>CM048755.1:573459696-583459696 GCA_026315105.1 Locusta migratoria
ACCAAGAAATGCATCATTTAGCATTGATATGTATGATGTGTGTATTATGGGCAGCCACTCAACCATGAAATCAAAGTTTTCTCACCTGCTGCCTAACTGTCTTAGTACTTTGAGTGGATCCCGACGTATTTCGGAATTCCTGTGCGATGGTCTGGATAGATGGCTGCCTATTACACTAAGACCCTCTTCAACTGTTAGCAGTCTGTCAGTGTCAGTCAACAGATGAGGTCGACCTGTATGTGAGCATGGTATCAGCACAGAAGTTAAGCGTATTCTAGATGACTCTCATACAAGGTATCAGGTGGTTGATATCCCTTGTATAAAAATCAGTGTGATACTTGATATGGTTAGTAAACTGTCGAATGGTGACTGCATAGAAAATCATGATCTGGCACCATTTATTATTCTGTATGTTCATAACTTTGTTCATCTGCAGTGTGACACCATGTGTGACAGATTTCAAAAATCAATAAATATGCAGTCTGCCTGATGCCCATCATCCATACCTCATGAGATGTCATGAAGAAAGAGCAAGCTACGTTTCTCAATATCAAAGCTTCCAAAAGCTGTGCTCATCTACATCTACCTGGGATACTCTGCAAATCACATTTAAGTGCTTGGCAGAGGGTTCATCGAACCACCTTTATACTATTTATCTCCCATTCCATTCTCGAATAGCGCGCAGGAAAAAGGAAACCTGAATCTCTCCGTTTTAGCTCTGATTTCTCGTATTTTATTCTGATGATCATTTCTACCTATGTAAGTGGGAGTCAACAAAAGATTTTCGCATTCGGAGGAGAATGTTTGCGATTGGAGTCTCGTAAGCAGCCCACGCCGCAGTGATAAGCGCCGTTGTTGTAATGATTCCCATCCCAAATCCTTTATCATTTCCGTAACGCCGTCTCCCCTGTATCGTGACAGTAGAAAACGAGCTGCCCTTCTTTGGAGTCTTTCCATGTCCTCCGTCAAACCCACCTGATAAGGATCCCACACTGGGCAGCAATACTCCAAAAAAAAAAGCACAGACAAGCGTAGTGTATGCAATTTTAGTAGATCTGTTGCATCTTTTAAGGGTTCTACCAATGAAAGTCTCTGGTTCGCCTTTCCCACAATATTATCTACGTGTTCTTTCCAGTATAAGTCTGAAGTAAAAGTTATTCCTAAATATTTTGTGGAATTTACAGCCTTCACTTTTGATTGATTTATCATGTAAACAAAGTTTAACTGATTTCTTTTCGTACTCGTATGGATAACTTCACACATTATTTAGAGACAATCGCCAATCTTTACACCATAGTGATGATATCTTATTCAATCGTTCTGCAGTTGGTTTTGGTCTTCAGATTTTACTAGACGGTAAATGACAGTGTCATCTGCAAACAACCTAAGAGAGCTACTTAGATTTTTCTCCCAAATCGTTTATGTAAGGAACAGCATAGGACCAATAACACTACCCTCTGGAACGTCCGATATCACCTCTGCTTTTTCAATGACTTACCATCGATTACTACGAACTGTGTTCTATCTGACAGGAAATCCCCTACCCACTCGAATATTTGGGGCGATATACCATAGCCACGCAATTTGATTAAAAGCCGTTTGTGAAGTACGGTGTCAAAAGCCTTCTGGAAATCAAGAACTACTGAATCTATTTGCAAACCCTTGTCAATAGCCCTCATCACTTCGTGTGAGTAGAGAGAGTTGTGTTTTGCATGAACGATATTTTCTAATCCATGTTGACCTTGGGTCAATAAATAATTCATAATATTTGAATACAAGATATGTTCCAAAACCCTGCTGCAAATTTACGTCAGTTCTGGGGATTGTGTGTTCGTTTAAATTTAGCATGCGTTTTCCGTTGCTTTTGCAACAGTGTCCTGTTTGTGTACCAAGGGGATCACCTTTTATTAATTTATTTGGTATAAAACTGTCAATTGCTGTCGATAACACCTCTTTGAATTTGAGACATCTGGTCTACACTCACGTTTAGTGTTAAAAACAAGCGGAAGCAGTCTTTCAGGAAGAAATTTTATTTCTATCCGCTTTCCTGAACAAATATACTTTTCGTCTATTTTTGTAACTCTGGTACTTTCAATATTAAACCTCGCTAGGACAGCTCCGTGTTCACTAATACCTGTATCCGTTTTGATGCTCGTTAAGAGCTCAGGATTATTTGTTGCTAAGAGATCAAGTGTGTTTCGACATCCATTTACAATTCTAGTTTGTTCATGAACTAACTGTTCGAAGTAATTCTCAGAGAATGCGTTGAGTACTATTTCACACGATGTTTTATGCGTACCTCCTGATTTGAAAATATAATTTCGCCAGCAGATTGATGGTAAATTAAAATCACCGCCTACTATTATCGTGTGAGTTGGGTACGTTTTTGTAATTAGACTCAGGTTTTCTTTTAACCTTTCTGCTATTGTATCGTCAGAGTCGGTAGGCCGGTAAAAGGAACAATTATTAACTTCTTACGATTTTCAGGTACAACCTCTACCCGTAACACCTCACAGGGGCTATCAATTTTAACTTCGCTACACGAAATACTTTTGACGGCGACAAACATGCCTCCACCTATTTTGTTTGATCTATCCTTTAAGACAGATCTATTGCGAAAACTTCTGCTGAACTTATTTCCGGCTTCAGCCAAATTTCACTACCTACAGTTATGCGTGTTTCGGTGCTTTCTATCGAAGCTTTGAGTTCTGGTACTTTCCCGACTCAGTTACGACAATTTACTACTGTTATACCCATATCTCTTAGATATACATTTTTCCTGTGATCCACCTGCACCCTTTGGGACAGCCCATTTTGTTTTTCCCCAGGCCCTATATCCTAAAAAACCGTCCAGTCCACGCCACACAGCCCCCCGCTACCCGTGTAGCCGCTTCCTGCGTGTAGTGGCCTCCTGACCTGTTCAGCGGAACCTGGAAACCTACCACTCGATGGCGGAAGTCAAGGAATCTGCAGCCTACCAGGTCGCAGAACCGTCTGAGCCACTGATTCAGATCGTCCACTCGGCTCTGGTACAGAGTTCCACAGTCGGTCCTGTCAACTATGCTGCAGATGGTGATCTCTTTCATCTTGCAACAAAGACTGGCAGTCTTTACCATTTCAGATAGTCGCTCAAAACCTAAGAGCATTTCTACAGATCTGAAGCGACACACATTGGTTCCGACGTGAGCCACCACCTACAGTTGACTGCACCCCGTACCCTTCATGGCATCCGGAAGGACCCTTTACACATCTGCAATGACTGCACCTGGAATCACACTGAGTGGGTGTTGGCCTCCTTCCCCTCCTTGGCAGCCATTTCTCTAAGGGGCTCCATTACCCACATAACGTTAGAGCTCCCAAATACAAGCAAACCCACCCTCTGAAAGCCCAGATCTTGCAGGCTCAGTTGTGGCTTCAGAATGAGAGACACCAACACAGGAACGTTGTCATGAACAGACAGTGCCTCAAACCTGTTCGCAAGACGAACCGGGGAGGCCTCACGATCGGTCCCCCAGAATATCTTGTGCCTCCTGCCATGCACTGGAACAACCTCCCGCACAACCACAGGGGGGTGTCTGCCTCACTGTTAGCAGTATCAGGGCATGTCGCTGGCGCTGGCTGATTGGTGGAGATGACGGGAGTCAGTCAGATCCCCACTACCAGCCAACAACAACAACAACAACACAACAACAACAACAACAACCCTCGATCGCAGCCTCCAGCTGTGCAACCGAAGTTAACACAGCTTGAAGCTGGGAGTGAAGTGTCACCAGCTCAGACTGCATCTGCACACAGCAGTCACAGTCCCTAATCATGATTACAGTCTAACCTCGGACGAAGCGGTTTCAAAAACCGTGGCATGGCGCCTCCAGTACCTACCCGACAGCGAGCCCTGTTGAACAAGGGGAGGTAGTACTAATTTCTTGCTCGCCACTGGTAGCACCGTCGTGTTTACGCTGGAGGAACGGAGAGAGGTGGGAGAAGTCTGGCGTACACGCCAGTATTCATAGGAGTGGAGAGCTCCCTGTCTGTTACGCGCCGTGCGTTTACTCACAATCAAATTTGCAGAAAACGAAATCTACTTAGGAAATTCGAATGCAATGTCCGATACTGCGTTTATATGTTAAGCCTGAATCAATTTTGCTAAGCCCTTCAATGGCAGTTTCCGAGTGTTTTATTCTTCCAGCATTATGGAAAAAATGGTTGAACATTACTACAGCCAAACATGTCAGACACTTACAATGGCTAGAAGTATTCCGAATGGGTAAATACGCTGCGAGTAATAAGGGATAAAGACATTGATAGTAAGCCTGGCATAAGTTGGGTTTCGACGTATTTTTAAAAATTTTTGCTATCTGTTTCTGAGACATTAAACACCTGTCTCCTCCTGCATGAACAACAAAAACTCTTGACCAACACTTTTTTTTAGACAATATTTCTCTTACACTTTCACTTTGCCAACATTTATTTACTGTATAATGCGTCTGAACCAATGTTTCATCAAAGTAAACTACTGGTCGCTTTCTGATGACAACCTGAGAAAGTATGGTCTTTTAGCAACAATTCCCTCTCGTCTGAGCAAAACAAAGTTAATTTTTACACATAAAACTAAAATCCATAGACAGAACATTGCTTCTAAGGGTTTCTTTGCTAGCTTTGAAGCTCATTTCTTTCTATTGTTCATGATGCCATAGAAATTGCTGACTGATAATACATTTGTCCATATCATCGGTCAAATATTGTGAGCTGCTTGCTGCTTCTGCTTCTTCTTCTTCTTCTTCTTCTTCTTCTTCTTCTTCTTCGGCGCTAGTTCAACTGAGCCTCGCATTACCTCGTCACGTGACTACTACTTGGCACTACCGCGTCACCACTTCGCCTTTCCAGAAAATAGGTCTTGTTACGTTCTAATGAAAACTACACAATTCGTTTCGCTAGTTGGCCGAGGGAGTCAAGATTGGTCAGAAGCACTTTCACTGCTTTTCGTAAGAACAGAAGAATTGGTGCGTTCGAATTTCTTGCAACTTGGAATGTAGTAGGTAAGAGCTTTTCATATAACGTACAATTAGTATTGCACATGCCTGTTACTCATATAGAATTGTTCTCCTATAAGATTGCTGATTAGGAAAATTTTCCTTATATCCTGTTAGTTCAAAACTTAGATTTCTTCAGTCAGGTTTGACTCCATTTTTAAGCTGGTGCCCAGCGACTTTTGTACAAATCTGTAGAGAATGTCACCAGTCAGTCGCAATTTTTGTTTTTATTTTCCAGATCTTGATAGATTTCGGGCACAGTGTGACTATTCTCAGTGCTTTGGGTTATGTTTACATACATACCGTCATGCTCAACATGACGGTTTAGATGTAAGCACATATTAAAAGCTTTTAGACTGGCCACTCAGTGCCCAAAACCTAGCTAGATTTGAAAAATTAAAAATGCGATTGATTGCTGACGTTTCCTACAGATTTGTTGAAATAAAATTCCAGAGACATTTGCGTAAGAAAAAACAACGGGGGGGGGGGGGGGGGCAGCGGGAATTTAGCAGCTCGCACGGAGCGGCACTTGGGCATGCACCGGCCCTGCGAGAGCACAGTATAAATTTACAAACAAATGAAAACGCGCAGACAAGAATCAAAATACTATATGTCGCTTCTAATCAGAAGCCGGTTTCACTTACAGAATATGAACGAGTCGGCTGCTGCGAGTTAGTCGGCAGCTAAGCAAATGCAGGCATGGGCATAAGGTATTCTACCTCAAGGAAATTTACTATATTAGAATGGAGAATGTGTTTGATAATTCTACAGAAAACATTATGAGGATATGATGTTGCAAGGAAGAGGTGCAAGAGATGCAATTCTGTGGCAGAGAATAGTACTAGTAAGATAGTTGACCAGGACCTCAATACTCAGAAAATGATGTTCATTGGAAGTTGTTAATGAGGAGAGCTGCCAGTCAGCTTTGGAAAGGTGCCAGTTCTATAGGCACACTGATGGTGCGTGTCAGCAGATGAATATTGTGGGATACGGTCTACAGAGTATGTATCTGTATGGACAGACCACTCAAGCCAACAGGCAAGCAAGGCAGTACACAAAGGGGTCTAAATTGGAAAGGGTATGTGTTTAGTCAGAAATGTAGATTCACTGCTAGACGAGTTTGAGGTGACTGAAGACATCTGCCAAGGAAGAATCGCTTTGACAGTGGCACAGAGCCCCAAAGAGGGTGGTGGGGTTGAAGTTGCTGGCCAGTAGAAATGGATGAGGAAGCTGAAGATCAGCCCTGGTAATGGCAGAATATGAAGGTGTGTAGACATTGCACACAGTAGTTGAAGCGAAGAAGGCGAAGGATGATAGCTACAGCTTTAAGCTGGGTATCAAAAGGAATGGTGTAGCTCTGGATATTATCCCATATGAGCAGCATGATGCCCCTGTGAGCTGAAATTCATGCTACAGGAGGAAGGTCAACACAGGCAGGTGAAGAGTTGAAGTTTAAAAGGATCATGAGGGTTTAATTTTGATTCTTAAAAGCAGAAAAATCATTGGGGAGTAAGTTCACAGAAACTGAAGTTCTGCCCTACTGGATCAGATGCTGCAAACGTTCCACTGAAGGATAGCCATAAGAGATGTAAAGGGAAGAGCTTAAGCACAATTTGGAGAAGTGATTTATCATCCTCAAGATGGAGTAACGTCCTTGAGTTCCAAGACTGGTTCTGATTGGGCAAGAGTGGATGAACACACTACTACTTCTTCCTCCTCTTCCTCCTCCCCCCCCCCCCCCACACACACACCTCAAAACATTGAGGCTCCACCCTGTGACTTATTGCCACTTTTTCGTCTTCCTTTGAGGAGGTTAAGTGTCATAATGAAAGAGCCAGTTGAGGTGCTGTCGAGGTCAAGAAGGAACAAGCAGTCTTTAGGCTTTGTTTCCTGATTATGGCTCTGCCTATCAGGCTTCTTGTCTTAAGAGTGCTGGGGAGAGGGGTCTTCCCTGAGGGAGCCTCAGCAGGTGCAGGAGAGGGAGTAGGGACAGGGGTGGGAATGGCAGTACCTTGAGGGGAAGGAGGAGGGAGTAGCAGAAGATTATGGAGGAGGGAGTGGGTGGAAGTGACTGAATGGAGGCAAATGTAGATTTTAATAATACTGAGTGGAGGTTAAATTCGTTATAACCTTTAGCATAGGACAGACGATTTGAAGTTTAATTCCTGGATGTTCTTTTTGTTTTGGTAAACTGGGCAATCTGGTGAACAAGTATCATGTGGTCCACAGCAATTCACACATTTAAGTGTTGAGTGCATGGGCTTCCTACATGGAGAGGGTGGATACCAACACACAAACAGGGTTGGTAGCACACTTTGATGACATGTGGCCAATACGGAGGCAACAGAAGCAAGGCATAGATGGTGGGATATACGGCTTCACAATGCATTAGTGTATCATGTCGTCTGACTTTCCAGGCAGAAAATCCCCTTTAAGAGCCAGGATAAAAGTACTGGTGTCTACACAATTACCCTTTGGGACTCCCTGGACGTGAAAAACTAATGGCACGAGGTTCCAGGTTTTCCCTTAGTTCCTCGTTCGATTGCAGCAGACTGACTGGGAGATGTTCGGATGAGTACAGAACCGGATCACATCTTAGTGCCTCAAATTTGTCAATCTTCCGCGTGTTCTACAAAGAAGATGGGTTCGTTAAATGTCTCCCCATCTCTTCAGGAACAGACTAAGTATCTGGGACGTGGTTTTCCCTCTGGTCAATGGGCCTGACCCTCTGCTTGGGGTGTAGCCAGGCAGGAGAAGGCTGTGGAAGATAAAGGAACTGAAGAACTATTCCTTTCTAAAGAGAATTTCACTGCAGGAGAGTGGCCGGAAAACTTTCAACGTTTTATGTGCAAAATGTCTGCCCTTTTATCTCCCACCCGTCAGGGGCTCGCCCCCATTGGTGCCACCTGGCTGCAGCAAGGACTGCCTGGCAGGACAGTTGGCAGGTGTTCCAATACTAAAAAAAGGTAGGTAACCACTCATGGGCATACATGGGTATTAACAGCTCTGGTACCAGTAGTGTGATCATGGGGGCAGGGGGGCTCAGCCAGAGGGGTACATAAGAGCCACCACACCACCACCCCACATGGACTGGCTACATGTGCCAGTGACCTTGCAGGGATAGGGGGCTGTGGAATGGGGGGGGGGGTGTAAGGAAAGGATGGGGATCCACGTCATAGGGGCTAGGTGGGGAGTACTTTCTCAAATGGCTCACACACTAAAATTTTGTAAGAGGTGAAAACCTTTGAACCCAAACTGCCCCCCCCCCCCCCCAGAAAAAAAGAAAAGGGTTGAACATCAAGAAGAAAAATTGCAAACATTATCAGAACCATGGGAATAGCCAGTGTCAAAGGGAAATACCTAGAGGAGGACGGGGGAGGTGGTAGAACAGGAAGGAGGGGAGCTGGGGAGGTAATGCAGTCTGCAAAGATAGGAAGGAATGCTGCAGTGGCTCACTGGTGGGGGGGGGGGGTTGGGTAATTATGTCAATTCATCTCTTAATACTGAAAGTATTTTGGAATCTAGATACCTTTATCTTAATTATTTTAATTACTTGAACCATCTAATAACCTTACCTGCAAAGAAACTGCAGATTCTTCACGCTTCAGTTGCTCGTTTGGGTTTTGGTTTTGATTTTGATTTACCCAAGCAGTGAAGTTTTCATTTGAAAGAATTGGTGATGAGCTAGCACGTCTCATTGTTTCCGTGCCAGGGCTTGGAGTAAGTGATCTCAAACTACCTGTTGTCAGAAGTTTTGCTGCAACTTCTCTTAGTGCCTGTGGGTTATTCAGCTCAATCATAACATGATGAAGTTGGCGTAGTACTTCTTTCACAACTTTCCCCAATCCTTGATTTAATTCTGGCAATGATGAACAACCAGCTTCATGGAGCGATTCCTGCATAAAATAATTTGTGTGTTAGTAGAGTCAAAATAGATATGTGAACAAATATTTGATCTTTAAAATAAAATTAAAAATTTGAGTATGCTGAGAAAATTTTTAAAGTGTTTGTGGCAACCAGTATCTGAAATATTACTGAATCAGTTGTTTCAGTTCGCAAATATCTATATACTCTTGCAGAACTCTATACAGGGTGCGACACATACAAAGGCAACTGAGGACAGTGTACAGACGAAAATTATTTAAGGATATATCCATTGTGTGGAAGGGGTGTTTTGTACTTTCATATAGCATATGCATAGCACACGGATGCCGATATTGCTCAATATCAGGGGTAGCTGTGTAGCATGCTTTGTGATAGCAAGACTAGAGCTACCTGTCCTGCAGTTGAAGTCTTTATGACCAGATGTCTAACAGACCAAGTATGGGATGTTCAAATGTTTGTAATTCTATCGGACCAAACTGCGTGGTCATCAGTCCGTAGCTTACAAACTACTTAAACCTAGGTAAACCAAGGACAAACACACACACTCGTGCCCCCAGGGAGGACTAACCTCCATGGCGAGCAACCGCGCGCTCCGCAGCGAGACGCTTTAGACCACTCGGCTACTCCACCGCGGCAAGTATGGGATGAAAGAAAACCTTAGGTACCTGCAAGTGTTTGTTGTTTGGGAAGACAAGTTAATAGAGGAAAAGAACATTTTGATATTAAGGTACCAAATATAAAAGTATTTGCACTAATGTGTGTTACACCTTATATTAAGTAGAAAAGAAGTATGTAGTTTTATGATCAACCATCTTGTAATGTGAAACATTTGGAATACTTTATTACATATTTGCAATCATCATGTTTACTAAAATTTAATTTTAACTACAAAATACCTTGACTTACACAGTATTCTATGAATGTTTTTTTCTAACATTACTGAACATTTTTATGAACCTTATATTGTAAGATAGTCACATATACTTTGTCCAAAATGAAATATAACTCACAATATGTCAGAAGGGAACAGTAATTTAGATGTTAAGAATTTCAGTTCACTCACTAGAAAGAAAACATTTTAAGTACATTGTTTTTCTCCACCAATGTCTACTTTTTTGTCATCTATTCTGATCCGTTCAAGTTGTTTTTATAGAGACCTGAATATTTGTCTTTTATTGATTTATTTTTTATAAATGCATGGAATTAATTTTCTGACATTCTGTACAATTTGCACAGTGACTTTACTAATGTTCTAGATGTATTTTTATACCAATGATTTCCGTAATAGCTTTGGTCACTGATATGCTTTTGAAATTGCAGTTTTAACTAACTCGTTGTGCACATTAAATAGTACAATAGTAATTATAGTAATCGGTTCTGAAATCTTACAACAGCCTATGGCCTTTAATGTCAAATTTGCTTGGACAACATTTGGTACCTGGTGCATTACTGCCATCTCATGAACATTACTGAACATTTATACAGAAAATAAAAGGGTATGTGGGCAGTTACTGAAAATTATAAATAATATTTAAAACTTGCACCACTGTAACCTAATCAATATAGTTATTTTCTTTATAAACTACAAACTATAGTTGTGTTATTAGCACCCATCAAACTATTCAGTAGCATTTCAATTTTGTAGAGCTTTGGGACTTAACTATGGGGGTCATCAGTCCCTAAAGTTACAAACTACTTATGAACTAGCTAATACTAAGGATGGCACAAATAACCATGCCCAAGGGGGGATTCGAAGCCCTGACCGCAGTGGCCGTGCAGAATGTGACTGGCGCGCTGCAGACCGCTTGGCCACTGTGGCCGGCATTTTGATTTTACCCTACAGTTTGTTTCATCATTACCACTGGCCACCAAGTCATGTTTTTGCCCTTTAATCTTGTTTTAAGTTGCCAGTGTCTGTAATAGTTTACGCTAACAGTTGCACTAAATGGAACTAGTTTGAAATATACATGATAATTATGACTTTTTGAGACTACCTTAAGAAAACGTGGCTGCTGAAGATTTTATCACATCATATTTGGAACAGTAATTTTCATAAAAGAAAAGAAAAAATTATAAATCAGAAGCCAGTGCAAGTTTATGTACCACTTGCTCTTACAATGTACCTTCAGTTAGTCTCACTACATTTCCAATAAGGTTTTAGCCTTATTACTCTATTATCCTTTGATACCCCCCAGAGTTGGGTTAAGCTAAGTGTTAACAAAAAGTTAATTTTTGTAATGTGTCGTCGTGTAAATATATTTGCTATACTCCCAATGCCCTATTAATTTGCTCCAAACCACAATAAATCTTAAAAACTTTATGCATAGTGTGTGTTTTGATCCTTTCCTTTGTCAGAGCAGTTTGCCATTTCCATTGTATTTGTCACTAAAAATCCTGTTATCCTTAACTTTCATATCATGTGTGTCTGAACTTGTTAACTTTTACACCCTTTTGCAGCACTGAGTTTGAGACTTTCTATGAAATGGAGATTCTGAGCTGTGCATAAGCTGTAACTTTGGTGCTGTATCGTGTATAATTTACTTTAGCAGCAACTGATTTCTTTAGACAACAGTATGGATTTATACTGGAGTAAATTAAAAGTTATTTATTTGTTGCCATAATAAATTTTCCCTCTTGTGTATCTGTAGCATGTTGTACAATACATCAATATAGTGATAGGTGTGTACATGGTAATATACAGGTGTTTACCACTGAGTTATATTAAAATAATAAATTGTATGGGAATTAGTACGCATATAAAGAAGTGTTAATAGTTATGAAGAAAGTCGGAAATAATGAAAAATTTTGTTACTTCATTTGGAGAATTTCTGTAATTTTGGTTTGTGGCTACTTCACTTCATCTGAGGAGTTTTTCCCTGTTTTAATTGGAGGAAGCAGCCTCCATTTCAGCTTCCAGTAACTTTGTCCAGTTTTTTAGTGATTTATCAAGAACGTTGAGTCACCACTCACCATCGTCACCAATATACTTACGTCTTTATAATGCAAATGGTTACTCTTATTAATATTCACCAAGAAAATCCACAAATCACTTGATATCTTCCTTGCCATCAGCACTAACATTGTCCATTGACAAAATTTATAATTTTATGAATTCATTTGAGAATTATGATTTGTTTAACGTTCCTTGTAAAGCTAGTACTGTCAGATATATTCATGCTTTCTTAAATATTTTAGACCCACTCTTCATTACAAATGTGAAGGTCATTTTCACAGTAACAGGAATAATTATTTGCATAAAAATGCATAGTATACTGTTAAACTAACCAATATGAAAATGAGATTTTTCTTGTAGTGAGATTTTTTAAACACAAAACATATGCCTAAGCTAAGAGATTCAGCAGCTCAAAAAGATGTTGTTGGATTTTTGAAGGGACTAAACAGCAACGGTTATCAGTCCCTTGTTCCGTTCTGAGAGATAAAACAGTGTGTTAGGCGTTCCTAAGGACACGCATTAACAGGTCAAAGAGTAAAAATCATTGGTAAACACGGGGAAATGATACAAGTAAAAACGAAGAAGAAAACACCATTAAATCACATGATAAAAACCAGCTACGCGAATAAAATCTAAAACACGTTCAACTATAGCAGCATCGTCTCCTAGCATAAAAGAAAGCGCAACTGGCAAAAGATCGTCGCAAGGCAACTAAAAGTGGACAATCCACCAGAATGTGGACCACTGTCAAGGGGGCGCCACAGTCACTGTGGTGCGTCCTCCCGCCGAAGAAGGTGGCCATGCGTCAGCCATGTGTGGCCGATTCGTAGGCGACAGAGAACAACAGATTCCCTACGAGACGACCGCATTGAGGACTTCCATGCGACCGTAGAGAGCTTCACTGCACGAAGCTTGTTGGGGTGAGCAGAGTTAGCCCACTCGTAATCCCACAGGCTACGGATCTTCCGATGGAACTCCCGTCGGAGATCGCTCTCTGGAAGACCAATAGCCAATGGACTGGAGGAAGTAGCCTGCTTAGCCATCTGATCCACACGTTCGTTTCCAGGAATGCCGATGTGGCCTGGGGTCCAAACAAAGACCACCGAGCGACCAGACCAAGCAAGCCTGGAAAGAGACTCCTGTACGGATTGTACCAATGGGTGTTTCGGGAAACATTTGGCGAGGGCTTGCAAACCACTAAGGGAGTCAGAACAGATGACCAGAGACTCCCCAGGGCACCCTATGAGATGTTCAAGTGCCCGATAGATGGCAACCAGTTCCGCTGTGAACACGCTACTTCCACAGGGCAGTGAATGCTGTTCAGTATGCTCACCATGGACGTATGCATAGCCAGTACGGCCGTCGACCACAGAACCATCCGTGTACACAACTTCGCGCCACAGAACGACTCAAACCGCCTGAAACTGGCGACGGAGACTCAGTGGCGCTACAGAGGCTTTCGATACATGCGCCAAGTCCAGCCGAAGCAGTGGACGTGAAAGTCACCAAGGAGCGATGTGGTAAGGCCAGTGAAAAGCAGGAAGGATAGGAAGGGACTCAAGAGACAACAGGACGGAACGAACACGGACCGCGATCGGAAGACCCGACCTCGGTCGTTGTCGTGGAGACGGGAGTGTAGCAGCTGGAAAAAGAAGCCTACGATTCGGATGGTGCGCTATTGCATGCACATGGGCGGCATAGGAGGATAACAGCTGCTGCCGGCGAAATCGCAGGGGAAGGACTCCAGCTTCAGCTAGTAGGCTTTCCACTGGACTTGTCCGAAAGGCCCCTGTCGATAAACTGACGCCACTGTGGAGTACTGGGTCCAAGGCCTGCAATGCAGATGGGGCTGCTGAACCATACACAAAGCGCCCGTAATCTAAACGCGATTGAATCAGCGCCCTGTAGAGCTGCAAGAGACTTGTGCGAGCGGCTCCCCAACTAGTGTGGCTGAGGCAGCGTAGAATATTGAGGTACCGCATGCACTTCTGCTTGAGCTGGCGAAGACGGGGCACCCAAGTGAGCCGGCTGTCTAAGAACATGCCAAGAAATCGGCGAGTCTCTTCGACACGAAGAAGTTCATCATATAAATATAGCTCTGGGTCCAAATAGCAGCTCGACGACGGCAGAAGTGCATAACCCGGGCTTTCGATGGAGAAAACTGGAATCCATGGGTTGAAGCCCACGACTGCGCCTTTCGAATGGCTCCCTGTAGACGCCTTTCAGCTACCCCAATGCTAGCTGAGCTGAAGTATAAGCAGAAGTCATCGGCGAACAAGGAGGAAGAAACCGATGACCCCACTGCCTCCAGCAAGTCCATTGATGGCAATTAAAAAGAGGGGTACACTAAGGACAGAGCCCTGTGGGACACCGTTCTCCTGGACGCGAGAGGAGCTGAGGGAAGTACCAACCCATACTCGAAAAGACCGGAAAGAAAGTTCTGAATAAAAAGTGGGAGCGGACCTCGCAATCCCCAACCGTGCATTGTAGCTAGAATGTGGTGGCGCCAAGTGGTATCGTAGGCCTTTCTGAGGTCAAAAATGACAGCAACAAGGTGCTCACGCCTGCTAAATGCCGTACGAATGACGGACTCCAGAGCCACTAAGTTGTCAACGGTGGAGCGGCCTTGGCGGAAACCCCCTTGACGTGGGGACAACAGACCCCGATGTTCAAGGATCCACATAAGCCGCCGGCTCAACATACGTTCGAATAGCTTGCACAGAACGTTGGTGAGGCTGATTGGGCGGTAACTATCAGCCACCTGTGGATCAGCACCAGGTTTGATCACCGGAATAATGATGCTTTCTCGCCATTGTGAGGGGAAAGCCCCCTCCACCCATAAACGGTTAAACAGGGCGAGAAGCTAGTGTTTAAACTCCACTGAAAGGTGCCGGATGAACTGGCTGTGGATTCTGTCCGGTCCTGGAGAGGTATCGGGGCATGCGGCAAGGACAGTTTCAAATTCCCATTCACTGAAAACGGAGTTGTACAATTCGGCTCGACGCGTGAGAAAGGACAGCCGTCCCTGTTCAACACGCTCCTTCAGTGCACGGAAGTCCGCACTGTATTCGCATGTTGCAGAGGTGCGAGCATAATGCTCGGCCATGTGTTCTGCGATGGAAGTCAGGTCGGTGGATAGGGTACACTGGATGCGTAGGCTGGGAATCGCTGCCGGTGGACGGTACCCAAATAGGCGCCTAACCTGGGACCACACCCGAGATGCAGAGGCGCGACGGCCAATGCTGGGCTGGCAACATACGTCTCCCAACAGTCCCGTTTACCCTGCCGGATGAGCTGTCGAGCCCAGGCCTGGAGCCATTTAAAAGCTATAAGGTTTTCTACAGTGGGGTGTCGACGATGGCGCTGGAGCGCCCGACGACGATCCCGGATGGCCTCAGCGATTTCCGGCGTCCACCAGGGCACAGACTTACGACGTGCGGAGCCAGACGTGGTAGGAATGGTTGCCTCAGCAGCGGAAACCATCGAACTGGTGACCTGGTGAACCGCAATGTCCAAGTCGGCTGGCAGCGAAACGGGAACCGTAGCAGCATAAAAGAAAATACCATTGTAATGCTTTTTGTGCTGATTTTTCAAGAAAAATCATCCGAATCTATGCTAACGTTTTTTCATAATGTTTAAGACGATCAATGAGTTCTGGAATTACATGTTCAAGAGAAGGGGGAAATGTGTTTCCACAGCATTTTTCTGTTACCATTAATGACATTTGGTAGGTCATGTAACAACTGTCACTAATCTGCATTACCTGCTCTTAAAAGATTGAAAAATGATATTAAATCTTAATATTTTCGTTTTCATTGGTTTTGTATGACTGCAGCTTTTAAACAAGCCCACATTGACCTACATTACTTCGCCTAGGTTCGCTGTTTTTAGAAATTTAGTATAATTAACGGCACCATAAACTGGCTATTTTCAATGGCGGTGTTTAGTTGGAATTGTTGGGAGGGGACATCCCCGTTAGCAGCATCTAAGTTTTTTTATGTTTCTTTTAATTATGGTTTTAGGGCGCACAACTGCTGAGGTCATTAGCGCCCAACACTGCCCATAGTAAAATCGAACCGGGGTTAGAACTTAAATGCCTTTCGCCATATTTGCACAATGTATAAAAAGTAAAACTGTCAGAACAATGCGGATCATCAGCTAAAATATCAGACATTTCAAATGGTAAACATAGATCATGACGTAGATGATTAAAAACGGACATTGCACTAAAAGGTGGTAAACAGTAAAAGGTGGTAAACAGTAAAAGGTGGTAAACAGTAAAAGGTTGTAAACAGTAAAAGGTTGTAAACAGTAAAAGGTTGTAAACAGTAAAAGGTTGTAAACAGTAAAAGGTTGTAAACAGTAAAAGGTTGTAAACAGTAAAAGGTTGTAAACAGTAAAAGGTTGTAAACAGTAAAAGGTTCACTACAGTGCTCACATAAGGGAGCAGGATCACCACGAAGTAAATACTGGTAGCTATAACGGCAGTGGCCAATACGAAGCTGGGGCAGAACAGTCTCCTCTCTGCGAGAGGGTCGAGATGACGCTGAATAAAGACCAGGCACAGGTTTAATGGCTCGCAATTTGTTCCCTGACAGGGATGACCAATGTAAAAACCAACGTGAGATGATACGCCGGGAGTCGAAGGTCATAAAATGTAGTCGAAAAGGTAGACAGTCGATGGAGGAGAACTGCCTCCTTGGCAGTCGTATCGGCAGACTCATTCCCCACACTCCCACGTGGCCAGGGACCGACAGAAACGTCACAGTTCCGCTCGCTGAAAGAGGGGAAAGACAATTGCGAATGCTTTGTACCAGGGGATGGACAGGATATAGCGTGCGGAGGCTCAAAAGAGTACTCAGGGTCCGAGCAAATGACACTTATTAAGCGAGTTTCGTCGGACGTATTGGGTGGCTTGATATAATGCATACAACTCAGCTGTAAAATTGGAACTCCACTCAGGGAGACGACATTTAAACGAGGCGTTGCCAAGCACAAAGGCACACCCAACACCCTGGTCTGTTTGAGCCATCAGTGTAGATGAACAAATTGTCATCAAATTTGAACCAGAGTGCGAGAAATTCTCTCCAGTTAACGAAACTAGGTGTGGAGTCCTTTGGAAGAGAATGAAGGTGGAAGTTAACACAGACTTCGGGGTTTAACCACGGTGGAGAGGTGCTCTCTCCAGTCGAGAAAGTAGCAGGCATTGTAACGCCGAGCTGGCCAAATAACGAACGCAAGCGAACTCCAGGTGGTAGCAGAGCAGACGAGCGCACGGCAAAGAGACCGTCAAGTGAGTCAAAACAGCAATCGTTGCGTGTCCTCACATGGATGACACTCTGCTAGCGTAACGGATAAGCAGGAGTTCCCGACGATAAGAAAGCGGTATCCAGAATTAAACTTTCCCTTTGCAGCGGAGTGTGCGCTGATATGAAACTTCCTGGCAGATTAAAATTGTGTGCCGGAACCGGGAATCCTGAGTCGTGTCGGGATGGCTCAGTCGGTAGAGCACTTGCCAGCGAAAGGCAAAGGTCCAACGTTCGAGTCCCGGTTCCAGCACAATTTTATTCTGCGACGACGTTTCAAGAAAGGTGGTTTGGTGGCCTCGGCATAGAGGCTCTCAACGAGGATAGTGTAAAACGCTCCTGTCGCCAGACGGATCCCTTGGTGGTGGATTGTGTTAGGGCGGTGCAGCATGGACGGTCGAGCAGAAGAATAGACGATACTTCCATAGTCCAGTTTGGACCCAACTATGGTGCGATACAGGTGGACGAGAGTAGACCTATAAGCTCCCCACGAGGTGCCACTTGACACCCGCAGCACATTGAGAGAGCGGGTACAGCGAGCTGCCAGACGAGATATGTGGGTAGACCACCATAGCTTCCCGTCGAAAACAAGCCCCAAGAACGTCGTGGTCTCTACAACTGGAAGTACTATGGGGCCCAGACGAAGGGACGGGGGAAGCAACTCTTTCCGCCACCAGAAGTTCATGCAGACTTGTCAGCCGAGAATCGGAAAGCCAGTGTCCATACTCCACGTGTGGAGAGTGTCTAGGCACCGCTGAAGGCGCCGCTCCAGGAGACCAGTTTCCTCAGAGCTGCTGTAGATCGCGAAGTCGTCGACAAAGAGGGACGCTGACACTTCGGGTGGTAGATGATCGGCTATTGAATTAATGGCCACTGCAGATAAAACGACGCTCAGGACTGAACCCTGGGGGACCCCGTTCTCCTGAATAATGCTCGTAAGTAAGAAAAACGATCGCATAATGTTCGAATACAGCTTTTGTAGTGAGCTTCTTGATGCAGTCGCGTCGTTCAAATATCTAGGCGTAACATTGCAGAGCGATGTGAAATGAAACGAACATGTAAGGGCAGTTTTAAGGTGGACAGCCGACTTCGGTTTATTGGGAGAATTTTGAGAAGATGTAAATCTGTAAAGGAGATCGCGTATAAAACGCTTGTACGACAACGTCTTGAGTACTGCTCAAGTATTTGGGACCCGCAGCAGATAAGTTTAAAGGAAGACATGGAAGCAGTTCAGAGGCGAGCAGCGAGGTTTGTTACTGGTAGGTTTGCCCAATGCGCGAGTGTCACGGAAATGCTCCGGCAACTCAATTGGGGATCGCTGGAGGAAAGACGTTCTTTTCGTGAATTTCTGTTGGGAAAATTTAGAGGGGGGGATTTGAAGCTGAGTAGTACGGTCTTGCTGCCACCTACTTACATTTCGCGTAGTGATCACAAAAGTAATAGAAATTTTTTTTTTTTTTTGTGGTTTTAGGGCGCACAACTTCTATGGTCATTAGCGCCCAGCCAAGAACATAGATTCGCTATGATCTAAAAAAAAGGAGACTGTCAGAACATCAACAAGAGGCTAAAAACGAAAGATAAAAGACAATTAAAAGAGTTAAATATCCTTGGATAAGTTGGCCAAGTTGATAAAACGCAAAACTCGAGCAGCTGCTCGTGTGTCATCAGCTAAAATTTCCTCCAGAGTAGACGGAAAGTGAAGGGCTACACGGAGATGATTAAAATTAACACAAGTCAGTAAAACATGTCGCACTGTCAGCAGTTCACCGCAGGAGCATAGCGGTGCAGGTTCGGCGGATAGCAAGTGACGGTGGCTGAAACGGCAATGACCGATCCGCAACCGAGCCAGGATGACCTCCTCCCGCCGAGAGGGGCGTGAGGATGTCCTCCAAGCGGTCGGGATCGGTTTGACAGTTCGCAATTTATTGTTGTACAGTGAAAGCCACACACTGTGCCATTGCGACACGATACTCCGGCGAAGAGCCCGTTGAACATCGTCCGATGGGACGCAAAAGGTAGCCATGCGAGGCAAAAGAGCTGCTGCCTTGGCTGCTGTGTCGGCGGCCTCATTCCCGGGCACACCCACATGGCCAGGGACCCACAGGAAAGAAACGTGACAGCTGTCATCCGCCAGCAACTGGAGGGAGCGTTGGATCCGATACACGAGAGGATGGTTCGAGAAAGGGTCCTTAAGACTCTGCAGGGCACTAAGGGAGTCAGAACATATGGCGTAGAAAGGATGGCGGTGGCGGCAGGTATACAAAACGGCCTGGTGGAGGGCGAAAAGTTCAGCCGTGAAGTTTGAGCACCGGTCAGGGAGCTTGTATTGGAAACGGTTGTCCCCGACGACGAAGGCAGATCCGACACCGGCAGTGCTCTTGGAACCATCAGTGTAAATAAATACGGCATTATCGAACCGCGAACGGAGTTCGACAAGCCTCGAGCGGAATACAAAATCCGGAGTGCTCTCCTTGGGGAGCGAACTAAGTTCGAGGTTTGTGTGAACCTGGGCCTGATACCACGGTGGCAATGGGCTTTCGCTCAACCGAAGGGTGGAAGGAAGGGTAAAATCGAGCCGCTGTAGCAGGCGGCGAAACCGAACTCCCGGTGGAAGCAAGGCAATCGCAGACAACTGATATTGGCGATCGAGTGAGTCGTCAAAAAATAATCTGTAAGATGGATGGTTGGGCATCGACCGTAGGCGGCATGCGTACCGACACAAGAGTATGTCACGTCGATTGGTCAAGGGTAATACAGCAGCCTCGGCATACAGACTTTCAACAGGGCTGGTATAAAATGCACCGGTCGCCAGACGTAATCCACGATGGTGGATAGAGTTGAGACGGCGGAGAATCGACGGCCGTGCTGAAGAGTATACAAGGCTTCCATAGTCGAGCTTCGACTGAACAATGGCCTGGTAAAGGTGAAGCAGGGCGGTACGATCCGCTCCCCAAGACGTGCCACTGAGGACACGAAGAACGTTAAGGGATCGGGCACAACGGGCAGCCAGGTAGGACACATGTGTGGACCAGCAAAGTTTCCGATCCAACATGAGTCCCAAGAATTTTGTAGTCTCCACGAAAGGGAGAGCAACAGGGCCGAGACGTAGAGAAGGTGGAAGAAATTCCTTGTACCTCCAGAAATTGATACACACAGTTTTCTCAGTGGAGAATCGGAAGCCGTTTGCGATGCTCCAGGAATATAGACGGTCAAGACAGCGTTGGAGAGAACGCTCCAAGAGACACGTCCGCTGGGCGCTACAATAAATTGCGAAATCGTCAACAAAAAGAGATCCGGAGACGTCGGCTGAAAGGCAATCTACGATCGGATTGATTGCAATGGCAAAGAGCGCCACACTCAAGACGGAGCCCTGTGGTACCCCATTCTCCTGGCAAAAGGTATCTGACAAAACGGAGCCCACCCGTACCCGGAACTTGCGATCCGCCAAAAACGCTTGAATGAAAAGAGGAAGGCGGCCCCGAAGGCCCCATGTGTGCAATGTGCGGAGAATGCCGGCTCTCCAACAAGTATCGTATGCCTTCTCCAAGTCGAAGAACACTGCTACTGTTTGACGCTTCTTTAGAAAGTTGTTCATAATGAAGGTCGACAACGTAACGAGGTGGTCAGCAGCAGAGCGGTGTCGACGAAAACCGCATTGGATATTAGTCAGGAGGCGGCGAGATTCGAGGAGCCAGACCAACCGAGCGTTAACCATGCGTTCCATCACCTTACAGACGCAGCTCGTCAGAGAAATGGGGCGATAACTGGAAGGAAGGTGTTTGTCCTTCCCTGGTTTGGGGATGGGGACAACAATGGCTTCACGCCAACTTGTGGGAACATGACCTTCAGTCCATATGCGATTGTAGGTACTAAGAAGAAAGCACTTGCCCGCAGGAGAGAGGTTCTTCAGCATCTCAATATGAATGGAATCGGGCCCGGGAGCAGAAGACCGGGACAGGGCGAGAGCACGATCTAGCTCCTGCATGGTGAAGGCGACGTTATAATTTGCACGATTAAAAGAGCGGAAAGAAGGCGGCCGTGCCTCCTCTACCTGTTTGCGAGGGAGAAAGGCAGGGTGGTAATGGGCAGAGCTCGAAACCTCCGCAAAGAAACGACCCAATGCGTTTGAAACATCAGCTGGGTCCACGAGGACTGCGTTCTCCACGGTCAGGCCAGGAATCGGGGAGTGGACCTTGATGCCGGACAAACGGCGTAGGCCACCCCAGACAACCGTGGAGGGAGTAAAACGGTTAAAAGAACTAGTAAAAGCAGTCCAGCAAGCTTTCTTGCTGTCGTTTATGATACGACGGCACTGCGCTCTCATACGTTTGTAATTGATGCAATTCTCCAAAGTTGGGTGGCGGCGGAAGGTGCGTAAAGCACGGCGCCGGGCTCGAAGCGCGTCGCGGCAGGCTGCAGTCCACCAAGGGACCTGGACACGACGTGGAGAAGAGGATGTACGAGGTATGGAACGTTCAGCAGCAGTGAAAATAACCTCTGTGAGGTATTCGACCTGACTGTCACAGTTGGGAAAATTATGATTGTGAAAAACAGCCATGGAAGAATAAAGCCCCCAGTCGGCTTTAGAAATGTTCCAACTGGTGGGACGTGGAGATGGGGAATGATGTAGGAAGTGGATGATACAAGGGAAATGGTCACTCGAGTACGTGTCAGAAAGTGCATACCACTCAAACCGACCGGCAAGCTGAGGAGTGCATATTGCGAGGTCTATATGGGAATAAGTGTGTGTTGTGTCAGAAAGGAAGGTCGGTGCACCGGTGTTGAGGCAGACAAGATCGAGGTGGTGGAGAATGTCCACCAAAAGGGAGCCTCTCGGACAAGGTGCCGGAGAGCCCCATAGGGGGTGGTGGGCATTAAAGTCGCCTACCAACACGAAAGGTGAAGGGAGCTGGTCAACAAGGTTTAGCACATCTGCCCTAGTAAGGGCAGATGACGATGGCGAATATATATTACAGAGGGAGAAGGTAAATGTGGATAAGGTGATGCGGACGGCAACTGCCTGTAGGTGAGTGTGCAAGGAAATGGGATGGAAATAGACGTCGTCTCGAAGGAGCATCAGAACCCCTCCATGGGCTGGGACACCTTCCACGGGTGGCAGGTCGAACCGCACAGAGGTGTAGTGTGGAAAGTCTGCACGATCACGTGGACGCAACTTAGTTTCCTGGAGGCAGATAGAAGCGGGCAGTGCAATCGAAGGAGTAGTTTTAACTCCTCCCGATTAGAACGAACGCCGCGAATGTTCCATTGAAGGAGCGCCATGATAAAAATGAGAGAAGAAAGAAGGATAAAAACCAAGTAGCGAGCGGGGTCACCTCGACGGCCGCTGAGGACCGGATTTCGAGGGAGCACTGCTATCGCTGTCTGGGGGCAAAGGGTCATGTTCCATTGGTTCGACCGACGCGCCTGCCACCTCCCTGAGTTGATCAGGAGGGGCAGTTTCCACCGCCGGTAAAGGGCCGGGCGCCCGGCAAACGGAGCGTCCCGGTGAAACAGAAGACGGCCGAGGCCGGCAACTGTTGGATGGCGTGACGGATGGGTCACGCCTCGGCGGGGAAGGAGAGGAACTCTTTTTCTTGTCAGCTCTTCTGGAAGAGTGACGGCGGGAAGAGGCAGTTGACGGTTGGGAAGCCTGAGAACGCAGAAAATCCTCACGGACGGGTTCCTTTTTCAAGGTCCGGGCATCTTGTTTAGGTGCCCGCGGTTTACTAGAGTTTGACGAAGACTGTACCCTAGAAGCAGTAAGAGGGAGCGGGGACGTGGAACGGGCAATCTTCGGGCTGGCGGATCGCACAACTGTGTCAGCGAAAGTGAAGTCACATGTCTGGGTACTGGAATCCTTGGTAGGTCGAGTTGAGGTGAGTACCTTACTGTATGTACCCGCTGGGAGGACAGTGGGCTTTCGACTCGCCAACAACTTACGAGCGGCAGATGTCGATACCTTCTCCGTAACCCGAATTTGCTGGATTACCTTCTCATCCTTGTATACAGGGCAGTCGCGAGAGGAAGCCGCATGGTCACCGTTGCAGTTTAGGCAGTGAGGGGACGGAGGTGGGCAATCCCCCTCATGGGCGTCCCTACCACAAGTGACACACTTTGCTGCATTTGGGCAATGTTCACGGGTATGGTTGTACCTGTGGCACTGAAAACAGCGCGTTGGGTTAGGTACATAAGGGCGGACGGAGATGACTTCATACCCTGCTTTGACCTTCGACGGGAGGTCAACTTTGTCAAACGTCAAAAACACAGTACGAGTCGGTGTCAGATGGTTATCGACCTTTTTCATGACCCTGTGGACGGCTGTCACACCCTGATCGGACATATACGATTGGATATCTTCATCAGACAACCCGTCAAGGGATCTCGTGAAGACTACCCCCCGTGACGAGTTGAGTGTGCGGTGCGCTTCGACCTTAACTGGAAAAGTGTGCAACAACGTAGTACGTATCAGTTTTTGGGCTTGGAAGGCACTTTCCACTTCCAGCAACAATGTGCCATTGCGCTGACGTGAACAGGTTTTAACAGGGCCAGCAATTGCATCTACACCTTTCTGTATAACGAAAGGATTGACAGAATTGAAATCCTTTCCGTCGGTGCGAGAGACAACCAGAAATTTAGGTACATTAGGCAGAGTCTTTTTAGGCTGAGGCGAGTCTAACTTACGTTTATGGGTCAACGTCACGAAAGAAGATAAGGAAGTCATCGCGGAAGTGTCCCCCGTGATTACCGGCGTCTCCGATGGCGCGCTCCTTCCTAGTGGGGGCCCTCTCCGAGGGCTTACCCGCCTTAGGTGATTGTTCACACCTCAGGTCACACCTCCCGAGAACTGACGGAGGGACCAATCGGCACGTTCGGAAGGTACCAGCTCGGGTAATCACCCCTCCCTGGGCCTGGCCTTTACCAGGGGGTACGTACGTGCCTTACTTGTCTACCCGGGGCGGGGAATTACGCGTTACCCCGTCACCTGCTACGCACGATAATGCGTGGGTCGGCCTTCAGACACGCACAGGGAGGAAAAGAAGAAGAGGATAGGAAAGGAAGAGAAAGAAGGAAAGAAAAGAAGTGTCTCAAACGCCGAGGCGGAGACTAATGAGGAGAAGAAGGCTAGGAGAGTTCAAGGAGAGAAAGACAGAAAACGAAGGGTAAGAAAGGAAGAAACGAAGGAAGAAAAACCACAACGAGAACCACCATAGCTCACGCAATATGCCCGTCTCCGGGTGAAGGCATAAACCGGGAGGGACAGTGAAGCAGCCTGGGGCAGAAGAAAGGCTGCTCCGGCTCGGGGCCCCGTGCGCGCCACACACGTACCCACAAAAGAACTGTGGGCCCCCTGGGGGGGTAATAGAAATTAGAGCTCGTATGGAGGCATATCGACATTCTTTTTTTCCTCGTTCTATTTGGGAGTGGAATAGGATAGGAAATGCCTAGTAGTGGTACCGTGTACCCTCCGCCACGCACCTTACGGTGGATTGCGGAGTATGTAAATGTAGTTTATCCAAGCTCTTCGTGAAAACTAATCTCTTTCTCGACAGGATAACGATGTCTGCGTAAAAGGATCGTAGCTCCTGGTGATGCTACTTGTACTACATTGTGGCTTAACAGGTGTAAGAGAAAAGGGCTGAGACGATCCCCTTTTAAGGACACCATTTGTTTGTGTAATGGGCTCAGAATGGCTGACTACCGTTTATAGTCAGTAGGTTTAATTCCAGTATACTTTCCATTATCTTCAGGAATGGGTTCTGTTGGCCAAGTATTTTGGTGACTTTACCTGATAGTGATACATATAAATTTATATGTAATAGGACATAAAATGTACGTTACACTATTTTTATTGGTTTAGATAGTACGCAGAGTTCTGAAGCCATTTATCCACCGTAATGACACTCCATGAGGGTGAATCAGGGAAGGAGCTATAGCTGCAACAGTGCCTCCGCATCCTCTTCTATCTACCGCCCCTGTTCAGGACAGTTTTTTACCCTTTGCTCTCAAGTGTGAATAGTATGAATAAAAAGCGAATTGATTAGGACCCATTCACCACACTGTATAGACAATTTCATGCATGTCGCGAACAGGCTAATTATGATTTCAGTGCTGAGGTGCAGATAAGCCCAATCTGTAGCAGTAATACAGATAAAACTGCAAGAACGTGGAATAATGGACAGGTGGCACTACAGCAGTAGAGAATTTAGGCAGGGCGGGAAGAGTATATGGTTAAAGAGTAAATGGTTAAGGCGGCAGTGGCCCAAACTGGGAAACCTGGTCACTCTAACCAGCACACATTTTCATCTTTGCAAATTAACTGAACGCCCTGCAACCGCAAAAAATTGTCATTTCTTATTTAGTAATTATAGGAATTTCATAGTGAAAATTGGGTCGTGTAAATTTATTAATTTAATTTGGAAGAGATTACAAACCAGATTGCATAATTTCATCTAATGCCTTGATCTCGCTGGCTCGACTGTGCAAAAAAATGCCACCGAAAACTAGGTGGCAATTTTATTCTAAACCGGTAATGTTATTTTGGAGGAAAGTCCTTGCAATCCAACATTTGTTAGATTTTAACTAAGATATTAGTAAACGTAAAATTATGGAAAGTTTTGAAATACGATTATATCTTGAGTAGGGCCTCTCCAGTGCATTATAGCTACAGGCACGTACCATGCTGGAAGAAACGCTCCAGAAGTTAGTGTCCGCTGCCGGGTCGCTGTGGCGGTGGCAGCAGCAGGTGGACTGCGGCAGTTCGAGCACGGCGCGCAGCCCCGAGACGGTGCAGGTGGCGATGATGCGGCAGCCGGGGCCCTCTTCGCACGGCAGCACGCCCTGCCCCATGTCCACGTGCCGCAGCCGGAAGCCCAGGCCGGCGCGCAGCAGGTTCACGATGTGCGACACGTCCACAGGGTCGCTCACCTCTTCCATCTCCTGCGCACAAACCCGCTCTTTACCAGTATGAACAAAGATATTGCTTTTACGTTTCTGTGGTAGTAATCAGTGGGGGATACACACTGATCGAAAGTATCAGGACACCAGACAAAATAAGTTCGTGGACCCTCCGACCATAAAGCTCGAATAGGGTGTTCGCTCACCCTTAGCCTTGACAGCTTGCACTCGCAGGTATACGTTCAATCAGGTGCTTGAATGTTTATTGGGAAATAGCAGCCCATTGGGCATGGAGTGCTGCACTGAGGAAAGGTATCTATGTTCGTCTGTGAGTCCTGGAGTGAAGGCGTTGTGAGATTACCGCTTATTAGAAATATTGGTAATTAATAGCATTTGTAATTAAACAGTATGAAGTTCACTGCAAACATTGACCATGCCAATGCACCAAATTTTACACAATTGTAATCTTAATTATGGTAGCAATGTATGTACGCAGTTGGGTGACAGGCCATAGGCAGAAATTCTCCACGTTGAGATTTGCTTTGTGCTTGTAGCTGAGGGGAGGCGGCGAGCAGGCCGACGTTGGTGGCTTGTTCCAGCTTAGGATTTTCCAGGCTAGTTTCCGGTGAGGGGAGAGAGGGAAAATGGCGAGTGCCAGGCGCAGTGCAGTGCACAGCATCAAAATATTCTAATACTACTAGCATTTGAAGTAATACAATGCCGTTAGGAATCTTTAAGGCCCTCATTACAAAATAGCCTGTTGACAAACAGTACATTAGCTGATATAGTCACATCTGGCGTAATATGTTTAATTGACAATGAAAAGTAATAAATTACCAACGAAGACAAGACAGTTACACAACTAGCATGGCAATGTTTGTTTATAAAAATAATATATTAACTATTTCTCACTTTATTTTCAATTAATCTTGTGTATTTTATCTTGAAATATTCAGTTAAATCACTTATCTGTGATAAGAAATTGCACGATTATAATAAATAGTGCAAAGGATGTTTATACCAATATAATAACTTAAGAAGACATTTAATTAATGTGTAGTGTAATTATTTTGATTTTAAGTAAAGTTTTAGAAATATATTGGCTGAGCGCTGTACGTTAGCAAATCGGTTAGAACAGCTCACATGGGGAAGTTGATGACGTAGGGCAAAAAACCCGGCAGTTGGGCTTTTGGCGCGAGCGTGGCCACAGGAAGTGGTGAGTCGGGAGCGAGTGGTGTAGCTGGCCGGGCGAGGCGTCGCGCTGGACAGTCGGCATGTGGATCTCCAGGTGGAGACTATAGATTTGTGTGTGGCAATTGCCATGTGTGGTCGCTCGTCGTAGACTGCACCAAGTTGAATCGAGTGCTACTGTGTGTTGTGAATATTTAGCCGGTGGAACAAGGTGTGCATCGCACTGAATTAAAGTGACTGTTTTGTTAATGTAACGTGTCGTCGCATAGGCATTAACGAACGGTGTTTGAGACAGGCACGTGGTGTGAAAATTTGCGACAAATATTTTGTCTGGGGGCTCACGAGCTATATTTGATAAATGTGTCGACGTACAGACTTATCAGCCACAGGGTTTTAATATGGTGTAATAAACAACAAAGTGAACTTTCACATGTTTTCAAAAATAGTAGTTAGTACACCCTTTTCTCACATGAACTTACTTTATTATGAATTTTTTTGTTAATCATATGCAGGGAAGGAAAGCTGCGAACGTGTGATATCCCCTAGAAAACGAGTCAAATAGTAGCAATCACAGTTCCAGTGTTTTTGCATGTTTAGGAATTTGGTTCGCAGTTGGTGGTTGTGAGTTTTAAAAATTAAACTTTCCCTATTTAAACTCTCACCCCGACCTCCACTCTCACAGCTTTCCAAACCACCTAAAGGCGTTCTACAGGATTCAAGTCGGGACTATGCAGGCCAGTCTATTACAGGGAAGATGCCTGACCACTCCGCCGCAGACACTGCTTTAAGAACAGCTGCTCGATCGTATTTAAAGACTATCGCTATCCCCGAATTGCTCTTCAACTATGGGAATAAAGGTCGTTAAAACGTCAATGTAGGCATGTGCTATGATAGAGCCCTGCAAAAGCAACAAGGGGTGCAAGCCCCCTCCATGAAAAACATGACCACACCGTAACAACTGCCTCCGAAATTTACTGTTGGCAGATGTTCACCAGGCATTCATCATACCCACACTGCCATCGGATCGCCATATTGCGTACAGTAATTCGTCATACCAGATAACGTTTATCCACTGCTTAATTTTCCAATATTTATACTCCTTACACCAAGCGAGGCGTCATTTGGCATTGATCTGGCTGATGTGTGGCATATGGGCAGCCGCTCGACCATGAAATCAAAGTTTACTCGCTTTCCGCCTGTCATAGTACTTTAAGTTGATCATGATGCAGTTTGGAATTTCCATGTGATGGCATTTATTACACTGTACAGCCCTCAAACTGTCTGCGGTCTCTGACAGTCAACAGACGAGGACAGCCTGTACCCTTTCATGCTGTGTGTGTCCCATCACGTTTCCACTTCATTATCACAAACAGTGGACTTAGGTGTGTTGAGTGGGGAAATCTTGCGTACATACTTCTGACAAGTGACACCCAATCACCTGACAACGTTAGAAGTCAGTTCCATGGAGCACTCCATTCTGCTCGAAATGTGTAATGACGACTAAGATCGCAGATATGGAGTACCTCGCAGTAGGTGGCAGCATAACAACCCTAATATTAAGAATTAATGTTTTGGGGGTGTCCAGGTACTTAACACAGTTTATCATTCACTACACTGACCTAGCAAATGCCATAGGATAGACTTCAATGAGACGCCATGGAATATAGTGCAAAATTCCCTGTCACTCTTATGGGTGTGGCTGATCCCAATATTTTTTAGAGCATTTTCCTGAAACCATTACCAGGTGGCGTGGTAACAGTGCGGTAACACGTTATCAAAACACAGCAGGAACCGTAATTGTTGAACCTAAAATGTGTGAATATGCACTTCGAAAAGCTCAAAATTTTGAGTCCCTTACAGAAGGTAGGAACCAGTTTCTTTCCAGGAAGATGTGCCAAAGACAATGACACCACCACCCTGGACCACACCGTGGTAAGTTAGGTGCAATAAGTCATGTGGTCTACATACGGTGCCTCCCATCGACAAGGTGCAGTTTTAATGTAGATTTATCAGCCCTGTATTGTATTATTCCACTATTCCTGATGACTGGCGACAAATACAAGTCTGACTTCACAGAGGCACCCCACGTACAGTGCTAATTCCTATTACCAATGGAACCCAAGTTCCTGCGAAATGTCCCTTCTGTCACTTTGCAATCAGTCAAACCTACGGAAGTGACACTCTCCGATTTATTCTGAAATTTGGATATAATACAAGAAAAAGGGACTTTTGTCTTGTTCGCAGTTCACTCAATGTATATAATGAAAACTGAAGGCTACAACCCTGTCTTGCTGTAGTAGCGACTTGCAGTATTCAACAACTTTGTTTTCACTCTTTAGGTATTTCAGTAGCAGTGGTAGGGTGGATAGGGTGTATGCGTGCTGTGTGTGGACGCAGGAGTTGGCCGCTGTTTGCGAACAGATGAGCGTGCTTTAGGCCACAGGCATCTGTCTCCAGGGGCTGCTGCCTCGGGCCGCGATGGAGTAGCCGAGCGGTCTAAGGCGCCTCGCTGCGGAGCGCGCGGATGCTCGCCGTCGGAGGTTCGAGTCCTCCCATCTTAGTTTAAGTAGCTTGTAAGCTACGGACTTATGACCACGCAGTTTGGTCCGATAGATTTACAAACATTTTGCTGCCTCGGGGTGTAGCGGTGGTGAAGAGGAGTGTGTGGCATGGAGCACCTCAGGTGTTGCGTTTTTTTTTTTTTTTTTTTTTTTGTTTGTTTTCGTTTTAGGGCGCACAACTACGGTCATTAGCGCCCAGACAAGAACAAAGATTCGCTAGATCTCAAAAAAATTGGGAACTGCCAGTTAGAACATCAAGATGAGGCTAAAAACGAAAGATAAGACAATTAAAAGGGTTAAATATCCTTTGATAAGTTGGCCAATTTGATAAAACGCAAAACTCGAGCAGCTGCTCGGGTGTCATCAGCTAAAATTTCCTCCAGAGTAGACGGAAAGTGAAGGGCTACACGGAGATGATTAAAATTAACAAGTCAGTAAAACATGCCGCACTGTCAGCAGTTCACCGCAGGAGCACAGCGGTGCAGGGTCGGCGGATAGCAAGTGACAGTGGCTGAAACGGCAGTGACCGATCCGCAACCGGGCCAGGATGACTTCCTCCCGCCGAGAGGGGCGTGAGGTGGTCCTCCAAGCGGTCGGGATCGGTTTTACAGTTCTCAATTTATTGCACAGTGAAAACCACGCACTGTGCAATGACGACACGATACTCCAGCGAAGAGCCCGTTGAACATCGTCTGATGGGACGCAAAAGGTATCCATGCGAGGCAAAAGAGCTGCGGCCTTTTCTGCTATGTCGGCGGTCTCATTCCCGGGCACACCCACGTGGCCAGGGACCCACAGGAAAGAAACGTGACAGCTGTCATCTGCTAGCAACTGGAGGGAGCGTTGGATCCGATACACGAGAGGATGGTTCTTTTTTTTTTTGTGGTTTTAGGGCGCACAACTTCTATGGTCATTAGCGCCCAGCCAAGAACATAGATTCGCTATGATCTAAAAAAATGTAGACTGTCAGAACATCAACAAGAGGCTAAAAACGAAAGATAAAAGACAATTAAAAGAGTTAAATATCCTTGGATAAGTTGGCCAAGTTGATAAAACGCAAAACTCGAGCAGCTGCTCGTGTGTCATCAGCTAAAATTTCCTCCAGAGTAGACGGAAAATGAAGGGCTACACGGAGATGATTAAAATGAACACAAGTCAGTAAAACATGTCGCACTGTCAGCAGTTCACCGCAGGAGCATAGCGGTGCAGGTTCGGCGGATAGCAAGTGACGGTGGCTGAAACGGCAATGACCGATCCGCAACCGAGCCAGGATGACCTCCTCCCGCCGAGAGGGGCGTGAGGATGTCCTCCAAGCGGTCGGGATCGGTTTGACAGTTCGCAATTTATTGTTGTACAGTGAAAGCCACACACTGTGCCATTGCGACACGATACTCCGGCGAAGAGCCCGTTGAACATCGTCCGATGGGACGCAAAAGGTAGCCATGCGAGGCAAAAGAGCTGCTGCCTTGGCTGCTGTGTCGGCGGCCTCATTCCCGGGCACACCCACATGGCCAGGGACCCACAGGAAAGAAACGTGACAGCTGTCATCCGCCAGCAACTGGAGGGAGCGTTGGATCCGATACACGAGAGGATGGTTCGAGAGAGGGTCCTTAAGACTCTGCAGGGCACTAAGGGAGTCCGAACATATGGCATAGAAAGTTTGGCTGTGGCGGCAGGTATACATAACGGCCTGGTGGAGGGCAAAAAGCTCAGCCGTGAAATTCGAGCACCGGTCAGGGAGCTTGTATTGGAACCAGTTGTCCCCGACGACAAAGGCAGATCCGACACCGGCAGTGCTCTTGGAACCATCAGTGTAAATAAATAAGGCATTATCGAACCCCAAACGGAGTTCGACAAGCCTCGAGCGGTATACCAAATCCGGAGTGCTCTGCTTGGGGAGCGAACTAATTTCAAGGTGAGTGTGAACCTGGGCCTGATGCCACGGTGGCAACAGGCTGTCGCTCAACCGTAAGGTGGAAGGAAGGGTAAAATTGAGCCGCTGTAGTAGGTGGCGAAACCGAACTCCAGGTGGAGGCAAGGCTATCACAGACAACTGATATTGGCGATCGAGTGAGTCGTCAAAACAATCGATAAGATGGGTGGTTGGGCATCGACCGCAGGCGGCATGCATACCGACACAAGAGTATGTCACGCCGAGTGGTCAAGGGTAATACAGCAGCCTCGGCATACAGACTTTCAACAGGGCTGGTATAAAATGCACTGGTCGCCAGACGTAATACCCGATGGTGAATAGAGTTGAGACGGCGGAGAATCGACGGCCGTGCAGAAGAGTATACAAGGCTTCCGTAGTCGAGCTTCGACTGAACAATGGCTTGATAAAGGTGGAGCAGGACGGTACGATCCGCTCCCCACGATGTGCCACTGAGGACACGAACAACATTAAGGGATCGGGCACAACGGGCAGCCAGGTAGGACATGTGTGGACCAGCAAAGTTTCCAATCCAACATTAGCCCCAAGAATTTCGTTGTCTCCACGAAAGGGAGAGCAACGGGGCCAAGACGTAGGGATGGTGGAAGAAATCCCTTTTATCTCCAGAAGTTGATACACACCGTTTTCTCAGTGGAGAATCTGAAGCTGTTCACGATGCTCCAGGAATATAGACGGTCAAGACAGCGTTGAAGACAACGCTCTAAGAGACACGTCCGCTGGGCGCTGAAATAAATTGCGAAATCGTCAACAAAAAGGGATCCGGAAACGTCGGCTCAAAGGCAATCTACGATCGGATTGATTGCGATGGCAAAGAGAGCCACACTCAACACGGAGCCCTGCGGTACCCCATTCTCCTGGCGAAAGGTATCTGACAGAACAGAGCCCGCCCGTACCCGGAACTTGCGATCCGCCAAAAACGCTTGAATGAAAAGAGGAAGGAGGCCCCGAAGGCCCCATGTGTGCAATGTGCGGAGAATGCCCGCTCTCCAACAGGTATCGTATGCAGGGTGGTAATGGACAGAGCTCGAAACCTCCGCAAAGAAACGGCCCAATGCGTTAGAAACAGCAGCGTGGTCCACGAGGACTGCGTTCTCCACGGTCAGGCCAGGAATCGGGGAGTGGACCTTGATGCCGGATAAACGGCGTAGGCCATCCCAAACAACCGTGGAGGGAGTAAAACGGTTAAAAGGACTTGTAAAAGCAGTCCAGCAAGCTTTCTTGCTGTCGTTTATGATACGACGACATTGCGCTCTCATACGTTTATAATTGATGCAATTCTCCAAAGTTGGGTGGCGGCGGAAGGTGCGTAAAGCACGGCGCCGGGACCGGGACACGACGTGGAGAAGAGGATGTACGAGGTATGGAACGTTTAGCAGCGGTGAGAATAACCTCTGTGAGGTAGTCGACCTGACTGTCACAGTTTTGAAAATTCTGATCGTGAAAAACAGCCATGGAAGAATAAAGCCCCAGTCAGCTTTAGAAATGTTCCAACTGGTGGAACGAGGAGATGGGGAATGATGCAGGAAGTGGATGATACAAGGGAAATGGTCACTCAAGTACGTGTCAAAGTGCATACCACTCAAACCGACCGGCAAGCTGAGGAGTGCATATCGCAAGGTCTATGTGGGAGTAAGTATGGGTTGTGTCAGAAAGGAAGGTTGGTGCACCAGTGTTGAGGCAGACAAGGTTGAGGTGTTGGAGAAGGTCCACCAAAAGGGAGCCTCTCTGACAAGGTGCCAGAGAGCCCCATAGGGGGTGGTGGGCATTAAAGTCACCTACCAACAAGAAAGGTGAAGGGAGCTGGTCAACAAGGTGTAGCACATCTGCCCTAGTAAGGGCAGATGACGATGGCGAATAGATATTACAGAGGGAAAAGGTAAATGTGGATAAGGTGATGCGGACGGCAACTGCCTGTAGGTGAGTATGCAATGAAATGGAATGGTAATAGACGTCTCGAATGAACATCAGAACCCCTCCATGGGCTAGGGTACCTTCCACAGGTGGCAGGTCGAAACGCACAGAGGTGTAGTGGGGAAAGTCTGCACGATCACTAGGACGCAACTCAGTTTCTTTGAGAGACTAGAAGCGGGCAGTGCAATCGAAGGAGTAGTTTTAACTCCTCCCGATTGGAACGAAAGCCGTGAATATTCCATTGAAGGAGCGCCTTGATAAAAAGAGAAGGGGAGATAAAAAGGGGCAAGCAAGCGGGGTTCGACCGACGCGCCTGCCACCTCCCTGAGTTGATCAGGAGGGGCAGTTTCCACCGCCGGTAAAGGGCCGGGTGCCCGGCAGACAGGGCGTCCCGGTGAAACAGAAGACGGCCGAGGCCGGCAACTGTTGGACGGCGTGACTGAAGAGTCACGCTGTGGCGGGGAAGGAGGGGGGGCTATTCTTTTTGTGAGCCTTCTTTGAGTCATGACGGGCAGAGGAAGCGGTTGACGATGGAGAAGACAGTCTTGAGGAAGTCCTCACGAACAGGTTGTTTTTTTGAACTCCGGGCAGCGGATGTAGGTGCCCGGGATGTGTGGGAACTGACCGACGAATGTACTGTAGAACGTGCAGAAGGGATCGAAGAGGTGGAACGAGCAATTTTCGGGCTAGCCGACCTGACAACAGTGTCGATGTTAAATCGCAGGTCTGAATGCCTACCTCCTTAGTTGGTCGAAGTGAGGTGAGGACCTGGCTGTAAGTACCTGATAGGAGTACAGCGGGCTTTCTACTCGCTAAAAACTTCCAAGCGGCATAGGTTGAGACCTTCTCCTTCACGTGAATCTCCTGGATGACCCGCTCTTCTTTATAGATGGGGCAGTCCAGTGAAGCAGCATGGTCACCTATGCAATTAATGCAGCGAGGGGATGGAGGTAGACAGTCACCCTCATGGGCATCCCTGCCACAGCTGGCGCACTTGGCTGCATTCGGAGAAGACTTACTGGTATGTTTATATATCTGGCAATGGAAGCAGTGCGTAGGGTTAGGTATATACGGGCGAACGGAGATGACGTCGTAGCCCGCTTTCACCTTAGATGGTAGGTCAACCCTGTCGAAAGTCAAGAAGTATGAGTTGGCACGAGGTCGTTGTTAACCTTTTTCATGACGCGATGGCGTAACTCCCTGATCAGACATATAGCTGAGTATTTTCTTATCAGATAACTCATCCAGGGACCTCGTGAAGACTACCCCAAGTGAAGAGTTGCGGGTGCGCTGAGCCTGCACTTTCACAGGGAAAGTATGTACAAGTGTAGACCAAAGTAACTTCTGTGCCTGGAATGCATCCTCTATTTCAAGTAACAAGGTCCCATTGCGCTGCCTGGAGCAGGTCTTCAAGGGACCTGGGATCGCATCGACACCCTTCTGAATAATAAACGGATTCACAGCAGAAAAATCTTTATCAGTACGTGATACCACCAGGAACTTCGGAATGCTAGGCAATACTTTCTGTGGCTGAGAATCATCATGTTTCCGCTTATGGGTCAAGGTTAAGGATGATTTGGAAGGTTTCATAGCGGAGGTGTCCCCCATGATTACCGGCGTCTCCGATGGCGCGCTCCTTCCTTGTGGGGGCCCTCACTGAGGGCGCACCCGCCTTAGGTGACTGTTCGCACCTCAGGTCACACCTCCCGAGAACGGACGGAGGGACCAATTGGCATGTTCGGAAGGTATCAGCTCGGGTAATCGCCCCTCCCTAGGCCCGGCCTTTATCGGGGGGTACGTACGTGCCCTACATGTCTAGCCGGGGCGGGGAATTACGCCTTACCCCGTCACCGGCTACGCAGAGCGTGGATTGACCTTCAGACACGCACAGGGAGGAAAAAAGGAGAGAAAGGGATGAATGAGGGAGAATCTCAAACGCCGAGGCGGAGATTAAAAGAGCGGGTCGCGGACAAGGAGAAAGGAGAAAGGGGGAAGGCTAAAGAACAGGAAAGGAAGAGGACCAAGAAAAGAGGAAGTAAGAGGAAACGGAAAAGGAAACCTTGGACTGACTAAAAACGCCCGTCTCCGGGCGAAGGCACAAACCGGAGGGAAAGAGGGAAGCAGCCTGGGGCGGAAGAAAGGTCGCTTCAGCTCGGGGCCCCGTGCACGCCACACGTACCCACAAAAGAGGTGTGGGCCCCCTGGGGGGGACGGGGGAGAGTAATCGGAAGCTCCAGTGTTAGGCACTTTATGAAGCCCCTTACGCAGATTGCGTCGAGGACCGGAAGCAATAATCTGATGTGTGCCTTGCCGGCGGCTATTGCCCGAATGGAGTGCAGTCGTCTGCAAATTGTTGCTCATGTCGGCGCTAACGACGCCTGTCGCTTGGGTTCTGGTGACATCGTCAGATCGTACGGGCGACTGGAGGAATTGGTGAAGACTGCTGGCCTCGTCCACAAGCAGAGTTTTCATCTTGCAGCATTGTTCCCAGAGTCGATCGGGGTCTTTTGGTTTGGAGCCGAGTGGAGGGTCTCAACCAAAGGTTTCGCCGACTGACGGCGATGGCTGCAGATTTCTGGACCTGCGTCATTGGGTGGAGAATTTTAGGGATCTCCTTGATGGGCCCAGGTTGCACTACACGAAGTAAGCAGCCACTCAGAGTACTTTAGTGCACTTTTTTTAGGCTAGGTGATTGTTCATCATAACTTTCTTCAACTGTCAAAATATTTGCAGTAAATTTACAAATTTTTAAAACAAAGTTTCCGAATTTATAGCATTGCAGGTAAGTTGCCGCGCTCGAATAATTCTCGGGACAGTTGTCTGAATCCCGACGTTAGAAACTGATATTTAGCAAAGACTGGGATGTATATTGAAAAGATAGTTCAGGTATAATCAGAGGGTGTGTGTGTGTGTTTTCATTGCAGTCCACAGAAATATTCCTTTTACTGAGGTCAAAGTCGAGAGAGTGACAGGTTATCTGGAAACATGTAGCAGGTATAGGGGAAATGTATAGTTCCGTGTTTTTGCTGGCCACCCGTTCCACCGTTACAGTGCTAATCATGGCCGACTAAAGATACTGGCCTGGGCACTGGAAGCCATTTTGTTTGTAACGTTGGCGAAGTAGATCCGTAGTTCTTAAGCGGCGCGCCTCATGTGTGTTGCTCAGTATGTTGAACTTTGTACTGAATTGTGTATTAAGTACTAGCTGCTACGAACTAGTGTTAAAGCAAATTTGCAGTCTTTTCTTTTGCGTCCCAGCCTCGTCGCCGCTTTTGTGTCTCGTTTCCGTCGTAGGTGTCGGTGGCCGAGTGGAATGAGACCGACACAGGAATAAAGATAGCACGCTGGTGCAGGTACGGAGGGGAGCAGCCAGAAACTAGAAACACTAGAGTAAATTAGAACGAGATATATATTGGACAGAATGTATACAATACTTAACTTTTACATAGTTCTGGACTGCAGAATGCTGATACATAGTTGAGCTAGAGTCCTGCCTAGTGCCTGATAGCAAAGTCTTCACTGGTGCCTATCTGATTCCGAAGTCTTTACTGGTTTCTATCTCAGTCCCAAGTGAACGATGTCATTCAGTGGTGGCCACGAGCGGAGTTGCAGCAGAGGGCGCTCGTGGCTGTCGTAAGAACGCTGCGCCGCGCGTGCATGGCGGCGCGCGGCGAAAGTAGGTGGCGCGCACTTTGGACTTGTGCGACACCACACTTTCAACAGGAGGTATTTCGTAAATGCTAATATTACTTTTTGTTCCTTCTTAATAAGGGAAGATCACTTGTGCCCTAATCCAGGTTATGTCAAAACTGCATTGTAAACTAAATATGTACAAATACGTTTTTAACTGTCTACATCGACATTGCAAAAACTATAATGAATTTTTGTTTTACATATACCTGAGAATGCCAAGGAGGTGGTGTGTGTGTGTGTGTGTGTGTGTGTGTGTGTGTGTGTGTGTGTGTGTGGGGGGGGGGGGGGGGCAAAGTATAAATCGCAAAATTAAACTGTCAGTACAATTTCTTTGCCCAGCGGTGAGGAAAAACAAGTTACTACGTATAATTCCCACAGACTTATCGAAGCTCAAGAGAACAATAATATGCATAAGACATTTCAGAGCAAAGTGCATAATCAAGATCGACGTTTGTAGTTGGTGGGGAAAAAGACATTTGATAGAAGTTATCCCAAGCTGAAACCAGATGCAGTGCCTTCAGCTTTTCGAAATTTACCAGTTTACTTAACAGCTAGACCCTCATGCAAAAAGTTATGTGAAGTTGAGGAAGCAGTGGCAAGAAGCTTTGAGTACATGCTATATGAAAAAACTATTAAAAATTGAGATGAACTTTTTCAAGTGCTACCCATACAAAAAACAGTGGCACTGTATTGATGGGGAACAGCACTATTTTCTGTGTTTCATTGGCATCACTGAAGAATTAGCTACTTTGGGTTCTGTAACTAATACTGATTTAAGTGTCCTTTCTACGAAAAGATAGGAAATTCTCCGGTATAAAATGCTCCATGAATATGTCAGTAAAAACCAAGCATTTATTTGATAAATTACTTAAATACATTGTGTCAATAGTATCTCTAGAAGCATTTAAACAAATGTTGAGTGGTTGAAAGTATAGTGAATGAGCTAGGGGATACATTTTCAGTTGACATCTACATATAAGTGAACATTCAGTTCCTAACAAAAAACAACAGTCGTCGATATTGTGGGGATACTGTATTATTGGCAGTGGCGTAGCTGTATCACCAAGGGCCCCGGGGCAAAAATGACATTGGGGCCCTCTTTAAAACTATACAGATACAAAACTACATAATCAGCTTCTTACCGCCCACTTGAAGACTTAATAAGGGAAACCTTAATACTACTGAGTAAAGTATTACGTGCGATGCACCAGATAATATAGCTGTGTAAGTTTGTTATGCTTTCGAGCAAAAATTAATGGGTGGATTTGGATGAAATTTTGCAAAGGAGTAGAGTTCGAGCTGGGTAGGACACACAGATAAAACGACCCCATGAGTTTTGGAAGTTGCTCCAAACTAGGCGAATGAAGTTGCAGACAGAAGCTTCACTGATGACGCGCCGATCAGTAATACAATCCACCTATCCACTATCCATATTTTCTCTTCTTCTTGCACAATTTCAGAGCGCAATTGGTTACAGCACTTCATTGGGGTTTATGATTAAGGAGCACTCCCTTGGAGGTATTCACTACACAAAGAGGAGTTAGTATAACAATACTATTCTGTAATAACACACTATAGAGACTTCATATTCAAATGTGGTCACACCGTGTATTGTCGAACACACTGCTCGTAATTCAGCGCCATTGACTTATTTCGCAACTCCGACTTCAACCGACAACACGTTAATAGTGACACGGTACACGTCTTAGCGGACAAGCAATAGACCTTGTTATGGTTATATACTGAGGTGGAATAATTTTGGATTTCACTTCGTGCCTTTGAGGTTTGTTGGTCTAGGGTAAAGTCGCAAATCTTTCAACTAAAATATAGAACGTCGATCGATTATCCAAAGTAATTGGAAGACATGGATGTTCGAAAAACCGGTTTATACAGATAATCGTACTGTACACTTCTATTTACCAATAAGAAGTTTATACAGTATTTGGAGGCGCGCGATCCATCACAATGCGCCGAGCGGCACGCCGAAACACTTTGAATGCGCAGCTGTTGCTGTGAGCAGCTTTGACGCTGCCGCCCAGGGCCGGCGCAAGGCACGTGCGAAACGTGCGGCCGCACTTTCCGAGGGGCGGCAAATCTGCCGCCCACCCTTATTTTTTTAATTATTTTTTTTTAGGACAAACCCAATATTCATGCCCTAGAGGGGATTCGAAACCAAACCTCGGAGGGAGCGGCTTTGGGAACTGTGACATGGCGCCTCGACTACCTGCCGGCCGCCCCTGTTCAACAAGGGGAGGGAGGAGGACCAATTTCTTCCTCGCCACTGTGGCAGCACCGTCGTGTTTACGCCGGGGGAACGGAGAGGGGGAAGCAGCCTGGCGTACACGCCAGTATTGAGTGGAGCGCTGGCAGCGTGTTACGCGCCGTGCGTTTACTCACAACTAATTTTGCAGAAGACGAAATGTAATTTGGAAATTCGAATGCAATGTTTGATACTGCAGTTACATGTTACGTCTGAAGCAATTTTACTAAGCCCTTCAATGACAGTTTCCGGGTGTTTAATTCTTCCCGCATTATGGGAAAAAATGGATGAACATTACTACAGTCAAACATGTCCAACACCTACAATGGCTAGAAGTATTCCGAATGAGTAAATACGCTGCTAGTAATTACACGGGATAAAGACATAGGTAGTAAGCCTGCCAAAAGTTGGGTTTCGACGTATTTTTGAACATTTTTGCTATCCGTTTCTGAGTGATAGTCGAAGGTTTTGGTTTTTAAGCCATGAAACACTTGTCTCCCCCTGCATGAACAACAAACTCTGACCGGCACTTATTTGACAATACTACTCACACACTATCACTTTGCCAACATTTATTTTGTGGTGTCACAAGTATGAAGTGCGCGCCACATACTTGCGCCGCGCGCCGCCATGCACGCACGGCGCGGCGTTCTTACGACGTCAGCCACGAGCGCCCTCTGCTGCAACTCCGCTAGTGGCCACGACTGCTGCATCGGCCACTTGGCAATCAGATAGGCACCAGTTAAGACTTGGCTGTCGGATAGGCACTAGAAATAATCAGTAGGCAGGCCTCTAGTTAATGTATCAGCGTTCTGCAGTCATGAAAGTTATGAAAGATAGGTATTGTAATCTTTCTTCGAAATATATCTTATACTAATCTAACTTAGTGTTTCTAGTTTCTGCTGTCCCACTGGCTGGTCACCTCCGTACCTGCACACGCGTGCACCCTATTTCCCTGTGTCGGTCTCTACTCGACCACCGACACCCACGACAACCGGCGGAAACGAGACAAAATATTTACTATATAATGCGTGTGGATCCACGTTTCATCAAAGTAAACTACTGGTCGCTTTGATTCTGATGAAAACCTGAGAAAGTATGGTTTTTTTAGCACAAAACAAAACGTTAAATTTGACACCTAAAACGGAAATCCATAGAACATTGTTTCTAAGGATTTCCTTCCTAGCTTTGAAGCTCATTTCTGTTTTTCCAAAATTTATGCAGTTTTGGCAGAGTTCGTATTCCTTTCTATTGTTCGTAATATCATAGAAATCGCTGCATGATACATTTATCCATATCACCGATCACATACTTATTGTGAGCTGCTGCTTCTTGGGCGCTAGTTTAACCGTAGCGTCGCTGTACCTCCTCACGTGACCTAGTTCCTGGTACTGCCGCGTCACCACTTCGCCTTTCCAGACGATAGGTATTGTTCATTGTTGCGTTCTCTACAACGAAAACTACAGAATTCGTTTCGGTAGATGGCCGAGGGAGTCAAGATTGGTCAGTAGCACTTTCTTTGCGTTTCGTAACAGAAGAAGTGGTGCGTCCGAACTTCTTGCAATTTGGGGTGTAATATGTAAGTGCTTTTCATATAACGTACAATTAGTATTGCGCATGCATGTTACTCATAAGTTAGAATTTTTCTCCTTCCAGATTGCAGAATACGAAAATTTATTTTTCTTATGATCTGTTACTTCAAAAATTGGCAAGTCGGCAAATAAGCACGCGTCCTCAATAGATAGAATGAAAATAAGGCGAAGAAAAGTGAAGTGATGCGGCGATGAATAATATGTTGGCCCTTATTGCATAATCAGAAACGAAATAACTGACACCTGGAAATTACGACAGATGTCGAGTGTCAGTTTTTTGAAATGAACAACCGCAGTGAAGTGAGTTAATATATTTCGACTAGCATCAGTACCCGTCGATGCCCGGGTGTGTATTTATTGCATTATTATGCTACGCCATCTCATTCTTCCTCTCTCCATTGTCTTCCGCTCCCACACTTTGACCGTTTCACCTGCGTCTGTAGCAAAATTCGGTCTGAAATGCAATTTCACGTGGCTCAATTCTCATGCCTTCAACTCCTGTGCAGTGTATCCTACAGTAATATAAGAATTCACACACATTTGAACATTTTTGTAAATTCAAAAGGCTTATTAAAATTAGCTAGATTTCTTCACTCAGGTTTGGCTCCATTTTTGAGCTGGTGCCCAGCGACTGTTTTGTAGAGATCTGAAGAGAATGGCACCAATCAGTCGTAATTTTTGTTTTATTTTCCAGATCTACATAGATTTCGGGCACAGTGTGGCTCTTCTCAGTGCTTTGAGATATGTTTACATCTATACCGTCATGCTGAACGTAACTGTAAACATGACGGTTAGATGGAAGCACATCTTAAAAACTTTGAGACTGGCCACTCATTGGCCGAAACCTAGGTAGATCGGAAATGTAAAAACTAAAATTGCGATTGATTGCTAGTATTTCCAACAGATTTCTTTAAATAAAATTCCATAAACGTTTTGTAGAAAAAAAGGGGGAGGGGGGGCGGCAATTTCGCAGCTCGCACGGGGCGGCATTTGGGCTTGCGCCGGCCCTGCTGCCGCCACTTCTGCAGCTACACCGACTGAAGTGTGACGGTTCTTGTACACAGCGAGTGGCGGCTTGGGTGGTCTGCTGCGCTTCCAAATGGCGTCGTGCGAAGTGAAGGCCCCAATAGGAAGTTTTGCTCCGCCACGCCACTTGGTGGGAGGTGAGAGGTGATGGACGTTAGGGACTGATACTAAAGAAAAAAAAATTAAAAAATCGACGCTCTATTGTAACTTTTTCCGGAGGCAGCTCACGAAGGCCGAAGGGCCCCTTAAGCTCGGGGGCCTCGGGGCACTGTCCCGCCCAGCCCTATGATAGCTACGCCACTGATTATTGGCAGCTTCTCTGTATGTTCACTCACCTTCAGCATACACAGCTGTGCACAACAGTGGTTTCCTGTATTTAACACATCCATGCACTGCCAGAAAACTGACCGGTAAGTTCAGGATATAGCTGTAGATGGCAATGTAGAGTATTTGAAGAATAAGAAAATTTTGAAAGGTGAACTTATAACCATGCTCCTGGTTGAAATTGACATGTAGCTGCCTTTGAGCTTTAAAGGGGGTACAATTCATGGTGCCAGTAAGACATAGCAATGATCCTGCCAAAACAGCTCAGGTTTTATGATATGTAGTGTATTTTAAAAATATAAATATGTTGTGACTTTCATACCAGTCAATAACTGCTCAACAGTTAAATATGTTATTCCATATACTTATTAAAATAGAAGAACTTTGATTTGCTGTATTGGCTTCTATTTCAGATAATGCCGTAAATAAAAACACGAGTTGCTTACCCCTTACGGTATTTCTAACCTTGTATTCAACATCCCATTGACAGTACTAGAAAGTTGTTCCTACTTTTAGACACGATAGACACTGAAATGCATCCGTAATCACTGGATTAATAACGATGATAGTATTTAAGTTTCCAGATTGTAACTATTTTGAAGCTATAGTTACTGCAGACTTTCAGTATTTAGAAATCATGTATAAGAAAGAAAAAGGTTAATTAGTGAAATTCAGTCTTATTTAAGGCCTTATATCGTTCAAATATTCAAAATTAAAATGTTAAGCTTGCACGCAAGCTTTTTGAAGACGCAAATGTTGCTGCTTTAAAGGTTTTAGCTTCAAGACATTTTGCAGGCTCTGAACATACTTTATCATTCATAACTAATTTTAAGTGGCGGCACATTGTTAATGTGAGAGGTACCTATGAAGTTTAAAGAATATATGCAGCCTGTTAGGGAAACAGACCTTCATAGTTAGGCTTTTTAAGAAAATGTCTTGAAGTCTCCAATTTTTTAACTAAACACCCATACTTTGAGCTCTCAAAATTTCGTCACTTGTCACTCTTGATTTGAACGCTATAAGCCAGATTACCTATTACTAAGTTTCAAACTGAATGTGGAAGATCAATTTAGTTACCGTCAAATAAGCGGTGAAAATTATTATATCAACTATCTTCGAATAAACTGAAAAAATGTTCAAAGATATGGTACTACTAAATTGTTTGAATAAAAATATTCCTTTGAGAACATTGCTTCTTGTTCTGTAACATTGGATAAATGTGTGAATGTTTACAAATATTCTGCAGTATTACAAGAGAATTTTGACTTTTTAGTGATACCAGATGATTTCCTGCCACTGCTGATGTACATTCCTGGTTATACCGTGAAAAACGCGTTTTTTCTAAAGAAAAAAGTGAGATTTGCGTATATTTGGTGCAGTCTGATAAGTTGATATGTAAATACCAAATGAATTCATAACATGACCGTGAAACGTTGACAGTTCCCACTGAAATTCTTAGGGGTGACGAGCCTTGGTTGGTTTATGTTGAAAAGAATGAGATTTGTATTCATGTAATTTCATTGGTGATGTAAATCAGCTTTGTGTGTTTCACAAAATGTTGCTTAAAATTAGAAAGCTTTGATGTTATTGCGGCTGATTTAAATATTTGCAAATGTGAGAACTTTGCAGGGTCTATTCGTAAATATTAACCTCAGATCCGCTAAAGTAATGATAATCTTACAGAATGTTACAATTAGTGAACCATGTTGCAGGTAAAGAAACTGAGGACAACATTTGCGTTTATTATTGGCAAAATTTAAATGCATTGTAAATATAGCCCTGGAGAAATATGTGTTGACAAAGTGCATTACGGATGGGAAAGACACCGTGATTTAATAACATTCGAAAAATACTGAGAAAGCAAAGGCAGTTGCACTCTCGATTCAAAAAAGGTCAAGCAAATCAAATTAGGCAAAAGTTAGTATAGATTCGTGCATCTATAAAAAGATCTATGTGCAAAGCATACAATGACTCATCGTCATACCTTAGCAAAAGTTCTTGCTGAGAACATGAAAAAATTGAGGTCCTATGTAAAATCGGTAAGCGGATCAAAGCGTCTACCAAGTCATTTGATAATTCTAGAGTGGTGATAGAAAAAACGAAGGCTGAAGTTTTCAATTTCATGTTTAAGAAATCATTCTCGCATGATTACTATGCAAACATACCTTCATCTGATGGTCGCACTATCACCCAAATGGAGGACATAGCTATAGGCATAGCTGGTGCAGAGAAGCAGCTGAGTTTAAACAAAACAAGTCTCCAGTTCCAGATGGTGGTACCAATCCGGTTTTACAAAGAGTACTGAGACACTGGCCCCTTAGTTTGCATGTATCGCTAACTCTGATCCAACGCAAAGTTACTAGTGATTGGAAAAAAGCGCAAATGACTCCCGTTTATAAGGAAGGTAAAACTGGCATACATAATTACAGGCCAGTATCATTGACACCAGTTCCCTGCAGAATTTTGGAAAAATTCTAGTTCGAATGCAGTAAATTTCCTTAAGACGGAAAAGCTTTCTATGAATCGCACGGTCACGTAACACGAATGTAGCTTGTCTCTTCATCTTAACAGGTTCATTTTGTTACTGTGTTAGTGTTCATGTGCATTTTGACATGTTCTTTGTGTTTATTATCAAAGAAAAACAAACCACGTTCAATGGCTTTTAGAAACTTAATACTCAGCTTTTATCTTGGAACAAAAGTGTGGAAGACACTTGGTAGGCAGACGCATCAGCAGCAGTTGAAGCAAGAGCAAACAAGCCGAGGAAAGACATTCTGCAGATCTCTTAACGAATAATTATATATATTATTCGTTAAAAGATCTGCAGAATGTCTTTGGACACGGGGCGGGGTGGGGGGGGGGGGGGGGGCGCGCCACTATCAAGATTCAAGGTCCGGTACTCGAAGTGAACCCCCAGTCATCTGAGCACCAACCGCACTGATTACTTAAGAAGTCTTCCAACCAGTCACAAATCAGCGAACCTATTCCGTATGCTCGTACTTTCTTTACCAGTGTACAGTGTAGCACCGCGTCAAATGCCTATTTGAAATCGAGAAAGACAATCTGTCTGTTGCCCTTCATCCATGGCTCGCAAGATGTTACGTGAAGAAAGGGCAAGCTGAGTTTCTCATGAACGATGTTTGCTAAACTTAGTGATTCATAGAGAAAATCTTAACCGTCAAGGAAATTTACTATATTCGAACTGAAAATATGCTCCAAAATTCTACAGGAAACTGAACGATATTGGACTATAATTATATGGGTCAGAACTCTTATAAACGGGAGTCACCTGCGCTTTTTTCCAGCCACTAGAAACTTTGCGCTGGATTAAATATTCGCGATAAATGCAAGCTAAGTAAGGGGCCAATGTCGCAGAATACTCTGGTATTCCATCCGGACGGGGCAGGAGACTTCCTGTTATTTAGCTCTCAGCTGCTTCTCTACGCCGGCAATACCTATTACTATGTCCATATTGATCAAATTATGGTACGTCTGTACGGTACTCCTGCGTGAGAGATTTCTTAAAGGTTAAATTTCGAATTTCAGCTTTCCGTTTGCTTTCTATTACTGCCCCGGAATGATCAACGAGTGACTGGATAATGGCCTTCGACCAGCTTATCGATTTTACATTGGACCAGAATTTTTTCGGGTTCTCTGAAAGATCTTTTGCTAAGGTATGGTTGTAGTAATTATTGTATACATCGCATCTATCGTTTTATAGACGCACGAATCTACTAATTTTTGCCTGACATTAGCGTGTTCTTTTTTGAACCAGGAGTGCAACCGTCTTTGCTTTCTCAGTAGCTACCTAACATTATGTTACCACGGTGTATCTTTTCCATCTTTAATCGACTTTACAAGAACATATTTCTGTAACCTTTTGTTTACAATGCATTTAAATTTAGTCTACAATTTCTCTACATCCATAGTACCGGAACTAAACGATGCCCATTCATTTTCTCAGTGCGATCCTAACAATTGATTATTGGCTCTTCCCAACAAAAATACGCTCCTGGAGTTTTTGATTAGCTTATGAACGTTGGTCACCACTGACGCTATGACGATATCATGATCATTACCTCATGTCTACACTGACATCGTTAACAAGGTCAGGCCTGTTCGTAGCTATAAGGTCTAAAATATTTCCATTACGTGTGGGTTGCCGGTTTAACTGTTCAGGACAGTTTTAGGAAAACTGTGTGCAATTGTAGTCTAAAGAATGCTTGTCTGTGCTGCCTGAAATTAGAGGTTCCAATCTATAATCTTAAGGTTGGAGACTCTCCGACTAATATTGCATGGCCCGGACAGAGTCCGCGCAGGATACGGTGGACAATACGCAGAGAGGAGTTTTCGTCCGAAATTCATTCCTTCGTAAGGGGAGGCCGCGTCAGTCTACTTCCGTCTGCCGGCTAGTGCACATCGATTGAGCGCACCGCTATAAACAGCACGGCAGCAGTCTCCAAGCACTATAGGCGCAGGAAGAGTTCTGCATAGTTTTTTGTTTTGTTTTCTGTGTAAAGTTGGAAGAAGCAAAATAGGGGAAAATTTTCCCGTTAAAAGTATTTGAAATAGTGCATTTCGGGGAGAGAGAGAGAGAGAGAGAGAGAGAGAGAGAGAGAGAGAGAGAGAGAGAGAGAGATTAGTTGCCGGTAGTTCTGAAGATCCTTTTCCAGGAAAAGCGGAATAGAGAAAAAGGTTCTTAGATTTACATGAACAAGTTGTGCGGAGTCTCAATTTCCACATGAAAAACGAATAGCGCCCCACAAAGTTACTGTAATAAGGGAAATAAACTTGAATGCAATATTCTAGAAATGGAAGACGAAGTGGAGGAAGATGAGACAGGAGATATACTGCGAGAAGAATTTGACATAGCACAAAGCTTTGAGTCGAAACAAGGCCCCTGGAGTAGATATTCCGTCTGAACTGCTGATATCGTTAGGAGAGCCAGTCGTGAAAAAATTGGCTCACTGGTATGCAAGATGTATGAGACGGGGGAAATACCCTCCGACTTCAATAAGAATATCAATTCCAATTCCAAAGAAATCAAGTGCAGACAAGTGTGAAAATTACAGAACTATCAGTTTAATAAATCATGGGTGCAAAATACTAACACGAATTATTTACAGACGAATGGAAAAACTTGTGGAATCCGACCTCTGGGAAGATCAGTTTGGATTTAGGAGAAATGTAGGAACACGGGAGGCAATACATTACGTCTTATAAGATAGGCTAAGGAATGGGATACCTACATATTTAGCGTTTGTCGATTTGGAGACAGCTTTTGACAATGTCAACTGGAAAACTCTTTCAAATTCTGAAGGTACCAGGGGCAAAATATAGGTATCGAGTAGTTATATTCAACCTATACAAAAACCACACAGCGTTTACTAGAGTCGAAGGGCAAGAAAGGATGTTGTTCAATCTCTACATTTATCAGGCAGTGGAGGAATGGAAGGAGAAATTTGGAGGCCATTAAAGTGCAGGGAGAAGAAATAAAAACATTGCAGTTTGCCGATGACATAGTAATTCTGTCAGACCGCAAGAGATTTGGAAGAGCAATTGAATGAAATGGAAAGTGTCTTGAAAAGAGGGTATAAGATCAACATCAAGATTAAAACAAGGATAATGGAATGTAGCGTCAGAAAGTCGGGCGATGCTGAAGGAATTAGATTAGGTAATGAGACAAAAGTAGATTTTTGTTATTTGGGTAGCAAAATAATTTCTGAAGGCCGAAGTAGAGAAGACATAAAATGCAGAATGCCTATGGGAAGAAAAGCGTTTCTAAAGAAGCGAAACTTGTGAACATCCAATATTAATTTAAATGTTAGGAAGTCTTTTCTGAAAGCATTTGTCTGGAGTGTAGCATTGTATGGGAGTGAAACGTGGACGACAAGGAGTTCATACGAAAAGATGATAGAAGCTTTTCTAATTTGGTGCTAAAGACGAATGATGAAAATTAGATCTGTAGATCACTTAACTAATGAGGTGCTTAACCGAATTGAGGAGAAAAGGAGTTTCTGGGATATCCTGACTAAGTAGGGATAGATTGGTAGGACACATTCTGAAACATCAAGGAATCGTAAACTTAGCACTACAAGGAAGTGTGTGTGGGGTAAAAATCGTAGAGGGAGACCGAGGGACGAATACAGTAAGCAGATTCAAAAGGATGTAGGGTGCCGAACGTATTCTCAGATGACGAGACCTGCACAGTACAGGGTAGCGTGGAGAGCTGCATCAAACCAGTCTGCGGGCTGAAGACACCAACAACAAAATACGTCTTTCAAGGGAAGTATTTCTTCATTGTAGTACGTACCTCAAAATTTGGGCTTCAAGTAGGTTCGTTTTTTATTTTTTTATTTCAATACTTACATGATTTATTTTTCGTGCAATTAACACGCTTGATTTTTACCGGGTGGTTCAAAAACAAGCTACAGAAAGGTGCATTGGAACGTTTAGAAATAAGCAGTAAACGTGTCGATTATTAAAATATACTGTGAAGAGGGTTGACCTCTCATATCGATGATTCATTCACAGTTCGCACACTAAGACCATTGAGTGGATAGATGGATTAAGTAATGGAGCAAAGGCGCCACTTTCAAAAGGACAACAAAGTCTGATTATAGTACACAGAGATAGCTGATAAGAACAAGTTGTTCTGCAGACTATAATGTATTACTGCGTCTAAAGGAAACCTTTACGTTTTCTGGTCTACATTACTGTAGAACAAGAGATAGTGACCATTCCTCTTAGATTTAAACACATTCTATAGTGCGTTTAGTATTGTTTCAGACTGGTTAAGCTCTATCCAGATGTCTGCATTAAATTGAAGACTAATGAATTTTTTTTCTATTTGCAAGTTAAATGGAAACCATACTACCTGCATGCACACCAATAATACTAACAAATCAGTCCATATCCTGTATCACTGATACATAACTAACGTTTGAACACGTATTTCTAAGTAATATAGGTAATGTTAAAATGACAAATAATGAAATAATAACATTGAGTATTTCGAAAAAAGGATTTCTGATGGTATGGTTAGGATAGGAGAGAATTTTAATACTCCGGTAGGTAGTGGAGCGTAGGCTCCAGTTGAGAGCGGCACTTCCCCTCCAGCAGTCACTTCCCCTCACTGCTACGGCCACTACCCCCTCCACTACTGCTATCCCCACACTTTCCCAGCCATTTGCCCATCTACCGGCCAATTTATCCTGTGTGCACTATGTGCGCACTACCCAGCAGATACTTACTTTCAATGACAAACTGCTACAGCAGTACTGGAGAGCCAGTAAAAACACCTACCTATGAACTTCTCTTAGACCTATTATACATGCCCAGATAACTTCAGTTACTCTCAACCTCCAACTGAGCAAAAATCTACTGGGATGAACACTTGACCTCAAGTTGCGTCCGATCTGTCTTTCCGATACCACACGCCACGCCTCGCTAAATATTTCTGAATTTGCCACATGATTTAGCCAGCTTTCGGGCCTAAAACTGAGTACAATCATTTCCCAAAAGTGCGGTAAATTCGGGTGCTTTGTTTTTAATGCTTTGAAAGTTTATAGTTAATATTTTTATAGTCTTATTATTGTTCTGAATGCTGCCTGACTTCGTTGTCAATGTTGACTGGCGAGTGCTCTTCTAGCCTAAAATATCCCTATGTGCAACCCCACAAGCACTCTGCTACCCAAGTAGCCGCTTCCTTCGTGTAGTGCACCCCTCTACATCTACATGGGATACTCTGCAAATCACATTTGAGTGCCTGGCAGAGGGTTCATCGAACCACAATTTGATGATTATTTCTACCTATGTAAGTGGGAGTCAATATGTTTTCGCATTCCGAGGAGAATGTTGGCGATTGGAGTTTCGCAAGTAGCCCACGGCGCAGCGATAAGCGCCGTTATGATTCCCATCCCAGATCCTGTATCATTTCCGTAACGCTGTCTCCCCTGTATCGTGACAATACGAAACGAGCTGCCCTTCTTTGGACTCTTTCGATGTCCTCCGTCAAACCCACCTGATAAGGATCCCACACTGGGCTGCAATACTCCAAAAATGGACGGACAAGCGCAGTGTATGCAGTTTCTTTAGTAGTTCTGTTGCATCTTTTAAGGCTTCTGCCAATAAAACGCAGTCTCTGGTTCGCCTTTCCCACGATATCTACGTGTTCTTTCCAATGTGAGTGAAGTAATAGTAATTTCTAGGTATTTTGTGGAGTTTACGGCCTTCACATTTGATTGATTTATGTTGTAAACAAAGTTTAACGGATTTCTTTTCGTGCTCATGTGGACGACTTCACACTTCTCATTATTTAGAGTCAATTGCCAATTTTTTTACACCATACTGATATCTTATTCAGATCGTTCTGCAGTTGGTTTTGATCTTCAGATGATTTTACTAGACGGTAAATGACGGCGTCATCTGCAAACAACGTCAGAGAGCTACTTAGATTTTCCCCTAAATCGTTTATGTAAATAAGGAATAGCAGAGGACCAATAACACTACCCTGTGGAACGCCCGATATCACCTGTTTTAGTCGATGCCTTACCATCGATTACTACGAACTGTGACCTCTCTGACAAGAAATCCCCTATCCAATCGCAAATTTGGGGCGATATACCATAACCACGCAATTTGATTAAAACCGTTTGTGAGGTACGGTGTCAAAAGCTTTCTGGAAATCAAGAAATACGGAATCGATTTGCGAACCTTTGTCGATAGCACCCATCACTTCGTGTGAATAAAGAGCTAGTTGTGTTTCGCATGAACGATATTTTCTAAATCCGTGTTGACCTTGGGTCAATAGATCGTTCTGTTCGAGATAATTCATAATATTTGAATACAGGATATGTTCCAAAACCCTGCTGCAAATTTACGTCAATGAAATAGGCCTGTAGTTTAGTTGGTTACTCCTACTGCCTTTCTTGAATATAGGTGTGACCTGTGCAACTTTCCAATCTTTTGGTACAGATCCTTCTATGGGAGAGCGGTTGTATATGACTTAAGTAAGGAGCTATCGTTTCAGCATAATCAGAAATCTAATGGGTATACAATCCGGACCAGAAGACTTGTTCTTGATAAGTGATTTTAGTTGCTGCACTACTCCGATGATATCTACTTCTACGTTACTCATTACAGCATCTGTTCGTAATTCGAAATCTGGAATATTGGTTTCGTCTTCTTTGGTGAATGAGTTTCTAAAAGCTAAGCTTAGTAACTCTGCTTTAGTAGCGCTGTCATCGGCAGGATCGCCATTACTATCACGTAGTGAAGGTATTGTTTGTGATTTGCCCCGAGTATATTTAACATATGACCAAAATCTCTTTTCAGTCAAATTACGAGAAAGAGTTTCGTTGTGATAAATATTGTAGGCATCTCGCATTGAAATCCTCGCTAAATTTCGAGCTTCTGAGTACGATCGCAAATCCTGGGGATTTCGTGTTCGTTTAAATTTAGTATGCCTTTTCCTTTGCTTTTGCAACAGTGTCCTGACCTGTTTTGTGTACCAAGGGGGATCGCCTCCTTTTATTAATTTATTAGGTATAAAACTTTCAATTGCTGTCGATACCACTTCTTTGAATTTGAGCCACATCTGGTCTACACCTACGTTTAGTGTTAGAAACGAGTGGAAGGTGTCTTTCAAGAAGCAATGTATTTTGTTTCTATCTGCTTTCCTGAACAAATATACTTTGCGTTTATTTTTGGTAACTTTGCGACTTTCGATATTCAATTTCGCTACTACAGCTCTGTGTTCACTAATACCTGTATCCGTTTTGATGCTCGTTATGAGCTCAGGATTATTTGTTGCTAAGAGATCAAGTGTGTTTTCACATCCATTTACAATTCTAGTTGGCTCATGAACTAATTGTTCGAAGTAATTCTCAGAGAATGCGTTGAGTACAATTTCGGACGATGTTTTATGCCTACCTCCTGATTTGAAAATATAATTTCGCCAACAGATCGAGGGTAAATTAAAATCACCACCTACTATTATCGTGTGAGTCGGGCACGTTTTTGTAATTAGACTCAGGTTTTCTTTGAACCTTTCTGCTATTGTATCGTCAGAGTCGGGAGGCCGGTAAAAGGAACCGATTATTAACTTCTTACGATTTTCGGGTACAACCTCTACCCATAATAGCTCGCACGAACTATCAACTTTAACTTCGCTACATGAAATACTACTTTTGACGGCGACAAACACGCCCCCACCTATTTTGTTTGATCTATCCTTTCTGAACACCGATAGATCTTTTGAAAATACTTCTTCTGAACTTATTTCCGGGTTTAGCTAACTTTCGCTGCCTATAATGTGTGTTTCGGTGCTTTCTATTAACGCTTGCAGTTCTGGAACTTTCCCGACACAGCTACAATTTACAACTGTTATACCGATAGTTTCCGGATCTGCATTTCTCCTGTGATCCACCTGAACCCTTTGAGATTGCCCATTTTCTATTTCCCCGAAGCTCCTTATCCTAAAAAACCGCCCAGTCCACGCCACACAGCCCCCGCTACCCGTGTAGCCGCTTCCTGCGTATAGTGGACTCCTGACCTATTCAGCGGAACCCGGAAACCCACCACCCGATGGCGCAAGTCAAGGAATCTGCAGCCTACACGGTCGCAGAACCGTCTGAGCCTCTGATTCAGACCCTCCACTCGGCTCTGTACCAGAGGTCCACAGTCGGTCCTGTCAACTATGCTGCAGATGGTGAGCTCTGCTTTCATTTTGCAAGCAAGACTGCCAGTCTTTACCACTTCAGTTAGCCTCTCGAAACCTGAGAGGATCTCTTCAGATCCGAAACGACACACATCATTGGTACCGATGTGAGCCACCACCTGCAGTTGGCTGCACCCCGTACCCTTCATAGCATCCGGGAGGACCCGTTCCACGTCTGGAATGACTCCACCCGGTATGCACACGGAGTGCACGTTGCCTTTTTCCCCTCCTTGGCAGCCATCTCTCTAAAGGGCTCCATCACCCGCCTAACGTTGGAGCTCCCAACTACAAGTAAACCCACCCTCTGTGAAAGCCCGGATCTTGCAGGCTGGGTGGTGACAGGGTGAGAGACACCATCCGACTCAGGAACGTCGTCCTGAGCAGACAGCGCCTCAAACCTGTTCGCAAGACGAACCGGGGAGGCCTCACGATCGGTCCTCCGGAATGTCTTGCGCCTCCTGCCACGCACTGGAGCAACCTCCCACGCAACCACGGGTGGGATGTCTGCCTCACTGCAAGCAGTTTCAGGGCATGTCGCTGCCGCAGGCCGATCGGTGGAGACGACAGGAGTCCGTTCGGTCCCCACCGCCGGCCAACAACGACGCCCATCGATCGCAGCTTCCAACTGTGCAACCGAGGTTAGCACAGCTTGAAGCTGGGAGCGAAGTGTCACCAGCTCAGACTGCATCCGCACACAGCAGTCACAGTCCCTATTCATGATTACAGTGGCAACAAAAAACTACAGTCGCGATGCGTTCAAAGGAAAACTACACTGTTCGTTAAAACGCGGATGTGAATCCAATACGCACGACAACTCAGTATAACTTTACAAATTGAGACGAGAAAGTGTAGACGAAAATCAAAATACTATATGTCGCTTCTAATCAGAAAATAAAGACAGACGACTGTCGCGACGCGGTTCACACGGCGGAATAATACACTAACCAGATATTTAACGCGAATATGAATCAAATAAAAACGCGAGCACACAAATTTAATGAACTCAAGGGAAAACGCACTGAAAAGTAAAAATATGTAGCTTCTAGAGAGAAGCCGGTTACACTTACAACTGATAATTTACTGCTAGACCACTGAAGAGGTGTGCTCTGGACGACGTCCGCTGGGCGACTGACCTATGGGCGTCCTACAATTCCCAACCCAATAACGTACATCCAGAAACCTGCAGCCATGTCGGTGAAGTTCAGACCCTCCACTCAGCTCCAAATCAAAGGACCCCGAACAACCCTGGGAACAATGCTACAAATCGATAGCTCTGCTTGCACCCTGCATGCGGGGGCAGCAGCCTTCACCAATTCCGCCAGCCGCCCGTAGGAACTGAGGATGTCCTCAGAACCCAAGCGACAAGCGTCATTGGTGCCAACGTTACGACTAAGCCGACCGCTGCCCGCAGTCTCGATAGCCGCCAGCTACGCCGCCGCCACATCTCTGATGAGGCCCTCCGGTAGACAACGAGTGCACGTTGGACTTCTTTCCGGATCTCGACGCTATCTGCCTTTGGACTCCATCGCGCCTAACATTGGAGCTCCCAATAACTAAATCCTCTCCACCCCCCCCCCCCCCCACCCCCGTGCACCTGCTCGGATCCTGAAGGAGTGGCCACACGTTCACTCTCAGAACGAATGGGTGTGTCCAGACAGCCAGCCTCATTTGCCTTCCGCATCTAGCGACGCAAACGCCGTTCAACCCGCCACTCCCCTAGCGGAGCGAGCGGCTTGACCACGTCCGGTACACCTGAAGGTGCCTCGACAGCAGGAACAGAGGGCGAAGCACCAGACACCTGAGGTATCCCACTCGACATACCTCACTCCCCACCGCCGCTGCACTCCAAGACAGCAGCATGAAGACGGCTGACCATAGTCAACAGCACACTGATCTTAGCCTAAGAAAGTACTATGAATTGCAGTGTCCCCCTAAGGATTTTGCTATCAACCCAGTTTCCCCTTCTCTTTCCTATTGAGATGCAGGCCATGCCTAGTGAAATCCCACGTATCACTAGCAACAACAGGAACCAAACCTATGTCTGACAGTAGCCGCCTTAAGCAGTTGATCAATCTCCATATTGACCCTTCTGACAGCGGTTCAATTGTGGTCGATCATACCGCATGAAAGCAGGCAACAGTCCCACATTTGTCTAGATCGTTGCATAAGCTATTTTAATCAGATCACACTCAATACTGTAGGCCTGATCCCTATCAATGGTGTTTCCCACCCCACTATCACAATATGATCCTCTTGTGAAACCCTTACACAAGGAACCTATATTCTCGACCACCTGTCACCTAGTTTTTCCTGCAAAATCTGGCCCATACTTCTTCCACGGCTACTTCCTAACAGAACTTTCCTCCTTTTATCTACTATTTTGAAGCCGTTGGTTTCCTAGTGAAAGTCTTGTTTCCTAACTGCACCTACTTCTAAAGGAGCCTCTTCCTCATTTAACTGTGGTAGCAAGGCAAATCTGTTGATTGTGCCAATTGTGAAGCTGTCAGGAACTATACTGTCTAGTTAGTGACCCTAAGCTATCATATAGACAAGAATTCGTTGAAATTGCATGAGACTCAAAAGTTTGTTATTTTCAGCTTTATTTTCCCATATTTTGGTATAGTAGTCAAACATTTGTAATTTTTGAAATATTTAAATTAATTTTAGAATGCGATGTGCGTAATTATTCCTACATTGTATATGTCTTAAATGTTGGCGGTAAACAATTTAATACATTTTAATTCTGAATTACTGGAGTGTGGCAATCACAGATGTCCTCCGGACCCACAAAATCTAACAGCTCTCAGTTGAGTATAAAGCATGGGCCTTTCCCAGGTTTCCACCGACTTTGACAAACCCTGACCTGCTGCATGGTTTAACGAGATACCTGTCCTGTTTTGCAGCTGCCCCAACCGCTTGCTGTGGTCAACTGTCTCCCTTTATCTTTCCACAGAATATAATTACTTATACTAATTGCGTAACTGTGGACATTTCTGTAAAGTCACACCCTGCAGTGAACATCCCTACAATTCTGGAAGTGACCGTTAACGTCCAACCCCGATTAATGGTGATGTATTTCTCAACAGATTTCTCTAGACAGGAGCCTGAACAAGTAACGGAAGCAATGTTAAAACAAGGTAAAAGTTTTAAATGGGTGGCTGGAGGGCAGGGGTGCTACAAATCCTGCAAACAGCGGAACCAGCTGCTAACCCATCCAGTCCAAGATTCAGAGAAATTCTTAACAGACTATAAACCACTTTCGCGGAGAAAACCAAGAACCCGTTCAACCCTCTGGAGAAATGTCATGCTAATGAGAAACACGAGATAGGACAATTTACACAATCACCAAAGTCAAGTGAACTGCATACCTATCAACTAAAAGAAACCGCATAACTTTGAAATTTCCTAATTACGTACAACAAATTCCTCGGTGCCTCAGACAAAAAACTAAACCTAACCTTATCAACGATGATAAAATAATCACGATACCTGCCAATCACAGCAAAAATTATCAATAACGCAAACCGAGAATTCACGTGTAGTGAATTTAAACGTGAAAGAATACAAACCATGCAAAAAAAAAAAAAAATGCATTCGTTTGTCTCCCTCTATTTTTACCCAACACATTTCCCTCCAAATGTAATTTCATGATTCCTTAATGTCTTAGATGTGTCCCACAAATATATCCCTTCTTTTAGGCAAGATATACCAGAAAATTTTCTCGCCGATGCTGCTTAGCACTTCTCATTTACATAATTTTCAGCATTGGTCTTACACCGTATTTCAAAAGCTATCATGTTTGAACTCAAAGTCCACATATCACTCCCGTACAAGGCTACACTCCAGACAAATGTTTTCAGGAAGGACTTCCTAACATTTAATGTCGCATCTTCAGAAATGCTTTTCTCCCCATCTTCCATTCAGAATTGTATATCCTTGCTCAATGCTCCCTCAGACTCGACAACCTCTGGTTTTTTTCTGTTTATCCAGATTCCCTCTCTTTACTCTTACCTTTGTCCAGTTTCTTCAGTTTATATTTACAGTTCATAAATAATATGATCATTCTCTGCCACTGAATGTATGTTAATTTTGAAATCTGGTTTCGAACTATGTCTTACCATTATAAAGTCAATTTGATACCTTCCAGTGTCTCCTGGTCTCTTCCATGTATACAACTTTTTTCATGATGCTTAAACCAATTTGTGTGTGTGTGTGTGTGTGTGTGTGTGTGTGTGGCGCGCGCGCGCAGCGGAGGTAGTTGGCATATAAAGATACTGTGGTCGCTGTTGTATTCGTGACATTACGATAATGCGTTCACTATGCTAGTCATAGTAATACAGGCGTTCCTATTTTATTACTTATTCCTTATTCCTGCATTGCCACTACTGATTTTGTATTTATAAACCTGTACTGCCTTGACCAGAAATCTTATTCATCCTACCAAACTTCACTAATCCCCACCATATCTAACTCTAACCTATCCATTTTCCTTTTTAAAAATTTAACCTCCCTGCTCGAGTGATGTAACATTCCACGCTCCGAACCGTACAATGCCACTGTTGCCTTTCCCGATGACATCCTGAGTAGTCTGTCCGGAGATCTTAACGAGGCATTATTTTACCTCCCGAATATTTTATCAAAGAAGATGCCATGTTTGTAAAGCTTATGGGACTTAACTACGGCGTCATCAGTTCCTAAACTTACAAACTGCTTATGACTTCACGTATACTAAAGACAGCACAAACATCCATGCCCGAAGGGGGATTCGAACACCCGACGGGGAACGGCCTCGCCCACCGGAGCATAGCTGCTCAATGCGCTCGGCCGCTCCACCGTGGCCGTGTTTTTATGTAGTAAGATGTGCATATCCTCGGGAAAAGTAACGACACCACAAGCCAAATTGGCTGACGCTACATGGTCAGCTGAGTCAACCATCCAGAGTTGCTCCTGTAACAAGTGAAAAGGCTGCTTCCCATCAGGAACCACACGTTTACATGGCCTCTTTACAGATACCCGTCGGCTATCTGCATCGTTGAGGCACGTAAGCCATCCCACCTTGACATTGTCTGGTTTATGGTGGTGGTTGTCTTTTCATTACGATTTCCTAAAAATGACGTCAGAGCTAAAAGCCCTTGACAGTCCTCAGACTCCTCCCCTAGACTAAGGAGCAAAAGGAATATTGTTAACAGACGACTTACAGAGAAGCTCACCAGTAAGTAAAAACCGAAAATTCTGTATAAACTGTTAGGAAGGCCCAAGTAAACAACCGAAAAAGGAATATGAGCCATTACTGCCAACTTAACTTCCACTATTATGCACACAACTATCGCGTCAAAGGCATGGATAACTCGGAGGTAAATAAGAAGCAACCACACTACAAATTATCACAATTCAACGCGCTACTTGTAAACACTAATTCAAATAGGCTCGGTATTTTAACAGTTCTGTGAAGCAAAGCAAATATGTTACTGCAAACTTCTGTATTCTCATGACCCGGTTCCACTCGTCTGCTTTGACCAACGACATCAAGATGGCAGAAACGATATATCACATAGCTAATATGGCGACCAAAACAATCACAAAAAAAATGTACATAACACGCAAAACATTGACAGAAAAACGGCAATATTTTACGACTTTATTCCACTCGTCAGCTTTGACCTACGACATGTCGGAAAACCCGTATACGGAATATCTTAATACTTTTGTATTGTAGGTAATAAAGCTGTAAAACTTCCTCAGAGATTGTGTGCCGGAACCGGGACTCGAACCTGGGACCTTTGCCTTTCGTGGGCAAGTGCTCTACCACTGAGCTATCCCGACACGACTCACGGTGCCGCCCCACAACTTAAATTCTGGCAGTACCTCGCCTCTTACTTTCCAAACCTCACAGAAGTTCTCCTGCGAAACTTGCAAGACTAGCACTCTTGGAAGAAAGGAAGTCTGGAAAGTAGGAGGCGAGGTACTGGCAGAATTGAAGATGTAGGGAGGCACCGTGAGCCGTTTCGGGGTAGCTCAGTGGTACAGCGCTTGCCCGCGAAAGGCAAAGGTCGCAGGTTCGAGTCTCGGTTCCGGCACACAATTGTAATCTGTCAGGAAGTTTCACATCAGCGCACACTGCGCTGCAGAATGAAAGTTTCATTCAATAAAACTGTAGTTATCCTCGTAAATTACAGATAATTTACTATCGCTCAAAGTTCGCGCCTTCGGCGCTCACATGCGAAAGAGGCCAAAAACACTTAACCCGTACATTACCATCAGATGGAAGCTACAGATCACTTTTTAAAATAGTCTATAATCTGATGTTTGTAAACTATCGTCTTTAAATCAGCCACCACATAATTACTCACGCCTTTTACAAACACGCACGCACCTCAAAACTACCGCGCTACGACGACGCCACGAGTCAAAGCTGACGGTTGGAATCGCGTTCTATAAAAGACCCACAAAATCGCGAAATAAAAACCAGTAACCGACACAACCCACTAGTTCAATTGACACGTCAATTTAAGAAAACGTTACCAATTAAAGCCCTTGGGCATAATTGAAGACCAGGATACCACCCGTCAGCTTTGATCAATGACAACATGGTAATGACTCCAATATGGCTACCAAAACAATCACGAAAAAACTCGTATAAACACGCGAAAATCAACTTAAAATCAATGAAATGACACGGGACAAGCGCGGGAATGTAAGGGATTGGGTGGATATACTAAGCGGCGAAAAAAAAAAAAAGGCAAAACCTATTGAAAAACGAAACTATCCGAAGAAAGAGGGGGGAAAACGTTCCGTGAAAACCACCAAAACAATGACGTTAAAGGAATGGAAGTTATTACTGAATAAATGCGGTCAATTTACATTACCTAAAGCAAACTGTTACACGCATGTAGTGTGATTCTCGATGTACTTCTCCGAATCACGAACTGGTAACCATTCGTATTCCCAAATAAATTCTACAACTTCAGTAGGAATCATATGACGTCAAAGCTGACGGTTGGTATCCCGGTCTTCAACTGTCCCCATTATTTCTTGATCTCCAAAGGTGTGTACCATCTAGAAATGTGCAAGCCAATCTATCAAAAATTACCAAACATTTATGCTAATACTATTCCGCGAAGATTAGTAAAAAAATTCTGCAGTCGGTTTCAGCGATGTTAGGTAAGAGCTATGATCGCCTTAAATATGTTTTTAGGTTTTGTTAAACCTTAACTTTAGAGTTGTGACAGTGTGACGAACACCTGTATACAAACAGGCTGTGAAACCCCATAAGCTATGTTGTCAAATGAAACCCTATACATATTTTAAGTTATACGGTGTGATTAAATTTAATCTGTTACTTGAAATGATGTTTATTAGCTCAAAGTATATTAAGAACTGAACCCTGCTGTAGACGTCACTGGAGATAATTTCCCAAGTAACACGTCTATGAGAGAAATGTCGAAAGTGCATGTTGCTACAGATCACAATTCCACTGAAGTTTAGATTTCTCTATATAACGCAGTTACCCGAATCACGGTTAAACTTTAGGTGTACACTTACATCGTTTGCGCCACGGCCCATCCACTTCTGAAACCATTTATACATTCGATACCGCCCTTCGCGGAACAGTCTTAGCGTAGATTTACTCTCATCCATGTCTCTCAGACAATAAACACGAACAAGGTCACACTGAGCCCACTGGGGGTCACTAGCAGACAACCCGTCGCATATCGTTTCACTACATGTTTTCGATAAATCGATTTTCACCGTTGTGGTACGCGATTAGTTTCGTTCGAAGAGTTGCCAGAAAGCTACTTGGAGAGCCAGCAAACAGGCGCTACTACGCATGCGCGGCAATAGTGACGTCATGTGTCCGTGCTTGGTGTTTGGGCTTTTCGAACACCTATCACGTTTTATTTAGCCTTTTTGCCACCTTCGCTAGTGTAGCGTGAAAAGACAGCAGCAAGAACAGCAACGGCGCGAATATTATTTACATCTCATTTGATTTGTTTATTCACCACTTATCTTTTACAAAATTATACAAAATATGTTTAGCAAGATAATTAAATGAAAGATACACTTACAGAAAAATAAATACAATATAGCACAGTATTGGCCTCCTACTTACAAAGGAAAGTTGTTCGTACTTTTTCTCAGATTATATTTTCTTTAAATATTTTCGCCATATAATATTTTTGTAAGGAGAAACATTTGACAACTTATTGTACAATACTTTGATGAGTTCTCACTTTGTGTTTTCTTGTCAGGTACAGGTGCTTCCAAATTCGTGTATTATGGTTATTAGAGACCTGCTTCTCCCACACAGGAACCACTCGTGTTACGCACACAGGAAATGCTATGGTGTAGAAACTCTACATCGGCTGTTAATAGAATTTTGCAAGAATCACAGCCAGAGATTTAAACGGAAACAGCAATTGCTGGGCGATAGGGCGGCTTATTTGAAAGCATTCACCGCAGTGTAATGCGAGAACAAATGTAGATGACTGTTAAGGGCGTACAAAACATCACTAATAATAATAAGTCCTACTTTTTTTGAGAGTACAACGTCCAGTTTATACTGTCTCGCCATATAAACGCTCAACGAGGTCAACAAATGCCTCAGACCGGGATAAGCACTGTCACCCAAAATATTGGCACTTTTCTTCAGTTGTTTCCACAGCGTACTCGTTCTGAATACTCTGATCTCGTGGGCCCATCGAGAAAAGGTCTCTAATGCGTCTCTCGTGGAAACCACCTGCAAGTGAACGGGGAAAAAATTCTGTATCTTCTTTTGGCTTATTTATTATGCTATGGGTCCCATCTATTGCATCTGGCATTCCTTTATTGCGCAACTGGGACTCGATGTAATCCCTTTCCTCTTTATAACGTCCACTCTCAGGCTACTAATAAATTTCGGATTTTTTTTTTCCCATACACCACGATCCGACAAACGTTGAACCTGGCTGTTACATTACGGAAACATTCCGCTTCATGGCCAGCAAACCACAAAATGAATCAGATTATGTTGTAATAGGTGTACCTCCCCCATTCCTGAGTCTTGGTACTTAGAAGAAACCAAATTTCTAACTTATTCTGCCAGAAGCCGCCGTACCCACAAATGTTAGACAAATTCCATATCTGAAAAATGTTGCACAAAAAAAAAAAAAAAAAAAGGGAAAATTCTTATTTCTGCCTTTTATTTCGGCGCAACAACACTGCGTAGAAATCGACGTCACTGGATACGAAATCTAAATCTCTCTACATTTGGAACAAATGTAATTTTGAATTCTGTCATCTTCTACAGGTGATATTATAAGAATAAATAAGACCGTGCAATTACAGAAGAAACACACAGTAGATATCTCTCCACATCTAAGATAACTTCCATTTTGAACAAGGGTGTGTCGTGTATCGCCACTACAAGTAAAAAGAGAGCCACGCGCATGTGCGATTATGGCAGCCAGAAAAATTTCATCGGGCAGCATCTGGCTACTTGGGACTGCTTACAAGCAACTCTTCGAACAGCTGGCGCCCCACTTCAAGTAGTCAGATTCGGGGCCAGGCGCTCTTCAAACGCGATCTTTCGTACTACGCATGCGCGGTAGCCAGAAAGCAACTCTTCGAACGAAGACATTACTTCCATATCTATGCACAGTGAAATGGGATACTAGTTTTCAGTGATTAGCGTTCAGACTGTGCAACTGTAGCTCCGTACAGCTTTTCGTTGTTGTCGGAGATACTTTAAAACTCTCAGTTTCTCATTATTCATTGAGAGCTTTTGAAAATTGAGCGTTGTGGTGACAACAATATCCAACACTAGCGGTCGAATCAGCTGAGCCATTCGCTCGGGCTCGAATCTTGACACAGTCTAATATTATATTTTTCAGTTTGAGGAAACCGAACGAAGAACACGTTCGGCAACACCATCATTGGTGGCCCGCTTCAATATACACGCGCAACCATCTATTTGGCTAACTTTAATGCCAATTGATTAAAAAAATGCACAACTCATCAATTTTTTTCTTAATAACTATTTCGTAGAACACCCTACCCTGAAACATGCGTACTAGCTTTTCAGATTGTTTCTGACCACCACATGTATTAATAATCTGTTTGTTTCACGTCTTTATTTGTTATTGGTTTAGTGGGTAACATGCTCAGTGAGTTGTTTCTTTCTCGTCTTTCATTAATTTGATTTTCATTGCAAAGGATCTTTATATCTGAAAGTTTTCCTGGAATGTATGACTTTTCTGTTACAAATATTCACCTAATAATTTTCATATACTTTCCCATTTTAGTTGCGTCATGTCGATGACTTATCAGATTTTATGCAAAGGTAGAATGGTATTTATTTCTTTAGTGAATCTATGTAGGTATCTATTCTTGAGGCAGTGAGCGTATATAACACTCGATAATGAACTCAAGATGGAGACCTCAGAGATGTGGTTTACGATTTCTTACTTGCAACTTGTGTAAGATTTTCGAAGTTATTGGTCAGACATATGTGATCGGTCCTTATGCAAGATATTGCATCATTACGGGCATGAAAGGAAGGAAATAGCACCGCTATCAATAATTCAAAAAATGTTCAAATGTTTGTTAATCTTATGGGACTTAACTACGGGGTTATCAGCCCCTAAACTTAAAAACTACTTATCAACTACCTTATACTAAAGACGGCACAAATATCTATGCCCGAGGGAGGATTCGAACCCCCGACCATAGTGGCGGTGCAGACCGTGACTGGAGCGCCTCAGTCTCCTCGGCCACCGCGGCCGGCTATCAATAATTTCTTATGCCTTAATTTCACGTAAGACCTTGGAGGGTCCAGTACGCCACGGTCTCCACTCTTTGCTGTCAAAAAGGAATTGATGAGAATTCATCTCTTCACGTGCTATTTTCAGGGCGGCCGAGCGAACACGCACTTTGTTGTTATTGTAATTTCCCCAGTCGACCTTTCCTCATAGTCATGCGGATGTCTTTCATCGCATTTACCCTATAGGTATTTCGCCGTGCATTTCAATAATTCATTTAGCTCCTTGCAACAAGTATTCGGATAGGAATACGCTGTGGTCTCTTTACAAGGTCATTTCAGTAACTCATAGTAACGCGCAGTGATAATATCAACCACATAGTAAAAAAAAGTGGAAGTATTGTTTGGTATGTAAGAGACGGTCGAAAATTTCCTGCTCGGATGCCTGAGAGTTCAGAACTGGTTTGCGAATAAGGCAAAATTGCATTTAGCACTTGGGCAATCAGCCCACTGATGCACCATCTTGAATATATCCGTTTTGCAAAACACTGTGTCCGCGTGCGTGGAGACGCCCGCAGTTGCCTGCTGCACATCTTCGTTCGACAGGAATCGACCCCTCATGGCCTATTTTAAGGGACCGATAGCGTAATACTCGTACGGGGATATCATGACTACATAGTGGATGTTCTAGTCTCTCTCACTTGAGTTGGCCTAACTTCTGCGTTACGACGATTTCGATATGTAAACGTGCCGTATCACGCGTTGGCACACCATTCCACAACAGTGGTTTTCGATATACATGCTGCAACGTACACATTTTCCGTTCCGATGGACGGTTACCGGTCAAAAATGTTTCTAATCCTGAGAAACCAAACTGCTAAGGTTATCGGTCTCTGACTTTTCAAACTATTTTAACTTACTCTAAGGACAACACACACACCGCCGCGCGAGAGTAGCCGAGCGGTCTGGAGCGCCACGTTACGGTTCCCGCGGTCTCCCGCGTCGGGGGTTCGAATCCTCCCTCGTGTATGGATGTGTGTGTTGTCCTTGGGTTAGTTTAAGTATTTTGTAAGACTAGGGACTGATGACCAACTTAGTTTGGTCCCATAGGATTACAAACATTTGTAGATTTTGCAACACACACACCCATTCCCGAGGATTGACTCGAACCTCCGACGGGAACGCCCTCACAATCCGTGATGTGGCGCGGCCATACGCGCGCGGTGAGTTAGCGACGTTTGTTTTTCAATAATAAATAAATAAATAAAAATAAAATAATAATACATAAATAAAAAATAAAAAAGATGTGCGTTGATCCTGTTTGACGCATTTGTTAATAAAGTTAGCACAGTTCGCGTTTTTGCATTTACCACGCGCACGCCGGAAAGATAAGCATGCCACACTAATCCTTTGCCTACATACCCGCATCGGAGTCTGCAACGTTGTATACAATCTGCAGCAACGTCCTCATTCAGAAACCCTTTGATGACCTCTTGTATTACAGATATAACTACAACATATATAGACTGGGGCCAGATTGCATAAGGATGTCAGGAAGTCGTCAACGACCTTTTCAGTGGAATCGTTCCGGTATTTGTACTAGTAAATATGAAAATTTCAATTCGGAATGCTCAAACAGGGGTTGTAATCCCGTTACTTTCTCGGTACTCTGTTTGTAAGAGACACAACAAGTAACATCGCACAGATCTATAGCTAACAAACATTAAATAATTAAAGTGAGAGAGAAGAATTACGAATGTTTGTTACGCTTAAGGGACTTAACTGCGGTGTCATCAGTCCCTAAACTTACAAACTACTTATGCTAAGGACAACAGAAACATTCATGCCCGAGGGAGGATTCGAACCTCCGATGCGGGAGGCCGCGCGATCCGTAACGTGGCGCTCCAGACCGCTCGGCTACTCCCGCGCAGCAAAGTGAGATAGTAACCCCAACATATAGTCACCTCAAGAGCGTCGTCACACGTCTAGATGGCAATTGTTTCCGCAGAAATAGATATGCTTATTCCGCAACTATCCGATATCCAACCTATTCAGCCTAATTTTACTATCTGGTCAGGTATCCAGCGGATACCAGATTATAAATAAAATACGGAAACTCCAAATAATCAGCTTAATTTAATTCACATGTAAGTTAGACTTCAAGACATTTGAATTCACAATATATCAAAATCGAAACATCGTTTATTAATTATGAATTTGAAGAAGTAAATAGATTGGAACCCATTCTGAATCAGGCCTAGATGTAAATTTTGTGGAATGAATACCAGTTTTTCTGCTGGTCTCAGTTAACCCTTTCCAGGCCAAATTTTATTACTTTATAAACAAACATATTTCTTTGCATATTACTATGTATAGCTCGTTTTTTATTATCTCGTTATAGGAGAGGGATTGTCACGGAAATGATGCTAGAGTTGGGATGTAAATCATTAAAAGAAAGGCGTTATTTGTTGCAATAAGATGTATTTGCGAAATTTCTTTCACCGACATTCTCTTCTGAATGCGAACATATATTGTTAGCACCCACCTACATAGGGAGAGAAATCAGATCGAAAACTGATTTAGGTGTTCCTTTTTCCCACGAGCTATCAGAGAGTGGAACTATAGAGAAATATCATAAAAGTGGTATGATGAACCCTCTACCATGCACTTCAGTGTGACTTGCATAGTATCCATGTAGATATAGGGTGTTCATTTTAACAGGCGCGGCGGAGCGGCCGAGTGGATTGAGGCGCTGTGCTCCGATGCGTGAGGCCGCCCCGTCGGGGGTTCGAATCTCCCCTCGGGCATGGATGTTTGTGTCGTCTTTAGTATAAGGTTGCTCAAAAGTATTTTGTATGTTTAGGGACTGATGACCCCGCAGTTAAGTCCCATAAGCTTACCAAACATTTGAACGATTTGAAGGGGGACATTCGCGCCCACACCCAACCCCGTGCGTAGGTGGCTGGGGGCAATTTTGAAATCTTCAATAGAAATTCCCCATTTTTATCGCAAATTACGACTGTATGGCAAAAACTACCTACGTTTCGTCTTAAACATTTTTCCGTTTCGCCACAGATGACGCTGTAATCAGAGGAATCGAAATGATTCCACAACATCAATTTACAACATCCAGCACAGTGTCCATTTAGTATTCAATGCCATGGAACTACATTTGAACATTTACTTTCATTGGAAAAGTAGGGGAACGTGAGCTTCGAGTGTCGGAGGTATACAACGTTGTGAGTGGAGTGTGTAATTGAAAGCCATGAAGTACTGGCCTGCCCTACCGTCGAAGCATGGAGATAGGCTCCCCCGTTCCACTGAATATTAAATAGACACTTAGGTGCATGTTGTAAATTAAAGTTGTGGACTCATTTCGATTCGACTGATTACAGCGTCGTCTGTGGCCAAACGGAACATGTTTAAGACGAAACGCGTATGTAGTTTCTGCCATACAATCGTAATCTGCGTTAAAACCGGTAATTCCCATTAAGATTTCGATGTCGCTCCCCGCCACCCACGCACGGGGTTGAGTGGGGAGGCAAGTGTAGTATCGCTGAATGTCCCCCTCCGATACAGACAAATTGGGATTTACATCTTTTTTTATCAGACGTGTAGTTTCCGTGTTACTTGAACGCCTCCATTTAAAATTAACACCCTGTATAATGACTGGTTTAATGTATATTTGTTAGAATTTTTGACATTTTTAGTTTTTGGAGGGAAATTTGGGATGATTCCATATGGAATTATTGGACAGGATATGTTTCCTTTACCTTAACTAACACCATTTTAAACTATTTACTACTAATTTAGTCATTTGACAATAATTAATTGTTGAAATTTTGAAATTACTTCGTTTCCATTACCTTGATATATTTTGAAGGTCTTGTTACCTGTACTGCAACTTAGACATTAAGCAGCTATTCATAATTGGTTTAGTTTAGCATTGTAGCCTAATGCTCAGAGCTGGCCCGTCCATATAGACATACTAGGCAACTGCCTAGGGCGCTCGAATTTGGGGGGCGGCAAATTTGTGGTGCGCGACGAACCCTCGTGCGCTCGCGGTGCGGTTTACTTTTCTGTTGCGCTGCGGTTCCAAGAGCGATAAATTCCCGGTTACTACTCATAGAACAAGAGGCAAGAGACAAGACGCAAGTCAATGTTACACGCATTCTCTTGGATTCTTCAGAATTTGACTAGTAAGCATTTAATGAATAGACGAGCAGCAGTTCGCAACTAATCATCCTTTGATCAAAGCTGGCGATAGTGTAATAAGTTCAATTGACGAGAGATTTCATCAGACTAACAACCTAAATCGTGTTTTTGACTGTCTGTACAACACACATGATGTACAAAATAAAACTCCTAAAGCTGTTCTTGAAGAAAGTATTAATTTGGAAGAGTCTGTAACTCACGAAGACTCTAAAGATATTCATGTCACTGATCTATGCAATGATTACAAGCCATTGCTAGCAGAGTACCCAATAACTCAGGGTCACAGGACGTTCTGATTTTTATTTGTAAATATAGAGTTATAGACATTGTACCTAATTTGGTTACTGCACTAAGAATGTTGCCTACTTTTCCTGTGTTTGTAGCCAGTGGTGAGCGCAGTTTCTCGAAATTAAAACTATGAAAACATATCTGCGATCCACAATGACTCAAGAAAGACTTGGGGGCTTCGCAACTTTGTCAACTGAACTAGAAACAGCAGGCACAATTGATTTCAAGGAGATAGCCTCATATTTTGCAAAAGCCAAGGCAAGCAATATGAAATTTTTGTGACTCTTTGTATACCATAAGGAGACTTATAATTGTATGAATTGTTCTATTCTATCAACCAAACCCTTTTTAAAAGACAAAATGCAAAAACGATGAAAAAGTAACATTATTGTATAAAAGTGTTTGATGTTTCCCATTATAATGGGGAAATATGTTTACGTAATGTATATGTTGTTATTATGTATTTGAATAACAAAAGGTGGAGTTTGTATTTTACATTGATGTTTTCAAATGTTCAAATGTTTGTATAGCTTATGGGACTTAACTATGGGGTCATCAGTCTCTAAACTTGTAGTGGCCGTGTAGACCGTGACTGGAGCACCTCAGTCCCCTCGGCCACCGCGGCCGGCATTGATGTTTTATTGCGATTTTATTGAATGGGGCGTCATTGAAATACTTTGCCAGGGCTAATGCTCTCTGTTTCCTCGAAGTAATGGTAGCCAACCTAACCACAATGAATTTTGGGAAGTCCTGCAATATTGTTTATGATTTTTGGACAAATGGTTGGACCCAGAGGAACAGATATAGCCGGCCGCGGTGGCCGAGGAGACTGAGGCGCTCCAGTCACGGTCTGCACGGCCACTACGGTCGGGGGTTCGAATCCCCCCTCGGGCATGGATATTTGTGCCGTCCTAGTTCGTAAGTAGTTCATAAGTAGTTTGTAAGTTTAGGGATTGATAACCCCGTAGTTAAGTCCCATAAGCTATACAAACATTTGAACAGATATAGATGACGATGCCACATGGCATCGCTGATCTCGGAAAGGTTAATAAGGGCAACTCCAGACAGAAGTATTTCGCTATATGCACAGCTGAAAAATAAGTTCAATCAAACGTCTTCTAATTAGGAGAATGTCTCGCATTAACAAACCACCAAGCACAAGGTTCGTTACCGCGATCGATTCAAATAATATCAGTCTCACTTAAAATCGGTTTTGTTTCTCGATCTCTACACTGACTTTTGTTGTTCTTGTTCCTCTTCTCATTGTGTCTTACAGCCAACTAAGAGCCAAGATATTTAAAAATTGTGTTTGGAGTAGGTTATGATGTTCGCCCAGTAGTTGCAAAGCTTCCAGTTGTGTTGTTTCTATCTCTCATTGTTCCAGAAGGCACCTATCTCCTTTCCATGGTTCTTTATGCTAGAATCTCACTTGCTTAATCGTTCTCCCTAGAGAGATGTGAGGTTCTTAAAAAAATCATTACGTTTCAGCAGATCTTTTGTTACTTCCAACAAACTTGGAGACGCGCACGAAGCTGACTGGTGAACCAGCTTAGATGCACCCATAGATATGTCCATACAAGACTAAACTTTCCTTCCCATCTTAGCTTACGATTTCTGCACAGTGGGTAGAGTTTACGGTCTGATCGTCCTTTATATTTGTTATTTTCCTTGACTGGTCCCAGAATCTTCCCCGTTATGTCTCTCTCCTAACTTTGAAGTTTGTCTGATGGACTCTTCCTGTTGAGTAATAAACATTCCAAAGCATATAGAGCTTCAGGGCCACGACTGCGTGCTTGTGTTTAATCACAGTCTCCCGCCCCCCCCCACACACAAAAAATCACATTAATTCCTACTTTCGCTGCTTGTTGTCTGACACCAATGACTTGATTAACTGAAGTTTCTATTGACCAGGGCAGATGGAGAGAAGTATCAGGTCGTGGCACTTATGTGCCAGCGAGATTCCATTTGGAAGTCCCTATTCAGCTAATTCCTTTCGGCACTCTCTTTTTATACCTTTCCCAGTGAAGAATTAAAGATGGAAGGTAAGAAGCCATCTTCCTGTTGTACTACTGCATCAATTCCAATCTTTTTGAAAGTGTTCCTCTTAACTTCATTGTCACAAGGTGTTATTTGATGTCTGCTGAATAAGATTATGGGTTTTCTGGTCAATTCTTAGTTCCTGCAGGATCTTCATGAGAGTAGGATTGCCAGTCGTGTTATATGCCTTCTTAAAATCAACAAATACGACGACATATTTCTTACTAGACATTTTCACTTCTTGTAGCATTGACTTCAGGTTGAGTATTTGTTAATTACACGGTCGTCCTTTTCCAAATCCTTCCATAACTTGTCACGCGCTTCGCGGCCCTCACTTAGTTACTTCAGATCGTCTCCTCGTCTCCTCTACGCACTGTTGATGTACTGCTACATGTAGTGTGGTGTCGCACAAGTCTGAAGTGCGCGCCATGTACAGTACTTTCGCCTCGCGCCGCCATGCAAGCACGGCGCGGCGTTCTTAAGACGTCGGCCACGAGCGCCCTCTGCTGCAACCCCGCTCGCGACCACCACTGAACTGGATCGGTCACTTGGCAATAGGACACGAACTCGAAAGGACTCTCATCAGTAGGCAGGCCTCTATCTAGTTAAGCTATGTATCTGCATTCCACTAGTCTTCAGTTAACAAAGTTAAGTATTGTACTATCTCTACGAAATATATGTCTTGTACTAATCTAGCTTAGTGCTTCTAGTTTCTGCTGTCCCACTGGCTGGTCACCTCAGTCTCTGTACGCGCACACGCGTGCATCCTATTTCCCTGTGTCGGTCTCTCTCTACTCGGCCACCGACACCTAGGACAACCGGCGGCAACGAGACACAAAAGGTAGAACATTTTTCACAAAGTTCCAATAGAAAGAACCATATGTCGAGTTCTTTCAGCTTCAACAGTCGTCAAATGACCTGTCTAAAATCCTGGATCAGAAATATTACAGTCAAGTAATGTTGATTTTCATTTAATGAGTTGAAAAGACTTCCTATTCCAACTTTTAAAGTAGCTCTCATTTTTTTTTTTTAAGCCGGTGATTGTTTGTGCTGTCTCGTCCTTATTTAAATGTGTATTTAACGCTGTACCAGCCAACAATATTTCGGATACTAAAATCACTCCACTCCATATTCTAGTAGGGCTGGCACAGCAACCATAGTAGATATTTGGTAAAAAACGGTCTTCATAGCACAAATTTGGTGTTTTATTCATTTAAACATGCGTTTCGCCTCTTATAGCCATCATCAGACGTTTGTAAGGGGGGAAGAGGGAGATTTACAAACTTGTTTAAAACACAGCTAGAAATATGTTAAATCAGCCGCGTGAAGCTATGTTTACTCACGCAGTTATAGGCAAGACACAAGCGCGAAAGGAGTCCAGGGTTGTTGCAGGGGTTGGCTCTGCGTGAGTAATCACAGTTTCATGCGGCTGGTTTAAGTTTTACCATTTACTTTGTTACCCCCATTATTGAGCAACAATTACATATATTTTTATTGAATTTTAATAGTTTGACGCTCTGCAACTTACAGAGTTAAGTAATTTTATTTATTAAGCTATGCCCTTTAGTGGTATTTTATTAGTTCAATTTTCATCTCCCCACGTCAAACACGTGAATGTGGTTATGTGGCCTGCTGTTTTTTTTTTTTTTTTTTTTCAGTCTGCACCCTCCCTGTTGTAATATTTCTTGCTTAGGGGAGATTTAACGTACTTTTAGTTGTGTTTTAAACAAGTTTGTAAATCTCCCCCCCCCCCCTCTTTCAAAGTCTGATGATGCCTAGAAGAGGCGTAACGCGTCATGTTTAAATAGATTAGACATCAAGTTTATGCAACGAAGACTGTTTTTTACCAAAAATATTTCGGATATGAGGAGAGAGGGAAGTTATCTTTGTTATTTCTTCAAAAGGCATCAAAATTTTAACGTAATGCTCTATTAGACACCACTGATGAGATATGAAATTAGTAAGTATATCGTGATAAGCGACATAAAGCAAAATAGCCAGTTTTGCTCCAACAGGCCATCCACTATTTAAAAGGTGGAACTCAACTACACTATTCAACACAATTAGGGGATCAGTTGAAATATCTAGGTTCTGAAGTATTGTCATCGGCAGAATGAACCAAAACGGTTCGACGTCTTTCTATCAGTTCTAAGAAGTGGAAACAATAACATTAACGACAACCGAGATTATGGTAATAACAGGAAGTTGCTGCAGAGGAGGTTGGTATTGACTTTACTCCCCACGAATTACACAAGCAGCTGGGCTCAGATAGTGTAAAAGAGCAAATAGTGCAATGCAACAACAACGTGACTTACCGAAAGCTATGGCATGGAGAGCCATAGGCAGTTTGGGAGAGGGAGAATCACAGAGGGAGGCGGGTGCAACTAATGGAGTGTCCCAAAGTGAAATTTCCAGGACCTGGACGCGATTTCAGACAACAGAAATCGTTAAAAGGAGGCACAGCCAAGGTCGTCCACAGGTAACATCATCAGGAGATGACCGTTATCTCCGGTTAACAGCCCGTCGAGACAGGAAGCTGAATGTAACTCAGCTGCAACGTACCCTCCAGGCAGCCACAGGACGCGCAATATCAACACAAACAGTCCGAAATCACCGTGAATGTGGCCTCTACGCACGGAGGTCCATGGCGTGTGTCCCATTAAAACCACGACACCGTTTAGCGTTTAGCCCGCAGAAACTGGGCAGAGGAACATCAGGATTGGACTCCTAACGAATGGCGCCTGGTTCTGGTCACAGCAGTGTTCAGCAGAGCAATCGTTGTTCCCTCGTCTGGATAGAACGTGTAAGTCCGTAAATCCTGCTTATGTGCAGGAAACATGACTATATCATGGTGGTGGACGAATGGTGTGGAGAGGAGTCAGTATTGGCAAAGATACGGACCTCTATGTCGTTCAGAATGGCACTTTGACTTCTCAGAGGTGTACACTTGTGAGCCTCGAATACTATATAGATCAAGTTCTTCAGTGACCCCTACAATTTTACAAGTCCGAGAGATACAATCAAAAGCAACACGAAAAGCAGATGCAAAATGATTCAGATAAGTTATCTGCATGGTGCAATAATTTGCAATTGACTCTAAACAATGAAAAGTGTTAAGTTACGCATATGAGCAATAACAGAAATCCGTTAAACTTCATTTACACGACAAATCAGAAAATCTAAAGGCCGTAAATTAAAGTAAATGTCTAGGAATTACAATTACGAACAATTTTAAGTGAAAAGAACACGTAGAACATATAGTAGGGAAAGCGAACCAAAAGGTACGTTTTCTTGCCCGAACACTTAGTTCTACTAACTAAAGTTCCTACACTACACTTATATCATCTTGGGCGGTCTGCACGACGCACGAAATGGCTGTTTATTTCCGAATACCTAGTGATTTTTGAGGGTATGGTTAGGCTGATGTTTTTGTTTCTCCCCAATATTTTGCTGCTTAGTTTCTAATATGTCGCGATTTCCGACAGTGTGCTTACACCGATATTTTGTTACTTGTCACCAATATTTGGTATTTTATTTCTGAACTAGCTGAAAACCCGGCGTTGCCCGGGAATTTATCTATTTATTCCTGCCATTTCTCAGGTATATATTCATTTGTATAAGGGCTATATGTCTGTAAAATCTCTTGGAAATACAATTAGTAGTAAAGAAGAAATAGATTAAAGCTTGGTGCGTGATGGGGCGGTTTACCATGAACGCTACTGTTTATGTGTTCATACCTCATAAACTACGTGTCGTACTGTGATACAATTTAGAAGGTACACTCAACTATATCTGTGTATACTGTCTGAAAAATTTCCTGAGGCTACAATTTGTAGTGTAGAAATTATAAATTGTAACGTCTTACCGAATTGCGGAGTTTTAGTCCATGAACAGCGGAACGTTAATGTTTATGTGCTCATATCTCATGAACTACGTGTCTTACTGTGATACAATTTAGAAGTTACATTGAACTGTATGTGTGTATCCTGTCTGTAAAATTTCCTGCGGCTATTATTTGTAGTGTACAAATTATAAATTGTAACGTCATACCGAATGCCGTAGTTTTACACCATGAACAGCGGAAAAGTAGTAAGCGAGAAACTTTTTTTCCTTTCCGTTTTTTTATGTTGTTGTGAGCGAGAAAAAGTTTAATACGGGTTTGAAATTATGTTCAAAGTTTTTTTGCCAGTCGCTAAGTACTCTCATACTCATATAGCGTATTTATAACGTCTCTCCGCATTATGTGCCAGTTTTTTTGCGATTCCTATTGTATATGACGTCATATCTTCTGAACCTTGCAGCAATTGTTACCTCACGGTAAGGAATGTGTGTACCAAATTTGGTTGAAATTGGTCCAATGGTTTAGGAGAAAATGGGCAGCATTGTCGCAAAATGCAGCAGTTTTTCGCGCATCTCATTGTTTATGACGTCATATCTCGTGAACTATATATCGTATGTGATTCTTACAGCCGGCCGCGGTGGCCGAGGGGACTGAGGCGCTCCAGTCACGGTCTGCACGGCCTCTAGGGTCGGGGGTTCGAATCCCCCCTCGGGCATGGATATTTGTGCCGTCCTTAGTCTAAGGTAGTTGATAAGTAGTTTGTAAGTTTAGGGACTGATGACCCCGTAGTTAAGTCCCATAAGTTTAACAAACATTTGAAGATTTGATTCTTACACTTACGGCGACCGTTCTCATGGATTGGAGCTTACGTGTACAAAATGTCACAAAGATTGGAACAAAACTGTAGATTTGTATGCGATACGTACAAACATACGGACACTCTGCTTTATATATTAGATATGTCACAATTACAGGGTATGGTAAACTAAGATCCTAAAGGATAACTTTAGCCGGCCGCGGTGGCCGAGGAGACTGAGGCGCTCCAGTCACGGTCTGCACGGCCACTACGGTCGGGGGTTCGAATCCCCCCTCGGGCATGGATATTTGTGCCGTCCTTAGTATAAGGTAGTTGTTAAGTAGTTTGTAAGTTTAGGGACTGATGACCCCGTAGTTAAGTCCCATAAGCTTAACAAGCATTTGAACATTTTTTTTTGATAACTTTAATTCTTTCTGCAAGTGTATGCAGACTACTCAGAACAGTGTCGTCTGCTGGCACCTCTTCATGCGTACTGCATGATTGTTTTAGATCTTTGCCTACAACAGGTAGTATCTCTGGGAAATATTTTTTGCTCGGGATATAAGCGCGCGTCAGCGTTGGCAGCAGGGCCGCACTGCTGACCGTTTCTACCGCGCGATGTTTCTGTTGCGCGGCACGATGAAGCGTCCCCGCTGCCATCTGGCCTTTGTGCGTCTGCCGCCGGCCCTCGGATCTCAGCTCCGGAACCGCAGCTGCCTCCGCCGCTTCCCTCCCTGAGTCCTGTGGAGCACTTTCGCCGCCGCCTTCCGGTCCAGCTCCGTGACGCCGACGTGCCCAGAGGTTCAGTCCGTGAACAAGGGCTCTCAAATTGATTCCGTGTTTTTTGATTTTCCAGAAGGCTTTTCACAGCGTACGGTTTTTAATCAAATTGCGTGGTTATGGTATATCTTCCCAAGTTTGCCGCTGGATAGGGGATTTAGTGTCAGAGAGGACACAGTTTGTAGTAATCGATGGTAAGGCATCGACTAAAACAGAGGTGATATCGGGCGTTAAGCAGGGTAGTGTCTGAGGCGCTCCAGTCACGGTCTGCACGACCACTACGGTCGGGGGTTCGAATCCTCCCTCGGGCATGGATATTTGTGCCGTCCTTAGTCTTAGTTAGTTCATAAGTAGTTTGTAAGTTTAGGGACTGATGACCCCGTAGTTAAGTCCCATAGACTTTACAAACATTTGAACATTTTTTTAGGGTAGTGTTTATTGGTACGAAAGTCTGGAATTCGTTAGTTATTAAATAGACTTTTTTGTAGCGTTATTAGGATAAGATGTAATTCATTTTTTACTATTGCAATGGATACTAAATAGTGTTACGTTAGAGCTCTTTCACGGAAATATTGCTCCAACATTTTGCTTCATTTGGCGGCTTAGAAAATGAGGTAAATTGTCTCTGTTCCCAACAGAATGAGACAGAAAAAGGAATAGGTGTGATTTGCTACAGAATGTGGGTCAGTACAATTGTATTTCTTCTGCGCTGTCCACGTTTTCTACCAACAGATGGTGAAAGAAAAAAATTCAAGTGAAAGGCAACACTTCCTGTGGAACGTCCCTATCTTACAGTATTGTTAGATGTATAGATGGTCGTTATGCGATTTTAGTTCAGTAATTGAATAATATAGTCGAATGTATCAGTTGCGTATTTGACGTTGCTTGTTTATAGTGGGTCGATGAAACAAGGATCTGAATTACAGTGGACGAGTGCTATCGACAAGGGTTCTCAAAATGATTCCGTATTTCTTGATTTCCAGATGGCTTTTGACACCGTACTTCACAAACGGCTTTTAATTAAATTGCGAGGTTATGGTATATCGCCCCAAATTTGCGGCTGGATAGGGGATTTCCTGTCAGAGAGGACACAATTTGTAGTAATCGACGGTAAGGCATCGACTAAAGCAGAAGTGATATCGGGCGTTAAGCAGGGTAGTGTTATTGGTCCTCTGCTGCTCCTTATTTACATAAACGATTGGGAGAAAATCTGAGTAGCTCCCTGACGTTGTTTGCTGTTGACGTCGTCATTTATCGTCTAGTAAAATCATCTGAAGATCAAAAACGACTGCAGAACGATCTGAATATCACTATGGTGTAAAAATTGGCAATTGGCTCTAAATAATGAGAGTTGTGAAGTCGTCCACATGAGTACGGAAAGAAATCCGTTAAACTTTGTTTACAAGATAAATCAATCAAAAGTGAAGGCCGTAAACTCCACAAAATACCTAGGAATTACTATTACTTCAGACACGTAGATAATGTCGTGGTAAAGGCGAACCAGAGACTGTGTTTTATTGGCAGAACGCGTAAAAGATGCAACAGAACTACTAAAGAAACTGCATATACTACGCTTGTCTGTCCTTTTTTGGATTATTGCTACCCTGTGCGGGATCCTTATCACGTGGGTTTGACGCGGGACATCGAAAGAGTCCAAAGAAGGGCAGCTCGTTTTGGATTGGAGGGGAGACAGCGTTACGGAAATGATACAGGATCTGGGATGGGAATCGTCACAACAATGGTGCTTATCGCTGCGGCGTGGGCTACTTACGAATCTCCGATCGCCAGCATTCTCCCCCGAATGCGAAAATATATTGTTGACTGCCACTTACATAGTTAGAAAAGATCATCAGAATAAAACACGAGAAATAAGAGCTCGAATGGAGAGATTCAGGTGTTCTTTCTTCCCGCGCGCTATTCGAGAATGGAATGGGAGATAAATAGTATAAAGGTGGTTTGATGAACCCTCTACCAGGCACTTAAATGTGATTTGCAGAGTATCCCATGTAGATGTAGATCTAGAAACGTCGCCGTTCTGAGTGTTCGTCGTAGGGAACTGCCAGATACTGGAAGTTGAGCCGCGCGTAGCCGCCGTTTTCGTCGAGTATGAACACATGGCAGGCAGACTGGGTCAGTACAGACAAGGGACGCCGTGTCTGTGCCCTCTTCCCTTGCATACATCAAAATATGAAGTTAAACCACATTGATCCGATCATAGGGATGGTATACTTTTTAACGGGACATGGGCCATATCGAACACATTTGCACCTATTTGGCCTGAGAAACACAGACGTATGTGAATGTGGTGCCTGGGAACTCCAGAAAGCCGGCCGCGCTGGCCGAGGAGACTGCAGTGCGCCAGTCACGGTCTGCACGGCCACTACGGTCGGGGGTTCGAATCCCCCCTCGGGCATGGATATTTGTGCCGTCCTTAGTGTAAGTTAGGTCGTAAGTAGTTTGTAAGTTTAGGGACTGATGACCTTGTAGTTAAGTCCCATAAGATATACAAACATATGAACTTCAGATCATGTAATATTACAGCGTGAGAGAATAAAATGAGACCACAAATCGGCTGTGACGACATTAAACACTTCGTAAGACAACCAAACAGCTGATGTACTTTAAATAGTGCAGCAGATAAAATAGCCACATCTTTACTGAACACATATAGGCAGGAACTCCAGTATGCCATATTTAGAACACGCCAACAAGAAACATATCAAAATATGTGGAACAGTTCAGACGGAAATACAGATACTGACACAAATACTGAAAATGACACACATCAAGAAAACGGCGAACGCGCATAAACACCTTGATAAACAAAGAGATGACAAGGGCCGGCCGAGGGGACTGAGGCGCTCCAGTCACGGTCTGCACGCACGGCCACTACGGTCGGGGGTTCGGATCCCCCCTCGGGCATGGATCTTTGTGCCGTCCTTAGTATAAGGTAGTTGATAAGTAGTTTGTAAGATTAGGGACTGATGACCCCGTAGTTAAGTCCCTTAAGTTTAACAAACATTTGAACATTTTGAACAGATGACAAGGAAAACAATAAGTAAATGAAAAAGTAATAAGAATTGTAAATACAGAGATCAAATATCAGTAAGCAATTACATAACAAATAATAATACTGCAAATAATGTAAAATAATTTTAGGATAGTGCAAATAAGAAGCTGCTTCAGGAGGGACAGGCTCGAGGCCTTACCGACGCCTGGAACAGCTAGCTTTAGGGATATTATTCTGTTTTCTAATTCTATGCACACCAAATTGATTTATGTCACTATCCATCCATGTGAGAGTAAAATGTTCAAATGTTTGTATAGCTTATGGGACTTAACTACGGGGTCATCAGTCCCTACATGTGAGCAGTAAAAAAATATTTAAAAATGTAATATTGTTAGATTAATTACAGGCAGGTTAAGGGGGGACAGGCTCGAAGTTATTTTTCCTGTGACCCTCCCACCTGGAACTGCCTGACAAAGAACTATATATGTACGCTCTTTGTAATTCTTTTATCTCTTTCAATATGTAATTTTCTAATTATCTTCGTATTTTCTTCTTTTTTATTGTATCATTTTTCTTTTTTTTTTTTTTTATTATTGCTCGTTAGACTACGTAAATAATAACGTAAAAAATGTATGTCATTGTATGCTATATTATGAGATGTCCGACCTGCTTTGAAATATTAGGCAGTAGGTTAGAAAAATGAGCAATAAATAAATAGCCGCCGTTTTCGTCCCGAGGCTTTCGATGGGCGGCCTTGGGATATCCCGGACGCACGGGCCTGGTGTCCCTCACTAGCAGTCTGACGCAGGGCCTCCTCGTTGGTCTCCACCCTGACCTACAAACGTTTTTCTACACGTAATTCAGTAAAAGAATATTACCAATTCGCACAGCTACACCATTTAATTATTAATCCTAAACTTTTACAGGCAGTAATTAATTTTTTTTAAGAAATTAACGACAGAATACTTCGAGGAAAAACACCGAATAATTAAGGATGTAACCAGTACTTGCTCAGATGAAAACGGTCGCTGATACTGTCATGAATGCATAGCATTATCAAATTAGTAACGCAACGTTACTGTATCACCTGATTGGCAGAAAATATAAGCTGTAATAAACGATGTGTATTAGAAGAAAAGGAATAATCGAGAAGGAGTATACGAAAAAGAAGACGCAATCAGTCATGTTTTGAACCATCGCGACAACATTAGCACGTGATACGAAGTTGGGGCAGGTCTCTGAACAATAATGGGACGCTAACTGCTAGTCACAAGAATGCCAAACAAACAGAGACAAACAAACTAAAACACTGCCGGATGTCAGTACTCGTGCCCTGAGTTCAACATAAACCGTCTATCTCCCGTTAACTTTAATATGCTCGTAGTGCTGATAGTGAATGGATAATTGTAACTGACGCATTGACAAAAAGGTTTATTACTTAGACATATCATATTGGCCTCATATTTATTTATCTTTCTTCTCGTACCGGAGGCGTTTAAAGCAATTTACGTCGGCCACACGGCGTATCCTCTAATGTGAGCATATCAGCAACTGCGCCAGATTCAGAAAACAGCTGTATTATTGCAGATGAAGTGATTTACCATCCACGCAGGTCACGAATTTGGCACATGTATGGGATTATGATAACCTGAATTCACACGACACCTATTAAGCAGCATTAACATGTATTGTCATGTAGCTATACAAACTCACCTCAGGCATGGCTACGGGAATGGAGGTTGCCGGTGGTTCGGGAAGTGTGGATTAAATATCATTCTTATGATGGTTAGAACCTAGGAAACATCAATATCCTATTTTTAGACTCGATCACTGGACCCAATAAATTCACGGTATTCAGGGCAAACCGACAACAGCCTGGCACACATTACACAGGTGTCTGCCGTAACGTTGTCCAGTAAACGTTATTCTTCTTCCTTTTTCTTGAAATTCCTACGTTGAAAACATGCGTGTTACAGTGGTTCACCCTTGAGCCAAATTGGAACGGGCGACCTCTGTCTTACTGCCTCAGCTACATTTTTATTAACCGAAAGAAGAAAGATAAGGGTTTAAAGCCCTGTTAACAACTTGCTCGTTAGAGACGGCATTGGCATCACAAGGACAATCGGCAGACTTTTGTTTATTTAGATACATATCTTTTAAAGAAATCGGACTCAGGTACATCACTCCTAGAGGCGATAACTAGAGTTATTTACCGCCGGCCGCGATGGCCGAGGGGACTCGCCGGGCGTCGTGGTTCAGCGCGCCCGGTCAGAGAGCTGAACATCCTCTGTAATAATAATAATAATAATAATAATAATAATAATAATAATAAAAGCTGAGCCAACTGATCAACGAACGACCAAGAACGAACAATGAAAACCGACCGCGCATCATAGATCTACCTGAAAAAAATAGGGGGACTGAGGCACTCCAGTCACAGTCTGCACGGCCACTACGGTCGGGGGTTCGAATCCCCCCTCGGGCATGGATATTTGTGCCGTCCTTAGTATTAGTTAGTTCATAAGTAGTTTGTAAGTTTAGGGACTGATGACCCTGTTGTTAAGTCCCATAAGCTATACAAACATTTGAACATTTTTTAGAGTTATTTACCAACTTTCAGTATAACCATCAATCATTTGTTGAAATTAAAATAAGTTTATTAAGAGGTATTTATTCTTTATTGTTATTTTATACTGAACATATACACGCCAGTAGGCTGGCAGAAGCATTAAGTGCTGCTCTCCAGCCGAGAGATCGTGAAATACACAAACAGGAGGAATTAAAACATGAAACGGAGTTAAAACAGTGGAGATTTAAAACATAGGCAAGACGATAAACTTGAAGAAATGATAGTTTTGACAGATGAATAAAAGATACGTAGTCAGTTAAAATAATCAGCCAGAGTGACGTTATAAAACACGCATTATGACATAAAAACACAGACACGACGAAGAGCACTCGGAGACATTGTTAAAAACGTAGCGATTTGTCTGGAATCGGCGGACGCAGATAAAAAACACTGATGCACTTTATACACAACACTGGACGAAGCACTGTTAAAAGTGATGGCGCAGGACCCCGCAGGGTAGGGAAGGCGCGTAACAGGTAGTTCACAAATTGTAATTGAGGGTCACAAAGAGACATATACTGTACGAACTCAAGACAAAATCGACCCTGTCACGGGGTGGATACGAAAGCACGACCAACGAAAAACGGTAATTTTTCGTTCGGGTACGCGACGTCCATAGGCTGCAGCCGCATACGCGTACGAGCAGACGTATACTGTAGTATCACAACTCGATACTACACGTAGTTGACCACGGCTAGGTATTTTTTAGTCATCGCAGGAGAGCGACGGTAGCGCCATCGCCTGACTGCAGTCGGCCCCTCAGTTCTAACAGCTCGCGAGTGCAGTCGCCTCGAACAACTCTTTGCTTAGCAGAATAGTTAGCGTCAGTAGCCCTCGCATCCGCTGATAGGGATCCTTAGTCTTTCTCCTGTCCATGCAAGCAGTTATAGTTAGCAAGTTACAATTCAATCTCCGAACTAAGTAGTACCAGACTTTTTCTTGTTAGGTCGATTCTACTACGTCAAGTGCCTCACTCCACGAAATACTTAAGAGAAGACATCACTTAAAAATAAATTTAACAATTGTCTTTCGTGTAAGAAAAGAATGCGAATTTTACAGAGGCAATATCTTCAGCGTGACCTAGCAGCCACCACATTATTCTTCCTAGCACATATCTATTGTGCCGCGGTAGAGTAGCCGAGCGGTCTAAGGCGCCTCGCTGCGAAGCGCGCGGTTGCTCGCCGTCGGAGGTTCGAGTCCTCCATGGGGCATGGGTGTGTGTGTGTGTGTTGTCCTTAGGTTAGTTTACCTAGATTTAAGTAGTTTGTAAGCTACGGACTGATGACCACGCAGTTTGGTCCGATAGATTTTCAAACATGTGTGAACCTATCTATTGTGTGTTGACCTTGTGAAACTTTTAGCTTCCACCGCCGCCGACGCTATGAGACCTACACAACAATGGTGACGAGAATTAGCAGAACCGGCAAATTTCTGTGTGTAGTAGTACTCGTAGATTGCAGCGCGACCCATACCCTCGAGCAGGGCCGTCTTTACCAGGGGGGTGCAAGGGGTACGGGGCATCCCGGCGCCGGTACACAGGTGGCGCCAGGCGGGTACCGCGCGGGGATGGCCGCGTGGTCTAAGGCGCCATGTCCTCGTGGAGGGCGCAGTCGCTCCTGCCCGAGGTTCGAATCCTCTCTGAGATATGGGTGTTTTTGTCGTTTTTTGGAATAAGGTAAAGTTTAAGTGGTGTGTAAGAGTAGACCATACCAGTTTGATCCCGTAAGTACTCACACACATTTTCCCTGGCGAGCGTACAATCTTCCAGTTTTGATACTTACTGAACAAACGTTCATCATACCTGTAAAAGTGTAGGCACCGATATTGTTTACAAATACGTCTCTTGGAACTTTCGTCACAGCTTCGACTTTCGACGGGCAAGCATAAGTGGCACACACAAACACAAAAGACGGTTTCGCGTAGGAGTGAATGGAATAACTTGAATGCCGCTGCAGAAAGGGAAGGCGCGCGACAGGAAATGTTAACATAATACCCACTCGGTGCTGCAGACAGTGACTGCAACGCTTAGATTAGCCATTCAATAATAATACTGCAACTTCTGATCATTGGGTGTGAAATGTTGCTGAAACACTGAATTTGAGTTGGTACTTAGTAATCCATCTGAATGTCATTCGGGAAGGAATGATAGACCAGAACCGTACTTCTTGCTTTCTACTATGTGACAGATTTTCCATTACAACAGTCAGGAATTTTAAGACAATATTTTACATCGCAAAAACACCAGCAACTAAAACAAAACAAAGTGACAACACTACCCTGCTGAGCGCCTCAATACGCCAAATACGCGTTGGGAAAGTAGAGTTGATGTTTTAAAAGCACCTCCCTTTAATATGGATAAAATTTACGATGCATTATACTCTGTTTTTATACGTGTCAAGTATTACAGTGACGCAAGAAACATGACGAGTTCGCTAATGTCAAAATTGAAGTCTTACAGGTTCATATGCTCAGTTGTAATATGGTACAACATTTTATCCAAAATTAACACTGTCAACAAAATTCTGCAAAGGTCTGACGTTATTCTTTCAGAGGCGGTCAAAATTATAGTTCTGATCAAAACTGATCTGGGTGTATACCGCGCAGACAATTCATTTGAACAAATGCTAGTTGATTCAAAACAACTTGCTCAAGACTTAGAATGTAAACCTGAATTCAAAGAAACAGCACGTCCACGACCGCGAAAACAACATCTTCATTACAAAACGTCAGATCTACTTCTCATCTACATCTACATAGATACTCTGCAAATCACATTTAAGTGCCTGGCAGAGGGTTCATTAACCACTTTCATAACTTTTCTCTACCGTTCCATTCTCTAACAGCGCGCGGGAAGAAAGAACACCTAAATCGTTCCGTTTTCGATCTGATTTCTCTGATTTTATTGGGATGGTCATGTCTCCCTAAATAGGTGGGTGCTATCAAAATATTTTCACATTCAGAACTAACAGTCGGTGATTGAAACTTCGCAAACAGATCACGCCGCAATGAATAACGTCTGTCTTTTAATGATTTCCACCCCAATTCGTGCAACATTTCCGTGACGCTCCCCCCCCCCCTCCCGTAACGTGATAAAACAAAACGAGCTGCCCTTCTCTGTACCTTCTCAATATCTTCCGTCAGTCCTACCTGGTGAGGGTCCCACAGGGGCAACAGTACTCCAGGAGAGGACGCACAAGTGTGATGTAGGCAGTCTCTTTGGTGGAGCTGGTGCATCTTCTAAGCGTTCTGCCAATGAAACGTAACCTTTGGTTCGCTCTACCCACAATATTTTCTATGTGTTCCCTCCAGTCAAAGTTGTTATGATGAGCCCATATTAAACTTAAAAACTAAGTTTGAAGTAAATTTTTATAGTTTGTTACTTGATGCGGCTATCGTACAATTAAATGTAAGATACCACTTATTGACAGAACATAACAACAAATTTTCACTTTTGTAAAACATTGAACGCTGGAGGGACTTGGACAGCGAGTAAAGAAAAACTCAATGTCTCAACCTTGAACAAAATTTAATACAAGAAAATAGATTGTTTATTGATGGGGAAGAACTGTTTAATGAGTTGGAATTGCTTCCTTTATTTTTGCACTTGATATGTTAAATTTTATTTATTCCAGTAATTTAATGTCGGTGTTCCCAAATGTTTCAACATATTTGCGCATATATGTAACACTTTCTGTGACAGTAGCAAAAGGAGAAAGGTCATTTTCCAAACTGAAATTAATACAAACAACAATTTACGATCAACCATGACTCAAGAAAGACTGATAAATTTGGCCTTGATAAGTATTGAATCAGAAGTACATTTCAAAGCTGATGATATCATAAGAAAAGTTTGCCGATTTAAAAGCCAGAAAACATGAATTCAGTGTCTAAAAGTGTTTCAGTATTTTTATGTAAGTACGAGCTTAAACCCGCGGCTCCGCTCGCGAGTTGGTTGATTATGATAGAAAAGCAATCTTTCAGTACTGTGCTATGAGACTGGTTTTGAAGGATGTAATGAAATACAATACCTTCTTTAGAAACAAACATTTTTAATCAGCATTATCGGGAAAGTAAGTAGTGTAGATCAAATCACACGTAAAAGTGCACTCGTTTCGAAGAATTCAAACACGAAATTCAACAATAATGGTAACAAAAATGTTCAAATGTTTGTCGAACTTACGGGACTTAACTACGGGGTCATCAGTCCCTAAGCTTAAAAACTACTTATGAACTAGCTAAGACTAAGGACGGCACAAATATCCATGCCCGAGGGGGGATTAGAACCCCCGACCGTAGTGGCCGTGCAGACCGTGACTGGAGCGCCTCAGTCCCCTCGGCCACCGCGGCCGGCTAGTGGTAACCTTCTTGCTATAGAGTCGCAAACGTCATCGCTGGCATTCAGTCCGAATTTTTTTTATAATTTGACGACATTCAACCATCATATCTTCCACCCTCTTATAGCTATCGGCATGGAATTGCTATAGTGTACAACGGGAGACTTCGGACAACAATTACACACACATCATTCGTTTGCATTCTGTAGTTTTCGCTGCCGAGCAGATTATTAAAACACACGCACAGATACACACACACACACACACACACACACACACATGTAGAATTTTATATATTCCGATAACTTTCCATCCCAATATACTCCACCCTTTTATCATTATCAACTCTCAAGCAACAATGCAACCAATAAAACCATTTTCAAAGAGTAAATATAATTTTGAAAGAGTAATTATTGTTCCGCATTTTGCGTATTCTTCTTCAAATCACTAAATATCTATGAGATCGCTATAAAACCGTTCCTAGAACCTTCCTCACGTATAAATTAATAACTGTACAAATATTTAAGTCTCTGGGTCTTGTCGTTCGGATGTGATAAGCGTACACTGAACAGACATTCACATTAATGTATATAGATAAATAGCTCTCCGATCGCAATAAGACAGTGCCTAAAGCCTTTCCCGGGTAGACATTAGTAACTGTACAAATTTTTAGCTCCTTATGTCTTGTGGTTCAGACGTGTTAAATGTACACCGAACAGACATTCACATTTATAGATATAGATAAAACAAAAGAAATGGGACATAAAAATTAATTTTTGGCAAGAGGGGGGAGGACGCTAGCTGATTTTTCTTACCCCGGCGCCCAATATTATTAAGACGGCCCTGCCCGCGAGTGACTGAGTGTGCATGACTTGGGCCCTGCTTTGCTTTCTAATATATGTGCAATGGTAACTCCTCCGGTGCAAACTGCTCTACCGGAACTTTCGATTTTACAGCGCCACCAAGTCCAGCAGCTACCTCAAGCAGTTAACTCACCGTTAAACACGCAACAGCGCCAGGCGATGCGGCAACACCGCCGCCCACGCAGCAGCAGCACACCGCACCGCTGACGTGTACGGTCCCACCGTTTCAACCCGGAAGTCGAGCGATGGGGCCCAATTCAACATATCCGGAATCTCATGTACAGCGCGGCTGCATTTTTTCTTAGCAAACGTGCTAATGGCAACCTGTCGTGTGCTCAAAACACTTTTCCGCGTCAGGGCCGAAAAACGAAACCTACGATACGATCAAAGCCAACTTGTCGAAATGCTGTGCTGATTCCATCAGTGTAGTGGCAACAAGATTTCAATTCTTTCGCACTAAGCGCAAGGCTAACCAATCTAACCGTGAATGGCTCTCAGAACTTCAGGGCCTCACCCGTGATTGTGACTTTCATTGTTCATGTGGACTAGCGCGCAGAGACTCTGATAATGGGTGCAATTGCTCAGAATGTTAGAGACTCTTGCTTACGCGAGCCAATTTCGAAACTGTATAATCCTTTCTTGCAAGACTCGATCGTAATATTAGAACGACAGGATACACTAGACGTAGCTGCGGCCTCTTGTTTGCTCTGTGCGTCGGCATACCGTACAGCCACGTAGTCAACAACAGAAGAGGGGCAAGAAGCCGCCCTCTCGCTAGTGAAGTTATGTTTATAAATCTATGGGACTTAACTACTGTGGTCATCAGTCCCTAGGCTTACAAACTACTTAAACTAACTTATGTTAAGGACAACAAAGACACCCATGCTGAAGGGAGGACTCGAACTTCCGACGGCGAGTTGCGGCGCACTCCACAGCTAGGCGCCATGGAACGCTCGGCCGTTCCACCGTGGCTAGTAAAGTTAAATCTTGCCGTGAATGAACTAGTTGAAAATTTCTGCAAGTCTTATCCATCACAACATATATATATATATATATATATATATATATATATATATATATATATATATATATATATATTCAATAAAAAAGTGGCTAGTTAGTTGGTGTGTTTGAAGCAAACATTTGCTACAGCCTCAGCCTACAGGCATTCAAGGTGTTTTTGCCTTATCAAGTGACTCACTAGACATTTCCCCATGTTCTCGTGTACCAGTGATTACATTACGCCGGCCGCGGTGGCCGAGGAGACTGAGGCGCTCCAGTCACGGTCTGCACGGCCACTACGGTCGGGGGTTCGAATCCCCCCTTGGGCATGGATATTTGTGCGGTCCTAGTGCGTAAGTAGTTCATAAGTAGTTTGTAAGTTTAGGGACTGATGACCCCGTTGTTAAGTCCCATAAGCTTAACAAACATTTGAACATTTTTAGACATGAATATACTGTTTGTAGACTTAGTTGTAGATGATCATACAGTACGCATGTAATTAGATACTGGTGCGACTGTTCCATTGTTTAATATACTAACTTATGAAGTGCTTGGTTCACCACCATTGCGTAGTGCTTACAATGTTCAGGACATATCAATGTTAGGACTTTGCACTTTATCTGTACAGTTTCAGTCGCAACACAAACTGAGTTCCTTTCATGTGCTGTGCTCTTATGTAGGAATGAACATTTTTGGAATGGATTTGTTTGAGCCGGCCGCGGTGGCCGAGGGGACTGAGGCGCTCCAGTCACGATCTGCACAGCCACTACGGTCGGGGGTTCGATCCCCCCTCGGGCATGGATAGTTGTGCCGTTCTTAGTATTAAGTAGTTCATAAGTAGTTTGTAAGTTTAGGGACTGATGACCCCGTAGTTAAGTCCCATAAGCTATACAAACATTTGAACATTTTTTTTTATTTGTTTGATTTATTCGGCTTAGCTATGTAAGACAATGTAGTGTTACTTGAGTCCAATGTTCCTACGGACAGTGGAAATTCCTTGTGCAACGAATATGCAGACTTGTTTTCACCTGGTGTGGGTTGCACAAAAGATTTTGCTGCAGATAGTGAAATGAAAGACAACACCAACTGAATTTTTTTCTGGCGTATCCTGTGCCACACGCCCTACCTGACGAGGTTGCACAAACCGTTGCAGACTTACAAACACAAGGTGTTTTAGAACCAATTACTGCTTTTCAATGGTCATATCCCTTAGTAATTTTAAAGAAACTTTCCGGCAAATTACGTTTGTGTGTTGATTTCAGAGCTACAGTAAATTCACAGACTCTGGTTGCTTCATTTTATATGCCTCGCCCGGAAAACAATTTGACAAACTTGGGGCTGGAAAGTACTTTTCCAAGATAGACGCTTACTTGCAATTACCCCTGGATGAACAATCGTAACGTGTGATGGTATTCAACATCCATTTGGACTGTATTAGTTCAATCGTCTACCCTTTGGGTGGCCTTCCGCCCCAGCCATCTTTCAATGTTACCTACAAGAACGTGGTGCTAAAGTGCCTTGCTCTTCAAACTACTTAGATGACATTGTCGTCTTCGGTCGGACGCCGCAAAACATTTGAACAATCACAGAGCATTATTTACAGTAATTTGATCCCATGGCCTCAAAGTGGACATAGAAAAAACCACTTTCTTTCAGACTGAACAGGCATACTGAGGTCATGTGATTAACAGTCAGGAAATTAATCCCGCCCATCTGAGTTCTGTTAAGGATTTGCCCGCACCCATGAATGTGCGTGACTTGCAGGCAGTTTAGGCAAAATTACATATTACTTTCGTTTTATTCCATGGCCTTTTGCCACTGCTGCACCTTTGCATCGACTTCGTCGCAAAAATGTTCCATTTGTCTGATTTTCTGAATGCTGAACTGCATTCCAGAAATTGAAACTTGCTTTGATTTCAAGTCGTTTCTTGGTTCCGTTGGATCCGAACAAACCAGTGGTGTTATCTGTTGATGCTTCTGCTTTTGGCCTTGGTGTAATTTTGTGTCACAGTTTTGTTTCAGTGGATCGGTCGATCACGTCTGCGTAACAAAATTTTTCGTAGATCCAGAAATGAGCACTTGCTAGTGTTTTTGGTGTATCCAAATTTCATGAATTTTTGCGCGGTCGTAAGTTCTTCTTAGCAACCGACCACAAGCCTTTGACGTCATTGTTCCACCCGTCAAAGCCAGTGCCTCCAAGCACTACACAGAAATTGCAACACTGAGCAGTGTTCTTTTCTCAATACCAATTCAACATTTTGTATCGCACAATGTCTCAACATGGCAACGCTGACGCGTAATCTCGCTTGCCCTTTCGCCAAGATGATGTGTATGATGCGTCTGAGCAACTTGTATCTTTTTGGATGTTCAAAATAATGAAGTCGTCGATTTCATTGCTTTTGGAACCGCCTCATACGTCTTTGCGCATCATTTTGTTATCATCGTACTGAGTGGCCGACGTCGAGCAAAACATTGTTGTTCGACGGAATTTTGCTCTTCGGCATGACTTATCTTTGGAGCGAAGTGCAATTTTGCTTCATACAGACAATGATCACATCCTCGTCGTTGAGCCTCATGTATTGCTGTAGGAAGTCCTTCGGCTTCTGCACATTAGTCATTGGGGTATTGTGCGCACGAAACAATTAGATTGACATCATTGTACATGGATTGGAATGGATGCCCAGATTGAAAAATTGTGTTTTTCTTGTTCCGCATGTGCCGAACATCAATCGGCACCGCGGAAGAAAGTTTTTGCTTGGCCGTCCTCTACCGCGCCTTGGCAGAGTTTGCATATCGAATTTGTGGGCCCATTTTGTTACATGCGTTGGTTGAGTGTCATTGAGCCTTTAGAAACTTTCAATTTGTTGTTCCCATGCAGTCAACTACATCTCCTAGCACTATTCGGTCTGTGACTTCGATTTTTTGCATTGAGGGTTTATTGTTGTTGTGGTCTTCAGTCCGCAGACTGTCCTGTGCAAGTCTCTTAATCTGGGAATACGTTGGGCAACCTACATCCTTTTGAATCTGCTTACTATATTCGTCGCTCGGTCTACCTCTATGATTCTTACCCCACACGCTTCCTTCTAATACTAAGTTGACAATTCCTTGATGTCTCAGAATGTGTCCAACCAATTTATACCTTCTCTTAGTCAGGATATGGCAGAAACTCCTTTTCTCCCCGATTCGGTTAAGCTCCTCCTCATTAGTTACGTGATCTACCCATCTAATTTTCATCATTCGTCTGTAGCACCACATTTCAAAAGCTTCTATCATCTTTTTATCTGAACTCCTTATCGTCCATATTTCACTCCCATACAATGCTACACTCCAGACAAATGCTTGCAGAAAGGACTTCCTAACGTTTAAATTAATATTGGATGTCAACAAGTTTCGCTTCTTTAGAAACGCTTTTCTTCCCATAGCCATTCTACATTTTTTATCTTCTTTACTTCGGCCATCAGAAGTTATCTTCCTACCCAAATAACAAAATTCATCTACTACTTTTATTGTCTCATTATCTAATCTAATTCCTTCAGCATCGCCAGATTTTCTGACATTGCATTCCATTACCTTGTTAATGTTCATCTTATACCTTCCTTTCAAGACACTGTCCATTCCACTCAGTTGCTCTTCCAGATCCTTTTCAGTCTCTGACAGAATTACTATGTCATCCGCAAACCGCAATGTTGAGGTTTTACCTGAAGAAATTCTGTCCGATGATGGTCTTCAATTTCTTTATTCTGAGATCGAATCTATCTGTGCTGCCAATGGTATTCGATTTGACGTCCGCCCCGTTCCATCCTCCGTCGAACGGAGGGACGGAGCGATTTTTTTCACATTTACATCGCAGATGGCGAAGTTGTGTGGTTCTCACACATGTGAGGAGGCTTTCTGGATTTTTCTTTAGACATAACGCTCGCAACCACGCAACGGTGCGATACCTGCAGAGAGATTGCACGGTCGCCCACATCGCTCATTAATGCACCTGCTGTACCATCCGCAGCATGCCTCGCTGCCTCGGCAACCTTCCACGTTTGCACCTCACGACGCGATTTATTTTCGCTTGTTCATTGGCCCTCGCCGCTGGGTTCAAGGCACCACCACCTAGAGAGAAGGCGGCGGCGTCCTCGTGTGACGTCAGGCAGAGTAGGTTGCGCGAGCATAGCTGACTGGCTCGCTGCTTCGGCATAGTGGGCCGTGCCCTAGCGGCTACCCAGTCAGTTATGCATGCGGAACCTACTCTGCCAGACGTCACACGAGAGCGCCGCGGCCTTCTCTCTAGGTGGTGTTGTTGAAGGGCGCATTCGTCACCACATTGGCCACGTCATGTTTCTCATTGTAGGTCCATCTGTTACCGTGCGCAGACACCGGAAGCCGTGTCGTGGAGGAGACTCCGGCACTTGTCCTCGTTTCACAGAACAGCTAGCGGCGCGTATACATTCGCCCCCGGGTTCGCCTGCGACTCGGCCGCATCCCATGGTGCCGCGGGTCGTCGAAGCCGCCTCGCCATCGAAGCCTCCACTGAAGCAAATGATGGACGTCTGCCGCCTTCTGCAACTCATGATTGGTTGAAATCGAGTCACTTGATATTTTTCGCCATGTTTTCCTATGCGTTGCTTCCCTGCCATAAGAGGCCTTGTGAATATTCGTATGTTTCGATTTGAATAATATCACAGTGTTGCCCTTTATGATGTTTTATTACAGGCCAAGAAGGAAGGTAAACATTATAGTACTAATTCAGAAACGCTGGAAGAAGCGTCTGGCTGACTAAAAATGTCAGAGAAAACTAGTTGCCCAGAAGCAACTCTCGGTTCTGTGCTGTGGTACTATTAATTCATAGTGAAAATTAATAGATTAAAGATTCACTGTCGATTGTATCATGCAGCCGATACCTATACTTTTTTTAACTTTAATAAATATGTTATGAGATTACATCATAGACGCGTCGTTGGTTTTATTTGCCGGTAATTGCTGAAAACACAAAACTTTTGACTTATAACTGAGTTGACTAAACAGATTATCGTTTAGATATGAGATTAATATTCCGTTCCTAAAGGAAGATTTTCTCATTCGTCTACATGTGCTTGGTTTTTAATACAAGAAACAAAGGATTGAAGCAAGAAAAATATTAGACAGGCAAATGTAATTAGTATTGTGTAGGCGCTTTTAATTTCTCTGTTTTTCGTAAAAGTGATGTAGTAGCTATCCTCTTGCTTTTTTCGTTATTCACGTTAGGTAAAGTACATAATATGTACGAAAATACTCATCAAAAATTTGTCCGTTATCCCAAATGTTTTCTTAATTTATACTTTGCTCCAAGGAGGAAAAGTTCATGATATGTTTGAATATTGGGCTACGCTACATGTTAGTCTGCATTTGTTGTTGAACTCTTTCGTTGTGGAGCCACAAACCAAATTGTTTTCTTAAAATCGGATGGCGAGTATTTCGTACAACCACAAGTCGGCATGGACAGAACTGCACGTATTTCCCACGTCTGTCCGTCAGATATAATACTCTATAATGAAATGAGTTATCGTTCTGCTCTCACCCTTAAATAAAATTTCGATATCTTACTTCCATTTCGTCCACAGCTTTGTATGTGTTAAAATCAACCGTACGCAAACTCAATGCAATGCAATTTTTCGTCTGTGAACTCTTCAAAAGTTTCCGCAGTACTTTACGTAATTTCATATAGCACAGCAACTGTAAGGAATAACGAATAGAAAGTCAGATCAGTATGGAGAGAAAATATCACACTATAAAATTTGAAAAAATCAAGTTTTTTCATCGAACAGTTTTCTCAAAATCGGTTGATAAATATTGTTAGCGCTCGGAGCGCTGTGGCGGTCAGTGTGTAATCAGCAGCGGAATAGGCCGACGCTGGCAAGTTGGCCATACTTTCCCTATACAGAGCTTTACCGTCGCCTGGAGAGGAGCCGACATGACTGTCGCCGTCGCCATCGAGGACGCCTCCCCAGCGTTCGGACGAAATGGACATGGACTCACCACTTTCGCCGATCATATCGGAAGCATCCACAGCGGGTGGTGGAGCTTGCCCTACAGACTTTTCAGAGGATTTTTCGCCCTCACCTCGCCTAGAATGCCAGGGCGCGGATAGGCATACCTCTCCTCATTCTAGGTCCCCTACCTTCTCAATTGTTTCACCATCAGCTCCTCGCCCCGGCCACTGTAAGCTTTATTCCACGGTGATTCATATATATAGTCGACCACTGCGGCGGAGCGGCCGAACGCATTGAGGCACTATGCTACGATGCGCGAGGCCGTTCCCCGTCGGGGGTTCGAATCCTCCCTCGGGCATGGATGTTTGTGCTGCCTTTAGTATAAGGTAGTTCATAAGTACAGTAGTTTGTAAGTTTAGGGACTGAAATCAAATGTTCAACTGTCTGTTAAGCTTATGGGACTTAACTACGGGGTCATCAGTCCCTAAACTTACAAACTACTTATGAACTACTTACGAACTAGGACGGCACAAATATCCATGCCCGAGGGGGGATTCGAACCCCCGACCGTAGTGGCCGTGCTGACCGTGACTGCAGCGCCTCAGTCACCTCGGCCACCGCGGCCGGCTTAGGGACTGATGACCGCGCAGTTAAGTTCCATAATCTTAACAAACATTTGATTTTATATAGTCGACCACGGGTGTATACAGGGTGTCCAGAAAAGGACTCCCTGATTTCAAATTTAAATATCTCGAAAACAAAGAGGAATGCAGTAAACGGTATGTTTATTGTGAAAGCTGTAAGAAGTTTATACGGCAGTTTGAAATAATAGTTACAAAAGCTGCTAACAGATGGCGCTGTAATCGCCATACGTAATGCCTAGTATAAAAAGTGATCCGAAGCCCAGAGCGATCAGTTCCACTATTGTAACGTGAAAGGTTTACAGATGAAGCACACTTCCACCTGAATGGATACGTGAATAAGCAGAACTGGCGATTTTGCGGTTCCGAAAAGCAGTATTGGTGTGAAGCGAAACCCCTGTAGTCTCCTAAAGTTACAGTGTGGGCTGCAGTATGCAGCAGAGGCATTATTGGCCCTTTTTTATTCGAGAAACGGTCACTGGTGCACGTTACGTTGCAATTTTGGAACAATTTGTCGCCACACAGCAAGCGTTAGAGGATCGACCAGGTACTGAATGGTTTATGCAAGATGGAGCCCGACCACATCGTACCGAACAAGTGTTTCGCTTTCTTGAGGAATACTTCGGGAATCGAGTCATTGCTTTAGAATATCCCAAATTTACTGGCGCAGGCATGGATTAGCCTCCATATTCGCCGGATACGACCCCCTGTGAATTTTTTTTTTTTTTTTTTTTTTTTTTTTTTTTTTTTTTTTTTTTTTGTGGGGCACAGTGAAAGACATGGTCTACCCGAAGCATCCCGCCACGCTGGACGAGCTTGAATCGGCGATATCTGTGGCATGTGAATCCATTTCGGTTGAGACACTGCGAAATGTGATGGCGAATTTCATTCTTCGTTCGCGCCACCTCTGTAGTGCCAATGGTGAACATTTTGAAAAAATTGTGATGTGATTGTTTGCAAAGAGTGTTTTCATACGATTATTTCACTTATGTATGCTGATATGATCCGTACATCTTACAGCGCCATCTGTTAGCAGCTTTTGTAACTATTATTTCAAACTGCTGTATAAACTTCTTAAAGCTTTCACAATAAACATACCGTTTACTGCATTCCTCTATCGATCTTTGTTTTCGAGATATATAACTTTTGAAATCAGGGAACCCTATTCTGGACACCCTGTAGTTTAGTCACCGCAGGAACGCGACGGTAGTGCCATCGCGTGTTCAGGACATGCCACACTGCACTCCGCCCTTTGTTCTAATAGCTCACGAGTACATTGCAGTTACCACGAAGAACTCTTTGTGTAGCAGAATATTTAGCGGCGACATCTGTCGCATACGCTGATAGGCACCCTTAGTAATTCTGCTGTTCCTGCAGCAGTTACGGTTACTAAGTAACAATTCAATCTCCGAACTGACAAGGAACACTTTTGACCTCAAACGCTCGGAACCGCGCGAAACCGTGCTTAGAATAACAAGTAATCATAAACAAAGCAGTGGTGTGTGTCATTTCCATGCAAAACGCCGCACATGTCTGATAGCGTCAGTAAATGGTGGCTTTGTGTATTTGCACTAACCAGTGTGTAAATGGTGAAGTTTTTCTAACGAATATGAAGCAAGAAGGGTTACTGCCTATCGACTTTCCTCTCAGACAGGAAGTTACACTGTCCTTGGACCGTAAAGGCGTCGGACTTCTCTTGGCAGGTGTGTCGTCACATTATTGAAGATTCGTTAGTTGAAGTGGGGACAATAGGAAAGTTACAGAACAAATAGGTGGAAGTGTGGTGAAATCTGTATTCATAAAGATATGACGAATGTGAGGTAGCCCTCTTGGTGTTTAATATGATTGCACAAATAGTGATGCTCTGTAGCACAGTGGTAGACCCGCCAGGTCCTCAGATTTTTATCTGTCACTTTCCACTTCTTTCGCCTCTGGCAGTGTTGCTGATGTGAAAAATACGGAGTAGCACCGTTCGGAACCCACGTTAAAGTGTAGGTCCCCCTATAAGCTGCTGAGAAAGTCAGTTCGAATGTCGGAGGCAACGGCATACCACTTCCAAATAGGACTATGCCTAATAAAGCACTGTGGTATTCAAACCAATATTCGGATTGTTGACTGCTTTACCTTTTTTCAAGATTATTTTGCAACGAAACCACCTTGCAGTAGGACAAGGAATTACTAACAATAATCAATACTAAACACATTTTAAAAAGATACATTTGCAGTCCCCAGAGAGAGCGGAGAGTGGTTGAATCAGAGAGAATGATGCTAGCCATGATATTCGGAATACTATAACCAGAGCAAGGGCCAAACGGCCAAGCTTATCTCACTATAAACTGAATGGTACGTGTGCCGGATCCTTCCACTCGCCAATCATTGTAACAGACGCGGATGGTCCTCAAAGTCACACTTTACTAATACGGCGGTGACTTCCGCCCTAGACTGTCCGCGAGGTGGATACTTGGAATCTCTGCAACCGAATGGCGTTGCGTGGCTGTTCGCCGGGCACGGCACCGCCCTGTGCTTCCGCTGTTCAAAAGTAGTCCCTGTAGCCAACCTTACAGGTAGGGGAGAGGAACCGTTGGGGAAGTTTCGCCCATGCAGGCGGCACTGTGTCTCGGACACTCAGGTTGGAACACCTGTTTGGTGCGCGGGACAAAATAGGGGGTGCTGACAAAGTTGGTATGTCTCCGCCACAGAGTGGGTTCCGCTTGCTTTTAAATTTAATGGCTATGTTCAGCTACAGGAAATTCTACATTTTGAGCAATTTCTACTTTAACCAAACGTTTAATGTAGAAATTACTCTGTCCCCTCCATTCGATTGTCCTCAACATAAGCAATCATTCTGTGATACTACTTGGTTGGTGAAACTTAATAAAACTTCCTAAATTAATTGATTTAATTTGGTGCCGCGGTGGAGTAGCTGAGCGGTCTAAGGCGCCTCGCCGCGGAGCGCGCGGTTGCTCACCGTCGGAGATTCGACTCCTCCCTGGGGCATGGGTCTGTGTGTTTGTCCTTAGGTTAGTTTAACTTAGTTTAAGTAGTTTGTAAGTACGAACTGATAACCACGCAGTTTGGTCTGATAGCTTTACAAACATTTGAACTTTTTTTTTAATTTGGCAGCTTTTTAATTAAGGATCCGTCCGGTCTGTTATTCGTATACAGGAGTTCGTAATTTTACTGGTAACTCGAATCTGTGGTCGGAATAACATACTTAAAGCTATCTTGCTCTGTTTCTTCGTTATGGTGCAACCGTTGCGGCCACGCTTTGTGTGCCCTCAAAAAGTCTTTGCGTTACAAGTACTGCAGTTGCGTGAGTGGTATAGCTGCATGCAGTACGTATTTGTCTCTTGGAGTGTTCGCAAGCGAGTTACTGTGTAAACTATGTGCAGTTCAGTAGTATCATGAAGAGAATTAATCCTAAGCATGTGTTCCAAATATTAGGACTAAGTTGCGACGTGCTGAATATGGAAATGACATCGGGACCGAGGATGTGGATATGCTGTATAACATAATAATTCAGAAATATAATGGCGACGACACATAGATACACGAAGTTACGCTGGGTAGAATTTGAAGGAGAGGAGGAGCCTTCAGAAATATAATGGCGACGACACATAGATACACGAAGTTACGCTGGGTAGAATTTGAAGGAGAGGAGGAGCCTGAACCTGAAGGTGGCTCTTCAAGCAGTACACAACATTCATCCCCAGAGCAACAGGAACAGTCAAGGCACGCAGTGAGTACAAACCCTCGCCACCCAAAAAGATGAGGCCCAGCGTATTAAAAGATATTGATGACAGTGTACTAGAGAACATTTATGACGACTATTACAATCATGGCTTCAGTTCCTGTAGCAAACTATTGAAGCGCTATAAGTGCATCAAAAGTAAATCAAATTGCACATTAATTCAAAATTATGTGTCTAGGAAACGAGGAGCAGGTGTTCGTTTTAAGGAAAACAGACCTCAGCAATTAAAAACATTAAAATAGTATGTAATATAGCAATTTGATAGTGCAAGGAGGTATGGATCTATAGTTCACAAATGGCGTCAGCAGATATGGGCTAAAATGGTTGGCTTGGTTAATTTCAAAGCGTCAGTTTTCTTTATCGACCATCTCAAGGCTCAAAATGGCATTTCATCCAGGAATATTACTGCATTTGTCACACGTAAGGACATGGAAGACGATAACATTATACGTCAGAAGGCACAACATTTTTTATTTTTTTATTTTATTTTCATTTATTTATTTATTGGAGGAAGCGAAATTGTTTATAACGAAGAGGGTGTGGAGCTGTGGCGAATCATATGGCGTTGGGGAGGGGGGGCATCTTATCTCATACTGATGTCTAAAAAGAAAAAAAGTTGCTGGAGTCTCCGATCCAGAAAAGACATACAATCAGTGAACTGATCTGTAAAGAAAATAATAATAATAAGATACGATTATCGTGGTAGGGCATATAATTACGTCACACACATGACAATACGTAGATTTAAAAGGAACAAGGAACTGAAGAGATTTAAAGACGCATCTTGTTCTTCATGTTACAGCCATCACTTAGTTTAATATAAAGTGAAAGTGAAACACTGTGTAAGTAAATGCTGAGCAAGTATAAAACGCCCTACAAACGTGCCGGAGCCGGCTAACGCGAAGCCGACGACTTGCAACATGTTTAATATTTCCGGCGCGAGCTTATCCACCTACCGTTTTGCTTCTGCAGCAAAAAATTGTGCCGTCTTCTGTCTGCTTTTACCAGATCCGTTACTGCGGACGTCTTTCTTTTATTTTTTACCCGCAACTGATAATGCACTGACAATTCAGTCAGTGAGTAAAAATTACAAGTGTTTTCAAGATACATTGACTCCCTCGGGGTTTCAGCTCGCCCCAGCCAAAGGGAATATGGAAAAAAAAAAAAAAAAAAAAAAGATGGACCACATGCCTGTATTGATGGACAGTAATTAGTTTACTTCCCTTGGAGTGCTTGAGCGTAAGCTGAAGCTTCCAATATTCTACCAGTTAATCGTTTCTAATGACCTCGATTGCAACTGAACGTAATAACCCGATATTCCTTTTTACTTTCAGCAAGGATACATCAAGCAATTTAGTGAAATGTCAACAGAAACGCTGTTAGAACACGCACTGAATACATACACTTACTATCGCGGCATTCACTTCGTTTACATACAACACATTTTCCGGAAGACAAAAACCGATTTTTGTAAACCGTTTTTCGCTGTCGTTTTTACATGTCACAGCCTGAATCGGATTTCCTATCCCACTTAATAGGGCGGCTGAAAAACAGCTGATTCAGCTCCTGATTTAGTCCGCACAATCGCAATTTTTCTTTACCTAAATACAGATTCATGCTTACTCTAATATTTATAATTTTATTTCACGCTAGAAAATGTCATTCTGTCTAAATGTGCCGAAAATTCTTAACAAGAAAACACAATCTGACAAGCCAAGAACGCTTCATAAACAGTTGCGTTTACATGGGCACGAAAATCGATTGTGGAAGTGGAAAATCGCTTTACAGAAGTGGATTTCCAGAATCGATTTTCGAGTGTTTACATGACCAACCAAAAGCGGATTTGGGAAATCGGTTTACGAAATCCGGTTTTGGGAACCCATGTAAAGGGGTAATTGATGCTGCTCATTAACTCACAATTACTCGTGAAATGTTCAAATGTTTGTATAGCTTATGGGACTTAACTAAGGGGTCATCAGTCCCTAAACTTACAAATTACTTATGAACTAACTAAGGACTGCACAAATATCCATGCCCGAGGGGGGATTCGAAACCCGATCGTAGTGGCTGTGCAGACCGTGACTGGAGCGCCTCAGTCCTCTCGGCCACCGCGGCCGGCTCGTGAAATGAGAGAGCTTTGTTTCACTCTCGGTAATGTTTGGTCTAAAATGCAAAGGTCAGTAAGTTGCCTGCTGTCTAACTTTCTCAATACACGATTTGTAAATGACGTGCACATACTTCACTAATAGTCATTTTAAAACGACAGTTACGAATTGTGGAAAGTTGAATGCTTTGTTAGAAAGCTAAGATTCTGTACTATATGTTCAATAATAAGATTTTTTAACCCCACAGTTTCTTCAGAATCTAGTGATAAGCATTATGAATCTAAAAGTACACATTTCATTTTTTCACATGCAAAGTAAAGATTGTATGGAAAAATTAAGTTCGTAAATCGATGTGGGATGTTCGTATGTACCGTGAACAGTGTTTGCAGCGTGAAAATCGGAATAGTGTATTTCCCGCTCAGAGTGTAGCGGCTGGCGGGCGCTAGCAGCAGATCGCCACGGGCGGCCGGGCGGACCGGGGCTCGGCGGGTAGGCAGGTAGTCGGGTACCCGCGCTGCCCGGCGCCGTCCGCTGCGGCTGGTGCCGGCAGGCCGGGCAGCGCGTGGCCAGGCCCGCCCGGGAGGCGCGGCTACGGGCCCGGGCGGGTAGCGCAGGCCCGCTGCACGCCTCTGCCTAGATGTCGCACTACCTTATTCCAAAGCGGCATATTTAAATTTCAACCGGTTTTGTTGCTAAGACGTTTTGTAGCTTTTCATTTGAACACCCCTGGCACATTGATCATTCAGTGAACTAACACCTGCCGCGATAGAGTGGCGGAGCGCTCTAAGGCGCCTTGCTGCGGAACGTGCGGTTGCTCGCTTTCGGAAATTCGAGTTTTCTCTCGGGCATGGGTGTTTGTGGGTGTTGTTCTTAGGTTAGTTTAAGTGGTTTGTAAGTATAGGGATTGATGACCGTAGCAGTTTGGTCCAGTAGGTTTACGAACATTTGAACCAACACCTTAGAACTAGCTGAAAGCGAACAAACTACTAAGAATACAAACCGCGAATGACTGAATGCAGTTTGCGCGCGCGTGTTCAGCGTTAACGTGAGAACATTCTCGTTTGGTGTTTCAAGTTCTTTTGTGTTTCCTTCGTTGTAAAGTGGGTTTTGCGGTTGCTAGCATCAACCCAATTCTTGTTCCTAGTGATTTAGTAACCATTTGTTCTCTTTTGAGCTGACAGGACGAAAATTCGTAGCAGACGAAGGGCTTGGTTACAAATAAAAACAAAAAATACGAAGTAAGATTTTTTTTTAAATTATGAAGCAGGACAAAAAACAAGAAGTGAATGCTTCATATTTTTTGTGTGAAATTATTTTACACAGTGAAACTTCGTGGCAGATTAAAATTGTGTGGCGGAACCGGGACTCGAACCTGGGACCTTTGCCTTTCGCGGGCAAGCGCACTACCGACTGTGCTATCCCGACACGACTCACGAGTCCGCCTCACAACTTTACTTCCGTCAGTACCTGGAAACATTCCTTAGGCCGTGGCTAAGCCATGTCTCCACTATGTCCTTTCTTCCAGGAGTGCTAGTCTTGCATGGTTCGCAGGAGACCTTCTGTGATGTTTGGAAAGTAGGAGGCGAGGTACTGGCGGAAGTAAAGTTGTGAGGCGCACTTGTGAGTTGTGTCGGGATAGCACAGTCGGTAGAGCGCTGCCCGCGAAAGGCAAAGGTCCCACGTTCGAGTCCCGGTTCCAGCACCCAATTTTAATCTGCCAGGAAGTTTCATATCAGCGCACACTCCGCCGCAGAGTGAAAGTTTCATTCTGGATTTTACGTAGTGTTGTTAACACGTTATAGGTCCTACGTTGAAATGTTTGTGTACTGTACGTAACAAATATTGTCAGAGAAACAGTGACAAAATTTGAAGAATTCGGGCAGTTTTTAGCATTTATATATTGTGCTTCAAAGTAACCATAAGACTTTTCTCCACATATTCTGGAGATTTTATTTTATCAACGGTGCCTTTTAAAGAACAAAATATCCTTCAAAGCTGACCGTTTACAGCTTATTTTGATTGCCTCCGTCCATCTGATGACGGCAACCACCTCTTCTGTTTGGAAATTACTAGTAAACCCTTTCATAACTTTTTAATACAGTAACATACCTACCGAGCGAGATGGCACAATGGTAACACACTGGACAACGGTGGTTCAAATTTACCTCTGGTCATCGAGATTTAGGTTTTCCGTGATTTCCCTAAATCACTTCAGCCAAATGGCGGGATGGATCCTTCCAAAGCTCACCGCCGATTTCCTTCACTTCAAGATGTGATAGGTTGATACGCAATACATGCAATGGAAGGCTAGTATGCATTACAACATGGATCTCAGAGTCTGAAGAAGAGAAAATGTTCAAATGTTTGTAAATCTATCGGACGAAACTGCGTGGTCATCAGTCCGTAGCTTACAAACTACTTAAACCTAGGTAAACTAACCTAAGGACAACACACACACACCCATGCCCCAGGGAGGACTCGAACCTCCACGGCGAGCAACCGCGCGCTCCGCAGCGAGGCGCTTTAGACCGCTCGGCTACTCCACCGCGGTTGAAGAAGAGAATAGTGTATTCTCGAAACTCGTCAATAAAGTCCAAAAGTAACGGCGGAAGGTGTTTTCATTTATAATTATTACTAGCTAAAACCCGCGGCTCCGCTCGCGTGTTGGTTGATTATGACAGATAAGCTATTTTTCAGATCACACGTAAAAATGCACTCGTTTCGAAGGATCCAATCACGAAATTCGACAATAATGATTGTAATTATATCACAGATGGATCACTTGACGCAATGCGCGAAACGTCAAATCGATTTTTTAAAGAGATGTATTAAAAGAAATTTCTTTTTACTGCTTTTTTAAATTTATTCTTATATTTTCTTATTCGTATGCTTATCCATACGGAGAAAAAGCTGAAGACATTGTAGCACGCACAGAGCAAAGATATGGTCTGTGGCATCACGTTTCACTGTACGTAACCTCCTTGCTATAGAGTCGCAAACGTCATCGCTGGACTTCAGTCCGAATTTTTTTTTATAATTTGACGACTTTCAACCACCATATCTTCCGCCCCCTTATAGCTGTCGACATGGAACTGGTATGGTGAACAACGGGAGGCTTCGGACAACAATTACTTACACACACACACACACACACACACGTGGAATTTGATATACACCGATAACTTTCCATCCCAATATACTCCACCCTTTTATCATTATCAACCCTCAAGTAACAATGCAACCAATAAAACCATTTTCAAAGAGTAAATATAATTTTCAAAGACTCATTATTGTTCTGCATTTCGCGTTATATTCTTCAAATTACTATCAGATCGCTACAAAACCGTGCCTAAAACCTTCCTCAGGTATAAATTAGTAACTGTACAAATATTTCAGTCTCTGCGTCTTTTCGTTCGGACGTGATAAGCGTACACCGAACAGAGATTCACATTAATATATATAGATAGATAGCTATCCGATCGCCACAAAACCGAGCCTAAAGCCTTCCCCGAGTAGACATTAGTAATTGTATAATTTTTTTAGCTCTTTACGTCTTGTGTTTCAGACGCGATAAAGCACACCGAACAGACATTCACATTTACAGATATAGATTACTATGGTTTCCAATAAACAGCAGAAGCGTCTTCTGTGCGGACAGATTTGTTAACTTATATGGTGGCTCGTTTATTACAGTGAAAAACAATTGTTTTATTTATTTCTCAAACTTTCTTCTATTGACGCTGCATCAAAGGATACAGATTGTTAGTACGTCATTTTGATATGAAGAAGAGATTAGTATATTCTTTAAACTAGTCAATAAAATCGAAAAGTAACGGCGGAAGGTTTTTCATTTATAACAATAATAGAACGCCGTCGTCCCAACATCCATCAAATCAAGATGGATATACAAATATAGTAATGATTGTCTACTGCCTCTGAAAACAGGCGGTAACTCCTTCTTTTCGCCTGCTACCTGCTGGCTCATTTGAATGCTGGGATCTGACAGTGCGAGTAGCAGCGAGAAGGCCGGTCTCTGCAGCGCCGCGCTGCCGCCAGCTGTTGATGGCTGAGGCACCAGCAGCAGCCAGCAGCCGCTGCGACCAGCGGTTCCTCGCCGCAGAACGCCCTCTTCAGCAGGCCTTTCTATGCAGCTAGGCGTTCCCTCCATCCCCCACACGTGTGTCACCCGGGGTCATGCCTCTCTCCCCCGGACCACCTCAAGCTACGCAACAGGAGTTCTGGGCTCGAATCACCATCTAGCACAAAACATTACACCGTAGCTTAGTTTCTTTCACATCCGAATAGAACCAAATTTTGTATTCTTCTTGGTTAGGTAACAGGCTCAATATCTGGCGGTTAGCAGTACCGGTCAAGTAAAATGTAATTTAAAGTTCTCATTTGTCTAAAACTGGTTTGTATCACCTCTCTTTGTGCCGAGTCAGTAATGATTATCGATAATGTGTTCGAGTCTGACAAGGAGACAACATGGGTATCGGATTTTAGAATTTCTTTATGCTTATGGTACGGGAAGTTCAGAACTTAAATAACAATCACCCAAAGCCATGCGACGCAACTCTCAAAAATGCTCGAGAAAATCTACTTCCAAGTTTTGCAAAGTAAACGTAAGTACTAATAATTACAGCACTTGCAGCATACGTCGGTGTAGCTCTGGTGGTAGCGTTCTGGCCTCTTAACCACAGAGTCGGTGGTTCGAAATCTACTGTGCCAGTGTTGTTGATTTTCGAGTTCAGTTATATAAAACATTTTGGGATGTCTAATTCCACGTATTGTGTCAGTTATTGTTTATTGGTTGTAGACGAGCTGAAAACCTTGTCATGTAAAACGATGGTTGAGTAGGTTAGTTCACTGGAACGTCATTAGTAGCTATGGAGATGAATTTTCCAAAACAATGTCTTGGCTCATCACCAACGGAACCGCTGGCCGCGGTGGCCGCGGGGACTGATGCGCTCCAGTCACGGTCTGCACGGCCACTACGTTCGTGGGTTCGAATCCCCCCTCGGGCATGGATATTTATGCCGTCCTTAGGATTAGCTAGTTCGTAAGTAGTTTGTAAGTTTAGGGACTGATGACCCCGTAGTTAAGTCCCATAAGCTATACGAACATTTTGAACCAACGGAACATTCAAAGATCACCGTCGTCAACTAATGGTGAAGCAAATACTGTAAAATATGTAACTTATGTTTTTTTATTGAAACCGTCAGTATTAACAACCTTCTATAAAATATAAAATATTACAAATAAACAAAAATACGCCGTCTTCTCGTAAAAATTACCACTACGTATTAAAATTTTGTAAAGTATTCGATCACAACGAAAAAAAGTAAAAAACCTGCCTCGACAGGGTTCGAACCACCTACCATGGAATTATAAGGCCAGAACGCTACCACTTCTCCCGCCCCCGCTTAATAATTAATTATTAGATCTTTGCTTGGCGGTCGTTGAATATTTGGCTCAAATTTATTTATTACAGAGGGCGTTTAGTCCCCTGACCGGGCGCTCTGATCCACGGCGCCCGGCAAATGTTCAAATGTTTGTAATTCTGTGGGACCAAACTACTTTGGTCATAAGTCCCTAAGCTTACAAACTACTTAAATTTAGGTAAAATAACCTAAGGACAACACACACATCCATGTCCGAAGGAGGATTCAAACCTCCGATGCGGGAGGCTGCACGAAACGTAACGTGGCGCTCCAGACCGCTCAGCTACTCCTGTGCGGCGTACTTGAGCTACAACGACAGATGCTGCAAGTCATTTAACGACGATGAATACTTACGGGTACTTGCACAAATTCCAAGTCTATTTTCTCGAGAATTTTTGAGAGCTGCTTCGAATGGCTTTGGCTGATTGTTATCTGAGTTCTGAACTTCACATACCATAAATATATAGAAATTCTAAACTCCGATACCCATGTGGTCTCCTTATGAGTCATGCAGGAAATGTTTGATTAGTTTCCATTGCCTATAATTTCTGGGTTTCAATCGATATCCAGAAAAGTGCAATTCAAGGTATCCTTGAAATTAGTCCTTTCGTGACCAGCGGAACATGTGTGTACCACATCAGACTTTGTGTCCCTAAGTTCTCAGGCAGATAAAAATCCCAAATCTGTGTGGTTCTGTCATTTATTATTGAACCATCAACAATCTGGAGCCAATTAGCTTGTTGTTTGGCGTCCACTGTGCTTGTTATTGCTTATTTGTTTCAGTTATGCTTAGTGTGCCTCGTGTTTAGGCAGTTTTATGTACTATTTTCTCTTGTCTGAAATAGATAACTTTGGTAAAGGTATTAATTGCCTTATTTAATTTGTTAGCTAGAAATATAATGGTTTGTAGACGTATTTATTGGTAAATCACTTCTACATTCGTGGTTTCCTTACGTCCATGTTGTGTACAAATTTTTATTGTGCCTTTGTCCATATTTGTGACCAAATGTTTAGATATATATATTTTTTATTGTATTCTGTAATATTATTCGATTTCTCTTGATCTGATACGAAACGGAAAAAACCTCGTATTGTAGGTGCATGATTGTTACTGTTATATACTTCATTGAAAACTGAAAGGTGAGTTAAATCTGACACTCGCCAGTACACACAAAGAGAATAATTTATGTAACTTTTATAAATATATATTTATTTCCTCTTTTTTAGAAATGTCGAGTTTGACAAAAAAGAGGGATCGGCGTGATGGGGATGTGGCGAGGAGCGGGGTCGGCCTGTGCCTGGTGCTCAGGGCTGGGTGACGAGGGTCACTCGGCCACTGTGCCACGGCGATCATCTGTTTTGGTGTCGGGGAGCGGTGGATAGTCTTGGGAGTATGTGACTGGTAGTGGAGGTGGAGGCGGGGATTAGGATGGGAGGAAGGGAGACAGCTGGTGGGCGGCGGTGGCGGAGGTAGAGGTGGTAGCTGAGAGAAGAACAGAGAGGGGAATGGGGGATTGGGAACGGGAGGCAGTCCACGTTGTGGTGGTGGGGGCTTTGGAGGGTGAGGTGTACATAACCATTGTGGTGGTGAAGGTGACAGTGGGGCTGGTAGCCTTGGGAGGAGTGGAAGGAGGTTACTGAAGTTCTCGACGGTCTCGGGGCTGGAGCGACGGCTGTGGCGTAAAGAGCTCCGATCCTCTACTGGGGACGAGAGGTCCTGGGCTCAGGAGTCCGGGCGCGTCCGGCGGTGTCGGCGGGCGGGTGGCAAAGAGCGGCGGGCTGCGGCGACGGCGGGGGCTGCGACGACGAAGAGATGCAGGGGAGCCGGAGGCATCCCAGAAGGCCGCTGCAACGGAGACGACGACGACGACGACGACGACGTGGAGGCTGGGGGGGGGGGGGCGATCTGAGGGAAGGAGCTGCGGCAGTGCTGCCGGAGAGCGGCGGCTGCCGAGGGCGGAGACGACAAACCTGGGGCGGCGGAGTATAACACTTCACTATCTTGCGTTGTACTGGTGGTACTGAAAAACACAGGAATAGAATTTACTTTCAAAGACTCTGGTCCGTGATTTGCTAGTGGCCTTTGGTGGTAGGCAAAAATAATCTTTAATAGCCGAATGCAACCTTCTGCTGAGTATACACCACACAATATCCTCATTACACGCTTCTGTGCAACAAACACTTTTATTTCTCAACGATGAGTTGCCCCAGAATAATAATACCATAAGACATTATTAGATGAAGATAAGAAAAATAAATCGATTTTTCAATTTTCATTTCCAAAATTACCGATAAGCAAAACTTGCAGATCTAAGAAGTTTGAGCAATGTAGCATGTGACGACTACTTCAGGTTCTTATTAATATGTTGTTGTTGTTATTGTGGTATTCAGTCCGGAGACTGGTTTGATGCAGCTCTCCACTCTATCCTGAGCAAGCCTTTTCATCTCATACGAACGGCAATCCACATCTATCTGAACCTGCTTACTATATTCGTCTCTTGGTCTCCTTCTGCGATTTCCACCCCACCGCCTCCCCCCTCCCCCCTGCAAACACACACTTCCCTCCAGTACTAAATTTACGATTCCTTCATGTCTAAGAATATCTCCTACCAATCGATCCCTTACTTTAGTGGTTTTATTAATATAAAATCTAAGAATTCACATTATTTTGCTTTATTTATTAATTTAGCCTATTGCATTTGTTACTTGTGGTGTGATCAGGCATCGTGCAATAGTGAACTGCATGTATTTTGTTGTATCCAAATTCGGTGATAGTGCCGGCTGCGGTGGCCGAGGGGACTGAGGCGCTCCAGTCACGGTCATGGATATTTGTGTCGTCCTTAGTGTTAGCTAGTTCATAAGTAGTTTATAAGTTTAGGGACTGATGATCCCGTAGTTAAGTCCCATAAGCTGTACAAACATTTCCGTGATAGTCCATTTGCAAAGTATGAGTTATTATTGTTAATCTATGAAATGCCAAAATGCTGCTTCACTTTATAGATGTTAAAAAACTGTTTATTATTATCGCAATAGGCCTATTTCGGCTCTGTGGCCATCATCAGGCTATTTCCATATAGCATCGTGGAGGTATAATTGATTGTAATGACTGCAATGATTGCAGTATACATGTTCTTTAGATGGTATATATATTATGTTAATCAGGTCTTAATTTTTTACAACTAATCTGTCAGATTACTGCAATCATTGCAGTCATTACAATCAATTATACCTCCACGATGCTATATGGAAATAGCCGGATGATGACCACAGAGCCGAAATAGGCCTATTGCGATAATAATAAACAGTTTTTTAACATCTATAAAGTGAAGCAGCATTTTGGCATTTCTTAGATTAACATGTCCTTAAAAGACATACACAATGCTGCAGGCCTAAATGAAATTAAATTATGAGTTATTAATTTTCAAGAAATTATTGCTTACTTTTTCAAGCGACAAAATTTCTCCATTGCGCTCGATTTTAATATTATAACTCTCAGAAATGATCATTATTTTTGCTTCTTGAATTTATGCTGGTAGATCAGTTACAGAGCTGCGGCGGAACAGAGCTGCAGTGCACGCTGCCATTCGCCGTAGGAGGTTCGAGTCCTCCCCGGGAATGTGTGTGTGTGTGTGTGTGTGTGTGTGTGTGTGTGTGTGTGTGTGTGTGTGTTGTGTGTGTGTGTGAGTGTGTGTGTTTGTGTGTGCATGTGTGTAAGTTTTGATAAGTTAGTTTAAGTAGGATTAGGGACCGATGAACACTGCAATTAGGTCCCATAATTTTACATACATTTGAACATTTGATCAGTTACATGGAAGTATAATTGAGAATACTTCCTCGTACGGTTGTGCGGCAACTAATGTGCGGATCAACTGCGACAACAGCTAAAAAATTAATTTTTGCCCTTTTCTGTCGTCCCTTGTTTCCTTCTGATACAGTGTCTAACAATGTTACAGTACCATTTTCATGTAACTAGTTGCCGAGATCGTTGACACCTTTTGGAATATTTTCCCACACAAGCAGTTCAAGAGCGAACTGCATTTTTCCTACACTCTCCATACACCATGAGCATGTAGGCACTCTTGCACTGGAAAGTCCCAGACAGTCATAAAATAACTGACTAGCAAGTCACAATGCAATCAAGGAACACCATATAAGTAAGCATAACACTACCGTATTAGCCGACAAGGACAAGTGTTCATGAGGTCATATAGGGAGCAACTTGGTGACGTGGCCAGGTTCAGCCATGCGCCGGCTAAAGTGGGGCGTGCTGTTACATCGCTGTGCTGGCATCGAAACTGAAAGTGGAAAAGGCCTTCGCGGGCATGCGTGGTGCTCTGTGGATAACGTCATTAATTTTTTATGATATAAAAGACTGGTGAATACATAACAACACTTGATAAAGCCAAAATCACTGTTTATTATTTTATTGATAAATGGTCTCAGCAAAACCAACTTTCCTTCATCTGATCCGTGAGAGCACATAGTTCAAAATGTTCAAATATTTGTATAGCTTATGGGACATAACTACGGGGTCATCAGTCCCTAAACTTACAAACTACTTATGAACTAGCTAACACTAAGGACGGCACAAATATCCATGCCCGAGGGGGGATTGAAACCCCCGACCGTAGTGGCCGTGCAGACCGTGACTGGAGCGCCTCAGTCCCCTCGGCCGGCTAGCACATAGTTTTGCCAAAACTGATTATCAATAAAATAATAAATAGCGTCCTTGATTTTTTGAAATGTACTTCTGAATTTATAATACTCCCTAAACCCCCATAGACATGAAAGTCATCAAGCATTGAAAAGAAGAGGAAGGCATTTATCATGCCGGCGGAACTTGAAGCCGAAATTTTGAAGCTGAGTGACAGGTTGCTTTGCAAATTATCGAAAGGGCACAAAGACGTCTACAATGGAATTAATGTCTTACACCAAAGAAGGAGAAGCAATGGTAAATGTACTATGAGTAGACAACTTCTATGCTTTTACGTACAATATAAAAAGTACTAACATTGCGGAAATCACACAGCTTTTGTCGCAAACAAGTCAGCTTCAGAGCAAGAGGGGAAATAAATTGTTCTGTCTATAAGATCTAGTTTAAAAAATTGCCAAAGTAAACGTGTTGTTAGATGTGAACTAGAGGACATAGTTTAAAAAAAAGTCATGGTACTGCATTGGGTTTTTAAGGAAGAATGAAGCACCAGTCTCAAAGCGATCGGTGATTACTTGCACGAAGCATGAACTCACGCACATCACACTGTAAATAAATGCTGGCAAGGTGACAGCATTCTAGGAGTACTGGCAAATAAAAGTAGGGTCCGGAGTGTAAGTGTGGTGCATGCAAGCAGTCATCTGACTTCCGTTCTCATAAATCGAACTGTATCTCACAAATAATGAAAGGGTTAAAACACATTTACAGTCCAGCATATACAAGCAGGACGGCACACAGGATTATTTTTGGAAGGGGGGTGAATGAATATCGGAAAGCTAATTCACCTAGTGTGTCTTTCAACATACAGGATGCCCCATTTATCTTGACCGCCCTAAATAACTGTTTGTCCAGATGCAAAGTACAAAATGTTTCAAGCACATGTTCTTTAGCCATCAGGGTGGCATTAATCAGCATGACTGCCTTCTTTGAAGCTATGTTTTTAAAATAAAAATATATGAACAGCGGTATGACTTTTTCAAATGGCACCTTGTATTTTTTATTCGGTAATTCATTTTGTTGTGGCGTAAAGTCAGCGCTACACACCAAACCTAAGAGAAAGATCATGGAGAAGACAACAATCGGCCGAAAGCCAATCGCAATCCTGGTGGGAGTAACCGGAGATACGCGCCCTCTACAAACGGCTATATCTAGGCCGACATACCTCTGTACGCCGACAGTTACTAATGAGAACTAAGTCAGCTACAAAGTCAGAACTCAGGCAGTTACCAAGTCAGAATGCGGCTACGTACTTAGCAGTCACTAGGTCTCAGCGCAGCTAGCATCATACGGAAGACACCGCGAGAAGCAAGAAGAGAGAAGAAACAGACATATGTTCTAAGGTTGAGTATTATAATTTTCAGTCAATAACCTCCAAACAGGACCATGCCTAGTAAAGCACTGTGGTGTTCAAACCAATCTTCGGATTGTTGACTGCTTTACCTTTAAAACTTGTATTATTAATCTGAATAGCTGTTGCAGTTGACATCAATTCCTGCACCAGTACCTTTACTGACGACTAGACCGGGACGAGGAAACAACAAAAGGCGACGAGGTCACTACAAATGGCGACGATGACAACAAAGAACCAGATTGCGACGAAATATTAATGTCTCAAAGTACGCTACGCTATTAATTTTGCTTTATTCCAGGTCTCGGCGAAGCCAGTAAATAATCTTTTGATTCTATTGCAGGGTTCCGACTAAATATATATATATTTGCACTGTTCTTATTATTATTGTATTTGCATCATGGCTAATGCTACTAACCCTGCCACTGCCACTCCGCCGCAGCTTCCTGCGCTCGATGCACAGCAGCTAAAGCAAATGTTTCAGTTTCAGAGCCATCAAATTGCATCTCTCCTGCAAACCGTGCAACAACTTCTGGCCGAACCTGTGTCTCAAAATACGCAAGTACCGCTGCAGCAGCCACCACCGCCAGTAATTCCGCCATTCTGACAGTATGACGAAAAAAAAAGAGGACTGGTCGGACTGGCTACAACAGTATGAAGCCTATGCCACATGCACAGGATACAAGGTACTGTCAAAGTTCATTTCCTGTTATCGTGTGTTGGCACCCCTGTGTTCTGTCTTGTGAAAAAACTGTTTCACACCGTGGAGCCTTCTGAACTTTCTTACGATTTCGAGATAGGAGCCCTCACGGCATATTATGAACAGCAAATCAATGTAGTGGCTGCTAGGTATCAGTTCTTCAGATGTAGGAAAAATACGAACCAAAAATACAGGCAGTGGATAACAGATCTTCAAGGTCTCACTAGGAAGTGTAAATTTTAATGTTCATGTGGAGCTTTGTATTCAGATGTCATGTTATGTGATGCTCTTGTCCATAATATTTCTGACGGTAGATTTAGGGAACAGATTCTGAAAATGTCAGATCCGCCTTTCCATTAAGTAGAACAGATTTTGGAACAGTATGATACAAGTGCCGCAGCAGTGGAATACTTTGATTCAATTCCACTGTGTAGTGTCACGTTACGCGCCGGCGAGCGCCAGGTCAAACGCCGGGTACTTCTGCCTGCCCGCTCAAAGCGTAAGCACATTGCTAGACGCAGAGCCTTGCCTAATAAGGAAGTGAAGTCTTGCCCGCAATGTTTCTCACGGCCAGTCAGCAAAATGCTATGCATGCAGCAAGAAAGGTCATATACAAACAGTTTGCATGCAGCAAAAGAAAAGAAATTGCCCTCCCGGTCCAAACAGTGACAAGACAATAGTTATTCAATAAATGAAGTATTTTCCAAACCAGTGGCTGCCCCTTGTAACATCGAGGATGCAGAAGTACCACAAGTTGTACGTCAGGCCAGAAAAAAATGTATGTCAGTTTTCGTGTGAATGACATTCCTGTAAAGTTTCAACTAGACACAGGTGCATCAGTCACATTGCTCAATCGCAAAACTTATGAACAGTTAGGATCGCCGCGCCTTTCTCGCGCTAAAACGAAGTTGAGGGCGTACAATGCCATTGAAATTCCTGTACTAGGACAGTGTTCACTACCTGCAGTATACTGCTCACAAATGCGCACAGGGACATTTCAAGTGCTTAAGTCTTATGAAGGAGAGAGTATTTGTGGTTTAGATTATTTTGATCTTTTTGGTTTTACTGTGCATGACAATGTTTTAGTTGTGAACAATTTTGATGCTAAAGACAGTGTAGACAAGTTGCTGAAAGACTTACCAGATTTATTTTCTGCAGGACTAGGAAAAGCTAAAGATTTCGCTGCACACATTACGCTGAAGGAAAATGCCAAACGAAAATTTTGCAAAGCTCGTGATGTACCGCTCGCTTTACGCGACAAAGTAGCACAAGAATTTCGCACATTGCAAGAAAATGGTGCAATTGAACCAATACAAGCAAGGCAGTGGGCGAGTCAGCTTGTAATTTTGCCGAAGCCGTCAGGTAGCATTCGCATTTGTGCTGATTTCAAGGCTACAGTGAATCCACAAACAGTTATAGACAGTAATCCTTTGCCGAGACCATAAGATTTAATGGACACATTAGGTGCAGTAAAATATTTCTCAAAAATAGGTTTGAGCAATGCCTACCTTCAGCTGCCACTCGATGAAGAATCACAGAAAATTTGTGTTGTCAATACACATCTGGGCTTGTTTAAATATTTGCGTTTACCGTTTTACAGTGAATCCACACCCGCAATTTTTCAAAGGTATTTGGAACAGCTTACACCTAGGGTGCCTTGTTGTTCAAACTACTTGGACGAAACAGTTGCGTCAGGCCGTACCCCAGAAGAACATATTGCAAATTTGAGGAAATTATTTCAAGTTTTGTCAGAGGCAGGTCTAAAGTTCGCTTAGATAAGTGTGACTTTTTCAAACCGGAACTGCAGTATATAGGACACGTGATAAACAGTAAAGGTGTGCACCCAATGCAATCACATTTGCTTGCCATTCGCGACCTGCGGCACCAAAAGATGTGAAAGAATTACAGCCAGTCTTGGCAAAGTTAACGTACTATATTCGGTTTATGCCACACGCAGCACAAATTGCATGCCTTTGCATCGGCTACGCCGTAAAAATGTTCGTTTTGTTCGGACAGACGAATGCCAACGCGCATTTCAGCAGTTAAAAGATGCTTTGCTTAGTGATCGATGTTTGGTGCACTTCAATCCCGAAAAACCTGTTCTTTTGCAAGTGGACGCGTCATCGTTTGATCTAGGAGCAGTACTGTCACATAGACATGGGATACGGACCGTTCGATTGCGTTTGCCTCAAAACTTTTGACAGACACACAGTGCCGTTATTCTCAGATTGAGAAGGAAGCTTTAGCAATAGTGTATGGTGTCAAAATTCCATCACTATTTGTATGGGAGAAAATTTTATCTAGTCACTGACTACAAGCCTTTGCAGTCATTGTTTCACCCGGCCAAACCAATTCCTACGCGCACGGCACACAAATTGCAACGTTGGGCACTGGTCTTATCACAGTATCAGTACGAGATTGCGTACAGACCCACAACTCGACATGGAAATGGCGACGCACTTTCGCGTCTTCCGGTTGGCCATGACAAAGACTTTGAAGCTTCTAAGATGTCGTATTGTCAGCTAGATGCACAGGAAGATAGTTTGTTGCAATCCTTTCCGTTGGACTATAGGAAAATTGCTCGGGCCATAGAAACAGATCCTGATTTACAAATTTTGCTGCGCTACCTTCTCACACAATGGCCTCGTTCACAACGTGACATTCAAACTTCACAGGTGCGTCGCTATTTTGCTAGACGGAATGAACTTTCAGTGCATAGAGCTGTCATTCTAGTTTCCAATGACAGAAGACAATCACATGTGACGGTTCCAGAACGAAGTATTGAACTTACTGCACCAAGAACATTGGGGAATAGTTCACACTAAGCAACTGGGACGACGACACTGTACTTGGCAGGATATAGAAACCCAAATAGAAAGGATGGCGTCACAGTGTTCAGTGTGCACTACCAACTAGTCAGCCCCACCTCAGAAATTTTTTCCGTAGCCAAAAGCAGAGTCACCTTGGCAGCGAGTGCATATTGACTATGCTGATCCGTTCTGGAACACTAAGTGGCTTATTGTGGTTGATGGTTTTAGTGGTTACCCATTTGCAGTGCCAATGTCTTCTACGACTTCTAGTAGCACGATTAAGGCGTTGTCTTCAATTTTTTGGTCTGGAATGGCCCATATCCGTCAGAATGTATAATAGACATGAATGGATGCAGATGGTCAGCCAGAGTCGTATCTAGCTATATCAGGGGTCCAATATCACTCTAACTGTACACGCCCCACACTATTACAGAGCTTCCATCAGCTTTACAAGTCCCCTGCTGACATGCAGGGTCCATGGATTCATGAGGTTGTCCCCATACTCGTACAAATTCATGCGATCGATACAATTGGATACGAGACTCGTCAGACCAGTCAACAAGTTTCCAGTCATCAACAGTTCAATGCCGATGTTGACGGGTCCAAGCGAGGCATAAAACTTTGTATCGTGTAGTCAGCAAGGGAGCATGAATGGGCCTTCGGCTCAGAAAGCCCATATCGATAGTATTTTGTTGAATGGTTCGCACGCTGATACTTCTTGATGACCAGCACTGAAATTGGCAGGAATTTGCGGAAGGGTTGGATTTCTGTCACGATGAACGATTTTATTCGGTCGTCATTTATTCCGTTCTTGCACGATCTTTTTCAGACCGCAGAGATGTCGAAGATTTAGTGTTTTATCATATTCCCGAGCCGGCCGCGGTGACCGAGGAGACTGAGGCGCTCCAGTCACGGTCTACACGGCCACTACGGTCGGGGGTTCGAATCCCCCCTCGGGCATGGATATTTGTGCCGTCCTTAGTCTTAGCTAGTTCATAAGTAGTATGTAAGCTTAGGGACTGATGACCCCGTTCTTAAGTCCCATAAGTTCTACAAACATTTGAACATTTTGAACATATTCCCGATATTTACGGTGCACTCGTGAAATGGTCGTACGGAAAATTCCCACTTCATCACTAGCTCGGAGATGTTGTTTCCATCTGTCGTGCACCGACTATGACACCACGTTCAAACTCACTTAAATCATAATAATTTGTAGCAGCAGTAAAACCTGCGCCAGACACCTACTGTTTCGTATAGGCGTAGCCGACCGTAGCGCCATTCTCTGAGTGTTTACATATATCTGCTTATAACCGTTTCTTTGGCCCTTCAATGTACTTATCATGGCTGAACAAAACGTAATGAGAACCATTATTCTCTAAAATGACGTTATTGGTAGAGGTTCTTATAGTTACACGTCTCAATATAATCGCCTCCATTATTTGAGTGTTCCCAAATGTTTCGAAAGCGTAATATAACATCTCTGTGGCTCCTTCTGTTAATATCCCGTTTTGAGCGTCCAGTGGCATGGATAATGCCATCCAGGTTGTTGTACAGTACACCTCACAGTCGTTCTTTCACTTCGACAAAGAGATCGTAATCACAGAAACTCATGTCGCGCGAGTATACTTTATTTCCCACTGCCAGAGGCGAAAGAGATTCTGGCCAGCAGCGGCGGTGTGGCAATATGCATGACCATGCAAGAACATTCACCGTACTCACACGACGTGAATCCCTGTGATTACTAGCAGCCGCGGAGAAGCGCCCGAGCGCACTAAGGCGCCTTGCTGCTGAGCGCGCGGTTGCTTGCCGTCGGAGGTTCGAGTCATCCCTGGGGCATGGGTGTACATGTTGTCATTAGGGTAGTTTAGGTAGGTTGTAAGTCTAGGGACTGATGACCATAGTAGTTCGGCCCAATAGGTTTACAAACATTTGAACATCTGATTACGATCGCTTTGCCGAAGAGAGAGAGAATCATTGCGAGGGACCCGAGAGATGGGGTTTTCCATGCCAGACGACAGTCAACACGGGACATCAACAGAAATAGACGCGCAGATGGTATACAAAGCCTCCACGTAAATAAGGGGGACGATTATATTGTAGGTGTGTAAAATGTAAGTACCATACGGTACTCAGTCATAACACATCAGCTTATTTTTGAAATTCTAGATCAGAGTTTTCCAAACTTTTTCTAATGTCGACACCCTTTTAATACCCACAGTTTCCCGAGACATCCTTTCACTAATGTTTGTAAGAAAGATTCAATTGTAAAGAAAGATCCTTTCAGGAAATATTACCTTTTTTGATTCATTTCTAAGTACAGTAAACACTGAACCAAGATAACGGTGTTTTTATATTTTTTTTTCCACACGTTCAAATTCAAATTTAATGTTTGTAAAGCTATGGGACTTAACTACTCTGGTTATCAGCCCCTAGGTTTACAACCTACTTAAACTAACCTAAGGGCAACACACACACCAAAGCTCGAGGGAGGGCTAGAATCTCCGACGACGAGCATCCGCGCGCTCTGCAGCAAGGCGCCTTATAGCGCTCGGCCACTCCACCTCGGACTTTTCCACAAGTATTTAACTTTTCTAGCATTCTGAATTTACTAGACTTGCGACACGCTTGATGCCACTCCTGGACACTCCAGAGTTTCTCGAAACCGAGTTTGGAAATCTATATTCTAGATCATGCAAATAGACAAGAAGTCCATTAAATTAGTAATTTTAGTCCTCTGATACTTCTGTTTCCATAGTTGATATCCCCACCAGTACCATAACTAATTACAATGTTCTAATCGTTAAAATTTAATAAATCGTAGAAAAGTCAATTGGAAATGTATTGCCTAGTCGGATAAATTACGTTTCTTGTTACAGGTTGACAATAATATCTAGATATGCCCTTATCCATGCAAATGACTGCCACGGACGCAAACCGCGCCTGGGCTTCCATTGGACCTATGGTGGTACTTGAAGGCAACATGTTAGTCGTGGGACACTTACACATCATTACGAACCAGCTGTATCCGTTCATGCTTGATGTCTTCCCTGACCTCGATGATATCATCTAGTGGGATCTTATCCAGCGAGAATGACAGGCCGTTACATCACGCCATCAGAGAAGGCTGAGTCAGCGCGACCGACAGCGGACTGGCCGGCTGCTGGGACACAGCGGCTAGCCAGTGAGCTGGCAGTGGCGTTGACTCAGACTCCTCTGATGGCGTGATGTGACGTGCACGCCACGGCCTGGCATTCTCGTTGGCCACGGAGAGAGAGAGAGCAAGGCCAGCGTTTTAAGGATCATGATAGTGAACTCAAGCTGAAGCTATGGCCACCAAACTAGCCTCATATCAGTTACATGGACGCTGGGACGCTGGCCTTCAGATCTGTGCTCAGAACCACCGCATCGTGATTCACTGGTTTTGCGTCAACAGCACAGTGACATATGTTCGGAAACCTACCAAGAACTTGTCGAATCGATGCTACGCAAAATAACTGTGATCCGAAAAGTAAATTCTGCCGACTTAATTCACGCGGATGAGCTGTGCTAGGATCGACAACTTTGTTCTGTTGTGTAGCTTTGTTCGCAATGCTCCCGATAGTGTAACTGTGAGGTTGTTTTCGACCATTTCTCTCATCAATACAGGCGTTAAAAATGTCTGCAGCACTAGATCGGCCCGCCAGGTGTGAGGTACCTGGAGTAATAAGATTTCTGTAGGCAAATAAATGACACCATAGTAATAGTCACCGTTATTATGACCAATAACTTCATCGTGAGATTATTGAAGTGTCCGAAAACATTATGAATAACACTGTTGTTCGGCGTTGATGTGACGGACATACCAACGTCCACGATGAGGAACGAAATGGCCAAAATGTTCAAATGTTTGTTAAGCTTATGGGACTTAACTACGGGGTTATCAGTCCCTAAACTTACAAACTACTTATCAACTAGCTTATCCTAAGGACGGCACAAATATCCATGCCCGAGGGGGGATTCGAACCCCCGACCGTAGTGGCCGTGCAGACCGTGACTGAAGCGCCTCAGTCCCCTCGGCCACCGCGCCCGGCACGAAATGGCCAACCGTTTGTTGTGAATGTTGAAATTTCTGCAGAAGTGGATGGAGTGGTCAGCAGAATAGCTGTTTCACTCCTTCTGAGCTCTCAGAGCATGACAAGTCCAAGGATAGCTCACGGACGACAGTTTTACGCAGAAGAGATTTACAGACTTTTGAATCGGTATGGCAGATGTTTGAATGTTTATAGAACTTATAGTGAAACACAGCAGAAAGAGTGTCCACTTCACTGGTATGTAAAGTCACAGCAATAAACTGTTTTCTGAAAAACATATCGGAACTTACTTTCCGAATCGACCTTGTGTTAAGTAACCTCACAGAAAAAAAAAATTGGTTTATCACATAAACTGTCAATTTCTGTAAGAAGTCCTCCTTAATGGTACGACAGTCGAGACAAGATTTCACTTACTGAAATACAACTGCCCCCACTTTTATCTGTAAAAACAATGTTAATACTGATTCTATAACAATTTGCCTCTCTATTGAGTATATTGAATGCTCAAACTAAATAATTGGTCTGCATTAAATAATTTTATGCTAATGATATTCAACTTGTAATTTCTACTGTAATCAATTCAGCGTCCGTTTTTCCAAAAACAGTATGATAGAATCTATCTCAGTTCAAGTGTGTTGAATCTCCACTAATTGAAGTGAATTTTGATATAACCAATAAGAACTAGTGGCTATGAAAAGTTTGACGTGAACCACGAAACTTCCTTGGCAGACGTAAATAATCTAGCATTCGGTGTGAAAGGCGAGTGACCTTTCCCAACTCATGATGTGGGAAACAATTTTGAAGTGACACGTACAGGGTGTTCAGAAATAGTGTGAAAAGCATGAATGGATGATTCAGGGGAGATTATGTTGAGAAATAATTGTAAAAAATATCGTTACTTTATATTACAAGGTCTGGATATAAAGTAATGAGAACTATTATTTTTCTATTAAATGAGTTTATTGACAGAGCTACTTATATCTACGTACCCCGTTAATCATAGCCTTTATCCAAATTGTCCAGAAGCCGTCGTAACCATCTGCGGGTATATTTCTGTTGGTGTCCAACTGCCAGCAGCTGGCAGTGAGAAATTCTGTAACATACAATATACGCACCCGACATGAGTCACCGTGACTGCGATCTATGTGTCAAAGTGAAATGACCACTGTGAGAGATCCGGCATAGCACCAGAAATGACCATTTCGTAGTATAGGGAGGTCAATATGGAACATTAAGATAAACAGATGTACAGATTGTATAAGACGCTTTCCGGACATTTGGCAAAACTCATAACAATCCGCGGCGATAGTAATAGTAATCTCAGGGAGCCAAATCTGGAGAACAGGAAGGATGTGAAACGAGTTGGAATCCTATTTCCAATAATTTTGCAACCACAACTGCTGAGGTGTTTGCTGGCGCATTGTCGTGAGGGAAAAGGTGCACCAGTAATAATTTTACCCTGTTCCATATAGTCGATGAGGATTATCCCTTGCAAATCCAAAAATAATGTTGTTCAAATGTTTGTTAAGCTTAAGGGACTTAACTACGGGATCATCAGTCCCTAAACTTACAAACTACTTATGAACTGAAATTTCCTGTCAGATTAAAATTGCGTGCCGGAACCAGGACTCGAACCTGGCCTTTCGCGGGCAAGCTCTCTACCTACTAAGCTATCCCGACAAGACTCACGATGCCGCCTCACAACTTTACTTCCGCCAGTACCTCGCCTCCTACTTTCCAAACTTCACAGAAGCTCTCCTGCGAACCTTGCAATACTAGTACTCCTGGAAGAAAGGATATGGTGGAGACTGGCTTAGCCACAGCCTAGGGGATGTTTCCAGAATGAAACTTTCACTCTGCAGCGGAGTGTACACTGATATGAAACTTCCTGGCAGATTATAATTGCGTGCCGGAACCGGGACTCGAACCTGGGACCTTTGCCTTTCGCGGGCAAGCACTTTACTGACTGAGCTATCCCAACACGACTCACGATGCCGCATCACAACTTCAACTACATAGTTTCGCATTTACTATGTAACCCTTGCGGTGGCCACAATAATTGTGTTAATTTAAAATTGGAATGCATTTGGTAGAAGAACGAAGGCTTAATATAAGACGCAAGCCTTATTTACACAAGTTTATGTTCTATAATAGTTTGTATCTTTAGTCAGTGTATGACACAAAAAGCAACATTTTGGTTTAAATACGGGTATATTTTACTTTAAACGCAGTTTTCATCTTTCTTATTTATGGTGCGTAAAAATGTGGGTTTTTATTCAAAAACTAAACTGTCATAAACGCATCAATTTCGGAAGGTTTTTCAGTGTTAAACTCTACAAAATTACTTTCCATTCTTACATAAAAGATATAAATACGTTTTCCATCACAAAAGTCTTAATTGTACTCAGAAAAGTAAGAAAAATCTAGTAATAGTTATTAACACTGCTATAACACATAACTTTGTCTTCCTCGTGATGTGTGACGTCACCAGATCTTCAGGCTACAACATAGCGTTATCGATCCCGTCACCTACTTTTAAAATTTTAGAACTTTTAAACTTTCATTCCAGAAAATAACAGATACTTTGTAATGACTGAAAATGCTAGCTGAACGTTAAAATCAGTCAGGATAACATCAATTCGAACTGGACTTTTGTCATAGTAGAATAGCCTTTTATGTATTGTATACTCCTTATCTGGCGAGCCATTTCACTTTTAAGTTTATGCAGAAAAAGAGCATACAAAATACCATGAAATTACTTTAACTTACCTTTCATTCCACATAGCCACAGAAATGCAAACCAGGATATTGATTAGACTCCTGTATTTTCCCGGTTCGTGTATATTAGCAATAATTATTTCGTTTACTGTACCATTAACTTCATACCAGACTGAACCTCAGTGAAGCGTAGCCAGGTTTAGCTAGTAACTTGAGAATTTTGTTTGTTGGTAAGTAACATATACAGGGTGTTTCACTAAGTGTGTTTGCCTCTGTAACTTAAAAAATAATAGGTGACGGGAAATTTTAATGCGGTAGGTCAACACAAGAAATGTTACACTTTCTGCGGAGCTATGAACATAGTTTATTGTATCATTTTCCAAAGAGTTACAGCACAAAGATATAATTTTTTAAATGGAACAATAGTTTTTTCTATCGTGCATTGGAATCGTTGAAACCAGCTGCGTCCAAATTAATTTAAACTACATTCCTATCACTGTTAGTTTGGGAGTTACAACCCTTCAAAGTTTCAGGGGCAGATACCACACGCTGTACATAATACTTGGCTGTGTGGTGGGTGATGGATGATATGGCGGTGGGAAGTTGATTTACATGAGATGTTCAAATGTGTGTCCATGTTCCTCAATACATAATACAATGCGCCATCGAAAGGATCTGCGGACGAGATGTAACATCGCCGGTGTGACGGAGCGACATGCGTCCTCGATGCGCCGTTTTAGATCATCTGGGGATGTGGGCTCAGTGACATAAACACAATCCTTTAGATATCTCCACAAAAAGAAATCTACTGGTGTTAAATCGGGCGACCTTGCGGGCCATTAATGAGGACCATGGCGCCCCAACCATCTTCCTGGAAACCTATTGTTTAGTTCTTCCACAGCAGCACGCGCAGAATGGACTGGGTGACCATTGTGCTGCATCCAAATATGGACTCTCGTGTGTAGACACACATGTTCAAGGAGACCACCCAAACTGTCGACTATAAAAGCGCGATATAACTCACCTGTCAGTGTACCTGGGAAGTAGTGTGGACCGATGATTTCATCCCCAAGGATTCCACACCACACGTTAATAGACCACCTACGTTGATGGTCGACAGGTCGTACCCACCGAGGATTGTCTGCGGCCCAGTAGTGCATGTTATGGCGATTCACTGCACCATAATTTGTGAACGTGGACTCATCAGAGAACATAACACTTTGTAAAGACTCCAGCGTGAAATTACGCATGGCCCACTCACAGAATGTCACTGAAATCGTTCCCATGCAGCTCCTGGGTTAGTGACAGGCGGTACGGGCGAAACCTGTGGCCATGTACTATACGCCACACAGATGTGAGACTGACATCAGCGACTGCAGCAACGGCTCGTAAGCTGACATGAGGATCGTGGTGTAGTGCAGCTAAAACAAACACCTCCGTCTCCTCACTTCTTGCATGTCTTCGTCTGTTACTGCGGCGCATTACCACGCTGTCTGTTTCCCGAAGTCGTTGTTAGGCACGTAAGAATGTAATAGCTGCCGGGGCTCTTCGCCTAGGATATCTCACGGCATACGCCGTGGCTGCCTCATTGGCATCGTGTCGGCACTCGCCGAGCATCAGCAAAATGTCAACGTACTCGTTGTTCGTGTATGCCATCGTCATCCGATGTCAGTAACTGTGGTATATTGACCCCCGGTTGTTTGTGTGGCTCCAACTATCGGGTATACGGCCGTGTGCGGCGACAGTCGGCAGTCTAACAGCGCATCGAGGAAGCTTCTCGCTCCGTGACACCGGCGACGTTACAACTCGGCCGCACCACATATTTTATTGCATTATGCGCAGCGTTTGTGGTATCTGCCCCTGAAACTTTGAAGGATTGTAGCTCCCAAACTAACAGTGATAGGAATGTAGTTTAAATTGATTTGGACGCGGCTGGTTTCAACGAAACCAATGCACGATCGCAAAAACTATTGTTCCATTTAAAAATTTATATATTTGTGCTGTAAATCTTTAGAAAATGATACAATAAACAATGTTCATAGCTCCGCAGAAAGTGTAACATTTCTTGTGTTGACCTACCGCATTAAAATTTCAAATTCAAATGTTCAAATGTTTGTAAAGCTTATGGGACATAACTACGGGGTCATCAGTCCCTAAACTTACAAACTACTTATGAACTAGCTAATCCTAAGGACGACACAAATATCCATGCCTGAGGGGGGGATTCGAACCCCCGACCGTAGTGGCCGTGCAGACCGTGACTGGAGCGCCTCAGTCCCCTCGGCCACCGCGGCCGGCCATTAATATTTCCCGTCACCTATTATTTTATAAGTTACAGAGGCAAACACACTTAGTGAAACACCCTATATATGTTTTGTTGTTGTGGTCTTCAGTCCAGAGACTGGTTTGATGCGCCGGCCGCGGTGGCCGAGGGGACTAAGGCGCCCCAGTCACGGCCTGCACGGCCACTACGGTCGGGGGTTCGAATCCCCCCTCGGGCATGGATATTTGTGCCGTCCTAGTTCGTAAGTAGTTCGTAAGTAGTTCATAAGTAGTTTGTAAGTTTAGGGACTGATGACCCCGTAGTTAAGTCCCATAGACTATACAAACATTTGAACATTTTTTGATTTGGTTTGATGCAGCTCTCCACAATACCCTATCCTGAGCAAGCCTCTTCATCTCCACATAAGAACGAACGGCAACCTACATCTGTCTGAATCTGCTTACTGTATCCATCTCTTGGTCTTCCTCTGCGGTTTTTACCCCACACACTTCCCTCCAACGCTAAATTCACAATTCCTTGATGTCTAAGAATGTGCCCTACCAATCTATCCCTTCTTTTAGTCAAGGTATGCCAGAAATTTCTTTTCTCCCCAATTCTGTTCAGTACCTCTTCATTAGTTACGCGATCCACCCACCTAATCTTCAGCATTCTTCAAAAGCCTCAATCCTCTTCCTGTCCGCACTATTTATCGTCCATGTCTCACTCCCATACAAGGCAACACTCCATACAAATACCTTCAGAAAGTACTTCCTTAGGCTTAAATCAATATTCGATGTTAACAAATTTCTCTTTTTCAAGAGCGCTTTTCTACCCATTGCCATTCTTCATTTTATATCCTCTGTACAGCGACCATCATTTGTTATTTTACTGCCCAAGTAACAAAACTCATCTACCTCCTTTATCGCTTCGTTTCCCAATCTAATTCCTTCAGCATCACCTGATTTTCTTACACTGCACTCCATTACCCTAGTTTTGCTCTTGTTAATGTTCATCTTATATGCGCCTTTCAGCACACTGTCCATTCCGTTCAATTGCTCTTCCAGGTCCTTTGCTGTATCTGACAGAATTACTATGTCGTCGGCAAAACTCAATGTTTTTAATTCTTCACCCTGAACTTTAATTCCTTCTCCAAATTACTTCTTGCTTTCCTTTATAGCTTGCTCAATGTACAAATTGAATAATAATGGAGAAAGACTACAACCCTGTCTTACTCCCTTTCCAACCACTGCATCCCTTCAATGCCCTTCAACTCTGACAACCGCTGTCTGGTTTTTGTACAAGTTGTAAATAACCTTACGCTCCCTATATCTAACTCCTGCTTGCTTCAGAACTTGAAAGAGTTTATTCCAATCAGCATTGTCAAAAGCCTTCTCCAAATCTACAAAAGCTAGAAATGTAGGTTGGCCTTTTCTAAATCTATTTTCTAGGATTAGCCGTAAAGTGAGTATTGCCTCCCGTGTTCCTACATTTCTCCTGAACCCAAACTGATCTTTCCCGAGGTCGGCTTCTACCAGCTTTTCCATCCTTCTGTATATAATTCGTGTTAATATTTTGCAACCATGACTTATTACACTGATGGTTCTGTAGTTTTCACACCTGTCTGCACCTGCTTTCTTTGGAATGGGGATTATAACAGTTTTTTTAAAGTCTGAGGGTACTACGCCTGTCTGATACATCTTACACACCAGGTGAAACAGGTTTTTCATGGCTGGTTCCCCCAGAGACTTCAGTAGCTATGAGGGAATATCATCTACTCCAGGGGCCTTGTTTTGACTTAGGTCTTTCAGGGCTCTGTCAAATTCTTCTCTCAGTACAGTATCTCCTATTTCATCTTCATCTACATCCTTTTCCCTTCCTACAATATTGTCACGAAGTTCATTTCCTTTGTAGAGCCCCTCTATATACTCTTTCCACCTTTCAGCTTTCCCTTCTTTGCTGAGAACTGGTTTTCCATCAGTGTCCTTGATATTCATGGAGCTGTTTTTCTTATCTCCAAATGTTTATTTTATTTTCCTGTAGGCTGTATCTATTTTTCTATTTTTCCCCTATTTATACATTCTTCTACATCCTTGCATTTGCCTTCTAGCCACTCCTGCTTAGCCATTTTGCACTTCCTGTCAATCTCATTTCTTAGTCGTCTGTACTCCATTTTGCCTGTTTCATTTACTGCATTTTTATATTTTTTCCTTTCATCTATTAAATTTCGTAGCTCCTGTGATATCCAAGGATTTTTTGTAGGTCTTGCCTTCCTACCTATTTTGTCCTCTGCTACCTTCACTATTTCATCTCTCAATTTTACCCATTCGTCCTCTACTGTTTTATTTTCCCCTGTTTCTATCAATTGTTGCCTAAATCTCCCTATGAAATTCTTAAGAACTTCAGGTTCCGTCAATTTATCCAGGTCCCATCTCCTTATTTTCCTACCTTTTTGTAGTTTCTTCAGTTACAGCCTACAGTTCATAACCAACAAGTTATGGTCAGAGCCTATATCTGCCCCTGGGTATATCCTACACTTTAAAACCTGGTTCCGAAATCTATGTCTTACCATTATAAAATCTATCTGGTATCTCCCGGTGTCTCCTGGTCTCTTACACGTATACAACCTTCTTTCGTGATTCTTAAACCAGGTGTTTGTTATAACTAAATTATGTTCTGTGCAAAATTCTACCAGGCGGCTTCCTCTTTCATTCCTTTTGCCCAGACCACATTCACCTACTATCTTCCCTTCCCTTCATATATATATATATATAGGGAGGACACGAACCTCCGACCGCGAACGACCGCGCACTCCGAAGCAAGGCGCCTTAGAGCGCTCGGCCAGTCCACCGCGGCAGTAATTTGTTGAAATAGGCGAAACTTCATAATGTCTTCGCATTTGGCATATGACGGCTTAAGTCGTCTTTACATCCCGCTGACATTAGTATAATTTCTATGTCAGAAGCTTGCTTGAAAGTGATCATTTTATTGAGCTTCACATTGTCCATTACGGCCTCTAGTAGATAGGCTAAGCGCATCTTACGTTACCTTACCGTAATGGTCTGGTGGATCGCTTGTAGTTTAATATCTGCAATGTGTGCGTTCAAATACAACCTACAGCCTGATACTTTTAACAGGCACCATCATATCTGCTTCACCTCTGGTAACACCAAGTGAAGAACGTCAAGCTGCATCGCAGTTCAAAATCCATATTAACCCGAATTAGTTCCCTATCAACTAGGACAAAGAAGATTCATCATTGGCAGTAACAGACAGAATGCATGGTAATCAGTAACTCTGTCCATTCGAAACCATATAGTTGGATAATGTGGCTGCTTCCCCGCGGGAATAGCCGCGTGGTCTAAGGTACCATGCTACGAACTGGGCGACCGCTCCCGCTGGAGGTTCGAGTCCTCTCTCGACCATTGGTGTGTGTGTTGCCCTTAGTTGTTACTTAATTTAAGTGCTTTGCAAGACTGGGGACCAATGTCCATAGCAGTTTGGTCCAATAGCTTTACAAACATTTGAAATTCGAGACTGTAGACTCCTCTATGTCTCCACGGAAGGCATGTATACGGATTCGACTTCAGGTCCAGCACAAACTATTCATAATTTCATTTGCATCCCTAGCTAGAGAATACTGGACTACTAATAAAAAATAATTTTAATGTATCTTGATATATTATCAGGAACAACGATAGGTGCCGTTGATAATAGACATGCACGCATCCTCGTTCCTGTTAACATTTGAGATTTAACGTCTATTCATGCATAGAAAGGACGTCAGTAGCTTCGGGGTTCGATTCCCGGCCAGGACTAATGTAATTATATCCTATCACATATTCAAACATTTCGCTGCTGGAGAAAAATTTGACTACTAACATCTGACTTAACTTAGTTATCATCCAGTTTGATACGTACCGGGTATGTAAATCCAGATGAAATGTTTGTAAACCTATGGGACCAAACTACTATGTTCATCAGTCCCTAGGCTTACAAACTACAGGAACTAACTTAAACTAACCTAAGTACAACACACGCACACATGTCAAAAGGAGTACTCGAACCTCAGGCGGGAGTAGTCTCGTATCATAATGGTATTTATTAAGTTCCTGCGTCAATAAATGAAAAAAGATGATGATGGCATTCTCTCGGGTAAAATATTCTGGAGTTAAAATAGTCCCCATTTGGGAGGTTAGACAATTTAGAAAGGGAAATGGATAGGTGAAGTTCGGTGGAAAGATGAACAGAATTTCTGGTCAGGCGAGTACAGGATTATGAATAGAGACTCAGTTGGGAGGTATTACAGGTGTAGCTTACACCTGTACAAAATAAAAGAAACCACAGCATTGTGGACAATATAGTTCCAGGGAAAAATTCCAGTATGTGAAATGATGGAAAACAAAATTTTCAGGAATGTCAGGGCATGATTATTTTCAAATATTTATTTTAAGTAGAAAATAATCGAATATTTTAATGAAACCAACACCAAATTAAGCACAAGCATTCATATTTTCACAATTAGCATAAAAGTAAAATTGTGAAATTTTGTCATTTTGGCCGGTACGACTCCCCTTAAAACCTTGTGCTTTACCGATGACATTGTAATTCTGTCAGAGACAGCAAATGATTAAGATTAATTGAATTGAATGGACAGTGTGTTGAAAGGAGCGTGTAAGGTTACATCATAGGGGGAGGAAGAGAAGGGGCAAGGGGGTTTTTCCAAGGCGGCCATTTTGCTTTGAAATTGCAAGCGATGCCATTGCGCTGTTGCCACATCGGTGGCCAGGTGGACATCTGCCAACACTGTACTGTCCCGCAACTCGCTTTGGTCATATACTATTCGAATTTCATTTCCCCTTTTCTTTTAAAATATGGCAGTTCACGACAAAAAATCATGTTTTAAGCATAAGATGACATAATCAACAATTTAAAACGTTTTCGAAAAATCAGTCAAATACCTTATCAAGATTTTACAGCAACAAGCTTCAAGATAGATAAAACTGAATACTTACATTTTCCTATATTTTTAAAGTGTTTGCAAGTATCTGGGACTAAAAATAATAAAATTAAAAATATATAAATAAGAATATAATGTTTAAAAATATAATAAAAAATTAAATTTATACAAATAATAATGTAATGAATATTGTGTATATTAATTTTTACATTAATTATTTATAATACTTATATTTTTATAACTTTTGTTATCCTAAATGATTGTAAAATTTGGCCTAAGAACAGACCAGTGCGATTTTTATTTTTATAATTTGCTTTACTTTATGGCCTCTCTGGAAGACCTTTAAAAGAAATTCAGTTATGGGGAAAAATCATATATTTGGGGGGACGCATTCATATATAACAAAAGAAATCCTAATGATCATTAATCATGTTTATTAATTATGATCACGATTTTCTTTATAATTCATCATTAGATAGAATATCAACCTCAAACCATTCCTCAGACCTCCACTAAAAGAGCTACAGCAAAATAAAATGACAATATAGCCATATTAGGAATTCTATATTTAGATGTGTGTATCAACTATCGGAGACATAATATCGAAAAGAAAGAAAAAAAAAATCCAACAAGAGTTACGCACGCGATACTAAATTCTGAGCAACTTTTACTTGATTTTTTTTTTTTTTTTTTTTTTTTTTTTTTTTTCAATACGACACATAATATGTGCGTAGTGCAGCCCTCTATAGGCGTCCGGCTATGCAGGCAGAGGAAGGTTCTGGTCGCTGCCGACCAGCTAATAGGTGTCTAAAATTTGATGCCCATCGGTTGAACGGCGCGACCGAGAAAGTAGGAACTCAAACACAATGCCAAATCTCCGATATTTTTCTAAGTATCTTTGAACCGTTGAAAAATATGGGAAAAAAAGCATAAAAGAACCAAGTTGTAGAGAATTTTCTCGTCTACAAGTCTGTTTACTTATTTTTCAACTCAGAAGAAAGTTTAAGACGTTATTTACAATTAAAGTTTGAGCTATCAAAATGCCATCGCAAACGGCTCACTAATGGTTGTTAATCTAAAGTGGGCGAATACTAGAATATGTTTCATGGTAATATTTGAAACTGTAGTAACCGGATAATAAAGTCAAGAGTGGAACAGCAAAACCATGAAACATATCCTAGTAATATTTCCTTGAAAATAAAATCATTGAAACTAACCTCCTTCAAGAATATTGAAAATGTTAATTACCCCCACAGAATATTTTAAAAGAAAATATAAGTGTTCTGGTATTGCAGGATGTCGTCAAATAACTGTTTTTAAATTCATGTAAACGTGTCATCAGTTCATTTATTTATACGTTATTTTCATAACGTACTCAGAAATTGAGACAGTCAGTAAAAAACAAAAACAAAAACAAAACAAAAAAAACCTCGCCCAAGAAAGGGATAAATTCTTCGAAGTCATTTGTAGGTGCTTACAATAACAAAATCTTAAGTATTAGAACTCTTCCTAAACAAAATACGACTAAAACCATTATTGTGGGTTGATCCACTAAGAAGATCTACGCAAATTTCGCAATTTCTTTCAAAAATCTATAAATCACGAAAAATAATTAATAAACTTACTTTTTCAGACAATTTGTTATGTGGCTTACCGCTGGCTGTACTTGCAGTAAATAGCAAGTTTGACAACGTGAACGCTAACGAATAACAGAGAATCAGGTTTTTAAGGATTTGTAATTGTTTTTTCGATATATCTAGAAACTTAGCAAGGAAACCGATACTTATAAAAATTAGCAACCGATAAATCGTTTCAAGTAGTACAACTTTCTACTCCAACATTTTTCGATCCGAATTATAGCTCCTTACTTAATTAAGAGCCGCGGTGAAGTAGCCGAGCGGTATAAAGCGTCTCGCTGCGAAGCGTGCGGTTGATCGCCGTGGAGGTTCGAGTCCTCCCTGGGGCATGGGTGTGTGTGTTTTCCTTAGGTTAGTTCACCTTAGTTTAAGTAGTTTGTAAGCTACGGACTGATGACCACGCAGTTTGGTCCGATAGATTTACAAACATTTGAACATAACTAAGAAAAACTTTTTTTTAAATTTGGGAATTTTTTGGGCCATGTTCGCCATCTTATATCGAGTTTCATGAAATGGATACGCTATTTAAAATTCAATTTCCTATACGAATATATTTTTTGTTTTCATGTAATAATTTCTTCAATCTGCTCCCTCGTGCTTGGAATGAGATACCGACAGCGTCCCGTGTAAAGTCCAGTGTATCTCGCGTATTTTCTCGAGAAGGGAGAGAGGTATGTCTCTTCTCCCGTCAGTAAAAACAATTCCCATTTGTTCGCTATATGTCATACACAGTTATGTACGGCGCAAAACGCACCAAACGTAAACCGGGCAGTGACTAGATTTTTCACTGCAAACCTTTCAAAATATACACTTTTTTTTTTTTTACTCTACTTTAAAGCATAATAATAACGAAAATACCACCATTCGTTATCAAGAACTGTTATTTGGCTAAAATATTAAGAAAAACTATTTATATATTTATCTAGATATTTATTTCACCGAGTAGTTTCCTCAAAATCGAATGAGAAAGTCTGTAATAGCGGAGAGCATTCGCGAATCTCAAAGTACCGGCCCTTTTATTTTTTACACGAAAAGTGAATTTTTTACAGAGTAACTAATTACGGAAACGGATGTGGCTTTGCCACGTCTACATAAAACACTTTTGAGGCGTACTGGATGACGCGAGTGCGGCAGAAGCGGAGGAAAACGCGCCACGGACTACGAGACAGAGGAATTCCAGTAAATCCGGAAGACCGTGCGGCACAAACGGTGCCGCCGGGCCCCTCACGCCCACGCTCCCCCACCCCCGTCTCTGCTCAGCCTCCACTGTGCGCAAGCAGCGCCGGACCTTGACGTCCAACCGACACAAACGGCCGCTGAAACAGGTGTCATAACGCCTGGGTGCAAAATTTGTGCATAGACTGTATCGTAATTTCTACCGAAAATATCCTATTTACTTGTTAAATACACTATATTTATTTCCGAATGTCCTAGCAAGGGCTAATGAAACGGTGACTGATGTATGAGAGAGGGAAAGTTGAAGGAAAGGAGGTATGGAGCAAATTATGCGGCACTTCTGTCGAAAATTTGAGTGATTGGAAGGGGGGGTGGGGTGATACGTCGCTTATGCAGAAAAATGTTTTCCAAGCGACCCCGGCTAAACGTCTTCTTTGTTTTGTTAGCTACAACAACAACAAACAAACAAAAATGCAAGTGGTCGAGACTGGCGAGCTTCTGAATTTTGTTAGAACCGTTCTGCCTTCCGATTTCCAATTTTTGTATCAGCGTCTTGTTCACATTAAGAATTCGTTAATTCAATGCTGATGATGATGATCGTGTGGCATTTATGACCGTTAGACCCCAACTGGGGTCGTGTTCAGCCTGCCTGGTGCAAGTCTCTTTATCTGACGCCACTTCGGCGACTTGCATGTCAATGATGATGGAATGATGACACAACACCCAGTCCCCGAGTGGAGAAAATCTCCTACCCGACCGGGAATCGAACCCGGCCCCCCTGAGTGGCAACCAACCACGCTGTCCACTGGACTACGGAGGCGGACAATTCAATGCTAATTAAATCCTTCGTCTTTTGTTTGTCTTGTTGGCAGAGTAATTCCTTTGTAACGGGAGATCACATTACGACTTATCTTAGAAGATAGGCTAAGGAAAGGGAAACCTACCTTTTCAGCGTTTGTCGCTTTGGAGAAAGCTTTTGACAATGTCGAGTGGGATACACTCTTCCAAATACTGAAGGTAGCAGAGGTAAAATATAGGGAGCAAAGAGTTATATTCAACCTATACAAGAACCAGACAGCGGTTATTAGAGTCGAGGGGCAAAAAAGGGACGCAGAGGTTGGGAAGGGAGTAAGACAGGGTTGTAGCCTTTAACCAATGTTGTTCAATCTGTACATTGAGCGGGCAGTGAAGGAATGGAAGGAGAAATTTGGAGAGGGCATTAAAGTGCAAGGAGAAGAAATAAAAACATTGCGGATTGCCGATGACATAGTAATTCTGTCAGAGACCGCAAAAGTTCTGGAAGAGCAATTGAATGGGATGGACAGTGTCTTGAAAGTAAGATACAAGATGAACATTAACAAGAGTAAAACGAAGGTAATGGAATGCAATGTCAGAAAATCACGCAATGCTGAAGCAATTAGATTAGGTAATGAGACAATAAAAGTAGTAGATGAATTTTGTTATTTGGGTAGCAAGGTAACTTCTGATGGCCGAAGTAAAGAAGATATAAAATGCAGAATGGCTTTCGGAAGGAAAGCGTTTCTAAAGAAGCAATACTTGTTAACAGCCAATATTAATTTAAATGTTGGGAAGTCGTTACTGAAAGCATTTGTCTGGAGTGTAGCATTGTATGGGAGTGAAACGTGGACGATAAGGATTTCAGATAGAAAGATAATAGAAGCTTTTGAAATGTGGTGCTACAGACGCATGATGAAAATTAGATGGGTAGATCACGTTACTAACGAGGAGGTGCTTAACCGAATTGGGGAGAAAAGGAGTTTCCGGCATATCCCGACTAAGAGAAAGGATAGATTGGTTGGACACATTCTAAGACATCAAGGAATTTTCAACTTAGCAGATTAGAAGGAAGCGTTTGGGGTAAAATCGTAGAGGGAGACCGAGGGAAGAATACAGTAAGCAGATTCAAAAGGATGTAGGTTGCCGAACGTATTCTCAGATGAAGAGACTTGCACAGAACAGGGTATCATGGAGAGCTGCATCAAACCAGTCTGCGGACTGAAGACCACAACAACAGTCCAGTCTGATACACACTTCTAACACGTTACTTTCAGTGAACACTTATATACAGCCTACCAGTAAAAATTCTCTGCACCTCCGAGACAGTGATGAATGGCATCTCGAACCTACGTCCTATCTCCTGGAGATGTGAAGGTAGCAATTTTACAAAATTCCTGCCGACTGTAATGAGGCGTTATCGTCTTTGATAATATGGAATTGCTGCAGCATAGCACTGGTGCATTATTGCAAAGATAACATGGTGTGTTTCCAAAACAATTCATGGCTCTTTCTTACGAAAACTTGGGTGAGGAAAGTACGAGATTAATGCTCTCAGAGAAGTAGGTAACAGGTATCATGTTGCACTACACCAATGGTTCTCAACCGCTGTAGACTAGAGAACGAGCCGGCCGCGGTGGCCGAGGTGACTGAGGCGCTCCGGTCACGGTCAGCACGGCCACTACGGTCGGGGGTTCGAATGCCCCCTCGGGCATGGATATTGTGCCGTCTTTAGTCTTAGCTAGTTCATAAGTAGTTTGTAAGCTTAGGGACTGATGACCCCGTAGTTAAGTCCCATAAGTTGTCCAAACATTTAAATTTTTTTACTAGAGAACGATTTTGATTTCTCTGTTGAAGTAGGGACCAAAGTGTTCAAGAAAAATAAACTGTCAGTCTAAAAATAATCTTTAATCAGAAGTTTTAACAATATATGTCGGCTGTACTATTATGATGGAAACTTTTTAGTATAATATTAAAATCGGTTTCCAGTAATGTGATTTTACAACTGTCAGCTTATTTTCAAGTTCGCTGACCCTAGGCCTAAAACCGTTGCTCAAAGCTACACGCGTGCCATCACTCAATCAGTTCCTGGATGTATCCTCGTTCACCTAAATAAGCCGTGGAGAATTTTTGGAATGTTATTGCATGATTTTGCTTTTTTACAATAAATCTGTCCGAGAGGATGCACTCAAATGGGTTGTTGTAGATTCATGTGATTTTGAAATAAAACAAGCGTTCACAGCCCTGGGAGAAGAATGAATATATATATATATTCCAACGTTTGTAGAGCTTACGGGACTTAACTACGGGGTCATCAGTCCCTAAACTTACAAACGACTTATGAACTAGCTAATACTATGTACGGCACAAATATCTGTGCCCGAGGACGAATTCGAACACCCGACCGTAGTGGCCGTGCAAAACGTGACTGGCGCGCCGCAGACCGCTCGGCCACCGCAGCCGGCGAATATATTTCAAATGGTACCGATGTTATCCACTTCCGCCATCACCAGTAAAGTTGTCAAGTTGTTTTTGGTCACACAGTACGATTGACTAGCCATGCTACAAGAATTTAATAATTTAAAATGAGTAAAAGTTTGAAATTTTATGTCTTTCGCGGACCACGGGGTCCACGGACCGCAGGTTCAACCACTGCACTACTGGGTAGGGAGAGTGGGGCGGAGACAGAGAGAGAGAGAGAGAGAGAGAGAGAGAGAGAGAGAGAGAGAAACCTTTGTTACACAGCACAAATTGAATTTTGAGTAGTTGTTATTATTCCGAGCTTTAGAAATGGAATACAAAGAAATATTTGTCCGCATTATTCATAATTCACTAAGATTTGACCTTTCTCTGCCGAAATCACGTGACTGCCTCGAAGCTTCTGATTGGGTGTACGGGAGTGGGGGCTGGGTGTTCCAGCTACACTTGCGGCAGAGCGCTCTTCTCAGTTCAGTGGGTGCTGCAGCTTTCGGAGGAAGGGAGTACCAGCTATAGCGCTTGAGGTGGAAGACATATCACCTTATTGAATCGGTGAGTACCTCTGACCTGTATCTACTTATAAAAATATTTCGTGATGATTTCCGCTAAACTCAGGCGAAGTCTGCTACTCTGATATATAGCAACCTACAATAGCGAAATAGTAGCCTACTAGTCGAACTTTAGCGTAATCAGAATGCGGTATATACGATCTTTTAATAAGTATTCTGCTAAATTTTCGCTTTATATTGTTACAATGGTTTTCCTGCTTCCCAAAAACACGCGTCCGCACATTATGCAACTATTGTAAGGGGGAAGGGAGGCGGCGGGGAGAAATTCGAAAGCCTTTTTTCAGCCATTCGCGATACATTTATTTCACACCCATTAATTGCCATCTCTTCTCTTATTTCGGAAACTGACGGTATGCGTATTTACGCAGTAAAAAGGCTGAAAATATGAGGGAATTTAATGTGTCGAGTTTAGAAAATCCTAAGGCGTAATACGAAGTGGTGAAGATATATAAAGATGAGATGAGGGTACTTAAGTTTATTTCCTATTTATCGGCACCCGACAAATAACAACTTTCGAAATGTACCTCATAACTGTAATGGTATGGTATTAATTTACACATGCGGTTAAACTGTTGACTTATAGGATTGGCAGGTTTAGAGTGATGATTGTGATATACTTTTCTACTGATATATGGCCGACATTGGTAAATAAAAATATATTTTTCTTCGTACAGGAGAGGTGAGACTGATAGTTCACCAGAAATTTCTTTGAGACTTGGCGTGATGATTTCCGGAAGGAACTGAAGCAATAGAAATAGTACTAACTCTTTTGTGGTATTGCCTACCTTAGCTAATCTACAAATAAATCAACAATCGGTGAATTTTTATGTGTAAGTGAGTTTTAAATCATTTTATTTATTTCAGAAATAAGTGTAATGGGAGCGACCAAGTAACCGATGGAAGTCATTTGACTGCAATCGACTTAGAAAATCTCGACAGCCAGATTGCAGAGAGTAGAGGGAGTGTAAAAATATTTTCTCTTCAAGAGGCCGAAATGTAAGTACTCTTTTAAATTTTTATCTCTTTTACTGTTTTATAGCAACTTAGATTTTATGATTGCTTATTTTACTTAATATTTTATGGCTGATATATTTGTCAGCCATTTTTGTACCAGTGATAACGTAGCACAGAACTTCGGTTTGGAATTAAATGTTCATGACAGCAAATGTACACATCTGAAATTGACTCCCCTTCACAAGGTGGATAGTCGATGGAGTTGAACAAATTTGATAGTCATCTTCAAGAACGTACCCAGAGTCTAGGGGCGAGGGGGGGGGGGGGGGAGTCGAGCAGTGGCGTATATAAGGTGGGGGGAGGGGGCAAGGGGTCCTGCCGCCCTCCATAAATGATGAATATAAAGAAAAAATTAGCAAAGTAAAAGGGCTTCAGCATTAATTATCCTCTGAATATGAGCAGCAAAACTGATACAAAACATCATGGTGTGTCTACTTAAAATTACTTATCTTTACATTAGTCTTCCTCCCCTCCCCCCACTCCTCGCCCAGAAAATATATGCTATATTCGCCACTGGGGCTGAAGAAGCATTAACACTGTGATGATTGATGAAGTTGTTTTTAAGACTTCTGGGTAGATACGGAAACGTGTTACTCGTCACCATATATTACATATTAATAGTGAGTTGATACGTTAGTCTGTTATTTCACATTCTTTGGTTTCTCCAATAACCAACCAAACTCACCTTCCATTCTGCAACTGAACTTATAGGGGGACAATACCGTGGAAAAACATTGCCTAATACGGTGCTAACATTGGAAACAGGGGCGTATATAAGCGCCCCCCCCCCCCCCCGAAATAATGTGTATAAAGAAAAAATAGCCATTTTTTTATGATTTAATGTCAACAATATAAAAGCCTAATCACGGAAACGTAAAAGGGGCTTCAGCGGAAATTGTCCTCTGAATATGAGCAGCAAAACATACAAAAATATCATGGGGTGTCTACTTAAAATAACTTACTCTTACATTAATCATGTCCCCCAAAAAATACGCTATATTCGCTACTGATTCGAATGAATGTACAATCGCCTTGGAGAAAACAAATACGGGCCTTGTATGGTTTACATGGGAATCCTCATTCTTCCAACAACTACAAAAAGGAAAAAAATCTGGTTACTCTAATGGAAGTTGACAGTAATCACGCATGATTTTCTTCAAAGCAGACCGCAAAGGCTCAATAACATTGTCACATGGTGGCTGTGGTAGTCAGGAGAGATGTGATATTTCATTCTCGTGATCACAAAAGTAGTCCTGGAAATTACAAGCTTTGCGAACAGGAGCTTTTTTCTTGTAACCCAGCAGCACCTATTAGGAATAAATATTGTACTATGCGATGGACCTGATCGATCAAAAATGCTTGCATAATCTTTGCCCTTAATGCGAAGTTGCAGCTTAACCAAGATGCTCATAAAGTATTACAGAATTATCTCCAAATCCCAGTTTTGTTCCGCTCTTTGGAGATAAACTCGCCTAAAAGTTAAGAAAGTGTGAAACAAGACTTCTCCGGTGAAATGGCATTATTCCATTCCTACATAGCACAGTTTTTATGACTTTGGCACCAAGTTTTCCTGTTCAGGCATTTACCTCGTTGATGAATGGTTTTGTAATTCCAGCTTCCCAGTTTACGCAGGTACCTTACATGTTGTTTTACTGCTGAGAGGGTTTACGAGCACGACATTTATTCTTGTTTTTCATCACACTCTTTTCAGTTACCATGGGTTACCATCACTCAACTCACTTTCATTCATGCTGACGTTTTCACACTTTCCCTGTGAGCGGTATAAATCTTTACCGGTCGCTTATTGACACGTCACAAAACTTCGGATACTTTGGTTACGGAAGCCACCACCATACAAGCAGAAACAATTTACCCACTTTCGAATTAATTTATCTCCGACATAGTGCGCTCACAACTGCGCAGAACACTGTTCTGCTACCTGCTGAGGGACCGAGAGAGGTGGCGCAGGGGTAATACCCTGGATTCGCATTCGGGGGTATGGCAGTTCGAACCCGCTTCCGGCCATCCTGATTCAGGTTTTCCGTTCTTTCCCTAAATAGCTCCAGTCAAATGCCGAGATGGTTCCTTCACAAAAACAATTAGAGCGTGTGCTGCGTTTCTAATGGCCACGCTGTCAACAGAACGTTAAACCATAATCTTCCTTCCTTTTTTCTATTGAGGACATTTCACCGCTGCAGTTCGAGGTCAAATACAACAACGAAATCTATAGGGTTGACTATAGTTTGCATTTATGTTCAAGAATCCATGTCTCGCGGTGTTTTGAAATTTCTGCCCAACCCCTGTACATTCAGTGGATTCGCCAACTGACAACCAAACCGCCACGTAACCTAGACCTCACGCAAAACTACAGACCAAATACAAACGTCATGACGCTACAGTGGTAGATAATGAAGAAAGGGTCATCAACTCATGGTAAGTACTGCGGGAGTGTCTGTTATCAGTAACAAAATTCTGCATTTCATAGAAATTACTTCTACATAACGTAAATCTCGTAATTTTCGAAGAACAAATAACATCGTCTTTAATAGGAGAAGTATCTACATCGATAATAGAAACGCTAGGATGCAGGAAACGTTTCAAAAAATTAGTAATGACCCATTTATCGGTCAGTCCTCATCGTGTCAGCAACATCAATATTTCACATTTCAGGCTAATTCATTAATAATATTTCATCATAAATAGTAATATTTATATTTGAATAATAGAATAGTTAAGTTTAAGCATACATAGAAAGGGTCTTTCACACAATGCGAACTATTGATATCAGCCTGTACCAAGACATTCCTTATTACAGAATAAACCATTGCTTGTATTTCAGCTTGAAAGTTTCTACTCTGTCGGGGGAAAATGTAACACCTTCAAGGACAATTTTATTTTTATTTTTTATTCTTTTTATAATGAGATGACAGGTGGTTCATTATTGTATCAGTATATGATAGCAAGTCCATACACAGGATGTCCCAGACCACCTGTCCACCCCTTCTGAAACCGACCGAGTCTTATGAAAGGTAAAATACAATGCCTCGTAGTAGTAGAATACTATGCCGGATCGAATGGTTTACATCTGTTGCTTCTGATTCCCACCGGAAGTGGGATATTCTGACTGGCAGTAGTTTTTTTATTGAATGGCAAACATTTTCTTCTTTATTTCGATTCTATGCCGAAAACTGAGATGATGTTGTTAATTCTTTTTTTTTTTTTTTTTTTTTTTTCCTAAATCGCCATTCTCCACTCCAGAATGCCTTCTGTAGTGTAATGGCCCATCTATAAAGTAGTATGCATAGATGCGTTACATGCATAGGTGTGTTGCAAACATCTAATAATGTAATATGTCATTACAATGGGCACAGAATATCCACTAGTACCTTGAAAGCAAGGCAATCGACCTTGTGATATGAGCCCACGAGTTGTAAGTTGGACTGTATCAGTTTACAAATTGACGCGTGCCTGAAACATCTGCAATGGACGCTTAAAGTGAACTTCGGCAGGTAAGGAGTACTTAAGAGGAGGAGGTGGCGGAAGAGAAGCAGCAGGAAGAGGAGGCGGCAGCACAGGAGAAGAGGAGGCAAAGGTAAGTAGGCAGAGAGGGGGGGGGGGGTGAATATTGGAGTAAATAAATACCCGAGCAATGGCGGGTTTCAGCTAGCTAATACAGAGAGAAACCTAGGAGGACTCAGAGGAATGTACGGAATAGGCACAGAGATGAAGTGATGCGCACAGAGATTAACGGAAGGAGTGTAAGATGCGTATCCAAGTCTCATACATATTTAGCAATTATGAAGCGATCACTGTCTATGCAGATTTTTCTATGGTACAAGGCAGCAAGAAAGCAGAAAACTTTTTATACAAGGACTCCGTCGCGAAAGAAATCGTACCCATATGTGAATTAACACGTATTCCATAGGTCATGAAAACGAAATTTTCGTAATGATATGGAACGTGTCAGTTTAGTGAAAGAGAACATTACGTAATATACATTTTTAATTAATTTATTTATTTTGGTAAAAGTACTAATTTGTATGTAAAATTCATCTAAAGAATTGAAGGAGTTGTGACTCAGAAATTCTTTCAATAATGTTTTTTTTCTTTTTTTTTAAAAAAAATTCTGGTTGGCTATCTGTCAAACATTTGATGTTATCCAGATTTAGATTTCCAATGATTTACCTAAATTATTTCAGACAAATGCATGGATGGTTCCTTTGAAAGCACACAGTCGACTTCCTTCCCCAGACTTTTCAAAAACTATTTAGGCTTGTTCTTCGTCTCTAGTGATCAGGCTGTCGACGGGGCGTTAAACGATAAAAATGTTTCACACAAAAGTTACATGTTATTTTCCGGAGAATCGAAATCTGCAGTACAAAAATAGGGGTTCCTATGTAAGATTTCAAAGTAACCCCCTACCCTGCCCCCTCGAAGTGGTGCAGGGAGGGTCGAACTTAATGTTATTGAATGTCCCTCTTCGATACGAAGAACTTTTATTATTACTAAATTTCTTAATCTGATTTGTTTGTTACCAAATATACCGGAAATGGCTTTAATGCCTCACCATATATACTAGCTGAAAACCCGGCGTCGCTCGATTTCTCATTTATTCCATTTTAAATTAGTGCATACCTTCTTCCCTTGTCTCGTTCTTCTCCTTCTACCCCCCTCTCTCTCTCTCTCTCTGCCCATCTCCACCTTCCCCTTTTTCTGCCAACCACCACCTCGTCTCCCTGTCGAACTCTTCCTTCACCTCCTCAGTCCATTGCCTCCTTCATCTGTGGAACATTACACAACTTTGTTAACTTTCAAAACTGTTCAAATGTTTGTAAATCTATAAGACCAAACTGCGTGGTCATCAGTCCGTAGCTTACAAACTACTTAAACCTAGGTAAACTAACCTAAGGACAAAACACACACACACACCCATGCCCCAGGGAAGACTCGAACCTCCGACTGCGAGCAACCGCGCGCTCCGCAGCGAGGCACCTTAGACCGCTCGGCTACTCCACCGCGGCCGTTAACTTTCATGGTGATCATTGAAGTGATATGCTAAGTTTATTGGAAGGTACCCTACGCCATGCACCGTACGAAATCATATGTAGACGGTAATGTTCCTCTTGTTCTGAAGGTTAAGTGTGCAAAATTTAATCGAGATCCCAATAAATCCATAGACTGTCAAAGTACGTAAAACCGTCTGCGTTTTCGGAAAACTTGTTTGCCGGCCGCGGTGGCCGACGGTACTGAGGCGCGTCAGTCACGGTCTGCACGGCCACTGCGGTCGGGGGGTTCGAATCCCCCCTAGGGAGTGCATATTTGTGCCGTCCTTAGTGTTAGCTAGTTCATAAGTAGTTTGTAAGTTAAGTCCCATAAGCTGTACAAACATTTGAACATTTTTTGAAAATTTCTTTTTCACGTAAGTGGGTTGATTACACAACGTGTAGCGAGATAAAACGCTCCACGTGAAAGAGTTTTGGAATGTACGCCAGTATTGCTTCCCCTCACCCCGTTTCTAGGTCATAAACGGGACGGTAGTACCACTGCGGCGAGATTACTACTTCGAATTGCCGAGTAATGCCCAGCAGTGACCGCTGAGTCAATAGAAATATTTTCTTAGCGACAGGGTGTGTGGGCCTCGCAGCGGGACAGGAACAATACCTGCAGACTCATAACTTTTGCCCGATAAGAAACCCTCCGGATTCCGAGAACGCGGCTCACTTGCGACACAAACGCTACCGACGCAGTCACGCGGTGCGGCCGTTGCTCGTCGGGAGCGGAAGTTGTGCGTACCGCCACGACACCAGCTTTGGCCGTTGGGAATTCTCGACCGTTTTCTTTAATCAGATCACCGCGTGTTTTACGCTTTTCGTATGAAAAAGCGCAGAGAGTTCCGACGCGACGAAATAAACGTGAACGCAAGTAAAAAATATGCAGCAGTAGTTTCTCTGTGAGACGCTTCCCAAACGGTTACCTTTCAGGAGGAATAACTCACTCTGTATCTGTGTGTATATTACAAACGTTCAAATGTTTGTATACCTATTGGACCAAACTGCTATGTTCGTAAAACCGTCTGCGTTTTCGGAAAACTTGTTTGCCGGCCGCGGTGGCCGACGGGACTTCAAATGTTCAAATGTTCAAATGTTTGTTAAGCTTATGGGACTTAACTACGGGGTCGTCAGTCCCTAAACTTACAAACTACTTATGAACTACTTACGAACTAGGACGGCACAAATATCCATGCGGCGTTGCCATATCGCAATTACGTTCGATTTCTAAGACAGCGTTATTCTCGAATCGCCATGAGTACGTTATTTATTTCTTTTATATATATAGCTTTTCGAGATTATGAAACTTTCTTCTTGAAATAAACGTTCATTTCTTCATCAGTCGGCAATATATTCTGGGTCAATTGAACTCTGCGATCAACCTGTCGGCTTTGACCAATGACGTTGTATCTGAGCTAAAGACGGTTGTATGTTTACAAGCAGAACATAGATTATAGATTACGATTTTATGTTTGAAAAGTGTTCTGTAGCTTCTCTCTGATAGTTAGGTATGGGTTAACAGAGATAAAAAAAAAGTTCAAATGTTTGTTAAGCTTATGAGACTTAACTATGGGGTCATCAGTCCCTAAACTTACAAACCGCTTATCAACTACCTTATACTAAGGACGGCACAAATATCCATGCCCGAGGGGGGATTCGAACCCCCGACCGTAATGGCCGTGCAGACCGTGACTGGAGCGCCTCAGTCTCCTCGGGCACCGCGGCCGGCAACAGAGATATATTTTTATTTTATTTTATTTATTTATTTATTTCGCAAGTGAGCACCGAATGCGCGAATTTTTGGGCTGCGACCTGCGATCCATGGCTCGCTATGTTGTGTAATCTGTAATTTAGGAAGATAATCACAGATTACTTACTATCTAAAATACGTAAGTATTCCGATGTTATCCCATTTGTTTATATTCGTTGAAAGTGTATGTTTTGCTAGTTGGTATATCTACGTACCGTATCTTGCGAGACTCAGATATGACGTCATTTTTCACAGCCGACGGGTTGTATCGCGCACTTCAATTGCCCAAAACTTTACTTAAATGTTCTAAAGTCAACTGGCGACCCATAGCTTGGGAATCCTGTTTGAGTGCATCCCCTTATTTCCGCTCTGTCCTTCTCCGTCTGCCCCACTCACTGTCCACTCAGTTTCGTTCTCACGCAGCTCATTTCTCACGTCATGCCTCCCGAATTATGTGCCCCATAATAATATAAAGTTGCCAGAGTAGAATGTTAGGAAACTTTCTGTAAAATATGTATCGAATAACGTTAGTAGTAAAGACGTGATAAATTACAAATCTCATGCGTGATGAGGCGGATTTTTATGTAACCATAAGTCGTCCCTGTCTTGTCAATGGAATCATCCCGGCATTTTCCTGGGGTAATGTAGGGAATTAAAAAAAAAAAAAAAAAATGTTCAAATGTTTGTAAAGCTTAAGGGACTTAACTACGGGGTCATCAGTCCCTAACTACTTATGAACTACCTTATACTAGAGACAGCACAAACATCCATGCCCGAGTAGGGATTCAAACCCCCGACGGCGGACGGCCGCGCGCACCGCAACACGGCACTCCAGTAGGCGCGGCTACTCCGCCGTGGCTAGAGAATTCACTTAAAGTCTAAATCTGGATGGCCAGAGGTGTATTTGAACCATCGGCCTCCCAAATATGAATCCAAAATGTTATCACTGCTCCACCTCGCTCTGTTTATGGAGTATAGTCTTCCTTAGTTTTATATTTCTAGAACATGAACACACCGATTTCTTGGGACTTCTTACGTACCGGTAGTTATCGCGTATAGTTTCTACAGTTCCGTCACTAACCGATTTGATTGGCTGATTGGCTGATTGATTTTCTCAGGGAAGCCAAAACAGTCTTGGTCCAACCCGCCACTGCCCGCACCGAAACTAAGTTTATTGTGCGGTATCGCTCCCTGTATATCTAGTAAAGCCAACCAGTGCCCTTGAACAGTGCAAGGAGTACCTTTACCAGTTCTTTATTAGACACAATTTCTTCGGGTCTGGTTGTCCCAAATGTTCTGTGCCTTTTACTCCCAATGCAATGCATTCGAAGATTAGATGTGATGCAGTTTCATCACCGTCATCACAGATCCTACATTTAGAGTCCTCTTCTGTTATTCCCATTGTATGAAGGTGTTTTTTGAAATTCCAATGGCCTGTCAGCAATCCAACCATCAGTCTAATCTCTCTCCTGTTCAGGCCCAGGATTGCAGAGCTTCTTTTAAAACATGGCTTTGGCATCAGTACCTTGCCATGTTTTTGTTGATAGACTTGGGTCCAATATTCTACGTGCCACTGATCCCCGAGTGGCCAGGAACCCACAATAGGTTTAAGCTATTGCTTTCCCCCAGCTCCACCAAAACCCTGTGACATTCTGCAACAATTTTAGACCTTGTTGCAGGAGCTGCTAGTGATCTCAGGGCTGCCTGGCTACGGTCTTTTAGCACCTACGCAAATTCTCCTCCACACACGCCCTGATGGCAGTGATTTCGGCCTGGAATACTGAGGCCAGTTTCCCTAGAGAGAAGACGCCCTCCAGTCTTGGCTGCAGCCCGTATACCCCGGCCCCAACGCCTTGGTCTGATATCGACCCGTCAGTGAACCAGACAATATCCCCCGTACGGTGTCGAACTATTTTCTCCCACTGCTCCCTACTTCCAATTGTTATATTGAAAGGCTTTTTGAAGCAGTATGGGGTTATAATATAGTCGGCTGTTGTCCTTAGCATAAGTTAGTTGAAGTAGTTTGTAAACCCACAAACTGATGATCAGAGTAGTTAAGTCCCATAGATTTACAAACATTTGAACAATATGCACGCTGAACAGGTATCCCTGATTCAAATTTAGCAAGCCACAGAACACACTGAATTTTCCTACCGAGCGAGGTAGTGCACTGGATTCGCATTATGGACGGCCGTTGAAACCTTCCTCATCCTTGGCAAAAGCTATCCATTATTTTCTCTGGTCGGTCCATTCTTGACTGAAATGGCCTGGCCTGCTGCAACGCTTCCATTCAATCTTGCCTCGTTACTTGTGTGCGCACAACTAAGAAAATGACCAAACTTAAACAATGAGGCGTAATACGAGCCTTAAGCAGGCCGCGATCCCGATTTGAATAAAAATATGCACTGTCAGTCATTAAGTCGCTTTTGTTTTGTTTATGACCTGTTTTGGGCTAGCTGTCCATCTTCAGATCTGTTAAAAGAAATTAAATGACAATTGATTCCAATCTACTAATAAAGATAAAATAATTAAAATTATAAAAATATAAAGGACATGCCAATTTTTACAGAGTATTCTGTTCTACATCTACATGCGATCTCTGCAAATAACATTTAAGTGCCTGTTACTTTCTGAACAAGATGTTCATTGTCATAACTAAAATACTGTAACATCCTGGGACTTAAAATTACATCTTACATTTAACTAATTGGTGGAAATTCGATCGTTTAAAAATACCCTCTATAAACAACAAATATTCGAAATTATTTGTATAGCCAACTAGTCAACAATGAACATTTATACATATAATTGAAGACCTCGTGGATAAATAATGGCCGCGGTAGTGTAGCCGAGCGGTCTAAAGCACTTCGCTGCGGAGCGCGCGGTTGCTCGCCGTGGAGGTTCGAGTCCTCCCTGCGGCATGGGTGTGTATGTTGTCCTTAGGTTAATTTACCTAGGTTTGAGTAGTTTGTAAGCTACAGACTGATGACCACGCAGTTTGGTCCGATAGATTTAAAAAAAAATGACAACCCTCAACTTTTGTATTTTTAATGTATATGGTACATTTTGTATCCCATCCTCGTCGCCACTTTTGTGTCTCCTTCCGCCGGTTGTCCTGGGTGTCGGTGGCCGAGTAAAGAGAGACCGACACAGGAAGTAGGATGCACGCGTGTGCAAGTTCGGAGGTAACCAGCCAGTGGGACAGCAGAAACTAGAAACACTAGGCTAAATTAGACCAAGTTGTATATTTCGTAGAAATAAGATAATACTTATCTTTTACAAAGTTCAAGACTGCAGAATGCTGATACATGGTTTAGATAGCGGCCTGCCTACTGATGATTCCTAGTGCCTATCCGATAGCCAAGTCTTAACTGGTGCCTATCTGATTCCCAAGCGATGATGCAGTTCAGTGGTGGCCACGAGCAGAGTTACAGCAGAGGGCGCTCGTGGCTGACGTCGTAAGAACGCCGCGCCGTGCGTGCATGGCGGCGCGCGGCGAAAGTACGTGGCGCGCACATTAGACTTGTGCGACACCACAGTGCAAACAATCATATCCGAAAGAATGTTTCATTTTCTTTAAATAGTACATTTATTGCAGAGAGATGGCAATAAATATTAAAACGTGCAATAGAAACTATTTTTCAAACACACAAGTCGTCATATCTCAGCTCTTTATGAATGAGGGTTACCATTCTGCCGCGGCGGATTAGCCGTGCGTACTGAATGTTCAGATGTTTGTAGAGCTTATGGGACTTAACTACGGGGTCCAGTCCCTAAACTTACAAACTACTTATGAACTGGCTTATACTAAAGACGGGACAAACATCCATGCCCAAGGGTGGATTCTAACCCCCGACCGCAGCGGTCGTGCAGACAGTGACTTGCACGCCGCAGACCGCTCGGCCACCGTGGCCGGCCCGTGCGTACTGGAGCGCCATGTTGCGGTGCGCGCGGCTGTTCGCCGTCGGGGATTCGAGACCCCCTCGGGCATGGGTGTTTGTGCTATCCTTAGGTTAGTTTACCGTAGTTTAAGTAGTTTGTAAGCTATGGACTAATAACCCAGCATTTGAGTCCGATAGATTTACGAACATTTGAACATCATTTTTTTAAAATCATTATTTACCCCCGAGGTCTTCAATTGAAATCACTTAACTTTCAAGGAATTTTAAGGTATGTAATTGCGTTCATTGGTGGATCCAGGGGGGGGGGGTCATGGGGATCATGAACACCCCCCCTACCAAATAATACATCTTTTGTTTTGCGAGTGTGGAAAATTTAATTTTTGGAATAGTATTATTTATTTTTATTGGTCACATTAACCACTTCAGATATCCTCATTGTTTATTGTTCACTTATATCCAAGACTTTTATTATCAAAATTACTATAAACTTTATTCCGCTTACTACGCCAGTTCCACGTTCTGCTGGCAAATGGTCAGGAGAGAGAAAAGAAACACAGTCAGTCAAAATGAAAATCTCCTGGCAAAAGAGGAAAATACCATCAGGGAAGAGAGAAAAACCTTTGTGGTCCATAGCAGGCCGAAACGAGAAAAAAAAATTACACTAAAATGTCATATATATTATGAACAACATAAATTTAAAATAGCTGTGTTAAAATTATATATTTTACCGATATTAAAATCGTACACATATATACGTTGAAAGGGAGTGTGATACCAAGGTATATTTTTTCTTGAAGGGAAGGAGGTGGGGCCGAAAACACCAAAAATGACCTGTGACCCCCTACAAAATCGAATCCTCGATCCGCCTCTGATTGCGTTCCAACTGCGTGAAAATCGAAAAAATGTTCAAATGTTTGTATAGCTTATGGGACTTAACTACAGGGTTATCAGTCCCTAAACTTACAAACTACTTACGAACTAGCTAACACTAAGGACGGCACAAATATCCATACCCGAGGGGGATTCGAACCCCCGACCGTAGTGGCCGTGCAGACCGCGACTGGAGCGCCTTAGTCCCCCCTTTTTTTATTTTTATTTTTTTAGTGTCTTATTGGATTGCTTTATTTATTTATTTTTTATTTTTTTAATGAAGGAGCAACACTCACGCCCCATTCTGCCCAGATGGCCGTTGCTGCACGAAATATCAGTACACCGACAGTTTCAGGGTTTGTCTTCTCGTATGTCTGCTGTCGCAGGAAGTTCCGTGTTCTCTTAATTACGTTGTGTTTCTGCCTTCGGTTGCCCGAGATGCATATTCTATAGTGTACGTCTGTGAACCCTGACGCCGTCAGTTACCATAATCGTTCCATTTATTTCTTCAGAACACTAAACATATAACAAAAGACTCACATTCTAAAAGAAAGAAATAAAACTGGAAAAAATTCCGCACTACATTCCATTTGCGGACTATTTCGTTGATACTGGTCGTATGCAGTTGATCGTTTGTTAAGGGTCGTTACGGCGGTCGTCCCTATCCGGCACTCCCCAGCTGCGAGGGGGGTCGGTGAAGACACTACGTAGGTAATTGGCGAAGATCTGTCGGTATCGATGTGTGGTCTCGAGTCTGTGATGATGCTCTTGGAGGAATTGCCAGTAATCAAGTACCGACTTCTCACCTTCTTGGAAAAGGTAGTAAATGGACATGCCTTTTATCCACCTGAGAGCGTGTGTTTTCGCGGCCGGAAAATATGTGTCCTCCGGGCATAAGAGGAGCCTGGGGTCTATCACGTTAGGCGGGACGTGAAGGTAGCAGGCAATAATCTTCTGTACTAGCGTCCAGACTTCGACAACATATTCACATGTTAAACGATGTTCATTATTGTTCATAAGCTGGCATTCCGGGCAAAGGGGCGAATCCACCATCCTGATTGCGTACAGCTGGTGTCTCGTCGTAAATTTCCAATTGACGACGTGGTACCACGTGGGTCTTATTCTCGTAGGGAAGAAGGGCTGTTGAACTGCTTTCCACACCGTTGACCATTGTGTGTCCGGTGCTTTACTTTCCATCACATTTCGAGGGACTACCCTAAGCAACAATTGGTAAATGACCCTTTCCTTTGGGGCTCGAGTGCTGGGGAGCTGAGTATGTAAGTAGCTATATTCGAGTATGAAAGTCGCAATGTGGCCAAGAGGGGGCGCGACGTGTCCATTCGCAACCGGTGGCAGGATCGACGTAGGCATCAGTTCATCTATCAGAACGCCCGTTAGTGAGGTATGTCGACGTGTCCTCAGTTTCACCGTCGTGGACAGGAACAGGGCCATGGCCCGCGCTTTGACATTGATAAGTCCGAGTCCGCCGACACGCCGTTGAAGGGTAAGAGTGTCATAGCGGACTTTGAAAATGTATCCAGCAGTGACGTAATATCCAAAGGCCGATTGTAGGTTGCGTGCCATCACTGTCGTCGGCCACCGCGGCCGGCGTGAAAATCGACGTTACTCAGTTATTTACTAGCAATACTTATAATACTGTTCTGCGACAAGGGGCTCAGCACAGCCGGCCTTAGGCATGTGCAAAAGAGCAATCGCGCAGGGCCCCGCGCTTCTAGAAGCCCCGCGTAAAACATTAAAACGTAATTTATAAACTGTCATCCGTAATTTTGTTTCTGAAACTACTGTTGTAACAGTCTTTTGATATATTGGTAGTATGTCGATCACAAAACTTTGAAGTCTTCTGAAAGTGACGAAGAGCGCATTGAGGCGCCATGCTGCGATGCGCGAGGCCGTTCCCCGTCGGGGGTTCGAATCCCCCCTCGGGCATGGGTGTTTGCGCTGTCTTTAGTATAAGGTAGTTCATAAGTAGTTTGTAAGTTTAGGGATTGATGACCCAGCCGTTAAATCGCATGAGCTTAACAAGCATTTGAATTTTTTGGAGGGGGGGGGGGTCTGAGCGCATAGAAATTTCGTACCTACCTCAAACATCTTGTTCAGCTAGATTGTCAAGTTGCTACTTGTGATGCATTGCACCTTTGCAAGTGTGGTGAGAGGCAGGCGGAGCTATGTTACCAGTCTTGAGTGTTCACCAGGGATGCCATTATTACTGTCGAGATCTGAGTAAAGCTACAGCTGAACACCTAACTCACTACAATGAAGTTAAGGTGTTAACCACGACTGCAAGCTAACCGTGAACGCACTTCACGCACACCAAGTGTTTCAGCAAGTTGGAGCATCTGGTAGAGCTGAAAATTGTATCAGATAAGGAATGTTTCATGACTCGGCTCTCGACATTAATTTCTGTTTGATGTGAGTCATGGTCTTGTGATTGCTTGACATCACTGTAATTTGGGAGAATGAAATGACATATTTTAGAAGCATAGCTATTCACAGCCGTTTCTGTCTTCGATGTATTACTGATATGGAATCTGACTAATGAGGAAACAATTCATGCAACTACCAACAGTAAGCTAACTTCGGTAATTTTTTATTTATTTTATTTTTTTATTGTTTTTTTTCTGTTCCATAAGACCCAATTGAGGAGTGAGACTCCATGGTCATGGAACAAGTCAATACATTAATTGTTACACAAGAATGGTAATAGAAAAATTTTAAGTACTGTAGTCCTTTGCACACGACAATCTTAAGACAAAGTGAAAAGAATCAATAAAGAAAAAATAAATTAGCTTAATTGTTTAACTTTTCTAGGAGTTCCTCGACAGAATAAAAGGAGTGAGCCATGAGGTAACTCTTCAATTTAGATTTGAAAGCGTGTGGATTAGTGCTAAGATTCTTTAGTTATTGAGGCAGCTTATTGAAAATGGATGCCGCAGAATTCTGTACCCCTTTCTGCACAAGTGTTAAGTTGGTGTGATGCAAATGTAGATTAGACTTCTGTCTAGTATTCACCGAGTGAAAGCTACTAATCATCATACATTTAATGTCTTTGAGCTATGCTTGGATTGTGACACAATACCTCACTACCTCTGGGTTATCACTGACATGCAGGCAGCAGGCTATCTGTCGATGTATGTCAGTCGATGGTGTAACAAGGAAATTAACAAATTGTACTTTCGAGTAGGCCAGTGGCGAATAGGCCTATAACATATAGTTTCGGGGGGTGGAAGGGGCAGAGGGGGGGGGGGGGGAGAGTAAAAATTTTGTGGCATCGTTTCTCAAACTGATACATAAACAGAAAAAGTTGTTGGATGTTCCGATCCATGCTTGGTTATGGCGTTTTCAAAAGAGACGTAAAATAATTGAAACCCTGCAAAATATATAATTCGTGTTAGTTCAAAATGTTTGTAGTCCCATAGAGCCTATGGGACTTAATTACGCGGTCATCAGACCCCAAACGTACAAACTACTTATGAACTAGCTTGTACTAAAGACGGCACAAACGTCCATGCCCGAGGGGGGACTCGAACCCCCGACGGGGAACAGCCTCGCGCATCGTAGCATAGCGCCTCAATGCGCTCGGCCGCTCCGCCGCGGGATTTTCTCTCGGAAATTTCGTTTGTTTATCGTATGTATAATCCTGTGAGGGAGTTTTCTTGATTACCGATACATTGTGATTGGGGCAGTTAAAGAACTCAAACATCGAAATTTCCTGGCAGATTAAAATTGTGTGTCGGAATCGGGATTCAAACATGGGACCTTTGCCTATGGTGGCGACATGGCTAGCCACAGCCTAAGGGATGTTTCCAGAATGAAACTTTCACTCTGCAGCGGAGTGTGCGCTGATATGAAACTTCCGGGATTCGAACCAAACTCCAAGGTTCTCAGGAGAACTTCTGTGAAGTTTGGAAAATAGGAGGAGGTACTGGCAGAAGTAAAGTTGCGAGGACAGATCGTGAAACGTGCCGGGATAGCTCACACGGTAGAGCGCTTGTGCGCCAAAGTCAAATGTCCCAGGTTCACACGATTTTAATCTGTCAGGATGTTTCATATCAGTGCACACTCTGCTGCAGAGTGAAAGTTTTATTCTGGAAACAGGAGTGTGGTCAGTAGAGTTCCAGCTGGGAGTTGCAATTACCACAGCCGGTTGTCTGCAGAAGTGACCAGTTGGTAACTGGCAGCACTTCACTGTAGTCACTAAATAATCTTGCAAACTTATTGGAGCTGGTGTTCCACGAGTATTAATTATGCAGATGGAGTGACCAGGCCGGTGACTGCGGAGCGCCAGTCACGGTCTGCACGGCCCTACGGTCGGGGGTTCGCATCCTCCCTCGGGCATGGATATTTGTGCCATCCTTAGTGTTAGCTAGTTGATAAGTAGTTTGTAAGTTTAGGGACTGATGACCCCGTTGTTAAGTCCCATAAGCTATACAAACACTTGAACATATTTTGAGTGACCAGACTCTGAGTGTGGGTAGCTGAAAGGCAAGGGTTATACCATAGCCAGTGACATACTACCCCCATATCTTATGCTTGAATTAATGTTTACCCTCTTGAACCCATCAGCATTCCTGGCAAGTTCAATGTTTATCTTCAAGATTTCAGGATGTTCTTTAATCACTGTGATACCGCTGGGACATGCGGTCTAGAACCATCCATGATTTTTAGAGGTATTTTTAAAGCAATTTTGGACTTTCCCCATGCATAATACCACATTACACCATTGCAAAGCCATTTTGTTCTATGAGGTTCAGCTTTTGTACTGCAGTGTGCACAACGATGAGATCGTCCTTGTATTGGCAGGTGTTCAAACTAAGTTTCTCTCAGTTCTTGAGGTACCATCTTTTTGAATTTCTTTGCATTTCAATTCTTGCACCTTCTTGATGATGCACCATGTGTTGTGCCAGGTCCATGAACTACTGCAATCTGTAACTTCTTCAGTGACATTGTTGCCCCATTGCTTCTTTCTTCGAACAGCAAAACTGAATTGACAATGGAGACATCCACCATATATTCTCTAGTGTTGTTTGTGGTGTCCATTTTGTATAGCGAAAGGACTGTTCCCCGTAGGGGTTTCGTGTGTAGAGTACCCACAACACAGCTATGTTAGTTAAGTTGCATACACCAGAAGCCCACTTTTTTTTATGTAAAGTGTACATGTGGTCAGGGCACCCTATACTAATGGCCAAATTGCATAGTGAAGTGGTTTGTGATATGTACATCACAACAAATGCTTTAACATGGTAACAAAAGCAAAGAAACCATATGTTTTTAGGACACATTCTGCTTGTTGTCTGGTCTTCTATTGAATCCCCATATAATCAGATACACCCTGTATATCCCCACAACCTTGTAAACAACCTCATTATCATCAGCAGCAGTTTCCAACCTCTCCATTGTTGTTTATCCTCCCACTACCTTTCTCTCTTCACTCGGTCTCATTCTTCCCTCTCTTTGCACTCCTTCCTTCAGTCCCAAAATTCATGTACCTCTTGTTCTTCTTCTTGATCTCATGCTGTCCATTTCCATTTTATTTATCTCCATTGATATCATTTCATCCTCCATTATCTTGACATGTCCATAACATCTCGTTGTTGACTACTCTTATTGTCTTCTGACTGGAGTCTCTCTTCCTATATTTCATTCACCCTCACATTTCTTACCTTATCCCTTTTCAGTAATCCTTATCTGTTTCTGTGCAATTCCATTTCATACCCCTGTATCTTGTCCACCTTTCTCTTCTTCTTTATATGTGAGTACTGGAATGTAATATGCTCAATATATCCTCTATTTGCTCTTCTGGGGTCATCTCTCCTCCATACTGAGTTTCTTATGCTCTGTAAGAATCCACTAACCTGCCTTTTTCTTTCACAAATTTCATCCACTTTCTTGAGTTACAGTCAACAAGTACTTAAAACTGTCCACCTTCTTCAATATTTGTTCCCATATCATTAGATCTGTTGCAACTATGCTGTCATTCCTCATTGTCTCCACCTTCCCATTTCTTTAAATTAAATTTCAGACTATACTGTTTTACCACCAAATTCAATGTACATTCCCATACATTCATTATAATAAGGATCATAGGAGTAAAGTTTACTACTATTCATTACTCCAGATTTTAAAGATTGCTGTCTGTGTAGTTTAATATTTGTGATACCTAATTGCTTCCAATGTTGCTACCAGTTTATTAGATGTAGCACTTATTTCTTTACTTCTGATGAATTCAGTGTCCCCTGGTTTATTGATTTTATTATTTTTAGTTTAGTTGCATCTGTATTACTGTTGTTTAAAATTTTATCAGTAGCATTTTTGAGATTGTGTATAAGTTTTTTTGATACAGAATACTCAGGTTCTAATATATGATCTGTTGTATCAATCTCATCTATAACTTTGTCATTAAATTTAAAGCAGTTCCTTGAATTACTTTCTATCACTTACTTTAGTTTGTTTACTAGATATTTAAATTGACTGTCTCATATACTTCCCATTAACTGGATGCTTTTTTATTTTTCTTCCTTTCTGTTTGTTACATTGCAACTTGGGTTCCAGTTTCAAGCATTGCAGGAAGGCTGTAGATATTCAGGATACTGATCTGAGTGAACTTCTTGAACTTGAGAGCTGAACCTCATGCAGAAGACAAATTGAACCTCCCTCCTCCCCCCCCCCCCCCTACCTGCTGTATCAACATTTCCTTTGCAGCTTCTACTGTATATTAACTTACAAGCTGTTATGCCCCTACTTTTTCGGCCACTGCTTGACTGACACTGGCACTTGCTGATGCTGTCTAAAAGTTTACATATGCCTCTTTTAACCTGAATATGCTTGCCTGAGCAAGTTAAATGCTTTTGCACAATTTATCTTACTAAATATGGTGGAGTGTGAAATTTCTTCACTGTAGCTCTGTAAGTATGGGATGGGAAAGTAATCAGATATGGTTCTTGCCCTGAGCTGCCAATAAACACCACAAGGCCACCAGACCCTGTCCCTTTTAGGTACTACATTAAGTACAGTGGACCTGGTTTTTTTTTAATGGATGTAGGTTACAATGATATGAAGCCCTCAAATTGCCCTTGTATGAATTTGTATTTGGCTATTAGGTGAGGACACTCTTTTCAATTGATCAAAAGGTCATGAGTAGTCAAGATATTGTGCACCATGTCATGATGTATTTCATATAGGGAGGGGGGGGGGGGTAGTGGCTGGAGGAGGAAGGGACCTGGAAAACGTTATCAAAGGGAGCAGAGTAGGAAACTTGCTTGACAGTAAAGTAGGAGGCGTGATGAGTAGTGCATAGGGTTGACCTGAGATGCAGTCAACTAGGTGACACTGTACAAGGTTGGAAAGAAGGTTAAAATGAGAGGTGGTCAATGTGTCAGGCATGAGGACCAAGGGTACTGATGACAGAAACATCTGTGTTTATGAGAAGAGATGGGGAGGAGGCAATCACTGGATAAGGGCAAGAGCTGGCACGGGAAGATGGACAGACCTGAGACGATGTTGATGACATGGGATATAGGGAGCATGGGGTTACAGGGGTCCAACATGAACAGGTGCTAGGAAACTGCTGAGCAACTGGCAAGACCTATTGCCAGTCTCTGACTACCTTTGAGTGACATAACCACAACAGTTGGTAGTCTGTAGCATCACTGTTAAAATGGCTGTGATATGAAAACATGGTCTCTGCTTCATGTGGGAATGCCAGCTCTCTGGTGGGGTGGAGACAACTGGTCAGGTGGGGGTTATCATACCTTGCAGGCATACACTCTGGCAGTTTCTGCAGAGGCTGAGGGTAGGGAGGTGGTTATGTGAGCCATACATGTTGTGATTTTGGGATAAGCTGGGTAGAGGGTGGAGGCAGGAAACGGAGAAGGGGCGCAGAGGCAAGTGGGTGCACTTTGCCATCTCACTGTACAAGTATGCTTTGATGTTGCTTTTCACCAGATTTGAATGTGTGTCCTGCAGCACAGGTGGTGCTTTGGTGTTAGCACCACTGCCAGTTGAGAAACTTGTTGACAGGAAGAGACCCAAGTGGTGAGGGACGTTCAAGGGCAATGGGCAGCAGTTACAGCCAGTTAGGGCTGGAGAATCTCAAACGCATGCTTTGTTATTATTGTGGTGGCATCAGTGTCAGTACGATACTGCATGGTGAGTGCAGTAATTCCCAAAGTTGTCTCAACCAAGGAAAATTATAGGTGTGGGTCATGGGCGTTGAATGATAAGGGGACAGCAAACGTTTCACTTTGCTAACGAAGGTGAGAGAGGACATGTGTAAGAGATGTATCAGTGCTCCTGAGTTGTACAAATGGGTGAAGATGAATGAATATTCCATCCTGTGATTGTGGATCAGACATATTAGTTGCAGAGATGTGAACAGGCAAAAGTCTGTCATTGGAGAAGCAATCTATGTAGAGCTTTTGACTGGTGTAGGCTACATCTGTGGCATAAGTGTAGGGTTAATCTTGCTAGAAGGGGAAGGGGAGATACTCATGAAGTTGCAGGTGGGGGATTGCATACTGTATGGAAGCATTTGAGAAGTAACCTAATGGGGTAAATGTAGTGTATGAAACATGAAAACATCAGGGTGACCAGTGTGATGCTAAAGTACAGGGAAGGTGCCTCTTATAATGCAAGCTGTATATTCATATTTAACACCATAATGCCTCAACTGTCAAGATGCATAGTATATATTGAGGTAGCAAAAGTCATGAGATAGTGACATATTAAGATGGAGATGTGACTCATGTGTGAAGGTTTCCTACAAGATTATGCCCACACAACAGGAACTTAAAACCTTGCATGCAAAATGGTAGGTAGAGATTGATACGCAGGTCACTCCAATTCAGAAACCATTGAGGAATTTTATATTCTGAGATCCACAGTGTCAAGAGTGTGCTAGGAATACTACATTTCAAGAATTACCTCTCACGAAAGACATTGAAGTAGCTAATAGCCTGCACTCAGTGACTAAGAGCAGTGACATTTTGTTAAAGTTTTCAGTGCTGACAGACAAGTAAATTTGCATGAAATAACCACAGAAATGAAAGTGAGATATACAATGAGCATAACTACTAGTCAGTGTGCCAAAATTAATGGGCTACTCAGCAGATAACTTGTTTGCCTTTGCTAACAGCACAACATTGTCTGCAGTGCTTCTGCTGGGTTCGTGGTCATATGAGTTGGAAGCTTGATGGTGGTAAAACTGGCTTGGTAAGAAGAGTAGTGATTTCAGTTGGTAAGAGCTCATTGTAGGGTTCAAGTGTGGCACAGACCCCATGAAGCCTTGGACCCAGTTGTCAACAAGGCACTGTGCAAGCTGGTGGTGGATCAATAATGGTGTAGGCTGACTTTACATGGAGTAGACTGGACAATATGGTTGCATTGAACCAACTATTGACTGGAAATGGTTATGTTCCAATTACTTGGAGACTGTTTGCAGTGAAGCACTGGCACCATGTTCCCAAACAATGATGAAATTTTTATGTAAGAAATGCTTCATGCCACTGGGACACAATTTTCCGCAATTGGTTTGAAGACAATTCCAGCAAATTATTTTGCCACCCAAATTGCTTGTTGTGAACTCCATCAGACATTTGTGGAACATAATTGAGAGGTCAGTTCATGCACAAAATCCTGCACTGGCAACTCTTTCACTGCTCTGGCCAGCTATAGAAGCAGGGTGGCTCAATATTCATGCAAGGAAGTTCCAACAAGTTGTTGAGTTCATGCCACATTGCTGAAGAAAAGGAAGATTAAATTAGATTAGATTAGATTAGATTAATACTTGTTCCTTAGATCATGTATACGACATTTCGTAATGATGTGGAACGTGTCAGTTTAGTAAATTTTGTCTATACTTGACAATCTATATTTTAAGAATTTTTTGTAAATGACAAGGTATTAATGAAAGAAATATCTTCTGAGTGATACCATTTTGCTTTACAACTTCTTCAACAACTCAATGTTTTGATTTCTCTTTTGATATTTTCTAGAGTCTTTTTGTGTCCCTGCATGTATTAGATTAGATTAGATTAGTTTTTCGTTCATGGATGTAGAACATGTCAAATATAATGTTGCCATATAAAAATGTGTTTTCCCACTTTTTTTGTGTTCAGTCACCTGTGGGCACTAAAAAAAAAGATCCTAGAAGATCCCAGGGCTTCAAGACATTGAATTATTGAAGTAAGATAAGATAATAATATGACCTAATCACCCAAAAGATATTCTTTCATTGACAGCTGCTACATCAACTTGCAGACATGAAAATTATGCTGCCTGATAAAAAAAATTGAAGCACACAGAGAAGGGAGCAGAAATTAAATTAAATTTCATGGATTAAGAGATTAAGTGATGTTATTTCAAAGTCAATTCAAATTTACAAAGAACTTGACAGGATGAGGCCACTCATAGAATTATTTTTCATCTTTTCTGGTGTGATTGCTTGTACTGTTTCAGTTGGAAAGGGTGTTATAAAGCCATTGCATCTTGTCTTTAGCAAGCTGAATCACAAATGGTCCTTATATTTCAGATACTGGCACTGGTACATAGTTAATGTCTGAGCTGGAACCACATATATGCTACTGAAGACAGTTTTGATGTATTAATAGCCACAAAAGTACCACAATCTCAAAAAATGTAGTTAATTCAGACATATGCTATGAGTGTACAAGCACTGTTTACTTGAAAACTTGCACCACTATACAAGATAAAGGAAGACAAAAAGATTAGGGTTTAACGTCCTATCGAATTGTGATCATTAGAGATGGAGTGCACACTCTGTAAGGGATGGGGAATAAAATTGGCTCTGTGCTCTGAAAGGAACCATCCCAGCATTCCTGGGGTGATTTAAGGACTTCTGTACCAATGTCTTTTGTGTCAAGAATCCATCAACTGTATAATCAAATCTGAAACTTTCAGTTATTATATTAACAAATGCCATGAAAGGCCTACATTATGGAGTTGCAAAAGATGGGTTTAAGACTGCTGAATAATTTATGAACCTACAGCATAAATAGATTGTAAAGAATATGCTGAATTTATTCACAAAAAGAAGTAAGAAGTGCTATGGTGTTTAACTGGCTATAATATGAAGGAAAGAAACGTTATGGAACTTTTTTTAAATAATTAATCTGGGTCTTTTGCTCACCAGTTAGTTGTGTTAATAACTATGCCTCTCTAGCACAGTTGCTTTCCACAACTGTACTGTGTGGAAAGTCTTCCTCCTAAATCCAGTTTCTCTGATCCATTTCAGTCGACATGAGTTGCTGCCTTGAACTCAAATAACAATGCAGAGGCTGGGATTTGAACCAAGATCTGCTGCACACAGATTACACAGTGGTTTCTGCAACTGACTCAGGTTCAAATCCTGCATGATTCAAATTTTAATTGATGATAGTGTAAAAGGTCTTGGACATTTTGAATAGTGATACCTATGCCTAGGTTTTATGTAGTGATCCTTTTCATGTTCTATGCACAGGTGCTATTCAGATAGGCTTCAAGATACTCTGTAGTGTTGTTTGACATTAAGGGGGTAAATTGTGTGGCCTGAGATGGAAATAAGAATCTCTGCTGAGGAGGGAGGCATACCATTGTATTCTGTCCAGTTGTGCATAGCCACAATGCCAATTTCCTAATAAGCAGAAAATGTGGGTTCAAATCCAGGCCTTGGTATGAAGTTTCATCAATGCTTCAGTCTGCATATATATACATTATAGATTTTTGAAACTGAAAAAAGTCTTTGGAGCCATATATATAGCTCAATTCTGAATTATGACAAGTATTTGCCTGTTCAGTTAAGCTTAATAGCAACATTGTTTTTCTATTAGTTTCTCATTATAACTGTTAATAAGTCAATTCAGGGTGCTGACTGAATATTTTCTTCTTGAGATATGTATCTATGAGTGTCATTCAGGTAAGACTGGTGTTAAATATTAACTACAGGATATGAATCTTTAATACCTTTTTATTTATTTATTTATTTATTTATAATTATACATTTGCAAAGTTTAAATTTTTACAATTTTATGGTGAGAATTTGTGTTGCCCACTGCATGTATAAACAACAGCTTGATCACTTAAGTATGTATTATTTAGAAGAAGAAAATATTTACAGGAATTAATAATAATAATTTTGGATGTTTGTCACTAAAATTATTCGGGGTCTCATCCAAAAGCATGTAGGAGAGATTCTATTCTGTATGGAAAGTTGAAGTGGAGGTACTGGCAAACAGATGCTCTGGATCAGGCTGAGATGCAATCTATAATGCACTTTAAGCTGTTGTAATAATATAGCTTATAATATTCCACCTCATACACTTCACAAAAGCTACAGGATGATGTTAAATGTTGCCTTTACTAATAAGAACTTGTCTATGTTATCCAATGAAAAGTGACATAGATATTTTCATTTATGTTTATATTGTTTATAATTCAGGTGTTGATGACAGTGGCTACACGCTGGCAAGACATCCTGGAACCCATGTCTTTGGCAATTGCAGAGGTGTATACAACACAGCAAGAATCATAGCCAGTGCCTCAAATGCAACAATCAGACAAAGTGATGGATTCTGCAAGTGAGATGCCACAAGAGACAGCCTCGGCATCACAGCCTCCACAGATGGTAAATGAACCTCAGCAAATCCAGCATGATATGACTACACAAGACCACAAGAGAAAACAAAATGTGATTGTTTCTCAGCACATGCAAGAAATATCTGCAACATCTCCTGGGTTAGAAGACTTGCTGGCAATGTCACAGGAAGCACCAGGTGTGTCTATCATGCCAATGCAGTCATTAATAGCCTTGCGTGGTTATCAACAAACAAGACAAGTGATGTGTGAGATACAAGAGAAGCTAAAATTCATGCGTTCATTACAGCAAAAAGCACAAATGTCAGCACAGCAGAATCAACAAGTGAATATTGAAAAGCAGCCAATACAACAAGCAAAAGCCATGCAACATCCTAGGCAACAAGCTGTAACAGAGTCCAAGAAAACACATGTATCTCATGAAAGACCAACAACTCCACCTATAATACCTTCACTACAGAAGGTGCTCGAAGAAACTTCTGTTGTACAGCAAGTCTCAGAAAACAATCAAACACAACTGTCAACAAATAATACATTACAAAAAATGCAATTGAATACTCAACATTGCAAAAACCAACAAGAAATTATTGTATTATTTCAAGAAGACAGAACATCTCCTTCAAACCTAAGGACCATTCTGACTTCACTCCCCACATTTCAAAAGGCAATACATTTATTTATTGCACCAGGGCAGGCATTACCATCAACTACTGTTCCACAGATGGCCAAAGATGATATAAATGCTTCACAGAAAAATCCACAAACAATACCACAATCACAACTGAACCAACAAGTCACTGTGTCTTCACAGACATCTGCACCAGAGCAGTCTCTAGAAGATTACATGGAACTTATGAAGGATCTAGAGTTTTCTTTAAACTTGGAATTCCTGTCATTGACATCAAAGATAGCTCGAAAGCCACCACCTACAGAGCCTTTTGGAGACATGGCTTCAAGAAGTGGCAGTGAACAAGATATAAGTGTTGATATTCAGAACCAATCGTAAGTATTTATCAGTTATTCTTCCAATCACTTGCCTGAGGCAACATTTTAGTATGAAATTAGGTACAAATTTTAAAGTAATACTCTATCATTGAATTTTATATGTTGCCTCCTCTTGCCATTTTCAAAGTTTTTGCACTTTCATATGTACCAGTACATATATTGGAGAAAAAATGTTTTAGACAGTAGGCAACATCTTTTTTGTCTAAATGTTTCTATTATAATTTTAATTAATTTTTTTTATCCTTGTTAGGTTAACGCCTTCAGGCTCTCTATTTCTTAAGACTACAAACTTATACATAAGGCAGAGGTAAGGAGTCTACAGAGCAGTGTGTGTGAACGAGGGTTCACCTTAAATCTGAACAGCAATTTATCACTTGCAAAAAGCAACCTCTAGAAGTTGTAAAATACCCTCTCCAACCCCAAAGACACTTACAATGGCTGATTACATTGTTTTCATTCAATATCTGAAATTCTTGATAGAAGTGCAAGAGTTCAGATGGTACCTGGGCCATGCATTATTACTTGGGGGTGACTTCAACCTGCTGAGTATAGACAGGAACACCTATGCTTTCACTACTGGGGGTACAGACATGCAGTCTTGTGAACTATTGTTGAGCATGTTTTCCAAACACTGCTTTGAGTAGCTAAATCATCAAGCCATACAAAATGAAAATATATTAGACACTATAGCTACAAAAAAGCCAGACATTGTCAATGATGACTCTGTAGAGACAGGAGATAGTGATCATGTCATCATAGGGACAATGGCCACCAAAGTTAATAAATCATTAAAAAAGCATAGGAGAGTCTTTATGCTAGAAAGAGCAGATAAGCAATTGTTAGTGTCCCACTTAAGGAGTGAATGGACATTGTTTAGTTCTGGTATGGTGGCTGTAGAGGAATTATGGGCAAAATTGAAATGTATTTAAATAAAGTGCTGGAGAAATATGTGCTGACAATGTGGATTAAAAATGAGACAGACCCATTGTGGTTTAATAAAAAATATTCGAAAAATGCTGAGAAAACAAGGGCAGTTGCACTCTTGGTTCAGAAAAGGTCAAGCGAATCAAATCAGGCAAAAGTTAGTAGAGATTGGCACGTCTATGAAAAGAGCGATGTGTGATGCATACAATAACTACCACCATCATACCTTAGCAAAAGATCTTGCCCAGAACCCAAAAGAATTCTGGTCCTATGTTAAATCAGTAAGCAGATCAAAGTCCTTTGTCCAGTCACTCATTGACGATTCTGTGCTGGTGATAGAAGACAACAAAATGAAGGTCACCAAAGTTTTAAATTAAACATTGAAGAAATCATCCATGCAGGAGGACCATGCAAACATACCTTCATCTGATGGTCACACAAACTCTGAAATAGAGGACATAGTAATAGGCATAGCCAGTGTAGAGAAACAGCTGAGAAAGTTGAAAACAAACAAGTCTCCATATCGAGATGGAGTAACAATCTGGTTTTATAAAGAGTAATTGGCAGCATTGTTCTTTACTTAGCTTGCATTTATCATGAATCTTTGATCCAGTGCAAAGATCCAAGTGACTGGAAAAAGGCACAGGTAACTCCTGTGTATAAGAAAGGCAAAAGAATGGACCCACAAAATTACAGACCTATATCATTAACATCAGTTTGCTGTAGAATTCTTGAACATATTCTCAGTTCAAATACAGTAAATTTCCTTGAGACAGAAAGCTTCTGTCCAAGCATTAGTACAGCTTTAGGAAGCAACGATCATGCAAAACTCAGCTTGCCCTTTTCTTTAATGACATATTGCAAGCTATGGATGAAGGGCAACAAGCAGACTACATATTTCTCAATTTTTGAAAGGCATTGGACATGGTACCACACTACAGACTGATAACGAGAGTACAAGCATATGGAATAGGTACCCAAATATGTGAGTGGCTTGAAGACTACTTAAGTAATAGAACTCAGTATGTTGTCCTCAATAGCAAGTCTTCATCAGAGATTAGGGTATTTCCAGGGTTGCCCCAGGGGAGTGTGATAGGAGTGCTATTATTTTCTACCTACATAAATGATCTGGTGGACAAAGTGTAATACTTGGAAATAGATGTAATTCACAATCACTCAGTTGCTGTATGGATGCCAACCTGTACTGTGTAGTAAATATAAGAATTTGAAGTCCTAAAATTGGCAATGAGATTTTGCATCCGCATGTGCTGTAGCTTCATAATGGACGAGATACTTCGGGCCGTCTGTGCCCACCTCCAGGGTATTCCATTGTTGACCACGGAACAACAACAACCATTAGAAACAGCTGTGTCCTCCCTGGTGTCCACAGTATCACATTTGGATCCATGGGTGGCCACAGGTGTGCCATCGGTAGTGGCAGTGCCTCCTTTTCTGCCATTTGAGGTGACTACTGACAAATGGGAATCTTACAAGCAATGTCTGCATCAACATTGTGTGGCTTTTTCAGTCCAGGACCTGGCTAAGCAAAAAGCCTTATTTTTGTCATAGTTGTCATCATCTATGCATCATAGTCTACTTGTACTTTCCCCCCTTTGGGACCCCGTCACACTGTTGTTCTCTGAAATATGTTCCCTTTTTTAGGGCTGTTATGTCAAATAGTCCCATGTAGTAGTGTCTAGGGTTGCCTTTCACAGGAGTCAAAAACAACCATCACAAGGAATGAGTTACAGAACTCCAAGGTCTGGCCAGGCACTACCACTTTATTTCTAAACCATTTGTAGAGTCAGTGGTTAGGGATATGGTGATTTGCATTGCACTGGACACTGAAGTCCGCAGACAACTGTTACAGATCAAACTTTCTACCCATATCAAAGTTGTTAGAATAGCCATAGCATATGAAATGTCTTCTGCCGTCAATTCTCAAATAAATCAGTGGGCTGGAATTTCACTAGTAGAGGTTGCCCCAGTAGGTGGGCCGCCGACCGTGGCTCTGTCCACTACGCAAAGCAGGACAACAACCGTGTGCCGTGTTTACTAATCTGACACAGCAGGGTAGTGCTGGCTCACCCAGCAAATGGCCGTCTTGTCCCAGTTGTTTTATTAAACATGACTGCACTCAATGCCCTCAGCGGCAGGCAATTTATCAAAATTGTCAAAAACAGGGTCATACCGTGACAGTCTGTATTGCAAAGAACTGTATACAGCCAGTAGTTGAAGTTACATCTGATGTTGACAAATCCCCCATGACAGTCCATGAAGTTATAGAGGTGTCCTTGCAAGTCAACACCAGTGTTGCGGCTACTCTTTTAAATGCATCTACATCTACATGCATACTTCACAATCCACCGTAAGGTGCATGATGAAGGGTACACTGTACCACTAGGCATTTCCTTTCCTATTCCACTCCCAAATAGAACAAGGAAAAAAAGAATGCCTATATGTCTCTGTACGAGCCCTAATTTCTATCTTGTCTTTGTGATCACTACGCAAAATGTATGTAGGCAGCAGGAAGGTCGTACCACACTCAGCTTCAAATTCCAGCCCTCTAATGGAAATTCCTCAACAGATATTCACAAAAAGAACATCGTCTTTCCTCCAGCGATCCCCATTTGGGTTCCTGGAGCATTTCTGTGACACTCGTGCACTGGTCAAACCTACCAGTAACAAACCTAGTTGTTCGCCTCTGAACTGCTTCTATGTCTTCCTTTAAACTGATCTGCTGCAGGTCCCAAACACTTGAGCACTACTAAATACATGGTTGTACAAGTGTTTTATACACAGCCCCCTCTACAGATGAAGTACGCCATCCCAAAATTCTCCCAATAAACTGAAGTCAGCTGTCTGCCTTACTCACAACTGTCCTTACATGTTCATTCTGTTTCATATCACTCTGAAACATTATGCCCAGATATTTCGATGCAACTGCATCAAGAAGCTCACTACTAATGCTGTAATCAAACATTATGGGATTGTTTACCCTACTCATGCACATCAACTTTACATTTTTCTACATTGAGAGCTAGCTGTGATACTTCACACCAACTAGAAATTTTGTCAAAGTCATCCTGTATGCTATTACAATCAATTAAAGATGACACCCTTGATGAACCCTCTGCCAGGAGTCCTATCACACTCCCCTGGGGCATGCCAGATGCCTGACAATACACTCATCTCTGATGAACACTTGCCTTCGACAACAACATACTGCATTCTATTACTTAAAAAGTCTTCCAGTCATTCACAAATCTGCGAACCTATACCATAAGTTCGTATCTTCGTTAGCAGTCTGCAGTGTGGCAACACGTCAAACGCCTTTTTGAAGTCAAGAAAAACACAATCTGCCTGTTACCTTTCATCCATGGCTCACAGGATGTCATGTGAAAAAAGGGCAAGCGGAGTTTCACATGAATAGTGATTCCTAAGCCCATGTTGATTCATAGAAAGCTATTCCATCTTAAGGAAATTTACTATATTTGAACTGAGAATATGTTCCAAAATTCTACAGAAAACTGATGTCAATGATATTGGCCTGTAATTTTGTGGGTCAGTTCTCTTTCCTTTCTTATAAACAGGAGTCACCTGAGCTTTTTTCCAATAACTATGAACTTTGCACTGAATTAAATATTCACAAAAAATGCAAGCTAAGTAAGGAGCCAATGCTGCAGAATACTCTTTGTAAAACCATGGTGAACCTTTTCCATCCTTAATCAACTTTATAGACACATATTTCTCTAACCCTTTATGTGCAATGCATTTAAATTTAGTCCACAATTCCTTTACATCCATTGTACTGGAACTAAACGATGTCCATTCATTTTCTAAGTGCGTTCCTAACAAATGCTTATCAGCTCTTCGTTATAAAAACATGCTCCTTGTCTTCTTGATTGGTTTATGGACTGTGGTCATCATCAATGCTATGATGATAACATTATCACTAATTCCTGTCTCTTCACAGACATCATTAATAAGGTCAAGCCTGTTCCTAGCTATAAGGTCTAAAATATTTCCATTGTGTGTGGGTTGCCGGTTTAACTGCTCAAGGCAGTTTGTGGAGAATGTGTCCAAAAGTAGCTCACAAGACTGCTTGTCTGTACCACATGAAATGTAACTAGAGAGGCTCCAATCTGTACTCTTAAGGTTGAAGTCTCCCCTGACTAATATTACATGGCCCGGTTACCTACACACTACCTGGTGTAGACTTTCTTTGAATGACTCTACAACTGCTACAGCAGCACTGGGGGGCTAATGAAAAAAACTATTACCTTTACTTCTCTTAGACCTGTTGTATGTGCCCAGATAACTTCACAGTTATTTTCAACCTCGATCTCGGTAGCTACAATATCTTTGTACACAGCAATGAACACTCCTTCTCCAGTTGTATCCGATCTATCTTTCTGATATGCATTCCACGCCTCCCTAAATATTTCTGAACATGCCGCATCATGATTTAACCAGCTTTCAGTGCCTGAAACTATCTGAGCACAATAATTTCCATTCAGCATTGCAAATTCTGGAACTTTGTTTTTAATACCGCTACATACAATGAATTAGGTTCCCCTCAGCTTGCACAGGTAACACATAAGTTGCGAGGGTATGGCAGTCAACAGATCCCCATTTGGAGGCAATTTCAGGCTGCCGCTGAATACAAATTAGTTTCCCGGCTATTAACTTTCATCGTTGTCGGATCCACGGATGCGGATAATTTGTTTGGGTTAGACTCCTTCACAAGCTTTGGGTTTACAGTGGATGACTCTATTTACTTCATGTCGAAGATGGTCCCATTCAATGCAGTCTCCACTATTTGCAGCAAATTTGCTCTCTTATTTTCTCCCAGACTGGGTCCAGCATGTGGCCCTCTCAAACCAGAGACATTACCAATATTTAAAAGAGCTCGGCTTCTTCTGGTTAGTATGCATTCTGTGGCCTAACTTGAGAGATTAGTCAGTTAAGGGGTTCTGTTCCCCATCAGATCTAGTAAGTGCGCCTCCCCCTTGGTGGATGTGGGGAAGCCTAGTGGACAGTTATGGCTATACAGGGATTTCATACAAAGAGTTAATGCATATTGTCAGTTGGATACATACCTGATGCCTTGCCCAGAAGATCTGATTTCTAAGCTGGTAAGAGGGGCCTGCTTTTCAAAGTTAGACCTAGCTGAAGAGTATTTTCAGTTACCACTGAGTCAAGAAGCTCAACATTGCTTGGTGTTGAACACCCCTTTCGGACTCTATACATATTTGTGGCTGCCATTCGGGGTTTCCAGTGCACCCATGATATTTCATATGTACTTAGAGCAGCTTTTGTAAACAGTAGATTCTTGTGTAAATTACTTAGACGATATTTTGGTCATGGGAAAGACCTCCCACAGCTCATATCGCCAACCTTCAACAGGTGTTTCACATCTTGTCCCAAATGTAACTTGGCGAAATTGCAGTTTTTCCAGCTGAGTATAGTATACCTTGGTCTGGAAGTGTCCCTGCAATGTGTTACACCTGTAAAGGAATACATGGAAGTGGCAGGCTCCATGCCTGCCCAACGGAACGTAAGGGAACTACAAGCCTTCCTTGGAAAGTTGGCATATTATCATTGGTTTCTTCTGCAAGCAGCCTCCATTGCTTAACTCCTTCATGACTTGTTGCACAAAGAGGTCACATTTGAATGGTCTCCCGCCTCTTAGGCTGCATTTGAGCACCTTAAACAATTGTTGTTGGACGCCTCGCAGTATGGACTGGAAGTGGCTCTATCACACCGGAACTCAGATGGCACTGAAAGGCCCCTGGGATTCATGTCTAAAACCCTCAACCCAGTGCAGGAATGATATTCCCAGGTAGAGAAAGAGGCACAATAATTTTTGTGGTACAGGAGTTTAACTTGTTCTTATAAAGCAACAACTTCACTTTAATGACTGACCATCGGCTTTTAGTGGCCCTCTTTCGGCTGGACATGGTCCTACCAGACAAGTCTGCCCACTGTCTCCATCAATGGGCCTTACACCTGTCCCATTTTCAGTATGACATCGTTTACTGCACCACTTCACAACATACTAATGTGTATGCATTATCACGGCTCCCTCTTGGGGTGGATTCACAGTTCCATAAGGAAGAAATCCTTTGTTTTCCCATAGATGCAGATGAGGAAACACCATTATACAGGTTTTCCATCAGTAGTGAAGTCCTACCGGCGACCACGGACAAAGATCCCATTCTCAGGATAGAATGAGTATGGTTGGAATGCCCACCAAGCTTGGTATTGGACCTGTTACGTAATTATTTTTTCCTGCAGCACCGGCTCTCAGTAGTGGCCGGGGTACTCTTATTGGCCATGAAAGCCGGCAATCTGCAGGTCATAATTCTTTTGACTCTCTGACTGCAAATATTAATATTACTACACAAAAGCCCCTGGGGAATTTCCCGCACTAAGGCTCTGGCCCGACGACACATCTTTTGGCTGGGAATTGATTGGGAAATCGAACATCTAGTGTTACTTGTGACACCTGCACCCTACAGCAGGCCAATCCCAAATGTTCCCTCATTCCTTGGCCTGTCCCTTTGCAACTGTGGGACTGGATACACATTGATTTTGTAGGTCTGTTCCTGGGTTCCTGTTGGCTCTTAGTAGTTGATGTCCTCTCTAACTTTCCATACATCGTTCTGATTAGTTTCACTTCTGCCATGGCCACTGTTGGGGCATTAATTAAAGTATTCTCTATTGAACATCTTTCATACGCAATTGTGACAAATAATGGCCTTCAATTTTCCGCCATTCCGTCCATAATCTAACAGAGAAGTGAAGCAGCTGGTGCAGACATTTAAAGCACAGATGCACAAATATACAACCTCCACGTTGGTCAATGACTCCCTCTTACAGAGTGGTCTGAAGAAGCAATATGTTGGTTGATGCTTCATGAAATGATTGGCCTTGGAACTTTGACATAAGTACATACTGTGATACAGATCACATCACTTGCAGCATCTGCCACTGGAGATTCCTAAACATGTCTGTGACATTTTTGTGCATACTAAATAAATGTGTAACAAAGTGTGCTGCTCTCCACTGTATCTTCTCTATGTTTTCTATTAACCCTAGCTGGTACAGATCCCACATTGATGAAAAATACTCAAGTGACGGTCAAATGACAGTTTTGTAACCTACTTCCTTTGTTGATGGACTACACTTCCTGTGGATTCTTCCAATGAATCTCAGTCCGGCATCTTCCTTACCCATGACCCACTTTATATGGTCATTCCATTTCAAATCTTCCTTATGTCTTCACCCCACCCCCCTTATAACCGTGCTAGGTGGCGCAGTGGTAACGAACTGGACTCGTATTCGGAAGGACAGTGCTTCAAATCCACCTCCAGCCATCCAGATTTAGGTTTTCCGTGATTTCCCTATATCACTCCAGGCAAATGCCGGGATGGTTCGTTCAAAGGGCATGGCTGATTTCCTTCCCCCATCCTTACCCAAAAATCCAAGCGTGAGCTCCGTCTCTAATGACCACGCTGTCAACGGGATGTTAAACACTGAGATTCCTTTCTACCCCCATATATTTTATGAAAGTAACTGTTTCCAGTGTTAGTCCTCCTATTGCATAGTTATATAATAAAGGCTCTTTCTTTCTATGTAAATGCATCACTTTACACTTGTTTATGTTGAGGCTCAATTGTCATTTCCTATACCATGTGATATTACACTGCAAATCATTCTGCACTTCCAACACTTTTCCATTGTTGCAACTTCTAAAAAAACTACAGCATCATCTGCAAAAAGCTTCATTGAACTTCCAATGTTATCTACAAGATCATTTATATATGATGTATGTGTACAAAGTTCATCTGTTTGGTTATATAAAACAAATGTGTACATATACAGAAAAAATATTTATTGTACAAAAATCTACAACTGTTAAACTACTCTCTACAGAGCCTCCAAAATTTTCTAAGCACTAGTCATAGCATGGCACAAGTTTTTGTATGCATGTTTCATAGAAAGTTGCTGCCTGTATTTTCAACCATGTGGTAACATGTTCTTTCTGCTCATCATCATCATTAAAGTGTTGACCACCAAGGGCAGATTTTAGGTGTAAGAAGAGATGAAAATCACTAGGAGCTGTACAGAGAATGATCAAACGCGTCCCAGTGCAATTCCCATAAGAGCTGTTTGGTCACATGCTCTGTGTGAGGTCAGACATTATCTTGCAAAAAAACATCACTTTTTGACAGTAATCCATCATGCTTATTCAATATTGTACAAGGCAATTTCTTAATGGTCTCACAGTAACCATGTGCATTGATTGTTTGGCCTTGTGGTAAGAAATCAATCAGCAAAATGCCTTTTCTGTCCAAAAAACATTGTACATGGTTTCTCAAGGTGTCAAGAATTCATTGGGGATGAAGTGTGCATCCATTCCCATAATTGCCATTTTATTTCATGGGTGTTGTACAATACCGGAGTTTCACCCCTCATTTCTATAAGAAAGGAAAGAGAACTGACCCACATAATTACAGGCCAAATAATTGACATCAATTTCCTGTAGAATTTTGGAGCATATTCTCAGTTCAAATATAGTAAATTTCCTTGACCTAATAATGGAAAGTCCTGGTTGGAATTAATAATATAGTAATAAGGACACTTCACAACCCACCGCAAAGATGTGGTGACAAGCTGTGGTAGGCACATACAAAGACACACACATACAACACTTTCAGCTATCAGCCATGGCCTTCTTCAGAAAATAGAATATCCACGCAATCACACAGACACACAACAGTCATAAAACCATCACCTCTGGCTGCCGCACTTAAAAGTGCTAATGATGCACTTCAAAGTGCAGCAGCCAGAGGTGATGGTTGTATGACTGTTGTATGCTTTTTTTTATGTGCCTATCACAGCTTGTCTTTGCAGTGAGTTGTAAACTGTCCTTATTACTATATTGTAAAATCATCTATATAATTGATCTGATGGACAGAGTAACTTGTAATTTGTGGCTGTTTGCTGATGATGCTGTGGTGTGTGGGATAGTGTCATCTTTAATTGACTGTAATAACATACAGAATAACTTAGACAAAATTTCTAGGTGGTGAAAAGAATGGCAGATAGCTCTCAGTGTAGAAAAATGTAAGGTGATGTGCATGAGTAGGAAAAACAATCCCATAATGTTCAAATACAGCATTAGTAGTGAACTTCTTGATGCAGTCGTTCAAATATCTGGGCTTAACATTGCAGAGCGATGTGAAATGGAACAAACATGTAAGGACAGTTGCGAGTAAGGCAGACAGCTGACTTTGGTTTATTGGGAGAATTTTGGAATGATGTACTTCACCTGTAAAGGAGACCATGTATAAAATGCTTGTACGTCCATGTCTTGAGTATTGCTCAAGTGTTTGGGACCCACAATAGATCAGTTTAAAGGAAGACATAGAAGCAGTTCAGAAATGAGCAGCTAGATTCATTATTGGTAGGTTTGACCAATGCATGAGTGTCATGGAAATGCTCCGGGAACTCAAATGGGAATCACTGGAGGAAAGATGATGTTCTTTTCAAGAAATTCTGTTGAGGAAATTTAGAGAGCCAGTATTTGGAGCAGAGTGTAGAACGATCTTCCTGCCACCAACTTACATTTGATGTAATGATCACAAAGACAAGATAAGAGAAATTTGGGCTCATACGGAGACATGTAGGCATTCTTTTTTTCCTTGTTCTATTTCGGAGTGAAACAGGAAAGGAAATGTCTAGCAGTGGTACAGTGTACCCTCCACCATGGACCTTATGGTGGATTGTGGAGTATGTATGTAGATGTAGAGAATGGAAACCATTGCATTCTTCATTGTAGCATATCAAAACTGAAGTGCACTGCCCATCCATTTTTTTTTCCTTTTTCTGTTGTTCAGTAAGAATTTTGGGTACCCAACATGAGCAAATTTTTTAAATTTCACTTTTTCAGTAACAATTTCATGAATTAGTGATCTTGAGATTTGTGGAACTCCCACAGCAAGGCACTAAATGCAAACTTATGGTTCTGCTTAATCTTCTCTTCAATTGTGTAAAGCAGTTCAGCAGTAACCACAAACGGGTGTCCACTTCATTCTTCATTGTGTACTTGACCTCGTCCTTCATTGAACAGTCTGACCCATATTCTAACCATTGAATCACTCAAGGTATTTTGTCCATAAACCTCACAGATTTGCTGATGAATTTCCTTTGGTTTAACTTTCTTTGCATTTAGAAAACAAATCACAGATCTTATTTCACACATGGCAGCACTTTCAATTATGGCTGACATTATAAAGAAGCACTACAAAGCACACATCTGTTGTGGTGTCACCATTTGTTAAAACTCTAGTAGTCTACACAAGTCACCACGCCGCTTCATGAAGATGCGATAACTCATGTCACAGTACTTTGACCACTGGAGGTGCCTCAAGTCTGCACCGGCCAATCAGAAGAAGAGGGCTTGCCAAGATATTCCGGTGCACTGACAGACATGACAGGAGTATAGTGGAGGACACTTCAGTCTAGCAATCAACAAATCAACTGAAGAGTATGTCAGTATAGTACAGATCTGTCTACAGCGATCCATCCGTCTATATTAGCTGAACCCCGAACACTACTAGTGACTGATGTATTGTAGAACTGTGAACTATGTATTAGGCAGCAGTGTACCACAAGAACATCACATAAAAGTTGAGTAACATTTTCAATTATAATAAAAGTACATATGAACTAATCACCTCTTCGGTTGTAGACCTTGTCCACAATCCTTGCTAGTCACAGGCCACCTCCCGAATCTACTGCTCACAGCGTGCATACCAAGGATACAAAAATGTTGGCAGCAGCAATCTGAAAATGGCATACATGTCTTCTTCTTAAGTCAGAGTAACTGCCGCGTATGCTTTGAATTGCGATTATAGTGCTGCTGTGGATGGAAATCAAAACGGAACTTACTTTGTGGACAACTCTCATACACTGTGAAAAGTAAAGGTCCCGAGACATGCCTGAGACCACTTTAATGTCTGAAGATTTCTCTCCATTAAGACTGACATGTGGCATTCTGTTAAATATAAACATCTCTATGTAGTCACTCAATTGGTCTGATATTCCATACGCTCGCTCACACTTTGTTCATGAGGCGATGGTCAGGAATGGTATCTGAAGTCAAGAAACATGGCATCTACCTGGGATCCTGTATCTACTGCCCTCTGGATCTTGTGGGTGAATCACACAATTTTTTTATTTTATATTTTCATTTTATTTTATTTTATTTTTTTAAATTTTTTTTCAAATGATCGTTGTTATTGGAAACCATGTTGATTCCTACAAAGGAGATTTCCAGTCTCCAGAAATGACTTAATAATTAAATATAAAACGTTTTTCAAAATTCTGAAACTGACCTATGGCAGGGATATAGGCCTGTCTGATCAATGACCCTTCTTATAAACAGGAATGACCTGCACCCCCATCCAATCCTTAGGAACACTTCATTTCTCTAGCAACCTTTGGTACACCACTAGTAGAAAGGGAGCAAGTTCCTTCACATAGTCCATGTAACATCAAATTTGTATCCCATCAGATGCAATGGCCTTTCCTCTGTTGAGAAATTTCAGTTGCTTTTCTATCTCTCTGACACTTATTTCACTATTTGCCATTTTATCATTTGTGAAGTGGTTTAGAAGAGGCACTACAGTGCAATCTTCCTCTGTGAAACAGCTTTGGAAAAAGACATTTAGTATTTCGGACTTTTGTGTATCATCCTCTGTTTCAATACCATTATGGTCACAGAGTGTCTGAATATCTGGTTTTGACCCATTTACTGATTGGATATAGAAACAAAATTTCTTAGGATTTTCTGCCAAGTCGGTACACAAAACATTGCTCTCAAAGTCATTGAACATCTCTTCCATGGCAGCCCTTATGCTAACTTTGGCATCATTTAACTTTTGCTTGTCTGCAAGACTTCTGCAACATTGATATTTGATGTGAATTCCTCTTTGCTTTTTTAACAGTTTCGTAATTCGGTTGTTGAACCACAGTGGATCTTTCCCATCTCTCATAATTTTACTCAGCACATGCCTATCTGATGCATATTGTACAGTACACTTGAACTTCATCCACAGTTGCTCAACACTTTGAGTGTTATAGACTAAACTATCATGTTTATCCCACAATGTATAAACACCTGAATGTGTATCCTGCATTGGGACTATTGTTTGCCTGTCTTGAACTACTTACATTATGGGTATGGTGTCTGTTCTTTTGGAGATGACCAAACGTACAGACACAACTGGTTTATTAACAGCCGTATGATACCATTGGCTTATGAACAGCCATTTATATATATATGATGAAACACAAATCCCTGGCACTTGCTGCACCTAGGTTTTGAAATCCAATGGCAACATATGAAAGTTTGTACGGAATCATGACCACTTTATGCATGTGGTCACTTTAACTGCTTCAACTATCCATTATATGGGAATTTTGGCTGACAGGAAGTGTCTCTGGATATCAAAGAGAGGTTAAGTGACTGCATGCATATCCTGATTTGAGTGCTGCTCTTACACAAATTTTCATATGTCATCATTGGATTTATTTCAAAAACCCAGGTGCAGACACTGTCCGGTATTTGTGCTTCATTGTATAAATATATTGCTGCTAATGAATTAATGGTGTCTATTTTTCTAGACATGTCTGTAAGAACGTATACCATGCCTACAATATAAATAAATGTTGACAGGATAGTAATGGTATCAGTATCAGATGCAAATTTATATATTTGACACCTTGCAGGAATCAGATACATATTGCAACCAAGGAGAACATGTAAATTGTGATGTGCTGCTTATTGCAATTTGAGCTGTATGTGAAGCTTGTCTAGATAGCTGAAGCAGTGCAGGTGACCACTTGCATAAAGTTGGAAATCTGGTTTTCAGTCTCAGCCTGATACAAATTTTCATCTGTTCCTGTTAGATTTATTTTGACACCCAGATGCAATCAATGTCAAGGATTTGTGTTTCATCATATTCTCAGGATAAGAATTGTAGGTGGGTCAGAATTTGAAGGCACAGCACTTCACACTTTGAACATGTTTATTGCTATCACAAGCATACACTCAGAAAAGATTGCCTCCTGATTGGAGTACTCTGCTATTTATACATAGAAAGAATTTTCTGAAACTAAAAAGTACATCAATCATCAGAAACACAGAACATTATAGAAATAGTAAATACAAAGAAATAAATCTTTCTGCCAGTGGTGGGATTTGAACCGGAAACTGCCAGCAGAGCAATCTGCAATGATAACCACTGCACCACAGATTCCATGGGAAGACTCACGTCATTTCTCCCCTTCCTGAATTTCTGCTGTTAGGTTACGTTTGGAGCCAGCTGCAGTGTCCTGGATCTTGATCTTGTCATAGGTCCTCTGTATTGTACTTCCAGAGAATCCTTCCATTATGTATGCATACATTCCTTGCAGTGACAATGACTGGTGTAGACTCTCCAGTCATGTCATTATCATAATGGTCTTTAGAGGCCTTGAACCAGAACCTGTTTCTGTCTATCTGCTCTTTGGGATCATGCTAAGGCTTTATATGGAGGATGTGAAAAATGTCTCTTAGTTTTTGTCATTTTGTGGATAGTTCATAATCATATACTTTGTAGGTGACATATGACAATTGGTATATGACACAGTATGGACCAAAGTTTCACGTCAGTAACTTTTCTGATAGCCCAACATTCTGTACAGGGGTAAAAATCCATACCAGATCTCCTGGGCTGTACACAACAGGTCATCATACCACTGACAGTCCTTCTCCCGGGCATCCAGTATCCATATGTGAGACAGCTGTCTTGCTTGTTTGACCCTGTTTCACATAGTCATCCTGCATCTCATCCAGTTGGAATGGGAAAAGGGTATCCATTTTCATCTCAACTTCTTTACAATGGAGCAGGAAAAATGTCGTGAAGCCTGTAGTGTCTTGCCTTGCTGTATTATAAGTAAATGTCATTACTGTCAGTATTGTGTCCCAATCCTTCTGCTCAACATTGATGTACATCAACAGCATATCTGCTAATGGCTTGTTAAAATGTTCTGTAAGACCATTTGTCTGAGGATGGTAGGCAGTTATTCAGTGAACAACACCACAACATGACATCACCTCTGTTACTAGTTTTAACTGAAATATTTTTCCCTGATCAGATATCATTACACATGGTGCACCATGCTTTAAAATAATGTCTACTACAAGGAATTTTGTGATCTCTGGAGCTTCTGCAGTCAGCACAGGTTTGTTGACAGTATAGCGGTTGAGGTAGTTAGTGCAGATTATTATTGGTTGATTATCAGTTGTTGACTTTGGGAACCTCCATAAAAGGTTGTTTCCAATGCAGTGGAATGGAACTGCTGCAGGTGGAATTGGTACCAGATGCTCAGGAGGTAATTGTGGCACATGCTTCTGTCATTGCCACCCCTTACAGTGACTCACATAGTGCTTGACAGATCCATAGAGACCTTGCCAGTAATACTTGCATCTGATTCTGTCTAGGGTCTTCACGAATCCCTGATGACCAGATATTGAAGCATCATGAAAATACTTGAGAATAACTGGCCAGAGATGAGCTGGAATGACCAGTAGCCATTTGGGGCCCAGTGGACCATAATTGCTCTTATACAATGTTCCGTTTATAAGTTGGAACTCTCCATTGGTAGGTTATCCTTTCTCCAAGGCCTCTAGCGTTTTTAATATTGCTGGATCTTCCCTCTGTTCAGCTGTAAAGTCATCAAATTCAGTGAGGGCTGAAATTTCATTCATGCTGTTGTGTTCCACGAACGGATTCCTCAAAAGGCAGTCGGCATCCTTGTGTTTGCGCCCATTCTTGAATACCACTGTGACATCGTACTCTTGGAGTCTTAGTGCCCATCTTGCTAGTTGACCTGATGGATCCTTCAAGCTAGTCAGCCAACACAAAGAATGGTGGTCTGTTACGACGGTGAATGGTTTGCCAAATAAATACGGCCAGAACTTGTTGATAGTCCAGATAACTGTGAGACATTCTTTTTCAGTTGTAGAGTAGTTTCTCTCGGGCTTTGACAGTACTCTTGATGCATAGGCTATCACTTTTTCAGCACCTTCCTGAACTTGTACAAGCACTGCACCAATCCCATAACCACTGGCGTCTGTATGAAGTTCCGTTTCTGCATTCTCGTCGTACAAGGCTAGCACTGGTGCGGAAGTTAGAGCCTCCTTAAGTGCCCGGAAAGCTCTTTCTTTTGTCTCATCCAAGTAAAACTTGTCGTCTCCCTGCAGAAGTTCTTGTAATGGACATACCTTGTTACAAAATCCTTTTATGAAACGTCGGTAGTATGAGCACAGCCTGAGAAAATTTCTCACATCACGAATGTGCTGAGGAGTTGGAAATTCTGTGACTGCCCTTACTTTATCTGGATCATGACGGACACCATCTCCATTGACTAGGTCCCCCAGGATTTTTATCTCATTGGCAACAAAGAGGCACTTCTTTGGACTGAGGCGGAGTTCTGCAGTCTTAACACACTTCAACACAGTTGACAGGTGGCTTAGATGTTCTGCAAATGTCATTGAGAAAATGATATTGTCACCTAGGTAACAAAGACATTTCGTCCATTTAAGATGTTGAAGCACGTGGTCCATCATGCATTTGAATGTTGCCAGAGCATTACATAGTCCAAACATCATGACTTGGAATTCATAGAGGCCATTAGGTGTAATGAAAGCAGTCTTCCCCTTTCAGCTTCATCGACCATGATTTGCCAGTAACCTGCCAGCATGTCCATGGTTGAGAAGTATGTAGGTCTCTTCAAGAAGTCTAAGGTGTCATCAATGCACAGCAATGGGTAGACATCTTTCTTTGTGATTTTGTTCAGCTACTGATAGTCAACACAGAAATGCCACAAGCTATCCTTCTTCTTCATGAGTATCATTGGAGATGACCAAGGACTCTCTGAAGGTTGAATAATGTCATTGTGCAACATCTTCTCCACTTCCTCCTGAATTATATGTTTTTCAGCTGGCAACACTCTATACAAACACTGGCTAATTGGTGGATGATCCCCAGCATCGATACAGTGTTTTATCGTATGCCATTTCATCTGGATATTCTTGTGCCTTGCCCTGAATGCACCTCAAAATTGGTGTAGTGTGGCTAACACCTGCTGATGTTGTTCCTTGTTCAGGCTGGGCCCTCCTACATGCATTTCCATAGTAGTTTCCTCTAGTGTGATGTCAGCAGTAACAGCAGAGCATGAGACTTCTTAATGATATTGAACTCACCATCCTTGACTGGTTTAGCTGTTCCAATACACATTCTTTTAAGGATGAGTTGTTATTGCTCATGAAAATTAGTGATCCAAAGCTCTCCTTGACCACCAGTAATGCTTCTGATAGCCACTGGCATGTAGATTTCCTTCGTTATACTGATTAGTATTCTGCAACTGACAAACACTTCACAGTTTAACTAGTCATTTCGGCTGCTGACTGGAAATCTTTTCATTGCCAACAGTGGGATCTCAACATTCTTGATAACCAACAATCTCCCAGTGGAGTACATGTTATGTGTACTCAATTTGTAGCTAGGATCTTCCACAGTGAATGACAGCCTGGGATGCCTGAATGAAGTCCCACCTGAGAATGGTGTTATAGCTACATTCTGTTAAAACAACGAATTCAAATGGCTGCATTCTGTTATTGATAGATGTTCTTGTGACACAAGGTCCTGTGGGCTGGACATATTTTCCATTTGCGACCTTCAGCACAGTTGCTCTTGTATCAAAGAAGATAGTCTTCTTTAGCTTGTGGTGGTAATCATTTGATCATTTGACAATACAGATAAGGAAGCTCCTGAATTGACTAGTGCCTGCACAGGTTGGCCATTGATGATGACATCAATGAGATTTTCTGACATCTTAGTGACTGTCATCCATAGAGGATTTTCATCTGCAGAGGCCTCACCTCCATAGATTGTCAGCTCGCCTAGTTATCCTGAACACAGTGGCTAGGTGAGTGGCTGGTATCACTGTAAGGTGATGGTGAGTGGTGGCAGTGTGTTGGAAAGTGACCATGTCCAGGATATGGCGACAGGCTTCGCCCCATAGGTCAACAGTAATCATCTGCAGTTAACTGCTGTTGAAAGAACTGCTCCAAGGTTGTTGTCTTGTGGCATAATAATTGTCAAATATTCGTTGTCTCTCCCTACAGCATTGTACGACATGACCAGGAAGCCTACAGTAAAAACCCATTGGTGTTTTGCCTTCCTGATATCTGCCCTCCTGTGAGGCATCATAGTTGCTGGGGGAGTTGGTTGTGGCCATGTCAGCTGGTTCCTAGGCTGCTGTTTGGCAGCTGCAGCATAAGTCATAGTAGAGCAAGGCCATTCTTCACGTCAGGTACGACTGGCAGGGCGGACAGGTGCTAATGTTTGAAATAGCTCTTACTCAGCGGCATTAGCTCCTTCATGACATACAGGACTAACATCCATGGTGCTCACTCAGTCTGACAGTCCTGGCTACCATAATCTTCTGTAATTCTTCTCTCAAAATTTGTCATGTGAGAGAAGCAAAGTCATGCTGGTCTTCCATAATGGCCATAGGGACTACATTTGGAAGTCTCTCATACTTCTTTTGTTCAGCCCTCCTATGTAGATCTTTTAAATTTTCTGGCACCATTTGATAAACTCTTGTGTCATTGAAATGTCTTTTAATAGAAGACCTTGATATATGTCTTCCGTAATGCCCTTCATTAGGTATGAAATTTTATTGGCCTCTGTCATATCTGGGTTAACCATATGACATACAGCCAAAACATCCTGTATATACAAATTAATTGACTCACCCTGTTCTTCAGTTGCTCTTGCATTAAACAGATTTGTTGTTGGTGGCCTCCAAATGTGTTCTTAAGTTCCATCTGGAATTTGTCCCAGCTATCAAGCTTTTCATTGTTTTCAATCATCTGCTTGGCTGTCCCACTCAGGTAGAAATATATGTTCACCAAGCACATCATGTGATCCCACCTATTATACTTAGCAACTAGGTCAAATCCTTTCAGCTATTTGTTTGGGTCCTATCCATTGTCTCCTGAGAACACTGATGTGTGTCTGTGATGTGCAGCTGGCATACTGCTGTTTTTGTAACCATGGGCCTTTTTATAATATAGACTTTTGGAAGGATGTAGTGAGTATATCCTTTGTATTATGTTTATTGTGCATGTAGGCAATGGCTCTCACACTGCGTAATTGGAGCCATGATGATGCAGATGTTTTGCAGTATACTCAGTGTCTCCACCAAATAGTGTCACATTGAGAATTGCAGGTGGGTCGGAATTTGAAGCCTGGGTCATTAATAGCACACAACACTTCACACTTAGAACAGTTTTACTGCTAACACAAGCATACACTCAGAACAGACTGTCTCCTGATTGGAGTACTGCACTATTTATACATTGAAAGGATTTTCTGTAACTTACATCAGTCATATGAAACACATAGAACATTCTAGAAATAGTTAACAGAAAGAAACCATTTTTTTTTTTCTGCAAGTGGCAGGATTTGAAACGGGGACCACCAACACAGCAATCTGTGATGCTAAAAACTGCACCACATGATATGTCGGAATACTTTTGGCAATATAAATAAATGATGGCTAAGCAGTTAATGGTATCTGTTCTTTCTGACATGTCTGGAAGAAAAAACAGTCCTTGTAGTGTCATAAAATATAATTTTTACCACTTAATTTTTAAAGAGTTTCAAATGATAAATTGTTTCAGACATTTTTATCTAATTATTTATTTGTTAGCTGATGCATAAGGTAGGAATGATAAAATAGTTACTTGGAGGAAAGAAGAAAGTTTTTTCTTTGTATGCAAATTAGCAACATTTAGCTACTTGTGATTCTTGAAGTTTTCCCGGAGTACAGAATATTCCATAAAGTTTTGGGATTGCAGCCGGATTCCGTCGACTTCTTGCCACGATATTTCGGCTGACAACCGTTCAGCCATCTTCAGGTGAGTGTGTTCCACTTGAAGGTGGCTGAACGGTTGCCAGCCGAAATATCGTAGCAAGAAGTCGACGGAATCCAGCTGCAATCCTGAAACTTTATGGAATATTTAGCTACTTTTCTACTACTCTGCCTATAATTATTCATACAAAATTTATATGTGAATGCCACTGTTATTGACAAATAACTTAATATTATTTGTGGCACTACATTTAGATGTTTTTCATGTAAAATAAATATCATTGTGCATTACTACAAATGACAATGTTGTGCTTTTCTCTTTGACTCAAGTATATTGTCTTTCAAAAGCAAGTTGAAATATTTCACTCTACTATTATAACCTTCAGTAGATGTTTCCAATTTTCAGTGGATATTCCCAGTTGCTGTGAAACACTTTGTCATGCTGAATAAACTCTCTTTATCTGTTTGGGAATGTTTTAATCTATTAGTCACTAATTAATTATAACTGGTGACCAATAACATACTTTTTTAATTTCCTTTACAGTGTACATGATACAAATATGCACAAACCAAATAGTGAAATGATACAAAAGAATCAACAGCAGCCATCACAAATTTTATTAGACTTTCGCAAAAATCTAATGGCATTTCTTTTAAGTAATAAAGATGCAGAACATTACTATGCAGACAGTAAATCAATTCCTCCATTATCAAAGGACCAACTAGAACTTCTGCAGGATCTTGAGCAATGTTATTTAGAAACCACTGATTCAAACACATCTTCTATTGCTGAAATTAAAGAAAGCACTTATGCAAGGAAAATGAGACGTGCAAATAAGGCCAGTGGGATAAAGACAACTAATCAAACTAATCCATCAACAGGATCATACTGTAGATTGAGGCATAATCTTCTTCAGAATAGACGTGAGAAGTCTCCAAAACAAAAAACTGAAAGTTGCAGTAATATGCCACCAGCTAAAGTAGCATTCTGCTTTAAGGCTGAAGATGGGGGAACTGTGTATTTGGCCCCTTCTGCAATACTTTTGTCACCACAGAGATTTCTGCAACGTATAACTGTACAAAAAGATTCAGAAAATGTAACACGCAACAGTGAACAACTCAAAACATATTTTGGGCTCTATAGATCCTCTAAGAAACCAGGAGTTAAGGATTCAGAAGTCAGTGGAGTTAGGATATCAGTTACTCCAATCCCTGAACTCCTGCATTATCTGTCTCGACAGGCTAATCCAAATGCAATAAGAGCACATGTTTATGTTTTTAGTGCTCTACTGCAGAAACTTCACAAAAAAAACCAAGCAGCCTCTGTATATTTTAAAGATATTGTTGCAGAGTGCTTAAGAAATTCTGAAATACTGACTGCAGACCAACATGTTGGAGTGGCTAATTCACAAGCACAAACAGGTGCAGGAAGGGAAATAAATAGAGCCCTGGATGGAGATGAGTTTAATACTACCACATCTAAAGGTCCTCTAAATATAGTTTCCACAAATGAATCATCAGGTTTCCAGGAAGACATGTTACAAAACTCATCAACAGGGCTGGACAACAAGCAGTCTCAAGAAAGAAAACAGGGTAACACTGAGTTGCTCAAAGAGAAGGAAGGGTCTCCCCCCACCCGTACACCTCGAACACTACTAGAAGCTGTCATCAGATTCTGTGTGGCTTCACCACCTAACAGGTAAGTTTCAAATAAAATTAATTGCCACATAACAAATTAACTTTACATTAAAATAAATCTTTATGAGATTAATATTGGTACTGTCTTTTCAGAGGGAAAAAAGAGAGAGAGAGATGTATTATGACAGAATGAAAATAGTTTGGTGTGTAATGTGACTGTGATGTTTTAGGATATTTTACTCTCTACTAGCAAAACATTTCTTTGAACTGTCTTAATGCACTACATAATAGTTATTATTATATGTTTCTTTGCAGTCCAGGTTTTGTAGAGCGGATCCATATACAGATGCTGTTGAGATTCACAGCAACAATTCTGAATAACAGGGTTTCCCGCAATATGAAACATGATAGTGATACCAGCATTCAAACTGTATCTCTGACAGAAGAAAATAAAAAAATTGGAAACTGCTGCATTATAAATTGGAATCAGAAGTTTATGAAATCTAATAAAGCAAGATATCAACTGAAGAATTTAAAGCACTGCTGTTTGACATGTAAAAGCCAATCATTTGTAACCAGTGGTAATGAAAGCAACAACAGTGTGGTAAGTGTGTAAATGTTATACATTGGTAATCTGATTCATTAGTTCCTGTCTTTCTTTTCATTTCCAACAGTTTGAGTATCTGATAACAAAACATGTTAGGGTCATAAGAAACTGTTATAATATGAATTTCCTGGGATACTATCACACTATCTTCCAATTTCTTTGACAGCAGTTTCCCACATATTCAGAAATATATTTCCCCACACATACTATTCCCAAGACATTCAGCTGTAACCACAGCCATGGTCTCCGAGCTGATAGTCCATGCTGCTACAAATGTTGTTGAACTGTTTGTGCAGATGGTTGTTGTATTGCAAAAGTCCGTATCTCTTGACTCAGGGATCGAGATGAGGCTGCACAATATGTTACAGCCATGCAGATAAGATGCCTGTCATCTCAACTGCCAGTGATACGAAGCCATTGGGATCCAGCATTGCATTCCGTATTTCTTCTCAACCCACTGATTCCATATTATCCTAACAGTCATTGGATCATGACCAAGGCAAACAGCAATGTCGCAATATGATAAACCACAATCACAATAGCCTACAATCCAACCTTTATCAAAGTTGGAAACGTGATGGTATACATTTCTCCTCCTTACACGAGGCATCATAACAACGTTTCACCAGGCAATGCCGATTAACTGCTGTTTGTGTATGAGAAATCGGTTGGAAACTTTCCTCATGTTAGCTCATTGTAGGTGTTGCCACTGGCGCCAACCTTGTGTGAATGCTCTGAAAAGCTAATCATTTGCATATCACAGCATCTTCTTCCTGTCGGTTAAATTTCACGTCAATAGCATTTCATCTTCATGGTTTAGCTGTTTTAATGGTCAGGAGTGTATTTTATTGTGATTATCATAGCTCCCTACATAGGAGGATGCTAACAAAATATGTTCACATCCAGAAAAGAAAATTGGTGAAACAAATTTCTGAAATAAATCTTTTGACAATGAATATCACCTTCCTTTTAATGATTTCCACACCAAGAGTTGTAGGATGTTCCTGTAGTATAACTGTTGCATCTTCTAAATGTTCTGCCAATGAAATGTACCCTTTGTTCACCTTCAGTATAATATTTTCTATGTGTTATTTCCAATTTATGTTTTTTGTAATTGTTATTCCTAGGTATTTAGTTGAATTTATGGCCCTTAAATTTGGCTGATTTATTGTGTAACTGAAATTTTACAGATTTCTTTTAGTGGTGATATGGATGATCTTATACTCCTCATTATTAAGGGTCAATTGCCAAATTTTGCACCATGCTGATATCTTATCTAAATCATTTTGCAGTTGCTTTTTCTCTTCTGGTGACTTTAATAACAGATAAATGACAGCATCATCTGCAAACAGTCTAAGTGAGCTACTGAGATTGTCTGCTAAGTATTTATAAAAATAAGGAAGAGTAGGGGCCCTATAACACTTCCCTAGGGAACACCAGATATCACTTCTGATTTACTTTATGACTTTCCGTCAGTTACAATGTACAGCGTTCTTTCTGAAAGAAAATCATGACTCCAATTGCAATTATGGCAATATTCCATAAGCACACAGTTTGATTAGAAGATGGTTATGAGGTACAGTGTCAAAATTCTTCCAAAAGTCTGGAAATATGTAACTAATTTGAGATCCCTTGTCAATAGCACTCACCACTTCATGTGAGTAAACAGCTAGTTTGTTTCACAAGAATAATACTTTCTGAATCTGTGTTGACTATGAATCAATAGATCATTATCTTTGAGGTTGTTCATAATGTTTGAGGAAAGCATATGTTCTACAATCCTGCTGCAATCTAGTGTTAATGATCTAAGCCTGTAATTTTGTGGAACTCTCCTATTGCCTTTCTTAAAAATCGGAGTGACCTGTGCAACTTTCCAGTCTTTGGGTATGAATCTTTTGCTGAGTGAGCAGTTGTATATGCTATACAATTGCTATTGCATCAGCATACACTGAAAGGAACCTAATTGGTATACAATCTAGACCAGGAGACATACTTTTGTTAAGTGATTCAAGTTGCTCTAATACTCCAGGGATATCTACTTCTAAATTACAGATACTGATAGCTGTTCTTGATTTGAATTCTGGAGTATTTGCTTCTTCCTCTTTGCTGAAAAAATTTCTGAAAACTGTGTTAACAATTGTGCTAAAGCAAAATTTCTTATCAGTAGCATCACTGGTGCTATCACATAGTGAATGTTTTGATTGTGTTTTATGTTAGTATACTTTACATATGACCAGAATTTCTTTGGATTTCCTAACACATTATGTGACAGGGTTTCATAGTGTAAACTATTATAAGCTTTTTGCATTGAAATTTGAGCAAAATTTTGAGTTTCTGTAAGAGCCAGTGTTGGGGATTTTGTGTCCAATCAAATTTTGCATGCTTGTTTCATGCTTTTGCAAGAGTGATCTAAACTTACATTGTTAGTTTTGACAGACTTGAGATTCGCACTCAGTTTTATTACAGAGAATGCATTCAGTATGATTTCAGACACCAATTTATGCTTGCCTCCGGCTTTGAACAAGAAATTCTGCCAAAATATTGAGAGTAAAATAAAGTCACCACCAATTAAAATTGTATGCTTTGAGTGCATTTTTTAAATTTGATCCAAGATTTCTATTAACATTTCTGCAATCAAATTGTCTGAGCCAGGGGGTTGGTAAAAAAAACCAATTATTAATTTCAGAAAGAAACTTCCACTCTGCAGCGGAGTGTGCACTGATATGAAACTTCTTGGAAGATTAAAATTGTGTGCCGGAAACGGGACTCGAACCTGGGACCTTTGCCTTTCGCGGGCAAGCACACGACCGACTGAGCTATCCCGACACGACTCACAATGCCTCCTCTCAACTTTACTTCCGCCAGTACCTCGCCTCCTACTTTCCAAACTTCACAGAAGCTCCTCTGCAAACCATGCAAGACTAGCACTCCTGGAAGAAAGGATATGGTGGAGACATGGCTTAGCCACAGCCTAAGGGATGTTTTCAGATTTAAACTTTCACTCTGCAGAGGAGTGTGCACTGATATGAAACTTCCTGGCAGATTAAAATTCTGTGCCGGAACCGGGACTCGAACCTGGGACCTTTGCCTTTCGCGGGAAAGTACACTAGCAACTGTGCTATCCTGACATGACACAGAACGCCGTCTCACAACTTAACTTCCGCCAGTACCTCGCCTCCTACTTTCCAAACTTCACAGAAGCTCTCCTGCGAAGCATGCAAGGCTAGCACTCCTGGAATAAAGGATATGGTGGAGACATGGCTTAGCCACAGCCTAAGGGATGTTTCCAGAATGAAACTTTCGCTCGTCAGAGTAGGAAGAGTAGGAAGCGAGATACTGGCGGAAGTAAAGTTGTGAGGCGGCATCGTGAGTCATGTCAGGATAGCACAGTCGGTCATGCACTTGCCCGCGAATGACAAAGGTCCCAGGTTCGAGTCCCGGTTTCGGCAGACAATTTTAATCTGCCAGGAAGTTTCATATCAGGGCACACTCCACTGCATAGTGAAAGTTTCATTATGGAAACATTCCTTAGGCTGTGGCTAAGCCATGTCTCCGCCATATCCTTTCTTCCAGGAGTGCTAGTTTTGCATGGTTCGCAGGAGAGCTTCTGTGAAGTTTGGAAAGTAGGAGGCGAGGTACTGGCCAAAGTAAAGTTGTGAGGTGGCATCGTGAGTCATGTCAGGATAGCACAGTCGGTCATGCGCTTGCCTGCGAATGGCAAAGGTCCCAGGTTCGAGTCCCGGTTTCGGCAGACAATTTTAATCTGCCAGGAAGTTTCATATCAGCACACACTCCACTGCAGAGTGAAAGTTTAATTCTGGAAACATCCCTTAGGCTGTGGCTATGCTATCTCTCCACCATATCATTTCTTCCAGGAATGCTAGTCTTGCATGGTTCGCAGGAGAGCTTCTGTGAAGTTTGGAAAGTGGGAGGCGAGGTACTGGCGGAAGTAAAGTTGTGAGGCGGAATGGTGAATCATCGTGGGATAGCACAGTCGGTAGTGCGCTTGCCCGTGAAAGGCAAAGGACCCAGGTTCGAGTCCCAGTTCCGGCACAAAATTTTAATCTGCCAGGAAGTTTCATATCAGCGCACACTCCGCTGCAGCATGAAAGTTTCATTCTGGAAACAACCCTTAGGTTGTGGCTAAGCCATGACTCAACCATATCCTTCCTCCCAGGAGTGTTAGTCTTGCATACTTCGCAGGAGAGCTTCTGTGAAGTTTGGAAAGTAGTAGGCGAGGTACTGGAGGAAGCAAAGTTGTGAGGAGGCACTGTGCGTCATGTTGGGATAGCTCAGTCGGTATTGCGCTTGTCCGCGAAAGGCAAAGGTCCCAGTTTTGAGTCCCGGTTCCGGCACACAATTTAATCTGCCAGGAAGATTCATATCAGTGCACACTCCACTGCATAGTGAAAGTTTCATTCTGGAAACATCCCTTAGGCTGTGGCTAAGCCATGTCTCCGCCATATCCTTTCTTCCAGTAGTGCTAGTCTTGCATGGTTCGCAGGAGAGCTTCTGTGAAGTTTGGAAAGTAGGAGGCGAGGTACTGGCCAAAGTAAAGTTGTGAGGTGGCATCGTGAGTCATGTCAGGATAGCATAGTCGGTAGTGCGATTGCACATGAAAGGCAAAGGTACCAGGTTCGAGTTCCGGTTCCAGCACACAATTTTCATCTGCCAGGAAGTTTCATATCAGTGCACACTCCGCAGCAGAGTAAAAGTTTAATTCTGGAAACATCCCTTAGGCTGGGGCTAAGCCATGTCTCCCCCATATCCTTTCTTCCAGGAGTGCTAGTCTTGCATACTTCACAGGAGAGCTTTTGTGAAGTTTGGAAAGTAGGAGGTGAGGTACTGGCAGAGGTAAAATTGAGAGGAGGCATCGTGAGTCGTGTTGGGATAGCTCAGTCGGTAGTGCGCTTGCCCGCAAAAGGCAATGGTCTCAGGTTCAAGTCCCGGTTCCGGAACACAATTTTAATCTGCCAGGAAGTTTCATATCAGTGCACACTCCGCTGTAGAGTAAATGTTTCATTCTGGAAACATCCCTTAGCCTGTAGCTAAGCCATGTCTCCACCATATCCTTTCTTCCAGGACTGCTAGTCTTGCATGGTTGACTGGAGAGCTTCTGTGAAGTTTGGAAAGTAGGAGGCGAGGTAGTGGCGGAAGTAAAGTTGTGAGGCGGCATCGTGAGTCGTGTCAGGATAGCACAGTCGGTAGTGCGCATGCCCGCGAAAGGCAAAGGTCCCAGGTTTGAGTCGGTTCCGGCACACAATTTTAATCTGCCAGAAAGTTTCATATCAGCACACACTCCGCTGCATAGTAAAAGTTTAAATCTGAAAACATCCCTTAGGCTGTGGCTAAGCCATGTCTCCACCATATCCTTTCTTGCAGGACTGCTTGTCGTGCATGGTTCACAGGAGAGCTCCTGTGAAGTTTGGAAAGTAGGAGGCGAGGTACTGGCGGAAGTAAAGTTGTGAGGCGGCATCGTGAGTCATGTCGAGATAGCGCAGTCGGTCGTGCGCTTGCCCGCGAATGGTAAAGGTCCCAGGTTCGAGTCCCGGTTTCGGCACACAATTTTAATCTGCCAGCAAGTTTCATATCAGCGCACACTCCGCTGCAGAGTGAAAGTTTAATTCTGGAAACATCCCTTAGGCTGTGGCTATGCTATCTCTCCACCATATCATTTCTTCCAGGAATGCTAGTCTAGCATGGTTCGCAGGAGAGCTTCTGTGAAGTTTGGAGAGTAGGCGGCGAGGTACTGGCGGAAGTAAAGTTGAGAGGAGGCATTGTGCATCATGTCGGGATAGCTCAGTCGGTAGTGCGCTTACCCGCAGAAGGTAATGGTCCCAGGTTCGAGTCCCGGTTCTGGCACACAATTGTAATCTGCCAGCAAGTTTCATATCAGTGCACACTCTGCTGCAGAGTAAAAGTTTCATTCTGGAAACATCCCTTAGGCTGTGGCTAAGCCATGTCTCCACCATATCCTTTCTTCCAGGAGTGCTAGTCTTGCATAGTTCGCAGGAGAGCTTCTGTAAAGTTTGGAAAGTAGGAGGCGAGGTACTGGAGGGAGGAAGTTGTGAGGTGGTATCATGCGTCATCTCGGGATAGCTCAGTCAGGTGCACTTGCCCAAGAAAGGCAAAGGTCCCAGGTTGAATCCCGGTTCTGGCACACAATTATAATCTGCCAGGAAGTTTCATATCAGTGCACACTCCACTGCAAAATGAAAGTTTTATTCTGGAAATATCCCTTAGGCTGTGGCTAAGCCATGTCTCCACCATATCCTTTCTTGCAGGAGTACTAGTCTTGCATGGTTAGCAGGAGAGCTTCTGTGAAATTTGGAATGTAAAAGGCGAGGTGCTGGAGGGAGGAAGTTGTGAGGCGGTATCATGCGTCATGTCGGAATAGCACAGTCAGTAGTGCACTTGCCCGCGAAAGGCAAAGGTCCCAGTTTCGAGTCCCGGTTCCGACACACAATTTTAATCTGCCAGGAAGTTTCATATCAACACACACTGCGCTGCAGAGTGAAAGTTTCATTCTGGAAACATCCCTTAGGCTAGGGCTAAGCCATGTCTCCACCATATCCTTTCTTCCAGGAGTGCCAGGAGTGCTAGTCTTGCATAGTTCACCGAGCGAGGTGGCGCAGTGGTAACACACTGGACTCGCATTCGGAAGGATGGTGGTTCAAGTCAACCTCCGACCATCCAGATTTAGGTTTTCCGTGATTTCCCTAAAACACTCAAGGCAAATAGCGGGATGGTTCCTTTGAAAGGGCATAGCCGATTTCCTTTCACATCCTTACTCAAATACTTCGAGCATAAGCTCTGTCTCTAATGGCCACACTGTCGAAGGGACGTTAAACTCCATGCTTCCTTCCTTCCTTGCATTGTTCGCAGGAGAACATCTGTGAAGTTAGGAAAGTAGGAGGCGAGGTACTGGTGGAAGTAGCGTTGTGAGGCGGCATCGTGAGTCTTGTCAGGATACCACAGTCGGTCGTGTGCTAGCACGTGAAAGGCAAAGATCCTAGGTTCGAGTCTCGGTTACAGCACACAATTTTTATCTGCCAGGAAGTATCATATCAGTGCACACTCAGCTGCAGAGTGAATGTTTCATTCTGGAAACATCCTTTTTTTTTTTTTTTTTTTTTTTTACATACACGCAGCACTGACTGCCTCTTTTTTTTTTTTTTTACACGCAGCACTGACTGCCTCTTTTTTTTTTTTTTTTTTTTTTTTTTTTTTTTTTTTGGCAACTAAACACAGCACTTATACTGAAAGCACGTTTATTACTGACTGCCTCTTTTTTTTTTTTTTTTTTTTTTCCTTACTGCCTCTTTTTTTTTCTTTATAGATTCTTTGTTTTTTTCTTTTTTTTATATATATTTTTTTAAATTTTTTGTCGCGTTATTAGCACGACGCTTTAACCAATTTTTTTTTTTTTTTTTTTTTTTTTTTTTTTTTTTTTTTTTTTTTTTATCGTTGCCTATTTTTTTTTTTCGTCCTTCTGAAAGACTTGCACCAGGACAATTTTTTGTAATTTTTTTTTGCGACTTTTTTTTATTATTATCAAACAAGAACCTTTTTTCTTTTTTGTTTTATTTATTTTTTGTATCCAACTTTTTTTTTCCTGTGCTTCTCCACTTCAGGCGTTGGCACCTAACTAACCATACCCAATCTAATTGCCTCGCCTAAAAAAAAAAAAAAATCTAATGCCACCGCCACTTTTTTCCTAAATTAAGTCCATCCAGAAAACAGGGTAAGGGAAATAGCGTGTTGTTATTGAGTCATGTATTTAGTATTTTATCTGATCCCCATTCTTTCAAATACAATTTTCAACATGTTACCGAACTTTTTCTTGTGATCCATATACCTATTAATTTTGTAGTATTCGTTCCGTATATACATCTGGAAGTCTATGATGTTGTCTGGTCCCAGGTTGTTGATGGCATAATTTACATAATTTCCTATCAGCCAGTACACGGCGTTATTTTTTGCGTCTGGAAAGTACCGTTCTTGAGGTCTATGAAGAACAGTTGATGTTATATTGTTGGGTGATGTCCTTGTAATAAATGCAATTTGCTCTTTAATCCAGTTCCAATTATTTATATTCCCACCGCATGTATATCTATGTGTTATTGTATCTGTTAGATGGCATCGTTGACACAGAATGGTATCACTGAGACCAATTTCGTAGAGTCTTTCGTGAGTACTAATGATGTTGTTCACTGATTTGTACCACGTTGTTCTTATATCGGAGGTCAGGACTTTTAAGTTGATGTTTTCCCAGATAGCATTCCAGTCTAAATTTGGATACTGTCTTTCTATTTTATTTCTGCCTTCACTTTTCCACCTTTCCCTCATGATTGCTCCTGATGTTATTAGGCTGTGGCTAAGCTGTGTCCCCACCATATCCTTTCTTCCAGGAGTGCTAGTCTTGCATGGTTCGCAGGAGAGCTTCTGTGAAGTTTGGAATGTGGGAGATGAGGTGGCAGAAGTAAAGTTGTGAGGCGGCTACGTGAGTCATGTCAGGATAGCACAGTCGGTAGTGCGCTTGCCCGCGAAAGTCAAAGGTCCCAGGTTCGATTCCCAGTTCCGGCACACAATTTTAATCTGCCAGGAAGTTTCATATCAGCGCACATTCAGCTGCAGAGTGAAAGTTTCATTCTGGAAACGTCCCTAAGGCTGTGGCTAAGCCATGTCTGCACCATATCCTTTCTTCCAGGAGTGCTAGTCTGGCATTGTTCGCAGGAGAGCTTCTGTGAAGTTTGGAAAGTAGGAGGCAAGGTACTGGCGGAAGTAAAGTTGTGAGGAGGCATCGTGAGTCGTGTCAGGATAGATCAGTCGGTAGTGCGTTTGCCCGCAAAAGGCAAAGGTCACAGGTTCGAGTCCCAGTTCCGGCACACAATTTTAATCTGCCAGGAAGTATCATATCAGTGCGCACTCCACTGCAAAATGAAAGTTTCATTCTGAAACCATCCCTTAGGCTGTGGCTAAGCCATGTCTCCACCATATTCTTTTTGCAGGAGTGCTAGTCTAGCATGGTTCACAGGAGAGCTTCTGTGAAGTTTGGAAAGTAGGAGTCGAGGTACTGGCTTAAGTAAATTTTTGAGGCGGCATCGTGCGTCATGTTGGTATAGCACAGTTAGTAGTGTGCTTGCCCACGATAGGCAAAGGTCACAGGTTCGAGTCCCAGTTCCGGCACACAATTTTAATTTGCCAGGAAGTTTCATATCAGTGCACACTCCACTGCAAAATGAAAGTTTCATTCTGGAAACACCCCTTAGGCTGTGGCTAAGCCATGTCTCCACCATATCATTTCTTCCTGGAGTGCTAGTCTTGCATGGTTCGCAGGAGAGTTTCTGTGAAGTTTGGAAAGTAGGAGTCGAGGTACTGGCTTAAGTAAAGTTTTGAGGCAGCATCGTGAGTCGTGTCAGGATAGCACAGTCGGTAGTGTGCTTGCCCGCGAAACGCAAAGTTCCCAGGTTTAAGTCCCGGTACCGGACCACAATTTTAATCTGCCAGGAAGTTTCATATCAGCGCACACTCCGATGCAGAGTGAAAGTTTCATTCTGGAAACATCCCTTAGGCTGTGGCTAAGCCATGTCTCCACCATATCCTTTCTTCCAGGAGTGCTAGTCTTGCATGGTTTGCAGGAGAGCTTCTGTGAAGTTTGGAAAGAAGGAGGCAAGGTACTGGCAGAAGTAAAGTTGAGAGGAGGCATCGTGCATCATGTCGGGATAGCACAGTCAGTAGTGCGCTTGCCCGCGAAAGGCAAAGGTCCCAGGTTCAAGTCCCGGTTCTGGCACACAATTTTAATCTGTCAGGATGTTTCATATCCGCGCACACTCCGCTGCAGAGTGAAAGTTTAATTCTGGAAACATCCCTTATGCTGTGGCTAAACCATGTCTCCACCATATCCTTTCTTGCAGGACTGCTTGTCGTGCATGGTTCACAGGAGAGCTCCTGTGAAGTTTGGAAAGTAGGAGGCGAGGTACTGGCGGAAGTAAAGTTGTGAGGCGGCATCGTGAGTTGTGTCAGGATAGCTCAGTCGGTAGTGCGCTTGCTTGCGAAAGGCAAAGGTCCCAGGTTCGAGTCCCGGTTCCGGCACACAATTTTAATCTGCCAGGAAATTTCCTATCAGTGCACACTCTGCTGCAGAGTGAAAATTTCATTCTGGAAACATCCCTTAGGCTGAGCCTAAGCCATGTCTCCACCATATCCTTTCTTCCTGGAGTGCTAGTCTTGCATAGTTCGCAGGAGAGCTTCTGTGAAGTTTGGAAAGTAGGAGGCGAGGTACTGGCGGAAGTAAAGTTGTAATTTGGCATCGTGAGTCGTGTCGGGATAGCACAGTCAGTAGTGCACTTGCCTGCGAAGTCAAAGGTCCCAGGTTCGAGTCCCGGTTCCGGCACACTATTTTAGTCTGCCAGGAAGTTTCAATTATTAATTTATTCTAGTTGTTAGGTATAACCTCTACCCATACCAACTCACAGGAACTATCTACATCAATATCACTACAAGACAAACTGCTTGTGACAGCAATAAATACACCAGTATTCAATTTGTGAATCATTTCTGGGTGATATTCTCCAGAAGTAACACTTTTACATTAGGACTGCATTTATTAGATCTTTTTACTTCACTACATAAATAATAACTGAACAGCAAGGCCAATTTGGCAAAGATACATCAAACATTTCACAGATATGTATAGAGTTCACGAAGATGATGTCCCTTGGTAGCGGCATCAGTTTAAGCAGTGGCACATAGCCCCCCCCCCCCCCCTGTTCTGTGACGAGGGCATCAGCAGATGTGGTATGTGGTACTCGTACCACAGCAGCGGAGGCTGGGAGTGGTGTTAGCAGATGGTGGGAGGTGGGTGGTGGCCACTGCTCCACAAGGTCAGCATATAATTGTGTGCAGCGAGTGACGCGGTTGGGCCTGCAGTACTTGATGAGTAGGGGGTCTTGATGATGATGTTTCCCGAGGGGGTGCCAAAGGCTAGTACGGCATCAACGTCGACTGTCTGGTGCAGGGGATCGCCGCATACTAGGCGGCACTGGAGTGGGGTGGTGGTATCTGGTCCACACACAGTAGTACGCAGCACAAACATGTGATCATGTAGCAGATACTATGGATATGTCCATAAGCTCTTCTGGGGGCACAGGGATGGTGTTTGGCAGTAGTGCTCATAAGAAATCCAAGAACAGATAAATGGGAGAGGGTGGGGTAGGACTAGGGGGCATTCGATGGGGCGTGTGGGAGTTCGATGTATAAGCACTAGGGTTGCTCGACTGGAGATTCGGCAGGGGAAGATTGTATGAGCTTGACAGGAGCTGTGCGTGGTTCGACTGGTGTCCCATGTTATTAAGAGTGTTGGCATTGCGCACGGTCAGTTGAGTTTCCAATTCCTCGATTTGCAGTGGTGTAAGTGCGGGTTCAACATGAGTTGGTTTCACTCTGTTTAGAGAGACATTTATCAGAGCACTTTTGAAAATGATGTCCATCGTGTTTTTGGTTTGGTGTAGTACTGGATGCAGGTCTGAATATGGTTGGCGGAGAGGCGCTTTGACTGTGTCGTCTCTCAGCATCACAAATTCGCAGGTAGCCAGTGTCTCAGGTATAAATGTGTTCGGGTGTGTGTGGCTTGAGGGGACCAGGGGGCACAGTTTGGAACAATGTAGTCTGTTCGGTCTAAGAAAGTCAGCAATACTGGTACGGTTGGACAAGGTAGCGGATCAATGAGTTTGCCAGGCAGTACTAGTTTCTGTCCATACAAGAATTCCACTACCGTACCCTGTATATCGTCCTTGTAGGTGGTATGCAGGCCTAATAGGACTAGAGGTAGTGCCTCCGTCCACAGCGTCCACAGTGTGTCGTGACACTGTAGTGCTGACTTGAGTGTCCTGTGCCACCATTCTACGAGCCTGTTGCTCTGGGGGTGGTAGGCTTTCATGGGTATGCGTTTAATCCTTGCAGATGGTACTGTCGAACCACCCTCTCACCCCTTCTCTCCACCAACACAGGAGTGCTCCATACTATGGGCGGGGGGGGGGGGGTCGGGCATCTATGTGCACCAGTAAACTGACACCAGTACCAAAGGACATCATTTTGCGAACTCTACACTTATCTGTACAATGCTTTATGTAGCGAAGTGAAAAGATCTAATAAATGCAGTTCTAAAGTAAAAGTGTTTTTCTGGAGAATATTCCCCAGAAATTACACTTTTACTTTGGTTGGTTGGTTGGTTTGATGTTTTAGGGGGACAAAACTGCGGAGGTCATCAGTCCCCCTTTTACTTTGGAACTGCATTTATTAGATCTTTTCATTTCGCTACATAAAACAGAACTGAACGGCCTGGCCAATTTGGCAAAGATAGATCAAACATTGCACAGATAAGTATAGAGTTTGCAAAGATGATGTCCCTTGGTACTGGCATCAGTTTACCAGCACCACAAATCCATCCTTTCTGACCATCATTGTTCCTTTGCAAAAATTTCAGCTGAACTTATCTCCAGCTTTAGCCAGCTTTTGGTACCTATAATGAGTTGAGATTCAGTAGTTTCTATAAGTGCTTGGATCTCTGACACTATCCCCACACAGTTACAACAATTTACAACTGTTAAACTGTTAGACCAATGGTTTTGAGATCTGTGTTCATCCTATTTGTGACCTACACCCTTTGATATGGAAACCCTTTCTGTGTGTTCCCAAGGCCCTTTAACCTTAAAAATTGTGCATTCCATGTCACACAGCTCCCATGACCCAAGTAGGTGCTTACTGTATGGACTCCTAGCGTATTCATTGGAACTTGAAATCCCACCATCCTGTGGCACAAGTCAAGGAATCAGCAGCCCATACAGTCCCAAAACTGTGAACCTCCACTTCACTCTATACCAGATGTCCACACATTGTTGGTACTGATGTGACCCACCATCTCCAGCTAGCTGCCCCCGCACTCTTCATGGCATCTGGAAGGACCCATTCCACATCTGGAATGACATCTTACCCTCCCTAGCAGGCATATCCCGAAGGGTCTCCATCACTGCCTAATGTTGGAGCTCCCAGCTACAAGCAAACCCACCCCCTGTGAAAACCTGGATATCACAGGCTCAGAGATGACCTCAGAATAAGACACACCATTTGGCTCAGGAAAATTGTCTAGCACAGATAGTACCTCAAATTTGTTGACAAGACAAACCAGGGAAGCCTCAAAATCGGAAGTTTTTCGCTGCCTACTATATACTGGGGTCAACTTCCATGCTACCATGGGTGAGGTGTCTGCCTCTTTGCAAGCAGTGATGGGGCTCATTGGAGCTGCGAGCCTATCGATGGAAATACCGGATATGACAGACATCCATGCACTTCCAGTGGTCTGACCACAGCAACAGCACCCTTCTACCATAGCTTCTAGCTGTGCAAGCTACGTCAACACAGCCTGAAACTGGGAGCAAAGTGTCACCAACTCATCTCGCATCTGCACACAGAACCCTATTGATGACTACAGTACCCAGGAAAATGAATGACTAGAAACGTTTGGTGTAGACTCTACAGTAACTTAGGTAAACAAAGAAGACTAGTGTTGGTACTACTTCAACAAAAACAAAAACAAATGACAGTTGTGATAAGGCAGACGCAGTACAAAGCTATCAAACTGCACCAATTAAAAAAAAAAAAAAAAAAAAAAAAGAAAAAAAAACCACTAAGATTGGGCTTACTACATCGTAAAACAATAAATGAAGGTAAGAATTAAAACTGCTGAGCAGGCAACTAAATAAAAATATCTGTCTGGAACTTTTGTGAGTTCTTGGTACAGTACTATCCAACGGTAACTCGATTTGACACAATGACAGATGGTTGTGATTCACATGGTGGAAGAATACACTAACCAGATAATTACTTAATTCAAATGTGAATCTAATATACTTGCAAGCACATGATAAATTTGATAAACTGAAGCAAGAACTGCACAGAACAGTCAAAATATATTGCTTCTATTAAGAAGTCAGCTACACTTACAAGTGGTGGTTTGCTCTGCTGCACTATGCTATGGGTCTCAGCAATGGCCTCCCAATAACTGACTGTAATACATAAAGTCTTTCTCGATTGAAAACAATGACAGAAGGCGGCCATGATTCATATGGTGGAAGAATACACTTAACAGATAATTACTTAACATTGATCTGAATCTAATATACATGCAACCTCATGATAAATTTAATAAACTGAAGCAAGAACCACACAGAACAGTCAAAATCTGTTGCTTCTAGTAAGGAGCTAATTACACTTACAAGTGGCAGTGTGCTCTGCTGCGCTGTGGACTCGGCAGCAACCACCCAACAACTGACCAATGTAAAAGAAGAATATGTAGTTCTGAGAGACATAGTAGAAGGAAGGAAGGAAGCTCAGGGTTTAACATCCCATCGACAATGTGGTAATTAGAGACAGAGATTATGCTCGGATTTTGGGGTAAAGATGGGGGAAGGAAATCGGCCGTGCCCTTTTGAAAGGAACCATCCTGGCATTTGCCTGAGACACAGTAGAGAAAGCCAAAGAAGATCTTATAGGTAAAAGAACAAGACCTAATAGAAATCCATGAAAAGCACAAGAGATACAAAACTTAATTGATGAAAGGAGAAATTATAGAAATGCAGCAAGTGTAACAGACAAAATGGAATACAGACACCTAAAACGTGAGGGTGATAGGAAATACTGACTGGCTAAGTAGGGGGGGGGGGGGGGGCTATAGAACAACTGCAAGTATGTAGAAGAATATATAACTAGGGGAAAGATAGATACTGCCAACAGGGAAATACATTTGGAGACAAGAAAAGCAGCTGCATGAATATCAAGAGCTCAGATGGGAAACTATTACTAATCAAAGAAAAGAAATTTGAAAGGTGGAAGGAATACATTGATAGTCTATACAAGTGAATTAAACTTGAAGGCAGTATTGTAGAAAGGGAAGAGGAAATAGAAGATACTATACTGTGAGAAGAATTTGACAGAGTACTGAAAGATTTGAGTCAAAACAAGGCCCCTGGGGTAGATGATATTCCCTTTGAAGTGCTGACATAATTGGGGTAGCCAGTCATGAAGAAAGTGTTCCACCTTGTGTGCAAAATACATGAGACAGGGAAAATGCCCTCAGACTTTAAGAAAAATATAATAATTCCAGTTCCAAAGAAACCAAGTCAAGTGTGAAAATTACAGTTCTATCAGTTTAATAAGCCGTGTTTGTGAAATACTAACACAAATTATTTAGAGACAAATAGAATAACTGGTAGAATGTGATCTCAGGGTAGCTCAGTTTGGATTAGGAGACATGTAGGAACACACTAAGAACATTCACATTATGACTTATCTTTGAAGACAGGTTAAGGAAAGGCAAATCTACATGATTAACTTTTGCAGAATTGTAGAAATCTTTTGAAAATGTTGACTGGGATGAACTCTTTTAAATTCCAAAGGTAGCAGGGATAAAATGTAGGGAACAAAAAGTTATGTACAACTTGTACAAAAACCAGACAGCAGTTTAAGAAGGGAGTAAGACAGAGTTGTAGCCTTTCCCCAATTTTGTTCAATGTGTACACTGAGCAAGCTGTGAAGGAATGCAAGGAGAAATTTGGAGAAGGAATTAAAGTTCATGGAGAGAAAATTAAAGTTTTACTGTTTGCCACTTACATTGTAATGCACTTGGAGACAGCAGAGGACCTGGAAAGGTAAATGAACAGAATGGGCAGTGTCTTGAAATGAGGCTATAAGATGAATTTTAAGAAGACCAAAATAAGGATGAATTTAGTCTAAGAAAATCGGGTGATGCTGAAGGAATTACGTTAGGTAATGAGGCAATAAAAGTAGTAGATGAGTGTTGTTATTTGGGTAGCAAAATAACTTCTGAGGGCTAAAATGAAGATGATATAAAATGCCAAATGGCTTTGGGAAGAAAAGCATTTCTGAAGAAGCAAAATTTTTTGACATATAAAATTAATTTAAATGTTAGGAAGTCCTACCTCTAAGCATTTGTCTGGAGTTTAGGATTGTATGGGAGTGAAATATGGATGATAAGAAGTTAAGAGAGAAAAATGATAAAAATATTTGCAATGTATTACTACAGATGAATAATGAAGATTAGGTGGGTATACCGTGTAACTAATGAGGAAGAACTGAATAGAGTTGGGGAGAAAAGAAATTTGATGGTACACAATCTGAGACACCAAGGAATTGTTAATTTAGCATTGAAGGGAAAAGTATGGGGTAAAATTTGCAGAGGGAGACCAAGAGATTAAAACATGAAGCAGGTTCTAAAAGGATGTAGGTTGCCAGTTTATTCAAACACAATGAGACTTGCACAAGACAGGGTAGCATAGAGAGCTGCATCAAACCAGTCTCAGGACTAAAGACAATTCTTTACTGTCTTATGAGGTTTGAACTAACATGTGGTTGTCTTTCTTTTATGACCTCTTTATTTTCCACAGTTGCAGTTATATAGTTTATATGCTGTCTTTTGTGGGCGTATTAAAGTCTTAATAAGACCAAACATGCAAGGGTAGAATTTTAGAATTTGTAGCTACAAATAGGCCTGACATTACCATCAATGTCAGTGTAAAGATAGGGATTAGTGATCATGATTCATCATAGTGATAATGATTACTAAAGTTATTAAATCAGTCAAAAACAGCAAGCAGAAATTATTTGCTAGAAGGAGCTGATAAGCAGTTGTTATCATCCCACTTAGACAATGATGGACAACATTTAGTTCTGGTATTATCGGCATAGAGAAATGATGGGCAAAGTCTAGATGTATTTTAAATTGCACTTAAGAAATTATTAACCCAGTAAGTTGGTTAAGGGGTCCTAGAGGGACAATGACCTAACATTGTTATTGAGAAACGCTATTAAGGAAATTTAGAGGGTCAGCATTCATGGAAGGGTCATCGATCAAATTTGCAAATCTATAGGCCTATATTTCTAGCATCCATCAACTGCAGAATTTTGGAACACATTCTGTGTTTGAGTATTATGTCATTTCTGGAGACTGGAAATCTCCTTTCATTAAACTGATCAGGGACGACAATTCGAGTCTTCGGTTTTCTCCAACTTACGTAAAATGTGTGGTATTGTCAAAATTCATACTTCTGCATACGACCCCCAAAGCAATGGGCTTGTCGAGCGATGGCATCATACCTTAAAGTCTGCCTTGCGTTGCCATGGCCCTCTATGGACTGAAGCACTGCCTTTCGTGCTTCTTGGCCTACATTCGATCTTCAAGGAAGATCTCAAGGGTTCCGTAGTTTGTGTATGGCCAACCTCTGGTTTTGCCTGGAGAATTAGTTGCTCCCACCCTGCTTCCATGGCCCTCTGAGCTCCCTTCGCTTCTTGAGTGAGTGCACTTGCACTGCAGCAAAATTCAGCCTCCACCTCCGGCTACTCATACACCTCCACATGTTTACGTACCGTGCACGCTACAGTCTCGTGAGTATGTTTCTCAAAGATGATTCAATCAAAGCCCCATTTCAGTCACCCCACAAAGGTTCTTACAAAGTTGTCAAACACTCTGAGAATAACGTGGACATTCTCATAAAAGACTCTGTAACTACAGTCCCACTCAACCGAGTCAAACCACCTTTCATTGAGGCTCAGGCCAACCTCCCTGATTCTGCCCCTACTTCTCCCACTCCTGCTCCGAGTGGCCATTCATCTTCTCAGACCATACTTTCCGGTACTGACTCTCCACAGCATGCTTCTCTGCCGAGCACTGCTTCTTCTCCGCTATCCTCTAATTCCAGTCGTCAATGTTTCACCCTTCACAGCTCTCTCAGTCGAGCTGCCAACCACTCAGATTCCACCATTGTTTTACCATATTTGTGTGACAGCTCTTCGTCACACCTTTCGAGCCACACTGGCTCCTCATACCTCCGGCCATGCCTTCAGCCTCGCCCCCTCGGCGGTCTGCTTATCGCCTGAGGTTGTCGCCCGTGTTGTCCAGCACACATGCCACACCCCTCTCAGCGGGCGCTTCACCCTGCCATGGCTTCCCTACACCTTCCTGCCACCCTCCCATTGCTCGTTAAGATGCCACCCAAGAATTGTTGATAGTGATACGGTGTGTGTGGTTCAAATCAAATGTTCAAATGTTTGTAGAGTCTATGGGACTTAACTACGGGGTCATCAGTCCCTAAACTTACAAACTACTTATGAACTACTTACAACTAAGGACGGCACAAATATCCATGCCCGAGGGGGGATTCGAACCCCCGACCGTAGTGACCATGCGGACCGTGACTGGAGCGCCTCAATCCTCTCGACCACCGCGGCCGGCTGTGTGTGGTTCTCATGTGAGACAATGTTGAGGGAGGAAGTGCAAAAACTCATGTGGTACACAATTTTAAGTTGAGTACAACTGCTAAATGTGGAAATTTACGTGCCTTTGTTAGGCCTCCAGGCAAATTGATTCTCCACCTGCCTGCTGACAAAGTGCTGCACCTCCACTCCAGGACGGGTCGTCGTCTTCAGCCACCAGCTACACTATCTGACTTTGCCGTCGACGTACTGGGTTTTGTGGTGTCGCACAAGTCCAAAGTGTGTGCCACCTACTTTCGCCGCGCGCCGCCATGCACGCACGGCGCGGCTTTCTTACGACGTCAGCCACGAGCACCCTCTGCTACAACTCCGCTCGTGGCCACCACTGAACGACATCATTCACTTGGGACTGAGATAGGAACCAGTTAACATTTCGGAATCAGATAGGCACCAGTGAAGACTTGGCTATCGTATAGGCACTAGGCAGGCCTCTAGCTCAACTATGTATCAGCATTCTGCAGTACTGAGCTATGTAAAAGTTAAGTATTGTATAAATTCTGTGCAATATATATCTCGTTCTAATTTACTCTAGTGTTTCTAGTTTCTGCTGTCCCACTGGCTGCTCACCTTCGTACCTGCACAAGCATGCATCCTTTATTCCTGTGTCGGTCTCATTCTACTCGGCCACCGACACCTACGAAGGAAACGAGACACAAAAGCGGCGATGAGGCTGGGACACAAAAGGTTTCACCCCCGGTCTCCTACCAGTAAGTTGGTTAAGGGGTCCTAGAGGGACAATGACCTAACATTGTTATTTTAGAAACGCTATTAAGGAAATTTAGAGGGTCAGCATTCATGGAAGGGTCATCGATCAAATTTGCAAATCTATAGGCCTATATTTCTAGCATCCATCAACTGCAGAATTTTGGAACACATTCTGTGTTTGAGTATTATGTCATTTCTGGAGACTGGAAATCTCCTTTCATTAAACTGATCAGGGACGACAATTCGAGTCTTCGGTTTTCTCCAACTTACGTAAAATGTGTGGTATTGTCAAAATTCATACTTCTGCATACGACCCCCAAAGCAATGGGCTTGTCGAGCGATGGCATCATACCTTAAAGTCTGCCTTGCGTTGCCATGGCCCTCTATGGACTGAAGCACTGCCTTTCGTGCTTCTTGGCCTACATTCGATCTTCAAGGAAGATCTCAAGGGTTCCGTAGTTTGTGTATGGCCAACCTCTGGTTTTGCCTGGAGAATTAGTTGCTCCCACCCTGCTTCCATGGCCCTCTGAGCTCCCTTCGCTTCTTGAGTGAGTGCACTTGCACTGCAGCAAAATTCAGCCTCCACCTCCGGCTACTCATACACCTCCACATGTTTACGTACCGTGCACGCTACAGTCTCGTGAGTATGTTTCTCAAAGATGATTCAATCAAAGCCCCATTTCAGTCACCCCACAAAGGTTCTTACAAAGTTGTCAAACACTCTGAGAATAACGTGGACATTCTCATAAAAGACTCTGTAACTACAGTCCCACTCAACCGAGTCAAACCACCTTTCATTGAGGCTCAGGCCAACCTCCCTGATTCTGCCCCTACTTCTCCCACTCCTGCTCCGAGTGGCCATTCATCTTCTCAGACCATACTTTCCGGTACTGACTCTCCACAGCATGCTTCTCTGCCGAGCACTGCTTCTTCTCCGCTTTCCTCTAATTCCAGTCGTCAATGTTTCACCCTTCACAGCTCTCTCAGTCGAGCTGCCAACCACTCAGATTCCACCATTGTTTTACCATATTTGTGTGACAGCTCTTCGTCACACCTTTCGAGCCACACTGGCTCCTCATACCTCCGGCCATGCCTTCAGCCTCGCCCCCTCGGCGGTCTGCTTATCGCCTGAGGTTGTCGCCCGTGTTGTCCAGCACACATGCCACACCCCTCTCAGCGGGCGCTTCACCCTGCCATGGCTTCCCTACACCTTCCTGCCACCCTCCCATTGCTCGTTAAGATGCCACCCAAGAATTGTTGATAGTGATACGGTGTGTGTGGTTCAAATCAAATGTTCAAATGTTTGTAGAGTCTATGGGACTTAACTACGGGGTCATCAGTCCCTAAACTTACAAACTACTTATGAACTACTTACAACTAAGGACGGCACAAATATCCATGCCCGAGGGGGGATTCGAACCCCCGACCGTAGTGACCATGCGGACCGTGACTGGAGCGCCTCAATCCTCTCGACCACCGCGGCCGGCTGTGTGTGGTTCTCATGTGAGACAATGTTGAGGGAGGAAGTGCAAAAACTCATGTGGTACACAATTTTAAGTTGAGTACAACTGCTAAATGTGGAAATTTACGTGCCTTTGTTAGGCCTCCAGGCAAATTGATTCTCCACCTGCCTGCTGACAAAGTGCTGCACCTCCACTCCAGGACGGGTCGTCGTCTTCAGCCACCAGCTACACTATCTGACTTTGCCGTCGACGTACTGGGTTTTGTGGTGTCGCACAAGTCCAAAGTGTGTGCCACCTACTTTCGCCGCGCGCCGCCATGCACGCACGGCGCGGCTTTCTTACGACGTCAGCCACGAGCACCCTCTGCTACAACTCCGCTCGTGGCCACCACTGAACGACATCATTCACTTGGGACTGAGATAGGAACCAGTTAACATTTCGGAATCAGATAGGCACCAGTGAAGACTTGGCTATCGTATAGGCACTAGGCAGGCCTCTAGCTCAACTATGTATCAGCATTCTGCAGTACTGAGCTATGTAAAAGTTAAGTATTGTATAAATTCTGTGCAATATATATCTCGTTCTAATTTACTCTAGTGTTTCTAGTTTCTGCTGTCCCACTGGCTGCTCACCTTCGTACCTGCACAAGCATGCATCCTTTATTCCTGTGTCGGTCTCATTCTACTCGGCCACCGACACCTACGAAGGAAACGAGACACAAAAGCGGCGATGAGGCTGGGACACAAAAGGTTTCACCCCCGGTCTCCTACCAGTCGACCGCTTTCACCTGATGCAGAAGAACTATATGTTACCTTCCTAACTTCTCACCCCCCCCCCTCCTATCCACACGGACGTACTCCATACTGCAGGGGGGGGGGGGGGGCTATGTGGCGTAGAGTGCTTTAAATATCGATACTTGCAAAGTTTGTTATCTTGGAGATGCTGTGTTCTTTGTACATGTTTCTGCTAATGGCAGTTAGCCTCTGGACTTAAATCTGTATAGATGATCTGAGTGCTAATAAATCTGTATCTGAGAGAATCCTAGTTGTTTACCTACAACTATCACCAAATTCCCTCAGATGTGATAATGAAGGTCACTGAGTGTGTATCGTCCATACTGTGGCAGCCAGGACAACAATGTGTATTAATTTCAGCACATATTTGTGTGGACAGAGCCCTTCTGCCTGCTGTACTACTGACACATGCAAAGGAAGAGAGTTTCATATCTGTAATCAATAAATTAGTATTCTGATAACAATATCTCATTAGCACATTCAGACATTTGACAGACCTTTAGCACTCCATTCTACTGAGTGTTTATAATTGAATTGCAACTACTCGCAGAGATCCAGTATGACTGTAATTACTGTATGACATCAAAACATGTTAGATATGCTAATGTAGTAATGCCAAACTAATTTACACTAGAAAGAATAGTTCCAATTTTTGCTGCTAGATGCAAATCCAACACTGTTCATTATTATCATTGACATTTCCAGTGCTTATGTCGAATAAATTATGTAAGTGACAGTTAATAATATAGTCTGTGTTAAGTCTTTCTCACTTGTTTGGCCATTTTTCCCCATGTCCCATTCTTAATCCATTATATATGGCAGTATTTATATACATCTTTCTTGCATTCATAACCACAGATTTGCCAAAATTGGAACTATTTTCTTTTCCATGCATTAGCTCATCTACCATGTTTCATGGCCATATTAAGATTAGGCCTACAACCCACACTGGACCTCAGTGAATAGCTGCAGTTTAATTATAAGCACCAGGACTTGAAAACTGTAAAGGCCATGGTTCCTGCTGCCTGTAGTGTTATATGTAAAAGCCATTTGGAAAATGTAAATGGTGCACAAAACACATGCAGGTTTGATCATGGTTCAAACATAATCAAGGAAATGAAACAGAATATGTGAGAAATTCAGGTCCACTTCACAAACTTGCATTGTCCTTTGTGGTTTGCGGTACTATCTGTCATGATTCTGTTCGATAACTGGGAATGCCTTGCAGAAAATTATTGCATGTTCCAGTTTTGTAATATGGAAGCAGTTTGTTACAACAAAATATTCAGCAATATAAATCTACTATTGAGAAGCAACTGACAGCAATTTTTTGTTCTCTACATCTATAAAATCATGAATATCCATACTATAATAATGATAGGTGCGCCTCGGTTGCACAGTGGTAGAGTGCCAGACTACAAATCCAAAGGTCGCAGGTTCGATCCCTGCCCGGTCCTAGGATTTTTATCTGTCACTTTCCACTTCTTTCACCTCTGGCAGTATTGCTGATGTGAAAAATACCGAGTAGCACCATAGTTCGGAAACCACGTTAAACTGTAGGTCGGCTGTAGGTCGGCTGGGTAAGTCAGTTCAAAGGTCGGAGGAAGGCAACGGCATACCACCTCCAAACAGGACCATGCCTAGTAAAGCACTGATGGTCTTCAAACCAATCTTTGGATTGTTGACTGCTTTACCTTTTTTTTTAATAATGATAGCTTCTAACTTAGCACAGAAACAATCACTGAGCTGCAGACAGGCAATTAAACAAAACCAACACACTCACAAACTTTAATTTCTCCCCACAGCCTTTGTCAGAAAGAAAAGGTACACATGTATTGACACAATCACAAAGGCACAACTCACAAAACCGTGCCACCATCTGCAGTCACTGTGACTTGATTCTACATTTGTATCTGCAGCTCAGTGATTTCTTTGTGGTTATTTGTAACCTATCCTATATATATTATTGATTTTCCAATCTGGACTTTTGATTGTTGAATCATGAATATAAAATTGTATATTTATGCTAAATTTGTTTTATAGAACCCATCTCATGATTCCAACTCCAGGACTGTGCATTCATTGACAATGCCAGGAAGAATGCCTAAAAAGAATGAACAGAAAGATCTGCAGAGAACCATGAGGTAAAACTGTTAATTGCTTTTTGGATTTATTTCCTTCATCATGTATTAAATTTTGTCACTTATAAGAGAAATAATTAGTGTCACTAAATGATTCTAGGTGATCACTGAATGATTTTGTTAGCAATAATTATGTGCAATATTGCCTTCCCTATCAAAAGAAAAATCTTTTTTATTTATTTATTTATTTATTTATTTATTTATTTATTTATTTATTGAGATACTAAATCAAGTGTTATTTAATTCTGACTGCATTCCGTTTAAAGTTTTTTTTTTTTCTTTTACATAAAAGTAAAATTATTTTCTTTGGCACCAGTAGTAACTATTTACTTCACTAGCAACAAAATCATCAAAGTTAGAGTAATGAAGATCATGTTATTCATTCTAGTTTCATAATTATAGGTGCCAGTACTGTTATTGCTGTTGAACTATAATGATTTATTTACTTTCAGTTTTTTGAGAGCACATATCTACTGTGATGCTTAAAGAAAATATGCAACTGCCTAAGTATTTATCTACATGATGATATATTGCATATTATTGCAAAGAAATGAAATGCTTAATCAAATTGAACCATTTAGAAAGCTCCTACTGTATTTTTTCCCATTCAAACGTCAACATAACTCAGAACTAAAAAACAGTTATAAGATTTTGCCTTATCCATCCATTAAATTTAACATTGGTGTACACCTCTACATACAGAACATAACATAACCACGGATGTTTATGCACCCTATTCACAATTTTCTTTGATGTTCTTTACTGATTGGGATAAATTATAAATCACGTCTCATTTGCAATTAATATTAGCTTCTGAATGGCTACAGTAGATACATCTACCTGTCTGTATATTCTTTTATGATTATTTTATTTTGTTATTTTTACAGATTAGCTAAAATACAGGAATGGAGGGAACTGTGTGATATCCTTTGTGCAGGGGAAGATGCAATTCTGGCTTGTGCAGAAATGACACAGACATCAAAAACAGCAACAGAGAGTAAACCAAATGTAAGTTTGGAGAGGTCATCCTCTCAAGATTCTGGATTCACTCCTGTGCCTGGTGAATTATACATGCTAATGCCAACAGATCATGAAAGATGTTTGGTTTGGAGCTTGTTAATAATCTCTGTACATGATGGAAAAGTTGAATCAAAAGTTTATGAGTCAGGCACAGATGGATTTATTGAATATATGAAAACTTCAGAAGTACTACAACATGCCAGAAGATCAAACAATGCCACTCAACATTCCAAGCCAAAATCTTCAAGGATTGCCAACAACACTGTGCCATCCTGCAACTGTATCATCTGCACTAATAACAATGGAGGCCCAGCAATAAGCAGTGCAGCGATAGTGATTGATTCCTTTGAAGTGTAAGCATAATAACTGTAATTTTATGGCAAGTCAATTGGACACTGAAAGCTGTCTGTTCATTTTGCATTACTTTGTTTTACTTTCCTTTCATGTACCTTGTTCATGTACCTTTGTTTCAAATATGTTTACTTCATAACACATCAGATTAAGTCCAGGAAGTTTCTAAAATAAAAATAAAAAATAAAATAAAATCATATGTCAGTAAGTAAAAAGTTTAACTATTAATTTCTAGATGAAGTAATAATAATAATAATAAATCAGTAGTCTGTAACACTCAGACAGATCAAATGGAATTCAAATGAAACAATGGTACTAACAAGTAACATGCATTGATATTTATTTCATTTTATAAATCTAAATATTAGACAAGGCAAGGGAAAGGTAGGAGACATTACCTATTACCAGAAGCCATCCAAACATTTGCCACATATCAATTTAGAAAAACACTACACATAAAATCATTATTTACTGATCAACTGTCAGATTGTCAGTGGTTTTGCATTAAAAATCCATATTTTTTGTTATAAGCAAAAACACAAAATACATATACACTAGAAACTTTATTATTCTGAAATTATGTGTAAAGCTTTGAAAACCCTATTCAACTCAACAAAAGCCCTCAAAACAAATTCGGTTCTTCTATTTATTTATCTTCCTTGAATTCTTAAGTGTAGTACTTTCAAAAAACACACCAACAAGGCAACTTTCTGTTATTCCTTTGAACCTTCACTTATCAATTGATGTGACTTCAGTGTTAATTTGTGCAGTGGATTTTTTAGTGCCATATGTTCCATTAGTCAAATTTGTGTAAGTTTTCATTGTGATATTGATAAATATGTCTTAAAAGTAACCATATAATCAATAAATGGAAAGTCCAGTTCATAATATTAACAACATAATGAAAAGGATAAATTGCAACTCACTGTATAGGTGATCATTCAGCCACAGACAGGTATGAAGTAAATACAATGAAAATCACACAAGTAAAGCTTTTGGCCACAGTCAGCATCAGAAAAAGAATACTTTTATACAACTATACATCCTTAACTCACACACACATATGACTTCTGTCTCCTTCTGCTACAACTGATGTCATCTGAGAAAAGGCTATATGTGTTTCAGTAGTACAAGTGATTATTTATTTTGAATTGAGTACTTTTTATATCTACCTGTGAGAATGGGATAAAGTATGGCAAAGTTTTAAATACATAAAACATAGCTTTTGGTGAGTCTGCTATAAGGAAAATAAGGATTTTCAAGTTGTATAAGAATTTGGAAGTGCTGTGAAGAAGCTGAAGCTAACAGGGACTGTGTTCAATCAAAAGCATCCTCAACTGATCAATGCAATGGCTCATGTTGTATAAAATCACGCCCAGGTCCTAGAAATTACACTTTGGGACACTCCAATAGCTGCAGCCACATCCCTCTGCTATCAATCTTCCTATTGCTCTCCATGTCATACCATAAGGTAAATCACATTGTTGTTGCATTATACTACCTTCTCATTACACTATCTGAATGCAACTGCTTACATAATTCATTTGGTAGAGTAAACACAAGTTAATACAGACCCCGTTTGCAGCAACTCCTGTTATTAAAACTACCTTGGTTACCGAAATGTTGTTGTCTTCACTCCATAGAACCTACAGAAAGATGTCAAACTATTGTAGTTCATCCTGCTGATGACAATACTTCAGAACTTAACTATCCCAACTGATCCCCTATTTGTTTTGACTGGTGTACCTAATGAGGGCTAGTTTGAAGGGAATAACAATGATATAGAGTAAATTTAAAGAAATTTCCATTATTTGTTGAACACTCCGTGTATTCTTTGAGGTGTTTCCATTTTGTCTCATTTCATCTTATTATAATTTATTTTTTAGGTATGGTTTCAAACTTGATGTAGTCACTTCCACCATTCATTTCTGAAGTAGCAAAAGAAAACTGTATGTCCTATAATATTATCCACATAAAGGTGATTAAGGAATTTTTCATTAACACACAGTCATATTTCTTACAATTACAGCAACAAATAAAATGGTCATTTAGTACCCACATTTAAACACTACTCTCTACTATTTTATTAATGTTAGTGAATCACACTTTCATGTTACATTTAATAATACCTAATAACATTGGAATAAGTAACAACTGTCTACTACCATGTCCACAGTCAAACTATGGCAAACTGTAAACTTGAGCATTCAAATGCCAAGCATGCTATTCTTCAGAACACACAAACTTCAACAGCTGTTTCACTGTGTAAGCCCTTTGGACACTCCCTTCCATTACTAGTTTCTCAGAATTATGCAGGTGGGTATTGTCTCCCCATCATATCCTGCACTCTTACAAACCCTACGACCTAAACCTCTGCTAAATCGCTTGCCACTACCTCATGTGACCTTTTCCTTCATCTGTTCTGCCTTCTCCTATCACTCTAATCCCCCCTCCTCCACATGTGTGGCCATTCTCTACTTCATTACGCCCTCCGTATTTTACCCCTCCCCCTTCTCCTTCCATGCTCTGCCGTATTTTCCACCCCTCTCCCCTTCTACCTCCCTGTCTTCATCACTCTCCCTTTCTCTCCTTCTTATACACTATACCCTCTGAACTCCTTTTGTCTTAATAATTAAATGTAGGCTTTCACAGTTGGTTGTATAATTATTGCTGATATTAAATACCTGAGATTTGGTCATGTCAAAGGGTGTGATCCTCTGCCTGACATTTCATCTTCCACTTCTCCAGACACTGATTCACACTTATATCAACTCAGCAACCCTTATTCACAGGTAAATAATATCAGTAATAATTCCTTTTGACTTGTTGTTCAGATACTGAATCATCAATCAAACAATCAGTTCACATTATTCCACTACCCCCTCCTCACTTTGTGCACTACTGCATACCATCCTTCCCACTTCTACATCTACATGGAGTACTCTATAAATCACATTTAAGTGACTGGCAGTGGGTTCATTGAACAACCTTTATACTACTTATCTCCCATTCCATTCTTGAATAGTGCACGGGAAGAAAGAACACCCGAATCTCTCTGTTCTCACTCTGATTTCTCCTATTTTACTCTGATGATCATTTCTACCTATGTAAGTGGGAGTCAACAATATATTTTTGCATTCAGAGGAGAATATTGGCGATTGGAGTTTTGTTAAGTAACTCACGCCATAGCGATTAACACCATTGTTGTAATGATTCTCATCCCAGATCCTGTATCATTTCTGTGATGCTGTTTTCCCTGTACCATGACAATACAAAATGAGCTACCCTTCTTTGGACTATTTTGATGTCTTCCAGCAAACCCACCTGATAAGGAGCCCATACTGGGCAGCAATGCTCCATAAAAGGATGGACAAGTGTAGTGTATGCAGTTTCTTTAGTACTTCTGCATCTTTTAATGGTTCTGCCAATAAAATGCAGTCTCTGGTTTGCCTTTCCCATGACATTATCTACATGTTCTTTCCAGTTTAAGTCTGAAGTAATAGTAATACTTAGGTATTTAGTGGAGTTTCCAGCCTTCACTTTTGAATGATTTACCTTGTAAACAAAGTTTAACAGATTTCTTTTCATACTTATGGAAACAACTTCACACTTAGAGTCAGTTGCCAATTGTTACACCATAATGATATCTTATTTAGATCATTCTGCAGTTGGTTTTGATCTTCAGATGATTTTACTAGACAGTAAATGATGGTGTCATCTGCAAACAACATAAGAGGGCTGCTTAGATTTTCTCCCAAATCGTTTATGTAAATAAGGAACAGCAGAGGACCAAAACACTACCATGTGGAACACCTGATATCACCTCTGGTTTAGTCAATGTCTTACCATCGATTACTACAAACTATGTCCTCTCTGACAGGACCCTATCCAGTCACAAATTTGGGGTGACATACCATAACCACGCAATTTGATTAAAAGCCATTTGTGAGATGCAGTGTTAAAAGCCTTCTGGAACTCAAGAAATACATAATTCATTTGAGTACCTTGTCAGTAGTACTCATCACTTCTTGTAAGTAAAGAGCTAGTTGTGTTTCGCATGAACAACATTTTCAAAATCCATGTTGACCTTGGGTCAATAGATCATTCTGTTTGAGATAATTCATAATATTTGAATACAGGATATGTTCCAAAACCCTGATGCATATTGACGTCAATGAAATAGGCATGTAGTTTAGTGAGTTACTCCTACTGCCTCTCTTGAATGTAGGTGTGACCTGTGCAACTTTCCAGTCTTGAGCGAGTGGTTGTCTATGGCTGTTAAGTAAGGAGCTATTGCGTCAGTATAATCAAATAGAAATCTAATGGGTACCGTATTCAGTCTGGACCAGAAGACTTGTTAAGTGATTTAAGTTGCTTCACTACTCTGAGGATATCTACTTCAACGTTACTCATTCTGGTCTCCATTTGTAATTCGAAATCTGGAATATTGGTTTCGTCTTCTTTGGTGAAGGAGTTTCAAAAAGTAGTAACTCTGCTTTAGTAGCGCTATCATTGGCAGGATCGCCATTACTATCAGTTAGTGAGGGTATTGTTTGTGTTTTGCCCCTAGTATATTTAACATATGACCAAACTCTCTTTGGGTTTTTAGTCAAATTTCAAAAAAGAGTTTCATTGTGAAAAGTATTGTAGGCATCTCAGACTGAAGTCCCCAATAAATTTTGAGCTTCTGTGTAGGATCACCAATCCTGGGGATTTTGTGTTTGTTTAAATTTAGCATGCCTTTTCTGTTGTTTCTGCAACAGTGTTCTGACATGTTTTGTGTACCAAGGAGGATCACCACCATCTTTTATTAATTTATTTGGTATAAAAATGTCAATTGCTGTCAATACCATTTCTTTGAATTGGAGGCACATCTGTTCTACACTTACGTTTAGTGTTTGGAATGAGTATAAACTGTCTTTCAAGAGGCAATGTATTGTATTTCTATTTGCTTTCCTGAACAAATATACTTTTCATCTATTTTTGGCAAGTTTGGGACTTTCGATATTCAATCTCGCTATGACAGCTCTGTGTCCACTAATACCTGTGTCTGTTTTGATGGTCGTTATGAGCTCACGATTATGTGTTGCTAATAGATCAAGTGTGTTTTGACATCCATTTACAATTCTAGTTGGCTCATGAACTAATTGTTCGAAGAGAATGCATGAGTACAATTTCACACGATGTTTTCTGCATATCCCCTGATTAGAAAATATAATTTCAACAACAGACTGAAGGTAAATTAAAATCACCACCTACTATTATTGTGTGAGTCGGGTACATGTTTGCAATTTGACACATGTTTTCTTTGAACCTTTCTGCTATTGTATAGTCAGAGTTGGGAGGCTGATAAAGGGAACCAATTATTAACTTTTTACAATTTTCAAGTACAACCTCTACCCATAATAACTCACAGGAACTATCAACTTCAACTTCACTACTTTTGATGGTGCCAAACATGCCTCCACCTATTTTGTTTAATCTATCCTTTCTGAACATAGTTCTTTTGCAAAAAAATTCTGCTGAACTTATTTCTGGTTTAAGCCAACTTTCACTGCCTATAGTGATATGTGTTGTGGTGCTTTCTATAACGCTTGGAGTTCTGGTACTTTTCTGACACAGCTACGACAATTTACAACTATTATACTGATAGTTCTCAGATCTGTATTTCTCTTGTGACCAACCTGCACTCTTTGAGACAAACCATTTAATGTTTCCCAAAGCCTGTTACACTCAAAAAACTGCCCAGTTCATGCCACACAGCCCCTACTACCTGTGTAGCTGCTTCCTGTGTATAGTGGACTTCTGACCTATTCAGCAGAACCCTGAACCCCACCATCCAATGATGCAAATCAAGGACTCTGCAGACCACAGGTCCACAGTCAGTCCTGTCAACTATGCTGCAGATGGTGAGCTCTGCTTTCATCTTGCAAGCAAGACTGGCAGTCTTCACCACTTCAGATAGCCACTCAAAACCAATCTCTTCAGATCTGAAGAGACACACATCATTGGTTCCTTCTGCCCCAGCAGTTGCTATCAACAATATCAACAGCTGGCAGTTAGAATCGCTGTTGCTGTGTAGATATGTGTGTGAATGTATGTACTTCTACTAAAGAAAGAGTGAGAGCTCTGAAAGTGCTATACTTTTTCACAACAGTAGTTAAGGAGTATGTAAAGTTCATTTCTCTGTATTGTGTTTACTTCTCTTTTATTCAAGTACACATTGTCAACCACAAAACTTATAAATGAGTAGATACATTGAAGTAACACTATATAGTTTAACACCTGCTGTATATACAGCTTTGCAGTCACTGTCATTCAGTGTATACACATTTTATTGAATATCACATTAATCATTTCAGGTCTTAGCTGTAATCATGTGGCTAGAGATAATGAATTTACAGAGCTGGGAAATTTTTTCCAATGCTTATACTATGTAACTTCTTTTTTAAAGTGTTAATTGATGTAATACTCCTATTCAGTATGAACCTGATTATTTGGTTCTGAACTCTGCAGTTATATGTTGCTTTCCATAGCTTGTAACCTATCAGCTAGAGTAGCTCTTAGATTATTATTAAAAGTTTACGTGCTCACATATAATCTTATTTATATTACTTTAGACTGGTATTTGAGCTGAACTTTATGACTTTTATTTAGCCAACCATGCACTTTCACATATTTTTGGATTTACATTAAACTATTTTATAATTTATGTTCCTACCAATTGATAGGGTATTTCATATTGCTTATTAACTTTTGATACTACTTACATAATCCACTGTGTACTCAGATATGTCTTGTTGCATTTGGTTGTTTTCACTGGTGTATCAAAAACATTACAGTTTCAAATTAGTCTGTTTAGCTCAGAAAATGGGGTGGATACTGTGTTGAAATATTGCTGTAGGTCTTGTCTGTTACATGTCACCTTTTCCAAAATAGTGTTTGAAGTGGTTCATTAATGAAGGTTGCATGTGAAATTAATTTTCTGTAGTATTCATTTTACCTTGAGCAGCACATAAGTGCTTGAGATCGTTGCGAACTGGAAAGTTCTTAATTGCTTAAATTTGTTGTGGTTTTTGCCTGATGCCTTCTTGTGACAGAATGTATCTGTGTATTGCATTTCATGCTGGAAGAATATGGACTTTTCCTTGTTACATTTTAAATTGCGTATTTGTGAGATTATAAATGTTCACTTCAAATTATGCAATAATTCTGCAGTAACTTTCCCTAAGATAGTTACATCCTCCAGGTAGTTCAAAGTGTTTTTCTAATTAGTTGTTCTTTTAACTAGAACAAACTAGGTGATCCTAAATGGTAAACCCTAGTACCAATAGACTCAAAACCGAGTACTTGTAGTCAATAATCTGCATGTTTCCTTATCCAGAGATGTTTGTCAGTAAGTTTCTTTTAAATCTAATTTTGGATGATATACACCACAGGTAATTTTGGCTTTTTTGGATATGAATATATGGTCTGCTGTACATTGATTGTCATCTTAAAATCTCTTCAAATTCAGACAGTACCTTTACTATTATATACCACAACAATTGGCTTAGCCCACATGCTATGAGTAATTGATTCTATAATGCTATTCTGTTCAAGCTAATATTGAAGTGAGTGCATGTGAGCACTGCTTAAAAGGTAATCAGGTCTTGAGGAAGCCTACAACTGAGCCCACACACTTTGCTTAGGGTGCAGTCCATGACAGAAATTGACCAGAATGAGTCTTCACAGTAATATAATAATGGAAAGTCCAAGTAGGAATTAATAATATTGTAATAAGGAAAGTTCACAACTCACCGTAAAGACGTGGTGACGAGCTGCGACAGACACATACAAAAGACATACACATACAACACTTTCAGCTATCGGCCATGGCCTTCTTCAGAAAATAGAACAATCACACAGGCACACAACACTGTCATACAACCATGTATGCTGCCGCACTTTGAATCACACTCTGTGGTGTGTAAATTGGAGAGGGGAGGGGAGGGGAGGGGAGAGGGGATAGGAAGTTTACGTCACGGAGGTGGGGATGGGTACAGCACGGCCTAGATGGGAATAATGAGATTCAGCTTAGAAATGGAGTGGGGAGGCAGGTGAGGGGAGAAAAATAATATAATAAAATAAAATAAACAAAATAAATATACATTTAAATAAATATACAAATATATATATAAATAAAAACTAATAAATAAAAAATAAAAATAAAATGTGCGCACACTGCACACACACACACACACACACACACACACACATACACACACACACACATGCTAGCACGCACTTACATTCACACACTACTCAAAGTAGGGGAGGTTTGAGATAGAGAGGTAGGAACTGTAAAGTATGGGAAAAAGGGAAGTTATCGTAGGTTGAGGCCTGGATGATTTCAGGATTGGATAATGTATTGTAGGAATAACTCCCATCTCTGCAGTTCAGAAAAGCTGGTGGTGGATGGGAGAATCCAGATGGTCCAGGTTGTGAAGCAGCCATTGAAATCAAGCACGTGCTCTGCTGCATGCTGTGCCATAGGGTGTTCCACCTCGTTTTTGCCCACAGTTTGGCAGTGACCATTCATCCTTATGGACAGCTGGTTAGTGGTCATGCCAATATAGAAAGCTGCACAGTGATTACAGCACAGTTGGTAAATTACATGGCTGCTTTCACAGGTGGCCCGGCCTCTGATAGGATAGGATAAGGCTGTGAGAGGACCGGAATAGGAAGTGCTGGGGGGTGGGGGGGGGGGATTGGACAGGTCTTGCAGAGGGATCTTCCACAAGGATATGATCCCTGTAGCAGTGGACTGGGTTTTGGGGGTGGCATAAGGATGAACTAGGATGTTGTGGAGGTTGGGAGAATTGGTTGGGCAGCATGTGACTCATTTTTGGGCACAAGGATAGAAAATCAAAACCTTTGCAAAGGCTGCAATTTAGTTATTCAAGTCCAGGGTAGTACTGGGTGACAAGGGAAGCGCTCTTTTGTGGATGGTTACTGGTGTTAGGAGCAAGATTTGGGATGTGTGAGGATGTGGCATGGGAAATCTGTTTGCGGACTAGGTCTTTGGGGTAGTTTCTGTCTGCGAAGACAGACCGTCAACATATTCAGAAAGGGAGTTCCTGAGACTGCAGATACACCATCCACTGGTGGCCAGAATGTAAGGGAGGGATTTTTTGATGTGTAAGGGATCGCAACTGTCAAAATGTAGGTACTGTTGATGATTGGTAGGTTTAATATGGACGGAAGTGTGGATGGAGCCATCAGTGAGGTGGAGGTTGACATCCAGTAATGTGGCATGGTAGGCTGAGGTAGACCAGGTGAAGCAGATGGGGAGAAGGAATTGAGGTTCTGAAGAAAGGAGGACAGGGTGTCCAGGCCCTGAGTCCAGATCAGGCAAATATCATCAATGAACTTGAACCAGGCCAGGGTTTGGGGTTTTGGGATGCTACGAAGGATTTCTGCATACGGCCCATAAACAGGTTGGTGTAGGAGGGTGCCATGTGGGTGCCCATAGCTGTGCCTCAGATTTGATGGTAAACTTTCCCCTCAAAGGAAAAGTAATTGTTAGGATGAAACTGGTGAGGGTTATGAGGAATGAGGTATCAGGCTTGAGTTCAGAGGAACGTTGGGAGAGGTAGTGTTCCAGAGCGTCAAGGCCATGGACATGTGGGATGTTGGTGTATAGGGAGGTTTAGATTAGATTAAATTAGATTAGTACTTGTTCCATAGATCATGAATACGACACTTCGTAATGATATGGAACATGTCAGGTTAATGAAAGGTGTCTTTACAAATTATTACTTTGTACTAAATATTACATGACACTATTTTTTATTTGTTATTGTCTTTTTAATTTTTTTCAAATTTATTAATTTATATCTAAAAATTTATCTATATTGTAGAAGGAGTTGCCATGCAGAAATTCTTTTAATTTATTTTTAAATGCTTGTTGGCTATCTGTCAGGCTTTTGATGCTGTTTGGTAGGTGACCAAAGACTTTTGTGGCAGCATAATTCACCCCTTTCTGTGCCAAACCTAGGTTTAACCTTGAATAGTGAAGATTATTCTTTCTCCTAGTGTTGTAGTTATGTACACTGCTATTGCTTTTGAATTCGGTGGGATTGGTAATAACAAATTTCATAAGTGAATATATATACTGAGAAGCTACTGTGAAGATCCCTAGCTCTTTAAATAAGTGTCTGCAGGATGATCTTGGATGGATTCTGATCGCACGCAGTGGTGTCCACTGTGACAAGTAAGTATCCAGGAGGCAAAGGGGTTGGAATGGTGGAGAGTCAGTGAAGGAAGTGGTTGGTATCCTTGATGGGGGAAGATATATTTTGGACAATTGGTTGGAGGTGTTGGTCAACGAGGGCTGAAATTATTTTGGTACAAGCGCAGTAACCAGTCACAATAGGGCATCAAGGATTATTAGGTTTGTGGATTTTGGGGAGCATGTAGAAGGTGGATGTGCGGGGTGTTGCTAGGGTGAGGAGGGAGATGGATTCAGGGGAGATCTTCTGGGAGGGCCCATAGGTGTTTAACATGGATTGTAGATCTTGTTGGACTTTGGGGATGGGGACATTCTGGAACAACTTGTAGGTGGAGGAGTCAGAAAGTTAGTGGAGTCCTTCTGCCAGGTAGTCACTGTGATCCATAACTACAGTGGTGTAACCTTTATCTGCAGGGAGGATGATTATGTCAGGATTTGTTTTAAGGTTGTGGATGCCTCTTCTTTCTTCTACTGAAAGGTTTGAATTCTTGAGACGGGACTTCTGTAATTTAAAGATGTCAGTCAAGTGAGATTTTGTTTCTCCCCAAAACATTATTCTGTAAGATACAATGGAGTGGAAAGAAACAAAATACACTGATCTTATACATTCTTTGCTACAGACTCTGGATATTATTCTCTGTGCAAAACATATAGGATTGAGTTTATGTGATATGTATGTCACATGTTCATTCCAGTTCAAGTTTTGATCTATACGGATGCCCAAGAATTTTGTTGTTTGTGTTTTCTCTATCTCCTGGTCACCCAAATATAAACAGAGGTTTTCTTTCTCATTGGCCTTACTGTACTGAATGTAATTTGTTTCATTTGAATTAAGTGTTAATTTGTTTGCCTGGAACCATTTTCGAACATAATTAAGAACATTCCATTTGTAGTGCATAAGAATTTGCTGTCATTACTTATAATTATACTTGTATCATCTGCAAATAACATAATTTTAGATGAGCTGTTTGGACTTTTAATATCATTTATATAAATCAAGAAAAGTAGGGGGCCAAGAACACTACCTTGTGCCATGCCTCCTTCCACTTTCTTGGCATCTGATACCAACTTTATTTTTTGCTTATTGTGGGAAGATATGATTTCTACAACTTGGGTTCTGTCTTGGAGGTATGACTCAAATAACTTCCTTCCAATTCCTTTAACACCTATTGCCTCTAATTTTTCAAGGTTAATTTTGTGGTTTACTGTATCAAAGGCTTTTGAGAGATCAAGATTGATTCCAACTACACTTTTTTATTGTCTAAATTTCTGACAATTTCTTCTGTATAGCTGTTTCAGTGCTGTGCCCTGTATGGAAATCATGTTGGTTACAATTTAAAAGATCAAAGGTGTCCAAGTAGCTTAAGAGCCTGATTTTTATGAGTTTTTCAAAGATTTTTGAAAAAGATTTAAGTAAGGATATGGGTCTGTAGTTTTCTATTTTACAAGCATCCCCATTTTTTAAAAGTAGTCAAACTTTAGAAATTTTCAGTCTCTGTGGGAACACTCCTTCACTGAATGATAAATTTGCAATGTGTACCAGTGGTTGTAAAATCTGTAAGGCCACTTTTTTTATTAGTGATACTGGCACTTCATCCATTCCTGCAGACATTTTTATTTTTAGGTTATTGATTAATTTTAGCATTTCTTGTTCATTTGTGGGATCCAATTTCATACAGCTACTGACTACTATTGGTGCTGTTATTTTCTCTTGTTTACTGAATTTTTTGTTTAGTTTTGCAGGTACACTTAGAAAGTAGTTATTAATGTAGTTAGGCATATCTTCCTTCTTTATTTTATGCAATTGTGTGTATGTGCAGTATGCATTCATTTTATTTTTATTTTTTATTTTTATTTTTATATATTTTTTATATTTATTTAAATGTATATTTATTTAATTTATATTGTTTATTTTATTTTCTTATTTTATTTTTCTCCTCTCACCCACCTCCCCACTCCATTCCTAAGCTGCATCTCATTATTCCCATCTAGGCCATGCTGTACCCATCCCCACCACCATGACATTCCTATCCCCCTCCCCTCCCCAATTTACACACCACAGAGCATGATTCTAAGTGCTGCAGCTGGAGGTGATGGTTGTATGACTGTGTTGTGTGCCTGTGTGATTGCGTGAATGTTCTATTTTCTGAAGAAGGCCATGGCCAATAGCTGAAAGCATTGTATGTTTGTGTCTTTTGAATGTGCCTGTCGCAGCTCGACGCCATGTCTTTGCGGTGAGTTGTACACTGTCCTTATTACTTCTTCACAATAATACATTTATGTGTCAGTTACACATGTCAACAATTACAGTATTTAATAGTAAATGTTTGTAAGTGTTTGTGCACTCACAATTGGATGAGCATGGAAGAATGATGGATGTGGCTCCAGACAACATAAATGGTTTTACCAACCAACATGTTGCACCAAATTATTTTGTGGATGTGACAAACAATACAAAGGTGCCAAATTTATTTTGTGTGCATTGTTGGGGAGTTCCTATTAAATGCAAACCATGCAGTCCATATTTTACAGAAATTGAACTGCAGTAATATATCTGTATGGTAGCATAGTAAAGCTTTCAGTTTGTGCTGTCCATAGGACACCATGAATTTCTACGGGGTGGCAGTCAAGCTGCTACACACATCTCTCCAGGAAGATTGGAGCTGGGAAGTTGTAACAAAATGTGGCCAATCAGCCTGCAGGCAGCATATGTTAGGAGCTCACATGCCTGAGGTGACATCAGCACAGTGAGCTGATCCTTGGTGATGGGCAGTTTTAACAGTGCACAGAACTGGCAGAGTGGAGCATTTTAGTGTTCTCACAAAGCTGGTTATTGACAGTGGCAACAGGCTGGGCTGGCTGTCAGCTGTCTGTAGCTGAATGTGGCTGTGGCTGCAAAGAAGGAATATCATAGTGGAGCATTCAGACACTCAGAAAATAAAATAATAAAGCATCAAAAACTAGCACTGTTCATTCTTCACTGGCATGCAGAAGCACAGTATGGGACTTGATCTGGCCTCAACACTCAAAACAGCATAAACACGGAGATTGTACAAAATATCACACACATGAACTGGTGTCATGGAAACTCAAGACATGATACCCAGAACTCCAATGATTAAGGCTGATGCAGCACTCGTAATGGTGGAGGCACAAAGATGTGAATGCAGGGGTACAGGAACTATTACAGGCAAGCTGCCAGCTAGTGACATGGGAGATGATGTCCAGAGTTCGACTGGTCAGCTGATTATGCATCCCTCTGGAGACAGTGCCTCTACAGAAAGTGGTAGCTTGTGTAAGGGAGAATCTTCACAATATGTCAGCCAGGAGACTAACATGCAATGTTACTCAGGGTTGTTATCATGCACCTGTGGTGAGAGCAGTCTGGATGGTTCTTCCAGCTGCCTCTTGGATGTGGTGGAGAGAGGCTGGAATGCAGGTGGCACCACAGTGACAGCTGGTATCCAAGTATCACGGATGCAGAACACTGTCTTGGCTCTGGTCATCATATGGAACACAACAACATAGAGATTCTGGCATGCACCTCCACCTATTGGGGCCAGCCACGGTGGCCGAGAGGACTGAGGCATTCCAGTCATGGTCTGCATGGCCTCTACGGTTGGGGGTTCGAATCCCCCCTCGGGCATGGATATTTGTGCCATCCTTTGGATAAGCTAGTAGATAAGTAGTTTGTAAATTTAGGGACTGATGACCCTGTAGTTAAGTCCCATAATCTATACAAATATTTGAACATTTTTGAACCTATTGGGATAGTGTTATCAAGGATGCTGTTGAAATTAAACTAGCAAGCGACCTTATAAACAGAGATGGTGGTTTTTGTTTATATTCTGCTTGGAATCCGGCACTGTCTCTCATCAAAAAACAAAGGAACAGAATTAATGCTGCTTTGCCTGTTGATTAGTAGTCACTATAAGTATTTTTGAGGTTTGGTCATATTGGGTTACATCTGTAATGACTTATACTGTGTCTGTTATCTTCCATTTTTACTCTTTGCAACCTGAGGTATTAAATTTGCTTGCACTTTGCTTCCTTAAGTGCAATTGTGCCTTGAGAATGGCTCCTGTCAACATATTGGTGATAGTTGATGATGTCACCTGGCAGCATACCTGCAAGTTATTTTAACTGTCATCAAATACTTCTTGTGAAATCAGTCAAAGCACTGAGGTCATACATTATTGCATCCTCCAACTCTAAAGCATTTAAACCACTCAGACACACACTTTTTACTCACTGATTCAACACCATACACTTGAACTAACATCCCATGGGTCTCCCTCGCATAATTTGAAACAAAACTTGCTCCATTTTGTGCTCCATGTTGCAATGACATGAGTTCTTCCACTGACCCTGTTAGTATGTACAGTTCTTTGCACAATAGGGGCCACTTGTTGAGATGTCTCTCAATGTGTATGCAAGGGCACCCCATCCTCACCAGTGTGTTTTGTAAAATATGTTACCATTCACCAAATTTTTCAGATGCACCTTGTATACATTTATGCTTTTAGATCCATTCAGTTGTCATTTTTTCTTTTTTTTTAAGACAGTTTATGGTCTATGCAGACTGCCAAGTATTTTGGTTTCATGCAGTGCTGTACTTAATACCTCTCCATTCTATTTCCAATGGTCTTGAGGATTCTCTAATATACAGGTGTAGGACACAGGTGGTTTTCCACATGTTAGTGGGTTGTGGCTATGTGCTTTTATGAATGTGTCCAAGTTCTTTTCTGATGAAGTCTGTGGCTGAAAACTAAGTTATGTGTGTATGTATAATTGTGTTTTTTTTTACATAATTGTCTTTTCTACAGCTCAGTGTTTGTATTTGTGTAAAGTTGCAACCTATCCTCATTATACTTTACAACAGTTTATTTGTTTTTAACCTGAAATATCCTCATTATAACTGTTAAGTAAAAATAATTAAGTAGACTTAAACAAACTGCCAAAGAAACACTACACTATAAATCACAATATGAATATTTAATTATTTTTGCCCATTATAGACCACTGAAGATCCATAGCATTGAATACGTAAAAAAAACTCTGGTATTGAGGAACAAATTTCAGAGGCAAAATACAGAAATTGTGACTCAAATATTTCACTGTTCTGATCATTAATTTGGTTCCATCTGTCTCAGTTTGATGCAAGCACTTGTACTGGGCACCACACTGGAAGTTAGACACAGCAAAAAGGAGCAAGCTACTGAGAAGCTTCAAGAGAGCAAAGGCACTAAACCTGATGATACTAAAGAAAACAATACTAAGAAGGACCATAAAGGAAATCCACAGAGGCAAAGACATTGAGGTCATATTAGAAGCACAGTATGAACTATGTGAGTTTCTCATACCTACTTGCCTTCATTCTTCTTTGGAGTTGGCTGTATCATATAGCTAAGTCCCACAATCTTATTCTTTACCTTAAAAATATCTTTAAGTTACATTGGGTATACAACAGTAGTTAGTTTTCAACTTACAAGTGTTTCATTTTGTTGTTTGTAGTGATTTTGAGGGTTCCATTATTGGCACCCTTAAAAAATCAATATTGTCAGCTTTGGTGTCTCCAATAGAGCTGATATTATATAAGATCCTAGAATATATCATTTCACACCAAAAGTTTGGGAATCCCAGGTGAATTGCATGTGCATTATAGAGGTTACAGTGAATCAGTTGGTGGTTAGTAGTCAAGGGTAATGATTCAACTGAAACACAGAAGCACAGATAAACTTTAATTTTTTAAGTATAAATAGTTTTAAAGTCATAAGATGAAGTATTTGAGCTTTCATAGTGATTTAATATTCAGATTAAATTTATGAAGCTAATAGTGACCAATGATAAATTATAAGTGGTTTGTAGATCACAGAGTTATTTTTGAATGACAATCATTAACAGCACTTGTTCCAAACTAATTTATTAATAAGCAATAGTGTATAATTGTCTGGTATTAAATGCAGTCTTGAACAACTTCAAGGTAAGTAACTAACTGTACCAATGTAGAAGAGGAGCACGCTCATGATAAAAGCTAATGGGCACTTGAAATAAGAGAGTTACTCAGTACACAGCCAGATGTAAGGATGGCTGCAGGTCTCAGTGTTTCTACATCTACATCCATACTTCGCAAGCCACCTGACAGTGTTTGACAGAGGGTACCTTGAGAACCACTATCGGTTCTCCCTCCAATTCCAGTCTCGTATTGTTCATGCAAAGAAAGATCATCAGTATGCCTCTGTGTGGGCTCTAATCTCTCTGATCTTATCCTCATGATCTCTTCAAAAGATATATGTAGGAGGAAGCAATACACTGCTTGACTCCTCGGTAAAGGTATGTTCTCGAAACTTCGACAAAAGCTCATACCGAGCTACAGAGCATCTCTCTTGCAGAGTCTACCACCAGAGTTTATCAATCATCTCCATAATGCTTCCACGATTACTAAAAGATCCTGTAACAAAGCACGCTGCTCTCCATTGAATCTTCTCCTCCCCACCTTGTACAGATCCCATACCAATTAGCAGTATTCAAGCAGTGGACAAACAAGTGTACTGTAACCTACTTCCTTTGTAGAATAAAGGAAGAGAAAGTCAGTTCATGTTCAATTTATCCAGTGCTCACTTGAGAGGAACAGAACAGAGGCAGAAGACATAAGCTAGTTGACCTGTATAAAGCCTACTCTGTGACAGAGTGATGAGACAAGACATAGACAAACTCATTCATTTTCTCGAACAAGTTGTGCTGATGATTAGTTAGTTTTGGGAACCACCCACAATTCATATTTTATCTAATGGTGTATGATATAATGCTCATACACAACTGACTTCTAAATGGAATGTAACCCAACTGGGAGGGGAGAATGTCGCAGAAAGTATTACATTATTGGGTGATGTGACAGACCAGACTGAGCCAGATAAATAAGGCCAGAGCAAGCTTAATTGAAGTAGAGATTATCGACCAGGGAGTGACTCAGTAAGGATCACACCAGCCATCCATCACTTTGAATGGAAACCGATAGTTGTAGCAAGAAATGTCTTTAATTTCAGTTCTTTTACAGAAAACAATCCATATCTGTGTGGATATTATTAGCATGAAATAACTGGAACTATACTTTCATTTGTTAAATCAACATCATTAATTTCCTTTTACAATTAATGTATGTGTAAATTAACTATGTATCAAAGTGCCATATTAGCTATATAGCTGTATATATAGTGAAGATTTATTTGAAAAAAAATCACATTCTTTGAGATAGGGGCTCACAAATTACATACCAAAATTATAATCCTTATATAAGCAATGGAGGCCATGATGTAAATATGCTGGAAGATTTTTGTAATTTCGTTAAGTAAAAAAGAAACAAGACTTTATTTGTTCAAAACCGTGACATCATAGCACACATTATTGCTTTACAGTCAACAGATAAAAGGGGGCACAAGGTTCATACATGAAATCAGCAATTAGCTACTTTAGAAAGAGAAGTGAGTAAACACAAGCAGCCAATAAAAGATAAGAGTGAAATGAAAATAAAATTTTACATTTCAATAAATTACTTATTAATCTACTTAAAACACAGATTTTAATCACAAATATATTCAAAATTAAATAACATAAAAATCCAGTGCCAACTCAACATTGAAAATTGTACATATATTTTAGTCATTTAAGTTACTACAGAAATGAAAAGAAAACGTTGTGCATGAAATGCTAGATAGATTTTTTGTTGTTTTTGTCACAACAGAATAAAGTGTGACTAGTTTTGGAAACAGATCAATAGCTGTTTTCCATATGTGACAACTACAAAAGGCTAAAGACAATTTATTGTTAATGTCCGCAATTTTATCACCCAAATCACTTGAAACAATAATAAGAACTGTAAGGAATCATGAAGTAGATCCAAATCATTAAGAGGACTGAAGCAGCTGATCTTATCTCACATATTATAATTAGACTGAACAGTTCATTTACAATAACATGAGTAAATAGATTTGATCTGAGTTACAAGTTCCTTACGACACATTTTTTACATGTGTTTCTAAACCATTATGCCTAATTAGTAAACTAAATGTTGTAAATTATCTGGCAGAGACTGGCTTCAAACCCATGGAACCCTGCAGTAATAATAATATTTTTTATTACTAAATGTGACCAATTATAAACCACTTAGAATGTAAGACTTTGGTATAATCTTTTTCTTCTTATCTTCCCAGAACTTCTTCATATGTTGGCTGATGGCCTGTCTTTCTTCAATCAACATCACCTTTCCTAGGTTGTAGTTTTTGTTAATGGATGGGAAATTTTCCAGAATTTGTCTGTAGCCTGAAATTTTCCCTGTCTCAAATACCTTTTTGTCTCTTCCAGCCACCCTGTGGTGTACTTCAATTTGGAAATGAAATTGAAACTTTTCTTTGTCAGCCTATTGTCATTCGTTCTATAAATGTGCCCGTAAAACTTTAATCACCTCTTCCTTATTGTGTCTGTGATGGTTTCTATGTTTCTGTATAAATCTTCACTTCTTCTTTTCATCCAGTTGTTATCCTTGTTATTTTGAGGTCCTAAACTTTTCTGGGTATTTTCCTTGTTTCTTTTCTAGTTCTTTTTGTTCCCATTTTTTGTTCCATGTTTGGTGCTTCTGGTTTAATTATGGTTGTGTAATGTTTAATTTTTGCCTGTAACAATATGGATCTTTTATTATATTGGTTTTGGGCGAGTTTTTATGATGATTCCATTTTCCTTGCTCTTTCTTTACTTGTGGTATTATTCAGTCCATTTATTATATCCATTCTCCTAAATACTTCTCTAATCTTTTAAGTTTTTAAATGGTATGAGTCATTTTGGTGGTTTCTACATGGCCACAGTGGGGTACTGAATAATCCCACGTTTGATATTTGAGAAGGACACAGTCTTGCAGATAAGGTTTGTAAGTAAACCTTATAAATTACAGGCATGTCCTACTCTTGCAGTATGAATATGGGATCCATCATGTTATTAAATATTAAATGGACATTGAACTGTATTTTATAAATTACAGTTGTGAACTAATTTCGATTACACTGATGACAGTGCTGTCTGAGGTGGAACAGAAAAATGTTTAACATGAAATCTATGTAGTTTTTGCCATACAATCATAATCTGTGATAAAAACCAGAGGTTTCCATTGAAGATTCCGAAATTGCTGCCCACCAACCATGTAGGGTGTTGGGTGGGGGTGGGATGAGTGTACTATCATTGGATGTCGTCCTCCATTACAAACAAATTAGTATTGGACATTTTTTGATCAAACATGTAGCTTCCATGTTATTTATATCTCTTCAGTTTTATTGAAAATGTGTGTTCCTGAGTAGTGAACCCCTTTGAACTAAAGTAATGGCTTTTAAGTCCTTGTATCGGTTGTTTTCTTTGTATTGTATGTATGAACTAAGCTGTTTGTTGGAAAGAGTGATACATTATTTATGACCAATTTCATTAAGGAATAAATATATTGAGAGGCAGTTGTTGGTATAGCCAGTTCTTTGAAGGGGCTTCTACAGGATGTCTGTGAACTTACTCCACAAATAATATGTATTACACACTTTTGGACCCTGAAAACTTTTGTTTGATTTGAAGAGTCACCCCAAAAAATTATACCACATGAAATTGTGGAATGAAATAAGTATGCAAGCTATTTTATTTTTATGTCACCTACATGTGATAACACTCAAATTGCAAATACAGATTTGTTAAGTTGTTTCTGCAATTCTGCAGTGTGCTCCTCGCAAATGAATTTATTATTAAATTCAAATCCCAGGAATTTAATATTGTCAAACTCTTCTATTTGCTCTTGTTCATGCTTTATGCATATGCTGGATGGAAATGTGTTCTGAACTGTATGTACTGAGTCTTTTCAAAGTTAAATGTCAAAGAGTTGGCTGTAAACCATTTATTGATGCTCATGAAAATTTTAACAGGTGTTTCTATAACTGCGCTCAACATGCTATTTATTGCAATACTTGTATCACTGCAAACATAACAAACTCTGCTTCTGGTTGTGTAACAGATAAGAGGTAATTAATTTACACAAGAAAAAGCATTGACCCTAAGATGGATCCTTGTGGGACACCACATGTAATTTCTTCTCAATCTGATGATGACTGATAGCTTAATTCACTAGCCCACTGCACCAACACTCTTTGTTAGCGAGGTATGACTAGAATCATTTTGCAACATGGTCTGTGACACCGTTTAATTCTAATTCACTTTTCTCATTGCACCTAGAAGCTACAAGCAGGATGGGTCTCGAACCTAGCACCCTTTGCTTCAGTTCATCATCTGCTGTTGACTCTTGGTGAACATTCTTTATGATCTTGCCAATGACTATATTAAAAACCAGTGGTGAAGGCATACTTCCTTGCCAAATCCCTCTGTCCATTATAAACCATTCAGATGTTTTACATTACAACATTTAAGACACATTTTGTACATGTTCCTGATTCTCAGTAGCATTTCTTTTGACAGTTTCAATCTATTCATACCTTGTGATATATATTCTCTTCCAATAGTTCCATAAGTGTTTTCTACAACTACCATGTCCTTCTCAAATTTTCATTTCTTTTGTGCAATCTGTCTGGCTCTCTGTTGTTTCCCTATTGTTCCTAATATATATAAATTATCTAGGAGATGCAGAGGGATTTAGGCTGTTTTCAGATGATGTCATTTGCCCCGGCGGAGCAGCCGAGCACATTGAGGCGCTATGCAACGATGTGTGAGGCCGTTCCCCTCGGAGGTTTGAATCCCCCATCAGGCATGGATGTTTGTGCTGTCTTTAGTATAAGCTAGTTCATAAGTTTTTTGTAAGTTTAGGGACTCATGACCCTGTAGTCCCTGTAGTCCCATAAGCACTACAAACACTTGAACATTTGATGTTGTCATTTACCATCTAATAAAGTAATCAGAAAGTCAATACTATATGCAAAGTGACCTCTGCCGGGCATAGAAGTGTGAATTACAGAGTAATCATATAGATGTATCACAGGAGTAGGACTGATAATGAATAAGAAAATAGGAATGCGGGTAAACTACTATGAGCAGCACAGTGATCGCATTATCATTGTCAAGATAGATACGAAGCCAACACTGACAACAGTAGTACAGGTTTATATGCCAACTAGCTCTGCCGATGATGAGGAGATCGAAGAAATATATGAGGAGCTAAAGGAAATTATTCAGACAGTTAAGGGAGAGGAAAACTTAATTGTGATGGGAGACTGGAATTCGGTAGTAGGAAAAGGAAGAGAAGGAAAAATAGTAGGTGAATATGGACTGGGCAGAAGGAATGAAAGAGGAAGTCGCCTGGTAGAATTTTGCACGGAACATAATTTAATCATAACAAACATGTGGTTTAAGAATCACAAAAGAAGGTTGTATACTTGGAAGAGACCAGGAGACACCAGAAGGTATTAGATAGATTTTATAATGGTAAAACATAGATTCCGGAACCAGGTTATAAACTGCAAGACACACCCAGGGGCAGATATAGACTCTGACCATAACTTGTTAGTCATGAACTGTAGGCTGAAACTGAAAAAACTGCAGAAAGGTAGGAAAATAAGGAGATGGGACCTAGATAAATTGAAGGAACGTGAAGTTCTGGAGAATTTCAGAAGGAGATTTAGGCAACAACTGACAGAAACAGGAGGAAATAAAACAGTAGAAGAGGAATGGGTAGCATTGAGAGATGAAATAGTGAAGGCAGCAGAGGACAAAATAGGTAGAAAGGCAAGACCTACAAAAAATCCTTGGATAACACAGGAAATACTAAATTTAATTGATGAAAGGAGAAAATATAAAAATGCAGTCAATGAAACAGGAAAAATGGAGTACAGACGACTAAGAAATTAGATTGATAGGCAGTGCAAAATGGCTAAGCAAGAGCGGCTAGAAGCCAAATGCAAATCTGTAGAAGAATGTATAAGAAGGGGAAAAGTAGATACCGCCCACAGGAAAATCAAAGAGACATTTGGGGACAAGAAAAGCAATTCTACGAATATCAAGAACTCAGATGGGAAACCAGTTCTCAGCAAAGAAGGGAAGGCTGAAAGGTGGAAAGACTACATAGAGCAGCTCTACAAAGGAAATGAACTTAGAGACGATGTTGTAGGAAGGGAAGAGGAAGTAGATCAAGATGAAATAGGAGATATTATACTGAGAGATGAATTTGACAGAGCCCTGAAAGACCTAGGTCGGAACAAGGCCCCAGGAGTAGATGACATACCCTCAGAGCTACTAAAGTCTCTGGGAGAGCCAGCCGTGACAAAACTATTTGAACTGGTGTGTAGGATGTATGAGACAGGCGAAATACCCTCAGACTTTAAGAAAAATGTAATAATTCCCATTCTAAAGAAATCAGGTGCAGACAGGTGTGAAAATTACAGAACCATCAGTTTGATAAGTCATGGTTGCAAAATTTTAACACGAATTGTCTACAGGAGAATGGAAAACCTGGTAGAAGCTGACCTACGGGAAGGATCAGTTTGGAATCAGGAGGAACGTAGGAACCCGGGAGGCAATACTCACTTTACGTCTTATCTTAGAAGATAGATTAAGGAAAGGCAAACCTACATTTTTAGCCTTTGTAGATTTGGAGAAAGCGTTTGACAATGTTGACTGGACTACACTCTTTCAAATTCTGAAGTCAGCAGGGGTAAAATACAGGGAAAGGAGAGTTATCTACAACTTGTACAAAAGCCAGACCGCAGTTATTAGACTCGATGGGCATGAAAGGGAAGCATCAGTTGGGAAGGGAGTAAGACAGGGTTGTAGCCTTTCTCCGATGTTATTCAATTTGTACATTGAGCAGGCGGTGAAGGAAAGCAAGGAAAATTTTGGAATAGGGATTAAAGTTCAGGGGGAAGAAATAAAAACATTGCGTCTTGCTGATGACATTGTAATTCTGTCAGAGACAGCAAAAGACCCGGAAGAGCAGTTGAATGGAATGGACAGTGTGTTGAAGAGAGAGTACAAAATGAACATTAACAAGAGCAAAACAAAAATAATGGAATGCGGTCTTAGAAAATCTGGCGATGCTGAAGGAATTAGATTAGGTAACGAAACAATGAAGGTGGTAGATGAGTTTTGTTACTTGGGTAGTAAAATAACATGCGATGGTCGCAGTACAGAGGATATAAAATGCAGAATGGCAATGGGAAGAAAAGCATTTTTGAAAAAGAGAAATTTGCTAACATCGAATATTAATTTAAGTGTAAGGAAGTCTTTTCTGAAGGCATTTGTGTGTAGTGTTGCCTTGTACGGGAGTGAAACATGGACGATAAGCAATGCGGACAGGAAGAGAATAGAGGCTTTTGAAATGTGGTGTTACAGAAGAATGCTGAAGATTAGGTGAGTAGATCACATAACTAATGAAGAGGTACTGAACAGAATTGGCGAGAAAAGGAATTTTTGGCATACCCTAACTAAAAGAAGGGATCGCTTGGTAGGGCACATTATTAGACATCGAGGAATCGTAAATTTAGCATTGGAGGGAAGTGTGTGGGGTAAAAATAGCAGTAGGAAGCCAAGAGACGCGTATAGTAAGCAGATTCAAGGGAATGTGGGTTGCCGTTCTTATGAGGAGATGAAAAGGCTTGCTCAGGATAGAGTAGGGTGGAGAGCTGCATCAAACCAGTCTCCGAACTGAAGACCATAACAACAACATATAGATGTAAATGGAATAGTAATGAAATTCAAATTCTCACTTTATGTCCTGAATCTTTATATTTAATATTAACATACAATATTTAAAAAAAATAGTAGTTTTTATACATAGTTCCAATTTCTGACATGTAGGTCTTAGGTACTACTTCACATAAAGATACCAATGTTTGGTTATAGCCTTCTTTTTAAGTACACTAATGCACTTTTGAATTCTGTTTCAACTTGCTACATTTTGAACTGCTATTTGTTTCTGATCAGTATTGTGAAGTGTTATGTGTTGTATAATTTTACAGAATGTACTGGAATCTGTACCAACTATGACTCCCAATCTCCATGCATAAAAAGAATTCTTGTTCCTGAAGTAATTGAAGAACACTGCAAAATTGCAATATAATCAAGTGATGAAACTGGACGACATAATTATTACTTATGTGAATGAAACAATAGTGGTTATAAATGTAATACAATATTTGACAAACAATTTTGATAATTTTAAGTATTTTTATTGATGACTGACATCCTGTGGTCTTATTGTTAACATTACATTTCATTATTTTGGAATAGTTATTTAATCCTAGAATATTTATTAGCCTTTCAGTATTTTTGGTACAATTGCCTTTGTCAAAATATATAGTGGAATCTACTTTTCTAATTAATCATATACCTATAGAATAGAATACAGCAAATAACAGAGAATATAATGTTAAATACAGATTCAAGTTGTAAATCTGTTTTTGTCATAACAGATAATTTTATTGTCTGTTCATAGGAATTCCTTAATTGAATCAATTGGTGGAGAAGGAACTAAGTCACATTTCTGTACTTTTTTTTTCAGTGGAGACAGAAAACTTTCACATTGTTAAACTGTTCAACACAATGTATTCAAATTTTACACATTTGCTGCATGTTAATAATATATACATTAAATGAAATATTTTTCAATATTTTACAAGGTATATCAGGGGAAATAATTGAAAATTTTGTAACATAGTTTCAGTCACCACTCAACAAGGAAATTTACCAATTTTCATCTTAGTAACAAAATTCAAAATTACACATTTGTTTTCCAAAACTGAAGTTTATTGAGTTATTAATTGAAAATTATCTTACACTTAACATAAAAACCATAGAATTAAATAGAATTCTATCTTCTCAATAGTTCATTACAATGGGTTTTCACTTGTGGTTGGCCATTTCAACATCTACGAAGAAAAGAAAAAAAATGTCTCATCATCATCTGCATGGATGAATAGTACTTTTTTTAAATCCCCTCAATTTTCTTTTTAATAATTCTAACCTTTTCAACAAATGAAGATAAATTAGTTTTTTCTTGGTCAAAGGAGTACCTGACCAGCTGTTTATGAAAATTAGGTAGTCACAACTCTAGGTTTCATTGATTTACAATGAAATTCTTAGAACATTGACAGAGAAAAATGTTTTCCTTGGTGTGGCAGCTTAATCTGTGCCACTCCCACACACTGTGGAAATGGCTTCTTCTTTCTCATGACAAAGCCAACATACTGGTTTATCAAATTGTGTTGTCTTCACTTTCTATCAAAATGACTGTAGCTTCAGAAATACTATTTGCTTCTTTGCGGGTGTAAAATCAGTCACTTTTCTGTTTCTAATGACCACACTGTCTATGGGACACTAAACCCTAATCTTCCTTCCTTCAGTCACTTTTCCAAATTTTTCTCTTCAATGTTCAAAACACACTGTCACAGAGTAGCCTAGATTGAGTGGACTCTTCTGGGAAATCTGTGACAGACATTTTTTTTTAATATGGCAGTCAGTAAAGATCACTGACTTGATTTCTTTCTCCTCAGTATGTGACAAACTGACCTTGTGTTTCTCCCATGTGGAGAATCCAAACGTAGTTCTGTTCATGAGATAAAAATACAGTTTGGTCTCTTTCATACAAATATGTAAAAAATGAAATTGACAAAAAAAATGACTTAGTTCCTCTTTCAACTAATCGATTCAGCTGAATAGAATTAACTATGTTTTAGCTAAGATTTTTATATTTGTTCAGTGGCATTGTAGCTGAATTTGGTAGCTTACTAAAAAATATTATGCTTCATTTCTTATACATATTGTGGACTATAGCTAATCTTGTGGAAGTCAAATCCAGCAAGTGATTATTTCTAATATTCTATACATGCACATTACATCCCATACTGAATTCATCTAAATTTTCTTTTCAATATACTATGCAGTTATAGATGTAAAGGCTAGGCCCTGTCAGTATACCAAGGCTTTTGAAGTAGCTTCTGCAATACTCACTTGGCTCTAATCCCATTACAGACCTGACTGTTTTTTTCTGTCATTTGAATACAAATTTAGCTCCAAGGAAATTACCTCGCTATTTGTAACATTTTCCTTGATTTATACAATAACAAAAGTACATTAACTAGTTTGCTGCACAGGTAACAGGTGTGCCCTTCCCAAGAGAGTTTTTGGTCTATAATCAGCACAAGTATTTCCAGTGTTTTATTTTCATTTTTAGCTACCTTTAAGTCAAAAAATAGTTTGAGGTTGGATTCAATTTTTTTGGAATGGTGTGCTCAACGAACACAAAATAATAAATATAGTAAATGTAGTATGCAGCATTTGTCATATTTTTATTGTTTTAGCAGATCGATTTCGATCATATAATGATCATCTTCAATGCACCTTCAATACAAGAAAATACAGAAGTCAGTACAGAGTCAAACACATAAAATAAAATAAACTCAAAAGACAATCCAATTGCAGAGTACCGGTATATTAAATGTACATACCAGATATCGTAATATCAACTAAGCATAAAATATGCCATATTAGCTGAATGTAACATAGATTTTTTTGAACATTTCAGTGTAGTGTCTAATCATGAAATGAGCGAGCTGCTTACAAAAATCACGCACCGGCGCTTTATAAAAATGGCGCTACTAACGCTCTCTGGTATAGTTACATTTCAGTCACTGAAGTAAATACAATTTTCTAGTTTTAAGAATTAAAATGAAATCTAAAGGAATTTCATTATCAATATGATCACCAAAAAGAACAGAATATACATGCTGAAACACGAAAAATTTGAATAACAGAAAAGTAACCTTAAGAGTTATGACACAAAGTGCCTGGCATCAATTTCACATACTATTCATCTGTATGTTAATAACAAAAAAGAAAAGAACACCTATATGACTACCCCTTTAGGGTTGTATCATATATATTTTAAAAAACAAGTTTCAAGAATTAGATAAACCAAAAATATATAGGCCTACAGAAAAAAAGGCTGTTATAATGCATGCTGCTTGCAGCAACATCACATTTCTTGTGCTTTATGCACGTCACATATAGCTAATATGGCATATGATATGCTTAGTTGATATTACGATATCTGGTATGTACATTTGCTATACTCTGCAAATGGATTGGCTTTGAGCTTATTTTATTATATTTTATGTGTTTGGACTCCGTACCGATTTCTGTATTTTCTTGTATTGAAGGTGCATTGAAAATGATCATTATATGATCGAAATCGATCTGCTAAAACAATAAAAATACGACCAATGCTGCATACTACATTTACTATATTCAAAAAATAGTTCTTCTATTTCTGTGCTGTTTATGCAGAGCTGATTTAACTGGCTAGTCATTTGTGTCATATTTCTATTATTATTTAACATATTCTGCAAATTCTCTCCTGTGGTTATTAATGTTATATTATCGGCATATTGTGTACTTTTACAGGGTACAGAAATTGCAAAATCATTGACATAAACAATGAAGATGATAGGTCCAAGGACAGAGCCTTGAGGTACTCCTCTTTTTATTGGGAGTATTGCTCATATCTGATTATTTGTATTTATGAACTGTAATCTATTGCTCAAATAAGATTTGAATAATTTGAGCAATTCAACTTCAATTCCATAGTATTCATACACTTCATATACATTATTCACCAAAGATCCAACTTCTTTTACATTTATCTAAATTGCAATTGTTGTTCATTTAATAATTTGAAGCTTTCAACGTACTAAAAAAGGAGTAATGTACGGTATGGCATGAGTGGCTGGGAGACTCTGAAGGACAGGTTCATGTGCCTAATTGGAGAGGTTTTCCATGTCCACAGGCACCTTTCCTTCATAATAGTGTGCTGAAGTGTCTGCCTTAAGTGTAGGTGACTGTAATGGGTGTGTGTGTAGTGTAGTGTCATGTTGGTGTTGGATATGATGGGAGAGGGGAGAAGGTGAAACCCAGTGCCGGTTCATAACCTACTCATCTAGGAAAGCATGAAGGAGGCTACTGACCTTAATGTCCCCATCCGATGGACAGATCACCATCAACAGCGTTCCATGCCCTCAACCTATGAGACACTGAAAAGAGGCTTGGAATTCTATCCAGGACATTTGCGCAAAGACTGGCGATCAGGACATTGCACACCACACCTCCTGTCACTCTGCCATAAGGCAAAGGGGGAAACTGCCAATTGTATGTGACATACCCAGATGGCTACTCATTTAAGTTCTAGCACTGGTCAATATGGCTGCCAGTCCCAATATGGCTTCCCGCTGCGCTCGCGGCTACTACCGGCAGACAGTATGTAGAGGGGAAGCTATGACATCACATTGTTGGGAGGAAGACACGTCGGGGTGAGACGAGTCACAATAGTCCCACGTTGAAATCACTACAGCCAGGCCCAGGTGTGCCATCTCAGCCTAGACGACGCATGCCACTGACCTATGTGTTCTCACTGAATACTGAGCCGGGCTGAGACGAGAAAAGGGGGAAAATCCACTTTTCCAATTTTCACATTGTGTAAAATGTTGACGGTATTGAAAACCATGCTACATCATTTTACCAACTACTTTTTCCTTACTAACTTCACCTTGCCTGTGAAAAACTAAAAAGTCTACTTTTTATTCCGTGTGAGTTTTTAGTTCCGTAACACTGCTCACTCTATTTTGATGAAAGAATGTGGTTAAAAAAATCTGATTTTTGGGAACATTGTAGTAAAACATCTTAGCTTTTGTATAAAATATTCGCCTTTTCTTAATTCATAACAGTCGTTTTCAAATGACGCCATTTGTGAAGCGTGTGCACTTGATTTACAAGTCAGGTACTGAAAAAGTTTGATAGTGCAATTTAGACCATACATTAAAGTGAGTGAAATGCAGTTAAAAGTACAAAAAGTTTTTGAAATAGTAGTCACTCTGATATCTAAATCCTTTCACAAGTACCTGCGAGTTATCTGAGCAGTGTCATGCTGCGATCGCAAGCCAACGAACTCAGTTTGTGTTGAGCATAACGTGAAACTCTGAAGTGCCGAAAAGTTTTAATTGCTGGCCACATGTGTCAGTCCCTCATGGTGTGTTAATGATCCATAACTAGAAAACATGTATGAACTAACTTTTCGTGGGTGGCAACTGATTACAATGGACAATGACCTGCTACGGTTTTACATCAGATCATACTTGACTTTATCAGAAGCATACAACTGTTTTTTTGTCCACATCATACAATTCGTGGAATATTTATTTTGTGTTTGGAACTACAAGAGAAGAATAAATTAATGTAAATTGCAAATTTGCTGTTTATGGAGTGAAATAAAATTTTCTGACATTACACTTAATGGTTTTCCGGTTGTAGATGATGAAGAAGCCCAAAACACTTATATTTAAGATACATCTACTTCTAATACACAATGTATACCTTTTTTGAAACGTTCGCTTTTGTAGTTTTTGGAAAATGTGGTACCACAAGGTGAAAATAATTGTATACAGCGTGCCCCACATAAATGTGTTACCCTCACATGTGAGATTAAAGTAAGAAAGAACAAAGTTTTTTTTAGGAACCTGTCTGAGGGGAACAACGTTTCTACGAACATTTTGCTGAATCATTTGAAGACAATTTTCTTTGTTTGCAAGATAGCACTTTCAATTTTTCTACTTTAACTGATTTAATTTAGGCTCAGGTCAGTAAAGGATGAGAAGCCTATCTCACTTTTTTTTCTTTGGGGGGGGGGGGGGGGCTGGCAGCTTGTCCCCAGCAACAAGGGATCCCCGCCCACTGTTAGCAGAACAATGAAGGAAACATAGGGGTGACCAATACTCGTTCATTACCGTCTACTTCGAGCCAGGTAACAGTTAACTGATTTTGTTATTTTAGACACAGCTGTTGACTTTCAAAGTATTTATAAATCTGTGTATGCATATAGTTTTCATATTTGATAGGTTTGGAAGTATTGAAATGGGACTGTAGTTATTTAGAACATTTTTATCGTCTTTTTTTATAAACAGGCACTGTAACTGTAAGCTTAAGACTTTCAGGGAAAGTTCCTTCATCCAGTACTCGGTTTCATAGTGAGAGAAGTGGCATTTGAATTTCCTTTGCTATAGACTTTATGATGAAATTACTCAGTCCATAAATGTCTTCTGTTTTAGAATTTCTTAGTCTGTTGACTGTTTTTTTTAATATCACTTATTCAACTGCAGTCCAAATACAGTTCTCACTTCTTCTTTCTTTTGGATTAATGCATAGACCTATAGATTCTGCATCAAAGGTGGAATCAATGTGGTTGATGAAATATTCATTGGGAGTACTGCAGTCTATATAGGTACTGTTGTCTTTACTGATATTATTAAGTTCCTTCTTAATGTTGCACCAGTGTGCTTCACATTTAATTTTAGAGTTTAAAATATATTTATAAGTGGGATTACACTTTTTATTTTTCCTTTCATATCTTTCAATTTTTCTAATATTTATGTAGTTTTCTTTTCCCCTACCACTTTCATGAGACTTATCTTTCAAAATGAGAAATAGTATGCTGGATCTATCAGTTGTGGTGTGAAACACTTGTTGGTATGATTCTACTTACATTTATTATTCATAGAAGATCTTCTGGTTGCCACAGGACAAATATTTTCTACTATAAACTTAATTTATGTCAGAAAAATGGAAAAGCATTTATCAATCGTTTCATTATTATTCATTATGTGCCACCAATCTCTTTTTAATGATTTTTTAAAAAATTGTTTACATTGGATTCCCCTAGTATTTAACATGACACTTGTCTTTCTTTAGTAATGGATTATCTATTTGAAGCCATAGGTCTGTGTGGTCTGCCAGTAATAATTTTATGACATCATATACCATGGAGTTTCTGTCTATGTTACTTATGTTAGCGAGACATGCATTGAGTCTAATGGGCTTTTCATTGAGACAATAATAATTTAATGACTTCAGAGAATTAATCATATTTATTACATTTTTTTCTTTTTTCCCTCTTATGGATATCTTTTAAAATAATCATACTGTGTCCATGTGTTTCATTTACAATTTTGTTTATCTACTGACATAAAAAATTTTCCCATGGTAATTCAGATGTATGCCATATCCAGTGTGTAAATTTCTTTTTAGTCTACTAGCATCTTCTAGATAACAGTTGGCATAAGATGAGCATAACTATTTGATTTTATTAATGTCTGTATTGACACATGAATTAAAGATCAGGCCACACCTTTGAGATTGACAATGCAATGGCTTTTTCATTTGATTTGAATCTAACAAATTTTTCAAACCTATTATACAAGTTTTACAAACAATATATATTCCAGGAAAGATTTTACAATATTTTTGAGAAGGATAGGTTGCTACTCACTACAAATGTCTCGATGAGTCACAGAAAGGTACACATAAAACATTACAATTGCAAATAGCTTTTGGCCATAAGAGCCTTTGTCAGTCAGAGAAAACCACACACACACACAAGAAATATGATCGCTGTTTCCTGCTGCTGGTCACAGTGGCCAGACTTCAGTCATGTTTGTGTGTGTGTGTGTGTGTGCGTGTGTGTTTTTCTCTGATCAACAAAAACTGTAACTGCCAAAAGCTATTTACAGTCATAATTTTTTGGTGTATCTTCCTTTGGCTCATTGAGACATCTCTGTGGTGAGTAGCAACCTATCCGTCTCAAAAATGTTACACAAGTTTTAGATTCATTATGTTCTACATCATTTGCACCAGTCAAACAACAAAATCATTGTTATTCAATGTAATGTTTGGTTCCAAGACATCTTCAGTAATATTTTTCATCCTCGTACTGTATTTAATGATGCCAGTCACATGTAAGTCCACACTCATGCCCTTTAAAATTCTGTCATGGACCATATTATCATTAAATTAATTCCTAGCTTATAGTGTTATGAAGTATTATAAGTCAACTGCCTGTGTATAAATCCTGGTCATAAAATAAGACTGTCAAATATAACAGAACATAGTAAATAGATAGCTTAGTAAATAACTTTATTCATTCAAAAATCTCTCTATTCCCTTGAACAATGATCTGAAAAGCCATTTAAGATCTGGTTGTTTCACATTAATTAGTTACTTTAAACTTATTGTCAATAATGTATTTAAGTTAATCATTCTGAATTATTGTCTGTCCTTGTACTTTTATGCACTGTACTGTGTTGTTAGTGTATTTCAACATATTCCTAATTACTAAGAATATGACGTATTTAGAACAAATGTAACAGTAGCAGTATCGATATTGAAGTAAGGCTGCAGATCATTGTGCATTGTTCAGTATAACAAACTGTGTTTCTTTCTTTCTAAATGCAGCAATGTTTTAATATTTATCAGGAACTTATTGTTTGACAGGCATAATAAAATGATATCAGAAATCATATGTGTAATTAATTCAATTGATTTATTTGGTGAAAATAATTTAATCTATCATTTGTAACTTAATATTTCAATAGTACTGTATACAGTACTTATTTATATATTATATTTTTTTCTGCATGTAACTAGAAAAATAAATCTCTTCTGACCAAGAGAAGTTTCTAAAAAGCATGAGCTGTAAAATGATTAATTATGTGAACAGAAACCATGTCATAAAGGAACACAGTCTTGTAGGATTATATGATAATAGTAAGTATATAATGAATTGTGTAGTGACTAAAATGATTTTGAGCTTTTGTTATTGTATAGTAGGAATGTTAATAAACACAAACTATTTTAATGAGATATTTTTTGGATTGTTTTCTCCTGCCTCATGTTCCTTTTGCTACACCGTTAAGTTATAGTTAGTTTTAAATGATAAAAATCAGACTTAAAGCAATAAAAATCTGGGTTTACAAAAACTAGCACATAATTCTTAGGTCCCTGAGGAAATATTTTAATAAAAGTCACAATATTTTCACATATGCAGTTAAGAATGCTTATCCTAAGGATTAATTCATTGCAGACGAGTTTAACGAAATAGAATAAAGCTAAATGGCAACATTTTCAGATCGTAAATACCGGTTTAACATTGAATAGGTCTATATTTGGTACTTCCAAACACTGACTCTTATTACTAGTGTGTCCAACAGTTGAATGAAGGAATTAGGGTCAAGACATTCAAAAACGAGGAATATTCCAAATTTTTTGGGGAAAAGTATATTTTTCACTGTAATTTTGTAACACCAAAAATTTTAAATTTTCAATAGCGTTGTGTTTTCCCCATTTCTGATTATGAATACTGCTACTGAAGTAAGACCATAGACAAATATATTTCCCTAATCTTTATTAAACAATTTATTTTCCAGTCTGTGAACTGAGAGCCTTCATTTAAATGAAAACATACAAATGTCAAAAAATTCTGAAAGACTAAAATAAATGGGCCTATTGAACATTTTATACCCTATGTTACTGGTGGCACATTTCTTCCAAAGAATAGAAAATAGGTGTTTTATCAATTATAGGAACAGCATTTTTTCTAAATTTTAGTCTCTAGTTATAACTACTAAATACAGAAATACTGAAAACCTCTACAATCACAAAAATTTAAAGGTTAAAGTTATATCCAGAACAATTATCTAAAAGTGCTATAATCTGCTTCCTTGCACTTCCAAACATCATACATTTGGCAATGGTTAAACTATCTTTTGTTGAAGCTAGATGGCAGGTCTGTTTCATATTATGAAAATTCGTATTGTCTACTGCAATAATGAAAATGCTTTTAGATATAAAACAAAACAACTATGGTACAAGATATGTCCTGCACAGGATATTTTCAAAATACTTTTAAATGTGGGACATCCCACAAAATGCAAGATGATTGGTCACCCTACTTACAACAGTACTCAGGGTCTAATATGTCATGTAAAACGAAAGTGAACTGATATGATCAACTTTTCTGCAATAGTTGCCTAACATTATCACCATACATCAATAAAACAAAAAAGTCAAATTATTATGGCAACACTGCTATCACGAAATTCAACACTGATACACTTGCAGTCATGTGATTAAAACTGTATAAAACCTCTAATATTATTAGTTATTCATATCATAAAGTAACATTACCATCTAATGCAGGAAACATCCTTTGTTGTGCTCCATCATTTTCACTGTTTTAACACAGTTAAACTGACACTATGTAGTTCATCTTTTGTACAGGACTACAAAGGGTGTAATGAAACCAGCTAAGATCAAAAACCAACCACTCTGCAATGTACATACATCTATACCTCAAAAATTGCCTTATAGTGTATGACAGGGAATACTTCATGTATCATTGCCACTTCCTGCTTTTCCTGTTCCAGTTATTTATGTTTTATTGGAAGAACAATTGCTTGGACTGTGTGAACTTAAAGCTCTCTAATTTTGTCTTCAAGTTCCTTTTGTAAGATATACGTCTGTAGAAACATACACTCTGAAAACTTTGACAGTAGTCTATACTATAATGCAGAATACATTTCTTCCAGCATCTGCCATTGAAATCAGCTCATCATTTGTGTGATGCTTTTGCACTTACTAAATGAAACTGTTATGAAGCATCTTGGTCTTCTTTGGATCTTCTCTATTTCCCCTGTCAGCCATATCTGGTATGGACCCCATACTTACAAATAATAGTCGAGTACTGCGTTTTTAAGATTTCGTTCTTGGTTTGTTGATGGACTATGGTTCCTTCTTCCAGTGAATCTCAGGCTGACATTTGCCTTACTCACAATTAATTTTATGTGGCCATTCCACTTCAAATCAGTCCACTATCATACTCCCATATATTTCATAACTGCTTCCGGTAATTTATCAGTAAAAATCTAATCATACGGTAAAGTATCTTTCTTTTTTATGTATTGACAATACAATGATTTGTTTATGTCGATGTTCAATAGAAGTTATTTTACTTCAGAAGAATTCACTCAGTTGGGAAAGAAATGGTGTTCTGTTTACTATGGGCTCTTCAATGAATCACTAAGATAGTCTATCATCTCATATGATCATATTTTGACAGTGGAGAACTATATCATATGCCTTCCAAAAGTCAAGGAAGATGGTGTCTGCCTGCTTTGTGAGTATTATGACATGTCTGGAGACCATAAATCTCCTCTGTGCAAATAAACACACATCTATACATCCGTGTCTCTTGTTTCTCTTGCTACATGAAAATATTGTTCCCACATTTATTCATATTCCTGTTTACAGTCATATTCAATGATGTATAATGGTCTTATGATCAAACCAAAAGATGTCTGTTGTCACCAAGAGATATAAGTTCTTATCTTTATGAATCAGTTATCTCTTTAATTGATCAAATTAATTTTCAGATAAATCATTTAGAACCATTCTATTCATCTCTCTGTTCCTACCATTTTCCCTAAACACTGCCTATCTGAGTCTATATCTGGCATATTATATTCTAAATCTCAAATAATAGCATGTTATTCAACATATTTTCCAAGTTTTTTTCTCAAATTTATAAATGCTGAATTATGATGCTATATATGTGCACATGAGATCATATTTGTAAAATGTTTGAATGTTAAGTTCCATGAAAAAGGTATTTCATATTACAGCATATGCTTTAATCACCATTTGAGCTTCAAAAAATTTTGGCAGTAAAACCTTCATTCAGTAACATTTATTTCATTGCGACTAAATGTATGCAATTAAAGGTATATTCCTCAAAATCTATGGATTACATTAATACTTGTTCCATATATCATGAATACGATGTGGACCATGTCAAGTTAATGAAGGGTGTCTGTACAAGACATTACATTACTCAAATAATTACATCAGACTTTTTAATAGATTTATTAATTTATATCTAAAAACTCATCCAATGAGTACAAGGAGTTGTCATTCAGAAATTCTTTTAATTTATTTTTTAATGTTAGTTAGCTATTTGTCAGGCTTCTGATGCTGCTTGGTAGGTGACCAAAGACTTTTGTGACAGCATAATTTACCCCTTTTTGTGCCAAACTCAGATTTAGCCCTACATAATGAAGATCATCCTTTCTCCTGGTGTTACAGCTGTGCTCATTGCTATTACATTTTAACTGGGTTGTATTATTAACAACAAATTTCATAAGTGAATATATATACTATGAAGTTACTTTGAGGATACCTAAATTCTTAAAGAGATGTCTGCAGTATAATCATGGGTGGATTCCAGTAATTATTCTGGTTACACGCTTTTGTGCAATGAATACTTTTTCACTCGGTGATGAATTAGGCCTACCCTGAAATATAATGCCATACGAAAGCAGTGAATGAAAATAGGTATAGTAAGCTAATTTACTGAGATTCTTATCGCCAAAATTTGCAATAACCCAAACAGCATATGTAGCTGAACTCAAACATTTCAGCAGACCATCTATGTGTTGCTTCCAGTTTAATCGCTCGTCAATGCTCACACCTAAAAATTTTGAAAATCCTACCTTACTTACAAACTTCTGTTCAAAGTCTATTTTTATTACTGGTTTTGTGCCATTTACTGTGCAGAACTGTATATATTGTTTTTTTTATCAAAATTTAATGAGAGTCCGTTTGCAGAGAACCACTAAATAAATTAGTGAAAAACATTATTTACGATTACATCACTTAGGTCTTCTTTTTTGGATGTGATTACTATATATGTACCATACTAAATTATCCATGATAATTTTAAGAACTAATATTTTCTCCTTATAGATATTTTCAATTATTCAAACAAGTACTGTACTTTTTTTGCTTATAATTATTTTTGCATATATTTTTCTGCTTATAATTATTTTGCATATATTTTTCTGACATGTGAAGTCTGTAAATCCATGTCCTTACTCTTAATTTAATTTCTATAGCACTATTTGCCTTATTGTACATATTACAAAAGTGTTACATCTCAGTGACTTGTCCTATATCATTGTGTGCTCTACTGTACAAATGTTCGATCTACAGAACAAATAAAACAAACTTACTTACTTATCAGCAAAAAGAACTAACTTTGCATCTTCATCAATGTAGAATGGCAAGTCATTTATGTATATCGAAAACAGTAAAGGTAGTAAGACTGAACCCTGTGCCACCCCATCCTTAATAGTCTCCCAGTTTGAGGAATCGGCTGATGTTTTGACATTACACGAACCACTTATTTCAACTTCCTACATTCTTCCAGTTAAATATGAATTAAACCATTTGTGCACTGCCCAATCAAACCATAATGATTAAGCCTATCTAGAAGAATTCCATGATTAACACAATCAAAGGCCTTTGAAAGATTACAAAAAACATCAATTGGTCATGTCCAGTTATTCAGAGCTTTTAATATTTGATCGGTGAAGGAATATATAGCATTTTCTGTTGAAAAGCCTTTCTGAAAACCAAACTGACATTTCGTTAGTAATTTGGGTTTATAAATTTTCGATGAAGCTGTCAGAAGAGAGATTGGGTGGTAGTTGTTAACATCTGATGTATCCCATTTTTATGCAGTGGTTTGACAATGGCATATTTCAGTCTGTCAGGAAAAACACCTTGCTTCAGAAAGCTATTACATAAATGACTGAGAATTCTACTTATCTGTGGGGAAAAAGCTTTAAATACCTGGCTGGAAATGCCATCAATTCCATAAAAGCTTTTACTTTTCAGTGAGTTTATTATTTTACTGATTTCAATGGGAGAGGTTGGTGGAATTACATTTGCATCAAACTGTGTAGGAATTGCCCCTTTTATTAGTAGCCTGGCCTCCTCTAAGTAACATCTAGATCCTATTTTCTCCACAACATTTAAAAAATTATTATTGAAAATATTTTTCATTTATGACTTATTTTTAGTGCACTTATGATTCAGTTTAATGGTAATACAGTCTTCCTGTGCTTTTGGTTGCCCTGTATCCCTTTCAATAATATTCCAAATAGTTTTAATTTTATTATCAGAGGTACTGATCTCAGACATACACATGTTTCTGAACTTTTTAATACCTTTTCTTAGTATTGCACAATAATTTTTATAATACTGAACAATTTCTGGATCAGTACTCCCTCTTGCCGTTAGATACAGTTCCCTTTTACGGTTGCAATATATTCTTACTTCTTTGGGTAGCCATGGTTTTTTTTTCATGTTTTCTTAGAATTTTGTTTAACTACTTTCTTGGGAAAACAATTTTCAAACACCCTTAAAAATGTATCATGAAATAAGTTATATTTCAAGTTTGCATTGGGTCCCTTATACACATCATCCCAGTCTAGCTGTTGTAGCCTTTCCCTGAAGTTTGCAATTTTTATATTGTATGAATAGACTAATTTGAAATTCTGATCTGATTTACTGCATAGAGCTGTGTCATGAACTGCAACAAGCTGAACACCATGGTCTGAAAGGCCATTCTCAACAGGTTAAGCATTTGTGTTCTTAAACTTATCTGATTCTATATAAAAGTTATCTATCAGTGTGCTGCTGTTCTTTGTTATCTGTGTACGAAAACCAATAGTGGAGCTTAAATTGAAAGTTCTGAGTAATACTACAAGGTCATTCTTCCTATTACACCCTTTCAGTGAATCAACATAGGAATCCCGACAAATGATAATTTGTTTCCCCCTGTCTGACAGATAGCACAACAGTGCACCAAGTTTTCTAGAAAAAGCTGAAAATTCCATGAGGGGGACCTATACACTGTTACAATTATGAAAGTGCCCTCATTTAGTTTAGTGGCACATGCTTCTATACTTTCCTCTAAACAAAACTTTTCTCACATTGTGGAACCTTTTGACATATATGGCAACTCCTCCTCTCACCACATTATTTATACTTACATGTGCAGCTAATTTGTACCCATTGATATTTACCTTTTGCATATCAGTAACAATGTGATCCTCAGACAGGCATAGTACATCTATTACAGTACATTATTAATTTTTAAATCTTCTAAAGAAACCAAAAGCTCATCAGCTTTATTGTTTAATCCCCCAATATTTTGATGAAATATACAAAAAACATTTTTTCACTTTACTTTTGTATCTTGAAATTTAAAAAAAAAATCTTTAGTACCTGCCTGACTGAGTTTCTCACTGAACACTGAACTTAACCTAAAAAAAAAAAAAAAAAAAAAAAAAAGTTCCTACCATGAGTTGTAGTTCCTCCCTCCTTTAAATTTCCTACTATAAGGAAACCCCTCTCTTTCCTGTTGAGGTGGAGGCCATGTCTAGTATAAAAAGCTCGGGGGGAAAATGGCGTCGAGAGTAAAAGCAACTAGTGTATCACAGTGAAAAAAAAAATACAGTAATTTCAGTGGTATAAAAAACGTGTGTAAATTGTAAGGATGAAATTTCAAGGCTAAAGGAACGCATCTCGAGTCTACAATTATTAATTGGTGCCCTACTGTACAAGTGGACATAATGAATCTTCAATCAGAAAAATGCGAGACGCTGACGAAGAAAGAAGACTCCACCATTGCACACATTTTAAATACAGGGCAGAAAGAAAACAGTAAACAGCAAGGTCTATGTCAAAACAATAGTGAAACCTAAAAGTGTAAAAACAGAGAAACTGTAGTGCAGAATGTTGATATTTAAAGACAAAGTGCAGTAATCAAAGACAATATGCTTCTTTTTAATGAAAGGCACAGTTGGCATTACTATATGTTTTGTGTTATGTTGGTAGTGTGAGCTATTTGCTAGGGAAGAAAAACAAAAACAAACAAACAGTGGTTACAAATAAAGTCGCTTTTGTCAGACAGATGTTTGTGTTGTGCTTCGTACTAAAATAAAATACCTCATTAAGAAATATAAAACCATATTTTAGCTACTGATCTTGACAGGTTATGGGCCCAGGACGTGCAACAAATATGGAAAAAAAATTCGGTGAAAATTTACGAGTGTTAATAGACTGTGTCTTTTTGTGAAAACGACTTGAGTGTTGTGTTTGAAAAAAAAAATGGCTTCATCAGTAGATGATACAACATTCCAAAATTAAAAGACGCTACAAGTTTTCCGCTTTGGGAATTAGAAATAAATGTGATGTTCATGGCAAAATGCGTCAGTGGTTACGTCAGTGGCGCAACGGGGAAACCCGGAAAAGACAAAGTATCCGCATGGGAACAAAAAGACGCACTTGCAAAATACTTCATTTTGAGAACTATAGATGCCAACTTAAAAACACATATCCTTACCTGTGAAACGTCAAAACAGATGTATGATACACTTAGTAAGATATATCAGAAAAATACAAACCAACAGAAGTCGCATTTTCTTGGCGAGTTCTACAATTTTGAATACGACAGAAATCAAGATGTAATGTCCAATATTCCGAAAGTGCAAACCCTAGCTCTCAGATTGAACCGCCTAGAGCAAAATGTTATCGAAACAGCGCTAATTACTAGAATAATGACGAAATTGCCGGATGAATATAAACATTTTGGAAGTGCTTGGGACTCTACTTGTCGTAAGGAAAAAACACTGGAAAACCTGAAATCAGGCTGCAGTTTACAAGAAGAAAAACCACAATAAAAAAGGTAAGAAAACAGTGAAGTGTTTTGGATGTGGAGGTTCAGGTCACTTTGTAAGTGAATGTAAAAAGAAACTTACTGATAACAATAACAAAATACAGTGTTCTACATGTGGAAAAGATCATTTGGGAGAGTGTTGGGCGAAACAGGAACTGCCTCCACGCAAATACTGCGAAAAAACAAATCATCCAGCAGAAAAATGCTTCTTTAAAGAAGACCATGAGAACATGAAGAAAGCACCAAAGACAGTTTTTCTCTCAGAAGCCCTTGTGACAGAAAATCAAGAAATGGAAATTAATGAAGTAGATACAGAGTTCGTTGTAGACAGTGGGAGTAATGAGCATATGTCATACGAAATGAAAATTGTGTCAAATGTAAAGAGCTGTGAAGGTCCAAAAATTAAGATTGCAGATGGAAATTTTATATATTCTAATCTTGTTGGCACAGTTGAATCGCAGCAGGTGATGTTGACAAATGTTATACATGCTCCTGAACTGTCAAGAAACTTGTTGTCAGTAAATGCCATTACTGAAAAAGGGGGAGTGGCAATATTTGACAAGGAAAAAGTGAAGATTATGAAAGATGGAAATGTTATATTAGAAGGCAAGAAAACAGGAAATGGACTGTATATCAAAGTGGATCCTATACAATAAGTACTGCTGACACAAAAGAAGAAAAACATTCAGTGGCACAAAAAACTAGGACACCTGAACTACAATTATCTAAAGAAAATACCAGAACTGTGTGATGGAGTCGAGAAGATTGTGTTAGAAGGAGAAATGCCTTTTTGTGAAACTTGTGTCACGGCAAAGCAGGTAAGAAAACCATTCAACACAGTGCGGTACAGAGCAACAAGACCTCTGGACATTATTCACACTGATGTATGTGGTAAGATAAGTCCATCAACTTACCATAATGAAGAATATTTTTTAACATGTCTTGATGATTACACACATTTCTAGAAAGTGTATCTTTTGCATAATAAAGATGAAACAGAAAATTACATCAATGAATATGTAAGTGAAAGTGAAGCTCATTTCAATCCGAAGACAGAAAAAATAAGATGTGACAGAGGAGGAGAGTACAGAAGTGCTAATCTTAAAGAATGGTGTAAAAAGATGTGCATAGTGACAGACTATACTATTAAAGAGTCTCCTCAACTGAATGGCAAAGCAGAGAGAATTAATCTTACTATCATGAACAAAGTAAGGGCCACGTTGTTTGATTCAAGAATTGGAAATAAAATGTGGGGCTATGCAGTTCTGACAGCAACTTATCTTATGAACAGAAGTCCTACTACTGCTGTTGATGTGACTCCTGCTCAAATGTGGTATGGAAGAAGACCAAATTTGTCTAGAGTGGGTATTTTTGGATCTGTGGTGTTCACAAAATGTCTTGGATATTTTAAAAAACTGAGTGTAAGAGGTGAAAGAGGTATTCTTGTAGGATATACAGACAATGGCTATGTCGTATGGAACTGTAAGACAGGAAAATTCACTGAAGCAAGAGATGATGAATTTACTCATCAGTATGAAGACAGAGAAGAGGAAAGCAAAGAAGAAAGAATAAATATAACTGAAGAAGAAGAAAGACCAGAAGATTTTGATGAAGAAGAAGAAGAAAGAAGAGGCGACCCAGATGAAGAAACAAGAGGACATCCAGAAGAAGATACAGAAACATATCAGAGACCAAGATGTCAGATACATTTGCCAAAGAGATATGATGATTATGTCATGCTCATGTACAAGGAGTGCACTGAAAATGAAGACAAAGAAAAGTGGATGAAGGCTATAAATGAAGAAAAAGAACCACTGAAGAAAAATGAAACATGGACTCTGGTGGATAAAGAAATGGCTCGTGGAAAAGAAATAGATACAGGACAATGGATTTTCAACAAAAATGACAATGGAAAGTACAAAGCTAGGCTAGTTGCAAGAGGATGTCAACAGGATCAAGGAAAACTGGATTTTAAAGATATTTTTTACATTTTGGATAAACGGGATTACTGCCGGATGTATGCGTCGTTCTGGCCGCATAACTCGCTGCCTTCTTCAGGTGCTACCTGAGACTGCCGTTTTTGGAGGACCTTGTCCAGTATTTATGCCCAGCAGACGCTAGGCGCTTTGTCTGCGCTCCGCGCCCACATAGCACTGCTTGTAGGGTGTTGTCTCTTCCCTGGCGTTCCGTCGGACGTCCGCGCCCCAATCGGCCGCCATCTGTGGCAGCGACAACTCTCTGAGGCCCCTCCCACGTTGGGTGCTCCCTCCGCAGTGCGCGCCCGTCTGGCGCTGCTCCTGAGGTGTTGTGGCTTTCCTTGTGCTCCGACGGACGTCGGCGCCCATCTTGTCCACCATCTGTGGTCGGTGCAGCTGTCTAAGGCCCTTCTGGCGTCAGGCGCTCTGATCTTGGTATGCGCCCGACTCGCGCCTCTCCTGAGATTTTGTGGCTGCGCAGATGCTCCAACGGACGTCCGCGCCCGCCTCGGCCGACATCTGCTGCTATAACAGCTGTTTGAGGCCCCTCCTGCATTGGGCGCTTCATTCGCGGTCCGCGCCCGCATGGCGCTTCCTCTGAGACGCCACAACATCTCAGGAGAGGCACGAGGCGGGTGCGGACCAAGATCAGAGCGCCTGACGCCAGAAGGGCCTCAGACAGCTGCACCGACCACAAATGGTGGACAAAATGGGCGCGGACGTCCGTCGGAGCACAAGGGAAGCTACAACACCTCCGGAGCAGCACCAGATGGGCGCGGACCGCGGAGGGAGCACCCAACGTGGGAGGGGCCTCAGAGAGTTGTCGCTGCCACAGATGGCGGCCGATTGGGGCGCGGACGTCCGACGGAACGCCAGGGAAGAGACAACACCCTACAAGCAGTGCTAGGTGGGCGCGGACCACAGACAAAGCGCCTAGCATCTGCTGGGCATAAATACTGGACAAGGTCCTCCAAAAACGGCAGTCTCAGGTAGCGCCTGAAGAAGGCAGCGAGTTACGCGGCCGAAATATTGTGCCAGAACGATGCATACATCCAGCAGTAATCCCGTTTATCCAAAATGTCAAGATCTCGCCAGGAAAGCATGAAGAATTAGATAAGATATTTTTAGTTCTGTTGTACAAACTAATTGAATCGGTCATTTCAAAAAGGTCATTAGTCATGAAACTAAAATTTTACAGGAGAAGGAAAAAAACGTTCTACATCATAAACAATTTATTTATTTATTGTTATTTTAATATCAATATTTAGTGAGGTGCCAATCACTGTGTTGCACTGTGTATTTTTGTTTTGTAATTAATAGTTTAACCACAATATTAATTTAAAAATTACTGACTTATGACCTTTTTGCAATGAACGACCATGTGTTGCAACAAATGAACGCATTACTTGCAAATAATTGCGTATTTTATTGAAAAATCAGTTATCATTTTACACAGTAAAATGATATATGAATATTATTATCTGAAGTAACATTTTTCGCAACATTTGTGTTTTTTTATAACAACATGAAAATAGAGTACAATAAAACAAGTCAATCTTCTTCATCGTCATCTTCATTATTTGTTCCCCCTTCCGTTGGCCATTCTTGCAGTTGGTCATAAAAATCTACATATTCAGCTGGAATATACCTCTTCACTTTCAATAAATCTTGTAATTTTTTTGACAATGATGGCACTTGTTTTCCAGGATACGCCAACTCCATGGGAAGTACAGGATGCTTATTAAAGCTTTGAAGGAGCTGGAATGTCTCTCTGATGATACCATCGATGAATTTCTCTGTTTTACTTGCCCAGGATAATGGGCATCATCTCCATTTTGAAGGAGAAAAAGAAACTTTTTGTTCCTAGGGAATTTTTCCCATGCTTTATTCGGAGACGCAAGTCTTTTTAAAATAGGCAGGCCACCAGTTTTTAATGGCAACATTATCAATAGTTTCCACTGAGTATTTACTTGATGCTTTTCGATCATTATGGCATACTCTTCAGGTAAGCAGATACGGTCATGACGTCTTACAAATTTTTTTATGGTCCCAAAATCTCTATCGTTTGGAAGGAATCTATGTCCACGTATAGGGAAGTAATGTTTCATCTTCCTAAATCTCCCAGTTGATACAAGTGTTAAACAAAAGCGAATCATTGGGTGATTTTTGTATTGACCAGCATACCCGTCAGAGAAGAGGTGAAGCTCATTCACATCTTTTGAAACATACTTCTCGATGTAATTGTACAGAAATGAGCAAACCTCATTTGCACCTTTCTTCGTGTCGCCTTCATGGTACACATAAAAGTGTGACTGCTTGGTTTTCATATTATGTATGCCAAAAACATTAACCCATAGCTGTCTCAAATAAAAAATATCCTGAACAGGAATCTTAGGTAATGCTAAATTTTGCATGTAGTCAAGTCAGACCACAGACATTATTATCCTTTTCACAACGTTCAGAAAATTCTTTAATTTTACTGTAAAACTTTTTGGCCCTCCTATGATAAACCATAAATTATGCAACCTCACTTCGCTTTACAGAGTCAGAAAGATGTGGACGGCGTATCTTAGCTGACAGTTCTTCACATGCACTACAAACATCGTCCTGTGGACGCCCAAATGTGAGGTTGAAATATTCCTTGAACTATTGAAAGTAAAATTTGTACTTGATCATCAAATCAGGATACTGTTGTACAAACAACTTGTGCCTGGATTTAACATCTAGTCGAGCATCTAAATAGTGCAGCACCTTTCCAGAATAATGCGTAGTTTTCTTAGGAAAATAATCAGTATAATCACTGATCTTTTGACAAATTTCTCCTGGTATGGCATTACCTTTTACATGTTTCCCCCTGAGATCACGAGGACTTTTGCATTGAACTAGCAAGAGGCATAATCTTCGGAACTTTTTTTTTCTCTTACACCACGCAGACTAATAAAGGCTTTTTTACATACAGAAATCAAGTACACGTATTTTACTCACTTGCAATCATCTCCTGTACTCCGACACGGAATGTTATCTTCTTTCCAGTTCACATATTTCACTCCCTTTACTTTTGGATCCCAAATAATATTCCTTTTGTACTTATCAGCATATCTTGTCCGTTTCTTGCCTACAGGAGGCATTTCAGAGTCCAAAGAAGATGCAGACATAATTACACCTCGACAAATAAGTGGCTTCTGAATGCGACAGTAATGACCTATTATTTGAACCTACAATGCCGTAAACACAACAATGGATTGTTGCAGTGATGCTAACCTCAGACTACAAAATACGCGGGAAATCAGCGCAATGCCACCCATAACTTATGTGTTCGATTAAATACACCTCCACACAGTCGTTGCAAAAACGGCATGAGTCAATGACTCATGACCTTTTTGCAATGAACGAAGATTTCAAGGATAGATAGTAACACCATTCGATAGGTGACTTCTGCCCTTCTTCTAGGTATGAATCCGGCTACACTTTCCCATCCATTTCCAATGGATAACTCATTTTCGTAATAAAGTTGACTTATGACCTTTTTGCAATGACCGATTCAATTCACTGAGATACCTATTTGCACTTGCTGCACATGATGATTTGACAATTATGACATTTGATGTCAAAACAGCCTTTCTTAATGGTGAACTGAAAGAAGAAATTTTCATGGAAGTTCCAGAAGGATACAATGCATCTGGGAAAATTTGTCAGTTAAAAAAGGCACTGTACGGAATAAAACAAGCTCCTTTGCAGTGGAATCAGAAACTGAATGAATTTCTTAAACATGAAAATCTCATCCAACTGAAATCTGACCAATGTGTGTATAAAGCTAATACTGGGAAAAAATTGTATGTAGCTGTACATGTTGATGGCAGGATTCTATTTGGAGAAGACATCTGCCAAATGAAAAATCTTCTAAAAAAACTGAAGAAAAATTATGACATTACAGTTGATGAAGATCCAACAGTATATCTTGGAATAGAAATTGAAAGAACAAAAGAAGGAATTTATATCCATCAAGAAAAATATGCTACAGAAGTAGTGAAAAGGTATCAAATGTAAAATTCAAAAAGTGTGACAACTCCAATTTCCTCACAAGGAGACATTGAAGAAGCCAATGGTACGAAGTCAGATTTCCCATATCGTGAAGCAATAGGCAGTCTATTGTATTTAGCATGCAAAACAAGATTGGATTTAGCTTATGCAGTAAATTATGAAAGCAGATCAATGAGTAATCCAAATCATTCCGACATTCAAAATCTGAAGAGAACATTGAGGTACCTGAATTCAACAACAGAGAGTGGAATATTCTATCCATCAAGAAAACAAAACCAAGAAATAGTAGCTTACTGTGATAAAGATTTTGCAGGTGACAGGAAAGACAGAAAAAGCACTACAGGGTATGTATTTCTGTACAACAATGCTCCAATCTCTTGGTGTTGCAAGAAACAGTGTGTGGTTGCATTATCTACAACTGAAGCAGAATACATTTCTGCAGCACAATGTTGTCAAGAAATGAAGCTTTTTAAGACTTTTCTAGAACAGTTGCTGAGTGAAAACATCAAAATGACACTGTGTGTGGATAACCAAAGTGCCATAGCAATGATAAAATCAGGTCAAATGTCAAGAGGAAGCAAGCACATTGATATAAAGTACCATTTCATAAGTGATGAACTGAATCATGGCTGGTTCAAGATACAGTACTGTGAAACTCAAGAACAACTTGCAGACATACTAACTAAACCTCTACAAAGTATTACTTTCAAAAGACTAAAGAAAAAGTTGATGTTTGACAGATACATATAAAGAGACAGTGTTTGAATTTTGAATATTTTTTATTAACATATTGTTTTGTTTAAGGGAGTGTGTTGATATTTAAAGACAAAGTGCAGTAATCAAAGAGAATATGTTTCTTTTTAATGAAAGCCACAGTTGGCATTACTATATTTTTTGTGTTATGTTGGTAGTGTGAGCTATTTGCTAGGTAAGAAAAACAAAAACAAACAAACAGTGGTTACAAATAAAGTCGCTTTTGTCAGAAAGATGTTTGTGTTGTGCTTCGTACTAAAATAAAATACCTCAACTAAGAAATATAAAACCAGATTTTAGCTACTGATCTTAAGACAGAAAACAGTCAAACTTGAGTGCATAAAAACTGTGTTGTGTCCGCCACTGAACATACAAATAACACGCCATCCGAAGTCGAAAAGTCGGGAAATGGCTCGCAAAAAGCAAACAAACCGTTGCTCATTGGATCTCCAACGTCGAAAAATGTGATATCTGTTAGCAAATGCAGTATAAATAAACTCCAAATAAGTCTGATTTTGCAGGGTTTATTACAAAAATAAATTACGTTACACTCCGATGGCGGATGACAACAAACACACAAAAAACACAGATGCTACACAAGAACCAAAACACACCTCAGAAGTTAACATAAGAAAAGATCATAATTAGTATCTTTGCTTTTAAGAAAAATAACATTAACATTGTACCTTTAACACCCTCCCTCAATGTTAATTATTGGTGTTACAAGGACTGAACTACAACACTTAAAAAAGTCCTAGCAAGGCCCTAAACTTTTCAAATTTAATTTTACCAAGTGGCTTTGTCAGGATATCAGCTTGTTGCTCATTTGTGCCAATGTGCTTTATCACAACTTTCTTAGCATCAACTTTCTCCCTGACAAATAAAATTTTTACATCTATATGCTTAAGTTTATGATGAAACTGTGGGTTCTTACAAAGGCTTATTACTGGTAAGTTGTCTTCATAAAGTACAACAGCCGTTTGACTGCCAGAAAGATTATGGTACAAATTACTAAGCCAACAGGCTTCACTAGTAGCCATACTTAAGGCTACAAATTCTGATTCGGTTGATGACAGGGATACTGCAGGCTGCTTCTTAGATGCCCATGAAACACTACAACCCAAAACTTTAAACAGATAACCACTTGTGGACTTTCTGTCTACTCTGTCACCAGCCCAATCAGAGTCAACATAACCAGTTATGGTATCTGCACACTTTTTATCCCTAGCATATAACAGATTAAGTTGTAGGGTACCTTTAATGTAACGTAACACACGTTTTAAAGCACTCCATAAATCTTGACTTGCACATGATTGGTATCTGCTTAGAATACTTAATGCTACACAAATATCTGGTCTTGAACATAACATGGCATACATCAGTGACCCTATTAATCTCCTACATCTTTTCTCAATGCTTTCATTTTCAGATGTTTCCCTTTTCAGCACACTGTGATCAAAATTTTCCTCAATAGGAGTTGAAACAGAATTACACTCATACATATCAAAACCTTTTAATATTTTTTCAAGATAGGTACTTTGAGAGATAGTAACAGTTCCCTCCCTTAAATTCTGAACAATATTCATTCCCAAGAAGTTTCTAATCAAACCTAAATCCTTCATTTTAAAGTTACCACTTAATAACAACTTTAAATTGTCAATTTCATTTTGAGAAGTTGAAGCTATGAGCAGATCATCTATATAAACAAGTAGGTATGTTTTACTGCTGTTATCTGCCTTTATATATAAACAATACTCAAAATCACTTTTCACAAATCCTAAACCAGTTATAACTGTGTGGAATTTAATGTTCCAGTTTTTTGGTGAGTCCTTCAAACCATACAGAGCCTTTTTTAGTTTGCAAACTTTACCCTTCATTTTGCTGAATCACCCAACAGGCAAGCTAACATAGTAATCTCCAACTATCTCTCCATATAGGAAAGCACTATAAACATCCAGTTGATAGATGGGTAAGTTGTTGTCATTACAAAAAACCAGAAAACATCGCACTGAAGTTAACTTTGCTACTGGGCTGTAAATTTCTGAATAAGTCAATGTTTGTTGGAAACCTCTAGCTACAAGGCGAGCTTTATAAGAGACAATGTTACCTTTTTCATCTCTTTTCCGTCTAAAAACCCAATTTTTGTCAATAATGTTACAATCATTTGGCTTACATACATAATCCCATGTATTATTTTCTTCAAGTGCTTGCAGCTCTCTTGCTATGGCTTCTTTCCAGTTTTCAGCATCACTACCAGACATTGCTTCATCGTAGGTGCTGGGGTCGTCGTCATTCACAGCTGTCAACAGTCCCAACTCATAATCTTCTAAGTAATTTGGAAGTTGGATATTTGTTCTGGGTCTCAGATTGTATGACTTCACATTCTCAACATCCATATTTTCAAAAGAATCTTCTCCACGTTGTCTGTAGTTTTCTTGTTCTTCTCCAAGCTGACTTCTATCTTCTCCTACGAGCTGAGTCCTTGTTTCCACTTCTTTCTGCCCCTCTGATTCTGATGTTTGATCTGTATTTTCTTCATCAGAACAGATAGTATCGGACTCCACAACAGGGACATCAGTTTCTTTCTTCTGTTGTGATACTGCTGGTGGCAAGAACACTACATCTCGATGCAACTCAACTCTCTTTGTGGAAGGTATAAATATTCTGTACCCCTTCACATCATCATCATAACCCATAAATAAACCTATCTTGTTTTTGGGGTCTAGTTTTAGTCTCTTTTCTTTGGGCACAAGTACAGACACACGAATCCCAAATATTTTCAAGTCTTCCAAAGTTAATTCTCTGTCATAAAAGGCTTCAAAAGGAGTTTTACCTCTGGCAGGACTTGGACCAGTTCGATTCAGTACATAAGCCATTGTGTTAACTGCTTCAGCCCAGAAATGCTTGGGCATACCTGAAATCATTGAACGTGCAGCTTCAACCAGGGTGCGCATTTCTCTCTCAGCTCGTCCATTTTGCTGTGGTGTGTACACAGTGCTCCTTTGATGGGTTATTCCATTTTCCTTCAAATATGTACGTAAATCAGCATTCATAAACTCCAGTCCATTATCACTCCTTAGAACTTTAATTTTTCGACCAGTTTCTCTCTCAGCTTTTGTAATAAAGTTTTTTATCAAGCCTTTAACTTCATTCTTTTGTTTCATGAAGAATACTTTGCGAAAACCTGAATAGTCATCCTTCAAAAGCGAGAAATATCTTGCACCTCCAAGCGAACACGTCTCCATTGGTCCACAGATTTCTGCATGAATTAATTCAAGTGGGGCACTGACTCTTGATGTACTGATGGGGAAGGGTAAGCGATGTTGTTTACCTGCCAAACACTCTTCACAAGTGACAAAGTCGTCAATGAAGGCCACTCCTTTAGGAGACAAAAACTCTTTCACATGTGTAATACTCTGATGGCACAATTTTTTTATGCCAAACACTCAAGTTTTCAACACTCTTTGACAGATTAACAAGACTAAAGTTTGTTAACTCACTCACGCCATCAGTACCAACAGTTGAAAAGTCACTAATTCCTTTATTGTCAACAGCTGCCTGCATTTTACTTGCACATGTCAAAGTAACCATTGACAGTTCTGACTGTGTTCCATTCAAGGAAAACAACATACGATACATTTTATTAACACGTATGGACAGTGCACGAATTTCGCCTTTACTGTTCAAAAACTCACATTGCTCGTTATTTGAAACTAAATGCATGCCTTTGTCCAAAACAGTTCCTACCGAAAACAAATTGAATTTTAGTTCAGGCACAAAAAGCACTCCACTAAGTACCGTTTTGATAAACTTAACACCGTTCCATGCATACAGTTCCACAGTACCACGCCCTATCACATCAAGAAGCTTACCATCACCCACAGTAACTTTCACTGGGCTTCCCACTTTGCTCAGTTCCTTGAACAGTTCTCTCTTATTGCACATATGCTCACTAGCACCTCTATCCATAAACCAATAATCTTCTTGCTCAGTTTCTTCACTTGTACACATAAAGGCATTTATGTCCTGAGTCTTTTTGCCTTCCTTAGACTTTAGCAGTCTGCAATCCGCCTTTAAATGACCCCTTTTCTTACAATAATTGCAGCTTCTCGTTTCTCTCTTCGTTTTGCTTTTACAGTCCTATGCAAAATGACCCTGTTTACCATAAGCGTAACAGGTAATTTTTTGCTGCCTGCTAACACTCAAAGCTACCGCCGGTTGATCGGCCTGATTATTTCTCTCTTCCTCAATTAGCAATCTTGAAGTTAGCTCGTTAAGTGTCTGCTTCTCAAAGGGAACGGACTCCCATGCCGAACGAAAATGTTTGAATGTCTCAGGCAATGACATCAACACCTTGGTAATTATCATCTTCTCAGAAAGTGGTTCACCCGCTTGTTTCAATTTCGTGTTGATTTCTTCTAACTTCGACATAACTGTAGCCACCGAGTCATCACCAAATTGGAGTGAATAAAACTTTTGCTGAAGTAGATGAATACTCACTACGGACTCCTTCTCATACACAGTCTTCAGTTTAGCCCACATACCAGCTGACGACGTACAGGATAATAGGTGAGTGAGCAGCGCTACCTCCACACGCGTCCCAATAAGTTCCTGCGCCTTAGCGTCCTTTTCCAGCCACGCCTTTTCTTCAGCTATTTTCTCCGTCGGAGGCTTAATTGCAACGCCTGTTACAACATCTAAAAAACCGTTTCCTCTTAATATCACTTCCATCTGAAATTTCCACACAGCCCAATTGTCCCCTCCAGATAACTTCAAGCACGTATTTGTATACTGTTCCATTGTGTCACATAAAAACAAACGTCACTTGTTGTGTCAAATCGTTCTTACACACGAAAACTCTGCCGTTGCTCACAAAAAAACAGACTTATGCATCTGGGCCCATAACCTGTTAGCAAATGCAGTATAAATAAACTCCAAATAAGTCTGATTTTGCAGGTTTTATTACAAAAATAAATTACGTTACACTCCGATGGCGGATGACAACAAACACACAAAAAACACAGATGCTACACAAGAACCAAAACACACCTCAGAAGTTAACATAAGAAAAGATCATAATTAGTATCTTTGCTTTTAAGAAAAATAACATTAACATTGTACCTTTAACAATATCTAAAAAAAAATCTGTGTATTTGTCGATAGTCTCAGCTGCGGAATTTCCGCAGTATTAACTGGAAAATGGCTCATTCCACATGAAATGATAAAAGTGTCATTTTTTTAATTACAAAAGTAAAGGTTTAGACATGTGAATGCACTAACAAAATACAAAATTTAATTATTTGAAACTCATTTTTATTGTATTCAAGCTATTTAACTATGAATTGCCATCCCAAAGATTGTAGTTGAACAAACTCTACGAAGACCTGAAAACTTTGTTACATTGGCTGAATTTATTTGCTGTCTGTAAGTCAGTTGCTGCAACAATGAGTAACTTGTTATGTAACAAAAGGCTTCCTTGATATCCTACCCTAATTTTTTCGGGTAAGCTTTCTTTTGTTTTTGTTTTTTTCTCTTTTTGAAATTGAAAGGGATCACTGCCATACGCGTGACAAAAAAGAAGATAAAGTTCGCTTCTTGCCTGAACAAGTACTTCATAATTATTTCTATTCTGGGAAAGTATATTAACTCCCAAACCTATTAATTTCTGGGAATAACTGTGTTTTATCCAGGAATGGCGTCATGGGTGTGACAGTAAAATTTGTCAAGGGTGTGACAAAATGCATACTTTTTGAAAGCATTCCAGCTTAATAAAATCGCAGTGTCTAATTTTTTTAACAGTCAGTTTCTGTTCATGTGACATATTAAGCTGGTGAAATACAAAGTAAATACAGATCTAGTGGCATAAAAAATAAATGTAACTAATTTATCTTGCATTCCCAGATAATGAGTTCAACGGAAATAACATTTAAAAAAGGAGAGAGAGAAAGACAAAGTGTGTATCTGTCACACCCTTGACTATGGAATCAGCCAATATCGGATTTGTGAAGCCTGGTTCTCCATTCTGTGAACTAACAAACCTAACAAAATCAAATTATGTAACTAGTTTCATGAAGGGAGATTTTGCTGTGTTGCCAGGTGGATCAAATAAGACTTTCAAGGCTGCTACAGAACTGAGAAAATGTCTAAAAAACTTAATTCATACAAATATACTTCTGAACATCCCACAGCGTCATGATGTACCGAGTTGGTCTTGTGTGAACCGCGAAATTAAGTTACTGCTTCAAAATGTTCAAATGTTTGTTAAGATTAAGGGACTTAACTGCTGGGTCATCAGTCCCGAAACTTACAAACTACTTATGAACTACTTTATACTAAAGACAGCACTCTGCCGCGGCTACTGCTGCAAACATGAGTTGCTCCGAAATATGTCATGAATGATTTTGGGAATGCCCATGTTATTGACATAAACAGTCTAGATCGAAGGTTCTTCACAGCTCAAGGTCTTCATTTAAACGCAGCAGGGAAGAAAGAACTTGCCGAAAAATTTATACTCACAGTCATGTAGCCTTACGTATAATGGTAAGATGTTCCTACCCTATTGGCTATTAATTACTCCTTAAGAGTCATGGAACCTATTGTTTATTAATTTCTTCTTATGAGACATGTAACCTAATGTAATCTCTAACATCACATTGGTACTTTTGTGCCAAGAAAGTGATCTAATGGATGAAATAAATGAATGAATTTCATGTGACAACACCGTAAATGGGACAACTGGCAATGGAACGCAAATTTCAAAGCGTTTTCAGTAGACAGCAAACAAATTCAGTTGGAAATTACGATGTGGTTTAAACCCAGAAGACCTTAAAATAACAATTAGGTTCTAAAACAGACGCCAACTACGAGATGGTTCAAGCCAAAGAAGACGGAAGTGAATGAGGTACAAATTTTGAAAGCTTCAAAAACAACTTCGCCACTTCATCATCTCCAAGAAGCAGAAGCTGCAGCACCAGAAGAACCACGAATGACAGTTTCACCACTCGATCTTCACCAGGATGCAAAAGCCACTTCACCAAAAGTAGGCCTACAACAAAGGACAGTTCTACCTGTAAGTTGTAATTTAAGACCTAGGCGGAATACATCCAAGAAAAAGGATTTTTTCTATCCTCCTCGATAAAAACCTAATATTTCCCAATAAGGCTGTGTCCAACTGTATAGATTCATATGATACTCATCAGCAAATTGCAACACCATCTAACACAGAATCCATTAGGCCTAATATAAAAATCTATGTTCATAATGTACAAGGACTCAAAACTAAACTAAGTGAGTTAAAAATTTTATTATCAAGTGAATGTGATCTGTCAGACATACAAATATTATGCATTCATGAGGTGATTTGAATTAGAGAGTGTTGTGATACCTCACTTGAAACTTGTAGATCACTTCTTAAGGGTATCTCGTAAATGTGGAGACAGCATTACTGTTACACCCCTAGATATCTGCACTTCCCATAGTACAGAAAAATAAATAGAATTGTCAGGTATTGAGCTTCCAGATTTTAATGCCTATTTAATAACACTTTATAGACCTCTCGATGGTAACATGAACTCCTTATATAAAAATCTAGCATCAGTAGCAGAAAAACTAAGTAAAAGGAAATGATACAGGATTCTAATATGTGGTGACTTCAGTATAGATTTCCGCACAGAAAAACGAAGCCATCTAAGAATAAAAAGTTTAATGAATAGCTACAACCTCAATTTGATGGAAAATTCTCCAACCAGGATAACAAAACATAGTATCACTTACCTGGACCAAGTAGCCAGCAACATAAATTGTACTGTATCTTCTGTCAAACAAGGATTCTCAGACCGCAATGCACTAATTGTGTGGGCCAACTTGCCTGCAAGCAATCCCCAATGAAATAAAACTGTTATACAGAGTAGAAACTTCAATAAAAGCCACATGCACACTTTCATCCATGATATACAGAATGAGAACTGGCAAAATGTATATGAGGATCTGAATGTAGACAGTAAATATGAAGCATTTTGGACACCTTTTGCTACTACTTCAATTGTCAATTCCCCTTAAAAACGAGAAGTACCAATAGACTTCAGAAACCCTCCAACTGGATCACCCTTGGAATCATCAAATCGTCCCAAAGAAAAAGAGAACTCTTCAACATTAGCAAAACTGAACTAGGTAGCAGTGAAGAATTCAAGAAATACTTTAACTTATATAAAAAGATATTTAAGACGGTAGTAAATGCAGAAAAAAAGAATAAAGAATGACAACTACTTCAAATCATCATCAAATAAAAGTAAATCCACATGGCAACTTACTAATATGAACACAAATAGAGGACCACAGCCACAAAGTGACATTAACCTAAAGGTAAATGTAAAAACAATCCTCAATATTAAAAAAAGGAGAAGTTGCTGTGGAATTCAACAACTACTTCACAAAAACAGTTGAAAACCTGGCCAACCACTTAAAACTAAAACCTAACTTATGCTCTGAAACACTATTTTCAATGCCTACTTCTGAAACTGAGATAATAAAAGCAATTCATAACAAAATTAAAATAAATCATCTGCCTGACCAGACCAAATCCCATGCTTTCTTCTGCACAAGTGCAGTAACTTTATCAGTAAACCCTTAGCCCATATAATAAACTTCTCATTCATAAATGGTACATTCCCCAGCAAACTCAAAATCGCTAAAATTATATCCATACATAAAAAAGGTAACAAGGAAGATCCCAGTAATTACGGACCTATTGCACTGCTCTTTGTCTTTAGTAAAGTCTTTGAATATATAATGGTCACCAGACTTATGTCATATCTAAATAAAAATAATAGCTTGTCACCTGCCCTGTTTGGCTTCCAAAGAGCTAAATCAACTTCAGACACAATACAAGAGTTTTTAGACCACACACTGGAGCTTAACGACAAGAAACTTCCAGCCATAGGAATATTCTTAGATCTAACAAAGGCATTCGATATGGTAAACCATAGCATATTGATGCAGAAGATGACTGCTATGGGATAAGAGGAACTGCTTATGACTGCTTCAATAGCTATCTGAAAGAGTGACAGCAGTATGTTAAAATAAATGATATTGCCGCGAGAGACCACGAGCACTGACTGCCGGCGTGGCGCAGAGGATAGCGTCACGGACTGTGGTGATAGAGGTCGCTGGTTCAATCCTGCCCATCGGCAAAAATTTATTTCTTTGTAATTAACAATTCCAGAAGGTTACACACCTTTCTTATGTTCACTTGTAAATTCTACTTGTTTCTTATGTTAACTGTTCTTCTAATTTCTGGTAAATTCTGTCTGTGTATAAATAGCAGAGCACTCTGCCTGAGAGGCAGTCAGTGCTGCGTGTATGTTGAGTTCGTAATAAATGTGCTTTCAGTATAAGTGCTGTGTTTAGTTGCCTTCGAAGTCAAGCCTGCTTCCATTTCAACGCGACATTGTTTGGTGGAGGAGCCGGGTACACTGTGCAACAGCTGCATCACCGTGGCTCCGATTAGGCAACGTAAAAGCCGTCGCTTACACGGACTGGAACCGGAATACAAGGGATACACCGAGTACATCCTTCTAAAAGTCCGTATTATCAGAAGAACGATGGAGACGAAACCAGCAATAAGCCAGCTGCACATCAGAGACCCGTCGGTGTTCTCTGGAGATGCTGGACAGGACCCCAACAAATGGCTAAAAGGGTTCGACCGAGTCGCCAAGTACAACAGGTGGGATCATACGATGTACTTGGCCAACGTTTATTTCTACCTGGATGGAACAGCCCAGCAATGGTTCGAAAACAACGAAGACAAGTTGAATGACAGGGAGACGTTCCAGGAAGAACTTAAGAAGACGTTTGGAGACCGCCAGCGACAAATCCGCTAGGCGGAAGAACAACTGAAGAACCGGGCCCAACTACATGGTGAGCAGACACAGTCGTACATACAGAATGTTTTGAATCCGAATATGACTGAGGCCGGCAAAATCACGCACCTGATGAAGGGTATTGCAGAAGACATGTACCAAGCCCTTCTGATAAAAGACGCTGCTACGACAGAAGAGTTCATCAAGTGGTGCCAGCGTATTGAAGAGATGCAACAAAGAAGCGTTGGACGCAAGAAGTACGACAGACTCCAGAATGTAGTCCCTATAACCGTTGTGGAAGACCAGCATGACTTCGCTTCTCTCATACGACAAATTGTGAGAGAAGAATTACAACAATTTACGGCAGCCAGGACTATTAGACCGAGCGAGCATCAGATTATGGCCATGGATGTAAGCCCTGTAAGTGACGAGGGAGCCGACGCCGCTGAGGATGACGTATTTCAGACATTAGCTCCTGTTTGCCCCGCCAGACGCACCCGACGTGAAGAATTGCGTCGCCCTGCTATGACTTACGCTGCAGCCACCAAACGGCAGCCTACGAACCGACCGACGCGGCCACAACCGATTCCCCCGACAACTACGACGCCGCGCAGAAGAACAGAGGTCTGGAGGACAGAAGACAACACACCAATGTGTTTCCACTGTGGGTGCCCTGGACATGTCGTACGCTACTGCAGAGAGAGAAGGCGAGTATTCGACGATTATTTTGCCGCAAGACGTCAGTCATCAGAGCAGTTCTATCCCAGGCAATCACCTGCTGATGAGTTGAGTCGACCTATGGGAAGAAGCCCGTCGCCGTACCCTGGGCGAGGTCGCTCCCCGACGCGCCGCAGCCGTTCACCGTCGCCGTACAGAGGTACCAGCCGGCCGGCAACCAGCGAGGCGACCATCTATGGAGGTGAGGCCGCTGCAGATGAAAATCCTCCATGGACGACAGTCGCCAAGATGTTGGGAAATCTCATCGACGTTGCCTTGGAAATCTGCCTGCTTCCATTTCAACGGGACACTATGAAGTCTTCCAAAGCAGTTAGCACCGCATAATCTTCCACTCAAATCATCAAGCAAGGCGTATCCCAAGGCCCTATCATAGGCCCGCTGCTGTTCCTATTCTACATAAATCACCTCCCTGATAACCTTCCTGACACTAAAACCATTTTGTTTGCTGATGACACCTACATTCTTGTATATGCTTCCGAACAAGCCCTCCAGTCAACTTTAAAAAGTACCACAGATTAATTAAGCACATGGCTACAGGACAACAGGCTACTACTTAATGTCAAGAAGACAATTGGAATAACTTTCCAAACAGCCCAAAACACTAACCCAATAGTACCCTACATATCACTGGAAGACAATGTTACCAATCTAGAAAATGAAGTTAAATTTTTAGGGATCTCCATAAATGTTAATCTATTGTGGAAAAAACACATTAATTTAACAAGCACTAAACTTAGTAAAGTATGTTTTATGATTAGGTCAATAAGGAATATCAGTAACATAAGTACACTAACAACAATGTATGATGTTCTTTTCCACTCAGTTCTTTGTTACGGTATAATGTTTTGGGGCCACAGCTCTGAGGCAGTAAAGCTATTTAAACGACAAAAAGGGGAGTGAGAATAATTATGTTTAAAAAGCAAAGGGATACATGCAAACCATTATTCAGGAAACTAAATATCTTGCCCCTACCATGTCAGTATATATTGGAAATACTATGTTTTACCAAAAAACGTATCAATAATCTGGAAAAAATATGGACTACCACCATTACCACACCAGATCCAAAACCTTTTTAAGATTACCCTCCCACTCAAAAATATTATATAGTAATGGTGTTAAATATATGGGATTGAAATTATTTAATCACTTTCCAAAACCTATACAAGAAATCCAGGAAATAAGCAAATTTAAATGATCAGTGAAATCTCTCCTAATGAAATACTGCTTCTATTCAGTTCAGGAATATACGGAATCAAATATGTCTTAAGATAGACTACAACCATCCCTCTCAAACTGATAGATAGACAACAATCATCCCTCACAAATACATAAACATCTTGTAAAACCACAGCTTGATCTATTGGATCTATGTAGGAAAAAACAGAACTACCACACTACTGTTTCTGTCCACTATTGAAATTAGGTTAATTAGATTACGTAAAATGATGTATCATGCTCCACCTCTGTAATTAGCTTTAGAAATATTTTGTATAGTACTGATATTACTTGCTCCACCTCTGTAATTAACTTTAATTACCTGAAGAAATATGTTTTCTGGTACTGATATTACTTGCATTATAATCTACACAATTGTATTGTAAGCTATGCCACTGTATTGACTTATCCCATATCAAGTGTACAATCCATTGTACTAATCTGATTTATGGGACAAATAAATAAATAAGTAGAGAGAGAATCAACAGGGATCACACTAATGTGAGACGCCAAACCAGACCCAAGCACCTGTTCCAATACTACATTAACTCTCCTGACAGAAGAGTTCAAGTGAGGCTGGTCATGGCACTCCAGAACCAATACAAACCCAACACTGGTATGAGTGGTTATGAGTGTCATGCACAGCATATTTTGAATTAAAATTAACAATTGCTAGTTAATTTCAACATTCTAAGTACTTCAATAGTAATATCTGACTTGATGGTTAATTGCCTAGTTTGTTCTAAGGAAATGTTTGGAAGTATATGACAGTGATGCAAACATAAATCCTACAAAGTTTATCACTGTCTCATATTGATGTATTTTATATCACTACTCGTTGCCTGATGCACTTGGTAGCTCTTCAGTACATCCTGAATTCTCTTAAATTGTTGGTGCTTCTATTCTCTACCACTGAAGTTTGTAACACAATGTTTCACATGAAGTTAATTCTTTTATTCAGCACCAAACGTATAAACAATTAATGTGCGAGGCCAGTTCAATTCTCAGAATAGATTTCATGACAAGAACAGAATAGTACAAACTGCACTAAATTAGGCGATATGAATATCATAGAAATGCAGTATTTCAACAGTTGTTTGTGTGCGGTAACATCACAGTCACAGAATAAATTATTAAGTCAACACCATTAGCTGAAACGTAGTGCAAAGTAGATACCAGAAAATTTGTGTAGTTCATATATGATAGTGAAGACTGCGGATATGCAGTTCAATTGAGTAAGAGCAGTACATTGCCAAACATGTGGCATACGTTGTTTCTTGTTATGTATCTAACCACCAACTAACTAAGTCTCGATTTTTTGGGCTATGTATAGACCGATGTAGTGATAATTTTATGTTCTTGTAATTGGCCCAATTGTTTATAAAATGGCTACGTAAAAATTTGACATTCAAATTAAATTATATGTTACTATTACAATTTGGTTTACAGAAATTATTATTTGATGGAAAATTAATCTCAGATCAATTATTGTTACAATGTGGGGTTCCTCAGTCATTTGTGACTGGCAGTCATATTAAATAAAATAGTTTCTTGCAGAAAATATTTCAACTTTTTAATTAGGGCATCAATCAATCAATGTGGTAGATCAAAAGAAAGGGAAAAACAGTGGCAACAAAAGTATGTAGTCAAATTCTAGAATCTAACAATAGTTTAGGAGTAAATGGCCATGAAAGTTAATACTGGTAGGAAGCTTTCATTTTGATTATTATGTAAGTTTACAATTTTGGGTTATTCCAGATACTTACTATGAAATGGAGGTGTTCAGCTATACACTGGTATGGGTCATTACATTTAAATATGACGATTTCTGCCTTCGAAATATGATAAGGCGAGTTGAAGTTACTTCTTCAATTAACAATATTTCATAATTAATACATTTCATGACTTTACTAAATATCATATTGTGTTCCTACTGTTACACAGAATAAGCTGAATATTAAAATTGCCTTGGAGAAGACTTATTTACATATTTGCTATTTTGAATGTATCTACTGTGCTTAGTGCTTATGTCTGCAAATGAATGTATGAGAGTTTGGAAAAAATAATTTAATCAAAAAGAGGTAAATATTGAGGCAGATATGATGGGAGGTGATAACCTTGCTTTGTTACACAGCTTGCAAGCAACTGATATTTACAGTAAAAAAAAAAAAAAAAAAAAAAAAAAAAAAAAAAAAAAAGTATACCGAATAAATTTCATCTGGGCTCTGAGATCATACTTTGAACAACCCAGCAACTGCCACAAAAACTAAAGAAAATGACCCTTACTCACATAATTCCAGAAAAGTTATCAATGTGCATTCTTGTTCCCAGAAGCCTGATTCTGATTTGGAAAAAGAGCTAGAACCAATGACCAAGAAGATTCTATGTGTAGCAAAACAGTAAATATATAGAGCTGCGCCATAGTATTCAGACTTGCTTTGTCCTCCTAGATGTGAGATGGATGCTCTAAATGTCACAGGGTACTACCCAGGAAGGGACTGTTTGTGAGATCCACACAGATTAGGCAATAATGGTAGCTGTAGGCGAACACAAAGTATTATTGTTACATCCAAAGAAATAACCCACAGATGAAACTGTTAAAATCCTGGTGATCAACTACTGAAGGAATCACAACAAAACTCCTAAAATACAGTAGATCTCAGAAAATACTAGGTAGAATATCTAGCTACAATTTCAGTTTGACAGCAATGAGATTTTTGGAGTGATTTCTAACTTCTGTTGAAAAGGTAGGCTAATGGAAATGTAGAAATGGAAGAGGGGCATTTGTCATAATAGACAACTAACTAAAATACATTGAGATAGAAACTGAAGCTCCAAGCAGATTACCTCAACAGGAATAAAGACTAAGTGTCAAGGATGGACATAATTCATAATTTGATTTTGGTCCACCAGACTCTCCTCCAGGATCATGGTAAGGTGTAACCCCAAAAAGGGCACAGGCACAGATGAATGCAAAAACTAACAGAATAAAAGAAAGATTTAAAAAGCATAGCCAGGGCTTTATATGAGTTCTCCTACCCTTGTGTACCTACCTTCCATCTGTGAGAAGACTTTCCCTTCACCCAAGGCTGTAAACCGCATGTAGTTTTCACAATATTAGCCCAAGTAACTTGATAATGAAGCGACTACTATCAAACACATGTCACACGGTTTACTTGGTTCATGTAGCTGCTATCTACACAGGTAGCTAATTTTCAACAACAGGATTTTGTCACTATGGTATTCAAGGTTCTTAAAAACGGATGAGCACATACTGAAGCAAATATGGTACGGTACCTGAAGGAATTTTTCAATTTTTGGAACCAATGACTGCAGTGAAAACGTTTAAGCTAGAGTACATATACGAGCAGATGCTGAAGCAAATATGGTATGTCTATTATTGAGACATTCAAGCCACCCCACCACAGCATTGTCTGTGGTTAATGGTCATATGTTTATATAAAAAAATTAATACTAACACCTTACACAAAGGAGCTGCTTTAGGGAACACAATGTTTATTGCCCCCACCTTGTGTATTGCTATATTGCATTATAAGGCAATCGGCTCTCTTTATGAGAAGCAGGATTAGGTACACCAGGAAAATGTTCTAATTTCAACCGAGGTCAGGATGGTACACCATAATAAACATCAGTGGTTGCCTGCTGTGACAGCATAATGGTAAGTGACTGGTAAAACATCTGGTGCTAAGAGAGATCTATTTGCATCTTCCAAGCTAAACATTAAAGTCACCAATTTCCCAGAATGATATCAACATTTGCCTTGCATTGGCTTAACCCACTTTCTGAAAGAGTACAGTAGCAATTAGGTCCTATGTTCTTTCTATATACCGTTTTTACAGTTGTATATCAGCGTAAGAAGATTACCAGCAACATATCGTCCATTCACATTAATGGACACAGACAGATAGTGTTTGTTGGTAATGCGGATCATTCTGTGGCTAATCAATCATTGGTGCATGGCCAACACATCTTGGCATAGTGTTACACTGTCCAGGGTATCTGGATACTTTCCACTGACACCAACCTTTCAGAACTCCATAATTGGGAACTTGCCCTTCAGCATATTCTCTCTTCCCATTGCCCACCTAGTCTCAACCTCCATTAATTTCAAATTCCTGCCCACCATTCAACAACATCTTTGCCTCTGATCTCTGGACAGAGCTTATGCCTCGACTGGCATCACTCTCCAACTATTTTGCTTTTTACATATGTTTGCCTTGATATATGTGTGTGGGGGGAGGGGGTCTTTGTTTACCTATCCTTTTTCCCCCAAGGTAGATCTTTCCTCTCCCAGGATTGGAATGACTACTCACCCACTCCCTTAAAACCCAGATCCTTTCCTTTTCCCTCTTTTCTCCTGCTCTTTTTCTGAAGAAGCAACCAAGGGTTACGAAAGCTCAGCGTTTAGGTGCTTATGTGTGTTTCTATTTGTGTGTCTATGTACCTGTGGGGACACGACAAATTACTATTTGTATTTTCTGAGCTGTATTAAGCTAATTGGTATTCTGTGTTATTAACTTTGATTGTAAACAAAAAAGAGTACAAAAAACTGTTCTTCACTTGTCACTGTATTACGCTTCCATGATGTGTGATGTGCAAGATAGAAGTAAATAAATGTGTGGAAAAATAAGTGCTAAATTTAATGTTCAATGAACCGTGTGCTACAAAATTGGTGACCCCGACGTGATCGACAAGACGACAGTTGCGACGAAATTTTTCGGCGTAATTTTCGACGAGATTTCCGTAACTTGAGTTCGACGTATTCTGTGTCCAACAATACGCAAGATGTCGACAGGAGAAGCAAACGGTAATCAAGGGAATCGTTCTGAATGTAGCAGTAAAGTGGAAATTGATAAGGTAAGCGTTAAGCTACCGCCGTTTTGGACGGAAAAGCCGGACATCTGGTTTTGTCAAGCCGAAGCGTAATTTACGATCGCTGGTATTGTTACGGAGGCGACTAAATTTAACTATTTACTCGCTCAGCTGGAGCCAAAATTTGTTGAAAATATATGGGATCTAGTTACGAGTAACGATAACAACAAATATTCTCTCGCAAAAGAACGTCTACTGAACATATTCAGAGAAAGTGAAGAGCGCCAAATTAAAAAACATTTGAGTGGCTTAGAACTTGGCGACATGAAACCTACCCAATTATTACGAAAAATGAGGAGCTATGCAGGTAAAAATGTATCAGAAAAGATCCTAAAAACACTTTGGCTTGACAAACTTCCAGCTAGTATCCGAAGCATTTTACTTATATCTGACGAAACAGTGGATAAGATTGCTCAAATGGCAGATCGTATGATCGAATTAAACGCTGTTGACGAGGTTCAAATTGCTTCCACCCATTCCATTCCGCCAACATCGTCTTTGTCAGTTCAAGATCTTCTCGTGAGAATTGATGAATTGGAAAATGAGATTAAAATACTTCGAAACACACGCAACCACAGGCAAAGATCGCGCAGTAGAAGTAGAAGCAGAGCAAGATACGATAAAAACGGCAAATACTGCTATTACCATTTCAGATTCGGCACACGATGTAAGCCTGAAAAATGTGTTCAGCCTTGCCAATGGCAAAATAAGGAAAACTAGAAGTGGTAGACACAATAGCGGCTGAGTGTTCTACCCCTGTGCACACATTAGGCCGCCAATATCGCCTATTTGTCAAAGATCGAAATTGTGGAAAATATTTTCTGGTAGATAGCGGTGCAGATTTGTCCGTTATACCAGTTGCAAAAAGCCAAAAAGGTCAACCCTCTGACTTCAATCTTTATGCTGCAAATGGGTCACAGATAAAAACTTACGGTTCAAAACTGTTAAACATTGATTTAGGATTCAAACGCAATTTTGAATGGCCATTCATAGTAGCAGACGTATCAAAAGGCATATTGGGAGCCGATTTTCTTCATCATTATGGGCTACTGGTTGACCTCAAAAATAAAAAGTTGATAGACAACACCACAAAATTAAAAATTGTAGCAGAAGTAACCACTGTGGATGCTAATGAATCAGTAAGCTCACTCTATGCAACATGCCAGTTTTCAAAACTTTTAGAGAATTTTCCTGATCTAACTAAACCATCTATAGTACCAAAAATATTAAAGCATAATGTGCAGCATTATATCACTGCATCTCCTGGTCCACCAGTATACTGTAAAGCTCGTAGATTGGACCCACATAAATTGAAAATTGCTAAACAAGAATTTCAATTTCTGTTAAATAATGGTAGTATACGTCCATCAAAATCACAATGGGCTAGTCCACTACACCTTGCTAAGAAGCCAAGTGGTCAATGGCGAGTCTGTGGAGATTATCGCCGTTTGAATGACAGGACTCTCCCAGACCGGTATCCAATACTTCACTGCATCTCCTGGTCCACCAGTATACTGTAAAGCTCGTAGATTGGACCCACATAAATTGAAAATTGCTAAACAAGAATTTCAATTTCTGTTAAATAATGGTAGTATACGTCCATCAAAATCACAATGGGCTAGTCCACTACACCTTGCTAAGAAGCCAAGTGGTCAATGGCGAGTCTGTGGAGATTATCGCCGTTTGAATGACAGGACTCTCCCAGACCGGTATCCAATACTTCACTGCATCTCCTGGTCCACCAGTATACTGTAAAGCTCGTAGATTGGACCCACATAAATTGAAAATTGCTAAACAAGAATTTCAATTTCTGTTAAATAATGGTAGTATACGTCCATCAAAATCACAATGGGCTAGTCCACTACACCTTGCTAAGAAGCCAAGTGGTCAATGGCGAGTCTGTGGAGATTATCGCCGTTTGAATGACAGGACTCTCCCAGACCGGTATCCAATACTTCACTGCATCTCCTGGTCCACCAGTATACTGTAAAGCTCGTAGATTGGACCCACATAAATTGAAAATTGCTAAACAAGAATTTCAATTTCTGTTAAATAATGGTAGTATACGTCCATCAAAATCACAATGGGCTAGTCCACTACACCTTGCTAAGAAGCCAAGTGGTCAATGGCGAGTCTGTGGAGATTATCGCCGTTTGAATGACAGGACTCTCCCAGACCGGTATCCAATACTTCACTGCATCTCCTGGTCCACCAGTATACTGTAAAGCTCGTAGATTGGACCCACATAAATTGAAAATTGCTAAACAAGAATTTCAATTTCTGTTAAATAATGGTAGTATACGTCCATCAAAATCACAATGGGCTAGTCCACTACACCTTGCTAAGAAGCCAAGTGGTCAATGGCGAGTCTGTGGAGATTATCGCCGTTTGAATGACAGGACTCTCCCAGACCGGTATCCAATACTTCACTGCATCTCCTGGTCCACCAGTATACTGTAAAGCTCGTAGATTGGACCCACATAAATTGAAAATTGCTAAACAAGAATTTCAATTTCTGTTAAATAATGGTAGTATACGTCCATCAAAATCACAATGGGCTAGTCCACTACACCTTGCTAAGAAGCCAAGTGGTCAATGGCGAGTCTGTGGAGATTATCGCCGTTTGAATGACAGGACTCTCCCAGACCGGTATCCAATACTTCACTGCATCTCCTGGTCCACCAGTATACTGTAAAGCTCGTAGATTGGACCGACATAAATTGAAAATTGCTAAACAAGAATTTCAATTTCTGTTAAATAATGGTAGTATACGTCCATCAAAATCACAATGGGCTAGTCCACTACACCTTGCTAAGAAGCCAAGTGGTCAATGGCGAGTCTGTGGAGATTATCGCCGTTTGAATGACAGGACTCTCCCAGACCGGTATCCAATACTTCACTGCATCTCCTGGTCCACCAGTATACTGTAAAGCTCGTAGATTGGACCCACATAAATTGAAAATTGCTAAACAAGAATTTCAATTTCTGTTAAATAATGGTAGTATACGTCCATCAAAATCACAATGGGCTAGTCCACTACACCTTGCTAAGAAGCCAAGTGGTCAATGGCGAGTCTGTGGAGATTATCGCCGTTTGAATGACAGGACTCTCCCAGACCGGTATCCAATACTTCACTGCATCTCCTGGTCCACCAGTATACTGTAAAGCTCGTAGATTGGACCCACATAAATTGAAAATTGCTAAACAAGAATTTCAATTTCTGTTAAATAATGGTAGTATACGTCCATCAAAATCACAATGGGCTAGTCCACTACACCTTGCTAAGAAGCCAAGTGGTCAATGGCGAGTCTGTGGAGATTATCGCCATTTGAATGACAGGACTCTCCCAGACCGGTATCCAATACTTCACTGCATCTCCTGGTCCACCAGTATACTGTAAAGCTCGTAGATTGGACCCACATAAATTGAAAATTGCTAAACAAGAATTTCAATTTCTGTTAAATAATGGTAGTATACGTCCATCAAAATCACAATGGGCTAGTCCACTACACCTTGCTAAGAAGCCAAGTGGTCAATGGCGAGTCTGTGGAGATTATCGCCGTTTGAATGACAGGACTCTCCCAGACCGGTATCCAATACTTCACTGCATCTCCTGGTCCACCAGTATACTGTAAAGCTCGTAGATTGGACCCACATAAATTGAAAATTGCTAAACAAGAATTTCAATTTCTGTTAAATAATGGTAGTATACGTCCATCAAAATCACAATGGGCTAGTCCACTACACCTTGCTAAGAAGCCAAGTGGTCAATGGCGAGTCTGTGGAGATTATCGCCGTTTGAATGACAGGACTCTCCCAGACCGGTATCCAATACTTCACTGCATCTCCTGGTCCACCAGTATACTGTAAAGCTCGTAGATTGGACCCACATAAATTGAAAATTGCTAAACAAGAATTTCAATTTCTGTTAAATAATGGTAGTATACGTCCATCAAAATCACAATGGGCTAGTCCACTACACCTTGCTAAGAAGCCAAGTGGTCAATGGCGAGTCTGTGGAGATTATCGCCGTTTGAATGACAGGACTCTCCCAGACCGGTATCCAATACCACGAATTGATGATGTAAATTTTATGCTTCAAAATAAAAATATATTCTCAAAGGTAGACCTACTCAAAGCCTATTACCAGATTCCACTAGCCGAAGAAGATAAGTCAAAATCAGCCATTATAACACCATTTGGTCTCTATGAATTTAATTATATGCCATTTGGACTTCGCAATGCACCTAGCACATTCCAAAGGTTTATACATGAAGTTGTGAGAGAACTAGAATTTTGTTTTCCATATTTGGATGACATTCTAATAGCATCTGAATCACCAGAACAACATGTTGAGCATCTAAATTTACTTTTTGAGCAGTTGAATAAATATGGTCTTGTCATAAATGTTTCCAAATCAGTATTTGGTGTACAACAGCTAACATTTTTAGGAAATTTAATTACACCTGCTGGAACAAAGCCAGATCCAGAGAGAGTTGCAGCAATAATGAACTACAAACGACCCAAAACAGTCCGTGAACTTAGAAAATTCTTAGGGATCATCAACTTTTATCGTCGACATTTGGAACATGCTGCTGAAAACCAAGCATTGCTGAATGATTTCCTAAAAGGAACAACAAAAAAGGACCGACGACATATTAACTGGACAGAAGAAGCAATTGCTCAATTCGAAAAATGCAAAAAAGATCTAGCAAATGCTGCACTTTTGACATTTCCTGGTTTGGACAATCAACTTGCATTATTTGTGGATGCATCAGATTTTGCAGCAGGTGCTGCATTGCAACAATGGCAAGATGAACAGTGGAGACCAATTGGATTCTTTTCAAAAAAGTTTACAACAGCACAGAAGAAGTATTCCACGTATGATAGAGAGCTGCTTAGCATCTATATGGCTGTCAAATATTTCAAATACCTACTGGAAGGAAGAGATTTCATTATTTATACTGACCATGCGCCTCTAACATATGCATTTAAACAAAAGAATGAAAAAGCAACACCAATTCAATTACGTTACCTCCAGTACATTTCGCAATTTACCACTGACCTACGTCATATATCTGCTAAAGAAAATGTTGTTGCTAATGGTCTATCAAGGCTTGAAGAACTAGTTCCAGTTAACTATGATGAGATAGCCCAAGCACAAGAAGATGATGAAGAGCTTCATCAACTACAGACCAGCCCTCATACATCACTGAAGATAAAACACCATCTGACACATGGAGGAAAACAGCTATGGTGTGATGTGTCAACACAAATCATTCGTCCTTATATTCCTAAACCATTTAGATACTCTATTTTCCAACACTATCATAATCTGGCTCATCCAGGCATTAAGACATCAGTAAAAATGATCTCATCAAGATTTGTCTGGATCAGTTTAAAAAAGGATGTCCAAAACTGGGCAAAAACATGTATGGCATGCCAGAAAAACAAAATATTACGGCACATTCAAACACCAGTAGGACACTTTCCTAGTAACGATGAACGTTTCAAAATTGTTCACCTTGATTTGATAGGACCAATGCCTCCATCTGAAGAATATATTTATTGTTTAACATGCATTGACAGAGTTACAAACTGGACAGAAGTAGTACCTCTTCGGGACATACAAGCAGAGGCAGTAGCACAAGCATTTTTCAATTGTTGGATCACTAGGTTTGGAACACCATATCAGATAGTGACTGATCAAGGCAGGCAGTTTAACTCTGAGCTATTCCGAGCACTGTCAAAACTGTGTGGTTGTAACCAAACACAAACTACAGCATACCATCCTCAATCAAATGGAAAAATTGAAAGATTTCATCGCACACTTAAAGCAGCTATCCGTACCCATGCAACTGCCAAATGGACTCAAGTAATACCTGTAATCCTCCTTGGCCTGCGATGCTCCATCAGAGAGAACAGTAATGCTACAATTGCAGAAATGGTTTATGGCTCACCCATCAGAATACCAGGTGATTTTTTTCAAGAGTATGCAACAAAATTGGATGCAGACTTACCTCAATTCGTTTCACAACTGAAGCAGTGCATGAATCGTCTGAAGCCTGTACAATACTCCCACAAAGCAAAAGAAAGACCTTTCATACACAGGGATCTCAATGAGTCAACACATGTATTTGTGCGAGTTGACCGAGTCAAAAAAGCATTAGAACCTCCATATGAAGGCCCATACGAAGTAATAGAAAGAACCCCAAAATTTTTTGGTGTTAAAATAAAAGACCAAGTCAAGAATATCTCCATTGATCGACTGAAACCTGCATACCTCGTGAATCATAATGAGAAGCAGCCTGAAGGCACTTCAACTGAACGGTCAGCCCGGGTCAAACAACCAGACGCAACCGACAGTGGAAAACCAAGAAGAACAAGATCTTGTCGTGAAGTTCGATTTCCTGCAAGATTAGTTGAAGAACTGCAGTGTTAAGTGACTTATATGACTGAGAAGGGGGTGATGTGGGGACACGACAAATTACTATTTGTATTTTCTGAGCTGTATTAAGCTAATTGGTATTCTGTGTTATTATCTTTGATTGTAAACAAAAAAAGAGTACAAAAAACTGTTCTTCACTTGTCACTGTATTACGCTTCCATGATGTGTGATGTGCAAGATAGAAGTAAATAAATGTGTGGAAAAATAAGTGTTAAATTTAATGTTTAATGAACCGTGTGCTACATACCTGTGCTTTTTCGCCTGGTAAGTAAAACATATCTATTTTTGATATATATTTTTCCTACCAGTAATGTTTTCCTCTATAATATAAAGATTCTTAAAAATTCTCAAAGAAATTACTCCATTTCCTAGTATGTAAAAGTTTGTGGTAGTGATGGGAAAATGTGCAGAAAAAACATTTCTTGCCATTCAGAGCCTACATAGTATTATGGTTACATAGAGAATATACAAAAGAAAATTGCATCAGGAGTGAACATGCTGTCCCAAGACAAAAGGGGTAAGCATTCTCTGTGGCAGTATGCATAACCAGATGCAACAGTGTACCATGTTACGAAACACAGTGAGAAAATATCAAAATATGAGAGTAATTATAGATGCTCAGACGAATGTGGCAGATTTTACCTGGTTGTTGATTCAACAATTGATTCCCATTATATTCATTATAAGAACACCTTTTGCAAGGAAATGTCATATGAGCCAGTATCTGCAGACAAGTACAGGCAAATTTTCACTGAAATTTGTAATATTTGGGAAAAGTCACCAAATAACGATTAATGTAAAACATTTGAAATTCTCATAATGAAGATTGAGAGCACTATTCATGGACAGCTGAAAGTAAGTCTCTTACTCAGGCCACATTTCAACAGGACAATGCTTGGCCACATATTGCAAGTAATGTATGGCCCTTCTTTGTACAGCGATGGGTACCATTGCTTCCCTGGCCTGCATGTTGGCCAGACCTGTCATCACTTGCACATGTCTGGAATATAGTTGGTCGGCACCCAGTGCGTCATGGTCCTCCAATAACTAGGGTCATGGATTTCTGGACTCAGATACAAATTTCATGGATGGAAATCCCGCAGGAACGTATTCAGAACCTTATTGATTCAATGCCACAGCATATAGTAGCTCTAATTGCTGTGCATGGTTGCCACACGACATAATGAATAGTAGGGCTCAAAGGACATGCACAGATTTGAAAAGGTAATCATTTGTTACTTGTCACGTAGCTAACCTGTGGCATTAAATACAATGAATTCATGCAACTCCTTCTTGGTGTTGTAATTTCCACGAACAGTAGTGTATTTTACAAGATGCTTCCTTCAAACCCATTAGCTACTAAGAACAAGAAGAAAGCTCATGGTTATAAGCAAACAGAAACAGCACAAATATTAATAGTGTGTTGTAGTGCAAATGGGAGTTACAAACTACCACTTATGGTGATTGGAAAATCCCAACATTCACATTGTTTTCAGTACACTGACATAAATACACTATCAGTACAGTATTATGGTCAGCAAAAAGCTTGGACTGACAGATGCATATTCACTCAATGGTTCCATGAAACATTTGTACCAACAGAGAGAAAAAAGTTGAACAAAAAAAAAGTTTCCACTGAAAGCTATCCTTGTACATGACAATGCTCTGTCATACCCCTGATGTTTCTCAAAAGTCCAATGGTATACAAGCATTCTTCCTTCCACCCTATGTGACAGCCCTGACTCAGCCCATGGGCCAAGAAATTTTAGACTCAATTAAACATCATTATTAACATGCACTGCTTATCACCTTGTTGAATAAAAGTGAAAACAACTCTATGAAGACTATGTAGAAGTTGTGGAAAGCAATTAATGTTGCCTTTCAAATGGCTGACTCATGGAATAAAGTGGAGAGCACTACCATAATGAAATGCTGCATTTGAAGGTTGGTTGACAGGCAAATGACAGTGGAGAGAGTGGATGGAGTTGATTAGTGTGACAGCACTCTTATGCCCCTTGGAGTGTCCATTTTATGAGATACTCTCCATGAATGGCAACCACTATGTCTGGCATCCATAAATGTTTCGGCCAATAAGAACATGTCCACATAGTGAAACTTGGTGGGTAGCATCTGACATGGTGGGTCCAGGGCTCTTTGGGTTGTGGGGCCAGAGGTTGAGCAGTATATGAGGCTGCCACTGATAGAAGAGTTCTGCTGGAATATGTTCATAGACAGGAGTGGTCCTGTATGCACTTAAGTACATTAAGAGTGCTGTTATAGTGGTGCAAGTGTCCAATGCTTTCACTATTTGTTGTTTGAATGTTCATAACATCCTTTCTGCATCACCATTGGAGGATAGGTGAAATGGTGGACTAAACAGGTGTTTAATTCCACTGGGCATGCAGAACTGTTTGAAGGTTATCACTCTTCAATGGGGTCCATTGTTTGACACTGTTGTGTGTGGGTGCCCTTCAATGTCTAGAATCTGCACAAGTGGTTTGAGTGTTGCATCTGCAGTTATAACTGTCATGCTTATCATGATGGCTAATTTGAATAAGTGTCTACAGCAATGAGAAACGGAGCTCAAAAAGAGGTCAGCAAATTATGTGGTCCTGAGAGTAACAGAGAGTGGACCATGGGGGCAAAAGATTGGGGAGGAACAGCCTGCTGTTGGGCACATGGAGAACAGATCTCCACCATGGCCTCCATAACTTTGTTCAGTCCTGGTCGGTAAGCATGTCCCCTAGCAATAACTTCCATCCATGGTATGCCTAACAAGGACATTTTCCATGATATACCCGATGGAGAATTTGCAGATCCTGAGGCTACATGGTAGGCTGGATGACAGTGGGTATCAGCCTCTGCATCCAGCAGAGTGGACGCTAAATTCCGAGAGTGTCGCCGAAGTAGTATGCTGAAAGCTCTGTCGTATAGTATCTGTGGTCACTTGGAGCAGTAGTGTCTGCTTTACAGACGACATGTGAAATGCAAATTATGACAATATACCATTTTAAGGCGATAGTACAATAAAGATTTATCACACACTCTTCACCTTAGTTCATTAAATGCAAGGTTAATAGATATAAGGTTGGTCAGTATGCGCTCTGCTCTGCCATTGGCCAGCTCTGTGACGTCACTGTGTGACAGCGCGCTGCCAAACGGCCTTCACAGGCTTAGTCCGCTATGACACGGAATGCGCATTTATATCAAGTTTTTGGCGAAAGATATTGTTTCTACCATAAATACAAAGTGTTATTCTGCTGTAAAATATTGCAGTTAAGATCGCTGGGGCATATTCTATCGTTGATTTACGCGTTACATATCAGTAACATATAAATCACAAACATATCGAGAATGCCTATAATATTGACAGGAATCTTTGAAACTCTTTTTTCAGTGGCAAATTAAGCAATTCCGACTGTAAATCCCTTACATGATGGGTTTATTTGAAATGCCTGCAGCGTATTCGAGAATGTGCAACGTTTACAGTGTCTTTCCTGTACCATTTGGAGAGCCACACTTTCTTTAACGTTTCACCTAGAGGAAAAAATGTGAAACTTTATTTCAGTTCCCTTTGTGTCTCGGCTGTGGGAGTTATAACCCGTAGTAGCACAGCCTGGCATACTGTAAATAATAACAGAAGTATTTCAAAGAATCGCAGCAGAAACGATAGCACGCCCGACAAGCATTCGGGAAATCAATATCCTTTCCACTACAAACTTTATACTTCCAAACTATGAAGGGAAACAAACTATTTAACTCTTTCATTCGCAGTACAGTTCCTCGACAACAACGTATTAAAAGCTGATTTATACCGCATTTCGTGTATCAATCTTTAAAGTCGCATTGTTGCTGATGAATAACATGCTTCTAGTACGACATTTTTGCCGCTTGGTGCGGTGTGTAGCCACTTCTGACGCAATTAATCTGTCCGTCTTGGAGGTTGTGTTACGTTGACCTGTGTACGTGGCCGTGAGTAGAGCGCGAGTGAGGTTCATTTTATTTTATTTCAGCAGTAAATTGTCTTGTCATTGGTGCAGTGGCGAAGATTATGCTAGCATTATTGATCTGACAGTGTTAACCATCAACAAAATAACGTTACAAGTAATAAAATACCTCGATACAAACGTCTGTGTTGCGCATAAAATACAAAACTTAAAAAAATAAAAAAATAAAAAATAAAATAAAAACAATAGTTCGATCAAAAATTCTAAAACACGTATTTTGATGTTTAATGCACTGAATTTTAATTTTTCCAAAGCTGAATTCATATGTGCGAGTGAAAGGGTTAAGCAAATACTGCAGAAGATACAGTAACATACCCGCACACGAGTTAGCAACCAACATTCCATAGTGCTTTACTTCCAGGTGTTCCACATTGACGTCATGCGCAGATCGGCGAAATTGCGTTTCTTATTGTGCATCGCTCACTGCACCCCCCCTGATTAAATGTCAATAAGGAACAAATATCTATCAATGGTACAATAACAATGAAACTGAAAGCAAGGCATATGAATAAAAATCTTGCAATTATAGTTATGAGATCACTCTGGTCTTGTGGTTAGGTGCATTAGGTCGTAATCTAAGTTAAGGAAGATTTTTTGTTCGAGTCCTGTAAGAATTTAATTTTTTTTTTTCTTTCGTATCAGAATCTGGGACCATAATCTTAATGTATTACAAGTCTGCTATACAGTATTCGGCAGTTTTTTTCCGAATATTTTGCGATATCCAAGTGTCTCGTTATGCAGGAAGCTAATAGTACAGGTCAAATTTGTGCGACTGAAAGGAATGTTATTTACATTCTTCCTTCTCACAAAGACGTTTCTGGCGATCTATTTCGGAATATGTTGCGATTTCCGAGTGTCCATTAAGGTAGAGAGACCTGGCAAGAAAGTGTAAAACACTGCAGCTGAAATGAGTAACCATCAAGTGACATTTAAATTCTGCCTTTTCACAAACAGTTGGCTGTTTATAAGCGAATATGTGCCGATTTCCGAATGCGTAATCAGGCAGAAACATTAGGAAATCGACTTTAGTTACTGTCAGTGAAAGGAGTACAGTACCATTGAAATTTATATTATTCCTTGAAACTAGTAGGTGTCTACTTGATCATTTTCATTTGTAGAGAATAAGTCAAATATAATTTTTTAAAGGATATTAGATTGTCATCAACTATTTGTAATTCACAGTTAAGATTTCTGTCGAAAATCCATTTTCAAGTGTCACATAACAATTTTAGGTAAAATTTTACGACGCTTCTTGCTGGGCTCCAATGTTTATGTTGGCAATAGATGAACAAGGAAGTGTAGAGTTACGTTAATATTTTTCACGAGCTACAGAGTAAATGTTATTGCTGCTCGTTTCACTCGCAGCAAAATTAATACTGTGCCCACTCTGTGGTTGACAGGTTCTTGTATGTACCCCTGTCCATTCAGAAAAAAAAATTCGTTTCAATTGAAGTTATCACGAAAAAACATTTATTGGTCATCTGAGTTGCCGTCACTATCACTGGTGCCAACATAACCACTGCAGCCTGGGGAGAAGCGTCGTACAATTTAACCCAATTTTAAATTGTCAGACATGCCTGAGAAACATGTCACTGTCACATGACTGTACATTTATTTTCACAAAACAGGTTCTCAAGTTCCATAATTGAGCACATATCGAAAATTTACTGTATCAGTTCACAGATAAGATACCTTACAGAAAAGTAAAACCTATTCCTTGGGCAACATACCAAATGATCCTGGTGTACTCTACACGTCATGTAGCATCACCATATACAGTAATACATGCTGGAACGATAAATGTGAATTTAAAAACAACTGATGACAGGTGCCTAGCATTCCCTTTAAAGAAAAAGATCCTAAGAAAGCAGTCATACTGTTAATTATATCGAAATGATTATTATCTTTGTACAGATATATCTTGATTTCTTTTTCAGTGCCACTATAGATAACTACACTGAAATTTTCAGCAGATACGACATTTATATGGATAACCAACATTCATCAACATTTTTAATGTAATCTAAAGTGAACCCTTCTTAATTGTTTTACCCAGCTGTTTACATAATTTTCAGTTAACTCTTTCTGTAATTTGTATTTATCTCATTCTCTGATTTTTTTAAATTTCGTTTGCAGATAGTTCTCTTCCCCAAAATATTATTTGTCTTGTATGTCAAAGCCACAATTACAGCTCTAGGACAGCACAGATTATCATCATTTTTAATTCTTGTTCTACATCTTTTCGTCTTCTTGTCTTCAGCCAGATTTATTATTTTTTACAGCCTCTATGAATTGCTAACATCTGAATATTAAACGAGATTTCTTCTATATCAACAGTCTCATCAGATGTTAAGATGTCCCTCATTTATTACACACAATTTGAACAGTTTGATGCATTATTGGATGAAACATTTTGGGTTATTGACTTTTATACTCACCATATCTCCTTTCCTGAAATTAGTCCTCTTTTAGCTATATCTACCATAGAATTGAGTGCTTTCATTGTGTAATGTTTTCTCACTAACAATATCGAGTTTGGCAATGTTACCATCTTTAAAGACAATTTTATAGTCAACAGACCATGCTTTAAATTTTTCAATATGAACTACCTTAAACTAAAGACGACACAAATATCCATGCGAAAGAGGGATTCGAACCCCTGACTGTAATGGCCGTACAGACCGTGACTGGTGCACTGCAGTCCCCTCGGCCACCGTGGCTGGAATATGCACCAAAACCGTGATCACATTTTAGGAATTGATTATGTGCCAATTTCAATGGATTTATATCAACGAATGAAAGAAAATATGAGAATTATTCAACTCTTTGGATAATTATATACAAGAAGAATTGATTAATGATATGAATCTTCATCAGACTGATCTTTTATGAAATTATATTATCTTCATTTACCCAGTTGTTGTGTGAATTATTGAAAACTAAACATTTAATATAAACGTGATTGCCTTTCTATCTCAAAACATTTTTAATGAGATATAATGTAGATATTTCGTTTTCTGTAGCTCTTGTTCTTAAAAATTTCCTTTTACTTCTTCACCATTTAAGTCTCTCAATTTGTATGTGATTGGATTAGAATAAATTACATATTGAATTTCAAAAATTTCTGTTGAACAATTGGCAGTATATTCTTTTTTCAAAAGACCTTTAAGCTTACTAATTCTCACTTTATCTTTTTTTTAATTTAGCCTTTTCATTAGGCACAATGTTGCCTATTTTATAATTATTTTCATTGACCTCTGTTGGCTTCATTTTCATAGTTTGATGAACTGTGTTATTGTATTCACCAACTAGTTTCAAGAGTACATCGATCCATTTGTAATTTCCTTGAAGAGCAAATTTCTTCCACATCTTCTCTTTCAGTGATCTGTTAACTCGTTCAGCAACATATGCTTTTCATTCTGTAAAAGTTGACTATTGATTGCTATTGTATTTCTTCATCAGCTCATGGAATTCTATGTATTAGAATTCTTTACCATTGTCTGTTTAAAAATTTGTTCGATATCTGTGTGTAAATTTTTTTTAAGCGTCAGTTACATTTTTACCTGTTTTATATTTAACTGGAACTGCCCAAGCAAATTTTGAGAATACATCGATAACAGTTAATAAATATTTATATCCTTCGTTTATTTTAGAAACTCCTTTCAAATTGCCAGTGTCTATTTCAACTAGATCATCTATACTGAGAGAAATATTTCATTTAAAATTATTTCTCATCGGTTTATGTAATTCATTAATTATTTCTTCACGAATATTCACCAACTACAAAATTTTTTTAACGAATTTGCTCTTTTTTTCTTTTCAAATTGTACAAAGACCTTCAATCTTTGTATTCCATTTTTTGTTGTTACTCTGTGTGGATTGTGTGTCTCAGTAAATGTTTTACACTTCAGGCAGTAAATGTGATTGCTCTGAAGAGCTGAGTGCAAAGCACGATCGTTCATTTACATAAAGATAAAATTTATTAAATTTTTAATTATTTCACCACATGTAATTAACTTTGTATCTACAGGAACGGTTTTAACTGTTTCTTTCAATCTTACAGTTAGAAAATTTGATTTGTGTACCATAATTGATTGCCTTTATTACTTCATGTAGCTTATCACCTGCGTTTACAGCAATGTCAAAGTCATCAAAGTTCAAATATCTATTTATATTCTTACCAATATGAATAATTCTTTTAAGCCTGAAATCATATTCGAAATTGTGCATTTTTTGTTTACCCCCAGTCATAACCATAAATTCAATTATTTGTCTATCATGTAATATGTTTTCTAACCTATTGAGCATTTCCAAATCAAATCTAAGATCTGTATTCATGCTTTTCATACCTTGATCAAACCTTGTTATTGTATTAGAAACTTCTTTATGAATATGCATTATTCGTTCATCAAGGTGTTTTTTGTGATATGTATTCAGGTTTTGAAACCCTCTTTCTCTATGTATTGTTTAGTAATAGCATCAGAACCACCTATTGGATCAATTGTATTTACTAATCTTGTGTTTTTGAAGTCAACGTAAGTTTTACACTCTTTAAAAATGTTTCTTAATTATTTCTGGAATTGTTTGATCAAATTCTCAATTGTTGGCCCTAGATCTCCCTTAATTTTTGGTTCCAATGAGCTTCAGTCATGTGGTAGCACTTCCTCAATATTGATTTTATTCCAAAAAATGTCTATTTATTAATTTCAAAATATCATTACACTTATAGTTATCATATAACAGTTTTAAAATAAACAGACACAAATGGGCACATATTACTTCATCAAAATATTGTATTCTCTGAGTGCTGTAGTAAGGATCAGTTTTTCCTAAATAGTTAACTATTTGTTTTGGTATATTACCACGAAATGAATCAAAAACAAGTTGTATGTTGTTGTTCTTATAATAACAAATCCAATGGGTACCAACATGATCAGATGTATCTAAATTAACTATTCCACATTGAGAGACTACCGTCTGTCATCTTCCATATATTTTTGTATAGTTTCTGTACAGTTATAATTTATTTAATGACGTTAGATTATCATTTTGTTAAAACTTAAACCCCATTCTTTTCAATGCTTTAGGAATAACATTTTTATTTCATGTGTTAGAATATTAATTAATATTGTGAGGTTTTTTTCTTATTTTGTTCTGTTAATAATTTATTATTATATTAATTAATGTGGCATAAGTACGTCTTCTCCGCTACGACACTGTCCCTGAGAGAATGTGCAGTTGTTTTACCTTAAAGTGCGTGCATGAATCAATGGCTGTTTGAATGTGATGAGTGACAGCTCCCTTTGTATCGTTCTCTCTGGCTCAGTAGCGATAGCTGCTGATATTACCAAAGAGGTTTCCACACCCTTTGGTTCCGAGCTGGTTGGCGAGTCTCTCGAGCCCCCAACACCGCTGTTTTCGTGGATTTTCCAGTTTCCGGTGGCTTCCCGTGTCTTACCGTGCCCGGGTGGTCACAGGGCTGATCATTCTCGGCTGTCGTCTGGTGAGGTAAGGTTGGTTCAGCTCTTGTTTCTGGAGATGATAGCGTTTCATTGACTAGCATGTTTAACTTAGATTCGTGAACGAAGAATCATTTTTTTGGAATATTTTCTCTGATCGTGTGTGGCAATGTGTTCTCGTTTTTCAATTCAGTGATTTCCAATACATAAACGTGGTGTGTGTGATTCTAGTTGCAGTTTGATAACGGCCTGATATGTTAAAATCTTTTGTGATCATGTGGCGGTGTATGAACTCTGTGTAAATACTTTTTAGCTTTGTGGGGCCCAATTTCTAATAGATTATATGTTCATTTTATACAGTGTTCCACGTTTTTGGTTCATAGAACAAAGCCTTCAGCTTCCACTCTTGTTTGTTCCATGCCCATCAGACAAGTAACTATGCGGGTATCCTTCTGATGTCCAATAATATTTCACGATCTTCTCTCGCCACCACCTATTTTAATTTTGCCATTTCTTCTCCGACTCGTAGTACGCACTCCGACTTTGTCTGTAATTCTCTCTGAACCTTGTACAACTTCCTTCAATAGCTTCCTTATGTAATTCTAAACATTTCTATGGGTTGCATTATTTTATTTTTCTGACTTTGTAATTATTTCATTTTTGTGGTTTTTCTGAGACTGGACTTCATTTGTCTCTGTAATCAACCCCTATCGCGTGTAGCTGTATTTCATTCGCTTACTTATATAGTTCTAAACATTTCTATGCAGTTAATGCAGTAGTTAATTCTCTTTATTTTTCGGAAACTGAATTTATTCAATTTTATCCGTTTTCGGAGCCACGTGGGTCCGAGTTCCGACTTCTGGGGTATGCAGCTAGTCGCCTGAGTTCACGCCACTTCTCCTATAAAACCAGTACCTAGCTCGATTTCTAACAGACTGCAACTTAAGAATCCACCGTGATTTTGTATAATGAATCCGATTTTAAACCACTTCACATTCAGTGGGGTGTGTTCATGTAACATAGCCGTGTGTCGCCGTTAGCGTGTTTGCTTGCATTTTTCTGTTCAGATGTAATTTAACTTGCTATACACACGCACCATCTCAAAACAGGCAAGACAGACCAGAGCCAGCTTCAAAGTGTTTGTATATTGCGTTTTGTGTTACCTCCGACTTGCTGAATTTCGCCTACGATAGCGGCGCCTGCTTCCGCCTCGTCTCAGCACGCTGTTTTTGGTGAGTTTCGCTGTGGCATTGTTTGTGGATCCTTCCACCCAGTAGCGTTAAATCATGTATAATTTAGGCTGGGCACCGTCTGCATTAATCCATGTAAGAGATGCATTTTTATAATATTAACTAAATTGGTTCCCCATTTTGCTTGTTTTCTATCTGAATAAACAAGTTTATGTTCAGCATAATCCGTAAATTGCCTATAAATTGTAGTTTTAGAGCACCTTCCCTCTTTTATTTAATATTATTTCACTAATGCTGAGAACATGCTCAGATGCAATGTTTCTTACGACTAAATTCCGTTGCGCCATAAATGTTTTCTTAGCCACCTTTCTAAGATAACTTTACTTGTGGTGGCTTGCTTATTAATGTCTGTGTATAATAATGTGTGAGCTGCTATGTATATTGACCACTGTCATATTAACTTCCTGTTATTGAAGTAATTTCGCTCTTCTAGCGGGTCATCTGTTTAATGAAATACTTTTTGCTTTAAATGAGTGCGGGAATATTCTTAAAAAAATTTCTTTCCCCTCCCAGTGGATGGATTTGTGAGATTAGCAGCACGCATTAATCTATTTCATTTTATGTTTTCAGCATTTTTTGTGTGTTTTGGAAGGGTTATTTTAATAAATTTGTTTTGTAAAAAGAGCACAACCACAGTGCTTTGCGTGTGAAGGTTTTCGTTCGTGTTTTCTTACGCTTGGTTTTTTTTTTTTTTTTTTTTTTTTTTTTTTTTTTTTTGGCAAATTTTGTGTTTGTTACTTTTGTTGTTCTAAATTACTTGTGACGATGGAGAATAGTTCTGCCTTGTCCGTTTCCACTCGCTCTAGACGTTGAAACCAAAGTCAGGACCGTAAAAAGTTGTCTGGGGCAGATCTTAACACCGAAAGGGAGAAAGTAGCGACTACAGACGGCCGTGTTCCCGTTGTAAACGCAACTTGTTTAAATGTGGACGTGACCGGAAGTGAGGTCAAAGTGAAAAAAGTGAACCGCATACAAATATGCCGGGTTCTGCTACTGAGCAAACTAGTTCAACCACTGTTACTAGGCATGTGTGCGTTTCTGATACTGCACTAAGCGACCTCATGGCCTTCATGGGAGAAATAAATTCTTCAGTTCTGGATTTAAAAGCAGAAGTAGTTTCCATGAGCGAAGCGCAAAATGCTTCTGTTCTGGAATTAAAAGCAGGAATAGAAGCGCAGAATGCTTCAGTCCAGGTTATTAACAATAATCTGGATGGGTTGCGCACTGATATAGTGCGGAGGAGGTCGAACCTCTGCATGCCCGTCCTCCCATAAGAGAAAGAACGAGTCGAGTGCCTGTGCGAGAGAAGTGCATGCAATTGATTATAACCACTTTCTCACTGTAAAAAAGTACCAGGTCTTCGGAAACTCTGCAAGCAGGATACACCTGCATGCGTGGCTAGAGCAATTCGATTAATCTCTGCCTCTGAACTGGCCAGAAGGACAGAAAATCGATTATGTGTGCGGATATCTCGAGGGGGAGCCCGCCACCCAGATGCGACCTCTCGTAAGATATGGCCGCTACTACGGTGATTTTATGGAACATTTCCTGTCTGTCTACTGGTCGGAGAGGCAACAGGAACGAGTAAAAAGCAGCATTCTAGTGTTGTCCCACTTTGCCAACAGCCATTGCAGGAGTCCCGGAGAATTCTTTCGAGGAATGATGCAGATAAATCATTTCCTCGACTACCCATACCCTCTGCGTGAATTGATAAGAATTTGCACGCCGAAGCTCCCACGAAATGTTCGCAATGCCATCCTTGCAGGAAGTTGCAAGGAGGACATTGAGTTCTTCCAGGCTTACGTGGAGGACTTAGAATATGACGAAGATTACGGACCTAGAAGAGATGGCAACGGCTCTTCAAGGAGAAGTAATCATAGCGCTAAGAGTGCTAGGCACGACCGCGCGGAAAGCAATAGCAGCGCAGAGTCCGGTCCTTCCAATGCGGAAAATCAGCCACAGCAGCGGAACGGGCACGGTTAGTGGCGTGATAAGCGAGAAGACAATCGGCAAAAGTTCGGGAACGGTAATAAGGGCTACCGCCATTATAAAGGCCTGCAAAAACCACGCAACCCGCCAACAGAAGACGTGGAAATCAGGTCCACTGATCCGCGCCACAACAAACCGAAAGACACCGGTCCTAGCACAAGCCAGTAATAATTTGCTGTAGCTGATCGTCATTCGATCAACCTGCTCGGAAAGGAGCATATACGTCCCTAAGCTTTCTTTAATTTTGTGTTGGTAAATCTAACTGATATTCTTACCACCCATGTCATTTATGTTTGTAAATTTATGCTGTATTTTGTAGTGTTTTCTTTAAATGGTTAGTTTTAAAAGTGTATTTTGTTATATGTGTCCTTTGCATATGTATGTGCTTGTTGTGCCATTTCATTTCGCCATAACGCATCTTCATGTCCTATGCGTGTTTTGTGTACTACAAGGTACACTCCACTATTGGGGTGGATGACAGCATCTTGCCAGTTCCATCTGGTCAGCTATTCGATGAACGTTATCTTGACGCTCCGTTTTGTACATAAAAAAATTATTTGTGGGACATGTTCAAGTGTCTCTGTTAGCTATAAGGCTGCCTGCCGCGCATAGCACTTTTTTTTCCATGCTTTTATCTTTTTCTTTCCATCGTGAGGATTGATGGTGCATAGTCTAAGTTCGTTAGACCATGTTAACTATTTTATTGTGTATATTTCGCGTATTCCTTGTTTATGGTAATTTGTGTCCCTGTATATCGTTTTAAGTGTGTGCGCTCTTCTTCACTGTGCGTGAAACTAGCCTTGTTTAGTAAGTACTTTAGTTGCCACCTTTACTGCAAATTTTATATCGGCAATCTCCCCGTTAGGTAGCATGTTTATAAGACGCTGTGGTAGGCACCAACACCGTAATTCATAGGACTTTTAGTTGCACTTAGATGCACTGTGGTGTTGATGCTAACGGGTCTAGATAATTTTGTCTAGGGATTGTCCGTTTGAATAACAGGAGGTGTGCGTTTCGACCGGAAGACGGTCGCGGCAGAGCACTAACGAAGGGGTTCATCAAAGTTTCATTGACAAGATACGCCCTGGCTTATTAATAGAACCAACTTGTATTTTTCAGAAAAGCTTTTCAGGGCAATTTTGTAAATTAAAGGACAGAGCGTGATCTGTAGAAGAGGCCAGACTAACATTCAGAAGAGGGCAGAAGCACAGATGTGAGGAAATACAAACAAAAATAAAGGAGCTGAACAAAGGCAAGCTCCACGTCAAGGAACGTCCGCCCTACATGTACCATAAGGACACATGAATCTCTAACATAAACAGGACGATAAAACTCTAATCTCCATGTTTTGTTTTGCAGTATTGTGGTAAGAACAGGTTACGTTGTAAGTCAATTTTACCTTAGATTATTTTATTAACTTAGGAGTGTTTTACTTGTGTGAATTTCTAGTGTTTATTTTATGTGTTTGTACATTTGATCATGTGTTTCTTTTTGTCTAGGGTTGCTTGACATGTGTAAATTTGTAGTGTTTATTTTATGTGCTTGCACACTTGATCATGTTTTTTTCTTTATTTTTTATTTCCAAGATGTGTTATTTTTTGTTAATATGTGTCATGGTTTTATCTCGCCTCTGCGTGAGCGATTTTTGTAAGACTGTTTACAGGCCCTAACTACGAAATTGCGGCTTTGGAACCAGACTGACGGGCTCAAGAAAACTCCCTCCCCCCTTCGGGCTGTAGCTAGTTAATTAGGCTGCGCCGGGCAGTAGGTAGTTATGCAGTAGTTAGTTTGCGTAGCGTTGCATAGAGCTTGGTAGTTCGTTTTTTGTTTTGCATAGCGCTGCATGCTGCATGAGTAAAAGTAGCTTTGCTTCACTAACACTAACCCCGTAAGTCCTGACTTAAAGTTTAAGTTATTTATTATAAATATATTACACTCAATAGAAACTATTATTCTTCTATTATTGTGTTATTTCATAGTAATATGTCAATTTTTGTGTTTTGCCTGTCAATTGATGTGACATATATATGAACATTAAGGATACAATGTTAAAATATTCATTAAGGACTAAAAGCCAAGGCGTTCTGTTCGCCATATAGCTAATTCAAGTGTTAATTTTTTTATACCGTAATAAGTGTTTAAATTTTAAAATGTTATGTCTGCTCATCATTTGTATTTTTGTTAAATGTTTTGTTTAAATAAGAAGGCACTCCATGTTTGTGACATGATGGAGTTCCTCATAAGTTTAATATGTCCTGTGGTAACATGGTAAACCAAAGTGTTAGCAGGGTGTCAGAGGCCAAGACAGAAGCACGTGTCCGATGGACTTCACGCCACCTGCGCGCCCGGCAGCAGTGCAAGACCGACTTGGGAGTTGGCAGGGTCCACGGGGAGACGGAAGAGACCAGCCGCCCTTCCCAAAACTGCTAACTGAGTCCGGTCGAGCAGTGCCAGCCGGGTACACAATGCTACCGACCCTCAGCGCACACAAAAGAGTTGAGTGATTAGCAGCAACACACAAGCTGCACGGCCGCTGCTGATGCGAAGCCATCCTAATCCCAGTCGCTGGGCCGTTAATCTCTTCCAGTGCCGAGCCTCTCGCCGCCGCCCCCCACTTGTCAGGACGCCAATCACGGGTACAAGGGACACCAGGCCTTGCGGACAGGTGCACTAACCACACCCTCCTACTCACGTTGGATGCAGTTGAATAGCTGAGTAAGAGACACAAAAGTAAAAGTATCTTCCTATGTGTGCGGGTTTTAGATTCCTCACAGTACCTTCTAGAAGATTGTCTCCCTCCGTCTTCAAAGGCCCTCGTCGACGGTTCGAACAAATGAGAATAGTGTTTATTGACTTAAAAAACCAGTGTGAATGACAGCATCAGGTTGAAAAGTGGTGTGTGGAGTCGAAACCATGAACGCTCTGAGAGTGCTAAATACGATTCACTTGCTAAGAGGCACTTTTCCTGTAGCGACCCCGGTCACCCTCAGCAACTTTAAAAATCGTCATAAACATGAACACACTTTTTTTTCTAATTTGGAGTGATTTTAAAAACATTTTATCCATTTTTATTGAGGAACTGTTTTAGCATAACAGGACACATTGTGTGTGATGCACTAGTGTTAAATCATGTATAATTTAGGCTGGGCACCGTCTGCATTAATCCATGTAAGAGATGTATTTTTATTATATTAACTAAATTGGTTCAAATGTTTGTAGAACTTATGGGACTTAACTACGGGGTCATCAGTCCCTAAGCTTACAAACTACTTATGAATTAGCTAAGACTAAGGACGGCACAAATATCCATGCCCGAGGGGGATTCGAACCCCCGACCGTAGTGGCCGTGCAGACCGTGACTGGAGCGCCTCAGTTCCCTCGGCCACCGCGGCTGGCGTGACAATACTGTCTCAAGGAACTTAATTATTGTTGGTATAAATCATTTTTAATAGTAAATGAATAGGTTATTCCGAATGAGTGGTAAGTCATCTGTTCTCAAATAAAGATTGGCTGTACCTATACAAGTCAGCTTTAGTAATGTTTCATTAGTTGGTTTTTATTCAACTCTCCTAACTCCATATATTACATCTAAAAATAATAAACTTTACTGCGATGGAGAAACGATAGCAATTCCTGTGGTCAGTATAACTTAAGAAATTTAGAAAAATTTATTCATTCCAAAAAACCTAACATCCACATCAAAGGAGATGAAATTCTAAACAAAGTAACTATTGAAAGCGATGTAAAGTTGAACATGGATATAAAAGACAGCATTGGAAGTTTGCTTGGTTTTAGTAGTCAGATTGTTGAGGCTAAGTAAAAGGCTGTTGCTAAAGATGTTTGTAAAATTAATCCATCTGAATTAATAAATATAAATTTTAATTTGATGATGGGATGTTTGTAAAGCATACAGACCATTTTCACAGAGAAACTAATCTTATTGCCTCATTCGAACCTAATTTGGTGGACCAATAATTCATCAGCCATATTATCATGTAAATATTTTTATTTTTGACATCATTCAAGATTTAGAAGTCACTGTAACTGACGAAAATGGTATTGTGATTGACTTTAATCGTGCTTCTGTAACAGTTGTTTAGAAATTTCTTAATATTTTAAAAAAAATAAATAATGAACAAAGTCAAGAGTTATCAGTTTTACTCAAACCCTGTGAATGAGAAGACTAAAAATAATTAGAATGTCCCCAACAAGAACACAGTGATTATATGAATACTGCAGATGGTTGGGTTCATCCAAATCATGTACAATTGTACATGACTTTTAGTATTCTTGGAAATGATGGTACAGATTATCCAACATATGATGGAAAATCCAACCAAAACTAAATTCATAACTATGTAGCAAAACTGTTCACTGTGATCACCATAAAGAAAGGTAAACATCTTTTGGCTAGAATGAAATTTCCACTTATTTCTTCATCAGGTCTTATTAGATTGACTTCGACTTCAGGCAATGAATTAACAATGGAGGGTCACATTCTTAATAATGGAAAGATAAAAAGTGAGAAAAATGAAGTACTTTATCCATTAGAATTATTTGGTGGATTTTTTAAAGATTATAAAGAAACAATGTATGAAAGTGATTTAACAGTAATTTTTACATGGTCATCAAGTGCTGGAGATTCTATTCTTCGTTGGGTTGATAAAAATAATGCTAGTGTTGAAGATGTAACTACACTTTCAAAAGAAGGAAAAATTGTCATAGAATCTATGGAAATTCGTATTCCTGTTGTTAAATTTGAAGCAGAATATTCGCTTGAATTAGAACAAGATAGACTTGAAAATCCAAAAATTCCCATATCTTTCTTTGAGCCAGAAACTGTAGAGATTGCTGGATTGGATGGAAAGAGAAATGTTGAATTATATATTACAAATTTCTATAACTCTGCAGAATTTGATATGCCTTATTTCATCTTTGTTGTTTTCCAGACAAAAAAGAAAAATAATCAGTTAGTTGACTCTTCCTTATTGGATCATATTAAATTACAGAATATCTATACTGAAAATGGAAGAAACGAGACTCTTCCTCCAGAAATGTGGAATCTAGATCCGGGAAATAATTATCTAAAAGCTTATGATGCTTTCCCAGATTTTAAGAGAACAACACAACTGAATGGTGATTGTAATGTGAGTCCATTCACCTTTATTGAAAATTATCATGTCTATGCTGTCAATATGTCTAGAAGAATAAATGTGTTAGCTACACAGAAAACTACAATGAAGCTGTGTGCAAATTTTAATGATAAAATTCCGAAAGATACAATGATTTATGTAGTAATGTATGGTAAAAAGAATGATTGGTAGCATACAATTATGATTGAAAATTGTAATTTTTGTGGTTGTGTTGGTTTGCATTCGTTTATAAAAAAAAAAGTAAGTAAGTGCCTAGTGTGCTCAACCTTTTTATAAGAACATGAAATATGACGTTAAATAATCCAAAAGTGCGCTCAATGGGCCCACTTACTACTCACTGTGCCATCTGCTACCTGTCACTCTCATGACCCAATGAATTTCAGAGTTTAACAACGAGATCAGAATATATTCTAGGATTTAACGTCCATTGTTAGTGAAAGAATATTCCACTACACTTTGTTAATGAGAGCATCCATACTGCCCATCACCAGTTTGTCACGTCATGTCAAGGTTTTTCAGGAGGGAAGTTTTGACAAAACGCTCATCTGTTAGCATCAGGAGCTAACCTGCCTTTGTCACATTCATTCTGAAGTAGGGAACTGCACACAGTTATGTCTCCCTAATCATTCTTTATCATCATGCTTGGTCTTAGTAATAAATTCCAAATTTTCTAAATTTATTCCGTGAGTATTCTTCTAAAATTGGGGACAGCTATCCAAAACAGAAAAATGGTTTAGATTTTATATCAGAGTAAAAGAGATGTTTGATACCCAAACTGTATATACATTAGAATTAAGTTCCTGAAGCAATTTAAGTGAAAACATTACCTCTAAAGAACGAGAAAGATTATGCTGTTTATGTCGTTATTATGTAATGGGGGAACGGAAACAATAATGTATACAAGTTCTATTTATTCCATCGTAACTACTGTTCAATATGTTTCTACGTGTACATTTTCGTTTGCAAATAAATATCGATGTTTTAAAATTCTGTATCATTTCTGAGCAATTTACCACATTAATTAGGTCAACAGTATATATTGGTCATTAACATAGTTTTGCATTGTTATTTTCTCAATTCCAATACTATACAACGACAGTTTACATGGTGGACGAAAACTCATAGCCTTACTTCCATCGTTTTCTGTTGGCACAAACGAATTGATGTGATGATGGACAGTAATAATACACCTTTTTGTGATGGTGTATGACGTGACAAACAGCGTGAATTGGCACAGCACAATGCAAAATAGGATAAACTTTTCAAGTACATACAGCTCCTTAAGTTCTCTAATGAGGAATCTCATTGCCCTAATTAAAGGTAATAACCAAGCAATAGAGTGCTATCTAAGATATCCTGAATGGTATGCACAAAAACTTATGTTTCAAGGTATAGGTTGAAACCAATAGTTTTCTGAACTTTCTAGATCTGACACTAAGAAAAATACGGGGTAAACATACATTTCGAATTTATAGGAAACCAACGTCCAGAGATATGGTGATCAATGCAAACTTGACACATCCAACTAGGTATAAGGTAGCGTATTTTTATTCTATGATACATAGGCTTGTTAACCTCCCATCAGAACAGTCTGCCATTGACAATGAAACCATGATACTAAGATATACTGCCAGTAGGAATGGCTACAGTGCTATAGTAATTGATGAATTACTTAACAAGGAGAGAGATAGAAATCGGAAAAAGGGTAAAGTAAAATCTCACATCAATATGAAATATGTCCCAATGGCATATTACGGCCCCATCTCCCATAAGATCGAGAGAACATTCCAAAATTCTAACATCAAGATAGGTTTTCATACTACAAATAAGTTGCAAGCAAAATTGTGCCACATAGTGGGTGCAAACGAAGATAAATTTAAAAAATCTGTGGTGTACAAACTCCATTGTGGCGACTGCGAAGGATTTTTATGTTGGGCAAATGGGTAGGTCGTTTTTTCACAGATTCCAAGAGCATACACGTAACCACAACAAAACTACATTTGGTGAGAACTGAAGAGGGAACAAACATAAAATCTAAGACATTCGACAAAATATGAAGATCTCACATAAAGCGCCCGAAGGAAAGACATTAAACATGCTAGAGAATATGCAGATTTATAAACATTTAAAACAGTATAAGAAAAATGTTCTCAATAATCAGCTGTAGATGGTGGATAACAACTTTTTTAGTATTTTTGATAATTTGTTATGATATTCGGAGTACCTCCACCACTGTTGCCGTAGGTAAAGTGTTAGTGGGAAAACGAAGAACGAATGCCACCAAGCGGTCTGATTTCCATATGTTTAACGTGAGCCCGCATATTTGGATTTACTGTGGTGTGAGACGCATGTCGCTGGCTGTGTATGTAGAGGGGGCCATGAATGGTTTTTATTATGTGACCACGCAATTTTATGTGTTTCAAAAACCTACAGTACGCCATATAGACAGAGCTATATGTTACTGGAGTGACTAGATTCACCACAGTGCCACAGGTATGTAGCTATCCAAAAAAATGTATAAGCTATGATTTCTAGCATTCATGGGTAGTAAATTAGCAGGTACGTTGATTGATCTCCTTTTCCCTTAAAAATCTGATGATGACTGCAGGCTCAGTAGAAACTGATAAATATGGTAGATAGAAAGGAGATTTTTGCCAAACAGTAACAAGGCTCCAGTGCGTTGGACATTGTGCAAGACTGGTGCAGAAAACAGGATCTGGGGGTTAGTCCTAAGAAGACTGTTGTTGTACCATTCACAAAGAAGCATATCCAACATTCAAGTTGGAATCTAAAGCTTTTCAATGAAGCGCTACCTGTGAAGGGGACAGTGAAACATCTAGGGGTTACCTTAGATGAGAAACTGACATGGACCCCTCACATTAGGAATATTTGCTCCAAGACAGAAGGTACTCTTGTACCAGGAGAGCTTGTGGCAAAAATTGGGGCCTGAGCCCCAAGGGTATGCACTGGATATACACCACAGTGATTAGTCCCAGGATCACCTATGGGGCGGTCGTGTGGTGGAAGAAGGTAGAACAGCAGGTTGCTGCTAAGGAGCTTGGTAAGGTGCAGAGATTAGCCTGCTTCGCAATAACAGGCGGAATTAGCAGCACACCAACTGCTGGGATGGAAACCATGTTGGATATGCACCCATTACACCTTTGGGTCAAGATGGAGGCAGCGGCTGGTGTATACAGACTCATAACTGGCAAAAACTGGAACTCTTTGGGATATCCAGAATCACAGACTAAAATAGTGAGTGAGGTAAATATAGGAAGGATTGGGAAAATGTCAGCCGACTATATTATAACCCCATACTGCTTCAACAAGCCTTTCAATATAACAATTGGAAGTAGGAAGCAGTGGGAGAAAATAGTTCGACACCGTACGGGGGATATTGTCTGGTTCACTGACGGGTCAAAATAAGACCAAGGGGTTGGGGCCAGGGTATACGGGGTGCAGCCACGACTGGAGGGCGTCATCTCTCTAGGGAAACTGGCCTGCCGAAATCACTGCCATCAGGGCGTGTGTGGAGGAGAATTTGCGTAGGTGCTACAAAGATCGTAGCATCTACATCTATTCAGACAGCCAGGCAGCCCTGAGATCACTGGCAGCTCCTGCAAAAAGGTCTAAAATTGTTGCAGAATGTCACAGGGTTCTGGTGGAGCTAGGGGAAAGCAATAGAGTAAACCTATTGTGGGTCCCTGGCCACTCGGGGATCAGTGGCAACGAACATGCCGACAGATTAGCCAGGATGGGGGCAGAGTCTCCATTTATTGGACCGGAACCTGTCCTGACAATCACCAAGGCAATGATTAAATTGGAGCTACGTAACTGGCTCTGAAGACAGCACGTAGAATACCAAAGTCCATCAACAAAAACATGGCAAGGTAATGATGCCAAAGCCATGTTTTAAAAGAAGCTCTGCAATCCTGGGCCTGAACAGGAGAGAGATTAGACTCATGGTTGGATTGCTGACAGGCCATGGGAATTTCAAAAAACACCTACATACAGTGGGAATAACAGAAGAGGACCCTAAATGTAGGATCTGTGATGACGGTGAGGAAACTGCATTACATCTAATCTTCTTATGCATTGCATTGGAGAGTAAAAGGCACAGAGCATTTGGGACAACCAGACCCAAAGAAATTGTGTCTAATAAAGAACTGGTAAAGGGACTCCTTGCACCGTTCAGGGGCATTGGTTGGCTTTACTAGATACACAGGGAGCGATACCATACAATAAACTTAGTTTTGGTGTGAGCAGTGGTGGGTTGCACCAAGACTGTTTTGGCTTCCCTGAGAAAATCAAATCAACAAGGTTCCATGTTAAATGAGTACTTTGTGAACTGTGTAGGTGGTTATCACTCTACCTGTATTAACATCTCAGCTGCTGAGAAACTTCTACGCAAACTTGAAACGGTATCTTTATTCTCAGGGTCTAAAATCACTCTCTGTGATATTATAAAAGCTATCAACAAATTTGGCAAGTCTAAAACAGAAGACTATTATGCAATCAATATAATTTTCTTAAAAAGCATAGAAACTGAAATTAAAGTGCAATTGCTTTATCTAGTCAGTAGAATTGTGCCAGAAGGTGTTCTCCCTGAAGCACAAAAAATCACTGTCACATCACTAGTGTTTAAGAAGAGAGGCAGACACCTTCCTAGTAAATACAGTATAACTTTAATTGTTCCAGTTGTTTAAAAATAATATAAAGCTACTTACAAAAACAAATATGTGACTATTTTGAAAATAACAGGTAATTAAATGCTAACGAATTTGGCTTTCGATCACATCTGTCAACAGTAAAAGCAAATTTAGTCTATTAGGTATTATACAATATACTGTTGAAAAGAAAGTGCACATGCTACAACTTAAAGACTTGCAAAAAGCGTTAGATTCTGTGTCACACAAGTCTATGTTAGTAAAATTAGTTCATTATGACATAAGAGGAAGAGCAGGTTTATTTAGATCTTCTTTTTCTGACAGCCTACAGCAAGTATATCGACTGTATCATGGCATTACTACTTATCTGCTAAACCAAAATTTTACAGGCGAGACAAAAAAACAGTCTATTTGTCATAATAATGGCATGATATCTTTATATAGTACGAGCAAACTGAAAACTAGAAAAATTTTCCCCTCATACTGATGTTCCTAGGTTACAAATAACATCCCATCACGTAACTACACATAAGAAAGTAAAATCCTTATAATTTACAGATATGTGGTATTGCTGTGACACAGTCGTACACAAATCACAAATGGTGAAAATAATACCGCAGGGATCAGTGCATGGACACTTTATCCTCATTGCTTACATAAAGGATTTCTCAGATCACATGTGAGAAGGTACTGTATGCTAACAATATCACACTGATAACAAGAGGTGAAAACTTACAAAATCTTCAAAACTACTACAAGCAAATAACTGGGATGACCATTGACTGGTGTCTAGCCAACTAACTGTCCAGTAACAAAACGAAAACAAAAGACATTCATTTCAGTGTCAGAGCAGCAAAGACTGAAATTAAGAATCTGAAATTACTTGACCTTGTGATTGATAAAATATGGTAATGGGATGTACACATTTCTTATTTGACTAGCAGAGTAGGAAGATAACTATATTTTTTGTTATATAAATTAAGGGATAATGTCTATAAGGTCCTTCTACATTGCTCTTATAATGCTTTCTTTCACTCACACCTGCAGTATGTAATACCGAAACTATTGTGGGGAAATGCACCAGCATCAGCTTATATTTTCCAGTAGCAAAAGAAAGCCATTGGGGTTTAACCCACAGAGACACCTATATATCAGTTCAGATTACTTAATATAAAAACATTGTTCATTTCATAAATAGATAATCCACTAATCCATACTAAAGAAATTTTAAACAATCTAAGACTAGATGTGTGGTTAAATCTGCCTTATGCAAGACACCTTGTTTTTAACACCCAAACATGTTTTGCCACTTATTGTGCCATCTTCCATGGGTTTTTGGCTTTTATTTTATTATGTCATTCGCAGGATTTGTATCAGCTTTGGTTGAGGAATGACAAGTTTTTACAGCATGTCATATTCATATTCATATGGCGACATAAATAGTGCCAGTTCACAACAAAAAGCACACCAAGCACACCAAAACAATCTAAGACTAGATGTGTGGTTAAATCTGCCTTATGCAAAACACCTTGTTTTTAACACCCAAACATGTTTTGGCACTTATTGTGCCATCTTCCATGGGTTTTTGGCTTTTATTTTATTATGTCATTCGCAGGATTTGTATCAGCTTTGGTTAAGGAATGACAAGTTTTTACAACATGTCATATTCATATTCATATGGCGACATAAACAGTGCCAGTTCACAACAAAAAGCACACCAAACATCTTAAAACATATGATCATGCCACAAATAATCAAGTGGCAACACCAGAATTCGAATATGACATTCTGTGAAAACTTGTCATTCCTCAACCAAAGCAGATACAAAGCCTGCGAATGACATAATAAAATAAAAGCCAGAAACCCACGGAAGATGGCACAATAAGTGCCGAAACATATTTGGGTGTTAAAACAAAAGAAGGTGTCTTGCAGAAGGCTGATTTAATCACACATCTAATACAGCAAATACCGAAGATACAAGAGCTACACAATCACAAGATGATAATCTCAGACTAAGAAATAATGTTCACACACAATAAGAAGAGTAGCCACAGGATACATATCCCATACCCTAGACTGTCTCTCTCACACAAAAGCTATCAACACATGGGTCTAATATTCTTTAACGAACTGCCAAACTATACACATTTGACTTATGAAGTTTTAGAAATGTGGCTAAAAGAGCGTGAATTTTACACTGTTAATGAAGTCATGGAGAGTGATTTTCAAGACTTGTGCTTTGAGTAAATCTGCCAAACAGAAAATTATATTTCATAATCCTATCCACAAACAGAAATGTATGTAAAAATAAGTAATGGTAAACTGGGTGTGTATGTAATTAATATGTAAATATTTGTAATTAATAAGCCATTGTCAGTGTTCCAATTACTACATACATGAGTAAGTGTACAAGATGCTTTTGACTGATGACCCCGTAATTAAGTCCCATAAGCTACACACAAAAAAAAATACAAGAAACTTTCATTTTATTCTGTTTATACAAATTATTGTTACTTACAAAGCTGAAATCCTTATTGTACCCTCATATTGACAACATTGATTTAACAAAATATACTGAACAGCTGATAACAATAAAGATTCTAAACATTATAAAGTACCAGAATGCATTCAAACATCTGCATCAAGGCAAAAATACCATCATTATTGAATCCTATTGGCTCTCACTATCCTGTAACACTATTGGTTATTCTCATTTCGTACTGTTCTGTCTCAAAGTTAAGTTCTAATGTCACATCTTGAGATGTTATCATCACGTTAAGGTGTATTCAATCTGGTTGTCAGGTCAAAAAATTGTTAAGCTTATGGGACTTAACTACAAACTACTTACATTATAACTTACACTAAAAACAGCGCAAACATCCATGCCCAAGGGAGAATTCGAACCCCCTCAGAGCAGCGGCCTTGAGCATTAGAGCATAGCACCTCAATGGACTCGGCCACTCCACAATTGGTGTTAAGTCATATTGCGTCACATGTTACTAAAAGTCGAATTATTATGCCGAAATTGCAGCACTAACAAAAACACATTATATAAATGAGCTAAGCTAAGTCAAGTTTCAGATGGGCACATTTCATTGGCACACACTGAGTTACACAAGTAAAGATTCAAGAGAAAATACCCAGACTGTCTTAATAATGTACCCTCCTCCTTTTTATATCCTGGTAGAATGTTTAATAGATTTGTGAAGAACGTATTCATTTCTTGTGTCATCAAGATGTTTTGTGAATTATATAATTATTGTTCACAGAGCACATCATTAGAGAAATGTGCATGACATGGTGAGGTTCTCCAGTTGTTTCTATAAATTTCTGCAATTGCATCTAGAGTACACTCTGCTAACACTCTCGGAAATCGCTGCAAATTCGGAAATATACAAACAAATATATGTGTTGACAATGAATATTTATCTGCATCTACATATTTACTGGTACTCTGCAACACACATCTATATGCTTGGCAGAGGGTGCATCCAACCGCTTTCATAATATTTCTCTTCTGAACCATTCACCAATACCACACAGGAAAAATGAACAGCTAAATCTTTCTGTTTTCGACCTGATTTCTCTTATTTTTTTATGCTGATCATGTCTCCCTATCTGAGAAGGTGTTAACAAAATATGCACAAGTAGAACTGAAAATTGAGATTGGCTTCCCCCATCACTTATCCATCATCTCTGCAAAATGAATATTCTTGCAGAATGACGTACACTCCGTTTTTGTATGTTCAAGAATTTACATCGTGAAAATTTTATTTTGTTTCTGAGGTCAGAAATACAATGGCAGTGACATGAAGTGGTCATTACAACTTACTGTGTAACTTCTAATACTCTAAAAAGAACATCTTCGTTTCATCATAATCATCATCTCCAGTTTCCCAGGTGTAGTTAACAAGCACTCTCCATCTCTTACAGTCTTGATACTATATTTGGTCTTGTACATCAACCCTTGTTGAAACCAATCGTCTGTACTTCTGTCTCTATCCATCGTCTCATTGACATTCCTCTTGGTCTTTTTTCTGCCCACATCCAGTCTGAAGTATTTATTAACTGTTTTCACGCTATCCATTCTCTTTAGCCAACCAAAAGGAAATCTGATGCCAGCTGTTTATCAATGCGCATCATATCTTATATTGTCTCTCCTGGTACTATGATTCATAGTCCTGATAAATCGCATTTGTGTTGTTTGGATTCTGCTGAAGTCCTTTTTTAATAATGTATATTTTTCTATGGCATACATAAAGAATGGGGCAAAGTAAGTATGATGCAATCAAGGCTTTCACGACCGGATGTCATAGTTGCTTAAGTAGAACTTCCGGGTTATTAGGCCGTGGTCCATAAAACTTTTCAGTTTCACCTAACGTTTCGTCCAGAGCTGCGCCGAACATCCTCAGAGGTCTTCTTACCTGCGTTGAGTCTTGCCAACTGATGAGTCGGGTGTCTGCGAGCGCCATATATACTGTGAAAAGTGGGCGTGATCAATCTGTCATGTTATCAGCAGTGATAGTCCTCGTCAAAGATAAAACATTACTATCGATTGCAATCGGTTAGAGATAAAACCTGTCAATCTTTCAAAGCTACTGTCCATCTGCCGCTAAGTTTCATAGCTTCTTCTTTCCTGTTAAAATTTTCTTTATGTTTATATATTTCAATTGCTTCCCTGTATTGTCGTGGATAATAATTCGTCATAGTAGATAAAACTGATGTTTCGGAAAACCTCACTATATGACTTCCAGATTGAAGAGCATGCTCTGCCACAGCCGATTTCTCTGGTTTTCCTAGTTGGCAAAGATTTTTGTGTTCCTTCAGCCTTCAGCAATATCCTTCTTGGATGTTATAGTTATGAGAGAGGTAGATGGAAAACTGAAACATAAAGTTTTTAGAAAAGCTACACACACACACAGAGATTTACATAAGAACTCTAATCATCACCCACAGCAGAAGAGAGGTGTCATCAAAAGTCTCATTGACAGAGCCAAAAAAATCTGCACTCTGGAACACCTGGATGCTGAACTAAAAAACCTGAAGCAAGCTTTAAAGAAAAATGGATATTCTGATAAAGAAGTAAACAGGGTTCTGCGACCAAATAATAATAGTCTAAAAACACGTGATAAAACAAAGTGATCGAAGAACACAGTTTCCCTGCCATTTATCAGAAAAGTAACTGATCAAATAGCAAAAATTTTACGCAAACACAACATCAGACCGGTTTTCAGACCAACTAAGAAAATATCTCAGGTACTACGTTCTGTGAAGGATAAACGACCTACTCTTTCTGCATGTGGCGTTTATAAAACTCCGTGTACATGTGGTAAAGTTTATTTTGGAACCACAAAAAGAAGTATAGAAACTAGGCTGAAGGAACACAAAAGTCTCTGCCGACTAGGGAAAACAGAGAAATCGGCTGTGGCAGAGCATGCTCTTCAATCTGGAAGTCATATAGTGAGGTTTTCCGAAACATCGGTTTTATCTACTATGACGAATTATTATCCACGACAATACAGGGAAGCAATTGAAATAAATAAACATAAAGAAAATTTTAACAGGAAAGAAGAAGCTATGAAACTTAGCGACATATGGACAGTAGCTTTGAAAGATCGACAGGTTTTATCTCTGACCGATTACAATCGATAGTGATGTTTTAACTTTGACGAGGACTATCACTGCTGATAACGTGACAGCTTGACCACGCCCACTTTTCACAGTATATATGGCGCTCGCAGACACCCGACTCATCAGCCGCTGCTTAACCCGCAGTCGTCGCTGCTGCCGGAACATGGGATCACGATGTACTTGTCACTGGTTCGCCCAGTGCTCGAGTACGCGTCCCCAGTATTTGGAAACGCCGCAGACCTCCACGTCGAGTCGCTGCAGAGGATCCAGAACCGCGCCCTGAAGACTGCCCTGCATCTTCCGAAGCGGTTCTCCACCGCCCGGCTTCATGACGAAGTCGGCATTTGGCCCTCCAGGAGAGGTTCCGCGCCACCGCCAGGAAGTTCTAGGAGAAGTCGCAGCAGTCCCAAAACCGGCTCGTCCGGGACCTTAGGACACAACAACACTTCAGGCCAACGACTCGTTGGCCTGACCTGCTACGAGATTAATCTTATAATCTCGTAGCAACCGTGGAAGAAACCACACCGTCATTATCTGACACACTAAGACCCTTCCTCCAGTCAGGCCAATAATTTGTCTTTCATATGTTTCAGGTACCGCAGGAACAGCAGTTAATGCTTAGCCTGCAACCCATCGGACCAAGGTCGAGGTCCGTCAAGAGAAGCGTGAGCGTGAGACCCGACTCATCAGTCGGCAAGACTCAACGCAAGTAAGAAGACCTCTGAGGATGTCCGGCGCAGCTCTGGACGAAACGTTAGGTGAAACTGAAAAGTTTTATGGTCCACGGCCTTATAACCCGGAAGTTCTACCAGCAACTAAAGTAAGTATGATTCAATGTTAACATTAATGCCTGGGTCAAGGATGCTTTCTGTGTCCTGTTTAGAATTTTTTGTTTGATGGTGGTATCCTAGAAAGATGTACTTCCGACAGAGACTGATTCGGTTTTTGTTCTCTCTAAACTGATGTTTGAATTTTTTTCCTTCCCTGTTTATGGTCATCTCAACAGTTTTGTTCCTGCTGACTTTCAGGTTAATTTTTTTTAGTAATTGTTTTTAGCAGTCAGTCTCTCCCATAGTTTTGTTTCTGTAACCCCCCATATTGCAACCTAATTTGAAAATACCAGTGCTCTTGACTCATCTGCTGTTTCCTTAACTGACTTTAGGATTCTGTCCATTACAGAGATACACAAGTGTTCTATCTGAACATTACTACTACAAGTTGGATATAGCATCAACACTCTGTCAATCAGGTAGTTTGGCACTTTTCTATGTTCCAGACATTTACATATCTCGTTAAGAGGGACACTATCATAGGCCTTTTAATGTCCAAGAACGCTATCATTGGGTTCTTTCCAAGTTCCTAGTATTTCTTTGCCAAACTCCTTAAAGTAAAAATGACATCCACAGTACTTCTGACTTTCCTGATACCATGCTGTTCTTCTTCAAATAAGGCTTCAACTATCTTCCTAAGTCCAGTTTACAGAATTTTTTCTAGCAGCTTTAGATTTGTGAAAGTAGGGTAATACCTCTGTAGTTATAAAAGTTTGGGGGTGGCGATCCTTTAAATCAATTTATTAAAGACAATAGCCAAAATCTTTTTTAATTTTTTATTCAGGTTACCAGTTTTGACAGTTTAACTGCCATCTTTAGATCTGCAAGCACACATGCTAAATCATACTCGAAATGATATAATAAAACAAGTCAGAGAAATACATATATTTAAATATATCCACTTTGCTAACCCACCGTTCATTTCATTCCTCAGATCATCACAAATAAAAATTATTGTTGGCCTATCATCATATAAATAAAACACCGAAAGTTTCATCTTGGAATATGATGTGTTGACTAAGTTAAAACAAAACTGAGTAAATCAGCAGTCTAACTCACAAATTGGTAAATGATTAAGTTGTTGCATAAGTAAATGATCATTGTTCTTGACATCAGGAAAGTGTGATGATCAAATGTCATGTCTAGAGCACCATCTGGTACCAGTTTGTAATGACAGTGGAGCCAATAAATGCCAGTACATCAATGCAACTTTCCAAATCGCTGCAAGTTGAATTTTTCATGTGTGAGTTGTACACCTTTTAGCTGTAAAATTTTACATAATTGATGAAGGAAACAAAAACAAATGCATAATGCTAGATAATATAGAAACGAGAATTTCATAGGAAATGTTTGGGGCAGTAAAATAAATTAAGAGTAAAATTGCAGTGGCGACCAAACATGCTAATTATGGCAATGACCATGGAATACTCTATGAAAACTCAATGACAGAGAATGGAGGAGAAAATCTTTAGCTTTTACCATTAAATAAGTAAATAATGCTGTTCCTCATCTATGGCTGACAGGAATATACCCTTGTTCCGGCAGTAAATTTTCCTCATAAAGCGAACATTTCGCTGCCAGCATAAGCACACAATGCCACCACTACCGTAAGATTCAGCCCATTTTTAAATTCTTTTGAGATGTACTTCTGGCTCTATCTAAAAGTCTAATACATGCTTTTAAGGCAGAATGCCAGATCATATTAAATAACAAGGTACATATGACTACTGGAAACATTGAAATATATTCAGTATATGAAATTGTGAAGAGCACAATTAATAAAATTTTACCATATGTTATCTTCACTGAAAATGCATCAGAAAGTAAGGTTTATATCAGTAATATCTACAGCATTCTTGAGGTACAGTGGAAAGTAAGGTAATTGTCTCAATAGTTCATCTTTAGCGTTATCTTTCGAGGGTTAATCTAATTTCAGATAGGCCGCATGCACTGCAAATATACATTTGTTTTACTGACTTAGTACTTGAGTTTGAAAGAAATCTTACAGAACAGTCATTACACAACATTGATAGTGATTTGAACCCTACATATACATATAATTTTTATGAAGAGTAATCCTACTTTTAAATCTCTGAAGCTGCATATAAATTGCCATTTCGTTGTAAAATTTATGGCCAGTGACAAATTATTATTAGTCTTAGACTGAAACACAAAATATCTTTACTATATTTACTATTGTGCAGTAATATAAAAGTCATCAAGTTAACATACTCTTTCAAAATTTTTCAATTAGTTTTGTCACATCAAAGGATGATGTAGTATTGTAAAATAAATTATTGTAACGAGCTGATCAATTCGAATCCGATAATACTATCTCATTGTTTATGAAGATTTTATCATTTTACAAAGTACTAATGTCTATTTACTTAGCTAATGACGAAGTTCATCATTTTGGCATAACACACTTTTGATAGTACATAATCAAATTGTAAGTCTATGTCCATGCTCACAACTGTTGAACAAACTAGAACAGAATGACAGCAGATCCAGCTATCAGCAGTAACGGATGCTTGTAAGTGATGTTCGCAGCAGTGACATCATACAATAAAGTTAAAGATGTTTGAACGTTTGTAACTTACACATAAGTTGGCATAACAATCTACAAGTTGCGTGTTTCCAGGCATATGTTGACTTCATGAGTGGTGATGGGGAAAGGCATATGCAAGAAATTCACACCTGTGGAAATAGGGCTTAATAATCTTGGATAACATCACTTCCCCCACTATCAGTCATGAGCTTCAGCAACTGTCGTTAAGTGGATCTGCTTTCATTCTGCCCTGGTTCATTTGACAGAAGAGTACATGGATCTATAATTATTGTTTGTTTTTATTCATGTCAAAAGTTTGCATAAAGACGAAAAAATGAATTTTGTTTTTAGCTATGTAAATATAAATTTTGTAAACTGACGAAATGTTGATAAGCAATGGGATAGCAACATCAGTTTAGGAATAAGCAGCTCCTTATAACCACTTATTTGTAAAGTACCACCTCATCGTTTGATGAGAAGAAATGTATTAAAAACATTGAGTGTAAACTTTCTGACTTTCGTATTACTGCATAACAGTTAATAATGTAAATGTACATCTTGTTTCTGTATATGACTAATAATAACTTGTCAATGATAGTAAATATTGTGATGAAATCAAAATTTGTGTGGCTTCAGAGATTTAATAGCAGACCTACTCTTAGCCATCATTAAAATCTTATGTGAATATAATAAGGTTCCGATTCGCATTAACCTGCGGTCACTCTTGTGTATTTGTCATGCGATAACTCCTGTGTTAGATTTTTTCTAACAATGATATGTAGCACCTTCTTTATCTCTTTGTGCCAGACAAAGACACATTTATATAATAAATCATTTCTTTATTATTACCAAAACATTATAAATAAGTATAAACATGGTAAGGAACATGTAATTTTCTAAACTTAAAAATAAATCAAGATACAAAGGTTTCACAAACTTCTTTGAATACAACACCTGTGTGAACAGCAGTTCGTAATATTTATAGCAAGTGATGGATTAAGGTTCACCACAGTACTTTTTACTCATCAGTCACAATCAAATATGGCTTTTTGTGACATACAGTTCTGGCAAATAAAAACAATCGATGTTGTATGTTCTTTACAGACAGGGCTGGAACAATGATTGCAGTGATCCCATGTAAATCGGTTTTTCCTTTTAGGGCAGTAGTGACATCTTGTTTTTTTTTCTCTTGATTCATTTTCATGTTTAGCTGTTGGAAGTCTGCAAACGTGTACAATGCCTTTTATTTTCTCCTTCAAGCGAAGGAATCGACATGCATTTCATCATGTGAGCTATCATAAACATCATACTCAATTCTGTGATAAATCTTTTCTGTGCATGGTGGATAACATTAGAACATTTTTTTCTAGTTCTTTTTGAGACGTAGGAGCAAATCAAGCAATTGTTGCTTCGTGTTTCTCCAAATGCAAATATGCTGCTGTTTAGTTGCCTTCACTTTACGTCTAGAATATCCGATGAAATTTCTCTTTTATTCTTCCACAGAGTACCTACTGCTTTGAGTAGATGATTGGCATATATTTTTTTTAGCCAATGGTGTATATGTAAAACAATTGTTCAGAATCATGTTACTGCCATTTTTTTGATCGAATCAATCGTAACACCACATTCTCTCTATCATTGCGTACTTCATATGACCCAGTATGCTATTTGCCTGCATATACTTCTATATTTAGCGTATAAAAAGTTCTGGCATCACATGGCGTATATACCTTGATGCCATCTTTTTCAGGCTTCTGCCTGAATCTACAACTTCCATGGAATGGCTCTAAAGCTGGGTTCAGACAAACAACTAATGGCGTGCAACAGCTAGTTGCATAGTGAAGTTGTAGTTTAGTAGCAAGTGTGAACTTCCTGGTTTTAGTAGCACCACTTAAGAGGTGCAACTTTTTCTACACAACAAAAAGTTCAACTTGCTTGTACTTTGTTTCGCCACTTTCTTCCCCCACCACCAAATATCAGTATTCTACTGTCACCTCGAAAGATTTTACTTCGTATCAGTGTGTTTGCGTTCGAGGATCACTTTTTGGCGTCTTAGTTTCTGGCTAAAATGTCGAATCAATTGAGAAAAGATTTCGCGTGCTTGTGGTACAAAGTGTAACAATCATTTGGCCATGAATGAAATGAACGGTGCAAATCACGATCAACTGAGACTGCGGACACCATGTGTAAAACTGCACAACTAAGTAGTATTTGTGAAGTTCTATGTGAACGATAGCTCACAGTACAACTGCAGATAGACACGCATTGTTGTCTCAATTTAGTTGTTTGTGTGAACCTGGCTTAACATCTCGTCTATCGTTGTCAAGGCACCGGAACTATAGTTCTTCTTGCAAACATCCACAAATTCGTCAAATACTTCTCTAATAGGTGCCAGATCATATGTTTCCTTTCTATGAGCTCTTGTATATTTCTCGTCAAAACGTATAGTTGGAGAAGTGTGTGTAACCTTCGTTTCCTCATCGATGCAATAAAGAAATTCGGTGTAAACCTTACTTTTTGATCTATCGTCAGTGAATAGTAGGCAACATAGAGGAAAAATTTAGTAACAGTGCTCTTAAGAATGCGGTATATGTATGGCAGTGTCTCCAGTAGCCACATGTAACTTGTAATTAATGTGAGCTGGCATCATGTATCAGATAAATGTATTTGACTATTGGAGTGAGCCAAAAATACATCTCAAAATTATTCAAAAATTGGTTTAAATATTACTGTATCAGCAACATTTCACACGAGTTTCACAATTTTTCATTATCTGTTTTTCTTCACCAACTTCTTTATAAACTCTACAGCTAAAAGGTGTACAACTCAACCACGAAAAATTTCACAAGCATTCATCTCAAAAGTTGTGTAAACAGCGTTTCCAACTTTGGAGTGTGCAAACACTGACATGCATGTAAAATTCTTCTGGTGCATCAAAAAAAAAAAAAAAAAAAAAAAAAAAATCGCTAAAGAAGTTCTGATTGTTGTTTGTCTGTATACTAAATCAATATCTTGTAGTTACATACTAAAATATTATTTTTGTGACGCAACTCAGAGGAAGATGTGTTAAAGAATGCTGCATTGTTTACAACAATAATGGCCCCATTTCAAAGAGTCAGCTATGCACACCAGAAAACTTATAGGATTATGGAAACTTGATCCACCATGTAAAACGTCGCTGTATAGTATAGGAGTTCACAAACCAACAACTATAAATTTTATTAATGGCCAAAGTACACTGCACTACACATGTTCATAATAAGTTTAATTCAACGCGAAGTTCCTAGTGATTGGGAAAAAAACGCAGGTGACTCCTGTTTGTAAGAAAGGAAAGAGAACTGACCCACATAATTACAGGTCAATATAGTTGACACCAGTTTCCTGTCGAATTTTGAAGCATATTCGCAGTTTGAATACAGTAAATTTCCTTGGGACGGAAAAGCTTCTTAGACAAAATTTCTTGTTGGTGCGAAGAATGGCAGGTAGCTCTCAATGTAGAAAAATGTAAGGTGATGCGCATGAGTAGGAAAAACATTCCCATAATGTTCGAATACAGCATTAGTAGTGAGCTTCTTGATGCAGTTGTCGTTCAAATTTCTAGGCGTAACATTGCAGAGTGATATCAAATAGAACAAACATGTAAGGACAGTTGTGGGGCTGGCCGCGGTGGCCGAGGAGACTGAGGCGCTCCAGTCCTGCTCTGCACGGCCACTACGGTTAGGGGGTTCGAATCCCCCTTGGGCATAGATATTTGTGCCGTCTTTAGTATAAGGTAGTTGATAAGTTATTTGTAAGTTTGGGGACTGGTGACTCTGTAGTTAAGTCCCATAAGCTTGACAAACATTTGAACAGTTGTGGGTAAGGCGGTCAGCTGACTTTGGTTTATTGGGAGAATTTTGGGATGATGTACTTCATCTGTAAAGGAGACCGCGTATAAAACACTTGTACGACCACATCTTGAGTATTGCTCAATTATTTGGGATCCGCAGCAGATCAGTTTAAGGGAGAACATAGAAGCAGTTCAGAGGCGAGCAGCTAGGTTTCTTACTTGTAGGTTCGACCAATGCGCATCATGGAAATGCTCCAGCAACTCAATTGGGAATCGCTGGAGGAAAGACGAAGTTCTTTTCGTGAATTTCTGTTGAGGAAATTTAGAGGGCCGGAATTTGAAGCTGAGTGTAGTACTATCTTGCTGGCGCCTACTTACATTTTGCATAGTGATCGCAAAAAAAAAAAGGTAAGAGAAATTATGGCTCGTATGGAGGCATATCAGCATTCTTTTTTTCCTTGTTCTATTTGGGAGTGTAATAGGAAAGAAAATGCCTAGTAGTGGTACATTGTACCCTCCGCCACGCACCTTATGGTGGATTGCGGAGTATATATGTAGATGTAGAAGTTTTGTGCTGTAAAGATCTTGAAGTGAAACCACAAGTCAAAACATCAGTTTGTTTGATGGAGAGTGTATATACAATATATACAAAAATACGCCAAACAAATTTTATATGGAATACATAGAACCTGTTTCATTATCTCTTTGTAAAAGTAATAATATCAAGAAAAATTGTATTGCCTCCTTTGTTCGAGATGACTTTTTGATTTAACATGTTGTTTCATGAAAATTGCTTCATAAAGTCACACACACACAGTGAATGACTTGTGATGGTATGCACTGGTGATGGTACGTACCGGTACCTCTGCTCACCGCATCAGAACCAGAACACAGACTGACCACTGCTACAGTACGTCCAGCTGACACAACTGCTGTCGCATCCAGCTGCTGTTTCCTCAACCTGGCAGCTAAAGACAGCACTGGTGGGAGACAAATCTGTTGTACCAGTACACATGAAAGTCGCTAATGAGTTTTCTGCCGTTCCCACAGCGTGACAGCTGACGGAGTATCAGCAGTCGACTTCTGGTGTGTCTATTGCCGGCTGTAGCTTTCACTGTTCTCTTGTGTTTGCTTAGTTGTCTTAAACGTTTTCCATCGCTGTATACAATGGATAAAACTAGTTATTTCCACAAAATACCTAAAAAAAAAAAAGAAAAGAAACTGGACGAAGAAGCTGAAAAACTGCCGACGCCACCAATGGAAACAGTTAAGACAGAATCATCTTTGTGTGCTTCATCTAGCGTCACTCCATCTTTATCTACAAAGGACACCAAAGAAGACGATAAACAGTGGCCAGACTGTTGGTCTTTCGAACAGAAGAACGAGTTTTGTAAAAAATACAGTTGGCTTATTGTACACAACAAAAACTGGGCTGTGAGGTGTGCCGAAAATTGGATTTCTGTGTGTGGAGGGGAAAATAAGCTGGTATGAAAATGTCTAAGCAGTGGACTAGTTGTGATATCACCAGCTTTGGTGAAACACGAGCCCAGCAAGAAACAGCGTTGAGAAAAAACATATTTGATCACAAAGACAGTGCTACACATGGAGTAGATGTAAAACTTTTAGCCGATTCCCAAAAAGAAACAATGGAAACAGTTCGTTTAAAAACCGTATCAAATGAGAATGATGTTACAGCGAGAATCTTTCTCACTGCCATAAGGTTGCAAAACTGAATCAATCATTCAGCAGCTTCGAATCAGAAATTGATGTCCAGGAGCTTAATGGATAATATATGAGGCGAATTCTACATTCCAGTGAAGCATATGTGAATATCATTACCTATATCTAGAGGTCTTGTGGATAAGAAAAGAGTTATCCACATCCGCACCACATCTGCAAGGCCCATATCCGCAACTGCATGCACTGCACTTTATCCGCATCCGGAAGTTCCTTATCCGCATCCGCAAATATGAAAGTTTTGAATGGCTAATAGTAATAGATAGCAATATTCAAAATCATGGTATGGTATGGTATGATACAATTATTGTTTGAGTTTCATTTCTGTGACAACTTCACCACTTTTGACTTCTCATATCATGGTAACTGTTCTATACCTACTCCAAAACAGGGTATTCCAAACAGGAAAACATTGGAACTCCGGACACACACAGTAGGGCTTCGGAGCCCGTGTGGTCGGAGTACTATGTCAGCTGTTTAATACAGGCATCTTCTTAAATTTCAGTGGTTAAATCTGATCGTCATAGAGGAGATTTTACTGTGGTTACATTCAAAAAAAGAAACGGTTCTTTCGGAGTTTTACAAAATGGACACTTTATTTTGCCCCATATTAAAGCGCAAGAAATTATGTGACACAAAGCAAAGCATGTCATTTCAAGTTTTAAAACTGCTGTCTACTTCTAATTGGTAACTGTCAGCAAACAGAGACAATGTCGGCTGCAGCTACGGCCAGCCTATACAATCTAACATTATGCACCTTCCTAAATAATGAAATAAATCGCTATTTGATATCGCTTATGGCTTCACTGTACTAGGTTTAGATGTAATACCAATGTGCGCCGAATGAAAATTTGTGCCCGGCTGGGATTCGAACCCAGGATCTCCTGGTTACTAGGCAGACACGTTGACCACTCCGCCACCGAGGACACACTGACTAACCCGACTTCAGAGGACTCTTCCCTGCACGTCTCCCGCCGCACCCAAATCTGCATTCACCACACTCTCTTTCCTGTTACCACAGCCTCTTAATTCTGTAATCCTCGCAGCCACAATACTGTATTCACACTTCCACTGTACATCATATCTGATTATCAAAGTTGTTATAAAATGCTATTGTCAATCTTTATTACTTCCATCACCATTTGTCTAATACATAAACATGAATGTTTGTTTGTAAGTTTGTTCGTATTTTATACGCAGCTGTACTGCTCATTCGGTTACGATGAAACAGTGTAAGAGAATAATATTCTTACATGCAAAACAGGCCACTGTATCGTTGATCTTTTCCTTCCCATCAAATACGTATCCAATTTTTTTCCAAATTGATGATTTCAATTTATTTTCCTTCACTAATGTCAAATCACCTCTTTTCATTTTATATGATATAGTATCCATTGATATCGTGTTCATTTCAAGGAAGAACTGTAACTATTTCCTACAATGTACATTACAAAGCGCTAGGCTAGCTGAAGGCAGCGAAAATTTGGATGGCGCTACTGGTGGGCAGTGGGCTGGTTTCCCACCCACAAAGCAGACCACAGATAAGACACAGTCACAGAAACGGAATAGGTGCAGGTCCCTCTGGTACAGCTACATCCACTGTGGCCAGGGGATGAGAACAACAGACGTCCGCCCTACCTGGGCCCTGCAAGGATTCCAAGAAAGTCCACAGGCTTAAAGTTTTCAGCTAGCATTTCGACAGCTGTACTGGGCAAATACCTCGCTCTTTATCCGCATGTAATACGTGGATATCCACATCGCTCACCATTTCATCCGCAAAGTAAGAAATACTGCAGATATCCACGGATATCCGCATCCACGCAGACCTCTAACTATATCAGTGCAGAAATGAGAAAACATATTGTACAGGAAATAGTACAAGCGGACGATAAGTTTTCACTTATCATTGTCGAATCAACGCCTTTAAGCAAAAAATCAACTCTAATTTTGTACATCAGAGTTTGCCATACAGAACTGGGTATGGAATCACCTTTAAATTTATTTTTGGAGCTAGTCGAACTTGAAAGTGTGACGTTTCTTAGCATTTTTGATGCTGTGATTCAGTGTCTCGGAAGCAACAAATTAGATAAAAATTTTTTAAAAAGTACACTAATTTCTGTAGCGTGTGACAGAACTACAGTGATGATTGGGCGAAAATCTGGAGTTGGTACTCTTTTTAAAGACAGGTTTCCATCTATTGTTGTTTGGTATTGCTGTAATCATAGGCTTGAACTTTGTGATAGTGATGTAGTGAAGAAAAGAGAAATATCAATCGATTTCAAGGATTCATCAAAAAACTGTATGTTCTCTGCCACACCCCACCAAAGAACATCCGACAGTTGTATTTATTTGCAAAAGAATTCAGTGTTCAACTGCAAAAAATTGGAAGAGTGTTAGGCACAAGATGGGTAGGGTCTGTCCACTTTTCGTACAGTTTCAGCAGATTGGGAGAACTATGAGGTTCTTGCAAACCATTTTGTAGCAGCTAAAGAAGGCCCAACGCGTTATGCTTCAGACAGATGCAAGTATGAAGGACTGCTCAGGAAACTGCCGTCAACGTGCTTTGTGTTACATTTGGTGTTGTTGTATGGTGCACTTCCAAATCTTTCAGAAATCAGTGAGGAACTGCAACACGAACAAGAGGAACACCAAGTACGGTACCAACGGAATTTGATGGGTCGTAGGTATGTTTTGAGGGAATTCCTCCAGACCATCAAGCTAAAAGTGTTTGTTCCAGTGGGCCTTGATTCTAAGAAAATCGAAATCAAATTCGCAGCAAATTACCGCGCATAACGTGTCTACTTATTAATGGCGGTTACCACTCAGCAAGATAGCATGGTGTAATCGGCAAGATGTAAAGTTGCCATGCAGGCGACCTGGGTTCAAGTCCTACATGGGTGAACTACTTTTCACACCTGTCCAATGATTGTGCATAATTATGTATTTTTATAACCATTCTTATGTAAACGTTTGCACTAAATGGTAAGGATAAAAACATGTAACATTCGCTCAATATGTTATTGCACGACGATAATTTTATTCTCTGTACGATAGTATCTTAGTATAGTACGAAACAAAAGCGTGCACTTGCACTATTAAAGTTATTCCACCCAAGTGTACCCCACTGTGCCAACCATGCGATGTGTATTTTTACCGTCAGGTAAAACTTTTCATTAAAAGACTACCAAATGCTCCTGAATTATTAACAGTTAAACGCGAAATCGCTTCACGAGAAGACTCGATTCGAAAACATTCATTACTGTTGCATCAGTTCAGCCCACCAGTCTTCGTTCCCATGATTAAATATGCCTGGTTTGCGTCGCAATTAATTGACAACTGAACATTGTTTTTGAATGTGAACAACCAGTGTTTTCCAGTATTGCAGATGAAAACACTTGTGCCTGTAAAGCGGTAGCATTTATTAGATGTGATGGGTTCTACAATGTTCTGTGTTTTCGGTGCTTCTATGACAATTATCGCCCAGAATTTTGTACAGGTGTTAAAGATAGTGACAATGGCGACATTGAGTAAATAACACTGTGCAATAAGTAAAATCATCAGTTGCTACTGTGTTATTTGCTGTCATCCTGACTGTTTACTCAAGCTGTAACATAGGAGTGGGTATAAAGGCATATAATGATGCACAATAAAAGAAGAGAAATGAAGAAAAGTGAAAAATAAATGACCCAAAGGGGAAGATTTTTAATTTTTTTTATCGTTTGACTTTTCATTATTTTTGTTTTTCTTTCTCTATATATCTTTTTCTTTCCTTATTTTTTTAAAATTTGTTTTAAATATAAAAAGTAGCAATTACAATTTTTAAAAATTGTTCTGCCGCTAGGTATCAAACCCAGGTCTCCTGCATGGGAGCCTGGCACCTTGCCAATTACACCATGCTGTCTCGCTGAACGGTAACTGCCATGTATAAGCAGACACGTTATGTGTGGTAATTTGCTGCGAATTTGATCTCGATTTTCTTAGAAATTAAGAACCACTGGAGTAAATACTTTTAGGGTGATAGTCTGGAGGAATTCCCTCACAACATACCTGCGACCCATGAAAAACGTTGGTATCATACTTGGTGTTCCCCTAGTAAGATGTATACTTATTTTGCGAAAATAAAAAGCTTTAGATTTTGGTTAACTCATTTATTGCTCAGAAAGGTAGTCCAGGAAATTTTTATGAACAGGCTGTGACATATGTCAACAACGAAAGTTTTATGGGAATCAAACTATATGAAAAAAGTGAAGAACAGCCCATTAATCCTGTTGCGTTTTATCACAGCATTTCACAAGCCACTGAAAAGAGACTGATGAGTGGGGAAGATGCAGCGTTTGCCAATTCAGCCCATAAACTTGACACAAGCACTTGGCCCAAAGGCATTAAAGATAATACTTTTGGGGAAAAAGATGTTGCCTCACTTGCAGTTCACTTTCAGTTGAACAAACGAGAGGCGATTAAAGCATTTCATGAATATGTTTATGAGAACTGCAAGACCTTTGGTGGCAGTTGTGAGAACAAAACAAGTTAGCCCATAAATTTTCTTCCATTGATAATTACCATCAAGACAATTCCAGTGTCGTCTAGTCAATATGAACGAGGGTTTTTCCAAATGAACCTGATCATCACTGACCGAAGAGCCTCTCTGCTAACAAAAACTGTGTCATCATTACTTTTTTGAAGTTGAATGGCCTACCACTGACTCGTTTTGACCCTTCCAAGTATGTGGAATCTTGACTGCTTCATGGACAGCATTCCGCTATGGACACAAACAGCAAGAAAAGAGAGAGAGGAGGTATATATAACGCAAACTTTTCAAAGCTTTGGACAATTTTGTAAACTGTAAGTTAAAACTAACAAATCTTTTTCCGTTTTTTATGTCTTCTAGTAGAAATTAACGTATGTTCACCTTACTGGAATGTCTTTTTTAGTAACAAATCATAATCTGAGAAATATATGTAACTTTGTTAATTAATTAACCACTTAACTATCCCATAAAAATTTAACTTAAGCTTCTTGGTGCAAATGGGAATTTTCTTCGTCCTATTTAAAGATATAAATGATGTATTCCCAGCAGTGGTGTATCCAAGGGAGGGGGAGCTGTCAAGCTGCAGCCCCCTCCCCAGACCCTCCTAGAGGCTCGGCCCCTCCCTCAGACCCAGACCTGGCTGCAGCCTCTCCTAGAGAGAGAGAGAGAGAGAGAGAGAGAGAGAGAGAGAGAGAGAGAGGATAGAAAAAAGAATGGGATCAATCCTCCCAATATAAGTAAAGGTGCACCCCCGCCATTTTTCTTTTTCTTTTTTTCAGAAATCATGTCAGCTTGGTGATTGACCTCAGTCCCCACCAGACCACGATCATGGATACGCCACTGATTCCAATTTAAAATGATCAGAAAACATTATAATAACGCTTTCAGATGTGTGAATTAAAAGAAAAAAAGTATTAGGTCGCTGTAGTGGAACCTCTTTTTTTACAAATCAAGCAGTATATAACTCCGCCATAGTCGGTCCCAAGCCCGGTTGAGAAAGGAGGAGGGGGAGGAGTAACACCTCGTTAAAAAACCTTGGTTCACCTGGCCCGGGTGATAGCACCTCGTGAGGGCCCCTTGCCAGGGTACGGTGAAGACCTCAATGGCAGTGAAGGCGGAGATGACGATAATCGGTACGGCGGAACTGGCGGAAGAGGCAGCCCTAATCCACTAGCTCCTGCCCTGGAATACAGCGGTTAGTGGTCAGCGTCTGTTCACCTAGTTGGTGCGGCTGCTCCTAGTTCTTCTTGATCTCAACAATCAAGTCGTAAACATGTGACCTTCGTAGAAGGTCACCACAAAACAAGTTTCAACTTGAATAAGCATGATGGAACAAAAGGAAAGAATTCCACTACCCCAGGCATCAGTCTCTAGACTGAATTCTCCTGGTCATCGGATTCTGGGGGACCAGGAACTTCATGCGCAGAAGAGTCGGAGCTTCTCAAAATCTCTAAGACCGAAACAGAAAAACTTCATAGGAACTCTCAACACAAATACACTCTCAAAAGTAGGTAAACTTAAACAAATCACAAACACTATGGAAAAATTGCACATAAAAATCCTTGCGATTCAAGAAACACGATTTACCAACGAAAATCATTTTGATACAGGAAACTTCAGAATCTACAAAGGAAAACCTGCAATCCAGTTGAACAAAGGACCCAAGCAATTTGGCCCAGCTTTTGTTGTGCATAAATCAGTTACAGACTCAATAATAAACTTCCATTCAACATCAGAAAGAATATCGACAATCTCATTAAAATCTGGAAACAAGGCATACACACTGATAAATGCACACGCTCCCACAAATTATTACAATAGAAAAGACCCACAGGTAATAGAAGACTTCTGGGAACTACTGGAGGAAACCTCAAATAAAATTCCTGCACATCATGTGAAAATTCTTTTAGGAGATTTCAATGGACAAATCGGCAAAGAGAAAAAAAATCAAGAAAACAATGGGAATTCATACAGTTCACAAGAGGACAAATAAAAACGGCGAGAGACTGATAAACTTCTGTGAAAATTTTGATCTTTAAATCATGTCCACACAATTCCTAAAGCCTGTAAACAAACTTACAACTTGGAAATCACCGAACTCAACTTTGGGTGAGTTTCAGATAGACCATCTTGCTATATCTCACAAGAATGCCAAAAAATACTTAACGTTCGAACAAGAAAGGGATTTTTTGAATCAGATCACTATCTGCTGCAAATAAAGACTAAATTTCAACCTAACAGGAAAAAACACAAATGAACAAAACATTCAGAATTGATCCAGAATACCTGAGACTTAACAAGAAGGAAATTAGCCAGGAAATTAGGCAATCAAACGCAACGAACTGGAAGGAACTTGCAGAAGTATTGAAGAGCACTATGCATTTAGGCAAACCCCCAAGAAAGAGAAAACACAGATGGTGGAACAGCTCATGTGATCAAGCAATAGAAGAAAGAACACAAGCATGGAAAACTTTCAGTAGCAACAAAACTACAGAAAAATGGCAGGAATTTCTGAGAATACAGAAGAATACATCCAAGGCAATACGAAGAGAAAAACGTAGATATGATATAAACCGACTTGAGGAAATTGAACAAGAATTTCTCGTAAACAACACCAGAAACTTTTACACAATTTTCAAAGAGAACCTAACAGGGTATCAACCACCTAATCTGTGTTTTCGCCAGCCCGATGGATCACTGGAAACCAACACGAGAAATAAATGTCAGATTTTAGCTAAGTATTTTCACGCACTCCTCAACTGCGAGCCGCCGACAGAACAACTAGATTTCGAAAAATCCCCATCAAATCCCGATTCAAAACCACCTTCACTTAAAGAAGTAAAGGAAATAATCAATTCTCTGAAGAACAACAGTTCTCCAGGTGAGGATGGAATGACAGTACTCTTACACAAGCAACTCACAGAATTATATCAAAGGTTTGGGAAACTGAACAAATTCCTGCAGAGTGGAAATGTGCACTAATCCATCCTCTCCACAAAAAAGGTACAAAAACTGATCCAAATAACTACCGGGGAATTTCACTGCTCCCAGTAATATACAAAATTTTTTCAAAGGCCCTGTTAAGCAGACTAGAAAAAAAGGCGGACCAGTTAATAGGAGAGTATCAGGCAGGGTTTCGTAAAGGTCGATCTTGCGTCGAACAAATAAGGAACTTAAAGACTATTTTACAAATGAGAAGATGCTTTCGTAGATTTTAAAAAGGCATATGATTCAATAGACAGACAAACAAACATTATCCCACACATTAGAGGAATTTCGGATTGACAGGAAAACAAAGTCAATTATCCAACAAGCATTAACAGGAACAACCTCCAAAGTCAAATTCATGGGAGAAACATCAGAAGCATTTCCCATCATTACTGGTGTCCGCCAAGGAGATGGACTCTCCCCCTTTTGTTTAACTTGGTACTGGAGAAAATTGTGAGGACATGGGAAAAAGAAATTAAGGGAATTCAACTTGGAATTAAAAAGGAGCAGAGAATCAGGGTGAAGTGTCTGGCTTTCACGGACAATCTAGCTATTCTAACAAACAACAGGGAAGAAGCGAGACTCGCACTGGAGAAGCTTCATGAAATCTCACAGAAAACTGGGCTACAAATCTCTTATGAAAAGACTCAATACATGGAAAACAAGCCTGCAGATAGTCTCCCCATCACAACTCAGTATGGAAAAGTGGCACAAGTTTCGCACTTCAGATACCTAGGAGAGATGATCCAACCATCAGGACTGAACTCAATAGCCAATCAAGAAAGGGTCTCAAGATTACAAAGAGCATATAAGCTAACTTGGAACCATTATAATAAGAAATCTATTTCTGTCAATGCAAAACTAAGGCATTACAACACAGTAATCCTACCAGAGGCACTCAATGCTGCAGAAACTATGGCGATTCATGGTCATACGAAGATCAGAGAGATTGAAAAAAAGGAAAGAAAAATGTTGAGGAAAATATATGGTTCAGTGTTTCGGGAAGGAATTTGGATAAAGCGGCCAACTAGAGAGATTTACAAAGACATGGAAACAATAACGGATACCATCAGAAAGAGAAGGATGAAATTTTATGGAGATATCATCAGGATGAATGAAACCAGGCTCACAAGGTAAATATTTGAGATAGCAAACAAGAGCGAAAGCAAGACATAGTGGATCACTGAAACAGAAGAGGATATTAAAGAACTTGGAATCACATAAGACAACATAAACAATAGAGAACAGTTCAGGAACATTATAAAGAAACATAAACTTAAACAAGAACACACGGAGAACAGAACAGGATAAAAGTGGTCAGAAGAACACAAGAGAGAACACAGTGAACACATGAAGAGAATTTGGGAAGAACGAAGGAAGAAGAAGAAGAAGTCATAATTACTCAAGTTCAATCGCTCTCTTTAAAGGGAATAATCGAAAATAATATATATAGGGTGTTTCACTAAGTGTGTTTGCCTCTGTAACTTATAAAATAATAGGTGACAGGAAATTTTAATGCGGTAGGTCAACACAAGAAATGTTACACTTCCTGCAGAGCTATGAACATAGTTTATTGTATCTTTTTCCAAAGAGTTACAGCACAAAGATATAATTTTTAAAATGGAACAATAGTTTTTTCTACTGTGCATTGGCATCGTTGAAACCAGCTGCGTCCAAATCAATTTAAACTACATTTCTATCACTTTCAGTTTGGGAGCTACAACCCTTCAAAATTTCAGGGGCAGATACCACACGCTGTACATAATACATGGCTGTGTGGTGGGTGATGGATGTTATGGCGGTGGGAAGTTGATTTACATGAGATGTTCAAATGTGTCTCCATGTTCCTCAATGTATAATGCAATGCGCCATTGAAAGGCTCTGCAGACGAGATGTAACATCCCCGGTGTGACGGAGCGACATGCGTCCTCGATGCGACGTTTTAGATCATCTGGGGATGTGGGCTCAGTGACATAAACACGATCCTTTAGATATCCCCACAAAAAGAAATCTACTGGTGTTAAATCGGGTGACCTTGCGGGTCACGAATGAGGACCACGGCGCACCAATCATCTTCTTGTAAACCTGTTGTTTAGTTCTTCCACAACAGCACTCGCAGAAAGGGCTGGGTGACCATTGTGCTGCATCCACATATGGACTCTGTGCTAAACGAACGCCAGAGCGACCGTTCTTAGATATTATTTAATGAAATCTTGATTTAATATATAGTTAGAAGTTCTAGGGAAACTTTAACTTCCGTCTGTACACTGCACCTTGTGGTCTTAAACCAAGTGTGTTTGTATCTGGTAGTTTATCACGAGCCTAAGCCACTAGCTTGACACGTTATGGAAGCGAAGTACTATTTCATTGTGTGCGAGTGAATGTGCTGAAATTCCTCCGTTCCCCCCTATGAAACGTGATCGCAATTAAGCTGTACTCAACTTTACAGGTGGGCATTTTTAGGGCCATGAAATTGTGGATATTTTGAAAATTTTGTAAGGTGTGCTTCTTTATTGTAATTTGTAAAAAAATGGTCTTCCCTCCTTGTTCTTGTTTTGAACAATAAATTAATTTGTTAAACTATAATCCTTTTGTGCTAATTTAAATTCTCCTCTCATCATTTATTTTGGATTAATGTGGAGTAATTTGTTCATGTATCTTGTGTCTCTGCTCCCTTCAGGAGGAGAGAATATTTGCGTTTCCGTTGCCAACATTTATGTTTTTTGATTTAGATCCATGACTGCGGATCATTATTTAATTGTGTGCAGATTCCTCTAAAGATTACAGTAAAGGTAGAACTGTTTGCTTAACTTATACAATCAGAGTTTTCCTTAAGGGAACTGTATACTTTTAACTGAAAATCGTCTGTATTACCATCTAAAATAGTTTCTATTTTTCCTGAAACATGCTGTAGTTAACAGATGAAATATTTGTTTTTGGTGAGCATTATTTGAAGCTTAATCAAAGTGAAAGGTCAATGTATAGACACCTGAGCTAGTAAGTCGCCTCAAACCGCAGGGGCTGGAAATATGTAATCGCATTTTATAATGAGGACGTTAACACGTGTGAGCGACGAAGTTACACATGAACTGCACGAAAACAATTAAATACAGTTTCACAGTGGCAGTCTAAAACACAAATGTTTTGATCATCACAATATATCATACAGTTTAGAAAAGTGATATTAACATGGCGATTCATTTGCTATAATTTGACAACAAACTAAGTAGGCACGCGAAGCAGACGACTCAACAAATGCGTACCGTTTGAATGCTTCTTCGTATTTCGATGGCCTATCACAAGGAGCGCTGCAGCTGTCCTTCCTTGTGCATGTTGCACATCTCGTATGGAAAGGGCTTTAGCTTTTGTGAGAACACTCAATGGAAAAAATATTAAAGTCGTTGTATAACACATGCAATGTGTCACAGCAACAAAGCACTGTAGTAAAATAAAGATTAAGAAAACACAGTTGCACGTAATATTCTACAGCATGAGTGAGCGCTTCGAAAATAGATTAGCTTCCCACATTACCTGATGGTGGTTCCATCAAATCTTTCTTCCCGAGAAACTTTAAAGTGACGTGACATGACATGATGATCAACAATTTATGTACTTATGGACATTTTAGGTGTTGACTCTGTTCATTTTGGAACCTAAATAACTATTCCCTGTGTGACATCTGACATTGCTTATGGTAGAACACTGAACGGAAAAAAATAACCAATTGAACTTGAAACATTTCTGATTTTTCAAGAGAACAAATGCAAAATAATGAAATGAAATTTAACAAAACATGAATAAATTACTATAAATGAACTAGTGCGAAAAAGAGAATAGAGCGTCCGATTTTACATTATCTACTTCACACTGCTTGTAGAATTCAGCAGACGATGAGACATATCACCCTACCACCTGCAACATTTTCTTCCCGAGAAATCAAGACGACGACGTGATGTTACATCCAGTAAGGTAGACGACCTATGAAAATGCTAGCATTTGAAGTGCACTGCATGTTTTTTGAAGTGATACAACGGCATATGTGGATTGGCCTTTCTTTAGGCCTTTTTGTGTTTGGATTTATAAGACAAGCACAGGAGAAAACAAATCAGTATTTCCTGCGGAAGGCTCCTGTAATAGATCCAAAACGTTAGAAATATTTTACCATCATCGCGGCAAATATCATCATCCTGGCAAATAGATCAGAAGAATTATAATTTTCACATTAATGATCGCGAAATCCTAGGTTCTTACATTTTTCTGTTCCTTTCGGTTATGGAATGCAGGAAGATGTTTATAGGCCAATTCACACTGTCTGTCATGTCACCGCCCATCAGAAAATTCAACAATGTATTTTTAATGGCATCATTCACACTGTCAGTCACCGGACCATCACGTCTCGTCAGCATCACGTCAAGCTTTCTCGAGCAGAATGTTTTGACAGAACGGTCGTCTGCTAACATGGGAAGTTAACCTATTTTCGTTACACGATTTTCATGTTGTAGTAGACGATTACACGGTTTACATGCAAATATGTCTTATTAATCTTTATTTTATTATTAACTTTGTTTTAGCAGCAAATTCCAAATGTTTCATGATGACTTAAACGTTTTTCTCAGTCGAGTGTCCTAAAAGCGAGGTCGGATCTGAAACCGAAAAAAGGTTTATGTTTTGTAATACTGTAACACAAAAGACTGAAGCAAATTATTTATTTGAATAAAATTTTAATTTGATGAGGCAATTTTCATTCAATAACATTTTAAATGAAAGCGCCAGTGCTAATAAAGGACAAAAATACAGTTGTGTATGACTGAATTAACAATGTCAGTAAGGAAATTGTAATGGATAAAGTAAACAGCCGCTATGTATGCTCTTATAAATATTATTTGATGTGTTCGTTTGTTTACTTTTTCGCTTGAAAATAGATGTCGATGTTTTGAAATGTTGTTTCACTTCCCAGCTCTTAACTCCACTAAAATGACCAAAAATATACACTGTAAAGTTTTCTTTGGCCATCAATAACATTTAGCGTTGTTGTTTTCTCATTTCCAGTATTAAACTATGACTTTCTACATAACAGACCGCCACTCATAAGCTCACTTTCAACATCAGGTATTGGGATAAGCGAATTGACATGACGAACAGTGTGAATACAACTTGACGTGATGGTGCCGTGACGTGACGATGACATGATCGACAGTGTGAATTGGTCTGAAATGGGACTGTGAGTGCCATAATCAAGCGTCAAAGACCATACAGGATTGACAGTATTACACTAAAATTTACACCACATACAGCTGATTCCTGAAGTTATTTTTGATGTTTTTTGGAGTGTTTGGCGCATACATTCAAGCAACTGCTTAATCTCCAGCTGGTCCTTAAAACTATGACCATAGTTTAGAATCTGAAGATATATATTTACTGTGTATTGCAAGAATGTATCTACGATAAACCCTGTGTGGGAAACTATTTCAGTTGGTGGAGATACATAGAGTATAAATATATTTATACTCTATGTGGAGACCTAGCGAGGTGGTGCAGTGAAAAGACACTGGACTCGCATTTGGGAGGATGGTGGTGCATTCTACCTCCGGCCATCCCGATATAGGTTTTCCTTCATTTCCCTAAATCACTTCAAGTAAATGCCACGATTGCTCCTTTCAAAGGGCACGGCCGATTTCCTCCGACATTCTTCCCTGAAAATCCGATTGTAAGCTCCATCTCTAATGCCCATGCTGTCGACTGGACATTAAACCCAATAAGCTTCCTTCCTTCTATGTGGCTATACAACAATGCTTTGTTTGTTTATTTGACATTGGTTGTAAACCATTCAGAAATTTAATGTTATGGTTATTTGATACTTATTTCATTATCTGTTGACCTATAACGCCAATTTATCTGGCTATCAATCATTATATCTTGATATTTGCCTTAGATACATATTCTACCATGGCTTTGTAGACTGATATGTTATGTTCGTATAAAAGTGATTTAATGGACATTGGTTGCGGTATTTTACTTTTTATGATGAATGATAATAAACTTTTCCTTACATCACGGTATTTTGGGCATTGAACGACTATGTGGTTTGTGTCTCCATGCGTAATACCAATACAATCAAAGGTCAGTGTTTGATAAAAAGTTATGTCATATACATGCATTGGGAACGACCCATGATTTAATCTTATTCTTATTAATGTAGCTATCGCATGTCGGGGTCCATTAATAATTTAAAACCAAGGTCGCTTTGGTATTCTTTCTTGAAGCTGAACATAGTCCCCTCCTCTGCCTCTCGAGCTCTGCATCCATTCATCTTGCCAAGAGTCAAGTGCTCTTTTCTGAATAAGGTGTATATATTCTATGTAAAGTAGTTTAAGGTTTGCTTCTGTTCCTTTGCTTGCAGCCTGTTTCGCCAATACATCCACTTTCTCGTTGCCTAGTATTCTACAGTGTGCTTTCGTCCAGACGAATGTGGTTCGTTTCTGCATTTCTCTGCATTTATGGTACCATAGATGGGCTTGGAGCAGATATTCATTAGTCGTTCTGGAGCGTTTTATATTAGATATTGTCTGTAGTACACTATTGGAATCCAACAGTATTGCAAAGTACAAGTAATTTATACAGCATTGTATAGCCTTTAAGACTGCATAGGTCTCAGCCAGGTAGATTGAAGCCTTAGATGGTAATTTAAATTTTTGTCCAATGTCTAGCTGTGGACTGTATATATGTGGATTACTTCATTTTCTGTTCCCTGCATTTGCCTTTGTATGGCTTCAGTCATCTCCAAAAATTTATACTTTCCCCTCTATCATTTGAAATGGAATGTTGTCCGTCAGCATGAAATAGTCGCTGTATATTCTACATAATATCTTTGCACATACTTGACAAGTCATAATATTTTCCTGTGGGCAAGGGATTACGAATCATTGTATTACATGCAGAGACCTCATCTGGTTTTTTACCCAACTGTCTGCTGGTTTATAAATCGCGAAAAAATAATGATTATCATGAGGAAATGAACCATGACGTTTTCTCAAATGGTTCAAGGAACAGCTTCTACAAAACTTAAATCGGCTGTCTGTAATTGTAATGGACAAGGCTCCATACCATTCAGTAATTTAAGTTAAAGCTCTGACAATGGCAACGAAAAAAGCGGATATTATTGAATGGTTTAAGCGCCATAGTGTGAACTTTCAAGATGATTTAAGTAAGGCAGAACTTATGGAAACAGTAGGGGGAAAAAAGCCAGTTTCAACAGTACATTGTTGAAGAAATTTCTAAAGAACATGAACAAAGGATTGTTAGGCTCCCACCATACCATTGCCACTTCAATGCAATTGAAATAATTTGGGCACAAATAAAACATCACGTGGTGATCAATAACAAAAGGTTAACAATTGCTGAAATTCAGAAATTTTTAGAGGAAGCAGTGGCGAAAATAACACCAGAGAAATGGAGTAATGTTGTGCGCCACACAGAAACAATTATTAAAGACGCTTGGGAAAATGAAGTGAGGATAGATAATAGCATTGAGAATGTCATCATATCCTTTGTCAGTTCTAGTGACTCTTCCATGGAGGACAGCACAGACAATGACAGTGACAGAGAAGAAAGTGACTCTGAACTAATTGTCATTTATCCTTCACCATAATTCGTCGTCATTTTTTTGTGTGTGTCATATATCAGGTTTTTGACTGAATGGTGTATAAAACATTTCCAAACTACATCTTATCTTGATAAGGCATATTTCTCTCACATGTATCACAGTGCGTGCAGCCTACAGTGATTGTAAGTACTGAAGTAGTTTATTTTATTTCAATATTGTGAGTTACTATATTAACATAAACGGTTCAGATCCATTTCAATACCGTAATGAATACACCAGAATGAAATCGTTATTCATATTGTAGTAGACAATAAATTGTTTTAGGAAATTGGTAACATTAATATTTATTGATGACATGGAACAAAACATAACAACTGCATTTTACAACTGAGAACTGAGCACTGAGACAGATGCAGTCTTATTTTTACGTGACATAGGTGGCACCAAAAGCATGGCAACTTATCTTATTGATATAACTGTATTGCTACCAACGTACCTCCTTACATTTATATCAAACAGTACATAGAGTCAATCTAAATTAACATTTTTCTAAATTTTACAAATTTACACTTGCTCAAGGATTTGGTAAAAAAACGGCAGCTACGTTATTTTCTGAATCTATTTTATAAATATCTATAATTCCATTCATGTAACACTCATTCACAAAACGAAAGTGTACTTAAATATACTTTTAATTCTTAGTGAAGTTACCATATCTTGAAATACTGGCAGCCTCAGAGTTGTCTTCATATACTTTTACATGCTTGTCAGACTTAACATCAAAATTTTTCAAAATATCTAAAATTAACTTTACTTCAGAAACAGCTTCTGACAATTGTCATATTCAGCAGAAGTAGAGGATTTTGCAACACTTCCTTGTTTCTCAGATTTTCAAAAAATTGTATTCCCAAGTAATCTAATTAAAACGGAGTAGCTAGCAATGAGCTTGGAGTGGCAAGGTGCCAGGAAACAGGAGTTAATGTTTTATGCCAGAAAAGGCATTTTTATTTTCACATTTAACAGGTCAAATAAATATCTGATTTCGTATGCACATTGGTGTACATAAACTATACAAAATAAAAAAAAATTTCCTTGAATTAAAGAAAACTTCCATAAGTGTGGTATCCTTAAATGAATAAATAAAAGAAAACAAGGCAAATTCACAACTGATATACAAAGAGCCCAAATATATTAAGGAAGTGGAAACATTAAATGAGTGATTAAAAAAATTGTACAAATGTCTTCAACTAGTAATCTAGTCAGTAATGCAATCAATTGTTGACCTTTTTTGTTAAAGGTCCACAGATATTTACGATTAACGAGAGAACAGTGGCTTGTTTGATTCCAGTTTCCGAGTTCAATTTTACACTGCACTCGGCACCACTGCCATCCTTACATTGGGAGTGGCTTCATTGACAAGCACCAAAACTAGAACAGAAAGCTCACTCATAAGTCGCTAAAACCATTAACATACACTGGACACTTGGTTCAGGAAATGTAGTTAGAAATTGCTACTAAACTGAGAACTTTGAGAATGTCAAATGTCTATCAGTACTCTTCCCACAGTAACAACTAATTTGACAGTACATTAACACAATCCCAAACAAGTTATGTACGAGGAATGCTAAGCTTCTGGCTGCAACATTCGTTCATTATGACACAGCACCAAGGTCAATGTGTGTAACAGTTATTACTAAGGCATCAATTCAAGTTGACGAATGTAGGCACGGGTAAAGCTGTCTCAAACCTGTTTCCTCGGAACACAATTCTTAGGTGCATTTCACCAGTCACCACACATTACAGTATGCGATACTCACCCAGAACTTCTTTGCGTTTCTGGTGCTCCACTCTGCACGGAAGCGCAATGTAAACGGCTGGCTACCCCACTGACATGTTTAACAGTGAGGTAGAGCAATGGACATTTGCGCCAGAAACCACTTCCAAGTTGTGGCATCCACTAGCTCTGTTCCACCTGGCGGGCAAGCCATTACTCCATGATGATCCGCCTCGTACTCCCTGGAAAATCAGACTGAACTCACGGTAACCCAGAGACAAGTTAGGAAGAGGTCCCCAGACTACTCGCGCCCTCTCGCGCCCTCTTGCACCCGATAGCTCGAGGCTAGTGCCAAAGAAATTATCAAGTACTTTCGATATATCGAAAAGGCGCATGGCACACTAATTACATAGCCTGATGTGGACTTGGTCAACACAATCACCTGCCCAATCAGCATCTACAAAGAAGTCTAAGACATCATTATCTGTACTCTTTTTATATGTTAACTTCTAATCTTTTATGAGATAAATATTTCAGTACTCTTAAAGCGTACTTAAAGTTGTTTCATTATAACAATTCTGAAATCTACTAAGATCATTTACACTGTCACTTATATCTGGCCTTGTGCCTGAGCTGATGTACAGGAGACCACCTAACAAGTTTCTATAGCTAATATCATGACTCAAATATTTTGATGGCTCTACTTTCAGATTTACTTCCATTGGTGTGCTGTACAAATTTGAATTTTCAGTCTGATACCTTTTAGCTATAAGTCAATATATCTTTCCTGACTACGAGTCGTTACATTTTTTTCATAATTATAATTAATAGTTATACCCAGATACTGTTTTACTTCACCCAAGTCTTTCATTTGGAATTTTTTGGATAACAAAGTTTTGACTTCTTGTAGTTTCTTACTACTTTTATAGGAAATTAACAAATCATAAACAAATACAATTATAAAAATCTTATAGTTTACAGTTATTAATACATACAAACAATAATCAAATTCACTTCTTTTAAAACCTAGGCTCCTTAAAATGTATCCAAAACAGTCATACCATACTCGAGGACTTTCCCTCAGACCATACAATGCCTTAATAACTTACAAACTCTATCTGTTCCATCATCATAAATGTCTGAGCATTCTTTACCATTAAGAAATGCTGTTTCTACATCCATTTTTTCAGCAATTAAACTTTCTTGACAACAATACATCAATTAAATGTTTAATGTTTGCATCATAGCTACGGGTGAATAAATATCATCCACAATTTCCATCTGATAAAAGCCCCTTACAACCAATCTTGCCTTTAAAATGTTATCCAATTTCCTTGTAAAAACCCATTTTACATCAAGAATATTTACATTTTTTGGTTTAGTTACAAGTTCCCAAGTTTCATTTTTATTTAAACATTCGATTTCCTTATCCATTGCTTGTTTCAAATATACTGATTCACTACAATTTATCGCCTCCTCAAAATTTTCTTGACTTTCACCACTACAGAAAATCACATAAATGAAATTACTCATAATATAATCACTAAATCTATCAGGCATTTTACGTTCTCTGACTGATCTTCTTAACCCCTGCTCTTGATTATGATCTTTACTTGACCCCTTTTCTATACTCTTTTCTTCAATTTTTTTCTTTCACTAAATCTTTTCCTATCTCTTCATGCTCACAAAACAGTTGACTTGTTGAAATAGAATCTTTTAAACCTATACACTTCACAAACTTTTCCACAATATCGTCATGTTTGGCAACTACAATTTTATTGTTAATCAGTACCCTGTATACAACATCACTGTAGTCCATTAAATTTCCCAAGTCAGCGTTTTGGTCCCACTTTGACTTTCTTAATTGTTCTGGAATATGCACAAAAACCCTCCTTCCATACAACTTGAAATGTTTCACGTAAGGTTTCTTCCCAAATAAAATCTCATAAGGAGTTTTTCAAAATGTTCAAATGTTTGTGAAGCTTAAGGGACTTAACTGTGGGGTCATCAGTCCCTAAACTTATGAACTACCTTATACTAAAGACGACACAATTATCCATGCTCGAGGGGGGATTCGAATCACTGATGGGGAAGGGCCTCACATATCGGAGCATAGCGCCTCAATGCGCTTGGCCACTCTACCACGGCAACAAGTTTTTCTTTCAATAGTATTAGCTTAAGTTCTGTTTTTGAGGTATGCAGCTGTACAAAGAACTTCAGGCCAAAACCTGATATATACTCTTGCTCCAGCTAACAGACATCTAGACATATCCATAATTGACCTGTTTTGTCTTTTAGCTGTACCATTTAATTCGTGTACATAAGGAGGACATGCATTTAAAATTATTCCTTTCTGTTTTACAAACTGAAAAATGTTTGAATTTAAATATTCTTTACCATTATAACATCTCAATTTCTTAATTGATTTGTCAGTTAAATTTTCAGTTTTACGAACATATTTCACAAAGCAATCATAAACTTGATTTTTAGATTTAATTGTGTACAAGTTAGCTGCTTTACTATAGTCATCAATAAAAATGAGAAAATACCTTTCACCAAGCGTTGAATGAGGACCATTTAAATCTGTATGTAAATCTCTAGTATGTCTTTGCTCTGCATCTATTAATTTCAGAAGGTAGTTTGCGCATTTTATTTTCTATGCAAAAATCACACTTCATAAATTCGGACTCTTAAGTTTTTTGTTAATCCATCAGTTAGTTGATACTCACAGAATGTATTCAAAGAATTAAAATTTATATGTGCCAGTTTAAGGTGCCATTCCTCCTTTTCTGTCATACTATCCTTCCTTCTCACACCATTTACATTAATGTTTTCTGTATAAATCCGACTTGTCATTTTATACTACCTATCATCTTTCAAAGCAATTGAAATTATGTTACTGCGTTTATCAAAAACTTCTGAAATATTTCCTACAGAAACAATCTTATATTTTTCCGTTATTTTAGCATTACTAATCAAATCTCTATCCATGCCATGGAAGTAAAATACATTTTGCATTTTACTTTGAATCATTTCATCGTAAAATGGAAAGTAACCGATTATATTTCCTATTTTTGTAGCTTGCAAGACTTTGCCATCTTCAGTTTTTGCACATACAAACTCCTTTAAGGTTATACATTCAGAAAAATAATTTTCGTTATTAACAGCATGATCTGTACAACCACTGTGCAATAACCAGTCAATCTGTATGTTGTTACCTGATATAACATTATTGCAAGCCATTAGCGATTGTACCTCCGTCATGAAGCTGCTCGTGCTGGTTCCATTCTGTTGATAGCCTCTACCTCTTCCTCTCTGAAGTCGAATACGTTTGAGTTAAACTGCACAACTTGACCATGTGATCAGTTGTTGTTCCACTGTTTGCTGTGTGTATGTTGCCAACTACCGCGCCGAACAAATTGTCCACAACCGCCTTCTCGATGTTGTGCGCCACAAATCGATGAACCCCTACTTATATCTGGCTGGCGACAGTCCCTCTTAAAATGTCGTGCCCTGGTTTGCCACATCCATAACAACTGTTCCTGGTAGCTCGTATTGCTTGCCTTTTCGGAGTGAAATGCAATGGATTTGACACCTTCTTTTAAATCCTTTTCTCTAAAATCTATCATTTGAATTTTATTTTTAACATATTCCACTGTCTGATCTTCTTTCAAGACGTCGATCAAATCCCCTACATAGTCCGGATTCTGGTAAGGTTCTCAACATGTAATGTTAATTTTTCCTTTTCTGTAACTTTTGCACTTGCTAATTTCAATCGTTAACAGTCTTTCAAAAATGCTGAAGAATGTGGCTGCATCACTGTAATCATTTAGTCTCAGTTTGTCCAACTTATTTCTGCAAATAATTTGTAACGCTGTCGCTTTCTGGGAGTATAATTTGTCGATTTTTTTCATTAACTCGAATGGACTTCTTTTATCACTCACAAAGTCAAGTTGCTTCTTAGAGAGCGACCTTATATGTAATTCACAGACATCGAATTTTCTTCATCCCAGGTATCTGCCTTGTCCGTGCTTGTTTTTTGCTCTTGTAATCACTGTATAACATTTCTTCATTTTCAGGATTATTTCCATCCTCTGTTTCCACTTCCTGTAGTCCTGTCCATCGAATACTGGTATCTAAAAGTCCGTTATGTCCAGTTGCACCAATTCGTATTTTCGCAGAATAACCAACTTCTTAGTAGCTAACCATACTCTGTTACCATGTTAATATTTATTGAAGATACCGAACAAGACATAACAACTGCATTTTAGAACTGAGAACTGAGCGCTGACCTTCACTGAACTGAAGGAGGAACTCTTTGACCTTCGCGGTAAGTTGGAGTTCGCAGCACGGTTGTGCTTTGCCACCTGGGCTACCCAGTGGCGGGCAACTAACCTTCAATTCCGCGAATACCCAGTTCCTGCTGGTGGTTCGGCGGAAGATACCGCCCAACCTGCTACCGAGCGCTTAGATTTTTTTTTCTTTATTGAATTTTAATGCCCTAATACAGGCATGCTGGCAGCAACCGATGATGCTGCTCTACAGCTGAGAGAATGGTAAACGATGGACAAAACAGAATATAAAATTAAATGCGATAAAAATGCGCTTTTACAATTACAAGATGAAAATTTGGGAGAATGTTAAAAGACAACATGACAGCGGACAGAACATATATGGTTGTTAAAACAAGACATTGCCACGGTGGCTAATAAATACTCACTGCAGACGACGAGACATAACAAGACGGCGACATTGAGGTAAAAAACATTGAACACTGGTGTACGCAACATTAAAAAAACACTGGCCGACGAAACACTATACACACGAAGCACTGAACACTTAAAAACACAGCACTGTACTGGCCCTGCAGGGGGAGGGGGGGAGGATGGAGAAGGCGCGGGGGAAGGGGAAGGAGGTGGTGGAAGGGAGAATGTGAGAAACCGGAAGGAGCTCCCAGGGAGGTGGAGAAAGGAGGGGGTGAGCCAAGCGGTGGACGAGAGTGGGAGGGGAGGGGGAGGGAGGAGGCGGCGGCAATCCACAGAGAGGGGTCAAAGTTGGAAGGAGGGATAGATGTTGGGACGGTTTTGGAGAACGTCGTCAGGGAGAGGTAGGTGGTGGAAGCCAACCTTGGAGAGGACATAGAGGGTGTGGAGGTGAAGGGAGGGAGGGATGTGGCGGTAAAGGTGTGGCAGGGGCCCGAGATCCAGGAGGAGAGGAGATACCATTGGGTTATGGGACTCTATCTTTCGGTGGATGTACTTGAGGCGGATGCGTTGAAGGAATTGGACCAGGTGTGGGAATGGGATGAGGTCGTAAAGGATCTGCGTGGGGGAGGGGAGGCGGATGCGGTAGGCGAGGCGATGGGCGTGGCGTTCGAGGATTTTGAGGGATTCATAATAGGAGGGGGGAGCGGATATCCAGGCAGGATGGAAGCAGCAAAGGACAGGACGCATGAGGGAACGGTAAGTATACAGGATGGTGGAAGGATTTAGTCCCCATGTCCGGCCGGAGAGGCATTTCAAGAGGTTGAGGCGAGAGAGGGCTTTTTGTCGGACGGTTCTGAGGTGAGGGTTCCAGGATAGGTCTCTGTCTAAGGTTAATCCGAGGAAGCGGAGGGTCTTCGTTTGCGGGATGGGGCGACCATGGAGGGTGAGGTACAGGTCTCGGTGGCGAAAGGAAGGGGTGGTGCGACCTATGATGATTGCCTGGGATTTTGTAGGGTTTACAGTAAGGAGCCACTGTTACACCAGGAGGAAAATTCGGAGAGATGGGACTGAAGGAGATGTTGGGAGTGAGTGAGGGACGGGGCAAGGGCAAGGAAGGCGGTGTCATCAGCATACTGAAGAAGATCTACAGGAGGCTGAGGTCGGGGCATATCTGCTGAATATAGCAGATAGAGGAGGGGCGAAAGGACGGGAAGGACGGAGCACTGGAGCACACTGGCGGAGGGGTAGAACAGATGTTTGTAAATCTATCGGACCAAACTGCGTGGTCATCAGTCCGTAGCTTACAAACTACTTAAACCTAGATAAACTAACCTAAGGACAAACACACACACCCATGCCCCAGGGAGGACTCGAACCTCCACGGCGAGCAACCGCACGCTCCGCAGCAAGACGCTTCAGACCGCTCGGCTACTCCACCGTGGCAGGGGGGTGGAACAAACGGAAATTTTGTTTATTGACAGTGACATAGGATGGGCGTTTGGAGAGGAAGGAAGCAATGAGACGGACGTAATTAATAGGAAGGGCGTAGGTTTGGAGCTTGAAAAGGAGACCAGAATGCCAGACATGGCCGTAGGCCTTCTCAATGTCGAGGGAGATGAGGATGGCGGCGCGAAAGGAATTAACCTGGACAGAGAGAAGGTGAACAATGCGAAGGAGCTAGTCATCGACGGAGAAGGACGGCCGGAAGCCACATGGGAAAGGGGAAGGAGTTGGTGTAGACAGAGGTGTTCGTGAATACGGCGTGAGAGGATGGATTCGAGGACTTTGCTGAACACCGAGGTGAGATAGATGGGACGGTAGGAGGAGGCTTCGGAGGGCGGTTTGTCAGGTTTAAGGAACATTAGGATACGGGAGGTTTTCCAGAGGTCTGGGTAGAATCCGGTGAAGGGAATGACATTGTAAAGTGAAGCGAGGCCGGAATGGAAGGAGGGGGGACAGGCACGGAGGTGCCTGTAGGTAATGCGGTCATGACCGAGAGCAGTGTTACGTTTTGTGCGAAGCGTGTGTACGATGTCTTGTGCTGTAATAGGTGTGTTTAAGTCTGAGGCGGGAATGTGGTCCAAATACTGAAAGCCAGGGGTGAGCGGAGGGACTTAGGTATCGGTGCGCTCCTGGACGTCGGGGAAACGGGAGTAGTCGAACCTGGGATTGTCGGGCAGGTCGAATATAGTGGAAAGGTGGTCAGCAAAAAGCTGTACCTTACTGGCATTGTCAGGAAGAGGAAGGTTATTATGGAGAAGAGGGTATGTGGGGACTGAGTGACTGCCAGTAAGGCGGTGGAAGGCTTTCCAATATTTGGAGGAGTTGATGGGGAGTGTAGCATTAAGACAGGTGCATGTCTGTCGCCAATCCCGGCGTTTCTTTGCGTTCAAGAGATTTCTGATGTGTCGTTGGAGTTGCCGGTGGCGTAGGTGTGTGTCTCGATCATGCGTCCACAGGAAGGAATGGTACAGACGACTGGATTCTTGGAGCAGGAGGACAGCTTGTGGGGGAAGGGGGGACGGTGAGGATGGATGGCTTTGGTGGGGATATGGGTTGCAACAGCATCAGCAACAGTCTGGTGCAGGAAAGAGGAGGCATGGACGATATCATCAGGGGTATGGAGGGTGAGGGGGTGGCTAGCGACCGAGGTGTTAATGGAACGACGGTAGGCATCCCAGTTGGCGCGGGAGTAATCATGGACTAGACGAGGAGGGGGCACATGAGGTCAAGGACTTCCGCCTGCAGGCGTCCCAGGAGTTTAGGAGAGACTAGGACAGCATCAGGTGTGGTATTGCTTTCAGGGCGTGTAGTACTTGGGAAGGGAACAAGGTCGCCCTGAAGCGTGGGTAGGAACTGATGCCACCGCTGGAGTTCGGAAGCAGAGCGGAAATGAAGGTTAAGGTCGGCGGCAATCACATAGGTCATGAAGGAGTTGTCTATATGGGAAATGAAATCGTATGGGATGGGAACACAGGCACGAATGTAAATGGTGGCTAGGGTAACGGTGAGGGAAGGGAGGAAGAGGGTCAGGATGAGGTGTTCGGCAGGATTATTGACAGGAGGTTGTGGCCGGACAGGGTGGTGGCGGAGGTGGCCAAGCGCCACACCGCCTCAAGCCAGGGGGGGAGGACCATCCGTGTGGTAAAGGGTGTAGGGAGTGGTAGAGACGGAATGATGGGGTTGGAGGAAGGTTTCATTTAGGAGGAAGGCATCCACGCGGTGTTGGGAGAGGGTATGCATAAAGAGGGGTTTGTTGGCGGGGAGGGAGCGGATATTGTGGTAAAGGATAAGATGGGGCGAGCCTGCCATAATAGGTACTACTGAGGGGGGTGAGGATGGGGAGGGGGCGATGGGAAAGAGGTTAAGGGAAGTTAAACGAGGGTGGCGCCATGGGAGAAGGTGAAGTGGAAGTTGTTGCAGGAGAGTGTGGCATTTGTTTCCAATTGCCACACGGAGCGGGTGGCAAGGACGATCTGTTGGAGGGAGTGAGGACGCTGGAATGGGTGGATATTCTGAATGACGGTGGTGACGAAGCGGATGACGTCCTCCACTGTGGGAGGGGGAAGTAGGGAATGGTTGGGGTGCATAGGAGTGTCAATGGGACGGACAGGAACTGTCAGCTCAGGGGAGGTGGTTTGAGGGCGAGCCTGACATTTATGGGAGTAAGTGGGGTGGGGGCCGCCACAAGTGTTGCAGGTGGGGGGAGAGGACAAATTGGGGCATTGCTTAAGGAAGTGGGACTGCTTGCAGTAGGGACAGGTGGGTGGGTTACGACATTTTTTGGTGAGATGGTCATTATAGGTGAGGAATTTGCCACACCTATAAGACTGGGGAGGGGAGCGGGTATTATCCACCTTGTAGCGGCGGTTGTGGATTACCGCCCCCTCGGTGAGGAGGCGGTCGATGGAGGCGGGGTCTTCGGTGAAGACCCGCATGAGGTAGGTGGGGCCGTGGTAATTGTTGATCCACTTGGCTGGTCGGATGTGGAGGTCAGGGATGGCTTGGAGATGGGCCAACACCTCACCCTCTGTGATCACCGGGCTAAGCTTGGCGATCACAGCAGTGAGGGTAAGTGGGCGGCGAGGTGTTTGTGGCTGAGACTGGGATGGAGTGGTGGAGGTGATATGAGGTGTGAGGTGAGCATGCTCCCTAAACGTAATACGGGGAGCGTGCCGGAGAAGATCTGTGTGGAAGGTGGGAGAGGGGGTTTTTATGAGGACGGAGTCCTTCCGAGGGATGAGTTGGAATGAAGTTGCCGAGGGGAAGTATTTGTATATTTCGCGGAACAGGTGGTGGTTGTCTAAAAACTGAGGGGCAGGGCGGGAAAGGACGTAGGTAAAAAGCTGAGGGGCTGAGGTGACAGAAGGTTGAGATGGGGGAATGGGGGAGGTGTCCATAGTCAGGCTGGGGGGGGGGGGGGTGAGGAGCGGAGCAGAGGCCCTGGTGGAGGGGGATGTTTTGGAAGTGCTGGGAAGGGGATTCGCGCTGGTACGTTTGACTTGTTTTTTCTGAACTGTTGAGGTGGGGATATACTGGGGAATGGGTTGGATTGGAACATGGCGGGGAACTGAAGGGCCAGACACGCGAAGTTCGGGGCTGGACGGTGAACGATGGGGGCGGGGGGCGCAGACAAAACAGGGAACTTATGAGGGGCGGTGACAATGGTAACTGGGGGAGGCGGGGGAGGCAGTGGAGCATCAGGGGCGGGGGAAGTGGCGGAGAGGATGACATTTTAGGGGATGGTGGTGCGAGGAAGGGATGAGGGGCTCCACATGATCGTGGTGGAGTGAAGAGAGGGGGTGGCGGTGTGAACAACGTATTTGGTGGTGAGGGGGGGGGCAAAGTCATAGTGGGGATGAAGGTTGGTTGTGAAGACGCTGGTTGTGGAAGTGGTGGTGGGGGCGTGGAGGATGAGGAGGTCGACGACAATGATGGTGGTGGTGGTGGTGGTGACGCCATGATTACTGCTGCTGCAAGGGGCAGTCCAAGCGGTGTAGGAGACGGTGACGGCTGGAGCCGGGCACGGAGCGACGGCGGCGGCGGCGGCGGCGGCGGCGGCGGCGGCGACAGCTGTTAGGGCGAGGGTGGCAGCGGTGCTGGAGCCGGGCACGGAGCGGCGACGGCGGCGGCGAACCGATCCCCAGGCTGGACTGGGGCGGCGGGGCGGCGAGCAGGTCCGGCAGGGCCGGCTGGGTGGCGACAGCGACAGCGGCAGTCGGCGGCAGTGGCGGCGGCAAGCAGCAGGGCCTCCTGACACCAGAATGACGAAGAGCAGCATGACCAGCAGCAGGGACGATGGCAGACCTGTAAGCAGATCGGACGAACGTTATAAACAATGTCACGGTGGTGCCTGCTACCAGGCAGGAATCAGCGCTGAGACAGATGCACTCTTATTTATATGTCACATAGGTACCGCCAAAATCATGTCAACTAAATTTATCGATATAAATGTATTGTTATCAACAGTTAAGATGTGGAAATATTGGGAAAGAAGTATTATTTTATATGCAGCAGTGTGTTCATTAGGCGAAACTGATATTATGATCGTTTACACCATTTCTAAACTGCACGTTAAAAGGTGGCGCCAGAAGGCAGTATGGAAGCCGCAGCAAACAGCTGTTGCTGCTGCAGTCATGCTGTGCTCACACGCACAGCCAAACGGACAATGTCGCTCCCCTTCACACTCAGCTCTGCTTCCCTGTCAGTTATTTTCTTATCCTGATCCGGCTGTAGTATAGAGATACTCACTACGTTTATATGCAGCACATCTTCCGGAAGACGAAAACCGATTTTCGTAAACCGTTTTTCGCTGTCGTGTTTACATGGCATAGGCAGAATCGGATTTCCAAGCCCACTTAATATGGCGGCTGAAAAAACAGATGTTTAAGTTCCTGATTTAGTCCGCCCAATCACTATTTTTCTTTATTTAAATATAGAGATTTATGTTCATTCTAATATTTATACTTCTATGTCACATAGGGAAATATCAGTCTTTCCATATGTGCAGTAAATTCTTAAAAAGAAAACACAATCTGACAAGCCAAGAACGCTTGAAAACCAGTTGGGTTTACATGGGCACGATAATCGATTGTGGAACTGGAAAACCGCTTTAGAGAAGCGGATTTCCAGAATCGATTTTGGAGTGTTTACATGACCAACCAAAAGCGGAATTGGGAAATCGCTTTACGAAATCCGGTTTTGGGGGGCATGTAAACGGGGTGATTATCCATGTAACTTCTACCCCTACGAAGTCCGAATTGAGAAGGAGACAGCAAGGATAGAGATTCCAACCGCCTTTTTACTAGCTTTCCCATTGTTTTGGCAATGCAAGATAAAAAACCAATAGTCTATAAGTGGCCAACAACATATATGCTTTGTTTGAGCATTTGCGATCGATTTAATATGTATCATCTCTGGTTGTTTGATTACCTGTGGCCAAAGTTTTGTTTACATCGTTGAGGGTTGGGTGAAAATGAGAAGAGTAGATTAAACTTTTATTATTTCTTTTTACGTTATTTGATTAATATTAGGTTGGTTATTGTATCGTGTATGATCAAAGTAACTTTTGGTAAACTATTTTTGAGTTAATTGGGTAATTATTATCGTTCGACAAATTACCCCGGTTATTGTGATTGAAGTTTGGAAAGACTAACTGCAAACTGCGTGTGAAGTGAAGATGCGTGAAAAACCGTGTTTAGCGCAAGTTCGTTTAGTGGTTCCGATTGTAAATAACTACCTCCGTAAATAGAATTTGTGTTTATCTTCGTTTTTGTTATCACTGCCGAAGTGGGAATACTGTACGAGTACACAACGGGTACTGTAAGTCCTGTTGCAAGTAAGATGAATAGCAGAAACATCTGAAGCAGAACAAAGTGTTACGTTGCATTCAGCGGATTCGCAAGGTACTTTACATTTTTGTATATCAGTACCGAAAACAAATGTAAAGCGTAACCGATAGGATTGTGTTAGTGTTTCAGAAGTAGTTGAAATTTAACGTTTAAGGTTGTTTTGTTTGCATCTTCTGCATGTGACAATGGAACGTACAAATTATTCCGCTACTTTTATTTAATTAGGCTCATATTATGCTGTTTAGATATCAGTGACGTTATATGCCTGTCACAGGTCACTTGTATATATGTCTTGTGTTCTGCATTCGTGTCCAGTGCTATTACACAAATTTCAAAGTTATTTTTATGCTCAGAATATGTTCATACTTTTCTCGTACCTGGTGCTACCAATTCAAAATTGTCACTCACGTTGAGCCAGATGTGTTCTGATGGTGTGATTGTGATTTTGTAGCAGTTCGGGTTATTCAGTTGGCATCGAAGCACTGTACTCTAATTCATGTCAGATGTAAAATGTGTTAGTTTCTTTTTCGCTGTGAATAATTGCCTGACTTATAGGTTACGTACATTGTACATATATATCTATTGCAGCATTAAGAGGTAACTTTTGGAATCTAATTTTATCTTCGGTATTATTGCCACTAGTGAAATATAATCAATATGTCAAGCAATAGTTCCTACAAAGGAAGAAAAATTTGCTATTTCGCATGAGGTGACTATAGCCCAGTTACTGTTAAAGTGATACATACTTCCAAAGGGGACGAGATAGCTTCTCTTTAACTCCATAATATGATCAGCTCCTTTAAATTTTCATCAATTACACATATATTATTGGCATAATACAGCTTTGTTTTCAGTTAGGCAGTTCTCATGTCAGAGGTGTTGGCCAACAGATGCAGGAAGTTCTTGGGAGTGAGTACCAGGTCACAAGCATAGTGGAGCCTAGTGCGGGGTTAGGTCAGGTCACTTGTAACATAGGAGACTTATGTAGGAATTTCTCAAGAGGATCAGGTAGTTATAGTGGGTGGGACCGGGAATAGTCTTGATAGGTTCGGGGAATATGATATAGATGGTGATCTGGAAAGGATAGCAATTCAAACTGGTGGCACAAATGTGCATTTCGTGCAGTTGTTTCAGCTTCATGATAGGCCTTGTCTTAATACGGCTGTCAGGCGTGTAAACATGGAGCTTGAAGAGCTGCTGATGATGGAGGGCATGGATCACATTGCAGTGGTGCCAGTTGAGACTATCCAAAGGTCGGATTTCACTAGGCATGGTCTGCCCCTCAATAGGTATAGGAAGGGGAGGTTGCCAAAGCTCATAGGTGACAGTGTGGTGGGGGTGACACTCGTGGAAAAATTCCTGTAGTAGTTGGTGTAGAGCTGCAGCTTTTTTAGACTGAAGACAGCTGATTGGTATTCCTGCTTAAAGGAAGTCCCTCTAATAAAGGAAACACCTTTGACAAAGTCTAAGAATCCGAGTAATAAGGGAATTACTATTTTTCATCAAAATATGCAGGGTACCAGAGATAAAGTTAATGAACTGCTTATTGGTGTTGATTTCTACATTATTGGTATTTCAGAGCACTTTTTAAGTGATGTGACAATTCAGAGACTTCCTTTGCCAGGATACAGGTTAGCTGCCTTCTTCTCTGAGTTCCTTGCAGTGTGAGGGAGTGGCCATGTATGTAGAAAAAAAAATTTGATAGGAGTCAATTGATTTTTCTAAACACTGCAAAGAAAATATATTTGAATGTTGTGCAGGGTTGTTAATAGAACTAAACTAGTAATAGTTATTTATAGGTCACCTGACTAAGATTTTAAAATGTTTCTGCACAAGCTGGAATTGGTTCTGGGTTCATTGTATAGGAAGTATAAATATTTAATTGTGTGTGGATATTTCAACATTGTGCAGGTGATAGCTCAAGAAAAAGTCAGCTGATAGATCTATTTAATTCCTATAACATGATCCAAACAGTATTTTTTTCAAATGAGAGTGCAAGGAAATAGTTCTACCATTGACAATATTTTTGTTGATTCTTCATTATTAGAGGGGCACTCGGTCAGCCGAATAGTAAATGGCCTATCAGACCATGATGCCCAAATTTTAATTCTAAAAAGTATTTGTTCTCAAACAAATGTTAAACATAAATATTGCCTACTTAGAAAAGTTAATCCAGTTGCAATTGAGAACTTTTGGCTAAACTGCAGAGTCTCTTGCCCACACTCTGCAAATATTGGCAATACCACAGCAGTCAACCATAGAGCAGGTTTATTTATTTATTTCATGACCTGCTCGAAACAGTGATCATTTCAAGTGAAAGTTGGGTTAGGTATAGGCTAAACAAGGTGTGTTTTTTTAGTATATGAGGACGCGTAGCGCCCAAATCTCTGGTCCAGAAACGATCTGTTTAAAGTTGCCAACATACGCCCCATGCTAAAAACATGGGCAACAGACTGCAGTTTTACCAACCTTTTTAAGCCTAATTAAAGAACAAGAATGGCAGGATGTTTATAGTGCTGATAATGCAGATGATAAATATAATGCTTTTCTGAGCACATTTCTTATGCTGTTTGAAAGTTGCTTTCCGCTGCAATGCTCAAAACAGGGTACTGCCAGTAACAGACACCCAGGGTGGCTGACAAAGGGGATAAGAGTTATAATGTAGAACAAAGTGGGAATTGTATCAAAATGTTAGAAGCAGTCAGACTGAAGATGCAGTAGCTCATTACAAACAGTACTGTAAGGTTCTGAAAAATGTCATTAAGAATGAAAAAAGTATGTGGTATGCAAAAAGAATAGCAAACTCTCAGGATAAAATTAAAATTATCTCGTCAGTTGTGAAGGAAGTGTCTGGTCAGCAGCAGCCGGTAGAAGATATAACATCAGCGCATAGTAGAAATGTTTCTGTTACTGACAAGTTAGATATATGTGCAATATTCAATAATCACTTTCTGAATATAGTAGGTGAACTAAACAAAACCCTACTTTCTACAGGTAATCTCATAACTTCTTTAGAAAATGTCTTTCCGAGGCTGTTACCTGAAATGGTCCTTCATGATACTTCCACAGGGGATATTGAGTCAATAATTAAATCACTAAAGACTAAGGACTCTTGTGGATATGATAGGGTATCTAGCAGAATTCTAACGTACTGTTCTCGATATCTTAGCCCAGTACTAAGCCATAGTTGTAATATTTCCTTTCAGAATGGTAAGTTTGCTGACAGATTAAAGTACTCAGTAGTGAAACCACTATATAAAAGAGGAAGGGATAATGTAAACAACTATAGACCTATTTCTATAGTTATTATATTCAAGATTAATTGATCATTTCAGTTCACATAATTTGTTGTCATACAAACAGTTTGGTTTTAGAAGTGGTTTAACGACTGAAAATGCTATATTTTCGTTTCTCTGTAAGGCACTTGATGGGTTAAATAAGAGGATATGGACATTAGGCGTCTTCTTTGATTTCACAAAAGTGTTTGATTGTGTTGATCACAAAATGTTGTTGCAGAAGTTGGAAAATTATGGAATACAAGTAGTAGCTCACAACTGGTTCACCTCTTACTTTAATAATAGACAACAGAAGGTAATTCTCCACAGTGTAGAAATTGGCTATGATGTACAATTGCAATGGGGCACGATTAAGTGTGGGGGTGCCCCAGGGGTCTGTTTTGGGACCGTTGCTGTTTCTTATTTATATAAATGATATGCCTTAGAGTATAACAGGTGACTGTAAAATATATTTGTTTGCTGATGATAGCAGCTTGGTAGTGAAGGATGTTGCTCATAATATTGCCACAGTAGCAAATAATGCAGTTCAAGAGAGAAGTTCATGGCTTGTATAACAAAAGTTGATGTTAAATCACAGTAAAACTCAGTTTTTACAATGTCTAACAAACAATTTGATGAAAGCTGACATTTTGATTACACATAATGGGCATATAATAAGTGAGGCTGAACAGTTCAAATTTCTAGGTGTTCATATAGACAGTAAGCTGTCATGGAAAGCCCATGTTCAGAATCTTGTTCCAAAACTAAATTCTGCTATATTTACCATTGGAACAATATCTGAAATAAGTGATTTTTCAACACGAAAAGTAGTCTATTGTGATTACTTTCACTCACTTATGGTGCACAGCATTGTTTTTTGGGGTGACTTGCCTGATGCAAAAGTATATTTCTGGCTCAAAAACAAGCAGTTCGAGCAATATCCGGTGTAAATTCACGAACGTCATGTCGACCCCTTTTAGTAACACTGGCGTCACAATACGTTTTTTCTTTAATATTGTATGTTGTTAATAATATCAGCTTATTCCCACAAGTTAGTAGCTTTCACTCAGTGACTACTAGACAGAAGTCGAATCTACATTTGCATCACACCACCTTGACACTTGTGCAGAAAGGTGTACAGTATTCTGCGGCATCCATTTTCAGTAAGCTGCCACATGTACTAAAGAATCTTAGAACTGATCCACGCGCTTTCAAATATAAATTGAAGAGTTACCTCATGGTTCACTCCTTTTATTCTGTCAAGGAACTCCTAGAAAAGTTAAACAATTAACCTAATTCATTTTTTCTGTATTGATTCTTTTCACTTTGTCTTAAGATTTTCGTATGCAAAGGACTATTTAAAAATTTTCTATACCATTCTTGTGTAACAATTCATGTATTGACTTGTTCCATGACCACGGAGTCTCACTCCTGAATTGGGTCCTGTGGAAAACCAATAAATAAATACAAATGCTGCACAATTCCTGATGCATAAAGGTTAAATTATATTTTACTTTGTAATTTTAGTCTTCTCTCTTTCCTATGTGCCATACAAAGACATTGTGGTTGCCCATTCATGCAAGCTCCCCACATATTAATATCATTTAGTCGTAGGCCCTAGGCTTTAAATTATTCGGGTTAAAGATTTGGTTAATACTTGTTTCATAGATCATGAATACAACAGTTTGTAATGTGGAATACATCATTTTTTAGAACAGGTACCTTTACATTATATTGTAAGACATGCATTTTTATTTTATATACATGTTATTTATTTTGAAAAATTACTAGGCCTAGTTTATACTTAAAAATTTATCTACCGAGTGGTCAAAGTTGGCATTCAAAAATTCTTTAATTTCTTTTGAAATAGCCCAGTAGTTAACTATGTGTTAAACTTTTTATGCAATTTGGTAAATCATGAAAGAGTTTCATGACAACATATTTCATCATTTTCTGGGCCAGAATTAGATTTAATCTTGAAAGTGAACTTTATCGTTTTTCCTTGTGTTATATATATACTAGTTTATTCACTGATGAATTACCCCAAAATATGCCCTATGAAAGAAGTGAATGAAAATAGTGGGCTAAGCTAATTTACTGTGATGGTTTTTTACCAAAATTAGCAATAGTTCTTTTAGCACATAAGTAGCTGAGCTCAAACATTTCAGCAGTTAATCAACATGTTTCTTCCAATTCAATCTGTCATCAGTGCAAACACCTAAAATTTTTTTAATATCCTGTGTTAGCTACAAAATTCTGTCCAAGCTCTTGATATGTTTATTAATGGAGTCATGCCATTTACTCTAAAGAACTGTATATATACTGTGTTTCATCAAAATGTAATGAGTCCATTTACAGAGAACCGCTTACTCCTAATGAGTTTATAAGAAACATTATTTACTATTTCATCAGTTGATTCTTGTTTGTCAGGTGTGGTTACAATACTTGTATCATCAGCAAAAAGCACTAGCTTTGCATCTTCAAGAATATAGAATGATAAGTCAGTACTATATATTAAGAACTGCAAAGGACCCAAGACCAACCCCGGGGGACCCCATTCTTACTAGCTCCCCAGTTAGAGGAAACTTAGGATTTTTGCACATTATAGGAACCACTCATTTCAGTTTTCTGCATATTGCCAGTAGGAATTAAACCATCTACTTGAGTTTATGTAGAAGAATTCAAGGATTTATATAGCCTAATTCAAAGCCTTTGAGAAATAACTAAAAATTCCAATGGGTGATGTCTGGTTGTTCAGATAATTGAATATTGATTAGTAAAAGCATATATATAAATCCCTCTGTAATTCAAACTGACACTTTGTTAGTACTTTATGCGTACAGATATGTGAAGCACTTTTGATTACATTGATTTTTTTTTTTTTTTTTTCAAGAATTGTGAGTAGACCAGTTAGAAGTGGGCGGTACTTATTCACGTTGGACCAATCCCCTTTCTTATGGAATTGTTTTACAATAGGACTTTTTAGTCTCTTGGGGAAAGTACCGTGCTTCAGAGAGCTGTTACATAGGCTATGTGGCTATGAATTGTACTTGTCTGTTGGGAACAAACTTTTTAACTTAGTGTGCTGCTGGAAACGCCATCAATTTCATCCGAACTTTTACATTTCAGCGAGTTTATTATTTTTCTAATTTAAAATGCAGAGGTGGATGGAATTTCAAATGTATGGCCTCTTCCATTAACAGCCTTGCCTCTTCAAATGAACTTTTAGATTGTATTTACTCCACTACATTTAAAAATGACAATTAAAAATATTCTCACCTTCTGACTTTCTGTTGGTAGAATTTTCATTTACTTTGAAGGTAGTGCAGTCTTCCTATGTTTTTGGTTGCCTTGTTTCCTTTTCAGTGATATTCCCATTTATTTATTTTTAATCAGAGATACTAGTCTCAGGCATGATACATATGCTTTAGGATTTGTAAATTACTTTTCTTAATGTAGCACAGTGGTTTTCATAGTAGCTTATTTGAGTAGGCTATTTCTACAGATATGGTGGACAGCTGTGATTATAGAATAAGCTCTCCCAGACTAAGGCTGGACAAAGCAAAATCCACTTTGCATCTGTTTGTAACAAGTGGCATTGTCCGCCAGCATCTGTTCACCAGTAGTGCAGCTGAAATTTACATTCTGGAACTAACCTTTCCAGTGTTAACACACTAAGTTCACTCAGTTGGTTTATTCTACCCCACTTGATTCTAGGTACTACCATCACAGAGCATTTTGATAAGCACAGTATTACCCCTGTTAGTCAATCCACTGCCAGTGTTACTGGCACAATTTGTATTTCAGATTCTGGTGCAGACAGGTTAAAATGTGGGTCAATTGAAGTCGGCTTTGACCAATGACGTCATATCTGAGTTAAAGATATGTTTGTTTGCAAGGAGAACATAGATTGTAGATTATGATTTTGTGCTTAAAAAGTGATCCGTAGCTTCTCTCTGATAGTTAGGTACAGGTTAACAGAGTTTTTATTTCACAATTAAGTGCCGAAGGCATGAATTTTTGTGCTGAAACCTGTGATTGATGGTACATTCTGTTGTGGTAATCTGTAATTTGAGGATAATCACAGATCTTATGAATTTTTTATTGATTGACTTGCATATCAGCTTGGATAAGATAGCAGATAATGTATCAATCAGTCTGTTTAGTTTACTTCTGTGAAGATGGTTTAGTTCAGAAATTGGACAAAGTTATAGTTATAATAAAAAGCTGATGGTTGATAATATGCATTTCCTAAAATATTAACCTTAATTTTTGCTTTACTTTCATGAGAATCTTGTGATATTTTAACATTTTTAGGGCCTGCTTGTCTGAGCAGCTTCTCAGTGAGCACTGACCTTAGTCTGAAATAGTAGTAGTCACATGAGTCAGTGTTCTCCCTTAAGGACTGTTCTATCAACCCAGCCAGTTTACCCTTTCCTTTATCAAGATGCATTCCATATCTAATGAAGTTCCACCTACTAATACACTTCACAGAAACTAATCCCATGTCAGACTTAGCAGCTGTACTGTGCAACTGATCTAACTCCCTGTCAATACTGCTTCCCACTCCACACACTAGCACAACTTGATCTTGCATTGTAAAGCCCTTGCACAAGGATCATATATTCTCTACTACCTGACTAAGAGATGGACAGGGTTTGAAAAAGTTCATGATCTAGTATTTGTCACCTATTTTTTCCTGCAATATCTTGCCCACACCTCTTCCTTAGCTTCTACCTAACAACAGAACTTCACTCCTACCCCTTGCTGTCTGCATTGGACTTTGGTGAGATGTATTGGCCATTTGGATGCACTTGGAAATAATGTAACTGTCTTGACCACATTTGAAACATTATTAGACCCTTGCACATTGTCATTTTCGAAGGTAAAGAGCTGTGTTAAAAAATTACCCTTAAAACAATTTGTATCACAGGAGTCTGTCAGCACTTACTCTTTCTATAGGGAGATGGTCCGGGGATGAATTTTATACTTATACATGCCTGTGACACAAATTGTTTTAAGGGGAATTTTTTAACACACCTTTGCCATAGAAAGTCTGTTGTCTGTTAACTTTACCTACTGCCACTGGAGCCTCTTCCTTAACTATGACAGCAAGACTAATATATTGCTTCTGCCAGTTACGAAGCTGTCACATACTGTCCTATTTCTGTGGGCCTGGCTCTCTGTTACTGTTTCCTACTTCTTACTCTTCTCCCCCCTTAACTTCTCCATTTCCTCCGCAGCACTATCTGATTCAACCAGAAGGGCTCTAATCTTCACCTGGAAGAGTCTCGTTTATCTTCTCACTCCCAATGCCACTAAATTCTACCTAATGAAACCAACTACACTAAAGAAGAAAACATGTAAAAGAACCATGGCTCACTATAGGGATTAAAGTATTGTGTGAATGGAACACAGAAATTATTTATTGTCATAAACGAGTAGAGCTCCTGTGTTATTTACACTGTTGTTGTCTTCAGTCCGCAGACTGGTTTGATGCAGCTCACCACACTACCCTGTCCTGTGCAAGTCTCTTCATCTGAGAATACGTTCGGCAACCTACATCATTTTGAATCTTCTTACTGTATTCGTCCCTCGGTCTCCCTCTATGATTTTTACCCCACACACTTCCTTCTAATGCTAAGTTGACGATTCCTTGATGTCTCAGGGTGTGTCCCACCAACCCATCCCTTCTCTTAGTCAGAATATGCCAGAAATTCCTTTTCTCTCCAATTCTGTTGAGCACCTCCTCATTAGTTATGTGATCTACCCATCTAATTTTCATCATTCGTCTGTAGCACCACATTTCAAAAGCTTCTATCATATTTTTGTCTGAACCCCTTATTGTCCACACTTCACTTCCATACAATGCTATACTCCAGACAAATGACTTCAGAAGTTCCTAACATTTAAACTAATATTGGATGTCAACAAGTTTCGCTTCTTCAGAAACGCTTTTCTTTCCATAGCCATTCTGCATTTTATATCTTCTTTACTTTGGCCATCAGAAGTTATCTCGCTACCCAAGTAACAAAAATCATCTACTACTTTTATTGCCTCATTACCTAATTTAATTCCTTCAGCATCGCCTGATTTTCTGACGCTACATTCCGTTATCCCTGTTTTACTCGTGTTGATGTTCATCTTGTAATTTTATTTACACTACTACTCAAAATTACCAAAGAAAGCAATTAAAAATTCAAAAAACCTGCACAATATGTTACAAAGCAGTAAGTCTGATAACAGAATGAGCTTTATGAAATGTGCAGAATTGATACCTGCACAAAGAACATCTCTGTTGGATCATTTCATTGGAAATCATGTGATTTTAGCCAAAGTAGGTTGCACAATGGTAAAAGATTTTGATGAATTTTGGCACACTTAATGTCTGCACTACAGTAAGTTTATGCATCAGATTGTGAAATTTATAAATTTGGGGAGATGGGGGAGTCTGAGCTAGGGCCCCCGAAAGTTACAATTTTTCCAATTGTTTTGAGGAAATTTGCCGGTAAAACTTCAGAGCTGGTTGCCCATTAGCATGGCACGTATGTTGGCAACTTTGAGTATTTCTGAACTGCAGATTCCGGCGCTACGTGCCCTCACTTATTAAAAAAGAATTCTTGTTTAACCTATATCTAACCTAAATTTCACTTAAAATGATCAATTAAAAAAAACTTTAGCTGGTTCAACTGTACGCATGTAATTTTTACTAAAACACCATCTTTCTCTGTAGAACAGTCCATATAAATGCAAGGGTTACCATACTACTAAGTCATAGTTGCTATTCAGTATTTTTCAGATAGACCATCTTCTCAATATAAAAGCCACAAATATTAAAAAAGTAGATACCATTTTCAGAGGACTTTGCAGTTGATGACGAATGACATTTTTTTTGCTGCTAGCCATGGGAGGATGGAGTTATCTTAAAAACTTGGCTTAATTTGTAGTTTGGGTGAAGATAGTGGCTTTTTGATGTTCAGATACTGGCACTGGAAGGCAATTAATGGGAAGTGTTATTGAGAGTGCCAATGAAAATATGTTTTTAAATTTTATTTTATAAACAACCCTACAATGTTCATGTACATCTTTTAACAGAAATTTGTGACATATTCATTGAAAACAGGTCAATGTTTTTGACGAGTGGTGGTGTAAATCTGCAATGACATGAATATGTGATACATTCATAGGAAATAATGTTGCTTTTTGACAAATTTCCATATAAATGTCATTGTTCCAACTGTCACTGTCGCTATGGAAGATATTCAGAAAAGTACGAGAACCATTCACTACACGAGTGTGACTAAGATTTTTTTTCATTTACGTCTCTTTCAGTAGAAAGAATTTTAAATGAAAAACTCTGTATTATAGATGAATTAATAGTCAAATTTGGAAAATTAAAAAAAAAAAATGGTCACACCCATGTAGCGACTGGTTCTCAATATATGTTTCTGAAGAACATAAGTAGTGATTTTAGAGACTAACACTGAGAACCGGTCACTAAATAGGTGTGACAGTTTCTCTTTTTAATTTTTTCCTTCTTTTCCTATTTATGAAAGTATTATGAATTTCAAATTACACACCATATTTTTTCATGCTATGAAATACGCATTTACATTGGCTGTCTCAATGATACTTCTCATTGGCTGCCTTCCGGGGTCAGTATCTGAATACCGAAAGCTGCTATATTCACCTAAACTAGGATTTAACTGGAACTTCACCAGCCATTCTTCACACCACAAGCACTTTTTGAATATATATAAAAAGACATAATGCGTATTCAGCTCTATGGGTCATTCAAAGACACTGAAAATAACAAAGTGGTTCTACTGAATGAAAGTTTTGGTCAGTGCATAACAGTTCCGAACACCAGACAGTACCCCACTTATATAAATGTTGAAAATGCTGTGGTTAAGGGTGTATCAAACTTCATTCTCTCTGACATCATCTGGTTTACTTCACATGCAGTACAGAGGCACAACAGCCTCCATTACAATACCAAGCAGTATCACTGTATTATATCAGCCCAACTACTTACATTATATGTTTTGAAGACTATATGTTACTATGTTATTGATCATTGTGAAGAGCACATCTCAATGAAGATAACAAATGGTAAAATACACTGCTCAAAACAATTAGGGGATCAGAAGAGAGAGCACACAAAATATACGTATGGTAATGTATTTTCTTCAGATATTCGTTACAATTGTAATTTGTATGTGATACAGTGCGATATTTTGCTGTCTCTCTCCTCTTTAATTGAGGTTTACATGGTGTTTACTCAGAGGGAGGCTCCATAAGCTACCATAATAATGACAGTCATTCTCATTGGCCTCTAGGTGTTTGATCACCTTGGACAGCCAGTACAGTTGCACACGTGTGTGGCATGGACAGTATGGAGTTATCAATCATCTGTTGAGGGATATTTGGCCATTCTTCCATCAGTGCAATATACAGCTCTGCAACTGTTGTGAGAGGTGCTGGTCTGGCCGCAATGCGTCTGCCAAGTGTGTCCCAGACATGCTCAATCTGGTTTAAGTTCGGTGAACAAGCTGGCCACTCCAATCATTCAATTCAATCAGCCTTAAGCATCTTGTCTACCAGTGTACCTCTATGGGGATGAGCCTTGTAGTCCACCAGAAGGAATCCAACTCCTATGGCACCAGCATAGGGCACAACACTAGGTCGAAGGATCTAGTCTCTCTACCTCTGTGCAGTCAAAGCGCCATTCTAAATGACTTTGAGGTCCGTATCTCCGCCAATACTGACTCCTGCCTACACAATTTGTCCACCACCATGATGTGGTGATGTTTCCTGCACATAAGCAGGATTGTTCAAAGTTCCACTTTCTCTCCAGATGAGGGAACAACAGTTGTCAAACTGAACACAAAATCTTGACTCATCTGTGAACAAAATCTGGTGCCATTCATTAAGACTATGTTCCTCAGCCCAGTTTCTGCGGGCTAGACAGTGTCATGGTTTTAATGGGGCACACACCATAGTCCGTGCCTAGAGGCCACATTCTTGAAGGCTATTTTGTACTATTTTGTTGATAGTGCACATTCTGTTGCTGCCTGGAGGGTGTGTTGCAGCTTAGTTTTATTCAGCCCCCCGTCTCGGTGGGCTGTTAACTGGAGATAATGGTTATCTCTTGCTTATGTTACCCATGGACTACCTTGGCCTTGTCTTCTTTTAACAGTTTCTGTTGTCTGAAATCGCATCCAGGTCCTGGAAATTACAATTTGTGACTCTCCAATAACTGCAGCTACTTCCCTCTGTGTCTGTCCTGCTTTTAACCTTCCTATGGCTGGCTCTCTCCATGCCATAGCTTTAGGTAAATCACATTATTGTTGCATTACACTATCTGCTCTCTACACTATCGGACCCCAGCTGCTTGTCAACACCAACCTCATCTGCAGCAATTTTGTCTTATTACCACGACCTTGGTTGCCCTAAAGTTGTTGTCTCCACTTAGTAGAACCGTAAGAAAGACATCAAACCATTTTAGTTAGTCAACTGATGACAATACTTCAGAACCTAGATATATCAACTGATCCTCTAATTGTTTTGACCATTGTAGTAACATAACTGCATCCACCTGAAACAGATGTAGCTTATTGTTTAATCAGTGAAACTCAGGCGCACTATAACAGGCAAACAGTACTCACTGGACAGGATAAATGAAATTTAAATATTCCAGTTGTTTAACACTCTCACTACTGGCCAATACCTGTCCATCTCTGCAAAATTGGTGAAATTTTAGATACATATGTGTAAAATTAATTACTAACTGAATAAAAATTATCTATCTGTGGTCAGAACTGTGAAAACAACATACCGGTACAGCACTTTATGGGTGATTTTCTTATAACAGTTCAAAACAAGATTCCTAATTGATTTGTGGTATTTTCTCCCCAAACTATTTTCTGTGCAATTTATGATGAAAATAATTCATTAGAATGTTCTCTTGTATCAGAAAAATTTGCAAACTAGAAAGTAACCTGTTTCCTTAAAAAGTACTGTTGTTTCTCTTTTTTTTAACAAAAAAAAAAAAAAAAAAAATTCTAATTTACATAATGTGCATCAAACTATTGGCAGAACCTATGGTTTTCATAGTAAACATATGTATGATAGTTATTATTTTCAACATATGCCACCTTTTCATATTCTGGGCATAAAAGTGAAGTATTGAAATTGTTCGATGAAAATTTGAGGACAAATTATGGTTATCTTGGTTTACATTTCATACCAGTAAACGAAAGGCAAAAATAATGGAAAATATTTTACTGTATGTGATAGTTAGCACGCAAATTACAATATAACATAAATAATAATTCTTAATAAACTCATAGTTCCATATTGAAGCATAACAGAAATAAAAATAAGCATGATAGGAATGAAAATCTATAGACAGGCATGGAATCATACATAAAGTGACACTTGTAATCACAGTTTACTTAATATATAAATGAGTTGAAAAATATCATGTAAACCAAATAAGACAGTATTAAATTTGTTGTTTTAAAGCTTTAAAAAATTCTAATTCTATTCTTAATCCTCTAACTCTAACAGAAACTTTTTGTTAGGAAGGGACTCTATTTATTATTATTTTCCTATAGACTGTGGTGACAAAGAACTTGAATGCACTACAGTTTTATTAACAGGGTTCAATTTTGGGCTGAAGTGCAGTTTAAGAGTCCGTGAGTGGCGTTTCATGTTTGGACGTTGGCAACGGTGCCGCAGCCAATCAGCAGTTGCATTTGCGCAGCCAATAACAAATAGCTTTCTCTTTATGGTTTGTAAACAAATCGGTGTAGTGGATGTTAGTTTAAATTATTGAATTTCAATAAATGTGAAATATATATTTACATTCTGTAATGGAGATTGAGCATACTGGCTGTACAATGTAGCCAAAATTATTTTCACCAGTGATTTTAATTGTGGTGATTGCATGACTTTTGCAGCCTTTAGGAGCACAATTACTTATACTAAATGGTTCTGAACCGGAGATTTAGGCGGTACTACGAGACAAAACTTCTTGTGTAACCTATGTACCTAACTTTAAGTTGCGCTGGCCTGTTGTTGGTTTTGAAGTTATCAATACAGTAGTGCGTTAAAAGTCTGAAAGTGTGTTTGAAACATCCTTTCGCTTAAGAAAGTTATCTGTAGCGTACCCTTGAGAAGGTGAGGTATAGATTAAACAAGAAATTTTTTTTTTTAGTACGTGAGGGCGTGTAGTGCCCGAATCTCTGGTTCAGAACCGGTACTTAGAGATACAGGGATTCTTCCAAATTACCAAACATCTGGTTTTTTCTTAGGGAAGTGTACACTAATTTTAATAACATTCATTATTCACATATTGAAAGGCACTGGAAAAATTACTGTCATTGTATTACTTGAGAGAGAAACACTTATTTCAATTTATGTTGCAAGAAATTATTAATTCTGAACGGAAAAGTAGTGCATGTGAAGAAAGGCCAAATTCACAACACATGAAACGCGGAATCTGATTGGGCGTCTTCACCTGCATCATTCATCGCGCCGTTACCAACATGTACGCATGAAGCACCACTCGTGGACTCATAAACTGCACTTTTACCCATCTAGTGTCTCATGTGCTTTCCTTGTATACTCACTAGCCTCCTTTAGAGCACCTCCTTGGTTGTTTGGTAACCTAGCGAGGATTGTATGAAGTCTGCTACATGTGGCTGTATCTTCTATGGGCTTACAGAAGATCTACAGAGATGACAATTTTGCTTGCTTAATCTCAATGCCATATTTAGTGAGATATTTCCAATATTTTGTCTGTTGACTTCTTGCAGCATGGAACTTTTGTGTCTCGTTTCCGCTGGTTGTACTAGGTGTTGGTAGCCAAGTAGAAAGAGACCGACACAGGGAAAATAGGAAGCACGCGTGTGCGGGTACAGAGTCAGAGGTGACCAGCCAGTGGACAGCAGAAACTAGAAACACTAAGCTAGATTAGTACAAGATATGTATTTCGTAGAAATAATACAATACGTAACTTGGAGGGCAGCAGACTAGTGGAATGCTGGTACATAGTTTAACTAGATAGTGGCCTGTCTACTGATGAGTGTTCTAGTGCCTACCCGATAGCCAAGTGACCGGTGCAGTTCAGTGGTGGTCACGAGTGGAGTTGCAGCAGAGAGCACTTGTGGCCGACGTCGTAAGAACGCCACGCGACGCGGTGAAAGTACGTGGAGCACACTTCAGACTTGTGCGACACCACACCCCTACCCCCTAAACCGCCGCACCCTCGTGACGTAGGGCTTAGGGCCACAGCGACGGCACTGGGAGGATGGCCTAGGCGGGGGCGTTACTGGTGGGACGGACGTCGTAGCTGAGGCTGGGATCAAGACGCCATCCGCGCCCCGGTATCCACCTTGTGATCCCTCAGACAACCCACCAAAACGAGGGGAAGGGCGCACACCTCCACCCAGAGGGATCATCTTCTTAGGTGCTTGGCCCAGGCGGGGAGGGGGGGGTATGCACGGTCCCGGAGTCTCATTCGGTGACGCTGGTAGCTGCGGCGGCGGCAGCGGGGACAGTTGCATCGGAGGCGCGTCGACCTCTATGGGGACGATCTCGTAGTCCGAGGACGCTGGGTCCATCGGTGAGCGATGTGGCTGTGCTCCCTGGCCGTGAACTGGGTCTGGAATCAAGAAACCAGAGATAGGATCGCACGGCCTGTGCAGCCACAACTGGTTTGCGTGACGCCACAGCTCCGACCCTATGGAAGAATGTACAACATACATATTGCGACCGAGCAAGCGCTGAATTGTGCCCGGCATCCAACTTTTCTTCCCAGCAAACACCTTGTACAGCACCGGCGTAGAAACCTGAAAACGCGAAGCGCAATACGAACCGACTCGGTGTGTGGGAGGCTGTAGCAGGTGAAGGAGAGTGCGGTGACGGCAGCCGTGTAGCAGCTCGGCAGGAGATGGGCCGTCACGTGGCATGCACTGATGCGTAGACAGGAAAATTTGAAGAGCTTGCTGCCTGGAGTGCTGACCTTTCATCTTTTCCATGTGAGACTTGAATGTTCGAACAAAACGTTCTTCTTCACCATTGGACTGAGGGTGAAAAGGTGCAGTGGTAATGTGCTGAATGCCATTCACACAACAAAACTGTTGAAATTCCGCACTAATAAACTGAGGTCCATTGTCACTGACGATAGTTTCAGGCCAACCTTCGATGCAAAACACTGATGTTAAGGCATTGATTGTACTAGACGCTGTTGTTTTCATGGCAAGCACAAAAGGAATCTTGCTGAAAGTGTCTACAACAATTAACCAGCGCATATTCCAGAAAGGTCTGGCAAAATCAATGTGTAAACGTTGCCATGGTCCTTTGGGGCGTGGCCCGTCCGAGAAAGTTTGTGGAGGAGCTGCCTGATGCTCAACACAAACCGTACACTGTGACGTCATGCTCTCTATCTGGGCGTCCATACCAACCCAGGTACAATGACACCTGGCCAGTTGATTTGTCGTAACAATACCCCGGTGTCCTTGATGCAGGAGGCGTAAAACTTCTCGTTGCAGGGAACGAGGAACAATCACTCTTGTTTGGTCATTGTCGGTATGTAACAACAGAACACCCTGACTTAAAGACAGTGCATGACATTGTGCAAAATAATGTTGAACCAGAGGCCAATCAATGTCTTTGGCTCTGGCAGGCCACCCTGATCGAACAAAACGTGCTACCACACTTAGGTCCGCATCCACAGCTGTTTCCTGTGTAACCCGACGAGAGTTCAAAGGGAAGTCTGCAACAGCGGAAGCATCTCTGGAGTCTATCTGACAACATGCCTTTTTGGAAGAATCAAACGACACATGCTGGCCAACCGGAAGTCGGGAAAGTTTGTCTGCGTTACCATGTTTAGTGGTATGTCGGTACAAAATCTCATACTGATAATTAGACAGTATCAAGGACCATCTATGAATCTTTTGTGCCGTTCGTGGCGGAATTGGCTTTGTGGTGAGAAAATCGATGTGAGAGGCTTGTGGTCTGTCAACAAATAGAATTTTCTGCCATAGAGATAATGATGAAACTTTGTGACGCCGTAAATGATGCTAAGACCTCCTTTTCTATCTGACTGTAAGTCTGTTGCATTGGCGTCAGGAGCTTGGACGAAAAGGCAATAGGACGATCGTGAGATCCAATACGATGTGACAATACTGCGCCCAGACCATAAGACGTCCATTGCTAGCACTACAGGTTTCTGTGGGTCAAATGGAATCAAACATGCATCACTGAGTAGTGCAGACTTTAATTTGTCAAAGGCAACATGGCAGTCTTTAGACCATACAAAAGGAACATTCTTCCTACGTAAGCGATGCAGTGGAGCTGCAATCTGAGAGGCATTCGGAATAAATCTGAAGTAATAGTTAAGCTTTCCCATTACTGCTTGCAATTCGTGCACATTCTGAGGAGGCGGCAAGTCTTTGGTTGTTTGAAGGTGTGACTGTAAGGGATGGATTCCTTGGGCATTAATCACATAGCCTATGTACTCTATTTCAGTCTGGAAAAACTAACTCTTTGCTTTATTACAACGTAGATCTGCAGCAGTCAACACTTTGAAAAGGCACTGCAGGTTTGATAAATGTTCTTCAACTGTGCGCCCAGAGACCACAATATCATCTAAATAGTTCAAGCAGCACAGTACAGAAACTGTCAGCTGTTCCAAAAAACACTGAAAAATAGCGTGGGCAGAAGAACTGCCAAAGGGTAGGCGCTGAAATTGAAAAAGGCCCACGTATTAATGACGAAAAACGTTTTTGACTTGTCATCGAGCGGAATCTGTAAGTATGCCTCTGCTAAATCAATCTTAGAAAAGAAGTGAGACTGTCCTAATTTGTTCATTAGTTCCTCAGGTCGGGGCAGGGGGTAAGTGTCTACAATTGTTTGACAGTTCACTGTTGATTTGAAACCCGCACAGAAACTAAGTTTTCCTGTTGGCTTTACTAGAATCACTAAAGGCGAGGCCCACTGACTCGAAGAAACAGGAGAAATCACCCCTCTAGCCTGCCAACATTGAAGTTCTTCAGCAACTTTATCACGAATTGCGATAGGCACTGGTCTAGCTTTACGAAATTTTGGTACAGCAGATTCTTTTAAAGTTACATGTGCCACAAAGTCTTTTGCACAACCTAGTTCCGACGAAAACAAGGCACTGTATTTTTCACACAATGCATTGATTTTTTTCTGAGGCACTTCTGACGAAATTTGATGCACATCTCTTTGAATTGATAAGCTGAACAAGTCAAAAGCATAGAGTCCAAAAATGGTCTGTGTAGATTTGGCCTGAAGAACAACAAAAGTAACAGTTTTGGTAACACCTTGAAAAGAGGCGGGCAGGCTACACGTTCCTAGCACGGGAATACTTTGTCCCGTATATGCTTTAGCACTTGTTGAGACGGTGACAATTTTGGCGAGCCCAGATCATCATGTGTGTCTTTATTCATTAATGTGACAGCGGAACCAGTGTTGAGCTGAAATTGCACAGTTTTATTTTCTATGGAAAGAGTCACAAAAAGTTTTTGCTTGTGGCACTCGACAGGTGCGCAAATGTGGGCAACGTCTATCAAGTCTACCGTCACTAGCTACACAGTACTGAGCACTATTACAATGAGAAGTTGCAGAAGGCACTAGGTTCACTACAGGGTTGCACTGTACATAGTCATTTTGCTTGTCTCGAACCCTTTTCTGTTGCACGGTTTTACATGCTCAACGGTGCTTGCTATGTGCCTCACTACATAGTTTTGCAGTAGGTGCAGACGAACTTTCTTGCATTTGCAAATCAAGAAAAGCACTGTTCAAGTCCACAGCATGTATGACATTTACAGTATGAACTGTTCTCGCACTCTGTGAAGCACTGTTCCTAATGGCACAGTCCTTACAATTTTTATTCTGCATACACACTGTTTGTACATGTCCTGATTTGCCACATTGATAACAGATGGTGTTGCGCCAAGGGCACTGCGCACGTTTGTCGCGAGATACACACTGGGGTCAAGATTTACGAACATTTTTCTGATAAGAATGTCGGCGCCCTTTTGTCAAATTACTTTGTCTAACACGACAGGGCGACCTTTGTGTCGCACTTTTACACTGGCTGCTGTTCACTGTCTGTTCAGCACGCCCGGTAGAATTGTAAGACTCACTAAGGCTAGACTGAAAGCTGTGACTAGGAAAGCGTCTGTTGCGGCGCACTGAGTTAATACTGTGGCTTTGGATTTCTACATCTGCTAAGTCAAAGGTATCATGCGCTTCAATAAGTTGCAGTACACTGTCTAATGAAGGGTCAGACTGTTTTAGAATTGCTGCCCTAATCCTGGGGTCCTCCCAACATCACATCACTATAAGAACGTCCACAAGAGCACGTAAAATTACATCTGCAGGTTAAGCCCTTCAACTCCGTAATCCAGTCTTGATGCGACTGGTCCGGTGATTTTTTTTTTTTTTAGTCTGTTGCTATGAGAACTTTTCTCTCGTAATGAGCATTCAGTGCATCTACTATTTGAGCAAAATGGAGATCACAAGGAGATGCGTGGGGGAAAAGTTTCTGCAGTAACACGAAGCTCTTAGTGCCCACCACTGAGAGGAAAATATGCTTGACAGTCTGACCTGTAATTTGATGAGCCACGACGAGTTCTTGAAATGGTGCCAAGTAATCGCTCCATTCTTCCTCACATTCGTCGTACTGGCGAAACACAGGAAGCTTTGCGTCGGCAGATGTGGGCATTTGAAGCAACGGCTGTTGTGGCTGAGCTGCTGGCGCTGTCAACTGGGACACCGCTTGGAGTAGTTGCGTGATTTGTGCCGTCTGTAACTGAATAATTTCCATTAAATTTGGGTTCTGGGTAGTGGCCATGCTGACCGATTAGGTGCCATGCATACAAGTAAATTATAACAAAACACAAATGCAATATGAAAGATGTCTCTCTGGAACAAAAAAGTCCACAAAACACGTAACGGAATATCGTCCCCCAAAAATCTTATTATAAGGGTGGCTGGGCAGGAGTAATTTCTGCGTGCTCCGACTGCTGCTGTCTGGCTGCTGCAAGCGGGCTGGTCCAAGGTTCTTCTATCGCTCCTCGTCGCCAGTTTTGTGTCTCGTTTCTGCCGGTTTTCCTAGGTGTCGGTGGCCGAGTAGAAAGAGACCGACACAGGGAAATAGGGAGCACGCATGTGCGGGTACAGAGTCTGAGGTGACCAGCCAGTGGGATAGCAGAAACTAGAAACACTAAGCTAGATTAGTACAAGATATATATTTTGTAGAAATAATACAATACGTAACTTGGAGGGCAGCAGACTAGTGGAATGCTGGTACATAGTTTAACTACATAGAGGCCTGCCTACTGATGAGTGTTCTAGTGCCTATCCGATAGCCAAGTGACTGATGCAGTTCAGTGGTGGCCATGAGTGGAGTTGCAGCAGAGGGCGCTCGTGGCCGACGTCATAAGAACACCGCGCCGTGCTTGCATGGCGGCACGTAGTGAAAGTACGTGGCGCACACTTCAGACTTGTGCGACACCACAGGAACCATATTCTTACTTGCTTCTATTGCAATTACAGGCTATTGTTTCACCAGTGTACATTCCATATGTGCACTTCCTGGTGACTGAAGGACGGTTTTGTAAATACGAGTTCATAGTGGTATAGGCTACATCAATTTGTCTGTAAATTTCTCAAGACCTAATATATTCTGCTTTGAAGTTCTGATTTCATGTGAGTTTGATTGTAGATATTTTTCTATATGAGACCCATCTGTTTCCCTGGGATTCTACATCTACGTAAGTACTCTACAAGTCACATTGAAGTGCATGCTGGAGGGTTCATCAAACTGCTTTTGTGATGATTCTCTACAGTTCCATTTTCTAATAGCTCGCAGGAAAAATGAACGCCTAAATCCTTCTGTCTTTGATCTGATTTCTCTTATTTCGTTTTGATGATCATGTCTTTCTGTGTAGATGGGTGCTAACAAAATATTTGCATTCGGAAGAGAAATTTGGTAAAAGAAATTTCACAAATAGATCTCGTCGCAACAAATAACGCCTTTGTTTGAGTGATTTACACCCCAATTCGTGCATCATTTCCTTGACACTCCCCCCCCCCCCCCATATTGCGGTAATACAAAAGGAGTGCTCTTTTCTGAAGTTTTCTCTAAATCACCTGTCAGTCGCAGTTGGTTGGAATCCCATAATGTTCAACAATACTCCATAATAGGATGCACAAATGTGGTGTAGGCAGTTTCTTTAGTGGAACTGTTGCATTTTCTAAGTGTTCTGCCAACGAAACATAGGCTTTGGTTCACTTTCCCTACAATATTTCCTGTGTGTTCTTTGTAATTGTTACTCCTAGGTATTTAGTTGAATTTACGGCCTGTAGTGCATGGTCTATTTATCTCCGGTTTCATCCTCAAACTTGTTATACTGCTACATGCCATTGTTTGGCACTACTCTTAAAAAGGGCCCAAAAGCAATGTCAATTATTTCTTCTCTTATTGTTTTCCTGAATGTAGATTCCCTGTCCCTATTCAGGATCTCCGGGTTACTCTTGAGAAATGTTAGAGATGATACTCTGCTCCGGAGTATGTATTCCTGCTTCCCCACACCAGTTTGGGCCACTGGCATCACAGCTAACAAAGTTATCCATTCAGCTGCAAGCACCTGTTTATCATTATCCTGACTTCCTGGGAGGTAGGAACACTGTCATAATTAGGAAGGTAAGCGGATGCTGGCAGTATTTTCCTTTTGCTACCTTCCTTTCATTGCTTCATTCTTACAGTCACTAAGTTTCTGGAGCAAAAATCTAACATTTATACAAATGAAATTCCACTCTTGACATAAATATATGTTCTGGAATTCCTTAGATTTTAGCATAGATCAGCTCGTCTCCAATTCTGCAGAGGCTTGAAACACACACCCCTTTATATAAATATGTTCCTGGAAAAGGGTCTCATCCATCACAACTCTGGACAGCAGTTGCAATCTTAATGTGTTGTATGTTTATTTGTAACATTTGCAGCCACAAAGTTGCTGCCATGGCCACAACCAATGTCATTCATTACTCTAATGGTAAATATGAATATGAAAAATACATGACATCTGTTGATGACAATGATGTGTTTTATAGTGCAACCTAACCCAGACAGTATATCACAACTCGCTACATATATTCATTATAACAGTTTTAACTTAAAAAACTATATTAATATTTGAAAAGTACATCATAACATTTCCTCAGTACAATTTAATACAGCAGTTATTATCTTAAAGATTGAAGCCTTTATATGTCTATCCTAATAGTGGTCCATCACAAAAGGGAAATACACCTATACCAAATGGTAGAGTGTCACAGCAGTTGCTCTATTCAGTAGGAATACAGCACGGTGTGTATCTTGTGGCAAATGTCTGTGACATCATCTGGTTGTATAATAAAATTAGTATGGCCCATCATGGTCTTACAATATAAAAGTGAACATTCCGTATTGTTCAAATGAAACATTTCTTAGTAGGAATACTACTGTAAGAGCTAATGGATAAATTAACATGACGTACAAAATTACAAATCACAGCTAAAACAAGTACAAAGATTTACTTATTAATTAGTTAAATAAAAGATGCTTTCTGACACATCACAGAGAGGAACAAAAAATATTTTTCTTTTGTTCCACAGCTTGTATGTGTTCTTGCTTCGTACCTGTCGTCACAATGTTAAATCATCAGATATTGTTACAAATTTTTGCCAGAGTCATTCCCCTTATGTCGTCATTTTTTATGATTTTGTTTCTCCTATTGTCCTGAACACAAGACACTGAGGTAAATATGTGTATTTTCCATTGAACCACCCATTCTTTGTGATTCACTGGTCACATGGAGGGGCGGAATTGCTTTGATACTATGATAATGATGGTAATAATGACAAACTAGTGATCAAGAATGTTTACTGCATTATAGAAGAATGATAAAGATTAAAGTAAGAAATGGAAAAGGTCTTTGTTGGCGCACTGCAAAGACTTTTAGCATTTTGTTACTGAATACCGTTTACCGTTTACGATATTTGGAGAGGGGGTGGGGGGGGGGAGACCTGAAGCCACACACATCGCTAGTACAACAAAATCTCTTACTAATCAACTAAGCTTGTTGTAGATCACGAGACGAGAATAGTCCCACAGAGCTAACATGTCACTGCTGATTCAATTGTCTGCCATTTCTTTACTCTCTGTTGGCAGCTCTGTTGGGACATAATATGTTTTGCAATTTAAGCATTGGATGACCTTCCTGCGATTGAAAATTTAATTCTTGATGTCATTGTCATATAAATGCATCGACTAATAAGATTTCTTCATCAGTTTTGGAAAATTACAAGAATATAGCAGAATAACTGAGCACGATTGCTGGAAGTGAGTGAACAATCACAGAATTACCTACATTGTCAGCAATACTGCCAAGCAGTTCTGAGCAGCCCATTACAGCCTCACTCCTACAAACAGCTTGCCTCATCTGGCTTTTAACTATGCTACACTATCAAGTGCCATTCTAAGGAAAGGCTTCAGACCAACAACAGATTATGGCATTGAAAAATGCAGATGGATTGGTAGTGCTTACTTGGGTAGTTTTTAGCATTTATACGTTTTTCACCTTACCGTATTGCTTGATACCAAGATGATGAACAAAATACAAATCAGTTTCCCTCGCAGTTGCTTCAGTTCTTTGCAGAGACTTTCTTCTGGGAAACTGAGAAATATCACTCGGCTCACACCAACTGAGAAATGGATGTGCTCGGATATTCACCAAGAGATGCTGGATGGCTGCTTCACTAGAGACATGGGACTGGCCTCTTCCTACTTTACGCCCAGTACAGCCACTTAACTGATGGCACCTCCAACAGTGCCTAGCTGTTTTTGCTGGTACTCCACACTTTTCTGCAACTTCTGACACAGAATAATTTCCATTTTTGATTAATGCAATCACTCGAACTCTTGCTACAGATAGATTGCTATTAACAAATAAGCATTTAAACAAACAATATTTTGGTTTTTTGTTTCATTGTGTTTAGTGCCCCATTTAGGTATATAATTTGGGTGATGTATTAAAAATACACGGTGTCCTATTGGCACTCACTCTTGGCCACTCATGCAGAGCCACCAGGTGTGTTTAAGCTCGCAGAAAGAGGAACGCTGGGCCAGCCTCTGTGATGTGAAAAATAGGAGTCGCTCGTGTACCTGATCACATGCAGGATGCCAGCTACATTTAGCAGGCCACCTGTGTAATCAAGATTTTCCAACATCATAGGTGTTGTTTGGCAACTCTGGTGTCATGCAGGTGTAATTCTGATTTGTACTTCTAGAGTCGTTTGACTTTTTATTGTCATTTCAATTAAATATTTTGAACAATTACTATGATAATATACCACAATCTGGTAACAAACTGAAATTATTTGTGCTCTGGTGGGTCATTTCATGCACTGCTTAGCTGTACAGTGGTCACTTTCTAAAAAGGTAGTTCATTTAGAAATTGGTTTCAATTTTGTTGCAAAAGCTGAATCTCATCAATTAGTCTCATTACTAATTTAATTTACCCAGTTACTGTCACAGTGAAATTCTCTCACCTGTCTCCTGGCAACTTCGTAGCAGATGCCATAGCCATCTAATTCATGAATATCAGGTTACATCACAAACAAAATGGAAGAATGTTGCTGTAAAGAATCAAAGCAACTGTCAGGGGCACAGACTTGTATTTTGTTCATTATCTTGGTATCAAGCATACGGGAAAGTGATAAACATATGAATGGGGCAACTACCAAAGTACCCACTTCTGTTTTATTTTAGCTTTGAGAGCCCTATATTTGAAACGAGCTTGTGATTACGTGATATCATTTATTACTCCATTTCATCAATGCTTTGGTGAATTTCCATAACCGCTGCACATTTTGGTGATATTCCTGAAATGTCAGCTGTGTATGACCCAAGACTGAATGTAGTTACAGTCCGTTTCAGGACAACAGTGGATAGTATCTATGGTCACTTGACATTTTTTCTTTTTGTTGAAAGAAGGTCTCACTGAAAGTTGATGAGGGTATCATCAATTCATCTTTGTCTCAATGCTGTAATCTGCTGTCAGTCTGAAGCCTTCCCTTAGAATAGCACTTGGTACTGCAACATGGCTAAAAGCCAGCTGAGGCAAACTGTTTTTAAGGTTCGAGTCCCGGTTCCGGCACACAATTTTAATCTGCCAGGAAGTTTCATATCAGCGCACACTCCGCTGCAGAGTGAAAGTTTCATTCTGAACTCTGTGAGTGTTAACTCTCTTTCAGAATTCGTGCTGAGCTGCTCTAGAAGTTCTTCCTATTGCTCAGCAGTATTGCTGACAACGTTAGGCAACTCTGTGAGTGTTAACTCTCTTTCAGAATTCGTGCTGAGTTACGCTGCTATATTCTTGTAATTTACAACATTGGTGTGGAAATCTGAGTAGTTGTTGCATTTATATGACATTGACATTGTGAATTTAATTTTCAATTGTAGGAAGCTCATCCCATACTATAATGGCAAACAGTTTTGTGTTTTATGTCACTAACTGTATTAGCTGTCAAGTGCTGCATCCAGATGCAGGAATGTTATTGTGCTGAAATGTCATTACCAGTGAAGAATTAAGTGAACTATGTTACGGATATGCTCCCATTCCACTCTTGGCGTTACCATTCACAAGGGAGTTGGAATAAAACTATTGTTAGTGAGTGGTTTTGATCGCCAGCCCTCGCACTTGCAATTAATGCACTGTACCGTGAGACCACGGATGTAACAGAACACAAGACTTCCTGTATGAACTGCCAGTCTACATTGTTCCCACATTTTGCAGATAGCTGCACTTACAGCATATCAGCGTGGTCACGTCTCTTGTCCCATGTTGCCATCAGTGTGGACTTAGGATCAGCTGTTGCTGGCTGTGTTTTATGTCACAGTGTGTACCTAGAACAACAGTTCCTGGTGGAAAGGAGATTATAGGATACACAGTTACTGTTAAAAAAAAGGGGGCAACTTCTGCATTATAGCCATTTAAATGTGCAAATATTAGTAAAGCTAAGGGACCAAACTGCTGAGATCATAAGCCCCTTGACTTACAAACTACGGTACTTAAACTTCTTACTTTGGTGCCATGTCATTAAGAATTGGAAGACTCCTCAGAAATTGACATTAAGTGTGTGTTTAGACCGTCTGCAAAACTGAGGAACTTGTTAGGTTCAGTCAAGAATGATCTTGGCCTGAGGAAACGTGGTGTGTATGGATCCCTTTTTGTCACACAGTACAAGAACACTGTGACAAACATCAGCATCATACGTGCCTACGTCAACCGGAGAAGTCAACAATTGCAGAATAATGTCTAAATACAGGACATCGTATGTTTTATGAAAATATCTCCAGCTTCATTGTTTTGGGATTGTGTAATTAAGGAAACAATAAGACTTTGTACAGCTGACAATTTCATCAACAGGGATTGGGATTTCAATTGAGTACAGCTTGGAACCCTGCATTGCCTACTACCAAATCACAATGAGAAAGTCTATTTTTTTCGATAATGGGCCCCATCGTAAATTTGGTTTAGTTACAGCGAGTAATGTCTAGTTGCACTCTTAGTAAACACAGAACTTGTGCAGATAGGCCGCTCGAGTTTGGCAAATTATTGCACATGTGTGGTTTGGGGGCTTGCATATTCTCTCTCTCTCTCTCTCTCTCTCTCTCTCTCTCTCTCTCTCTCTCTCTCTCTCTCTCTCTCTCTCTCTGTGTGTGTGTGTGTGTGTGTGTGTGTGTGTGTGTGTGTGTTCTATATAAAGGGGCACCGATGTGCGAATATTGTCATTCATACTTAACCACTATCAAGGTCCAACCACACTGAGCATTATCTGGCGGCAAACTCATGAAGACTATTTGGAACGTATCTGCTGGGAATGCTTTAAGAGTCACTACTTAAACTAAGTTATGCTTAGAAATACACACACACACACACACACACACACACACACACACACACACACAAGGGGGACTCGAACCTCTGATGGTGAGAGGCTTTACCATCTGTGTCAATGTGCCTTAGACCACACGGCCATTCCCGTGTGGCATATAATAGCTGTAAAATAAAACCTTCATCCATATAGGAATGCAGAATTGACTACATTTGGCTGTCAAGAAGGCAATGTGTGTAGCCTCCAGTGACTGTCATATCAGAATGGTATTGAAAGATCTCTCAAACTAGTCATACATAGAAGCCTTGAAGTTAGTGTACAAACACTCATGCATGACTTAGGAATTGAAATTGAGAGTAGCAAAGTAAAAACTGAATTAATGAATCCCATTTTCAAGTGTTACTTTAGTAAGGAAGATAGAGTTACTGCACCACTGCAACATAAGTGCTGCAGATATTAGTGTGTCACTACGGAACATTTATAAAAATTAAACAAAGCTTCAGGGCCTGATTTGATCCATGACAGATTTACATAGACTCTTCTTTGGGGTTAGATTCCATTTTAATTGTAATATACCATAGTTCTGTAGGAGCAACAAATGTGCTTTTGAGACACTTGTCTACTAGAAGGGTGGTGGAAATGTCAAATTTTACTGATGCCAATGTATTGTAGAATGGTAGAACATACTCTGATCTGAACACAGTGAGATATCTTGAACAGATTAACTTCCATGCCAACTAGCTTGTTCTGAAGAAATCAATCACATGAAACCAAACCCAACTCAAGTTTCCTCACATGACTTTCGTCATGGATCAAGGAAATCAGGGGATGGCGACAACATTTAACTAAGTACTGCAGCAATATTATTAACCAGACTATGATTATATGGAGTATCAAACAAAATTTGTGACAGGGTTGAGGTATTCTTTGTAGTCAGGAAGTACCATATTATCGAGGCTGGAGAGTCATAGGCAGAAATGGAAATGTCACACATGGTCCAAGGCAATGCGTTGGGACCCTTGTTTTCTATGCTGTACATTAATGGCAGTGCAGACATTATACTTTTTGCAGATTATGTAATTATTCAAAATGAAGCCCTTCCTGAAAAAATTAAAAACTTACTGAGTCAAATCTCTACATTATTTTAAAGTGGCAGAGATATTTACAGCTTGCTTTATTGGTATAGAAATATATAACTATACACCTCACAAAATAAAAAAAAAAAAAAACACAGTATCCTATGACTATAGTATCAGTGACTCAATTAGACCAAGTAAAGTCATATAGATATCACTGTGTTATGATCAAAGGAATGTAAGTCAGTTTTAGCTACTTTACAGGGGAGATGATAAAAGGTATTTTAAGATGAAAATTTCATGTTTCATGGACTTTTGAAAATTTTGTATACTAAAGAATACAAATACAAAACTGTCAGGTGGTAATACATACCCTTAAAAATAGACCTTACTGCTGTACCGCTATTAATTGTTTAATATAGTGCTGTGGGTTCCACTCCCATGAACCACAGACATTGCCCAGGTGGGGTAGCTTGCGTGCCTCAACGATACAGATAGCCGTACCGTAGGTGCAACCACAGCGGAGGGGTATCTGTGGAGAGGCCAGACAAATGTGTGGTTCCTGAAGAGGGGCAACAGTGTGGATGATTGACTGAGCTGGCCATGTAACATCAGCTAACATGATTTTGTCACGCAGTTACTGTGAACGGCTGAAAGCAAGGGGAAACAACAGCCGTTACTTTTCCCGAGGACATGCAGCTCTACTGTATGAACATATGATGATGGCATCCTCTCGGGTAAAATATTCCGGAGGTAAAATAGTCCCCCATTCGGATCTCCGGGGACTACGCAGGAGGATGTGAGCATCAGAAAAGACAACACTGGCATTCTACGGATCGGAGCGTGGAATGTTAGATCCCTTAATCAAGTAGGGAAGCTAGAAAATTTAAAAAGAGAAAGGATAGGTTGAAGTTAGATATACTGGGGATTAGTGAAGTTCGGTGGAAAGAGGAACAGAATTTCTTGTCAGGTGAGTACAGGATTATAAATACGGAATCAGTTGGGGGTATTACAGGAGTAGGTCTAATTGTGAATAAGAAAATAGGAATGTGCGTAAACTACCATGAGCAGTGCAGTGATCACATTATCATCAAGACAGATACGAAGCCAACACCGAACACAGTATTAAAGGCTTATATGCCAAATAGCTCTGCTGATGATGAGATCGAAGAAAATTTATGAGGAGGTAAAGGAAATTATTCAGACAATTAAGGGAGAGAAAAACTTAATTGTGATGGGAGACTGGAATTCGGTAGTAGGACAAGAAATAGAAGGGATGATAGGTGAATATGGTCTGGGCAAAAGGAACGAAAGAGGAAGCCACCTGGTAGAATTTTGCACAGAACATAATTTAGTTATAACAAACACCTGGTTTAAGAATCACGAAAGAAGGTTGTATACATGGAAAAGACCAGGAGACACCGGCAGATACCAGATAGATTTTATAATGGTAAGACATAGATTTCGGAACCAGGTATTAAACTGTAAGACATACCCAGGGGCAGATATAAACTCTGACCATAACTTATTGGTCATGAATTGTAGGCTGAAATTGAAAAAAAAAACTGCAGAAAGGTAGGGCAATAAGGAGATGGGACCTGTATAAACTGAAGTTCTTGTGAATTTCCGAGGGAGCTTTAGGCAACAATTGACAGAAACGGGGGAAAATAAAACAGTAGAGGAGGAATGGGTAGCATTGAGAGATGAAATAGTGAAGGCAGCAGAGGACAAAATAGGTAGGAAGGCAAGACCTACAAAAAACCTTGGATATCACAGGACATACTAAATTTAATCGATGAAAGGAGAAAATATAAAAAATGCAGTAAATGAAGCAGGCAAAATGGAGTACAGACGACTAAAAAATGAAGTTGGCAGGAAGTGCAAAATGACTAAGCAGGAGTGGCTAGAAGGCAAATGCAAGGATGTAGAAGAATGTATAAACAGGGGAAAAATAGATACAGCCTACAGGAAAGTAAAAGATATTTGGAGATAAGAAAAACAGCTCTATGAATATCAAGGACACAGATGGAAAACCAGTTCTCAGCAAAGAAGGGAAAGCTGAAAGGTGGAAAGAGTTTATAGAGAGGCTCTACGAAGGAAATGAACTTGGAGGCAATATTTTAGGAAGGGGAGAAGTAGTATATGAGGATGAAATAGGAGTTTTGTTACTTGGGCAGTAAAATAACAAATGATGGTCGCAGTACAGAGGATATAAAATTCAGAATGGCAATGGGTAGAAAAGCGTTCTTGAAAAAGAGACATTTGTTAACATCAAATATTGATTTAAGCCGAAGGAAGTCCTTTCTGAAGGCATTCGTGTGGAGTTTTGCCTTGTATGGAAGTGAAACACGGACGATAAACATTGTGGACAGGAAGAGGATAGTCTTTTGAAATGTGGTGCTACAGAAGAATGCTGAAGATTAGGTGGGTGGATTGTGTAACTAATGAGGAGGTACTGAACAGAATTGGGGAGAAAAGGAATTTTTGGCATACCTTGACTAAAAGAAGGGATTGACTGGTAGGACACATTCTTAGACATCAAGGAATTGTGAATTTGGCGTTGGAGGGAAGTGTGTGGGGTAAAAACCGCAGAGGAAGACCAAGAGATGGATACAGTAAGCAGATTCAGACAGATGTAGTTTGCCGTTCAGACCGATGTAGGTTGCCGTTCTTATGTGGAGTTGAAGAGGCTTGCTAAGGATAGGGTATTGTGGAGAGCTGCATCAAACCAGTCTCCGGACTGAAGAGCACAACAACAACAACAACAACAACAACAACAACAACAACAACATAGTGCTAAGGAGATATATCATTATGATTGTAATTGAATCAAAGTACATAGAAGTTTCACACTTTGGAGCTATAACTTAGTTCACCAAAATATGATATAAAGAGTTACTGTAATTTACAGCTACAATAAAAGCAAATTAATCGATTTTTGTACCAAAGTCACCGACGAATGTTTATGTTCTAGCTAACTTCGTCACAACCCTTGCCACTACAGTTTGAATATTCAGTTTTCTATTCTTGAAAACTCTTGTAAAATCCGTGATACTTATCGCTGATAATGCCAGTGTGGCACACATTCTCTCTCTGAAGTGATACTGAAGTTGACTCGCTTTAAACCATTGTACTAGATTTTTTTTTCTGTTAATTTTAGTATTTTTCATCTTTTCCTTCTGCATTACACCAAACTCCAGGAAGTCCTTCTGCTCCATTTCTACAGTCTTTATTTTTTAGTAGTCTGAACAACAGTATACCACCCTGGAGGGTTATAGCTATTAACATTATTGCAGCCAGCCGCCCCCCCCTCCCTCCTCATTATGGGCATGGACTGAACCACATTCCATTAATGAGTGGCAAGGCTCAAAGATACATTGCTGTCTCGTAGGAGTCTTCAGTGTTGGTACAGTATGAAAAATCATGGTGCCGATGTTGTTTCGATTCTGTCCTCCATAAGAACAAAACAACTGGATGGCCATCTGCAGTCTTCTGGATTTCCTGTGATGTACATGATCTATTTCAATTAATCCACATTTAACTACACCTTCATGCCACATATTGAAATTCACTCGTGTAATTATTTTAATACATCTCAGTTAGGAGAAGAAATAAAACCAAAACCAATCAAGGACTACTAAGGTTAGGTGTATGCACAACCATATTAAAACAACAGTCTCAGTATATGTACTTTATTATTACATTCCTTTAACTTCACATCAAATAATTCATGACTGAGAAATTAGTATTTGAAATGTTAAAGAAGACCCACAATGGAAATGGAATTTCATTTTGCATAGTTAGAATTTCTGAAGATTGTTAAGTTTTCAGTTAAAATATAGTTCTCCCTTTCTTAGCCATGGAGATGATAATGTTGATGATGCCGAAGAACAACCTGTGTTGCTCCTGGGTATGTTATTAGTTCCCGAACCTGAACTAAGCACTTTGCTTTCATTACACTCTTCTTCATTTAACTCTGGCACTCATCCCATATAGAAACTATTTTGCATTACAGACAAGGTTTTACCATCCTTTTCTCCCGTTTCTGTAATTTCTAAAATTTTTAAACAATGAATAGGAACCAAGTAAGTAAAACTAAAGATTATATCTCTGTTGACGACTGTCTCATAGATAAAATCAATAGTAATTTGCCCTACCTTCGTCTGATCTTCAATTCCTTTTACTGCAGTAATTTTGCATCACCAGCTTAACCATTCACCTCTCTTTTGAAGTCATTTGTTTGTTTGACAGTGTGTGCACCTCTTCACAGTGAATAAATACTTCACGAACTAAACAAAATGTGGCATGACAATGAAAGCAACATGACTGTGTTGGGAGTTCTTTAGTTATCATTTCTCCACTTAATGATTCTTGCAAGGAAAATGGAATTACCTGAAACCTCATACATGAAGTGCTTCAAGAATTGGCGAACAGGAAAATGATTCAGCAGTGAGACGTAATGCAGCGTTTCCACTTGGCGTCGCAAATTTTATTATTAGCTGCTAGACAATACATACTTCAGTTCAGGACACAGGAAAACAGTGCTCAAATATAGCGAAATTTTATTATGCAAAACAAGCAGATAATGGGTCCTGCTGGAATAAAATGTATTTCCAGATTGACTTCACGGAGTGAGCAGTCAGAAGAACATGTTTTGCTGGCACAAAAATTGAGATGCACTTACTTGAGACTGAAGAACGTACATGCCAATATGCCTATCTGTCTCTAAAATAAATTCGTGACTTGGAGATACAGTGCACCGTACTCTTGTGAGGAGAAGAGTTAGAGATGTGCCATTTTGATACGACAAGGTGCTGATTACCATGAGGACATAGACATACATAAAAAAAAGAAAAAAAAATCATGTTTTTGGATATACATTCTTCTGACTCTCCTGTGGCTATATGTGGGGGTAAAAATTTAGAGAGCTGTGAAATGGTATGGTCACATAGCCTCAGTTGTGGGATGAATATTGGGAAAATACACTCAGTGTTCAAAGGAGACTGCTTACAAATCCCTTTTATGTCCCAGTTTGGAATTTTGCTAGAGTATCTGTGGGACTGGTAGAGTGCCAGACTACAAATCAGAAGGTCGCGGGTTCAATCCCCGCCAGGTCCTAGGATTTTTATCTGTCACTTTCCACTTCTTTCACCTCTGGCAGTGTTGCTGATGTGAAAAATACTGAGTAGCATCGTGGTTCGGAACCCACGTTAAACTGTAGGTCCCCCTATAGCTGGCTGGGTAAGTCAGCTCAAAGGTCAAAGGAAGGCGACGTCATACCACCTACAAACAGGACCGTGCCTAGTAAAGCACTGTGGTGTTCAAACCAGTCTTCGGATTGTTGACTGCTTTACCTTTATCTGTGGGACGCACGCCGTACAGGACTGCAAGTGGACACTGAATCTGCACAAAGAAGGGTGTACTAAGTCAACTAGATATGTTGTTCAGCACACATTTTTACAACTTTCTGGAGATACTGTTGTATGGAATTACATCTGTACATCATTTATCATGACAAAACCTACACCAGATAATGGTCTGTAACTACCTGAAATCAGTAGTGAAATCAAACACTTGAAGTGATACAGCTGTTGTGCAGATATGTCACAAGAGCACAATGATATCTTAACTTACAGGCTCTTGAAGACTGTTTCAAAGTATTCCACAAACTAGTGTTAAGTGAAGAATCTAGGGATAATTTTAATCTTCCTACATACCTCAGTTGGAGGAGCTGTGAAGAAAAAAATAGGCTAATTCCAATACACACAGAAGCATTTATACAGTAACTAGAGGACCCATGCGAATACTTCGCACCATTAGTGAAATGACAAAAATTTTGGGAAAAAATGGCAGTAAAGTTGAATGTTCACTTATAGCTTTCTTTAGAATCAATCAATGCAAGTGTTTGAAAGTGCAAATAAAAGAGCTTGATCTGCTGAGTGTTGTTAGGTTAAAAAGAACTGCATACCTTAATTAGAATCAAAGATATCCTAAAACAAACTGATTAAAATATTCCATGCAAGGATAGAAGGATACCATGATTGAATAAAAATAAAGGATGGAGAGACTTAAGTTAATTCTGATCTGACAAATCTGGGAATGAATACCTTTCATTTAAAACAAAAATGAAGGAAATCGGCCGGGTAGTTTTGTCTGTCTGACTGGCTTTAGTTTTTGTAGATTCTTTTAATATATTCAATATATGTGATTGAAAACCTTCTGTCATGCACTTCATGATAGTTTGCAGATTATGTACCTGTCTGTAGATGTGGATTACCACCAAAACTTGAATGAAAAACAAAGAAAGAAAGAAAAATAATTTTTGTTCAATTATTACCATTAACTTTTAAAATCTACTAAAATAATTTCCACAACCTCTTACCCAGCATAAACTGTCATCAACTTTATGGGAACACACAAAGTTGCGGTGGAGTGGCCGAGCGGTCTAAAGCGTCTCGCTGCGGAGTGCGCGGTTGCTCGCCGTGGAGGTTAGAGTCCTCTCTGGGGCGTGTGTGTGTGTGTGTGTGTGTGTGTGTGTGTGTGTGTGTGTGTGTGTGTGTTGTCCTTAGGTTAGTTTACCTAGGTTTAAGTAGTTTGTAAGCTACGGACTGATGACCAAGCAGTTTGGTCCAATACATTTACAAACATTTGAACATTTTGAACACACGAAGTAAGATATTAATAAGATTTTGTTTTTCCTCTCTGTATGCTAAAGGCACCTTGCTGTTGATTAAAATACAAATCCAACCATTTTCATTTCTGATAATTTATCTTTCTCTGACCTTTGCACAGTAAAGTGATGCAAACATAGTTTGTCAGCATGTTAATTACCTTCATGTTAATAACTGAGAGTTTAGATTTACTCACTGGAATGGGAATATATGACAAACTTGATGTGCACTATGACCTACCACATGATCATTGCTAGGCTATTGAAAAGAGTGTCTGATATAGCCACACCTGGCAACATTTGTATTGCTGTACTCAATATTATAATGTTCTTGCCTACAATGCAGCCTGGGCACAATGATGGCTCTGTTGCAATACTAGAGGTTGCTGTCCTAATTGTCCACATTTCCCTTGTGAAGAATGTATCGTTTGATCTTTGAAGTTGCAGACTGAGCAATCAATTCTGCTGTTCTGATTTTTCTCTTAGATGTGGTTTAATCGGCAAAACAAGTAAAATAGCAATGGGAACATTAAGTCAATCCATTTCAGTAACATTTATTATCACAAGTTTTTTCCACATTATATGTATAACAAAATACAATCTTTGACAGAAATTAATTGGGTTGGTGGAGGGTGGTTATTTTTCATATAAAGTAGTTAGTCAGAGTTTTGAGATACCATAGAACTATTTCACCGTGATAAGCCACATAATGATACAATTGACTATGAATGATTTTGCAGAATCATGATACATACACTTCTAGGAATGTATGAAAATTCTATAATGAACACTGTACTACATAATCCATGGGTAGAGTGGAAGGGGGGGGGGGGCGTGTTAGGTGTTGGCAGGTATCCCCTTTTGCCCACCCATCCCCTCTTTTACAAAGCATACAGAATACAAATTTTTCTTTTCTCACAGTTGAATCCTATTTTCTTTGCCTGTTACAGATGACTACTATACTTGGATTGCTGGCTTTGATTGCACATATACATTTCCAGAATGCTGTCTCAATGTTCTTTCTTACACAACATTGTAAGTACCATTTTTATATCTATTCTTATGTAAAGAAACAATTTCATTTAAACTCTTAACTTGTTACCTTAGTATGTTTTGAACTGAAACATTTTCCAGTCCTTTGCATTTTGGGGGAGTTTTAAATACTGTTTTGGTGGATTTTGTTGAACAGTGAGCTGGAAGTGATCTGTGCTACACATTTTATCACACTCTTTGCTGATTATACACACAATAACTATGAACAGTACAAAAAAAAGCTATATTTATTGAGTCATCCATCATATTTAATCGTCTAAGGGTGTAATGATACAGTGTACTGTACATCTTGGATGTGTGAGGCATATGTTTGAGCTCTTGTGACTGTCTTAATTCTATTGTCACAATCTCCAGTTTGAGACTCTCACATTCAGTTCTGATCTCTCAGCATTTGGAAAGCCTGGCATGCCATGGTGTTGCCATTTGGTTCAGTACCCTCACATTTGTGACTCCCATAAGACGGCAAGGAAAGCTTGTCCTCCAGTAGGAGCAAAAGTCTTAAGTGGTGAGGTGTAGGAACCATCAAGCTATGTTTGGATATTCTTAGTGGACTCTTTATTCTATTGAATTCAGGTGCATCATTTAGCCATTGTTGTTAAAATATGAAAGATGCTAAGTTTGCTCTCAGCTCTCTTGATTAGAAATTGTGTTTGACTGATACATTTATTTTCCCATTCAGTATGCAGTATTGTATAAGTGTGCCTCGGTTGCACAGTGGTACAGTGCCAGACTACAAATTCAAAGTTCACAGGTTCGATCCCCACCAGGTCCTAGGATTTTTATCTGTCACTTTCCACTTCTTTCACCTCTGGCAGTATTGCTCATGTGAAAAATACCGAGTATCACCGTGGTTCGGAACCCACGTTAAACTGTAGGTCCCCCTATAACTGGCTGGGTAAGTCAGTTCGAAGGTCGGAGGAAGGCAACGGCATACCACCTCCAAACAGGGCCATGCCTAGTAAAGCACTGTGGTGTTCAAACCAATCTTCGGATTGTTGACTGCTTTATCTTTTTTTTTTTTTTTTTATGATGTAAGCTACATCACATTCATGATGATATGCCTATTTCTAACACGTTTTGCAAATGTATAAGAACAAACCAGCTGACACATTTTCATGCAGTTTTCACAGGAAATTTGAGCTACGATTGGGGCAACATATAGGCACGATTTCATCAAAATCAGATCACGGAAAAAGGATACATCACAATCTTAAGTGTTTTCAATAACTGTCTGTTCATCTATTAGAAATACCTAATCTCCTAAACTACTTCACGGATTAGCATGGAGCAACTTCGTTTCATAAAAGTGGGTTCAGGGAAATTGTTTTAGATGTAGGTTATGATTGAAGTATGGATTGCATAGTACAGCAAACAAGTGATAGAGGTGCTTTGGTGCACCAAAAAACTAATAAACACCACAGCTGCATAATTAGTATGGAGTAGTACAGCAAGGTAGCAAACGTCTGTGATAGAATTAAACAATCTTATCTCTGTGAATACCAACAAACACTGAACATAGTGTTACTGATTTAGCTTTGTGTATTAAATACTTAACTACATTTCTTTGCTTATTTTGGCATGTTTCACCTTTGGTATCAAAAACTTTATGAAGATACATCGTTTTGGACAATGACTTTTACTTACATTTGACATCTTGGCTGAGACAACTGAGTTTATTGACTGAGCGATCCAACAAGGATTCTATTTTTACTGACTGTAGTCCGGAACCCTAAAAAGCCATGAGACACACAGGCCCTCCTTCAACAACCGTTGCGAAGCACAGGCATATAAGCTACTTTTTTAATAATGACATAAATTGCTGGTCTTCAGAGCCATAAATTTCTCTAAGTGCTAGTCCCCAAAGTGTTAAGTTTTGACTGGGAATGAAAGGCCACCATCACCTAACTGTGGTCAAAAGGAAGGTATACCATCCTGTGACATAACATGCAGCTGAGCGTAACATGTATGACTTCAATGGCTGATTCACAACCCGGGCCATCTCTCTCTCTCTCTCTCTCTCTCTCTCTCTCTCTCTCTCTCTCTCTCTCTCTCTCTGTCTCTCTCCCCACACACACACAGTCACCCCCCCCCCCCCCTACTGCTCCTCCCTATTCTTGTCTCGTTCCCCACCATATGCATTATTTTCCCCTTCTCTTCTCCCTCTTTATCTGCTCCACACACCCCTTTTCACCACTGATCCTAAGCTACATCTCTGTCCTATCTACCACATATGAAATGTGTGAAACAGGAAACACGTCACATTTTAATTTTTTATACATGAAGAAATGTAAAATTTATATGAATACAGAAATATACTTTGCAAAGACACAATCACTATTTATTATTTTACTGATAAGAGGTTTCAGCAAAACTAAGTTGCCACCAATTGACCTGTAAAGCAATATACATGAATTACAAAATGCCAGATCAAACACAAACAGTGAAACATTATATTTTTTGACAAACTGATGTGTGACATTCTGCATGTTCACTGATGGACTTGTTATAAGCTAACAATACATTTTATACAGATAGTGGATTATTATTCAAATATATATATATGCATGAGGTATGTTGTTTGTATCCAATTATGTTATAATGTGTGTATCAGTATTTATATTTGATCTGGCATTTTGTAATTCTGTCTACATTGTTTTACAAATGAGATTATGGCTATGTAGTTTTGCAGAAACCAGTTATCAATAAGATAATAAATGGTAATCTTGGCTTTTTAAATATATATCTGTAATACTAAAAATCACCCCCTAAACTTGATGTCAAGAATATATAAAATGTTTGTTTGTTAGCTGTGTACAGTCGCAACAAATTTATTTCTATGCTTGATATTACTAAATGAAACATACACCATAATGTATAAAAATCAATGTTTGTTTGTTCTTATTTTATATACTGCCATACTGTTTGTCTGATCTTCATGAAACTTCACACACTTGACCTTCAAAAGTAGAGGAAGATGTCTGGCACAAGATTTCATATGGTACATGACTGTCACACTATTTGGATGCTCACCATGAAAGTTGGCTCGTGTACATTAAGTTTTCATGGTGAAGATTTTTGTAGTACACAAGCCACCATATGGTGTGTGTGTGTGTGTGTGTGTGTGTGTGTGTGTAAGCACGCGTAACCAGTGGGGGGTGGGAGGGGAGGGGGGCGGCGGCAGAGGGCACCTTGCAATAAACCTAAACACAATTCAGCTGATCCCTATTACAGTTGGCAGAGCTATGTAATTTTTCATATACAGAGGGAAGAGGAGATGGAGTGAGGGGAGGGGAGGATTTTGGGATGGTGCAGGGATAGAGGTTCGCTCAAAGAAGGGAAAGATGAATGAAATTGATGGAAAGAGGAGATGGGCTAACAGAAAATTTGAATAAATAAATGCCCGGTTAATGCAGGTTTTACAACTGGTAAAAAAAGGTAAAGTAGTCAACAATCCGAAGATTGGTTTGAACACCACAGTGCTTTACTAGGCATGGCCCTGTTTGGAGGTGGTATGCCGTTGCCTTCCTCCGACCTTCGAACTGACTTACCCAGCCAGTTATAGGGGAACCTACAGTTTAACGTGGGTTCCGAACCACGGTGATACTCGGTATTTTTCACATGAGCAATACTGCCAGAGGTGAAAGAAGTGGAAAATGACAGATAAAAATCCTAGGACCTGGCGGGGATCGAACCTGCGACCTTTGGATTTGTAGTCTGGCACTCTACCACTGTGCAACCGAGGCGGAGCTTACATCATACATCAGCTATATTTGCCATTTTAAACATTTATTTCATGATCGTTCATATCACTGGACAATAGGCTGAGGCATGGAAAGCTGAAATATAATAAGTATTTTCTTAATGAAGTAGAAATATCACTGAAAACAATTTTTATTCTTACGGTTGGCTCTCTTTCCGTTAGATGCAATATTGTTGCTCCAAGCGTGAGACTTAAACTTCCATACGTTAGACTGTGATATCAGTATGTGAATATATGGATTAAACATGGCGAGAATTGTATTAGTTTTATATTCATTGCGTTGAATCATATTTCTTAGAACATAGCAACCAAGAAAATGATTTTCAGAAATATGGTAAGTCAAAGAGTAAGTAGTATTTTCAAAGGGTAATAATCCAATTGCTGTCCCGAATTTCACAAGAACACCTGCAGTGCTACCTATTAGTTCTTTGCTGCATTACCCTGTTCTTTCAAAGCATGAAATACACCTAAAACTTCAAATTACGATATCTTTTACTTTCCTGATCTGATTTTGATAAAATGAAGCCTATATGTTGCTCCAGGTTATTCTCTCTTTATCTGTGATACCCCCGTGAATGTTCATTTAGTACTTTTGGTGATTACTCTCTACAAATAGACACATGCAATTGCTTTCACAGAAATGTTTAAATCATGATATCTTACTTTTTCTGATCCGATTGTGTGAAATGAAGCATTTTTGTAACCGCAGGATACGCTCATGTTTCCTGTAAAACCCCCTGAAAATTCATCTATTAGTTTTGGAGATGAAAGACAAAGATAGACATGACGGTTGTTGATTAAAAACATTAAATTGTAATGTTCTTCTTTCCATGATACGATTTTTATGTAACTAAGTCTATATGTTGTCCCAAGGTACACTGAAGTTACCTGTGAAAACCTCATGCGAATTCGTGAAGTAGGTTTTGAGAAGTGGTTTCTAATAGATGAACAGACATAATGGTCTACGAAAACACTTCGTGATTCTATTTTGATGAAATCATGCCTAGATCCTGAACCAGTCGTCGCTCATATTTCCTGTGAAAACTGCATGAAAATTTGTCCAGTAGTTTTAAAGATTGAAGCGAACAGCGACAGGCCTACATTTACAAATTTATTATTAGTATAGATATGTTGTAAAATTTTGCAGGAATTTATTGATTTGTATAAGTGTTGTATGTTGGTAAAATCTGTTACGAATACGATTAGTAGTAAAGAAGTAATAGATTAAAATGTGATGCTTGATGGGACGGTTTTCCATGAACGTTACTCTTTACGTCCTCATATCTCATGAACTACATGTTGTACTGTGATACAATTTCAAAGGTACATTCATCTCTGTATATTTATACCATCTGTAAAATTTCCTGCGGCTACAATTTGCAGTGTACAAATTATAAATTGTAACGTCATACTGAATGCTGTAGTTTCACTACATAAACAGTGGAAAAGTGGTAAGCGAGAAACTTTTTTCCTTTAATAATTTTGCTATGGTTGTCCGCGAGAAAAATTTTGATAAAGGTTTGAAATCATCTTCAAAGCTTGTTGCAAGTTGCCAAGTACTGTCATGCTCATATAGTGTATTCATAAAGTCTCATCACATTATGTGGCAGTTTCTTGCAACTCTGTTTATGATGTTATCTCACATAAGAAATATGTCTACCAAATTTAGTTGAAATCTGTCCAGTGGTTTAAAAGGAAAAATGCAGCATTGTCGTTTGACGCAGCAGTTTCTCGCGCATCTCATTGTTTATGATGTCATATCTCCTTATGTATGTATCATAGGTGATTCTTACTCCGACAGCGATTGTTGCCTGATATTAAGGAACATGTTTACCAAGTTTGGTTGAAATCAGTCCAGTAGTTTAGGAGGAGATGTGGAACACACACACACACACACACACACACACACACACACACACACACAGCCTATTTTATAAGATGTAAGATTATTTTATGTTATGTGGTTGCTCTGCAAAAAGGAGGCTGGGCTTCTTTGCAGCCAGTGTGGTACAAACCAATCATAAGAGCAAATAAATATGTGGAAACAGTGGATTTGTCGTATCACACGGTAATTCCAGCTTAATGTTGAGAAGATGCACAGAACGCAATTCTCACTCCATAGATATTTCTACTGTATGCACAATTTAGTGGTTGTACCTATCAAAAGATGCACTTCTTTTCTTTCCATGACATTGCAAAGCATATGGGGTACAGCTAGGAAGAAAATTTTTTTTCTCTCTCCTACCTGGATTAAATTTTACTTGCAGTGGCAGCGGTTTAGTTTGCTATCATTGGTGACAAACTATTCACTTTAGGAGGATTATTAATTTACAGACCAGAACACACAAATTGTATATTTCATTGTGAACATAAAGCATTATTCGTCTCATTCTAAGTGACTGATTTTTTAAACAGCATTCAACGGCTGTTGCCAACATCAATGCACTACACTGCTGTCATAAGGAAAATCGTAAATCGTAGCCCTTGTTTCAGTGTATTACACCTTAGTTATGAGATGTTGTCGATGGAGCGTTAAACGCTAATATTCCTTCCTTCCTTCAGCGTTATACCGAATGCCGTAGTTTTACTCCCTGAACAGCGGAAAAGTAGTAAGTGAGAAACTTTTTCCTTTCATCATTTTGCTATGGTTGGCAGAGAGAAAAAGTTTATTAAAGGTTTGAAATTATGTTTAAAGTTTGTTGCAAGTTGCTAAGTGCGCTCCTCCTTAAACAGTGGACTGATAATGTCCCAGTATCACATGCCACAAGGCGGGGAAGTTTTCATTGTTTATGATGTCATATCTCATGAATTATCGGTCCTATCGCAAAATCATTTCTTAGCTGACGTCTACTACCTATAAATTACATTCCTGCCAAATGTCAGCTTCATAGGTGAAGTAGTTTTCGAGATTTGGTGTTTAGTGAGTGAGTGAGTGTATGAATGCATGTCCTTTCGCTTTTGTATAAATAGACATTCAATCGCGCATTTGTTTTATTTATCTTAAAGGGTGATGCACACTATAAAAGATGAATGGTCAAGGTTAGCTTATGATATTCATTTTAGTTCTTTAATAGATAGATTACAAATTATGCAGCAAACATAACAAAAGGCATAGTTATTCTTAAAAATTATGGGAAGTGAAGACAGAAATTCAGGAATTTCAAAACAGTTGTGTCTTTTGGTCATACTTTCATTGTTTTATTAGGTTTATGCACAACTACTCAACCAAAAATTGTGACATATTCGAAGAAATGAGCGAAATATTTTTCACAAACAATTCAAGCTGTTGTATTGGGGTTGTACCGTGTATGTCAGAGTATTCCTGAGCCATCATATACTTTGTTTCTAGTTGATTAGCAAGTTCTTCATATGATGTAAATTATTAAATGTAATTTCTATTATATGAGTTCAGCTATGCTGTGGCCGTAAGGTGTTTCAAAGTTATTTTTCCATTCATTGCATCGAACTTGTATCCCGAAGTGCTTTCAATTTAAAGAGATACTTTTAAATTCCTGTAAATTATTTCAACAGGTTTTTATTATTATTACAAAGAAGAGTTTTTTCAAACTCTCAATACAACTGAGTTATATCTCTTATGATATTAGATCAATGATAGTCCAGTCAATATGTACTTTTACCAGGAAAGTTTTGGGGCAGTTTTGGTTTCTTTAAGTATATATGTTTTTTGGGGTGCTGAATCTGACATTTTCCAACAAAATTTTGTGACGTAACATTGAAAAAATGCAAAAATTACAAAAAAGAGTTTTTTAGTATTTTTCTTATAACCTCAGGCGGAACAGACAGTCTTGCGAGCTACTTTTGGACAAATTCTCAGAAAACTGTCGTGAGCAGTTAAACTGGCAAGCCACACTCACTGGAAATATTTTAGACCTTATAGCTACAAATTCTGGTCCCATGTAAAATCGATAAGGAGGTCAAAGCCCACTATCCAATTACCTCGTTGATCATTCCTGGGCAGTAATAGAAGAAAGCAAATGGAAAGCTGAAGTTCTAAATTTAACTTTTAAGAAATATTTCACGCAGGAGGACAGCATAAATGTATCATCATTTGATCAACGTACTAACTCCGAAATGCAGGACAGTAATAAGTATTTCCGGTGTAGAGAAGCAGCTGATAGAGCTAAATACAAAAAAGTGTCCTGGTCCGGATGGAATACCAGTTAAGTTTTACAAAGAGTATTCTGCACCGTTGGCCATTTACTTAGCTTGCATTTATCACGAATCTTTAATTCAGCGCAAAGTTCCTAGTGATTGGAAAAAAGCACAGGTGACTCCCATTTATAAGAAAGGAAAGAGAACAGACCCACATAATTACAGGCCAATATTGTTGACATCAGTTTCCTGTAGAATTTTGGAACATATTTTCAGTTTGAATATAGTTAATTTCCTTGAGACGGAAAAGCTTCTTTCTGTGAATCAGCAGGGGTTTAGGAAACATCGTTCATGTGAAACACAGCTTGCCCTTTTCTCAGATGACATCTTGCGTGCCATGGATGAAGGGCAACAGGCGGATTGTGTTTTTCTCGACTTCAAAAAGTCGTTTGCATAGGAAGGTTCCATGCAGGTGCCCATAGCTGTGCTGTAGATTTGATTACCATATTTACTATGAATCTAAGCCACACTTGTTTTCTCATTTTCAGGATCCAAAAAACTGCATGTGACTTACAATCAGGTGCAAAGCAAATGGAAGTTGTGAAAAATGGCACAAGGAGCTGTCTTGACTAACTTTTGCCATCAAATATAAACAGTGCTAACCATACTTTGCAGATCCATAGATAAAGACTGTTTCTAAGACTTATGCACTGATAAAAATACAAATAAAATAATATGGTAGTAGCTGACTCCACTTTTTTCGCCAATTTCTGAATTTTAATACATCATGCTATGAAGGAAACAGAAATTCACTATTGCTCATCTTCGAATGTATCAGCATTTCAAATATTTTTAGCAACAAAACAAATTTCTTTACTTCAGTACCAACAATGCATGAGGCTTTAGGATTTTTGCACGAGTTGATACCTGTGAATATGATTTTCAGTTACGTGGTTATGCAGGAACCTAGTAGCACAACTTTAAATGTTTTTAATACATTGCATTTTGCAGCTCTTAAATCAGAGGATAAATTCAGAAAGATTAGAGCCCACACCGAGGCACACCGACAATCATTCTTTCCGCTAACAATACGAGACTGGAATAGAAGGGAGAACCGATAGTGGCACTAAAGGTACCCTCCACCATACACCATCAGGTGGCTTGCAGAGTACAGATGTAAATGTAGATGTAAATATTCCAGGAAATACATATATTGCACCAACACTGGTTTTTTAAAAATTTTATTGAAATGCTGACTTTGCTTATTTTCTTAAGCCGCATTTGTTTATATTTGGACACTGTTTATTTAAAGTGCAATTATTTCACCTTTTTCAGTACAAAAGTATTTGGAACAAACTGCCTGACCTACGCAGTGTCCAAATATAAATGAATGCGGCATAGGAAAATAGGCAAAGCCCGAAACTAGTCAGCATTTCAATAAAAATAAAAAAAAAAGTCTTTCCTCGGACAACTTTAAAATACACAGTTCTACATCTCAGAAATATTCTTAGTGTCTTTCTACATATTTCATGTAACCAATGAGGGGTGAGAAAAGATGCGAGTGAATTTATAGTACTGAAATGGAAGTGGTGGTTTGGTTTGGTGTTTTTGCCAGTGTGTATTTGCGATTGTCGTAATTTCGTGTGATTACAGTGACAATACAAACTGATCCGCTTATGGTCTACCTAGCCTCATGGTTTAATTACAAAACACTAATCATTTGAAACATTGATCATTAGAAATTAAAATTGCTTCATAGAGTGTTGTGCCAAAGCAAAGTTTTCATCGTCCATAATCAAAATCTTATATTTAATTGTGTCATTCCAACCATAAAACAGCTGACACTTTGACACATTTGCTTGTCAGAAATGTATTGATGTGTTTCTACGAGTATTTCATGATTTTCAAGTCTGTAGTTAGGCTGAATCTAATAGCTCAACAAAAGTAAGACAGAAATGTAGATTTGTTTACATTTGGTAATACTTGATGGTTGTCTGCAGTGGCACACGATTAACTGCACAAGTTTTCCACGATTTATCGCACTGTTGCTAACAACAACCGTCGACATCTAAAAAGTATTTTCACCAAAATAAACTTGCTTAAGCTCAACTGCTAAATTTACAATTCAAACCCAACTACTGTAGGTGTATCTTTGTTCATTCTATCCTATATGTGTCTCATATTACAATGAATCAACCCCTCCCCCCTCTTGAATTTCTAGTGTTATTTGTCAGGTGCACTTCTTTTTCTTGAAAGAAGACTTTTATTGAAATCTGATGTTAGTTTCAAGTTCACAACTTTATTTTGAGCATTTTAGATTTAGGACAGAGAGTAATCTTTATTGTGGATTTAACTTATGTCTCTCAAGACCTGAGTTTTCTCAGGAGTTCTTGAGTGTGTATGTTCTCTATGACAAATAAAATGATTAGTATAGCATTGTACAAATGCAACTTTTGTAAGCCTCTTCAGCTGAACTTCTCCTCATTGAAATTACCAAAATATATAGAAATTGTGATGCATGTCAAAGGAGCCTTTTTAATTGGCCATAAGAAACTGGCTGAACAAGGCTGATTGTAAAGATATGAGGAAGGATCAGAAAGTAATGCAGAAAAGATTCTATTCTGGCATTGCAGCTGGAATATTGAAAATTCACAATAATATAGTTTGAAGTGCGCTGCAGAGGATATTTTGTTTTCATGCAGGCTTTTCCGAGAGAATTCTGAATTATGAAACAAAAGTGGTGTATGTTTTACTGTTGTCAACTTATGAAGAGCAGCGAAGATGAGTATGTCATGAACAGTTTTCTACACCGCATCATAGGTAATGTTGAACTACTGTGATAAAGTTCCCAGTTACATATGTTGCTTGTACAAAATGACTGCTTTGCATCATGTCAGCATCCACCAACCATTGTCAAAGACATACGAGTAGCTCTGCAGGAAGAATAGGCATTATTGCATCAACTTTACATGGATGGTATCATTTACAGCATACCCTGTCATTTTCAGGCTTGTATTGCTGCCAGAGGTGGTCACATCTCCATACTGTTCTCATTAACCAGGTGTCAAAATGGGTCTGCAAATCTGTTAAGTTGCAAAAAGCGAAGAAAACAATGTTGTCTGTTACGTATGAAGTAGTTGTTTCCATTCTGTCTTCTTTATCTTGTTTCTGCTTTACTATCAACTCTTTATACTAATGGAAAAATGAATACAACCTTGAAACATTTCCATTTGTTGCTTTAATTTTTGACACTATTGTAGTTAAAGTCTATGAGGTGGAGCTGTCCCAATAGTTAAATTACGGTATATTAAGACATATTTTCAGTTACTTATTAGGACAGAATTTAAATTAGCAGGAAAACTTTGAAATTATTTCAACATGATCAAATGTTTGTAGCTCTAAGGGACCAAACTACTCTGGTTATTGGTCCCTAGACTTAGACTACTTAAACTGACTTATCCTAAGGACAAAAAATCACCTGCAAAGCAGTAGCTACTTAAATTAATTTTTCAGGATTTTCATTACTAGTCTGTGTTGGCTATGCTCAACAGTCTTCAGGCTGCTGCCCTGGGCTGCAGAGTTGCCCGGGCACCTGAGGTGATTTCCGGGGTACCTCTGGTGTCAAATGCAGCGTCTCTGGTTCCTGATGCCGCTATGGTGAAAGTTTCTGACGTCCCCGACAGTGATTGGCAAACTGTGCAGGGGCCACGAAAATCTGGGCAGAAGGTGAAACTGGGAACCAGCTGTAATGCTGTCACTTTACGCTTTGAGGTGTTGTCTGCTGCTGCTGATAACTTGTGGGCCAGCATGGGCTGCCTCACCTGCTGTAGTTGTGGCCAACCCTTCTGATAGGTCAGGACAGATGCAGAGGACCGAGCGAGGTGGCACAGTGATAACACACTGGACTCGTATTTGGAAGGATGGTGGTTCAAATCCACATCCAGCCATCCGGATTTAGGTTTTCTGTGATTTCCCTAAATCACTCCAGGCAAATGCCAGGATGGTTCCGTTCAAAGGGCACGGCCGACTTCCTCCCCCCCCCCCCCCCATCCTCACCCATAAATCCAAGCGTACGGTCCGTCTCTAATGACCACACTGTCGACGGGACATTAAACCCTAAGATTCCTTCCTTCCTTCCAGATGCAGAGGGTGGGGTTATTAGTCACTGGGAGCTCCAGTGTTAGGTGGGTGATGGAGTCCCTTAGGGAAATAGGGGGAAGTTCAGGAAAGAATGCTAGTGTGCACTGTGTCCGCTTGGCTGGGGTCTCATCCGAGATGTGGAGGAGGCTCTGCCATTAGCAATAGAGAGCACTGGGTGCATCTGGCTGCAGATTGTTGCTCATGTCAGCACCTATAACTCCTACCACTTGGGTTCAGGGATCATTCTTGCTCCTTTGGCTAGCTGGCGGATTTGGTGAAGACATCGAGCCTCGTTTGTGGGGTAGAAGCAGATATTTCAATTTTCAGCATCATTTCCAGAACCGATCATGGTCCTATGGCTTAGAGCCTTTTGAAAGGCTTAAACCACCAGCTCAGATGATTCTGTGATGATCTTGGTTGCAAATTTATTTACTTATGCTGTCAGGTGGAGAAAGCTAGGATTGCCCTGTATAGTTCAGGTGTGCACTACATGCAGGAACTGGCTACTAGTGTAGCAGAGTATGTGTGGAGTGCACATGTGTGTTTTTTAGGTTAGAGAAATCTCTCCACCGATCTGTTAGGATGCTTACTGATTCCACTCAATGCAGCATTCGGCACAATAAAATAGAGAAAGAAAAGATTAATAGTGGTAGTTATCTGTAGGAGTGTCTAAGGAAAGATTGCAGAATTAATCTCACATGCCAATAGTAATGAAATCTAAACTCACACTGGAACCTACACCACAAAGATAGGCTGAACACTGAAGGGGAAGGGGTGTTTAGACATTTTAACTTACCAGATGTAGAATGGAAGAATAACGTTTGTGAGACAGGTGGCAGGGACAGAGAATTGAGCAACATTGCTCTAAGTGCTTGTCTGAAAATTTCCTTGAATGGTTAAATAGAGTGCCAAATCATGGAAATAATGTGTTAGCGTTGCTGATGATAAATAGACCCGGACTTTGCGATTCAGTTAGTGTACGTAAGCGAATCAGTGATCATGAAGCCATTACAACATCAATGAATACTGCTTTAAATAGAAATATCAAGAAAGATAGGAAGATCTTATTTAGCAAAAGTGAAAAGGGTCAGATTTCAGAGTACTTGACTGCTCAACACGATAGTTTTGTCTCAAACACTGACAGTGTTGAGCAACTGTGGAAGACGTTCAAGTGTACTGTACAATATGCATTAGATAATTATGTGCCAAATAAAATCATGAGAGATGGGAAATATCCACTGTGGTTCAACAATCAAGTTAGGAAACTGTTATGAAAACAAAGAGAAATTCTCCACAAATATGAAAGCCAAAGTTTGGAGACAAAACTTAAATGATGCCAAAATTAGAGTAAGGGCTGTCATGCGAGGGTCGTTCAATGACGTTGAAAACAAAATTTTGTTTACCAACTTGGCAGAAATTCCTAAAATTTTTGGTCCTACATCAAATCGGTAAACGGTTCGAAACCAGATACTCTGTGACCATAAGCTGCTTCACAAAGGAAGATTGCACTGTAGTACCTCCTCTAAACAAATGATAAAATGGCAGATATTGAAATAGGTCTCAGAGTGATAGAAAAGAAATTGAAATCGCTCAACACCGCAAAGACAGCTGGACCTGATGGGATACCAATTCGATTTTACATGGAGTATGTGAAGGAACTTGCCCCCTTTCTAGCAGCAGGGTACCGAAGGTCTTTAAAGGAACGAAGTGTTCCTTAGGATTGGAAGTGGGTGCAGGTCATTCATTTTTACAAGAAGAGTCGTTGATCAGATGCACAAAATTGTAGACATTGATCAGTTAGAGAATTTTGCAACACATTTTATGCTCAAATGTTATGTCATTTCTGTAGGCTGGAAATCTCCTTTGTAGAAATCAACATGGTTTCTGAAAGCAACAATAATGTGAAACACAACTGATGCTATTCATCCATGTTGTCCAGAGCATCCATGATATCCAGAGGGCAGTTGATACAGGGTCCCAGGTAGACACCACGTTTCTTGACATCCACAAGGTGATCGATTCTCTTCTGCACTCTCGCCTGAGGAACGAAGTGTGAGCGTATGGAACATTAGATCAACTGTATGAGTGGATTGAGGTGTTTCTTGCTAACAGAATGCAACATGTAATTTTTAACAGAGAGAATTCTTTAGACATTGAAATTATCTCAGGCATGCCACAGGGGGAGTGTTACAGCACCATTCTTTTTCACAGTATATATAAATGACCTCTTAGATAACTTCAGAAGTTCAGTGAGGCTTTTTGCAGATGATGCTATACTTTATGGAGAAGTTGCAACAATAGAAAAGGGTAGAGAAATGCAGAATAATCTGCAGCGTATTGATGAATGTTGTAGGACATGGCAATTGAGCCTCAACATAAAAAAGTGTAAAGTGCTGCATTTACATAAAAAGGAAGATCCTTTATTATATAACTATGCGACAGCAGGACACACACTGGAAGCAGATACTTCCATAAAATATCTGGGAGTAGACATAAGGGGCTATCTGAAATGGAATGACCATATAAAATCAGTCGTGGGTAAGACAGGTGCCATATTGAGATTCATTTTAAGAATCCTCTAGAAGTGTAGTCTATCAACAAAGGAAGTAGGTTACAAAACTCTTGTATGTCTGTTGCTTGAGTATTGCTCATCAGTGTGGAATCTGCACCAGATAGGGTTAATAGAAGACCTCGAAGATCCAATGGAGAGCAACAAACTGCTTTATAGGCTCATTTAATAAGTATGAAAGTGTCACAGAGATAATTAAAAAACTCAAGTGGCAGACACTGCAAGAAAGGCGTTATGCATTGTGGTTCGCGCTGTTGTCACAAAGTTCATGAAGAATCAACTAATATATAGCTTCCTCCTATATGTGAAACAACTACTAGGATAAGATCAGAGAGATTAGGGTTCACACTGAGGCATGCAGGCAATCATTTTTCCTGTGAACCATACACGACTGGAACAGGAGGAAGTGACAGTGGTATGCAAATTCCCCTTCTGCCTCACACACCGTGAGGTGCCTTGCGGAGTATGAATGTAGATGTAGAACTACTGTTAAGGCTGCACAATGAAATACAGCTTAACTGTTTTTAATAGAGTATTTAGGGCATTGGTTCTACAGAGCAGACCACTTTTGCGTTTCTAGTAAGTTCAGCTAACTTAGTCTGAGGGAGTCATACCAGCCTTGTGTTTCATATTTCACTGCTTACAACAAAGGGGAAAGTACTGAGTGGCTGTACCTTAACTCTTGAATCCCTGTCACTACAAAAGTTCACATTTATATTAAATGTTAAAGCTATGTTTTTGTTTATAATGTTGGCAGTTACATCCATAGCCCTGAAGACAATGTCTCATGAGAGTGCACTAGAATTTCTTGGAGTGTGTTTTACTATTTTTCAAATATGTATTAGAACTACCAAAATCTATATTTTGAGACATCACTGCAGAGAACATGAAAGTGATGATGTGATTGATCTGAAGTTTGTACTGTAGGACAAAGGTAGAGATCACTCGGGTGCCACTATGAAGCATTCCCACATTTCTGTGCTGTGAATGTATGCCAAACTCATTTTCTTACTTGCAAACTACTTTAGTCTAAAGAAGGAAAATAATGCAATTAGTCTGTCATAGTATCAGACATCTCATGTTTGTTTACAGGTGGTAAATAACTTAAGATTGAATGCATAATGTTTCAAAAGTTAAACTTGGCCTATTCTCAAGGCATGAGCTTACAAGGAAGATGCACGAATCCTGCATCATTGTCTTGGGCAATGCCCTAGTGGAAATGGTTTGCCATTGCCTTTCATCAACCTCTTCTGAAGTATAAAGTGTGTATCTGTCTTGTATAGATGATTGTGATGAGTGCTTATACAGTGTCGTGTTTGAGTTGTGTCACTATGGATGAAGCAAAGGAAAAGGGTAAAACCTGTAAGTGGCAAGCATGTAGGCTAATTGCCTTGAATAGCACCAAGGTGGCCAATAAAGATAATGTCCCCATTTGATGGACAGATCACTTGGCCGGCCGCAGTGGCCGAGGGGACTGAGGCGCTGCAGTCACGGTCTGCACGGCCACTAAGGTCGGGGGTTCGAATCCCCCCTCGGGCATAGATATTTGTGCCGTCCTTAGTCTTAGCTAGTTCATAAGTAGTTTGTAAGCTTAGGGACTGATGACCCCGTAGTTAAGTCCCATAAGTTATACAAACATTTGAAAAGATCACTTGGATGGATCAGTATAACATTGACACTTACTGTCACTTCATGACGCACTGCAGAGACATTTGGAATAAAATCCAGGACACTGGAGTAAGGACTGCTGATAAGGAACTCAGCCCTCCTCTTCATAACGGACAAATACTGGCTGTTATAATTTTCCACCTCCATGATTTGAAATGGCTAACCTCACAGCCAATTGTCACTGGCAGAGGCAGATTATGCAGATATATTTAAACTACATGTTTATTGAACTACACTGAAACTTTCATCATTTTTAATGAGCAGCTCATTCGATTTCTGTGTTTGCAGTAAAAAATTGTGGGTATTATGTCTGCCTGGTACGCAAAACACTGTTTTTACTTTTTACACAAACATGTTTTGCCACCTCTGTGCCATCATCAGTGGGTTTTTCTATTTATTCACAACTGTGAAACGCAAAATACATTATTTTGGAACTAATCTGTGTGTGAAAATTAGGCTTAAAAGTCGTATATCTTATTTTTGTCTGTCACTTGGCTTTACAATGTGTGGTCATGTAGGACCCTTTTTACAAAGTCGGATATTGGTAGTGCTGTCATCTGCAACCTAATAATTCTGTGTGAACATTGTGATGAATTAACATGCTATTAGAGTGTGGTAACTTAAATTTGGTGAGCAGGGATATTTTGATCATCAGCCTGTATTGCCTATTACTTACGGTTCGATTTGGCGCAAACTATCACGCCTGCATTCTGTGGACAACAGACAAAGGTTACACACATTTTTCAGATTTTTTTTGCTTTCGCCATCACTTTACACATTGGCAAAAATGACTGGGCACACTTTGTCATGGGCATCTACTAGTCGGCCTTCATTTGTTCTCTGGTGGGAATGGCAGTGGATTTGAATTTTGTTTTTCTTTCTCTCTGTCTGTTGGTGGGTGGGATCGGGCATGCACGTGTGCACATTTTAACTGTCTGTGTTAATCATTTCTGTATAACTCCCTTAATGTGTTAAATTATATGTTTTATATGTTATATAGTTTTATATGTTATATAGTGTAGTATATTCATTCATAACTACTTTTCCTTTTGCTATTGCTTTTTGTATGTGGTAGTTTTCTTGTATTGTTAGTTTGTGGTGTAGGCTGTGCTTAATTTTATTATTATTATTATTATTATTAAGTCTGTTTCTATTTTGGTTGGGTAGTAGTTGTGGGCTATTAGGTGGTCTGCAAATGTGTATGGGAGCTGTGACTTTTTAGTGCTCTGCGGTGTTTAGATTATCTGGTTTTGAAATTCTTTAAAGTTTGTCCTGGCTTGTGTTGTATGTGAGCTCATATATGCCTAATCTGTTGAATTTGTCTGTTGGTGTTATCTGTGTTCTGAGGTTTTTCAGTGCTGTGTTGTCTGACCTGTACCCAATTTGGAGACCCTGTTTCTTTAATATGTTGCCTATCCTGTAAAATATTTTGTTATTTTAGGTTAGTATGTGCCATTTGTTTTTGTTTGTGTGTGGTGCTGTTGTCTTGTGTGTGGTCCTTGTTTGAGTGTTGTGTTGTTCTGTATTGTACGAGGTGTTGTATGTATATGGCCTGTTCATTATTTTTCTTTTGGCATATTGGTTGGTCTAATCTGTCTATTATATGAGTGTTATAACCGTTCTCAACTGCTATTTGTTTTATTGTATTCAGTTCCTCTCTGTAGTTTTGTTTGGTTTTGGGCATTCTGTTTAGTCTGTTGAGCAAGAATTTGAGCTTGCCTGTTTGTCACCAGGTGATTTAACAAATGGTGGATGGTGGTACTTGTGGTGGTTGGTTTTCTAAATGTTGTGAATCCATGAGTGTCATTAGAGACCAGGGGGGAGGGGGGATTGCGAGAGAGGGGGGGGGGGAGAGAGAGAGAGAGAGAGAGAGAGAGAGAGAGAGAGAGAGAGAGAGAGAGGGAGGGAGAGAGGGGGGGTAAATTTGTTGTATTTCTTTGATTGTATTATGTACCTGAGGATTTCATTTTCCAAATTGTTCATGAAGATGTTAGGTAGAAGATCACTAATCAGTGATGCCACTAGCAGTCCTTACTATTAGGAATAGAAGTCTTTCTTGAAAACAAAGTAATTTTATTGTTGTGGTCCTGAGTATGGTTTTTATTTCATTGATGTGTATGTGTGTGTGTTTTCCTGTTATTTCAATCTGTGTGTGGTCATCTTGATTGTTTCATCTATTGGTATGCAGGTTTCCATTGATGTGGCATCAAAGAATGTGAGGTTTGTTGTGTCTGGTATGTCCACATTCTTGATCTGTCTATTAGTTCCTGTGAGTTTTCCAGGTTCTTATTGTTTTTTAAAAAAAGTGTATATTTTCTTTGATAATGTATGTGTGTGTTGTGCTAGGTAAATAGGTTGGAGCATTTCTGAAATAAATGATGGGGTTTATTGGAATATTTTTCTTGTGCACTTTTGGTAATGCATCAAGAGTGGGGTGCCTTTGGATGTTTCATTGTATTCTTTGTATCTGGCCTTTTGAGATTATATTTTTGTTGTTTTCAAGTGTTTGTTGGATGTTTTCTGGTCTCTTGCTTTTGGATATTTAATCAATTTATTGATTTGGTTGTATTTCAGAAAATTTAGCATTGTTTTATGTATTCCTCTTGTTTTATCAGAACCATTAAATTTTCTATATTTGCCCTGGTTAGTATGGCCTTGTTTTCTTTTAGATTTTGTTGTAGCTTGTTGGATGGTGTTCTGTTATAGAGTTTATGGTGGTTTTTTGTATGTTTTAATTATGCGTGTTATTTTTGCAGCCACTAATTTTCTTGTTTTATTTTGCATTAAAATTTGGCGTGATCAGTCTTTCCTGTCCCTTTATAATGTGTACAGATTTTGTAATGAGGTCTTCTATTGTTTTGGGTGATAATTGTGTGTTGTTGTTGTGTTTTGGTCCTTTCTCTAGTAAGTAGCCTTTTTCCTGTTTGGTCAGATTTATGTGAGTAAGTTGATGATTTTGTCATGGAAGTTATATTTTTTTGGTTTTGGTGATTGACTGCTATGGGTGTATATATGTGGTTTATAATTTTGTTGAGTTTTCTGTTTTGTTTTTCTTGAATTATTTTTTGCACATGTGCCTTTTCCTTCAGTTATTTCTTCAAATTGAGCTGGTATTGTGAATTTGTTTGCTTATTCTACACGTGTTTTAAAAAGTTCAAATAGTACAATTAAAATTACTTGTTAGTTGATGTTTGTCACATGGCACTACATTGTTGCCATATAGGCAGTTGGCCACCGCTCGGCTGTAGGTGACACACAAATATGGCAGGTTACTTAAAAAATTCTGTTATTATTATTGTATATCGTGGGGCAGTGTTGTAAGAGGCCAGAAAGAGATAATGGTGGCAATGCGAAAATTTCTGTCGGCAGGTAATTTCAAGTGATCAGTGACTGAATTGCAGCAGAAGATGCATTTTGTAGTTCTCAATTTAATCTCATGTTGTAACCTAAGCACATGGCAAAATGTTGTTCAATCATCTCTAGTAAAATTAAAATCGTGATTGCTTTGTTCATGGGGATTAAAGCTTTTCTCTTTGAGCAAATGTATTATTGACCAAGGTTTTTACTCTTTAAACTTTTTGGATGACTTGTAAAGGATTAATAATTAAGATGATGTACACAGCTCATAGACATATTAAGTGTGGTTTTGTACAAATAAATTACTTAAGACTAGTTTTTTCTTTCTGTGTTGCCATGAAGTAATTTTTGACACATTTTAATTTAATTTATTACAGATTGCTTTGGAAATTACCTTCAGAGATGTAAATCTTTCAAAGCATCACAATGACTGGCACATTGTTCAGAACTTCTTATTTTATGGTGATGTTTCAGCAGCAGAGGGACATTCCAGGAGTGCCAGGTAAATGCTCAATTTTTAGTTAAGTTAATATTTATTCCATCTAATATGAATGTTTACTTGATGTATACCTCTTACTGTTGATACGAGAATCCATGGAGGGAAACAAAATTTATGAACTTTAGAGGGCCAGCATTTGAGGCTTACTGCAGAATTATACTTAGGTCACCAACTTATACTTTGCATAATGATAACAAAGATAAAAGATGAGAAAGTCAGGGTTGACACAGGTGTTTTTTCCTTCATTGTATTTGTTTTGGAAAATGACTAGTGGTCGTACAAGCTATCCTCCAACGTGCACTATACAGTGACTTTCACCGTAAAAGAATGAGTTGAGCGGAAGCCACTGTCATTTCACACGTGTCGCCAGGAGCCATACAATGCACCCTTTAGCGAGTGGGAGTTTTAATGTGCCCTTGCTGCATGCCCCGATACTTGTCCATGACCAAATCGTATTCCTTAGCCACTTTCTTCTATATCTTCCTGTGGACGCTCAGAACCATCTGCTTGCCTTGTTTAACAGTCTCTGAGCTGAAGGTGTTTTTCCCTCACAATGGCGGGAAAGCAGCATCATCCCAGTGATAAAACCTGGCGCTGACCCACAGGTGGCTGACATTTACAATCTGATTAGACAGATTTACAATCTTCTGCTGTGATGTTTTTGAACCATTTACTATTTGGTCTACTCCTTTTGTGTTTTCCGTTTTTTTTGTTGCCATTTTAACACTCATTGTCTCTGTCCATCTCGTGTACTGGATATGGAGTTCTCGGTTTTAATTTGTTAAGCTAAAGATGTGACCTCTTAGCTGGGAACAGGGTACTGATGATCCAGTTGTTTAGTCCCCTTTAAACAGCCCAACAACAACAACAATGTGAGGGTTTATTGTATCATTTCTATGAAGTTTATTGAGTGTCCATTATCTATCTGTTCTCCACTTACCTAACACTTTCAGGTAGCTTGTTTTAACGTGTAACAGAGTGGCTGGATGTTCTACTTATAACTGTGATCACCCAGCCAAGACACGCTGGTCTTCTGTTTATATCTTACTCTCCTTTCTTCATTTTTAGTTGTTACTTTTATTTTTTGAGGTTTTAAACCCTGTGCTTGGCAAAGTTTAACATATTGTTCTATACAACATTTTAGCAACCTTTACCGTAATCTCTGTGATTGGAACAAGGGACTGATAACCTCTGTAGTTTAGTCCCTTTCAAAATCAAACCAACCAACCAACCAAACTTTTCCTGAGGACATGCAACACTACCATTTTAATATATAATGATAGCGCCTTCTTGGGTAACCTATTCTGGAGGTAAAATTGTCCCCCATAATGGATCTCCAGGTGGGGGACTACTCAGGAGAAAGTCGTCATCAAGAAAAACAAAACAAGAATTCTGCGGATTGGAGTGTGGAGTGTTCTATCCCGTGATCAAGTAGGTAAGTTAGAAAAACTTGAAAATAGAAGTGGATGGGTTGAATATAGATATGGTAGGGATTAGTGAAGTTAGGTGGTGGGATGAACAAGGTTTCTTGTCAGGTGAATACAGGGTTATAAAATCTGTTGGGGCAACACAGGAATTGGTCTAATACTGAATAAGAAAATAGGAATACATGTAGTTGCTATAAACAGCTTAGTGAGTGCATTACTTAGCGAAGAGAGACATGAAGCCAATACCGACCACAGAAGTTTGTATGGCAACTAGCTCTGTTGATGATGAGATTGAGAAAAATGTATGATGAGATAAAAAAGGTTTTTCAGACAATTAAGGGAGAGGAAAACTTGATTGTGATTGGAGACAGGAATTTGGTAGTAGGATACGGACGAAAAGGGAACATAGTAGGTGAATATGGACTGTGGGAAAGAAATGAAAGAGGAAGTTGTCTTGTGGACTTTTGCACAGAGCACAATTTAATCATCACAAACACTTGGTTTAAGCACTATGAAAGAAGGATGTGTACATGGAGAAGACCAGGAGATACTGGAAGGTACTATTGATTCTGAAACCAGGCTTTAAACTGTAAGACTTCCAGTGGCAGATATAGACTCAAACCATAAGTTGTTGGTCATGAACTGTAAATTCAAACTGAAGAAAGTGGAAATAAGTCGAAAAGTGAGGAGATGGAACCTGGATAAATAGAAGGAACCAGAGGTGGTTGAGGGTTTCAAAGGGAGCATTATGCAAGGATTAATGAAAATGTTGGAAAGTAATACAGTAGGAGAAATGGCTAGCTCTAAGAGACAAAGTAGTGAAGGGTCACATAGTTACACATACAAGGCCTTAATAGAAACCCTTGGATAACACAGGAGATACTGAACTTCATTGACGAAAGGAGAAAATGTAAAGGCAGGAAGTGAAGCAAAAGAGAATACAGACTACTGACTACTGACTACTAACAGGAATTGCAGACTGTCTAAGTAGGATTGGCTGGAGGACAAATGAATGTCCTTAGAAGAATGTGTAACTAGGAAAAATATACCACATACAAGAGAATAAAAGACATTTGGAAACAAGGAAAGTAGCTCCATGAATATCAAGAGCTAGATGTAAAACCAGTACTAAACAAAGAAGGGAAAGATGGAAAGAATATATAAAGGGCCTATACAAGGGAAATGAACTTGTAGACAATGTTGTAGAAAGTGAAGAGGGAGTAGAGGAAGGTGAGAAAGGAGATATGATACTGTCAGCAGAATTTTACAGAATAGTGGAAGATTTGAGTTGCAATAAGGCCCCTGGAGTAGATGAACTGCTAACATTGTTGGGAGCCAGTCATGAAGAAACTGTTTGCCTTATGTATAAGATGTATGATATGGGAAAAATATCCTCAAATTTCAAGAAGACTGTAGTAATTACAATTCCATAGAAAGCAAGTGTAGACAAGTGTGAAAACTACAGAACATCAGTTTAATAAGTCATGGTTGCAAAATACTAACACACATTGTTTACAGATAATGACAAAACTGGTAGAATCTGACCTTGGGGAAGATCAGTTTGGATTTAGGAGACAAGTGCGAACATGGGAGGCAATACTCACAGTAGGACTCATCCTAGAATATAGGTTAAATAAAGACAAACCTATGTTTTTAGCTTTCGTATATTTGGAGAAATCTTTTGACAACGTTGACTGGAATACACTCATTCAAATTATGAAGATCATAGAAGTAAAATATAGGGAATGAAAAGGTAATATAACTACTATCTGGTTTTGTACAAGCTGTCTGTATATGAGTCAAAATGCGAAAACGACACACAGTGGTTGCAAAGGGAGTAAGACAGGGTTATAGCTTTTCCCAATGTTATTCAATCTCTACAGTTAACAAGCTGTGAAAGGAAGCTAGGAGAAATTTGGAGAAAGCATTGAAATTTCACGGAATGTATAAAATTAACTACGAATGTGTACCAAGCCGGGATTCAAACCCAGGATTCCTGTTTCCTAGGCAGTTGTGCTGATCCCTACATCACTGGGAACACAGTCATCACCACACCTGCATAGACTACTCAAACATGCTTCCCGTCAGATACAAATTCTCAACTTTACCCTGCCCACTATTACTCAAATTGCAGTTTTTTTCCAAACTGGTTCCTGTGAGATGAAGGGGCTAAGAGTGCCTCTGCACTGAAGAAAGGATCATTGGCCGTCATTGGCATATCCATATGGTATCTGTTTTTTCAACTTTACCCATTCATAGATAATGTAATACATTCCGTGAATATGTATATATACTAACTGCAGGATCAAGTGTCTGAAAGAACAGAACAGTGCAGGGAGAAGAAATAAAAACTTTGCAGAGGACTTGGAAGAGCAATTGAATGGAATGGACACTGTCTTGAAAGAAGGTTATAAGATAAACATTAACAAGAATAAAACAAGGGTAATGCAATGTAGTCTAAGAAAATCAGGCAATGCTGATGGAATTAGAGAATGAGACAGTAAAAGTTGTATTTGAGTTTTGTTATTTGGGTAGCAAAACAGCTTCTGATGGCCTAAGTTAAAAAGATATAAAATGCAGAATGTCTATCGAAAGAAAATCATTTATGAAGAAATGAAATTAATTTAAATGTGAAGCAGTCCTTTCCGAAAGCATTTTTAAGGAAGTGAAATGTGGACAAAACAGATTTGAGACAGAAAGTTGATAGAAGTTTTTCAAATGGGTTGCTACTCATAAATGCTGAAGATTTGAGGGGTATATTGTGTAACCAGTGAGGAAGTACTGAACAGAATTGGCGAGGAAAAAATTTCTAGTGTATCTTGACTAAGAGAAAGGATCAATTGGTGGGACACATTCTGAGACTTCAAAAAATTGTCAATTGAGTATTGGGGGAAGTGTGTGTAATTGCAGAGGGAAATGAAGATTAATACAATAAGCAGGTTGAAATGGGTGTAGGTTCCCATTCTTATTCAGACATGAAGAGGCTTGCACCGGACAAGGTAATGCAGAGAGATGCATCAAACCAGTCTTAAAACCACATCGTCATCATCATCATGACTTTTCAATATTTTTACTATGAAAATTGGTCTGTTTGTATAAAGATTACACTGTTATAAAATGAAAGAGCCTACAACTACAAAATTTGCAGTGTATTAAGTTTTAAAATGTTACTTGCACTGCACCTTTATATTACTTCTATTTGATGATGGTGTTCACTTCATCCGCTGCATCTCTAGGGATCCGAGGGACAAGAGGGTTGCCACAGGTGCCTTCATCTTGGCTTTTGAGGGTGACACGTTACTCAAGAAAATCAAGTTGATGATCTACTGGTGTGACATCAAACTCTACATTCCTCCCCCCTCCCCCCCCCCCCCATGTGCTGCTTAAGTGCTGGAGGTTTAGGCACAGGTTCTTCTGATGTGAGGCCAGTCCCACCTGTCAGGAGTGCGGTTGTGCATCGCACCCAGACACCCCATGTACCCCTCCTGCAGTCAGCAACATCCGCACTGCTCACCAAATTGTTCAGACCTACACAAGGAAAGAAAATACATGGAATACAAAACCTTGGACAGGCAGACATATTCAGAGGCAAAGAAAAAATATCTAAAGATGCATCCTGGGAGCATGGCCACATCCTATGCCAGAGCAGTTTTGCCATCATCATCCCTGGTGACAAGATCCCCATCAGTGCAGCAAATCTCCATGGACCCGCAGGCCCAACCACCTACAACTGCCCCCTTGACAGTTGGTGGCATCTCCCTTTCTCTTGCACTCAAACCCTCTATTTCTGGAGCAGTAACTCCCCAACCAAAGGGGACACTGGTCCCCACCCATGAGCCAAACACATGCCAGTCATTTCTGGCTCCTCTTGCAAGGAGGAGATCCCTCGGAACCCTTAGATGGTTTCTGACACTGGTACAGTTGACACCAGTGAGTGGTTGAAAGTACTACCAACTACTGGTTGTAGGGCCTCAAGGGCATCCTCAGACCCTGAGACTGAGTCAGCCAAGCCCTCCAATCAAGAGAAACCGAAGGACTAATGCGAGAGGAAAAAGAACTAGAAAAAAGAATCTCAGGTGGCTACCGTGCCACCACTACCTACCTCTGTGTCTGAGGACGAGGTAGAGATCCTCGTGTCCCCTGAGGACTTGACTATTGTTGAGACTTCAGAAGCGATGGATGTCGAGGCTCAACCTCAACAGCCAGCGATGACAGACAGTTCTTTGTGCCTGATTCTCCACATTCTTCTTCAGTATGCTCTACATCTCAGGAGGCAGTTTGATCCCACAATGAAACTGCGATGGTTTCTTCTGCAACCTATCCGAATTGCAACAGGTATTGTGCTGCTGTCTGTGTTGCACTACAGGAAACCTGGTTCCCTGTCCAGCAGATCCCTACCATTCGTAGCTATCGGGGCTATTATAAAAACCGCTCAGCCTATGACATTGTAACCAGGGGTGTCCGTGTGCATGTCCATATGTCTGTACCCAGTGCTCCTACGCCTCTTCACACAGCACTCGAGGCAGTGTCTGTCAGGATCCTGACAGTGCAGGACATCACCTTCTACTTTGACTACCTTTCACCAGATGAGGTTATTTCTCCCACTACCCTCACTGCCGTGATCACTCAATTTCCCCCGCCGCTTATCCTTCTGGGGGACTTCATTGCCCACCTCCTTTGTGGGGTGGCACCCAGATTTCAGGCTATGGAAGGAATTTCGAGACTGTCATAACGCAGTTAGATGTGTGCCTCCTCAACACTGGTGCTCCCACACACTTTAGCGTGGCACGTGGCACATACTCGGCGATAGACCTTTCACTTTCTAGCCCACGCTTTCTCCCCCATCTCAGTTGGAGCGTACATAATGACCTATGTGGCAGCGATTACTTTCCTGTCCTCCTGTCACTGCTTCAGTCTCAACGAGCAGACCACCTACCCCAATGGTCTCTCCGCAGGGTAGACTGGCCAGCTTATACCTCGGCTGCCATGATTGCTTCTCAACTTCCCGCTGAAGTTGATGCGGCAATTAACCAGGTCACTGTGGCCATTGTTTCTGCTGCTGAGAAAACTATCCTATGCTCTACAGGCACATTACGGCGCAAGTCGGTGCCATGGTGGACGCAGGAGATCACTGAGTCCATCTGGGATTGTTGGCGAGCACTGCAGCATCACCGACGCCAACCATGTGTTGAGCTGATCCATCAGAGTAAACAGGGTTGATGGGAGAGATACGTTGCCGCTATCGGTTCTTGCACTTCTGCTTCTTGGGTGTGGTCACAAGTCTGGTGACACTTTCGATACCACTCAAATGTAGGAATCTCCCGTCTCCACATTCAAGGAACCGTTTGCCCTGACCCTAGCACTTTTGCCGAGCACATGGGAGAGTATTTCACTAGTATTTCTGTGACACAATCATATGGTGCAGACTTTCATAACCTTAAAGAGGGAGTAAAGCAAAAGCCGTTATGGTGCCACATGTGCTGCTGGGAGACATAAGAACACACCATTTAGTGCGTGGGAGTGCCAGAGTGCCCTTGCTGCATGCCCCAAAACCTCTCCAGGACCAGAGGGAGATCACAGCCAGTTCCTCCGTCACTTGTCAGCATATTCTCAACATCTACTGCTCACCCTGTTTAACTGTGTCTGGGCTGAAGGTGTCTTTCTGTCCCAATGGCAGGACAGTATCATCATCCTGGTCTTGAAACCTGGTGCCGATCTGCAGGTGGCTAATACTTACTGCCCTATTAGCCTCGCCAACATTTTATGCAAGCTTCTTGAATGCGTGATTAGCCAGCGGCTCCTGTGGATCCTTGAAGATCATGGACTTCTGTCAGGGTAGATTCACTATTGATAACCTTGTGTCACTAGAGTCAGCCATTCGTATACCCTTCGGTCGACGTGAGCACCCCATTGCTGTCTTCTTTGACCTCTGGAAGGCATACGACACCACATGGTGTCGTCATATTCTGGCAACACTGCACAAATGGGGCTTATGGGGTGCTCTTCCCATCTTTATTCAGAACTTTCTCTCCCTTCGCACCTTTCGTGTCAGGGTCATTACCTGTTTGAGTTCCCCTCACATTCAGGAAAATGGAGTCCTGCAGGCTTCAGTTCTGAGTGTCTCCCTCTTTTTGGTGGCAATTAACAGTCTTGCAGCTGCAGTTGGCTTATCAGTTTTTTGCTCCCTATTTGCCAATGACTTCTGCCTATATTATAGCTCCACAAGCCCCAGGCTGCTTCACTTTCCCTCCCGGTTTATGCCTTCGCCCGGAGACGGGCGTATTTCACGAGTTCAGGTGTTTTCTTGTTGTCGTTTCTCTTATTCCTTGGTTCCTTCCTTTCTTACCCTTTGTTTCCGTCTCTCTCTCCTTGTCCTCTCCTCGCCTTCTTCTCCTCATTAGTCTCCGCCTCGGCGTTTGAGACACCTTTCCTTCTTTCTCTTCACTTCCTCTATTCTTCTTCTTTCCTCCCTGTGCGTGTCTGAAGGCCGACCCACGCATTATCATGCGTAGCAGGTGACGGGGTAACGCGTAATTCCCCGCCCCGGGTAGACAAGTAGGGCACGTACGTACCCCCTGGTAAAGGCCAGGCCCAGGGAGGGGTGATTACCCGAGCTGGTACCTTCCGAACATGCCAATTGGTCCCTCCGTCAGTTCTCGGGAGGTGTGACCTGAGGTGTGAACAATCACCTAAGGCGGGTAAGCCCTCGGAGAGGGCCCCCACTAGGAAGGAGCGCGCCATCGGAGACGCCGGTAATCACGGGGGACACTTCCGCAATGACTTCCTTCTCTTCTTCACTGACATTGACCCAGAAACGTAAGATAGACTCGCCTCAGCAAAAGAAGACTCTGCCTAATTTGCCGAAATTTCTTGTTGTGTCGCGCACCGACGGAAAAGACTTCAATTCTGTCAATCCTTTCGTTATACAGAAAGGTGTTGATGCAATTGCTGGCCCTGTTAAAACCTGTTCGCGTCAGCGCAATGGTTCATTGTTGCTGGAAGTGGACAGTGCTTTCCAAGCCCAGAAACTTATCCGGACTACGTTATTGCACACGTTTCCAGTCAAAGTAGAAGCGCACCGCACACTCAACTCGTCACGTGGGGTAGTTTTTACGAGATCCCTTGACGGGTTGTCTGATGACGACATCCGGTCCTATATGTCCGATCAGGGTGTGACAGCCGTCCACAGGGTGATGAAAAAGGTAGATAACCAGCTGACACCGACTCGTACTGTGTTTTTGACATTCGACAGAGTTGACCTCCCGTCGAAGGTCAAAGCAGGGTACGAAGTTATCTCAGTCCGCCCTTATATTCCGAACCCAACGCGCTGCTACCAATGCCACAGGTACAACCATACCCGTGAACATTGCCCACATGCAGCAAAATGTGTCACTTGTGGTAGGGACGCCCATGAGGGGGATTGCCCACCTCCGTCCCCTCACTGCCTTAACTGCAACGGCGACCATGCGGCTTCCTCTCGCGACTGCCCTGTATATAAGGATGAAAAAATCATTCAGCAAATTCGGGTTACGGAGAAGGTATCGACATCTGCCGCTCGTAAGTTGTTGGCGAGTCGAAAGCCCACTGTCCTCCCAGCGGGTACATACAGTAAGGTACTCACCTCACCTCGACCTACCAAAGATTCCAGTACCCAGACATGTGATTTCACTTTCGCTGACACAGTTGTGCGATCCGCCAGCCCGAAGATTGCCCGTTCCACGTCCCCGCTTCCTCCTGCTGCTTCTAAGATACAGTCTTCGTCAACATCTAGTAAACCGCGGGCACCTAAACAAGATGCCCGGACCTTGAAAAAGGAACCCGTCCGTGAGGATTTTCTGCGTTCTCAGGCTTCCCAACCGTCAACTGCCTCTTCCCGCCGTCACTCTTCCAGAAGAGCTGACAAGAAAAAGAGTTCCTCTCCTTCCCCGCCGAGGCGTGACCCATCTGTCGCGCCGTCCAACAGTTGCCGGCCTCGGCCGTCTTCTGTTTCACCGGGACGCTCCGTTTGCCGGGCGCCCGGCCCTTTACCGGCGGTGGAAACTGCCCCTCCTGATCAACTCAGGGAGGTGGCAGGCGCGTCGGTCGAACCTATGGACCACGACCCTTTGCCCCTGGACAGCGATAGCAGTGCTCCCTCGAAATCCGGTCCTCAGCGGCCGTCGAGGTGACCCCGCTCGCTACTTGGTTTTTATCCTTATTTCTTCTCTCATTTTTATCATGGCGCTCCTTCAATGGAACATTCGCGGCATTCGTTCTAATCGGGAGGAGTTAAAACTACTCCTTCGATTGCACTGCCCGCTTCTAGTCTGCCTCCAGGAAACTAAGTTGCGTCCACGTGATCGTGCAGACTTTCCACACTACACCTCTGTGCGGTTCGACCTGCCACCCGTGGAAGGTGTACCAGCCCATGGAGGGGTTCTGATGCTCCTTCGAGACGATGTCTATTTCCATCCCATTTCCTTGCACACTCACCTACAGGCAGTTGCCGTCCGCATCACCTTATCCACATTTACCTTCTCCCTCTGTAATATATATTCGCCATCGTCATCTGCCCTTACTAGGGCAGATGTGCTAAACCTTGTTGACCAGCTCCCTTCACCTTTCGTGTTGGTAGGCGACTTTAATGCCCACCACCCCCTATGGGGCTCTCCGGCACCTTGTCCGAGAGGCTCCCTTTTGGTGGACCTTCTCCAACACCTCGATCTTGTCTGCCTCAACGCCGGTGCACCGACCTTCCTTTCTGACACAACACACACTTATTCCCATATAGACCTCGCAATATGCACTCCTCAGCTGGCCGGTCGGTTTGAGTGGTATGCACTTTCTGACACGTACTCGAGTGACCATTTCCCTTGTATCATCCACTTCCTGCATCATTCCCCATCTCCACGTCCCACCAGTTGGAACATTTCTAAAGCCGACTGGGGGCTTTATTCTTCCATGGCTGTTTTTCACAATCAGCATTTTCCCAACTGTGACAGTCAGGTCGAATACCTCACAGAGGTTATTCTCACTGCTGCTGAACGTTCCATACCTCGTACATCCTCTTCTCCACGTCGTGTGCAGGTCCCTTGGTGGACTGCAGCCTGCCGCGACGCGCTTCGAGCCCGACGCCGTGCCTTACGCACCTTCCGCCGCCACCCAACTTTGGAGAATTGCATCACTTACAAACGTATGAGAGCGCAGTGCCGTCGTATCATAAACGACAGCAAGAAAGCTTGCTGGACAGCTTTTACTAGTTCTTTTAACCGTTTTACTCCCTCCACGGTTGTCTGGGGTGGCCTACGCCGTTTGTCCGGCATCAAGGTCCACTCCCCGATTCCTGGCCTGACCGTGGAGAACGCGGTCCTCGTGGACCCAGCTGATGTTTCAAACGCATTGGGTCGTTTCTTTGCGGAGGTTTCGAGCTCTGCCCATTACCACCCTGCCTTTCTCCCTCGCAAACAGGTAGAGGAGGCACGGCCGCCTTCTTTCCGCTCTTTTAATCGTGAAAATTATAACGTCGCCTTCACCATGCAGGAGCTAGACCGTGCTCTCGCCCTGTCCCGGTCCTCTGCTCCCGGGCCCGATTCCATTCATATTGAGATGCTGAAGAACCTCTCTCCTGCGGGCAAGTGCTTTCTTCTTAGTACCTACAATCGCATATGGACTGAAGGTCATGTTCCCACAAGTTGGCGTGAAGCCATTGTTGTCCCCATCCCCAAACCAGGGAAGGACAAACACCTTCCTTCCAGTTATCGTCCCATTTCTCTGACGAGCTGCGTCTGTAAGGTGATGGAACGCATGGTTAACGCTCGGTTGGTCTGGCTCCTCGAATCTCGCCGCCTCCTGACTAATATACAATGCGGTTTTCGTCGACACCGCTCTGCTGCTGACCACCTCGTTACGTTGTCGACCTTCATTATGAACAACTTTCTAAAGAAGCGTCAAACAGTAGCCGTGTTCTTCGACTTGGAGAAGGCATACGATACCTGTTGGAGAGCGGGTATTCTCCGCACATTACACACATGGGGCCTTCGGGGCCGCCTTCCTCTTTTTATTCAAGCGTTTTTGGCGGATCGCAAGTTCCGGGTACGGGTGGGCTCTGTTTTGTCAGATACCTTTTGCCAGGAGAATGGGGTACCACAGGGCTCCGTCTTGAGTGTGGCGCTCTTTGCCATTGCAATCAATCCGATCGTGGACTGCCTTTCAGCCGACGTCTCCGGATCTCTTTTTGTTGACGATTTAGCAATTTATTGTAGCGCCCAGCGGACGTGTCTCTTGGAGCGTTCTCTTCAACGCTGTCTTGACCGTCTATATTCCTGGAGCATCGCAAACGGCTTCCGATTCTCCACTGAGAAAACTGTGTGTATCAATTTTTGGAGATACAAGGAATTTCTTCCACCTTCTCTACGTCTCGGCCCTGTTGCTCTCCCTTTCGTGGAGACTACGAAATTCTTGGGACTCATGTTGGATCGGAAACTTTGCTGGTCCACACACGTGTCCTACCTGGCTGCCCGTTGTGCCCGATCCCTTAACGTTCTTCGTGTCCTCAGTGGCACGTCATGGGGAGCGGATCGTACCGTCCTGCTTCACCTTTACCAGGCCATTGTTCAGTCGAAGCTCGACTATGGAAGCCTTGTGTACTCTTCAGCACGGCCGTCGATTCTCCGCCGTCTCAACTCTATCCACCATCGTGGATTACGTTTGGCGACCGGTGCATTTTATACCAGCCCTGTTGAAAGTCTGTATGCCGAGGCTGCTGTATTACCCTTGACCACTCGACGTGACATACTCTTGTGTCGGTATGCATGCCGCCTACGGTCGATGCCCAACCAACCCTCTTACAGATTATTTTTTGACGACTCACTCGATCGCCAATACCAGTTGTCTGCGATTGCCTTGCTTCCACCGGGAATTCGGTTTCGCCGCCTGCTACAGCGGCTCGATTTTACCCTTCCTTCCACCCTTCGGTTGAGCGAAAGCCCATTGCCACCGTGGCATCAGGCCCAGGTTCACACACACCTCGAACTTAGTTCGCTCCCCAAGGAGAGCACTCCGGATTTGGTATACCGCTCGAGGCTTGTCGAACTCCGTTCGCGGTTCGATAATGCCGTATTTATTTACACTGATGGTTCCAAGAGCACTGCCGGTGTCGGATCTGCCTTCGTCGTCGGGGACAACCGGTTCCAATACAAGCTCCCTGACCGGTGCTCGACCTTCACGGCTGAGCTTTTCGCCCTCCACCAGGCCGTTTTGTATACCTGCCGCCACCGCCAACCTTTCTATGCCATATGTTCGGACTCCCTTAGTGCCCTGCAGAGTCTTAAGGACCCTTTCTCGAACCATCCTCTCGTGTATCGGATCCAACGCTCCCTCCAGTTGCTGGCGGATGACAGCTGTCACGTTTCTTTCCTGTGGGTCCCTGGCCATGTGGGTGTGCCCGGGAATGAGGCCGCCGACACAGCAGCCAAGGCAGCAGCTCTTTTACCTCGCATGGCTACCTTTTGCGTCCCATCGGACGATGTTCAACGGGCTCTTCGCCGGAGTATCGTGTCGCAATGGCACAGCATGTGGCTTTCACTGTACAACAATAAATTGCGAACTGTCAAACCGATCCCGACTGCTTGGAGGACATCCTCACGCCCCTCTCGGCGGGAGGAGGTCATCCTGGCTCGGTTGCGGATCGGTCATTGCCGTTTCAGCCACCGTCACTTGCTATCCGCCGAACCTGCACCGCTATGCTCCTGCGGTGAACTGTTGACAGTGCGACATGTTTTACTGACTTGTGTTAATTTTAATCATCTCCGTGTAGCCCTTCACTTTCCGTCTACTCTGGAGGAAATTTTAGCTGATGACACACGAGCAGCTGCTCGGGTTTTGCGTTTTATGAACTTGGCCAACCTATCCAAGGATATTTAACCCTATTAATTGTCTTTTATCTTTCGTTTTTAGCCTCTTGCTGATGTTCTGACAGTCACCATTTTTTGAGATCATAGCGAATCAATGTTCTTAGCTGGGCGCTAATGACCATAGAAGTTGTGCGCCCTAAAACCACAAAAAAAAAAAAAAAAAAAAAAAAAAAAAAAAAAAAAAAAAAAAAGCTCCACAAGCATCAGTGTCGCTGAATGGTGGCTGCAAGGTGCAATCTTTGGCCTTTGCTCATGGTTTTCAAATCACCACATCTAAGACCAGCGTGATGCATTTTTGCCGCTTTCGGATGGTTCCTCTGTATCCGGAGCTCTATCTTGCTGATGAACTGCTTCACATAAAGGAAACACATCTCTTTCTGGGCATGCTTTTGGATGCCCGGCTCACTTGGATGCCCTACCTTCGCCAGCTTAAACAACAGTACTGGCGACACCTCAATGTCCTCCTTTGTCTCAGTCACACTGATTGGGGGGGGGGGGGGCAGCATGAAAAACTCCCTTGTAGCTCTGCAAGGCATCAGTTCAATCCCTCTTTGATTATGGGAGCATAATATATGACTCAGCAGTGCCTTCAGCATTTTGCATACTCGACCCCATCCTCCATTGTGGCGCCAGGCTAGCTAGCATCATACATCGCCCACATTCATGCCATGCCAAATCATCCAAACTGCAGGCTCCTTTTTCCATCTACTGCTCCACCCTTCCCATGATGGAGACGCAGGTCAAGTCTTCAGATTGCGACCCTGGTTTGCTCTCTGCTCTCTTCACTCGAGTTCCGTCCCGTCCCCTCCCTCCCTCCTTCCACTATCCTCCTCAGTCACCTCCTTGGTCCCTCCCTCACCTGTGACTACTTGGATTTGGCATGTTACTCTAAGACTTCAGTCACACCAGTGAGACTTCGTCACCAGTTTGCTGCACTTATGGACTTGTTCCGTGATGCAGAAATGGTCTACACTGATGGTTCTGTCGTGGTCGGCCAAACTGGATTTGCCTATGTCCATGGAGACCACACTGAATGGCATTCCCTGCCCTGTAGGACCAGCATTTTCACTGCAGAGCTGGTTGCTATTTATTGTGCTTTAGAGCATCTCTGTTCAAGCCTGGGTTAGTCATTTGTCATCTGCAGTGACTCACTGAGTGGCTTCCAAGTACTTGATCAGTGTTTCACCAAACTACCTTTGGTGTAGTGTATCCAAGGCCCTATTTCCTCTCTCAGCAGGTCTGGTTGGTCAGTAGTCTTTGTCTGGACCCCAGAGACATCAGCATACCTGGCAATGAATGTGTTGATTAGTTGGTCAAACAGGTCACCACCTTATGTCTTCTGGAAATTGATCTTGTGCAAATGGACTTATAGTTTACGCTTCACCAGAAGGTGTCATCAAATTGTCCATACACACGTGGAAAACTTTGTTGAGGCCCAAATGTCGGGATTTGGTTGTCCTGTGCCAACTCCATATTGGGCATACTTTGTTGACTCGCGGCTATCTACTTCGCCGTGAGACTCCGCCCAAGTGTCGCTACGGAGTTGTTTTGACAGTGATTCATCTTCTGATGGACTGTCCCATTTTAGCACTCTAGTGGCCGTCTTTTAATCTTTCAGGTACCCTCTCATTAGTGCTAGGAGACAATGCCTTCATGGCTGAGTCTGTTAAGTTTTATCCATGCACCTGGTTTTTACCATTCTATGTAATGGAGGATGCTTTATCCTGATCTATCAGTTACGTTTGAAGTGGTGCCCCACCGCCCTCTGTAAATGAAGGCCTGAGCCTACTGATCAGGTTATCACAGATTTCTTAAGTAACAGAACCCATTGTGTTGTCCTTGATGCCATGTGTTCATCATAAATGAAGGTATTGTTAGGAGCCCGTCAGAGAAGTGTAGTAAGACTGCTCTTGCTCTCTAGAATATAAATAATCTTATGGACAACATGAGCAGCAGTTTGTGACTGTTTGATCTGATGGACAGCATGGCCTTCAATGTGTGGCTGTTTGTTGCTGTAGTTTATATGAAGGTTTCAACATTGACTGTATGAAGATGCAAGATGACATAGACAGAATCTCTAGTTGATGTGAATGGTAATGTGCTCTAAATGTATAAAAATGTTACTTAATGCAGATGGGAAGGGGGAAAAAAAAAACATAATATTTCAATACAGCATTATTAATGTGCTGCTTGACACATTACATTGATTAAATATCTAGGTATAACACTGTAAATTAATATGGAATGTAACAAACACATAATGTGGTTAATTGTAGAATTTTAGAAAATAGTAGCTCATCTACAAAGTAGATGGCATATGTGATACTTGTGGGATCCATTCTTGGATTCTGCTAGTCTGTTTGGGTTCCCCAAGAGTTTGGATTAAATGAAGACAATGAAGTAATTGAAGAGTGGGCTGCTAGATTTGTTACTAGCAGATATGATGTGAGTGTCGAGATCCAGAAAGAAGTCCAACGTGCACTATGTGTGTGTGTGTGTGTGTGTGTGTGTGTGTGTGTGTGTGTGTGCCGGGGGGGGGGGTGTACGCATCCAAGATGTGTAGGTGACTTTGCCTGCGGCTATCGATGGTGCGGGGTGCGGTCGACTGCAAGTTGTGGCTCACGTCGGCACCAATGGCGCTTTTCTCTTGGATTCTGAGGACATCTTCAGTTCCTACGGGTGGCGGAATTGGTGAAGGCTGCTGCCCTCACACGCGGGGTGCAAGCAGAGCTGTCGTTTTGTAGCATTGTTCCCAGGGTTGAATGGTGTCCTTTGGTTTGGAGCTGAGTGGAGGGTCTGAACCAGAGGCTTTGCAGACTTTGTAACAGTCATGGCTGCAGATTTCTGGATCTGCGTTATCAGGTGGGGAACTGTAGGACGCCCCTAGATAGATCAGGGGTGCACTACACTAAGGAAGTAGCTACTCAGGTAGCAGAGTACTTGTGGAGTGCACATTGTTTTTAGGCTAGGCGCTAACTCTGATGAGCACTCGCCTGTCAACATTCAGACAGCGAATTCAGGCTGTGTTCCTCTAAAAAATTTGACTATAAAAATATGAAGTTTCAAAGTATTGAAAACAAAGTTCCCGCGTTTGCTGCACTGCATGGAAATTATTGTGCTCTGATAGTTTTAGGCACCAAAAGCTGGCTAAATCATGATGTGGCAAGTCTAGAAATATTTACCGAGGTGTGGAATGTATACCGGAAAGATAGATCGGACACAACTGGAGGTGGAGTGTTCATCGCTGTGGACGAAGATATTGTTTCTACTGAGATGGAGGTTGATAGTAACTGTGAAGTTATCTGGGCACGTATAACAGGTCTAAAAGAAGTATAGTTAATAGTTGGGTGTTTTTACTGCCCCCCAGTGCTGCTGTAGCAGTTAGTCACTCAAAGAAAGTTCACACCACATAGTGCACAGGTATCCGAGCCATGTAATATTAGTCGGGGGAAACTTCAACCTGAAGAGTATAGATTGGGACCTCTCTAGTTAAATTTCAGGCAATACAGACAAGCAGTCTTGCGATACAGACAAGCAGTCTTGCAAGCTACTTTTGGACACATTCTCGGAAAACTGCAAAAACTGTCTTCAGCAGTTAAACCAGCATCTCTCGCGCAATGGAAGGCCTGACCTTATTAACAATGTCTGTGTAGAGACAGGAATTAGTGATCATGATATCGTCATAGTGTCGATGGTGACCAAAGTTTATAAACCAATCAAGAAGGCTAGGAGCGTATTTTTTTTGCGAAGAGCTGATAAGCAATTGTTAGGATCACACTTAGAAAATGAATGGGCATCATTATAATAAAACAATCATATTGAATTTCTACATTTCCATTATGTCACAAAAAATAAACTTAAGTAATGTCTATGTCTGTGAAAATAATTACAAGAAATCCCTGCTAAGGTTGTTACATCCTTCCTAGAGTAAAGAAACAGGTCTGGGCTGAACCACTGTTAGCTTTTGTTCAGATAATACATTTCTTTGTTTTCTTGAATGGACAGTCATATTCAACCTAAAAAGTAAATTGTTAAATGTATAAAAATCTATTCTTCTACAAATTTAAAATTGTCATAAATAAAACTTTCATCAAAATTCAAGAATCAAATGTGAAAGTTACACAACAAATTGCCTTGTAAAATGGTTTCGCTAATTTTGTGTTATTTCAGATAAATTTTTGATTAATTTTGCATGGGTTTCTCTGTTTAAGGTTCCTCATGTACCTGTTTGCAATTATACATTCTATTAGATATTTAAATGCGAAGAATATAATGCACATTTCATTTGACCAACAGTTCAATATTAACGTACCTGGCCACATGGGAACAAGACCGTCAAATAGACTAATCATTTAGCACAATTGTCCTGTGTTCAATTGTAGGCAATGTAATATCCTCTTCTGTCGTTGAAAGAAGACTGACCAGTCTCGTATGTAGATTAAGCACTATTCAGTTTACATAATAGGCCACCAGATAATATGCCAAGGTTGCCTCGATCTCTAATTCAGAGAATAATTCTTGCTAAACATCCTAGATGGCATTACATGCAATATTTACATTGTTTGTTATGTTTCTGAATTTTACAGCTGAGGTGTCTCTCTTTAAACCCGAACTTTACATCCTTACATTGAATTGTACAGAAATTATCACATTTACTACATTACTGTATAACATCTAAAAATATGAATGGAAATATAGACACTTCCAATCAAAATCACTTATCTAAAATCCAACAGTTTTGAATTAGTTACTGAGAAAATATAGTGATACTTCCACTTCAAATGCACCTCCATGTCAGTCACTGAACCACAAGAGAAACGAGGGGAAACATTCATACAGCACTTTGATTTAATGTGATTCATGGCTTGAGGTTTGTGTGTTCATTACATAACTCAATTCAATAAAGCACCTCCCCTCTACTGTATAAAGTCAGAAGGCAACAATTACTAAGTTAATGTGTAATGCATGAATGTGTGACATGAGTGATTAGTATTTGCTTCAAAGTCACATAACCTTTTTTTACCCCATTACTTCAGGTCTACTTTATCACATCATTTTACTTGTCAGCATAGGAAACATTCCTAAAACCCGGTGTACAGAAGCATAAGACATATTGTAGCTCACAGTAAGAATCTGCAGTAAATTGCTTAAAATCCTATTAACTATGTACAAAATGATTTACAAAGTGCAGTATTTGAAGGTACGGTAATTAATGACAGATTTTAGAAGAAGAACTAGCTTTATTTATTAAAGTTTTACAATATAATATTCCAAAGAAACTTAACTCAAACAACATAAAAGACATAATATTCTTTGTGAAGATACGATGATGAGATTCATTGCACTTTAACTCCCCTATAATTTATTTTGGAAAACATAATTTGAGCATATAGAAATGGTTGTGGTATAAGAATTGCACATGGGTACATTTACTACAAAGAACTGCTTCTCACATATGTTTCATTGGGTAAGTAGATAGGCTGATGGTTTATGAACACAAGATCCACTTTTTTGAATCTCAGTGGTGTTAATTCACTTCTTATGTTTTTTATGCCTATTGCATGTAATATTTTAAATATTAATTCCCTAAAAATTGTGCAGTTGTAGGCTTTTTATAGGTTTTTAGAAGATTCTATTTTATAATAATCTAATCTTTAATCAGACAGACACATGTTCATAGTAATAATATGGATGTATTTTGTTTGTAATTACTTTGACTGCCACATGGTGTGTCTATAGATTTCAGCTAAGAGAAACATATCAGCTGATTAGCATACATCATAAGTCTACTTCAAAATGGCTGATGTGAACATTCGAGAGCTCATAATGGTGTTGATGCTTCCACATCAAGGAGATGGCTCAGACAATTCAGAGATGATGGTGATGTAAGCATACATCCAATACCTGGAAGACTGTGTGTCTCTACTTGAAGGGAAGATGATGAATTGGTCAGAGGCTTCACATTTCCCGGGCTCTTCGCAAACTGCTCTCAAATGAATAAATGAATATGGTTACAGGTCCCGCCTTGCTCTCATTAAGGAAGCAGTATCTGAAATCAAGCTGTGGACAGATTGGCAATAGTGAGTTCCAGGGAAAATGTCGATTGGAGGAAAGTCTTTTTCACCGATGAGTGCACAATGGAGTCCACAAGCAGAGGTCCTGTTCCTATTTACCACACAGATAGGCAACAATATAACACCTGATTCGTGGCTCCACGGTTGCATGGTTGTGAAATGTTGGGGTTGGGTATCTTATATGGGTGCAGGAACCTTAGAATGAATACAAGTTCAATTCAGCATGCTGTGAACATTTCCTTGAAAACATAATCATTACTCGAGCTTGACTTTGGTGCCATGAAGGACGTCTAATTTACCAACATGATAATCATCCATCACACACCAGCATTAGGTTTCAGAGCTGGTTCCAAAGTAGAGAGCATATTATTCAATGCCTACCATCAATTGATCTCGATCCCATAGAAAATGAATAGGCTAAACTCAAGAACACTGTGCGGGATAATTGGCCAGACCCTCCTGCAATAACTGAGGATGCCTTATGGGATTTGTTTATTCTTCATGGGAGAGAATTGCCATGGATGAGGCCTTTTTCTGCAGACTTGTCAATTCTATGCCTCGAAGGATCCAGGGCTGTTCGTGATGCCAATGGCGTGTGGTCAAAATACTGAAGATATAGGTAGCCTACATTATGTTATTTTTGTTTTAATGGGAGGTCATACCAATATCAACCTCTAAGGAGGATTATTTTTATTTTTATGAAATGTCAGGTGAATAATACCCTCCAAGAATTTATTAATTTTATTTATTTATTTATTATTATTATTATTATTATTTGACCAAATAAATATTACCTTCCATGAAAAATTATTTTTAGATATCAAATTGACAAACTGTAATTAGTTACTTACTAATTTTTATTGCTATACATTTATCTTTGCTTAACACTATAGATTCACCATGTAACTGAAGTAATTACAAATACATGTATTCTTTTTCAATATTTTGTCTCCTTGTTTAAAGATTAGGCTATTAAAAAATGGGACATGTTTTAGAATGTGGAATCTAGAAAAACCTATAATTGCACAATTCGTAGCAAATTAAGATTAAAAAATATTACCTGCACAGATCTAAACAAATGTTGACTCCAGTCATACTCTTAACTCCCTCCCCATGTGTTCATAAAGCTTCAGCATGTCCACTCAGCCAACGAAACATGTGTAAGAAGCGGTTTGTTGTAGTAAATCTATCCACATGCAGTGCTCAAATAACATTTTACCGAGTGAGGTGGCGCAGTGGTAAGACACTGGACTTGCATTCGGGAGGATGGTTCAAATCCATCTCCGGCCATCCAGATTTAGGATTTCCGTGATTTCCCTAAATCACTCCAGACAAATGCCAGGATGGTTCCTTTCAAAGGGCATGACCCTTTTCGTCCCACATCCTTCCACAAAAATCAGAGTGTAAGCTCCGCCTCTAATGACCACGCTGTCGACAGGATGTTAAACCCTAAGCTTTCTTCCTTCCTCCTTTGAATAACTTTTTCCAAAATAAATGATACGTGAGTTAAGCTGCTATGACTCTTGACATATACTCTATCCTAACTATTATATTGCTTCTATTTGATGATGTAAACACCGACCTGAAGCTCCAACACTCACACTTAGGAACTAGGGCATTGTCCCCCATTGTACAGTTTGATGTAAGGATGTAAAGGTCAGGCATAAAGAGACACTTCAGCTGTAAAATTTGGAAACATAACACACTATGTAAATCCTGCATGTGACACCATCAAGGATGTTGAGCAAGAATTATTTTATGAATTAGAGATCGATGTAACCTTGGCTCTATCTGGTGACCTATTATGTAAACTGAATAGTCCTTAATCTATATACGAGACTGATCAGTCTTCAATCTCAGAACAGCTTATTACATTGCCTATAGTTGAAAATACGACAGTTGTGCTCCATGATTAGCCTATTTGACAATCTTGTTCTCACATGGTCAGGTATGTTAATAGTGAACTGTTGGTCAAATTAAACGTGCATTATATTCTTAGCATTTAAATATCTAATAGAATGTATAATTGCAGACAGGTACATGGGGACCCTCAAACAGAGAAACCTATACAAAATTAATCAAAAATTTATCTGAAATAACACAAAATTGAAGAAACCATATTACAAGGTAATTTGTTTTGTAACTTTCACATTTGATTCTTGAATTTTGAAGAGTTTTATTTATGACAATTTTAAATTTGTAGGAGAATAGATTTTTATATATTTAATGATTTACTTTTTAGGTTGAATATGACTGTCCATTCAAGGGAATAAACAAATGTACTATCTGAACAAAAGCTAACGGTGGTTCAGCCCAAACCTGTTTCTTTACTCTAGGAAGGATGTAACAACCTTAGTACATAGAATATGTTTTTTTTGTAATTATTTTGGCAAAAAGAGTCATTAGTTAAGTTTCTTTTCATGAAGTAATGGAAATGTAGAAATTGAATATGATTGTTTTATTATACAAAATTTTAGTTGATGCATAAGTACTTGATAATAGCGACAGTTTCGCCGAAACTAGTTTTACATAATAAAGAGAAAAAATAAAAGTAAAATAGCGACTGTGGCTTGTGAGTAAATTGTTTAAATGTCTGTCTTAAACATTCATAAAATTGTAACACATGTAAATAACTTAATGTAAACTCCATCATCATGAAGCTATGGAATGTATGACACTGCCATATAGTGGCTGTCCTTAAATATGCATTGGCAGAAATGAAATAAAGAATAAAAAAGCACGGACAGCATATGATGTTGCACACGCTTAGTGAGTGGTCAGCAGCAGATGGCATATGCCATCATACACGTTTGTGGGGATAAGAAATAGAACCCGGTGTTGCCCTCAATAACAGGAGTTCACCAGAGAGAAGGGTATCATCATGAGTGCCCCAGGGAGGTGTAATAGGACCAATATTGTTTACTGTCTACATAAATGATCTGACAGAGATAATTAGTAGCAATTTGCGCCTGTTTGCTGATGATGCCATGGTGTATGGGAAGGTGTTATCATTGTGTGGCTGTAATTGGATGCAGGATGGCAGAAGGTGCATTTTCTAGTTTGTGTGAGGAATGGGATATAAAAGTATGGTGATACAGATTAGTAAGAATAATTATCCCATGTTGTTCAGATACGGCATTATTAGTGTGCTGTTTGCACAGTTGCAGTGATTAAATATGTAAATGCAATGTTTTGGAGTGATATGAAATGGGATGAGTATGTAAGGACAATTATGGGGAAGGCAGATGGTCAACTTCGTTTTATTGGAAGAATTGTGGAAAGGTGTAGTTTATCTGTAAAGCAGATTGCGTATAAAATGCTTGTGTGACTCAATCTTGAGTGTTGCTAAAGTGTTTGGGATATCCACAAAATCGGTTTAAAGTAAGGTATAGAAGCAATTCAGAGGTAGCCTGTTAGGTGTGTTACTACATAGTTGGTTCGATCAATGCACGAGTGTTACAGAGGTGTATCAGAAATTCAAATGGGAATCGCTGGAAGGAAGGTGATACTCTTTTCAGTAAATACTTCAGATATTTGAAGATGATCACAGAACAATTTTACTGCCACCCACTTGCATTTTGCTTAAAGACCGCAAAGATATATTAGGGCTCATATAGGATACAAAAATCAATTTTTCCCTTTTTCTGTTTGGGAGTGTAACAGAAAAGAAAATGGCTAGTAGTAGCATGAGGTAGCATCCACCATGCACCTTGTGGTGGATTGTAGAGTATGCATGTAGATGTACAAGGTACCCTTCTTCTGCACCTTATGGCAGCTTGATGAATGTGGATGAAGCTGTAGATATAAGTATTAAAATGCAGAATTTATAGGAAGAGAAGGGAAACTTCTTCAGAAGAGTGTGTCATAACGAATTTGAATCGTAGTACATAGGTTTGTATTCATCATTGAATTAATTAAGCATTAGTGAACAATTACAAAATTTAAGCTGGGTGGAAAGCCCTAGTATTTTTATGTTTATTTACCTTACAGATGTTTATCTCCTTTCTTTATTTCTTTCATTAATTATTTTTGATACACTGTGTAAAATTAAGATATCATGAATAGTGAAATCTAATACAACCTGTATATAAATTCTTGAAATTACAGGGATCATTTTAAGTGTGCAAACATTAATTTCAAATGAGATGAAGACCACACAGAAACTTGTGGTAAAAATGAGTATTTGTGACCCACTAACCAGAAACAGGAGTTCCTGCAACAGACCCTGGTAGAAGTGATCATTGTTTAAGAAGGTAAAGTACTGCTTAAATTAAAAGTACATTATTTGAAGAAATATGGCAATCAGCCACTTTTTATATTGCACTATATACACCAAAATGCTTTGCAGGTTTTCAGTCATTGTCAGTGGATGTAACACATTTATATCTTCCCCAGTACAGTATTTTTAGTTTCCTTTCTATCACTGCCACTGCTGCATGAAAAATAATAATTTGATTAGCACATTTCCAGAATTGTATGTAAAATTTGGATTAATAGTTAAGTGTTCATACATTTTTGTCTGTACCGGTTGTTGTTATTCTTTCTTTTTGTGTTTGTCATTTCACATATACTTTTACTTACACTGATGCATCACAGTCTTATCCAAGTAGCTGACATATGCATTTGTTTATTGTTGGATCACGTATTGGCAAGTTGCAGTTGCAATTCACCTACAGGAAATGAAATGAGTATTTCTGAATCAGAAAGCAAAAATGAAAAAAAAAAAAAATGTATTTTGAAATAATATTCAACTGTGGTATACACATGAAATTGCAGGAAGTTCCTAACACTATGTACACTGTTCTAGACTGTCACTTGAATACAGCACTATTTCTATCTATCACTCACTACGTTTACATGCAACACGTCTTCCGGAAGATGAAAACTGATTTTCGTAAACCGTTTTTCGCTGTTGTGTTTACACGGCATAGCCTGGATCGGATTTCTTAGCCCACTTAACATGGCGGCTGAAAAACAGCTGATTCAGTTCCTGATTTAGTCCGCACAATCACTCTTTTTCGTTATTTAAATACACAGACTTGTGTTCACTCAAATATTTATACTTTTATTTCACATTAGAATATATCACTTTTTCCACATGTGCAGAAAATTCTTAACAAGAAAACACAATCTGACAGGCCAAGAATGCTTCAAAAATGGTTGCGTTTACACGGGACGAAAATAGATTGTGGAACTGGAAAATCGCTTTAGAGAAGCGGATTTTGGAGTGTTTACATGATCAACCAAAAGCAGAATTGGGAAATTGGTTTACGAAATACGGTTTTGGGAGCCCATGTAAACGAGATGACTGTTCTGTATATTCCGTGGCACTTCCTCAGTGTCTAGTAGCAGTGTAAATTACCAGTGTTACAAACAAGAAGTAATAGTATTGTTGGCTGACTATGGACAACACCTACTAACTTGCACACATGACAGCATTTGATGACTGGATACATACTCACTGTAAACTGTATACCTAACATAGGACTTTAGTAAAATGAAGACTGAAGACTGTATGAAGACTCGTTGGCCATCATCTGTGCAGTTCCTTATCACATGCCTCCAGCACTGGTGGTGTGGCACATTCAGGGGGCATGCAGATGGTTGGATCGTCTGATAGGTCAAGTCGGAGGATAACTGCCCTAAAGCTAGTGCCAGCCTTTCTTCTTGCCTCTATCTGTAATGACCAGGATGTAAAACCTTAATCTTCTTTCATTTTTCTTATTGCTGTCTGGTCCCTATGCATAGTATGCAGAGTATATATAGTGGACAATACCACACCCCTCTCCCCCAACTTCCTTCCCATCATCATGTAGTGGACAAAACAATTTAGAGGGGAGTCTGGCCACAGGTGTCACTGAGAAGGCAGGAGCTCAGACTGTGACTGATAAAGCACCCCTGACTGGAGAATGCTGGGCAACACTAGTAAAAAAAAACTGTGCATAGATTGCACACCTGCGATCGATAGCTGAGGTTATTTATTGATGGACAGCAGAGTGTCTGTCAGGCAATCCTGGCTCGTCATTGACATAAGGAGCTGTGAGTAGTGTGACGATGTCAGTGGCGCCATGTGGATCTTCATTGACTTTGTTTGGCACCAAAGGTGCTTGATCTGAGGGTTACATAGACAGCAGTGGCTGCTGTGTTGTATCAATTCTGGAACTGAAAAAACTGAGGCAGGAACAAGACGCTGACACAGAAGAATTTAAAGTGCCTTCTGTGGATGGCAGAGGGTCTTAGAACATGAAAGTGGGAGCAACCCAAAAACTTGGTAATGGTACCATATTCCCAGCAACTATGTGCTCTGAACACACTGAAAAAACATCATAATTAGCTATAAACTTGGTATTGTTAGGGTTCTTAGTTAACTACCGTGGTGGATGCAATCCGTGAAGAAGGGTTCTGTGGTGGTGGTCGTGGAGTGATTCTGCAGGTGATAGCTGTCTCTTGGTTGTAAATAGTATGATGCCAAGAATGTTTGTAGAGCCTGCTCCCACGTGTGAGAAGCTTGAAGTCTGTAATTTGCTGCTTGAATGTAACCACAAAACGTTCTGCTTCTCCATTTGACTGGAGATGGAACTAAGCAGTAGAATTATTGAAACTCCCTCGATACAAACTGTGGTCTGTAGTCCAACACAATGACTTCCAGAAGGCCTTCTATACAGAAAAGTGATACTGAAGAACTATCACAAAAGAGAACTTGCGAAATACATTGATGACAATCACGATCTTTCACTGTTGCCTGTGCAACAATCCTGTATGTAAGTGGGAACTTTTGCAGCATTGCTGCTTCCTGCGCTTCCACATAAAAACTGGAGTCCTTCAATTTGTCAAAAACTTGGTATATCTTATCAGTTAAATGTGAGAAGGCATCCACATTTTAGTGATTAGATGTAGGATGGTAATGAATCTCATACTGATGGTTTGACAGAATGAACTTCTCAGGCTGGTTAGATGCTATTCTGTCATATGACCAGACATGACAATATCATCAAGATAATTTGAACATGAGGCACTTTTGCTTCAGCCGCTTTAAGTGGTTCTGAAAATTTGCAGGCACAGATGCTCTGCTGAAAGGTAACTATAAAAACTAACAAACATGTGCATGTGAAGAAAATTGTATATGGCTGTTTATCTATTTATAACTGAAGATACGCATCTGACAGATCCAATTTTTTTTTGGGGGGGGGGGGGATATAATAATAATAATAATAATAATAATAATAATAATAATGATGATGATGGCCAGCACCTATTTCCATTATTTCTTCTTGTCTTGGTAATGGATATGAATCATATGAAACTTCTAAGTGTTCTAGTGCACAGAGGCATAGCTTTCCATTTGCTTTGGTCAAAATGATAAGAGGAGAAGCCCATATACGTGCTGTCACTGGTTCAACACCACCTTGTTGCTACCATCATTCTACACAGGTCAAAACAATTAGGGGATCAGTTGAGATGTTTAGGTTCTGAAGTACTGTTATCGGCAGAATGAACTAAAATAGTGCGATGTCTTTCTGTCTGTTCTATGGAGTTGAGACAACAACATTACACTGCTGGGGCAGTGGTAATTATCAGAAAGTTTCTGCAGAGGGGGTTGGTGTTGACTTACGTTTATCATACCAAATGCATTACACAAGCTGTTGGGTTAGATAGTGTAGTGAGCAGTGCAATGCAACAACAACGTGACTTTCCTGGAGCTATGACATGGAGAGAAATAGGAAGGCTGGAAGCGGTACAGTCTCAGAGGGAGATGGCTGCAGCTATTGGAGTGTCCCAAAGTGTAATTTCCAGGACCTGGACATGATTTCAGACAACAGGAACCATTAAAAGAAGGCAAGGCTAAGGCTATCCACAGGTAACATCAGCAAGAGATGACGTATATCTTTGTTTAACAGTCTGTCAACACAGGAGGCTGAATGCAGTTCAGCTGCAACACCTTGTCCATGCAGCAACAGGACCCACAATATCAACACAAACAGTCTGAAATTGCATTTGGGAATGTGGCCTCTCTGCATGGAGGCCTATAGTGTGTGTCATATTAAAACTGACAATGTTTAGCCCGCAGAAACTGGGCGGAGGAACATCAGGATTGAAGTTGTAATGAATGGCGCAGGGTTCTGCTCACAGATTAGTCAAAATTTTGTGTTCAGCTGGACAAGTGTCATTCTCTCATTTGGAAAGAACTGGAGCTCGGAACAATACTGCTTATGTGCAGGAAACATATCATGATGGTGGACGAATGGTGTGGACAAAAGTTAGTATTGGCAGGCATACAGATATTCTTGTTATTCAGAATGGTGTTTTGACTGCTCATAGGTACAAAGACAAGATTCTTCGACATTTTGTTGTACCCTACGCTGGTTCCACAGGAGATGAGTGCCTTCTGGTGGGTGATAATACATCCCCACAGTGCTGCACTGGTGGAACAACATGCTTAAAACTAAGGGCATTAAACAGAGTGGCCAGCTTGTTCATCATACTAAAACCGGGTTGAGCATGTCTGGGATGCGCATGGCTGACACATTGCTGTCAGACCACCAGCTCCCACAATGTTTAAAGAGCTGGATATTGCACTCATGCCACACGGGTGCAACTGTACCGACCATCTGAGGTGATCATACACCATATTAAAGAACAATGAAAATGATGTTTTCACTATTATGGTAGCCCCAGGGTGCCTCGCTCCAAGTAAATGCAGTGTAAACTTCAAGTAAAGAGTTACGACAGCAAAATATCACATTGTATCACACACAAATTACAATTGTAACCAATATCCGAATACAATACGGTACCATATGTATATTGTGTTTGATATCTCACCTGGTCCCCTAATTGTTTTCAGCAGTATAGTTCTTTTGCAACTGTGTTGCTTCATAAGTGTTGACTTTGCCCATTGTGTCTTGAAAAAGTTCACTGAATTCATTACACAATTGTTAAATAAGGTCCTTAAGAACAAAGTTGTCCACTGACAACATATTTTCCTGCTCCTGCATCTTAAAATGAAACAAGTCGAAGGTGTCCATACTGAAAATGTTTGGAGAGTCTTTCATATATGAAGCAACAACTGTTTTTGTCAGTTTTCTACAAACCACTAAGATGGGAATTTCTTCTTCGGTATAAGTAGACAACACTGCTTTTGACTTAAACACTCATTTGTATGCCTGCCCAAAATTGTACCAGAAGTTCTTGTAACCAGTTGCATACAAAAATTCTGATAGCAATAATTGAATTTCACGAGACACATATTGTCTCATATCAAAGATATCCTATTATATATCTTTGATACAATGAAACATTGTCGTCGGGAAATTGAATTACTTTTTCTATTCTGATTAGCAAAATGTATTAACACAAACAAATTATTTTTCTGTCTTTGAATAGCAGATGAATTATGAATATCAGACACAGACTTCGGCTTAGAAATAATAGTGTTGTTGTAACTTCTAAGTAGTACAGTCACAAGCACTAATAATAGTGTCGACTAGAATAACAAAAAACTGATCGTCAGTATGACAGTTTACACTCTCAATGCTATATGGGCTCTCGAACAAGTCTCACACACAACTGAGCCAGGTTGCGGTTCGCTTTGCTTCGCTGTGCCGGCGGCCGCTAGGTGGCAGGCCGGTAACACTGGTCCGCGCTAGTGTCGCCGTCTCGTAGCTGGTGGCATAACCACGTGTGGCGGTGTGTAATTTGTATGCTGTGCGCCACAATGTATAGCACTTCTCCCCCCTCAGGGGGAAATGTCGACCGACCCCACCCGAACCCAGGTAATGTCCATCGGCATGGTGTCATCGGAAGGTGGTGCAGGATCATTGAGGAAATGGGCCAGCACCACTCCAACCCTGTACTGGGAAGCATCAGTAGCGAGAACCAGGTGCTGACCCGGAGTGTATGCGGCTAGGCAGGGGACCGACACTAGAAGATTTTTCAGTGTGGTGAAAGCTCGGTCACAATCCGCCGACCAGACAAAAGGCATATCTTTGTGGAGGAGGTGGTGGAGAGATTGCGCTACAGTAGCTGCACCGGGCAGAAAACTATGGTAGTACGCAACTTTGCCCAGAAAATCCTGCAAGTCCTTGACGGACGTGGGCCGCGGAAGAGAGGCAACAGCTGCCACACGGCAGGGGACGTACTCCTTCCGATGAATTTTCAAACCCGAGGTAGGGAATCGATGACCGGAAAAACCGAGACTTGGAAAGGTTACAACGGAGGCCAGCAGTCTGCAGAACTTGAAAGAGGGCCCACAAGTTATAAAGGTGCTCTGCGGGCGATGATCCTTTAACCACAATATCATCTAGGTAGTTAACGCACCCCGGAATGGGGCGCAAGAGTTGTTCCAGGAAGGGTTGGAAAATTGCCGGCACACTGGCCACGCCAAATGTTGGTATTGATAGAGGCCGAAGGGCATGTTAACCACCAGCAACTGCCTGGATTCCTCATTGAGGGGAAGTTGGAGATAAGCCTCTGCCAAGTCGACTTGAGAAAAGAAAAAAAAAAAAAAAAAACAACATGACCCCAAAAGAAAGCTAATAATTCATCAGTACACGGCAGTGGATAGGAACATATGACCAAATGCGTGTTAATCGTGACTTTAAAGTCGCCGCAGATACCTAAGGCGCTCGAGGGTTTCTGTACAATAACAAGTGATGTGGCCCATTCACTGGAAAGTTACTGGGCGAAGAACCTGCAAGGCGTGGAGGCAATCGATTTCAGCCTTCAGCTGATTGCGTAAGGCGCCGGGTACCTGCCGAGCGTGAAAAAATTTTGGCCGCGCTGTCGGCTTAATAATAATGTGCGCCAAGAAGTCAGAAGCACAGCCCAACTCACCAGAAAATAAAGAAGAAAATTCTTGACAGAGCAACTCGAGATCATGAAAAGGCACAGTGTCCGAAACTAAGTTAACTGAGTCAGAAATTGAAAATCCGAAGGCGGTGAAGGCATCGAGGCCAAATATGTTCACTGCGGCCGCATCGTAACCACAAGGAAGGTAATCAGATGCTTCACCAATTTATATGCAGTGGAAGCCGTAAATTGACCCAACACGGGATGGCTGTAATTGTGAAAGGATCGTTCCACCGGAGATAACTGGGGGAAACCTAGCCATACATAGGTGTGATAGTTCAACAAGGAGACGGAGGCCCCTGTATCCACTTGAAGAGTCACACTTTTGTCAAAAACCTGCACTTCCACAAATAGTTTTGCAGTTGACAGTTGCAGTTCCTGAACCAAATTGATTTCCATATCTACCTCCGCTGAAACGGGTTGACAACGGCATACTGAAGCCATGTGGCCCTTCTTTTGACACTTATTACAAGTCACCCACCGTTGAGGACAAGAAGCCCTGTCGTGATCAACAAACCAAAAATTGGCAGGACGGAAGAGGTTGCTGGGTATTGGGACGCCCCCACAGCACAGGCCGTTGCCGCTGTTTAATAGTTTGTTGCCGCCGGCCGCGCACACAGTGATTAGAGCGGTCGTGCACCGCGGCCTGAAGAAATAGCCGCGACGTCCCCCCACGACTCAATTTGATCCCCCGCAGCCCGAGAAATCTCAAAAGATTGAGCAATGTGAAGCACATCAGCTAGTGTAGGATTGTTTAATTGTAAGGCTCTTTGGCGCACTTCCCAGTCCGGCGCGAGGCGAAGAATAGCATCGCAGACCATATCGTTAGCATTTGACTCCTGGTGGGTAGCTGTGACAAATAAACAATGAAGGCTAAGGCCCTGAAGTTCAGCTGCCCAAGCACGGTAAGATTGGTTTGGCTTCTTGCGCATCTTGTAGAACTCGACCCTGGCCGCAATAACATGAGTGCACGGCCGATAATAGGAAGACAACAGGCGGCACATTTCGTCAAAAGACAACGTCGCAGGTTCCTGCATGGGAGCTAACTGGCATAACAACTGATAGATGCGCAGGGCAATCCAAGATAAAAATAAAGCTTTACACAAATCTGGGTCAGATACACCAAAGGCAAGGAAATGCTGTAGTAATCTTTTCTCGTGAGAGTCCCAGTCCTCAAGACTATCGTCAAATCCAGAAAACGGTGGCGGAAAAGGAGCCATACTTACCCGTGCCGGAGCCGACGATGACGCAGGGGGTGAAACCAGGGTAGTAACCACGGACGACAAGCTGTCCATAAGGCTCGCCTGTGCCATCATCGTGGCAACTAACTGCCGAAGAGAGTCAGCTAAAGATTGTAAGTTATTGTGAAGAACCTGACCCCAAGGGGGAATGGGAATGTCAACAACGGTGGCCTGCGGCTGTTCCATAGCCGATAAGCAGGGTGAACCAAGCACACGTGTTCGAACTCTACTCTCGTCGCCAATGTTGTAACTTCTAAGTAGTACAGTCACGAGCACTAATAATAGCGTTGAGTAGAATAATACAAAACTGATTGTCAGTATGACAGTATATCTCTCGATGCTATATGCACTCTCGAATAAGTCTCGCACACAACTGAGTAGGGATGGGTCGAAAATCGCGTATCTGTTAAGAGTCACAGTGATTTAGAAGTCGCAACTTTACGGAATCTGACTGTGATTTCAGTCGCAGTTTAGAAGCGCGGTAGTAACTAAGAGTAGCAAGTCGCAACTAAGAATAGCAAGAAGCAGTTGGCACTCTGCCATCTGTTGGTCGAAGTTCGTACTAATATCTTTGCGTTGGACAGGCTAGAGAGTCTACCTGTATCTTTGCATTGGGCAGGCTATATATATATAGTCTACCTGCGATTTCAGTGACACATCGCATTTAAAGGTGCCTTCACACTGCCATCGCCCGCTAGTATACTCCCAGTCTCCCCACTCTGGGAAAATCACCGAAAGTCAGGAAGTACTCACATTCGCCACTGGAGCGCTGCAAGCGTGCCCTAGACTGGCCATCCGCCGCTATACGCACTTACGACATTTGTTGCATTCGGATTATTTTTCTGTTTATGGGCTTGCTATTTAAGTACTTCCCCCGTTCCAAACGTTCAGTCACTTCTGCTCCAATGTTTTCTAAGACCACTGGTATAACTGTTCTACATATTACCTCGCCTAATTTTTCTGTATGTTCTGAAGTTTCACTTGTGCACTGCAAAATCTTCGCAGTTTTCAACACCGTGACAACTGAAGAAGTTAATATTGTACAAACTTGAGTGCTGACAAATTTGGCAGCTCATGAGTGATTTCATTAAGTTTCTTTTCAAGATGTAAAAGTTTGACTCCAGACCTTCACAATTTACCACACAATTTATTTTGTTCTATTTTTATCAGTTTTTCGTCTAAAATATCACACTATATATGACTAGAACAATGGCAACTATTACTGCCATGATTTTTGAGCAATTGGACATTGGAATTAATGCTCTGATCATGTGTTTCCTCAGTGCTTTCATATTTTGGTTTTTTGAGTATGATATTCATTGTAAGTTTTTTTTAAATAGTTCTACGTACTTCTTTTGCTTGTACAACTTTATAAGCTGGATAAGACGGAGAAACAGGGGGAACAGCAGCATCCAGCAATTTCTTAATTTTTAACCCAGACCTATAGTCAGCCTCTCGGAAATGAAGGCTACATACCACACACGATCTAAAGTTGAAATTGGGCGAAAAATCTGCTCTTGATATTGCTTTCAGCCACTGTTCTCTGACATCACTTTTGCTGGGAAATTCGTGAAATGAATCTCCTTTCGCTTTACCACTTCGGTGTGTGCAGCAATACATCATTGCTATTGACAAATTGAAACCTGTAATGAGACGTTACTATGTTAAAGTAATATACATATAGTAATATCATAAAAAGTAACTAAACAGACCAGATATACCGATGGGGTAGAAAATTAGAAGAGCGTGTGAAGAAATGATCGGATTATTGCAAACCCTGTAATGGTGTTCTAATAACAACTACTTCTACCATTTCACACCTTCTTATTACGGAATCAATACACCGTAATTCCCTGATCATACCTCAGGATACTCTTGCTAGTCTGGCAGTCAAACGACAAGAAATTACACTGTTTACTTAGTTTCTACTTTTGATTACAATGTTCGTGCAGCGCGGGTTTAGGGCACACTACTAGCGCCGCAGCGGCCAAGATGGTAACTTCTTGATGTACGCTCCAAAACACGCAAGCCGAGCAAAGTGGGAAGGCTGGTGGGAGTATACTAGCAGGCGATGACACTGCCAACCAAGTCCAACAAACTCAGTTGACAACTGTTTTCAACTCGAAGTTTGACTTTTTCAACTGTTGTCAACAGTTGTGTGAAGTCGCGAGTTTGGAGAACTAGTTGAGAGAAGTTTTGTCTAGAGTTTGGATTTTATGGTCAATGGGCACGTGGTCAATGGGAATGTGAACCTAAGAAACATGCTGATAGTGCAGGATTGCATTTAACAAATGCTACACAGTGCTTGTATTATGGTCATGCGTGTTCTTCACACTTTTAGTGCTTTCAGTTTATACCCTTCAATCATTAACTTGAAATTCTGGTGTGACACACACAAACAGTATTGGTCTCACTGGCATTGGCCAGTGTCCCACTAGCATGGCAAGAACACAGTGCTTTCGCCGCAACTCACAAAATTTTGAGAATCCAATATTTATATCTCAGTATTTATCTTTGAAATAGGAATACAGGTTGTGCAACACTAACTGCTTCTGCTGATGTACTGTAATTCAGTTTTCTTTCACAGGCACAAAGTCTTTTCTTCCTGGCATCACACGGCTCACGTCATGATCACAGTACAAATCACGAACATGCTGAATGGTTTTCTCGCATAATGTCTTACCTGGCTTTGGATTTGGTGTCACCAATATACCATGTTCTGCTACTAACAGTTTTGCTTTCCATTGCATGTAATCTGAAGCAGAAAATTCTTTCATAGTTTTCCTTATACTCCAACTCTTTGGAAGTGAACTTAGAGAATTTGTATTTTGTTGCACATAGAGTGTGCGCCTCGGTTGCCCAGTGGTAGAGTGCCAGACTACAAATCCAAAGGTCGCGGGTTCGATCCCCCCTGTAACTGGCTGGGTAAGTCAGTTCGAAGGTCGGAGGAAGGCAACAGCATACCACCTCCAAATAGGACCATGCCTAGTAAAGCACTGTGATGTTCAAACCAATCTTCGGATTGTTGACTGCTTTACCTTTTAGGGGTCTGAATTGTGAAACTTGTCTTTCAGCTGGGCGATGATTTCTCTTTCTTCATTTTTACTCTTCTTTTTCCAGTTGTGCCACATAAGTATGCTCCTACACAGAAGATATATTCAGTTTTTGCTTTTGGTAGTTTTTCTCACTCTGAAGCCCCTTTTGCTTTACAGGAGATTAACCTAAATACTGAAGGCTGCTATTTAAAGAATCGAGTGCCAGATCTGAAGCTACTTCATCTTTACTTAAATCTTCTCTGGAAGTACCTGGCTCAACTGAGGCAACATATGCAGTGCTTGATGGGATTTCTGATATTTTCTTTCTACATTTACTACAAATTTTTCCATCTAAAATGCATTAGGACATTTGTTTATCATCCACTCCTGAACATTCCTTAAATTAATCAAAAAATCCACAGGTGTACTGCCGGTCTATAGTGTCCAACGGGCACAATATTTCGGCAATCATACATGTCGCCATCATCAGGTGAACTGACGGACTGAGTTCCTGGAAACGCGCCGGCATGGAAATCTGCACGCTACGGCAGCTCGAAGGAAACTGGGTTCTAGGCCGGTAGCGGGTGATTTAAATACCCTTGGCCCACGGAGCGACCCCTTCATGGTCTGCGCCACGATCGCGCATTGGAACCGATTGCGACGTCGTCTGAGATGACGTCGATGTGAGGGCTCTGTCCGCTGTGGTTGTCACTACATTACGTTTGCTAGATTTACTCTTAATAATTGCTGGTTCCCAAGCTTTGCTAAGATTATAGCCACAGTCAAGGTTTATGAGGTCATCACTTGTGCGAATTTCAATGGCCTCTCTAACGACGCTGTCCCAGTATCTTGACGTCTGTACCAGAATCCTAGTGCGTTCATACTCCATCGCGTGATTCTCTGACAATGTTCAACGACTGCCGACTTGCTTGGATACATCAATTGTGCGTGCCTCTGATGTTCAACGCATCGATCCTCGATGGTACGCATCGTCTGTCCAATATATGACTTGCCACAATGACACGGAATCTGGTACACGCCGGCCTTCCTCATACCGAGATCATCTTTGGCGCTCACCACCATTGCACGAATTTTATTCGGCGGACAAAAGACAATTCCAACCTGGTGTTTCTTCAAATTGCAGACTACCTTCCCCGAGAGTGCGCCGGTATATGGAATGAACGGAGTGCCTACATCCTCCCTCTGGTTTCATCCGTTTCCACAGGTTGTGCTGTAGTGGTTGGGTGGAGACCCTGCTGAATCTGCCACTCTGAGTACCTATTTTTTCGGAATACAGTTCTCAGGTGTTCCAATTCCTGGGGGACTCTCTCTGCATCAGAGATAGTGCGCACCCTATGTACTAGATTTTTAAGTACCCCATTCCTCTGTGAAGGGTGGTGACAGCTGTCTGCGTTTAAATACAGATCAGTGTGCGTGTCTTCAGATACACACCATGACCCAGGGTGCCATCAGCTCTTCTCTTGACCAAGACATCAAGGAATGGCAGTTTACACTCCGTTTCAGTCTCCATAGTGAATTTGATTTCTGGGTGTATGGAGTTCAGATGTGTAAGGAAGTCAAGGAGTTTATCCATACCATGTGCATACCTGCCAACTCTCCCGATTTACGCGGGAGTCTCCTGATTTTTCGCTTTTTCTCCCGCCTCCTGATTTTGCCATTATTTCTCCCGATTTTTAGCTTTTGTCCTGAAACCCAAGATTCGATTTTCCGCCAATAGTGAAAAGTCCTTTGTTCATTTATCAGTTAAAAATAAATAAGTATCGAAATTCATAGACATTACGAGTTGCGCTTGACTTACATAATGATTGTTTCTACTCTTTACACATATTTGCAATTACATATGTAGTGTTTCGATGTTGTGCTGTTTTTTAATGTGATGTTTTGTCAGTGTACGTAAGTGAAATCACTTCAGTGGTCTTTTATCGCTGGTAACGTTGTGATTGTTTAGTTAGGGGCATCACTTTCATACGCGAATTGCATAAAGGCAACTTTCGTGTAAACAGCTATTTTCCGTGATTATGGGATTTCAATTCGGTGGTATGCGTTCCAGTATGGCAAGAAATATAATACATTTTTAAGCAGTTTTCGGAACGTTTTTATATTTTGTACTTTTTGTCGATGTCGTATCTCCACATCACATGGTGGGAAAAGCAGTGTACCGAAATACGTGCAGAGAAAATTAAAAGTGTGTGAGTAACAATAAAAGACTGAAATTGCTGAAAAAAGTGAAAGTGGTCATTTGATACATGCAGAGTGCTTATTTACATTGCTTATTATAGAGTACGGTTTACCAATTAAATATGATGACTACTATGTGGTCATTTGTTCCATAACATGATAACGTCTTCCCAGGTAGGAGTATAGCACAAATATACAACTCAAAAGTTTTTTGTTTTGATTAAAAAAAAAAAAAAAAATCAACGCTTTACCTGGACTGGCTACAAAATATAAGGATGTAATCAACAATTGGGTTAACGCAAGATTTTTTGCCATTATATAGCGTTATGAGATTATAGGAAAAGACTAAAATCAGTTATCTTAAGGTTTATAGTAAAGTGCGCCGCAGTTGATAGAACGTATCTCCTGATTTTTTGTAGAATCTCCCGATTTTCTAAACTGGATGTCCCGATTTTTACATTTTGAAGGTTGGCAGGTATGCATGTGGCCAGGTGACGAAAGTAACGGAAAAAGCAAGTAGGTTTCCATTCAGATGAAGCCAAGGCTTCCCCCTCGAAATTCTCCATGTACAAATTTGCGACCACAGGGGAGAGTGGGCTACCCATGGTGACTCCCTCCGTTTGTTCGTAGTATTCGTCATTGAAAAGAAAATACGTGGAGGTCAAGACATGTCTAAAACGTTCGGTGGGCTTCTCGTCAAACTTCTGACCAATCAAATCTAGTGACTCTCGAAGGGGCATCCTCGTAAACAACGAAACGACGTCAAAACTCACCATGATATCTGAGTCATCCGGCCTGAAGCTGTTAAGGCGTTTATCAAAATCCATGGAAATACGGATGTGATGAGGGCATTTACCCACATTAGGACTTTCTATTCCCATCAAGTATTTGGCCAACAAATATGTAGGTGCTCTGATGTTACTGACAGTGGGGCGTAACAGCACCCCATCTTTGTGAACCTTGGGGAGTCCATAAAGTCTTGGCGGTACCGGACCTTGAGGTAGCAGTTTCTTGGGGACACCCTCCGGTAAATCCGCATCCTTGAGAAGCACCCTCGTCTTGTTCTCCATCTCCTTTGTGGGGTCAACACTGATCTTCCAGTAGGAATAGTCATTTAGCAGGCTCTGCATCTTTTCAGTGTAGTCCTTATGGGAGACAACAACCGTAGCATTGCCTTTGTCAGCCGGCAAAACAATTTCAGACCTTTTTTTCAGGTCACGTATGGCCGTCCTCTCTTTACTAATGATGTTCGACCTCATGGGCTTGGATTTTGTCAACACACGACAAGTTTCATGACGTATTTCCTCAGCTAATTCAGGCGGAAGTAGAGCTGTTCAACAGCACTAATAATTTCTGCGACAGGTGTGAACTTGGGGGTAGGAACAAAGTTGACTCCTTTCTCCTTTCCAGGAGCTCAGTTCGTCAGTTCACCTGATGATGGCGACATGTATGATCGCTGAAATATTGTGCCCGTTGGACACTGTAGACCGGCTGTACACCCGTGGATATTTTGATTATCAAATACGCCGGGAGAAACTCTAGAATCATATTCCTTAAATTCTTCTCCACTCTTGTGTGATTTCCTTAAATGGATTGCAACAATACAATTTTGACTTAAAATGCATTTTTTACAAACTATTACTAAATGTTTGTTTACAACACATGTACACAGCAGTTTGATTAAATGACCCACAGCCATAAAACAGTCTAATGCTGATTAAATGTCTCTCTGATTGGCTGTTCACTAAAACAGGCTAAAGTTGATTGGTTAAAATAAAAGTCTCTCTGATTAGCTGTTCACTGGTTGAAATAAAAGTATATCTGAATAGCTGTTCACAGCTAGAAATATTACAGAATTGGTCAGAATAAAAGTAACTGCTATTGGCTGGTTTTTTAGGAAAATGGATCTAGGCTAATAGCTGCTTACTGCATGTTGATGATATACTTAAGTCAGGAAGTCCATCAAGTGCGATTGGAGCAAATGAACAACAACAGTGTCATATTCTGACACGATTACAAGACTTGTGTGCTAGAGTTCGTTCCCATCCTTGTAATAAGCAAACAATGAGATGAATTGATGATTGCATGTTTGTCCAGTGGTAGCCTTGACTGTCGTGCTGGATGACACAGGAGTAATTATCAGAAAAGTCACAGAGTGCTAAGACATCGCCTACTTTAAGTTCATTTCTCAGTTTCTTTTAGAAGGTTGATTGTTGACTGGCAACAAACAAATGTGTATGAGATTTTAAATTATTAAAAATTAAAAAAATTAAAAAGATGAAGTTGTTAGATGATTTTATGATTGTTTCTACAAATGTCTGATCAATGGAGACTCTTCACTGATAAGTTATATTATCAATAACATTTGTATTCAACAAATCTTGTAAATATGTCTTAAAATAATGTTTCTGGGCCTGGGCAGAATTTACATTCATTAAAATTACAAACAGGTACTGAAATGGGGGATTACATACAAGTCTTGCAGTGCAGTCTTTGTAGGCTTTTATTGGATTATCTTCATCCTTTGTCAGCTGAGGAATGTTACATCCATCAGCTTTAAGCTAGATTCAAAAAGCATTTCAGCGTTAATCACATAATTTCTCTACAGCTGCCTCACAACAAAAGCATGTTTGTTTCACTCTCAACAATAGGTGAAATTGCTGATAATATTAACCATAGATAAAATAAGTAGAAGATTGAAGATAGTAACACCACGGAATCATTATATATATAGTCTTCCTTCTTTTTCCCCTTCCTTCCGTGGTTTTACGGCTATTAATAAATAGTTAGCACCAAAATTTAATAAGCAGTTATTTGTTTCAAAAGTACAATTTGTGGCCCATGTAACTAATATTTTCATGCGTAGCAAAATAGAAATTCACCAATATGACTGTGATATTGGAGAATCGTGGTAAACATAAAATTGCTTTTGATAGTGATCCAATGCTCATCCCAAGTTGAAACTTTTGGAATATGTAGATGTAAAGTGTATCTTTGACCCTTTTTTTTTTTTTTTTTTTTTTTTTTTTTTTTTTTTTTTTTTTTTTTTTTTTTTTTTTTTTGAGAATTTTAAAAGTACAGTTTTTCAAAATTCGGTAAATCAAACAATGTTGCTTTTAGTTGCTTTTAAAAACAATGTGTGTATATTTATTAAACTAATGATGTTTGATATCATATAAAAGCTCTTTAAAAGAGCTTTCCAATGAAATAAATTTTATTTTTCTAGCTTAATTAGAACACAAGTTATAAAGGAAACAACATTGTTCCATGAGTAAAAAAAAATTGTCATTTTTCTCCATTTTTGAAGGTTTGTTACTTAGAAACTTTTCATCAGAAAAATGTGAAAAAATTAATTTGTGGTACTATTTGTGAATACTATAGACAAACTTAATTTCATTTTAATCCAAGAGGATAAGGTTGAAAATGATTGTTTCATTTGTTGATTTGACATGGAATGACCCAGCTTATTTAAGTGTTACATGGAGTTTTTGTAACGTCGGATGTCCTCTGTGGTAATAGTACGCATACAGATGTCTGCAAATCACATTGTGTTTGAAAGAATAAAGATTGGTTACACATTTCTCAACACATCTTTTCTTCCCATGGTTCCTCGACTTGGCAGTTCTGAATTAAGATATGAAGTTCGGAATGTGCATTCAGTTTTTCACTTTGTTCTTTGCCTACACAGTAGACCTTCCCTTAACAGACACTTCCCAATAGCGGACTCCTCTCAATAGCGGATATTTTAAAATTCCCCTGCAAAACAACATTAGCCTCTATGCCAAAATTATTCCGAATAGCGGACATTCTCAATAACAGACTCGGGCACCGTAATATGTCCCCCAACAACAATCAAAACTTCCAAATAATGGATAGCGTGGAAGACTCGGTGTACTCTTGCGTGTCAAAAGTCCAAGTGTCGTCAATTCTACTGTGTGTTGATTGAAGATTTAGCGTGTTTCTTGTTCATATTCCGTGATTTCGTGTCATTGCCATCTGTTGGAACTTCTTGGAGGTACAGTATGTACAGTATTGGTTCATGCAGTGCAGAAACAGACAATGAGAGTGCAGCGCCAAACACTTTCCGCCTATTGTCGGTACATCAGGAAGCCAAGCATTCAATAGTTGTGTTGCAGCGTGGGCTTGGGTAGGTCAGGGGAGAGGCGATAGGTGTAGTGAATGTTTTCATTCGATGGCTGCCACAGCCTGGTTTAAAAGTAAAAAACTTTATCAAATGTGTCTTGAGTGTATTCTTGTCGTTCGTCTGTGTGTTTTCGATTTGAAGTTTCGTGCTCGCGCTACATGCTTTAAAATGCCCAGAGATAAAAGTGGCCAAATACCAAAAAGAAATCATTCGAGTACCGGTAAAAAAAAAAAAAAAAAAAAAATTGGCTACGAGCGCAAAATGTAAAAAGAATGTGATGTCGTTGTAACAAAAGCTTCAATATATGACCTTGTCAATACCACTTGAATTTCCATGGGGCTTTTCATGGATGGTGCTTTTATCAAGACATAACACTGTAACATTGTAGTGAAATGTGGGAGGATCTGTAGTATATTGATGCTTGGTGCAAGAAGTGGCAGTTGACTATCAACCTAAACAAATGTAACAAATTGGATTGCATAGAAAGAAAGAAAGATCTCTTTCAATTGACTACAAAATTGCAGAACAATCACTAGAAGCAGTTACTTTATTAGAAAATCTGAAATTAATCATGGATAAGGCATATGCCAGACTTAGATTCATTGGAAGAATCGTCAGGAAGTGTAGTTCATCAACATAGGACGTAGCTTTCAAAACACTCATTTGACCGATACCAAATATTGCTCATCTGTGTGGGATCTGTACCAAATATGGTTGCTAGTGGAGATGGAAAGGATCAGAAGAAGAGCATCATCCTTCATAATACCTTCAATTAGTAAGTGTGAAAGAATTATTGAGGTGATCGGCAAAGTCCAGTGGCAGATACTGCTGGAAAAACAGTCTGTAACAGTAGAGATTCTGCAAAGTTTCAAGTGTGTACAGTTCTTGAAGAGTCAACACGTCTATTGCTTCCTGCTATCTATGTCTCACAAAAAGACCGCAAGAATAAAAGTAGAGAGACTAAGCTCTTGAAGAGACATAACTACAGTTGTTCTTTTCTTCCATTAACCATATGCGACTGGAATAGGAAAATGAAGAGATAGTAGTGTAAAGTACCCTTCTATCACATCTGTGATGTGACTTGTGGAGTATGGGTGTAGATGTAAATATAGAACACTTACCTGTGATAGGCAAAGTCCTGACTTTTTTTCGCAGTCCAGCACATAGTTTTAATCTTCAAGGAAGTATCATACCAGTGCACAGTCCACTGCAGAGTGAAAATTTTGTTCTGGGAATATAAAGTTGTCGTTATTCACTGTTAGAGTGTCAAAGTATCACTTTTCATATTTGTGGAGGTCTACAATTTTGTCAAAGAAGTGTGAAATTGTCACTTTTAAAGAATATCACTCATTTAATGGAAATATCAGTACTGTGTATAGCATAGAACTGATGAAACACTATGTTATTACAGTGTTATTTTGTGTTAGGAGAGTAATTTTTACTGTTTGAATTATGAATTGTCAAAACAGATATTACCCAAAGTTTTCATTGTATATGTGGATTCTTATTTTTAACTACCTAGATAGATAATACGTATTGTCGGTGGGAGTGTGATTTTCCTGCTCAGGGTAATTTTGATTTCTGTTGGAAACCTCATCACAGTAGATACAAACATTTTAAACACAGATGACCTTATTCTATTAGGGGACTTCAAAAAGCAAGTTATACATTTATATGGCGGTCCAAGTAACTTTTATTGAATATTTCATTATTCTTTGAATTGATACACATACGTGACATAATTGTACACCATCAAGTTTCTGTAAACAATTGCTGGAACATTTTAATATTAGTTTAGTTCCTTGATGATAAAAATCCACTCTTTCATCAAGGAGCCATTCAAGAACAACTGTGTGAATGACCTTGTTGGAAAATTGGTGATTATTATGAATCGGTGCATGAATTGCATGAACTGAATGAATTGCTGTGGTTGACATCTATGGTGTTCCTTAAGGATGACCATCATCCTTGTCTGCCATTTGTCAAATTATTCGCTGTTTCATTATGGCTGAAGGCAACATTGCATTGATGTGTATAGAAATTAATGGTGAATCTGGGTGTGGTTTAGATGCTTTCTCCACAAAAGTCATACTGTGTTGCATGGTTCATCTTTGCTCTACGTTTTCGGTTGCTGCACCTTTGACTGTGAAGCACCTGTTAACCTTACTGCAGCAGAACTGTGTCAGCAGGAAATTCAGTACATGTACTGTCTTCTGACGATGCACTAGTCTCGTTGTGCGATTGCCATAGCCTGGGGTGTCACATGTAACTTGATTTGATTTGATTTTTCCAGGGAAGCCAAAACAGTCTTGGTCTAACCCGCCACTGCCCGCACCGAAACTAAGTTTATTGTGCGGTATTGCTCCCTGTTTATCTAGTAAAGCCAACCAATGCCCTTGAGCAGAGCAAGGAGTCTCTTTACCAGTTCTTTATTAGACACAATTTCTTCGGGTCTAGTTGTCCCAAATGTTCTGTGCCTTTTACTCTCCAATGCAATGCATTCGAAGATTAGATGTGATGCAGTTTCATCACCGTCATCAAAGATCCTACATTTAGGGTCCTCTTCTGTTATTCCCATTGTATGTAGGTGTTTTTTGAAATTCCCATGGCCTGTCAGCAATCCAACCATGAGTCTAATCTCTCTCCTGTTCAGGCCCAGGATTGCAGAGCTTCTTTTAAAACATGGCTTTGGCATCATTACCTTGCCATGTTTTTGTTGGTAGACTTTGGCCCAATATTCTACGTGCTGTCTTATGAGCCAGTTACGTAGCTCCAATTTGATCATTGCCTTGGTGATTGTCAGGACAGGTTCTGGTCCAATAAATGGAGTCTCTGCCCCTATCCTGGCTAATCTGTCGGCATGTTCGTTGCCACTGATCCCCGAGAGGCCAGGGACCCACAATAGGTTTACTCTATTGCTTTCCCCTAGCTCCACCTGAACCCTGTGACATTCTGCAACAATTTTAGACCTTGTTGCAGGAGCTGCCAGTGATCTCAGGGCTGCCTGGCTGTCTGAATAGATATAGATGCTACGATCTTTGTAGCACCTACGCAAATTCTCCTCCACACCCACCCTGATGGCAGTGATTTCGGCCTGGAATACTGAGGCCAGTTTTCCTAGAGAGATGACGCCCTCCAGTCTTGGCTGCACCCCATATACCCCGGCCCCAACACCTTGGTCTGATTTTGACCCGTCAGTGAACCAGACAGTATCCCCCGTACGGTGTCGAACTATTTTCTCCCATTGCTCCCTACTTCCAATTGTTATATTGAAAGGCTTGTTGAAGCAGTATGGGGTTATAATATAGTCGGCTGGCATTTCCCCAACCTTTCCTATATTTACCTCACTCACTATTTTAGTGTGTGATTCTGGATACCCCAAAGAGTTCCATCCCAGCAGTTGGTGTGCTGCTAATTCCACCTGTTATGGCTAAGCAGGATAGTCTCTGCACCTTACCAAGCTCCTTAGCAGCAACCTGCTGTTCTACCTTCTTCCACCACACGACCGCCCCATAGGTGATCCTGGGTCTAATCACTGTGGTGTATATCCAGTGCATACCCTTGGGGCTCAGGCCCCAATTTTTGCCACAAGCTCTCCTGGTACTCACAAGAGTACCTTTTGCCCTGGAGCAAATATTCCTGTTGTGAGGGGTCCATGTCAGTTTCTCATCTAGGGTAACCCCTAGATATTTCACTGTCCCCTTCACAGGTAGCGCTTCATTGAAAAGCTTTAGATTCCAACTTCAATGTTGTATATGCTTCTTTGTGAATGGTACAACAGTCTTCTTAGGACTAACCCCCAGATCCTGTTTTCTGCACCATTCTTGCACAATGTCCAAAGCACCTTGTGCCATATTCTTTACTGTGTCAGCAAATTTGCCAAGTATTACTATGACAAGATCATCTGCGTATCCTTGGCAAAAGTTCTGCCGAGATTTTAATTCTCCAATGAGATCATTCACCACTAGATTCCACAATAAAGGGGAAAGAACTCCTCCTTGCGGGCAACCTCTAGTGGTGTTGATTACCATTTTTTCATTCATCATGGTAGCTTCTACCTTTCTTCCACTGAGCCTGGCCCTAGTCCACCTACATATAGTGGTCCCTAGGTCATGCACCTCTGCTGCCCTAACCATGGAATCGAAGGTCATATTGCTAAAAGCCCCCTCGATGTCCAGGAAGATACAGAGGGCTATTTCCTGAAAGTGTAGTGCTTTCTCCACCTTCCCAATGAGTTGGTGGAGAGCTGTCTCACATGATTTACCTGGCTGATATGCATGTTGGTTTGAATGTAGAGGAGCCCTACTTAACCTCCTTTCTCCAACATGCACATGTAACTTACTTTTTGAAGTTGGCTTGTGATAGAGCATAGAAACAGAAAATACAATGTTATTGCCTGTAATGCAGGAGGTGAATGTGAGTGTCTTATTTGCTTGTAATATGCAATATTTCTAACAATATTTGTAATAATAGTGGTCTGTTACTTTATGAAATTCAGAAATTAAGGTAGCGATTTTATCAGTGTTAAATAAAAATCTGTACCATGAACATAATTATACTCACATGCTATCACATTCTTGCTATAGATACTGGTGGCAGCTGTCATCTTGAGATCAGTAACATTTTCAAAGACAATACACCAGAAGTCATCACTGGCAGTGTGTGCCACTGTCCCTGGTACCTTTGAAGAGCAAAATCGTCACAGCCAGTGGCCTATAGTAGATGTTGCATACAGACTGGAACGCTTCACAAATAAAAGTGAGTATTTATCATGTCTTATGCATTATGTGTTGCTGTGATATGATTTCTTAAAACCAAGTGGTGTGCAGTTGGAAGTTTTTAAGGATGTCATTTAATTAATTCAAAACTAGTATTAGAATTATCTGAATTGTACTTATTTGTTTATTCTTGTACACACACACACACACACACACACACACACACACACACGATAAATAAAAAAAGTAAAATTAAGAAAATTCTAGTACAATTCTAACACACACACATACACACACACAGTGCTATGGTATTTGTTTGTAAGTACATGATAGTTCTCTATACTATTGTACATATTGTAATGTCTCTAAATAATACAGTTGTTAATTCCTCTACATATATGTTTACATGTAATTCATGTAGTCCTAGATGGTATAAAACATGTTTGGGTGGTGGTTGCAACTTAAATTGGTCATAGATTGCTAAAATGCAATGGGATGAAGTAATATGCAATAAAAGAAGTAAAAAATCAGCGGCGTATAATGGGGGATAAAGGGATAACATCGGGTATTAAATAATTTGATATGTTTATGTACTTTAAATAATACAACACCAAGTTGTCATTGAATAACTGTGAAGCTGGGTTAAGTACAGTAACAACCCCGTCCCCCATCAAAGGCCAGAGAAAACATTAGTGTCAAAGATGTCCTCAACATGTTGTACAGCTAATACTAAAGTCATCTTTGTTCATCTACGGTGTAGTAAAGCGTATCAGTGAATAGGAGTAGTACAAAAGTTCAGTCTTTTTTTATTTTGCACACTAACAATGGATAGTCCAGTCTGGAATATCAGTAATTTAATGAGGTTAGGCTGCAACTTACCGTAAAGATGAACTCTGAGTCCAGACAGACACATAGAAAAGACAATCACACTTACACAACTAAAGCTTTTGGCCACAGCCTCCTTCAGAAAGAGAGCGGAAACACATTCCTACAGTCACAAATGCACCGCTCACACACAAATTCCACTCTGTGAGAGAGTTGCTCCTATTCCCAGGACAGACCTGATGATACCCTCGTATCTGATTAACTTTTGCCCTTAGGAAAACAAACTGGGTTTTATTACTTAAGAAGTATTTGAGCCAGTCACTTATCTGGAAACCCTTTCCGTATGCTCATACTTTTCACATATCTGGTAACCTTTTCCATATACTCATATCTTCATTAACTGTCTGAGTGGTACTGTGTCAAACACCTTTCAGAAATTGAGAAATATGTAGTGTGTCTGTTGCCCTTCATCAATGGTTCACAAAATGTCATGTGAGAAAAGGGAAGCTGATTTTCACACAAGCGATGCTTTCTAAAGCCGTGCTGATCCATGGGCAGAATATTTTCTATCTCAAGGGAATTTACTATTTTCAAACTGAGAATATATTAATGAATTCTGCTGCAAACTGATCTTAATGATAGTTGTCTGTAATTATCCAAGTCTAATATTTTACCTTTATAAAGTAGCCTGCATTTTCTCCAGCCACTTGAAACTTTGCATGTTATCATTGAATGCAAGCTAAGTAAGAGGCCAGTGCTGTCGAGTGCTCTTTGTAAAACCAAATTACAATTCCATCTGGACCTGGCAGCTTTGTTGTTTTCTGCTCTCTCAACTGCTTCTCTACTACAGGCAGGCTATTTACTGTGTTCTACATTAGGAAGTTTGTACGATGATCACAAGATGGTATGTTTGTATGATTCTCCTACGTGAAAGATTTCTTAAACGTTAAATTTAAAATTTCAGCTTTCTTTTTGTTGTCTTCTATTACAACACCAGAATGATTTTATATAGGTGCGGTATATTTCTGAGTTCGCGAAAAGATCTTTCGGTAAGATATGACAGTGGTAGTCAATGGTAATCAATCTTTTTATAGATGCATGGATCTTTACTAGCTTATGTCAATTTTGATTTGTTTGTTGTTTTTTGAACTGATAGTGCACATGACATTGCTTTATCAGCATTATTCAAATATTATTGTTTAACCACAGTGGATGTTTTTCATCTTGAATCCACTTTTTTGGCACATACTTATGCACCACTTTATTTACAATTATTTAATTTTTGCCCATAATTCCTCTACATCCATCATATTGGAACTAAATGATTTCCATTCAGTCTGTAATTGCAACACTGAGCATTTATCAGCTCTTTTTGGTATAAACACACTCTCAACTTTCTTGACTGGTTTATTAATTTAGGTAACCATTGTCTGTCCCTCTGTATATAAATACCTGGGTTTGTACATACAGAGGGACGAAGGACTGGAAAGCGAGGTACAGCATCGAATAAACTGTGGTTGGATCAACTAGGGGAAAATGAGCAGTGTGTTGTGTGACAAGAAGGTGAGCAATGGGTTGAAAGGGAAAGTGTACAAGTTGGTGGTAAGGCCTGCTATGGTATATGGGGCAGAGACATAGCCAATCACAGTAGCCCAAGAAAGGAAGATGGAAGTGGCAGAATTGAGGATGCTGAGATGGATGTGTGGGGTAACAAGAAAGGACAGAATTAGAAATGAATTTGTTAGACGAGTTCTGAAAATGGGACCCATGGGGAAAAAGATACAAGAGAGTAGACTAAGGTCGTATGGATACTTGCAGTGAAAAGGGAAAGAGTATATCGGAAACAGAGTTGAAGATACAATGATTGAAGGAGCGGGAAGGAGAGGAAGACCAAAGGGAGAAAAGACGTAAGAAGGAAGAAGCAATGAATAGAGTATTATGGAGAAGGATCCAGAAGAACAACGCCGACCCTACTTGATGTGGGACAAGGAGGAGGAGGAGGAGGAGGAGAAGAAGAAGAAGAAGAAGAAGAAGAAGAAACCATTGTCACTGTATCATGATTATTAGCCCCTGTCTCTACACTGACATTGTTGATAAAGTCAGATTTGTTTGTAGCTATAAGGTGAAAAATATTTCCATTGTGTTTGGGGGTTTGTTTTAGCTGTTAAGTTTTTGACAAATGTCTCGATAGTAGTTTACAAGACTGCTTGTCTGTCTCAACTGTACTGAAACCATTGACATTTGATTGTACAATAAAATTGATTTGATTGTTGTTCTCCCTATTTCCTTATTTTTGCTCTATTTGCAATTCTGATAATAGCTGTAACTATCTTCATCACATAGTAGATGATACAAAGATGAAATACAAATGATTTAACACATCGTGGGCAGCATCTGAGCCAGACTCTTCATTGGTAGTCGGTCAGGTGGATGGTGCCGAAGTCTCACTCGTGCAAAACTAAATAATTTGTAGCTGCCATTGAACAACCTGCCCTCTGTTGGTTACTATGTAAAATGAAGAAGTAACAGTCTCTGCATTGTGCTGCCACATAGGGAGTTGTAACTATTTGTAAGCATCAAAAGGGCTCTGTATTTCCTACTCTCTGTTCACCCCAACACTGCTTTCATCTGCTACTTCTGTTACCGTCTGCCGAGTGCTTGCGCTCTGCATATTCTCGACATGGTGAATTTAGATAATATTATCTCTATTTAGGGATGTTATCAATGCCCTGGAAGAGGAAACAGGTGATTCTGGTTCAGAAGGAAAAGCTGATTATCTGGAAGAATCATATGTACAAGTTTCTTCATCAGGCAGGATAAATGTGATAGAAGGGAAAATGGATTTGTTATACTTACATCCTAGGCCACAAAGTGAAGATGAAGTGAAGGATGTTGAGCAGAAGTCAAAGATATTGCATGATAAGTACTGTATCAGCTGCAAACCAAAGAGGATAGATAGATAAATAAGTTATGTAAGGGGAATTAAGTGAACACACACACACACGCACACACGCACACACGGAGGGGGGGGGGGGAGAGAGAGAGAGAGAGAGAGAGAGAGAGAGAGAGAGAGAGAGAGAGAGAGAGAGAGAGAGGAAGGAAGGAAGGAAGGAAGGAAGGAAGAATAGGTAATGATAATGAATTGGGTTGAAGACAACGGAGGGTGAGAGGTTGACATAGTTGGAGGCCATGGGGAAGGCCAGAAGAGAAGTGTTGGAGGGGAAGTTCCCATCTATGTTGCTGAACGCATTGTGACCATTCATATATTCAGACAGTATGTTTGTGGTCATCCTGATGTAAGAGACTGAACAATGAACACATTTCAGTTGGTATATGACCTTCGTTATTTTGCATGTGGCCCTGCTTTGAATGGTCTAGGTTTTCCCTGTGGTAAGGCTGGAGTAGGTGCATGTGGGGGGGAGGATGGCGAGGGCGATGCCTAGGAACCTTTCGGTAGATGGGTTGGTTTGTGAATGTTCTCAGGTTTGCCAAAATGTTGCTGGAAATGGCAAAAAGTCAGTCTGGTAGATGGGTGGATGTTACTTTGCAGGACAATCTCATATCATGAGTTGACTTGAGAAAGTCTTAGCCCTGTTGAAGCAGTTTAAGGCCGGAGAGTTATTGTATGACTAAGAAGATGCTTCTGGGTGGTATACGGTTAGGAACAATATTGCCACAAGACCCCAAGTTACCCAACTGCCGGTGTGGTGCAATGGATAGCATCACCAATTGCAGTCCTGAAGGTCCAGTCCACCGGCAAAAATTTATTTATTTGTAATTATGATTTCCAGAATGTTCTACATGTTTCTTATGTTCATTTGTAATTTCTACATGTTTCTTATGTTAAATATTCTTCTAATTTCTGGTACATTCTGTCTGGGTATAATTAGCAGAGCACTCTTCCCAAGAGGCAGTGAGTGCTGCATGTACGTTTCAGTTCGCAATAAACCTGTTTTCAGTATAAGTGCTGTGTTCTGCTGACAACCCTGCCTTTGAAGTCAAGCCTGCCTCCATTTCAACGCGACATTGTTTGGTGGAGGCGCCAGGTAACCTGTGCAACAGCTGCATCACCGTGGCTCCGATTAGGCAACGTAAAAGCTGTCGCTTACACGGACTAGAACCGGAATACAAGGGATATACCGAGTACATCCTTCCGAAAGTCCATATCATCAGAAGACCTATGGACACGAAACCAGCAGTAAGCCAGCTGCACATCAGACACCCGTCGGTGTTCTCTGGAGACGCTGGACAGGGCCCCAACAAATGGCTAAAAGGGCTCGACCGAGTCACCAAGTAGAACAGGTGGGATCATACAATGTGCTTGGCCAATATTTATTTCTACCTGGACGGAACAGCCCAGCAATGGTTTGAAAACAATGAAGAGAAGCTGAATGACTGGGAAACGTTCCAGATGGAATTCTAGAAGATGTCTCGAGACAGTCAGCGACAAATCTGCTCGGCGGAAGAACAACTGAAGAACTGGGCCCTACAATATGGTGAGCTGACACAGTTGTACATACAGAATGTTTTGGCCATATGTAACATAGTTAACCCAGTTATGACTGAGGCCGACAAAACCACACACCTGATGAAGGGTATTGCAGGAGACATGTACCAAGCTCTTCTGATAAAAGACATCGCTTCGATGGAAGAGTTCATCAAGTGGTGCCAGTTGATTGAAGAGATTCAACAAAGGAGGGTTGGACGAAAGAAGTATGACAGATTCCCCAATGTCGTCCCTATGACTGTTGTGGAAGACCAGCATGACTGCTTCTCCCATATGACAAATTGTGAGAGAGGAATTAAAACAGTTTATGGCAGCAGGGACTACTAGACTGAGCGAGCATCAGATTATGGCCATGCTGAGGAAGAGGTATTTCAGACATTAGCTCCTGTCAGCCCCGCCAATCGCACCCGATGTGAAGATTGACCTCGCCCTGCTATGACTTACACTGCAGCCACCAGACAGCAGCCTATGAACTGGTCAATGCGGCCACAACCAACTTCCCTGGCAACTATGACATCACGCAGAAGAACAGATGTTTGGAGGACAGAAGACAACACACCAAGAGAAGGCGCAAGACATCAGCCATCAGAGCATTTCTATCCCAGGCAGTCACCTGCTGATGAATTCAGTCGGCCTATGGGAAGAAGTACGTCGTCATACCCTGGACAACAGGCCGCTGCCATTCACTGTCGCAGTACAGAGGTACCTGCCGCTCCCCTAGCAGACCATGCCCAGCAAGACTAAGTGAGGTGACCATCTACAGAGGTGAGGCCGCCGCAGATGAAAATCCTCCATGGACGACAGTCACTAAGATGTCGGGAAATCTCATTGACATCATAATCGACGGCCAATCTGTCTGGGCACTGGTTGATTCAGGAGCTTCTTTCTCTGTATTATCGGATAATTACCACCGCACGCCAAAGAAGACAATGTTCTGTGATACGGGAGCAGCTGTGCTGAAGGTCACAAATGGGAAGTACGTCGAGCCAGCAGGAACTTGTCAGAAGAATAACCATCAACAGCAGGACCCAGCCTTTTGAATTTGTCGCTTTAACAGAATGTAGTCATAATGTCATCCTCTGATGGGACTTCCTTTAGGCATCTCAAGCTATCATTGACTTGGAAAAATTGAACTGCAAACTGAGGAAGTCGTTCAGACGTGTACAGGTAATACAGAATTTTCTGGGAAGTTATTTGCCGTTGACAATATGACAATCCCGCCATTGAGAATGAGTCACAAACACAGATGACTGGTTAAACTGTGAAGTGCTTGTCGATAGTAAAAAGTTTATTAGGCTCAGAAAAGAAATTTACATACCAGCGGCTAGCATAAGCATTACCGATGGTCGAGGAGAGATTTGGATCACTAATTGTCACAAGCAGTCACAACTATCCCCAAAGGAATGTGTATCAGGACAGCTGAACCAATCCAGGATGGTGACCTCGTCATCAACGAAGACCCATGCTCTGCTGTTATACTCGGGCCACTGAAACATTGAACTAGATGTTTTGTGTTACGGTGAGTTAAGTTGGCTACAATGCTATAGCGGCGTTGCAATACTATCCTCTATAAACACAGCAGACGAAACAGTTTTCAGTTGCATCTCGTAAATGTAAGCTATTGAACAATAAAATCGCATATAACAATTCGTTCTCGAGCTGCTACCACAAAGCAACAATTAAGTAACGGCACAGTAATGTAATTGAGCTGAACCAGCCCGTATGCTTTCAGTAACGGAGCAGAGAAATATAAAAAATAAGCTTTTGATCATGACAGATACGAAATAAACAATCAAGACAGTAACTTCTCTGTTTTACAATCACAATAATTTTCACTCACCAATTTATGGTGACAATGGTGCAATTCCATCCAGCTCCCCATCTTCACTGTTGTCGTCACTGCCAAAATCATCTTCATTGTCATCATTACCAAGACAAATAATCAGTTGTTCATGATCACTGATAATTCCTTCCATTGTCTGCGCTGCCCGAATCAGTGCTCGACCTTTTTTCTCTAAGATACAGCATCCACATTGGCAACTGCTTCATGCAACAGCCTTTCCACCTCTGTTATTGTGAAGGACTTATTATTGTTCCTGACGTAATTCTTTACGTCACTCCACACTAATTCTATGGGCTTAAAATGGCAGTGTTATGGGAGAAGCCTTATTACATTGTGGACCTGCTCCTTTGCTATTTCGTCAAATACATACATGGGTGTGTAACAGACTTATTTTGTTTTACGAGTGAATATAAAAGAAGTTTTGTCATTGACATATCTGCATCAATATTTCTTTATTGTAGCCACTGCACCATAACTTCTTTCCGATTGTTTGCAGTTGGGGCCTTGTTCAATATCACTGAATGATATGGAGCATTGTCCATTACAATCGTGGTAGGGGCTGTAAATTCTTTTAAGAGGTTCCTGAACCACTCAAAAAATCGTGTGTGGTCCATGTCTTTGTGATAATCACCTGTCTTTTTTGATCGGAAAACAAGAAGTGCATTCGGGACAAAACCATTAGATGAGCCTGCATGGACCACAATTAATTTAGCCCCTCTTTCCGTCGGCTGATGATCACTACTGCTAGGAGTGTCATCCGACCAGCATTTCCTCACGGCTTTCCCAGCATTAACCCATGTCTTGTCTAGCCATACTATGGAATGAATATCTTTTCCCACTATTTTATGCAAGAAAAGGCTTCGAGCCGTAACACTATGCGCCTTTTATAACAGGAATTTGCATCCATCTAGGTTTTTGTATTGGAAACCAATACTTTTAAGCACAACTTTAAGTGAAGATTTTCCACCCATGACAAGTTCGCTTTCTTTCAGTGAAATTAACAGCTTTGTTACAGTAGGGTATTCCTTCCTGCTGTAGTACGCATAAATATGCCTACGTATAGCATCTGTCTGGAAATTATCCAAGTGGGTTGTAGTGCGAGGCTGCTTCTTCTTTTATCCCGGTGTCCCTAAAAATATGTCCTGTGATGCAGACAGCTCGGGATCGTCGAGGTTCTCATCTGCATCAGGCAAGTTCTGCAACAACACTCCCTTACTCACCACTGTTCTTGCACTGAGTTCAAGAGTTTTGGCTGTTCGTTCAACAAATTTATTCGCAGGAATGGATGGCCGTCCATGAATATTCACGAACATCTTTTCCTGCTCATAAAAGTCCAGAATTTGCCGCAGCAATTCTAGTGCCTGGCTGTTAAGCGGCACACCTTGACGCAGAGGATTGTCACTAGACAAACTTCTTTTCGGTGACATTATCCAATTAGTTGAACTCTAAAATTCAAGTTAAACCACTCACAGTAAACACAAATCGCAGCGAAAAAAGCACACACAATGTAAACATGCGGTAGACATGATACACAACGATGTTTACGGTAGTAAGCCGGCAGCGCGGGAATTCTGACGTCACGGGACATGACCACCAGAAGTGTTTAGCGCGCTGTGATTGTTGGATCGTTCCTAGAAACTAGCGCCTTGCCCTTCTTGCTCTTCACTTGTTATTTGGAAATGTCAAGTGTAAAGTTTCAGCGGCCCGAGTATAGTACAGACAAAACTCTGAAGTGTCACGGAAATGCTCCGGCAACTCAATTGGGGATCGCTGGAAGAAAGACAACGTTCTTTTCGTGAATTTCTGTTAAGTAAATTTAGAGGGCCGGAATTTGAAGCTGAGTGTAGTACAATCTCGCTGCCGCCTACTTACATTTCGCGTAAAGATCACAAAGACAAGATAAGAGAAATTAGGGCTCGTACGGAGGCATATAGGCATTCTTTCTTTCCTCGTTCAATTTGGGAGTGGAATAGGAAAGGAAATGCCTAGTAGTGGTACAGTGTACCCTCCGCCATGCACCTTACGGTGAATTGCGGAGTATGTATGTAGATGTAGATGAAGGAAACAACCGTTGAACTGTCGATAGGGCCCAGACTGCCCAAGGAACAATGTCAGCGGGTATTAGCTATACTAGGCCAATTTTTGGGTGCAGTCACACCCCAGCAGGAGAAAAGTCAGATGAAACGGCCCACGATAAGGCACCATATCTATACTGGGACTCATCCACCAATTACCCAGCGTTCGTATAGTGTCGCCATCTGAGAGACGGATAAGTCAGGAGAAAGTGGAGAAGATGTTTCACGTTGATATTACAACCTTTGGAGAGTCCTCGGTTGTCTCCGGTGGTCCTCGTAAAGAAGAAGGATGTCACGTGGCGATTCTATGTCGACTATCGGCGGCTGAACAAAATCACAAAGAAAGATGTCTACCCATTGCCATGCATTGACGACACCTTAGACTGCTTGAAAGGAGCTACATACTTATCAACTATGGACATGCAGAAAGGTTACTGGCAAATCGAGGTTGATGAAGCTGACAAGGGAAATACGGCTTTCATTACACCTGACGGCCTCTATGAATTCAGAGCAATGCTATTTGGACTATGTAATGCTCCGGCCACATTCGAACGCATGATGGACAACTTGCTTCGACACCTTAAGTGGACGACATATCTTTGCTATTTAGATGATGTTGTTTTCTCAAAAACATTTGAAGAACATCTGAGTCACCTGTCAACTGTGTTGAAGTGTGTTCAGACTGCAGGTCTCCGCCTCAATCCAAAGAAGTGCCTCTTCATCGCCCAAAGAGGTAAAAATCCTGGGGCATCTAGTCAACGGGGATGGTGTTCGTCCTGACCCAGATAAAGTAATGGCAGTCACAGAATTTCCAACTCCTCAGCACATTCGTGATGTGAGAAGTTTTCTAGGGCTGTGCTCATAATACTCCCATTTCGTAAAAGATTTTGTAACAAGGCATGTCCATTGCAAGAACTTCTGCAGGGAGATGCCAAGTTTTACTGGGATGAGACAAAAGAAAGAGCTTTCCATGCACTTAAGGAGGCTCTACTTCTGCACCAGTTCTAACCTTATACGACGAGAATGCGGAAACCAAACTTCACACTGATGCAAGCAGGTATGGGATTGGTGCAGTGCTTCTGCAAACTCAGGAAGGTGCTGAAAAGGTGATAGCCTATGCATCAAGTCCGAGATAAACTACTCTGCAACTGAGAAAGAATGTCTTGCAGTTATCTGGGCTATCAACAATTTCGGGCCGTATTTATTCGGCAAACCATTCACTGTCATGTTGGCTGACTAGCTTGAAGGACCATCAGGTCGACTAGATGGGCACTAAGACTCCAAGAGTACGTCGTCACAGTGGTATTCAAGAACGGGCGCAACCACAAGGATCCCAACTGCCTTTCTAGGAATCCGTTAGTGGAACACAACAGCATGAATGAAATTTCAGCCCTCACTGAATTAGGTGACGTTACAGCTGAACAGAGGGAAGATCCAGCACTATTAGAAACCATAGAGGCCTTGGAGAAAGGATAACTGACCAATGGAGAGTTACAGCTTATAAACAGGACTTTGTATAAGAGCAACTACAATCCACTGGGCCCCAAATGGCTACCGGTTGTTCCAGCTCATCTCCAGCCAGCTATTATCGAGTATTTCCACAATGCTCCAATATCCGCTCATCTGGGATTTGTGAAGACCCTAGACAGAGTTAGATACAAGAAAGGTCTCTACCGATCTGTCAAGCACTGTGTGTGTCGCTTGAAAGAGTGCCAGCGATGGAAGTATGTGCTGCAATTACCTCCTGGACATCTCGTACCAATTCCACCTGCAGCATCTCCATTCCACTGAGTTGGAATCGACTTATTAAGGAGGCTCCTGAAGTCAACAACCGGTAACGGATGGATAATAGTCTGCACCGACTACCTCACACACTACGCTGTCACCAAACCTGTGTCAACTGCAGAAGCTACAGAGATTGCAAAATTCCTTGTAGAAGACATTATTTTGAAGCATGGAGCACTATGTGGTATATCTGATCGTGGAAAAGTATTCCAGTCGAAACTAGTATCAAAAGTAATGTCACGTTGCGACATTGTCCACAGAATGAGAACTGCATACCAACCTCAGACAAATGGTCTTACAGAATGTTTCAACAAGATGTTAGCTGATATGCTGTCGATGTTGAGCCGAAAGATTGGGATACAATACTTCCAGTCGAGACATTTGCTTATAATATCACAAGACAATACACCACCGGCTTCACGCCGCTTTTCCTGCTCCATGGCTGTGAAGCTGAGACGACAATGGATACAATGTTAATGTTCCAGCCGGGCGACAATCTGGATGACTGTGTGAAACGGCTCATCACCAGGATCGAAGAAGCAAGACAGTTGGCTCACATACCTACACTGGACACCCAGGAGAAAAACCGTTAGTGGTATAATGACAAGCACCGACCTGTTGTGGATTTTTACCCCTGTATGGAAAGTTGGGCTATCAGAAATCTTATTGAAGCGACACTTTGGCCCGTATTGTGTGATACGCCGCCTGTCAGACATCACATACGAAGTCGTGGATTATGAGCCGTTGAAACGACAAAAACGAAGAGATATTGTTCACATCCTCCGCGTGAAGCCTTATTACAATCCCGAAGACCAGATAGGCGAAAATGGCTTCTTGTTCAACGATTCTAAGGATGGTAATGATACTAATGAAGCCATGACTGGAACTTCTGTCATCGGTAATCGTGCAGAAGGGAAGGATTCTCCAGAACTGCCATACAGAGGACCCATGACAAGATCAAGATCCAGGACTTTGCAGCTGGCTCCAAATGGAACCTAACAGCAGGTCACTGTTTTTTTCAGGAGAGGCAGCAATGCCTCAAGATCCCAAGTTTTCCGACTGCTGGTGGGGCGCAATGGATAGCTTCACAGATTGTGGTGGTGAAAGTCACCTGTTCAATCCCGTCTACCGGCAAACATTTATTTCTTTGTAATTATCATTTCCAGAATGTTCTACATGTTTCTTATGTTCACTTGTAATTTCTACGTTTCTTATGTTAACTATTCTTCTAATTTCTGGTACATTCTGTCTGTGTATAAATATCGGAGCATTCTGATCAAGAGGCAGTCAGTGCTGCATGTGTGTTTCATTTCACAATAAACCTGCTTTTAGTATAAGTGCTGTGTTCAGTTGACAGCCCTGCCTTCGAATTCAAGCGGGCTTCCATTTCAATGCGACAGTATTATTGGAAAAGGAGACGACACTGATTGGGAGATGTGTTTTTAGGGCACAAGGTCTTTATAGGGTAATTGTAGGAGAGGGAAGCATTGGACAGGTTGTTTGTGTAGGTGCTGAGGAATTCATAATTGGAGGAGATACATTTGCCAATGGTGCCTAAGCTTGAGGGGAGGGAGCATGTGAATTGGAAGCCATTTCCTGGAATGCCTCAAATCACTGTGCACATCTACTACACCCATCGTTTTTCTGCCCCAGAACACTACCTTTTACAAGACCCACCCAAATGGCCCCCAAAAACCTTTTTCCGTATCACACTTGCCAATTTCATCATACCCCTTAATTACTTCACTTGTGAAGACCGAATCTATAAACAAATCAGGATGACTTCATCCTGTGGGGATGGATTTGTGGCAGTTCCAGGAAATGGTTTCCACATAAAATGCTCTCTTTCCTCAAGCCTGGTCATATGTGGCAAATTATCTGTTCCAATGCTTTCTTCTTCCACAACTACCCTAAGACCTTTTCCACTAACAGAACTCCTAAACTGTCCATTCCACCCCCCCCCCCCAACCCCCTTTCTTCCTAACCTTAGACCATGCATCATCATTAGATTAGATTAATACTTGTTTCTTAGATCATGTATACGACATTTCGTAATGATGTGGAACGTGTCAGTTTAGTAAATTTTGTCTATACTTGAGAATCTATATTTTAAGAATTTTTTGTAATTTTTTTTTATTTATTTATTTTTTTATTATTTTTTTATATATTTTTTTATGTTTTATCTAAAAATTCATCTACATTGTAGAAGGAGTTGCCATTCAGAAATTCCTTTAATTTCTTTTTAAATACTAGTTGGCTATCTGTCAGACTTTTGATGCTACTTGGTAAGTGACCAAAGACTTTTGTGGCAGCATAATTCACCCCTTTTTGAGCCAAAGTTAGATTTAACCTTGAATAGTGAATATCATCCTTTCTCCTAGTGTCGTAGCTATGCACACTGCTATTACTTTTGAATTGAGTCGGATTGTTAATAACAAATTTCATGAGTGAATATATATATTGTGAAGCTACAGTGAGTATCCCTAGATCCCTAAATAAATGTCTGCAGGATGCTCTTGGGTGGGCTCCAGCAATTATTCTGATTACACGCTTTTGTGCAATGAATACTTTTTTACTCAATGTTGAATTGCCCCAGAATATGATCCCATATGAAAGCAGTGAATGAAAATAGGCGTAGTAAGCTAATTTACTGAGATTTATATCACCAAATTTTGCAATGACTCTGATAGCATAAGTAGCTGAACTCAGATGTTTCAGGAGATCTTCAATATGTTTCTTCCAATTCAGTCCCTCGTCAATGCAAACACCTAAAAATTTTGAATATTCTACCTTAGCTACAGATTTATGTTCAAAGTCTAAATTTATTAATGGTGTCATACCATTTACTGTATGAAACTGTATATACCGGGTTTTATCAAAGTTTAGTGAGAGTCCATTTGTAGAGAACCACTTAATGACTTTCTGGAAGATATCATTTACAATTTCATCAGTTAATTCCTGTTTGTCAGGTGTGATAGCTATACTTGTATCATCAGCAAAAAGTACTAGCTTAGCATCTTCATGTATGTAGAATGGCAAGTCATTAATATATATTAAGAACAGCAAAGGACCCAAGACCGAACCTTGTGGGACCCCATTTTTAATAACTCCCCAGTTAGAAGAATTAATTGTCTCATCTACCCTCTGTACATAAAGAAAGGTTCCTACCTTTGTAACTGGCCCTGCTGCAAAATTTGTCATATTCAATCCCCCACCCACACACACCTACACCAGTCTTAATGCGGGGAAAATCTACACCACTCAAAGCATGGCCACATACGAAACAAAGCATATCGTTTCCGTTTACCACTAGATATATGTTCTGTGACCACCCTTTTATAATGGAATGACCACCAACAAACTGGCTGAACTCATGAATGGTTACAGATGGACTGTTCACCTGGGTCTAATGACCAACACGTCAACAGGATGTTAAACCCCAAACTTCATTCTTTCTAATTTTGTCCGCCTGGGTGGCAGCCAATATCCCTTGGTAGAGCATACCCTCCATCATAGCTCCAGAGATGTTGACACATGTTACACCAGAGGTGCAATGTGGATACTCCCACCTAATACTAGTTACTCAGAGCTGTGCATATGGGAAGTTGCCCTGTAACTCATCCTCTCTTCCCACTGTTCCCCAGGTCCTAAGCTACATAAGTCTCTCCCCTCTCCATAGTCTCCAATCCATTTCTCATCCTATCTTCCTTCTTCCTCTCATTATATCTATTTTATATATATTTTTTCACATGTCTGTAGTAGTTTCCTTCAGGTTAATTAACATTTAATATGTTATGTTTAATATTTTTAATGTGATACTTGTCCTGCATTCTTCCCCCCCCCCCCCTAAAGTTTTGAAATATAACATGGCTCAGTGGCATTTAATTTTCAATGAATTTAAGGAGAAACCTTCTGCAATATTGGTACCTCATACACTGCACAAAACAATTAGGGCATCAGGTGAGATATCACACAATATAATATGGAAACATATTTTATTCAGATATTGGTTACAATTGTAATTTGTGCGTGATACAGATGTTATTTTTCAGTGTCAACTCTTTAGTTGAGATTCACATAGTGTTCACTTAGTGAGGCACAATAGGGCTACCATAATAATGAAAATGTCATTCTCGTTTTCCTCTAATATGGTGTGTGATCACCTCAGACAGTCGGTACAGTTGCATACCTGCATGAGATGGACAGTATGAAATTATCATTCAGCACTTGAGGGATATTTGGCCATTCTTCCACGAGTGCAATATACAGCTGCAATTAGTCTCCCAAATGTATTCCAGATGCTCTCAGTCAGATTTAAGTATGATGAACAAACTGGCTACTCCATGCATTCTGTACCCTTATCTTCATGCATGTTGTCCATCAGTGCAGCTCTGTGGGGCTGACCATTATTGTCCACCAAAAGGAACCCAGCTCCTATGTCACTAGTGTGGGTCACAACAAAAGGTCAAAGGATCTTGTTTCTATATCTTTGAGCAGTCAAAGGATCATTCTGAATGACATAGGGGTCCGTAGATCTGCCAATACTGACTCCTGCCCTCAAAATTCGTCCACCAGACTGATATGGTGATGTTCAGAGTTCCATGTCTTCTCCAGATGAGAGAATGATGATTGTCCAGCTGAACAGAAAATCTTGATTCATCTGTGAACAGAACCCTGCACCATTTGGTATGACTTTAATTCTGATATTCCTCTTCCCAGTTTCTGTAGGCTAAACAGTGTCACCATTTTAATGGGACACACACCATAGTCCTTTGTGTGTAGAGGCCACATTCCCAAAGGCGATTTTGTACTGTTTATGTTGATATTGTGAATCTTATTGCTGCCTGGAGGGTGCATTGCAGCTGAGTTGCATCCAGCCTCATGTCTCGATGGGCTATTAACCTAAGATAATGGTCATCTTTTCCTTATGTTACCAATGGATGTCCTTGGCCTTGCCCTCTTTCAATGGTTCCTGTTGTCTGAAATCGAGTCCAGGTCTTGTGAATTACACTTCGTGACAATGCAATAGCCGCAGCCACATCCCTCTGTTTCTGTTCCGCTTCCAACCTTCCTATGACCCTCTCCATGTCATAGCTTCAGGTAAGTCACGGTGTTGTTGAATTGCAATATCTACTCACTACACTACATCTACATACATACTCCGCAATTCACCACAAGGTGCGTGGTGGAGGGTACACTGTACCACTGCTTATGTACCCAACTGCTTATGTACCATAATTGATTTAGTAAAGAAAAGACAAATCAACACACATCCCCTCAGCAGCAACTTTGTTATTACCACTACCTTGGATGCCATAATGTTGTTGTCTTGTGTCCATAGAACTGGCGGAAAGGCATAAAATCATTTTAGTTGATTCTACAGATGACAATACTTCAGAACTGTGATGTTTGAACTGATCCCCCAAATTGTTTTGATCAGTGTATATTGATTTATAGCCATAAATCAGTGTGTAACTTAAATTCAGTGGTTGTCTCCCATATTTTTAATGAAATCCAACACCACCTTTTAATACTAAAAATAAAAATGTATTAGTTGCACAAAATTAGAATGTTCAGATTACTAATCTTCTGCTATGCTCACACAACTGTCTCACTGTTCTTAATGTGAACTTTGTTTTAAAAGATAATAGGTAACTGATCTTGTTTAATTGGCAAAAATGATATCATCTGTACAAAGGCCCAGATGTTTGTGATCTTGTTGAGCTATGTAGATGATAACATCTCTATGAATATCCAGCAGTGTAATGGCTTTACAGTGAACTAGCTGAAACACTGAGCTATATCACCATTCATATTTTGTCCAAGCAACTGTCCAACATCCTTAGGTGTTGGTTGTTACTGCTGGTAACTTTGGAAAGACGCGACTGATGGTAATTGCGTCATGGGGGTGGAATTTATAAGGTGGAACATAGGAAACATGTGCACAAGTGGCCGTTCTGAGTGGGTTGGCAGTGACACTCAGTGCCCCCTGCTGGGAGCCGAGGAGACATCTTCTGCACTTGTGCTGTGGGCAATGACTGTGCTGCCAGATGCTCTTGTGGCTAAAGGTTGAATTAAATATCCACAACACGCTGTGCCCCTTTGTGTATCCAACCTTCTGTTTTCTTCTTCTTTAATCTGATGGCAACCAGTACTGGATTCCAGGTAGTGCTTAGTTGAAAGCCTGTGTCACTGTTAAGATGATCTCTGTTTTCTGTATATCGTTAGCCTCCTTATGAACACTGTCCCAGAACGATGATGCTCGGGACATAACTTTAGTTTTCTTGTAAAGTGGCACAAGTGGCCGTGCAATGCCCTGTGCCTAAATAATGCTGAACTACTGCCGAATTTTCAGGTTGCTCCTGGCGTATATGATGTTTGTGTTCAAAAAAATGTTCTTGCTCAGTACGGCATGTCTGTCCAATGTGAGATTTTCCACATAGACATGGAATCTTATATACACCACCCTTTCTAAGGCCATAATCATCTTTGGCTGAACACAACAGATTCCTGAGGTTTTGCTGGTGGATGGAAAACACACTCACTATCATGCCTCCTGAGGATTATTTCAGTTCTTAAGGGCATCCTACTGAAATATGGCAGGAATGCAGTGCAAGTGGGTGCCTCCGAATCTTCATTGAGGTCATTACTTTGAACTCGCTTCAGTTGGATGTCAGTTAGAATAACTGTTCCTTTGGAATACCATCTTTAGATGTTGTAGCTCACATGGTACACCTTCGCTATCTGAGACCACACACCCCCTGTGTACCAGAGAACGTAAGACGCTACCACATTGTACAGGGTGATATTAGCTTGTGGCCCAGTTTGCGGTAGACACTTTATCCCAGTGTGACATCCATTTTTCTTCTGACCATGACATTCAGAGAAGGTAAACTGCCCTGTTTTTCACTTCCATAGTGAACTGGATATTTGCATGGAGCGAGTTCAGATGTCGAAGAAACATCACACAGAGCTATATTTGCAGGCCAGAAGCTGTCATCACATTGCACAACGCAATAGTGTCCTACGTTCTCTTGTAAACGGGGCATATGTGGTCTCAGATACTGATACTACAGATGGTGTTCCAAAGGAATAGTTATTCTGACTGACAATTAAGTAAAGCATTCTGACTGAAACAATTTTAAAGTATTGATGTTATTGAAAATTTGAAGGCATCCACTGCAAAGGCGTTCTTGCCACATTTTGGTAGCATGTCCTTAAGAATTGAAAGAATACTCAGGAGACAAAATATTAAGTGTGTTTTCCTTCCTCCAGCAAAACTGAGGGATATGTTGTGTTTGGTGACATACGATCTTGACCTTAGAAAGTGTGGTGTATATAAGATCCCATGTCAATGTAGGAAATCCTTATATTGGACAGACACGCCATACTATGCAAGAACATTGTCGAACATCGTCATACACGCCTGGGGCAACCTGAAAAGTAGGCAGTAATGGAGCATTGTTTAGGCACAGGGCATTGCATGCTTTATGAGAAAACTGAAGTTCTGTCCTCAGCGTCATCATTTTGGGACAGGTTTTTAAGGAGGCTGATATTCTTAACAGGCTTTCTGCTAAGCACTTCTTGAAATCCAGTAGTGGCTGCCATCAGATTAAAGGAGAAGAAAAAAATGATGATTTGATACATGAAGGGGCGCAGCGTGTTGTGGATATTTAATTCAACCATTAGCCACAAGAGCATCCGACAGCACAGCCATTGCCCACAGTGCAAATGCGGAAGACCTCTGCTTGGCTCCCAGCAGGGGGCACTATAAGTGCCGCTACTAAGCAACTCAGAACTGTCACTCACACATGCATGTTTCCTGTGTTCCACATTATAAATTCTGCACAATAATTGTCAGTCACGTCTTTCCTAAGTGACTAGCAGGATCTATCAACACCTGAGGATGTCGGGACAGTTGTTTCGACGAAATATTGTGGGATACCTGGGAAGAGTACCTGCTACATTATATGTTGAAGCATAAGAATTAAGATACCCTATTTTATTTAGAGGAAATGCAGTATCAAAATGTTACTCTGGCAAAGTGGAAGTGTTCCACACTAAACAAAAGTACTCCTTTGGATTTAATTTTGTTATGGAAGATGCAGATGTACAGACTTGTAGAGTGTGTGACAGTGTTCCACTTGTAAACTAAGCAAGAAGAATGGTGTGTTTAAGTTATACCCTGATTTATGGCTGTAAAATTAATATAAGTGTTCACACTTATTTCCTTCCCTCCAATTTTTTCGAGTATTAACATGACGGTATTGTCATTCTAACCAGTTCTGTAGTTTAATCTGCTGGATAGTACTAATTAATGAGATAACAGGAACCTTTTTGTTAATATGATTGTAAAACAAAACATTTTTCACTTATAGCTTGATTTAGGTACTTCATTTTTATTTGTACTTTCAGTTAGGGGAGTTATACACAGATTTTTTTAGAACAAATATATATTTACACTGTATGTAAGAGTTATAATTTAATGAATATTAATACTGACAATTTATTTTGCAGGACAACTGTGCAGCCCCAGGCAAGCAAATATTGAGAAGAGTGCTTCTATCCTTGGGCAATAACGGTGCCAGAAACTTGTTTGGAGTAATCAGTAACTCAATTATATTCTGAGAACTGCCACAAAGATTTTGACAAAGATCAGGCAGCACAAGAGACATGGCTAAGCTTTGTGGCTATCCTGATTATAAAGCAGCACTTCAGTCAGCTGATGCCATACTTTGTGCACTTGATGATCTGCACATATGTGAACTAGAATCATATGATTCTGACTTCAGTTTATCATTAGTTGATGGTAAATGTTCTGAGCCACATGGAGCCACTGCAGGAAGACGATTAGCAGTGTCAGGTCGTGGTGATGAGCTTAAAGCAGCTGATGCATTGCTTATGTTAACTGGAACTGACCATGAGATAAGGCGAGCTCCACCACATGTGCAGCAGCAGCAGCAGCAGCAGACTGCACAGCAGAGTCCTTCAAAACTTGGAGCCATACAACAGAGTCGCACTCAATTTGGAATTCAACAAAATTCTTCACAAACAGGGGAGATGAATAGGAATTCTCAACATAGAGCTGTGCAGTGGAGAATTACACAAACTTCCAGGGCACAGCAGAATCATCCACAAACAAGAACGGTGCAATGTAGTTCCACACAAACTGTAGCTGTGCATCGAAATGCTCCAAAGCATGAGATTACAAAGTCAAATCCCTCACAGTCTAAATCTATGCAGTCCTACATAACTCAGCCTAGGTCAACGCAGCAGCCAGTGTCACACAAACAGGAGACACGACAGGGTATATCTCATTCTGATATGGTAATGTGGAACCCTGTAGAATTATTTGTGCAACATGGTTTTCCACACTCTGAACTAAGAAAGTGGAGACGCCCTAAAACAAAGAATGCACATGCCTCATCTCAAAAAGAAGCAAAACAACAGACTGCTGCACGAGCAGCACCCACAAAAGATAAACCCCCACAGGCTAAAGCAGTGCAACGCAACCCGACACGAACACCAATATTGCAACAGGCTCTTTCACCAGGGCAACAGAATTGCCCACAGACTGAATGGGAAGATGTAGACGTGGTAATGGTACCTATAAATGAAGTTGTACACCATCTTGCACACCAAGAGGAAACAATACCATTACAAGTACATACATATGTTCTTAGTGCATTGCTGCAACAGTTGTATCGGAAAGTCCTTGCTCAGTGCAGAAATGGTGCAGCAAGGCAACTGATGATGGAAAAAAATTATGAATCTCGTGGCTGGTGTCCCACGGCAAATGCGGGTACAGCCGTAACAGATAATAAAGACCCTAGAGAAAAAAGTGAAGGTGCTGGTAACACAGTTACATATGAAAGTCCTTTTAAGCCACGATCTAACAACCCCGATAGTCGCCCCACCACTGGAAACAAGATTAAACGGCCAGATTTTGGGCTATTTGAAGCAGCAGCAGCGGCAGCGTTACCGAGTACAAATGGAGCTACTCCTCAAAATCACACTCGCAGGAAACTAACACGTCCTTCTTCAACCAAATGGTAAGTGTGAAACTATAACAATAGGCTAACATTTTTATAGATGGATAGAGTCAGTTATAGCTAAGCTATGTGTTAGGTTAAAACTTAGAATTTATATGTAAAGACATGTGTAGCAAATAGTCAATTTACTGAAATATCTAGCTAAAGTGTAGGCACTTTCACAAATTCAGAGTTGTAGTAATTGTTGTATTCAGTCTGAAGTCTAATTTGATGCAACATACTAGTCTGTCTTGTGCAATGTCTGTTATATTGCATAACTTCTGCAACCTAAATCCATCAAATCTTGCATACTATATGCTCTGATTAAACTTATTGTGATTAATATTTCAGTTAATCGAATGGTAGGAGCCAGCTGCCAGCATACCCACTGTGTTGTCTGTTTTGTAGAGCATTGTGAAGCATGCTGACAGGTCGCTGGCCTCAGTGTCCCCCCACCACTGCTATCTGTGTGTTACAAATTAATTTTAATTGCTATAAAGTCAAGCCTTAGCCTCTTTCTATAAATCTCCCACCGTCACCTTATTTATCCCAACTGTTACTAAATTGAAAATTCTTTGGTGCTTCAGGATGTATCCTATGAACTGTTCTTACTGGGGTTCTTTTCGGGCGTATTTCGTCACCGGTAACACTGGTCAATGCTATTTCTTTTCCTTGCTGACTTGAGGTACACAACTCCTGCTGTATTCCTGTGAATTAAGTGTACTGGTCGCTCTGCAGTGGTCATGGAAGAGCAGTGCACTGGCCGTGGCCTTGTTATTAAAGCCCACTTCCATCAGTGGTGTCTGAAGTCTCTTGGTGCTGCACACTGGGCCATTGTATGTGACGAGAATCTGGGCATGCAGTGCTGATGACTGACGATGAGCATCCTTGCGGACACGGTGATGTTGGTGGCAGGCAACTGACGTAACCTGGTGGTGACTGCAGGATTCTGGGCTCAGGATGGGCTGACCTGTCATGCCATCGATCAGCGTACCCTGTTTGTTTCCGTCTCAGTGCCCCGCAGCACTGGTAGTGCTGTAGTACTGGTAGAATGTGCATTGGCCTAAACGACACAGTATATATACACATTCCCACCACATTTGCTTAGCTCCAGTTGTGTCTGATGACACGTCATTTAAACATGTTGCAAAGTTTGTGCGGAAAGGTCTGCGGAGCCAACTGTCTCAGAACCAATCATATCAGAACTGCTGCCTTCGCTGTTTCCACATCATGTGCTCTGCAACACTGTATCTCTGTACTGTACTATAAAACATAGCATACTGAGCTCACCTGCAGCTAGTACTTTAACATTATTTTCCAGCCTCATACATTTGCCTAACTATGGCCAGTGCACTGTACTGCCCTTCCATTAGCGAGACCCATACCCTAAAGGCTTCTTAAAACTAGTTTCCACTTAGTCTAATAATTAAGGTATTATTTTCACTGCTTCCTTCCTGCTCAACCCCTCAAACTGTGGTGAATTGAATCGTGCCATCGAATAACGCTGTATGGCACATTTTGACATTTCGTAGAATCGTGTGGAATAATGATGTAAGCGACAGTCTGCATCGCCTGCTGTAAAAGTTGATCGGTTTACCGTCCGAGAGCAGCACTAAACAGCGAGGAGACTCACGAAGATTTCGCGCCTCTGCTGGAACAATGCTGTATGTTACAATAATGGCGGAGTGTAGCAAGGTGACGCTTACCGAAAGCGGTTTGAACGCGCTAATAACACGCGGAAAAGGAAAATTAACATCGTTAATTGGCAATATATTAAGAGGAAAAGGCTTCGTGGTGCTGGAATGGAATATAAATCACGTAAAGGAAAGCTAGATTTTGGGAAACAACCTCCAACACCGGTGAGTGGAATAATGCTGTATGGGTTCCGTGAACATCAAATAAAAAATTTACCGTTGTCTTTTGGTTTTTGGTTGCTTTACAACGGGGCACTGACACTTCAGAAGGAGAAGAAAAAGTATCTGTTGGACATGATAAAATATATGGATACAAAATACCGTGATTTTTACGAAACCTACAGTGTGACAGCTGAGTTTGGCTACAAGATTTGTGTCTCAACTTTAACAGACTCATGTACTACTACTTTTTTAAGACCAATGTAATCAGTTTACAATAAATATTTTTTGTATCTTGTGATAATTTCCTTACTTACACTTTTTGGATTCTAGACAACCTTACCATTAGAGCAGAGTACAGAGTGATATGGAATAACGCTGTATATCCAGTGCTATACAGCGTTTATCCATTTTAAAACTTACTAATATTAAAAAAAAAACTATACTTAGTGAAATTTTGGAAAGCACAACCAAGTATTTTTGAGTCTGTATGCACAAATAATATGTATCTACTGGTACATTATTATTTTCCAACAATTCCCTGGAATTAAGTTTTTTTTTTCGATTTCCCATAAACTGCAAAATGTGCCATACAGCGTTATTCGATGTGACGATTCAATTGCTGACGGTGCGACATGTTTTACTGTCTTGTCTTAATTTTAATCATCTCCGTGTAGCCCTTAATTTACCATCTACTCAGGAGGAACTTTTAGCTGATGACACACGAGCAGCTGCTAGAGTTTTGCGTTTTATCAACATGGCTAATTTATCAAAGGATATTTAACCCCTTTTTTTTAATCCTTCTGTTTTAGTTTTCTCTTGATACTCTCCTTTCTGACAGTTATAAATTTTTTCGAGATCTAGCGAATCTCTGTTCCGATCTGGGTGCTAATGACCTGAGAAGTTGTGCACCCTATAACCACAAAAAAAAATCAACCCTTCAAAATTAAACAATTGATTCCTTGGCATGGCACTTATTGGAAATATAAAATTACTCACTTCCACTCTTCAGGTTCCACTCACAGCTACAGCAGTCTGGCAAGCCCTTCTTATCTCTGATATCTCTCACTTAATGTGTCATCCCCAAGATGCACTTCTTCAGTCGAATGAATTATTGCTCTGCTGTGGTTTCTAGGCTCAGTGAATCCAATCCACTGGAATTTGAACAGTGGTTCGTTCTGTCTACTGTATTGTATTCTGTTTTCTGTATAAGTAGACAAGAGCTATGCATAACAGGGTGAGTGTTGCTGCAGTACATGGCAAGACAATAGTGTAGTTACCCTCTGGTACCGCTCATGCTGAAATCGCTTCACATGCTGCATTAATGCTTTCATGGAGATACTTCCTTGTTGCTCATTAACAAGCATGTCTATTGAACAAATTAATCCAGACCCCGGAGTTTGGTTTAAGATAGTCACAATCATGGCTTGGCAACACCTCCATTGATTCCTGTGGTCAATACAACTGTGGCTCTGAAATATTAAGATGTACTAGGTAAATGGAAAGGAGGTCCCACTATTCTACAAAAGTCCAATTTATCTGCAACCCACTTCTATCACGCTGTATCCTCTTTGCGGGGGTTATCTTCCTTCCTTCATAGCAGCTGGCTGCAGGGACTATCTTCTTGAATACAACTAGTGTGCCTAAACCTGTTGAAAGGATAACTCTGATCTAACCACCTCCTTTTTGCAACTCTCCTTCTTTCCGACCCAGCAGTAGTATTACCATGTAACAGTCCTGACCTACCCTTAGTATCAGATTCGTCCATACTGTAACCTTTCCCCTGTAGAAGTCCGATAGGTTTACCTCCTCCATTTCTGCATACTGAATGTTATCTTCTGCAATTACCAACAACCTCTGTGCCTTCACTTGAACAAACTGCTTCAACACATCCCTTTCAGCTGCTCTTACTCCAACAATGACCAGAAACATAACCGTAGTCCATACCTTTTCCATCCTTATGAATTGACCTAATAACAGGAATTCGTATTACCCTTCATTCCCTTTTTGAGATTATATATATAAAATTGTCATCCTGGTAGGTACAAGTTGTTTCCACTACTTGATGTGACCCTTGATACCTCATAATGAACTTCTTTGTTATCTCTTTCGGATTGTAGTGTGTTGACAACATAATCCATTGATGTATGTTTGTATTGTGGCATCAGTGGCATGCAGTTTACTGCTCCTTATTGCTTTTCCAATGCTTTCATGTTTGCTTTTTGCATCCTATTCTATATTTCCCTCATCATCTTCATGAATTCTTTAACAGACTCTGCTAGTATACTCTTCGAATGGTGATAGAATTTTATGGCCATACACTAACTCATCAGGTGATAACCCCATGGCAGTGTGCAGCTTTGAATTACATGCTAAATTCATGTACTTTTAATACATGCACCATTTGGTATTGTGGACATCCACATAGACTTCTAGCATTTGCCATATTGTTCTAATATGGGTTCTTTCTATCCAACCATTAACTGGTGTTTGCAAGGAACCTGTGCTTAATTTCTTTACACACAATAGGTGACAAACCTCCTTAAATAAATCTTGACATGAAGTTGGATCCCTGATCTGTTGTGTATGCTGAATTTCAATATCCAACATGTAGGCCTCTCTTGCTGCCTGTTGGTTTGACATAACAACCATTTCCATATACTTTGAAAAAATAAATAAATAATTAATTAATTAAATGATCTATAATTGTTAATACTTATATGTTGCCTGAAGCTGTTTTGTTAAGGAGACTTGAGCATATTCTCAGTTCAAATACAGTAAATTTCCTTGAGATGGAAAAGCTTCTTTCTATGAATCAACACGGGTTTAGGAAACATTGTTCATGTGAAACTCGGCTTGCCCTTTTCTCACATGACATCTTGTGAGCCATGGATGAAGGGCAACAAGCAGATTGTGTTTTTCGTGATTTTGAAAAGGCATATGACCCGGTGCCAAACTGCAGACCGCTAATTAAGATACGAGCATATGGAATAAATTCACATCTTTGTGACTGGCTGGAAGACTTCGTTAGTAATGGAACGCAGCACATTGTTCTCGATGGCAAGTGTTCATCAGAGATGAGTGTATTGTCAGTGTGATAGGACTGCTATTATTTTCTATCTATATAAATGATCTATATAAAAATAGATGAAGACTACTCACCAGGCGAAGGAGCACTGGTAGTGATAGTAGCACAAATAAATAAAACACACACACACACACACACACACACACACACACACAAAAATGCTAGCTTTCGTAGCCTAGCGGCTTCTTCAGGCAGAAGGGAAGGAGAGGGAAAAGGAAATGATGAGGGTTTTAAGGGCATGGGTAAGGAGCCATTCCAATCCAGGGACAGGAAAGACTTACCTTGGGGGAAAAAGAGGAGGATAAACAAATACGCACACACCCACACATATCTGTCCAACTTCTTTGCTTTCTATAGTATGTCTGCGTAGGTGTGTTTGCGTTTGTGTATATGTGTGGGGGTGGGGGTGTATTTGTTTATCCTCCTTTCCCCCCCCCCCCCCCCCCAAGGTAAGTCTTTCCTGTCCTGGGATTGGAATGGCTCCTTACCCACTCCCTTAAAACCTTCATCATTTCCTTTTCCCCTCTCCTTCCCTTCTGCCTGAAGAAGCAGCTAGGCTCCGAAAGCTAGCATTTGTTTGTGTGTGTGTGTGTGTGTGTGTGTGTGTGTGTGTGTGTGTGTGTGTTTTATTTATTTGTGCGACTATCACTACCTGTGCTCCTTCGCCTGGTGACTAATCTTCATCTATTTTTTATATATATTTTTCCTGCTAGGAATTTTTCGTCTATAATATTCGTATATAAATGATCTGATGGACAGAGTAACTTGTAATTTGCGGCTGTTTGCTGATAATGCTGTGGTGTATGGGAGGGTGTCATCTTTAATCCTTTTGCTTACAATGTCATGTGAAAGACGTAGCGTGCCGACCTGGCCAAACATCAACTAGATGTATCAAAGACATGGTATGTTTACCATGCCGAACAAGCGCAAGTTGTGTGTAAGACGCACCTAATGTAAACAGAACGTCTCTGACATTTTGCGGGGCTGATCGAGTACATGCAGCATACACGAAGTGTTCTTCTCTGCTTTCGGACCTGCAGACATTACGAAAATACTTTCACAATGTGTAGCAAAAGTGTTTACGAGGAAAGGGAGACGTGGTGGCATGTGCCAGAATGTTTTGAACAATATCATACAATTGAAGACTGTTAAAATCTTATAAATTTCATTGTGAAGACGTTGCACTTGAAAATATTTTTGCCGACATACTAACATAATGGGTACCAGAATGTTTTGAAAAAAATATTATAGTCTTAGATCATTGCATTTTTGTGATTATAATTATTGAGATGTATTTCATCAATGTATGTCTGCTTATAAAGAGAAATAAAATGTTTGTGAATTTATCATTGAGCTTGAGACAATGAATGTTTCATTTTCAGTGGGCAATTAATTGTCATTATTCATGATGATACCTGTAGAAAGTCACGTTAATGGTAGCTCACACAATTACTTACAAATCCCGAGGATGTCTGCATGACTTCTGACCCCACCAGGCGTAGTGTACTGCAGCCTTAGTGTGTGTAAGTGCCGGAAATCGTAAGACGCATCCTTACCTTGCTGCCACTTACTGCTCACGCTAAAGGAACTTAAATCGTAAGGCAAAGGGTTAATTGACTGTAATAGGATACAAGAAGACTTGGACAAATTTTCTAGTTTGTGTAAAGGATGGCAACTAGCTCTAAATGTAGAAAAATGTAAGGTGATGCGCATGAGTAGGAAAAACAATACCACGATGTTCGAATACATTAGTAGTTAGCTTCTTGATGCAGTCGCACCGTTCAAATATCTAGGCGTAACATTACAGAGCGATATGAAATGGAACGAACATGTAAGGACAGTTGTGAGTAAGGTGGACAGCCGACTTCAGTTTATTGGAAGAATTTTGGGAAGATGTACTTCATCTGTAAATACCGCATATAAAATGCTTGTACGACCACGTCTTGAGTATTGCTCAAGTGTTTGAGACCTGCAGCAGATCAGTTTAAAGGAAGACATAGAAGCAGTTCAGAGGTGAGCAGCTAGTGTCTACCAATGCACTAGCATCACGGAAATGCTCCGGGAACTCAAATGGGTATTGCTGGAGGAAAGACGACATCCTTCTCGAGAAATTCTGTTTAGGAAATTTAGAGGGCCGGAATTTGAAGCCGAGTGTAGAATAATCTTCCTGCTGCCTACTTAGATTTCACGTAATGATCACAAAGACAAGATAAGAGAAATTAGGGCTCATTCAAAGACATATAGACATTATTTTTTTTCATCATTCTATTTGGGAGCAGAGGATCCAACGATTACAATTTAATCATAGTTGTTACAAAAAATGTTTAAAATTATGATTTTACGATTGGAGTGGTTTGAATTTAAATAACAAATTGGTGTCATTTGTTTTCCATTGGCAGAACTCGGTTTGTTTAGAGTTCATTCGTGTTATGTCATCGACAAAAATAAACTGGTTATAAGCAACATCTTCTAGCATGTTTTTGTGGAAATCACTAGTACTGACGGTATCTTCTATGAATCGATAACTGTATAATACGGCATACGGAATGAATCCATGGCGGCGCGCCATTTTGGAATCTAGTAGTAGTAATAATAATAATAATAATTTCGTATAGCTCATTGACCTGGTGCAATTCTTTCAATTGCACACCACTTGGGCGACTTGCTTGTCCCTAGATTACCCCAGTCATCCAAACAGGGAAAGGGGACTTACACATGGACCTACAGCTTAATGTGGAATCCGAACCACATGTCGTTTCTGGTGACTCCTCACATCGTTGAGAGGTGAAGGCTGGGTTAAAGTGCAGACTGAAAAAATGGAGGCCCGACCAGGTTTCGAACCCATGACCTTTACGGTTTCCAGTCGAGTGCTTTACCACAAGACCACTGGGCCCAGCTTTATTAAAATACTAGCTTAATTCCTGCTGCTTTGCACCTGTAGACTGGATGGTCTGCATTGGTTGTTTCTACTTCTAAATATAAATTTTTCGTAGATTTAGCTTTAAAAATGTTTTCCTAATAAAGTATTTTGATATAACTTGCCACCTCCTGTAGCACCATATGATAGAATTCAAGACATCCTGAGATACTTTTTTTTTAAATTCTAACCATGGTTCCAAATTAAAATTTTCGCATTTCTAGCATCAAAATAGTCTTACAAGCAAAGTACTTAGGCTCGAACAAACGGAAATACACCAAAATCATATGATAGATAATGTAAAGATCTTTTATTGCACTAAAGATACTCCCGCATCTTCAAAACTCTGCAGTCGCCCATTAGAGGCCTCTGCGTGTACCATGCCGCATTGCACTTTGACCTGCCGGTAAGGTAGTAGTGACAGTGCAGTGTGCCTCTGAGGTTGCGTTTTGTGACGTTATTGGTGTGGTGAAGTGTCAGATGGGTCGGCAATTGGTAATCAATCCTGCTAATATAGGGTGACTGGTTGAGGTGAAGTTGCGAAGAAACCTTCTTCGTGTAGATGGGATTGGTGTAGAAGATGAATCATTCATTAATCTATTACAGTGTTTCTAATCTATGCCCATATTTCTGCACTATAATAGATACTGGAAAACATGTGAATGATTCTTCTTCTACACCGAGACCGTATTCACGAAGAAGGGCTCTTCGGAATTTCATCTCAACCAATTGCAATAGATTATTAGGATTGATTACCAATCGCCGACCCATCTGACACTTCACTACACAAATAACGTCAAAAAGCGTAACTTCAGAGGCACACTGCACCGTTACTACTGGCGTACGGGCAGGTCAAAGTGCAATGCAGCATGGTACATGCAGAGGCCTTTAATGGGCGACTGCAGAGTTTTGCAGATGCAAGAGTATACTAGTGCAACAAGGGACCTATACATTATCTATCATATGATTTTCTTGTATTTCTGTTTGTTTGAGCCTAAGTACTTTCCTTGTTAGTAATACCCTTAAAATATTTTCATCTGCCTAATGGTTGAATTTCCAGAAATATAGAAACACACGTTTTTAAAATTCTAATCAAAAATCTAAATCTGAAGTTTTGTATTTCTTGTTTCAAAATTGCTTTAATAGCAACGTGTTTTCAAAAAACCATTCATTCCCTATTTCACTCCCTTAGGGATGGGGAATATCGAAAAATTGCTGATGCCTACAGTGTAAGATAAACGACGTCTACAAATTTCAAGTTTCTATCGGTCTGTAGATTCACTTTTCAGCGCCGTTTTCTGTCTTTTAGAAATGGATTGAGAACACGAAATTTCTTTCTTACACTTTGGCGTCTTTCTTGGTAGTTCTACTTTTCTCAGACTGCAATATGCACTTATTTTTCTTTATTCATACACTTGTTGCAGAAAAACAACTGAAGAATGTGCACCATGTTTCGCTGTATATAATCTCTGCTATTATAGTGTCAAAAGTAATTGTTTGTCTTCAGTTCGAATTTTATATAAGCTGACAACTTTCAACCACTATATCTTCCACCCTCTTTTAACTGTCAACACCGAACTGCTATGGTGTACAACGGGAGACTTTGTATGAATGCATAGTTTCGCGGCGAGTTATGCTGATATAATTCTATTGGGCTTGCTGCTGCGTCAAATGGTTTGATATCCATGAGCTTTTAGCCAAAAATGTCCTTGGGTATTGTAAAATGGTGACCGTCTTATCATTGCTCCGTCCTTATATACCTGCGTGGCCCCCTATGATGTCACTGGTGCTCAGCCACATCGCCATATATGGCAGTGTTTCGCCCGCGTGCCTGCCTCGCCCACTTCAACTGTCTGAACTGCTCTTCACTGGAAGAAAGTTGCATTAAAAATCTCCTTCCACAGGCACCTCGACCACCTACCTTATATGGCCTCCCAAAGGTTCACAAAATGAACACTCCTCTTCATCCGATCGTCGGCACCATTGGCTCGCCGTCTTACAGACTCGCAAAACATCTGGCCACCCTTCTTTCTCCACACATCGGTTACTGTGAGCATCTTGTCAAGAATACGACCGACTTCATCGGAAGAATAAAATCCTTATGTCTTGGAGAGGAGGATATCGTGGTCAGCTTTGATGTGATGTCATTATTCACAAACATTCCCATCAAAGATTCCATAGATCTGCTGACCCAGTTATTCCAGGGAACTGTTGTGGATTTATTCAGACATACTCTGACATTGTCATATTTTTTTATATGGTGGAGAATACTTCAACCATATTGATGGTGTCGCAATAGGAAGCCCATTAGCTCCTGTTATTGCCAATCTGTTTATGGAATACTTTGAGAACATCGCCATAGACAAGGCTCCTGCAAAGTCTAGCTGTTTCTATCATTATGTTGATGATGCATTCGTTGTCTGGCCGCATGGACGTGAAAAACTGTGTGAATTCTTGGACCACATCAACAGCATCCATGACAAAGTCAATTTCACAATGGAGGTAGAGAGAGATGGTGCCCTGCCATTTCTTGACGTACTTGTCAGGCGCAAAACAAATGGATGCCTTAGCCATAGTGTCTACCGGAAACCCACCCACACAGACCTGTATCTGCATGCTACAAGCCACCACTACCCATCGCAAAAACGATCTGCTCTAAAGACGTTGGTGCACAGAGCAGAAGTAGTCTCGGACAGTGAACATCTGCAGAAGGGACTGAGTCACTTGCAGAAAGTGTTTAAGAAAAATGGCTACAGCAACTGCCAGATAACAGAAGCCCTTCATCTGAACACATGCAAGCAGGAGACCATCGAGGAGGAGACAAAGAAGCTTGCGGTTTTGCCGTTTTGTGGCGGCTTGGTAATGGGAAAAATTAGCCGGCTTCTTAAGAGACACGAGATCAACAGGGTCTTCAGGACTCCTACAAAATTGCGACAGATGAGACATGTGAATAATGATCTAGGCCTTAGAATGCCAGGTATGTACAAGATACCATGTGGGTGTGGACAGTTCTACATCGTAAAGGCAGTGCGCAATATTGAACAGCGCTGAGTTGAACATTAAAGATTTTTCCGCCTACGTTATCCCGAGAAATCAGCAATTATGGAGCATGCTCTAGAAAACACACATCCCATTGTGTTAGAGGATACATCAGTTATTACCAGAACAAATACTTTCTGGGATAGCGTAATAAAAGAGGCTATCAAAATCAAAAAATCTCTTAATAAAGATGGCGGCTTGCAGCTGAGCACAGTTTGGGACTCGGTCATCGGAGGGTTGAAGCGGGCGCGGCAAGCACGTGGCCAAGACATTGCCATATACGGCGATGCGGCTGAGCACCAGTGACGTCACAGGGGACCGCGCAGGCATATAAGGACGACGGCAGCAATGATGAGACATTCATCACATGACAATGGCCAAGGAGATTTCGGCCGAAAGCTCGTGAATATCAAACCACCTGATGCGGCTGGAAGCCCGAGAGAATTTTAACAACGGGAGACTTTGTACTATAACAACACAGAGATTGTTTGCTCTTCAGCAAAACCTACACAATGGAAACAAAGTATTTGCACTGACATGTATAATTTTATATAAGTCAGTAACTTTCAACTCCCATATCTTCCACCCCCTTATAATTATCAACCCTCTACCACCATAGTGCACAATGGGAGATTGATACGTACTACCACATACACACACTATTCGTTTGCGATGTGTAGCTTTGTCTGCTGAGTGAAATATAGGCAGAAACACCTCAATATTTTAGATATATTATCTGGCAGTCACAAAATCTAAGATGATAATTTCTGAGGAAGAAAATGATTAGTTATTACGTTTTGCTCCCCCACCCACACAGATTCCTACTGTACACATCATAGTGTAGTAATATACGCTGCTCTTAGAAAAACTGTTTTTACAAATTTGATGATTTCCTATTCACTTACCTTCCCTGGACCCCTTCCAACCCCCTCCCTTCCCACTCATACATATTAGGTCACATTACTATTTGTCATACTATTTGCCACATTCAAAAGTTGGAACCTCTGTGTGTGTGTGTAATAGAAAAGGAAATATCTAGTAGTGGTACAGTGTATCCTCCGCCATGCACCTTATAATGGATTGTGGAATATGTTTGTAAATGTAGGTGTCAACCACAAGGAACTGTAATGGAGCCATTGCTTCCAGTAATAACCTTCGATACAAATCCACTCTCTGCGTACATACAGTGTATCCTCCGCCATGCACCTTACAGTGGATTGTGGAATATGTTTGTAGATGTAGGTGTCAACCACAAGGAACTGTAAGGGAGCCATTGCTTCCAGTAATAACCTTTGATACAAATCCACTCTCTGCGTACACTGTACACAATTTCGTACAAACTGATCCATGTCTGCTTTCCTATTCCTCTATCAATACCACTCTGCTACTCCACTTGTAGATCTGCACCCTCCATGACCCACTAATGCCCTATCGTGGCATTGAGAAGTAGACTCTACTTCCTTCCATCTTGGTTGCGTGCTGACACAGCCCCCACTGCCAGTAGAGCTGCAGTACTGACAGAAGATGCAATAGTGTAAATGGCACTATTTATGTAGACTTTCATGCAACAAATTGTTTACCCTGAGTTGTGCCTGGTGGCGCGTTCCATATACATGCTGTAGGTTGCATGTGGAAAGATTTGCAGAGTTGACCGTCCCAGAACCACTGCCGTCACTTTTCCTTATTCACCAGGTCCATGTGCTTTGCAACACTGTAGCTCTGTGCTACATACTGTAAAACGTAGCAGTACTCAGCTCACCTGTGGCTGTTACTTTAACGTTACTTTCAATTTTCATACATTTTTCATACATTTTGTCTACTCATGGCCAGTGCGCTACGGAGCTAATCCCTCTTTCTAATCAACTTTTGCAACAAATTTATATATCTCTTCCATTTGCTACCTGATTTACTCATTTTTAATTCTTTTGTAGTATTACATTTCAAAAACATCTTTCATCTGTATGTATGTATCAACCTAATCAGTCGGTTTAGTTTACTTCTGTGAAGATGGTTTAAAACCAAGACCGATCAAAGTTATAACTGTAGTGTACTCCTGATAATTCGCAATAATTAATGCTTCAGCTTCCGCGAATTAACAGAAGTGTAGATGGCGCTGTAAAATTACGTGACTTTCGTGCACTCCAATTGGCAGGTAACAGTTTAAATAATCGAAGTAGCACTACTGGACAGTGTATGACACAAATAAGCCCTGAAAACAGTTCGTTTTATGGAGATCTTTAATGCGATGTAGCACAAAAACAAAATATTTTGGTAATATGGAAGTAGAAAAAAGAAATTCATGAAATACGGTGCGAGAGCCAAGCAAACTCTGAAAGTGAATTACGCATTTCAACGTTCTTTTTTCAACAAATGGAAGCGGAGGGTAACCAATCAGAGGACAGATTTCCAGTACAACATTACAAGGCACTGGCAGGCAACACATCGGAAAATACATTACATGAGAGTTGAGACACATTTTGGCGTGGAACAGGAATGAACTGTGCCCTTGTCCGCTCAGTAAAAGTAATTGCCCTCGTAAAAGGAAGATTTGGAATAATTTGATTACTGTTTTGTACAGACCATAAAATAAATAAATAATGCTGTTCTGCTCTATGGTTGACAGGTTCTCCGCTCAGTAAAGTAGTTACTATCGTAAAACAAGACATTTCATAACAAAACGTTTTCCTTACTTTGAAGACACACAGAGGAGATGGTAACGCTTTACATTATCGAAGTACTGTAGTACATCCAGGCAGTGTATGACACGACGGATTTCATATTTTCTCTTCCATACTAAGAATGTTTGGAGGATAAATGAAACATAGCATTAAAGATATTTCCAAAACACACATTTTAAGACAAGGTATGTCATGAAAAAGTACCCAGAAGTGCTACTTTTATAATGTAACCAACATGACGATATTTGAAAACAGATGAAGGATTGTTTTCTGCTAGGCAGAAGTCTGTGTATTTCGTGCTTGTAGGAATCACTAACAACATTTGTAACTGGGCAGAAATATTTATAATTTTTAGTTTTTTACTAACAGTCAACCTCTTATATTTTATTACGACCACTCATACTGTGTTATTCACTGGCACAATCAGGAGAAAAATTTAGTAGTGTAAAACTTCTCACACCAATATAAAATACAGTACAGTGTAAGTATACGTCGATCCAGTGCTGCCAACTCATAAATCAGAGTAGCTAGGTTCAATATCAAATGTCGTAACATTTTGAAAAACAAAACATTGTTGGAGAAAAAATATATTTTACTATTATCGGTACTTAATATTACTGGTTATTTGTTAATTCGATAAAATTTTAAATTTTCAAGTATTGTTCAATAAGTTATCGACGTGCACGAGAAAGTATCAAAATTTGTAAGTTAATGTATCATGGACGCCAAAAGCCAACAGGAAAGTAGCAGTGTCACGTGATGCGATGCCAGCGCTGCGTTGTGGCGAAAACAGGAAATTGAAGTCACATGACTGTTGACAGCCGTAACGCGAATTATCCACCTACGAATTATCGGGAGTACACTGTATAATAAACAGCTGATGGTTGATAATATGCATGTCCTAAAATATATATTATGGCTTTCAGCTCTCATTTCAATAAAAGTTTGAACATAATGTTTTCTTCCTATGGCCATTAATCCATCCCTGGTCAGTGTAGGTATATTACTGCTGAAGCAGCAAAATGTACCTACTTCTTTTGTGTATAACTTGCTGATCTAGTTCCTTCAACTTTGTCTGATTTGATTACATTTCACTACTGTTATTGTTCTTTTGTTGATTTTCTTTTAGTAACTTCTATTATTGTTCTTTTCTTGATTTTCTTTTCGTAACTTCTATTTCAGGACATTATCCATTCTGTTCAACTGATCTTTCAGTTCTTTTTCTGTACCTGACAGAATTACAATGCAACTGGCAAATCTTAAGAGTTTTTATTTCTTCTCTTTGCTATTCAACTCCTTTTTCCAATTTCTCCTTAGTTTCTTCTATTATTCGCTCATTGTATAGATTAAATAATCTACAAATCTGTCTCATTTCATTCTCAACTATTATTTATCTTTCAGCAATTCAAGTCTTACGCCTGCAGTCTGATTTCTGTACAAGTGGTAGATAACTTCTTCCTCACTGTATTTTATCCCTGTTACCTTCAAAATTTCAAAGAACTAGTTCCAGTCCACATTGCCAAAATCTATGACTGAGGGTGGTGAACACCCACCTGTAGTGAGAGAGATTATAGTAATAAGTTACTGAGAGAGTAGGAAATTGGTGACTTCCAGTTAAGAGTACTTAGGTAAAGGAGTAAATTACTGTGGAAGTAAACTTTTCATTTATTCCTGAAATAAATTTACTTATTTCATAACTGGTGGAGAGCATCATCAAAGAGTATACTACTACTACTACTACTACTACTACTACTACTACTACTACTTCTAAGCAGTAGTGGGAGTGAAGTTGGAGAGTAAGGTGTGTTTCATGGTTTCTGCATGTTAAATATTGAAATCTATGGATTATTTAGACTATGAAGAATATATTAATATGAAGGAAGAGAGAGAGAGATCCCAAGAATGATGGTTTTAATGGAGATAGGGGACTAATTTGCAGTGTATTATCACGGTTATTCCAGAAGCGGTTTGAGTTTTGTAGGGAATCTTTTCAGTAACTATTTGATATGCTGGAGCTGTTACTGCAGCATAATTCTGACAGAAACCATGCTTTAACAGCGATATAAACAGTTTATGTACCTTAAAGTTTTAAGGATCCATGACATTAAACAAGAATATATATCAGGAACAAAACGAAATTTTATCAAATTCATAGATTTCTGAATGTCGAAGAGGCTTTAGATTAAATACATGTAACCATTCTTTGTCGCCCGGGAACACAAGTAGGGCTGTACAGAAATTGCAAGAATTTATTTTCTATCAATACACAAATCATCTGTGATAATAATATGAAGAATTTGAATGTGGTAAGCTGCTGCCTGAAATCTATGAGTAATGCATATATTTGGGACACTAACAGACTTGCTGCAGGATTTGAAAATTGACATGTGATGGTTTTCTTGTTGGAGATACAGGATATACTCTCTCCAAATATTGTATGACTCAACTCCATACAGGAGCCTAAGGGTGATGCAACTGAGCCCATATTGTGTGCCTGTGTGATTGCGTGAGTGTCCTATTTTCTGAAGGAGGTCGTGGCCGATAGCTGAAAGTGTTGTATGTGTGTGTCTTTTGTATGTGCCCGTCACAGCTCGTCGCCACGTCTTTGCGGTGAGTTGTAAACTGTCCTTACAATATTATTAATTCCAACCTGGACTTTCCATTACTATAAATGTAGTGTAAACACTTTTACATTGCCCATGCATGTAATAATACATGTTTTGAGCTGTTAATAAATAAATAAATCTGTGATCCAATCAAGTTTCAAACCTGTGACTCTTCAGTTTCTGGGTGAGTGTTTTACCCTAAGACCACTAGGCCCAATAACAGTTTTATAGGGTACAGAATGCCATCTGTTAGCACAGGAGAGAAATACAGTGACAAAAATGTGGAGAGTATGCATTTGGTGAATCTCCTGTAGAGTTTGTGCTTTTGAGTCTGTGTTTCTTTGTGTATAATACAACTCAACCTTTCTTTGGGCTTTCCACAATTATGCATCAATTGACCAAGTGCCAAAAACTACATGTCGAGATATTAACGAAAATGCAAAAGTGTTAATATAAATTCAGCGGCTACATCAAATCTAGGTTTTGACGCAATAAGGTAATAAGCCTGAATTAAATTTACATGCTTATATCTGAAAAACAGATAAAATGCACTGAAACTTAGTATTTATGCAAAAAAGGCGCTTTGTCATGTGATGCTTTTATACGTAATTTTCATTTCTGCATTTTGGATTGCATAAATACAACACAAGGCACAAAACAGACTTTCACATGGTAAGCAGAGCACTGAAGCTAACAGCGAATACCCTATATATTAATGGTACAACAGTTAAGAACAGTGTAAACTATAAATATTATTAGAGGATTGTCTCACAATCCCAAACACACAACACGTGGGAGAGTTAGAGACTGCCCGCGGGCACTGCATTAGTGCATCATGTGACCAAGTGACGTTCACATGTCCCATAGCCAAGTGATGCACCAAAACTCTGAAATTCAACTTATTGTATTTTGCATCAGCTGACTAACAGCCGCATCTTAAGACTTTTAAGATGCGGCTGTTAGTCAGCTGATGCAAAATACAATAAGTTGAATTTCAGAGTTTTGGTGTTGATATGGGCAATATGTCCATGTTCAGTTATGATCTGAAACAATTGGAGGGGAAGTACTCAGTTCATTTTGGTTTGAATGTTCTGTAGAAGTTTCAAGAACTGTCTTTCTTGATATTACCTTGTGCATTTTGTTATCATTTTTCTTCTTCTCAATACTGTTTACAGATTGTTCTTATTGATTTTTCAGACTGTTTTCATGGTATTTGTATCTTGCCGAGTCTTCTGAGTTTTGTTTCACAACCAATTTAGCCATGCATGTTTTCTGAGCTAATTATGCTCGTCTGTCTGCCATGTGTGTTTTCATGTTCCTATTTACACTGTTGTGTTTTCAGCTCCATTTATATGTTCTGCTTGAATTGGTGTTTATGGTGTGTGGATTTCTTAGCAAATTTACTTTTTTGTGACGTGATGTCTTGACAGGAATTTGTTGGGTAAGTGCCCAAATCTGGGTCTAGTCCGTTAATTACCAAGAGTTTCGTCTTGGTAAAATAATAAACTCATTGAAAAGTAAAATCTCTTAAATAATTGATGGCATTTCCAGCCAAGTACTTATAACTTAATCAAAATATCCACGGGTGTACTGCCGGTCTATAGTGACACTATAGGCCGGCAGTACACCCGTGGATATTTTGATTATCAAATACGCCGGGAGAAACTGAAGAATACTTATAACTTGTTCCTCACAGATAAGTAGGATTCTCAGTCATTTATGTGATAGCTCTCTGTAGCAAGGTGTTTTCCCCGATAGACTGAAATATGCCATTGTCAAACCATTGCATAAAAAAGGGGATACATCAGGTGTGAACAACTACCACTGAATCTCTCTTCTGATCCCTTTATCGAAAATTTTTGAGAAAGTAATGTATTCAAGAGTGACCTCCCATATTTGTAAAAACAAAGTATTAACTAAATGTCAGTTTGGTTTTCAGAAAGGCTTTTCAACAGAAAATGCTATATATGCCGTCACTGATCAAATATTAAATGTTCTGAATAAAAGACATCACCTTTTTTGTGATATTTCAAAGGCCTTTGATTGTGTATATCATGGAATTCTTCTAGATAAGCTTAATCATTATGGTTTGACTGGGTCACTGCACAAATGGTTTAATTCATACTTAACTGGAAGAATGCAGAGTTGAAATAAGTGGTTCATGTAATGTCAAAACATCAGCCAATTCCTCAAACTGGGGGACTATCAAGGATGGGATGCCACAAGATTCGGTCTTAGGTCCTTTACTGTTGTTGATATACATAAATGACTTGCCATTCTACATTGATGAAGATTCAAAGTTAGTTATTTTTGCTGATGATACAAATGTAGTAATCACATCCAAAAAACAAGAACTAAGTGATGTAATCGTAAATAATGTATTTCACAAAATTCTCTGCTAACGGAATCACATTAAATTTTGATAAAACACATTGTATACAGTTCTGCACAGTAAATGGCAAAACTCCAGTAATAAATATAGACTTTGAACTGAAATCTGTAACTAAGGTAAAATTTCAAAAATTTTAGGTGTGTGCATTGATGAGAGATTAAACAGGAAGCAACACAGATGGTCTGCTGAAACGTTTGAGTTCAGCTACGTATGCTATTAGGGTTATTGCAAATTTTGGCAATAAGAATCTCTGTAAATTAGCTTACTATGCCTGTTTTCATTCACTGCTTTCTTATGGCATCATATTCTGGGGTAATTCAACATAGAGTAAAAAAGTATTCATTGCACAAAAGTGTGCAATCAGAATAATTGCCGGAGCCCATCAAAGATATAGCCTGCTGATATCTGTTTAAGGATTTAGGTATCATCACAGTAACTTAACAGTATGTATATTCACTTACGAAATTTGTTGTTAATAATCCAACCCAGCTCAAAAGTAATAGTAGTGTGCACAGCTATAACACCAGGAGGAAGGATGATCTTCACTATGTGGGGCTAAATCTGAGTTTGGCACAGAAAGGGGTAAATTATGCTGCCACAAAAGTCTTTGGTCACCTACCAAGCAGCATCAGAAGCCTGACAGCCAACTAGCATTTACAAATAAATTAAAATAATTTCTGAATGATAACTCCTACTCATTGGATGAGTTTTTGGATATAAATTAGTATATAAAAAAGTGTCATAATATTTTATGTAATGCAACGTCTTGTACAGACACCCTTCATTAACCTGACACATTCCACATCATTACGAAGTGTCGTATTCATGATCTATGGAACAAGTATTAATCTAATCTACATTTACATACTCTGCAATCCACCATACAATGTGTGGCAGTGGGTACCTTGTACTGCTAGTGATCATTCCTTTTCTGTTCCATTCACAGATAGAAAGAAGAAAAAACGAATGTCTATATGCCTCTGTGCAAACCTTAATTTCTCTTATGTTATCTTTTGGCAAAATGTAAGTTGGCAGCACTATAGTCATTCTGCACTCGTCAGATTCCAGTCTTCTCAATGTCCTCAGTAATGTTTCTTGAAAAGAACATTGCCATCCTTCAAGCAATTCCCATTTCAGTTTCCAAAGCATCTCTTTAACACTGACATAATGATGGGTCCCATCAGTAACAGTAGCATGTCACCTCTGAATTGCTCCTGAGTATTCCTTTAAATTGACCTGTTAGGGATCCTAAGCACTTCTTAAGAAGGGGTTGCACAAGCATTCTATACATATTGTCCTTTACAGATGAACAACGTATTCCCAAAATTCACCCAATAAACAGAAGTCGACCATGTGCCTTTGCAATGAGTGTCCTTAGACTTCATGCTTGTTTCATTTTATTCCACGCACCAACTAGAAATTTTGTCTCTCATATAGCACCCTATTACAACCATTCAATAATGACAGCTTCCCTTACACCACAGCATCAACAACAAACAGGTACAGATTACTAATTACACATCCATTAGTTCATTTATATAAATACAAATAACAGTCCTATCACACTTACTTGGGGCATTCCTGACGGTATCCTTGTCTCTTATGAGCTCTCACCATTGATGACAATGTACTGGGTGTAGTTACTTAAGAAGTCTTTGAGTCAGCTACATATGTGAACCTTTTCCATATGCTTGTACATTCATTAGTAGTCTGCACTGCGGCACTGTGTCAAACATGTTTTGGAAATCAAGGAATATGCAGTTGCCCTTCATCCATAGCTCACAAGTTGTCATTTGAGAAAAGATCAAGCTGCACTCTTTCTAAGGTCATGTTGATGCATGGACAGAAGCTTTTTTGTCTCAAGGAAATTTACCATATCCAAACTGAGTATAAGTTCAAGATATCTAGAAGAAATCTGTTGCAATTATTCAGGGCCATTCTTTTACCTTTTTTTATAAGCAGGAGATTCCATTGGTTTTTCCAATTGTTTGGCACTCTGTGCTGGACCAAAGATTAGCAATAAATGCACGCTAAGTCCAATTAGGATTCAATCCAGATCTGTCAACTTGCCTGTTTGGATTAGCTTGCTCTTTATTGCATCAAGAGTGCAACTACCCTTGCTTTCTCAGCATTTTTCAAATAATATTATTTAATCGTGGTGGATCTTTTCTACCCTTAATCCACTTTGTCAGCACATGATTATAATGCCCTTTCATTCACCAAGTGGGATGGTAAAAATTACTTACCAGTTCTTTCTGGCATAAACACTCTTCAAGCTTCTTGAGGGATTTATTAACTTGGGCATCACGATCGCTAACCCCTATCACTATCAATTTTGGTAAGGTTACACCTGTTTGTTGCTGATGTTGTTGTGGTCTTCAGTCCAAAGATGTTTGATGCAGCTCTCTATGCTACTTTTTTCTGTGTAAGCCTTTTCATCTCTTCATAAGAATGGCAACCCACATTCATTTGTACCTGCTTATTGTATTGGTCTCTTGGTTTCCTTCTGTGACTCCCCATTCTCCCCCTTCCCTCCAATACTAAATAAATTGATGATATCTTGATGTCTCAGGATGTCCCCCCACCAATCAGCCTCTTCTTTTAGTCAAGATTTGCCTAAAATTTATTTTCTCCCCAATTCTTTTTAGCATTATCTCATTAGTTAAGTGATGTACCCATGTAATCTTTAGCATTCATGTGTAGCACCACATTTCAAAAGCGGCTATCATAGCTTTTTTTTTTCTGAACTTCTTATTGTGCATGTTTCACCCCCGTCAATGCTACATTCCAGACAAATGCTTTCGGAAAGAACTTCCTAACATTTAAAGCAATATTGTATGTCAACAAATTTTGCTTTTACAGAAATGCTTTTCTTCCCATAGCGACTCTGCATTTTATATATTCTTTGCTTCTGCCATCAGAAGTTACTGTGCTACCCAAATAACAAAAATGAAATATACTTTTATTGTCTCATTGCCTAAGTTTTTTAGACTAAATTCCATTACTCTTGTTTTACTCTTGTTAGTGTTCATATGTTTCTCTCCTTTCAAGACACTGTCCATTCCATTCAGTTGCACTTCCAGGTTCTCCACTGTCTCTTGACAGAATTACAATGTCATCGGCAAAGTTTCTATTTCTTCACCCTGAACTTTAATTCTTTCTTCAAATTTCTTCTAGCATTCTTTCGCACCTTGCCAAATGTACAGATTAAATAATATTGGGGAAAGGTTACAACCCGGTCTTACTCCTTTCCCACCCACTGTGTCCCGTTCTTGGCTTTCGACTCTTATAACTACAGTCTGGATTTTTTATGTATATTAACTTTTATTTCCCTATATTTTAGCCCTGTTACCTGCAGAATTTGAAAGAGTACATCTCAGTCAACATCAAACTTGTTTTGTAATTTTCACATGTGCCTGCACCTGCTTTCTTTGGAATTGGGATTGTTACATTTTTCTTGCAGCATGAGGGTATTTTGTCTGTCTCATAAATCTTGTACACGGGGTGGAACAGTTTTGTAATGACTGGCTCTCCCAGACTCTTCAGTAAATCTGATGGAAAGTTGTCTACTCAAGAGGCCTTGTTTCAACTTAGGTCGTTCAGTGCTTTCTCAAATTCTCCTCTTCGTATAGTATCTCATATTTCATATTCATCTACTCCCTCTTCCTTACCTACAGAATTTGACAGAGCACTGAAAGACCTAAGTCGAAACAAGGCCCCTGGAGTGGACGACATTCCCTCAGAACTATTAAAGTCTCTGAGAGAGCCAACCATGACAAAACTATTTCACCTGGTGCATAAGATGTATGAGACAGGGGAGATACCCCTCAGACTTTAAGAGAAAAGTAATAATTCCCATTCCAAAGAAATCAGGTGCAGACAGGTGTGAAAATTACAGAACCATCAGTTTCGTAAGTCATGGTTGCAAAATTTTAACAGGAATTATTTACAGAAGGATGGAAAAGCTGGTAGAAGCCGACCTTGTGGAAGACCAGTTTGGATTCAGGGGAAACGTAGGAACATGGGAGGCAATCCTTACTTTACGACTTATCTTAGAAGATAGATTAAACCTACATTTCTAGCTTTTGTAGATTTGGAGAAAGCTTTTGACAATGTTGATTGGAATACACTCTTTCAAATTCTAAAATCAGCAGGAGTAAAATATAGGGAACAGAAGGTAATTTACAACTTGTACAAAAACCAGAAAGCAGTTATCAGAGTTGGGATGCAGAGGTTGGGAAGGGTGTAAGACAGGGTTGTAGCCTTTCCCCGATGTTATTAAATTTGTACATTGAGCAAGCTATAAAGGAAAGCAAGGAGAAATTTGGAGAAGGAATTAAAGTTCAGGGTGAAGAAATAAAAACCTTGCATTTTGCTGATGACATTGTAATTCTGTCAGAGACAGCGAAGGACCTGGAGGAGCAATTGAATGGAATGTACAGTGTGTTGAAACGAGCATATAAGGTGAATATTAACAAAAGCAAAGCAGGGTAGTGGAATGCAGTCTTAGAAAATCACGCGATGCTGAAGGAATTAAATTAGGCAACGAATCAATAAAGGTGGAAAGGAATTTGGTTACTTGGGCAGTAAAATAACAAATGATGGTCGCAGTTCAGGGGATATAAAATGCAGAATGGCAATGGGAAGAAAAGTGTTTTTGAAAAATAGAATTTTTTTTTTTACATCAAATAGTAATTTAAGCATAAGCGAATCCTTTCTGAAAGCATTTATGTGGAGTGTTGCCTTGTATGGGAGTGAAACATGGATGATAAACATTGTGGAAAGGAAGAGGATAGAGGCTTTTGAAATGTGGTGTTACAGAAGAATGCTGAATATTAGGTGGGTGTATGGATCGCATAACTAATGAAGAGGTACTGAACGGAATTAGGGAGAAAAGGAAATTCTGGCATATCTTGACTAAAAGAAGGGATCGATTGGTAGGACACATTCTTAGACATCAAGGAATTTTGAATTTAGTGTTTATAGGGAAGTTTGTGGGGTAAAAACTGCCGAGTTTTCTGTTAACATCATGTCTTGCATGAAACACTTGAGAAGCTGTAGTTTGTACTGAATCCATCTACACATTGTAAAAATAAAGTAGTAAATAACGACCGAAACACCAAAGAACATGTCCCTCATTATTCTTAGAAGAGACATTAGCTTCTCCTGCAGACGGTGGAGACCCAAGGGATGTCTACCAACTGTCGTGTGATGCTCTAACTTCTAGTGTCTTGTAGATGCAGTAAGGAGATCCTCATTAGCAGAGTGTTTCTGACCTGACAAAGCCAACAGGTCTTTCAGGCTGTTCACAGATGTATTTGCATACATGTTAGTTATGTCATTATAAAATGACTACAAATTGCAAGAAAATTTGCAGATGATAATTGTTATGATAAATATTGGCAAGTGACTAAACCTAAAAAAGGATTATTACAGTGCAAGGTACATACATAGATAAGACCCAATAAATCTATCATCTTGTTACAAGGAAAGATAAAATGAGACCTGTTCTTTGTTTCAGCAACCGTCACACAGAAGACATGTTGCACCTTTTAATGGTACTATCAGCAGCACTGCAGTTGTTTGGTGATGGTGAAACTCGTAACCCTATGCCTGATATCTACAAATGTTTGCGTACAAATCAAGCACTACAACAGGCAACTGCTGCATGCACTGATGGAGTTACTGACGATGGAGAGAGAGGTCAGCAGGAGCAGCAGCGTCAACAACAGAGGCAGCAACAGCAACAGCAGCAGCAGCAGCAGCAGAAGAAACAGCGATGTGCTGTTAAGAACAAGAAACAAGAACATGAAAAAGGAGGAGGAGGAGACAATTCTGTACCACAAAATGTCTTCTCACGTCCTGATAATAAATTTTCTAGCAGTGGCCAGGGTGAGACAAAGGTAAGTTGCAATGAATAGCCAATCTTATATATAATAAAGTAAAATGAAATGTTGGGAAATTGAGCTACCTTGGTAAAGCACAGTCTCCCCAACAAATAATGCAACAATGTAATTTTATGTTGGTCTGCTACATAGAAATAAAGTTAATGATTGCTTGTTTGATTTATGAAGCTATATATGTGACATATCCTTTTCTCAACTTCTATAGGATTACACAGGGCCGGATCTAAGGGGGGGGGGGGGGGGGGGCAAAGGGGGCAGTTGCCCCGGGTGGCAGAATTTAGAGGGCAGCAAATTTTGACCAACTCTTTTTTTTACAGAATGTATCTTTCTGGTATAATTTAATAAAAGTAACGGACACAGCATTATTAAAAGTAAAATGACTGCAAGAAATACCGAAATCATTTAATAAAACTAAAATTCCTGGTTTATGACTTCAGTTTTGCCCTGTCACAGGTACTTCAGCTAATCAAACTTTAAAAATCTACTAGATATTAGCCAGAATGAGGGAGATGTTTGCATTATTGCGTAAGTAAATGCACAATGTTTATTAATTTGCATAGATTTCCTTTTTCCGATAAATGAATATTCACATTTTATATCAAGGTAATATTTGTAGAACAGGTGAATTTTAATAACGTTCCAGTCCTTACATAAAAAAAAAAAAAAAAAGTATTTCAGGTGCGCACACTTCTTATTGAAAGTCAAAAGCATTAAGGATCTAGAGTCCTCCCTCGATAGCGGTGGAATTGATAGACATCTACACAGGATACTCTGTAAATCACATTTAACTGCCTGACAGAGGGTTCATTGGACCACTTTTATACTATTTATCTCCCATTTCATTCTCGAATAGCGCGCGGGAAGAAAGAACATCTGAATCTCTCTGTTTGAGCTCTGATTTCACTTATTTATTCAGACCTTTTCTACTTATGTAAGTGGGAGGCAACAATATATTTTCGCATTCGAGGGAGAATGTTGACGATTGTAGTTTCGTAAGTAGCCCACGTCGCAGCGATAAAAGCCTTTGTTCTAATGATTCCCATCCCAGATCCTGTATCATTTCCGTGACACTGTCTCCCCTGTATCACGACAATACAAAACAAGCTGCCCTTCTTTCGACTCTTTCGATATCCTCCGACAAACCCACCTGATAAGTATTGCACACTGGGCAGCAAGACCAGATAAAACAGGAGGAATCTCACTGTATTATTGATGCTGTCCTTTTTCTAGCTAAGCAAGGAAGTCTTTTTAGAGGAACAAAAGAAGATGGTGATTTTGGTGATCCATACAGCGCCAAATTTGTAAATACAATTTATCTCATATCATACTATAGTGTCCCCCTTTGTCTGCGTATTGAACGCCACAAGAAAGGCCAGATTAGCTATTTTTACAAAAATATACAAGATGAGTTCCATTACTTGATTGCTGACAAAGTAAAACAAGATATAATTAAAGATATTTTAACTGCTAAATACTTTTCACTGATGTTTGACTGCACTCCAGATATCAGCCACAATGCGCAAATGACACAAGTAATTCGATATGTCAAGTCGAATGACTCAGAGGTTGTGGAAAATTTTACTGACTTTTTTACAGTTACAGACAAAACAGGAGAATGCCTTAGTCAAGAGATATTGCAAAAATTGCAACAAGATGGGTTGAACGTTAAATACTGCAGGGGGCAGTTTTATGACAACGGGGCAAACATGGCTGGAAAGTACAAAGGGGTCCAGTCAAGAATACTTAAGAAGAATGAGCCTATTTCGTACCATGTGCTGGTCACTCTTTAAATTTAGTAGGAGCAAATTCAGCAGACATTCAGCAAGACTAGGTGATCTGCAAGAGTAGATGCGGTTGAAGCTGTTTACAAGCATTTTCATAAAGTTTTGAAGGCCCTGGAAGAAACTGAAACTTATAAATTGTCAACACCAGAAACAAAATCAGGGACAAGATCTATTTTAAACAATATGAGAAAACTCAAATTCATTACTTTAATTTGTTTCTGGTATGCAATATTAAAATAAATTGCTCACGTTAATCAGTTTCTGCAAAGTTAATACTTGACAATGGATAAAGCTGTTCGAAACATTCAAGGACTTTTGGGCTTTCTCAAACTTTCCGGGATTCTTGTACCTCTGAAGCTATTTCTGAGGCCAGAGTGCTAGCAGAAGATAATGAGGTATCAACGGTATTTTCCGTAAAAAGGATTCGAAGAAAGAAGAAAATGTCCGATGAGCTTTGTGAGGATGAAGTATTCAACATTTACATAAAAAATAAGGAATAATTGACAGAGTTTAGTACCAGGTTTACCACACTTGAGAAAATTGGCGCTAAAGTTAGTTTTCTGTGTGGTGTGCAAATTCGAGAGATGGAAGTGGAGGACTTGAAGGCCAAAGTAGCGGAACTGGCAGAAGACCTTAGCGAGGAAGAACTTGAAAGTTTCAGACAACATGCGCTGGCAGTAGACAGAGCCTTGCAAGATTCCACTGCATCGTCAACAGTAAGTTTAATTTATAAAAGTAAATTGGTAGAGTGGTATCCCAACCTTACTACAGCGTTAAAATAGATCTTACCATTCTAGTTTCTATTTCGTCTGGAGAAAGAAGTTTCAGCAAGCTAAAACTAATTAAATATACTTGAGGAGCACGAATGCTTAAGAAATCTGAGTATAATATCCATAGAGCACAAACGAGCTGCTTCTCTAAACTATGATGATGTCAAAAACAGTTTTGCAGCAAAAAAAAAAGCTCGAAAAGCGAAATTTTGAATTGATTTTTGTACGATGAGTAATCTTGTAATATTTTTGTATGTATTAAAATTGTTCTGTTTTCCTTTGATCTTAATTCAGTCAATAAAATAAGATCATGTTGTGAGAGTGTGACATTTATTTAGAAATATGTAACCCAATTAACGTCAAAAAGTCAATTCATACGGGGGGGGGGGGGGGGGTGAACGAAGGGGCAGCAAATGTAAGCTTGCCCCCCTTGGCAAATGTCCTAGCTCCGGCCCTGGATTACAAAATAGAACTTTTTATATGTCTCAGGGAGGGTTTGCATCAATGTGATGACTGAGCCCCCACCCCTTTTTTTTCTCCGTGAGGCTGTAACAGCGTTTCTACCTAAAAGTACCACCACATGTAAGTTAAACCATATTATAATGTCCCAGACGAGTGTAGGCATAGTCAGGATAGCTGGCAGTCGTTAACCAAACTGATGATGTGTACCAAAAAGCTCCTTTAGCGCAGAAAGCAGTCCTAGATATGTGGAAATCAGATCAGAAGTTTCAGTCAGTGTACTTGATCTAAATATTGTGGGAATTAGAGATTAAGTAAATTAAATTCTAATTTATATTCATTGGATTATGTGCATCTCTAAACACCGTTTACACAGCAGAGTAATATAAAGTATTCTTTTGGAGGGGTATAGGTTTCTACAGAAGCCCAGTTCAGAGTACGGGGTTTTCTTCTCCATATGTGACACCACGCTTGGTTTGGATTAAGAAACACATTACATTAATTTTGCATAAGGATTTCAATTTTAACTTATTGACTGATTCTTCTGAGTAAAGAACAAATGTCATTTTATAGTGGGGCACAGATGGTGCAGGTGTGTTGTTTATGCTCGTAGTCACCCTGTGCCAGCTGTAGTTTCATGGGGGATGTCTGTGACGTGGTTGTGCAAGTGATTTGTGTAACATGAAGCATCATGGTGAGCTGACACCATTTTGAACAGTACATCACTTAATCTTTATCCCACGGATGATACGAAAATTATACAACCCATCCCACTGTTGTACAAGTAAGATGGGTTGGAGATGTTGTCAGGATGGAAGGTGAAGCAGTGAAGGCTTGTTGGGCACCCTAGGAAGGAGTAACTGATTGATAAATAAAATATAGGATTCAAGTTAATGTTGGCTATGTTCTGAAAGTCTGATAGATGGTAATTTTGATTTTATCATTCGTAAAGAAATCCAGATTCACATGTTGAACATTGCCCAGGGTGCATTGTGGATGTTTGAATGAGGCTGTCACAGTCCACAAAAGATAATGTGATGGCTGTTCAGCCATTCTGTGACCGAGACAGGAGACATGTGAGACGGGTTGTCAATAGTTACAGAACAACAATAGTACAACAAATCACATTTCAACTCAACACAAAATATGCTATAATCATCCCACTGAAAAATCCATAGGAACATTGGTTCCATGGGGTATGGGAGCTGGCACCTCATACAGGTGCACTGCTTTTAATGTGACATCAGACACAACAGCTTCCATCTGTCGTCAATCACCAGGAATGCACACTGGAAAATTGACAGAATGTGACATTATTTTCAAAAACATTATGAAATGTCAGCGATCTGAATGATTGATACAAAATTCAGTCTAGAGTGCAAATTTTTTTTAATGATAATCAGTTAGCCGGCCGCAGTGGCCGAGCGGACTGCGGCGCGTCAGTCATGGTCTGCACAGCCACTACTGTCGGGGGGTTTGAATCCCATCTCGGACATGGATATTTGTGCCGTCCTTAGTGTTAGCTAGTTCATAAGTGGTTTATAAGTATAGGGACTGATGACCCCGTAGTTAAGTCCCATAAGCTGTACAAACATTTAAATTTGATAACCAGTTTCGGCAACTTAAATGGCCATCTTCAGATCATTGGAACCATAGTGTTGGCCACCAGTTGTACTTAGTTGGAACTATCTGTATGATAGAATATTGACATTCTGTCATCCAGATAGCTCCAACTCAGCACAACCAGTGGCCAACACTATCGTTCCAATGATATGAAGATGCCCATTTAACTGGTCAAAACTGGTTACCATAAAATAAATTTGCAATCAAGACTTACTTTTGTATGGAAGAATGTGATATGGTTGAATGAATCACAATTTGAATTGCACCATGCCAATGGGAGGCACTATGTGTGTCACAGATCACATGAATCAATGGATCTTGCCTGTCAAGGTGTGACCGATGGCAATGGTGTCTCTGATACAGGCTTGAATTCATTTTCATGGCATAGTATGAGCTTCCTAGTTGTTCATGAAGGGTCTTTGAATAGCGTGCATATGTTGAGCTGCTCAACAACTACCTCCGCCCATTTTTGCCCATACAACACATGATGGTTCTGTGTCATTTCAAAATGATAACGCGCCACCACATTGCTCCCACACTACCTCGGAATGGTTCAAGAAACATGATGGAAGGGAGATTCGAAGACTGAATAGCTACTGCGGAGCCCAGGTTTAAACCCCATCAAACACATCTAGGTTGCCACAGACAGGCTCTGTACAATGGGTCCTACACCCATGAACAGACTAGAATTGGCTGCCGCTCTGCAAACAATATGTCAGCTGTGTCCAGCCAAATACCACAAACTTGTAGACTCATTTCCACAATGTCTCAATGCTCTCCGCAAGGCTATAAGAGACCCCACATGATATTAGGTGCCTACCCCATGATATTTGCTAAGTCAGTGTAGTTTAATCATAGAACCTGATATTGACAACATACTTTCCAGTTAGAGTTGTGGAGACAGCAGCAGAACCGTAAACAATATCTTCATAAGTTTCTCTCTGGTTGATGGCCACAGTAAAAAAAATAAATAAATGAATGAATTAGATGTGCTCTGTCATACTATGTGACACAGATTGTGATTCTAGAAGAGATCTAAGTATAGTAACCTTCTAAAATAGTGAACTAAAATTTAAGAAGTTTGAGTGCAAATGCAATGTAGATATACAAAGAAAATTTCTGAAGACAAACTGGGCAAGAACCCTGTGATACAAGTAACATTAATAGCACATATAATACATTTTTATAAAGCTCTATCACTTTGTGTGATTGCTCTTTCCCATTACTAATGTACTAATAAACCACCAGTTTCAATTAATAATGGCAGCGGAGTATCTAGGGAATGTGAGCTTTATCTTAATTAAGAAATACAGTCACCATCCAGCTTCAGATATTAGTTACAAACTACATTACAAATTGTCAACCATTGGCCCTGGATTAAAATAGGATGAAGCTGGGAACAACGGAGTGTCAAGACTAAATACATCAAAATAACATATACAATATTTTTGAATTAAACAATATGAGGGACATCAGCATCATGCTCAGTTGACAATGTACAAGATACTGATGATGGCAGCGTACATCTCCTGAAACTGGTCAAAATTTTAAGCGATCTGGGGCAACCTTTGGTTTCTTGCAATTTTTGAAAAAACAAGCTAGGTCACACTCAAGGGCAGAAACGTCAGAAATTTATTGGAAATATTTAACAATCACTTCCTGCTGATAATTGCAAAGTTATATAAAATTGTTTTGATATGTGCTAACAGAAGTGATAAAAAAAAGTTGTTCTGAGGCAATTAGCTCCAGCAAACAAGCTAAGATAAATATGAATCTATTATCAAGTTATGAATAAGTACAGACTCTTGTTGGTGTAATGAAACATCAAGTAGAATTATCAACAACAATTCACTATACATTAGTTTTGTATTCAGCAGTTGTGATCTTCTTGCTTGACATAACTGTTAGACCATCTGCACACAAAATTACTGAAAAGGAAAGCCGCAGACACGTGATATAAATTGGCAACTGGTTGCTGACTGGCTGGCAACATATTTCACCACACTGCTGAATTTGGTAACGAGAAACTGCAGTTACCATGCACAAAAATGGGGGAGATGGAAGCATTGTTTGTTGCACTAGAGTATCTTTCGATTATGCTTGGCATTTGAGTATTAAAAATTACTCTTTAAGTACTGGCAAACACCCTATCACAAATAATAATAATAATGTTTTCATGGGTAGGAGCTTGTAGTTGCATAAAATGGAATTTTTTGCACTTGCCAAAGGCATTGTTCATAAACTGCTCAGTCACTGTCATGCTTAACCAAAAAAAAAGTTGTGTTCAAGCACACAGTTCAACTCCACATCTATATCTACATACATCAGCAAGCCACCATAATGTGCATTGTGGAGGATACCTCATACCACTACCAGTCATTCTGCACTCAGCTTCAGATGCTGGCCCTCTGAATGTCTTTAATAGTTTTCCTCAGGAAGATCGTAGTCTTTTCCCCAGAGATTTCCACTTGACTTCCAAACTGTCTCCATAAGACTCACTCACTGATTGAATCCACCAGTAACAAATCTAGCTAACCTGCCTCTCAATTGCTTCCATGTCTTCCTGTAAACCGATCTGGTACAGTTCTGAAACACACAGCCATTGCCAACAGCACAATATATGTCTGAAGTGCCTCGTGGGTGTGGACCCTTTATGGAATGCCATGGGATGGCCGTCATCTAGTAAGATAGTCACAGTTGGCACAGACTAACAATAGAACACCTGGAGATGTATACCAAGGCCAGAAACAACCACAGTGGGCACAGACCACACAGAAAAGTATTGTTATTTTCTACATGTAATGTGTCACATATTTTGTGTGTGTTCAGTAATTTTACACAACAGTTTCAGTGGACTAGTTCCTCTCAGTTTATTGACATGGTGTTTGTTCTTTTTGGACATGTTCGAAAGAACAGATACCTTTTGTTCACAGTAACAACCAAAATTTTACGAAAATGAAATATTGAAACATTTCAACCATTGTGTTGAAAGAAATCCGATGCCATAATTGGAAAATTTGTGCTGGACCACCATTCAAACGTAGATTTTCTGCTTCAGGCCAGCTAATTAGACTATCCAGGCATGTTTCCCTTCCAACTCAAATTCTCAACTTGTAGCATACTAAGATTGTAGTGCCCAACCCATTGGTTCCTCTTGCTCGCAGTTTATACTGTTTTCCCAGGAGGGACCGGATGTATGAATGCATCTGTATTGAAATAGTCATTTCCTGTTGTGGACATGTTTACAATAATTGATAGGGTGTCTGTTGTTTTGGACATGTTCAAAAAGAACAGACACCATATCAGTAATTATAAATTAGAGACTCGGTTAGCTTGTCACCCAATCTCTAGAAGCACCTGATGAAGCCACCGAGTTATGTTGTCAGAATATAATGTTGCGAAAACGTGGATAATTGGCAGGGCACCGGATTCTATGAGCTGACACACCAGGAAAGAGTAAGAAATTACATTGAAAAACTCAATAGGAAACAAATGTGCAAGATGATGAGGCTGCTGGAAAGCTGAAACAGCATCTGGAGCATCCTGGTGTGATGGTGGTAAGAACCCCCTAGAGATCGATAACTACCACTCCATTAGCCTAACTGATGTTCTGTGCAAGTTGCTTGAATGCATGGTGAGCTGGCGGTTATGTTGGTTCCTTGAATGCATAGTGAGCTGGCGGTTATGTTGGTTCCTTGAATGCATGGTGAGCTGGCGGTTATATTGGTTCCTTGAACCTTGGGGTCTTCTGGCTCTGCACCAGGGTGGTTTCCATCAAGAGCACTCCACCAATGGTAATCTGGCATACCTGGAGTCCTATATCTGTACAGCTTTTGCCCGACTTCAGCACCTCATTGTCTTTTACAACTTGGAGACATCACATCCTTACTACAAATCAAGAGTAGGGTCTCTGCGGCCACTCCTGATCTTCTTCAGAACCTTGTCACTCCATTCTTTCAGAATCCAATTCTGTGTTTCCTACAGCTCCTTCAATATCCAAGAGACTGGGGTCCTACAGGGGTCTGCATTAACTGTTGCTGACTGCCAAGAATGAGAACTACGTTAGACTCTCTAAGAAGTTGTAGTTTTTTAAAATTTTCTTTCGCAGCTGGAACGAAATGGCGAAAGACCCAGTCTTTGAATAACTCAGCTTTTGGACAAATATTATTCTGTGCACCATAAATAACTGGCATGTGTGTCACGTTTCTTAGATGTCTAGTCTTTTGGTATTTCCCAAAGGCAGTTTATGATCACCTGAAGCATTTCCACACAATAATTTAGTTGTTATGTCTTTTTTTTTCTTAAAACCCTTTGTACTGGACTCCTACGCTCTTGCAAGGGTTGAATTTGGCAAAGACTGCCATAACAGGCCAGTCTCATCAGTGTTGTAAATCTGGTGTGGGGATAATTTATGCCCAAGCTTCTCAAACATTGTTTTGTACTGATTTGCGGCAGCAGATTTTATTTCACCAGTAATTTATGGATGCCATGACAAATTTTGAAATTTTGAAGACACCCTTTCGAAAATGAGAGAACCTCATCTGTTGGGAAATCTAATATCTTAAAAAATTATTTTCTCTCTGTTCTGTTGGCACTGAACCACTTATATGAAACTTCATCTATAAGTCTCTGACTTTTTCTTTTTAGAGTCTGACTGTTAACTGAATCAGATTGAGACTATGCAATGGAATCTACTATTGTTGCTGATAGCAGACGATGAGATACCTGCCTTACCTCCAAGCAAATGGACTCGCCTGTCCCACACCGGCATGCACAAAATCAAGGGAAACACAGTCACTTGTGGGTGAGCAGTCTAACATAATGGTGTCACATGGCTGAGACATTGGCCACATCGTTTGAGCCAAAACTGAAATGCCAATCCATGAATGGCGTCATTACCCTCATCGTGAAAGTCGAAAGTGTGTCAGAGCCCCAGTTTGGTGAAAGTTATGGTGATACGTATGACTGTGTTGGTGTTATCCTAATGCATTACGTCCCTCCACAATGGGGATAAAAGTGTTACTGTTTGCTTTTGAAACATCACCTGTGATCACCTTTCCCCCTCAGAGGCCCAGTATTAATTTGCTGAGTACGGGCTTGGCGAACCTGGGGTCTTGAGCTGTGGGCTGTTATGCGCCAACAGTCCACTACCCCGTAAGCTCTGTGCGTGCTTAAACGACTATTGTTCGGTGCGACGGTGGAACGTAGTACTTTTCAGAGCCTGGGGATCTTGGCTTAATCGCCCAGGTCGTGAGGACGTGCTGCAGAGATGCATGGCTGTTGAGGTAGAACAATCACTAGGGAGCAACGTCCGAGGAACCTGCCGCACCTCAGTTGTATAAGGTTTACCCAGGCAAGAGGGGCTCTGCCTGGGTGGACTTATAAATCCCTAGCTGCTCGTGGGACCACTATGAAATGAGCCAACAATAGCATTGCCGGATGCAAAACCAGCGTCTCTAAGTGTGGGATAACAGAATTTAATGCTGCTACGTATGGTCCCCAAGCATTTCCCTCCATGGCCACACCACGAGAAGAGACAGGGCACGTCAACAAGGTGAGACTTATGCCTACCGATATCTGGTGTGTACTATAACAGATGGCAAATCGTTTACAACCACGAAGCCTCTGTTTTCTGTGGAAAATCTCGAAGATAAGTTTGGGGAAGTGGATGGCATGTCTAAGAGGAGATCTGGGGCTGTACTGATAACGACGTCGTACCCAGCCCAGTCACCGGCACTGCTTGCCTGTGACAAACTGGGTGACTTTCCCGTTAGCATCACTTCCCATAAGAGCTTTAACATGGTCCAGTAAATTATATTTCGCAAGGACTTTTTATTGCAGTCTGACGAAGAGTTAAGGAAGAACTTAGAGAGGCGAGGAGTGCAGTTCATCTGGTGCGTTTATAGGGTAGCCACCAGTGCATTCATCTTGGCTTTTGAAGGTGATTCATTGCCGGTGAAAGTCAAGGTAATGATCTACTGGTGTGACGTAAAGCCCTACATTCCTCCCCATGTGCTGCTTAAAATGCTGGAGGTTTGGGCACATGTCCTCCTGATGTGATGCCAGCCCTACATGTCAGGAGTGCAGACGTGCATCACACCCAGACTTCTCTCGTGTCCCTCCTCCAGTATGTGGTAACTGCAAGCAGCACCACTCTCCTTGTTTGCCAGATTGCACAGTCCTTCATAAGGAACGAAAAGTCATAGAATGTAAGATCCTGGACCGGTTGTCATACTCAGAGGCAAACAAAAAGTATGCTAAACTCCATCCAGCAAGCACGAAAACATCTTACGCCACAGTTGCATCACTGTCGCCTCTGCCATCTCTGTTACAACCTTCCACTGCCTCATCTTCCCTAGGGGGCCTTTCGGCCCAACCACAAACATCTGCCCCATTGGTGATTGGGGGTACTTCAATTTCAGTTACCTCCAAGGTCACTACTTTGGGAGCAACGACACCTCCACCTTTGGGGACATTGGTCCCCACCCCTGAGCCAGTGGATCAACAGCTAACTTTGGCTCCCCTCACCAGGAAGGGATCCCTTGGAACCCTTCCCCCTAAGGTCTCTCCCACTGATACAGTGGATACCATTCAGTGGCTGAAAGAGTCACGAACTGCTGGTCACAGGGCCTCAAGGGCATCCTCAGTCTCAGGGACTGAGTCTGCAAAGCCCTCCCAGTGGGAGTGACCTAAAGCCGTCGGCACACAGAGTGTATTTCGGAACGTGTGCGGTCAACGTGCCGATTCCAATGTGTGTCTAAACGCTCAGAGATGGTGTGACTTGTGCACACGCGACATGTGCCTCAACGAGCTACAAGTGACCGCAGCGTGCTCCAACGACAGTTTGCCGGCGGCATCAGGTTCTGGAATTACACTGTTTACGAAATTCCTGCTTTACCTCTATTAAATTGCTTATTTACGTGTTTGTGCATATGTTTGTTATGTTCTGTCATATAGGCCTACATAAGTGACAACAAAATATCTATGAACATAACTCTTAAGAAAGTTGTGGGGGACTGATGACCATTGCAGTTTTGTCCCCCTTAAACATCCAACCAACAACAACAATAAAAGTTTCATGACACTGTGCGGTATGAAATTAGAAAAGGCCTTCATATGAGGCTAACATTATTGCAACAGTCTCACTTTTTAGTAAAATGTAAAGGTCATTTTTCCACAGTCAATGTTACTATTTAGTAGAAGAATGTTAAGAACGTGTAAAATGCAATACATGAAACAATAAAGTGCGTACTTTACTCTAAGGAATGTGCAAACTGTCCTGTTCATAAAACGAATTCAACAAACCCACTCCTCAGATGATGTGCACTTACGTTTACTTAGCATAGAATATTATGCAGTATATTTCTACGAAATTTGTAGAAATGTATTTGGGTTTATAAAAAAAAACCAGAAGAAAACAAGAAAAAATTTTTACTCCTGACAAGTTTTGAACCAGCCCCATAAGATTTCTCCCACTCCACCGTCCACGACTTTGCTGCCTATGCCATGATGACTAGCATATGTCTGACTCCTCAACAAAGATATTACCCGTGTTGTATACACTACTGGTAGATATGTTGGTTGTTAACATGTCATTACAATATATGATATAATGAACAATTCGTGTTGACCGATCTTCAGTAGCGGTTGTCTTGAAACGGCAGGATACTGCAATACGGAAATTTTTTAACCACATATAATATGTTTCCAGTCATTTATTCCAACAAATAGTACCTCTGATGACCGGTTTTTGAGAGATTCTAAATTTTACTCAGTTACTTTTACTTGCTTCGAAATGTCATACAATATACATAAAACCCATGAAATACGACAGCCAATATGGCGTCTTCATCTCTCTACCGATAAGAGCGGTCCTCCTCTCCAGATAGCCACGTGGTGTGACGTCGGTGGCATTCTCCCACCTTATTGGTGATCGTTCAGACGCACATTGAGAATATCTGGCATTTTTGATACTGCCCGATACATTGGGAAAGCCTTGCACGTTGTGACGTCTGAAACTCGCCACGTTGGCTCCACTCGTTCAGATACATGCTCCGTGTGCCGACGGCTTAAGGATTAGCGAGATAAAAAGAACAAAAACAAGAATGAATCAGAGGTGGCTACTGTGCCACCCCTTCCTACCTCTGCGTCAGAGGACAAGGTTGAGATACTCGTGTCCCCTGCGGACTTGGCTATTGTCGGGGCCTCAGAAGCCATGGACGTCGAGGCTCAACGTCAACAGCCATCGACGACAGACGGTTCTGAAACTGATTCTCCACCTCCTCCTTCAGCATGCCCTACATCTCAGCAAACGCCTTGATCCTACACTGGAACTGTGATGGGTTCTTCCGCCACTTGTCAGAGTTGCTACACCTATTGTGCCGCTTTCCTGCTCCTGCAGGTTCCCCTTTCAGCGGACCCCTGCCCTCCATGGCTATCAGGGCTATTATAAAAACCACTTGATCTATTACAGGGTATCCGGGGGTGTATGTGTGTATGTCCTCGCATCTGTTCCCAGTATTCCCGTGCCTCTCTACACAACGCTAGAGGCAGTGGCGGTCAAGATCCGTACGGTTCAGGACATCACCATCTGCTCTGTGTACCTTCCCCCAGATGAAGTTGTTACTACCGCTGACCTCAGTGCATTGGTTACTCAACTTACCACACCATTTATCATTCTGGGGGACTTCAATGCACTTCACCCCTTGTGGGGTGGCACCCAGATATCGGGTCGTGGTAGGGATGTCGAGACACTCTTAACACAGCTGGGTGTATGCCTCCCGAATACTGGTGCTCCCACACACTTCAGTGTGGCACATGGCACATTCTCGGCCCTAGATGTCTCACTCTGTAGCCCACGCCTTCTTCTCCACCTCAGTTGGAGTGTACATGATGTGGCAGCGACCACTTTCCTATCCTCCTCTCTCTGCTTCAGCCTCAACCCACAGCTAACCTGCCCTGATGTTCTCTCCGCAGAGCCAACTGGACAGCTTATACCTCAGCTGTTGTGGTTCCTGCTCAACTTCTCGCTGAAGTTGATGCACCAGTCCACCAGCTTACTACGGCCATTATTTCCCCTGCCGAGGAAACTATTCCTTGCTCCCCAGGTACGTTAAGGGCCTCGGTGGACGCAAGAGATCACCGAGGCCATCCGGGATCGTTGACGAGCACTGCAGCACCGACGACGCCACCCATGTGTTGAGCAACTTCGGGCTCGTGCCTGACGACTGATCCAGCAGAGTAAAAAGGACTGTTGGGAGCGATATGTTGCCACTATCGGTTCTCGCACCTCCCCGTCACGGGCGAGGCGACTCTTTGTTTAACACCCAGCTGTAGGAATCACTTGTCTCCTCATTCAGGTTACTGTCTGTGCAGACCCCAGTGCTATTGCCAAACATATGGAAGTACACTTCGCTCGTCTTTCTGTGACTGAAGCATACAGTGTGGGCTTCCGCATCCTTAAAGAGCGAGTCGAGCGAAAGCCGTTATCGTTATGCACACACTGCCAGGAGACATACAACACACCGTTTAGTGAGTGGGAGTTCCAGAGTGGCCTTGCTGCATGCCCTAACACCTCTCCAGGATCAGACCGCGGTCATAGCCAATTCCTTCAACATTTGTCTGTGGGTTTTCAGCACCACCTGCTCGCCCTGTTAAACCGTGTCTGAGGTGAAGGTGTTTTCCTGTCTCAGTGGCAGGACAGCTTCATCATCTCAGTGTTGAAACCAGAAGCTGATCCACAGATGGCTAATAGTTAATGCCCTATTAGTCTGACCAACGTCATGTGCAAGCTCCTCGAACATATGGTCAGCCTGCGGCTCATGTGGATCCTTGAAGGCTGGGCCCTCTTGGCCTTGCAGCAAGGGGCCTTCCGTCAGGGTCGATCCACTCTCGACAACCTAGTGTACTTAGAGTCAGCCATTCATACAGCCTTTGCTCGGCATGAGTATCTCGTTGTTGTCTTCTTTGACCTTCTGAAGGCATACGACACCACCTGGTGTCGTCATATTCTGGCAACATTGCACAAATGGGGTTTACGGGGTGCTCTTTTCATTCAGAACTTCCTCTCCCTCCACACTTTCCGTGTCAGGATCAATACCTGTTTGAGCTCCCCTCACATTCAGGAGAACAGTGTCCCACAGGGCTCCGTCTTAGTGTCCCCCTCTTTTTGGTGGCAATTAACAGACTAGCAACAGCCTATATTATACTCCACAAGCATCATTGTCACTGAACGATGGCTACAGGGTGCAATCCGAAAGTCGCAATCTTGGGCATCTGCCCACGGTTTTCAATTCACCACATCCAAGACCAGTGTGATGCACTTTTGTTGCCATTGGACGGCTCGTCTGCATCTGGAGCTCTATCTTGCTGATGAACTGCTTCAGGTAGAGGAGAGACACCACTTTCTGTGCATGCTTTTCGATGCCCACCTTACTTGGACGCCTTACCTTCGTCAACTCAAACAACAGTGCTGGCGACACCTCACCGTCCTTTGCTGCCTCAGCCACACTGATTGAGGTGCTGCACGAACGACTCTCTTACAGCTGTACAAGGCCTTAGTCCAGTCCCGCCTAGACTACAGAAGCATAATATATGACTCGGCAGTGGCTTCAGCTCTGCACATCTTTGACCCGATACTCCATTGTGGTTTTAGGCTGTCAATGGGAGGCCTATCGCACTAGCCCGGTGACGAGCCTTCTTGTCGAAGCAGGAATTCCTCCTCTCCGATTCCATTGCCAACACTTGCTAGCTTCATACACCGCCCACGTTCACGCCATGCCAAATCATCTGAACTGCTGCTCCTCTTTCCGTCTTTTTTTCCCCCCTTCCCCATGATGGCGACCCAGGTCCGGTCTTCAGATTGTGGCCCGGGTTCGCTCTCTCCTCTCTTCCCTCGAGTCCCTTCCCCTCCCTCCCTCCTTCCTTCCAATTTCCACCCCAATTGCCTCCTTGGTCTCACCCCCACCTGCAGCTCTACTTGGACTTGGCATATCATTCCAAGGCTTCAGTTCCACCAGCGACACTTCGTCGCCAGTTTGCAGCACTTCTGGACTCGTTCTGTGGTGCGGAAACGATCTACACTGACGGTTTTGTGGTGGACGGCCGATCTGGATTTGCTTACGTCCATGGAGATCACATTGAACGCCATTCCCTGCCTCGTGGTACCAGTATTTTTGCTGCAGAGCTGGTCGCCATATCTCATGCTCTAGAGCACATCCACTCAAGCCCTGGGGAGTCCTTTGTCATCTGCAGTGACTCCTTGAGTGGCTTGCGAGCACTTGACCAGTGTTTCAGCAAACTACCTTTGGTGCAGAGTATCCAAGACTCTGTTGCCTCTCTCAATAGGTCTGGTCGCTCAGTGGTTTTTGTTTGGACCCTGGGGCACATCGGCATTCCTGGCAATGAACGTGTAGATCATGTGGAAACGGACCATAGATGGACTCTACACTGGAAGGTGCAAGACGCCTGGAGTTCGGAATGGTCTGCGCTGAGTGCACCAAACAAGCTTTGCATGATCAAACCATCCACAGCCACATGGAAAACTTCAATGAGGTCCAATCATTGAGATTCCGTTGTCATATGCCGTCTCCGTATTCAGCACACTTGATTGATCTACGGCTATTTACTTCGCCCTGAGCCACCGCCCATGTTTCGCTGCGGTGCTGCTTTGACAGTAGTTCATCTTCTGATGGACTATAACATTTTAGCCCCCTTGCGGCAGTTTTTAACCTTCCACCTACCCTATCCTTAGTGCTAGGGGATGATGCCTCCACGGCTGAGTGTGTGCTATGTTTTATCCGTGCAGCCAGTTTTTATCATTCCATTTAATGGAGGGTGCTTTCTCCTGACTTTAAACCATTTTTTAGTGTTTCATGTCTTCTGACTAGCAGATATTACTGTGTGACATGTGACTGGCTCGTCCATTATTATCCCAGTGACCAGCCAGCCACGGATTTATGTTGTCAAACTTTAGTATGATTGAACGCTCTGTTTTATTTGCTCTATTTGTGCTGTTGGTGAAAGTTCATCGTTGACATATACTCCTCTTGGGTATTCATTCTATTTCTCCAGGTCCATCCTACCATTGTTTCCACTCCACTGCATGTTTTCTGTTAGGAACAGGGGACTGATGACCTAGTAGTTTAGTTCCCTTTAAACAGCAACAACAATCACCTTTGTGAAAGTAGCTGGCAACGCTTTATGCACAACCCACCCATCATATTGCATGACAATGTGCGGGCGCATACAGTGCAAGTTGTGGCTGCTCTGTTCACTGAATGGGACTGGAAAGTACTGTACCATCCACCATACTCCTATGGGGGAATCTTAAGTCGTACCCGAAAAATTATACTCGTAATTCAATTGGGGGGGGGGGGGGGGGGAGTTATAGGCCGCATTTCCAAATTGAAACAAAGTTGATTCATTCTAATATGAGAAACAAATTAGGTAGAATGGAAGAATATACAGCTACAGTAGTTGGATTTGAGTCGTAAGCTTAGCAGTCGAGCTGAGGCATGATAATGTTGGTAGCAATACTTTTTTGTGTCAGTGGTAATTGTTGGTAATGGTGTAATGAATCATGGGAAGCATGCACAGCCAATGGTGTTCATTGAGACAGCTTGTGTGTCTTTCCAACTATACAATACAATAAAATCTGTGTTTTTCTCTTGCTTTCGCTGTGCTATTATGTGCAACTTTATCATGAAATTCAAAAATTGTGAAATATTCGTTGAAACACATCATCATATTTCTGACAAGGAACTTTTTGAAGATGTCAGCTTCCTATGCTCAGAATGAGACAAGAAATAATGACATATTTGCAGCTACCAAATTGTGCAAAAATCCTAGTTTCTCTTCCATTGTTGGTATTGAATAAAAGAAATTTTCCTTTTTTTTCACCCCAAATATTTGAAATGCTACTACTTTTGTAGATGACCGATACTGAATTTCTCTTTCCTTCATTACATTGATTTTGTTGTGTTGCATTGATTTATTGGCTGAAACTTGGGGAAAAAAGTAGACAATGTTTTATTTGTATTTTTAATAGCGCAGAAGTTATGGCGCCGGTAGAGCTATTTATCTTTTGAGTCTGCAAAGCATGCCTAGCGCTGCTTAGTACCTTCGATGGCAATACCTGATTGTGACGACTCCTAGTGCCATTTTTCAAAACTTCCATTTGCTTTGCATTCAATTCTATGTTTTTGGATCTAGAAAATGGAAAAAAATGTGGCTTAGATTTGAGCAAATACTAGAATTTTTACTTTAATGATTTTTTAGGGGACACTACTACTCCTGGTATGAGGGTCATACTGATATTACTGTACTTCTTTATAGTGGCTGGTGCAAGATATTCCATAGCAGCATCTGTTGAACATGGTTACCCCATTTTTAAGTAATTGTTATGAAATGCTTACTGAAAAGTTCACATGTCTGTGTTACTCGTGTATCATTTACTCTTAACGCTATGTGCACATCCTCATCTCTTGTTGTATACGTTGCTTCATTGCTTCCTTTACTATATCCAATATCGTTTTTATTTTGTTACCTGATATGACTATCCTATTCTGGTAATGCATTCGTTTTGATGTCGTCACTATTTTGCAGTGTGTTTTGTAATGATCTAAAGAATTTACACCAAACCTGTTTCTGACTGATAGTTTTCTTTCTGTATTATAGAACACTTTATTCGTTGAGTAATCTATGACTTTTTAATTGACTGTTATAATCTGGGTTATTTTGGGTGCAAAATAATTTTAGTTAAATACATTGTTAATAAAAGTGTTGTTTTTCACATTCATGCTATGGGCATAGTACACATCATTCTAATTCATATTTTTTGAGTTTCCTAAAACAATTTTAAGCTTGCTTGAATATCCTCTTGCACTGTTATTTAGTAGATTTTATATCCTGATAAGTATTAAAACTATTAATATTTTAAAGATACCCCTCAGGGGCTCAGCATTAATTTGCTGAGTACGGGCTTGGCGAACCCGGGGTCCTGAGCTGTGGGCTGTGTCGCGCCAACAGTCCGCTACACCGTAAGCTCTGTGCGTGCTTCAACGACCATCGTTCGGCGCGACGGTGGAACGTTGTACGTTTCAGAGCCCGGGGATCTTGGCTTAATCGCCCGGGTCGCGAGGACGGTACAAACCTCTATAAAAAACCCCTCAATCTCAAGGTGTGCTACGTGCCGAGGAGATGCATGGCTGTTGAGGTTGAACAGCCGCTAGCGAGCAACCTCTGAGGAACTTGCCGCACCTCAGTTGTATAAGGCTTACCCAGGCAAGCGGGGCTCTGCCTGGGTGGACCTTTAGTTCCCTAGCTGCTCGTGGGACGAACATGAAACGAGCAAATAAAAGCGTGGCCGGTCGCGAAAACGGCGTCTCTAAGCGTGGGAAGACTGAGTTTAACGCCTCTACTTATGATCCTAAGACGTTTCCGTCCCTTGCCACACCATGGGAGGAAAGAAGGGCACTAAATAGATCTGAGCCGTACTCACCTCAATATCTGGTCTGTGAGCGTACTGATGGCGAAACCTTCACTTACGAAGCCTCAGTTTTTTGTTGACACAATTGAAGACAAGTTTGGTGAAGTAGCATCATTTTCAAAGATGAGGAGTGGGGCCGTTCTGTTACAGGCGGCGTCCTCGGCCCAGTCGCGGGCTCTACTTGCCTGCGACAGGCTGGGTGATATCCCGGTGCGTGTCACGCCCCACAAATCATTAAATATGGTCCAAGGTCGTATCTATCATCGAGATCTTTTATCCCAGACCGATGACGAGCTGCGAGCATACCTGCAGCGACGAGGTGTCCACTTCGTCCGGCGGGTGTACAGGGGTCCTAAAGAAAGTAGGGTTGCCACCGGTGCTTTTATCTTGGCCTTCGAAGGCGATACACTGCCTGAGAAGGTTAAGGTAATGGTCTACCGGTGTGAAGTCAAACCCTATGTCCCCCCTCCTATGCGGTGTTTCCGGTGCTGGAAGTTCGGGCACATGTCGTCCCGATGTACTTCCAGCCCAACATGCAGGGACTGTGGGCGGCCACCTCACCCGGACGCCCCATGCACCCCACCTCCGCTGTGTGTGAACTGTGGGCAACATCACCCGCCATGCTCGCCGAACTGCTCTGTTTTACATCGGGAACGGAAAATTATGGAAATCAAGACCTTGGACCGGCTGACCTTCTATGAGGCACGTAAGAAATACGAGCGGCTACACCCTGTCCGTCTGGAAACGTCTTTTGCCACAGTTACAGCAACTTCCTTGAGACCAGTGAAACCACCGGTGTTGTCTCCTTCTGTGGGCCCTAAGGGCCGTCAATCTTCCGTGACGGGTGGGGGCCCGTCTCCATCTCTCGCTCCCTCGCCACCTGTGGGAGCAACTTCTCCCCCACCATCGGGGACATCTGTCCCCACTCCCCAGCCGGAGAAGCAACAGTCTTCCCCGGCCCCTCTTGCTCGGAAGGGGTCCCTCGGGACGCTCCCTTCCGAGGTTTCTCAGAGTGCGCCAGGGGATCCTAGCCTTAGGCTAAAGGATCCAACAACCGATGACCGAAGGGCTTCCAGCTCTTCGGCAGTCCCTGATGTCGCTTCTGGAAAGTCCTCCCAGCCCTTACCACCAAAGGGCCAGCGGGAGAAACCAAAGAAGACCAAAAAGAAGAAAGAAAAGATTAAGGACCCTTCAGTGGCTCGAAAGGAGCGCTCGCTCACATCTTCGGCCACTGAAGACGAGGTGGAGATCCTTGCGTCCCCTGAGGATCTCGCCTTCCTAGGATCGCCAGAACCCATGGTTCTCGATCCTACAGATTCTGTGGAATTGGCAGCAGGTGCCCCTGCTGAATGACCATTTCATCTCTTCCATTATGGCTATTCAGCAGACTGCAAACGAAATCTTGCAGTGGAATTGCGGCGGATTTTTCCGCCATCTGGCAGAGCTGCGACAATTACTCTGCCGCTTCCCTGCGATCTGTCTAGCGGTGCAGGAGACATGGTTCCCCGTCGACAGGACCCCAGCCCTCCGAGGCTTTCGGGGCTATTTTAAAAACCGAGCCATCTACGACAGGGTGTCTGGCGGTGTGGGTGTTTATGTACACACCTCTGTCCCCAGTGCTGCTGTGCCTCTTCAAACATCTCTAGAGGCAGTCGCTGTTCGACTCCGGGTAGTGCAAGATTTTACCGTCTGCTCTGTTTACCTTTCACCTGATGAGGCCATCTCTCCCACAGACCTCGCAGCCTTGGTCGCCCAACTTCCCCCACCCTTTCTTCTTTTGGGGGACTTCAACGCCCACCACCCTCTGTGGGGTGGCATGCAGACCTCGGCCCGGGGTAGGGATGTTGAGTCTCTACTGTCAGAGCAGAACCTCTGCCTTCTTAACACCGGTGCTCCTACCCACTTTAGCACAGCACATGGTACGTATTCTGCCATAGACCTGTCCGTCTGCAGCCCTAGCCTCCTTCCACATCTCACCTGGAGGGTCCATGACGACCTGTGTGGCAGCGACCATTTCCCGATCTTCCTGTCGCTCCCACAGTGTTCGCCTGCCGACCATCCGCCTCGCTGGTCCCTCCGTAGGGCTGACTGGCCAGCTTACTCTTCAGCTGTTGTGATTTCCTCTCCGCTTCCAGCAGATGTTGATGCCGCCGTTCAGCAGGTCACAGAGGCCATTGTATCTGCAGCCGAAAACTCTGTTCCCACAACATCCGGTTCGCTCCATCGTCCTTCGGTGCCCTGGTGGACACCAGAGATTGCTGAGGCCATCCGGGAATGTCGGCGAGCACTACAGCGCCACCGACGTCACCCTTCTGTCGAACATCTTGTAACCTTCAAGCGCCTCCGGGCACGGGCCCGGCGACTGATACAAGATAGTAAGAGAGCCTCGTGGGAGAAGTATGTTGCGTCCATTGGTTCTCGCGCTTCTCCTTCCAAGGTATGGTCGCAAGTTCGACGCCTCTTCGGGCACCGCCCACCGGCGGGAATTCCAAGCCTCAGAGTCCAGGGTATGCTATGTACTGACCCTGTCGCCGTCGCTGAGCACCTGGCAGATCATTTTGCACGTACGTCGGGGACTGCTGCCTATAGTGCAGATTTTCGTGCCATTAAAGAGCGAGCAGAGAGCCAGCAAATTTCATTTCGAACACGACGTCGTGAACCGTATAACGTCCTATTTACTGAGTGGGAATTGGAAAGTGCCCTTGCCGCATGCCCGGATACCTCCCCTGGACCCGATCGCATTCACAGCCAGTTCCTCCGACACCTATCAGCGGATGCCAAACGCCACCTTCTCGCCCTGTTTAATCGCGTATGGATTGAGGGTGTTTTTCCGTCCTCGTGGCGGGAAAGCATTATCGTTCCGGTGGTTAAGCCTGGGGCAGATCCGCAGGTTGCTGATAGTTACCGCCCGATCAGCCTCACCAACGTTCCATGCAAGCTTCTCGAACGGTTGGTGAGTCGGAGGCTCATGTGGATCCTCGAGGACCGAGGACTCCTGGCGCCTCAACAGGGTGGGTTCCGTCAAGGCCGCTCCGCTATCGATAATCTCGTGTCGCTAGAGTCGGCCATTCGTACAGCATTTTCTCGCCATGAACACCTGATTGCCGTCTTCTTTGACCTACGGAAAGCATACGACACCACGTGGCGCTATCATATTCTGTCTACGCTGTACGATTGGGGCTTACGGGGTCCACTTCCTACATTCATCAAGAACTTCCTGGTGTTGCGTTCTTTTCGTGTTCGTGTTGGTTCTTGTTTCAGCTCACCTCATTGTCAAGAGAACGGAGTCCCACAAGGTTCCGTTCTTAGCGTTCCTTTATTCTTAATCGCTATAAATGGTCTTGCTGCGGCTGCGGGGTCATCGGTTTCTACTTCCTTGTATGCCGATGACTTCTGCATGTATTACAGCTCCTCCAGCATCGGCGTAGCTGAACGGCGGTTGCAGATCGCAATTCGGAAGGCACAGTCGTGGGCGTTTGCCCATGGTTTTCAATTTTCGGCATCCAAAACCCGCGTGATGCATTTCTGTCGACGTCGGGCAGTACACCCGGAACCCGAACTTTACTTAGCTGGCGATCTGCTACAAGTCGAAGAGACACACAGATTCTTAGGAATGGTGTTTGATGACCGTCTAACCTGGGTGCCACACCTACGCCAGTTAAAACAAAAGTGCTGGCGCCACCTCAACATCCTGCGCTGTCTTAGCCACACGGTTTGGGGAGCCTCACGCCCAACGTTGTTACGACTTTACAAGGCCCTCATTCAGTCGCGTCTAGACTATGGCTGCATAGTCTATGACTCGGCTGCGCCATCAGCACTGCAGGCGTTGGACCCAATTTTGCACTGTGGTGTCCGTTTGGCGACGGGGGCTTTTCGCACAAGCCCTGTGACAAGCCTCCTTGTCGAAGCTGGAGTCCTCCCGCTGCGGTTCCGTAGGCAACACCTGTTAACGTCTTATGTTGCTCGTGTTCAGGCCTCGCCCTTCCACCCGAACCGCCGGCTCCTATTTCCAGACGCTGCACTCCCTATCCCTCCACGTCGGCCGAGGTCGGGATACCCGATCTCAGTCCGTGTTCGTATCCTTCTTTCGTCTCTCACATCCCACCCACTTCCTACCACTTTCCACTATTCCTCTCACACTCCTCCTTGGTCCATTCCTCGTTTGCAGCTCCGTCTGGATCTGTCCTGTACGTCAAAGGACTCGGTCTCCACTAGACATCTCCGCCACGAGTTTCTGCAACTCCTAGACTCGTTCCATGCCGCAAAACCCGTCTACACAGATGGTTCCGTAGTAGATGGCCATGCTGGGTATGCGTTTCTTCATGACCACCATGTGGAACAGCATTCTCTGCCAGGTGAGAGTTCCATTTTTTCTGCCGAACTGGTCGCCATTCTAAGGGCTCTGAAACACCTAAAAGCGTGCCCCAGAGGGTCATTTGTCATCTGTTCTGACTCCCTGAGTGGCTTACAAGCGATCGACCAGTGTTTCTCTCGGCACCCAATAGTGCGGTCGATCCAGGACACTGTTCACTCCCTGGGCCAATCAGGCCGTTCTGTGGTCTTTGTGTGGACCCCGGGCCACGTCGGCATCCCAGGGAATGAACAAGTAGATCGCTTAGCCAAGCAGGCCACTATGGAACCACACCTAAATATTGGCGTCATGGAGCCTGATCTAAAATTGGTGTTGCACCGGAAGGTGCGCGAGGCTTGGAGCGCCGAGTGGGCTATGGCGAATGTGCCAAACAAGCTTCGGGCAGTGAAGACGTCCACAGCCCTGTGGAAGTCTTCACTGCGGCAGATCCGCCGAGAGGCGGTTGTCCTCTGCCGCCTCCGTATTGGGCACACGTGGTTGACCCACGGGTATCTCCTTCGCCGTGAGTCCCCACCCGTATGTCGATGTGGTGTCGTAATGACAGTGGCCCATCTTTTGATGGACTGTCCAATTTTAGCCAATCTGCGGCACTCTTTTAATCTTCCAGACGCACTACCCTTAGTTTTAGGTGACGACGCCTCTATGGCTAACGCAGTTTTAAGTTTTATCCGCGCTGCCGGTTTTTATGATTCTATCTAACCGTGGGTGCTGTGGCCTGATATCTTAGGCCTCCACCAACCCAGATTTTTATATTTTCGAGCCCTTAGGGGTTTTTAGTGTGTGCAGTGTGGCTGGCTCATCCTGTTTTTTTTCTTTGTGATCAGCCAGCCAAGGTACTCTGCTATCCAGTTTTATTCGTGACTTTATTTTACTCATTCTGTGTGTCTTCGTCTTGTATTGTCAGTGGCTTGTCTATTGTTAACCTGCCCTTTTGTGCGGTGTCATTTTCAGGGCATTGTTTTATCTTTATTGACAGTTGACTCTCAGCTAGGAACAGGGGACTGATAACCTAGCTGTTTAGTCCCCTTAAAACAACCAACAACAACATTTTAAAGATATTGTTAATGGTCATCTTTGAGCTTGTATGACGTCGTGTAAAAAAAAAAGACACCATCGAGTGGATATATTTTTACTCATAAACAAATGTGCAAAATCACAGATATGCAAATTAATTTCAAATATATCCTCCTTAATGTTAATATCAAGGGTTGCCAACATTTTTTTTTTTTAAATTAAAAACATGGAAAAAGATCCAACACTCTAAATCTACAAGCATGGTGGTGAGATAATTACACAGTCCTCTACCTATCTATTCCAATTACCCCTCCAAAATAGTGAGTTAGGAATTTGTAAAGGAAAGTAAATTTAGGACTTAAAACAAATACATTTATTACATTGAAGCACACAGAAATTCGAGGGTAATTAACAACTAATATAAAGGATTTTGTAAATGAAATCACAGTTAAGTGTAGTCAAGCAGTGGGTTACAAATGAAAACAAATATTTATTAAAGGACATCAAATGCAGTAAAATCGGTTAACACTTGCGAAATACATGTGTAACCAGCAAATTGTCTGATTTTTAACAAATAAGTTTACAAATCAATATACGAAGTCTAATAGGAATGAAACAAATGGAACTGTAACTTATATGTATAAAGTTTTTAGCATTAAATTAATCAACACAGTGAAATATCTGGCTATACATGTGGTGTTGTCCTATTGTGAAAAAACTAGAAAGGTGGACGGAGGCACTAAGAAATTAGTTATAGGAAAGAGAAGTCAAACATTGATCATAGGTATGCACATACACACTGATGGGTGATTACTGCAACTATATAAAACAACCCTAGGAAATAGCTAGCATCACTTTACCAATAACCTCGAGTCAGCTTGATCTGTCGACACTGGATGTCGCTGGTGACAGGATGATGTTAAAGGAGTGGAGCTGAAAGAGAATAAATTCTTCTGCCCAAGAATCTCACTACGATCTGTGAAGCAGTATTGACATTTAACTATAAGAGCCCCACTATCACGGCAGATAGCAGCTGACAGGTAAATGCTTCTAGTGTTGGCTAGGACATACACTTACAAACTCAAGCGCAAAATGTGAGTATTGAGCACAAGTGTCCCCGGAATGGAATTGCGTAAACCACTAGCACGTTGGTATGGCCAGTACAATGGTGGCAGTCTAATCTCAAGTCTCGACCGAACAAGAATATAAAACACAGCTGTTTCACTCGGCCCAGAAGAGTGATTAAAACTCTTCAGGTCCTATCTGAAAGAGGACATCTGAACTAGACGGAGCCTACACAAGAAGTGTCTCACTATTCGTCCGTCCATGCGAAAAACTGGGTGTCACCGCCCCCCCCCCCCCCCTAAACTCGATATACCAATCACTGGAGAGCTCTAACCCTCTGACCAATGAGATGGACAGGCAGCTATGACAGATAGCTAGACCTGTCGCCTAGAAAGACAGAGCCAATCAGATCGCCTCCAGAGGACGCCACCTGAGTAAACCGTCCTTTCGAGAAGTCCCTCATGCCCAACGTTTCCCAGCCTTTTGCCCTAAAAGAAATTTAAAGTTTTATCTAGCGATCTTGTAGCTCAAATAGCCACAGATAAAAGAGAAAAGTGGAAAGGGGACACGAAGCACCAGACAAGAGAAGACTCCATTGCGCATTGAAATTCCACAGTACACCAAGCAGTATATCACCCTGAAAAAACGTGGCCCAAGTCAGCCCCCAAGTGTAATTCTGCTGACAGGGAAGGCTAACGGATACTTAGAAGGTAACCTGCAAAGAGCCGTACACGAAGAGGCTCCATGGTGGTAGCAACCCTGTAGAATGCGGCCCACACTGCCCGCTATCCAAAAGGGAAGTGATACATTATTGACTGTTTTCCAGAGAGTGGAGCCACCTCAGGTAGTGAGCCTACCGACGGATAGGTCCCGTCTTGCAAACTGCTGCCATAAACGTGTTGCCAGTGAGCAGCCTCCCTCAACAAGCCAAGCAAGCTCTGCCTTCCGCAGGCAGGGACAGCGCCTAGTAGCTAACGAATACAGTTCCCTAGAACAACGAGACAATTGTCATCCAAGACACACAGTGCAGATTCACCAAACAGTACATTCCGAGCACACCCTTATGACATGCAAGAAAAAAAATTAAGAGAGACTAGCAAATTACTCCCAATACACACAGCACACACAAAGGCACCAGAAAGAGAGAAGATAAATAAACAAACAATTGACCACCATATAAGCTTTTGGCTATTCTAGTTGGAAAGTTAACAGTATGAATTACGTTGAATATCAATGCTACTGACTGCAATAAGTTTTTACTGTGGAGTTTTCAAGCAAATATATATTAAAATCACCATCCACAACTAAATCTTTCTTTTTCTTGTTAAATAGGCTAATGGAGCTTTTAAGTGATTTATGAACAGATTAAAATTATTGCTGGTATACACTTACTATTATGAATTATTTACTATGAAATTCTACTTCCGTTACACATGTTTCCATATGCTGCTCTAGGCAAAATTTATGAATGTCAATGTTATTAAATTTATGGTCATTTCTGATGAATGTGCAAATCCTCCATCCCTGCGACACTTAACACACTGACAGAAATAAAAGTTATTACACCCTCTTACAATCTTCCAGTTCACTCAGTGCTTATGTTTCAAACAGTATATATAAAATACATGAAATTATTTCATTTACAGAACAATTGGTGAGGTGGGATTGAAGTACCAGGTGTTGATACATGCTTAAATACCCATATCAGTATGTGGTGTAGCCTCTACAGGCAGCATTGCAGGCACAGGTTCTGGCATTCATTTGATCTTATAGATAGTGAAGACAGTCTTGGAATACTTTTTCATATCTACTAGACCTGTTCATATAGTTCTGCAAGAGTATTGGGTTCACAATTCACACATATCAATTGTTGTCCCATCATATCCCATAGGGCTCGATTGGAGACAAGTCTGGAGATTGTGATGGCAAGGGAAGTTGACGTGCAGTGTGTGAGTGAGTATTATCTTGATGGATAAATGCACCACCTTCCTGTTGCAAGAATGGCAGAAAGACAGGTCTTACAACATTCTGCAGGTACCAGGCACTGCTCAGCATTCCCTCCACAAACACCAATGGTGAATGAGAGTTGTAACTTACAACACCTCAGACCATAAGGCCAGAGGTCAGTCCTTTGTGTATTGAACGAATGCACTCTGTGATACAGTGCTCACCAGGTCTTAATTTTGTGTGTCCAAATGACCATTAGCATCTTGGCAAAATCTGGTTTCATCACTGGAAGACTACTGCCACAATTCCAGCTTCCAAGTGATTTTCTGATGGCAGCAGTGGAGCCGTGCACATCAGTACTGTGGCATGGGTGATATATAGGTTAAAGGTGTGAGTGTCTGTAGTCTCACTGCTAGTGACCGGTTGGCATGTTGACACTTCTGAGCCTACAAACCCTTTTATCTGTGCTGTGGTAGCTGTATAATGTGCCACTACTGCCCTTACAATACAATGATTTTTGTGTAGATGTCCAGAACCTTGTATACAGGTGTGGGAATGTTCACCTTACCATTGAAACCAGCATTGTTGCTCAACTGACACAGCTCTTCCAACTTCTGTAGCAATTCTCCGAAAGGACCAACCTGCCACTCAGAAGACCACAATTTGATCCTCTTTTAAACTTACTCAGTTGGTTGTAGTAAAGCCACTCTCACACGGAGCAAGATTTGCGGGAAGCGTGCCGCGAAGCGCACAGGGCAGGTGACAGGCCGGCCCTGCGGCCTGCTGGATGGCTGTTTATTGCAGGATTCTGGATATAGCGCGTGTCCTATTATTCTGGCATGTTTTCAGAATGTTACCTGTACTGGCCAATCAGGAGTCGCGTATGGAGTGTGACCTTGTAGCCAGCAATGCGGGAACTCGAAGAGAACACACTAGACGGAACGCAGTGCCACCGGCCCCGCCAGCGAAGTGCGGTCTTTCTCAAACGATTATAAAGAAACTATTCAGTAAAAAATAATTCTCGCACAACTTATAGATGCATTCTTCTGCTTCATGATGAAATGAATATTATTTTGTTAGTGGTCATAGTTCTTGTGATATTAACAGATTTAGTACAGTACTACAAGGAATCCAAAAATTTTACATTGAAAAATAGAGGTCGCTATGAATTTGCGTTTGGTACATGTTAGGTCGTATGTTGCTGAGGATGAAATGATTATCCTTCGAAGTTGGAAGAATGGCGCTACCTGTCACCAATCTCGAGATAATGGGTTGTATGTAAAGCACTTGTTCCCGATCCCGTGCGTCACCGAAGAAAACGGGACATACTTTTCATATAGTCCCTTATATCTCATAAATGATTCGAGGTATCGAAACAAGATTTTATCAAATGATAGTATGCAAAGAGGAGTTTATTTTGTCACGCTATTAATTTACGAAACTTGCGTATGAAGCACATTATTCGAGAAACTACAGATTTTATTCAATGAAGTAATAGACGTTTAAGGACTCAGATACCAGGTAAAACTAAATTTGCTTTGTCTTTAGTTTTACAACGTAAGTGAGCAATTTATTTGTTTAATTTTATACCGCTTATGGTTATTTTCATATACTACTAAGTTGTATTGCCCTCAGTATTACTAAATACAGTTTAATATTATGTGGTAACTGCAAATGCATAAAAACGTTAGTGAGAGGAATATTTGTAAACTCTATTGTTTTGTGCTGTGAAATAAATAGCTTCTTGATTTGAAATTACAGTGGAATTCGATTATCGCAGTATGTTTTCAAATGATGTAGAACAAAATGTTCAAATGTTTGTAAAGTCTATGGGACTTAACTACGGGGTCATCAGTCCCTAAACTTACAAACTACTTATGAACTACTTACAAACTAGGATGGCACAAATATCCATGCCCGGGGGGGGGGGGGGGGGGGGGATTTGAACCCTCGACCGTAGTGGCCGTGAAGACCGTGACTGGAGCGCCTTAGTCTCCTCAGCCACCGCAGCCGGCGATGTAGAAAAAACTGATGAGATGATTTTATATGTATACGTTCAAGTGTCTGTGAAATACGGAAATCCGTTTAGAGTACATATGGCACATTTTAGTTAGTGTCCCAACAAAGAGCAATGTGTGTGTGTGTGTGTGTGTGTGTGTGTGTGTGTGTGTGTGTGTGTAGGTTTTTTTTAATCACAAACATCTTTCAGCTTGTCAAAAAAATTCAATTTAGACCCAAGTTAAACTTTTTTGTATTTCTAAGATTGAGATACAAAAAATGGATTTTTTTGTCTGTTTTCAAAGACAATTTTCACCTTTAAAATATACTAGGGTATCGGATTCCACAATAGTTTCAATATAACTACACATTTTTGTCCCGTACCAGACTTTTCTTCTGACAAACATATTTTCACATCCTGTCCATGACAATGTAACTTCCCTTGTTCCAATGTTAAAACCCGCTTCTTTTGCCAAAACATAGCAGAGCTAGCAAATATTATATTCACTAACATCTTATGCAGATAAAATAGCAACAGAACATTGAGTGTTCCGATTTGTAAGGGGACTAAACGGCAGGGTAATCAGTCGTCCAGAATATTGAAACTAATAATACAGAGGGCAAGATAATTTGTGCTTCATGAAAATGTCCATTCTAAAATTAAATGAGTAACTTCTTCACTTACATAGAAAAACAGCAATTTTTGTTTCACCAGCTATTGATGGCCCTTAAAAAGCCCACTACTTCATTCATTAAAATCTGTACTTTGTTAAATATGGTGATTCATGTGAAAGTTTTGTAAATTGATCACTTGAAAAAATAATCTCCCCTTTGCATGCCATCGTTTGATAAAATCTTGCTTTGATACGTCCAATCATTTGAGATATAAGGGATTTTATGAAAATTTCTTTCCGTTTTCTTCGCTGATGCACGTGATAGGGAACAAGTGCCTTACATACAACCCATTATCTCGAGATTGGTGATAGATAGTGACATCCTTCCAACTTTAAAGGATAATTCAATATTTTAGCTTCATTTCATCCGGAGGAACATATGACCTAACTTGCACCAAATGCAAATTCATACCGACCTCTATTTTTCAATTCAAAATTTTCGGATTTCTTGCAGTACTATACTGAATCCGTTAATATCACAAGAACTATAACCACAAACAAAATAGTAGATACAACTTCATGAAGTTGAAGAATGCAGCTATAAGATGTGTGAGAATCAATTTTTTTTTTTTTACTGAATAGTTTCTGCACAATCGTTTGATAAATAAAGCAGCTCAGCCATGTTGTGCGTCTTCGTGTCCACCCAGCTAAGGCAGCCTGCATGCTTCCGGGCCCAATCTTCCACCATGTGATAGAGACGCAGTGTTTTTCAGCCGCATTCATACTGTGCAGCCGCCTGACGTGTGTGCCATCCCGGAAACTTCTGGCGAACCATACTTCGTGTAAGAGTGGCTTAAGCATGAGTGCACATCTGTGCCCTGGTGCATGTTTGCCTCACATATTGATATACAATGAGCTATAGCTGTAAACGTTCCCTATTAAAGGTTACACATAGATGCCACTTCAGCAGCTATGCCACTGCCTATCTATTGGTGGACGATGTTTAATCTACCATTTCCAAGGTGGCATTAACCGTCATTTGATCAAATTTGTCATAATTTTTTTATGTGTTCTACTCCCACCCCCCTTTCATACACAGCAGTGTACATCTGTACTAGTGGTCACATGGTTTAAAGGCAGGTTATGTTAACAGTGGCCAGGTGTGGAATTCTGCCAATCAGGCTGGCCCTTATTTTACTGCCCCCACCGTATTTTCGGAATTAGGCAAAAAATATTAATAAATAAAGCAAAAAAGAAATAAATAAAAAAAATAAAGAAAGAAAGGCTAAAAAATGTCAATTTGACAATACCTACCAATATTGCTTCAGTGTTTATCAAACGAAAATATGGATGTTGCAATTTATTTTCCCTGAACAGTTTTTTGGGCCTTTTTTTATCTTCTTACTTTATGCTGAACAAATTCTATTTGAAGATTATTTATATGACTTATTCATCTGCGGTATCTGTAGTGGCGTACAAAAACTTCAATTATTTATGATAGTCCTGCACTTTTTAACATAGAATTTATGAGCCTGCAGGTCTTTCATAGCAACAAGTTATGGTATTCTGATCAAAGTCAGGTGAATACTTTTCCATAGTTTAGGCACATAATAATGTCTTGTCAGTAGGACTTCAGTGCCCATTACATGAGGTGTGCCAAGTCTGCTTATGGACAGACATACTCCATTTTCTAGGCTTACCGGTTTCAGACCTTGTACTTCATTTTAAAATCAACCAAATGTAGTTCTACAACAGTCATTGGCAATATAGTTCTTTCTTCTGTGTTGACAGTAGATCTTTCGCAGGCATCCATGTGTTAGGTTGTAGAGGTTAATACACTGCTCAAAACAATTAGGGGATCAGGTGCAATATCATATGCAGTATACTTATGGTAACATATTTTATTTAGATGTTGGCTACAATTGTTATTTGTGAGAGATACAGTACAATATTTTGCTGTTGTAACGTTTTCAGCGGATCTATGGAAAATAACGAAAGTGCACTGTTATGTTTAGTAAACTACAACATTTGTAACTGAACATTTTCATTTAACACTTTGGATACGGTAGTATTCATCCATTGTGCATCTGATATCGAATCCAAAGCCAGTATGTTAGATTCAGCGAATAATGGATTCAGCCGAAACACTCGGACACAACCGTAGTCTTAAACAATTTTGTATGTGAACAGCTGAAGATTCATGCTTCTTCACTTTGGTACTCAGATGATTTAAGTCCGTAACTCCCACCTTCGTCCCGCAAGGCTCGCTGCCTAATAACAGGCACAATAAACGGAACAACACATTTTTAAGTTTATACCCACATAACAAATTATTGTTTTTATAAATGTCTATCTTAAATGCTGTTTTAAACTGTCGGTTTCCGGTACTCATATTCTGTAAGAGATTTTAAGCTGGTAATGGTTGACCTAGCCTCTTCATAGAAAGCAGAAATTATTTACACTATTTAGTTTCACTCATACTCCACAAGCTAGAACTTATAAGATGAGCTAGTCCTCATTGTCCACTATGCATAACATACAGCAATACATAGAAAACTGTACTATCCAGGACCAAAATACCCAATTACCTTGAAACAACACATCTATATGCAAGATTAACAAGCGAAAAATATTACGACTGCAGTAACACCAACAATCGCTATGTCACAATCTTCTGCTGGTGACACAAAAATATATAATGACATATTCTGATGATGAAACATTTCACCTAATTTATACCCTAAAAACTTTCACCTAATTTATACCCTAAAAACAGATTGGTGAATGAAACAAAATGCTGTTGAAATGTCAGTATTGGTAAAACTGTGGGTGACAGAATGACATATGCAGGAAGAAACAATGCTGGAAAAAGCACAAGGAAAGGTGTCCTCTAGAGGAACAGCAGGAATTGCAACCCCTGAGCTTGTCACGATGCCAGCAGCGTTTTTTGGCCCATTACTGGGCAATAGGATGTTGTACGACCGAAAGTAGTCCATTATAACATATTTCATGGTGTGAATTAAGCTTCCTAAACCAAAAAATACATAAGAAAAGATGATATATATATATATATATATATATATATATATATATATATATATTTAAAAAAAACTGGGAGTTGTGCAACACAGCAACAATACCACTCACCTTTACTGTAATTTATGGTTAAAATTGCAATAAACGTAGAATCAGGAAACGTAAGTTCCACTGTACAGTCGCCTCCTCTGTTACAAAGACCTCCTTCAGTGTCAGCGTGTTGCACATTTGACGGTCGCCCACAACTTGCTGGAATACCGTTCAGAGGCGGACTTTTAATATCCCTGACACCTTAACCCTCATTTTAGCTGACAGTGCCTCTATGGCTGATTCAGTTTTAAATTTTATTGGTTACAGTTGATTGTATAATTCCACCTGAGGTTTGTGAGTGTCCATTATCTGTTTTCCACTTGCTTAATACTTTTAGGCAGGAGGTTATTATGTGTTGCTCTTCTCCCTACCCACTTTATGCAATCTCGTCCACCTACTCAACTGCTGTCCAGGCATTGTGCATCCAGCTGGCAAATGTCTAGAGGCACAAGTGTGTGTTATTGCTACTAATAATCTGTCCCCCCACAAAAGAGCCATGTTCTTGAACTTTACTCTTTTTCTCAAATTGGGAATATGCTTTTTGGACAATTTGTCATCTACCATTACCATCTTGAGCACACTGTATGATTCAATACTGAGGAAAATTTGTACCACACCAGTGTTTACTAACAAAAGAACTGTTACATGGATCATCATACAAAACTTAAAATTGTGGATTTCTTGGTTGGGAGGAGGCAGTATGTTGTCTTTGATTAGGTGCCACCAGTGAAAGGTATTGGAGCTCTTGTTCATGTTGTATACTAATAAGCTGGAAAACAATATTCTGAAAATTTTATACTTTTTGCAGATAATATAGTTATCTGTTATGAATTGTTAGGAAAAAATCTAATTAAATCTTACAAGTTGAGGTTGGGGGTCCGAATCCTCCCTTGGGCATGGGTGTTTGTGTTGTCCTTAGTGTAAGTTAGTTAAGTAATTAGTGTGTAAGTCTTAACGACTGATGACCACGAAGTTTGGTCACATAAGACCTCACACAAATTTTTCTTATAAGTTTTTGAAGTGGGGTGAACACCAACAACTTGCTTTAAATGTACAGGCATGTAAAAATTGTGCACATAATGAAATGTGGAAAAATAGTATACTATGACTGGATGTGGATATTCAAAGTTATGCTACCTAATTGATAAAATCATATGCTGTTGCAAATATCCAAGATAATAATTGATTTATTCTTAAAACATCAATTTCATTTTATGATTTTTCATCAAATTGCATTGCCTGTGGTCAGTGAGGGAGATTGCATAAATTGCCCCCTTGAAGTCTGTCTCCATGCATATTTTGTAGCCATGACTACTATAGCTGTATTGCCACTACCTTATATTTTGTACATTCTGGGTGAAAAGCTGGGGCCCCGAGGGGACCCTTCAGTTAACGGTTCGTAGTGACTCAGTAACCAAGTAATTTGTTTGTCGGAGTAAACATTATTGAGTATGGTGTAATAAAATGCACACCATGGATATAATTTCATGTAATATTAAAAAAATAATGTGATATCACATTATTGCGAGAAGCCAGATTTAAATAGTGAGTTTTGAAAAATCTGTTCATGTATTTGATTCAGTTAGTAAAAGAAAAAAGTATATTCTTACACTGGACTCACTTTCTTAAAATACTAAGATACACTTAACAGTTCTTACAGCCACAGGTGTACCAAAGCTAATGCAGTTAGTGCTCACAAGGGGAAGGCCTCAGACACAGCCAACCAATTTGGCTCAAATTCGGCAGGTCCCTTGCGTACAACCTAAAACGAAGGAATCTAAGATATTTTGGGTCAACACACTCACGCTTTTGAGAAAATCAACCCTAAAGGTTATGACGAGCAGCAACTCAAAATTGGAGGGATTGATAGATGATTGTAAATTGAGCATTTTTCATCATCAGGTATGGGGTCCACAAATGCATACTTTTCCAGAAATCGAGGAAAGAAACTTTTACAAGTGCCGCTTCTGTACCACATGGTAAATGCTTTTCGCCAATAGCGCAACGGCCAAGGTAACTGGCTGGGAATAGAAGACCCCAGGTTTTATTCTTGAAGAAACCTAGCAGATGTTATTCTTCTCATTTGTATTTTTCCATATCACACTTGATAGAGACAGGAGGGTTAAAAAGGTAAGTAGATCAATAAGGAATGATAAAAAATTTGGCAAATAAATTTCTAAACCGTCTTGGGACAGTAAACAACTAAAATGTTACTCCAGCTCTTCCATTCACTGTTACGTGCCCTCACTTTTTTCTAACAACTTAATGGATGGTACTGGTCATATAAACATTTGAAACAAATATACTCACAGCACCAAAAAATCTAATGAATGCAATCTTTCGACAGCCACATTGTTCCTTCCGAAGAGTTGGCAAAAAACAAACTTGGTTTACATTTAAAAATGTCTTTTTCGGGAATTAATTTTGATGCGTACCAAGTTTTGTGTCCCAGCCTCGTCGCCGCTTTGGTGTCTTGTTTCCGTCATAGGTGTCGGTGGCCGAGTAGAAAGCCCAACACAGGAATAAAGGATGCACGCTTGTGCAGTATGGAGGTGACCAGGCAGTGGGACAGCAGAATCTAGAAACACTAGAGTAAATTAGAATGTGATATATATTTCATAGAGACTTAGTAATACTTAACTTTTACATAGCTCAGTACTGCAGAATGCTGATACATAGTTGAGCTAGAGGCCTGCCTAGTGCCTGTCTGATAGCCAAGTCTTCACTGGTGCCTATCTGATTCCGAAGTGTTAACTGGTTCCTATCTCAGTCCCAAGTGAACGATGTCATTCAGTGGTGGCCACGAGCGGAGTTGTAGCAGAGGGCGCTCGTGGCTGACGCGCATGGCGGCGCGCGGCGAAAGTAGGTGGCGCGCACTTTAGACTTGTGTGACACCACACCAAGCATATGATATAATTGCTTGAAAAATCAGTGCTGAAAGTTTGTTATGAATTATACTGTGAATAGTTATTGCATCCATGCGGTTGTGTAATTCACACTGGGGCCCCAGAAGCACACTGCAATTCTGAAGCTTGGAAATAAAGTTTTTTAACCAGGGGATAGAAATAAACATCACACGGCTGGCACACAGGTGTGCAGTTCGGCAGTATTACTTTTACTGTGCATGTCGGCTGACCCTTGCCATCTATAAACATTGTCATACATTGGAGTATTAATTTGTCCACCCCAGGAATCGAAAATCAGACAAAACTTATAAGAAACATATGGTTTAAAAACATTCTCAAGAAATTTACTGTAAATCACATTTGTCAGTTTCTCGGATTTGGAGCATGTAATGTAAACATTTTTGAATGAGTCAGTTAAAAAATTGGCCTCTTCTATAACCTGAGGACCACATGTAACATTCATTTATTGTAAACACAGGAAAAGTTTAGGCAACACTTTTCTGGAGGCCGTGAGGGCATATTGTGCCATGTAAGAATGTGTTAGTTTGTTTTTACTACCGACTACAACTAGGGTTCTTTTTTCCCTTATGCAATAATGTGCGTCGAATGTTCACCCGATACTCTCACCCTTTATGATTGGTGTTTATCATGTAATCTCTATTAAAACCGGTCGTAAGTGATGCTGAAAAGAGCCACCACTTTCTATATATCTTCTATATTTTGCACCTCCTGATGAGAGACGTATTTAGTGACATGCCATTGATGAATTTTATACTCTTATTTTAAATTCCGTGTCCAAGATAATGATGCAGCAAACGTAAAATCCTTGTTGGCTGTATATTGAGGCACCGTATATTTGCAGCACTCTTACTCGGAGTTGTTTTCATGTGCCAAGGCACTTACCCTCCTATACCTATCAAGTGAGATATGGAAAAATACAAATGAAAAGAATAACATCCACTATGTTTCTTCGAGATTCGAACCTGGGTTCTCTGTTTCCCAGCCAGTTATATTTGCCATTGTGCTTTCGGCGGTGTCGGTGAAAAGCGTTTACCATGTGGGTACAGAAGTGGCACTTGTAAAAGTTTCTTTCCTCGATTTCTGGAAAAGTATGCGTTTGCGGACCCCATACCTGATTATGAAAAATGTTCTATTGACAATTATCTATCAATCCCTCCAATTTTGAGTCGATTGCTCGTCATAACCTTTAGGTGTGATTTTATCAAAAACATGGTGGTGTTCACCCAAAATATCTTAGATTCCTTCGTTTTAGGTTGTACGCAAAGGACCTGCCAAATTTGAGCCGAATCGGTTGGCCGTGTTTGAGGCCTTCCCCTTGTCAACTATGATCTAGTCTCTTCTGCAAGAAGAAAGTCACTACCAAGACTACATTATTAGTATACTGTTAAATCTTTCGACCAACTTTGTTGTATGGGAGTGAAAGCTGGATGCATACACGTTACCTTATAAATAAGGTTTAGGTTACAAATATGAAAGAACCAAAGGTGATTACAGGTAATAATAGGTCGGGGCAATGGTAGGAGAGTGTCCGTAACGAGAAAATAAAAGAAAAATGGAATTAACACCATAGATGAAGCAGTTAGAGGGAACAGGCTGAAATGGTGGGATCATGTTATACACAAGGGAGAATCAATGTTACCTAAGAAACTCGTGGGTTTGGCAGTAGAGGGTAGGAAAAGTTGAGGTAGACCAAGGAGAAAGTAATTAGATTTAGTTAAGAATGGTTTCCAAGTAACAGTGTTAACATAAAATTAGGCATCAATGTTGGCACTGACTAGGGGGTTGCGGAGGGTTTTATAAGGGGGACTACTCTCCAGACTGAATATTGAAAGGCATAATTGGTCTTAAAATGATTAATGAAATTTTTTTGAACAGCTGGTTGAACATGACTTATCAGCTGGGCCACAGGAAATAGTAAAATGGAAAGTAATTTTTCATTGAAACATGAATGACGTAGTAAATATTTTGAGTAATTAATTAAGCTTACCCTGCAGGTTTCACCTGGATCTGGTACCAAGGTGGCTGATGCCATGCAATCCAATTCATCAAGGAAAACCATGCCAGCAGGGGCGAGAGATGCAGAATTGAGAGGAAGGCAGCAATGCCATAGGTAAGAATGTTATTTTCATGCTTCCACCATACTTAGGCTGTTTAAATATATCTGACAATGTCTGTAGATTCTGTTATGTTTCGCAATTTTTTGAGATCTTTTCACATACTAAATTACATCATTCAGGGAGAAAAACTATTGTTAATGGTATTCTTTTTCTATCCTCAGTTCTACAGGTAAGGAACGCAGTAAAGAAAAAAATGGTGGCAACAGTGTGAAACTAGAGCTGGAGAATACTTACCTGAGTACTGTGGACTGTAGTGATCAGAAACACATTAAAGCAGAAGATCTGGATATGATTCTTCGTGCAGCAGAAAGTACTATTCTTGTTTGTGCTGGATGTGGCCCAAAACCAAAGAAACCAAAACACCATGAAATTGTTTTGGATTCTGAAGAAGCACAAAAAAGATTCATTGAGAAATACAAGCAATATTCTGATTTGCCAGTGCCGCTGGATCACTGTTCTGATACAGATCCTGGCGAATTGTTTCTGATTGTTCCAGTAGATGAACGAATTGATGAAGTGTGCAAGATGTCAGTGGAAACATTGATAGAGGAAGGAGTTATTGCAGTTGTTGACCGTACACATCAGCGAAAATCTTGCAAACATGCTGAGACCACAACAACACCACAAGTGTCACAGGTGAATACCAGTACTACTGGTTCAAGTACACATACACAAGGTAGCTCAAGTGCTACCTCATCTAAGATAACTAGTGGTTCCAGCAAACAGTCCCATACCACAGAATCTGCAAATGTACAACACAAAGAATCTGACGCTCCAATAAAACAGGCGAGACTGACTGATACAAATGTACCACGTAGCAGTGGTCCAATAAACCCATCAAGTGTTGGCGGAAATCCACCAGCTGAGGAAAAGAAGGAAAAGAAGGAAAAATCAACACTTGATCCTTATGAAATGTAAGTAAATTCATTATTCTGGTATGTGGTTTTGTGTAAATGTAGTATGTGTAGACAGCATCTCCAGTGTGTAAACATGTGAAACTTGCTCCAACAAACACTTCTATGTTTGAATTCATATTGAGATTTGTACATTCTTGTTCATTAAGTCATTTTCGTCATTACAAGTGATTATGTAATATCATAAAATTATAACTCATTCATTGATGAATTACGAATTATAGGATCCCTGTGCAAGTTAATTGACACCACACTACTTACTAATTCTTCTTTTCAGTTTGTGATAAGAAAAAAGTCATTTCCTGTTATAGAAATCAGTTGTGTGCAGATGAAATTGGCATCTAGACTGTACATTATAGTCTTTTTAAAAGGTTATCAAACAAACCTGACATCAGGTAGATGAATTCCTGTAAGTTCAAAACTGCATCACACTTAAGTCACAGATGACTCTTAAATGCTTACAGAATCCGCTGTAGACTGCAGTGCCCAGACCCAGCAGAAATGTTCCAGTGCCCAGTGCTCCCTGATTCTTCACATCCATGAATCACTGAGGTAGATGCAGCAATCTTATATAGCAACGATTTGACCATTTCTCATCTTCATTCTTCTTCACATTATCTTGGGATAAATGAAGTGAAAATAATTTACACTGTTCATGTCATCTGCTTTAAACACTGTCTAGTTGTTTAATCTGAACTACTCTCAAGTGGTTGGTTACCCTATTTCCTTCCTATCTGCAGTATTCTGGTGCCTTGATTAATTGTGGACTAGTCTTAACCTTTTGCACAGCTCTAACAGCATTGGTTTTCATCTGCATGTGTTTCACTTGTTATACCTACTCTTTTTCTCCCATTTTAATAAATACCTTGCATGTTAACATATTCGTGAAACCAGCAGATTAATAGTTTTCCACAAAAGGCATTCTTTGTATGCTGTTATTCATTAGAAAGATGAACATATATAAATAGATGGAATAGAAAGTTTACATACATGGATAATTGTGACGTAATAGCCCAAAGGACACTTCTTATAATGGAAAGTTAGGGTTACTGGTGGTCTAAATGCATTCACACATTGTTTCAGGCATTTTTACTTAAAAAAAATCCTTTAGAATACAGAAGACTGTGGATCGAAGCAGCCAGTTGGGAATTTCTCAAGCAGAAAATAATTACTCTGAAGCAGAAACATATTCATTATTGAAGTATTTTTAATCAAATCACAGAACACACTATTAAAATCTTTTATGAGCAGTAAAAGGGAAAAAGATTGAACAGTATGTTTTCCCTTAAGGTGGTTCCAAACAGTATGCACATAGCGCATTATTATTTGCAGCTTGTTTCTATACACATGAATGTACATTTCTTTTTGGAAATCTTCAGGATGCATTGTGAAGAAGTTATGCCAAGTAGTTAAATTTTGCGAGACAAAAATACTGATCTAGTGCGGAAATGTACATCTCTATTTATGCAGTAACAAAATGAAGCTCTGTTTAGTGTGATGCTTTGCGTTTGAAATGTACTTCTGTGTGATCATTTTATTTCCTTCTCATTAACATCTGTAACTTACGTAGTTTGCTGCTGGTACAGTAGTGATGGTTCACTGCTTCCTTTGCTATTTCACTGACCACCATATTTCTACTATGGTACTCGTGATTTCAAATATGTCATAACATGCAATTGTATTACACACAATAATTGTATCATTGAAGTATTTTGAAAATTAATGTGGGTATTGGTTTGTGTACAATGAAGAATGAAAAGTTTATCGGGCCCGAATTATTTAAAGTCCAAGAACAAAGCATTGCTCTAGTCCAAGCTCATAAGTGTAGTGTTGCCAACTTCAGTGGCCTGTGCAACTTCAGCTTGCTGTTTACATAATCAAATTGAAGCAATACAGTAGTTAAGATACAGTATATCAAGATTCATTACAATTTAACTCATGCATCATTTACTTTGGAAAACATTATTTGAGCACATGGAAAGGTTTGAGGTATAATAATTCCATGTGGGTACATGTACTACAATGAACCACTTGTCACATATTTTTCATTGGGTGAGTGGATAGGCTGACACTTTATGAATGCAATGGGCACATGTTCGAATCCCACTGGAGGCAATTTATTTTTAAATTTTTAGACTTCTTGCAGGTAATATTTTAAATAGTAATTCATTAAAAATTGTGCAGTTATAGGCTTTTATAAATTTCTAGAAGATTCTTTGATCAGACAGAGACATGTTCATACTAATAAATACATTTAATCATCCCCGGACCTCAACTTTGGTACCCCGAAGGATGTCTCATTTATCAACATTATAATCATCGATCACACACCAGCATTAGGATTCAGAGCTGGTTTCAAAGGAGAGAGAATATTATTCAGCGCCTACCATTGTGTCTAAAGTCACTTGATCTCAAACCCATAGAGAACGTATGGGTTAAACTAAAGAAGACTGTGCAGGATAATTGGCCAGACCCTCCTCTAAGAACTGTGGTTGCCTAGTGGAATTTGGTTTATTCTCCATAGGAGAGAATTGTCGTGGGTGACGCCTTTTCTGCAGACTTGTAGATTCTATGCCTCGAAGGATCCAGGTCTGTTCTTCATGCCAATGGCATGTGGACAAAATACTGATGATATACGTAGCCTACATTGTATTATTTTAGTGGGAGGTCATACTAATATCAACCTCCAAGGAAGATTATTTTAATGAGAGGTTAGATAAATAACACCCTCCAAGGATGTTTATTTTATTATTATTATTGTTATTATTAATTTTTTTTATGGGAGGTCAAATATAAGTTTATCAGGAAATTTATTTTGTGGGAGGTCAGATGAAAAATACCCTCAAAGGATGTTCCTTTTTTGTTATCGGTGGTCAAGTAAATATCTTCCAAGGAAGATTATTTTTAGATATTAAATTGACAAGCTTAATTAGTTATTTACTAAAAAGAATACTGAAAAAAGTAAAACCAATGTAATTTAGTAATAAAAAGTAACTAAAACAAAAAACTATTGTTCCGCGATAAAAAAAAAAAATTAAAGCTTTGGTGACATCCAATCCGATGCACACCACTTAACCAGGAAGGCCGACACTCTGTCAATGAGCTACCTGTCCTTTCTCATTAGCATAACAGTCAAATAGTCCTAGTAGAGTTGAAGAATGAATATTAAATTGGAAACAAAAAGTAATGAAAGGCACAGCCACCCACTCCTGTAAGCTCCATGTGTGGACTTAAAAAATGATGCCTATCTGCTGATGTATTTATCTTAGCTTAACACTATAGATTCACCATGTGAGAGTCGAAGTAAAGACAAATGCATCCATTTTCAACAGTTTTACTATGGCTATCATTTGTCTTGTTGTTTTGAAGTTAAGCTATTACAAAATAAAATATGTTTAAGAATGTGGAATCTAGAAAAGCCTATAATTTCACAATTTGTAGCAAATTAATGTTAAAAAATATTACTGGCACAGGTCTAAAAAGAAAAAAAAAAAAGGGCGGGGGAGAAATAGTTGACTCCAGTGGTACTCAAACTCGCGCCCCTGCTCTGTTCTTGGATTTTAAATTATTCGAGCCAGATAATCATTTTGTCCCCCATTGTACAATGACTTGGGAGCACAGTTTCTTTTTTATATACATGTCTCATATTCACAGAATATATGACATCAACTGCAAATGGGCAAAGCTGAAAATGTGTACCCAGCCGGGATTCGAACCCGGGTCTCCTGCTTTCTAGGCAGTTGCGCTGACCCCTACGACACTGGGGACACAGTGATCACCACACCTGCAAGGACTACCTAAGTACGCCTCCCGTCAGATACAAATTCTCAGCTTCACCCTGCCCTCAGTACTCAAACTTGTAGTTATGAAACTAATTCCTGTAAGAGTAAGGGCCACCTATGGGGGAAATTTCTTTTTTCCTATATTAAAATAATATCTAATTTTTCTGTTGTCTCCAACTGTCAATAGAGCTTTCTATGTACATTCAGAAATGCATTTCTCATATATTATCATCTCTGCTAGAATGATTTATTTAAGACTGGATCTTTGAAGTGTTACCTGCACCTGCAGAATAAAATTATTGTGAGAGAGACTATTCAGCAGTCTCGTTTCTATTACAGTACAAAAGTATACTAATGACTTGTGTAATATCTAATGCCTCATCAGTATCAGAGGCATTCTAGTACTTGTATAATCTGTAGTGACCTAGTCAGTCAGTTTTTTGATTACATTGAAATCATTTGACGACGTAAAAACTGTTGTAGTCTAACTGAAGGTTCAGTCTTAATCCATTGTATGAATATTATTGATGTTTTAATAATTTTATTATTGACGGTAGTATCAGGAAGGACTCTAAAAAGGTGAAGAGAACAAAAATTTAAGAGCATAAAACAATTTTGAATGCTTGTATTGAAATTATTGGCACTTAAGCATGTATATACCAGACTAGTGACCCAACCCAGATTTGCACAGGTGGAATTTATATTTTGTTTCTATAAAAATCAATGTATGTGTGTATTTTATTGGTTGTTATGTTCTACATAATATGATTAAACACAGTGAATATCACGATTATACAATCCTCAGTGTGTTTACTCCATATTTACATACTAGTATCACAGTGTAACTATATCTGAAAGTAACTTTAGAAGGCATAATGCAGAAAACAGCAATCTTAATTTAATGTTAAAAAAAAGAAAGTCAGATCGCAAAATTATTGTTTTTATTTCATGACCAGTTTTAGTCTGTGTAGTCTATCTTCAGATGAATACCTCTGCAAAGCAACATAGAAGTTCAGAGGATATACAGTTAAATCCTCTTTTTTTCCCCTCCTCTCCTCTCCCCTTCTTCTTTTTTTCCCCACTTTTCAAGGGACTGCAAAGAATATGTTGTAAATGTGGGAAATAACATTTTAAATGGTAAAGTTTGCTCACTGTCTCACCCTTTACTTTTTGTATTTTATATATACATAAAAGGCTCTCCGGGAAGTTTATTATGTAATAAAGGTTATCTGAATTTGGCACTATTTTCACTTTTCTAATGCCAAGCAGAACTGGAACTGGGAACTTTATAGGATGTGGAAATTTTTGATGTACTTTCATTCATCAAATTAACATCACGAAGCCTTTAACTGGCATTCGTTATTTAAGTAATCATTCATTGCAAAAGTTCCGTACTTTTTGATGTTTCACACAATAATATTTGAAAAATTATTCGCGTTCTGTAGCACAAATGTATACGCTAGTATTTTTGTGACATCTTCACAGGGTCAGCATCTCACACTGTAATTGCCTTTTTGAGGTTATAACATACTGTGCCCCTTTCAATGAACAGAACATACAAAGCAAACCATCATTCTCACTGTTTATGAAATGACACAAAAAATACTTATATAAATATTTGCACTTCACAATAAGAATAAATTCTCGAAACACATCATGCAAAGCCTGAAAAACTATCTGTCGCATAAGCTAAACTGACACTCGGCTCAGTGACTGATGGAATGCTCCCATCAGCTACTGTGTTATGAGTCAACTTGTTGCATACTGCAAACAACGAAAAGGAAAATTATGTTTGAATAAACAAAAAGCATCAAGCAACATAACTGCATAAAATTTATAAACACTATGCTTGAGGGCGAAAGCCGTGCCAGTGTCAATTTATGTCAATTACATAATTTTCTCTCTATAAACGCGGTTTCACAAGGTGCAAAATGCATGGGAAAACGAGGGTGAATTAACACTGTGAACATAGGAAATTTGACAGAACTGACAAAAAATGATGTAAAAAGTGGGAAAATGTAAATTTGAGAAATTTAATAATGGGGTTATACTGTATACATTAACAGTAAACACATTATAGAGGGACCTCTAAAATAACAACTCAAAAACAAAAGATTATGCTCATGATGGCACGCGGTGGTGGTGGACGCAGCAGGCCACACAAAAGTGAGAATGGTGGGGGTATGATTTAAGTACTGGATGCTCTGCCCACCACTCATCATGTATTGTCAGTATTAACCAGTCAGACACACAGTGCATGAAACATATTAATTACAATTAATACTCGTTGTACACTAGATAAAAATAATTTGAAAAGTTTCCTTAAGTCATGTAATTATACGACTTAAGAAAACTTTTCAAATTATTTTTATCTATTGTATAACAGTATTTAATTCTAATCAATATGTATTATGCACTGTGTTTCTGACTGGTTAATACTGACAACACATGATGGTCGGTGGGCAGAGTATCCAGTTATTAAATCATAGCCCCACTAATCTCACCAGCAATTCACATTTGTGCAGCTTGCTGGGTCCACCACCATCATGTGCCATCATGGTTATAATCTTTTGTATTTGTCTTGTTATTTTGGATGTCCCTCCATAATATTTTTACTTTTATTGTATACTAGCTTAAACGTGCGGCTCCACTCGCGTGTTGGTTGATTATGATAGATATCTTTCAGTAGTGTGCTATTTATTTATCCTTATATTTCCTTATTTGTATGCTTATCCTTTCAGAGAAAGAGCTGAAGACACTGTAGCACGCATAGACCAAAGATATGGTCTGTGGCATCACGTTTCGCTGAATGTGTCCTCCTTGCTATAGAGTTGCAAACATCATCGCTGGCCTTCAGTCCGAATTTTTTTATAATTTGACGACTTTCAACCACCATATCATCAACCCCCTTATAGCTATCGGTATGGAACTGCTATGGTGTAAAACGGGAGACTTCGGACAACAATTTGTGTTCTGCAGATTTCGCTGCGGAGCGAAATATTAAACACACACACACACACACACACACACACACACACACACACACACACACATGTAGAATTTTATATACACCGATAACTTCCCATCCCAATATACTCCATCCTTTTATCATTATCAACCCTCAACCAACAATGCAACCAATTAAATCATTTGCAAAGAATAAATATAATTTTCAAAGAGTAATTACAGTTACGTATTTCACGTTATATTCTTCAAATTACTAAATATCTATCAGATCGCTATAAAACAATGCCTAAAACCTTCGTCAGGTATAAATTAGTAACTGTACAAATATTTAAGTCTCTGCGTCTTCTCGTTCGGATGTGATAAGCGTACACCGAATAGACATTCACATTAATATATATAGATAAATAGCGATCCGATCGCCATAAAACCATGCCTAAAGCCTTCCCGGGGTAGACATTAGTAACTGTACAAATTTTTAGCTCTTTATGTCTTGTGGTTCAGATGTGATAAATGTACACCGAACAGACATTCACATTTATAGATATAGATATCCCCCTGAACTCCTATATTGTTTTGCTGTGGTATTCCTGTGAAGATAGTCTACATACACTGAAACCAGTCATGAAATAAAAACAACAATTTTGCAATCTGGACTGTATATATTTCTATTTTTAACCAGTAAATCTAAATGTTTACATCTGGTACTTGGAATGACAGTAGTGTTCCTAGTGGACAAAGAGTCATCCGTAGCACCGCTATCAATCTATATCGTAACACGGAAGCGACGCTTGCATTCCAAGCAGCAGCACTATAGTAATAGAAGGGTGGCATGACACAAATGGTTGGCTCCTTATCTGCTAGGGGAGCTACTGTCGTCCCAAGTGTGAGATGTAAACTTTCTCGTACACGTTAATGAATATGTTGATCAGATTGCTATCAAACTTCACAGCATCGCCCCTTGGCCTAATCTGAAGATTTCGTCGTCATTGCTCCAGCCGTCTTAAAGTTTATAGGGCACATACATACACACATCCTTTTTTATGGATTATTAAACAGTTTATCCATAAATTTCCTGTAACTGATACAAGGTCACTTTTGTTGACATTTTCATCAGAGTTAATGAATGTTCTTCCACACCTGTTATTTTTCACTTCATAATTAAAGGTGGGCTGTATTTTTTGTCTTGGTGACTTTCTTTACTTTTGTCAAAAACTTTCCATGAAAATAACTAGTGGTGACTGATGTATAAGAGAACGTTAACACACCAATTTCCGATTCCTTGTGCTTTTATTTATTATATCGTTTGAATACTGTTAAATTTAATATACATGCAGTAATCTTGAATAAACAGCACTTAAATCTACTGCCCTGTGCTACATCACAGCTCATCTAGCTCCGTGAAACTTTGAATCAGTGTAAGGAGCACATACCTTGGTGTCTCCTGTTTAAGGCATTTCTGCGCATGAATGGCAGGTGTGACGTCATTGCCTTATGAGACCAATACACAGGAATTTGGTAGACAAAGTGCATGCATCATTTCGTGCTCAGCTGCTAGGTGGCAGCTCTGCTTCTGATGTGGTTTTTAGGTGGTTTTCCACATCCCCCTAGGTGAATACCGGGCTGGTCCCCAAGTCCTGCCTCAGTTACACGATTTGCAAACATTTTGTAACACTTTACACTTTCACATACATATAACACTATACACAGACATTTGTAGAACACATTTCCTCCTGGAGGGCATGGGGTAGCGGCAGGAAGAGCATCCGGCCATCCTGTAAATATTAACACATACCAAATCTGCGTTTTAACACAGTGCGGACCCTGCATGTGCAGGAAAGGGCCAAAGGGAAAGAAAGAAGAGAGACTTCAGGATAGAACCTGTGAGTGATAACACTTCAGTTATATTAACATATGATGTAAAAAAAGACCGAGAGTAGTGAAATCTTATACATTATAATATTTCATTCTTGCCATAAACTGTAATTATGTCTAAAACAACAAAATTCCACAAAACAATTCTTTCCTTCGTCAAAAAAGATATGCTTATTGTTGTTATTATTATTATTATTATTATTATTATTGGTATCTTTACAAATTTGTTCATAATCGGAACTTCTATAATTTATAAGGTGGAACATAGGAAACACGCGTGCAAGAGTGGCCGTTCTGAGTGGGTTGGCAGTGACGCTCATAGTGCCCCCTGCTGGGAGCCAAGGAGACATGTTCCGCACTTGTGCCGTGGGCAATGACTGTGCTGCCAGATGCTCTTGTGGCTAAAGGTTGATTTAAATATCCACAACACACTGTGCCCCCTTCATGTATCTGACCTTCTTTTTTCTTATCCTTTAATCAGATGGCAGCCAGAACTGGATTCCAGGCAGTGCTTAGTGGAAAGCCTGTGTCTGTGTCAAGAAGATTATATGCTGTCTGTATATATGTGGCCTTCTTAAAAACACAGCCCCAAAAGATGATACTGAGGAAAGAATTTCAGTTTTCTCCTAAAGCATGCGATGCCCTGTGCCTAAACAATGCTCCTTTACTGTCGACTTTTCAGATTGCCCAGGCATATATGACATTGGTATTTCAGTACAACATTCTTGCACAGTATGGCATGTCTGTCCAAAATAAATTTCCCACAGTGCCATGGGATCTTTTATACACCATTGTGCAAGAACGTTGTGTTGAACACCAATGTCATATATGCCTGGAGCAAACTGAAAAGTCGGCAGTAGCAGAGCATTGTTTAGGCACAGGGCATTGCATGCTTTAGAGAAAACTGAAGTTCTATCCTCAGCATCATTGTTTTGGGGCAATGTTTTTAAGGTAGCCACATATATACAGATAGCAGATGATCTTCTTAACAGGGACGCAGGCTTACAACTAAGCACTGCCTGGAATCCAGTACAATGTGTTAACTCTTAGATGTCCGAGCTCTCCCTAGGTCTGAATCGGTACAAGTCTGTAGACGTCGGGCGGCTTTGGCGGGCAGTCTTTGTTTTGAGGCTGCAACCAACATTACTGACTGAAAGTGCTGTGGGAGGCAACAATAAACATCTGCTTTCTTATTGTTTGCATACCAGTGTTCTGAGTGTTCCGTTTTGTGTAATACGTAACTTAAGTGAGTGATTCCTGTAGCTGGAATCGTTATGAACCATTCTCATGAGTATGCTGCTTTGTTTCATTTATGACCCAAATTTAAAGAAATGTGCGCTACCTGTACTTTGACAGATGCATGCCGCATAGTTTGTGTTTCAACATTGCAGAACGTAGGTGTGGCTTATCTCCCCGGCTCGCCTCTCTCCCCGTAGCTGCCAGGGTGTGAGGCTGGGCTTGCTTCCTTTGCTCCCCGCTCCCCCCTCACAACTCTGCCATCTAACAGTTTACACACTGTACTGGCTGCCATCAGATTAAAGGAGAAGAAAAGAGAAGATTGGATACATGATGTGGTGCAGTGTATTGTGGATATTTAACTCACTATTTAGCCACAAGAGTGTCTGGTCACATAGTCATTGCCCATGGCGCGAGTATGGAAGACATTTCCTTGGCTCCTACGAGTGCCGCTGCTAACCAAATCCCAATGGCCACTCATGCATGCATGTTTCCTACGTTCTACCTTATAAATTCTGCTGCTTTGGCGCAATTATCATCAGTCATGTCTTGCTTAAGCAACCAGCAGTAGCTACCAACACCTGAGGGTGTCAGGCAGTTGTTCCGACGAAATTTTGTGGGATATGCAGAGTATTATCATGCGGTAAACCCAGGAAGAGTATCTGCAAAATACCGTATATACTCGAATAATTTGCGCCCTCGAATAATCCGCGACCCCAATTTTGATGAAGAGGGAAAAAAAAAATATTTTTTTTCGCTTTAATTTGTTTTATTTACAAATATTTAAAAAAATGTTGCAACGTTATAATGTGTTCCAAAGTATGCATAATAACTACTGGTTTGAAGCAACGCTGCTCTACAGGTTGATACATCGTTAAAATGCAACCGATTGAGCGGCGTGCAGCTTGCCAGCCGGCGGGCGGGCGGCCAGCGGCCGGCTGGCCCATTAGACGGGCGGGCGGCCGGGGAACATCCCCGCCAGCTGGGACTCTACGCGTACCTACAATCGAAAAAAATGAAATGTGAATTATCTTGTTTAAGAATTTGTTAATGTGTGCAATCAAATATTTTAGTCAATATGTTTCCTCCCTTACCACTCTATTCATCACATTCATCGTCATCAGTAGCGGGAGAATTATTGTCGTCTTCACCATCTTCCCATAGAGCGTCGTCCTCTGTGCCATCCAGTGAATTTGTGATTCCACATTTTTTGAAAGATTTTTCCACCAATGGTTGCGGAATGGAGTCCCATGCACTTTTCACCCATTCACAAATCTGGGACAAATCCGGCCATTTGATTTTTCCACTAGGTGTGAACTTATGGTTTTCATCAGCCATCCATTGCGTATATCGCTGTTTAAGTGCAGCTTTGAATGGCCGATTTATACACACATCTAGTGGTTGTAGGATGGATGTTAGACCTCCAGGGATAATGACCAAGTTAGTTTTCCCTTTTTTTAATTTGTCCCGCACTTCCTTAGTTGTATGTCCGCGGAAGCTGTCCAGGACCAACATGTTGCGTAAATTCAGTAACACACCAGGACGACGTTGCCAAACATGTGTCACCCAGTCAATTATAAGTTCATTGTCCATCCACCCTTTCGGATTTGCTCTCACTAATACGCCTTTTACTGATATTTTCGGAATAGTTCTCCTTTTAAATATTACATAAGGTGGTAGCTTTCGTCCATCGCCAGTTACACACAACATCACTGTACATCTTTGTTTCTCACTGCTGCCAGTTCGTATCATTATGCTGGATTCTCCTTTCCTGTTCACTGTGTTGTCGAGCGCCATCTCAAAATAGACTGGCGTTTGATCCGCATTACCAATTTGCGATAATATATAGGACTGTTTACGGCGCAGATTTATCACATAACGATGAAAATTCACTATTTTTTCCTCATAATCGCCTGGAAGCCGCTGAGCGATAGTAGTTTTCCTCTGGAAACCTAAACCATTTCGGTTGAAAAATCTCAATAGCCAGTCCCAGCTAGCTTTGAAACTGGTAATGCCTAGTTCTTTGGCTAAAGACAATGCTTTAAGTTGGCACATTTCACTCGTCACCACGTATCCGTATTGTCGCTTCCCATCTACATAATCGCAGAGCCTTTTTTCGAGGTCCAGATGCTTCGCTTTTTGGTGGCCGCGAAATGATCGGCGATTACTATTAGTTTCCTGAAGCTGTGTTTTATTTTTTCGCCAGTCGCGAATAAAACTCTCACTCACGCTGTACTTTCTTCCTGCTGCACGGTTTCCAATATTCTCGGCTTCTTCAATAATTTTCACTTTTTCTTTAGCAGTGTACGAGTGATAACGAGAACTTGTAGCTATAATTAACAAGTTTGAAGACGTTTATACTTCACTCTTAACATGCGGCCTCAGTCTGTGACGCATCATTAGCAACGATGCAATAGTATAATGGGATGTACTGTTGGAGGCGGAGCAGTACCAACAATGTTTCAAATAATCCGCGCACCCCAGTTTTTCGTCCTAAAATTCAGGGAAAAAACATGCGCAGATTATTCGAGTATATACGGTACATATTATTTGAAATTTCTGTGTTTATCTGAATCTAAAAATTTGTGAACACCAAAAATGTATTCTCACCAGCATCCACTGGGAATAACAATGTTTTGAATTGAACTGTCATAGTACTTTTTTCTCCATAAATAGTATTACAATAATGTCACTTTCTTCTTGTACAGTAAATACCATCTTCTTTCCAAAACATCTGGAAGGTGTTAATCCTGAAATGTCTACGCTGTTAACTGATGTTTATAATCTGTAGAGAAGTGGCACTTCATCCAACAGGTCTAACACGGAACACACAAGATGCTTAACTGATCTATGGTTGGGGGCAGATTGTCAACACTAGCTGCTACACAGTTGAAGCATTAAGATTCATCTATGTTGCCTGATTGACCAATCTGACTTTATTCATGGAACTTTGTCAGAAGTTGTATTACATAGTCAAGATCCCATGTAATGAACCTCTCCTGAGGTGAAGAAAGTTGTGTACTATATTTGGTTTTTGCCAGTAAAGCATTGTATATTTTCACTTCAGAGTTCTTAAGTGTTATTCCATTGTTCTCTCAAATCAGTTTGTATAATTGTTAACAAATGCCTGTGATGCAGTACTTGCTTATTTGTGATCATAAAAAACTACTAATAGAATCTCACTAGACAGTGTGTGGTATAGTGTATTTAACAAAACATAAACAAATCATTGCATGAATCTTTGTTGTGTGTTTCGGAAATTGAATATAACACATCCCATCTTAAAATTTTCATAAAGACCTACCCCTTATTAAACACAAGTTGCTACAGTACATTAAGAAGTAATTGAAGCAAGACAATGGGGCACTGTAATCATGTATATGTAGTTGCTTTCACTGTAATTTCAAAGCATTTCAAGATACTATGCATGGCTTATAGAGGCACACCTGGGAAACACAACTTTTCACCATTCACAGTTTCATTGATACTACGGAAATATTTGCTAAATTTTTTCTTGGTTGATACGTGACCCTCTTAGAATAATAAGTTCTACAATAATGTAAGATGACATTACCTAACAAAAGGCAAATATAAATTGGCCATGAACATATTGTAACTTTACTGCGCAGAAGCTCAACTGATTTTTCAATTGTATATACGACATTCATCCATACTGTGTTCTCTTACCACTTTGCTTTTCAGAGGTTAAGAGAACAGTGGTAGCATGCTTTTATGTGTGATGTGGTTATTTAAGTACATTTACATGTAACTTGCACAAAGTAAAATTGAAAAAATCTCGTGTGGTAAGACATCCCACAAAGTACACATCTGTAGAGCCTGCTGCATGCACATAGAGCAAGCTGTCGTGGCATCAAATGTTAAAATGAAATGAGTAATACATGTTTTCTTCATGCCAACTGTATCTTGTGATGCTACAGTGAATAACACAAAAAGAAGAAAGTAGGTGTTGTGGTTTGGAAAAAAGGTATAAGCGGAAAGAAAGTGGAAGGTTGACAATTGTATGCAAATAACTTATTGTAATAGAGGAATACTCATTTCAAAAATAACTAAGACTGGCAAGGATTATTATTGGTCCTACTGGACATATACAAAAAAATGTCAGTGAAGAAATTGATATGATGAGAAATGTGATTACTTATTCCGAGAAGTTTCCGTGTCCCCAGTGATTTAAATATGGTGAGAAAACTATACTTTGTTGTAAATATCCTCACTGCCACTATCAATTCTGTTTGAGGTCTCAGTTGATGCCTTTCCCCAATTTTTTTTTTTTTTTTTTTTTTAAAAAAAACAAGAGAGGGTTTGTGTGGTTTTTCCCCCCCTTTGCTGTTGTCTACTGCCTCATCTGCTTTAATGTACAACACATTTTGTTTATTACTGTAACTTGTTGGATCCTATAAGGAGCAGTCAAATTAAAACAGAACACCTGCCACAGTTTGACCATGGAATGGTCACATGCCTTAAAACATTAATGACTGTGGGTGACAAGATATTGGGCCATATGAATAAAACGGAGTATCTACTTTATACTCTGAATTCCAGAGAACATACACAGGTTCGCATGAATAAAGGTAGTCGGAGAATATACTTCAGCCGAGTGCTTTCTCGGCATGAGAACAGGGTGGGAGAAGTTGCTCACAGCAGAGAACATTCTCCAACTTCATATGAATAAAACTACCGAAGTTTCTCACGATCGAGGAACATTCTCAGATTTCTAAAGTGAGCTCTCTGGCATACTCCGTGCTGAGTAACTTCTATTAAGGTTATGTTTTACTGTGGTTTATAATAAAAATGACAATTTTGTTACTTAGAAGGCAAAAACAAGTTCCCTTATACATAGTCTTTAAGAAATACTAGGGGATCTAAAAAGTTAATACAAATAAAAGTATTTTGTTGACGAGTATCTTCCTTCAGAAAAATCGTGTGACACTTCCAGCATTTTATATACCGACGAGAGTGATGTAACAGGTATGTTTTCATTACCGACATAAAAATGAAACACAAATGGATTCAGCTGCGTGTTTTACCCATTTGTTTGTAGTGTATTTTCACAGTTACAAACAGCTGCATAGCAAAATAATATTGTGGTTTTAAATAAGGTCTATTAGTAAGACCTTATGCTGTTAGTTCCAAATAAAGTGTATCCCAGGACTTCACAGTTTCTGTTACAAAATATTGCTGCAACACTAGGTAGGCCTACTTATGTACTGTTTCTATCCAAACCGGTTGGCCTATTTATGATGCGTTTTCTGACTTCGTAATCGTAACTTCTGTTATGTTAGAAGTAAGTAAACATGACAGGAAAATTAATAACTTATTAATTACATACCTAGCAGCCTGTTTCTTGTTCAAAATCGCATGGCCTAACACTTATGAGCAAACCATTGGGTGTCATATTTAACAACAAGTAAGGCCTATCTCATGTTAGAACACTCTAACAGCATTCCACATTGTAACAGATGAATATGTGATGCATTCTTAAAACTTCATTCGCAAATTGTGCTAACCCTTCTTCAGTAACAAAAGAGTTTCTCGTGTGACGAAAATTTTGTATTGTCAGGAGAATACATTTTCATAAAGTGCACATTTAGTCTTAATAATATGCTCCTTCACAACAAATTAATATCTAAACATAGTACAGTTCTTTCTGAACACGTAGATGCCTACTCCATATTTGTACACTTAATAATTTGCGTGATTGGGCTAGTTTAAAGAAATACACAATTGGACAGCTGATCTGTGGCGGACATGACACGCGGAGAACTTACTCAAGAAGGAGGGGCGGTAGGGAGAATGAATTACCTGCTCAGAGCATATGCTTCGAAGTTTTTATTCATATGAAATTGAGAACTTACTCAGAGGACGTTCTTTTGCTCTGAGAAACTTCTGTGGAGCATTTGCTCCTTTTTATTCATACGACCCAATCAGTTCTTGTTCTTTAGAACGTGCTCATTTGCTGGCAGACCCAAAACCACAGCCACTCTCTCACTTCCTCATCCAACTAAAACTGATGTCCACTCGATTCAGCCTCAGGTTGTGAAAGATGTGAAAATCACATGATGAAATATTCTGGCTTTATGAAGGATGTTGCAGTGTTACTTAACAAAAGTGCTGAAGTGTGGCATTTATCCGGTTGGCATTGTGTAGTCAGGAGTTATGAGCAACACATCTGCCCTATACTACCACAGGGGATGAAACATGGTGCCATCACTTTGAGACGGAAGGGCAATGAACATGCCGCTGCCAAAGAAATCCAAAGATGTTCATAAAATTCTTCAGAGTGAGACAGAATTGTCAATCTTTATAATTGTCTAAGATTTCAGCAACTGTTGTAAAAATATCCCAATTATGTAATAATGTGAAGCTGTGGTAAGAGGAAGGATGTTCAGAATTCTTTATTGATGTTTGTAATATTTCACAACATTGATGGAAATGGATGTCCTTGATTGGTGTTAACATATAGTGTTGCCATTTGTGGATGCACTATTCTGTCTCATTGATGGAAATGACATCTACAACTGGAATTGCCATTGGTTGGAATAGGAAAATGGACAATGGGTGTGGTGTAGCATTATTTACTTGTCAGCTGATGTAGGCAGTGGCCAGCTAACATTCCATGTACTTATAGCCACAGTGGTTTCTCACATGCCTGTCTGAGTTGCTTTGCATGCACTGATGTCCCACATCGCTGCCAACAGGACACCAGGTGCATGTAGGGGAAAGGTTTGTACCTTGGGATATTTTTTACATTTTAATTTTTTATACTATAATTTTTTTTACAAGGAATTTGAAAATTTACCTCATACTGGCTCCTAATTTAGGTAATGTAGAACGAACAGCAGTTTAGGCTAGCTCTAATATTTACACAATTATTCACCAATAAAGACTTTTGTGATACTTGTCCCAAGGTTCGACCTATGGTTTCACCTTGGGACAGTGGTGGTTTTACCTTGGTACGTGGTAATGTATTTCAGTTTCTTAGTTTTTTGAATGAAAAATCATATTGGAATTAGGTAGTACATATTTATTTGTTAGTCCAAATGCAAAAGTTATTTTACCTTGAAACAAGAGATGGTGGGAATAAAATATTAAATGAATGAAACCCATGACACACCACTGGAGTTTGTAGTTCCTTCACCATATTACTGTGATTAACAGTGCTGATGTCCTCAACATTAGGGAGTACAAAATGGATCCTTTGCTTCCTTAAGACTTTCACAGTTACATCTTGTTCTGTGCATTCTAAAACCACTCCAGCATAGTAAACATGGGATCTGCCACTGATGTAAAATTTTACCAAGAACCAACTACCTACTACAAGAAAGTGTTACTTTTTCAGATGGAAAGAATGATGAGAAATCCTCTTCTTCAGAAAAACTTTGTATTAACTTTGTATTTCTTAGAGTTGCCACTAGAGTGCACTGCCTTTTATCAAAAGTGTCCCAAGGTACAACCCTTTCCCCTACCCATCTCCTCTATTCATGTTGGTGAGTCACTTAGCTATAGTGGATAAAGTGGCCAAAGATTGACAGCTTTAAAGATTGACAGTGTGGTCTCACATCCTGAAAAATTTATTGATTGTGACAATGGCCATGGAAGCATACACTTATAAATGTTCACACAAGTTTTACAGCTACATCTACACTATGCAAGCCACCTCACATTGTGTGGTGAAGGTACTTTGTCTGCCTACTTTATTTACTCCCTTTGTGTATAGTACATAGAGAGAGAGAGACAGAGAGAGAGAGAGAGAGAGAGAGATTGCGATTGCAGGTAAGCCCCTGTTTGGGTTCTAATCTGTCTCCTCCAATCATCTCTGTGACACTGCCATACTTACTAAACAAACCTGTAACAAAATGTGCTGTTCTTCTCTGAATCTTCTATATCTGTATCTTCTCTGTCAGCCCTATCTGGTATGAATCTTGGACTGTTGAACATCATTCAAGTATTAGTTGAACAAGCTACTTCCTTTATTGATGGACTACACTTCCTGAGGATTCTTCCAATGAATCTCAGCCTGCAATTTGCCTTATCTAAAAATAATTGAATGTGATTGTCCACTTCAAATCACTCCTCATACCTATTACCAGATATTATTTCTTCCTGCACTTGTGTAATCATCTAAATGATCTTTCTTTCAATGTATTCAGAGTATGTTACATTTGTTTATGTTGAGAGTCATTTGCCACTCCATGCACCATGCGTCAAATGTGTTGCAGATACTCTTGGATTTCCTTAAAATTTTCCAGCGTTGCGACTTCTCGATACACTACACCATCATCAGTGAAAAGCCTAATTGAACTTCTGACAGTATTTCAGAGGACAGTTGTCTGTGTTGCGAAAAGTAACAGTCATATAACACTCCCTTGCGGCAAACCACAAATTACTTTCATGTCGGAAGACTTCTCTCCATTGAACATGATGTGCTGCATTCTGTTAGCTAGGACCTCTTAAATCCAATCACACAGTTGGTCTGCTATTCTGTATGCTCTTTTTTTTACTAGGTAACATTGCAGTACCGTATTGAACACCTTCTGAAAATCAATAAACTGACATATACTAAGGAGCCTGTATCCGCTTTTTCTGGGTTTTGTGGACCAATAATGCTAGCTGGGTTTCATATGATCATTGCGTTTGGAATCTGTGTTGATTCCTACGGAGGAGATTTTCAGTTTCCAGATATGTTACAAACCTTGAGAGTTCAGCTAAGGTCATGACGACTTTTGGCTCCATGGGTTCCCTGCTAGTTGAGTTCCTCTAGTGTGGAACCACAATCAAAGCACAGCATTATAAGCCATTTTCAGAAACTCCAATATGTCATAAATTTGAAACACTCAGAATTGCGTTTAATGAATCAGAAATTGATTATCTTGTCTCACAGTGGGCTAAATGTCCTAAAATGTGTGGTGATTGCTTTTGAATTGAAACATTCCATGGTTCTGTTGTTGCAGGTTCTGTTTTTATTTGACTGCTCCCTCATATTATTATAATCTTTAATTCTGATGACAAGTTAAAACACTTATGAGGGTTCTTTTTGCACCAGATTGTCATATTCTGCTTCCCCTTTTCTCTAAACCACTATTGTTGGTGCACTGCAGAATTGATGAAGTGCTCAGTCTTTGCTGCTTGAAGGCACTTCTGTGAGTGAACACTTTAGCCTTCATTGCTAACATTAATGTAACATTGTTTCTTAATGCACAAATATATACTTGGATTTTGTGTAAAATGTGGGGTTAGAGATGTTAGGCAGAGTATGTAACACTGTGTGTTACAAGGACTGCGTAAATCAGCATTAAGACAGGGCCAGACACTGAGTACCAAATTGCATGCAGGCCAGCTGGGCTGGCTACGGTGGACCAAGTGAGGCTCAGACCATCTCAGGTTTGTTTGGCACTTCTCAGAAGTACTTGCTACAGTGTGACATTTCATGTTCCTGTGCATTGCAGCTGTTTTCCTTTCCGGCTTAAGGTGTGATTTTGTAAAATTTCTTTCAGTTTTGTAAGAAATGCTGGAGCTGTTTTCAAATTATTTTCAGGATAATACCAACATTTGCACCTCTTTTTGAGCCATTTTCAAGACTATTTGCTATGCCAGTTCAAAGTGCCCCATACAATTTGCCGTGGAACTGATAGATTTATGGTGTAATTTTCATATGTAAGACAATGTAAAATACATTAAAACTGTTCAAGAGTTCCGGGAAGGATTTCCTTGACAAGAGTTTCCAAATTTTCATAATGAGGCTACAAACTTACATCCCATGTTTGGATTTATCCCTCCCCCCCCCCCCCCACACACACACACACACATACAATTTTGATATTTTATTTCATCCCTCCATTTTGTTTCTATACCTCAGTTAAAATTTAAGAATTTAAAATGGAACAATGTGGTTCACACAATATTACTAGTAGTTGCAAAAGAAACATTATTATTATTATTTTGTTTGAACAGCCAATAACATTGTAATACCACTATTTACAATCTACAGCTTGAGTTTTTTGAATTTACTATTTTGGCACATTATGAAACCCAATCATATACAAGCCAGTCGTGAGTTGTGTATACAATTGTTCTGCCCTCTAAGTAGCAGTTCTGCAATTTATTCCTCATTCATTGCTGTCCGGGCGGCATATTGGTATGGCAGGGCAAGTGTGCATTCAGGTGAGAAGTAATGTCCCACATGCCAATATTATGTCTGCCCCTGCATAAGAAAACCCATTATAGATGGATATGACTCTAAACGATGTTAAAAAAAAATGCTGTAGGGTATTTCTCTTCTGCAGTTTTACTACTGAAACTCGTGTTTTATTTTATACATTCATGTGTATAAGCCTTACGATGCTGTTAGTCATGCTATTTATTGCAAGTATTTCTCTGATATTTGTCGTAAGTATTTGATAGATCTTATTTTGGATCACTCATTTGAGTACTCATTTTTAACAGCCTGTGGCAATTTTTTGAAAATTCCTCTTTTCCAGCTTCAATTATTTCATGATCAGTAATTCATCAGTAGTAACATAAATTAGTAATTTCTTAGGATATTACATCTTTAGCATCCTTGCTGTAAAACCAACTACAAGGAAACCAGAAAGCAAGTCATCCATGTTGTGTCATGCAAAGACATTTGCACAATAAGTATGGTGTTTTGGCAGAAGAAAGTACATGGTCTGGTTTTCCTGCATTGAAATTTCTTCTGTTGTACAGATTACAGGTGCCTCACAATGTGTTATTGAAGTTGGATGGCAACTGAAAATGTGCTCCAGAATTGGAGCACATGGTACTATACAGGTTTTGTGTGGAAAACATCTAAAGTGCACAAAAAGTTGATCATGAGTAAGATATCGACCTTATGCAATGTCACATCCAGTTGTGTTGAAATAGTGCTAACAGTTTGCCCCAGGCTATGCAGACATGGATGTTACTGTTTGGGAAGAAGGTCATCAATGTTGACCTCGGGTGACAATGTCCATATTGAAAAAGTAATTCACAGCATTTACAAATTTTTAGATGATGAGAGCTTACATTCATTGGTTTGGAAGTGGCTTTATGATCAAGGAGTGAATTTCTATCATTGAAGAACTAAACGATTGGTCGAATGTTCTGATTGTTACAGGAACTTTGTGACTATGTTGTAAAATATTTCCATTAATGTGTGTCACTTTGAAGCGTGGTACTTAGTAAAAGTTTCTTGGCCTGTTCATAATACTGTCTAAGTACCTGTTGAATTTCCCTTGCATATTTGCTGACTTTACAAGTGACTTTTATTACTATGAATGTAATACCCTGAAGTTGTGGTGGTATATCACAACAGTTACTGTTACTGTATTCCCTAACTGCTGGCATAATTTCTGTCTTCTTGTTATTCAGGCTTCTGTTAAGTTGTTGTAATCTTATCAAAGGTGTGCTTTCTTTGCATCTATCCAATTCCTTTCATATATGACTGTCACCATTTCATTGACTGAATTATTGTGAAATAACCAGTAATTAATGTTTGACTACAGTTACAGACACTTCCATCGACAGTATGCGGCAGTGACAAACAAATAATCAACCCAGTGTGCATAATTATGTAGGTATGTCGGTAATATGACATAAACATCAATCAAACAACACTTGCAGTCTCCAGTACACACAACACTAGTCGTTTGCATTAGTGGGGACCATGACTTACCACAGTTGTTGTAGTAAGTTTGGTTTTTGTGTTAATACCAATATGTAACATGGAGTTCCTATGTATTTCTGTTATTAACACGGCTCAAACTCTTAGATAAGCTGTTTGTTCCATAGATCTGTATTTAGTAGATCCTTGTGGATGTGGAAATAATAATACATATTTGGTTATATTCAAAAATTCGTCATTGGAGTAGGAGGAGTTGGCCACTAGTAAGTCATTCAGGTTCCTTTTAAATTGATCTTTATTTGTAGTTTAATTTTTGTGGTTGCTTACAAATTATTGAAAGTCTGTGTTTCTGAGTAGTGGATCCCTTTTTTAACTAAAGTCCTTGTATAGATTGTTTTTGTTCCTAGTAATTGTATGTATGAACTGCACTGTTTGTTGGAAAAAGAGGTATATTATGTATGACAAATTTCATTAAGGAATAAAGATATTGAGTGACAGTAGGTAGTATACCCAGTTCTATGTAAAGGTTTCTGCAGGATGTCCACGAATTTACTCCACAAATAATACATATTCCACACTTTTGGACTGAAAAATTTTGTTTGACTTCACAAATTTTCCCCCAAAACAGTATAACATATGACATTATGGAGTGAAAGTAAGCAAACTAAGCAAGCTTTTTTATTTTTGTCACCTATCTATGCCAATACTCAAATTGCAAATACAGGCCTTGTTAAGGCTTTTCTTCAGTTCTGTGGTGTCCTCCCCACAACTGAATATTTTATCATCAAGTCAACCTTTTCTATTGCACTTCTTTATACTTTATGTATATGCTAGATGGAAACCTCTTACATGTTTTGAACAGCATGTATTGAGTATTTTCAAATTTAATGTCAATGAGTTGGCTTCAAACTATTTACTAATAATGTCCATGAACATATCATGAGCAGACCTTTCTAGAATTATGTTCAACATGCTATTTATTGAAATACTGTATCATCCGTAAATAAAACAAACTCTGCATCTGGCATTGTAACTGACGAGAGGTCATTGATATACACAAGAAAAAGCAATGGTTCTCAGATGGATCCTTGTGGGACACAACATGTAATTTCTTCTCAATCTGATGGCGACTGATGTCTTAATCTACTAGTCCCTTGCTGACACAAACCATTTTGCAGCATTGCCCTTGACACCATAGAATTCGTATTTACTTAAAAGGATATTTTGGTTCACACAGTCAAATGCCTTTGACAAATCATCTGTTGTTTGCAATTTATTATGTATTGAATTAAGTACATTCCCACTGTTGGTGTAAATAGACTTCTTGAAATCAGAACATTTCATAAATCCAAACTGTGTTCTGGACAATATGTTTATTTATGATCAGGTGGTTGAGAAGCTGCTTGTACATTACCTTCTCTGGAATTTTCGAGAATGCTAACAAAAGTGAAATCCTCTGTAGTTTGATGGTATCTCTTTATCCCCTTTCGTGAATAGAGGTTCAATATCTGCATTTTTAGCCAATCAGAAAATGTCTCAGTTGTAATAGACTGGTTTCACAAATAACTTAAAATTGTTCTAAAGTCACAAGAACATGCATCATAAACTTTGTTGATATTTCATCGCAACCACTAGAATTCTTTGTTTTTAAAGATTTTATTATGGAAGTTCTTTCTTGTGGTGAAGTGAGTGAAAGATTCATCTATCGAAAGTTATTTTTAAATGCTAGTTTTAGATATGCCGATTCAGAAGCATTGTTTACTGACTCTTGACAATCGCATACTATCAATAACAGATATGAAGTACTTGTTAAATAGATTTGCCATACTACGCCCTTCAGTTACTAATGTATGATGTATACTCGATGCTATCTGCTCATGTTTCTTTCAGGTGCTATCAGTCTCCTCTTTCACTATATCCCATATTGTTTTTGTTTTGTGGCCTTCTTCTCATAGTGCATTTATTTAGATGTCTGAATTCATTTTCTTAATATTTTACAGTATTCCCTGTATTTAGCTAAACCATCAGCATTGGCATTATTCTTGGCTGACAGACACATTTTCCCTTTTGTATTACAGGAAATGTTTATTCCTTGTGTAATCCATGGCTGATTATAGACTTCTGTTTTTATTAAATACTATTTTTTTCTTGGATTGACTACTATCCTGTATTCACATTTCCCAGTCTTCATAATTGCTTAGAATCTACGCCTAAAACAAGAAGCTCCAGCTCATGACCTGAGAGATCATTATGGTTTTTATGATTTTGTCTCTTTCATTTGTCTATAAAATGTTATCAAAGGCTGTCCTAGAGTATTTAGTTATCCTAGTTCAAAAGTATATAGTATAAGTTAGATTTAAAGACAATGTTACTAACTGCAATAAATTTTTACTGGAAGATTGCATAAGAAAATCTGTATTAAAATTGCCAGCAGCCAATATTTCTTTGTTTCTTCCTGTTAAATAACCCAATAGAGCTTCTTGATGATTTATTAATAGATTCTAATTTCCCGCAAGTGCTCGGTAAATAGTTACTAGTATATAGGATCTGTTATAAAACTCTACTTCTGTTGCACACTCTTCTAAATGCTGCTGTAGACAGGATTTATCAATGTCAACTTCTTGAATTTATAGCAGTTTTTAATAAATATAGCAACTCGTCCTCCCTCCATATCTATTTGCAGAAGTAGGAAGCTGGCTTAAATCATGAATATAAAACACTTTAAATCATGAAGTTAACTGTAACCCTCAAATTGACCAAGACTTTCTTAAATGGATACACTTTATTGTAAATATTCACTGCTAAAATACTTCAAAGTGGCTAGAATTTATGCACTCTCGAAAGGTTCCCAAAAACATTGGAATACTTAAAAGGAAACAAAAAACTTTTTTTACTTAGAGAAAATCTGCCAAGATTCAGGATAAAGTCATGAATGAATAAAGAAAGATAGAACACGTAAGTTTTAAAAAAGCAATATCCTGGAACATGAAACTGTGCCACTGCGTCACATTAAGCTGCAATCACATAAGCATTGAAAACCTGGATATTTGAAGGCAGATTGCAAGATGTAGAAAAATAAGAAGTAAAAATTCAAGGAAAAGTTTTGCGACCATCTGTGTAGGTGGAATGTTGATGAAAATATCTCTTCAGTTACATCAGCAGTCTCAGAAAATTTCCTATTACTTCCAGGAAGATACAGAGAATAATCAGCTGCTTGAATCTTGAACATATCTTAAGGAAATTGACTCATGGTGACTTGGTAGAGGATAGATCAGTGTTTAACACTTGATGAGAGTCGGTTTCCTTACGGTCCAAGATGTGGAATCAGTAGAACTGGCTTACGAGCATCAAGAGGGTGAGATTTTCAGAAAAGATTAAATTAAACTAAACAGTTGAATAACTTTAATTACACTCCTTAGTTGTGATTGATTGTATAAAGTGACGTTTAGAACTAATATATTATAATGCTTAGAATTTTAGATTCATCAAACATCATTTCTTTACAAAATCTTTCCCCGTGCCTTTTGTGTAATGCTGTGCAGTTTGCAGTATAGCATGTTATATTTTGATACTTTTTGAAATGAGATGCAGGAAGATCAGTGAAGAGCTATCCCTTAAAAATGAAACTGTGCCACTACACCACACTAATCTGCAATCACATATGCAATGGAAACAGGAGTAATTTGGAAATATGTTATCTGACACAGAAATATGACATGGGCTTTCCAAATTTAATCTCGTTCTTTAGGTAAATAACCACGACATAAATGCTACATAATACTTTTTCTAATAAAATTTATTTCTGTGGCTCTATCCAGACAATGGAAATAAACTGTGGTCTCTCACGGTCATCAAAACAAACTAATTCTGGAGTACTGCAAGCTTTAGAGATGTTTAAATACTGAAAAAGCAGTTTTCTATCTCCTTAATTTTCACATTTTTGCATTGTTCTGAACTATTAATGAATACTTTATTTCAGGTTAATGCAAGCACTTGAGCGCCGAGCTGTAGCATTGCGCAAAGGTCGTTACAGGAGGCGTGCGGCTGAGGCACGAGAACAGCGCAGTGGTGCCCAAAATGCCTGGAATACGGAGAATCGTAAGGAGACACTTTCAGTGAAGCCAGCAACACACTGAAACTGTCATTAGTTTATATCATTTGGACCATAAATAATTTCGTATTTACATACTTTATTATTTAGAGTGATAATTGCATTTCAGATGTACGCCTTTTCTTTTTTTCTCCAAGTTTTTTGTTTAACTTTTCATGGCTAATTGGACAGCATTATGTCTTGTACCCTTGGTCTACTGTCTTAGCCATTAAATTTTTTCTGACTCTGCTGATACTAAGTATAATAATTTGAGTCAGTTTGACAGTTATGTAAAAAATTACACAGGTACTAGGTTCCTTTTACTCATCTTCACTTTTATTACTATTAGTAATAGATGTCAAATGCATGTATTTTTTATTTTTGGTGTCACTTTCCAAGAGTCACAAATCCTTAATGAAATGCTGCAAGTGAATTATCTGTGTAATGTTTGTCAGCTTTCAGTTGAACGTGTATTTCTTCAGTCAAATAGCTTATAAAGTTAATAGTGGAAACTCTATGCGATTCACATGCGTTTCTCAGGTGACACCACTATAAGTGCCATCTGTTGGTTTGAGTTGTATTCTATACTTGCCTTGACATGTATTTTATTTTGCTGAGTACCAAATTTTCTTTGCAAAATTTACATTTCTTATGTCATTAAAGAGATTGTTAGATGATAATTCATTTAAAGTATAGGGTAAAAAAAACCACAGTATAGATATTTAGAGAGAATTAGAACGAAGGGGGGGGGGGGGGATTTATATGTGTACGCACTTTGTGAGTTAATTTCCACAGCTTAAGTTTACTCGTTTTAACAGATTGCAGCTATTATAAATGCTCCTAATTCAGCATATTCATTAATGAGTAAACAAACCATCTTGCTTCTTACTCCATTAGTAGTATCAATAACACACTTATAAAAATTATGTGTAAAAATTTCTGACATTTTATATGACATACCTAGAGCACTACCCCTGGAGAAATACATTTTGTTTGGATTATATCTCTTCATGTGTATACAGAAATAGTAACTTTATGCTCTTTATCATTCCAAGATGCCATAGCCATTTTACACTTTTAATGTTCCAGCCCATGCCTAACACAAAATATAATTCCTTAATTTGTTCCTATATGCTTACCTTTTCTGATACTAGTATCAGCAGACATTTCACTGACAGTTGCATTGAAAGGTAGTTTTTCAGATCAGTTTTACTAGGAATGGTGCAGCATCTATTTAAATTATTAACTTGAGAAGAAGACCGTAACATAATGACCATAACTGTAATCACACTTTGAAATTTACAAGCATCAAGTGTTACATTGTTATTTCCTTTCCTCTTATAATAGAAAGGCATTTTCAATGCAACCCTGAGTGAAATTTGTGGGGAACATAAATTAAAAACTTTTTTTTTTTCCCCCATGGCAACATAAGAGTTGTGTTGTTATCTATCCATCAATGGCTGTAATCAGAATTTTATTTATTTATTTTTGAGGGGGGTAACAGGCAATAAAAACCATCTGTAAAGTATGATATATATTGTAAATTGTAATTTTTTTGCATATTAATTTTGATCCCTTTCATCCCCCTCCCTCTCCCCTAGGGTAAGACCCTGTATTGATCCTTTGATAAACTGTTTATTAAAAGCAAACGATCTGAGTATGCCTAATGTTAACCTGCTTAAACAATGAAATCCACATCTCTATTTTTTGGAAACCGGAGAAACATTTTAATGTGCTCTGCTGTTTGTAATTATTACAGCTGTGTATATCACATATACTCCCTCTGTCAACTATTTCATAGTTCTATCAAGTAAGCCAACAATAAAGTGATTTTTGGAGTCTCACAATGTAAAGCGCCTGTTCACTCAGAGCTTTAGTTTACAACTCACACCACTGGGAGGTCCTCTGCAGTGCTGTCACACATTTTGGGAAAGAGTTTCTGCTATTATCTTTATACGCTGTTTGCTTCAGTGAATGTAGCTTTCTATCCTTCAGAGCAAGCATCATTTCACTTAATGCAAGAATTACTTTCTTCAAATACCCTCTTTTTAATCATTGTAACAGTGTATATAGTATAAATAAGTCTCTCTCTCTCTCTCTCTCTCTCTCTCTCTCTCTCTCTCTCTCTCTCTCTCTCACATTGCTGGCACTCAGTTGTGCCTTCTTTAAGATACTGTATATATGCATAAGTTGAAAGATCTAAATGTAACAATTTGGAATAGTCGGAAAAATGGAATTCATACATTTTGCAGAAAGTTAAAGTAATATCTGGTAAAATGAGCTGAGTTTCACAGAATGCACTAGATTACTGGAATGCCTAAATAGCAAAGAAATTAATATTATTCATCATTTAATTGTTGATACAAATTGTGACATTTTATAGTACTGGTAACACAATTTGACAATGAAAAATCATATAAAAAAAGGCATCAAATCTGCTTTTTAATTCTCCTGCAGTTGGAGAGAAAAGAATGTGAGTGAAAGATGTGGAGAGATGGGAACCTACATAAAATTGTTGGTCAAGTTACACCCTCCACATGCCACAAATAAGAGTTGTCACTTTCTGGTAATAGACTCTTAGTGATATTTACAACATTTGATGACACTATCTTGACTTCATTGTTTTTCACAAGGAAACAAAATTGACAGACTTGCGAGAACTGATAATGATGACGTCTCCCAAAGACAACAACTCAGTTTGGACTTTCCAGGTCCTCATAATTATATGAAATCTGTTCTTAAAGTGTATGATTACTGCTAAGACAAACAGCCTCCATGCTAACCAGTAGTAGTCTTGTTTAATGTCAGTTAAATTGGGAATAATTTGTTTGAAGGTGATATTTTGTATGTGCACAGTCTTGCTTATCTGTTAATGAAATCTTATTTGCTTCTGTCTGACCAGTCGTGATGGCTGTATGAAACATGTTTCTCTGTCCACATTTTTTAAGGTTCATTGTATCTTGATGTGATTAGAATTGTGCAAATTGTAAAGGTGCATGAATATCTTCTTAAGTGTGATTTGTTTAAAGACATTCAGTACTCATGTTAGCGATCACAATTCTGAGACTTTCAGTATTAAATGTATGTAGTGATCATATATTATTAATGTCAAATGTCTGTCTTTATATAAATTAATATATACAAATAAAATTCACCCGTTCCTATGTATATTATGATTTTTTTGTCATTGATTATTAAGTATTTGCTCAATGTGGTAATACTGAAAGTTCGCTAATGTATTATGTACTGCTGTATGGTGATAAACTATAATTACAAAACTTTCTGTGTTATATTTAAATAAACCTCCCACCAAAGGCAAAGTACAACAGGTATACCAGGATTGTAGATTTTGAAAAAAATAGTGTAATAATACATCTAATACCAACATAACATATGTGGGTAAGTGCATTAACTTGCAAAGAAAGACCAATAACTTCTTGATTAAGTAAAGAATTCTTGTAATTCATAGAAATATACATCTCTAACTGTGTTGTTATATCAAACAAGTCACATAATTTGCTGTTGTCAGACTGCTATATTCTTTACATTTGCAAATCTTGTATTTTAATTTTCGAGTGTGATGTTTCGGTTACAGAATAAATTCATGAAAGAATAAAAACATTGTATGTGTGTACAATGGATGATCTTCCCAGTAGTATGTATGTGAAAGGAACTGAATAAATATGAAAAGACCCAATCATATTGAGGACATCACCATAAATATGGGTCTTGCATGGTGCAGGTTGCAGCCTTCCTAGTCTGTGTGTCATTCACTTGCCTATACAGGTCACATGCTGGAGAGTTGAGTGCTTCTTGCAGTGCCACAGACAGTGGTGTAACGCACTACACTCCAATTAAAATCATTCGCTAATTGATAGTTAATAGACTGGAGCTGCTTTTCTCCAGTCAGAGAGCTCAACATTGTACATGAACCGTTCACTGTTGCCAAACTGCAACAACAACTGGCCAATTCACTTTGTTGTCTGGCTTTCTTTCTTGATTTGTTGTGTTCAAAATTCATAGGTTTACTCTTTCTATTTCACATTTCATCATTTATAATTACCAAACAAAAAGAATATATGGACAACAGTGCTCATACTCGTACACAGTTCTAAGTACACGCGTGTGGATCCTTTTGTACAAGCTGTGATGAACATTGCACATATCACTATAACATAACAGATGACACCTTACATTAATGAGATTCTTAAGATTTATTTGAAAATAAGATCTCTGAAGGCTATCGTGCACTATTGATACTGGGCGAGTAATAAGTGAATGTGGCTGTGTAGCACAGTGGTAAAATATTGGCTTTCCATTAGGAAGATAGTGGGTTCAAAACTCGCCCTGTACAATTATTTTAAAGTAAAAATTACTTTGATTGTTTTTTTTTATTGAATTAATTTGTTGAAATGAATTTTTTTAAGTTCTAATACCTTGTTATGTCTTTTTCATAACAGTATTCACTTATTTTATTCAATCTTATTTTTCATCCTATGATTTCTTAATTGACTAGAATCTGCTTGTGTCGTTACCTGTAGCCCAGTGCCAAGCAGAACTGCTGAGTGTCTCCTAACGCGGCAGCTCATCTAACTACTAGCCAGTATGTGAGGATATTTTCAGATACGGTATCTAGCTTTTAGTGCTGTATCTGAAATTTTTGTGTCTGAGGTTGCTCATAGAAGTAAGCTATAATCATGTGAATGAAGCATTCATGAGTTTAGTTCTGCTGAAGGTGGATGACCGCTGTTTTGTCGTATACATTACATCACGTGTCGATTAGATTACAATATGGGATTACATTGAGCACTATAAAACATTTTTTGATCACTTAAAATTAGCTGCCGACAGAGTGTTTCATATCACCACCATTAACTCTTGGTGACCTCTTCCAACACTGTGCCACATTATAACGTATATTAACAGCATTTGTGCAGTGAGCCGCCTTGTTTGTGTGTACCTACAGCAGAGCAGTACCCATCTGCACACGTGACAAATGTCAACTAGCAAGAAATTTTAATTGGACTATAATCCTCTTCCCTAGGCTTACTAGATCACTCCGCTGTGCACTCTGATTCTGGTTTTTATTGCTACAGCTTGTCTCTCTAAAGTGCATGAACATTTACTAAAACATATCTGTTGGTGGTATGGGGTTTGTAAGACCATAAAATTGTAATGTTTATATAAATTAATTGCTCAGTTTGGAGAGAAATCATGCTAGACTAATTAAATTTTATCTGTGACACAGAAAATTAAATATATTGATGGTTATTCACTCAATAATTTCCTATAATTAGGTTACTTTGATACATAGATGGATTAATAAAATCCATACTCTGGATTCCAGTGTGGAGGGGAGGGAGGAATGTCCCCTTTATTCCCTCCCTTCCCCTGGCAAACATCTATACTGGAATTTCCTAAAACTTCATATAAAAAAGTATGGTGATTCATTAATGTTTTATGCTACATTATTCCTTCTGTGCACCAGTGGATTCTTACATTGTCATTATAAGCTATTTTGATCTACAAGAATATAATGTTCTGCTCACATGTTTTTGGTTTGCACTATTTGGAAGAATAGATGCATAATTACAGTAGAACCCCTTTTTAACAAATCTCAGGGGACCGAAATATTTATTCCTTAAGTAGGTGTTTCCTCAAATGGGGGTTTTGCCTAGGTACACAGGAGGACTCAGAGACATAATTCAAGCATGTGTAGGTGTTATAGGAGCTATTTAATTACTAACATACCAATAATCTGCTACAAATTTAAATACATCATCACACTTTCTGCAGAAAAAATTATTTTTTATTAAATCAAAAACAGATGACCATTTTGTAGTAATGACCAAAGTTAACACTATGTGGTTGATGTTTGTTTTTATTGACTCAGCTACTGTAAAAGAGCTGACTACAGATGCAAAAAATGTAGCCGTACATCAGCCTTAAAAAACGCTATACCCGAGTTCTGACTTATTCTCAATGTATTTTTTTCTAAAGTTCTGCAGCGCTTTCTTTTCCGCAATTTTTACTAATGCATAAATTTCAAAATTTTCGTCATCGACTTCCCCCTGGTTTGATGTATAAATACCTTTTTAACAATCTGTACCTTCAATACAAAACACTTCTTCAAAGTTAATTTCCATTGTTACTTCGTTAAAAACATTTTCTACAAATATTGATGGATAGGCAGTGTAGGCACACGACAAATAGGTCTTTAGCGCTTCTACAAATATGTTTAGAGCTTCAATTATGTTGTGACCCCGGTAACTACAATAGTAGCACTGTTTTACTTTTTGCAAGTTAAAGGAGCAACAATAACATTATAGTGTAAATTCGTCAAAACTTAAAACATATCTTCTACAAGTGTGTCATGATTTTGCGATATATTACTCATAAAAAATAATCCACAACACCAAATTGTTTACAAAGAGAAAAACACAGCCAAAAGACATTATTAGCTGTTTGCATGTCTTCACTGGGGGTCATCATCGTGCTGTAACACTTCTATCGGCGGCCTTTGACAGTTAATTTGCTTTTTAACCCACCCGTCTTTGGGGTTAAATACTTGAAGATTCAGTCATCCAGGCATTTGTTGTATGAGGTAATTTTTTAAACGCATTGAAGTTTTTAATTTCTGTATTATACATAGGGGCAACTTAATGTCTGGCCTTATATAACATTTTATTAGTCATAATCTATTCTCCAATGGTTCAGTTTCAATATCCACAGCTCCACTCTTTTCACTTAAACTCTGAAATGAGAGATTATTAAGTTTTCTAAGCAGTTTGAAAGCACTGCGTTTTCCACACCAATCTAGCAGGGCGATTTTCGAACCTTTTTTGCTTAAGTTTTTCGCTTACACAAATGTAGCTAAGCAATTCGCACTCCTTCGAAACATTTAATAAGTACAGCTGAACATTGTCACACGAATATTCGTCTTTTTGCAACCAAAGGTATTGCTAGATTCGGCATATAACAGTGGTCCCCGTTTCTAAAAGTCGTACAACGAAGACGTGCAAAATCGTATTCTTTGCCATTATCACATAGCCTAATGTTATGATAATCTTCCACAGCATGGATGGTTGTCAGCTTCTCTCCACTCTGAAGTTTTCTACGTTTATAGGCCACAATTCTGAAACAGTGAATCTAATAAGAAAATAACACAACACTTCACAGCTCGCGCTTCATAATTTTTGACTGACGTCAGACCACGTGACCATAGGTTCGTTCGAGTGGTGCTGCTGACGATCTGAAACGGTTTGAGGCGTTCAAGTGGCACTTTTGACTCTGTCTGATGATATCTGACTGACCAATCAGGTGTTTGAGTGGCGGAGATGATAGTTTTATATCGTTTAGTTAAGTAAGCAGATTTTCATCAAACCGTTTTCTGACTGACTCCAAAGCGTTTAACAAGCCTCTTCTATTTTCTCTTGATTGAGGCTGAGTTTTGTATATTATTAGACAGGCATCCTTTCAACTTATGTGGCCTTCTAATACAGTACACCCCCTTTTTATTACATCCATACATACTATAAATGAAAGCTGTGAAAATTTTCATAACATAACGAATATAAGATGAATGCATATGTTTTTACAGTTTGGATTGTGATATATTCCCCTGAAAATGAAGTCAAAATAGTCCTACTGAGATTGTTTGTGATATCTGTAAATTTAGTGATTGACACACAAGAATAATGTGTCAGACAGTATTTCCTTCACAACAGGCATTAGCACTGATAGATTTTTATAACCGACATCTACCTTTATATGTGCCACTATAGCCTCTCACAATTACTGTTCCGTCTGTTTCTCCTTGTCGCTATTTATTATAGAAATCTATTAGTGCCAATGAGGGCGTTCCTACACTAAATGTGTAACTTCTGGGAAAATCGTGTATGATGATAATTCTTGCACAACACCTGCAAATTTTTGTATTTTTTGTATATTAATTTGTATGTTTCATTTTTTAAATTTTATTGTAACTCATAATAATGGGACAAACTGCATATGAAGTTGTATGTTACCGAAAACTCCTTTCACACACCACTACCGTAATTTACATCATTTTTGTATGCGGTTTTGTCAGGTTGAATTTGCTACATTATTTATAAATGGGGGAAATAATAGTAAGAAATACTGTTGCTTGCTATTTCACATTCAAATGATATATAATGTAAGGTAAAGTATGAAGAATTTAACAAATTATCTGCATGGCTTAAAGTTGGTTAATGGGTGCGGTGAATACGACAAACACGTTGGCCAAAGAGAGCAAAGATGCCAACTAGTGCTATGGGTGGCCAAACTGCGAAACAGGTGAAATAAGCGTTCGAGTTGGCTTCGGAGTTGGAAACTGTCAAAAAGCGCACATGCGCAATGGAGGCCTTCCAAATCGTCAGAAACTATCAGCGTTTGTACCTCGCAAACGAACCTCATAACACATGCAGTTAGGAATTGCGTAAAAACAAAATTTAAATTTGCAGAATGTTTCATGTTTGTTCCTTAAAGCTGGGTTTTCCTTAAAAGCGGGCTTCGTTAAAAACGGGGAAAAATAACCTGATTCTAATGGGAGTTTCGCCGGGACCAACAGAAATATTCGTTAAAACCGGGTTTTCCTTAAATGCGGGTTCGTTAAATTGGGGTTTTACTGTAGAAGTATCCATCCAGAAAGAAGATACTCCACAATTTTTATTGCTGTTACATACCCTCTTCCAATAAAAATACCTGTGGGGATACTTTGAATTGTTCTTGATAAAAATAATAAACTAGCACTGTAGTGCTGAATGATTGATTAATATTAATATCATCTACCCTCATGTAGTTGATTGAAATAACAATAAATGGGGATTAATAAATGGTTTTGCCAACATTTGGGGGACATAAGGGAGCAGAGGCAATAGCATGCTGATATTGCAGGTTGGTGAAACAAAAGGCCAGTATGGTCCAGCAGCCAAGTCAGGCTGTCCATGGGTAGCACTCATTTCCATTGTGAAGTAAATTAACTAGGCTACACAAGAATCACATTGGCCAGCCTATGTGATACAGGTTAAATGGGCTAATACATCATTCATGGCTCCAATCAAGGCACTATTACAGGAATAATTATTATCATAGCTTGGGAGGAGGTGGGGAACCAAGCATTTTAAGAAAGTATTTTTGTCACACAGTCATAAATTTCAGAATTGTCCCACAAATGCCGATGAACAACTGCACTTCCAGTTCAGAGACATCATCAAGTACAGTAATAAAATATGACAAACTCTTATCTGTGAACACTGTTAAGGACCACCATCTTGGAAGCATTCTGGGACTATAAAACCTCTTTCATCTATACAAGTTTTTGGCTGGCTGAAGATATTCAAGAGCACCGTACAGTATGCATTAAGGTGGCTGACAATATCTGCATTGGGCGGCCATCAACTATTATGTTTCACTGTCAGGTTTAATTTAGCATAATTTCACAAATAATTACGCTTTAGCTCAACACCCATTATACTTTCGTTTTTGGGAACATCTGCCTCCAATACCACCATGACGTTACTTCACGTATATTCAGTATTCGTTTTCTTTTAAATGATGTATACTTGTGTTATTAGCTTCAATACGGTTGTGCGTAAATTTGGAGAGGATGTGAAGGCAGAACATAGAATCAGTACCCGCCTGTGAGGCAGGTGTTCCCAGCTAAGGGTTAACTTCAATACAGTCCCCATTAAAAGTGGCTCAAACATTGTCATTGAATGTTTTTATAGACCACCTACCTCAGCAGCAGTAGTTGCCCATCTGAGGGAAAACATGGAAAATATTTCCCGTAGATTTCCTTGTCACCTTATAGTCGCAGATGGAGATTTTAACTTACCGGGTATAGACTGGATACTCAAAGCTTTAAGGGACAGAGAACTGAACAATATTTTTGTTAGTACTTTATCCAAAAATTACCTCAAGCAGTTAAATAGACTGCCGACTCGTGTAGATAATATATTACATCTGATGATATCAAATAGACCCTAACTTTTCAACTCAGTTAGCATAGAATGTGGAATCAACAATCATAAGGCCATTACAACATCAATGAATATAGCTGTAAATAGAAATATCAAGAAAGGAAGATCTTCCTATTTAATAAAAGGGAAACAGGACAGGTATCAGTCTATTTGACTGCTAACATGAAAGTTTCATCTCTAGCATTGAGTGTGTTGAGCATCAGTGAACAAAGTTCAAGAGCACTGTACAATATGCATTACACAAATATGATCCAAGTAAAATTATAGGAGAGATGGGAAAAAGCTGTTGTGGTGATTAGCCTGTGGGAGTGTCATGAGAGAGGCATTCAGAGACTTCGAAAGCAAATTTCTGTGTGCCAATGTAGCAGAAAATCTTAAAAAGTTTTGGCCCTATGTTGAATGAGTAAATAGGTTGACCCATACGTCCAAACACAGTGTGTCTGTAATCACATTGTAAAGGCTGAAATACTAAATGTCTTTTTCCAAAGCTGTTTCGTAGAGGGAGATAGCACTGTAGCTCCTCTTCTAAACCATTGTTCGGATGACAAAATGTCAGAGGAATAGAAAAGCAATTGAAATTGCTCAACAAATGAAAAGCCACTGGACCTGATGAGATACCAATTTGATTTTACTTGGGGTATGTGAAGAAACTTGTATCTCCTTGTAGCAGCAGTGTATCATAGATCTCTAGAGGGCAGAAGAATTTTTAAGGATTGGAAAGGTCATTCCCATTTTCAAGAAGGTTCATTGACAAGATGTGCAAAATCTGTATGCCTATATCTCTGACATTGCTCAGTTGCAGATTTTTGAAACACATTCTATGTTCAAGTATTATAACGTTTCTGGAGACCAGAAGTGTCCTCTATAGGAAATCAATATTTTTTTCTGAAAGCAATGATCATGTGAAGCCCAGCTCAAGCTATTTATCCATGGACCCACAGGCTAGTAGATACAGGCTACCAGATAGAGGTCGTGTTTCTCGGCTTCAGCTGGGCATTCAATACAGTTATGCACCTTTGCCAGATTAAGAAAGTGTGAGCATATGGAATAAGACAAACTGTGACTGGATTGAAAATTTTCTATTGTAGCGTGTTATTCTCATATGAGAGGAATCTTCAGAAGTTTGCCCCCAAAGAGTGTTGTAGAACCGTTGTTTTCCACACTGTATATAAATGGCCTCATAGATAAGGTTCAAAGTGCAGTGAAACTTTTTGCAGATGATGCTGTAGTATATTGAGAAGTCGCAACATTGGAAAGCAGAAGTGAAATGCAGAAGGATCTGCAGCATGTCAATGCATGGTGCAGTGAATGGCAATTGACCCTCGAACAAATCAATTTCTTTTGAAATAATTCCAGTAATTGGCAACAGACAGCAGTTGCCTACTAGGAGTTCGGATCTACATTGCAGACCATTAGTACTGTCTACTATGTACAGGGTGTCAAAAGATTTAAAAAATGGGCCCTACTTCGCAAAAGGTTATTGCTGCTGCCTGGGTACTCTGCCACAACACTGCTCCCACTCACATGGCCCTAAACATCCATGTGTTTTTGGCAAGGCACAACTTAGTAACATAGGCCCAGCACTCGTACAGTCCCGACATGGATGCAGCAGATTCCTTTTTGCTTAGAATCATTAAGAGGACCCTAAAAGCACATTATTTTGACAGCATTAAAGCAATCCAAGTTGCCATGATGACTGCTCTCAACAAGTTCTATACAGGCCTATCTCATTGACATCGGTTTACTGCAGAATTCTAGAACATATACTTTTCTCGAACATTATGAACTACCTCAAAGAGAACAACCTATTGACCCACAGTCAACACGGATTCAGAAAGTATCGTGCTAAACACAGCTAGCTCTGTACCCACATGGAGTGCTATAGACAAGAGATCTCAAATCAATTCAATATTTCTTGATTTTCAGAAGGCTTTTGCTCTACCTCACAAGCGTCTTCTAATCAAATTGCATGCTTATGGAATACCACCTAGCTGTGTGACTTGATTCACACTTCCATTTTCAGAAAGGACACAGTACATAGTAATTGACAGAATGTCATGAAGTAAAACAGAAGCGATATCTGGCATTACCCAGGGAAATGTTACAAGGCCCCTACTGTTCCTTGTCTTTATAAATGATTTAGGAGAGAATGTGAGCAGCTCTCATAGACTGTTCGCTGATGTTGCTGTCATTTATAAGTTAATAAAGCTGCAAAATGATTTAGATATCTGCAGGGTGTAAAAATTGGCAATTGACCCTAAACAATGAAAAGTGTGAAATCATCCATATGAGCACTAAAAGAAATATGTTAAACTTCATTTGCATGATAACTCAGTGAAATCTAAAGGCAGTAAATTCAACTAAATACCTAGGAACTACAATTATAAACAACAAAGTTGGGAAGAACACACAGAAAATATTATAGGGAATGCAAACTAAGACAGATTTTCATTGGCAGAACACTTACAAGATGCAACATTTCTGGTAAAGAAACTGCCTACACTACACTTGTGTCTCCTATTTCGGAGTACTGCTGCCCATTGTGGGATCTCAAACCAAGTAGGACTGATGGATGATTCAGAGAAAGTTCCGAGAAGGGCAGTCGGTTTCATATTATCGCAATATAGGGGAGAGAGTTTCACACAAATGATGCAAGAGTAGGGGTGGAAATCGTTAAAATAAATGTGTTATTTGCTGTGGCAAGATTTATTTGCGAAATTTTTGTCACCAACTATCTCTTCCGAATGCAAACATATTCTGTTAACACCCACCTACATAGACAGACATGATCATTATAATAAAATACGAGAAATACAGATCAAAAATTGAAAGATTTAGATGTTGCTTTTTCCTGTGCACAATTGGAGAATGGAACTGTAGAGAAATATCATAAGAGCTGTTCGATGCATTCTATCCCGTACATTTAAATGTGATTAGCAGAGTATTTATGTAGATGTAGATGAAGGTCATTGTGAAGGCTTCCAGGGCATGTACTATGGCTGAGAAAAGCTCTGGGGGAAAAAAATCTGTTGCTGTACGAAGGTAGTACTTCGAAGATTTATGTGCTGTATGTCATGATTTCTTTTTATTGCAACACTTTCACTACTATATGAATACATCCAGTATGTCAAGTCATTGAAATGATCCAAACCATCCTTCCAGCATATGGTGGATTAATCTGCTGAAACTAAAGATGCCAATACAATGCAAAAACATTAAATTCTACATTTAGAAACGTATGTAAGGATGATTGTGGTGCTATCATAGAAATGTTTTACCACTGCAGAAACGTTTGAATGAGAGATCTTGAAATACACACCCTTGGTGTTAAAAAGAATAGTACTCAAAAAAGACAGCAGGCCACATGGAATTTCTATTAAGTTGAATACTTAAGAAAATTACATCCTTTCCTGTCTCATCTTTATTGAGAATCTATTGTACAACCAATAAACTACATGATTAAAACACTGTGGTCACTCTAGTTCATAGAGAGTAAATGTCAGATGCTCAAAATTAGACCTTGATATTGCTGTCATTCATTGGATTCAGGATTCTTGTGTATTTTAAACTTGAATGTTATGAGTTATTCATTTATCATTTACATGTTATGGGTTTCGTCAATGTGTATGTACATAAAGAAAATACGTATAATATATAATATAATACATTGGGCAGGTAAAGTACAACCTCGGTTCCGTGGTTGGTGTCTTTTCGAAGAAGGATCTTTTTTGGTCAGTGCTTTTGAGAAAAAAAGGTTTAGTGTAGACGGTCGGATATCAGTAAATTATTTCGTGCATTTTTTTATTTTGACTCTCTGTTGCACATTAGGGTTTAGATATCTTCTGGGGAGCTGGAATATCGGTGTTTGACCTGCGTCAGATAAATATAGTTTGCACCATAACAGGATATATAGATTCCTTAGATGGGTATACGCAAGAGGTGGAATTACTCAAATTCTCGGAAGGCGCATCTATACCTCGATCTAAGGAAACGTAACAGGGCATGATCGCTAAAGAGAGAGTGTTAAATTTCAGAACTTTCAGACTGGCTTAGCTCCATTAAATAAATGCAATGCGCGCTATCCTCGTCAAAGTGGTGTGTGTGTGTGTGTGTGTGTGTGTGTGTGTGTGTGTGTGTGCGCAGAGGTCTTGCGTAGCAGGTTTTGATTATTTGGATATGTAGCTCAGATGCTTTTTTGAAAGAGGATGCTTAAATTTTTTTTAAACATTTAGCATATGAATATTTTATGTAGCCTGTCGAGAGAACACAGTGTGATCGCGCTGGAGATCTAGCTACGTTACTGTTAAGTGTTTAAACGAGGATCGTTCGTACCGTTTCCGAGAGAAATTGTGTTACACGTCTACAGTGTTTGACACTCGGGTTTGGGGTGGTCATTACCGTTACAATACGTTCGTCGGCTGTTGTGTGCATCGTCTACACAGTTATTTTGCCTAGGCTAGCAGACGGAACATTAGTCCTAAAATGCACGGGTGGAGATCGTTACAAGTAGAGTCTTTTGACCCACAGAACCTCTAAGTACGCGGCTCTTATTGGGGAATTGTGTGTTCGGATGGTTTGTAACTATATTACTTTACATTTGTTACTCTATCGAAGTGCTGGATCATTTTGCGACTTAATTTCTTGGGTGTTACGTTTGTTTATCGGTTGTAACGACTGGCATTAGCAGAAGCTGTGGTGTTAATCAGATACGAGACACCTAACCGCTATGCTATCTCGAATCACTTCTCGATTAACATCTAAGCAGAAGAACAAGTCCATCCAAGGCATACTAACTTGCTTAAAGCCTGGTTCGATGTATTAAACTATATATAGCGACGTAATGTCCTAATTAAAACACATGGTATCGCACTTAATAATTGGGAGCGGTGGTGGATGGTCTGGCTGCTGGCAGGGTCAATTTGTTTACGAAACTCTCGTGTTATTCCAGGTAATTGTACTGTCCGAAGTAAGCAATAATAATTTGCTCCTTTTTTCCCAATGTTGGTCTATGTCTACAAGCAATAACTTTCTTACCAAAAAAAAAAAAAAAAAAACCTAGTTGCGCTGGTTTGAGTCCCGCCTTGGGTCGCGCGGGGTGCGGCAATCTTTACGACTGTCGATGGGGTGCAGTAGCGGGGGTGGGGGCGGGGTCTGTGCTCACACAAGTGCTTACTTCTGGAGGTAGTTGCCCTTGTTACTGTTAAAAAAGCATGGGTAGTTACATTTAAATTACATGCAAATTTAATTTAATTAACTGGAGGTGGAGGTCGGGCATTTGGGCGTCTGTCGGGGCAGCGTGTCGGCCAGGTGCGTGGCTGGGGGTGGGGGGATGTGGCGTGAGTCTGGCGACTGGGGGTGGACAGGTCTGGACCTGTCGGAGGTGCCGCCTGTCTGGCATCGGCGCCGGGGATGGAGGGGGGGTGTTGTTTACTTGCAAGTGTTATTAAGTGCACCAGTGTTAAGTGCACTTTCATGTAACCTGTCAATCATCCTGTGGCGGCATCCTTAGATCCGCGGTCCGGCAATTGGCCGATCGTCTGGCGTCGATGACACTATCGTCGACGGGCGATGCTCACTGCGCGTCAATGACCATTACCCCACTACTAAAGATATCAACAGTGCTGAGTGTTTTTCGATTATTGGAGATGAGACACTTGATGTTTCTGGACAGAAGCAGTTTTCATTATGTATAAGATATGTAAAAGAAGAAGAATTCGACTTTCCTGTACTAAGGGAAGATCTTGTTGTTTTTCCACCAACCGATCTGTGTGCGGAGAATGTTTCTGCCAAAATTATTGATACGTGCAATAGTTTGGGCATTGATGTAGAGAAATTGGTAGGTTAGGAATACGATGGAGCTTCAACAATGAGTGGGTGTAATACAAAGAGTCCAAACTAAGATTTCGAAGCTTCATCCAAAGGCAATGTATGTTCATTGTTCAAGTCACTGTGTGATTGTCGTTCTCAGTAACGCTCTTAATTTTCCACTCATATAAAACTGTCTTGGTGTTATAAAGGAAGTCACCCAATTTTTCAGGCATATTTTAAAAGAAGATATAATAAATATCCTACACAATTCAAAACAGTCAACGTTGTTGGTTGTCTGTGACACCAGATTTATAGAGCGGCAAGCTTTGGTGAACGTTTTTGTTGAACTTCTTCTTGCAGTTATTAAAAGTCTTCAAGAACTTTCTGCTGAACCTTTTCAAGTACAGCATCGACACTTCTAGCTGCTATGGAAAGAGGATGCTTTACAGTGGCTTTGCTAGGTATTGAATATGTTTTCAGATTTACATTAAAGCTTTCGACATATCTTCAAAATACGCAACACACTTTGTCCTCAGCTCTTAAAATTAGTGATGAAATTCTTCGTGAACTGAAATACCTTTGTTCTCCAGATAAATTTGAGAGTGAATTTCACAAGATATTTGAAAAATCGTCGACCGCAGCTAAAGAGGTATTTGAATCTGTTATCGATGTACCTAGATAGGTAAAGAAGCAAACAGAAAGAGAGAACCATCCACACGATTCTCCTGAAGTGTATTATAGAAGAACAGTATTTTTGCCAGCAATAGATGGACTCATTGTAAATCAGGAGAAGAGATTTCATCGAAACAAGGATATCTTATTCTCAATAGAAATTGTGTTACCCATTAACTGCCATCATGGGAATGTAGATAAGCTATCCCAATTGAAAGTTTACTTTGAGAATAAGGAATCTGAAACTGCACTTGAAGCGGAGTGCACATTATGGCTTGAGAAATGGCGTTGCCAGGCAAAATCTCTCCTCCCTACAAGACTTATGTTGGTTATTGATGCTTGTGACAAGAAGTACTACCCAATCATACGATACCTTTTGTGTGTACTTGCATCGCTGCCAGTATCAACACGTAAAGCTGGGAGGTCATTTTCCACAATGAAACGAGTGAACTACTTGCGGAACACAATGGGCAATGAAAGATTAACTGGACTAGCGTTGATGTCAGTACATTATCCTCTTCCTTTTACAGCAGAAGATGTCTTAAATGTCATGGCAAGAGAAGGAAAAAGAAGATTTTTACTATAGTTCTGTGGCATTTATATGTTATTCATGTTTCATAAATGTTTTCCTCAATTTTGTATATAAAATACTGCAGTATTTGTAAGAATGTCTTACAGATGCAAACTATGTACATATAATATAAAAAATATTTTAAAATTTGTTTTTAGAATAGATGAAAAACATGAGCCTTTGTAAATTTCTCTTTAACAAGTTGGATCCCCCCCCCCTCTTTTTGACAGTTTAGCTTTGTTTCTTTCTTCAACGTAACTTTCTTTGCCTAAAATAATGCTATTTTTTAAATAATTTCTCTTCCCTTTTACAGGCCATCTTGTCCCTGTCATTCCACCAAGTATCTGTTTCTTCCTTTACACATTAATGTTCCAAGATATATACCTGATTTCTTTGCCTTGAAGTTTCTCCTCTCTTATCCTCATACATATGGAACTGACTTCCTGCACTTTTGGCCTCACACAACCAGTTTCACTGCAGATTAAATAATGATTAGGGTCATCAAAGAATCCTATGAATACATGTGTGTACTTGACTGTCTTCCTGAATTCTTGGTCTGTTAATACAAAGTCAATGACAGACTTGGTTCCCCTGCTTTCTCAAGTATACCATTGAATCTTCCTATGCTTAGTTTGTGATAACTAAGCCCATACTAGCAAAGAAATCCAAGAGCTGTTTTCCTGTTGGCCTCCATATCGTCTCCAAACTAGCCCATAACCTTTTCATACCCATCTGTTCCATTTATTATCCTGGCATTGAAATCATTCATGAGGAAGACACTGGGCATGTATTTTACTCTTAAGAACAACACCACTGAGTGTGACATAGATTCTATCTTATTTTGATCTGCCCTTTCACAGAGTGAATAAACTGACATGCTCCTAATTTTCTTGCTGGAAACTACCAAATCTATCCACATGTCATTTGTTTACATTTCTTACTGCCATTACACCTGGTTAAATTTTTCTCCTGTTGTAAAGCTCTAAGTACTGTAGTATGGTAGGGCAGTAGTATGATAACACCAATTCTGTCACAAATTGACCGTTGACATTACTGTCATTAGGGTCCGGTACCATTACAAGATGGTCACCACCCTCAACCTTCCACCGTCAGACAATAGATCTCTTCCACAAAACTCATCCATTGGAAAATGGCACTCTTCCCCAAACAAATGATGATTGATAGATAACATGAAACTGCACTTTGTAGGACAATGCACTTACCATGAATAAAGGATGATTGACATCAAACATAAAATTACACTTAAGGACAATTGAAATCTCATAAACAATATCAACTTAAGGACAACTGACTGTCCCCACAGCTGCTCACTTGAGAGACCACAGCTGGCTCTCAACCGCCCTTGGTTGTTGCGACCACCATTTGTCACTACCCACTCCAGATTAATTATTCTATCTTCATTTTCATATCAAATTGTGACAACCTATTTTTCCATTAACAAATTCCGAAAGAACATTTTTTTTCTCAAAAATAGTCAGTAAGCAACAGCAGGTGCCATGCTGTTTGTAGGTGATGTTGAAGAACAAATATTTAAACAGTGACTAGTAATTTCAAACATTTTGGATGGAACTGTAATGAGCATTAAATTCAAGTGAGATTTTTGGTAGATCGATTGGGGGACGGAAGTGTGATGAGGGGGTCAGGTAGGGACATTGAATCAGGAGTCCTTGGTTCGAAATTGGGTGAGAACTGTCCATGAACCAAATTTTATTTTGGTTGGAAAAACTTATAATATGCACGGCTAGAGAACTGCATCACTACTCCCGTCCTCTCCGCCACTATGATATTGGGGGAAACCTACTCACTTTTTTTTCCAAGAGCCAGGTGAGTAAGGATATAATCATCTGCACTACACAGATCGTAAGCATTGTTTATAAACATTCAATAACATTTATTTAAACAATTACCAATTATGTCAAACATTTTGGAGGAACCTGTGTTTGCAATAACAACTTCCAAAAAAATGTCGTTTTAGAAATCTGTTTGTGACTTAATGTGTTTGAGCGGTACTGTATAGTATATCTTGCTACACTCTGTTAGGTAATGTAATACAATGAATCTTAATTACAACTCGTATGGTATGCAAAATCCGAATGTGAGACAAAGAAATTCATCTGTAATGCTATAGGTGCTTAAGTGCGCAAGTCTTTACAATGCTAATTTTATTTTCACACACACAGCCCCCTCATTCGATTGCAGGCGCTGGACCTAGAACCAGAGACGGGCCCTACCACCGGCTTTTTTACTGTTGTGTACAGTAGTTTGTAATTGCAAGTTTATATATTAATCATGTTCTTTTTAGAATGTACTTTAACTAGGTATAACAAGGTATAAATTTGATACGGTAAGCTTCATTTATAAAATTACACTCCTGGCCATTAAAATTGCTACACCACAAAGATGACGTGCTACGGTCACGAAATTTAACTCACAGGTAGAAGATGCTGTGATAAGCAAATGATTAGGTTTTCAGAGCATTCACACAAGGTTGGCGCCAGTGACGACAACTACAACGTGCTGACATGAGGAATGTTTCCAACCGATTCCTCATACGCAAACAGCAGTTGACCGGCGTTGCCTGGTGAAACGTTGTTGTGATGACTCGTGTAAGAAGGAGGAATGCATATCATCACGTTTCTGCCTTTGATAAAGTTTATTGCATCGCGACATTGCTGCTCGCGTTGGTGGCGATCGAATGACTGTTAGCAGAATATGCAATTGGTGGGTTCGGGAGGGCAATACAGAACACTGTGCTGGATCCCAACGGCCTTGTATCACTAGCAGTCGAGATGACAGGCATCTTATTCACATGGCTGTAACGGATCATGCAGCCATGTCTGGATCCCTGAGTCAACAGATGGGGACGTTTGCAAGACAACAACCCTGTGCACGAACAGTTCGATGACATTTGCAGCAGCATGGACTATCAGCTCGGAGACCATGGCTGCGGTTACCCTTGACGCTGCATCACAGACAGGAGTGCCTGCGATTGTGTACGCAATGACGAACGTGGGTGCGTGAATGGCAAAATGTCAGATTTCGTCGTCTGTTGAATTAGCTGTGAGTAAATGCACGGCGCGTAACAGGCTGGCAGCACTCCACTCAAAAGAATACTGGCATGTACGCCAGACTGCTTTCCCCTCCCCCCCCCCCCCCTCTGTTCCACCGATTCCCGTTTTCAACAGGGGCGGCCGGCAGGTAGTCGAGGCGCCATGCCACAGTTCCCGAAGCCGCTCCCTGCGAGGTTTGGTTTCGAATCCGCTCTTGGGCATGGATGTTGAGTTTGTACTAAAAAAAATTTTAAAAAGGGGGGCGGCAGATTTGCATTATAATCTGCATTTATTCTTGGTGTAGCAATTTTAATGGTCAGTAGTGTATTTTACTTAAAATTGAGACTTTACTTACAATGGCCACAGGAGGCCCGTAGTCATAATTTGGTTTCAGGGGAGGGGTGGGGGAATCAGTGCAGTATGGCGTATATTCCAACTTGTGAAGCTTTACAACATAAGTTGAACTGAAGGCGCAGATGCATTTCAATAGAGACAATATTTTATTCAATACAAATCTCGAAGGAGCAACTTCAGTTTACTATATCAGGAATTTGGTGAACAGTGAGGCTTTTCGGAGGGGGGGGGGGGAATGATCCCCTTCATCCCCCCCCCCCCCAGCTACGGACCTGGGCGACAGTAAGCCCTAGTTTATCTTAACAGAACACTTGTTCGTACTTCTCGCAGACGCTGTGTCAGCTAAGGCGGGATTGCTGTACACACATGAAAATCTTATCTTCGCAGGAAGTTGGCGAAAAGAAAAATAACTATCAGTACATTACACCGAAAGCTGATCCGTCATTTCCTTTTCAAGCCACGCCAGAATTAACGCCAAACTGCTGCGCCAATGGCATGACTTGAGAACGAATCCCTAAGCAGTATGACAACCAGAGTAAAATGGCCAAAGGGACTAATTATATCACGTTTCTATAGCTGCTATATAGTCTACTTGGAATTTAATACTAAAAGGATCGCATGCAAGCTACTACGTACAAGAACCTCTGGGGACAAATTGGCCCATGCAGTTTTATTGCTTATACGTCCAGATTGTGATAGATAATTCAGAGTAACATCATATGAACTTTTATTGATTTTTAACAATGGAAGGTCCAGATTGGAATGTTGATAATAGGAGGATAGCTAGCAACTCACCATAAAGATGATCGCTGAATTGCCAACAAACTCATATTGACAATCATACAATTATAAATTTTCGACCATGACCTTCGTCAGAAAAGATCACATTCACTCAATCAATCACTCAGGCATAACTCCTCTATATATGACCGCCATCCCCAGCTTCCCTACCGCAATTAGTGTTGGAATGTATGGTATTGTTGTCGCATATTGAAACAACAAGGAGACAACATATCTTTCATACACAGTATTACAAGGAAACATGCGGAAAATACAGAGAAACGCTATGAGGGGCCAAATTGGCCCTGCGGTCCTTCTATGTAGTAATCTTAACATTTAGGAATCTATTTCAAGTAGGACACTCTAAAAGAGGGCGCACAATAATTTACATAAAATATGAAAAAATCACAGAAGTCAACTCATTTCATATAACGGTTTGATGAGGACACATGGGAAAAATTGGTAAAGAGGCCAGTTCGGCTTCTCGATACATCCAGTGGAAAATGATTTTTTAAGTAGCGTATAACGTGTTAAGCTGTACTTTTCAGAATCCCTGGTAGATTAATTTAGTATCACTTCCGTTTATCTTTCTCCTGGATTTAATCACGACAGTACTACCACCCGGATAGTTCACCAATTGGCTTTGCCAAGTGAAATGTATGTGTTCAAATATGCACAAAATGCGGGAAATTTAAGCTAAAACAAGGAAAATATTCAACAAAGTATACCAATATGAGCTTAAAAACAACGAACTTGTACCTAAAATTAACACTACATAAAACTTGAGAAATATTAATGTAACAATGTATAAAGTGTTTTTAATATTACAGTGACACTGCAACTATTCTATATTCATCTTATTTGTAGCTTTATAGTAAGCTGGTAAATATTTTTTCCAAATTTTTAAGAAAGGCCTCTTAACATCTGGTATAATATTTTTCGCATATTTCTGGAATCCCCTCTGGCTTACGAAATAGAAATTCATTGTTGCATTATCCGAAATCGTAACGTCTAATGTAGTGTTTCTATAGGATGATAATATATCCACGCCAAATATGAATATACAGACTTTTTCATCTAATACTTAAAGTTTACTTACAAATTATTCGTAGAAACGGAGGGAACTGCAGATCACTGCCTGAGAGCAGCCTCTTGCGAGGGTGAAGATTGGGGTGAGAGTTTTAAATAGGGAAAGTTTAATTTTTTAAACTCACAACCACCAACTGCGAACCATATTCCTAAACATCCAAAAACACTGGAGCTGTGATTGCTACTGTTTGACTCGTTTTCTAGGGGATGATATCACACGTTCGCAGCTTTCCTTCCCTGTATATGATTAACAAAAAAATTCATAATAAAGTAAGTTCATGTGAGAAAAGGGTGTACTAACTACTATTTTTGAAAACACGTGAAATTTCACTTTATGTTCTTTATTACACCATATTAAAACCCTGTGGCTGATACGTCTGTACGTCCACACATTTATCAAATAAAGTTATAGCTCGTGAGCCCCCAGACAAAATGAATATTTGTCGCAAATTGTTTTCACACCATGTGCCTGTCTCAAACACCGTTTATGTTCATGCCTATGCGACGACACGTGTTACATTAACAAAACACAGTCACTTTAATTTAGTGCGATGCACACCTTGTTCCACCGGCAAAATATTCACAACACACAGTAGCACTCGATACAACTTGGCAGTGTACAACGAGCAACCACACTTGGCAATTGCCACACAAAAATCTATAGTCTCCACCTGGAGTTCCACATGCCGACCATGCATAGCGACGCCGCCCGGCCAGCTACCCCACTCGCTCCCGACTCATCACTTCCTGGGCCGCACGCGCGTGCCAAAAGCCCAACTGCAAGGGTTTTTTCCCTACGTCATCAACTTCCCCATGTGAGCTGTTCTAACCGACTTGCCAACGTACAGCGCTCAGCCAATACATTTCTAAGACTTTACTTAAAATCAAAATAATTACACTACACATTAATTAAATGTCTTCTTAAGTTATTATATTGGTATAAACATCCTTTGTACTATTTGTTATAATCGTGCAATTTCTTATATCACAGATAAGTGATTTAACTGAATATTTCAAGATAAAATACACAAGATTAATTGAAAATAAAATGAGAAATAGTTAATATATTGTTTTTATAAACAAACATTGCCATGCTAGTTGTGTAACTGTCTTGTATTCATTGGTAATTTATTACTTTTCATTGTCAATTAAACATATTACGCCAGATGTGACTATATCAGCTAATGTATTGTTTATTTGTCAACAGGCTATTTTGTAATGAGGGCCTTAAAGGTTCCTAACTGCATCGTATTACTTCAAATGCAAGTAGTACTAGAATATTTTATTTCACGTTGTGGACTGCACTGCGCCTGGCATTCGCCATTGTCCCTCTCTCCCCTCACCGGAAACGAACCTGGAAAATCCTAAGCTGGAACAAGCCACCAACGTCGGCCTGCTCGCTGGCCTACCGTCAGCTACAAGCACACAGCAAATCTCAACGTGGAGAATTTCTACCTATGGCCTAACTATAAATGTTGTCACCCAACTACGTACATACATTGCTACCATAATTAATAAGATTAAAATTGTGTAACATTTAGTGCATTGGCATGGTCAATGTTTGCAGTGAACTGCATACTGTTTAATTATCAAATGCTATTAATTACCAATATTTCTATTGGGCGGTAATCTCACACTCTGCAGCCACTGCCCACTATTGTGGGCCTAAAGCGCTGCGTTATACGCAAGAACGCGAACTGCGCGCGTCAGCGACATCGATCATTTCTGGTGTTTCGACACATGTCGGCGCCCGACTGGGCAACAAATCGAAATGTGTATTGTCGCTGGTTCACGTGAAGTAAGTCTGCCGTGGTATTCAACACTACTGTCCCGTTAAAGGAAAAGTAAAGACAACAATAAAAGTGCTCTCGATGACGAGATTAGTGTGAATGCATCATATTAATATTCTAAATTAAATGATTTTTTTCCTTTTAGTAGGAAACAAGATAACGTCAAATACTGACACATTTCGAAAGCGATCATGGCAGGGCCGCCTGTAGTTCGAGGCCCCCGGCGACCACGGTACTTGCTATTGCCTTAATCCGGCCCTGAATCGTACAAAAATGTTTAATTGTTCTACACAGCGGGATATTGTCAAAGTTAAAGAGAAATTTACAAAGGCTCACGTTTTTCATCTATTCTAAAAACAAATTTTAACATATTTTTCATATTATATGTACATAGTTTGCATCTGTAAGACCTTCTTACAAATACTGCAGTATTTTATATACAAAATTGAGGAAAACATTTCTTAAAAATGAATAACATATAAATGCCACAGAACTATAGTAAAAGTCTTCTTTTTCCTTCCCTTGCCATGACATTTAAGACATCTTCTGCTGTAAAAGGAAGAGGATAATATACTGACATCAACGCTAGTCCATTTAATCTTTCATTGCCCATTGTGTTCCGCAAGTAGTTCTTCCCTTGTTTCATTGTGGAAAATGACCTCTCAGCTTTGCATGTTGATACTGGCAGCGACGCAAGTACACACAAAAGGTATCGTATGTTTGGGTAGTCCTTGTCACAAGCATCAATAACCAACATAAGTCTTGTAGGGAGGAGAGATTTTGCCTGACAACGCCATTTCTCACACCATAATGTGTACTCCGCTTCAAGTTCGGTTTGAAATACCCTATTCTCAACGTAAACTTTCAGTTGGGATAGCTTATCTACATTTCCATGATGGCAGTTAATGGGTAACACAATTTCTATTGAATATAAGAAATTCTTGTTTCGATGAAATCTCTTCTCCAGATTTACAATGAGTCCATCTATTGCTAGCAAAAATACTGTTCTTCTATAATATACTTCAGGAGAATCATGTGGATGGTTCTCTCTTTCTGTTTGCTTCTATACCTATCTAGGTACATCGATAACAGATTCAATTACCTCTTTAGCTGCGGTCGACGGTTTTTCAAATATCTTGTGAAATTCAGTCTCAAATTTATCTTGAGAACGAAGGTCTTTCAATTTCCGAAGAATTTCATCACAAAATTTAAGAGCTGAGAACAAAGTGTGTTGCGTATTTTGAAGATACGCCGAAATCTTTAATGTAAAACTGAAAACATATTCAGTACCTAGCAAAGCCATTGTAAAGAGTCCTCTTTCAATAGCAGCTACAAGTGTCGATGCTGTACTTGAAAAAGTTCTACCGAAAAGAGAAAGTTCTTGAAGACTTTTAATAACTGCAAGAAGAAGTTCAACAAAAACGTTCACCAAAGCTTGCCGCTCTATAAACCTGGTGTCACAGATAGCCAACAACGTTGACTGTTTTGAATTGTGTAGGATATTTATTATATCTTCTTTTAAAAGATTTTCGGCTTGAGTATTGTGCCTGAAAAATTAGGTGACTATCTTTATACCAATAAGACAGTTTTGTATAAGTGGAACATTAAGAGCGTTACGGAGAACAACATTCCGACAGTGACTTGAACAATGAACGTACAGTCTTAGACAAAAAACTTGATCTCCGGCCAGCCGACGCAGAGGCTAAGTCGGAGTCGGTCGCGCAGTGTGGACAATAAATTCGATCGCCCCCTCTGAATTCTAAGTCCGGCGATATGCATGATCTGGTAACACTCAGGAATGCGGTACTAATCAGCAGGAAGCATTATTTCCTTCTCAAGGCAACTCTGTCCAGTATGAGCGTGTAGTCTCATGGTAAAAGTCGCGTTCTCAAGCATGTATGTAAGCAGTCGCGAGATCGAATCCAACAACCTTCAACTTTTTTTTTATACCGCATATCGGCTGTATTTGTTATCAGTGTGGAAGAACTTCAAATGTAACAGCGAAAACTCCCAGAAATAATTACAGAAAAGAGATCGTGGCTGCATCAAAACAGAACTGTTTACCCTCGGGGGCCCTCTGCCCTTGCGGTGGGCACCGGCTACGGCGACGCGCCAGCGGCCGCATCGCGGCAGCCGCCTGCGGACTCAGTGACAGCGGCGCGCCGCTGTGAGTCTATTTACAGGCCGTTGTATCCTTGCTACAAGGTCTAGTGCTTATATTACAGTCACGAATTGAATTTTTCTGACTGATGTATGAACATAATCTAAACGTCATAAAGTAGAATCGGTATAAAGAGTTATAGGGGTGACTATTACCACATTTTTCTTGAATGTCATCAGGCCGCTCAATCAGGTTTCCTACTCACGATTGTTACTAGTGACGAGTTATGATGCTCTCATGCTGACACCTTAAAGAAGAAATCAATGACTGAGTACTAAAAGATTTTTATACTCAGCAAAGTGCAACCACAACGCCATGGTGCGCCCATTTTTTGCAAACAACTTGAGACACCATTTAGTCCCTCTGTGAGGACAAACGACCTAAAAAATTACATCATGTGTTAGTGCTACACCATAATAATTCCCGTTGATTTCACAAACAAAACATCGAATAGTGTGCTTTGGAAGTCACCGATTCTTCACCTACTCTTTCGATCATATGTTCTCAAATTTATATTTCCTGCTCCTACTCGAATAACCTTCGAGCAAAATTATTTCCAGACGAAAATACAGGTCGAACATCGATTGGCGTCAAAATTAGCTTGGAATCAGTTCGATTCTACAGGGACAGATTTGGTAAACTACCAAAACGTAGTCAGACTATCCCATAATCTGAGAGAGTATAGCAAGTAACCACAAAAGGTTTCTTGTTGTTTTCCATGTGGATTCGTGCAACTCCTGTCACGAAAAGAGCTAAAAAATTCTACTTCAAGGAGATCGGAACCATTGACCAAGACATCTCTCCGTGGCAGACGACTACTTTATCTCAAAGCTAGCGAAGAGCTGTTCACGCGTGCTCTTTCTTACTGCCACATACATCAGTAGAACTTATAAGTCGCAACATAAGAGACGAGATTACTTGGAATTTAGCCGTGTAAGCAATTTGATTTCCAAGGGAGCACGACCGAGAATTCGCTCGCGCCTCGCGCGCTTGCTGGGGGTCCGAACACCTAAAGTATAACTATGACAATGAGCCCTGCTCGTAGTTCCTTAACTAGCTTTAATGAATCGAACGTTGTCACTAATAAAAATATACAGATGCACCGACCGCTAATATAGTAATAAGTGTCTCAATTATTTCCGTATTCTGTCACAAGTGCAATGACAACAAAAGTCATTCACCAGTGCTGTTTCACATTTCTTCGAGCATTTCCATTGATTGTACTGAAAACATTAGATGTAAGCATCAGTTTTCTGTACAATTATAGACCCAGAAAATATCTTTGTTGATATAGCTGTTAGTCACACAAACGAACGAAGAGAGGCAAACAAACGAAGAGAAATCAGTGCGGTATTGTTTTCAAGATGTGATCGTTTCTGGGAAGGCTTCGTAACATGGAGTTCAAATAAAGAATATCTTCTGTTATCCAAACATAGAATTAGGGACAGTAATGCATATATTAATTTTTCTGTCATAAACTCATGCTCTTCTTTTCTAAGTATTTATTTACTTTTTTTCTCATGCTGTTATTGATTTATTCTTCCAGAAGTATACGAATAATTGTTTCTTTAGCCTTTTATCGTACATTTAATTCATAAGTCCAATAAAAGTTAACCCTCACTTAACCACTCTGACTGATATTTTTTTCCATATTTTTGTAGGTCTCATTACTATGGATTTTTCCAAACGTCTGTACTTTCTCTTGGACCCATTTTCTTTCATATAATTCGTCTATTATTCTTTTTGTGTCGTCTGCACATCTGATAAGGTGTATTTTTGCAACACTTAAACTAATGTTTAATATTCATCCTAGTGTTAGCATCACATAATCATAATGTATAAGAATTTATACAATGCTGGCACTATTTATAATTTTCAACGTCCCTTGTGCAGTCGTTACCTGTAACGATATCGATGGGATTTATTTGCGCTGTATTGTTGCAAACACAGACTATCAAACTGTCCAGTGTTTTTTATACCTCCTAAGGAGACCATTAGACTTGTAAATCAGTACGTGGCTACCGGCTTTTCCGACGAATGGTTTGCGGTTATCATGCGGACGTGTACAGAACATCGTTATTATATGCTATGGAAAATCATTCAAAAAAGTGCTTTTGTCGTAGTAGTTGCATTAATAAACAAACTTTCTTCAAACATGAATTATATTTCTGGTAGATAGTTACAATCTTACGTGTGTGGATAGCATTCGCTTGAGTCCAGACTGATCACGCACTTTTCCATCAAAACTTTGTAGAGAGAAGAAACGTAGACTCTTGCAGTGTAAAATTATACCGCGAACAGGTACTCCACTGTACTGAACCTGTGATGTTTCTTTTTGAAGGCGGGTTGAAAGTTTCACTAAAAATGTAATAAGCAGGCAACTTGCTTAAGCCTAATAGAGAAATATTTCGAGGGAAGTTTCTATAAAAATGCAACATTCTGTCTGCATCTGTTTAATGTGCCTGCTTTCACACAAATGATCAGATATGCGTGGTTAACGTCAAAATTGATCGCAGTAATAATATGTTTTGGAATTTAAATAAACTATGTTTTCGGGTATCACCTGCATATTCCATGAAATGTGGACAATACTCCAAGAATTGGTGTTTCAATTACCTATGCGACAAATTCTGTTTCTAATTCTTTTCTGGTACAGCAAACGATAATGCCTAAGAAGATACTGCAATTCATTCCGTAACAAATGGACTACACATTTGAAGAAAGTCTGCTGTAATAATAGCACTTTATAAATGTTGTTGAATAATCTTACAAGACATACACTACGTAATGATGTGGTGTGTTGTTGTGGTTGTAGTCTTCAGTCCGTAGACTGATGCAGTTCTCCACCTCCACGCTACCCTATCTTGCGCAAAACTCTTCGTCTCTGAGTAAGAAAGACAGCCCACATCCCTTTGAATTTGCTTGCTGTATCCATCTCGTCGTCTACCCCTGCGATTTTTACCCCACACGCTCCCCTCCAATACTAAACTAGACGATTCGTTGGTGTCTCAGAATATGCCCTACCAATCGATCCCATCTTTTAGACAAGATATGCCAGAAATTTCTTTTCTTCACAATTCTGCTGAGTACGTCCTCATTACTCACATGATGGGTATCCCTACAGCATTCTCCTGTTGCACGAAATTTCGAAAGCTTCTATTCTCTTCTTGCCTGAACGGCTTTATCGTCCACGCTACACTGCCGTACAAGGGCAGACTTCGGACAAATGCCTTCAGAAAAGACTCCATATCCCTTAAATTAGTAATTTCTCTTCTTCAAAAATACTTTTCCTCCCATTGCATTCTACATTTTATATCTTCACTACTCCGGGCATCAGAAGTTATTTTACAACCCAAATAACAAAACTCAGCGGAGCGAGGTAGCGCATTCGTTAGCACACTGGACCCGCATTCGGGAGGATGGTGGATCAAATCCACCTCCGGCCATCCTGATTTAGGTTTTCCATGATTTCCCTAAATCACTCCAGGCGAAAGTCAGAATGCTTCCTTTCAAAGGGAAGGCCCGATTTACTTTCCATCCTTATCCGAAATAGGGATTGATGACCTGAGTAGTCTAATGCCTCCAAACCACAACCCAACCCTCCAACCCCCCCCCCCCCCACACACACACACAAACACAACCAAAAAAACTCATATACCACTTTTAATGTCTCGTTTTCTAATCTATTACCTTCCATATCACCTGATTTTCTTAGACTAAATTTCAGTACTCTTTTTTTGCGGTTGTTTATTTCATCATCTCTTTCGAAGACACTGTTCATTCCATGCAATTGCTCTTCTAGGTCCTTTGCAGTCTCTGACAGAATTACTACGTCATCGGCAAATCGTAAAGTCTTTACTTCTTGTATTGAAACTTTAATCCTTTTTCCAAATTTCTCCTTTCTCTCCTTCACAGCCTGGTCAATGAACAGACTGAACAACATTGGGGGAAAAGCTACAGGTCTGTGTTACTCCCTTCCTAACTACTGTGTCCCTTTCATGTTCTTCGGCTCTCACAAAAGCTTAACTTGGGTTTGCACAATTTGTATACTATCCTGCGGTCTTGCTGTACGATGATATGAGTAGCTTGTTATCATAGGCGGACATCTGTCGTTTGCAAATAACTTAGATAAACTACATTTTTATTACGAAACGTGGAGTTAATACGTATGCGTGTTAGTTTGGTCATCACTTAGTTGCAAATGATCACAAAAGCAGCATGGAAATACATGTTTCGTAATTAAAGTGGCGTTTATCTCAATTATTTACAAACGACAGATAAGAAGCTACTCATATATTTATGCAGATTCTGTCCTGTACTGTCGGCATGATAACTTCGGACTATAGCCGCTGCACTTCTGTTAGTTGTTTAATATGGGGCTCACGTTAGTGGTATAGATGGTACGCATTTTACTTCAGTTAGAAGGCTGGTATTCAGTAGAGGTTCCTCCTGGTTGGGCAACTGCTCCGATGCTCTTCTTATCAGCAATAAACTGCATCGTTTGGTATGATTCAGCCAGTCATGCTCAATCTGACATGATGGACACGGAAATGTTTAACTGACAAAGGCCTCTTACCGATATTTGAAACCGACTTGTTAGACACTGTATACGAAAGATTAATACAGTGCGTAAATCACAAATACGGTCTTCAAATATAAATAGATGAAATAACTTGATACCTATTTATTTACAGGACCACAGCCCCACCCATGAAAGCTGCGTCGTTCAAGAATGGTTTCACAGTCATGATCGCATAAAGCTGATTGAGTTCGTTCCACGATTACCGGACCTATATGTGGGCGGGAGTAACGAGGTCGTTGCCACTTGGTTCAAGAAACGCAAGCGACCGTTGGGAAAACATAGAACATACATTGTGCCAAATAAACCACTATGAAACATTATCAAGGCAGTTAGTAGAGTCAGTTCCAAGATGCCTTAGAGAAATATTACGAAATGATGCCGTATGGGTAGGCTATAGGAATAGTCCCTTCTCAAAAAGTCAAGCAGTGTGTGTGTGTGTGTGTGTGTGTGTGTGTGTGTGTGTGTGCGTGCGTGTGTGTGTGTGTGTGTGTGTGTGTGCGAGTGTGTAAAAGACAAGCAACAATAAAAATGCGTAAGATATCAATGTGGAATGTTTTAATGACTTCTAAAGCTACAAAATTGAAGATTACCCAAACAATTTCCAGTAAATTACATAAATTGAAATAGTGGATAATGTATTACGTTTGTAAAACAGACACTATCTGCACAGGTTTCTCGTAACCAAAATCAGACTCTATTCCGATGAGTCTCTTATTACCCTGCATAGGAAGACAACTTAAGTGATACCAAAATTCATGCAACACACACGAAAATGAGGAGCTTTCCTGCACTCGATAGTGGTCCACAAGTAATAAACTTTTGTGAGAAGCATATAATAAATTTCCTTCTCTCGTTTCACAGCCCTTGTGTCAGTGTGAAGTGATAAAGCTAGAGTTGCGAAGTCTGATATAATGCCTTTCGGTAATAGTAGTCCGGATCGTAAACATCATAAACTCCAGGACTTTCCTTTCTACATAACTATTCCTCACAACCCTTTATTTATGTAATTGCGGACATCAAATTTTTCTTGTGAATGATAGATGTTACTTTACTTACTATGGTACTAGCTATACCCGTCCATGCGTTGCTGTGGCTTGATACAGATTAAATGGAAAAGAAAGATAAGAGGAACCATACATTTCTTTTATACGTAATTTCCTACTGCCCTGTGGATAGGAATTGGATATACGTCCTACATTCTCTGCTCCCCCTTATCTCTGTCCCCTCTCTCTGCACCTCTCCTCGTTCTCCTCTCTTTGTCCATAATTTCCTCCCGCCTCTCTCTGTCCATATCCTCCTCCCCCACACCTTGTCCATCTTCTCCTCCCCATATTCTCCCCTCTCTCTTAGTCTGTCCGATCCTCCTCCCACCCCTTTCTGGACATCTGCACATCCTCCCTCTCCCTCTACATCTCATCATTACGCTTTGCCTGTTCGTCTCCTCTTCACTTCTATTTCCTCTTAGAACTCTTTCTAACCTAGAGCCATGTTTAGTGTTTTGTTCAAAATCGTATATTTCCGAAAGTTCTTGACCTAAAGCTTTGAAATGTTGACACAACGTTCAAATAAAATATGTGCATGTTTTCATATACCAATTTTTTCAATATGTGTTGTATATGAATTTATAATAAACTTTATAATTGGAATAAGGCTTATACTAAAAATCGCAAAAGTAACGCGTTTATAGGTTATATATAATATATTCAAGAAATGTGTAGCTAAAACCCTTTCTGGGCTAGAATGCGACGTTGAGTCAGAATTCCAAAGCAATGGGTCAAGAACTTTCGCATACACCTGACATTTTTTATATATAGACGTGGGGAGATAAGGAGGGAAGTAAATCTGCCCCCTCTTTTCATCGGTGAATATCGCTGCGCATGTGTTCATTCATTACTCACAGTTGCCACAAAGCTTTACAGAATTAACGCAATTATCAGATCATTCAGAGACAGGAGATGGACTGTAATAAAATTGACGTTGCTTTCCGAGCCATATTCATCCAAAAATTGAACATTTCTTAAATCAAATCCAGGAGTTACACTTGGATAATTCCTATGCGTTTAATTTTATAGCTGAAAATGTTCGTTAGTGTGGAACTGCCTGGAATTTATTTAGAACTAACTCAAGAATCGAGGCATTCTGACACAAATTTTCTTATCTGTAAGGCGCTTCTCACGTTTCGCGGCAAAGCATCATCAGCAGTTATATTGTAACCATCGCTAATGTTGGACAGTAGAATTTCTGTATCAGAACAGTAGAGGTGCTTAGAGAGCGACACGGCGTCACGCTGTCTACCAACTTTACAACGTGGTATTCCTGGTGGGCTTAATCTAGCGCTGACATCGTGTCGGTTGCGTCTTCTTATGACCAGCAGACCATCAAGAACATACAGATAATGGAACCGAGAACCCTTAATATTTGAAAGAAAACACTCGTCTGTCCGCTCCAGTCCAATATACGATAGTAGTATAGCTGTGGGCGTTTCAGCACAGTGACCTTGAACTTTGATATCAATTTGATATCAAATTAATTAGAGTAATTGCGTAATTAGAGTAATTGCATAATTGCAATTACATGTACTTAGAGTAATTGCATAATTGCAATTACATGTACTTAGAGTAATTACATGTACTTAGGGTAATTGTTTATTTATTTATTGTAATTGTTTATTGTTATTGCAATTGCACGTGTTCACTCCTCCACGTCTGGTGTGGAACTGAGCTCATCCCAAGGCATCATGTGACTATCTACGTCACACCCCACCCTACCAGTCACGTGACTACCACCGGCCAATGAGAGCACAGCACGTGACCACCCCTTCCACCACCCCCACCCTACCACGTGACCATCCCCAACAGATATTCTGCAGTCATTTAGACACAGAGTGTCAGAGGGACAGCAGCAACATGGAAAGGATGCAATTACGGTAATTACATTTGACTCACGTAGTTGGGAGGTTCCTGGTACAACCACAAATTGGCGGGAAAACCGATTTCTGGTTGTCCTGGTAGGCTTTCGCCCCTCCGATCCGGTGGAGCACCCTCAGACTGCACCTGTTTCTATATATAACAACAAATCAGAGCATTCTGTTCGGTAACATGATAAAAAAGACCCTTAATTAGAGCTCATATCGCATCCAAAATTAGATGTGCATATAGATGAATCATGTATATGATCATCTGTAATGCCATATGTATGTACTCCCATTACTCTAGTAATTATATCGAATTTTCAATCCATTTCAAGCCATTGAAATCGACTGAAAGCAGTAGTTCCAACCGCTGACAACAGATGGCTCTGATCCCACTTCTCCCCCCACCCAGCGCCTACACAATGAAGCCATGTGTGCAGACGCTGGCCACCCTCCTCTGCAGCTGACCAGTCTCTATTGTGTGCCTCAGTCCGCCGGCCGTAACCGCTGCGACCGCGGAGACGCGGCACACAGGCCGACCAGTGGCGGCTGGTGGACTGTTTATTAGGAGGGGCGGCATGTCTCTTCAAATGTACACCCCATTTTGTCCCTTCAGAACATTTCTTGAACGGGGAGAATGTAACTTTAATTTTATTAGCTAGTTACGTAATTTAACCCTTCATCTAACACGGCTTTTTCCTCCTATACCAAAATAACAACAAATTGACGCACAAATATGTAGTTTTTAATATTTTCTGCAGGCAATGAAAACCTCGTAACTCCATTTTATTACATTTCACAAAAGACCCAAAAACTGTACCTTAAAATATTATAAAGTGCTAAGAAGTAAATTCGTTGTGTGTGTAACTGGCTGGCATCATCCTCAATTAACCCAAGGAATTCAGCTATTTCTTACTTGTACTTAAATATGGTGTTCACAATTCGCGTTTTAAAATTCCATCTTGTGTGAGCATTTCTTGGAAGACGTTTCTTCACAACATTATCCAGTATGGCAGTTCTTTTCAGTGACTTTGAGAAGCAAGTAGATAATCCCCGTAAATTGCTAAAAAATATTCTCAGTTCTTTGTGCTGTGTTGCACAGCACTCTACAATGAGACTGAGTTGGTGGGCATAACAGTGTACAAAATTTGCTCTCTCATATACTGTTTTGACTCTGCACCCAAGTGTGCCTGCCACTCATAACCGAAGCTCTGTCATTGAGCTATCAGTTTTTCTGGAAAGTCGTCAATCTTTAGTTTTTTAAGCTCTTTGAACACTTCATTACTTATTGGATCAGCTGTGTGATCTTTGGGTGTTACGAAATTTATGAACTTTTTATATACTTTCCCCTTTAATTCATAACGAATAATAAATACTAGTTGAGACAAGGTAGCACAATCTGTCGTTTCATAACTTCAATAGCGACATAATCTGTTTCTGACATTTCTTTGGAAATGAACTGATGGCACACAGTATATATAGAATCCAGCAGTTCGTTTTGAGTTGTTTTGGAAAGCCCCCCCCCCCCCCAAAAAAAAAAACAAAAAAAACACGATTATTGGTTTTTTTCAATATGTCTCTTCAATGTGGAATCCAGTTCTGCCATGAGATTGCCCAAACTCTGAAAAATACCAGGATTATCTGAAGCATTCGTTTCCTCATTTCCCCTTAGTGCAAGTTCAAATTTCCCACAGAACTTGATGCAGTCGATCAACTTGCTAAGGATGTAACGATTCTTAGAAACATCTTCAATAAACTTCTTAATCCTCAGTCTATAAGCTGTATCCAGCTGACGTCTAATATCGACTTTGACAAGCATAACGAATTCAATGTTACTGTTTATGTGAAGTTCACTTAATTTATGTTTTTTAACTTTATCAGCTAAATGTTAAATGTCTGTTACCCCATCTGTGGCCCAAGGATGTCCCGCAACATTCATTACTAGACACGTGTAGAAGAAGAAAGCATTTCTTATTTCACACCCACAAAGCCAGTCTGCATGTTTATATAAAGCAGGATTGAATATCCTAGTGAGACTACTTCTGCTTTTGCTTGCATTTTGTGTCTGTACAATGTTCAAATCAGGTCTCGATGGTCCTAACCTTTTTAATTCCAACTTTCGCTCAAAAGTCAATTTTTGACTACCAAATGTTAAAACGTAGTTTACGCTATTTATTTATTCATTCTAAATAGGAAACTAGAAAAAAAACAGTTAGTCAATAACACGCACCTTGACACTAGTATCACACGCACTGCACCTGTTAGAAACCGCCCGACCGGTGGCGGTGCGCCTTTATATTTGGCGCCCTTGGCGCGGACGCCGTCCTAAGCGGCCCGGCTCAGCACACTACCCCCACCCAACCCCCAGTACCCCCACTCACCCCTAGCGCCCGTTGCCAGCCTTTACACGGCGCGGACGGATCGCGTAGAGTCCGAGACTGCCCAATCTAAAAACATTGATCATTCACTTACACGGGCTGCTGCTACACGAAAATTATTCGAGTCGATTTGTGATTAACGATTGGTACGTATTCCGTGTTGGATATTTTTGGGAGGGCGCCGCCCCAGAGTCCTCAAGGAGTAGCCGCCACTGAGGCCGACTGTCCACCTTCAGCCTCCTGACGATCATGTACTTGCGTACATACGCTAAAAAAAAAACTACCGTAGTGCATTTACGGAGCCCCGCCGCGGCATGCGCGCAATTTTTCCGGTCGACCCCAGCGCGCCGACCGGGCCGCGCCCCACACCTCGCGAAAGAATTGCCGCGAAGCCCGCGCCGAAAATTATTATTCTTATTTAACAGCGCCACAGCCCGTCCCCCAGCCGCCGGCCGTAGAACGCGGAAGAGCGAGCTGCCGCACCTGCATGTGAAGTCTGCACCGAAAAAATTATTATCTAACCGCGCCACGCCCGTCCTCGGCGACGCGGACACAACGATCCGACCGCCCCGATTATTATTATTTTTTTTTTTTTCCTACGAACGTTATAGCTCCTTGTACTGCCTCTACACCAACGTCCGCGAAGTTTTCTAATTCGCAGTGGAACAGTCCGCCCGCAAGAAAACAATTTGCTGTGTGCCTCCTGGCGAGAAAAGCAGAACTCAGACGGACAATAGCGGCCGGCCGCTCCATTCAAACAACCCCTTGCCGCTGATACCTGCTCAACCGCAGCCTTTCAAAACAGCGCGCGCGGCCGACGGGCGGCGGTGAATCACACACGTGCTCTGGCCGAGCGTTACCTGTAAAGGCTAAGCAAATAGTTCCACTCCACACGCGCGAAGAAGAAGAAGCGCTCTGCACTGCACTCTGCGGACAAACCTTAAAAGTTATCAAACGTATATCACTTCTCAAGCAACGACCGAATCATGCTGTTTTTTTCTTTTACGAACCTCTCTCTCTCTCTCTCTTTCCTATTCCCCACAAGTAAAACAATCAAGCAGAGAATGCGAGAAATGTGTTTTTAATGTAACTTATATCGCCCTTTCTCGAACCAGTATTATGTAGGGAAAAATACAAAAAAAAAAAAAAAAAAAAAAAAAAAAAAAAAAAAAAAAAAAACGCGTCAGGCTTATTGCATACGTCATATTCCAATACACACACACACACGCGATCACATTTATTTATTACGCACTGCATCCAGGTTGCAAAAACAATTCTAACCAGAGCCAACTAACGAAAAGAAATGGTCCGTTTCGGAACTCGACCGCAACCTTAGATCTATAAATGTATCTCTTGTTTAGACGATGCAAGCAACAGCCATCGAACGGAATGTAACTTATATGCCAACCACTCTTTCGATAACAGCAGCAGCAGAAGACGGCATATTGTTTATACAAAAATTCCAAATAACGAAATTCGGCAATGACATCTAGCACAAAGTCTCTAAATATACATCTGCAAGCACGGTTAACAATCGTCCAGAACGCAGAGCGCTCTCTCCGCAGGCTACATAAAAGAAACATATGCTACGTGTTTAAACAAAAACACCTAAGTTACATCTCCAAATGATCAAAACCTTCTACGCAGACACACCACTCTGACAAGGATAGCTCGCATTGCATTTATTTAATGGAGCTAAGCCATGCCGAAAGTTCCGAAATTTAACACTCTAGCGATCTTGCCCTTAGATCGAGATATAGATGCGCCTTCCGAGAGTTCGGGTACTTTAATTTTACCTCTTGTTTCCTTGCTACAGCAGTACACATCCCATTTAAGGAATCTCTATGTCCTGTTACGATGCCAACTACATTTATCTGTCACCGATATTCTAGCGCCCCAGAAGACATTTAAATCCTGTTGTCCAACGGAGAGTCGAAATAAAGGAAAAATACGTGAAATAATTTACCGATTTCCGACCGTCTACACTAAAACTTTTCGAAATTATTGGCCTAACAACACCCTTATTCGACAATACAGCAACCAAAGAACCGAAGTTACCTGCCCAATGCAACACCGATTTCCAGCTCGACCCGCCCTTTACCCACAAAATTCCTACTCCAAGTTCCTTTCTTGTGCAATCCACTAGTCCGAACTAAGATTTATTATTTTAATTACAAATAGATATCTACCACAAACGAAGACGATAACATACACGCCACAACACATGATTCTATATAGGACATGGAGTGCTACATTTTTTTTAATTACAACTGAGTACATGCAAAGTAATGTTCGCAAACACTTATATCGCAACCAACTCCCGCACACATCGATCATAACCTGCTCTCTAAGGAATGGATGGGAGTCACACACAGTACAAACACGTTTGTCGTGTGTTCCGCTAATTTCGGTCAATACAACGATGCGAGACCAATCCCCCCGCTTGTTTACTGTAAAAGCAAATATTTTTCCCCACACTATCTGTTTAAACCGGGCTTGCACATATGCAGTAGCCTCCTTTGAAAAGCCTTAGTCTTCGCCATATAACCCAGTTTTCGTTTCCCTTCTTCTTCTTGGGACTTGTGGAATTACGTAGACGATATCTACGTCTGTGGATAATAAAGTCCTGGAATGCTGGAATGCTAAAGAAAATATAGCTCCTTGCTCGACACTACAAGTAATTTACAGTTGAAACTAAAAAACATAATGTCCGAGAGAGTGGTCAATTTTCGGGTACTCTTAATACCCAAGTAATCAAATCTAAAAGCGTTTGCACAGTACAACGGCGCACTTTGTAAATACCGTATCTTCTCTTTTAGAACACTTAAACAATCTTCTTGCACAATCCTCCATCCTGGTAATAGTATCTTCTCGACTCAGCGAAAAAATAAAAGTCCTAACAATCAACTGCCTGGACTCTTTATAAAATCGATATCTTTGCTTACACCAGGGCTCATGATTTTCGACAAATTTATTTTGGTTCTACAATTCGACGCCAACCACGTTAAGCAGTCGTTCCCTCGCCCGCAACCACTTTGATATTGCTCCTTCCATCCGAAAGTCATGCTCGGATACGAACGCCACTCGGTTAAAGTGTTGTCCAAAAATCCAGGAGATAGAAGCCATCTACACGAAGCTGCTGCTGTAGTATAGATGGGAGCGCCTCCATTAAAAAAAGCATCGATTAGCTGCAGTTTATAAGATATATACCCACAGGACATACATATTTCCCCCATGTATTCCAGAAATAGTAACTTCGTCTTGGCTCCAGCGTTTGCAGTATCGAACTTGCTGAATTTACTACACTCACACGCACTCAATTGGCTACAACTAGCGCACTTTAAGTTACCAAACTGTAGGAGTTTTATAAAACACGTTGATTTTCGACGAAAGAATTATGATTTACCGCAGCAGACACATCCGCTACGTAACGTAATGCACACCAGACAACACTAGCATACGATTAAACAGGCGATGCTTCGACGAAAGATCAATGCACCACCAAAGTCGGTTTTCTTTAGAGCTTTACCGTGTCGTATATATTTAGGGTAGATCAACAATTTTTACTTACATTCCGTCCCATATAGCCTACAACACTCTCTGTAAGCGCCAAACATTTCCAACACAGTAACAGAAGTACACCTACAGTCAACACGAACCTACAACAACAAACGAATCTAGCCATTCCAACTCGATTTTTGTCCCAACTAGCATGCTGCAAGCTATGTATACGTTCGTAACAACCCAGACAGAGATATCCTTACTTCCGTCACTAGCCCAGCAACAACTCTAAACAAGTTACCACAGATGGTGTTATAGCCGTGATCTGTAACAGACAAGATCTCCCAGACACACAGCGTTTTAATAATGTTTCGATCTCTCTCTCTCTCTCTCTCCACCCAATAACTACGTTGGTTGCTTGACCCGTCCCTAACATCCAACCACAATTTTGTTTCCAATGCATAGCCCGGCAGACAATATTTCTGGAACGCTTTCTATCAGCCAATACCCCGAGCATTCGCGCACAAACCACCATCGTATTCCACTGCTTCTAACAAATTATTACTCTCTTTAAACATCTGTAACACAGTGTAAAAAATGATAGACTTACACGCACAGAACAGCTAACAAGAAAAGATCTAGATCAAAGCCAAGTTCTTATAATCCTTACAAGCAGCAACGCAAAATAGTCTACACCATTTCGAACTAATGCAACACCAGATTTTTTTTAACGATCTCCAAGAGCAACCCTTTAGAGACTAAACATACGATTAAATGCACCTCCAACGTAGGTAACTAATCCTCTAACTCGATGCTTATCGACCAAAGAACATTAATTTACCACTGCAATCATCTCCAATACGCTACCGAGAGACGTCAATTCGTAAACACAGCTAAAAGAAGATATAAATGCCCCACATCCATGCTACTAAGTATCTATAAGTATTTCCACAATTGTGGATCATATATGCGTTGCATCGTTTCGCGCGACTAAACAGTTCGAAATAGGTACTTCGCGCAAGCTAGCATGCATACTCACATTCCATGTTATTTCTGGCTGTAGGAGAGTGCGGACCTGTTGAATCATCGTAGACTCCGGTTTGGAGCGTGTGTACGTCCTATACATGTAAAAATACCTGTCCACGCTCGCACCTGACCTGGAGAAGTTTTCGGTTTAATTTTTCCCGACCGCACCAGATTCCGAATAGAAGAGAGCTATTTTCGCGAAAATACATTTCCTCGCAACTGACACAAGCAATGTTTTTACCGTGCGAGCTGTCGTTATAACTTTTATAAGCAGATACATATACAGCCAGTAGGATAAGCGCAAATTTGCGATGTAGCTCCTACAAAAACGAAACATAGTTTTTTTAGAAATTCGATAAGAAGAAGAACGAAATTTATACAAGATGAACCAATGTGCAATAAGTCAAACCCCACTCCATGTAGCAATGTACCGAGCAACATCGATTTAAACGAACACTTTGCTTAGCTGTAGAATAGAACAACACAGAATTACACCTCCCTAACAGATACTTTACCGAGGGAGTTACTGCTCTCTGGTAACAAGCAACCTGTTTTCTGGTATCTTCTCCTAAACCCTATAAGACCGAAACTTTCTACTCGAGAAGCTAGACACAGAGTACAAAACGTTCTTTATTATTTTTGTTATGTGTAACTTTAATTTTCTCCGCTGTAATTTTTTTTAACTCGTAGTTTTAGATCTACATCGGCGTCTCCTATTACCGTTCCAGCCAGAAGTTTGAAATGTAGAGGGAAGGTATGTTCTCGAACTCCATTACGTATCTTCGCTTCCTCCTGCATTCCAAATCCTTTATAGCTCTGCACCTTCGGGCAATGCTTCTAGACGAGAACAATCGGGTATTTTAACTTTTCCCATTATTTCCTGTATAGCAATATGCGTCCCTATGTCTGCACGTTACCAACTCCTGTGGTAATTTCCGTATGGAGCACTAGGTTTACGACTATTGCAAACGATTGCTTGTTATTCCATCCGTTTTTAACTCTGCAAATGACTGTCCCCAGTCCTCCACTTTGGATGCAATGTAGTCCCTTCTCCAAACGATAATGCAATACGTTTTACGTGTGTTCCGCTATTTTCGGTCAGTACACCGACGCGCGACCAATCTCCCTGACTGTTTACTGTAAAAAGCAAATATTTTATAAGCCCCAGTCGTAACCAGATTTCTCCACACCCTCTGTTTAAGCCGGGCTTACACATATGCCATAGCTTCGTCTTTCTCCAGCATTAGGTTGTACTCGTCCTTTAAGGCAGTTGCTTTAGCCATATATTCTAGCTTCCTTCTCTTGGTCTCGATATCCGCCATTTCCAGTTTTCTTTTCGCGCACAGAAGACATTAACTGCAGGTAGCGATGTAATTTCTTTAATGGGGACGGCTTAAGCCTGTGTGATACATTTACTCTTTTCGCTGGACTTGCAGAATGACATTGTTTGTAGGTACTAGACCTAATTCGGCGATATCTATATCTGGAGGCAGTGTGGAGAACAATGTTCTGGATTGGAAGAAGTATGTTTCCCCTGCTTTAATGTAGTTTTTAAGTGTACTACTTATATCGCCTTTGCCGCTGTCAGTATTACGAATCTCCACCTAATTTACAGGTAGACAATGGAAACTAAAAGCTGATAGAACATAACGTATAAGCTTTTATCGATCTGGAAGGTTTAACCTGTACACCGATTAATTTTTGGGTATTTTTATTACACCAGTACACAAATTGCAGGACACTATTAAACACTACAAAGCATCTGGTGTCCCAGATGTTTGTTATTCGCCCCCCACATGGTGGAGAAACACTTTGCAGATACCGTTTAAAAAACTTAGAGTCTTGCACAAGATCAAAAACACTCTCCATCCGGTAATCGTATATTGTAATACCCCTGTTCTCGACCCAAAAACGAAGTAAGTGCTCAAATCGACCTCTATCTCTCGTTTTAGGGTAAATCGGGTCATGGATCACAAATTTCACACCACAACCAGCGGATTATACCCTAGTAAGACTCCAGGACGTTCTTCAAATTATGGTTTTGACTCGTATTTCCAGGCGAAGTACTAAATAACCTCCATATAGGCGAGATTCTAGATGCGTTCTTCGGGACTTGTGGTATAGAGACAGGTGCGTAGAATCGAATCCGAAGCGCAACAGCTGGGAGGACCTCCCGGCTATAGCGAAGACACACATCTGCCGCAAAATATATATATAAGGGATGGTCGCAGAAGCCTCCAGGTCACATCCTCGAAACGCAAAGCATGCTCCTGGATACCTAAAATACCATCTGATGCGCGAATCCCTAACCTCTAAGCATTCGTATTGTATTAACACAGATACAAATATTACGTTGTACTTGTAGAGTACCGCTATCTTTCCGATACCTATCCTCTACCTTCCCGCTACCCTTCCCACTACCCATTACCTTTCCGCCACCTTTCCGCCACCTTTCCGCTGCCTTTCCTTTACCTTTCCGCTACCTTTAGCGTATCAGAGAGTATTTTACCTATCCAGGAGCATGCTTTGCGTTTCGAGGATGTGACCTGGAGGCTTCTGCGACCATCCCTTATATATATATTTTGCGGCAGATGTGTGTCTTCGCTATAGCCGGGAGGTCCTCCCAGCTGTTGCGCTTCGGATTCGATTCTACGCACCTGTCTCTATACCACAAGTCCCGAAGAACGCATCTAGAATCTCGCCTATATGGAGGTTATTTAGTACTTCGCCTGGAAATACGAGTCAAAACCATAATTTGAAGAACGTCCTGGAGTCTTACTAGGGTATAATCCGCTGGTTGTGGTGTGAAATTTGTGATCCATGACCCGATTTACCCTAAAACGAGAGATAGAGGTCGATTTGAGCACTTACTTCGTTTTTGGGTCGAGAACAGGGGTATTACAATATACGATTACCGGATGGAGAGTGTTTTTGATCTTGTGCAAGACTCTAAGTTTTTTAAACGGTATCTGCAAAGTGTTTCTCCACCATGTGGGGGGCGAATAACAAACATCTGGGACACCAGATGCTTTGTAGTGTTTAATAGTGTCCTGCAATTTGTGTACTGGTGTAATAAAAATACCCAAAAATTAATCGGTGTACAGGTTAAACCTTCCAGATCGATAAAAGCTTATACGTTATGTTCTATCAGCTTTTAGTTTCCATTGTCTACCTGTAAATTAGGTGGAGATTCGTAATACTGACAGCGGCAAAGGCGATATAAGTAGTACACTTAAAAACTACATTAAAGCAGGGGAAACATACTTCTTCCAATCCAGAACATTGTTCTCCACACTGCCTCCAGATATAGATATCGCCGAATTAGGTCTAGTACCTACAAACAATGTCATTCTGCAAGTCCAGCGAAAAGAGTAAATGTATCACACAGGCTTAAGCCGTCCCCATTAAAGAAATTACATCGCTACCTGCAGTTAATGTCTTCTGTGCGCGAAAAGAAAACTGGAAATGGCGGATATCGAGACCAAGAGAAGGAAGCTAGAATATATGGCTAAAGCAACTGCCTTAAAGGACGAGTACAACCTAATGCTGGAGAAAGACGAAGCTATGGCATATGTGTAAGCCCGGCTTAAACAGAGGGTGTGGAGAAATCTGGTTACGACTGGGGCTTATAAAATATTTGCTTTTTACAGTAAACAGTCAGGGAGATTGGTCGCGCGTCGGTGTACTGACCGAAAATAGCGGAACACACGTAAAACGTATTGCATTATCGTTTGGAGAAGGGACTACATTGCATCCAAAGTGGAGGACTGGGGACAGTCATTTGCAGAGTTAAAAACGGATGGAATAACAAGCAATCGTTTGCAATAGTCGTAAACCTAGTGCTCCATACGGAAATTACCACAGGAGTTGGTAACGTGCAGACATAGGGACGCATATTGCTATACAGGAAATAATGGGAAAAGTTAAAATACCCGATTGTTCTCGTCTAGAAGCATTGCCCGAAGGTGCAGAGCTATAAAGGATTTGGAATGCAGGAGGAAGCGAAGATACGTAATGGAGTTCGAGAACATACCTTCCCTCTACATTTCAAACTTCTGGCTGGAACGGTAATAGGAGACGCCGATGTAGATCTAAAACTACGAGTTAAAAAAAATTACAGCGGAGAAAATTAAAGTTACACATAACAAAAATAATAAAGAACGTTTTGTACTCTGTGTCTAGCTTCTCGAGTAGAAAGTTTCGGTCTTATAGGGTTTAGGAGAAGATACCAGAAAACAGGTTGCTTGTTACCAGAGAGCAGTAACTCCCTCGGTAAAGTATCTGTTAGGGAGGTGTAATTCTGTGTTGTTCTATTCTACAGCTAAGCAAAGTGTTCGTTTAAATCGATGTTGCTCGGTACATTGCTACATGGAGTGGGGTTTGACTTATTGCACATTGGTTCATCTTGTATAAATTTCGTTCTTCTTCTTATCGAATTTCTAAAAAAACTATGTTTCGTTTTTGTAGGAGCTACATCGCAAATTTGCGCTTATCCTACTGGCTGTATATGTATCTGCTTATAAAAGTTATAACGACAGCTCGCACGGTAAAAACATTGCTTGTGTCAGTTGCGAGGAAATGTATTTTCGCGAAAATAGCTCTCTTCTATTCGGAATCTGGTGCGGTCGGGAAAAATTAAACCGAAAACTTCTCCAGGTCAGGTGCGAGCGTGGACAGGTATTTTTACATGTATAGGACGTACACACGCTCCAAACCGGAGTCTACGATGATTCAACAGGTCCGCACTCTCCTACAGCCAGAAATAACATGGAATGTGAGTATGCATGCTAGCTTGCGCGAAGTACCTATTTCGAACTGTTTAGTCGCGCGAAACGATGCAACGCATATATGATCCACAATTGTGGAAATACTTATAGATACTTAGTAGCATGGATGTGGGGCATTTATATCTTCTTTTAGCTGTGTTTACGAATTGACGTCTCTCGGTAGCGTATTGGAGATGATTGCAGTGGTAAATTAATGTTCTTTGGTCGATAAGCATCGAGTTAGAGGATTAGTTACCTACGTTGGAGGTGCATTTAATCGTATGTTTAGTCTCTAAAGGGTTGCTCTTGGAGATCGTTAAAAAAAATCTGGTGTTGCATTAGTTCGAAATGGTGTAGACTATTTTGCGTTGCTGCTTGTAAGGATTATAAGAACTTGGCTTTGATCTAGATCTTTTCTTGTTAGCTGTTCTGTGCGTGTAAGTCTATCATTTTTTACACTGTGTTACAGATGTTTAAAGAGAGTAATAATTTGTTAGAAGCAGTGGAATACGATGGTGGTTTGTGCGCGAATGCTCGGGGTATTGGCTGATAGAAAGCGTTCCAGAAATATTGTCTGCCGGGCTATGCATTGGAAACAAAATTGTGGTTGGATGTTAGGGACGGGTCAAGCAACCAACGTAGTTATTGGGTGGAGAGAGAGAGAGAGAGAGATCGAAACATTATTAAAACGCTGTGTGTCTGGGAGATCTTGTCTGTTACAGATCACGGCTATAACACCATCTGTGGTAACTTGTTTAGAGTTGTTGCTGGGCTAGTGACGGAAGTAAGGATATCTCTGTCTGGGTTGTTACGAACGTATACATAGCTTGCAGCATGCTAGTTGGGACAAAAATCGAGTTGGAATGGCTAGATTCGTTTGTTGTTGTAGGTTCGTGTTGACTGTAGGTGTACTTCTGTTACTGTGTTGGAAATGTTTGGCGCTTACAGAGAGTGTTGTAGGCTATATGGGACGGAATGTAAGTAAAAATTGTTGATCTACCCTAAATATATACGACACGGTAAAGCTCTAAAGAAAACCGACTTTGGTGGTGCATTGATCTTTCGTCGAAGCATCGCCTGTTTAATCGTATGCTAGTGTTGTCTGGTGTGCATTACGTTACGTAGCGGATGTGTCTGCTGCGGTAAATCATAATTCTTTCGTCGAAAATCAACGTGTTTTATAAAACTCCTACAGTTTGGTAACTTAAAGTGCGCTAGTTGTAGCCAATTGAGTGCGTGTGAGTGTAGTAAATTCAGCAAGTTCGATACTGCAAACGCTGGAGCCAAGACGAAGTTACTATTTCTGGAATACATGGGGGAAATATGTATGTCCTGTGGGTATATATCTTATAAACTGCAGCTAATCGATGCTTTTTTTAATGGAGGCGCTCCCATCTATACTACAGCAGCAGCTTCGTGTAGATGGCTTCTATCTCCTGGATTTTTGGACAACACTTTAACCGAGTGGCGTTCGTATCCGAGCATGACTTTCGGATGGAAGGAGCAATATCAAAGTGGTTGCGGGCGAGGGAACGACTGCTTAACGTGGTTGGCGTCGAATTGTAGAACCAAAATAAATTTGTCGAAAATCATGAGCCCTGGTGTAAGCAAAGATATCGATTTTATAAAGAGTCCAGGCAGTTGATTGTTAGGACTTTTATTTTTTCGCTGAGTCGAGAAGATACTATTACCAGGATGGAGGATTGTGCAAGAAGATTGTTTAAGTGTTCTAAAAGAGAAGATACGGTATTTACAAAGTGCGCCGTTGTACTGTGCAAACGCTTTTAGATTTGATTACTTGGGTATTAAGAGTACCCGAAAATTGACCACTCTCTCGGACATTATGTTTTTTAGTTTCAACTGTAAATTACTTGTAGTGTCGAGCAAGGAGCTATATTTTCTTTAGCATTCCAGCATTCCAGGACTTTATTATCCACAGACGTAGATATCGTCTACGTAATTCCACAAGTCCCAAGAAGAAGAAGGGAAACGAAAACTGGGTTATATGGCGAAGACTAAGGCTTTTCAAAGGAGGCTACTGCATATGTGCAAGCCCGGTTTAAACAGATAGTGTGGGGAAAAATATTTGCTTTTACAGTAAACAAGCGGGGGGATTGGTCTCGCATCGTTGTATTGACCGAAATTAGCGGAACACACGACAAACGTGTTTGTACTGTGTGTGACTCCCATCCATTCCTTAGAGAGCAGGTTATGATCGATGTGTGCGGGAGTTGGTTGCGATATAAGTGTTTGCGAACATTACTTTGCATGTACTCAGTTGTAATTAAAAAAAATGTAGCACTCCATGTCCTATATAGAATCATGTGTTGTGGCGTGTATGTTATCGTCTTCGTTTGTGGTAGATATCTATTTGTAATTAAAATAATAAATCTTAGTTCGGACTAGTGGATTGCACAAGAAAGGAACTTGGAGTAGGAATTTTGTGGGTAAAGGGCGGGTCGAGCTGGAAATCGGTGTTGCATTGGGCAGGTAACTTCGGTTCTTTGGTTGCTGTATTGTCGAATAAGGGTGTTGTTAGGCCAATAATTTCGAAAAGTTTTAGTGTAGACGGTCGGAAATCGGTAAATTATTTCACGTATTTTTCCTTTATTTCGACTCTCCGTTGGACAACAGGATTTAAATGTCTTCTGGGGCGCTAGAATATCGGTGACAGATAAATGTAGTTGGCATCGTAACAGGACATAGAGATTCCTTAAATGGGATGTGTACTGCTGTAGCAAGGAAACAAGAGGTAAAATTAAAGTACCCGAACTCTCGGAAGGCGCATCTATATCTCGATCTAAGGGCAAGATCGCTAGAGTGTTAAATTTCGGAACTTTCGGCATGGCTTAGCTCCATTAAATAAATGCAATGCGAGCTATCCTTGTCAGAGTGGTGTGTCTGCGTAGAAGGTTTTGATCATTTGGAGATGTAACTTAGGTGTTTTTGTTTAAACACGTAGCATATGTTTCTTTTATGTAGCCTGCGGAGAGAGCGCTCTGCGTTCTGGACGATTGTTAACCGTGCTTGCAGATGTATATTTAGAGACTTTGTGCTAGATGTCATTGCCGAATTTCGTTATTTGGAATTTTTGTATAAACAATATGCCGTCTTCTGCTGCTGCTGTTATCGAAAGAGTGGTTGGCATATAAGTTACATTCCGTTCGATGGCTGTTGCTTGCATCGTCTAAACAAGAGATACATTTATAGATCTAAGGTTGCGGTCGAGTTCCGAAACGGACCATTTCTTTTCGTTAGTTGGCTCTGGTTAGAATTGTTTTTGCAACCTGGATGCAGTGCGTAATAAATAAATGTGATCGCGTGTGTGTGTGTGTATTGGAATATGACGTATGCAATAAGCCTGACGCGTTTTTTTTTTTTTTTTTTTTTTTTTTTTTTGTATTTTTCCCTACATAATACTGGTTCGAGAAAGGGCGATATAAGTTACATTAAAAACACATTTCTCGCATTCTCTGCTTGATTGTTTTACTTGTGGGGAATAGGAAAGAGAGAGAGAGAGAGAGGTTCGTAAAAGAAAAAAACAGCATGATTCGGTCGTTGCTTGAGAAGTGATATACGTTTGATAACTTTTAAGGTTTGTCCGCAGAGTGCAGTGCAGAGCGCTTCTTCTTCTTCGCGCGTGTGGAGTGGAACTATTTGCTTAGCCTTTACAGGTAACGCTCGGCCAGAGCACGTGTGTGATTCACCGCCGCCCGTCGGCCGCGCGCGCTGTTTTGAAAGGCTGCGGTTGAGCAGGTATCAGCGGCAAGGGGTTGTTTGAATGGAGCGGCCGGCCGCTATTGTCCGTCTGAGTTCTGCTTTTCTCGCCAGGAGGCACACAGCAAATTGTTTTCTTGCGGGCGGACTGTTCCACTGCGAATTAGAAAACTTCGCGGACGTTGGTGTAGAGGCAGTACAAGGAGCTATAACGTTCGTAGGAAAAAAAAAAAAATAATAATAATCGGGGCGGTCGGATCGTTGTGTCCGCGTCGCCGAGGACGGGCGTGGCGCGGTTAGATAATAATTTTTTCGGTGCAGACTTCACATGCAGGTGCGGCAGCTCGCTCTTCCGCGTTCTACGGCCGGCGGCTGGGGGACGGGCTGTGGCGCTGTTAAATAAGAATAATAATTTTCGGCGCGGGCTTCGCGGCAATTCTTTCGCGAGGTGTGGGGCGCGGCCCGGTCGGCGCGCTGGGGTCGACCGGAAAAATTGCGCGCATGCCGCGGCGGGGCTCCGTAAATGCACTACGGTAGTTTTTTTTTTAGCGTATGTACGCAAGTACATGATCGTCAGGAGGCTGAAGGTGGACAGTCGGCCTGTGTGCCGCGTCTCCGCGGTCGCAGCGGTTACGGCCGGCGGACTGAGGCACACAATAGAGACTGGTCAGCTGCAGAGGAGGGTGGCCAGCGTCTGCACACATGGCTTCATTGTGTAGGCGCTGGGTGGGGGGAGAAGTGGGATCAGAGCCATCTGTTGTCAGCGGTTGGAACTACTGCTTTCAGTCGATTTCAATGGCTTGAAATGGATTGAAAATTCGATATAATTACTAGAGTAATGGGAGTACATACATATGGCATTACAGATGATCATATACATGATTCATCTATATGCACATCTAATTTTGGATGCGATATGAGCTCTAATTAAGGGTCTTTTTTTATCATGTTACCGAACAGAATGCTCTGATTTGTTGTTATATATAGAAACAGGTGCAGTCTGAGGGTGCTCCACCGGATCGGAGGGGCGAAAGCCTACCAGGACAACCAGAAATCGGTTTTCCCGCCAATTTGTGGTTGTACCAGGAACCTCCCAACTACGTGAGTCAAATGTAATTACCGTAATTGCATCCTTTCCATGTTGCTGCTGTCCCTCTGACACTCTGTGTCTAAATGACTGCAGAATATCTGTTGGGGATGGTCACGTGGTAGGGTGGGGGTGGTGGAGGGGGTGGTCACGTGCTGTGCTATCATTGGCCGGTGATAGTCACGTGACTGGTAGGGTGGGGGGTGACGTAGATAGTCACGTGATGCCTTGGGATGAGCTCAGTTCCACACCAGAGACGTGGAGGAGTGAACACGTGCAATTGCAATAACAATAAACAATTACAATAAATAAATAAACAATTACCCTAAGTACATGTAATTACTCTAAGTACATGTAATTGCAATTATGCAATTACTCTAAGTACATGTAATTGCAATTATGCAATTACTCTAATTACGCAATTACTCTAATTAATTTGATATCAAAGTTCAAGGTCACTGTGCTGAAACGCCCACAGCTATACTACTTACGATACACCTGTCTGAATAGAAATAAGAAGAGACAAAGTTAAATCGTATGGTAAATAATGAATTCTGCAAATTGTTGCTTAGAAAAATTACCGTCTGCTACGCAATTGAAATGACAGTCATTACACAAGAATCCTACGAAACACTTGAGTTCCTATTCGTCAGATGACTTATAGAATTCGCCACACTTGCCAGTTACTACTATAATATTGTTTTTCTGTCAGAAACGAATTTATGTCAGTCATTGAACTGCATTTTGATTGGTGGAGCTGTAAGAATGGAGGAGTTTATGTTTTTATAATAAAAGTACAATAACCTCTCAAAAAAGCTGACAACGAGAACAGATAGGGTAGGTATATAATTGTAGTCAGTGTCATATTTTATTTAACATCTCCGGTTGCAATTGTCATCGTCCGGGAAGGGAGTGGGTGTGAATTATGGTGTGGTGGACTGGAAAAATCATTTTTCACTTCCTAAACGAGGTGACAGACTACTGAAAAGCAGAAAACAGAAAAACGGAAAAGATAGTCGCTGCCAGAAAGACATGGTCATATTGTATTTCACTGGCATGTTATTTGTCTGGTTATGTGTGTGGTACCAGAATGTGGATGCTTATTTACCCACTGCTGAGAAACTCTTTCACTGGCAGAAAATAAGTCCTACAAACCGACTTAGTTGAGCGTCAAGAACCAGTAGCGCAAGGATAGGCTCTGCAAGATCTGTCTGCCTGTCTGTGCCATCGTACTAAACGCCTAGAATTCTCATTTGAATATTGTGACAGGGTGGAAACATCGTTCGTAATTGGTACCATCAGGGAGTCAGTTAAGTACACCGTGCAGCGACTCAGAAGCACTCTATGGAAAATGAGCTCAACGCTCAGCTAGTTGAACGTATTGCAATCTCGGTAAGTCTCTTTTTTGAGCGCAGTGCAAGTATGAGAGCTCTTTGGCACCGGCGTGATCGCAGAGTTACTTCCGGGATGGCACAGAAACATGATAACAAATTCACTTAATATTTACCTGTCTGTTTGGTTGAATAATCTCATTTACTTTCTTTAACGGTGCGACATCGGTGCATTACTTTCTACTTCAAGTGCAAGGAGGTCATACGATGCGGAAATTGGCGATTAGCTGCAGCCATCAGTGAAACAAGCAGGAAGTGAGACGTAGCAGCGCGTCAGTAGCCCTGAGATGACGTGTCTACTTGCTTTGGGTCATGGTTCCATTCTCTCTGTAGATCATAATTTTAACGCTATTTTGATAGAGCTACCAGCCATTTATGACGATAACATAAAGGTTACAGAATAAGTTACTTATAACAGCATTATACTTAATGAGTGAACGAATGACGTCTATGCGAAAACGCAATAATTTGGATTTTGTCGCTTTGAAAGTGAGTGTGCAATACTCCTGCTCCCAACTTTTGAATCCTGTCTTACCAGTGACAACGTCGCACGATGGTCAACTCATAGTTCATGACTTACGTGAGTTATCGCGTGTTCATTCATGTGTAAAATCACGAATACAGGAAAGTTCTTTCTTGAAACGGGAAATCTCTTTTGTGAGGTGATTTGCACAAAAGTACTCGCACCATTCATACGTTTCGAGCTAACTCCACTGCTGTCATACCTAAGTGCGACCCAATGACATGTTTTGAAAAACTTGAAGCATGTTAAATATTATTTGCATAAATAGCCGAGGCGATTCTTCCAGCTCGCTCGGCCAGAGGAGTGACTACATCTGTAATTTTTGTTGTCTTTTTTAAGGGAGGGAAACTGAGATCAATCTTACCAGTCAAAATATAACAAACACTATCCAAAGATCGCAAAGAATAGCTCTACTAGGAAAAGAAAACAGGGTTCCAGTCCCGCTGCGCCACAAATTTTCAATATTACCGCTGTCTACATGAATTAACTTTCCTGCAACTACCGAGAAGTTTAAAGAATTCGATTAATAAAAGGATATCGTAAAGCCCTATTAATCAGTCTCAAACAACGAATATCACACGAAAGGGATTGTCAACTCGGTAATAATCGACGGAGTTCCAGGACCTGTAATACTAATGAAATATTCCCATGTTTTATCCCTTCTCTAGTGCAAGTGGTAGGGAGCAAAACAAAAGTAGGGCCTAAGTAATGCATTTCTGTGAAATCCAAGAATTTGTATTACAGTGATTTGTAGGTCAAGAAAGTATTTTTCATGTTCTTCCGCTGTAGTGTGTAAATTTTCATTAACTGTTATTTCATTTTTATTTATTGGCATGTAGACGCTTTTTATTCGATTAGTTCCACCATTCATGGTTTGTGGAACTGAAATGGACACCTCAGTTATTCATCCAACTGAATATTAGCATTTACGTTGAGTATTCATCTTCAGAACAATATCAGAATACTGTCGGGAAAACTGACACCAATAACCCCATTAACGTAGGTATAAATCTGTATTTTGTCACAATGTGGACGTGAACGAGAAGTAATAGACGCATGCTTGTTGAACACTTTCCGTAAGAAATAACACTGTTGTGAAAGATATTAAATCGTTCATAGGAAAATCAAGTCATAGAAATTAAGCCGCGTATAATTGGCAAGTAATGGGTTTGTGTAACATGCAGGGGTGTCGATCCTGTTCACCAACTGTTGATCAATTCTTTCACAGACAGAACTTAATCTGGAATATATTCCACCATAGTGACAATTTAGCGTTATCCAGTGGCAGCATAGAAACAGTCACTGCAATTTCTATAACCATCTGATCAGCTGTGTCATCATATTACGACCGATTGGTTCTGATATGATATTGTGGGATCTTCGAGCTTGTATTCATATGAAAAGGGATAGGGTAATATATATATATATATATATATATATATATATATATATATATATATATATATATATATATATATGAGAAAATAGGAATGCGGGTAAACTACTATGAGCAGCACAGTGATCGCATTATCATTGTCAAGATAGATACGAAGCCAACACCAACAACAGTAGTACAGGTTTATATGCCAACTAGCTCTGCCGATGATGAGGATATAGAAGAAATATATGAGGAGCTAAAGGAAATTATTCAGACAATTAAGGGAGAGGAAAACTTAATTGTGATGGGAGGCTGGAATTCCGTAGTAGGAAAAGGAAGAGAAGGAAAAATAGTAGGTGAATATGGACTGGGCAAAAGGAATGAAAGAGGAAGCCGCATGGTAGAATTTTGCACGGAACATGATTTAATTGTAACAAACACGTGGTTTAAGAATCACAAAAGAAGGTTGTATACTTGGAAGAGACCAGGAGACACTGGAAGGTATCAGATAGATTTTATAATGGTAAAACATAGATTCCGGAATCAAGTTATAAACTGCAAGACATACCCAGGGGCAGATATAGACTCTGACCATAACTTGTTAGTCATGAACTGTAGGCTGAAACTGAAAACACTGCAGAAAGGTAGGAAAATAAGGTGATGGGACCTAGATAAATTGAAGGAACGTGAAGTTCTGGAGAATTTCAGAGGGATATTTAGGCAAGAACTGACAGAAACAGGGGGAAATAAAACAGTAGAAGAGGAATGGGTAGCATTGAGAGATGAAATATTGAAGGCAGCAGAGGACAAAATAGGTAGAAACGCAAGACATACAAAAAATCCTTGGATATCACAGGAAATACTAAATTTAATTGATGAGAGGAGAAAATATAAAAATGCAGTAAATGAAACAGGCAAAATGGAGTACAGACGACTAAAAAATGAGATTGACAGGAAGTGCAAAATGGCTAAGCAGGAGTGGCTAGACGCCAAATGCAAATCTGTAGAAGAATGTATAAGAAGGGGAAAAGTAGATACAGCCTACAGGAAAATAAAAGAGACATTTGGGGTCAAGAAAAACAGCTCTATGAATATCAAGGACACTGATGGAAAACCAGTTCTCAGTAAAGAAGGGAAAGCTGAAAGGTGGAAAGAGTACATAGAGCAGCTCTACAAAGGAAACGAACTTAGAGACGATGTTGTAGGAAGGGAAGAGGAAGTAGATCAAGATGAAATAGGAGATACTATACTGAGAGATGAATTTGACAGAGCCTTGAAAGACCTAGGTCGGAACAAGGCCCCAGGAGTAGATGATATACACTCAGAGCTACTAAAGTCTCTGGGAGAGCCAGCCATGAGAAAACTATTTGAACTGGTGTGTAGGATGTATGAGACAGGAGAAATACCCCTCAGACTTTAAGAAAAATGTAATAATCACCATTCCAAAGAAATCAGGTGCAGACAGGTGTGAAAATTACAGAACCATCAGTTTGATAAGTCATGGTTGCAAAATTTTAACACGAATTATGTACAGGAGAATGGAAAAGCTGGTAGAAGCTGACCTCGGGGAAGATCAGTTTGGGTTCAGGAGGAACGTAGGAACCCGGGAGGCAATACTCACTTTACGTCTTATCTTAGAAGATAGATTAAGGAAAGGCAAACCTATATTTTTAGCTTTTGTAGATTTGGAGAAAGCGTTTGACAATGTTGAGTGGAATACACTCTTTCAAATTCTGAAGTCAGCAGGGGTAAAATACAGGGAAAGGAGAGTTATTTACAACTTGTACAAAAGCCAGACCGCAGTTATTAGACTCGAAGGGCATGAAAGGGAAGCATCAGTTGGGAAGGGAGTAAGACAGGGTTGTAGCCTTTCTCCAATGCTATTCAATAGCATTTGGAATAGGGATTAAAGTTCAGGGGGAAGAAATACAAACATTGCGTTTTGCTGATGACAATGTAATTCTGTCAGAGACAGCAAAGGACCTGGAAGAGCAGTTGAATGGAATGGACAGTGTGTTGAAGAGAACGTATAAAATGAACATTAACAAGAGCAAAACAAAAATAATGGAATGCGGTCTTAGAAAATCAGGCGTTGCTGAAGCAATTAGATTAGGTAACGAAACAATGAAGGTGGTAGATGAGTTTTGTTACTTGGGTAGTAAAATAACATGCGATGGCCGCAGTACAGAGGATATAAAATGCAGAATGGCAATGGGAAGAAAAGCATTTTTGAAAAAGAGAAATTTGCTAACATCGAATATTAATTTAAGTATAAGGAAGTCTTTTCTGAAGGCATTTGTGTGGAGTGTTGCCTTGTACGGGAGTGAAACATGGACGATAGACAGTGCGGAGAGGAAGAGAATAGAGGCTTTTGAAATGTGGTGCTACAGAAGAATGCTAAAGATTAGATGGGTAGATCGCATAACTAATGAAGAGGTACTGAACAGAATTGGTGAGAAAAGGAATTTTTGGCATACCCTGACCAAAATAAGAGATCGCTTGGTAGGACACATTCTTAGACATCGAGGAATCGTAAATTTAGCATTGGAGGGAAGTGTGTGGGGTAAAAATCGCAGAGGGAGACCAAGAGACGCGTATAGTAAGCAGATTCAAATGGATGTGGGTTGCCGTTCTTATGAGGAGATGAAAAGGCTTGCTCAGGATAGAGTAGGGTGGAGAGCTGCATCAAACCAGTCTCCGGACTGAAGACCATAACAACAATATATATATATATATATATATATATATATATATATATATATATATATATATATATATATGAGCAGCTGCTGCATAGAATATCAGCACTATTCTCTGCTTCGTTAACACATAGTTATTTTGGATCTTTGGTTTTTTCTGTCCTGAATATTCTGCACAGTCAAAAGGTTTTCAGTATATCTGCTGCTCGAATTTGTTAGGGGATATAATGGGACTCTAACTAACAGATGATAGTTTCATTTTTGCAATATTTGTAGATAAATTAATCTATACATTACAGTCCCTAATTTTATGTTTGGATGACAGAAGTTCTGCTTTATTTGAACTCCATGTTGCGAAGCCTTCCCAGAAATGTTCACATCTTGAAAACAATGCTGCATTGATTTCTCTTCGTTTGTTTGCCTATCTTCGTTCGTTTGCGTCACTGACAGCGATATCAAGAAAGATATTTTCTAAGTCTATAAATGTAAAGAAAACTGACACTTATATCTAATATTTTCAGTGCAGTCAATGGAAATGCTCGAAGAAATGTGAAACAGCACTAGCAAATGGCTTTTGTTGTCATTGCGCTTACGACAGAATACGCAAATAATTGAGACACGTGTTACTGTATTAGCGGCCGGTGCATCTGTATATTTTTATTAGTGTCAACGATAGACTCATTAAAGCTAGTTACGGAATTGCGAGCAGAGCTCATTGACATATGCTTTAGGTGTTCAGACCACCAGCAGGTGCGCGAGGCGCGAGCGAAGTGTCGGTCGAGCTCGCTTGGCAATCACCTCGGCTCTTATTCTTCCTGTTGATAGTATGACTGAAGCTTGGCAACATCGCAGTGTAAGTCTGTCCACGCTGGTACCGAGGTCTTACTTCCTGGTTGGCACAGAACTATTCTCACAAATTCACTTTATGTTTCCTGTAATTTCCATTGAATAATCTGACTAGTTTCTCAGTCGAGAGGCGACAGAAGGCTATTAGCTCATGATTTTGGGTCCAGAAAATTGTTTACACGACGAAATTCCGAGTAATATAGTCTCTTACGTTGCGAATTATATGTTCTAGTGATGTATGAGGTCGTATGAAAAAACTAGCGTCTGTAGCTCCTCGCTAGCTCTGAGATAAAGTAGTCGTCTGCCACGGAGATATGTCTTGGTTAATGGTTCCGATCTCCTTGAAGTAGAATTTTTTAGCTTACTTTGTGTCAGGAGTTTCACGATTCCACATGAAAAACAACGAGAAACCTTTTGTGGTTACTTGCTATATTCTTTCAGATTATGGGAAAGTCTGACAACGTTTTGGTAGTTTACCAAATCTGTCCCTGTAGAATCGAACCGATTCCAAGCTAATTATGACGCCAATCGATGTTCGACCTGTATTTTCGTCTGGAAATAATTTTGCTCGAAGGTTATTCGAGTAGGAGCAGGAAATATAAATTTGAGAACATATGATCGAAAGAGTAGGTGAAGAATCGGTGACTTCCAAAGCACACTATTCGATGTTTTGTTTGTGAAATCAACGGGAATTATTATGGTGTAGCACTAACACATGATGTAATTTTTTAGGTCGTTTGTCCTCACAGAGGGACTAAATGGTGTCTCAAGTTGTTTGCAAAAAATGGGCGCACCATGGCGTTGTGGTTGCACTTTGCTGAGTATAAAAATCTTTTAGTACTCAGTCATTGATTTCTTCTTTAAGGTGTCAGCATGAGAGCATCATAACTCGTCACTAGTAACAATCGTGAGTAGGAAACCTGATTGAGCGGCCTGATGACATTCAAGAAAAATGTGGTAATAGTCACCCCTATAACTCTTTATACCGATTCTACTTTATGACGTTTAGATTATGTTCATACATCAGTCAGAAAAATTCAATTCGTGACTGTAATATAAGCACTAGACCTTGTAGCAAGGATACAACGGCCTGTAAATAGACTCTCAGCGGCGCGCCGCTGTCACTGAGTCCGCAGGCGGCTGCCGCGATGCGGCCGCTGGCGCGTCGCCGTAGCCGGTGCCCACCGCAAGGGCAGAGGGCCCCCGAGAGTAAACAGTTCTGTTTTGATGCAGCCACGATCTCTTTTCTGTAATTATTTCTGGGAGTTTTCGCTGTTACATTTGAAGTTCTTCCACACTGATAACAGATACAGCCGATATGCGGTATAAAAAAAAAAGTTGAAGGTTGTTGGATTCGATCTCGCGACTGCTTACATACACGCTTTAGAACGCGACTTTTACCATTTTTTTTTTTTTTTTGCTCTATCTGTAGCTCTGTTCGTTGCGGACGTTGATCAAGTTTGTTCGTTTTTGTTCGATTTGTTCTTGGCTCAGCTTTTTTATTACAGAGGGCGTTCAGCCCTCTGACCGGGCGCGCTGAGCCACGGCGCCCGGCACGTACCATGAGACCACACGCTCATACAGGACATAGTTGCCTTGAGAAGAAAATAACGCTTCCTGCTGATATTCCCGCATTCCTGAGTGTTGCCAGATCATGCATATCGCCGGACTTAGAATTCAGAGGGGCGATCGAATTCATTGTCCACACTGCTCGACCGACTCTGACTTAGCCTCTGCGTCGGTCGGCCGGCGATCAAGTTTTTTTTGTCTAAGACTGTACATTGCCTTTGGATGAAGCTTCGAAATCTTAGTCTGTACTCCTTGTATTACTCCCACTCATTGTTGAAGCTCCATCGTATCCCTGACCTACAAATTTCTCTAAATCAATGCCCAAACTATTGCACGTATCAATAATTTTGGCAGAAACATTCTCCGCAGAGAGATCTTCCCTTAGTACAGGATGGTGGAATTCTTCTTCTTTTACATATCTTATACATAATGAAAACTGCTGCTGTCCAGACACATCAACTGTTTCATCTCCAACTCAGCACTGTTGATATCTTTTACTAATTTCTCTTGAATCAATGTACCACATGTATTTATAATATCGTTCTGGATTTCAGGACTCACGTAAGTGGCATTTCTTGAGCTGTTGAAAAGGTTTTTTTTTTTTTTTTTTTTTTTTTTTTTTTTTTTTTTTTTTTTTAAACTTCATCATATTTTTCACGATATCTTATTAAGGCTCGAAATTTTCCGTCTTTCTTGTTGGGAATTCCAGGGGTAATGTGTCCACTACCGTTATCTCCTCAGAGGGGTAGCTCATTCTTTCCACAAAACATAACTGTCTCTATGATAGGCAGTAAGGCAGCCCTGTTTTGTTCTTTCTATTTCTTCCTTTTGTTGCCCAAACAAGTGGCAATGTCCTCTATTTTACCGGAAACAACTTTCTGAAAATTATCAGCTGAAACTACAGCAGAAATATGGTAACTTTTCTTAGAATGTTTTTGGAATTATTGACAGCATCTTTCCAATTTCTGACCTAATAATGAAGCGTTTCTCACTGAATAGTCACCTTTACCAATACATCCTTGTCCAAAAAGGATGCAATACTTACAAAAAGCTCCATCACGTATCTTCGAATAAGCCAGCCATTCCCATCTTTCAAGTCACGAATAATGGAATTTAAGATTCTTTTTATGACACTGAGTTGCAGGAAACTTAAATGATATAGCTGGTACGAAACGTTCTTTCAGTATGTGGGATCTTCTTTAATATTGTTCTTATATCAACTTGTGAAAAACTTACGTTTGCTTGAGGGGCACAGCCTGATTCATTTTGTGACTCTGGATGGAGGAACACTTTGCTTGGTTCCTGCTCCACAGAGCAAGAGTTTGAAAGTAGCGGAAGTTCAGTTTGAGAGCTGGTAGATGCTTCACACTGCATATAACAACTCTGAAACAAAATTGTTAAGATTTCTGTGTTAAAAGTATAACGAATTTCTTAATTACTAACTTAGAAAACAAGTTCTGTTTAAGTTCATCTATTCGAATAGAAAAAAGAACTGAACTACTATCGGATTTTTTTTATTATGGAGACTCGAGTTTAAGCTTTACTTACAACCGAACCAATAGGTCTATCGCAAAATGAGTTATACCAATCTCTTCCTTGTTTTATTTTGCTTTAGGGTATATGGTGGAAGTTGGTTTTGAAATGCAATATATATATATTTTATTTTGGATTATAGTACGGATTGTGTGATTTTCGGAGTCTTCGCTAGGAACTTCCAACTTTAAAACAATCTAGCGTAAAATGTATTTTTCCGATTTCAATGAAATTTTAATAGGTTATAGCCACATCTATTGGTCAACTTACAGAATTTTTTGATCATCCAAAAAACTTTCTTGTGAATTTTCTAAAGTAACTTTTTCTCAGCCTAGGATAAACACGCAACAGCAAACATGGGCTTGATTTCAAGCTCTTTTTTGTGGCTGTAAGAAGCTGCAACCACTATCACTATACAGTGTGCTGCGAATTTCATAGAGAGTGATGCTGAACAATAGTTTTATTCATGTCTCATCCTGCTGTCGGCTGATGACTCCGTAGTTAAGTCCTGTAAGTTCTACAAACATTTGAACACAAACATTGCTGTCGGCAGTGGACACGCCTCTGAATTTCAGAGCAGGGTTGCCGCGTACGGTTCCTCCCGTGTGCGGTCAGGAGAAACCCGGGTGTTGTGAAAAGAATGCCCTGGGCCTTGATGTATTTTTAGTTTGTTTCATAACTTTTCGATGTTTCTTTTTTTACCTTTGTGATTAGTTTTGCTTGAATTAGTGTATAACATAACACTGAGTACATGAATTATACCCCCCAGGAGCTCACGGTTCTTTCGTGAGTACGTGCGTGGCGATCACGGGGTCCCGACCTAATGCAGTCTTCTTTCCTTCTTTACTTCACTGACTGCATTTCCTTTCCCCTCCCCTCCTTTCCTATCCTCACTCCTTCCCCTCCCCACCGGGCGACTGATAACCACAGTAGTTTAGTCCCCTATCCCAACCAAACAACCCAATGCAACATGAATTATATACAATGAATCATACAATACATGAATCATATCAATCATTGGGATCGTGAGGCAGTTGAAATGAAGCACGTTGCTATGAATTAACGAGAGCTGGACTTTCCACTACGTCGTAACTGCATGCATCACAAAGGTATGGGAAAACAAAAAAGTCCCTCACATACAAAACATCAAACTGTACTGGAAAAAAATATTATGAAAAAATGAATTTTAGAAGTGTTGTGCTTTTAACCTGAAGCTGATTTTATGTAACATTAAAAATAAATAAGAAATACGCACGTCCCAATGAACTATTTTAGACACAAAGAAAAATTGTGTGTCTAAGTGAAAGTGTTGATATGAATCAAGCAACAGCTAAAGCTGGATGTGCATTAATTACAGTGTGTCTTTTTGAGACCCAATGTGTGAATCATCGTACCAAGGAACGCATAGAGGACAAACATACAGATAAACATTCATTTTTATATTCAGAGATAAGGTACCGCATTCACGTTGAAGTTTTACTAGCAGTAGTAGCCAGTAACGAATCTTCGATATTTGTGGACTGAGGCAGAATCTTGATACTGCCCCACTCGCACCTCACCTACGTCTAGAGCTGATTGTAGCATTAAAGTGCTGCATTATATGAGAATTGGGTTGTTTGTTCACAGAGGTAATATTACTAAAAATATTATTAAGGGTAAAGACTGTCGGTGGTTTTTGGTATGAGATTTAAATCGACGTCGGGTTTTTTTTTTTTTTTTTTTTTTTTTTTTTTTTTTTTTTTTGGGTGGGACATTACTGTGACTTTAGTGTTTATTTGGAATGAGGTGATTGGCAACCCTGGCAGCCATAATGAGGCTGCAAGACGCCTCCTGCAACTCCCAACAGCTCACGAGATAGATTTTTACAGATTTTTTAAAATAATAGTTCTACTTAATTAAAGAAATACTCATTATACATTGTCACGAGATATTATCATAAAATCAATGTAAAAAGTAAACTACAAGATATTCATGAATATATAACTATACGCACCAGGTTTTTCGAAACGAATTATAAAATAAAAAATGAAATGATCTGAAACGACGTGCAACATTGTGTGAAAATTTCAATTCGATCGGTCAGGAACTTCCCGAGGTTTGCCACAACGCACATTTTCATTTTCCATTGCATTTTTCTTAATATCAAAGCTCGAAAAGTGCTTTAGTGATTGATTTCAAATGTTGACATATTGTTGCTTTTGTCTCTCGTTTCCGCCAGTTGACCTTGGTATTGGTGGCCGAGTAGAGAGAGACCGACACAAGAAAATAGGATGCACACGTGTGCAGGTACAGAGTCAGAGGTGACCAGCCAGGGGGACAGCAGAAACTAGAAACACTAAGCTAGATTAGAACAAGTTGTATATTTCGTAGAAATAGGATAATACTTAACTTTTACAAGTTTCAAGACTGCAGAATGCTGATACATAGTTGAACTAGATAGAGGCCTGCCTATTGATAAGTCCTAGTGCCTGTCCTTATCCCAAGTGAGCGATGCAGTTCGGTGGTGGCCACGAGCGGGGTTGAAGCAGAGGGCGCTCGTGGCCGACGTCGTAAGAACGCCGCGCCGTGCGTGCATGGCGGCGCGCGGCGAAAGTACGTGGCGCGCACTTCAGACTTGTGCGTCACCACAGTTGCATTCTAATACAGGCGTGTTTGCATGTAGATATATGCAGCAGTTAAGGTGCGTAATCAATCCTCTCAGGTCATATTTGAGTAGAACTCTGCAAAATACTTATGGGGAACGATATGTAGTTTACTCACGCATGGGGAAACTGTCTAATTTATTTGTATATGCACAACTAAAAAAAAAAAAAAAAAGAAAGAAAGAAATTGTTAGATCAAACACTTCTTAAACATTTTTTGTTTCTCGTGCCATTGTAACGCATACCAGGTACCAAACCCTTTTTCTTTCCATTGGATTGCAACGCACGTCGGATACAGCTAGTTTATTAATACAAGTAAACTTTATTTAGCAAATCGACAAAAATATCTCCAATATTCTGCGAAACGATTACTGCTTGATCTGCTAATAACATGGAAATAAAATCAGTAAACTGTAACTACTAAAGTTAATATTATTTTAGCCTTCTGCGATTATGTGACTAATAATATTTCCCAGTCAAAGAAACCAATTTTGCTTTCATTTCACGTGATAGTTGAACACGAAAAGAAAACAGCAAAAATCACGAAATCTATACACAATTTACGTGAAGACTAATGTTTTTTTGTTAGTAAATAAATGAACAATGTATAGTCTGTCTCAATGGCGTGATTCTTACATCATTATCATGAAGGAACGTATTCACAAGATGAGCACGAAAATTGTACTGATACAAAAGGTTAAAAGTAGGCCGCTGTACGTAAGAAAAGCTTAATTCTGGTAGGAGGTACCCTTAAGAGTTAACTGTTATAAAAAAGCTTAAATTTAGCAGTAAAATTAGCAAAAGGACCGTGTGAACTACCGGCTACTCCCTGCTGCAAAAACCTTGTTCCCTGGGCCAAATTGAGATCTGACTTGGTTCAAATTACTCTAATAACAGAAAGTTAGCGATACAGTGGACAATATACGTAGTTCCTCAAACGAAATTACACACAGGCATTAATAAACAAGCCACCTCAATTAAAGTTATTTCATAAAGGTGGCTAAGAAAAACATTTATGCCTCAACGGTACTTAAACAAAACAAAAAAAAAAAAACAAAAAAAAAATTGCATCTGAGCTTGTTCTCAGCTCTGGTGAAAAACAAAGTTAAATAAAAGGGGTAAGGTGCTCCAAAACTACAATTTATAGGCAAACAAAAATTATATTGAACTTTTGAAGTCGAACACAAGCAAACTGGGGAACCAATTTTGTTAATACAATAAAAGTGAGTCTCCTTACATGAGCTAATACTGACGATGCCCAGCATTGAATTTAACATAAATTACACATAACTTAACGCTACTGTGGGGAGGATTTACAAACAACAATCACTCGCTCACACACATACAATGCAACAGCGAAACTCATCGAAATCAGCATGCTTAAACGAGGCAGAAGCAGGCGCCGCTATCGTAGGCGAAATTCAGTAAACCCGGAGGTAACACACAACACAATATACAATAAAACTGCAAAGATGGCTCTGGTCTGTCGTGCTTGATTTGAGATGGTGCGTGAGTATAGCAAAGTTAAGTTGCATCTAGATTAGACCGCGGGCAAACACGCTAACGGCGACACACGGATACGTTACATAATCGCACTCCACTGAAGGTGAATTGGTTAAAAATCGGATTCATTACACAAAATCACGGCGGACTCTTAAGTTGCAATCTGAGAGTAAATTACCTAGGCAATGGTTTTATGAGAAGTGGCGTGAATTCAACTGACTTGCTGTAAACCCCTGAAGTCGGAATTCGGACCCACGTGGTTCCGAAAACCGATAAAAATGTATAAATTCAATTTCCGAAAAATAAAGAAAATTAACTACGGCATGCAACCCCTAGAACTACGTAGAATTTCATAAGGAAACTAATGAAATGCAGCTACACGCGATAGGGAGCGATTACAGAGAAGAATGAAGTCCAGTCTAAAAAAAACCAGAAAAGTGAAATAATTACAAAGACGGAAAAATGTGAATAAAAAATACGGCATGCGACCCTTAGAAATACATAGAATTTCATAAGCAAGCTATTGAAGGAGGTTGTACAAGCCTCGGAGAGAATTACTGACCAAGAGTGAATGTATACTACAAGTTCGGAGAAGAAACAGCAAAATTAAAATAGGTGGGGAGAGAAGATCACGAAATGTTAGTGGAAATCACAAGGATACACGCCTGATGGACATGGAACAAACAATAGTAGAAGCTGAAGGCTTTGTTCTAAGCATCGACCACGTGGAACACATATCACTAATGGAAGGAAAGGATAAGAAAAATTTTACTTGCACTGTACAAAAATGAACATATCGTCTGTTAGAAATTGGGCCCCACAAAGCTAGAGAGAATTTACACTGAGTTCGTACACCGCCACATAATCACAAAAGGTTTGAATATACCAGGCCGTTATCAAACTGCAACTAGTAACAAATATACCGCATTTATCTGTTGGAAATCACTGGATTGAAAAACTAGAACACATTTCCACGCACAATCGGAAAAAATACTCTAAAAATTAATCTAAGTTCAAGAGTCTAAGTTAAACATGGTAGACAACGAATCGCTACCATCTCCATGGGCAAAAGAGCAGAAACAACTTTTCTTCACCACGATCCCAGCACAAAGTGAAGACCGAGCGGCCACAAGGTGGGAAAGCTACCGGAAAACTGTGCAAAACCCAGTGGTGGTGGGGAGAGAAGATCGTGAGACTCGCCCTGGAGAGGGCTCATCGACTGGCTTGTAACCAAAGGGTGTAGAAACCTCTTTGGTCACAACAGCAGCAGGGGATGGTTACGACAATCGACTCTGAGCCAGAGAGAACCATGCAAAGTGAGCTATTACCACCCACATTCATACAGCCATTAGATCCTAGCACATCCACTTAAAAGTAAAACAAGTACACATTCTCAAAGGGACAGTGGCATAGCGGAGTAGCCTCATGCCTTGAAAACAGTGGGATTCTAGTTTTAACAAAATGCTAATTCAGGGACATCAAATAAATTACAATTTTATAAAAAATATATGGAAGATGTCAGACAGTCGTCTTTCATCACCCCTTCGTTAATTGAAAATTTTGATGTAGGCTGAGGTAATTATATTTCATCAGAGACAGCAAACTTTTCTAAGCTAACCTGTGGTTGTCTTATGGGCAACATAGACAGCTGGGGCACGTCACTTAAACACAGCAAATACAAAAAACACATTATAACATACTAATTCCTATAAAAACTAAATCAATGGAGATGCAAATGTCGCTGGTGAGACCACGGGATTGGGACAATATACATAGCAATCCAAAATTTACAAACATAGATAGACAAACCATAAATATAGAACATACATGACTTTGAAACATAAACAAGAAAAATCACATGGTTGAACGTGTCTTGTGTTGTATCACAAGAATCTAAGATAGTACATAAACAAGCAAAGACACATGGATCAACTGTCACCATAAGTTCATTACAGTCATATTTTAAAAATGCTCAGGGCGACCAGTGTCGCTACAGGGAAAGGGCATCTTAGCAAGTGAATCGTACTTCGGACTCTCAGAGCGTTCACGGTTTTGACTGCTCACACCATTTTTCCACCTGATGCTATCCTTCACATTGTCGTCCACTCAACACTGGTTTTTAAGTCACAAACACTGTTCCCATCTGTTCGAATCGTAGACTTGGGCCTTCTAAGTGGGTGAAGAACACTCTTCTAGAAGATAATGGGAGGTAACTAAATCCCGCACACATAAGAAGATACTTTAAACTTCCTCTTCCTCAGCTATTCAACTGCATCAGATATGAGTAGGAGGGGGTGGTTAGTGCACCTGTCTGCAGGCCTGGCGGCCCTTGTTCCATGTGGCAGGGGCCTGACGAGTGCTCAGGTTGCGAAGGCTGATCACTGGAAGAGCTTAGCGGCGGCGAGTCGGACCAGTGCAGCCACGTCTTTTGTGTGCGCTGACAGGCCCGTAGCTTGGTACTCGACACTGTGTATTGCTGCTAATCATCCAAACTGGCCAGCTGAGACCGCTGGACCGGGTACCTGTTATGGAGGTACGACAGGTTGGCTGCTCGTCTTCCAGTTTCCCGGCAAACCCCTGGTATCTCCGATATCCATTTCGGTCCACTCCTGCGCGTGAGGTTGGCGTGAACTGTTGTATGCCTCCGTCTTGGCCACAGTCACCATCACATATCTGTCAACACTTTGGTACACATTGTTACCACAAGACACCCGAAACTTACAAGGAACTCCATCGTGTCACAATCGTGGAGAGCTCTCGAATTCTTTTTCAAATAAACATTTAACAAAAATACAATTGACTTGTTAGCCATAACATTTTAAAATTAAAACACTTATTAAGATATACAAAAATAGAACTCCTAGGTTCTTAGTTCTGTATAAAACATTTTAAGATTAAAGATACAATATTCACAGATATAAGAACTCTGTTTCAAATAAAATGGAAGCGCAAAACACAAAAATTGACATGTTACATTGAAATCACACAGAGGTACATATCAATAATAAAATAGATTATCCTATAACTTAATATAACACCGAGAATAATATTTTTAATAAATTAAACATGGTCCAGTACAAGCACTGAACCTTAGTTATTATAAACTAGCTGCTTCCCGCGGTGTTACCCGCAGTTGAATAGTCAGACATTAAAGTTCCAAGAAAGGGCATAAATAACTACATGACTGTTTCCGACATTGTTAGCACGGAATATATAATTGTCTTGGAACGGATGGAGAGCCAAAAATCTATTGCAATACGTCCCTGTAACCGACGTTTCCAGACTTCTTGTTCTCCGAGTATACGTTGACATTTGTAGCTCTCGATACACGGGAGCAGCCTATGTAGAGCTGTCCGTGCGAGAAACATGGGGTGGCCAGATGAATACCTGCCACTTTTAATGTTTGTCCTTGACTCTTGTTTATAGTAATCGAGAAGGCCACTTCTGTAACCGTTTAAAGTGGAATGGAAAGTTTGTTGGGATGATGGGAATTCGTGGTATTAATGCAGTCTCTCCCTTGGCTCCACCGGTGATGATGGTGGCTTGCACGATATGCCTTCTCAGGTCCGTGACGTGTAACCTGGTGCCACTGCATAATCGTGGTGCATCCAAGTTACACACCAATAAAACAGGCACACCCACCTTCAGCTCCAACTTGTGGGATGGCACCCCTGAGAGCTTTAATGGAGAAAAGTAACGAAATATAAAGAATTCTAACGGAGAAACGAACTGTTGAGATCCTAAAAATGCAAAGCGAACCAACAAAAGAAACAACAAATGTAACGAATAAAGAAACTATCCTGATCCTATAAATACGGACTAAACGAATGAAAGTAACAATAAATATAACAGGGAAAGAAACCAACGAAGTCTTACAAACCAACAAAATCACCAGAGAAAGATTGAATCAAGAAATCTAACCAGCAAAGTCACCAGCACTAAAAGCAAACGTTCGAATGATATAAATAATCAAAATCACCAAAGAAACTATTATTCTTTGAAATCCAAAGAGAATACACCTTTAAAGAATTTCGATAACATGTTCGAACATCTATAGTTGAAGGTGACAGTCCAATACACGTTATCGAAAACCAAGGAGAAAACAATATTTAAGAACCTGGATAATATCACAATTGAATACACATTATACGTCCTGAGAAATATTTTCATGAGTGTTATACTGCCTGCCATCTGTTGAGTGCATTTGCTACTACTTTCGTTGCAGTTGGCCGGAATACACAACGTTTCATATGTTAACTGCAGCGTACCGCCTGCCATCTGTTGTGTGAATTTGCTACTACTTTCGTTGCTCGCTCTCGCTCGCTTTCTTGACGGACCTCGACCTTGGTCCGATGGTTGTGCAGGCTAAGCATTTGCTGCTATTCCTGCTGTACCTGAAACATAGGGAAAAGTATTAGTACCTGGCTTTATGTGTGGACTTAGACTGTCAGATTGCTGACGATGTATTATTATATTCTCTTCTTTTTCCTGGTTTGCTACGAGATTTTGTTAATCTCGCAGCAGGTCAGGCCAGCGGGTTGTTGGCCTGTAGTGGTGTTGTGTCCCCAATTGACGGATGAACCGGTTGTGGGACTGCTCTGTCTTCTCGTAGAAGATGCAGGGCAGTCTTCAGAGCGCGGTTCTGGATGGTCTGCAGCAGATTGATGTGGACGTCGGCGGCGTTTCCAAAGACTGGGGACGCGTACTCGAGCATAGGGCGGACCAGTGACAGGTACAGCGTAATGCCGTGTTCCGACGGTAGTGGCGACTGCGGGTTGAGCAGTGGGTAAATGGCGCGTAGCCGTCCTGTGGCCCTCTGTCTTACATCACTGTCGTGATCTTTCCAGGTGAGCCTTTGGTCTAAGGTTACCCCTAGATATTTCGCCGTTGTACACCAGGGGATGGGAGTCCCCAGGATCTCGATCGGCGGTAGCGCATCGGGCAGTTTGCGTCTAGTAAAGACGACTGCCTGGTTTTTTGCGGCCTTGAATTTCAACCGCCACTTAGTGGCCCATGCACCCAGGGCGTCGCAGCCGACGTGGAGTCGGCGTCGCATTGTGAGCGCGTTCATACTGCGGGCGAAAAGCGCCGTGTCATCGGCGTATAGTGCCAATTCGACGCTTGCGACTCGCGGAGCATCAGCAGTGTACAGGGAGTACAGCAGGGGGCCGATGACCGAACCCTGCGGCACTCCCGCACATATCCGCCTTTCTGTGGATCTGCCGTCTTCTGGCCTTACGTGGAAACTCCGTTCGGACAGGTACGACTGCAGCAGTCTTCCATGGGACGTCGGGAGCCCGTGAACAAAGAGTTTGTACACTAGGCCGTCGTGCCAGACGGAGTCGAAGGCACGGGAGACATCGAGAAACACTGCACCGAGGAATTCCCTTGTTTCCAGTGCCCGCATTGCCGGTTCGACCAGCCTTAGTAGCTGGTGCGTGGTGAAATGACCGGCTCGGAAACCGAACTGCTCGTCCGGTATGATGTTCTCTCGCGTGACGTGTTCTAGCAATCTTGTCACGTACAATTTCTCGAACACTTTCGAGAGGGATGGCAGCAGGCTTATGGGCCGATAGCTGGTCACTTCTCGTGGGTCTTTGCCTGTTTTCGGGATTGCCACCACCTCTGCATGTTTCCATGCGTTGGGGAAGACACCCGAGCGGAGGACCTCGTTAAAGACGTCCGCTAGAAGCCGATATGTTTCCTGAGGGAGGTTCGTCCGTTGCAGTTCACGTACGCTATTTATACGTGGCAGTTCGCGCTTTGTACACAAAATAGGGCTTGGTATCTAGATCCCATTCTACACAAAAGTCAATGTTTTTTCTTGCCATGGTACTTAGAGCATATTTTATTTAAAGTCTTCAATTTATATACATACTTCCTTGATTTGTTACAATAAATGAAAATGAATGTGGCATAAACACCAACATTCAGATTTCTTGTGTATGTAATTATATGTCAGTTAAGCCGTTTTGGCAGTATCCCAGAATTTTTTTGTATATTCGAAAGTAAAAAAGATAACAATAACAAAGAAAAAAATCACTATAGCAGGACACGAACCATTGCCCAAAATAATGGAAGTTTATGTCATGACGCGTTAACCCTCGCAGCTAAACATGACAAACACTACATAGCTCCTCTGCTGTTGTATTAGAAGCTTCTTACAACTGTTACGTATTTCTATGGATATATTTCAAATAAATAACTTGTAATAAACATTTTGAAAAGTAGCCTATGTCCTAATCCAAGACATAAGGAATCTCTATATGAAATTTCATCTAAATCAGTGCTGCAGTTTTAGCGTGATGCGGTAACAAACATACATACTTTCGCATTTATAATATGTATAGGATTAGCCCACAGGGCAATTGTCACGTCAGATTATAGTCTGTGTTAGTTTTAGGGAGGCAAATCTGCCTTCATCTATGCAGCATGTAGCGCTATGCAAAACCTGACTACCAAGCTAGTTAGGCAAACTCTAACTACATACAACCCGGGCGCAAATTATTCTAACTACCACGCGAGGCGGGGAGGGAGGTCTCTTGAACTCGCCGGTCTGGTTCCACACGCTGCAAATTGGAGGTTAGTGCCTGTAAACAAACTTACACCAATCGCTCACAAAGAGGCGAGAAAACACACATATTAACTAAAAAACAAGATAATACATATTGGAAGAAGAACAAACGAAAAAACATGATCAAATGTACAAACACATAAAATAAACACTACAAATCCACACATGTTAAAGAATCCTAAGTTAATAAAGTGAGATCTAAGGTATTAGTTACTTACAATGTAAACTAATCTTACCACAATTATGCTGAAAAATTAAGAATGAGAACTAGTGGTTGCAGGAAAATCAGTGTTTACCTTCCTCGTTGTACTCGTTAGACGGACAGTTCCTTGACATTGATTTTGCCGTTCTTCAACTCCTTTATTTTTTTTTATCTCCTCACATGTTTTTCTGTTTCTGAATGTGATTCTGGCCTCTTCCACAGATCATGCTCGGATCTTTAACTTACAAAACTGCTCTGCAAAATTTATCTGAAAAAAAAAATGTAAGTTGGTTCTATTAATAATCCAGGGTGTATATTGTCAATGAAATTTTGATGAACCCCTTCATTCGTGCTCTGCCGTGACTGTCTACCGGTCGAATGGCACACCTTCTGTTATTCAAACGGACAATCCCGAGACAAAATTGTCTAGACCGTCGTCTTATTAACATGCTACCTTATGGGGAGATTACCAATACAAAATCTACAGTAAAGGTGACAACTCAAGCACTTGATAAACAAGGCTTGATTCATGCACAGTGAAGAAGAGCACACACCCTTAAAACGACAAACCGGGATACAAATTACATAAACAAGATATACACAATAAAATACTTAACAGGGCCTAAACAATTTAGACCATCAATCCTCACGATGGAAACAAAAGATAAAAACATAGACAAAAAGGGACTATGTGAGCTTGGCAGCCTTATAGCTAACAGGGACACTAATAATGATTTAAGTACAAAACGGAGCGTCAACGTAACGCACATCGAACAGCTGACAAGGTGGAACTGGCAAGTTGCTGTTAACCATGCCAATAGCGGCGTGCACCTTATAGTACACAAAACACGCATACAACATAAAGACGTGTGATGGAGAAATGAAACTGCACATCAAACACATACATATAAAAAGGACACATATTATAAAATACACTATTAAAACAAACCACTTAAAGAAATACTGCAAAAGGCATACAAAACACAGCAAAACACACTAAATCTACCCCAGAAAACATAAAAACTTAGGATGTATGTTACTGGCTTGTCCTGGGGCTGGGGTCTTTCGGTTGGTTATGGCATGGATCAGCGGACCTGATTTCCACGTCTCTTGTTGGCGGGTCGCGTTGCTTTTTCTGGGCTTTATCAGGTCGGTAGCCCTTACTACTGTTCCCGAACTTTCGCCATTTGTCTGCTCGCTAATCATGCCAATAACCTTGCTCGTTCCTCCGCTGCATCTGATACTTAGCATTGAAAGGACCAGATTCCCCGTTGCTAGTGCTTTCCGCTTGGCGGTTGTTACTAGCCCTATTGTCGCTCTGATTGCCGTCTCTTCTAGGTCTGTAATCATCGTCAAACTCCAAGTCCTCCAGGTAAGCCTGGAAGGACTCAATGTCCTCCTTGCAGCTTCCTGCAAGGACGGCATTGCACACATTTCATGGGAGCTTCAACCTGCAAATTCTAATTAATTCACATAGAGTGTATGGGTAGTCGAGGAATTGATTTCCTAGCATCATTCCTTGGAAGAATTCGCCGAGACTCCTGCAATTGTTGTTTGCAAAGAGGGTCATCACTAAAATGCTACTTTTTACTCATTCCTGCTGCCTTTCCGACCAGTAGGCAGAGAGGAAATGCTCCCTAAAATCGGAATAGTAGCGGCAATATCTCAAGAGAGGTCGCTCCGCGTGGCAGGCTCAAAAATGTTAAAATGTTTGTAGAGCTTATGGGACTTAACTACGGGGTCATCAGTCCCTAAACTTACAAACTACTTATGAACTAACTAATACTAAGTACGGCACAAATATCCATGCTCGAGTGGGGATTCGAACCCCTGACTGTAGTGGCCATGCAGACTGTGGCAGGCTCTCCCTCGAGATATCTGCACACATACTCGTTTTTCTGTCCTTCTTGCCAGTTCGGAGGCAGAGAGTAATCGAATTGCTCTAACCACGCACGGGGGTGTATCCCACTTGCAGAGTTTCAGAAGACGTGGTACTTTTTTACTGTCAAAAAATGGTTATAATCAAATGCCTGCACTGGCTCTCGCACAGGCACTCAACTTGGTCTTTCTCTTATGGAAGGATGGACACACAGAGGTTCGACTTCCTCATCGTCGAAAGCCGAATCATCTCCGCGGTCAGAACGACAGGGCCGACTTCCACACCAACTTCGGGAGGAATTTTCTATTTGTAGGGGAGGTGGGGTTGCAACGGAGACTTACTCCAGATTCGCGACGTGTTCTTTTAGCTCGCCCGCTACATTGCAATGCCTACGGTTAATTTCCCACTGTTGTTCCTTGAATCGGAGTAAGTCGCGAACGTCCTCCGATTTATTTGCAACAGCGGAAACTGCCCTTTCTGGCGCCGTCTCCCCCGTCTATAGAAGCTGCACCACCGAGGTGGCCAGCTCTTCTACGCGCGCGCCTAGTTCATTGGTGTGCGTTTTCGCTCGACCGTCTACCAAATCGACTCTCTCGTTAAGAGAGTGGAATTTAGTATTTACACGGTCAGAGAGGGCAGATATAGCTTCTGATTTCCTGAAATTTTCGTCGTGTCTACCAAATCGACTTTCTCCTCAAGACCGTGTAAGTGTTACTAGTTGCAGTTTGATAATGGTCTGGTATATTCAAACCTTTTGTGATTTTGCGGCGGTGTACGAACTCGGTGTAAATTCTCTCTAGCTTTGTGGGACCCAATTTCTAATACACGATATGTTCATTTTTGTGCAGTGTATGTAACATTTTTCTGATCGTTTCCTTCCGTGAGTCATAGGTGTTCCACATGGTCGATTCTTAGAACAAAGCCTTTAGCTTCCACTATTGTTTGTTCCATGCCCATCAGACAAGTAACTATGCGTGTATCTTTGTGATTTCCACTAACATTTTGCGATCTTCTCTCCCCGCCTATTGTAATTTTTCTGTTTCTTCTCCGAACTTGTAGTATGCACTCAGTCTTGGTCATTACTTCTCGCCGAGGCTTGTACAACCTCCTTCAGTAGCTTGCTTATAAAATTCTATGTATTTCTAGTGGTTGCACGCCGTAGTTTTTATTTTTATATTTCCGACCTTGTAATTATTTCACTTTTCTGGGTCTTGAGACTGGACTTGTTCCATCTCTGTGAACGCTCCAAATGTTTCAAATGTTTGTATAGCATATGGGATTTAACTACAGGGTCATCAGCCCCTAAAGTTACAAGTACTTATCAACTGGCTTATCCTAAGGACGGCACAAATATCCATGCCCGAGGGGGGATTCGAACCCCCGACCGTCGTGGTCGTGCAGACCGTGACTGGAGCGCCTCAGTCCCCTCCGCCACCGCGGCCGGCTGTGAACGCTCCCAATCGCATGTTGCTGCATTGCAGTAGCTTCCATACGAAATTCTACGCAGTTCTAGGGGTTGCATGCCGTAGTTAATTTTCTTTATTTTTCGGGATTGAATTTATACATTTTTATCGGTTTTCGGAACCACGTGAGTGCGAACTCCGACTTCAGGGGTGCAGCTAGTCACATGAATTCACGCCACTTCTCATAAAACCAGTGCCTAGATAGTTTACTCTCAGATTGCAACTTAAGTGTCCGCCGTGATTTTGTGCAATGAATCCGATTTTTAACCACTTCATCTTCAGTGGAGTGCGATCATGTAACGTAGCCGTGTGTCGCCGTTAGTGTGTTTGCTCGCGGTCTAATCTAGATGCAACTTAACTTTGCTATACTCGCACACCATCTCAAATCTGGCACGACAGACCAAAGCCATCTTGTATATTGTGTTGTGTGGTGCCTCCGGGTTTGCTGAATTTCGCCTACGATAGCGGCGCCTGCTGCTGCCTCGTTTCAGTACGCTAATTTTGGCGAGTTTCGCTGTTGCATTGCGTGTGTGTGAGCGAATGAGTGTTGTTTGTAAATCCTCCCCCCAGTAGCGTTATGTTCTGTGTAATTTATGTTAATTTCAATGCTGGGCATCGTCAGTGTTAGTTCCTGTAAATTGGTCTCCCATTTTGCTTGCGTTCGACCTGAATAAACAAGTTAAGTTTACTATAATTCTCACTTTCCTATAAATTGTAGTTTTCGAGCACCTTCCCCCTTATATTTAACATTGGTTTTCACCACTGCTGAGAACAAGCTCAGATGAAATTTTCCATGTTTAAGTTCCGTTGCGCCATATATGTTTTTCTTTAGCCACCTTTCTGAAATAACTTGAATTGTGGTGGTTTGTTTATTAATGCCTGTGTGTAATTTCGTGTGAGCTTTTAAGTATATTTAGGCCACTGTATCGTCAGCTTCCTGTTATTACAGTAATATGAACCAAATCAGTTCTCAATTTGGGCCAGGGAACAAGGATTTGCAGCCGAGAGTAGCCGGTAGTTCACACTGACCTTTTGCTAATTTTAAGCTTTTTCATAACAGTAAACTCTAATCTGGATACCTCAGCCCAAAATTAAGCTTTTATTTCGTACAGTGGCCTACTTTTAAGAGGAGCTGTTAAAGTAAGTAAGCAAGTAAAGTCCCCCTTGTACATTATACATCATAAGTAGCCACCCATCCTTCAGATCCAACACTTTATTATAATGAAGGGAAAAAATATGGAAGGGATTATTTATTTATTTATTTGGTGCTGCACATATAAATTTTTTTCCACAGTAATCGTCTGTATATGAGAGCACATCAACAAACATAAACTCTACCAGTTGCAGTGGATGTAAGCAAAGTATCACCACTACTTCGAAAATAACGTGTGTTACCTCACAAGTCGTAAACGCTATCTACTGTGTTCACTCTTCCACATCCCGACTGCCACTGAATGATTTACATGTCCCTCCTATCACAACATGATCACATGACCATTGACCAATGAGAGCACAGCAGCATGTGCCTACGTCACAGCCTCTGCCACCTGGACATGTCGAAACTCGTCTACATGGCTCCCTGAAACCCAATAAACGATGTGATACACAAATAATAATCAGGGTAGCCGTATTGTACTTCCGGTTTATTCTTTTATTTACAATTACTCTGTACTGTAAGTGAATGTATTCACTTTTCCACATCCCGACTGCCTCTGACCAATGGGAACACAGCACCAGGCCATCTACATGTGCCCCCCCCCCTCCACAAACCGACCATCACAGATCACACATGGAATATTACCACACAGTTTCATGACGCCCCCAAAAACGCTATAATGCAAATTTTATACTACCTACAACGTAAAATAGAAGTGCGCGGGGCTGCAGCGGTGCGAGTTGTACTGGGTACGGTCGTTATAAGTACTTTGTAGCGCCGAGCAACGTGTTTGTGGCTCCGACTGAGGCGCAGTACAGAAAGGGTGTTCAGAACACCTTGGTGTACCACTACGACTCTAAGTACACTCTCCACTGCAAGTAATTGTCCGTGCCGCTTCGCGGTGTGATTACAGAGACCGCTTCGCTCGTCAGGCAATTATTTTTTAAACACGCCGCACGCTGCTCTTACGGAGAGAGAATTTAAAACCACACAATGGTGTGACGTACTTGCATACGTAGTATTAATTATCACACTACGTTACGATATCCTCTGCAACTCAAAATACATAGCGTCTTATAAACTCGCGTCCACAGCCGGCAGTCGAAATTATACGCGCGCGCAGAATACCGAGCGCGCCACTTAATTGCTGTTGGCCGGCCGGCCGATAAGATCTAGAGATGCGTGCGTTATTCATCTGGCGCGCGTAGCCACTCGCGGCGGACCTGCGCTCGGCAGACAATAACATTGGAGATGGAATTCTCCGCCTGTCGCATACCTGAAGAGTGGATGCCTCACGCCACAGACAAATATATACAGTGGGGAAACCTCCGTGAGGGCCCGGTCCTACGCTCAGGGGTGCGGGGAGGGAGGGTTTCCAGCAGTTCCGTAAGATGTCCCATGATGGCGCTGCGGTCAGAAGCAGCTCTTTAAACTGGCCAGAGCAGGCGGCAGGTAGCGGCTGTCCCCACCACCACCTCCCCTCAAACGCCAGCAAGCCGGACACAGCCGTGGCCTCGAAGCAGGCGGCACGAGCTCTCCCCTCACCCTCCCCTCCACGCTACCCTCTGACGTGCGAGAGGCACCAGCTTCGTTCGAGTGGCGCTGCTGACGGTCAGGAACAGTTTGAGGCGTTCGAGTGGCACTTTTGACTCTTTCTGACGATATCTGACTGGCCAATCTGGTGTTCGTGTGGCGGAGCTGATAGTTGGCGACCGTAAGTTTAAGTCAGCGGATTTTCGTCAAACTGTTTTCTGACTGCCCCCTCCAAAAGACAAGCCCGCATATTTACGAAGAGGTTTGTGTTCTAAGTCTTCCATTTTCTCTTGATTGAGGCTGAGTCTGTTTATTAGACAGGCATTCTTTCAACTTACACCCATACATACTATAAATGAAAGGTGTGGAAATTTTCATAACACGAATTTAAAGATGAATGCGTATGTTTTTACAGTTTGGATTTTGATATATTCGCCTGAAAATGAAGTCCAAATAGTCCTACTGAGATTTTCTGTGCCATCTGTAAATGAAGTGATTGACATATAAGAATAATATAGTTCACAACAGGCATTAGCAGTGATAGATTTTTATTACCGACATGTGTGCCACTATAGAGTCTCACAATTACTGTTCCGTGTTTCTCCTTGTGGTTATATATTATAGAAATCTATTAGTGCCAATGTGGGCGTTTCTACACTAAATGTGTAACTTTTGGGAAAATCATGTACGATGATAATTCTTGCACAACACCTGCAAATTTTTGTATATTAATTTGTATGTTTCATTTTTTAAATTTTATTGTAACTCATAATAATGGGACAAAATGCATATGAAGTTGTATGTTACCAAATATTCCTTTCACACACAACTATCCTAATTTACCTCATTTTTGTATGAGGTTTTGTCAGGTTAAATTGGCTACATTATTTATAAATGGGGGGGGGGACATGTTTACGTATATTTTGCGTTTTGTCGAAGTTTATGATCAGAATTTAATCCACAATGTATTTCTAATGGCGGAATGCACACTGTCCGTTGCCGGTCCGCCACCTCATGTCAACGTGAGCTTTCTCAAGAAGAATGTTTTGATGGAATGGTCGTCTGGTAACATCGCGAGTCGCAAGTTAACCTAGTTTCGTCACGCGAATTTTATACTCGACAGATACACGGTTTGCAGGCAAATGTGTCTTGTTAATCTTTATTATTATACTTTGGTTTAACGGTAAATTGAAAATGTTTCATGACGACTTAAATAGTTTTCTCAATTGAGAAATGCATAACATATCGCCAGTCATAACCTCACTTTCAACATCGGTAGAGAGAAAAGATGCCAACTAGCGCTATGGGTGGCCAATATGCGAAACAGGTGAAATAAGCGTTCGAGTTGGCTTCGGAGTTTGCAACTGTCAAAAAGCGCGCATGCGCAGTAGAGGCCTTCCAAATCGTCAGCAACTGTCAGGAACTATCAGCGTTTGGGCCACTCGAACGAACCTACCGTAAGCCATGGAACGGCCTGACACCTGCTAGCATCTTACGGAACTACGAGGGGAGCGTAGGACAGTGGTTTAGGGGGGGGGGGGGGGGGGCTACTCCTCTGTATGTGTTACTCTGTGCTCACGCCTTGAAGCGCGAACCCAAAATAGCGCTCTATTATACTCTGATTAAAATTACTTGCTAGTTGTCAGTTCACGGGCTGGAGCTCCCTTCCTCCAATCAGAGCGCTCAACGTCATGCCCAGACTGCTCCCTGTTGCCAAGCTGCCGCAACAGGTGTACAGCTCGCATCCATTGTTTTGCTACTGCTGTGCAGAAGCGTGAGTCCTAGGTTAGGAACCGTTTTCGTTGCTGTCGTTGTGCGTGTGTGTTGTTATTTGGTGTCGTCGTAATGCTGCTGAAGTGCGTAAGAAGAGGGGCAGGCCCAAACTTCGAGATGAAAAGACATCAGCTAAGAAAAGCGGGCAAGGAATTGCGTTTAAAGGAAATCGCGACAACTCGTGTGAAATGTGCGAGAATACTGTGAGAGGGAGGCGAACATTGGAGGACCTCTCTTACCGTTTTCCAAAGTAGTAGCGCCAACCGCAGCTGCGATTAAGGTTAGTGAAGCTACTGTAATGTGCATTGGCAAAGAAAAGTATGAAAAAGAAATAGGTGAAGCAGGACCCTCTTGCCTTGATACGCCAGAGATGATGAGACATTTTCAAAAACGTGTAACAAATTTAGATCCTTTCGCACAATAAGCTATTCGTCATCACATTTACAGCTATTACCATAACAGAAATCGGCCTACGTTAGATAGGCTTCAAACTACATACATTGTGTGAGGCCGAACTATTTGAAGGCAGCAAATCGTCGTTGTGAATAGTTCTGCAGAATCTTGGTTTCAAATACAAGAATATTTCAGGTCGTAAAATGTTGTTGGAACGAAAAGACATAGCTGCAAGGCGATGCAGAGTTTTGCGTGAAGTGAAACACATTAATTTCGAGGACATTGTGCGGATAGAAGAAACATGGGTGAAAGCAGGTCATACAGTTATGATAGGTTGGAGTGACGACAAAGGGGAAGGTATAGCACTCCTTACCGGCAAAGGTAGAAGAATAAACTGTGGTCGTATGAACAATTTACAGTGGTGAATGGCGTATTCACTATGGCATGTCTTTCTTTATCAATTTGGAAACATGTTCAAATGTTTGTAAATCGGACCAAACTGCATGGTCATCAGTCCGTAGCTTACAAACTACTTAACCTAAGGTAAAGTAACCTACGGTCAACACACACCCATGCCCGAAGGAGGACTCGAACCTCCGACAGCGAGCAACTGCGCGCTCCGCTTCGAAACGCTTTAGACCGCTCGGCTACTCCATCGCGGCTTGGAAACATGGAAGTCCCTGCAGTATATATGTAAATATTCAGTGACTGCTAAATATGAATCAGCGCTATCAGATTACGAAAAAATTTAAAAATATATATGTTACGTTTGTTAGCTGACTGTATTGTTGCAGCCCAACTATAATTACTTCACTGGTTTTAATAACAGTTTTGCTAATTGTGTTAGCCAATATTGCAGATCTAAACTACCTGTCGCCAATAACCTCAGTTACGCTACACTTAATCTCTCATCCCATTAAAGATTTTTGTTTATCGCTCATCCCATTAACGAATTTTGTTTATCTCTCGTATATTAGATCAACATTTAAACAACAACACAAAACAACTGTGTTCTTTTACATCCATTCACAGACGCATTTTTTTCATCCATCCTCAGAAGTAATCCGGTTTTTTTCGTTGTATTCGTTACAGCGAAAATAATTACGGTACACGTTTTCTTTTTGGTTTTCCACATCATAGCCTTGTAAAATCACATTGTCAACAGTAAATGTTAACAATATTATTGAAGTAGACAATGTTAACAGTATGTAAATGTGAAGGTCATCTCAGTACATTTACAGCTTGACTAATTAGTATTGTCAACAACTACAGGTACCGAACGTGTGCAAATCGCTAACAGTACTCGGCGCAGTGCCGCCTGTACGGAGCGCCAGCTCTCAGCCAGCAGCTGTCGTGGAATCACTGTAGACGCAGCTGACAAACGTCAACTTGCAAGTAATTTTAATCGGACTATAGTGAACGCTACCAGGGCACTCTGTCCTTAATACAATAGCGTCAACAGTCGACCCATATTCTAGAAAACACCACACTCCTTTCAATAACATTTCCCAGAAGACGCTCACGTTATCGGTGAAAGCTTCTGAGAAGATACCACTCTGTCCTTAATACAATATTGACAACAGTCGACCCATATTCTTCAAAACACCACATTCCTCTCAATAACATTTCCCTGGATGATGCCACCTGGACACTCGGCAGTTTCAGAAAACACATGACACCCTCCGTTATCATAGCACTCTATTAGTAAACGGTTCAGACGGAGTGAAAACCAGTATGCATATGCTGAGAAAAATACAATTTAGAGAAGGTGCCACTTGGACACTCTGCAGTTTTCTCTATCCACAGAATTCCGGAAGCACTTTGAAAAGCATCATGTATGTTTACCAAAATGCTTTTAGGCGAGATTCCTAATGATCAGCAACGTTCAGAAGATGGCTCCATCCGCTCTCTTAGGTTTAGAAGATTCTTATAATGCCGATCGCCACTCAGCCTGGCAAACCACAAAGAAATTTGGCTTCCGTTTCACAGTACCTGGGGAATTCCGCGACCATACCGATAGCGGGGTATAATACAGCTCTTAACAGATCCATATATGGTCAGAGCACCTTGGAAAACAGTGGGATAGCTTTTAGGAAGAGAAAAAGAACCCCACTCATAACTAACAGCAGTCTCCAGGAAAATATATATGTTCGTTATCCACCCCAAGAATTTCTTCTTGCGGTTTTTTCTATCCACAGATCTTCCAGGAACACATTGAAAAACAATAGTGATGTTTACCAAAGAACCTTTAGGAAAGAAAAATTTCGAATAATCAGCAGCTTACAGAAGACAGATCATTTTTTCCATTAGTTGTATTCATCACAAAGCCATTCGTTACAAACGCAACATCCAACCAATACTACCCATTTTTACAACTAAATGACAATACTTCCAACCTGAATTCCTTAGAGAGCATCAGTCATGGTAAGTAGGAGTTACCCCGACAATTTTAGAGTATTACACCCACTTTTACTGAAGTTGTAACCCAACTAACCCACGAGTCTCTCCATAAGACACGATCATCGTTAACACCAGCAAGAAGCGTCCAATCGCATCGCTAACAGACGAGATGACTACACCGCAACCATAATACTCCATACCAGCAAGTACATCTACAAATGTGCGACACGTCTGCTTTACAACACATCAAATAATTATCCTGTTTGAAGCACAAATATATCACAGCGGGGGACTCCAACTTAGTCAGCTACAGAACACATACCAGAAGGAAAGGACACTCCATCGTTCTGCTCTACCAAGCTTAACTTTAGCACGCATGGTTTTATCGACTGCAAGCGCTGCAAGACGTTGACCAATGCCGAGATCCTTCCCTTCATCGTATTGCTTTAGCTTTATCAGCTAAAATTCGATCGGTAGTGCAACGATCGCTATTCGATGCGTTTGCGATGTCGTGTTCTTAGCAGGATTCGTCGAGCAGGTTAATCCCATTGTCACCTCGTGCTAGACGTTTCTAAAGCTTCGTTCCAGGTCCACAGTAGTTATATCCCGGAATGTTGAGCTCGACTGGTAGCTTGTCGAGAAGACCTCCCACTCCTTTGACACGTCTCCTACCCCGCATGGTATGCTACTGATGTACGTGTGGTCCATGCATCTCATTATATATCAAATCGTCGATGGTAATCCACCTATTATAAGAAGAGGGGAATCCAAGCCATTTAACTAGAACTCTATTCCCGTGGCGTCTTATAACTTTCTCCACGAGAAACACATCAGATTCTGAGCTCTTCTGCAGTTCCTCCGTATAGAAACTTTCAGCGATTTCTCCCCCTTTGCTGTCCTTTAAGATATATGTCCTGGGTTTTGTTCTTTGAACTTTGGCGACTGTAAATATCTCTGTTGACCAGTTTGGGAGGTATGATTTCTCAAAAAGCCTTGTACTTTGATATGCGCACCAAGTCCCCCACGTTAAACGTTTGCTTACGTGGGTCTAGCATCTTAATTCTGAAGTAGACTATTTTTAGGAGATCGTTATCTCAAACATCAATAGGTCTCATTTTTATAGTGCTGTGTACTGTTCTGTTGTACTTGGAAATTATCTCGGGGAGAATATCAGTCCACTTATGTGAACCATGGAGATTGAAGTGCATCCACATTTGGGCTTTTATGGTCCCGTTCAGTCGTTCCATGATGCTTGCTTTCAGGTGAGTGTAGGTTGGGTAGCGATTAATAACATACCGATCCATAACTCTCTTGAAATATACGTTATAAAACTCAGTCCCGTGATCTGTTTGAAGGTAGGCAGGGCATCGATTCATATCCATCTGCAGTAGCTGTTCAAACACTCGTGCAACGTTCTTCCCTGTTTTGGCTTTCAGCGGTAATACCCACGCGAATTTCGAGTATGTGTCAATGATAATTAAAATATAGTTGAAACCGCTATTCACTCTAGAATACTCTTTCATATCCACCAGGTCAGATTGCCATAAGTCATCCAAGCCTTTAATCATAACATATCTTCGGGGATACGTTCTACATGCTGATCTATGGATTTCACGGACCACTGTCCCATTCCTCTTCTTATTCAATGATACCTGTACTAAGTTGTGAAATTATAGAGAAAATCTCATTCGAGTGAGCTGTATTACCAGCAGCTGTTGATGCCATGAGCAAAGATAGTCTATCACTTCATTCGGGTGACTGTAATATATATTTCTTGTTTTCATCTTTAGTAGGTTTTAGGAAAATAATATCCAATAAACCTGGTGTTCTTTGAAACTCTCTGTCACCAATCTGAATTGTGTTCTCAGTTAATTTTATAGGCTTTGAGCCGAGCGTGTATGGTTTTACTTTGCTAACATCGTATATTCTGTCTATTCTAGAATCGCTATTTTTGTTGACGAAATCAGTGATCACGTCTTCTTCCTCGTTTTCTGAATGTGAGATGCTTGAGGGAATCAGTAACCAGTTTAAACGTTTTTCTGAATGTTTGTTCGCGGTTCAGCTGCCCCAACTTTAACAGCCTCAATTTCTCCAGAACGGCCTTCCGCGCTTGGATAACTTTCTGGATTGTCGACTTCTCAACACGAACTAAACAGACTTCTGGGGTCTCGTGCTCTCTTATATAGGCTCGCTCTTAATCTTCTTAGGCTTCTTCTTTTCGATGACTAGTGATTCCACATCGATTTGTTGTGTCTCACTCTCAATATCCTCGATCTTTGTAGTTAAGGCGCTCACATTTTTTTTTTTCAACTACATCAAAACCGCATTTACCTAATTGTTAAGTACTAGGAGCTGCATAACGTACTGCTTGAGATCTGTATGTACTTTCTCAATTCGACGCTCGAGAGTTTGGAATTTTGAATCCATGTATATGCGTACGTTCTGTCTTTGTACACCTCGATCACTAGACATACGTGTGAATTTGTCCGTGTCGCTGCATAGACTGTCACACTGAGCTCAATGCGCAGTTATATATGCAGAAAATCTTGAAAGTTCCGTCTGAACCGACCAACATTCAGTTTCCATGTTTTATCTATAACGAGGAACCCGTACTGCGAATGATTCCAACAGTATGCACAGATCTTTACAAAGTCAGTGAGTAACATATCAGTTGTGTAGGTACACTGCTCACACATATAGATGGCGTCTACTTTGAACATGTTTGTGTATTTTCGAAAACTCTATCACAGCCCAAATGCCAGTCATTGCAGGAGATACAACGTACACACTGTACGTTGTGTAGGTGACTCCTTTTACACCACGTTGTATCTCCTGCAATAACTGGTATTTGGGCTGCGATAGAGTTTTCGAAAATACACAAACATGTTCAAAGTAGACGCCAAATACAGATTGTCTTATTTGAAAGCTATAACGAGGTTTGCATTATCCCGAAGCAACTGTTTTGGAATTCTGGAATATTTTTGGCTTAGATGTAATACCACGACACCCATATGCCTCCTGAAACAGAAATATCTCCTAATCTGGTCTTGGTTTTCAACTGCAACATCGTCAAATATGAATACGGTGTTGAGCTTCACCTGCTCAGGAGAAGGGATATCACCGTTTTCACTGTACGTTGTGTAGGTGACTCCTTTTACACCACGTTGTATCTCCTGCAATAACTGGTATTTGGGCTGCGATAGAGTTTTCGAAAATACACAAACATGTTCAAAGTAGACGCCATCTATATGTGTGAACAGTGTCATAAGAATGTTTGTTTTGCCGCACGAATATTATCTGGAATGAGCACAACATTCTTTTCTTTCTTTTGACTATCATCACCCAGCCCGTCAACAGAACAATCACCAACTATGACATTCTGTTGTTGCTCCCACCAAGACATGTTAGCAACTACTTCAAGTACACATGTACAGCATGTGATATATATATATATATATATATATATATATATATATATATATATATATATATATATATATATAGGGTGTTTCACTAAGTGTGTTTGCCTCTGTAACTTATAAAATAATAGATGACGGGAAATTTTAATGCGGTAGGTCAACACAAGAAATGTTACACTTTCTGCAGAGTTATGAACATAGTTTATTGTATAATTTTCGAAAGAGTTACACCACAAAGATATAATTTTTTAAATTGAACAATAGTTTTTTTCTATCGTATATTGGATTCGTTTAAACCAGCTGTGTCCAAATAAATTTAAACTACATTCCTATCACTGTTAGTTTGGGAGCTACAACCCTTCAAAGTTCCGGGGGCGGAGGCTGCGATAGCGTAGCTGACTGGCAGAGTGGCTACCCCTGGGGCACGGCCCACTGTCTCATGACCACCAGCCAGTAAGATACACTGTCGTAGCCTCCGCCGCCTAAACCTTGAAGGGTTGTAGCTCCCGAACTAACAGTGATAGGAATTTAGTTTACATTGATTTGGACGCAGCTGGTTTCAACGAATCCAATGCACGATAGAAAAAAACTATTGTTCCATTTAAAAAGTTATATCTTTGTCCTGTAACTCTTTAGAAAATGATACAGTAAACTATGTTCATAGCTCCGCAGAAAGTGTAACATTTCTTGTGTTGACCTACCGCATTAAAATTTCCTGTCACCTATTATTTTATAAGTTACAGAGGCAAACACACTTAGTGAAACACCCTATATATATAAGTGTAAAAAAAGACAATCAATAATTTAGTTCAAGACGCTTCAGTATGAGAGAGTTGCTTTGTCAATCATGGTTATAACAGGCGGGCTGTGTGTGTTAATACGACTTGAATGCAATGATGACACTTTTATTTATCGCAGTAGCATGCAGCGTTTCTTCTTTCCTTATTGGTGACGCAAACTACTACAAAATATGTGATCGAGGCGGTTAGCGATAGTGTGATTTGATTTTGAAGCTTATAGGGTAAATGCATCGCATGACTGGGGTGGTACTGGTTTTGTGTGTGCTTGCTTGTTTTGATGTTGGAGTGTCCTTTCCTTCTGGTATTGAATTCAGCTTGGAAGTATTGTCATTTAGTTGTAGACATGGTTGGATTTTGCGTTTGTAATGAATGGCGGTGCTATGAATACGACTGTTGGAAAAAAACTCCGTCTTCTGGAAGCTGCTGATTATTTGGAATTTCACCTAAAAGCATTTTTGTAAACATACATGATGCTTTTCAAGGTGTTTCCGGAATTATGAATGGACAGAGAAAACTGCAGAATGTTCAGGCGGCGTCTTCTCTGAACTGTATTTTTCTCAGAAGCATATGGATACTGGTTTTCACGCCATCTGAACCGTTCGCTGATAGAGTGCTATGATAACAAGAGGCATTGTGCATGTTTTATAGAAGTGTGCAGGTGACGTTGGCTATGTTTTGAACCCCACGGAATTCCCTCCATTGCTGAATGGTCGAATAGCATCTTGCAAGAATTGTTTTCAAGAAGAAGCTTCTCAGAAGCATTCACTGATAACATGAGCGTCTTCTGGGAAATGTTATTGATAGGTGTGTGGTGTTTTTCAAGAATATAAGATGTCTCTTGACCATATTGCATTAAGGACAGAGTGTCCAGGTGGTGTCTTCTCAGAAACGTGTGAATACTTGTCCAGAAGTGCTGTCTGTGAACACTATGCCAGGGAGCGTTAGCTGATGGAGTGCTATGATAACGAGAGGCATAGTGTGTTTTCTGAAACTGCCGTGTGTCCAGGTAGCATCTTCCAGGGAAATGTTATTGAGAGAAATGTGGTGTTTTCAAGAATATGGGTCGACTGTTGTCAATGTTGTATTAAGGACAGAGTGGTATCTTCTTAGCAGCTTTCACTGGTAACGTGTCTTCTGGGAAATGTTATTGAGAGGAGTGTGGTGTTTCCTAGAATGTGGGTCGACTGTTGACGCTATTGTATTAAGGACAGAGTGCCCTGGTAGCGTTCACTAATAGAGCGCTATTTTGGGTTTGCACTCTTCAGGTATGCGACGAGCGGGAAATGCCATCTCCGATGTTATTGTCTGCTGAGCGCAGGCCTCCCGCGAGTCGCAACGCGCGTCAGATGAATAGTGCACGCCTCTCTAGATCTTATGGGCCAGCCGGCCGACAGCGTTAAGTGGCGCGCTCGGTATTCTGCGAGTGCGTATAACTTCGACTGCCGGCTGCGGACGCGAGTTTATAAGACGCTATGTATTTTGAATTGCAGAGGATATAGTAACGTAGTGTGATAATTAATACTACATATGCAAGTACTTCACACCATTGTGCGGTTTTAATTTCCCTCTCCATAAACGCAGCGCAGGTCGTGTTTAAAAAATAATTGCCTGGCGAGCGGAGAAGTCTCTGTAATCACACCGTGAAGTGGCGCAGACGTTTACTTGCAGCAGAGAGCGTACTTAGAGTCGTGGTGGTACACAAAGGTGTTCTGAACGTTGCAGAGCCCCTTTCTGTACTGCGCCTCAGCCGGAGCCGCAAATATGTCGCTTGCGGCCACGAAGTACTTGGTTGAAGGATGATTAGCTGCTGTCACTTTTTTTGAGAAGTTTGATAATTTTGAAGGTGACGAGCGCGCGTGTGGCGAAAAGCATATTTGTTTAGTAACACAATAACGGTTTCTCTCAGGTAGTTCAATGACACACTGCTACCAGCGGCCGACTGGACCAACACCACCTAGACGACAAGGCCTCACAACTGGCCGTGCCTACGTCACACTTACAGGCCGCGGCCGCCACCTCACTGGCTGGTCGCTGGGGCACGCCCACCGTTGGGTAGCGGCCGGCCAGTCAGATGGCCTGTAAGGGCAATGGCGCACTACTGCGGCCACGGCCACGGCCAGACCTGCGGCTGGTCGGATGCGGCCAAGTTTACATGAGAGGGCACTGTGCAGCGTGCACCGCAGCCGTCTGTGCGGCCAGCAACTGGCCACTGCGGCCAGAGCTACACGCAGCTCAATGGGGCAGCGCGCACGCGACACTGCCAGTGTGCGGCCAGCCGTCGATGCGGTGCCAGCTGTGTGTCTCTTTCACATTTTGTTTCTCGTGTACTGCTGAGGTTAAGGCATCTTTCTTTGATATGGATTTTGATATGGAGAAATTTGTTATAAAAATTAGAGAGAGGCCTCCTTTGTGGGACTTGTCATGTGAAGAGTACACTGATAAAAATGTGAAAGAGAAAATGTGGGAGGAAGTGACTATGATGTTCGGGGGCAGTGAATGTGCAGCTCCACAGGAACAAAACACGCTGTGGAAGTTATTTTATTTTTATTTAATTAACACATAATGTAGGCCTACATAAAACTCAAAAATCCAACTGCCAAGACAGCACCTTCATTCACAAAGTAATCAGCAAAAATATTTCTGTAGTGTCAATTCGACTTATGCCTACATATTCCTTGTGGATTATCCTCATGTATTGGAGGATATGCATACAATGTATCTAAAAATTGTACTCCATCTCTGCTTCGTACATAGTTGTGTAGAATAGCCACAGTTCAGCAGCAGCTGGAAATAAACACGATGCTATCTCTGCTAAACAGAACTTTTATCCCTACTTAGCGGTAAATATAGGGACAACTGCCTTATGTTTACGACTGTTGTTTAAATTATATTTTAATAAAACTTACCTAAATGTAACTAGCAGTTTTTCTTCATTTCCAATGCAGTGTCGCATTGCTGTGTCTATTCCGCTTATGCTGTCTCCAATTTTCTTTAATAATTCATCAAAACTTTTTGTAGACATTCTAGTGAAATTGAAGAATTTATCTTCGTGTTCACGAAGTTCACAGAAAAAATTAACAAACATTCCGTTTGTTGAGCGGGATTGCAACATAGGATGCACCCAATATCTCTTCTTCCTTCGCTTCTTCTCGCGATTCCAGAGGTAGACAGCGGTAGCTATCTCCGTGACGTCCATAGCGCGACTGAGCTGCGGCCAGCTGACGGTCAGCCCCACGATCAGCTGCAGGTCTGGTCCACTTATGCCAGTCGTCAGATATGTTTAGGTCCAAAAGAATTGCAGGAAGCTGAATTTTTGGTATGTTGTTAGGACATATTAGAGTAGTATTAAACTAAGTTTGCAGCTTCGAAATCCTTTTGCGTAACTTTTAAGAGCCATAAAACCTCGAAATTTTCGAACTTTTTTCTGGTTTTGGCTTATAACTCGTGAAGGGTGGTTTTTTTACGAAAAGTCACTCACACCTCTATTAATGTAGATAAAATATTCTAAACTTTGAGCCCAACCGCAGCTCTGTAAGTCCAATAGTTCCCGAGATATTGGACTTCAAATATTGACTTATTTCTCCAGAAAGTTCAGATTTTCGATTTTAGTCATCTTTCAGCTGGAATATTGGCTCTAATGATCATCCCACGGGGAATGTCATACAAAAAAAGTTATAGAGCAGTTATTTAACTTTAATCTAAGAACTGGACGAGGTCCATAGGAACAATAGATTTCTAGTTATCGTTAAAAAACGAAAACTTGGCAAAATCGGAGTATTCAATAAATTGACCAAGACGAATTGCAGTCCTCTTATCCTGTGTATGTTAAAGAAAAAGGAATAATTACTCATTGACGATGATTATTAATGTATTGTATATAAATAGGTGTAATTATGTGTTAGTGCATACAAATATGTTTGTGAAAGTAGGTATTGCTGTTAAAAAAAAAAAAAAAAAGTCGAAAGTCTCTCCGTTTTTGGGTATTGGTCAGCCATTAAGGGATTGGGTCTTTCGTTCGTAGCGAGGCCTTTTGCTGTGCGAAGGTATCAATCCCCCTCCCGTCCCCCTTACTCAGAGTCGTGACTTAGCGGGTGTTCTGTCGTCTCTCCCAAATTTCTTGCCGGCCGCGGTGGCCGAGGTGACTGAGGCGCTCCAGTCACGGTCAGCACGGCCACTACGGTCGGGGGTTCGAATCCCCCCTCGGGCATGGATATTTGTGCCGTCCTAGTTCTAAGTAGTTCATAAGTAGTTTGTAAGTTTAGGGACTGATGACCCCGTAGTTAAGTCCCATAAGCTTAAAAAAAATGGATTGAACCAAATTTCTTGTCTCTGAGGTCTTTCCCACTACACCCAGTCGGCCCTTAGAAACCGCCGTATTCGATGAAGAACGTTTAGAACAAAAATCGTCTAAATCTAGATCGTGGTGGTGTTTTAAGTACTTTCTGTTCTACAATATGTCGGAGCTACCCCCGTCGCATGTTTGTTTCGGGGTCGTCGGTAAGTGCTCGCAGAGGGAACAGTGACAGTGAAAAAACGCGGAATTTAGACGCTGATAAAATGAGTCAGAATCGTGGGCTTGAAAGGAACATGAGGTTTTTTGTGCAGTTTAAACGAAGTGACCGTACATGACGCATGCAGGAAGAGGTACACTGTGGAAAGTAATTTGTAAGCATTTGTCCAGCGAGAAGGAGATGTTTGATTTGCTCAACCATCGTCTTCGTGTGGGGAAAGGCTGAAAAATGCGTCGGATTCAAGGCGTCACATCATTGGATATTATTGTTTCCCTTGTGGTGAAAAATTATCCAAGGAATATTTCGAGAAGCAGATAAAATTGCCCAAATATCTACAGGATGAACTCCATCAAACACTGGAAGTGAAAGAATCAATTGTGGAAAAATCTAGACAAGCTAGTGAATGGGGACAACACATTCTTCGGCGTCTTTCATGTATAAGTGAACTTGTTGCTACTGAGAGTAAGTACCACAAACATTGCTACGTAAAATTGCACTCGTTGTCGCGATCTACTAGTGCAGGAGGTAAACAAGGCCGTCCTGAACATCCCTTCCTTATCGAAGGTATGGAGCGAACATATGCATACCCTGCAGAAACAAGACAGGAAAACCAATTTTCCATAAGCGACTTGTTTGCAGAGACCTTCACATGTGATTACAAACCAGCAGTTGCAAGTGTTCAAGCTCATCTAAAAAAGCGATATGGAGGAAAAATTATTTTTGCGCAGGTTGGTCCGTATCACAGGCCAGTCTTGATGTTCACAGACATTGGACAAAACATTCTTTATGAAAAGTGGTACAATCAAAGACATAGCGATCCTGCTGAAGAGCGGCTTAGAGTTGTCAAAGCTGCAACAGAGATTATCCTGCAAGACATTCGTTCCTAAACATTGGACTCTACGCAATATCCCCCGTCAGATGCTTTTTTAAAAGACGCAGAGGTATCCTTCTCTTGAACAGTGGAAAAAGAAGTGCATAGGATTTGCTCATGTAATGATAGCTGCAACGAGGCCCAAATCTTTCCTATCCTCAATTCAAATAAGCTTTGGAACCGATTTGTATAGAAAAGCACCTTGTTGAACTTTGCCACTGTATGGAAATTTCTTGTACATATACGGAGGCTATGTATTTTGAAAGTTCCGCTATCCTCCGTGGAAAAGTGGCCCAACCAGTCGACAAAGGAGTTTTTTATGCATGTCTTCGACAATGCAGATGTGAACGTTAACACAATTGATGGAGAAAATACGTTCCATGAAATGGGTGGTACAATGATCATTAGCCCTTACTCATCCGTTCACCCAGACATAAACAAACCACATTTGAAGTCTGTATTTGCCGAGTCTATCAGGTTCACACACTGCCACACACATTAAACATTCTTCTATTAGAAAGAAAGTTGGCTTGTCAGCCATTTCAATTAACGAAGTGAAAATAGCTGAAGTCATTTTGCCAAAATCCCAGGATCTGCTGTGGTTGTTTGGAAAAACAACTAACATGCCAGGCATCCCAGGATGGAATGGATTCATGGAGCAAGTGACAGAAGATCTCCCTTTTATCCATGCTCCCCCAACCGACTACGACACTGTTTTAACGTCACTTTTAGAAGCCAGTTAAAGAACAAGCATTTACGGTCATGAAACATGTTTTGTGGCCTACGATCAACCACTGTACTTGAAAGCCCGAGACATTGTGGAGAGCCACCAGCATCCTCAGCTTGTCAACATAGGGGCGAGACTTAGAGGTTTTCACCATCTCATGTTATTCATGGGGGTCGTCGGTGCCATAATCGCAGGAAGTGACTCAAGGAACTTCTGTGTTCAATATTTGCGGAAAATAGCGTTGAAAAAAATCCTTTTTATATACGATGCGTTAAGAATCATCGTCAATGAGTAATTCTTCCTTTTTCTTTAAAATACACAGGATAAGAGGACTGCAATTCGTCTGGGTCAATTTATTGACTACTCCAATTTTTCCAAGTTTTCGTTTTTTAACTATAACTAGAAATCTATTGGGCCTATGGACTTCGTTCAGTACTTAGATTAAAGTTAAATAACCGCACTATAACTTTTTTGTATGACTTTCCCGTGGGATGATCATTAGACCCAATATTCTAGCCGAAGGATGACTAAAATCGAAAAATGAACTTTCTGGAGAAATAAGTCAATATTTGAAGTCCAATATCTCGGGAACTATTGGACTTACAGAGCTGCGATTGGGCTCAAAGTTTAGAATATTTTATCTACATCAGAGGCGTGCAGCGGGCCTGCGCTACCCGCCCGGGCCCGTAGCCGCGCCCCCCGGGCGGTCTTGGCCACGCGCTGCCCGGCCTGCCGGCGCGAGCCCCACCGGACGGCGGCGGGCAGCGCGGGTACCCGGACTACCCGCGCGAGCCCTGGTCCGCCCGGCCGCCCGTGCCGCTCTGCTGCTAGCCGGGGCACGCGCCCGCCAGCCGCTTCACTCTTAGCGGGAAATACACTGTTCCGATTTTCACACTGTAAAAACTGTTCACGTTACAAACGACCATCCCACATCGGTTTATTAACTTAGTTTTACCTTAAAATCTTTACTTTCCTTGGAAAAAATAACATGTCTGCTTTTCATTCCGCGTGAATTTTCAGTTTCATAATGCTTTTCACTCGATTATGAAGAAACTATGAGGTTAAATCTGATTTTTGGACATCTGATAGTACAGCAACTTAGCTTTCTAAAAGCATTCAACTTTTCATTTACAAACCATGTACTGAAAAAGTTAGATAGCGGGAAGCTTACTAACCGATGCATTTTAGAACACTCATTAACGTGAGTGTAATAGAGCGGTCTCAAATCGTGAGTAATTGCGAGTTAATGAGCAGCATTACTGCTGCGATAGCAAGTATACGCATTCAGCACGTGTTCGAACAGCGTTTCTGTGGACATTTCGCTAAATTGCTTGATGTTTCCTTGCTGCTAAGAAAAAATAAGTAAATAAATAAAAATAAGAATAAAAGTTCAGTTGCAATCTAGGTCATTAGAAACGATTATCTGGTAGAATGTTAGGAGGTTCAGCTTACGCTTAATCACTCCAAGGGAAGTAAACTAATTACTGTTCCTCGATACAGGCGTGTGGACCATTGTTGTGGTTTTCTTTTATTTTATATTCCTCCTTTTCCCTTTGGCTGATGGTAGCTGAAACCCCGAGGGAGTCACCACTATTCGAGAGATGACATTCAAGGTCGCAGTCGCTGGACAGTCTTTCATGTATCTTGAAACACTTGTGATTTTTCCTCACTGACTGAATTGTCAGTGTAGTATCAGTTGCGAGGAAAAAAAATTGACGTGTGCAGTAATGCACCTGGTAAAAGCAGATCGTGCAATTTTGTGGTGCAGAAGCAAAACGGTAGCCGAATCGGCTCTCGCCGGAAATTAAACATGTTGAAAGTCGTTGGCTTCGCGTTAGCCGGCTCCAGCAAATTTGTAGGTAGTTTTATACTTTGCTCAGTATTTACTTACACAGTGTTTCACTTTAACTTCATATTAAACTATGTGATGGCTCTAACATAAAGAACAAGATTATTCCTTAAATCTCTTCAGTTCCTTGTTGCTAGTAAATCTATGTATTTCATGTATGTGACAAAAAATTATATGCCCTACGATGATGTGATATTTAATTTTGTTCAAGGTTGTCCAACTAATTATCTAGCTAAAATTCTGCCAAGGTAAACAGGAAATCTTTAAAAAGCCAGTAGTTTGCGAACAGGTATTCGTCTGTTATTCTTTTTACGTTTCTAGAAACTGTTGAAGGATGAGGAAGAACGTCTTTGGCACTTGCAGTGGGGTACTGTGCTCCTATCTCCATCAAAGTCTGTGCGAGGTCTCGAAATCCTTCTGCTGCAACTGTGCTGAAGGGCCGCAAATCTATCGCACACTTTCTTACACATTTCTCCAGCACAAAAGATTTTTCTGACCCTGGAATATTGCTACAACCGTTCAAATCAGTATTAAGATAAGCTTTGCAGCTATTCAGGTGCCGTAACAGCGTAGTGGTACTGCCATCACGGAACGACAATAATTTACGGCAGCCATTACACTCTGTAAATCCCACAGGTTTATTTTCATTACCTACAATCAACATAAAACGCTCCCATACAATGCTGTCTTCAGATATCTTTAAACGCTTGTAGATTCTCTCCGTGAGTTTCCTGGAAACGTCTTTTTTTCTCTTCCTCGGATCGTCTACTCCTTGCACGTTGGTACGATCTGTCCTGTTCGCTATTTATTTCAGACATAACGATCGATAACTTATAAATGGCAATGTAGGTAATATAAAAGGTGCGTGAAGCCTACGCTGTGAGTATTACAACGCCTTGCTCAGAACTGTATGCATTCCCCCGTTCGCAGCGCCGTCTGTAGGGCTGTTGCACGGGCTCGGCGGGTACCCGCTCGCTCGGCAAGTGTCGGGACTCGACGGCGCATCGCAGCTCGCTCGCTGTGTACAGCGGTGCATTGGGGCTCGACTACCCGCGGTGCGGGCAGCAGAGCGCAGCGGCCGGACGCAGGCGAGCTCGGGCGGGTAAAAGTGGCGTGCTGCACGGCTCTGATCTACATTAATAGAGGTGTGAGTGACTTTTCGTAAAAAAAACCACCCTTCACGAGTTATAAGCCAAAACCAGAAAAAAGTCCGAAAATTTCGAGGTTTTTTGGCTCTTAAAAGTTACGCAAAAGGATTTCGAAGCTGCAAACTTTGTTTAATACTACTCTAATATGTCCTAAAAACATACCAAAAATTCAGCTTCCTGCAATTTTTTTGGACCTAATGCCATTTTTTTGTCTACGACGACTGGCCTAACTGGCAGCAGCTGCGGCCACGGCCAGCCGTTGGTCGTGGCCGTGGCCGCAGTAGTGCGCCATTGTCCTAAGTGTGACGTAGGCACGGCCAGTTGTGAGGCCTTGTCTTCTAGGTGGTGTTGGCTGGACCCTTCCCGAGTGCGCGCGTGGTTGTTAGCGGCTGGCGCTGCATTTCGAAATCACGATTTTTTCATCTTAACGCACACTGGCGTCTGGACTCCTCGTCATCGTCGTCGTCATGTATCTTGTATGTGTGTGTGTGTGTGTGTGTGTGTGTGTGTGTGTGTGTGCGCGCGTCTCATCCATAAGCGATGTACCTCTCTGAGCATCTGAAATGGTGATATCGAACGTTTATTTATTGAATTTTTCCTCCTCTTTGAGGATGGGTTTTGATTTTATAGACTTACCCTCTCGAAGAATTTATTGAAGTTTTTTTGAGTTTTTTGAGTTTTTCTAATCACATCACCAGAATGACCGATGTAATTCCGATATGTATGTCTTGCATAGTATTATTCTTTTCTCTAATATACTCTATTTTTTTTAATGTTCAAAGTATCGTCATTTTGTATGTAGATTTCTCACTCGTTTACTCAGCATCTGACGGATGTCCCAGTTGCAGAACATTATTTTCAGTAGTTCAGTCTCAGACGGATAGGGTTTCCCCAGGTCGGATAACGTGGAAATATATATTAAAGCAGTCTGTGGATTGAAACCCTCGCCAACAACATTTCCCGTTTGATGCACTATCGAAGTGTTGGCTTATTTTGCGGTGTAATTTGTTGAGTGTTACGTTGTTTTATTGCTAGTAGCGAATGGCGTTGCGATGAATGTGTTTTGTTTCTAAGTGTTTTGATTTTGAACAAATACGTTCAATGGGTACGAGAGTACATTTTGCATCACAGATGTCTCTGAAAGCTGATGACAATCTTATACTTTAGGTACTTAAACATGTGTTACATGCCGTGGATTGAAAGAAAAAAGTGATCTGTTGATGCTACGTATGCTATTGCATGGGCTTACGTTTTGATTTGAATAAGCACGTTCGACGGATACGAGAGTACATTTTATATTATCATGTGTGTATGGTGGAAGTGCGAGCAGTTATAAGAAATCTGAACAAAGTACGCATATTCTGTCTTTGTACACCATGCGCGTCTGACATACGTGCCAATTTATCCATGACGTTGTGTGAAATGATGTAGCCACCGCTTCTCAGTACTATTGATGTAAAAAAAGAGTCTTGGAAGTTTCGTCTACACCTGCATACGGTTTTCTCGCATTCCATGTCGTTATTCTCTGCTGGATTGTTTTACTTGTGCTGTGCATTTATTTTTAGTTTAGCTCATTTGTGGAATAGGAAACAGAGAGAGGTTCGTAAAAATAATAATAGTTATAGACAGTGCTCTTTTTCAGGGGGGACGCGTCGCCCTAAACTTTTTATGTCCGAGGGAGGTTTCGAACCTCCGACGCGGGAGGCAGCGCGATCCGCAACATGACGCTCCAGAATTGTTAAGCTCTCAAGGCAGTAGAAGAGCTGAACATCGGAGGAATTACACTTGAAACGAGAGCAAAAAGCAGACATCTTGAACCCAGCAGGTTTTATGAGTGCCTGAAACAGCGAATGGAGAATCTTTTGCAGACAAAAGATAATGCTATCTCTGAATGTGCAGAAGTGTTGGACTCATCGGACTTGGCCTGAAAGCCCTGCAGTAACATATGGTGAATCAAGTGTAAAAACCTTATGTTGTCGTTTTGGTCTTCCGGAGAAAGTGAGGCGTAGAGGATTTAGAGATTATTTGATGGAGAAGAAAATGCCAGCATCGCTTCTTCCTCTTCTCAATACAGTGAAATGTGTTCCCATTTCTACTAGCGAATGTGAACGTGGGTTTTCGCAAATAAACCTCATTATCACAGCTACAAGAGCTTCACTCCATCTCTCTATTGTCAGCAATCTGATGTTTGTTAAATTGGTTGGTCCTCCATTGCAGGTGTTTCAACCCATGGGCTTTGTACACTCTTGGTATATGAGACATCTCGCTACTAATACCAAGAGTAAAGTAAGAAGGCGTGCTGACTACAGCAGTCATGAACTGATGTCCATTTGGAAACTGTTGCAATGCTAGGTGAAGTTAATTAAAATGTTCACATGTTTGTAAAGCTTATGGGACAAATATGGGGCCATCAGTCCCTAAACTTAAACACTATTTATGAACTACCTTATACTAAAGACAGCAAAAACATCCATGCCCGGGGGGGGGGGGGGGGTATTCTAACTCCCGACGGGGAACGGCCTCGCGCATCGGAACGTAGAGCCTCAATGCGCTCGGCCGCGGCGATGTTAATTACAATGTACCGCTAGTTTTATAGTTAAGGGGGAGTTTACTGTCACAGGTGGGACAGTTGCAGTAGCCTACATTTGAGGGGTCCAGAGTATGATGTGTCAGGAAATGGGAATTAAGGAATAGTAATGTTGAAGTACTGCTGTGATACCGAAAGTTGTTACAGTAACTAGATCGTGTTTTACAAATGATATTAAATATTAGGCTACTTTATTACAATTTCAAGTACAGAAAATGAAATCGTTGAGATGTAGACACATCACATAGCAGGTCATTAATAGTCAAACTACTCATCAATATTTTCCTGTTCCATTGTATCGTCACTGCCGTCAGTTATCAATGACTGATAAAAACTCTAATATATTGGAGGCTTAAATTGCAGTAAGCTTTGAAGGTCCTTGAAATTTTTTGCCTTAATTTTACATCCATTTGGATACTTAATAACTAATTGTCAGTCTGCAAGCTTTGTAAATCGTTCACGATACTTCTCTAAACTAACTCCCACAGGTTTCTCAGTTTGATTGTATGAATATTTTATATATACAGAATGTTCACCACTCACTAATCTAACCACCATTGTATTTCTGATGTCTGCAGGCTTTTTGTCAACAGTAACGTTATGTGTGACGATACTGTTCGTTATAGACGACAAAGACACGAAGTCGTCTTCCTTCATTTCATAATTATTAATGAGTTCGCTCGCTTGCTGTTTCTTATAAATTCAACCCATTTTGCTGGAGTGTACACGCCCTGTGTCTTTTTTTTTTTTCAGTTTCTCAATAACTCAAAAATCCCTGAAATTTATCGAACGTGTGACGAGGGAGCAAAATTTGTGCTCAACAACATAAAAACTTATTTTATCTAGGAGGTACAACCACAGACCTAGGATAATATAGTTTTTATTTTGACCAACACACGAATCAGAATAAATTATGAGCTTTTGATAACGTTCTTCCTTCACCATGTCTAAAGCTTTTAAAACGCAGCTAGCTACTTCAACAATTTCGGACCACAAACACTTCTCCACACTACAACGGTGAATACAGAAATTATATGTCCTAAGTCGAAATACAGTATATGGTGTTGTCAGTGCTTGTTGTAAGTTCATGCACAAAACGAATGCATCCCAACCACCCTGTTTTGCCTCATTTTTCAGAGCACTGTAAGCAGCTTCAGCTTTCTCAAGGTGTAGTTTGATGTCTGTGGATTCGGTGTTACTATGTGCCTTAGCAGAATCACAATTACGACATGTATCACTCGACGGCAATTTAAAACCAATATTATGTAGGACCTGCTCGGATTCTGCGTAATGTGTACCTTGGAAACATTTCAATGTGATTTCTAACCTTATTTTTTTCTCTCGTTATCAATGGCATGAGATCTGTTAGAATGCTTGCCTCTTCTATCCTGTCTAGGTTCATGTACAGTTACATGTGTTATAGATTCATGACTCTCAGTTTCACATTCTTAATTGCTACGGACAGTCCTCAAATGTTTAACAGAAATGCCATAAATAGCTAAAAATGCAGTTCTACACAATTCAACCTCTGTAACTGGAGAGTCAAGAATAAAATACCTGAAAGAAACCTCCCTCTGATTTACTGTTTGAACCTTCCTTTTCTTTGGATGCAATTTGTTGCAATTATTAGGCCGCACTAAACCAAATAAATAAGCATTTTGCTTATTATAATCTCCTAACCGATAAAGCTCAATAAATATTGCCTCCTTCTGTTATTCATTCAATGTTGACTATTTGCAGAAACTGGTTTTGCAGCTTGTATCATTGGCAAAAATGTTCAAATGTGTGTGAGGTTTTATGCGACCAGACTTCATGGTTATCAGTCGCTAGACTTACACACTAATTACTTGACTAACTTACGCTAAGGACAACACAAACACCCATGCTGAGGGAGGATTCGAACTTCCGACTGTAGCATATCATTGGCACTACGAAACACTTTTGCACTGGGAATGTGCTAGTCCTAAAAAAAAAACAGCAAATATAATATGCTCTCTTTTTCAATGAATGGGCACATGCCACTGTGCTGGAAACAAAATGATTCCACAGGTAGCATGTGACCCTGCTACAGAGTATAAATAGAAACAAATTAAAAATTGATTGGTGATCATATGAACAGTTGTTTTAACTTCTATTTAAATCTGAATATCAACAGTTTACAATGTGAGCTGATAATAGTCTTCAAAAATTTGTCATTGGTGGGACAGCAAATGGACATAGCATTTAATGTCCGCCAACATTTTACAAGAATCTTGTGAATTTTGCATTTTTTGTTTGTTTTGAAAACATTGAGTTCCCACAGATAAAACAATTTTCTACATGATGAAACACCAATAAATGTTACATCATTAAAACTTATAAAAACTGCAATGAAAGAGCGTCATGGGTGGGACAAGGAATTGTCACACGTGGGACACATGTGAAGTACAATTTGTTTTTATAAGTTAAAATTTATTTTAGTTTATCAATTTTAGATGAATAAGTAATTAACATATTTAGACCTTACTTCCTATTTAAACAACTATGTAGTTTTGTTACCAATAAAACATATCAATACAGTATTAGTTTAAAGACCTGAGTACCTAATTATTTCACTTAAAAAATCCACCACTATTAATTCAAGGTACACTGTAGTTTATTAGTTACATTTTCATCTGTCTTAAAAACTGATTCAGTTGAATCACGGGACACCACCCATCTTTACTATTTCGGGAGCCAAACAACGTTACAAAAGATTTTTAGTGTAGTTTTTATTGTTGTTGATAGGTGTCGATGGTTTTTGTTCTATTGTGTCTTTTAGTGGTGTTTTATAGGTCAAAATATGTGCAATGAAGTCAATTGAAGAGTCCGATACCTGTTTTTCGTAGTTAGACATGTTGATGCTGTCATGGGTGAAGGTATCCCATGATTCAGTTACGAGTAATTTTCGTTTCATTATATCTAACATCTGAGTACCCCCAAACTTTTTTTTAGAAAAAGAGCACTGGTTATAGATAAGCATGATTCGTTCATTGCTGGCACTGTTTTTGAGAAGCAATATACGTTTGATAATTTTTAAGGTTTGTCCGCAGAGTGCAGCGATGAGCGCTTCTTCTTCGCGCGTGTGGAGTGGAACTATTTGCTTAGCCTCTACAGGTAACAGCTGGCCCGAGCACGTGTGATTCACCACCGCTTGCCGGTTTGTGATGCGGCCACGCATGTTGGTTTGAAAGCCTGAGACTTGAGGGAGGGAGGAGGAGGTATCAGCGGCCACTATCGGCAAGGGGTTGAATGGAGATGATGGCCTCTATTGTCAGAGGTCTGAACTGTCTGAGTTCTGCTTTCCTCACCAGGAGAGTCACGGCAAATTGATTTCTTGCGCGCTATTTTGTAAGTGACTTCATATGTAGTTGCATAATTAGGTTATATGCACATGGCTTTACAGACGATTTTCTATATGATTCATCTATATGTACATGTAATTGTTTATGCAAAAATCATGTCTATTTAAGGTGCTTTCTATTATGTCACCAAAATTGAGTGCACTGACTATATAGTATATACAGAACCGGCCCTAGTGCGTTCACATCCTCCTGAATTAACCAGTGGCTCCTCACTGTCAACCTTAAAAAATTCCAGACAATCATCATAGGTCGTACCACCCGCTCCTTCCGCCACCACGACCTCTACCTTACATTCCATGACTGCCCCATCCCGCAAACCACCACCCTTAGATACCTAGGCCTCACCCTTGACTGTTCCCTTTCCCGAAATCATCACCTTAAAACTTTCCGACAAAAGGCCATCTCCCGCCTTAAACTTCTCAAGCTCCTTTCCAGCCAGACATGGGGATTGTACCCCTCCACCATCCTCTACACCTATCGTTTCCTAATGTGTCCCGTCTTGTGTAGCTTTCATTAGGCCTGGATATCCGCTCCGCCCTCCTACTATTAATCCCTCCAGATCCTACATCTCCATGCCCTCCGCCTCGCTTACCATATCTGCCTCCCTTCCCCTACGCGGAACCTATATGATCTTATCCCTTTCCCTCACCTTCTAAAATTCCTTGAACATCTTCGCATCCTATACATCTCCTGCAAAATAGAATCTCGTCACCCACTGGTCTCTCCTATTGTCCTGAACCACGGGCCTCTGCCAGGCCTTTACCAGCATGTTCCTCCCTCTCTCCACCTCCATAATCTCCACATCATATCCGAGGGTAACATCCATCAGCTTCCTCTCCCGGATGACGCCCTCTGTTCTGATGTCTACCCTTCCTATCAACTTTAGCCTTCCTTGTAGATGAGTGACATGTCCCCGTCCACCCATTCTTTTCCCTTCCTCCGCTTGGATCCCCATCCCCACCCACTGCCTTGGAAATCTTCCATCCCATCTCATCCCATCCCCACTCCGCCCCCCTCCCCTCCTTTTCCACCCACCGCACATTCCTTCCCCCTCTCTCTCCACTGCGGGGCCTTCTCAGTGATTTTAACTGTGTGTCGGTGATGTTAAGTGTGCAGTGACTTAGTGCTTCGACTGTACGTCAGCAACCGTCGCACAGGCAGAACATAGTGTTGCCATGTGTTGTAAATGTGACTCTTTGTCTCGTCATCATCGCTCCATTTCTTCAACATGAAAGATTTATCCACCATGGTTATTTACGTTCTGAATACGTACATTTGTCATCCTTTTCACAGTCATTGTCATTCCTCCCCATTTATCTCACCATGCCTATTTTTTAAATTCTTCATATTTGTCACCTGTTTTTATTATTATAAATCTTCTGTTGCCATATTGGTATGTTCTCGGCTGAAGAGCAGATGTTAGCTGTTGCCAGCCTGTCCCTTCTGGCGGTTTTAAAAAACAATAAAGGAAAAAAAAACAAAAAAAAAGTGAGTTCACATTCACCTGTCTGGAGGCGAAAGCTTTTCCAGACCAACCAAGTATTAGTAACCAAACAATTCGTGGTTGCTTTAGGTGTTTCTTTCCTGCACGAGTAACATAGATTAGTGGGGGCTGATTTCTCGTACTTTGTGTGTCTGGTTGCACCGTTCCTATCCAGCTAGCGATTTCCGCTGTTTCGCAAATTTTTCGTAATTATGGAGGTATCCAGATAATATTTTACTTTTATAAAAAAAAGCTTAATTTCAGCAGTAAAATTAGCAAAAGGTCCGTTTGAACTATCGGCTACTCCCTACTGCAAAAACCTTTTCCCTGGCCCAAATTGCGAACTGACTTGGTTCAAATTACTCTAATAACAGGAAGTTAAAGATACAGTAGCCAATATACGTAGCAGCTCACACGAAATTACACCCAAGCATTGGTAAACAAGCCACCACAATTAAAGTTATTTCATAAACGTGGCTAAAGAAAAACATTTATGGCGCAACGGAACATAAACATAGAAAATTGCATCTGAGCTTGTTCTCAGCACTGGTGAAAAACAATGTTAAATAAAAGGGGGAAAGTGCTCGAAAACTACAATTTGTAGGCAAATAAAAAATTATAGTGAACTTAACTTGTTTATTCTGGTCGAACGCAGGCAAAATGGGAAACCAATTTTGTTAATACAATAAAAAGCATCCCATTTACAGGAACTAACACTGACGATGTCCAGCATTGAAATTAACATAAATTACACAGAACTTATCGTTTCTTTGCGGAGGATTTACAAACAACACTCACTCGCTCACACACACGCAATGCAACAGCGAAATTCACCAAAATCAGCATGCTGAAACGAGGCAGACGTAGGCGCCGCTATCATAGGCGAAATTCAGCAAACCCACACAACTCAATATACAATAAAACTGCGAAGATGACTCTGGTCTGTCGTGCCTGATTTGAGATGGTGCGTGAGTATAGCAAAGTTAAGTTGCATCTGGATTAGACCGCGAGCAAACACTAACGGCGACACACGGTTACGATACATGATCGCACTCCATTGAAGGTGAAGTGGTTAAAAATCGGATTCATTACACAAAATCACGGCGGACTCTTAAGTTGCAATCTGAGAGTCAACTATCTAGGCACTGGTTTTATGAGAAGTGCCGTGAATTCAGGTGACTAGCTGCAAACCCCTGAAGTCGGAGTTCAGACCCACGTGGTTCCGAAAACCGATAAAAATGTATAAATTCAATTTCCGAAAAATAAAGAAAATTAACTACGACATGCAACCCACAGAACTGCGTAGAATTTCATAAGAAAGCTACTGCAATGCAGCAACATTCGATTGGGAGCGTTCACAGAGACGGTACAAGTCCAGTCTCAAGACCCGGAAAAGTGAAATAATTACAAGGTTGGAAAACTGAGAATAAAAACTACGGCATGCGACCCTTAGAAATACATAGAATTTCATAAGCAAGGTATTGAAGTAGGTTGTACATGCCTCGGAGAGAATTACTGACCAAGACTGAGTGCATACTACAAGTTTGGAGAAGAAACAGCAAAATTAAAATAGGCGGGGAGAGAAGATCGCGAAATGTTAGTGGAAATCACAAGGATACATGCATAGTTACTTGCCTGATGGGCATGGAACAAAGAATAGTGGAAGCTGAAGGCTTTGTTCTAAGAATCGACCACGTGGAACACATATCACTCACGGAAGGAAACGATAAGAGAAATTTTACATGCCCTGCACAAAAATGAAAATATCGTCTGTTAGAAATCAGGCCCCACAAAGCTAGAAGGAATTTACACTGAGTTCGTACACCGCCACATAATCACAAAATGTTTGAATATACTAGGCCATTATCAAACTACAACTAGTAACACATACACCGCATTTATCTGTTCGAAATCACTGGACTGAAAAACTAGGACACATTTCCGTGCACGATCGGAAAAATATTCCGAAAAATGAATCTAAGTTCATGAGTCTAAGTTAAACATGCTAGACAACGAATCGCTACTATCTCCGCAGTCACAAGAGCAGAACCAACCTTACCTCACCGCGGTCCGAGCAGAAAGTGACCACCGAGTGGCCAGGAGGCGCGAAAGCTACCGGAAACTGTGCAAAACCCACAACACAGCTGTGGTGAGGCCGGAGAGGGCTCGTCGACTAGCTTGTAACCAATGGGTGTAGAAACCTCTTTGGTTGCATCAGCAGCAACAGTTGGTAATGACTGTGGTGTCGCACAAGTCCAAAGTGCGCGCCACCTACTTTCGCCGCGCGCCGCCATGCACGCACGGCGCGGCGTTCTTACAACGTCAGCCACGAGCGCCCTCTGGTACAACTCCGCTCGTGGCCACCACTGAACGACACCGTTCACTTGGGACTGAGATAGGAACCAGTTAACACCTTCGGATTCAGATAGGCACCAGTGAAGACTTAGCTATCAGATAGGCACTAGGCAGGCCTCTAGCTCAACTATGTACCAGCTTTCTGCAGCAATGAACTATGTAAAAGTTAAGTATTGTATAAATTCTGTGCAATATATATCTCGTTCTAATTTACTCTAGTGTTTCTAGTTTCTGGCTGCTCCCCTCCGTACCTGCACCAGCGTGCTATCTTTATTCCTGTGTCGGTCTCATTCCACTCGGCCACCGACACCTACGACGGAAACGAGACACAAAAGCGGCAACGAGGCTGGGACACAAAAATGACTAACTATCGACTCTGCCCCAGAGAGAACCATGCAAAGGGAGCTGTTACCACTCACATTCAGACAGCCATTAGATCCTCGCACATCCACTTACAAGCACACATTCTCACAGGGACAGTGGTGTAGCGGAGAAGCTGTACTTATTGCCACATTCATAAATACAATAATAAATTATTAAAATAACAAAATCCTAGCAATATTAACTAACATTTTAGAAACTAATATTTTAAAGCATGAAATAAAAATGCTATTTCTCATGCCTTGAAAAGAGTGGGGTTCTAGTTTTAACAAAATGCTAATCTAGCGACATCAAATAAATTACAATTTTATAAATAATATATGGGAGACGACAGATGGTGGTCTTTCAACTTGCAGATGCTGTCATCCTCTAAGACCAGACTGACCGAGATTCCCGCCAATTTCGTAGTCGTGGATGGGATTAGTGTCTGGTAGTCAGTTCAAGTTTGGTCGGTTCCACTGTAAATAAAATTACCTTGGAATCTCGCGGACATTGGTGTGGGGGCAGTACAAGGAACTATAACGTTCGTAGAAAAAAATGTAATGCAAATAAAAAAAATCGGGGCGGCCGGAACGCGGCGTCGGTGTTGCACTGTGCTCCGGGCGCACTTAAATACTTCTCCGCTACGGCGCGGGACACGGCGAGATATGACCCGGCCAGCGCGCTGGGGCCGGCCGGAAAATTGTGCCCGCACCGCGGCGGACACCGTAAGTGCAAGTGCACTTCGGTAGTTTTTTCGCGCATGTACACTCTTTGACAAAAAACTTGGCCGGTCTAAATTCGTCCTCAAGACTGATGTCACATCAGGCAGGCTCAGACAAGTCCACGGGCAATGGAGCTCTTAAGGATGATTGACAGTTTACACCTAATGGCACTTAACAAAGGCGCACTTGCAGGAAACGTAAACACCCACCTGGCTGCAACCCTCAGTGAAATCTCGTAAAACAATAACAGATCCAGACTCGTCCTCAAGGCTCCTGTCTGACTGATGCCACCTTCGGCAGGTAGAGTCCTACCCACTCACCCAGCTTCAGCCCCCAGGCAATCATGTACACTCTTTCAGAAAAAAAAAAAACTTGGCCGCCGTCCGGCCGAATCTGAGCCTAAGTCCGCGCCGAGCGCGACATGGCACAATAAATGTGGCAGCGCTGATTCGCTGCAAGTCCAGCTATCTGCACGATCTGGCAACACTGTAGACTGTGGCAGCTCATGCAAGAAGTCTTGTGTTCAGTTGGAAGGGTTCTACTCATGCAGTGTCTGTGGTCTCGAGGTAAAGTGTGAGACTCGCAAGTGCTAGGGCTGGCAGTCAAAGCCACTCAAAGATAAAATTTCGATTCTACCTTTCTTGTGAATTCTGACGCCATGAGTGTAATGGCAGCGTATCCATAACGTATTTCACTTGCGAAACTCTGGTAACGACATTTCAGTCCAATAACATTGCTGTCTCTGGACGCAGCATGTGGCAGAGCCTTTCAAGGGCCACTCGCTAGCAGCGGTGCCGGCGCTGCGCTGCCTCGCCTCTGCCCACAGCGCCTGCTGCCGCTCATCGCCCTGGACGGTGGAAAATGTTTTACCATTGTTGCGATTTGTATTTCACACACGATATCAACGAAGCAGACCACACGTTTTTGAATGATGAGCATTTTATTACACTAACACATAACACATTTCAGAGGCAAAAACTTGTCATTGTTGTTGATGCAATCAAATAGTACTCTACGATGGTTAACACTGGTATCTGTGGCTTAAACCTCGTTTCATTTCCTTTCAGAAAAGCCATTCATGTAAGAATCTATTATCATCAGTTTGTATGTTTTCATCAATCCACAGTGCGTAACTGCACTACAAGGTTTTCGTGTCGTTGTTTCATTCCTTACAGTTAATGTATGCGATAAATTGTGTGAATAGCGTTGAGTGCATGCTATATAGCAACATAGGCGCACTGCAAGGTTAGTATCTACAACTCTAATTTCTACAGCAGATATTTCGCTTGAAGGAACTATATTATTAATTATGATCACTTCCTCTATACGTATCAACAAGCATGCGGGTCCTAAAGGAGTAATAAAAATTACATTTCCTTCGATGGAAGTGAATTCGGATTTCTTCCAAGGCGTTTGTATGGTGAAGGAAGGAGATATCAATGACCATTTCCATAAGTAGGAGTCGACCTTTCTGAAAGGCTTATTGTGTAAAGTTTTTCTTCTGATTTCGTTAAAGAGTTTCTTCTGCAATGTGCAGCGTATAAAATAAAACAAAATATAAAAAAAAAAAATTGCGTCCCCATGCGTATAGTCTCCCACCAGGATTAGAACTGCCAACCCACACCACACTTGTATCACAATACAGATGCAGAACAACACAGCCAACGACTTCAGTTCTGACGTATTCAATGTCGAGCCTCTAATGCATCACGAACGAAAACCTGAAATGTCACTCATACGAATAACAGCATTGTTTGAAAGCAAAAATTAATTTTCTGTCTCTCATTTCACATGAGTATTATACAACGTGAGTCATGGAAGTGGAGGAGGAATGTCAGATGAACTTAGAGAGACAATTCTGTACCACTTGCGGAAGTAACTGCGCTGTCACAGTGTTGCCAAATATTAGCAACGATGTTGTCAGTTCTGACATGCGCTAGGAAGACCTGTGTAGCGATAAGCGAGGCGAAATAGCGCTCGTTTCATACGGGCTTCCAGAGTGGAGTCGCCGATTTTGGTTAATCTGAGGCCCTATCTCCTGATAGTTTCCAAAGTTACATTTAGGCTTCACATGTTTCATTCGTCCAATTACGCCGAAAGCAGGGTTCAAATTTTATTAATATTTACAGCATTGTAATATAATTTTAGCGAATGAATGGGGAAGTTAGAAGTATTGATATTGTGCTTGCAACATATGGCAGGGGAAAAACTGAGATATATATAATCTTCCATCACGATTACAGTTTCCCCCCCAAACCATAGGAATAAAACAACTATTTTGTTACATTATAATGAGAGCTAATTTTGGTTTCATGAAAAGTAACTGGACATGAACGTTGCAGTAATTACAGTAAGGTATCAAACACTTCACATCTTGAAAGCGACTGCATTACTAAATTTAGCCTTGTGGCCGTACAAATAAAATTTCATGTCTTCAACATCAATACAGAAATATATTTGTTTCTTTGAAAGCCAGAAGAAACGGAGCTAACAGATTATTTGTGCAACGCAGTAATCAGTTCATTTTCGGATTCATGAGACAAGATACTTACAAATATTAGTAGTAACAAGGAAACTAAACTATATATGTGGGCAATATGCAACTCTGCGGTTTTTCATCTGCAGACATATAAATATAATTTATTTAATGAAAGTCCAGCTCCAGTTGCATTTATTGGTGCTTTATTTAAGCCCACACTACCGGTTTCGGCGTCTATGTTAGGCCATTTTCAAGTGTGACAAACCTGTATATGTAATGTGTAGCAATAAGTTTACAAAAATTACATGGGTAAAAAACAATGTTACATATATAAAAAGGTATTGTACAAAAGCAGAAAGAAACTTACGTTATGCCATAGAGAAAGCAACGTCAAGTAATTAAAACAATAGAACTCAGAGAATTTAAAACTATTGGCGCCCAATGGCGACACGAGAAAAATGGGCGTGTCATATTTAACATTCCAAATCATTATAATCGGCATGTTCTGATGTGTTCTGATATAAACATTACATCATTGCAAGCATAAAATTCTAAACATAGTTGATAAAATGTAAAGGTCAATAATAAAATATTATGAATGTCAGGATAAAAACGGAACATGTAGCGGCCAATGAGGCTATGTGAATAGTGGGCGTGTCGTCAATTTAAAATTTTTATACAGGAGGTATAATAATTTAGCTAAGGGCCAATTGTATTCGATTTAGTTTACATTAAAGTTGGTTGTATTGTTTAAAAAAGGTACAAAAATTCTTAGGATGTAAAATGATTGCAACGAACGAGGCGTCCAAGACGATAGTTGAGGGGTGGCCTCTAGCGAGCGAAATTTGAACCAGGAACGCTGGTGCGGGCTCCAAAGCAGTTTGGACGCGTCGTTGTTTGCTTACATAGTTCTCCCAGTAGTAGATGTTTCAAAAACAGCCACGAACTTGCGGAGCATTTAAAAAAAAAAATTGTCAATTACTGGGCGGCAGATATCTAAGAAATTAGTATTCTTTAAAGTGCATTTCGTTTTTTATCCACAGTTTTTCACATTGACGTTTTCTTAAGCGAGCTGCATTTGAGCCTGAGTTAATCCTAACATTAATCGGTAGTGTGGGCTTAAATAAAGCACCAATAAATGCAACTGGAGCTGGACTTTCATTAAATTGTACCACAGTTGCGGCAACAGCAAGCATCCAGTCATGGAGAAACTAATAATATAATTTATTATCTACTAACAAGCTTATTTATTGCTTTCGCAACATTGCACCCTTGTTTGGCCAATAAATGAAAAGAGGTTCTTCGAATGTTTACACCCACAAATTGTATCTGTTGTTGCTTAGTATCTGTCGTCACCTTGTTAAATCAACAGAATTTATTACCACTTCTTGGCTCAGTCAGTGAACTGGTGTATTCGTCGTTTATGATTTACTTTCTCCTATTGTCCTGAACACAAGACACACAGATAAATCTGTGTATTTTCGGTTAAACCACCCATTCTTCCTGAGCGACTGGCCACAAGAAGGGACAGGAACGCTTTTGCAGCTAAAGCAGTGATGATAATGATGCTAATAACGACAAACGAGTAATAAAGGATGCAAAATACTCTCAGCCATGCACCACTGGGTATTTTGCATTTATGAAAGCTTTCTCCATGAAAACATACATACGTGAGCAAATGTTCACTGTAATTGGTGTGTTGTAAGGTACCCGCCATCTTGCACCATACAAAAATTTTATCTGCTTTTTTGAAGGTTTAGTGTGCAAAATTTCGTAAAGGTTTAAAAAAAATTGTAGATTTTTATGTATTACAAACACGCATACAGACTTTTTATATATGTATATATAAAGGAGAAGAAGAATTTTCGATATACGTGTTTATCTATGAAGACTTTCTTCTGTGGTACCATCTGGGAGTCGGCCGCGGTGGCCGAGGGGACTGAGGCGCTCCAGTCACGGTCTGCACGACCACTACGGTCGGGGGTTCGAATCCCCCCAAGGGCATGGATATTTGTGCCGTCCTTAGTATAAGGTAGTTGATAAGTAGTTTGTAAGTTTAGGGACTGATGACCCCGTAGTTAAGTCCCATAAGCTTAACAAACAATTGAATTGAACCATCTGGGACTGTTGCCTTTTTTCTGAGAATATGAAATCGAGTAAAAGGAAGTTCACTTATTTCATTGGATTCGTTAACCGGAAAGAAGTTGTTGGTGAATCGAATGTTGTGATCAGGGGATCAGGGACAACAGTAACTGCCATGTTTCACATCATAGAGGCAACCCCAGCGCTCTTCTTTCTGCCATCGTAAACACGCCGGGTGGCTTTGCATGCTACTGATCACGTGACTTGCCGAGAGTGTCAATAGGACACTGTGTATTTTTAATACATCATCAAAGTAATATGGCTGAGGGGGCACAAAACATAGTGAATAGAATAAAAATTTTGTTTTGTTTAAATGTTTATTCGTTAATAGCAATATATCCGCCACATACATAATCATAATAATAATAATAATAATAATAGTAATAATAATAATAATTTATTTGTCAGTAGATCATGTTTACAACGATATTAGACAAGTCGTGTTGTTAATTTTATATAGCATAAGAAAGAAAGAAAATTTTACAAATGTATCATTTTAAAATATAACATGTGGTATTTAATTATTAGAAATTTAGTGAAAAGACACAGTCCACTTATCTGTTTCCAGCAACTATATCAGTTCACCTTTAAATTACAAATTTTCTGTCAAATACTCCTTCACCTTATACCAGCATCCAGAGATGAGATGTTCCTTTAATTTTCTTCTGAAGGCACTGCGTTCCTTTATGCACCTGATGCTAAGAGGCAGTTTGTTGAAAAATCCTGCGTTTATATGATCCCTATCTGTCATGTTTAGCCCTTTGCTGAAAAAAATCGTATTGTTCTTTAGTTCCTGAGTTGTGGTTATGAATATCACTGTTTAGTGGAGCTGTACAGGTTACCATTACGAAAAGTTTTGTTTCATATATATACAGACTTGGTAGAGTTAGTATCTTAAATTCTTTAAAGTTGTTTTTGCATGATTCCCTTTGTGATATTTTAGCTATGCATGTGATGGCTTTCTTTTGAAGTTTTAAAAGTCTCTGTATGTGTACAGCAGCCGCTCCTCCCCATAGTGGTATACCATATGATAAGTGTGGGAAGATAAGTCCATAATACATTTTAACAGGGTTTCTGCGTCCACTGTATAGCACATGTTTCTCATTAAGAATATATTTGTGCTTATTTTCGAACAAACCTTATCAATGTGATTTTTCCATGACAGATGCTTGTCCACCTCTATTCCCAGAAATCTATTACAGTCCACTTCTACTAGGTCTGCACTGCCAATGTTCAGTGTAAAAACGTCTGAGCCTTTTTGTTACCTTTGTTTCAAATTTAGTACATTTTGTTTTCTTTCTGTTGATCAGTAGATTATTTTCTGTAAAATACCTTTCTGCCATTTGGAAGTTTTCAGTGGCTCTCTTTTCCAAATCATTCACTGTGTCACCGCATACTAACAAAGTTGTGTCGTCAGCATACATTATTACTTTTTCATTTATTTCAGCGGGCATATCATTTACGTACAGTATGAAGAGCAGAGGTTCTAATATCGAACCCTGAGCTACCCGATACTTTACCTGCTGGCATTCAGAATAGACTTTATCTTCTTCGTTCCTACATTTGTGTTTTAATTCCGCACACTGTTGTCTGTTTTCAGCATATGTTTTTATAATGTTTGCAGCATTTCCTCTTATGTGTGGCAGACACAATTAAAGGCTTTGGAAAGGTCTAAGTATATACCAGACACTTTCCTTCGTTGTTCCAGGGCCTCTGTTATGTATGTTATGAAATTTGCCACTGCTGTCTTAGTTGATATCCCCTTTCTTGACCCATTTTGAGCTTCAGGTTATGTTTGTCTATGAAATTTACAATTCTATCAAATGTTCAAATGTTTGTTAAACTTATGGGACTTAACTACGGGGTCATCAGTCCCTAAACTTACAAACTACTTATGAACTATCTTATACTAAAGACGGCACAAATATCCATGCCCGAGGGGGGATTCGAACCCCCGACCGTAGTGGCCGTGCAGACCGTGACTGAAGCGCCTCAGTCTCCTCGGACACCGCGGTCGGCTACAATTCTATCATTAATCACTCTTTCTACTATTTTAGACAGAACAGTTGTGATCGTGATTGGTCTATAGTTTCCAGGATCTTCTTTATCACCTTCTTTAAAAACTGGCACTACCTTGCTCCTTTTTAGACAGTTTGGAAAAACTCATTCCTTCATTGTTAGATTTATCAGGAATGTCAAAGGTGTTGCAAGATATTTAGCACAATGTTTTACTGTTTTGGCTAATATGCCATCTAGACCCTCTGTATTTTTATTTTTTAGTGCACCAATTATTTTTGAAACCTCCAATTCATTTGTAGGTATAGACTGTCAGCCACCCATTTATGACTTTTGATGCTCTTTGTTACTGGGTTGTTCTGATTTAGTAGTTTCTCCACTACAGCTACGTAGTGCTGATTTAAGCCATTTGCCACTTGTAGTGGATGCGCGGCGTGTGGCCACCTAATGACGTGTTCCGTCACTAAGATGATAGTCGCGATGGAGTCGCAGTTGGATCGAGAAACAAGAGTTCGAGTGATTGCACTCATCGAAAATGGACATTATTCCGCATCAGGAAAGTGCGGAGTACCGGCAGGCGCTGTTGGAGGGATTATCGGTTACGTCGCTGTATTGGGTGGAAAGCAGGCAACGGTCGGCCCCGTGTCTCCAGTGAAGCGGGGATGAAAAACTTGTTTCTTCGTGTAGTGATGCTCCTGTTCAGGTGAGTTATTAATGTTAATATATAATATTACTTCAGATGAATTTTTTGCCTTAAATTTTTTTACCATTTTTGTAGGTTCAAGTAATGATTGATGTCGTTAGTTTCCGTTCTAATTAGTTCATTTGATCCATTATTTAAGTAATTGCAACGGTTGAAAGTGTAATTGTTCTATAAATCAAACCGTTTGATTACTGTAGGTGTACCGCCCACGGGGACAACGCTTTCGGGTTTTCCATAAGTTTTTAATTACGTCCGTTGCCATCCTTGTCAAAACGACTATACTACTACGTCATTTCTGTTCTTTTTTCGTCTCTACTAATATTCGCATCTTGTTCTGACATTTACAGCTTTGTCGTCCATTTTTGTTAGTTTCTATCTAGATGTCACTTTTCCTAGTAAATTTTATATTGAAGAAAGAAGTTATTTTTAAGGAACTTAGGAACTACTTTCATTTTCCTCCTGCTTTGCCACGGCTGAGTGGCACTGAGGCGCTAAGCTTCGATTCGCGAGGCCGTTCCCCGTCGGGGGTTCGAATCCTCCCTCGGACATGGATGTTTGTGTTGTCTTCAGGTAGTTTAGATGTAGTTTGTAAGTTTAGGGACTGATGACCCCGCAGTTAAGTCCCATAAGCTTAACAAACATTTGAACAAATGCCGGGATAATTCCTGGGACATGGCATAGCCGATTTTCGCCTTCATTCTTATCATAACAATCCGAGCTTGTGCTCCGTCTCTAGTGACCACACTGGCGATGGGGCGTTAAACCACAACCTCCCTTCTTTCCATCGCTTGTCTTGCGCGGTAGAGCTCACTTTGTTTTTGTGTCCTTCTGTTAGTACAGATTTTGCCGCTTGTTTTAAATCATCTTCTCACTGAACAAGAGAACTGAAACTTTCAACATAGCTTAGAACTGTATGACAGTGCAATAATAACGCCATTTCTTATTTGGTATGGGGTGGAGGGCACTTTATATAGCACATCTGTTTCCTAACGTTTCCCTTCCAGACGTGAATATTTATCCGTTAAAACTGTTTCTGGTAAGCTTTAGTGTGAGTTCATATCACCCCATTTTTACCTTCGCGAACTTTCCGTGAGCCATACATAATAGGACTCAGGTGAAACAGAAATAAAACAAATTTATCGAATGTCTGTTGTACTCTCATGAAAACGTTTGAAGTAGAATGAATTATTTCGCACATACAGCTTAAAATGTCTGACTCCAACGAATATAAATATTTAAGAAAAAAAGCTGGAATTGTATCGAACAAAAGACCCCGAATAGACCAGCCTATCACCAAACATATTGCGTGACCTCGCCATTTTAATGGTAAGTAAATTAGTGTCATCCTTTTTCTGCAGACAAGAATCTATCGGCCTGAGATACCTGTCACCTAAAAGTCACCATTAATTTTGTACTCTGAGATGTATCACAGCGTTCTTCCCTTGCATCTGTAATTTTCTGTCAGTATTTCCAACGTAATAGATGTTAATTTCTTCACAGGATCACAACCCCATTCATCGGAGCAGACGAGTCCAAAGTTGGTTTGAGCGGCAGAGAAAGATTAAACTTCTTCCATTCGTACCAAGGTCACCAGACCTCAACCCAATAGAAAATATGTGGGCTGAGGTTGCAAAGTCTCTACCAACTGGAGCGTGTAACGACGACGCACTATGGTCGAATGTAGAGGCTACTTGGTGGGAAGTAAATCACAATGAAAACCTTTCAAGACAGTTAGCTTTGTCAGTACCCAGGCGCCATCGGGCTATTTTAGAAAACTACGGTGGATGGGTAGGGCACTGAAAACGAAGACTGCCGACGCCATCCCAGCATCCTCACCTTATGTGTGTGATTTTGGATTCACAGGACTCATTGAGTCACTGATTCTGTGTTTTAGTGTCCATAGTGATAAATTATTTAGTTTTAAATAAAAGGATAACACTGACTGCTGTTAATAAATGAATATTAAGAAGATCTTTATTTTCACTGGATAAAATTGATTAATTGTTTTATTAAATAAACATTTAACAAAAACGTTTTTCTTTCTCATTACTTTGTTTTGTGTCCCACTTCAGACATATTACTGGGTGAAATATTGCCTATTTGCATCACTCCAGCCAAGCTACATGATCAATAGCTTAAAAAGCCAACCAATGTGTTTACGTTTTCTGAAGGAGAAACGCCACGCGGAATGGCTGTGTGATCTAAGAGCTGCTTCCCACTAGGTGTTGCCGCGTGGAAAAGCACGCAGCAGCGGCACGGTTGCCATGGTAATGCCCCGCGCGACGCTTAGCGGCAAGCGCGCCCGTTTCCCCACTAGTAACTGTCAAGCGGTAAACGGTAAGGTTGTCATGAGAACGTCCTCCCCTGTGTGGTGGGCTTAGTTGCTCGGTTTGTGTATTTTGAACTCTGCCGCGCAACGTGCGACGTGCTGTGGATCTCCAGCCAATCACAGAAGGAAATGAGTGTGACGTAGGCAGTCTCGACAGCGAGGCCTACGAGAAAGACAGGCCCCAGCGCAGTTGTCATGCCACGTAAGCAAGGTAGTTCGAGCCGGCGCGACAGCTAGCCGATTGGCCGGCCGCTGGGGCACTGCCCACTACGTCATAGCGGGCAGCCACTGAGCTGCGATCGCGCCGGCTCGGAACTACCATAACGTGGCATGACGTCTGCGCTGGGGCCTGTCTTTCTCGCAGGCCTCGTCTCGACAGGGGCACACGAGAAATACTTCGTCTCGTGTTCACATCGGCTAGGGATAAGCGCTTCCTCGGCGAAGAACTGTAGCGAACATGGCGGCTGAGCTGAAATACTTATCACACGATTTTAAGAAAACTATTCAGTAAAAAATTTTGATTCTCTCTTATTTTATAGCTTGATATAATCGTTCGATAAAGGGCTATCTTTATTCGCCACACTGACTCAACTGTGCATAATGAACGTAAAAATCTTCATGAGATTTTAAAGAGTTTACAGACATTAAAACTCATCGCGTAGACTTTGCATATGTTTTATTTTAGACCATACATTATTGCAGATGAATTACAGCCAACATATCGAAATAGTATGTAAAGCTGAGAGCAGAATACCTCTTTCCCTGTTAGAGATATTGGTATTCATATCCTATGGATGGGTAGACTGTTCAAGTAAATATTTTCAAATATTTGTAAGCCTGTTTGACCAAACTGCTTTGGTCTTCAGTCACTAGACTTACAAATTACTTAAACTAGCCTAAGGACGACAAACACATAACCGTGCCCGTTAGAGGACTCGAGTCTCCGACGGCCCGGCAACCGCACGCTCCACAGCAACACGCCGTAGAGCGCTCTGCCACTCCACCGCGGCATGTTCTGACTGTTCATTGGGCATGTTGTAGTTGTAGCAAAAGCACTTGACAGTCATGTATGATCTCATATGATTGATATTCGAAATGTTTTTATTCGCACTCATATGAAAGCAACGATTTCTTTTGTTGATTATTTTTTCTCTATATAAGTTTTTTTGACAACTCTTAATATATCAAATAAGAATGCAGTGGGATAGTCCATGTTACGTTTTACGATAATCTATGTGTGCTAAGGATATTTAATCGTAGCCTGTTTGCGGTTGTTTCACAAGTTTTAATTGCTCTGTAACTACTTTTTAGTGATTTCATTTTATAACGAAGCCTTTTATTTATTAAGGCTACATCTCTACTCATTTGTGAGAATCCGAGCATAGAGTAGTTTGATGGATTTCTTAACGCTAGTATATCTAGTGGAACCAAGCAGCAATTCTACTGAAGAAACTGCCTGCTCTGCGTTTCTCACAACTATTGTGGAGTATTACTGCGCATTGTGGGATCCATACCAGGTCCAATTGACAGACGATATAGAGAAAGTTCAGAAAACAACAGCTCGTTTGGTACTACCGCAGAGGAGAGAGTTTCATGGAAAGTATACACGAATTGGGGTGGGAATTATTAATAGAAAGGCATTAATCACTGCAGTGATATCTTTGTGAAATTTTTTTCATCTATTTTTTCCTCGAATTGCGAACATATTTCGTTGGCACACACCTCCATAGGGATACATGATCATAATTATATAAATATTACGAAAGCGGTTCGTAGAACCCTCAGTCATTCAGTTAAATGTGTTTTGCAGAGCAAATATGTAGATGTAGCATCTTTATGTCTTTCCAGTTACTGCAACCCACTTCTAATTCAGTCTGTTACTATCGTCTGTGTAGCCTTCTTCTGCCGTTATACACATTGTTGCCTCCATTGCCAGTCTGACTTTTGCAAGATGTTTTACAATGTGCCATATCAAACAATCTACTCTTTTAAGCAGGTTGTGCAGCAATTTACTTTCTCTCTAGAGTCTGACCCAGTAGCTGTTAATTAGTTTTACGCTTCACTCGTATAATCATCAATGTCAGGACAGTATTTTGAAACTTTGCAACGTCTTCTTGACTGATCTGCTTGTCGTTCACGATTCACTTACGTTCAAGGTTTTACTCCACAGAAATACCTCCGTGTCCGTTAATTTCTATTATAGCAAAACGACAACAGTAGTAATGAAATATGTGGAAGAATCTATGTCTTCAAACAACTTCGTGCTTCTGTCATATAGCTTCCTGGTATCGTTAATCACATATAGTGCCGGAGGTGCTACAAAAATGTAGGAATTTCTATATTGAAATTAAACCTGTGTGCGACATGGGAGTTGTTTAGTGGGTTTCATTGGGTCCTCATCCGTACCTCTACCTCGTGGATACCGACAGCGTCCAGCGTCGGTCGCTTCCTCGAGCCTCCCCGCAACTCGGTAAAGAGGGGGCCGTTGTCGCTGCCGCACGCCGCGCTGCGTCGCTCTAGTGCGAAGCGGCCCTGGCCCGGCGCACACTTTGACGCAGCACACGCAGAGGAGAGCTCAGTACTGGCCAGGGGGGTGAAACTCATACACTACGTTTACATGCAACACATCTTCCGGAAGACAAAAACCGATTTTCGTAAACCGTTTTTCGCTGGCGCGTTTACATGGCATAGCCTGAATCGGATTTCCTAGCTCACTTAACATGGCGGCTGGAAAACAGCTGATTCAATTCCTTATTTAGTCTGCACAATCGCTATTTTTCTTTATTTAAATACACAGGTTTATGTTCACTCTAATATTTATACTTTTATTTCACATTAGAAAATATCACTCTTTCCATATCTGCCGAAAATTCGTAAGAAGAAAACACAATCTGACAAGCCAAGAACGCTTCAAAAACGGTTGCGTTTACATGGGCACGAAAATCGATTGTGGAACTGGAAAACCGCTTTAGAGAAGCGGATTTCCAGAATCGATTTTGGAGTGTTTACATGACCAACCAAAAGCGGAATTGGGAAATCGGTTTACGAAATCCGGTTTTGGGAGCCCATGTAAACGGGGTGATATAGGGGTTTCCGGTAACACGATGTTGGTTCGCTGCCAGGCCACATAGAGCGCTGCGATTTTTCATCTCGCTTTCCTATTGGATGATTTACGCTTTACAGTCCTCCATATTTGTTTTGATACGTAGGTGGTGTTCTGTGCTGAGGTTCTATAGCAACGTCTTCCTAACTGTGATCTTCTGTGTGCATTTTGTGAGTTTCATAAATTTCATTTATTTGAACTGTAGCCGGCCGCGGTGGCCGAGGGGATTGAGGCACTCCAGTCACGATCTGCACGGCCACTACGGTCGGGGGTTCGAATCCCCCCTCGGGCATGGATATTTGTGCCGTCCTAGTTCGTAAGTAGTTCATAAGTAGTTTGTAAGTTTAGGGACTGATGACCCCGTAGTTTAGTCCCATAAGCTTAACAAACATTATGAATACCATTATGAACTGTACATAAGATCCATTTCATATGACTGAAGATGCATAAACAGTAATCAACAGAAATAAAAATAAATTGGTTTTCGTAGACATTACAGTAGGCCTACATTCTTGTTTGCAGGACAGTGTATATGGCTGTAAAATTATTTATTTGTACAACCTACCATTTCTCTTTTGGTCACATGAGTGGATATAATTGTGCCTTAGCGTATGTGAAAACTGAAAAATCATTTACATAGATGCATGCAATATCAGATGATTTTTAGTCTGACATGCGCAAAATCACATTTATTTCCATGTGATAACGCCACACGGCGAAAATCGCAGTACCAAGTTTTAGAAACAGACTATTTTACGGTCAAAAAGATTACCACGGCATCATTTACGAAGTTTGGCCGACTGTAAACAACAACCACAAGCAATTAATGTTAGTTTTTGATTTAAATTTCTCGTATATATTACTTTGAAAGGTCACAAAAACCTTTCTATGAGGTCCACCCTCAAAGAATAAATGAAAAATATTGTCATCTAACACCAATATAACGTTTTATTATTCGTGTATGTAGAAGTAAACATATGGATTTTCGCGCCACACTTTTCGGATTGAAAGTTCACTGCCAGGCCGCTAGTAGCGCTGCTGTCGTTCTGTGTTTCCGTGTGATAACATGGTCTTTGCATTTCTGTTATTTTTGGTGTTCTGTGTTAGTGGTTCACCGCTGGCCGAGCACAGAGCACGCATCTATGTCCACTGCGAGTTTGTCTATGCAGTTAGACTTAGATTCCGACTCTGATTCGGAATTCAGGAATGTAGTTTTGTTGTATAGTGCACATGAAAACACAGAAAGATCTCTATGGAGAAGCAAGTACATGCAAAAGCGAAAAAACACATACGTATTGTCTACAGAAGTTTCTGATCAAGTGTTCAAGGAAGGCTTCCGACTAAATAGACGGCAGTTGGAAGAGGTACACACATTGATAGAAGAAGACATAAGAGGAAAAGCAAGTTACATGCGGGAGCCCAAACCTACAAAAGAAAAATTAGCTGTATGTTTAAGGTATGTAATTGAAATAATTTTTTTCTTTTTTCTCTCAATATTTATTGAACATTAAAGAAATAAATTCCATATGAAAACTTGCACAAATAGTACACATTATAACATTGCTTATAATGAATTATGCTCTAAAGGTTCAAACTCCATCTCAGGACTGTATGATAATTTAGTGGCAGACGAAGTGTTTTCAGTGATGCATGATTCACGTTGAATCACTGGTGTACTTAAAATCCTTTCTTCCATTTCAGACACTATCTGAAACACTTTTTTCTTTACAGACGCCTGGTCAGCTTTCGACATCTCTTTTGTAGACAGGTAATCGACATGAAAAACTGGTGTAAGGCGTCATTTTCTTGGTGTAGTGATCTTTCGCGTAAAGTGTCTCTGTTCTTTGCTCTTTCCTCATAGCTATTAATGCTTTGAAGAATGATTTGCTTGACATCTGTATTTTTCTTCCTTTTCTTCACTGAAAACGGCGACCCCAGATCGTCTTCTGTTTCGTTCGTCTGTGTGCAGGTAAGATCATCTCCTCCGTCTTCATTTCCAATGCTCGTTGCACTGTTTTCCTCTTCACTCATATTGGTTACCGTATTTCTGTTTCTCATGTATGGAATTAAAAATACCATCTGATTCTGATATGTCCACGGAAGGATTGAGGCCGCTGCTTGCCCACTTTTCTTCTTCTGTCTGCGGAGGGCATCTCTGTGACAGTCTCTAAGTTTCTTCCAATTTTCTTTCGCCATTTCCCCTGCAGGAAGAAATTTCTGAATAGAGTTTCTCATAGTTTGGTGTAAATTAACGTGATAAATCTGAATAGTTATTACTTTTGAACAGTTTTTTACCTTCTGAATTTGCACACGTATCATAAATGTGAAAAATTTTAATAGTGTTCTGCACTCAGCTTATTCAATAAACTCAGTTGCCTTTATTTTTCGTTTTAGGTATTTAACGACGGGTGACATGTTTAAAACCATCGCTCTAAGCTACCGCGTGGGTCAAAGGACTGTGTCGAACACAGTTTATGACGTCTGTGGAGCAATATGGAAGAACCTACAACCCATTTATCTACCTGAACCCACAACAGCTATGTGGGAAAATATTGCTTCTGACTTTGAAAGGAAATGGCAATTGTACAAGTGTCTTGGGGCTATTGATGGTAAACATATTACCTTGCGAAAACCCGTCTTATCTGGTTCCTCATTATTTAACTATAAACTCCACTGCTCTGTGGTACTGTTGGCAACTGTCGATGATCATTATAGATTTACTTCTATAGACGGCGGTTCAGTGGGCAGATTTAGTGATGCAAATATTTTCTCAAATTCAGTATTAGGAAGAAAATTGACTGGTGGAACTTTAAACATCCCTGCAGATAAATCCCTTCCTGGAAAACACAATACAACCCCATACATTTTTGTAGGTGATGAGGCATTTCCATTATTGAGATACTTAATGCGACCGTACCCTAAATGTAGGGTTACTGCTAATGACAGAAATAGTTTTTAACTACAGGCTTTCTCATGCTCGTCAAACTGTAGAGTCTGTATTTGGTATATTGAGCTCCAGATTTCGTGTATTTATCGGCCTTTTGAGTGTAAACTGCAGTCTGTTGACAGAATTGTGTCTGCTACATGCATACTGCATAATTATTTGAGGACTGAGAACATCATGACAAGTGATCTTACTAACCAGCTGCTATCGCCTGCTCCTATCAGGTGCAGAAGCACAAATTACTTTTCTTACTCGAGAAAGATTTAACGATTATTTTAATTCGCCAGAAGGTTCTGTTCAATGGCGGTATGCAAATATAAGAAGAGGTCAGTACTAAACTCAATACGTTATATCCTTAATATAAATGTTTGCTGTGAAGAAGGATGTAAAATGAACAAATAAATGAATCAAAAAGTACTTACAATTGTTGTAATGTAATTCCTCTGCAATCTTCTTCCATATTTCGTCCTTCAGTTTATTCCTCATGTAGTCCAGATGGCTGGTGTCACACAGCACTGGGTTGTCCTGAACTAACGGTATAAGGTGTTCCATAACTTTATTTTACAAGGACGAAAGTGAACCACAGCCGCAGGTGTGCACAATACTACCAGGAAGCCAGTACTGGGCGAGTGCCGTGTCACAGAGTAATATATACAGAGGAGCAGCCCCCTCTAAACCACTGTCCTATGCTCCCCTCGTAGTTCCATAAGATGCTAGCAGGTGTCAGGCGGATCGCTGGCTTATGGTGACTCTCGCACGTCAGAGGGTAGCGTGGAGGGGAGGCTGAGGAGAGAGCTCGTGCCGCCTGCGACGAGGCCACGGCTGTGTCCAGCTTGCTGGCGTTTGAGGGGAGGTGGTGGTGGGGGCAGCCGCTACCTGCCGCCTGCTCTGGCCAGTTTAAAGAGTTACTTCTGACCGCAGCACCATCATGAGACATCTTATGGAACTGCTGGAAACCCTCCCTCCCCGCACCCCTGAGCATAGGACCGGGCCCTTACAGAGGTTTCCCGTCTGTATATATTTGTCTGTGGCCGTGTGGTGCCCGTTCCGGACAGGATGTCGGCTCCCAGGGGACGCAGGCTGGCCGCTGCAAGTGGGAACAGCCGCTCGTAGCTGCCGACCGCGTCCCCTCAAACACTATTAACATTATTTTCTCGAGAACGGATAGAAGTGTGGCTCTCGTTGAAGCGTTAAAAACAATTTCGATATGTTAGCTACATTTCATACGCCGTAATGTATGGTGTAAAACGCACCAAACGCAAACTAGCCAGCGACTACTTTTTTCACTGCAAACTCTTCAAAATATGCGCGGCGTTGTACTTTATTTATTATAACAATAACTATGTACAATAACGAAAAGAAAACCTCCCCAACGTCATGTGGTGGCTTTTGCCTATATGATACAGAAAACTAATTTTTTCTAGCGAGTAGTTTCTGCAAAATCGATTGTGGAAGCTGCGTTAGCGCAAAACACGCACAAATCGGAAAATAGTGTTTTTAATTTTTTTACGCAGAAAGTAAAATCGTTACAAAGAAACTAAATTCATGATGCTTATATTCGTCTACACAAAACAATTTTTTTCGAGGTGTATCGGATGACTTGAAATTTCACTTTGCGACAGAGGTGGAAAACTGTGCGCCTCGAACAACCGGACAGTGGCCTGACCGAGGAAACGCCTGCCCTCCGCCTCGGCTGCAATAAGTGTGCGCTGCCCCATTACAAAGCATGCGTTACAGACGGACGGAGGCCTATCCTCTGTGCGCCGGGCCTAAAGCCATCGGCACACGGAGCGTGTGTCTGAACGTGTGTGGCCAACGTGCCGAGTCCAACGTGCAGCTGAACGCTCGGATACGGCGCGACTTGTGCATACGAGACGTGTGCCTCAACGAGCTACACGCGACCGCAGTGTGCTCCAGCGACAGTTTCAGGTTCTGGAATTACACTGTTTACGAAACCAAAAGAGTGGAATTCTTGCTTTACCTCTATTATATCGCTTATTTCCGCGCTTGTGCATATGTTCATTATGTTCTGTGTTATAGACCTACATAAGTAACAACAAAATATTTATGAACATAAAAGCTGCTTGTTATGTCAATAAGTGCAGCGAATTATAAAAGTTTCACGACAAACTGTGCTATATAAATTTAGAAAAGGCCTCCACATGAAGCGAACATTATTGCAACAGTCTCGCTTTTTAGTAAAATTTAAAGGTCATTCTTCCACGGTCAATGTTACCATTCTGTGGGAGAATGTTAAGAACGTGTAAAAAGCATCACGTGAAACAATAAAGTGCGTATTTTACTTTAAGTTACGAGAAAATTGTTCTGTTAATCAAACGAGTACCACAAACTCACCCCTCAGAGAATGCACTTACATAGCATTGAATATTATGTAGCATACTTCTATGAAATTTATAGGAAATTCTTTGAGTTTATCAAAAAACCCGAAGAAGAAAAGATATTAGGTTCCGAAGAAACTTGAACAAACGCCAGAGAACATATTTCGTTTCAGAGTCCTCGACTTTGCTGCCTACGCTACAGCCTCTGACGTAGCTGCGTGATGAAGGTATTAGACGTGCTGTATACACTGCTGGTAGGTATGTCGGTTGCTGACATGAAAATACAACAAATGATGTAAAGAACAATTCGTGTTGATAGATCTTCAGTACGTCATACCTTGAAACGTAAGATTACTGTAATTCGGATTTTTTCACCACATATACGACGTTTCCAGTCATTTATTCCAACAAATAGTACCTCTAATCAGTGGCGTAACTAGGACTTGGCTTTGGGGGGGGGAATAGATCTGCTTGACGAGCAAAATTTTAGTCAGTTTCCAGACAGACTACCATCTACCACTCCTGTTGAAACTAATTCACTCCCATCCAATGAAAGATTATGGTAAAACACCACAAGTTTTCAATCTTTACCTTTACCAGATTGCTGTTATAATATTTATTTTCTTTCTTTTTTTTTTCGGGTTCTGGGGGGGAGGGGTTCTATCCCCCTCATCCCCCCCTCCCCCATAGTTACGCCACTGCCACTAATGACCGGTTTTCGAGAGATTCTCAATTTACTCAGGTAATTGTACTTGCTTTGAAATGTCATACATTCATAAGACCTAAGATATATACATAAATCCCATGAAATACGACGGTCAATATAGCGTCTTCATCTCTCTACCGAAAAGAGCTAACCCCTCCGCGGATATCCACGTCGTGTGACATCGAAGGCAATCTCCCACCTTATTGGTGATCATTCAGACGAACGTTGAGAATATCTGTCATGCTCGATACTGGCAGACACGTTAGGAAAGCCTCGCCAACGTGCGGTTCGCACGTTGCGACGTCAGAAACTCGTCATGTTGGCCACACTCGTTCAGATACACCCTCCGTGTGCCGACGGCTTAAGGCGTAATGCTATGGGCTGGACCGGCGTTCCAGCCGTTGGTTCGAGCCTTCCGTCGGGCATGAACGTGTGTGCCTGTTGTGATTACTGTAAGTAAGTTTAAGTAGTTTATCTATCTATAAATGTGAATATCTGTTCGGTGTACGCTTATCATGTCTGAATCACAAGACATAAGGAGCTAAAAATTTGTACAGTTACTAATGTCTACCTGGGGAAGGCTTTAGGCACGGTTTTATGGCGATCGGATAGAGATTTATCTATATATATATTAATGTGAATGTCTGTTCGGTGTACGCTTATCACGTACGAACGACAAGACGCAGAGACTTAAATATTTGTACAGTTACTAATCTATACCTGAGGAAAGTTTTAGGCACGGTTTTATAGCAATCTGATAAGATATTTAGTAATTTGAAGAATATAACGCGAAATGTGGAACAATAATTACTCTTTGAAAATGGTTGTATTGGTTGCATTGTTACTTGAGGGTTGATAATGATAAAAGGGTCGAGTACATTGGGATGGAAAGTTATGGGTGTATATAAAATTCTACGTGTGTGAGAGTTATATTTCGCTCTGCAGCGAATGGTCTCTGTGTAATTGTTGTCTGAAGTCTCCCGTTGTACACCATAGCAGTTCTATGCCGATAGCTATAAGGGGGTGGAGGATATGGTGGTTGAAAGTCGTCAAATTATAAAAACAATTCGGACTGAAGGCCAGCGATGACGTTTGCGACTCTATACCAAGGAGGTTACATACAGTGAAACGCTTCGACCATAGATATTTATCTATGGTCGAAGGTGAAACGTGATTCCACATACCATATCATTGGTCTATACGTGCTACAATGTCTTCATCTCTTTCTCTGTAAGGATAAGCATACGAAGAAGGAAATATAAGAATAAATAAATAAAGCAGTAAAAAAGGAATTTCTTTTGAAACATCTCTTTAAAAAATCGATTTGTCGTTTCGCGCATTATCTACCACAATCAACCAACACGCGAGCGGAGCCACGGGTTTAAGCTAGTAAGTAATAAAGACTAATGCCCAAAGCAATTTAGTAGAATAAAATTTAAAAAAATAGAAATCCTGATAGTACTTGTAATTGCTCTATACTTTCCATTGTTCATACCTGCAGAAAATATATTTCACTCTCTGGGTGAAACCGCCTGTCGACAAAATTTTTATTACATAATGAAATTCAATATATTAATGTTGGCCTCTGGGTTGATGATTCCATCTATTTTCCTCAGAGGACCGGCTCCCGGAGCCGAGATATAGCTCTGTACTGTGACAAGGAATCGTCCGCTTCTCTGCCTTTCGTTTAGCTATTTCGGACGAGAGTGTCCTCCCCTAAAGTAATCAAACGGTTTGCTTTATAGGACAATTTCAAAAAATTAAATCAAATGGGGGGTAAATCTAAGGGACTTAAGTACTCTGGTTATTAGTCCCTAAACTAACAAACTACTTAAACTAACTTATCCTAAGAACACACACACACACACACACACACACACACACACACACACACACACACACCCATGACCAAGGGAGGACTCGAACCCCGACGGCAAACGGCCGCGTGCACCGCAGCTGGGCGCCTTAGTGCACACGGCTATTCTGCCGCGGCAATTGCACTTTTGGAGGTTTCAATTACTTTCCAAATAATGCATCAAATGAAGTCATTTGAAAGGAAACTAATTATTACAATTACGTTGAACCTTCTACAAAGATAAAAACATTTAAGGCAAAAAAATCCTTCCGAAGCAGTATTAAACAGTAACCTATAACTCACCTAAATAGTAGCATCACTATACGAAGAAACTAGTTTCTCATCGGAAAAGATTAGTCGCGGCGGAATGCCGTGAGCGCTAAAGCGCCCTGCTGGGGTGCACGCGGCCGTTCCTCGTCGGAGGTTCGAGTACTCCCTCGGAGTTGTTCTTAGGTTAACTCTTTCAGTCTTGGTGGTTAGTGTTACTAACCACCTCTTTTCGATCACGGTACTTCTATTCCACGCCATCTAGCGATAAACGATTGAATTGGTATGTCCGTTTGGACTGTGCTTCAAAACAAATGACAGATTCCGGGTACATTGCATGAATGTCAGTGCATACCAGTTGCATTGAATATAGCGCTAACGTACCTTGTCTCGAGTGTCTGATAAAAACATCAATTCAACGGGTACGTAAAATGTTTTCTGTAATGTATTTTATTGAACGTATTCTCATAGACCTACTTTATGTGTGTTGGCATGCAGGTACCGTTACTTTTGTGTTTTCACTGAGTAGTTACAAAGGGAATGTAAGCAAACTGGGAACTGCAGTCCTCTTCACGCCCAGACCTCGACAAGCTGATTCTGAAAGACTTCCGGAGAGAAGTATATCGGGGCCTACTGGCACCAGCATATGTCAAACACAGGCCGGATTCAGTGAACAGCAGCCGTAATTCCGCGGCCTCATCTCCAGGACCTGCATTTATAAAACGCCACAAACCTACAGTCCCGCAGGAAATTCGTCTAGAATCCAGTCGCCACCAACCTGAGAGAAGCACATCAAGAAGATGCTGCAATTGTTCCACTAAAATATCTCCCGTGCCTACTGTATGGCAGTGTAGTACATGTGAAGTGCCTCTTTGCTTACGCAATGGTAAAACATGTTTTGCAGATTTTCATAAAAAATAATTTGCTTTTGTTAGTTTTGTACTTTGTAATGATGATTCGTCTAATAAATAACGTTCACAATCATCCTAGTATTATTTATAGCAATAGTCATGATGGTTAGCGTTAGTGACAACCTCAGTCCTTGAAAGCCTGAATACCTATATTATGTTTCCTCTATTGTCTGTGATATTTCAGTTGTAACAGTTGCTTCAATGAACAGACATTGATAATTATGTTCCTATTGTACAAGTGTGAACAGACATTGGTAATTATGTTCCTATTGTAAAAGTGTGACTGAAAGAGTTAAAGTTTAAGTAGTTTGTAAGCCAAGGGACCGATAAACAGAGTAATTAAATTCCAATAGATTTCAAAAGTTTGAACATTTTTCGGAAGAAATTACTCGGATCTAATAGAAGATGATAAATTCTGCATCAAAAGTTATGCGGTCAGTTTTATGTGTATCAGTCAAAAACTTGCTTAATAGCTAATCATCGACGGTACAAACCAGATACTCATTTTGAAGAAATTCCTGGAATGAGAGCCGCGTATGACAAGACTGAAAGTAGATACCGTCCATTTTGTGACAGTGTGTAGGAACTTTAGAGGGATAGGTCGTTTCGAACTTTTTCCGTTTTGCTTACAGAATCTCTCTCCCTGAAAGTTGATGAGGATAAGTCATGAAGTCACATGCATTTTTCACTGCATTTCCTTACAAGGGAACCTCCCCATCGCACCCCTCTCAGATTTAGTTATAAGTTGACGCAGTGGATAGGCCTTGAAAAACTGACCGCGGTGGAGTAGCCGAACGGTCATCAGCGCGCCCGGTCAGGGGGCTGAACGCCCTCTGTAATAAAAAAGCTGAGCCAACCATTCAACGAACAACCACGAACAAACCGAACGAACGACCGCGAACCATAGATCTACCGGACAAAAAAAAAAAAAAAAAATATGGCGGTCTAAGGTGCCTCGCTGAGGAGCGCGCGATTGCTCCCCGTCGGAGGTCCGAGTCCTCCCTGGAGAATGGGTGTGTGTGTTGTCATTAGGTTAGTTTACCTTAATTTAAGTAGTTCGTAAGCTAGGGACTGATGACCACGCAGTTTGGTCCGATAGATTTACAAACATTTGAACTTTTTTTTTTTAACTGAACAAGGATCAATCTCGAAATCAGGAAGAAGTTGTGTGGAACTATGAAAAAAATGAGCAAAATATAAAAACTGAGCACTCCATGTGAAAGATAAGCAACGTGGAGCAAGTTCTGAGCATAGGAGCGCTCTGGTCCCATGACTAGCGTCAGGAGCTGCGGAGTTAGAAATCCTTTGTTCGACCCTTCCCACAAGCGAAAATTTAATTTTTTCATTTTTCGAAAATTATTATATGTCCTCCGTCCGTTCGTCCGTCCGATGAGAGGTAACGGTGGCCGAGGTGACTAAGACGCTCCAGTCACGGTCAGCACGGCCACTACGGTCGGGGGTTCGAATCCCCCCTCGGGCATGGATATTTGTGCCGTCCTAGTTCGTAAGTAGTTCATAAGTAGTTTGTAAGTTTAGGGACTGATAACCCCGTAGTTAAGTCTCATAAGCTTAACAAACATTTGAACATTTTGATGAGAGGTAACCGCGCCGTAATATGGGGACGCCACGCCTAAACAAACATCGAAACACACGTCAGTCGACTGTGAAACTGTTGCATTCATTTGTTACAGTTTGTATGACGAACTCTTATATTTTCATCCCTTTTTTGGAAGTAATTGTCACATTCACAAGAAAACCTAAATCGGGCAAGGTAGAATATCTTTACCCGTTCACCAAGTGTACAAAGTTGGGTGGGTCGACAAGAGATTCCTGATTTATGACGCACATACCGTCACCAGTGTCATATAGAATACATCCGACGTGTTTTCCTGTGTAGATGAAATGTTTTCTGTTCCCATTGGAGAGGCACTTCCTTTCGCCTGATCGGACGATTTTGCGGCAGTTCAGTTTTTATATTTTGATTATTTTTTTCATAGTTCCACAAAACTTCTTCCAGTTTTCTCGATTGATCTGTGTTCAGTTTTTCACGGCCTATCCACTGCGCCAACGTATAACTAAATTTCAAGGGAGTGCGACGTGGAGGTTCTCTTGTTAGAATGGCGTTTGGTAGCGCGGCGTGGTTAAAAGACAGTTGAGCCAAGCTGTTTAAAGCAGTGAGGATATTGTGGACTGCCATAGAACTTCTTCCTATTGCTTGGCAATATTGCTTACAAAGCTAGGCAACTATGATCGTTCACGCAGTTCTAGTATACACGCTATTTTCCAACATTCATTAGTTGTGATTAGTCATTGCATTTTTGCATTTATATGACAGTGTCATATAACTCGGGATAAACTGTTTTGCCGAAAAATATTATCTCGAGATAACTCACGCGCACGAAGTTTGCGCGTGCCTGCACTGGAATCCGGATCATAATCGTTTTACTTTCTTCCACTGCCACTAGGTAGTACCAGCATCCTGATTACAATGGTTGTAGTTCCTTCTGCTGCCACTAGATAGCGTTTTTTGCGTCAGTAGTAGAGATGGGAAAACTGAAACATCTGTCGGTTTCGAAACAAATGAAACTGTACCATCTGTGGTTTCGAAACCATGAAGCCGTGAAGCAATGTATGTTTTGTAATAGTGTGGGCCCATTTATCGTACAATCGTCAACAATATACCTATAGAACCACTAACATAGTACGAGGACAGCAAATGTAGCAGAAAATATTAAACATTTTATATTTCCTGGGTTCCCATTAGCTGAGGATTGACGTTTTTATGTTAAATATATTGGTTTTTATAAAAGTAGCTGTAATTTTGCATTCCTTCTCGCCGCGGAAGCACGCAAATAAAAATGGTTGATGCTCAAAAATCAATGTGCATGTCGTATTGTAAGAAGCAAAGGTTTGCCTTCATATGCTATGACGGCACATGTAATTGGGCGTTTTCAGCACAAGACAGTAATACACAAGATAACAACGCGAGCAAAATGGGATGCGCAATCATTAATAAAACTAAAGAAACAATGAATGCGGAACACTTTATTATTACTTTTATAATTATTATTTTGCGGGTGTAAGAAAATTTTTATGTAATATTGGTAGTGTGAAGCTCTGTGATATCAGTTCGTATGGAAAACGTATACTTCGTTTCCCTGTATCTTTTCACTGTGAAGTGGAAATCATTAAAAGAATGGCGATATTCTTTGCGGCAAGATGTAGCCTAATTGCGAAATTTCTGTTCGCACCTTACTCTTCCGAATGCGAAAAATTTTGTTAGTACCCTCTTACATAGGGAGACATGTTCGTCAGGACAAAATAACAGAAATCAGATCGAAAACGAAAAGATTTTGGTGTTTCTTTTCCCGTGCGCTATTAAAGAATGGAACTATAGAGAAATATCATAAAAACGGTTCGATGAACCCTCTGCCATGCACTTCAATATGTTTCGCAGAGTATTTACGTAGATGTATCTCTTTCCTGTAATAAAAACTTAGTTGTGCTGTATGGATGATCGACTGTTTTTTTAAAATAAAACTTGGTTTTCTGAAGTACCTGCTTGACTTAAAAGCACTTCAGATTTACGATTGAAAGGCTAACAGATCGTTTTGCGGCATGATCGTTACTGTCTTTTTTATTCATTTATTATTCTTATTATTATTACAAAGAGAGGCCAGTTACTGAGCAGGAAGTATTGTAATTCCCACATTCCGTGGCGGTTAAATTTTACTTACCGTCCTGGCGGCCAAGCGTATTAATGTTGGAAATTATGTGACGTTGGCCTTAGCCAATCATATGACAACGCAAATGTTTTGTCATGTCTAGGAGGGCAATATTTTTCACTATGATGACAAGTGTATATACAAGAACCTGTCAACCATCGAGTATTTATTTACTTCTTGGTCTGTACGAAACATCTTGATTAATTGGTTTGGATTTTCCGCCGTATGCAAGACACCTGATTTTTTAATTGTTCCCAAACATGTTTCAGCACATTTTGTGCTATCATCAGTGGGATGGTTTATTTTGTCCTTTTTTCTTGTTTGCATCTCGTATGTGCATATAATCTGGCTGTGTGTGTGTGTGTGTGTGTGTGTGTTTGTCGTTTTAATTTTTTGTTTCTGAGGCGGATGTGATGTGTGTTAGTGGAGTGTCCACATGATTTCGGCTTTTCGTTTAGTGTGTTGTGCTGCAGATGACATGTTGTTGACAGTTACATTTACATAGTTAGGTACAATTTTGTTGGCCAGACATATATTGTTGAATTTTATATTGAGCATAGTTTTTTGTAGTTTGATGTTTGTGTTCTGGAATCTGTTGAACAGCTTCGAGGGGAATACCTGGCTGGGCGTTGAAATAATCAGCAGCAACAAAAAGATGATTATCTTGATTAATATTTTCTACCGTGTTGATGTTGCCAACATAGCTACGCGAGGCCGTCGGTATGGTAGGTAAAAGTTTACCCCGTTATAAACTCACAAACGACAATGCGGTACGTATACTACAGTGATGGATCATAAATGCTACTTTCTATACATACTAAATAAATTATAGGGAATAAAGGGCACACTGAATAAAGAATCACAAATAATGCTATGGAATTAAAAGATAAAATAAGAGACAAGTTCACCACTTGTACGTCTTGACCGTTACACCACCGCCACAATTCATTAAACATGAGTGTCGAAAAAATTATAACGACTCTAGGTACCGTAACTTCGTTTCGCTCGTAAGAAACTAACTGTACGGGAAAAAATTCTAACTCTTTAACACGAAATTAATTATGCGATCTACCCTTGTTAGTATAAAATCTGTCATTTCAGGCTCTAAGTTGTATCTTATTAAAAAAAAAAAAATGTAGGTTCACTCGTGTGTTTTTAATATGGTAGATAAACTTAGAATTTAACTGGTTATTTCAATGCAAATAGTGAACTTTGTTTTATTGTTCTTTTACATTTATAAAGCAGACATTATGTCATTTCGGAATATAGCAGTCTCTTGGACACGAATCTTGATTTCTGTAATCATAAGCTGCAGACTCACGAGTGTCAACTACTGTTTGACACTCTCTAAACGGTTTATATACTAGTAAGTTATATGTGTATCTGTGCGGAGCTTCAGCAAAATGAAACACCACATTTCGATACCATTAGTCTGTTCCGCCTTTCTGCATGAGTGGTTTGAAACACCGGTGTTGTGAAACCGACATGAAACCGTGAAACCGACAGGAAGAATCGGTTTCAGTGTATCGACTATGGACCGCGAATGTGATCCGAAACAGAACGGAGTGAAACCGCACGGTTTCGAAACCGTGAAACGTGCCGGGTTTGAAACACTGAAACTGTTGGTGTATCGAAACCTTGTTTCGAAACCATGAAACCGTAGCCAACTCTAGTCAGTAGTACAGTTACCATTAGTAGCATTTGTGTGCGGCTGTTGTTGTATTACGTCTGTTTACAGTTTTCTGAAATGAATAGTGATTATTCTAGTGACGAAGATCAGTGGGAAGACATCTCCGTTTCCAAATCTGGTGATGACTCCTTTGAACTCTCGTCAAGTGAAGAAGAATGTGAGGACGACACAGATGTATTTTGGTCTCAGGTGAGAGTGTGGCATGCTGTTGGCCAAATACTGATCGTGCACCCCCAAGATTTTCGTTTTCTGCTACAACTGGATGTATGATTCCGTTTTCCAATGATGAACTTGCAATATTTGAACACTTTTTTGATAGGGACTTGTTGGAAATGATACAGATGGAAACACCTAAATATATCAGCCAATGTGCTTCAACCTCCAGCTGTAATGTTTTGCCGCCATCATGTGAAGAACTTCAAGTTCTCCTCGCTCTAACCATATTGCAAGGTTTTATTCAGAAACCTGAACTGCAGATGTACTGGTCGCGGCGAGCAAGCATATCACCTCCATTTTTCAATGATGTAATGCCTCACAAAAGGTTTTGCCAAATCAGAAAGTATCTTCACTTTTCTGATAACGAAGTGTTTGATGCCGCAAACCATCCAAATCCAAAGCTAAACAAAATTTGGCCAGTTTATAAACACCTAGAAAATAAATTTAGAACTTAATATATTCCTGAACGAGACATTACTGTGGAGGAAAGTCTACTTTTGTACAAGGGTCGACTGGGTTGGGTACAGTATATCCCGATGAAAAGGGCAAGATTTGGAATCAAATTCTACATGCTGTGTGAATCTGCTAGCGGTTATGTGTGGTCTCTGATTATTTACACCGTAAAAGGGACAAAGCTGGATGCAGACTTTGCGGAGTTTCCAATGTCGTCACAAATTGTTTTGACACTTGTGAAACCACTACTAAGGCAAGGTTACTGTCTGACGACAGACAACTTTTACACATCCCCACAGTTAGCAGATTTCCTCATTTTGAAGTCTACTAATAGTTATGGAACTGTGAAAATGACCCGGAAAGAGATGCCACAATCTCTCCAAAATAAAAAATTACGAAAGGGGGAAATTGCAGACGAAAGACGCGGAAAAGTTCTAGCATTGCGTTGGAAGGACAAAAAGGACGTGGTACTTCTGTCAACTATCCACACTATTGATATGGTGGAGACTGAAAAAGGGAGAAAGAAAATAATAAAGCCAAAGCTTGTGCTTGACTACAATGACACAATGGGTGGAGTGGATCGAGCCGATCAGAGAATGGCATCATATACAATACCCAGAAAGCAAGGAATAAAATATTACAAGAAAATCTTTTTCAGTTTGCTAGAAATTACTGTTTGGAATTCTTTTATTTTGTACGGGAAATCTGGAGGGCCGGCCGCGGTGGCCAAGGGGACTGCGGCGTCTCAGTCATGATCTGCACGGCCACTACGATCGGGGGTTCGAAACCCCCAAGGGCATGGATATTTGTGCCGTCCTTAGTATTAGCTATTTAATAAGTAGTTTGTAAGTTTAGGGACTGATGATCCCGTAGTTAAGTCCCTTAAGCTCTACAAACATTTGAACATATGAAATCTGGAGGGAAAAAGGTCTCCCTGGAATTTATCTTGACTCTCTCAGAAAAAAAATTATTGAAAAGTACAAAGGGAGTGTTATTTCTCCTAAGCCATGCTGACCAGGTCGGAAACCCCACCCCCTTCGGTTGACGGAAAGGCATTTCCCGGAAGTCATCGAGCCAACAGAGAAGAAAAGCAATCCAACATGAGTGTGTACAGTCTGCTCCAAGAAGGAGGACGCACGTGGCAAGCGCATCTGGAGAGAAACGTGGTACTACTGCCCCCAGTGCCAGATCGCATTGTGCGTCACACCGTGCTTCAGAATCTATCATACACAAATGGACTTTTACAGCCGGTGACAGAATTCGCGAGACCCCTCGCCTAATCGCTATACACAACCGCAAAATTCTACTGCTTGGTGGGAAGCATATACAGCTAGGCAACACGATCGTACATACTGTCGATTACCAATCTGACAAGAAATCTGAGGGGAAAACTGTTATCTTCCAGTATCGCAGCCAGTTGTAACAACACGCGTGCTTTCTATGTGACGTGAAGGCGACTTCGAAAACTGATTTTAGAAACTGCTTGCGTATTAGCCATAGCGTTTTAAGCTGTTCGCGACCGACAAATTCCTTTCCACACATCTTTTCTTATAGTTTCAATGAACAAAGACAGCAATTAGAATAAAGATGCTGCAGTACGTGAATATTTTCGGACGTTACTGACACAGTCAAATGGAAAAATTGTATGCATATCATAGAATTAATTCAATTACATGAATGGACTTTGTTATGAAGCTAAGTGTTACATCATGGTGCGTCATGTTCCGAGTATCGCTGACGGTTTCCGCCCACCGCCTCGGTTGCGCTATAAAGACGACAACCGTTTGGCGCCGCAGATCACTGATGATATTTCCGAGAGTGAAGGTATCGTGTCATTTCCACTGGTTCTCTTTCGGTTGATGTTGCAACTAAGATATCTGCACAAATTTAACAAACATAAGCCAGCTGTGTCACCACAAATTACAGTTCTCCTCAGATGTTTGGTACTTTTCCATACTCCTTGAAATGCCTAATATTAAGCATTCGACAACATATTGGGCTATTATAACACCAGATACGATTATGTCAAATGAATGTGCAGAGAAGCAAACAAATGATAAAGATAAGCTTATTTATCTCGCCAAATGGCCAACTACTGATCAACGAGCGACAGTTCGATTACTGACTCTTTCACATTTTTCTTCTATTTTGAAATATGGCTCATTATGTTTCTCACGTAACAATAACAAACACACATGATAATCGCCGCGGTGGAGTAGCCGAGCGGTCTAAAGCGCCTCGCTGCGGAGCGCGCGGTTTCTCGCCGTGCAGGTTCGAGTCCTCCCTGGTGCATGGGTGTGTGTTTTGTCCTTAGGTAAGTTTACCTAGGTTTAAGCAGTTTGTAAGCTACGGACTGATGACCACGCAGTTTGGTCCGATAGATTTACAAACATTTGAACATTTGAACACATGATAATTAACACTCTGTATCGCAATCATTGTGAGGAAATTATTATTCCGTAACCATGAAAATATATTGATAATACTATATGAAACATGTGCAACAGAGAATTGTGTTGCATCAAATGAATTTCTTTAAACTATCGTATCCAACACATAATTGTATTTTTATTCCGTTTCTTTCAATAACGACGCAAAAGCTACGTTTTTGGTGCAAGCAACATTAGGAATATTAAATCGCTGTGACATTCAAATCCGTAGTCGTTTAATATAATCCTGTTTCAATCCAGACAGTAGTACAACAAGAATTCCGAATACTGGCGAGCTCGGTGTTCGCCACTTGGCTTCCCCAGAGGTTAAGGAGATCTTTTGGTGTGAGTTGGTCACTGGCGATTATCGAAGACGATATGTTTCGCATACTAATGAAAAATATAAACCCGCCAAACCACCCGCAACTAGTAATACATCATGCAGGAAGTAGACGTCTGAACAATCACCTTAGACTGAAGTCAGTCATCTATTCAAAGAAGCAGGCATTAATTTGATAATGCAAACAGCAAAAACAAGTATATTGAATAATTTGTAAAATCTCGAACCTAAGAGCCGACTTTTGGTGATTCTCCATCGTAGCAATTAGAGGAGTGAATGATTATAAAGCTAATTCCTTGGTTTTAGAAGCCGCAGCCGTTTATTCTGTACTAGGACAGCATTACACACCGGTGGGTTTCGGTTACTGTGCAGAATACAAAACCACGGTTTTTCGTCAAAATCATGCGTAGTTTCCTGCCACTAATGAATAGGTAGGAGACCTATATTCCTGCAGAGATTCGATAAACGGCTATGCTATAGTATGTGTTGGTGGCGCCGGCATAAATTCGCAGATGCATAACACGAGGTCCTAGGATCGATCTGACATCCCCAGCACTTTTATTTTTAATTATTCACTCATTTTCACGAGTTTCAATCCGTATTTTTCACATACGTAACTTTTCTGCTCAGTAATAACTTTGGTAGCGAATATAGTATCAAAAAGTTTTAACCCTTCATTCAGCCAGTTGACATGATAACAAAGAGAAGTTTTGAATGAATGAACTAAATAGACAGTCTATTTGCGTCGGATGTTCTGAGCAGATTGACACTGCCACCAGAAAAATGCAACAGATCGTGTAAGTCATAGCGTAAGTTTTTCCACAGACAGATAATAAACGTTGGTTTCAGGACACATATCGTATGGATTTATAAATATCAAACAATATAGTAGTCACAATGTATTAGCTGAAATAAGTGCATACTGGAAAACGTTGCCTTTGTGTGGGTTCAAAACTTGACAAGCACATACCAAGAGTGTAATAGCCACAACGACAATCTTCGAATGCGATTGTTGTCTTGACAAATGCTAATAATATCCCCTTATACGTTTGCGTGTTGAAAGTCTCAACACTAGGGATGGCTGGATGGGTCTCACCTACTTGGCCTAATCAGTGCGAGAAGAAACACGAATATGAACCTTTTAAATTCCTACAATATCTCCCCTCTGAAGGCCATAGGAAAAGAGAAAACTCACGCCAAATGATACATAGGTGCAATATCAGCTCATGTTGAGGCTCACCACTGCTGATGACGGTGTTTTCGGTGTTGCCAAGTAGCTAAACGATTAGCTTTGGAATGAAACAGCACGGGTTTGAATCCCGTCCTTCCAAAATACTTTTCTTATATTAACCCTTGTAGTTTTAATTATCAATTATAAAAATTTCAATTCATAGTATATATATTTGGTTTCGTTATAACTAATTTAATTAATTATTACATCTTATTTCATCATTTAAGTTTCATAATTCGATGAAGTATTAAATGAAAATAATATTTCAAAAATTGTAGCAAGTATTTATATGCCGAAGATATATTACATTCCTTAGGGTGTTCATCGTCAAAGAAAATCACCACACTATGCAGACTTTACCAAAGTATTTTAAGCGAGAAATTTTATCCCAAAATATGCTTCGGTGCAAAGCATACTTTATTTAAGTTTTTAAGTAAATAACTTTTCACTGCAAATTTTTGTGCATACCAAGTGTATGGATGGGAATTGTGGCACTGAACTGATGCTGTAGGATTGAATGTGTTTTAATTAAGACACTTCTTGACATCAACGTTCGTGGCACACTGAAACGTTTAAGTAAATTTAAATTTCATAAATAAAAGGTTTACATTGCGAGGGGTAATATGAAATGAACAAAAATGTAAGGAGTACCGGGGAATCGAACCTTGACTGCCAACTTTGCACTCCAAGCACTTGTCCACTACGCTAGGCACACTCGTCGAAGTCTGGAAGTTAATAAGCAACTTATATAACACTTATTTGTCTGTGAGAAATTTTCGCCACCGTATTCGCTTTCCCTTTAGCCAACTCGGTAGGGATATTTTGGGAATTTGAAAGGTTTGTCAACTTCCTTCTCGCAGGGTTTGAACAAAATCTTTGAAAACCATCCCGCAATCTACTCTGTCAGTCATAAACATTCTACAGTATAAACTGAAAGACAGAATCGTTGAGGAAATGTCTGCGCCCTACCCCCTCCCCAGTCGTTGTGGGTTAAAATTCTAGGAGTAGGAACGTCCTCATCCATGATCCACGGACTGAGACGCGATATTTTTGTGAAATTCAGTGTCCTGTTACAGCGACAGTCGTAAAAATTGTGGGAGTAAAGTTTATGAAGTAGTTTCTGTTAATATTTATAAATAAACTTTACGCTGTAGCTACGAATGCCTGATCTACGAAACAGCAACGAATCTAAATCATTAATACGAACGTGTTTCTGACGGCATTTTGACTCGTGAGTGTTCTATAGTTCAAAGGCACATGCGGTAACTTGAGAGTAATTTTGGGAAAAATTTGTAACAAAAAGTGAGGGAGACGTATGTCGACCACGCTACTAAACACCCACATGCAAGGTCTTGGTATTCTGGGGTGTTCATTCTACTATCAATCGCTGTTTTATGTCCTCTGACTTTATTGAAAGCAGCACGGTTTTTTTAATAAATGAAGCATGTCAAGTTACCAAAAAAAGGTGGTCTTATTTTTGTCACCCTGATTTCTTTAATTAACAGTTTCATATTAACAACATACCTAACGCAAGAATCATTTACGAAACGTCTGAGACCAACTGAATAACAGTTGGTAAGATTTAGCTGTAGTAGATTGTCGTGTAAGGAAGTTTGTTTACACGCGCTAGCCGTGCGGTGAAGTGCCCCGTTTACTTCCGTTCAAACCTCTGGCCGGCCACAAGCACTGACTGGAGGACGAGACATTCGCTGCGACTGAGCAGAGGCATGCCTCGCCTCTTCTCGACTGCCCACTGATGAGTCCGAACCTGTCTTTTCTTAAATGAACCGTTTGCCTTATGATGCCTGGTTATCCTGATACCGATCTCCTAATTTATTCTCGTTCTAGGTTATATTATTGTTCACTGAATTAAACATTTTATTATTGGATGGTTTCAGATAGCCCGCCTGTTAGTTGCCATATTTAGCGACAATTCTTACATTATTAAACAATAAGTCTATAATAACTTCTTTATATTTGAACATTAACATGTCGTGACGCTGAAAAGAAGGCGTGTATGGTCTATTAAAATTGTATTCTGTTGAATTTATAACACATTAACCTCGAAGCAACTATCATATTATATCTTACTAATGACATGGCCGCGGATGAATGGCCGAGAGCATTGAGGCGCTACGCTACGATGTGCGAGGCCGTTCCCCCTCGGGGGTTCGAATTCCCTGCTTGGGCATGGATGTTTGTACCGTCTGCAGTATAAGGTTGTTCAAATGTTTGTTAAGCTTATGGGATTTAACTACGGGGTCATCAGTCCCTAAACTGACAAACTACTTACGAACTAGGACGGCACAAATAGCCATGCCCGAGGGGGGATTCGAACCCCCGACCGTAGTGGCCGTGCTGACCGTGACTGGAGCGCCTCAGTCACCTTGGCCACCGCGGCCGGCTATAAGGTTGTTCATAAGTAGTTTCTGAGTTTAGGGACTGATGACCCCGCAGTTAAATCTCATAAGCTTAACAAAAATTTAAACTTTTTTTATGACATTGCAGTTACGTATTGATTTGAACGTCTAGTCTGTTTGTTGGTTTTAAGGAATTTTTAATGTTTTTAATACCATTTCGATAGTCTTAGCTGCAAGCAAAGAACTAACCTTGCGGAAATCTAATGGTGAAACAAAGTACGCTGTTGTTTGGACAAAAAATACAAAAGTTTCGAACCTCTGTTATAGTTTCTGTATCTGTTAGCTGGTTCAGAAGTGAGTTTTATACACAGCTTCAAGACGAATTTGAAAGTAATGTATAAAATCCATTACTCCACGACCCAAGTTATTGGCGCTTACCTTGTATGCTATCGATATACCCGGAATGTAACTACTATATACCGTACAAAGAGCTTTGCAACCTACTTCTAGAAACCTGCTGGAAACCTCTGGCCTGAATAAAAAGACATGTCGTTTATGGCTGCTTACCATCAACAATAGTTATGATAAAGGGTTTCATTGTGTTTTATTTTTCATTTGGCCTTCATCGCCCTTCCAGACGAACCTGCTCCTTCCACAATGCTTTTTTATACTTGCTTCGTCTTCAGTACTATAATTGTTCACAATATGTTATTCATTCCCTAAATTAATGTTTAAAAGTAATACTGTTCTCCCTCATTACACAATATTAAAATGAATTCATAGATTAGAACGTTAAAACATACTACATCCGCTTTAAAAGAAATATACTAAAAATGATTTTATTTCGTAGGTGAATTTTTTTTCTATTCTATTGAACCTCTGTGTGGTTTTATTTTTTTTTTTTTTTTTCCAATGGTAGACAAACAGTCCTACAGTGTGTCCTATAAGTAGCACTCTTATACTGTTACATACTAAATAAATGAAAAAAATTATAAATAAATGAACGTCTTCTGCTTATACTGCTTCCGCAACGATTAGAAGCCTATTGGGTATTCTCGTTTCTTATTATATTGGTGTAGTGTCTGTTATTTCGGGCATATCCGAAGTAACAGACACCATACCAATATAATTAATTACGACTCGCGAAAAAGGCGTTTCTTCAATCACTTCACCGCATATGCGGTCATACGTTCCACCTCGCACGATATGGGCGCTACAGCCATAACGTGCAACATGTGGAAGTTTGAGACAGATGCTGGGCGAGCACCGGTAGCCACGTGGTTAAGTTCACCGCTGGCCCGAAGCGGGAGACACGGGTTCGATTCCCGTCCCGCTTCATATTTTCACTTATCGCCATTGTTTAATTTCAATGCCCTAATTCAGCACTATCATTCCTTTCCTTCGTAATTCTTATTCCTTCACCTCGTTCATAAATATTAGCCAGTTCTTGTTTCTTTTTCTTTGGACCTCCTTATCTCCTCTTCCAGGCTGAACTGAACTTCGCTCACAAATTACGCCTTCATCGGCGATCTTGTACTCTAAACTTTTTGCAGATGTTTAAAATACAGTTCTGCACATCCAAGTTTTATTATTACTATTATTGAATCTAGAAACTCAATAGTTCTTCTCACGGAAAAATAAAAATTATTATTACGAATCCTGATGAAAATTAGTTTTATACGTACAGTTTAAACTTACAACTGTCCCTTAAAATAAAAGTAAATAACTCTTCTTTATAAGAAATAAATTCTCTGACTGCTTAAAAATCGAAGCAAACAAAACAAGAAATCAAATCAAAATGTTCAAATGTTTGTAGAGCTTATGGGACTTACGTACAGGGTCATCAGTCCTTAAACTTACAACCTATTTATGAACTAGCTAATACTAAGGACGGCACAAATATCCATGCCCAAGGGGGGAATTCGAACCCCCGACCGTAGTGGCAGTGCAGACCCTGACTGGCGTGCCGCAGACCGCTCGGCCACTGCGGCCGGCCAAGAAACTCTACTAATACTGTTCAACATCCCGTATATCCTCGTCAGCCTCAAAGACGGTTCGAAGTCCGTCGGGCAGTGAACCCACAACTCTAATCATGTAACATGGACATTCAAGTAACTGGTTCCAAGAATATTGCCTCGGTCTGTTTCGCGCCAACACCGCTTCCACATCGCACGGTTTCACCTGCCCTCCACCCGCAGTATATTTTTAAAAACTAGGACTAACGCAACAGCGTTCAAGTTTTATACTTTTTAATGAGGACGTGAAGTTAAGCTTTCGATTGTTTTAAATTTAACGTGAACGCTGGGGAAGGCTAAATGGCAGATATGTTTTTCTAAGGAATTTTAGCACCTGATGATGTGTCTACAGGACGCGAAACCGGTAGTGCTTTTTTAAATAAAGTTAATTGCAGTCGAAGCGGATTTTGTTTCAAAATGTTCCAAGAGTCCTGAATCACATGATAAACCTGGTGGCGACTCGACAGTGAATGTCGTGCTTCAATAGTAGCGTTATGTCTGAGAAAGACAGGCCCCGGCGCGCCCGTCATCCGACTTAAGCATAGCAGTCCTGAGCCGGCTGGCCGGCTAGCTAGTTGGCCGGCCGCTGTGAGGCGGTGGGCCGTGCCCCAGAAATCTGTAAGTTTAACTGGACGCACAGACTAATTTCCATCAGGAATCGTAATATTTATTCTTCCGAGAGAAGTAGTACTCATTTTCTAAATTTAATCAATCTCTAAAACAAATATGGTTGTGCAGAATTGTATTTAAAACATTTGCGAATGTTTAAATATAGAAGATCGCCGATGCAGGCGTAATTTGTGAGGGAAGTTCAGCCTAGAAGGGGAGATAGAGAGACCCAAACAAAAAGAAACAAGAATTTTCAAATAGTTATGAAGGAATATCAATGTAAAAGCAAATACACGAAACCTGAGACGGTTTTTCTTCTCAAACATGTCAAAGACATTAAAGATAAAGGTGAAGCACTGAATTAAAATTTGTGATGCGGTTAGGGATCGAACACAGACCTCCATGCTTACTACCCTATTTCGCTGCGTGGGGAGCCTTGGCAGTTGTTCCAACATTCTTTGGAACACAGATGCTGAAGTAAAGTTTGTGACGTGGAGGCGCCTTAATCGCTAGTGGTGTGATGGTCTAGTGTAGAGTAGTCTGCCTAGTAAGCAATTGTGAAGTAGGTGACGGAATAAGGATTAGGAAGAAAAGGATCGATAGTGCTGCATTAGGACATTGAAATTAAACAATGGCGACAAGTGAAAATGTGAAGCAGGCCGGTAATCGAACCTGGGTCCCCAGCTTCGGGCCAGCGGTGAACTTAACCACGTGGATCCCGGTGCTCGCCCTGTGTCCGTCTCAAACTTCCACAAGTTGCACGCTATGGCTGTAGCGCCCCTATCGTGCGAGGTCGAACGTATTACTACATATGCTGTGAAGTGATTGACGAAGGGCCGTCTTCGCGTGTCGTAATTTATTATATTGGTATGGTGTCTGTTTCTTCGGATAGCCCGAAATAGCAGACACCACACCAATATAATAAGAAACGAGAATACCCAATAAGCTTCGAATCGTTGCGGAAGCAGAAGCCGGTTATATGTGATTCAGAGCAACATTAGCAGGAGAAGTTTATTTATTTAGAATGGTTAAGTATGTAACGGTGTAAGAGTACTACTCATAAGATCCACCTTTTGTATACCATACGCAAAAAAGCAAAGGTTTCGAACAGTTTGAGAAACACTGAGGTTCACTATAACAGAATCAAGATCTCACGAACGAAATAAAACGATTTTTAGTTTATTTCTTTTAAAGCACATGCAGTATGTTTTAACGTGTAATTGATGATTTCATTTTATTATTGTGTATTTTTTCAAGGAGAAAGAACAGTACAACGTTTCAAGATTAATTTAGGGAATAAGTAAATTAATAAATTGTGAACAATTATAGCACAGGAGACGAAACAAGTATAAAAAAGCATTGTGGACGAAGCACGTTGGTCAGGAAGGGTGATGAAGGCAAAATTTAAAAAATTAAACAGAAGTTAAACTCTTTATCACAGCTATTGTTGATGGTAAGAAGCCATAAACGATATCTGAATTTTTTTTCTTTCAGGTGGAGGTTTTTCGAGTGTTTTTTCTCGAAGTTGGTTGCAAAGCTCTTTGTACGATATATAGTAGTAATATTCCCGGTATATCGATAGTATAGAAGGTAATCGTCACCAACTTTGGTCGTCATGTAATGGAGCTTACACAAAATTGCTTTTAAATTCTTTTTGAAGCCGTATCCAAAACACACTTCTGAACCAGCTGACAGACCATGACAAGAGGTTCAAAACTTATTGTATTTCTTGTCACACAAACAGCAAACTTTGTTACACCATCAGATTTCCGGCAGGTTAGTTCTTTGCTTGCAGCGAAACCTATCGGAATTATTAAAATAAAATTTTAAAACCAACAAACAACCTCAATGTTCAAATCACTCTGTAACTGCCATGTCATCATTCAGATATAATTTGAAAGCTACATCGAGCTTAATGTATTGCACATTCAACCGAATACATTTTTAGTAGAACACACACTCCTTTTTTAAAACATCATAACTTTTTACTGTTCCAAGTTAAAACAAAGTTATTATACACTTGTTGTTTAGCAATGTAAGAATTGCCACTAAATATAGTAACTAACAGGACGTCTATCCGAAACCAACCAATAATATAGTTTTTAATTCAGTGCACAAGCATATAGACTAGGACGACAATCCCTTAGTAGATCGGTATGAGGCAAACCAGGCGTCATAAGGCACTGTCCGTATAAGAAAAGACAGGTCCGGCCACATCCGTGAGCAGTCGAGGAAAGGCGTGCCATTTCTCTACTCTGCTCAATCGCAGCGAATGTCTCGTGCTTGGGGCCGCAAGAAGTTTACGTGGAAGTAAACGGGGCACTCACAGCACGGCGAGCGCGTATAAACAAAGTTTCTTACTCGACAACCTACCCCAGCTAAGTCTTCCCAATGGTATTCAGTTTGCCTCAGACGTTTCAAAAATGATTCTTGTATTAGGTGTGCCGGTAATCCTAAACTGCTAAATAACAACTCTGGGTGTGATAACATCTGGCCACCTTTTTGTGGTAACTTGACACGCTTCATTTATTAAGAAGCCTGAATGGTCAACATACGTATCCAACACTATACAGATTTTTAAGCTTATTGGACTTAACTAATTAACTGCGGGATCGTCAGTCTCTAAACTTACAAACTATTTATAAACAAACTTATGCTAACGACAGCACAGATATCTATGCCCGAGGGGGATTTGAACCGCCGACATGGAACAGCTTTCCACATCGTAGCATAGCACCTCAATATGCTCAGTCACTCCGCTGCGGCCTTCGTTTTTTAACCAGTCAAATAATTTATTTCCTGTAAGGAAGTGTTATTTACTTTTATTTTAAGGAAAAGATGTAAGTTTATCAGGACGCACAAAGTAATTTTTATCAGGATTCGTAATATTTATTTTACTGAGAGATGCAGTACTCATTTTCTAAATTCAATCAATATCTAAAAACACATGGTTGTGCAGAATAGTTTTTAAAACATCTGCAAAATTTTTAAATTAGAAGCTCGCCGACGAAGGCGTAATTTGAGAGCAAAGTTCAGGCTACAAGGGGAGATAAATAGGCCCAAAGAAAAAGTAACAAATATTTGCAAATATTTATGAAGCAGGTGAAGGAAGAAGGATTAGGAAGGAAAGAATTGGCAGTGGCTGCATCAGGGCGTTGAAACTAAACAATGCGTGCAGGGCCGGGAATCGAATGCGTGTCTCTTCCTCCTTCGAGCAGACGTCTCCATAAACACTTTACTTCACTAGGTCGCCTCCCCCCCTCCCCCGTCCGTGTCAAACTACCACAAGTCGCACGCTATGGTTGTAGCGCCCATATCGCCCATGCTCTTTTACACGCGCCGGTACGGATTTCAGTGTGAGGTCGAATGTGTGACCGCATCTGCGGTGAAGTGAATTTAGCAAACGCCATCTTCGCGTGTAAATACGTATTATATTCGTGTGGTGTCCGATATTTCGGACATATCCGAAATAACAGACACCATACCAATACAATAAGAAACAAGAATACCCAATAGGCTACGAATCCTATGAGTCACATCGTAATTTTTTTTTTACAGATAGATAACTTTTTGATCATGTTTCTGCATAAATAATTTCCTTAAACGTAGGTATCGTGCGCATATCGTAAGCATTTATAAATATAAAACATGATAATAGCCACAATTTATTAGCTGAAATAAGTGGATACTGAAAAACGCTGCCTTTATGTGGGTTCAAAACTTGACAAGCACATACCAAGAGTGTAATAGCTACAACGACAATCTCCGAAGGGATTGTCTCGTCAGAGGCTGATAATTGCCTCTCATGCGTTTGCATGTTGAAAGTCTCAACACTAGAGATCGCTGGATGGTTCTCACCTACTTGGCCCAAACTGTGCGAGAAGAAACACGGATACGAAACTTTTAAATTCCTACAATATTTCCCCTGTGTAGGCCATAGGAAGAGAGAAAACGCTTGTCAAAAATTTTCCAACTACAGATAGACACATTATCAGCTAATCTTGAGGATCAGCATTGGTGCGTAGTAGCTAAGCGTTTAGCTTTTGAATGAAACATCACGGGTTCGAAACCCGCCCCTTCCAAAATATTTTTCTTATATTAGCCTTTGCAGTTTTCACTATTAATTATGAATTTTCAGTGCATAATTAATATATATGGTTTCGTTACAACTCATTAAATTAATTAATACACCTTATTTAATTAATTAATTTTCATAATTCTATGAAGTTTCAGATGAAAATAATATTTCCAAATGTTGTAGCAGGTATTTATATATCGAAGTTAGATACATAAACATAAACTTCACACTATGCAAACTTTATGAAAGTATTTTAAGACAGTAATTTTATCCGAAATATGCTTCGGCGCAAAACACACTTGATTAAAGGTTTGAAGTAAATGACTTTTCACTATTGCTTTTGGTAAATACAAAATGTATCGAATCAGTGCGGTGGAAACAGGGGCACTGAACTGATGCCATGCGATTGAATGTGTTTAACTTCTGTTTGATTTTTTTAATTTTGCCTTCATCACCCTTCCTGACCAACGTGCTTCGTCCACAATGCTTTTTTATACTTGTTTCGTCTCCTGTACTATAATTGTTCACAATTTGTTAATTTATTTATTCCCTAAATTAATCTTGAAACGTTACTGTTCTTTCTCGTTGAAAAAATACACAATAATAAAATGAAATCATCAATTATAACGATAAAACATACTGCATGTGCTTTAAAAGAAATAAAATAAAAATCGTTTCATTTCGTTGGTGAGATCTTGATTCTGTTATAGTGAACCTCAGTGTTTCTCAAACTGTTTGAAACCTTTGCTTTTTTGCGTTTGGTATACAAAAGGTGGATCTTATGAGTAGCAATCTTACACCGTTACATACTTAACCATTCGAAATAAATAAACTTCTCCTGCTAATATTGCTCTGAATCACGTATAACCGGCTTCTGCTTCCGCAACGATTCGAAGCCGGCTCAGGACTGCTATGCTTACGTCGGATGACGTGCGCGCCGGGGCCTGTCTTTCTCGTAGGCATCGCTCCACGGCTGCAGACGTAACGCTACTAGTGAAGCACGACATTCACTGTCGAGTCGCCACCAGGTTTATCATGTGATTCAGGACTCTTGGAACATTTTGAAACAAAATCCGCTTCGACTGCAATTAACTTTATTTAAAAAAGCACTACCGGTTTCGCGTCCTGTAGACACATCATCAGGTGCTAAAATTCCTTAGAAAAACATATCTGCCATTTAGCCTTCCCCAGCGTTCACGTTAAATTTAAAACAATCGAAAGCTTAACTTCACGTCCTCATTAAAAAGTATAAAACTTGAACGCTGTTGCGTTAGTCCTAGTTTTTAAAAATATACTGCGGGTGGAGGGCAGGTGAAACCGTGCGATGTGGAAGCGGTGTTGGCGCGAAACCGACCGAGGCAATATTCTTGGAACCAGTTACTTGAATGTCCATGTTACATGATTAGAGTTGTGGGTTCACTGCCTGACGGACTTCGAACCGTCTTTGAGGCTGACGAGGATATACGGGATGTTGAACGGTATTAGTAGAGTTTCTTGGCCGGCCGCAGTGGCCGAGCGGTCTGCGGCACGCCAGTCAGGGTCTGCACTGCCACTACGGTCGGGGATTCGGATTCCCCCCTTGGGCATGGATATTTGTGCCGTCCTTAGTATTAGCTAGTTCATAAATAGGTTGTAAGTTTAAGGACTGATGACCCTGTACGTAAGCCCCATAAGCTCTACAAACATTTGAACATTTTGATTTGATTTCTTGTTTTGTTTGCTTCGATTTTTAAGCAGTCAGAGAATTTATTTCTTATAAAGAAGAGTTATTTACTTTTATTTTAAGGGACAGTTGTAAGTTTAAACTGTACGTATAAAACTAATTTTCATCAGTATTCGTAATAATAATTTTTATTTTTCCGTGAGAAGAACTATTGAGTTTCTAGATTCAATAATAGTAATAATAAAACTTGGATGTGCAGAACTGTATTTTAAACATCTGCAAAAAGTTTAGAGTACAAGATCGCCGATGAAGGCGTAATTTGTGAGCGAAGTTCAGTTCAGCCTAGAAGAGGAGATAAGGAGGTCCAAAGAAAAAGAAACAAGAACTGGCAAATATTTATGAACGAGGTGAAGGAATAAGAATTACGAAGGAAAGGAATGATAGTGCTGAATTAGGGCATTGAAATTAAACAATGGCGATAAGTGAAAATATGAAGCGGGACGGGAATCGAACCCGTGTCTCCCGCTTCGGGCCAGCGGTGAACTTAACCACGTGGCTACCGGTGCTCGCCCAGCGTCTGTCTCAAACTTCCACATGTTGCACGCTATGGCTGTAGCGCCCATATCGTGCGAGGTGGAACGTATGACCGCATATGCGGTGAAGTGATTGAAGAAACGCCGTTTTCGCGAGTCGTAATTAATTATATTGGTATGGTGTCTGTTACTTCGGATATGCCCGAAATAACAGACACCACACCAATATAATAAGAAACGAGAGTACCCAATAGGCTTCTAATCGTTGCGGAAGCAGTATAAGCAGAAGACGTTCATTTATTTATAATGGTTTAGTATGTAACAGTATAAGAGTGCTACTCATAGGACCCACTGTTTGTCTACCATTGGCAAAAAAACAAACGAGTCAAACTGTTTGAGAAACACTGAGGTTCAATAGAATAGAAAAAAAAATTATGTTTTAACGTTCTAATCTATGATTTCATTTTAATATTGTGTAATGAAGGAGAACATTATTACTTTTAAACATTAATTTAGGAAATGAATAACATATTGTGAACAATTATAGTACTGAAGACGAAGCAAGTATAAAAAAGCGTTGTGAAGGAGCAGGTTCGTGTGGAAGGGCGATGAAGGCCAAATGAAAAATAAAACGCAATGGAACCCTTTATCATAACTATTGTTGATGGTAAGCAGCCATAAACGACATGTCTTTTTATTCAGGCCAGAGGTTTCCAGCAGGCTTCTCGAAGTAGGTTGCAAAGCTCTTTGTACGATATATAGTAGTTACATTCCGGGTATATCGATAGTATACAAGGTAAGCGCCAATAACTTGGGTCGTGGAGTAATGGATTTTATACATTACTTTCAAATTCGTCTTGAAGCTGTGTATAAAACTCACTTCTGAACCAGCTAACAGATACAGAGACTATAACAGAGGTTCGAAACTTTTGTATTTTTTGTCCAAACAACAGCGTACTTTGTTTCACCATTAGATTTCCGCAAGGTTAGTTCTTTGCTTGCAGCTAAGACTATCGAAATGGTATTAAATACATTAAAAATTACTCAAAACCAACAAACAGAATAGACGTTCAAATCAATACGTAACTGCAATGTCATAAAGAAAAGTTTAAATTTTTGTTAAGCTTATGGGATTTAACTGCGGGGTCATCAGTCCCTAAACTCACAGACTACTCGCACATCGTAGCGTAGCGCCTCAATGCTCTCGGCCATTCATCCGCGGCCATGTCATTAGTAAGATATAATTTGATAGTTGCTACGAGATTAATGTGTTATAAATTTAACAGAATACAACAGAATACAATCTTAATAGACCATACACGCCTTCTTTTCAGCGTCACGACATGTTAATGTTCAAATATAAAGAAGTTATTATAGACTTATTGTTTAATAATGTAAGAATTGTCGCTAAATATGGCAACTAACAGGCGGGCTATCTGAAACCATCCAATAATAAAATGTTTAATTCAGTGCACAATAATATAACCTAGAACGTGAATACATAAGGAGATCGGTATCAGGATAACCAGGCATCATAAGGCAAACGGTTCATTTAAGAAAAGACAGGTTCAGACTCATCAGTGGGCAGTCGAGAAGAGGCGAGGCATGCCTCTGCTCAGTCGCAGCGAATGTCTCGTCCTCCAGTCAGTGCTTGTGGCCGGCCAGAGGTTTGAACGGAAGTAAACGGGGCACTTCACCGCACGGCTAGCGCGTGTAAACAAACTTCCTTACACGACAATCTACTACAGCTAAATCTTACCAACTGTTATTCAGTTGGTCTCAGACGTTTCATAAATGATTCTTGCGTTAGGTATGTTGTTAATATGAAACTGTTAATTAAAGAAATCAGGGTGACAAAAATAAGACCACCTTTTTTTGGTAACTTGACATGCTTCATTTATTAAAAAAACCGTGCTGCTTTCAATAAAGTCAGAGGACATAAAACAGCGATTGATAGTAGAATGAACACCCCAGAATACGAAGACCTTGCATGTGGGTGTTTAGTAGCGTGGTCGACATACGTCTCCCTCACTTTTTGTTACACATTTTTCCCAAAATTACTCTCAAGTTACCGCATGTGCCTTTGAACTATAGAACAATCACGAGTCAAACTGCCGTCAGAAACACGTTCGTATTAATGATTTAGATTCGTTGCTGTTTCGTAGATCAGGCATTCGTAGCTACAGCGTAAAGTTTATTTATAAATATTAACAGAAACTACTTCATAAACTTTATTCCCACAATTTTTACGACTGTCGCTGTAACAGGACACTGAATTTCACAAAAATATCGCGTCTCAGTCCTGTAGAATGTTTATGACTGACAGAGTAGATTGCGGGATGGTTTTCAAAGATTTTGTTCAAACCCTGCGAGAAGGAAGTTGACAAACCTTTCAAATTCCCAAAATATCCCGTCCGAGCTGGCTAAAGGGAAAGCGAATACGGTGGCGAAAATTTCTCACAGACAAATAGGTTTTATATAAGCTACTTATTAACTTCCAGTCTTTGAGGAGTGTGCCTAGCGTAGTGGACAAGTGCTTGGAGTGTAAAGTTGGAGGTCAAGGTTCCATTACCCGGTACTCCTTACATTTTTGTTCATTTCATATTACCCCTCGCAATGTAAACCTTTTATTTATGAAATTTAAATTTACTTAAACGTTTCAGTGTGCCACGAACGTTGATGTCAAGAGGTGTCTCAATTAAAACACATTCAATCTTACAGCATCAGTTCAGTGCCACAATTCCCATCCATACACTTGGTATGCACAAAAAGTTGCAGTGAAAAGTTATTTACTTAAAAACTTAAATAAAGTATGCTTTGCACCGAAGCATATTTTGGGATAAAATTTCTCGCTTAAAATACTTTGGTAAAGTCTGCATAGTGTGGAGATTTTCTTTGACGATGAACACCCTAAGGAATGTAATATATCTTCGGCATATAAATACTTGCTACAATTTTTGAAATATTATTTTCATTTAATACTTCATCGAATTATGAAACTTAAATGATGAAATAAGATGTAATAATTAATTAAATTAGTTATAACGAAACCAAATATATATACTATGAATTGAAATTTTTATAATTGATAATTAAAACTACAAGGGTTAATATAAGAAAAGTATTTTGGAAGGACGGGATTCAAACTCGTGCTGTTTCATTCCAAAGCTAATCGTTTAGCTACTTGGCAACACCGAAAACACCGTCATCAGCAGTGGTGAGCCTCAACATGAGCTGATATTGCACCTATGTATCATTTGGCGTGAGTTTTCTCTTTTCCTATGGCCTTCACAGGGGAGATATTGTAGGAATTTAAAAGGTTGATATTCGTGTTTCTTCTCGCACAGTAACTCAAACCCACCGGTGTGTAATGCTGTCCTAGTACAGAATAAACGGCTGCGGCTTCTAAAACCAAGGAATTAGCTTTATAATCATTCACTCCTCTAATTGCTACGATGGAGAATCACCAAAGGTCGGCTCTTAGGTTTGAGATTTTACAAATTATTCAATATACTTGTTTTTGCTGTTTGCATTATCAAATTAGTGCCTGCTTCTTTGAATAGATGACCGACTTCATTCTAAGGTGATTGTTCAGACGTCTACTTCCTGCATGATGTATTACTAGGTGCGGGTGGTTTGGCGGGTTTATATTTTTCATTAGTATGCGAAACATATCGTCTTCGATAATCGCCAGTGACCAACTCACACCAAAAGATCTCCTTAACCTCTGGGGAAACCAAGTGGCGAACACCGAGCTCGCCAGTATTCGGAATTCTTGTTGTACTACTGTCTGGATTGAAACAGGATTATATTAAACGACTACGGATTTGAATGTCACAGCGATTTAATATTCCTAATGTTGCTTGCACCAAAAACGTAGCTTTTGCGTCGTTATTGAAAGAAACGGAATAAAAATACAATTATGTGTTGGATAAGATAGTTTAAAGAAATTCATTTGATGCAACACAATTCTCTGTTGCACATGTTTCATATAGTATTATCAATATATTTTCATGGTTACGGAATAATAATTTCCTCACAATGATTGCGATACAGAGTGTTAATTATCATGTGTTCAAATGTTCAAATGTTTGTAAATCTATCGGACCAAACTGCGTGGTCATCAGTCCGTAGCTTACAAACTGCTTAAACCTAGGTAAACTTACCTAAGGACAAACACACACACCCATGCACCAGGGAGGACTCGAACCTGCACGGCGAGCAACCGCGCGCTCCGCAGCGAGGCGCTTTAGACCGCTCGGCTACTCCACCGCGGCAATTATCATGTGTGTTTGTTATTGTTACGTGAGAAACATAATGAGCCATATTTCAAAATAGAAGAAAAATGTGAAAGAGTCAGTAATCGAACTGTCGCTCGTTGATCAGTAGTTGGCCATTTGGCGAGATAAATAAGCTTATCTTTATCATTTGTTTGCTTCTCTGCACATTCATTAGACATAATCGTATCTGGTATTATAATAGCCCAATATGTTGTCGAGTGCTTAATATTAGGCTTTTCAATAAGACAAGGAGTATGGAAAAGTACCAAACATCTGAGGAGAACTGTAATTTGTGGTGACACAGCTGGCTTATGTTTGTTAAATTTGTGCAGATATCTTAGTTGCAACATCAACCGAAAGAGAACCAGTGGAAATGACACGATACCTTCACTCTCGGAAATATCATCAATGATCTGCGGCGCCAAACGGTTGTCGTCTTTATAGCGCAACCGAGGCGGTGGGCGGAAACCGTCAGCGATACTCGGAACATGATGCACCATGATGTAACAATTAGCTTCATAACAAAGTCCATTCATGTAATTGAATTAATTCCATGATATGCATACAATTTTTCCATTTGACTGTGTCAGTAACGTCCGAAAATATTCACGTACTGCAGCATCTCAATTCTAATTGCTGTCTTTGTTCATTGAAATTATAAGAAAAGAAATGTGGAAAGGAATTTGTCGGTCGCGAACAGCTTAAAACGCTATGGCTAATACGCAAGCAGTTTCTAAAATCAGTTTTCGAAGTCGCCTTCACGTCGCATAGAAAGCACGCGTGTTGTTACAACTGGCTGCGATACTGGAAGATAACATTTTTCCTCTCAGATTTCGTGTCAGATGGGTAATTGACAGTATGTACAATCGTGTTGCCTAGCTGTATATACTTCCCACCAAGCAGCAGAATTTTGCGGTTGTGTATAGCGATTAGGCGAGGGGTCTCGCGAATTCTGTCACCGGCTGTACATCTTATCTGCAATCTTATTTGTATAGTTAAATCAAAAATTGTCATCTTTATAATAAATTATGTGTTTTCACGAATATTTTCCGAAATTTTTGCTTAGCCTGAGTTATCTCGGGATAATATGTTTTACCGACTCCCACCTTCAATTTCTTCTTATATTTTCAAGATAAACTTAAAAATGAATTGCCAATGGAAAATATTTAGAAAAAACTGTCAAATTACGTAGAAAATAGGCATGTTAGGGGGTTAATTTTAGACCACAGGAATGTCGTCCCTGCTTAAATTTCAAACTGTTTCGTGTTTTATGTAGCAAAGGCGGATTCAGGGGGGGGGGGGGGGACAGGGGCACGTGCCCCCGCCCCTCAGACAGCCCGACGAAAAATGAGAGAGAGAGAGAGAAAGTGTGGGAGGGAAAGAATCTCAGCATTAGAATAATTAACATTTACTTACGGGCAGCATGTAATTGTGAGTTTAAAAATGCAAAATCCCTGTAATTAATGTAACATAATTAAATTTTTTGTGTTATGCTTCCATTTAATTGCTCTTTTTTGTGAGTATTTTATGATAGAAATAAATAAAAGTTGTTTATTGTTTCGTGATTACTTGGGAGATAAATGAGCTATTGTGCGTGTTTTTCTCATACCTAAATAAAGAATTTAACTATGTGAAAAACTGTGAATTTCAGGGGCTGCGTTCAAGTTGGCGCATTCAGGTGTTTTTGGTAAACGGTTTATCTCTCCGGATTCTTTTCCTAGACACTAAGAGACAGTACGACCACCCGTCATAAACATTTTTATTTGAAGCTACACGTTTCGATTTTCCATTTATTGGTGCAAATTAAAAATGCAACGGCATTTTTCCACACGCCAAATACAAAGGATTTTCATGGTAGCAGAAATTCTTCTTGAAACACAGTCAAAAATAATTTTAAGGATGAAATGTTCACTCTATGTAAGAGTGTGTGCTGATATGTAACTTCCTGGCAGATTAAAATTGTGTGCTAGAACTGTGATTCGAAACTGCTACCTTTCCTTTCGCGGGCAAGCGCTCTAGCACTGAGCTATCCCGGCACGCTTCACAGCCGTCCTCACAACTTTACTTCTGCCAGTACCTCCCTCCTACTTTCCAAACTTCAAAGAAATCCTCCTATGAACCTTGCAAGACTAACACTCCTGGAAGAAAGGTTGTGGTTGAGACGTAGTTTAGCCACAGCCTAAGGGATGTTTCTAGAATGAGGAGTGCTACTCCTGAAAGGTTCACTGAAGAACTTCTGTGAAGTTTGGAAAGTAGGAGGCGTGGTGCTGTCAGAAGTAAAGTTGTGTGGACGGATTGTGAAGCGTGCCGGGATAGCTCAGATGGTAGAGCGCTTGCCCGCGAAAGGCCAAGGTCACATGTTCGAATCCCGTTTCTGATACAGAATTTTAATCTGTCAGGAAGTTTCAAATGTAATTTTGTTGATCACGAAAGCTTTCTTGAAAACGTATCTCCTTTTGCTTAGCAACTTTACAAAGCATGAAGAAGAAATTGATCCAGTATTACGCAAACACAAGAAATCTGATTTTAGGTTTTGAGGGAATATCAAACTTAGCGCGATATATTTACTAGCTGTTTGCTTCTGAGCTGTAATTGGGCAACCTTTTAGGATATGCTTTTTTCCAATGTCTGCATTGTTTGGTAATGACACAGCTACTCCGGATACTCTACTGTTCGTCTACGGTAAGGTGACAATTCGTGCGCTGGCTGTTGACAGCGGCAGGAGCAAGGACGTAGGCAAAGGGGGGTTTTTGGGGTCCGGACCCCCTATCACCTAAACGATAAAATACTACTCAAACTTATGGTAAGGACAACACACACACCCATGCTCGATGGTGGACTCGAACCTCCGAAGGGACTAAATGAAATAAGACACGAACTAGCTACCGTGTAGTGAACCTGAATGATATTGTTATCAGTCATACGCCGAAAAAGGGATACACACTATCGACAGTCAACAAAGCCATCTCTATAGATTTTAATTATCTATACATCGATAACAGCATCGGCTCTTGCCCAGTCCTCCTTTAGAAATTGTCCATTGTTGGCCTTGACCCTTTAGTGCTTTGTTAAGCACCACAGTGGAATGCCGTCACTACCGTTTATTTCTTTTGTGCTGTTAAGATAAGTCTCCAATTATGAATAAGTTCATAACAAGAAAAAAGGGAAAACAGACTTTCATTTGTCCACTAGCGTTATGTGTTGGGGGGGGGGGGGGGTTGGGTTGATTGGTTGGGATATGGGGACTAAACTACTGAGGTTATCAGTCCCCTGGTGGGAAGGTGAAAGAGTGAGGATAGGAAAGGAGAGGAGGGGGAAAGGAAATGCAGTCCGAGGAGTAAAGAAGGAAGACTGCATTAGCTCAGGGACCTGTGCTCGCCACACACGTACTCACGAAATAACCGTGAGCCCCCTGGAGGACTAGCGTTATGGTAAGTTAAAATACGTACTACTATAATACCTTATTTATCTATCTACAGCAATGGAGTCTTTATTTGGAGTGGCAATATTTCAGTATATCTTAAGGCACTTCACTCAGTACATGTAATACATTTTAAAGTTAGGTTTAAGAGTAATATTTTATCTAGAGGATGGATACGTTGCAATGGCAATAAGAGTAAAAGAACCAATAATCTTGGAAATAAAATTATAGACTTCCAGTTCCTAAATTAATATGCAAGGTATTTGTACTGATGCAAAAATTAATGCAGATTTTGCGAAACACCAAGCTACATTCGTGGCTGATGGGCAGTGAGCTTAGTGGCGTGCAACCGTGTCGTTGCCAGTGTTCAAATAGAAAGAAACACTTCTTATTCTGATAATCTGACTTCGTTTCGAATAACAACTGAAGGTTCTGCTAGCGTATATTAAAACAATTTTTAAGAAATGTTTTCCTCAATTTTGTATATAAAATATTGCAGTATTTATAAGAAGGTCTTACAAACGCAAACTATGTGCATAAAATACAAAACATATGTTAGCCTAAGTTTGTTTCTAGAATAAATGGAAAACATGAGCCTTTGTAAATTTCTCTGTAACCACTCGGACCCCCCCCCCCCCACCTTTGACAATATCCTGGCTACGTCACTGGCAGGAGGCGTGTAGTATGGTTTGGATTCAATGACAGTAAACAGTGAATAGAATAACAATTTACCATAAAATAATAAACAGTATCTGAACGCTATATTTACCAAAATGACACTCAAATCATGTGCGCCGCACGGAAATGAACGTGTGATCTGGGACGCAACGTCGCGGAGTACGCTGCCTCTCCCACCAGAGGTTGGAGTCTTCCCTCGGTCATGGATGTGTGTGTCGTCCTTAGAATAAATTAAAGTATACTACTGGCCATTAAAATTGCTACACCAAGAAGAAATGCAGATGAGAAATGGGTATTCATTGGACAAATATATTATACTAGAACTGGCATATGATTACATTTTCATGCAATTTGGGTGCATAGATCCTGAGAAATCAGTACCAGAACAACCACCTCTGGCCGTAATAACAGCCTTAATACGCCTGGGCATTGAATCAAAGAGAGCTAGGAATGGCGTGTACAGCTACAGATGACCTTGCAGCTTGAATACGATACCACAGTTCATCAAGAGTAGTGACTGGTGTATTGTGACAAGCCAATTGCTCGGCCACCATTGACTAGACGTGTTCATTCTGAGAGAGATCTGGAGAATGTGCTGGCCAGGGCAGCAGTCGAACATTTTCCGTATCCAGAAAGGCCTGTACAGGGCCTGCAACATGCGGTCATGCATTATGCTGCTGAAATGTAGGGTTTCGCAGGGATCAGATGAAGGTTAGAGCCACGGGTCGTAAAATATCTGAAATATAATGGCCACTGTTCTAAGTGCTATACCATCGATGCGAACAAGAAGTGACCGAGACGTGTAACCAATGACACCCAATACCATCACGCCGCGTGATACGCCAGTATGGCGATGACGAATACACGCTTCCAATGTGTGTTCACCGTGATGTCGCCAAACACGGATGCGACCATCGTGATGCTGTAAACAGAACCTGCATTCATCCGAAAACATGACGTTTTGCCAACCGTGCACCCAGGTTCATCGTTGCGTACACCCTCGAAGGCACTCCTGTATGTTATGCAGCGTCAAGGGTAACCGCAACCATGGTCTCCGAGCTGATAGTCCATACTGCTGCAAACGTCGGCGAACTGTTCGTGCAGATGGATGTTGTCTTGCAAACATCCTCATCTGTTGACTCAGGGATCGAGACATGGCTGCACGATCCGTTACGGCGGTTACGATGCCTGTCATCTCGACTGCTAGTGATACGATGCCGTTGCGATCTAGCACGGCGTTCCGTATTGCCCTCCTGAACCCACCAATTCCATATTCTAATAACAGTCATTGGATCGCGACCAGCGTGAACGGCAATGTCGCGATACGATAAACTGCAATCGCGATAGGCTCCAATCCGACCTTTATCAAAGTCGGAAACGTGATGGTATGCATTTCTCCTCCTAACACGAGGCATCACAACAACGTTTTCACCATGCAACGCCGGTCAACTGCTGTTTGTGTATGAGAAATCGGTTGGAATTTTTCCTCATGCCAGCACGTTGTAGGCGTCGCCATCAGCGCCAATCTTGTGTGAATGATCTGAAAAGCTAATAACTTGCATATCACAGCATCTTCTTCCTGCCGGTTAAATTTCGCGTCTGTAGCACATCATCTTCGTGGTGTAGCAATTTTAATGGCCAGGAATGTAGTTTGGAAGACTACGGACCTATGGCCGTAGCTGTAGGTTTTTGTACAATCACCATTAAGTCATTTGGCTCATTTAATATCATAATCCTGTGGGCATCATTGTAGAGAACTGTTATTTTTCGCCGCGGTGGAGCGGCCGAGCTCATTGAGGCGTTATGCTACGATGCTTGAGGTTGTTCCCCCTCGGGCATGGATGTTTGTGCCGTCTTTAGTATAAGCTAGTTCATAAGCAGTTTGTAAGTTTAGTGACTAATGACCCAGTAGTTAAATCCCATAAGCTCTACAAACATTTGAATATTTTGTTATTTTTCGACTATATTGTACAACTATTTGAATTTTCAAGTGGTCAGTCTTTTCAGTCTTATACTCCAATTATTCTAAAGTTGCAAATATGTAAAGAAACCTATGACAATTTCGCGTGGCTTCCTCTGTATAGGGATTCGCATATACCCATCTGGCGAAGCTCAGAAAGAGTTATATATGAAATTTAATTCAGAGCCTGACTGCCCTGTGTTGAGCTGTGGGCAAGTGCTTCATCCTTTATGATAATTAAAGATGAAAAAGCTGAACATGGGGCATTCAGGCTCTAAATTCTCTGGTTGTTTTCATTCTGTAGAAAATTTAGAAAATTTACACTGTTTACTGTGATTGAATAGTTGTAATATTTTTTGATCGTCGGCATTTTAAAATGGCTCCATTTTTTTATTTGGTTTGACTTTTCAGGGAAGCCAAAACAGTCTTGATCCAACCCACCACTGCCCGCACCGAAACTAAGTTTATTGTGCGTTATCGCTCCCTGTATATCTAGTAAAGCCAACTAATGCCCTTGAACAGTGCAAGGAGTCCCTTTACCAGTTCTTTATTATACACAATTTCTTCGGGTCTGGTTGTTCCAAATGTTCTGTGCCTTTTACTCTCCAATTCAATGCATTCGAAGATTAGATGTGATGCAGTTTCATCACCGTCATCACAGATCCTACATTTAGGGTCCTCTTCTGTTATTCCCATTGTATGTAGGTGTTTTTTGAAATTCCCATGGCCTGTCAGCAATCCAACCACGAGTCTAATCTCTCTCCTGTTCAGGCCCAGGATTGCAGAGCTTCTTTTAAAACATGGCTTTGGCATCATTACCTTGCCATGTTTTTGTTGGTACACTTTGGTCCAATATTCTACGTGCTATCTTCTGAGCCAGTTACGTAGCTCCAATTTGATCATTGCCTTGGTGATTGTCAGGACAGGTTCTGGTCCAATAAATGGAGTCTCTGCCCCCATCCTGGCTAATCTGTCGGCATGTTCATTGCCACTGATCTCCGAGTGGCCAGGGACCCACAATATGTTTACTCTATTGCTTTCCCCTAGCTCCACCAGAACCCTGTGGCATTCTGCAACAATTTTAGACCTTGTTGCAGGAGCTGCCAGTGATCTCAGAGCTGCCTGGCTGTCTGAATAGATATAGATGCTACGATCTTTGTAGCACCTACGCAAATTCTCCTCCACACATGCCCTGATGGCAGTGATTTCGGCCTGGTATACTGAGGCCAGTTTCCCTAGAGAAATGACGTCCTCCAGTCTTGGCTGCACCCCGTATACCCTGGCCCCAACGCCTTGGTCTGATTTTGACCCGTCAGTGAACCAGACAATATCCCCCGTATGGTGTCGAACTATTTTCTCCCGCTGCTCCCTACTTCCAATTGTTATATTGAAAGGCTTGTTGAAGCAGTATGGGGTTATAATACAGTCGGCTGGCATTTCCCCAACCTTTCCTATATTTACCTCACTCACTATTTTAGTGTGTGCTTCTGGATATCCCAAAGAGTTCCAGTTGTTGCCAGTTTTGAGTCTGTATGCACCAGCCACTGCCTCCATCTTGACGCAAAGGTGTAATGGGGGCATATCCAGCATGGTTTCCACTCCAGCAGTTGGTGTGCTGCGAATTCCGCCTGTTACAGCTAGACAGGCTAATCTCTGCACCTTACCAAGCTCCTTAGCAGCAACCTGCTGTTCTACCTTCTTCCACCACACGACCGCCCCATAGGTGATCCTGGGTCTAATCACCGTGGTGTATATCCAGTGCATTGGGGCTCAGGCCCCAATTTTTGCCACAAGCCCTCCTGGTACTTACTAGAGTACCTTTTGCCTTGGAGCAAATATTCCTAATGTGAGGGGTCCATGTCAGTTTCTCATCTAGGGTAACCCCTAGATATTTCACTGTCCCCTTCACAGGTAGCGCTTCATTGAAAAGCTTTAGAATCCAACTTGAGTGTTGGATACGTTTCCTTGTGAATGGTACAACAACAGTCTTCTTAGGACTAACCCCCAGATCCTGTTTTCTGCACCAGTCTTGCACAATGTCCAATGCACCTTGTGCCATATTCTTCACTGTGTCAGCAAATTTGCCAAGTATTACTATGACAAGATCATCTGCATATCCTTGGCAAAAGTACTGCCTAGAGTTTAATTCTCCAATGAGACCATTCACCACTAGATTCCACAATAAAGGGGAAAGAACTCCTCCTTGTGGGCAACCCCTAGTGGTGTTGATTACCACTTTTTAATTCATCATGGTAGCCTCTACCTTTCTTCCACTGAGCATGGCCCTAATCCACCTACATATAGTGGTCCTTAGGTCATGCACCTCTGTTGCCCTAACCATGGAATCGAAGGTCGCTTTGAAACATATTTTGTGTGTTTCCTATATCAATTATATGTGACAATGACTGTAATATATAGGTGTGGGGGGTTTAAAATTAGGTTCACAAAGCCCTTAACGACATGTTCACCCTTGTCAGTCGTCAGCCTTAGCCCCCCTCCCTCCTTCCCCCCTTCCCCCCCCCACAGAAAAAAATTCTGGATCCGCCACTGTTATGTAGGAACTGTCTGCATTAACTGCAAACAGAGAGAAAAATGTCAGCCAGCTCAACCAGCACTGACATGTTAGCTCTTTGGCGCCATCCCCGTCTCGTGATCTACAGCAACATAATTGATTCGCAATACATCGTTGTATTGACGATGTGTGTGGCTTCATGTCTATTTTTCTCCTCTGAAAAATGTCCTAAACGGTATTTAGGAAGAAAATACCAAAAATCATTGCTGTGTTTCAACCAAGAGACAGGCATTTTCTATTGTTATTTTAATCGTTATCATTCTGCTGCAATGTGGTAAACATCCTTGACTGCTAGTTGTTCATTATTATCATTTAACTTGTTTGCAAAGGCGTTATTTCCCATGTGACCACTGGATCAGGAAGAATGGATGGTATGATGGAAAATAGGACAATAGGAGAAAGTAAATTATTATAAACGACATGAGGTCAATGATTCAAGCAAAAATTTTGCAATAATTTCTGTTGATTTAACATCGTGATGACAGATACTAAGCAACAACACATACAAGTAGTGGGTGGTAACATTCGAAGAATCGATCAGAGATATGGTTTCGGATTGTCATCATCATTTGTTGGCCCAACAAGGCTGTAACACTGCGAAAGCAATAAATAAGCTGGTTAGTAGTCTATAGATTGTATTTATATGTCTGTGGATGAAAAACCGTAGAATTGCACATTGCCCACATAATATTATATAGTTTAGTTTCTGTGTTACTTGCTGTAACTTCAAGTATCTTGTCTTCTGAATCCTCAAATGAGCTGATTACTGTGTTGCACAAATAATTAGTTTACTACGTTTCTTCTGACTTTCAACTACGGTAAATCAAATCATATCTGTATTAACGTTCAAAACATGAAATTTTACTTGTACGGCCACAAGGCTGATTTAAAAACGCATTTGCTTTAAAGGTGTGAAGTGTTTGATACCTTACTGTATCGTGACGGACGGGGCAACGTTCATTTCCAGTAACTTTCCATGAAACCAAAAATAGCTTTCGACGCAATCTAACAAAGTAATTGATTTATTCTTTCGCTTTTGGGGGAAACTGTAACCGATATGGCAGATTATAAATCACGTTCTTTGATATGCCGCATGTTGCAAGCACAATATCAGTATTTCTATCTTCCCTATTCATTTGCTGGCAACATTGTTGCTAATATTTGGCAACACTGTGACAGTGCAGTTACTTCCGCAAGTGGTACGGTAGTCTGAATCATCAACATCTTGCATTGGAGCACCCTCGTTCTCATTCTCTGACACATATTCATTATCTTTTTCACAAGCTGCAAAGATGATATTTTTGTTGAACAGCAAAGCAGATAACGTCTACCAATCTTCACCATAATGCAGTTGGCATAAGTTCTTTATGTCATCTCTTTTTCACTTCCTCACAGGAATGCCAACTTGCAATCTACTCTGGATTAATCTCTGCTACCTTCCTCTTTGGTTTGAGAACCTTTCTTGCAATGCCCACATCTATATTGTGTCCTGGCTCTCCATGAACAAGAATGTCTGCACTCGGTGTTTTTCCTCATGTGATAACAAATCTCTTGTGGATAATTGAAAGTGCGAGTTGTATCCTCAGAATTTCTCTCACTGCTGCTTTCCAATTGCACACATTGAGGTCTCCAACTATCTTCAGGACAGCCCCATACTTCTAAAAAATTATGTAGTACTGTTCTGGACTGGATATTGTACTCATTTTCTTGAGTTACTCTTTGATGCGCCCAAAAACTTGATCCAGTGGAATGTCCAGGAATAGGGAAAATGAGTTGTATCTCATGAATGTTGGTGGGGGGTATCGTGCAACAGTTTCATCAGGATACAAATCATATTTGTGTTTTATTTTGCCTGCGGCAACCATCAGCGAAAAGCCGTATTACTTCAATGCCTCCTAATTCAGTACTAGCTGGTGATAAATAGCTGAGGCTATTTTGCATGAACCTTTATGACTATCTGCTTCCATCCAGGTATAAATAAAGATATTTTCTAAAGTCTGGGGTGAATTTGATGTACCCTCACAAATTGTACATGTATAATTGTCGTGAATAATAAGTAGCTTGGTCTGGTATTTCAGGAAGTACCAAGTTCTTCTGGCAATTGAAGGAAAATGTTATGGTATTCTCTTCAACTGTTTTCAACAGTTCAAAAATGCATTAGCACTCCTTCTATGACACCCAAACTCAATTTCAAGTTCTTTGGTCTATCTATCAGATTTGCATCTTACCGCATACTGCAAACACTTCAAACAGATACCTACAGCAGTGATTCAAAATGTTTGTTATACTCCTTTACGAAAATATTCCTGAAATATTTATATTTAACTTTCAAACCTTTTTCAGAACATGACCTATTGTACAATTTATGCAGTTCTGATATTGTTAAGGTGCTATCAAAATAATACATATTTGTCTGGGTATTATGGCAGAAATGGAATTATATAGGTATGAGAGCCTCAATAAAACTTTTGACTGATTTCCTTTGCTTAGCAAGGGCTTGTGAGTGACGATCACTAGTGCGGGTTTCTTTCGGGCTTGGGTCAGTTTTAAAATGCATCTGGCACACTCTTTGAGCTCTCTTCTTTGATATGTTCAAAATGCTCAGCAATGCCTTCTGACAGATTTGGTATTGTTTTGTTTACTACGTGTTGTTACAGGAATGTAATATTTATGCCAGGTTTTTGTTACTTGTTTATTTTCTCCTATAGCTCGTTGACTTTTAGGAGACTTGGTTAATGTATATTTCAAAATGATATTATCCTGTTCTATTTTTATTGAACCATAATCCATTTTTCTCGGAGAAAACATGTTGTGGAACTTACAAACATCTTGAAGAGTGCCCTTCGAACAGTGGAGATCATTCTGACCCTAGTGCTGGCAGTCTCGTAGTTTTGGGAGGCACTTGGAAGTATAAAGAGGTTTTTTCTAAACATTTTTCTTCCATGGCACTTGATTTCGTTGTTTCTTTCTGTCCTGTCTCTTAACAGTCGGAGTCATGGTTCCTTTCTGCCGAACATCAATTTCACTTCATATTGTTTCTTCCATAATAGCCTGCAAGCATTAATGCATAGTCTAAATCACAAAAACTAAATGTTAAAATATACTAAATCATCATGTAAAACTGTTACAATTACCAACCTGCCTTGAGCCATGGCTGTGCTCAAGCCAATAATTCACTTAAGTATTATGAGCTTCCTGAGTGTTGGGATTCAATTTTCTACCAAGAGGACAATGGTCTCCATTCTCTGGGGTCCACAGTGTACAGTATGTGTCTGTGGGGCATGTTCAATAACAGAATAATTATAAATTATTTTTACACTGCTTTAGAACTTTTTATTACCTCACAATAAGCTTATTGATAATGGCCTAAAACAGAAATAAGCTTCTTGTGAGGTAATAAAAAGTTCTAAGGCAGTGTAAAAGTAATTTATAATTATTGTGGTATTCAGGACAATATGTATTACTGTATTGCAATTAAGCAAAGAGTAGAGAATTCAACTCTGATTGGAATCAAAACTAAATATACTGCCTTGATGGACGAGGGTCACTTTGAAACTCAATATTGTATCATGATAATCCTTGCAGGGGGACAAGGAATCATTTGTTGCTGTACATTATTACATTTGTCATATTATATTTATTATATTGGATAACGACCACTTTGGAACTGCATGCAGTATTTCAATGCATTTTACAAGGAGAGGATGCCTACTTGTCATCACTAAATTTGTCCAAATTTATGGCACATGTAGGATGTGGTGAGATATGAAAGTTTTAATGGTTTTAGTACTCTGAAATACCATTGTGAAGTTGGCAATACCATCTTTATTCGAAGCATTATCCACTGATATCCCAGAACACCTATGTATTTCATATAAACATTTTATAACACCTCTGTCTGGTCACATTGATTAAATCAATTTCATTATATGGATCTTCTGATAAAGTAATTTAGTTAATTTATTATAGTAAGTTGTGATATTGTGCAATAATACGTTTTTGATAATGAATTTAATAAATAACATTATCTGATGCATTTTGCAATGCACTAATCTGTTTCTGATGCTCTGATTACCGTAAAACTGTTATTGTTATAATCTGGCCATTGTAAAAATTGTAAACAAATCTAATAACTGCTATAATCAATATTTACTTATGTATCTAATTTCTGATTTGTTATAAAAATACTTTCAGTATAATTGCAATAAATTTATATATTTTTTGTTTGTGGTGGATTTATGTTTAACAAATATTGGATCTAAAACATTGTATTGTTACTAATTTGTTCCAGAATGTTCTAGAACAAACCAAAATGTATAAATACATGTGAATTGGTGAGCATAGACAGTCAACAGTTAGTCAATAGTGAGTCATTACTCAGCTTTTCTACAATCTTTCTACAGTATATAGTTAGTCAGTGCTTTGTAGATCTCATAGACATATAAGAACCTGCTGAATCTTAAATATGTGTCTGAATTTCTACAATGTTAAAACATTGACTTCTATACAGCAACAGTGGCAGGCGAGCTATCAACACGGACAAGGAATAAAAGGTTATGTATAAAATTTATAAAGCATTATCACAAAATGCACCAAGTTGGAACTCCAGATGGCTAAGCATTTAGGAAGTAAAAGGAATTTTGATATGGATCTGTCACCATATGCACCTTATCAACTGCCCCTGAGAGAGTCTGTTTAGAAAGCGGTTTTTCGCGCAGTGGTAAGAGATCAGATTTTTATTGAAATGTTTGTGGGTTTGATTCCACCCGCCCGGTGGCAAATATTTTTTTCTCCTTGGCAATGCACACACTACTGACTTCACAATTAACCACAACATCATATATGTTATTTTGTATTTATATGTGCACAACATCACCATGGGATGTCATTATTTAAAACAAGCATATTATCTTGGATACTAGTGTGGGAAGAATGATAGTTTAAATGCCTCCCTGCATGCTGCAATTAATCTAATCTTGTTCATACATTCCCTGTGAAAACAATATGTAGGTGTACGCATTGGCAAGGACCAGAAAAAAGTTTGCCGCTGAGTGGAGTTGGACCCACAACCTTCTCTCTTTTACCGCTCAGCCAAACATCGCTACCTAAACACGCCATCAGAGGGACATTTGAAGAGATGCATATGGTGACAGATTCATATAAAATTTCCTTTTTATTTGCTAAATGCTTGGCCATCCAGAGTTCTCCCATGGGGCACTTTCGTGTCTCACCACGTACTACGTGTACCATAAATTTGGACTAATTTGGCGATGACGAGTAGGCGTCCTCTCCTTGGTAGATGGGTTTTGGAGTATTTTGCAAGTGTAAGACATAATACATTTCGTAGTGCACAGAGGATGCCATTGCTAGCAAAACATCACACTGTCAAATTAGTGGACAAAGGACACTTTGGAAATGGTCGCCTCGTATATAGAAATTTATAAACCATTAAAACACAAAGAAATTTCACAACACACAACATTTATTATCTAACACAGTACACAACATTTATTCTTTTTTTTGCGACACCATTTAATGATGTTTTTTAAGTAATTTACAAACATATTTAAATTGTACAAAATTTTCATTAATATATAACATTAACATACATTCTTAAACATTATTTAATACTCATAAAGATCACATATCAGTGGTTCCATAAAATATGAAAGTACAGACACTTGTGTATAACATTCACATACTGTAGTGTAAATCATAAAACATATAGGCCTTATACAGTCATTTGAAAGTTTATAGGGTTTGTCATTCTTCTTTTGTTTATAGGTGATTTTAAGACAGTAGGTGGAGTATCACAGTGTAAAATATTTAGTCTTATTGAGTAGCATAAAATAATTTTTTCATATAATATATTAAATTTGGAGAGAAAAGTTATTGTCACATCCATAATAGAAAGATCATTCTATAAATACACATCAACCTGAGAACAACATCAAATTTACAAGTATATTTATAAGCACCTGTTTCATAACCCTTTATAAATAGTGATTTTTTTTCTTTTTTCTTTCTTTTTCCTCTTTTTTTTTTTTTGTTTTTATCCTCATTTAGAAGGCACTTAAAGTCTTCGCTTTCTTTTCATCATTATTTTTTGACTTAGTTCATCTTCTTTCAAGTTGTGAAAGATGGAGGAATCAACATTCTCATCAATATCTATGAGCTTGATATAAATTATGTAAAGGAATCCATTCAGGAGTATCATTTCCACGTGGATATCCCTTATGTATTCTGGAGTATGTTGAATCTGTGCTGCTGCCATGCTGTAATATCAAAAACCAAATGAAAAACAGAAAATTAAACTAAAATAAACATTACATGAGATTATAAGGCAGTAACCAATTGTTGTAAAAACATTTAAGTTTATTATATTCTTCATTATCAATCTGCAAGCACCAACTGTAACATTTCTTTCTAGTGTTTCTTGTTTGACCACCTGTAGCGCTAGTTTGACTCTTTTGCTCTCTCACCTGCTTTAATGAAAGGTTTATGATTTAAATAATGAAATACTGAAACAGCAACAATTTTTTCTGCTTAGCACTATGCCTATTGAGGTTTTACTGGGTGGTTAAAAAATGTTTAAATGTTTGTATAGCTTATGGGACTTAACTACGGGGTCATCAGTCCCTGAACTTACAAACTACCTAATACTAAGGACGGCACAAATATCCATGCCCGAGGGGGGATTTGAACCCCCGACCGTAGTGGCTGTGCAGACCGTGACTGGAGCGCCTCAGTCCCCTCGGCCACCGAGGCCGGCACTGGGTGGTTAAGCACAAATATATGTGACGTTTACATACATGGCATTCTGCTACTTTTGATCCACGCTGTCTCATGTTTTAGAGGTTTCCATATGGAAAAAAATTGTGTGTGTGTGTGTGTGTGTGTGTGTGTGTGTGTGTGACTGTCCTCGTGTGTCATAGGGATGATGCAGAATGGAAGTACTCTTTTTTTTTTTTCAGAGAATGCGATTATGGTTGACCAAAGCTGTTTATTTGTTGGTTCAGTGCTACCGGTTTAGGTTTTAAACCACTGTCAAGCGTTGGAAGAGCTTAAAAGCAAGCACTTGAAAATGTACCTTTGTGGCAGGTCCAGGGGGGGGGTTCAGTATGCAGCCTCTCTCTTTTTTCATAGGGACTTTCATGGTGAATGTAGGGATTTTTGACACGTCATGTGGGGACATGGTCAGAAACGAGTTGGCAACACTGCATCACACCATAGTCAGTGCGTACTGTAAACTAGTCCAGTAGGGTTAAACCTGAAAATTAGACAAATCAGAAATAATTGCTACAAAAGGTTTTATTGTTTTAATGGCTTCATTTGTGGCCGACTATGACTATCCTAGGTTTTCCCCCTCAGCTGAGTTGTGCATAAGTGATTGGGGGCAAAAATGTACCCAAAAAGGGGTATTTTATCGGTTTTGTGATTGTATCTCGTAAATGACTCACAGTATCAAAAACACAGTAGAATTAAAAGTTGTAGGGTATGACATTCTATATTGAATGAGACCATCCGCATATATTTTGGACCATCCGTTTCCATACTAGCGCTCCTCAAAATTGGATCAATTTTACATATTCATGAAAGATTTTCCTTTTCAACCTCTGTTTTTTGGTAATATCGTTGAAAATAACCCACCTATCAATAATGTGGTTAATAAAAAAGGTACAGAGGAATAAATTCTGCATTTCAAGAGACCAAAAGTGAAACGGCCAATCCGTTTCTGTACAGCTAAGTTCCTACTTTTATTGCTATGCATGTAAGGTACTTCACATTTAGAAATCTTGGTCTTTAGATCAGTTTTATGCAGATAACTCAAAAATAACATTTACTTGAGTAAAGTAGTTTGAACAGTAAATTATTATTATTATTATTTTAAAGTCGGGGGTCAGGCCAATTCTGTGACAAGAAATTTGTCAACTTTGGCAATCCCGTATTAGACGGCATAGCCTTTTCACACCTTTTTATTCTGCCTTTGTGTATATGTTCTGCCTGTCAGGCCAGTGTAATAATGACATAACTGTATCTTTTGTAATTCCCAAGGTAATGAGCCAGAAAGTTACCTAAAAAAATCAGAACACTACCTTTGACCAAATTCGGAGGCAAATATATTTCTATAGGTCAACTCTGATTTTAATTTAAAATGCAGCATTAGGAAGAGCAGCTTTTGCTTTCCTGGAATATTGTGCATAATGTGAGTGTGGCAGCTTCCTGTGTCCGCCCACTAGGCAACACAGTTTATTGCCCTGCTGTGGTGCCCGGCGCCACCAGCGGACAAAAGGACAGATTGGGCCTAGGTAAGAGCTTTTTCTAGCCGGGTGTCGCCAGTTTCCATCTTTCTTCCAGGGTGAACATACGACAAATGACACAGTTATTTATCCATACCGAACGACACGCCATGTAGCGATAAGTGTCACCTTAGTTGGTCAAACCTCTGACAACCTCTGAGTAATGAGTAGACAGGGGTTTAAATCTAAGGTGACCATTCATGGAGAGGATGTACCAGTGAACACTGAAACCATATTCCGCCGGATAGCAGTTTTCAAGAAATGAGATCTCTTGATATGCGCCGGCACACTATCCTCTCTCTCTGTTCGATGCATCTGGAATGAGGAAGTCTCCCAAGTCAGTACTATATGACTTATTCACACCACTGAATTATGTAAACCTGGAAGAAGCAGCATTTGTCTTCGATGGTCGATTTCTTCTCCACTGGGTTGTATGGAAGAATGTTGAAGCACTCCAGTTAATGCTAACCAAATACATTAAATATCTAAAAAGACACTACAGCCAAAGTGCGACAAGTGTGGTGTTCGATTGCTACCCAGAAGACCTGTCCACCAGCCCACCAAGAGTATGAAATATGCTGAGCGTCTCTGCTTGAGGAAAAGACACACTACTCCTAAGGTCATTTTTACCGAGTTAATGGTGGTGACTGACTCAGAAGCAATTCCTTTGCAATGACAGAAATAAAGCACGTCTCATAGTTTGCTTATTTTGAGGCTTGAAGATAAAGGCTTCTCAGTAAACCAAGCTAATGAAGATGCAGACTACCTGATTGTTCCCACAGCGCTTGAGGTATCACAGGCACATGGAAAGGCTGAGACAGTTGGTGAGAATACGGACTTTCTCATCATGCTTAATGCCCTAGCCAGATATATATTCTTGAAACCTGGAAGAGGAAAGACCTCATCAGAAGTATTTGGTTCCAGCAGTTTCAAACTCGCAAACAACAACAGAAGGTCACTCATATTTCTCCATGCCATAAGTGGATGTGACAACTTCAGCACCTCAGGGCAAGAAGAAGGTGGTCAATCTGCTGGTCAAAAATAAATGTGTTTTGGAAGATATCAAACCTTTCTTCGAGCATGACATGCAATCTGAAACTATTGTCAGTGCTGGCCTCCGATTTTTAACAGCCCTCTATGGAGGTAGGGCAGGAGACACTTTAGACAAATTGTGGTTCGACCTGTTTTCCAAAGCGATTGTTAAGTCCACCATCAACATTGGAAGCATCCCACCAGCTCCACAGTCTCCTCTCTCAACAATTTCCTGCAAATGCAACAAGGGCTGTGCAGGTAGTTGTGGGTGTCAGAAGGCTGGTATTAAGTGCTCATTAATTTGTATCACCTGCAACGGGAACTCTTGCACTAATTCCCTCCAAGCAGATGAAACTGACAAACCAGATAATTGACGAAGACCTGGATCGTATGTATGAGGTGACGAAAATTACTTACTTTGAGGAGCTGAGTGGCGGGGTGACAGACTCGGAAATAACAGACTTGGAGGAGCCGAGTGGTGCAATAACAGTAGTATAATGGCGCCGATTGAGTGCCATTGAGATTCTACCCATGACGCATTGTGCGAGTACCGCTACCCCTCCCCTCCTCCCTCAGCCAATTGCCGGACCGCAAATCAAAGGATGCCGCCAGAGGATGATTGATAGGTCTTCCCGGAAGGACGGGATGATAGACAGTTTACATGTAGGTCCTTTTGATTGTCATCAACACTACTTGTCTGACCGCTAATCAAAGGACGCTGCCATGGCGCACTTAAGGATGATTGACAGGTTGCAAGTAAACAACACCTCCCTCGGCCACACACCTGGCCGACGCGATGCCCCCCTCCACCCCCCAGCGCTGCTGCGAGACAGGCGGCACCTCCGACAGGTCCACACCTGTTGACCCCTCGACATGTCTGTACTTGCACCCTCTGCGACACACCGGGCCGACACCGCGACCCCTACTCGCTCGGCCGATTGCTGGACCGGCACCGCCGCCGCCACCACCGCCGAGGCGATTGTCCTGACTGCAACGACATCTCTAAACAACACCGCCCCCGCCAGCCGACCCCTACACCCAGGACAGGGGAGTACTGCACTCTTTTTACGGCGACCGCGCCCCGCCTGGTCAGCAGCCAATTATATTGCATATTTATTAAGCGCGCCGCAGCGATCCTTACGCCAGATCTCGATTTATGTAACAATTTCCGCAGTTTATTATTCTCGGAAAAAATAAAGCTACCATAGCGTTTTCGTATGTATTTTTACAAGAATTTCGGTGTAATGCTAAAAAACAATTTAGAACAGAAATGTTTAGTTGGTCTCTCCTCAAAAAAATAACCGTATACTACAGCTTGTAGTAAAATATTAAAACTCGCATGCAAAATTTGAAAGTAAGAATTTATCGATGCGCAAACACTCCCATCTCTCTCCATGCTCTTCTCATAGACAACAGCCGACAGGCGTGTTTAATAATAGCGCAGGTTAGATAATAAACGGTAACGAACGCCACAAACTTACGTATCCATCTTAACATATACTCTTTCGATATACAAAAACAATTCTAACCAGAGCCAAACATTCGGGACTAACCAAAAGAAAAGAAATGGTTCGTTTCGGAACTCGACCGCAACCTTAGATCTATAAATGTATCTCTTCGTTTAGACGATGCAAGCAACAGCCATCGAACGGAATGTAACGGTAGTAACAAACGCTACAAACTTGTATGCCAACCACTCTTTCGATAAGACAGCACCAACAGCAGCAGCAGAAGACGACATATTGTTTATACAAAAATTCCAAATAACGAAAATCGGCAATGGCACCTAGGACAACGTCTCTAAATATACATGCAAGCACCGTTAACAATCGTCCAGAACGCAGAGCGCTCTCTCGGCAGGCTACATAAAAGAAACATATGCTAAATGTTTAAACAAAAAAACACCTAAGTTACATCTCCAAATGATCAAAACCTTCTACGCAAGACCTCTGCAGACGCACCACTCTGACAAGGATAGCGTGCATTGCATTTATTTATTGGAGCTGAGCCATGCCGAAAGTTCCGAAATTTAACACTCTCTCTCTCTTTATCGATCTTGCCCTGTTACGTTTCCTTCTTAGATCGAGGTATAGATGCGCCTTCCGAGAATTCGGGTGGTTTAATTTTACCTCTTATGTCCTTGCTACAGCAGTACACATCTTCTTGCGTATACCCATCTAAGGAATTTCTCAAATGTTCAAATGTTTGTATAGCCTATGGGACTTAACTACGGGGTCATCAGTCCCTAAACTTACAAACTACTTATGAACTACCTACGAACTAGGACGGCACAAATATCCATGCCCGAGGGGGGATTCGAACCCCCGACCATAGTGGCCGTGCAGACCGTGACTCGAGCGCCTTAGTCACTGCGGCCAGAAAGGAATCTCTCTGTCTTGTTACGATGCAAACTACATTTATCTGACACCGATATTCCAGCGCCCCAGAAGACATTTAAACCCTATTGTGCAACTGAAAGTCGAAATAAAAAAAAAGTGAAATAATTACCTATTTCCGACCGTCTACACTAAAACTTTTCTTTTTTCTCGGAAGTATTGGCCTAACAACACCCTTTCTCGACAATACAGCAACCACAGAACCGATGTAGCAGTTTACCTATCCAATGCAACACCGATTTTCAGAAGAAGTTCGACTAGTGAATAGTGTCTTAAATACTAAATGTTGCTAGTTGTTATTGGTGGTTTCAGCTCTCTTTCTGAAACCACCAATAACAACTAGCAACATTTAGTATTTAAGACACCAGCTTTCCGTCACCCAGCAGTAAACGTAACACCCAGAAGATGGCCACTTGCAATAGTGGCCGAAACGTCGGTGAAGTATTTGATATTTTGACGATGCGGTCCAACACCCAGAAGAGTTTTATAAACAATGACAATGGCTGCGGAAGCCTTCGTTTACAAATGACCAAGGTAGTTTGATTGTTGACACTCAGTCTCAGGAAGGTTCTGATGTTGTTATTAATTCTATGCAAACTGAAAGTAAAAGTAAAACCAAGGAGTTAGTCCACAAGATTGTAACTTTAAACAAATTGAAAAAGATTTATTATGTGAGGAAACTAAAGATACAAAGGAAGAAAATTGCATTGGGTGTCCTTATATAAATGTCAAAATTTTGGGATTGCAAGATAAGTGTTTGATTGATACCGGAAGTCCAATTTCGGCTATTACTGAAAAATTGAGGAATAAATTAAAAGATATGGGGGTAAACAATTTGTTGAAATGCCTGTTAGTGGATTAAAAATTAAGGGTGCAAATGTTAAACAAAGTAAATATGTCAAAAGCCAAGGAAGCCAATTGAAGGAAAAGAATTTGATCATGGGTGTTTAGTGGTTCCAGATTTAAGTGAAAACATTATTCTTGGTATGGATTGGATTCTTAAGTGCAATGTGAGTTTTGACTGGGTTGGTAAAAAGGTTAATTATTTGGGGAGTCAATGATGATTACCTACTTGTGTCAAACATTTATATACTTAACTGTAGTGATGCACTCAACCATATTAAGAAAGTAGAGTATATAGACATTGTACATCAAGAGGATGATGACTTTGAGCGAATTCTTCAATTCAAAGATTTAGTTGAACTTAAAATTAGGGAAGCTGATAGTCTTAATAATTCACAAAAAGAAATTTTGAGTCAACTATTATGGAAATATAAAAACGTTTTTGACAAACATCCCAGTCAGATAAAAAAGTATTATTGTAAACTGAACTTAAAACCTCATGATCCGTTCTTTATCAAACCATACAACATACCTTTGGGAAAGAGGGAAGCAGTAAGTCAGGAAATTCAAAAGATGGAAAAATGGGGAATTATTGAGAGAAGTAAAAGTGAATACAATAATCCATTAGTTGTCATTATGAAAAAAGGGGGGACTGTGAGTCTTGTACTTGATTCTAGACACCTGAACAAATTTTTGTTGAGAGAAAATGATCATCTTGAAAATATGGATGAACTTTTGTATAAATTTGAAGAGATTAAATTTATGTCAAGTTTAGATGTAACATCTGGCTTTCAGCAAACCCCTTTAGCATATGAATCGAGAAAATATACTGCTTTTTTGTACTGTGGAAAGTCTTATCAATATTGTGTAATACCCTTTGGTCTTAATGTTTCTGTGGCTGAATTTATTGGAGCTCTGGATAAAGCTTTAGGACATGATTTGTATACAAAATTGATTGTATATGTTGATGACATTCTTGTAAACAGAAAAACTTGGGAAGGACCTTTGTAGACTTTTGGAAGAAATATTTTTCAAGCTAAAGAAAGGGGGTATGACTTTGAAATTGGAAATATGCAAATTCGGGGTTAAAGAGTTGAAGTTTTTGGGTCACATTATCAATGACAAGGGGATTTTACCTGATCAAGACCAAATCAAAGCCAAAAAAGGATTTTCCTGTTCCTAAAAATAAGAAACAATTGAAATCATTCTATGGGCTTGCAGGATTTTATAGGAAATACTTAAATAGTCAAGCATTAAATGTACCTTGCCTTAACAATCTGCTAAAAAAGAATACCATTTGGGACTGGAATCAGGACTGTCAAAATGCCTTCCAAAACATCAAAAATCAACTATGTCAAAGTAAAATTTTATATAGACCAGACATGTCTTTACCTTTTTTGTCATAACAGATAGTAGCGAAGTTGGTTTAGGAGCACACTTATTTCAGGAAGTTGTAACTAATGGAAAACTTGAACATAGATCTATTGCATTTGACAGTAGAGTACTTCAGAAACTTGAGAAGGTATACACAGTAACTAAAAAGGAACTTTTGGCTATTCATTGGGCATTTACAAAATTTAGAAACTGTCTCTTGGGACATAAATTAATTGTTTTTTCTGATCACAAGGCATTACGTTATTTACATGAGTGCAAATTTTATCACAGAAGAATTAGTAGATGGGCCATGTTTTTACAACAATTTAATTATGAAATCAGGTACATAAAAGGGGAGAAAAATGTAACTGCAGATGCACTTAGTAGATGACCATTGCAGGGTGATGCTGAAAATTCTGGATATGATAATAGAAAATTCAAAATTATGTGTCTTAGGGTGATTCTAAAAATTTCAATGATATTAGAAGATTTCAGAATCATGATCAAAACTGGAAACTAGTGAAAAGTTATTTAGGAAAAAAGGGCCATGAAAAAGTTGATGAATACTATAAGGTTCACAAAGGGGTATTATTTAGGAGAATGAGACCTGATTTTGATGATTGCAAATTATGCTGGCCAGAACAATGTATTGACACACTAATTAAATATATTCATGACAGCTTTGCACATTGTGGTATCACAAAATGTATTCAAAAAATTCAAGAAAATATTTATTTTTACAATATTGGGATGAAAGTAAAGGAAATTATATCCTGATGTGACAGATACCAAAGAGTAAAGGTAAGTAATAAAATTTGTAGAGGACACATGCAAAATATCTTGTCCACCTAGAAACAGGACGTAGTTGCTACTGACATTTATGATGCTATACCTAAAACACGAGGAGGATTTATTTACATTCTGGTGATCCTAGATGTCATTTCAAAGTTTATAAAATTATATCCACTGAAAAAGGCTACTAGTAAACAAATTATTTCAATATTTATAAACAAATATTTCAATGTTGTCGGTCAACTTCAGGTAATCTTATCTGATAATGGTATTAAGTTTTATCTAAATCATGGAATAGGTTTGTTAGTGAAGAAAATATTAAATCTATATCAATTTCTGTATACCATCCAGCCAGCAATCCTGCAGAAACGTATATGAGAGAACTTGGGAGATTGTTCAGGACTTACTGTAATAAAAATCATTGACTATCTAAAAGACTTTGAAGAAGTCATGAACAGTCTTCAACACTCTTCAACAGGATTTTCACCATTTGAGATTATGTTTGATGAGAAACGTGATAGCCTGATTTCTCAACACAATGAATACCCAATTTGTAAACCTATAATTGCACAAGGAAGGAAATAGTTAGGCAAACTATGAAGAAACAGGGGAACTTAGAAAAAAGAGACATGATGCAAAAGGTAAATTTACTAAGTTTAGTCCAGGAAATTTGGTCCTCGTTAAGACACAGGAAAAATCTAAACTTTTGACTGCCGAACTCAATTTTTTTGACATCTACATTGGTCCTGTTGAAGTTTTGGAAAGTCCTTGGTCCTGTTGAAGTTTTGGAAAGTCCACACCCAAATGCCTACATGCCTACAGATTGATTTTCCCCAAATCAAGAAAATTGTTTGGTTTAAGAAATATAATTGAACTGACACCTTATAAATTTGCCAGTTAATTGTTTTTTTGGTCTAAAAATACTTTGTAGATTTGACTTATGGTGCAATATTTGTTTATTCTGATCACATATTTTAGGTAGGAAGTCCATTGTTCTGTAATGGACACACCACGTGGTGAGTGGTGCCTTCTCCTAACTGGGTGATCTAATCCTTCCTTTCTTAGATCATTCACTCTTATACTATCCTATCTTTAGGTAATATTTGTTTTTTTCATTTATTCAAAATTATATTATTTAATTCATTACTTCTTATACTTTCTACTCATATTGATGGTAAATTGAATCATAATAGTATATTTGCTTTGTAAAATTCTATAGGATTGAGACCATACGCTAATTTGGAGTATTTTAAAACTGGTTCCTATAAAACTGAACTTATATGTTATGAAAGTAACATGCAAATATTATTCAAAATGTTCAAATGTTTGTTAATCTATTGGACCACACTGCATAGTCATCAGTTCGTAGCTTACAAACTATTTAAATCTAGGTAACGTAACCTAAGGATAAACACACACACCCATGCCCCAGGGAGGACTCGAACCTCCATGGCTAGTAACCGCGTGCTCCACAGCGAGATGCTTTAGACCGCTTGGCTAGTCCACTGCGGCTGCACACATTATTAAAAACAATAGTGTGGACAAATGATGTAAAAATGTTTCTTATTTCTAATCCAAATTCATAATAGCATATTCATATTTGAAAGTGAAACACATAACTACAATTATGTAATATAACTTTGTGTATAACAATAGTAATCTTATTCCTGGTCAATTTTAATATATTCATACTATAACAATAGTCATCACCTATATGATTGTGGCAGTACACATATAGAATAGACGTGTTAATTCAACCATTTGCTGATAAATTTCTTTAAACTTGTTAAGCTTTTCAAAAGATTGCATGTATATCTTTTTGGATATTTCTTTTTGGAGTTGTATTTATGTCATTGTTTTGATAACTTATTCTTAAATGTGACATAAAGAAAAATTTGGTAACATATACTGAAGTAATCTGTTAAAATACAGTGAAACTCTTTCATAACACTACAAAGATATATTACTGATCATCAACTTAATATTTTGCTTTCATTATCGTGACAATAGTAAACTTTATATTATAATCATGATAAATACTTCTGTGATGAACAACATATGATAAAACTTTCACCTTTCCATGCAAAATGAAACTTCGTAATTTGACAATATGAGACAATTATATAGATATATATATCCAATACTTACTGACTTATAAGAGATTATTTATTTGGTTACATTTCTTGTTGTATTCATTTAAAGAGAAAATTATAATCATATTTTTTAGTTGCCAGTTTACAATGTAGTTAATTTTATTTCAAAAATAATAGTCTTCTGTATATTTAATGTAACATTTTAATTTAACCTCAGATGTTAATGTCATTTCAAAGTCAATTGCCAATACCCAACTGTAATTCTGTTTTATAACACCAATTACTTATGATACTTATTCATGAAATGCTTAGTTCAGAAATCTTTTGCCATGTATTTCTAGCTTCATGTTCCATTCAGTTAGACTATTAACAACCTCTGGCTTCCTATACAATCTCTCATTAAACTGCAGTACTTCTGTATACGTGCTTCAGGTGCTACTCTTGTATGTTCTACCAGAGCTTGCATAAGATCAAAATTTACACCTACATCATAAATTATTTTCAGTATTAATTTTTTTCGGCAATATTTTCATTCAAAGCAATATTTATTTTAATGAGTTACAATGTTTGTTGAAAATTTTCTTTAGTTAATGATTTGTATGTATGACCTATGATTTACATTAACCTGATTATTGTATTTTATACTAGTCTGATATTGTCTAGAATTTTATTTTGTTGCCATATGGTATATGGTATTCACTACAATAGTTTTTTTATAGATCAAATACTTATTACTAATACTTTAATATATGACATGTGTTAGTGTTCATAGTCAAATGGATTCTGTAGAAGAAAAAAAACTCTAAGGTGTACTCGTCATTTAACAAAATTGATGTAAGATCAGGTATATTAATAAGATACATTTGCACACTAGACTTGTCAGTAAACATTGTGTACCGGACATGACTATGCACCTTGTATTCTGTGATAGGAAAATATTTTGACCCGGGGTCTTTTTAGCGGTAGCCTAGAAAGTTATTGCGTGAGATTGATAATAAACAATGAATTCATGTAATAATAGTAAATAATCTTTATTCGTGAGAAAATGAATTTAATACTTGTTATAACTTAAACTATTTGGTGAGCTCAACAACCATGTACTTCGTGGAGTCGTGCCCATGTGCTGTCCTGTAGCTGTGCAGGCTGCAGCAAATTTTTTTGAAATTTTAAGGTGCTTGTGTGTGGTTCACACAAGTGTCCAATGAGAAAGAATTTTTTTTGTTCAAGTACAAAACTTGTGACATTATTTTTGCCTTTATTAATTGTTATATACATATGTTAACTTGTAGCTGTGTAGGTTGTGGATGTAAAAAATTTTCAGTAACCACATTTATTGCATGTCTTAAGTGATTCTGTATTGTTTGTGCAGGTGACAAACTGATACGGATTTATACTCGTAAAACAACTGGTACATTTTTGCAATTGCATTGATTAGATTCTTTACTCACAAAGTTAAAAGGTATACATTTACTTTTAGCCATTGTTTTGTTGATATATGTAGTAATTATTTTGACTTAATTTGTGCTCATATTTTGAAATATGTAATGTTTGCACCAATGAAATATATGTACTTAATGTGGTTATATAAATTGAATTTTCAACTGCTATAATTTCAGTAATATAGTTGTCCTATATGCAAAATTTCTATAAGATTTAAGTTCTATCTATCCGTTCAAACTAATTCAAAATTATCTCTTTGTAATCAGTTAGTAATGATAATTAAAAATCATATATGGTATAAGATCAGCGTTAATGCCAAAATTAGTGTTGGACTAAAAATAATCTGATTATGATTGAAATTCACTAGTTACTCAGTTTGATTAAGCTATGCTTATTGTGCTCAAAATCGTTTAGAAATAATGTTTGGTTTGTTATTGCTTAATAATTTCTGGAACTTTTCTTATTAATGGTACTCTTAAATAACTATTTTATATTCAATATATTCTTATGTCATCTGTGAAATTTTGTGTAAACAGTATCTGTAATTTTTTAAATAACTTTAATTGGGCACATGGCAGAATCACATACATTTTATTTCTTTGAACTGAATACATTTGTGAACAGTAATTTTGCAAAATTTAATCGCAGAAAACCCAAGAAATTCCTTGTACCTGTCATATAGTATAAATTTTGTATGATTTCATAACATTTTGTGCTCTTTTTCATTCTAAAAAAACTAATCATCATTTTATCTTGTGTAATTTAAATTCAGAATTTTTGCTGATTGTAAATACTCCCCAATTCTGTAATCACACAGTGTCATACACATGTGATGTCTGACATTGTGTGAGGGGGGTATTGTAATGTATATACCCTAGAAAATCCCGTTTGTTTGGACAATTGCAGTGTTCGATACCTATTCTAACTAAACTTTTCTTTCATGTATAATTAAAAAATTATTTATAAAAGATAATATGATAACAGACAGTGCAAGGTATTTTATGAAAATTTTAAGAAAATGTTTGATTATAAAAATCGTTACACCCATATTACGTTAACTATGTAATTTTAAATCAAATTTCGTCACTAACAGTTTCATACACATATTGAATAGTATTAAGCATTATCTCATAATCTGCTCAACTTGATGTTAATTTTTATTGTAAATTCGGAAATATAAAAATCATAAACAAATCTTTGTACTGCTGTACTTGTAAAATACTTATGTTCACATTATTGATTTTGCTTTGTCATTTAAATGTTTTTAATATAATTGTAATGATTTTATATTTAACAATTTCATACAATATTGTCTTGTACTAGAGCTACACATTTCATAAAACTGTATTTAACTAGAATGTTCTCAAAAACATAATCTGTATTAATATGCTCGAATTGGCGTGAACACAGTCAATGTTAAAGCAGTATGAAGTGAGTCTAGAAGTCAGTCATTGTTCAGAGCCAGTTATTTTGTTTTAATAAATGTCTTTGTGCATAAAAATGGTCATATTGGTTTAATCATACAGCTAAAAACTCGACGTCCTCATATATTTGTGATGATTTAAAGGCAGGCAAGCTATGAAATCTACGAGATATCTGAACGACCAAGTAAAACAAGGTGAAGTATACATAATGCGGCTCTAGTGTAGTGCAAAATGCACCACAAGGTCCGTGTAGCACTTTCAATAAAGTTTCTATAGCAAAAGAAATGCAACAGTCACAGAAAAAATAAAATAAAATGTAAAGGAAACACTCCGAAAAGCGAGGGCTAAACCTTATAGCTACTAACACTCTAAACCACACCCAGGGCAGAGATACAGAGATGTAAGGGGAAAAAATTAATAAAAACGTCAAAATGAGACCGAAGGGAACTTGAAAGGCAAGTTGGGCATTCTGGTAGAGTGACAACTCTAACCAGTGTCCATCAGAACAAACTGAGCTTCGAACTAATTCACCAAAATTTTTGAAGTCTTAGCAGTAAGAATAATGAAATGGACACAATTGCAGGGATTGATAACCCAGATGTTTTAGTTATAACTGAACACTGGTATACTGATTAGGTACTGACAATTAGTGTATACTGGCCAAAGTCCAGATATTTTGCACTGCTTTCAGCAGGACAATGAAACATTGTGGTGGAGAGGTAGATCTGCATATAGAGATAGTAATTATAATGTAATTAATGCAAGTGGAGCATAGAGGGTGTACTAGAGCTAGTGGCAATCGACTACAAATGGGGGAAAGAGAACATAATTATCATAGGTCTATACAGACCCCAAAGTCTAGATATTTTCTTTGAAGTTCTGAATGATCTTCTTACCGACACTGACAGCAGATACTGCATTAAAAATTGCTGGGCCAACTTAATACTTGCAGAACATATAAATATTGAATAGTTGTCTCTTGACTCCAACATAAAAAAGAAACTGGTGCTGGTACTAGACCAGTATAACTTAACTCCCTTGATAAATGAACCAAATAGGGAGGTTAATGAAAGCAAATCATGCATTGACAACATTTTGCACTCCATCAGTTCTGAAGCTTGCCATTTCTGACCACCATTCAGTTCAGGTACTGATAGAAGATGAAAATACTCAAGCCCAAAAAAACAAAAAAAAAAAAAAAAAAAAAAAAAAAAACAAAAAAAAAAAAAAAAAAAAAAGAACCAATATGCATCAAAAAAGAGCCACACACTATGACAATATCAAAACCCTCAACAGTATGCTAAGAGGCTTAGAATGGAATGAACATAACAGGATCACTTCCAATGAAATCACATCTGACTTTTATTATTGTTTAAATGTCTCATGCCCAAAAATAATCTTCCTGTAATCGACCATAGGGTAAGGCAGTCAACAATCCGAAGATTGGTTTGAACACCACAGTGCTTTACTAGACATGGTCCTGTTTGGAGGTGGTATGCCGTTGCCTTCCTCCGACCTTCGAACTGACTTACCCAGCCAGTTATAGGGGGACCTACCGTTTAACGTGGGTTCCGTACCACGGTGCTACTCGGTATTTTTCACATGAGCAATACTGCCAGAGGTGAAAGAAGTGGAAAGTGACTAAAATCCTAGGACCTAGCGGGGATCGAACCGGCGACCTTTGGATTTGTAGTCTGGCACTCTACCACTGTGCAACTGAGGCGCTCAATCGACCAAGCGAAAACAGCAAGAGAAAAACTGAGCACTAATGATTTTCAGTTATATTAAAAATATAATAATAATAATAAATTAAAGAGAAACAACAAAATTTTAAGATTTATTGTATCCTGATGGATCAACAAATCGTAAAAGGATCTAGATGATGTTTACACGTAGATACACAAAATGTTTCACTAGGGTATCTACCTCTAGTTCCATTCTTTGTGTAAAGACAATTTAATGTAATAGAAATATTGGATTGCTGTTGAATGTTAAAAGTAGTATGGAGTGATCAAAAGACTATAAGACATAACAGAGCTTTCGTGGGCTTCAATTACTTTGAATGGTCTTAAAACAAGCAATGGTGATATTACTGCTTTAGTTTGTCCTATTGCTACTGGTAGCCACTGATTCACATGCATATCATTGTTAACAAACTATGTTCTTTCAAACATGTTATATGTCAATTATTTACACATCAGTAAAGAGCTACTGGATGGTGTATACACAACATGCAAGGAGAGATGGTTTAGGGAAAGAGTTATCTTGGTCAGTACTAGGGCACTGAAGTAATTCAACAGCAAATTCTTTAAATTTGTGCTGGACCACTATTTGAACCTGGTACTTCTGCTTTCGGACAATGGGCACTTTAATCTTTTGGCTATCAGGAGCACACCTCTCATCTGTTCCCCATTCACAAAGTCACACAGTACAAAAGTAATGGTTGCTCTATGCTTGCCAACCAGATACCCACATGAGTTTAAACAATTTTTCAACAACTGCCGCGAACAAATGAGCTCTGACACTTTTGTTGCATAAACATACACTAATGTTGGTGTAGTGTTGGCTCCTTAAGACATGGCATCAAGGGCTTATTTCTTTACTACAAAATCATTTAAAAATTATTTCATGACATACATTTCATGACATTACATGACGATCCAAGGGCCTAAATGATAGTGCCAGGTTCAAATGGGTATTATTAATTTCAGAGAATCATTTATGAAATTAAAAGCTCATCATTTAAAGAATGGTTAAAGAGGAAAACATTACTGTTGTTTGACCATCCATTGAATGATATCTTACATGGAAAAGTTGATTTCATAAAGTGTTGTTTCTCTACCTAATTTAAGCTCCTTATCATGGCCCATGGATTGATACATTTATTTAGACATTCAAATGGTATTACAGAAAATTGGTATGTAAGTTATTGATAGAAAGAGAAGAGATGGGAGAAGAAAATCACAAGAGGAGAAGAAAATTACAAAGATATTGATTTGAAACATACATCCTAGGTGAGTGTAGAATTTGCATAAGCCCTAAATAAAATTTTGGAGATGGCAGAATGTTCTCAAAGTCTCAGTGAAAATGGTGAACAAAATGATTAGTCTGAAATTTTGATATGCTAAGTGAACACATCGCCATGAATGTGACAAAGAAGATGTCTGGAATGGATTAGTGTCAATGATACAGATTCAGGGCACCAAACCATGGAGAATAGTTGAATTGTAAAACTTGTCATTGATAAAGGTAATGCTGCTAGCATCTCATCAACTAGTCTTCCAAGAAATGAAGATGGAAGTATACTGCCTGATTCTGAAGCAGTTACGTATATAGACAAACTTTGTGATGATTTTCAACACAAGATGAAAGTGACCAATACTAGATATCTGCCCTAAAAAAGAAGTGTACGATTTACCTGCTCATAATTGGGTATGTATGCTCAAATGGACCAAAAATAAAGAATTTTAAAGTGTTAATTGTATACATGTGTACTGTACCAGCAAAATTCATGTACAATACATATTTAATGCATTAATACCTATACATGCAAAACTCATGTGTGTGGAAATTTCTTACTTACTAGGCTGTGCTACATACATTTCTCATATGTCTGCTTTTGCAACAATAAGAGAGACTCATGTTATTATAAATAGATGTAGTTGTTATTGGTAAATAAAAGTATATAGTTCAATTATCAATAGGAAATGATTATCTGAGCAGCACTCATCTCCCCTAATTACTTTGGATAATTGATGTTCTAATGTATTTGTTTATTAAACATCATGATTCTACAAACATTGATAATAAAAAGTATAATTTCCTGTAAAATATCGTAAAAAAAGAATTATGGTATAATGTTTGCAATGGGTTACAGGAAGGGTACTGTTCAATAATTTCTAATTCTTATGGTCTGTACTAGAAACATTCAAGATCAAAATAACATAATTAGGAATTATGATTAGGATTAGACGATGGGACCATTATCAATGCTTAAATTGTAATTTAAAAGATAAATGTTTTACTTAATTTTGTACCTTTTTTTAGATGATGGGACCATTATTAATGCTTAAATTGTACATTAAAACATACAAAAAAATTTATTCTTCTGTCGACTCAAACTTAGGCATGAAAAGTCAAATGTTCTATACGTTTTAATATACATTTTAGGCACTGATAATGACCAAAATCTAGATTTGTTTCAGCAACGAAAATATTTTTGACTGATCACAATTATCTTCTCCATTCAAAGAACGGTAAGAGATAGCCTCTTTGATGCATGATAACCTTTAAATATGTGTATGCAAATGAGGATATGTACTTATGTCTGCACACATGCAGACTGAGGAAAGGGATGTAAACAGTTAATGTGTAAATATAAATAAATTAGAAGCATTCTATTATAATATAAGTACACTGGTGGCCACTGAAAATGCAATACCCAGAAGGACACATTTAAATCAGGTGAAATTTGCAGTATGTGTTTGTGTCAATGAAATATGCACATGATTGCCAATGCAGTACAACAGCAAGCACTGTATAAAGGGGGTAAATGGCCATATGGATGTACTGGTATTGTTCTTTTACACAATTGTTTTGAATATACAGCTTAAGTATGTCTCATAGAAGACTCTGAGAATTTTTTGAGGACTTGTAATTTCAACTGAGAAAGAAAATTTTCCTATGGGAATTGCAGATTATTGTTCAAAGATATTAGTGATTGTATGAGACGTAACAAACCAACTATCTGAAATCAAGCATTGGATGCAGGAGAAAATAATGGATCAACGAAACCAATTGAACCTACTTTGTTGTAGTTGTGCTAAAAGACATACTCATCTTGCAAAAATGGCAGTGATGGCTACTCTGCCCAACAAATAGTATGTTCTTGTACCATTTGATGTTGTTGCTGTCAGAGTGGACTATTCACAAAATGTCCATAGCTGCGTATACCACTGTGACAATGACACAGGCATTTGTACTGGCAACAATGCAATGAACAATTTACAACTGAATAGAATTACACTGTTTATATCAATGAATCCTGAATCTGCCTCCACCATCATGATGGTCAAATTAGTCTGAAGACATTGTGGTGAGAGAGACAAACTACTGTGTTATACATCATTGTTGTGAATCTGCACAAGGTACTATGGATTGGGGTGGTATTGGATTCCACTCCTGCATATTACTAGTATGGATTGTCAGTACACTAACCAGCCACTGTTACATCTCTGAAGTTTTGGATTCTGTTGTCCTCCCATACCTTTGGGGCTTGCTGACAGAAAGACTAAAACACAATACTGCATGAATACACATGGCATGCAATGTTCGAGACTTCTTTGTTGCCTATTGGATTGTGTCACTGCCTTGGACTCCATATTGTCATATTTTGTTGCCTATCAAACACATCTGATCTATGATTGTGGAATGACTGGCGTGCCACAAGTGATCAACTTTGGCAATAAGTAGAAGCAGCAGGGACTACTATACTCCAACAACACATTCAAAGCCCATTTGATTCAATGAGTTTCATGTAGCAGCGGTTATAGCCAGAAATGCAGCAACACTGAATACTGAATGCATCATTTTCCTCGCTTAATATGGGGCTGTATTTTCAATTGTCTGATTTTTGTACAACTAACTAAATTTGGCTTCAGAATAAAGGAGATGGAGAGAGAAATACTGAATCTTCAACAGTTGCACAAAAAATATTTAAAGGGGTTCATCCATAAACCAGCATCAAAAGCCAGCAGTTTTCATTCTTTTTTGCATGCTGTCACTATATCATTACCCACAAATAGAATAGATAATAATAGATGAACCCAGACAGAAAAAGAACATGGTGTATAGAAAGACTGAACAGGATTTGAATAATATGGGAAATATGAAATGTATGTCAACCAATACTTTTGTTGATGTACATTAGTTGATTTTTTCATAATGGTGTGCTCATTTTTAATCACTGAATGAATGTATTCTGTACATTACAGATAAAAACTTGAAGCCATTACCAACATTTGTCACATTATGACATTTAAGTGAATATAAATCTGTGGTATAATCCTTGCGTAAGGAAAATATAGGTTTACACTGAAAGATACATAGACCAACAAGCTATGTATTTGTGTTCTGTTAATCAAGTGTGACTAACATATGAGTGTAATTTGAAATGGCCTTCATTAACTCAAAGTCAACTTCAAAGTGATCTCATTCCGAAAGTTTAAAATACCCTTAAATTGTTTATCTATGATGATTATTGGTAATACAGGTCTTGTGCTATGGTTTAATGTCCACGACACATAAATCACTGACATATTTATTATGTTTTACAGCTTGTTGCAGGAATTCACAGATATAAAGAAAAATCTAAAGCTGACAACAGATTTGTCAATGAGACATACAATCTCTTAAACAGAAACTGTACCTTGCTTATGCGTTGTCTGTTACTGGTGTCATATATCTCTGACTCCACTTCAATATCAGAGCCACCAGAAACTGGTACTTGGAAAGTTGCATATGGACTTATGTTCGGTCTGTGAACAAGTGCCATGGTCGTGGGGTTCAAACGAACTGTTGGTTCTGAGATGTTTGACGATTCTCTGCCATTATCATTGTTACTAGTAACATATGTATTCTGTGCCACTCTTTTGTCTGTAATGGGTAACTGTCCTGCATCTTCAGGTTTCTCTGCAGATACAAAAAGAAAGACTCATTCAAAATTTCTTAATTATGGTAATTATAAGTCTGAATATAGAAAAAAATTTAACTTAAAATATTTTACTTTGTGAAGTACCTGCAATAGTAAATGAAAAGTCGTATATGATCATTTTCAGGACCAATTCATTATGCTCTAAAATTCCAACAAAAATGTTTTCGAAGAAAGTCATCAAAAGTGAGAAATCCTAACAAAAATCCTCAGTTCAAGATTCACACATTTATCTCTTTACACATGTTGAATAATATTTGTCATCTCCCTCTCACATTAGACCAAACGATGTGACACATTGGTTAGTTCACTAGACTCACATTTGGGAAGATGGTTGTTTAGATCCATGTCTGACTATCCAAATTTAACTTTTCTGTGGTGTAACTAAATCCCTCTAGACAAATAATGAGATGGTCCTTTGAATAAGTGTGGCTAATTTCTTTCTCTTGCTTTAACACAATCCATGCTTGCTCTATGCTTCTAACGACCTCAAGATCAACCACTGCTAGATATTCAAGACCTTTGTAAAATATGTCTACAAGAAACCAAGTGAAAAGATATTGCCAGCTCAAATGATACATGGACACCAATTAAAGATGTAAGTCCACCTTTCTTTTCTAGCAAAGCAACAGCTACATTCTCTGGTGTATGGAATCGTATATATTGCAGAATGCAGTACACATCGATAGATGTTAAGAACAATTGAAACATTACAAGGTGCAATCATGAAGATTAAGCTGACGTGCTGAAATCGGAAATATTATTTTATATCATTTACCACAACTGAAGAAACCAGACAGACATGACACTAAGTATGCTAACCAAATTCTCATCCCACTATATTGACAGCAATATCATAAATATCAATCTCATTCCAAAGCAAATGTGGTTGATTTTCATCTGCTGTGAATGTCATATAAAACTTTATACTGAAAATTAGCTACCATTAGATTAGCCATTGATAATAGACAGTGGGAAAATTGACCATCAATCTTAGTGGGCGTGTAATTCATTGCAAGCATAGACACCATCTTTGTGGCAACAGAAACTTGTATACCTACCCACAATAGTTAATAGAAAGGCCAGTTGAGATTATTAACCACTCCACAAACTCAAAATTTACATTATAAATGTGTATGAAGTACAGTTGCTCACTACGTTAGAAGACATTTACACTGCTTTGAAATTATTAAATTTTGTAACTAAAGTTCACAACCATATTTAATAGAAAAAAAAAGTTGGTGAATTAAAAAGATTCTCAAAAATACATTTAAAAAATTACCTATGTATCTGTTAGCTGATATTATAATATGACGTCTTCGCAACCAGACACACAAAACAATAGCTACAATAACAGCAAATGTTAAGCCAATAACAATAGCTGTTACTATTCCTGCATCAGTATAAAATGGATTTTCTTCATCTTCAGAAAATATATCTGAATCTGGAGGAACAGTACCTGAAAATACATAAAAAACACATTAAGGTATATAAAATAAACAGAAGACATTAATAATCATAGTGCATGGTTAGACTTGATCCTGTTGGGAGTAGCATGTCTTTGTCTTCCTGAATGATGGGAACCAGTTTACTCAATCAATGACAGGGAAACTATTTATACATGAAACATATACAATTTTACATCATGAAGGTGCTGTGATGGTGTAGTTATTATTACAGAAGGAAGGAATGATGGTAATAACAATAACAACTTTATGAGTTATTTATAATATTTGATATGAACTCTTCAGTCTGCAAACATGTTAGTATTTATTGTTCCTTATTGTTATGATAAGCTAGAAGTTAAAGAAACAATTTATATGTTAATATACAATGAGCTTATCAACAAAGCTTGATAACATGACAGGGGCGGCTATTCAGGGGAAGTAGGTGAAGTGACACTTCACCAATATTTTATCTTGCCACACTTTAGAAAAAACAGGTGTTTATTCCAAATGTACTTCCTTGTTCTTAACTCGCACAACGCTACTGTTGTCACAAGCATGCCGAGTCTGACCAGGCAGTGTGTAACACTACAGCCTATACCCGAGTCTGTGTGGAGGGGGTGAGCAGTGAAGAAGTCTGCACTACCTCACACTCCAACCTCACAGGCGGGGTGAAATGTCACAGCTGATATAGCAACCGTGACGTTTCATGCCTGAGCTAGAGGGTGGAGGGGGCAAGCGGTGAAAGAGACTGAACTTACATTCAGGGTTACCTCCACCTCCACTCTCCACTCTTCCACAGCTGTTGGTTTGACTGTAATGTTGCGTTCATTGTGTACTGCCCAGAGAAGGCTTTATTCTGTAGTGAGTTTATTACTATGTTTAAAATATGAACCCTGTTTATGATGTAGTGTGTTTTATTAGGAATGCTGTGAGATTACCGCCCATTAGAAGTAATTAATAGCATTTGTAAGTAAACAGTATGAAGTTCACTGCAGACATTGACCATGCCAATGCACCAAATGCTACACAATTTTAATCTTAATAATCATGGTAGCAATGTATGTACACAGTTGGGTGACAACATTTATAGTTAGGCCATAGGTAATTCTCCACGTTGAGATTTGCTGTGTGCTTGTGGCTGACGGGAGGCCAGCAAGGAGGCCGACATTGGTGGCTTGTTCCAGCTTAGGATTTTCCAGGTTCGTTTCCGGTGAGGGGAGAGAGGGACAATGGCGAGTGCCAGGTGCAGTGCAGTACACACCGTGAAATAAAATATTCTAATACTACTTGCATTTGAAGTAATACGATGCAGTTAGGAACCTTTAAGGCCCTCATTACAAAATAGCCTGTTGATAAATAAACAATACATTAGCTGTTGTAGTCACATCTGGCGTAATATGTTTAATTGACAATGAAAAGTAATAAATTACCAATGAATACAAGACAGTTACACAACCAGCATGGCAATGTTTGCTTATAAAAATAATATATTAACTATTTCTCATTTTATTTTCAATTAATCTTGTGTATTTTATCTTGAAGTATTCAGTTAAATCACTTATCTGTGATATAAGAAATTTCACGATTATAATAAATAGTACAAAGGATGTTGATACCAATATAAAAAAACTAAGAAGAAATTTGTTTAATGTGTAGTGTGATTATTTTGATTTTAAGTGAAGTTTTAGAAATGTATTGGCTGAACGCTGTACGTTGGCAAATCGGTTAGAACAGCTCACATGGGGAAGTTGATGACGTAGGGAAAAATTCCGGCAGTTGGGCTTTTGGCGGGCACGCGTGCACGCGTGGGGAGGGAGTGACGAGTCGGGAGCGAGTGGTGTAGCAGGCCGGGCGGCATCTCTCTAGTCGCTCGGCATGTGGATCTCCAGGTGGAGACTATAGATTTTTGTGTGGCAATTGCCAAGTGTGGTTGCTCGTCGTAGACTGCACCAAGTTGTATCGAGTGCTACTGTGTGTTGTGAATATTTAGCCGGTGGAACAAGATATGCATCGCACTAAAAGTGACTGTGTTTTGTTAATGTAACACGTGTCGTCGCATAGGCATGAACATAAACGGTGTTTGAGACAGGCACATGGTGTGAAAACAATTTGCGACAAATATTCATTTTGTCTGGGGGCTCACGAGCTATAACTTTATTTGATAAATGTGGCGACGTATCGACGTATCAGCCACATGGTTTTAATATGGTGTAATAAACAACATAAAGTGAACTTTCACGTGTTTTCAAAAATAGTAGTTAGTACACCCTTTTCTCTCATGAACTTGACTTTATTATGAATTTTTTTGTTAATGCAGGGAAGGAAAGCTGCTAACGTGTGATTTCATACCCTAGAAAACGAGTCAAACAGTAGCGATCACAGTTCCAGTGTTTTTGCATGTTTAGGAATTTGGTTCGCAGTTGGTGGTTGTGAGTTTTAAAAATTAAACTCTCACCCCGATCTTCACCCTTGAAATGCCTTCTCATGTTGGAAACATGAAGAGAGGAAGGAACTTCTAAACTGTGAGTGCCCTACTGAATCACTACAAATATGTCACAGAAAACATGTGAAAGATTTTGATAAAACCTACAGCTTTACTTTCAAACGTTCATGGTTCATGGAATTCCCATGATTGTGCACTTCTTCAACTCTGCAAAAAATATTTTGTTGGCCATGCTTGCTTGTTAGCAATAAAAGCAACGTGTGGAATAGAGAAGGATTTGATTCATTGTTAAATATCACAGGATCATTACACAAACACTCAGATTTAGGAGAACATTTGAAGTGCCAGGTTAATTTGAAAGGTGTAGAAATAAATTGAAATTTCAGATGCACTATAGGAAAATGCTAGACTGCATACCATGCAGTTCAATGAAAATGAGCGTTTGGACAGGCTTTTCCTACAATTAGTGATAGTTGCAGTACTTTATTTGAGTAAACTAGAATTTGCATTTTGTGGTCATGATGAATCGCTAGACTCCATAAATCATGGGAACTCTAAGGAACTATTGACATTATTGGTATCCAGGAGTCCTCTATATATACAGAACCAATATTCCAAAATAAAAAATGTGTTCAGTGGCAAATCAAGAAGTATACAGAATGAATTAATTGTTTGCATATCAGAGATTATTTAAAAACTAAAAAACTAAAAACATCCACGCCCAAGGGGGGATTCAAAACCCCAACCACAGTGGCCATGCATACCCTACTGGCACGCCACAGACCGCTGGCCACTGCAGCCAGCAGGAGAGATATTAAAATGATAGTTCGAAGAGGTAAAAGTTCAAAAAAGACTATGTTTGTCAAAGCTAAACTCAAATATCATATAATTTTGGCAGTTTGTTAAAATACGGTCAGAAAGAATATTACGTGTTGGGTGCATAGATATTACCACAATACTAGAGTCGTAATCATATCACCATAATTTTTTATTATTTAGATTATTATTTTGATCCGAAATGTTTTTCAAAAACTTATAAAACTACAAATCTAAATAAGGGCCGTAAAATAGGTCAGTGCGGTTTTTTTTTCTTCTATTAATGGAATTCATAATACCTTTTTCCTTCATGCAGCACCGGGGCCACAAATTCCAAATGTAACACCTGTTCGTTGGACCTCTAACTCGAAATTATTGCGTGTGATTGTGAATGACTGGGAAAAGCTGAAAGAGGTTTTCAAAACCACAGTTTTCTGTGAACAGTCTAATGATAATTCCATTCAAGTTACCAGATGTTTTCTAAACGACATGAACAATTTTGAATTTACTTTTCTGGCAGCAATAGGCCTATTTCATGCCATATTTAATTTGACAAATTACTTTTCGATGTCTTGCAGAAGGGATTGTTAGACATTAACTACTGTGTGGTATATCTAAAGTAAGGACTCATGCTAAGAAACAAGAGGAACAAACAGTATTTTTAGTCATCTTCCAAAAGGCCAGCGAAATGACAGATATGCGTCTCTTAAGAGAATACAGTTCTCGATCGCAGGATAGAAATGTTCAAATGCATCGAGCTCTGTATTACAAAATTCTGGATCATATTTTGATGGAAATGGACAAGACATTTCGTGACTGTGAAAAAATTCAGTTTTTTTGTCTTGATGATACCACAAAATTTGAAGAATACCAGACATTTTTTCCTTCTGCTGCACTTGAAAACCTGCAAACAGTCCTTGGGCCTGTATTATCCAAGACACAATGCTTAAAAAACAAACTCTCTATTTTGTATGCTGAGGAAAAGTACAGAAATATTTCCGGCAGAAAGATGTCAGAAATGCTTAATGAGGATAAGGACATTTTTACATATACTTATAATCCATTTTCCATTATTCTGTCCATCTCTCCTACAACAGCATCTGTTGAAGGAAGCTTTTCTTGCCTAAAGCATATAAAAACATACCTAAGAAACACTATTTCAAAAGTATGACTTTCTTCAAAAATGTTTGTTAAGCTTATGGGACTTAACTATGGGGTCATCAGTCCCTAAACTTACAAACTACTTATGAACTACTTACGAACTAGGACGGCACAAATATCCATGCCCGAGGGGGGATTCGAACCCCCGACCGTAGTGGCCGTGCTGACCGTGACTGGAGCGCCTCAGTCACCTCGGCCACCGCGGCCGGCTGACTTTCTTCCTTAGCAAATATTTCAATATAGAAATAACTTCTAGGACAGTTAATAATATCACAACCATTCTATGAAGACATCGCCGAGAAGTTTGCAGCCTTAAAGGACCGATGGATTGATTTGGTGCACAAGAAGTAGGTAAGAAGACTTATTATGATAAGCGTCTGTAGGCATAGGTGTATTTTTCATTTCTGCTACCTCTTCACCTAACTCCACAGTCACAAGCTGCCACTGTAACATGATAGTAATGGATGTCATTCTGTTCTTTTGGAGATGAATTAATATATTAATACCAATCATAGATTACAGCTGAACAACGCAGGCAAGTTCAAATTGTGCAAAAAAAATTACAAAAACAATAGAAAACCCATTGATATGGCATATAGTAGTAAAAATATATACAGCCTGCCCTCTAAGAAAAATTACATTTTTTGCTGTAAAAGTTCACACCATGCCAAGTTAACCAGAGAACCAATGTGAAATCAAGGTACATATGTATAACTGTATCTCAGCTCAACACTGTCTGATCTAAGGAAAATTTCATAATTTATGCATTCATGGTAGTGACTTCTAAAGTTGTCAACAGAACAGCAGCAGCTTATTATGAAGTTCCTTACAAAGGGACTCAAGAGCTTGAAAGTAATTCTTCATTGGTGTGTTAAAGGGAAAACAATGACACAATATTCTATAAGAGTAGGAAGAGTGACAATGTTAATGACTGGTACCCAAAAGATTAGAATTCTCAAAAATAAATTAGATTTTTTATCTGTAAATTTAGGGGATATGGCTCTTGTTGGTGAACCTCTTGTTTTATGTTTATGTGGAACACCATATGACAACTGGAACTAATGGGATGCAGTTTGATAGCTATGTATAGCTACTCATTATCCCAGAACATGTAGACATAAAGGCAGTGGTGTGATTGATATTGAGAGCAAACATAATTATAAAACCATTAGATTTCAATAAGCATTGTACAGATGAACATTTTGAAGTTCACTGGATTCAAATTACTGCAAATGACATGTAACAGTATTTCTCAGAGCTCCAGCTGGGAAGTTTTTTATCTTTCTGATTAAGTTAGAGTATCATTCAGCCAAACTGTTCTACAAAATGAGAAATTTAAGAATTGAAGGGGATTTTAATGTTTACTTCTGAACAATATGGCTAACTTTGAGCATTTCATGAATTCTTACAACTTGGTTACTATGATTTAATGGCCCACTAGAGTCAATGAAATATGAGAGTCTTTTGGACAATATTTTCATTTCATATTCATGGAATTTACGATATTAACTGCAAATGTGTAAGGTTGAACATGTGTACCCATCCAGGATGTGAACCCAGGTCTCCTGCTTTCTAAGCAGTTCTGTTGACCCCTACACCACTGGGGACACAGCAATCATATAATAGCACAGACTACCTAACTCGCCTTCTGTCAGATACAGATTTTCAACTATTACCTGCCCAATATCACTCAAACTTGCAGATCAAAATCCTGCAGTTAGCATCAATTCATATTCACAGAATTTATGACATTAACTGTGAATGGGTAAAGTTGAAAATGTGTACCCAAATGGGATTTGAATCTGCGTCTCCTGTTTGCTAGGCATTTGCACTGACCCCTACACCACTGGGGATACAGCAGTCTTCACAACTGTATGGACTACACTAGTTTGTCTCTCACCAGATACAAATTATCAACTTTTCGCTGCCCACTATTACTCTACTTGCTGTTTTTCAAACTGGTTCCAATAAGAGTAAGGGCCTAGGAATGCCTTCACACTGAAGAATGGATTATTGCTCATCATCATGTACAGTATGTCTGAAAGAATAGACACCACTTCTGCTTTAATGTTTGTACTTGTGAATCCTGCCCCCTTTCTCATTCAAAAAATAATAATAAATTAATTAATTAATCAATGTAATAACCATATGCTGTTTGTTCCCTTTTTAAATGAGTTACAATTCCCTACCACGGATGAACTTAAAGAATAGTAAAACAAGAGAGCATGTAATGAGTTCTAAAAATAAGAGAACAGACAAAAGTTATTCAGTTAATTACAGTTTTGTATGGTATTTACAGTTATGCTATATAACAATTGAATCGCTGATTTGAAAAAAGAAGAAAGTCCAATTTTATTAGAAATATGCTGAGATACACATTGTCTTCTGCAGCTATCCACTTATCGATGATAAGTTTTTAATTGTTGGAATAGAGAAGAATGTCTGGAAATTCTTCTGTTTTACAATCACTGGTCTGAGCAACACTGCCAGATATCAGGCAAGAAGCGTTTCAAGAATGTTACTAAATAGCATTTAAACATATTGTTTCAGTTTTACTGACCCACATTATCATCAGTGTGGTTACATAACTCACAGCATAATGAGTGGAAGTAAATGTGATAATGAACAAGTACACCACAGAAAAAATGTCTACGAAATATAGACCAATATGTCAAGGTAAAATTGTACGATGGTAAAACAAAAAAGAAGAATGATCTGTATTTAATAGGACTGCTAGAATATTCACCTGTCCAAAGGAGAAGGAGCAGAAAAGAAATTCCAGCATTTGTGAAAAAAGGTTCATACACTCTCTTTATTATGAAAAAGATCGAAAGAATACATGTATGTCATAAAGCATATTTCAGTTAGCATTCTGTGAGTGATAACGGTGTTGTATGCCTATCATCGCTCCTTGTTAATGACCAGTCTCCAAAAGACCATAGAGGAAAGCATATTAACAGGGGATATGTAATTGATCCTGGTGTCATTGCTAAGATAGATGCTCATATTTGATCTTTCCAAACCCACCAGTCACATTACAGTGGCGAAAGTATTGTACATTTGGATTCCAACTTAAATGTGAAAAATATGCATAATTTGTTTTGTGATAAAAACCCAGAATTGACAGTGAAGTATCAATATTATCTTAAATACTTCAATGAAAATTTTCATTATAGATTTGGTCGTCCACAAGTGGATGTAAGTTCTGCGTGTGAGGAACTTTAAGCCAAAAGTAGATATCCATTTCTGAATGACAATGCAAAACAAATGGCTGTTACATAACTGATAGTTCATAAACGGCGAGCGTCAAAGTTTTATAAAAACAACAAGAGGTGATAAAACTATGTGCTGAAAGAGATGATGTAGTCAGCCTAGTGTTTTCTTATACGCAAATTTTTCCCCTTCCTTGTCTTTCTGTGCAGCAAATGTTCTATTGACGAAAACTGTGGCTTTTTGTATTGGGAATCCATAATCTGAAAACCAGTACTGCACAGTTTTATTGCTACGATGACGGACAAGGTAATCGAGGTCCCAATGAAGTATGTATTTTACTCAACGACTACATACATGTACAGTTATCCAACTCAGTGAAAGAACTACATGTGTTTAGTGATTCTTGTGGTGGGTACAATCGAAACAACACTGTTGTTAGGTACCTGATGTAATGGCGATGACTGGCAATTTTGAAATAATTCATCATTATTTTCCTATAGAAGGTTACTCCATCCTCCCATGTGATAGGGATTGCCGTAATAAAGAGAGTGATACAACAACAAGACAGAATCAATTCTGTCAAACAGTATGTTGAAATGATAGTTAATTCAAGAAAAACACTGAATTCGTTTCACGTCAAGACTATTGAACATGAGGATTTCATTAACATTGAATAATGCTGGCCATAACACTTTAAAACATCCTCATTTGTCCTAAATTGTCAAACGAAGGAGAGGTTTCCACTTGCTAAATTCTGGCATTTGACCTACACACATCAAAACCCAGGATATGTCATTTGTCACAAGAAATAATGATGTCCTATCTGAAGGAGAAGATTAGTATTTCCAGGAGACAACACTGTACAAACTGCTGAACAAGATTAAAAGTGTTAAAAATTGTTAATTACATATTTTAATATTATATCAAAATAAATTATATTTCTTAAGATGGACTAAATTAAAATCAGTATTTTCAGTTTGTAAAAAAATGACAATAAATAGTATTTAAACATGTGTTACTGCGAATTTCTTTGCAAGTTACCCTCAAGTGGTTAGGGCTTACCATTTTCTCTGATCTGTCTCAGCCATTTCAGGTGAAAAACACTATATTAATCTCCCCCTTTTACGGAAAGGATACATTGTTCCTCAATGCAAGAAATGAGGCAAAATTTCACTAAATGTCAAAGATCCACCACTTTTGTTTAAACCCCTTTTAATTTTCAAATAAAAAGACTAATCTTTTAGTATATTCACCATTTTTTGAATAAATTTTACAAAATATTAAATTAACTCTTCTTTTTTCTATTATATGGTGAAAATCGTATCAGCCACTTGTATAATCCACAAGCCTATCCACATATTTTTGTCTCAAAATAGGATAAATGTTTAGTGTTGATATTCATCCTTGCTACAAATCGTTGTCATCTGGTTTTCCTATGAATTGTATTTTAACAGATTTGTTAAACATTTTTCCTAGATATGTTGATGACAGTTTCATATTTTTGCCCTAGAACAGCTTCACATGTATTCAAAATACCACAATAATACCTGGTTCATACAGGGGTAAATTCCTGAGATACGACTGTATTCAGTTGTACTGATATTAACTTAGATCAAAAGAGGATTAAATTTTGCTCTAGACACTTAAAAAGGTGACACAGCTAGCAACTTCATGTTTATAAGAAGATGGGAAATTTTAAGAGTGGTGTCAACACCCCATATCACACAATGACGTTTCATACTATGCTGAACCACAGATACTGTGAACTCGTCAACTAATTTTCCAGCATATCTATTGATTTTATCTGCTTCTGAGAACTTCCAGACAGTGATTTCTTCCTTATTTAACCAGAGTATAATATCATCAGAGGCAATAAATACTGAGAAGATTTCATAATAACAAGTCCTCTTTATACATCTACAAGTATATGACAAAAATATGGTGCAATCTGTATAGGAACTGGCATTTATTGCAAAATAAGTAATATAATCACAACGTGGATATATTGTAAATATTGAAGTGATGCCAGCGAAAACCACAATACCTAATAACAATCTGAATATCAATTTGATGTGCACTCTCTTGCAGAATATGGTGCACAGTTGAACAATGCAAAAGAAATCAGAGAAGAACCCTAAATGATATCTTACAAATTACATAAATAGTGATGGAAAGGTATGGAACATTCACGTAATGTCTGTGATTCAATAGCATTAAAAATGGAATACATCTAAATTTCATTTCAGTACCTACTACTAGAAAACAAGGAAAATTGTTAAAATAGAACTGGAAATATGGCACAGTTGAATACAACTTAGTGTGAGAAAGACACTTGTCTAATAGGATTTAAGACCGAGAACACGACATTATAAAACAAATTTCATTTAACAGAGGTGAAAAGACCAACATTTTCTCTCGGGGCATCTGTACCACATTCATTTCAAAATGAAAATTCTTCATTAATTAATATTTTATGATAAACATTTATCATATAAAGTAATTTCACAGTAATTTTGATGATACAGTATTTTACCACTGACGTCAGCAAATGTCTTACCTCCAAAAACGGTGAGAGTGCCAAACTCATATATCTTCACAGTAGACCCAGCACTGTTGTGAGCAGTAACACGCATTGTGTACCGTGTGCCTGGACTTAGATCTAAAATGAGGAAATCATTCTGATCTGTCTTGATGTTATTTGAAACAAGTGTCCAGGAATCAAGATTTTTTCGTGTATACTCAATAACAAAGGATGTGATAGGACATTGACCATCATCCCAAGCTGTCAGGTTTAACGAAATGTAAGAGGTATTTGTGTGTTGTATTAAGTCATCAGTGCTTGGTGCAAGTGGTGCTGAAAGTGAAATACAAATGTTAGTTGCTATTTAAGGAAATATGAAGACAATCATGATTTACAACATGTACACTGACTCCTAGAATTTACAACATTTATGTACCAGTAATTTTCAGTGTGCCAAGACGTCAAGAATTATAAAACCAAATCAAGGTGTGGTATTTGGAAACAGTTATAAATAGAGCCAGTATTTTTATGTAATATAATCAATTAATGATGTACACATGTATGCAATAAAATGGTAAAATAGTTATAAAAAATATTCAATATCGAAAAAATACGCTGCCATAAAAAGGGTACACCTGGAAACACAACGTTAATTTGGAGCTGGTGCTGGGAAATGCCACCTGAGGAGCAGTAGATGTCAGTGGCGAATATAGCCTGTCTTTTCATGAGGGTCAACACATGGGCGCCGCCAGGAATATTTCCAAAGGGGTGCATCTCAACCTGCAATACCATACGTGTCTCTAGGTATTGAATTCTGCGAGAGAGGGAAACGAACATATATAGGTTTCTTAACATCAACTTTTTTATTCGTAGGAAGGAGTAGTGTTTAGTGGTGCCGAACCAGAGTCAGATTAGCGAGAATCTAGTGTATAATATTTTGGTTCTCTGGTGACAAGCTAGTTGTTGCTCATAATATTTAGAAAGCTTAGACAAAGCTGGACAATGTTTATGTGAAAAAAAGTCTGATGAGAAATATACAATATAGTTTGTGATTACAAATTAAAATAGTATAGTATTCTTTTGACATCCTTAAAACTGCAGACGAACCCAACTAACCTAAAAACTATTATGACAGAGTAAAATATTATATTTACTTCTTGAGTATATAACAACATAACTATTTAAGAATTTTGTCTTGACACCTTGAGAAGAATTAGAAGGTAAAAAAAGTCCCAGCAATACTCTCACTACCGAATCAGCAGCAGGCACCGGGCGTGTTTTAGTGAGGCTGCCTCCGTTTTCACCCCGCGATCCGTTCCTGTGGATTAGACAGGTGGAAGCAGTTTTCATAAGCAACAACGTAACCAGTGAGCTAACTAAGTTTGGTGAAGTGATCAGTCAATTGGACCAAAACTACGCCGGCGAAGTGAGAGATATTATCACTGCCCCGACGACACAGACTTCTTACTGACATTTGAAAGAGGAGCTTATTCGACGGGTGTCGTCGTCGCAGGAGCAACGTGTACAGCAGTTGCTACGGCAGGAAGAATGCGGCGACCGGAGACCGTCTCAGTTTCTACGTCACGTGCGTAGTCTCGCTCAGCCCGAGATGGTCCCAGACACACTTCTGTGGACAATCTGGGTATGAAGCCTCCCTGCTCAGGTACAAGTTATGATCGCCACACAGACGGGCATGCATCTGGACGCAGTTGCGGACTTGACCGACAGGGTGCACGACGCGCTAGCAACGGCGCCGATAGAGGCCGTCAACGCGGCCTGGCTCCCGCTCGTTCCCGCCAACGAGAGCGAGGGGCGAGACCGCCGCACCCGGGAGCCGGCAGTGCCGATAACACAGTCTCGGGAGCGAGGCGGCTCGGTACTCCCGACTGGCATGTAGAACAGCCGACAGTTGTGCGCATGCGCACGGTCAGCCCCTCCCCCCCCCCACAGCACCATAATTATTGTGCCCGTCCGGCACACGTCTACTTTTTATAACGCTGCCATCGCAGTGCCGGCCAGGCCGAAAGGGAAGGAAGGGGGAAAATCCAAGTTCCGATTTTCACGATGAATAAAATGTTGACGGTATAGAAGAAAAATCCACAGTGTTTTATCAAACAAGTTTTTCCTTACAAGCTTTGCCTTGTCTGTAAAAAAAAAAAAAAAAAAGACACAATTTCTTCTTTTCATTCCACCCGAGTTTTAAGTTTTATAATGCTTCTCACTTGATTTTGATGAAAGTATAAGACTAAAAAAAAATCTGATTTTTGGACTCACAATAGTACATCATCTTAGCTTTCGTATGAATCATTTACCTTTTCATAATTCATAACAGTCGTTCTCAAATGACGCTATTTGTCAATGCATGCACTTGATTTACAAATCGTGTATTGAAAAAGTTCGATAGCGAGCTGCTTAGTGTCCTATGCATTTTAGACCATACATTACAGCGAGTGAAATGGAGCTAAAAGAACGGAGAAGTTTTTGAAATGGTATTCACACTGATACAGGGCCGGCGCAAGGCACGTGCGAAACGTGCTGCCGCACGGGGCGGCACTTCCCGAGGGGCGGCAAATCTGTCAGCTTCACTTTTTTTTTTTTTTTGACAATCTCTACATTCATGCCGAAGAGGGGATTCGAAACCAAACCTTGGAGGAAGCGCCTTCAAAAACTGTGGCATGGCGCCGCCTCGACTACCTGCCAACCGCCCCTGTTCAATAAGGAGGCGGATTAATTTCTCCCTCGCCAGTATGACAGCACCGTCGTGTTTACGCCAGAGGAACAGAGAGGGGCAAGCAGTCTGGCGTACACGCCAGTACTCCTATGGATGCTGCCAGCCTGATACGCGCCATGCGTTTACTTACAACTAATTTTGCAGAAGACGAAAATCTAATTTAGAAATTCGAATGCAACGTTGGATACTACGGTTACATGTTAAGCCCAAACAATTTTGCTAAACCCTTTAATGCCAGGTACCGAGTGTTTTATTCTTCCCGCATTATGGAAAAAACATGGTTGAACATTACTACGGTCAAACATGTCCAACACCTGTAATGGCTAGAAGTATTCCCATTGGGTAAATACCCTACGAGTAATTACAAGGGATAAAGACATTGGTAGTAAGCCTGGAATAAGTTGGATTTCGACGTATTTTTGAAAATTTTTGCTATTCGTTTCTGAGTGATAGTCGGACGTTTTGGTTTTTGAGCCGTGAAACACCTGTCTCCGCCTGCATGAAAACAAACTGACCTGCACTTTTGTTTGACAATACTACTGGCCGCTATCACTTTGCCAACATTTATTTACTGTATAATTTGTGTGAATCCATGTTTAAGTAAACTACTGGTCGCTTTGATTATGATGAAAACCTGAGAAAATATGTTCTTTTAGCAACAATGCCTTCTCGTCCGCACAAAACAAAACGTTAATTTCGACACTTTCTAAAACGAAAATCCATTTATAGAACATTGCTTCTAAGGGTTTCCTTTCTAGCTTTGAAGCTCATTTCTATTTGACAAAAGTTGTGCAGATTTCGCAAAGTTCGTATTTCCTTTTATTCTTCGTAATGCCATATAAATTGCTGTCTGATAATTCATTTATTCATATCATCGGTCACATACTTATTGTGAGCTTCTTGTTTCTTCTTGGGCGGTAGTTTAATCGTTGTCTCGCTGTGCCTCGTCACGTGACCTAGGTTCTCGCACTGCCGCGTCACCACTTCGCCTTTCCAGACAATAGGTATCGTTGCGTTCTCTACAATGAAAACTACAGAATTCGTTTCGGTAGTTGGTCGAGGGAGTCAAGATTTGTCAGAAGCACTTGCATTGCGTTTCGTAAGAACAGAAGTATTGGTGCGTCCGAATTTCTTGCAACTTGGGATGTAATAGGTAAGTGCTTTTCATATGACGTATAATTAGTATTGCGCATGCATGTTACTCATCAGTTACAATTTGTCTCCTTCAAGATTGCAGAGTAGGAAAATTTATTTTTCTTATGATCTATTACTTCAAAAATTGGCAAGTCGCCAAATAAGCACGCGTCGTCCCAATAGCTAGAACAGAAATAAAGCGAAGAAAAGTGAAGTAATATAGTGACGGCTAATTTGTTGCCCCTTATTCCGTAGTCAGACACGAAAGAACTGAAACATGGAAATTACGACAGATGTCGAGTGTCAGTTCTTTGAAATGAACAACCGCAGTGCAGTGAGTTAATATATTTCCACTGGCATCAGTACCCGTCGATGCCCCGATGTGTATTTATTGAATTATTATGTTACATCATGTCCTTCCTCTCTCTATTGTCTTCTGCCCCACTCTTTGACCGCGTCACCTGCGTCTCTGGTGGAATTCGGCCTGAAATTCAATTCCAATTCTTATGACTTCATATCCTGAACAGCGTATCCTACAGTAATATTTCACACACATTCGAACATTTTTGTAAAATGACAACGATTATTAAAATTAGGTAGATTTCTTCAGTCAGGTTTGACTCCATTTTCAAATCGGTGCCCAGCGACTGTTTTGTATAAATCTGTAGAAAATGTCACCAATCAGTCGCAACTTTTGTTTTCATTTTCCAGATCTACATATATTTCTGGCACAGTGTGGCTATTCTCAATGCTTTGAGTTAAGTTTACATCTATACCGTCATGATGAATGTAACTGTCAACATGACGGTTCAGGTGGAAACACACATTAAAAGCTTTGAGACTGGCCACTCAGTGTCCGAAACCTAGGTAGATCTGAAAAGTAAAAACAAAAATTGCGATTGATTGCTGGCATTTCCTACAGATTTGATTAAATGAAATTTCATAATAGTTATGTAAAAAAAAGGGGGGGGCGGCAATTTAGCAGCTCGCACGGGGCGGCACTTGGGTTTGCGCCGGCCCTGCACTGATATCTACCTCCTTTCGCAAGTAATTACGAGTTATCTGAGCGGCGTCATGCCGCGACCACAAGTCTACGAACCTGGCGTGTGTTGAGCGTAGCGTGAAGCACTGCAGCGCCGAAAATATTATTTGCTGGCCACGTATGTTGGTCTCTCGTGATGTGTTAATAATCCATAACCAGAAAATAACTATATACAATTTTTCATGGGTGGCGACCGATTCAATGGACAATGATCTGCTATAGTTTTACGTAAGGTAATACTTCACTTAATGAAAGGTATACAACTAGTTTGTTGTGCACATCGTATAACTGATGGAATACATATTTCGTGTTTCGAACTACAAGAGAAGAATAAATTAATATAAACTGCGAATTTGCTGTTGATGGAGTGAAATAAAATTTTCTGAAATTCAACTTAATGATTTTATAGTTGGAGATCGCAAACGGAAGAAGCCCAAAAATATACTTACATTTATTGATGCATCTACACCTAAGGCGACTATTACACTATTTATCCTTCTTTTAATTTTCGCTTTTGTAGCTCTCGGAAAATGTGCCACAAGGTGAAACAATTTATATACAGTGTCTCACATAAAAGCGCTATCCCTCACGCCCGAGACTAAAGTAGAAATGAACTAAGTAAAAAGGAATTCAGAACAGTAAAATTAAAGACACTTAGTTACGTCCTTATAAGGAAGGGGTACTGCAACTTATGGCAATGGGGGTATGCGAGGTGTACTGGTTTTGTGTGTGGCACAATGTACTACGTTTCAATTCATTTCCACTTTCAAAGAATTCTACACGGTTCTCAGAATTTTTATTTATTTTGTTAGGAAGCTGTCTGATGGGAACTGCTTTTCTATGAACACTTTCTGAATCACCTGATGACTATTTTCTTTGTCTCCATGGTACTTTCATTTCGATTTCTCTACTTTAAATGAAAGAAAAATGCGCAGATTTAGTTTAGCCTCAGACACTGCAGATCAGTAAGGGATGAGAAGCAGGTGTCATTTTGTTTCTTATTGTGATTTGTTTTTTCCTTCTTGGTGGGCGTGTGGCCAGCAACAAGGGATCGTCACCCACCGTCAGTGGAAGATTGAAGGAAACACAGGAGTGATCAATAATTGTTCACTGCCATCTGCTTCAAGCCACCCAACAGTTAATTGATTTTGTTATTTTATTACTATTGTTTGCACACTGTACTGACTCATAGAATTATAAGCACATTAGAAATATGTGGTATGGACTCATCCCATTAATTTCGACTAACATTTAGGAGAGTTTTTTGTTTTGTGAACAACTAAACATTTCTTAAATTTTTTATTCATATTAAAGAATTAATAGTAAGAGAAGAAAAATAAACATATTTTCATAAGTTTAATTGAAAAATATCTTTCAGAGAAGCTTCTGCTGAAAGCAGGCTGGAGACATGTGATACTTGTGCTGCAGAAGCAACACCGTAGCCCAATCGGTTCGTGCTAGCGCCGACTCGCGCCGGGAATATTAAACATATGGAATGTTCATGTAAGGAAAGACTCTCCTAAATGTTAGTCTAAATTCATGGGAGGAGTCCATTACCATCTATTTCTTATGTGCATAAGATTCGACGAGTCACTACAGTGGGAGGACAATAGTAATAAAATAACAAAATCAATTAACTGTTAGCTGGCTTGTTGAAGTAGACGGCAATCAATCTTCTGCTGACAGTGGGTGGGGATTCCTTATTGGTGGGGACAAGCCCCCCTCCCCACCTGAAAAAAAAGTGACACAGTCTTCTGATCATTTACTGACCTGTCCTGCAGTGCAGAAATTTCGAAAGTACCATCCTGCAGACAAAGAAAATTGTCTTCAAGTGATTCAGCAAAATGTTCGTAGAAACGTTGTTCCTCTCAGACAGGTTCCTAAAAGCAACTTAGTTCATTCTTACTTTAATCTCAGACGTGACGGTACCGCATTTATGTGGGACATGCGATGTACAACTTGTAGAAATTTTCAGCAAGCAGTCGTAAAAATATTTATTTATTGGCAGAGCTAGATTTCGACCACTGTGTGGTCATTATCAACGCTTAAAAAACGATTAAATGCTTAAAACATCTCGACCTCCATGTTGGAGGTTGTGTTCGTACTGATCTGCCAATAAATAAATATTTTTACGACTGATTGCTGAAAATTTCTACAAGTCAAATACAGTCTTTGAGCACAAGTTCCACCATGGAATCAAGCCTGATATACAACTATTTTCACCTTGTGGTAGCACATTTTCTGAAAGCAACAAAAGAATTTTTTAAAAAAAAGGTATATATTGTGTATTAGGTGTAGATGGAACTATAAATATAAGTTTTTTGGGCTTTTTCATCTGCAACAAAAAAGTCGTTAACTGTAAAGTCAGAAAATTTTATTTCAGTCCATCAACAGCAGAGTCGCAGTTTACATTAATTTCTTCTTATTTTCTAGTTACAAACACGAAATATATACTCCAGGTTTTCAAAAAACCAGATGTATGCTACTCATAAAGTCGAGTTGATCTGATGTAAAGCCGTAGCAGATCGTTGTCCATTGGAATCGGTCGCCACTCAAGAAAATATGTTCATAATTGTTTTCTGGTTACGGATCATTAACACATCACGAGGGACCGTCAAACGTAGCCAGCAATTCAATTTTTTCGGCACTGCAGTGCTTCACGCTCTGCTCAACAGTCGCCGAGTTCGTAGGCTTGGGATCGCGGCATGACGCCGCTCAGATAACTCACAATTACTTGTGAAAGGAGGTAGATGTCAGTGCGACTACCATTTCAAAAACATTTTTGTTCTTTTAGCTCCATTTCACTCGCTTTAATATATGGTCTAAAATGCAGAGAACGGTAAGCTTCCCGCTATCGAACTTTTTCAGTACACGATTTGTAAATCAAGTGCACATACTTGACAAATAGCGTTATTTGAAAACGACTTATACAAATTACGAGAAGTTAATTACGAAACGTAAGATGTTTCACTACAATGTGTCCAAAAATCTGATTTTTTTAACCGCATACTTTCATCAAAATCGAGTGAGGAGCGTTACAGAACTAAAAAACATGGGCGGAATGAAAAGTAGACTTTTTTTTTCTTCACAGGCAATGCATAGCTTGTAAGCAAAAAATAATTTCATAAAATGATGTAGCGTGGTCTTGTATACCGTGAACAATTTTTACAGCGTGAAAATCGAAAAAGTGTATTTTCCCCCTTTTTTCGTCTCTGCCATGCCCGGCGCGCAGTGTGAACACGCAGGCGGCGGCGTGCGCCGTCTAGGCTGAGGCTGCTCAACTCGGCCCGGCGTGAACCCGGGACTCGGGAGCACCGGGACTCGCCCCGTCCCGAAGCGTCGTTCTCTCGACAGTGTGACGTCATCGCTGCCCCTCTACCCGCCGTCAGCCGTCGAGAGCGAGCCGCGAGCGTGGGGGGAAGCGAGCGGGAGTGGCGGCCGTTTTGACCGGCTCTAGGCGCCGAGCACCGCAGCCGCTGCAGCATACGACGCAGTACCCCACCACCAGCTTCGGCCCCAGGGCTACAGACACCACCCGATGCCCCCATTACTGACAGCGCCTCCTAGCGTAGAGTTTGGCCACGCAGGTTGCAGCGCTATCCACGCAGGTGGAGCGGTTGGCGAGTTCGCAACGAGAGGGCAGCAGGCGCCGTAGTAGCTCACACTAGGTTCGTTCGAGTGGCCCAAACGCTGATAGTTCCTGATAGTGACGATTTGGAAGGCCCCCATTGCACATGCGCGCTTTTTGACAGTTGCCAACTCCGAAGCCAACTCGAACGCTTATTTCACCTGTTTCGCAGTTTGGCCACTCATAGCGCTAGTTGGCATCTTTTCTCTCTACCGATGTTGAAAGTGAGGTTATGACTGGCGATATGTTATGTATTTCTCAATTGAGAAAACTATTTAAGTCGTCATGAAACATTTGCAATTTACCGTTAAACCAAAGTATAATAATAAAGATTAACAAGACACATTTGCCTGCAAACCGTGTATCTGTCGAGTATAAAATTCGCGTGACAAAACCAGGTTAACTTGCGAGTCGCGATGTTACCAGACGACCATTCCATCAAAACATTCTTCTTGAGAAAGCTCACGTTGACGTGAGGTGGCGGACCGGCGACGGACAGTGTGCATTCCGCCATTAGAAATACATTGTGGATTAAATTCTGATCATAAACTTCGACAAAACGCAAAATATACGCAAACATGTCCCCCCATTTATAAATAATGTAGCCAATTTAACCTGACAAAACCTCATACAAAAATGAGGTAAATTAGGATATTTCTGTGTGAAAGGAATATTTGGTAAAATACAACTTCATATGCATTTTGTCCCATTATTATGAGTTACAATAAAATTTAAAAAAGGAAACATACAAATTAATACCGGTATACAAAAATTTGCAGGTATTGTGCAAGAATTATCATCGTACATGATTTTCCCAGAAGATACACATTTAGTGTAGAAACGCCCACATTGGCACTAATAGATTTCTATAATAAATAACCACAAGGAGAAACACGGAACAGTAATTGTGAGACTCTATAGTGGCACACATGTCGGTAATAAAAATCTATCACTGCTAATGCCTGTTGTGAACTATATTATTCTTATGTGTCAATCACTTCATTTACAGATGGCACAGAAAATCTCAGTAGGACTATTTTGGCTTCATTTACAGGCGAATATATTACAATCCAAACTGTAAAAACATACGCATTCATCTTTAAATTCGTATGTTATGAAAATTTCCACACCTTTCATTTATAGTATGTGTGAGTGTAATAAAAAGGGGACGTACTGTATTAGAAGGCCACATAAGTTGAAAGAATGCCTGTCTAATATACAAACTCAGCCTCAATCAAGAGAAAATCGAAGACTTACAACACAAACCTCTTCGTAAATATGCGGGATTGTCTTTTGGAGTAGGCTTGTTAAACGCTTTGGAGTCAGTCAGAAAACAGTTTGACAAAAATCCGCTGACTTAAACATACGGTCGCCAACTATCAGCTTCACCACTCGAACACCAGATTGGCCAGTCAGATATCGTCAGAAAGAGTCAAAAGTGCCACTCGAACGCCTCAAACTGTTCCTGACTGTCAGCAGCGCCACTCGAACGAAGCTACTACCGTCACAACTTGCACAGCCGGCAACGCAGCAGCAGCCGTTCCACACAGCAGGACTCCGAGCAGCAGCAGGCAGGATTCTGCTACTACCGCGACCGCTTCGGCAACGACGCGAGAAAGTGCCGCACCCCCTGCACACACAGAAACGCCAACTGCAACTGGGCCTAGACGCACCCGGCTGCAGCACCGTTTCAAAGCGTCTCTTCATAGCGGAACGGACAGGCAATGTCAGATACCTGATAGGCACACGATCTGACTTGTCTATTTTGCCCCGCTCTATGTTGGGAGACCGCAGGAACGCGGAAGCCCTGTATCTCATGACGGCCAACAATACGTCAATCAAAACATACGGCACACACCACCGAAATGTAGATCTTGGCCTCTGGTGTACGTTCTCGTGGAGATTCACAGTGGCTGACGTAAACATACAGATCCCGGGCGCCGATTTCCTCGACTACTACAAGCCACTCGCCGACATCGCGAACTCGTGGTTAATAGACAATACAACCAAATTAAAAACAGATGGTCAGCAGCAGCAGGCCGCCTTTTACAGTGTGCGAGCATTGATGTGCCCCGGACTGTACGAAGACATCCTGCAGCAATTTCCGGAACTCTCTCGCCCCGCTGATGTTACTAAAGAAGTGAAGCATTGTACAATGCATCACATCCTAACGACGACCGGTCCCCCCACTTCGTGTCGCCCACACCGACTCGCTCCAAAGAAGCTGGCTGCAGCTAAGCCAGAGTTCGAGGCAATGCTGCAACAAGGCATCATCCACATGTCGAGCAGCCCTTGGTCTTCCCCCCTGTACTTGGTTCGAAAAAAAGACAATTTGCGGCGCCCCTGTGGAGACTACCATGTTCTGAACTCGCGTAATGTGCCAGACCGGAACCCAGTACCGCATATCCAAGATTGTAGCCACGCCTTGATGGGTTCGACTATCTTTAGTCAAATAGACGGCGCAAAAGCGTTCACACAGATACCAGTGGCACTTGAAGATGTCGAAAAACCGGCGATTATAACACCATTCGGGAAAGCATGTTTATGACTTTCGGACTTCGAAACATGGCACAAACTTGGCAACGTTTCTTGGATGGCGTCTTGCGAGGTTTGCCGTGTTGTTTTTCATACCTCAATGACATCCTAATGTTTTTTAAGTCGCCGAGCTCCACTGCCAACACCTGACTGCCGTCTTTCAACACCTGAGTGATGCTGGCACCATCATTAACCCTTTAAAATGTGTGTTTGGGGTTATGGAGATCGAGTTTCTCAGCCACTTAATCACCTCGACTGGATCCACACCTCTACCGGAGAAGATTCATGCGATTCTCAATGTGACACGCACCCTAACGCACAAGGAATTATTGCGCTACCTCGGAATGCTCAACTTTTAGTGCCACAATCTGCCACAAGTCACCGCCGTGCTAGAACCGCTCACCGCAGCGTTTTTCAGTGAAAAATCGAAAGAGCATACCCCGGTGATATGGACTGACGCGATGGAGGACAGTTTCAGGAAGTTCAAACAATGCCTAGCAGAAGCGGCGCTGCTCGCATACCCAGTGCACGATGTCGAGCTGGCCGTTGTCGTAGATGCGAGTCAGACCGCTATAGGTGCAGTCCTACAACGAGTCGATGGTTCCTGGCAGCCACTTGCATTCTTTTCGAGAAAGCTGTCACAGTCACAAAGCGCATGGATCACCTATGACCGTGAGTTGCTTGCGAAGTACGAGGTAGTGAAGTACTTCCGGTCATCCGTAGAAGCACATCCCTTCATCATCTACACCGACCACAAGTCTATCACTTACGCCTTCAGGACGAACAACAATAACTGCTCACCACGTCAATCCAGCCAGTTACAATACATAGCGCAATTTTCGACAGACATTCCGCATATATCGGGTAGAGACAATATTGTTGCCAACTGTTTGTCCCATTCATGTGCGGTTGTATCTCCTCCTGTGGACTTCGAGGTCATTGCCAAGGAACAGGAGAGAGAGACGAAGAGTTGCAGAATCTCCGCAATGACGCTGCTACTGGCCTCCAGTTAAAGCTTGTTTCTGTTCACGGATCTAACCACAAGATTTGGTGCGACGTCTCCACAGACACACAATGCCCTTTTCTTCCAGAGAAATTCCGCCGCAATGCATTTGATAAGATACACAAGCTGTCACATCCTGGTATTAACACCAGTGCGTCATTTGTGGCCGCACACTTCGTCTGGCTGGGACTGTGGAAGGACTGCCGTCAGTGGGCACGTGCCTGCACTGCTTGTCAGCACGCCGAAGTTGACAGGCGACTGATGACCACGCAGTTTGGTCCGATAGAATTACAAACATTAGAAACAAAGTTGGCAGGCACAATCACGCACCTGTCGGCGCATTTCCCACTGCCACAGGACGTTTCGCCCATGTACACATGGATATTGTAGGACCCCTGCCTCTGTCACATGGCAAGCAGTACCTTTTGACTATGGTGGACCGTTTCACCCAATGGCCGGAAGCGACTCCCATAGCCGACATTACTGCTGAAACCGTCGCCTATACTTTTGTAGATACCTGGGTGGCACGCTTCTGTTGTCCCAGCCACGCCGCAATGGACTGAGGCCGGCAATTCGACTGTGCGCTGTTTAAGCACGTCGCCTGACTGCGTGGGGCTCAGCTGCATAGAACTACAAGCTACCACCCGGCTGCTAACAGCCTGGTCAAGCACCTGCACAGGACATTGAAAGCCACCCTAACATGCCACAACACCGCCTGGATGGAAGCACTTCCTCTCGTGCTCCTCTGCCTACGACTAACACCGAATGAAGACATCGGCGCCTCACCCACCAACTCCATCTATGGCCAGTCTCTCAACATTCCCGGTGAATTCGTTGAAGACGCACTGCCGCCGCAGGACACCACAGCTCCGCCTCTCGCAGAACGGCTGTGGAGTCACATAGCCGGCCTCCGACCGCACGCACCAACACGCCACAGCACTGGCAAGACTTTTGTACATGCTGACCTACAGTGCTGTACCCACGTCATGCTGTGCACCGACACGGTACAGCCGCCACTGTGATCGCCATATTCTGGGGCACACTGCGTGCTCACACTCGGCAATAAAATGTTCACAATTGAACTCAATGGCAAGTCGTCAACCGTTTCAATCGACTGAATGAAGCCGGCTTACATCTCATCCACTCCAGACGCCGTTCACTGTTAGGATCCAGCAGAGAACGAGTCACTGGATGATGCTCCGCATGCAGCTGGCCAGGCAGAGACCGCTGTGAATGACGTGCCCGTGCCGCCAGTTGTCAGTGGGCCACCATGCTGCAGCCGCCGGCCGTTCCGCATCACCACCTCTCCTCTCTCTGCCGCAGCCACCTGCGCCCCAGCCATCTGTCAGTGAGCCGCCACATGCGCCACGGCTGCAGTCTGCCCCTACTCCGCAGCTACCAGTTGCCGCCACGCTACTGCCTGCCCCTGCCTCACCACTGCAGCTGCCCACAGCGCGCCAGCCTCAGGCGCACGGACTGCCGCAACCTCGCCCGCCGCCGACCAACTATGTCATACGTGCTGGCCGCCACGTCAGGTTCAAATGCCCATGCTGCACCATTTTGACGTAACGTCGTTCGTACACCCCACCGCACGCGAATGAGATGCTGACCCACCGGCTGTCACATTTTCCCGCCGAGCTCCAGCCATCGCTTGCCTGTCGCAGCTCCGGGAGCCATGTTTGAGCCCTGACGACACCGTGTGCATGCCCGTTTGACTCCCCGGAGCTCCGCTACTGCGAGCGTCGAGCCAGGATCGTGGACCGAGTTGCGCTTCCGCGCCGGGCGTCAGTGAAGACTGACCAATAAACAATATGTATCCACTACTTTTATTTGTATAATTTATTCCTAATGTTTTATATTATGACTGAACGTATCTACATGTTTACAAGAACCTTTTCGTTTTGTGCTGCTTCTACACAAGTACACAGCTAATTAACATTGTTTTCCATGTGGAAGTGTTCCCCATACGGACATCTGTGGCACAGCTGCGTCGGGTGTCGAGGCCACAACAACTCCCGCGCCGGTTCCCGTGTGTGTGCCCCATCCAACTCCGAACATCGGCCATCACGTAGTCGGCCTTGTCCGTCGCAGTTCTGGGCCCTGCGTGCCAAATGCCACGATACAGACTCGCTTTCTGACAATACTGTACAGTTTCCATGCCTCCACTCCGGCGAGTGTCGAGGCCAGATGGTTTGCAGCACCGAATTACAGTGTGTCGCTATTGCTCCAGTTTGTGAACAAAGTGCTACACACAGCACGCAGACAGCCCAACCTGCCACCACTGTCAAACAGTGCCCCACGCACCGCCATGCCCACCATGCCCCGCCAGGCGCGCCACCAGCTGACTGCAGTGACGTCTCCCTGCCACCGCTGTCAACAGTCGGCCACATGCCGGCACAGCCACATGCTCGCCGCCCACTGCTCATAGTGATGTCACTCTCGCCACCCAACCACCACACTCTGGCCTGCAGCCATCGTGCCCGCTCTGACGTCACTGGAGCAGCGCGCCAGATTCAAACTACAGCCAACTGTCAGACCAGTGCCAGCGTTTTCTCTCAGCTTTGGAGCTCCAGGGGGGATCTGTATGGCAGCCGCGTCGAGAAACGCGTGAGCAGTGCCAGTGCCAGGCTGACTTTCCTGCAAATCTCCAGCACCCCCGCAATGTCCAGTTATGCGGCAGGGTGGCAACTGCGCTAAAACAACGCGCGCGCCCAATGAAGACAAAGCGGGAAGATAGTGCGAGTTGGGTGATCGAGCTGTGTGGAGCTTCTTGTGTAAATCTGCTGCGCTATCCGCGAGCTCCCCATGCACGCGCGGGAAGTTAATACTATGCTGTTTGAATTTACCACACGACTCATTTCGCCGCCGAGTTTTAGCGGACACGCGTCCTGGGTTTCTCACGCGATGAGAAGATTCGGCAACTGGGGAGTGCGTACCCTCGAGGACCAGTGACCGAAGGCACCACCCTGGAATCAGTATATGTCGAATTGTCCTGCTGCATATTGTAACGGGTGAAAATAAATTATAATTACTGCAAACACAGTCATCGCTTTGTCATTTATAAAGTCACCACTGCCTACGTAAACAATTAGTTGTAAGCGGCGAGGATAACTCGTTACGCTTCAAAATTTTCTGTTTCTGATTATCTTTTTAGTTAGAAATGATGGACAAAAGTAATAAGATGACGTAAAAGTCTAGTACAGAAACGTTAATGTACAAATGACAAATTTGATTGTGATTAACAAGTGCAAAAGTAAACCTGTTTTAGCACTATTAGGGTGCTAAGTTTGGCAGTGGTAGGTTTCAAATTCACACAACGTTTACCGATTTTTGTCGGTGCTTGCCCATTTAAGGCCAGCCTTCTTGATCATGGTTTTCCGTGCTTTCCCCAGTTTACTCCAGAAAAATACTGGGGTGGTTCCCTGTAAAAAGGCCATTGACGCTTCCTTTCTTTCTCCTGATCCCACTTGGATTCAATAGACGTGAATATTTGACCAAATGGGCAAAGTACCCGAAGCCAATAAAGCCCAGTTTACATGATGATCGTGCTAGTAATGAACGGATCACGTTGGCGCCATCTAGCGACGTAAACGCAGAACTATCAGTATTTTGTGTGTGCAGACGGCGTTCCACACTAGCTAGTACGCTATAGGACAGGTTCTAAATTTGCTACTAACGATCTGGGCGCGCATGCGCACAAGTGAGTTAGTTGTTTACGTACGGAAATAGCCGCGTCCTTATCAAAATTGCTTGTTTCTCTGGAGTCATACATCTTGTATCAATGGAGTAGGACAGACCAGGAACTATTTTTTTTATTGAGGCATACAGGGACAATGCAGAAAAGCCTCTATTTTCTACTAAGGTACAATGACCGTTATTTATCAAGAAAATAACAGGAAAGTGTTGATTTAAACAGGCTTTAATGTTGTAGCATGCCAGACAGAAATTTGCACAAAACCTCAAGAGCGTGATGAAGTTCTCTGAGGTCTTACTATGAAGCGCAAATTTAAATTGGTTTGCAGATTTGAACAGCAGCAATTAAAATAATAAACAAATTCCGTGTGCAAAGGAAAGGCTTTTCAAGATTCCCTGGCGCCAAAAAACGCTATGTTAAAGTGAGCCTGCAAAAAATAACAATTACAGGAATAACTGACGCATAAATTGCACAAAGCTGAGAATTCAACTCTAGTATAAAAAGTATTTTGTTTCTTCAGGTTAGCGAAATACTTTCAAGATCGTATTTTTGTCCTTGGACAAACGAAAGCAATTTGGTAATACACTCAATACTTATTCATAAAAAAAATCGTAATCCATTGGTGTTCTCTGGCACAAGTTACTTCATTATTAGCATGCAGTACACATCTCATTGTTCGCGTCTTCTTCTCAACCAAGGACGCATCCAACTTCTATTTCTTCTTCGCTGTTGTGTTCAAATAAACACCACAGATCCTGCTACCGCTGACAGTGTGTAAACTTAAAAGCTGAATATTATCAGTTATGACATACGCACAAACGTAAACAATTCTCATATATAAACAGTATTACAGCCGCATAGGTGTATTTTATAATTATCTATAGTGGGCTACTTGTGTAAACTTAGACCTCTGTATTAAGGCACGCGGGTGAAGACCAGTATTTTAAATTTAAGTCTTTGTAGCACGCCTATATTGATGTTTTGGGTGCCGCATATTGTTAGCCTTTTTGCATATAAACCAGACAATGCAGTGAGTGTAGTTTATCCATCATGTCTACCCATGAGTAATTGTTTGCGTACAGTTGCTTGTTCAAATCATGAGCGACATAAGACATTTACGTCTCCTGTAACTTGCTGAATGATGTCTTTTATTGCCCCATACATTTCTTCGATATCCTCATCATTGGCCAAGCTAGCTGGCATATAAACTTGCACCACTGTGGTCGGTGTTGGCTTCATGTCTATCTTTGCTATGATAATGCGTTCACTATGCTGTTCATAGTAACTTACCTGCATTCCTATTTTCTCATCCATTATCAGACCTACTACTGCGTTACCACCGACTGATTTTGTATTTATAACTTTGTACTCACCTGACCAGAAATCCTGTTCATCCTACCACTAAACTTTACTAATCCCTACCATATCTAACTTTAACCTATCCATTTCTCTTTTCAAAATTTCTATCTTGCCTAAGTGATTAAGGGTTAGAACATTCCACGCTCCGACCCGTAGAATGCCTGTTTTGTTTTTCTTGATGACGACATCCTCCTGAGTAGTCCCTGGCTGTAGATCCGAATGGGGGACTATTTTACCTCCGGAATATTTTACTCACGAAGACGCTATCAACATACATACAGACAGTAGAGCTACATGTCCTCGGGAAAAGTAATGACTGTAGTTTACCCTTGCTTTCAGTCGTTCGCAGTAACTGCATGGCAAAGCCACATTAGCTGATGTTACAAAGCCAGCTCAGTCAATCATCCAGACTGTTGCCCCTGTAACTACTGAAAAGGCTGCTGCCCCTCTTCAGAAACCACACATTTGTCTGACCTCTCCACAGATACCCCTCTGCTGTGGGTGTACTTAAAAGTTCGACTATCTGTACCGTTGAGGCACGCAAGCCATCCCACCTCGACAATGTCTGTGGTTCTGACCAAAACAGTCTACAGATAGTGAACAGCAGAATATGGATTACTGAAAGTTCATTGTTGTAAATACAGTTGTAAATGCTTTTATGACTATTGTAAGTAAAAAAAAAAAAAAAATCTTGTTTTAGGCGTAAACAATTAACAAAAAATTGCTGAGATTTTTTGCTAGAAGAAAAGATGCATATACTAAAACAAGTCAATTATAATATACTGAGTCTTGTATAGTTAGCTGCATCTCTTGGAATTCCAGAGACATCTTTAAATACTATTGTGAAGAAACATGAAGACATTGTAAAGAACTTCTACTGATGCAGGTGAACTTCTTCTTCCTTTTTGAAGAAGAGGAAATCAATGAGGTCATCAGCACTTGATGATGTGGACAAGCAAGGTCACACATCAAATGTTGCCACATATGGTACTATCTTGAAAGAAAAAGCCCTGCATATTGTTGTTCAATTGGGAATTGATAATCTTTGAGCATTCAATGGATTGAAATTTCTCTTAAAATACCGTACCTATGAAAGGTGAGAAAAGATGGAAAGAATTTATATCTTCAAAATTGAGGTGACTCCTTAGTTAGGTATGTTTAGTAGTGCATATTTACAATTTTGTGTCACAGTTTTGTGTATCTGTCTTTGAGCATTCAACTGAATTGATTCAATTAACTGAAGTGTTTGTACTTTTTACAATACAAAATGACCCACTTACATTCACTCATCCACCTACCTAGTCTCATTTAATTAGAAAACAATAATTATTTTAAGCATTTTGTCATGGAAGCCTTGTCGAATCTGTACTGAAGCAAAGTAATTTTTTTCTTTTTTGTGCAGTCAAAATCTTATATTTCATTGCACTTCTCTTCATATCACAGAATTAGCTCCTGTTGTCTCATTCCACGTATAGAATGAACAGCTGACTGAATTGTGCTGTTTGGTTCCCATATTCCTCATGGCAAGTGCTGAGAAAATTCCTCCACTAAACATGTTAGCACAGTTTTGGCCCTATTCTAGACTTAATTGTTGTACATTTAATTACCTTCACTTAAACAGTATTTATACAAATATGCTTATTTGACAGGATTAAATTTTTTAAAGGTATGCCAATTACATACGTTTTTGCTTGTAGTTCTGGGGTTCTAACATTTTACTCAATTTTGTGTTTTTTAAAGTCTACATGAAAATGTCAAATAGGGTTTCACTTTTATATTACCCATATATTACAGCACTAAAATGTAATTTTATTCCTTAATATTTTATAGTAGGTAAGATTGAGATAATTTTGTAAGCGTGTAGTCAACTGAGATTTGGAGAAATATAAGACGAGTGAAAATGTAGTATTTTATTTCATGTTCCATAAATTTATATATATATGACCACTCTTGCTTTTAATTTCACTGAAGGCTGTTTTGACTTGCTGAGTCAGTCCTACTGACACTTTATCTGCAGCAGTTCCAACTTCGATTCCCTGCACTTCATATTTATTTATTGCCTAAGTAAGTTGTATTGCTGTATTCTCAAATTTCCCTGAACATTTTTGACTTCCTACTTTTGTCAATCAGCTGCAGTATTTCTTCTGTTACCCATGGTTTCTTCTCCAGTTACCTTCATTTTACCTATGTTTGTAATCCTAACATTTCTGATGGACCTTTTTAGAGATGTCCACTCCTCTTCAATTCAACTGGCTACTCAAGTATTTCTTATCCCAGTATGCACATACTTACTGAACTTCAAATGCTTCTAGTCATTCATTCTTTTGAATGATACTCTTGAACTTAAATCTGCTCTCCTTAGTCACTAAAATGTGATCTGAGCCTATATCAGCTCCTAGATACACTTTAGAATCCAATACCTGATTTCAGAATCACTATGTAACCATAAAATAATCCAATTGGAAGCTTCTTGTGGTCTAGGTCTTTTTAAGTCAATTCTCTCATCTTAAAATGCTTGAACAGAGTATTCACTATTAACATGAGAAATTTATTACAGCACTCAGTCTTTTTCCTCTTTCATTCCTATTGCCAGGCCCATATTCTCCCACTACCCTTCCTTAGTTTCTTTTGCCTACCATTGCATTTCAGTCCCCCATGATTATTAGATTTTCATCTTCCTATAGATACTGAATTTCCTATTCTGTAGCTTCATATACTTTCTCTACTACTTCATCTTCTACTTGCAATATTGACATGTATACCTGAACTACCTAAATTGGTGTTAAATCTGATTTTGGGGGGAGGGGGGGGGGGGGGAATTATGCTGCTAATGAAACATTAAATTGAAAACTTAAAGAAATCAAAAATAAGATTGTCTTAGAAACCTCAAAATCAATTCAGAGGCTAGAAGAAGACAAAATTTAGTAATTTCTGCCTTAAAAATAGAAGTAGGGCCTACATAAGAATATAAAATCTTTTGAAAAAATGTGAGCACATTATCTTGTGTAGAATCTAAAGATGTGTCATTGGAGACAATAAAGAAATAAGTGAGAAGCAAAATGAGGTTAAAGTGACTATTTTTGAAATTAATAATCAGTAAGTAAAATAACAAAGCTGAACCAAGAAGTGTCAAATGTCATAAAAGCAGTGAAGTCTCAAATTAATAATGGTGCAATAAATTCCATTTATTTCAGAAAATGACTAATTTGGTTGAAGTCAAATGTGGAGCAAGAGAAGATTTTGAAGAACTCAATGTAATTCATTTGCAGCTGTAGATTTGATGGCTATTTTCATTTCAGATGAATAAAGCCTACAGGACCAATACCTTAGTGACATTGCTTCTTTTTCATTTTGTGTCACCAAGTAACCATATTGTTATAGTGGGCCATGTCACAAATTCAAGCAAGCCACTATGTGTAGCTCATGCCACTGTTCATAAAGCACCATGTGCTGAAATATCAGTATCTCAGTGCCACCACAGTATCATGGTAATTACAAGAGGTATGCTATGTCACGGCAGTCAGCAAAAATTAGACCACCGTGGAATAACATGCAAGCATCATTGTGTGAAGTGAAAGTTACAACACTTTGTGGCCATGAGTTTGTGACATCTGTGTATGTTTCAGCTAAACCAGTGCTTTTTTTAAGTATTCAGATGTTGAGGAATTAGTACAGACTCTTAATGAGCAACAACAAGTGATTGCTCATGATCTCCTTCAGCAGCAAAAGGCGTTCATGGTTGTCATCAACAGGTTGTTCACAATGTTGACTAATAGGTGATCTCAGCCATTTCCACCCCCTTTCCCACCCTATGATGAAGCTGCTGAGGACTGAGATGACTATGCTCTGCGACGACAGAAGCAGTCATTTCCACACACCCACTTGGCTGACACATTTGAACACACGCGATCATTCAAGCAACCATCCATTTATGCTGCACATCCTGGTACCTCTGCTGTGTCAGTCTACAATGCTGTCTTTTTGCACTGTGTCTCTGATCTACCACTTGCATTTCCTGTCCCACTGGGGACATATGCTGTACTGCAATAATTTCAAACTGCACCTCAAGATGTGTGCTGTGACTCCACAATCATTGAGGCTCTATTCCATACACTCTGTGAGTGCATTTGATTTGCAGACAGGATCTATGAGGCCGACTTATGCAAATTGTTCCTACGCCTCACCTCCCTGTTGTCAGTCGGGATCGCTCATGCAACATAGACGACACACGCAAGTCACCTTACTTGTCCCACTGTTCACATGCTGCCCAAGTTCCAGCCTCACCACCTCCTTTGCATTATTTGAAGCTGGCTGCCAAGCAGCGAGTTATCACGACTCATCGAGAGAAGAATAACTGCAGTCGGGTCAGCACTTGTGCCCAGCCCCCCCCCTCCCCATGAGTGTTACTAGTGACATTGTGAATACGCACAAGATTACCAGTGCTTGTGACATTTGTGTCCGACACTCCTACGCAAACGCTTGTAAACAAAACTTGGTTTCTATGCTGATGCAATGCTTGGAAGCATCGCCAGTGCTTCGTCCCACTCTAGCAGTTGCCTCCCACATTACTCTTTCCTCTCCCATGAGACAATCTTCTTCTAATTCAGGCTCTCTCACTCTGTTGATCGAGCATGCTCCTTGAACTTTAACTTCTCCGACTCACATGCCGCAGCCTATAAGTGTTCCGACTGGGGGACTGCTCAAAAACATTTCATGTGCTGCCATCTTGTGTTCTCGTGACTGTGTCTCCTGTGCGGTGCCAGCAGCTAACACGGCAACTACCTCAGTGACTCGGGCCTCCTCGGCTGCCCTGAAAACTTCCGAGCTACTTTCCGCAACTGTGCTGCACTCGCAAGCTCCAGGGGCCAACATGGCTACTACTTCAATGCCTCAGCTCTACTCGGCTACCTCGAAACCTACTGAGCACCACCCACCACTGTCCTGCCCTTGCATGCACCAACGGCTGACATGGCTTCTACTTTAGCACCTCGGCTGCCTCAAAAGCTTCCGAGCCACCACCTGCAGCTGTGCTGCCCTTGCACACACCAACAGCCGATGTGGCTACTACTTCAGTGCCTCGGCTCTCCTCAGGTGCCCTAACAAGTTCCGACCCATCGCCCACCTCTGCACTACACATGAATGTACCGGCAGCTGATGTGGCTACTGTTTCAGCACCTTGGTTTTCCTTGGTCTTCACGAAAGTTCCCTAGCCACCTTCTGCTGGCTCACTCAGTGCCGTGCTCCTTGACGTGCATGAACTTATGCCACTTTGCGCTGTCACAACAAACATCTTGAATGCTAGTAAACAAACACTTGCCGCCATGCCCACTGATGTTCCGATAGTTATGAACAGCTAAGCACACACAGACGTCATCTAATGTACGATGTCATTGCACCCTTATCCCTGCAAGCTGACGCCACTGCAACACAATGTGCCTCGGTCACCCCCCACCTCATCAGGGCATACTCCATACTGTGGGGGAGTGCTGTGTGTCAGCGTGACCACATCAATCTATACAAAAGCAAAAATTATGTATCTTTGGGGCAACAATGTTTCTGTGCACAAAGGCCAGATTTTCCTTAGTCTGGTTCTATACTTGTGGATGATAAAAATAAAGTGCATTTCTGGATTTACATATGTGGTTTCTCTGGGTCTCAAAGCCCTCACGATTCCCATAACTTCATTTAAGGATTGCTTTTACCATGTTGGTATCTTTTTTGGTATAGATTTGTGTAGTGAGTTGCTAGTTACTACACTACTATTCACTTTGGAAATAGCTTCAACCACTACAGAAAGTAAAGTGCTTGTTGACATTCAAACAGCACATCAACAACTATCTAAGGGGAACACTAGGGGTAATCCTGGCAACTGACATCCATCACCTGATCCACTGTATGTGTACAACATTCCACTAGCACCACCTAATATTGATAGTGTTTTTATAATATAGTCATGAGCCTCCAAACTCTCAGTTAATGTGTCTGCACTTATGTGTTTTCTTGCTTTTGTAAATAGAACACAACTGAGCACATTAAAGGTAATTTTTTTTGTGTGTGTTTCACAGTCTGTGAGTTTAAGCCAATTTGCTTTTTGTTGAAGGCTTTACTTCAGTCTTTTATGCAGCAGCAGCAGTAGCAGGTGCATGTTGGTAAGTATGTTGGCTACATTGTCGACTCTCTCAAACCCATTGGTTGTTCATGCACCATTATTTCCTACTCATGATGAATCAGCTGAAGAATGTGACAGTTTCAAGATCATTTTGTGGCATTCATGATGACCAACAAGAAAGACTCTAAGGCTCTTTTCTTATCACGATACACTAGAGAGAGGAACACAATCATTCATTTGGCCCCAGATAAGGACTTACATGAATATGCCCTTCAGCTTAAGAAGCCTATGTTAAAAGACATTTTTAATATTGTGCAATTGTTAAAGGTCTTCTGTATGAGGGACTACCAAAGTGAAACTTGGAGTGAAGTCGCAGTTGTTGAAAGCATACCACTATGATGTATGGGTGTATCTTGAGAGAAGAGGAAGCTGCTATGGAACAACCTAGGTGATTGGGTCAATATGAAAAAGGAGGGACAACCCACTTTCCTAAATGGTGAGCCTCTGGCTATAAATGATGGAAAACATAGCTCAGTATGTTGATCACTACATCTGCCAGAGTCAATGCAGGAACCAATGGACTTCTATATCTGTACAGTTTTGTTATTATATCCAGCATTCACAGCAAGTTGTAACAAACTGTTTATTGAATCAAAACGGGTGTATGCCTGACTGGGGTTTCCACCACTGGCATACATCATGTGTTGTTTGATAAGCAATAACAAACATCAGATTCCTCTTCTTGGTCAATTCACAAACAGATATGATTACATATCAGTTGTTCATTCGATAATTGGTTTGCCAATAATCATAAATGTATTTGGTTTAAATACCTACGATGTTTCATTTTCCTATTATGGATGCTGTGCATTTAGTGTCTGACAAAATACTTTGAATTGACTGATCAACTCACACTGCTCCTTCTGATCAAAAAGGGTGTCTTGTATTAATAGTATTGTGGGAAAGCAATGTTCTGGAGTTGTTAGTACTGGCCACTCTGATGCAGATGATCCACAAGGTACTGTAAGTGAAGGTAACATTTCACAAAATTCACACCAATGATGAAACAGATTTTTCACAACCTGAAAGTAGTGAGTATGTATTACTAAGTGGTTATGACAATATTTGTTCATTCTTCAGATGATATCAGGTAACATCATATTTTGCGCATTCTTTGTACCTGACAAAGTAGGTGCACAAGAACTGCTTACTTTGCATATATACATTCGCTAATTAGCTATGGCATTATCTTTTGGAGTTCAAATGAGCAGAATAGACAGGCTATTTTTAAAGTTCAAAAAAGGGCTGTACGAATAATAACCAATAGCAGCAAAAGATCTCATTGCTCAGAGTTATTCAAATCTTTGGGTATACTGACTGTTCCATGTGAATACATCTTGCAGACAGTAATGTATATAAAAAAACACATTGATTAGTTCCCAAATAACAGTTCTATACCGGAACATGGAACCAGATTCAGGCATCACTTACAACTGTCTAGGAAAAAGAAAACAAAATCCCAAAATAGTCTGTTATTTAATGAAATAAAATTATAGAATAATCTTCCACAAGGTATCAAAGAAAAGACTAAAATAAGAGAATTCAGGAGATCAATAAAAAACTACCTGCTAGAAAAGTGTTATTATACTGTCAATGACTTCATGAAATGATACGTAAAATATGTATATATAAAAATGACCAACTTTGTTATAAGAGGTAAAGTAACATCTCTAGTTCTATACTGAAATATTATAAACAATCATTTAAACTAACAAAGCAGTATAATATTTTTCTCATTATGTATATAGCAGCATATTTATGAATTTATGTAACTGCATTTAATATTTATGAATTTACATATGGTAACTGCAATAAATATTTATGAAATTGTGTAACCACATAGAATATGTATGAAATTGTATAACTGCATTGAATACATATGAATTTGTGTAACTGCATTGAATATTTATGTAACTACATTGATTATTTATGAATTCTTGTATATCTAAAATGTATACCTATGTTGACAACATCCATACAATTTCGATTGTCTACAGATGGATAAATACATAAATAAATAATAAATAAATAAAAAACTGTAAAAGCCCTGTTGACAAAACTCTACATAGATGTTTTGCCTTGCACCCTGGTTTTGGACAACAGTCTTCTGGTAGAAAATTTTAAGAATATGGCATTTGCAATGTCACAGCACCTCCCTGCCATCATTAGTTGGAATGCACGAAACAAAAACAGAACACTTTGTCTGAACATTTAAGACACAGATGTGCAAGAAGGTTCAATATTTTGCAGTGGAGGAGGTTGTAACATAGCTAGTAGCACCAGCGATACCATGACAGGTATGGAAATCTCTTTCCTCACAGCATCATGAACAGTGACACATGATCCATGTCATTCAAAGGAATGATAACCAGGCTACAACACATGCTGTTCATTTTGGTAATAGGTCAAACCAGTTTGGTAAATGTAGTGCATGCTGATATTCAAAATGAGCAACAACAACGTCTTCGTGAGGCAGCCACTAAGGGAAACCCAGAGAAATGTGTGTGTCACAAAGGCACAGCTAGCAAGTTTTCCTTCGTGTTAGTGTGAATCTATCAACAACTTAATGCTTGTCCCTATTGATGAATGAACTTTTTTATTTAATGGTTTGTGTTCTGATAAAATTTAAACTTTATTCATTGTAAAGTGCTCGTAGGAGGAGCAATTGTTCTGATGAAAATTTTCTATCTTCAATGAAATTACGAACTAGTCTGCAACAATGTGTGGGAATTGACACTGCTAATTTAAATTTTAGTATTGGAAAGCAATAAAGAAATGTTAAATTGGATGGCAGCTTAGCTCTTTCCAAGAAGAGAAAACTATGAATCCAGTTTTCCAGCTCCACAATGTTTACAGAGAATAGGGTGTATGTAACAAGTTATTAGATTTCATAGTAATCTTTAACAGTATAAATTCAGCATTATAACTGAAAGATTGCTACTACAGTGATTGACATCTGCCGTCTTACATAACAAGCTCAGATGATCACAGTGATAAATGTTTATATATCAGCAAACCTGTAGCAGAAACTATTAAATAAACAGTAATTTGAAAGAAAAAGTTATAAAAGGAAAGCAATAATCAGTTAAAAACAGTAATTAAAAAGTGTTTTGTGCAGTATCATAAATTTAAGAGGTCTATATATACCTTTTTTTTTTTTAACAAAGTACATCTGCAATCTTACAAGAGAAACATCATACAAAATAAAGCTGCTATAGTCTCACAAATAAACTCTGATCAAAGGCACTATACTACAACGGACAAAAATCAAGCAGTTTGCCAACTATAAAGCAGAAATTTGATGCTACAATAGATTTTTACCTGTGTAGTATTTGATGAAATTTCTTTCACATTTCAGTTCAGTTCTACTATTGCAATAAAATAACTCCAATTTGAAACTAATGTGCAGCATGCTTTACATAATGATGAGTAATTATAATATAATTACCTGTTCCTAGAGTGTATGAACTCATTATGGTAGTTGGTTCACTGTGTCGAAGTTGACTGAATGCCTCAAGATAAAAGTAATACCTAGTGCCACATTGCAAATTTTGAAGTGTATAGTCAGTTGCCTCAGCCTTTAATTTTATTCTATCCCATTCTCCAAACTCCCTCTTGTAATATAAATAATGGCCTGAAAGAACACACAAGTTACTGACAAGAAGGGAAAAAATCTGAATGACTAGCATATTATTGGAATGTTTATAGTAAAAAAGTAGGATTGTCAAATCAGCATTTAAACTCATATCCAATAGCCCACAGGCAGAAAAATTAAAAAATGAATATTTGTTGAAATTATATAAACTTAAAATGATAAATTCTGAAGGGGATAATGATAATCCTGTACAGCTGATGTAGCACCTGAAACATCAGCCTTGAAAAAAATTCAATTTTATTATAGTACTTGGAGATATGTTAATATAGTACAAATATTATGTCAATAATATTTAGAGGATAAGGAGAAGAGAGACAAAAACTCTAAATCATGGTATACTTTCTATTCATTTAATACCTTACAGTATAAATGTGTCGTTTTCAGTCACAAACAATACAAGTGATAATGTGGTGAGAGGAAACCTGACTGAAATAAATATTGATACTATGCTGAGAAGAAGTATAACAAAATATTCACAAATCTGAAGTCTGATTAAAATTACTAATTGTCATATGTCACATGGCACTATGGTGATGCAACATAGCCTGTCAGGTGACACTCAATTACAGGTGACACACAAAAATTGTGAATCACTTCACAAATTCTGTTAATATACTGTATAATTCAGGGCAGTGTTGGAAGTCATCACTAAAAGTTATGTTGGGAATATGGCAGCTGATTTTAAGTGTTCAATGATTCAACCATGGTGGAGGATGTGATTTTCAATCCTAAATTTAAACTAACCTAACCACAACTTCACGAATGATAATGTATCTGAGAAAATGGTGGTCAACGATATGTGGCAGGACTAAGAGCATGATCACTTTGTTCACAGTGATTAAATACATCCTCTGCAAGGAAACTCAAGACAGAAAACCTTCAGTGCAGTGCTGAAAGCAAACTGTAATTTCTTGATATCATTGATTACCTGAAAATATCCTCACTCTGGCTAGTCGCATCATGAACCAAAAAAAAATGTTCAACTGTTTACAGAGCTTATGGGACTTAACTACGGGGTCATCAGTCCCTAAACTTACAAACTACTATTGAACTAGCTAATACTAAGGACGGCACAAATATCCACGCCCAAGGGGGGATTCGAATCCCCAACCGTAGTGGCCATGCAGAATGTGACTGGCGCACTGCAGACCACTCGTCCACTGCGGCTGGCTGCATCTTGAACCAATGAGCAGTGCTGCTTGGCAGTCAGCTAAATAGTTACTGATGAATCTTCCTAGTTGTTACAGTTACATCTTCTAGATGACATTGGCAGATTACAATTGATAAGAGAATGATAGGAGGAAAAATAAGGGAAAATATTATTATCAGAATGATTATTAAATTGACATGGAAAACTATTAAATGTGAAATAACTGAATAAAAGTTATTATGATTACATGTAGAAATTAAAAAATAAATAAATAAAAATTAAAAAAAAATGTTAGCCATAACGAGATTTGAAATCATAATGTACAAAGGTATTAGATATATTGTTTGTCTCAAGGAACTTAAGTATTGTTGATATTCATAAAGTTCAGTATAAGAATCCACAACCTTAACTATTACAGTATGCCATAACTCTGGAATGCTTATTATTTCTGTTTACAGGTAGCTACAGACAAACAATGAATCATAGCTTTCAAAAAGTTCTCCTTTATACAAGCAATATAAGGCTCACGTAATGTAAGCTGACTTCTCCGATTATAACTGTATATTTGATGCTATAGCGTGGCTCAGGCAAAAGGATGCAGTACTGTTTGGTTATTTTTGTATGTAAACATGTGTATTACATTAGTTGTGTTATGCATCTGTTGTTTTTGGTGTGGTTGTCATGTGATGAAATGAAAAATAAAATGGGATCAAAACACATCAAGAAAGAAAGCCAGGAATGGAATTTGAAGTGAATTTACCATTTATGGCAGTTTGGCAAATCCAAACAGTTTGGACATGATCTTGAGTGGACTTATTGGAGGAAAGCAACTCCAGCACATGAAGTGTGGAAGTAACAAGTTATCTTATTGGGACTCTAGTACACAAAGCAGTCCTAAATTATAGCCCTAGGAAGGAATCCCCCCCCCCACTGGATGAGAGAGTGTGAAACACTAATCGAGGAATTTGAAAAGAGCAGTGACAATGAGACCAATCAACACTATGAATCAGGAATGCAGGAGCAGATGGAAGGAGGCAATGGAAACTCAAGATTTCACCCAGTCCAGCAGGAAGAGCTGGAGCCTGATAAAAAAATTAGGCAGTGCCACAGTGCCTCAGAGTTTGTCTCTTGGCACTAGTCCCAAAATCTAACTAAAGGCAGATGAAAAGAAAGAGATGTCTAAAAACATGAACAATTTATTACTTAATAATCCGAATAATATCGACATGTGAAAAACTGGAGACAGAAGAGATTACCCCGACCCTGAAGCTAATGAAGAAAGGAAAAGCCACTTGACCTGATTAGATTCTACCAAAATCATTGAAAGAACTGGGAATTTTTAGAAAGAAGTTGGCTGGTCAAACCCTGCATAGAATGCATTAGTATGGAGGTTCTCCCTAAGATCTGGAAAGAAGCAAAAGTCATTGTGGTGCTAAAACCCAGAGTGGACATAACCCAAAGTATTACAAACCAATATCCCTGCCATAGAGTTCAGCAGTAGCACCTCTTGTCTTCAATCTCTAGATAGGTGACATGCTAGAAACAGCATCATGTAAATTTGTGTATGTCAATGATCTGGCACTAAAGTATCAAAGTAAAAACTTCAATGGCCTCAACAAAACACTGAAATCAGATCTGTAACTCCTGGACATCTACTACTCTACGTGGCATCTACATTCAAACCACAACAAACAACCAGCACCATAACGTACCTCAACAACAGACATACAAATAGAAATTTAAAGCTCTCTATGAATGACTAACACTAACATGAGGATAAGTCTAAGTACTTGGAAGTGATGCTAAATCACACTATAATGTATAATTAACAACTACAAGGTGCAAAGTAGAAACTAAAATCCCACAGTGATATTCTGCCAAAACTGTCTGGAACAAAATAAAGTTTGAGGAGTGTGCACATTGAGAATTTTAGCACTGACCTTTGTCTATAGCATAGATGAATTCTGTTTACCACTCAGCATGAAATGTGCACACATAGCTGATGTGGATATCCAGCTGTTGGATACAATAGTGATAATCTCAGGAACATGCAGGGCCACTTGTTGTGCCTGGTTCCCTGCCCTATCAAACATTAGAGCCCCCTGAAGTTATACAATCACAAATAGCCCATACAATACCGGTATACAGAAAAAAAATCGCACTGACGTGTTTTACAGCTCACTTTAAATTTGTAGTTTTATAATTTTTTGCAAACATTTTGGACAAAAATAGTAATGTAAGTAATAAAAAAAATTATAGTGATACGATTACAACTCCACTATTGTGATTATATCTATGAATCCAACACATAACATTCTTTATGGCCGTATTTTAACAGACAGGCAATTTTATATGATATTTGAGTTTAGCTTTGACAAACATACCTTTTTTTGAATTTTTACCTCTTTAAACTATCATTTTAATATCTCGCCCATATTTTAATTATATTTTTCCGTTAAAATTTTGTCACCTGTCTTGCAATGAATTATAATCTAATGTTAGTTAGTTATTTAACACCTGCCATCAATGGTATGAAAATTCTGGATTACTCTCACAGCTGTTTTCCATAGCGTAATGGGCGAGGAATTAGTTGTGATGTACGAACTTGTTAGATGGTGGTTCGAAACTTGCTAGGGCATGGTGGCTCAGGGCACTCGGTCATAGGGTTGCCGGCATAGTAGCTCGACGCCCTCTGTAATGAGAAACCAGTGATCGACGAAGTGATCAAAATAGAACTAAACAAACCAATATCCACAAAGTATGGATCAAACTGAAGAACCAATGAAAAGTGAGAAAAAGAAAGAGGGTTCAACCAACACCGTCTGAAGAGAAGGCCTGTGCGGTGCCGTGCCACATCACGCAGAGTAGGTCACGATCGCATAGCTCACTGCTTGTCCGATGTGAGTCAGTGGGCTGTGTCCCATCAGCCATCCAGTGAGCTATGTGATCACGATCTACTCTGCACGACGTGGCATGGCACGGCAGTGCACAGGCCTTCTCTTCAGACAGTGTTGGTCCCACGCCATCTGTAATAAAAACTGAATAAAATTCTCAACAAACAACCCAGAACCAACTTGAATGAACATGAACAAAGGACAGCAAAGCATCTCTCCCCCTGAAGAATATATATATAACCACCACTGACAATTTTTACCCTCTTGCTTCCTAATAGGTTTTCGTACAGTCTTGTTAACTGAACAGAAATATTCTGCAATATTCCGAATTGTTTAAAGGTAATAGCACTTTCTCTGAAAAGTAAATTTGTTCTGTTACGAGAACATGCCATGAACATACCAACGAAATGTAAAGAGGCAGAGTGGCCAAGCATATTGAGATGCTATGCTCCGAAGCGCGAGGCCGTTCCCCTCGGGGGTTCGAATCCCCCATCGAGATCGATGTTTGTGCTGTCTTTAGAATAAGTTAGTTTATAAGTATTTTGTAAGGTTAAGGACTGATGACCTGCAGATAAGTCCCATAAGCTTAACAAACATATTTATAACAACAAATTGTAAATGTGTACATAAACTGGGGAGATACTGTTACAATGACTGTTGTACATGACATAATGATAGTACTAACTTTGTATATATATTAAGTACTAGATTTATGTGGAATTCATTAGTACCACACTTACTCCATTTGTGATTTTAGCTGTAAAAGAAAAAGTAATCACGGTTTGAAATAAAATATTTGCCCTTTATTTTGGCGCAGAACAAAGTAACCTGAACCAAATCATATCTGAACAAGAGGAAAGGTAATACCATCTACGCTAAATGCGTCCATAGCAACCATGTTAAAGACAAACATTTTAGCAGATGCATTGATTCTAATTAATGACATTCAATATATTCCATAAGTAGTGAATAATTGCTTAGAAAAAAAAATCGCACCAACGTGTATTACGGCCAACTTCAGATTTGTAGTTTTATAATTTTTTGCAAACATTTCGGACAAAAATAATGAAAATGTAAAAAATAAAAAATTATTGTGATACCATTACGACTCTACTATTGTGATAATATCTGTGCACCCAACACATAATATTCTTTCTGACCGTATTTTAACAAACAACCAAATTTATATGATATTTGAGTTTATCTTTGACAAACATACTCTTTTCTGAACTTTTACGTCTTTAAACTACCATTTCAATGTCTCTCCCACATTTTCATTATATTTTTCTGTTAAAATATTGTCACCTGTCTTGCCTTGGTAGTTCGTTCAAAGTTTATTTCCTTTGCCTGTACTGGTTATGAATGACTATAATAGTGTGGAACGAACGTAGCGTACATTTGGCGTTCGGACGAGTGACTATAGCCTGGATGGACCACAGCGTTCATTTGGCGTTCGTAAATCGATTACATGACATCCCTCGCCCGAAAATCTCATTTGCATACACCATTTTTCTTTCTCTACTTGATGATTTTCTTATTACAACTCAAGCGTTCTCATTTCAAAGCAGTGGCGCACTGAAAATTATGAAAAAAACGTCGTTCTTAGGACAATGAATTATAATCTAATGTTGATTAGTTAGTTAACTCCTACCTTCAATGGTACGAGAATTACGTATTACTCTCGCAGCTGTTCGCCATAGCGTAATGGGCGAGGAATTACTTTGTGATGTACGAACATGTTAGATGCTGGTTTGAAACCTACTAGGGCGCGGTGGCTCAGCGCGCTCGGTCAGAGAGTATGGTAGCTCGACGCCCTCTGTAACGAGAAAACTAAGTGATCAATGAAGCGATCAAAATAGAACAAAACAAACCAACGTCCACAAAGTACCGATCATACCAGAGGCACAATGAAAAGAGATAAAAAGAAAGAGGGGTCAAACAACACCATCTGAAGAGAAGGCCTGTGCACTGCTGTGCCATGTCACGCAGAGTAGGTCACGATCGCGTAGCTCACTGCCTGGCTGGTGGGAGGCAGTGGGCTGTGGCCTATCAGCCAGCCACTGAGCTACGCGCTCCCGATCTAATCTGCATGACGTGACGTGGCACAGAAGTGCACAGGCCTTCTCTTCAGACGGTGTTGGTTCAACGCCATCTGTAATAAAAACTGAATAAAATTCTCAACGGACAACCCAGAACGAAGATGAACAAACGACCGCAAAGCAGCGATCTCCCTGAAGAGTATAGGCCTATATAACCACCACTGACAATTTTTCCCCTCTTGCTTCCTAAAAGGTTTTTGCACACTCTTGTTAACTGAAGACAACTATATTCTGCAATATTTCGAGTTGTTCAAATGTAACAGCGCTTTCTCTAAAAAGTGCATTTGTTGTGTTTCGAGAACATGCCATGAAATATATACCAACGAATTGTAAAGATGTACATAAACTCGGGAGATACTGTTACAATGACTGTTGTAAATGATGTAATGATACTACTAACTTTGTATACTGGTATATATTAAGTGCTAGATTTATGTGGAATTCAGTATTACCACACTTATTACGTTTGTGATTTTAGCTGTAAAAGAAAACGTAATCTCGGTATGAAATATAGTATTTGATCTTTATTTTAGTGCATAACAAAGTAACATGAACGAAGTCATATCTGAACTACAGGAAAGGTAATACCATCTATGTTAAAAGCGTCCACAGCAACCATGCGAGAGACAAACATTTTAGCAGATGCGTTGATTCTAATTAATGACTTTCAATATATTCCTTAAATAGTGAATAAATTCTTAGAAAAAAAAAACAAAAAACAAGGTAATTTGTTGCAATGTATACACTTCCATTTCATATAGGAACTACACTTGCCACAGAAATCTAGGACTTCCTTTATATACGAAAGTACTAGAGTCGAACGTTGTACCCTAAGGTGACCAGATTTCCAAAATCAAAATACTAAATCTGTTCTTTTCGTCAGTCCATAAACTATTGGTGATCGAGAACACTCCTTCTGCACCATCATTAGTGCCAGGTATAGCTACGCACAAACCCAGTAATGAGCTGCAAATTTTTGCACCATATATATTCACATCCAAGTACGTTAAAAACGACACACCAATTTGGACCAACACACTTCACAGTCCTCAGTTCATGAATGTTCGCTTCCCATACATTTTTAATGTGGTTCACTTCCTATAAGAGCTGAGACTCACAGATTTCTTACAAAATACTCCCATCAACTTTCGATAAAGTTTTAAGACTTTGTTGAACAGCCTTCCATTGAGTTGGATGTTTGAGCTGAACCCAATTAAATGGTTTGAGCACATGGAATGGAAACGCCCATTTCTCGATATAATCAGTGACTGTGCTTTAAAACAAACTTGAAATCTTCAAGAAATGTAACTCATTCAGCAAGCCGTCTTCTAGCAATACACTAGATCCAATTTTTAAAGTTTCAAAGTTGTCCTCCTTCTTCTCTTTAACTTTACTTATCAATAGTTCCAAATGCTCCAAAACTTCATTTGCAGACGTATTTTATTGTTGTTCATCTTCAACTGGCTCTTAACAAAACCCGCGGCGGAGTGGCCGAGCGCATTGAGGCTCGGGCATGAATGTTGGTGTTGTCTTTTGTATAAGGAAGTTTATAAATACCGGTAGTTTGAAAGTTTTGGGATTGATGACACCGCAGTTAAGTCCCATAAGCTTAACTAACATTTGAACAAAACAGAGCGAAAGCAGAGACTGAGGATCACCGAAAAATGATTTTAATATTGTAGTACATTTTTTTTGAGACAAGAAATAAGATTTTAGTCCGTCGTACATATCGATAAATCTGTTAACGGACGGTTCTTGACACTGCAAAGCACATGTTTCTATCCTACTACAGAAAACTTGCAAAATTGTTTCAGTTCTTCAATACGAATGGAGTATATGTGAAAAAAATATTTATAATTGTTTCTATATGAACTGAAAGTATGTCAGCAATGGTTTGCACTGCATTATGCACAATACACGCTGCACAAACCTACACCATGAATGTTGTCTCTTCAGCAAAGGTTTCAAACTTGCAAAAACATTACTTTGTTTCTTTCTTCCTGAACCCCCACCACAAAATGCAACAATTTTATTCCTCAGATTAAACTTTGTAATGACGCCAGCCGTTTCACCTGTAATATTCTTGAAATCAATCACTTTAACTTGAATACCATTATTCGGCACAACATACCTAACAACAACTGGTATCAGTTGTATACTTTTGTGATTGGACGTGTCCACCATAACTGACATATTTCGCATCGTTAAGCTCCACACAAATTTGATTCAATGCGTATGGAGCCAGCACATTCACTAATGTACGGGGCGCGTCCAGAAAGTAAGTTCCGTTTCAATTTATCTCCGCTGCAGTGCTGCGAATGCAGTTTGATTGGACATGTCCACCATAACTGACATATTTCGCATCGTTAAGCTCCGCACAAATTTGATTCAATGCGTATGGAGCCAGCACATTCACTAATGTACGAGGCGCGCCCAGAAAGTAAGTTCCGTTTCAATTTATCTCCGCTGCAGCGCTGCGAATGCAGTTCCGCACATGCGCTGTAGACGATGTGTATCAAGGAGAAGAACGTGCGCCATTTGGAGATCGCTGTCAGTTACGTATGCTATGTTGTGCTTGTTTGAAATGTCGGCGTTGATTGAAAATCCCGCCGCCTGTGAAATCAGGTCGGTGATTCGGTTTCTGAATGCGAGGAAAGTGAAATTTATCGGCAAATTTGCGATGTTTACGGACCAAATGCAATGAATGATTCGATGGTGAGAAGATGGGTCCGACAATTCAATGGTGGGCGTAGTGATGTGCACGATGAAGAACGAAGTGGGCGTCTACCTTTGGTTACAGAAGAACTGGTTCACGCGATTGATGACAAGATCCAGGAAAACCGTAGGTTTACAATTAGTGCTGTCGCTATGTACTTCCCCCATATTTCACGATCACTGATGCATGAAGACACAGGCGGCAGATTTCTATGAAGAAGGTAAACCAAACCTGGTGCCACGCTATGACAAATGCCTGCAAAATTTCGGCAGTTATGTGGAAAAGTAGTTTAAGAGTTGTAGACTTTTTTGCAATAAAAATTTCTTCTGGATCTGTGTAAGTTACAATTTCATTTTATTATCAAACGGAACTTACTTTCTGGACGCGCCTCGTAGATTTACACCTTTTTTTCTGGATCAGGTAAATTTGTTCTCAGACAGCTTCTTCATGATCGCAGCTGTGCAGTCCATTGCCCTGAAGTAATAGTTACGTTTCATTGCATGAAAAGCTAGCACACTTTCCTCAGCAGCAAGACGCTTCATCACTCATAGTAGCACTCCTCTCACATTTTGTAACAAAAGACGATGCTTTGTGACGAAGTTTTCTTTGAAACAGCTAGTTTGTGTTTTTTAACATTAATATGTTGCACAACGTCACATCGAACTCCATGTTCGATTCAAAACTACTTTTACACAATGTGCAAAACAATTTCTGCGTTTCTTGTTCTATTCTCGAAAAGAGAAAGCCAGTTTTCATTTCGTCTGTAAATACACACTTTCTTCTCGGCATTTATGCAATATAATACTACAGATAACGTCAACTGCGACTAATAGTCTAAAATTAGTTAAATTTTCTAATTGCGGCGACCTCAGACTGCCCTGAGAAGATAGCAAACAAACTCACACGGAAACACAAAGCGAACTGATTTAAAAGTGTGCGGCAAATGGAGGCGATACAAATGAAGGGCGAAGCTGGCTATCCGCTCTCGTGATTGCTCGTCAGGATTTCCCAAAATACATCATCTTGTTACTTATAGCCAAACATCACGAAAAAAACTGCTAAATTCGTGCCTCATTCAGTATCAGTTAATAAAAGCATATTTTCTTTATTGGTGTTTGTGCCCTTAGTTGATTTCCATTTCCTTACTTTGCACACTACTACCGTACTTAAAGACGATTTATTTCAAAATATACGGAACCGTTATTAAAAAACGGGACGAATCGCGTCCCGTATTCATTTTGTCGGGACAACGGGACACTTCAACAAAATACGGGACGATCCCGTAAAATACGGGACGTCTGGCCACCCTACAGTAGGGGAGACCGGGGCACGTTTTCCACCATTTTACATTTTTATTTTTGTACTTCTTATTTTTACCGATTTTGCGGTAAACAGCGGATCATTATATTTCCTACACCTTTATTTACAGTCTTGTACAAATATTTTTGAAAATAGTGAATATCATTCTTGGTAGCAAATGGTTTTGTCTGACCATGTTGCGTTGGAAAATTTGCCCCGTATGTGGGGCAAGTTTTCCAGCTTACTTAAAATGTACAGGGGCAAATATTCCAATTATACTTTCAATGTTAAAAGAGAGATAATTATCTTGATTTCACTGAATACGTATTTTTATCATGAATTTACAATACATTACAAAAGAGGATAGTAAAAATAGCCACATTAAATAAAAACAAATGCTATTTAATCGTTTTACAAAATATGTGACTTAAATATTTTACAAATACAGACATTTTTAACAATACTTATACTGGTTGTCTGAATCACAATGTAAGCAAACAAAAAATGGAACATTCCCTTTCGTACAGTGTCCATGCGCCCATTTCGTGCACTGCACACACTTTTCATTTGCGTTAGACTTGGCGTAAGACTCAAAGCAATAAGGAATATGTGCCCCATATGCACTCGGAAAACGTTCCCCGTCGCCATATTCGGAACTATAACACTACGTCCATGAGTAACAGTGTAAGCTATTTACAAAACAAATGCACAGTTACGTGAAGAAAGAAACCCAGTTTTAGTGTGTGCAATGCCAAAATAATAAGTTTAACGCTAGAATGTTTAAGTTTCAATAAGATCGTGAAAGTTTACTCACATTTGCAAAAATGACGAAAACAGCCCTGCTGACGTTGTGACTGCTGGTACAACACTGAAACTTTCGTAAATGAAGCGTGCTTTGTTGCTACTTCCTACAATATCGCCGGTGTAACATCTAGCGGTTTGTTTCGAAAATAAACGGATTTGGAAAACTTGCCCCGGTCTCCCCTACCCTCCCAGTTTACGTGCATATACTTCAGAAGACCTTTGTTCAATTCCTTGTTACGTATTTCACGGCATGTTCAGGAAATGGAATAAACACGCACTTTAGAGGGAGCATTCTTACATAATATTGAGAACATACTAGGTCTATTTAATTAATAAGGGTGCCCGAATAGCTTTTAGGAAAAAAGGAGAAAAATTTTTTTGATGGTGGAGGGTTTTGAACTTATGACCATCTGCATTACAATCCAATACGCTTCCCCACTACACTATGGGGAACAATTACGAAATTCATTCTTTAATCCCATACTTCTGACGACAATTGTTAACTGATGCTAATATGTCATTTTTAAACACTACTTAATAGTGTATCACTTATCAGACGAAGAATGACGTGTTTTTGTTAATTCATCAGTGCGCCATTGCTTGGACATGACAACGTGTAAGTTATAAGAAGAAATTCATCAAATACGCAACGCAAGATGGCGGATGCGAGAGAGAGTTCAATACGAATACGAGAGTTCCGGGCGTGGAATGTCAATGGACGGTGTCAAATCGCCGTTATGTTTGCAAATATCTCTCAAACGATACGAGATATGGAAAAAACATAAGAGAGCAAAACTGTAGAGAATTTTCTCCTCTGCAAATTCGGTTACTCAATTTTCGTGTCGAACGGTTTATTCGCAATGAAAATTATATTACAAACGGCTTTTTTGGTGTTACTAACGTATTTTTTGTCCGAAATATTTGCAAAAGCCAGGTTCTAGTCTCTGGCGGTCTACAGTTATATCCGTAAAATTTGGTGCCGATCGATTGAACGGTTCGACCTAAAAGGTGGGAACACGTTACAGTACAGACATCCCAAATCGCCGTTATTTTTGCAAATATCTCTGAAACGATGCGAGATATTAAAAAAACCATAAGACAGCAAAGTTGTAGAGAAATTTCTCCTCTTCAAATTGATGTATTCAGTTTCCGTGTCAGATGAACGGTTGTTATTTTCATTTAAATTACGGGTTGTTAAAAGACGATCGCAAAGGCCCACTTTTAGTGTTACTACCGTAACCTAAAGTGGGCCAATTATAGACCATACAGACCTTCTGATCCATCAAGATCTAACACCTACTAATGAGCTCAAATGCAGTTCATCTCCGTGGAAATTTGGAAAAGAACTTCAAGGCTTTGGCTCAAATACAGCCTGAAAAGAACTATGGGCTGCAAGTGAACACAAGAACTAAAATTTGGTGGGTAATCCCACAAAAAGATTGATTGGTTCAACCTCCCAAGAAAATTGTGGACATTTCTGAACCATGACAGAATTGGCATTGGCTGATGTAAACGATTTATGTGCAAGTGGGACCTGTCAGACAGTCTTGACTGTGAGAGTAGTAAGATGGGTAAAATTCAACCTATGGACAGTCACTCATGTATTAAGTGTACAGGTATAATGGACAATTGAAGGATGTATTCCGACTCGGTGACTCAGGCATAGAGTGGCTCAAGGGTATTTGTAACGTAGTGTAGCATTATAACAGCACTTGTAAAAAATATTGTAATTAGTGTAGAACTATAACAATATTTTAATTAATGTATTATGTGGTAATTGCCTTTGTAGATACCAAATGAGTGAATAATAATAAATAAATGTGATCCATTGCTCAACATGAAATTTGTAACTTGCTGAAATTTCACCTATGAAATAAATGAAAATAGCAGATCTAAAAACATATCTGTGTGCAAATTATCATGCTTATTCAGAAATCACAAATACTGACTTTAAAATCATAACTAAATTTATTGAACATAGACATCTGGCACAGTTGTTTTGTTAGTCTATATTCAACATGCTATAGTCACCTTGAATCTTATTATCAGAATCTGATGGAAGCATCCACTTTATTGTTATGCTTGAAACTGATGATGATGAAGCATGCAAATTAGTTGGTGCTAGTGGGACTGAAAACAAGAGAAGAAATAATGTAATCACACAGTACTGTCTACCAATTATTAATTGTTTCACAACTAGTGTAGCTACAAATCTACCACTAAACTAAATTTAATAATGAATAACTAATCCAACTGAAACATGTTCTTTTAAATTCATACTGGTTTTGGCTTTTAAATTTAGGCCTAAGCCCTTTCTAGTGGATCTGTGACTCACATAAATGCATAATACCTACATTATGATGTGGTGACGTAATGTCAAATGATAGCAAGAGTAAAAGTTGGATAGAATTAAAAGTGATATTTCCAGTTACATCATCAGAAAAAATACACTTTGATACTTAAAAATATTGGTATTTTTTTTTTTAACTTTGATAAGAGTAATATTCTGACAGGTTTGAAATGTTAAGCTGCATGCTTTAACAATGAAAGCCTGTATACAGTTTTCAGAGCTGATATTCTTCTTGGGTTGTCTGCCGGATCAGGACATTATCTGGACAAATTATTTTGGCGATCCATCTGGCCGCCATCTGTGTGTGCTGTTACACCAACCTGCCAGAACTGAGTTCTGTGCATGAGCAGTGTCCCTTTTTGTATGCCCTGGATGGCCAACAGTGCTTGCATAAGTATTAATGGCATGGTCTTCTATCATACTGTGCCCCAGTGGAAGAAGCCAGGGTAAACAATAAATCGCTATTGAGTACGGTACCGTTAATTGTTGGTTGAGTGACATATAGTTGTTTTTTCATGTGTCATAACACTGGGTTCCATTTTTGCTTAAGGGAAACCCCTTGTATCTATTTAGAATGTTGTCTGAGAGATGAATTTAAACTTACTCTTTCAACAAACAGTCCTAACAGTGAGAAACAGAGGCAATTTTAAATCATTTTATGTCCCTCAAAAAGACAAGACTACTTGCACATTGCAGATTTATCTGGTTGAAATAAAAGTGTATGTCAGTGGTGCTCAGTAGACCAGTCTGGTACCGGTATGGTTATAATTGTCTGACCAATGTAAACTTCTTCCACAATGACAAGGAATAGTATACAGACTAAGTCTTCAGTCCTAAATCATCCTTCACTGGGCCCAGGAGTGCTCTAAACTTGTCTGGTGGACAAAAAATACTTTTGATATCATATCTTTTTAAAAGTCAAATGACAAATATTTTGAATAAACTGATGGAATGTCTGCAGGGAACTCAGTATCCCCTATAGTAGCTAATTTATTGATGGAAGATTTTTGAGGACATGGCACCTGCAGACACCATTATTAAAAACCATCTGTTTCTGGAGGTGTGTTGATGATATGATCATGATGTGCCCACATGGGAGAGATGCTGAGAACCATTTTCCACGACATTTTAACTGCATTCCTCCTAGCATCAAGTTCATGGTGAAGGTTGAAAGCTGCCATTGCTGAATGTCTTGGTGTACAGGAAAGGTGATGGGAGATTGGGAGACACTGTTTACAGTAAGCTCATGCACATGGACTGCAGCTTGCATGCAACAAGGTGTCATCCTCCATACCAACATACCGGTGTCCTGAGAACATCGGAAAAAAGAGCTTTTGCCATTTTAGATCCCAGAAAACCCTTAGAAGACACCTATAAACTTCTGGCTTTCCAACGTTTTACTGGAAGCATATATTAAGAAATAGCCATACTTTTAAGAAGACATGATAAAAAGTATTTTTCATCTGCCAACCAAGGTTAGAGGGCTCTTGGGCTCAGTGAAGGATGATTTAACACTGAGGAGGCCCGGTGTATAAAAACCCCATGTAATTTTCCAAAAGTTCACGTCATTCAGACATTTAGAACCATTAAGATCAATGTACTAAGCAGCATTGACACACATTGTTGTTTCAGTTATCTAATGTGGTGGCATATGTTCTAGAAACTATTTGTTTTTATTGTTCTTTGCTTGTTGAATGATTTTTTCCTATTGGTGTTGAAGTTTGTGTAATTGTCTATTTATTCCTATAGATACATAAAGTACACCTTCTGTATTATCTTCTAGACACCTGAAGTCAGATTTATAAATTTCCTTAAAACAAATAATCTTTTATGTGTTGGTTGAGCGACTGATGCTCAAATATTTAAGAATATTAAAAATACAGTTTGTATATTTTTGCAGGCCATGTATCACAATTATGCAATATATCACATTGCCAATGAGACAAATAGTAATTATTCCTTCAATTTTGCTGATTGACATCACATATTTCTACTTCATGCCATAATATTTACTAAATAGTTGTAAAATGTCTCATTTCATGTTGGTGTTGGAAAGAATTGTTACAAAAGTTAAAAAAAATGAGAGAGAAAAATAATCTACAATTTTTCTAAGCTATACAGGATGTTCTGTTGAAGTATGAAACTTTTTGAAACAATTAATATCTCAGGGAAACCCTCCAGGTGACACTGCCTTGATGTACGGTATTACTGTCCAAACAGGTGGAGAGGTTTGCATGTTCATGTGAAGCTGAGGCCTATGCTAGTGGTTGCAATGCCACTGGCAGGGTCACCCATACTTGACAGGTCTCAGCTGATGAACCAGATGGTGGAATAAAATAGAACAAAAAGTGGCTGCTAGTGAGCATGAAAGCATGCCTATATTGGCATGTTTAACCATAACAGGTGGAATTCACAGCACACTCACCTCCAGGATGGAGACCCTGCAAGACCTGTCTCCACTGCACTTCTGGGTCAAGATGGAGGCAGCAGTAGGTGCATACAGACTAAGAACTATCAGTAACAGGACACTATAATTATGAGTGCTATAGACATAGGAATAATAGGGGACATGCCTAATGACTATGTGAAACCTTTCACTTGCTTCAACAAAGCTTTCAATATAACGATAGAAGGAAAGGAACACTGGAAAATTTAACCCCTGTACTGTTCAGGAGATACAGATTGGCTCACCATTAGGTCAAAAACAAATGAGAGTGTTGGGGCACAGCCAAGATTAGATAGTTCATTCTCTGTAGGGAAAATGGCCATGGAATTCCAGGTTGAAATGTTTGCAATCAGAGAATGCGTGGAGCAGAGTCTACCTAGGGGTTACGAAAATTGTAGCATCTACGTTCATTCAGACAGCCAGGTAGCTCTGAAATCCCAAGCTGCCCCTGTAACAAGATTAAAGATTGTTGCAGAATGTCATAAATGCCTCGAGAGACTGGTGGAGGGTCACAAATCCCTGAAGAAATTGTGTCTAATACAGATCCAGTATAGACCTTTCTGCAGCTCTTTAAGGGCACTAGTTGGCTTTACTATTTAAATAGGGAAAGATAGCAAACAATAAGCACACACTGTGTGGCATGGCCAGTGCTGTTTCTTTCTTTTTTTTTTTTTTTTTTTATTTGTCTGAACAAATCTAACTCATCTACATCTCAAGAAAGGGGGGGGGGGGGGGCAACCCCACACTTTCCTTAGCCTTGGATAACCTTGGCATGTTCTTTTCTCTGTAGCTCTTTCTGGCATGTCCAAAGCTCATTTGTAGTTTTGATCATTGATTTTATTGGCTGAATTAAATTTGTCCACTTCCCTACATTCCTTTTCTCCTTCCAAGTATATGAAATGTAGTCACAAAATGATTTTTTTTGAGGAAGTCATCTTTCATACAACTTTCTTTGATAGAATTATAGTCAGGTAATTTTAGCAACATTTTAGCGCTTGTTTAGAAATAAATAAATGATAATTTAAGAGTACTAATCTTTCTTTCTTCAAGCCATGTTTACCCACTCAAATATGACACAGTCGGCATTGTTATGAAAAACAGTACACAATATGTTGTTGTTGTCTTCAGTCCGAAGACTGGTTTGATGCAGCTCTCCATCCTACTCTATCCTGAGCAAGCCTCTTCATCTCCTCATAAGAACAGCAACCTACAACCATTTGAATCTGCTTACAGTAGTCATCTCTTGGTCTCCCTCTGCGAATTTTACCCCACACACTTCCCTCCAATGCTAAATTCATGATGCCTAAGAATGTGTCCTACCAATCAACCCCTTCTTTTAGTCAAGGTATGTCAGAAATTCCTTTTCTCCCCAATTCTGTTCAGTACCTCCTCGTTAGTTAGGCAATCCACCCACCTAATCTTCAGGACAACACTCCACACAAATGCCTTCAAAAAGGGATTCCTTATGTTTAAATTAATATTCGATATTAACAAATTTCTTTTTTTCAGAAACACATTTCTTCCCGTTGCCATTATGCATTTATAAAATTATATTCTACCAGGTGATGTCCTTTCATTCCTTTTCCCCAGTCCATATTCACCTACTACTTTTCCTTCCCTTCCTTTTCCTACTACCGAATTCCAGTCTCCAGTCACAATTAAGTTTTCCTCTACCTTAATTGTCTGAATAATTTCCTTTACCTCCTCAAACATTTCTTCAATCACCTCATCATCGGCAGAGCTAGTGGGCATATAAACCTGTACTATTTGGCAGAGATGTTGGCTTCATATCTATCTTGACTACGATTATGCAATCACTGCACTGCTCATAGTAGTTTACCCACATTCCTAGTTTTTTATTCATTATCAGACCTACTCCTATAATACCCCCAACTGATTTTGTATTTATAATCCTGTACTCGCCTGACCAGAAATCGTGTTCCTCTTTCCACTGAACTTCTCTAATCCCCACTATATCTAATGAATGTATCATATATGATGTAAAGGAATGATGGAGGCTATATTAAGTATTAAGAAGTGGTTTCTGATACTGTTCATTTTTTGACTTCCTTATATTAGGCGAGCTGGATTTTCTTACTATGTCTATACTTTTTAATTCTGACTCACACAGTAACTGCTCTGATTGTATGGCTACTAACATAGGAAGGGAAGAACTTTAAAAAGTGATTCAAGGAACACAAATTAGAAAACAAATAAATAAACAATTAAAAAAAATTATACACGATAGTCACCCAGTGCACTATATGAGAAACAACCAAATAATTCTACAATGGAGAAGTGATACATACATATAGAAAGAAATAGGAATTTACACTCACCTGAAAAAGTCTATGAAAAAGGCATTCAATGAGCAATGCACTCTAAGAAACACAAGTTTCATGGAAATACGCCACTGAGTTTACTTTAAAGGTACCGTACTCTGCATTTTCATGACAGCATCCTGGTGTTAGTAAACTAGGTCCTGAGGCAGTCCATGTTGTATCCAAAATATCACTTTTATATCAACCTAGCTTTTGCATCTGTAATCATTTTTTACTATAGGTATTAAATTTTATATTTTGTGTTCTATTATGTATTGTATTTTTATACCCATTATATCATACATTTACAATGCAGTTGCAAATCAAGTAATAAATGTACATCAGTGTAGATAATTTACTAATTTACTGTTCTGTGTTCTGAGGGAGGGATGAGTTCTCTTCTGGGGGGGGGGGGGGGGGAGGTACAGTTCAGTTCAGATCAAGTTGTTTATTCACGTCAGTACATAAAATATCTGCAGCTGAACAACATTCAACTGTTTCAACATTTAAAATTGGAACACAGGTTACATTGTGATCAAAAAACTGTTCATGGATATGGCATGAGGAGAGCAAAAATATACATACCAAATCCAGTTGTGTACTAAAATAAAGAGCATATTTTGGAAACACTATACATTTTTAGTATTCATTTGTGGGATAACATCTACAGCTACTTATACATCTACATGCATCCTCTACAAGCCATTGAATCACGCATACTTAAATTGTACCACTACCATTTATTTCCATTCCTGTTCCACTCGCATGTACAGCAAGAGAGAAACAACTGCCTGTGTGTGTTCATATGAGCCAAATTTCTCTTGTTTTCATGATACTTATGTAAAATAGCTGCAAATGCTAATTATCAAAGTTTTTGCAATAGTGTTTTCTGGAAGGATCATTATTTACAATACTAGGAATCCAGTTTGGGTTCAAAAGCATCTCTGTATACTTTTGTTTTGATTAAGTCTACCAGCAAAAAATCTAGGAACAGAATTGCTTCAATGTTTTCATTTAATTCAAACTGTTAAGGATCACAAATACTTCAGCAGTACTCAAGACTGTTGTACTAGTGTTCTATAATGTGATCTACTATATAGATAACACTTTCCCAAGAATCTCTCAGTAAACTGAAGTTGACCATTTGCTTTTCCTGCTACCATCACTACGTATTTTTTCCATTTCACATTACTTTGCAACATTTTGTCTGGATTTTTAATGAATGTAACTGTGTCAAGCAGTAATCCACTCATACCTTACTCAAACAACAGAGGATTCTTTTACCTAATCATCTGCATTAACTTACATTTTTCTACAACTAAAACAATCTGCTATTCATCATACCAATTCAAAATTGTTTCAAATGCACACTGTATTCTTCCAGCCACTCAACAATAAACAGTCATAGATTATACTGCCTATCCTCTCTGTCAGATCATTGATGTATATATGCAACAAGAGTGGTTCTAAATCAGATATGATTCCATTGAGTGCCCTTGGGACACTCCTGGTGGTATTCTTGTCACTGATGACCACTTATCATCTAGGACAGGACTAAACACCTAGCTGATTTTGAGCATGGCTACCCACAAAAGCACAGACACTTGCTTGTGCATGGACTGGAGTGGAGTTGAGGGGAGTTGAGTGGAGGGTAGGGTATGGGAGTAGAGTTGAGTGGAGTGGAGGGTAGGGTATGGGAGTGGAAGGGACAGGGGAGTAAATGCACATGCATTAGCACCACATTCGAACCACTCCAACTTTTTATGGCTGACTTTATGGTCAGTTGTAACAGAGTCCTCTCCTGTTTAACAGTCATCTCAAGTCATCGGTGCGTAATTCCGACCATGTCTTCACAGTTCAACCCTCTGACTATTTTACTCCATCCATGATTTGTTGGATATCATGTGAAAAATAGGCTAGCTGAGTTTCACACATGTGATGCTTTTTAAAGACGTACTGAGTTGCGGACAGAAGCTTTTCTGTCAGAATAAGTGGTGTTTGAATAGCAATTATGGTGCCTAAGTGACATTAGCATTGTTGGTAGAACCAAGTTTGAGAGAATACATTAAGATCCTCAAAACAAATTTTGACCACTGTGTGTATTAGATCTTGCATTTTAATTAGGATTGCATAGTACATTAATGTCTTGTGTACAACTCTGCATGGTATTCATCAACTAACTGCTGATGTACTTGACAATGATTTGGGGTTTAAAAGAGAATTACTGTATTACTGTAGTGAATAGAGCAGCTTTTAGAAAGGTCATACTGACACTTTTTGAATGCTGCACTAGTTTTAAATAAATATGTCTTTAAAAAGAAAATTTGAGCGAACAGTTTGATGAACTTTTGCATCAATTGAGATTGATTTAGCATTTTTATAACTTGTTTTTCTGTGAGAATTAAAAATGTATCTCCTGAAACTGATTTGGAAAGTCAGTCAAACATTTCTCACTATAGAACAGATAACATTTTACAACAACTTAACTTCAGAATAGGCCCCACAGTTGTTTCTAATAGCTGCTAAACTTTGCAATATGTCTGGAGCCACATATTGTTATATGCTGTTATTTATATTAATTTGATGGTACTTCTACACATGACCAGGTTGGTCTTTAAGGATACATTTTTTCAAATACTGTGCACATCTTATGGAAATTGGTCATCTGTAGTTATTGCAGTGGTGTACTGTAATAATGATAAAGCAATATAATATTTAACATGACTACGAAGTCAAGTGACAGTTGTCAGTCATGTAATACTGGCAGTCATCAGTCCTGTGCATGAAGAAGAGAATGTGCACTTTTCATGCATCATACCCATTCAGCAACACAGGTGTCTGGCAATGGTGACATATCTAATCATTTAAATATTGTGTTCATTGGACCATATAGACCAACAGTACACCTGTTGACTGTTCAGTCAAATGCCTGGAAGAGCTGAAGAATCATGCCATGATTTTTTAATGTGCAATTTAAAAATTGAACCTGCATTTTTTTTGTCTCCTACCATTGCACTAAACTGGTTGAAGGGTGACTGAGTAGAATAGTGATTTTATGTAGGACCAGAATATTCTCAGGTTCTTTGAAATCTTGTGCTAAGGTATGATTGTGGAAGCTTTTGCATGCTTAGCACAAATATTTCTACAGATACATTAACTACTACAAAATTCTAGCTACTAACATTTCTGCAGTCTTTTTTGAACTGAGTGTGCTACAGTTTCAGTCCTCAACTTACTGTAAGCAAGAAAATCTAATAAATTATGGTAATTTTTTGTTTAATTGAGCTAAAATTATAACAAAGAAATTTCTATGATTTTTGAAGAAATCATCCCAGTGTTACAAGAAGAAAGAGTTAAAGAATATTTCTGTTATGAGTAGACTCTCTTGTCAATTACAAACTTAGCAGTTGACTAATTTTCACTAATCTACAACTTATTTGGTAACCTATCATGTTTGATAAGTATTAATACCACATAATTTTAAGAGAATTGTAATCATTAAAAAATACAACATTTAATTAAATATCACTGTAGCTCATTTATATTTACTAATTGTATAGCTTTAAAATACAGTATTTGTGAATACATAAAAATGTACCAACTATTTAAAAGATGTTTGTATCATTAAATTCATAATTTATGTCCACTTAATTTTCCATGATGCAATTCAAACTCTTAATAAGAAATTACTATTATATATTTATTTATTTGTTCTGTCTATTGCAGAGACCTAACATCTTAAGCTACTGTTAGCAAGCAATCTCCATTTGTCCTCAAGGTGTCCAGGTCACACATACAGATATGTCTTATAAATGGTATAGATTTGAGATTACTGAGATATATCATGTTAGAAATTGATTTGATTGTGTTTTGAAATCAGAAAGTAGTACAAAGATGATACTTCAAGTATCAATCTTTATCTGGAAGTAAAAATTTCTCATTACAGAGAGGATTACTGAATCATAAGAGGCACAAGAGGCACAAGATGGTGAGATCCTCAGAAATACAGGTTATTTAAAATCACAACTCAAGAGAGAGAATCAGTTTATGAAATGGAGTATGAATAAATAAAATTGTATATTTGATCTTCCTTAATTATATCTTAAGTATCTTGTAACTGAGGAGAAATTATACTTTTGTATTTTGCCATTCCTAATCTAATTCTTCCATATTTTTTCTGTATTGTGATAACTTTTGAAAAAGAAAGAGTTGGCAAACATTTTTGTACTGGTATATGACATTATACTTACTCCATTTTATTGAATTTATTTATTTAATACTACATTTGTAAGATTTAAGGAATTTATGTGATACAGAAAAAGATAATCAAAATAAAGTGTAATTTTTTTAAAAATTTCTGTTCAATATTAAACTTACCTTGTACTACAACATAGTAGATGATTTCATCTCTCCCATATATGTTTTCTACTGAACATGAGTAATTTCCTGCATCAGTACTCTGTACTGGACTGATTTGCAGCACCCAATCATCAAGAATATATACACGACTGTCCTCTTCAATTGTTTTTCCACTAGAAACAAATGATTAACTGTGATTTGGAACTAACTGAATATAGAAAACAGAATTAATGTTGCAAGTAATGGACCTTGTACATTATCTTTAAATGTTAAGGTAAAATGTACATTTTTCAAGTAGAGGATATGATGCATAACAGATAGGAAAGTAAAAAACAAATGGGAAAATCTCTTAGCTTCAATCATGGAATTTCCAGGAATACCGAAGAAATATGAGGAGCTAAAGGAAATTATCCAGACAGTTAAGGGAGAGGAAAACTTAATTGTGATGGGAGACTGGAATTCGGTAGTAGTAAAAGGAAGAGAAGGAAAAATAGGTGAATATGGACTGGGCAGAAGGAATGAAAGAGGAAGTCGCCTGGTAGAATTTTGCACGGAACATGATTTAATCATAACAAACACGTGGTTTAAGAATCACAAAAGAAGGTTGTATACGTGGAAGAGACCAGGAGACACCGGAAGGTATCAGATAGATTTTATAATGGTAAAACAAAGATTCCGGAACCAGGTGATAAACTGTAAGACGTACCCAGGGGCAGATATAGACTCTGACCATAACTTGTTAGTCATGAACTGTAGGCTGAAACTGAAAAAACTGCAGAAAGGTAGGAAAATAAGGAGATGGGACTTAGATAAATTGAAGGAACGTGAAGTTCTGGAGAAATTCAGAGGAAGATTTAGGCATCAATTGACAGAAACAGGGGGAAATAAAACAGTAAAAGAGGAATGGGTAGCATTGAGAGATGAAATAGTGAAGGCAGCAGAGGACAAAATAGGTAGAAAGGCAAGACCTACAAAAAATCCTTGGATATCACAGGAAATACTAAATTTAGTTGATGAAAGGAGAAAATATAAAAATGCAGTAAATGAAACAGGCAAAATGGAGTACAGACGACTAAAAAATGAGATTGACAGGAAGTGCAAAATGGCTAAGCAGGAGTGGCTAGACGCCAAATGCAAATCTGTAGAAGAATGTATAAGAAGGGGAAAAGTAGATACAGCCTACAGGAAAATAAAAGAGACATTTGGGGTCAAGAAAAACAGCTCTATGAATATCAAGGACACTGATGGAAAACCAGTTCTCAGCAAAGAAGGGAAAGCTGAAAGGTGGAAAGAGTACATAGAGCAGCTCTACACAGGAAATGAACTTAGAGACGATGTTGTAGGAAGGGAAGAGGAAGTAGATCAAGATGAAATAGGAGATACTATACTGAGATATGAATTTGACAGAGCCCTGAAAGACCTAGGTCGGAACAAGGCCCCAGGAGTAGATGACATACCCTCAGAGCTACTAAAGTTTCTGGGAGAGCCAACCACAACAAAACTATTTGAACTGGTGTGTAGGATGTATGAGACAGGCGAAATACCCTCAGACTTTAAGAAAAATGTAATAATCCCCATTCCAAAGAAAGCAGGTGCAGACAGGTGTGAAAATTACAGAACCATCAGTTTGATAAGTCATGGTTGCAAAATTTTAACACGAATTATCTACAGGAGAATGGAAAAGCTGGTAGAAGCTGACCTCGGGGAAGATCAGTTTGGATTCAGGAGGAACGTGGGAACCCGGGAGGCAATACTCACGTTACGTCTTATCTTAGAAGATAGATTAAGGAAAGGCAAACCTACATTTTTAGCTTTTGTAGATTTGGAGAAAGCTTTTGACAGTGTTGACTGGAATACACTCTTTCAAATTCTGAAGTCAGCAGGGGTAAAATACAGGGAAAGGAGAGTTATTTACAACTTGTACAAAAGCCAGACTGCAGTTATCAGACTCGAAGGGCATGAAAGAGAAGCATCAGTTGGGAAGGGAGTAAGACAGGGTTGTAGCCTTTCTCCAATGTTGTTCAATTTGTACATTGAGCAAGCTATAAAGGAAAGCAAGGAAAAATTTGGTGAAGGAATTAAAGTTCAGGGGGAAGGATTAAAAACATTGTGTTTTGCCGACGACATAGTAATTCTGTCAGATACAGCAAACGATCTGGAAGAGCAATTGAATGGAATGGACAGTGTGCTAAAAGGTGCTTACAAGATGAACATTAACAAGAGCAAAACTAGGGTAATGGAGTGCAGTGTAAGAAAATCGGGTGATGCTGAAGGAATTAGATTAGGTAACGAAGTGATAAAGGAAGTAGATGAGTTTTGTTACTTGGGCAGTAAAATAACAAACGATGGTCGCAGTACAGAGGATATAAAATGCAGAATGGCAATGGGAAGAAAAGCATTTTTTAAAAAGAGAAATTTGATAACATCGAATATTAATTTAAGTGTAAGGAAGTCTTTTCTGAAGGTATTTGTGTGGAGTGTTGCCTTGTATGGGAGTGAAAAATGGACGATAAGCGGTGCGGACAGGAAGAGGATAGAGGCTTTTGAAATGTGGTGCTACAGAAGAATGCTGAAAATTAGGTGGGTAGATCGCATAACTAATCAAGAGGTACTGAACAGAATTGGTGAGAAAAGAAATTTTTGGCATACCCTGACTAAAAGAAGAGATCGCTTGATAGGACACATTCTTAGACATCGAGGAATCGTAAATTTAGCATTGGAGGGAAGTGTGTGGGGTAAAAATCGCAGAGGGAGACCAAGAGACGAGTATAGTAACCAGATTCAAGTGGATGTGGGTTGTCGTTCTTATGAGGAGATGAAAAGGCTTGCTCAGGATAGTGTATTATGGAGAGCTGCATCAAACCAGTCTCCGGACTGAAGACCATAACAACACAACAAATTTATTACAAATATTGTATGACACTTACTCTTCATGAATCATGATTCAGAAATAAGGAACAGTTTTCAAATATTCATGCTTGCAAACCACAAATGTTAGAAACACCGTCATAACATTCATAGAAATAAAAGGGATCAAATTTTTTGTTATTCAGTATGAGCACCATGTGTTACATGACACAAACTGTAATGGTGCTTATTTTTTGCCACACTCAAAGCTTCTGGTTTCTTGTTATTGAATTCACAGCATCAACAAATCCATGCCATAGACTTTCATGAGCATCAGTTGGAAGGGGAGAGGGGAGGGTTAAAAATGTTGTCTTTTATGTAACCCCTCAAATAAAGGTCACAAAGTGTGAGGTCCAGAGACCTGAAGGCTACTGGCAATGAAGTTGATCAACTTAATCATCCAGATCTCTGGACCTCACACGTTGTGACCATTGTCTGTGAGGGTACATAAAATACAGTTTTCTTTTATCTTGAAAGTCTGTGACATCAATTTGTTGAAACAGTGTATTTGATAATAAGAGATCAGCTGCGTTGTATGTTGCAAGAAATGAACCATTGTTTCAATATTTGTTGTGTAACACATGGGGCTCATATTGAATGCACCTAAATCTGACCTCTTCTCTTTCCAGGAATGTTGGAATTGTGTTTCTTTGTCTTGTAGTTTGGAAGCAATAAATGTTAGAAACCTCTTCATATGTTTTGTACATCTATGGGACTTAACTGCTGAGGTTACCAGTCCGAAGGCTTACAAACTACCTTAACTTACACTAACTTAAGGGCAACACACACACACACACACACACACACACACACACACACACACACACACACACGATTGAAGGAGGACTCAAACTGTCAACAGTGAGCAACCACGCGCTCTGAATCTGTTCTTTCATTTAGAATAGCCCTGTATGTTCCCTTATGAAAAAGGAAGGGACAGAGAGAGAGAGCAAAAGTGACTGTATTCATTTTCTTTATGTTTCTAGAAAAATTCATTTTCAATACAATATTTAATAGTTCAAATAAAAAAGTGTTAAAACATGCTGAAATTAAAAGTGAGTAAGCAATCCCACAAGGCATGCCAAAATCCTCTCTTCCTCACAGTAATTGAACTGTGTGAAATACACTAAACAATGAGGTTTGTCAATCAGGAAAATATCTCTGGTATTCTACCACAACTGCACAGGCATTGAAATTATAGTACCCACACACAAACAATATATCTGCATATTCTGCATTGTGAAACATAACTAGCATAATGGTAATCATGGACACAATGCCCCTGCTCAACTAAACAACACTCTTGCATGATGCCAATACAGGCTCATGACTGTTAAACGATCCAACTCATGTTTGCACACTGGGTATGCTTGAAGCTGTTGCGTTGGTATGATGACATGGTGTTATAACCCATTAAAACCACTAGAGCCCTAGTATGATGAATCAATCATCTGCTCTGGTATTATTCTCTCAAAGTAGCACCTACACAGCATTTTGGCTAGTAATGTATTCGCACTTGTCTTCATATTCATTCTTGGATGTGTGTAGTCTTCAACAACTGAAAATCGAATACATGTTCACAAATCATTTTGGTTTATTTTCTCATGTGAAATCACCTTATAAATTATGTGACATTTCACCTTAATCATATGTATAGCTCGCCTATAGACACAAAAAACACACACAAACATTCAAGCTTTCGTAACTGCTGGTTGCTTCATGAGGAAAAGAGGAAGGAAGGAGGGGAAAAAGGAAGGGATGTGGGTTTTAAGGGAGTGGATGAGGGGTCATTCCAATCCCGGGAGTAAAAGGACTTAACTTAGGGGGGAAAAAGGAAGGTAAACAAATACACACACACCCACACATATACACACGCAAACACACCTAGGCAGACATTTGTAGAAAGCAAATAAGTTTGACAGAAATACCACTTTGAGGTAGAGGTTCTGTCCAGAGAACAGAGGCAAAGATGTTATAGAATGGTGTGTGGGAATTTGAATTTAGCGGAGGTTGAGACCAGGTGGGCAATGGGAAGAGAGAATATGCTGAAGGGCAAGTTCCCATCTCCGGAGTTCTGAAAGATTGGTGTTGTTGGGAAGAATCCAGATAACCCGGACTGTGCCAAGATGTGCTGGCCGTGTACCAAGGCATGTTTAGCTATAGGGTGATCTTCATTACCAACAAACACTTTCAGGCTGTGAATGGACAGTTTGTTGCTGTTCATTACCACATAGAACGCTTCACAGTGCAGGCATGTCAGTTGGTAAATCACGTGAGTGCTATCGCATGTGGCTCTGCCCTTGATACGTGTACAGCTTCTGGGTTACGGGACTGGAGTAAGTGGTGGTGGAAGGGTGCATAGGGCAGGTTTTACAATGGGGGCAGTTACATAGGTAGGAGCCAGAGGGTAGGGAAGGTGGTTTGGGGATTTCATAGGGATGGACTAGGAGGTTATGAAGGTTAGGTGGGTGGCGGAAAGACACTCTCGGTGGAGTGGGAATGCTGTATCTCATTTTGGGGCAGGATTTAAGAAAGTCCTTGCTGGAGAGCCACATTCGGAGTCCGATCCAGTCCCAGAAAATATATGATGACAAGAGGGGCACTTATGGGGTTCTTCTGTGGAAGGTTATGAATTTGGGGGGATGAGGAAGTGGCTCTGGCAATTTGCTTCTGTACTAGATCAGGAGGATAGCTGTGGGATTTGAAAGCTGTTATTAGGTTATTGGTGTACTGGTTCAGGGATTGAGGACTGGAGCAGACTCATTTGCCACGAAGACCTAAGCTGCAGGGAAGGGAACGTTTGATGTGGAATGGATGGCAGCTGTCATAATGGAGGTACTGTAGTTTATTGGTTGGTTTAATGTGGACGGATGTGTGAAGTTGGCTGTTGGACAGATGGAGGTTGACATCAAGGAAAGTGGTATGGGATTTGGAATAGAACCAGGTGAATTTGATGGGACCAAAGGAGTTGAGGTTGGAGAGGAAATTCTGGAGTTCTTCTTCACTGTGAGTTCAGATCATGAAGATGTCATCAATGAATTTGTACCAAACTTTGGGTTGATAGGCTTGGGTATCCAGGAAGGCTTCCTCTAAGTGCCCCATAAATAAGTTTGTGTACAAGGGGGCCATCCTGGTTCCCATGGCTGTTACCTTTAGTCGTTGGTGTGTGTGTGTGCGTGTGTGTGTGTGTGTGTGTGTGTGTGTGTGTGTGTGTGTGATTAAAATAAGCCCATGATGAGGTAGTAAAATTGTCATTTTGTGAATTAAAGCACAGTTGTTGTTGTTGTGGTCTTCAGTCCAGAGACTGGTTTGATGCAGCTCTCCACCCTACTCTATCCTGGGCAAGCCTTTTCATCTCCTCATAAGAACAACAACCCACATCCACTTGAATCTGCTTACTATACGCGTCTCTTGGTCTCCCTCTGCGATTTTTACCCCACACACTTCCCTCCAACGCTAAATTCACAATTCCTTGATGTCTAAGAATGTGTCCTACCAATCTATCCCTTCTTTTAGTTAAGGTATGCCAGAAATTTCTTTTCTCCCCAATTCGGTTCAGTACCTCCTCATTAGTTACGCGATCCACCCACCTAATCTTCAGCATTCTTCTGTAGCACCACATTTCAAAAGCCTCTATCCTCTTTCTGTCCACACTGCTTATCGTCCATGTTTCACTCCCATACAAGGCAACACTCCATACAAATGCCTTCAGAAAGGACTTCCTTAGGCTTAAATCAATATTCGATGTTAACAAATTTCTCTTTTTCAAAAACGCCTTTCTACCCATTGCCATTCTGCATTTTATATCATCTGTACTGCGACCATCATTTGTTATTTTACTGCCCAAGTAACAAAACTCATCTACCTCCTTTATTGTTTCGTTACCTAATCTAATTCCTTCAGCATCACCTGATTTTCTTACACTGCACTCCATTACCCTTGTTTTACTCTTGTTAATGTTCATCTTATATGCACCTTTCAGCACACTGTCCATTCCGTTCAATTGCTCTTCCAGATCCTTTGCTGTATCTGACAGAATTACTATGTCGTCGGCAAAACGCAATGTTTTTAATTGTTCACCCTGAACTTTAATTCCTTCTCCAAATTTCTCCTTGCTTTCCTTTATAGCTTGCTCAATGTACAAATTGAACAACATTGGGGAAAGGCTACAACCCTGTCTTACTCCCTTTCCAACCACTGCATCCCTTTCATGCCCTTCAACTCTGACAACCGCTGTCTGGTTTTTGTACAAGTTGTAAATAACCTTACGCTCCCTATATTTTACTCCTGCTTGCTTCAGAACTTTAAAGAGTTTATTCCAATCAACATTGTCAAAAGCCTTCTCCAAATCTACAAAAGCTAGAAATGTTGGTTTGCCTTTTCTTAATCTATCTTCTAGGATAAGCCGTAAAGTGAGTATTGCCTCCCGTGTTCCTACATTTCTCCTGAACCCAAACTGATCTTCCCCGAGGTCGGCTTCTACCAGCTTTTCCATCCTTCTGTATATAATTCGTGTTAATATTTTGCAACCATGACTTATTAAACTGATGGTTCTGTAGTTGTCACACCTGTCTGCACCTGCTTTCTTAGGGATGGGGATTATAACATTTTTCTTAAAGTCTGAGGGTACTTCACCTGTCTCATACATCTTACACACAATGTGAAACAATTTTGTCATGGCTGGTTCTCCCAGAGACTTCAGTAGCTCTGACGGGATATCATCTACTCCAGGGGCCTTGTTTCGACTTAGATCTTTCAGTGCTCTGTCAAATTCATCTCTCAGTATAGTATCTCCTATTTCATCATCATCATCTACATCCTCTTCCCTTCCTATAATAGTGTCTCGAAGTTCATTTCCTTTGTAGAGCCCCTCTATATACTCTTTCCACCTTTCAGCTTTCCCTTCTTTGCTGAGAACTGGTTTTCCATCAGTGTCCTTGATATTCATAGAGCTGTTTTTCTTATCGCCAAATGTTTCTTTTATTTTCCGGTAGGCTGTATCTATTGTCACCCTATTTATCCATTCTTCTACATCCTTGCATTTGCCTTCTAGCCATTCCTGCTTAGCCATTTTGCACTTCCTGTGAATCTCATTTCTTAGTCGTCTGTACTCCATTTTGCCTGTTTCATTTACTGCATTTTTATACTTTCTCCTTTCATCGATTAAATTTAGTATCTCCTGTGATATCCAAGGATTCTTTGTAGGTCTTGCCTTCCTACCTATTTTGTCCTCTGCTGCCTTCACTATTTCATCTCTCAGTTTTACCCATTCCTCCTCAACTGTTTTATTTTCCCCTGTTTCTGTCAATTGTTGCCTGAAGCTCCCTCTGAAATTCTTAAGAACTTCAGGTTCCTTCAATTTATCTAGGTCCCATCTCCTTATTTTCCTACCTTTCTGTAGTTTCTTCAGTTTCAGCCTACAGTTCATAACCAACAAGTTATGGTCAGAGTCTATGTCTGCCCCTGGGTATGTCCTACACTTCAAAACCTGGTTCCGAAATCTATGTCTTACCATCATAAAATCTATCTGGTATCTCCCGGTGTCTCCTGGTCTCTTCCATGTATACAACCTTCTTTTGTGATTCTTAAACCAGATGTTTGTTATAACTAAATTATGTTCCGTGCAAAATTCTACCAGGCGGCTTCCTCTTTCATTCCGTTTGCCCAGACCATATTCACCCACTATATTCCCTTCCCTTCCTTGTCCTACTACCGAATTCCAGTCTCCCATAACAATTAAGTTTTCCTCTCCCTTAATTGTCTGAATAATTTCCTTTAGCTCCTCATATATTTCTTCAATCTCCTCATCATCGGCAGAGCTAGTTGGCATATAAACCTGTACTACTGTTGTCGGTGTTGGCTTCGTATCTATCTTGACAATGATAATGCGATCGCTGTGCTGGTCATAGTAGTTTACCCGCATTCCTATTTTCTTATTCATTATCAATCCTACTCCTGTGATACCCCCAACTGATTTTGTATTTATAATCCTGTACTCACAGTAAAGCACAGTAGAAACCCAAATTATGAGCCCAATTGTACGGAAGTCCCTCGTTTAACAAATTTTTTCATTTGTCCTGCCAAAATTACCACAAGAACAATGTTGTTTTCTCCTGCTTTGATGAATCCCACTTTAAGTAAAAGCCTACTTTAACGAAATAGACAAGAAACATTCTGCAAATTACAATTTAGTTTTTACTCAGTACCTAACCAAGAGTAAGTGAGTTTCTATTATCTTTCAGTTTCACATAGGTCATACCTGAATTATGTAACATCAGTAAGGGTGATAAAGCTAGATAAACAAATAGAATTGGCTTTCTACAGTATGTCTGCCTAGGTGTGTTTGCGTTTGTGTGTATGTGTGGGTGTGTGTGTATTTGTTTACCTTCCTTTTTTTCCTGGGACTGGAATGGATCCTTACCCTCTCCCTTAAAATTCTCATCATTTCCTTTTCCCTCTCCTTCCCTTCTGCCTGAAGAAGCAACTGGGTTGCAAAAGCTTGCAGTTATGTGTGTGTGTTTGTTTTATTTATGTTACTATCACTACCTGTGCTCCTTCACCTGGATATATAAAACTGTGAGGACTTGTAGAGAGGAGGAAGTACCTAATATTTTGAATAGGAAACCAATGCCTGGAAATATTATACATTGAGACTATGAGCACTTTATCTTTGATACTGTGGAAATCTTCTCTTTACTGGTCAAGTGCTCACATTTCTTAATGTATAAATTTTAGATTCCATATTTAGCAGACACCTTTTTCTTGTTTTTGATCCATGCTACCTCTGCCCAATATAAAGAGAAAGCAAAGAGCTTGCAGTAGAAAACATTTGTTTCTCAGTATTGAAGTTGGAGGAGTGCTCATAGTGACACTAGATGACATTTCCAGATATGGATTTCTATTGAAAATATTTTCTCAATGAAAGACAGCAAAAGTGAGGTGTAGGGATAAAGTGTTGGACACAGAAGGAAAGGGTCAAGGCTCAAGAACCAACATGTCTGTACATTTCAGTTTAAATATACAGTAAATTAAAATGAGTGTGGGACTTGAGCCCAGGACCCTTTGCTTTGGCCTCCAACTCTTTATCCACTACACTGCATTGCTAGTGTCTTTCAGCACTTCAATGGTGGCATTTCGCCCTCTTTAGGAGAACAGCATCTCGATGTTCACACCCTCTTGCTGTGGGAATGAGTTGTTAACCCTGCATACAGCAGCTCCCGGTGGCTGGTGCCCATATTGTTGGTGGACCTCATTGAAATTATGTAAATATTGCCACTTTTGTTGCCTTTTACCTTGTTGAGTCTTTGTTGACCGAATATGTCTTTCTCCAGTGGTAAGACCCTATTACCTTCTACTACGACATAATGTGTTGCATGATAGATGGCAGTTACCTTTGAGGCACAGACCACAGGAATAACCACATGATCTAGCAAACATAGTCTCCGCACAACAGCATGTCTACCTTCTTCTTCACAAGCTCTCATCTCATCTAACATAAACTATGAGTGACCACTATCCATAATTGCTTGTAAAGCCTTTAGGAACTCCCATCTGAGAATGATAGTATGACTGTATTCTTCTAAAATGAAGAACTGAAAGGAACACACTCAGTCATTTATACAGTTACAAATAATGCATACTACTGAAGGCTGCACATACGTCCCATTAGCCACATTCAACTGGGTGTTTTTGTTGTTGGCAAAAGTGGTCTTCTACCACTGGGGACAGTAATTCTGGAAAATAACTGTGCGACATGCTCCCGAATCCACAAAAATGTATGAGGATCAGCCATTTGTAAGGGTGTTGATGTAGTTTTCCACCATTTTGACAGTGACAGATGGCAGAGTTGTTTACTCTTTGGCAGTCTCGCCACCAAGGAGGGTCACAACACCTATTTGTTTTACAGGTTCTATCAACTGGGTGAAAGGCTGGAGCTCTTAAAAGGTGATGGAGACTTCGATAATAATGTTGGTGAGCATTCTCTCCAGAAGTTATTTTGTGGCAATGAGGTTCTACATAGTCTTTTAAATACATCTTATTGTCTTTTTTTCATCCTAGGAGTTGGCACTGGTGTAGGTGTGCTTTCACATGCATCAGCAAATGTTTACTGCTGCTCCTGGCAGTAGAGCATTACTTGATCTGGTTGCCCATAGTAAAAATACACTGGTTTGTTCAAGGGCCTCCAAACATTGGTCTTCCTTGGGGCATAAACAGGTTCCTCATGCTGTGTTGAAGGCGCATAGCCCCATCTGGGCCTCAATACTTTCACATTTTTGATGAAACTGAACAGTGAGAAACTGCAGCCAGCTTCCTTCCTTGCTATCTCTTGAAGTGTATCAGTTTTTGTTGTGACTTGCACTCCCAGTGCCTTTTGAACTTCTTCTTAACTATTTGATGAATGAAGGCAGCAAGATAGGTTTCTTCTTCCATCACAGACATAGATATTACATTCCAAATTGTTCAAACTTTTTAAATCCAATTCATTTTTGATTCATAGTCTCTTTGTACTGGCACTATTTTATGAAGTCATCTGCTGACAAAAATCTCCTTCATCAGTAGTGCCTGGTAAATGTCCTCAGGAACACCTTTGATAAGATGTGCAACTTTCTTCTCCTCCTTCTTCATATGGTCCTTACACAACCCCAAAGAGTCTTGAATGTATGCTTTCATAGTCTCTTCTCAATACTGACTCTGAATATAATTTGTTCTTGGGCTTTGACATATCTGTTGCTGCACATCTCCAAAGATTTCCTGAAGTTTAGTCTGGAGTAATAACTAGTTGGTTATTGTTATTTTTATACCTTTACTTGTCAGTTCCCTCCAAACAGAAATAGACTTTAGCCAGGCATAATGTCTTGTCCCTGTTGTTGAATTGAGAGATTTGCTCATATCCCTTTAACCACTTGCTTGATTCTTGACCACTATCCACAGAGAACACTGAAGAATGTCGCAATTGATAAAAAAACTATTAGTGTTGTCACATTAATCATTTCCTCTTCTACTGTCTCCAATGCTCAAAATCTGGTTTCTCATCACATAAATGATATATTTGTCAAAGCCTGATAGAAGTCACTTTGTTGATGAGGATATGTACTTATCATGAGTTGACTGTACTCAACATGTACACCAGAGACATGAGAAGGTGGAATGTCAGGGACATTGTCCATGTCCTATGAACAAAGACATCCAGTGATCCCATGACACAGAATAAATTTAAAGTTCCAGCAAGACTCTACAAAGTAAAAGCAATGACAGAGGTAATTTTGATGTAAGTAATATGCAGGGCTGATGACTCACTCCCACAGCAAGAAGTCATGAACATTAAGATGCTGTTCTCCTAAGGAGTGGGCAATGTTGCAACTGAAGCACTGAAAGACAGCAAGAGCATGATATACTGGATAAAGTGCTGGGTACAGAACCAACTGCCTTGTATTCAGTACCTCATTTTTATTTGAATGTACCATTCTAAAAATTCCTAGATGTGTCAAGAAATAATATTCCAGATGTTTTTGTTGGTGTATATGTACTGTGTAAACCCCTGGACTGAGTAAGTTCATTCTGTGCTCTTAATAAATTCTTAATTAATCATTACAGAGTTCAAACCAGTGTTCTTTAATCAGCTAGCTAACTTCCTATAAAAGCACAATGTGACATCATTATGTACTTACATCAACAAGTCTTTAAAGTTTATAAATGTTTAATCGAATCACCCTGTATTTGGTAATAATTTTTTTTTCTCTCTGTTGACATTTATCTATATCAATTGAATTCCAGTGTAATATTTATGGGATTGGAAAGTGATTTCTGCCCTGCCTTCCATATGATTTGGGCCATGTGATCCTATGATAGTCCCTGAATTATGAAGTGTGAGATGTGAAGTGTTGTCTATGTTTTTGTTGAATTTTTGTAGTTTTGCTTTTGTGGAGACAGATGTTGTGACATATGTGGTTACAAAAAAAAGGTGCTGTGGTGGAGTAGCCGAGCGGTCTAAAGCGTCTCGCTGCGTAGCACGCGGTTGATCGCCGTGGAGGTTCGAGTCCTCCCTGGGGCATGGGTGTGTGTGTTTGTCCTTAGGTTAGTTTACCTAGGTTTAAGTACTTTGTAAGCTATGGACTGATGACCACACAGTTTGGTCTGATAGATTTACAGACATTTGAACATTTGAACAAAAAAGGTGGCAATCATCCATGATGTCAAAGCCACTTGTAATATAGAAGTTTGGGATATAGAAAATAAGTATGGTCCTTGACAGCCTGTGAGAATACATGTTGGGTATTTACAAATCTAACTTAAAAATGGAAGTGTGAAATAATGTGTGCTCTGTAAAAGTTATGATTATGAACAAATTTAAACATCTGTAGCCACTGCCAATAATAACTATAATAATAACTAAACAATAATGACATGCATAACTTGTATGATGAAAGAAAGACTTATCTTGTCTAATTTTGTTGTTTTGTACTTAATCACAGTTTAGGACAAAGAGAAGATATTGTAATGTGTAAGATTTTGATACCCTCCATTTTGTCGGTCATATATTAGTATTATCAAAGTATTATTGCTAACTAGGTCTCTTTTTCTAAAGCAAGAAACTGGAATAATTTCTTCTTATGCAATGTCCTGTCTTTCCCTATTGTCAACCCTATGTATGACTTAAGCATATTTTAGAATGTCTGTAAAAGTTTGTTCACTCATTCATCTTTAAGAAGTTCCAGACTGAATAGAGCAGACACACAGGCAAGTCACCTGATTTCTATCCCCCTTGACAAACAGCTATTTGTGACAAAAGTGAAAAAAATGTCTTTTTGCCCATTTAGCTCACAGAAATCTAAACTATTATGTTGCTGTCTAACTACACCCTCAGAATGACAATATTTTTGGAAATAAACAGCAGATGTATTTACTACCTATGATTTCTCATAAATATTGCCATGAGTCTTCTGGCAGAATGCGTGGTGCAGTGGTTAGCTCCACAGATTGCTGTGGTTGTTGTCCCCAGTTCAAATACTGCCAATGGCAGAAAAAATTTATTTCTTTGTATTTCCTATTTATAGAATGTTCTACATGTTTCTTATGTTTAATGTACTTATAAGTTACAGAAAATTCTTCCTATGTATTAATAGTGGAACACTCCAAGAAGGAGGCAGTCTGTATTGAGCAATAAGCCAGTTCTAAGTGTAAAGTGTTGTGCTCTATTAATGACCAGCCTTCGAATTCCAGACAATCTTCTGTTTTCAATGTGACACTTTCTAGTCCTGCAATTCGTCCGCATCAGTGTGGCTCCGATTAGGCATTGTAAGAGCCATCACCTTCAAGGACAAGAACTGGAACTGGAATACAAAGGGTATACAACCCCCATCCAAAGGTCTGTGTCATCAAAAAACCCAGGGATACAAAAACAGCAGTTAGTCAGTTGCACAACAGACAACCATCTGCATTCTCTGGAGATGCTGGATAGGACCCAAACAAATGGCTGAAAGGATTCAACCAAGTCGCCAAGTATAATAGGTGAGAGCACATTATGTGCTTGGCAAACGGAAATTTCTAACTGGATGGGATGGCCCAACAGTGGTTTGAAAATAATGACAAGGTTGATAGCTGGGAAACATTCCAGACAGATAATAATAATAATAATAATGTTTTCTGTTCCATAGGACCCAATTGAGGAGTGAGACTCCATGGTCATGGAACAAGTCAATGCATTAATTCTTACACAAGAATGGTGGTAGAAAATTTTTAAGTAGTCCTATGCACACGTCAATCTTATGACAAAGTGAAAAGAATCAATAAAGGAAAAAAATGAATTAACTTAATTGTTTAACTTTTCTAGGAGTTCCTCGACAGAATAAAATGAGTGAGCCATGAGGTAACACTTCAATTTAGATTTGAAAGCTTGTGGGTTAGTGTTAAGATTCTTTAGTTCTTGTGGCAGCTTATTGAAAATGGATGCTGCCGAATACTGTACACCTTTCTGCACAAGTGTCAAGGTGGTGTGATGCAAATGTAGATTCGACTTCTGTCTAGTATTCACCGAGTGAAAGCTACTAAGTCGTGGGAATAAGCTGATATAATCAACAACAAACGACATTAAAGAGAGAACGTATTGTGATACCAGCGTCAAAATTCCTAGACTACTGAGAAGGGCTCGACATGAAGTTCGTGAACTTACACCACATATTGCTTGAACCACCCATTTCTGCACCAAAAATATCCTTTTTGTTTCAGTCGAGTTACCCCAAAAAATAACGCCGTACGTCACAAGTGAGTGAAAGTAAGCGTAGTACACTACTTTTTGTGTTGACAAATCACTTATTTCAGATATTGTTCTAATGGTAAATAAAGCAGAATTTAGTTTTGGAACAAGATCCTGAACATGGGCTTTCCACGACAGCTTACTGTCTATCTGAACATCTAGAAATTTAAACTGTTCAGTATCACTTATCATATGCCCGTTATGTGTAATCAAAAGTCAGCTTTTGTCAAATTATGTGTTAGAAATTGTAAAAACTGAGTTTTACTGTTATTTAACATGAACTCGTTATCTACAAGCCATGAACTTATCTCTTGAACTGCATTATTTGATACTGTGTCAGTATTATGAACAACATCCTTCACTACCAAGCTGGTTTCATCAGCAAACAAAAATATTTTACAATCACCTGTAATACTCGAAGGCATATCTTTTATATAAATAAGAAACAGCAACGGTTCCAAAACAGAACCCTATGGAACACCACACTTAACTGTGTCCCATTGCGATTGTACGTCATAGCCATTTTCAACACTGTGGCAAATTACCTTTTGTTATCTATTATTAAAGTAAGAAGTGAACTAGTTGTGAGCTACTCCTTGTATACCATAATGTTCCAACTTCTGCAACAATATTTTGTGATCAACACAATCAAACGCTTTTGTTAAATCAAAGAAGACACCTAAAGTCCGTAGCCTCTTATTTAACTCATCAAGTGCCTCACAGAGAAACGAAAATATAGCATTTTCAGTCATTAAACCACTTCTAAAACTAAACTGTTTGTCTGACAACAAATTATGTGAACTGAAATGATCAATTAATCTTGAATACAATAACTCTAGAAAAAACCGATGGCATAGAAATAGGTCTATAGTTGTTTACATTATCCCTTTCTCTGTTTTTATAAAGTTGTTTCACTTCTGAGTACTTTAATCTGTCAGGAAACTGCTCATTCTGAAAGGAAAAATTGCAAATGTGGCTTAGTACTGAGCTAATATATGGAGAACAGTACTTCAGAATTCTGCTAGATACCCCATCATATCCACAAGAGTCCTTAGCCTTTAGTGATTTAATTATTGTCTCTATTTCCCCTATGGAAGCATCATGGAGGACCATTTCAGGTAACAGCATCAGTAAGGCATTTTCTAAAAATGTTATATGATTACCTGTAGAAACTAGGGTTCTGTTTAGTTCACCTACTGCATTCAGAAAGTGATTATTGAATACAGCACATATATCTAACTTGTCAGTAACAAAAACCTTTCTACTAATCACTGATGTTATATCTTCTGTCTGTTGCTGCCGACCAGACACTTCCTTCACGACCGACCAGATGGTTTTAATTTTATCCTGAGATTTTGCTATTCTTTTTGCATACCACATACTTTTTGCCTTCTTAATGACATTTTTCAGAACCTTACAGTACTGTTTGTAATGAGCTACTGCATCTTCACTCTGACTGCTTCTAACATTTTGATACAATTCCCACTTTGTTCTACATGATACTCTTATCCCCTTTGTCAGCCACCCTGGCTGTCTGTTATTGGAAGCACTGTGTTTTGAGCATTCTAGCAGAAAGCAACTTCGAAACAGCATAAGAAATGTGTCCAGGAAAGTATTATATTTATCATATGCATTATCAGCACTATAAACATCCTGCCATTCTTGCTCCTTAATTAGGCTTAAAAAGGTCTCAATTGCAACTGGATTAACTTTTCTAAGTAGTTGATAATTATCTTTAACATTTGTTTGAGAACTAATACTTTTTAGAATTGAAATTTGGGCATCATGGTCTGATAGGCCATTTACTATTCTGCTGACAGACTGCCCCTCTAATAATGAAGAATGAACAAAAATATCGTCAATGGTAGAACTGCTACTACCTTGCACTTTCGTAGGAAAAAATACTGTTTGCATCAGGTTATAGGAATTAAATTAGATCTAACATTTGACTTTTTCTTGAGCTATCACTTACACAATTAACGCTGAAATCTCCAAACACAACTAAATTTTTGTACTTCCCATAAAGTGAACTCAGAACCAATTCCAGCTTGGTCAGAAACATTTTAAAATCTGTGTCAGGGGAACTACAAATAACAACAATTACTAGTTTAGTTTCATTAACATTAATAACTCCTGCATAACATTCAAATACCTTTTCTGTGCAATGTTTAGAAAAATCGCTTTTAACATACATCGCCACTCCCCCACACTGCAAGGAACTCCTAGAGAAGAAGGCAGTTAACCTGTATCCTGGCAGAGGAAGTCTCTGAAGAGCCACATCACATAAAAAGTGCTCTGAAATACCAATAATGTCAGAGTCAACACCAATAAGCAGTTCATTAACTTTTATCTCTGATACCCTGTATATTTTGATGAAAAATAGTAATTCCCTTATTACTAGATTCTTAGACTTTGTCAAAAGTGGTTCCTTTCTTAGAGGGACTTCCATTAAGCAGGAATACTTATCAGCTCTCCTCAGTCTAAAAAAGGTGCAGCCTTAACACCAACTACTACAGAACTTAAGAAGACATTGGAGACCAGCAGCAACAAGTCCGATTATCAGAAGAGCAATTGGAGAACAGGGCCCAATGACATGGTGAGTCAATTCAGTCATAGATACAGAGTGTTTTGGCCCTATGTCACTTAGTTAACCCAATATGACTGAGGTCCATAATATTTCACACCTGATGAAGGGCACTGCAGAAGACATGTATCAAACAATTCTTTTAAAAGACGTTTCAACAACACAAGAGTTTATCCAATGGTGTCAGAAAACTGAAGAGATGCAACAGAGGAGGAGGGTTCAATGAAAGAAGTATGACAGACTCCCAAATGTAGTCCCTATGGCTGTTGTGGAAGATGAGGAAGATTCTACTTCTCTCATATGACAAATTGTGAGAGAAGAATTACAAGTTTATGGCAGCTGGGACAGTTGGACCAAGTGAGCACCAGATTATAGCCATGGAAGTCTGTGCTATATGTCATGAGGGAGCTGACACTGCTGAGGAAGAGGTATTTCAAACAGTGGCACCTGTCAGCCCCGGCAGTCACACCCGACGTGAAGAGAGGCCTCGGCCTACTATGACTTATGTCGCAGCTGACAAACAGCAGCCTAGGAACCAACTGACACAGCCATAACCAACTCCTCCAGCAACTATGATGCCTTGCAGGAGGATAGATATCAAGAGGACAGAAGACAACATGCCATTGTATTTTCACTGTGGGCTTCCTGGACATGTCGTACAGTACTGTAAGGAGAGAAGATGACTTTTGACAATTATTATGCTGCATGATGCCAACCATCAGAGCAGTCCTTTCTATAGCAGTCAAGTGTAGATGATTACTGTCAACCTATGGGACAAAGCCCATCACCATATACTGGATGTGATCACTCTCCAACCCACTGCTACCAATCACTGTCACCTTACAGAGATACCAGATGCTCTTACAGCCACTGTGTTCAAGAAAACTTAGTGACGTGACAATCTGTGGAGATGAGGCTGCTGCAGATGAAAAACCTCCATGGACGACTGTCGCTAAGATGTTGGGAAATCTCATTGACATCATCATCAATGGCCAACTTGTCCGAGCACTAGTCAATTCAGGAGCTTCCTTCTCTGTATTGTCAAGTGACAACCACCACACACTAAAAAAGATAATGTTCTGTGATACAAGAGCAACTGTGTTGAAGGTCACAAATGGAAAATACGTCTGGCTGGCAGGAACATGTGTTGCAAGATCAACAAAAGGATGAAGCCATTTGAAATTATCATTTTAACAGAATGTAGCCATAATGACATCCTTGGATGGGACTTCCTTCAGGCATCCCCAGCTGTCATTGGCGGTGGAAGAGCTGAGCTAAAAATTAAGGAAGCCATTCCATCAAGTACATATAACAAGAACTCACCTGGGAGGTTGTTTTTTGTCAAGAATGTTGAGATTCTGCTGTTAAGAATGAGAAGAGTTCCAGTCAGCAACTGAGATGACCAACTGAACTGTAAATTGCTTGTTGAGCACAAGAAGCTAATCAGTATAACGAAGGAAACCTACACACCAGCAGCTATCATATGCATTACAGGTGGTCGACGAGAACTTTGGGTCACTAATTTCCACAAGCAATCACAACTTCTTCCTAAAGGAATGTGTATTGGAACAGTTGAATCAGTCCAGGATGGTGAGCTCAATGTCATCGACGAAGTCTCATGCTCTGCAGTTAACGCTGAGAACGGACAAGAGGAAACTACTATGGAACTACATGTAGGGTCCGGTCTGACCCAAGAACAATGTCAACAGGTGTTAACCATACTGCATCAATTTTCAGGTGTATTCCGAGTCAGGCTGGAGAAGAGCTAGATGAAACGGCGCGTGATAAAACACCATACCAATACTGGGGATTATCTGTCAATCAGCCAGTGTTCATACAGCGTGTCACCAACTGAAAGATGAATAATTTGGGGAGAAGTGGAGAAGATGTTGCACAATGACATTATTCAACCTTCAGAGCATCCATGGTCATCTCTGGTGGTGCTTGTGAAGAAAAAGGATGGCACATGGCGTTTCTGTGTTGACAATCGATGGCTGAACAAAATCACAAAAAAAGATGTTACATACTTCTCAACCATGGACATACAGACAGGTTACTGGCAAATTGAGGTTGATGAAGCTGACAGAGAGAAAACTCTTTTATTGCAACTGATGGTCTCTATGAAATAAAGTAATGTCATTTGTACTGTGTAATGCCCCGGCCACATTTGAACGCATGAGGGACTACTTGCTTTGACACCTTAAATGGATGAAATGTCTTTGTTATCCAGATAACATTGTTATTTTCTCATGGACGTTTTTCAGAACATCTAAGTTTCCTGCAGCTGTGTTGAAGTATGTTCAGACAGCAGGACTCAACCCAAAGAACTACCTCTTCATTGCCAAAGACACAAAAATCCTGGGGAAACTAGTGAACGGAGATGGTGTCCATACTGATACAAAGTAAGGGCATTCACTGAATTTCCAACTCCTCAGCACATCCATAATGTGAGAAGTTTTCTCAGGCTGTGCTCATACTACTGTTGTTTCATAAAAGGTTTTTGTAACAAAGCACTTCCATTGCAAGAGCTTCTGCATTGAGATGCCAAGTTTTATTGGGATGAGATGAAGGAAAGTGCTTTCCAGGCACTTAAGGAGGCTCTAACTTCCACACCAGTTCTACCCTGATACAACGAGAATGTGCAAACCGAACTTCACGTAGACACAAATACTAGCGGTCATCTGGTACCAAATCCAGTTGTATCAGCTCCATTCCACAAGATTTGAATCAACCTTCTAGGTAGGTTCCCAAAGGATTCTCCAGAACTGCCATACAGAGGACCCATGACAAGATCCAGGACACTACAGCTGGCTCCAAAGGGGACCTAACAGCGGGTTGCTGTTCTTTCTGGAAGGGGAGCAGTGCCATGAGCCTTCTGACAGTGTTTGGCGCAGTGGTTGGCATCATAGATCACTGTGCTTGTGGTCCCCAGTTCAGATACCACCATGGGCAGAAAAAAAATCTTTGCATTTACTATTTATAGAATTTTCTACATGTTTCTTATGTTTAATGTACTTGTAAGTTCCAGAAAGTTCTTTCTATGTATAAATAGTGGAGTGCTCCATGCAGGAGGCAGTCTGTACTGTGTGTAAGCTTGTGTTAGCAATAAACCTGTCCTAAGTGTAACATTTTGTGCTCTATTAATGAACAACCTTCAAATTCTAGACAACCTGCAGTTTTCAAGATGACAATATTATCTAAAGTGTACTCTTAGGTTATTCCCTAGCAAGACCTTTGGAAATTGGGAGACATTCAGAAAAAAATGGGCAAATATTTGTGACAAGTAAGAATATGAATGCCATTACTGGCCCCAGAAACTGTTACAAACACAACACAAAGATGAATGGGACAAATTATCTGTAGGAAGACATGAAGCAGCCATCAGTACTACCACTCAACAACTTCAGGTGTTTGATCACATGGCCATGCTGAACCTTGCTGCTCATGATCTTCTAATTCATTTTACTATCTCTTAAGATGTTTTACTGCCAATGCATAATTAAAACTCAACTCTGATATTTGGATACTTGGCGATGGCATCCTCTTGGGTAACATATTCCAGAACTAAAAATGTCCCACATTCAGATCTGATGACTTTTTTTTCCAACTCTCTCAGCTGTTTCCCTACACCAGCTATGTCTATTATTATGTCCTCCATTTGGGAGTGTGTGCAACAACCAAATGAAGGTATGTTTGCCTGGTTCTCCTGCAGTAATAATTTCTTAAACATTAAATTTAAAACTTCAGCCTTCATTTTGTTGTCTTCTATGACCAGAATGATCAAATGACTGGACAGAGGCATTTGATTCGCTTACAATTTTTACACAGGACCAGATTTTTTTCATGTTCTCAGCAAGAACTTTTACTAAAGTATGATGGTGGCAGTTATTGTATGCTTTGCACATCAGTCTTTTTACAGATGCATGAATCTGTACTAACTTTTGCCTAATTTTATTTGCTTGACATTTTTTGAACTGAGAGTGCAACTGCCTTTGCTTTCTAAGCATCTTTTGAATACCGGTATTATTATTGAATCATTGTGGGTCTTTCCCATCCTTGATTCACTTTGTCATCACATATTTCTCCATTGCTTTATTTATAATGCATTTAAATTTTGCCACATAAATCCTCTGCATCCAGTGTACCAGAACTAAACAATGTCCATTCATTCCTTAAGTGCTTATCTGCTCTTTCTCGCACAAAAATTCTCCTAGATTTCTTGACTGATTTATTAACTTTGGTGATGATTGTTGTCATGGTGACATCATGATCATTAACCCCTATCTCTAGTGTGACATCACTGACAAGGTCTGGCCTGCTGTAGCTATAATTTCTAAAATACTTCCATTGTGTGTGTGGCTGACAAATTAGCTGCTCAAATCAGTGTTCAGAAAATGTGTTCAACAGTAGTTACATGACTGTTTGTCTGTATCCCCTGTAGTGAAATTATAGATCACCCAGTCTATACTTCGCAAGTTAAAGTTGCCACCAATTAATAATGCATGGTCTCGGTACCTTCGGGTTACTGAGCTTAGACTTTCTTTGAATGATTCCAAAACTGTGATAGTGGCACCAAGGGGCCTGGTAAAAACACCCAACCATTAACTTGATTTTGCTATACTTCTCATATGCATCCTGATAACCTCACACTCACTCTCTAATTCAACCACAGTAGAAACAATATTTTCTTGACTGCAATGAACACACCTGCTCCAATTGTACCTGATGTGACTTTGCGATATACATTCCACTCTTTGCTAAATATTTTGGATCTTAATACCTCAAGATTCAGCCAACTCTCAGTCCAGAGGATTATTTGAGAGCAACAAATTTGCTGCATGCAGTAAATTTGAGAACTTTGTTTTTCATACTCTGAAAATTTACTGCTAATATTTTGACAGTCAAAGAGTCCTTCTGATTTTGGCCAGATTTCACTGTCTGCATATTGACTGATGAATGTTCATCAGAATGATTACCTAGCCTTAAAATCCCCACATGAACTCCACAAATACTCTGCCAGGCAAATAGCTGCTACCTTTGTATAATATGCCCCTGATCTATCAAGGGGATCCCTACAATTCCCCATGCAATAATTCAGGTCAAGAAATCTGCATCAATGACTGTCACAGAGCCGCCAGAGCCTTTGGTTGTATCTCTCCACTCAGCTACAAACAAAAGGACCCTGATCTACTCTGGGAACAATGCTGCAAATTGAAAGCTATGCTTGCATGTGACAGGAGCAACAATTTACAGATGAATTCACACTGTACACTCAATAGCTGCTGGCAAGGCAGCCTCCACAACATGGATTCTTTCTGGCCCTGGATGATATCTGTCTAAGGGGATCCTAACATGTGCCTAACATTGGAGCACCTAATCACTAACAGACCCCTCAACCCATGTGCCTGCTCAGACCCTGCTGAAGGACCATCCACCTGACCACTCCCAGCATGAACAGGTGATGCCACATGACCTGCCTCCACATTTGACCTCTGCATTGAGCGACATAAATGCACTACCCACCACTCACTCTGCAATAAGAGCAGATCAGCTGTGACTTGGACACATGAAGGTGCCTCAGCAGCAGAGTCCGAGGGCAACAAACATGACACTTGAGGTGCCCCATGCATCACGCCAGTCACTCTACCACCGCTACACCTTGAAGCAGCAACCAGATGGCAGACCGTGGCCACCCCAAAAGAACCTTATGATATGGCATGCTTGTATAGGGGTGGTTCCATCATGGTTTGGGCATCTATATTGCAGTACTTGACCTTTTCTATCATTAGTTTCACTGGTTGTATAAAGAAATGAATATCTCATCACCCTCATCGAGAAATTGCTAATTATGTCTAATATATTGCTAACAAACATTACCATAATTCAAAATTTTCAATCAAGGTGCACTCCTAAAACTTTACACTGTCTGGATGTTTTACCTAATACTTTATTACCCTGAGCTACAGTGCACTCTTGTAAGTCACTTAAATTAAAAGGCGCCATGTCTGTTTTTTCTAAATTTACTTTTAGGTTGTCCTTTTTGAACTCAGTCTTAGCTCTTTCTACATAATTTCTAATTTCGTCGCCAACACTATACAAATCATTTCCCCCGACAATGCCTGAAGTGTCATCCACATACATTGTAAACAAGTTATCATTTTTGAATGCAATTGGAAAGTAATTTACATAGCAAATAAACAGGAAAGGCCCTATTATGGACCCCTAGGGCACTCCAAATTTGACTTTCCCTGATACTGGATCTTGTGTTTTTTTATCTTATCTTTCACCAGTGTTGTGTGGAACTGCAGTGCTTGAATTCTGCTTTCTAAAAATGATGTAATAATTTGTGTTAGTTTTCCACTGATGTCATCTATGGCCAATTTTGACAGAAGTATATCATGACAACTCTGGCAAATGCGTTTGAGAGATCTAAGAAAACTCCTGCTACATGGTTGGCGTCACTAATTTTCTCTAGGACTTCTTGTATAAATTGTAGTACAGCCATCATCATGCTACGATCATGCATAAAACTGTATTGAAAGTCACCCAAGGGATTGTGACTGTCAGGATTGGTGCAAGCCAAACTGCTGCCCTGTGTGAGTTGCAAAATTTCCAACCCCATAAGAAAACCTTTATAATGTTAAACTCAGATTTTTTGTATGTTACTTCTGCTGTCATATTTTGGTACAAATTAAAATATTTTTGATGATTATGTAAAACTGAAAATGTGTACCCAGTTGGGATTCGAATGCTGGTCTCCTGCTTTCTAGGCAGCTGTGCTGACCACTACACCAATGGGGACACAATAATCACTGAACCTGCAAGGACCACCTAAGCACACCTCCTGTCAGATAGAAATTTCCAGCTTCACCCTGCCTGCAGTACTCAAACTCATAGTTTTGAAACTAATTCCCGTAAGAGTAAGGGCCACAAACTTGCCCACAACCTTTCCACTAATGAATGGATCATTGCCCATCATCAGCATATTATATACATGTGGCATCTGTTCTGAAAGAACAGACATCACTTCTGATCCTGCAGTTGTTATTCTTTCTTATTCACAGAATATATGATGTCAACTATGAATGGGCTAAGCTGATAATATGTACCCAGCCAGGATTCGAACCCAGGTATCCTGCTTTTTAGGTAGTTGCACTGACCACCACACCTTACAGGAATTAGTTTCAAAACTATGAGTTTGACTGCTATGGGCAGGGTGAAGCTGGGAATTTGTATCTGATGGAAGGCATGCTTAGGTAGTCCTTGCAGGTGTGGTGATCATTGTGTTCCCACCTGTGTAGTGGTCAGCGCAGCTGCCTAGAAAGCAGGAGACCTGGGTTTAAATCCTGGCTGGGTACACATTTTCAGCTTTGCCCATTGGCAGTTGATGTCATAAATTCTGTGAATAAGAAAGAATAACAACTGCAGGATCAGAAGTGACATATGTATATAGATTATGTAAAAGACATAGCCTAAAAGACATAGCCTAATATACAAAGTTGGAAATGCTTTTACCAAAAACCTTGAGAGTTCTTGACCAATTTATTACAAATTTTTAAACCAAACACTGATGAACATTCATAAGGACATGGGTTGTATATTTTTGAAATATAAATGGTTTTTGGAAATTTCTGTTATAAATTTCAAGGACTTGTACCGTGTGTACATATTCTGATAAGGACTTCACATGTGGAAATGTTATCCAGTGGCACTAGGAGCATTTCTTTATCTTTGTCACTATGAAACAAATCTCTTCCAATGCAAGCTCTTCACTTGCTGTATTTTGGGAGAAGCTGACATGGACCAAACAAAAATAAAAGTCTTTTAAACATGGAGTCTAGAACAAATACCTTAGCAATTAAGAGCACTTGAGCAGTCAAAGATACATGTAAATAGTAGACAACCGAATATGAAGACATTGCCCAAAGCTTCAATGTATGCATTTTAGAGCTCATGTTTACTAGACATTTTGTTCTTGTTTTGCTGCATATTACTTCCTTCTAAAATCTGTAAAGCAAAGAGCTTGTACTAGTATAGATTTTATTCACAGTGTCAAAAAGTAATGAAATACTCCTACCATCAATGGATAACCATCTCAGACATGGGTTCTTTATCAAATTCTTATGTTTTAATTCTCCTGTCTACAAAGGCTCATAGTTTGTAAAGAGAATTTCTGAAACCTTATATTAGGAAAAGTAGTTAGTTACCACAAATCTGGAAAAGTTCCCAAAGTATTTAGTTTGAATTTTTACATGATATTCTACTGAACATATACTCAGAAATAAACAGAGGGGGGGGGGGGGAGGCATTTATGCACTGTCAAATGAGGCGAGGGGGAGATGAAGGGAGAGAAAGATAGATGGGGCTGATTATATGGGCTGAAACATGGGTGTTGCTCGAGTTTGTCACTTCAGTAAGCTATATTCTAGACTGATTGTACATGAATTAAAATTTAATCACTGCAGTCCAAAAAATCTACTACCATTATGTTAAAAACAGCTTAAATCCCTCTTTCTAGTTGCAGTTACTTCCACCTTACACACTCGTACGACGACAAAGAAAGCAGTACAAACAAATGCATCTTTATGAGTGGGTAAATTTTCATAAATTTCTTCTGAACTTGCTGTTCCAATGTAGGTTGTAGCAGAAACTATGTAATTAGTAGTAATATCTACAGCTATGTAGAGAGGATTTCTCATGACAAAGAAAATGGGATGATATTCTTTTCCATTTTCATAACTTTTTCTTTATAATGTTGAAATTAAGAATGTAATGGAAGGTAAATAGAGAAATGTTCATGAACTGCACCATGCTCACTCATTAGAAAGAACGAATGTCATACTTATTATGACAACTCTTTCATGTCTGACTATTGATTAGGTGCTAATGGACTAGTCTACATCACTGAATCACTTAACTTCTCCCCTCTATTTTCCATTCTAGCTATTGGGAAGACACATGATGTTTTCCTACCTTATTAGTTTTCAAATAATAGAAGAAACATTTTACCGCCTTCAACCTTTAAGGAAAAAAAGTCTGACTTACGAGCAACATGTATGAACTATTCTAATTATTCTTAGGCTTGACAGATGGTCGGGATTCATCTGGATCCTTCTTACACTTCATACAGTGTCCACACTCTAGACAAAACACAGAATACATGACAAAATGTTTCTGGCAAAGTTCTATTTAAGAAATTATATTATTATTTTGTATTGCTTGTTAATACTATGGGGATAACTTGGAAATTGGGTCTGGCAAGAGGTGTAGTTGGGTAGTTGGTGCAGATGTGGCTGCTGTGTGCAGATTGTGCAGTGGTCAGCACGACTGCCTCGTAAGCACGGAACTTCAGTTCGAAATGCGGCAAGGGACAAATGTTCATGTTTTCCCAGTGGCAGCTAAAGTTGAAAATACCTTTGAGTCTTGCTTCAATAAGGGCCAAGTTCATAATTAGAATGAAATTTGATTCAAATTGTTTGAATTTTAAAAAATTTCTGAATATGGTTATAGAATCCAAATAGGCTGGCTCTCTAAAATCCACAACCAAGTACAAGTGGGAACGTAGAAATTAATTATCTGCCAGTAGTGTTAACATTTTCTGTAGGAAGTTGATTCAAACAGTAAAATTTTAATTTATAAAATTTATTTCTAACCACAACAATTCAAAAATCACAACATTCTGAATTTGGTTTTTCAAATATTTTACTCTCCAATCTGGCAAGTCTAACTCCACTGAACACGTCCTTAATATATTAGTTATAGCCGATAATTGCGAGTTAACAAGAAATTAGAATGCGCCACCTCTTCCAACATTAAGAAAAGCAATGAAATTGCATCTGATTGGTTTTAACACCATCAACCAACTTCTAATACCATTTATATATGCATAAAAAATGCTAAAAAATGAAGGCAATTATTGAAAAAATAGCTTTCATAATCAGTGACCACATAGACATCACAATGGCAATTCTCAGAACTTAGAAGCGCACCTTGTCCAACATGGGGCAGCAGTCCAGGTGCTGTGTGTGGTGCTGCCCCTTGCTGCAGCATATTTAGTATATGTCCTGCACTGGCCCTGATGCCTGTTACAATGTTCTAGCATATGTTTCAGGATTATTTTCTGGATGTTAAAGCAATTGGTTTGTAATTTTGTTCAAGATCTTTGTTGCCTTTTTTGTATATTAGTTTCACAATGGCAAATTTTAAATTTTCTGGGAACACTCCTTTCTTAAGTAATTTGTTTATCAGATGCAACAATGGATATGCTAGCTAATGTTGACATTGTTTTACTAAGAATGGTGGAAATTCATCGCAGCCAGTAGGGTTTTTGTTTTTCAATTCTTTGATGAGCTGCAGAGTATCCTTCAGATTTACTTCAGGTAGCTCATTGGAATCTGGTCTGGCTTCAGCTTGAACTATAGGTGGTTATTTATTTGTTGTACTATGCTTGAATTCTACAGCATCTATGAAATGGTCATTAAAAATGTTACATATTAAATGAGGATTACTAATTTTAACATCATATTGATGGTATTTTTGAGATTGCTTTCATTGTTTCTTACTTCATGAACAATTGACCAACATGTCTTTGAAAGACAATTTGAGTTTTGTATTTCTGAGTTTATTTTTTCAGCCTTTAATCTTTTGACTTTCTTTTAAAATTGGTACTTGTATTGCTTCACTTTGCCCCTGTGCTCCTTTATTTTTGCCACACTTTGCAACATGTACATTTCTTCCATTTTCCATTTTAATTCTTTTGAACATCATCTAAAGTGACATGTTTGCTTGCATTTTATTACTCCTATTTATTTTTACATATCTGACTGGGATTGTCTTATTTAAATGTGATTAGAGTGTGTCTGGAAAGACTTCCCATTTACTATTGACTTCTTGGGCTTGAAATACTGAACATCATGATTCTTGTTTAAGGCTCTATTTCAGTTTAGCAATGTTGGTAGCTGAGAAAATTCTTTAGATATTATATTAGAGTCACCTTTTAAGACTAACAGTTGGCCTAAGTGCTCAGATATGTGACCATTTATAACTTTTACTGTGATAGTATTCTCACAGTTAGTAATTACATGGTCAATAGAGCTTATACTAGTACAGGTTATTCTTGTTGGTACATCTCCTAAAAGATCTTTTGCCCCATATGAGTTTACAAATTTCTAGAGCTGTCTGCTTTCTAGTATATGTTAATGTCCCATAGAATCACAATATTTACACATTTTTGCTTACACGGTAATTTACATAACACTGAATTGAGGGAATTCTTAAATATTTATGGATCACTACTGGGTGATCAATATACAGCTACTACATTATAGATAACAGACAAGAATTTTATCTCAATAACTACAGTTTCACAATGTAAATCATAGGAGCACCCTTTAACACAAGAGACATTTTCTACAGCCTCTATTGAGCTACTTTGTTTATGATAGATGGCTCCTCCACCACCTTTATCGTTAGTTCAACAGCAAAACCCAGCTAAGTTGTAATTCTGCTGTTTGAACAAATGTATGTGTTCACTGGTCACAATTAGTGGCAGCTGAACAGCATAAGCGTGCATATCACTGGTGTTGAGCATTCTGTACCAGTTGCCTGAGAGCTGCTAGGAAGAGTCCATGCTGTGGTGGGTGGTGGGAAAGTGAGCAATTATCATTGCGTTATTTTTACAGTGAAGCAAATTGCCATGTGTGTCCAACCACACTATGGTGAAGGAAGCCACACAGTAGAAGAAAGCTACTGCAGTGAAGGGGCCGTTGATTATGCAACTCATTAAGTCTGCTGATCACGGAAAGAAGACAGAAGAAGATTGTGCACCTGTCTCGCCCTCGTACATATTGTGCAGGGGCACATGGACGGAGGTGTACAATATCATAGTCAGCTGCTGCAAGTGAGAGGTCAGCATCAAGATGGTCAACTTGGAAGCCGCCATCTCGCAGCGATTAAGGCAGATCACAGGGCACTGAAGAGCACTGTGGCTGCCTTGATAGACAATGCACCTCCCTTGAAGATGACATCTGAAGGGAAGCCAGGGAAATACACCAGAGTACTCGTGAGAGGCCTGCCATAGTGTTGCAATGATGCAGCAGTCCAGGAAGGGATACGACAAGCTGGGTTCATTGGTGCGACTGTAAAGTTGCACAACCGGATCAACAGGAAGAGGCCACTGCTCTACTTTGTGGCCGTGCAAATGGTCGACAATGGGGGCAACGTCTTCGTCTTTCAGAAGCTTCTGGGCTTCCCAGTGACAGTGGAAGCTCTCCCTGCTGACATGGACCATCTCCCCCAGTACTACAAGTGCCAGGGAATGGGCCATGTGGCCACCAAGTATTGCCACAATGCTGTGCAGAGTGTGAAAAGCTCTGGTGAGCATGACACATGAACCTGCAAGTGTGGCAGGGGAGAGGCATCGACTTGCGCCCATTTTGGTGGCCCTCACATTGCCAACTGGTGAGGCTGTACAGCTTTTTCAAGCTGAAGCTGAACCAGTAGTGTCATGGTGGCCACTGCTGCAGTGCCACAACATCAGCAAAGACGCTGGCAATGACAAACGGATGATGTGGTTGCTGCACCCTCTGCCCACGATCGGTCCAAAAATCCTGCCAACGGCGGCACAGACCAGCTGAGAGCGGAAGGGGGACCGGTGCCTCCCGCCCCAGAGAAGACAATGCAGCCCGGCAACAACCTGACCACTGCTGTGGAAGAAGCGACAGAGGCTTTTAAAGCTGCCATGACTACAGACAGGACAGCCTTCCACGACCGCAGAGAGGACAGCCTTCCATGCCCAACTTGCTGCAGAGACAGAGAAGGCCTGCCAACAACTTCAGCAGCTGCATGCCAAACTGGTGCGCGACCTCTATAAAGATGATGCTGTGGATGCTCCAGCATCCACCCCTGTGGCACAGAGGTCTGGGACGGCCACTACTGTGATGACCGGCGCTCCTATGGTTGTGTAACAACAGTCAGCAGCTCCCAAGGAGATCACACCTTCTCAGAGTAAGGCATTAGAAGACCTGAAGGCCACACTGGATGGGAATTCACTGGAGAAGTTGCTGAAGGAGACATGATGATGCGGCCCTGAGCGACAGATAACCAGCGGCAGGAACCTCATGTGCATGGTGAGGAACCACAACGAAGGACGCCACTGCTGGAGAGAGGACGCCAGATACATGGTGGCACACTGCCGCACTTGACCAGCTGGACAAGTGCAGTGGTGCAGACCAATGCAGCAGGTTCTGCTGCAGTGCTACTGTACTGATGTCTTTATGATGACCCTAGCACTGAGACAATATCTAATGCATGATACCCACTACTAACATAACCTACCCCTGCACAAACAGTTAGCAAGGAATCTGCTACTGCCCTTACTACCTGTCCCTGACTGTTGCAGAGGTTTTATTCCCTCGGTGCTTGCCTTGGCACTTTTTTTCCCTCTTCTCTTAAACCTGCTCTTCTTTCAAAGTTTTTAACCATTAATACCTCCCTATATGAACTGTATTAATGGGTAGCCTTACCCACTCGTACGCCACACATTACAGTTCCTGCTCCTGTGACTCCTACATTGACTTACAAATACCTAACACATGCAGAGGTGACAGTAGAACTATTGAGTTGGTCACCCTGCTAGTGCAAGTGTGGAGGTACTCCACTAAAAAAAAAAAAAAAAAAAAAAAAAAAAAAAAAAAAAAAAAAAAAAAAAAAAAAAAAAAATTTAAAGAAAAACTGGCTGCAATTATGTAGGGAGAAATTTCTGCTACATATTGCTCAAATAAGTCTATCTTGTTTCCCAGTCCCTCTACATTTTAATGAATAAAAGTTGGATTACGTTCTTCTGATACACAGCTTAAAGTGTTTAAGTTGCCTTAACTTTTGGACAATCCTTTATTTTTGCAGGGATGGCATACTAAAATAGTGCTTATGGTACTTTGGGTATACGTTGACTGGATTGGAGGCCAGTCCATCAAAAATTTCGAAAATTAATAATGAACACAATTAGGGAGAAAAGATATTTCTGGCATTTTGATTAAGAGGAAGGATCAATTGGTGGGACACATTCTAAAGCATGAAGGATTCATTTGAGGGAAGTGTGTGGGGTAAAAATTCCAGAGGGATACTGAGAGACAGTAATTAGGTTCAAAAGTATGTAGATTGCCAATCTTATTTAGAGATACTGAGGCTTGCATGGGATAGGGCAGTGTGGAGAGCTGCATCAAACCAGTCTTTGGACTGAAGACCACAACAACAACAACAACAACAACAAGAGTGTTTAATCATGTATCAACAGTTAAATCATTTACAATGGTTAATAATACATCATTGTGATCTATGTATTTACTTACTTCTTTCTCCAGTATTGATTTGGAACAGGATAGCCAACAGCATGGCATGATAACCTTAAAGTTTCCTGAAGAGCTGTAATAATATGCTGGCCAAATGATGCTATCTTTGCTGGAGCAGTCCTAGCTGGTGCTTTCACTACATGTCGTGATTCTGATCCTTCCCCAGCTGTTGTAATTGCTGTTACCCAAAACTCGTACTGATTGTCTGTCCTTAAAGGTGAAACTATGTGATGAGTTCGATCAGCAGGTACATCAAATTGATATTTATCCTGAAAATAAAAGTATGTACATTAAGTTTTGCCTCTTATGATGAGAATTAGCACAGAATCAGTACCAAATACAGGTTCTGTAAGTTAACAGTAGCACTACCAATGGGAAATTTTAGCCCATAACAAAATTACATCCCCTCTCCCTGTTCTGATTGTTTCACAAGGTTGATGCTGGGTAATGACTTTTAATATTTATTAACCTTATTCACTTTTCAGTACAACTCAGGACTGTTGGTTGCATAGGTTTCAAGAAAGAGCTAATAGATACCTTGAAGTGCCAGTGGGACTTTTTCTCCCATTAAGTAAAATACATGTAGCTGATTGCTACACATTCTTGGTAGCCTCAATTGTTTCTGCTGTTGCAATGCAGCTATAAATTGCAGTGGCTTTGATCCAGTAAGGCTTTATATGTATAAAAGTTTGATTACTCTAGGAAACATTTATCACCAGCAGATTGTTAGACCCAGATGCGCAATTTGTGACTAACATGAAGTCAAAGTCTGACACAGTGCCATGTTACAATGAAAATACTTGCAAAGTAGATATTGTTGACTGGATGGGAAGCAAGTATGCAGTGGAAGCTAATGGAAGAAGGTACCCTAATTATAGTTTTGTAATCCAGATTTAGCAGCCTTAAATCCATAGGTAATCTTAAGCTGTGATGAACATCCAAATAAGAAGATAATTCATTCTCAAGCTCACATAGGATATTGCCAAAATTACATAGAAACCCAAGCCAAAGCTGTACCTATTCTTCGTTTATAGGTGGAAGTTGCTTTTTATTTTCTATGAGATATTATTGACTTGGCTGCATTTTTATAAAAATTGAGGTGTTTTAGGAACACTTGTCAGTAGTTTTATTCTTAAGTTGATTTGGACAAAAATGAGAAAGATTCAGACCATCATAATAATGGTTTGTTACAAAAACACATCCCCAAATATATAAAAGACTAACAATAAGCTGTAAATGCATTGACTAGAGATGGGACATTTGTCCCAACAACAGTTTTAGAGGTTTTGGAAAACCTGGTGATTCTCGTGTTAAATTCATTGTGGTCCATATTAGCCATTATTTCTGTATATTTCTTTACTGCAATGATAAAATTTAATGATTTTTTTATTCTTGTTGACTGAGCTGTTAGTGTTTTAGGGCTACATTTTATACCTATGTATTTGACACTGATAGTATGTAGTGTTTATGACAATAACAAAATCACATAATATCATTTGACTCTGCAGCACATAATAGTGAATTAGTGTAAATAAGTGAGAAACAGAGCCTGTGTTTAAGCATTTGAGATCATTAAACATGCACTCTTGCAGTCCATTTGGAAGCTATTGTGTTTAATTTTCAAGACTGGTTGTATCACAGAAAAATACCAAAGTATTACTAGAACTTTGGATGACAGTCACAAGTTAATGTCTGAAAATGAACAATAGTTTTTCTTGATGGATTTGTGCTAGCAGATGCTACAGCATTAATAAGCCAATATCTAACATGACGATTGTAAATTTGAGATATGCCATAACACTTCCCAGTGAAATGAAGTGCTTGAAGAAGCTGCCACATGGGATCCAGCCACAGGCAGCTACTAGAAGTCACTCACAGGATTCAGTACATGGAACATACAAGTGGTTGATAAGATAATCTGGAAAGCATACAGTATAGTACATCTTGCTACAAGTTGACATCACTGTATGTGTGTTATCACTGAGACACGTCCCCAATGCACAACTGATGTACAAAGTCTTGATCATTTCCTTGCAGTGTGTTATATGTTCTGTTCTGTGATGATCAAAATGAATGACCAGTGAAATGTATGATGTCTTGAACTCAAAGAGGCCCATTCCATGGTGTGTAGTTGGTGGGAGCAACTATGATGAAAACAGCTGTACCGTTAAACAGTATCTTCAATGACGACCTTGTAAACAAAACAAGATAAAACATCAATGGCAAAGATGAGTCTTCATCTATAAAGCTGTATGCTCGTGTGTTTGTTTGTGTGTATGTACTGCATACAAATCTAGAGTTTTGTTCCAATCTTTATGAAATTTTGTACATGTTAGCTTCAATCCATAAGGACATTTGCCATAAGTGTATGAATCATATTCAATACATGGTTCACAAGATATAACATCATAAAGAATGAGATGCATGAAAAACTGCTGCATTAAGTAACAATGTTGCTCATTTTCTCCTAAACCACTGGACTGATTACAACCAAATTTGGTATACATATTCCTTACCATGAGGTTACAATTGCTGTAGGGGTAAGAACTACATACACACATGGTCCAGGAGGTATGATGTCATAAACAACAGGAATTGGAAAATAAACTGCCACATCGTGTGAAGAGACTTTATTCAAACACTGTATGAGAATGAGAGTACTTAGCGACTTGCAGCACATGTTAAACATAATTTTTTAACTTTATTACACTTTTTCTTGCTGACAACCACAGCAAAATGATGAAAGGAAAAAAGTTTCTCGCTTACTACTTTTCTGCTGTTCATGGACTAAACTACAGCATTCGGCACGACATTACAATTTATTATTTCTACACTACAAATTGTAGCTGCAGGGCAGTATATACAATCTAGTTGAATGTGACTTCAAAATTGTATCACAATACAACATGTTGTTCATGAGATATGAGGACATAAACATTAATCTTCATGGAAAACTGCCCCATCACACACCAGGTTTTAATCTATTACTTCTTTACTATGAACTGTATTCATAACAAAATTTACCTACATGTAGCACATATACAGATGAATATATACCTACAAGATTATACAATTTTGCACCATATAATTCAGTAAATATGAGGTAGTACTGCGGTGAGTAAAAACCTTTCACATCATGCACCACATTTTAATACATTTACATATTTACTACTAAGATAGTCCTGTATTCCATCCAGTCAGCCGAAAGGTATTCCTGAAAGCTGACAGTACAGATGACAAATGTGAACCAACTGTGAAGTGTACTTGGCTGTAGGCGAAAGCAAGAGACTTCTATAGACCAAGAGGGAAAGAAAGAGAATGAAACAGTGTACATCCAATGAATACCAATTATTTCTGGCAGACCTACCTTTTTACTTAAAGAGACTGTAGTTTCCAGTGAGACTTGCATTTTCTATTATGATTAAAAAATCATAGGGCAACCTAGTAAATACCACAGAGAGGTTTTGACATCTCCATGTTTCTCACACAGACAACTACATGTAGCTTGCTCAGGAGTAGACTCCCCAAAGAATTTATTGATATTCGATTTTGGACAAGTAACCAGAAATATTGTTTATAATCAAAGCTGAATTAAATGAATGTTTTAAGTTTACATAGCATTTGCATCTTGATGACTACCTTTTTTTGTCTGGATACTGCATTTATTATTTTGTACATTCTGCAAGACAGTCTTATTTCTTGAATACTCTCCCGTTAATATGACATGTTATTAAAAAAATCACATTGACATGTTTTACAGCCCACTTTAGATTTGTAGCTTTATTAGTTTTTGCAAACATTTTGGACCAAAATAATAATCTAAATAATAAGAAATTATGGTGATATGATTACGACTCTACCATTGTGGTAATATCTGTGCACCCAACACGTAATATTCTTTCTCGCTGTATTTTAGCAAACAGCCAAAATTATATGTTATTTGAGTTTAGGTTTGACAAACATACTCTTTTTTAACTTTTACCTCTTTGAAATATCATTTTAATGTCTCTCCCACATTTTCATTATATTTTTCCATTAAAATATTATCACCTGTCTTGCCTTGGTAGTTCGAAGTTTATTTACTTTGCCTATACTGGTTACGAATGACTACAGCCTAGAATGAACGTAACATACATTTGGCGTTTGGACGATTACAGCCTGGATGGAATACAGCGTACATTTGGCGTTCGTAAATCAGTCACGTGACATCTCTCGCCCCAAAATCTCTTTTGCTTACACCATATGCTTCAGGAGACCATTGTTCAATTTGTTGTTACGTATTTCACAGCATGTTCTACTTGATTTCTTTTTTAATTATAACTCAAGCATTGTCATTTTAAAGCAATGGCGCACTGAAAATTATCAAAAACACATTGTTCTTAGGACAATGAATAATAATCTAATGTTGGTTAGTTAGTTAACACCTGCCATCGATGGTACGAGAATCAGAGATTACTCTTGCAGCTGATTGCCATAGAGTAATAGGCAAGGAATTAGTTTGTGATGTACAAAGTTGTTAGACAGTGGTTAGGAACTTGCTAGGGCATGGTGGCTCAGTGCATTCGGTCAGAGGGTTGCTGGCATGGTAGCTCTACGCTCTCTATAACAAGAAAACAAAGTTATTCGAAACAATCAAAATATGACAAAACAAAGCAACATCCACAAAGTACCCATTCAAACCAAAGGAACCATTGAAAAGAGAGAAAAGGAAAGACGGTTCAACTAACACCATCTGCAGAGAAGGCCCATGTTCTCCCGTGCCAAGTTGGTTGTGATCACATAGCTCACTGCCTCGCCGTTGTGAGGCGGTGGGCTGTGCCCCATCAGCCACCCAGTGAGCTACATGATCGCGATGTACTGTGCGTGATGTGACGTGACATGGCATGGCAGTGCATAGGCCTTCTCTTCAGACAGTGTTGGTTCAACGCCATCTGTAATAAAACTGACTAAAATTCTCAACGAACAACCCAGAACCAATATGAACAAACGACCGCAAAACATTGATCTCTGATGGTGTGTGTGTGTGTGTGTGTAACCACAACTCTCAATTTTTTTGGTCTACTTTATTTTTCCTTTTGCTTCTTAAGAGGTTTTTGCACACTCTTGTTAGCTGAAACACCTATATTCTGCAACCTTCCGAGTTGTTCAAAGGGTAACAATGCTTTCTTTGAAAATTGCATTTGTTCTGTTTCGAGAACATGCCATGAAATACATGAATTGTAAACATAGACTTCTTTATCACATGTACATAAACTGGGGAGATACTATATTAAATGACGTATTGATAGCACTAACTTTGTATAAATATTATGTGGAATTCAGTATTAGCACACTTATTCCGTTTGTGATTATAGCTGTAAAAGAAAATGTAATCGCAGTTTTAAAGAGAACATTTGCTCTTTATTTTAGTGCAGAACAGAGTAACATGAATGAAGTCATATCTGAACTACAGGAAAGGTAATACTATCTATGTTAAAAGCGTCCATAGCAACCATGTCGGAGACAAATATTTTAGTAGATGCATTGATTGTAATTAATGACTTTTAATATATTCCATAAATAGTGAATAAATGCTTAGGGGAGAAAAAAAAAGGTATTTTGTTGCAATGTATACACTTCCCTTCCGTTTCATTAAGGTACTACACTTGCCACAGATATCTAGGACTTCCTTTACATATGAAACTACCTTTATCAGCATGTTGTTCAGAATGTTCATTATTACAGTATCCTCCCAGTTACCATGCATATGCTTCAGAAGACCATTGTGCAATTCGTTGTCACATATTTCACGGCATGTTGATGAAATAGAACAAACACACATTTTAGAGGGAGCATTCTTACATATGCACAACTCTAAACATTGAAGAACATAGCTCTATTTAAGTAATAAGAGTATCTGAAACCCTTTTAGGAAAAAAAAGGAGAATGAAAATTTTGGGTAGCGACGGGTTCTGAACCATTGACCATGAACATTTCAGTCCAAAGCACTGCCCACTACACTCTCTCTCTCTCTCTCTCTCTCTCTCTCTCTATATATATATATATATATATATATATATATATATATAAAAATTGTTTCTTCAATGTATAATAAAGTAAATGATAGTTGCATGTAATGTAAAGAAGGAAATTTTGATTTCTAACTGATTTTTCAATATTGTTACCCTTGGGCACAACCTTGGCTAACAATCAGAACATGCAACCTTTACTCTCGTAGTATTGATGGCAGTTGTTAGTTGTTAACTGACGCTAATATAGAATTTTTAGACACTAGATTGTCATTTATCGTACGAAGAATGATGTGTTTTTGTCAATTCTTAAGTGCGCCATTGCTTTGAAATGACAACGTGTAAGTTACAATAAATCATGAAATACGCAACGCAAGATGGCATATGCCAGAGAGAGTTCTGGGTGAGGAATATCACATGACATTTCCAAATGGCTGCTTTTTGTTAATTCAATGGAGGGTGTCAAATCTCCATTAGTTTTGTAAATATCTCTGAATTGATATGAGATATGAAAAAAACACAAGAGACCAAAGTTGTAGAGAATTTTGTCCTCTACAAATTCGGTTATTCAATTATGGTGTAAGTTGAACAGTTTATTTGCAATTAAAATTACATTACAAATGGATTTTTTTAGTGTTACTAATGCAATTTTTGTCTGAAATATTTGAAAAAGACAGGTTCTGGTCTCTGGCGGCCAACTGTTATGTCTGTAAAATTTGGTGCCGATCGATTGAACGGTTTGACCTAAAAAGAGGGAACACTTTACAGACAGACATCCCAAAATCGTTGTTACTTTTGCAAATATCTGTGAAACTATGCAAAATATGAAAAAATCATAAAAGAAAGTTGTAGAGAAATTTCTCCTCTACAAATTCATGTGTTCAGTTTCTGTGTCAGATGAACGGTTAAGGCGTTATTTTCATTTAAATTTCGAGCTGTCGAAAGACAATCGCAAATGCCCACTTTTAGTGTTACTACCGTAACCTAAAGTCGGCCAAAGGATATGGGCAGAGAGAGGAATGGCATGAGAAGTACTAACTCACAGCTTGAATAAATACGTAAATATCTGGGCAATGCCGGGTTTTCAGCTAGTAGTTAATAAAACCTAAAATTAACAGACAACAGTCAATGAGCATTATGTTTGGTCATGGTCAGACAATATAAAACTAACAATGCAAAACTGCTCACAAAGCTCAACACTCACTTGATTAATACTGTTTCAATGCAAACAATACAGCTGTAAGTTAACACTCATGTAAAGGTTGCAGTTGCTAAACTCTTCGTAATGGAAGCCAACACAAACCTTTAAAGATAGTGGTGCCACAATCAAAAAACCTGGACCCATCATGATTGGAAGTATGGAGTATAGTCTGATGAATCATAATTTACTTAAATTCCCACAAACAACTAGAATTGTATATCAAAACCCCCAAAAGAATCTTATGATATGGCATGCTGGTACAGGGGTGGTTCCATCATGGTTTGGGCATCTATATTGCAGTACTTGACCTTTTCTATCATTAGTTTCACTGGTTGGATAAAGGAATGAATATCTCATCACCCTCATCAAGAAATTGCTAATTATGTCTAATATATTGCTAACAAACATTGCCCTAATTCCAAATTGATGATGTTCCACACACATAGCCAAAAAGGTTAAGGTGTGCTTTGTACAGCATCAGAAACTTATCAAATATCTCCACTGGAGGGCAAAATCGTGATGTCTTTAGATAACAAGCTACAATCACCCGCCGGCCACGGTGGCCGAGGGGACTGAGGAGCTCCAGTCATGGTCTGCATGGCCACTACGGTTGGGGGTTCGAATCCCCCCTAGGGCATGGATATTTGTGCCGTCCTTAGGATAAGCTAGTTGATAAGTAGTTTGTAAGTTTAGGGACTGATGACCCCGTAGTTAAGTCCCATAAGTTATAAAAAAAAACAACATTGGAACATTTTACAATCACACAACAGCGCCTGCCGTATCGGCCACCTGGCCAACAGTAACGTTCCACAGGTTGCCAGCCCAGCAGGTACCAGAGCATGACGCCAAGCGATAGTCTGAACAATCGATGCAGCAGAGGGCTCCACCGACGCCACCTAGAGTATCGGCTCCACCCGAGCTATCCTGGACATGGCTAAGTGACAGTGCCCTTCGCACCAGTAACTAGAACTACGTCACACCGTTTTAAGGCCTACCCCAGCCATCTACAGGCAGTGTCTCATCCAACGCCATAGAAGAGCCAAGATATGCTGACTGACCTCCGGCTATTCGACTAGTAGTAGCGTTATTGTAGTGTACCATACTGTATTGTGTTGTGGTAACCCACAGTGTAGATTGAAAGTAGTGATTGTAAAGGCCCTGAACACCATGTTGGGACAGACTGTTCAGTTAAAGAAGAAAATAAATTTATGTTGACAGCATCTGTGTTCTGCTTATAACACAGATAGAGTGGCAATGAGGTTGGCCAACCCGGGCGAAGTTCCACCGTGGCAAGAGCTGATGACAGCCATGTTTGAACAACAACAGACCCACCAGATGGACCTCATCCAGGACTTAATCTCCACCATGTAGTGCCAGACACAACAACTCCTCCAGGAAGAGGTTAAATTTCAACCAGCGGTGATACTATCTTCATTTCCATCCTATAATGAGCACTTAGAAGAGTGGGAATCATACAAGAAATGCACCATACTATTCAATCTAAATAACTAACAGTCATATGTAAGGAGCCATAATCTGCCGTCTGGTCAATCAGTCTCTATACCACAAGTCCCCGAAGAATGCACCTAGAATCGACGGATGTTTTGTAACTCTAGCCTATATGGGGTTACTTAGTCCTTCACCTAGAAATATCAGTCAAAACCATAATTTGGAGAACATCCTGGAGTCTTATTATGGGAGAATCCGCTGGTTGTGGTGTGAATTTTTGTGATCAGTGGCTTGATTTAGCCTAAAAAGAGAGATGGAGGTCTGTCAGTTGCATTTGAAATTTTTCATAGCTCTGCACATTTTTCGTGTTGTTGGAAGCGAATATATGCATTCTAGGAATATTCTTCGGTTTACAGACCCTTTTACCCTTCAGTGTTGCGTGTAGATGACCCTTATGAGTTGTCTGTTGGCATCATAAGATACCTTACTCTGTTTGCACAGTGTTATAGATGTGCGCTGATGCACATAATCGACGATATGATTATCTAAAATACTATACAATATGTGTGAGGCGCGTTTTTTTAAGTAAGTTCTGTTTGAACAGAAGTACACAACGAAAGGTTATTTCTAAAAAGTAAATTTATTTTCAGAAAGTACATATTTACTCTATTTTTGACATAATTGCCAAGTTTGTTCAAACACTTATCATGCCTCCCAACCAATTTTAAAATATCCTCTTCATACAATCTTGCCGCCAGTTCCAATAACCAAGAGTCCACTGTCGTTTTGTAAAGCACTGACCTTGACACACCAGGAAATTTGTTTGAGAGACCTCTTATTGTGAAGCTCCTGTTCTCACAAATCCTTGCTTCAGCTGAAACCTTCAAATTGTCTGTAATTAAAGGTTAACGACCAGAGCAGTCCTCATCATGGATGTTGTCACAGTCATCTTTGAATTATCGTACCACTTATGCACTTGCCTTTAATCATAACAGTATCAACGTACAATTCGCAAATTTCTTGATGAATTTTAGCAGCAGACAGGTTCCTTGGTGACAAAAACCATATCACTGAGCGAACCGCACATGTGACGGGTGAGTTCATAGTCTTCAACATTGTGAAAGCACAGAACAGAACTGTGCAGATTAGCTACAGAGCTGAAACTGAGCACAGTTGTTCCCGAGGCATGCTGGTACATGATGCATGTGCTCGTTGCGGTATGTGCGTGAACTGCTAGTGTCTACAACAAAACGGAACCTACTTAAAAACGATTGGATAACGATGACACGGTCCTGTCTCTCCATTACATTTTTTATCAGGTTCTCTGAGGTACAGTATGTTGTGTGATTGTTAACGTATGCATCGCCTTCTATCTGGAAAACATAGTCAATGATTTGTTCGATTCTGTGGTTAGTACAGCACTAGACCTTAAGAAGATGCTTTTATGAGATTCAATTCTTCCTCAAAATCTTGGTCCAACTTTTAGAGGATTTATGGGTAAGCTACAGTGGAGCTAATGTGTTTTGAACTTATCTGTGAGTCAGGATGTTTGATGTGTTGTGTTGTGTGCATTCTAGCTGTCTGATCTATTGACATCTAGAATCGAAAGATGCATTGTACCTCTCACTCATATAGGGGTTATTTGGTCTCTCACCTAGAAATATCACTCAAAAGCATAATTTGGAGAATGATTTGGAGTCATACCAGGACATGATCCACTGGTTGTGGTGAAAATTTTTGTGCTCAGTACCTTGATATACCTTTAAAAAAAACAGATAGAGGTCGGTCTGTTGCATTTTACGTTTTTCCTGCCTCTGCATAATTTTTCGTGTTGTTGGTTGCAAATATAAGTAATTCTTCTGTTGCCAGACCCATTTACCTTCAGTGGTGTGTGTAGATCACACTTGCGAATTGTCTGTTGGTGTCGTAAGATACCTTATACTGCTTCTGCAGTGTTATCGATGTGCACTGATGGATCTGTAGTGGATCACATGATTACCCAAAATACAATTCATTTTGTATTCTACAAGGTTAAACATATTTGGTCTGAATGGTTAATAATACTGTAGACTGTTGTTACTATGAATATATTCTGTAAGGTAGATGTGGTGCATACTATATAGCCTGTGTAATAGCGTTGAATAACAAAGACAGTATTCTGTTTCTCCATTGTGTTTTTACTGTGTTCTTAGTGGTATGTCATGTGGTCGTTAACGTCTACATGCCTTCTATCTGGAAAACACAGTAGATGATTGGTTTGATTCTGTGGTTAGTATAGACCTGATCCTAACTAGAGGCATTTGTATTCTATTTTATCAGCTCTGTTTCTTCCTCTATAACCTGATCTAACTTTCATATAGTATTGACTGGTGAGATACACCAAAACTATTGCGTGTTGTTCTTATCTGTGTGGGGTCTAAATGACTGATCTATCGGTGCAATTTCCTCGTAAACATAAAGTCGTGGTTAGTTGCAGGAGTCGTACAACCTTGTGATGTGTTTGGATTTAAATAGTTCTCCAGCTACAATATTACACTGAAGCATAATTCGACGAACATTCCACTGTCTTAATAGAAAAGCAGTCAAAGGTTGTGATGAGTTTATCTTTGATCTGTGGATCTATTTACCTTAAAAAGCGATAGAAGTGAGTCTGGTTTTTTTTTTTTTTTTTTTTTTTTTTTTTTCCCCCCCGTAGCCCTGTGCATTTTTCGTGATGCAGGATGTGACACATAAACAACCTAGATGGAGCTCTGGTCTAGGCTTTACCTTACGTTTGTATAAATTACATGTACAAACATCACTTGTTTGCTGTAGAACATAAGACGAATGTCTCTGGGTGAGTTGTGTTCGAAGATTGGTGGAACACATGGTTCTTCGTATAGAATGATCATGCAAAAAGCACATTTCAAGTAACATTTGTTTGTATTACTATTTTGTCCTAAAAAGTTTTAGATGTGGGTGTGCTGTGTTGTAAGCCTATGGTTTTGATGTGAAAATCATCAATCTGTGCATCGCTTTGTCCTAAAAAGGGTTAGAGTTGGATTTGATGTGTTGCAAGCTGTTGTAGCACAGTATCTTTTTCGTGATGTGGGAATCCAGTTAGATGCATTCTAGGTTTCTTACTTCTGTGAAAGGTGCATTTTACTCTTCTGTGGTGTATATAGACCAACCTTATGAGGCATTTGCTGTAGGTCCTAAAATCTGTAGGGGGATCACGTGTGTTGAGGAACACTTCAACATCAATGTGATTACCTAAAAAATATGTAATAGTTTGCATCTGCAACAGCTATTTGTTGTTAAGACTTACAGCTTTTCGTGTGAATGTTTTAGTCTTACAGGTTTTTGGATCTATGATGAAATAACAGAAGACATGCTATGTATCAGAAGAGTAGTGCTTCAGTTGGTAGAGTATCTGTTAGTTGGTCAGTTATCGGAGATGTACTTCTGTGCTGTTCTAGTCTACAGCTATGCAAGAGTTTGTTTAAACTGATGTTGTGCGATATGTTAGTGTATGGACTGGAGTTAGAATTTACATCACAATTTATCGCTCATCTATGTGTGTGTGTGTAAAATAGGTTATCGCAACAAATTTTCATCATGCAATTTATAAATGGCTGTTTTAGTCAACTTATATGGTAAATACTTTGCTTTTTTCAACTCTGAGGAAATGATCCATAGAAGTGTAGCAGTATATGTCAGTAATGTCTTTTTTGTGTGTTGATGGAGCAATAAGAGTGATGGTATATCTGTGACAAATCGTTTATTTTTTTATACGTATGGCTGTTGATAGAAGCAATGTAATATTCTATATTCATAAAATTAGGTCTAGTGGAATGTTCGATGTATCTTGGCTTGTGCGAAATACCAATTTCAATTTGTTTAGTCATATGGTTTGTTGTAATCTAGAGGTGTTCTACATTTGTGCACTGCATATTGATACTTAGTGTTATGGTTATGTGTTAGGGCTTTGGTGAATTTCTCATCTTTTAGCGGTGTTTACGAATGGATGCCTCTCGGTAGCGTAGCAGAGATGCTTGCGGTTGTAAATTATTGTTCTTCGGTTGAGATGTGTCGTTTCCGAAAAACCTATGGTTAGTTGATTTAATGCTGGGTAGTTACCTTCGTTGGAATGTGTGTTTAATCGTTTATTTAGTCTCTAAAGGACTGCTCTTGGCGTTCAATGAAAGTTTCAGGTGTTATATTACAGTAGTTTGAAATAGTACAGACTAATTTTTTAGTTGTTTGTTGTAATGATTATATGTATGTAAGATAAGAGCTTGGTGTTGATCTGGATCATTCCGTGTTAGCTGTTCTATGTGTGTAAATCATTTTTACAATGTAATTGGTGTGTCACAGATGTTTATCAGGAGTATTGATTTGTTAGAAGGGGGAATACGATGGCTGTTTGTGCTTGAGTGATTGTTCAACGTATAAGGTATGTGGTCTATTGACTGATGGAAAACATTTCAGAAATACCGTCTGGTGGAGTATGCAATGCAGAAAGATCCATGACCAATCGATTATATGTACGAGAGGGATCCACCAATGATGCGGAGTTGCCGAGATTAGCACTTACTATTTAGTTTAGAACATTAGTAGAAAAGAGCTGGGATGGTTAGATCCTTTTGCTGTAGTTCGGTCGTTGGGTTGGAGATGTTTGTTGTTACATAGAGTGTCACAGGCTAGTTGGGATAGAATTTAAGTAAAACGTGTTTCCAGTTGTGGATGATGTTGTGATGTGATAGAGCTCTAGAGAATTTGATTTATGATTACGTTCTTGTGGTAGTACAAAACTTTGCGCTGTGTACTTTATGAAGTATTGCCTGTTTAATTGTATGTTAGTGATGTTTAATTTATGATTGGTGTCATTTATGTAGCATAGATGTTTGCATGGCCGGATCTAGGGGAAGGGAAAAGGGGGCAGTCACCCTGAGCGGCAGAACTTAGGGAGCGGCAAATTTTGAGCAATATATTTTTTTTTTACAGTACAACATAGGCCTATATTTTAATAAAATTAAGTGTAACAGAATTATTAAAAGTAAAATTAGTGCAATAAATTACCGGAATCATTTAATAAAACTAAAGTTCTTGGATGCTGACAGCAGTATTCCTGTTTCGTAGGTACTTCGGCTAATCAAACTTTCAAAATCTACTAGAGATTAGCCAAAACAAGGAACATGTTTCCTTAATAGCACAATGTTAATTTATTTGCATAGATTTACTTTTTTCAGACTAATGAATATTCATATTTCATATCAAGATAATATTTGTAGAACAGGTAAATTTCCAATGTAACGATTCAGTCCATGTAAAAAAGTATTTCAGGTGCACACACTTCTTATTGAAAATCAAAAGCGTTAAATAAATGCACTGGTGACGATTAGAGACTGCTGTAGGTATATTGTTGATAAGAATTGCAGCATAAGCAGTGCAGGCAGTAATGTAGGAAGTGCGATATTTATTTGAGCAATCCACTGTTCCCTGCTGCTGTCTTATTGCAACAGATGTCATGCAGTTCACAGCAATAATCAGAATACTGACTCAGCATATTAAGCTATCTGTTCTAAAAGTCGATGCAAAACATTAATCCTATTATTAAGTTATTGTAACTTCTTGTTTGAACGTTAATACATTAATAACAGTGTCCAGCAAGTTAGTTAAATTATTTAATAGTATTTGCAGCAATACAAGAAAACAGTCAGATTTTTGGCTGTCAGGTAACAAAAATTCTTTTCGGCTTTTAATTCCGAAAATCGTCTGCGGTGGCAACACCGACTGACGGGACATAGTTTCACACTGTACCTCTCTGACATGATGCATGCGCAGTGGCCTATCCTCCCCCATCTTTGAACAATCATCGTTGGGGCGCTATGGCGTGATGTGACATACTAAATGCTTTCTGTTGTACTGATGTGCATTGTTCCTCTTTTCTGTATTTAAATTTGTATAACTTGTATAATAATGAATGGTCAAAAACGGACTAGTGGGGCCACGTATCACAAAATAGCAGAAGAGAAGAAGAAAAAAATAAGTGAGGTGTTATCTCAGACACGAAAACCGGATTCCTTTTTCACAAAGCCTGCTGCCAGTAAAGAAAACAAAACATCAGGTAAGATTATATAATACGAATACGATTCGTAATGGATACCATGAAGCTGTATTAATAGCATCATTTATCCGTTTTCCGCCGTTATTAAAAATTCTTGTAGGTGTATTCCATCTTTGCAATTAAATGATAGACAATTTGTTAACTGCTATAGGCATTTCCCTTGTTTTATTTATGAAACACTCTCATTGGCGATTTCTGATGTTGCTAATCCACGAGTGTCGTTGTGGACTTCTAGCCTATTTAGCTTGACTGCATCCCCCAGATAACAGATTTTGTAAATATAACTTCATAATGACATACATAGATTAGCAACGTGTACGGTAAGTAACAAAATGCATTTCATTTAGTTGTATTAAAATAATTACGTTTTATATCTCTTTAAAATCATATTTATTCTGATTTTATTGATATTTTCCTTTTAACGAGTTCATGCAATCGAAATGGATCCTACTTGCAAGAAAGAGAAAGACAAGGGTGTAAACAAAACATTGGGCAGCGTGCAAGTTACAATGATCGGCTACCTACGGACAGCTTTCTTTTTATATATGTATGTTCAAGCAGTTGCCAGAGAGCTAATTTCAATTGCTGGAAAGCAAGCATTGCTGTGCCTGCACAGCTACAATGGTCCTACTAGAATACTGTTTGTTTATCCTTGGTACTCTATGTGTTGAATGGTTATAGAACTTGAAAGATGACACAACTCGTTAATGCAATGTATGTATTAATATGCAAAAACATCGTGCTCTTACTTACGGTAGCAGTGACGATGGCACAAGGGCGATGAGGTCTCGTGACGCGTAAACCTGTTGGAGGCGGCCCGAGGAAAACGTGTCGCGGTGCAGTTGGGAGGTGCGTTAGCGACGCGGCAGGCTGCATGTCGCACATTGCGATTGCGCGAAACACTGGCACTTCTCGCCGCTATGGGTAAATAACTCCATCGTTTGGCGTGCGTTCACCCCAGAAGAAAGGTAGTAACTGGCGAAACCAGGCCAGAAAAAGCTTTTACCTGGGCCGAACTTCCTTTTGTCCACGGGTGGCGCCAGGCAATAAACCGTGTTGCCTAGTGGGCGGACACAGGAAGCTGCGGCGTGATAGCTGCACACTAACATTGTGTACAATATTCTGTTAAAGCAAAAGCTGCTCTACCAGTAGTTGGGCAATATGGGTATCCCGCCACTGAGAATCGCCCGTCGACGATAGTGTCATCGACACCAGACGCTCGGCCAATTGCTGGACTGCCGATCAAACAATGCCGCCACAGGATGACTGACAGGTCTTCCCAGAAGGACAGGCTGATTGACAGTTTACATTTAGGTCCTTTTGATTGTCATGTATAAGATTTTATCGATCTAGAAGGTTTTTACCTGTACACCGATCAATTTTCGGGTATTTTTATTACCCTAGTACACAAATAGCAGGACACTATTAAACACTACAAAGCATCTGTTGTCCCAGGTGTTTGTTATTCGCCTCCACATGGTGGAGAAGCACTTTGCAGATACCGTTTATTCTCATTTAAAACACTTAAACAGTCTTGCACAAGATCAAAAACACTATCCATCTGGTAATCATATATTGTAACCTCCAGCCTTGTAATACCCCTGTTCTCGACCCAACGACGAAGTAAGTGCTCAAATGCAGCAAAGAGATCTCTCTCTCTCTCTCTCTCTCTCTTTTTTTTTTTTCTCTCTTAAATCAGGGCACAGGTCACGAAATTCACACCACAACCAGCGAATTATCCCCTAGTAAGACTCCAGGACGTTCTCCAAATTATGGTTTTGACTGATATTTCCAGGTGAAGTACTAAATAACCTCCATATAGGCGAGATTCTAGAAGCGTTCTTTGGGACTTGTGGTATGGAGACAGGTGCGTAGAATCGAATCCTGCATATGACAAAACATTCAGCTGAAACGCGATGGAGACTAGTTCCGAAGCACAACAGCTGGAGAGTACCTCCCGGCTATTGCGAAGACACACATCCGCCGCAACTCCCACCAGGAGTTGTATTGGAATATATATAAGGGAAGGAAGGAAAATATGTACGTCCTGTGGGTATATATATCTTATAAAGTGCAACTAATCTATTGTTCTTAATGGAGGTGCCATCATCTATTCTACAGCAGCAGCTTCGAGTAGATGGTTCTATCTCCTGGATTTGGACAACACACACAAGATTTCGAAGGGATTTTTCTTTTTAACCAAGTGCCGTTCGTATCCGAGCATGACTTTTGGATGGAACGACTGCTTAACGTGGTTTGCATCAAATTGTAGAATAAAAATAAATTTGTCAAAAAACCACGAGCTTTGGTTTAAGCAAAGTTATCTGTTTTATAAAGCATCCAGACAGTTGATTCTTAGGACTTATATTTTTTGCTGGGTCGAGAAGATGGTATTACCAGGATGGAGGATTGTGGTTATGGATCTGTGCAAGAAGATTGTTTAAGTGTTCTAGAAGAGAAGATACGGTATTTACAAAGTGCGCCGTTGTACTGTGCGTCACTCCCAGTTAACATATGCTTTTAGAGATCAGTTATTCTGCAATTTGATTACTTGGGTATTAAGAGTACCTGAAAATGGACCGCTCTCTCAGACATTATTCCACAACTCCTAAAGAAGAAGGGTAAACGAAAACTGGGTTATATGGCGAAGACATAGGCTTTAAAGGATGCTATTGCATATGTAAAAGCCCAGTTTAAACAGATAGTGTGGAGAAATCTAGCTACGATTACGTCTTAAAAAAATATTTGCTTTTACACTAAACAGGCGGGGGGATTGGTCTCGCATTGTTATATTGACCGAAATTAGCGGAACACACGACAAACGTGTTTGTAGTGTGTGCGAGTCCCATACATTCCTTAGAGAGGAGGTTATGATCGATGTATGCGGGCGTTGGTTGGGATATAAGTGTTTGTGAACATTTGATCGGCGGTCCGGCAATTGGCCGAGCATCTGGCGTCGATGACACTATCGTCCATGGGCGATTCTCAGTGGCGTTACCCCTCTACTTCTTCCCAATGGTGCATTGTAAATTAAAACAGAGGTGACCTATATAAATAGATTTGCCTCCAAATTCGGTCAAATGTAATGTTCTGATTTTTTGGAGGTAACTTTTTGGACCATTACCTTAGGAATTACAAAAGATACAGCTTTGTCATTATTACACTTGCTTGCCAGGGAGAACACATACACAAAGGCAGAGTAACAAGCCGTAAGAGGGCTTTACATTTAATAAGGGATTGTCGAAGTTGACCTTAAATTTCTTTTCACGGAATTTACCCCCGAATTTGAAAAAAAAAAAAAAAAAAAAAAATAAATAAATAAATAAATAAATAAAAATAATAAAAACAATAAAAATAAATAAAGAGTTAAGTTACTGTTCAAACTTTGCTTGTGATAATGTAATTTTTGAGTTCTCTGCATAAAAATGATCTAGAGACCTAGATTTGTAAATGTAAACTACCTTAGATGCATAGCGAGAAATCTTTATGCCACAAAAAACAAGTTTGGCCTCTGGTATGAAGCCTGTGTTCAATGAACCAGCATAAGCGATGATTAATCGGCCCACTTTACCAGTAGGAACTTCCAAACCACCGTTCCCTTTGGAGTCATGCCATATACAGGGTGCCTAAAAAAGAACACCGACAACGCTTAGTATGTTGTGCGGGAAGGCAAACTGATTAGTTTTCAAGAAGGAGCCCATTTCCGGAAACGCTCTAGACTCTACAGCATTCAAGTCTGAGAACAAACTGTTGTGATCCGATCCGTTTTGGTGCCTGCTTACAGAAAGTACGCAACCCTTCAGACATCTGTGTCTTGTGGATGAACGTCCTGATCCCAATAACATTCCTGCGTACGAAGTCTAAGATGAGTGCACATCCTCATTATGTGAATAAACCCAACATGAGTAGCACATCACACTGTCTACATTACAAAAGGGCTTCAACTGTGTACCTCCTACGTTATTGCAGAGCGTACATTGACGGTGCTGAGATGCAAGCACATGAGCAAATATGTGCAAGTGTATTTGAACTGTTTCAATCAACAATTCTTTCTCAGACTGCTCTCCAGCGCCGAAGCCAAGCGTTTCTTCCTTCTTGAAAAGCGATCACTTTGCCGTCCCGCACAACGTACTAAGCGTTGTCGATGTTTTTTTGCGGCACCCTGTATATTTATTGGTGTGGTTCTGTGAAACCCATGTTTCATATAACTATACTAAAGGACTGATGTCATCGGCACGAAAGAAGTGCATTGTACGCAGAAACGTGGCTCTTGCTGCTACAATGTCTCTGTGTTCTATTGAAAATTTCCTGAATTGGAAACCAAGGGAGCGGAGAAGATGAAGAACGGAGGTCTCTGAGCCAGAATAATTAATATGCTCATGGAGGTCACCCAGTATTTTCTTAGCCGTTGGATTTCCTCTGTCATAATAACAAGGGAGAGTTCTGCACACGAGCTCTTCTTGAAGTCGTCAAATTATGTACATTTACATTCTCGTTTGTATTCCTTTCTTGGCGAATCAAAACACTTGTCAACACCCAGAGATTTTGCCGATGTTACTGACCCGCTAATACGGCCTACACTCGTCTTGGAAATACCGCACGCTTTTGCTGCCAGTTTATGAATTTGCACAAAATTTATATTATTCCTAGCTTATTCACTGTTGGCCAGATCAGTAAAAAACTTGAGTACATTCGATATGATGATTTTTTTATTGTTTACGAATGTCTTTCCGCCCTTTAAGTACACCAACGGGAGGAGTACTACACCAAGGCATTTCTCCTGCATTTTGTAACTTCCATACACGTCAGAGCACCTATCTACGACATACCCAACACACTGAAATCAAACGTGAACACACGAAGTCGCATGGACACACTGAACATTCAGCTGGCTGCAACCTACGGCACAGCTGATACCCATACGGCAACAAGCTGTGAGGCCGCCGAATCGCAGCCTTCAGCCCCTGCCGGTGGCAGGCAGCGTGCCTGACCTTGAGGCTGTATTATCACGCCAGCCACTCTGTTACTAACACACGACGAGAAAACAGCAAAAGTTACGAAACGTAACGACAAGTCCTCGTGAGGCTACGCCCCCACTGCACCTCAGATAGCTCTGCGCATACGTCATTCTGCCAGCTTGGCAGCCCCAGATAATTTTTTCTGTGTGAATTCTGGCAGCTCATCACTGCACTCACCAAGTAGCCACAAGCGGGAGAGGGGCTGCTCATACGCGACTTCAGCTCTGTGCATGTACGTGAGCTGGCTGGCAGCTTCTCGAACGAAACTTATGCGCCATTTTAACAGGGATTACACTGTCAGGCCCGGTGGTCTTGGGGTAAAGTGCTCGCCTGGAAACCGAAGGGGCGTGGGTTCAAAACTCAGTCGGACCTCGGATTTTTCAGTCTGCACCTCTCAACGATGTGAGGAGTTGCCGGAAACGACACGTGGTTCGGATTCCACGTTAAGCTGTAGGTCCACTTTCCTCGGTTGGATAACTGGGGTAGGCTAGGGACACGCAAGTCGCCGAAGTGGCATCCATTTGAAAGACTTGCACCAGGCCAATGAGCCACACGAAATTATTATTATTATACTGTAAAACTACAGAGAACGACGTAGGCTGGCCGGGAACAGCCAAGCGGTCTGGCGGATTTTACGGTTCCCCCCTTTGTCCTTAGGTTAGCCTAGTTTAAGTTAGATGTAGATCATCGCAACATGACCATAGCAGTTAAAAAGCGACGTAAAGCATCAGATAAACAAACAAGAACGACATAAATAGATTACTCAAAGTCAGTAAATCTCTCAAGTTTGGTATGGATTTTATTGTTTCAGGTGAAACTGAAGATGACCTGAGTAAGAAGGAAATAGACGGCACAGTGAAGGAATATGTGACACCAGTACCTGGAACGTCGGTTAGTTTTCAGAAAAAGGAGAAAACTTGTGAGTTTAAGTTCGATTTTAATGATCCTGGCACATGGCCGAAGGGGATTTCTGACTCTGAAAGATGTTACGTTATAAAAATGAGAGCAGAGAATGAACGTGATCCTGACATTAGTAAGAGTTATAGCGAAGGCCGCAATTTAAATAAGGATTGGTTTCGAAATGAATTAAAAAATGGGACAGAAGTTAAAAGATCATGGCTAGGCCATAGTGAGAGCAAAAATGCTCTATATTGTATTCCCTGCAGATTATTTTGTCACTAAGGTTCTGTTTTGCAGTCAAAGTCACAATTAACTAAAGAGGAAGGAATTGTTAACTGGGAAAAGCTCGCCGGCCGCGGTGGCCGAGGGGACTGAGGCACTCCAGTCACGGTCTGCACGGCCACTACGGTCGGGGTTCGAATCCCCCATCGGGCATGGATATTTGTGCCGTCCTTAGGATTAGCTAGTTCATAAGTAGTTTGTAAGCTTAGGGACTGATGACCCCGTAGATAAGTCCCATAAGCTCTACAAACATTTGAACTTTTTTTTTTTTAAAAAAGCTTAGAGAAAAATTGCCTGCCCACGAAAACTCACCAAATCATAAGCTTTATTTTTGCTCTTGGAAGGCTCTAGAGTCTTCTCTCGGTAGCGGGGGCATGGATAGAGAGCTGCAAGACCAGAAAAAACAAGAGGAATCTCACTGGAGAGCCGTGTTGCACTGTATTATTGATGCTGTCCTTTTTCTAGCTAAGCAAGGAAGTCCATTTAGAGGAACAAAAGAAGTTGGTGATTATGGTGATCCAGATAGCGGAAGATTTCTAAATACAATTGACTTCATATCAAACTATAGTGTCCCCCTTCGTCTGCATATTGAACGCCATAAGAAAGGCCAGATGAGCTATTTTTCCAAAAATATACAAGATGAATTCCTTAACTTCATTGCTGACAAAATAAGACAAGATATAATTAAAGATATTTTAGCTGCTAAATACTTTTCACTGATGTTTGACTGCACTCCAGATATCAGTCACAATGAGCAGATGACACAAGTAATTCAATATGTCAAGTTGAATGACTCAGAGGTTGTGGAAAGTTTTGTTGACTGTTTTATAGTTACAGACAAAACAGGAGAAGGTCTTAGTCAAGAGATACTGCAAAAATTGGAACAAGATGGGTTGAACGTTAAATACTGCAGGGGGCAGTCTTATGACAATGGGGCAAACATGGCTGGAAAGTACAAAGGGGTCCAGACAAGAATACTTCAGAAGAATGAAATGGCCTATTTCGTACCATGTGCTGTTCACTCTTTAAATTTAGTGAGAGCACATGCAGCCAACATATCTGCTGAAGCTCAAACCTTTTTTGGAACTCTCCATCGTTTGTATCAATTCTTTGTGGCTTCCACATCAAGATGGGAAATCTTACAAAAACATATACCCACAACTTTCAAACCCTAGAGCAAGACTAGGTGGTCTGCAAGAATAGATGCGGTTGGAGCTGTTTACAAGCTTTTTCACAAATTTTTAAAGGCCCTGGAAGAAATGGAAATTTATAAATTGTCAACACCAGAAACAAAAACGGAGGCAAGATCTATTAAAAAAAAAAACTCAAATTCATTGCTTTAACATGTTTCTGGTATGCAATATTAAAAAAAATTGCTCAAGTTAATCAGTTTCTGCAAAGATATGTCCTTATAATTGATAAAGCTGTGCGAAACATTCCAGGCCTTCTGGGCTTTCTTAAGACTTCCAGGGATTATTGTATCTCAGAAGCTATTTCTGAGGCCAAAGTGCTAGCACAAGATAATGAGATATCAACGGTATTCTCCGTAAAAAGGATTAGAAGAAAGAAGAAAATGGCCGATGAGCTTTGCGAGGATGAAGTATACGAACATTCACAGGAAGATTTGTTCAGGATGTCCCTGTTAGAAATTATTGACAGAGTGATAATCAAGCTTAGTACCAGGTTTACCGCACTTGAGAAAATTAGTGCAAAGTTTAGTTTTCTGTGTGGTTAGCAGATTCAAGAAATGGAAATGGAGGACTTAAAGGCCAAAGCTGCGGAACTGGCAGATACCTACACAGAAGATCTTAACAAGGAAGAACTTATTTTTGAAATTGAAAGTTTCAAACATCATGCACTGGTAACAGAGAAAGCCTTACAAGATGCCACTGCATCTTCCACATTAAGTTTGATTTATAAAAATAAATTGGTAGAAGGTGTTCCCAACCTTATTACAGCGTTAAAAATAGACCTGACCATCCCAGTTTCTCTTTCGTCTGGAGACAGAAGTTTCAGCAAACTGAAAGTAATTAAAAATCACTTGAGGAGCATGATTGCTCAACAAAGATTAACAAATCTGAGTATAATATCCACTGAGCACAAACGAGCTGCTTCTATAAACTATGATGATATCATAAACATTTTTGCAGCAAAAACAGTTCGAAAAGTGAAACTTTTGTACAACGAGTAATCATGTTACATTTTTGTATATATTAAAATTGTTCTGTTTTTCTTCGACCTTAATTCAGTCAATAAAAAACTTAATGTTGTGAGATGGTGACATTTATTTGGAAACATGTAACCCAAATTAGTGTCAAAAATGTCGATTCTTATGGGGGTGGGGGTGAATGAAGGGGCAGCATATTTAAGCTTCCCCCCTTCATAAATGTCCTAGATCCGGCCCTGGATGTTTGTGATGGAAAATTATTGCTGATCTTTAAACTTATACATGCATAGTAAAGTTCATCATTGCAAGCCATGGAGACAAGGCAAAGTTACCATTTCTCCTACCTGGGCGGCAGTATTGTGAGAGCACTCAAAATACTGGAGAAACTCGGCAACGAAACACTGGAGAACATCTTGAGGAAATATGCCAATCATTTGGCTATACCTTAAAAAGTGGGGCTAGCCGATGTTAAACTAAATGTTGTAATGGAGGAGCTCCCATCTATAATACAACAGGTTCGTGTAGGTGACTTATCTCCAGGATTTGGACACCCTACACGATTGACGATGAATTGCCGAATAAAAGAAATATATATATTTCTCGAATGCTGAGTTCTGTTGTCAATAAAATTACCGGTACTCACCTTACCAATTTGATAATAGGCGTTTGCAGGACACTTTTACCTCTTTCTTTGGCATTACCAGACTGGAGGCTACAATATACACTTACGGACTAGATTGGAATATTGTTTAAACAAGGATAGCCAATATTTGCAAAGTGTAGCCCTGTACTGTGTGTCAATCCCATACATGTGGTCTTGGCTAACAAATTCCTTAAAGAGCAGTTGTGTTGTTTTTTGCAAATTGTTTGCTGTGTTAATAAGAACACTGAAAATTGAGTGATGTGTCCGTAAATCTAGCAAACTCCTCTGTCCAATGAGACGTTTGCGGTCTTAAGGGTTAGTTGATTGGTACATTGTGTTTGCATGGTAATCAGGAAGAAAATGTGTAGAAATATGATGATTGATGTATGCAAACATTGCCATGCGATAAAGTGTTTGCGATCATTGCTTTGCACGTATACAGTTGTACTGTAACAAAAAAATTGTGTAGACACACCATGTTCTCTTAACAATCAGGTGTTGTTGTGTGTAGGTTAGCATTCTGGTTAATAGAGTAGGCATCTTTATTTGTGGTAAACAGCTACTTGTCATTATCAATTTAAAAAAAAATAAATCCGAGTTAGATTTAGTGGAATGAAAAAAGAAATCACAGGAAGGAGGTTGATTTGTGTTTGGAGTAAGAAATTTTTGTCTATAATTTGGGTTGAGGCCTAAGGGGCTGGTCGACATTGCTCTACATAACTTAAAATCCGTTGTAATTGTGGTGCATTGGGCAGATGAAGTATTACCGTTATGTCCTATTGATTCCGTGGTTGCTGTATTGGTGCATATCATTTCAAAGGAGGATGTTAGGTTAGTGCTTAGTGTAGACAGTCAGAAATCGGTAAACTACTGCTCTTAAATTATTTCATGCAATTTTTTATTGTTTGCCATCCGCGGTGGCCGAGGGGACTGAGGCACTTCAGTCATGGTCTGCATGGCCACTACGATCGGGGGTTCGAATCCCCCTCGGGCATGAATATTTGTGCCGTCCTTAGTCTTAGCTAGTTCATAAGTAGTTTGTAAGTTTAGGGACTGATGACCCCGTAGTTAAGTCCCATAAGCTCTACAAAGATCAAATCAAATGTTTGTTAAGCTTATAGGACTTAACTACGGGGTTATCAGTCCCTAAACTTACAAACTACTTAACTAGCTTATCCTAAGGACGGCACAAATATCCATGCCCGAGGGGGATTCAAACCCCCCGACCGTAGTGGCCGTGCAGACCGTGACTGAAGTGACCGTGACAGTCCCCTCGGCCACCGCGGCCGGCAGCTCTACAAACATTTGAACATTTTTTTTTTATTGTTTGTTGTAACTCTCCAAGGAAACACAGTTGTATAATAGGGTTTAGTTTTGTTTAAAAGAACAATTCTAAATGTTTATGGTGTGCTTGATTATTGGTATTTGATCTAAGTTAGATAAATGTTGTAAAGAATCATTTGCAGTGTTTAATATTGTAACAGGGAATGGTCAATAGAGCGTTTCCGTCTGCTATGCTTAGGTGGATATACGCAAGAAGATCTGTACTGCTTTAGCATTCGTGTTATAGAGGAAATAAGAGGTACAATTAAACTACCGAAATTCTTGGAAGGCGTAGAACTGGATATTAAGTGGATTACAGAAAGACATGGAGTTGGAAAACTTACCTGTCGAAATACTGGATGGGAGATTCTGATACATCGATCTAAGGAAACATAAAGAATTGGAACATTTCTAAAAGAATTGTGTGCATTGTAACTGTTCATGGTCGCTAAAGAGAGAGAGTTTTACATTTCGGAACTTGGTAATTTTAAGAGTGGCCACAAAGTGCGACTGATATGATTTGTACATGAAAACAGGTTGTCTTTCTGTCTAAGTCTGGGCAGGACGTCTGATAAAATCGCTTGTGGATCTAAATTTAGACCCATTCCTTACAGGAATAATGGCAATTGAGTGACTGAGAGGCTTTCGCCATATTTGGTAAAATGCCATGTGTGTAATCTGCAATGCTTAAAATAATAAAATGTTATGGTATTTTGTTTAAACATTTAGCATATCTTTACAGAAGTGTTTTATGTAGCTTGCCAAGAGAACATTGTGAGTTTGTGATCACATTGGAGATCAAACTACGTTACTGTTAGGTATTTTTAATTTTTAAAATGAGGATCATTCATACTGTTTCCATGGTGTCTATCAAGAGAAATTGTTTAAGGTAGATGTGTTACACATCTAGAGTGTATGACACACAAGTCTGTGGTGGTTGTTATTGTTATTTCTAACATGTGCAATTTTTGTTTTGTTTTGGTACAATTGTTTATAAATAATTGTTGATAAATGTACAGCACCTACCATAGCATTACACCAAATTTCTTAATGCTGTCTATTTACCTGCAAAATTGCGAGTTGTACTTAAGGTTCGATGTATTAAACTGTATGTGTTGAAGGTCTTTCACGGTGACACTTCTGTTTAAATTCTTAGGACTTCTTGCTGCATCAATTCTTGATAAAATCTCAAGCTTTTGAAGATACCTTCCATCTTCTACATCCTTCGTAAAATATTACACACTCCTGCATGATGTTTCACCACAGCAAAGTTTGGTACAATGTCCTTATCTCGACAGTGTTGCAGAAATGCAAGATTACTCAGCAACTGTGCATATTAGGTGTGCATCTTCTCCGTTTCTGAACGCTGTACAGAACACCAGCAGCCTATTAAAAACCGAGGACTGGGGAAATCGGCTGTCGCTGGGCACAGCCTCACAAACAAACATAAAATTTTGTTCAACGAAACAAAAATTTTGTCCCAGGTCTCCACATACTGGGACTCTGTAATCAAAGAGGCTGTAGAAACAAGAATGTGTGAGAACAACTTCCACCATGGTAACAGGTATAATCTTAGTGGTGAATGGAAACGAGTGCTCGATAGAGAAATGCAGCACAGACATTTCGTGCAACATCCGTGATGCTACAGGAGGGGTGGCACCACCAGCGCAGACGTAGACAGCATCTGTGACAGCGTTACATAGTGGGCAACCAATCAGAAGCCGACCAATCAGAAGCTGTCCATGGGCTATTTAAGGTCCCCACAGCACCAGAACTGTCAGTCAGCGGCTCCTGATGAAGAAGATGGAGGATATCTTCGAAAGCTTGAGATTTTATCAAGAATTGAGATGGCAAGAAGTCTGAGAAAGTTTTATACAGAAGTGTCGCCATGAAAGTCTTCGTACTCATATAAAATTTCTCTATGGGGAGGATATTGTGCGCCACGTTCATCAACTGGAGAGGATGCTCACTAAATATACACAGTTGCTGGATAATCTTGCATTTCTGCAGTGCTGTCAAGAAAAGGACATTGTACCAACCTTTGCTGTGGTGAAACATCATATAAGGTCTGCAGGAGTGGATAATATTTTATGAAGGACCAGCTAGGGAATCGTCAAAGACAGGATTCGACACACAAGGTATGAACTTGATACTAATGCACGATCTTTATATAACTGTCTTCTTTTGTTGTCTTCTGTTCTCACACCTCTCGACTGGGAGTGTGTTGATATGATGATGACGGCCTGTTAAAGAGCTCATCGGAGCAATACATTGACCAGATAAGTACGGAAATTTGAGCAGCTTGCAGACTCACAGAAATCGGTGTCATCTCATGGAATGGCATGCACTGTCATTAACCTGTTGGACAAGAACCTGGATGAAGGAACCATCTCAGCCCTTAATAAATTAATGATTTTAGCTCCTACACCATGCACTATTCTGATTGTGGAGTACAGCAGTGGAGTGGAACAAGCAGTGCGGCACCTCCCACAAGAAGATGCCGACGAGGTAAGACTTACCACCAGTCTCATTTTAGCTTCAGCCAAGCCTCCAAAATCTAATATTAGCAAAGTAGAAAGAGAGGGGCTCCGTGCACTGCAGAAAGATGAAGATCTCGTTGTTCTCCCAGCTGACAAGGGAAATGCCATAGTCGTTCTTAATGCTACTGACTACCATAGTAAAATATCATCGTTATTGGGAGACAGCAAGTACACATGCCTAAAAAGGGACCCAACCCTGTCATACAGCAGAAAAACGTTGGAGCTACTAAAGAATTCTGGCCTACCAGAAGATGCAATGAAAAATCTCAGAGCTCATGCTCCAAGACTTCCCAGGCTTTACGGATTACCAAAGGCCCATAAGGAAGGAATCCCTTTGAGACCTATTGTCTCTGACAACGGTTGTCCTACTTAAAGGTTAACCAAATACGTAACCAGAGTAATGACTCCAATAGTTGGCCACTGTGAACATCACATTAAAAACTCACAGAAGTTCATAGAAAAAATTAAAAAAGATTCGTGTTGGACCACGTGATATTTTAGTTAGCCTGGATGTGGTGTCACTGTTCACAAAAGTTCCTGTGGAGGACACAATGAAACTCTTGGCAAGAGAATTTTCCCCCAGAAGCAGTAAAGCTGTTCCGATTTGTGATGACAACCACCTACTTCTTTTATGGCAGCAAATTTTATGAAATGACAGATGGGACGGCTATGGGTTCCCCGTTGTCTCCAGCAATGGAAAAGGAGAACTTTTAAGGAGAACTTTGAAGAATGTGCATTAAATTCAGCTTCCCTTTGTCCATCTTCATTTTTTCATTATGTCGATGACAGTTTCATGGTGTGGCCACATGGCATGGAAGAACTCAAGCACTTTGTGGAGCATCCAGTTTACTGTCGAGTTGGAGAAAGAAGGAAGGCTGCTTTTCCTAGATGTTTTAGTACAATGGAAAACCGATGGGCATCTCGGGTACTCTGTATACCGCAAACCAATACACATGGATTTGTATCTCAGCTCACAGAGTTTCCAAAACTCAGTCCAGAAGAGAGCCATTCTAAACACATTAATATACAGAGCAAAAACTGTTTCTGACGAGGACCATTTGGAATCCAAAATTCATCATTTGAAGTATGTGTTCTGCAAGAACAGCTATGGTGCACGTGATATGACAGCATTTGCCAAGAAATGGAAACGGGAAAATGCTGAAGATCCAAGTGATGGGCAACCGATGGTGATCTTGCCTTTCTGTAAAGCCACATCAAGCAAAATAGGCAGACTTCTGAGGAGATGAGGTATAAGATCGATTTTCCAGTCACCTAGGAAACTTAAGGAGATGCTGCACCCTGTCAAGGACAGCCTTGGCCTCAGGATCCCTGGAATCTACAACATCCCATGTGAGCGCGGAAGTAATTATATTGGTCAGTCAATTCGTACCGTTTTCGAATGTTATACAGAACACCTGCGGCATATTAAAAACCGAGGACTGGGGAAATCGGCTGTCACTGATCACAGCCTCACAAACAAACATAAAATTTTGTTTGACAAACAAAAATTTTGTCCCAGGTCTCCACATACTGGGACTCTGTGATCAAAAGAGGCTGTAGAAATAAGAATGTGTGAGAACAACTTCAACGCTGATAGTGGGTATAGTATTAGTGGGCATGGAAACGAGTGCTCAATACAGAAATGCAGCAGAGACATTTCACACAACACCCACGATACTACACGAGAGATGGTGTCACCAATGCAGATGTAGACAGCATCTGTGACAGCGTTACATAGCGGCTGACCAATCAGAAGCCGAACAATACTAAGCCGTCCATGGGCTATTTAAGACCACCACAGCACCGGCACTGTCAGTCAGTGGCTCCTGATGAAAAAATGGAGGATATCTTTGAAAGCTTGAGATTTTATCAAGAACCAACATGGCAAGAAGTCCAAGAAAGTTTTATATATTAAACTGTATGTTTCAACGTAACGTTCTAATTAAAAGATAGGATGTCGCAATTAATATGCAAATTAGGTATAAAAATATAAATGGGAGCAGTGGTGGTGAGTGGCCTGGTGGCGGCCAGGGATGGTTGTGATTAGTCTGCAAAACTCTCAGGTACATGTTTGATGTTATTCCAGGTAATTTTACTGTCAAAAGTACAGAATAATTGGCTCCTTTTTTTTTCCAATGTTGGTGTAATACAACCTGTACATTGATAAGTAATAAATTTTGTAAGGAAAAAAGAAAAAAAAAAATTAGGAGTGTGGGTTCAAGTCCCGAGCTGGGTCACGTTGGGGTGCAAATTTTTACTGTCGGCAGGATGGCGGTGGGGGCTGTTCTCACACAAGTGCTCACTTATGGAGGTGGTTTCCCTTGCTACTGTTAAAACATAGGTTGTTACAATTAAATTGATATGCAAATTTAATAAAAATTAATTGGGGGGCAGTGGGGGCAACCTTCACACAAGTGACCAGTTGTGGAGGCGGGGGGCAGTGAAGGTGGGGGTGGACCTCGGCCGAGTGCACAGCCGTCAGAGGCGGTCATGTTGTTTACAAGAACATTACTTGTTATTTGTCCTTAAGAGCATCATTGTCTTACTAAGTGCATTTACATCCCTAAGTGTGCTATTGTTTGTTCTGTCCTTCCGGGAAGGATGGGTGGCAGCGTCCTTTGGTTAGTGGTTGGGAAAGTGGCCGAGGGAGGAGTATTGGGAGTGGAGGTCAGAAACGTCTGCACCTGTTGGGAATGGCAGCCATCTTGAAAAGTGGCGTCAGCGCCTGGGGGTGGGTGTTTACACTATTTCAGAATTAATTTGATATGCTAATTTAATTTAATTAATTGGGGGCAGAGATCGGGCAAGTGGGCACCTGCTGGGGGTGGAGGGGAAGGGGTGGTGGGTCCCTGGGGTTGGAGATCACCAAAGTGCGCCAGCCTGGGGGTGGGACCAGTTGGGGAAGTGTGCCCAGGTAGCTAAATGGTACCCTGGAATGATACCCCTATTGCTATACTATTGGCAGTGCACCCTTTGTCTGGCCACCAGATGGGAACAGGGGGCCTCAAGGTCACTGCGGCTGAGCCACTTGCTGTGTGAGTGACGAGCGGTGCCTCTGCAAAATCACAGTGGTTGCTGCACCGTGGAGGAATCGCGGGCTATAAATACAGCCTTATAATCAGATTGTGTGCTTATGGAATATTGCCACAGTTGTCTGACTGGATTTATGATTTCCTATCAGAAAGGACGCAGTATACAGTAATTGATGGAAAGTCGTCTAGTAAACAGAAGTGATATCTGGCATTCAACAAGAAAGTGATATAGGGCCCCTACACTTTTCCTTATATTTATAAATGATTTAGAAGAAACTGTGAGCAGCTCTATTACATTTTGCATGGATGATGCTGTCATTTATCTGTTAGTAAAGTCAACAGAAGATCAAAAGCAACTGCAGAATATTTAGATAATGGAAAAATTGGCAATTGACTCTAAATAATGATAAGTGTGAAGTCATCCACATTAGCACTAAAAGAAACCTGTGAACCTTCATTTACATGATGAATCAGTGAAATTTACAGGCTGTAAATTCAACTGAATACCTAGTAAAACAATTATGAATAACTTAAATTGGAAAGAGCTCATATAAAATATTGTATGGAAGGAGAATGAAAGGCTATGTTTCATTGGCAGGGCACTGGGAAGATGCCACAGGTCTATTAAATAAACTGCCTACATTAAACTTGTGTGTCTTAATTTAGAGTGTTGCTGCACATTGTGGGATCCCTACCAAGTGGGACTGATGGAGAATATAGAGAAAGTTCGGAGAAGGGCAGCTTGTTTTGTATTATTGTGATATATGAGAGAGAGTGTCATGGAAATGATGCACGAGTTAAGTGGAAATCATTAAAAGAAATGCATTATTGTTGCAGCAATATTTATTTCTGAAATTTCTTTCATCAAATTTCTCTTCCAATTGCGAACAGATTTTGGTAGCACCCATGTACATAGGGAGACTGATCATAATCAGATTGAAAATGGAAAGATTTAGATGTGATATCAGAGAATGGAATGGTAGAGAAATGTCATAAAATCAGTTTTATGAACCCTCTGCCATGAACTTAAATGTGATTAGCGGAGTATTAACGTATATGTAGATGTGATTGAAAGAATCCTCAGCAAATGTAATTTGTCAACAAATGAAATATGTTTTAAATCACTTATTTGTCCAGCACATGGTAATGCTTATCAGTGTGGAATCAGTACCAAGTATGGTTAATAGAAAACAGGGAGAAGATCCAACGGAGAGCAGCACACTTGATTTCACATTCATTTAGTGAGCATGAAAATATCATGAAGATGATTAAGAAACTCCAGTGGCAGATGCTTCAAGTGAGACATTTTGTATTGTGGTACAGGCTTCTGTCAAAGTTCTGAGAGGTAAGAAATATATTATTTCTTTTTACATAGATTTACTAAGTGTCCACTATGGTCCCCACATTTACTGCACCCAGGTGATAAGATGGGCTCCTATTTTATAGTGTGGAGCTACATAATGATTGAATGGATAATTCTTTTTCATACTCTTTTTTAGAATGGAATTTTACTTGAATCTGCAGCATAAAATTACAGTAACTATTTTATAAGACTAAACTAAACTGGATTTATAAAGTTATTTCACTTAAATGTGACCACAACAAGTATATTTATTTAACACACAAAGTTTAAATTGAAAATAGTTACAAAACTAAAATTAGGATCTAGGTCAGTCATAAACAATGCATACAAAATAAGGCTGCCCGATTACTCTTCCAAATGCCAGTTATGTTGGAAAAAGTCAATTACTAAAATATCTAAATGTTTGAAATGACTATGGCATGTTCCACTTCTGAGCCAAGATTTTAAAGAGTTTGCCAGTTTACAAAAAGACCTTTCAGTTATAGACACTGTTACTGGAATTATACAACAAAATTCTAATTGCAGGACTTGGGTTAAAATACAATGCTTGAAGGTTTTTCTCCTATATGGACTTGAGAAGTTTGTTGTTGTTGTTGGTTTTTGGAAGGGACTAAACAGCGACGGTTATCAGTCCCTTGTTGCAGTCTTAGAGATAAAACATTGTGTTAAGCGTTCCTAAGTAAATGCGTTAACAAGTCAAAGTTTAAAACTCACAGGTAAATATGAAGAAAGGATACAAGTAAAAATGAAGAAGGGATAAAAGAGCTGAAACAATACAAGAGTGTTTTTGCTGGGTCATCACAGAAATATAAGGAACACATCCAGCCACTCTGGGACACTTTAAAACCACCTACCTAAAAGGAGGTGGAGGACAGAGCAATAACAGACACACACAAACTTTAAATGGATTTGTAAAATCCACACTCACGGATAAAATTTAAAAGTGAGTCAAACATGGAGGCATTGTCGGCTAAAGCAAGCTGCAAAGTGTCAGGGATATTAAAATTTTGTTGCTTTGCGGCTAAATTGCGGCATTCAAGTAAGAGTGGGCGACTGTCAACACTGACATCGACACTGAGGAGGTTCCTCGTGACGCAGAAGGTGACCATGCATGAGCCAAGTATGGCCTATATGGAGCCGGCAAAGAACAACTGACTCCCTGCGAGAAGCCCTCAGGGATATCTTCCATGCAGCAGTAGATGGCTTGACAACACAGAGCTTATATGGTTCAGTCGAGTCTGCCCATTCAGAACTCCAAACCCCAAGGACCTTGGGGGTCAACTGGGTTTGGAGGTCTGAGTCTGGCAGGCCAATATCCAGGGACCGTGAAGTGGTGGCCTGCTTGGCCAGCTGATCAACACATTCATTGCCCAGTATACCTATGTGGCCCGGCATCCAGACAAAAGTGACAGAATGGCCTAACTCACCAAGGGTGAAGACAGCATCTTCAATTGATCACACCACAGTGTGTTTGGGGAGAAACTGGTCAAGGGACTGTAAGCCAACCAGAGAGTAGCTGCTGATGACAAATGACCCCCTGGGGCGAGCTCTGAGGTGTTCAAGAGATCTCAATATACCGACCAGTTCCACGGTGAAGATGCTCCTTCCACAAGGCAATGATTGCTATTCAATGTGGTCACCAGAGACAAAGGCATATCCAGCATGGCCATCAACCAAAAAACTGTCTGTGTAAATAATGTTTGCACCGTGAAATGTGTCAAGCAGTGCTTGGAACTGGGTACGGAGAATCAGTGGTGAAATGGAGGCTTTCAAAGCGCGGGACAAATCCAACCGAAGCTCCAGGCGAGGAATTGCCAAGGGGGGGGGGGGGGGAATACACGGGGAGTAATGGAAAGGCGGAGAGGCGGAGGAAGAGGTAGGGAATCAAGTGAGGGAGAGAAGGGAATGTACATGGACCACAATTGGAAGACATGACATGGGCCGACATCACGGGAAGGGAGTGCAGAAAGTGGGAAGAGAAACCTGTGGTTCGAATGGCAGCGTGAAGCACAGACCCGGGCAATATAAGACACCATACACCGAGCTCCCGTAATCAAGCCATAACTGAATAAGTGCCTTGTAGAGGTGAAGAAGGGTGGAACGGGCTGCTCCCAAACCAGTATGGCTGAGGCATCGAAGAATATTTAAAGGCCGCCAACACTGCTGTCTCAGCTGACATAAGTGTGGCACCCAAGTTAGCCGGACATTGAAAACCATGCACAGGAAGTGATGTGTTTCCTCGACCTTAAGTAGTTCACCACCCAGGTAGAGCTCTGGGTCAAGGTGAACTACCCAACGCCGACAGAAGTACATCACACAGGTTTTCTGTGCAGAGAACTGAAATCCGTGAATAGAGGCCCATGACCTTTCGGATGGCACCCTGCAGCCACCGTTCGGCTACGCCGATGCTAACAGAGCTGAAATACAGGCAGAAGTCATTGCCGAACAGGGAGTAACTGACCGATGACCCCACAGCCGTAGCAAGACCATTTATTGCCACTAAAAACAATGGGACACCGAGGACGGACCCCTATGGGACACCATTCTCTTCAATACGGGGGGAGCTAAAAGACGCCCCAACCCTCACCCAAAACGAGCAGTGGGAGAGGAAATTGCGAATCGCCACGTAAGCCCCAATCATGCAGAGTAGTCAATATATAGTGGCGCCAGGTGGTATCATATGCCTTTTGAAGGTAAAAAATACAGCAACCAATGCTCACGCCTAGCAAAGGCAGTGGGAATGGCCGACTCCAGTGACACGAGGTTGTCAATGGTAGAACAGCCCTGGCGGAAGCCCCCTGTTGTGGAACAAGGAGCCCGCGCTCTTCAAGGCTCCACATAGGCCACCAACTCACTATATGTTTGAAGACTTTGCAGAGAATGTTGGTGAGGCTGATTGGATGGTAATTTTCAGCCACCCCCTCTGCCCAATGATGGTTAAACAGGGTGTTAATGCAGCATTGAAACTCTGGTGAAAGGTGTCTGAGGAATTGGCTGTGAATCCTATCTGGTCCTGGAGTGATATCAGGGCACGCAGCAAGGGCAGTTCGGAACTCCCACTCACTAAATGGGTTGTTGTATAGTTCCTGACAACGAGTATGGAAGGATAACTGTTTCCGCTCGGCCCGCTCTTTGAGGGAGCGGAAGTCGGCACTGTACGTGACAGTCGCAGAGCATCATGCGTAGTGCTCTGCCATATGCTCGGCGTTAGCTGTTGGGAGTGTGCAGAGCACACCCTGGATGGTGAGGGATGGGGTTCCTGTCGGCGGGCGGTATCCAAAGACGCATCGTACTTGCATCCAGACGTGAGTCAGGGAGGTGCGGGAGCTGACACTGGCTACATGCCGCTCCCAGGAGTCCTGCTTGCTCTGCTGTATGAGTCGTCAAGCACATGCACGGAGCCGTTTAAAGGCGATCAAATTCTCCACAGAAGGGTGGCGTCGATGGTGCTGGAGCGCTCTCCGACGTTCCCGGATAGCGTCAGCAATCTCCGGTGTCCACCAAGGCACAGACCTACGCCTAGTGGAACTGGTGGTTTGTGGAACTGCTGCCTTAGTGGTTACGACAATACTGTCAGTCACCTGCTGGACTGCATTGTCGATGTCATCTGGCAATGGTGCTGTGATTACAGCAGCTGAGGCATAAGCAGGCCAGTCAGCCCTACAGAGGCACCAACGGGTCAAGCAGTCTGCAGCTTGGTACTGCGGGAGCAACACAAAGATTGGAAAGTGGTCGCTGTCACACAGGTCATCATGCACAAGCCAACCGAGGTGTGGTCGAAGGCTGGGGCTGCAGATGGAGAGGTCAATCTGTGAATACGTGCCCTGTGCCATGCTAAAATGTGTGGGGGCACCTGAATTCAGGAGGCAAAGTTCTTGTTGCGCCAATAATGTCTCAACATCCCTACCGCGGCCTGTGGTCTGGAGTCCACCCCACAATGGGTTGTGGGCATTCAAGTCCCCCAAAAGGAGGAATGGTGGGGTAAGTTGGGAGCCCAGAGCAGTAAGATTGTTGAGAGACACGGCCTCATCCAGAGTAAGGTACAAGCTGCAGACAGTTAATTCCTGCTTTGCCCGGATTCTGACAGCCACTGCCTCAAGTGTGGTGTTGAGTGGCACCGGGGCACTGGGGACAGTGTCCAGCACGTACAGACAGACAGCGCCAGACACCCTGTCCTAAAGGAACCTGTCTTGGTAGTAGCCCCAATACCCACGAAGGGCAGGGTCTGCTGTGCTGGAAACCATGTTTTCTATAGGACGATACAAAATGCATGGTAGCAGCACAGTAACTGTCGCAGCTCGGCCAGGTGATTAAAGAAGCCGCCGCAATTCCACTGGAGAATGACTCATTCTCCACCCTGTAAGGCCATAAAAGAAAAGAAATAAAAGAAGTAGATCAGTCCATAGGAACATCTGCTGCCTTATGTTCAGGATCTACAGAATCTAAGACCATAGATTCAGGTGATTCTGGTTGTGCAGAGATCCTATGGTCAGGCGAATCAAGAAGTGCGAAATCCTCAGGGGAAGCGAGGATCTCGACTTCATCCTCTGAAGCAGATGATGTGGGTGTGGGTGGCTTGGGAGCCACCAAAGAATCCTTTGCCTTTCTTTCCTTCTTCTTACCTTCTCGTTGGCCCTTCGGTGTTAAGGACTGTGAGGGCTCCTCATAAGGGGCGGCAGGAGCTGACGAAGAGCAGGAGGCCCTTTGGTCAGGAGCTGGGGGATCCTTCAGCAATTTGCTGGGATCCACTTTCCCACGGAGAGAAGCCTCGGAAGGGAGTGTCCTGTGGGACCCCTTCCGGGCGAGAAGAGCCGGAGAAGGCTGTTGTTTCTCCGGCAGTGGGGTGGGGACCGACGTCCCCTGTGATGGTTTGTCTGTTGATCCCAATGTGAAGAGAGTGGGAGCAACCAAAGGAGTAGCGCCCCCAACTGTCAAGGGGGCAGGTACAGTGGTTTGGGCCTGGGGGCCCACTGGCATTTGTGGTACAGATTGTGGTCTGGAGATCGACATTGAAGCTACTGTGGCATATGGGGTCATCATGGTCACAGGGTGGAGCTTCATATACTTACGTCTGGCCTCTGTGTATGTCAGCTCATCCAGGGTCTTGTACTCCATAATCTTATGCTCTTTGTACAGTACAGAGCAGTTGGGTGAACAAGGAGGATGCTGCTGATTGCAATTGATGCACGCTGGAGTTGGGTTACAAGGGGTGTCCGGATGGGATGCACGTCTGCACTCCTGACATGTTGGGTTGGCATCACATTGGGAGGCCATATGTCCAAACCTCCAGCAATTGAAGCAGCGCAAAGGGGGAGGACATAGGGCTTTACGCCACACCGGTAGATCACCACCTTGACTTTCTCAGGCAATGAATCGCCCTCGAAAGCCACGATGAAGGCACCGGTGGCATCCCTGTTGTCCTTCGGATTCCTATAGATGCGTCGTATGAAATGCACACCTCGCCACTCCAAGTTAGCTCGCAATTTGTCGTCTGATTGTAGCAGAAGATCCTTGTGGAAGATGATACCCTGGACCATATTTAAGCTCTTATGTGGCATTATTGTAACGGAAACATCACCCAGTTTGTCACAGGCTAGCAAAGCCCGTAACTGCGCTGGGGATGACGTCGTTATTAGGACCGACCCAGATCTCATCTTTGACATACCATTCACCTCTTCATAATTGTCCTCCAAATATTCCACAAAGAACATTGGCTTTGTGGACATGAAAGATTCCCCATCTGTACGACTGCACACTAAATACTTAGGGGCATAAGCCTCACCTTGAAATTTTCCCTACATTTCTCCCACGGTGTGGACAGGGAAAGAAACGTTTGGGGGTCATATTGTGTACTATTGTAATTGCCTCTACCATGCTTAGAGATGCCAGTTGTACATCTGCCAACATTCCGTGGTCTTTACATGGTGTTCCCACGAGCAGCTAGGGAAATAAGGGTCCACCCAGGCAGAGCCCCGCTTACCTGGGTAAGCCTTATACAAATGAGGTTCAGCGGGTTCCTCAGAGGTTGCTCGTTAGTGACTGTTCAACCTCAACAGCCATGTATCTCCTCGGCACGTAGCAAACCTTGAGATTGACAGTTTTTTTTATAGAGGTTTGTACAGTCCTCGCGATCCGGGTGATTAAGCCACGATCCCCGAGCTCTGAAACATACAATGTTCCACCGTCGTGCTGAACAATGGTCATTGAAGCATGCACAGAGCTTACGGTGTAGCGGACTGTTGGCACGACCCAGCCCATGGCTCAGGAAACTGGGCTCGCCAAGCCCGTACTCAGCAAATTAATGCTGAGCCCCTGAGGGGACTTGAGAAGTTTCATCAGGTCCTTCTCTAAGTGTAAGACTGTACTATACACACACTTCAAATGCAGAATTTCTTCAACTAAACTGTTTAAATCCACCAAGATAGAAGTACATTTCGAGACAAAATTAATGGTTGCAATTTTAAGTTCATCATTTTCTAAGTCGATAAGAGATAAAACTGATGAAAACAGACCAAAATGGCAAATCTTGTTGCCAAATCTGTCATGACAAAAGCCAAAACAGGAAGTAAGGCAGAAGATTTAAAGTCATTTTAAGTTTCCAGTTGAAGTTTGTAATGTAACAACATGAGACTCCATCTAATGTAGTATACGATACCTCTCTTTACTGAAACCCAGGATACCATTCTTTCCTTGTAGTGTAGTTTAGCATACCATTTCCTATATACTGAAGCTCTGGATACCACCTTTAAACCTTTCTATCCTGTAGTAAAGTTTGTGATACCACTTGTATTCATTCCTACATTATAACAACTTCATTACATCACTAAGTATTTACCTCATTTTATTCCCATTAATAAAATCCATTAATTTCATAGTAATTACAGCTTTTATGCCCATTACTAAATTTCTATAACTTTGTAATTACTATTACTTTTTTCCCCATTATCAAAACTCATTAATTTCATAATGATCTATTACCATTGTTCCCATTATTAAACCCTAGTAATACTGTTGTATTTATTTTGAAGCATGTATTTCCTTTAATTTCCTTTATTAAGATTAGATTAATTTTCGTAGTATTTTTGCCTGACCAAATTCCAGTACAAATTGTAATTTAAAGTTGCTGTTACATCTAATTGTCATTATGGCTAATTGTCAGACATTGTAGTTCATTGTAAATCAGATTATTTAACTTCAGCCAAACAATAGGATTCACTTCATTTATAAAATATTAAAACTATTTAATCAGTTATTTGTTATACTAATACATTGACATTGTATGACGAATGCAAATTACATGGATTTGATCTTTATAAAAGAACCAATTCATAAATTATCATTGTGATAATTATGCATCACTTGACATTGTTAATAATGTAATAAATACATGTAATGTGTGGGAATTAGTGGTCAGTTGTTGAACTTAAGAATTAGAGTTCAATTCAAGCCAGTAGCATGTCAGATCTGTGTATCTTGCCTGTAGCAATAAATAGAAGTGGATTTCAAAGAAGTATTTGTTCTTTTTGCAAAACAGCCCTTCACAATTAATATTTATCATCAAGTTCAAATTTTATAACAAATTAATTATTAAATGCGGCGATCCCGTTATTCAAAGAGGGATCGTCATAAGTTGTTCAGGTGTCTTTTCATCTGTATTTGGTTTCTTTTGATAGGAAACTGGTGAAATGGAAAAGGCCACAGCATTAAGCAAGTCTTTAATTAGTTTTACTTCTATGTTTAGGTAAATTCTTTTGCTCTGTATGATGACATTCTCATGATCAATAAAGGCCAACATATTGTGTCAAAATGATGACCTGAAGACGTCTTTGAAAGACTGAAAATATTTCTTGGGGCATAAAATGTGATTCCTTGCACATGGAGTTAATTCAGATTATCAATATTCACACTGACTCCATTAAGAGTGTCTGCTCCACAGGGAGAAAAATTGGCAGACTTGCTTTTTTCTAGTGTTCTTAACTGAATGCTGCTAATGTGACCCTGCATATAAGAGAAATTACTTGTTTTTGTGATTTATCCAATTAATAAGCTATTTAATTAGACAGATATTGATTATAGTCTCAAATCATTTGGATAATTCTCATTTTGCCTTATTCAATAATATTTTCACATGAACAAAATCTTACCAATACAAAGGATATTTATGCAACATAAATTAATATGACACCCAATGAAATAAATATTATCACTTTTAGTAGCAGGAGACAAAAAATGTAGATCCACATTACATGGATCTGACAAGTTAACTGCTACTGGTGAACCATGTGATGTGTGTGGTTTTAGAGCAAAGAGGCAGAGGGAAATGGCTCATTTAATTGCTGCATCCTCACACTGAAGTCTGTGGCAGAAGTGGTGACAGCACTGTGGTATACACACCAGCATCTGTACAGTGAGGTTCCAACTGCTTCCAAAGCATGACAGCTGATGCACCAGCAACAACCAGTGTGGCCAACTGTTCATATCTGTGTGGTGTCCCTTCTTGTTAGAAGTTTGGAATGTCTGAGAAGCTACTCAAATGTTACTATGAGCTGAGCAATATCAGAAGTCAGCTATGTGACTTTACTTTTGAAGTCAAAGATTGCCACCTTCACACAAAACAGTGCAAGATTAGAAACAAAGTCCAGGTCATACGAATGAAGCCATACAGAGATCCCATGGCTCAGTATATATTTGAAGTTCCAGAATATCTCAACTAAGTAAAAGGCAATGAATGTGGTAATGTTGATATAAGTTCAACAAGGTCCCTTACCAAAGCATGCATCAGTCATGGGGAGCTGCAGTATGCAAGACAGTTGACTTGTTCTCACTACAAGATAACATGAACATCGATGCCCTGTTCACCTTAAGGAGGGAGCAATGACACAAATGTCTGGTGTAGTGGATGAAGTGTTAGACTCTAAAGCAAAGGGTCTTGGATTCAAGACCCCCCCCCCCCCCCCCAATACACAGTCCCAGAACCTTCTACATGAATTGTGCAATAGTGTTCCAGAATATATACTGTGTAAACCACTTGCCAGAGTCAGTTCATCCTGTGCTCTTGAACATGTGTGACCAGTGCTAAATGTATCTTTGATGAGTTTAAACCAGTGTTTGTTAATCAATCAGTTATGTCCTATGACACTGCTATGTAACAATATCATGAGAATAATTGGAGATTATTCTTTCATATGGACAAATAAATTTGTCATATGAAACATGCAATGACAAGTGAAGCATACATGTTTGTGCACCTACACATTGATGGAACAAAACTGCCAATATCTGCTGCATCATCAGAGAAAATGTGTTTGTTGACTGTGTAATATGACTTAAGAAGTATGTTGTATATATCAGAGCTAATCACCACTGACATGAAAGAAGGAGGTGAGTTCAGGGTAAACTACATAGGTGAAGGCCATTTCGTAATTAACCTTTGCTTCAGGAATCACTGTCAGTTCTAATTATTTAACTTCATTCACTAAAGAATTTAAATTGTCTGTGTGTGGCAACAAAATTGGTGAGAAATTTTCTTGTGACCTATGTTACATCTCACAGCTCATTTTATGTGAATTGGGATAATTTATATTTGGTGAACTCATCATTACATAATGTCATGAGAGAGACTTTTCATTATATATATATATATATATATATATATATATATATATATATATATATATATATATATATATATATAAAAGTTGTGAAGAAATCAGTGCTCTTACCATTGCCATTTCTTGTAATGGTCTTACATAAACTTTGTAGCTCCTGATTATTCCATTAGGGTGTAGTGGTGGTAACCATGAAACTAGTATTGATCTTGAGTCTGTCACTGCAGCTTTTACATTTTCTGGCTCATTGGGTACTGTAATTAAATATAGAAATCTTCAGGAAACAATAATATGAGCAATAAAAAGATACAAGTTTCTCAAGATGAATAGCTAAGTGAAAATTATAAATGTATAAATGAATAGGTGACTGATTATTATAAGTAACTGGCAGATGCAGTGCCAAGGGAGAAAGTCAGCATGGGATAAATAATTACATATAACATCAAATCAAATGTAAGTATTTTTAAACTGTATTAATAAAACAAATGGAATTATACAAATGTTTCTATACAAATATTCAAATTTTAATTGCTTAGGTTATGTAAATGATTTTAAAGCCATTTGTTACCAATTTATTACCAATGCTTCATCCTTGACCAGTTGGAGCTGTATGGACTGCATCAAGAATACATTTTAAACAATGAGAAAAATACACAAAGTAAGAATTAACATTAGTATTGTTCAGTATATTGTAACACTGTATTCCAAGTCAGGTAACCACTGGTCTGTCAATGGAAGAGAATTCATCTACAGACAACACTGGATGTTCTTTTACATCACTTAAGACTTTAATATTGAACAGCTCCATTGGCCAGAACAGAACACTATTTGGAAGTACATTAAACATTTTCATAGCTGCCACAGGGAACTATTTTGATGTATTGTCCAAATGACACCTTTGCTCATCTATACAGTTCTTATTCCATGTGTTGTAGCGATGAATGTGATGTCTCTTTAAGTGTTTTCGTTCAGTTTCATGTTAATAAGACAGTTGAATACAAATTCACTGTAAACAGCCATAACAGCTGGCTTAGCAAAGACAGGTTTACAGTGGTCCCCATTTTTGGTGGAAGTAATTATCCTCACTGATTTTTTTCTGTAACAGTAACACTTTCTGCATCCTGAAATGTGGCCCCATAGTAGCAGTCCATAGCTGATATAACCAAGGATAGTGCATACTGAACAGTTAGCAGGTATTGTTCTGTTATGACATATTTTAGTTATGTCAGTAGGTAGAGGAATTGTGACAGTATGACACACACATGCATAGTGTGCTCTTTCCAAGTTAATTTGCTGTCAATGAGGAATCCTAGAAGTTTAACAGCTCTACCATTATCCAGTAATCCAATGTTACTCAGGCTACATGCTGTCCTCTGTCTTTTGTTTTAATTATTTACATTTTAGTAGTATTAAACCGTTCCTTGACTTGTTGTGTCACCTATATGTCACACTTTCTACTAGCAAACAGCATTGTCTCATCTTAAAACTGCAAAATTTAGAAACAACAGAGGCCCTAGTATAGATCCTTGGGACACACCATATTGCAATTTCTCTTTGCATGAGACAGCTCCTGTAATGGACATGGCCTGATGAAAACAATGCAGGAATTATTCTGAAAATGAGTCTTATTATTACAGCCTTAACACTTATAATTATTAACACCTTTATATTCACAAAACTGTATTTTAAATTATCATACTCTTGATTGACATGCAGTTTTCTGAAAAATATAGTTGAGAGTGTGAGAAATAAGTAATCAATGTATATGATAATACCTTTCAGCCATATTGAAAAGATGTCGTTATATAAAAGTGACTTGTATTTTCAGGTGACAACAAAAAATATTTATGCTGTGGCACCTATGGTGCTTTGGCTTGGACACTCAACGGCTGGAAGCCATAACAGTTTCAGTCTGTGTTTTGATTTCATTGTGAGTGGAAGCTTTTGTATTTACTGTTCTGGAATAAATGTTTTATGCACATTATTCGTGTACTGTGTACGTTATTTAGTGGTAGCAATAATACTACCACAATGGCATTAGTAATGCAACACATTTTGTACACTTTTTAAAGTACAAGACTTAACAAAAAGGTATGTAGCTGGAGTATGGACGAAATATTTTAACTCAAATCCATTGTACTGATACAGCATTTACAAAATGTTTCATGGAATATGTCTTCATTTCAACTTCTAATTTGTGTCCCGTATTTTGATTTTGGAAATCTGGTCACCCTAAGCTAAAACATCTACCCCATCTTACTTGCAGCCTCTCCCAGCTCTACTTTCTTCCCCATGTAACCCCAATTGATATTAATATCTTCCCATCTCATTCCAGATCATTTGCCAAGTTGTATCTGAGGAGTCCCTGGTCTGTCAATTGTTGCCAACATCAGATCAATTGCATATAACAGAAAAATAAAGAAGTGTGTTGATTTAGGTATTTATGTTAGAAATAATATTCACTGTGAAAATATTCTTTGGATTGACAATGGTGATGAAGTTTGAAGTAACAATAGTAAAATTAAAGTTAGAAAAATCAGATTAATAATTGTTGTTAAATATAAATCACTAAGTAGTGAATAGATGAAGATTACTCACCAGGCAAAGGAGCACAGGTGTGACAGCATCACAAATAAATATATGAATACACATACACACACACAAGTGCAAGCTTTCACAACCCAGTTGCTTCTTCAGGCAGAAGGGAAGGAGAGGGAAAAGGAAATAATGAGGGTTTTAAGGAAGGGGGTAAGGAGCCATTCCAATCCTGGGAAAGGAAAGACTTACCTTGGGGGAAGAAAAGGAAGGCAAACAAATACACACACACCCATACATTTACACAGACGCAAACACACCTAGGCAGACAGACATAGTATGCCTAGGTGTGTTTGCGTCTGTGTAAATGTAGGGGTGTGTTTTGTGTGTATTTGTTCACCTTCCTTTTCTTCCCCCAAGGTAAGTCTTTCCTCTCCCGGGATTGGAATGGCTCCTTACCCCCTTCCTTAAAGCCCTCATTATTTCCTTTTCACTCTCCTTCGCTTCTGCCTGAAGAAGCAACTGGGTTGCGAAAGCTTGCGCTTGTGTGTGTGTTTGTATTCATTTATTTATTTGTGATGCTGTCGCACCTGTGCTCCTTCGCCTGGTGATTAATCTTCATCTATTTTTTATGTAAAATTTTTCCTGCTAGGAGTTTTTTGTCTTGATATTCACTAAGTAGTGAGGTAGAAGAACTCTTCTACTATTTTGAAGAACTTTCAGTCAACAAACGAAACACCGATTATAACAATAGGAAATTATAATATGAATATTCTGAATGACATATTGTTTGCATTATTTTTTTATGTCCAGTTTCAGATAATTTTCAATTTGTAACTCAATAATTTTACGTTTTGGAACACAAATGTGTATTTTTTATTGAGCCAAAAATTGCTAAATTCCATTTTTAAATGGAAAAAGGAACTTTCTTCCTTTTCAGAATATGTGAAAATTATGTAATTCGCAGTGTGTATTGTTAATATTCAACACATTTGTGACACTTAAATACATTCTTTTGGATAGTTTAAAAATGAGTCAGTGTCTTTTCTCCTGAAAAGTAAGAAAAAGGGTCTTAGTTTCTATCTCCATAAACCAATTCAAGTGTACCATGAATTAAACCAATCAAATTTGCAATGTGAGATTGAAATTTGGAGCAGGGTACTTATGGACTACATGTAGAGCATATTCAGGCTTCAAAATGGAGCAATTAGGATACTTCAAGCCTTATAATTTACCAACTGTGTGTTCTTTTTATAAGACTATAATGTTTGTAAAAGTAAATTATAAAATAAGTGTGCAGAGCAGGGACATTCATAATTACAGCAAATGAACCAGATGTGACCTAATTAAAAAAGCCACAGTTAACAGTTCTCCTGTTGCTGGGAGACAGTTCCATAATAGGTTCCCAGAAATGTAAAACAACATTAGTGCAATATTTTTAAGGGTATGTTGGAGCAGTTCATACTTGAAAAATGTTTTTACTCAATAAAAGAGTTCTAAAATACAAAAAATATCTTTCTATTTTGATTACAATAAGTTACTCACCAAAAATCAATAATTATAAAAAGGGATTCCAATGAATTTAAAATTCAAAGGCAATTGTTTCTAAATTAATTATCTAACAATAATACCTTCCCGTGATGAAGTCAAAAAACGGATAACTGGAGTAGTGTAATGGTTTGTTTTTACTTGCACACTTTAGGATCAGTAAGATACTAGAAAATAGGTTCATAATCCAAAACCAAGGTTGTACAAAATTTAAAAAAAGTTTTGTGAAACAGGGCAACAAGTATGTTTCAGTTTAAAGGTAAAGCAGTCAACATTCTGAGGATTGGTTTGAACACCACAGTGCTTTACTAGGCATGGTCATGTTTGGAGGTGGTATGCCATTGCCTTCCTCTGACCTTCGAACTGATTTACCCAGCCAGTTACATGGGGACCTACAGTTTAACGTGGGTTCTGAACCACGGTTCAGTTTATTAAATTGAAAATGTTTCACCAAGAACTGACAGTGGAAACAATCAATATTATTATTATTATTATTATTATTATTATTATTATTATTATTATTATTATTATTATTATTATTATTATTACATCATCAGATCCACTAAAGTTTCAGAGCAGCTATCAGTTTTATGTGCTGTGAGCAGAATCCAAAAGTCAGTAAAGACTTATGGACCACTTGGACCCAATAGGTTCCTCTGCAGCTACAATGGATCTGTAGATATCTATAATATCAATGCAGCTGGTTATTGGTGAAAAGATAATTGTGAAAAGCCTGTTATTAGAGGAGTAACTCAGGTCATTACAGATTTCTCTCCAGGTGACATCATGTTGGGCTGTCTTGTCACTTTTTGTTCAGGGAGCCGCAGTTAATTGTATGAAACTAACATATTGCATACCATCCTCTTGAGTCCTGCAGAAGATAGGTTGGCTGCTGACTCCATCACCTTTTCTTGTAAAAGCCTGAACTTCTACACTGTAGTTGCAGAAATGCTCAAGCTTATTCAGCTCCACTTCTTTGTCTGTTGTAATTTCTTCTAAAGGATCAGACACCCCTAAAAGATGGTGATTATTGAGTTAGATGTAGTACATAATACTAACATAATGTAAATTAATAGACATATGTACCACTTCAAAAATTATTTAGTAATAATAAACTGACAATTATTTATTTAGGTAAGAGAAGCTATGTACATAAATATAATTCAGTTAACAAACAAATTACTTTCTAGAAAACTCATATAAAGTTTTTTGTCAACTGTCAAATAAATAAGACATTTGTTTGCTCTCAAATTTAATACTAAATAATTCATTATAGCATCATTTATGATAATAAACATTTCAAATACACACAAAATGAAAATATTTCAATATTTATCTGCTGTATTCTAGTTTCATTACTGATGTCTAATTAGCTATATACTATCTACATTAAATTTACAAGTTAAACAATAATGCAAATACCTGTATGGAGCAATACATAATATAATGTGGAGGTAATCATCCACCTGTAAGTGGATCAATGAATGCTGCACAACATGTAACAGAAAACATCAGTTCTCTATTATGTGTTTCTGGGCTCCATGTACTGATCTGCTAAAGGTGATTGCTTGCATTTCCCTTATTTTACATATTTTACTAGTGTACTTATTGCATCAGGTAATAATATTTGTAGATTTTGAACTTTCTGGGTTTCTTTTGCTACTCTAAAAGTTCACATTAATTCAAGGCATGCAAGTTTTTAACTATAAATATGTAGAATTAGTGTTAAGATGTTGGCTTTCATGGGTGTAATTTCTAATTATAATAGGAATATTTCTGTAGGAAGCAAGTCATGTAAAAGTATCCCACATCATGCCTTTCTTCCTATCAATACATAATTATAATTTTTGATTTCAGATTAATTTTTATACAATTTATATTTCATTATTTATCTTTAAATAAATATGTGATTTCTGGTAGATAATTTTCATCTGGATGAATGTAGATTCTATGTCTATACACTAGTATGGAAACTGAACAGAAGTCAACTTTAAAGAAAGAATGGCTCATGCATCCACATAAATACTTAAGTAAATGTGAGTAATTTATGTTGTGTTAAGTCACAAAATATTTGTCTCAATTTTATGTAATATTTATTTATTTGGAAATGATGTTTCTAAATATTTAAGGAGAGACTGTATGGAAATATGTGAGTTTAACCATGGAATGAGAGATAGAATAGCACTAAGTTGTGTACACTCCTGTAGTTCATTACATGTCATCTATTATTTTTCATGTCCACAAGGTCTGACTGTTCCTTTTGATATGACGGTGAAGTATGATGTACTATCAGTGTATGCTGTTGGTGTTGCTTCATATAAAATTGGCCAGCCAAAATGCAACACCAATAAGGATGAGAGAGATCAAAGATACATAACCACATTTATTTGGGAGATAACGTATTCTGCAAAGATAACCCGATTAAAAATATAGTCCCATTTGAAGTGAGGAAGATGATGAAATCACTGAATAGAGTGCTGTCATCATTATTGGCTATAACCATTACTACACACCTCACCATTGCTTCAAAGAGGCCCAGAATGTTTTCTTTTTTCCTTCTTCTAAGGTATAGCAGTGCATGCTGCTACCACATGCTGCAAAGTTGTTCTGCTGAAGCACCGAGTGGTGTAGACCAGGTGAGTTAATGGGATGTTTTCAGTATTCACAATAACAAGATAACAGGGAGGACAAGGCAGCAAAGAAATCTGATGGACAATGAAGAAACTTTAAACACTGCATGCCATATGTGGATACACAGTATCCCGCTTTAATGAGAACACTGAATAGATCTGAAGTAATGGGTGGACAACAGGCTCCAATACTTCAGAGATATAACATTGGTTAATTTACCAACCATCTGTACTTACGGTGAAATAGGGGAGTGGAATTCAATACAATCCCAAACCTTAATACATGGTGGTGGACCGGTATGGTGATGCATTAAGACATCATTCCAACAGACTCTGTCCATTGTGTCTCAGGACTCTAATCTGATGATTATGATGTTACAGACAGAATCAGGATTCATCAGTAAAAACTATATCATTCCATTTAGTTGTTCACTTCTGTCATTAGTTACACCAATGTCAGCACAAATGCAATTATCCCCACTGGTGCATCATTTCCTCCTGTACCCAGTCATTACAAATGTGAATCACAGTTGCTTGGTTATGTCTGGGAAGTTCATTGATACCTTTGAAGAATAATGAGCAATCACTATAGGCAAATAATTCCTCAATTGAATTCTTTAAATATGCTTAAAAGACTCTCACTGTCTTTTATGATGCATATTACAGTAAATTACACAAAACAACATGAAAGAACAATTGCTGTATGTCCATAGGGCAATCGATCCCCCCTCATATAGCACCTGCAGTTGATATGGACCTTTGCTGAAATTCTAATCATGTTCATCTCTCATCACCACAAACACATGCTGCAAATTTCACCTGATTTGGTGTTTTCCTTCAGGGTGACATATTTGGAGTGGGCAGAAGTGTAGCTGATAGTATTCACAGACCAACTGGCTACTCTTGATACAGAAGCCTGGCAGCAAGACAACATACTGGAAGGAGTCATGTCCATTGGTTGAAGTAACCCATTTGATATTACTATCCATAAAGCACTGCTGAGGTACTATTTACAAGGTGTGTGATGACTGGGCTACACTGAGGCAACAGGTCCTGGTGTTATGCACCATCAGTCACGATGATGCAGGCTTAGACAGTGTAACAAACAGCAAATACACATATATTGATAGCACTGGATTTGATGCTAGCATTCTCAAATTGGATTCACATGTATTGTCAGTGGACAAAGAATGTACAGTACTTTGAAATGGAATGTTCAAGCAAAGAATGAGAAGATTATCATTACTGAAGAATTGAGGCAGATTGTCAGGAAACAAAAACAAAATTTACAAGAGAAAGTACATAGTACAGCTTCACTGCAGTGCTGCCACAGCCCATGGCAATTAGGCCATGTGGCAGGACTCATGGATCAGTTGTGTGCCAACTGGAAAACTGTACAGACTATCTAATGCTTATTTTATACTCTGTATTGTGACTTAACTACTAAATGTGTTACAAGTTACAACATATTTATTGGAGACAAGTAGGGTTCAAAATTCCGTGTGTTTATTGAGCCCACTTTATGTCTATGGATTTGCAAACAGTTACCACATCCTTGGACATTCAACTCCCTCCATGGGGTCAGTTCCTTCAGACCAGATTGCAAACTATGGTTGATGAGGTTCAACAGCTAGGTACAGTTACGTCGGCTCAGCAGACCGTTTGAGCTCCATTGCTGCAGTTGTTATGTCATTGACTTCAGGCGTCATGGCGTCATTTGTTTCTGCTATCCAACATGTGTCTGCTCCTTTTCTTCTGCCATTTTCTGGGTTGAATACTCTTTGGAAGATTGGAACTCTTATGAGAAATGGATGCTGCAACACTTCCTCACTTTTGGTGTCTCTGATATGGAATTTTAAAAATCTCTTTTTCTGTCTTGGATTTCCTTCCACATTTATCAGTTGCTATGTTAGGTTGTCCTTCTCCAAGAATTGGTGCCCTTATCCTCTGATGAATTGTGTCATTGGCTGTCAGCTTATTATCAACCCTGTACACACGTTGTTGTGGCCTGGTGGAATTTTATCAGTCACAAAAGAAGCCTAATAAGTGGTATCATGCATGGGCAGACAAACACCATGGCCTAAGTCACCACTGTATGTTTTTTTACTCCCACACATCAGGTACCCTATGAGGACAACAAGGGCCACAATGCTATTCTGCACTTGATGCCTGATTACAAGATTCATCAATGTCCTCTCCAATTTGAAAACCCAATCCTTTTGAATATTGCAAAGTTGTACAAGGTTTCCCATCCTGCTGGGAATCAGATTGAGGCACGGGTGACATAGCCACTGTTCCTGCTGATATTGGTCAGCCGGCTGTTTCTGATACCACAAAGATGATGCAGTGGAGGAGCACCCCACGCACCACACTTGCAGCTGTCAACAGGCTCGTGATACACTGCACCAACAGCCTTTGCTGACGACCTGGTGTCCTGTCCTAAGCTTTAGGTTGCCTGCAACAGTCATTACCACCCGTATGCACCAGTGCTGGCCTGCAGCCTCCTGGTGGACCACACACCTGGTTTGGTGACACCCATGGACGTGGCATGGGTTTTATCATTCCCAGCAGACATTTCTCCATAAGGGGAAAGAGTGTTATAACTCCGCACTGGGCGCAACACAAACAGCGTGCGCTGTGAAAATGGCTGTGTGGACGGCAGTGGCGGCTACTCCTTGAGGACTCTGGGGCGGCGCCCTCCCAAAAATATCCAACACGGAATACGTACCAATCGTTAATCACAAATCTACTTGAATAATTTTCGTGTAGCAGCAGCCCGTGTAAGTGAATGACCAATGTTTTTAGTCTAGGTAGTCTGCCAGCCAGGCTCACCCAATGTTTTCAGAATGGACTGACTGTCGGACTCTACGCGATCCGTCCGCGCCGTGTAAAGGCTGGCTACGGGCGCTTGGGGTGAGTGGGGGAACTGGGGGTTGGGTGGGGGTAGTGTGCTGAACTGGGCCGCTTAGGACGGCGTCCGCGCCAGGGGCGCGAAACGATACAAAGACGCACCGGCACCGGTCAGAAAGTTTCTTCGCGGAACTTAACAGGTGCAGTGCGTGTGATACTAGTGTCGTTGTTGTGAAGGTGCGTGTTGTTGCCTGTTTTCCTAGTTCCCTATTTAGAATGAATAATATAAATAGCGTTAACTACAGTTTAACATTTGGTAGTGAAAAATTGACTTTTGAAGGAAAGTTGGAATTAAAAAGGTTAGGACCACCGAGACCTGACTTGAACATTGTACAGACACAAAATGCGTGCAAAAGCAAAAGTAGTTTCACTAGGAAATTTAATCCTGCTTTATATAAACACACTAATATATAAGCATACCAATGGTATTCTACATTTGTTGGTGACAGTCTTCTAACTTCAGTAACATATGTTTGTCGCTGACGAAGCATTTGTGTTCTCTGAACACTTAAAAAATGTTCAAATGTTTGTATTGCTTATGGGACTTAACTATAGGGTCATCAGTCCCTAAACTGACAAACTACTTATGAACGAGCTAAGACTAAGGACGGCACAAATATCCATGCCCGAGAGGGGATTCCAACCCCCGACCGTAGTGGCCGTGCAGACCGTGACTGGAGCGCCTCAGTCCCCTCGGCCACCGCTGCCGGCCTGAACACTTACTTATATAGTTACACACACAACGAATTTACTTCTTACTTTATATTATTTTAAGGTACAGTTTTGGGCCTCTTGTGAAATCTAATAAAATGAAGTTACAAGGTTTTCATTCCCTGCAGAAAATATTAAAAACGACATATTTGTGCGTAAATTTGTTCGTATTTTGGTATAGGAGGAAAAAGTCGTGTTAGATGAAAGGTTAAATTACTTAACTAGCTAATAAAATTAATGCTGTATTCTCCCCGTTCAAGAAATGTTCTGAAGGGACAAAATGTCATGTACAACTGAAGAGACATGCCGCCCCTCCTAATAAACAGCCCACCAGCCGCCACTGGTGGACGGCTGCCAGACAGTGGCCAAAATGATTACACCTGCACCACAGTAACGCCACAGCCTGTGGCGATTCGGCCTATGGGCCCAGACTCATGGACCAGTTCTGTGCCAACTAGAAAACTGTACATTTTATCTAGTGCTTTCTGTATTGTGACTAAACTATTAAATGTGTTGCAAGTTACAACAGAAAACCTTTTGGAAGATTCTTAAGATTCATTTATATTCTTTGTTCTCACTGTCATAAATGGGCCCATGCTGCTTGTACGTGACCCACAGTGATAGAAATGGAGCACTAAGCATTTGTGTATAACGTTTGTGCTTATAATGATTTTTTTTAAATTTTATATTCCATTGTGGTTTTTTTTTTCACTAATTTACACACATCATTACCCACAAATAACATTATGGTGATGAATCTGACATTACTTTTAAAAATTAAAAAAATTACTGTAAATGGTATACTCAGAAAAAAACTATAAAATCAGTCATTGCAAACAAAACCATAATGGCTTCTCTAAAGTTTTAATGTATGTATTCTGTCAAATATATAAAGGCAAAAATAATTCACAAACTTACTCTCATCATCTTATCCTCCATTCCTCTATACTCCAACTGCTACATATAATCACTTCCACAATAATGGTATTCAAATCATACTTTAAGTTCATTACTATTTCCCATAACTGGTAAATTCCTTTATCATACACTTATCTTTATGGGTGACTCAAAGTCTGATGTATAAATGATGGTTATCACATGAACTCTTTAGGGCATTTGACACAATCATCTACAGCACTAACTGTTTCCCTTTCAACTATACCTTACCCATTTCTCAAAAAACAATATATCTTCTGCTGTAACTTTTATTCTTTGTCTGTTCTTCTTCATGAAAAATCTATCTGTACCACAGATATTATGAAAAGAATCAAACAAAAAATCAAATTGTTTACAAGAAAAATTATTACCTTCTTCATAGCATAGAGCTTTGTAAAGCACTTTGTACCCTCTTAGTATTCCATTGATCTCTGAATTTGGTGGTGGAGACCAAAACACAAGAATACTTTGTGAAGTAAGAGATGTGCACTGCACATCATTTGGTGGTGCATCTGGAACTGATTGAACACAAAAGAATTGCTGTTATTTGTTTTACTTTACTAAGTTAGCTGTTACTGATATTATTTAGAATGTTTGATGTTTGTTTCTTTAAGGTGTAATAGCATCAATATCAGGGTTATGAGCACCCATACAAAATCCTTCTCGTAGCAAGTAAGTGTAAATCATACAATAGATGTTGTGTAAATATCCTAACATGAAACCAATACACATGAGGTAAAATACTTCACATTTGATAATCTATCAATAATATAAAATTATAGTATTGAGGACAGTTTACAACTCAGCACAAAGACATGACTATAAGCTGCAACAGGCACATAAAAAAGACACACGTGTACAACACTTCTTCAGCTATTGGCCATGTTCTTCTTCAGAAAATAGAACATTCACACAATCACACAGGCACACAACACAGTCACATTGGTGTGGCTGTGTTGTGTGCCTGTGTGATTCCATGAATGTTATATTTACTGAAGAAGGTCATGGACGACAGCTGAAGTGTTGTATGCATGTATCTTCTGTATGTGCCTGTCACAGCTTGTTGTCACATCTCTGCAGTGAATTCTAAACTGCCCTCACTACTATATTGTTATTCCAACCTGGACTTGCTATTATGGTATTAAATAATATAAAAGTGTTTTATCTGTTTCTGATGCATATTGACTGACCGTTAATAATTGAGGCAACATATAGCTGGTATGTATTTTTTAAACAATTATGAAATACAAAACATTCTGTATACAGATTTAGGTGGCTGGTTGATTATGCTTTTATTTTAAAATAAAATAGTACCATGTTTATGAGAATATTATGTTGGAGTGGACAGTCTCCTGTTTCTACTAAGTGTTTGTCACTGTGTTGTACTATAAAAGTGTTCAATAACAATAACATGTATATTATTGACCTCTGAATTTTAACTTACCATCTTCATCAGTTTCTCCAATAACCTCTTGGCTTCTTGGACCAGCTCCAATTTTATTATAAGCCTGGACAAACACCGTGTATTGGGTGTATTTCTGAAGATTTGACAACATATATTGCAAAGGCATGCCAGGAAATGTATCATAAGTCGTATAGTTATATGTTTCTGTTGAATCTGATTTTCTGTACCCAATATAATAGCCTTTTATCTCACCATGTTGAAGATACAAATCTGGAGGCTGTAACAAACATATTGAAACTTTTAGTTTCTCTTAAACACAGTGCTGTACCAATATATATAATAAGGCACATTAGATTTTCTTCAGTCTGTTTTTTCATCATGGCACAAAGAGAAACAATCAGATATGTGCCATTAGCAAAACAAGTGAATATGAAAAGTGTATAAATTTCAACTTATGGGTGTTACATAGGTTTGTAGCCCCAATAAGAACCACATGTGCTTTATGTCACACTTTATTGGCAACAGAACAAAGACTAAATCCAAAAAACTGAACATAATATGGGTGGCAGGCACATGGAAGCTGCTGCTCCAAAGATGCTAGTTGTAAAGATATGTTACACATTGTCTGATTGATTTGGCAGTCGAGCAGTCACCACAAACTATAGAAGACTATTTTAAAAATCTACTACAGCAACTTATAATGATAGTAATGGATAATTCCTGGTTCAATTTTAGCAAGTTGCCATACAGCTGAAGCATTGAGTGATCAATAGGCACATCTGGGACAATTTTTAAGCATGTAGTTGTCTTTCTTCAGCATTAATGTGTGTGTGCATGTTTGTTACAAGCACTTTTGTTAACAACTTCAATTGCAGATAGACCAAAACTTTCCTAAGCCACACATAGTCTAATTCACTTTTGTTGGGCTTGCACATTATATTCTGTAGTTCTCTCATACATAGAGAAAAATATTATGCTCATAATTGAACTGAATCAGCATATTTATTACTTAATTTTCTCTTGATGATAAATGGGAAATCTTTGTTATGTCCTGATATAGTACAAATTTTCATAGATCACCTCTCTCTCTCTCTCTCTCTCTCTCTCTCTCTCTCTCTCTCACACACACACACACACACACACACACACACACTGTGTGTGTGTGTGTGTGTGTGTGTGTGTGTGTGAGAGAGAGAGAGAGAGAGAGAGAGAGAGAGAGAGAGAGAGAGAGAGAGAGAGAGAGAGAGAGAGATTTTTTCAATGTCAGTGTGGGGATATGCATATCCCTAACACCTTTGCTATTAAAAATAAATATATTAATATCTAGACATGGAAATATAACTCCCAACTTGAAAGTTCATGTGTCACCTAGCATCAATGTGCTGTTCACAACAGGGGGAGACTATATCAAGTAATCTTTTCTTAAATCTATGTAGCAATTCAGTTTCTGTTGGTCATCAACTTGGTACTAATTAACTTATTGTAATATTGTTATCTGCTCAAGTGAAGTTTTAAATGCTGCCTTATTGAACAAAATAAATAGTACCATATGTTGGTGTTTTGTAGCATACAACACAACAAACATGGGCCACAATTGCTAATAGAAAACACATACAAAAGGTCATGTATAAGCATCATAGTTCACAAGACATGAACTGAGGTTGTGCATCTATAAATCTGCCCTCTATAATGAATCCACCTGTGAAGCAGTGCAACTGCAGGTGCCACAGATTACTTCTGGCAGAAAACCCAAATTCATGTGCACTACACTGCAATTGCCCTGCAGATTGTAGCACACTCCCCCCCCCCCCCCCCCCGCCCCAAAAAAAAAATTCAAATGTCTGTAAATCTATCGGACCAAACTGCGTGGTCATCAGTCCGTAGCTTACAAACTACTTAAACCTAGGTAAACTAACCTAAGGACAAACACACACACCCATGCCCCTGGGAGGACTCTAACCTCCATGGCAAGCAACCGCGCGCTCTGCAGCGAGGCGCTTTAGACCGCTTGGCTACTTCACCGTGGCCATACTTTCCCCCTTGAGGAGAAGGTGCCCAACCTATGTGTATGTAGGCACGTCATCAATGTTGATGCTGTCTAGGGATGGCACAGCTGGTGGTGCTATTAGCAGTGACATGAGGTTCTGGGCTAGAACTGGTGAATAACGATGAAAATGGCATGCCCTTGCACATTAGTGACAATGGATAAGGACTAGTGAGAGAGATGCTTGTTGCACTGTATCATCTGACCTCCCATCATCAGGCGTCTCATCACAATGCAACAGTGCTGCAGATAATGTGATGTGCTGGACCAGCAGCGTCATGGGTGTGGAAGGAGCATGTCAAAAAGATCCAGGTGGCTGCAACAGCAGTGCTAGTGGTGGTGAGTTTGTACCAGATGGAAATGTGTAAGGCACCTGTGCATGGCATCCAGACAATTGGCAAATGGCCACAGCATGGAGAAAGAATGTCATCTCCCCTCCATTTTGGGAATGCTCTCAGAGTCCCACAGAGAGTTTGAGCAAGTACCCAATGGTGACTGTACCATGTTTTCCATCATCACACAAGGATGCATCTGGTTGTGAAGGTGTGCCACTATCCCATCACAGGTGAGCACTTTGCAGGGACAATGGCCCTAATAACTATGAACCATGGCCAGGATCTAGTCTGGCTGACAACGAAACCTACATACCCAAAACAATGCCCCCCTGCTTGAATTGTGAGAAGCGGTACTCTTCAAGATGTTAGACACAAGCCCGTTATAGATGCAAGAGAGCGTATGGCTGTCAGCCATTAATCAACTCTGCAGGACTCTTATCTGTAACTAGTGAAAAGTGGGTGAAGGCCTCCATTATGGATATTTATTAATTTGAACCTTAAATATAAAGACCAGCTGCTCCGCTTCCTATTAGATTGGGAGTGAATGGGAGGACCAGTAATATGGCTAATGCCTTGATGGGTACAGAATTCTTGAAAAGACTGAGACAAGAATTGAGGACCAGAATCAGACATAATTGTAAATAGGAGCCTGTCAATAGCCAAAATGTGTGACAAAGCATTGGTAGTAGCAGCAGTGAATATCGATGAATGACAAACAAGATACAGAAAATTAGAAAAGTTATCACTAATGACCAACCAGTCTGAGGACAGGAAAGGTCTCAAAGTTAACACTGTGCCACTAGCCATGGAGAGAGTGATGTTCTTGTTGCAGCCTGCTGGAGTACACTGTGGGCAAGCTGCAAAAATGTGCATTAGGTCACTGTCAATGCAGGGTCACAACATATGCCAAAAGGCCACAGACTTGGTGTGAAAAACTCCAACTCCCACTAGTGCACAGCTAGGATCACCACCCTGGAGGTCAAACTTCCTGTAGTCAGAAGTAAAATTCCATCGATGACAGTAAGACAGTAACAAAAAGCAAAGTAGTTACACAGATGATCAGAATCCTTGCCTGAAGATGATTGCATCACCTGTGTTGATCATAGTAAAAATCTGTACATCACACCAGATTGGCATCAACAATAGTGGCAACCTCAGAAACACTAAAGATGAACTCTTCAACAGCATGCTGTGCCTCAACATTTAAATGAAAGCACAGCATCTCATCTTTATTGAAATAAGGGTCAGGATCCATCAGAAGCCGGGACAGCACAGCATGCTGAGCAGTAGGTAAAAAATCTATTTCATAGTTGTAGGGAGACGAAACAAGGCCCAACAATGAAGGTGATGTGTCAACTTATCAACAATTAAGCACAAGGATTGAACAATGTAACCAAAGGTTTGTGGTCTGCATTGAGGTGGAACGTATTAGAAGGCATGGAAATATTGGAGAGCTTCATTGTTGTTGTTGCTGGTTGGTAGTGGGCTAAACAGCTAGGTCATCAGTCCCCTGTTCCTAGCTAAGAGTCCACTGTCAGGAGCTTAAAAAATAAAACAAAGCATCAAAAATAATAAAATAAAATTAAATAAAAAGGGACAGGCAGACAATGAACAAGTCACTGACATCATAAAACAAAGACACACAATAGGTAGAACAAAGTCAAGAACGCAACCTAAACTGGACAGCAGAGTACCATGGCTGACTGATCACAAAACTCATAAAGGATGAGCCAGCCATGCTGCACACACTAACAACCACTTGGCATTCGTCACAAAAGTCATAAAAGGACTCTAAAATGTTTGATAGGTGTGGACCGGAGAGGTCAGGCTCTAGCACACACCACTAGATTGAATTATAAACACCAGCTGTGTGAATAAAACTTAAAACTGAGTTAGCCATGGAGGTGTCGTAACCTAAAACTAAGGGTAGCATGTCTGGTAGATTAAAGTATTTCCTCAAGTTGGCAAAAAGTGGACAATTCATCAGAAGATGGACTACTCTCAGAGCTGCTCCACACGGACGGGGCCTCACGGTGAAGGAGGTAGCCGTGGGTCTGCCATGTATGCCCAATACGAAGGTGGCAGAGGACAATCGACTCTTGACGTATGGGCCGCAGTGAAGACTTCCACAGAGTTGGGGATAGCTTCACTGCTCGAAGCTTATTTGTTGCACATGTGATAGACCAATCAGCACCCCAAGCCTCATGCACCTTCCGATGCCAAGCTAACTTGAGGTCCAATTTCATAATGCCAATGGCTAATGATGGTGCAGTAGTGGCCTGCTTGGCCAACTGATCAATATGTTCATTTCCCAGTATGCCGATGTGACCAGGGCTACACAGAAAGACCACAGAATGGCCAGATTTACCAAGGGAGAAAACATTGTCTTGAATGGACCGCACTAATGGGTGGTGAGGGAGGAACTGGTTGATTGCGTGCAGGCCACTCAGGGAGTCACTACAGGTGACAAATGACCCCCTAGGACAGGCTTGGAGATGTTCTAGAGCCTTTAGGATAGCAACCAGCTCTGCAGTAAAGACACTACATTCACGGGGCAATGAATGCTGTTTGACACAGTCACCATGGAGACATGCATAGCCATCAAGACCATCAGTATAAATGGCGTTGGTGCCATGGAACGAATCAAGGAGTTGCAGGAACTGGTGACAAAGATGTATTGGGGAACTGAGTCCTTCGAGGCATGGGACAGACCCAGACGGAGCTGCAAACAAGTAATGGACCAAGGAGAGGTTTCAAAGGAATATTGGAAAGTGGTAGGAAGTGGATAGTATTCAAGGGACGAAAGAAGGAAATAAATAAAAATGGAGATCGGGTAACCCGACCTGAGCTGCCATAGACGGATAGGGAGTGCAGTGTCTAGAAGAAAGAGCCGGCGGTTCAGGTGGAAGGGTGAGGCCTGTACATGAGCAACATAAGAAGCTAGCAGATGTTGCCGGCGGAATCACAGGGGAAGGACCCCAGCTTCGACAAGCAGGATTGTGACAGGGCTTATGCGAAAAGCTCCCATTGCCAAACGGACACCACAATGTTGAACTGGGTTCAATGTCTGTAATACCAAAGGCACAGCCGAATCATACACTATGCACCTATAGTTTAGGTGTGACTAAATGAGGGTCTGATAGAGCCACAGGAACTTTGGGGATGCAGCTCCCCAAACAGTGTGGCTGAGACAGCGCAGAATGATGAGTGTTGCCAGCACTTTTGTTTGAGCTGGTGAAGGTGTGGCACTTAAGAGAGATCGTCGTCTAACAACATGCTTAAAAAAAGGTGCGTCTCTTACACACAACAGATCATCACCCAAATATAATTCAAGTTCTGGGTGGGCCGCCCGACGTGGACAGAAATGCGGGTTTTAGAAGCAGAAAACTGAAAACCGTGGTCAAACGTCCATGATTGTGTCTTTTGAATTGTTAGCTGTGACCTCTGTTTAGCAACACCAATTCTGGTGGATCTAAAATACATGCAGAAGTCCTCAGCATACAAGGAGGTGGAAACCGATGACCCCACAGCCGCTGCAAGACCATTAATTGTGACTAAAAATAGAGAGACACTAAGAACGGAACCCTGTGGGACACCGTTTTCTTGATAATGAGGTGAGCTGAGACAAGTACCAACTCGAACACAAAAAGAACATTGAGCGAGAAAGTTCTGTGTGAATACAGGAAGTGGACCCCGTAAGCCCCATTCATACTTCATAGACAGTATACGGTAGCACCAGGTGTTGTTGTATGCCTTCCGCAGATCAGAGAAGATGGCAACCAGATGTTTGTCGTGAGTGGCCTTGACAGAACCCATGGTCCCCGGTCCTCGATGATCCACAGACTCACCATCTATTTGAGGAGCTTGCAGGGAACATTCATGAGGCTGATTGGACAGTAACTATCTGCCACCTGCGTTTCCGCCCCAGACTTCATCACTGGAATGATGACGCAATCACACCATTGGGACGGAAAAGCACCCTCAGCCCAGAGACGACTGAGCAGGGCAAGTAGCTGGTGCTTAGGGTCTTCTGATAGATGATGGAGGAACTGACTGTGAATGCAATTAGCTCCAGGGGAGGTGTCAGGGCAGGCAGCTAGGGCACTTTCAAATTCCACTCTGTAAAAATGATGTATGTTTCCCGGTGTCACATTCGGAAGGATATTTGGTGTCACTCCATTCGTTCCTTAAGGGCACAGAAACCTGCACTATAAGCAGCAGTCACTGAGCTGTGAGCATAATGGTCTGACATGTGCTCAGCTATGGTGATAGGGTCAGTACAGATTTTACCCTGAATGCACACACATGGGATTCCCACCGGTGTGCGGTGCCCGAAGAGATGGCAAACCTGCAACCACACCCATGAAGGAGAACTGTGGGAACTAATTGAGGCAACGTGCTTCTACCAGGATTCCCTATTTCCTCGTTGGATCAGTCGCCAGGACCATGCCCGGAGACGCTTGAAGGCAATAAGATGATCTACAGAAGGGTGGCGTCGGTAGCACTGTAGTGCTTGCGGCATTCCCGGATAGCTTCAGCGATCTGCGGTGTCCACCAGGGCACCGAATTATGGTGGAGCAAGCCAAGAGTGGTGGGGACAGTTTTATTGGCTGCAGAAACAATGGCATCTGTGACCTGCTGAACAGCGGCTTCAGCATCGCCCGGAAGGGGAGAGGAAAACACAGCAGCTGAGAATAACATGGCCAGTCATCCCTATGGAGGGACCAGCAAGGCAGAAAATCAGCAGGTGGACACTGTGGGAGTGATAGGAAGATAGGAAAGTGGTCGCTGCTGCACAGGTCCTTGTGAACCCTCCAGATGAGATGTGGAAGAAGGCTGGGGCTGCAGACAGACAAGTCAATGGCAGAATACGTGCCATGTGCTACACTAAAATGCATAGAAGCACCGCTGTTGAGGAGGCTGTGTCAGTAGAATCTCAACATCTCTACCCCAGGCCAAAGTCTGTGTGCCACCCCACAGAGTGTGGTGGGCATTGAAATTCCCCAAAAGAAGAAAGGGCGGGGGAAGTTGGGTGGCGAAGGTAGGGAGGTCTACAGGAGTGGCATCATTGTCAGGTGGAAGGTATACAGAACATACAGTAAAATCTTGCAATGCCTGAAGCCTAACAGCGACCACCTCTAGAGGTGTTTGAAGAGGCACAGCAGTGCTTGGGGAAGAGGCTAGGACATAAATGCAAACTCCACCAGAAACTCTGTCACAGGCAGAACAATTTTTAAAATATCCCTATAGTCTCGAAGGGCAGGGGTCTTCCCGAAAGGAATCCAAGTTTACTGTAGAGCTAAACAGAGTACCGGGAAGTGCCACAGTAACTGCTGCAGCTCAGCCAGATAGTGGAAAAAAACTGCCGCAGTTCCACTGTAAGATCTCTTTTGCAGCGGGTTGAATAGCCATAATGTAAGGGATGAAATGGTTATTCCGCAGGGGCATCTGCTGCCAACTTCTCAGAATCTGTAGGATTGAGAACCATGGGTTCTGGCGATCCTGTTATGGCAAGATCCTCGGGGGACGCGAGGATTTCCACCACATCCTCTGAAGTAGAGGATGTATGTTGCTGTGGCTTTGAAGCCGCCAAAGATTCCTTATTCGGGTTCTTCTTCTTTTTCTTGGCCTCTCGGTGACTTTTTGGTGTCAAGGGCTGAGAGGACTCCTCAGATGTGGGTGCAGGGGCTGCCAAAGAGCAGGATGCCCTTCGACTAGATTCCTTGGGATCCTACGGCAACTGGCAGGGATCCTCTTTCACACTCAGAGAATCCTCAGGAGGGAACGTCCCAAGAGACTCCTTCTGAGCAAGAGGGGTGGAAGAAGACTGCTGTTTCTCCAGCTGGGTGGTGGGGACCAGTGTTCCCGGTGTTTTGGGGTTAATTGCTCCCAAAGTAGGAAGATTGGGAGCAACCAAAGAGAAAGTGCCCCTAACTACCAGTGAGGTAGGTGGAGACAATCAGGCCTGCCAGCCCATTTGAATTGGCTGTACTAATTGGGACACTGATGCTAGGAATGGCGACAATGAAGCTGCTCTGGCATAAGAAGAGATAGTGCTCAGTGGATGGAGCTTGTTGTACTTCCATTTTGCCTCAGAATAGGTCAGCCTGTCCAAGGTTTTGTACTGCATTATCTCCTGCTCCTTGTAGAGAACTGTACAATCTGGTGAGCATGGGGCATGGTGCTCACCACAGTTAATGCAGACCAGAGGAGGGGTGCAAGGGAAATTTTTATGAGAAGCACGTTCACACTCCCGACATGTAGAGCTGGCATCACATCGGGAGGACATACGCCCCAACCTCTAGCACTTGAAGCAGTGCATAGGGGGAGGAATTTAGGGCTTCACATCACACCGGTAAATCATCACCTTGACTTTCTCAGGCAATCGATCTCCCTCGAATGCCAAGATGAAGGCACTGGTGGCAACCCTCTTGTCCTTCGGAGCGCTATAGATGCATTGGATGAAATAGACACCCTGCCTCTCTAAGTTAGCTTGTAATTCCTCTTCAGATTACAGCAGAAGATCCTTGTGAAAAATGACACCCTGGACCATATTTAAGCTTTTATGTGGTGTGATAGAAACGGAAACATCAGCCAGCTTATCACAGGCAAGGAATGCCCATGACTGCGCTGGGTATGACATTGTTATAAGGACGAACCCAGATTTCATTTTTGACATGCCCTTCACCTACCCCAACTTATCCTCTAGGTTTTCAACAAAGAACATAGGCTTCATTGTAATAAAGGATTTCCCATCTGTATACTAAGTCTGCAAACTACGTACTTAGGTGCATAAGCTTCTCCATGATTGTGGGCTCTACATTCCTCCCAAAGGGTGGCAAGGGATGGAAACGATTGGGGGATATACTGTGCAGCATTATATTCACTTCTACCACGCTTTGAGACGGCATTTTTTATGTGCTGACGTTGTTAATTGCTCATTTTATTTTGGTCCCATGAGCAACTAAGGAAAATAGGTCCATTTAGACAGAGCTCCGCATGCCTGGTTAAGCCTTATACAACTGAGTTGCAGCAGGTTCCTCAGAGGTTATTCGCTAGTGACTGTTCAACCTCCACAGCCATGCATCTCCTTGGCATGTAGCGCACCTTGAGATTGAGGTTTATTTATAGAGGTTTGTACCATCCTCATGACCCAGGTGATTAAGCCAAGATCCCTGCACTCTGAAATGTACAACATTCCACCATTGCACCAAATGATGGTCGTTGAAGCATGCACAGAGCTTATGGTGTGGTGGAATGTTGGCATGACACAGTCAACAGCTCAGGACCTTGGATTCGCCAAGCCCATACTCAGCAAATTAATGCTGAGCCCCTAGCGGGGCAAGCGCATCCTTTCAAAATTTTGAATAGCATTACTCAGCAGGGGTGATGGTATTAGAGGTGTATGCAATTGGAAACTCAGAGCTGTCATCAAACCAATGTGCAAGAATAGCATGCAGTCCTTGTTGCAACACATCTGTGGCCAACACCAAATGTTGGCCAAGATGGAAAGTAGTCAGACATGGGGTGGAATGCTATTTTTATTTCAAGGGGGGTGAATGCTTGTTCACAGGCTGGCATACAGTGCAAAGGAACATTTTTGTTGAGCAAATCATGAAGCGCATAAGACAATGTGGCCTCACCTGGAAGGAATATATGGTAATAGGCAATGTTGCCCAAAAATGCCTGCAATTACTTAACATTTGTGGGAAAAGGTATGGTAGGGACAACAGCAGCAATGTGGTGTTGCAAAGGAATAATGTCATTCTTAGTAACGTCAAATCCAAAGTACACAATTAAAGCTTGGAGAAACTAGACTTGGTGAAATTGCAGCCATTTAGATGATGCCGAACAACATCTGGAAGTTAATTATATGCTCTTAAATAGAGGCAGCCAGGTACCACTATCTCATCTTGATAGTTCATGTGTCTTGGAACAGACACTGTTAGTTTTTCAAAAACCAACAATGAAAAATTGTAGGTCACTGATTACTCCAAACAGATGAGAATGATATTGTTATAAGTAATAAGGTGAGTTAAGCAAAAGAAAATGCTTAGCTACCTCATCCAGTGGAACCTGTAAATATGATTCTGATAAATCAATCTTAGAAAGGATCTGACCTCCAGCATGATTAGCAAATAACTTGTCTAATCATGGTAAAGGATAAATATCAATGATAGACTGAGTGTTGATAGTAGTTTTGAATTGCCACAGAGGCACTAACTTACTATTCGGTTTCTTCGTGATCACAATAAGTGACAACCACTCACTGGAATGAGATATGTTTAATGGCCTGATCACCTATGGTAACAGGAATGGGCCATGCATGAAAAAATATGGCTACGGTGTGGATTTCAAAGTGATGTATGCTTCAAAATTTGTAGCACAACCTAACACTTTCGGGGGGGGGGGGGGGGGGGGGGAATAAGAAAAAATAAAATAAATAAATAAAAAGAACTATAATAATAATAATAATAAGAAGAAGAAGACAAAAATTCAGAACACAGAATCACAATCTGCTGGTAATGAACTTGATCCAAAACAGTGTCTTGAGACAGAAAACCCAAAGGCACGAAAAACATCCACACATCCATGTACATATATACTTCCCTTTATCCTTTACTATTCTTTGCACTGTTTTCATAGATTAATGTAATGTCTGTAACAACTGTTAATGATATAGTAATATGGTGTCTGTTCTTTGAGACATGTCCAAAAGAACAGACACAATTGGTTGACATTGCTGGCACTAATTTTATGAATTCAAATTGTCAAAATACAATGAACATTTCATGGCACTGAAATAAATTCAACAGCAAAGTTAAAATGTGTGTTGGACTGGGATTTGAACCCAGATTCCCCACTTCAGGCCAGAGCCGCCCCCCCCCTGGCAATTAATTCCTCTTGCTTGCAGCCTGTCCTGGTTTCCTGTAAGGGATCAATCATAGTTGTACATTCACACAGAAATAGTCAATTGCCAGTTGGTGCTTATATAGAATTATTTATATGCTGTCTGTTCCTTGAGATATATCTGAAAGAACATAAAACATACAGCAAAACCTAACTTTTACTTTCCTGGATTTTACATTTTCCCGAAATGTACATCATTTTTTGTTGGTCCCATCAAATTTCCTACTTTCACAAAGTTAATTCACCCCTGTGTTTGCAATAACATATTTACACTTTTTCTGCATTTTACGTTTTTTGAAACTATGTTCATGAAGAAAAAATGACTCAATAGACATTAATTGTGCTGGCATGGATTTTGCCTTTAAATATAGTGTTTACAAATATTTCTTGACACTTTGCCTTTATTAAAATGTATATTTTGCTTTCGTTGTTTGCAGTTATGTGCCTAATTGACTCACGACACGGAGTGTCCCATCAGCCACCACGACGATTGTCAGCTTAGCTTTGGTTATGCAACTGGTAGTTTTTCATGCTTTGCATGACGCATTTCGAGAATTTATTCTTATTTTGAAATGCAAATATTTATCAAAGTATTTTTTGTGAAATTTTATAAACAGTGAGATGGATGGTTTACTTGTGTATGGTTTTCTGACTGGCAACTGCTGACCCGAAGCAGGAATTTGGTTCAAATCCCAGTCCAGCACAAATTTTAAACTTTGCCGAAGAATTTATATCAATGCCGTGAAATGGTGAATATGTGTGAAAATTATGAATTTATCAATGAATTATTTACCCACCTTCCATGTGACAAGAAGAGACACTGAATCCTTGCTTTTCACTTTCACGTCTCTGGGTGCTGCCTCGGGAACTTCCTCAAGAGTAGTGATGGTGAGTACGTCACTTGAATTTGACATACCAACTGAATTCTCAGCGAGCACTCTGATATTATAGACATGTGAGGGCATTAGATCTGTGATTGAGCCACTTAAATATTCTCCTATTACTAGAACTTGAGGAACGTTCTTGTGCCAAGACACTGTGAACAAACACATACATTGCTCTAGCACCTATACTATGCAGCCAGTATGGTAATTAATAATCATTTATTTTATTAAAAAACTTACCTGATGAATTTTTGTACTGAATAATGTATGACTTGATTGGACTATTACCATTGTATGGTTGTTCCCACATAACATCCACTGAACGGCTTGAGTAATTGCTGATACGCACATGTAATGGTGCTTCTGGTGGTTCTTGGACATATAACCAAATCTCTGAACGGTCAATACCATATTTATTTTTTGCAATACAAGCAAATAATGAGGTGTCACCTTTATCAACATTCTTGAAAGTCAAAGTTGAGGTCATGCCTTTATCCGTTTTTTTTTCTACAAAAGCCATTCGGGGGTTATTTACTTCACTGAACTGCAGATCTCCTTGATACCACTTTATAGAAATTGGTGTATCACCTTCTGCAGTGCAGTCAATAGTTACAGAAGTTCCTTTTATTGCTGTCACATTCTGAAATGGCTTCAAAAATTTCGCTGGCACTGAAAGAAAGTATAGTAGTTTGCTGAAGTGAATGCAAAGTGTAGCCTAAGGTTAACAAATAATGAAAAGAATGATGAGTAGTTTATGTACACCTTACTGCATACAAACAGTGAGTTATCTTATTCTCTTAATTGAATCTATTAAATACCATCATATTATAGGTGACATTAGAACATTTACATCTATGACTGTATATATTTTGGGTAGTGACACAGACTGTCTCATTGCACAGATTCAAATTAAGAAAACTATAAACACTGGAAAAATGTGAAATTGTGATATTAAGCATTCCTTACACTTATAAAATTAAATAATTGTTGATTCATTTTGTGAATGGACATCTTAGGATCCTTATTATGCATCAGACTCTTACCAGAGGGTAAAATGTAAAAATGTCAAATATATAATGAATATCATTTACAGATTACTTAGATAAAATCAATTACAAATAATTACTTAGGCCTACTGATGCATATTCATGATTGAAACAATCTTTACCTTTTAGTGGTTCACCATTCTCTTTACATAAAGTGAAGAAGGTGTCTCTGCAGGCATGAGTCTAGGATTTTGTTCATTGGGGGGGCGGGGTTCACAGTTTGTTACTGCCTTGCCCTCCGTACCAATCCACATATAACTTTTCATCAGACAGACCTTTTAACTAACCTCATATGTCTAAGACTTTAAAAATAATAACAAAATACTGGTGGTGGTATTATTATATCTATTGGTATCAGCAGTTAGTGAAATACAACTTCTTTACAAATTATATGTGGATATTACAGGACAGTGAATTACATTTGGCAGTCAGGTTGAAATTTTTTTGGCAGGTTAGTACCTGCAACAGTTTTTTCCACTTTTTATTCACTTCGACACACTTCCACTTCATCCCACATTCTCAACCAATTGCATTCTGCTATTTCAGCATCTTCTGTCCATTCTCCCATATTCTTGCAACCCCACCTGGATTGATGCAAGGGGTGGGACACTGATGTCAGTGATGTGAACTATCTTTCTCATATGATCATTGATGTTGTTGGTTGTTGTTGTTATGATGTTGTAAAATGGCAGGAATCTATCCCTGTATGCGTATGATGCTAAAATAAAATGTGTACTTTCAACTGTGATATGCTGGGCATTTGTGTGTGCTTCTTGCTGATCTCAGAAGAACATTGACAACAGAAACTATCTACAGACTGGCAGGGGATACACAATTGTATAAATAGTGCATGTTCTCTCAGACATATGTGGATGAACAGACAACTCATCAACACAAACAGCCATATATTTAATGAAATGGAGATTTTCAGACTTATGTGTCTGTTAATGAACATTAAATAAAATTCAAAAGCTATGGTGAAAATTTTGTGCCAGACCAGGAACCTTATCCAAATTTTATGCTTGTTGAGAATTGTTGCCTTAACTGCCTCAATACTAGGACCTGTTTCCCTTCTGAACTAAATTCACAATTTGTCTCATACTGGTTCTACAGTGTCCCCTCTTCATTCTCCCACTTCTTTATCCCCTATTGTTTGTTGATTTCACTTGTGTGTTCATGAAATGTGTCAGATTTATTGTTGGGTGCAGGTTTGTGTGTATGTAAGTTTCTTGCCTTTTCAGATAGTAAGTAGTTTCAATACTGTATTCTACAATGGTTGGTAGTGAAAATTTTAAATTGTATGAAAACAGGGATACATTCAGTGAAATGTTATTTGAGGGCTGCATAAAAATCTCCATGACACTCCAACCTGAGACTGCACCTATCATAAACGGTTGCAGAAAGGGGGCCAATAAAATCACTCAACAACTCCTACACATGTAGAAGCAATGCTAGATCTATAACATTTCCCAACTGGGGAATGAACCTGATAGTGGTGCCCCCTCCCATCACTCGGTGTCCCTCTTTTGGCACTCCCATTCCCCCTGATCATTGATGGCACGCCACCTAGTCTTGGAGATCCCCCTATCCCCACCCTTCAGATCCAGGGCTCTGTAGCAATCAAACAAGTCAGACACAACAGTTCACAGTTCAGTGAGCAACAGGAGAATATTCTAGACAACCTGTGACATTTGTGAAATAAACCATATGATTCAGGCCTGTGATAAGATCACTGTGAGTTTCCTGAATATACCGCTTTGATTAATACAAATAAACAATGCCAGAGACGGATTTACATCTCAAATATGTCAAAGGCATTATTGATAAATCTGAAGCATTGAATTAAAATTTGTGGTGCGTCCGGGAATTGAATCCGGACCTCAATGCTTACTAGGCAGACGTCTTAACCGTTAGACTACCACACCACTAATGATTAAGGCGCCTTGGAATAGTCTATGTACGATTTCCCTCCACATCACAAACTTTAATTCAGCTTCTGTGTTCTGAAGATAATTGCCACAACTGCCAAGGCTCTCCATGCAGCAGAATAGCACCTCGGCAATCGACATGGTGGAACAATCCTGTTAAGGTGATATAAATATCAATTAATACAAATAAACAATGCCAGAGATGGATTTATGTCTCAAATATGTCAAAGACATTATTGATAAATCTGAAGCATTGAATTAAAATTTGTGGTAGTCTAACAGTTAAGAGGTCTGCCTAGTAAGCATGGAGGTCCAGGTTCGATTCCTGGCCGCACCACAAATTTGTGGTAGTCTAACGGTTAAGACATCTGCCTAGTAAGCATGGAGGTCCAGGTTCGATTCCTGGCCGCACCACAAATTTTAATTCAATGCTTCAGATAATGTCTTTGACATATTTGAGACATAAATCCGTCTCTGGCATTGTTTATTTGTATTAATAGATAGTTATATCACCTTAACAGGATTGTTCCACCATGTCCATTGCCGAGGTGCTATTCCACTGAATGGAGAGCCTTGGCAGTAGTGACAATTATCTTTGGAACACAGAAGCTGAATTAAAGTTTGTGATGTGGAGGGAAATCGTACATAGACTATTCCAAGGCGCCTTAATTGTTAGTGGTGTGCTAGTCTAATGGTTAAGACATCTGCCTAGTAAGCATGGAGGTCCGGGTTCGATTCCTGGCCACACCACAAATTTTAATTCAATGCTTCAGATTTATCAATAATACCCCTACGATGTTTAGTGTGACAGCAATGTGTGCTTTGGAGTTCACGGTGGAGCCACTATGGACCACAGAAAAACATTCAACATAATTTGAACACTATGCAAATCAGCAAAGGGCATTTATGCTTTTCAAGCTACTCTATTTTATGCTTTCCTGTGATATGATTGCAGGGATGTGTGACAGACATTTGTGGATAATATGATAAAGGGTCATTCTAAAATCCTGCCATTTTCCAATGCCCTTTTGCCAACTATGCCTGTTAGTTGAGAACTTTATAAAATGTTTTTATTCCAAGACAACCACGTACCTGCTTCTGGCTGTCTGAAAAATTGAAAGAGTGGAAAATACATAGTGATAATAGAACTAGAATGGGTTTGATTCCATTTTAAAACCACAGACGCTTAGGAACTGTGTTTTCAAATATGTAAAAGATTACAACAATTAGTCACAATATTTTTTTTAAATTTCAGATCAAGATTTCCATCACAATATGACCAATTCAGTGTGTAAAATGTAAATTAAAACAAAACTGTTTAAAGTATGTTTTATCCACTGAAGATGGGCTAACAGTGATTGAAATGTAGATCTGTAAAGTAAATTGAATATGATTTCTGTAATCATTTACATACCTGTATAAGCAGAATTTTTCATACAACACTATAAAATCCATTTTTTGAAAATTTAAAACTGGAGAAAAATGGGCAAAATAATATAGAAAATTCAAAGCAAAAATATATTGTACATTGATTCAGTACTTCATCAAACTCATATAAAGATATTTCTGTTACTCATTAACAGCTGATGCACTTCTCACTGACAGGAAACTCTTAACTTTTATCATGTTGAAGAAATTTCTACTGAGTTCAATACAGCAAAAAAATTATACAGATTTTTATCCTCATATATTATGTAAACTGTACTTTCCTCAAAGGTACTTGCTTTGGTTACATAAAAGCACACAAGTTACACAATAAACCTATATTTATTAACTATGAAATGAATTTTGTATTATGTAAGGATGTAAAATCACATTTGACCAACACTCAATGATGTGCCTTTCCAATTATGGGCACAAAACAAACAAACCAATAAAAACAATGAGAGTCTTTGGCTCACATTTTCTTTCACACAGATTAATTTATATTCATTTGATTTTGAATACGACCAGTAATCCTATCTTTTACTATGTCATTTGTGTGCTGTACCAAAATGATGTTTTGGTGTAGCACAACTCTAATAATAACCTAAGAGCTTTTTCATGAGATGCAGTTATCTACAATGAAGTACTGTCTGAAAAAAATGCTGCATCAGTATTCAGAATGATCTTGATGAAGTACCAAAGTGGTGAAACTCTTGGCTAGTTCATTTTATAAGATCTGATTCTATTTTGAAACATATGTGCCCGGCAACTGTTTTCAATTACCAGTAGTAAAGATTGCAACAATTGGCTGTAATTAATTTTTATTTCAACTCTAGATTCTGGTCACTGATGGTAAAAATATAGGTTAAAACATTAAAACATCCTGTACATGCACATAGTCCCAACAGTATTCCTAATAATGAAGACTGTAATGAAACTTTTCATAAATAACTGCAACTAGTCACCGTGCCATGTCATACCAAACAGACCGCAGCTGCCAGCTGAATGGCTGGCCACTGGGGCACAGCCTATTTGTCTCATAGCGGACAGCCAGTAAGCTGACGGTTGTGGCCTGGTCTGTGTCACGTGGCATGGGCTGTTGTGAGGCTTTGTCCCTAGGTGGTGTTGCCATTACCAGTTTCAAATTGCTGGTACATAATTTCAAGCATTTCTTCTGGAGAATTTTGAGAGTAATGTATTCTTAGCCAAATATGAAAAACAAGTAAGTACATCTCGAAATACTCTGTACTTTCTGTTCTTAGTTTCTCTTTTTTTTGTAGGACACAATACTCTGGAAAACAATGTTATTTTCCAGCCATTATGAATCAAGACACAAAGAAATTAGCTGCCAGAAACATTGAAATATTTGAATATTTTTGCTCAACAAGGATTCGAATCTGATATTCAGATTACTAAGCAGTGTGACTGGGTGGCGACATGGTTTGGTTTGTGACTGGGGCGACAGTTGTGTTGACGTTGTTTTATATTAGGGTTTTTAACTTGCAACTTTTAAGCTTAGATTATGTCTTAATTTCCACAGTTGTATTGGATGTATAGGTTCAAAATTCTATTTGTCACCTCAATATGAAAATTCAGTTGGTAGCCCTGGTACTTCTTTGCAGTTAATAAAATTTATATCATTGTTGAATTTTTCACTGTAAATATTGGTTCTGGATTTCATTATACGTGAAGACCTATTTTAATGTTTGAGCATGCAAATCTGTTTCTCAGGGGCTGATATTTAGTAAACCAAAGAATAAAAATTTGAATCACTGAGTCCCGGTTGTTCAGATAATTTGATGCCCGTCACAAAGCTACTGTTTTTGCTTGATCCTTTTCCTTTATAGAATTATTCTTTAGAAAATGTCACCATAAGTTTCTCCTGACCAAAACTGTTAGATAAAGTCCTTCACTTTTAGAATATGCTGGAACAATATTAGGGAACTAAATACTCGAATAACTGTTTAAGATTATTTTAAGGTTCATAGATTCTCTATTATGAAATCAATAGTTACATTCACTACACTTTCACAGTACACACATTTATAAGTTCACAATTCGTTATTATTTTTGTCAAAGTTTGATTGTATTAATCTCTCTGAAATGTTCATCATTTTATTATGGGAGGCAGAAATTTCTAATTCTTCCATCCTAGCCTATCCCGATCAAAGTCCAAAGTTAATGTTCACTTTCAGATATGATCACAATATGAAAGTTTATATTAAAGTTTAAATATATTTTACTATCTTGGATATTAACCGCGTATAATATTTTAGATAAGCACTGAGAGCTCGTTACATAGAGAGCTGAGCACATAAAGAAAGCTAAGCACATCGATAGCTAAACACATAGAGAGCTGAGTACATAGAAAGCTAAACACATAGAAAGTAAACACATAGAGAGTAACTCAACTGCGGGTACTGTTTATAATAGCCATCTGACAAATGATGTCTGATATACGAGATGTTTTGACCTAAGTATTCCCTGGATACTATTACTCTGAATTACGCTGATATAATTTGAATTTAAATTCTGCCTCTTAACAAAATATTAAAACTACATAACGATGAAAAATGTCAGAATAACGTGATTCTAATGCTATGGTCACGATGTGGTGTTACAGCAGTTGTGCTGATCACTACACCACATGGACACAGTGGCCACCATGACTGCATAGTCTACTTTAGCATGCCTTTTGCTAAATCCAAATCCTCATATTATCCACACACTACTGACATTGTACACTCTTGTTAATTATCCTTATTACTCATAGCATTTTACTGATTCCCATTAGAGTTGGGCATTGTGTGTCTCTTCATGGAAAGGAAGAGTGGTCATCTTTGCCTTATTCATAAAATGTGGAATAACTAGCATCCTCTTTAGTGCATATGTATGCCACACTCAATATGTTTCAAGAATGATGCAAATAATGAGGATAATGCACAAGGTAGCAGTACATTAGTGGTGTGTGGGTAAGTTGAGTATTTGGATTTAGGCTGAGACGTGCTATGCTAGTTAACGCAGTCATGATGACCTCTGTATCAAAGTGACATTGTAGTCAGTGCAGCTGCTTAGTAAGCAGGAGACATGGATAGGAATCCCTGTCCTGCACAAATTTTCGATTTTCCCCACTGATAAAAATCAATGCCCCTGGCAGCTAATGTCTGTAATTCCTTTGATTCTTAATAACTTTATGTTGAAGAACACTTTGTTTGTTTGCTACCATCTCAGATAAGTGGAAGAGAATATTGTCAGATTGCCACACAAACTTGGCAAGGCATTCAAAAAACAATGTACATTATGAGGGGCATTTGATAAGTCTGTGATATAGCACCGCTGGCATGTACCAAGGTCACTTTTAGTTAGTAGCATTTTTGGAAAGAATGCACTCCACGTTTCAGCCATATTGGTCTATTTTTTTGTGTTTCACATTCATGTGAATCAAGGAAGTTGAGTGATTGTTAAAGAATGCATGAAATAGAATTTCGAGTGGTGATTAAACATTACTTTATGAAAGGTAAAACGCCTCATGAGAGTATAGAGAAGCTTAATAAACATTAGGGTGACCATACACCTTTTATTAGAACAATTTGTAAGTGGTTTTAAATTTTTTGGAGTGACCATATGGGCATAAGTGATGCTGAACATTCAGGGCACCCTATGGAGGTTATGACTCCAGAAATCATTGATAAAATCCATGATATGGTGATGAATGACAGAAGAGTTAAGGTGTGAGAGATTTCTAGTCATGCAGGCATCTTGAATGAATGGGTACATAATATTTTGCATAAACATTTGGACATGAGAAAGATATCCACAAGATGGGTGGTGTGATTGCTCATACTTGACCAAAAATGGAATCATATGAAGTGCTGTAAGGAAGGTTTGCAGCTGTTCAGGAAGAATCTGCAGGACTTTAAGCATTGTTTAGTCACTGTAGATGAAACATGGATACATTACTATACTCCTCAGACCATGGAAAAATCTAAACAATGGGTCACCAAAGGAGAATCTGCACCAAAAGTGACAAATTCTGGACCTTCAGCTGGAAAGATTATGGCGATGGTCTTTAGGGATTCACAAGGGATAATCCTCATTGACTATCTGGAACAGGGTAAAACTATTACAGGTGCATATTATTCATCGTTATTGGACAGTTTGAAAACCGGGCTACAAAAAAACTCTGGCGACTGGCTCACAATAAAGTCCTTTTCCATCACGATAATGCGTCATAACACACCTCAGCAGTTGTTGTTCCAAAATTATTGAACAACTTGCATTCAAACTCATTTCACATCTCCCCTATTCTTCAGACTTGGCTCCCTTGGAATACTATTTGTTTACCAATTTGAAGTTAAATGGCTGCCGGGACAGAGTTCTTTCAAATGCCAAGGTGATTACAGAAACTAATAGCTATTTTGCAGGCTTGGACAATTCCTATTATTCAGAAGGGATCAACAAATTAGAAAAGTGTTTGATGAAGTGTGTAAGTATAAAAAAGGCTATGCTGAAACATAAAAATGGTTTTCCACAAACACATTAGTAATTTTTATTTTTGCACAGACTATTCAAACACCCCTCGTACTGTCAATAAGCACCGAAAAATCAAGCACACTTCTAATAATGTGCTGCATGGCAACTTCAGTGACACCTTTCTCTACACATGGTGTGCACATGAAGGCCCAATAACTTGGCCCCCTAGCTCACTATACCTGTTGCTACTGGACTGTTATTTCTTATGGTACCTTACATGAAAACCCTGATTTATGAGTTAGCCATTTTGTGCTAAGAATACTAGTAGCAGCTGGAGTCATCCATGATGTGCTGGGACTCTTTACAATGGTTTGGTGTGACATTATCAGGCATTACACAAAATGTGTTCAACCTGAGTGCCTTATGTAAGTGTATTAAACTGGTGTCTATTGCAGGTAATGTACCTCATCCCTTTTACACCTTACCTAGCTTGTGTTCTCTAAATTACTTACATCTTCTTCCAGAATTCAGACAGGCTATAAGGCAAACCGTTTTAAACATATGTTTAGTAGGTATTAAAATATGTGCACGTGGACCCATCTACAAGCCACAATTCTTGTAACATACCTTTTGTTAGATTCTGTATGGAACCTAAACATTCTGATGCTTGAAGAGATAGAGACTGATACCAACTATTAAGCAAAATCATACTGATGAAGTATTACATGATTAATTTAGGAATATACCACAACTATCACTCCAGTAGGGATTGTCATGACATATTCAACTAATTCCTCTTCTTCTTTATGCTGCTGCTAATGATCTGCAAACTGTTGTTATTGCAGTGACAGGTCTTGCTGCTGAAGCTCTATAAACATGAAGTTATTACACAAGATTTGTGAACAAAGCCAGTGTTGTCATGAAGAGAACACTGAACAAACATCCAGAATTAAAGCCACACAGTCCAAGTCCAATGCTAGATCGAATACTGAATAACAACTTGGTGAAAGAGGTCTGGGTGCATATAGTAAATAGTTTAGACTGATACACTTTAAGCTCATTTAATCCATAACCATCATGGTACTGACTACGTGATTCAGCAGCAGTGCATCTGTTGGTGCCTAACTGAAAGAAATTGTAATAGTGCACTTTTCTGTCACAAACATTTGTTGGAAAGGATATTAAAGAACAGCAGATCAGTGGGAGGGGAGGGGAGAAGATATAAAGTGTTGCATTGTTGACCATGCTGTCAGTTCATCAGTGCAGGGAAGGTAACATAGTTACTTGCTGAAATTTTGTGGCCATCAGATACTGTGACCTTATCAAAGTAATATCCCTAGAGTCACACAATTAGTAAAAGTAATGGTATTGTTTGGAAAGATATAGGACTGGCTGGCAGTGGACTGGGAAAAGTAGTTGGAGCAGCTGCCAAACTCCTCAGGTAGAGAGGTAGTGCGTTAAGCAGAGCGGCTGGTCAGGGGTTTGTGCAAATCGACAGATATCTGGGAAAGACCCATGCTTTGTACTCTAAACTAAAGAGGACTCTTATCTGAGCATTTCTTAAGGATGTGCCTGGAGGACATCTGCAAGTTCCACACTCTAATATATATATATATATATATATATATATAGAGAGAGAGAGAGAGGAAAAATTCCTAACAGGAAAAATATACGTAAAAAATAGATGAAGTCCACTTACCAGGCGAAGGGGCACAGGCAGTGATAGCAACAAATAAACACACACACACACACACACACACACACACACACACACACACACACACACAGAGACGCAAGCTTTCGCAGCCTAGCTGCTTCGTCAGGCAGAAGGGAAGGAGAGGGAAAAGGAAATGATGAGGGTTTTAAGGGAGTGGATAAGGAGTCATTCCAATCCCGGGACAGGAAAGACTTACCTTGGGGGGAAAAAAGGAGTGTAAACAAATACACACATTTACACAGACCAACAAAGGTTGGTTTGCGTCTATAGAAACCAACCTTTGGTTTCTATAGTATATCTGCCTAGGAGTGTTTGCGTCTGTGTAAATGTATGGGTGAGTGTGTATTTGTTCACCTTCCTTTTCTTCCCCCAAGGTAAGTCTTTCCTCTCGCGGGATTGGAATGGCTCCTTAGCCCCTTCCTTAAAACCCTCATCATTTCCTTTTCCCTCTCCTTCCCTTCTGCCTGAAGAAGCAACTGGGTTGCGGAAGCTTGCGTTTGTGTGTGTGTGTGTGTGTGTGTGTGTGTGTGTGTGTGTGTGTGTGTGTGTATTCATTTATTTATTTGTGATGCTGTCACACCTGTGCTCCTTCGCCTGGTGAGTAATCTTCATCTATTTTTTATATATAATTTTTCCTGCTTGGAATTTTTCATCAACAGTTAAGACATCTATGATGTCAAAATATTACACACATCTCATGATTCTACAAATAATTTCAATATCTCAAAAATTATAAATTTTTATGAATACTATATCACAATATAGAAAAATCAAGCTTAAAATAACCAACTTTTGAATGTGTCATGCAATTTCAACAAACTTTTGTGTAGATGATAACTTATTTTCTTAAGCTATCATCTTGCAAGTGTCACACTTGTGTATCTGTATTGAATGAATGATTTTAACTGATATAAATTTATAATGGAAATATAAACAGATCATCTTATTCTACACAGTAAGATTGAAAATTCAAGCAGCATGATTTACCTCTTATATATTTAATTTACTGTGACAATATTTACTGTACAATTTTCCAGTAATTTATGTAAATATTGTGTGGCACGAGCATGGCTGTATTTAGGCAGGTGCAACATGTGCATCAGTTTGAATCCCAGATGACCCGTAGTGGTGGGGGGGTGTGGCATAAAATAAATTACTGTACAGGGGCATCGCATACCCCGAATACGGACCTTGGCAAACCTTGGGAAACTTAAACTATTTTGAACTGTTGACAATTTCACGTTGAGTGCTCATGAAATATACAGAGTTTCTGTGTTTCTTAAAGTTATGATTACTTAGTTGGGGGAAAGTTCTACCAATTTCGTATCACAGACAATGTAACTGTTTAACCATTTTATTCAATTTTATGATTAATAATTCATCTGACCACTTCCAATAAGGAACCAATTTGATTGGGTAAACCTTATTTAACTGAATTTATGACTTTGTGTTCATTAATTGCAAACATTAGAATAAAACCCTTTTTATTAATGAATCAGTTATTTTATATAATATTCCTTATTTGCTTCACAAACTACAGCCTATGAATAGAGTGCTTTTAACTATGAGACACAGGTAAAAGATTGTATCTGTAACTAAGGTAATTACTGGGATACGAAATCAGACATGTATGGTTTGACACTAACATAACATCAAGCCAAACTTCTAAATAAGAACAGTACATAGCCCAAATACGTAAGTCCTTACAGTGTAAAGTCACACTTGGTTTAATCTTAGCTGTGATAAATGTGGAGAAGGATACAGTGTTAAGTCACAATACAGTTCAGCCACTCACCTGCGAATTATTTCATTATATCATAGTTAATTTTTAGATATTCTTTCTCTTTGCAGATATGAAAATTATTCAATTTATGTAGACAAGTGGAACAAATTTAACAAAACTATAATTTCAATAGTACACAATATCCAGAAACAGAAAGAGAAGTGAAAATCTCAACAGGAGAGTCAACAGTCACTGTCCACAAATGTTTCATTACTTAGAAGCTTTCCTGGTGAGTGGGACAGAAATATGACTGTGGCTGTTAAGAACTCTACACCAAATAAATAACAGAGATAAATACTTATAAATGCATCCCAAAAACTTCAGTGCCATCCAAATACTGCAAGTACATATTTGTGAAATGATGAGTTATGCATGCTAAACACAACCACAGCCTCTTGAAAAAGATATGGGGATATGTCATATGACATCTGTGGCAGTCAATGGTTGTTATTATTATTATGGCTGATGATGATGTAGCTGGTGAACTAGTTTGTCATAGATGCTGAAACCAAGCAAAAGTTACATGTCTGGAGTTTCTAGCAATGTGGAGTGATATGAATTATTTTCATGTTCTTTGCTACACATGGCTATACCATGATACAAACAAGGCAGTGACTTCAAATTGATATTAGTCAATTTTCCTGCCTTAAAGTTAATATTATGGAGTGTTCCTACCTTAGCACTTTAAAATAATTACCTAAAATGTACAAAATTAGGTCTAAACAGGTATTGCTCCATAATGACAGTGCACTAGCACATTGCATGGTGAAAACTTAGTTTCATCTCTATGAGTCTTTGGTCAGGAATTTCTTCATTCTCCACTCAGCTGTAGCCTATGTCTATGCAACAATACTTTGTAAAGAATAGATTACCACTCACCATTCAGATGTCACAATCAATCACAAAAAGGAACACTTAAAGGTCTGTCAATAACATTCAGTTTCTGGCTCAGAGGGCCATCATCAGAAATAGACCCCCCCCCCCCCCTCTCTCTCTCTCTCTCTCTCTCTCTCTCTCTCTCACACACACACACACACACACACACAAATAACCACTGTCTACATCCATTAAGTATGCCTTTCTGTGACTCATTGTGACATCTGTGTGATGAATAGTAATATCTCCCTTTCAAACTATGTTTGTATTCCTTCCTGGCATTTCCACATTTTGACTATGTCCATGCAATTTCTTCATGTTAAAGATTAAATTTTTGATAATTTCATAAACATTTGAAATACTTATGGCTATTCACAAATGATAAGCACTGCTATTAGTGTAATCAAACAATCAGCACCATTTTTAGGCCATGTACTTACGAATATTAACAGGAAAAGTTTGAAATTTTATGTGAAACATCTAGATCTCTCAGAAAACAGCAGCCCTAAAATACAATTTCTCCAAACTACGCTACACACTTCCTCATGTGTGGAATGTATACAGAAAAACATGCAAATAAAATTTTTGCTCACTGTTCAACAGTGCCTTTCTTGAAGAGGCATCACCAAAAGTACTCAGTTTAACAGAAGCAGCGAAAAATAATATGAGATGTTGTAAAACAAGTAAAAGACAGACATTATTATGACTTGCTAATCAATGATGGGAATAGATTTGTGAAATTTTCTGATTAAATAACAAATTTTGTAAGTGATTAGAAGGCATATTACAGAAAAGTTACAATAAAACATTCATGAAACACATGTAGCACTCACAATGAATTATACAACTGCCAAAATTTTTCAAAATAATAGATTAGATTATAAAAGAAAGACTAAAAATATATCAATAAGTTACCTGCAAGGTCAAAAACTAACAGAAAATAAGTGGAGCAGAATATACACTGCCCAAAACAATTAGAAGATCAGTTGAGATATTTAGGTTCTAATGTATTGTCTTTGGGAGGATAAATTAAAATGGTTCAACATCTTTCTGTCAGTTCTGCAGAAAGAAGACAACAACATTATGGCCCTGCACTGCTGCTATACGAGATGAGTTCTTTCTGGTGAGTTATACAGCTCACCCTCAGAGAGCTGCACTGGTGGACAACATACTTGAATTGAATAAATGAAGTGGCCAGATTGTTCACTGGACTTAAACCTGGCTGAGCAGATGCATTGGCAGATGCATTGCAGACAGATGACCACCTCTCACAACAGTTTCACAGATGGATATTTGCACTCATGGAAGAATGGCCAAATATCCTTTGAGAGCTGATTAATAACCTCATACTACCCATATCATGCAGCTGCACAACTGTACTGGCCAGCCAAGTTTATTTAACACCATATTAGACAGCAACAAGAAAGAGTTGAACAGCAAAATATCACACTGTATCTAGCAAAAAGTACAGTTGTAACCAATATCTGAATAAAATATGTTACCATGTGTATATTGTGTATGATGTCTCACCTGATCCCCTAACTGTTTTGACCAGTGTATACCTGTGTCAACAATGAAAATGCTTTTAACTTATTTATCAATATAAAATTTCCAAAACTAGTAATCCAGAATTGAAACTGAGATACAAAGGAACTAGGTAGAAGTACATGACTGAAATACAGATTGAAAAGCAGAAAGCCAATGATGTCTTCATAAAAAATTGCAGCAACAAATGCAGAACCACCTGAAAGGTAAGCACGAATTCTGAAGCTCCAACTACTACCATATGTCTGGTAATATCCTCTGTATCATCTGTCCCAAATAACTTATCTGAGGAAACAGGTCACCCATCAAACTGTATACAGAATTATCACAAATCTACATAGCTCTTAGTGTGAAGATCTGTATGGCATTTCAAACACCACAATAAAACAAATTATTAACATTATTGTAGCTCCTCTTACCTTTCTGATCAATAATACCTCAAAAACTGGGAAATTTCCCAAGGTCCTGAAAGCATCTATTGTTACCCCCAATTTGCACGAAGGGGGATAAAACAGATGTGAAAGTAACTGTCCAATATCCATCATACCAATAATATAAATAGTAATTGAGCATTGTATTAAACAGCAATTTTGCAGATAGTTTGATGATCACATGCTGATTTCCTCTTTCCTCTTTGGTTTTAGGCAAGATTTGTGAACAGTAAATGCAGTAGAAACTCTTGTCACAGACATACTTGATGGCTTTAGGAACAAATCCTTCATCTGTGCTTTGCAAAGCATTTGATACTGCATCACATGAAACATTAATAAAGATGTTAGAGTGCTGTGGAAACAAGAGTAATGAACTGGCACTAATTAGATCATAATTGACTGGGAAAACTCAGGTAGTTATGGTAAATAACTGTCAATCAAATGCCATACTAGTTGTCAGAGGTGTGCTACAAGACTTGGTGCTGGGACTCTTCCTTTTTCTGTTCTACATCAGCGACTTTCCCAATTTCTTGCCTCACAGACGATTAATATATGCTGGTGACACTATCCTGGTTCCTATGGGTAACAACTTGGAGGAAGTGAAGAATAAAAGTCATGCTTGAAAATTCAGGCATATGGTTCCAAAATAACAAAATCATCCTAAAAAATAGTAAAACACAAACAATGTATTTCTTCTTACACACACTACAGGACAAGATAAATGAGACTGACTCTGTCAGACTTCTAAAAATCCATGCAGATCCCAAACTGACATGGAACAGGTACACAGAACAGTTCATTAAATTTTGGGATTGCAGCTGAGCAAACTCCACTTCTTCCACAGATATTTCCAGCCATCTTCATAGTGAGTCCAAGACAGTCAACAAGGTGCCAGGTGCAGCCTTTAAGCCTGACCATGGTGGCATTGCACATGTGCATCACAGATGCTGGTTTACTGCATATTGAAATACTCACACACATGCGCCCGCCGCGGCGGAAGCGCTCCAGTGTTCATTTATCGATATATGCTTGGCAGCGGCAAGACCTTGATATCTTCTCTGCAATTTCAGTGCTCCAAGTGCAGGATTCCAAGCTTTGTCTAAATTAATACCTTTATATCTGTATATGTTGTCAGCAAGTCTAATTTCAACAGCTTTCTTAGATATAACACCCCAAAACGAAGATCACATCACTGTAGTTCATGGAACGACCAGTTTCTATGCAATGTTCAACCACAGCTGATTTTTCTGGCTGTAATAGGCAAGTATATCTTCAACACATTTCTCATGGACAGTGCGTGTTGTCTGGCCTGTGTATGAATTATCACAATTTCTGCATGGGATTTGGTACAAAACCTAACTTAAAAAGCAACAAATCATCCTTTGCTATCCTGAGTAAGGTTGCAAACTTCACAGGTGGCCAGACGATAACCTCAACATGATGTGTGTCGAGAATGCTGCTTCTCTTTTACGAAAGATCACCCACATCAGGTAAGAAGTCTCTTGATCTGTAAGTATTATTTTCGTCCTCTTCTTCTATGTCATGTGCTTGTATTCTTGGATTCACATAGAATGCTCTGCAAATCTGTTGCTGTGAATATTCATTCACTTTCAAAATGCTCTTTAAGTGTGTGATCTCATCCTGCAAGTACTCATCATATGATAGGCAAAGTGCTCTGTAAACCAATGTCTTAAGGGCCCCTACGGTTTGTGAAGGGTGATGGCAGTTGCTGGCACGTAAATACAGATTGTATGGGTTGGTTTTTGATATACTGAATGTCTTAATGTGCCATCAACTTTTCAAAGAATGAGTACATCCAAATATGGGAGGCAGCCATCTTTCCACTTCCATAGTAAATTTGATATTAGCGTGGATGGAGTTCAGATGACCAAGAAATTGATGTAACCCATCCTTCACATGTGGCCATGCTACAAATGTGTCATCCACGTATATCCAGAAGACCGTTGGTTTAAAACTTTCAGAGTCCAGAGGCTTGTCCTTGAAGTCTTCCATAAAGAAATTCGCTACCAGAGGGGATAGGGGGCTTCCCATAGCAATTCCGTCAATCTGATCATAAAAGTTACCATTAAACTCAAAATACAATGACATCTGTACATGCTCAAATTGTCAAAATGTTTGCCAATTAGAGAAAGAGAATCCTATACAGGTACCTTGGTACATAATGATACCACTTACCAGTACATCTGTACTATTAAGCCTGAGTTTTTGAATATAATCTACAGAATTTTAAATGTGCTGACTACATTTTCCTACCAATAGCTTTAATAGTGAAGCCAAATACTGGGCAGAAAGGTAGGTAGGTGAACTGTGCTTGTTATTGGCCGCATAGGCAGATCCTCCAGACACACATCCTTATCTAGCCTTTAAACTTTAGGAAGCCCATAAAATCTCAGTGGTACTGCACCTCACACTTTTAAGTGTCTTATAACTTAAGGTTCTAGTGCTGAAGCACTGAGTAAGGCAGCAGTCCTTATTGTCACCTTGCTAGCTGGGTCGTTTTTGATCTTCCGGTACATGCCAGAACTTAGTAAACCATAGATCTTTTCATTATATCTTACTGAGGCAGCAGGACAGTGGTGTTGCTATTGTCAGCACGTAAAACTACTGTGTCAGTGTCCTTATGAAGTTTTCATGTGGCTAACTTCTCTTCTTTAGATATGTTACTTCTTTGTGGACGATACTGCATAATTGCTCAACAGCTTTCACATTTGATTTCTTCAGCTGAATCTTCTGATAGTGGTCTGACAGCTTCATCAATAGCACTGATGAAAGATGGTATTGGCAAGGTCTTTGGAGTGGGGTCTAAATTTAGACCTTAACTTAAGACAGAGACAGTGGCTTCATCCAGATTCTTTCCCATCAAATTTATAACAGGGCGTTGAACAACAGAAACCGCATGAGGAGGCTCGTCTAATCTGCTGCACTTGGTCATCTGTCTTGCTATAGCCACATTAGGAACCCAGTCAGTTTTGGCCAATGTCTTGCCATCTAACCAGGCTCATGAGTCAGGAGATAAAACAGCTGATATCTTTAAATGTACATGATACAGGTCTTCAGATACACTGTCCTACTTTCTATTAGTGAAATGAATCCTCTCTTTAACAATAGCAGAGCCAGCCTTTTATAAAAAAATTTTAACTGCAGCATTCTTAATAAAGTGTAGCAACCTTGCAAATCTTGGAACAATTCCGTGCTCCTGGCATGTCAGTAAGAAAACACAAAGAGCTCAAGCAGTCTTGCTCTCTGATGTAGTAATTTACCCAAACTATGGAAAGAGGAAACCTCCTCCTCCTCCTCCCTGAAGAGATACTTGATGTGCATTTTTAACTTTTCACAGCGTAATGTATAGTCCATCAAATTTTGGGAATGCAGCCGCGCAAACTCCACTGCTTCCACTGATATTTTGGTCGCATACTGTCCGACAATCTTCAGAGGGAGTCCATGACTGTCGACAAGGTGCTGGTAATGGCCTAAGCCCAATCATGGTGGCAATGCATGTGTCCATCAAGATGCTTCTTTACTGCATATCAAAATACTCACACGTCCCCCCCACCCGTGGTGGAACCACTCCGATGTTCACTTATTGATATATGGTCACCAGCAGCAATATCTTGATATACGTGATGTGAATGAGCACTTCCACCACAATCAGGCTTATAAGACCACACCTGGCACCTCATCGACAGTCTTGTACTGCCTCTGAAGATGGCCAAATGGTACTTGGCCGAAATATCAGTAGAAGCAGTGGATTTTGCGTGTCTGCATTCCTGAAATTTAATAGACTATAAATTATGCCATGAAAAGTTGAAAATGCACAGAAGTTCCTCTTCAAAGAGGAGGTGGTTTCCTATTTCCATAGTTTGGATAAATTATGAAATCAGAGAGCAAGACTACTGAGCTTGTAAAGGTTTATATTTAACCCCCACTCCAAAGACCTTGCCAATACCATCTTTCATCAGTGCTATTGAATTGGGTGTCTGACCACTATCAGAAGATTCAGCTGAAGAAATTAGACATGAAAGCTGTTGAGCAATTATGATCGTCCACAAAGAAGTAACATATATCTAAATAAGAGAGGTTAGCCACACGAAAACTTCATGAGGACACTGGCACAGTAGTTTTATGTGCTGACAATAGCAACACCATTGTCCTGCTGCCTCGGGAAGATTTAATGATGAGATCTATGGTTTACTAAGTTCTGGTATGTACTGGAAGATCAACAAAAACCCAGCTAGCAAGGTGACAATAAGGACTGCTGCCTTACTCATTGCTTCAACACTAGAACCTTAAGTTATAAGACACTTAAAAGTGTGAGGTGCAGTACCACTGAGATTTTTTGGGCTTCCACTACTCAGGAACACACATTTTCAATAATTTACCATCAAGTATAAAAAATTTAGCTACAAATAAAGATCAGTTTAAGAGGAACCTAAAAGACTTTCTAGTGGCCAACTCCTTTTACTCCATTAGTGAATTTCTAAATTGTACCAAATGATGCATGCACTCATACTATATTAGTATTATTATATTATCAGAAAAAAATTAAAAATTTATGTATCTGTATTTATATTATAAGTGTATGTATTTGTATTTATATTATTAGTATTATCTATTATTCAACTTGTAAATTTTGTTTCTTGACATGTTCCACATCCACGAGGATCCCCTCAACATGGATCTACGGAACGAATAACTAATCTAATCTAATCCTAAAGTTTACAAGCTGGATAAGGATGAGTGGAGGATCTGCCTATGTGGCCAATAACAAGCACAGTTCACCTACCTACCTTTCTGTCCACTCTTTGGCTTCACTATTAAAACCATTGGTAGGAAAATGTAGTCACCACATTTGAAATTCTGTAGATTATATTCAAAAACTCAGGCTTAATAGTGCAGATGTACTGGTAAGTGGTATCATTATACACCAAGATACCTGTACAGGATTCTCTTTCTCTAATTGGCAAACATTTTGACAAGAACATAACTGCCTTATTTGAGCATGTACAGACAACATTGTATTTCGAGTTTAATGGTGACTTATGAGCAGATCGACAGAATTGCTATGGGAAACCCCCTATCCTCTCTAGTAGTGAATTTCTTCACGGAAGACTTCAAAGACAAGGCTCTGCATGTTTTAAACCAACAGTCTTCTGGATATACGTGGATAACATGTTTGTAGCATGGCCTCATGGGAAGATTGAGTTACATTGATTTCTTGACCATCTGAACTACATCCTCGCTAATATCAAATTTACTATGGAAATGGAGAAAGATGACTGCCTCCCATTTTTGGATGTACCCATTCATTGAAAAGCTGATGGCACATTAAGTCATGCAGTATATCGAAAACCAACCCATATGAATCTGTATTTACATGGCAGTAGCTGCCATTACCCTTCACAAATAGTAGGGGTCCTGTATAAATTGGTGCACAGAGCACATTGTATATGTAATGATGAAAACTTGCAAGATGAGATCACATACCTGAAGAGCATTTTGAAAGTGAATGGATATTTACAGCAATAGATTTGCTAAGCATTCTATGTCAATCTGAGAATGCAAGCATGTGATGTGGAAGAAGAAAACGAAAATAATACTTACAGATCAAAAGCCTTCTTATCTCATGTGGGCACTCTTACATCAAAGATAAGCCACACTCTTGACAAAAATCATGTTACGGTTATCTTTTGGCCATCTGTGAAGATTGCAGTCTTCTCGGGTCAGTAATGATGAGAAGATTTTGACACCTACATATTTGTTTTGGGATATTATATTTAAGGAAACTGTTGAAGTTAGACTGGCTGACAACTTAATAAACAGAGATAATGGTTTTCATTTAGACAAAGCTAGGAAGCCTGCCCTTGGAGCATCGAAATTGTAGAAAAGACATCTAAATGTTGCCACCGTTGAGCACATATTGATAACTGAACACCGGAGCACTTTCGCCACTGGGGGGCCCATGAATGTATTTCGATATGCAGTAAACCAGCATCTGTGATGTGCGCATGCGTTGCACTCATGATCAGTCTTATAAGCCCCCCCGCCCCCAGCACCTTGTTGACAGTCTTGGACTTACTTTGAAGATGACCAGACAGTATGTGGTCGAAATATCAATAGAAGGAGTGGATTTTGCTCAGCTGCACTCCCAAAATTTAATGGACTCTACATTACGCCATGAAAAGTTGAAATTGCACACTGAACAGATTTGTACAAACTGTCTAGAGTAGGCTTCTTGTTAAGCAGACTAAAAATAATAGTTACCAGACCACAACTTCTATCATCATACTATGCCTTCTTCCAGTCCCATCTGCAAAATTCAATAAAACTACGGGGCAACACTTCTGATGTTCAGGTATTTTTCAGTTAGCAGAAGAAAGCTATAAGAGTAGTAATGGAAATTAATAGTGAAGTATCATATTGACAGCACATTAAAGAATTAAATATATTGACTGTACCTTCACTCAATATTAAAACATGTCTTCTTTTTACAAAAAGTAAATAAATACATTATTGTGCAGATCAGCTATCCATGCTCATGAAACCAGAAATAGGGATAGCCTAGATGTAGAATTCACAATATTGCACAAGATCCAAAGTAGTTTTAAACACATTGGAATAAAATTATATAAGAAGGAACCACATGCTGTGAGAGACTCACCAACTGATAAATTTGAGAAGCATTTACATAAATTGTAAGCCAATAAGTGTGTACACAGCATTAAGAAATTTGAATGTTTGTAGTAAATCTCATCCACATGTATTGTTCTATCCATTACTCATTGTAAAAATTAAGCCGAGAAAGAAATGAAGCATTAAAATTTGTGTAACCTAAAAATTAAGTTAAGGAAGAAATGAAGCTCTAAAATTTGTGTAAAATAGAATGTAAAAATTAAGATAAGAAATAAATGAGACTTAAAAATCTGCTAAAGTATCCATAACTGCATTTGTTGTCTGTCTGTCTATTCTCTTATAACTCAAGATCCAGACAACCAATACAGTAAAACCTCGTTTTTACATTCCCAGTTTTTTCATTTTCCTGCCATTTACACCATTTTTTGTCGGTCCCGTCAAATTTCCTATGTTCACAATGTTAATTCGCCCTCATTTTTGTATTAACATATTTACACTTTTCCCATGTCTTACGCTTTTTGAAAGCATGTTCGTGAAGAAAAAATGACGTAATCTACATAAATTGACGCTATCGTGGCCTACCCCTTAAAGTATAGCACTTAAAAATTATTCACAGTCAAGTTTTTTGTACTCTGCATTTATTCAAACGTATATTTTGCATATCGTTGTTGGCAGCTAGTTGACTTACGCCGTGCTGATTTGTGGTGATGTAGTTCCCCTTTCCACTAGGTTCTTTGCCAGAGCGGCTGGCGTGTACTCAAACAATTAGAACTAGTTGCTTTGTTGATGTGAGAATAAAGTGTTGCACTGTCTTTGTGATACATATTTCTGATTAATAAAGAATGTTATCTGTCAAAGTTGAGTACCATAATACCCACAACTTCAAAAAAGCAATAATAGTGTGAGATGCTGATCCTATGCAAATGTCACAAAAATACTTATGCATATGTTTGCACTCGAGAACGCTAATAAATTCTCTAATATTGTCATGTGAAACATCAAAAAATACGAAAAGAACAGAACTTTAGGACTTTTACTACATAAATAATTAATGCCGGTAAAAGGCAGTAATTTTGAAGATGTGTTACATAGCCTAGCAGCGGTGTCCAAACGATATGTATCGAAGCGGTTCAGGTAATTTTGAAGATGTTTTACATAGCCCAGCAGCGGCGTCCTCGATTATAATGAATTAAATTACGTCAAAAATTTCTACTTCCCATAAAATTACCAGTTCTGCCCTGCACTTAAAATAGTAAAAATTTGTATTATTTCTGTTCTTAAGAAAAAGGGTGTTGCAAAACAACACTGACAAATGTTAGTGGTGTGGAAGGTGTCTTGATGAGGAAATCGAGGATAGGAATATGTCTGGAAGAGACATCTGGGAAAGTCATCCAGTGACACTATACAGCATCAAAGTTGTAAAGGCTGGCACCTACTACCAGACTACCACTTTGGTGGAATATTTGACTTTTGTATGCTGACAAACCAGATGCATTAAGTCTCACAATAGACATGTGTTGCCTGTTATTATGATTAATCTGTAAATGATTGTTAAAGGAATGGAAGGAAGGAGGATAGGAAAGAAAGGATGGACAGTGGCCACATTTGGGCGTTGATATTAAGCAATGGCGACAAGTGAAAATGTGAGCCGGACCGGGAATCGAACCCAGGTTTCCTGCTTTGGGGCAGCAATCGCCTTAATCACTTGGGCACCAGTGCTTGCCTCCCATCCATCTCAAATTCCCACAAGTCACACACTATGTTTGTAGTGCCCCTATTGTCCATTTGCCATTCCAATTTCCCATGCGAGGTCAGATGTATGACCACATCTATGGTGAAATAACTGAATCTAATGCCATCGTCGCGTTTAAATACTTATTGTATTGGTGTGGTGTCTCTTCTTTTGGACATCCGAAAGAACAGACACCACAGCAATACAATAAGTATTTAAACACGACGTCGGTGTTAGCTTCAGTTATTTCACCGCAGATGCTGTCATACGTCCGACCTCGCATGGGAATCCTTAATCGCGAGTGTAAGAGGACATGGACAATAGGGGTGCTACAAACATAGCGTGCGACTTGTGGGAATTTGAGATGGATGGGAGGCAAGCACGAGTGGCCAAGTGGTTAAGGCGACCGCTGGCTCGGGTTCGATTCCCGGTCCGGCTCACATTTTCACTTGTTGCTATTGCTTAATATCAATGCCCAAATGTGGCCACTGTCAATCCTTTCTTTCCTATCCTTCTTCCTTCTCTTCCTTTAACAATCATTTGCAAATGTTATTTGGCATCCAATACAATATGATTAATTCTTGGATCTTGTATCTCAGCAGTGACAAACACAACAGTCAGTGGCATGACTCAAAGACTCATGCAATTAGCACAGTGCACTCCTTATTATTCACAGTCCATTCTCATCTTTTATGTTTGTTTGACTGATAGGATAATCCAATATGACAATATTATTTTTAGTGAAATTGACTTCTGCTGTGATCTGCCAGATTTATTTTATCTAATGCTCATCTGTTTTAACACCTTTTTATCTATGATGATGGTCTGTGACTGAAACTAGTCGATTTTTGAGGAATTGCTGCTACGGTCGGGGGTTTGAATCCCCCCTCGGGCATGGATATTTGTGTCATCTTTAGTATACAGTAGTTCATAAGTAGTTTGTAAGTTTAGGGACTGATGACCCCACAGTTAAGTCCCTTAAGATTAACAAACATTTGAATTTTTTAAGGAAGTAATAAACAGCATTTTATAAAATATTTGACAGGTGTTAATACACACCTTACCAAAACATTGGTGCCCAAGAAACCTTTGTACTTATAACAATTTGTAGGCATCTAACTACAACAGTTTTCCCAATGTTATAATCACTGTTCCATCTTATTACGTACCCAGTTCTAATAACTTACAAGGGTACAAAAACTGGAACGTCTAGCTGTAAGTAATTTACATCTCCATATACTCTCCTTGTTTCTTTTACTAAACATAATTCTAAAATATTAAAAAAATACCCTAAAAATTAATTTTTTAAATTTCAGATTATTTTTAATTGTAGTACTTGCCATGGACAATTAGATGGATGACTTTACTCAGTCCCTGTCCAATATCATTTGTGACATGGCACAGATAATGTCCAGTATCCTCAGGAATAGTGTCATAAATAATAAGGCTGCCATTTTCCATTATTCTGAAACAACAGTGTTATATCTGTTAGTATATGATCTAATAATACAGAAATACTAAATATGAAACTTTAGTGCAGATATATAAATTGTACTATGATGTAAAGAACTTTTCAAAACAGAAGATTCTGTCATAAAATAAATAGAGAAAGGAATGTGAGAACAGGACAACATTGCATGACCTGCATTAGGAATGTTGCTGTGGTGGCCCCTTACTGTGTAGAGTGCCCACACAACAGGCAGCCAAGGTGGGCTGCTGAGTTTCCTCCAAAATGTACACACAAACAAGCCTACGGAATGCAAACAGCAATCAAAAGAATGACGATGACAACTTCCTGCTAGACAACACCGCATTACGGCACTACTTCATGAGAAGCCACATGTTACATTGCCCAGCCAATTCTAACTGTGTGACCAAGTGTAACCCTCCACTGACACTGGCTTTATAAATGCACCAACAGACTGTGCAAGACAGTGCAATCCCAGCTAGGACCGTGACTGGCCCCTCCTACACCAAATCTAACTTTGTTGGCACTCACCATGTAGTTTAGCTATCTAGTAGTAGACTTGTATATTATTTAGCCCAGTGCCACTAGTAAATTGGGATGTGTTTTAGTGTTACGGCTTTACACCCTCTTAACCTATTTGTTTTGTCACAGTTAGTTTGTGTTCTTTTTTTCTGCGTGATTACTGGCTAGATTTTTTTGTATGTCAAGAAAGTAATTTTTTTTATTTGTGTGTGTGTCTGTGTGTGTGTTTGTGTGTTGAATAAATTGTATTTCACTTTATAATTTGTTTCTTTCCTGCAGATTGCAGGACACTACAAATGTAATAGAAGACGAAGATAATGCTGCAAAGCAGTACATAAATTGCACGAACAAAAAATTATTTTACAATTAACTGACATAAAATAATGGAGTTGTAATGAACAAAACCAAATCTGGAGACAAATTGCAGTTGCAAAATGTTGTAGGGTGAGAGAAGAAAGCTTAATAAATAGAGTTAATCCTAAAGTGAACTGAATAATGTAAAAGTAAACAGTAATAAAGGGTATTATGGATAATAATATTAAACAATGTACAGGAAAAAGAAAGCAACGAAAAAAAAAAAAAAAAAACCTGTACGTATAAAAGTGAATGTAAGTACAATACATTCTTTGTTATAAATTTCTGATGGCTAATTGAAATGGCATTGAAGTAAGTGTCAAATTATAACCAAAACACTGATCCACAGAATCATTCAAGAAGTGCATTTAGTGAAACAAAAGAAGCAAAAAATTACAATTGACCCTTATCAATGAGAAGTATGTAGTGATCCATATGACCACTCAAAGAAACCCATTAAACTTCATTTACACTATAAATCAGTCAAAACTACAGGTGGTAAATTCAACTAAATACCTATGAGTCACAATTACAAACAACTTAAATTTGAAAGAACACATAGAAAATACATTCCTTGGCAAAACACTTACAATAGGCATGGCCAACATTTCCCCCAGCGGGAGCGCCTGCGCAACGCTGGCAGAGTACACTGTAGTTGACCACCCATATGCAGAGAACTGAGAACAGGTGTAGGCTATATTATACTTACAACCAAGAAGTCTCCTGTAGACAATGTAATGGCAATGACAGCTGGATACTGGAGAGTGGCATAAATACTGTCTGGAATGGGCATGGTCACGTTTTCATGTGATCAGCAGACTGACAAAAATTATCTCTTCTGATCATGTAAAAACCTGACCATACCCATTTGAAATGGTATTTATGCCACTCTCTGACATGCAACTCATCAGTTGGCAAGACTCAGCGCTGCCAGGAGCACCTCTGATGATATCCAGTGCATGTCTGGATGAAAAGTTAGGAACAAAAATGTTTCAATGACCACAGCCATACAACCTGGAAGATCATCAACAATTCTGACATCTTATTGTGAAAGCCTTCATTATATGAGAAGAAATTTGTAATCTGTTATCAGAGACCCTACACTGTGCTGGAAATGACAGTGCTAGTTAAAGTAAAACTGCAGACTGAATCTTGAACCACTGTTGCACATGGAAAGAATATTTGACTTTTCAAGGATGCCCCAGAAAATCTGCCAACATGCTAGAATTGAGGAGGAAGTGGTAGAGAGAAGATGAAAAATATGGTGTACCAAGAAAATTCCCCTGCAGCCACATATATCGCTCCACATGCAGTTGGGTCACTGGTAGACCACAAGTTATGTAACAATAAACATCTACCACCAGATATTCAAACTGGTGGCCATGGTCACTAAATGGCTGCCAAAAATTATCCAATGAAGCTATTGAATAGGTTCATTGTCCATCTAGCACCCACTAGGCAACTAACTTTTTAACTTCTTTACCAATCATCACTCATACATTGAGAATCTGCATTTTAAGCTCCTCACCTGCCAAAAAAAGGAAAGGAAGGAAGTTAGGGTTTAAAGTTCCATTGACATCATGGTCATTGGAGATGGAGCATATAGATGGATAGTTTTTGTCAGGGATGGAGAAGGAAATTGGCCTTGCTGTTTGAAAGGATCCATCCCAGTATTTGCCTGGAATGCTTTAGGAAAATAAAAAAAAAACCTAAATAAGGATGGCCAGATGCAGGTTTGAACCACCGTCCTCTTTAGTCATCACTTCCAAGTGACAGCTTGGACATAACACAAACTGCAAGTCTTGACCAACAGGTGCCTCCAATGCCACTGAGTTAGCATTAGCAGCATTCATTGTAGCATTTCCTGAGCTACTATCTGACCTGACACCACCTAGGTGAATTGTGTCAGTGCAATCTTGTTTCAGATAAGCCAGGGATTGGTGCCTGCCAATGCCCATGGCGTATAGAAAACACTACCTGATATCCAGTGTCAATATAGAGTTCCAGCTGTGGGTGAGTAGAACAGTATAGATTAGAGTAGAATAGAATAGCATGAATGTCCACACTACTTATTCCTGGAGTTGTTGCCTGATAAAGCTTAGGAGAAAAATGCAAGTTCAAAATGTGAGATATGGTGTACAACAACTCTTTTATGTGCCTATCATATGTTCATATCACCAGTACAGAGGGTGATGAAAAATTTGTGTACTCAGAATTCAAAGCTAGACTCCTCACATACTAGCAATACAAAAAGTATATCAAAAAATGTTGTTCTCCACTATTTCCAAGAGTAAATGGTTGTTAAAGATTGACACACTTACAACTCTGTAAACACATATACAATAACTACCCTGTCAACATATGGGATTAGTTCTGTGAATTAGGTTAAATGGCTAGATTTGTTGTTATCATGAAAGATTTTGAGAGTTGGATTGTGGGATGAGAGTTATTTGTTTATATTTGCTTATTTCATTTTGTCATATGATACAGTAGTATGTACTGTTTCTTAAGCCACATGCATGCAATATTTACACAGAACAGTGTTTTGTAATAGTGAACATGACAAAAACAATGTCAGACATGTCAGAAATAGACAGTTGAAACTAAAGACCTGTCATACGACAGAATCACTATAAAAATTATGTCAATTTTGAATTGCTAAAAATAATTGCACAGTTAAATAATCCAACATCAACTATTCATTTATAGTGCTAACAGTATGTGCACTCATATGTAACACATTAACAACTAGTAACAGTGAGAATTTCCATATTAATGACTACATGATATTCACAAAAGAATATGTTGTCATCAGAGCAGATACAATAGTACACCCCCTGCACATCCAAGCATTGAAGGACTTCCTATTATATGGCTCTAGACTCTTCACATCATAACTGCATTCACATATACAAGAGTAGCAAGTACACTTGATACCAGTAGTTCTACATGTGTTGGCAGAGTAAAATATGTGTGTTCCGTGAAGTGTCCCCTTAGGAAGAATTCCATGGGTTTAGGTTGGGTGAATGTGTATGACATACAAAAGGACATCCATGTTTGAGTCATTTCCCTACAAATATTCTGTCTAAATAGCAATGCACATTCATTCTGAAGTGTGGAGGTGCATCACCACATTGAACCATAACCTACGTCGAACATGATTGGGAACATTTCACAGTGCATCTGGCAAATAGTTTGACAAAAATGCAGTTACCTTCACACAGTCAACCAGTCACGTAACAATTAGGGACCCAAACTCCTCTCTCCCAATATTCTGACCCAGGTGTTGTCAAAGTGAAATTTGTATTGTATCAGAAATATGATGTTATGGCTGGACCACCCATATTCGAGTTTGCATCAGTCTTGTACATACACCTACCCCATGCCATAATTTCATATCAACAGAACATCTACACTTACCCAAAACAGTTAGAGTACAAATTTCCTGCTTAACTATTTCCAAAAACACATTATTTAATCTATGTGTAATGCAATATGCCAAAAACACAATAGGCATTTAAAAAATGGTACCCTATCACAATAACTATTAGCAAAATGCAGAGATCTTTTCAGTACAAAATGTAATATAACCCCAGACACGACAAAACACTTCTCACAGCATAAATAATTTAACAAATAAATAATCCCAAATGATACTATAACATTCTTATTGATACTTCAAAACTACCTCAAAAATACATTATATAGTTCTGAGTAAGTTGAACATAGACACAATAAGAGTAAATAGAATATTTCCACAAATTATACTTGTAATATGTGTACAAATATCTGGCAGCTGAAAACTAGGTAAGCCAAATGAAAGATGTAAAATTTCCTATGCTGTAAATTATTAATTGCTAAATCCACACTCATTGGATTACTTAAGGTTTTATATGAAAGTATCTGATTTAATATTCTACAAATTTTAATAATGTCAAAAAGCAGTAAAAAGATGTGTGTAAAAATACTATATGGAAATATGTCCATTGACCTGAGAGGTATTTTACAGATGTATGCCATGTTTGCATCTTTGGATGCATATTCTGGAGTGGTAACACCAGCCCAGTTATCAGATGCAAGAAGAAGGAGAAGCATATTCACATATTCATGTTAGTGTACGCCATTCATCCAACACACTGTTTTAGTATAACAAAAGAGGAAAGAACGATATGCGTACAAATACTGGCTGGAGCATGCCACAGACATGTTACTCAACTTGCAACTAGTCACCATCAGGTGAACAGTGTATACAGTTAAAAACAGCATTAGTCATAGCAGGTTGTTCTATTCAATCCACATTACTTTTCTTACTACTTTTGTTGTAAATTATTCATCCCAGCACTGCTGTGATACATTCAGTTTCAAATTACACTGTTTTCCCTATGGTAAGTGGCCAGATGTTTCTACATTTCCATGGATATTATAACAACAATACCTAATGATAATAATAATATTTATTATTATTATTATTATTATTATTATTATTATTATTATTATTATTATTATTATACATGGAAATAAGTACTAAATGGCATTCACTTATCAGGCTCGATGTTGAAAGGCATAATTAGATTTGTATGGTGATAGTACATACAATGAGTATCTGAGTTTGAAAATTATTTTCAAAGCACATTACTAGACCTAGTGGTGATATAAGGTCCTAACAAAATTTAATAGACCAGAAAATGGCAAAAGTAACAGTTGGTACTAATTGATGAAACCATTGTGGTGGGTTGGGGGCGGTTAGAAATATAGTAGATAAAGTGGTGAAAAAATGCAACCATGATGTATAAAAGGTTTCTTTAGAAGCTGAATAACGGAATCAACTGTATTTACAGTATGTAAGTAGAAAGGTTTGACATAAGACTCACTGTGAGCATGTAAAAAAGGCGTAGTGAAAGTCGTGAGCAGCCCAGTGTTAAAATTCAAACTCCAACAATGTAATGCAATTGACTGCAGGATCATAGTCTCTGAACTTTAAACAATATGTTGACATGTTCTGATGACATTAGCCTCTATCATGTGACAACTAACAGTATTTCCAAAATGGTACACAACAATGTTTTGCTTTGACAGCATCCTGTCATTCAGTTCTACATCTACATCTACATACATACTTTGCAATCTACATCTACATCCATACTCTGCAAGCCACCTGATGGTGTGTGGTGGAGGGTACATCGAGTACCACTATCGATTCTCCCTCCTATTCTAGTCTCGTATTGTTCGCAGAAAGAAAGATTGTTGGTATGCCTCTGTGTGGGATCTAATCTCTCTGATTTTATCTTCATGATCTCTTCGCGAGATATACATAGGAGGGAGCAATATACTGCTAGACTCCTTGGTAAAGGTATGTTCTCGAAACTTCAACAAAAGCCCGTACCTAGCGACAGAGTGTCTCTCCTGCAGAGTCTTCCACTGGAGTTTATCGATCATCTCTGTAATGCTTTCACGATTACCAAATGATCCTGTAATGAAGTGTGCTGCTCTCCATTGGATCTTTTCTACTTCCTCTATCAACCCCACCTGGTACGGATCCTACACTGGTGAGCAGTATTCAAGCTGTGGGCGAACAAGTGTACTGTAACCTACTTCCTTTGTTTATGGACTGCATTTCCTTAGGATTCTTCCAATGAATCTAAGTCTGGCATCTGCTTTACAAACAATTGATTTTGTATGGCCGTTCCAAAAGGTTCCCAAAGGTGCATGATGGAGGGTACTCAGTACCACTACTAGTTACTTGCTGTTCTGTTCCACTCCCATACAAAACATCAGAAAAAACTAACGCTTGTATGCATCTGTACAAGCCCTAATCTCTCTAATCTTATCATTGTGCTCTTTAGACAAAATGTAGGTTGGCAGCAGTAGAATCATTCTGCAGTCTTCCTCATATTCTGGCCCTCTTAATTTCTTCAACAGTGCTTCTCAAAGAGAATGTCACCTCCACTTCAGCAATTCCCAATTGAGTTCCTGAAGTATATTGGTAACACTTGCACACTGATCAAATTTACGAGTTACAAACCTTGCTGCCCACCTCTGAACTGCTTCTATGTCCTCCTTTAAACCAACCTCGCTGGGATCCCAAACACTTGAGCAATACACAATATGGAGTTCTTACCCAAACTGCTGCAAATATTTTATTGTTCCACGATGGATGTTCTGGCTTATACCATTTTCAGGTGATGCCTGCAAAGAACCTTTGTTATTTATTTTGTATTCACGTTTTTATGATTTTGAAATGGATGTATTTGAGGCAACAATACTTACATCATGTAGAAAGATATTTCATATAGCATCTGTTAGGTATGAAAACATGTATTTCATTTGATATTCCTGTTTTCATATTTTAATAAGATTTAATATATATCTCGTATGGTGTAGATGCTGCTATAAGTTTAAAAAAGTGTTATAATGGAAATTACAGACAATAGTTTGTTACGTGATAATGAGTCTGGTCACTCAGATGCTATGTGTGAATATTTTACAAATTTCATTACCTATGGATCTAAAATAGTGCACCTTTGTATCATCCATTGCTAATTGTAAAAGTTTGATAAGGTTTTCTAAACAAAGTTTGTGCTTAAATTCTGTGTGATCACTGAGAATTTTGTCTGGAGGTTGTGTTTATATGAATAAATATTTCAAACTCTTCCATAAAATTCTTTAATATACCTTTAGGGATAATGTGTAAAATTTGTAGAGCCTTGTCAATATTTGTGGTGATGTGTGTTTCATTTATCAGATGTTGGGGGAAAGTAGAGGAATTGTTTTTAGATGGTCTGGTGTGTTCTCGGTGTTTGTCATATGGAATGAAACTTTAATTGGTGTGTCTTTGAAAACTGTGTTGATTTTGTTAGAGATATTACCTAGTTTGCAGGAATATATTTAATTTTTGTTTTCTGTTATGGTTGTCTATCTGAAGTTACGTGTGGGTGCAGTGGAACTTTCAGTTTATTTTCTTGGTATTTTGTATGGAGTTTGTTGACTATGTCCAGGTTAAAATAATTTTTGTGTGCTATATATTTCAATGTTTGGATTTCTTTTTCAATGTTTTCTTTTTCAAAATGTATTTTACTTGATCTGTTGATCATAGAGTAGAAGTAATCATATTTTAGTAGAAAGTCAGGCCTGGTGGTCTCAAGGTAAGGCACTCGAATGGAAACCAAAGGGTCATGTGTTAGAAACCCAGTCGGATCTCAGAATTTTTCAATCTGCATTTTAACCCACCCTCACCTTCGAACGATGTGAGGAGTCAGCAGAAGAGAACACATGGTTTAGATTCCGTGTTAAGCTGTAGGGACCCTTTCCTCAGTTAGATAACTGGGGTAGGTTAGGGACACACAAATCACCAAAGTGGCATGCAGGCCATTGAGCCACATGAAATTATTATTATTATTATTGTTATTTAGTGGAAAAAGAAAACATTGAAATAGATTTAAAAAATCATAAAATATTCACACATTGCTTCTGAGAGACCAGAGAGACATTATCACATAACAAACAATTGTATTTAATTCCCACTATAACATCTTTGTAAACATATAGCATCCATACCATCTGAGATACATATTAAATCTTATTGAAATATGAAAACAGAAACACTAAATGAATTACACGTTTATGTAACTAACAGATGCTAAGTAAAATATCTATCTACATGATGTAGATATTGTTGCCTGAAAGATATCCATTTCAAACTAATAAAAACGTGTATAAAAAAATAACTAACATAGGTTCTTTGCAGGCATCACTTAAGAATGGCATAATCCAAAATGGCCGTCATGAAACAACAAAACATTTGCAGCAATTTGGGTGATTATCATTTATTAAAATGTCTTATTATGACACACTTCATGCTGCGGGTCCTAGAGTAAAAAGTGTTTTCCTTGTTAAAGTGGAACAATCTGCTATTAAAATTCACCTCAGACTTCATTGTGCATATGGAGATATCTACATGGGTGCAAACAGTGGATGAAACATTTCAAAGATGGAAACACAAGCATCCAAGATCAACTTCATAGCATTACTTCCATGGGTCACAACAAGGAAAAGTTGATGTGTGTGAAATCACTACAAAACCTGCAGTATGTCATAGTCAAGTGAAAGAAATGACTCAAAACTTAGGAAGTGAAAAGAATGTTCTTGTTGGGTCCCACTTTTGTTGACTGAACATAAAAAACATCAGAAGGGAATTTTATAAAGAGATTTGAAAATGAAGACAATGACTTTTTGATGAGTATTGCACCAGGTGATGGAAGCAGTTTCATAATTACAATCCTGAAACAAAATGTCACAGTATGGAATTGTAGCACTTGGATTTTCCATCAATGAAAATAGTGTAGACAGAGTAATCATCTGGGAAAGATATGGGCAGTGTGTTCTTGGATGCACAGGGTTGCATTCTGACTGAATTTCTTGAATCTGGAAATACCATAAATGCTTCCTGCTGTATCTAGATGCATGGAAAGCTCCACCACACATTGTGCAACAAATTTACTGGAAAGAAGATCATTCTACATCATGACAGTGCCTGTCCTCACACTTCTATTGCACTGCGGAGAAGATCAGGGCATTTGTGTTGGAGGCTAAATTTAGTAAAAGCAAGAACTGAACCCTCAATCTCCTGCATGCTACCCCAAAACCTTTGCCACTTGACCAATTGCACTGAATTACTTCTACATGCTGAGAGTTTGTTACTTTACACATGATAACAATGTTGTCAGATTGCACTTTAATATGCATTTACTGACAGAAATAAGTGCAGGACAAAATTTTGTGATATATTTTTGTATTGCAAGTATGTGAAGAATTGTACTGAGAAGTCTGAGTGCACAGATTTTTCTTCACACTGTGTAATGAGTGGTTGTTTTCATCCATTCTGTTTTGACATGCAAGACTGTTTCTGATACTACAATTCAGTATTTTAACTTTTTTAGGCTTTACTGAATTCTTGGCAACTGACAGCATTTTAAATATTAAATTAATTTTGTAGGTAGTCAGTCTGAAATGTTTCCTTCTGACATTAACAGTAAATAATCATGTACACACACTATAATATGGTTGCTATGTCAATAAGAATAAAAACTGTCTAGATCACTAAAATTATAATTTATTGATTACAATGTTTTGGTATGTGTCATCATTAGATCTAAAACCCTCTGAACTTGCACAGTACAGTCAGCGTCAATAATAAAATATGTAGGCCTACCTATTGGGTACATCAACTCTAACTATGTAAATATTTTATTATTGATGCTGAACTTTACTGTGCAACTTTACTAAGTATTACCTAAGACTGAGGTACAGATTGGATAATCCCTACTTTCTTTCAATTCTGGGGTGCTATTCCGATATTGTAGAGCTTGCTAATTATAATATAAATTAAAAAGTGGAACACCAAGATGGGATGAGGTGGAATTAAAGTTTGTATTGGAGAGAGAGAGAGATGTATTTGTGTTTTGTTCAGTTGCCTCCTTTTTTTTTTTTTTTTTTTTTTTTTTTTTTTTTTTTGTGTCAGGCTGACACAGAATGTAAGTGCATCCGCCTAGTGAGGAGGAGGAGGAGGACCAAGGTTTGAATCCTGGCCTTGGTGCCTTCTGTGCATCAGCCTGTATTAATTAACATAATATTCCACAAAAATTTTCTGTAATACATATATGTATTTATGCCTGATCTGAAATTAAAATGATTATTGATGAAAAGCCAGATTGGAGAATGTTTTGTAATGATATCTTCCACCTGTGCAGTCCAGAAAAGCTGCTAGTGCTTGGGGTGGGTAGGGGGTGGGGCAGGATCCAGATGGCTCAGGGTGTGTGGCAACAGTGCTCCTCATTGGCCAACACTTTCAACCAATTTTCCACATTTTGACCTCCCCTATCAATGACACCACCTACTGTCTTCACCAATTCTCCATCATGCCCACCATTTTACCCCCTGAATACTTACTTGTTACTATTGACACAAAAGCATCCAACATGCCCACAGGCCTGTTGATCTCAAATGCTATAGCTCTCAACAGCACTCAGAATCCAAACCTTATATCTCATGTGGTATAAATGTCAAGAACTTTATCCTAACAAAATCTATTTTTCCTGTGAGGGGAAAGTATGCAATCAAATACATGGCACAACTATGGGTACCCATACAGCATCCTCACATGTCAACCTGTTTATGGGCCATCAAGAAGAAATCTTCCTAGCATCCCAAATCTCTGGTCTGATTCAGATTCATTGATCATACTTTCATAGTCTGGATTCAAGGCAGGGACACTTTGTCCTCCTTCCTTCACAACCTCCTCAACTAACTCTCCCCCCTATCCACTTCATGTGGTCTTTCACCACACACCTTGCCATATTCATAGATATGGACCTACCAACAGTATCTACACTTCCATAGTTTCCAATCCCTTCCATAAAAGAAAAAAAATCCCTTCCTTTTAGCCAAATTATGCATGGCTGGCATATCAGCAGTAACAAGAACTCCCTTATTTAATATGCTGAAGGTTTCCCAAAGACCTTCACAGACAAACTACCAGATCTAGTCCACAAACCAATCCCTCATGCCACATCCCAAAACAATCAAATGCTAACTATACCTTCAATAACCCACCACAATAGAACACTCCCATCATGACCCAATATTGCCTTGGACTGTAACAACTAAACCAATGCATTCATCACAGTCTAGTTTTCTGTCGTCATGCCCAGAAATGAGACACATGCTACCCAAGATATTCCCCACTTCCTAAAGTGGTGTTCTGCCACCCACCCAACCTCCATAACATCTTGGTCAATCCCTGTGCCATCCCCAACCCCAGCCCCCATCCATAAGGGCATATACCTGTGGAAGACCCTGCTGCAAGACCTGCCCAATCCATCCACCCTGCACTTCCTATTCCAGACCCATCACAGGCTTATCTTACCCAACCAAAGGCCAGACCACTTGTGAAAGCAGCTACTTAATTTACCATGTGTTGCAATTACTGGGCTGCTTTTTATATTGGCATTACTAATAACAAGTTGCCCATTAGCATGAATGGCCACTGCCAAACTGTGGTCAAAAACAAGGTACACAATCCTGTTGAGCAACATGTAGCTGAACAAATGATTTCAACAGGTGCTTCATAACCATGCCCATCTGGATCCTTACAAGACAATCTCCAATCCCAAAATTATCCAGGCCTCACGTACAGTAACCTTTTTTCCCCCACACCCAACAGTTCCAGCTCCATCTATCCTACATCTCATCTCTCCCATTGTGTGTGTGTGTGTGTGTGTGTGTGTGTGTGTGTGTGTGTGTGTGTGTGTGTGTGCGTGTTTTACTTTCTTCCCTTTCCCTGGCTCCCCACTCCATTCATAAGCTGCATCTCTTTCTACCCATCTAGTACCTACATGCCACAGACCATGCTGTACCTATCCCCACCACCAACTAGCATCTTTTATGTCCCCCCACCTCTCCTCTCCCCAGCCCTCACCACATACCATGATTCAGTATGTGGGAACTGGGAATGACAATTGTGTCTGTGAAGTAAGCCTGCGTGATGGTATGACTGATGAAAGCTAACGGTTAAAAGCTTAAGTTCTGTGTATGTGAATGTCCTTTTTATGTGACTGTTGCAGCTTGATCTATTGTTGAATAGAAACCTGGTCTTTCCATTGTTACAAGAATGTGTTAGATGTAAATACAATTGACAACAAACTCATTAGATTATCTATCTGTCAACTGTTTTATGAATTAGCACTGTGAATGTTATCCACCAATTGTCAAATATGATGATTTTTCAGAAAGGTTTGACACGAAATTATCCATTATGAAGTGCTTTTAAACCTACCGTGAAAGTGATTATATCACCTGACTACACCCTATGATTTCATTTTGAAATATCTCCGGCGCACGGCAAGTAAAAACCAGTGCCGCATGCACCTCGCCTGCAGCACATCTGGCACCAAGGTCATGAAGAGCAGTTGCAGCATGCCTACCACTGCAGGTGTGCTACCGTAACAGCTACTTTAACATAGCACAGCTTACATATCAAAGATATATACTAAAATAATTTGAATTCACTGCAACAGACTGTAATGATGATAATAACTCATCATCATTGTAGAGTTAATGAACAAGAAGTCTTCAGTATTTGGATTAAAGGAATGCTTAAAACCTTGTACCAAATTAAACACCATTGAAAGTAAAAATCAAGCATCATACAAGTGCATTGTCAAACATAAAACAATTCATTTTTGCATGTGATTAGGCATTACAGATGAGTACTCTCTCTCTCTCTCTCTCTCTCTCTCTCTCTCTCTCTCTCTCTCTCTCTCTCTGTGTGTGTGTGTGTGTGTGTGTGTGTGTGTGTGGCAGATGCCTTCAGTTTATAACTGGGTCTTTTGGCTGTATTATGTACTAGAATGAGTTTTAGAAAAAGTTTCAGTTCCACAATGCATGCTTATTTCTTAATGTTTACTTTTGAAGGTGTGTAGTGACATATAAATTTGCAAGGACTTGGAAATGAGATAGCATTGTCTCAAAACATCTTGTGATAAGATTTGTGATGCTTAGGTCATTAGAGATAAGTGCAAGCTCAGACCAGACAAGGATTTGGAAATACAAAACCCACACAGTGATTTAGATTGAGCACTTCAGGGAAACAACGAAAAATTTAATCCTGGAGTGCCAAATTGGAATTTGGACCCCAATACTCCCAAATGTTAGTAATGGTTTAAAACTGTCACATACCACTCACACCTTTATGAAAACCTTACACAGCTTTTAAATGATAATTTACACATTGTAATTGAATTTAAGGCACTTGTTTAGCAGATCATTACACTCTACTAGTGATAAAAATGGCTATACTCCAAACGAGATTGTTAAGATTGTGGATATATCATAATTCTGGTTCACTTCATGATATACAGCTCATGGAAATTGGTCACAGTCATGTTCAAAGAATGGACACATAACATGAGAGAAATAATCTGGATGTGACATAGTGTATAGCACATAAGTATCCTCTTGTCCATGCTGTGTTCTGCCTCAATAAGAGAAGGGAGATATAAATTGTGGTGTCGCACAAGTACAAAGTGCGCGCCACCTACTTTCGCCGCGCGCCGCCATGCACGCACGGCGCGGCGTTCTTACGACGACAGCCACGAGCGCCCTCTGCGACAACGCCGCTCGTGGCCACCACTGAAGGACTTGCCACTTCGGACGGAGATAGCAACCAGTTAGGACCTTCGTAATCAGATAGGCACCATTGGAGACATTGCTATCGTACAGGCACTAGGCAGGCCTCTAACAACTATGTATCAACATTCTGCAGTACTATGTAAAAGTTAAGTATTGTTACATTCTGTGCAATATATATCTCTTTCTAATTTACTCGAGTGTTTATAGTTTCTGGCTGCTCCCCTCCGTACCTGCACCAGCGTGCTATCTTTGTTCCTGTGTCGGTCTCGTTCCACTCGGCCACCGACACCTACGACGAGGCTGGGACACAAAAGCGGCGACGAAGTTGGGACACAAAAGTGGCGACGAGGAGTGATAGAACCGTGGACCAGCACGCTAGCAGCAGCCAGACAGCAGCAGTCGGAGCACGCAAAAATTGCTCCCGCCCACCCTCCCTTATTATAACAATTTTGGGGAAAGATATTTTGTTACGTGTTTTGTGGACTTTTTTGTTGCAGAGCGTCCTCTTTCATATTGCATTTGTGTTTTGTTATAATTTACTTGTATGCGCGGCGCCTAATCGGTCAGCATGCCACTACCCCGAACCCAAACTTAATGGAAATTATTCAGTTACAGACGGCGCAAATCACTCAACTACTGCAGGCCGTGTCACAGTTGACGACACAGGCTGCTCACCAACAACAACAGCCGTCACATCAGCAGCCCACACCTGCCGCTGTACCGCTCCCTACGTTCCGCCAGTACAACGAACGTGAGGAAGAATGGAGCGACTACTTCGCACAGTTTCAAGAACTCGTCGCGGCTCATCAAATTACAGGTCAGAGAGTGAAGAACCTTTTCTTATCGATTGTGGGCCCCCGGACCTTCGTATTATTGCAAAAACTTTTCCCTCACGCCTCTCCTCGTGATGTAGACTTTGAACAAATTGTAGATGCACTGAATGCTCATTACGAGAGGAAAGTTCTCGTAGCCGCTGCGCGGTACCGATTTTTCAGACTTAAAAAATTACCGCAGCAGTCACACCAAGAGTGGATTACGGAATTGAAGGGCTTAACCCGCCAATGTAAATTTACTTGCTCTTGTGGACTTTCGTATAGTGACGTGATGTTGAGGGATGCGATTACGCACAATATTCAGGACCCCAGAATTAGAGCAGCAATTCTGAAACAGTCTGACCCCTCATTAGACAGTGTACTGCAGCTTATAGAAGCGCATGATACTTTTGACTTAGCAGATGTAGAAATGCAAAGCCACAGTGTACATTCAGTGCGCCGCAACGGACGCTTTCCTAGCAGTAGTTCTCAGTGTAGCACTAGTGATTCTTACAATAGTACAGGCCGTGCTGAACAGACAGTGAACAGTAGCCAGTGTAAAAGTGCGACACAAAGGTCGCCCCGTCGTGTTAGACAATGTCATTTGAATAACGGGCGCCAACGCTCATTTCAGAAAAATGTTCGTAAGTCTTGCCCCCAGTGTGTGTCTCGCCACAAGCGTGCTCATTGCCCTAGTCGCAACGCAACCTGTTATCAATGTGGCAAATCGGGACATGTGCAGTCTGTGTGTATGCAAATTAAAAACTCAAAGAACAGTAACGTTAGAAACGGTGCTTCGCAAAGTGCGAGAACAGTTCATTCTGTAAATGTTATACAGGCTGTGGAATTGAACAGTGCTTTCCTTGGATCTCAATTTCAAGAAAGTAGTTCTGCGCCTATGGCAAAACTATATAGTGCACCACGTAGCAAGCGCCAACGAGCGCGTAAAACAGTGCAACGGAAACGGGTTCGGGACAAGCAAAATGACTATGAACAGTGCATTCCTGTAGTGAAAATAGTGCCTTCTGCAACTGCTCCTTGTAATAGTGCCCAGTACTGTGTAGCTAGTGACAGTAGACTTGTTGTAGATACTGAAAGTAATTTTAGTGCAGTAGCCTCGCATTGCGCGGACGCCGATCCGGCGGTAGTGCCATCTAGTGACAGTGTTGTTAATCCCCTGCGTGCCGAGTCTGAGCCGCTTCCTTCACTACGCGGCCCGCGCATACGCAGCACACAAACCGTAGCAGACGTTGCCCACATTCACGCACCTGTCGTGCGCCAGAAGCACAAACTTTTTGTAAATCTCTCCATAGAAATTAGACTGTGCAATTTCAGCTTGACACTGGTTCCGCTGTTACCTTAATAAATAAAGATACTTATGAACTTCTGGGTTCGCCAAAATTGTCGCCGTCACAGCAAGTGTTAACAGCTTATACAGGTCAAAATATTCCCGTGCTAGGAACGTGTAGCCTGCCCGCCTCTTTTCAAGGTGTAATAAAAACAGTTGCTTTTGTAGTTCTTCAGGCCAAATCGACACAGAACATTTTTGGACTAGATGCTTTTGACTTATTTGGTTTATCAATTCAAAGAGATGTGCTTCAAATTTCGTCAGTAGTGCCTTAGGACAAAATCAATGCTTTATGTGAGAAATATAGTGACTTGTTTTCGCCGGAACTAGGTTGTGCAAAAGACTTCGTGGCACATGTAACTTTAAAAGAATCTGCAGTTCCAAAATTTCGTAAAGCTAGACCAGTGCCTATCGCCTTGCGTGATACAGTTGCCGAAGAACTTAAACGTTGGCAAGATAGTGGGGTGATTTCTCCTGTTTCTGCGAGTCAGTGGGCCTCGCCTATAGTAATTATACCCAAGCCGTCAGGAAAACTTCGTCTCTGTGCGGACTTCAAATCAACAGTGAACAGTCAAACAATTGTAGACACTTATCCCCTGCCCAGACCTGACGAACTAATGGACAAATTAGGACAGTCTCGTTTCTTTTCTAAGATTGATTTAGCAGAGGCATACTTACAGATTCCACTTGATGAGGAGTCAAAAAAGTTTTTCGTCATTAATACTCACATGGGCCTTTTTCAATTTCAACGCCTACCCTTTGGCAGTTCTTCCGCCCCTGCTATTTTTCAGCGTTTTTTGGAACAGCTGACAGTTTCGGTACCTTGTTGCTCGAACTATTTAGATGACATTGTGGTATCCGGACGTACAGTTGAAGAACATTTAGCAAACCTGGAGTGCCTTTTCAAAGTTTTGACTGCAGCAGGTCTACGTTGTAATAAAGCAAAGTGTTCGTTTTTTCAAACTGAAATAGAGTACCTAGGCCATGTGATTAATGCCCAAGGAATACATCCCTTACAGTCACATCTTAGAGCAATCAAAGACTTGCCTCCTCCTAAGAATGTGCATGAATTGCAAGCAGTAATGGGAAAGCTTAACTATTATTTCAGGTTTATTCCCAATGCCTCTCAGATTGCAGCTCCACTGCATCACTTATGTAGGAAGAATGTTCCTTTTGTATGGTCTAAAGATTGTCAGGTTGCCTTTGACAAACTAAAGTCTGCACTACTTAGTGATGCATGTTTGATTCCCTTTGACCCACAGAAGCCTGTAGTGTTAGCCGTTGACGCCTCGTCGTACGGTCTGGGTGCAGTAATCTCACATCGCATTGGATCTCACGATCGTCCTATTGCCTTTGCATCCAAGCTACTGACGCCGACGCAACAGAACTACAGTCAGATAGAAAAGGAGGCCTTAGCAATCATTTACGGCGTCACAAAGTTTCATCATTATCTCTATGGCAGAAAATTCTATTTGTTGACAGACCACAAGCCTCTCACGTCGTTGTTCTCACCCACAAAGCCAATTCCGCCACGAACGGCACAAAAGCTTCAGAGATGGTCCTTGATATTGTCAAATTATCAGTATGAGATTTTGTACCGACCTACCACTAAACATGCCAACGCGGACACACTTTCCCGACTTCCGGTTGGCCAGGATGTATCATTTGATTCTTCGGAAATGGCATGTTGTCAGATAGACTCGAGAGATGCTTCCGCTGTCGCAGACTTTCCTTTGAACTCTCGTCGAGTTGCACAGGAAACAGCTGCGGATGCAGACCTAAGTGTGGTAGCACGTTTTGTTCGCTTTGGTTGGCCTGCCAGAGCCAAAGACATTCAACGGCCTCTGGTTCGACGTTATTTTGCACAACGTCATGCATTATCTTTAAGTCAGGGTGTACTGTTGTTGCATACCGACAACGATCGAGCAAGAGTGATTGTTCCTCGTTCCCTGCAACGAGAAGTGTTACGCCTCCTGCATCAAGGACATTGGGGCATTGTTAGGACAAAGCAACTGGCCAGACGTCATTGTACCTGGGTTGGTATGGACGCTCAGATAGAGAGCATGACCTCACAGTGTACAGTTTGTGCGGAGCATCAGGCGGCTCCTCCACAACGTTTCTTAGACTGGCCACGCCCTGAGGGACCATGGCAACGTTTACATATTGACTTTGCCGGACCTTTCTGGAATACGCGCTGGTTAATCGTTGTAGACGCTTTCAGCAAGTTTCCTTTTGTGATTGCCATGAACTCAACGACGGCGTCTAGTACGATCAGTGCCTTAACATCAGTGTTTTGCATCGAAGGTTTGCCTGAAACTATCGTCAGTGACAATGGACCTCAGTTTGTTAGTGCGGAATTTCAACAGTTTTGTCGTGCGAATGGCATTCAGCATATCACCACCGCACTTTTTCACCCTCAGTCCAATGGTGAAGCAGAACGTTTCGTTCGAACATTCAAGTCTCACATGGAGAAGATGAAAGGTCAGCACTCCAGGCAGCAAGCTCTTCAAATTTTCCTGTCTACGTATCGATGCATGCCACGTGACGGCCCGTCTCCTGCCGAGCTGCTACACGGCCGCCGTCACCGCACTCTCCTTCACCTGCTGTAGCCTCCCACGCACCGAGTCGGTTCGTATGGCGCTACGCGTTTTCAGGTTTCTACGCCGGTGCTGTACAGGGTGTTTGCTGGCAACAAGAAGACATGGATGCCGGGCACCATTCAGCGCGTGCTCGTTCGCAATATGTATGTTGTACGTTCTTCCACAGGGTCGGAGCTGCGGCGCCACGCAAACCAATTGCGCTTGCACAGGCTGCGCGATCCTGTCTCGAGTTTCTTGATTCCAGACCCAGTTCACCGCCAGGGAGCACAACCACATCGTTTGTCCCCGGACTACGAGATCCCTATGGAGGTGGACGCGCCTCCTACGTAGTCCGCCTCTCCGCCTCCGTCGCCGCCGCAGCTGACAGCATCACCGAGAGGGACTCCGGGACCGTGCGGGCCCCCCCAGCTTGGGCCACGCTCCTCAGAAGAAGATGACCTGCTCCCTCTGGGCGGGGGGGTGCGCCCTTCCCCAGGTTTCGGTGGGTTCCCTGGAGGATCGCAAGGCGGATGCCGGGGCGCGGATGGCGTCTCGATCCCAGCTACGACGCCCGTCCTACCAGTAACGTCCCCGCCCAGGCCCTCCTCCCAGTGCCGTCGCCGTGGCCCTCAGCCCTACGCCACGACGGCGCGGCGGTTTGGGGGGGAGGGGTGTGGTGTCGCACAAGTACAAAGTGCGCGCCACCTACTTTCGCCGCGCGCCGCCATGCACGCACGGCGCGGCGTTCTTACGACGACAGCCACGAGCGCCCTCTGCGACAACGCCGCTCGTGGCCACCACTGAAGGACTTGCCACTTCGGACGGAGATAGCAACCAGTTAGGACCTTCGTAATCAGATAGGCACCATTGGAGACTTTGCTATCGTACAGGCACTAGGCAGGCCTCTAACAACTATGTATCAACATTCTGCAGTACTATGTAAAAGTTAAGTATTGTTACATTCTGTGCAATATATATCTCTTTCTAATTTACTCGAGTGTTTATAGTTTCTGGCTGCTCCCCTCCGTACCTGCACCAGCGTGCTATCTTTGTTCCTGTGTCGGTCTCGTTCCACTCGGCCACCGACACCTATGACGAGGCTGGGACACAAAAGCGGCGACGAAGTTGGGACACAAAATAAAAAAGTTTTAACATTCTATTGAGAATTAGGTGACTTGAAGTGTCATGCAAGCTTGAATTAGAGAAGAAAAATTGTCATATTCTTTCAGATGAATCATTCTGGCATCACCTTAAAGAATTTGGGAAATTTACATAAATGGGAAAACGTATAGCTTGTCAGTGATCTCAATACAACTCAGTATACTAATACTGTGTCACCTCACTCATTAACACAGTTTTGAGGCAATATATAGTTTTCGTGAAAGTGAAGGTCTGCAGTGAGGTGTTGTGGATAAAAAAAAAACCATGAGTTCTTCATTGGAGAGTAGGTAGTATTTGTCAGTGTGTGCCGATATCAGTTATATAATGTCCAGATTTAATACCAAGTATATCTATAAATCCTTCACATCCATCACTTGCCTCAGCTGTTGGTAAGCAGAAGCCTCATTTTATTTTAAATTCCACTTGTTCTCTGTCATTGGTATTTGTCAATAAGAAGCATTGAGGATCAATCCTGGAGACAATTTTCCATACTTATAGAATCTTATGGAGGTGTTCCTCTGCCATTCTAAAATCTGCACCCTGTGAAGTATACTGAGATGAGGTACATGTATGGTACAGTGGTTTTTGTATCCTGTTGAATGTGATGGAGCTGGATGATATGATGGAACACTGATTGTTGCTATCCGAGGAAAGAAATTGCTAAGATATGTGAACACTGTCATCTGTTCTTTTGTTTTTACAGCCCAAGATATTTAACTTTGAACCATAGTCAATGTGCTGTTTTGTACAGAAGTTGAATGTGACAGTTGTGGTCTTCCTAGAACCAAGAGCCTTATGGTAGGTCACTGACACACTTGCACATTATCAGCCCACAAAAAGGAATGTCCTTGATAGCTGGTGGCTATATTGGCTACACTAATATACAACTCTTTGTTGTTGGATGACTGAGAATATTACATTTGAAAATTTTAGACTGTTACAGGGCCATACTACTAAAGTGAGGAAGAAGACTAATAACCTAGAGGAATCAAGACACAATTTGTTGGAAATTAAAGACACACATGAATTTAAACTAAAGATAATGATATTTCAGTACTGAAATAGATGTTTTAATGCAAAGATGCATGCTTACCTTTTGTCTGCACAGAGGGTGTTATCATCATCCATAACTCATAGTTCAATGTCAATGTCACTATATTCCCTGCTGCTGCTGCTTCTGTTATCATATCATAATCTTATTACTAACTCTTCTGTAATATATTTCAGTGCATCTTCACACTACCATGCTTCCTCCAAGATATTGTAAGTGTAACAATAGTTTTCCATGTTCCAATTTTTTGAAGCTTCAAATTTAAAGTATTTATTTCTATCTGAGCCCACATGAGCCCCACTGCATTTAGCAATTCATCCTATAACCATTTTATCTTACAATTTTGTAAATGATATAATATGATTTATGGGGTTTCACGAGTCCTGCCTCTTTCATTTCCCTAACAAATGTATCTATCACTTTCTTCGCTAATCAGTCTAATGTGTCTCTCTTCTTGATGCTGTATGCAGGGGTTTTGATTAAACATTGTGATATAACATACTACAAAATATTTTAGTAGAGTCCTTTTCTATGTTTGGAAGCAAAGAGTGTTCAAAACACTTCTTAAATTTAATTGCTTATGTTTGCTGATGGTAGTTGCAATATGGTATCAATGTAACCAACAATAAAACATTTTAAACAAACGTACCGTTGATCCTCTTTGTGAAACAATGAGCCCACTGTCTTTAACAACTGGAGATTTCATTATATCTCATGCAGCAGCATGAATCCATGCTGCCTGGAATGACCTAACAATTTCTCTTCCAAACAAACAATTTTTTTATGTTGCACTTAAATATTTCACTCAAAAAGGCATCCACAGGCAATTTTATCCTTCTGTTGAAGCAGAAACCATCTTCCATTAAAACAATTCCATCAAATTTTTATCATGCCTCCTTTATGTCCACTGAAAGACTAATATTCCCTATGAAAAACAACTCAGAATCTGATAGCAAGGGTAGCAGCTTCTACCAGATATGAAATTATTTTGTATGTAACAGAGAGTTGAAAATGTAATTGGCCTCCTCTTAAAAATTATCCAGTTCCATTGTTTTCGCAGCACACACTCTGGTTTTCTCTGTAGTGAAAGAGCAGTAGTTGGTTCCTGTTGATATCCAGCACATTTGTCATTTTATTCATAGAGAGAGTTCAAATTTTTGGCGCTGTAGATACTTGTTGAGTGACTTTTAGTGGAAGTATAAAGCCCACTGTTATTCATTTCTTTCTCAAAATTTTATTGTACTTTTATATGAGCTGAGAAGGGGGACTTCCCCAACTACTTCTCTCTGGCATCAAGTACGGGGCTGTAATCTCTAACACATTTAAAATTAATGATGCAACACCTCAGTTCCACACTGTTAATATTAATCAGTCACTAACTGGTGATCAACTACAAAAAATGAAAACCTGACAAACACTTCACAGCCACTGTAAACATACTTAGAGTTGTAAGTGTGGCAAAGTGGAGCCATCACCATAGGAACATTAATGGATTCCAGACAATAATTCAGTGGCCTAACTTTAAAAGTTGAATGTCAGCATGATGCAGGAGAGAGTTGTTGTCCACATGACAGTCATTAAAGCAAAAAAAGCACTGATATTGAGTGCATTGCCCCTTCTGCATGTTACTATCATTTACTGCATTCAAGGAGCAACAGATGCAGCTGCCTTTCATGATATGCCACTGTTTAATACAAACTGAATATTATTAGTGTGTGAAGTTTTCTCATTTCTCTTAGGTTTCCCATTATATTATGTCATATTGCAGTGTCAATTACATTTTCTCTAAATCTGTCACTGCTAGATATGTATCCTTACATTTTTATTCACATTAATCTTACTAAGTGCATGATTAGAATTCCTTTTTTTTATGAAACTGATCATCATACAGTACATTTTCATTCTTTTGTGTATTATTCTTGTCAGAAATTTACAAACAAGAAATTTTAGGCTGACACTCAAAAGGTTTTCAAATTTATAGTCTTCTAACAATAATACTGGTCCATATATGTTACAACAAACATCTTGTTACATAATTCTTTGAATATCAGAATAAAAATATATGTCTACATCTGTAATCCACAAATGACCAAGGGTATAAGGTAGAGGGTATCTTATGCACCACTGTCACCTCCTCCTTTCCGTGTACCAGTTGCATATTGTTAAAAAAAGACTGCAGGTAAGCATCTGTCAGAGTATCTGTCCCTCTAATTTTATTCTCATGGTCTTTTCACAAGATATATGTGGGAGAAACCAGTGTATTGGCTGACTCTTTGAGAAATGTACACTCTCAGATCTCTGGCAGAAGCCCATACCATGATTCAGTATGACTCACTTGCAGCATTTGACAATGGAACTGACTTATGCTTACTAATTGAATGTATAGGAAAACATATTACTCTTCATTGGATTTCTATATCTCTTCTATAAACACTATTTGGTATGGATCCCACACTGATGAGTAATATTAAGGTATTGGTATTTTGTAAGCTACTTTCTTTCATGATGGACTAAACTTCCTTAGGATTCTGCCAGTGAATCTCTGTCAGACATACACATTATTCATGATTAATGTGATTGTCCACTTCAAATCACTCCTTGTGCACACTCCAAGATATTTTATGGAAGTAACTGCTTCCAGTGATTTTTCTGCAATGTTGTAATCCTACAGTAAAGGATCTTCCTTACGATATATCAATAATATTTTCTGCACCTTCCACAGGTCTTAATAAATTTGAAAGTACATAGTCAATGGTGATATTTTTATGAATTTAAAAGTTTATAAATTTAAAAGTTCAGATTAGTCAGTATATGGTCAAACTAACCACACTGCTGAAACACCTGATTCCTATACATCAGTCTCTCAATATGTCTTCCCATTTCAAAACAGCCATCCTGCTCCGCACAGAACTCCAGCATAATCTAATCATATATTTCGTCTTTCTTCTAAATTTAAGAGAGATTTTCCAACAACACATATTTAATAGCAGTCAATTCTGTCTTAATTATATTGTCCATTATTAAATTCTAATTATCTTCCACTGAAACATCTTCAATATTTTTACTTGGGCTGTGTCCACTATATACAGTTTTTACCTAAGGTATTTGGTATTCCATGTTACTTTATATTTTTTGTAGTATATTGTTCTTTACATTACCATATGCTTTGCAGTAAAATATTTGGTTTATAGGTAGCTACGCAGCTTTAGTACAATCATAATCAATAAAATTATTCTGATATGAGACCGCCACTGATGCAAATAGCCTTCTTCTGGGTATTTGTCTGACTGTTAAATCAGCGAAGGCTTGGTGCACAGTGCAAATAGTGGTTTGTGTAGGAGGTGGTGAGATGTTGGGCATTCTTTATTAGTATTTGCAATACTTAACACCATTGACAGAAATGGGTGCCCATGATTGGTTTTTACATATTATTTTGCCACTGGTGGCTGTATTATTTCATCTCTTTGCTGGAAATAGACGTTGTCAATTGGTGTTTGCAATCTTCATTGTCATTGGTTTGAATATGTGAATGTGGAGAGTGGATGGCAATTGTGGCATGCTGTTTACTAGTCGGCTGGTGAGGGCAGTGACAAGCTGGTGCGCTGTGTACGTACTGCTGCAGTTGTCTCCTGTGCACCCACATGAGTTGCTTTGCATGCACTGCTATCTCATAGTGCTGCCATCGTTGGCAGCTAGGATGTCAGAAGCCTGTGACCATCTTCTCTATTCATGTTGATGGGATGGGCTCTCTGATCTTCCTCTTCATCATAATAGGTTGTTTCACCAGCATAAGGCTTCATGGAAAAATAGTTGATTTCCACACTAATCTTGATGTTCTGAAGTTTATGACCTCATTAGTCATCCAGTACCACCTCCATATACCATATCACACTCGCAACCTATTTTATTGACTATTGTATAAGAACAAAGCCTTCGTTCATTGTGCAGTCAAACAAATACTATGAAGAAGGCCACTTGCAACAGTGACCAAAACATCATTCAATTTCTTAAAGATTAACAATCCAGTCTCTCACATAGAAGAATTTTACTGATTGTGACAATGGCCATAGAAGCCTAGCTTACATATAATGCAGGCCATTAGTTATTTTAGTTTCCTGATACTATGAAGTGTAGATTCTTCCATTAATAGTTTAAATAAAAGTGTAAATTAAAATCACTTTAACAATATTATAGAACTGTAGTTGAATTTTATTAGTCATTGTTTTTCCTCCAGCACACATTCTCCAGTAATTATACCTTCCTTTCTCTTCTCTAGTACAGAATTCATATCACCCAAAATGATCAAATATTTTTTGTTGTTCAATTATTTTATCAATTTACTCATAAATTTTCTCCTTTCTCTGATTAACAACTTGTGAAATGGGTGTATAAAGAAATACTGTAGTGATTGGGATATACTTCGTTTCATATCTCAAAGGGATAGGCCTATGTGTCACTCACATTATTACCTACTGACAACACTGGCACCGATTGTTACACCAATATGTAGTTACCATACTATAATCTGATCAGAATTAAATGTGCACTTCCTATTTCAGTTCAATAACTCCTATGTGGAGCTTCATTTATCATCTCTCTCTTCAGATTTTCCCTGTTTTCCCAAACATTCATACTTCCAACAGCTATAGCTCCAATTCATACACTGTTAGTGTCATTTGTTCTTCCCTCCTAATCATATACTGAATAATTTCTGCTAAAATATTAAGAGGTATTGTAAAGTCTTAGAAGATTATATTTTGTGAATATAGAAACATATTTTATACCATTATTGCTATAGCTCTCTTTCCTTCTGTATCTTTATTCTGTTGATAGACACTGATTCTTCAGTCTTTCAAGATCAGGATATATTTCCACTTCCTGGAGAAGAATGTACACTGAACCCCTGAGAATTCTGTAATGTTCATTTGAGAAGCCTGCTTTTAGAATTAGTAGTACATCAGAAGTTTTTGGCCACCACAAATCATTATTTTGTTCCAAAAATCTAAGGAGTAACTACAATAGAATCTGGTACATTAGATATGAAGATAAAGATAGCACACAATACTCAGCATTGTCTCAGTAAACATTAAGTAGTTTGGAAGAGAATTTCTGGACTACCTTTAATATTATTGAGGAAACAGTTCCTTAGTGCTTTTTGTTTATTCTTGAAGTCCTGTGTGTAAGATACATTTTTTAGTTACTAAGATTAAATTTGGTTTTAAAAATTAAACTTTCAGTCTTTATCTTGACTGTGTCATCCTACAAAATTTAATTTTGTCTTCAAATACAGAAATAACATATCTTCTCTTATAGTTTCCACCAGGGCTTCCCAAATCAATGATTTTGCATGTGAATCCTTACACTTGCTTGGGTCCTTGCTCATAATGAATTAGAAATCTATGTGAATGCAGACTTTCCCAATATATATCACTGATAAAAATCTTTTGGGTTTCGAACCAGGTGCTGGTGTTTATGTACTGTGTTATTTTGGAAAGCGTCTTACACACCAAATTATGGTGAAGAACATCAGAAATCTTAGCAGTAACATGGTAATGGGGAACAAGGAGAAGGTTAGATTAGATTAGATTCATACTTATTCCATAGATCATAAATATGACATTTTGCAATGATGTGGAACATGTCAGTTTAATAAAATGTGTCTATAAGCCAATATTAAAAAAAATTAATTTCTTTTATTTACTAAGTTTTGTGTAAAAATTCATCTAATTCATAGGAGTAGTTGCCATTCATAAATTCCTTTAATTTCTTTTTAAATAGTAATTGGATATTTGTTAGACTTTTGATTCTACTTGGTAAGTGACCAAAGACTTGTGACAGCATAATTTACCCCTTTCTGAGCCAAATTTAGATTTAACCTTGAATAGTGAAGATGGCCCTTTCTACTAGTGTTGTAGCTATGCACACTATTATTACTTTTGAATTGGGTTGGATTGTTAATAACAAATTTAATAAGTGAATACATATATTGTGAAGTTACTGTAAATATCCCTAGATCCTTAAATAAATGTGTGTAGGATCATCATGGGTGGGCTCCAGCAATTATTCTGAATACACTCTTTTGTGCAATGAATACAGTTTTACTCAATGTTGAATTACCCCAGCATATGGTCCCATATGAAAGAAGTGAATGAAAATTGGCATTTTAAGCTAAATTTGCAATGACCCTGAGAGCATAAGTAGCAGATTTTCAATGCATTTCTTCCAATTCAATCCCTCATCAATACAAACACCTAAAAATTTTGAATATTTTACCTTAGCTACATATTTCTGTTCAAAGTCCATATATATTAATAGTGTTCTGCTGTTTACTGTATGGAACTGTGTATACTGGGTTTTATAAAAGTTTAATGAGAGTCCATTTACAGATAACCACTTAATAATTTTCTGAAAGACATCATTTACAATTTAATCCATTAATTTCTGTTTGTTTTTGGCATGTAGTGAGTTTGATCATGAGAATACAAGGAAAAAGCAAACTACAGACTAGGAGCTGGTCAGTTTTGATAGTTTTAATAAGAACAATGGTAAATCAGTTTCTGGATCACCAAAAATGTTTGGTATGTCACAAGTCATTAACATTTTAAGGAACTTTAATTTACAAAGACAATTGTCAAAGATATTGGAAACAGGAAATCTGAGAGTAGAGCAGGTATCAATAGATTGAAAGCTGAAAGGAAGCACAATGAAGAGGATGCAGAAGCTGAGGAAAAACAATCATTTGGAGAAGCTACAAGAATGCATAACTTTCAACAAAGTCCATGCATTTTTTTCTCAGGTAGTGATTTAATAAAAGAATGCTGAACATTTATGTCCACTTCAAGTGCAACAATTATTTATTGAGCTATTACTGAATATTAAAAATCTTCATAAAGCATTTTTATATATTATTTAATAAGCTAGGCATTTCAATAAGAGGAGTAAACAGTTAAATTGGTGTTTGAGAAGAGCTTCTGGACACAGTAGCAGTGAATGATTTGCTATGACATTACTATTGGTGTTGAGGGAAATATGGTTTCACTACATGTTCAGTTAGTTTCTATGTAGCCTATATACTGATGGACTGATGGCCATGTTTGAATATAAACCAGAAATTGTAGGAAAACTGAAGTATAAAATGAAAGAATTTCCAAAAGGCTCTCCTATTACATCAGGGCTTCATGTTTTACCAGAAAAATTTATGAACAAAGAAAGTCACTTTGACATATTTAATGAGTGTTGTTCATGTGACTAGGCCTAACCATGTATGGAAGCACAGATTTAATACTGTCACTCCAAGAACTGAATTGAGTATATGGACAAATCTTGCAGATATCTGCAGTTCTCAGAGAAGAACAATGGCTTGGTTGGATACAACCGCTAAATAAATTTCTTTGTCTTTCTGACAAGGGTTACCATTATTTTGGCTGAATGAGTATCTATTCTGGTAGTAAGTCACAAATTAGACACTACGGGACAACAACAGTATGGTGTAATGGGGCAAATTGTTGGACTCTGAAACAAAGGGTCCTGGTTTAAGTGGGGATGTCAATGAAATTGAACATAATATTAATTTTTGATTAACTTTTTATTTATTAGTACAACTCATGAACAACAAGTTCCCAAAGTTTCAATGTTGAAATCGCATCCAAAGTGCCTGAAAATTAATTAAAACCGTGACACGGCCTCCCTGCTATGCCCATGGTTTGAAGCAGCACTTCAATATCAGCTGAGTGAACAACAATTATGTGTATTAATTTCAACCAAACATGTGCAGGATACATCTAGAAGGCTGATACATACTCTTTGGTTTTATAGATCATCTTTGACTCTGTTCCATATCTTACAAACAATAACAAACAAGCTACATCATTTATGATGAAGCAATTTTTTTTTTTGCCTTGTGATACTGACAGAGATTTATACAAGTGTTTGATTCTTTCTTCATTCAGTCCATCATACAGAACCTACCCAATGTAAATGACATGAAAAGTGCAGTATGGGCTACATACTTCCACAGGTTGTCAACAGTTGAACACCCTATTCATAATCTGTGCCACATTAGCTGGTGTAAATATCTAACCCCCTCAAAGGGATAATAATCCCTACATTCAGAAGTAGAGGCTTCGAAATTGTATCCTGGATCTTGTCAAGCCCACTTACAGGTTTATGGCCAATATTGCACTTCACTAAAAGTGTGTTCACAGCAAAACCCAGAGGCCAAATGAGTCTCTAAACTCACTCATATGGAACAATGCCCTAAAACTACATTTGCATCTGCTACAGGTGTCAGAATTGCAACTTTTGATACAGTTCTTATATTTAATAATAGGAATGTCAGGAGAACAAAGTTATTAGAAAGAATGGGCTTCAAGATAGGAAATTTTACTCAAGGCATCCTGAGAAAAATATATTTACAGTGCATCTCTGTAGCTGAAAAGTCAGTTGAAGACCTGGTAAAGGAAAGAAGACAGACAACAAGAAACCAGAAGAGAAACCTTGGAGGGAAGGATGACCCAGAGTACAAATTTGATATCTTCTGAAGACATGACACAAGGAAAAAAAGTTAGGTTGGACTTTAAATTGCATTTCCTGAATAGTTTACTTTTTAAAGTTTATGTACCTTTTTCTCAGATTGTATGAATGCTAGAATTATGAAATTGTGTACACATATTTCTGCAAGCCTAATAAATGTTGTCTCAAGAGCAAATTTTGAAATTCTGATTACAAGCTGAGATATGGGGCAAAGTGCTTGGAATTTTGCATGAATTTAAAATTGTACTTGTGGAATTATAACTAAAACTCATGAAAATTCTCCTATTTGACCTATTCCAAAAACCTCATGGGAAAAGCTTACAACATATAAAGAGATGAAAGAGAGAAATGTTTGTAGAAATCTCTTGAGTACTTTCTGAGAAAAAGGAACATACATTATTTTTTATAATAAAACTTAATATTTCATTAAAAAATTAAATATACATAATCAAAGGATTTTATATGTAAATTTGTTATTTTCATGTAAAGCGTGGTACAAAATTTTCTTGCCATATCTCCAAAACTGTGTATTCGGAGCATTTTTGAAATAGTGTGTGTTTTAAATCAACACGCTCCTTAAGATCCTCTGTGTTTGTACATTTTAATTTGCATATAATGTTCTAGTAACTTCTAGATGTACTGAGAAGTAATGTTCCATAAGTTTCTGTTAGTGTGTATGTATATACTGTGTAAACCTCTGCCCAGGGTTAGTTCATTTTGTGCTCTGTACCTGTGTGACAAGTGTTAAATAAGCCATCTCTGAATTTAAACCAGCATTTTTCAATCAACCAGCTATGTACTATGACATTGCTACATGATAAAATTCTGGCAGAGACAACAGGAAAAGCAAACTTGGGACTGTACGGATCTACATCAGAAAAGTTGCTTCTTTCAGGCTATGATAGGGCTGTTGTTTATGTGGTGATAACAGTGCTGGATCTATAACATTTTCTGATTGGGGCACAAACTTGGCAGTAGCTCCCTCCACTCTCTTATCGTTCGAAGACTGACTTCTGGCCTCCCCAACCCTCACCTTGACGTTTCTCATTTTGGAACCCCCTCCCCCCCCCCCCCCCTTACTCATCAGGAGTACGTCACCATCTATTGGAGACCATTTGTTATGGGGTAGACACCCTAGTTTGCTCCCCTCCCCCTTAGACCCGGCACTGGGTAATAAACCAGGGTTATAGCCATTCTCAAATGGGTGGAATATGTCGGAGTCTGAAGAAGAGGAGATAAATAACATGACACCAATAGTTTGCCAATATGTGATATCCTTCTGTGTTCTCTGGAAATAATGGCCAAGACCAAAATAAATGGTTAAAGGTGTATTAGCATATCTTGAAATGCAACAACTGGGCTGAGACACTATACTTGGATAATACATACATCTATCTGGAGGGTACCAGAAAGCAATGGTATGAAAATAACAAGGGCAATCTGATAGTTTTGCCAGTGTTCCAGACAGAACTGCAGAAACATTTTGTGGGTGCAGAGGAACAGAAATATAAAACTTAACAGAAACTGTTATGCAGAGTGCAGCATCAAGGTGAGACAACAAAAGCATACATTCTAATATCTTGGGGCTCTGTAATTTAATCATCCCAAAGATGAAGGGGACAGAGAAAGTTGCACATCTCATGAAACATGTTGTTGAGAACATTTATGAGGATCTACTCAAAAGAGATTTCAACAGCAGACAATTTCAAAAAATGGTGCCAGTACATTGAGATGATGCATCAAAAACAAATTGGATATAACAAGTTTGAAAAAATTCTTAATATGATATTGCTGGCTGTGATGGAGGAAGAAACTGATCTTATAGATGTCATTCATGAAGTAGTGAGGGAAGAAGTTCAAAAGGCTTTGGAGTATATGTAATGCCAAGAACAGAGACACTTCAAGAGGTAATGAAGTGGAACAAACACTGACCCCAATCTCTTCCATCCAGTTGTGTCAAAAATAATGAAATATTTGAGACCAAGGCTTGTTTATGCTCCTGAAATGCAGCATGGTGTACCTGATTGTACCCCAATGGAGTCTGACATTTGGAGGATCCAGGACAACCTGACAGTATGTTTTTACTTTGGGTGACTGGGTCACATAGTACACTACCATCAACCATAGGACAAATAGGAAAGGCATGAGGTTGTATTTCAAGGATGACACAGATCACTATTGCTGAAGAGGATGCCCCTCAACACAACAGTCAATGTCTCCATTGCCTTTTAGGAGCTCCAGTGAATCACCGAGCCAAAGCAACATGGAAAACTGAAGGGTGCAACCTTCCTTAGACGTGAGGCCGCTAAAGAACAAAATCCTCCACCATCAATCACAGTCAAAATGATGGGAAACTAGTCAATAATCTTATGGATAGCTGACACACACAAGTTCTTGTGGACTCATGAGCATCATATTTGGTTATTCTCAATAATTACCATTGACAGTTGCAGAAGACCACTTTTGTCAACAATAAAAACTCCCAGCTGATGATCCATAATGGAAGGTGTGTACAGCCTAAGATCCATTATTTGTGTCTGTATAAATGACCAAAGACCTTAAAGCTCCTCATTTTAGAAGAATGCGGTCATAACTTCAGTCTCAGATGGGACTTCCTAAAGGCTTCCCAAGTAGTTATAGACTGTTGTTGCACAGAGATTATGTTAGACATGGTGAGAGCCTATCTAGAGGAAGATAGGCAACCTAGTGTGTGGGGACTGTGTGTGCTGGATGAAGTGGTTATTCTTATGGTCAGTACATCATAGATTAGTGTCATGTGTTGTGCAACACATTAGCCCTTGGACCTCATGGTGGAAGGTAATAGGAATTTAGCACTGCAGAAAGAGTTCATGTCACATCAGTGAGCAATGCCATGCTACCATATAACCATAAGGTGAGCTTTAGTTTCACACTTATCTTTCATAATATTTTTATTTGAAAACTTGCTGTTATGATAGTTGGCCAAAAATGTTATATGGTTCTTTTTCCATAACAGCAAGCCATCAAATCCATTGATAACATATCAAATAAAATATTACAAAAGATAAGTGTGAAACTAAACCTAAAAGAGCATGACATTGTACACTGATGTGATATGGACATTGCCTGAAGATCACACTTTAGGTGAAATGGATCCCTAACAATATAATAAAAAACTGTAAAAAATAGCAGCACCTTATATAAAGTCTCTTAGAGAAATTTCCTATGCTGTGGCCCATTAGATAAAAAATGTCTTATTGTTATTCACAATCACATTGCTATTCACACCTCAGCCACCCTCCCTGCCAGACTTGATTTTATTACATTGGTTCTTTTAGCACCCATATCAATCAATTATAAATTAATTCATTAGCTTTTATGTGTAATAAAGAAGCAACTAGAAATTACAAACATGAGAAAAGGGAAGACAATTTCATTTTGGAGCTAAGTGTATACTTCATTTTGTTCAGATTTGGATGAGTGAAGCAGTTTAGGTGTAGAACAGTAGCTTGGACCAAGAAAGAACTATGTTGATTATTTGTATGAAGGATTGTGTTACATCTGTTAGTATAGTTGGCAGCAGTTTTAAGTTGGTACACTATATGGTACAGTGCATATCTTTCGTGTGTTGTAATCTGTGTATTTTGCCTTTGCGTGTATGTATAAAATGTGTAACAAGCAACATAAAAGTTATGTTTCAATATCCGTGTTTTACTGTGCAATCCAGTATGAAACTTAACAACTGGTGACAAGAAATGTAAGAGTAACTCTATGTATGCAGCAGTGTGTATAAAGTTTTGATGAGATAGTGTGTGAAGAAACTTAATAATCATCTTAATTAACCATTGACTGCAGCATGTCTGACACCGACAGTGGAGAAAATGAAGTCGCATGGAAGATTCATGTTTTCATGGTACTATTGCAATGCCCAAGTTCACCAAACAAGTACAGTGGGAGTGAACAATAGCATTATGAAAAATAAGTTCATTGTGCACAAAATTCCAGACAACCTGCAACCAGACTACCTGTTGAGTCTCGTTAGTTTTGAATATGTAGCTCTCATAATGGGCCTTATGTATCCTCAGAAGCCAGAGGATATGAATTTCAGTGAATTGGTGAAACTGATGAAGGACCACATAGAGCCTGCACCTTCAATAATTTGAGAGTGCTATAAGTTTCACATGAGAAACCAACTGCCAGATGAAACTATTCCACATTACATTTCACAGTTGAAATCTTTGGCACAACACTGTGAATTTAAAGGAATTCTTTAGGAAGCATTAAGAGACAGGCTAGTGTGTGGTTTGCATAGTGAAACAATTCGAAAAAAAACCTGTTGTTTCAATAAATGCCAAGAAATAGTGATGACTACAGAGATTGCTGCAACTGATGCTGCATTGGTTGGACATGAAGATGATGGAGTATCTTCAAGCATGAGTGTATGAAGTGAAAATGCAATCTGAAAACTCACACTGCTACTGGTGTGGTGAGCAAGTAAACATGAAGCTGCAATGTTCATTGAAAGGTTCCACTTGTAATATTTGTGGACTGCAAGATCATGTAGCAAAAATGTGTCACAAAAAAGGCAAGAAATCAAAAATCAACAAATGGGGGTTGAAACGAAACCAGGGGGAAAAGAAGAAAGACAACAAGCCAGTGAACAACAAGAAACCCAGGAAATTGTACAAGCTGGTGTTGGAGGGTTCCGACAGTGACCAAGAGGAATCAAACCCAAACAGTGGGGAGGAAGTGAAGCAAGTGATATTAAAAAACAGCATGCTTAGAAAACTGTGTATTGAATCAAGTGCGTATGATAAAGATTATCTAAATGAAGAAAATAAGTGTGTGTGCAAGGAAAGTTACAGTGTTGATGTGTGTTCCACTGTGACCAAGCAAGCTGCAGTGTATAAAATTGGTGTCATTAAACAAGTGGATAATTATGCCTAGGTTGTATAGCTATTTGAGGATGGAGAAAAAAATTCCTTTTGAATTGGAAACACGTCCACACACCACTTGTATGACATATCAGGAATGGTGCAAATACTTCCCCAAAGATACATTGTGGAAAGTCAATACAAAAGTTATTCAGTATGACAACACTAATGTCATATTTGGTTAATGGTCTGTTGCAGTTGATGAAGTTATTCATTGCCCACTTATGTTGTATAGTCATCAGCTAACTCCACTGTATTGGGTAAAATGTGGGTCAGGTCCATTCAATTTAACTGGGACAATGTTGTAAAAATACATAAAGTAAAACAATTAGAAGTTTTCTTTCCAGTAATAGATTCAGTAGAAAAACTTGTTGGGGCTTATCCCGGGGTTGTTACAAAAAAGCTGGGGACCTTGAAAGGAGCCAAAGGTACACGTGTGCTGAAAGAAGGGGCACAACCTATTGCCATTCGTGCCAGGTCAATTCCCGTAGTTCACCAGCTTCTTCTAGAACAGAGAGAAGGCAGCTTCAGGCGGTGTGACATGTGAGCAGGAAGAGCAAGCCCATTCCTCCATATGACGTCAGGCGAGAGCTGTGTTCGCAATGTTGCCTAGATAAACGAGGCTGAGTATGGGGCTGGAAGGCTCAGTCAGCAACAGCGCTCCTGATGACAATAACATGGCAAGTGCAAGCAAAACGGAGCAATCAGTTTCTCTTTCTGTGTAGGGAAAATCTGTTTCTTTTTGTTCAATGTGGTGAAGGTGCAAATGGTTTGCTGTGTAACAGAATTGCACAAAGTATAAAAAATGTAATTTACATTGTCATTATTCTCTGTGCCACACACATGAGTATGGGAAATATGAAGGAGAAGAATGAGATGCCTTAATATTTGAATTAAAGGCATGTGATGATGTGGACTGTCTCAGAGTAGAGAAGTGTCTGTACATCTGAGCTACAGAAGAGCTCTACATAAAACCAACAAAGTCATAGCTGCTGATCTTACTCTCTCTGAAGAATATGTGCAAATTATAAAAACTCTTCGTAACCAGTTTGAGTCCCTGTTTCAAAATGTGGAAATACTGTCTATTGTATTTCAACTCTTTGCAACACCGTTTTAGTGGATGTTAACAATTTTCTTACCTGGTTTTAAATGGAACTGTTAAATTTACCCTGTGACTCTTATTGAAGGACAAATATAAACAATATGAAGGCTTGGCAGATTTTTATAAGAATGTTCCTCAAAACAGAAATTCGAGGTTGTATTCCATTGCTTCACGGATACTGTGTATGTACGGTTCAACGTATGTGAGTGAACAATTATTTTCTATTATGAAATTACTGAAATAGCTTCCATATCACAACCTAACATGCAGGTTTCGATTAATAATATTTCAAATATTGCATCCTAACACTGAAAGATTAACCAAAGAAAAACGAAATGCAGAATGTCATAAAATGTCTAAACTGTACAGCTTTGCTCTAAATTGTAAAGAAAATTGTATTCTCCTTGCTTTATAACACTGCTGTATTATAATGTTATTATGATATAGATATGATTCACAATTATTTGTAATCTGAGTCTATTATGTAATTAGGACAGTATATATTAAAATTAGGATATTGTATATCTCACTGTATTCTTCACACCAGATCTGTTCCCAGTCTTTCCTAAATTGCTGCACTCCACACGCTGCATTCTAGTTTTTCTCCACGGCAGCAGTACAGAGAGTGTGACATCACACAGTCAACTCTCCTTCCTTGTGAGCAGCCAGAGTGGCCTGGACTGACATCACACCACTGCTGCCTGTCCTCCCCTGTTCTAGAAAATAAACTACAAAAATGGTGGAGGAAAGTACCCTTGCCAAATTGTCAGATGAAGAACTAACAAAAGCCAGGTAGGCTACACCTATTGTGCCCAACATCCAGCAGCTTAAAGGTCAAGTTCCTAAAGTAAGAATTTGTTGGGAATTTAAGGTAACTGTTAAATCCAACCTTGTTATTCCCCAGTATCCCTTACCAAAGATAGATGAGATTTTTCCTAGGTTAGGAAAAGGAGAGAAATTCACCAAACTTGACTTAAATAGTGCCTATTTACAGTTAGAAATGGATGAACCATCTCAGGAACTGCAAGCTCTTGTTACCCCTTGGTTCTTGTACAAGTTCACTAGACTTGTTTTTGGAATTGCTTCTGCCCCAGTTACATGGCAAGCAAAAATGGATAACATTCATGTTGGTCTTAAGAAAACATATTGCTACCTTGATGATACTATGATTCCAGGCTCTTCTCCAGCAGAGCATTGGTTCCATTTAGTTGTGTTAACTGAAAGGCATAAGAATGCAGGACTAACTGTGAATATTGATAAAAGTAAGTTTTTCCAAAGTAAGGTGGAATATTGTGGTCACATTATTGATAAAAATGGATTGAACACCAGTAATAACAAGGTAGACACTGTGCAGAAAGTTCCAAAGCCAACAACCCAAACTCAGATCTTGTCATTCTGTGGTGTGATGAACTGATATGGAAAATTTTTTATCTAACTTGTCTAGCATTGTAAGTCCTCTATATTCATTTGCCAACAAACCCAAGTTTGAATGGAATGAAAAGTGTGACAAAGGTTTCAAGGAAGCTAAATGTATGTTGCTGTCATACAAAGATTTGTGTCATTATGACCCATCATTGCCACTAGTTTTAGCTTGTGACACTGCTGAGTAAGGTATGTGTGCATGTCCTTCTCATATCTTTCCTGATGGAACTGAAAGGCCTCTAATGTTTGCTAGTTCAACTTGAAACAAAGCAGAAAAACATTATTGTATCTTAGATAAGGAGGCTGGGGGCCATTGTACCTATGAAGTGTGAAAAAGTATGACCCGTACTTAAGAGGGTGTCACTTTACTGTGATAACAGATCATAAGACACTCATCTATAATTTCAGTCCTGAAGCTTCACTGTCTTCCACTTGTGATAGGATGTGGCAAAGGTGGGCTGAATTCTTATCCCGTTATGATTGTGACAGTAAATATCCTGAAACAGATGAAAATTGTAATGTTGGTTGTTTATCGAGATTGCCATTACCTGCACAGGTGGAACCTGATGATAGTGCTATATCTGTAAATTTGCTCTTGCTTGATAGTGTTCCTGTGACTGCTAAAGAAATTTCAAAAGAAACTCTCAAAGATAAATAGCTGTCTGTCATGTTGAACTGTGTCAGCCATAACCAATGACCAAATAAGGTGCCCAACATTCTTAAAGAGTATTCAAGGCACTCCAATGAATACTCTATTGACAACAACTGTATTGTTACAGGGGGGAGAGTTGTAATTCCAAGTAGCCTAAAACCACAGATTTCAAAAGAAATACAATCCGGCCACTTGAGAATCACAAAAACTTTGTATGGTGGCCCGGATTGAATAAAGAGATAGAGAAAATCACAGCTGTTTGTAATGAATGTTCTAGAAGGAAGGAAGCTTGGGTTTAATGTCCCATCAATAGCTTAGTCATTAGATACGGAGCTAACGCTCCAAGATTTTGGTAAGGATCTGGAAGGAAATCAGCCATGCCCTTTGAAAGGAACCATCCAGATGTTCTAGAGTCAGTAGAGCTCTTGCTAAGGCACCTTACCACCCCTGGGAATGGCCTAGGGAGCCATGGGAGAGACTTCATATAGTTTTGTTGAGTCTGTGAAGACCATGTATCTAATTGTTGTGGATGCTCACAGCAAGTGGCCAGAAATAATCAAGATGCACTCTATCAACACTTCTGCTCTAGTGGATGCATTAATCCCTTTGTTTGCTCAGTTTGGTCTGCCTACAGTGTTTGCATCAAACAACGGGGCCCCAGTTAGTTAGTAAAGACTTTTCATCATTTTGTGTTAAAAATGGAATTAGGCATTTAACCATTGCACCCTTCCATCCTGATTCAAATGGCCAAGCTGAATGAGATGTTCAGAGTTTCAAGCATGCTCTGAAAGCCAGTTTGTTTGATGATACAACCAACCTTGATAAACTGTATACATGGTTACTTGCATATTGCAATGTAGAACACTCATTCACAGGCCAATGCCAGCCATGCACATGCTTTGAAGGACACTAAGGACACAATTAAGCCTGACTAAATCAGTTGACATCCACCCAAAGATCAGACCCAAGTTAACACCTGATAAGAGTCATATACGAAGTGTGAGAGACCTTATACGTATGAAAAATGTTGTCAGTACTGATGTATGGAAAAAAGAGTTTAATTTTAAAAAGAGGAGAAACTGTCATGTACATTGTAAAATATCTGAATGGTATGATTCATAGGAAATGTTGACTAACTCTTGTCATCGATTCATAGTGATAAGAGTACCACCTCTGATACGAATGTAGCAGCCACTATTGATTATGTAGCTGATTTCAGTTCTGACTTAGAAACAGATATTCCTGAGACTGAACAGTCACCAACTTCAGTCACAATTATTGATCCACCTGTAGCCATCCAGAACAATGAACCTACAGTGACACCGGGCATTCCACAGGTCGTTTGGGTAGTTCTACAGTCATTAAGAAACCTGAGAGACTTAAACTTAAGTTGTTACATCTGTTACTAAAGTTGGCAGCAGTACCTCAGTTCTAAGTTGGTAAACTATATGGTACAGTGTATATGCTTTGGTGTGTTATTATCTGTGCTTTTTGTCTTTGTGTGTATGTGTAAAATGGGTAACCAGCAAAATAAAAGTTATGTTTTGATATCTATGTTTTAGTATGCAATCCAGTATGAAACTTAACAGATTGCATATTAGACATGGGTGTCACTGATTTCAATGTTTTGAGTCAATGTTGTAGCAGATTTTCCCCTTGGCTCCTCCATAGGTCATCACTTATTTTAGATTTGACAAATTTTACCAAAGATAGCAAACAGAGGACTACCTTGGCTGTTCCATGATGTTCCTCAACTGTGACATCAAAATTCTGCTTCCCACTACCTGTACAGTTTTTCAGCAGAGCTTCACACATTCCAGTAAGCACTGCAGCAGATGTAGCAAGTTCAGGACAAATGGTTTCTGTATCTGCTCTGATTTACCTGGTGTGCTACAATCTTTGTAGAACCTGAACCTGGCTGAGAAGTTAACGTAATTAATAAATGACCAACTGTATTTCCTCCTATTGTGGGGGAAGCAGGTTTCATTCTGCTATGTGATAAGGCATATTGGGATAAAAAGAACTGATCTAGCTGATTGAGTTGCCAAGGAGACCTGTAGGAAACATGAAGTGGCACAATGCACTATTCCACTGCAGGATGTCATCTCTGTGTTGTGGCAGAGGTCCACACAGTTGTGAGAGGAATAATGGTTGACAGTGATGAATAACAAGCTGTTGGTTAAACTAGCTATCTGATCATGGCAATCCTCCTGCTGGCCTTTCAAGTGGGATGAAGTGACCATCACATGCTTCAAATTAGGCAAATGTCTTTTTCCACATAGATTCATACTCCGGCAAGAGGATTCCCCATTCAGTGATGCCTGTTGCAGGCAAATAATTTGTGCCACATTTTAATTAAGTGACTTTTATTTCATACTGAGAGGGTGAAAGCGAATCTTGGTAGGGATCTATCTTCTACTTTAGCTAATGTTAAGGTGAGTGTTATCAAATTTTTAAAGTTATGAGATGTGTCTGTACTCTGGTCTAATGTTTTATGTTGGAGTTCTTAGTGTGTTGCCAGATGGGTAGCTCATCCTTTTTAGTCATGTGGTCAGCCATTGACACTTGTTTGTTAAGTTATTTTAACTATTTCTATAATGTTCTCAGTTCTAGATGATCTTAATGTGAAACAACCATTTGTAAATCAGTGTCATTTCACACAGGGTTTGTTTCTTTCTTTCTGTTTTAAGTTCAAAGCTCATTTGTCCTTCTCTTTAGTGTAACATACTGACATTAATCTGTCACTATTTATGTCCAGGCATTAAGGTTCTAGTTGTCATTAAAACAAATAACAATATTCATCATCATTCACCACACCTGGCAGTCTAAACTGATACAGAAGTTGCAGCCTGATATTATGAAGATCATTAGGAGGTGCCCAGATGGTGAGGTCTGTGTGTACATGTGTACTTCAATCAGTGCCATTTCCCCTGCACTTTTAGCCTAAACAAAATTCTACCATATACAATTAGACTGCAGAAGAGTTTGGCTACGTTGTCCCAAGGCTATCCTATCTTTAAAAAATTCTGTTTTCAATGCTCCTTGCAAAGTATTGGGCACTTCACACATATGAGTAAACATATACCTCCAGCATGTAAATCTCACTCTATTTGTTTGCAAGCATAACCCCAGCACCTTCAGCTCATATTCTGTAATGATATTACATAAGCACTCTACTATTTATGTTTTCATATTTTTTCATTATTACACTGTTTATAAAAGATACAACTTTATATGTGTCCCAACAATAAAAGCAAGTCCCTTTAATATATTAAAATTAGCCGCCCCCCCCCTTCCCATACTCATTTTTATGTATCAAGTATACAAAGTATGGTAGCTAAAAAATATTGTTGCTAATAAAGGCCTTCAAATATCATCCACCACAGTAAGTACCAAAAAGAGAAGTTCAGTTGGTGTATTTAGACTTTGTTCTTCTAGCCTGTGTGATACATACAGTAGTAATTCCTGTAAATTACACCTATGGCAAACAATAGAAGGAACAGCCATTACAATCAAAAAAATAAAATAAATAAAACATACTAACAAAAACCTTGTGTGAATTGTATATGAGTTGGACTTCATTATGAGATCCGTCAATGGGAATCACATCACACTAAAATAAGAACTACTTATAATGATTGAACTAAAAAGCTGTCAACATTTGAGTTCATGCAGTTCCAGCAGAGCATGCCCACTAATCATTGTAACATGAGTACAACGCAATAATGACTACTTACTACACCACTTATTGCATGGTGTCAATACATGCTCCAGTTTCAACACAGGATGATGGGGGTTTTGGTCAGCATGGTTGTGAGTGCTTAACCACTAGCTTTGTTAAAATACATCAGCTGTTGATTTTGAAATGATAAATTGAGAGAAAGGAATGTTAGTATTGCTGTTTGATAGCTTATGTAACCAAGTGTCAATCCTAATTGCTTGGGAGATGTCAGTTTCAACCCCACATTAGTCTTTCTTAGCATCTGCATTGATGAAAGTCATGATTATATAACATAATTTCCTAGTAGAGCAAAATATAGCCTTTAAACAGATTTTTGTAATGCCCTTTAATGTAGTAAATGTGCTATAATCCATTAATTTCAATCAGAGCTCCAACAAGTGGCAACTTACTGTTATTCCATTACTATTAACATTAATTGTAAACATATTCATCAATTGTATCCAGTTTCCCTCATACACTGCAAGTCTTTCCTGCTCATTTGCAGGCCTTTTTTCACACACTACACATTAACTGCACTTAAAGGTATAGAAGGTTGGCAGTAAGTAATTTATACATGTACAGTAATGCCAAAGTATCTTACATTAATATTCACCTCCACATACAGAAATCCCCTAACATTATAATTTTTACAATTAATGCCAATGTATAAGCTGCATATGTGCAGGTGTAACTCATACACAGCCATCTTGTAAGAGCTGCAAAGAATGTCTGTGTGATCTAAAACATCATGTTACAGACTGGGGGCAGCTGTGTGTGTGTGTGTGTGTGTGTGTGTGTGTGTGTGTGTGTGTGTTTTTGTATGTAGCATAAGTTCGTTTCATGTGTTTGTAAGTCTCCACCAGAAAGTTTCATATCAGTGCACACTCTGCTGCAGCATGAAAATATTATTCTGGAAACATCCCCTTAGGCTATGGCTAAGGCATGTCTCCACCATATGTTTTCTTCCAGGAGTGCTAGTCCAGCAAGTTTCAAAGGAGAACTTATGGAAAGTTTGGAAATCAGGGTGTGAGGTACTGGAGGAAGTAAAGCTGTGAGGATGAACATGAAGCTTGGCAGGATAGCTCAGTCAGTAGAGCACTTGGCTGTGAGAGCAAAGGTCCCAGGTTTTAATCCTGGTTCCAGCACAAAGTTTTGATCTGACAGGAAGTTTCAAGAAACTCAATGTCTAAAAAATAGTTCTGTCTACCCTTCCTCAATATATAATGCAATTTGTACATTAATTTATACTATTTATTTAGATATTGTCAATTACAGCAAAGCTGCTAATTATCAATATATGGTATTATTTTTCTTGAGCAATGTTTCTCCTAGTTGATTGTCAGCCTGAATAAACTGTCTTGTTCATGTAGAATTCTGCAGTATGCACTTGGTAACTGTTTCTCTGCTGTTGTGATGGTTCAAGTAATAGCAATGCATGGAGTTCTGATAGGAATATAAAAATAATTTTAGTAGGCCTACTTGATAAACTGGAAGAATTTTTATGTTAATTTGCAGGATATGGAGCTGTGCCATAGCAACTGGACAAATTCTTACATTCAGTCTTTTTTGTCCCAACAGTTCACTGCAGGCCACCTCAATACGGGTATGGATGATGCTCACTCACCTGAATGATACTAATTAGACTTTAGTATTGCAATGATGAGGTGGTCATTCAGATACTTTGGATGACAGTGCCACATATGTCCTAATGTCGGACAACACAGATCATTCAAATAATTTTGAATCTGTAACTATGAACACAAATTACTGGCAGCAAAAGGTGTTCCCCTTGCATGCCACTGCTGCCTTTGGGCCTGCAGTACACTGATTCAGGGAAAAAATACAACTACCATTTTGATTCCTGGGGTTCTGGAAAAGAAATATGACAGGAGATGAGTGGGAGGATGGGGTCCTAATGCTGTAAAGTTCTGATGTGAGCAATTTGACCAGAAACAGCACTGCCTAGCTACTCAGGTGTCCTCTGTAACAGTTTACAAAACAGCAAAAAATTGTTTTTTAATACTTCACACAATTATTGGCTGAACACAAAAATTTTATCTGCCATCATAGTCTACTCGTGTAGAGGTATTATTCAATACTACATGTTAAACAGTGAAGACAACTGTTATTTTAAGAAACTGTGTTTGTCCTGAGGCAGTGTAATTGGCAGCACATAAATAATCAGATTATACTCATCAGTATTTGAGAATGTTTGCACTTAGCTACCAACAAACTTTAAGCATAAATTGACATATTTTATAAACTTGTTGTTACTTAAATGATCAAATATATAACAAATTCACTAATTTGTGAGATAATTGACTTTTAAGCTATTTTATCAATTTTAGTCAACTTTTCAAAGAATGGGGAATTTATTGGTACCCCAGGAGAAAAGATTTCCTACCATTTTAATTTATATTCAAAGTTACCAAAGCTCTCTTTTTCAGAAGTACTTTCTGAGATATAACCCATCTACATATTATATCTTCTCTACATTGACCGTCATCATTTATTTTGCTGACAGAACAACAAAAAATCATCTAAAAGTAGTACTTTTAGTGTACCAGATTCTATCCTAGTTATCTCAGTCTAGCCTGATTTCATTGAATCGGATTACAATAATAGTAATTTTGTTTTACTTTTGGTGATCTTTGCCTTATAATGTCTTTTGAAGTCAGTGTTCATTTTGCATTCCTTTTAACTGCTCTTCCATGTCTTTTGCATATCTACTACAGTTAAAATTTCATCAGGTAAGTTCAAAGTTTTGCTTACTCATCCCTAAACTTCAATTTCCTCTGAAAATTTCTCCTTGGTTTACGTCATGGCTTGTTCAGTTTATGCATTGATCAACGTTGGAGAGGCACTACAAATCTCTCACTCTGTCTTTCTCTCTTCTCAGCTAATACTGCTACCTTTCCATGTCCTTGATCTCTTACCATAACAGCAATGTGGTTTAGTACTGGTTGCAGATAATGTTTCATTTCATGTACTTTATCTTTATACAATTTCAGAGTTCTTTATTTCTGTCAACATTCTGAAAAACTCTCTGTAAATCACCAAATGGTTCTCATTCTTCATAGGTCTATGCTTCAAATGATTTCATTATGTAGGTCACCAGTCATCACACCCTTTTAGCGAGACCTTAGTTTCATTGAATTGATGGTATTACAGATAACATGTTTGAAGCATTCTTAAAGAATATTGGAAAAATATCTATGCTGAATGCTGAAAGAAAGAAAATTTTAGTAAGTGATGATAAATCACGAAAGGAATCCTACAGAATACAATTTTGGGTCTACTCTTATAATTTACAGTCTATTCAAAATAAGTTTTGAACTATTCTTTGTCACTAACTTAATTAGAGTTGTTTATGTCATAAACCTTTCTTTCTCAAAGTAGTTTTGATCAATCAATCAGGACACATATGTTTATTGAAGCTTAGAGGTAAACATGCAATTTAAGTGCAACCCACACTCTAGTAAAGTACACTGTGTCCACACTACCATCAATGGGACAGTGTGAATTGTGTACACTGTTAAGCTGCCAACATGGCTGCAACAGGTCATTTGAAGTTTATACTAGATGTCATTACCACTTTGCAACTCAAAGTGTTGCCATTATGGAAGGATGCAACAAAATGGTGTGCACAACTCTTATATGTTTTGAATATTGTCCACTATTGTGAGACACACAATGAAAGACCAACTGATGACTGTTACCTACATATTTTGCAGGACTGGGCAGAAACAACCCAGGACAATTAAGGAAGCTTTAAAACTTTCTGCATGCCACCAATCTGACTCTTAGGTGTCACTTCCTAAGAACAGTAAAAATGGGTAATACCATGTTGCTCAGAGAAGAAGGGAAAAAGAACACCAGGAAATCAACTTATAGAAATGGCATTGGGTCTTCAAAGAGGGGCTAGGTTTCAGCAACAACATACTGACTACCTTGTGAAAAGTATCACACAGAAGTGTATCAACAAAGTATTGAACATTTCTCATTGACAGATTTTTTTGATTCCACACTTGTCCTGAGATACACTCTTCTCAAAGTCCGGACTATATTTTGGTTATTGTATTGGTGTTTCATTCACAGTGAAGGAAATGTTTTCACAATGCACAGCTTAAATGGAACTACACACACATTCTCAGGTTTGTAGTTGGTGCTATGGTTTTCTGGGCAGTTTATATTGAGTGCTTAAAATTCAGCTTAACATACAGCAATTTAGTACTGTTTGCAGGCGACTGATGCATTAATGTTAAACCAATTAGATCTGCATAAATATGATATATGTATTTATATCATCTCACATACTGGGTGGCAAAACCGTTTTCAATTTTAACACTTAATTAATGCAACTATTGGGCTGTGATCCACCAGTTTAACTGACATACAGTTGCTGCCTGCACAGCCATGTTTAAAACTGTAAGAAATATATTAATTAATTCATATTATATTTCAGAAAGTTTCTCTTCAGTTGTTTGTTAGTGGCTAACATGTAGCCACCATCACAAACAATTTACACATAGTTTGCAAACTCAGTTGATTCACATCATTTCGTGAAAATAATCTCTGGAACAAATAACTAAATATGTCTTTGCATAGGAGTGACTATCATCACCTTTGTACAAGTGAGTAGACTTACATATAAAAATAGTTTCAACAAGAAATAGGAGATCCTTATTTGAAGAGGATACTACTATGTAAAATTAATTTCTTCATTAAAACAGTGTATTGGAATTTTTCATATCTGGCATTATTTTAAGAAAAATTGCAAAGAATGGTAAAGAGAGAGGTCAACAGAATAAAATAAGCAGTTGCAGACTAAAGGGGGGTGAGGGAGGGTGAAGAGAGGGTGGAATGGCCCAGGCCTCTTGTCTTCGTGGCTCTCATTCTGGGAGCCTCCAAATCTCAAAAGTTACTCATTTTGTTTTGTCATCGCCATGGGCCTCCGACAGCCTTAGTTTGCCACTGAAAATAGTTGTCAGACTAAGAAATATCTTTGGACTGAGAGACTTGAAGTTGAAGAGGTGGTGTGATTATAACTAACTGTTTTTGGTATTTTGTCACAGTTTTGTGTGCGAGTAAAATGTGTAAATCATTCAACGAGTGTTTCTCATTCGATATTTTACATCTGTACTACAGCAATGACGCTGAATAACATGCATGACAATGCTTTGGAGAATGGAGTTGGCATCAAAATGGAGGGAGGCAATAGCACATTAGATTCACCCAGCAACAATGCAACATGTACCCTGCCACAGCATCAGCAACAGCAAATGAATTCTCAAGACAGAAATGCACATAACATTACTCTGCCAGCATTCTGAACATCAAGACCATAACTCTTGTACTTGCATGTGGAAAGCATTTTCTGTCAACAGAATGATGATGTGGTGCAACTGCACTGAATTATTAACTACATAAGTGAAGCTCAGACATCTCAGAGGAGGCTTTGTGTGTGTGTGTGTGTGTGTGTGTGTGTGTGTGTGTGTGTGTGGTGTAACTACACAGTACTTAAAGCCTGCCTAATAAAGCATTTTGTGCAATCATGGGAACACAGTCTCCACAAAGTAATAGCAGATGATGAGATGAGAAACATGTAATCCAGCTTCTATATGAGGTATACTCACTTGTGGGATTTGACCTACTTTATGAACAGTCCCTCCACATAATATGGCCCTATAGGCCTCCAAAGAATGTGAGACCTAGCCTTAAATTGGATGAAAATGCTTTACTAAATGTGCTGGCAGACAAAGCTGAAAACAAGGTGGCTTTCACTGATGGACAGAGTGATAGTATTCATTTTGTTAACAGCCTCAGGTCAAGCAGTGCAGCAGGAAACACCAGGTCAAACATAAGTATACTGGGCAAAGCCTAGGCACTCACCTTCCAATTTGCCCTTGAAGTACAAGCATTTGCAGCACAACAGAGAGCAAAGTGCTCAGCAGGGCCAACAAGACAAACATTGAAGCAATGAGAAAATAACTAGTGGGCAGCAATGGAACAATATGAGTGGTACCACCACAGGTTTGGTAACTGTACCCGCACTTACTTTGCTCCATACAAGTACTCAAATGCCTACAATGGCCACTAAAGGGTGGAACTCACACCCAAGCAGCCCTTCCTCTACTGTGACTACTCCATCAATAATGAAGAAGTCATCACACCTGGCTGCATTGACCTCTGCATCACCATCCTGAGCCATCAACTTGGCAGCTTCCAGGCTAGGTTTTTCACCAACAAAATTTCTGACTCACAATAGGTCCTATCCACACCATTGGAAGAGACTTTTTGAGATGGTCCCAGGCAAGGATATCATAAGCACATTATTGCTGTTCCTGGCAGTGATGCCTTCAGCTTTGAAAAACTGAGATTTTATAGTAGCTTCAACTCACTAAACACAGCAACAAATGATAAACAATTTTGTGTAGATTTCACTTGTCACACAAAAAATATCTCAAATATTCTTTGTTATGGACAAAATCTCACAGACAAAGTTTTAGAGAAGTCAGTGTTTTACCAAGGACATTTTTTCAAGCACACTGCACAGAAACTGTCTCTGCTTACCAAGTGGCTCTCGGCATATGGAGAGAATGGATTGTACCTTGATAAAGGCTTGCAGGAGCTGATGATGTGGAATTTCCTGCTTGCTGATGTGGAGAGAACCTATATCTGATGTGAAAATTCTATTCCATTAAAGGAAAAGTTGGAATAATGGGCACAGTGGAAATATGCAACTGCTGCAGTCTGGCAACCAGAACTGTAAATGATGCCTATTGTTGACCAAAGATAGAAGTGAGCATTTCAAACTATTGTCTAAAGCAGTGTGGTTGCAGCAACTGTTATTTTGTGAATTCTTGTTTGTTGTGGACTGCAAACATTTGGCAGGTATTTGAATTAAATTTCTTTTCATGTTATTATGATTAGTTTTTAACAATTCCTCAGTGATATACAGACAAAACAGAATCCTAATATACTTCCAGCAGCATGTTTTTACCTGGCAGATGTCTTTATGTTTGACGTGATTGTGTTTATGTTGCTTAAGAGTATTTGGTGTTAATATGGGCTCATGGGGTTGGTGTGAATACACCATCTTTTCTCTTTTTGAGTAAGTTTTTTGGGGATATAGACAGTCAAATTTTGTTTAAAGCTGATATTTACAACACACACAACAACAAAATACTTTTTTTTAAATTGCACTTGAAGTGTTTTTCTTGGTACTTATAGCATGCAGAAGATAATGAAGCATTATCAAGGCATCAATAGGATAAATCTCAAATGGTACATGCCATAGCAGCTGTGGAAGCAATGGAGGCATCTGTGGAAGGTGCTCCCAAAATGTTTGGAGTGCAATATATCAATTTGCAGAGATATCTTAATCTTGAGAAGACACCGTAGCAAGTGGTTCAAAAGCCAATGCTTGAAAATACACTGATTTTAAATTTGGAGCAGTCAAAGCATCCAGTTTCTTAACTCCTAGAGGTGGAGTATCAATTTTTAGTGTGGATTTTGGTTGTTCTGAGAAGAATGGCAATTTCACTTGCCTAGAGAAATAGCCTGAAAACCCTTTCAAAGGGAGGAGAAGCAGGATGTGCTTGGACTGACCTTTTTCTTGAGCTTTAGGCTGTGCTAGAACCTTAGGCTACAATAAAGAGTGAATTCAAAAGATTCTAACATCTCAACTATTATAGGGCACTGAAATAACCCGGATTTCCCACTTTGGGACAGCTATTGTCTTAACCTGTCCTGCCAAAAAATCTCAACTTTTATCATACTAAAATGGTAGGCCTAGTACTACCTGCACATTACTTCCTCTTTCTCACAGCTTCTTGTATTCTCGGAAGGGATCGAGCATATTTATGCGTCCTCACAGAAATTGTCAGTTGCTTGTTGCAAGCTATTTCTGTAAATAATTTCAGATCTGATGTTCACTGAAGATGCTTCAATGTATGCAAGTTGGTATTTTTTTGTGGATTAACCTACCATTTTTATTGTTTTATTTAGTTTCATTAATTTGTGGTATCCTATCACTAATGAGAAGGAGAACAGGATGTGGCTGAGGTGGTGACAAGGGCCCACGTATCTAGAGAAAAGTTTCCCAAGACAGGCCAGGTTCTGAAGCACTTGAAGACAGAAATAAACATAGTTTTACTTGTATAAACTGGATACACCAGAAGCATATGATACACCTTAGTAATTAGAAGTAAATGACTAATGTGCCTGTTTGTGGCTGTCTATATTTACTTCAAATTTTTTTTAGTCCCACTTTAGGAACTTATTGTGAATCTTCATTTTCAAGGTAGAAAAAATTGATATTGACATTATTTTGCCCTTTATGCTTTGTAAAAATGTAAAATTACTGCAAAAGAAGGTACCTTTAACAAAAATATAGAAGAGTATGACCATATTTACACCTTTTATTCAACCAATTGAGAGTGGATGTCATCTAGAAATGTTTGACACCACAGGCCCTTGTCACAAGTGTATCATAGGAGAACAAGATCCTAAGACTCTTGGTGGAATACCCTAGCCTCACTGCACCATCAATTGACAGATTGAGAAGAAGACCAAAGACTCAGCACTTCATCTGAATGACCCCAGGCCCACCAGTGGCATTGAAAGTTTGGCCTTATCACTGAGAAGTTGACTGCAGTGAAAGTGGCTGTGGATAGATAAATTAGGGATGGAACAATGTGCCACTTCGACACTCAGTGGTCCTTGTACCTCCATATATAACCTAAATGAGACATTTTATGGAGACAATGCAGACATCACTGGCTGCTGAATTACAGAATTACCCCTGATCAGTATCCCATTCCTCAAATAAGGGATATAAATACAGATTAACACTTTGGAGATGAATGACATAGCTTCTACGTCATTCAGACTCTACGCTGAAACTATGAGAAAAGTAGTACCTACGTCAGCTGATTTTCTGTTTTGTTAATGATTTCCAGTGTCCGACTTACATTTTTGTCAGTATAAAAGTACTCTGTCATTATCATAGCAACAAGTAAAAATACAGATAGCAGCAGCTGTTCGTGTTTGAGGTGGGAATAAAATATATCTTGAATCACTTGCTTTCTCACACTCACACTTAACCGTTTCATGTGCTGCACAGTGCAAAGCTTTTGTTCAGTAGTTGTTTTTGGCAGTAAATGTCATTTTCATCATTGCCTTATAGCTGAAGAAATAGAGTTTCTACTGAACAATAGTAGTTCAGAGATTGACTAAGAAACCTCTAATTTTGACAGCAGTGTCTGAGTTACATTATAATATAAAACCTATTCTATCAAGTCAATGTTTGTTTATCTACAGTATTATGCAGGGAAAAGACTTATCTTTCAAATAAAAAATAGCTATTTATTTTGTATTGTGTGTAATCAACTGTACACCATTTAGAATAACTGTGAAAATGCTCAGTACCAGCCTGATGAATGACACCCTTGTTACCCAGTCCTCCAAGCGTTAAGATTTATGTCACAGCAAGGAATAAACCTTAAAACTGAGTGAAATGAAAGTACTTCTGGTCGAAGCAGTCATTGGATGAATGCCAGTTGTGTGCAAAAATGTGTGTAGCATGTTAAAAAAAATCTGAAAAATCAATGTGGGACATAGATAGAAATCTGGTAGATTATGGAGAGAGTTTAGTTATTAGTATCAGCAGTAGCAGCAGCAGCAGCAGCAGCTCATCTGACTGTTGTTTTGCCTGTGCTGGAAAAAAATGAAAAGCTTGTCTGAAAACATTACTAGTGAGTAGTTTTATTTATTTGTTCAATTTTTTCTCCAAATTCAACTAAAACCCTTGTTTTATATGGCTGAGAAATTACAGATTTTTCTCATTCTAGTTCCTCATTTTTGATGTTTCATGTATGCTAAGCACCTTGATGTTAAGAAACCTCGTCTTCCATTTCTTCACCCCCTGGTGAACATATAATCAGGCTGTGCAGTAAGCTTTTGTGGGGCACCCCAGTATGTATGCGTTTTACTTGCTCTGTCTTGATATGGCAAATGGATTGTAGGTACCTATGTTTATAGTTTGCATATGTATGAGGCTTTGAGCTCTGTCTCTTATTTAATGACCATGTTTTTGTACAGTTTAGAATTTTATTAAAAATAATCAGGTACTGCAGGTCCTCCACATTTTTAAGCTCTCAAGATAGGAGGCCCCTATAATGAGAGGTCTCGGTCCATCCCATCCCCCTCCCCCCCCCTCAGTCTTCCACTGATAGCTGGCAATGGGCACTTCCTTCCAACAGCACATACATGGCAACTGGCCGGCCGCGGTGGCCGAGGGGACTGAGGCGCTTCAGTCACGGTCTCCACGGCCACTACGGTCGGGGGTTCGAATCCCCCCTCGGGCATGGATATTTGTGCCGTCCTTAGTTGTAGCTAGTTCATAAGTAGTTTGTAAGTTTAGGGACTGATGACCCCGTAGTTAAGTCCCTTAAGCTTAACAAACATTTGAAACATTTGAACATGGCAACTGGTGGCCCCTACAATTTTGAAGTGGAATAGATTACAAGCTATACACCATCCACACTGTGGTTAAGCACTTCTGTGAGTCTTTGTAAGGCAGAGAGTTTACGATTTTCACAAAAAGAGCACCTATTACAGCCCTATTCCAAAAGGATCCACAAATGGCTTCTTATGACAGATGAGACAAATAAATGTTATATCACACTGTAATACTGATGTCTGCCACATGAGTGGTAACAGGAAAATTGTCATTCACTGTTTATTCAGGAGCTCCAGAAATATTAACATGATATGATGGCACCACAATGCACAGGTTTGCAAGCTGGACAAGGAGTTGACTGCACTATAGGAGCAAGACAGCTCAAGTCTACATCTACAATGAGTCAGAACAGCATAGTAACATGCAAGTCTGTGCTGCAATGTGTCACATAGGAACATGTGTATTTACATTCCATGCAACATGTAAATAATGTCCTCCACCCCCCCCCCCTCCCAAACCAAGCTTTCCATGATCCTGCACTCTCTGAGTATAGGCTATGGCAGAATTGATGAAGAGTAAGGTATCTCCTCTAGTATTTCATCTTCATCTGCTTCCTATTCCCTTCCTACAATATTGTCTCAAAGTTTGTTGAGACCCTCTATATACTCTTTCCACCCTTCAGCTTTCCCTGCTTTACTCAGAACTGGTTTTCCATTTGCTATTCATAAAGCTATTTTTTGTCTCCAAATGTCTCTTTTATTTTCCTGTAGGCAGTATCTATTTTCCTTAAGTTATACATTCTTCTACAGATTTGCATTTGGTTTATAGCCACTCTGGCTTAACCGTTTTGAATTTCCTGTCAATCTCTCTTCTTAGTTGTCTGTACTCTATTTTACCTGCTTTACTTACTGCATTTTTATATCTTCTCCTTACATCAATTAAATTTAGTATTTCCTGTGATATCCAAGGATTTTTTTATAGGTCTTGCTGCTATGTAGACGGCTAGCACACATAAACATAACACGCTCGGGCGAAGTCACACATTAAACTGCTGAAGCATTGTGCTGTGTCTGCACGCCTTCTCATATAGAGCGCACTCTGTGTGGAGCCTGTGGTGCAGTAGGCGACGGCCTGTACCCTAGTATTGGCGCCATTTTTAATTACACAGTGCGCGGTCATATCACACCTCTCCCCTTTGAGGAGCCGGGGTTCACTACACTGAATGTCCATTTGCTCACAGCCACTATCACTACCATTGTTGCACAGACACAAAAGCTGCAGTAGGTGGTTGCGACGTGTTGCTCACTGTGACGGTTTCCAGTTGGAGATGATGTGATCAATTGCTGTGACTGGGAGGCTGGGGCTGAAGGTGGCTGTGTAGACAGCAGCAACCAGGTGGACAACAGACTCTCTGACGAGGGTGGCATTGACTCACCTTGGGCACCTCGTTTTGCACTGACATCTGACAGATCAGGCTGTTCAACTACCAGTGTTGAGCTGAAATCTGCATGAGAGGTAGGCACGTCAAAATGCTGCCCGGAGTTCGGTGACCCAGCAGGAACTCGTGGGCGGAGATGCCCAAGATGATGAGTAATTTCCACATCTGGAGTATGAAGGACGCAGAGATGGCAGTCTTCGCAGCGAGTGACTGTTGCTGGTGTCCATTTGGGGCGGCACCTACCATACATTCTGGCCCAAACCGTAACCCCCAGATGGAATCTATGGTGGGGGTGCACCTGTGGTAGAGGAACTTACAAGTGAATCGTGGTGCGGGGTTGCCGACTTGTAGCAATTCTGCTGTGCACTTATCGCCTAGTGGGGTGAATCAATATGAAGCTAATAACCTGTCTAATGCAACATCGGGTGAGAAAGAGTGAATATATTTGTGAATCTGATTTTTAAAAGCCCGCACCATTGTCTCAATCTCCCCATTAGACTGTGGGTGGAAAGGTGGGGCTAGGACATGGCAGATACCCCATTGGGCACAAAACTCTTCGAATTCATAAGTAAATTGTTGTCTGTGGTCTGTAACTAGGGTAACAGGAAGCCCTTCCATGGTGAAGATCTTCGAGAGTGCTGCAATTGTCACTGAGGAAGACAGATGTGTGCAGCATGCAACAAAAGGAAACTTTGAATATGCATCCACAACAAAGAACCAATACGAGTTCAGAAAGGGTCCCGTGTAGTCCACATGTATTCATTCCCAGGCTGAGGCTGGTTGAGGCCATGGTGTAAGTGAAGCACAGGGGGCCACCTGCTGAGCGTCACCAAAACCAATGCTGACCATGGTGGAATGTCATTAAACATGGAGCAGAAAGTAATTTGTCCTTAAGTGACAAAAAGGCAGCCTTGCATGTGGGGAACCTCTCGAATTTGGCAGCTTTCTGTCAAAAAATCATAGAGAGGACGCGAAAGAGTGAAGATCGCTAGAGTAAATTTGTGATAATATGCAATTTTTCCTAAGGCGGACTGCAATTCCTTAACAGACGTAGGGTGCAGCAATGCTGTCACGGCATGCACATGGTCCGTAATGGGGGAAACACATCGTCCTGATAACTCCAATCCGAGATGCTCAATAGTGGGCTGAAAAAATTGGCACTTTTTGAGATTGCATTTGAGTACCTTGTCTTGCAACAGAGAATAAGTTTCGCAAATTGTTCAAATGTTCCTCATTAGTGCACCCAGTGACCATAATATCATCCAAATAATTGATACATTCCGAAATCGGTGTGTAACTTCCTCTAAAAAGCGCTGGAAAATAGCTGGTGCGCTTGCAACCCAAAAGGGAAGACGTAAGTATTGATAGAGTCCAAACAGGGTGTTGACTACCAGTTTGCATTGCAACTCCTCGTCTAACGACAATTGTAAGTATGCTTCCGCTAGGTCTGTTTTCGAAAAATATTGTCTACCAGACAATTTTGAGAGCAATTCATCCTGACGAGGCAGGGGGTATGTGACTATGATGGACTGAGCATTAATCGTGGCCTTAAAGTCACTGCAAATACAGAGTTTGCCATAGGGTTTGACATTGACTACCAATGGTGTGGCCCATTCACTAGATGCAACCGGGCGAATAACGCTGGCATCTGTAAAGCAGTCCAAATCCTCTTATACCTGTGCTTTAAGACAGAAGACAGGATATTTGTTTCATGGTAATGTGAGCTTGGAAGGAGGAAATGTGACCCAGTCCTGGTGAGAAAAGAGGAGCATATTCAGGACAAAGAGACTCTAAAGATGGATACGGCACTTGGTACGATACTAAATGAATGTCATCGGATATAGAGAACCCGAAGGCTCGAAAAGCATCCATACCAAACAAGTTGGTTGTCAAGGCTTGATCCACTACTAAACACATTATTGTATGGACCACCGAGTGATAGGTCGCTGGGGCCTGAATTGCCCTAACACAGAAATAGATTGTTGGTTGTAACTCAAAAGCTTCTGCAATGCTGGTTGCAGGGGGGGGGGGGGGGTGATCCAAGATATACATATACTTATGTCTGAGAGTTCAGTAATGTGGCTGCCGCCCCCATGTCTACCTGCATCTGCACCAAGCGATTCAGAACAGATCGCTTCAATGAAAAGCTTAGCGGGATTGTGTGTGAGTGCCGCAACGTTATTAATTCCCATAGCCATATCATGTGCGGGTGGCGCTGGTGCCGAGTGGCGTACTGAAGAAATGTGCCCCTTTGTCTTACAGTACCGACATGTGGGCCAACAACGTGGGTAATCATTACGTGGCTAGAAAAACATTCGGGACCAGATGGAAACGGCGCCACCCATTTACCTGAGCGAGAAGGCCGTCGACTGAAATGTCGAGATGAGCTGTTCTGTCGTCGGGCCTGTGACTGGAATGGACGGTTTGAGGTAATGGCCGCCACCTCCCCTATCGCATCAGTCAAAGGGCGCCGAGTAAAATCAAAATGGTCAAATTTTTGTATAGTCTATGGGACTTAACTACGGGGTCATCAGTCCCTAAACTTACAAACTCCTTATGAACTACTTACGAACTAGGACGGCACAAATATCCATGCCCGAGGGGGGATTCGAACCCCCGACCGTAGCAGCCGTGCAGACCGTGACTGGAGCGCCTTAGTCTCCTCGGCCACCGCGGCCGGCGAGTAAAATCAGGCAGTTGAACAGCGGAAATGTTGCCCTATGTGTCGATAGTGCGGGCTGCAGCCCATGTAACCTCGAAAGCCTGAGCAATTTTCAAAACATCGGCCAAGGTGGGGTCATTTTGCTGGAGGGCACGATCGTGCATTTCCCTGTCAGGAGCCAAGCGTAGGATAACGTCCTGAACCATGCAATCTGCATAGGATTCCTTGTGTGCGTCCAAAATAAAATTACAACGATGGTTAAGCCCCTGCAGTTTGGTCGTCCAGACCCAGAACGTCTGATTGGGTTTTTTATGACTATGGTAAAATTCCATACAAAAGATCACTGATTTGTCTGCTGGCAGTAATTTCCAGAAAGCAAAGAACACATCTCGTCAAAAGCAAGGGTAGATGGATTGTGCACACAAAACCTGATAGACACGAGAACACCATGAAAGAAATAAAGCGTGCCACAACCTAGGGTCCGTAACACCAAAAGACTGAAAGTGTTGACATAAACTCTTGTAACAGTATAATTTATTATTTAATAGAGGACGGCACTACAACTTTGATCAAGTGAACAGCACAATACAATTTCCAGTCTGAACACAGGTAACGTCTACACATGAGGCTTAGGCGAGAGCTACATCATAACTGAGGCGACGCCTGGCACACCGCGTGCTCGCCCGGTCGTGACGGTGCTGCAAGCCCTCGGAGGCGGCACCATCGTGCGGCGGACTTGGCCGTGGCGCGTCTTTCATATGCTGCAGACGGACGGGACGCGGCTCACGGTGGCGCGCTCCAACATCTCTCCCCTCTCCCAGGAAGCCGACACCGCAGGTGGAGGCGAACGATGGCCTGTGACGCTGGATCGTGGCGGCCACGGGAGTCGCTCACGTGACCCTGTGACGGGGGTGACCGAAGTGGGGCGGAAGCCTCCATCGCCTCGTCTGTGCCCGAGGGGAAGTCGTCAGCACGTCGCTGCGCGCCCAACCAGTCAGGGGGCACGTAGGGGGTGGAAGTGCCCAGGCCAGCGGCGACCAGGTCGGGGTAGGATTCCCGCTAGCACAGGTGACAGTGGCGGAGAGGCCAGTCGCATGTCGACGTCGCCACTGGAGAAAGACACCTCCCCTGCCGGCGCTCCCACCACCACCGGTGCCCGAGCAGGCCCGGGAGTGACGGAGGGGAACCGGCTGTCGCGTCGGACCCACGGGGAGAGAGGCCGCATCTCGATGTCGTCATCGGTGGCCGACTGTTGGCGTTGTGGACGCCCATCTGTAGCGACCTATCACAGTGCATCGTCGAGAGGCCGCCGCGCTTGAGCCGTTGGCGGGAGTAGGCTGGTGCCACCGTGATGGATGGATGCCTCTCTCGACCTCTGAAGCTATGGAGGGGTATCCAAGAGGCACAAACTTGAGAGCTGAAGGCGGTGGGGTGGGACCCCACCTAGGACCCTGGGCGGCGGCCAAAGGTGCATACCCAGACAGGGGTGCCTGGTGCATAATGCCGAGGGTGTGCAGACACCTCAGGTCGGGACTCCGGGCACAGCAGGTGCAACTGCGTCTGGGGCAGGCAGCCATGGAGGACATTCACCAGGCTCTGACCATTAATTGGTGGTGTCCGATAAGTACTAAGAAATAATTTCCAGGCACTTACGAAGTACGCACCATACGCTCTGCATCCTTATTGGATTGGGGGTGGAAAGGAGCAGAGGTGAGGTGGAAAAATAAGACGACATGAATTGAGGGCCATTATCAGAGACAAGCGTCTGGGGAAGGCCTTCAATAGCAAAGATTTGTATCAGTGCTCTGACCACATCTTTCGCCATAGAGGAATGCATATGAACGACATATGGATAATTGGACAGTGCATCTACCACCACAAACCACAATGATTGACAGAAAGGGCCGGTCAAGTCTACATAAATGTGGTCCCAGGGGTGCTCCGGAGTAAGCCACAGGGAGAAAGCCGGGGGGGCAGCTTGCTGGTTAGCAAAGTGAGTGCACATATGAACCAACTGCTTAATGGCAGCATCGATCCCTGGCCAATAGAAAAAATAGCATGCGAGCACCTTCATATGCTTTATACACCAGCGGCCCTGATGTAAAAGAGCTAACATCGAGCCCATAAGTCAGACGCAAGACGCAACAACTACACGAGACTCGTCGTAATCGGTACTGAGGTGGACACCGTCGATGACTGAAAGCTGGTGTCGAAGCTGAAAATAGGTACGCATAGGGCCAGCCTCTTTGGCGGACAGTTGCTCAGGCCAACTGGCAGTGACATGCTTAAGCACCTCACGCAGCACAGTGTCCCGACGGGTGGCTTGCGCAATTTGATTGGCCGTAATCGGAAGTCTCTCGAAAGCATGGTGCAAACGATCGTCAATCCGAAAAATCGCCATTACGTCTTTGTCGAAGGAAGGGTTGGGCCCATGGGGAGATGGGACAAGATGGCGGCATTGGCATGGTGCGAAGAGGGCCGATAATGAGTTTCGTAGTGAGAGGCACTCAAGAACAGAGCTCAACGCTGGAGACATTGCGAAGTCCAGTCTGGAAGATGAGAATGGGGACCAAACAGTGCCACCAGGGGTTTTTGATCCGCGATAAGGTGGAATTTAATGCCGTTGAGGATACATGAAACTTCTGAACACCGTAAACAATCGCCAAAGCCTCTTTCCAATCTGAGAATAATTACGTTGGGCATCTGACAACGTCTTAGATGCGTAGGTAATGGGCTTCTCGGAAACATCATCCAGTCTGCGAGAGAACACTGTTCCAATCCCTTGCTGAGAAGCATCCATAGCTAGGACTAGCTGTTGTCCTGGTGTAAATGTGCCGTGGTAAGTTGAAGACTTTAACATCGATTTGATGTGGGCGAATGCTGCCTCACAAGCAACATACCACTCAAACGGAATACCTTTCCTTCGCAGTGCGTTCAATGGATGAGTGACCTCCGTTACATTAGGAAGAAATTTGGAATAGTAACTGACCTTGCCCAAAAATGATTAGAGTTCCTGCAAATTGGTAGGGCGAAGAAGATGATCAATCGTTGTAACTAATTCCGACCGAGGGCGGACGCCATCGCGTGACACTAGGTATCCCAAATACTCAATTTCAGGTTAAAAGAACAGTGACTTGAAGATTGCACTTGAGGCCTGTCGCGTGCAATTTGGTGAACCAGAGCAGCAGGTTGTTTAAGTGATCTGTGTGGGAGGAACCGGTGCGAGTGATATCGTCCAGATAGTTTGCACGGCACGGAATGTCGTTCAGCAACTGTTGCAAGAACCGCTGAAATATCGCTGGCACACTTGCGACACCAAACGGCAGACGTCGGTACAGCCCGAAAGGGGTGTTGAGAACCATTAATTGTTGGGAATCAAAATCTAAGGAAAGCTGGAGATACCCTTCTCCCAAATCAATTTTAGAAAAACACTCACTGCCCGCCAATTCGCATAAATGTCGCCCGGGCGGGGAATGGGAAAACAATCTATCCCTGACTGCGAGTTAACCGTGGACTTGAAATCACCGCACAACCGAAGGGCCCCTGTGGGTTTCCTTATTATCACCACAGGTGTCACCCACAGGCTAGAGGGAACTGGTTCGATGATACCCAAGCCATGCAACCGATCCAACTCGTCCTTAACCACTGGTGGCAAAGCTAAAGGAATAGGCGGGGCGCGACAAAATTTTGGAACTGCTGTGGGTTTGAGAGTGATGTGCGCCTTGTAACCAATGGCCGTTCCTAAACCCGCCGACAAAAGTCCTCCAAACTCGCAGCAAAGCGAATCCAATTCATTAGACGGGATGGAGTCAGACACAAGATGAACGGCGTCGTGAACGCTGAACCCGAACACCATGAACGCATCCAGGCCAAAACTGTTCTCTGAAGCCGTCTTTCTGACGGCCAATACAGTGAGGACGCGCACTACGTGCTGGTACTGTACCTCAATCGTAAACTGACCGAGCACTGGAATCGGCTGGTCACCATAGCCGACCAAACGACGAGAAGTTTTAACATGAGGCCCTTCACAAGTGCCAAATACTTATCCAAGTCTACGAGAGAGACAGGTGCCAATGTCAACTTGAAAACGGAACGGCCGATTTTGAATAAGAAGTGTGACATAAATCTTTGAAGAAGTGACCTGCTCCTGTCCAGGTGCGGTAGAAAGACGGGACTCGTCAGAATACGGCGGCTGACCGCGTGCAGAAGTCCGACAAACAGCCGCCACGTGGCCTTGTTTACGGCAGGACGTGCACCGCGCGCGGCGAAAGGGGCAGCGCGGGCGATCATGCGCACGAAAACAATCCGGACAAGAGGGAAACGGCTGAAGGTAATCGTCGGGTGAAGAACGACGCCTGGAGGTGGGGGGGGGGGGGCGAGGCCTGTACCGCCGCCACTTCTACCATTTCCTCAAACTGATCCGCTGCCGCCTTAGACACCTCCAAAGTCTGTGCAATAGACAGAACCTCGTCAAGAGTGGGATCCTGTAACCACAAAGTCTCGCGACATACAGTCTTATCAGGAGCCGAACGGACAACGATGTCGAGAATTAAGGAATCTGCATACGACTGCTGACAATTTGCACACACAAAACCACACTTACGACTCAAACCGCGGAGGTCTGCCACCCATGACTGATACAACTTAGCAGGTTTCTTTTTGCTCTGATGAAAATCCAGTCAGGAAAGCACCACGTGCGTTTTTTGCCGATAATTAGAACTAAACAATTCCGACATACGGGAAAAGACAACTCGGTGGGCTCCGACAGTGGACCTAGATTTTGCAGTTAACGAGAAGTATCGGACTCGATCCACGACAAGAAGAAAGACTTTTGTAAGTCAGGATCCGTTACCTTAAAAGCCGTAAAATGCTGCTGTAGACGCCGCACCTAGGAGTCCCAGTCTTCCTTAGATTCTTGGAAAGCCGGAAAAGCTGGAGGGCCGGGGGTGTAGGTCTGGGGTGGTGGCGAAGGGGCCGCAGCGGTACCAGAAGACGTAATCTACTCCGTAAGTAAAACAAGCTGTTGCTGCTGTTGATCTAACTGATGCTGTTTCTTTTGCAGTAACTGAAGCAATGCCGTATCCATAACAACGGAAATTAGAAACACGCGTAAGCACGAAACTCGTCGTCAATTATACTGTTGTAACAGTGTAATTTATTTCTTAAAGAGGACGGCACTTCAACATTGATCTAGTGAACAGCACAATACAATTTCCAGTTTGAACACAGCTAATGTCTAAAGATGAGGCTCAGGCGAGAGCTAAATCATAACTGAGGGGACGCCTCACACACCGCGTGCTCACCCGGTCGTGACGGCGCTGCAAGTCCTCGGAGGCGGCGCCATCGTGCGGCGGACTCGGCCGTGGCGCGTCTTTCATATGCCGCGGACAGACGGTACGCGGCTTGCGGTGGCGCGCTCCAACATAAACGATGCTCATACTTATCCAATTCTTCCGTGGCCTCATAGGAAAGAAAAGGAGGAGGAACCGGCGGCACCGCAACGTCGTGCGATGAAGTAAACAATTTACTTTAGAGGTAGAGCTGCTGTTTCTACTGCTGCAGCAGATACTGTTGCATTACCTGAAGTAACATGGGGTCCGGAGTAGTCATAGAGGACGAAGGAAAACACATAAAATTCCCCAGAGAAACAAGTGAGAGATCAGACACCGCGGCCGTAGAAAAGGGTTGGTACGGAGGCCGCGGAACACGCATACAATACGACCGACTCGTCGCCAAGTGCTATGTAGACGGCTAGCACATGTAAACATAACACGCTCGGATGAAGTCCCACATAAAACTGCCGAAGCGTTGCGCCGTGTGTGCGCAGCTTCTCATATAGAGCGCGCTATGTGTGGCGCACCAGGAGGCGGCCTGTAGCACTACTGTCGGTGCAGTTTCTAATTACACGATGCGTGGACATATCACTTGCCTTTCTATCTATTTGGTCCTTCGCTGCCTTCACTATTTCATGTCTTAAAGCTACCCATTCCTCTTCTACCATTTTATATCTCTTGTTTCTGTCCATTGTTGCGTAAATCGCTCTCTGAAATTCTTGAGAACTTCAACTTCCTTAAATTTTTCCAGGTCCCATCTCTTTATATTCCTACCTTTCTGCAGTTTATTCAGTTTCAGTCTATAGTTCATAACCAATAAGATATGGCCCGAGTCTATATCTGCCCCTGGATATGTCTTGCAGTTTAAAACCTAATTCTGAAATCTATGTCTTACCATTATAAAATCTACTTTTCGGGACTGGTGCTGCCATCTGTTGAAAACCTTACCTTTGGACTAATGGTAACCATCACCCTCGAAGTAGTTCCCATCCGTACACACACACACCAGTCCCAGCGCTTCTGCCACAGATCAAAGGTTTTCTGGAAGTCCTTTTCTTTGAAGGTGTTTAGCACCGCCAGCGATGCTTCTTGAATCCTCTCCAGAGTGTCAAACTGGCGGCCTCTCAATTTGAGTTTTTGTTTTGGGAATAGCGCGAAGTCACAAGCTGCCAAATCTGGTAAGTACTATGGGTGGGGTATAACAGCGATGGTGTTTTTTGCCAGAAAGGTCCTGGTGAGTAATGATGTGTGACAGGACATATTGTTGTGAGCAGCAGTTAGTTCTCTTAACGCCAAAGTTCGGGCCATCGTCAACACATGTTTTCATGGAGCCATAGCAAAACGCCACAATAGTATGCGGAATTCACTATTTGGTGGGGTGGGATGAATTCTTTGTGCATAATTCCCTTGGTCTCAAAGAAAACAACAATCATGCTCTTCACTTTGCTCTTCACGTGTTTCGTTGCTTGGGTCTTGTGGAGCCCAGGCTCTTCAACTGGGATGACTGTTGCTTTGTCTCTGGGTTATAACCATAAATCCAGCTCTCATAACCGGTGATAACCAATGACAAGAAAGTTGTATCGTCAGATGCGGTCTGATGAAGGTCGGTGCACACTTCAACATGCTGTGTCTTCTGATTGGCAGTTAGGATCCTTGGCACAAATTTTGTAGTGACACAATGCATTCCGAATTCATCAGTCAACATTCGTTGACATGTCCCATAACCATTGCCAACTTTATCCGCAAGGTCTTGATTGGTTCGACTTCGATCCGCATGAACCAAATTTTGAAGTCTGGCGTTATGCAGCTAACGGGCCTTCCATTGTGAGCATCATCTGTGATGCCTGCATGGCCGGCTCTGAACCAAGCATGCCAGTCAAACACACATGCATGGCTCATGCTCTGTCCCTCAAAAATTTGTTGAATCATTGCAAAGATCTCTGTAGCACTTTTCCCGAGATTTGCACAGAATTTGATACACATGTGCTGTTCTCTACGCGGATCCCTCATAAAATCGCCACACACCAAACACACACTATTATGGAAATCACTGTGGACATGCAACACTTCTTCCCAGCTGAATGCCACTCTCCTCACTGACTCATCAGATATGCAGCTCTCGCCACCTAGCGGTGCAAAGACCTACTACTCCTACTTTCCAGATGGCAGCACCAGTCCTGAAAATTTTGGATTCCACCTTGTATCTGGTAGCTTCGGGTGTCTCCTGGTCTGTTCCTTGTATACAACATTCTTTCATGATTCTTGAATCAAGTGTTTGTTATGATTCTATTATTTTCTGTACAAAATTCTACTAGGCGACTTCATCTTTCATTCCTTTTTTCCAGTCCATATTAAACTACTATTTTTCGTTCTACCGAATTCCATTCCCTGCATAACAATGAAGTTTTCCTCTCCCTTAACTGTCTGAATAATTTCCTTTACCTCGTTAGATATTTCTTTGATCTCCTCATCAGCAACAGAGATAGGGGGCTTATAAAATTGTAAATTGTACTACGGTGGTCGGTGCTGGCGTCGTATCTATCTTGACTTATATGGTAGCACTGTCAAATAGTATCTCACTGGTGGGCAGCCTCTTACAATATATTGCAATAGTTTGATAACTGCCCACTTCAGTTCTCCAATCACAGGGTGTAGGCCAGGTCATACCCAGCTGCAGTCCACCATAATCATTGGACTGCTTAATAGATAAATTCTCCTTGAAAGCCTTTCATTGCCCATTTTCCAGACGTATACCACTGTGCCCGATTTTTCAGGATCACACAGGTGAAAACACATTTCATATTTATGCAGAACTATTCAATATGGAGACAGCCTGATTGGCATAAAACTGCCAACACAGTATTTTGTAATAGAACGCAGTACGTTGATCTCGACGGCGAATGTTCATCAGAGACGATTGTATCGTCAAGCATGCCACAGGGGAGTGTGATAGGACCGCTATTATTTTCTATCTATATAATGGATCTGATGGACAGAGTAACTTGTAATTTGCGGCTGTTTGCTGATGATGCTGTGGTGTATGGGAGGGTATCGTCTTTAACTGTAATAGCATACAAGATGACTTAGAAAAAATTTCTAGTTGGTGCAAAGAATGGCAGCTAGCTCTCAGTGTAGAAAAATGTAAGGTGATGCGCATGAGTAGAAAGAACAATCCCATAATGTTCGATTACAGCAATAGTAGTGAGCTTCTTGATTCTGTCACGTCGTTCAAATATCTAGGCGTAACATTGCAGAGCGATATGAAATGGAACGAACATGTAAGGACAGTTGTGAGTAAGGCGGACAGCCGACTTCGGTTTATTGGGAGAATTTTGGGAAGATGTACTTCATCTGTAAAGGAAACCGTGTATAAAACGCTTGTACGACCACGTCTTGAGTATTGCTCAAGTGTTTGGGACCCGCAGCAGATCAGTTTAAAGGAAGGCATACAAGCAGTTCAGAGGCAAGCAACTAGGTTTGTTACTGGTAGGTTCGACGAATGCGCGAGTGTCACGGAAATGCTCCGGCAACTTAATTGGGGATCGTTGGAGGAAAGACGACGTTCTTTTCGTGAAATTCTGTTGAGGAAATTTAGAGGGCCGGAATTTGAAGCTGAGTGTAGCACGATGTTGCTGCCGCCTACTTACATTTCGCGTAGTGATCAAAAAGACAAAATAAGAGAAATTAGGGCTCGTATGGAGGCATATAGACATTTTTTTTCTTCGTTTTATTTGGGAGTGGAATAGGAAAGGAAATGCCTAGTAGTGGTACAGCGTACCCTCCGCCACGCACCTTACGGTGGATTGCGCAGTATGTATGTAGATGTAGATCACAACCATCCTGAGGCATATATACAAAATACTGTGTAGTGTGGGCAGTTTCAGTCAGGCTGTGTAAACTATTGAACTGTCTAGGAATCCTGTTGTTATGCTATCAAAACATTACCATATATGGTGTGGTACAAATCACCAGTGATGTCACTTGTGGCAGCAGGGCTATAGAAGTATGGCAGCAGCATCCACACAACAGTCAACCACATCACAATGGCAGAGAAGGTCTTGAAGCTTGTGGACAGTTAACCAGTTGTCACAGATTGAAACATCCAAGTATTTTAATAATTATTGATATTGTGTCTGTTATTTTCGACATGCCCAAAAGAGCAGACACCATATCAATAATTGAATGGTTAGCCTGAACAACGTTGTAACTGACAAATTCTATGTATTTGACATAAATGTCGAACAACGTTTGACTTGGCATGGTGGACATATGTGAGAAAATTGTGGGCCTGAGAATCATATACTGGCAGCACCACATGCATCTGAAAATGTCGTTGAGTTGAACAACGTAGTAACTGCATGCAACATGGCGGCTCAGCTAGATGTCTCCCTTACATTAGCCGATGAGAAAAGGGTAAATAACGGAAAAAGAAGGAAGATATCATTAAGCTTAAGGAAAGATAATGTTCATAAAAGTCTACGGGATACTGGATGTCCATATATCTTCAAAAGAAAGCGTCCTGTACCTGGAAAATAGCCTCCAAATCCAGTGAGTGGAACAATGTTGCAACTCGCCTATAATATTTAATTTTTTGTGTGCGCAGTGGGGTAGCTATATCAACAAGGGCCCCGGGGCAAATAAGACATTGGGGCCCTCTTTACACTAATACTGTACAGATGCAAAACTACTTCATCATCAGTTCCTTACCGCCCACTGGAAGACATAAGGCAAACCTAAATACTACTGAATAAATTATTATGTGTCACGCAGCAGGTGATATTTAATCATACTCTCTAATATAACTGTGAAAGTTTGTTTGTTATGCTTTCACACAAAAATTACAGTATTAACGCATTTGTGGAAAATAAACTTGCCTGTTACCTGGCGCAACGCATTTTGTGGAAAAGGCGCACTCTCGAGGTGTCTGCGCAGTACGTCAAAATGTTCAAATGTTTGTTAAGCTTATGGGACTTAACTACAGGGTCATCAGTCCCTAAACTTACAAACTACTTATGAACTAGCTAATCCTAAGGACGGCACAAATATCCATGCCCGAGGTGCACTGTAGAAGGGTCGGTATAACTTTGTAAAACACCTTGTGATTTCCTTTTGCGGCGTAATGGGGTATACAGAGTGGGGGCTCGCTTTCTCGCTATTCGTTTTGCAGGCGCACAAAGAACGGCAGTGCCTGACCATTCCAGCGGTCTGCCCTTTCCCGCCCATTCTGCCCTTCAACGCCCCCTTCCCCATCCTGCTGTCATCTGTCACATCTACACAACAAATCATATGCCCAGTACTGTTCTACTGTACTTAAATATGCTGTATTCTCTTTAACAATAACTATATTAACATATTGGCTGCCAAAGGTATACTTGGGTAACCGATCTCTGGGGACCATTTACGTTTTTTCCATATTCTGCTTTAGTTTGCTTGAAGTAAGCTATTTAATTACAAATAAGTTGAAAATATTGCAATTTAGTACCATAGTTCATGTTTTTTGGTGTGAGTTACATATGATTCACATGGCGCCAGAGTGAAGTGCCAGGTGTGTCATTTGCTATGTCGCTAATAATTTTGGGTTGGTACTCCTATAAGCCACCCCCAAGAACCACAGACATTGCCGAGGTGGGGTGGCTTGCGTGCCTCAGCGATGCAGATAGCCGTACCGTAGGTGCAACCACAGCGGAGGGGTATCTGTGGAGAGGCCAGACAAACGTGTGGTTCCTGAAGAGGGGCAGCAGCCTTTTCAGTAGTTACAGGGCAACAGTCTGGATGATTGACTGAGCTGGCCTTGTAACATCAGCTAATGTGGCTTTGCCACACAGCTACTGCGAACGGCTGAAAGCAAGGGGAAACTACAGCCGTTATTTTTCCCGAGGACATTTAGCTCTACTGTATGAACATATGATGATGGCATCCTCTCGGGTAAAATATTCCGGAGGTAAAATAGTCCCCCATTCGGATCTCCGGGCGGGGACTACTCAAGAGGATGTGATCATCAGGAAAGACTACTGGCATTCTACGGGTCGGAGCGTGGAATGTTAGATCCCTTAATAGAGTAGGAAAATTAGAAAATTTAAAAAGGGAAATGGATAGGTTGAAGTTAGATATAGTGGGGATTAGTGAAGTTCGGTGGCAGGATGAACAGGATTTCTGGTCAGGTGAGTACAGGATTATAAATACAAAATCAATTGGGGGTATCACGGAGTAGGATTGATAATGAATAAGAAAATAGGAATGCGGGTAAACTACTATGAGCAGCACAGTGATCGCATTATCATTGTCAAGACAGATACGAAGCCAACACCGACAACAGTAGTACAGGTTTATATGCCAACTAGCTCTGCCGATGATGAGGAAATCGAAGAAATATATGAGGAGCTAGAGGAAATTATTCAGACAATTAAGGGAGAGGAAAACGTGATTGTGATGGGAGACTGGAATTCCGTAGTAGGACAAGGAAGGGAAGGGAATATAGTAGGTGAATATGGTCTGGGCAAAAGGAATGAAAGAGGAAGCCGCCTGGTAGAATTTTGCACAGAACATAATTTAGTTATAACAAACACCTGGTTTAAGAATCACAAAAGAAGGTTGTATACGTGGAAGAGACCAGGAGACACCGGGAGATACCAGATAGATTTTATAATGGTAAGACATAGATTTCGGAATCAGGTTTTACAGTGTAAGACATACCCAGGGGCAGATATAAACTCTGACCATAACTTGTTGGTCATGAACTGTAGGCTGAAACTGAAAGGTAGGAAAATACGGAGATGGGACCGGATAAATTGAAGGAACCTGAAGTTCTTATGAATTTCAGAGGGAGCTTTAGGCAACAATTGACAGAAAAAGGGGAAAATAAAACTGTAGAGGAGGAATGGGTAACATTGAGAGATGAAATAGTGAAGGTAGCAGAGGATAAAATAGGTAGGAAGGCAAGACATACAAAAAAATCCTGGGTATTACAGGAGATACTAAATTTAATCGATGAAAGGAGAAAATATAAAAATGTAGTAAATGAAACAGGCAAAATGGAGTACAGACGACTAAGAAATGAGATTGACAGGAAGTGCGAAATGGCTAAGCTGGGGTGGCTAGAAGCCAAATGCAAATCTGTAGAAGAATGTATAAATAGGGGAAAAATACAGTCTACAGGAAAATAAAAGAAACATTTGGAGATAAGAAAAACAGCTCTATGAATATCAAGGATTCTGATGGAAAACCAGTTCTCAGCAAAGAAGGGAAAGCTGAAAGGTGGAAAGAGTACATAGAGCAGCTCTACAAAGGAAATGAACTTAGAGACGATGTAGGAAGGGAAGAGGAAGTAGATCAAGATGACATAGGAGATACTATACTGAGAGATGAATTTGACAGAGCCCTGAAAGACCTAGGTCGGAACAAGGCCCTAGGAGTAGATGACACACCCTCAGAGCTACTAAAGTCTCTAGGAGAGCCAGCCATGACAAAACTATTTGAACTGGTGTGTAGGATGTATGAGACAGGCGAAATACCCTCAGACTTTAAGAAAAATGTAATAATCCCCATTCCAAAGAAATCAGGAGCAGACAGGTGTGAAAATTACAGAACCATCAGTTTGATAAGTCATGGCTGCAAAATTTTAACACGAATTATCTACAGGAGAATGGAAAAGCTGGTAGAAGCTGACCTCGGGGAAGATCAGTTTGGATTCAGGACGAATGTAGGAACCCGGGAGGCAATACTCACTTTACGTCTTATCTTAGAAGATAGATTAAGGAAAGGCAAACCTACATTTTTAGCTTTTGTAGATTTAGAGAAAGCTTTTGACAATGTTGACTGGAATACACTCTTTCAAATTCTGAAGTCAGCAGGGGTAAAATACAGGGAGAGTTATTTACAACTTGTACAAAGGCCAGACCGCAGTTATTAGACTCGAAGGGCATGAAAGAGAAGCATCAGTTGGGAAGGGAGTAAGACAGGGTTGTAGCCTTTCTCCGATGCTATTCAATTTGTACATCGAGCAGGCGGTGAAGGAAAGCAAGGAAAAATTTGGAATAGGGATTAAAGTTCAGGGGGGAAGAAATAAAAACATTGCGTTTTTCTGATGACATTGTAATTCTGTCAGAGACAGCAAAGGACCTGGAAGAGCAGATGAAGGGAATGGACAGTGTGTTGAAGAGAGCGTATAAAATGAACATTAACAACAGCAAAACAAAAATATTGGAATGCGGTCTTAGAAAATCAGGCGATGCTGAAGGAATTAGATTAGGTAACGAAACAATGAAGGTGGTAGATGAGTTTTGTTACTTGGGTAGTAAAATAACATGCGATGGTCGTAGTACAGAGGATATAAAGTGCAGAATGGCAATGGAAAGAAAAGAATTTTTGAAAAAGAGAAATTTGCTAACATCAAATATTAATCTAAGTGTAAGGAAGTCTTTTCTGAAGGCATTTGTGTGGAGTGTTGCTCTGTATGGGAGTGAAACATGGACGATAAGCAGTGCGGACAGAAGAGGATAGAGGCTTTTGAAATGTGGTGCTACAGAAGAATGCTGAAGATTAGGTGGGTAGATCGCATAACTAATGAAGAGGTACTGAACATAATTGGTGAGAAAAGGAATTTTTGGCATACCCTGACTAAAAGAAGGGATCGCTTGGTAGGACACATTCTTAGATATCGAGGAATCGTAAATTTATCATTGGAGGGAAGTGTGTGGGGTAAAAATCGCAGAGGGAGACCAAGAGACGCGTATAGTAAGCAGATTCAAGTGGGTCAGTCTTATGAGGAGATGAAAAGGCTTACTCAGGATAGAGTAGGGTGGAGAGCTGCATCAAACCAGTCTCCGGACTGAAGACCATAACAACAACAACTCCTGTAAGTCTTTCATTCCACAACATTATTTGCCTGCAATTCCAATATTGTTTTTCTGCATTGTTACTACAGTCTTTATTCAGTGTTGGTTGCTCCGTAAGACAGTGGTACTGTAGCAGAAGAAAGTGTCTCGTAGAAGTTATGTAGATGAACAAAGGTATGTACAGATGCTTTTAATGAAGTTATGGAAGTAAGTGAAGAAAAATAAGAGTAATGTGTTGACACTGAGTACTGTTCATGGAGAGGAAGAAGCTGAAGTTCAAACCAAGAGGGGCATAAAGAAAAAACCAGCAATGATAACTGACTATAATCGGTCATTTGTAGCTCTCTCTCACCAAATGAAGTCCTATATTGTCTGAGGCGGGGTGAAAATAGTACAGGAAGTTTGCAATTGAACTGTTGACAGGGTCAGCACTGGTAAATGCTCTTGTGATTTACCGATACATCAACAACAAGATCATCTCAATCACAGAATTCAATGAGGAAGTGACTTTGAGACTACTCCATACAGAAGATGCCGATGCCCCTGAGAAATCTCTCACTGTAGCCACCGAGCTGCCTGCAGATTGTTCTCTTGTGAATATGGGAGCAGCAAGTCATAGGTGTACGGATGCTACGAAAAAATGACGAATTGGGACGAGAGCAAGCTGTCAAGAAATGCAAACTACATGGAAATGTAAGAAATTGTGACTCATATTTTTGCGAAGAGTGTTTCTTCATAAAGCACTTCATAAAGCATTGTTGTTGCAGTTAGGGTTGGAGAATGTAATTAAAACCGTTTGTGATATACAATCTACTGTATAAGTAATATGTAACACCAAATAATAAATTATAAAAACAAGGAAACTGCAATATGACTGAGCCATGTGAGTTATATATAATACACGATTTCGAGAGTCAATAACTACTTTTGAGCTCTTGAAAACTGGAGGCCACGAACATGATTTCTTACTTGGGCCATAACGTACTGTAACACCAGGTCACTGCACGCTAGAGTTGGCTACTGAGTTGATGTTTCGACTCAGTGAATCGAGTCAGCGAAGTGTTCGACACTATTTCGAAACAACGAATCTTGTGATTCATGTATCGGACGCTAGGTACTGTTAACATGCGTTTCGCTGTCCGTATGCCTGGGTGAGTTCGACACAGCGCCCAGGCGTGCAACGGGTTTGAAGTTGTTTCCCTATCGCGTCACGCGAGATTTTAAATTAATGATACCGGTACCTTCAACTGAGGTTTGAAAACTGGGATGCCACCGAGAAAATTTGTGAAGTCCTTCGGTGTTTTCAGGTAGTTTCGCGTGAACTAAGCGTTGTTATGCATTGTTGCTACATCTGTGCCAGGTGAACACATCTTTTCAAAGCAAGGACATATAGTTTCAGTGAGACGAAACCGCATTCTCAGTAAGAAGATTTAAAGAAACTATAATTGAACCTCTTTTATTTGACTGACTGAAGATGAATCTGATTATCAGAATACCTATCTGGACATTGAAAAATTGTAGTTCAGTTTTGAGGTTTCGTCACGTAAATAGAGAAATGTGTTTCGTTGTGTTGATACTTGTAGTAATATATTTTGATTGCATTAAATATGTCCTTGGAACAAATCTTAAATATTTTGTTTGTATTGATTGGTTAGAAAAGTTATTCATTTCTGGATGCACGTAGACATTTGAACCACGATCTTTCTTGTTTTATTTAAACTTAATTGTGGGATTTTGAAGGTTGGAAAAAGTTTCATGACTATCGCATTTGAACTTTACTATTCTATACTTCCTTTGTTACAGTACTTAGTAAACGTTTATGCTTTAATACGGTTGTATAATATTAGTAGCAAACAAATTCTGTGCCGTTCAGTTCAGTCAACTGAACAACGTATTAAAACCCCGCTGATATTTCATAAATGTTTTGTCTTTGCTGTATCGCGCTACTGTGCCGCGCCCTGCAGCTTTCTCGGCTCACGCGAAACAGCGGAGGTAGCGGGGCGCAGGACGTCTCGTGTTGAGTGCCGAAGCAGTGAGTCGACTCACTAGACTCGGATGATCCGTATGTTTCCAAACAGTGAAATGATCCGGACAGGCCCTCACTATAGCATGCTACTGTGAGTTACAACTGCACCACGGAGCTTTAAATAGAAAAATGTCCATGAGTTGTATTTACTTCACGTGGCCCGAAGAGAAGATTTCCTGTAACTTATATTTAACTCACGTGGCAGTCAATGTGTTAAAACATTGTTTTCTAAAAGTTGGGAATTTTTCTATTTCTTGTAACACGAATACTATTAGTCCTTGAAACAAATCATAATTAATTTTCGCGCCTCACTGTGTATCACGAACTTAATGAGTGACGTTTTTCAAGTCGTGGGGATTTCGTTCGTGTTTCCTCACGCACCAAAGTCAGAATGAAAAAATACCAACTGGAGTAGTACAATGCTTCAAACTGTTAGATTGCAGATGTTGACAAAGATATGATTTCTGATCGGCAATTATCGGTAAGAGTTTTCGTGACTGCAGTGCATTATAGTAATAATATGGGTACACAAAAAGTAGTCAATTTTATTTTAACAAGTATTTTACAATCTTTTTCCTGGCTTTAGTTTTTGCAAAATCATCAATAAGGTCTGTTACATCTATTCTTGATGCAACCTTGTTTTCGATTGCTATGAGTGCCAAATGTCAGAGTCGAGCTTGAGCCATACTGTACCTCAGATGCGTTTTCATCATTTTTAATTTGCTGAACGCCCTTTCGGCTGATGCAGAAGAATAAAACTGCGGTAAATACTTCCGTAACCTCACATTTTAATAATGCATATTTTATTATAATTTCGTTACATAATTGGCGAACTGCCCATGTTGGGGTCAATTTCGGCAGGAGAAATTAAAAGTCGGAATTCCTTCATTCAACTAAAATATTATATACAGTATAACGTCTATTATTCGAAGTAATTTGGGGACATGGATATTCGGCAAACGGTTTTATTCGGATATTCGAACTGTACACTTCTATTTGCCAATAAGAAGTACACATTAAATGTATTTATACTGCATTTGGAGGAGAGCGATCCTTCACATTGTACGCCGCAACACTTGGAAGACGCCGCTGTTGCTGTGAGCAGCTTTGATGCTGCCGCTACTTCTGCCGACTGAAGTGTGCCGATTGTTGGACTCTTGGACACATTGGCTGGCAGCTTCGCCTGTCAGCAGCGTCACATAGTGGCGTCTTGTGAAGGCCCAATTAGAAGCTTTGTTCCCCCAGCCGGTGGCCCAGTGCGGTTACTGTGAGAAACTTGGTTTGAAATGTTCAAATGTTTGTAAAGCTTATGGGACTTACCTACGGGGTCATCAGTCCCTAAACTTACAAACTACTTATGAACTACTTACGAACTAGGACGGCACAAATATCCATGCCCGAGGGGGGATTCGAACCCCCGACCGAAGTGGCCGTGCTGACCGTGAGTGGAGCGCCTCAGTCACCTCGGCCACCGCGGCCGGCAAACTTGGTTTGAAGCCGGCCGCGGTGGTCGAGGGGACTGAGGCGCTCCAGTCACGATCTGCACGGCCACTACGGTCGGGGGTTCGAATCCCCCCTCGGGCATGGATATTTGTGCCGTCTTTAGGATTAGCTAGTTCGTAAGTAGTTTGTAAGTTAGGGACTCATGACCCCGTAGTTAAGTCCCATAAGCTATACAAACATTTGAACATTTGAACTTGGTTTGAGGGGAAGGGGATATGATGGACGATAGGGTGGAAGGGTAAAAAAAATTGAATAAAAAATTCGACGCTCTACTGTAACTTTTTTCGATCGTCACTCACGAAGGCCGAGGGGCCCCTGGTGCTCGGGGGCCCCGGGGCACTGCCCCGCCTAGCCCTATCATAGCTACGCCACTGTGTGTGCGATAGATTAAAGTTCTGCAATTCAGACATAATAACTAGAGTTAATTCTGAGAAGTCCATACATAAAAGTGTCTGATAATGATATTAACTCATTAATACATTGATCAATCGTATAATAATGAAAAATATTGTGATTGCACAGTAAACGTAACCCCTTTATTATTGCAGGAAAGAATCTGTCACTGTTCTCTTCAGTGCGGGCAACTAAGTGCAAGTGATAAGCAGAAAGCATTTTCTGATTTCTACAAGTTAAACTCTGATAATCAAAGCAGACTTCTGGCACAGCAGTGTGTAGAGTTAGTAAACATTAAACGTCAGTCTACTAGTGCAGATGTTTCACACCGACATTGCAGCGTGATGTATTAGGTGTCTCCAAATGTAAATTGCGTGTTTGTCAAAAGACACTTTGTGTCACACTGAAGATTACTGGCAGCCATTTGCAAATTCTACAGGAGAAAATGAAGTTGTAGAAGCTTCTAGAAGATCACCGTGGAAAACACTACAATAGGCCACATAAGGTATCATATATTACTAAATCCTTAATAAGAAATCACATCGACTCTTTTCCAAAATCAAGAGAATCATTACTCAAGACATGAAAGTAAACAGTGTTGCTTAAATCCTGATCTGACTGTAAGAAAAATGTACAAACTGTTTTGTGAAGAGCACCCAGACGTTGACTGTTGAGAATATACCTGTAGGGATATTTTTAAGTCTGATTTTAGGCTGTGATTTGGTTTTCCAAGATCTGAGGCTTGTGCGTACTGTGATCGGCTTTTTATTCACCTCATTTCTCTAGAATCGAATGAGGAAATGCAGAAAAAAAGAGGAGGAAAGTCTACTTCACCGCCGCAGATCTGAGGCAGCGTATAAATCCTTGGCAGCTGATACCAGTATTAGCAAGGAGAATAAGGATATTTTTGTGGTTTGTGTTGACTTACACCAAGTTTTATTCTGTCCCAATTTGCATCATTCATCTTTTTTTTTTTTTTACCAAAGACAGTACTCCTGCTATAACCTTGCTATCCACGATAGCGGCAACAATATAGCTTTTATGTGCTTCTGGCATGAAAGCATAGCAAAAAGGGTTTCTGTTGAAATACTGAAGTATATTACAGAGAATTTCCAACCACTGAAAATAGGAGAAACAAGACATCTCATTCTGTGGTCAGATAGATGCATAGGTCGCAATAATAACTGGTGAATTGCTGCTCTTTTGCAGCATTTAATAGTACAGAAATATTTCACTATTGTTGAACAGAAATTTCTAATCACTGGTCATAGCTTCCTGCCCTAATGATCGTGATTTTGCCTTGGTGGAAAGGAAAAGGAAATCAGCAACAGTTTATGAACCTATGGACTGGGTGGAAGTCATAGCCAACGCTTGTTCCAAATTTTTAGTGTCTGTAATGAAAATGGAAGATGACTAAAGGGTCATTTAAAATAACAGACTACTTTTATCTCCAAATCATACATGATGACCCAACAACCATTCGTGGAAGGAAGAGTCACAATATTTTCCCCCCTTGGGTTAGTCAGAGTATTGCAAAGAAGATGAGAGGAACTGGATACAAAAATGTACCTCCTGTGAATGTCCACAGTTTTCCAAATGCGTACTCAGGTTCTCTACCCATAACGGCTGCATAGAAGAAGGACCAACTAAATATGTGGAGATATATTCCAGTTGCATCTAAAAATTCTATGAGGACCTGCTCTCATTGATTTAAGTTTTCACTATCTTTAGTAGCACAAAGTTCATATTGTTTGTATAACTGATTAGTGACAACAATGCAATTATGTTTATTTTTACCTTTGTTTCTATTATGCTCATTACACATATTTTGACTGAGAATTGTGACAGTGAAATACGCGATTTGTATTACGAACTGGTAATGCTCACAGTCAGTTACAACGTTGTTCCAATTTAAAACCGTTTAATACTCGATTTTTAAAAAATGAAATAGTTTTGTACATAGAATAAGTAGCCTACAAGCTTTATATGGTAATAAAGTATAGTTAACATCAAATAATTTGGAATTCTTTCATATCACGAGCCTAGAGATGTTTTTTCCACCTCCTGTATAACTTAGCTTTTGTCAGTTACAACATTGTTTGGGTTAATCATTCAATTGTAAAATATGTCACCAATAGGCAATTGACAATTTCAATGTGGACGCATTAAAATGCTCGATCCCTTGCAGGACTCCATTTTCATTAAGTCCCTTGAAATATGTAAAAACAGGGTTCTATTGTATCAATAATTGTACATATGCCCCAAGGCAATTGTCAATTTTTTTGTGAATGCACAGCTATGCTCAATCCCTTGCAGAAATCACGTCAGGCTGTGAGCAAACGGAATTAATGGGCAGGGGGTTGCTGCGATCATAGTGTGCCAGAAGTTGAGAATTTGCTTTGGAAGGGAAGCATGTCAGGATAGCCTAATTGGTTAAAGTGACCGCTGGCTCGAAGCAGGAAATCCATATTAGAATCCCAGTCCAGCGCAAATGTTCACCTTCATTGTTGAATTTATTTCAACACCCATAACAGTCAAACTTTTTCAGTACTTTGAATTAGTATTATAATTATAGATGTCACTGTGAGACCAAACATTCACTCATCATACAAAATGTTTAGTCTTCATATACACTTGTGTTCAATGTGAACTACTACTGATCTGCTCAGGAAACTGAGTGCAAGTCGTTTTCCTACTGGTTGTATTAAGAAATCAGACCCCTATTATAATATGATAATACCTTTGATTGGTATGACAGTGCATGTGTAGGCCTACATTGATATGTAAAACAGCTAATATTTTCAAATGAATACACTAATAGGCCAGATATCTTAGTGTGAACAGTACCATTAATACCACATGAAGAAAAATATGGATCAAATGTTTTATAATTACTTTGTTAAAAAGAATGTACTTACTTGTAGTTTTGCATCACACTGCTAAGGTCTTGATAAAGAGGAGGTATAGCACCAGTATCTCTTTTCCACGTTATTAGGGGAGCTGGAGATCCGTCTGCAGCACATGGCATAATAACTGTTTTGCCTACCATTGTTTCTGTATCATTTGGCTCTATTTTCCATGATGGTGGATCTGTAAAATTAGTAAATAAAAAAAAGACATGAAAAATTCAGAAGGAAATCACTGATGGAAAAAAAGGCTATGAACTGATACACAGCCATCTAATATGAAAGACATTCATTTGTTTTGGAATATTATGATCTATTATGAGCCAAATAAAATATAGTACAGTACCATACATAGACTTCAAAATGATACAATAATTCCACTGCCAATGCAAGCATATGCTGACAGGTGTGAACATTATTAAACTGTCAGTTTAATAAGTCATGATTGCAAAATACAGTTTATTTACTGAAGAATAGAGAAATTGGTAGAAATTGTCCTAGATGAAATCAGTTCAGTCACTGAAGACAGGTAGGAACACAGAACACTGATACTGACCATATAAGTAACATCAGAAGATAGGTTAAGGAAAATCAATTCTACATCTATACATTTGAAGAATTACGTTTGCACACACCTTACAAAATATGAAAGTATCAAGGATAAACTAAAGAGAGTGAAAGGTATAGAATGGGATTGCAGTTTTCCGGACCAAAAATCAAGAAAGGAATCAATGGTTGAGATGCCAGTTAGGCAGAGTTTTACATTATCCTTGAAGTTATTCAAACTGTACATTGAGAAAATGCCAAATTAAGTCAAAGACAAATTCAGATCATGAATTAGAGTTCAGGGAGAAGAAACATATACCACATGATTTGCTGTTGACACTATATGACTTGGGGGAGCAGTTGAATGGAAGATATACTGTCTCGAAAAGAGGTTATAAGAGGTACACCAACAAAAGTAAAACAAGAGCACAAGTAATGGAATATAGTCAAAATAAATCAGAAGACACCAAAAGGATTAAATTAGAAAGTCAGACAATAAAAGATGGTAGTGAGACAGTGATGGTACTTTGATAGGAAACAGCTGATAATCACCAGATTAAGAGAGGGTATAAAATACTCTCCCAAGAAGAAGAAGAAACATTTTTACAGAAATTTGTTTATACCCTTTCTACTATAATTTTAAGACCTTGAAAATATTTTCTAAATTTATTTGTCTGCAGTGAAGCCTTTTCTGCAAGTGAAACAAGCACAATAAACAGTTCAGACAATGCTTATACCAGAATGACAAATACTCTTCTTACAACACAACAAAAGGTAAATATGTCCAGGCCAGAGTAAAAGTGTAATAGATGATAACTAAATTCTCGCCTTATCTGGCAGCTTCAAAAACAATTAAATACTGACAAAAATGAAAACATATTTGCACATTTTATACATGATGTATATGACACTACGTACATGCCATTGAATTTTAGGTCAGGATGTATGTATCCCACTGCAACCATTCGAAAGTTCACTGCCTTCAGGAATTACACTTTCTGTCAAAAAGTGTGAATACAGCAATGTGTTTCTCGTATAAATGTTTTTATAGCTGCCAGATGAGTCGATAAGCTAGTTTTCCTCTTTTACATCTTTGACTCTGGCCATCACATACAGCATATTACCCTTTGTTGAACTGTGACAGGAGCATTTTTTTTTATTTCGCTGTTACTCTTTTACTGACTGTCTCAGTTGACAGGATAGTGATTTAGAAAAGCTTCAAAATTTCTGCATGAAAAATTGAATAAATGTGGTTTTTAATTTCTTTAAGTCCTAGCTGTCATGAGGTACTGTAATGATACAACATGGACATATGAAATTTTGTGTCGGGACTGAGATTCGAACCCGAGTCTTCCAGCTTAATAGGCAGCTGTGCTGAGCCTCTACGCCAGCCTAGCCACACACCTGCAAGGACTACCCAAGCATGTACCCAGCCTAACCAATACTCTCATAAGTCCTCCAATCAGCAGTCAGGGCCTCATGTGCATCCAAACTGAGAGAAGCATCACATCATGTCTAAGAGGATTACAATTAAGATTTCTTTGAGAACAGAAAAATACAAGGATGTGCCAATATGCCCAAAAGAACAGAAGCTGCAATTCTTAATTGTGAATCCGTATGGTCAAGATGTGATACTTCTTTAAGTCCAGATGCACAAGAGGACCGACTCCTGACATGACTATGGGGCCTACTGCAAGTCATGGAGTATAATGGTAAAAGTAGGAGAAGATGTGAGCATTTGTATTGGTCTGGGTACATGCTTGGGTATCCTTGCAGGTGCATTAAGCCCAAGTGCCTTGACTGGCATAGAAGCTTTGTGCAACTGCCTTGTTAGCTGGAGGTCCTGGGTTCCAATCTTGACTCTGGCACAAATTTTCACATGTCCATGTTGTATCATCTCAACACATGTGAGCAGCTGAAACTCAAAAACATCATCTAAAATATGTATTTACAACAGCTGCAGTATCACATAGGAAATCTATTCTTAATTAAATAAATACTGCCCTTACAATTATTTTACTGTGCTTCCTTAAAAGTTTACTGCAATTAACAGATACACAAGGAAACAATAAACAACTAACAAAATACTTTTATTTGTTATTACAAGATTTACTTTGAATTTAAACCATCATATCTAAAAAAAGTGATTACTGGATAAAAAAATAATAATAATAATAAAAATAAAACAAAAAGAAAATATAAATAAATTTTATTCCTTATCCATTCATCTACCTTCATGCAAAGTTCGAGTCATTTCTTACAAGTTTAAATTGTGGGAGTCACAGACTTCAGAACCCTCTATAACGACACATAACAAAAGAAACAATTACACAAATAAATGATAATGTGTTTAAAAGTGCTCATACATGAAAAAATCTGTTTATGAATAAATGTTTACAAAAGTGAATATGATTGCACCATCTTCAAAGTGATTATAAAAACCTTATTTCACATCACCGAGGTTTTAAAGTTCACAAACTTGTGGAAAGTAATTGTTTAAGATGTTTATTTCTGAACTGTCAGTACTAATTTTAGATAAATTCAAAATTTAAAATGTGTCAGTACTTACATGTCACCATACCCCATATTTGATGAAAGCAGATTAAACTTCATGATTCACAAGATCAACTTCAAGACACTAATTTGCAAAGTACATTTTATTTCGATATAAATTATGCAATATCTTGTAAATTCCACTACACTAAGTATGGAAGCAAACACTACTAGTTTCATCATCACAACCTATACAAAACGACTATTTTACCAGATTAATAATTTCTTTTGTCGACAACATGCACATTAGTATTCAAGAAGTCCACCACTTACTTTGTTTTACTTATATCATCTTTTCATAAAAAATATTTTTTTCATTTTAATTATTTGGTCTTAACATCAGGGACTATACAAGTAGTTTTGTGTGTTTTAGCTGGTCTAGATAACATGTAGTTCATGAGTGTCTATCATATGTAGATCAGTGTTTCTATATTTGGGATACTGAAGTTCTTTAGAGATATGTTACAATGCTAAGGCAAGATGGACACCATGATTTTATATACTTTACAGTTACAAACAATAAATGTGTTTATGTCAGTCTGATTTAAAAGTTATTTTTAATCTTACCTTCACATTAAAGGGGTAAAAAAACTTGAAACTGTTTCATCATACCACCTATGAGAATGAGGCTATCAACTCCAACAATGTAAGAAAAGCAAAACTTTTAGCTGACTAAAACTTTGAAAAATTAATATATGCAAAACATTGTGTATCTATAAGGTGTACTAGATAAATGATCATCAGCATTAATTTAGAAGGGGAATTACCTTACACCACTCACTGAAACAGGTTTTTTTTTCATTTAAAATCGGATATAAATAGTGCCGTTAACTAAACAATAATATCTGTCAAATTGAAATCTTTTGCCGAAAGAATTAACTGATTTGCTAAACTAACCTGTATGTCACCTCCAGTTTATTGTTCAGAATTTGCTTATACCATAACATAAATAAAGTACAATAGATGTTCTTATGTACTCAAAATATTTGAATAACGTTCAACTCCTACATTTTATAGATAGGCCTATAACTAACCTCTTGTTGTCCCCTCTCCCTTAGGGACATTTACATAATGTACTGTAAAAATTGTTTTTAAATTTTGTCATCATCCATATATGGGACAATAAAATTTTCTTGTTAAACTTGTAAAGGAAGGACAAATTTATTTTTGTTATAGAATTTTACAAAGTCAATTATCCTCTTTGGTTTTCAAAAATCTTTGGTGTGTGCATTTCATTTTGCAGGTTATTATCTTTGTCTTTGTGTTACACATATCAGTTTTGATTCTGAGGTGTGTTGTGTGTTACTGTGCATCAATAAAACTGAAGTCTATCACTTTTGATATGTTATTTGTTAGCATCAAAAAATAAGTTCCAACAGGTTATAAATCCAAAATCAAATAATATTTTTGTGTTAAGTTAATACTGGATACGAAATGCTTATTCTTGTATGATCTTCCCATCTGAGGTTAGTGTTCTAGCCAGATGTGCAGTGAATAATAAGTAAACCTCAACAGGGAAAGTGAGATCATCTGCATCGGCAAACTCAAAGATTTTGAAAATTAAACTGCTTGAAAATATAAAGTGTGCAAAGTATCTATATGGTCAACTACAAACTGCTCCTTATGAAAATTGGCAAATATGTGACTAGAGATGTGTCACACAACTGGTTCTATAGCTATATTGGTTAACGAAAGCACCAAATAGAAATAAAAAATGCTAACTGTCTAGGTCTTGCAGGTCAGATATACTACACACAACTAGTAATGTACTAATGGGGTCTGTTCTTGGCCTTGTACTCTTCATATGGTTTATCCACTTCCTCCTAAACACATACTTAATCTTCCTTCCTGAATGCTAATGACACAATCTTGGCTTGAAGCAAATAAACTGCTCATAAATACACAAATAACAGTAAGCATGAATTTCCATACAAGAAAAAAATGTTACACCCTATAATGCAGTTATATCTATTGGCAACATTGCCATGATAAATAGACAGAAAACCAAATTTCTTCGAATTATCATAAGTAACACTCATAACTGAAAAAACACATATTCCGGCCTTGTCACAGACGGTTGACAAAATCTTCTATGTATTACATTCATTAAAAGATACAGTGTAGATACTTCAAGCTGGTATATCATGTCCTGTTTGAGTCTTTTCTCAGCTATGACTTCATTTTCTGGGGAAATAGTTCCGACTATCTTACAATTTCCCAACTACAGAAAAAAAGTGGTTAGGATAACAGCTTTAAAAAGGGCTGAACATTGTAAACCACTGTTCAAACAGTAAAAATATTATGCCACTTCCATGCCTTTATAAAATGGAAGTGGCTTGTTTTACAGTCCAGTAGTTGGAATCCATCCAGAGAAATGCAGACCACCACAAACATGACACCAGAAGCAAAACCCCCTACAAATTATAGCTCACAACACAATTATGTATGGTAATGAGGTTAACTGTATGGGTATCAAAATTTACAAACAGCTCCCAACAGATCTCAAAACAATCAAAAACCCAAAAATAATGAGAATTAAATAAAAGGAACTATCAATAAATTACTGTTTCTATTTGATACATGAATTTCTTGAAACAAAATTCTAATTACCTGCTAATAACTAATTTCTATTTTAGCAATAATGTATGGCATGTAATTATTTATTTATGTGTGTGCAGCATATTGAATAAAAATTCATAGTACCATATGTGGAATATTCTCGAAAACAACTACTTGCGACACGGGAATAGCCGTACACTCTAAGGTGCCTTGCTGTGGAGTGATAGCTTCTCACTGTTGGAGGTTCGAGTCCTCCCTCAAGCATGGGTGTGTGTATGTGTGTTGTCCTTAGCGTAAATTAGTTTAAGTTGTTTCTAAGTCTAGGGACCAATGACCACAACAGTTTGGACCGATAGCTATACAAACATTTTAGTTTTTTGAACAAAAACAAATTTGAAAATCTTGTGGATTATGGTCCTTGGTATTAATATAAATTGCAAGCATTCCCCTTTCCACCAATGGGAAGAAATAAAGGAAACACAAATGAAAGAGAGATGAAACCACCAATCATAACTGGCAACATTCAATATTTAAGACACCAGCTTTCCCTCATCCAGCAGTTAACGTAACACCCAGAAGACGGCCGCTTGCAATAGTGGCTGAAATGTCGGTGAAATATTTGATATATTGACGATGCGGTCCAATACCCAGAAGAGTTTTATCAACAATCTGATGTCACAGCTGGTTGCAAATTCTACAAAACGTGACTCAAACGCTCAATGAATTGTCACCATGTCAAATGAAGAAAAACTATGCAGTATATTATGAACTGTAACACATCAGAAGAAATGTGGAACAAGTTAATGTCTATTTATAAACAAAAATCCATAACAATGTTTAAATGTTACTGTAGTAGTCAGAGATTTAAAAACACGGCTTCATACGGTTGAATTCAGAAACTTGTCGTTTTAAACCGTTTAAAACGATGTATGATACGGGAGAGAGGTTCATTTCATCCTGGTTGTCAGGCAACTCGCAATGCCTTACGGCAGTGTCAACGGCATACGTATTAGGCGCTACCATTCGGGAATGAACGGAAGGAATCCCGAAACAACTAGGAAGTGAACTGGCGTCATAACCGACAGGTTTATATAAAGCCAGACAGTAAGGACACTCTTCAGTCATATGCAATCAGACAGGATAGAAAAGTTAGTACAATGCGGCCTCGAACAGAGGCTGTGTTAGAAACGATTGTTTTCCAAATGTGCAGTGTGACGAAGCACTTAAATATTCTGTGTTAGCAGACGAAACATGGCAGCGGTTTGAGGAGGTATGGCGTATCTTGCGAACACTATCGGAAGCCACAAGCAAGGTTGAAGCCCATAATGCTGTCCTTTCGGATATACATGATGCCTCTGACAGCTTGTCTAGGGAGGTAGATGCTGTACTTCTGGAGTGTAACGCTCTTTCTCAAGCAGAGAAAGCATCGATCAAAGAAGCTGTAAGCTCAAGGCACACGTTTGCATGTAAATCTATGCATGCTGCAGCAAATAAGTTGGATTAACGTTTTAAAGGAGAAACCTTTAATCAGGGGGAGAAATGCAGACTCTAGACTACATCCCAAAATTGATTGAAGTTTTGGGATATGACAGTGGAGATATCATGGCAAAATTGGCGTCATTCTGGGGCGGCGGAAGGCTTTTTCTAACAATACAGCTTATGGTTTGCATCAAAACGTGTATCTCCGTCTGGTGGAAAGGCTGATGTACGAAACAACCCCTGGGTTCACCTGCTTCCATACTTTTGAGTGTACCGCCTTTCTCAATGGCAAATAAGCGTAACTGGTCAGCTCACGGACGAATTCACACACCATTACGGAACAGACTGTCTCAAGATACAACCGAAAAACTGGCGTGTATACAGTGGAACGTCAGGTACATGGGTGACTCACAAGACATCGACACGTTGCCGTCATCGTGGGAGGAGGAATCTGATTGATATTATGGTAAGCGACTACCGGCATGTATATTTGTTCCAGTAACAGGAAGTGTTTGTTTCTTCCACAAAGAAGTTTTTTAATTGTCATTATTATTAATAATAATATTGTTTGTAATGCAAGGTTTTGATTTATATTTTGCAGTCATCTACAGTGTCATAAATAAAGACATTTTACAATGTTTTCTTGTAGTGTAATTACGTTTCGTAATTTGTCAGTTGTGCTTTACACAAAATTTAGAGCCACATATCGAATAAAAATGTACTATATTTCTATATTCTGGACTATGAAATGTATATAAGAAATAAAATACCCATTGTAACATTTCGGATGTCTAATGTTTCGGTTTGCACACTCAATATACCCATCTAACCCATTACACCAATACTACCTGGTATTAAACGGTTTAAAACTAAGGTTGTCGTATTATACGAAATATATCGACATGGTTTTAAACATCGTCGGAACTCTAGTAGTAGTACAAGGTGTCTCATGAAAGACACCCGGGAGAGGTCCACCACGGAGTGTGCAGCACGTTTGGTTGTTGCCACTCTGCCTGCAAGCTGCCGTTATGAAAGTTCTCTGACATTTTAAAGCAGTGCCGAGTCCAGCAGTATTGTTGCTGGGCCCTAACAGGTATGTGAACAATATTCTCCATTCATTTTTTCGAGACGTTTCACCCAAGGAAAATATGAATGGGTATTTAATGTAGGAAAATGGAAGACTATACATCACCAAAGTTCCTGTGACACCAACACAAAGCGTTCTTGGTGATAGGATAGTTGACTGGCCTCCTTTTTCTCCAGATCTAAATCTGTGTTGTATATGCAAGTAATCCCCACATACTAAAAGAGTTGGACGATAGGATTCGGCTAGTTATTTCGTAGATTTTAGCAGCTGAAATTGAGAGTTTGAAAATTTGTTTAGGAGATGTCAGGCTGCTCTTTTCACAGAGGGACATTATTTTGAGCACCTACTGTAAATAAAGGCAAGGTAAACAGTGTTGCCATCTGATCAGCTTAAGCTTACAGTAAGCTTAAGCTTATCAGATGGCAACACTGTTCATACTTAACTCTGTGGATGTGCCTGTGGCAGATTAAAAGTGTGACAGTCAGGCGGGGTAGTGGCCAGGGGCCGTGCCGCACGACTTTCGGGTGTCTTTCATGAGATACACTGTAGTATAGTTTGCAAAAGAAACCAGTTGATGACAAAGGTACACACATTGTCAGTACTGAATATCTTGCAGATCACTTGCAAATTATACATAATGAAATACCCGAGGAAAGGATCTTTAAAAAAATTGGATGACTCAATCAGCAGCAAACAAATATTTTGTTAGTGCATGGGAATCTGTCCAGAGAAGTGGACCAGCACTTATCAACCTAATATGCAGACTTAACCATTCAGCAGTGTAGAATGAAGACAAGTAATAAAGGTGAAATTCTTCCAGCAAGTAATAATTATAACAAAAATATTGTAAAAAACATAAGCATTTAGAAAACTCTGGTACTTGGCACTATTATCACTTATGTCATAATGCTGGATCAATGGCTGCAAAAAGAGGATGGCCACAACTACAAACCAATTACCACATAATGTAGCAGCTGTTGTTGGAGTAGTAGTGTTCAGTTCAATTCATCCAGGCACAACTAGAGAACCATGGTATATGGATCCAGCAGCAACTGGAAACAAGTCCACTCAGTGTGCTTGGTTCATCACATATGAAGAATTTCCAGAGGCAAGATCTGTTTCTACTGATGATGGAAAATACATTTCTACTACTATATTTGGAGAAAGACAGGGCAAACTGTCTGAAATGTACTTTGAAGCCATGTCAAGCTGTGAATGTAGGGCTGCTTATGAACTTGTCTTTTTGTGGCACAGGAGAATGGTACATGAAAATATCAAATAAGTGAAATATTTTTTGTCAAGTGACAAGACAGGTTTCGTAAGACCATGAGTTTAAGTGTGATGACTACATTATTAGCAGAATGTGCAACCTGTCATTTCCATTCACTGTTATCAATTCAAAAGAAATAGGTGAAATTGTACTTTAGATTTGTGTAGTCAAATGAAAAGAGACTCTTCAGGTGGTGGAAAATATTTCCTAATGCAAAAAATGACTGCAGTAACTGGAGACTGGTACTACATCAATAATAAGTCACACACAAGTGAATGTGTGAGAAGTTTATGTAAAGTGAGTGGGAAACTTTTGTCCAGAAGCATACAGACAAGAAGGACAAATAATAGGGTGGAGTTTTGTAATCAAGTAGTCAACAGTTTGACTAACCAGCATAGTATTTTAGATCAGACGACAGTACCATACATTCAACAACAACAATATGAAGCTACAGTGAAGGAAAATACAGGGTGGTCAGAAATTTCCGTTACAAACTTCTAGGACTTGTAGAGGGTAGTGACTAGTGAGTACATAACATTTTGAATAGGAACCCTTGTCCACAAACGTTCGTTTCCGTTCCATGATGGTTTCAATTCAGATGATTATGTCATCCACTCCTACTTGAGGAATGGAATACTTTTTTATAGTGCGTATTTGTCCAAAAATTGCCCCCTCCCCTCTACCCCCCCCTCCCCCGCTGTAAGTAATCTCTGTACATAAAAATACGTACACGTACTTCAAAAAGAGTGTCATTGTTAAATTACTGTTAGGAATTAAGAAAAGATTAATGTTTTATTACAAAGCTAAGATGCTGTAGTACCATGTGTCAATAAAAAATCAGGTCTTTAAACCATATGCTTTCTTAAAAATAGAGTGAGAAACGTTACGAAACTTAAAACTCACGCAGAATGAAAATTAGGCTTTCTCGAGTTTCACAAGCAATGGAAAATATGTAAGGAAAAAAATAAATTGACAAAACTGTGGTGGGGGACTGATGACCATCGCAGTTTTGTCCCCCTGAAACTTCCGAACAACAAAACGATGTGGGGTGGTCGTATATACCATCAACAGTTTTTACAGCGTGAAAATCGGAAAAGTTATTTCCCCCTTTTTCCCAACCCGGCCCGACCTGAAGTGGCCATCTCCGCGCGGCTCAATGTAAATAAATGAGTAGCCTGTTATCAAAGACGGACGTCTATCGTTTGCCAGAAACTGAGATAAACGTCATTCTTTATTCCTAAACGTAGAGCCAATATATTTATAAGCTGTTTTGAGCATTATCAACTTTAATACTCGAAGATTTATACCTGGAAATGGTTAATATCAATTTGATTACTCAAGTACCTTCAAATTGTGTTTGGAAATACAGATGTCCATCTTTGAAACCAAAATGTGTAGGTGTCCGCTTTTGATGTGAACACGCTTTCAGATGTTCGTTTTTGAAACTCAGAGATTATCTTAGTGGAAAATATTAAATTCTGAACTCTATTACATATTGGAAAAATGGTACATATTTGAAAAGTGAAAACTACAATAATCATAATAATCTTCTTAATTTATATACAAAATGAAATGTTATTGCATTGAATCTCTAAAATTATAGCATAAGGTTTATTGAAACTGTCTCCAGATCTTTCCTTAAACATCCTTACGTTATTTCTGACATCGAACTTCTTTCCAACAAGTGATAATTTCGTACAACACACCTTACAACAGAACAGTGTAGTTTAAAAGCTAGTCTTACCTTTGTTTCTTTTCAATGTGTACTTTTCACTTTTCAGGTTCTCTCAACCGCTTCCTACCTTTTACTTCGGACGCTGGTGATATATTATGTTCCATTTTACTCGCTTTAAGATGGTTATTAGTAATAACACTATAAAAAAATTACGGAAAAACTTACGTGCGAGCTAATACGTCTTAGTATCTAGCACATAATGTTGCCATGTCTGATTTTCGAGGTCATGTGATCATATACTGTTTACCCATTGGTGCACACTGCAGGTGTCCAAATTTGATATCAAACTCTTATGCAGGTGTCCGCTTTTGATGTGAACAGTCAAGTTTAACGTGTGATTTATCACATTTACGTCAATTATTGGAAAAACTGATTTCACCAATGAAAAGATCGGAAAAACTTTCTTTACGATCGACTGCTAACTAAATTTCGACCATTAGGTCAGATGTCCAGGTTTGATATTAGGCTACTCAAATATTCCTTTAAATCAAGAGTGGGTATTTTATCCGCTCTCAATTATTACAGTGGGTACAGCTACCGCAGTACCCACTTCAACCGCCGGACCTGATACTGAAGGTTGACCCATCCAGGTATGCACAGCTGCTTGTTTTGTAATTCAACGCCAGAACCACGAACTCTGAAGAGCAGTACGTTGCGTCTCCCAAGGTTATCCAACATCGATTCGTCCTCTATCTTCTCGATTTTTCCCATATTCCTTTAACATAAGTATACCTTCCCACAAATCAAAATGTGTACCGGTATGAGAACATTTCAGCAAGTCCTATAGGCCAATCTGTTTTGGTCTTCTATATCATCAAGACAATTATCGTTCACAGTTGTTAATAGAACTGCCATCTCTCTTTCATACTCTTTTCTTTCGTTTGGTGTAGGTGTATTTCCGATGCCAGGATCGGCAGCACACCAACACTGTTTACTTATAAAGATTCCCTTAATTCTTTGTGATCAGTGACGGCAATTATTTTCATTCAACAGTTCTATTTTTCGCTCGTCCGTTACGTTTGTAATGTGTAAATGTATCGTGCAGTAAGAAAATACTTCCAGTTTCCCAATTATTTTTGTGGAATTAATTGGCATCTGAAACTTTCACCTTTGCTGTTTATAGAGAGAACGCTGACGAGCGCTCGATAGTGCAGAATCTTGTACGACCCTTTATTTTCCATTCGTGGAACAGGAAGGTGATGTTCCAGCAAGATAATGCTACACACGAATTTTTTTTTTAATAAAGAAAGAAAGTGAAGAGCTGCTGGGGGGGGGGGGGGCGGCGAAGGGTCGTTCGCCCCCCCCCAACCCCCTTTGGATCCGCCTATGACACCAAGTACTGATATGGGAGGCTCAGCATGGTTTGACAGCTGGTACCGCAATAGCGCTTGAACTATTGATCTGTAAATGTACTAATTTAATGTACTCTATATGAACTGGTTCAGCAATAAATCTTAAGTGCTGTGGAAAACTCTAAGAGGGTGTGCTAATATTTCATTTTCAGAATTGTATATTTTACTCTGTTTTTCTCAGCGATACTGCTCCTGTAGGAATAGGAAATGCCAGGCCATCTAATGTTGATACTTATTTTAATTTCTTTATTATAAATATCTTCGCTTGTGTAAGGATTTCCTAGCTAACGTAGGTATTCTTCAAGTGTTGTGTAGACGTGTAGTAGTAACTAATATGGCAAAAATTCAACTAGTAGAAAGATTCTCTACATTAAAAGACGCACTTAAGGTGTGTATCTCCAGCGCTTAGTTTGTCATCTCTTTCAAAATATGGTAGATAATATCCAGTAGGGCACTACACTAAGGTGGAAATAGTACGGGCTATCACCTAATATCGTGTCGAACCACGTTTCGCTCGTTGAAGTGCAGAATTTGGGGACTGCGGCGCGCCAGTCACGGTCTGCACGGCCACTACGGTCGGGTGTTCGAATCCCCCTCGGGCATGGATATTTGTGCCGTCCTTAGTATTAGCTAGTTCAAAAATAGTTTGTAAGTTTAGGGACTGATGACCACGTAGTTAAGTCCCATAAGCTATTCAAACATTGGAACATTTGAAGTTCAGAATTTCCACGTGGTATGGACTCAGACAAAATGTGTTTACTTATTGTAGGTTGGTATGGTGTCTGTTCTTACGGACATGCACGCGAAGACGGCGTTTGGTCCATATACTTCCCCGTAGATGCCGTCATAAGTTCGACCTCGCATGGGAATTCGTAATGGCGAGTGTAAGAGGGTTTGGACGATGGGGGCGCTACAGCCGTAACGTGTGACTTGTGAAGTTTGAGGCAGATGTGAGGTGAGCACGGTTAGTCAAGTGGTAGCCGGGCGCGGTGGCTCAGCGCGCTCGGTCAGAGCTCTCAATGCTCTCTGTAATAAAAAAGGGTTGGGGGGGGGAGTGTTTAATGCGACCGCTGGCACCAAGCAGCAAACCCGGGTTCGATTCCCAACACAGCTCACATTTTCACTTGTCGCCATTGTATACTTTCAGTGCCCCAATGCACTTAATGTGAATCCTATCCTCCCTAATCCTACTTCCGTCCCCTCCTTAATAAATAATTTGCAAAATTTTGTGTACAAACTGCCTCTCGATTACATCCATTAAATGTTCTATTGAATACATGTCGAGCGACGTGGGTGGTCAAGCCATGCTTTGCATTTGTCCGGTATGTTTTTCATGCCAGTACTAATAATTGTGGTCCGATGACATGGATTATTGCTTTCGTAAAAATCCATCGTTTTTTGGTAGCATGAAGTTAATGAATAGCGGTAATTGATCTCCAAGTAGCCGAACATATGTGTTTACATGCAGAGATCCGTCTAGTTGGAACAGAGGATCCAGCCCAATTCATTTCATCCTGCCTAAATCATTATGGAACTACCTGCAACTCGCAAATTGCTATGTTGCGTCCGTGGCAGCATGGGGCCTCTGCGAATTCCAAATCAACTCTTGCTAAATGAAATCGGCACTCATTTGACCAATCCACGGTTTCTAGTCGTGTGGGTTCCAACCGATATCTTCGAGAGCCCGTTAGAGGCACTGCAGGCGATGTTACGGTGTGAGCAAAGGCACTTGAGCCGATCGTCTGCTACCATTGCTCAGTAACCTCAGTAACTGCCATAACGGATACTTTGGTTGTACAGCTCACCTTGATTTCTGCGGTTGTATCACGCAGTGGTATTTTCTGTTAGCACTGACAACTGCTCTCGGTCATAAAGCACAGGCCGTCGGCTACTGCTCTGTCCGTCGTGAGAGGTAATGCCTAAAATTTGGTATTGCTCGTACAATGTAGATCTCGGAATATTGAACTCTCCAACGATCTCTGAATGGAACATGTCATACGTCTAGCTCCAATTACCATTCCACAATCAAAGGTTACTAATTTCCGTCATTCGACCTTGATTATGTCGAAAAACTTTCAACACGAATCTCCGGAATACAAATGGCAAGTCTCGTCTCGTTTTTCTAGTTCGTATTGCTAGTAGTACTACCCGTAACAGATAATCCAATTGTTAGTATGTGGGTGATGAAGATGGCCGCTCCTGTAGAACTGGCTTCTAGAGTATCTGAACAAATAGAAACTCTTTGCTAGCAAGTTAGGATTTGGAAGAAGCATAAGAATCATTCTTCTTCGTCTTCTTCTTGGTTCTTTTATCGAGTAGCTGTTCGAGAACGTCTTCGACTGGGTTGACGTCGTCTTCTGCATCTTTCTGTCGAACTCTCGGACTTCTACGGGGTGCCTGTCTGTTTTCTGTCGTCAGTAGTGGTTGGATGTTTCTTGTTGAGCTTCGCAAACTCCCCCTTAGAAGCTGGAGCTCTCGATGTAGGCCACTAACTCCTTGTTAGTGGAGGCCCTTCCTCTGCCAAAGCAGATCTCGGGCAGCAGCGGCCGCACTCGCCCCGTCACGCTTTCCAGGTGTACGGTCCGCCTCTTTTGAATGTGAGGGCAGGGCGGCCGTCGTCTTCCCTGTCCCTTTTGTGCCACCAGCGCCGCGGCGGAGTCACTGAGCGCATTGTGGCGCTAAGCTCCGATGCGCGAGGCCGTTACCCGTCGGGGTTCCAATCCTCCCTCGGGCATGGGTGATTGTGTTGTCTTTAGTATAAGTTAGTTTATAAGCAGTTTGTAAGTTTATGGACTGATGACCCCACATTTAAGTACCGTAAGCTTAACAAACATTTGAACGTTTTTTGTGCCACCAGCAGCGGTCCGGCCAGAAATATAGCTGCACCCACGAAAATTAGCGGCGTGTTCGCTGCTGCTGTTCGCGCACTAGAAAGAGGCGCAGGTGACTCCGGTGTATAAGAAAGGCAAAAGAACGTACTCATATAATTACAAACCAATATCATTATCATCAGTTTGGTGTAGAATTATTGAACATATTCTAAGTTCCAATATAGTAAATTTCCCTGAGGCGGAAAAGCTTTGGTACATTCATCAGCACGGCTTTAGGAAGCATGTATCGTGTCGCTTGGAACTTTGCGCTGGATCAAAGATTCGCTATGAATGCAAGCTAAGTAAGGAGCCAATGCTGCAGAGTACTTTTTGTAAAACCGAATTGCTACCCCACCTGGACCTGATGACATTTTTGTTTTCAACTCTCTCAGCTGTTTCTCTACACCGGCTATGCTTGTTACTATGTCCTCCATTTGGGAGTTTGTGCGACCATCAAGTGAATGTATGTTTGCATGGTCGTCCTGTGTGAATTATTTATTAAATGTCAAATTTAAATCTTCGGCGTTCATTTTGGTGTCTTCTATCACCACCCCAGAGTGATCAACGAGAGACTGGATAGAGACCTGTGATGCGCTTACCTATCTTACATAGGACCTGCATTTTTTCGGGTTCCCTGCAAGATCTTTTGCTAAGGTATGACGGTGGTAGTTACTTTATGCTTTGCGCACTGATCTGTGTACAGATGCTCGAATCTCTGCTAACTTTTGCCTGATTTGATTTGCTTGACTTATTTTGAACCGAGAGTGCACCAGCCTTTGTTTTCTCAGCATCTTTGGAATATTGTTATTGAATCATGGTGGGTCTTTCTCACAATCCACTTTGTCGGCACGTATTTGTCCAGCGCTTAATTTACAATGCATTTACATTTTGCCCATAATTCCTCTATGTCCACCGTTCAGGAACTGTAGCACAAGATAGCTATATTTGATCAATAAGAGTGCCGGAAACCATTTTAGGAACCAAAGCGAAAAAAATGGTGTCGATGGGTTTCGAACTACCGACCATATGCATCGAAACGTAACGCACTACCCACTACTCCATGGCGAACAACTACGACGTTGTCCCTTAATTCTCGTACTATTGCTGGCTGTTGCTAACAGCTGAAATGGCACATTTAGAAACTAGATTATAATTTATCGTACTATGAACGTCGTGCTTTTATTAATACTTCAGTGCGCCACTGCTTTGAAATGACAAAGCGTAAGCTATAATTAGAAAATGATAAAATACAAGAATCAAGATGGCGTATGCCAGAGTGAGTTCTGGGCGAGGAATGTCACCTGACACTTCCTAACGCCATGTATACGTAAAATCAAGAGGCGATGTCAAATCGCCGTTATTTATGCAAATATCTCTGTAACGGTGAGAGTTATGGAAGAAACATAAAAGAGGATAACTGTAGAGAATATTTTCCTCTACAAATTCGGTTAGTCAGTTCCGTGTCAGATGAACGGTTTGTTTGAAATTACATTACAAACGCGTTTTTGTTGTACTGAAGTAGTTTTTGTCCGAGAAATTTGAAAAGGGGTGGTACTGGTCTCTGGAGGCCAACTATTATGTGTATAAAATTTGGTGCCGATCGGTTGGACGGTTCGACCTATAAAGTAGGAACACGTTACTGACATACAGACATCATAAAATCGCCGTTATTTTTGCAAATATCTCTGAAACGATGAAATATGAATAAAAAACACAAGAGAACAAGGTTGTAGAGAATTTCCGCCTCTACAAACATTTTTATTCAATTTTCGTGTCATATGTACGGTTAAGCCGTTATTTTCATTTAAATTTCGATCTGTCAAAAGGCCCACTTTTAGCATAACTACCATAACCTACAGTGGGCCAAAATGGTATAACCACTGAGAAGGCGAATCCTGATGACACGGTCGCTGAACACGACGTAACAGTCGAGGGAGTGCCTCTGCATTTAACTGTCAGTGTAGACTACTGGAAAGCCATGATGCCTATGTAAAACTGTAAAAAGTACTAACTAATATGTACAATTAGGAGTGCAATATTTTTAAAAAGTCATACTGAAATAGGTCTCTACCTTTGGTGGAAGCAAGTCGGAAAGACAGTACAACCTCGATGTAAAACGTTGAAATACATCTCTAAAAGGCAATCGTTAATGTGAATCCCATATGGTGTCATCGTGTGATACTGACAAGCTTTCCATAGCAGACTGAGCGACATACCCGAAAAAACAGACACCATATCAGTAACTGAATACACCGAATGCTCCCTACAGGCAACTGGCAATTTCTTTGGGGATTGCACACATATGCTACATCGCTTTCGGGAGTACAGTTAAGCTGTGAGCAAGTGGAAGAAATGCGCAGGGGGCAATAATATCGTAGTGTGTGATATGGTGAGAATTTTGGCAGGACAGGAAGCGCGACTGAATACCCCTTATTAAGGCGACCACTGGCCCGAAGCGGTCCTATGTAATCAATATCTATAATATCATAGAAAGTTCTCACTCCTTTCACACTATTTAACCCAGTGTGCAGCTCAATGTTATTGGGATATTCTCCAAGTTTTTTTTAACTTTTGGAAGTTTAACTTGGACAAATTTCTGAGCTTTAAGAAGTAAAGTACTATTCCATAGCTCCTATGTGGAGGTTAGTTTCCCTGCCTGTCCCTCCAAAATTTATGGATGTAGATGGGTGACAATTTTTCAAAAGAAACTCCCATAAGTTTATTCGCAATGAGCGCATTATCCGCCATAATAGCATGTGGCACGTTAATGATATCTATCACAATCAGTAATGACCCAGGTAGATTAGCCATTTGTTGTCTCTGGGGCTTTTGGGTGTTATTACTGCACTTGCCCTAGAAACCGCCCGAACAGCTGAAAAGAAAACAAAAAATCAGATTTGTGGTTCATAGTGTTCCCACGAGCTGCTAGGGAAAACGGTCCACCCAGAGCGCTGCTTGCCTGGAAAAGATTCATGAAACGGAGGTGCGGCCGGTTCCTCAGTGGTTTCTCGCTAATGACTGTTTTGCCTCAACAGCTATGCAGCTTATCGGAATGCAACACACCTTAAGATTGAGGTGTATTTTTATAGATGTTTGTACTGCCCTCGCAATCCAGGCGATCAAGCCAAGATCCCTGTTCTCTGTGACACACAACGATCCACCGCCGCGCCTTCCGGTGGTCATTGAAGCATGCCCAGCGCTTATGGTGTGGAGGACTTGTGCCACTCACCAGTCCTCAGTTAGGGACTCAAGAGTTAGCTAAGCCCGTACTAGGCAACCGAAAGCCGAGCCCTCTGAGAGGTTGTACAATACATCTGGAGCAACATGTCGCTAGCAGCTTACATATGACCTGAGCTCAATAATCATCTATCCCCAAAGACTCTCGGAAGAGTCAATACAGTAGTGCTACGTGTACATTGATACACATGGCAGTTAAGATAATAGAGACAACAAATACTCCTGGATGTGAAGTATTAAATTAAATGAGGTAATTTCACAGCTAAGAGAAGCATTAAACTACATTTACATTAATTAATTACTACGAGAAGCAACTGCAGTCATTGCTGTAGCAGGAAGTAACGCAGTCGTGAGAACACGTGCAGCACTGCAAAGTAAAACTTTTTACGCAATAGGTAGGTACGGAAAGAAACAACGAAATGCGCGTTTACATAGAGACATTGGCAGCTGTTCAAAATGAAAAAAACTGTATTGAGTATGCAATCTGCACGCAAAATATCAAAATTATGTATGCCGATGATGTGAATGTTACATCTAGAAGGCACAGGTTGTTGACACCAATCAAGGACACACAATTGTTAAGGTGTCCCATCTCTCGTCGCTGACTATAACACCACGTTCAAACCTACTTAAATCGTGGTACCTGCCATTGTAGAGCAGCAACCTGTCGAAAGTCTGCGCCTGACTCCCGCTGTCTGATATAGGCGTTGCCGACCTCAGCGTCGTCCCTGAGTGTTTACCTATCTCTGTGTTTGTTCAAAATGTTCAAATGTTTGTAGAACCTATGGCTGTGAGGCGAGAAGGCTACCACCTGAGCTCCACCGACGGATGATGCAACTGTTTTAATTATTGGTACTTAAATGTACTTCCAAAACTTCAAAGTCGATTTTCTCGAGAATTTTTAAGAGTTGCGTCGAATAGCTTTGGCCGATTATAAAATATTCTAAAATCCGATACCCATATGGTCTCCTTGTTAGATTTTCTTACTTTCCCCCTTTATAATACTTAGTATATTAATACTGTTGAACGTTTACTCCCAAAATATTAATGCATGTTAATTTTAAAAATGAAACCAGACTAATTCATCACAGGCATAATTTATATTGCTCACATAAATTATAATTAAGAACACACATTTACTAAGTAGCTATGTTGTAACCTATGGTTTGGTTACTCACATTCTCAGACCAATTTTATTCTAGACATATGCCCATGAAAATCTGTTAGCTTAAGTTGGAGGAAATTGCAGGAATTTCCACAAGACGAATTCATAAAAGGTTAGTTTCATTTCTGGATTGGGATGAAGAGGTCACAGCATTTGCAATGAGCGTCTTTTTCTATTATATCATTTCTGTTGTCATTCAGTAGCTATTGGCTCAGAACATCATTGGAAATCATTAGTGTTTCTGGTTGTAATATATTTTTGTGAGGATCCAACTGTTTCCAGGGAAACAGTAACTGATCTCTTCATATACTGTGGAAGGAAGAAAGGCCATATTTGGAATTCAAAACCAAATACCTTACATGATTTTTCTCTTTCACGTAACTCGTAGCGTTGAGCAGTCTATCTTACAGAATTATTTGAACTAAAAGGTAAGGTAAAGCAGTCAACAATCCGAAGATTGGTTTGAACACCACAGTGCTTTACTAGGCATGGCCCTGTTTGGAGGTGGTATGCCGTTGCCTTCCTCCGACCTTCGAACTGACTTACCCAGCCAGTTATTGGGGGACCTACAGTTTAACGTGGGTTCCGAACCACGGTTATTTGAACTATCATTAATTAAAAATAAATGCTTGTAGCGTTTGGTACCTATAGCCAAGTAAATTATTTAAGTAATGTTCAATGATTTATTGAAAGGCGAGGATATTGTATAGCGTTTGTATTCTCTTGATCCTATTGTGCGTCCCTATAATGTTATATCATTTAAGGTTAGCTGAAATCACAACCTTAGCATACATCAATTAAACTAACAATATCACAACATTCTAAATTACTACATGGAAGGAAATTAACGTAATACCATGCATGCCCACATAATCTACACTGATAAATCTATATGACGGCCATAGCATAATGCTATCAAACAATTTTAAAGACAGTAAAAATGACTAATAAGTAGAAAACAAAACTGCCCCTAAAATATGATATGAATTGTTACTTTTCTAATTCGTTGACTAAATCTGCAATACTCCTACTATTAACACATTACATTGGTTAAAATTAAAAACAATCCTGATCGCAAAATTGTTATTTTCATTTCATGACCGGTTTGAATATATACAGAACATCTTCATATGAACACCACTATGATGGAATATGGTGGCGGAGGACACAGCAGGCCGCACAAGCGTGAACTGAGTTTGAGCAGTTCACGTTTGTGTGTCCACCGCCACTGCTTTCCATCATTCTAAAGATGGTCTATTAGACTGAAACAGGCCATGAAATAAAAATAATTTTGCGATCAGGACTGTTTTTAATTTTAAGCATTATATCAAGATTGCTGTTTATTTCCATTATGATTTCTAAACTTACCTTATTAAATACTTTTGTATCTTCCGAAGTGCCTAGAATTGCAAACTAAATTGTAAAGATAACCTTTGAGTGAAAATGGCGATGATCGTAAGCTATTATCTACTACTTCTTCCAAGAAGTAAACAACATTACCAGAAGTGATAGTAAGTCTCATCGATAATTACCGTGAACAATAATTTCCACTGTATAATTTGTCACGGCAGCAGCATTGGTTGCTTGACAGGTATAATTTCCATTATGCTTGACAGTAAGATTATTGAAGCTGAGTATGCTGGAATAGTCGTCATATGGCTTTGCCTGTATGTCATGATCTCGAGAAATAATAGCTCCATCTTTTAACCAAATAATCATGATTGGGAAGTCTCCTTTCCTAACAATACATGTAAGATGCATTCTCATCCCTTCATGTAAATCTGACTTCACAGCTATGGGGTCAATTTCAGGTGGTTCTGAAACAGACAAGAGTATAATTTTACATATCATTAGTCCAAAATGAAGAATACCATAAATAAAAGACTAAAGGCACTCTGCACATAGATATAGGGCTAGTAACAATTTAAAATTGCATCTCTTAGTCTTTCTCAAAATGAATATAATATACAAAGACTCTTTAAAATGTGTATTCCTTCAAACCGTCTTATTTGAAATCAAGACGGTTTGAAGGAATATTTATTCTAACTGATTGCTGTTGTACACCATGAATTGGAAATCACTTTAAAATTTGTGTACCAAAATAATAAAGTAAAGGAAACGAGAAAATTTTGGAATACTGGTATCTGAATAACATTTTTTAAATACTAATATAGAGACAGCATGAAACGTAATACAGACAAAACTGTATTCAGCAAATTTTGAATAAAACTAAAATCAATATATTACCTATTTTTGGTGTATAGTTAGCCAGTGTTCCTGGATATTATAATAAGCAAATAAAGTATACAAGATACGTCTGATAAGTTCGGTGAATGGTCCCATATTTTACAAATCGCGCTGGCGAAGATGAAGTGCCCGCGCATACAGATTGAGGGACATGTCAAAAAGCGACCCCTATCGTGCACGGCACTGCAGTGAAGCGGTGGTACATGCTGCGACCCATCTAAAAGGGTGTGACAAAATGTTGTTCAAATGTTTGTTAAGCTTATGGGACTTAACTGCGGGGTCATCAGTCCCTAAACTTACAAACTACCTTATACTAAAAACGACACAAACATCCATGCCCGAGGGGGGATTCGAACCTCCGACCGTAGCGGCCTTGCAGACTGTAACTGACGCGCCGCAGACCGCTCGGCCACTTCGGCCGGCGGTAAGTGTGACAACTGGTATCATTGCAGCATGGAGCGCAAAATGGAGCAACGCGTTAACACCAAGTTCTGTTTCAAATTAGGCAAAACGTCGACGAAGACCCATACTCACAGTGGAATTTCTTGCACGACAACGCCCGTCCGTGCTCTGCGATCCGCGTGCCGACCTTTCTCGCTAGACGCAAGGTCGCTGTGCTTCCACACCGTACTTATTCTCCAGATTTGGCGCCGGCAGACTTCTTTCTGTTTCCCCGCCTTAAATTAGTCCTGAAAGGTTTACGCTTTGCAGCGGTTGCTTAACGTCAATGCTTAGTGATTCCACAAGAAGCATTTGATGACAGTTTCCAACAGCTGTACAACCGTTGTCAGAAGTGTATTGCAACCAGTGTCAATAACTTGAAGGCCAGTAAAGGTAATTTGTTCGTAACTCTTATTTCCTGTATTTCCCGAGACCATTCACCGAATTTTTCAGACGCACCATGTATGACTGTATTTTAGCTGCGCTCTGGAATTATCTTATTTAAAAGACACATTGTGGTCTTATGGTTTAATATGCTTTTGTGATCAAATATCTGTAAATACAGCGAACGCTATTACCATACTTTAATTATTTATCACACTCATTTCTTAAACAACAAAAAGGTTAACTGAAAATACGTTGTATAAAAATTATACCTCACCTAGGAAACATGAATTACCACTGGCCTAAATGTGACTAGTACGTTTTATTTGAAATGAGGTGAGCTGATTTGTAGAATACATGTCAGTGCAATAATAAAGTGTTGGTTATACAATGGTTTGCATTTGGGTGATTTTGTGTGTAGATGAGCACCCTGGGTTTCATTTTTGTCGTAAATTTTACGAGGAATAAAATATATATCAAAATAGCTTCAAACACTGACTGCATTACACGAGTCATGTCCTTGCTCTACCCGAAGGAGGCTCACGGTTCCGTCATGAAGTTGTGAATGACGCACGTGTGCCGGCCGCGGTGGCCGAGCGGTCTGCGGCGCGCCAGACACGATCTGCAAGCCACAACGGTCGGGGGTTCGAATCCCTCCTCGGGCATGGATATTTGTACCGTCCTTAGTATTAGCTAGTTCGTAAGTAGTTTGTAAGTTTAGGGACGGATGACCCCGTAGTTAAGTCCCATAAGCTATACAAACATTTGAACTGTTTGAGGTACACTTCCTGTAAAAAAAAAAAAAAAAAAAAAAAAAAAAATGCATCTGGGAACAAGACAGTGTCAAACACATTGAATGCTAGCACTCATGGTGCCAAGATACTGGCATCGCATTCATTCAGTAACTTGTGCATGCGGGTCGTGATTTCAAGAAAGCCGGCCGCAGTGACCGAGCGGTCTGCGGTGCTCCAGTCACGGTCTGCACGTCCGCTACGGTCGGAGGTTCGTATCCTCCCTCGGACATGAGTGTTTGTGTTGTCCTTAGCGCAAGTTAGTCAAGTAATTAGTGTGTAAGTCTAGCGACTGATAACCACGAGGTTTGGTCGCATAAGACCTCACACACATTTGAACATTTTTTATTTTATGAAGAGACATTACAAGACGCATTACAGGAATTTCACCGAAACTATTTTAAACAACTTTTGTATGCCTTTCTGGTTTAAATTCAGTTACCAGACAGGCAGACAAGACTTTATTTCATCATAAACTGGAAATAACATTCGTGTAATAATCTTCTACGGTCATAGGTATATACATGAAACGAAAATTAAATTAAAATATAATCAACATTACAGTTTCGAAAATGTAGAAAAAAAGTGTAGAAATCCTGTATCACCTTTTTTTATACTATTTTTATATTCTTTCTTCCTTTACTTATTGTTTATTTGTAACCTTTTATATCACAAATTATAACGTAACCGGAAAGAAATATTCGAGCAGGCTGCACCACGGTTACTGCCCCATCCGTATGAAAAGCTCTCAATTTTCCGGGTTTCAGCGGAATTGAACTTTAATTACTGCTGTTTGCTGTTCCTCGTTCTGTTTTTCCCTTGGTGTCTGGACATCTAAAGTTCGTCTCATGACTATGTCATCTTCATTCCGGCGTGTTCCCGGTGCTGCGGTGCGCGCGGCCGTTCGCCGTCGGGGGTTCTAATTCCCCCTCGGGCATAGATGTTTAGGCTGTCCTTAGGTTAGTTTACCTTAGTTTAAGTAGTTTGTAAGCTACGGTCTAATAACTACACAGTTGAGTCCGATAGAATTACAAACATTTCAACGTTTTTCTGTCTTATTGTTGTGAAGTCCTTCTCCTTCGCCTTCATTTTGTCGTCTTCTGAAAACTTTACGCTCTCCAGATAGCTGAGGTTCCATAATTGCTTTCATGAGGAAGTTTGCGCAAATTGTCCTGTGATGTGGGACTCATTACAGATGACCGTGCTGTGTTTTCTGGTAGGTAAGAGTCCCCTCTACTTCGTTTCATATAGCTTGGCCTTTCAGCCACGTTACGGCGTTTCTCTCTGAATTACAGGGGAGATACTCCTCTGGGGAGGACTTACTATACTACCTATTACCTGGTGTGACAATGCAGTGTCGTGCGTTAGCGAAATGCTAAGAGATTTATAACCACCTCTTATACGCTTTATGTCGTTCCATACAAAAACTGGTGATCATCTGTATCTTGCGTTCTATACCTTGTACGAGGGGAGAATCAGCCACATATTTCGCATGCGCTATTGAATTTGTGTGAAGTTTCCGAGTCACCATGAATACCAGAAGAAGCTTGATTGCCTTGCGAGATGTGGTTGATGGACATTAATTCACATAATAGTGCTGTCATATCCGGGATGTTTATCTTCTATATCGTGCTTCGTGATCAGGTATTTGTACACTACACGGACTAGAACTATCTTTTTCTCAGATGATGTCATATTGATGTATATGTAATCAATCATGAAATTTTTTAGATGTAAGTCGTTTGATATGTGACGAACATCCTCTAGCACTTCCACCTTAGCCGGCTTTATTTGTACATCTAAATATAAATATTTACTTTGCAAATCATATTTAAGTGCATGGCAGAGGCTTCATCGAAACGCCTTCATTCTATTTCTTTACCGTTTCATTGTCTAATAGAGCGCGGGAAAAAAGAAGCACCTAAATCTTTCCGTTTTCGATCTGACTTCTCTTATTCTACGAGTAATATGATGAACATAACTCCCTAACTAGCGGGGTACTAACAGAATATTTTCGCAGACTCACGAGAAAGATAGTGATGGAAATTTCGCAAATAGATCATGCCGTAACAAATAACGCCTTTGTTTCCATGACTGCCACCCCAACTCGAGCATAATTTCCGTGACACTCTCCCCCCTGTACCACGATAATACGAAACGAGTTGTCCATCATCAGTCCCACTTGACAAGGATACTAAAAAGCGTAAGAGAACTCCAAAACGTGACGGGCAAGAATAGTGCAGGCAGTTTCTTTAGTAGAACTGTTGCACCTTCTAAATGTTTTACCGATGAAACGAAGTCCACCTTCTCCACAATCGTTTCTATGTGATCTTTCCAATTTAAGTTGTTCGTAATTTTAATTCCTAGGTATTTAGTTGAATTTACGGCATTTAGATCTGGCTGATTTATCGTGTAAATGAAGTTTAATGCATTTCTTTTAGTATTCATTATGGATGTTTAACTGTCAATTTCCGCACCATAGAGAAATCTTATCTAAAGATGATTGCAGTTGATTTGATCTTTTGGTGACTTAACTAAAAGCTAAACGACAGCATTATCTGCGAACCGTTTAAGAGAGCTGTTCAGATTGTTTCCTACGTAGTTTATAAAGACAAGAAACAGTATTGGCCGTATAACACTTCCGTGGGAACCATAGATATCACGTCGCAAATGTTTGTAACCTTGTTGTTGTTGTTATGGTCTTCAGTCCGGAGACTGGTTTGATGCAGCTCTCCACCCTACTCTATCCTGAGCAAGCCCTTTCATCTCCTCATAAGAACGGCAACCCACATCCACTTGAATCTGCTTACTATACGCATCTCTTGGTCTCCCTCTGCGATTTTTACCCCACACACTTCCCTCCAATGCTAAATTTACGATTCCCCGATGTCTAAGAATGTGTCCTACCAAGCGATCCCTTCTTTTAGTCAAGGTATGCCAAAAATTCCTTTTCTCACCAATTCTGTTCAGTACCTCTTCATTAGTTATGCGATCTACCCACCTAATCTTCAGCATTCTTCTGTAACACCACATTTCAAAAGCCTCTATTCTCTTCCTGTCCGCACTGCTTATCGTCCATGTTTCACTCCCGTACAAGGCAACACTCCACACAAATGCCTTCAGAAAAGACTTCCTTACCCTTAAGTTAATATTCGATGTTAGCAAATTTCTCTTTTTCAAAAATGCTTTTCTGCCCATTGCCATTCTGCATTTTATATCGTCTGTACTGCGACCATCGCATGTTATTTTACTACCCAAGTAACAAAACTCATCTACCACCTTCAATGTTTCGTCACCTAATCTAATTCCTTCAGCATCGCCTGATTTTCTAAGACCGCATTCCATTATTTTTGTTTTGCTCTTGTTAATGTTCATTTTATATGCACTCTTCAACACGCTGTCCATTCCATTCAACTGCTCTTCCAGGTCCTTTGCTATCTCTGACAGAATTACAATGTCATCGGCAAAACGCAATGTTTTTATTTCTTCCCCCTGAAATTTAATTCCTATTCCAAATTTTTCCTTGCTTTCCTTCACCGCCTGCTCGATGTACAAATTGAATAGCATCGGAGAAAGGCTACAACCCTGTCTTACTCCCTTCCCAACTGATGCTTCCCTTTCATGCCCTTCGAGTCTAATAACTGCGGTCTGGCTTTTGTACAAATTGTAAATAACTCTCCTTTCCCTGTATTTTACCCCTGCTGACTTCAGAATTTGAAAGAGTGTATTCCAGTCAACATTGTCAAACGCTTTCTCCAAATCTACAAAAGCTAAAAATGTAGGTTTGCCTTTCCTTAATCTATCTTCTAAGATAAGACGTAAAGTGAGTATTGCCTCCCGGGTTCCTATGTTCCTCCTGAATCCAAACTGATCTTCCCCGAGGTCAGCTTCTACCAGCTTTTCCATTCTCCTGTAGATAATTCGTGTTAAAATTTTGCAACCATGACTTATCAAACTGATGGTTCTGTAATTTTCACACCTGTCTGCGCCTGATGTCTTTGGAATGGGGATTATTACATTTTTCTTACAGTCTGAGGGCATTTCGCCTGTCTCATACATCTTACACACCAGTTCAAATAATCTTGTCATGGCTGGCTCTCCCAGAGACTTTAGTAGCTCTGAGGGTATGTCATCTATTCCTGGGGCCTTGTTCCTACCTAGGTCTTTCAGGGCTCTGTCAAATTCATCTCTCAGTATACTATCTCCTATTTCATCTTGATCTACTTCCTCTTCCCTTCCTACAACATCGTTTCTAAGTTCATTTCCTTTGTAGAGCTGCTCTATGTACTCTTTCCACCTTTCAGCTTTCCCTTCTTTGCTGAGAACTGGTTTCCCATCTGAGTTCTTGATATTCGTAGAGTTGCTTTTCTTGTCCCTTAACCGACCAAAATGCTATGGTCATCAGTCCCTAGACTTGCAAACTACTTAAACTAACTTACACTAAGGACAACACACACACACACACACACACACACACACACAAAACCATGCTCGAGGGAGGACTCGAACCTCCGGCGGGAACGGCTGCTTAGTCAGTAGCATGACGCCTTAGACCACGCGGTCATTGCGCGCGGAATACCATGTCTATTTAACTGTATGACTTTCGGTCAGTTACTACGTCCTGTAGACGAAGATCACGAATCCAGTCGCACAAATGACACTATGTTCCATTAGCAGTCAACTTGATTATAAGTTGCGTGTGAGCCGAGAGATACCGTTTCATAAGCCTTCCGGAAATCTAGAAATATAGAATCGATCTGCGATTCGTTGTTGCCAGTACACATCACTTCATGTGAGTAAGGAGCTAGCTGTGTTTCACAAGAACGATACTTTCTGAATTCTGGTTGATTATAGGTCCATAGGTCCTTCTGTTCGAGGAGTTCATAATGTTCGAAGAAACTACTTGTTTTAAAATCCCTCTGTAAAAAGAGGTCACTTATATGGGCGTCTAATTTTACGGATCACTCCTATTGCCTTTCTTTAAAGTGATTTAAGTTGCTCCATTACTCCAAGGATATCTAACTTCTAAATGACGCATGTTGGCAGCTATTATTTATTCGAATTCCGAATGAGGTATGAGGTATCAAGACACTGGGATCCTGACGGCAATTAATTGTCTCGATACCTCATGGTATGTTCTCCCTGATGCGGAAATACAGTATTGTGCTGCGAGCATTACAGAACAAAATAGGCTGTGGTTGTAGGAACGAGACAGCGTGGCGATTGGAGATTTGGGTGTAGCGGGAGACGTGCAGGGAAGAGTCCTCTGCAGTCGAGTTGGTCACTGTGTCCTAGGTGGCGGAGTGGTCAACGCGTCTGCCTAGTAAGCAGGAGATCCCGGGTTCGAATCCCGGCCTGGCACAAGTTTTCAGTCGCCGCACTTTGGTATTTCATCTAAACCTAGTACAGTGAAGCCATAACTGATCGCAAATTGCGATTTATTTCATTAATTTGAACGCTGTAATGTCAAAAATATATAAAGAATTTTTTCAAAATGTTCAAATGTTTGTAATGCTTATGGGACTTAACTACGGGGTCATCAGTCCCTAAACTTACAAACTACTTATGAACTACTTACGAACTAGGACGGCACAAATATCCATGCCCGAGGGGGGATTCGAATCCCCCGACCGTAGTGGCCGTGCAGACCGTGACTGAAGCGCCTCAGTACCCTCGGCCACCGCGGCCGGCAAAGAATTTTTTATGAAATCAAGTATTGTGCAAAACAAATGCAATATGACTAAATGGAAAAACATTGAACAATAGTCTCATTAACGATGTTTTCAGAAATGAAATGCGAAAGTGTGCTTGCTTGACAACAGAGGATCTCACATGTTCAGTCTTAGACAAAAAAATTGATCGCCGGCCGGCCGACGCAGAATGCTAAGTCCGCCGATGTGCACGATCTGGCAACACTGTAGAATGCGGTACTGTCAGGAGGAAGTGTTATGACCTTCTCGAGACGGTTCTGTGATATATGACCGCGTGGTCTCGCTGTAGAGTCGCGTTTACAAGCGTATAAGTAAGCAGTCGCGAGATCGAATCCAACCACCTTCAATTTCTTTTTTTAAACCGCCAATCGGCTGTCTTCGTTATCAATGTGGAAGAACCTCAAATATAAAAGCGAAAAGTCCCAGAAATAATTACACTAAAGGGCTCGCTGCTGCATCAAAACTGAACTGTTTACTCTCGGGAGTAGTGGGCACCGGCTACGGCGACGCGCCAGCGGCCGCATCGCGGCTGCCGCCTGCGGACTCAGTGACGACGGCGCGCTGCTATGAGTTTTTTTACCGGCTGTTATATCCTTACCTCAAGTTCTGGTACTTATATTACAGTCACATATTGAATTTTTCTGACATATATGAACATGATCTAAACGTCGTAAAGTAGAGTCGGTATAAAGGCTTATAGGGGTGACTATTACCACATTTTTCTTGAACGTCATCAGGCCGCTCAATCAGGATTCCTACTCACGATTTTTACTAGTAACGAGTTATGATGCTCCCATGCTGATATCTTAAAAAGAAATTAATGACTGAGTACTAAAAGATTTTTATACTCAGCAAAATGCAACCACAACGCCAGGGTGCGCCCATTTTTCGCAAACAACTGAGACACCATTTAGTCCCACTGTAAGGACAAACGACCAAAAAAATTACATCATGTGTTAGTACTACACTATAATAATTTCCGTTCATTTCACAAAGAATACATCGGATAGTGTGCTTTGGAAGTCACCCATTCCGCACCTACTCTTTCGATCATATGTCCTCATATGTTTATCTTTCCTGCCCCTACTCGAATAACCTTCGACAAAAATTATTTCCAGACGAAAATACACGTCGAACATAAATTTTTTTTTTTGCTTTTTTTTTTCTTTTTCTTTTTTTTTTCTTTTTTTATCCCCAAACGCAATTTCTCCAACCAGGATTAGAACTGCCGCCTAACACCAGGCTTGTATCACAAGACACAAGCAGAACCACTTTTTTTTGTTTTTGTTTTTTTAATTTTTTTTTTATTTTTTATTTTATTTTTTATAGTCTTTTTTTTCTTGTTTTTGTAATAATAAAGAAAACATAGATTAGGGCCTCCATTACCCTTCTGCACGCCTTGTCCATGCGTAAATCGCTCATGAGCTGTCGTTCAGTGCCGCGTGTAAAAAGCAAAAGAAATTTCATCCGGAGTGGGTAAGAAGAATAAAGAAATAGTATTCCTCCTTATCGGCCATAGTCCTCCAAGAAGGCATATGGTTTGGAAGAACGCTCTGTGTAGCGCTACAGAATGAGAAGAATAATGGCAAATAAACAATATACCGCGACAAAAGAGGTGATGAACGACTCGGAGCGAATTTCTTAGAGGCGGAGCGCTGTCCAATAAAAATGAAGAAGCTCTTCTGTGTATGGCTACTTTTGCTTCGAATCAGTACTTTGAGAACGAAAATATCGACGCTGAAACTGATCATGGTGGTCGTAGGACAATATTTAACATATTTCCGTATAGTTGTGCATAGGTTCTGGTGTGTTTAATTTTATAGTGTTCACATTCAATATATGCGAAATATTCGACAAAGCTAGTTTTCCGGTGTTGGATGACGTAAGTAGCCGTGTGGCCAACAAACCAGATCACCGCGTTATTTTTAGACCTGGGGTACCTGAGCTTGTAAGGCCACAACAGCTCCTGCTTGTCTATGCATCTTTCGGTGGGTCGATCGAGGACAGCAAGTTTCTTGCAAAGGAAGTCGGTAATTGTCTTAGCTGGGCCGCAGGTCAGTCGGTGTTGCAAAGAGTCCACAAACCCGCATAGGTCGCATCTTGGGGTGTGGCTGCGGTTAATTTTATGCAGCTTCTCGTTCGTGGGAATCTTGTCATTGGGCATCATGTACCACACTGATTGGACATGCGATGGTAAGATGTCGTTAAAGATGTTTCGCCATATGATGTTCCACTTGTGGTGGGGATACTTCAATTCGATAGGGTTCCGCCTGACAGTATCGGTTAAATGGCCGTATATCGTCTTGTTATTCAAGACTGCTGTTCTCGCTCGGGTGTTGGCATCCTTGAATATGTAACTAAATTCCAGAGCATATAGCTGCACGTGCAGAAATGTCATGGGTATGGTTGTTATATTGACCGGAGGTTCCATGTCATGTGGACCCCACTGATGGAACAGGGTTTGAGCGACATTGGGTTCAGGATTGTCTATCATTTTCCGAAAACGATTTATGAGAAGTGCCTTACTTTGTGCTTTGATGTTTATTAAGTGGAGGCCACCTCTCGTATGTGGAAGCACCAACGAGTCAAAACTAACCTTAAAAAAACTGCCTCTCATTATAAACCAGCAACATGCCCTCTGGATGCTCGCTGCAATGGGCGCAGGGGCTGGAAGAATTTGTGCAAGATAGCTGAATTTACTTGCAACAGTTAGCCTCACCGTCTGTACTTTTTGGACAATATTGAGGTGTCTATCGCCGAACGAGTAAAGTACAGCCCGAACCTGGTTGAGCATATCAGCCCAATTACGCGTGTTCATCTTGTCGGGGCTACTATTAAGATATATTCCAAGAGACCGATGATCACTGCTAGTAGAGCACCAGTCAATGTTGCCAACGTTGGTAATGCCGCTCCCAATGTGCAGCAAAACTGACTTCCTGGTGTTCAATGTTGCACCTGTTGCCGCTGAAAACTCTTGAATGATCCGCCCAGCTTTCATCATATCCTGTGTCGATGATATGCCAATGCACAGGTCGTCCGCATAAGCTATACAGCACTGCCTTGCGCCCCCAATGTTGAGTCCGGAAATTCCCTCAGTGATCGTGATCAGTAAGGGTTCCATGACCAGGGCGTAGAGTGCCATAGACAGAGGGCATCCCTGTCTGATTGATCGTTCAATGTTGACCGGTTTACCTAAATGTCCATTGATCATGGGACGAGATGTTGCATCGGCAATAATTCCTTTGATGACGTTCATAAACCTCATGCCGAAGCCTAGTTTCTGCATTGTTGCATATAAATAATCGTGGCTGATACGATCGTAGGCCTTTTCAAAGTCAACAAAAAGCAGCGCAGCGGATTCTTTACTCTGGGCATAGGTGGCGACGACATCGCGCAACGTGCAGGCGGCGGTGATGACGCTTCTTCCGGGAACAGCACTGAACTGGTGCGCTCCTAAGATCTTGTGGAGAACGGACTGCAAGCGCGACTTAGCGGCTCGTGACATGATTTTCAGGTCAGCATTCAGTAAAGTGATTGGCCGCATTTTATCCAGCCTTTTGCTGCCTCCTTTCTTGGGAAGGAGAACTAAAATGCCCTCTTTAAAAGCAGGTGGAACATGGTCCACGACCAGGAGGTCATTGGCTATTGCTATCAGAGTATCTCCGAGTATGTGCCAAAAATGTTGGTAAAATTCCGCTGCCAGTCCGTCAGGCCCTGGAGATTTGTTGCGAGCTGCACCGTAGACCGCGTCCTTGATATCATCCTCAATAAAAGGCCCCTCTAGCACGTCAACGTCCTCGGTCGTCAGGCGCGTGCGAATCTTCCCAGATAGTGTCGCAGGCTTGTGAATCCACTGGAGCTTTTCGATAGAGTTTAGTGAGATATGCGTGCGCCTGCTGGAGGACGCCGCGTGTGGTTGAAACGGCATTGCCCTCGTCTTCCGTGATGGTATCGATGAACGTAGCGTTGCGGCGGCGGAAGGTGCGCAGTAAATGATATAGTGAGGCGGACTCTTCAGAGGCAACGTTCTTTGGTTGAGATCGTACGATGTGTCCCTCCAGTTGTTTCCGCTGGATCGCTGTTATCTTGGCTTTATATTGACTGATTCGCCGGGCCATGTCCGGAGAGGGTGAGCCAGTGGATTGTTCGTACAAATCCCGTAAGCACTGGTAATAGCTCTCTATTGTTCGCTTACGCCAATACGCCTTCTGTCGAGCGTAACGCATGACAGTAGTCCGAAGTTTGAGCTTAGCCACTGTAACCCACCACTCCAGAGTTGTATGAAAACGAGATTTAGTTCGTAAGGCCTGCCTCCAAACATGCGCAATTTCCTCGTCGAGTTCTTCATCCCCTAATAAACCGACGTTGAGCTTCCAATATCCTCTACCTCTGGTGAATTGAGTAGGTTGGTAGTTTAGGTAAACCTGGTAAGCACAGTGATTAGAAAGGCTTACCGGAGCGATATCATCATTTACAACATGTTGCCGTAGCCCTTGAGAGACATAAACTCTGTCAATCCGGCTGGCTGAGCAATGGGTGACATGAGTAAAGCCTTGACGATCACCGTGGAGTTTGTCCCAAGTGTCGCAAAGGTGGAGCCCCTGGATTAAAGTTTTAAGTTCTGGACAGATATTGCTGTTTGGTATCTGATCCTTTGCATTAATAATGCAATTGAAATCTCCGCCAATAAGAATGTTATTCGCACGAGGGCCGATTAATTTCAGCACTTCATTTTTAAAGAAGTGAGACCGCTCATGCCGCCGACTACTGCCAGATGGGGCGTAGATGTTGACTAGTAACATGTCATTGAACATACAGGAAATGCCACGTCCATCGAGTAAAAACCTCGTATTTGAAATAGGAATACCTTCACGAAATAGAATGGCAGTACCAGTGGCGTCTTCTTTGCTGATATTGCTAATTGTTACGAATCCCGGAACTGAAATGTCAGTGACGACCTCCTGAAGCAGAGCAATGTCCACAGAGGTTCCGTATAGGAAGTCCTGCAGAGCCCGGATTTTGATGGGACTCGAAATTCGGTTGACATTGAGGGTCGTAATATTGTAAGTCCGCAACGCCATGGCGCCTACAAGCTCTCCGTTCGCCCGCCGGGGTCCTCGTCGGCCCAGCAATGGCTGACTTTGTCGAGAGCCGTGAACGTCGATACTCCGCTTTCCGTCGTGTCCATCGCCTCCGTTCTTCCACTGCCATTCTCCACTGCAGGTGACTTAGAACCAGTTTCCTCCTCTCTAATCCTCTCTATAACCTTTGCAGTCTTCAGTTTTAGTTGTTGTCGTAGTTCCGGGTCCAGAGGCTTTGCCACTCGGATCTTTTTCGTATTCTGCGGGGACTGTGCGTCCTCGGCCTTAACCTTCTCCTTCTGCGCCTTTTTTGGCTTATTAGAAGAGGAGGTGGAACTTATAGACGGCACGGGAGGCTGGGAGGAACAACCTTGTAGCAAAGTAGCAGTGTCCGTGTAGGGAGTCGAAAGTGGCTCAGGATTACTGATGTCCAAGTGTGTGGCCGGGCGTAGGTTTCCATCTTTGGTTGCGGAGGAACTGTCCGTCTCGTGGCTAGTAAACTCGGTCTGCTCTGCAGTATCGTGCGCATCCTCATCGTGTTGGTCCCCGACGGTAGCGGAGAGGGTCTCTTCGTGCGCCCCAGGCTGCAGTGCGTCCTGTGTGTCGACAGTCACAGATTCAGTGCGAACGGGTGCGGGTGCGTCCTCTAGTTCACGCATCACCTGGTCCGGCATTTCCTCATCGGCGCGGTGCGGCACTGGCGCGCGGCCATCAGAGCGAGACTCTGGCACGGTGTTTATTTTTCCCTGTACGAGCGCGCCGCTCATAACAGCTGCATACGTCACGGGGCCGGCGACAACCTCGCCCGCCGCGGTACGGCCAGAGTAAACATGACGCGACGGCCGCTTGCGCGGACAGTCTGCACGCAGGTGGGCTGCCGAATTACAGATCGAACAGGTCCGGGGCTGTCCATCGTATGTTACTCGTGCTTTAAATCCTCTTGCGTTGATGAAGGAATGCACGTGACTCGTAAGATCTATTCTTACCACTCTCACACCGTTGTCCACATTAAAGAACCTGTTATTTTTCCAGCATTCCGATGTTACTGTGTAAACCGTACCAAAAGCAGCTAGTGAGTGTCTGATACTTTGTTCGTCCATTTCAAAGGGCAGGTTATAAATCCTAACATTCCGCAATCCCAGACCAGTGTAGGAGATCGATGCAGTACACACCACACTGCCTTCCACGGTGTAGACGGCAGACCCGTTCGTGTTGCTCATAACTCGGCGACAGACTTCGTCATTTCGCAGTTTTACGCAGTACTCGTTACTCAGAAAATCGTAACCGATACCGAGAACTTCACCTTCACGAAGACCAAGGGATTCATGCATCCAATAATCAAAGTCGTAAATCCTAGGACGGGGACAGTGAACGGGAAACGGAACTTCAAAGTGAATTTACGAAACATCGGATCCATACTCAACAAAATCACACACAAGCGCGCACGAAGTTAGCGAGAGCCTGCAGCAAGCGGCGAGCACTGCAGACGTCCGCACGGCCCGCCGGCCGATCGGCAACTTGGCAATTGGCGTCATAATTAGCTTGGAATCAGTTCGATTCTAAAGGTAGAGATATGGTAAACTACCAGAAAGTTGTCAGACTTTCGCATAATCTGATAGAATATAGCAAGTAACCACAAGAGGTTTCTGGTTGTTATCGATGTGGTTTCGTGCAACTCCTGTCACGAAAACAGCTAAAAAATTCTACTCGAATGAGACCCGAACCAGTGACCAAAACCACCTCTCCGTGGCAGACGACAACTTTACCCCAGAGCTAGCGAGGAGCTGTGCACGCCAGATCTTTCCTACTACCACATACATCAGTAGAACATATAACTCGCAACGTAAGAGATTAGTTGGAATATCGCCGTGTAAACAATTTTCTGGACCCAAAAGCATGAACAAATAGCCTTCTGTCGCCTCTCGACTGACAAACCAGTCAGATTATTCAATGGACATTACAGGAAACATCAAGTGAATTTATGAGCATAGTTCTGTGCCAACCAGGAAGTAAGACCTCGGTACCAGCGTTGACAGACTTACACTGCGATGTTGCCAAGCTTCAGTCATACTATCAACAGGAAGAATAAGAGCCGAGGTGATTGCCAAGCGAGCTCGACAGAGACTTAGCTCGCGCCTCGAGCGCCTGGTGGGGGTCCGAACACCTAAAGTATATGTCAATGTGCCCTGCTCGCAAGTCCGTAACTAGCTTTAATGACTCGATCGTTGTCACTAATAAAAATATACAGATGCACCGACCTCTAACATAGTAATAAGTGTCTCAATTATTTGCGTATTCTGTCTTAAGCGCAATGACAACAAAAGTCATTCACCAGTGCTGTTTTACATTTCTTCGAGCATTTCCATTGATTATACTGAAAACATTAGATGTAAACGTCAGTTTCCTTTACGATTATAGACTCAGAAAGTGTCTTTCTTGATATCGCTGTCAGAGGCACAAACGAACGAAGAGAGGCAAACAAACGAAGAGAAATCAAAGCAGCATTGTTTTCAAGATGTGAACATTTCTGGGAAGGCTTCGTAACATGGTGTGCAAAATAAGAAGAGCTTCTGTTATCCAAACATAGAATTAGGGACAGTGATGTATAGATTAAATTATCTTTAAGTCAAACTGACATCGAGTCTACAAATATTGCAAAAATGATACTATCACCTGTTGTATAGATTCCCATCAAATCCCCCTACAAAAACGAGCAGCAGATATACTGAAAACCGTTTGATGACTGTGCAGAACATTCAGGCAGAAAGAACCCTAAATCCAAAATAACTATGGGTTAAGAAGCAGAGCATAGTGCTGATATTATATGCAGCAGTCGCAAAGTGTTTTATTTTTAATTATGTTTTTACCCCAGCCGTTTTCATAGAAATACAAGCTCCAAGCTCCCACAATATTCATATGAGAACCATTGGGCCGTAATATGATGACACAGTTGATCAGATTGTTATAGAAATTTCAGTGACTTTGGCGTTATCCATTGGCAGCATAGACAAATTGTCACTATTTCGGAATATATCACAGTTCTGTTAAGTTCTGTTGCTCAACAGTTAGTGAACAGTTTCGACACCTTTGCACGTAACACGAACCCATCAGATGCCAATTATATGCAGCTAAATTTTATAATTTGATCTTCCTACGAACGATTTAAATTCTGTCACGACAGTGTTATTACTTACTGAAAGTGTTCAAAAAGCATGAGTATATCTCTTCTCGTTCACGTCCACTTCCTGCTCTCACCCCTACACCCACTGTAGAGGTCTAATAAATGACACAAAGTACAGGTTCATATCTACATTAATGGGGCTATTGATGTCAGTTTTCCCGACAGTATTCTGCTATTGTTCTGAAGATGAATACTCAACGTAAATAGTAATATTCAGTTGGATGAATAGCTGAGGTGTCTATTTCAGTTCCACAAACCAAAAAATGGTGAAATTAAGCGAATAAAAAGCGTCTATAAGCAAATAAATAAAAATGAAATAACAGTTAATGGAAATACTTTCTTGACCTACAGACCACTGCAATACAAATTCTTGGATTTCACAGAAATGAATTACTTACGCCCTACTTTTGTTTTGGTGCATTTCACTTGCACTAGAGAAGGGATAATACATGCGAACATTACTATTACATGTCCTGGAACTCCGTCGATTATTACCGAGTTGACAATCACTTTCAGTATGATATTCGTTGTTTGAGTCGGATTAAAGGGGCTTTACGACGTCATTTTATTAATCGAATTCTTTAAACTTATCGATAGTTGCAGGAAAGTGAATTCAGGTAGACAGCGGTAATATTGAAAATTTGTACCGCAGTGGTAGTGGAACCCTGCTTTCTTTTTCCTAATAGAGCTATTCTTTGCGGTCGTTGGATAGTTTTTATTCTATGTTGATTGCTAAGATTGATCTCAGTTTCCGTCCCTTAAAAAAGACAACAACAAAAAATTACAGATGCGGTCACTCCTCTGAGCCGAGCGAGCTGGAAGAATCGCCTCTGCTATTTATGCAAATAATATTCAATATGCTTCAAGACTTTCAAAACATGTTGTCACTGAGTCTCATATAGGTATGACAGTACTGGAGATAGTTCGAAACGTATGTATGGTGCGATTTATTACTTTTGTGCTAATCACCTCACAAAAGAGATTTCCCGTTTCAAGAAAGATCTTTCCCGTATTCATGATTTTACACATGAAGGAAGACTCAATAACTCAGGTAAGTCATGAACTATGATGAGTTGACCATCGTGCGACGTTGTTACTGGTCAGACGGGATTCAAAAGATGGGAGCAGGAGTATTGCACACACACTTTCAAAGCGACAAAATCCAAATTATTGCTTTTGCACATAAACGTCATTAGTGCACTCATTAAGTGTAATGCTGTTATTAGTGACTAATTCTGTATCCTTTATGTTATCTTCTTAAATGGCTGGTAGCTCTATCAAAATAGGGTTAAAATTCTGATCTACAGAGGGACTGGTACCATGACCTAAAGCAGCCCTCGCTTAAGAAGTAGACAGTCATCTCAGGGCTACTGACGCGCTGCTACGTCTCACTTCCTGCTTGTTCTATTGGTGGTTACAACTAATCGCCAATTTACGCATGGTATGACTTCATTGCACTTGAAGTAGAAAGTAATGCGCCGATGTCGCACCGTTCAAGTTAGTAACTGAGATTATTCACCAAACAGACAGGTAAGTATTAAGTGACTTTATCATGTTTCTGTGTCATACCGGAAGTAACGGCGGTCACGCCAGTGCCAAAGAGCTCTCAAACTTGCACTGGGCTCAAAACAGAGACTTAACGAGATTTCAATACGTTCAACTAGCTTAGCGTTGAGCTCATTTTCCATAGAGTGCTTCTGAGTCGGTGCACGGTATAGTTACGAACGATGTCTCCACCCTGTCACAATATTCAAATGAGAATTGTAGGCGTTTAGTACGACGGCACAGAAAGGCAGACAGATCTTGTAGAGACTATTCATGCGCTACTAGTTCTTGACACTTAACTACGTCGGTTTGTAGGACTTATTTTCGGCCCGTGAAAGAGTTTTGCAGTAGCGGGTAAATAAGCATTCACATTCTGGTACCACACACATAACCAGACAAATAATATGCCAGTTAATCGCAGTGAAATGCAATATGACCGTGTCTTTCTGGCAGCGACTATCTTTTCGGTTTTTCTATTTTCTGTTTTGCAGCAGTCTGCCAGCTCGTTTTGGAAGTGTAAAAGGATTTTTGCAGTCCACCACACCTTAAATCACACACACTCCCTTTCCAGGCAATGACAATTGCAACCGGAAATGTTAAATAAAATATGACACTAGATGCAGTTCCATACCTACCCAATCTGCTTCTCGTTGTCAGCTTTTTTTATTGTACTTTTATTCTGAAGACACAAACGCCTCCATTCTTACGGATCCACCAATCAAAATGCAGTTCAATGACCGACATAAATTCGTTTCTAACAGATAAACAATATTATAGAAGTAACTGGCAAGTGTGGCGAATTCTATGTCATCTGACGATTACGAACTCAGGTGTTTAGTAGGATTCTTGTAGTTGATGTTGCAGTCGTACCCATTTAAAATACAAGAATATTAAAAGCTTTCGGCTTTAAACATACTTTGTGGTGGGATTTAACTGTATGGTTTCAGTTGCAGCAGTACGCAGGTGGTGATATATTGTCGAGTCTGTGAAGATTCTCTCATTTCTTTAGTGCAGGCTAAGTTAGAAAGCTGCTGTTAGAATTATTGAAATGAAGTGATCATATGGCATTATTGTCCGGGACATCCCAGGTGGGATTGTCCGGCCGCATTACTATTTAATCTCAAATTCTGCAATAATAATAACAAAATAACAAAAGATAGGAAACAACTCGTCGTAAAGACGAACGCTAAGTCACAGGCAGACACAAATAAGACATTCACATTCAGACAATTTAAATTTTATGCCGCAGCCTTCTTCAGAAAGAGAAACATTCAAACACACAATCACTCAAGCATAACGTATCCCCACACGTCACCCATCGTTGGCAGCTCAGCACACCCTGACATACGACAACACATTTCAAGCTCGTTTTGCTCATCCTTAGGCGTTTATGCGTTCTGATCCGTTAGTTAAAGAAATTGTTTTAGCATCAGTTTCGTTCAGTCTCCCCTCTAGTGAGGTTATTTTAGTCTCAGACGGAAAGCGGTGCTAGTGAGTGAACATTGAGGCGCTATGCTACAAAGCCGAGGCCGTTTCCCGTCGGGGGCTCGAATCCTCCCTCGGGCATGTATGTGTGTGCCGTCTTTAGTATAAGCTAGTTCATAAGTAGTTTGTAATTTTAGGGACTGATGACCCGCAGTTAACTCTCACAGGCCTTAGAAAAAGAAATAAGTGAGAGAACAGAAATCGATGCCCAGTGGTGCCTTCCAATAGCGTAAAGAAATGTCTCGTCATGTGTCCTGATTGAAATCATGGCCTATGTGGGTAGCGGATAGTGTTACTTTCTTCGTTTTTGCGTGACATCGTGTAATACACATTTTATAAGCCACTTGATCAATCATGATAACTACATCTTACACTTCATCTTCATCCATGGCACAACAACGAATTACGAAAATAGGTTTTCCATGCTGTAAATTACGAGAGACATTGTAATTCACTCTTCAGATGAGCTCGTTGTAGACGAAGACGTAAACTTCCTAGGATTATTGATTATTACACACGAATTATATTTAACTGTTTGTCAGACAATAAACGTAATGGCACTTGAGCGGTATTCATTCGTCAGGCATTGATTGTGAAGAGGCCAAAACATGTCAAATACTTGTGTCTCGGAGTGGGAAGTGTATTTATTCAAATAACTAATGGGTCATACATTTGCCGCGGTGGAGTAGCCGAGCGGTCTAAAGCGTCTCGCTGCGGAGCGTGCGGTTGCTCGCCGTGGAGGTTCGAGTCCTCCCTGGGGCATGGGTGTGTGTGTTTGTCCTTAGGTTAGTTTACCTAGGTTTAAGTAGTTTGTAAGCTACGGACTGATGACCACGCAGTTTGGTCCGATAGATTTACAAACATTTTTTTTGGTCATACATTTCCTAACAGTGGAAATAATGCAGCAAACTGATTACTTAATTGTAACATACAAACTTGTGTAATGGCTAACATTTCAACTGTGTAGCAGACGGTAATTTGCCTAAGCAATTATTTGCAGAATTCATTATTTACCATACGACTTAACTTTGTCTCTTCTTATTCCTATTAAGACAGGTGTATCGTATATTGGACTGGAGCAGACAAACGAGTGTTTTCTTTCAAACGTTAAGGGTTCTTGGTTCCATTCTCTGCATGTTCTTGATGGTCTGATGGTCATAAGAAGAGAAGACACCACCGACACGTACGATGTCAGCGCTAAATTAAGCCCACCAGGACTACCATGTTGTAAAGCTTGACACCGTGTCGCTCTCTAAGCATCCCTACTTTTCTGATATAGAAATTCTACTGTCCAACATTAGCGATGGTTACAATATAACTGCTGCTGATGCTTTGCCGCGAAACGTGAGAAGCGCTTTACAGATTAGAATTTTTGTTTCAGCATGCCTCGATTCTTGAGTTTGTTCTAAATAAATTCCAGGCAGCTCCACACTAACGAACATTTTCAGTTATCAAATTAAACGTATAGGAATTATCCAAGTGTAACTTCTGGATCTGATTTAAGAAATATTCAATTTTTGGGTGAATATGGCTCGGAAAGCAACGTCAATTTTATTAGAGTCCCTCTCCTGTCTCTGAATGATTTGACAATTGTGTTAATTCTGTAAAGCGTTTTGGCAACTGTGAGTCAGTGATGAATGAATACATGCGCAGCGATATTCACCGATGAAAGGAGGAGGCGGGTGTACTTCGCGTCTTATGTCCCCACGTCTATATATAAAAATGTTAGGCGTATAGCTGTTAATCTCCGAAAGTTCTTGACCCCTTGCTTTGAAATTCTGACTCGACGTTGCATTGTAGCCCAGGAAGATTTTTAGATACACATTTCTTGAATATATTATATACAAACTATAAATGCTTTACTTTTGCTATTTTTACTATAAGCCTTTTTCCAATTATAAAGTTTATATAAATTCATATATGACATATATTGAAAAACTTGGTATATGAAAACATGCACATATCTTATTAGAATATGTGTGTGTGTGTGTGTGTGTGTGTGTGTGTGTGTGTGTGTGTGTGTGTGTACTGCTTGCTCTTTCCTCTTTGCTTATATATTCTCTCTGACTTGACTCAGTACTAAAATACAGTATCTCTGACTTCCACACGCCTTAAAACCATCCTCATGACCTAGGTCGTGATTTACCTTCCCTTTCCGTTCCCATCATTTTTTCTTTCCTTCTCTCCCACCTGAAGAAGGAACTGTGTTCCGAAAGCTTGTCCGTTTCGTATGTTTTCATTTTTTCTTCACTTGTGTCACTATTGGTGGTACAGCACAAAGGTAAGCACTGGCCAGCCAACCTATCGCTTTGAAAAATAATTTAAAAATTATTATTGCTGCGATCAATTTTGACGTTAACCACGCAGATCTGATCATTAGTGTGAAAGCAGGCACGTTAAACAGATGCAGAACAGAATGTTGTATTTCTATAGAAGCTTCCCTCGAAATATTTTCTCCATTAGGTTTACGCAAGCTGTCTGCTTTATACATTTTTAGTGAAACCTTCAACCTGCCTGCAAAAAGAAAGATCACAGTAAAGTGGAGTACCTGTTCTTGGTATAATTTTACACAGCAAAAGCCTACGTTTCTTCTCTCTACAAAGTTTTGATGGAAAAGTGCCTGATCAGTGTATACTCAAGCAAATGTTATCCACATACGTGAGACTGTAACTACCTACCAGAAATATAATTCATGTTTGAAGAAAGTTTGTTTATTAATGCCACTGCTACGAGAAAAGCACATGTCTGAATAATTTTCCATTGCATATTATAACGATATTCTGTACACGTCCGCATGATAACCACAAACCGTAGCCACAGCACCACTCCCTCTATCTCAGAACAACGCTCACATTAATGCTATAGGAGATGCGCAAAAACAATATCTATTTCGTCGGAAAACCCACGTACTGATTTACGGGTCTAACAGTCTACTTAGGAGGTATAAAAAACACTGGACAGTTTGATATTCTGTGTTTGCAACAATACTGAGCACATAACTCCGATCGATATCCTTACAAGTAACGACCGCACAAAGGACGTTGAAAATTATAAATAGTGCCAGCATTGTATAAATTCTTATACATTATGATTATGTGATGCTAATACTAGAATGAATATTAAATATTAGTTAAAGTGTTGCAAATCACCTTATCAAATGTGCAGACGACACAAAAAGAATAATAGACGGATTATAAGAAAGAAAATGGGTCCAAGAGAAGGTACAGATGTTTGAAAAATCCATAGTAATTAACCTACAAAAATATGGAAAACAATATCAGTCGGAATGGTTAAGTGAGGGTAACCATTTGTTGGACATATGTATAAAATGAATGATAAAAGGCTAAAGAAACAATTATTCGTATACTTCTGGAAGAATAAATGAACAATAGCACGAGCAAAGAAGAAAATAAATATTTAGAAAGGAACATCATCAAATAAACTGAACTAACCACAATTAAGAACGTAATAATAATGCTAGAAGCTATCGAAAGAGGATGAAATAAGAAATTGGAAACAACCTGAAAAAAAGAAGTAAAATACAACATGGGAGATTGTGGCGGATAAATTAATCTATACATTACTGTCCCTAATTCTATGTTTGGATAACAGAAGCTCTTCTTATTTTGCACACCATGTTACGAAGCCTTCCCAGAAATGTTCACATCTTGAAAACAATGCTGCTTTGATTTCTCTTCGTTTGTTTGCCTCTCTTCGTTCGTTTGTGCCTCTGACAGCGATATCAAGAAAGACACTTTCTGAGTCTATAATCGTAAAGGAAACTGACGTTTACATCTAATGTTTTCAGTATAATCAATGGAAATGCTCGAAGAAATGTAAAACAGCACTGGTGAATGACTTTTGTTGTCATTGCGCTTAAGACAGAATACGCAAATAATTGAGACACTTATTACTATGTTAGAGGTCGGTGCATCTGTATATTTTTATTAGTGACAACGATCGACTCATTAAAGCTAGTTACGGAATTGCGAGCAGGGCTCATTGACATATACTTTAGGTGTTCGGACCCCCAGCAGGCGCGCGAGGCGCGAGCTAAGTCTCTGTCGAGCTCGCTTGGCAATCACCTCGGCTCTTATTCTTCCTGTTGATACTATGACTGAAGTTTGTCAACATCGCAGTGTAAGTCTGTCAAAGCTGGTACCGAGGTCTTACTTCCTGGTTGGCACAGAACTATGCTCATAAATTCACTTGATGTTTCCTGTAATGCCCATTGAATAATCTGACTGGTTTGTCAGTCGAGAGGCGACAGAAGGCTATTTGTTCATGCTTTTGGGTCCAGAAAATTGTTTACACGGCGATATTCCAACTAATCTCTTACGTTGCGAGTTATATGTTCTACTGATGTATGTGGTAGTAGGAAAGATCTGGCGTGCACAGCTCCTCGCTAGCTCTGGGGTAAAGTTGTCGTCTGCCACGGAGAGGTGGTTTTGGTCACTGGTTCGGGTCTCAATCGAGTAGAATTTTTTAGCTGTTTTCGTGACAGGAGTTGCACGAATCCACATCGAAAACAACCAGAAACCTCTTGTGGTTACTTACTATATTCTATCAGATTATGCGAAAGTCCGACAACTTTCTGGTAGTTTACCATATCTCTACCTTTAGAATCGAACTGATTCCAAGCTAATTATGACGCCAATTGATGTTCGACGTGTATTTTCGTCTGGAAATAATTTTTGTCGAAGGTTATTCGAGTAGGGGCAGGAAAGATAAACATATGAGGACATATGATCGAAAGAGTAGGTGCGGAATGGGTGACTTCCAAAGCACACTATCCGATGTATTCTTTGTGAAATGAACGGGAATTATTATAGTGTAGTACTAACACATGATGTAATTTTTTTGGTCGTTTGTCCTTACAGTGGGACTAAATGGTGTCTCAGTTGTTTGCGAAAAATGGGCGCACCCTGGCGTTGTGGTTGCATTTTGCCGAGTGTAACAATCTTTTAGTACTCAGTCATTAATTTCTTCTTAAGATGTCAGCATGGGAGCATCATAACTCGTTACTAGTAACAATCGTGAGTAGGAATCCTGATTGAGCGGCCTGATGACGTTCAAGAAAAATGTGGTAATAGTCACCCCTATGACCCTTTATACTGATTCTACTTTACGACGTTTAGATCATGTTCATATATGTCAGAAAAATTCAATATGTGACTGTAATATAAGTACCAGAACTTGAGGAAAGGATATAACAGCCGGTAAAAAAACTCATAGCGGCGCGCCGCTGTCACTGAGTCCGCAGGCGGCAGCCGCGATGCGGCCGCTGGCGCGTCGCTGTAGCCGGTGCCCACTACTCCCGAGAGTAAACAGTTCAGTTTTGATGCCGCAGCGAGCCCTTTACTGTAATTATTTCTGGGACTTTTCGCTTTTATATTTGAGGTTCTTCCACACTGATAACGAAGACAGCCGTTTTGCGGTTTAAAAAAAGAAATTGAAGGTGGTTGGATTCGATCTCGCGACTGCTTACTTATACGCTTGTAAACGCGACTCTACCGCGAGACCACGCGGTCATATATCACAGAACCGTCTCGAGAAGGTCATAACACTTCCTCCTGACAGTACCGCATTCTACAGTGTTGCCAGATCGTGCACATCGGCGGACTTAGCATTCTGCGTCTGCCGGCCGGCGATCAATTTTTTTGTCTAAGACTGTACATATTGACTACAGTTATATATTCACGCGTCATGTTCAGCTCACTCACACCATATTAAAAGCGAAATATGTGATAAAAACGAAACACTTTTGTAACCCGAGCGAAGTATAGGAGCAAGGCGATGGAAAGTATCACTTGACCTGACTTCAGCTAACCACGAACAGCAGATGACACCAATCGACGGGGAAAAGAATGGCCATACTTTCCATATACAGGGCCTTACGAGCGGAGGCGTAAACAGCGTACGTGATCGTCGCTCGCCTGTGGCAGGCAGACTGCTGCTTAGGTTGAGCTTGTCACGCACTAAAAGGCACATAAAGGCACCGGAAGTATATCAAGAGCTATGACCGCTGTTTTCTCAGAGACGGTGGGTTTATAAAGATACGGCGGGACCAGTGAGCTGAATATTAAACTGGAGAGAGAACTCCACGAAGCCAAACCGTGGCGCTATACGTCACAGACACCATATTATGTCGAGCAAAGCCATCTGATCGATCTAATAAACAAGAAAAATTATCTTACTGTTTACTGGTACTATGCGACGTTGTCTCTGCGTTTAGTTTGTAGCTCAGTGAAAGAGCTGCCCTAAAGCAAGCACTAACTGTATAAACAAATCCGAATACCCCTCTCCAAAATGGTTGACCCGCCAAACGCCGTCACCGTTTTTTATGCAAAGACGCCTTTAAGTAGTTACTCCAGTTTAGTGCTGAAATCACTGTCTGGGACACGTTTTCGCTTATTTTAAACCCTCTTTCAACGACCTAAGGTTCTTGGAAATATTGTTTACGGGACTTGGCGTGTTCTCCTCATTTGTACTACATATCATTTATGTAAATTAAAAACAAGTGGCCCCAGAACAAAACCATGGGAAACCCTCCCTCCACTTAACTAATAAGTGTTCAACTGTTCGTAAGTCTGAGGGACTTAAATGCTGCAGTTATCAGTCCCTAGGCTTACAAACTACTTTAACTTATGCCTAGGATAACACACATTCCCATGCCCGAGGGAGGACTCAAATCTACGACGGCGAGCAACCGCGCGCTCTGCAGCAAGGCGTCTTAGAGCTCTCGGCCTCTCCATCGCTGCCGATTTAATTGTGCGCCATTTTGAATGCATATCACAGCCATATTCAACACTGCAGAGAACTGCCTTCTGTTGTCTGTTATTAAAGTAAGAGGTGAACTAATAGTGAACCTTCTCCTTACTCCATAATGTTCCAACTCCTGCAACAATTAAATGCTTTTGTTAAATCAAAGAATACGCCTAGCTTTCGCAGTTTTTTATTTAATCCATCAAGTGCCACAGAGAGAAAAGGTAATACAACATTTTCGGTCGCTAAACCACTCCTGATACCAAAGTGTACATTCGACAGTAAATTATAGGAACTTAAATGATCAATTAACGCTGTATAAACAGCCCTTTCAATAACTCTAGCGAAAATTGATGGTATACAAATAGGTCTAAAGTTGTCCATGTTATTCCTTTCTCCATTTTTATAAAGTGGTTTCACAACTGTGTATTTCGATCAGTCAGAAAACTGACCATTCCGTAAGGAAAAATTACGCTAACTTAGCTAACAGAGGCCGACCAATACTAAAGTATTCTTCTAGATACCCCATCATATCTATAAGAGTCCTTGGTCTTTGGTGATTTAATTATTGACGTAATTGCTCCGTTATCAGAAAGACGGAGGCCTACTTCAGGCAATAGTCTCGGAATGCTGTTTTCTAAGAGAAAACATAGTTACCTACAGTAGCTAAGATTCCGTTAATTCACCTGCTATATTCAGAAAGTGATTATTAAATACTGTACACATATCTGACATATCAGTAGCAAAACAGTTTCCATTACGCACCGACTGTATATCCTCAACTCTGTGCTGTTGACCAGATACTTCCTTCACGACTGACCATATGATTTTAATTTTGTCCAGAGAATTATCTGTTCTTTTTACATACCAAATTCCTTTTGCCTTCTTAATTACATTTTTTTCAGAACCTTACTATACTGTTTGTAACGGGCTAAAGCAACTTTGTTCTGATTTCGTCTAACATTCTGACATCATTCCCGCTTTGTTCTATACGATATTCTTATTCGTCTTGTCAGCTACCCAGGATACTTGTTACCGGTAGTACCGTGTTTTGAGCGTTATAACAGAAAGCAGCTTTCAAAGATCATGCGAAACGTGTTAAGAAAAGCATTATATTTATTGTCTATATTATCAACACAATAAACACCCTGACAATCTTGATCCTTATTTATGTTTGAAAAGGTCTCTACCGTAGCTGGATTAGATTTTCTAAATAGTTTATACTTACATTTACAGATACTCGAGCACTAAACCGTTTTAAGGGTAAAATTTGTGCATCGTGATCTGAAAGGCCATTTACTATTCTGTTAACAGAATGCTGTTCTAATACTACATAATGAAATAAAATATTGTCTATGATTGTGCTGCTGTTCCCCTGCACGCTCGTTGGAAAAAATACTGTTTGAAACAGATGATAAGAATTAAAGTGATGTAAAAGCATCCGTTTTCATGCACAATAACTTACACAATTGATACTGAAACAAATTTTTTGTACTTCCTATAAATTGAACGTAGAACCTCTTCTAGCTTGAGCAGATTTTTTTTTAATTAGTCAGGGGACCTATAAATAACAACAATTAGAATTTGAGCTCCACTGCAATGGACCACACCTGTACAATACTCAAAACTATCTTTTCAGTGCAGTGTTTAAAATCATTAATGGACTCAACTGTATTACCGTTCTTCATGTACATGGCCACTCCCACTGCAAAGAACTTCTGGAAAAAACAGCCAGCTAATCTGTACCGTGGTAAAGGAAGCCTCTGAATTATGACGTGATTTAAGAAGTGCTCTGAATAAGCGATGACATCAGTTGTTGAAACTGGCGATTGTGCTACACACATCCACGACGTTAGACCAACTAAATGTGAATCGATTCCTATGGAGAAAGGGACGAATGCCCATTGAGCTCTACAGGGCAGGGCAGTCCACATTTGGGGAAAACTTTCTCGTTTTCAGAAGTGTGAAGTGTTGGTGTTACGAGTTCGAAAAAGGACGTAAAGTCTTGTATACGATGAGCGGTCGGGGATGCCGCATTCGTCTCTTACTGACGACGTTATTTCCCGCGTTGATGTAAAAATAAAAGGAGATCGGCGTGTGCCATTTTCCGTTAGATTGACACATGGTGTGGGAATGTTTTCGAAATCGTTCAAGGGTCCTTAGGGTACCGAAAGGTCTCATTTGGAGGGTGCCCAAGTAATTGGATGACATGTAGAAAGGAAAGCGAGTAATGAATCATCTGGAACGGAACTCCAAGGAGGGTGAAGATTTCTGGACTACATGTTATTGGCGATGAGACGCAGATACTGTATTTCATGCCGGAATTCTAGCAGCAGAGCATGGAGTGGAAACATCTCGGTTCGCTTGTGACCACGTAAACTACCGACTCCTACTCATTTTTTCTCATGTCCCTACTACAGATCCATAGCCTAAGTACTTTGTATGATCACAGAAGTTTAGCTACGTGCCTGATATCAATACTCTATCATTTTGGTAGTAATATTGGACATTTAAGACAGTAACTGTAATTTAACCATTTAAAATTTTAACCTATATATTCACAGATGTTTCACTCAGTTTATTCTCACCCTTCTATGTTACAGATGTGTGACCTGTTACATATAAGACAATTTTTTCAAACAATTATTTCTATTGTTCATTTTTTTTCTTAAAAATGTTCAAATGTTTGTTAAGCTTATGGGACTTAACTACGGGGTCATCAGTCCCTAAACTTACAAACTACTTATGAACTACCTTATACTAAAGACGGCACAAATATCCATGCCCGAGGGGGGATTCGAACCCCCGACCGTAGTGGCCGTGCAGAGCGTGACTGAAGCGCCTCAGTCTCCTCGGCCACCGCGGCCGGCTTTTTTTTCTTAAATCAAATGTTCAAATGTTTGTATAGCTTATGGGACTTAACTACGGGGTCATCAGTCCCTAAACTTACAAACTAATTATGAACTAGCTAACACTTAGGACGGCACAAATATCCATGCCCGAGGGGGGATTCGAACCCCCGACCGTAGTAGCCGTGCAGACCATGACTGACGCGCCTCAGTCCCCTCGGCCACCGCGGCCGGCTTTTTTTTCCCCCTTAGGATAAATGTTGTACTCTACATCTTGTTATATTTGAGCGAGGTTCAATAATTGCCACACTAGTTTTCTTTGAAAATTAATGCACATGTGTGATCTACACAACAACTTAAGATCTTTGAATGTAAAACTTCCAAGCTGCATTGTTATATATCTGTAGTGTTTCCCTCATGATGCCGTAACAGCAGAAAACCACTTTGTAAAAACAACAAATTTACAGAATACTACACATTTATCTCGTTTGTTTCATTCACAATTTACATTTAAGTACGTGTTAGAGTTCAGCTTACCATTTTCCGACTATTTTTCTACCGTTACACCACGAACACGTAAATATATCCGTTCGAGTTTTGATTCCTCTTAACTTTGTTGAGATTATAATTTTTCCTTGTGTTGGTAGGTATCAACCGAATCAAGTATTTTTGAATTGGAAGGAGAAAGTTAGTGACTGAAATTTCGTAAGTAGATGCCGTCGCAGCGAAAAACGCATCTCTTATTTCCACCTTAACTCGCGTATCTTATTCGTGACACTATCTCCCCTATTACGTTATAATACACAACTAGCTCCCCTTTTATGTACTCTTTCGATGTCCTGTGTTAGTCCTATCAGATAAGGATCCTGCATCACGCACGGTGCTCCAACAGGGGACGGACAACCGCAGTGTAGGATAAGTGTTCTGCTGAAAAAGCACAGACTTAGATTCTCGTTCCCTAACGTGTTATTTATGTAGTCTTTTCAACTAAGGTTGCTCGTAATTGTAATTCCTACGTATTTAGTTCAATTTACACTTTAGATACTTGTGCATTTTGTAGTGCAACAAACTCAACGGATTATCTTTAGTACTCAAATGGATGACCTCACACTTTGGTTTGTTTAGGCTCAATTGCCACTTTGCGCACTGTACAGATATCTTGCGTAGATCATTTTGCAATTGGTATAGATTCTCTGTCGCGGCGGAGCGGCCGAGCGCATTGAGGCGCTATGCTACGATGCGCGAGTTCGTTCCCCGCCGGGGGGTTCGAATGCCCCCTCGGGCATGGATGTTTGTGCTGTCTTTAGTATAACGTAGTTCATAAATAGTTTGTAAGTTTAGGGACTGATAACACCGCAGTAAAGTCCCTTAAGCTTAACAAACATTTGAACATTTATTTGTATAGATTCTCTGGTGACTTCAGTAGCCGGTCACTGACAGCTACATCTGAGAACAACCTAAGAGGAATGCTCAGATTGTTTCCTGAATCGTTTATATAGATTATAAACAGCAGAGAGTCTATGATATTTTCTTGGGGAACGCCCGATATCGCCTCAATTTTACGGATGATTTTTCTTCTAGTACTAAGAAATGTGATATTTTTTGCAGGAAATCGCGAATCTACTCACATAGTTTACACGATACTCCATAGGCACACAGTTTAACAGAAGTCAATTTTAACGTACTTTGCCGAAACCTTCTGGAAATTTATATATAATGAATACATTTCAGGTCACCTGTCGATAGAATTCATTACTTAATGAGAATAAAGAGCTAGTTGTGTTAAACAAAAAAATCTCACAACGCGAAGACCGCATACCTGCTATTTACATTTACAGGTAGTGCTTTCCATAAACTAATAAACAGACAACAGCAGCCTTGGGAAGATATTTATGAGCAGCAGGTCAGAGACAGTGGACTCTAAATTCAGTCGCCACGTCCTCTCCACAGTTGACCGAAAGTTATGGCAGACACCACAACCCGCGGTGCAGTGGCCGAGCGGTCTAAGGCCGTGTTCACACTGCCGGCCGGGCCGGGCCGAGAGATTAAACACACTGTTTCTAATAGCACTGTTCACACTGCCGGCCGGGCCGAGACGACTCCGCTTCAGCCGGCTCACTCCGAGCCGACGCCATTCGGAATGTTTAACATTTCCGGCGGGAGCCGGCTCCAGCACGAGCCGATTGGGCTATGATACTGCTTGTGCAGCACAAGTATCTCACATCTCCAGCCTGTTTTAAATAAAGTCTCTCTGAATGATAGCTTTAAAGAAATAACACTTGTGAAAACATGCCCTGTTTATTTTTTCTTGTATTACTATTAATTATGTAAAACGAATAAAAAAATTTAGAAACGTTTTTAGCAGTTCTCCTAAATTTCAGTCGAAATTCATGGGATGATTCCATTACCACCTGTTTCTTATGTGCGTAAAATCCGATGTGTTACTACAGTGTGAGAACAATAGAAATAAAATGAGGAAATCAGTGAACTGTTAGCTGGCTCTAAGTAGACGCCAGTGAACAAGCTTTGGTCAGCACCGTGTTTCTTTCGCTCTTCCGCTGACAGTCGGTGGCGATACATTGTTTCTGGTGACAAGCCCACCAAGAAGCAAATACAAAACACAACAAGATACAAAGTGGCACACACTTCTCATTCTTTACTGACCCGACCTGTAGTGTCGGATGCTAAACTAAATCAGCGAATTTTTCTTTCGATTAAAATTTAAAAAAAATCGAAGTTCCATTCAGACAAAGAAAATTGTCAACAGATGATTCAACAAAATGTTCGTAGAAACGCACTTCCCGTCAGACAGTTTCTTAACAAAATAAATAATAAAATTCTGATACCTGGGTAGAGTTCTTTGAAAGTGGATATGGCTCGAAATACAGTACAGCGTGTCCCACATAAAACCGGTAAACGTCACGTATACCACCAATTGTAACATCCCTTATAAGGAGGTAACAACGTGTTTTTAATGTTACTTCTTTCTATTTTTTACTAAGTTCTTTCTTTAATCTCGGCGTGAGTAATATTGTTTGTATTTGGAACAAGCTCTATACAATTATTTTTATCTTGTGGTACGATATTTTCTGAGGGCTACAAAAGGGAAAATAAAAAATTACTCTATATGACTTAGGGTAGATGTACCTATAAATTTCAGTATAATTTTGGGTCTCTTCCTTTTATCATTTCCAACTAGGAAGTCAATAAGAAAAACGTCATAAAATCGTATTTCAGTCCTTCAACACAGCAGATGACTGTCCGTTGTAAACGGACGCCACGCAAGGAAAATTATACGTGTTTTCTAGGAATGGAACATTAACACATCAGTAGAGAGAGACATACGTGGCCAGCAATTCATTTTTTTTTTTCGGTGCGGATGTGCTTCACGTTCCGCCCAACACCCGCCGAGTTGGTACGCTTGCAAACGCGGCATGAAGCCACTCAGATAACTCGCAATTACTTGTGAAAGGAGGAAGATATCGGCGCGAATACCATTTCAGAAACTTTTCTGTACTTTTAGCTACATTTCACTCTCTGTAATGTACAGTCTAAAATGGATTGAACAGTAAGCTGTCCACTATCCAACTTTTTCAATACACGATTTGTAAATCAAGCGCACCCACTTAACAAATAGATTCATTTGAAAACTACTGTTACGAATTATGAAAAAGAGAATGATTTATTAGAAAGCTGAGATATTTTACAACCATGTGTTCAAAATTAGATATTTTAACTGCATACTTTCATCAAAATCGAGTGAGAAGCGCAACGAAACTAAAGACTAGCGCGGAATGAAAAGTACACATTTTATTTTTTCACATATAAGGCAAAACTGGTAAAGAAAAGATGAGTTGATAAAACGATGTGGGATGGTCTTATATACCACCAACATTTTATACAACGTGAAAATCGAAAAAGTGAATTTTCCCCCTCTTTTTTTTTGTCTCGTCTCGTCTCGGCGCGCAGTGTGAACACCAGGCCGGCGAGTGTGCAAACTAGGCGCCTACCGGCTCGTCGCATCCCAGCTCGATTCGGCCCGGGCTGCAGTGTGAACGCACCCTCTTTCTGCGGAGCGAGCGGTTGCTCGCCGTCAGAGGTTCGAGTCCTGCCTTGGACATGGGTGTTCGTGTTGCCCTTACGTTAGTTTAATTTAGTTAAGTAGTTTGTAAGCCTAGTAACTAATAACAAAAGAGATTACGTCCCATAGATTTAAAAAACATTTGATCATTTGAGACGCCACAATAGGATCCTTGTGGTTAGTTAAGCTACAGATGGAGCTTGTACTCGCTATGATCGCAAACGTAACAGAGCCGGTTGGAAAGCGCCTTGCCATTACTGACAGGATTTGCAAGTCATCCGTCGTAATTAGGAAATATCAGCACTCAAGAATCGACCCAACGCAGCACGAGGCCGACCTCACCCTCTTCTGCATGGGGCGAAGTCGATGATATTTGTTAGGGGTAGTCTGACAGGATCAATCACTATCCAATGCTCCGTCAGACAGGGGTGTCCTCTTTCCATGGGCCTAATGTCACTCGCAATTGAACCATTTCTGATGCAACTACAACGAATGTTAAGCGGCGTCAATGTTCATATGCAGATGATATGGTCCTCCTGGCCCATTCAAATCAAGAGATCGCCACGGCCATAGCTCAGATAGAGAAATATGGGAAAGCGTCGAGTTCACAGATGAACATGAGAATATCAGGAATCATGAACATCGGTTTCGGGTTACCTGAGCAACCTGAAGGAAGCATGAAGATGGTCACTGAGATGAAATGTTTAGGAGTGGAGTACACTAAGACCACATGCTCTCAACTACAGACGCCTCTAACAATATCCGTGCCTATATCATGCGCTGAAAAATGTCGACGTGATAAACACCTGCTTGGTACCAAAATGACGTACTTGACAAGGATTTTTCCGATGCCAAGTGCGACTGCGGACAGAATCGAAGCGGCCTTTGGACATTACGTTAACCAAGGACATCTTTTCAAAGTCAGCTGCTCCACGCTCTCACTACCGGTGTTGGGCGGAGGCTAGGACTCATCAATGTGTATTTCAAGGCTATGGCTTTGTTTGTGAGCCTGACATTGTGGCTATGGAAACGGGACCTCAGCAGTCTCTTCGCTTTTCTTCTCACGGAAATTGCACCACCCAGTCTTGCCTCACCGATAGATCTCCACCATATTCCCGCGGCAATGTCACACTGCAGTACATTTTTCTAGAGTAGTTACCTCAGAGTGATACTACGCATAGAAGACCTACATGCGGTCCGTAAACTGTACGGTACACTCCTGATGAGCCAGCGAAGGAACATTGTCGAAAGCAAACACCCAGCGGTGGACTGGAATGCAGTCTGGTGTAACGTACACTCCCTAACATACCGAGAACGGCACGGACTACATGGTACTACTGCGTGAACGGCAAATACCCGACGCAGTCGCGTCAGCACAATATTCACCTCACGGCGACACTACTGTGCCAGACGTGCAATGTGCATGATACGGACTCACGGACTCTGCAGAACGGCAAAGGAAATTTGCCAACTGCTCTGCCGCCTTTTGGCCTTCGTTCAACGCACGGCGCCTCATGCTATTCAGATGTCGACCTTACTCCATCCTGATGACTTCCCATATTTGAATACGAAGAGAAATGTAGTAAACTTGCCGAAGGGAATGGCAGTGCACTACATATTAGGCACAACGGAACACGACGTTGGTAATTATAGAACTTTTATAGAGAGCCAACATTCGAAATTAAGAAAATTGCAAAGTACCGAAAAATATACGCAAACTTTCTTCTGAAGGTGTTTTATGATGTTTTGGTAATCCGTTGAAGCCGGGCACGAGCAGATATTTAGTACGGTAATTGAAAGTACACTGGTTAATTAAAAACAAAAAAATAAGAGTGATACCCGAATTTACCGGTAATAAACAAACACCGCGGTGGAGTTGCCGAGCGGTCTAAAGCGCCTCGCTGCGGTGCGCGCGATTTCTCGCCGTGGAGGTTCGAGTCCTCTCTGGGGCATGGGTGTGTGTGTTGTCCTTAGGTTAGTTTATCTAGGTTTAAGTAGTTTGTAAGCTACGGACTGATGACCACGCAGTTTGGTCCGATAGATGTACAGACATTTGAATAAACAAACCACGAGAAAACGGCTCAGGCTCCGGAAAGTCTTCTTAAATACCTTCTTTACATTCAGAGACAAAAAAGGAAAAAAAATAAAAATAAAGAAATATTCTATTAAAAAAAACTGTAGACTTAAACACAATGGTTAGGACAGGCCTTTTTGTCTCTATTTGTACAGGATATCAACCAAAGGAAAAAAATTAAGAAAAGATTGTCTTGAGGTAAAGCGCTAGACTGGAAAAAGAAGGGTCGCGAGTTCAAAACCCGCTCGAACCTAGGATTTTTTCAGTCTGCACTTTAACCCATCCTTCACCTGTCAACGATGTGAGGAGTCGCCAGAAACGACACGTGGTTCGGATTCAACGTTCAGCTGTAGGTCCCATTTCCTCGGTTGGATGGCTGGGGTAGTCTACGGACATGCAAGTCGCCGAAGTAGCGTCAAATTTAAAGACTTGTACCAGGCCACTGAGCAACACGACATTATTATCTCAATAACGCGCGCTGCCGTACCTATCTTCAAACTTACGAGAGCCCTTACCTTACACGCTGCCTACGACTCAAAAGTAGTTGTGTATAAGGCACCGTCGCCCTAAACGTGTGCCTATCTATGATCGATGCTTATGGACCTTCCACAACAGAGACATAATGGTACCAGTAATTGGGTTCGACCTCTTATGCCATCATCAACTCTTACTGGTCATTGTGCTATCGACAAGGGTTCGCAAATCGATTCCGTATTTCTTGATTTCCAGAAGGTTTTTGACACTGTACCTCAAAAACGGCTTTTAATTAAATTGCGTGGTTATGGTATATCGCCCCAAATTTGCTATTGGATAGGGGATTCCCTGTCAGAGAGGACACAGTTCGTAGTAATCGATGGTAAGACATCGACTAAAACAGAGGTGATATCGGGCGTTCCACAGGGTAGTGTTATTGGTCCTCTGCTGTTCCTTATTTACATAAACGATTTAGGGGAATAAATAAGTAGCTCTCTTAGGTTGTTTGCAGATGACGCCGTCATTTACCGTCTAGTAAAATCATCTGAAGATCAAAACCAAATGCAGAACGACCTGAATCAGATATCAGTATGGTGTAAAAATTGGCAAATGACTATAAATAATGAGAAGTGTGAAGTCATCCACATGAGTACGAAAGGAAATCCGTTAAACTTTGTTTACAAGATAAATCAATCAAAAGTGAAGGCCGTAAACTCCACAAAATACCTAGGAATTACTATTACTTCAGACTTAATTTGGAAAGAACACGTAGATAATATCGTGGGAAAGGCGAACCAAAGACTGCGTTTTATTGGCAGAACCCTTAAAACATGCAACAGAACTACAAAAGAAACTGCATACACTACGCTTGTCCGTCCATTTTTGGACTATTGCTGCCCAGTGTGGGAGCCTTATCAGGTGGGTTTGACGGAGGACATCGAAAGAGCCCAAGGAAGCAGCTCGTTTCGTATTGTCGCGATACAGGGGAGAGAGTGTTACGGACATGATACAAAATCTGGGATGGGAATCATTACAACAACGGCGCTTATCGCTGCGACGTTACGAAACTCCAATCGCCAACATTCTCCTCCGAATGCGAAAATGTACTGTTGACTCCGACTTACATAGGTAGAAATGATCATCAGAATAAAATACGAGAAATCAGAGCTCGAACGGAGAGATTCAGGTGTTCTTCCTTCCCGCGCGCTATTCGAGAATGGAATGGAAGATAAATAGTATAATGGTTGTTCGATGAACCCTCTGCCAGGCACTTAAATGTGATTTAAGTGCCTACTCTCATCAATGGATGCCTTAGGTGATCGATTACAGACACTTTTTGCCTGTTCTGCGCCCGTCTGTCAGACGCCAGGCTCAACTTCACTCAACCGAATTGTCCACGAGACACTACGCTGGTGCACCAAACTCACAGAAGATATCCTCGGCATGCATCGCCGGTGCATAGCTTTCAGTGGTCAAACTCAGTCTCTCAGAACTGAGAATGAAGACGTCCGACGTCGCATAACAGCGGCGCCTGCGGTCCCAATCGCGGCATACCAGCAGCTAGACTACGACCAGCCAGCCCCCCTGCTGGCCACAGCGCCTGACCAAAGCAAGCTTCGCCGCCATAGATACCGCCAGCCTCCAGCAGTCACCTCAAGGTCAGCAAACCGCGGCGCGCAGTGTTCTCAACAAAGCTCCTAATCCTGATTCCTCCTTCGTACAGGCCAGAATTTGTGCCGTTCAAGACATAACTATGCACCGCATCATAAGCACTGATGCACAGTTGTTTGAAATCCCGAAAAGAAGGCTAACAGTCAAAACAGGTAGTTTTCCTAGGGACATTTAGAAGTTGGAATAGTTTTAGTGGCACAACCAGTGTATATTATGACCATGAAGGAAAAAAAATTGTGCCTACCTGGCTCAGGAACTCATTCCGTTCGCATACATCGAGCCTGCCGCATTATTTACTCGTCGTTCGTCGTTAGCGAGACAAAGTTCGAAAGTGTGAAGAACTGCAGAAAGTTGACGGATATGGACTCTGCAAAATGAATTTTCCTCCTGAATGTAAATACAAATTAAACCTATCGCTCTAAAATACTGCTGATTGTGTATGTACTATTAAATCATTAATGTAAATACTGTCATTTTTCATCATGTTCGGAGGAGTACTGTTAAAAAAGCAATAATTCCAAGCCCTTGGCGTTCCCGGATGTTAAACCGAATAGAAATTGTTGCTGGATATCTCTTCAAAGCATTTCCAAAACTTAGCTGCAACTGGGAGCGACTTTGGTATCGGTTACAATTTTTATGTGATGATGTGCCCTCTCCTTACCATTTTTCATAATATTTGCATCTTAAATATTGTTGATAAGAAATGGATGTTTTAAAATGTTTGTAAATCTATGAAATCAAACCACTGTGGTCATCATTCCCTAGGCCGACGAATTAACTAAACTAAGGACAACTCATACAGACCCATGCCAAAGGGAGGACACGTACCTCCGGCAGGAGAAGCATCGCATTCCTAACAACGCGCCTTGAACCACTCGCCCATTCCCGCACGGCCGGATAAGAAACTGGTCAAGATAATTCTCCTATTAACATTTATCTTCTATAGCACGTCTGGATAATACCGAAGAAAGTTCGATCACGAGAAGGAAAATATTCATATTTATAAAATCGACAATGGACGAGAAAATCAAGGTGATTTCTAACATTGTAGAGACGGAGGTATCAAAAAATCTGAAGTACCCATATATTTTGCACAAATGCTTAAAGATACCATGGGTAGATTGATATCGGAATTCAAGAAGTGATGGTAAAAAGTGAGCAGGAACGAAATCAAATTCTTCCGAAAATTTGACTAGTAGATCAACGGTCCTGCGTCTTACAGTTGTAAATGAAGGTTCGAAGACTTCCATGGAAAACACAACAGGGCAAGTTTCACGAAATAGAATAATTACTGTAATACAATCCTCTACTCCCAAATTTTTGGAAAAAATTGACAGTATATCATCTGCCATTTGGTTTGTCAAATTTTCGTAAACAGAGACCCCGAAAACCCTCAAGTCCCGACTTTCGGTAAAATTTATAGGGTTTTCGAGTTTTTGACAGGTTTTTGGGACTTCACTTTGCGACAGATCCCCACGCTTCCCACAAACTACGTCTGTTAGCGTTAGCGGATTAACCACCTGACAAGAGCGCAATTAATGAGATTTTACAGGCTTACTTTATTATCCACCAGAAAACTCATGGACGCCCATATCAAGCTCGCTCCCGGAAACAGTAACTCCACCAAACTGTGGTTGAGACTACAGAGTCGTTAATTCTGGACAGTCGTGCCATTTCAAATTTACAATTCTTCACACATGCCCTCATGAATAACTCATTGTAATTCATTGTAAAAGTGTGATTTACAAATACTGATGCAGTCTGATGACATACAAAAGGCTATTATTACCCGTTTTGGTCTCTCTGAAAACCTGTTTTTGACAGATGGACTTAAGAACACAGAATAACCATGAAAGTTGTTTATCGGTGGGCTTTTGTTTAGCTTCCCTTTCTGCTTCACGTACGTTCACGACATCCATACTTTTTGGAAGTCAACACGTGGCCGGCCGCGGTGGCCGAGGGGACTGAGGCGCTCCAGTCACGGTCTGCACGGCCACTACGGTCGGGGGTTCGAATCCCCCTCGGGCATGGATATTTGTGCCGTCCTTAGTCTTAGCTAGTTCATAAGTAGTTTGTAAGCTTAGGGACTGATGACCCCTAGTTAAGTCCCATAAGTTCTACAAACATTTGAACATTTTGAGTCAACACGTGGCAATTAGAACGAGTTTTCCTGCACTGCACGATGGTGCAGTGATAATTAACAGAGTAAAATCACACGTTCAAGAAGTGCAACTGACTTAACTCGGTCACAATGTCATTGCAGAAGGTATCAGACCGACGACCGAACGAACAATTCTGCAGGAAGACGTTCCATACCTGGAAACCTACCACGATTTACAGCGATTATTCGCGAAAAGGCTGGGAACCTATATTGTCGGCACCTTCCAGAATCAGCAGAATTGTACATAGCCTACTACTGACGAATGATTTGAAAGTAGAAGACAAGTTTCGTAAAAATGCACTATCCTTGACTGTGGCCATGGTAGAGGCGTTTCGATGTGGTGAGAGTAGGTTAGTGCAACCTGCCACAGTAGTTCACCCACAACCAGACGCTCAATTAACACTCACAACTGATGTGAGCGACACCACGAATGGGGATACGCTCCAACAGATTGTGATGTATCGCAACTTTTCTCCAAAGAGCTCTTCGCCATGTTAATAAAAAATAGTGGACATTCGACCGTCATCTCCTCATCGTTTACTTTGCGGTACGTTATTTTTATGAAGACATCGAAGGTCGACCTCTCACAATATATAAAGGTCACAAACCTCTAGTCGATACTATTCAGAAATCTTCTCAGGACGCTAGTCCACGACGATTCCGTTCTTAAACCTCATCGTTCTATACACGGCAGATATTAGACATGTTCACAGAACTAACAATATGTAGTATCACAATTCGATACTACACGTTGTCGACCGCGGAAAGGTAGTTTAGTCATCGCAGAAACGGGACTGTAGAGCCAATTCGTGTCCAGGTAGGGCACGCCGCCTGTCAGTTCTAACATCTCGCAAGTACAGTGCAGTCGCCTCGAAGAACTGTTTGCTTAGCAGAATAGTTAGCGACGACAGCGATCGCATCCGATGTTAGGGATACTTACTCTTTCTCCTGTTCCTGGAGCAGTTATAATTGGGAAGTGCCGAGTATCAATCTCCGGACAAAGTAGTGCCAGACTTTGTCTTGTTAGAAAGACTAGACTACGTCATGTGCCTCAAGACTCCACATATACTTCGAGAAGACAAATCTTAAGCTATATATCTAGTTTAACAATTGTTCTTCGTATAACTGCTAAATGCAACTTTTACGCGGTATCTTCAACAACACCTAAATGTAATCATGTCCTCCTTCCTAGCACCTATCCACTGAGTGTAGCTCTTGTGGAAATTTTAGCTTCCGCCGCCGAGGGGCCTACTCAAAACTGACGAAAAGGAGTAGCAGAACCCATTATTTTCTATATCTAGTAGTACTCGTAGGTTGTAGAGAGACCATGGGTTCTAACGACTTTAACCTTGATGTTATTTCTAACAAATGTGCAATGACAAGTCCCCGGTGCAGACTACTGGTCCGGAACTTTTGATTTCAAAGAGCCACCAAATCCAGCAGCTGCTTCAAGCAGTTCACGTCCTGATCGACGCACAACAGCACCAGGCGACTGCACCGACACCGCCGCCTACGCAGCATCACACTACATCGCCGACGTGTACAGGACCACCGTTTCGAGCGATAGAACGAGTGGACAATTATCTTCGAAGCCCATTTCAACACATACGGGATGACAGGTACAGCGCGGCTGCCGCGGTGGAGTAGTCAAGCGGTCTAAAGTGTCTCGCTGCGGAGCGTGCGGTTGCTCGCCGTGGAGGTTAGAGTCCTCCCTGGGGCCGATGGTGTGTGTGTGTTGTCCTTAGGTTAGTTTACCTAGGTTTAAGTAGTTTGTAAGCTACGGACTGATGACAACGCAGTTTGGTCCGATAGATTTACAAACATTTGAAACAGCGCGGCTGCATTTCTTCTTTGCAAACATGAGAGTGGCAACCTACCGCGTGCTCGGAAACCTCTTTTCCGCATCAGCGTCGGGAGATTAAAGTTATGATAAGATCAAAGCCAATTTCTCGAAATACTGTGCTGATTCCATTTTTAATGTAGTGGCAGCGACATTTCAATTCTTTCGCTCTATCCTTACCAAACTAACTTTGAGTGGCTTGCTGAATTCGGGGTCTCACGCGTGATTGTCAGTTTCAGCCGGCCGCGGTGGCCGAGGGGACTAAGGCGCTCCAGTCACGTTCTGCACGGCCACTACAGTCGGGGGTTCGAATCCCCCCTCGGGCATGGATATTTGTGCCGTCCTAGTTCGTAAGTAGTAAGTAGTTCATAAGTAGTTTGTAAGTTTAGGGACTGATGACCCCGTAGTTTAGTCCCATAGACTATACAAGCATTTGAACATTTTGTCAGTTTCAGTATTCATGTGGACTTGCATACGCGGACTCTATGATAAGGGAGGCTATTGCTCAGAATATTACAGACTCGCATATGCGGGCAAATTTTGAAATTCTCAAAGAAGCGGTTCAAATGTTTCTAAGGCTTGAAGTATTTAACTGCGGGGTCATCAGTCCCTAAACTTACGAACTACTTAACAACTACCTTATACTACAGACGACACAAACATCCATGCCCGAGGGGGAATTCGAAACCCCGACGGCGGACTGCCGCGCACACCGCAACAAGGCGCTCCAGCACGCGCGGCTAAAGAATCGGTGTCAATATTAGAACGTCAGGATACGTTAAAGCCGGCCGCGGTGGCCGAGGGGACTAAGGCACTCCAGTCACGGTCTGCACGGCCACTACGGTCGGAGGTTCGAATCCCCCCTCGGGCATGGATATTTGTGCCGTCCTAGTTCGTAAGTAGTTCATAAGTAGTTTGTAAGTTTAGGGACTGATGACCCCGTAGCTAAGTCCCATAGACTATACAAACATTTTTGATACGTTAAATATGGGTATGGCCTGTGTCGAAGCAACGCCTCACGTTTGCGCTGCGCGCCAGCATACCGAACTGCTGCTTCGCAGGCAATAAGCCACCAGCCTGTCAGTAAAGTTAACTCTTACCCTAAGTGTACTAGTGAACATTCCCGCGAGTCTTGTCCATCACGATAGGATTTTATTTTTGGTAATTTTTCATTTTTATATATTTATTTATTTATGCAACAAAAATGACATGCTTAGGCGGTTTGTTTGAAAGCGCACTACTTCTACAACCACAAGCCACATCCGCCCTTCCCGAAGTCGCAACGGTTTTCGCCGTTCGCGTGAACAGGCACCTCAGCCTGTGGACATTAATTGTGTTTTTCCTTGTCAAGTGACTCTCCAAACATTCCTCCATGATCTCGTGTGCAAGTGATAACACCACAGATTGCTTATGGGTTTTTACGAGATATGGATAAACTGTTTGTAGACTTAGCTGTAGCAGATCATACAGTAAGCATGCAATTACACACTGTTTCATTGCTTAACACTAGAATGGTCGTGCAAGATCTCACAGATCCATATTTCCGGAATAGGTAATTCGCGCGCCAGCGGGACTAAACTTTATACTGTTAATTTTCGCCGCGGTGGAGTGGCCGAGCGTTTCAAGGCGCCAAGCTGCGGACCGCGCCGCTGCTCATCATCAGAGGTTCCAGTCCTCCCTCGGACATGGGTGTGTTTGTTGTCCTTAGAATAAGTTAGTTTAAGTAGTTTGTATGCCTAGGGACTATTGACCAGGGTAATTATGTTACATAGTTGACCCTGTATTTCACAAATACAAGCCGACTACCAATGTTTCTCCTAGTGACACGACCATTGCAGTGTTAATAGGCAAACTTATGAAGTACTTGGTTCACCAACATTGCATAGTGCAATGTTAATAGGCAAACTTATGAAGTACTTGATTCACCAACATTGCATAGTGCAAATGTGAAACATTCTGCTTACAATGGTCAGAACATACCAATATTAGGTCTTTCTATATTATAGTGTATATATTTATGTTATCCGTCTATGCAACTGACTAATAAGAGATTTTATCGCCATATGCATTTCACCTTTATTTGTAAGGCATCATCAGTGGCCTGTAATATATAAATGATTATGTTTTACAATATTTCGATTCTTTAGGTTTCTTAGCAGCCTTGGCAGCGTTTGCATATCGAATTTACGGGTCCATTTTAGGAAATGCGCTGGTTGATGCCTTTAGCAATGTTCAATTTGTTGTTCCCATGCAGTCTACCACATGTGCTAGTACAATTTCAACTTTGACTTCGATCTTTTTACACTGAGGGTTTACCTGAAGCAATTGATAATGGTCCTCAGTTTGTTTCTTCTTAGTTCGAATATTTGTGTGCTGCTAAAGCTATTCCTCATTTGACGTCTGCCCCGTTCCATTACCAGTATAAAGGAGAGGTGGAACGGTTTGTTTGCACATTTAAATCGCAAATGGCGAAGCTGCGTGCTTCACACCCAAATGAGGAAGCTCCATGGCTTTTTCTTTCCTCGTACCGCTCGCAACCGCGCAACGCTGCATCATCTGCAGAGTGGCTGCACGACTGTCAACGTCGCACATAAATGAATAAAAAAATATGTCAAATGTTTGTATAGCTTATGGGACTTAACTACGGGGTTATCAGTCCCTAAACTTACAAACTACTTATTAACTAGCTAACACTAAGGACGGCACAAATATCAATTCCCGAGGGGGGATTCGAACCCCCCGACCGTAGTGGCCGTGCAGACCGTGACTGACGCGTCTCAGCCCCCTCGGCCACCGCGGCCGGCCATAAATGCATCTTCCGAACGCTTCGCAGCACGCCTCGTTGCCCCGGCAACCCTCCACGTTTGCACCTGTTACAGGGTTTATTTTTGCTTGTTCAACGGCCCTCGACGCTGGTCTCCAGGGCGCATTCTTCGCCACATTGGCCGCGCCACGTTTCTGATTGCAGGTCCATCTGGTACCGTGCGCCGACACCGGAACCAGATAAAATTGTGTCGTTGGGGAGACTGCCGCTTGTCCTTGTTTTGCAGAACGGGTAGCGGCGAGAAGACCGCCGCTCCCGGCTCAGTGGGCTATCACGGTGGCGCCTGCGATTCAGCCGCATCCACTGGTGCCGCGGGTTGTCGAAGCCGCCCCGCCGTTGCAACATCGATCGACGCAGATGATGGACATGACTGGTGCGGCGGGTGGGAGGCCCCACGATCCTCGCCGCCGTCGTCGAGAACGCCTCCCCAGCGTAGGGCCGAGAGGGACACCGATGCATCACTTTCGCCGATCATAACGGAGCCACCCACAGCGGGCGGTGGAGCGCACCTTGGAGAATTTTGTAGAGGAGCTTGCGTCCTCCACTCTGCATCTACATCTACATGGGAGATTCTGCAAATCACATTTAAGTTTCCGGCAGAGGGTTCATCCAACCACCGTTATACTGTTTTATCTCCCACTCCATTCTCGAATAGCGCGCGGGAAGAATGAACACCTGAATCTCTCCGTTCGGGCTCTGATTTCTCGTATTTTATTCTGATGATCATTTCTACCTATGTAAGTGGGAGTCAACAATATATTTTCGCTTTCGGAGGAGAATGTTAGCGATTGGAGTTTCGTAAGCAGCCCACGCCGCAGCGATAAGCGCCGTTGTTGTAATGATTCCCATCCCAGATCCTCTATCATTTCCGTAACGCTGTCTTTCCTGTATCGTGTCAATACAAAACGAGCTGCCCTTCTTCGGACTCTTTCGATGTCCTCCGTCAAACCCACCTGATAAGGATCCCACACTGGGCAGCAATATTCCATGAAAGGACGGACAAGCGTAGCGTACGCAGTTTCTTTAGTAGGTCTGTTGCATCTTTTAAGGGTTCTGCCAACAAAACGCAGTCTCTGGTTCGCCTTTACCACGACATTAGCTACGTGTACTTTCCAATTTTAGTCAGAAGTAATTGTAATGCCTAGGCTTATTCAGATCGTTCTGCAGTTGGTTTTGATCTTCAGATGATTTTACTAGACGGTAAATGACGGCGTCATCTGCAAATAACTTAACAGAGCTACTTAGATTTTCCCCTAAATCGTTTATGTAAATAAGGAACAGCAGAAGACCAATAACACTACCCTGTGGAACGCCCGAAATCACCTCTGTTTTAGTCGGTGCCTTACCATCGATTACTACGAACTGTGTCCTATCTGACAAGAAATCCCCTATCCAGTCGCAAATTTGGGGCGATATACCGTAACCACGCAATTTGATTAAAAGCCGTTTGTGAGGTACGGTGTCAAAAGCCTTCTGGAAATCAAGGAATACGGAATCAATTTGCGAACCCTTGTCGATAGCACACATCACGTCGTGTGAGTAAAGAGCTAGAATGGCAAGTTGTGAGTAGGCATACATCTCCTCGTGCTAGGTTCCCTACCTCCACAATCGTTTCACCGTCATGGCCTACCTGTGGTTGCCGTAAGCCCTATTCCACAGTGGTTCATAGATTGGGGGGAGGGAAGCAGGAATGTAGTTTCACAGGTCGATACTACACGCAGCCGAGCGTGGCCAGGTAGTTTCGTCATCGCAAGAAAGCGGCTGTAGTGCCATCACGTGTCCACGTCGGGCACGCCGCACTATACTCCGTTCACCGAAACGAGAGACGTATACACTGAGGCCCGTGAGCAGGGGTGGACAAAACAGGGTCGCTCGCTCAGTTTCGCTGCATCCGTTTCAGGAGTAAGGTTTTTGTGTGTGTGTTTTTTTTTTTTTGTGTTTGTAGCAGTGGTATTAGGAACCAAACATTTAAAATTCATTTCTTTTAATACTTTATAAAAGTGATTTTCTCCCGATATTTTCCAAATCTGCATCGTTGCTTTGCACAGCAAGCACTTTGTCAAATGTTGGAAATTTCTTAGGAAAAACTTTTCTTTGTATCGCATTTCAGTCAAAGTCATCAAGACGTTCTGAAAGCTCCTGTCCTATTTCCCTTTTTTCCTTCCTTAGAGGTTTAAAAGTGTGTGTGGCTTTCTATTGACTGTTTTCATAACAACGTCAGTAACTGACTGTTCTGGACACAACAGCTGCGTTTTATACACACTAGGAACCATGTGTTTCTCTAAAGAACTTTATTACTTCTTCTTTGAACGCTTCTTGGGTGGACTCAAATTGAAGGATGACATAATGAGGTTATTCTCTTGTGATAACAATGAGGGAGAAAAAGGAGACTCAGACTATGAATGCTGAATGATATTGTGAACAATACGTTACTATTCAGCAACTGGTCCTTTACGATGAAGTTGACAGTCAACACCTATTATCACTGCTATATAACAACACACACCACGACCTTACACCTGAAACAGATGCAGCGAAATTGAGCGAGCGTACCGTTTTTTCCACCCCTGGTCAGCGCCTCAGTGGGTTTACAGCACGCCTCTCGTTTCTGTGAACGGAGTATACACCTCTCCGTACACTGCAGTCGCCACGAATAACTCTTTCCTTGGCAGAATAGGTATTGGCTATAGCCATCGTATTCGCTGATAGGGCTTCTTAATCTTTCTCCTGTCCCTGCAACAATTATAGATAGAGAGTAACAATTACAAATCTACGAACTTAGTCCTGTTTGGTAGATTAGACTACGTCAAGTGCCTCAAGACGCCATGAACTACTTCGAGAAGAGGTCACTTTAAAGTTGTGTATCAAGCTTATCAACTATTTCTTGTCTAACTAATAAATGCAACTTTTACAGGACGCGGTATATTTGGTGCCACCTTGCAGTCACCACGTCCTTCTTCCTAGCACCCTTATATTGTGTGTAGGCCCTATGGAACTTATAGCTTCCGCCGCCGCGAGACCTACACAACACGATGAAATACAAGGGACGCTCCTTAAATTTTTTTAAAATTGAAGCAGATACTATGTTGCTGGTTTTGGGTGAAAAAAAAAAGAACATGACATAAATGTTTATCTAAACCAAGAAACATTCAAATCGAATATAACTACAAATACTATGGTATGAAGATCTTTATATTTAAGAAACAAGACATAGTTGCTTTAAGAAATAGTGATTTCAAAATACGTCTCAAATTAAAAATAAAACACTTGATACATACAACATAATTTTGTTAAACCTATTTCTCATAATTGGTGAACCGTTCTGTTGGAACGTACTTCTGCACTTTTAGAATAATGTGGAGCTTTTTGTAATAATAGCAGGAACTACCTCGAAGAGAACGACCTATTGTCTCACATGATGTGATGAGTGTTATCGAGAAGGGATGTCAAATAGATTTCGTATTTCTAGATTTCCAAAAGACTTTCGACACTGTACCTCAAAAGCGTCTTATAATCAAATTGCGTGCTTAGGGAATATCGCCACAGTTGTGCGTTTGGATTCGTGATGTCCTGTCAGAAAGGACACATTACGTTGTAATTGATAGAAAGTCATCGAGTAGAACAGAAGTGATATCTGGCGTTCCCCAGGGAAGTGTTATAGGGCCCCTGCTGTTCCTTATTTTTATAAACGATTTAGGAGACAATCTGAGTAGCTCTCTTAGGTTGTACGCGGATTACGCTGTCCCTTATCGGTTAGTAAAGTCACCAGAAGATCAAATGCAACTGCAAAATGATTTATAGATATCTACATGGCGCAAAAATTGGCAATTGACTCTTAAGAATGATAAGTGTAAGGCCACCCATATGACCACTAAAAGAAATGAGTTAAACTTCAGTTACACGATAAATCAGTCAAACGTAGAGATCATAAACCGTTAGTGTAGTCCATTAAAGACACTACTTACTCTCTTGGCAAATCTGGCCGATGTGTGGTCTTCCTGTGGACCCCTGGCCACGTCGGCATACCGGGGAATGAACGTGTTGACCAGTTGGCCAAACAGGCCACCACTGCTCCACCCTTCACCATTGGCGTCATGGAATCAGACCTCAGGTTATCATTGCACAAGAAGGTGCGTGATGCTTGGAGTGCCGAATGGTCTACCATGAGTGCAACAAACAAGCTCCGAGCAGTGAAGCTATCCACAACTCTGTGGAAGTCTTCACTGCGGCCCATACGTTGAGAGTCAGTTGTCCTCTGCCGCCTCCGTATTGGGCATACCTGGCTGACCCATAGTCATCTCCTCCGCCGTGAGGCCTCACCTGTGTGTCGGTGTGGAGCAGTGCTGACAGTCGTCCATCTTCTGATGGACTGCCCAGTTTTAGCTACATTGCGCTAGTCTTTTAACCTACCAGATGCGCTACCTTTAGTTTTAGGCAACGATGCCTCCATGGCTCATTCTGTTTTAAGTTTTATTCGCGCAGCTGGTTTTTACAACTCCATCTAGTGGTGGGTGCTATAGCCTGATAATTCAGGTTCCCACCTATCCAGCGATTTTAAACCCTTTTAAGACCCTTCTGTAATTTACCGAGGAGTTTTTAGTGTGTGAAGTATGGCTGGCTCATCCTGTTTTTTCTCTGTGATAAGCCAGCCGTGTTTTTCTGCTGTCCAGTTTTAGCTGAGATTTCGACTTCGTTTTCCCTATTGTGTCTCTTCCTTTTGTGTTGTCAGCGACTTCTCCAATGTCAGCTTACCCCCATTTGTGAGTTTTCATCTTCGGAGCTATGTTTTAGTTTTTATACTCTTGACAGAGGACTCTTAGCTAGGAACAGGGGACTGATGACCTAGCTGTTTAGTCCCCTCAAAACCAACAACAACAACAACAACAACAACAACAGACCATAAATTTAACTAAATACATAAAAGTAACAATTACGAACAACTTAAATTGGAAATAACACATAGAAAATATTGTAGGGAAGACTACTTTCATTGGCAGGGCACTTAGAAGATTCAACAGTTCTACCAAAGAAACTGTCCACACTACAATTGTGCGTCCTACTTTGGAGAATTTCTGCGTATTGTGGGATCCACACAGGTGGGACTGACGGACAAGATAGAGAAAATTCAGAGAAGGCCAGCTCGTTTTGTGTTATGGCGATATAGGGCAGAGAGTGTCACGTAAATGATGCAAAAGTTGGAATGGATATCATTTATTTGCGAAATTCCTTTCACCAACTTTCTCTTCAGAATACGAACATATATTGTTAGCACCCACCTACATAGGGACACATCACCATCATAATAAAATAAGAAAAATCAGGTCGAAAACAGAAACATTTAGGTGTCCTTTTTCCCGCGAGCTATTACAGAGTGGAACTATAGAGAAATACCATAAAAGTAGTTCGATGAACCCTCTGCCATGCCCTTCAGTGTGCTTTGCAGAGTATCCACGTAGATGGTAGCTGTAGATGTAGGATGTTTATCGTTCAGTGCTTTTCTTGTGGGCAATGTTGTAAATTCCGTGTCAGGTTTTCGGAAAGAAAATATGTACTGAGTTAACTTCATCGCCGATGGAAACAAGCAAATTCACTTAACTGTCTGGAGAAAGGAGGTCCTTTTGTAAATGAGTCTCTAAAGTTAAGGACGTCAATGACAGACGTGACTGAATTTACAGAGAATTTATTGTTCATGTCTGCTTGGTTTATTAAGGAACATATTGTTTTGGCACATACATCCTGTCCGAGAGTTTGAGTTTTTGTTTCACAAAACTGAAGTCACGGTCATAGAAAAAAATAAGGACGTCGTAATGGGAAACAGTCAACGATCTTACGAAACATTTCTGAGTAATTGTTAGAAAAATCGAATAACAGAAAGATTTTATCTGAACGCCCACATTTTCATTAAAAAAAGTTATTCACTGATTACGGTATGTAATTTTGAATGTAATGAAGGAGAAATGAATATGTCTCGCCTGGACATTCGTGGCCTCTCAATGAAAAGTGGCTTACTACCATTAAGATTGTGAATAATACATATGTTCACCTGCCGTATAGTACAATTTTAAAATAATGTAATTAAGCATATTATTGAAATGGAAATTGTAAATTTAAAGAAATTACTGAAATATTTAAACAGAATATTCTTACCAATAATTTGAATGTTTAATTTGCTTCTTGAAGTGTGACCATCAGGATTTGTTGCAATGCAAACATAACCTCCGTCATCGGTATGCTTCTGAATATTCTTAATTACTAGGGTTCCATTAGGGTAAACCTGTTGTCGATGGTTCTCAGGTAGAGGTTTTCCTGAAAAATAAAAACAATTTTGGAGATCAATAAAACAGTCCGTTCTCCCAAATCACTGTAACTATATGTTGGTATCTGTGACAACACATATCTATATCAAATGTCTGTTACCTTACAATGAGGATAAATTGGACTCTTCATGTTGAGCAATATGAAATTTCCTTGTGTTTTTTAATACGCAGATAATTATACGTATTAAGATAGTCAAAGTAAACTTCGGGTTAAAAACTAATTTTCAGCTAATATCAAACAAATTAGTTATTTCATTTCCATATTTTCTTAAATGTTTAATTTTCTTAAATGTTAAATTTCTTCACATTCACTGTGAATGCTGCACCAAATGTATTTACCATTCTCTAGCTATTGACAGTCACTATTAATTACCATTTTTGTTTGGATATTGTGAACACGTTACACTGCAATTTACGGTAGAATCTACTATCCATGTAACCCAATGGACAGGGATCTGTTCTTATCTACAAATTACTTTGTATGATGAATCATGGGCACTGCTGATATATTTGGGTATAATACAGATCATATGTGTGAAAAGTACGTATCAGTAAGCTTCATAATAGGCTGGTGGTGTCAATTATTTATCTCTTGAGATGTTCAAATAATAGTGTCACATAGAGCAACCGTTTTAGACAACTTAAATTGCTGAAATACAGATTAGAACTAAGTCTTTTAACATTAAAAAAGCATGACACATTGTCTTTATACTGTTGTAATTGTTGTTGATAAGAGGCACCAGTATGAGCAGAGATATCTTGTTGTTGGTGGGTGTTTAAAGAGGACTAAACTATAGGGTTATCAGTCCCCTGTTCCCAACTAAGAGTGCATATCCAAAAACTTAGCCATTTATAATGTAGCACTCCACGCCCAGTATACGCTGGGTACAGATAGTCAGTCGATGGTAAAATTAAAACATAAAACAGAGGACACAGAAGGTGTTGACACAATAAACAACGAAATAAAAAAAAATTACAGCAGAAGAGTGTGTCTGGCTGATCACGAGGATAATACACGATGAACCAGCCACTCTGCACACATTAAAATCCTCCATTTGAAACCAAGTCATGTACCTTAAAAGAGAGAACAGCTTGAGTTTCTGGTGGGGTGGGGGCTCGAGAAATCAGGTAAATGAGCCAACCACTAAATAGAACAACAAAAGCCAGCTGCGCGAATAAATCCCAAAACACAGTCCACCGCAGAGGTATCATTAGCTAAAATTAAAGGAAGCGCAGAAGGCAGGGTAAAAGACTGCCTCAAGGCGGCTAAAATCGGGCAGCCCACCAGAATGTGGACCACTGTCAATAATGCACAACAACAGCAATTTGGTGGATCCTTTCGACGTAAAAGGTGGCCACGAGTTAACCACGAATGGCCAATGCGTAATCTGCAGAGAACAACAGATTCCTGCGAGAGGAGGATCTCCACATGGCTCATTCAAGGCAGCCCATTCCGAGGTCCGAACCCCAAAGACCTGGCGGGTCATTTCCATTCGGAGATACCTGTCCTGGAGACCAATCTCGTACATTTCCCGGGATGCCAATGTGGCCTGGGGTCCAAGCGAAAACCATTGAACTGCCTGATTCACCAAGAGTGAAAACGGCGTCCTGAATGGACCGAATTAAATGGTCTTTGGTAGAAACTGGTCAAGGGCTAGCAGGCCACTCAGAGAATCATTACAGATAACTATATACTTGCTGGGGCAGTCCCAGAAATGTTTAAGAGCGAGAGAGATAGCCACCAGCTCAGCTCTAAAACCACTACTCCCATAGGGCAAGGAGTGCTGCTCAACGTGGTCACCATGAACATACGTATACCCAACATGGCCGTCTATAACAGAACTGTCTGTGTATGCTGATTCTGCACCGTCGAATGATTCAATGAGTACCTGGAACTGGCGACAGAGGGTCAATGGTCACTTGACAAGTCTAACCGAATAGACCATGGAGGTCTACGGGAAGGGTAGTGAAAAGTGGGAGGTATAGGAAGGGACTCAAGAGACGAAAGAAGGGAACGAACACGAACCGCAATTGGGAGACCCGACCTTGGTTGTCGTCGTGGGGAAGGAACGACGGCAGCTGGAAAGAGAAGTCTGTGATTCGGGTGGTGAGGTGAGGCTTGAATACGGGCAACGTAAGAAGCCAGTAGCTGCTGCCCGCGGATTCGCAGGGGAGAACCCCAGCTTCAGCGAGAAGACTCGTGCTGAAGGCCCCAGTCGCTAAACGGACACCGCAGAAGGGGACCGCAGAATCCTACACCAGGCTGCCGTAATCCAAAAGTGATTGGATAAGAGCCTTATATAGTTGCAGAAGAGATGGACGGGCAGCTCTCCAGACGGTATGGCTGAGGCAGCGAAGAATGTTCATGTGGCGCCAACACTTTTTCCGTAGCTGTTGAAGGTGTGGGAAGCAAGTGAGCCGGGCAACGAACAGCATGCCTAAGAAGCGATGGTCTCAAAAACGTGGAGTAGTTCGTCACCCAAATACAGTTCAGGGTCCGGGTTCACCGCCCGACGGCGACAGAAGTGCATCACCCGAGTTTTGGGAGCAGAGGACTGGAAACCATGGGCGCAGAGCAATCTCTTACATGGATTTATAGCAGTATTGATAGTGCTCACAATGAGATGTGTCAGGGATTCAGCTATCCTATCATGTCGTAACCAAACTATGACCTCAGACATCACTAGATACAGAGCGTTTCAAAAGACTTTTACAAGCTATAGGGACAGGTTCTTCCACCAAAAAAGAAATATTCCATATACACATCGGCACGAAAATACTTGCTTTCTTTATTTAAAATTATATTTATTATGTTCCGCAGGACCAAACTGAGGAGCTGTCTCCATGATCATGGAACGAGTCAGTACATCAAACTGTAACAAAAGAGTGAAACACGCAGCATTGCTATGCACACGAGAGGCCTAAGCACAAGTACAATTATAAGCTATTTAAGAATGTTTACAATTTTGGTGACTGGAGCTCAGCTATACATAAACTTATAATTGCCGCGCGGAATGGCCGCGGTGGTCTAAGGCGTCATGCTACGGACTGGGCATCCGTTCCCACCGGAGGTTCGAGTCATCCCTCGGGCACGGGCGTGCTTGTTGTCATTACTGTAAGGTAATTAGGTAGTTTGATCCAGTAGGTTTACAAACATTTGAAAATTTGATTTTCAGACAGAATTACAAGGTCATCGGCAAATGGCAAAGCTTTTATTTCTTCTTTGAGAACTTTAACTACTTCTCCAAATTTCTCCTTGCCTTCCCTCAGAGCTCGCTCAACGTACAGATTAATAATATAAGGGAAAGGCTAAACCCCCTCTTACGCCTTTCCCAAACACTGCGTTCCTTTCATGACCTTCCACTTTTATAACTGCTGTCTCATTTTACAACCCTATTTTCCTTCGTTGTTTACACGTGAGTACACAGCTTCCCACCCTCTTCCTAAACGTGTTTTTGTTATTGATGGGACGGAGGAAGAGAAAGTAGTTGAAGATGAAATAGGAGATACCATACGAAGAGTAAAATTTGTCATAACACTGAAAGATCTACGTCGAAACAAGGCCCTGGAGTGGATGACGTTCCCTGGGAGCTAGTAAAGTCATGAGACTTTTAAAAAAAGTCATCGGACTTTTAGAAAAATGTAACATCCCCACTCTAAAAAAATCAAGCGCAGGCAGGTGTGAAATTTACAGACCCATTTGTTTAACAAACATTATTCACAGAAAAGTCGAAAGAATTTGTTAACATCGGATAGTAATTTATGGGTAAGGAAGTGTTTTATGAAGGCATTAGCGTGGAGTGTTGCCTTGTACGGCAGTGAAACATGGACGATAAGAAGTTCAGACAGGAAGAGGATAGAGGCTTTTGAAATGTGGTGCTACAGAAGAATGCTTGTGATTAGGTGGGTAGATCGCGTATCTAATGAGGAGGTACTGAACAGAATTAGGAAATATATATATCTGTTAACCCTTCACCGCACTTTCTGTATATAAATCCTGTACTACTCAGAATGATAAGAAGGGCTTCCCTATCCGTCAATCTATTACAACGCACTAATGTATTACAATCTTATCAACATAATCGCGGCACTGCTATGTAACAGGCGTTACTTCGTTGCACTTAATGGGAGAAACGTAGGTGGGGAGTTCAGAGAAATGGATTGCCACAGGGAAGTGTACTAGCCCCTTCCCTCTTTAACATCTACACCAACGATGAACCAATACACCCAAAAGCAGAACATTTTATATATGCTGATGATCTTGGCATCGCCGTACAAGGCAAAACACATGAACAGCTTGGAATTAAACTAGATGAAGCCCTGAAAATGATGTCAAACTACTACAAGCAGAGCACAATTAAACCAGACCCTAATAAAACCCAAGTAACTGAACACCCGTTTGGGAGACAAAAAGTTAAAAGTAACTTGGGAAGGACAGGCATTAGAGCATACAGACAAACCCAAGTACCTGGGAGTTATCCTTGATTGCTCCCTTATATACAAATACCCCGGCCAAAATACCAAGCAAAAGGTTACTACCAGGAACAAACTCCTTAAAAAATAGCAGTGAGCAAGTGGGGAACAAGCCCAAAATTCCTAAGGACAACGAGTGAGGCCTAGTGTTTCTCAGCTGCAGAATATGCCCGTCCAGTGTGGGGTAAATCCAGGCATGCAAAATAAGTGACCACGGCACTAAATGATAGCTGTCGAATAATTACCGGCTGCATGATGGCTGCTCCATTACCATAACTTTACAAAGCAACGGGCGTCGCGTCTCCGGGAGATCGAAGAGACAGTGGAAAGGTTGAAATAAAAGTTTAATGATAGACACCCCTTATATCAACTCGAGAAACCTCACGGATCTAGCCGGCTCAAGTCCAGGAGACGCTTCATGAGATCTGTCAACATAGAATCCCTAGAAATCTACCCTCTACCAGAAGCCCTCGCAAGGAATGGAACTAGAATTGAAAATCTGGCGCATGCTTAATCGTATGCGTAACGGCGTTGCCCCTGTCTAGTCAAACATGGTGAAGTGGGGTACAATAGCAAGCGATAGTGTTATTTGCGACTGCGAGGAAATACAGAATGTGACATATATGACTACGTGCGAGATGTGCCCCTCAATATGCACCCTCCATGATATATGGATCGCTAACCATAAATCTGTCGACTTAACCCGTTTCTGGGTTGTAAAGCTATAATTTCTGATTTGGACATGAAAAAGTAAGGCAAAGTGTTACAAGACCTAAGTCCAAAGCAGATTTCCAGGTTTGAGGACGGGTGTACCCTAGTACAGGCATGGCCAAACACCGCCCCGCGGGCACGGGCGTCTTTGCCGCTTTTGTTTGTTTGTTAAGCTATATACAAAATGATCATATAATTCTACAACTTCAATTTTTTTTTCGCAGTGATATAGTTTACGTTTCGTAATATCTGTTGCTTTAACACTTTGACGACTGAGCCCGACCGTAGGTCGGGCTACGGAACTGCTTCAAAACGACCGCGTTCGAGTATAGGTCGGGCGGCTGTTGTGCGCCGCTCCCAGCCTATTAGCCGTCTGGACACATGCCGCCTACTGTGGTAGTCTTGCGTGGTACAGCTGCCTATACGTAACATGACTGCTGCTGTGTTCTGGTTTTACAACTACGTTAAAAGAAACGGCAACACACACATAGCAGCTTCCGAGGCATGCTGCGCCATTGAGCATTGATGTAGGCATGAGACTCAATGTTCGTGTTACTGTTTTCCGTTTCTTGTTTATTGTTCTGTCAAATATGTCATAATCTCTGAGTGAGAATGAAATTTTATAAGCTAATTGCCTGCTAATTTACGCCAAACAAAGGAACGTATCTTTTTGTGAAACCGAAATCGGAAATTGTATGATTGTTGTTATTAATTTTGTCATGAACCGATATAATTAAAATAAACGTTTAAAATAATCTTTAAAGACTTTTCTTTCATAATATGTTTTCTGTTTCAAGATATGTTAAATAGAAAAGCGCCAATGACATTTCAAAGAAAGGTAGAAATAGTGGGTCCACTAGACCCAGAGTGTACCTCAGCTACCGGTCTTCAAACTGTTAAGCTTGAAGTGTCGAAAATTATCCTCTCACTTTAAGGAATTCAATAAAGGTTTCTAAATATGTTAAGCAGCGTAATGCAAATGGTTTTGTTTTTCAAGAAAGATTCTTATTTCTGATAATTCTGCGTAAAGTGCTTATTTCATTAAAGAATAAAAAAAGGTACCGAATATATATTAGAGCTAAAATCCCGATTATAAAAGTACTCTAAGACATTGCCATCTCCACTTAGTAGCCTCACTGTGTTGCAAAAAATGACTTCCTTCGTTTCCCCTTTGCAGCGTTTGGCATGTAACCGTCTCACTGCCACACATGCTGCAGGCATTACAGTGGTGGGGAAAATAGTGCGCCCGTCAAAACGGCTCGCGTCAGAAGTGCGCTAGCATCTTTCCAGAGGAACTGGGGGGAAATGCACCTAAAAACAACCTTTTTTGTTAGTTTCTTATTTGTGTTTTAACAAAAAAATAATTACTTGTATGAATGAGACTCGATAACCCTTATATAAAACTATTTTTAAAATAGTACATTTATGATAGTAGTTCATTTAAGAAACATATCTTTAAGAAGAAGCCTACTGTATACAGGGTGTTACAAAAAGGTATGGCCAATCTTTCAGGAAACATTCTTCACACACAAAGAAAGAAAATGTGTTATGTGGACATGTGTCCGGAAACGCTTAATTTCCATGTTAGAGCTCATTTTATTACTTCTCATCAAATCACATTAATCATGGAATGGAAACACACAGCAACAGAACGTACCAGCGTGACTTCAAGCACTGTTACAAGAAATGTTCAAAATGTCCTCCGTTATCAAGGATAAATGCATCCAACCCTCACCTCAGGGGCTCAGCATTAATTTGCTGGGTACGGGCTTGGCGAACCCGGGGTCCTGAGCTGTGGGCTGTGTCGCGCCAACAGTCCGCTACACCGTAAACTCTGTGCGTGCTTCAACGACCATCGTTCGGCGCGACGGTGGAACGTTATACGTTTCAGAGCCCGGGGATCTTGGCTTAATCGTCCGGGTCGCGAGGACGGCACAAACCTCTATAAAAAAAACCTCAATCTCAAGGTGTGCTACGTGCCGAGGAGATGCATGGCTGTTGAGGTTGAACAGCCGCTAGCGAGCAACCTCTGAGGAACCTGCCACACCTCAGTTGTATAACGCTTACCCAGGCAAGCAGGGCTCTGTCTGGGTGGACCTCTTTTCCCTAGCTGCTCGTGGGACGGAAATGAAACGAGCAATAACTAGCGTGGTCGGTCGCAAAAACGCCGTTTCTAAGCGTGGAAGGTCAGAATTTAATGCTACAGCATATGATCCTAAGTCGTTCCCTTCCCTGGCAACGCCATGGGAAGAACGCCAAGCTTTACGCTGTTCGGATCCATATTCACCGCGATATCTTGTTTTTTTCCCGGACTGACGGAGACTCTTGCTTGTGCACCAAGCCGCAGTTCTTTGTTGACCATCTCTAGGACAAGTATGGTGAGGTGGAGTCTTTCTCGAAAATGAGAAGTGGGGCTGTTCTGATACAGACGGCATCCCGAGCCCAGTCCAGGGCATTATTGGCCTATGAAAAGCTGAGTGATATACCTGTCAGTGTCACGCCCCACAAGACCCTCAATATGGTCCAAGGCCGTATTTACCATAGAGACCTATTGTCGCAGTCTGATGAAGAGCTACGTACCAACCTGGAACGCAGAGGTGTTCACTTTGTTAGGCGTGTTTATAGGGGACCAAGAGATAACAAGGTTGCCACCGGTGCATTCATCTTGGCCTTCGAAGGCGATACACTGCCTGAGAAGGTCAAGGTAATGATCTACCGGTGCGACGTTACACCGTACGTCCCGCCCCCTATGAGGTGCTTCAGGTGCTGGAAGTTCGGGCATATGTCCTCCTGGTGCACTTCTAGCCCTGTGTGCAATTAATGTGGACGTCCATCTCATCCGGACGCTCCCTGCACCCCACCTCCCGTCTGTGTGAACTGCAACCAGTTGCATCCACCGTGCTCTCCAGACTGTAAAGTTCTCCATAAAGAACGGAAGATAATGGAAATAAAGACCTTGGACCGGCTATCGTACAATGAGGCAAGAAAGAAATATGAGCGTCTCCATCCGGTGAACATGACTACCTCGTTCGCAGTTGTCACGTCGTCCCCGCACATCACGGGTACGACACACAACAAGGTATCGCCTCCTTCTGTAGGCACTAGAGGCCATAAATGTACCACTGCGCCCTCATCAGATGGGGGCAACACTCCATGTGCTGCTAAAGCACCTGTTGTGGGGGAAACCTCCCCACAACCATCAGGGACACCAGTCCCCAACCCCCAGCCGGAGAAGCAACAGCTTCCTCCGGCACCTCTCCCTCGGAAGGGGTCCTTTGGGATGCTCCCTTCTGGGGAGTCCCAGGGTGCGCCAGGGGATCCCAGCCTTTGGCTGAAGGATCCAAAACCTGCTGGTCGAAGGGCTTCTGGCTCTTCGACGGTCTCTGCTGCCACTTCTGGGAAGCCCTCCCGGCCCTTGACACCAAAGGGCTAGCGAGAGGGCAAAAAGAAGCCGAAGAAAAAGGACGCGAAGGAGGCATCATCAGTGCCTCGGAAGGACCGCTCTGTCACGTCTTCGGCCTCTGAAGATGAGGTAGAGATCCTTGCGTCACCTGAGGATCTCACCTTACGTGGATCGCCTGAACCGATGGTTCAGGATCCTGCAGAGTCTGCGGAGTTGGCAGCAGGTGCTCCTGCTGAATGACCATTTACCGACTTAAATTATGGCTATTCAGCAGACTGCAAACGAAATTTTGCAGTGGAATTGCGGCGGTTTTTTCCGCCACCTGGCTGAGCAATTACTCTACCGCTTCCCTGCCATCTGTCTTGCCTTGCAGGAAACGTGGTTTCCCGTCGAGAGGAGCCCAGCCCTCAGAGGCTATCGGGGCTATTTTAAAAACCGAACCATCTACGACAGGGCTTCTGGCGGCGTCTGTGTTTATGTCCATGCCTCTGTCCCCAGTGCTGCTGTGCCTCTTCAAACGTCTCTAGAGGCAGTCGCTGTTCGACTCCTGGTAGTACAACATTTTACCGTCTGCTCTGTGTACCTTCCACCTGATGAGGCCATCTCTCCCACAGGCCTCGCTGCCTTGGTCGCCCAAATTCCCCCACCCTTTCTTCTTTTGGGGGACTTCAACGCCCACCACCCTCTGTGGGGTGGCACACAGACCTCGGCCTGGGGTAGGGATGTTGAGTCTCTCCTGTCAGAGCAGAATCTCTGCCTTCTTAACACCGGTGCTCCTACCCACTTTAGCACAACACATGGTTCGTTTTCTTCCATAGACCTGTCTGTCTGCAGCCCCAGCCTCCTTCCACATCTCACCTGGAGGGTCCATGACGACCTGTGTGGCAGCGACCATTTTCCGATCTTCCTGTCGCTCCCACAGTGTTCGCCTGCCGCCCATCCGCCTCGCTGGTCCCTCCATAGGGCTGACTGGCCAGCTTATTCTTCAGTTGCTGTGATTTCCTCTCCGCTTCCAGCAGATGTTGATGCCGCCGTTCAGCAGGTCACAGAGGCCATCGTTTCTGCAGCCGAAAACTCTGTTCCCACCGCATCCGGTTCGCTCCATCGTCCGTCAGTGCCCTGGTGGACACCGGAGATTGCTGAGGCCATCCGGGAACGTCGGCGAGCACTACAGCGCCACCGACGTCACCCTTCTGTCGAACATCTCGTAGCCTTCAAGCGCCTCCGGGCACGGGCACGGCGACTGATACAAGATAGTAAGAGGGCCTCGTGGGAGAGGTATGTCGCGTCCATTGGTTTCCGCGCTTCTCCTTCCAAGGTGTCGTCGCAAGTTCGACGCCTCTTTGGGCACCGCCCACCGGCGGGAATTCCGTGTCTCAGCGTTCAGTGTACGCTCTGTACTGACCCTGTCGCCGTCGCTGAGCACCTGGCAGACCATTTTGCACGCACCTCAGAGACTGCTGCTTATGGTGCAGACTTTCGCGCCCTTAAAGGGCGAGCAGAAAGCCTTCTGATCTCATTTCGAACGCGACGTCTGGAACCATACAACGTCCCATTCACTGAGTGGGAGTTTGAAGGTGCCCTCGCTGCATGCCCAGATACCTCCCCTGGACCCGATCGCATTCACAGTCAGTTCCTCCGACACCTATCTGCGGATGCTAAGAGCCAACTTCTCGTCCTGCTTAATCGGATATGGCTGGAGGGTGTTTTCCCGTCCTCGTGGCGGGAAAGCATTATCATTCCGGTGATTAAGCCTGGGGCAGATCCGCAGGTGGCAGATAGCTACCGCCCGATCAGCCTCACCAACGTTCCATGCAAGCTCCTCGAACGGTTGGTGAGTCGGAGGCTCATGTGAATCCTCGAGGACCGGGGACTTTTAGTGCCGCAACAGGGAGGGTTCCGTCAAGGTCGCTCCGCTGTTGACAATCTTGTGTCACTGGAGTCGGCCATCCGTACAGCATTTAGTCGCCGCGAACACCTGGTTGCCGTATTCTTAGACCTGCGGAAAGTATACGACACTACCTGGCGCTACCATATCCTGTCTACACTGTACGACTGGGGTTTACGGGGTCCGCTTCCCATATTTATTCAGAATTTCCTGGCGTTGCGTTCTTTTAGAGTTCGTGTTGGTTCTTATTTTAGCTCACCTCATTGTCAAGAGAACGGAGTCCCACAGGGTTCCGTCCTCAGTGTCCCTTTATTTTTAGTCGCTATCAACGGCCTTGCTGCAGCCATGGGGTCATCGGTATCCACTTCCTTGTATGCCGATGACTTCTGCATGTATTTTAGCTCCACCAGCATCAGTGTTGCTGAACGTCGGTCGCAAATAGCCATTCGAAAGGCGCGGTTCTCTGCGTCGAAGACCCGTGGAATGCATTTCTGCCGTCGTCGGGCAGTACACCCGGAACCCGAACTCTATTTAGCTGGAGACCTGCTACATGTCGTAGAAACACACACGTTTCTAGGCATGTTGTTCGACAACCGTCTCACCTGGGTGCAACACCTTCGCCAGCTGAAACGAAAGTGCTGGCGACACCTCAACATCCTACGTTGTCTCAGCCACACTGTTTGGGGAGCCTCACGACCAACGCTCTTACAACTTTACAAGGCCCTCATTCAGTCGCGCCTAGACTATGGCTGCATAGTCTACGATTCGGCTGCGCTGTCAGCACTGCAGGCGTTGGCTGGACCCAATTTTACACAGTGGTGTGCGTTTGGCGACAGGGGCTTTTCGCACAAGCCCTGTGACAAGCCTCCTTGTCGAAGCTGGAGTCCTCCCGCTGCGGTTCCGTAGGCACCACCTGTTAACTTCTTATGTTGCTCCTGCTCAGGCCTCGCCCTTCCACCCGAACCGCCGGCTCCTATTTCCAGACGCTGCACTACCTATCCCTCCACGACGGCCAAGGTCGGGATACCCGATCTCGGTCCGTGTTCGTATCCTTCTTTAGTCTCTCACATCCTATCCACTACCTACCACTTTCCACTATTCCTTTCACACCCCTCCTTGGTCCATTCCTTGTTTACATCTCCGTCTGGACCTGTCCCATGCGTCGAAGGCCTCTGTTCTCCCGTACATCTCCGTCACCAGTTTCTGCAAGTGCTCGAGCCGTTCCGTGCCGCAGACGCTATTTACACAGATGGTTCCGTAGTAGATGGCCGTGCTGGTATGCGTTTCTGCATGACAACCACGTGGAACAGCATTCTCTGCCCTGTGAGAGTAGCATCTTCTCCGCCGAGCTGGTCGCCATTCTCAGAGTTCTACAACATCTCAAAGCATGCCCCAGGGGGTCATTCGTCATCTGTACTGACTCCCTGAGTGGCTTACAAGCGATCGACCAGTGTTTCTCTCGGCACCCAATAGTGCGGTCGATCCAGGATACTGTTCACTCCCTATACCAATCAGGCCGTTCTGTGGTCTTTGTGTGGAACCCAGGCCATGTTGGCATACCAGGGAATGAACATGTTGATCTATTGGCCAAGCAGGCCACTATGGGACCACCTCTCACTATTGGTGTCACGGAACAGGATGTTAAACTGGTGTTGCACCGGAAGGTGCGCGAGGCTTGGAGCACCGAGTGGGCTACGGGGACTGCACCGAATAAGCTTCGGGCAGTGAAGCTCTCCACAGCTTTGTGGAAATCTTCACTGTGGCCGACCTGCCGAGAGTCAGTTGTCCTCTGCCGCCTCCGGATTGGACATACGTGGCTAACCCACGGGTATCTCCTTCGGCGCGAGGCTCCACCCGTGTGTCGATGTGGCACTGTGTTGACAGTGGCCCATCTTTTGATGGACTGTCCGCTTTTAGCCGACTTGCAGCAATCTTTTAATATCCCAGACGCGCTATCATTAGCTTTAGGAGACGACGCCTCTATGGCTAATGCAGTTTTAAGTTTTATCCGCGCTGCTGGTTTTTATGACTCTCTCTAACGGTGGATGCTGTGGCCTGAAATCTTAGGCTACCGCCAATCCAGCTTTTTACCTCTTAACACCCATGGGGGTTCTTAGTGTATGCAGTATGGCTGGCTCATCCTGTTTTTTCTTTGTGATCAGCCAGCCAAGGTACTCTGCTATACAGTTTTATTCCTTACTTTCTTTTACCAATTCTGTGTGTCTTCGTTTTAAGTTATCAGTGATTTGTCCATTGTCAACCTGTCCCTTATGTGCGTGATCATTTTTAGAGCTTTGTTTAACTTTTTTGTCGTTATTGTCAGTGGACTCTGAGTTAGTAACAGGGGACTGATGACCTAGCTGTTTAGTCCCCTCAAAAAAAAAAAAAAAAAAAAAAAAAAAAAAAAAAAAAAAAAAAAAAAAAAAAACCAACAACAACAACATCCAACCCTCCGTCGCATGGAATCCCTGATGAGCTGATGCGGCCCTGGATAATGGTGTATTGTATCACAGCCGTCCACAATACGAGCACGAAGAGTCTCTATATTTGGTACCGGGGTTGCGAAGACAAGAGCTTTTAAATGCCCCCATAAATGAAAGTCAAGAGGGTTGAGGTCAGGAGAGCGTGGAGGTCATGGAATTGGTCCGCTTCTACCAATCCATCGGTCACCAAATCTGTTGTTGACAAGCATACGAACACGTCGACTGAAATGTACAGCAGCTCCATCGTGCATGAACCACATGTTGTGTCGCACTTGTAAAGGCACATGTTCTAGCAGCACAGGTAGAGTATCCCGTATGAAATCATGATAACGTGCTCCAGTGAGCGTAGGTGGAAGAACATGAGGCCCAATCAAGTCATCACCAACAAATCCTGCCCAAACGTTCACAGAAAATCTGTGTTGATGATGTGATTGCAAAATTGCGTGCGGATTCTCGTCAGCCCACACATGTTGATTATGAAAATTTACAATTTGATCACGTTGGATCCGTAAATACTAAAATGAGCTCTAACATGGAAATTAAGCGTTTCCGGACACATGGCCACATAACATATTTTCTTTCTTTGTGTGTGAGGAATGTTTCCTAAAAGTTTGGCCGTACCTTTTTGTATCACCCTGTATATGACGAGTGAGCATGTTCAATACTAATAGAAACAAGCTTGGGTCACAAAATTACTAAGTTTTTCTCGTATTCGTGTTTTGGATATTTTCTGAAGCTTCGCGTAGTGATTCTGCCATACAAACACTAACTGTTACCTGAACAGTAAGTGGTTTGGTCGTTTTACCGTTCTTCGACCACATTACAAATCTGCGCTTCCTTTGTTACTTCGTTTACGCTGGACCTGACCGCGGGACAGTCCAGCGCAGAGCAGTGCTGTGCGTTCTCACTCTTTCCACAGCTATCTCTCTCGCTCTGTTGTTGACACTAGTGACACACGGTCACGGCCGAGGCGATGAACTACAATGTACTCCGCCGGGCGGTATTGTTGGCCATGCCTGCCCTAGGAGGGCCCGATAATTTGGGTGGAAGGTAAGTCGCAAACAGGGCTATATCCGAGTAGGTATATTAAATAATTACAGTACAATTACAGTTACCTGTGGCCCATATACATTGGTACGGAAATCAATGAAAGCTACGATCGTGCACGTTCGGTTTTTATTTTTACCATTTTCCGACAAACTGAATCTGTTACGTTGCTTCCAACCGACCAACAACGATAGTGCTTGTTGTGTGCTACGCGTTTCTCATGTTTATGTTGCCATTCGGCGCCAATAGATTGCAGCACATGTTGTTTAATTGATCGAGAAGTGTGCATTATGCCGGCGCCAGGTTAGTAACTCATAATTAAGTTAAACTGAATTGTTTCGGCGATGTGATGGATCTGGTTATTTGTAATAGTGTGTACAACGATGTGATATTGATAATAATTAGTAATTTCATATCTCTGACCGTTTATATGTATCTTCATCTTCGACTAGGTGTTGTTGATAGTGTCATTGGCCCCCCTCTATTACTGCTTTTCATACAGTTTTGAATGGGAAAGTTTTTATGCACAATCCCGTTGTTGTATGCAGGTTTATCAGACAATCAAATTGTTCTCTATTAGAGGATTCGGATTTGAGTGGCATTTCGTCAGATGAAGACGACGAGTTTGTTTCTTCTTCGAATAGTCATCAGGCAGACGACTTGTCTGATAATGACCTGAGTGCCGAAGAAGTCCCTAAAGAGCACAGGCGTTCACACAGTGTCACAGAAGGTGTCAGGCCACTGCTTTTTCGGAGATCAAATTTGATTCTGAAGTTTCATCCACCAAAAGTTAATTACAGTGCTGTAGAAGTCAGTGACAAAGATGTGCAATCTGAGTTACCTATTTCATGTGTCATTTCCATTTTCTTACTAAAATATCTTCTTTTTAATTCTAGAGTCCTTCACCCATTGATATTTCTGTGAAACGCTTTTGAGGAGGCAGCAAAATATACAAATATGTATACTATTGATAATATAGTAATAAGGACAGTTTACAACTCACCGCAAAGACATGGCGACGGGGTGCGACAGGCACATACAAAAGACACACACATACAACACTTTCAGCTATCGGCCATGGCCTTTTTCAGGAAACAGAACATTCACGCAATCACACAGGCACACAGCACGGTCATAGAACCGTCACCTCTGCCTGCCGCACTTCGAATGACCCTCTGCGGTGTGTAATTAGGGGAGGGGAAGGGAGGGGTATAGGAAGGTTGCGTCACGGTGGTGGGTATGGCCTAGATGGGAGTAACGAGATGCAGTTTAGGAATGGAGTGGGGAGGCGGGTGAGGGGAGGAAAATAAAAATAAAATGAAATAAAATAAATATAGATATAAAAATAAAATGCGCGCGCGCCACACACACACACACACACACACACACACACACACGCACGCACGCACCACTCAAAATAGGAGAGGTAGGAACTGTAAGGTGTGGAAAAGGGGAAGTTCTCGTAGGTTGAGGCCTGGATGATTTCGGGACTGGAGACTACTGCAGGGATAACTCCCATCTGTGTAGTTCAGAAAAGCTGGTGGTGGGTGGGATGATCCAGATGACCCGTGTTGTGAAGCAGCTGAAGTATACAGTGCTCACAAAGAAGTGAGTGTACAGCATGTCAGTTTGTAAACACAGTATACAACAGTACAGTGTATGGTGTTGCAAAGACAGGGACCTGCTTAGGGACAACTTATGAACTGTGTGTTACAAAAGAAATAAATTTTTTGTGATTATTAAATTTTTTTGCCACAGAATATGATTTGCAATCTATGTAACATTTTTTTATAATAACTAATAAATAAAAGTAATGTAAGAACAATTTTTTACTCCTAACTGTTCGTCAGGTAACTTATAATATGAAACAAATAGCAGGAAGTCAGAGAATAATTCTGGTGAAATAAAACCTGACCCTCACGATTGTGCTAATTGTTTTCGCGCTACATTTTTGATGGAAGAATTATTTTTATCATTTTTTCCAGTGTCTACTATGCTCAAGTATACAGAGATTTCATGTTTATTCAACATTAAAAAAAAAGCAGTCAAAAATCCGAAGATTAGTTTGAACACCACAGTGCTTTACTAGGCATGGTTCTGTTTGGAGGTGGTATGTCGTTGCCTTCCTCCGACCTTCGAACTGACTTACCCAGCCAGTTATAGGGGGACCTACAGTTTAACGTGGGTTCCGAACCACGGTGCTACTCGGTATTTTTCACATGAGCAATACTGCCAGAGGTGAAAGAAGTGGAAAGTGACAGATAAAAATCCTAGGACCTGGCGGGGATCGAACCCACGACCTTTGGATTTGTAGTCTGGCACTCTGCCACTGTGCAACCGAGGCGCACTATTCACCATTAAAGGAAGGAAAAAAAAAGGGCCGTGGTGGAGTAGCCGAGCGGTCTAAAGCGTCTCGCTGCGGAGCGCGCGGTTGCTCCCCCTGGAGGTTCGAGTCCTCCCTGGGGCATGGGTGTTTGTGTTGTCCTTAGGTTAGTTTACCTAGGTTTAAGTAGCTTGTAAGCTACGGACTGATTACCACGCAGTTTGGTCCGATAGATTTACAGACATTTGAACATTTGGGACGGGGGCGGGAAGCGGCCAAAATATCTTCGTTCTCTCTTTTCGTTTGTACATGGGCGTCCTGCCAAATTTTAGCCGATTCGGTTTCCGTGAAGTTTAAAACAGAACTGGATCTGTTAAAAAGAGCCGACCGCGGTGGCCGAGGTGACTGAGGCGCTCCAGTCACGGTCAGCACGGCCACTACGGTCGGGGGTTCGAATCCCCCCTCGGGCATGGATATTTGTGCCGTCCTAATTCGTAAGTAGTTTGTAAGTTTAGGGACTGATGACCCCGTAGTTAAGTCTCATAAGCTTAACAAACATTTGAACATTTTTTGTTAAAAAGAATACACACAGACTTACAGGTTGAAACTACTCTTCTCCGCCCATCCCCCCAACCACCGAAGAGTAAGTTGTGACTTGTTGTCTGTCGTTGCCATGCTTGAAGAAGAGCAAATGATAAGTGTTCGAATATTTGTAAATGTTATAGACTTAACTGATGTAGTTATCAGGCTTGCAAACTACTTTAACGTATACTAAGAACAACACACATACATCCACGCTCGAGGGAGGAAACGAACCTACGCTCCGCGCAACCGCGCGCTCCGCAGCAAGGCGCCTTAGACCGCCCGGCCATTCCACCGCGGCAGCAAATGATAGAGAAGTTATCAACAAATACAGTACACTGAACAGTACATGTAACTACTGACACAAAACACTACCCTGCGGAACACCGTTCTCACGCTCAAAACGATCAGAGGATTTCACTGACTCGAAATCTAAAATAGCGCGGAATTGAAAAAAGAAATTAAAAGGTGTTGAGGGTGTAAAGGGTTAAATGAATAAGGCGGTGGGACTTACCGTGTCGCTCCCAGCGGATCTGGCTGATGGGGTGCCCGGAGACGCGGCAGTGGAAGACGGGGTCGGTGCGGGCGACGACGCGGCGGTCCTGCATGGGGCGCACGCGCGGCGGGCCGAGCACGCGCAGCGCGCCGCCGTGCTGCGCGTCGCCCAGCGGGTTGACGGCCACGCACCTGTACACGCCGCCGTCCTCCGGCCGCGCGCCCGACACCAGCAGGCGGCTCCTCACCGTCGCCGCGCCCACGTGCACCGTCACCTGCTCGCAGACGGCACACCATATACACTACCCGAAAGAAAAAAAGGCTGTCATTAGTTCAAACGAATAAATTAAGCACATTGTAGCACTTCAATTACAATTGTTTTCGAGCAAACTCTGCTATCCAGATCACAAATTGACACTACGTGGTGATTAAACCCACGACGACTCGCGTTGCTTGAAAAAAATCTAACATTTACGATTTTACTTGAATATTCCATCACATTTCAGAGTTAATGAACTGACCATCTAGAAATGCATTCTTTCATATCTCGTGATTCAATTAATCTGTGACTCGGCAATCAAATTTCAACAATAGCTTGTTAGTTGTGGCATTATTTGAAGTGGTGCGCAGTGTTAGACACTTTTTCTAACACGGGAGTCTGAACGTAACAATTACTTCTCCTTCCGTGGAAAACCGCCTTGCTTCACTTTTAGTCTGTGCGGCTGTGTTCGTTTGTTTTCTCCTGAAACTGTTGAGCACATGTTACGTCTTTTATGAGCAAAGTAGATATTCTTATTGAGTTTTACGAATTGAATGAAGCAATTGTTTATAGAGAGTACATGATATTCTTTGTCGGATATGGAAGTATATAAAACTGAAAAACAGTGAAGGGGCCAGCGGTTTCATTTTAAACACAATATTCTGATTCCGAACGGTCGACAACATCTACACCTCCGTTTTTGAGATTGTGGAGTGTAATTTCTTCAAGTTTGTTCGCTTCGCCACTGTCAGCGTCTACAGCATCGTCGCTGTGCATGGTGGATAAATTAGAACGTTGTTTTTCTGTTTATTTTTTTGAGACGTATGAGCAAATGAAACAGTTGTTGCTTGGTTTTTCTTCAAATGCTTCTGTTTAGTTGCCTACATTTTAGGTCCAGAAATTCCGGTGGAATCTCTATTTTATTCTTCCGTAGAGTATCTATTAATGTGAATCTATGGTTGGCATATATTTTGTTACCCAGTGGTACAAATGTGAAATAATTGTCCATCGTCACGTTTCTGACTGTTTTTTCAATCGGTCTAATCAATCGTAACACCACATGCTGTGCGTTATTTGCTACTTGATACGGACCAATAGGCTGTTTGCCTGCATGTACTTCCATATTTAGCGTATAAAAGGTTCAGGCATCACAAAGCGCATGTACCTTGATGCCATTTTTTGCAGGCTTGTTTGCTATATACTGCCTGAATTTGAAACTTCCGAAGAATGGTTAACATCTCGTCTATCGTTGTCAGTGAGTCGGTACTATGGCTCTTCTTGCATACATCCACAAATTCGTCAAATGACATGTTCAATACTAGTATTTATACTAATTTATAATGTTTCCATAAAATCTCGGACGAACTGCCGGATGTCCGTAACTTCTTGCCACGATATTTCGGCGCAGAGTCTTCTGGCCATCTTCAGGTGAGTACCGCCGAAGTACTGGCGAAGACACACTGCGAATGCGCAATGTCAGCTGAAGTGGTCATAAATAGCACAGCTCAGTGCGTCTTCGCCAGTACTCACCTGAAGATGGCCAGAAGACTCTGCGCCGAAACATCGTGGCAAGAAGTTACGGACATCCGGCAGTTCGCCTGAGATTTTATGGAAATATCTGTACGCCGGGAAAGCTTTAAACATAATTTATAATGCTTTGGTAATAACAAAGAAATGATTTATTGTATAAACATGTCTTTCTCTGGCACAAAGAGATGAAAAGGTGCAAGATCTCATTGTTAGAAAAAATCTAACACGGTGGTTATCGCGTGACAACAATATACGCGAACGACCGCGGGTTAAAGGTGATTTGAATGCTGCTTAGTCAACGAAGTGGCTATACGAAGTTCCCTTGCTTTCTCTGTCAATGGGGCAGTAGAGACCGACACTACATACAGGGTGTCCAGAAAAGGGCTCCCTGATTTCAAAATTAAATATCTCGAAAACCAAAATCGATAGAGGAATGCAGTAAACGGTATGTTTGTTGTGAAAGCTGTAAGAAGTTTATACAACAGTTTGAAATAATAGTTACAAAAGCTGCTAACAGGTGGTGCTGTACGCTGTACAGCTCATATCAGCATACATAAGTGAAATAATCGTATGAAAACACTCTTTGCAAACAATCACATCACAATGTTTTCAAAATGTTCACCATTGGCACTACAGAGGTGGCGCAAACGAAGAATGAAATTCCCCATCACATTTCGTAGTGTCTCAACCGAAATGGATTCACATGCCCCAGAGATCGCCGATTCAAGCTCGTCCAGCGTGGCGGGATGCTTCCCGTAGACCATGTCTTTCACTGTGCCCCACAAAAAAATGTGACAGGGAGTCAAATCCGGCGAATATGGAGGGCAATCCATGTCTGCACCAGTAAATTTGGAATATTCCAAAGCAATGACTCGATTCCCGAAGTATTCATCAAGAAAGCGAAACACTTGTTCGGTCCGATGTGGTCGGGCTCCGTCTTGCATAAACCATTCAGTACCTGGTCGATCCTCTAACGCTTGCTGTGTGGCGACAAATTGTTCCAAAATTGCAACGTAACGTGCACCAGTGACCGTTTTTCGAATAAAAAAAGGGCCAATAATGCCTCTGCTGCATACTGCAGCCCACACAGTAACTTTAGGAGAATACAGGAGTTTCGCATCACACCAATATGGCTTTTCGGAACCCCAAAATCGCCAGTTCTGCTTATTCACGTATCCATTCAGGTGGAAGTGTGCTTCATCTGTAAACCAGATGCAGCCAACATCAAATCCTTCACTATCAATCACTGTACGCATCTGATTAGCAAAGGCAAACCTTGTTTGCACACCTCGTACGGGTATGGCCTGGTGCGTTTGAATTTTGAATGGAAACATGTGTAGGCTCTTTCTCAGTATTTTCTGCGTGCTGCAACGCTTCAATCCAGTCTCAGATGCAATTCTACGGACGGATGACATTGGGTTTCGCTGAATAATTCCAGAAACTGTGGCGATATTTTCAGGCGTAACTGCGGTTTGTTTGCGGCCAACATGCCCCTCTAGATCATCAGTTACGCTGCCTGTTCGTTGAAATTTTGCGAAGAGCGTATGAATGGTTTTCGCATCGGGTCCTTTTGGATCATTAAATCGTGCTTGAAAACTTCGCCTTGATGCCGTAGGTCTCTCTTCTAACCTGTGGTACTCTAGCACCAGAAAAACGAGTTGTTCAATGGAGTACATGGTTTTCATCTCTTCCTTCGGTTCGCTAACGTCCTTTCACGTTCTAATAGTGGAACTGATCGCTCTGGGCTCCGGATCACTATTTATACTAGGCATTACGAATGGCGATTACAGCGCCATCTGTTAGCAGCTATTGTAACTATTATTTGAAACTGCTGTATAAACCTCTTACAGCTTTCACAATAATCATACCGTTTACTGCATTCCTCTATCGATCTTTGTTTTCGAGATATTTAATTTTGAAATCAGGGAGTCCTTTTCTGAACACCCTGTAAAAAAAGTTTGGCCCATTAGAGAAACCTTACAGGTAGGGATTAAAAATGTTGAGAGAAAAAGCCTTGTGGATCCCCAAAAAGATGTTACTTTCACCACATAACGTTGGGACTCATGAAACAATTTGTTAACGCATTGCCATATGAAGGGGAGTGTTACAGATATCTTCGTGAACAGTTTGGTGGTTTATCCAAGGAAAAGATAAAGGAAGGAATCTTTGTCGGACCAGACATTAGAAAACTGATGACAGATCCAAACTTTGTGGACAAAATGGAAACAAAAGAAAAGACATCATGGACACCTTTTATATTAGTTATTACCGGTTTCCTAGGAAACAAAAGAGATCCATACTACAAGACAGTCGTCGCAAATATGCTCGACAACTTTAAGAAACTGGAGTGTAACATGAGCATTAAAATTCATTTTCTCCGTTCAAATCTTCACTTCTTCCCGACAAACCTTAGTGATGTAAGTGACGAGCAGCGTGAAAGATCCCATCAAGACATCAGAGAAATGAAAAGAAGATATCGAGGAAGATGGAACGTCAACATGATAGCTGACTACTGCTGGATGATAAAAAGAGATGATCCTCAACGAGTTCACAGCCGGCGCAGTCGGAAAAGCAATGAAAGAAGCTTCGACAAAAAGCGAAAGCGTTATTATAAGGACTTATGAGCTTAAAGATAAATGGAAGTGTAATGGAAATGTACTTTAGAACAGGATTTATAAGTAAAATTTTATAAACTTTTCCTTGTAGAGGACACGGATTCGCAGGCTTCGTACGTTTACTAACCCATAACAGAAAATCATATATGCCATCTCACGTGTGGAGTATTACGCTTCTATTGCTGAAATGTGAGCGAGAAACGAAAAGCTCTTGGAAGAACAGGACAGTACAACCACCGCAATAACAGTAAATACAACAATTAGGCGATGCATACCCTGAATTACAATGAATGTATTGCACAACAACAAACACTAAGAAGACTGAAAATACAGTACAGTAAGCCATTGCACATATACCTCTCAAAGTGTGGGATACTTTTTCGAACACTATGTTCAAAATGTTCAATGTTTGTATAGTCTATGGGACTTAACAACGGGGTCATCAGTCCCTAAACTTACAAACTACTTATGAACTAACTAAGACTAAGTACGACACAAATATCCAAGCCCGAGGGGGGATTCGAACCCCCGACCGTAGTGCGAACACTATGGTAGGGGTGTGAACCACCTACGACAAAATGTCATAAACAATGTGCAGCATGATAAATGCGTATACTGAGTCTATTATACAAGTCATTATTTAAAGTTTTCCCAAGAATCTCGGAAAGTTATTTACCAATTTACTTGAAATTTTTACGTGATATTGTAAGAAACATTCGGATAGACATAGGCTATATACAGAGTCCGCCACAAAAATGTATACACGCCGCGGTGGAGTGGCCAAGCGTATTGAAGTGCTATGCTCCGATACGCGAGGCCGATCTCCGGCGGGGGTTCGAATCCCCCCTCGGGTATGGATGTTTGTGCTATCTGTAGTATAAGGTAGTTCATAAGTGGTTTGTAAGTTTAGTAACTAATAACCCCGCAGTTAACTCCCTTACGCTTAACAAACATTTGAACATTTTGAAAAATTTATACACTCTTTGTCAGGCTCTGTCGAGATATCGATATTGTCGTTTGATCTGAGTTACATGTTTGTTATAGTACGGTCATTGGTTCAACATATGTTAGTACTTTCATCACGATATTTAGAAAACATGATGGCTGGAGCACAATTTGACATTCGAGCAACGAAAATGTATTGTGGTTTTTGACGTTTCATAATGCCGTTGCAGAGCAACGTCAGTGGTGGCGGGAATTTGAAACAGAACCGCGAACCTGCCTAATAATTAAACACATTATTGAAAATTTTGCATTACATGTATAATTTTTGATGTTTACAAACGAATATTAGGAAGACATCGTACAGCTACAAGTCCTACTTCGTCGGCTCTCGTGTTGGAAATGTTTTTTATTTTTCCTCAGAATTCTGCTACACATTGTGCACGTGAAGTGGTGTTTAGCAGTACAGACGTACAAAGAATTTTGAAAGCTACAAGTGAAAAGTTTACATTCCATGATTACTGCACGCGATTAATGATGGCGATCCTGATCGCAGAATGTAATTTTGCGAATGGTATCAGAAAATAGTAAATTATTTGTGAAGAAGGTAGTCTTGAGTGACAAGGCACAATTTAAACTTAATGTAACCCTGAACTGACATAACAATGTGTACTGGGCACCGGAAAATCCGCATTTTTATATGAATAAGGCGGTCAATCAAAATCAAATGTTCAAATGTTTGTAAATCTATCGAACCAAACTGCGTGGTCATCAGTCCGTAGCTTACAAACTACTTAAAGTAAGGTAAACTAAGATAAGGACAACACACACACACACACACACACACACACACACACACACACACACACACACACACATGCCCCAGGGAGGACTCGAACCTCCGACAGCGAGCAACCGCGCTCTCCGCAGCGAGGCGCCTTAGACCGCTCGGCTACTCCACCGCGGCCAAGGTATCTGTTAAGTTTCGTGGTGACCAGTGAAACAGGGTCAACTATATTCCAAGGTAGCCTTTGCCATGTACCATACGGTTGCTTAGCCATGAAATAATACATGCTCCAGCCAAATTTGATGACAATTGCTAAAACTGTGTCTGACAACGGACTTTGACACTGACGGACTTGGTCAGTCAAACGGAAGATGTAATACTTTATAAAGACCTATTCACCATCGTATAGAATAACAATTTCTGTTTGGTGGGTGATGCATAGCCGGCCGCGGTGGCCGAAGGGACTGCGGCGCGCCAGTCACGGTCTGCACGGTCACTATGGTCGGGGGTTCGAATCACCCCTCGGGCATGGATATTTATGCCGTCCTTAGTATTAGCTAGTTCATAAGTAGTTTGTAAGTTTAGGGACTGATGACCCCGTAGTTAAGTCCCATAAGCTCTACAAACATTTGAACATTTGGTGATGCAAAACATCTTCTGACGTGTGTACTTTGGATAAGCGAATAGTACTATGCAACTGTCAGGCTGGTACCGAAAAGTTCACTTACGAATACATTGTGACACATCAAAATCTTTACCAGAATTTTTTAGAGCTAATGTCACATCCAGGGCTAAGCGAAACAGACAATGTCGCTTAAAAGTGGTCTCATATTTTTCGAATCGAGATCAGCGAAGATCTGTAGAATATTGAGGAAACACAAAATTAAACTTGTGTTCTACCCACCAAACAATATAAGGGCATTCCTTGGGGTAGTCAAGGATGATCGGCGATTAAGAAAATCGGGTAACATATATGGAACATCAAAGACATACCAGACCACGAAAGGCCACTAAATCAGATATTAGAGAACGCTGTGTGGATTTCGAACACATCATGGATTATGTTAAAATGATGATCCCGGCTCAAATCCCCATGTTATGGAACAGTGACACAAGAGTAAATTGAGATCAGGATGATGAAAAACGTTATAAACCGATGAGCAGGGTACCAGTTCATTACGACGTGGAATCCGGAATTTGAACTATTACATAAGCAACGGAAAAAAGTTCCCTTTCGCACACAACCTTGGAGAGAATTCCAGACTACAGTCAACGCCAAGAGTAAGAGCAGCAGCGTGGGTGGCCGTGTGACGTCACCCCTACAGCAGCCTCATGGGGCGGGAAGCGCACCTCGCAGGCTCACACCCAACTCTGAAGGCGAGGAGGATGAGACGGCCACCAGTCGGCAGGAGGATCGCTCCGATAGCACGAGCAACGCGCCATGAAGCGGCCACAGCCGCAGTGGCCGCGGACGGACGCCAACACGCAAAGTCTGCTACTACCGCCATAACAGGCGCTAACCGCAGAAATAGCACATGAGACTAGAAATTTGCTCTGTAGGAATCAGCATGAGATTCGAAAAAGGCGATCGTGTGAAACCCAGTTCGCGCTATTCGTCCACGAGTCTCAGAGGGCCATAGACACGGGTTCTCAGGCAGATACCGTGTTTCTTGACTTCCGCAAGGCGTTTGATACAATTCTCCGCAGTCGTTTAATGAACAAAGTAAGAGCATATGGTCTATCAGACCAGTTGTGTGGTTGGATTGAGGAGTTCCTAGATAACAACGCAGCGTGTCATTCTCAATGGAGAGAAGGCTTCCGAAGTAAGAGTGATGTCAGGTTGGCCAGAGGGGAGTGTCTTGGGACCGTTGCTATTCACAGTAAATATAAATGACCTTTTGGATAACATAGGAAGTTCACTGAGTCTTCTTGCGGATGATGCTGTAGTATATCGAGAGGTTGTAACAGTGGAAAGTTGTATTGAAATGCAGGAGGATCTGCAACGAATTGACACAAGGTGCAGGGAATGGCAATTGAATCTCTATGTAGACAAGTGTAATGTGCTACGAATACATAGAAAGAAAGATCATTTATCATTTTGGTACACTATAACAGGCCAACAACTGCAAGCAGTTAATTCCATAAATTATCTTGGAGTAGGCATTAGGAGTGATTTAAAATGGAACGACCATATAAAATCAATCGTCGGTAAAGCAGATGCCAGACTGAGATTCATTGGAAGAATCCTAAGGAAATGCAGTCCGAAAAAAAGGGAGCAGGTAACAGTACACGTGTTCGCCCTCTGCTTGAATACTGCTCACCGGTGTGGGATCCGCACCAGATGGGGTTGATAGAGGAAGTAGAAAAGATCCAACGGAGAGCAGCGCGCTTCGTTACAGGGAAAGTGTTACGGAGATGATCGCTAAAGTCCAGTGGAAGACTCTGCAGGAGAAACGCTTTGTAGCTCGGTACGGGCTTTTGTCGAAGTTTCGAGAACATACCTTTACCCAGGGGTCTAACAGCATATTGTTCCCTCCTACGTATATCTCTCGAAGAGATCATGAGAATAAAATCAGAGAGATTAGAGCCCACACAGAAGCATACAGACAAGATTTCTTTCCACAAACAATACGAGAGTCTATTCCAATCAACATTGTCAAAAGCTTTTTCCAAATCTAGTAGAGCTAGAAACGTAGGTTTGGCTTCCCTTAATCTATCTTATAAGATAAGCCGTAAAATGAAGATTGCCTCCTGTGTTCCTACATTTCTCCTGATTCCAAACTGATCTTCCCCAAGGTCGGCTTCTACCATGTTTTCCATTCTTCTGTAAATAATTTGTGTTAAAATTTTGCAACCATGACTTATTAAACTGATGGTTCTGTAATTTTCACATCTGTCTGCGCCTGCTCTCTTTGGAATGGGGATTATTACATTCTTCTTAAAGTCTGTATTGTGACCGAAGACCTGACTGGGTCGGGAGCGACTAGCGACGACCGACCGATCAAGCGTCGCCGCTTACGAGAAACACTCCACGAAACCAGAGAGACGACAATAAAAACAACTAATCGAAAAAACAAAGATCCAAACGAAAGCCAAATCGGAACCGTGTCAGAGCAGAGTAGGAAGCCAGATAAGCAATGAATAGCGAAAGTAAACGGAGCGCAGTCAACACCAGACTGAGGAGCGAGCTGTGGCTCCGGCCCTATATAGTGCGGCGCGGTAGGCGCACCACGGCGTGCAGCGCTCTAGTGGCGATGGCAGCGCTAGTAGGTTGTGCGCGCCGCCTAACGGCTGCTGTCATAGTCCATGTGGTCTGGCGGGCTCTCAAACATGTCGTTCCGGGATACCAGAGTCTGAGCGTATGTCCCTTGTCTCATACATCTTACACACCAGGTGAAATAGTTTTGTCATGGCTGGCTCTCCCAGAGACATCAGTAGTTCTGAGGGAATGTCGTCCACTCCATGGGTCTTGTTTCGACTTAGCTCCTTCAGTGCTCTGTCAAATTCTTCTCTCAGTGTAGTATCTCCTATTTCCTCTTCATTTACTTCTCTGCCCTTCCTACAGTATTGTCTCTAAGTTGATTTCCTTTACAGTCCCTCCATATATTCTTTCCACCTTTCAGCTTTCCCTTCTTTGCTGAGAACTGGTTTTCCATCTGACAAGGAAAGTACTCGGGCTCGAACAAACAAAAATACACCAAAATCGTCTGAGAGATAATGTAGAGGTCCCTTATTCCACTAGCGATACTTTCGCATCTGCAAAACTCTGCAGTCGCCCATTAGAGGCCTCTGCGTGTGCCATGCCGCATGGCACTTTGACCTGCCGGTGCGCCAGTAGTAACGGTGCAGTGTGCCTCTGAAGTTTCGTTTTGTGACATTATTTGTTTACTGAAGCGTCAGACGGGTCGGCGATTGGTAATATATCCTGATAATGTATTGCGAGTGGTTGAGATGAAATTCCAAAGGCCGGCCGCGGTGGCCGAGGGGACTGAGGCGCTCCAGTCACGGTCTGCACGGCCACTACGGTCGGGGGTTCGAATCCCCCTCGGGCATGGATATTTGTGCCGTCCTAGTTCGTAAGTAGTTCATAAGTAGTTTGTAAGTTTAGGGACTGATGACCCCGTAGTTAAGTCCCATAAGCTTAACAAACATTTGAACATTTTGAAATTCCAAAGAGCCCTTCTTCCTGAATACTGTCTTGGTGTAGGAGATGAATCATTGACATATTTTCTGGTATCTATTATAGTGCAGAAATATGAGCATAGATTAGAAACACTATAGTATATACCAGGTAACATGCGAATGATTCATCTTCTACAACAATACCATCTTCACGAAGAAGGTTTCTTCGTAACTTCATCTCAACCAGTCACACTATATTAGCAGGGTTTTTTACCAATCGCTGACCTATCCGACGCTTCACTACACAAATAACGTCACAAAACGCAACTTCAGAGGCACACTGCACCGTCACTACTGGTGTACCGGCAGGTCAAGGTGCAGTGCGGCGTGGCACACGCAGAGGCCTCTAATGTGCGAATGCAGAGCTTTGCAGATGAGGGAATGTCACTAGTGCAACGAGAAACCTTCACATTATCTCTCACACGATTTTCGTGTATTTATATTTGTTCGAGCCCAAATACTTTCCTTGTGAGTTCTTTATATTCATGCAGCTGCTTCTCATAAGGCTGCCTCTGAAATTCTCAAGAACTTCAGGTTCCTTCTATTTATCCAGATACCACCTCCTTATTTGCCTACCTTTCTGCAGTTTTTTCAGCTTGAGCCTACAGATCATGACCAGTAAATGGTCAGAGTCTATATCTGCCCCTGGGCATGTCTTACAGTTTAAAACCTGGTTCAGAAATCGGTGTGTTACCATTAAAAAATCTGTCTGGTACTTACCGGTGTCTCCTGGTCTCTTCCACGTATAGAACCTTCTTTCGTAATTCTTAAACCAAGTGTTTGTTATAGTTAAATTATGTTTTGTGCAAAATTCTACCAAGCAGCTTCCTCTTTCATTCCTTTTGCCCAGACCATATTCACCTACTATCGTCCCTTCCCTTCCTTTTCCATCTACCAAATTCCAGTCTCCCATCACAATTAAGTTTTCCTCTCCCTTAATTGTCTGAATTTCCTTTACCTCCTTATAAATTTCTTCGCTCTCCTCATCATCGGCAGAGCTAGTTGGCATATAAACCTGTAGTCTTGTGGTCGATGTTGGCTTCGTATCTATCTTGACTACGATAATGCGATCACTACGCTGCTCATAGTAGTTTACCCGCGTTCCTATTTTCTTATTCATTATCAGACCAACTCCTTTAATACCCCAACTGATCCTGTATTTATAATACTTTACTCACCTTAACATAAATCCTGTTCTTCTTTCCACCGAACTTCCCTATGACCCACTATATCTAACTTCAACATATCCATTTGTCTTTTTAAATTTTCTAACCTACCTATCCGATTAAGGGATCTAACATTCCACGCTCCGATCCGTAGACTGCCAGTGTTGTCTTTCCTGATGATCACATCCTCCTCAGTAGTCCCCGCTCGAAGATCCGAATGGGGGACTATTTTACCTCTGCAATATTTTACCCGAGCGGTTGCCATCATATATTCATACAGTAGAGCTGCATGTCCTCGGGAAAAGTAACGGCTGTTGTTTCCCCTTGCTTTCAGCCGTTCACAGTAACTGTGTGGCAAAGCCACATTAGCTGATGTCACAAGGCCAGCTCAGTCAATCATCCAGACTGTTTCCCCTACTGAAAATGCTGCTGCCCCTCTTCAGGAGCCTCTCCACAGAACCCCTCCGCTATGGTTGCACCTACGGCACGGCTATCTGTATCGTTGAGACACGCAAGCCACCCCAACTCGTCAATGTCTGTGGTTCATATCACTCTCAAATAGTGAATGCATAAATGTAGGTGTGTGCGAGTGGTAGCATTTGATTCTTTATGACGTCATTATGTCGTGAAGTATATGTCGTACTCTTTTGTTTGTGTACTAGTAACCTTTGCACACATACAGAGAACACTCACCAAAATTTATCGCAATCGAATGAATGGTTTAGGACCGGATGTTTCAGAAGGAATAGTAAATATTTTAGGAGGTTGTAAAGTAGATAAATTGAAATCAAAAATTTCACATTACATGTCTTGTTTTTATTGAGTACCTGTTTCAAAATCTTCTAAACAGGAAACCAACAATATAATTGTAGGTCATATACAAAGTTGTGCTTTTAATTCCATATGATGATGTTTTATCAAAAACCAACAGAAGAATTAATGAATAAGTCATCCGTTTGCCTTTTCTTTGAACTTATTTGGATTGCACACTAATATATTTATTGCTGTACATAATAAAAATTGGCCGGCCGCGGTGGCCGAGGGGACTGCGGCACGCCAGTCACAGTCTGCATGGCCACTACAGTTGGGGGTTCGAATCCCCCCTCGGGCATTGATATTTGTGCCGTCCTTAGTATTAGCTAGTTCATAAGTAGTTTGTAAGTTTAGGGACTGATGACCCCGCAGTTAAGTCCCATGAGCTCTACAAACATTTGAACATTTGATTTGAATAAAAATTGATTACATATTATATGAAATTTTTAATAAAATTCGTGTATACTAAAATATTAACTATTCCTTCCGAAACACCCTGTATAGTGTATCCAAACAAGGTGATGAATACTTTGTTGGGTGGCAGTACTTATGGAAACAAGAAAAATAACTCCAATAAACATGGGCTCAGAAGAGCATTCTTTCTGAGATAAACATGTATTTATAGGAAGAGCTACGCGATGCCTTTTTGCGAAAATATGCATAGCTAGCTATAGATTAATAGCCTTATACGTGTTACCACAGATGTTAAATGGAACGCATTATCTAGATATTATCATTAATATATTGCCTATCTTGCTGGAGGATATGCATCTCAGCAGCGATTACAAATATGGTTCATACACGAAGGCGCACCAACGCTGTTGTTGTTGGGTGTTTGAAGGGGACTGAACGGCTGAGTCATCAGTCAAATGTTCAAATGTTTGTTAAGTTTAAGGGACTTAACTGCGTGGTCATCAGTCCCTAAACTTACAAACTACTTATGAACTACCTTATACTAAAGACGACACACATATCCATGCCCGAGGGGGGATTCGAATCCCCGACAGGGAACGGCCTCACGCATAGTAGCATAGCGCCTCAATGCGCTCGGCCACTTCGCCGCGGCGGTCATCAGTCCTGCACCAACGTCACAACGTGCGGGAACAACTGACGCAGAAATTTCAGGTTCCCTGGATTGGTCGGGGAGGCCACTCACTTTGGCCCGCTCGTTCCTCAGATATTAGTGCCTCAGGCTGCAGATTATGACGATACTTGAAGCAAGTGGTCTACGCAACTCCAATGAACGATGTGCATAACTACAGGCTTGCGTCTTCTCTACCTCTCAGCAAGTATTACAGCAACAGGGTCTATTATTCCTGGCGCCGAAGGCCACAAGAATACATTGTTATGAAAGGACTGTACATGGAATTTCTATATAAACACATATTTACCTCAGAAATGATGCAGAACTGTGCGTACGTAATGTCAGCAATCCTATTGTATGCAGAACACCGACACGTGCAGAAATAATAAGTGTTCTTCCTGACGGACAATGTTCTACTAACTGAATAATATGTTCTACTTAATACACAGTCTGTTCATTTGCACGTTCAGATGCAATATGACTTACGGTATCTGTAACAGAGTCACACAGTTATTGAACACATGAGTAAACGCTCTTAAATCCGGCAGTCTGCGATTAGATAATCGTTTACCGTATTCTCTACAAACAGCAGCAGCGTTAGTATTAAAAAACCCATACAAAAATATCGGCATACTCGGAAAGTGCAACTACGTGCGTCATGTTTACACGCTACAGTACACTGTACTTGGCCAACAAAACACTATGAAACTTCAATGTAAACTAAACCACGACTTCACTATTTTAACATCAACACTCTACTGCTGATAACGAGGAATACGCCCCTAGCAACCTATGTACTAACACACGGAACGAGAATGCAATGAACTTAGCTATATTCTGCACTCAATAAAAATCGGACACACGTTACATAGCATTTTTATTGCAAGTCGTCTATACCACCACCTTCGCCGTGGCGAAGTGGCCGAGCACATTGAGGCGTTATTCTCTGATCCCCGTCGGGGATTCGAATCCTCCCTCGGGCATGGATGTTTGTGTTGTCTTTTGTATAACTTAGTTCATAAGTAGTTTGAATGTTTAGGGACTGATGGCGCCGCAGTTAAGTCCCATAAGCTTAACAAACATTTGAACATTTGGACCACCTACTAAAATATTTGCTATTCCTGCTGAAACGCATACATACAATGTCACTGAAACATGCCTTTGGTACAATGTTAACTATATATTCATGCAATGATCTTATCCGTGATATTTGCAACGTTACACAGAGGAAAGAACTGCTTCCCTCAATCACAGTTTATTTTTCGTGGCGTTGTTGAATATTAACTTCCGCATGTGGTATTCAGAATTGAATACATCATCTTTGTCTTTGTATTGTGACAAAAAATGACAAATGTTTGTTAAGCTTATGGGACTTAACTACGGGGTCATCAGTCCCTAAACTTAAAAACTACTTATCAACCACCTTATACTAAAGACGGCACAAATATCCATGCCCGAGGGGGGATTGGAACCCCCGACCGTAGTGGCCGTGCAGACCGTGACTGGAGCGCTTCAGTCTCCTCGGCCACCGCGGCCGGCTTTGTATTGTGATACACAGTCACGTTCAGAATAATCAAAATACCTTGGAAAACCAGATATTGGAAGTCCACATTCATAGTGTGCAGTCCTATCGCATCGACTGAAGAGCGACATGCACAGCACTGCCAGAAGAGAATTAAAAGGCGGCGCTACGTGCACGAACTGCGAGAAGCTGCGTGGCCAAGCTCACGGCTAACCCAGTTGGTCCGTCTCCGTACACAAGAGCAGCAGAAGAAAAATCAACAACGTTTTGTTAAGTTAGAATTGTAATTGCGAAAGAGCCTGTCCTCCTTCAAGTCTGAAACTGTTAAGTAAACTCGTGGCCATTAAAATTGCTACACCACGAAGATGACGTGCTACAGACGCGAAATTTAACCGACAGGAAGAAGATGCTGTGATATGCAAATGATTAGCTTTTCAGAGCATTTACACAAGGTTGGCGTCGGTGGCGAAACCTACAACATGCTGACATGAGGAAAGTTTCCAACCGATTTCTCATATAGAAACAGCAGTTGACCGGCATTGTCTACTGAAACGTTGTCGTGATGCCTCGTGTAAGGAGGAGAAATGCGTACCATCACGTTTCCGTGGAGTTCTTTCCTCTGTGACGGTATGGGGTGCCATTGGTTACACGTCTCGGTCACCTCTTGTTCGCATCGACGGCACTTTGAACAGGGGTCGTAACATTTCAGATGCGTTACGACCAGATCCCTACATGTCAGCAGGATAATGCACAATTGCATGTTGCAGGTCCTGTACGGGCCTTTCTGGATACAGAATATGTTCGACTGCTGCCCTGACCAGCATATTCTCCAGATCTCTCACCAGGTGAAAACGTATGGTTAATGGTGGCCGAGCAACTGGCTCGTCACAATACGCCAGTCACTACTGTTGATGAATTGTGGTATCGTGTTAAAGCTGCATGGGCATTTGTACCTGTACACGACATCCAAGCTCTGTTTGACTCAATACCCAGGCGTATCAAGGCCGTTATTACGGCCAGAGGTGGTTGTTCCGGGTACTGATTTCTCAGGACCGATGAACCCAAATTGCGTGAAAATATAATCACATGTCAGTTCTAGTACAATATATTTGTCCGCTGAATACCCGTTTATCATCTGCATTTCTTCTTAGTGTAGCAGTTTTAATTGCCTTTGTACGTAAATAAATTTGTGTTATTAATGTGTACTGCTGTTCTGAATTTGCTACATCCGTATGTATGTGACGGCTGCTGTGACATCTCCTAGTAACCGACACATCACATACGACATGTTTATTAGTGGATTCTCAAGAAATGATTAGCACTTCTGTCACATCAGCATGTGTCCTGTCAACTAGTAAGCACACGATTTCACATTGGGTCTTCATGTGGCATCGAACTGCTTATGGCGCGGATGTCTTCCTGCGGTATAGCCCTCTGTGCTACATTCACATGGCTTCCACGTTCATGTGTAATACAGACGTCAGGAGATCAGTTAAGATATCTAGGTTCTGAAGTATTGTCGTCAGCAGAATGAACTACAATGATTCGACGTCTTTGGTCGGTTCTACGTCGTAGAGATACTGGTAACAACAAATAGCTGCTGCAGAAGGGGTTGGTTTGACTTGTGTTTATCAAACGAATTACAAAAGTTGTTGCGTTCAGATAGTGAACAGGTAGAGCAATGCAACAAAAATATGACTTACCCGGAGCTATGGCATGGAGAGCCGTAGGAAGGTTGGAAACGGGGCAGACACAGAGGGATGTTGCTGCACCTATTGGAGTGTCTCGAAGTCCAGGACCGAGACGCGATTTCAGACAACAGGAGCCGTTAAAAGAAGGCAATGCCAAGGTCGTCCATGGGTAACATCAGCAAGAGATGACCGTTATCACCGATTAACAGCCTGTCGAGGCAAGAGGCTGAATGCAACTCTGTTGCAACGCACCTTCCAGGCAGCAATACAAAGAGAATGTGGCCTCTACCCACAGGGGACTATGGTGTGTGTCCCATTAAAACCATGTCACCGTTTAGGCCGCAGAAACTGCGTGGAGGAACATCAGAATTGGAGTCGTGACGAATGGCGACGGGGTCTGTTCACAGGTGAGCCAGGACTGTGTGTTCAGTAGGAGAATTGTCATTCCCTCATTTTCAGAGAACGTGGAACTCTGAATAATCCTGCTTGTGTTCAGGAAACATCACCATACAATGGTGGTGAACGAGAGGCGTGGACAGGAGTCAGAATTGTCGGACTTACGGACTTCTATGTGGTTCAGTATGGCGCTTTGACTGCCCATAGGTAGAGAGACGAGAACATTCGACCTTTTGTTGTGCCACACGCTGGTGACATAGGAGATGGGTTCCTTCTTGTGGACGATAACGCTCGTCCCCACAGAGCTGCGTTGGTGGACAACATGCTTGAAGCTGAGGGAATTGAACAAATAGAGTGGACAGCTAGTTCGCCGGACTTAAACCCGATCGAGCATGTTTGGGATGCACTTGGCAGACGCATTTGAGCCAGACCAGCACCACTCACAACGGTTGCAGGGCAACTGTACTGGCCATCCATGGTGATCACACACCATATTAGAGGGCAACGAGAATGACTTTTTCACTATCATGGTAGCACCATGGTTCCTCGCTCTAACTAAACCCCGCGTAAACCTCAAGTAAAGAATGGATACAGCAAAATGTGAAAAAGAAACGTTACCATATGTATATTTTTTATGATAACTCACCTGATCCCCTAACTGTTTCGAGCAATGTATTTGGATTTGGGTCAAAGCAATGCACCACATCCCACACATTTCTGATTGACGGCAAGTCCAGTGATTTGGCAAAAGCGGAGGACAAAAGCCTGACGTCCAGTGACAGGAAACAGTTGCGTGTTCATGCACTAACATGTGGTCGTTCATTGTCTTGCTGTTAATCTGCGTCTGGGATGTCGTGCATGAAGGGTCGCAGGATGTGGTTCACCTTGATCAAACTGATCACAATGTCATGGAAACGCAACAACTGTGGTTTCTGGTTGTATCCAATATCAACCCACAAGCCTTGATTGACGCTGTATGCCTTGTACACCTAGAAAAGCACGTTGGGTGTTACGGAATACATATGGATGTGTGTTCTTCTATTAGAAAAGCATTCAGCATGCGTCGTTAAATACCACTAAAAAATTCAAGCTTGTGCTATCAGCAGGCAAGTACCGTTTTTCTTTCGACGTACGTTGTCCGATACTCATCGACTTCTTCAAGTATGGAAAAACCATTAACAGTGACGTGCACTGTGAGACACTCCGTAGCCTACGCAAGTCTATCAAGAGCAAACGGCTTGGGTTGCTCACGGAGGGAGTGATTCTGCTCCGTGATAACGCGCGTCCACACGTCTCCAGTGTCACACAAAGTGTACTGGCCAAGTTCAGGTGGGAGCAGCTTGAACATCCGGCCAACAGCACTGTGACTTCCATCTGTTTGGTCCGCTAAAAATCATCTCCAAGATAAGCGCTTCAATTGGGACGACGAACAGATGGACACAGTAGACAACTGGCTCTTCTTATAGCCACAGAAATTCTGAGAACGGGGAATCCTTCGGCTCATTAAACCGTGGGATATTTATGCTCAGGACTCTGGTGATTACTTTTGAATAAAGACTTCAATTGTACCCACAGTATCGTTTCGTACGTTTTCATTTGAATACCCTTCGCCAGAGGATTACAAATGACATCGTAATTTTGGGTTCATGTTTACAAACTAAAATGAGTGTTTACAAGACCAATATGGCGTAGTGATTGAGTCGCTGGAGTCGTATTAGTAAAGAGTAACATTGAGAGCCCATATTCGATTTTTTTAGCTATTTCACCGTTTCTCTAAAATAACTTCAGGCGAATAACAGTTTGGTTCATACAATGGCACTATTGGTTGTTTCGTGCGTCATTTTTGTCCAATTTCTCTTATCATCCATCTCTAATTACCCAGAAAACGGCTGGATGTCACACCAATTTCCTTGTTTCAGTATTAGGGCATTCATGAGTCATTACGAAGGTGCTTTTGGTGACTGATTTTCTTTTATAATTATCAAAACTGTTTTGGTCATTGCTGGTACTGGGTTCTTTTGGTGACTACCTGAGGCAGCGTACATCCCTTAGACTACAGAGAGAGTCTAGTACAGCAGAAAGGTACTTTCCCGTGATCAGTTGAATCACTCTACAAGGTGGATGTGAACTTCATCGACAAACGCCCAGAAGTTGTTCAAGGATGTTTGAAGAATGGTTCAAAACTAGATATCCATAGCCTCCGATATTTCTATACAATATAACAGAAATTTCTGAAAAGCTGAACGGAAACGTCTATGAAACATTCTTTGAACTGTCATTCGATACCTTCGAAAAGTCTCTCGCTGAGAGATTAGTAGTGAAACCCATGCAAGTATCCCGGGCAGCCTTGAGGCGAAAAAGGGATGATAATACCGTACCACTGTCTTTTATTGAATAAAATATGAGCTTATGTAATATTTGAACAGGTTTATTATGGGATTCAGGACTTCCTTACGATTTAAACTCAACACATCGATCTATAAGAAAAGGAATCGACAACTTCACAGGGCCGGCCGCGGTGGCCGAGGGGACTGAGGCGCTACAGTCACGGTCTGCACGGCCACTACGGTCGGGGGTTCGAATCCCACCTCGGGCATGGATATTTGTGCCGGCCTAGTTCGTAAGTAGTTTGTAAGTTTAAGGACTGATGACCCCGTAGTTAAGTCCCATAAGCTATACAAACATTTGCAACGTTTGAGCTCCACAGGTACTTTCTGATGTTTGCAAATTAGGTGTGATGGTAGTGTTACTTATTGAAGTATACACCGAATGCCTCTCCTAAATGCCGTCAGGCTTGTTTCCTCAGGTGTTTCTTTTTTGAAATGTTTAGATGAAGTCAGCCCAATCAGATGCTTCCCATCACTACTTTTTTGCGACGTCATATCTCAACCTAAAGTGTCCGTTTGTTTCCTCGATCTTGATTGATTATACTGCTTCTTTAACAATCAATTATACTATGTTATTTACAAAACTGTGCTTCACTTGGCTCCATTCAACAAAACTGCCTACAAACTAGTTAATATTACATCTGCATAAAATAATCCCTTCCCATCCGCCCCCCCCCCTCCGTTCCTTCACAAAAATTATTTAATGCTTATGTGGTGACTGGGGAACGGGTAGGTGTCAGGTTAAAACACAGGTCAGGTTACCGAACTACCTTGCTACGCCATTGGTCCGCACCAAGTCAATTCGACCCTGAGATTCGCGATTTAGTGCGGTTATATTCTCACAACAATCTCTTCAATAAAATCTGCATATGCCTATAAATGCCACGACTCGTCTAATTGCTGTTTTTGTTATCTTATTTAACTGTCGCAATTACATAATGTTATACGGAGGTTCCAGCGAAGTTACTAGGATTTACCACAAAATCAAAGAAAACAATTAACAAGCAAATGATATCTCTGACGACAATATACTTCCACATCTCCGACACAGAGCTCGATAATGTAAGAACATGAAGAAATGTGAAAAGGTAGTTGTAAAATAGCATTTAAGATCTTATTACGTAAGCAGATCATTTAATGAAACCTACTTTTAATTATTTACACGAATACTTACTGATAATAGCCTGTTTATGTGTATATACCGCTTGAAAATGTCCTATGCTCTAAAGCGGAAGCAGTCAATTAGAATTACAGAAATAAATGCAACAGCTCTGTTGGTCAGTTACTACATGACATTCCACGCAATTTGTAGCTGCAGGAGAACACACAAGAGAAATATTAAAATATTTCTTTTAATTATTTACAAGAATACTTACTGATAATAGCCTGTTTATGTGTATATACCGCTTGACAATGTCCTATGATCTAAAGCGGAAGGAGTCAATTAGAATTACAGAAATAAATGCAACAGCTTTGTTGGTCAGTTACTACATGGCATTTCACGCAATTTGTAGCTGCAGGAGAACACACAAGAGAAATATTAAAATATTTTGAACTTCAGAGGAAACAGTACCGAGACCATGTTGCCATGGTGCATCCATTCAGACATGACAAGGCTCTGCACGTACGCACAAACATGCAACGTCACCAGCATGTTGCGCTCGAGAAAGACTGATAAATGGCTGTCTGTTGGCTCCTACCAATCGATTCGTCGAAACGTTAATCGAAATATAACTGTAGGAAGTGGAGTACACTCAGTCCTTGTGCGGCCGTCTGATGAGCTGTTTGACTAACAAGGAGACCTTCAGGTCTCAGAAATTCAGTTTGGAATGAGACTTCGAATGTTAGTAGCATACGTCAAGGGTGTCCACTCATAGAAATTTTACAGTCCGCTATCCAGAAAAGTCCGACAAAAAGGGTTCCACAAGTTTAAGCGCAACTCAAATACATTTTATATTTGTCAATGACACGCGTGACACAGCAAGTTGGAGTAGGTAAGGCGCCTTGCGCGATGGCTCATCGTGCTTGGTCACTGACTTCAACGCTCTCTAAAAAAAAAACACCTCCCTTGGTCAAAACTTACCGAAAGCCAAAAAAAATTTTGAAGGTTTAATTACAATATAAAATCTAATAATTCGAAATGCATTTTATAATGTTATTGTAGTTAGATTAAAACGTTAAATACTATTTGCATTACAATTTTATTACAAAACTAGGTGATATTGTAGGCCGTGGTAAGATTTTTTTTCTTTCTAGATTTAATGTATTCGTTGTAAATTCGAGAAACGTGTTTCCTCATGGAAAAGCATGGTATAGTTGTTTCTCTATTGTTTCTGCACAAACAGATAGACGGACACGAAGAGTCAAGGCCCACATGGAACTAATCGTTCAGTGGTCCTTTCCTGCTATAGTGCCAGTTCGTTGCTGATTTTGGAAGAGATTCGAGCCTTTTGTAATGTGATACATTATCGGAATCATTATAATATTATGAATTAAAAATTTCTGTCAACGAAGACCTCATGAAAGCAACAAAAGACGCAGATTCAGTATACTGTTAACTGTCGAAAGTGATATTAACACATGCAGTCGTTTGCTATAAAAGCTTTCTTGCTGCAAATAATTTTTATTACTTCGGAATCTTGAACGACAATTTCTCCTGAAGCAGAAGAAATTTAAGGGGAGGCGGTAGGCCCTATCTCGCCAATGTTAAATTAGGTAAATACTCTGAAGCAGAATTTAAACATTTTCTTATTAAGTTTATGATATATAACTTTTAAATTAAGATACAAATTTTTAGTAAAATTTTCTAATTAATCCACCATTATTATGTAATGATGTGATATTTTTCAGTAATCCTGCTTCAGTGAGTGCGCTGTGCTCTGCTGAACCAGATTTGAAAATTTGAACACAGTTGCTTTAGTACTTCCTGAGAGAAAGGTACAAATGTACCTAAAAATTCAATTTCTCAGAAAATGCAGAAATTGTTCAATGTTTTTAATACTTACTATTTTATCTACCTCCAACTTCAAAAATGGAATGCTTCCTGTTCTTCCTGCTGGTTCAAAAGCTTCCTTTTACTGATTAATCTCGCTTCCTTAGTGCTCATTTGAGATGTGTAGTCTGATTTGACTAGTCGTATTCTGTCCAACAGCAGCAAATCTTTCACAGTATTTATTCACATTTTGTGTTATTCATTATGATAGATACGCTATCTTCCAGTGGTGTGCTATGAGACTGGTTTTGAAGGATGAAGTGAAATACAATACCTTCTTTAGAAACAAACTGAAAAGTATTCCTACCACATTGCAGTAGTCTATGCACTTACCGTTTATCAGGAAAGTAAGTAGTGTCCATCAAATTACACGTAAAAATGCACTCGTTTCGAAGAATCCAATCACGAAATTCAACAATCATTATTGTAATAATATCACAGATGGATCACTTGATGCAATGCGCAAAACGTCAAATCGTTTTTTTTTTAAAGAGATGTATTAAAAGAAATTTCTTTTTTACTCCTTTATTTATTTATTCTCATATTTCCTTATTCGTATGCATATCCTAACAGAGAAAGAGCTGAAGACTTTGTAGCACACATAGACCAAAGATATGGTCTGTGACATCACGTTTTGCTGTATGTAACCTTCTTGCTATAGAGTCGCAAACGTCATCGCCGACCTTCAGTCCGATTTTTTTAAATAATTTGACGACTTTCAACTACCATATCTCCCACCCCCTTATAGCTATCGGCATGGAACTGCTATGGTGTACAACGGGAGACTTCGGACAACAATTACACACAGACCATTCGTTTTCGTTCTGTAGGTTTCGCTGCAGAGCGCAATATTATAACACACACACGTAGAATTTGATATACACCGATAACTTTCCATCCCAATAAACTCCACCCTTTTATCATTATCAGCCCTCAAACAACAATACACCAAATAAAACCATTTTCAAGGAGTAATTATTGTTCTGCATTTCGCTTTATATTCTTCAAATTACTAATAATCTATCAGATCGCTATAAAACCGTGCCTAAAACCTTCCTCAGGTATAAATTAGTAACTGTAAAAATATTTAAGTCTCCGCGTCTTGTCGTTTGGACGTGATAAGCTTACACCGAGCAGATATTCACATTAATGTATATAGATAAATAGCTATCCGATCGCCATAAAACCGTGCCTAAAGCCTTCCCCGGGTAGACTTTAGTAACTGTACAAATTTGTAGCTCTTTATGTCTTGTGGTTCACACGTCATAAACGTACACCGAACAGACATTCACATTTATTAAATAGCTATCCGATCGCCATAAAACCGTGCCTAAAGCCTTCCCCGGGTAGACTTAAGTAACTGTACAAATTTGTAGCTCTTTATGTCTTGTGATTCATACGTGATTGACGTACACCGAACAGACATTCACATTTATAGATATACGGCTTAGGCCCCAACGTCCATACATAAAATGGACAAAATCAACGGAATATATGTCGGTTTACTTAGAGAATATACGAAGAACCGACCTTGAGGCGATGTTCTTCGGATGAGAGTCGCTTGCCGTCGCGCAGCCAGTAGATGGTGGGCAGCGGCGTGCCGGTGGCCTCGCACTGCGCCGCCCAGGCGCCGCCCGGCCGCACCGTGCCGCCCCCGAACGCCATCACCAGCACCGGCGCCGCGTCTGCAACAAACAGCACGCTCACTCGTCTGCCAGGCATTCACACACAACACACCGCTCTACATCCAAAAGTGATGTCGCGTCGCGTCGTTCAAATATCTACGCGTAACAATGCAGAGTGACATGAAATGGAACGAACATGTAAGGACAGTTGTGAGTAAGGCGGACAGCCGATATCGGTTTATTGGGAGAATTTTGGGAAGATGTACTTCACCTGTAAAGGAGACCGCGTATAAAACGCTGGTACGACCACGTCTTGAGTATTGCTCAAGTGTTTGGGACCTGCAGCAGATCAGTTTAAAGGAAGACATAGAGGCAGTTTAGAGGCGAGCAGCTAGGTTTGTCACTGGTAGGTTCGACCAATGCGCGAGTGTCACGGAAATGCTCCGGCAACTCAATTGGGGATCGCTGGAGGAAAGACGACGTTCTTTTCGTGAATTTCTGTTGAGGAAATGTAGAGGGCCGCAATTTGAAGCTGAGTGTAGTACGATCTTGCTGCTGCCTACTTACATTTCGTATTTGGTAGTGGAATAAGAAAGGAAATGCCTAGTATTGGTTACAGTGTACCCTCCGTCACGCACCTTACGCTGAATTGCGGAGTATGTATGTAGTAGATGTAGAAAAGGGAACACAAAGAAGGGACGCGCTGGTCACAATCAAATTCTTTTCGGAGATAATATGTTATACAAAGATCACACGATTGCAAATGCTACACGCCCCGTCGCTGAAATAAAGAGGCTCCGGAAGTGTTTTCGGGATATAAACGTCTATGCCACTTTCGCATATTGCCAAAGTTGACGTTCCGTAGCTGTGGGTGATGTATTCCGCACTAGTCGTTCTGCAATCGTTGGCAGAAGGAACAACAGCAAATGCAAGGCAGCAATGCAATCCGATGAGCGACAAAGGTGTCTCGCACATTGCGTAACACACGTGGTCGCACATTCTCCTGCTGCGAACGCCGAGGTTCTGGGAAGACACCAGGCTCCAGTTCCACAGATATAAAACTCTGGTTTACTACGGGGACGAGGGTAGTTGGATGGCTGACTCATGCCAGTAGGTATTACTTAATACAGTACAGTCTCGATTATCCGATCTTCGGTTATCCGACCTTCCGTGTTATCCAACCCTTTTACCGCACCGCAGTAGCCGTGCGCCAGCCGATAGGTAAGTGACTATACCTGTTGTTTGTTTTGGCGCGCGTCATTATCACTCAGTTCATTGTAGCCGTCTGCTACTCCTCACTCTTCAGTGCTAACCTAGATCTGTAGTAGAGTGGACGTTTTGCGCATTCTTTATAAAAAAATTGTGGCAATGGCTTCCAAACTGAAAAACTGTGGTCGTTTCAATGGAAGAAAAATTTAATAGCATTAACGAGAATAGACAGTAGTAAAACTTTATTAAAAGTGGCGCAATATTATAACGCCGGGAAAACAACAGTGGGAGACTGGAAAAGGAACCGCAATGAAATTGAAAAGTGGTGTTCTCAGCGAGCAACTTCGACTGTTTTGGAAGATCGGAAAACCATGAAAAAATGTGACTATGAAAAGTAAGCGAAGCTTTGGTTTACTCATCATAGAGAAAAAAGTGTACCCATGTCGGGACCTACTTTGCAGGAAAAAGCCTTAAATTTTCGTAAAGAACTTAACGAAGTTCAACCTGAATTCACAGCTAGTGTAGGCTGCCTCGATAGATAGAAGAAAAGATACGGAATTCGGCAACTTAATGTCTGTAGTCAGAAGCTTTCAGCAAATTTTGAAGCATTTCATTGTTTAGAGATAAAGTTCACAATGTATTAGACAAGGAAAAATTAACAGCAGATCAAATTTTTAACTGCGACGAGACTGTTCTCAATTACAAAATGTTTTCCGAAAAAATATTAGCGTCAAAGTCCGAAAAGGCAGAGCCAAGCAACAAACATAGCAAAGAAAGAGTGACAGTTCTTGCATGCAGTACCGCCACAGCAAATCTGAAAATGAAACTCTATGATAGGTAAACCAAAAAGACCGAGAGCATTTAAAAACGTATCTAAAAATGCTTTATCGGTGAAATATTACAACAAACAATGCTTGTATGAGCTCAGACATTTTTAAAGATCGTTTGGCGTCAGGAAAACTACGGAACACTTCATTCATGACAACCCTACAGAAAGAAGATGGCACGATGACAGTAAACCTAGAGGATACACTCAACTCCATGCTGGATTACTTCATTCCACTGGATAACGAGGACGAAGATACTGAATACCATAAAGATGTTAGGCCGGCCGCGGTGGCCGAGGGGACTAAGACGCTTCAGTCACGGTCCGCACGGCCACTGCGGTCGGGGGTTCGAATCCCCCCTCGGGCATGGATATTTGTGCCGTCCTAGTTTGTAAGTAGTTCATAAGTAGTTTGTAAGTTTAGGGACTGATGACCCCGTAGTTAAGTCCCATAGACTTTACAAACATTTGAACATTTGAAAGATGTTAGGTACGTTACCGAAACCATTGTAATTACAAACAAGGATAAAGATTTCACAACGGAGGAAATTCGTACTGTAATGGAACAGCTGAATCCTAAAAAGTCTCCAGGAGAGAATGGCATAAATAGTGAGGGTGTTTAATATGTTTCCTCAATTTGTTACTACGATCTACAATCGTTTCCTTCAAATGGCATGCTTCCCCAAACTGTGGAAGCGAGCTAAAATAATACCGATAGTTAAGCCTGGAAAGGAACAGAGCGCAGAAATCAAGAAGTATCGTCCAATGAGTCTTTTATACACTGAAGCAAAGATACTGGAAAAACTTTTAATAAATCGAATAATGCATTTCGTCTACTCCAGAGATCTTCTGCATAAGAACCAGTACGGTTTCACCCCACAAACGAGTACGACTGACGCGCTAATGGCTGTAAAAGAATTTGTGGAGAGTAGTCTCACAACTAAAATGTGTGTCATTATGGTGAGTCTGGATGTACAGGGCGCCTTTGACGCAGCTTGGTGGCCAGGTATTTTAAAGACGTTGCGTGAGTTTAACTGTCCTGCAAATCTGTATAACCTTACACGTAGCTATTTCAGTCACAGAACTGCAACGTTGAATGTCAACAATCTTCTCATAGAAAGATCGGCTACCAAAGGATGACCATAAGGTTCTTGTTGCGGACCCGGTTTCTGGAATATATTATATGATTCCTTGCTTAAATTGCCTTACTCAGGACACTCTCTTGTTATAGCCTTTGCCGACGATCTGGTTGTTCTAACCAAAGGAGAGAGTCCTCTTGCCGCTGAGAACATCTGTAACATAGACATGCAATTAATATCGACTTGGGCCAGTAATAATAAACTCCAGTTCAATGAACAGAAATCAAAAGCTATACCTATCACCAGGAAAAGGAAATTTGCCTCATTCACAACCGCAATATACCTTAATAACAAAGTGCTTCAACAAGTAGACCATCTAAAATATCTGGGCGTTGTAATCGACAGTAAGTTTACATTCAACAAACACGTCCAACATATTACAGATAAATGCACGGTCTTGATAAACGCTCTTTCCAGATCAGCAAGACTCAACTGGGGTCTGCGGGCTACCGCACTGCAAACTATTTATAAAGGAGCAATACTGCCTATATTATCGTACGGCTCACCGATGTGGATAGATGCACTGGAGCGACAATACAACCGTACCAAAATTAATAGAGTCCAACGGTTAATCAATTTAAAAATGGTTGAAGCTAACAGAACGACATCCAGCGAAGCACTTTGTGTTCTTTCAGGTCTCATGCCTATAACACTTAAGATACAGGAAATAGCTAAATATTATAACCTGGTCAAAACCAAAGACGCCAAACAGACAATCGACATCGCCCTAGAGTACAGAAGCTGGGCACACCCAGCAGACTTTACAAGGATAATTGAGAAGGACGCCAGCAAAAGCTACGCTGTTGAAGTATACACAGATGGAAGCAAATCAGACGACGGAGTGGGTTCGGGGATAGCAATATTTGTTAATAAGAGGCTTACTTACCAGATACAGCTAAAACTGTCTAATGAATGCTCAAACAATCAAGCGGAACAATTTGCCATCGTCAATGCTCTTGAGTTCATAAATAATCTCTCGAATACTGATACAACTGCAGTAATTCACACCGACAGCAGAATTACTTTGGACTCTTTGCAAAATCCGAAGAACCACAACTTGTTGATTGAAGAAATAAGAAGTAATATCAGAAGGTTGCAGACACACAATTGGCTGGTCCATTTCGAATGGGTTAAGGCACATCAAGGGATATGGGGAAATGAACTAGCTGACAACCTTGCTAAAAGAGCAGCTCGATCACGACAGTCAAAACGCTATAACAAAATACCTACAAGTGCCGTGAAGAAGAAACTTCGAGAAGAGTTTTGAAACAAATGGGACATTGAGTGGCACAGAACAAAAAACGGGGGAAGCACTAAACCGTATTTTTCTACGATCCGACAACGTTTAATGATTAAACTTCCAATATCTCCGAATTTTACAGCTATGCTAACAGGCCATGGGAAACTGAAAGCCTACTATCAGCGGTTCAAAATAATTGAAGACGAAACGTGCACATGTAACAGTGCTGTCCAAACTATTGACCACGTGGTTTTCGACTGCTGCAATTTATTGAAAGAGAGGGACCATCTCAGGAAAAAAAATAGCTGCCAAAGGAGGCGGATGGCCCGTCTGTAAATATGACTTAGTACATAAATACACTACTGAGTTTTACAATTTTTGTAATTCAATAAGATTTCCTAATGTATAAAACTTTTACAATTTTTGTAATTAATTAAGATTTCCTAATGTATAAAATTGTTTGTTCCTTTGTAAACCCTGTCAACTTGTATACTGTACTTGTGTTTGTAAGAACAGTTGATGTAACCGCCTGAATCAAACCATCAAACATGTACTATTGCTATGTAATGGGGCATGTTAAATAATAAATAAATAAATAAAGGTATTTTTAACGAGTTCGTGCCACAAACACAACAGTGAACTGATAGACGCAAGTAAATGTCTATTCAGTGTAATTTGATTTGTATTGAATTAAATTTTTTACTCATTTCGCCTACTTTAGTTAAATTTTTGTGTAACGTAATATCTTATGACCTTTCTGTGAGTGCCGTCTAAGGTATTTGAACGTTTTATTCAGTTCTTGTTAACGTATTAAATAAGTTTTCTATGTTCAAATATATTTTTCAAACTTTCTATGTTGTTTTGTATTATTTTCCGTGTAACCGACCTTCCTGTTTATCCGAACGCGCCGCGGTTGGTATAGATCGGATAATCGAGACTCTACTGTAAGTGGAATGGGTGGGGAAAGATGACAGCCGCGGTGGAGTGGCTGAGCGCATTGAGTCGCTAAGCACCGATGCGCTAGACCGTTTCGGTCGGGGGTTCTAATCCTCCCTCGGACATGGATGTTTGTGTTGTCTTTAAGATAAGTTAGCTTATAAGTTGTTTGTGAGGTTAGGGACTGGTGACGCCGCAGTTAAGTCCCTTAAGCTTAAAAACATTTGAATATTTGAAAAGATGACATTCCCGTGAGAAATTGCGCCAACACTGTTTAGATGTATTCCGATTGGCTGCCCCCATCTCTGTATGAGGCCCCCCCCCCCTATCAATTTTATTGGCTTGGTTGCACAGTGGTCGAATGCCAGACTATGAATCCAAAGGTCGCGTGTTCGATCCCTACCAGATCCTACGATTGGTATTTGTCGCTTTTCACTTCTTTCACCTCTCGCAATGTTGCTGATGTGAGAAATATCGTGTAGCACCGTGGTTCGGAATCCACGTTAAAGTGTAGGTCTCCTTATAATAGGCTTGGTAAGTCATTTGGAAGGTCGGAGGGAGGCAACGGCATACCACCTCCAAACAGGACCAAGCCTAGTAAAGCACTGTGGTGTTCAAACCAATCTACGGATTGCTGACTGCTTTACCTTAAATATTAGATAAAGTATTGAATAGAACTTAACGTGATTTTGTGTAATTAATATGTTTACATGAAGCTTTTTTATGGTATGTTTTGTTTGTGTAACTGTAATCTAGTTAATAAAAACGATTGAATGTAGAAGTTCTAGAAAATGTGCTTCGCGACAAAATTGGCGGTACACGGGACCAGAACTGCCAGTTGCAGGCAGTCCAGCACACACCGCTCTCGCGTTACGACCTATGACTGCCGCGCTCTTAACCCTTTCAGTCACACATTATGAAATCAGCTTTCGAAAATTAAAATTCAGTGTTTTCTGTATTAATACAGTGCCGTAAACATCAGAACATTGTTTTAAAATTTTTCACGAGCATCATTATTCGAGCACGCTGGAACGATTGAAATATGAAAACTCCACGTTGGGAGAGTTTCTAAAAACAGGACAATTTCATCTGCGCTTTTGTGACAGTGTACCGGCGTGGTACCTCAGAGTGCTCGGTCAGAGGTCTATACGACTTTGTAAATAATAATAATAATAATAATAATAATAATAATAATAATAATAATTTTATTATTAGTTTTATTATTATTATTATTATTATTAAGCCAAGAGCTTAACGTACTTCTTCGATGAAACACGAACTATCGCCACGAACCGACCTACTCAATGAACTAAAACATAAAAGTGCAGCTCCTCCTTTTAGGTACAGATTCTAAGCAGATTATGAAGACTGCTAAATCTAGATACAGGAGAGTAGACAATGCACCAAAAATTCAGAATTTTAGAAAACTGCTCAATATGAACTGGAAAGATGTTAATAGTGCTCACGGCATGAATGAAGAAATATAACGTATTCTTTAATAATGTCAGTATTATATTTGAAAACTGTTTTACTCTAAAAGTAACTCAAATTAAATAGAAGTGTCTAATAAAACCATGGATTACACAAGGGATAAAGATTTCATGATAGACAAAAAGGAAAATGTATCTATGAGCTAAGAGTAGTTCCGATCATTATGACTTAGCTAAATATAAGGAATAAAAAAAAGTAATTCAGACATCTAAACAAATGCACTATTAGAAAAAGATAGCAAAATCAGACAACAAAGTAAAAGCGATATGGGATATATTGAAAGAGGAGACTGGTAGAAACTGAAAGAAACAGGAGCAGATAGCATTAAAAGTACATGATACATTAGTAACTGATGGACATAGTGTGGTAAATCTATTTGGCAATTACTGTATATCTGTTACTGATGGTATGGGATTGTCAGGGTCAGTAAATAATGCCCTTGAATATTTGAAACTACCATTACAAATAACGTCAGGAACATGAATATGTCACTCTCTTCACCACAAGAAATAAGGTCCATAATAAAATCTTTAAAACAAAGCATTCTAGTGGTTATGATAAAATATCAATAAAGTTCACTAAAGCGTGTTCTTGTGAATTTAGCACAATTTTAAGTTATTTGTGTAACCAGTCTATTATAACTGGAACATTTCCTGATTGGTTAAAAAATGCGGATATTAAACCTCTGTTCAAGAAAGGGGATAAAGAGATACCATCACAGTACAGACCGATTTCACTTTTACCTTTTCTAGAATTTTTGAGAATGCCGGTAATGTACAAGCAACTTCTCAACCACCTAACCTCAAATGACATATTGTCTAGAACACAGTTTGGATTTCTGAAATGTTCCGATATCGAGTAGGCTATTTACACCTACAGTGAGAATGTACTCAATTCAATAGGTAATAAATTACAAGCAGCAGGTATTTTCTGTAATTTGTCAAAGGCATTTGATTGTGTGAACTATAACATCCTTTTAAGTAAATTAGAATTTTATAGTGTCAGGGGAATTGCTGCAAAATGGTTCACGTCGTTCCTAGCTAACAGGAAACAAAGGGTGTTAGTGCTAGGGACTAGTGAATTAAGCCAATCATCAGATTGGGAAGAAATTACATTTGGTGTCCCACGAGTATCCATCTTAATGCCATTGCTTTTTCTTCTGCCAGAAGCAGAGTTCATTTGGTTTGCAGATGATACAAGTACTGCAATAAATAGCATGTCGAGGATAGTTCTGGAAAGGTCTGCTAATATTTTCTTTAACACCAATAAATAGTTTAAAGCCAACTCATTGACATTAAACTTTGAAAAGACTCACCACTGCAGTTCAGAACATGTAAGAGCTTCCCATGCAGTATACGCATAAAGTATGAAGAAGAGCAGATAGAAGAGGCTGACAGTATAAAATTCCTAGGATTACAACTTGATAATGAATTCAGTTTGGAGGAGCACACAACAGAACTGCAGAAACCACTTAACAAATCTGTATTTGCAATACTAGTGGTATCATACATAGGGGACATAAAAAGTCTTGCATACTTTGCTTATTTTCATTATATAATGTCATATGGTATAATATTTTGGGGTAGCTCGTCAAGTCAAGCAAAAGTTTTATATTCACGGACATCCTGCAGAAGCCTCTTCAAAGAACTGGGTATATTAACTACTGCCTCTCAATATATTTATTCCTTGTTGAAATTTGTCATAAATAGTATATCCCTTTTCCCAACAAACAGCTCAGTTCATACGTAGAATACTAGGAACAAAAATTATCTACCCAAGGACTTAGAAGAACTTACTTTAGTACAAAAAGTAGTCCACTACTCAGGAACACGTATTTTCAATACTTTACCAACAACTGTAAAAATTTTGCTGCAAATGATCAGTTTAAGAGGAGGCTAAAAGACTTTCTAGTGGGTAAATCCTTCTATTGCACTGACGAATTCTTAAATAGAACCAAATTATGCATTTCTCTGTATTTATACTATTAGTATTATTATATTATCTCCTCGACACGGATCTATGGAACGAACCAACTAATCTAATCTGGATAGACTAACGAATTATGGAAGTAATAGACGAGCGTTCGAATCTAACTTCAGTCATTTGTTATATTTTTTAGGTTGACCAATATAGGTAACTAGCTGAAAACCCGGCGTTGCCCGGGTATTATTTATTCCAGCCATTTTTCAGGTATATAATCATTTGTATAAGGGCTGTATGTCTGTAAAATCTCTTGGAAATACAGTTAGTAGTAAAGAAGTAATAAATTAAAACTTTGTGTGGGAAGGGGCGGTGTTCCGCGAAAGTTACCGTTTATGTTCTCATATCTCATGAACTACTTGTCGTACTGTGATACAATTTAGAAGGTACACTCAACTACATGCGTGTATACTGTCTGTAAAATTTACTGCGACTACAATTGTAGTGTAGAAAGTATAAATTGTAACAATTGTAACGTCATACCGAATACCGTAGTTTTACTCAATAAACAGCGGAAAAGTAGTAAGCGAGAACATCAACATCAATATGAGCACGTCGATTTCCTGAATCAAACAGTTCTAATAGTGTTTCATATCGTTCCATATCTGCGTGATGCGACAGTTTTACTGCATCTACATCGAAACTACTGTGAGCGTTAGACTTGGTTTCATCATTTTGTGGGAGGGGGTCAGTTACAAAACGCTTCATAAATGTTCGAAATTACATGCAAAATTTGTTGAGGATCCCTAACTACTCCCATTATCCAATAGTTGACACATGAATCTGGGTATTCTCACGCGGTGGCCCTCATTACTTATGACGTCATTTCTTCTGAACTATGTGTCGCGCTCTTTTGCTTTTGGGTCAGGAACCTTCGGTGGCGTTCGGTGAACAGTTCACCAAAATTTCATTGCAATCAAATGAATGGTTTATGAACGCATAGAGGACATATAGACAAACATATATTTCTTATTTAATTCGCTACAAATATTGGAGTTGTATGATTTTCTACATTTCACATTCTTTCAAAAATTTTCCATCTTGTAAATGTCTAATCATTAAACAAACAGATAAATGCTGATATTAAAAATATTGAAAATGGATGAATTTATTTGTTATTACTTCGACCGCTGCCTAGGGTCTCTGTGTGTATACGTTTCGTCGAAGAGAATCGTATCAGCCGATTGGCATATTTTTCTAAGTCCTTACGGGCGGTGTTGTTTCAGTTTAATATTCGTTCTTCAAGTACGGCAGAGCCTATCAATGAATCCTGTAAAAAGAAGAGACCGGTAGCACCTTTGTAGAGTGTCAGTTTACCGTACTGGTAGCTGTAGCATGTGTCGGATGTAAGCCCACCACATCCTTTTTTCATCACATTGCAAATTTTGTGTGCTTTATTTAGTTGTTATTCAATTATATTTTCGTTTTTTGCTGTTTATAACATTGTCTTTACTCAATAACTAACAATGGTTTGTTAATACGATGTCTAAAATCAATCTTTCTTGGAGGGTAATGTTAATCTGTCTTTCGTGTCTCCCAGGTATTGGACGCCTCGCTGCTTCATCATTTTCTCTAAATCGTCTAATCAATGTCGTTGCTGTGGAAGCACCGAACAACGTCCTGCCTCAGATGAACTAATAGAAAGAAATTATTTGCTCGCAAATATTCACATCAGACAGTTTGAAAGAGACTCATGACGTACCAGTCAGTAGAAAAGTTTCTCTCAGCTTAAACTTACAGAAACACCAGGAGACAGTCGAAGTAATTACAAATAAATACACACATTTTTTATATTTTTTTCTATGCAATTTTGTCTGTTTATGTAATAATTAGGCTATTATAAAATAGAATCTTTTGAAATACTGTGGAATGTAGAAAAACCTACAACTGAAAACTTTGTTGTGAAATTAGTCTTAAAATTAACCTGTACAAATCTGAATAGAACAAAATAACAAATGATTCCTCAAATTCGAATGCACGTCCTTCACGTTTGTTAGCCGTCAGCCTAATCACTCAGCTCATAAGGCAAATCCTAAACGCTCCTCGTTCTAGTAATCCGACGTGGCGTTATTATATTAACACCGTATAATACTAAATATTTTTTAAAAAATCGATATATATATATATCCAACCCTTACTATTACACTACTTCTATTTGCCTATTTAAACACTAAGCTCGAGCTCCACAGACCGCTAGAGTTGGAACATTGGCACTTCTGAACTAGGGTTCAAATGTTTGTAAATCTATGTGACTTCTGTGGTATTCAGTCCCTAGGCTTACAAACTACGTAAACCAAGTTAAACAAACCTACGAACACACACACACACACACACACACACACACACACACACACACACACACACACACACACACGCCCTAGGGAAGATTCGAACCTCCGACGACAAACGGCCACGCGAAACGCAGCAAGGCGCCTTAGTGCGCACGGCTATGCCACCACGGCTGTCGTATCATTTGATGATTTCTTAATGCCACCATATGGTGCCCATAATATACAGGGTGTTTCACTAAGTGTGTTTGCCTCTGTAACTTATAAAATAATCGGTGACGGGAAATTTTAATGCGGTAGGTCCATACAAGAAATGTCACACTTTCTGCGGAGCTATGAACATAGTTTATTGTATCATTTTCCAAAGAGTTACAGCACAAAGATATAATTTTTTAAATGGAACAATAGTTTTTTTCTATCGTGCATTGGATTCATTGAAACCATCTGCGTCCAAATCAATTTAAACTACATTCCTATCACTGTTAGTATGGGAGCTACAACCCTTCAAAGTTTCAGGGGCAGATACCACACGCTGTACATAATACATGGTTGTTGTGGCAGTGGGAAGTTGATCCTTTCGACGGCGCATTGCATTGTGCATTGAGGAACATGGACACACATTTGAACATCTGATGTAAATCAACTTCCCACCGCCATAACATCCATCACCCACCACACAGCCATGTATTATGTACAGCGTGTGGTGTCTGCCGCTGAAACTTTGAAGGGTTGTAGCTCCCAAACTAACAGTGATAGGAATGTAGTTTAAATTGATTTGGACGCAGCTGGTTTCAACGAATCCAATGCACGATAGAAAAACTATTGTTCCATTTAAAAAATTATATCTTTGTGCTGTAACTCTTTGGAAAATGATACAATAAACTATGTTCATACCTCCGCAGAAAGTGTAACATTTCTTGTGTTGACCTACCGCATTAAAATTTCCCGTCACCTCTTATTTTATAAGTTACAGATGCAAACACACTTAGTGCGGTGTAGTAGTGTAGTGAATTAGCGGAAAGAAGGTCTCGGATGTTTTCCGTTTTCTTATTTAGGTTGGGGAGGGGGCGGAGGGTGCAGGGAAGGAAGGAAGGAAGTTTAGAGTTTAACGTCCCGTCGACAGCTTGGTCATTAGAGACGGAGCTCACGCTCGGAGTTGTGGGTAGGGATGGGGAAGGAAATCGGCCGTGCCCTTTGAAAGGAACCAGCCCGGCATTCGCCTGGAGTGATTTAGGGAAATCACGGAAAACCTAAATCGGAATGGCCGGAGGTGGATTTGAACCACCATCCTTCCGAATGCGAGTCCAGTGCGTTACCACTGCGCCACCTCGCTCGGTAACACACTTAGTGAAACAGCCTGTATAAGTAGGGGGAAGTTGTACCACTAAATTCTTTTCGTCCTATTTCGATTCACTACTTATTGATTATATACTCGATCTACTAATCTCATCTTCAACAGTTTTATTTAGCATCGCATTTGTCTGATTAGCTCACCATCCACGATACATACTGCACAAATATCTACCAAAATTACTTCCTAACACACTAATTTATGAAATCGAAGTATTGAAACATTTAGACCGTTTAAGGACACTGAAATAAATTCAACTGAGAAGTTGAGATATTTGTGCTGGACCTAGATTTGAAACCCGATTTCCTGCTTCAAGGCAGCGGTCGCCTTAACCAATTAAGCTATCTAGGTACGCTTCCCTTACAACCCAAATGCTCAATTCATAGCACACTACGAAGTTAGTTCTTCCCACCCATTAGTTCCTTTTGCTCGCAGCCTATACTGCCATGCTGGATTCAAGCCAGGGATCGAGGGTATTAATACGGACTTTACTTGTATTTCCATTACCAAATTTTATTATTTCTTCTCTAAAGTTCTAGTTTCGCAGTTGCAAATGAAGTAACCGTCAGATAATAGAACAGAGTGTCTGACGGAAAGTTTGAAACTGTAAAAATTCAGGTTATCGATTTTGTTTTAGCGATCGTGTGGTAGATACTTGCTGGGCCGTATAGAGTGTTACTTTAGGCCGCTTGCGGCCTTGGGTTGGACTCCTCTGCTACACATGGTAAAGAGCGATATTACAGCGTTAATGACCGTTGGTGCAGAAGAAAAATTACAATTAGATTGGTTTCTCAACTGCTTTACACTATTAACATTGTGCGAGTAACTTTCTTCCGTATGAAATTATTACATTGAGTTATAGAATCACATTAGTGATGTAATAAATTACAACTATTTATGCAGAGAAGAAACATTACTGACTACCACTCTTCTACAGACAGTGTTATGTCTTAACAACATACATAACAAAAACAATTTTTTTATTTTTTTTCATTCACATAAGATGTAATAAAATTAATATCTGGTAGAAACGTTCGGCTTACTGACAGTAGTTTATCATAACTTCATCACTCAAGGTGCACCTAATGGCGACTTATTTAATTTCATTATGGAAAACAATATTTCACAGAGATAAGTTAAGATGAATATGGATAGAACCTTATCAACCTCAATTTAGAGATGTGAAAAATCATCTAGTGAAAATCCTTCGCTGAACTCCTGAACAGGTTCAACGTATTATGTGTAACAATTGAAAAATTCACGGCAGATATACCAGTTCGCCGGCCGCGGTGGCCGAGGTGACTGAGGCGCTTTAGTCACGGTCAGCACGGCCACTACGGTCGGGGGTTCGAATCCCCCCTCGGGCATGGATATTTGTGCCGTCCTAGTTCGTAAGTAGTACATAAGTAGTTTGTAAGTTTAGGGACTGATGACCCCGTAGTTAAGTCCCATAAGCTTAACAAACATTTGAACATTTTTTTATACCAGTTCCATCTGCAAATTGCCAGGGGCACTTACAACTAATACTAAAAGTCTCAAAAAAAGATACTAAATTGGCAGTATCCTGCTAACTATCTGAAAACTGCTCCTGCATTTGTAAAACACTGAAATGAATTTAAAAAGTTGCATTTTGCTTAGCACCAGAAAGCTTAGGGAAATGGAAGCTGGCAGTTGGAAAAATATTACACCGTAATCCGGGAAAGAAAAGTGCGCATAGCACTGCAACAAGAAATGTCACGTCTTAGCGAGTTGTTCGGAGAAGTGCCAAGCAAAGCCGAGACACTGCGAAAGGCACTTAGCCCGCCTGTGTCCAGCCCACCTGGCCTACGTGCTGCTTGGCACTCCTTACCTATACTATGAACGGTCAACAATTGTGCAATGGACATTTGAGCGCGGGCGTGCGTGCATTTGTGTTTGCGAGAGAGATTTTCGAACTAGCCGCTAACGTTTTATTTAAGGTACGAATAACTTAAGGTTTTTACATCATTGTAATGCCACAATGGATCTTGGAAAATAGAGACGACCAAGTATGAGTGACACACACATAGCCAGTGATATTGCCCTTCAGTTTTTTCCCCTTCGTTAACAAATATGCGTTATGTCTGCGTTTTGTAACACTAAGTGCACTTGGACGGAAATATCATCGCTGCTCGTTTCATTGGTAGCAATTTAAGTTAGGATCATATGTTCCAGCGCAACCTCATCTTCGAAGATCGTGACACATACTTGTTGTTGTTTGTAGAGTCTATGGGACTTAACTACGTGGTCATCAGTCCCTAAACGTACAAACTACTTATGAACTAGCTACAACTAATGACGTCACAAATATCCATGCCCGAGGGGGGATTCGAACCCCCGAGTGTAGTGGCCGTGCAGACCGTGACTGAAGCGCCTCAGTCCCCTCGGCCACCGCGGCCGGCTGACACATACTTGGCACCGCCAATAGTGCACCTCAGTGCCCTTTGTTTCATTGGTTTTAGTAGAACCTTCCGTGTACTATGAGCAATAGTGGTAGAATTTTATGTAAGATGAATTTTATGTCAGATGCATTACATGTTAGTTTGGGTAAGAGTAGATTTAATAGATAAACATCATTGTCATGCTAAGATGCCCTACCTTAAGGTAGATGTTACAGGGTTAAATTATTTTCTTAATTTCCAAAAATTCCGTTGCTTATTGTAATTTTTGAACAGTTAACTTAAGGACTGTGGTTTGGAATTTCACAGACGCACATACAAGTGTAACAGATGGTATTCCAATAAAAATATGTCAGTTGGTGTTTAAACACAGCGAGGTTTTTGCAAAGAAATTGCATTTCCCTTCCAAAATGCGAAGTTTCGAGGTTTCTTTGTGAAACAGTCGATGAATTTACTTTGTTTATGCATTCCATTTTTGCTAAATTTTAATTTAAAATCTTAATTTAATTTTTAGTAGATCTTATAGTACAGTACTGATGCATTTACTCAAGGATATCTATTCATTTTCACGGTGGTTTGGAGATTTTGTCCTACATACTGTGGAATAATCTGCTTCGTTATTTGTTGATTGAGAAAGTGAGGTTTTAGTACAACATTTATACGTTTTTTCGCACAATTCCGAGGTCTATTTTAGGTTGTGTAATTTTGTTGACATTCGGATTCGATTATTGTATAATGTGGATGTTAACCAGAAGCAAAGCCAGGCTTCATCCGAATAAACTTTGTACCAGTTCACAAAACGCAATGGAACAATCTGAAGCAGATGTAGAAACGGAAATGACAGAACAGGAATAAATTATGCCTGTAGAGCAGTTACATCCTTGTGGTGTCGAAGTGGAAACCAGTATCGGGAAGACAGGACCGGTAATTATGGATTCTCAGGATCATGACGATCTGAGTACGCCATCTGTACGCATGTTGATGCCATAATTACGATCGAATATTTTGGGAGCGATGAAGAAGAGAGGGCAAGCGGCTCCCTCCCATACCCACGATTCATGTGATTCGTCACCAGTCGGAAATAGAAGTACAGTAAATGCGAATGATAAATTTCAAATGTCATTTGGTTTGATAAGTAAATCCATTGGGGACTCTATTGAGCAGAACAAACTGATAAACGAGAATACGAAACAGAATCCAATGGAGCAGAAAAAATAAATCAAATGTTTGTTAAGCTTATCACTAGCTAATACTAAAGACGGCACAAACGTTCATGCCCTGGGGGGGATTCGAACAACCGACGGGGAAGGGCCTCGCGCATCGTAACATAGCGCCTCAATGCGCTAGGCCACTCCACCGCGGCCAGAAAAAATAGATAATGGAAAACACCGCAGTGGAAACATTATGAGATCTAATGGAAGAAATGAGGAGCGAAAATGAAAAATAAATAGATAAATAAATAAAATTAAAATAAAAAATAATGAAATCCGAAAATTGTACGAACAAATGAAAACAGAGTTTGCCAATAAGGAAGTGACGGTAGAAGCCAAATATGATAACAATAGGAGAAATATTTCTAAAATAACGAGTCAGTTGTCTCCTATGAAAGTTCAAAACGAACGGATTACAGAACATGAACGAAGCACAGGCTCATTAAGAACAATGAATCAAAACAACTGAAGAGGTGAAGCCACAGAACAACTAACAGTAAACCCTGATATTCTGACACGAGAAATTCAAAATCTTTAGTCAAGTTCAGACAAAACTATTTGTTTCTGCTGGAGAAATGGACGCATCACGTAATGTATTTGAAAGGCGGATCAGTAGAATCGTGCAGTTCCGATCCAGTTTGCGGAAAGAATATCAGAAGTCGCGTAGTAACAGATATGGACGGCTACGACTTCAAGCACTTTATATCAGGACAAAATTTCCAGAAGCCCTAATATTTCGAGAATTCACTTCATGCGAATGTTGTGAGGCTTTCACAGCTTGAGGTACCATTGCCCACCCCCCTTCCCCCCAGTTTTCCGTTGCTATACAAATTATCTTTCATTTGCGGTCATCCTGAAGAAACTGTAGCGGATAAAAAGCGAAATATTATCGCCACTTGTAGGACATGCAACGAATTTAAGGTGTTCTTGGACTGTTATTGGTCTACAGCGACGCAGGAGATAATCAAAGAGGAAATTATGACGTGTAAAGTGTGGTGTCGCACTAGTCCAAAGTGCGCGCCACCTACTTTCGCCGCGCGACGTTCTTACGACGTCAGCCACGAGCGCCCTCTGTACAACTCCGCTCTTGGCCACCACTGAACGACATCGTTCACTTGGGACTGAGATAGGAACCAGCTAACACTTCGGAATCAGATAGGCACCAGTGAGGACTTGGCTATCGGATAGGCACTAGGCAGGCCTCTAGCTCAACTATGTATCAGCATTCTGCAGTACTGAGCTATGTAAAAGGTAAGTATTGTATAAATTCTGTGCAATTTATATCTCGTTCTAATTTACTCTAGTGTTTCTAGTTTCTGCTGTCCCACTGGCTGCTCACCTCCTACCTGCATAAGCGTGCATCCTTTATTCCTGTGTCGGTTAGATTCTACTCGGCCACCGACACCTACGACGGAACGAGACACAAAAGCGGCGACGACGCTGGGACACAAAAGTGGCGACGAGGATGGGATACAAAATAAAGTTCTTGATACACGAGGTTATAAGAGACCTGTGAAGTTTATCGAAGACACAATTGATAACAATCGATACTTAAATGCCCCATGTAGCAATAGTGAAATTATCCGTTTCTGTTGCAAAAGGTTACCACTTCTGTATCACCAGTGTGTAACAGGAAAATGTGGCAATGAAACGACATTTTGCCGGGAGTCCACGTCGAAATCGTGGCCTGGCGGTTTTAAGAACCGGTAAAGACGTAGGTGGCATTTCCAAACAGCAACTATGTCGCAGGGAGAAACAGCGGAAACAGAACAACAAGGGAAATTGGCTGCAATGCGGTAACTCATGGTGAAATGAGCGCCGAGAGGGGCAGACGGTGGAATAATTGAAATCAGGCCACCCAAACGGAGAGAAGAAGACTGGAATACCAGTCTCTAACATCAGTGACGGGAGGAGTCGGGAGAACGGCTTCCGTAACACTCGTGCAAATGCTCAGATTGAGCCAGTTACACATGCTAAATTATTAGGATATCGCTCGAGATTGCTTGTAAAAAAAAAAAGAGAATTCTGCGGAAAGCCGGCCGTGGTGGCCGAGGGGACTGAAGTGCTCCAGTCACGGTCTGCGCGGCCACTACGGTCGGGGGTTCGAATCCCCCCTCGCGCATGGATACTTGTGCCGTCCTTAGTAGTAGTTAGTTCATAAGTAGTTTGTAAATTTAGGGACTGATGACCCCGCTGTTAAGTCCCATAAGCTTTACAAACATTTGAACATTGCGCCTAGTCAACTGTTACCATATTAGTAGTTTTCGAGTCTCTATAAAGTACTAAAACACTTCTTATTTCGCAATGTCTGTAGGTTTTGGGTTTCATTCCATAACTAAAACAAAATTGTTCGTCATATCATTACAAGTTAAAATATGTGCGCACATATTTGTTCAGTCACGAGTACAGATAATTGTCCAGTGATAAGTTGTTAATACTAAGGTTACTATTCAGCGATTACCGCTGTTAATCGCGTTGTTATAAACTGCTTAGTTCAACAACCGGTATATGCAAAACAACTCACAACAGACTATGAGGAAACCATTCACAGATCAAAAATACATCGGACTGCTATACAACTTCAGGAGTTTGGCTATTGTAAAATCTCTTATTATAACGATTTTTAATTTTGTCTAAGGATTACTGCATGATTTATGTTACAGTGTTTGTCTAAGACTCTAAGGGATGTGGTAATACTTTTGAAATATACTTATTGTAATAAAGCTGAGTTTACAAGCGTTAAGGATTGTCTCATCTTTAACAACGTCTTTCCTTACATTTGCAATATCGTGGTGTTAATTTACATGTGAAGTATTGACGTAGAGAAGCAGTCTTCTCTAGTTGGGTATTGTGGTGACAGTTTCTTTCTTTTCTCTCTTTCTCTATCTTCTTTTTTTTTTTTTTTTTTACAGTCAAACGTCTGTGCTGCGAAGTGATTAGAGGACCCGCAAGACAGCTACCTTTTGCGGGATTCATGGACGTAAGGGAGAACACAGATCAGACAATGACAAGAGAACGGGTGTGTGTAAAGTAACTATGGACGAAATGCCACTGCCACAGTAATAAGTGTATGACGCCCAGAAACGTAAACGTTTTGATCTGCAACACACAAAGCCAGTAGTTCTAAGTGTGTGTGTGTGTGTGTGTGTGTGTGGGTGTGTGTGATTAAGAGAAATTTTAATACCTATGTCTTATATGTAAGCTAACGAGTAATTTGTTCACAGTTAAGTCGAGAGTCGATGTAGGTAATGTCAATAATGAATGAGATATGAAGGAAAGAGAAAACCAAGACACAGGGAGTCCTCTCGATTTCCTAGGAAAGAGACTAGTGGTAAGACAAAAGCAGCAACTACGGCGCGCAAATAATCGACTGATGTTGGTAGTAGTACTAGTGTTCTATGTTAGCCACAGCAAAATGGTGGGTGTATTATCAACATTAGACCGACCTTACATCCATTTTTTTTAGTTTTTTTCACATAATGTCCATATTTAACTTTTACCATACCATAACGTTAATCCTATAAAGAAGTAAATGGAGTTTATAAAGAACCAATGAATAGAGGGTACCTGAAAACTATTGTTGGGCCACAGGATCAGAATGAAGGTCAATAGTATAGGTAACATGTATTGTTTATTTGTTCTTCCATATTGTAAAGACTCGCAAGAGTTGACGAATGAATGTATAGGACATAAGAGTAGATTACCATTACTTGATGGCTAATACAGGATGATTAAAGAAGGACTATACAACTTTGAAAAAGCATATAAATTCATTCAGAGTACGTACAGAGCTAATTATGTCGATTTATAGTAAAGCACAACAAATTTTGACTTGTGTAATTCATTAGTACAGCGGAGTACCGTAACGAGCGCTAGCGGCAGTTGCGTTAACGATGGCTGCCTTCGCTGGATCCGAGGCTGCTAATTGTGTGTTTTGGTTAGAAGAATACCAAAATCGATGAGAATGACCAAGAAAGAAAATTTAACTTCATGCAATACGGAGCACCACACCACTACCTGACTGACCTCAGGGAATTTCTTAATAAATGTTCAAATGTTTGTAAATCTATCGGACCGAACTGCGTGGTCATCAGTCCGTAGCTTACAAACTACTTAAACTAAGGTAAAATAACCTAGAGACAACACACACACACACCCATGCCCAGGAAGGACTCGAACCTCCGACGGCGAGCAACCGCGCGCTCCGCAGCGAGGCGCCTTAGACCGCTCGGCTACTCCACCCCGGCTTTCTTAATAACCGCTTTCTAGATCACTAGACTGGCAGTGCTGCGGCGATTGCATGGATCCTGACGTTCCCCAGGCTTGTCAGCTCTTGTTTTTTTATAAAGGGATTTATCAAGCATATCGTGTTTATACCTAAATTGCTTGCTTCTCTACCTAGGCTGATAGTCAGAATTTATGTTTCAGGTGATTGCAGATGTAAAACAAAGCGACAGAGAGTTTGAGTAGAATTTCGCTATAGATGGGATGTGTTCAGGATAACCGAAGGAAGTCGTACAGAAGATCTTTAGTTTGGGGTAAAACAAATTGGTGTGTTTCTCTATAAAACTACAGTAAAAGCAGTTCCGTATGTTATTTGTATAAATGTACACGAAGTTACAAAGGTCATTTTTCAATCACTCTGCATCAGTCTCCACAGAAAAACTGAAAACTGTTTTATTTCTCGCTTGTCTGTCATATAATGTCGTGAGAGAATCGATGGGTGTAACGTGAGATTGTAACTACGTGTTGCCTAATATAATTTTTTATCAATGTTCACAGAAAAATAGATATGGCAATACACAACGTGAAGAGATTGGATACCAGCAGACAGCTACAAGGGGCGTGTCGCAGGCCACACAGCTTCAGGCGTCACGTACCCACCTGCAGGAAGCCCTGTGTCTTCCTTGCTGGAAGCGGCTTTCCCAGGTGACCTGCGCCGCGGTGAGGGAGTCAATAAGGCTTTGGCCTCAGGGAACTACCTCTACAAAAGGAGTTTGTTACGTTAATCAGTGCGCTCACGTCTTCACAGCACAAAGACTCTGTCAGCAGTACAAGCCTTTTGAGGTGCCAACATACTGCTTCACTGAACAATTACTAACAAGTCAGCTCCCGCAATGAGAAGAACCCTTACCTAATCCGTTTATAACAACGAAATTTAACTATGCCATCCAAGACTTATCCTGTGTAGCCTCCTGTGACATACCATGAAAATGGGAGCAAAATGCCACTCCAATATTCCGTCTCCAAAAAAAATTACACCAAACGCCACTCGTATACAAACAAAACACTGAGCTACAGTGTGACAACCCCATTAACCAGAACAAAACCATTACTACGTCAGGAACGTACAGTCGTGCTCAAAAGTATTCGAAAGACCAGAATTCCATTTCGCCTGATTCGTATGGAACCCAATTAACGTACCTGTCTTGCGGGTATTCTAATCGCTGCTCGTTACAGTCGTTTGGCTAATTAAAATGGTTCCAATAAGTCACCACTAGAAACCTCTGTTCAAAATGTAAAGTAATACCACATTACTACAAATATCAGAGAACACCTTATCACAGATAAGAATCTCCTTAAGGCTTGTAAGCTCACATTTATAACGAGAAGTGACATACCTAAAATGCTACCACTCTCATTATTACTTGAAATAGGTAATGCACATGGTAAGTTCGTCGTATTTATGACTGCCTGCTTGCTTATTTAACACAAAATGACATTAAACAATTATGTTACATACGAGCAGCTAATTGAGATTATGTATAAACTTCAAATGCCACGACGAACCCTCTCTTACTGCATATGGATTGAAGCACATTTCATAATGTGGGACGGAAAGGGTTAAAAATGTGTAATACTGAGCAGTGCTAAGAGCCATGATTGGTGGCAGCCCTCTCGCGAAAGTGCACTGTGTGTACGGAAGCATCGTTCTCCCGTGAGAGGAAATGCGCCAGTTTGAGACACACTTATTTCTTGTCTCTTGTATCGTTGACTTTAGAATCTGCAAATTGGTTCAAAATGTTCAAATGTTTGTAAAGTCTATGGGACTTAAATACGGGGTCATCAGTCCCTAAACTTACAAACTACTTACAAACTAGCTAATACGGCACAAATATCCATGCCCGCGGGGGGATTCGAACCCCCGACCGTAGTGGCCGTGCAGACCGTGACTGGAGCGCCTCAGTCCCCTCGGCCACCGCGGCCGGCTCTGCAAATTGGGACACACAATCGAAGTGAACTCCGAACAGATTAAACAGTCTTAACTAGCTGTGAGCAGAAGCAGAAAAATTTGTGTTTTTATACAGTTATAAATGATTTCACCTTGAGTTTGTGTGACTGCCGGAAGAACTTACGATTTCGCATAAAACCAGATGGCGGCAGATCTCTGTGTGACGTCATACGCTGACAGATCCAGTACTGTCGGTTTGTGTGAGATCTCACAGGTTTCTGGTTCTAATCTAGCAGGTGAAGAAATAAGACTCTTTATCATTGTAGGAGAGCTTCATACTAGAGTGATTTTAGACAGGAGTTTCGTTTAGGATCACGAATTATTTTGTCAGTAATTTATGGTATTTATTCGCCTGGAACGGAAAGTCTATTGTTATTATTTCCTTGTTACGGGCGCATAAACACGCTCTTATTAATGTAACGTATTTTCTCAGAGAATTTCTGTGTACTAGAGCAGAATTAGTGGCTATTTCAGGCGACCTGTGCACACGCGGACTCATGATGCGGAGGCTAACCGCATTAAGTCTGCTCCAAGCGCCGCAGCTTATATGCACGGTTTGTTAACGGCCGCAGCTCCGGCAACCAGGGAAATCCAGTCTAACTGCTTTTCTCACCTCTGCCTAGGAGGAAATTAATTAGTAAATTACATGCCGGATTAAGTTAATTTTTCTTTTTCTTCCTGTAATATGTAGCCGCGCGGGAGTAGCCGAGTGGTCTGGAGCGCCACGTTACGGATCGCGCGGCCTCCCCTCCCTCGGGCATCGATGTGTGTGTTGTCTTCAGGTTAGTTTAAGTAGTTTGTAAGTCTAGGGAATTATGACGAAAGCAGTTTGGTCTCATAAGAATTATAAACATTTGATTTTGTAACATTTATATTTATTGTCGGAATGGAACAGGGTTTCTTTCATAACTGAAGCATAATCAGCCTGCTACTCCAGTAATTTCTCGTCTTTCTAACTGAATATTATGTCCACCAAGTTCACAAATTTAAAATGTTAAAATGTTTGTAAATCTATCGGACCAAACTGCGTGGTCATCAGTCCGTCGCTTACAAACTACTTAAACTAAGGTAAACTAATCTAAGGACAGCACACACACCCATGCCCCAGGGAGGACTCGATCCTTCGACGGCGAGCAACCGCGCGCTCCGCAGCGAGGCGCCTTAGACCGCTCGGCTACTCCACCGCAACACACAAACTTAAAACTCTTGTAAAACATGAAGAACTTAATGAAACCTGTTATCAACCGTTCTTTTTTGTGAAAAATGACTCTAAATCATTTTTAACTAAAGTGTCTCCTTCAATAATTAGTATTCCTTGTTTCACTGATGGGTTAATATTTACAGGGTGGCGGGATGCCCTTCCTGCCGCCACCCTATGACCCCCCCCCCCCAGGAGAAAATGTGTACCCCAAATGTCTGCGTATATTGTAGATATGTGTGAAAGTGTAAAGTGTTATGAAATGTTTTCAAATCGTGTAATTGAGGCGGAACTTGGGGACCAGCCCAGTATTCACCTAGGGGGATGTGGAAAACCGCCTAAGGACTCCGACCCCTTTCGTTAATCCGCCATGCGGATTCGAACCGGGGCTGATACGCCTTCCCGTCCCGGAAAGAGGTGCGTTAGACCACATGGCTAAATGGGCGGGTCACGAAGGATTTCTTAACATTTAAATTAATATTGGATGTCAACAAGTTTCGCTTCTTCAGAAACTCTTTTCTTCCCATAGCCATTCTGCATTTTATATCTTCTTTACTTCGGCCTTCTAAAGTGACCTTGATACCCAAATAACAAAGCTCATCTAATACTTTTATTGTCTCACTAGCTTAAACCCGCGGCTCCGCTCGCGTGTTGGTTGATTATGATAGATAAGCTATCTTTCAGTAGTGTGCTATGAGATGAAATGAAATACAATACCCTCTTTAGAAACAAACATTTTTAATCAACATTCAAATAAAATAAAATTATGTGAAGTGCTTAATGATTCAACGTTCATCGTGTAGATCAAATCACACATAAAATTGCACTCGTTTCAAATAATCCACTCACGAAATTCAACAATAATGATTCCAATAATATCACAGATCGATCACTTGATGTCATGCGCGAAACGTCAAATCGATTTTTTAGAGAGATGTATTAAAAGAAATTTGTTTTTTACTGCTTTATTTATTTATTCCTATATTTCCGTATTCGTATGCTTATCCTTACAGAGAAAGAGCTGAAGACATTGTAGCACGCATAGACCAAAGATATGGTCGGTGGCATGACGTTTCGCGGTATGTAACCTTCTTGCTATTGAGTCGCAAACGTCATCGCTGGCCTGCAGTCCGAATTTTTTTATAATTTGACGACTTTGAACCACCATATCTTCCGCCCCCTTATAGGTATCGGCATGGAACTGCTATGGTGTACAACGGGAGACTTCGGACAACAATTACACAAAAATGTTCAAATGTTTGTATAGTCTATGGGACTTAACTACGGGGTCATAGTCCCTAAACTTACAAACTACTTATGAACTACTTACGAACTAGAACGGCACAAATATCCATGCCCGAGGGGGGATTCGAACCCCCGACCGTAGTGGCCAACAATTACACACCGACCATTCGTTTGCGGTCTGTAGTTTTCGCTGCAGAGCGAAATATTCACACACACACACACACACACACACACACACACACACACACACACACGTAGAATGTCATATACACCGACGACTTTCCATCCCAATATACTCCACCCTCTTATCATTATCAACCCTCAAGTAACAATGCAACCAATAAAACCATTTTCAAAGAGTAATTATTGTTCCGCATTCCTCGTTATATTCTTCAAATTACTAAACATCTATCAGATCGCTATAAAACCGTGCCTAAAACCTTCCTTAGGTATAAATTAGTAACTGTACAAATATTTAAGTCTCTGCGTCTTCTCGTTCGGACGTGATAGCGTACACCGAACAGTCATTCACATTAATATATATAGATAAATAATTGTCCGATTGCCATAAAACCGTGCCTTAAGCCTTCCCCGGTTAGACATAAGTAACTGTACAAACTTTTAGCTCTTTATGTCTTGTGGTTCAGACGTGATAAACGTACACCGAACAGACATTCACATTTATAGATATAGAAGATACCCCATCTAATATCTGTCTTTCTGACGCTACATTCCTTTATCCTTGTTTTATTCTTGATGTTCATCTTATACCCTCTTTTCAAGACACTGTCCATTCCATTCAGTTTCTCTTCCAGATCATTTGCGGTCTCTGACAAAATTACTATGTCATCGGCAAACCGCAAAGTTTTTATTCCTTCTCCCTGAACATTAATTCCCTCTCCATTATAAATGAATAAACTTCTTGTGCTAATGTTGCTCATAGTCACGTGTTGCTGCATTCTCCTTCCGCATCGATTCCAAGCCTATTGCGTATTCTTGTTTCTTATTACATTGGTGTGGTGTCTGTTACTTCAGATATAACGTTTGATAAGACGGGAGTCAAGTCTCTCCGTGGCTCTGCGCACCCGGTCGGAGGGCTGAACGCCTTCTCTACTAAAAAAGCTGAACCAAGAACAACTCTAAGAACAAAGAGGATCAGAGACCGGAAGGTACGGAACTACCCATAGAGCACAAAAAGGAAGTAAAAAAAAAGTTTTTAAGGCGACCGCGGGCGCGAAGTGAGAGACCCATATTCGGTCCGGCCTGGCGCACATTTTCACTTCTCATTATTGTTTCATTTCAATGTTCTAATGCTGCCACTGTCCATCCTTTCCTTCCTAATCCTTCTTCCTTCACTTCCTTCATAAATATTTGCAAATTCTTGTTTCTTTTTCCGCGGGCTCCTTATCTCCCTTTCTAGCCTGAACTCAGCTCGCAAATTACGTCTTCATCGCCGAACATCTACTATACATTAATACATTTTGCAGATGTTTTAAAAACGATTCTGCACAACCATGTATTTTTAGAGCTTGATTGAATTTAGAAAATGAGTACTTCTTATCTCGGAAAAATAAATATTACGAATCCTGATGAAAATTAGTCTGTGCTCCCATTTTAAGCCTTTCCTTAAAATAAAGGTATGTAAAACTTCTTTTCAAGAAATAAATTCTCTGACAGGTGAAAAAAACGAAGAAAACAACAACAACAGATGTCTACTAATACTGCTCAATATCGCCTCAAAGACGGCTCGAAGTCTGTCAGGCAGTGAGCACACAACTCGATCCACGTATCGAGGACATTCAAGTAACTCGTCCCAAGAGTCTTGAATAGCTTTAGAAAGCTGATGGCGAATGTCCCCTTTTTGTTATTCTGACCATTTGAACAAATATAACGAGACGAACCACTATCTCGTAAGCATTTTCATGTTACGTGATTCACCAATCAGCGTTACGTCTGCAGCCGTGGAGTGGTGCAAAACCAGTGGCCAAGCGGTGTCGCAGCCTCTTCCCTGCTAGCAGAGTTTTCGTAGTGGGTATTATAAGCAACGTAAGTTTATATACACATACCAAGTGTCTCATTTGACTGAGTCAGACAAGGGTGCTATAGTAGCACTACATGACGAAGGATTTTCGAATGGTTACATAGGAAGGACTATGGGTGTTCCTAAGTCGACGGGTGCCAGGTACATAAAACGGATGGAAGAGGATGGTAACCTGAACGAACGGCCTCATTCTGGTGCTCGCCACAAAGCAACAGCAGCTCAGGATCGGCAGATATGTCTTTTCGGTGAACACCATCCATTCCTCAACGCACGAGAGATTCAGAAGGCTCTAATCCCTGCTGTTAGCAGTGGAACGGTCATTCGTCGTCTGAGGAAAGTTGGACTGAGAGCAAGAAACGCTGCTGTGAAAGAAAAATTTTCTGATTCCCACAGAGAAGCCCGCCTTGGTTCTGCTGCAGCAAATATCGACAGACCTCTTGCCTTTTGAAGACGAGTGCTTTTTACCGATGAAAACGTTTTCTGTACGGCATCGACAGGCAGATTACTCGTTGACCGAGCAAAAGGTGCCAGGAATAACCCCAAATATATTTGCAGTAGCTGAAGAAGTGAGAGGGAATCGGTAACAGTGTGGGCACGGATATCGGCCGAGGGGTGTGGTCTCCTGTGAGTAGTGGAAGCAAAACTGAATGCGCGCAAATATATTTCTATTCCAGAGAATGTGATGTTGCTTTCTCTGGCAGCGAGATTTCCCGACGAACAGATCATTTTTCAACGTGATCGGTCACCAATTGACATGTCACAAGTTGTTAAGAGGTAGATCGGCAACCACAGAAACATTACTGTATTGGAATGGACATCTAAAGGAGCTGACATGAATCCCACTTAAAGTGATTGGGACGAGTTATTTGAATGTCCAGTTACGTGCGTAGAGTAGTCGTTTCAATGCCCAACGGACTTCGCCCGTCGTTGAGGCGGAAGGAAGCTATACGCAATATTGAGCAGTATTAGTAGAGATTTGTTGTTGTTGGTTTCTTCGTTTTTTACCCAAACAGAGAATTTATTTCTTCTAAAGAAGTGTTATTTACTTTTACTTTAAGGAAAAGCTGTAAGTTTAAACTGGACGCACAAAATAATTTTCATCATTATTCTAAATACTTATTGTTCCGAGAGAAGAAGTACTCTTTTTCTAAAGTCAATCAATCTCTAAAAATACGTGGTTGTGCAGAACTGTTTTTAAAAATCTGCAGAGTTTAAACGTAGAGCAGAAACTCGCCGATGAAGGCGTAATTCGAGGGCGAAGTTGAGGCTAGAAGGGGAGATAAGGAGACCCGCAGAAAAATAAACAAGAATTTGCAAATATTTATGAAGGAGGTGAAGAAAGGAATAGGAAAGAAAGGATTGACAGTGGCTGCATTAGGGCACTGAAATTAAACAATGGCGACAAGTGAAAGTGTGCGCAGGGCCGGGTATCGAACCCGCTTCTCTCGCTTCTGACCAGAGAATACTTTTCTTTTCCTTCTTTTTGTGCTATATGGGTAGTTCTGTACCTTGCGGTCGCTGAGTCTCTTTGTTCGTTGTTGGTCGAGTTGTTCTTGGTTCAGCCAACCGACCGGGGCCGTTGAGCCACGACGCTCGGCGCCACTTGGCTACCCGTGTTCGCCTCCCGTCCGTCTCAAACTTCCACACGTCGCACGCTATGGCTATAGCGCGCCTATCGTCCATGCCCTCTTACACTCACCGTTACGGATTTCCGTGCGGGGTCGAACGTATGACCGCATCTGCGGTGAGGAGATTGTAGCAAATATTCAAATGTTCAAATGTTTGTTAAGCTTATGGGACTTAACTACGGGGTCATCAGTCCCTAAACTTAGAAACTACTTATCAACTACCTTACACTTAGGACGGCACAAATATCCATGCCCGAGGGGGATTCGAATCCCCGACCGTAGTGGCCGTGCAGACCGTGACTGGAGCGCCTCAGTCTCCTCGGCCACCGCGGCCGGCGAGATTGTAGCAAACGCCGTCTTCACCGGTAAATAATTATATTGCTGTGGTGTCTATTATTTCAGACACCACACCAATATAATAAGAAACAATAATACGCAACAGGCTTCGAATCGATGCGGAAGCAGAAGGCGGCTATACGAGATTCTGATCAACATTAGCAGAAGAAAGTTATTTATTTACAATGGTTTATTAAGTAACAGTGTAAGATTGATACAAAATGTTCAAATGTTTGTGCAGCTTAAGGGGTCATCAGTCTCTAAACTTACAAACTACTTATGTACTATCTTATACTAAAGACGACACAAATATCCATGCCCGAGGGGGGTCGAACCCCCGCCGTGGAATGGCCTCGCGCATCGTAGCATAGCGCCTCAATTTTATTGGCCTCCGACGCGACTAAGAATGCTACTCATAAGACCTATCGTTTGTCTACCATAGGCAATTTGTTTGTTCACTAGATTAGAAACAAGATTTCACAACTAAATTAAGTGATTTTTAGTTTATTTCTTTTAAAACGCGTGTAGTATGTTGTAACGTTCTAATCTACGATTTCATTTTATTATTGTGTATTTTTTTCCAATAAGAGAGAACAGTATTACGTTTCAAGATTAATTTAGGGAACACACAAATTAACATATTGTGTACAATTATAGTACAGAAGACGAAGCAAGTATGAAAAAAAGCATTGTGGAAGGAGAAGGTTGGTGTGGAAGGGTGATGAAATCAAAATAAAAAATAAAACTAAATGAAACTCTTTATCATAATTATTGTTGATGCTAAGCAGCCATTAAAGAAATGTAATTTTTTTTCCTTTCAGTTCGGAGGTTTTCAGAGTATTTTTTCTCGAAATGGGTTGCAAAGTCTTTGTACGATAAATAGCAGTAATATTCCCGGTATATCGATATTACGTAAGGTAACCGCCACCAACTTTGGTCGTGGTGTAATGAAACTTATATGAGATTACTTTCAAATTATTCTTGAATCCGTGTCTAATACGCACTTCTGAACCATTTGACAGCTACAGAGACGGTGAAAAGAGATTAGAAACGTACTGTATTTTTCGTTCATACAACAGCATACTTTGTTTCACCATCAGATTACCTGCAGGTTAGTTCTTTGCTTACAGCTAAAACAATCGAAATTATATATAAAAAAATTAAAACCAACAACCAACCTCGATGTTCAAATCAATATATAACTGCCATGTCATCATTAATATTTTAATTGAAAGCTGATTACCATTTAATGTGTTACACATGCCACAGAATACAATTTTGGTAAACCACACACACCTTTTTTAAAGCATCACGACTTGTTAATATTTCAAATTAAAGAAATTGTTATACAGTTGTTGTTTACCAATGATAGAATTATCGCTAAATGTGGCAAATAACAGGCGGGCTATAAGAAACAAAGCAATCATCCAATTTTTAATTCAGTGCACAATGATATAACCTAGGAGGAGAATCTATTAGTAGATCGGTATCAGGAAAAAAAATGTTCAAATGTTTGTTAAGCTTAAGGGACTTAACTACGGGGTCATCAGTCCCTAAACTTACAAACTAATTATGAACTACCTACAACTAAGGACGGCACAAATATCCATGCCCGAGGGGGGATTCGAACCCCCGACTGTAGTGACCGTGCAGACCGTGACTGAAGCGCCTCAGTCCCCTCGGCCACCGCGGCCGGCGGTATCAGGAAAACCAGTCCTCATACGGCAAACTGTCCATATAAGAAAAGGCAGATCAAAACATCCGCGAGCAGTCGAGGAAAGGCGAGGAATTCCTCAAGTGCCGGCCGCGGTGGCCGAGGGGGCTAAGGCGCTCCAGTCACGGTCTGCACGTCCACTACGGTCAGGGGTTCGAATGCCCCCTCGGGCATGGCTATTTGTGCCGTCCTATTTCGTAAGTAGTTCATAAGGAGTTTGTAAGTTTAGGGACTGATGACCCCGTAGTTAAGTCCCTTAGACTATACAAACATTTGAACATTTGAATTTCTCAAGTCAGCTCAATCGCAGCGAATGTCTCGTCCTCCTGTCAGTGCTTGGGGCCGGTAAGATGTTTACATGGAAGTAAACGGGGAACTTCTGAGCACGGCGAGCACATATAAACAAAGTTTCTTACGCGACAGCCTACTACAGCTAAATCTTACCAAATGTTATTTAGTTTGCCTCAGACGTTTCAAAACTGATTCTTGCGGTAGGTGTGCCGGTAATATGGAACTGTTAAATAATACCTCAGGGTGTCATAATATCTGACCACCTTTTTGCGGCAGCTTGAAACTCTTCATTTATTAAAAAAAACCTGTTTTCAATACAGTCAGAGGAAATATAACACTGGTTGATAGTAGAATGAACACCTCAATATACCAAGACTTATCATTTGGGTGTTTAGATCTTTTTTGAACTCTTTCATGGCAGTTATGTACAGAATATGAATTAGTAAATAAGCAAACACAAAATAGTGAAACTGAAGGTTCGCTTCTGGTATTAAAATGATGACTATTTAACGTATATGAAATCAAACTTTTTCTTGTCTCAACTCTTCATAGTGAGGACCCAAGTACGTCTTTTCGTATTATCATCAAGATCAGTGTTCTGGTTCAGTGACCATTGCTTCGTCTTCTCTTACCCGTGACCGCCCAGCGATGAGGGAGATCATTGAATATACTACTTAAATAATTAGCAAACGTCTGACGATATCGGGAATAGTACTGCAATTTATCGTGTCTTTCCTGTAAGTAGATCCAAAAATCAAGGACACCTGTGAGACCGTCACGAAAGAGATAATATACGGATAGTCCTTTTATCCAGTTTATTGCTTGTGTCTTCTATTGGGGAAAGTACGTTTTGTCCGGTTGTAGGCACATTTTAGACTCGATCATGTGTGGTAGGACTCTGAGATAAAACGCAAGTATCTTCCGAATTAGAAGCCACGCGTCCGCTGAAGATCCGCATTCCACGCGATGGTCGTCTGTGTCAGTCACACGACATCGCACGCACATAGGACACTCGGCCAGTGCAATGTCGTGCAATCTACTCCTTGTCGGATATTTTTCGTTGACGACGAGGTATCAGGTGGGACGTGACTCCGTCGTTAAGTGATTTTGGTGAATTGCTCGCCACACCACTGGACACGCCACTTATGGGTGTCGCCTCTCTATGCTATTCCGATGATTATTCTTCATCAGTACGTTGTACACATCTCGTGCTGTCGGTTTCCTGTTGCTGGGAAGTTCCGTGTGTGTATATATATCTGTATTCCAAAAAGAATGTTTGGATGTGGGAGAGCATAGTTGCGATGTGCGCGAGTACAGCCGGCGGCTTGCAGGAGGTAGGGACGATTTCGTAAGTGAGGAACCCAGTGAAACTGTGCTGACAATGGGTCCAAATATTTAGCGTGGTCTTGATACAGAGGGCCGTTTCTCGCGCGCGGACGTTGATAAGACCCAGTCCTCCACTACAAGGGGTGTGGGTGAGGGTTGCATACCGTACCCTAAAGAGAAGTCCATGACTCACAAAATATCCAAAGGCCTCGGACGGTGGCGCGAAGAATTTTTAGTATGCGTTTGTAATTAAGCGGCGAAGTACGACGAACGTTTTTCGTAAAGGTGACGCCCAAACACCGCAATGTATCAGTCATCTGCAAAGGGCTTTCAGTTCCCTCCGGTAGTTCTCTGCCTACTTCCATGGCAAGTTCATTTTGCTGCCTGCTGCGTCCTCATATCGTTCGATCCATCTCAGTACCGAACGGATCTCTTCTTCTGAACGACCGATGAAAACGAGATCTTCCGCGTATGCTCGGCATTGAAAAGTAGTTCCTCGTAACGTGATCCCTGAGAGTCGTTATTTCAGCCCAAATATGAATGGCTCCGTCGCTACTACAAAAAGGACCGTTGAGTAGGGGCAGCCTTGTCGTACCGAACGTAAAATAGGAATCTGTCCTTCAACGCTTCAACTCGTCCGTTAACAAATACCTTCCAAGTGGCGTCATGGAGAAGATGCTGATCACTTGGGTGAAGGCAGCCGGGAAAGCCATTCGATCCATTACAGCTTTCAAAAAAGAATGGCTCACATTGTCAAATGCACAATTGAAGTATATAGAGAGCAGTGCACTATGCAGCCGACAGGCCGAAGCAAGGGCAATCACATCGCGATTGTCGATGAGGGTCGTCTCGATATTGCTATCTCCTCCCAAAGATGTTTGTTCATGTGAAATAACCTGGCGTATTGTGAGCGTAAGCCGCAGCGCCAAGATTCTGGTGGAAATCTTGAAGTCACTGTTCAGGAGGATGATTGGGCGATAATCTTCGGTTCGGGTACGTTCAGATGGTTTGGGTACAGGAATCATGATGCTCTCCATGAATGTTGGGGGTAGGGGAACTGCTGACGATATGATTTCGTTGTACATGTCTTACCATTGTGAGGCCATCATATCCCTGAGTGTCCTGTAGAATTCTAGTGGAAAACCATCAGGCCTTGGTGATTTATTAATTTTCCCTTTGGCAAGGGCGTCTGCAACATCATCATTTGTCATATCGTCTCAAAGTGATTCTGACGCCGCAGCATCAAGTGTGTTGGTGATGGTGTGGGTGACGTCAGCTAAAGCCTCTTCCTCATGGTGCACTTCCCGATAAAGTTGGTGATATGAGTCGACAAAAGCACGTGCTATGGCCCCCTGTGTCGTCACTCTAGAACTATCTGGAAGGTCTAGTGCATGTATCAGTATTCGTCGTTTTTGACGTCGTTCAGAAATGATATGATGCATAGCGGGTGGTTCTCCGAAATCCTGTCTTCCTATCTTCGCACCACGATACCTTCAAGTTTGTGGCGGACGAGGGTGAGAATCTACGTTTTGGGGTGACAAATCTCTGGCGATCTGGGGATAGTGGGAGCGCCGTAAGTTCTCGAACAAGTGTGTAGCATAAGACCGTTGTTTGTCGATGCCAGAACGATCTTTCCCTACCATAACGTATTAGAGCACTTCTCAAGGGCGGTTTGACGCAGTCAAGCCACCATTGAATCGTTGACGGATACCTCTGAAACCGACCCTCGCATTCCGTCTAGGTACTCTCTATTAATTTTCGACATTCTTGATCTTGTAGGAGTGCCACATTTAGTTTCCATGTTCCCCGACTTCTCCACAGGGTCTGCCTCCGTAGATGAACCGCACAAATGTATGCACTGTGGTCCGAGAAGGTCGTAGGCCAAGTCTCAGTCTGTACAGTCGCTGTCACAAGGTCAGAGGAGACGTAGATACGGTCCAGTCTGCTGGCTGAGTGGCTGGTCACAGAAGTGAAACGAGGGCTGTCACCATGTATCACTTCCCAAGTATCGGCAAAACGTAGGTGTTGTACCAAAATCTCCATCTAGGATGAGGTTATTTTAACGTCCCAAAAAGAGAGGCTTAATTTATTGTGCATAAAACTGTGTCCCAGAAGGGGCGTACAAAAAACGGCTGAGACTGAAGCTCTTTGCTCAGATAGCCATAAAGTGTGGCGTCTCACTGTTCAAATATACTGTCGCCGTCGAAATATAGGTACGCAATTAATATTTATCATGGCTTTTTATACGAAGCCGGACGCGGTGGCCGAGGAGTCTGAGGCGCTTCAGTCACGGTCTGCACGGCCACTACGGTCGGAGGTTCGAATCCCCCCTCGGGCATGGATATTTGTGCCGTCCGTAGTTGTAGCTAGTTCATAAGTAGTTTGTAAGTTTAGGGACTGATGACCCCGTAGTTAAGTCCCATAAGCTTAACAAACATTTCAATATGAAGGTTTTTTATACGAATATATTCAGTTCTCGTCCACAAATACATTGTTTCTATATAAATTATCTGCTGCATATCTACCATTTTAGTCGGCCATGAAATATTTCAGTGGCAGTGTACAACATAAAAAAATGAACGTTACTAAGAATAATATTAAATATAATAAAATACATATATAAATGTAATGCGCTTTGCTAGGTTCATGTTTTGTGTTTCTGTGGTGGAATCTATGTTTTGACACAAGAATATTATTACCTCAACGAAAAGCAGAACAAGAGAATAAAACAAAGTTTATTGAAAGAACACAGAAATAACGTGGTACGTCTTTTAAGATAGGTAGCGTGGTGCAATGCTGCCCATTTTCTTCTTAATCTGTTACTGATAAACACTAAGTATCAATAACTGTAAATATAAGTCTTATTATTATTATAGTTCTGAAATTTTTCGGCATTTTATCTGTAAGGGATATTGAAATTGTAATTACAGCGTTTGATTCTCCCAAGTCTCCTGAATCCATTCATATAACTATATTTGCCATATGTTCATTTCCTGATTTATATGTATTTTAGAGTAATATGTGTGGCTATATTGTATTTCAGTTGCAATCTCATCCAAGACAGTCGCTTCCTGTTTTCGAGCACATTAGGGAAACCCTGACTACCTGTATCCCATTCACTAGGTCCAAACTGTTAGCCGGCCAGCTGGGGAACCCAACAGCCTGGCAAAACCCGCCTTTCACATGGAAACAGCTTCCCCCTGTATCTGTAATGTTACACTCTCCTTGTAAGTTGTGGTTGTAAAACTTGTCAATTTCTGCTTTCAAGTGCATTCAAGAGAATTGAAAAGATCTTTTGTATTTCTATATTCCATTTTTTATGTAAAGGGTCATGAAGCTCTTTAATCATAATGATGGAACACTTTTTATCTGTACATAGAAATTTTAAACCTCTATGTAAACCATCTGGTGAGCATCAACCAGAATACACTGCAGAGCCAGCATTATGACCACCTACTTACTACAGATATAAACCCGCCCAGCAGATAACAGCATCATCTGCTAGTCCGATACACGCAGCGCATGTAGTACCAGTGAGCGTGCTGTCCGCGTGTAGAATGCGAAAAGCACGCGATATTCCTGAGTCTGACCGAGAGCATTCAACGAGTGGCGAAACTAAGGTTAGATCATGTCCAAACGTCGAGGGGCAAACCTTCATTACAGATGTCGGATATCGTAGGCTGGGCTGACTGACAAAACAGGACAGGTGACGATGTGTGGCGTAACTACCATCAGACTAAAATGCGGGACAGAATACAAGAGCATCTGAACACACAGTGCACCGAATACTCTCACGTCTCAACAATGGGCCTCGGCAGTCGATGACCTATACAAGTGACAGTGTTAACGCCACGAAATCGGCAACAAGCACTGAGATGGGCATGTGAGCAGCGTCCATGGACGTTGTCGCAGTGACAGAGCATTTTATGGTCTAATGAATCCTGATATCTTATCCATAATGCCGATGGGAGGGTGCGAATCCATCGTCGTCCTTGATAGCTGTACAGCGGGACGGAAACAAACTGCAGCTCAATTATGCTATGGAGAACATTCATGTGTGCATCAGTGGTTCACCTAAGCTAATGCAAGACACCATGACGGCAAAGAAGTATCGTACACTGATTGCAGAACACATGTATCCTTTCATGACAAACTTCTTTCCCAACCTCAGTGCCATTTGTTTGTATTTACGGTTTTGGCCTATGTCGGCACTTTCAGTTCCTTGTTTTTCTCTATTTCAAAAAGGCGTTTGACGTGGTGCCACAATGCAGACTGTTAACGAAGATACGAGCATATGGAGTAGGCTCACACATTTGTGACTGGCTGGAAGACTTCCTAAGTTATAGAACGCAGTACGTTGTTCTCGACGGCGAGTGTTCATCAGAGACGAGTGTATCGTCAGGCGTGCCCCAGGGGAGTATGATAGGACCGATATTATTTTCTATCTATATAAATGATCTAATGGACACAGTAACTTGTAGTTTGCGGCTGTTTGCTGATGATGCTGTGATGTATGGGAGGGTATCGTCTTTAGCTGACTGTAATAGCATTCAGGATGCCTTAGACAAAATTTCTAGTTGGTGCGAAGAATGGCAGCTAGCTCTCAATTTAGAAAAAAGTAAAATGATGCACATGAGTAGGAAAAACAATCCCATAATGTTCGATTACAGCATTAGTAGTGAGCTTCTTGATGCAGTCCCGTCGTTCAAATATCTGGGAGTAACACTCGTTCTATTTGGGAGTGGAATAAGAAAGGAAATCCCTAGTAGTGGTACAGTACCCTCCGCCACGCACCTTACGGTGAGTTTCGGAGTATGTATGTACTTGTAGATGTTTCACGTGATCAAACAACTACTCCTTTCGTGTATTTAGAAGCTGGAAACGAACTTGCGCTGCAACATTTTTTACTTTCTTCTTGTTGTTAGTCCTGCTTTTCAGACGGCCAATGCGTAAAATTCCTTTGCATGGTTTTCTTTTATGATTTGAAACTCCTTATTATTCAAAGCTTATGAAATCTTATTGTGGTTGTTCGCTTTTCTAATCATGTTGTCTCATTTGTGTTATTTCATTCAAGAAGGGGAACGGCAATGAAATCATTCACAATGAAAACTGTTTTGAGGTGCATAAAACTAAAATGAATGTAATTAACTCACAACGCTAACAGCGTCTCGTTCAACGCCTCCAATGAAACATTTTTTTTTAATTTGCAGTTCGTTTATGGCTGAAAAACGATAATAACTGTGACAGCTATTGTAGAGGACAGCCACTCAGATAATGTAAACTGCTCTATGTTTGCAATGCTCGAAATGCAGTAGTTTTATGTGGATATTATTAGTAACTACGCTTTCGTTTCAAATCATATTTACAGAAATACGAATAAGCCTAAATGTCCTATACTAGAGATTTCTGCGCCTAATCAACACTGTGGCAGTAGCCGCCAGAGCGTCTTCGAAGTGCGTTCTTAGTAGAACACTGAGACTGGGCAAATGTATTCTGTCCGTCGATATTCTAATTGAGAATTGGAAACTTTGTAGAATACGTTTGGCAACAGTGTGACCTGCGATCCATTTATCCTATTATAGTCACTCGATATTACTTGTGATTTAGATTTGATTTTCTGAATGACGGTAACGTAAGGGATTTACAGAGGGTATAAAATTTATATTTTTGGGGCCACAGAGCTATTTTCAGCGAAAGTTGCAACTTATTACGTTGTCTGCTTCCGAATATTCTGCCTTACACACCATTAGCACCATGAGGAATTAATCTGTGCTTTGTTAGGTGTTAGTGTCAGTGTCTGCGAATTTCACCGGAGACAAGATTTCTTTACTACTTCTTTCAATGAACGACCAGCAGGTGGATTGACAATCAGTAAAAAAATTAAGACAGCTTATCCCTAATAAGATCTGCCAATACTTTGGGTCTGTACCTTGTACCTCGGGCTGTACAAACGTTCAGAATTTCACACTTGTTATTGGCTTTTCTTGCTTTTTTCAATTGTCCGGCTTCAAAATGTTGCACTGATTGATTTGTTAACCGGATTTATATATTTTTGTGGTAGTCTTATAACACTACTTCAGTATGAGGGGGGTCGAGCGAGTTGACGCAGTGCTAACTCAATTACGGAGGAGTGTGGTTCAAATTCACCTCCGGTCATCCAGATTTAGGTTTCCCCTAATTTCCCTAATTCATTACAGGCAAATGCCTTACAGAGAGCACGGCCGACATCCTTCCTCTCCTTACCCGAAAATCCGAGCGAGAGTTCCGTCTCTAACGACCACGTTGTCGACGAGTCATTAAACCCGAATCTTCCTTCCTTCCTTCCTTCCTGCCTCTCTTTCTTCTTCTTTCAGTATGAGGGATGACTGATCGTGAAAACGGACCGTATCTGAGCAGAAATTATGTATTATCCTGCTAATTCGTAATAATTTGGATTCTTTGTTTGATTAGAAAATACTCCTTTCGTAAAGTTATCATGATCAGTTGTAATTCATTTGTATCATAAAATGCATATTAATTAGTCATTGTTCGTCAGTTTATTGAATACAGAATATAAAGATAAAAGATAAATTAAACAGCGGCAACATACTGTCCCACATTATCAAAACATTCTGACAATGCTCTAACAGATTTTCGACTTCACGCCTCTACACAATATATTGGCAGCACCACAGATCTTTCTCGTTATGTTGGACTAACAGACAGAAATGCTGTGTAGTCAGCATAACGACAAGGCGAGGGGTCTCGCGAATTCTGTCGCCAACTTTACTCCTGAACAACCTCTAAAAGTTTGACGGTGGAGTTCTGCTATAGCTAAATTTACTGCGGACGTTTTCAGTCAACTTTATGCGACCAGGTTCTGCTTCTCACGGACTGAGGATTTTGGTATAAGGCAACCACGGTTTTGTGTGTTAATGCATTTCGTCTGATTTCTCACCCCATTATGCTTTGCAAGTTTATTGTATTGAAAATACCGGGCCACCGTGCAAATGGCTGGCTGATGTAGCGAAAATAAAAGATAAGAAAAAAACATGATGTACATATTTATTTAATGTTACAGTTCTTGTGTTATGAAGTTATGTGCAAAATGATGTTGGCAGTGCATTCGTGTGCAAAAAGTGATAACTGTAAATAAAAGAAACTGTGAGGTCATGCACATGAGCAACGAAAGAAATACTTTAAACTTCGGCTACACGATAAATCTCACAAATCTCGAAGCTACCAGCTTTAATAAGTACTTCGGAAGTGTTGATTACTAACAACTTTAATTGAAAATGCTACATAAATAATACTGAGGGGAAGGGGGAACTACAGACTCCGCTTTGCTGGCAAAACACACACAAGATGATAAAAATCCCTAAAGAAGCAGCAAACACTACGCTTGTTCGTCCTCCGTTGTAATGTTGCACTTTATGGCATCATGAACCGGTACGATTGTCAGCGAACATAGAAAATCATAAAGGGCAGATAGATTTCACTGCACCCCATTCTGTTTAACTCTCTTCGTACAGTCATTGTGTTAACTGGAGCGCTGGTAGAACTTTGGGATTCACGAATGATTCATTCGGCTGGTTTGATTCATTTTACAACCACCCTTCGCAATGCTCGATAGTCTTGAGGCCTACAGGTTTTACTTTGTCTGTTATTGTTCCTTAGCGTTTCCAATGAGATCAGTAACAGTGAAAGTGAGTAGCTTGAGAGAGGATTAAATTGTCCTGAGGAGTTTGTTGCTCAGATGACGTGCAATGACTCAAAAATGTTTGTAGAGTCTGTGGGACTTAACTACGGGGTCATCAGTCCCTAAACTTACAAACTACTTATGAACTACTTACAACTAAGACGGCAGAAATATCCATGCCCGACGGGGGATTCGAACCCCCGACCGTAGTGGCCGTGCAGACCGTGACTGGAGCGCCTCAGTCTCCTCGGCCACCGCGGCCGGCGTGCAATGACTAGTCATCGTTGCAAGTCATTGAACCCTTCTGACAGAACCATTCTGCTATTACTGTTTGTCCGCTGACTTCACAGTATACCGCTACCGCCATTAGTGGTCAATGCCGCATACACTTGGGTGTCCGGATACGTTTGATCATAAAGTGCATCTAGCCTTTGACGTTTTCAGTTACAGCGCTAGTTACAGTCTTCCGCGATACTTATACAATGCCGGAACTACCACTGCAAAATTGTGTCGCACAGGAGATATTTTAACGTAGTTCACTCGTTGCTGCCAATATAAATTAGTTCCGATATGAAGTAATTACTCGAGATCACAGTACAGAGCAAAACACACACATTCAGAGCTCAAAGACTCCCCACTGAGCTACGTAAGTGCTCTCAAACGAAGCCAGAAGTGGAAAGCACACGATATGCAACGAAGGTCCTCATATTTTGGCGGTCGACATGTCCAAGGCGGTATTATGAAATGAGAGTAGTAGGGTTTTCTAACTGGAGTGCAAGTAATTCATGATATGGAGTACACAGGGCGTTCCTAGGGAAGGTGCCTTTGCAGCCAGCAGCATGGTTGGAACATGCTAATTAGCTTATGGAGGAGCTAGTACGCATGATGTTATTCAGCTCGAGGACGCGGTGTGAGAGAGAGAAGAATATATGTGTGTGTGTGTGTGTGTGTGTGTGTGTGTGTGTGTGTGTGTGTGAGAGAGAGAGAGAGGAGACATCCTCTGGCAACCTACGATGTCTCTCGTGATGTCCTCCCGTGTTTGCTCTTGGTAGAGGTCTGTGAGTGACGTCTACCAAAGCATCCGCCCGTCAATCTCTTCACCGTGGCAATCCCAAAACCCACCATCATGTGACAGAACAACGAACAAGCTGGGACATCCTCCACACCAGCAATCTAAAGGAATAAAAATAAACGAAGACTTCATTTTTAAATAACATAACTCCCGTCAAACCGTTGGCTACCTTTACACATCGCTATGGTACACTTGGCACGGAACGGGTCGGCAAAATATCTTCACAACGTATAAAGCGATGATTTTTTCGTGTTTTTTCGCCTGTGACATTACTTGATTGTAGGTGAACTATCTGCCTCACTTTGCTTTGATTCACGGGCCATGCCTCACCTTCATCAAACTATTAGTGACCCCGTAATTGATCTAAGGATATAATAATCAAAGATTTTCTGTCGTAGTTTCACGCTGCCGTTTCCTTAAAAAAATACAAGATTATAGAATTCAGTATCGTGTTGTGATTAGATTCAGGACTTCCTTGCATATAGAAGTCAACACCTAGTTCTTCTGTGACAAAATCTACACATATAAAGCTCATTTCCAGGGTACCCAATGGAAGCAATATAGGGTCGTCATTATTTACAATGTACAGGGTAAGTCGCGTAAGACGGAAACCCCCTTTTACTTCGTGAACGGTTACACATATCGAAACGCGGTTTCGCGCCCCCTATCAGACCCAATAACAGTTGCAATTTTTGCAAAAATAAAGTGACATCTATTGTTTTCATGTCTATACGGCGTAGTGTTTAGGGAATGAATTACTAATCGTGATATGTACACTATATATCGTAAAATAATGCTAATCTAAGTACCCCGTAGCTGTATCCATCCCTAACAGACCTAATAAAATATAAACATTTTTCAGGAGGAGGTGAAATCTACTATGTTTCTTAGCGGTATTCCCTTGCCTTCTACTGGATGAAATACACACTATAAATCACGATATTCACATCAAATATAATTAAATAATGCTTATATCCCCTAAAGTAAGTACCCCCTTGCTACGTCGAGGGCTAACAGAGCTAATAACATTTGAAATTATGGCAAGCAATTGTGATATCCTAACCTTCCCATTAGGAGAATACACGTTATCCAGGCGCAAAAAACGCATATTACACTTAACTGATGCCTGTTGAAAATTATTTCACTATTCTTAAAGAGAGATTTTAATATAAAAAAACGTAATGCTCCTCTTGAAAACATCGTAGCCTTAGTGTGAAAAACTAACCTTTCTTTGTGTCCTATACAACTGCAGGAAATTCAAGTTATCTAAACATTACAAGAATAAGGATGCACAACAATTTATAGGAAGGAAGGAGGAGATATTTTATTGGAATGCAACATTCATAGTACAAACATAACGAACTGCTGGCAGCAATGACAGTAACAGAGGAAAAGGTACTGGGATTTCGAAGACATATATTCGATATATCGAAATTTAACTAAAATTATTTATTAAATGTCCAAACTTCTAATTTATAGCATCACAATATGGCAGCAATGACTGAGTTAGGCCTAGCATTGTAAACACGGTTATTGCCTAATATTAGGGTCACAAGTATAGAAAATTAACAAAGCAAACTAACAATATTTTTTTTTTTTTTTTTTTTTTTTTTTTTTTTTTTTTTTTTTTGGTACAATGAACGGATTAAAACTCTACAGGTCCCTGAATTACCTATCTTTTGTAGCAAAACTGTTGCAAGTGGGCTTAAGAAAACATTGTATTCTATGTGAAACCATGGTAAATTGTAAAATTATGATAAATAGATCTCTAATATCCTTAAGGTAAACACCGCCATGCTGATTCCATGCCCAATATCACTTAAAATTACAGTAAAAATTGCGCTAAATCGTTTCTGCATAGAAATGTGTATGCTTAGCACGATCATGCAGCATACAGTATGTTGTGTTACTTTTTATATGAAAAAAGCGATATTAGCACAAATATTAACTGTAATTTTTAGTATTGTTGGGCATGGAAGTAACATTGGGGTACTTACCTGCCAGGTTCCAGAATTTTTATCTGTCACTTTCAACTTTTCATTCTGGAAATGTTGCTCTTGTGAAAAATATCGAGCAGCATCGTGGTTTGGAATCCACGTTAAATTGTACGTCCCCCTGTAACTGGCTGGGTATGTCAGGTCAGAGGAAGGCAATGGAATACAACTTCCAAACAGGACCATGACTAGTAAAGCACTATGGTGTTCAAACCTATCTTCAGATTGTTGACTGCTTTACCTTAATTTTGATATATCGAATACAGCAATGTCTTTATGATTTCAGTATTTTCTCTGTTAGTGCATTTGCTGTCAGCTGTTTGCTATGTTTGACCAATGAGAGTTGCAGCCCAATAAGTAATCACCTCCATCCTTCCTATAAATTGAGGTGCCACTCTATTATTGTAATGTTTTAGATAACTTTGACTTCCTCCAGTTATATAGGACACACTGAAAATATGTTTTGTTTTAAGAGTCACATCAAGTGTTTTGACATAAAATCTCTCATTAAGCGTAGTAAAATAAGTATCAACAAGCATCAATTACGTGTAATTTACATCTGGATAGCGTGTATTCTCCTTATGTAAAGGTTGTGTTATCAAGACTATTAACTATAATTTCAAAAATATCGTCATTTGTAGTGGGTGTTTCATCCTGTGAAAGACTGTGCCATATCACTATAAAATGATAGATTTCACCTCTTTTGCAAAACATTTATCTTTTATTAAATCTGATAGGCTCGGATATTACTAGGGGGTGCTTATTTTATTATTATTGTATGATATTCCACGTAGATATCAAAAATTTTAGCTGTAGTTCATCCTATGAAAGACTGGTCTATGCCGCTTCAAAAACGACAGATTTGTTCTCTTTTTACAAAAATTGCAATTGTTATTCGGTCTCCTAGGCATTAAAATAGCTAGGGGATGCATACTTTACGGATGTTAGACATTAATATTCCGATAACATTCTGGTATTCGATGTAAATATCATAGTTCGCAGCGTTACTATTTTTATCATAAAATCACGTTATTTGACATAAATATCGCTATTCCTGCATGCTTTCTATACTACTACGGCATTTGAGTTGTAGGAACTTCTAAATTTATCGTCTTACTGGGTCTTAAACAGTACAGAAAAGATATTCTATATGTTTAATGGTGTAATACAAAGATTTTGATAAGTGCACGATTTCATTTAGGTCTGATTAATATACCAAAGACAGAGAGTTAGCATCCTTGTTGGAAATGCTGTAGTGACATTTAACTAGTATCACAAATATGGTAACTGAGTAAGCCATGCATTGAACATAGAGAACAAAATACGATTACTTTTCACATGCTAAGCCAGTACTGCCATCTGCTGAAGTTTCGTGGGACACATTCTTCACGCTTAGGCTGTGCTGGCATCTATCAGAAGCAAGATTGAGCTGTTACAGGAAGCTACTTGACTACAAAGTATTTTTCGTCTACTTTGCTGCATTTCAGCTGTTATTCGTCAAGTAAATGGCAACAGGTAACTTCCTTTGGAGAGTTTACAAGTATTAATTACACAAAACCATTAACATATCTGTTGCGAAGATTATATTGTGCTGACATCTCTTGGATTAACATTGAGTTTATCACCTTACGATTTTCATAATGATCCATTTTCTGCCTACGTTATAGAATTGCATCTGTTATTAACCATGTAAATGGCATCAGACAATTTTCTTTGCAGAGTTTATATGCCATAAATATTTATAAAAATTATCTGTGGCATTATTTCGATAAAACTCTAGTGCTGCCCTCTCTTTTCTTGTTACGTTTTCAATGAAAATAATTTATTTTTATTCCATTTTGTAGGAATTCAGCTTTTATTTAGCTTGGAAACAGCATCAGATTACATACTTTAGAGAAATTAATGATATATTACAGTATTTGATATAAACATTTTGCAATCTGTTTACACCGCCGTTGCTGGTAGGTTAGGCTACAAATGATGTAATTTCGCCTTTTTTTTCTTTCGGGATGAGTGCTAGGTAATGTAATGAAAATCACTTGTCTCCAGGTTCATCTTACTATTTTCTTATATTTTATTTAATTATACATATATACTCATATCGCCACGGAGAATGGCCACATGGTCTAAGGCATCATGCTACGGAGTGGGTGGGCGTTCCCATTGGAGGTTCGAGTCCTCCCTCATTCACGGGTGTGTGTGTTGTCCTTAGTTAAGCCTAGGGATTGATGACCATAGCAGTTTGGTCCAATATGTTTACAAACATTTGAACATCTGTACTCCTAACAACCTTCCATAGGACCTCCTATATAAGTGTGATGCCGCCTTGATCTGCTGGTACATCGGCAGCCCTTTAACGGCTTGCCACTACGTTAAAATAATTTATTTGTTCAGACGGCTTGCCAATAACTAGCATATTGTGTTTTTAATTCTTTATACAGCATATAAGATGAACATTAACAAGAGCAAAACTATGGTAATGGAGTGCAGTGTAAGAAAATCAGGTGATGCTGAAGGAATTAGATTGGGAAACGAAGCAATAAAGGAGGTAGATGAGTTTTGTTACTTGGGCAGTAAAATAACAAATGATGGTCACAGTACAGAGGATATAAAGTGCAGAATGGCAATGGGTAAAAAGCGTTCTTGAAAAAGAGAAATTTGTTAACATCGAATATTGATTTAAACCTAAGGAAGTCCTTTCTGAAGGCATTTGTATGGAGTGTTGCCTTGTATGGGAGTGAGACATGGACGATAAACAGTGTGGACAGGAAGAGGATTGAGGCTTTTGAAATATGGTGCTACAGAAGAATGCTGAAGATTAGGTGGGTGGATACGCGTAACTAATGAGGAGGTACTGAACAGAATTGGGGACAAAAGGAATATCTGGCATACCTTGAGTAAAAGAAGGAATAGATTGGTAGGACACATTCTTAGACATCTAGGAATTGTGAATTTAGCGTTGGAGGGAAGTGTATGAGGAAAAAATCGCAGGGGAAGACCAAGAGATGGATACAGTAAGCAGATTCAGTCAGATGTAGGTTGTCGCTCTTATGTGGAGATGAAGAGGCTTGCTCAGGATAGGGTATTGTGGAGAGCTGCATCAAACCAGTCTCCGGACTGAAGACCACAACAACAACATACAACATGAGTATTCATCATTCCTCTAAAAAAAAAGTCTGATGTGGTAATTTTACATTTCTGATGTCACACCGTAGTGTGGTCGAAATCTAGATAAACATTCCAGAATGATACTTTCACTTTGCAGCGGAGTGTGCGCTGATATGAAACTTCCTGGCAGATTAAAATTGTGTGCCGGAACCGGGACTCGAACCTGGGACCTTTGCCTTTCGCGAGCAAGCGCACTACCGACTGTGCTATCCCGACACGACTCACGATGCCGCCTCACAACTTTACTTCCGCTAGTACCTCGCCTCCTACTTTCCAAACTTCACAGAAGTGTCGGGATAGCACAGTCGGTAGTGCGCTTGCCCGCGAAAGGCAAAGGTCCCAGGTTCGAGTCCCGGTTCCGGCACACAATTTTAATCTGCCAGGAAGTTTCTTTAGATAAACATTTTTTGTAGTTAATTTAAAGCAGCCTGTGGGGCTGCCATTTATCAAAAGTATTGTCAAAATTAGTAGCAAAAGAGTTTAGTTACTTCGCCAGCCTGAAAGCCTGTTGCTTGGGGTTGCTAAGTGCACATGTAGCCAGCGTTAAAGGAAATTTTGGTGGTCAGAAACGCAAACATAATAGCTATTGACCTCTAAAGCCCTCACTGCATATGCTCAGAGGACTGTGATTATGAGGAGGAGGAGGAGGAGTAGGTGGATGTGGAAGGGCAGAATAATGATAAATGTGTAATATGAGCAATATTGCACCTTTGACATTGTCAGCGAACTCTAATTAGACGCAGAGTACTTATGTATTATGGTATGCAGCAGTGGTGGCAAGGGGAGGGGAAGGAGTGCTCTGTGCGGACAAAGTGTAATTGTGTTCTCTGATACTCAGAAGGGTAGGGGGATCCTCCCCTCCCCTCGACATGTGGGGCTGTAATATAACACTGGTGACCTAGAGTCAGCATTCCCAGAATTCCCTGTCAAGAGGTCAATCACCGAACTGGAAATGATTGGTAGGCTTCAAGGCTATCTGCAAGCGATGATTTCCTAATGATGTTGATATAAATTGAAACAGTTAATTGATATGCTTTGGCCCTTCTGCACATTTCTTCGGTCAGGGATAGCCATTATTCTGTAGAGACACTTTTTCTAGCCCGGGAATCGAACTCGGCAAACCTCCAACAGCAAGTAAATATTCTAGCGATATATTATGGTATTATTTATAGATGTAAACTGTTACTTTTCAATCGATAGTCTTGTGTTTAGAAAGGTTTCCTCTCTCTCTCACCCCCCCCTCTCTCTCTCTCTCTCTATTTTTTTTTTTGAGTCATCCTTACTGTTTTGCTTAGCCAAACCTTTCGGCATATGTGGTCAATGGAGGACTGCATGTGCGGGATAGCTGGTAAGTATTTATAATTCGTTTGATAAAAGTACGAGCCAAGACAGTTAAGCAATCCTAATTTATTTCATTTTATGAAAACAGAGTAATACTTCGAAAATTATTCTCCTAACAGAGTTCGTGGCTAGCAGTCTGTTTGATACAGACGGCCGGTTGTGGCATTACCTGATATTTTTGATTACATTAATTATGGGCTTTCTGCATTGATTTTTCGTATAGTCATATCTCGGTGGACAGCGGTGTATGCAGGTATGGGCTTGACTGTTATGAAGATGACAGATGGTCGGTCATACCAAGGGAAATGGCTGCCGCTCCCTGCGCAGGGTATGCAGAGCGGCATTTCACTTTATTTCTGTATGGCAGGAACCGCCACGGTATATATGGAAAGTTTAATAGATTTACGAATCTATTTAATAATTCCAGCATTACTGTAGATTATAGTAATGTTTGAAGAACTCATACATAATTCTACAGCTATTTAATAAGCAACAAACTAACTCTAAATAAACTAAAATTTTAATTGAATACAAAATAATCTTACTGCACACTTAGATTCAGCAAATGTCGTGCTGGGGTATTAAATTCAGCGGCAAGACATTACAGTGAGTTAGATACTACAGGGTGTCTCACGAAAGACGCCTGCCCGGCGTCCGCGGATCGCGCGGTACGGCTCCCGGACGCCGCCACCGCATCCGCCGGCCACGGCAGCGCCAGATTCTCGGACTCTATTGTGCCGCGAGCGCGTGCACTGAGTTAAAGTCTAAAAAACATTGTCATCTGAGTAACCTAAGCTTACCTTTATTTACAGTAGATGTTCGAAATGTAGTCCCTCTATGGAAAGAGTGGCCTGACATCTCTTGAGCACATTCGCGAACACTCGACGAATTTCGGCTACCGAAATCTGGGAAATGACTAGTCGAATAATTGGGCCAATCTTTTTTCACGAAACAATAAATTCTGACAGGTATGTGAACAATATCCCGCATCCATTTTTTCAAGAACTTTCACCGAACGAAAAGCTGTACGGTTATTTAATGCAGGACAATGCTAGACCACACATTGTCAATGCTTCTATGACGAAGTGTTTTTGATGGCGGAATATTTGACTGGCTTCCTCGTTCTTCAGATCTAAATCCCTGTGACTTTTATCTTTGGGGAATGTTAAAAGACAAGGTGTATGCAAGCAATCCCCATACACTCTAAGAGTTGGAAGACAGGATTCGACTAGTCATTTCCCAGATTTCGGCAGCCGAAATTCGTCGAGTGTTCGCAAATGTGTTCAAGAGATGTCAGGCCTCTCTTTCCATAGAGGGACACCTATTTGAACATCTACTGTAAATAAAGGTAAGCTTAGGGTACTCAAATGGCAATGTTTTTTAGATTCAGTGTATGCGCCCGCGGCACAATAGAGTCCGAGAATCGGGCGCTGCCGTGGCCGGCGGAAGAGGAGAGTGTTAGTAAAAGATACTTTTATTCCGAGTAGGTAAAACTATTTCCTCATTGTGCCATATTCTAGCAACACACACTGTTTAGTGCACATCGTTAGAGTCCGTACCATGAGGAGAAGAGTTTCCAAAGGGGCTTATTAAATTGACAGCAGGTAAGCAATCGTGAACTGTTGATGAATGACTGAGTGGGAGAGGGCACACCCCACTGTAAGCTTGAAGAAATTAAGGAAAATATTTGTTTGGTGTGTGTTCGCAATATAGCGAAATGTGACAAATATTTAGGTAGGTCCTACATATTGCAAGTACAGGTGGCATCCTTTTTTAAGCTGGCATCATGATTAGCAGTACTTGATGTGGGTCTCTAAAATTAATTAAATAAAAAAAATAGTTGAAGACAGCTGCCCGTTCATTTAATATGGCATCCCTTGTAGGGAAATGAACCCCAGTCTCCCTCATGACAGGTTTCTGAACTCTCTAGGACCTCCATTGACGTGGACCTATCTCAACGTCAAAGGAAACACCACCACTCTCCAATACCCAATTCTGATCATCACTTTGATGCAGAATAAGTACTTTATTGTTTTTTATGTATCTATGGAAAATTTCTAAATTAAACAGAGTTGATAGAGTTCAATGCACATTTGAAGGAATCATAACACGGTATTTATCTTACAGATACGCAGATGGATCCATAATGAACTTAAACTGATAGAAAATCATAAAGAAATCATGAAACTAGATCAATGTAAGAAATATTAATTTACTACTTAAGTAGTGCAGAAGGACGTGCAAATTGCAGTGTCAACTGGATAGCCCCACAGTCAGTAATTTTTCCACAGAGGTGTGATATTTTCTTATAAATAATACAGCGTAAAGCTAAGGATTGCACAGTAAATTTTTCTCGTTCTTTCAAATTTTAGGACTACAGTACCCAAATTCGAAAGCCTTCAGAATTACAACTCAGCTAAGCAACTACTACACATATTAGACAAAGCAGTCATATTTAATATTACCATTATCAACACACAAGCCCAAACATAGTTACAGTTACAGAATTCCAAGAAGTAGTTAAATCTCCACAGAGCAGTAAAACGGCAATTCGGTGGCTACCATTCCACAGCGGCTTAGACAGTAATGAAGTTTTTTATCCAAAAAGGTACAAAAATTACACTGGAAAAATATTGCTGTGGCATTCATTATTAACAACAAGTTTCAAGAATGAAACGAGCCAATAAAGTATAATGTGAAGGAAAATTCATGGACAACTGAGTATTTTCTGATGGACTAAGAGAAGAAGTAGTAGTAATGACTGTTTCAATACCCTCATGAATAAGATATCCATCCAGTTCTCTCCAGAATTATTTCTGTCCCACTAGATTAGTTGAGTCATGAAGAGAGTGCAAAATTATTTGATTTACTTTAGACTTAACAACATTCTATTGCGATGCAGTAAGGCGAATGACTAGCCAAGTGCCAGAGCACTAAAATAATAATATCATACATGGGAGAACATTAAAACACAAAATAAAACTGTTACGATTGAATTTAGGTTAAAAATGAAAATGAAAAAGCATTATTAACTTACACAGAATGTTTACTTTTGGAAGGGAGAAAGTAGTTTATAACCTTGTTTGCCTGAAACGTTACAATGCCGCCCACAAGTCTGATGATAGCAGAATTAAATAACAAGAGAAACCAGACCCGAAGTACGCTAAATCTCCAGTGGGACTTGATCACTCATCTAAAGTAGCCTTCGCTGCAAGAGATGAGGACTATGGTACGACGTCAGTCATATTACACTCTACTGAACTCTCATTACTGTAATGGTATTTAAGGAAAACGACCCACAACATGAAAGATAAAGGACAGTGTTTGCTTACTATTAGCACATTAATTCTGAAAAGAAAAGAAATAGTTTACTAACAAATTACCAAATGTGTGATAACGTTTCTTTTTTATGACATAAATTCGGGGCAGCAATTTAACAGTCCTAGACATAAATTGATACCTTCTGACATAATAATGAACTAACTTGTCACATCAGAGGTGTGTGTGGCTATTAATGTAATGTGCACCATGGATAATCGTCACAGTTATTTCAAGAGTTAAAAATACCAGCATATTTCACTTTCCAGTCAAGATTATTTTCCTCGCAGTTCATTATGTCATTTTTGAAGCAGACAGAAATAAGCCTCTCAGACGGGAGAAGGGAGTCATTTTCGGTTCGAGCTTACATATATCATATACACCTCTATCGGACAGCCTGGGATTGTATTTAAACAACAAGGGCTGCATAAGAAAGTATGATAACTTAAATTTCTCTGAAATGACTTTATTGACAAAGATACTTAGTTACACACCCTGAATACAATAATGACCTACTGTCAAATGTTCGGAAGGTGGGTCTGTTTCTGTTGGTGCCCTGTATTAAACGCCTATTCCATGGATAATGTCATCCATTATGTTGTACGGGATTCTTATCTGTGGTTCATTCACTTTGGCAGAGAGATCATAATCAACGGGACAATTTGGAGGATAGTCCAGAATCTCCCATTGCCAACGGCGCAAGAAGTCTTGCATAGCAGGTAATGTTATTTATCTTTTCTCAGTCACGATTAAAAGTACCGTCACGACCGGATTTGCATACGACCTGATTTGTGTTCAGCTGATTTGTATGCAGTTCACGACATGTAACTTTCTTGGAGGTCCTCAAACGACTTCTCGGCACAGTCATTTGAATACATAAAACGGTTATCGCAAGTAACCACTAGAGAAAAAAAATTCAAATGTTTGTTAAGCTTAAGGGACTTTACTGCGGCGTCATCAATCCCCAAACACACAAACTACTTATGAACTACCTTACACTAAAGACGACACAAACATTCATGCCCGAGGGAGGATCCGAATCTCCGACGGCGGAAAGCCGCGCGCACCGCAACACGGAGCTCCAGTACGCGCGGCTAATCCGCCGCGGCAAGCACTAGAGAACACATCTACATATGATAATAAGTAAAAAAATACAACGATGCTGCAATACCCGCGAACACATAACTAGAAATGAGAGTTCTTAACGCTGGTAAATTTAACTTTATAATAATAAGAGAAATATCTAAAATGTTACCATTCTCATTACTATGTGTGACAACTAGAGTTCATAACTGTTTGATATAAATTTTTCGTAATCATTACTCTAAACTAATTTTCCTGTGAATAAAATATTTTCGAAGCATATGTGAACTGCAAAACGTCTACGATGATTCGGAGCATTCTTCCTCTCTAAAAGGTTTTAAAACTATCTATTAACCGTCTTTTGCTCGACGATAGTATACTGTTGAGTAAACTACCCAGTTTGATAAACCATGATAATGTCAAGTGCACTATGAAACCTCATCATAAATAACGTATCCGTAGTAATACCATCGTTAATTGCAGCACGTACAAATACGTGCAGCTCGAAAGATACCTATCATCCCAATTACATAACTGAAACAGACATTAAAAATGGAAGTTTTTAATGAGCAGCTACTTGCGCATATCTTTGACTTCAAGACTTGAAAACGGTTCTGTTCTGGATATTATTTCAACCCCAGAGTATACCGTTATTGCAAAACAAACAAGTATTATGTCGTTAACCTTTTCATTCCCACATTATGAATTCAGCTTTGGAAAAACTAAAATGCAATTTTTTCTGTATTAATGCAGTGCACTAAACATCATAATATGTGTTTTAAATTTTTGATCGAACTACTGCTTTTATGTCATGAATTTCAAGCATAACACTGACGTTTGTATCGAGGTATTTTATTACTTGGGACGGTATTTGGTTCATAGTTAACACTGTGGTATCAATAATGCTGACATAATAATTGCCACAGCACCAAAGCCCAGACAATTCACTGCTGAAATAAAATAACGTGAACCACACTCACACTCACACTCACAGCCAAGTACAGACGGCAACGTAACACAACTCACAAGAAGGATAGATTAATGCGTCATAAATAGCTACACGTCATACCAAGCGGCAAAATACCGTACTAAAAGCATGTTTTCGACAACAAGAATGCGACTTTAAGAACTGATACATAAAATTAGGTATTACGTTTTAACACTGATAACGAAAGGGTTAACCAGTACTCAAATAGAGCATTTACCGTCATTACAGACGACTTTCAAAGAGACGTTGCATACCTAATGTTAAGCTCGCAAGTGTGAACTTTAAATTGGATGACGAAACATTTTGTAATCATGTAGGATTCCCCTCTGTTAATAAAACAAGAAAAACGTTAAATACCGATTCATTTCTAAGAAGTAAATCTGAAATTATGTGCGACAAACTTTTGTACTGGCCGAATCTATATTAATCGAGATTAATTATTCGCAACATACAGAGTGCTCCATGGCCGTAACGTTGTCACATGAGATACAAAAGTCTGACCTCTTGAATCTGGAATCTAGAAACCACAAGGTGTTGGATTTAAGCTTACTCAAGGTTCCACGGAGCTACTGCAAAGACAAATAATTCACACTGGGAAACATTACGTTTGTTTTCATTGCTGTGTAGAGTGACTTTTCTGGACTCAAAATACATCATACTGGACACTTTCATGACACAATATAAGTGAATTTCATGTGACTTTTCTGGACTCAAAATACATCATACTGGACACTTTCATGACACAATATAAGTGAATTTCATTTATGATATTAACTTTAATACCACGAAAACATTAAATGAATGTAAAAAGCTAATTATTTGTCACTCCCTGAAGTAAATCGACGAACACAACCTTGACAAGAATTTCTTTAATGTTGTTAAAGCCAAAGCATTCTTGCAGTAGGAAAGAATACGTTTTTATATTCGACGTCTTTTTTGAGTTGGTTGGTAATTCAGGAGTAAAGCGTGCTCTTCAAATATACCGCATGTAGTGCTACCAAAGTGACAAACATGACCGGTATTAGGCAATGTCTACAAGTCAACTAAAACACTGTGAATGAACAGCAGGGGAAATTAACTGGATGGTCGACCTGATCAGAGCTTACATTTTATTATAGTTATAAGAATATTTATATCAGGATTGTCGTGGATTATTTTAATTGTAAATAAAGTAATTTAGGGTTCATTTTGATAAAATGCTCAATGACAGCATAAATAATGGTAAGTTGAACAAGTTGAGAGAAGTTACATTTAAACATAACAGATAACAGCGCTATCTGTGGATACTAATGCGATGGATCAGTTGGTCAGATAGTTCTCAAAATTGAGGGAACTGCAGCGTTGTTGTTCACACTTGTCATACTACGAATTATATTTTACAGCGATCAATTTCAGTGAGATTAAAACTAATACTTCCAGCATTGAAAAGCTTCTGAACATTGCATGAACATGTTATACAAAATACAATACAATCCTCTTGCAAGGTACTTAAGCACCTCTACCCTCTACGTCTAGATCCATTCACCATACCCACCTCACGGTATGTGGCGGAGAGTACTTGGCGTACCACTGTCACTTCCTCCTATTCCAGTCGCGAATGGTTCGCGAAAAAATGATGCGGGTATGCTTCCGTGTTTGCCCTAATCTCTCTAATAATACTCTCGTAGTCGCTTCGCGTGATATATTTAGGAGGAAGCAACATATTGGTTGACTCTTCATGAAAGTGCGCTCTCGGAAATTTGACAGAAGTCCGTATCGCGATGCAGGACGTCTCTCTTGCAGCGTCTGCCTAAGGAGTTTCCTAATCATCTCATTGCTGCTTTCGCGCTTACTAAATCAGCCCATAGTAAAGAGTGCTACTACCGGTCGGATCTTCTCTTCTTCCAGTGAATCTCATCTTGGAATCTACATTACCCACGATTGTTTTCATATGGTCGTTCCATTTCAAATCCCCCCTTATGCCTTCTCCCAGATAGCACGCTGTTTTTCAAGGTGAACTGTACGGAGTGCGATAGTGGTCATGCACGTGAAAAACAGTATTTCTTTTGAGTCTACTGACGTATCAAAACAATGAACCGAGCAGGTCAACGAATGTTCTGCTAGAACAAATGAATTTTAGTAAAAATAAACTTTATGATTATCTATTCCAGTCTGACAAGGAAAGTACTCTGGCTAGAACAATCACAAATATACCAAAATCGTTTGAGAGATAATTTAGAGGTCCCTTATTGCACTAGCGATACTCTCGCATCTGCAAAACTTTGCAGTCGCCAATTAGAGGCCTCTGCGTGTACCATGCCGCAATGCAAATTGAGCTGCCGGTACAACAGTCGGGACCAGTAGGGACAGTGCGGTGTGCATCTGAAGTTGCGTTTTGTGACGTCATTTCTGTAGTGAAGCGTCAGATGGGTCGGCGATTGATAATCAATCCTGCTAATGTATTGCGATTGGTTGAGAGGAAATTCCGAAGAGCCCTTCTTCGTGAATGCGGTCTTGGGTAGAAGAGGAATCATTACCATGTTTTCCGGTATCTATTATAGTGCAGAAATATGAGTATACATTAGAAACACTATAATAGATACAAGGTAACATGCGAACGATTCATCTCCTACAACAATACCATCTTCATGAAGAAGGTTTCTTCGTAACTTCATCTCAACCAGTCACACTATATTAACAGGATTGATTACCAATACCTGACCCATCCGACGCTTCACTACACAAATAACGTCACAAAACGCAACTTCAGAGGCACACTGCACCGTCACTACTGGTGTACCGGCAGCTCAATGTGCAAAGCGGCATGGCACACGCAGAGGCCTGTAAAGGACGACTGCAGAGTTTTGCAGATGTGGGAGTACCACTAGTGCAATAAGGGACGTTTACATGTCTATCATACGATTTTGGTGTATTTCTGATTGTTCGAGGCCAAGTACTTTTCTTGTGAGTTCAGCACATTTATTTTTAAACTAGATAAACTTCTCAGTTACCATTACAAAGAGTACAAAATATTTATACGTTCTGAATTTAATATTAGTTGTATAACTGATTGTGCAAGGAAAGCTCTTCAAAATCCAGGATTACAGAGGAACAGTAGCACAACTACAGACGACAGTTTCGTTTATCAATCCATTAAATTTCAGATGTACAATAGCTCTCGAGTTCAATTAAATCGACTAATATTTAGGCCGCGTATAGTCCGGCCATCTTCAGAGCTAGTCACAAGACACCCGACAAGGTGCCTTATTGCGGAGGTTCTGCGCGAGCGGGTCAGAGATGCTGGTCTGTGACAAAGAGGTACGCTTAGCACACGGGATCCCCATGACGGAAGGAATAAAGTATTCGATTCTCTTATCGATATATGTTTTGCAGTAGCAGAATCCTTTACAGTTTTATTACACCAAGTGCACGATTCCAAGCCTTGTCCAAATTAAAACCAATACATCTGTTTATTAAGTTGTCAGCTAATCTAATTTCTACTGCTTCCTTGAAAATCGAATCGCAAAATGATGAGACGCGCGTTACAGTTTTCACATCACCGTAATTTATAGAATGACATGTACCTAAACAATTTTCTAGCGCAGCTGACTTTTATGACTGTAATAAACGAGTATATCGTCGGTGTTCAACGGATCTCTCGTGGATAGTGCGTGTTGTCTATCCTACATATGAATTTTCACAATTTCGGAATGGAATCTGATGCACACCAGACTTGCGAACCAACAAATCGGAGGAAGGCTATAATCTTCATAGGACATCGGAACATCATTTTAACTTAATTTGTTTCGAGAATACGGCTTATCTTCGAGGAAAAAGCACCGACGTAAGGCAAGAACGCTATTGATCTGAAGGTATCAAATGTTCAAATTTTTGATAAGCTTATAGGACTTAACTGCGGGGTCATCAGTCTCTAAACTTACAAACTACTTATGAACTAACGTATACTAAAGACTGCAAAAACATCCATGCCCGAGGGAGGATTCGAATCCCCGACGGCGAACGGCCTCGGGCATCTAGGCATAGCGCCTAATGAGCTCGGCCACTCCGCTGCGGCAATCTGAAATTATTATAGGGACTGATGACCCCGTAGTTAAGTCCCATAAGCTGTACAAACATTTGAAAATTTGAATTTTTGAAAGTATTATTTCCTTCTTCATCTAGGTGACGTACTTGCATTCTCGGCTTCACACAGAATATTCTATGAATTTGTTGCTGGGCATAATCATTTGCTTTAAAGATGGTCTTAAGTGTGTGAGCTCTCCTTGCAAATTCTTATCATCGGATATACAGTGTGCTCTGTGTGAAAATGTTTTAAGGACCCTTACGGTTTGTGAAAGGTGGTGGCAGATTCTGGCAAGTAAATACAGATTCATTTGCATTCATATGGAATATTCTTCAAGTCTTAATATGTCATCTGTTTTACGACGAACGAAGGTATCAAAATAGGAAGGCACCCATCCTTTTCCATTTCCATAGTAAATTTGATACTAACGCGGATGGAATTTAAATGGTCAAGAAATCAATGTAACTCATCCTTCCAGTGAGGCCATGTTACAAATGTATCGTCCACGTAAACTTGTACTATTGTGGTCGGTGTTAGCTTCGTGTCTATCGTAATGTTGTTGTAATTTTTGTATAGTCTATGGGACTTAACTACGGGGTCATCAGTCCCTAAACTTACAAACTACTTATGAACTACTTACGAACTAGGACGGCAAAAATATCCATGCCCGAGGGGGGATTCGAACCCCCGACCGTAGTGGCCGTGCAGACCGTGACTGAAGCGCCTTTGTCCCCTTTTTTTTTTTTTTTAGCGCCTTAGTCCCCTTTTTTTTTTTTTTTTTTTTTTTTTTTTTTATTATTTCAACTTCATCAAAATAAAACAGCCTTTTCCTGGCAGACATAGCAACTTTGAATAAGAAAATAAAAGCTTCTGTATTATTTTCCACGCGCCTGTCACCCCCTTTAGGGTATTCTCTCTCTTGTTTTTTTTTTTTTTTTAATATATCTATATCTATATATATATATATATATATATATATATATATATATATATATATATATATATATTTATTTATTTATTTGCGCTCTATACTAACGGATTTAGCGTGTCCGTGCACAACTAAAAACTAAAAACAGTAAAGTAAAGAAAACTCTCTGTGGGGAGTGAGTTTCCGGGCGGTCGACTCCAATGCTTCTGCCACCAGGCACGTCTTCTCGTTTTGTTGTAAGAGGTAACCGTTTCATCATGTTCATCATATGCCTCTTCATCGTTATCATATCAGCTTCTCATACCCGGGACATTCCAGCTCCTTGGAGGATCTCGTAACGCACTCCCCAGAAAATTAGAAAAATATTGTTGATACTTCGGGTTCCGTATCAGTGCCATATGTTGTTCTTGTAAATGGTTCCAGAAGTCCGGCACATGCTTCGCGCCGTCGCGATGCAAATAATACACCGCCTGGGCTCGAATCCACGTCACCGCGTTCGTTTTGGTTCGTGGGTAATACGTTCTGTCTGGAAAAAGGACAATCTTTGGGTCGATATTTTGCTGTCCGACGCGCAGTAGAAAGCCAATCATCTGCGTCACCAGCCGCCATACTTCCGCAGAGGGCCCGCACATGAGACGATGAGCATCGTCGTCTAGAACCTGGCATACTTGGCATAACGGAGTGTTCACCATATTGATGGCGTGCAGGCGGGATTCAGTAACTTGTTTACCGTTAACCAACATGTACCATGTCGTTCTTGTTTCCGTGTCAAGTGTGGCATGATGAACTGTCCGCCATACCACCGGCCAGTGGATCGTGGGGTGCCGTGCTTCCACAGGGTTGGCGGGGCGCCTGCTCGTAAGTATCCGGTAGATGTCGCGCGCTGACGGAGATCTATTTATTGGGAGTTCTGTCATAATATAGCTATATTCAAGGAAAAACTCTCTGATATGTTGAAACGGTGAAGAAATGTTCTGCACCATCACCGGCGCTTGCCGAGAAGCTGGCGCCAGTTCGTCTACCAAGATTCCTGACAGACCCTTGTGCTGTCTTCTCCATGTTTTCAATGTCGCGTTAATATATAGCGCCACCGATCGATCGTGAACGTGAACAAGCCCGAGGCCACCTCTACGAGTTGGTAATGTCAGAGCCTCATACCGGATCTTGAATAGGGCTCCCGTGCTGACAAAGTATCCAAACGCTGCCAGTATGCTTCGGGCGAACATCTTTGGCATCGGTAGAATCTGTGCATAATGTGGAATGCGCGACGCCAAGTATGTATTTATATAAATGACGCGTTGAATAATATTTAATGTCCGCAGTGCGTTCGCTTTGACACCATTTCGTATGGTTATGAGCAACCTCTTGAAGTTGAGCGCGACCGATCGTCGTACATCATTCGTGAAGACGATTCCCAAATACTTGATCCTGTCCCGTAACGGGAATGGGGCTACGCAGTCGGCAGGTAGTCCTGTACCTATATTCAAGGCGACGGATTTGGCCACATTCATACGGCTACCAGTAGCAGCACCGTATCGATTGATCCAGTCCAAAGCCGCGTTAACGTCGTTGCCGTTTCTCACCACCAATATAAGGTCGTCGGCATATGCTTTGCAACGAAATGTGTAACCACGCATCGTAATTCCTGTCAGGCGTTGGCGGAGGCCGCTGAGAAGTGGTTCAAGAGCCATGGCATATATGATCGTGGACAAAGGACATCCTTGTCGAATCGATCGCTGGATAGATAGGGGCCCAACCAATCGTCCGTTGACAAGCACTTTAGAAGGAGCCCCATGTAGTAGTCGCATCACTATAGTTATGAAGGGCGGCGGGAAATTCATTTGCGTCATCAGTTCCTTAATGTAGGTGTGGCTGACTCTGTCGAAAGCACGATCGAAGTCTATAGAAATCAGAGCTCCACGTAGTCGACATGCTTTCGCCAGTGCGATCGAATCGCGGTATTCACTAAGCACCGTCTGGATGTTGTTGTCACTGCCGAGGGATGTCTGGTCTGATGACACCACGCGATGCAGAACTTTTTTAATTCTTGTCGCCATCAGTCGAGTGAAAATCTTGAAATCACAGTTTAGTAGTGTTAGGGGGCGATATTCTCCGATTCTTGTGCTGCGTGATGATTTAGGTATTGGGATGATGACGCCCTCTACAAATGCTGGCGGAAGTGGCTCTTCAGGAGACATGAGTTCGCGACATATTTCCGTCCAATAGGGAGCAATCAAGTGTTGGAAAGCGCGATAAAATTCCAAAGGTATTCCGTCAGGCCCTGGCGACTTATTGAGTGCGCCCTTGCCTATGGCATCGATCACTTCGTCCTCAGTAATGTCCTCCAGCAGTATCGCTTGCGCCTCTTGATCTAGAGTCCCGAATAGCGTGTTAGTGACTTCATGGAGGGCCTCCCGCTCTAGTTCTTCTGCGGTGTATAATCGGGTATAATAATCAGCGAAGGCACGTGCTATGTCATTTTGTGACGTGAGATGGGAGCCATCATCAGTGTCAACGGTATGTATTAGGCCCCTGCGACGTCGTTTACGTTCCTGAATAATATGGTGCATCGATGGATGTTCACCCGCAACACGGTCCATTGTCCTCGCACGGACCGCTGCACCTTCCAGATGAGAGCGCATAAGAGCGACGATTTTAGCCTTAGCTCTTTGAACCATCATTTGTCGTTCCGGTGAAGGGGCCTGATATGTGCATTCTCTTAGTATAGTGAAATAAAAGTTTAAAGTTTGCCATTTCCACCGTGATTGTTCGCGTCCCAACGCAATGAATGCACGCCGTATCGCCGGTTTTGTGCATTCTAGCCACCATCTTAATGTCGTAGGGTAAGTCCGTCGTCGCCTTACGCAATTATTCCAAACTTCTTCAATAACTTCATGACACTCCGGAGCTTGAAGATGGGCCACGTTCATCTTCCATATTCCGTGGCCTCGCCACACTTGTTGCCTTTGGAGGCCGATCGTGCAGATATAAACCGAGTGGTCAGTGAAGGCCGCTGGCCATAGCTCTGCGTCATGGATGTCACGTTGGAGGCAACGCGTAACGTAGACGCGATCTATGCGGCTGCCGGAATGGCTGGTTACGTAAGTGTACCCGGTTCGATCTCCATGTAGATATTCCCACGTATCTACCATCCGAAGTTCCTGTGTTAAAGTTCTCAATTCTGGACATGGATTATAGTGTGGGAACTGGTCCTTCGGCGACAGCACACAGTTGAAATCGCCGCCAAGGATGCATTCAGCGTGTCGCCCTAGAAAGAGCGGAGCTATTTCTTCGGCAAAGAAGTGGGATCGTTCCCTTCGTTTGTCCGTGCCGGACGGTGCGTAGATGTTTATAAAGCGCACTCCAAGTACTGTTATAGCCATTCCTCGTGCCGATGGTAAGTATATGACATCCTCCGCTACAAGACCTTCCTTTAGGAGCATCGCTACGCCACTACCAGTGTCTGAAGCTGGTGACATGAAGATGGTGTAGCCATAGAAAGACGGGAAGTCGTCGACGTATACTTCTTGTAATAGAGCGATGTCTATGTCTGCCGCGCGCAGCATATCCTTTAGGAGAGTAGTCTTGATTTGCGACCTTATATTATTGGTGTTAATGGATGCTATGCGGTAGGCTTGTTGCTGTCCTACTCGTTGTTGGGCGTGCATAGTAAGCGTGCATTGTTATTGCTGGCGCGTTCTCCTTCAGTGGTGCCAGTGGAGCGGCAAACTTTAGTTATGACGGGTCTCCGTGGGCGGTGTCATCGCAACCGCGGTGCTCGCGGTTAGCGGAGCCTGGATTTCATCGACGTCGTCGAGTTCACTTGTCCAAGAGGGGCCCTGTGTCCGGAACTTTGCAGCCACAGCCGCTGGCACCGTATTTTCGTTTATCGTGCGAAGTTGTGGGACTTCTTGCGGGACGTCAGAGATGGTCTCACTGGTGTGTCCTGGGTCCTCAAGTTCAGCGTTGTGATGTTGTTCGTCGTCAGAGGCTCCGGTACTCTCCATCGTGGCGTCCTCATCATCTGCCCGGTCTGTACGTAGGAAACTATCATCTGATGGTGTGCGACGTCGTTTCCTCCGTCGTTTGGGGGATCTCTGCTTGCGTTGTCGTACATCCGTATCCGCATCCTGTGCAGAGGCTTGCTCATCCTGTGCGTTGGGCACAAAAGCGGCCGTGGGTGGCACCAGCCGATCGACGTCCATAGACGCCTCAGTTGTAGCAACATTAGTCTGTTGTGGTTGGTCCGGAGCGGGTTCCACGACTGTCATCTTGGCAGCGTTGTCATTTTCTGGTGTCACCTCTACTGTGGAATCATCCACCACTTGATACTCAGTATCGTGCGACGGAACATCTTGTCGAGTAACGGCAGAGTAGGTAAGAGGCATAGAAACGGTCGTGGGTGGTGGTGCAGTTTCGCCCGCCGGAACTTGTGTGATCCTCCTTTGGATGCATTGCGAACGTAGATGGCCCTCCTTGCCGCAGCCAGAACAGGTCTTGGGCTGACCGTCGTATATAATTATTGCTCTGCAACCTCCGATAGTGAGGTAAGACGGAACGTGCTTTGTAAGGTCAATCCGTACTTGTCGCACCCCATTCAGCACGGGGTATTTCATAAATGTGGTCCATTTTTCGTGAACATGGCTGATAACACGCCCATACGGTTGTAAGGCATTGACCACTACATGTTCCGGAACCTCGAAGGGCAGCTCAAAGACTCTTATAGTGCGGATTCCTGCGTGGTCGATCGAAACTGCTCCAACATTGCCATCGGCATGTTTAAATTTTAGTCCATCCGCATGGTCACGTACAAGTTTGTCACATACTGTGTCGTTGCTCAATTTCAGATATACCACACTGCTCGTGATAGAGAAATGAATTCCAATCACATACTTGGGATCGATTTTTAGCTCTTCCTCTATGAAACGTTCGATTTCAAATGCTTTGGGTCGCGCGTATCCAGGCGTGAAAGTGATCTTGATAGTTGCCTTCCTGTATGAGTGTTCCATTGCGTGTCAATAAGTAGTCACTCGCGAGAAACACAAACGGTAAACAGCCGCGCGCGCGCCCGAGACTCCGCGGCGGGACGTAAACACGTCCACCTCACCGCACCGCTGCCTAAAGCAGACTGGCTCCTCGGCCACCGCGGCCGGCTGTCTATCGTAACTACGATAATTCAATCACTGCGCTGCTCATAGTAGTTTACCTGCATTCCTATTTTCATATTCATTATCAGACCAACTCCTGTAATACCCCCAGCTGATTTTGTATTTGTAATCCTGTACTCACCTGACCAGAAATCCTGTTCCTGTTTCCACCGAACTTTACTAATCCCCACTATATCGAACTTCAACCTACCCATTCCTCTTTTTAAATTTTCTAACCTCCCTACTCGATTAAGGGATCTAACATTCCACGCTCCGATCCATAGAATGCCAGTGTTGTCTTTTCTGATGACCACATACTCCTGAGTAGTCCCCGCCCGGAGATCTGAATGGGGGAGTATTTTACCTCCGGAATATTTTACCCAAGAGCATGCCATCATCATATGTTCATACAGTAGAGCTGCATGTCTTCGAGAAAATTAACGGCTGTAGTCTCCCTTGCTTTCAGCCGTTTGCAGTAACTGTGTGGCAAAGCCAGTTTAGCTGATGTTGTCCCTGTAACTAAAAGGCTGCTACCCCTCTTCAGGAACCACACGTTTGTCTGGCCTCTCACAGATACCCCTCCGCTGTGGTTGCACCTACATTACGGTTATTTGTACCGTTGAGGCACACGTGCAACCCCTCCTCGGCAATGTCTGTGGCTCAGCATTAAACTGAAAATAAGATGACTGAAGTGCATGCTCAAATAAGCTTGTGATGCCTTGGTCAAAATTTTGGCCAATAATGAATTACAGTGATGTGAAGATTGTAACACCCATCTCTTCATTTTAGGATTCTATTTCATGGTGTCGCGGAGGAGTAGCCAAGCGCTCTGAGGCGCGTTGCTACAGATCGCGCGTTTGCTCGCTGTCTTCCCTCGGACATGGGTGTGTGTGTTTTCCTTAGCATCAGTTAGTTTAAGTAGGGACTGATAACGGCAGCAGTTAAGTCCCTTAGATTTACAAACTTTTGAACATTTTTTTGTTATTTTCAAGGAAACATAAGAAATTAGATTAATTTACCAGTTAATAAGCAAAGAGAAAGGTTTTAATTTAGACAAGGCCTGGAATCCTACACTTGCTGTATTAATACTGCAGATAAGACGTCAAGGTGTTGTCTCCGCAGAACATAATATATCGATAATAGAATCGAACACCTGATCCCTTTCATCATGGGGCACGCGCGGGCCAAGTGTACCTATTTGCTACTGTCCACCATATGAGACACGCAAGCGCAATAACCCTGCAGTGGGACACATGAGACCCCGCTTGGCACTTTGTCGGTAGCCTTTTGACTCGCTTTGAAGGTTACCGGGCCGCGGCGGAGTGGCCGAGCGAATTGAGGCGCTATGCTACGATGCGCGAAGCCGTTCCCCGTCGGGAGTTCGAATCCCCCCTCGGGCATGGATGTTTGTGCCTTCTTTAGTATAAGATAGTTCAGAAGTAGTTTGTAAGTTTAGGGACTCATGACCCCGCAGGTAAGTTCAAAAATGTTCAAATGTTTGTAGAGCTTATGGGACTTAACTACGGGGTCAACAGTCCCTAAACTTACAAACTACTTATGAACCAGCTAATACTAAGGACGGCACAAATATCCATATCAGAGGGGGGATTCGAACCTCCGCAGTTAAGTCCCTTAAGTTTAACAAAAATTTGAACATTTGAAGGTGACCGGACGATACGCGGCCTACATATTTGACGCCGAGATTAAATTTGCACGGCTACACGCCAGAAATTTAATGGATTACTCTTTACGCCGCGTACAGTTGAAAGTACACAGTTTATTTTATTCTTTATTATCATACGACCATACCTTTAGTGAACGGGTAAATGGACTTTCAAACAAATAAGCACGAATTTTAATACTAAAAGTTATTTGTAGGATGGTTTTAATACAGATAACAAAGACCATATATATAACACTTTCCTCAATATTTTTCTACTGATCTATGAAAAAAGCTTTTGATCACAACATATAGAACAAGCACACAAAAAAAAGTAGCCTGGGAGCTTGACATGGGATATCTTGTAAAACAATGCGTAAATTATATTAAAAATCGTTACAAATTGCCACAATGTAGGTAAAGTAGGTCACTGAAAACAGTACTGTAACGTGCTGCAAAATGTCACTGCAAATGCTAAAAAATGTTCAAATGTTTGTAATTTTATCGGACCAAACTGCGTGGTCATCAGTCCGTAGCCTACAAACTACTTAAACTAAGCTAAACTAACCTAAGGACATCACACACACCCCATGCAAATGCAAAAGAATATGAAGGCAATCTGACGGTTATGGTGCTCTACAGCTACGTTCTCAGCTTCCGGACCGCAATTAATCAGAGAAGACTTCAGGAAATTAAAACAGGAGTAGGACAAGTAAAATTTAACAAGAATTAGACAAATTGTATGCGTGTACCTGCGCTGAAATACTAAAATAAGTTTGCATCTCAAGATCGTAGCTTTGATGGAAAGGAAGGAAGTGACAGAAGACGTTAAACATCATATCGGATGATCAGCCGATCGGAAACACACTAGAACCTCCAGCCTAAAAGCTTATGCCAAACTCTAGACACACTACAGTAATTTAAAATTCCGATTACACTCTCATCGTCATCAGCCGAAAGAGAGGGCGGATACCCACCAAGATTCTCATCTGCCCTCTCTACACAATATAAAACGCACACAGTTCAAAGGTGGCGTTCAGTTGTTTGATCGCCACAGCATCCTCTCAACGGTCTAAGAAGCCCTCTGTATAGGTTCAGAGCCTGATTCGGAGGCGTGTCGGGGTCACTTCATCCCGTCTCAGAGTCCGGAAGAAGAATGGCCACCATCTGATACTGGGCTTCACCGATTGCAGATTATTATTCGTCACCACCAACAGTTCCTCCTTCCACAACTACATGAACCGCTGCCGCAACACAAATCAAATGTTGTAAAGCTATGGGACCAAATAATCATCTTTTTGATGTTGCTGCTCTTCTTTCTTCCGTTCTTTCTTAGATAAATGGTTAGGATTTTCCGCCGAATGCAAGACACATGATTTTTATAATTTTCCCAAACATGTTTCAGAACATTTTGTGCTATCATCAATGGGTATTCTTATGTTTCTGAGGTGGTTGTGATGTGTGTTAGTAGAGGATTTGTGTGGACATTTTGTGTGTGTGTGTGTGTGTGTGTGTGTGTGTGTGTGTGTGTGTGGAGAGGGGTGGGTATGACACACACACACACACACACACACACACAGGGAGAGAGAGAGAGGGAGAGAGGGAGAGAGAGAGAGAGAGAGAGAGAGAGAGAGAGAGATAGGAGAGAGTGATTAGGATACTAGTAGGAGGACTATTTGTACATATCTATTGTGGTAAATAGTGTTTTGTTGCAGAGTAAAGTGTATTCATTGAGTACTGTTTTTCCTTGTGCTTTTGCGTTTTGTATGTTATAGTTCTCTTCTATTCTAAATCTATAGTATAGATCTACATTCTACTATCTACAGACAAATATAACACGACACCAACAGTAAACACTCGTATTTCGCGCAACTCTCTAGAACAAAATACCCAGAGTACAAATGAACAGCTTTCAGCCGTATGCATACGTCGAATATTACTACTGGCGTAAAATATACCACGAACAAAACGTGGAAAACAAACAATACACACATTACCAAATAATCAGGAACAGCCAGAATCTAAAGAAAAGGAAAAGAATCGTAAGTATTAACAGAAATTACGCGTTTTCTCGAACCGAAAATTGGAAATCAAGAAATTTCAGCTGTTTGTTATGTTTGCAGATGACAAGTTTGTAAAATACTATTACCATAACAACAAATAAGTAGGCAGCTTAATGACTTTTTACGTAGCCTAATCTAAAGGTATGTAGATAAAATAATAATAAAAAAAATCTGAACAAAATTATCGATAAGGAAGCCAGAATGAACATGAACAAACGCCGGAAAAGCATAGAGCTAACCGAAGAAAAAAATAAATAAAAAAGTTATAACTGCCACTGGATTTTTTAAGCATGCCTCCTAAAAAGTTTTTGCATACTTTTGTTAATTGAACACAACTATATTCTGCAAGATTTTAAGTTGTTCAAAGGTAACAGCACATTCACTGAAAAGTGCATTTGTTCTACTTTGTGAACATACCATTAAATACATACCAATGAATTGCAGACAGACTTCTTTATCACATGTACACAAAATGAGGAGATACTGTTACAATGACTGTTGTAAATGACTTAATGATAGTAGTAACTTTGTATATAGATTAAGTACTAGAGTTATGTGGAATTCAGTATTACCACACTTATTCCGTTTGTTATACTAGCTGTAAAAGGAAACGTAGTTCAAAATGTTCAAATGTTTGTTAAGGTTATGGAACTTAACTACGGGGGTCATCAGTCCCTAAACTTACAAACTACTTATGAACTACTTACGAACTAGGACGGCACAAATATCCATGCCCGAGGGGGGATTCGAACCCCCGACCGTAGTGGCCATGCTGACCGTGACTGTAGCGCCTCAGTCACCTCGGCCACCGCGGCCGGCGGAAACGTAGTCACGGTTTGAAACGGAAGATTTGCTCTTTATTTTAGCACAGAAAAAAGTAACATGAAAAAAGTCATATATGAATTTCAGAAAATGTAATACAGTCTACGTTATAAACGTCCATAACAACCATACAAAAGACAAACATTGTAATAGACTCACTGATTCTAATTAATGGCTTTAAACTTATTTCATAAATAGTGAACAAATGCTTAGAAAAGAACAGAAACAAGGTAATTTGTTGGAATGTATACACTTCCCTTCAGTTTCATTAAGGAACGTCAGTCGCCACAGAAATGTAGGACTTCATTTGTATTTGAAACTACCAGTATCAACACGTTTGTTTAGAATATTTATTATTACAGAATCCTCCCTGCTTATATGCATATGTTTCAGAAGACCATTGTTCAGTTCGTTACGTATTTCATGGCATGTTCACGAAACAGAACAAACGCACATTCTAAAGAGAGCACTCTTACATATGCACAGCTCTAAATATTGCAGATCATAGCTCTATTTAATTAATAAGAGTGCACAAAATCCTTTTAGGAGCCAAGGCGAAAAAACTAATGGTATTGGTGGGTTTCATACTTAACTGCTGATATTCCATTTTTAGCATCAAGATTAAAATTCATCATACTAAGCACGACGTATTTTTGTTAATTACTCAGTGCGCCATTGCTTTGAAATGACAGCGCGTAAGTCATAATAAGAAAATTTTCAAATACAGAAAGGAAGATGGCGTATGCCAGAGACAGTTCTGGGTGAGGAATGCCACGTGACATTTCCTAACGCCTGGTTTACGTAAAAATCAAGTGACGGTGTGAAATAGCCGTTAATTTTGTAACTATCTTTGAAACGATACAAGATACTAAAGAAACATAACAGAGAAACGTTGTAGAGAATTTTCTCCTCTACAAAATGGTTTATTAAATTTTCGTGTCAGATGAACGGTTAATCTGTTATTTTCATTTAAATTTCGAGCTATCAAAAGGCGATCGCAAAGGCGCACTTTTAGTGTTACTACCATAACATACAGTGGGCCAAAACTGTATATTCTATGGAAAGGTGAAGCTGAATGATACTGTCGGGGAACATGGTAGACCAGCCGAATGAGTTTCCCTGCTTGGAATCTTCAGTGTACAGTACACCACTGTAAGCCCGTGCTGCCAATATAAAAGGCTAGGAAACACTGACTTATATGTAAAGTCTGAGCTTTGATCTCTCTTAAAATTCGTCAGATATCAAAAAGTGTCGATCTCTGGAGGAGCCAAAGTGTAAATTTGCTCCAAAGAAGATGTAAAACATTAAAAACGAGCCACACCATTATTTAAAAGGCCATCCTTTGTGCGAATCCCATAAGGCCACTTCGCGCGTTGCCGATTACGAAAACGTATTTCTACTGGAGGCTAAGCTAATTATGGTCTGCAGTTGTGTATGGAATAGACAGTGTTTCATATACCTGGCGCAACGTTAAGTTGCCATCGGCTCAGAAGTTACAGCACAGACACTTGCAATGAGACTAATTCTAAATGCCTCAGTGACCAGCCGAATCCCTTCCAACCACCACGTCCAACAACCTGAAATAAGAGGGTTTGAGGACTCTATAAAAACGCAGCAGAGATGACCCATCTGCTTCCTACGAATTGTGGCTGACAAGGGGTAAGCCTTAAACACGGCCGACCTATACGGCTCAAATTTTCCAGGTCGCTTGTGAACAACCTGAAGCGAAGGACCGTAAGATATGACTCAACACCCCACCGTCCAAGGAAATAAAATTGTTTTACAGCTAAGGGAACTGGCTGGGAAGCAGAGAACCGGGTTCGAAGCCTAAAGGATCTTATTCTTCTCGTTTGTAACTTTCCATATCTCAATTGATACGAATAGCAGGGTTACTTAGGTAAGTAAATCAATAAGGGATGATAACAAGGTAGGCAAGTTAATTTCTCAAACTTTTTGGGGTAGTGAACAACTAAAATGTAATTCCTGGTCACTTCACAATGACTTTTGCCCTCACTGTTACATGTCGTCACTCCTCTTCGAACAACTAGATAGATGGTACTTGTCATTTAAACATGTGGCCGTTGCGATATCAACGCTTTCGGCGAAAAGCATTTAGCATGTCTGTACAGAAGTGACAGTTGTAAAAGTTGTTTTCCTCATTTCTCGAAAAGTATGCGTTTGCGGTCCCCATACGTGATGGTGAAGAATGCTGTATTTACAATTATCTATCAATTTTGAGTCATTTGTTCGGCATAACATCTAGGGCTTATTCCAAAAACGGGGGACGGGGGCGGGGAGCGGGGGTGTTTAGCCAAAATATCTTCGTTCTCTCTTTTCGTTTGTACATGAGCGTCGTGCCAAATTTTAGTCGAATCTGTTTCCGTGAAGTTTAAAACAGAACTGGATCTGTTAAAAAGAATACACACAGACTTACAGGTTGAATCTACTCTTCTCCGCCCATGCCCCCAACCACCGAAGAGTAAATTGTGACTTACGTGTTGTCTGTCGTTGCCATGCTTGAAAAAGAGCAAATGATAAATTTTCAAATGTTCGTAATTGTTATGGACTTAACTACTGTAGTTATCAGTCCCTAGGCTTGCATACTACTTTAACTTATACTAAGAACAACACACACACACACACACACACACACACACACACACACACCCCTATACTCGAGGGAGGAAACGAACCCCCGGCGGTGCGCAACCGTGCGCTCCGCAGCAAGGCGCTCGGCCATTCCACCGAGGCAGCAAATGGTAGAGAAGTTATCAACAAGTATAGTACACTGAACAGGACATTTACTACTGACACTTAAAACACTACCCTGCGGACAACGTTCTCACGCTCAAAACGATCAGAGGATTTCACTGACTCGAAATCTAAAATAGCGTGTAGAAACTGAAGGCTTAATGACACATCTGGAAGAAATCCACGAAAACCATATTACTGGAGCTGTCTGATGATAAGATGCCTCCAAGTTGTATCAAAGTCGTCTGGTATATCCGCCTCCAGGAAGGTTAGGTTATCAAAGTTGGAGAGATATTTCTTGAATACATACTGAAAGCGACTAATGAGGGCCGGATTAAAGCTACCGCTAGGACTGCAGGTCGTTGGAGGGGGAGAGGGGGGGAGCGGGAGTGAGGAGCAGTTTCTTGAGGAGGCCCTGCACGGCGTAGCCTCTGTTCAAATTTATCCTCACTGAAAGACGGCTGGGTTCCTGCTAAAAGAAAAAAAGTCTTCCAATTGAGAATGCTAATAGGGTGCATTCATACTATTCCCGTTGTCAAGAGCACCATCTTCGCTGATTATATCTCGCTTTAACCCAGCCAGCTTTGAAGAATGCCCTGGCAGTCGGTCACCAAGTGACCCCAATACAGATTTCCATTTCTCTCCCAGGTGTTCATTTACATCTACACCTACATATATACTCTGCACATCACATTTAAGTGCCTGGCAGAGGGTTCATTATCCACTTTCATAACTTTTTCCTACCGTTCCATTCTCTAATAGCGCGCGGGAAGAAAGAACACCTAAATCGTTCCGTTTTCGATCTGATTTCTCTTATTTTATTGGGATGGTCATGTCTCCCTAAGTAGGTGGGTGCTAGCAAAATATTTTCACATTCGGAAGTAAAAGTTGGTGATTGAAACATCGCAAACAGATCACGCCGCAATGAATAACGTATTTCTTTTAATGATTTCCACCCCAATGCGTGCAACGTTTCTGTGACGCTTCCCCCCACGTAACGTGATAAAACGAGCTGCCCTTCTCTGAACCTTCTCAATGTCTTCCGTCAGTCCCACCTGGTGAGGGTCCCACAAGGGGCAACAGTACTCCAGGAGAGGACGCACAAGTGTGATGCAGGCAGTCTCTTTGGTGGAGCTGGTGCATCTTCGAAGCGTTCTGCCAATGAAACGTAACCTTTGGTTCGCCTTCCCCAAAAAATTTTCTGTGTGTTCTCTCCAGTCTAAGTTGTTCGTAATTGTAACTCCTAGGTATTTGGTAGAATTTACGACCTTAAAGTTTGACTGATTTATCGCGTAATTGAAGTTCAGCGGATTTCTTTTAGTGGTCATGTGTATTACTTCACATTTTTCTTTATTTAGTGTCAATTGCCAATTTTTGCACCATGTAGAAATTTTGTCTAAATCGCTTTGCAGTTGCTTTTGATCCTCTGTTGACTTCACTAACCGATAAACGACAGCATCATCCGCGAACAGTCTAAGGGAGCTATTCAGATTGTCTCCTAAATCGTTTATAAACACAAGGAAGAGTAGGGGACCTATAACGCTTCCCTGTGGAACGCCAGATATCACTTCTGTTTTACTCGATGACTTACCGTCAATTACCACGAAATCAGCTTGTATGTTTGATGTCGCCAACCTGCATACTTGCACGGTATGTATTTCTGCCTGCAACGCTACCCGTGATGATAGCTCTGAGCCGTTGCAATATCGCCAATAATCTGTGGTTCCCCCGAATAATCTCAAATATTTTAAGTAAATGTTTAATACATCAAAAACTCGGTATATGGGTACTTTTAAATTTAGGAATTAAAGAGAAACACTTATAAGATTCGATTCCGGGCGCACCTGTAGAAGATTATTTTGCAAATGACATAGCAACAATGAAGATATAATGTGACGCAGACAGGACTTATTCTGACGACAATAGGAAAGATATTTAGTACTTTAGTATAACAGAGATAACTAAAAAACTATATTGAATTTATTCAGAATAGTATTATTAGACGTCTCCAACATTGTACTAACTTGTTATATTCCTATATTTCCAATTTAATTTTTTGTTCGTTTTACGTACAAGTTCGTTCAAATGTTCAAATGTTTGTTAAGCTTATGGGACTTAACTACGGGGTCATCAGTCTCTAAACTTACAAACTACTTAAGAACTACCTTATACTAAGGACGGCACAAATATCCTTGCCCGAGGGGGGATTCGAAGCCCCGACCGTAGTGGCTGTTCAGTCCCCGCGGCCACCGCGGCCGGCTACAAGTTCGTTCTTATAAATGTATATCCCTATGTTTTTGGTTCATATTCTCCTCGCTGTAATTATTTTTCGTATTTCTCTGCATGTTTCAATGCGCAGCTGCATTCATTTAACTTGGCAAAGGCTACTGGGGGTCTGCTCTATGTAACATCATCGTCGTGTTTAAATCTAAATAAGTAAAATAATAAATAAATAAACAGAAATGATATAATATATGCTCTATCCGGTATGCTTATAACGCGAACCTAACACGTTACACTCCACATAAAATATCACTGAATTCCTTTGGCAGCTGGCGTTGTCAAGTTATTTTCTGGTCATTTTAGTGCGTGCGTTATGAAGACTCATAATGGGGGCACAGTTGACTGGCCTCTCTCATGACAAAATGACTGTACTCATGAGACATATCATTACGTATTTCCTTAATAATTTAATGCGCATCAGAAACTTTTGAGAAAGGTGACAACTTTTAATGCGAAGCACATGCGTAATGACTTAATATTTTTTAACGGAGAGAAGACAAAATTAAAGACTACGGGATGCCCGCTAATATGTTAATTAGAAATTTTGAAATCAGAGCTGACATACGACCTCCTGCAAGGAACAGCGATTATTCAGTTCTGTTGTGGCAAACAGTGAAAGTTGTACAACAAGCATCCTATTGTATTGAATACCTAGGACGGTTTATTATATACTTTCTAGAAAGAAAGTAGGGGGACCACTAAATCATATAGACACGAAATTCCTTAAACCGGCCGTGGCCTGGATTCTAACATCCAGAAAAGCGCTCGGTTGACCATCCGCTGCAAGGTAATTCTCATGCAGATATTGATAGCAACAGTACTCTAACTACTCGTGCTTTTTCGGGATTAAACTGGGTCGGCTGCTAGCGACTATTCCATCTCAGCAGCCATGCATCCCGTCAGAACGTAGCACACTTGAGATAACGGTTTTCTTACAGATGTTTTTACCATCCTGCCATGACATTCCCTCTGACACACAAAGTTACACAGCTGCTAAACGTGTTGTTCACTGAAGGAGGCTAAGAGGTTAACGGTGACAAAGGACTAGTGGCGTGTACCAGTTCCCGGCCTAGGAAGTCCGCGTCCGACTTGCCCCTTCTCAGCAAATGAATGCTGAGCCTCAGACAGTGGCAGAAACCAATTGGTCTGCAAACGAAATAGCTACTGCTTAGAATAAAATTAAAACAATGTTGTTAATCATGAACGAAGCATCTGGCCAACAGAACAAGTTCGTAAATATAAAGTCAACGGGTAGTAAAACAACGTCCATACTAAAAACTCAAGTATACGTCTACTGTTTAACAATCACTTATGAAAATATAGCAGGGGAAGTAAGTAAATGAATCAAACAATTATCTTAGAAAATGGTTTCCAAGTCTGCTAACTGAAATACACTCCTGGCCATTAAAATTGCTACACCAGTGAGATGACGTGCTACAGACGCGAAATTTAACCGACAGGAAGAAGATGCTCTGATATGCAAATGATTAGCTTTTCAGAGCATTCACACAAGTCTGGCGCCGGTGGCGACACCTACAAAGTGCTGACATGAGGAAAGTTATCAACCGATTTCTCATACACAAAAAGCAGTTGACCGGCGTTGCCTGGTGAAACGTTGTTGTGATGCCTCGTGTAAGGAGGAGAAATGCGTACCATCACGTTTCTGACTTCGATAAGGTCAGATTGTAGCCTATCGCGATTGCGGTTTATCGTATCGCGACATTGATGCTCGCGTTGGTCGCGATCCAATGACTGTTAGCAGAATATGGAATCGGTGGGTTCAGGAGGGCAATACGGAACGCCGTGCTGCATCCCAACGGCCTCGTATCACTAGCAGTCGAGATGACAGGCATCTTATCCGCATGGCTGTAACGCATCGTGCAGCCACGACTCGATCCCTAAGTCAACAGATGGGAACGTTTGTAAGACAACAACCAACTGCACGAACAGTTTGACGACGTTTGCAGCAACATGGACTTTCAGCTCGGAGACCATGGCTGCAATTACCCTTGACGCTGGATCACAGATAGGAGCGCCTGCGATGGTGTACGCAACGACGAACCTGGATGCACGAATGGCGAAACGTCATTTTTTCGGAAAAATCCAGGTTCTGCTTACAGCATCATGATGGTCGCATCCGTGTTTGGTGACATCGCAGTGAACGCACATTGGAAGGGGGTATTCGTCATCGCCATACTGGCGTATCACCCGGCGTGATGGTATAGGGTATCAGTGGTTACACGTCTCGGTCACCTCTTGTTCCCATCGACGGCACTTTGAATAGTGGCCAGGGACTGATGACCTAGCTGTTTAGTCCCCTCCAAAACCAACAACAACAACAACAACAACAACAATAGTGGTCATTACATTACAGATGTGTTAAGACCCGTGGCTCTACCCTTCATTCGATCCCTGCGAAACCCTACATTTCGGCAGGATAATGCACGACCGCATGTTGCAGGTCGTGTACGGGCCTTTCTGGATACGGAAAATGTTCGACTGCTGCCCTGGCCAGTACAAACTACACATCTGTAACCAATTGAAAACGTCTGGTCAACGGTGGCCGAGCAACTAGCTCGTGCCGGCCGCGGTGGCCGAGGGGACTTAGGCGCTCCAGTCATGGTCTGCACGGCCACTACGGTCGGGGGTTCGAATCCCCCCTCGGGCATGGATATTTGTGCCGTCCTTAGTAGTAGTTAGTTCATAAGCAGTTTGTAAGTTTAGGGACTGATAACCCCGTAGTTAAGTCCCATAAGCTATACAAACATTTCAACATTTCAACTGGCTCGTGACAATACAATGTTCTGGGTACTGATTTCTCAGGATCTATGCACCCAAAATGCGTGAAAATGTAATCACATGTCAGTTCTGGTATAATATATTTTTCCAATGAATACCCGTTTATCATCTGCATTTCTCCTTGGTGTAGCAATTTTAATGGCCAGCAGTGTACATCTCCGTAATATTGAAAGAAAGATAGAGTCAATAATGAAACGGCTAAAATTATATATATATGAGCAGCATACAGTTGGCCACAGAACTCCGCTAGAATGAAACCTCTGTTGTGTCACTCGTCCGACTTCGGTAACTGGCACGAACCAAGAATAAGTATATACAATGAGGAGCCAAAGAAACTAGTACACCTGCCTAACATCGTGCAGGTCCCCCGCGAGTACACCGAAGTGCCACAACACGACCTGGCATGGCCTTGACTAATGACTGAAGAATAGCTGGAGGGAATTGACACCATGCATCCTTCACAACTGTCCGCAAATCCTTAAGAGTACGATGGGGTGGAGATCTCTTCTGAATAGCACGTTGCAAAACATACCTGATATGCGCAATAATGTTAACGTCTGGGGAGTTTGGTGGGCAGCGGACGTGTTTAAACTCAGGCCAGTTTTCCTGGAATCACTCTGTAGAAATTCTGGACTTGAGGGACGTCGCATTGTTCGGCTGGAATTACCCAAGCCCGTCGGAACATGAATATATGTAGGTGATCACCCAGGATGTATACGTCCGTGTCACCTGTCGGAGTAGTATCCGGACGTATCTGGGGTCCCAAATCACTCCAGCTGCACACGTACCACACAATTACAGTGTCTCCTCCAGCTTGAACAGTGCTTTGCTTACAGGTACGGTTTATGGATTCATGAGGTTGTCTCCATACACGTACGCGTCCATCCACTGGGTAGAATTGGAAACGAGACTCGTCAGACCAGGCAACATGTTTCCAATCGTCAACAGTCCAATGTTCGTGTTGACGGTCCCGGGCCAGGCGTAAAGCTTTGCGTCGTGCATTCAGCATGGGTATACGAGTGGGCCTTTCGTTCCGAAAGGCCATATTGATGGTGTATCGTTAAATCTTTCGCACGCTGACGCTTCTTGATGGGCCAGTTATGAACTCCTCAGCAATTTATGGAAGGGTCACGTTGAACGTTTCTCTTCAATCGTCGTTGGTCCCGTTCTTGCTGGATGTTTTTTCGGCCGCAGTGATGTCGGAGATTTGATGTATTACCGGATTACTGATACTCATGAAATGGTAGTACGCGAAAATCCCCGCCTCATCGGCACCTTGGTGATTCTGTGTCCCATCTCGGGTGCGCCGACAATAACACGACGTTCGATCTCACTTAAATCGTGATAACCTATCATTGTAGCAGCAGTAACCGATCTGCCGCCTGTGTCAGACACCTGTTGTCTTATATACGCGTTGCCGACCGCAGCGCCATCCTCTGGGTTATTACATATCTCTGTGTTCATTTCGCTCTTCAGTGTAATATAAGGCAAGGTCGAGCAAAAGAGTACATTTCTTCCAGAAAATTCCACATCCTACAATGCTGTCAGTTTACTCCGGATTCTGAAAAGAGGCAACTTCGATTGCAGCCTGGGACTTAATCTCTGTAACGACAAGCTGGAAAACAGGTTTTGTATGCATCAAAGTAAATCTCAAGAGCTTTTACACTAGAAGGACAAAAACTAGTAATTCAGATGTTTCGAATTAATTCACTGTGAGTTATTTGCAGATTTAGAAGTGAAATAGAAACTCCTCTAAACCGTTTTGTTGGCTGAACAAATCGTATACGTCGGTGTTATTAACGTCCATGATTAATATACATAATATTTGTACTTCCATTAAAGCAGTATTTTGTTTGTGATCGATGCAGTTCTTATTAGTTGACAGACAACAGCCATTCTAGAGCCTATTGGAACGATGTTGCTGTCTCAACTAAATAATCGAATACATTCTACTTATGAGACAAAATTGATCTTTGATGTTGTGACTAGCAAGTAAGAAACAATCTTTCCAATATACATTAAAAGTAAGATGTATTTTACTCTTGTAAGCGTGGCATAAGAAACTTAATCAGTTGTTGACTTACCTCCAATTCTCAGTTCGGCTGTTCCCTGTGCTGTCTCTTCGTGGTTGTGGACGAAGCACTGGTACATGCCTTTATCACTTCTCTCCACCGAATCTATTCTCAAAATCTGAAAGAAAACGTGATATTAGTAGAACAACAAATACTCAACCATTTTATTCTGACGAACACTTATAACAAGTATCTTCTGTTATCTATATGTGGTACTTATTTTTGTCTAATATAACAAATACTAATCGTGACAGGATAAATGTATATTTTTCTGTTAACAGATGATGGACTCAGCTTGGGAAAATAGTTTCTTTGAACCGTGTAAATGAATATACGAGCAAAAAATAGGCAGCAACAACGTGATCTACTCTGTCTTCTCAAGAACATTATTGATTCTGAGGTTCCGTCTACATAACATTTATACATTAAACAAGGTAACTAAGAATAAACAAAATTAATGGTATCTCATGATGAGTACTATATGAATGCTACAGAGAAGATGAAAAGGTGGAAAACATTGACTTATCTCTATTGACGTCATCAATTCTGTGGCGATCTTGGATGCAAATTTCAGGGCCAGCGGTGCGAGTGGAGAATTGTCAGACTCCCCTTGATAAATAAGGTAAACGAAGCAGACACTTTAGCAGTTTTTTATTAATCTTTTTTATAAAAGGTGCAATCTACTGTACTGGGGGCGCATCCTTTGTTCACAGCCGTAGTTTTAATTAGTTTAATTTCGTATTTCACCTCTATCACCTCTATCTGATCTGCACTTGGTTGTTCTGTGTATGACCACAATGAAAAGATATATTTTTCTATGCCTTTCATAGGTCCTGTATCTTATAGAATTTAGCATCTTCTTAGAAATAAATGTAACTTCAATGTAACTATTCTACCACTAACAGCCTTGAAAGTAATCGAGTTCATAATTTAAAATCTGATGATCCCCCATTGCAGAAGTCAGGTGTTTATAAAATTACTTTGATATATGCCCTTCATACTATATGGGACAAACTGCATTAGCTTTCACCACTAAATCCAAAGAACACTTTTTAGGGGAAAGGGGTACAAATGTTTACATCTCGTCTTTTGCCGATCATTTACTGATCGCAGATCAGAAACCAAAAGATGTTCAAGATGTTAGCATGTTACTCTTGAGGAACTTGAAATATTTAAACATTTTTCGATGAATGATGGGTTCATTCTAAACGAACAGTTGCAGTTGCGTAATAGAGATGTTTCAGTGCGCTGAAGGCCTCACTTAGGGATCCTTGAGTTGTCTTTATGATTGTGTGATTGCTGATATTTTCCTTTTCTCTAATGAATATATTATCCAGAATATGATAAACATGTAATTCCAAATGTTTGTAAATCTATCGGACCAAACTGCGTGGTCATCAGTGTGTTGCTTACAAACTACTTAAAGTAAGGTAAACTAACCTAAGGACAACACACACACACACACCCATGCTCTAGGGAGGACTCGAACCACCGACGGCGAGCAACCGCGCGCTCCGCAGTGAAGCGCCTTAGACCGCTCGGCTACTCCACCGCGGCCATGTAATTCCAGTTCATGTCTTAACTACCTCATCGAAAATATATTGTTAAATCGTATCACCGTAAAAGAAACTGTAACCTGTTTAAAAAATTCTCCATCTACATACAAAAGTCATTTTACATGGTTTTCTTAACTAAATGGTCATACAATGTTTTGTATTACGTTTGTAACAGTCAGTGTGAAGTAGCTACTTTATGTAGCCTCTACGTGATGGCGCCGCAGTTCATGCGGCCATACAGAGCCTGTATAGGGAGCGAGTTACCAACTGGCGTGTGTCCGCCATATTTTTACCATATTACGTGCGTTTAGACTGCGACCCAAGGAGAAATGCAACCACTTAACTACTGAAATAAGGCAGAAGTTTTAGTTAAATAATCAGTAAGCGGTTAAAAAAATGCCATTCGTTCTTATTTATATAGACCAAAGCAATTACTGAGCAAATGAAAGTTTCGTGAAGCAGTGTTTGCCTGCCGAATGTTAATAGCCATATTTTACGATGTTCTGGTAACATCGACAATCAACAGTTGATTAATTACAAAGAGATATTTTATGAGATGCATCTCAAATAAAGTGATGCTAGTCCAGATTTTTGTCTGGTTATCCATCAATGAAGTTCGTATACTCTTATCCCATTCCGCCCTCATATAACACATTTGAAGTGTGTGCCCGTCGATCTTATAATATTTTCCTACACTGATGAATACAAGAAACGTCATTCTGTACACACTTATTGGAACACTGTACCATAGAAAATCGTAAAAATATCAATAGTTTCTTTACTGAAACAGCAGAAAGTGACTCAAATTAGGCAACTGAATATCTACAACGAGTCAATAGTCCTGCTCCTCTTTTTTCATGTTATATACCGTAACCAATTATAGTATTATGAATAGCAAACAACACACACCCAAGGACGAGGTGCCAGTCGGACATGTATTGACTTGGGTTCCGTAGCCTTGCTGAAACATACTGTGTAGCATGTCGTCTCAAAAACCTAGAAAAGATTGATCAAGAGAAAAAAAAAACACCACTTACCGGATTCAAACTCGTGACATTCACATTACGAAGTCAGTAAACCCCCCTACGCCACGGGAGAATTACATATACCGTACCTTATTTACTAAATTTCATCGAGGCCTTTCTTGCATGGGAGGGGGGGGGGAGGGCAGAAGATACTTCACACAGAAAGGAATAATTAATTGGTTTCCGTAAGGCGCCTTGGCGTTCCCGCCCTCTGGGTTAAGTTTCACCTCCCCACTGTTTCCGGCTTTCTTCCTTGCTTGGGAACACAGATATCGTACAGCCATATTCACTTAGGTTGTTACAGTCAACGGCAGAAAATTCGGACATTTCTCTTTACTATCCGTAATGATTGTGTAATGCACATATTAGTTACACTGCGTCAATCACTTAAATCAGCATTTAATTCTTAAAAATTGCCGGTAAGTTCCAAAATTATCGTAAGAAACCAACCAATAGGATCTATATTGATACAAGTTAATTTACATTGGATAGAATCGACAGAAGACGTGCAAAAGTGCAGCAGTGCCAACCGTAATACAATTTTATAGTGAAATCGCTGTCAAAAGCATTCAAGACACTCTACAGTACAGAAAAGGACGCGTTAGCTGTTCACCCATGTATATAGCCCGCCAACTTAGGTAAAAACATGGCATCCTGGGTTCTCAGTCAATCAGCAGCTACCTCACTCATGGCCACTCTCTCCCTATACACCCCACAGTCAAAAATGTTCAAATGTTTGTGAAGCTTATGGGATTTAACCGCGGGGTCATCAGTGTCTAAACATACAAACTACTTATGAACTGCCGGCCGCGGTGGCCAAGGCGACTGAGGCGCTTCAGTCACGGTCTGCACGGCCACTACGGTCGGGGGTTCGAATCCCCCCTAGGGCATGGATATTTGTGCCGTCCTAGCTCGTAAGTAGTTCATAAATAGTTTGTAAGTTTAGGGACTGATGACCCCGTAGTTAAGTCCCATAGACTATACAAACAATTTGATGTCTTTACTTATGAACTACCTTATACTAAAGACGACACAAACATCCATGCCCGAGGGGGATTCGAAGGGGGATTCGAACCCCCGACGGGAAACGGCCTCGCACAACGCAGCATAGCGCCTCAATGCGCTTGACCACACCGCCGCGACACCCCTCAGTCCCTGCGTCCCCTGTAAGGGACATAAAACCAAATAAATCTGGTGACAATATTCAAATGTTGGGACTAGGCATCGTAACACATGAACGGAAGGTAGCAGCACATGATGGAAATGGAAATGTCACACAAACTTGCCACTTGTTGACTTGCAGCTGTGCTAAAAGGCTGAAAGAATGGAAAGGCGGTTTGTTGGCTATGTGAGCACTGAAATTTCCACGGAACTCATTAGTTAATGTAAAATCAGTCTATACTATTAGGCAAATAAATAGAAGCATATTAACATAAACTGCATAGTCGAATATCACACACCCTACGACTGTTGTGGTACGTAATATCCTGATGTCCCCTATAGAGGACATGCGTTTTTGTAGAATATAGAGACGCAATTATTTCTTTAAATTTTTGAAGCTTTTTTGGAAGATTATTAATCATAAAATAAAACAAAATGCAAAAATATTGAAGAAATAAGTTCCTAGGACTGACGAGGATACAATCTGTCTACGCGGCCACTGCCAGCACGCTCCACACCTCAGTGTTGTGGCGCTCCCAGCTGCTTGCACATCGGCAGTCAATAGCGGCCAGCCACATCATTTTTAATTTTTAATTTCTACAAACCACCACTTTGCAACTAGCATGTGTTTTTTTATTAGGTTCAAAGTGTAAACGTGAGTACGCGATTTGATCGTTGTCATTATTAACTTTCTGCTATAAGTGAATTATTTCATGTAATATTTTCGAATGTATTATTTGTGGTTCATTTTATTTCTTGATGAAGACACCCATAGAGTGGTCGAAATATAGATAAAGTACAAATATTTTTAAAGCAATTTGTGGGGCGTGTCGCGGCAGAATAGCTGTGCGCACTATGGCACCCTGCTGCCGTGTGCGCGGCGTTCGCCGTCGGCGTTTCGAGTCCTCCTTTGGGAATGGGTGTTCAAATGTTTGTATAGCTTATGGGACTTAACTACGGGGTAATCAGTCCCTAAACTTACAAACTACTTACGAGCTAGCTAACACTAAGGACGGCACAAATATCCATGCCCGAGGGGGGATTCGAACCCCCGACCGTAGTGGCCGTGCAGACCGTGACTGCAGCGCCTCAGTCCCCTCGGCCACCGCGGCCGGCGGGCATGGGTGCTTGTGTTGTCCTTAGCGTAAGTTATTTTTAAGTTAGTGTAAGTAGTTTGTAAACTTAGGGACTAATGACCATCATAGTCAAGTCCCTTGGATTTACAAAGAAACAAACTTGTGGGGCTGCATAATTCTTGTACAGTAAATTACACCAATATAATAAACGTCAGCCGGCCGCGGTGGCCGAGGAGACTGAGGCGCTTCAGTCACGGTCTGCACGGCCACTACGGTCGGGGGTTCGAATCCCCCCTCGGGCATGGATATTTGTGCCGTCCTAGTTCGTAAGTAGTTCATAAGTAGTTTGTAAGTTTAGGGACTGATGACCCCGTAGTTAAGTCCCATAAACAATACAAACATTTGAATTTGAATAAACGTCAGTCTGATGCATAATTCTTGAATATATTCTCAGTTAGATTATAATACATTTACATGCATGTAAAAGACATCATTTGTTTGAAACTCGGCTTGCGCTTTTTTCGTGTGATATATTGCGAGCCATGGATGAAGGGCACCAGACATACTACTTGTTCCTTGACTCCCGAAAGGCGTTTCATACGAAGATGCACGATAGAGTGCTATCGAATGTAGGAGCATTTGGAATAGCTTCTCAGTAATTTGAAAGGCTGGAAGATGTCTTAATAATACAACCCAGTACATAGTCCTCGACGGCGAGTGTTCATCAGGTACAAGCGAATCGTCCAGAGTATACCAGAGAAGTGTGGCAGGACTGCTGTTTTCTATCTACAAAAATGATCTGATGAACGTGGTGAGCCGGCCGCGGTGGCCGAGGGGACTGAGGCGCTCCAGTCACGGTCTTCACGGCCACTACGGTCGGGGGTTCGAATCCCCCCTCGGGCATGGATATTTGTGGCGTCCTTAGTCTTAGCTAGTTCATAAGTAGTTTGTAAGCTTAGGGACTGATGACCCCGTAGTTAAGTCCCATAAGTTCTACAAACATTTTATGTTATGAACGTGGTGAATAGCAGCTACCTGCGACTTTTTGTTGGTGTTGGTGTGATGTATCGAGAAGCGTCATCGTTGAGTGACTGTAGTAGGATACAAAATGAAGTACCAATTTCTAGTTGGGATGATAAACGGCAGCTAGCTATAAATGTAAAAAACATAATGTAGTGAAGATGAGTAGGAAAAACAATACAGTACTAGTACACATTTTCCGACAGTTTTATGTTCTACAAGGCCACAATCTTTCTACTCTGCTGAAAGTATTTGGAACTATAAGAAAACAGTTTCGATATAGTCGTTTATTGCCTTCTGAACACCATGGCAGGATAGTGTATGGGACATTCAGGAAGCTTCGACAAAATAAATAAATAAAGAAATTAAAAATTAAAAAAAAGAGGATTTCCTCGTGCTGTAGGTTCCAGAAGCACCCTGTCAAAATACGATACAACAAGAAAACTGGTCCATCGCTCGTATTTCACAATGATACACAGAGTGTAAATATAAATTTGGTTTTAATTTACACTAAAAAGCAAAAGAAAGTAGTACACCTGTCTAATATCGTGTAGGGATCCCGTGAGCACGCAGAAGTGCCGCTACATGACGTGGCATGCACTGGACCAATGTCTGAAGTAATGCTGGAGGGAACTGACACCATGCATTCTGCAGAGCTGTCTATAGGTACCTAAGAGTTGGATGGGTTGTACGTCTCTTCTGAACAGCATGTTACAATGCATCCCAGATATGCCCAATAATGTTAATGTCTGCGGAGATTGGTGGCCAGCGGAGGCGTTTAAAGAAGAGCTACTTTGTAGCAATCCTGGATGTTTAGGGCGCCGCATTGTGCTGTTGAAATTGCTCACGTCCGTCGGAATGCACAATGGGCACAACTGTATGCAGATGGACAGTCAGTGTGCGTACGCAGAAGTCGTATCTAAACGTCTCAGGGGTCCCATATCACTCTACTGCACACACCTTACTCCATTACAGAGAGACAACCAGCTTCAGCAGTCCCCTGCTGACATGAATGGTCCACGAATTCGTGAGGTTGTCTCGATACCTGTTCACGCTCATTACTCGATACAACTAGAAACGAGACTCGTCGGACCAGGCATCATATTTCAGTCCATAGTCAAATTTGACAGGCCCAAACGAAGCGTAAGACTTTGCAAAGGTACACGAGTGGGCCCTTGGCTCCGAAAGCCCATATCCATGATATTTCGTTGAATGGTTCGCACCCTGACACTTTTTGATGCAGAGCATTGAAATACACAACAATTTGCGGAAGTATTGCACTTGTCTCACTTTGAACGATTCTCTTCGGTCGTCGTTGGTTCCATTCTAGCATGATCTTTCTTCGCCCGCAGCGATATCGGATATTTGATGTTTAATCGGATTCCCGATGTTCACGCTGCCCTCGTGGAATGGTCGAATGGGAAATTCCTCACCTGATGGCTACCTCGGAGTTGCTGTTTAAATTCACTTTAATCGTGTTAACTCGTCATTCTAACAGCACTAACCGATATAACGCCTGTGTTAGATACCTGCTGTCATAAACAGTCGACTGCAGCGCCGTCCTCTGATTGTTTACATATGCCTCTGTCTTCACACCCATGTCCACACCAGTTTCTTTGGCTCCACAGTGTATTTACCGTTGCGTCGCTCCTACTTTTCGAACCTCGCATCATAGAAGGCAGCTGCCTGGTCTTACCAACAATTATCTATGCTTGTCTGCAGCTCCTTATCTGTGCCAAATGTTGTCCTCATCGGCAGCGCTTGAAGTGTGCAAACACTACCCATCGAAAACGCTGCAGGAGCGTCTTTGTTGCAGCTGCTGTGTGCGGCGTAGAGTTGAGATGAACAAAGAATATGCCGGATCACGGCATTCCTGTTTTCTTGTTCTGATTTGGCCTTCCTGGACAACTTTCTAAAATCGCATGATCCATATGCTGAGAAAGATCGCTGATTAATATTCGCCTACTTCCGTGGCCGCGTGCATTAGGAGCGTCCGCATGTCTGCTTCATAGTTCCTGCGTCTCTGACGATCTTTGCTGTCAGTAATGAAAGTTACGATATGTGGGCTATATGGTAATCAGGCGTAACTCCTGGGCATGGCCTGCCCGCTGAGTAGGTGACGCGAATATATTAGGCTTCTTTAAGTGTTTATTCTTCTCTCAGAACTAAAAAGTTCGATGTGATGCGATGGTCGGCATCATCGGATTTTCACTGCTGTTTTAGGTGATCAAAGGGACCTAAGAGAAAGAAGCTGACTTACCTGAGCCGCTAAGTCCTGGCTTCACCACGTTGCTGCAGAAGTTTACATTTTCTATCGCTGGGAGTCATTAGCCAGGGGTATATTTTGTCCCCACCGCTAAATGGTAGGCGTCGACCGTAGAAGGTTCCCTATGTTGTTCTTTATGCATGGAGTAAAAATACTGAACGAAACATACGATTCGCTTAATCCTAAATGATCAATCATGACAAAGTTGTGCCTCGTGACATACCTAAGATGTTGACATCAATCCCTGTAATGAGGTATGACAGATGTTTTTCTTTGTGTTGCAGGAATAATCTTGTATCTACCCACTCACTGGTAATCTTTTCACCACAGACCATATGTCGGCCGGCCGCGGTGGTCGAGGGGACTGAGGCGTTCCAGTCACGGTCTGCACGGCCACTTCAATCGGGGGATCGAATCCCCCCTCGGGCATGGATATTTGTGCCATCCTTAGTATAAGCTAGTTCATAAGTAGTTTGTAAGTTTAGGGACTGATGACCTCGTTGTTAAGTCCCATAAGCTATACAAACATTTGAACAATATGTCGTATTTTCAATTTTTGCTGTTTATTAAGAGATTTCTTATTGAGCGAAGGTATGAAAAGAGAATAAGGTATAGGGGTATCCAATTGTTTGTCGATTAAGTTTCCTAAATGAGAAAGAATTGTCTCAGGTAGTAATTTTTAAAACCATTCTTTCTTCGCCGCATGACCTAACTTTTCCTATCTCCCAACTCAGAAAACTTGTGTCTCCTTGTCATGTTACCGGAGAGTATACTTTTGTATATCGCAAATACGTTTCACGGTATACTCGCATTCCGCTAATACATCTTCCAGAATTTTATCCTACCGAGTGTCGTATCTTGACAGCGTGTCACATCTTAAGCGGTTGAGCCAAGAGATCTCAAAAGTTGGCAGCCAACGCTGTTGCGTGGCGCTGCTGTTGAAACTTTGTCCAGGTGGCAGGCGAGTGACGGCCATACATTTACAAAAGACTGCCAAGCAGTTGCGGGAGACTTTGTAAACTCTTCTGCAGACAGAAGACAGAGAAAACTTTCTGTTTGGCGGTATGTTGGAGGATCGCTATATTCTCCTTTGTGACTTTCCCGCATTCGCTTTTCGCTACAATGCAAGAAATACTCACTCGTTTCTTTCTTAGAACTAATTCTTCATACAAAACATGCTATACTGTTATTTGACATGTTTCTTGCATTCGATAATCTATACACCTCTAACCAATCATCCAGTGCTATTTGCGCAGTTCAATTTCTGCAGTGGTTGCAGTTTCGGATTGTATGCATCTTCAAGAGTGTTAGGACCGCATTGTCGTAAACTGACCTTACTTCCACTGGTGTAAATGAAGAACAAAAACTGTTATAAATCTTGATTATCACCATATGACTTCCCTTCGGTGTTAAAATCTACAAAACATAGAATTGAAGGACGAAAACTGTATCCGATTATCCAATTTGTTCACACATGCATAACGCGACTCCTTTAATAAATCGTTAAGTCCCAAAAGAAATAGGCATTTAACTTTCGCGGATGCGTAAAAATACGAATATAAAGACATAAACCTTCATTGATATAATTATTAGCTTCGTGCCACAGAGGGTGCATCAAGAGTTACAGATTTCTAATGGCCCCATGAAACGAAATACGATGCCTTATTATAGTATGGCGATCTAGCTGACCAAGGCACTGACCCAACAAAGGATTTTGGAGATGAAGAGGGAGGGAAGACTGAACGATAAGGCTATCTCATTTGAGGTACAAGTATTGATTGAACGTGAGAGAGTGTAATAAAGGCCTTATCCTTTCAAAAGGAGGCATTCTTTTATTCTCCTTGAGTAATTTAGAGACATCATAAAAACCTGTATTCAGATGACTGAACGGATATATTAATTCTGCGCCTCCCCATTCACAAATGAAGTAGCTTAACAGTTCCAAAGTTTCATTCTGAAGGAAATGAATTATACAGATACCATCGAAAAATTTCGCAGAACTGGCCATCAGCTGCATCATACATGTTAAGCACCTCTATACGATGTCAGTAGTAACGTCTTTCGATAAGTCTGGTAAAGAAACATTCAGCAACGCGGTAAGTAAGTAATGCAGTATGTAAGTAATGCAGCCCGCATGATGTTAGTCTTTCAAATTCTGGATTATTGGAGGTAGTTTACGCCTGCTTTCCTATGCCCTGAACTAATTTACCCAGCTGGCTTGGTGGGTACAGAAGAGGCGCGGTAGTGTCGGATGAAGTTTTATATGGACTCTGAAATAGAGTGCAACTCCGCATGTTCTGCCCTACGATCTATAAGAACACCTAAATTACTGAGACCGTATGTTTGTTAATACAATTGCATGCACAGTCTATGAAGGTTTACATACTAACTCCCATAGGTACTATGATAGGCAACTACATGATCTCTTTTGTAATGACATAACCGTTGCAAAGGAGTGGTCTCGAAAAATGTTGGTATTGTGTCTGATGACTTACAAAGATGATTTCAAATTCCAGAATTTGTTTGCAGTCTCCTTTTTCGTGCATTATATTTGAGAAAATATATAGTTTCTGTGTAGTACTCGCATAAGATAGCTTGGTGGTGATGCAGTGTTGAGTATGCACGTACCATTATATTAGCAAGAACTGTCCGTGCCGGCCGCAGTGGCCGAGCGGTCTGCGGCGTGCCAGTCACGGTCTGCACGGCCGCTACGGTCAGGGGTTCAAAAAAAATGTTCAAATGTTTGTTAAGCTTATGGGACTTAACTACGGGGCCATCAGTCCCTAAAATTACAAACTACTTATCAACTACCTTAAACTAAGGACGGCACAAATATCCATGCCCGAGGGGGGATTCGAACCCTCGACCGTAGTGGCCGTGCAGACCGTGACTGGAGCGCCTCAGTCCCCTCGGGCACCGCGGCCGGCGGTCGGGGGTTCGAATGCCCCTTCGGGCATGGATGTTTGTGCCGTCTTTAGTATAAATAAGCTAGTTCATAAGTAGTTTAAGTTGAGTGGCTGATGACACCGTAGTTAAGTCCCATAAGGTCTAAAACATTTGGACATTTTTTTTAACTGTCCGTCATAGCACAGACGTGCCTCGAATACTCCTTAGTTCGATTTATGAGGTACCATAACTGTTGGAAAATTATTTTTGACTTATCTGAACAAAATTTCTCCCATTTCATCTATAAGTCTGCAAATGAAATTGCACATCATTTCAATTTGTATTTGAAAAAGTAATATACCGTCATTAAAAAGTGTTGTTAGTACTGTGAACATAGCTTAGCTGTTTGAAATAGCATATATTTGCACGTAGTGTATCTCCTTAGCTTATTCATGATGGAATCTAAAACGGAACAATACCGCGTAATGATCTTACAAATGAAATAAAAGCAGTACAAGTAAGTCAAACTAAGTCAGAGGCAGTACAAACTTCATTAAGTATAGAGATTAGAGATATTAAATCAGGGCAAAATCCATTGAGGACAGAACTTGACCATGAGCTTAAGAAGATGAAAGTAGGGCAGATGGAGTTAAAAAAGAAGTTTGAAGTAGGGCAGAAAAAATTAGAAACAGGTGTAAATCAGCGTTATAAAAATACAATTATATAAATCAAAAGGTGAATATCCTTGAGGCTAAAACTGACGAACGTCTTAACAAGCTGAGTCATGAAACAGTAGCGCTGGGGAAGAAATTAGAAAATTGTAAAATTGAAATAAATTAAAACATTGAAACAAAAATGAAAGTGGTAGACGATAAGATGGAAAATCATGGTGGGGAAGTTGATCAAATGAAACAGCAAGTAGATAATTTAGATGATATGCAAACTGAGCTGTAAAGAAAGGTAACCCAAACTATGACTAAATCGAATAATTTAGTAAATGAGAAATGTGATTAATACTAAAATATTAAAATTAGAATCTAAGTGTAAAGACAATGCAACTATGGTTCATGACAAATTGATTCCGGAAGTGCAAACTGTCACTTCTAAAGTAGCAAAATTGAGAGAGAACTTCAAATAAATGCAGAAGACAGGAAGTTGTCAAGTAATCACAGTTGGTGATAGTACTAGTGCATGTAAATACCATCACTTTCCAGTGATGGAGATTTGCATCCTGTTGCTTTCATACGACAGTTTGAGAACAATCTTCCATCACATTACACAAAACAGCAGAAAATTCACTTGGTTGTCAGGTTTCAAGGGGACGTAATATCATGGGGCATAAGTGTTATGAATAAATTTGGTACATATGACGAATTTGTCAAAGCATTTTAAATCAGTGCTGGTCAAACAATACACAAGCCAGTGTTCGCAAGGAAATATTGGAAGCTAAAAATTTCATGGACAGTGATTGCGGGAGTTACAACAATTCTTTTAACACTACTGTGAGGTGAATCAGTATCTTACCAACGCTGTTAGGAATTTTGATTGAATTAATTTATTATTATTACAATTATCTACATCAACACAAGAGAAATTGTCAACAGCAGATAGAAACAACATAGACAATCTGTTACTAGTGTTAGGATACTTGGTTGCTGTATCAGACAGTAGACCAGAGCAGGAAGGGTGGAGAAAAAATTAGTGGAAGACAGACGACTGCAACAGTAATAACAGAAACAGAGATAGCGACACAAACCAGGTGTGCCGCGCGGGAGTAGCCGAGTGGTTTGGAGCACCACGTTGCGGACCGCGCGGCCTCCAACGTCGAAGGGTCGAGTCCTCCCTCGGGCATGGATGTTTGTGTTGTCTTGTACAAGTTAGTTCATGAGTAGTTCGTACGTTTAGGGACTAATGACCCCGCAGGTAAGTTCCTTAAGCTTTACAAACATTTGAACAAACCAGGTGTCAGAAAGTAACAGCTGGCAGAATGACAGGCCGCAGAGGTGCAGCCGTAGTCCGTCTAGGTGGGGAAGGAGCGAACATTTTCGCGGTAACAACTGCGGAGGCTATCATGGAAATAGTAGAGAGTATTGTAATAATGATCACAGGATTGGGATAGAACTGTGCAGAATCAGGAAAACTAGAAGGCGGCTCGGACTTGGTCCAATCTTCAACAGCCAAATGTACAGGACCACTGATTAAGATTTTAGGATATGAGAAAACGGGTGTAATTAAAAATGCGCTCCTAGATGAGGTTGAGAAACATACGAGGTTAAAACCATGTATCAGCCCACAGTTAAGGTAAATATACGGAACATCAAAACCATTGCAGTACCAGATTCTTGCAGCCAGATTAGTACAGCCTCTTGTGAGTTATTGGAACAGGTCAGTAGAAGTAATGAGGTACTTGAACTCTCTGTGCAAGGTGTTAAGGTGGTTAGTGCTTGTAGTCGTAGTAAGCTTATAAAGGAGCAAGTGTTATTGGAATTTGAAGTAGAGAGGATCAATTTACTGTTAGGCGCTGACTGACTAGTTGCAAATAGTGCAACTTTAAACTTTCCAAAGGGACAGATGAAAAACATGGAAGAAGGCGAGGAAAGAATATTTAAGGTTTCAGGAGGTGACGTCACACCAAGCTGTAGCACTGAGTCTGGGGTAACAGTTATTGAGGAACAAATGTGCTGGAATATAGGGCCACAGGAAGAGGTACACACATTAATGAAAGCTACGCACGCAAGTGAGGATGATATGTGCAAGGTTATTAAAGAAAAATTGTCTCAACTGGAGGACATTACTAAAACAGAAGCGAAAGAATTAGAATCAGTACTGGTAGACCTAAAGAAACCAGGAACTATGAAAGGTTATCAATATTGTTTTCAGGTTCAACCTCATGAACCATTTAGATCAAAACCACACGATTCCATTATTTTGTATGGAAGCTGTAGATAAAGAAATAAAAAAATGTTACAAAGGAATTTTACTGAGCACTCACAGAGTGAATATACCAGTCTCTTAGTCATTGTTCCCAGATGTGATGGCAGTGTATGCATCACACATGATGCAAGAGCAATAAACAAACCACAAATGGATCGACGCTGAGTCATTTTCGGAGCTTGTACAAAGCTTTTACAGTGTCAAGGTTCTTACTTGTATTGACTTAATAGCTAGATTTTGGCAGTTCCCATTAGCAAAATGTTGTAGGAAACATACAGATTTCATTTATGCAAGGAGAAGTTATCAACTCAGGGTTCTACAATTTTGCCTAAAAATTTCATCTGCTTTTATATGCGTGTTAGACAGGGAAATAGGGGAGACGTTGCTTAACAAACTTTTAATTTATGTAGACGATATCCTCATAGCATCAAAAGATTGGGAGGGTCATAACCAGATATTAAATGAGGTCCTGTCAGTATTTGAGCAAAATAACATGACTTAACATTGAAAAATGTAAATTTTGTAGAAAAGAGATTAAAATCCTAGATCACTTGACTTCTGCAGAAGGCATCAAAAAAGGGTCCTGAAAAGTTAGATGCGAGCAAATACTTTTCCAGGCCCAGAATAAGAGGCAGATGAAAGCATTTTTCGGCTTAGTGGGGTGGTACAGTAAATTCGCAAATAATCAGGCACTGAATGCGAAGTAATTACTTAAACTGACAAAGAGAAATGTCACATGGAATTATACCAAAGAATATGAAGACGAGTTTCAGAAAATCAATACTTTCACGTCGCGATTTAAATTTACCATTTTTTATATTTACAGATAGCTCCGAAAATGGTCTTGGAGCACACCTTTGTCAGTTTGTTCAGAACGGTGAAACAATAGAGAAACGTACCAACTGTTTTGCTAGTAGGAGAGGAGATATGTAATAACTGAGAAAGAGGCATTAGCTATTGTTTTGGCTTTTAAAAAGTTCAGTTATTATATGTTGGGGGAAAGCATTGTCCTCCTTAATGGACACGTAATAGGCTGACGAGACTGGCTATTGCTTTGAATGAATATGATTCCACTGTCGAGTATTTATCGGGAGAAAACAATGCGGCGGCCGACGCTTTATCCTAACTACCTGTTTTCATGGATAACGTGGATTTCAATGATACAGATCACAAGGAAGTATCTATTGCTGTATTTAACAAAGATCAAGTGCCAGATAAAGTAAAGGAAATTTTAAAGAATGTGAGATGGGAGCAGAACAAAGGCAACACTATTAGTTAATTAAAGCAGAGTGGAACAGGAATACCAAAACAAGGTAAAGAAATATGATGTTGTTCAGGAAGCTGTAATTTATCACAGAAATGACCCTGAGCAGAGTGAGTGGAAAGTTTACTGGCCAGAGCAGACAACTGATAATTTGATTTACACACTACAGCTATGCAGATTTCGGTGCAAAGAAATGTTCTTATAAGCTAAAAGATTTGTTGCTGTAATATCATGTATAAAAGAATAAGTAAAATTCTGAAACCTTGCGTAGCATGTCGGAAAACAAAGACACTGAACATTAGTAACAAATCTGAGATGCACAGTATTATTCCAACAAAAGTTTTAGATAAGATTTATTTTGATTTGTATGGGCCTTTACCAACCACACAAAGGGGGTGTAAATATAATTATGTAGTTCTGGATTTGTTTACAAAGCACTTCAAATTATTTCCAATAAAAAGAAATACAGGAAAGACTGGAGAGAACACATAGAAAATATTTTGGGGAAGGCGAACCAAAGGTTACGTTTCATTGGCAGAACTCTTCGAAGATGCACCAGATCCACCAAAGAGACTGCCTACATCACACTTGTGCGTCCTCTCCTGGAGTACTGTTGCCCCTTGGGGGACCCTCACCAGATGGGACTGAGGGAAGTCATTGAGAAGGTTCAGAGAAGGGCAACTCGTTTTCTTTTATCACGTTATGGGAGAGGGGGGGGGTTGGGAAGCGCCACGGAAATGTTGCATGAATTGGGGTGGAAATCATTAAAAGAAAGACGTTATTCATTGCGGCGTGATCTGTTTGCGAAGTTTCAATCACCGACTTTTACTTCCGAATGTGAAAATATTTTGCTAGCACCCACCTACTTAGGGAGACATGACCATCCCAATAAAATAAGAGAAATCAGATAGAAAACGGAACGATTTAGGTGTTCTTTCTTCCCGCGCGCTATTGCAGAATGGAACGGTAGAGAAAAGTTATGAAAGTGGTTAATGAACCCTCTGCCAGGCAGTTAAATGTGATTTGCAGAGTATCTATGCTGATGTAGATCTGAGAAAATAAAAAATGGTTACGTAAGAAAGGTAGCCAAACCCAAGGAAATAATTAGAGACAATGGCACACAGTTCGCATCACAACACTGGAAAGACATGCTTTGGGAATTTGACATCGAACCCATATACATTTCACAATACCTCTCACAATCAACCTCATCAGAAAGGATTATGAGGGAATTGACTAGGTTGTTCAAAATATACTGTTCCAAGAAACATCACACATGGATAGTTTACGTGGAACAGTTCGAGAGAGTAAATGAGCGAGCTCCCACACTCAACCACGGAAATATCACTTCGGTAGATGATGACAGGGGAATGGGTTCCTAGCATTATTGAATAGGTTTTACACTTTCCAGATCGTTAAACAAAATTTTTAATATTTTTATCTTGATGTTCTGACAGTTGTCCAAATATGTTATATGTTTACAGTTGGCAGTTGCTACGGTATTTATAATTTATACTGTGGTTTAAATGTCTGTGATCTGTGGGCTATGATTATTTGATATCTATGTTAAACATAATTTTTATTAATCGTTAAAAGATGTTTTTTGAATATGATTGTTGTGAAATGTTGCGTTACGATTTATAATTTAATAATCTTTGTAATCGATATGTGTGTGTCAGATAGTCTGTGGTTTGTTAGTGGTCGTATTTATCCGTTCTCTTTGCTCAAGAAATCAATAAAATTAACGATAAAATAATGGGTTCCTAGCATTATTGAATAGGTTTTACACTTTCCAGATCGTTAAACAAAATTTTTAATATTTTTATCTTGATGTTCTGACAGTTGTCCAAATATGTTATATGTTTACAGTTGGCAGTTGCTACGGTATTTATAATTTATACTGTGGTTTAAATGTCTGTGATCTGTGGGCTATGATTATTTGATATCTATGTTAAACATAATTTTTATTAATCGTTAAAAGATGTTTTTTGAATATGATTGTTGTGAAATGTTGCGTTACGATTTATAATTTAATAATCTTTGTAATCGATATGTGTGTGTCAGATAGTCTGTGGTTTGTTAGTGGTCGTATGTATCCGTTCTCTTTGCTCAAGAAATCAATAAAATTAACGATAAAATTTTTGTTTTTAAAATTAAATTGTTCATTTAAAATATCATAAGGGTGTTGTGTGTGTATATATATGTCTCTCTCTTCCAGGGGGTTCATTATTAGACCTTTAGGGATTAAGCGTAAAATTTTCATTGCAACCTCCATTCGTTCTGTACTGTGATTATCGTTTTTGAGGTGGGTGAAAAATGTAGATGGGTTATTATCACTTAATGTTGTGAGCTCGTGGTATCTAATACTGAAATTTCGTCCCGTTTGTACTATAAAATTTGTTACAGCCTTTACATTCGATTTGGTATATGCCTTGGTGTTTTATATTGGTAACTTTGTTTTACCTGAGTGAAGTCTATGGCAGATACTAGAAACCATTTTGTTGTGCTATATATCATAGTGTATCAATTTCCTTTTCTATGGCAGCTTGGTTTAATGTTAAATTTTGTAATCTATTAATCATGGCATGGAAGTATGCATGTTTGTGGGCTCTTGGGTTGCATGAATTAGCATGTATTATAGAGTCAGTTGTTGTTTTCTTCCTAAATATTTCAAATATATGAGGATTATTATGGTTAGTAATTTTGAGGTCCAGGACATTAATTGATTTATTGGTTCCTGTTTCCATTGTGAACTGCATTTTAGGATGTAGTTCATTTAGTGCTTTGTGGATATGTTTGATATCGATCATATTTCCAACTGTTAGGGAAAAATAATTTTTTATTAATTATGTCTGTAGGTGCAAAAAAAATTTCTTCTAATGCATTAAAAAAAAAATATCTGCCAGGGTGCCAGCAATACTACAACCCATAACTACTCCCTCTATTTGGGAGTATATTTTGTTGTTAATTTCGAAATAATTTTGTGTTGTAACCAAGTAGAGTAAGACTATTATTTCTTGTGTGTCTGTGATTGAAATTTTTCTGTATTTCAAAAGGTTATTCTGTATAATTGTAATTGTTTCTTGGACTGGTATATTGGTATATAAATTCGTAATATCAAATGATACTAATCTGCCATTAGGTGGATTTTTGATGTCCTTTATTTTATTTTATTTTTTGTGCGAGTGTCCGAGAATTTTTTATAGTGAATTTAATATTGAATGTGAATAATTTTGAAAGTAATCTGTTCAACTTTTTACTAATAAGATAAGCGGGACTATTGATACAGTTAATTACTGGTCGAATCAGAATATTTGCTTATGTAGCTTTGGTTGTCCATGTAGCTGTAGTATTGTGGGATTCATTACAATACATTGTTTTTTCTCGAAATCTGTAAGTCATTTACGTCATTTATATAATCATTTTGATAAATTATGACAAGGCTATTTCCTTTGTCTGCTTTGGTTGTAACTGCTTGGTTTATAGTGAGTTTATTAACTTATACTGTGGTTTAAATGTCTGTGATCTGTGGGTTATGATTATTCGATATCTATGTTAAAAATAATTTTTAGCAGTCGTTCAAAGATTTTTTTAAATATGATTGCTGTGGAATTTGCGTTATGATTGATAATTTAATAATCTTTGTAATGAATATGTGTGTGTGGTTTGTTAGTGGTCGTATTTATCCGTTGTCTTTGGTCAAGAAATGCCGCCCCAAACGAATGAAATCCCGTGAATGGAGACATCGACGTAGGAATCGTAGTCTAGCGTCAAAATTTCCAACATCTCAAATAAGGAATCACTGGCGTGTCACTTTACATGACGTCTGGTTCATTAATAAATTAAAGTTGCGTGGAATAGTAAGTTTAATGTGGGCAGAATTTGAACTGACGGCAAACTTCCGAATCTGCCATGGACCAATCCATACAGACTTCAGTCCGATACAGTGGTAACACACTGGACTCGCATAGGATGGTGGTTCGAATCCACCTCCGGCCACCCAGATTTAGGTTTCCCGTGATTTCCCTAAATCACCCCAGGCAAATGCCGAGTGGTTCCTTTCAAAGGGCACGGCCGATTACTTTCCCCAAAAACTCTGAGCGTAAGCTCTGCCTCTAATGACCTCGCTGTCGACAGGGCGTTAAACACTAATATTCCTTCCTTCCTCCTCCTTCCTTCAGTCCATAGGTAGCAAAGGGACCCTACGTTTGATGTGTGTTTGAAAATATGATGTAACCGTATGATGTTTCATTGGTGGTACCAAAGGTGAAGTCCGCCTCCGTAGCTCAGCGGTAGCGTCGCTGAATACCACGAAGGAGGCCCGGGTTCGATTCCCGGCAGGGGACTGGGTGTTGTGTGTTGTCCTAATCATCATCTCATCATCGTTGGCACGTAAGTCGCCCACGCGGCGTCAGATAAAAAGACTTACACTAAGGCGGCCGAACAAAGCCGTAAGGGTTCTCCCGGCCACACGCTCATTTCATTTACCAGAGGTGAAAAGGGTCTGTCCTTGTTTGCTATAAATGGTCGGATAAGGCTATATTTAAGACATTGTAAGTTGATCCATGACATTTCCAGTAATTCGCACACAGGAGCATCATGCCCCTCCTGGCACGAGTGATGTTATGCAATTTTGTAAATGTCTCTATAGCAGTATCAAAGTACACTTTTCCTCTTTAGCCATTTTACTTCGTTGTTGAAAGCTTACAGCAGCGCTATAAGCAAATTAAGCACGCTTGAAGCAACGCGACACTACAGCGCGAAACACCTGTTGCACACGTGCTGAGCCGGAAAGTGCAAATCAGACGCGAGTGACGCATAGACGGCGTTCCGCTCAGCATGAAATACTTCTCATCCCATATTAACGAAACTATTCGGTGGGACAACTCTTTTGTGCGTGTTACAGTTTCCTGTTCTCGCTCGATAAAGACCAGATTTTATTTTTGTTATTCGTCATTACTGTGCAGCATCAAATTAAGCAAAGTATTACTTACAATTTTAGATAGTGTGCAGTAGAGAGAGATGAAAGAAACAATGTGTTCGATTCATTTTTGCTCATATGTTGCTGTATGAAATGTCGACAAGATCCATCTTTCTATTAATACGGAAAGCAGAAAAATATGTAAATTAGTTCTCGAGATAATGATTTCTATATCAGTCCGACAGGAGCGCCCGACATTCCGTCCCTGAACATCGGTAATCGTGTTCAAATGTTCGTAAATCTATCGGACTCAACAGCGTGGTCATTAGTCCGTAGCTTACAAACGACATTAAGGTCAATTAACCTGAGGACAACACAAACACCCATGCCCGAGGGGGGAATCCAACCCCCGACGGCGAACGGCCGCGCACACCGCAGCACGGCGCCCGAATGCGTACGACTAACCCGCCGCGGCCGGAATTCGTGTGTTCTTAACACTCGTCATACGTATTATAAGGACGAAATTTTGGCGCATTCATCAGTGAATGCGCCAAATATTCGAATCACTAACTAAATAAGTCTGAAAGCAAAATCTGTGGACCGTTTCAAACTAAACTATTAAGACGAATTGTGGTGCAGGATTTACATGTTATTTCAAAATTTTTATAAATAAAAACAGCCAAAAATCGCAAAAAATCATTTATACATATGATGACCGGTTTGGCACAGTTTACAGGGCCGTCTTGAGATCTATGTGGCGCAGGCTTGACGTCCATGGAGCAGGCGCTTGCGGTTTGTGACTTTTTATTTATAAATACTTTCCGGAAGATCGCTGTTTGCCCAAAAAAATATGTTTTTATTTTTGTCAAAATGACTAAAAGACGGTTTTATGAGGGTTATACAGCAAGTCATTCACTCAAATCGTTTTAATAGTCAAGAGGTTATTTCAACTGAACAGACAGGCAGTATTTTATGGTAGTTGATGAAATTATATTAACTAAACGAAAAGCTTGTTTGACAGTATTTATTAATAAATGCCCATCTTCCAGAAAATAAACTATTCCAAAAGTGAGAACCAAGAAAAGATAAACATACCAACTTTCTAAGCTTTCGAATGCACCTTATGCTGTAAAAGATCTGTTGCAGGTTCTGACCAAATTATGAAACTATTATAAGATTCTTTAGTAGTAATAACAATTTAACTATGACAATTCTGACAAAAATTACCTACGCCTTTTCCAATTCATTGAAACAAAATTATTTTTTTTTAATTATTTTTTTTTTATTTTTATTTACGGATGTAAGAAATGTTGCATCAATTTTTCTATTACATTATCGACTCTCTATCACTATAATATTATAATTTCCTGCGTTGCTTCTCTATCATACTATGCTCCAATATTTCTTATTATTTTACCAAAGAAAACTACACAGATATAAGAAACTAAAGATATAATCCAGTAGCATAAATGAACTAGGACTTAAATGGCGAAAAAGGAAACACTACTTTACGACAAAATAAATTTATGTAGTTAAACAATATGTTGGGAGAGCCAACAATATCATTGTCTATATGCGTGGTGTAGACGGCAGCGTATGGCTGACTGCTTTCCCACTTCCCTCCTCCCTTTTCCTTCGTGCAGTATCGTAGAAGTGTGCGTATTCATTGTGTTCCCTGTCAGTTGCTATCTTCCTTTTTTATGCTTCGCTCCATCAGCGTCTTAATTATTCATACAATTGCCTGGCGTGCCGGATATCGGCGATCCCGATAATTCTCCCTGTACTGCTGTACACGTGATTGACAATACAGCATATGTGAAGTGAGGAACATGATGACATCAGTAATTAATTTTACCACCATTGCTGGTTATCACTCCTACTACACTCCTCGAAACAATTCATATGGAATATATGACGTTACATATACAGATCAATAGTTGAAGTGCTACTGAGGTACCAGGTACCGATACATGCTGAAACACCCGGATTAGTACGTGGCATAGCCACCACGGGCGGCACTGCAGACGATGATTCTTGCATCCATCCAAACATAAATATGGCGAATACTTTCTTGGAACACCACGACTCTTCGACCTAAAAATCAAATAATATTTGAATTCAACGCCTCTCCTGCTGTTCAATATCTTTGATACCATGAGACAATAAATGTTTCTCGCAACTGAATTATTATTTGATATTTGCATCACCTATGCCTGAGGTTCTAGACGGGACTCTTCCCAATTACGTTTATTGCTGGGCTGCTATTCCGATATTTTTAAGAGCCTCGGCAACATTGCTACGTATTACACAGGGGAACATCGAGGCACATATAAAGCTTATGTTGTGAAGGGGTACGTGCTTTAAGACAATCCGTGCAATGGCGCTATTCATATCACTGCGGTAGCTCAGTGATACCGGCGCGGTAGCTCGGCGCTTTCGGTCCAGGGTTGTCCGCCCTTCGTAATAAAAATTCAGCAAGTGAAACAGGAAAAAGGGAGTACAAACATCTGAAAAATGAGAATGACAGGAAGTGCACACTGGTTAAGCAGGAGTGGCTAGAGAACGAATGCAGAACCGTAGAAGAATGCATAAGTAGGGGAAAGATAGATACCGCCTATTGGAAAATAAGAGATATATAGACACAAGAAAAACAGCTGTATGAATATCAAGTACTCAGACGGAAAACCAGTACTAAGCAAAGAGGGGAAAGCTGAACTGTGGAAGGAATATATAGAGGGCCTATACAAAGGAAGTAAACTTGAAGGCAGTATTCTAGAAATGGAAGACGAAGTGGAGGAAGATGAGATAGGAGATATGATACTGCGAGAAGAATTTGACAGAGTGCTGAAGGACTTGAGTCGAAACAAGGCCCCTGGAGTAGATGATATTCCGTCTGAACTGCTGATATCGTTAGGAGAGCCAGTCGTGAAAAAATTGTATCACCTGGTATGCAAGATGTATGAGACAGGGGAAATACCCTCCGACTTCAAGAAGAATATTGTAATTCCAATTACAAAGAAAGCAAGTGCAGACAAGTGTGAAAATTACAGAACTATCAGTTTAATAAGTCATGGTCGCAAAATACTAACACGAATTATTTACAGACGAATGGAAAAACTTGTGGAATCCTACGTCGGGGAAGATCAGTTTGGATTTGGAAGAAATTTAGGAACACGGGAGGCAATACTCACATTACGACTTATATTAGAAGATAGGCTAAACGTTTTTAGCGTTTGTCGATTTGGAGAAAGCTTTTGACAATGTCGACTGGTATACACTCTTCCAAATTCTGAAGATATCAGGGGTGAAATAAAGGGAGCGAAGAGCTATATTCAACTTATACCTAAACCAGACAGCGGTTATTAGTGCCAAAGGGTATGAAAGGGACGCAGGGGTTGAAAACGGAGCAAGGCAGGATTTGTAAAGCGTAAGGGGTCATTAGTCCCTAAACTTACGAACTACTTATGAACTACCTTATACTAAAGACGAAACAAACAGCCATGTCCGGGGGGGGGGGGGGGTGATTCGAATCCCCGACGTCGGACGGCCGCGCGCAATTCAACACGGCACTCCAGGACGCGCGGCTAATCCACCGCGGCCTCGCGCATCACAGCTTAGTGCCTCAATGCACTCGGCCACTCCGCCGCGGCCGCGTGCAGTTTCCGAAGCAAAACAGATCGCAGGCACGCCCCCGTGTGTGCTCAAAGATCTCTGATTTTATCTTCATGGTCCTTTTGCGATGTGTACTTAGGACCACCACCGTGAACCACGAATATTGGCGTGGTGGCTAGCTTGCGTGTCTCAACCAACCGTAGGAAGAACCACAGCGGAGGGGTATCTGTGGAGAGGACTACAACCGCGTGGTTCCTAAAGGAAGTTGGGGGGGGGGGGGGGGCAGCAGCCTTTATAGTTACAGGGGCAACAGTCTAGATGACTGTTACTGCAAACGACAGAAAGTGAGGAAAAATCTAGTCATTACTCTTCCCGAGGACATGCAGCTGGCTGCGGTGGAGTAACCGAGCGGGCTGACACCTCACTGCGGAGAGCGAGGTTGGTCGCCGTTGGAGGTTCGATTCCTCCCTGGGGCATGGGTGTGTGTGTACTTGTCCTTAGGTTAGTTTAACTTACTTTAAGTACTTTGTAAGCTAGTAGTTTGGTCCGATAGATTTACAAACATTTGAACATTTTGAAAATGCAGCAGCCGTGGGGGGTTCGAGTCCTCCCTCAGGCATGGGTGTGTGTTGTCCTTAGCATAAGTTACTGTAACACTTTAAGGTCTGGGACCTAGTACGTGGTTCTAGCATACCAGACTGCGTCTTTTTGTCGTTTTCGCATAACTAAACCATCAAGCTGCATAACAGAACCCACGAACTGCGAGTATAGCCCGTAATTGGTTTTCTGTGCATTTTTATGTCACTGCGATCATAGCTCGTCGCTCGTCGGCAACGCTTAGTGCAGGCACTGCGAGCATAGCTCGCAACTAAACAGCAGTGTGTTAAGTTAATGTAAATAGTTTGTAACCTTAGGGACTAATGACCACCTTAGTCAAGCTCCTTAGATTTACAAACATTTGACACGAAGCTCTACTGTATGAATATATGATGATGACTTCCTCTTGGGTAAAATATTCTGGGGGTAAAATAGTAGCCCATTATGATCTTCGGGCGGCGACTACTCAGAAGGACGTCGTCATCAAGAAAAACAAAAGAGGTATTCCATGGGTTAGAGTGGGGAGTGTTCTATCCCTTAATCGGATAGGTAAGTTAGAAAATTGAAAAGAGAAATGGATTGGTTGAAGATGTGGGGGATTAGTGAAGCGGAGTGCCCGCATGGTCTAAGGCGTCATGCTAAGGTCTGGGCGGCCGTTCCTGCTGGAGGTTCGAGTCCTCCTTCCGCCATTGTTCTATGTTTTGTCCTTAGTGTAAGCAGTTTGTACGTCTAGGAACTGATGACATGGTAGTTTGGTCCAGTAGGTTTAAAAACATTTTATCATTTTTCATTTGCGAAGTTCGGTGGCAGGGTGAACAGGATTTCTGGTTAGGTAGTACAAGGCTATTGATACAAAGACAGTTAGTGGGAACACAGGAGTAGGTCTAACAATGAATAAGAAAACACGAATGCGGGTAAGTTGCTATGAACAGCTTACAGAGCGCATTTTCGTAGGAAAGATACACACGAAGCCAACACCGACTGCAGCAGTACAAGTTTATATACCTAGTAGCTCTGCCGATGATGAGGAGCTTCGAAAAGTGTATGATGAGGTGAAATAAGCTATTCAGATAATTATGGGAGAGGGAAACTTGATTGTGTTTGGGGACTAGAACTCGGTAGTAGGAAAAAGAAAACGAAAAATAATATTTTCACAGAGAATATTATAATAATCACAAACACTTGGTTTTAAAATCACGAAAGAAGTTTGTATACGTGGAAGGGACCAAAAGTCACCTTAATGTACCAGACTGATTTTATAATGTTCAAATGTTTGTAAAGTTATGGGACCAAACTGCAGTGGTCATCAGTACACAGACTCACACATTATGTTAACTTATGCTAAGGACAGGAGCACTCGAACCTCCAACGGGGAGCAGACATACACTCTGCAGCAGGACGCCTTAGAGCGCACTGACACTCTCACGCGGCTATTTTATAATGGTGACGCAGGTTTCGATACAGATTTAAATTTTAAGACATATCCAGGTTCAGGAACATTTCTGACCATAACGTTTGACTGCGAACTGTAGATTAAAAGGAAAGAAATTGCAAAAATGTAGAAAAGTAAGGAGATTCAAGCTGGATAATTTGAAGGACCACAGGCTGTCGAGAGGTTTAGACAGAGCATCAAGCAAAGCTTTATTGAACAGGGGAAGTAACACATTACTTGTTCAAATGTTTATTAAGCTTAAGGGACTTAACTGCGGGGTCGTCAGTCCCTGACCTTACAAACTACTTATGAACTACCTTACGCTAAAGACGACACAAACATCCATGCCCAAGGGGGGATTCGAACCCACGACCGTAGCGGCCGTGCGGACTCTGACTGGCGCGCCGCAGACCGCTCAGCCACTGCGACCGGCAGTAACACATTAAAAGCCGTGTGGGTGCATTTGTAAGTTAAAGTACTGAAGTGCCGCAGAGGATAATACAGGTAGTAAGACAAGACCTAATAGAAATCCTTGCATATGCCGGAGGCAAAATGGAGTGTAGACGGCTAAAAAATGAAACTGACTGTAAGTGTAGGGGAAAGACAGATACAAGCTAATTTAAGGTAAAGCAGTGAACAATCCGAAGATTGGTTTGAACACCACAGTGCTTTACAAGACGTGGTTTTGTTTGCAGGTTGTATGCGTTTCATTCTTCCTATTTTAGAACTGACTTACCCAGCCAGTTATAGGGAGACCTACAGTTTGACGTGGTTTCCGAACCACAGTGCTACTCGGCATTTTTCCCATCAGCATCATTTCCAGAGGAGAATGCGGGGAAAAGAGACAGATAACAATCCTACGACTTTGCGGTGATCGAACCCACATCCTTAGAACTCAATTTCTATCACGATACCACTGTACTAGCTCTCAATGTAGAAAAATGTAAGGTGATGCGCATGAGTATGAAAAACAATCCCATAATGTTCGAATACAGCATTAGTAGTGAGCTTCTTGATGTTGTCGCGCAGTTCAAATATCTAGGCGTAACATTGCAGAGCGATATGAAATGGAAAGAACATGTTAGGACAGTTGTGAGTAAGGCGGACAGCCGACTTCGGTTTATTGGGAGAATTTTGGGAAAATGTGCTTCATCTGTAAAGGAGACCGCGTATAAAACGCTTGTACGACCACGTTTGGGACCCTCATCAGATCAGTTTAAAGGAAGACAGAAGCAGTTCAGAGGCAAGCAGCTAGGTTTGTTACTGGTAGGTTCGACCAATGCTCGAGTGTCACGGAAATGCTCCGGCAACTCAGTTGGGGATCGTTGGAGGAAAGACGACGTTCCTTTCGTGAAATTCTGTTGAGAAAATTTATAGGGCCGGAATTTGAAGATGAGTGTAGTGCGATCTTGCTGCCGCATGCTTACATTTCGCGTAGTGATTACAAAGACAAGATAAGGGAATTTATGGCTCTTACGGGGGCGTATAATGATTCTTTTTTTTCATCGTTCTATTTGGGAGGAACTGTATTGTAGAATAGAAAGGGGAAGTAGATGAGGATAAGAGATACGATTCTGTAAGAAAAATTTGACAGAGAACTGAAATACTTATCGTAAAGAAACCCATGGAGAATATATTTCCTCTGAAATGGTTATATCCGTGGGAGAGCTAGTCATGAAGAAACTGTTCCACCTTGTGTGAAATTTGTATGAGACGGGGGAAATAACGCTCCGAATGCAAGAAGAATATAACAGTTACATTTCAAAACACAGCAAATGCAGACAATTGTGAAGATTACAGAACTATCAGTTTAATAAATTATGGTTGCAAAATGCTAACACGAATTATTTACATAAGAATGGAAAAAAGACCTGGTTGACTTGGATTTAGGAGAAATGTAGAACCACGCGATGCAGTACTCAACTTAGGACTCATCATAAAAAATAGCGCATTGAAAGGGGCAAACCTACGTTAACAACTTTTCTAGGATTGGAGAAAACTTTTCACAATGTTGACTGGAATACACAATTTTAAATTCTCACGTAAGAAGAGGTAAAATATAACCAACTAAAAGTTAAATACAACTTCTAGACGAATCAGACAGCAATTACAAGAGTGGAAGGCCATGAAAAGGAAGAACTTGTTGGGAAGGGAGTAAGACAGGATTTTAGCCACTGAGAAAGCTATGAAGAAAAACTAGGAGAAGTTTCAACATGGAATTAGTTCATGGAAAAGAAATATAATCCTTCCCGTTTGTCAATAACTAAGTAATTCTTTCGGAGATAGCAAAGGACCTGGAAGCGAAATCAAACGGAATGGGCATTGTCTTGAATTGACGGTACAATATGAAAATTAACAAGAAAAGAATAATGAAACGTAGTCTAAGAAAATCAGGCAATGTTGTAGGAATGAAATTAGACAACAAGGTAATAAAATAGATGAATTTTGTTATTTTCGTAGAAAATAACTTCTGATGGCCGAAGTAGAAAGATATAGCCCCCCCCCCCCCCTGTACGCAATGGTGGTGTACTAACCAGCTACGGTTATATCTCTTTGTAGGAAATAGGGATGTGACTGTGAGGCGCGGCGACTCGAGCGCACCGAGAATTTCTCGAGCTGCCGGCGCTCAAACAGTTCTCGAGGTAACGAGAAACGGTGCGGCGCCGTTTGACTGTGGCAGCACGCCACGCTAGTAACTGCTGACTCACAATACTCGCAACAACGAAAGTAGCAGAGCTGGCAGTACTTAGCGGAGGATGGAGATAACGTCTGAAACAGTCCGTCTGTATCGGAAAACTTGTTTTTACTTTGACTGCGATAAAAATAACATGCATCAAAATTAACGCTATCCAAACTTTTGATCAGTATGAGGGTAGAATAACCAACAGTCAGAATTGTAGTTGTAAACTGTGATTGCTGTGTTGAGAATGTACCAGAGCCTTAAGCTGCAAATCTTTGTTGGTACTTAACGGTGACTAAAAACCGAAGATACTGTATTCCCTGTCGATTTTTTTCTACAATAACGAAATCTAAGTAAGGAGTTTTTGGGCGTAATATACAGGGTGTTCCACTCAACTCTTTCACCCCGAATATCTCTGGAAGTACAAGAGATATTGAAAAACGACTTTCACGGTCACGAAAGGGGCTTATGAAAGTGGGTACTATGAGACAGTCTAAAACGTAAAGAAGTATTATTTTCAAGGCAAACTTATGTTTTTTTTAAATGGATACCTCATATTATTTCTTAAGCAATCAATAGCATGAAAACTCACAAAAAGAATGACGCATCGCGATGTAACCAACGCCATTCTTTTTGTGATTTTTCATGCTATTGATTGCTTAAGAAATAATATGGGGTATCTGTTTTAAGAAACATAAGTTTGCGTTGAAAATAATACTTCTTTAGGTTTTAGACTTTCTCATAGTACTGTAGCTACTTTCATAAGCTCCTTTCATGAACGTGAAGGTCGTTTTTCAATATATCTTGTAGTTCCAGAGATATTCAGGGTGGAAGAGTTAAGTGGGACACCCTGTATAGTAGCATTTCTCACTCATTTAAGTATAAATATATGTGAAATGTATAATCGTTTTCGGTGAAAGTGAAGTTTTAGTTTCGTGTGAGAGGCGTGCTTGTCAACAGTTCTATGGTTTTTGTTTTCTGAGATTTTTTTTTTCCTTTAGGAATAATTTTCATTCTCACTTTCAGAGGGCGGACTGACTGCAACGTTCAGGCTGCTCTTCAGCCAAGTGTTTCTATCATTAATTGTAAGTATTGATAGATATGTACGTAAAACAAGAAGAGAAAATGTTCGGGTACGGAGACAACTTCATAAATCCAAGGACCCTGCATGACAGCAGGAGATTGTTCAAGCTGGTGGAGACACTGTAATGGTGTAAAGTGTGTGTAGTTCGTGTGAAATAGGACCCCTGATACATGGATGGATGCTTAGGGTTTAACGTCCCGTCGACAGCTTGGTCATTAGAGACGGAGCTAACGCTCGGAGTTTTGGGCAAGGATGAGGAAGGAAATCGGCCGTGCCATTTGAAGGGAACCATCCCGGCATCTGCCTGGAGTGATAGAGGGAAATCACGGAAAACCTAAATCTGGATGGCCAGAGTTGGATTTGAACCACCGTCCTGATACGTCTAGATACGACTCCGACAGTGATACGTACGTACGCATAATGACTGATCACCTGCTGCCATTCATGTCCATTGTGCATCATTGTGCATACACACGGACTTCGGCAATTCCAGCACGACAATGCGATACCCCACACACAGGGTGGCAATTCTACAACTACGTATATACTCCGCAATCCACCGAAAGGTGCGTGGCGGAGGGTACACTGTACCACTACTACACATTTCCTTTCCTATTCCACTTCCAAATATAACGAGGGAAAAATGAATGTCTATATGCCTCTGTACGATCCCTAATTTCTCTTGTCATTGTTATCTTTAAGCGAAATGTAAGTAGGCGGCAGCAATACCGTTCTTCAGACAGCTTCAGATTCCGGTCTTCTAAATTTCCTCAACAGAAATTCTAAAAAAACAACCTCGTCTTTCATCCGTCGATTCCCATTTAAGTTACCGGAGCATTTCTGTGACAGTCGCGCAGTGGTCGAACCTACCAGTAACGAACATTGTTACTCGCCTCCGAACTGCTTCCATGTCTTTCTTTAAACTGATCTGCTGCGGGTCCCAAACACTTGAGCAATACTCAAGACGTGGTCGTACAAGCGTTTTAGACGCGGTCTCCTATACAGATGAAATTTCTCCCAGTAAACTGAATTCGCCTGTCCGCCTTACTCACAACTGTCCTTATATATTCGTTCAATTTAATATTGCTCTGCAGTGTTAGTCCTAGATATTTGAACGCCGGGACTGCATCAAGAAGCTCACTACTAATGCTGATTTCCAACATTATCGGATTGTTTTTCCTACTCATGTGCATCACCTTACATTTTTCTACTTTTAGAGCTAGCTGACATTCTTGACACGAACTAGAAATTTTGTCTAACGCATCCTGTATGGTATTACAGTCAATTAATGACGATACCCTCCCATACACCACAGCATCATCAGGAAATAGCTGCAAATGTAAGTTACTCTGTCCATCAGATCATTTATATAGATAGAAAATAATAGCGGTCCTATCACACTCCCCTGGGGCACGCCTGACGATACACTTGTCTCTGATGAACACTCGCCGTCGAGAACAACGTACTGCGCTCAATTACTTAGGAAGTCTTCCAGCCAGTCACAAATCTGTGAACCTATTCCATAAGCTCGTATCTTCGTTAGCAGTCTGCAGTGTGGCACCGCGTCGAACGCCTTTTTGAAGTTGACAAAAACACAATCTGCCTGTTGCCTTTCATCCATGGCTCGCAAAATGTCATGTGAGAAAAGGGCAAGCTGCGTTTTACACGAACGATGTTTCGTAAACCCGTGCTGATCCACAGAAAGAAGCTTATCCGCCTGAAGAAAATTTACTATAATCGAGCTGAGAATATGCTCCAAAATTCTACAGGATACTGATGTCAACGATATTGGCCTGTAATTATTATAACCGCGAGTCACCTGCGCTTTTTTCCAATCACTAAGAACTTTGCGTTGAATTAAAGATTAACGATAACTGCAAGCTAAGTAAGGGGGCCAATGCCGCAGAATGCTCTTTGTAAAGCCGACCTGGTATTCCATCAGGATCAGGAGACTTTCCAGCAGACTCGTACTCTTACGAAATGATGGCTAGCCCTGCTGAATGCATGGAGTCAATTCCTTCCAGCGATGCTTCGGACAGCTGCAGCGGAGCGGCCGAGCTCATTGAGGCCATATGCTATGATGCGTGAGGTCGTTCCCCATCGGTGGTTCGAATCCCCCCTCAGGCATGGATGTTTGTGCTGTCTTTAGTATAAGGTAGTTCATAAGTAGTTTGTAAGTTTAGGGACTGATGACCCCGCAGTTAACTCCCATAAGCTTTACAAACATTTGAACAATTAGATGCTTCGGACATTAATCGCGTCCATGCCACATGTTGTGGCACATTCGCGTGCTCGTGGGGCCCTACCGATTTTAGGCAGGTGTACCGGCTTTGTCTCTTCAGTATATAAGTCGATGACGGTCAATTATCCTTCAGAAAGTGTTATATTGTTACGAAAACTGCTCTATTAAAGTATCAAGATACTATTATAATTTCAGATATGCATAAATTTTCCGGAAGATCATTACTTTTCTGGTAATGGTGAAACACAGTTAGGGTCAGTGACGTGCTAACTTCTAACATCATATGAAAATATGATCAGACTCTTCGTTTCTCAAGCTTATTTACGTAGAATTTTCTTTGTAGTATTAGCGACAATACTGGCGCAATAGGTATGTTTCATAAATTGTTATGTAACTGTTTATTTTTTTTATTGTGAGTAGGTTAGAAACAGTTAAAGGGTGTATGAATGACATACGTAAAGTACTAGTGTATAATTTTTGGGAGATATAATTAAATCAGTCAGAATAATTATTGGGCGCAAAATAAGTTAAAATTTATTTTAATTGTATGTTTCTGACTTGTTTTAATTTTTATTTAAATCACACATCGTAAATTCACAATTTATAGTTTTATGTAAATTGAGTTACAGAACTTGGAATTATTGCGAATGTACGATGGGAAGAACACGTTGAAGCGCAACAATATTGGAGAAAAAGTCATGTGAACATTGATAGACAATTAACAACTACGTGTGACGCGCTCAGCAAAAAGTCCCGAACATTCGGTCGAGGTCTGTTTTTCAGAGAAGTTCACTGGAAAACTAGATGTATGAACTCGATAATATTTGTGGTGCAGTGCCTTTCATTATTGTAGAATTATATAGATTTAAACACGCACAAATTCTGACTGTATTGCGAATAGTTTTGCGTCTAATTTGATATTAGCAGTTCGCAGTAAATACGGAATAGATAGCCATATCATTTGTTCGTGAGATAATAAGGATTAATTTAACTGTAAATTCTTTCCGAAGGTAGCTAGAATCCTGCATGCCCTACGTTTGTGATACGAATTTACAGGTACTGTCCCATACAAGGTGGTTTCCTGCCTCTGAGTATAGCTACAGTCGGTGATTGCTCGGCGATGCTTTGCGTCACCTGTAAGATACCTAGTCCCACTGAGTGAAGGCTGTGAATTTCCAGAAGACTCTCGAGGTAGGTTAAATCAATTTATCTGTACCAACACTAATCAGGGGCCGTAAAAATAACCTGTGAGCAGGAAGGAAGACGCAATTGGCAGCCGTGGACGGGGCGAGACTCCACAAACTGAATCAGCAGACTGCACAGCTTGGCGGATGAGCTGACGGCAGCGCGAATTAGCCAGGCAGCAGGAGTTAGCAAATGCTACACGCCTTGCGCTTTGGAGGGGCCCGCGACTAAGTGTAATAACTCTGTCAAGTTAGATATGGAACGCATACCAAGTGGAAACACGGTGGCGTCTACGTCTATAATAATTATTAATAGTTACAAGCTTCCTAGGGTTTTTTATTTGTGGACGGAGAAGTTAGTACTGCTTCCTTCCACAAGTCCCCTAAAACCTCCACATCTTTGCGGATGCTGTTGCGTAGCAGTGTGCGTTTGTACCTCCCTACAGTACGCACGAGGTGTCGTAGTTGCTGTCCAAGTCTTTATGGAAAACAGAGTTCTGACTAACCTGTTGTCTTCTATAGTTATGTCCCCAGCGCAGAAGACAGCACACAGGTCGTTAGTTCTTCTACAGCATACAAGTGCTGCTAAAATACGTTCTGTAGGATGGAAGCATAAGAAGCGACTCGCGAGATTTTTAATTGTCAGGGATGCCATTTATTAAATAAATAATACAATACGAACAAGTATTGTTAATACGACACGGCCTATGCTGCCCGTAGTTCATGTTGAGACCTCGACTGTTATCACAATTATACAAAACTTTACTCATTACTGGCGCGGTTCGGCGCGTATAGTGATCAGCTCGAGGCTGAAACTGCGGCGCGTTGCGAGAGGGCACCTGACGCTCTGTTTCGCACTAAAACATGGCCGTCGCGCGCCTTCTGCAAAATCGCCCTTCTCTTGTTACAATAAGAGAAGGCACCTTAAACTTCTTAAACTGTCAAAACCTAGCCTGTCCTTGAGAGATATTTATCACAAATTCTCAGCTCAGAATAATTAATATTTATTATATAATTAACAAAACTAATTTCAAAACAAATCACGTGATGTGAAATGCAGCAGCCAATGCGAGGAGAGTACCAGTAACATAGGCGAGATTTCCCATGGGAACCAGCACCTAATGTGCTATATGCTACTGCTCCCCACCCCACATTTCAACATATGCTACACTTCTGTCTCTCTTCTGCGTTTAAGACACGCACGATGTTAGCAAAGAAACGACCAGCGGCCAGAAATATGGAGTGGCCATAGGCCAGGAATATCACATAGTTCCAGCATAGATCTCAAAGTGAGCATCGTAACTTTACAAAATTTACAGCAGAATTTCTTAATATAGATTTTATAGAGCTGACAATTCACGGGCTGGGCGTTTCGTTCCCATTAGAGGCCACAGTAAAAATTACTAACAGAAGTAACATGGAATCGTTTATACATACGGTAATTTCAAATATATTATTTATTTGTAACAAGCAGACTACTGCAAAACGTGAATTCTCTCACTATTTTAAGGTCGTAGCATCTGGACCTGATCAAAAATTCTCTGGCGTCGGTATGTAGAACTGAATAATCGGCGAGTCGTGGGAGGTGACCTCGATGTCCCGCAATGGCAATAGCTCATGCAAGCAACGCTACACACCCACAATTCACCATGAAAAGCACAAGAATGCTGACGTTGGCAACAGCAATGCAGAAAAGGAAGTCGACACGACGAAGGTGCCGACATGAATCAATCGGACGTTGGAGGCCAATCGTCAGCGTCTCGTGCGAATTTTTCCATTGCTTTACAAAGTAGGCGGAGCGTAATTTTATATAGTGATTGCGAAATTTGATGACTGGAGAGATAAGAAGCACTGAACAGAAGATAACGTACTTGTTGTCTCTCAATATTTCCTGAAAACTATGTTGATTCAAGGTATGTAACTACTTAGACCTCAGCTGCCGGTGTTTCATCTGATCATAAAACGCTGTAGTAGTAATGTTAAATTTCGAATAGAGTAACTTGAAACTTGTTCGGCCTTAGACCTGGTATAGAGTAACAGGTTTTTGATATCACAATGGAAGCCACCGAATTGACCTTATTCACTGCTAGCTGTCCTTCATCGCCTAGGAGGACCGGATATATCACAACCAAATTTATTTGGGAGATAACTAATTGTACAAAGACAACTTGATTGAAAACATATAGCTCCATGTGAATTGAGGAAGATCATGAAATCTGTATTCAGCGTTACTGCAATTGCTGGCTTTAACTACTGCTGCAAAATAGGAAGAGTCCTGAGGAGACATGGTATTAAATCGATTTTCCGACCTCCTAGGAAAATTAAGGAGATGCTACGCCCTGCAAACGACAGCCATATACAATATGCCTTATGAGTGTTTAAGCAACTACATTGGTCGGCCGCGGTGGAGTGTTCAAATGTTCAAATGTTTGTAGAGCTTATGGGACTTAACTACGGGGTCATCAGTTCCTAAACTTACAAACTACTTATGAACTACCTTATACTTAAGAAGACACAAACATCCATGCCCGAAGGGGGATTCGAACCCACGATCGTAGCGGCATTGCAGACTGTGGCTGGCGCGCCGCAGACCGCTCGGCCACTGCGGCTAAACCCACTTAGAAGCTCGAATTAAGGATATTGATAAATACGCTGAAAATATTTCCTGTTCTACACATTCGTTGTATTTGGACACAAAATTTGCTGTAGATTGCTGTACAGAAGTATCCATTTTTCGATTTAGTTGAAAACCTCTACACATTTTCCGATTCTACCTCTAGATGGGAGGGGGGCGGCCTTTCTTTTAAGGGAACTAAAAGTAAAAGAATTCCCGTTTTGTCAAGCACTAGATGATGTTGATGATGATGATCGTGTGGCATTTATGGCCGTTAGACCCCAACTGGGGTCGTGTTCAGCCTGCCTGGTGCAAGTCTTTTTATCTGACGCCACTTCGGCGACTTGCGTGTCAATGATGATGGAATGATGATGAGGACGACACAACACCCAGTCCCCGGGTGGAGAAAATTTCCAACCCGACCGGGAATCGAACCCGGGCCCCCTGCGTGGCAACCCACCACGCTGTCCACTTTTTTTTTTTTTTTTTTTTTTTTTTTTGTTCATCAAGTAGATCTATGCTTTGCGGTCGTTTTCATTGTTCGTTCTTTGTCGTTCGTTGATCATTTGGCTCAGCTTTTTTATTACAGAGGACGTTCAGCCCTCTGACCGGGCGCGCTGAGCCACGGCGCCCGGCTTTTCATATTGGGAGAATGACCTCCCGCCAAAAATTTATTTATTCTGTGCGAATAATGCCGCCCAAACAATACGTTCGGGATACACCGCACCTACGTTCGGTAGACTACGGAGGCGGACAACACTAGATGGTAGGTCCGAGCTGATGCTACGAAGGCAATGTTATGTGGTTTTAATATTACGAAAAACGTTTTGTGTGATTTCTACTTTCATAAATCAAAAGGTATAGCGCTATAAGCAAGCTTAGGTACTAATTATGGACATGATCAAGTTGTAAATGGGAATAATGTGTGTCGCGTCAAACATAATCCTGGAACTTTTTTCCTATAAACCTTGCCTGAAACACTTGCAGGCGACCAGCGTTTCGCTGCGGTGGCCTGCTCACCGTCTGAACATGGCGTAAGACCTTTCGTGAGTACGTCCAAGCACTGAGGTTAAAGCTGAAGCTTTGAATAGCTACGACGAAACTAAACCAACTTCAAGGCGAAAGAAAAAGAAGGAAGTTTTAGGATTCGACGTCCCGTCGACAGCATAGTCATTAGATACAGAAAGATGACACAAACGAAATATAAGTATGACCATTCCAGCACTTACCTATACTCGATGAAGTTGTACAAAATATAACGCCCGAAGTTCATGAGGTTTTTTGTCATAGTTGACAATATACTGGCTGCATTACATAACCGCATGGAAAACTATTATTAAGTGATAAATGTTTCTTAGAATACTATGTGAGTTTAAACTTCTTGCAGCAGTAGAGATCTTGATAAGAAATCCAAATATCGTCAATGCTTACCCAGGCGATTTAGAAGAATATTTAGGCGTCGAAGTGGTGCACTTCGCTCATATGTTCAGGAGAGATGCTGTTATTGAAAGCAAAACTAACTAATTTCTGGGATTATAAATTTAAAAAAAAACTTTAAATGGATATTTCATTAAAATGCGTGTTTGCCACAAATAGAGAAAGCCCCACAAACGTATATGACTTTGATTAACACCAGTGCAGAACGGAGTGACAAAAGGGTTTTCAGCTTTAAATACACTCCGGGCCATTAAAATTGCTACACCACGAAGATGACGTGCTACAGACGCGAAATTGTATCAAATTGGTGTAAGGAGTGAACTTCACTCACCGCGACCTATGTATTTCACAGGAGAGGGCACAAAAATTTCGGTGGCGAGTCATCATGCAACGATTTACACTTCCACCATCCGACCAGTTACGTCGGCAAGAGGATAATTAATCCCAAGGATACTGGTGATTTATCAGAAAACTAGAAATCATTTCTGAGTTGCTTCATAATCCGGTCTAATCGTGAAACGAATCGTGACGCAATTCTTTCAAGATAATGAATTTCCGTATGAAGCACAGGGATCTCTCTGGTTAACTCGCACATGAACATTACGACATAAATTCTAACGCTGCTGCACGACTCCAAAACACGGTTTATAGAGTGGGTACAATTCCGCCTATATGTACTGTCATGCTCAGAAGTATCCGAACGACCTGAATTGCATTTCATCTGATTCGCATGCAACCCTCATAACGCAGCCCCTCTAAACGCTTCTCGGTACAGTCGTTTGACTCTGGTTGGTTCTAACAAGTCCCACTAGAAAACACTGCTCTGTATCGTAAAAACTAAAGATATAAAATAATACCACAGTGCTACAAATATCAGGGAACACCTTATTACATCACAGACAAGACTGTCCTTAAGGCCTGTAAGCTCACATTTATTACAAGAAATGACATACCTGGAATGTTACCACTCTCATTATTACGTCGGATAGGCAATGCACTTGGTAAGTTCGTCGTATTCATGATTGCTTGAACAAAGTAACATACCGTACTTATTATTTAACACAAAAGACATTAAATATGTAAGTTACTCACGAGCAGCTAGTTGAGAATATGTATGAACTTCAAATGACACGACGAACCGTCTCGTTGTGCATATGGATTGAAACCCAGGTCACGCAGACTAAGCAACGATATCTTGGCTGACGGAAACTAACAGTCATTCATGACTAAGCATGCAGAGAGGGATATACTTCGATTTTAGACAGTATCAGTTAGCAAATATCAATTTTAAATTACATACCGTAAACATGTTTAATGGACGGGAATTCCTACACAGCATCTATTGTCACTGTTAAAGAACTTCGAGAGATTTTCAATATTCATTCTTTACAAGTACCTTACTTGAAATGCCGTGAGGTAAAGCTTTGTGTTGGACAGGCATTCGAACCCACCTACCTAATAGGATTGTTATCGAAGCACAATCAACTGTGGCATATCGGATTTTCTCGGCCGTAGCTACATATTTAACTAAAATGACGAGACAAAATATAAATTTGTTTACTTCCCAGGACTCCAGCCCGAAACCTGTAGCTGTTATATTCTAGAGAAAACGAACGTTAAATATGGTTTTGTTACACCAGCAGTGACATGTGAGCATGTTTGAATTGGAAATAATATGACGAATAGTCCAGTTATGACTGGGAATCGAACACGACACATATCGTTGTTGACTACACACAAAGAGACGTCGTCTACCAAATTTTTCTCCACCAGCAGCTCGGAATAACATCCTTGATCTTAACAGCGATCTCGCAAATTATTCCGTCTCTGACTGGGAGTCATAAGGTCAGATATCGTTAGCGTTAATAGCGAATGAAAATATATTAAAGATCAAAATTATCATCTACCAGCATATAGGTGTTCTCATGCTAGAGCTTGATAACACATAATGAAAACTTTATTGCCGGGCCAGCATTCGAGCCCACTGACGCGCAATATGCGGATGTGTTGAGAAATCTGCAGTTTTGAACAAACAACAAATAGCAGTCGAGCTTTATTGTCACGAAGCGATCAGGCCGGCCGCGGTGGCCGAGGGGACTGAGGCGCTCCAGTCACGGTCTGCACTGCCACTACGGTCGGGGGTTCGAATCCCCCCTCGGGCATGGATATTTGTGCCGTCCTAGTTCGTAAGTAGTTCATAAGTAGTTTGTAAGTTTAGGGACTGATGACCCCGTAGTTAAGTCCCATAAACTTAACAAACATTTGAACATTGAAGCGATCAGATTCCGCGTTAAGGGCGGTATGAGTTACATCCCAAGTCCAGAACCAATTTTATCGACATACAGAAGCCTCAAATAAAAGATGGAAGAGTCCTGTGACCCTACATAGCGTTTGTTTCGTCACTAGAAACAAACGAGTAGTATATGAAAGGTTTCACATGTCAACACTTCTTACTTTGTTGTGGTTCAAGCTAACCTCTACTTGGTATAGAAGGAATAACATGTTTAATGTGAATTTGAGAAGACAATGCCATTATACCTTCTTCACTTGGCGTAGCCAGAAGTGAAGTGAATCTGTCTCTCCCTATCAAAAATCAGCGGCAGAAGTTGCAATCGAACACAGACCTTAAGTATATCAACCTATCATCAATCCAACAGTCCACCAAATACTCTTCTATGTGACTAATTTTTCTATCATAACACCGTTGCGACACACTGGATGAGAATTCTGATACACAGGCCCCATGTAGTGGTTTACACCATAATCAATACATTCATTTACTTGGCTGACTGAATCGCCATGAACTAGCTGCCTCGGATACCCAGTGCATACATTCAAGTATATTTTATCATCGAAATAAAATCACGCAACTGCCATCTACACAGAACTGCCAACAGTGTAGGATGCAGAAATTTAAATAGGTAGTGTTCCTTAGCACTTGAGCTACTCTATTGCGCTATCTGTTTGTTGAAAACGTCATGAAGTGCAAAAGAAAACCTCTAACTGTCTGTATCTCAGAAGTCTAGATCCGGCCATATGCATTACCTGACAGCACTGTGGAATGCGGAACGTCTGGAGGAAACGTCGCCTTCTGGAGCTGCTGTAGCCACGTGTCAGCTATTTGCGTAAAGGTAAGCGTCGCGCACCGTAGACAAGGAGTCGCTACATTTTTAAGTGCTAATGTAATGGATCCCTGAACATAATTCCCTTCACTTCTAAACCCAAATTAGTCGCATTTGGAAAAGGGGCTAACTTCTGCGACATTTTGTTCATTTCAGGTTTAATAGACAGGCGGATGCAGCAGATGCATCTGGAAACCTTTGTATTATGTTTTGAGAGGGTCTGTCGAGAAAAAGTAGATCAGTATATTCTACATTCCTGTCGTGTGGCATTTTATTCATCTTCGAACGTTGTTTGACAGCTTAAACTCAGGATACGTTTTCTACATGCATGTAATCAATTAAATTGCATGTGCATTGCCAGACTGTTATAGATAACATCAGAGAATTCGCATATATATTTGATGATTAATTCCTCTCTCTGATGTTTACTGTTGTTGTAACAACACTAAAATGAACCATACTACAACTGAGCACTGTATTATAATAAATGAAATAAAAATACCCTCGATAACCTTATGACGAACGTCTGTTTAATTAAATCTGAGTATCTGTACAAAAGCGTGCCTGTATTGGCATGAATTAGTAAAATACTACTCACTTTAGATTGGATCTGTATTTAATTGGTATGTTGTGTCATACTAAAGAGGTACGTAAATGTGGTATTTCATACATAATGTTATTCATTCCTAGAAACCCAAAATTTGTTTATCAGCAGCGGAAGGAGGCGTTACCTGTTGTTTAGCATTGTAAGTTTTTCACCGTTGGACTATGAGAGAAAGCATTTTCTGGCGATTTCCTTATCGATGTTTGGTCTGACTGCTTGTAGCTCTTTCACAGAAGGGATAGAAATGTTATAGTCAGCGAGACTGGAACCGCAAACCACAACAGACGCATTTTCACAGGTCAGCACGTTACAACAGAGCTAGCGAAGAGGTACGTGCGTTGGCTTCCTCTTACGAGGCCAATAGTGGCTATAACGCACAAATTGATATTTAAAGGACGAGATTAGTTGCGATTTCCACGTTCAACGACTTTCCTGGGCTGAAAACAGTGAATTTACGATCTTTTGTTACACCTCAAGCGTTAACAACTCAGATTATTCAATGGAAATTATAGGAACAATCAGGGGAACTTTGTGGCTTAATTCCTTGTACACCAGGAAGTAACTCGTTAATAACTGAGTTGCCAAACATACCATGCGTTGTTGCTTAATCTCACAGTACCAGCAGGAAGAAGACAAATCGATGTGTTCGTAGAGCAGGCTGGGAAGTGACCATAGCTGGCGTCTCAAAGACGCAGCTGCTACGGCCTGGGATACTTACTGCGTCTGATTCACATTTCTGTAACTAGGTTTACGGACTGGAGCTTAGATACTAATAATAATCAGAACTGACTACAAACTAAACATCATAAATCAGTAACTCTCAAAATTGTTTTTATATTTCTTTCGTAAGTGTACTCAAAACTACGAAACTCATTCACAGACGTTTTCGTGCCTGGCCGATAGTCGTGCACAACAAACAAATAAAAATTAAAAGAGAATGTGTGTGTGTTTGTGTGTGTGTGTGTGTGTGTGTGTGTGTGTGTGTGTGTGTGGGTGTGTGTGTGTGAGAGAGAGAGAGAGAGAGAGAGAGAGAGAAATAAGAAAGAACGGGGGAGAGAGAGAAAAATTGTTGTTAAGAAATTGAATCATGGTATGTAAAGAAATCTTTGATTAAAATGACATGTTCCATCCCATTACAAAATGTCCTATTCATGATCTATGTAACAAGTATTAATCTAATAAAATCTAATCCAATCTTATCTAATCATAGTGCCGCGAGTATGGCGACAGAATGCAGGGCGCAGTAATTAGCGTCGTAGATCTCTCTGCTTGTTGTCAACAGTTAAAATTCCACTACGGGAACAAAAAAAAAATTTCTTTTTCTTCGATATTTCTAGAATGTTCTACATATTTCTTATGTTTGTTGTACTTGTAAGTTCAAATGTATAAATAGTGGAGCACTCCAAGCAGGAGGCAGTCTGTACTGAGTGTACACTTGTGTTGGCAAAAAACGTGTTCTAAGTGTAAAGTGTTATGCTTGCGTGACGACCAGCCTTCGAATTCTGGGCCACCTGCAGTTTCAACGTGACACTCTCTGTTGAAGGCGCCGGGTATTCTGCATCATCGTGGCTCCAATTAGGCAGCGTAAGAGCCGTCGCCTACACTGACAAGAACTAGGATACAAAGGGTATACTGACCACCTGCGTCAGAAGGTCCGTGTCATCAAAAGACCCATGGATACGAAAACAGTCGTTGGCCAGCTGCACATCAGACACCCATCGGTGTTCTCTGGAGATGCTGGATAGGACCCAAAGAAATGGCTGAAAAGATTCGACTGAGTCACCAAGTGTAATAGGTGTGACCACATTATGTGCTTGGCAAACTATATTTCTACCTGGATGGCACGGTGCAGCAGTGGTATGAAAATAACGGGGACAAGGTCGATAACTGGGAAAAATTCCAGACTGAAATTAAGAAGACGTTTGGAGAGCAACAACAAGTCCGTTTATCGGAAGAGCATGTGAAGAACATGGGCCAACAACATGGTGAGTCAACACAGTCGTATATACAGTGTGTTTTGGTCACGTAATTCATCCGAATATGACGAAGGCCGATAAAAATTCACACCTGATGAAGGACATTGCAGATGACATGTATCGAGCTCTTCTGTTAAAAGACGTTTAAACGACACAAAAGTTTACCTAATGGTGTCAGAAAATTGAAGAGATGCAACATAGGAGAGTTTGAGGAAAGAAGTATGACAGACTCCCAAATGCAGTTCCTATGGTTGTTGTGTAACACGAGCATTATTTTGCTTCTCTCATACGGCAAATTGTAAGAGAAAAATTACAACAGATTATGGCAGCCGGGACTGTTGAACCAAGCGAGCACCAGATTTTGGCCACGGCTGTCGGTCCTGTTCGTCATGAGGGAGCTGACTCTGCTGACGAAGAGGTATTTCAAGCTTTGGAGCCTGTCAGCCGCACCAGTCGCACGCGACGTGAAAAATGGCCTCGCCCTACTATGACTTACACCGTAGCCGCCAAACGACAGCCTAGGAATCGACCGACGCGGCTGCACAAAACTCCCCCTCAACTACAGCGCCGCGCAGGAGGACAGATATCTGGAAGACAGAAGACAACACGCCATTGTGTTTTCAATGTGGGCTCTCTGGACTTGTCGTGCGATACTGTAGGGAGAGAAGACAAGTTTTTGACAATTATTATACTGCAAGACGCCAACCATCAGAGTAGTCCTTTCAACGACAGTCAACTCCAGACGATTACTGTCAACCTATGGGGCGAAGCCCGTAGCCGTATCCTGGACGTGGACGCTCTCTAATACGCCGCCGCAGTTCGCCTTTCTCCGTCGCCGTCGCCTTGCAGAAATACCAGCCGCTCGCCTAGCCGCCGTGTTAAGGAAAACTAGGCGAGGCGACCATCTACGCAGGTGAGGCCGCCGCAGGTGAAACTCCCCCATGGACGACAGTCGCCAAGATGTCGGAAAATCTCATTAACATCATAATCGACGGCCAAACTGTCTGGGCACTAGTCGATTCAGGAGATTTCTTCACTGTATTGTCGAATGACTGCCGCCGCAAGCTAAAGAAGATAATGTTCTCCTTTTGTTCACAGAAACGTAATCACTGAAGAGAAGTTAAGCTGAAATTAAACAATTTGTGCTTTAAACAATGTCTTCTTCCTATTAACACAGTAGACTCAGTACCGCGTCCTCTTCTACAACTGCATTTAATCGACAGGGAACAGAGGCAACAAGCATTCTGATGAATTTGTCATTCTGTGGCATCTCTTCCCACGCAGCGTGAACTGCTTCCGACATTGCTGCCTTGGATGTTTGTGCAGGTCTTTTGCTCCTAATAATTTTTTTCATCTCTGTCCACACGTGCTGTATGAGATTGAGGACAGCAGCTTTTGGAGGCCAGTCCAACAGCTCAATGTCTCCTATCGTCTGAAACCAGTGTCTTACACGATTGGCTTTATGGATTGTGGAACAGTCATGTTGGAAGATGATTCTACCTCCAGGAAGTAGCTAACGAATAGAAGGGAGCATGATATCTTCCAGTATTTCGCAATAATAACCACTAAAACGTGGGCGCTCAAGTTCCCACAGCACGCCGCAGCCATCTGCTGATATCCATCCCCAAACTGTGACAGACGTCCGGCCACATCTTTGCCTCTGCTGGACATATTTACGATCATATCTCTTTCCACTTGGTCGATACACATGGGCAGAGCAATATTGAACAGTTCAAAATGCCTTCTCATCGGTAAATATAACTCGATTCCAGTACGAAAGCGGCTTCCTTCTGTAGGCCATTGTGAAATTTAAGCTGGCAGCCCTATGTTTCTCTTTCAGCATTTCCTTAACGGCCGCTTTCCGTCCATACCTTACTTTCTCGTTGAGACGACGACGTATGGTCTACCTGCTAACTGTTAGCTGCAGGGTGTTTTTAATTTCACTGCTGCTTCTGAAAGGGTCCTCAACACTGCAGCGGAGTATACGCTTGTCTTCATCCTCTGCGGTAGTCCGTGGGCGTCCAGAGCGACGATGGTGGTTACGTGGCCTTCATCTTCCATCCTCTTCACCCAGAGATGAATAGTGGATTTGCTATATCCCAGAGAATTGGAAATGGCACTGATACAGTACCCATCTTCATATTTTAATGTAAAACACATCGGAAATATTTGCATAACCAGACGAAGATGTTTATTTTAATGAAGAGTACGTATTTCTCATAATACGCATAATGTCAATGAAGATTGAGGCATCAAGGCAAGACCATTTTTGTTGTTTAATTTTTCTCCTTTTCTGTTTTTGCCAACTTTAAGGCACTACATTCAGTTCTGTTTTCTTTACTTTGGTGCAGGGGCACACAAGTGCCAAAGCAGGTACAAAAAAGAGATTTTTAATTTTAATGCCAAGCAGAAAACATAGTGGTGGCTACATGGTAGCAAAGTGGCAAAGAGCAAGACTAAAAATACAAAGGCCTCAGGTTCGATCCACGGTCAGTCCTACGATTTTTATCTGCCATTTTAAGCTTACTTCCTCTCGGGTAGTGTTTGTTGATGTGAAAAATGCCGAGTTGGACTGTGGTCCGAAAGCCACGTTAAACTGTAGGTTGTCAACAATCTCAGTAGGTGTCATTTCTGGGCAAACACGCACAAATCTTACTTAAGCTATATTCCTGGATGATAAGGAAGGACAGTAAGTGTGTGGTTCAGGCATAAAAATTTGTATCCTTATTTTAGATTAAAAGACATAGCAGCTGGTAAGAAAAACCGATGTAACATTTGATTTTACTTAGTTAACAATCCGATTACCTGCTGCTTTCGTTTCTCCGTCACAGAACTTCACATCATGCACCTCATCTTTAAATGCGTGCTCACTTTGATACTTCTAAATGGAGGTAAATCAGACATCTTTCGCAGTTAGTTGAGAAGGACGAAAAGGTCTTGATAGGAGTCCCGGCTTATTACAAAACTGTTTTTTATTTTTTTTATTTTCAAGGCCTGATATTGGCGATAGTTTCGGTAATCCATGACACTTCATGGCTATTCGGCAAAATATGATAGGATTAGATCTGATTAGTTTAGATTACATAAATACTTGTTGCATAAAACATGAATACGACATTTTGTAATGATGTGAAACGTGTCATTTTAATGAAAGATTTTTGTAGAACAATTTTTACACTCTTTTTTACTGTTCTCTCTCTCTCTTTCTCTCTCTCTCTCTCTCTCTCTCTCTCTCTCTCTCTGAGAGACACACACAAACACATTCTTTTTTTATTTTAATTTATTTGTTGTGCCCGACTATCGGCGAGGCACGAAAACGTTCGTGAATGAGATTCTTAGTTTTGAGTGCATTTACGAAAGAAATGTAGAAACAACTATGAGAGTTACTGATTTATGATGCTTAGTTTGCAGACAGTTCTAAGTATTATTAGCAACTGCATTACCTATTCAAGGCCGTAGCAGCCGCGTCTTTGAGACGCCAGTTGTGGTCACTTCCCAGCCCGCTGTAGGAACACATCAGTCCGTCTTCTTCCTGCTGGTACTGTGAGATTTGGCAACAACGCAAGGTATGTTTGGCAACTCCGTTATCAACGAGTTACTTTCTGGTGTGCAAGGAATTAAGCCTCAAAGTTCCCCTGATTGTTCCTGTAATTTCCATTGAATAATCTGAGTTGTTATCGATTGAGGTGTAACAAAAGATCGTAAATTCACGGTTTTCAGCCCAGGAAATCGCAACTAATCTCGTCCTTTAAATAGCAGTTTACGGGCTCTACCAGTATTGGCCTCGTAAGAGGAAGCCGACGCACGTATCTCTTCGCTAGGTCTGTAGTAACGTGCTGACATGTGATATAAAGCGTATTTTGTGGTTCGCGGTTCCAGTCTCGCTGACTGTAACATCCGTATCCTTTCTGTGAAAGAGCTACAAGTAGTCAGATCAAACATCGACAAGTAAATCGCCAGAAAATGCTTTCGGCTCATAGTGCAATGGTGAAAAACTTACAATGCTGCACAACTTCTACTGAAAAGCAAATTTTGGGTTTCTAGGGATACATATCTTTATTTATTAAATGCTACATTTGCATACCCCTTGAGTATGACACACCATACCAATTAAATACAGATGCAATCGTAATCTAAAGTCAGTAGTATTTTACTAATTCGTGCCAATGCTTATGCACAGATACACAGTTTTATTAAAACAGACTTTCGACATAAGATTATCGTGGGTTGTTTTATTTCATTCCTAATAACACAGTGCACTATTTTAGTAAGGTTTTTTTTAGAGTTGTTAAAACAATGGTAAACATGAGAAAGAGAAATTAATCATCAATAATATATGAGGATTCTCTGATGTTATCTATAACAATCTGGCAATGCCCATGCAGTTTAATTGATTACATGCATGTAGAAAACTTATTCTGAGTTAATGCTGTCAAACAAGGTTTGAAGAAGAATGAAACGCCTCTCCCACACGACAGCTAATGTAGAAAATATTTTACTGGCGTAGTTTCGCGCGATGCTCTCTCCCCATACATAATACACAAGTTTTGAGATGTACCTGCCTTCACCCGTCTATTAAACCTGAAAAGAATAAAATGTCGCAGAAGTTAGCCCCTCTTCCACATGGGACTAACTTAGGTTTAGAAGTGAAGGGCATTATGTTCAAAATTAAATCAGATTGATAACTTCAGGAGACAGCAGAAAAGCTTTTTAAAAATGTAGCAGTGAATGTACACGAACTTATCTACGGTGCACGACGTTCACCTTTACGCTACTAGCTGACACGTGGCTACAGCAGCTCGAGAAGTCAACAACGATTCCTCCAGACGTTCCGAATTTCACAGTGCTGTCAGGTAATGCATATGGCCGGATCTAGACTTCTGAGAGGCACACAGTTACAGCTTTTCTTTTGCACTTCATGACGTTTTCAACAAACAGATAGCGCAATAGGGTGGCTCAAGTGCTAAGGAACATTAACTATTTAAATTTCTGCATCCTATACTGTTGGCAGTTCTGTGTAGATGGCAGTTACGTGATTTTATGTCGATGATAAAATATACTTGAATGTATGCACTGGGTAGTCAAGGCAGCTAGTTCATGGCGATGCAGTAAGCCAAGTTCAAATCAAGTGTTTGTATAGCTTATGGGACTTAACTACGGGGTCATCAGTCCCTAAACTTACAAACTACTTACAAACTAGCTTATCCTAAGGACGACACAAATATCCATGCCCGAGGGGGGATTCGAACACCCGACCGTAGTTGCCGTGCAGGCCGTGACTGGAGCCTCAGTCCTCTCGGTCACCGAGGCCGGCAGTATGCCAAGTAAATTGATGTACTGCTTACGCTGTAAAGAGGGCCTGTGTATCAGAATTCTCATCCAGAGTGTCGAAAATGAGTTACGGAGAAGAGGGTTAGGTGGTCTGTTGGATTAATGATAGGTTGATATAATTATGCTATGGATTCGATTCCGACTTCTGCCGATGGGTTTTGATAGGAAGAGACATATTCTATACACTACTGGCTACGCCAAGTGAAGAAGGTATAATGGCATTGTGGTCTCAAATTCCCATTAAACATGTTATTCCTTCTCTACCAAATAGAGGTTAGCTTGAACCACAATAAAGTCAGGAGTGGTATTTGAGATTCTGTATGTCGATAAAATTGGTTCTGGACTGGGAATGCAAGTCATACCGCACTTTTTGTTCAAAGCTGCAGATTTCTCAACATCTCCGCATATTGAGTGTCAATGGATTCGAATGCTGGCCCGGCACCAAAGTTTTCATTATGTATTATCAATCTCTAGCATGAGAACACCTATCTGGTGGTAGCTAATAATTTTGATCTTCAATGTAATTGATTGTCAACACTAACGATATATGATGTTTACAACTCCCAGTGAGACACAGAACTATTTGTGAGATCACTGTAATATCAAGGATGTAATTCCGAGCTGCTGGTGGAGAAAAATTGGGTAGCTGAGGTCTCTTTGTTGTGTAGTCAACAACGATATGTGAGGGGTTCGATTCCCTGTCATATTATTTCAAGTTCAAACATGCTCACATGTCTCTGCTGGTGTAACAAACCCACATTTAACGTTCGTTTTCTCTAGAAGATAACAATGATAGGTATCGGGTTGGAGTCCTGGGAAGGAAAAACATGTTTCTTCTCGTACTTTTAGTTAAAACAGCCAGCTTCCGCCGAGAAAATCCGATATGTCACAGTCAATTGTGCTTCGATAACAATCCGATTAAGTTCTGGGTTCGAATCCAGCACAAAGCTTTACCTCACGGCATTTCAAGTAAGGTACTTGTAAAGAATGAATATTGAAAATCTCTCGAAGTTCTTTAACAGTGACAATAGATGCTGTGTAGGAATTCCCGTCCATTAAACATGTTTACGGTATGTAATTTAAAATTGATATTTGCTAACTGATACTGTCTAAAATCGAAGTATATCCCTCTCTGCATGCTTAGTCATGAATGACTGTTAGTTTCCGTCAGCCAAGATATCGTTGCTTAGTCTGCGTGACCTGGGTTTCAATCCATATGCACAACGAGACGGTTCGTCGTGTCATTTGAAGTTCATACATATTCTCAACTAGCTGCTCGTGAGTAACTTACATATTTAATGTCTTTTGTGTTAAATAATAAGTACGGTATGTTACTTTGTTCAAGCAATCATGAATACGACGAACTTACCAAGTGCATTGCCTATCCGACGTAATAATGAGAGTGGTAACATTCCAGGTATGTTATTTCTTGTAATACATGTGAGCTTACATACCTTAAGGACAGTTTTACCTGTGATGTGATAAGGTGTTACCTGATATTTGTAGTACTGTGGTATTATTTTATATCTTTAGTTTTTGCGATACAGAACAGTGTTTTCTAGTGGTGACTTGTTGGAACCATTTTCAAGAGTCAAACGACTGTACCGAGGAAGCGTTTAGAGGACCTGGTAGACAGCTGCATTATGAGGGTTGCATGCGAATCAGGCAACTCAGGTCGTTCGGATACTTCTGAGCATGACAGTACATATAGGCGGAATTGTACCCACTCTATAAACCGTGTTTTGGAGTCGTGCTGCAGCGTTATAAGTCATGTCGTGATGTTCACGTCCGAATTAACCAGAAGAGACCCCTGTGTTTCATTGGGGAATTGGTTATCTTGAAAGGATTACATGTCGATTCGTTTCACGATTAGACCGGATTATAATGCAACTCAAAAATGACCTTTAGTTTTCTGATAAATCACCAGTATCTTTGGGATTAATTATCCTCTCGCCGACGTAACTGGTCGGATGGTGGAAGTGTAAATCGATGCATGATGACTCACCACCGATATTTTTTCTGCCCTCTCCTGTGAAATACATAGATCGCTGTGAATGAAGTTAATTCCTTATACCACTTTGATCGGTGTTGTCCATAGCATATACAAGGAATATCTAGATTAACAAAGACTGTTTACGATGAAAGGAAGGAAGAATGTAATGAAGCTTAGGGTTTAAAATCTAATCGACAGTCTAGTCATTAAAGGCGGTGCTCTAATCTAATTTTTGGGCAAGGATAGGGAAGGAACTCTGTTATGCCCTTTCAAAGGAAGTATCCTTCATTCGTCTGCAGTAATTTAAGGAAATCACGAAACGTAAATCTGTGTGGCTGAAGTTGAATTTGAACCACCTAACTCCCGAATGTCAGTGCAACGTTACCACTATCCAGCTCGCTCGATGATTACGATCACTAAAGGTCCTAAGGTCAACATGACATGTTGCATATGGCCCGATGTGAGCGGAATATCTCACTTTGTGTCTTACAGTGTAATTGGCGATGGCATATAGTTTATACATTTCTATAATCTGCACTTGAAACATTTTATTGCTAACTACAACCCAACTACTACTGTGATCGCAGCTACCGGAAAGGCATGAACTACACAAAGCAGTTCCTTTAGTATGACGATATTCGGCCTAAAAATTGACTGGGTAATTTCTGTATGCCCCTTGAATAACATCCATGATAATGGCAAAAGAAATGATACATTTTATGTTATTTAAAGTGGCGTTTACCTCTGGTACTATGAGACGTCTTCTGGGGGACAACTGGACCGGCTGTCCATCCTTGAGCCAGTAAATGCTGAACTGCGGATATCCTTCCGTGGTGCAGTTGAGCTGTGCACCACGACCCATGTCTACGGTCTGCTGCTGAGGATTTATGTACGCTGTCAGCGGCGCTGAAACATTTATATGTACTGTCAGCAATATATACATATCTCAAGGCAGATAATTGCGATGAATAGGAGACGAAAGTTGCATGGTGCACTCAAAACATATGTTTCCTTGCTTATTCTTTTAATAAAATTTTCTAATATTTTCCAATGCGTGGTAGACATACTCTAAGCATAAGAGAGAGAGGGAGAAGCTTCTGCAAACGACAGTATCTGAAAACAAAGTAGTATAACTAGAAACACGTACACTACATTTGTGTCCGTGTTTCATATGTTATTTCACACATAACTGACCAGGATGTTAATTAATTTTATTTTATTTGCTATTTATGTTCTTCCCGCACACATTTATAAATATTCTGCTTCAGTGTGAGTGCATTTGTATATTTGTATGAGTGTGGAAGGTTGCTGTAACATTGAGTAATTGCTGTACAATGGCTAGCAATCAGTGCTTCGAACTTTAGGGCCTCGTTTCGTAGTTAGTAGTACATGCTCCCATTCGTCGTCTACTCAGCCTTCTGCTGCAAGCCAAAGACAGTGTTTGTAGAGAAGTAGAGAAGATGGCCAGACGTTCTTGTTCTAATAAGGTTGTGCCAACCTTTTGTGCACGTGATAGGTTAACATGAGGAAACAGCTCTTAGCTGTTAGAGGAGGTAAAAGTGTTTGCTTGGAAGCTTAAGTTGGTAGTGAATAGCGCTGAACGCACCCCACCGGAAGTGTGGCCAGGGAGCGTCCTGCACGTGGTCTGGGGCTTCATTCTTCCTTGGGCATTCGCAGTGAGTACTTGTCTGGAATCATGCTGAGACGAGTGCATCTAGTTAGAACTTACACATTTTCAGATTGCTAGTTTTGTACATAGAAATTTTCTGGGTAATTCTTTCTCCATGTGGGGAGAAATGTTCAGTGGTTATCTGAAGTTCTGTCAAGTCTAGTAAATGTAGCTTCACGTTTTTATTTTAAATTTTATTTGAGTTTCTTGCCCTGATGAGAGCGATCGCACAACGTGCGTTCGCGACGGTGTGTGTCGGGCTGCAGAAATGAGAACCAGTTGGTTGCTTTCTTGTTTTAATTTGTAAATAGTTTTCTTATTTAATTCTACGTGTGCATTTTGTAATAACTTTTGTACTGTTGTGCAGTTAGATTCTTTGTTCTGTACTGCACGTAGTTGTGACATTACAGATACAGGGGAAGCTGATTGTTCCCATGTGAAAGGCGGGTTTTGCCAGGATGTTGGTTTCCCAGCTCGCCGGCTAACAGTTTGGACCACGTTAATGGGATACAGATAGTCAGGGTTTTCCTAATGTCGGAAACCGAAAGCAACGCTCTTGAATGAGCGAGGGCGGCTAACCCAGAATGCAACTAAAATACAATATAGCCACACACATTATCCTCAAAATCCATATGAAATCAGGGAATGACCATACGGCAAATATAATTTCATGAATGGATTCAGGAGACTTGGGAGAATCAAAAGCCGTAATTACAATTTAAATATCCCTTACAGATAAAAGCCGATAAATCCCAGTACTATCGTAATAATATTATAAGACTTACATTTACAATTACTGATACGTAGCGTTTATCAGTAACAGATTAAGAAGCAAATGGGTAGCATTGCACCACGCTACCTATCTTAAAAGACGTACAACGTTGTTTGCATATACTTTCAATAAACGTTTTTTTTTTTTTTTTACTCTCTTGTTCTGCTTTTCGTTGAGGTAATAATATTCTTGTGTCAGAACGTAGATTCCACCATAGAAACACAAAACATGAACCCAGCAACGCGCATTACATTTATATATGTATTTTATTATATTTAATATTACTCTAAGTAACGTTCGTTTTATGTTGTAGACTGCCACTTAAATATTTCATGGCCGACTACAAATAGTAGATATGCAGCAGATAACTTATATATAAACAATTATAAGTATTTGTGGACAAGAACTGAATAAATTTGTATAAAATGCCATGATAAATTAAATATTAATTGTGTAACTATATTTCGACGGCGGCAGTATATTTGAACAGTGAGACGCCACGCTTAATGGCCATCTGAGCAAAGAGCTTCAGTCTCAACCGTTTTTTAGTATTGTTAAATACTTATTTGTTTGTTAAATGTCAACAACATTTGTAGGGAGTTGGTCAAAGCATTTAATTCTGTGGTATTCAAATGTATAATATTTTGGAAGGGAAAGTGTGCCGGCCACGGTGACCGAGGGGACTAAGGCGCTTCAGTCACGGTCTGCACGGCCACTACGGTCGGGGGTTCGAATCCCCCCTCGGGCATGGATATTTGTACCGTCCTAGTTCGTAAGTAGTTCATAAGTAGTTTGTAAGTTTAGGGACTGATGACCCCGTAGTTAAGTCCCATAGACTATACAAACATTTGAACATTTTTTTTGGGAAATTGTATTTTAAAGATAAGGCGTTAAGATGCGTGGAAGGATACAATTTTGGGAGCATGGAGAGCATGCTTTCGAACGCTTGGGAAGGGACTCGTAACTTGGACCTGGTGGTGAAAGGTCGTGACGCTGGGCGGTCTGAAGCCGCGTTATAAACTTGTGATTTGAAGAGATAGGCATGTGTGGACTTAGAAAATGTATGGGACTGTGACTGCAGAACTTAATCTCTGCTTGAAAAGCGATAAACTATGCACGGTAGTAGGGCTGTGGAACTGTGATAATTCAGCAATCGCGTACTCGTGTGATTACAAACTGTGTTTTATAACAAATACTTTTATCGCGGATTAACTTGGAACTGCAAAGTTCGATGGAGTACATTAACTTACGAGTGACAATTTGGAACTTTTGCTATCGAGTGCGTGTGATACATATTGTGCATCTCATGAACAATAGTTGGGGAAATATTCAGTTATTTACCGATATGTAAAGTAGGACCACCTCCACAATTTCATGTCCAGAAAGAGAAATAAACTCTATTTATAAGGAATTACTTTGTGACTGAATCACTTCTTTATCCTAGAATCCATTTTGTTGGTTATTCAGAGGTTTAATTTATGTTTGTTTAGGTATATTTTCACATCATCACAAGCAGAGTGATAGACTGGCTAAACTACAGATTAATTATTGATCTTGTTTAAACAGATTGGACAGCTGTTTAGGGCATAGAAGCTGACATACATGACTCACCCCTATGAACAGAGACAACGAGCCATAAACTTTTCCTACCCAGAGTTATGTATTGCCCAGTTCTTATTGGTGAGTACCGTTAGGAAGGTCGCATGGTCTCTTAGTGATTTTGCATATGCCTCCTCGAACATGAATCCGCTAGGGATTCAGTTTAATTTTATTTGTGTAATCAGGACGACCTCCATCTCTCCTGTTGCTGCTAGCATCGCCGTTGTAAGATTGCAGTTTGAGTAAGTGTTGGTAACCATTGGCATGTGATTGAGGTTTTTTGAATGTGTGTGTTCTGTTGTTAATTTCCTATGTGTATTAGAATGTTCTTCATGTCCCTCCACGTTAATATACGGGCAGATTCAAGTTTTATTATGGGCAATAGTAATAGTAACTTGTGTAACTAAATTGTTCAGATGGTGCATTCTTATTATGTGGTCCTCCCATCCGCTATGTTTATTTCAGAATATAGAGAATTCATTAAAAATTAATTATTCCCCGGGTTACGCATTTGACACCTCCCTTTTTCCTAATAATGAATTATGTGGTTTTATTGTGTTTTTGATAACAGTTGGCTGCTCGCTACACCAGCTAAGCAGATAAATTTTGGTTGCGCTGAAACAGAAGCTAATTTATTTTTGGTCATGGAGCAGCCATTATTAAGTTGTTGACATTGCCAGAAAGTGAGTTTAATCTTTTGTGTTCTGTAAATGATATTGTCTGGCGACGACTATAGTAAATTATTTAGTTGGTTTGTGCATGGTAGTCCATTTTAGTTCTATATGCATATACGAATCTGGGTGCTACAGACTTCTTTCAATTGGCTACCGCTGCCAGAATAACAGCAGACCTCTTTCAAAGTGTATAAGAAACCGAATTTTAAAGAGAGTTTGTATTTCATGAAAGGCGATTCAAGATGGCATAATAATAATAATAAAATTTCGCAGTATTTGAAGAAAGCTGCTCTTCTTAATTAAGCAGAAAAACGATAGCTCGAATCAAAAACTGTTTGATACACACACATTAAGGATCAGTAGTTTGATTGATTTTGATTTGATTCGATTTTTTCCAGGCAAGCCAAAACAGTCTTGGTCCAACACGCCACTGCCCGCACCGAAACTAAGTTTATTGTTCTTAATCGCTCCCTGTATATCTAGTAAAGCCAACCAATGCCCTTGAACAGTGCAAGGAGTCCCTTTACCAGTTCTTTATTAGACAATTTCTTCGGGTCTGGTTGTCCCAAATATTATGTGCCTTTTATTCTCTAATGCAATGCATTCGAAAATTAGATGTGATGCAGTTTTATCGCCGTCATCACAGATCCTACATTTAGGGTCCTCTTCTGTTATTCCCAGTGTACCTAGGTGTTTTTTGAAATTCCCATGGCCTGTCAGCAATCCAACCATGAGTCTAATCTCTCTCCTGTTCAGACCCAGGATTGTAGAGCTTCTTTTAAAACATGACTTCGGCATCATTACCTTGCCATGTTTTTGTTGATGGACTTTGGTCCAATATTCTACGTGCTGTCTTCTGAGCCAGTTACGTAGCTCCAATTTGATCATTGCCTTGGTGATTGTCAGGACAGGTTCCGGTCCAATAAATGGAGTCTCTGCCCCCATCCTGGCTAATCTCTCGGCATGTTCGTTGCCACTGATCCCCGAATGGCCAGGGACCCACAATAGGTTTACTCTATTGTTTTCCCCTAGCTCCACCAGAACCATGTGACATTCTGCAACAATTTTAGACCTTGTTGCAGGAGCTGCCAGTGATCTCAGGGCTGCCTGGCTGTCTGAATAGATATAGATGCTACGATCTTTGTAGCACCTACTCAAATTCTCCTCCACACACGCCCTGATGGCAGTGATTTCGGCCTGGAATACTGAGGCCAGTTTTCCTAGAGAGATGACGCCCTCCAGTCTTGGCTGCACCCAATATATCCCGGCCCAAACACCTTGGTCTGATTTTGACCCGTCAGTGAACCAGACAATATCCCCCGTACGGTGTCGAACTATTTTCTCCCACTGCTCCCTACTTCCAATTGTTATATTGAAAGGCTTGTTGAAGCAGTATGGGGTTATAATATAGTCGGCTGGCATTTCCCCAACCTTTCCTATATTTACCTCACTCACTATTTTAGTGTGTGATTCTGGATATCCCAAAGAGTTCCAGTTGTTGCCAGATTTGAGTCTGTATGCACCCGCCGCTGCCTCCATCTTGACCCAAAGGTGTAATGGGGGCATATCCAGCATGGTTTCCAACCCAGCAGTTGGTGTGTTGCTAATTCCGCCTGTTATGGCTAAGCTGGCTAATCTCTACACCTTACCAAGCTCCTTAGCAGCAACCTGCTGTTCTACCTTCTTCCACCATACGAACGCCCCATAGGTGATCCTGGGACTAATCACTGTGGTGTATATCCAGTGCATACCCTTGGGTCTCAGGCCCCAAATCAATAGGTTTCTTACTGACCATTCAGATCGAATTCTATATAACTCGTTAACGTTTACGTGCCTAAACTCGTTACTGGCATGTTAGCCAGCGGTAAGTCAAAAATAAACTCGTTTGAAAAACTGAAAAATAAAAATTAAGTTTCGAGATATTTCTTGAGAAAAATACCATTTCGAAAATTGACTAGATGTTTGTAGGGAAGCGATCAACAGTAACAGTTTTATATTTATTCGTAAAGGGTTGTACAAGTGTTGTACTACCATGTTTTTAAATACTTTTTAAGATTTTGTCAACTGTAAGGACCAAAAACGGAACTAGAAAAATATGTACATGCTTTAGGAGAGTTTCAATTATCTGGCCATATCAATTACTTTGTTGTGCAAGTAACGACTAATTAAATATATTTGTCTTTTTCCGAAAGTTCTTTTTTTTTACAAATAGTGTGTTTCTAGGATTTTCTAGAGGCTAAAAATAATAATAAAATAAATAAATAACTGAGTAATAAAGCTTGTGAGAACGTAGAGTGAGAGCTGAAGCGCCCAGTGGCGTGTGGGCAACAGGCGCACGCTCACTCTGAAACTTATACTGGCACCGGTACAAAACAACAATGAAAAATAAATACAATCCATTTATTTTCCAGTGTATTTTGCTTCTAAGACGAAAATAATTAACATTCGTCTTTTTACTCGCCAAGCTACGACAGAGTAAGTACAGACGAACTTTGGCCCATTGCCGTAAGTAGAAATATCGAATATTTTATAAATTGCGTGAGGTTTAGAATCAATTTGTCGGACAGAAAACGCCTTGATTGTCACCACTCCGACGCCCGCTCCAGCTGACGTACTACGTTTTGCCACGCCTCACTTTATTACTCAAACAATAGGAGACCTTCCGGTCTCGGAAATTCGGTTCGCGATGAGATTTCGAAGGATAGTAGTCTACCTCAACGGTGTCCACTCATAGAAGTCCTAAAGCGCACTCTCCAGAAAATTCCAAGAAAAAGGGCAGTAAAGTTTTGAGCACAGCACATACGTAGCTGACAGACTTGACAGTGGAAGCTGCGCTTGCCGGCCGCGGTGGCCGAGGGGACTGCGGTGCGCCAGTCACGGTCTGCACGGCCACTACGGTCGGGAGTTCGAATCCCCCCTCGGGCGTGGATGTTTGTGCCGTCCTTAGTATTAGCTAGTTCATAAGTAGTTTGTAAGTTTAGGGACTGATAACCCCGTAGTTAAGTCCCATAAGCTTAACAAGCATTTGAAGTGCAGACGAAAATAGCTTCGGTGACAGTTCCGCTTGAGACAGTGCAACGACAGCACGTCTTGTGTTTAAATTCCGCCGTTCCGCAAATATTACGTTAGTGCATGTGTAGTTTGAGCATCGTTGTGTGTTTTGTGTGTTTAATTGTTGTTTCTTTTTGTGTTAGTGTCTCTTTAGAGTAATGGCTTCGCGGTCGTTTGCGTGGAAGTGAACTGTCAGTTTCCAGTTCGACAAGTTACGTCGTAAGGTTCAGCAGACGTCGTTAGAAATTCATAATTGTATAGTTTCTACTATTGGTAATACTCCCGACCAGTTACATACTGTTTATTATGATACCGAGCTTTACTGCTTCTTTGGCAAGTTGTGAAATCCAGTTTTGCTGACAACATTTTGCTTAAACATAGTGAGCAGGTAAAATTTCGTCAACAAGGTGGTTCTGTTAGCATTGTAACTGTTTTAAATGCATCCTAAAATTACGTATATTACTGTTCGAGTGTGCAGTTACCCCCCTGAGATGGAAAGCAGTTATTTGAAAGAGTTATTGTCGTGTTATGGTGTGATTAGATCTGTTTGTAATAAATGGTGGACTGCACAATATAGGTTGCAATATTACAGCAGAATTCGGTCAGTTGCGATGCATGTTAAAGGTAAAATATCGTCTCATCTTGATGTTTGTAGGTACCCAGTACATGTAACTTACTGAGGGGCAAGTTGCAACTTGTCACATCTGTAACGAGACTGGACATATCAGTTCTGACTGTCCTAAGCGCCATTTTGTATTAAAAATGGACTTAGTCAGCTTCCATTGTTTCAAGGCAGCTCTTGGCAGATTATGTTCCCCACCGGGCTTCGACTTCTTCTGCTACTGATTTTTCGCCGCTACCGCCGCGAAACGATATTACACAAAATGTTACTCCTATGGAAAGACGTGTTTTACGACCCACATAAATTATGGTGATATGAGGGGGTAATATCTATGCACCCAACACATAATATTCTTTCTGACCGTATTTTAAAAAACAGCCAAAGTTATTTGATATTTGACTTTAGCTTTGACAACCATACTCCTTCTTCCTTAACTTTTCCTATTTAAACTATTATTTTAATATATCTCTCTCATTTTCATTATCTTTTTCCATTAAAATATTATCACCTGTCTTGCCTTCGCAGTTTGCTCAAAGTTTATTTTCTTTACCTGTACTGGTTATGAATGACTATACCCTGGAAGGAACGTAGCAAACATTTGTCGTCCTGACGAGTGTTTATAGACTGAATGGAACATGGCGTACATTTGGCGTTCGGAAATCAGTCACGTGACATCTCTCGCATTCTGCATGTGTGTGTGTGTGTGTGTGTGTGTGTGTGTGTGTGTGTTGTCCTTAAGTTTGTATAACTAGTTTGTAAGCCTATGGACTGAGAACCTCAGTAGTTAAGTCCCATAGATTTACAAACATTTGAACTTTTTTGCACAACGATTCTAAATTTCGCTTCTGAGTTTTCTGTGGATACTGTTCGAGAAGGCATACCAATTACTGAAATTGAACTGTTAGATTATGTAAAGGGTATTGAATGCAAACTACACGATTTCGCCTTAATAAATATTTATGCTCTATCTGGAACCAGCAAACGACAACAAAGAGCTAATATTTATTAAGAGGAATTGATCTATCTCTTACGCAAAAACCGATATCATAGTTATTACGTAGAGATTTTAGTTACGTATTACATGCAACAGACCAGTTCCCCAATTTTAAGTTTTGCTTGGAACTACAAATCATAGTACGCCAGCTCAAGTTACACGATGCGTGGAAAGTTCAATACTCCACTCAGGTTAAATTTACATTTTTACTGCAACTTAGTGTAGTAGATTCGACCGCTTGTTTGTTACTGATAACGTAAGTGCTCTACTGTATGAATATATGATGATGGCGTCTTTTTGGGTAAAATATTTCGGAGGTAAAATAGTCCCCCATTCGGATCTCCGAGCGGGGACTACTCAGGAGGATGTCATCAAGAAAAACAAAACAGGCATTCTACGGGTCGAAGCGTGGAATGTTCCAACCTTTAATCGCGTAGATAAGTTAGAAAATTTGAAAAGAGAAATGGATAGGTTAAAATTAGATATGGTAGGGATGAGTGAAGTCCGGTGGCAAGATTAACAGGATTTCTAGTCAGGTGAGTACAGGGTTATAAATACAAAATCACTTGGTGGTAACGCAGGAGTAGGTATGATAATGAATAAGAAAATAGGAATGTGGGTAAGTTACTATGAACAGCATAGTGAACTTACTATCGTAGCAAAGACAGACACAAAAACAACACCGACCACAGTAGTGCAAGTTTATATGCCAACTAGCACCGCCGATGATGAGGATATCGAAGAAATGTAAGAGGAGATAGAAGAAATCATTCAGAAAATAAAGGGAGACGAAAACTCGATTGTGATGAAAGACTGGAACACGGTTGTAGGAAAGGGAAGAGAAGGAAATGTCATATGTGAATATGGACTGGGGAAAAGGAATGAAAGAGGAGATGGCTTGGTAGAATTTTGTGCAGAGCACAATTTAATGATCACCAACACTTGGTTTAAACATCATGAAAGAAGGTGTATACGTCGAAGAGACAAGAAGACACTGGAAGGTACCTGATTGACTTTACAATGGTATGGGATAGATTTAGAAACCAGGTTTTAAACTGTAAGACATATCCAGGGGCAGATATAGACTCTGACATAACTTGTTGGTTATGAACTGCAGATTAAAATGTAAGAGACTGCAGAAAGGTAGAGAAGTTGGGAGATGGAACCTGGACAAAGTGAAGGAACAAGAGGTGGTTGAGAGTTTCAGAGGGAGCATTACGCAAGGATTGACTGAAACGGGGGAAAGTAATACGGTAGAAGAAGAATGGGTAGCTCTGAGAGATAGGGTAGTGAAGGCCGCAGAGGATCATATAGGCAGAACGACACGGCCTAATAGAAATCCCTGGATAACACAGGATATACTGAACATAATTGATGAGAGGAGTAAATATAAAAATTCAGCAAGTGAAGCAGGCAAAAGGGAGTACAAACGTCTGAAAAATGAGAATGACAGGAAGTGCAGATTGGTTAAGCAGGAGTGGCTAGAGGACAAATGCAGAACCGTAGAAGAATGTATAACTAGGTAGAAGATAGATACCGCCTACAGGAAAATAAAAGAGATATTTGGAGACAAGAAAAGCAGCTGTATGAATATCAATAACTCAGACGGAAAACCAGTACTAAGCAAGAACCGTTGAAGGAATATATAGAGGGCCTATACAAACGAAATAAACTTGATGGCAGTATTCTAGAAATGGAAGACGAAGTGGAGGAAGAAGAGGTAGGAGATATTATACTGCGAGAAGGATCTGACAGAGCGCTGAAGGATTTGAGTCGAAACAAGGCCGCAGGAGTAGATGATATTCCGTCTGCACTGCTGATATCGTTAGGAGAGCATGTCATGAAATAATTGTTCCACCTGGTATGCAAGATGTATGAGACAGGGGAAATACCCTCCGACTTCAAGAAGAATGTAGTATTTCCAATTCCAAAGAAAGCAAGTGCAGACGAGTGTTAAAATTACAGAACTATTAGATTAATAAGTGATGGTTGCAAAATACTAACGCGAATTATTTACAGACGAATGGAAAAACTCTTGGAATCTGACATCGGGGAAGATCAGTTTAGATTTAGGAGAAATGTAGGAACACGGAAGGCAATACTCACATTACGACTTATCTTAGAAGATAAGCTAAGGAAAGGCAAACCTAAATTCTTAGCGTTTGTAGATTTGGAGAAAGCTTTTGACAATGTCGACTGAAATACAGTCTTTCAAATTCTGAAGGTAGCAGGGGTAAGATAAACGGAGCGAAGAGCTATAATCAACCTATGCAAAAACCAGACAGCAGTTATTAGAGTCGAAGGTCAAGAAACGGTCGCAGTGGTTGGGAAGGGAGTAAGACAGGGTTGTAACCTTTCCACAATGTTGTTCAATCTGTACATTGTTCAAATGTTTGTTAAGCTTATGGGACTTAACTACGGGGTCATCAGTCCCTAAACTTACAAACTACTTATGAACTACTTACGAACTAGGACGGCACAAATATCCATGCCCGAGGGGGGATTCGAACCCCCGACCGTAGTGGCCGTGCTGACCGTGACTGGAGCGCCTCAGTCACCTCGGCCACCGCGGCCGGCAATCTGTACATTGAGCAAGCAGTTAAGGAATGCAAGGAGAAATTTGTAGAGGGAATTAATGTTCAGGGAGAAGAAATAAAAGCTTTGTGGTTTGCCGATGACAGTAATTTTGACAGAGACTGCAAAGGAACAGGAAGAGCAATGGAATGGATTGGAATGGACAGTGTCTTGAAAGGAAGATATAAGATGAACATTAACAAGAGTAAAACGAGGGTAATGGAATGGAATGTCGAAAATCAGGTGATGCTGAAGGAATTAGATTACGTAATGAGACAATAAAAGTAGTAGATGCGTTTTGTTATTTAGGTAACAAAATATCTTCTGATGGCCGAAGTAGAGAAGATTTAAAATGCAGAATTGGTATGGGAAGAAAAGCGTTTCTAAAGAAGCAAAACTTGTGACCATCCAATATTAATTTAAATGTTAGGAAGTCTTTTCTGAAAGCATTTGCCTGCAGTGTAGCACTATATGGGAGGGAAACGTGGACGATCAGGAGTTCAGACAAAAAATTGATAGAAGCTTTTGAAATGTGGTGCTACAGACGAATGATGAAAATTAGATGGGTAGATCACATAGTTAATAAGGAGGTGGTTAACCGAATTGGGGAGAAAAGGAATTTCTGGCATATCCTAAGAAAAGGGGTAGACTGGTTGGACACATTCTAAGATATCACGGTATTGTCAACTTAGTATTACAAGGAAGTGTGTGGGTTAAAAATCGTAGATGAAGACCAAGAGATGAATACAGTAAGCAGATTCAAAAGGACGTATGTTGCCGAACGTATTCTCAAATGTTCAAATGTTTGTATAGTTTATGGGACTTAACTACGGGGTCGTCAGTCCCTAAACTTACAAACTACTTATGAACTACTTACGAATTAGGACGGCACAAATATCCATGCCCGAGGGGGGATTCGAACCCCCGACCGTAGTGGCCGTGCAGACCGTGACTGGAGCGCCTCAGTCCCCTTGGCCACCGCGGCCGGCGAACGTATTCTCAGATGAAGAGACTTGCACAGGACAGGGCAGCGTGGAGAGCTGCATCAAACCAGTCTGCGGACTGAAGACCACAAAAACAACAACCACCACCACCTTAGTGAAGCTGTTGTTAATGCTGATGTTATTCCTGCCAGTTTTACGCATCATTCTGCTCTTGAAGCTAGAATTAATTTGGAGCAACAACCATTCAAATTCTATAGACCACAGTGGAAATTAAACGTTCGCTTTGAACCCCTTTTTACGTTTAATGAACGACTATCCACCTAAACTGAAATGGAGGATTAAATATGCGATGCCGAAATTACGTGGCCTGTTGATATCATATAGATATAACAGAGCGAGAGACATGAAACCTACTGAAACACACATACAAAGAAACAAGACATTGAACATAGATATCCAATAAAAGAAAAACCATAGTTTTATAAAAAGCACATAAACTATAAATTTTCATTTGTAAAATAAGAGAATCTGAGGAAAAATAGTCCTGATAACTATCTCTAAACTCTGTGATACCATAATGCATCAGTATGTTCAAACAGTTTTACGCCATCTCGATCATCGGGAAAAAAAGAACATTAAACAGCATAGCCATGGCGCTTCTGTAAAGGTATACCAGTTTCTTGCATTACATATTATCTTATTTTGTATGAATCATGCTGGAAAGTGTAAACCAACATAATAATTTGTAATTACACTGAATTAGTGCATGAAGAAATGCATTGCTATCCTAGTAAAAACAGTCAGCCACTCTAAGACAGTTTGGTGCAAAACTGAAAATTAGGTTTAATGAGCAAATAGATCAAAATAATAAGTCAGAAAGTGTAGCTAATTTGAAAGGGAAAAAGAATGCTACTGTTACAATAGATGATGATCATGTGGCATTTATGGCCGTTAAACCCCCAAATGGGGTCGTGTTCAGCCTGCCTGGTGCAAGTCTTTTTATATGACGCCACTTCGGCGACTTGCGTGTCAATGACGATTGACTGATGATGAGGACGACACAATACCCAGTCCCCGAATGGAGAAAATCTCCAACCCGACCAGGAATCGAACCCGGTCTCCCTGTATAGCAACCGACCACGCTGGCCACTAGTGTACGGAAGGCGGACGGTGCAATAGAAAATTATATGACGGTATTACATACGATGAAAAAGGTACGGTATAAATATTTTAGAAGAGGTAGTGATCTACATTCACTCGAAGTGTAGCCCTTCTCAATGAAGAGAGTGATCCGAGAGGTAAATAATGTCTAGGTAGCTTTACAGAAATTTAATTTTAAGGCTTTAATGGTTATTAGAAATTCACTGTCTTATGTCTGAGACAAGCTGTTAGGATAATTAATTTTTTCCGCATGTCTTATTTGAACTGAAGAAACGTAAATCTGTCTGAAAAGGCCTCGAAAGGCCCAATGATATCAGCCGAACGCCGTGTCATCCTGAACCGTCTGGAATCATTGGATTCGAATATGGAGGGGCGTGGTGTCAGTACACACCTCTTCCGACCAATGTCAGTTCCGGATCTTGAACCGCTAACACTTGTCCAAGTAGCTCCTCAGCTGGCTCCACGAAACTGAGTGCATCCAGTATGTGTTGGTATTGCACGCGTCACGTTTCATTAGCCTTTCATTACAAGCCGTGTATTTCACAATATAAAACAGTATATATTGCAACCTATATTGTGCAGTCCACCGTTTATTACGAATAGATCTAACCACATCATAACACGACAACAACTCTTTCAAATAACCGGTTTCCATATCGGGGGGGGGGGGGGGGGGGAAGGGCAACTGCACACTCGAACAGTAACATACGTAATTTTAGGATGCATTTGAAACACTTACAATGCTAACAGAACCATCTTGATGACGAAATTTTACTTCCTCACTATGTTGAAGCAAAATTTTGTCAAGCAAAACTCGATTTCACAACTTGCCAAAGAAGCAGTAAAGCTCGGTATCATTATAATCAGTATGTAACTGGTCAGAAGTAATACCAATAGTAGAAACTATACAATTATGAATTTCGAACGACGTCGGCTGAGTCTTACGACGTAACTTGTCGAACTGGAAACTGACAGTTCACTTCCACGGAAACGATCGCGAAGCCATTGCTCTAAAGAGACACTAACACAAAAAGAAACAACAATTAAACACACAAAACACACAACGATGCTCAAACTACACACGCACTAACGAAATATTTGCGGAACGGCGGAATTTAAACACAAGACGTGTATTTCACAATATAAAACAGTATACTGGATGCACATTCACAGTGTGCCTATAGGAGTTTGAACTCTTCTCCTGTGGAAGGAATGTGCACATGTTAAATGATTGATGCTGTCGAATTACTAAATTACTTATTAAGGTGATAGATTAGTTACCACATAGTAGTAGTTAGTTTAAATACAGTAATCTTTTTACTGGAGGGATAAGGGAATGAATGTCTTTTTCTGTATCGATGGCAAGTTTTGAGTCTGTTGTTACATATTTGAACATCAATATACGCCTTCAAATTTTATTTTCAGTTCACTGTTAAATCATTTGTTCGTCCAAGAATATGAATATGTTACATACAATGTATAATGAAGCAGGGTGATATAAACTGATGTACTTCAGAAAGAAGTTTGCTAATGACGTATGAAAATATTTAATGAATGTAAAAAATTTATATTGGTTCCGTAGTGATATGATAATCTTCAAGTAAGTTGGTATGTTCATTCATCTGTGTTCTAGCATGTCACACAAATAAGTAAGTTTGTACTTCAGAACTTCCTCCATTAAACAGCAGTTATCTGACAATCCAAAACGGTTTAACACAGTCAACAAGTGTTCCAGGTTATTTTACTGTGCACATATCACTCATTAAATACAAAAATTTCATAACTAAAAATTTCTCTATCTTGAGTTCTGTATACGAGCTATTGCATAATTTTTTAACTGGTATACCTAAATAAAAAAGGAAATGTTGAGTTTTGACGTTGTTGTATTTAATGAACGATACATTTTAATTGTTCTTAAATAATTTGATATTTTAATTCTAACTGCCTCTGATATTACGTAATTCACGATAAATTTCTTCCTTTATTAATTTCAATCTATTGCGAAACAATGTGTTAATTCAAGTTGGTCAAGGTGTCAATGCCTGATACAATATATACCGTATGAGCCTATGAACTGACATACATTTATAAATGCACCGTGGATACAAGGTTTACTCAATTTTTTTTGGTTAGTCTCTAATATTCCTCTTTGTAATTAAATAAATGCCATTTTTTAAATATAAGCCATGCTACTTTTATTTGTGAAGCGTTTAGAGTGATGATCTATGGTGTTATTATTCCATCTGTCAGTGTACAGTTGTATTTAGTGGGCCATCAAATCTGGACGGCTAATATTTGGTGTTTATCGATAAAAATTATTTCATCACTTCACTACCACAGGAAAAATTTATGTTAATTGTTGAAACAAGTGAGGTCGATAAACGCCGTAAATCATCCATAACTAGTAAGCTGACCAAAACATACAACTACAGGATTAACAGTGGATTAACAACATCATAAACCATCACCGAAGATATTTAGTAAGAAAAAGAAACGAAACTTTGATGACAAAGAGTATATTTCTTATTATGTAGTTGCAAATGCGGCAACATTACCGTGAAATTCTGAACAACTAAGAAACGACGGAAAAATGAATAGCATTACCATTATAATATATGGTCATAAAAATACAGTAAAGAACTTGTGTTCTGCATAAAAAGCTGCTTGCTGCATGGATGCTGGTGATATTACAATATTACCTTTAAAATATGTACATAATCTGTGTTATATTACTTTATTTTGAAGAGGAGCTGTCAGAAATGAATTTAATGTATGGTACTGAAGGCTGTAAGTGCCTTCAAAGATGGGCGAATCCACACAAAAAAATAGTACTGACGTGTTTTACGGCCCACTTTAGATTTTCCTGTAGTTTTATGATTTTTTTGCAAACATTTCGTACAAAAATAACAGAAATGTAAATAATAAAAAATTATGGGCGATGCGATCACGACTCTACTATTGTGATAAAATCTATGCACCCAACACATAATATTCTTTCTGACCGTATTTTAACAAACAGCCAAAGTTATTTGATATTTGACTTTAGCTTTGACAAACATACGCCTTTTTCCTTAACTTTTCCTATTTAAACTATTCTTTTAATATATCTCATTTTCATTATCTTTTTCCATTAGAATATTATCACCTGTCTTGCCTTCGCAGTTTTCTCAAAGTTTATTTTCTTTGCCTGTACTTGTTACGAATGATTTTACCCTTGAAGGAACATAGCGTACATTTGCCGTCCTGACGAGTGACTATAGACTGAATGGAACATGGCGTACATTTGGCGTTCGGAAATCAGTCACGTGACATCTCCCGCCCTAAACTCTCTTCTGCATACGTCATCTTGTTTTCTGTATTTGATGATTTTCCTATTATAGCTCAAGTGTTGACATTTAAAAACAATGGCGCACTGAAAATGATCAAAATCACGTCTTTCTTAGTACAATGAATTATAATCTAATGTCAAAAATGCTATGTTAGCAGTTAACACCTGCCATCAATGGTAAGAGAATTACGGGTTAGTGCCGCAGATGTTCGCCGTAGCGTAATGGGCGACGAATTAGTTTGTGATGTACAAACATGTTGGACGGTGGTTCTAAACTTGCTAGGGTGCGGTGGCTCAGCGCACTCGGTCAGAGGGTTGCCAGCAAGGTAGCTCTCTGTAACGAAAAAACTGAGTGAAAGGCGAAACGATCAAAATAGAACAAAACATACCAACGTCAACGAAGTACCGATCAAAACCGAAGAACCAATGAAAAGAGAGAATAAGAAAGAGTTCAACGCCATCTATAATAATAATAAAACCTCAGCCAAATTCTCAACGAACAACCCAGAACAAACATGAACAAACGATCACAAAGCATCGATCTCCCTGAAGACAACAAATGTAAAAAGAAAAAAAAATATAGCCACCACTGACAACTTTTTCCCCTCTTGCTTCGTAAAAGATTATCGCACACTCTTGTTAACTAAACACAACTATATGCTGCAAGATTCCGAGTTGTTCAAAGGTAACAGCGCTTTCTCTGAAAAGTGCAATTGTTTTGTCGAGAACATGCCATGAAGTACATATCAACGAATTGTGAACATAAACTAGGGAAAAGAGGGTAATTTGTTGCAATGTATACACTTCCTTTCCATTTCATTAATGAACGACAGTTGCCACATAATCCAGGACTCAATTTATATATGAAACCACCAGTATCTCCATGTTGTTTAGAATATTCATTATCACAGTATCCTCCCCGTTGTGCAAATGCTTCAGAAGACCACTGTTCAATTCGTTGTTATGTATTTCACGGCATGTTCAAGAAACAGAACAAACACTCATTTTAGAGGGAGCACTATTACATATTCACAATTCTAAACATTGAAGAACATAGCTGTTTTTAATTAATTAGTAGTGACGGGTATCGAACTAGCGACCATGTGCATCACAAGCTAACGCGCTGCACACTACACTAGGACTGACAGTTACCAATTGATTTCTTAATTTTCCTACTATTGCTGGCAGTTGTTAACTGCTAATATGGCATTTTAGACAATAGATTATAATTTATAGTACTAAGAACGACGTGTTTTTTTTAATTCTTCAGAGCACCATTATTTTGAAATGACAATTCGTAAGTTGTAATACGAAAATCATAAAAGACGGCAAGCAAGATAGCGTATGCCAGAGAGAGTTCTAGGCGAGGAATGTCACGTGACGTCTCCCAACGCCTGTCTTATTTTTGCAAATATCTCTGTAACGGTGCGAGATACAAAAAAGCATAACGGAGGAAAGTGGTAGAGAATTCGGTTATTCAATTTTCGTGTCAGGTAAACGGTTTGTTTGTCATTACAGATACATTACAAATGGCTGTTTTAGTGTTACTAAAGTATTTTTGGTCCAAAATATTTGAAAAAGAGAGGTTTTGGTCTCTGGTGGCCAACTATTATATCTGTAAAAGTTTGTGCCGATTGGTTGAGCGGTTCGACTTTAAAAGTGGGAACACGTTACGGACAGACATACATAATCAAATCGCCTTTAGTTTTGCAAATATCTCTGGAACGATGCAAGATATGATAAAAACATAACACAGAGAAATTGTAGATAATTTTCCCCTCTACAAATCAGGTTATTTGATTTTCGTGTCAGATGAACGGTTCGTTTGTAATTACAAGTACATTACAAACGGCTTTTTTGTGTTACTAACGTATTTTGTGTCCGAAAAATTTGAAAGGGAGGTTCAGGTCTCTGGCGGCCTATAGTTATATCTGTAAAATTCGGTTCTGGTCGGTAGAACGGTTCAACTTAAAAAAAGTGGGAACACGTTACAGACAGACAGACAGACATCCCAAAATCGCCGTTATTTTTGCAAATATCTGTGAAACGGCACGAGATATGAAAAAAACCCTAAGAGAGCAAGTTTGTAGAGAATTTTCTCCTATAAAAATCTGGTTATTCAATTTTCGTGTCAGATGAATGGTTGAGCTGTTATTTTCATTTAAATTTCGAGCTGTCAAAAGACGATCGCAAAGGCCTTATTTTAGTGTTACTACCGTAACCTAAAGTGAGCCAAAAAGGGGCTCACAGGCATCGTCTACATCGACAATATTTCGCCATCATGTATAGTACTAAAGAGAAACGTATATATTCAAGTCACGGAAGATATTGTTCGCACACTCTAATTTGAGAGTGTAGTGTAGGATTTGTAGAAGGATATTCATCAACCAGCTCTCACCAGGTCTGCAATGAATTGTGCATTTCACCGAATACCGATTGGAGGGTACTTGTGAAGCAGCCGTTAAGCCCTCTAGCGATAGTAACCAGTGAGATAGAGGCAATTTGAACACAAAGTTCAGTTCTGTCGATAAGTATTGGAACTGTCGATCGCCTCTTTGGCCAATTGTTAATATATAAAGTGTCATGCCAGGTAAAGCCGATGACTTTTTGTTTGAGATCAAGATGCACTTTTCACTTATCCTTTCGGGATTGGCGACCTTATACTTCATAATTAAAAATTTTAGAAAAGTATTTTCATAAGATGAGGTTATATTACGTTGTGCACAAATTGCGAAAAACGCAATATTATTTAGTGGACAGTACAGAATCACGTAAAAGATTATTGGTGTTAGCGCAAATGTTTTCAACAATGGCCCATGACTATCCATTGGAAACTCTGCAGAAACGCGGTATCCTTTACAATAGTTGGGACAGGTGTTGGAACATGGTTAATCCTTTCAAAACTAAAGTTTTAAAGGTAATTTTTAGATCAATAACAATTTCATTAAGAGCAGAAACAGCAGTTTTAAAATGTCACAATGCTAGACTGGTCGTGTGCATAACTTACACCTAAAGTGAAAACGGTAACGTGGTCACGAAAGTAAGCTGTTTCCCTATGTTATAAGTTTGATATGAATGATTGTTATTCTGAATGATTATCTAAATCTCCATCTACATCTACATGGATACTCTGCAAGTCACATTGCAGTGCATGTCAGAGGATTCCTCGAACCGCTTTTATGGTATTTATTTATAGTTCCATTATCTAATAGCTCGCTGGAAAAAGGAACACCTTAATATTTCTGTTCTCGATCTGATTCCTCTTATTTTACTATGATGAACATGTATGTATCCCTATGTCTCTCCGATCTCTAATATCTCTCGTGAAAAAGGAACACCAAAATCTTTGTTTTCAATCTTATTTCTCGTAATTTATTGTGATGATCATGTCTCTATAGAATATGTTCGGTTTATGAAGAGAATGTTGTCGAAAGAAATTTCCCAAATAGATCTCGCGGCGCTGAATAACGCCTTTCTTTTAATGATTTACACCCCAACTCGTACATCATTTCCGTGACACACTCTCCCCTATATCGCGCTGCCCTTCTCTGAACTTTCTCTAAATCGTCCGTCAGTCCCACCTGGTGTGTATCCTACAATGCGCAGCAATACTCTTAAATGGGACGCACATGAGTAATGTAGGCAGTTTATTTAGTAGAACTGTTGCATCTTCTAAGTGTCCTGCCAATGAAACGTAGTCTCTGGATCGCCTTCCGAACAATATTTTCTATTTTTTCTTTCCAATTTAAGTTTTTCGTAAGTGTTACTCCTAGGTATTTAGTAGAACTAACGGCCTGTAGGTTTTGACAGATTTATCGTGTAACTGAAGTTTAACGTATTTCTTTTACTGGTCATATGTAAGATCTTACATTTATCATTATTAAGGGTCAGTTACAATTTTTACACCAGGCAGATATCTAACTGATTTTACAGTTTCTTTTGATCTTCTGGAAATTATACTAACCGATAAATGACAGCATCATCCTGTAACAGCCTAAGAGAGCCACTCAGATTGTCTCTTAAATCGTTTACAACAATAAGGAACAGTAGGGGCCCCATAGCAATTCCCTGTGGAACGTCAGATATCACTTCTCTTCTACTCGGTAACTTTACGTCAGTTACAACGTACTGTGTCCTTTCTGAAAGGAAATCACGAATCCAATCGCACAACTGTGGCGATATTCCATAAGCACGCAATTTGATTAGGTGACGCTTGTGAGATACTACATAATGTTCATTACACCTGATCGTTAATTTTTGCTAATATTACGCTCTCACTTGTTGTTGAATCACTTTATATAAACATTATTAAGACGATGTCATGAACATCGTTTAAATCCAATAAAGCCTGCGCGGGTACTGACGAATGGGCGTCCTCATGACTTAGTTACAAAAATTATATTAAATTTATGTTAATTACATAGATTATTGTAGATTATATTTATATTGCATTAATGTTGTCAGCTTGCATCAGTATTATACCTTCGCATATGTATGACCTGCTCTTTTCTTCTTTGTATCGCACTCGATACAAGGGCAACCTCGTGCACCCGGAAAGAAAGAAACTCCCGGAGTCTAAGCGTTCTTTTATTCAGACACCCCTAGCCGGATAAGCTCTTGATGCGTTTGTGTGGGACGTGATCTTTTCAGGGTAGGAGGCACGGAGCACAGGACGATTCTCCACTTCTAGAAGAATGTTTCCTTCTGGATGCCCTAGAAAGATAATCCTGTATCTCACAATCGCTACAATACGTATGCAAATGTGAGTCTGTTATAACACATTTATCGATTCATCTGTGAGCTTTCAGACTGTTTCAAAGTGCTGGTCGGTTTATCCATATCATTTCCGCCTGCTCGTCCCAGGAATGGATGATCACTCGGAGAAAACATTCACTTATCCAAAAATTTCTAACAGGAATGGAACAAGTAGGATTAAACCTTTCGGGGGTAGTGATGTGTCAAATCCTCACATTTGATGTCTGTCATCCGTTTTGGCCAGCATAACATACTTACTTAATCACACAAGTGGCTGTCATAACGTGGATGAAACAATAGTGGGACAGGCATGGTGATTAGACTGTGTACAGGATTTAGCATATACAAATTTTAAGTTGCTCACTTTTGTAAATGATATGTAGAAACAAGTCGCTACATTGAAAAAAAAGTGCAGTTAATTGTATCACAAATTCATTTTTACCACTTGTGCGTAAATTAAGTTTCTGGTAATTGTAAAGATGCGTGAGACGCAACACCATTTCAGTTAAGCAGGTTTTCTGTTCAAAAGGTTTGTTCCACAGACGGAGTCGTATTCAGAAATACTGGTTGTCAAATACTTGTCTGGCCACCTAATTCATGTTCCCCCCCCCCCCCCCCCCCTAAAACTACATCAATGTTCATACCGCAAGAGTTCCATTACAAAGCGAATAACTGATGTCATACCGTAACACTACTATTAAATTGAATTATGAAGTGATGAAGACAACTACCTTTTTTGCAGGACAACGTTAAACAATTATGATGTGATTTAGGCACCGTACCACAGTTTTCCTTTTACCCATACAGACAGTTCCTTTGTTTAACTATCTAAACCACATGATGATGGCTAAGCGAAGTTTGTAATTTTGCGAGTCGCTAAAGTTACCTGCGCTTAAATTTTTCACCCAAATGCTTTTGGAACAACAACAGACATTGGAAAAATCTTTAACGGGCACTAACACAGGGAAGGGCTTATGAAACTAAATACTATGAGACATTATAAAACGTATACAAATATTATTTCAACACAAACACCCCTTTTATATCTTATAAAATAAATATCATAAAAATAATAAGAACGATGACGCTTGTTTCATTTTAATACGTCAATTACATCTCGAAAATCTGCGAAGTGTAGTTGATTCTTAACATAAACTACACGTACAGCTAGCACACGTGGCGAGACTCGAGCGCGAAACTCTCGCTGCCCGTAATCTTGACGAGATAGACATACTACGATATAACAAATGCTGTACTTACTGCTATTCGCAGTATTATTTACTGGAATGCAAACATTACAAGATTCAAGTCACACACAAAGAATAAATGGGTTTACTTTGCTTTATTTTCCGTATTCCATTAAATGATTTTACATGACACATGACACGTACAGGACAAGTTACATAACATTTTTAATAAATGTATTGCAGTTGAACATTTGCTCATGCTGGAACGATTAAATAAACGTGCAATAGCACATACAGAACCAACATACAATTTATCAAAAACACGCAAAATGTACGCCGTAATGTCATCACATTTATCACAGCAGAAACTCTACAGCTTAAGTTCTAAGAGACAACCATTTCCATGGCAACACCGCTGTGCTCGTTCCAACACTCATTGCTATTAGTGTTTCTGGTTTATATCAACACATTAAGGGGTAACGCTGTCCACTGTTGTTGGACCCTCCTGATACACCACATTTTTCACGTGTCCCGGGACAAAGTCCATGCAGGTAAGGTCCGGTGACCACGCTGAAAATGTCTGTCGAGGACTGCCCGCCCTAACCACCATTTTGGGAAGTGTTGAATCCCTTGCCACCTTGGCATTATGTGCAAGGCATCTATCATTCTGATACCACATTGTGTAACGCAATTGAAGAGGTAGGTTCTCCATCAGTCTAGGTAAGGTACATCTCAAGAAGCGCCTGTATTGTCGCCCGTTAAGTAGCCATCAATGAAATTCAGACCAATGCTGTGTCTTCCTACAATAACACACCCTATATTGAAACTCGAATGGCGTTGATATTTTACCTGACTAACCCATTGTGGGATTTCTGGTGACCGGTAGTTTATATTGTAAATTGACATTCCCGTTATTTTAAACGTAGTTTTGTAGATTAACAGTACTCCAAGCATAAACCAGAAAAAAAAATCATTGAGAGTATCCAATCCGAATATGAAAGCCATTGCCATGAAGCTCTTGGTATAGCGACGAGTGGTACGGGTGGTATTTATGTCTGTGAAGGAAGAGGAACACGCTTGTTCCTGGGATTCCACCCAGGCTCCATATTTCACATACACTAGCATGATGATATACTGTAGCGACTGCCGGAACAACAGCTGCAAATGTTCAAATGTTTAAGCTTAAGGGACTTTACTGCGGGATCACAGTCCCTAAACTTACAATCTATTTACGAAATACCTTATACTAAAGACGACACAAACATGCCCGAGGGGGAATTCGAACCCCCGACCGTAGCGGCCGCGTAGACTGTGACTGGCACGCCGCGGACCGCTCGGCCACTGCGGCCGACTACAACTGCTTCTACTGCTTCTTGTGTTACTCTTTTGCTGCGCTTCCGCGTTCATGGAAACATACATCCAGTAGTGCGAAGTCTTAACCATGTTCGTGAACGTTGGGCGGATTTGATGATGTCAGATGAAGTATTGCTGGGCATACAGTTGTGCCGCTCGTTTGCCATTTTAGTGATATTATCCGTAAAGTAATAACTTGTCAACCATTTATTCATTTGTGAAAACCATGTATAATGCCTAGAACTGATAAAAAGGTGAATTAATAGCACGTTTACAGCACTCATAACAATTACAGTGTGTACAGTATGAACCTCCATACAGATCAGCCTATTTCGTAGTGGGCCGTTTCCAATCAAAGCGGCGATTGCGTAGCATTTCTGTAAACAACGGCAGCCGAAGCAGAATATCCGTGCGCACTAAGGCCTCGAGCTGCGGTGCGCGCGGTCGTTAGCCGTCGGCGTTTCGAGTCCTCCCTCGGGCATGGATGTTAGTATTGTCCTTATAATAAGTTAGTTTAAGTTAATGTAAGTAGTATGTAAGCGTAGGAACTAATGACCACCGTAGTTAAGTCCATTAGATTTACAAACATTTGAATATTTTTTGAAACAACTGCAGAAGAGACGTGTTGCTCTGGGTAGTGTAATATATCGGTGTATACCAACCGGTTCTGTTCCACATTGTGTGTTCGTAGATAAATGAAACATTCAAGAGGGAAGCCATTACGTACAAATCCCTATCTGTGTCATAAAACCCCATTACGACTTGTCGGACCTCTTTATTACTGTGACAGTAAGATTACGTGTGTCAATCAAATAGCGATTTTGAACAGCGTGGGGTTCACGCTTGAGTCTCCCGGACGTGCGCTAACTGCTCGCTTCTCTTATTTTAAACGCCAACGTCGCTTCTCAGTGCAACCAATGCTAGTATTTTTGTGTGTTTTCATGCTATTAACCCTTTCATTACGAGTGCCGTATTTAGCCGGTATGTACGAGCGCCATAGTTTGGCGGCGTTCACGCGATTTCCTATATGTACGAGTGCCGTATTTATCCGACATCCATACGCTGACGTGTGTGTTGAGCAGTTTATATAGACGGCGGCAGCATAAATCTTTCTTCAAGCATTACAGGACACTGCAAAAAGAATTTTAAATTCTCTAGGTTCGTAACATTTATTTGAAAAGTGTATTTGTATCTATGTTGAGTTTGTTTTATAAAATACTTCACCTCTCTTTCACAGTGCTACAGAGGAGTTCAAAAAGAATTCTGTTTGCTAACGGAATCACTGATTCCGAAATTCATTCAGATAATGAAAATCCTCATATTGTTACATAACCTACAAAAAGTAAGAAAAGAAGAGCTGCATGTAGTATTTCAGAATCAGAAGTGCAGAATATTGAACCCATTATCAGTGACCGTGAAACATGGGCGTCAAAAATATTCGTGCCTAAAATACACAAGTTTGCGTCAGAAAGATTAGGGGTTAAAATAAACATAACCAGATCAGTGAAAATTTTAGATTACTTTCATGTTTTCGTCTCTGAAGATATTGTAGAGGTAATTGAAAATGAAACAAATCACAATTAGTCTATCAAGGAAAGTACTTGGACTCTAACAAACATATCTGTGTGAATGTTTGGTTACAGGACCATCACGTACCGCTCAACGTGCTGTTGGGTGTTGTGTTTCTGCAAAACTCTGCAGTCATGCTCTAGATAGCACTGTAGATGTAATCCTAGAGGCTATACGCATTGAATTAATTGTATATATTGAAACATCTTATGTAATAATCATCGTACATGTTCTCCAATGTGTTGTCATCAAAAGCCGTAATGATATTTGCGACTTTTAACCTCGGGAGTCGGTTGGTATTCACCGTCACTTCTTCCATTGCCTTTTCCTGCACTTGCCGTGGCAATGGGTTGTTCGTCATTATCATCCGTAACATCCTCATTATGAGTTAGTACTATAACAGTATCTGTTTCTAACATATGCTAATATTCCTGCACTATAATAGATACCAGAAAACACGGGAATGATTCATCTTCTACACCAATACCATCTTCAGGAGGAAGGGTTCTTCGTAATCTCAACCAATCGCAACACTTCATTACCAATCCCCGCCCCATCTGACGCTTCACTACACAAAACGCAACTTCAGAGGCACACTGCATCATCCCTACTGGTCCCGACTCAGGTACCAGCAGGTCAACGTGCAATGAGGCATGGTACACGCAGAGGCCTCTAGCGGACGGCTGCAGAGTTTTGTAGGTGCGGGAGTATCACTAGTGCAATAAGGGACCCTTACATTATCTCTCACATGATTCTGGTGTATTTGTGTTTGTTCGAACCCAAGTACTTTCCTTGTCAGAAGGATAATAGAAACAAAAAATTCAGAAGGAACTGGAGACGCCTAATTGTACAGTTTACCTTCTTCTTCTCTCTCTCTCTATTTATTATTATTATTTTTTTTTTTTTTTTTTTTGCCTTGTAATTTTTAATGACGCGCAACAAAAAATTACCTTTAGTAGTGGATTGGAGTAAAGACAGACTTCTGCGTTGCGATATTTTTGGCGAAGTGATGGCTAGAGACAGCAATTTCAAATTATTATGAATGCTACATTTCAACCCCACCCCTATGAACCACAGACATTGCCGAGGTGGTGTGGCTTGCGTGCCTCTACGATACAGATAGCCGTACCGTATGTGCAACCACAGCGGAGGGGTATCTGTGGAGAGGCCAGACAAACGTGTGGTTCCTGAAGAGGGGCAGCAGCCTTTTCAGTAGTTACAGGGGCAACAGTCTGGATGATTGACTGAGCTGGCCTTGTAACATTAGCTAATGTGGCTTTGCCACACAGCTACTGCGAACGGCTGAAAGCAAGGGGAAACGACAGCCGTTACTTTTCCCGAGGACTTGCAGCTCTACTGTATGGAAATATGATGATGGCATCCTCTCGGGTAAAATATTCCGGAGGTAAAATAGTCCCCCATTCGGATCTCCGGGCGGGGACTACTCAGGAGGATGTTGTCATAAGGAAAGACAATACTGACATTCTACGGATCGGAGCGTGTAATGTTAGATCCCTTAATCGGGTAGGAAAATTAGAAAATTTAAAAAGGGAAATGGATAGGTTGAAGTTAGATATGGTGGGGATTAGTGAAGTTCGGTGGCAGGATGAACAGGATTTCTGGTCAGGGGAGTACAGGATTATAAATACAAAATCAATTGGGGGTATCACAGGAGTAGGACTACGGGTAAACTACTATGAGCATCACAGTGATCGCATTATCATTGTCAAGATAGATACGAAGTCAACACCGACAACAGTAGTACAGGTTTATATGCCAACTAGCTCTGCCGATGAGGAGATCGAAGAAATATATGAGGAGCTAAAGGAAATTATTCAGACAGTTAAGGGAGAGGAAAACTTAATTGTGATGGGAGACTGGAATTCGTTAGTAGGAAAAGGAAGAGAAGGGAAGATAGTGGGTGAATATGGACTGGGCAAAAGGAATGAAAGAGGAAGCCGCCTGGTAGAATTTTGCACGGAACATAATTTAGTAATAACAAACACCTGGTTCAAGAATCACAAAAGAAGGTTGTATACGTGGAAGAGACCAGGAGACACCGGAAGATACCAGATATATTTTATAATGGTAAGACATAGATTCCGGAACCAGATGATAAACTGTAAGACATTCCCAGGGGCAGATATAGACTCTGACCATAACTTGTTGGTTATGAACTGTAGGCTGAAACTGAAAAAACTGCAGAAAGGTAGGAAAATAAGGAAATGGGACTTAGATAAATTGAAGGAAAGTAAAGTTCTGGAGAATTTCAGAGGGAGCTTTAGGCAACAATTGACAGAAACAGGGGGAAATAAAACAGTAGAAGAGGAATGGGTAGCATTGAGAGATGAAATAGTGACGGCAGCAGAGGACAAAATAGGTGGAAAGGCAAGACCTACAAAAATCCTTGGATATCACAGGAAATACTGAATTTAATTGATGAAAGGAGAAAATATAAAAATGCAGTAAATGAAACAGGCAAAATGGAGTACAGACGACTAAAAAATGAGATTACCAGGAAGTGCAAAATGGCTAAGCAGGAGTGGCTAGAAGCCAAATGCAAATCTGTAGAAGAGTGTATAAGAAGGGGAAAAGTAGATACTGCCTACAGGAAAATAAAAGAGACATTTGGGGACAAGAAAAGCAACTCTATGAATATCAAGAACTCAGCTGGGAAACCAGTTCTCAGCAAAGAAGGGAAAGCTGAAAGGTGGAAAGAGTACATAGAGCAGCTCTACAAAGGAAATGAACTTAGAGACGATGTTGTGGGAAGGCAAGAGGAAGTAGATCAAGATGAAATAGGAGATACTATACTGAGAGATGAATTTGACAGAACCCCGAAAGACCTAGGTCGGAACAAGGCCCCAAGAGTAGATGACATACCCTTAGAGCTACTAAAGTCTCTGGGAGAGCCAGCCATGACAAAACTATTTGAACTGGTGTGTAAGATGTATGAGACAGGCGAAATACCCTCAGACTTTAAGAAAAATGTAATAATCCCCATTCCAAAGAAAGCAGGAGCAGACAGGTGTGACAATTACAGAACCATTAGTTTGATAAGTCATGGTTGCAAAATTTTAACACGAATTATCTACAGGAGAATGGAAAAGCTGGTAGAAACTGACCTCGGGGAAGATCAGTTTGGATTCAGGAGGAACGTAGGAACCCGGGAGGCAAATACTCACTTTACGTCTTATCTTACAAGATAGATTAAGGAAAGGCAAACCCACATTTTTAGCTTTTGTAGATTTGGAGAAAGCATTTGACAATGTTGACTGGAATACACTCTTTCAAATTCTGAAGTCAGCAGGAGTAAAATATAGGGAAAGGAGAGTTATTTACAAGTTGTACAAAAGCCAGACTGCTGTTACTAGACTCGAAGGGCAGGAAAGGGAAGCATCAGTTGGGAAGGGAGTAAGACAGGGTTGTGGCCTTTCTCCGATGTTATTCAATTTGTACATCGAGCAGGCGGTGAAGGAAAGCAAGGAAAAATTTGGAATAGGGATTAAAGTTCAGGGGGAAGAAATAAAAAACATTGCGTTTTGCTGATGACATTGTAATTCTATCAGAGACAGCACAGGACCTGGAAGAGCAGTTAAATGGAATGGACAGTGTGTTGAAGAGAGTGTATAAAATGAACATTAACAAGAGCAAAACAAAAATAATGGAATGCGGTCATAGAAAATCAGGCGATGCTGAAGGAATTAGATTAGGTAATGAAACAATGAAGGTGGTAGATGAGTTTTGTTACTTGGGTAGTAAAATAACATGCGATGGTCGCAGTACAGATGATATAAAATGCAGAATGCCAATGGGAAGAAAAGCATTTTTGAAAAAGAGGAATTAGCTAACATCGAATATTAATTTAAGTGTAAGGAAGTCTTTTCTGAAGGTATTTGTGTGGAGTGTTGCCTTGTACGGGAGTGAAACATGGACGATAGGCAGTGCGGACAGGAAGAGAATAGAGGCTTTTGAAATGTGGTGCTACAGAAGAATGCTTTAGATTAGGTAGGTAGATCACCATAACTAATGAAGAGGTACTGGACAGAATTGGTAAGAAAAGGAGTTTTTGGCATACCCTGACTAAAAGAAGGGATCGCTTGGTAGGACACATTCTTAGACATAGGGGAATCGTAAATTTAGCATTGGAGGGAAGTGTGTGGGGTAAAAATCGCGGAGGGAAACCAAGAGACGCGTATAGTAAGCAGATTCAAATGGATGTGGGTTGCCGTTCTTATGAGGAGATGAAAAGACTTGCTCAGGATAGAGTAGGGTGGAGAGCTGCATCAAACCAGTCTCCGGACTGAAGACCATAACAACAACAACATTTCAAACATGTTGGCGGTTCTACCATTGTTCGTTTTTACAAATTCCGAACATCATTTTAACCGTTCCAAAAGCTGCGAATAGACTAAAGTTTTCTGTTATATAAAGGACGGCTGTTTTTCAAACAATACGTCCGGTCACAAAGAAATACATTTGGAATAAAATCTTTTGTTCTCCGTGACTATGAGATAGGATTTGTACAAGATTTAATTGATTATGCCGGAGTAACTACTCTGGTGGATACAAAAAATAGCGATATCGGAAAATCGAGAGTAATAATTGAAGCATTTATGAAGCCTTGTTTAGGAAAGTTCAATACCGTTTACGTAAATGATTGGTAGTGAAGTCCAGCTTTTTTTAGAACGCTACATAATAATTGAACAAATGCTTGCGGGAACGTCAGAAAGAGAAAGAAAGGAATGCCTGAAATTGATGCACGATTAAAAAGGACAGGCAGCCTATTGATCATGCAAATATTTTATACTCATAAAGTGGATGGGTAAAAAAGAAGTCTATATGCTTTCTACCACGCACTCGGATGAATTTGATACAGTAATCAAGCACGTTGAAAAATGTTTTCCAAGAACCTGTATGCGTATCGGCTTATAACAACTCACTGGGTGCGTTTGATAAAGCTGACATGGTTATAAGTACTGCGGATCTCTGAAATGGTATCGCAAATATTTCTTTCATTTGTTGGGCGTTTGTGAGTGGAATGCCTATTGTCTTTATACACACAACAGGAAAGAACCGATATTCAAGAGAAAATTTCAATTGCAGTTAATTATGGAAATACTTGAAAAGTATCATCAAAGTATAAATCGTCAATATCCAACAGGCAATAATCATTCACTGAGATTAACAGAAAGACATTTTCCTTCGGTTTACAAATCAGTGGGAAGAAACCGAAACAGGTGTGATGTTTGCAGTGCGAACGACAGAAGACGAGAATCTAAGGAGGAGTGTAAAGTCTGAAATTTGGGTTTGTGTGTTGCCCTTTCTTTAAAAATTTGTCGTGCTGAATTACTCTATTAAGAATCTTTTGAATGATCATAAATTAAATTTTTATGTACAATACTTGTAAAATCTTCACATATTTGTTGTTTAACAAATCAGGTAACCTGCACATCAACATATTGGCATGCATTGTGCACAGTACACGGCATGAGAAATAATGTAGGGTGTCCATTAAAGAAAAAAAAGTTGATGATGAAAATAGTATTTGTTTTCGTTTTATACCGCCTAATAGTTCTTCCATCCATAAGCCCTGACGTTCGTAAATGCATGTTTCACGCCCATGAAAGTCGAATTTAATATCTATTGCTGTACTAGAGATGCCTGTAGTGAAAAGTTTAAGTGGGACCCCCCTATATAACCCTCCCGATTACCTGCGTGGTTTGAAGTACCTCGTTCCGGGACGGGGAGGTATGCCGACGCCAGTTAGAGTCCGAACGACATATTAACGACTGGATCGGTGTACCGATTAGCGTAGATGTGGTTATTCAGGCGGTTTCCCACATCGCACTACGTGTATACCGAGCTGATACCCAAGTTCCGTCTCAGTTACACGGTTAGTAAACAATGAGAGAAACGTTGGCACTCTTTCACACGTATAACATCGTACACATTCAATTATATTTCCTCCCTTAGGGATAATAGGGTAGCGGCACGAACGCACAGACAAAAATATACAAACGGGAATCCTCCGTAAGGCCCCGATCACACGCGCAGGGATGCGGGGCGGGGGATTTTCAGCAGTTCCGTAAGATGTCCCACGATGTCGCTGAGGCCAGAAAAAGCCCTTTAAAACTGACCAGAGCAGGCGGCAGGTAGCGGCTGTCCCCACCACTACTTCCCCTCAAACGCCGGCACACTGGAGACATCCGTGGCCTCGTGGTAGGCGGCACGAGCTTTCCCCACAGCCTCCCCTCCACGCTAACCTGTGCGAGAGGCACCCTCAAAAGCGCTTCTAGTGTGATCTAACGGTACTAAGCCGGGGAACCGTCTGACAGAGGAAGACAACTTGAGGCGGTGTAACGTGTGAGCAGGAAGAGCAAGTCTGTCAATCCGTGTGACGTCAGGCGAGAGATGTGTTCACAATGTTACCTAGATAAACGGGGCTGTGAGTTAGGAGCTGGAAGGCTCTGTCAGCAGTAGCAGCGCTCTTGACAACAATGACATGGCGAATACAAGCAAAACGAAGCAATCGGTTGTTCTTTCTGTGTGGGAAAATCTGTTCCTTTTTGTGCAGTGAGGTAAAAGTGCAAAGTGTTTGGTGAATAACAGAGAAGTACGAAGTATAAAATGTTCAAATGTTTGTAGGGTCTATGGGACTTAACTACGGGGTCATCAGTCCCTAAACTTACAAACTACTTACGAACTAGGACGGCACAAATATCCATGCCCGAGGGGGGATTCGAACCCCAGACCGTAGTGGCCGTGCAGACCGTGACTGGAGCGCCTCAGTCCCCTCGGCCACCGCGGCCGGCACGAAGTATAAAAACTATAATTTACAGCGTCATTATTCCCTGTGCCATGCAAATGAGTATGGGAAATATGAAGGAGAAGAATGAGACGCCGCGGTGGAGTAGCCGAGCGGTCTAAGGCGCCTCGCTGCGGAGCGCGTGGTTGCTCGCCGTCGGAGGTTCGAGTCCTCCCTGGGGCATGGGTGTGTGTGTGTTGTCCTTAGGCTAGTTTACCTTAGTTTAAGTAGTTTGTAAGCTACGGACTGATGAGCACGCAGTTTGGTCCGATAGATTTACAAACATTTGAACATTTGAAGAATGAGACGTATTAATATCTAAATTAAAGGAACGTGCTAATGTGAAGGACTGTCACAGTAGCGAATGTGGAAATACTGTATACTATGTTACGGCTCTTTGCAACACCGTTGTCAGTGGATGTTAACAGTGTTCCTACCAAATTTCAAACGGAACAGTTAAATTTACAGTGGGATGATTTATTGAAGGGCAAATATATACACAATGAACGCTTGAGTGATGTTTATAAATATGTTCCTGAAAACAGATTACCAAGGTTGTATGCCCTGTGCTTCATGGATATTGTTTATGTTCGATTCTACGTATGTGTGTGAACAATTCTTTTTTGTTATGAAATTAGCAAAGCCCCAATACTTAAACACCTTGTCAGGTCACAACCTAACATGCAGTCTTCGATTAAAAGTGTCTCAAACATTATATCCTAACATTGAAAAACTAACAAAAGAAAAACGAAACTGAAAATGACAGAAAAATGTGCACTTAATAGTACTGTACAGCTTTGCTCTAAGATATGGAGAAAATTGTATTATGCTCCATTCTCCTTATTTCACAACAGCGCTATCTCCACATGAAATTGCTCCTACATTATACTGTTATCATGGTATAGAGACGATATACAATTGTCAGTAATCTGTATCTATTATTTAATTAAAACAGCATGTTTTAAAATTAGGATATCGTGGTCATGTATTTATCACACCAGATCTGTACCCTGTATTTGCTAAGATGCTGCATTCCACACGCTGCATTCTATTTCTCCGCGTGACGCCACACAGTCAAACTGCTTCCATGTGAGCCGGCAGAGCGGCCTGGGTTGACGTCACAACAGATCTGCCTGTCCTCCCCTGTGCTAGCATCATTCTGGTGACTTTGGGACTTTCAATATTCGATCTGGCTATGACAGCTCTGTGTTCACTAATACCTGTATCCGTTTTGATGCTCGTTATGAGCTTTTAGAAACTCATTCACCAAAGAAGACGAAACCAATATTCCAGATTTCGAATTACAAACAGAGGACAACTAAAATCACTTAACAAGTCTTCCGGTCCGGGCTGTATACCCATTAGATTTCTATCTGATTATGCTGAAGCGATAGCTCCTTACTTAACAGCCATATATAACCGCTCTCTCAAAGAAGAAGCTGTACCAAAAGGTTGGAAAGTTGCACAGGTCACACCTATATTCAAGAAAGGCATTAGGAGTAGCCCACTAAACTACAGGCCTATTTCATTGACGTCAATTTGCAGCAGGGTTTTGGAACATATCCTGTATTCAAATATTATGAATTATCTCGAACAGAATGATCTATTGGTCCAAGGTCAACACAGATTTAGAAAATATCGTTCATGCGAAACACAACTAGATCTTTACTCACACGAAGTGATGAGTGCTATCGACAAGGGTTCTCAAATCGATTCCGTATTTCTTGATTTCCAGAAGGATTTTGACACCATACCTCACAAACGGCATTTAATCAAATTGCGTGATTGTGGTATATCGCCCCCATATTTGCGACTGGATAGGTGGTTTCCTGTCAGAGAGGACAAAGTTTGTAGTAATCGATGGTAAAGCATCGACTAAAACAGAGGTGATATCGGGCGTTCTACAGGGTACTGTTATTGGTACTCTGTTGTTCCTTATTTACATAAACGATTTGGGAGAGAATGTAAGTAGCTCTCATATGTTGTTTGCAGATGACGCCGTCATTTACCGTCTAGTAAAATCATCTGAAAATCAAAACCAACTGCAGAACGATCTGAATAAGATATCACTATGGTGTAAGAATTGGCAATTGACTCTGCATAATGAGAAGTGTGAAGTCGTCCACATGAGTACGAAAACAAATCCGTTAAACTTTTTTTACAATAAAAATCAGTCAAAAGTGAAGGCCGTAAACTCCACAAAGCACCTAGGAATTACTATTACTTCAGACTTAAACTGGAAAGAACACGTAGATAATGTCGTGGGAAAGGCGAACCACAGACTGCGTTTTATTGGCAGAACCCTTAAAAGATGCGACGGAACTACTAAAGAGACTGCATACACTACGCTAGTCCGTCCATTTTTGGAGTATTGCTGCCCAGTGTGGGATCCTTATCAGGTGGGTTTGTCTGAGGACATCGAAAAAGTCCACAGAAGGGCAACTCGTTTTGTATTGTCACAATACAGGGGAGATAGCGTTACGGAAATGATACAGGATCTGGGATGGAAATCATTACAACAACGTTTATGGCTGTGGCGTGGTCTACTTACGAAACTCCAATCACCAACATTGTCCACCGAATGCGAAAATATATTGTTGCCTCCCACTTACATAGGTAGAAATGATCATCAGAATAAAATATGAGAAATCAGAGCTCGAACGGAGAGATTCAGGTGTTCTTTCTTCCCGCGCGCTATTCGAGAATGGAATGGGAGATAAATAGTATTGCCGGCCGCGGTGGCCGAGGGGAATGAGGCTCTCCAGTCACGGTCTGCACGGCCACTACGGTCGGGGGTTCAAATCCCTCCTCGGGCATGGATATGTGTGCCGTCCTTAGTTGTAGCTAGTTCGTAAGTAGTTTGTAAGTTTAGGGACTGATGACCCCTTAGTTAAGTCCCATAAACTATACAAACATTTGAACATTAAAAAAAAAAAAAAAATAGTATTAAGGTGTTTCGATGAACCCTCTGCCAAGCACTTACATGTGATTTGCAGAGTATCCCACATGTAGATGTAGAACCTACTTTCTATAAAGTTCTCACTTAAGAAAAAAGCTATAATTGTGTAATCAAAGAAAGTGAGAAATTATCTTTAGCTAGGGATATAGCAGAACACATGAGTTCGAAGTCAAAGAAAAATTATAAGACGTAGCCACGAGCTTGAATTAAAACCTCATATGTGATTAAAATATTTGAAAAAAACATTTAAATCACTTTCAACAATATCGGTATCAACAGCCTTTGAAAATCAATAAAATGAGTCTACCTCTTGTGTACATAATATTAAACGGGCCAGTGTTACAACATCCATTTTACCAGAAATATTCATAATAGTCCTACTGGAAGTTTTCGGATTCTTGAACTATGGACAGATAAGCGATTGGAACCAGCTGAGGGACGTGTAAGCGAACCGCCTTAAAAATCCTGTCACTGGGATCCAAAGTAACGTTGGCGCAGCATTCTTCAATATATGAGTCTGTCGCAGACGTGAAATGGGTTACCTACCTCTCTGAACCTAGGTCTAGGTGGCCAGAGCAATTATAAATGCTAGACGCTCAGCAGTTGGCAGCAATGTTGCTTGTATTTCGACTTGTACCTGGACTTAGGATTGGAACGAAAGACAACCAGTTTCCGCGCCAATCGTTAGTCTAATATGGAGCAGAACTGTATCATGTGCCAGCTGATAGCTTGCAAACGAGTTGACGCCTATTCACTATACTCCGTTTACCGAAACGAGAGACGGGTTCTAAACACGTGGGAGGCGCGTGGCCAGGGGTGGACAAAACAGGGGCGTTTGCTCAGTGTCGCCTCATCCGCTTCGGTTGTAAAGCCGTCGTGTGGGTTGCATGATAGTGATATTTGAAGCTGACTGTAAATTTTATCTCGAAGGACCAGTTGTCGAATAGTGACACACGTTTTAATGTTTGCAATCACATTCATTATTCAATGTCTCCGCATCTCTTTTTCTCTCTGATTAGTATCACGTAAAAGTAAACGCATTATGTCATCCACCATTTTGAGTCTATCTTAGAAGCGGTCAAAGAAGAAATCATTAAGTTTTTCAGAGAAACTGTAGTTCTTAATGTGTATAAAACTGAGCTATAGTGTCCGCAACAGACTTGTGAAAAACAGCTGCATCTACAGGCATTGGTCGTTCCTCAGTGTATCGGGTGGCAAATCAGTACAACAAAGCCATACGCTCCTTTCCTTGAAGTCTGCCAATCAATAGATTAATAAACACAACAGAAGTTTTAAGAAAGTGATGATGACTTTGTAAGTAATGTAAAGCGGAGAAAAGTAGATGAATGTTTCTTTCGTAACGAATGGCCAATAGCCGGCCGCTGTGGCCGAGAGGACTGAGGCGCTTCAGTCACGGTCTGCACGGCCACTACGGTCGGGGGTTCGAATGCCCCCCCCCCCGGGCATGGATATTTGTGCCGTCCTAGTTCGTAAGTAGTTCATAAGTAGTTTGTAAGTTTAGGGACTGATGACCCCGTAGTTAAGTCCCATAAGCTGTACAAACATTTGAACATTTGATTTGAATGACCAATAATTTACGAAGTACTAGTTGTCGTTAACGAATATGGAGATTTGAGCAATTTTCAGAAGCCCACACGTTGTAGATTATTTAAAAAATAATTTTAAATATGTTCGGCTTCTAATATCACTGCTATGTAAGAAAACACACAGCGACTTTAAACCTGAAACAGATGAGGCGACATTAAGCGAGCGACCTCTTTTTGGTCAACCCTGGTGTTGCGCCTCGTTGTGTTTACAGTCCGTCTCTCGTTTCGGTGAACGGAGTATAGACTGACTGTTAGGAATATCCGGTATACGTTTGAGCGTGTACCTGACAACATCCTTCCGGGGCGAAGCCGATCAGGAGGCACTGTTCCACTCCTCCGACGCGAAACCGCTGCCTAGCATACACTAGGCTGAGAAAAGTCACGCGATATCGATATGCATAGATAAAGATGGCGGTAGTATCGTCTTAATCTGATATATAAAGCAGAGTGTCCGTATGTTTGTACGTGTTGCATACAAATCTACAGATTTTTCCAATCTTTATGAAATTTTGTACACGTAAGCTTCAATCCAAGAGGACGGTCGCTGTAAGTGTAAGAATCACATACGATATATAGTTCACGAGATATGACGTCATAAACAATGAGATGCGCGAAAAACTGCTGCATTTTGCGACAATGATGATCATTTTCTCCTAAACCATTGGATCGATTTCAACCAAATTTGGTACACACGTTCCTTACCGTTAGGTAACAATTACTGCATGGTTAAGAATCACATACGGCACATAGTTCAAAAGATATTACGTCATAACCAACAGAAATCGCAAAAAATGCCATATAATGCGGCGAGACTTTCGAAATATACTGTATGAGAATGACAGTACTTAGCGACTTGCAACAACCTTGAAACATAATTTCAGTCCTTTATTAAACTTTTCCTCGCTAGCAACCATAGTAAAATGATGAAAGGAAAAAAGGTTCTCGCTTACTACTTTTCCGCTGTTTATGGAGTAAAACTACGGCTCTCGGTATGTCGTTACAAATGTTCAAATGTTTAAATGTTTGTATAGTCTATGGGATTTAACTACGGGGTCATCAGTCCCTAAACTTACAAACTACTTATGAACTAACTAAGACTAAGGACGGCACAAATATCCATGCCCGAGGGGGGATTCGAACCCCCGACCGTAGTGGCCGTGCAGACCGTGTCTGAAGCGCCTCAGTCCCCTCTGCCACCGCGGCCGGCTATGACGTTACAATTTATAATTTGAACACTACAAATTGTAGCGACAGGAAATTTTACAGACAGTATACACATATATAGTTGAATGTAGCTTCTAAATTGTATCACATTCCGACATATAGTTCATGAGATATGAGCACGTAAACAGTAACGTTCATGGAAAATCGCCCCACTACGCACCAAGTTTTATTCTATTACTTCTTTACTACTAATAGTATTCCCAAGAGATTTTACACACATACAGCCTTATACAAATGAATATATACCCGAAAAATGGCATGAATGAATAAATAAATAAATACCCGGGTAACGCCGGGTTTTGAGCTAGTAAGTTATAAAAGCGTATTTCATGGGCAGAGCTGTGAGATGTACTCAGGTTCCTCATTCGTAAATGAGTCCTTCGTGATTATGGCCGCACGACGAGAATTAACAGACTTTGTACGCGAAATGGTAGCTTTAGCTAGAGGCGTGGGACATTCCATTTCGGAAATCGTTATGGAATCCAATATTCCGACTTCCGCAGTGTCAAAAGTATGCCGACATTACCAAACCTCAGACATTACCTTTCACTACGGACTACGCAATAGCCGAGGGTCTGCACTTTATAACCCAGAGCAGCGTCGTTAGCGTAAAGTTATCGATGGTAACATACCATCATCACTGCGTGAAATAGTCTCAGAAATGAATATGGGACGTACGACGAGCATGTCCTTGAGGACAGTACGGCACAATTTGGTGTTAATTGACTGTGACAACAGAGGACGAACTCCAGTACATTTGTTAATAGCACGGCATTGACTGCAGCTTCTCGTGACCATATCTTTTGGAACCTAGATGACTTGAAAACTGTGGATTAATCAGATCAATTCCGATTTCAGTTGGTAAGAGATTATCGTAATATTCGAGTACGGCGTAGACCTAACGAAACCGCGGACATAAGAAATCAACAAGACATTATGAAAGCTAGTGATGGCTCAATAGTGGTGTAAGGTGTTTTGACATGGAATGGACTGGTACATCTAGTACAACTAAAATGATCATTGATTGTAAATGGTTATGTTCGGTAACTTGGAGACCATCTAAGAGATTATGCAACTTCCGACAACTTTAGACAATTAAATTCTACCTATAGACACACATTCACAAGTACACATGGTCCACCAGAGGATTTAGAACAAAATTGAGTATTTCCCATGAAAAAAATTAAACGATACTTTCATACCAAAAATCATCAAAATCGCTTCACTAATCTCTAGCCACGCGGAGGTAGCCGAGAAGTAGGTTAGTTTAATTTTGTTCAAGTAGTTTGTAAGACTGGGGACTGATCACCAACGTAGTTTGGTCCCATAGAATTACAAACATTTGAACATTTTTGAACTAATCTCTAAGTTACCTAAATTTCATAAAAATCGGTGAGTTACACTTGGGTACGTTTCCTTGCCAGTCTCCTTACACATTAGTGTTGCGACACCCGCGCCGCAGTTGCCGGAACACGACCAGTATATTTGTTTATTGTAATAGGAAGTGTTTCAAAATGTTCAAATGTTTGTTAAGCTTATGGGACTTAACTACGGGGTCATCAGTCCCTAAACTTACAAACTACTTATGAACTACTTACGAACTAGGACGGCACAAATATCCATGCCCGAGGGGGGATTCGAACCCCCGACCGTAGTGGCCGTGCTGACCGTGACTGGAGCGCCTCAGTCACCTCGGCCACCGCGGCCGGCGGAAGTGTTTCCTTTGTTGTTCCTACTGTGTTTTATTTGACGAATGCATTTAAAGAGTTTTTGACTAAAATTTCTGACTGATGTAATTCATCATGTATTATCCATTTGGTGACGGATGGAGTGATGGAAGATGCAAAAAAACTATCTGGAACGATATTCAAGAGGAAAACCCGAGAAAAGGAAGATGCAGCTCAGAAATCTTGAAGTATTCTAATGTTTGTAAACTGCTGAGGTTATCAGTCCCTAGGCTTACAAACTACTTACACTAACTTATGCTAAGGACAACACGCACACCCATGCCCGAGGGAGGACTCGAACCTCAGATGGCAACCATCCCCGCGCTCTACAGCAAGGCGCAAATCTTCTTAGTTAATGTTCATTTGATTGATAAAACATGTAGAAGGTAAGTTATTAAAGAAACAATTAATATTAGTTTAGCCGGAATCATGGTTGTCATTCGTCTCTGGTTTCAATTACAAATTATTGTCGTGAAGTGTTCTCTCTTTTCACACGTTTATGTGAAAAGTAGTAGTTGTATTCTAATACGGCATTAATATTCGGAATACATTACCGCCGGCCGCGGTGGCCGAGGAGACTGAGGAGCTTCAGTCACGGTCTGCACGGCCACTACGGTCGGGGCTTCGAATCCCCCCTCGGGCATGGATATTTGTGCCGTCCTAGTTCGTAAGTAGTTCATAAGTAGTTTGTAAGCTTAGGGACTGATGACCCCGTAGTTAAGTCCCATAAGTTCTACAAACATTTGAACATTTGAACACTACCTGTCCGTGTTGTTGTATTTCGTCGTCAGCATATCTTACAAAAACACCTGTTCACAACATGCATTCAGGGAAGATTAAAAAACATCCATTCATAAACTACCACACATTTAACTATTGTTCCTATTAATGTTTAAATAACATAAAAATAAATAATATAAAAATGCTGCGCTTTTTCCCCACATGTGTGCTCAGTCAGTCAGTGAGCAGCGCGAAAAAAACGTGGAACGAATGAATCCCAGCGCGTTCGCGCGGCGGGCACAATGTGCGCAAACGCTTCATGTGGCCAGTCCCGTTTAACAGACAGTGGTCAATATTGGCGAAGTAGATTCCAGTACAAACATGCGTGGAAAAAAAAGAAGAAAAATTGTGTGGCCGTAGCCCAATCGTTCCGTTTTTACTAAGTAATGTCCTTAACGCTACCAATGCCAGTACATTTTCCGTTATGCATGTTACCAGAAGGTGGGTTATTTTATATAAAAAGTCATTTTATTGAGGAATTTTAGTAAGGACATTCTTTTAAAGAGCTGCCGGCCGCGGTGGCCGAGGGGACTAAGGCGCTCCAGTCGTGGTCTGTACGGCCACTACGGTCGGGGGTTCGAATCCCCCCTCGGGCATGGATATTTGTGCCGTCCTAGTTCGTAAGTAGTTCATAAGTAGTTTGTAAGTTTAGGGACTGATGACCCCGTAGTTAAGTCCCATAGACTATACAAACATTTGGACATTTGAATTTTAAAGAGCTACTAAGCGATATCTCGTACCAGGACTGCATTTTTTGGGTAATGTTTAACTGTAGATTTTGAAACATATGGAACATGATAGAATGCTGTTAAGAACATTTTGGCCCACTTTCGGTTACGGCAGTAGCACTAAAAGTGAGCCTTTGCGATCAACTTTTGACAGTTCGAAATTTAAATGAAAATAACGGCTTAACCGTTCATCTGACACGAAAAGTGAATAAACGAGTTTCTAGAGGAGAAAATTCTTTACAACTTTGCTCTCTTACTTTGTTTTCATAACGCACACTATTACAGAGATATTTGCCAAGATAACGGCGATTCGACAACGTCACTTGATTTTACGTAATTCTGGCTCTCGGAAATGTCACGTGACATTCCTCGCCCAGAACGTTATCTGACATACGCCATCATGCTTTCTGTAATTTATGATTTTCCTTCTATAACTTACCCGTTGTCATTTCAAAGCAATGGCGCACTGAAGAATTAACCACGTCGTTGTTAGTACGATAAATTACAATCTAGTGTCTAAAAATGCCATATTAGAAGTTATCAGCTTCCATCAATACTACGAGAATTAAGGAACGTTTCCGTAATTCTTCGCCGTAGTGTAGAGGTCAGCGCCTTAAGTTCTGATGCACGGTACTTCGAAACCCGCCACTGCAATTATTTTTCGCCTTAGCTCCTAAAATGGTTTCAGGCACTCTTATTAGTTATATAGAGATATGTTCTGCAATGTTTAGAGTTGTGCATAAGTAAGAGTACTCCCTCTAAAATGTGCGTGTGTTCTATTTCGTGAACCAGCCGTGAAATACGTAACAACGAACTTCACAATGGTCCACTGATGCGTATGCCCGTAAACTAGGGGGAAACTGTAATAATGAGTACTCCAAACAACGTGCAGATACTGGTAGTTCCATGTATAAATGAAGTCCTAGATTTCTGAGGCAACTGTCGTTCCTTAATGGAACGGAAGGGAAGTGTATACATTGCAACAAATTACCGTGTTTAATTATTTTTCTAAGCAATTATTCACTATTTATGGAATATATTGAAACGCAGTAATTAGAATCAGTGCGTCTACTAAAATGTTTGTCTTTGGTATGGTTGCTATGGACGCTTATAACGTAAATTTTATTACCTTTTCAGTATTTCAGGTATGTCTTTGCTCATGTTACTATGTTCTGCGCTAAAATAAAGAGTACATATTCTGTTTCAAACCTTGACTATGTTTTATTTTACAGCTTAAATAAGAAATGTAATAATTGTGGTAATACTGAATTCCACATAACTCTAGTACTTAATCTATATACAAGTTACTACTATAATTACGTCATTTACAGCAGTCATTGTAACAGTATCTCCCCAGTTTGTGTACATGTGATAAAGAAGTCTATGTTTGCATATTCGTTGGGATATATTTAAAGGTGTGTTCACAAAATAGAACAGATGAACTTTTCAGAGAAAGTTCTGTTACCTTTGAGCAATTCTGAATCTTGCAGAATATAGTTTGTGTTCAGTTAACAAGAGTGTGCAAAAACCTTTTAGGAAGCAAGATGAAAAAAATTGCCATTGACGGTTTAGTATTTTATTTATTTACTTACATTTTTTTTCAGGTAGATCGATGTTTTGCGGTCCTTTGTTCATGATGGTTGTGGGTTGTTCGGTGAGAATTTTCCTAAGTTTTTTTTTTAATTACAGATGGCGTTGAACCTCGTTCTTTTTATCTCTTTTCATGGTGCTCGTTAGTGGACGTTGATTTGTTTTATTTTATTTTGATTGTTTCGTCGTTGACTCAGTTTTTTCGTTACATAGGGCGTCGAGCGCTCTGACCGAGCATGCTGAGCTGCCACACCGTCACAAACTAAACAGCCGCCCATTACGCTACGCCAAACAGCTGCGAGAGTAATCCGTAATTCTCGTACCATCGATGACAGGTGTTATCTGCTGACATGGGATTTTTAGACATTTGATAATAATTCATTGTCCTAAGCACGGGAGTTTATGATCTTTCAGTGCGCCATTGCCTTGAAATGTCAACGTTTGAATTATAATAAGACAATAATCAAATACACAAAGTAAGATGGCGTATCCAGAAGAGTGTGCCGCGACGGAGTGGCCGAGCGCATTGAGGCGCTATGCTCCGATGCGTGAGGCCGATCCCCGTCGGTGGTTCGAATCCTCCCTCGGGCATGGATGTTTGTGTTGTCTTTAGTAGAAGTTAGTTTTTAAGTAGTTTGTAAATTTAGGGACTGATGACCCCGCAGTTACGTCCCATGAGCTTAACGAACATTTGAATTTGAATTTTGCGAAGAGAGTTCCGGAAGAGGTTTCGCGTGAGGGATGTCACGATATAGATTACAATATTTTACAGAAGTTGGGCATAAAGTACTTCCCGCCCCCTATTGGGAGGTCTGATTATGTGTAACATGCTGTATGGACTAGGATGGGTCAAATGGAAGCTGAGCTTCTGTTGTCCTTATTTCTCATTATTGCGGATCTATACAGTAAGTTAACGAGAGTATTTTCGAACACGTATCTACAGACGATCATTAAGTACTTCCCCACGATTCAAAGGAGGAGGAAGCAGAACTAATATATTCTGAAGAATGCGATTTAGGGTTTACTTCTATAGCAGAGGAAATGCCGGGAACATCAGATACGGCTACAGCCATTACTATCATTCGTGATTCCTTTGCAGGTCAACAGAAATCCCTACTAGATTTTAAGGATCCAGGGAGCTGGCCTGAGAGGCTTTCGGATGCAGCGAGTGCCTCACTGTTGATAAACTATTAACAGAAGAAAAATGTGACCTAGATTTAACTAATTCTCTTAGAGAGGGAAGAAAATTCTCAAAATACTGGTTTTATAAACAGCTTCCTAACGGACAAAAGGTGTACCCTTTTTGGTTATCCTTCATTCAATTTAAAAAAAAATCTGTGCTTTGAATACCATGCTAAGAGTTTCATGACAAAATATCTGAGATAAATCCTTATGGTATGCCTAAGATTGGCTTTTCTCTGTGTATAAGCTTAAATAAAACGATTCCAGAGCACGATAAATCATTAAAATACTGTCTTGTTCTTGAAAAAGACGTGGTACAGTATTTATAAAGAGTTACAAAAACAAATTTCGGAGGAGGGGAAACATTGGAAATCCGCTTTAGTTGTCACTGTTGATGTGTTTCTGAATTTGCCAAAACAGGAGACTCCCTTTAGATGTTCAAATGTAATTCATGACTTCAGTGATCCAAAATGTGGAAAGTTTTTAAACATGATTGACTTATCGTCTCACTGCCACCCCACACTAAGAGAGTACGTAAGACGTCAAAAGAAAGATCAACCCAGCTACTTTTCACATAGCATTCATGATTAATTTTTAGCACCAATTCCATCGAAGATGAAGGCACGAATAATTTGTGATATTAAAGAAGCCGTGATGTTTCTATCATATTTGATTCCACTCCTGATGTAATTCACTGTGAGCAGATGACACAAATTATCAGATACGTAAAATGCAATGGAAGTGGTGAAAAAATTTGTGAAAGTTTTACTGTCTTTATAACAGTTATTCACAAGTTAGGGCAGACATCTTCTGAATCAATTTTGTAGAAAATCGAAAGCGAGGGGTTTGATTTTAAAACTCGAATCCAGTCTTACGACAACAGTGTTAATGTGGCTGGGAAGTGCAAAGGTGTTCGACCACGTTTACTACGAAAAAAGAAGTTAGCATACTTTGTGCCGTGCGCTGTGCACTCTTATATTTGGTGGGAGTGAATACTGCAAATGCCGCGCGCGGTACAGGAACTTATTTTGGAATAATAAACAACCTATATTTATAGTTTGTATCGTCCACTAACAGATCGGAAATTATGTTGAAATATGTTCGTGTATCTCTAAGGTATTGAATTCTGCTAGATGGTCAATAAAGAGGGAAGCTGTAGCAGTTGTGCACAAAAATCTCTAAGAGATAATCAAGGCTTTAAATAAACTTATATCTAGTGCAACATTTACCCCTGGGACCAAAACAGATATTTGACTCTGATCTACTGTGGAACGGTTTCTTCTGTCTGGTATTGGATTCTTAACGATAACTTTTTATAAATATGCTAAAACTGCTTCCACCATTGCTATACATTGCACTAGAAGCCTCACATTATTACATCTGCCACATTTAACCAATCGAATGATACGGTAACCGCGCGAGAAGCATAATTGGACGTAATAAAAAAGTCTAAGCTTACAACAGACTGCTAACAATTTAAATTATATATTCACAATTGCTGCGCCAACCAGCCGTTATAAAATGGAATAAAATTGCATGTTACGGTTCTTGAACATACTGATCCATTGTTTAAGTACCTATTTCAAGATTTTATTCTTTCAGATACTATACCTTCAAAATTTTACTTTGTTAATGCACATTGATTTTTTAATTTATACTAAATGTTTTGTGTTGTTTATATATATCTATTGGTAAAACTGATCATTAAATTAGGCTTAGGTCTCAATTTTTAAAAAATTAATTTTTGTTTACATCTGCATCTGTATAAAAAAGCCTAGTTTTTGTTGTTTCTATTATATCTCATACGTCATCATTGCTACGATAAAACAGGTGAGAGGGGGAGGGGGGGTGGCGCCAAATGACAATCTTGCCCCAGGTGCCACAGAGACTAGATCCGTTCCTGACTCTAATGGTTTGCTTGTGGCTCGGTATTTCATTCATTAAGTGTTGCATATAATGTAAACACACCCTCGGAAATCGCCAGGTGTTCGAAGATAAATAGCCAAATATTTACTTCAGTCTTCATTCTCTAACCAGGTGGCACATGTCATTTCTGACGACTTCTCTTATTGTAGAAAGATGTAGGCAAGGATAAAATGTAAGTTTTAAAAGAAAAATACTTTACGTCACGAGGTTGAAACGTAGGACGTCTCACACACGAGTCCAGCACTTTACCGTAAGACCATTACCCAAACATAACAACTAATATAAGTTAGCAGATACTATTCAAACAAGTGTTCTGAACATTCGAAAACGGGAAAGATATTTAGGACTGTTTGAATATTTCTTTAAATTTCAGGCTAAACACTAATTACGAAAGGTGACGTTTTTATTGTAAGGAGTCAGGAATTTCTGACCTCGTTCCATGGTATTTTCATATGCATAATAGTATTCTATTTGCCTGTCGGATTAATTTGATACCCCACAAATAATTTTTTTAAAGTAATGAGAGTCAGCGGTAATTGCACTTTAAGAAGTCAATTGCATTTAATGCATATCGAGAGGCTGGGGTTCACAGGTTACACACATTTTAACCGCGTGGCCGAAGCCCGCGTTCTCCATCGCCAGAGAAGACGATTGGTGCCACGCAACGGGGTGCGTCGACCGTGAAAGCTTTTAGCGGGAAAGTAGAATGTTTGTGACACAGTCATTGTTTTCTTATCCGCCACTTGGGACGGTCCGTGTGACCACCACCCACCATCCATGTTTTTCACGTGGGAACCAGGCGACAGAAAAATACGTAAGCGTGTGTTTGAATGGAGTCCCATGTGGGGAAAAGAGAAATGATTTCATTGGCTGAAGGCAAAATGTGGGAGGGCCCCTCATGTACTTAGGGCGCCTCTGCCGGCCGCAGTGGCTGAGCGGTCTGCGGCGCGCCAGACACGTTCTGCACGCCCACTACGGTCGGGGGTTCGAATCCCCCCTCGGGCATGGATATTTGTGCTTTCTTTAGTATTAGCTAGTTCATAAGTAGTTTGTAAGTTTATGGACTGATGACCCCGTAGTTAAGTCCCATAAGTTCTACAAACATTTGATTAGGTAACTGGAGGACAGGTGTGACTTGTTTGTGATTGCGCGAGAAATGCAAAAGATACAGGCAAGCAGCGGTGACAGAGAGGAGAAACTGTCCCTATACGCGCCGTGGAGGGCGAGACGAAAGAAGGAAGGAGGAAAGCTTAGAGTTTAACGTCCCATCAATAGTTTGGCCATCAGAAACGGAGCTAACGCTTGCAGTTTTGGGTAAGGATGGGGAAGGAAATCGGCCGTGCCCTTTGAAAGGAACCATCGCGGCATTTGCCTGGAGTGATTTAGGAAATCGCGGAAAATCTAAATTTGGATGGCCGGAGTTGGATTTGAACCACCGTCCTCGCGAATGCGAGTCCAGTGTGTTACCACTGCGGCACCTCGCTCAGTCGAAGGAACACATTGTGAAATTTTTTAACCGACTCGCTGTGTGCGTTCAGTGGCGTTGTTTGGGGTGCTAAGTGTTGGATCACATGCTTTAAATGTGATTAAGCGGTGTACACTTTTGACAGTCCACTATTTTGTTACTTAAATGTCTGCGGAAGATTTTGAGTGGCGACTTCTGGTGGGCTAATTTGCAGAATTAGCGTAACCTGCCAATTATAGTTTCGACTAGAGAAGATAAGTACCTGGCCTTGGCATCACTAAGAGCAATAGAAAGTATTGGCTGATTCAGTTCAGATGTCATAAAAACCAACTAATTTGTATAGGTTTCACAGATGCAGCAGACGCCGGCAGACAACGTGGCGAAGGGTAAATGCGCACGCAATGCAACTTTAACAATATTTCTTAAGCAGGTTAGGTTCACGCTAACACCAGAAACATTATTCTTGACATCATGGCGACAGTCTCTCATCCGGTATTTCAATTTAACGATAGGATCACATATACACGCGGCTCCTCAGCCCTATCAAAGTAGTTTTTGTCTTTTTATTATTATTTTCTTTTCTTTGTGGTTTCAAATTACAGCACGATACTATTAACGGATGTATTCTATCTTCTCTTTTTGACTGTTTTTAATATTCGTAATTTCATAACTTGCATTTATTTCTGAGTTTTTTAAGGACAATAAATACGTATTAATCTCTAAGTAAATAGTTGATCTTTTTCTTTACTGAGACAATGACAATACTCTACTACCGTACCCGGTGGTTACTTAGCAGTAATTATTTTGTTTTTGTACTTACAGGAGTTGTTTTCCGTATCTTTTTGAACTCAGTTAAGGATCACTTACCTGTCTTGAACCGAAATGTCCACTACTTTCTGATGTCTAACGTGTTTGTCAGAGTAAATTTGTTTCACCTGCAGAGCCAATCATTTTAGGGTACACTGCGCATCAATCATTGCACGAATTACAAGGGAGGAAAAATCCGTGCGACGAATATTTCAGACAACTGATGCGTGGAGGTTCAGTGTATTTCTGCTAGAAGCACATTAGAATTCTGATGAATAGTGAGTAAGTGAGTTAGTGCCAGAAGTAGCGACTTTTGACTGTCTATGTGTCGTAAACTGCAAAGCGTAGAATAGTATAATTGGGAAATATAGCTAGTTATAGTAGGTATTTTTGGGCACCGAAAATTCAGGCTTCTAGCTTTCTCTACAACGAAGATACAGTGGGGTCTAAAGTAACATAAATGGCCTCGAGAAAAGTATGGTACAGTTGTGTACGCTCGACTTGGCGGGGCACTGCCGTGCCCACAGATAAGAAAATCACTTGCATGAAAATTCAAATACGAATTTATTTTTATATTCGCCACAGAACCAGTCTATGATCAGTTTTTGAACATGTCTGATCAATTTACATGAAGTTTCAAAAGTGGTTACGAAGAAAACTATCTTCAGAACAACAACAAATATTTTCTGAAATAGCTCTTTGTCGAACAGAGAGTAAAAAAATAAAGACAATGAGTGCGGATAAAAATAAGAGGGAATCAGTACGTTACACTACCCTAGTTATTGCCAGTGTTGAGCCTGGTAACTCACCTGTGCTTAAGTGGGAAATTTTTCAATTTGTGATGGGCAGCAAACAAGCTTCCAGGATGCTCATTGGAAAACCTCCCCGGTTTGTCCGAATAATATGTTTCAAGCGGTATCTATGGCTGCAAATTATTCCAAACCAGATTCTTTCGCTTGTCCTGTCCCAGAGGTAGCCTCTCAGTCCGCCAGATCGGGGCTTTATCACAGGGTAGTATTATTGTAGGTGGGAACTCCAAAGTCAGGTGCGTAATGGGACCTTATATTCATATGGCTGCAAAGGGGGGAGGGGGAGGCGAATGTGCAGTCTGTGTGCGTACCGGGGGGGGGGGGGGTCATCAAAGTTGCTGCAACGGTCCTTCCGCACGTCACGGAGGTCACTGTGTGCAGTAATTGTATGTGATGGTTCATATCAGCACAGATGAAGAGAATCACTTTGGATCCGAAGGCAATGACTCTGCTTTTCAGCGACTAATGGAATTGGTGAAGACTGCTGGACAAGCTAGCGAAAGGAAGGCAGAGATCACTACGGTACCTGTAACAGGGGATATATGGTACAGAGCTGAGCGGAAGATCTGAATCAGAGGCAGATTCGTCGATTTGTGCCAAAGGGTGGTGGGCTTTCGTGTCCCACCAATGGTCTGTGACCATTAAACACTGGAAAGAGTACACGGGGAGCGGGAGTCATGTGGCGTCGACTGTGTGGTTATCATTTTTATCTACATAGATATTATGATATCCATCGTAAGGTGCCTGGCGGAGGGACTATCGTACCGCTACTACTCATTCCCCGTTATGTTCTACTCCCAGATAGATCAAGAAAAATCGACTGCTTGTATATATCCGTACGAGCCCTAATTTATCTTGTCTTTGTGTTCTTTATGGCAATACAATCAATCTGCAGTCTGCTTCAAATTTCGGCCCTCTAATTGACATAATACTGTTTCTCGAAAATAACGTCGTCATCATTCCAGCGATTCCCATTTCACTTTCCGAACACACAATGATTAGCTTGATAACGTAACAGTAGCTCTCAGTATCGATGTAGTAGAGAAAATACTTTTGTTCACTGCAATTAACACACCCTCTTTAATTGTGATCGATGTGTCCTTCCGATAAACGTTCCGCGACTTTCTATATATGTCAGAGCTTTCTATGTCAGGATACAGTCAGCCCTCGACCCCGAGGATTATCTGAGCCCAACGAATTTCCTGCAATACAATAAATTAGAGGAGTAAAAAATAAAACCATATGCACACCACAAGTACTCCGCTGCCAAGAGTAGTGCGCCACCGCTCTATGAAGTGGAGTCTTACGATTGCCCATCCGATAACGCAGGTCCAGGTCCCGAAAGCTGCAGTCAAGAGCCTCATAGTACTGACGAAACCTCTAGTTGAGACCTTCCATTCGGCTCTAAACCATACGACCCCGATCAATTCTGGGTACCATGCTGCCCATTCAGCTTCAAACCATACGACCCCAATCAACTCTGGGATCTATGCCCCTAATTGCGAGCTCTGCTTTGTAACCCACGTGCGAGGCCAGTAGGTTTCACCAATTCCGCTATCCCCCCCCCACATCAACTGAGGAAGGCCTCAGAATACAAGTGAGAGGGTTCACAAGTGCCGACATGTGTCGCAGTCGATGAAACCCCATGTGTTCGATTGTCGCAGCAAGGCTGCCTCCATATCTCGGATGAGAGTCCACAACAGACATATCGAATGTGTATTTTAAGTCTTTCTGGCCCTGGATACTATCCGCCTAAGTGGCTCTATAACTTGCGTAACATTTGAGCTCCAAATAACTAACAAACCCTTCTTCTCATGTCTCCTCTTGCACCCGGCTGAAAAAGTGATCACCTGTCAACTCGCACCGTGAACGGACGAAACTATATGGTCAGCCTGCACTTTGGCCTTAAGCGAATCAATCGTGCTACAACCCGCCACTCTCCTTGCGAATAGGATGGCTCCGCAGAGTCCGGTACACGTGAACATGCAGCAGCAGCAGCAGCAGCAGCAGTTACAAGCGACACTTCACGTCTTCCAGTCTCTCCACAGCCACCACATACCTAGGCAGCATCCTAAAGACGGCTGATCGCGAACTGCGAGAAATTCCTCCTGCGTCCACATTCAGTATGCACACACCCTATCCATCCTATCAGTACTAACTGTAATAATAACTGTAAAAAGCACAGAAGCTGAATATTGACCTTGCTACTACACTGGTGCTTCATTAAAGGCTGCTGACAGTTGATTGAATTTTAGTCAGTGCTAACTTGCAATTCAAAATAACGAACAAACAACTAACGACTACCGATATTTACACCTTTAAGATATTACATAACACGATATTGTTATTCTCAAATACAAAAATACGTAAGATTAATAAGAATTAAAGGAATACAGAATACAAAAGACGCTCATACTTCAAGCACTAAACTACGAGACGAATATGAAGTCTAAATATGCGTCTCGCTGCTGCTTCCTTCAGGTTGGAACTGCGCTCTGCACTGGTTACGGCTGACTGACAAACTTCACTGTTCAATGGTCCCAGACTACATAACTAAAAACAAGTGACCAATGGAAAAGTTAATTTTAAAGACTAAACGCGATACTACCACTTTCAAATATAAATATACTACGCAAACACACAAGTGAGCATAAAAAAATTAAGACTTAAATTACGAAAATAGTTATAACGCCAAAATTACGAGTTAATACTGCACTCTGCACTGACTTTAGCAGATTTAAAAATACCACTGCGGTCACGGGAAAGTACAGACAGGGCTCCCATCTCAAAGGATGCAAGGGCAAAAACAGGACTACGGTAGAGCAAGCAACAGTCGGTATTGTAGTTGTAAATAGTGTGGGGAAATTAACAGGGTTTCAAGTGCTAATAGATAGCACCGAAGGTGAAATCCTTGTGTCTACGAAAAGCTGACTACGGCTGGAGACAAATTTTTCTACGTCTTCAAGCTGTAGACTTAACCATGTTGGGGCTCATTTCTTTATTGTTCAAATGCTTGTAAATCTATCGGACCAAACTGCGTGGTCATCAGTCCGTAGCTTACAAACTACTTAAACCTAGGTAAACTAACCCAAGGACAAACTCACACACCGATGCCCCAGGGAGGACTCGAACCTCCACGGCGAGCAACCGCGCGCTCCGCAGCGAGACGCTTTAGACCGCTCGGCTACTCCACCGCGGCTTTATTTTTGTAACCATCTTTTTGCTACCCAGCCAATACTTCTCTTTCCGATACGTACATACTCAATAATTTCTTACAAGAACCGTTTCTGGGCTCAAGCGGTTGTATGTGTACCCTCCGTTTAGTTTATATTGATTTTCAGTATCTAATAGTCTGCAAACTCTAAGGTTATTTCTTATTTCATCGTTTCTGATGTGATCCAATCGAGTTACTCCCGGTACGCTTCGGAGAAATCTTATTTCAGCTGCCGGCAGTCGGACTCTATCTTTCCCCTTTAAGGTATTGTTTTAACTTTCTGTTGTATGACATGTATATCTTTCTTCGCCTTATTGTGAGGCGTTCTTCTAATGGTTCCGCAGATGTTATTAAATTTAGAAATTATCAATATCATTTTCACAGTTACATGATAAGTGATATACATAAAAATTAAAAGTTTTAATTTGTTGTATCGCATAATTTCCACTACTACATTTCATCTCACAGTTCTATAACCTATGAATGTTCAAGTGATTGTAAAACTGCTATGGTCATCACACCCATGGCCGAGAGAGGACTCTAAACTCCGGCGAGAATGGAAGCCCTGTCCGCAGCATGTCGTCTTAGACAACGCGGCCATTCCTTGCGGCCCTGCGAAAGTCATTATATTCATTTCTATTTTGCGATTGTTAAATTCACACATATTATTTCGTAATTTTATACGGTTCAAACAGTCGCATTTCAAACGTAACACACTGGACTCGCATTCGCGAGGGCGGTGGTTCAAATCCTCCTTCGGCCATCCAGATTTATGTTTTCCGTGATTTCCCTAATGACTCCACGCAAATGCCGGAATGGTTCCTTTGAAAGGGCACGGCCGATTTCCTTCCACATCCTTACACAAAAATCTGAGCATTATCTCCGTCTCTAATGATCGCGCTGTCGACGGGACGTTAAACCCTAAGCTATTTTCCCTTCCTTCCTGTAACGTATCCTTGTCAGTAGTTACTATAACTAGGGGAACAGCACAGTGGAAGTTCTTTAAAAAATTCTTTCAATAAGTTTTCACATGTGTTAACTTGATGCACGTGTAAATTCAGCCGCGCGTTAATGGCCGCCATGATTCGAATTTCCTCCCTCGGGCGTGTGTGTGTGTGTGTGTGTGTGTGTGTGTGTGTGTGTGTGTGTGTGTGTGTGTAGTAGTAGTAGTAGTAGTAGTAGTAGTAGTAGTCGTGTATAAGTCTACGGACCGAGTCACTCAACAATTTTGGTCCCTTTGTTAAGCAAACTCTGAACTTTGTAATTTTAGTTTCCTCATTACTTCAAACAGGCACAGATGTTCCAATGTTTGTAGAGTCTATGGGACTTAACTACGGGGTCATCAGTCCCTAAACTTACGAACTACTTATGAATTACTTACAACTAAGGACGGCACAAATATCCATGCCCGAGGGGGGATTCGATCCCCCGGCCGTAGTGCAAACAGGCACCGATTAAAATGCGTAGGCGACAAACTACAGCCCTGGCTTATTCCAAAGTTTACTGTCTAGTTAAAGTCATTATTTATCGGCTTCGAAGAGATAATATGGTATTTACGCACGTTCCGCAGACGACTCTCGAACTATTTGCGAAGCCTGTTCAGAAGTTTGTTAATCTATGGGACTGAAGTACTAAGGTTAGCGGTCCCTACGTTAACAAACTATTTAAACTAACCTAAGGATAACACACACGTCCATGCTCGAAAGAGGGCTCGAACCTCCGACGGGGGCTACCGCGTGCTACTTTAGAGCGCTCGGCCATTCCATCACAGCACGAAGCCTGTCTCTCGCGGTCCAACGGTAAACGAACTTCCCTCTGTTCATAATTTCCGTTCCCTCCTCTCAAACGCCGTCTATTGGCATCTGAAAAACTTACGTCTTTTATGTCAATATCACACTATAGTAGTCTTAACTGTTATTAAGTATGAATGACGAAACGGTTATTAAGTATGAATGCCGGCCGCGGTGGCCGAGGGGACTAAGGCGCTCCAGTCACGGTCCGCACGGCCACTACGGTCGGGGGTTCGAATCCCCCCTCGGGCATGGATATTTGTGCCGTCCTAGTTCGTAAGTAGTTTGTAAGTCTAGGGACTGATAGCCCCGTAGTTAAGTCCCATAGAGTTTACAAACATTTGAATATTTTAAGTATGAATGACGAAACACAAAAGTCCCGCGATGTAGTAGACTAAGGGTCTAAGGCGTCTCGCTGCACAGAGCGCGGTTGTTCGCCGTTGGAGGTTCGAGACCTCCGTGTGCCATAGGTGTGTGTGTGTGTGTGTGTGTGTGTGTGTGTGTGTGTGTGTGTGTGTGTGTGGGTGGGTGGGTGGGTGTGTTTTGTCTTTAGGTTAGTTTAACTTACAGTGGTTCGTAACCCTAGGGACCAATAACCAACAAGCAGTTAAGTCCCATAGATTTACAAACATTTGAATTTTTGAAATACGCAACTATCGTATTATGAAACAATAAACGTATTTTTAAAAGTTCGTAAATCATAGTACATGTAGCGTTCCCTAAGAGTATTTATTGCTCTATTTCTTGGATTTTTGCTCGCCATTCTCGACCACTACCAAGCACCTTAATGAATTATACACTTGAACCAACCCGCACATTGTTGAAAACCATACGAAAATGTGTTAAATATTTTATGAGTTTATTGAGGATAAACAGACATAGAAAGATGCGGCGGGACAACTTCGTTTTGTAATACAAGATATTGACAAAGTTTGGTGAATAGTCCGGTAACATTAACGTAGATGAACTGTGAACTACAGTTACCTTACTGTCGTTAGAAATAGTCACCTCCCATAACTATGCACCTCTGAGCTCTGCGATACATGTCCTGGAAACTTTGCACGGTGTCTACCTGTGGGGTAGCGTTCAAAAGATTCGTCGCGTTTCGTTGAATGTCAGGAATATCGTCAAATATCTTTCCTTTGAAAGCGAGTTTGAGTCGAGGGAATAGGAAGAAGTCTGCAGGATTGAGATAAGACAAATCTTGCCCACACACGTCCAATATCGTCAAACAGTTCCTAGGAAAACAATATGGTGGTGTATCACAGTAAAACGTATTTATAAAAGTTTGTCTGACACTTGGTGTGGTGTCGCACAAGTCTAAAGTGCGCGCCACCTACTTTCGCCGCGCGCCGCCATGCACGCACGGCACGGCATTCTTACGACGTCAGCCACGAGCGCCCTCTGCTGCTATCCCGCTCGTAGCCACCACTTAACGACATCGTTCACTTGGGACTGAGATAGGAACCAGCTAACACTTCGCAATCAGACAGGCACCAGTGAAGACTTGGCTATCGGACAGGCACTAGACAGGCCTCTAGCTCAACTATGTATCAGCATTCTGTAGTACTGAGCTAAGTAAAAGTTAAGTATTACTAAGTCTCTAAGAAATATATATCTCGTTCATCTACATCTACATACATACTCCGCAATTCACCGTAAGGTGCGTGGCGGAGGGTACACTGTACCACTACTAGGCATTTCCTTTCCTATTCCACTCCCAAATTGAACGAGGAAAAAAAGAATGCCTATATGCCTCCGTACGAGCCCTAATTTCTCTTATCTTGTCTTTGTGATCTTTACGCGAAATGTAAGTAGGCGGCAGCCAGATCGTACTACACTCAGCTTCAAATTCCGGCCCTCTAAATTTACTTAACAGAAATTCACGAAAAGAACGTCGTCTTTCTTCCAGCGATCCCCAATTGAGTTGCCGGAGCATTTCCGTGACACTCGCGCATTGGTCGAACCTACCGGTAACAAATCTAGCTGCTCGCCTCTGAACCGCCTCTATGTCTTCTTTCAAACCGATCTGCTGCGGGTCCCAAATACTTGAGCAATACTCAAGACGTGGTCGTACAAGCGTTTTATACGCGGTCTCTTTTACAGGTGAAGTACATCTTCCCAAAATTCTCCCAATAAACCGAAGTCGGCTGTCTGCCTTACTCACAACTGTCCTTACATGCTCGTTCCATTTCATATCGCTCTGCAATGTTACGCCTAGATATTTGAACGACGCGACCGCATCAAGAAGCTCACTACTGATGCTGTATTCGAAAATTATAGGATTGTTTTTTCTACTCATGCGCATCACCTTACATTTTTCTACATTGAGAGCTAGCTGCCATTCTTCGCACCAACTAGAAATTTTGTCTCGTTCTAATTTACTCTAGTGTTTCTAGTTTCTGTTGTCCCACTGGCTGCTCACCTCCGTACCTTCACAAGCGTGCATCCTTTATTCCTGTGTCGGTCACTTTCTACTCGGCCACCGACACCTACGACGGAAACGAGACACAAAAGCGACGACGAGGCTGGGACACAGCCGGCCGCGGTGGCCGAGGAGACTGAGGCGCTCCAGTCACGGTCTGCACGGCCACTACGGTCGGGGGTTCGAATCCCCCCTCGGGCATGGATATTTGTGCCGTCCTAGTTCGTAAGTAGTTCATAAGTAGTTTGTAAGTTTAGGGACTGATGACCCCGTAGTTAAGTCCCATAAGCTGTACAAACATTTGATTTGGCTGGGACACAAAACTTGGGACACGGGACTGATGGCCTAGCAGTTTAGCCCCGTTCAAAATTCCAACAACACCACTTGGAACGACAGTAACGACCTTAGCGAAGGAAGAGTCAACCGTAGTTGCACTGTCAACATTTGCAAATTATTGATGAAGGAGAGGAAGGAAGGACGATTAGGAAGGAAAGTATTGACAGCAGCTTCTTTAGGGCATTGAAATGAAACAATGAAGACACGTGAAAATGTGAGCCGGGCCGGAAATCGAACCCGGGTCTCCCACTTCGGGCCAGCGGTCGCCTTAACCAATTGGCTACCCGTGCTCGCCTCCCGTCCGTTTCAAATTCCCACAAGTCGTACGCTAAGGCTGTAGCGCCATTTCGGATTCCCGTGCGAGGTCGAACGTATGACCGCATCTGCGAAGTAATTGAAGCTAACGCCGTCTTCGCGTGTGAATTCTTATTATATTAGTGGGTGTCTGTTCTTTCTGACATTTCCAAATGAACAGACACCACACGAATATAACAACTATCAACTCTGTTACGGAAGCGACGCTAGTGTTCCAACAGACAGCAATGAAGTACGGAAGAAAGACATGATGCAAACGTTTGTCTCTTTCCCCGCTAAGGGGGTAACTGTCGTGCCAAGAGCCAGACATAACTTCTACGTATATGTTAAATATATTGATACGAACGCTACAAACTTCACAGGATCACCCATTGGCTAATCTGAAGATTTCCTTAAGATTTCATAAATATCGCTCCAGCCCTCTTTGAGTCTACAGGGAACATTATATAGATAGATAATGTCTTTATTATACACGATGTTTATAGAATCAATTAAATGTTACCATTGATTATTTCCGAGCTAAATTACAAATGTCTTCCTCCTGTCGTTTCGTTAGCAACTGCGGGCAGTCGAAATCTTCCGATGTGAGTCGGCGCACAGACAGTCGCGGATGTCTACGGGAAAACTGCAGCTGAAGCGATGCTAGCGCTCCAAGTCGCAAGTGGGAGTAGCACAAGTATGGCATGATACAAATTGAGTAGCTGCTGTTTTTTTTAAGCTGTGACTATCATATTTCCTAATCACTTACTTTGTTGTGAATGTTCTTAATACAAATATGAAAACGCCATTAAAGTAATATCACTGCTTCTGTTATTGGCAGTCTTTGTTGTTGTGGTCTTCAGTCCAGAGACTGGTTTGATGCAGCTCTCCACCCTACTCTATCCTGAGCAAGCCTTTTCATCTCCTCATAAGAACGACAACCCACATCCACTTGAATCTGCTTACTATACGCGTCTCTTGGTCTCCCTCTGCGATTTTTACCCCACACACTTCCCTCCAACGTTAAATTCACAATTCCTTGATGTCTAAGAATGTGTCCTACCAATCTATCCCTTCTTTTAGTCAATGTATGCCAGAAATTTCTTTTCTCCCCAATTCGGTTCAGTACCTCCTCATTAGTTACGCGATCCACCCACCTAATCTTCAGCATTCTTCTGTAGCACCACATTTCAAAAGCCTCTATCCTCTTTCTGTCCACGCTGCTTATCGTCCATGTTTCACTCCCATACAAGGCAACACTCCATACAAATGCCTTCAGAAAGGACTTCCTTAGGCTTAAATCAATATTCGATGTTAACAAATTTCTCTTTTTCAAAAACGCCTTTCTACCCATTGCCATTCTGCATTTTATATCATCTGTACTGCGACCATCATTTGTTATTTTACTGCCCAAGTAACAAAACTCATCTACCTCCTTTATTGTTTCGTTACCTAGTCTAATTCCTTCAGCATCACCTGATTTTCTTACACTGCACTCCATTACCCTAGTTTTACTCTTGTTAATGTTCATCTTATATGCACCTTTCAGCACACTGTCCATTCCGTTCAATTGCTCTTCCAGGTCCTTTGCTGTATCTGACAGAATTACTATGTCGTCGGCAAAACGCAATGTTTTTAATTCTTCACCCTGAACTTTAATTCCTTCTCCAAATTTCTCCTTGCTTTCCTTTATAGCTTGCTCAATGTACAAATTGAACAACATTGGGGAAAGGCTACAACCCTGTCTTACTCCCTTTCCAACCACTGCAACCCTTTCATGCCCTTCAACTCTGACAACCGCTGTCTGATTTTTGTACAAGTTGCAAATAACCTTACGCTCCCTATATTTTACTCCTGCTTGCTTCAGAACTTGAAAGAGTTTATTCCAATCAACATTGTCAAAAGCCTTCTCCAAATCTACAAAAGCTAGAAATGTTGGTTTGCCTTTTCTTAATCTATCTTCTAGGATAAGCCGTAAAGTGAGTATTGCCTCCCGTGTTCCTACATTTCTCCTGAACCCAAACTGATCTTCCCCGAGGTCTGCTTCTACCAGTTTTTCCATCCTTCTGTATATAATTCGTGTTAATATTTTGCAACCATGACTTATTAAACTGATGGTTCTGTAGTTTTCACACCTGTCTGCACCCGCTTTCTTTGGAATGGGGATTATAACATTTTTCTTAAAGTCTGAGGGTACTTCGCCTGTCTCATACATCTTACACACAATGTGAAACAATTTTGTCATGGCTGGTTCTCCCAGAGACTTCAGTAACTCTGACGGGATGTCATCTACTCCAGGGGCCTTGTTTCGACTTAGATCTTTCAGTGCTCTGTCAAATTCATCTCTCAGTATAGTATCTCCTATTTCATCATCATCTACATCCTCTTCCCTTCCTACAATAGTGTCTCGAAGTTCATTTCCTTTGTAGAGCCCCTCTATATACTCTTTCCACCTTTCAGCTTTCCCTTCTTTGCTGAGAACTGGTTTTCCATCAGTGTCCTTGATATTCATAGAGCTGTTTTTCTTATCGCCAAATGTTTCTTTTATTTTCCGGTAGGCTGTATCTATTTTTCCCCTATTTATACATTCTTCTACATCCTTGCATTTGCCTTCTAGCCATTCCTGCTTAGCCATTTTGCACTTCCTGTCAATCTCATTTCTTAGTCGTCTGTACTCCATTTTGCCTGTTTCATTTATTGCATTTTTATACTTTCTCCTTTCATCGATTAAATTTAGTATCTCCTGTGATATCCAAGGATTCTTTGTAGGTCTTGCCTTCCTACCTATTTTGTCCTCTGCTGCCTTCACTATTTCATCTCTCAATTTTACCCATTCCTCCTCAACTGTTTTATTTTCCCCTGTTTCTGTCAATTGTTGCCTGAAGCTCCCTCTGAAATTCTTAAGAACTTCAGGTTCCTTCAATTTATCTAGGTCCCATCTCCTTATATTCCTACCTTTCTGTAGTTTCTTCAGTTTCAGCCTACAGTTCATAACCAACAAGTTATGGTCAGAGTCTATGTCTGCCCCTGGGTATGTCCTACACTTCAAAACCTGGTTCCGAAATCTATGTCTTACCATTATAAAATCTATCTGGTATCTCCCGGTGTCTCCTGGTCTCTTCCACGTATACAACCTTCTTTTGTGATTCTTAAACCAGGTGTTTGTTATAACTAAATTATGTTCCGTGCAAAATTCTACCAGGCGGCTTCCTCTTTCATTCCTTTTGCCCAGACCATATTCACCCACTATCTTCCCTTCCCTTCCTTGTCCTACTACCGAATTCCAGTCTCCCATAACAATTAAGTTTTCCTCTCCCTTAATTGTCTGAATAATTTCCTTTAGCTCCTCATATATTTCTTCGATCTCCTCATCATCGGCAGAGCTAGTTGGCATATAAACCTGTACTACTGTTGTCGGTGTTGGCTTCGTATCTATCTTGACAATGATAATGCGATCGCTGTGCTGGTCATAGTAGTTTACCCGCATTCCTATTTTCTTATTCATTATCAATCCTACTCCTGTGATACCCCCAACTGATTTTGTATTTATAATCCTGTACTCGCCTGACCAGAAATCCTGTTCATCCTGCCACCGAACTTCACTAATCCCCACTATATCTAACTTCAACCTATCCATTTCCCTTTTTAAATTTTCTAATTTTCCTACTCGATTAAGGGATCTAACATTCCACGCTCCGACCCGTAGAATGCCAGTATTGTCTTTCCTGATGATCACATCCTCCTGAGTAGTCCCCGCCCGGAGATCCGAATGGGGGACTATTTTACCTCCGGAATATTTTACCCGAGAGGATGCCATCATCATATGTTCACACAGTAGAGCTGCATGTCCTCGGGAAAAATAACGGCTGTAGTTTCCCCTTGCTTTCAGCCGTTCGCAGTAGCTGTGTGGCAAAGCCACATTAGCTGATGTTACAAGGCCAGCTCAGTCAATCATCCAGACTGTTGCCCCTGTAACTACTGAAAAGGCTGCTGCCCCTCTTCAGGAACCACACGTTTGTCTGGCCTCTCCACAGATACCCCTCCGCTGTGGTTGCACCTACGGTACGGCTATCTGTATCGTTGAGGCACGCAAGCCACCCCACCTCGGCAATGTCTGTGGTTCATGGGAGTGGATTGGCAGTCTATAGTAACAAAATGTCTGTGTAGTGTAATTTATATGGCACACGATAGCTGAGTCGTAAACGTATCATCCAAAAACAGTTTTAAGAGCAGAAATATATTACAACCTATTGTGCTGACGTACGGAAGCAAATGATTATGATTATATTAGCATTTCACGTTCATAGGTTTTGTTTTATCGAATTTCGGACGTTGTTATAGTTCTCGAAACTAGCCTTCTTGAAGACTAGGTTCTACATATCCCTATAAACGCTCTTTTCACTTCTGCACCTAGATATATATTCCGTAATCTACCCAAAGGGGCGTGACGGAGAGTACTCAATACCACAACTAGTTACTTGCTTTCCTGTTCCACTCCCACATGTCAGTAAATCTAGTGAACTCCAATGTTCAATAGGACGTTTGCGGTCTAAGCAGTGTTCTTAAGGGTTATTTGACTGGTACATTGCGGTTGCATGGTAATCAGAAAAACGTGTAGAAATAAATATGATGTTCGATGTATGCGTATCTGTCGGAGGCCTATCGCGTCGAAAGAGTGTCTCGTTGGTGGGCGATAGAAGAGTTTGCGATCATTACGTTGCACGTATGAAGTTGTACTGAACAAAAAAAGTGTATAGACAGCATCTTCGATGTCTGTTTATCTGACGCTCTGCTCACACTGTGTGCTGTCGTTTGTGAGACCTAAGGTGCACTACTTTCGTCTTTATGTACGTGTTTTAAACGTTTTTGTTTTGTAATACTATTCCGCATGGGGATGATAGCTCGGACGGCCTCGTTGATGAATGTTTTGGCATCTAGAGGGCGTACTAAATTTCGTTGTGTTTAAGGATTGTCTACTATTACTATTAGGATGGATCTTGTATCATCGTCTGTACTTTGACATGGGACTTCTACATATATGATGTTTGTTGGTTCTTTTCTGTGATGGCTATAAATTTTTCAATTATCGATCAGGTGTTGCGGTGTGCAGGGTAGCATTCTAGTTAAAAGAGTAGACATCTTCGTTTGCGGTAGACAGCTACTTGTAACTACCAATTTTAAAAATCCAGGTTCGGTTTAGTGGAGATCTTGGTTAATACAGCGGAAGAACTTGATTTGTGTTTGGAATAAGAATTTTTGTCTCTCTCTGTCTATAATTTGGGTAAATGGCTGGTCGATCTTGCTCTAGAGAACGGAAAATGTGTTTTAAGTATTTTGAATTCAAACTATCGGGCCTGTAAAGTATTACCTTTATGTCCTCTCGGTTAGAGGGTAGATGTTTGCGGTTCCGTGGTTGCTGTATTGGCGAACGTCAATTCGAAGAAGGATGTTGTTAGGTCAGTGCTTTCGAAACAAATAAGTTTTAGTGTAGATGGTCGGAAAGCGGTAAACTGCTGATCTTAAGTTAATTCATGCATTTTTTATTATTTATTGTGAATCTCCGAGGAAATACCTTTGTACAGTGGGGTTTAGTTTTGTTTAAATGAAGAGAAAGAACAATTTTAAACGTCTTCTGGAGTGCTCGATTATTGGTATTTGCAACTTTGAACTGTATCAGATAAATATTTTAAAGACTTGGAGCATTTCGAAAAGAATCTTTTGCAGTGTTTAATATTGTAACAGGGTATGGTTGTTAGAGAGAGAGAGAGAGAGAGAGAGAGAGAGAGAGAGAGAGATTCCCTTTGCTATGTTCAATTTCAGCAAGATGGGTATACGCGAGAAGATGTGTACTGCTGTAGCAAAGGAAATAAGAGGTAAAATTAAAGTACCCGCATTCTCTCGTCTAGAAGAATTGTCGCAAGACGCAGAACTGGATATTAAAATCATTGAAGTTGTGTATTACAGAACACGAGGATTTCGGAAACTTACTTTCCCTGTACATGTAGAAATACTGGTTGGGAGGAGGAAATAGAAGACCGCGACATATTGATCCAAGGAAACGTTGTAAAGACTTGGTACGTTTCGAAAAGAATTCTTTGCAGTGTCTAATGCTGTAACATGACCAGGTCGCTAAAGAGAGAGACAGAACTATATTTCGGAACTTGATAATTTTGTTTTAAGGTTGGTCACAAAGTGTGGGTCGTATGATTTGTACAAGAGGTCGGATTGTTGTTAGTCTGTCTTTCTGTCCGAGTCCAGCCAGGAAGACTGCTAACATCGCTTGCAGATCTATATTTTGACTCAGTCCTAGCACAATGACGTGTTCCATGTATAGTGGCCTTTGGTAGAGTGGGCCCTTGTCGCCTGTTGTGGATAGTTGGTAAAATACTGTGTTTGTAAGCTGCAGTGTTCGAAATCTATAGTGTCTATGCAGACGTTGTGCTTGAATGATAAGATGTCCTTGCCATTTCTCACTATTTCCGTCAGTAAATTTGATTTTTTTATAAACAATATATCTTCTGCTGTTGATGTTGTTGTGTTACTGAAATAGGTTTCGTTAATGTGGACACACAAGTTTGTGGCGTTTGTTACCGTTACATCCCATTTATTATCTAACGTATGCTATTTCTTTTTAAATTCAAATGTTTGTAGAGCTTATGGGACTCAACTATGGGGTCATCAGCCCCTAAGCTTACGAACCACTTATAAACTAGTTAATACTAAGGATGGCACAAATGTCCATGCCCGAGGAGGGATTCGAACCCCCGACCCGTAGTGGTCGTGCAGGCCGTGACTGGCGCGCCGCAGACCGCTTGGCCACATCAGCCGGCTTTCTTTTAAAACACTTATGTCAGCTGTTGCAAGCAACGTCTAAACGAAGAGCGTGGAGAGAGGGAGAGAAAACTGAAACTAATAGAACATTATGATATTTTGTTTAAACATTTAGCATATATTTATAGACATTCGCCGCGCGCCGCCATACAAGCACAGCGCGGCATTCTTACGATGTCAGCCACGAGCGCCCTCTGCTGCAACTCCGCTCGTGGTCACCACTGAACTGAATTGGTCACTTGGCATTAGGCATCAGTTAAGTCTCTCATCAGTAGGCAGGCCTCTACCTAGTTGAACTATGTATCTACATTCCACTAGGCTTCAGTTAACAAAGTTAACTATTGTATGATTTCTACGAAATATATATATATATATATATATATATATATATATATATATATATATATATATACACCTAGGACAACCGGCGGCAACGAGACACAAAAGTATTTGTGTGTGTGTGTGTGTGTGTGTGTGTGTTTTCGATCACATTGGAGATCGAGCTTTATTCACTTACTTTTCGGCTTTTTTTTTAAAATTGGAGTTCTTCTCTAGATCATACGTTTCCGTGGTGTCTATTGAGGTAAATATTATTTAAAGTAGTTATGTTACACGTCAAGACATCGAAAGTGTGTCTGTTAAGATGGACACACACAAATGCGCTATTATTTATAACACGTTTGTCAACTGTTGCAGGTATCGTCTATGTGAAGAAATACATTTATTATGTCCAGGTGCCTCAGGGGGAGAACGATTTCCGAAAAACGTAACAGTTTTTCGGTCAGTCCTAAATGTTTGACTTTGGTTAGAATTGCTTTTTAAATAATAGCTGTCGATAAATGTATGTAAGTTATACAACACTTAGAGTACACCCACCCATAGCATTACACCGAATTTATTTATGCTGTGTACCTGCAAAATTGCGTTCCATACGAGTTGTACTTAAGGTTTGATGTATTATGTTACTTAAACTGTATGTACTTATTCCATGAAAACGGAATGTTATAATTGTTAATGCAAAAACATAGAATGTTGCAATTAATTGGATATGCAAATTAGGAATAAAAAATAATCGGTAGCATTGGTGGATGGCCTGAAGGTAGTAATTAGTTGTAAGAGCGGTCAGTTTGTTTACAAAACTCTTGTGTTATGTGCAGTTACACATTTGATGTATCAGTTATTATTCCAAATAACTGTATTGTCAATGGAACGGTTATAAATTAAATAATTGGCTAATTAGCTTTTCATTGTTGGTGTAGAACAGAGTAATACAACCTGTTCATCGTAAGTGATAACTTCTGTAAAATAAAATAAAAAATGAAATAAATTTAAAAAATATATTTAGGATTCGAGTCCCAGACCATGTTGCATGGAGTGGCAATCTTCATTACTGTCTATGGGGTGGAGGTGGGGGAAATGGCGGGGGCTGTACTCATGTAAGTGCCCACATGTGGAGGCTGTTGTCCTTGTTACTGTTAAAAATACAGGTTGTCACAATTAATTTCATATACAAATTTAATAAAATTAATCGGGGGCGGTCGGTATGACGCAGTGGGGGCGGGGGGGGGGGGTGGCTCTCGAACAAATAACCAGTTGTGGGAGCTGGTGGCGGCGGTAGGGTGGAGGAAGCTAAAGTAAGTGGCCGTCGGGGGTGGGGCCAGCATGTCGGGACCAGCCAGGGGTGGAGGGAAATGTTCCCAGGTAGCATAATGGTACCCTGGTGTGAAACCGGCTTTACAACACTACTGACGTTGCCCACATATTGCGGAAGATAAATAAAAATAATCCAACCGGCTTCTAGCGGTAGCTGTAAAATACGTGAACCGCATCATTGTAGGATATCTGCAAATCCAAACATCCTGGAGACGAGGTGAAGGAACCGTAACATCGAGTTCACGACAATATTAATTACTGGGAGTCTGGTAGGCAGGACGTAAGACAAAGTTATTTCCTCCACCCCCTTCCCCACTCCCCATCCCAGACAGGATTTTCCGCGTATTCCGAAGGAGTAAATACACTGTATTCTCCTTATAAAATGTTCAAAATGTTCAAATGTTTGTATATCTTATGGGACTTAACTACGGGGTCATCAGTCCCTAAGCTAACAAACTACTTATGAACTAGATAATCCTAAGGACGGCACAAATATCCATGCCCGAGGGGGATTCGAACCCCCGACCGTAGTGGCCGTGCAGACCGTGACTGGAGCGCCTCAGTCCCCTCGACCACCGCGGCCGGCTCCTTATAAAACCGCGGTCGTTTCCAGATGGAGCATAGAGGGATAATTGAGGCGAGATCATAAAAACTACACCCTGTACTCCGACTACGAAGAAGAGTTTCGAAGTGCGTAAGCAGAGTAACATCATAATAACAAAAGGCAAGTTGAACTTTTGCGGGAGGAAAAAAATACATCAAAAAATACCTCTTGTTAACACACATCACCCCAGAAATTGTAAACTGGCATTGTAAAGTAATCCGCAAGGGCAGTTTATCCTGTGAACATCCGAGGCGCTTCAGTCACGGTCTGCACGGCCGCTACGGTCGGGGGTTCGAATCCCCCCTCGGGCATGGATATTTGTGCCGTCCTTAGTATAAGGTAGTTGATAATTAGTTTGTAAGTTTAGGGACTGATGACCTCGTAGTTAAGTCCCATAAGCTTTACAAACATTTGAACATTTGATTTGAACATCCGAGGTTAAGAAATGTATACGCCTGCAACCGTTCTACCATGTAAGACCAATGAAACACTGTGAAAATGAATTTACACATCAATTCCTTCTCTTCTTTATGATACCAGAAGGTGGAGAAGTAGGCGAGTGTTTTGAATCTCCCCCAACAAAAGTTTACAAATCCTCGGTATTTTTCCTGTCGCGACGCTGCACGTTCAAGTTGAGAGCGTTGTGTAACACTACTCCGTGGCAATATATATGGCTTTTTCAGAAAAACTTCCGGGCTGAGAAGCCGTGTTCCATGCATAAAACTTCTGATGTTTCGGCTCCATCTGAGGGCGACTCGTCTGATGGCTGGAGGGGCTCTCACATTTATAGAGTATAGAGGGCGCCAACGGTAGTCACGAGATACAGACTATCAAAAAAATGTTCAAATGTTTGTTAAGCTTAAGGGACTTAACTACGGGGTCATCAGTCCATAAACTTACAAACTACTTATGAACTACTTACAACTAAGGACGGCACAAATATCCATGCCCGAGGGGGTATTCGAACCCCCGACCGCAGCGGCCGTGCAGACCGTGACTGAAGCGCCTCAGTCTCCTCGGCCACCGCGGCCGGCTACAGACTATCGACTATGTGGTTATCTCTAGTTGTGGTCGTCGTTCTCCATTAATTTTAATTGACTGGCGTTATGTTGGTGTCCCGTCCACCCGTTAGATTACTGAAACATCTAGAAAGTTAAGTTGGTCATTCCTCTCCTTCTCCATAATGAATTGCACCTTGAGATTAATTCCATTGAGATGTATCAAGGAGCCATCAAGCTCTTATTCACGATGACTCCATATTACGAAGGTGTCGTCCACATAGCGGTACCACTTACCTGGTTTCAATCTGGCTGCCTGCAGTACTTGTTGTTCGAAGAAGTCCATAAATATATTGGCAACAGCTGGACTAAGAGGGCTGCCCATAGCCTCCCCGTCAATATGCTCGTAAAACTCGTTGTGGTATTGGAAGTATGTTGTAGTCAGGCAGTGTCCGAATAAGGCCACTGTGTCAGATTGAAACATATCCGCTGTGTATGAAATTACTTCGTTTACAGGGACCATGGTAAACAAGCGCATTACATCTAAACTCACACGAAATAAAATTTAATCAGACGAGCGTATTAGCAAGGAAATCGCATTATTATGCACGCATTTATAGGTAAGCCATTGAGATTAAAAAAAAAAACAGAACAATCTTTACAGAAAAGAAAGATGTTTAAAGTTAAACAAAATATGGACGTCGACTATACGCCAACAAAACGACAATCGATTGAAAGTAATCGAGAATGTCGACAACATCCAGAGATAACCACATAGTCGGTATCACGTGATTACCGTTGCCGCTCTCTATAAATGCGAGAGCCCCCACCCCCCTCAGCCACATTGGCGGTACCGCAAGGGGCTCTGTCCAGGGGCCCATTCTGTACTCTCTGCACACAGCCGACGTCCCCACCATCGGACGCGTGCAGTTGGCGCTGTACGCTGATGATACAGTGCTCTTCAGCAGGAGCATGAACGCCACCACCCTCCGGGATCGAATGCAATGCGCCGTGGAAACCGCACCAAGTGGTATTTCCAGTGGCGCCTTACTTTCAACGGCGCGAAGACGCAATTTTCTTATCGTCGCCCGTGGCGCTGTTAATGCTGCTCTCTCGCCTCTTCTCGTCAGGGGGAGTCCGGTCCCATGACGCCCAACATCTCATTACCTCGGCGTGACCATCGATCGGCGTCTAATCTGGTGACAACACATCCTCCACCTGCGCCGTAAGGCCCTCTCCGGCCTCCTCAAATTGCATCCTCTCCTCAACCCCTCCCTTTCCACATCGGCGCCACCCTTTGTAAGTCTGTGTGCGCCGCTGTCGTCTGGTGTTCCACTGCCGACACGCATATGCAGTCTCTTCAAAGAGTACAAAACCATGCCCTCCGGTTTGCCCTTCGCCTTCCCCGTGACTTTCATTCTGGTCCTCTCCACGACCTTGCTGAATTCAAAAAAAAAAAAAATGTTGTCCAAATGTTTGTTAAGCTTATGGGACTTAACTGCGGGGTCATCAGTTCCTAAAATTACAAACTACTTAAGAACTAGCTAATACTAAGGACGGCATAAATATCCATGCCCGAGGGGGGATTCGAACCCCCGACCGTAGTGGCTGGCGCGCCGCAATCCGCTCGGCCACCGCGGCCGGCTTGCTAAAGTCTCACGACTCCGGAACTACATTAAACGAACTGCCCAATCCCTCTCATAACCGCCTCATACGTGCACTGGGTCATAAGATCCAGCGCAAGGCCACCACACGTTGGCCCCACCTCCTACTGCGGTAGGAAGTCCCCGATACATCTCCATTCCGAACTACCTGAAGTGAATCACCCGTGAATTCCAACCCTATCATCACTGCTTTGGGAGGAAAAGCATGTACATGCTGCGACCTCCATCAACACGGCCGCGGTGGTGTAGCCGAGCAGTCTAAAGCATCTCGCTGCGGAGCGCGAGTTTGCTCGCCGTTGGAGGTTCGAGTCCTTCCTGGGGCTTGGGTGTATGTGTTGTCATTAGGTTAGTTTACCTTAGTTTAAGTAGTTTGTAAGCTACGAACTGATGACCACGTAGTTTGGTCCGATAGATTCACAAACATTTGAACATTTTGAAACGAACATTTTCCATCAACACTCGGGGTTTGCCGTTTTCCATCGTTCTATTCGGTGTGACGACCACATTGGCAGTACTCGGAAAACCTCAGACGATGTCGCCTGCAGATGAGGACTAAAAGTCAGGAAGAAGTAGTTTTATGCATGGACCACGGCGTCTCAGCCCTGAGGTTTTAACTGATGAAAACGCCGACCGTGAAAGTTTACGGTGTATGTTAATATAGTTTTTTGATACCGAAGGTTTGGGGGCATGTTAAACTTCGTGTCGGAAGGGAAGCCATATCGACTTCCAGTCATCAGAATTCGGGATGTACAAACTGCGTTTTCATACATCATCAAAAGAAACAGGTAAAGCACCATCGTTGCCGTACTGAATAACCTGACTATCAGGAACAATACCAGTGGTATACTGTTGCTCCTCCGTATCAGCTTGGAAGAGGAAATCAATTACACTTAAACTCTATTATGACTGGATAGCAGATGACTCCGAGGGACTATCTAAATCCACAGGAAGAGACTTCTCTTTCTTGAAAATGAGCTTCCAGCATTATTCGCAGAGATTACTTTATTTCCAAGAATGGGGATGTTTTTCCTAGCATGATGGGCCTCCTTCAATTTTAGTCGTTATATGACACATCATCTAACCCTAACATTCCCGGAAGATGGAACGGTAGGTATAGGCACTTTCTTGACCATGACATTTCCAGGACCTTACCCCTTAAAATTTTGGCCCACTTTAGGTTACGGCAGTAACAGCTCGAAATTTAAATGAAAATAACGGTTTAACGGTAACGTAACATGTTCCCACTTTTCAAGTCGAACCGTTCAACGGATCGGCATTCATTTTACAGACATAATTGTTGGCCGCTAGAGACCAGGACCTCCCCTTACGAAATATTTTGGGCAAAAAATACGTACGTAACACTAAAAGCAGGCCATTTGTAATGGCCTTTTGACAGCAGAAAATTTATTTGCAAATAAACTGTTCGTCTGACACGAAAATTGAATAACTGGATTTGCAGAGGAGAAAATTCTCTACAACTTTGCTCCCTTATGCCCTTCTTTTTTCAGAAATCGCGCCGTTACAGAGATATTTGAAAAAATAACGCCTATTTGACACCGTCACTTGATTTTATGTAAACTAGGCGTTCGGAGATGTTACGTGACATTCCTCGCCCAGAACTCTCTCTGGCATACGCCATCTAGCTTTCTGTATTTTATGATTTTTTCATTATATCTTACGCGTTGTCATTTCAAAGCAATAACACACTGAAGAATTAGAGAAAAACACGTCGCTCTTTGTAAGATAAATTATAATGTAGTGTTTGAAATACCATAGTAGGAGTTAACAACTGCCATCAATAGTGCGAGAATTAAGGAATAGTTTCGTAACTGTAAGCCGAAGTGTAGTGTGCAGCACGTTAGTTGATGATGCATATGGTCGGATGTTCGAAAACCGCCGATACCAGATTTTTTCCTTTGGTTCCTAAAGAGGGCTTAGGGCACCCTTATTCATTAAACAGAGTTATGTTCTGCAATGTTTAGAGTTGTGCATATTTAAGATTGCTCCCTGTAAAATGTGCGTTCGTTCTATTTCGTGAACATGAAATGAAATACGTAACAACGAAATGAACTGTAGTGTTCTGAAGCATATGCACATAAACTGGGAGGTTCTTTAATAATGCTAAACAACGTGCTGATACTGGTAGTTTCATATATATACGAAGTCCTAGATTTTGGCAACTGTCGTTCCTTAATGAAACGCAAGGGAAGTGTGCAGATCGCAGCAAATTATCTTGCTTCTTTTTTTTTCTAAGCAATTATACACAACTTATGGATCATGCTGAAAGCCATTAAATAGAATTAATGCGTCTACTAAAATGTTTGTCTTTTCCATAATTGCTATGGTCTCTTATAACGTCGATTGTATTACTTTTTCTGTATTTCAGATATGACTTTGTTCATGTTACTTTGTTGTGTGGTAAAGTAAATGTTGGTATAGCTTATGGGACTTAACTACGGGGTCATCAGTCCCTAAACTTACAAACTACTTATGAACCAGCTAAAACTAAGGACGGCACACATATCCATACCCGAGGGGGGATTCGAACCCCCGACCGTAGTGGTCGTGCAGACCGTGACTGGCGAGCCTCAGTCGCCTCGGCCACCGCGGCCGGCGCTAAAGTAAAGAGCAAATATTCTGTTTCAAACCGTGTCTACATTTTCTTTGAAAGTTAAAATAACAAACGGAATATGTATGGTAACTCTGAATTCCACATACCTGTAGTACTTAATCCATATCCATTCCCCTCCTTTCCTACCCTCACTCGTTACCCTCCCCACCGTGAGACCGATAACGTTAACAGTTTGGTCCCCCTATCCCAACCCACCATCCAACCAACCAACTCAATCTATATACAAAGTTACTACTATCAATATGTCATTTACAACAGTCACTATAACAGTATCTCCCCAGTTTATATACATGTGAAAAAGAAGTCTGTGTTTGCGATTTGTTGCTATGTATTTCCTGGTATGTTCAAAAAATACATGTAATGCACTTTACAGAGAAAGTGCTGTTACCTTTGAACAACTCTGAATCTTGCAGAATATAGTTGTGTTAAATTAACAAGAGTGTGCGAAAACCTTTTAGGAATCAAGATGAAAACAAAAAACAAAGGAAAAAATGCCAGTGACGGGAATTCACTTTCCTATATACAGGGTGTTTCACTAAGTGTGTTTGCCTCTGTAACTTATAAAATAATAGGTGACGGGAAATTTTAATGCGGTAGGTCAACACAAGAAATGTTACACTTTCTGCGGAGCTATGAACATGGTTTATTGTATCATTTTCCAAAGAGTTACAGCACAAAGATATAATTTTTAAAGTGGAACAATAGTTTTTTCTATCGTGCATTGGAATCGTTGAAACCAGCTGCGTCCAAATCAATTTAAACTACAATCCTATCACTGTTAGTTTGGGAGCTACAACCCTTCAAAATTTCAGGGGCAGATACCATACGCTGTACATAATACATGGCTGTGTGGTGGGTGATGGATGTTATGGCGGTGGGAAGTTGATTTACATGAGATGTTCAAATGTGTGTCCATGTTCCTCAATGCATAATGCAATGCGCCGTCGAAAGGATCTCCGGTGTGACGGAGCGACATGCGTCCTCGATGCGCCGTTTTAGATCATCTGGGGATGTGGGCTCAGTGACATAAACACGATCCTTTAGATATCCCCACAAAAAGAAATCTACTGGTGTTAAATCGGGCGATCTTACGGACCATGAATGAGGACCATGGCGCCCCAACCATCTTCCTGCAAATTTGTTGTTTGGTTCTTCCACAACAGCACGCGCAGAATGGGCTGGGTGTCCATCGTGCTGCATCCACATATGGACACTCGTGTGTAGCCACACATGTTCAAGGAGATCAACCAAACTGTCGGCTATAAAAGCGCGATATAACTCACCTGTCATTGTGCCTGGGAAGTAGTGTGGACCGATGATTTCATCCCCAAGGATTCCACACCACACGTTAATAGACCACCTACGTTGACGGTTGACAGGTCGTACCTACCGAGGATTGTCTGCGGCCCAGTATTGCATGTTATGGCGATTCACTGCACCATAATTTGTGAACGTGGACTCATCAGAGAACATAACACTTTGTAAAGACTCCAGCGTGAAATTACGCATGGCCCACTCACAGAATGTCACTCTTGCACGGAAAATCGTTCCCATGCAGTTCCTGGGTCAGTGACAGGCGGTACGGGTGAAACTTGTGGCCGTGTACTATACGCCACACAGATGTGAGACTGACACCAGCGACTGCAGCAACGGCTCGTAAGCTAACATGAGGATCGTGGTATAGTGCAGCTGAAACAAACACCTCCGTCTCCTCACTTCTTACAGGTCTTCGTCTGTTACTGCGGCGCATTACCAAGCTGCCTGTTCCCCGAAACGTTGTTCGGCACGTAAGAACGTAATGGCTGCCGGGGCTCTTCGCCTAGGATATCTCACGGCATCGAGGAAGCTTCTCGCTCCGTGACACCGGCGACGTTACAACTCGGCCGCACCACATTTAGAAGACGCATTGCATTATGAGCAGCGTTTGTGGTATCTGCCTCTGAAACTTTGAAGGGTTGTAGCTCCCAAACTAACAGTGATAGGAATGTAGTTTTAAATTGATTTGGACGCAGCTGGTTTCAACGAATCCAATGCACCATAGAAAAAACTATTGTTCCATTAAAAAATTATATCTTTGTGCTGTAACTCTTTGGAAAATGATACAATAAACTATGTTCATAGCTCCGCAGAAAGTGTAACATTTCTTGTGTTGACCTACCGCATTAAAATTTCCTGTCACCTATTATTTTATAAGTTACAGAGGCAAACACACTTAGTGAAACACCCTTTATATATACAGGGTGTCCCAGCTATCTTGTCCACCCAAAATATCTCTGGAACAATAACAGCTATTGGAAAACGACTTTCACTGTTATCAATGTACGGCTGGGGCCCAAGAATGTACATATTTGGAAACATTCTAAAACGAATGCAAATGTGTTTTTTAACACAAACTTATGTTTTTTTTAATGGACACCCTATATTTTTTCTTCAGCAATCCATAGCATGACTAATCACATAGACAGTGACGTTGATTGCAATGCAATATTCCAATTACATCCAGAGATATTGCGACGCGAAGTTGACGCTTGAAATACGCGAAACGCGCGGCTAGCGCAAGTCCTGAGGCTCAGGCGTGAACGCCATGCTGCTCGGGGCGTGCGCTAGCCGCGTGCTTCGCGTGTTTAAAGCTTCGTGGATCTATGCTATTCGGTAGTTTGATCATGTTCGTTCTGGGTTGTGCGTTAAGAATATTGCTCAGCCTTTTTTTCTCAGATAGCATTGAGCCCTCTTTCTTTTCATTGGTTCTACGGTTTGATCGGCCCTTTGCGGACGTTGGTTTTTGTTTTATTTTGATGGTTTCGTCTTAACTCAGTCCCCGACGGGGAACAGCCTCGCGCATCGGGGCATAGCGCCTCAATGCGCTCGACCGCTCCACCGCGCCTTGGAAGTGGACACTCGCAATAAAAATATTTATGAAAATGTTATGACATGGTCCAAAATAGGAACTGCGTGGTAGAACCGAATAGTTAGCAAGCACGTATGGAAAGCAGGTACGTACTTGTGACGGCCAGATTGGTGGAGATGCGGTTGGTGCCCACGGAGTTGTTGACGAAGCACAGATATCTGCCGGAGTCATCTTGTTCTACGCTGGTGAAGTACAGGCTGCCGCCCACTAGCTTAATGCGCTGATTCGGCACCACCGGGAAGTTCATCCCTCCGAGGACGCGGAACCACCTGCGAAAACAAAACATTCACTCTCTTTATGCCTTCCATAAATTGATGATAAGTGTGCGACTGACAAGATACATTCACTAAATGTCTCTAAGGATCTGAAATAATATTAACGGTATCGGAAACTTGAGGTGCAATCAATAATTACTACACCAATTTTAGATGACCATGTTGTGTTGTTGTGGAGCCGCGGTGAAGTATCCGAGCGGTCTAAAGCGCCTCGCTGCGGAGCGCGCGGTTGCTCGCCGTGGAGGTTCCAGTCCTCCCTGGGGCATGGGTGTGTGTGTTAGTCCTTAGGTTAGTTTACCTAGGTTTAAGTAGTTTGTAAGCTACGGACTGATGACCACACAGTTTGGTCCGATAGATTTACAGACTTTTGAATTTTGTTGTTGTGGTCTTCGTCCGGAGACTGGTTTGCTGCAGCTCTCCACCCTACTCTATCCTGAGCAAGCCTCTTCATCTCCTCATACAAACGGCAGCCTATATACATTTGAATCTGCTTACTATATTCGTCTCTTCGTCTCCCTCTGCGATTTTCCTCCTCACACACTTCCCTCCAATGCTAAATTTACGATTCCTTGATGTCTAAGAATGTGTCCCGCTAAACGATACCTTCTTTTTGTCGAGATATGCCGGAAATTCCTTTCCTCCCCAATTCTGTACAGTACCTCCTCAGTAGTTACGCGATCTATCCACGTCAACCTCAGCATTCTTCTGTAGCACCACATTTCAGAAGACTCAATCCTCTTCCTGTCTAAACTATTTATCGTCCAAGTTTTATTCCCTTACAAGGCAACACTCCACACAAATGCCTCCAGAAAGGACTGCCTCACACTTAAATTAGTACTCGATGTTAGTAAATTTCACTTTTTCAAAAACCCTTTCCTTCCTATCGCCATTCTGCATTTTACATCCTCTGTACAGCGACCGTCATATGTTAGTTTACTACCCAAGTAACAAAACGAATCTACCACCTTTAATGTTTCGTTACCTGACATAATTCCTTCAGCATCGCCTCATTTTCTAAGACTGCAATCCATTACCTTTGTTTTGCTCTTGTTAATGTTCATCATATACGCTCTTTTCAACACACCGTCCACTCTGTTCAATTGCTCTTCCAAGTCCTTTACTGTCTCTGGCAGAATTACAGTGTTATCAGCAAAACGCAATGTTTTTATTTCTCAGCTGCAGCCTAAGGGATGTTTCCAGAATGAAACTTTCACTCTGCGTTTCATTCGGGAAACATCTCTTAGGCTGTGGTTAAGCCATGTCTCCACCATATCCTTTCTTCCAGGAGTGCTAGTCTTGGAAGTTTTACAGGAGAACTTCAGTGATGTTTGGAAAGTAGGAGGCGAGGTACTGGCAGGATTGAAGTTGTGGGGCGGCACCGTGAGTCGTGTCGGGATAGCTCAGTGGTAGAGCTCGCGAAAGGCAAAGGTCCCAGGTTTGAGTCCCGGTTCCGGCACACAATTTTAATCTGGCGGGAATTTTCAGTCTGTAGACTGTTTGCCTCTAGACAACAATTCCACCGTGTGCTGAGAGGGCAGATGCCAGCTGCCGCGCAGTACTGCGGCCACAGCGACGTGCCTTTGAAGTTAAATTCTCATTTTTTTCTGATGTCACACCTGGTCGACCCTGACTGTTCTTTGGGATTCAGTTTCCGTCTCTTATCAACTGTCGCTACCTACAAGAGACAAGAAATCTATTCAATTTAATTCAGCGCAAAGTTCCTAGTGTCTGGAAAAAAGCGCAGGTGACTCCCGTGTATAAGAAAGGAAAGAGAACTGACCCATACAATTACAGGCCAATATCGTTGACATCGGTTTCATGTAGAATTTTGGAGCATATTCTCAGTTCGAATATAGTAAATTTCCTTGAAACGGAAAAGCTTCTTTCCATGAATCAGCACGGGTTTAGGAAACATCGTTCATGTGAAACTCAGCTTGCCCTTTTCTCACATGACATCTTGCGAGCCATGGACGAAGGGCAACAGGCGGATTGTGTTTTTCTCGACTTCAAAAAGGCGTTCGACACGGTGCCACACTGCAGACTGCTAACGAAGATACGAGCATATGGAATAGGTTCACAGATTTGTGACTGGCTGGAAGACTTCCTAAGTAATAGAACGCAGTACGTTGTTCTCGACGGCGAGTGTTCATCAGAGACGAGTGTATCGTCAGGCGTGCCCCAGGGGAGTGTGATAGGACCGCTATTATTTTCTATCTATATAAATGATCTGATGGACAGAGTAAGTTGTAATTTGCGGCTGTTTGCTGATGATGCTGTGGTGTATGGGAGGGTGTCGTCTGTAACTGACTGTAATAGCATACAGGTTGACTTAGACAAAATTTCTAGTTGGTGCGAAGAATGGCAGCTAGCTCTCAATGTAGAAAAATGTAAGGTGATGCGCATGAGTAGAAAAAGCAATCCTATAATGTTCGAATACAGCATCAGTAGTGAGCTTCTTGATGCGGTCGCGTCGTTCAAATATCTAGGCGTAACATTGCAGAGCGATATGAAATGGAACGAGCATGTAAGGACAGTTGTGAGTAAGGCAGACAGCCGACTTCGGTTTATTGGGAGAATTTTGGGAAGATGTACTTCACCTGTAAAGGAGACCGCGTATAAAACGCTTGTACGACCACGTCTTGAGTATTGCTCAAGTATTTGGGACCCGCAGCAGATCGGTTTGAAGGAAGACATAGAGGCGGTTCAGAGGCGAGCAGCTAGATTTGTTACCGGTAGGTTCGACCAATGCGCGAGTGTCACGGAAATGCTCCGGCAACTCAATTGGGGATCGCTGGAAGAAAGACGACGTTCTTTTCGTGAATTTCTTTTAAGTAAATTTAGAGGGCCGGAATTTGAAGCAGAGTGTAGTACGATCTTGCTGCCGCCTACTTACATTTCGCGTAAAGATCACAAAGACAAGATAAGAGAAATTAGGGCTCGTACGGAGGCATATAGGCATTCTTTTTTTCCTCGTTCAATTTGGGAGTGGAATAGGAAAGGAAATGCCTAGTAGTGGTACAGTGTACCCTCCGCCACGCACCTTACGGTGAATTGCGGAGTATGTATGTAGATGTAGAAGTTAAGCCACCCTGTAACATCGGGTCGATACTGTTCAAATTCCATTCTTCCTACTGTCCTCCAGCGCAGAGAGTGTGATAGGGGGTCTTCTTTGTGCCATACTGTCTTTGAATGTATGCGTGGCGATTATTGATGAGGGGACTGAGGCGCTTCAGTCACGGTCCGCACGGCCACTACGGTCGGGGGTTCGAATCCCCCCTCGGGCATGGATATTTGTACCCTCCTTAGTATAAGGTAGTTGAGAAGTAGTTTGTAAGTTTAGGGACTGATGACCCCGTAGTTAAGTCCCATAAGCTTAACAAACATTTGAACATTTGAATTATTGATGAGCGACAATCCAATGAACACCACCCAGGCTGGTAGGTGCGCTAACTTTATTGCTGGCATGGTTGTATGCTACCTGGAATGCCATATCCCGTGTGGAACACGTTTGTACGGACATCTGTTGACAGTTTGTATGATTATATCGTGAATTCGACGTAGGAGGTGGGAATAGCAATTTGTTGCTTTACTTCTGGACGCCAGTATACTTGAAACTTATTCTCTAGCTTCGTGACATTTCTGATATTTTCAAGTGTGGGATCTATAAATGTGAATTATCTAAGGTTTGAGAACTTCGTGAGGAGTGTTTTGGAGGAATACGACCGCCATTAACGTGACATATTTATTTTCAGGTGAAGCAAATAATTTACAATGTGTACGTAGTTGAGAGATAGTAGCTGCATACTTCAGTAGATGCTGATAATGAGAGGGAGTAGCAAGCATTCTCATAAACCACAGTAACAAGTATTAAGCGATTTTATTATCTAAAATCTCGCCTACGGAAAGAAAAACCCAAAGTTGAAACATTGAGAAAATATCTAAAGTAGCTAACTTTACTAAAAGAAACAAAGTACCCGCAAGTTCAAGAACAGAGAACCACACATGGGAAGAAGAAAGCAAGATGCTTTTTCCTCTCTAGAGGTAAACAAATAATAGTGAGAAAAAAACTTGTGCAAAATGAAATAGACTTACGGGCAATGACTATATAAAATAATATTCTTTATCTTATTCTCTTACAGCACAGAGTCTTAACTAACTTTTCGAATTTAGTCTTAGGTGTTCGTGCGAATAACGATATAAATACTTAGTAACTACCTAATGTTCATCCAAAAAGTTTTGTAATACTGTAATAAAGTACAAAGTAAAAAAGAAAGTGTAATGAGTCACTCCTTTTACCACTTAATTCCGTAGGTCTACTATTTCTCTTCGCAGTGTAAAGGTAAGGAGACAGGATTCCAAAGAGGTAATTTTAGCTGGTTACAGTCAGCCCTCACTAATGTTGATAGGCGAAAAGAAAGGGGGGGGGATTATGAAATGGGCAAGACGTGAAATTTTCGACAATAGCTAGAGAATGGTTTGGAATATAATACCTCAGCTACCATTTACTAGCGTAATATGGGTTACTTTGTGTGTTGAAAATGTGGGGAAGGTCAATGTCAGTAAAGATACTTCAACAAATTACGTTTCCAAGTATCCCACAATGGAAATTAGATATCAGCTAGACGTATCTTTTAAGCTTTTATAAGTTATCATTAATGGCGAGAATCCCACAAAGGCATACCGCGGCCACAAGCGCGAGAGGGGAGTTCTCGTCGCAGACTGCTGCGGCCGGGTGTTATCTGATAATCTGCTAACCATCACACCTGCCACTCCCGCCCTCTGTGTGCTGTGCAGAGGCGCTCCGTGGCTCAACGGATTACGTCGGACACGTATTCCCTCTCTCTCTCTCTCTCTCTCTCTCTCTCTTTTACACACACACACACACACACACACACACACACACACTACTCCTCTCTTCATAAAAGCGTTCTATTCTCCAAGCTTCAAATTATAACAACCCGAGATTTCATTATTAACCCTTTCAGTCCCACATTATGAAATCAGCCTTAGAAAAATTAAAATTAAGTGTCCACTGTATTAATACAGTGCAGTAAACATCAAAATATCTGTTTTAAAATTTTTCGTCGAACTATTGATTTTTTTTATGTCATGTATTTCATGCACTACACAGACGTTTGTATCGAGGTATTTTATTTACTACTTGGATGTTATTGATAGTTAACACTGTCAATCAATAATGCTAGCATAATATTCACCACAGCACCAAAGACAAGACAATTCACTGCTGGAATAAAATAAAAGAAACCACACTCACGCTCACACTCTCAGCAAGGTACAAGAAGGAAACGCAACACAACCTCCAAAATGGACATATTAATGCCTCAGAAATGGTTACACGCCGTACCAAGCGGCAAAATGTCGTACTAGGAGCATGTTGTTCATCAACATAAATGCAACTTTAAGGTCTTATAATCAAATTGCGCTCTTATGGAATATCGCCACAGTTGTGCGATTGGATTCGTCATTTTCTGTCAGAAAGGATACAGTACGTTATAACTGACGATAAGTCATCGTGTTGAACAGAAGTGATATCTGGCGTTCCCCAGGGAAGTGGTTTAGGGCCCCTACGGTTCCTTATTTTTATAAACGATTTAGGAGACAATCTGAGTAGCTCTCTCAGACTATTCGCGGATGATGCTGTCATTTATCGGTTAGTAAAGTCACCAGAAGATCAAAAGCAATTGCAAAATGGTTTAGGTAAGATATCTGCATGGTGCAAATATTGGCAATTGACCCTTAATAATGTTAAGTGTGAGGTCATCTATATGACCGCTAAAAGATATCCGTTGAACTTTAGTTACACGATAAATTCAACTAAATACCTAGGAGTAACATTTACGAACAACTTATATTGGAAAGAAGAAGTAGAAAATATTGTATGGAAGACGAACCAAAGACTATGTTACATTGGCAGGACACTTAGAAGATGCAACAGTTCTACTAAAGAAACTGCCTACACTACACTTGTGCGTCCTATTTTGGAGTATGGCTGCGCATTGCGGGATCCACACCAGGTAGGACTGACGGACAATTTGGAGGAAGTTCAGAGAATGGCAGCTCGTTTTGTATTATCGCGATATAGGGGAGAGAAAAAAATGTTCAAATGTTTGTTAAGCTTAAGGGACTTAACTGCGGGGTCATCAGTCCCTAAACTTACAAACTACTTATGAACTACTTACGAACTAGGACGGCACAAATATCCATGACCGAGGGGGGATTCGAACCCCCGACCGTAGTGGCCGTGCAGACCGTGACTGGAGCGCCTCAGTCCCCTCGGCCACCGCGGCCGGCCAGGGGAGAGGGTGTCAAGGAAGTGATGGACGAGTTGGGGTGGAAATCATTAAAAGAAAGGTGTTATTTGTTGCGGCGAGATCTATTTGCGAAGTTTCTTTCACCAAATTTTTCTTCAAAATGCGAACATATATTGTTAACACCCACCTACATAGGGATACATGACCATCATAATAAAATAAGAGAAATCAGATCGAAAACGGAAAGATTTAGGTGTTCTTTTTGCCGCGAGCTATTTGAGAGTGGAACTATAGAGAAATATCATAAAAGTGGTTCGATGAACCCTCTGCCATTCACTTCAATGAGATTTGCAGAGTATCCATGTAGATGTAGATTGGTGAACAAATAACGGTATAAATCAACTTTTAATATGTTGTTGTCCAGGAACAACACCTGCAATGAAAGGGTTAATGTGGGAGTGGAAAGTTTACTGCTAGGGAAGGATCTACACTGTATTTGGTAAAGTACAACAGAAATTCATTTATTCTTAGCACTTGACATCCATGCAAAGGAAACATATATAATTGCTTTAAGAAAGAATTAATTGTTTTATCTACTTACAAGGGAACCTCCCCATCGCACCCCCCTCAGATATAGTTATAAGTTGGTGCAGTGCATAGGCCTTGAAAAATTGAACATAGATCAATCGAGAAAATAGAAAAAAGATGTGTGCAACTATGAAAAAAAAGCAAAATAAAAACTTAGCAGTCCATGCGAAACATGAGTAACGTCAAGCAAGCTGTAGCATAAGAGGACCGTGGTCACGTGGTTAGCGTGAGGAGCTGCGGAACGAAATGTTTTTGGTTCAAACTATCCCACAGGCGAATTTTTTTCATTTTGAGAAAATTATTATCCGTCCGTCCGTCCGTCCGATGCGAGGTAACTGTACCGTAGTATGGGGACGCTACGCCAAGACAGACACCTAACACACGACGTCAGTCGACTACAATACACGCTGGAGATAGGATTAATGTAATATGACTCTTATCGTCACCAGTATCGTATATAATACATCAGAGGCGTTTTCCTGTGGAGGAATCGGTTGACCTATCACCTTGCGATCAAATGTTTTAAATTCCCATTGGACAGGCACTTCCTTTCGTGTACTAATCGCACAGTTTTGCGGTTCGGTCGAAAAACACAGACACGAAACTGATTACAGCGAACAGAGATGTCAGTAAACGGACGGACGGATCATAATTTTGCAAAAATAAAAAAAAAATTAAAACTTTCCTTCCAGGGAAGGATTCAACGAATGACATCTCGCTCTAGAGCTCGTCATGCTAGCCACAGGACCATAGCGCTCCTATGCCCAACATGTCCTCGTCGTTGCTTATCTTTCGCATGGACCGTTCAGTTTTTATATTTTGCTCATTTTTTCATAGTTACACACAACTTCTTCCTGTTTTCTCGATTGATTTGTTTCAGTTATTCAAGGCCTATCCAATGCGCCAACTTATAACTAAATCTGAGAGGGGTGCGATGTGGAGGTTCCTTTGTTAGAATGCATCGTTTTGTGACATTGAACCAGATTCTTTTGATGTGTTCATTTCTCGCAAGTATGCAAATATACAAGTATGCAGTGTTGCAAACAATTTGATGTCACAAACGTCCTGGCAGATTAAAATTTTGTGCTGGAAGCGGGACTCGAACCTGGGAGCTTTGCCTTACGCGGACAAGCGCTCTTCCACTGAGCTATCCTGATTCGACTCACGGCCCGTCCTCACAACTTCAATTCTGCCAGTACTTCGTCTCCTACTATGATGTCTGCTGCCAAGATAACAGCACGTGTTAAGGCAAAGTCAGCCCACTGCGCTTAAATTACACAGTGACACTTGCAAAATATAATAATTCACAAAATTGCAATAACAATTCAGTGATAAAATAGCACCCACACAAGTTAAGGACATGGTGTAAGGAGGGGAGGGAGAAACCTCGCCCTCTCCCCACCCCATCCTTTTCACCACACTTTGAGCACCACCACTGAGGATTTTGGTGATCAATAACATCGATGTTGGCATTACTGATAACCACACATCCGTTTAAAGATGGACACACGATCATTTATTTAAAAAGTAGTTAACATTTCTCCCACTTTAGAGGAGACGCGTGCTGGTTGCTGCTGGACCGCCACGCTTCAGCCAACAGATTTTTTCAAAGTGACAACATATTTGGAGAAACACAAAATAATTATGAGCGTTGATGATTGTTGTTATGAAATAGGTGAAGGTAAATGGAAGCATTAAAAAAACGTTTGGAGGATGATGTGAAGGGGCTTCTGGTAGCTGTATGGCAGAATCGGGGAGCATGTTGGAGCTAGGGGAAGAGGATGTACGAGCTCAAGAAGTGTTAGTGGCAGGAGACAAGTGGGGGTACAGGAGAGAAAATATCAGCTTGGACAAGGGTGGGTTGGGCGGAGCCTTCTTCGAGAGAGGGTGTAGGCATGGGGTTCGAGCAAGAAAGATGGGTATGTTTCAGAGATGAGTTAAGGGTCAAGTATGGAAAGGTGGTTGAAGCTCCATTGAAAAAGGATATAGAAGGCATGGAGATGGTGGGAAGGAGGGACACATTTACAGTAGTGTCGATTAATTGGTAAAGGAGGCGGTTGGTGAAAGGGGGTGGGATGAGAAAGGCAAGACAGAGTGCATGGCACTCTAGGATTTCGAGTAAGTCGTAAGAGAACGGGGGGAAGAAAAGTCCATGCGACATTTGCTTAGGGTAGGGTGAGACCGATGACGGTATTGTAGGTATGGCAGACAGTGCGGGGGTTGAGTCCTCATGTCCGACCTGTTCGTAGTTTCAGTAGGTTTAGTGGGCAGTTGTCTTTTTTTCTGGATGATTAGTAGGAGAGTTTCCACATTAGCTTTCGATCATGGGTTAGTCCGAAGCATTTTAGTGTGTACACTGGGTGGCAGCATGGTTGTGGATTCTGAGGTAGAGGCCACGGAGCCAGAATGATCGGTTAGTTTTAACTATAATTATTGTCTGGGTTTGAGTGGGCAAGTTGGATAGGTACCATTGGCCATATCAGGAAATGAAATTGTTGAAGTGTAGTTTGAGGGAACGTTGGGAAGAGCGGAGTGTAGGATGGACGGCTAGGAAAAACACCACCGAAAGAGAAGACCGCAGCGCTAGTGCGTCCTATCAAGCAGAGAAGGTTTCAATAGCGTAGCTGAGTGGCTAGCAGCTAGGGCAAAGCTCACTAGGCCCTAGCGGCCAGCCAATGAGCTGCGCGAACGCAACCTACTGTGCGTGACGTGACACGTTAGCATCGCGGTCTCCTCTTTCGGCGGTGGTGGTAGGAAGGCCGTGTTCTCAGCATATTGGGCCGTATGAATAAAGCAGACTGTCTACTTTATACTCTGGATTCCAGAGAACATGCCCAGGTTTCCATTAATAATGCGAGTCGGAGTATATACTTCAACAGAGTATGTTCTCAACGTAAGTAAAAGGGTGGGGAAAGTTGCTCATAACACTGAACATTCCCAGATTTCATATGACTAAAACTAGAGAAATTTCTCACGACCGGAAATAATTCTCCGTTTCTGAAGTGAGATCTCCAGTGTAATTCGGGCTGAGTAACTTCTATTAAGGTTACTTTTTACTGTGGTTTATAATAAAAATGGCAAAATTTGTGTTGCTTAGAAGGCAAAAAGGTTCCTTTATACGCAGCATGAAGAAATACAAGTGCAACTAAAAAGTTAATAGAAAAAAAGAAAAGAACATTTTGTTGACGAGTAGCTTCCTTCAGAAAAATCATGACACTTCAAGCATTTTATATAGTGACGAGAGTTATGTCAAATGAGTGTTTCCATTACCAAATTCAAATGTTTGTAAAGCTTATGGAACTTAACTGCGGGGTCATCAGTCCATAAACCTACAAAATACTTATGAACTAACTTATACTAAAGACGCCAAAAACATCCATGCCCGAGGAGGGACTCGAACCCCCGACGGGGAAAGACCTCGCGCATCGTAGCATAGCGCCTCAATACGCTTGGCCGCTCCGCCGCGGCTTTTCATTACCGACATACAAATGAAACACAATTAGATTAAGATGCGTGTTTTACACGTTTGTTTGGAGTGCATATTTACAGCTGTATACAGCTACATAGCAAAATAAATGTGTATGTTTTTAAATAGGGTCTATTAATAAGGCCGTATGACGTTAGTTCCAAATAAAGTGCATCCCAGGACTTCACAGTCTTTATCACAAGATAAATATTGCTGCAATACCAGGTACTGAAGTATTTTTTTCTATCCAAACCAGTTGGCCTATTAAAGATGCGTTTTCTAGCTCTGCCGATGATGAGGAAATCGAAGAAATATATGAGGAGCTAAAGGAAATTATTCAGACAATTAAGGGAGAGGAAAACTTAATTGTTATGGGAGACTGGAATTCGGTAGTAGGACAAGGAAGGGAAGGGAAGATAGTGGGTGAATATGGTCTGGGCAAAAGGAATGAAAGAGGAAGCCGCCTGGTAGAATTTTGCACGGAACATAATTTAGTTATAACAAACACCTGGTTTAAGAATCACAAAAGAAGGTTGTATACGTGGAAGAGACCAGGAGACACCGGGAGATACCAGATAGATTTTATAATGGTAAGACATAGATTTCGGAACCAGGTTTTGAAGTGTAGGACATACCCAGGGGCAGACATAGACTCTGACCATAACTTGTTGGTTATGAACTGTAGGCTGAAACTGAAGAAACTACAGAAAGGTAGGAAAATAAGGAGATGGGACCTGGATAAATTGAAGGAACCTGAAGTTCTTAAGAATTTCAGAGGGAGCTTCAGGCAACAATTGACAGAAACGGGGGAAAATAAAACAGTTGAGGAGGAATGGGTAAAATTGAGAGATGAAATAGTGAAGGCAGCAGAGGACAAAATAGGTAGGAAGGCAAGACCTACAAAAAATCCTTGGATATCACAGGAGATACTAAATTTAATCGATGAAAGGAGAAAGTATAAAAATGCAGTAAATGAAACAGGCAAAATGGAGTACAGACGACTAAGAAATGAGATTGACAGGAAGTGCAAAATGGCTAAGCAGCAATGGCTAGAAGGCAAATGCAAGGATGTAGAAGAATGTATAAATAGGGGAAAAATAGATACAGCCTACCGGAAAATAAAAGAAACATTTGGCGATAAGAAAAACAGCTCTATGAATATCAAGGACACTGATGGAAAACCAGTTCTCAGCAAAGAAGGGAAAGCTGAAAGGTGGAAAGAGTATATAGAGGGGCTCTACAAAGGAAATGAACTTCGAGACACTATTGTAGGAAGGGAAGAGGATGTAGAAGATGATGAAATAGGAGATATTATACTGAGAGATGAATTTGACAGAGCACTGAAAGATCTAAGTCGAAACAAGGCCCCTGGAGTAGATGATATCCCGTCAGAGCTACTGAAGTCTCTGGGAGAACCAGCCATGACAAAATTGTTTCACATTGTGTGTAAGATGTATGAGACAGGTGAAGTACCCTCAGACTATAAGAAAAATGTTATAATCCCCATTCCAAAGAAAGCGGGTGCAGACAGGTGTGAAAACTACAGAACCATCAGTTTAATTAGTCATGGTTGCAAAATATTAACACGAATTATATACAGAAGGATGGAAAAGCTGGTAGAAGCCGACCTCGGGGAAGATCAGTTTGGGTTCAGGAGAAATGTAGGAACACGGGAGGCAATACTCACTTTACGGCTTATCCTAGAAGATAGATTAAGAAAAGGCAAACCAACATTTCTAGCTTTTGTAGATTTGGAGAAGGCTTTTGACAATGTTGATTGGAACAAACTGTTTCAAGTTCTGAAGCAAGCAGGAGTAAAATATAGGGAGCGTAAGGTTATTTACAACTTGTACAAAAACCAGACAGCGGTTGTCAGAGTTGAAGGGCATGAAAGGGATGCAGTGGTTGGAAAGGGAGTAAGACAGGGTTGTAGCCTTTCCCCAATGTTGTTCAATTTGTACATTGAGCAAGCTATAAAGGAAAGCAAGGAGAAATTTGGAGAAGGAATTAAAGTTCAGGGTGAAGAATTGAAAACATTGCGTTTTGCCGACGACATAGTAATTTTGTCAGAGACAGCAAAGGACCTGGAAGAGCAATTGAACGGAATGGACAGTGTGCTGAAAGGTGCATATAAGATGAACATTAACAAGAGTAAAACTAGGGTAATGGAGTGCAGTGTAAGAAAATCAGGTGATGCTGAAGGAATTAGATTAGGTAATGAAACAATAAAGGAGGTAGATGAGTTTTGTTACTTGGGCAGTAAAATAACAAATGATGGTCGCAGTACAGAGGATATAAAATGCAGAATGGCAATGGGTAGAAAGGCGTTTTTGAAAAAGAGAAATTTGTTAACATCTAATATTGATTTAAGCCTAAGGAAGTCCTTTCTGAAGGCATTTGTATGGAGTGTTGCCTTGTATGGGAGTGAAACATGGACGATAAGCAGTGTGGACAGAAAGAGGATAGAGGCTTTTGAAATGTGGTGCTACAGAAGAATGCTGAAGATTAGGTGGGTGGATCGCGTAACTAATGAGGAGGTACTGAACCGAATTGGGGAGAAAAGAAATTTCTGGCATACCTTGACTAAAAGAAGGGATAGATTGGTAGGACACATTCTTAGACATCAAGGAATTGTGAATTTAGCATTGGAGGGAAGTGTGTGGGGTAAAAATCGCAGAGGGAGACCAAGAGACGCGTATAATAAACAGATTCAAGTGGATGTGGGTTGTCGTTCTTATGAGGAGATGAAAAGGCTTGCTCAGGATAGAGTAGGGTGGAGAGCTGCATCAAACCAGTCTCTGGACTGAAGACCACAACAACAACAGAAGTAAGTAGACACGACAGAAAAAATAACTGTTTAATTATATACTCAGCAGCCTGTTTCTTGTAAGAAAATCGCATGACCTAGCGTTTGTGAGCAGACCATTGGGTGTCATATGTAACAACAAGTATCTCGTGTTAGAAAGCTCTGACAACATTCCACTTTGAAACAGATGAATGTGTAATACGTGCATAAAATTTCGTTTGCAAATTGCGCTAACGAAGCTTCAATAACAAAAACGCTCCCGCGTGACGAAAATTTTGTGTCATCGTCAGAAGAATACATTTTCGTAAAATGTGCATATTTAGTCTTAATAATATGCTGCTGCACAACAAAGTAATATCTAAACGTAGTATAGTTCTTCCCGGACACGTAGATGAATACTCCATATTTGCACACTAAATAATTTGCCTTATTGGACTAGTTTAAAGAAATATACGATTGAACAGCTGTCCCTTGCCGGACACGATACATGGAGAACTTACTCAAGAAGGAGTGGAGGTAGCGAGAATGAATTCCAGCTCAGAGCACATGCTTCGAAGTTTTTATTCATACGAAATTGAGAACTTACTTAGAGAACGTTTTTTAGTGCTGCGAATCTTCTCTGGAGCATGTGCTCTTTATTTATTCATACGGCCCATGGCGCACTGGAGGCGGTGGACTGCTATTTCCATGCTTAATAACAGTTGAAAATTGTAGTAGTGAGCAGAAGGAATCTTTGCTCCAACGAAGTTAACTTGACCTACGAGAAATGGCGTCAATTCGCCGCGCGGGAATTGACATACGATCTAAAAAGGAAGACCACATGGGTATCGGATTTTAGAATTTTTTTTATTTATGGTACGTGAAGTTCAGAACTCAAACAACAATCAGCCAAAGCCATTTGACGCAACTCTGAATAATTCTCGAGAAAAACGACTCTGAAGTTTTTCAAGTAAGAGAAAGTACCAATCACTAAATGAATTGTACTATCTGTCGGCATAGCTCAGGTGTTGCCGGGCGCCGTGGCTCAGCGCGCCCGGTCAGAGGGCTCATCGTCTCTCTGTAACAAAAAAGCTGAGCCAAGAACTCATCGAACGACAACGAACAAAAAGGATCAACGACCGCAATAAACTGAACTATCCATAGGAAAAGAAATGTGATAGTGTTCTGGCCTTACAACCGTAGGGTCAGTGGTTCGAATCCTATCATCGCAGGTTATTTGATTTTATTCATTGAGTTCGAATACTTACATAATTTCAATATCTAATGATAATTTTTACGAAAGTTTACGTATTTTCGTGACCAAACTGCATGGTCATCAGTCCGTAGCTTACAAACTACTTAAACATAGGTAAACTAACTTACGGACCAACACACATACCTATGCCCCACGGCGAGCAACCGCGCGCTCCGCAGCGAGGTGCTTTAGACCGCTCGGCTACTCCACCGCAGCTTTCGTTTATTCGTATTTTTATGGAAGGTTGTTAATAATGAATCTTTCAATAAAAAAAAGTAAGTTACATTTTTGTACAGTATTTGCTTAACTACTAGTTGACGACGGTAGTCTTTGATTGTTCAGTTTGTGAAGAGCTATGACACTGGTTTTGGAAAGTCATTTTCGTAGCTACTAATGGCTTTCCAAGCAGCTAACCTACCCTACCATCGTTTTACGTGGCAAGGTTTTCAGCTTGCCTACATACACAGAAACAAAACCTGACACAACACGTGGCATTAGAGACCCATAAACGTTTTATATAACTGAATTCTAAAATTTAAAATGTTCTATCACAGTGAGATTCGAACCGGAACTCTATTGCTGTGAAATCAGAACGTTACAATCTTTTTCTATTTTATTTTTTTCTCCTCCTGGCTAGTTCAGTTCATTGCGGTCGTTGATCCTTTTTGTTAGTTGTCGTTCTATGAATTCTTGGCTCAGGTTTTTTTTTTATTACAAAGAGCCGTTCAGCCCTTTGGCCAGGCGCGCTGAGCCACGGCGCCCAGCCCCACCTGAAGTACACCGACAGTTCAAATGTTCAAATGTTTTTATAGCTTATGGGACTTAACTACGGGGTCATCAGTCCACAAACTTACAAACTACTTATGAACTAACTAATACTAATGACGGCACAAATATCCATGCCCGAGGGGGGAATTCGAACCCCCAACCTTAGTGGCCGTGAAGACCGTGACTGGAGCTCCTCAGTCCCCACAGCCGCCGCGGCCGGCACACCGACAGTTGCTGCAACTGTTTTAATTATTGGTACTTACGTGTACTTTACAAAACTTCAAAGTCGATTTTCTCAAGAATTTTTTAGAGTTGCGTTGAATGTATTTGGCTGATTGTTATTCAGGTACTGAACTTCACGTACCAGATGTATTAACAAATTCTAAAATCCGATACCCATGTGGTCTCCTTTTAAGGCACATTGCTGCGGAGTGCGAGGCCGTTCGTCATCGTAAGTTCGAGTTCTCCCTCGGGAATATGTGTGTGTGTGTGTGTGTGTGTGTGTGTGTGTGTGTGTGTGTGTTTGTTCTTAGAATAAGTTAGTATAAGTGGTTTGTTAGTTTAGGGACCAACGAAATGTTCAAATGTTTGTGAATGTAAGGCACTGAATTACTTCGGTCATCAGTCCCTAGGCATACAAACTACTTAAACTAAGGACAACAAATTCAAATGTTCAAATGTTTGTACAGCTTATGGGACTTAACTACGGGGTCATCAGTCCCTAAACTTACAAACTACCTATGAACTACCTAAGACTAAGGACGGCACAAATATCCATGCCCGAGGGGGGATTCGAACCCCCGTCCGTTGTGGCCGTGCAGACCGTGACTGAAGCGCCTCAGTCCCCTCGGCCACCGCGGCCGGCTAAGGACAACACATAAACATCCTTGCCCCAGGTAGGACTCGAACCTCCGACGGCGAGTAACAGCGTGCTCCGCAGCAAGTCGCCTTGCAGCGCTCGGTCACTCCATCGCGGCTGAGGGCCCGATGTCCACTGGATTTAGCTCTCACAGCTTTAAAGACATCTGAACATTTGAACATTTCTCTGCGTTAAATATTCTGTCCAAGAAATGGCAGTGCTTTAGAATTTGCATTTAATATGCATTTTATACAACGAGCTGCAATAGATATCAGTTCTTGTATATAACGATAACATTCTTTGTTCTGTATATAATACATTGTTTAAGATGCTAAATTAACTATTTTTCACGTATATGAAACTTAACAAATGTTTCACTGCTCGCTCCGAGTATAGAATGTATGAAAAAATCGTGATATTTTCGTCGAAAACACAATGCTACCATAAAATTTATCCGTATCCTCCATGAACCACCCCACAGCTATTTACAGGCCTAATAACAGATGAAATTATTGTAACACGTAATGCCTTCGTGTTAATGTAAGCTTTCTGCTACACTGTTGTCCTGCACGATGTACTCAATACGTAGACACAAACAGGACATAGAATTAATTACTTTACATATAAGTTGTTTGTATGCTTAATGACTGCTCCACAACTGTCGAATGTGAGCTCGCTGTCGGAGTCCTCAAAATGTTCAAATGTTTGTTAAGCTTATGGGACTTAACTACGGGGTCATCAGTCCCTAAACTTACAAACTACTTACAACTAAGGACGTCACAAATATCCATTCCCGAGGGGGGATTCGAACCCCCGACCGTAGTGGCCGTGCAGACCGTGACTGAAGCGCCTCAGTCCCCTCGGCCACCGCGGCCGGCTTCGAGTCCTCCCACGGGCATGGGTGTATTCGTTGTTCTTAGCATAAGTCAGTATAAGTAGTTCGTAAGCCTAGGGACTAATGACCAGTGTAGTTAAGTCCCATAGATTTACAAAAATTTGAATTTGTCGAATGTGAAACACACATTCGAAGTAGAAAATGTATACCAAACACATCCACCGTGCGGAACTAGACTTTCCAGTCTTATAACTTTTTTGAATGAAAGAAAAAGTTTTCTGATCAATTAGACGTATGTAAAAAGCAGAACTTATCGAATATGAACTTGCTGTGTTCGAAATGTGTTTATGGTCTTTTTCTTTTTTGAAAGGACACAAAAATTACGAGCGGTTTTTCACGGCCAGAGCAGAGAGGCGAGGGCCCACGTGCTCTACCGTCTGTATTGAGGCTGAAAGCACAGGCGAACAAAAAGTTGTTTCAGAGAGTGGAGCTATGGGACGCTCTCTCTGTTACTAGTCACGGCAAGCAACGAATCGTTCTGAAAGAGATGGAAGACTTCCGCACGTCTCCTTACTACGAAGGCCCTTGTACTCTTTTTATGCAAATAAACCACTTCAGTTTCCATTATAATTTAATTTATCATCCTTAAAATTCACAGCCCTATAGTTTTGCCCAAACTCCTAGCATGGGCGTTTTGCACGACTGTTGTGGAGGAGTGGGACATAACCTGCTACCTTTCAGTCTCTGCATGCCTACAAAAGATATGAATAACAGTACAGCTGCGCAGAGAACCGTATTTCCTTACAGCGTACGAGCGCGTTGAACAGCCCTGTTACGCTATGCTGCCAGTACCACTGATTACGCTAACTCATGTGCGCTGGACGTAGTTCTGGTTTCAGTATGGCTGGATACCGTGCGGCGTGCTAACGCGCTGCTGTCACTCAAACTGACTGCCTACGCAGCTGCGTGTGACACGGGGATGCGGCTACGTCACTGCACGGACGGCTAGCTGGCTGCCTGTCGCCGTTCGTCGTAGCGGAGGGCCGTTGGTTCGGCTCCTGCTCCCGTCACGCGACGCACGTCGACCGCTCATAGCCTGCCGACTGCATTTCGGCGTGGCCGTCACGACGCGCTGCAATGTCGACGGTGAATTTTTAACTGTTACTATTGTAGGCCACGGTGATGTTTTCATAGTCAGAAAGTAGAATCAGAAAAGCCGATAAGATCTATTTTAAATTGTAGTTCAATTTATAACTAAATAGTCGCGAGATGAAGCGTGATTAAATTCAATTTAACTGAAACAACAATTGCTTGCAGTGTTTAATATTATTTACTGGTGCCATGGTTAACTAAAGTGTGGTTCTATGATGTTTGTTTTATTACTTTATTTTTTGTCTGAAAGCTGCTGTAAACTCGAGAATGTTGGTTAACCCTCAGACGGAACGGTGGTTAGGGACGAAATAGATTGTAAGGTCGGGTTGTATCCGACCCGCTCCCTCTTCGATGAGATTTATGTGTATATATTTACTTAGTAAGTATTATTATTGGAAACAAATATGTTCATATGTTTGTAAATCTATGGGATTTAACTACTCTGGTTATCAGTCCCTAGGCTCGACTTCCTGCTCGGAGCGGGTAGAGCAGTGTAGGGTAAAATGAACCGCTGGGTCGGATCCGACCCGCACCGTATCGTTTGAGGGTTAAGGAAGATAATGGTTATAACGGGAGCTCAGGAAAAATACGCATGTAACTAAGAAACTTCCGCTTTAGAGCGAATTATTGATATCAATTGCACGCTGAATGAGGTATACATGGAACAATGTTCAAATGTTTGTATAGCTTATGGGACTTAACTACGGGGTCATCAGACCCTAAACTTACAAACTACTTACGAACTAGCTAACACTAAGGACGGCACAAATATCCATGCCTGAGTATATATGGAACAATCAGATCAGCTTCAGTATCAATTGCTGTGGTTTTGTAAGAAAATAAACGACTCTAGGGAAGCCTGGATCAGGCAGTTGCAGGCAGGTGTATCCAGCTGACAAACCCTTGTCTTTTCACCACATGTGACAATGATAGTTAATGCAATTGTTGATGTTTCCTTGTTATATTTTTGGAATAACTCTCTGGAAAGTCGAACGAAAATGTACACAAATTCCTTTAAAATATTAAAGATATGAGTCGTACCTGCGTGTGGTCGAGTGGATCAACTGAATTTTACTCGACTTATATGAATTATGAGCACCGATCAGTCGAAAATACTTGTTACTGAACATTTAGATTTCGTTCGCTGTGCCACCATCCTGAGTGGTTTAAAATCGTGCTTTAAAACATATAAAACTTTTCTAACATGAAGATCGAAAAGTATTATATGTTTTAAAGCACTGCGAAATCTAGATATGCAATAACAAAGAATATTTGCGACTAATTGCTGCTCATAATTCACATATTACAACACAGTCGCAGAGCCGGCGATCCAGTACGACGTGAACTTATAATATTCTTCTTCGTAAATTGGTGATGATGCTAGGAGCTACGCGAGTCAGTATATTCAGTTTTGAAACGCTTGCGCGCTGTTTCGTGGAGCATATTGCAGGTAAAAACAAGTGTACGGTTTTGTCAGGATAAGTTACCCATGTTGAGAACAAAACCTGCTGAAGTCTTGCAGTCATTTGTCGACAGAATCCATGCGCTTTTTCCGAACATACGTGCTAAACGTAAGCCAAGATCACAGCAATGTCTTATTGCTCGAGGCCGAGAGGTACGCAGTTTATGTAAAGGGGATTTATCGTAGAGTAGGAATGGAGATTATAGTCGCAACCTCCAGATTCTTCCCAAGAAGTGGTACGGCTTCCTCTATAAATCAGAAAGTAAAACAGTTTGTAACTGTTGAAAACCGTACAGATAATACGTGTAAAGTTTTGTGCCAAGTGTTTGGAGTTGTCGATGTCTACGATCTTGACAAGGTGTACATGAATGTCAAGCGCTGTGGGGTGTGTATTGTCGAGAAACAGGTCATATGCCACAGGCGTGACCTTGACCAGCAGCTAAATAAGAATTTGCCTAACTACCGAGGTGGCCTTTAAATAAATAACAGAAGCAGAAATTCTGGAAATACCATCTGGCGGAGGAGTGTAGATACCCTATAAAGGTCAGGTGTGTGCTACACACACGAAGAGGCTACTAGTGTAGTGGAGTGCGATGAAAGGAAGGAAGGAAGCTTAGGGTGTAACGTCACATCAACAGCATGGTAATTAGATGTGGAGCTTACGTTCAGATTTTTGGGTAAGGATGGCGGAGAAAATCGGCCGTACTCTTTCAATGGAACCATCGCGATATTTGCCTGGAGTGATTCAGGGAAAACACGGAAAACCCAAATAAGGATGGCCGGAGGTGGATTTGAACCACCGTCCTCCCGAATTCGAGTCCATTGTGGTACCAATGCGCCACCTCACTCGGTAAGGAGTAAGTGTGGAGAACACATGTGGGCTTTTTAGGATAGACGTATCCCTCCATCACAGAGCCGTTAAAACACTTACTGATTCCGGTCATGGCAGCAATCGGCACAATAAATGTTCATATGCTTGTAAATGGACAAAACTGCTACGATCATCAATCCCTAGATTAACAAACTACTTAAAGAACACTCACAACCATGCCCGAGGGAGGCCTCGAACCTTCTACGGGAACGGCCGCCTAGTTCGTAGCTTGACGCCTAGCCCACGCGGTCGGCACATTAGAACGGAGAAATACATGATAAATATAAGAATGGTAAAACGTTAACTGCAAGAGCGTATCTGGAATGATTTACTCTTACTTTCATATAGTTACAGTACCCATATAGTACTAGGCTAGAAAGCTGATACAAATCAGAAATCAGTAGTAATAGTCAGACTGTAATTAATTATGACTGAACTGGAACGTATATCGCAGAGATGGTCTGAACAACGAAGGGGGGATCAGTGTTTATAAAACCACGTTTATATAGAGTGAAATTACAGATCCGGAATGTGAAATAATATGGTCAAAATTCTGCATTAAAAACAGCTCAAACATGGTAATTGGTAGTTTCTATAGACCACCTGGCTCAGCAGCAGATGTGGAGGAACATGTGAGGAAAAATTGGAAAATACTTTTCTTAGATTTCCTAGTCATTTAATAGTTTTAGGTGGAGATTTTAACTTGCCCCATATAGACCAGGAGGCAAACGTTTTTAAGATGAGTGGCATAAACCGAGACTCGAGCAATATTGTTTTAAGTACTGTATCCTAAAATTACCTTGCACGTTTAAATAGACGTGCAGATGACAAATAAACACGAACTTTTCGATGTAGTTAGCATAGATCAGGGAATCAGGGATCATATGGCGATTATAGGATCAATGAACACAGTGGTAAATATAAATATCATGAAAGGTGGGAGGATCATCTCATTTAGCAAACGTGAAAAGGTTCAGATTTCAGAGTACTCGACTGCTCAACACGATAGTTTCCTCTATAACACTGGCAGTGTTAGGACTTATGACCTAGCAATTTAGTTTCTTCAAAATCCCAACTAAAACTGACAGTACTGACTTTTGTTGCCCAATTTAGGTTACGGTAGTAACTCTAAAAGTGGGCCTTTGCGATCGCCTTTGGACAGCTCGAAATTTAAATGAAAATGACGGCGAAACCGTTCATATTATACGAAAATCCAATAAACCGAATTTCAAGAGGAAAAAAATCTCTACAACTTTGCTCCCTTTTTTTTTCATAACTCGCATCGTTACAGAGATATTTTCAAATTAACGGCGATTTGACACCATCCCTTGATTTTAAGAAAACTAGGCGTTGGGAGACGTCACGTGACATTCCTCGCCCAAAACTCTCAGTGGCATACGCCATCTTGCTTTGTGTATTTGATGGTTTTCTTATTCTAACTTTCGCGTTGTAATTTCAGAGCAATGTCACACTGAAAAATTAACAAACACACGTCGTTCTTAGTACGATAAATTATAATTTACTGTCTAAAATGCCACATTAGCAGTTAACAACTCCCACCAATAGTACGAGAATTAAGGAACAGTTTCGTTATTATCCGCCGTTGTGTAGTGCGCAGCGCGTTAGGTTGTGATGCATATGGTCGGTAATTCGAAACCCGCAGATGCCACTTCTTTTCGCCTTGGCTCCTAAAAGGGTTTCTGGAACTGTTATTAATGAAATAGACTTATTTTCTGCAATGTTTGGAGTTGTGCATATGTAAGAGTGCTCCCTCTGAACTGTGAGTTCGTTCTATTTCGTGATCATGCCGTGAAATATATGTATGTTTGTATAGTCTATGGGACTTAACTACGGGGTCATCAGTTCCTAAACTTACAAACTACTTATGAACTACTTACGAACTAGGACGGCACAAATATCTATGCCCGAGGGGGGATTCGAACCCCCGACCGTAGTGGCCGTGCAGACCGTGAGTGGAGCGCCTTAGTCCTCTCGGCCACCGCGGCCGGCGCCATGAAATAAGTAACAACGAATTGAACAATGGCCTTGTGAAGCATATGCACATAAACTGGGAGGATGCTGTAATAATGAATATTCTAAACAACGTGCTGATTCTGGTAGTTTCAAATATAAATGAAGTCTTAGATTTCTGTGGCAACTGTCATTCGTTAATGAAACGGAAGTGTATACATCGCAACAAATTACCTTGCTTCATTTTTTTCTAAGCAATTAATCACTACATACTGAATATGCTGAAAGTCATTAATTACAATCAATATGTCTACCAAAATGTTTGTCTTTGGTATGGTTGCTATGGACTCTTATAACGTAGTTGTATTACTCTTTCTGTATTTCAGATATGACTTTGTTCATGTGACTTTGTTATGCGCTAAAATAAAAGCAAACATTCTGTTTCAAACTGTGACTACGTTTCCTTTTATAGCTAAAATAACAAACGGAATAAGTTTGGTAACACTGAATGCCACATAACTCTAGTACTGAATCTATATACAAAATTACTACTATTATTACGTCATTTGCAACAGTCATTGTAAATGTATCTCCCCAGGTTGTATACATGTGATAAAGAACTCTATGTTTGCAATTCGTTGGTATGCACTTCATACTATGTTCACAAAATAGAACAAATGCACATTTCAGTGAAAGTGCTGTTACTTTTGAACAACTCGGGATCTTCCAGAATATAGTTGTCTTCAATTAATAAGAGTATGCGAAAACCTTTCAGGAATCAAAATGAAAGGAAAAAATGCGAGTGACGGTTTGTTATTGTATTTTTATCGATTTTTTTTTCAGAAAGATTGATGCTTTTCGGTCTTTTGTTCACGTTCGTTCTGGGTCGTTCGTTAAGAATTTTGCTTTGTTTTTTATTAAAGATGGCGTTGAGCCCTCTTTCTTCTTCTCCCATTTCATTGGTTTTTCGATTTGATCAGTCTTTTGTGGTCGTTAGTTTTTGTTTTATTTTGATCGTTTAGTCGCTGACTCAATGTTTTCGTTACAGAGGGCGTCGAGTCCTCTGACCGAGCATACTTGAGCTACCACGTCGGCAACCGGAGCGAGCCGCGCCACCGTGACCGGCATGTTTCAAACCACCGTCTAAGATCTTTGTGCATCACAAACTAATTCACTGCCCATTACGCTACGCCTAACAGCTGCGAGAGTAAACTGTAATTTTTTTTTGTATAGCTTATGGGACTTAACTACGGGGTCATCAGTCCCTAAACTTACAAACTACTTATGAACTAACTTACACTAAGGACGCCACAAATATCCATGATCGAGGGGGGATTCAAACTCCCGACCGTAGTGGCAGTGGCCGGCCGCGGTGCCCGAGGTGACGGAGGCGCTTCAGTCACGGTCTGCACGGTCACTACGGTCGGGGGTTCGAATCCCCCCACGGGCATGGATATTTGTGCCGTCCTAGTTCGTAAGTAGTTCATAAGTAGTTTGTAAGTTTAGGGACTGATGACCCCGTAGTTAAATTCCATAAGCTGTACAAACATTTAAACATTTGTAATGGCAGTGCAGACCGTGACTGGCGCGCCTCAGTCCCCTCGGCTACCGCGGCCGGCTAATCTGTAATTGTCGTACCAACGCTGGCAGGTGTTATCTGCTAACATGCAATTTGTAGTCATTTGATTATAATTCATTGTACTAAGAACTACGTGTGTTTGACAAATTTCAGTGCGCGATTGCTTTGAAATGACAAAGCTTGAGTTATACTAAGCAAATCATCAACTACAAGAAGCAATATGGCGAATGCAAAAGAGTGTTTCGGGCAAGGTTTTAGGCGAGGGACGTCACGTGACATTTCCGAACGCCAAATGTACGCTACGTTCCTTCTAGGCTATAGTCATATGCAACCAGTATAGGCAAAGGAAAAAAAAGTTAGAACAAATAACCAAATCAAGACAGGTGCTAATATTTTAACGGAAATAGATAATGAAAATTTGGGACAAATATTAAAATAATAATTTAAAGAGGTAAAAGTTCAGAAACGAGTATGTTTGTCAAAATTAAACTCAGATATCAAATTATTTTGGCTGTTTGATAAGATGCGATCGGAAATAATATTACGTGTTGGGTGCGTAGATATTATCACAATTGTATAGTCGTAATCGCATCTTACATATTTTTTTATTATTTATAATTATTATTTTGTCTGAAATGTTTGCAAAAAGTCATAAATCTGCAGGCAAATCTAAAGTGGGCCTTAAAACATGACAGTGCGATTTGTTTTCTTTATTGTCATTTCATTCCCCAGGTGGGGCAAACTGCAAGTGCTTGAGCGCTCTTCTGCTTACAGTATTACTTAACACAAAGGACAACAACCAGGAGAAAACAAAAATATAAACACGGTGAAAAATGGAAGAAAACATGCTGTGTAATTGCAGAGAAAAAGGGAAGTTCTTATAAACACAGGCGAAAAACGGTGAAACACAACACTATAGCACTGGGTACAAATACATTTAAAATACACAGCCGTCATATTCAGTATAACCGTTTGCAGTTTCGTTAAAAATAACAGATGAGTTTCACTCAGACGGAACACAGACGATTCACACGCATTTGTTTATAGAATATAATGAATGGGAATGGGGATGGGGAAGGAGCAAGGGGAGGAGCGAAAGAGGGGTAGAGCAGGGAGAGGGAGCGAATGAAGAAGTGACAGGTGGGGAGAGGGGGATCCTCAGGGAAGGATCCTCAGGGCTATGGGAGAAAGGAAGGGTGTGGGGATGTCCCAGGAAGCTATAAGGAGCGAGAAAGGGATACCAGGAAGACCGCCAAGAGTAGGGAGGGACCGGGGAAGGAAGGGAGTGGAGCTCTCAAGGTGGGATCAAGGAGTGAGGAGGGGGAGGAGAAGGAGGGGATCAGAGCTGGTACGAAGGGTAGATTTGTGGGTGGAGGGCAACGTCAGAAATTGCTACAGGAATGGTTAAGGAGGGTAGAAAGGTGGAGAGCAGGTCAGATACCGTGGTAATGTCGCGTAAACGGAGGGGGATTGGTGAGGAGAGGATGGACAATAGGGTGAAGGGGATCCATTGAAGAAAATGGAGACGTGGTGTCGAGTGAAGCAGACAGAGCGGAGGAAGGAGATGAGGTTATAGATGAGCCACATGGGAGGTGGGTGGTAGGAAGGGATATGGAAGGCGAGGTGGAGGATGTGGCATTCCACGATCTCCAGGGACTTTAAGGATGGTGAGGTGGAGATACAGTGGGATGGGAGACGCAGAGGATGGGGTGGGTGAGGGATTTGTAGGTTTAGAAAGGTTTAGGTCCCAGGTTCGGCCAACAATGAGTTTGAGGAGCCGGAGACAGGAGCGGGATTTTTCTTGGATGATGAGGAGGTAGGGAGTCCAGGATAGGGTTCAATCAATAGTAAGGTCCAGGTTCTTTAGGGTAGGGTTGAGGTGGATGGAATGGTGAGATAGGCTAAGATAAAAATCATTGGGACAGAATAAAGGGGTGGTATGACCTACGATGATCACCTGGGTATGTGAGGATTTATAGATAGGAGCCACTGGTTGCACCAAGTGCTGAAAAGGTGAAGGTGTTATTGGAGAAGACGAATGGAACTGGCGAGGGTGGAGCGATGGAAAGCGGTGTCATCAGCATATTGGAAGAGGTGTATAGTGCGGGTCGGGGGGGGGGGGTGAGGAGGGCTTAGGCATATCTGAGGTATAAAGGAGATACAGGAGGGGAAAAAGGACGGAACCTTGCAGTACACCAGTAGAGGGATAGGAAAGACAGGAGGCAGTGTTGTGGACGGTAACATAGGGGTGGAGAGGGTGGAGAGGAAGGAGGTAATGACCTGGATGAGATTGGTGCAAAAATCATAGGTTTGTAGTTTGAAGAGCAGGGCAGAATATCAGAGCCGATCGTAGGCTTGTTCAAGGTCTACGGATACGAAAATGGTAGCACAACAGCAATTGAGCTGGAGGGGAAAGAGTTGGGTAAGGTGAAGTAGTTGGTCGTCGGTGGAAAAGGAAGGACGAAAGCCACGTTGGGTGTCAGGGAGGAGGTGGTGATGGATGCGATGGGATAGGATGGTTTCAAAGACCTTGCTAAACAGAAGGGTGAGGTAAATTGGACGGTAGGAAGAGGTATTGGAAAGTGGTTTGTTAGGTTTAAGGAACATGAAGACTCGGGAGATTTTCCGCAGGCAGAGGTAGTAACTAGTGTAGAGAACGGTGGTGTAGAGGGTTGATAGGGTGGCGAGGAAAGGGAGGGCGCCGGCCGCGGTGGCCGAGGAGACTGAGGCGCTCCAGTCACGGTCTGCACAGCCACTACGGTCGGGGGTTCGAATCCCCCCTCGGGCATGGATATTTGTGCCGTCCTAGTTCGTAAGTAGTTCATAAGTAGTTTGTAATCTTAGGGACTGATGACCCCGTAGTTAAGTCCCTTAAGCTTAACAAACATTTGAACATTTGAAAGGGAGGGCATTCACGGAGGTGGCAGTTGGTGATACAGTTGTGGCCAGTAGCAATGTTGCGTTTTGTGTGGAGTGTCAGCTGTAGATCGTCTGCAGTGATGGGTGTGTTGATGTTTGAGGGGGGGGGGGGGGGGGGATTGTGTCCCAGGTATTGGAAGCTGGGAGCTAGAGGTGGGAGTGAAACGTCCGTTTTCTCAGGGACGTCTGGAAAAAGGGAATAACCGAAGTGAAGATTGTTTGGGATGGTGAAGACGTCCGACAGGAAGAAGGAGAAAAGATCGGCCTTAGTGACATTGTCGGGTAGGGGTTGATCATGGTGTAGGAGGAGATAGATAGGGGTGAGTTTAGAATCAGTAAGGGCTATTCTGTACGAGTGCTAAAATCGCAACGTTGACAACGCCACGTTAACGTCGGGTGACTGGAGCAATGGCGCTACAATGAGACAAATAATACGAGCGTTTTCGACGTCGGTGTTTCCGGTTTAGACCGGCGTTGAGCGCTAGCAACGCGACCGAAGGCTTAAAAACGCGGCGTCAGTAACGTTGGTACCGTACTGTACGAGGCGTTAGTAACGCGCAGAGGCTGAGCTTGTGTCAGTGAAGTTGTTATTTGTCGCCGGTCAATATGTTTGATACGAAGAAATTTATATATGAAATTGAGAAACAGACTACCATTTATGAAGTCGGATGAAAGGACTAAAGCAATAAACAATTGAAGGCGAAGTGCTGGAACGAAGTCTGTGAAGCCATGCACCCAAATTGGCACGTAATGAGTGCTGCTGATGAAGATAAAGCAGGTATGTAACAACTATACGAAAACTAACTCTCCGTTTTGTGGATACCAAGAGAATTTTGATGATTGCACATATAAATACCACTACGGTCGGGGGTTCGAATCCCCCCTCGGGCATGGATATTTGTGCCGTCCTTAGTATTAGCTAGTTCATAAGTAGTTTGTAAGTTTAGGGACTGATGACCCCGTAGTTAAGTCCCATAAGCTATACAGACATTTGAACATATCAATACCAATATTAAGTAAACAGTAATTTTTTTTCCAAATCACATGCTTCCATTACAACTTTGTTGGTCTATGTTGCTGAATATCTTACTAGTACTTATGGCAGGGGACTGTATTTCACAACGTCAAGAAGTACTGTACCGCAATCTCATGGTCGTTTATTTCTATTTTTATTTTTTATTTTTTTTAAATTAAGATCACAATACCTACCTTACGAAATATATGTTCAGAAAGTAAACAGTGCAATTAACATAAAAACTAATCATACAAAGCGAAGTAACATGAACAACTGACTTACTTTTTTCTAATGATGTACTTGCACGCAGTTCTATTTCAGGTAAAGAACTAATGAAGAGGTGGAAGTCTCTAAGGGACAATTTTGTAAGGGAATTCCGTTTATTGAAAAATACCGAGACCGGTGTGCCTGCAATGAAGAAGAAAAAATACGTGTACTTTGACCAACTGTCTTAATTCCACACGTAAAATGTTGTGAAAATACCATGTCCAATATTCCGCCACTGGAGAACGAAAATATTTTAGGAAATGAAACAGGAGAATTCGCAGTGGCCTGTGTGACAGCGCCTTCAAAACATGATACACCTCAAACCTTGTCATCCAACGACAAGCGAGATCTGTAGCAGGACAGGACAACAAAACGTCCAGGTGTAGGCAGGGCGCTAGCCTCGGTATCCATATTTTCATCACTGTGTCGTTCTTTCTTATATGTTCAAATATGGCATTAAGCAGTTGTCAAAAGAAGCAACCGACATTCCATAATAATAAAAGAATTTCTCTTCGTACATTCGGTGTTGCTGAAATATTAAATGATACTGACCTGTTGATAGTCTACTTGCAAGCACTGGGTGTGTACCCTGACGCCTCGCTTTTCTCTTTTTATTACACTCGTCATACATTTGTAATATATATAGGCTGGCGCAGCCCAATTGGATAGTGGCCATTTTGAAACTGTAATGTCGTAAAACCAACTCCAACGCCCCAAATACGCGGTGTATAATATACGCCCAACGCTAACGTCGCGTTAAAACTTGGCGTTTCTAGCGCCCTGTATAGTATGCAAATTTAACGCCTAGTTTTCAGCGTTAACACCGCCGCGATTTCAGCGCTCGTATAGAATAGCCCTAACAGGTGCAAACATGAAACGCTTTTGTATCGGTTCAAATAATCAAGGTGGACACTAGCCTTCTTTCCGATCCTTCCCGTAATTTCCCTAAGGAGCTCCATCACCCGCCCAACAACTGAGCTACCAGTGAAAAGCAAACCCACCTTCTAGGCTTGTCGGGACGTCTCAGGAGAAACGGCCACAGCAGCAATAGGCGAGGCAACCCATGCGTGCTTAGAGGTTCTTTCACCAACGGACAACACCTCAAATATGTTGGCGAGTTGTAAGAGGCAGCCTTAAAGACCGGACCGCAGTTTCCCCATTCAGTCCAGAGATTAGCGACTGCACCAGAGTTCGTCAATCAAGAAACTGTCGACTCGTGGGTCGTGCGAACCAGGAAGCGCAGTGGCATCAGGATCTTCAGCTGTACTAAATGCATTTGACTGATGTGCCCCAGGGTAGCGGCCTGAATCTTATCGACCGTGGCCAGTGCAGCGTCCAACTGTTTACGGACGATGGCTGATTCCCCCTAAATCCATACACAACAGCCGCAGTCCTTATGGATCTCTGTCAAGTCATTTTCTCGGTAGATTGACTAGCTAAAGCAGCGGTCTCTGACTGTTCAAATTAACAAATTACAGAGGAAATATCTAGTCTGGCTGCAGTAAAATATGTAACAAATATGCAGGAATAATGACATTAAAAATACAAATACACTGGAAATTTAAGTATTAATTACTAAGAAATATACAGAAAAATTATATTACGTAACTTGGCGGCCTGGAGGCGAGACACAGGAAGGTGCTAACACAAGACTGTCAATAACAATCTCAAATAGCGGTCCCTGGCTGTACGAATAAATCAGTATATCATTTTGATTTAAAAACATCATGTCTTAGCTCTCAGAGATATTTACTTCAGTCCCATGACAGAAGAGAAATTCCGACCTTGGTTACAACAGGTCTTTGAAATAAATACAACAGGGACATATTACGAAAATTTGTGCTAGACCAAAGCTGTAACTCTTACTTCCTGCTTTACGTGAGCGATACTTATCATCTTCAAATGTTTGTAAACATAATGGACCAAATTGCTGAGGTCATAGAGCTATAATGTTACTTAAACTACTTAAGCTAATGACACCATACACACCCATGCCCGAGGGATGAAACAAATCTACGACGGGAGCACCTACGCAATCACTGAAATGACGCCTAAGACCACGCGGCCATTTCCACGCGATAACTTAAAAGCTTCAGACATCCGTACACGATTCGATTCCGACCTAAATTCCCACATGTTACACACTACTGATTATCTAATAATGGAACGTCCAGGCTGTATTTTCAACAATATAATGACAGTTTACAAGTTACGGAAAAGACGTACGACGAACTGCGACAGGCACATAAAAAGACACACTTATACAACACTTAAGCTATCGGCCACTGGCTTTCCTCAGAATAGTAAGCATTCACACAATCACGCAGGCACACCTCACAGTCACACAACCGTCATCTCTAGCTGTCGCACTCCTAATCAGAGAGTGTCTTTTGTATGTGCCTGTCGCAGCTCGTAGTATGTCTTCGCGGTGACTTCTGAACTGTCATTTTTATATTGCTGAGCATTACTGTTTATCACAGCCGTCGATGGATGTACAGTAATAGACACGGCATTGAAACAGAAGATGACACACTGCGCAAGCGGTGGGTTAGTACCAGCCTGTACACATTCTGTATGCACGTAGCCCGATAGGCTAATCCTAGCTTTGGCACAGATATCAGTGGCAACGCTTCTTGGCATGGAAGCAGTGAGGCCTTGGTAGGTCTCTGCTGGGAGCTGCCACCACATCCGCACACATAAGTCACCAAATTCTCTTAAATTTCTGGGAAGGGACGGTGAGCTTTGACATCTACATCTACATCTACAACCCTACTCCGCAAGCCACCCGACGGTGTGTGGCGGAGGGTACCTTAAGTATCACTATCGATTTTCCCTCCTATTCCAGTCACGTATTGTTCGCGGAAAGAAGGACTGTCGGTATGCCTCTGTGTGGGCTCTAATCTCTCTGATTTTATCCTCACGATCTCTTCGCGAGATATACGTAGGAGGGAGCAATATACTGCTAGACTCCTCAGTAAAGGTAAGTTCACGAAACTTCGACAAAAGCACGTACCGAGCGACAGAGCGTCTCTCCTGCAGAGTCTTCCACAGGAGTTTAGCGGTCATCTCCGTAACGCTTTCACGATTACCAAATGATCGTGTAACGAAGCGCGCTGTTCTCCGTTGGATCTTCTCCACTCCCTCTATCAATCCCACTGGGTACGGATCGCACACTGGTGAGCAGTATTCAAGCTGTGAGTGAACAAGTGTACTGTAACCTACTTCCTTTGTTTTCAAATGTTCAAATGTTTGTAAATCTATCGGACCAAACTGCGTGGTCATCAGTCCGTAGCTTACAAACTACTTAAACCTAGGTAAACTAACCTAAGGACAACACACACACCCATGCCCTAGGGAGGACTCGAACCTCCACGGCGAGCAACCGCGCGCTCCGCAGCGAGACACTCTAGACCGCTCGCCTACTCCACCGCGGCTCCTTTTTTTTCGGGCTGCATTTCCTTATAATTATCCCAATGAATCTAAGTCTGGCATCTGCTTTACCGACGATTGATTTTATATGGTCGTTCCATTTTAAATCCCTCCTAATGACTACTTCCATATAATTTATGGAATTAACTTCTTCCAGTTGCTGACCTGCTATAGTGTAGCTAAATGATAAAGGATCTTTCTTTCTGTGTATTCGCGGCACATTACACTTATCTACATTGAGCTGCAATTGCCATTCCCTGCACCATGCGTCAATTCGATGCAGATCCTCCTCCTCCGTCATGTTCAAATACTTGCCAGATGGTTCCAATTCGGTTGAGATCTATTGTTTTGGGGTCCAGCACATCAAACGCAATTCACAACTGTGTTCCTCGAACCAATTCACCACACTCTGCCTTGTGACACGGTTCATTATCTTGTTAAAAAGGTGCCACTACTCAAGGAAACATGATTGTCGTGAAGGACAGTACGTTTTCTGCAACCAGTGTACGACAGTTCTTGGCCGTCATTGTGCCTTGAACGAGTTCCGCTGGACTCGTGGATGCCCACGTGAGTGTTCCCCAGCAAAACTGAGCCGCCGCCAATTTGTCTCACACCCTCCCATTTGCATGACTGAGGTAACGGGATTGTCGGTTATGGCCTTTTGGAGTTATTATTCTACATTTTATTTGAGCAATATATGAGAAGAGTTCCCATAGCTCCCCATGATGTCAGCAGATTATGTGCTACTTCAGAGGTAGGCAGCATACGATTCATTCAGAGGAAAAGCACGCCAGTTGAATTAGGAAAGTTATGTGATTGACTGCCGAAACGACAGCAACTAATCCATAATTAAATTTTTGGTAACGCTATTACAGAAAAGTCCCTCAACAACGCCCTACTTTCCGACTTATTCAGTATTAATGTTTATAAACAGAATAATAATGAAGTTAGTTTGAATAGATCGGAAATATTCAATCCCACCCAAAACACACTTCACCTTTTCGTTCCCAGTGTTGTTCCTGGACAACAACGTATTAAAAGTTGATTTATACCGTATTTTGTGCATTAATCCTTAAAGTTGCACTTTTATTAATGAACAACATGATTCTAGTACGACATTTTCCCGCTTGGTACGGCGTGTAGCCACTTCTGAGGCATTAATATGTCGATCTTGGAGGTTGTGTTGCGTTGCTGTCTGTACGTAGCTGAGAGTGGGAGCGTGAGTGTGGTTTCTTTTATTTTATTCCAGCAGTGAATTGTCTTGTCTTTGGTGCTGTGACGAAGATTATGCAAGAATTAATGATCTGGCAGTGTTGAATATCAACAAAAGAAAGTCCAAGTAATAAAATACCTCGATATAAACGTATGTGTTGGGCATAAAATACACGAAATAAAAAAAATCAGTAGTTCGACAAAGAATTTTAAAACAAATTTTTATGTTTACTGCACTGTATTAATACACAAAACAGTGAATTTTAATTATTCCAAATCTGATTTCATAATGTGGGACTGAAAGGGATAAAAAGCGACTTGCTTCTAGCACTGCCTTCACTCGAATTTCGGCAGTTATAGCGCACGGTTGGTTCCAGTAATGATTAATCAGACGTTAAAAAGTAGAGTATGGTAAGGTGGTACAATTGCGATAATTACGGACAAATGTTATTGTAACTGGAGATATACTGAAAAAACAAATAATTTTAACTATAGCACTTGTTCTTGAATGCTTAATGAATATATAACAGAAATATTAGACAATTACAAACGTGGGTATAAACACAAAAAGGGTTACAGAATCGAGAAAAAAATCGATCAAAAATGTACCACAATTGTGATAACTTTCTGGGAAAATTTTGATCACTAGCATCTTCCGCATAAAAAGCACTTTTCCCTCCGTCACCAACGCATACTTCGTGGTTCCAAACATTGCATTTTTAGCAGAGAATCCAGTCACCCTGAACGAGAAGAATTGCCGAGCGGCCTGCGGCGCGCCAGTCACAGTCTGCACGGTCGCTAAGGTCGGGGGTTCGAATCCCCCCTCGGGCATGGATGTTTGTGTCGTCTTTAGTATAAGATAGTTCATAAGTAATTTGTAAGTTTAGGGACTGATGACCCCGCAGTTAAGTCCCTTAAGCTTAACGAACATTTGATCATATACCCGGAATAGGCAACCCGCTCATCGGCGGACTTAAACATTCTGTTGTTAATTCTCATAAAATAAACTTTCAGTTGCTACTGTTGTAATACTTTTGTTTTCCCCTCTTTTTGTTTACTTATTCAATGCAACATCTGAGGTTAATTAAAACTAACGATGCAATGTTGACCCCGTGTCTCACAGATATAACGCGACCACCAATGTTCCTCCTAGTGACGCGACCACTGCAGTGTTTATGAGCATATTTTCTGCTATGTTTGCCTCCGCGACGCTGTGACTTTCGCGATGTGTTTTGCAATTCAAAAATCAAGACTTTGTGGAATCGTTTTCTGGTTCATTGCCTTAGCCGGGTGAAACTGTAGGAGTGACAGACCGCAACCTCTTCGAAGTAAGCATTTGCATGGCGCTATTTTGTAAAGAGTGGGAGAGCTAGCGTAGTATCCTCCTGTGGATGAAACCCCCGTCTCGCCGGTAATACGAGATCAATATCTCCGCTACTGTTCCACTACATTTCCCCACAAACTTTATTCTCTGTGTGTTCCTTCGCTTCTCTTTTTCCTCGGCGCAGGCCTGCGCGCTACAAAGCAGCCCACGAATGTGGGGCACACAGCATGCTGTTTCGCGCCTTCAGGCTGCTATCGGCGACAAGTGAGTTCTTACAAGACGAAACTGCCACAGTTCTTCCCTTCCTCGCCAATACTAAAGCGTTTCCATCATTTCCTCTTGCGGGAGGTGGAGTAGCGCACAGACGAATGTAACTGGCAGCAAAATAACTAGGGCATTTCTTGTACTGACAGTGGCGTATAATACTGAGTACTATGGCTAGTCACCCATGAAAAACAGTTCCGCTTTCAGCTGTCACAAAAGCTTTATTTCAAACACGCGAACTGTTTCGTGATTTCAGATAGCTTTCTCAGGTGCAAATGTGTTGAAACATTAGAAAAGCTTAGAAAAGGAGTGATTTAGTCCTTCCTCAATAAAATACCAACCCCAAAGGAGCAAGCGTGTGGCAGCTACAGAAAGGCCGTTATGACTGTGGCAAACCTAAGAACACGAATCAGCATGTTCCTATCTGACAAAGCTTTCCGAAAACTAAAATGCAGCTTATTTCGAGCCCATTAACCCTTTCATTACGAGCGCCGTATTTAACCGACATCCATGTGTTGCTCTGTGTCTACGAGCGACGCATTTAGCCAACATTCACTCACTGATCTGTGTTTACTAGCGCCGCAGTTTGCCGGCATCCATGCGCTGATGTGTGTGTACGAGTTGTAGGACATTTGCGTGTGAAATGCCTATTGCCGCGGCGGAGTGGCCGAGCGCATTGAGGCGCTATGCTCCGATGCGCGACTCGTTCCCCGTCGGGGGTTCGAATCCCCCTAGTGCATGGATGTTTGTACCGTCCTTAGTATAAGTTAGTTCATAAGTAGTTTGTAAGTTTAGGGACTGATGACCCCGTAATTAAGTCCCATAAGCTTAACAAACATTTCGAACATATTTTGACTACGGAAAACACCTCGAAATTATCGTGGCTGACAAAAAATTACTAATTATCATCATTTATTATAATGGGCCAGCCGAATATTCAGTTTCGGTTTCAGTTTCGGATAATTTCGGCCAAAATATTAATTTACGCCACAGTTTCGGTTTCAGACACAAATCTGCTGAATCTTTGGCTTGGCCGAAAATAGCTTTCATGTGCTTACGTCGCGTTCCGGGTGGATTCAATGTGCATAAAAATTGTTTATCAAAGCAAGACTTATTAGTCTTCAGGGAGTTATTGCGATCGTCATATGAATAAAATTCTTGAATATCCGTCTCCAGATCGCTTATATTTTCTAAAACATTACCGGTTTCGGGACAGCTGCCCATCTTCAGATCAAAATTTAGAAGTTACAGAGTAACCTGTCCTGTAACTTCTAAATTTTGATCTGAAGATGGGCAGCTGTCCCGAAACCGGTAATGTTTTAGAAAATATAAGCGATCTGGAGACGGATATTCAAGAATTTTATTCATAAAAATTGTGTTTTGTTGTTAATCACAAGGTACTAGAGGTCCCATACGATTACTTCGCACCATTAGTGGAATGAAAAAAAGTTGGGGAAAAAATGGAAGTACAGTTGAATGTTCGTGCATAGCTTTCTTCAGAATCAATCAGTGCAAGTGTTTAAAAGTGCAAATGAAAGAGCTTAGATCACAAAGGGTTGTTAGGTCAAAACGAACTGCGTTTCATAATAGAAACCGAAAATATAGTAAAACAAACCTTTTAAAATATTCAATGTAAGGACAGAAGGAAACCGCGTTTGAATAAAAATAAAAGATGGAGAGACTTAAGTTAATTCTGATACTTGATGAGAAATCTTGCGAATGACTACCTTTCGTTTAAAGCAATAATGATGGAAATCGGTCGGACAGAACGGCCTGACCGACTGAGTTTGGTTTATAGCAAGGACATCCCCACAATAAATATACAGAAGAAAATCGCGTTTGAGTATGGAAAAAGGAAGGCGAGAGTTATTTCAATTCTGATACTTGGTCACAAATGTGGATAATATCTTTAGTTTAAAACAAAAATTAAGGAAATCGGTGGGGTAGTTTGGTCTGTCCGACTGCCTCTAGTTTTCGTAGATTCTTTTAATATATAAGATAGCAAGTGTATCTTATAGTGATAATTTTATACTGTAACAATGTCAGTTATTCAGTAATGTACATAATGGAATGGGTTATCGTGTTGTTATGCCGAAAAAATTGAAAGAGTGAAATTGTTTAATAACCAATATGGCTTTAGGAAAAGTTGATCATGTGGTAAACATTTTGACTGTTAATTTTGCATAAATTTACACTTACAGGAATGCAGCCTCTCTCAGTTTATGTTTGTTAGCAGACTTCATGTTACCCTGTTTCAAGAATCTAAGCAATTTAAGTATTTGGTTTGTTCTGTGAATGAATTGTTCTCTTAATCAGAATGGCTGCTCTAGTAATGCACCGACATCAGAATCCTTATATATTTGCCGGCACCGAGCGAGGTGGCACAGTGGTAACACACTGGACTCGTATTCGGAAGCATGGTGGTTCAAACCCACCTCAGCCCATCCAGATTTAGGTTTTCCGTGATTTCCCTAAATCACCCCAGGTAAATGCCGGGATGGTTCCTTAGAAAGGGTACGGTCGATTTCCTTCCCCCATCGTTACTAAAAATCCGAGCTGGGAGATGAGGTTATTCACCAGTTCTAATGCACCGATGCGGCCGTCACCTTTTCAACTGCTGCGAACATTTGCATTGCGACGCTCACTAACTTTACTCTGATTATTACAGAGGCGTGGTTTTCTATTGTTTTTATCTGTTTGTTTGCCTGTTCTGCTAAATCTTATGCTTACCACGGCTCCGCACAAAATCCGAAACTGCCTCAAGCTACTGCTGGTGTTAATCTATGTAGGTTATTCAGTTTCAGATGTCCGAGATGAACCAACTGCTGGTGTAAAATCTCATCGTGGCGCTACATCTACTGCACCGCCTACGCCAGAAACTGCCACGGCGCCACCTGCCACCATACCACCATTCAGGCCAGTCATCGAACAAGAGAAAGACTTCAGTGAGTGGTACCCACTGTTCGAAACGCTTAGCGTCACACACCAAGTGCAAGGCTCTTTTCAAAATCAAATATTTTCTCTCAGTGGCACTAACACCCAGTTATATGCTAGCGCAGAAATTGTTCCCGACTTCGCGGCTGGAGTTGGTTCAGTTTGATGACATAATCAGAGCCCTTACTAGATATGATGACGATCAGGTTCTCAAAGCAGCTGCTTGTTATAAGCTTTTTGGTTTCCGTAAGAAGCCTGAACAGTCATATCGTCAGTGGGTCACCGAACTTCAGGGCTTAACTAAACATTGCCGGTTGCACTGTATTTGTGGCCGGTATTACGCAGACGCAAAGACCCATGGGGCAATTACAAACAATGTGCGAGGCAGTTGCAGTTGCTAACAGAGTCGTAAACATTCGGATCCGACTTTGCAACAAGTGTTACAAATTATCAGGATTCATGAGACAGTGGTATAAGAAACTGAGGTAGCCGTGGTGGAGTAGACGAGCGGTCTAAAGCGTCTCGCTGCGGAGCGCGCGGTTGCTCGCCGTGGAGGTTCGAGTCCTCCCTGGGGCATGGGTGTGTGTGTTGCCCTTAGGTTAGTTGACCTAGGTTTAAGTAGTTTGTAAGCTACGGACTGATGACCACGCAGTTTGGTCCGATACATTTACGAACATTTGAACATTTGAAACTGAGGTAGCCCTATTTGCCGTGTTACGATCAGTCATAGACGTGAGCCGCCGAATGGCCGGCCGTCACGCCGTTCACAACCACCGCAACGTCTAGAGGGTACACAAAACTAGGCGCATATCAAATCTTGACCCTATTGCATTTCGAAGAATTCTGGACAGAACATCCAACGCGTAATGCACTTTGCTCTTCTTACAGGACGTCTGTACATACAGAATCTGTTGTGTTTGCAACAGAAACGGACTAAATCACTATAAACCCCGAGCAACTGCTTATTCTGTGTGAACCGGTTTTTCAAAGCCGACGGTCGAACTTAGTAATGTACGTGGACAGAGTGTGCGTTCATCCTTCCCCAGTGCAGTGGAGAGACAATCTAATAAACCCCTTTGTGACATTGGACCTTGCTACACGCCACATTCGCCTTCAGTTAGACACTAGCACGTCTGTTACTTTGATTAATCATACAAATTATGTCCTGTTAGGTTCGCCACAATTGACAATATCTAGTACTCAACTAACTGCGTATAAAAGCGAATCCAATTCAGTACTTGATAACTGTCTTTTGTCTGCCTCATTTCAATCTCACACTAGGACAGTAACATTTATAATTCTGCGTGTGCGTGACTGTAAGAATCTTGAATGAAACTTTCACTCTGCAGCGGAATGTACGCTGATATGAAATTTCCTGGAAGATCAAAATTGTGTGCCGGAACCGGAATTCGAACGTGGGACCTTTGCCTTTCGCGGGCAAGCGATCTACCGATTGAGTTAGAATCTTTATGGCTGACATTGTCTTGATTTACTTGGCTTTCGTATTCAGGACAACAATGTAGAATTTGACGCCAGTGAAGTGTCGTGTTGTTTTATGTTTGTATAGCTTATGGGACTTAACTACGGGGTCATCAGTCCCTAAACTTACAAACTACTTATGAACTAATTAATACTAAGGACGTCACAAATATCCATGCCCGAGGGGGGATTCGAACCCCCGACCCCGTGCAAACCGTGACTGGAGCGCCTCAGTCCCCTCGACCACCACGGCCGGCGTGTCGTGTTGTTTCATTGATGTACAGGACAGTGAAATGTTACAGATTTACTCCCTTGACTATCGGAAGATTGCACGGGTCACAATAGCAGTTCATGAATTGATCCTGTTGTTGTATTATATCAGGAATGATTGGCATGTTCTCTGAAACACAATCCGAATTCTTTGGTAGGCCGTTAGTTTACTTGATGGCATTGCCTCTCTGTTGAGCACGGTGTGATTCCAGTGCAAAATGACAGTGGCCAGTCATGTGTGCTTGTTGCAAAAGTGTTGCAGAAAGATGTGTTCAGATTCCTCCATCAAGGACATAGGGGAATAGTGTGCACTAAACAGTTAGCGCGTCAACATTGTATTTGACCAGGAATGTCCGCCCACATTGAACATATGATATCACAGTGCCACGCTTGTGTAGACAATCAGTCCTTACAACCACACACCCAAAGAAATTTTCAGCTTGGCTGAAGTCTCAGTTTCCATGGCAAATAGCATATGTTGATTTCAAGGGACCATTTTGAAGGCAGGTCTGCTTATTGTGGTAGACCCTTGAGCACCTATCCGCTTACGGTGCCCATGTCTTCGACCACGTCACTTAGCACCATTCAGCATTTGCAATACATTTTCCAATTATTTTTAAAATGTACCACAGTTTAGTTTGCTAGGATTTTGAACAGCTTTGAGTAGCAAATGGCATCACACATCTCATCCGCAATCAAGCGGAGTAGCTGAACGTTTTGTTCGTACATTTAAGCTCCACACACAGGGGAGCAAGCTCTGCTGCTGTCCCTGTCGACGTACAGCAGGCAGCCCCGCGACGGTCCTTCGTTTCCAGAGCTTCCACACGACCAACGCCAGCGAACGCTGCTGATGTTGCCACACGGCACCTTCTAGAACACAAAAGTATCGCTATGCGCCTGGTGATCCTGTTCTTTTAAGAGTTTTTGGACACTCCAAACATTGGGAACGTGGTACTGTTATTCGACATTTGGGTGTCTGCATATTTCTCATTCAAGGTCCATCAGTGTTGCAACGCCGTTACCAGAATTATGCTCGTGCTGTCGATTGCGATATTCTTCCACAGAATGTTTGTTCCTCAGATTCCCGTCTCCCGGTAACCCGGTGGCCGGCACGGTCGCTCCACGGGGCCACCTCAGCGGGACCGACGGCAGCTGCCTTCCTTGCGGGCGCCACATCAGTTAAACTTCTCAACGCTGGCTTCAGCGCTGCCAGTGGTCCCTTCGCCATCGCTGCACCATCTTCGTCGACGTCGCCAATTCAGGAACCTGACGTGAGTTCCGCCTTCGATTATCAAACTGTTGTTCCCTTTGGCCCTTAGGACGGATGTCGGAACGCGACCGGGTGCTGGGCGTCGGTCACATTAGTGGTTCTGGGCTTATCAAGATGTCCAGAATCCTGCTTCCCTCCCTTTTGTCGTAAGAATGCTCCCTACACAACGGTACTTTTTTTTCAAGGTGTAAGGGAAGGAAGGGGGGGAAGAAGTGTGCAGTACTATCATATCGAATGCACACTGATCAGCGCCACAGCGAGATAATAAAGTTTAGCAGACGCCGCCTCACGAGCCAATTTCGATTACATGCGCGGCCATGCCTACGGCTGCTGCGGTGAGCAACGCCCTCTACATTGCTGACTTAACCTGCTGCACGTTGATAGTCAACTCATAAAGTCGGCCACCGGATCCCCAAACCACAGCCAGAAGAATCGAGCCTAGCCGAGTTTATGTTGGTTAGTTAGCGGACTTCGTGTTACTCAGCTTAAAGACTAGAAGCAACGTGCTTTTTTTCCATGTGAATAAACAGTTCTATTAGTCTGACTGATTGTTCTAGTAATGCGACCGCATCAGCATCTTTATATGTGTGCCGACTGCTGCTATGTCCCGCAGTAGTCGACACAAAGTTACCAATAGTGAACCTGGCAGATGATCTCTGTAACGGGCCAAGGCAAGCCTTCGGTCGATCTTGAAGAGACAGAAGAATTTTGCTTTATATCCTGCTATTTAAGAACTACTTCTTGCGCAGAATACTCGTGAGCCGGCCACGGTGGCCGAAGGGACTGAGGCGCTTCAGTCACGGTCTGCCCGGCCACTACGGTCGGGGGTTCGAATCCCCCCTCGGGCATGGATATTTATGACGTCCTTAGTTGTAGGTAGTTCATAAGTAGTTTGTAAGTTTAGGGACTGATGACCCCGTAGTTAAGTCCCTTAAGCTTAACAAACATTTGAACATTTGAATACTCTTGTTTTCGGACAGGCAGGTTAAACAGATGTCCGTCATAAAAAGATTTTAGATTCGAAGAAAAATTTGCAAGAGATCTAATTGTAATTCGAAATTATTAGAGGCCGAGGAATCTTGCATTGTTGTAAATGTAATACTTTCAAAAATGTTCAAGTGTTTGAATATCTATCGGACTGAACTGCGTGTTTATCAGTCCGTACGTAAACTAAGGTAAACTAACCTAAAGACAACACAAACACCCATGCCGGAGGGGGGACTCGAACCCCCGACGGCGAACGGCCGCGCGCACCGCAGCACGGCTCCCCAGTGCGCACTGCTAACCCGCCGCGGCTCGTAATATTTCCAACTGGACGTCTCGCAGGCCATGTTAATTGCTATATGCTCTGAAATCGTAACTTGTCGTCGGCGAGCCGATGACATTAAAAATAGAGACGTCTGGTAAAAATATCATACTGATGGAAATTCGTTAAATTGTTTGGATTTCGGGTTTGTGAGAGTTAAAAGTATTGCATTTACGCACTGTCAAGTTGAAGCAGCTATATAACCAACAATATGACATTGCTGGAAAAAGGTTAAAAAAGCAGGACATTGCTAAATGTTGCTAAAACCCTGCCCCAACAGTTCTTAAGGTCCAAAAAAAGAGAAATTTCGGAGTGAAAGAGGATATCTACACTACTGGCCATTAAAATTGCGACACCTAGAAGAATTGCAGATGATAAACGGGTATAATTTGGACACATATATTATACTAGAACTGACATGTGATTACATTTTCACGCAATCAGGGTGCATAGATCCTGAGAAATCAGTATCCAGTACAACCGACTCCGGCCGTAATAACGGCCCCGATACACCTTGGCATTGAGTCAAACAGAGATTGGATGGCGTGTACAGGTACAGAAGCTTAAGCAACTACAACAAGATATCCAGTTCATCAAGAGTAGTGACTGGCGTATTGTGACGAGCCAGTTGCTCGGCCACCATTGACCAGACGTTTTCAATTGGTGAGAGATCTGGAGAATGTGCTGGCCAGGGCAAAATTCGAACATTTTCGGTATCCAGAAAGGCCCGTACAGGACTTGCAACATGTGGCCGTGCATTATTCAGCTGAAATGTAGGGTTTCGCAGGGATCGAATGAAGGGTAGAGCCACGGGTCGTAACACATCTGAAATCTAACGGCCACTGTTCAAAGTGTCATCGATGCGAACAAGAGGTAATCGAAACGTGTAACCAATGGCACCCCCTATTATCACGCCGTGTGATACGCCAGTATGGCGATGATCAATACACGCTTCCAATGTGCGTTCACCCAACACCACCTAGAGACAAGGCATTACAACAGCTCTTGCTACGTCATACTGACCAGGCCGTGCCCAACGGGAAATACAGGCCTGAGCGCGCACATCATGCGACGTAAGCAAGGTAGTTCCGAGCCGACGCGATCGCTAGGTCGGTGGCTGCCTGCTATGACGCAGTGGGCAGTGCCCCAGCGGCCGGCCAATCGGCTAGCGATCGCGCCGGCTGGGAACTACCTTGCTTACGCTGCATGAAGTGCGCGCTCAGGCTTGTATTTCTCGCCGGCCACGGACCAGGCCGCGGCCGCCAGCTTTAAGCCCGTTTTAAACGCTCAACGAACTTGTAATAGATTGCTAACAAGTTGCGTTAATGGCGGCCGTCAGTCGTTTGAACGGCTGCACTAGTATGATCGCGCTAGTATCGAAGCGCGATAATTATAGCGATAAAGAAATAGGACGAGTTCTAAATTCGGTACTAGTGGGTTCACTGCGCATGCGCGAGCTAGCAGCTGTCTGCTGCAGTCGCCGCTCCGGTTAGTCCGCCATTTTCCTTCGTATTTACGTATATTTTGCCTTATGTCGAAGTTTATGATCAGAATGTATTACAAAATGTATTTCTAATTACGGCATTCACACTGTCCGTCCCCAGACCGTCACCTAACGTCAACGACACGTTAAGTTTTCTCCAGAAGATTGTTTTGATTGAACGGTCGTCTGCTGACATCGGAAGTTAACCTATTTTCGTCACGCGATTTTCATACTGTAGTCGACAAATACACGGTTTGCACACAAACTTGTCTTATTAATCTTTAGTTTATTATTATACTTTGGTTTATCGGTAAACTGCAAATGTTTCATGACGACTTAAATATTTATCTCAATTATTGTCCACCAAAAAGCGAGGTCGTATATCTGAAACCGAAAAATGGTTTATGATTTGCAATATCGTAACAGAAAACACTGAAGCCAATTGTTTATTTGAATAAGATTGAAATTTGATGATGTAATTTTCATTAAGTAGCATTTTAAATGAAAAAGTCAGTCCAAATGAAAGACAAAAATTCAGTTGTGCATGACGTTATTAACAATGTCATTGGGCAAATCGTAGTAGATAAAGTAAAGAAGGTCTATTACGCTCTTATAAATATTGCTTGATGTGTTCATAAGTTTATTTTTTTCGCTTGAAAATAGATGTGAATGTTTTGAAATGTTGTTTCACTACCCAGAAGTTTACCACACTAAGTTGATCAAAAACATCGATTGCAAGGTTTTCTTTGGCCGTCAATAACATTTAGCGTTGTTTCCTCAATTCCAGTATTAAACTATGACTTCCTACATAACAAATCGGCTTTTATAACCTCACTTTCAACATCGGATATTACTGTTCGATTATGTTTATCGTCTAAACACGCTGCCACAAGATCTTGCTTGAGTTTGTAGTTCAGGGCTAATACGCTAGGAGCGCTTCAGTAGATTATTATCCATCTTGTTCACCTTCGTTCATCGTTTAAAAAGGGCTTTATGGCTGTCCGCTGGGGCACTCCCCCCGCCTCGTAGCGGCACAGAGTTATATATTTGTCTGTGGTAGCGGGCAGCCAATAAGCTGGCGGTCGCGGCCTGGTCAGTATGACGAAGCGCGGGCTGTTGTAAGGTCTTGTCTCTAGGTGCTGTTGGTTCACAGTGATGTCGCTAAACACGGATGTGACCATTATGATGCTGTAAACAGAACAGGGATTCATCCGAAAAAATGAGATTTTGCCATTCGTGCACCCAGGTTCGTCGATGCGTACACCATCACAGGCGCCTTTCTCTGTGATGCAGCGTAAGGGTAACCGCAGCCATGGTCTCCGAGCTGATAGTCCATGCTGCTGCAAACGTCCTCGAGCAGATGGTTTTTGTCTTTCAAACGTCCCCATATGTTGACTGAGGGATCGAGACGTGGCTGTACGATCCGTTACTGCCATGCGGATAAGATGGCTGTCATCTCGACTGCTAGTAATACGAGGCTGTTGGGACCCAGCATGGCGTTCCGTATTGCGCTCCTAAACGCACCGAATCCATATCCTGCAAATAGTCATTGGATCTCGACCAACGCGAGCAGCAATGTCGTGATACGATAAACCGCAATCGCGATAGGCTACAATCCGACCTTTATCAAAGTCGGAAACGTGATGGTACGCATTTCTCCTCCTTACACTACGCATCACAACAACGTTTCACCAGGCAACGCCAGACAACTGCTACTTGTGTATGAGAAATCGGTTGGAAACTTTCCTGATGTCAGCACGTTGTAGGTGTCGACACCGGCGCCAAACTTGTGTAAATGCTCTGAAGAGCTAATCAGTTGCATATCACAGCATCTTCTTCCTGTCGGTTAAATTTCGCGTCTGTAGCACGTCATCTTCGTGGTGTAGTAATTTTAATGGACAGGAGTGTTGTAAACGTACTTATAAGTAATTACGGGGCAACAGTGCGCTCGATTACACTGTTGGGCTATGCTGGCCACGTTCTCTGGTTTCACGTGACGTGCTGACGTGCGCGGCACAATGATGCAATTCTCCGTGACTGCCGGCCGCAGTGGCCGAGCGGTCTGCGGCGCGCCAGTCACAGTCTGCACGGCCACTACGGTCGGGGGTTCGAATCCCCCCTCGGACATGGATTTTTGTGTCGTCTTTAGTATAAGGTAGTTCATAAGTAGTTTTTAAGTTTAAGGGCTGATGACCCCGCAGATAAGTCTTTTAAGCTTAACAAACATTTGGACATTTTGAACTCCGTCACTATGTGCGTGGCCGCAGAGCAACATAGTAACGCTCTGGCGTCCGTCAAATTGGCCAGGTGCGTGTTCCTTTTGTGGATACTGTTACCTTACTGCCCGGAGAACTGCGGTTCGTCGTAGGTGCTGAACTCACCTTACATAATAATAATTAATAAATAAAAACAAAAAAATGAAAAATAAAATTACCAAAACATTAAATAGTGCCGTTTTCTTTAGCAAAGGTTTTCTGTTTATTTTATTGTTTTACTCTTTATGTGTTATCTTGAGAAGCTTCTAGAGAGTAGCTTCAGGCAAGAAGTGGTTAGGAATAGAGTTTAGGGAAAAGACGCTTATAGCGAAGGAACTTTTACTGCAGAGGGATATTTAATAGCAATTATACGGTGAATGAGGAAAATACAAAGGAATTAGTTGAGTTGCAGGAGCAAATCACTGAGTTCGTGTTAGAAAACCAAAACCAAAAAAAATGTCTGAATCAGGCATTTTCGGCTGAAACAGATATGTAAAATGTAAACTTTCACGGCCGAAATGGTCAAAATTACTAAAAATATCCGGGCTATTATGCACAGCCAAGGCGCAGCGGATTTACAAACGAACGGAAGAGGCTCTACTACCGGAGCGGATTCAACAGACCCGGCGGGACCTGGCAAGTACGAACTGTAAGTTATTGTCTGTCCATATTACCATCAGTAATGGTGTGTGTAGTAGTGACTGGGATAGAATTGACAGGTTGTTGCACGATACCATTAACAAACGTGTGTTGACAATGTCTAGTAGACAGAGGAAGAAATTTGACAGTTTGCGACCGCACTGTTATCAATTTATCGGGACATTTGCTATTTGATGATGAGAGATCGGTGCTTGCCAGGGGCGGAAATTTTGCCGTTAGTCTGCGAGTTGTGCCTACAGAGGAAATTATAGCCAATATAGAAGCGGGTATTCGCAATTTAGACAAAGTTACAGCTGAGGAAGTACGTATAGAAGCTGTCAGAGTATTGGCTGGCGCAAAGCCTCCAAAAAGTAATATAACAACGGGTGAGAAAAATGCTATAAAAAGCCTGAATGAGGACGATAGTATTATCATTCTCCCCGCAGATAAGGGAAATTGTACAGTGGTTTTAAATGTGACTGACTACCATTGCAAGATTAATGAATTGTTAGATCCGCAGACCTACAGGAAACTTAGTAAAGATCCTACTGACAAAGTTCTTATAACTGTTACACAGTTAATAAAAAGTCTTCAATTGAACAGTGTGTTCAAAAAAGGCTGTTCAATTCAGTTGCACTATCGCCAAGACTTTATGGGTTGCCGAAAGTCGACAAAGAAGAGGAAAATGTTCCCTCTCTCAGACCAATTGTCAGTGCAATTACTTCGCCCACCTATTTGATTGCCAAGTTTTGACAACACTAAATTCGAGACATTTTATAAGTAAATTGAATTATATATTGGTCAATCACGAGGACATATTAGTTAGTTTTGACGTGGTATCCCTGTTTACTATGGTTCCAGTCAATGAGGTGCTGCAACAGCTGAATCTCCACTTTCCACCCTACATTGCAGATCTGTTCAAATATTGCCTCACGACAACTTATTTCAAATGAAACGATGATTTCTATGAACAGACAGATGGTGTAGCTATGGGAAGCCCTTTAAGCCCAGTTATAGCAATAAATAAATAAATAAATAAATAAATAAAAATAAAAATCGAGGAACAGGCATTGAAAACAGCAAACAAAAAACCTGCTATTTGGTTTCGCTATGTAGACGATACGTTTTTTGTGTGGAGGCATGGTAGAGAGGAACTAGATCGTTTTCTTCAACACCTCGACGGGATTAATTCTAGAATTCAGTTCACCATGGAGAAGCAAGCAGACGGAAAACTGAATTTTCTTGACGTGTCAGTTTTCAAAAAGGGGAATGGCAGATTGGACCATACAGTTTATCGGAAACCCACACACACAGACCGTTATCTGCACCGGGAATCAAACCACCACCCACAGCAAAAGCGGGGCATTATAAAGACGTTGGCGGATAGAGGAAGAAACATCTGCGAACCGGAATTACTCGACTCGGAATTGAAACACCTGATAAATGCTTTACTTAAGAATGGCTATTCGTCTACAGAGATAAGGAGAGCTTTGAGACCGACACGTAGAGTTGAAAACGATGAAAGGGTTCCTGTGAAATCTAAAGTCTTCCTACCTTTTATTAAGGACGTCACCGACCGCATCGGTAAAATTTTGACGAAACGGAATGTTGCCGTTATTTACAAACCGACTCGGAAGATACAGAATCACCTGAAATCGGCAAAGGATGGTCGCAAACCGATGGAAAAAACAGGAATTTATCGGATTCCGTGTAGCTGTGGAGACGTATACGTGGGTACCACAAAAAGAACAGTCAAAAAACGACTAGAGGAGCACAAGGGGAACTGTAGAAGGGGAGAGATTGACAGATCAGCTGTAGCTGAACATGTTTTTCAACCAGGGGATCACCTTATTCAATTTGATAACACTCAGGTTTTAGCAGCCACAAATGGATACCACGAAAGACTGTACATGGAGGCTATAGAAATTGTAAAACACCCCAATAATTTCAATAGGATGGAGGATGGTGTGAAACTAAATGAAATCTGGATACCGGTTTTGAAGAAGAAATGTAACAGTCTTCCACCATGGGACGATATTAACGGACGGCGGCAATCGGCAACGACGAATTTCGCGAGCATGTCAAACATCTGACGTCACACCTTTGCGCGCGAGCCCTCGTAAACGGAGTTTGGCTTAGTCAGGCGACATTCAAAGTGCCACGATCTCCCTTGAGAATGTCCTCCGCAGTCGGGGACGAAACGTTGGGTTTCGACAATAAATCCACTAGACCACGGCATAATAGCCCGGAAATTTTTAGTAATTTTGAAACAGATATACAAGGTGTATCAAATTCACAAGCCAGCATCAAGCGAGGTAAATATGTCAAAATATTTGTAAATCTATGGGACTTAACTGCTTGGTTATTAGTGACTAGGCTTAGAAACTACTTTAAGAAAGTTAAACTGCCCTAAGGACAACACACACACCTATGCCCCAGGGAGGACTAAAACCTCAGACGGCGAGAAACCGCGCACTTCGCAGCGAGGCGCCTTAGACCGCGCGGCTACTCCACCGCGCCCCAAGCGACATGGCGAAATGGTAAGACAGTGGACTCGCATTCGGGTGGATGACGGTTGAAACCAGCTTCCTGGCATCCATATTTATGTTTATCGTGATTTAAAACAATCCGAGCTTGTGCTACAGTGCCCACGTTGTGAAGGAGACGATAAATCCTAACCTTTTTTCCTTCCTTCAAAAATGTTTGTAAATCTTAAGGACTCAATTGCTGGGTTATTAGTCCGTAGCTTACAAACTACTTAAACTAAGGTAAACTTACCAAAGGACACGAAAAACACCCATGCCCGAGGGTGACTCGAAGCCCCGACGGCGAACGGCCGCGCGCACCGCAGCACGGCTCCCCAATGTGCACGGCTAATCCGCCGTGGCTTCCTTCCTTCGCCAGCTCCGACTCTTTACCACCCGTATCAATGGCAGTTAATCTGCTCTGGGATGTTGAATATGTGCATACGTTCCTTCAGATATTAGAGATGTGGGCTTATATGCTTGTGGTCGTGTGAGGCAACTGAATATTACTCAACTTACATCCTGGTGATGGTACGAGCTCTGATGCTTCAGTAGATTCAGTTAGAAATACTTCCTCTTTTGAAACGTTTGCGCACGGATCCCTAAAGCGTTTTGCAGATCACGAAAGTGTACATTTTTATCGAGAGACGTTATCCACATGGAGACAAAAACCTGCAGAAGGTTATGAATAACTTACGGACTATCTTCTGCTGGACATATGTGTTAACAGAATTCCAAGAACACATCTATATCTTACTGCACGAGGCCATAAGCGCTACTCATGTCTTTGTGAAGGCATGATCCTAGAGAAAGAAAATATATGAAGTTTGCGTCCTCTGATACTTTAAAGAATCAGTACAGCTTGCTCTATTAAGGAAGGAGGCAAAGTAGTTCATAACTACTGCAAGCCACGCAATTGGTGATCGTCTTTTTCATGTAACAGATGTCCAGTGTGGTCGTATCAACGATCTGGATACCATGCACATGAATTCCAAGCTCTATTTAGGTCGCAAATTTGCCATATAATGCAATAGGCGTCCCTTAGGCTACGCTATCAGTAGAAAAGGGTTTTATTGAGTTGTAGAGGTGGCCACAAAGAAAATAACAGACGCAGACATTCAGGAAACCAACAGCAGAGGGAGTATTCAACGTCCCGAGCTCTTAATGACGGAAATTAATTCGGTGAGGCACCAGTGATTACAGAAGGTGCGTGACGTAGACCGGAAAATATCCAGGTCAACGAGAAAGACAGGCCCCGGCGCGCACGTCATGTCACGTAAGTAAGGTAGCCCTGAGCCGGCGCGGTCGTTAGCTGATTGGCCGGCCGCTAGGGCACAACCCACTGCCTCATAGCGGCCAGCCAATCAGTTAGCGATCGCGCCGGCTCAGGACTACCTTGCTTACGTGACATGACGTGCGCGCCGAGGCCTGTCTTTGTCGTTCGCCTCGGAAAATATGAATACACATTTAGATAGCGAAGCGCAGGTGACTTTATTGTCCCTCTACCCCTCCACCTCTTTCCTTAACGACATGGATGCATTTCAGCAGCCTCGCTGTCGTCTGAGTGATTAGGAAACGAAATGATGCGCCCCGTAGACTCGCAGGAGATTAATTTGAAAACTGGTAAGGTATTATTTGCGCTTAAAGGAGAAATACTGGAGACATAGGAAGTGACTGTGGAATATGAACTTTTGGCAAACTTTGCATGGTGTAAGTTATCGGAACTTTCATTGCAGCATTGCCCGTTTGATTTGGTGTATCTTGCTTCGTTATGTTGAGACTATAAAGAAATAAGCTCAGAAATATGGCCATGTGGCTGAGGACATCGGGCATGGCATTTTCTAAGGTAGAGAGATTTTCGATTGGAAGTTAAGATTATCTAAAAAGGAATAGAAGTAATCGTTTGATGCAAGCGAAATCGTGTAGTCAAAGGTTTAAAAGAATTCATAGTTCAAACTGCAGGGAATGATTTGAAATCGAAAGGTCTCATCTCTGTTCTGCTGTGCTGCCTTTGACATGACCCACATAAGCAAATGTTGCTGTGTATGCGGGATGGTTAGATCGATGTATATGATTTAGCGTGGACCTGTCGGGACAAATTCAATGAAATCATTAATGTACTTTGCCTACATACATTCAGGGTGGGAGTTGATAAAAAGCAAATCAATCATTCACATGGAATGCTTTGGTCTCATCACGCTCTTTAATAGCGTTTTCTATCCTATAAGAAGATGGTGACGACGTTTCACTTGTCTGGGTGGTGGTGTAGCGAAAATAGTAGTTGGAAATTCGAGGATCTATCCAACTGAATTGCTTGAAATCAATGGGTTGCTGTATTCTCGACTCGTGTCTGCAAATCATCTTGTAGTTGTCAGACGAAACAAGGAGAAAAAAAAACTTATTCTGCATAACAAATATTTTAACATTGCCGAGAGTTTGTTTGCGCTATGTTTATGTCTTGCTCTTCAGTATCTTCGATGTTGGTTGGCTTTGTAACGTAACGCATTTTTTGGGGGGGAAGAACAATTACACTCGTTAGCAGTAGAAAACTTTCGAAGAGTTATTGATTTTTTTCTATATAATCTATAGTGTTAGTGTGTTACTGTCTGAAAACTACTGTTACAAGATCTGGCGTTGTGGTGTACAAAATCACCTTAACTAACACGTGGAAATTCGTAGTTCGTGTAGAGAGCTCCTTGGGTCCATAAGAATACTTTGTCATAGCTTGTAAGAAGGAGGAGGACCTGTCGGGATAGCTGAATTGCTTCGTTTACGACGGTGAAAAGTTACTTTGCCAGGATTTTAAATTTGGAATTGAGTAATGACTGTCAGTTTAAGGACTTAACTTTTTTTTCTCCGATTCCATTATGGAATTGTAACTGAAATGATTATATGAATCTACAAGAGATCATACGAGTGTTGATATTCGTTGGCGTAAAATTTTGACCTATTTTGAGCTGACGATTCTTTTGTGTGGTGTGATCGCTAAACGGACTTAGCGTTTAGACATAGTCGCTTATTACTTAATATGATGGAATGTTTATCATAGTTTTTTTTATGGAGAGCTTCGATGTATGTAATGCTTGTTGGTGTTTTGTCGCCAAATTGATGAAAAATGTCCAACGTGCTTATGTAGTGCTGAATAGGTTAGAAACCCATTTTATAGAGTAGACATTTTCGTTTGCGGTAGACACAAACTTTTAATTATTCATAAAAAATCTGAGTTGAGTGAGGTGGAATTAAAATTCGCAGTTAACACAAAACATTGAAATGAGTGTGGAGTAAGAATTATTCTCAATCTCTCTTCCTGTTCATCTCACGATTGTATGTGTAAAGGGCCAAATGAATTGCTAGTGAAATGATGGGTTTGCGCTGCATTTCAGTGAATGAGATCTCTAGCATATTGCCGTTATGTGGTCTCGCATAGGGGAGATGTTTGAAATGTGAGTCATGACAATGTGGCTCCTTGGCAGTGGGAAGATAATTGTCTTGCCAATGAAAAGGTTGTTTGAGATAGTGTAAGAAATTTCTTTCGAAAAACGCTTAGATGCAGACCACGAAAACTACGTTCCTATGCGATTTAAAGGAACATTTAAATCTTACCGCTTTCGATCTGATTCCTCTTATTTGATTATGTTGAACATTGACTCACATCCTGGTTCTAAATGTTGAGTGTTTGGTATTGACTGATGACTCCACATTGTAAAAAAGTCAAATATGAAAACTCAATAGAAGGCCAAGAAATGATACAGAACGGCACGAAAGTGCGCGTAATAGATACATGATAGAAAGAAGTATTTTTTCGCCTGGAAACAGGAACACCTGATCAAGCACTGGTCTTTAAACAAGCGATGGAAACGTTATACAGATATATTATAGATCTGGAACTCTTATTCGTCAAAATTCAATGAAGCTATCTACAGATGTTAAGAATAACTGAGAATGCTGATGAGAGAGGTTGGTATATATGTTAAAGTAAAATACTTAATGACAATGGCGAAAACAAAAGCAAAAATAAAAATGCTCAATACGACAGTGAAAGCTTTGTCTTTAATATACGTGTGAAGGAATGTGGTAGCCTCTCCACTGTCACCATATTTACGCAAACTAGTAAGATTTTTGCTTTTGCTAATGACATCCAGTAGTGTCCAGAAATGCTAATACACTTAAAGAAATGTACTGCCAGTAGAAATACAAGCGTTAAAAATCAACCTCATCGTAAATTAAAACACGGGAAAATATATAGTAATGTGACACTGGTGCGATTATAGGTCTTAATGGCCTAAACATCATAATAACTTCTGTTAGGTACTTAACAGTCTTGATATCAATTACAGTAGCACTGGAAATGCTTTGCACGAGAAGATACAAGCAGTGAGCATAATTTATCTCAATTTTCAAATATATGTCTCTTAAAAAACAGCGTTCTCACTGGTCACACCAAAGTCTTGGTATGTAACTCCCTGGTTTGCCTAAATGTCACATATGCGTCATAGGCATGGACAATTACAAAAGATGAAAAACAGGCTTTCTTCGAGTGAGAAACATTAATAAAAACGTATAACACACTGACTAGTACACGTAGAGACAATAACGGACGAAGAGAATAAAAAAGATTTCTTTCTTTGTTATTTGAAAGACAGGAAGTTTGATTAGGGTTGAACATTCCATCGACAACGTGGTCTTTAGAGATAGAGCAAGAGCTCGGATTGTTTTATTGAGGATGTAGAAGGAAATCGAATATGCCCTTTGAAAGGAACCATCCCGCCATGCGTCTGAATCGTGGCAAACCTAAATCTGGGTGGCTTCAGGCGGATTTGAACCACCGTCCTCCAGAATGCGAGTACAGTGTTCTAACCACTAAGCTAGCCCACTCACTAAAGGTGTGATTCAGGCTACGAAACAAAAAGGGAGACCTAAAATGAGGTGGACTGACGATTTAGGATCTCACCGGCATGGGAGTCCAATGGAGGAAAAAGAGCTGAAAGAGAGACAAGGAGAGAGAGAGAGAGAGAGAGAGAGAGAGAGAGAGAGAGACAGAGAGAGAGAGAGAGAGAAACACGAAAGGAAATAGCTGATGAAGCTAAGGCTCGTCAAGTACTGTAACGCCAAAGAAGAACAACGTGCGTTGTGAGCGGTCTCGGAGAGGAAGACTGAGTAGGTCATACTGTAAACAAACTTAACCTGAAATCTTGCAAAGTAATAATACAGCAACTTGTGTCTAATTCGAATCTCATGCTGTGTGTCATTACTCCAACTGACTGTTATAATGTGTGCGAGACAAAGGGGCTGGTTCAAAAATGTTCTTTTTCTTGATTAGGAATGGTTGCATTTATTGGGGTACGACATTTCTTTGAAATGTCTACAGAGCAGTGACGAAAATAGTGTACAGGTAAGTGTCAGATGTTCAATTACAGCAAAGTAAATAATTAATCTGAAGTTTTGTACCAATACTTAACTTTTGATGTGTATGTAAATAATGAACTGCAAACTTTTCTACAGAGAACTAACAGTTAACGAAAAGACCTGCAATTATTTCATGTAGGACAATGCAAGTATGCACACCACAATTGAGTGCGTCTATGGCAGCATTGCAAGAAGTGTGTGTAGTCATCTTTCTTCCTGCGGAGTACACAAATAAGGCGTAAGAACATTAACGTGGCACAGCTTCGTGAAAATTTCAGCGCGTGGTTGACGACGTGACCCACTATGCATGCGAGCCAACTTTTCCTCTTTATGCATTCCTTTAATAAAGAACGGGAAACGGCCGAATAGAGCGTGTCCTTGCTCATATCTACTGCGCCGTTAATCTTCACTGAGCCATGCTTCCAGCACGTGCCTACGCAACTGTGAAGATCTACTTCTACCATTACCTTTCTTAATCTGAGCAAGAAAAAAAATGAATTCCAGGGCAACAATTAAAGATATGCCTGAAATGAAATTTCATCACAACGTACACTCTTATATGTGCATTAATCAGCGCTGCTGTTCCAACATACATTTCTGGCAAAGGACTCTAATTTATTTATATTATTCTATAAAAAATCAACAATAGGCTGGGGTTGTTTACGATCAAGAATATGTTGAGTACATAAATCTGAAATATCAATTTCGTTTTAGGAGCTAAAGCGTTAGATGTATCTACTGACAGTTTTGTACACATTTCAGAAACAACAAATATTCTATGAATATATGAAAAGTCCATTTTTCATTTGAAAATGTACGAATATGTTAATACTAACGTGCGTCATTACGTGAAACCTTTACTTTTCAAGGAGAAATTGAAATGTCATAAAATTCTTGCAAAGGTTTTTCTCTCACAAGACGTGGACACTTCTAGCATTTCTCAGAATGCTCACGATCGCGAAATAAGATCAAGTGATAGTATTTAAAGGAACAAGTATTATGATGAGTAGTTAATAATATTTAGGTAATATGAGGATTCTCTAAAAGAAATTCACTGTATTTTAAAAGTATAGTTAAACGATCAAATTTCTTTTTATAATGATTCCAGAGGTTTTCAAATTCTATCGCAAAATTTTCTTTATGGGTCCATTTCATGTCAATTTAACGCGCCTCTCAACCTGACCCTCTCAGATTTGTTTCAAATTTGATGCATTCAATGACCCAGATAAGAGATTGAAAAATACCAATTTGCCGGGCAGTATTACAACTGCGAAGAAAGTTACAGGTCGGAAAAGTTTGGAAATTATGCGAAATTTACATGCATCCGTCTCAACGTAAAAGACTGTAATTCTGGTTCTAATTAAGTTTCAGTAATGACAATGATACCACTGGAAAGCTAATGAATAGAGATTTACACCGATATGCTTCATGGCAGGTTTTTGAATATTTTTATTCTATTGACCTTGAATATGTGAAAACACACGATCTTCAAATATTTTGGAATTTTTTTTATTGTTCCATTATGTTGCTACAAATATGTTAAATCTCAAGATGGAACATCAAAGGCATCATTCACAAAAAAATATTTTGTCAACTTAAGTATACCATCAACATGCTGTAAACGGCTATTAGCCTAGATCCATATTTTTTCTATAAAACTAGCCAATGGCAGTTACTTTTATTCTGAGCAATTCCGTAATATTTCTAGCCGTGAACAGCTAATCAGAGAGACTTTTATTTCAACCAATCAAGTTAAGCCTGTTATAGTGAACAACCAATCAGAGAGACTTATTTAATCACCATTAGACCATTTTATGGTTGTGGGTTGTTTATTCAAAGTGCTGTGTACATGTGTTGTAAAGAAACATTTGGTAATGTCTTGTAAAAAATGGATATCAAGTCGAAATTTATTGTTGCAATCCATTTAGGGAAGTAAGTCATGCAAGTGTGCAGAAGAATTAAGGAATGTTCAGGAGTGGATGATAAATGTCCTGATGTATTTTTAGGTGGAAAAATTTGCAGTAAATGTAGAAAGAAAATATCGTAAATCCCAGCAAGCATTGCAGATATTGCCTCAGTTGAGCCAGGTACTTCTAGAGAAGATTTAAGTGAAGATGAAGTAGCTTGGGATCTGACACTCGATTGTTTAAATAGCAGCCTTCAGTATTTAGGTGAATCTCCTGTGAAGAAAAAGAGGCTTCAGAGGGAGAAAAAGTACCCAAATCAAAAACTGAAAACGATGACTTCTGTGTTGTAGCAACTGGAAAAAGAATAGAGTGTAAGTGGAGAAAATGAAATCGTCGCCTAGCTGAAAGATAAGTTTCACAATTCAGACCGTATGTGCGACAAAATACAAATTGTAAGTGTACGCCCAAAGAGTTGCAGTATAAGGAAAATTATGAAATAATTTTCTGCATCAGATTACATGGTACTTAAAGCCAATCAGTTAGTAGCAGAACATGGTATATTGGTGACACCAAATCCAAAGCCAGGTAAGACATTATGTGAGAAAACCTTTCAGCGTGTGTGTGATTTTTACTATGATCATGACGTGAGCCGTATGATTTCAGAAAGAAAAGACTGTGCCTGTGAAAGAAAATGGAATTGCAGTACATAAGCAGAAGCAGCTAGTGTTGCACACCCTTAAGGAACTGTATTCCTATTTCAAAGATAAATACCCAGATATAAATACTGGATTCTCAACATTTTGTGATTTGCGGCCAAAGCACAGTGTTCTTGCCAATGTCAGTGGGACCCATGCTGCTTGTGTGTGTGTCTCACACCAGAATTTCAAGTTAATGATTGAAGGGTGTAAACTGAAAGCACTGTGTAGCATTTGTTACGTGCAATCCTGCACTACCGGCATGTTTCTTAGGTTAATGTTCCTATTGTCCAATGTGACAAGAATAACTGAATATCTATATGATCTGTTTAGTAAGAACTGCATTGAAGAAATTACGTGTAAGTGTTGGTTTATTACGGGCAGGGTAATTCTAGAGGCTATAACAAAGTCAATAGATGATTTCATCGACGTGTTTACATCGAGGTTACAACAGTTCCTGCACACTCATTTATCTCCCAGCAGCAGTCACATTTCTGTAAAATCACTAAAGAAGGGCTCAAAGTAAATGAGTATCTTATTCTTTGTGACTTTGCCATTCAGGATGAGATACCGGGATTCCACTGGAATAATTCTCAGGCTACAATTCACCCATTTGTAGCTTACTACAGAGACTCAAGCATCAATGAAATACGACATGTATCATAAGTGGAAATATCTGACTGCCTTCAGCATGATACAGTGTACGTTTATTCTTTCCAGACAAATTTCATCAATTTCTTAATGAGTCAGTTTTCAAATCCAAAGCACATTTATTACTTTTCAGATGGATGTGCTGCCCAATACCAAAACAGAAAGAACTTGATAAATCTGTCCTACCATCAGGAAGATTTTAATGTTACAGTAGAATGGCATTTTTTTGCTACAGCGCATGGTAAAGACCTTGTGATGGAGTAGCACGGATTGTAAAGAGATTAGCAAGACTTGCCAGCCTCAAGCGACCTAATGAAAATCATATTCTGACATCATGACAGTTGCTTGAGTGGTGCAAGGAAAATATGTATCTTCCATTACACATCGGTTTCCCATCATAATGAAGATTCGGCCAAGCTGAAAAAACGTTTCAAAAATACAAGGACAATTCCAGGTACCCATAAGCTTAATTGTGTAATACCGTTAACAAAGGTTAAGTATGGACGAAGACATATTCTGTTTCTTCTCTGAGTAGAGAAGAGTCAGTGATTGGTATGGCGAATGAAATGCTGTTAACAGATATACATGGATTTGTTGCCTGTATGTATGACAATCATTGGTGGGTTACATATGTCTTACAAACTTGTGAAGAAACATATGAAGTAAAGGTCAACTTCTTGGATTCACATGGACCGTCTCCCTTATTTGTGTTTCCTGCCAAACCAGACACTTGTTTCTTCAGAAAATGTGACATTATCACAAGAGTCGATCCAGTGACACCAACTGGAAGGCTATACAGTCTTCCTGCATCAGATATGGCGAACATTAAAAATTTATTTGAAGAATTGTGAGGAGAGATCTAATCACTTTTCATTCCCTTTTCATTAAATTTGTAATGTAAATGGTTCGTAATACCACTATAATAATGAAAACCATATTTTTGTAGAATATTACTCATGGATTGTATTTATCATAATTTGTGTTTCATATATGCGAGTTACCTTCTTCATTTAGGTAGTGTATTGATGCTGACAAAATATTTTTTTTGAATGATGCCTTTGGTGTACCATCTTGATATTTACCATATTTGTAGTAACATAATGGAACAATAAAATATATTTTTTCCAGAAAATTTGACGATGGGGTGTTTTGAGATAGTCAAGGTCGAAAGTCAAGGTCAATGATCTTTAGAATAAAAACATTCAGAAACCTGGCATGTAGCATATCAAAGTAAAGGTCTATTCATTAGCTTTCCGATGGTACTGCAACTGCAAAATGATTTCGATGAGATACCTACATGTTGAAAAAATTGGCAATAGACCCTAAGTAATTGTAATTGTGAAGTCATTCATATGAGAACCAAAAGAAATCCGTTAAACGTCATTTACACAATAAATAATTCTAATCTACAGGCAGTAAATTCAACTAAATATGTAGGAATAACAATTTCGTACAACCTAAATTGGAAAGAACACTCAGAAAATATTATAGGGATAGCAGCCCACTGCCAGTCTACATTCGTTGTTAAACACCTCCACGTAATGTGACTCATTAGACTTGCTACATTGACACATAAAGTCGCAAAAAATACTTATTCTTTAGAGTGCAATAAAGAGATCACACTGCACGTGTGTCCGAATAATAGTGTAGCTAGCATTGTGGTGTCGGTAGCATTATTAACCTGCCAGCATAAAATGACTAATTGTACCATAAAGGATAAGATTATGACGTATGAAATGATTGCCCAAATAAACTGGTATTTTATTAAAATTTGAGTCTTTACCACTGTTGCACTACTTTGCTGCAATTCTTGTTTGATGACTTTCGTCGTTGCACTTCGCTATTTACTCAAAATACGATCGAAGTCCTGTCGTAGAAATGTACATCGTATGCCATGTAATTGTCTCTGACGAAACTCATGACCCCCAAATATCACTATCAGTCCCATAAAATGCGTCAAACCACAAAACTTTTCAAATGTTTGTAGAGCTTATGTGACTTAACTACGGGGTCGTCAATCCCTAAACTTACAAACTACTTATGAACTAGCTTATACTAAACATGGCACAAACATCCATACCCGAGGGGGGATTCGAACCCCCGACGGTGAACGACCTCCCACATCGTAGCATAGCGTCTCAATGCGCTCGGCCGCTCTGCCTCGGCCCTCAATCCACAGTCACCGTCATCGCCAAAAGACGAAAACTGTTGAAAATATGACTGTCGTGTAGTTTCTAGTAATCACACGACTTTCAGAAATCCCTTAGATCAGACACAGAGCGCATTCTCCAGTAGAATTGCAACGGTGAGAAACATGATAACGAAAACTACTGCAATCTACTGGACACTTATAATATAAAAGCTGAATAGCCAAGGAAGCTTAAGATCACACATGAAAAATTCTTCGTTTGTGTGGCCATAATGTCCGTAGTTGCTTTCATAACTATGAATGGCAGTGATTTTCCGTCTTTTGCAACTACAATAAAATGCGATTTTTTCACACCAGACGCGTTTCGTTTTATTGAATGTAAAACATCATCAGTGGTCTGAAATAATAGAAATCTACAGTTTGGTTTTTGTTTAGATCGAAAACAGTTCTTAAATGGACCCTGAAAAGTAGGCCTAATGTTTGGTACTTACGGAAATTTTGTCTTCTTTTCGCTTCACATCATGGAATGCCGGTCTGTTTAGTGCAATACCGCCGGTTCTTCATGCTGTGTCGTTTTCTCACTACTTTCACTGTCATTGTTTCACTGTTTATGGTTGTTTTTCACAGATCAGAAGTGTTTGTTTTTGTTTTTACTGATTCTGCTCAGTGTGTTATTGGAGTGTTACCAACCTCACAAATGTAGTTCTTTCTCTATGTTTTATAATAAATTATGTTTCGATGTATTTAGTTTTGATGTAAGCAGATTGGAATAGTGGCAGAATAATACATGTATATATTTAATGGGAACATTATTATTATTATTATTTTATTTAATTTTTTAAATTACTATTATATTATTATAATTGTTATTATTGGTGGGGGGTTTAGTAGTAGGGAAAGATGACTGAATGGTGGTTGGATGTGGTAAGGTGTGATGTTAAGTGAGATGGAGGACAAAAGTGATGGATATGAGGTGTGGTGCACTAATATTAAACTCCTGGGTGGTGGTAATGCAAGTAGTGTGCATGTGTGTGATGTGTGTGTGTTTGGGGGGGGGGGTTGTGTTTTTTGTTGAATCTGGTATGTGATGTAGGGTAACAGTGATGGGAACGAGGTTGAGTGTTTGTTAGCAGGGAGCGAAAAAGTTTGGGAGTTTTATATCAGACATTACATTCAATAAAACGAAACGCGTCTGGTGTGAAAAAATCGCATTTTATTGTAGTTGCAAAAGACGGAAAATCACTGCCATTCATAGTCACACATGAAAATTTGTGCATAACGGGTTTTCCAACCTGCACTTCAAGCTTATCACGAGAAATCACTTCGGCGATCCGTGTACGGTACATAGATCCAAACCTCTATATGTCATACTGTCTACATCCTTCATCATAAACCATTATATTTATAAACTAATGCTCGTGACATTACTTGAATTTCCGCAATAAGGTGACTAAGACATCAGTCACACTACGGCATTAATTTTCATGTGTCACTAAAAGGTAGAACATCTATACCTAATACAGATGATGCCAATTTATACTTAGTGAATAAATTTCGAAATATTTAGTAGAGCTATGGACCGAAAAATGCGTCTGTTACTTCGAATGTGTAATCAACTGTACTTGCATGTCTGAAGGAATCGGCATTGGACATAAGTATTTAGTTTTTCACGTCATTTGGCCGATACTGTACACGGCGTCTAATTTAGGGAATACTTTCAGATTCACTGACAATTACTTTAACAAACAGTGGAAAAACTTAATTGTAATACAAAGAACGGAAATTCTGTAAACGTCTAAACGACTCCCAGCTTCTTCTGGTTTTGATGCCACGCAAGTATCGGAGGTTTGGTTGATTTGCAAGTATGAGCTACAATCTTCAAGGAACTTACATCACGACAGATCCTCATACTAATGAGCAATGGCTTGCAGTGAATTGGCGACCTGATTTTTCCGATATCTGAAAATCCACCGGCCGTTGCATTAATTATTAAACCTGGTAAAAACAGGCGACAAAATTCTCTCACACTATTGAATTATTAACCGACAGCTTTATTCATCGGTTAGATAAACTGTGAGTGCTTATGCAATATAAATGATAAACAGAGATACAAATGAAAATAAATTTGTTACCAAACAAGCTACCTGTGGTCATCGCCGAGACTAGACTACACGTTTCAACTTCACAAATCGCTGTTTTAAAGCATTTGGTACCCATCTCTTAAACTACATTACACTCACGCCTGTGTTTTGAAATAGTTAGCGGCATCAAATAGATCCTTAAATGAAACTGTCATGGCTCTACTTGGTAAGAGACAAAGTGAAATGTATATACACCGATCATCCAGGACATTAAGACCACCTACCCACTATCGATATAAGCCTGTCCCGGCGTTAGCAGCTTCACCTGTTGAGGATGACTGCTACGCAGACACTATAAACCGTGCTTGTAGTATGAATGAGGATGCTGTCCGTGTGTAGAATGGGGTAGGCGCCTGATCTAGCTGTGTTCGACAAAGGGTAATTCGTGATGGCCCATAGGCTCGGCAGGACCATTTCGGAAACAGCGTGACTAGTCGGGTGTTAGAACAGTGCTGTAACGAGTGTGCTACACAAGTGGGGAGACCAAGCTGAAACCATGTCCAAACGTCGGGGAGATGGTTGGCTACCCGTTCTTACAGACATTACAGATGTTGTACGTCGTAGACTGGGCAGACTGTTAAGGCAGGGCAGGCGACGAACAGAGGAGGAAATAACATCAGACTTCAATGCTGGGAAGAGTACGAGTGTGTCTGAACACACAGTGCACCGATCGCTCCTAGCTTTGGGCCTCTGCATCCGATGACCCATGCATGTGCCTATCTCAAAAACACTACATCGCTACCTACGACTAATTGGTGCGTGACCATCGTCAATAGACGTCAGCACAGTGGCAGAAAGTTGCGTGATCTGATGAATCTTTATCTTGTTCAGCATGCCACTGGGAGGTTACGAATTCAACAGCACTCACTTATGCTTTGTGGATATTTACTGGGGCATCGTTGGGTCCAGTGGAGCTCTTGCAAGGCACCATAATGGCCAAAAATGATCGTACACTGATTGTAGACCACGTACGCCCCTACATGACGAAAATGTTTCGCAACGGCAGTGGCAATTTTCAATAGGATAATGCGCCATGTCACAAGGCTAGGAGTGTGATGAAGTGTTTCGAGGAACACAGTTTCGCATTTCTATTGAGACACGGACTCCCCCCCCCCCCAAGGCAAACCGCGAAGTCTGAACGCGATCAAAAGCATGTGGGATTTAATTGAAGATGGTATCAGACCTGATCGCTCTCTCACCGGAATTTACGGGACTTTAGTGACTTTTACGCCGAGATTTATTTTTCCACTAGAAATATATTCTATCATGCGTAAAAATATCCCAATGACCTCAATGTCATTTTACTTAATGCGCATGCAGCCTAAATAACGTAACTGTTTTGTGGGTACTCTAATCGCTTAGTGGTATAGTCCTTCGATTATTCAAAATAGATCTACTAGAGAAAATTGCTCTTCAGGGCAATCATTCCAGATATAAATTAACACCGCTATATTGCAAATAGAAGGAAACACAGTGTTAAATTATTTACGTTTGTATACTCCGCGCCGCGGCGGAGTGGCCGAGTGCATTGTGGCGCTATGCTGCGATGCGCGAGGCCGTTCCTCGTCAGGGGTTCGAATCCCCCCTCGGGCATTCATGTTTGTGCTGTCTTTAGTATAAGTTAGTTGATAAATAGTTTGTAAGTTTAGGGACTGATGACCACTTAGTTAGGTCCCACAAGCTTAACAAACATTTCAACATTGTAAACTCTGCATTGTTACAATAACTGACATGTCAGTGACATATCACTTCCTAACGACCTTAGCAATTCGAAGTAGTTCTGCTCCTGAATCTCTTTTCACAACTGCGAAACTTCGTTCCTGTGACGAGCGGTTTTGTATTAACGGATTGTTGCTATAACCAGATAAGACAAAATTAACAGTAGAAAATGACCTATGGAAACGTCATTGTTAACTGTGTATCACCGACAATTTCTCTGTACTACGACTGAACAAATATATGTACATCTTTTTGAACTTGGAATGAAACGACGAACTATCTTGTTCGGTGTATGGAATCAAACCCATCACCTGCAGTCATTGCTAACCAAGCAATGCATTCGTGTCTCAGTAATGACAAATGTTCAAATGTTTGTTAAGCTTAAGGGACTGAACTGCGGGGTCATCAGTCCTTAAACTAACAAAGTACCTTATACTAAAGACGACACAAACATCCATGCCCGAGGGGGGATTCGAACCCCCGACCGTAGCGGCCGTGCAGACTGTGACCGGCAAGCCGCAGACCGTTCGGAACTGCGGCCGGCCCAGTACTGACAAACTTAGTCACAGTTGACTAGGCATAAAGCATGAGTAAAATGTCGGAGATATCAGAAGTATCAGTTTGCAAAACTGGACTTAAACGTGATGATAAATCAGTAAAGTCAGATGTTAGTAGTCGAATTTTGTTACCAGCTGCGACATATAAATACGTTATTCCTGACCCTAAATCTAACGCGAACCTATCGACGTCCTTTCTGTGGAGGAATAGACGTTAAATCTCAAATATTAACTCAGCAGGAATGAGGACGCGTGCGTGTATGACTAGAAACAACAGCACCTATCGTTGATATTGACAGTGCATGAAGAGACATTAAAAATTAGTAGTCGAATGTGCTCTATCATGGGTTGTTGTGCTGGTCCACGATTCGGATCCATGTACGTACAATTCGTGGAGACTTAGATGAGTCTGCAATCTCTGAGAAAGCAAGGAAATGATCCAGCTATATAGTTCCAAGATAATCGAATACAACAAAAAACGAGACCCGAATTAGAATACCAGTCAAGCAACATATTTCCAACGTCTCAAGTTCTGATAATAACAAGAGCCATGCTACCTATAACGACCAATGGTTAATAAAGTAAAATAAAGCTTTGTAATGGAAGGAATGCTTTCTGGAGACAGAGCTACTGATAACCGTTTATTCTGCCTGTTCGTGCCAACCATAAATCGGCTTTGTCTCAGTTGACAGCGAATTGAATTTTTTTTAATGTGTATTTTGATCTACGGTGCAACATGACATGCGTCACTTGGCGTTACCTGAGGTGAAGTAGATTTGATCGTGCCGGATAAAATATACGTCTGAACAAGGGATGTTAAACCAGACGCGATCGACCAGAGCTGACGAGTCGTAACGTTATGTGCTCGTAGCATACATACTACAGGAAGTGAAGACAATGTGGCGCTCAATGAAAAGATCAACTATAACGAAGCTTCTGATGCAGAAGGTATACTCGTCCAATGTTTGCGGGATATGAAGACGACTGTTGTCATCATATCCCGACGCAAAGACATGAAATCTCCACTATTTCAACAAATTCCTTAATTTGAAAAACATCACTGTAAAACGTGAATTTAACACATGATTCGATTATTACTGTCAATATTGCCATTATTATCTACTCATTGCTGGTAGTGCACGTATGTTGTCGAGCTAATTAAGGCTCTTTACTTATTTTTAGAAGTAGTTGTCCAATTGCCAAGACAATTTGTTTCTGAACTAAAACCTCTTCTACGTGGTTATTCAATAACACTAACAGGATTTCAGTTGGTTTCGAATACCCACGCAATCGGTAAACTATCTAAGCACTGTCAGTCACTTTCTGTTAATATGAGAGGATCCCGTAATGGAAATAGCTAAAGAAATATTGATGGATAAGCTTTCTTAAGAATTCTCTATTTTCAAATTGTTTACTTGTACCTCTATCACAGAACAGTTACAATATTTACACTCAAAGAGACCGGCTCCACAAGCAGAAGGCATCTACGTTTCGGATGCGAATACACTGCATGAAAGCTAGAGAAGACTTGTAGTATTTTTTCTTCCTACGGCCCCAACTGTTGATAGCCTAGATGAATCTAAACATAAGAGTATGATTGCAATTTTCTCGTGAAACGACTCTCCTGGACACAAAAAGACGAATGAGTACCTTTGTGTTACACCTTAAGTGAAAAATCAGATTATCGAATGGAAATACATGAAAAATCTGGCGAATTTATCTGCTTAATTCCGTGCTAACCGGGAAGTAACTCGACGCTCATAGGGTTGATAAACGTAATCTACAACGTGGGCGATTCTCCATTAGACTAGCTACGAGCGGAATAGGTTTCCTCAGCCCCGTGTTTCTCACGCTGACTTTGCGCCAACGGAGATCGCGGCTTCGAAGGCGTGGCGCGCAACCTGCCACGGTCTAGACTGAAAAGAGAAATACCTAGCATAGATCAATGGGTCTTACAAGTATAACGTGTGTCGATTGCATATTTGCGATGCGCCAACTGCTACCGGAAAGTACTAAAGCAAGTATTGGGGAAATTATTTGAGCGGCTCTCCTGTTCAGAAGGATTTTCGTTTTTCTGCTTTAAGCAAACTGCTTTGTCGGAAGCGATTTCCTATTCTAGCATCACAAGACATTATTAATATTTTGAGCATAATACATTTACATGTTGTACACCTGAAAACGATTTTCTTTATGAATGATTTCATTGGCACCAACTCTAACACATAAATGCACAAATGTAAAGATAGCATTACAATGATTACAAAACGCGATCTTCACAAACATTTACGAGCATTTGGTTTCTAATCAGACAAACCACGCAAGTAAATCTTTCCCAAGTGAAAAGTAGGTATTATCATTTGCGAAAAAGTTTATCATTTGAACAATTTCGTTCTTAATCCGATTCCAGCTTCTGACTAAGTGAAAGGAGAAGCATTTGTGATGAGAATATGAACCAAAGAACCAAAATTTGTGACAGTAGAGTCTGGAATAATTAATTTATTTTATAAAAACAACGTAACGATTAAAGTGTGCTTGTAATGTAAATAAAAATGGAAATCACAGTAACAAGGGCGCGACGAAAGAAACAGAAAGAGGTTTCCCTCATTATGATTGAGATGTGATTTCTAGATGGACGTTTGGCGTATTTTGTCGGTAGTTTCATTCTGACTTTCAAATAAAAATTATAAATATTTCATTTTTAAAATACGCTGAAATGATAAAAACATAGCAGTTCGGTGACTCACTGGACAACGATCATTTTCATTATATTTTAGAGGCTATGAAAAATGGCCGGCCGCGGTGGCCGAAGGGGCTGAGACGCTCCAGTCACGGTCTGCACGGCCACTACGGTCGGGGGCTCGAATCCCCCCTCGGGCATGGATATTTGTGCCGTCCTTAGTCTTAGCTAGTTCATAAGTAGTTTATAAGCTTAGGGACTGATGACCCCGTAGTTAAGTCCCATAAGTTCTACAAACATTTGAACATTTTGATGAAAAATGCTAAGATAGGCCCTGTGAATAACAGCTGGACACCCGATGCAAATGTTTATCGGCTCTTGCTTGAGTATCACACAGAGAGCGATATTTAGCTCTGTAACTACAGCTGATTTCTGTAGAAAACCACAATCTGTCCTTGCAGCGGTGGGCCGCTTTTGTAACCGACTGGGAAAGATACTTTCCCTGCAGAGAATTGAACCAGTTCACGAGAGAAAAAGAAAAGGAAGATTACGTTTTACCATCCCGCCGCAGCATGGTCATTAGCCGTGGAAGAATGGCCGTGTGCACTATGGCGCCCTGCTGCGATGCGCGCGGCCGTTCGCCGTTGGTGGTTCGAGTCCTCCCTCGGGCACTGGTGTTTGGGTTGTCCTTAGCATAAGCTACTTTAAGTTAGTGTAAGTAATCTGTAAGCCTAGGGACTGATGACCAACGTAGTTACGTCCTTTATATTTACATGGTCATTAAAGACGGACGTTCACCAGAGGGAACTTCTTTTTCCCAGCTTTCACAGCAGTCCACCTTCTGCAAGGTCTGATTATGGTAGACGTCTTTAGAAGTTCACTGCAGGGAAACGTTTAACTACTTATTTCGCATTTGATATCTGTGTAAGGGCGATTTCATAACCTGACTTCTAATCGAAGTATTATATGTATTTCATCATTCTTACTTCTAATTTTGTTGCCTTGTCAACGTTCAAACTCTTCAAATTATCAATCTGAACCCGGATACACTTCAATGTGGCTCAGTGTAGAATGAAGTAAATAAAAGAATTCTTACTAATATAGACGAACCGAGAAAATACCCCGGTCTAATAAATATATCATATTTTGTTTCCCTTTTTTCTTTATAAACAAACAAGTGTAACGGCTCACGAAATCTCGACCGTGTCATAATAGATAGTAGGCTATAATTCTACGTTAAATATCTGGTTACGGTTATTTTTAATCTGAATGATTATAACGTTAAAATAATGTTTTCGGTCATTGTTCTGCCAAAAAACTTGTTATTTTTCTGAAATCATAGCACGAATATCATTACATTTTAAGATTAGGCCATATGATCGAAAAAAGCTCTGTTATTGGCTGAAGCTTTGTTGACTTCACGCTAGGTGAGGAAGAAGAAGCTATATGTAAGTTATAACAATGTTAGCAAACTTTACTAAATTTTCCTTTTTTTTCTGCGATAGAAGAAAGGTGAAGGCTGCGTTTAAAATAAATTATACGTATATTTAAATCAACCTATTGCTTCTTTATGTCAACAGACTGACTCTATTCTCAAAGATATAAACTATTACACACCTGAAACGTGTGTATATATCGGTTGCGTCTTTCAAAGGGAAGGCATCAGACACGGCAAACCGATTCGACTCAAATTTGGCAGGTCGCTAGTGTAAACCTAAAACGAAGCATTCTAAGATATTTTGGTTCAGCACACCTCAGGTTTTGAGAAAATCACCCCTAAAGGCCATGATGAGCAATCGACTCAAAATTTACTGCCTCGATAGATACGAGACATCTATCATACTATGAAATACTGCCTCATTGACGTAAATATTAAAGCCCAAAGTGACAAAATTTCATATTTTTATGCAAATTATGTAAATATGGATATTTATGCTTAATTTGGTGTTATTTTATTGAAATTTTCCCTTATTTTAAATAAATATTTGAAAATAATCATGCACTGACATTTCAGAGAATTTCGTTTTCCATCATTTTGCATGTTGCCATTTTTCTCTGGAATTATATAGTCTAGAAGGCTGCGGTTTCTTTTGTTTTGTATAGAACTGTCCGTTTCGTAAATTGCCTACGATAGCGGTACTCCGCACTAAACTATTTGAACTGTACATTTGTTTGTGTTTGACAACAAAAGTTATCTATTAGCCGTGTTTTAGTTTGTGTGTTTCATGTGATAGCTTTCATCATGACTTGGTGATTTTGATGGTGTTCTTACTTTTAATTGTGTCTGTTCTGGAAGATTACAGGTTTTGGAATATCTTGAATTCATAAAGGTTACAACACCATTAAAAGTGTGATGGACTGGGACCAACTGTGAATCATGAAGGCAGAGATGGCAAAAACAATATGTCAAAAGAAGCCAGATCCAAGAGAAGGAGGGCAGCATTGGGTGAGGAAGATAAAGAAGGAGATGAGGACTATCATCCAGGACGATATTTTTATGTATCAGTTGGCTGTATATTAAATTTATTTTTCTTTAAACGCAATTTTCTGAAAATGACCTTTTTCAGTATAAACGCCCCTTTTTCTCAGAAACTTCTGAATCCACATACATGAATTATTTACCACATAACATAGATTATTCTATGATGTTGTAGCTCTACTTTAGTAGTATTTACTGTAATAGTTGAAACTCAAGAAATTAAAATTTGATAATTTCCACCAAAAATTATATCTTTAGGAAAAATTTATTGCTTTTTCCCAACTGTTATTTTAAAGTGATTTTAGAGCAATGAAGTCACGAAACATGCGATAACATGTGATAAAAACACCACATTTATATACTTAACAGTTCCTGAGAAAACTGGGCATTCATATAGCCAATTTAACATTGTCGAGGTAGGGCGGTACGATTTCCCTTAAAAAGACCACATACATGATATCTGTACTTTGAAAATGACCTTAAGTACACATTTCTGGCGTGTTATATCGTGAATATGTTACACAAATGTAAGCATCAGCTCACTGATCTGTACACAATAATACATTACACCTTTGCAGCTGCAGAGCATGATATTTAATACTGGTAGCGAACTAATGGAATAATTTTGTATGGAGTGTTTAATTACATCAAGTGATCTCCACAAAATTTTACGCACCAAGTGACCTCCATTTGATATGAATCTCTATCAACGAGTTTAAACCATATTTTACGCATTTCTCACCGGCTGGAATATAAAATAACCCAATTTTCTAGAGTTATTATAGATGTATTTATACAGTGCGGTACTAGGCAGTATTTGGAGACCATTTTTCGAAACACGAGTGTCCAAACAATATACCGGGTGATCAAAAAGTCAGTATCAATTTGAAAACTTAATATATCACGGAATAATGTAGATAGAGAGGTAAAAATTGACACACATGCTTGGAATGACATGGGATTTTATTAGAACAAAAAACACGAAGTACAAAAAATGTCCGACAATTGGCGATTCATCTGATCAGAAACGCAATAATTAGCATAACAAAAAAACTTAAACACTTACACCGGATAATCAAGTGATAAAGTTACTCGTATAGAAAAGGAAGCGAAATACCGAATCCAAGAAGCTAAGTTATTTAGAAACTATTATTAAGACGTTTTGATTTCCACTGCTGACCAGATAATAGAACTAGCTCTAGTGACACTATAATTTAGCGTTATACGAATGTTACTGCACATTTACCATTTAGCCCAATAACGTCTCTAGAATGCCATTTCGCGAAACGTTACTACTTTCATCTGTCATTTCTCTCATAGACCCAGATCCGCACACGGGTCATAAGTTTGTATTATTTTCAAATTTCAATGCGTGATAGAGAATGCAACATCACCGTTACAGATATGAAAACATCTACTTCCTCTTACAACTCTTAACGGCTACGTGTACAAATGATTTTCAATTTCGAATTAAGTAAGTTTCTTTTGGCTACATGTATAATTAGTATTAAATTCGGTACTTCAGATTTCGTTTCCAACTATTTGAATTATGAGTGTACAGTGATATAATGGCGGAAGTGTGTAGTTTTCATGTCTTTTTTTCTTCGCTTTGCAAGTGATTTCCGTAAATAATTCTAGGCAACTCGTCGTCGATGGGACATTAAATACAAATGTTCTTTTTCGGTTATCGTAAATTTTACGTGATAATCAAGCAAGCGTCTTATAAAGTTGTGTAGGGAAACACGTTAGTGTGCAAATGGTCTACCCTAAAACAGCTATTAAGATTTTATGATTGGCTATACCATTAAATGAATGTGGGCTATGAGTAGTAAGTTACATTCGACCGCAAATGCCGAAATATTTGACAATTGCAGTACAGTAATTATCTCTGGATGTTGTGATAGCCTAGAGATTGAAACAACTAAGTAGTAAACTACGAAAAACTACACCAACTGTGTGACACTATATGGAAATAACATCTCATCCATGCTGAAGGAAACCTCTTACTGTTTCTTTCGTCCCTCTCTTGTTTCTGGGACCCTGGAAATTGGAAAGCTTATTCTTCAGATGCTTCTCTTTTTTATTTATTTCACCTGCAGTTAACCGTAATCGATACGTTATTTTTATAAAACAAATTTCACTTTTCAAACATTACTGTCGCAACTTTTGGTTCTTTGCTTCATATTCTCATCACGAATGCTTCTCCTTTCACTTAGTCAGAAGCTGATATCGAATTAACAATGAAATTGTTGATAAGTCCTATTTTTCAGTAATTTAGAAAGATTCACCTGCACGGCTTGTCTGATTAGAAACCAAAAGGCTCGTAACTAACAAAATTTGTTCGTGAAGTCCGAGTTTTCTAATCAGTGTAATGCTATCTTTACATTTGTGCATTTATGTGTTAGAGTTGGTGCCAATGAAATCATTAATAAGGAAAATCTTTTTCAGGTATATAACATTTAAATGTATTATGGTCAAAATATTAAAAGCGTCTGGTGATGTTAGAATAGGAAATCGCTTCGGACGAAGCAGTTCGCTTATGGCAGATAAACGAAACGCCTACTCAACAGAAGAGCCCATTTACATTCCATAATCTGATTTACACTTAAGGTAAATTTATTACTTCGTCTTTTTATGTCCAGGAAAGTCGTTCCACGCAAAACCAGCAACCATTCTGTTGTTTTACGTTCCGATTTATTTATGCTAGCAATAATTGGGTCAGTAAGGGTCAGTAAGGTTCAAAAAAAAATTCAAATGTTTGTTAAGCTTATGGGGCTTAACTACGGGGTCATCAGTCCCTAAACTTACAAACTACTTATGAACTACTTACGAACTACTTACGAACTAGGACGGCACAAATATCCATACCAGAGGGGGGATTCGAACCCCCGACCGTAGTGGCCGTGCTGACCGTGACTGGAGCGCCTCAGTCACCTCGGCCGCCGCGGCCGGCGGTCAGTAAGGAAGTACTAAGCATTTGACGTCTTCGCTAATTCTGAGAGAGCGTAAAAATGGGAAATTCTTATCAAAACTCCTCCGTCAAAATTTGTTTATTTATTTCCACAACGGGATCCTGTCATATTATCTGAAAGTGACTAACAATGCTCAGGTAGTTTACCGATTCCGTTCCTATTCTAAACCAACTGATTTGGAGTTAAAGCTATTGACAAACGGCGTTGAAGAGCGTTTTAGTCCAGAACTAAATTTTGACAGTTGGACTGCTTCAAAAATGAGTAAAGAAACTTAAATGTTCTACAACGTACGTGCACTAACAGCAGTATGTAGATAATGATAGAAATATTGACAGTAATAATCGAATTATGTGGTAAATTCACAATAAAAGTAAGGAATTTGTTGAAATAGTGGAAATGTGATGTCTTCGCTTCGGCATATGATGGCAAGAGTTGTCTTTATATCCCGCCAAAGTCTTATATCCATCCCTTTCGATGCCAAGACCACCTGGAAGAATGATTGGTCCAATTCTGGCATAGCCAGCAATCCTAGGAAAATATCACCCGGCAGAAATGTGCCTGGTAAAAACCTGCCAATAAGAACCAGGGTCACACTCAACAGACTCCGCACAGGTCATGGCAGAAATGGAGAGATGCTCTTCAGATGGGACATGCGAGATACTCCCCAGTGCGACTGTGCACATCTTGAGCAACCTATCCAGCACATCATTCTGGAATGTCCAAAACGTGCATTCACAGGAACTACTGGAGAACTGTATGAAGCCTCCCCAAGAGCCGTCGAGTGGATGGAAAAGCTGTATACACGACTTTAATATAATTTTGCAGTTTGTTTTTGTTTGCTTGCAAAATTCTTAATTTGATTTCAAATGTCATTGAATACAGGGTGTTACAAAAAGGTACGGCCAAACTTTCAGGAAACATTCCTCACACAAAGAAAGAAAATATGTTATGTGGACATGTTTGTATGTATGTAAGTATGTAAGCCCTTTGTACTTGAAAACCACATACGCTAAATAAATAAATAATCCCGCCATCTTTGAATTAATATAATTACTGTGTCAAAAACTTGCACATAGTTGATCATTTCATTGAGCGCCACATTGTCTTCACCCCCTGTAGTATGTATGCTAAACGCACATTACGTTAGGACACCATCTCGGCGTAGTGGTCTGGTCGATCGCTTCTGTTTTAACATCTGCAATGTATGGGATTTCTTCGCTCAGACGTATATTTTTGTGGTGTTGCACAAGTACAAAGTGCTCGCCACCTACTTTCGCCGCGCGCCGCCATGCACGCACGGCGCGGCGTTCTTACGACGACAGCCACGAGCGCCCTCTGCGACAACTCCGCTCGTGGCCACCACTGAACGACATCGTTCACTTGGGACTGAGATAGGAACCAGTTAAGACCTTCGGCATCAGATAGGCACCAGTGAAGACTTGGCTATCGTACAGGCACTAGGCAGACCTCTAGCTCAACTATGTATCAGCATTCTGCAGTACAGAATTATGTAAAAGTTAAGTATTGTTTAAATTCTGTGCAATATATATCTCGTTCTAATTTACGCTAGTGTTTCTAGTTTCTGGCTCTCCCCTCCGTACCTGCACCAGCGTGCTATCATTTATTCCTGTGTCGGTCAAATAGTACTCGGCCACCGACACCTACGACGGAAACGAGACACAAAAGCGGCGACGAGGCTGGGACACAAACATTTTATTCGGCATCATCATTTCAACTTCACCTCAGGTAACGCAAGAGACGCACGTCATGTTTCACCGCAGTTAAAAATCCGTATTAAACAATAATCAATTCGTTGTCACTGGGAAAGAGTCGATTTATGGTTGGCACTAATTAGTAGAATACACAGCAATCCGTAACTCCGTAGCCAGAAAGCATTCCTTACATTACAAAGCTTTATTTTGTTTTATTTTATTAACCAATGTTCGTTAAAGATAACATGAGTCTTGTTATATCAGAACTTGAGACATTGAAAATATGGTAGTTGACTGGTATTCCAATTCGGATCTCGTTTTTTGTGCTATTCGATCCTATATAGCTGGATCATTTCGTTGCTTTCTCCGAGATTGCAGACTTATCTACGTCTCCACGAATTGTACATACATGGAGGCACAAAAAATTCATGATTTTATCTGATACCCAAGATAGATCACACTGGACTACTAGCGAAAAATAATTGTTAATGTGTCTTCACGCACTATCATTGTCAACGACAGATGTCGATGTTTTTAGTCAGTCATGCACGCGTCGTCATTCCTTCTGGTTTAACATTTAATATTTAACGTTTATTTGTCAACAGAAAGGATGTCGATAGGTTCGGGGTTCGATTCCCGGTATAACGTAGTTATATGTCGCTGCTGGTAAAAATATTCGACTACTAACATGTGACTTTACTGATTTAGCATCCAATTTCAGTTCAGTTTTGCAAACTGATATTTGTGGTGATATCTTTGGTATTTGACACATATTTATGCCAACTCATCTGTGACTGAGTTTCTCATTGCTGAGTATGACTAATACACGAATGCACTGCTCAGTTAGCAATTACTGCAGGTGATGGGTTTAATTCCAGATCCATAACAAGATAGTTCGTCATATCATGCCACATTCAAAAATGTGTACATGTATTTGTTCAGCCATGTTACAGAGAAATTGTTGGTGATATTAATATTTATGTTGCCATAGAATCTTTGCTGATGTTAATGAGTTATTATTATCTGATTAGTTTAACAAGCAATTAATGAAAAACCGCTCGCCAGAGGAACGAAGTTTCTCAATTGTGAGATAAGATTCAGAGAACAAAAATATTTCGAATTTCTAGAGAACATTAGCAATTCCGATACTGTCGTAAAATCTGTTATTGATAACATTAAATATTGTCTAAGGATTACTGAAAGTTTTGTATAAGAGATTTCGTTATATGCAATGTGATAATACTTCTGATAAATCAGTTATTGTAACAACGCGGAGTTTATAAACGTTAACAGCGTAATACCGAGTTTCATTTTCTTTGCAATAACGTGGCGTTATTTATACTTGCAATTATTGCCATGAATGAGCTTTTTTTTTTTTTTTCTAATCTGTTTTGAATAATCGAACGACTATATCGGGAAACAGAGTACTCGCAAGATTGGTAAGTTGTTAGGGAGGCATGATATCAGGCGGAATGCAATTCAGGTCGTTCGGATATTTTTGCACATGATAGTACATGTCAATTTTTTCGCTTTCTCCGTCCCATATAGGCCTCGAGAGCCCAACGGGTACCGAACGTCCGCCGTGTCATCTTCCGCCAGAAGGTACCACCGAATGCGGTATGAAGAGGGAAGTGTTCGGCGTCCCCCACTTCCGGCCATAGAGTCGGTTTTCCAGACCGGAGCCGCTACTTCTCAATCCAGTAGCTCCTCAATTGGCCTCACAAGGGTGTGAGTGCACCCTGCTTACCAACAGAGATCGGCAGACTCAGACGGTTACCTACCCAAGTGCTAGTGATGTCCGACAGAGCTTAACTTCGTTGAACTGACGGGAACCGGTGCATCCACTGGGGCACGACCATTGTCAGTACACGTCAATTAAATTTCTGAATAATGACAGAAGATTAACCTTAATGCATAAACCATGTGTCACATTGAGATGCTCTCCATTGAGAATAATTTCGAAGATCGAACAGTGACTTCAATCACTTACAGATACAAACAGCTGCAATAAGTGATGTAATGAAATATTTTTTTCTTCCTTTCATAGTTACTTTAGTATTATTTCCGGCACGTTTTGAGATATGGCGTGCAAGAGATATAATACTAATTACCAAAGGACCACGTTGAGGAGAGGATGTTGCTTGAATATGATCAAAAGATTTAATATAACCCACGAGTTCGAATTATTGACTAAGTTATGCAAGACGTTCTACATTCTAACTTACTGAAACAGAAAAGAGAGAGGTGTGGAAGTCCCGTTTGCAGTTGCCTGGTGCCTTTGATGAGATTAGGGTTTATCTGAGTGAGACTCAAAGTCTCTATACGGCTCAGTTTTAATTTTTAATGTTTAATGACTGAAAATTTACACGATGGCAATAAATTTTTTCGAATAACACTGATCAAAATATCACAAAACAACATTATTTCTTTTATTACAAGCTTACCGCTTCACGAGAGTACATTTGACTATTAAAATGCCATTCTAATTAACTTTCCGCTAAAAATAGTGACATGTGGTGCCCTACGTCGTTCAAGCATTGCCTGTTGTATGTTGGTTTGATTTTTTACAGCCGCAGCGGATTAGCCGTGCGTACTGGGGCGCGCGGCTGTTCGCCATCGACGGTGCGAGTCCCCTCTAGGGCATGGGTATTTGTGTTGCCCTTAGGTACGTTCAACTTATTTTAAGTAGTTTGTAAGCAACGGACTAGTAATTCAGTAGTTGTCCGATAGATTTACAAACATTTGAACATTTTTGATTTCTTACATCGATAATTTAATTGCGAGGTTGAGTCAGTAAATAAGTCGCAAACTGAGGTAGACACGCCAGTATTGCGCGCTGTGTAGGGGTATTTCTCTACCACTATGACACATCCGTCTTGTGGGCTACAGCAGTTTAAGGAACCAATTAAAATTACAGCTCAAGAGTGTCACTTACAGGATGCAAACGCTGCCACAAAAATTCCAAGCTCCAGGCTTCTAAAGCGTTCTCGAACGATGGGGTGAGTGTTTAAATTTTCATGTGGAATCAGCTGAAAAGTAGAGCAATTTTCAGGCTTGTAAACGCAGTACCGGCGTGCCTGAGTGTGCGACTTATTTACTGACCCACCCTCATACATTCACCAACCTTATATGCAGTTGATGCAATGCGCGGATCTGGTATTCGTGTAATTTAGTATGTCTTACAATGCGCATCAGTTTCCGTTGGTCCATAATAAATATTTGCACAATGCCTACTCCACCAGCGTCTGCTGACTTACGTGATCTAGAAATAAGATGAAAACATAATATATTGAACCCTTTCCTCAATAACCCGTCAACTTGGAGCCGCATTTGATTTTCATTCATTTTTTCAAAATTCTGATTTGCACAGAACTATTGCAATGAAATAACGGCAACTCGGAATCAACTCTACAAAACTGGCCTCGTTGCTCATTGTTTCGTGGTAGAAGCTACGTATACAGGGTGGTCCATTGATAGTGACCGGGCCAAATATCTCACGAAATAAGTATCAAACGAAAAAACTACAAAGAACAAAACTTTTCCAGCTTGAAGTGGGAAAACAGATGGCGCTATGGTTGGCCCGCTAGATTGCGCTGCCATAGGTCAGATATAAACTGCATTTTTAAAAATAGGTACCCCCAGTTTTAGTACATATTCGTCTAGTACGTAAATAAATCTGAATGTTTTATTGGGAACATTTTTTTCGCTTTGTGACAGATGGCACTGTAATATTCACAAACATATTACTCACAATTTTAGACGAACAGTGGGTAACAGGTAGGTTTTTAAAATTAAAACTCAGAACGTAGTTACGTTTGAACTTTATTTCGGTTTTTCAAATGTGATACATGTACTTTTGTGAAATTATCATACATTATAATAACGCATGCTGTACATTCTCAAGATGATGTCCTTCAACTTCAATGCATCTGGCCATACGCGTAATGAAATTCCTTCAAACAGCGAGTAGTTCGACTTCAGTAATGTTCTCACTAGCATAGACAATGCGCTGATGCCTGTTTTCAGGCGTTGTCGTTGAATCATGATAATAAATAACCTTCAATTTTCTCCACAGAAATAAATTCCTGGGATGTAAGATCCGGTTAACGTGCGGACCATTGTATGGTGCTTCTACGACCAAACCTCCTATCATTAAATATTCCATTTAAGACCGCTTCAACTGCACGCGAGTCACGTGCCGGATATCCATCTTGTTGAAAGTACATCGCCATTCTGCCATGCAGTGAAACATCTTGTAGTAAAATCGGTAGAACATTACGTAAGAAATCAGCATACATTGCACTATTTAGATTGACATCGATAAAAAAAAGGGGCCAATTATCGTTCCTCCTACAATGCCGCACCATACATTAACCCGCTAAGGTCGTTAATGTTCCACTTGTGGAAGCAATCGTGGATTTTCCGTTGCCCAACTTCGTCACTTAACAGAACGCGTGAAAAAAATCTGTTGTCGTCCCGTAATTTATTTTGTGCCCAGTGGCAAAACTGTACACGGCGTTCAAAGTCTTCGCCATGCAAATACTGGTGCAAAGAAATATGATACGGTTGAAATTTATGTTGATGTAGAATTCTCAACACCGACGTTTTTGAGAGTCCCTATTCTCGCTCAACTTGTCTGCTACTGATGTGCAGATTAGACGCAACTGCAGATAAAACACTTACTTGGATATCATCATTTGTTGCAGGTCGTGGTTGACGCTTCACTTGTGGCTGAACACTTCCCGGCTTTTTAAATAACGTAACTATCCGACGAAAGGTCCGGACACTTGAATGATGTCTTCCAGGATAACGATCAACATACATAGCACAGGCCCCTTGGGAATTTTGATCACAATAGCGATACATAAATACCATATCGACCTTCTCTGTAATTGGTAAACGATCCTTTTCAACACGTGTAATGTATCATGAAGCAAATACCGCCCGCACTGAAGAAATGTTACGCGATACCACGTACTTTTATGTTTGTGACTATTACAGCGCCATCTATCACAAAGCGAAAAAAGTGTTCCAAATAAAACATTCTTATTTATTTACGTATTACACGGATATGTAATAAAATTGGCCGTGGTTATTTTAAAAAATTCAGTTGATAATCTTTTCAGCTACGGCAGCGCCATCTAGCGGACCAACCATAGCGCCATCTGTTTTCGCCCTTCAAGCTAGAAAAGTTTTGTTCTTTGTAATTTTTTCTTTTGATGCTTATTTCGTGAGATATTTGGCTCGATCACTATCAATGGACCACCCTGTATAGATCGGTAAGATCAGATACATTCGGAGATTGTTGCAGATCCTTCTAACATTTTATATTTGTCGGTTGACGTGATATACTTGGGACTTCGTGGTTTTGCAGATTTTTCGAATTTTCTGATCCAACGTGGCGGAAGACTCGCGAACGTCTGATTGCAGTCAGTAGTGTGAGAGCATACGACACCAACGCTCACAGCACCTAATAAAGAGGACCACGCTATGCATTTAAGGTACAACACCTTGTTACGAACATCTAAATTGGGTAGCGTAACAGTTTAATTTTGACAATAAGGAATACAAGTTGAATGCTTTTATTAAGTGACTGTACATTTGATGTATTGAATATAATATTTTAGTTCTTAATTTTTTTAAATGAGTACAGTTTACTGAAATGAATGCAACAGTAGATTACATTTCTTGTATATGTGTACTTCAGGTTCACTTATTATGTTATGGTCATGTAACTAAACAAAATTAATTAAAGTTAGGAAATATTTTATTGCACAGTCAACACAATTCTACTGCACTGTATATGATTAATTATCATTATTTTTATCAAAAATTCAAGGTATATTGTGGTATCGTTCGCTTTTCCCCAAGCCATAGTAATTATAAAGAAATATAAAATGAATTATGTTTTAATGTTATCTGTGCTCTTAGATTTTTATAATTTGGCAAAACCGTATTTTACACAAGGGGTACAAAAATGCAATTACGCTGTTTCAAACAGACTGGCCTTTCATTGTGGTGGTTGGAGACTCCTATCTGCATTCGGCCATTCTGACTTAAGTTTCCGTTGTTTTCATGAATTAATTGCTGTATGTGCTAAGCTGATCATAGTACTTCGCCATGTCAGACTACAACAGTATGTATGTAAGTACATAGTACACACAGGGTGAGTCAAGTAATAAATAACACTTTTTTATTTACCGAATGGCTACAAATATTGAAACACGGGTTTCGGTAAGAGTTAGAGCATCGGGAAGCACCAATGTTTTGTTTGAATAATGTTTTTAGTACTGCTGTCAATTTCTTTGAAAAGAAACTATATACTATTTATGAATGCACCGGATAGTTTTTGAGAAAACAATTACAGTTATGTATTGTTTGTTAAATTTGAGGTTGTAAAGTGTCTTAAAACAGTTCGAGAAATGTCGTAGAATTTGAAAGCACAGTAGCCGTAACGCATTAGCAGTGCAAACACCGGCAAATAAAGCACTTGTGCTACGCTGCGCAGGAATATCTACAGATGTGACTGTTTACTTGTCTGCACTTACGGCCGCTCATTTCTGCTTTAAGATGCTTTGCGTGCAGATATTTCCATCAATGAGGAAGTTCAATATGCCACATTTACATGGTGAATATAAAAGAATTGCCGTCAAAACAGTACAGTGGTATGGGGATATCCATCAAAATCACCCATATCCGACGCGCCAGGCAATTGAATGAATAATTAAGACGCCGGTGGAGACAGGCAGCATGAACGTAGGATAAGAAAGAAGCCTGCTATTGAGAGTGAACACAAAGGAGCTGTCCTGGCCATGTCTGATGCAAAAGAAAGTTCAAATGTATGTAAACCTAAGGGACCGAACTGCTACGGTCATCGATTCCGCCACGATTACTAAATATGGCTTCACCGATAAACAAGAAACACAGCGCATCTGGAGTATCCTGTCGCAATGCCGATGTACAAAAGGTAACACGATTCTCATAATAGTTTCCCTACAGCTCTTGATGGAACGAGATGTGATACCAATGGAGAATGCGTAGGGCACTGGACTGCTCATACCACTTCATCGAGAGATTACACGGGAACTAACGTACAGATTAACTACAACAGCTGCCACAACATCAGTTTTCCCCTTTTAGGTCGTCACTCGTCTCCTCCTGTTACCTTGTCTAGGTGTTACACTACAATATCCACCTCTTGTTCAGGTGTTACACAACGACATTCACGTAACTGGTTGAAGAGGTTAGTAAATAACTGCAGAGATAGACGACGTCTATTGGAATACTTTTCCGCATTCATCGTACCAGCACGAACTGAATTATTTATACATTATCCACACACCATGAGCAAGTTGGCCTTTTGTGCATTGGTACATCCCATCGTCTACTTACAAACTAGTGCATGGAATCTGACGCATTAACTGACAAGCAAGTCGCAATGCACTCGATGCACACACAAGCACGATGTAAGCAAACATAACACCCTACCTAGAAACTATGCAGGTTGCAAGGCACAAACAAGTGTCGTATTGGAAACTCTTCACAATATATCTTAATAAACGAATGGCACTTGAACTCTACAACAAAAATTACTGCCGGCCGCGGTGGCCGAGGAGACTGAGGCGCTCCAGTCACGGTCTGCACGGCCACTACGGTCGGGGGTTCGAATCTCCCCTCGGGCATGGATATTTGTACCGTCCTAGTTCGTAAGTAGTTCATAAGTAGTTTGTAAGTTTAGGGACTGATGACCCCGTAGTTAAGTCCCATAAGCTGTACAAACATTTGAACAAAAATCACTGACACTCTTATTTACCCTACATTTAGTTTGTTATTGCCAACAGGTCTTGTTACATTTAAAGAAGTGTATGTTTGCACATAAACACACATTCTGTGTATTATTATGATCTGATTATTGGCTAACAATACGAATCCTTGTCTGCCAGTGCAACCTGTAGAAACCGCACATGAATAACACTTTCTATTTCCGAAATATTTGCGTTACAAATTTTAGGTGATTTATCTTGTATATATGCTTTCTTTTAAAAACTGTAATAAAGTAATGCATTTAATCTAGAAAATACTCACGGAGGTTAAAATTTACTAACACTGTACGTTTTCGCTTTCATGTTAGAAATCCATACTTGAAACTTTCAGTGTTTAATACTGTAAGCCTATGTTACGACATCGTAATAGGTCACGTGACATTTCCTTAATTAGCACTCACTCGTTGGGTCCTTTGATGTTGTTCGAGACGTGTTCCAGAAACCCCGAATATTTCTGACGGCAACTTGGCAGTTAGCGAGAATTCGAGTTCTGCGAGTGAACGGGCATTGCGTAAGCAGTGTAACTAAGCGCGAAATGGAGATATGCGGAAATGCGTGCAGTTCGCGAGCTGTTACGGGTGCTGAGCACGAGTTCATCAACCTCGGCAGTGGTGCGTGATAAATAAACCCCACACGTAACAATCACGTAATCACTGCTTGATTAGAAATTACAGCTGTTACGAAATCTCGCTGCTCATCCTTCCATTCGTCAATATCGTCCGGTACACACAGGAATTGTGAAAAGTAAATGTTACGTCATTCTAGGGCTGAGGTTAAACTTTGCATAGGAAAAAAAATATTAGAGGTGGAGGGGAAAAATCCAATGGGACAACGAATGGGAATGGAACCGCAGAGACCGCGAGGGAAACTTTTCAGAATGGATGCTAAGCAGTTTAAAGAAATCACGAACCCGTTCGGTTAGCCGTGTGGTATGGCATATGCCGAGACGGGATGGCGCACCGGACCCGGTTCGTATCCGCCCGGCGGATTAACGAAAAGGGTCGGAAAGCCGGCCAGCCTGGATGTGATTTATAGGCGGTTTTCCCCTTTCCCTTAGGTAAATAAGAGGTTGGTACCGAAGCCCCGCAACAGTTACACGATTCGAAAACATTTCGTAACACTTTACACTTTCATAATATGAAAACGTGAACATATTGACGGAGTGGCTAAGGGTAGCCCTCTTAGTCCAGCTGTTGTCAATTTATTTATGGAGTTTTTCGAACAGCAGGCGCTACAGACGGCCAGAAAGAAACTAAGTGGTACCGATATGTTTACGACACAGTTGTAGTGTGGAACCATGGCGAAGAGGAATGGATTCCTTCTTTTAATTCATCTCAATAGCATTAATCAAAAGATACAGTTCACGATGGAGAAAGAGAGAAATGACCAACTTAACTACCTGGATATATCGGTAATTAAACGGGAGGACGAGAATCTGGGCCAAAAGGTGTACAGAAAGAACACACACACACACACACACACACACACACACTGATCGATACCTCCACAAGGAGTCAAACCATTATCCGACGCAAAAAAGAGGTATCATTAAAACCTTGGTGGATAGAGCCAACAAAATCTGTGAGCCAGTTTTCTTGGAGGATGAACTAATTCACTTACGGTGGGCCTTCAAGAAAAATGGATTTGGTGGCAAGGAAATTGATTGAGCTCTCCATCGAAGAAGAGAAGGAATCCAGAAGTTCCGAGCAACACCTGGAAAAGTTTTCCTTCCGTACATTAGCAGAATTACTGATCGAATCGGGGAAGTATTGGCCAAGCATGGCGTGGAAACGATCTACAGACCCACCAACACGATGAAAGAATACTTGAGATCAGCAAGAGACGCACGTCACCCCCTAGTAACACCTGGGGTATATAAAATTCTTTGCAGCTGAGGTCAAGTATATATTGGAACAACGAAAAGAAGCGTCAACACCCTTAAACGAACATAAAAGGAACTGTCGTCTGGGCCACACGGAAAAATCGGCAGTAGTAGAATATGTTTTTCAACATGGAACCGTGAAATAAAATTCGATGACACGAGCGTTTTAGCTAGTATTACTATGCACGCATGTATAGAGAAGCAATAGAGATTCACAAACAACAGAATAATTTTAATAGAAAAGAAGAAGGTTTGAAGTTAGATAAAATATGGATGTCGACATTGCACGAACAAGATGACAATCGATTACTTTTAATCGAGATCGCAGACGTCATCCAGAGATAGCCACACAGTCAGCCCCCACGTGCCGTACGGCAGTGCCCTCTATGTCTTCTATAAAAGCGAGAACATAGTGGCAGTAACCGAAAGACCCTGGAAGATGACTTCCGCAGCTAGACACGAAACGTCGGGAGGAAGTTTTATACCTGAACCGCGGCCTCTCAGCCAGAACGTTTTACCTGAAAACTTTACACTTTTACACATATAACACTACATGCAGACATTTGGGGTACACATTTCCTCCCGGGGTCATGGGATAGCGACAGGAAGGGCATCCGGCCACTCCCTAAACATTAACACGCTAAATGCGTTTACCAAAGCCGACCCTGCATTTGCGGGAACATGGCCATAGATATAGAAAGAGAGATAGTTTAAAGAAATCACGGATAACCTAAATGTGTACGGCCAGACATAAAACTGAATCTCTGTCATCTTAAGCGTGAGTCTAGCACTTAATTTGGCGTTGATAGTAATTTGTGTGAAAAATATTTAATACTCTACACACTGCAAGTGTGTGCGCAATGAAACTCGTGTGTTAACTAGAGTATGCTTACCTTAATATGTAAACTACACGCAAAACGTTGTTGCTTCTGTACGTATCACATTTTAACTTTGTTACAGGGTGGGGAGAGGGGACGGAATGAACCGTGCTACCATCCACTAAGGCCGGTCTAAATGGGCAGCAAAATTTTAAATTTTAATATCGTTACAATTGGATGAATGAAATGGTCAGTCAAAGTCTTGCAGAACTGAAAAAGACTGAAAATAAGATGGAAGCACAAATTATTCATAAAAAATGTTCAAATGTTTGTAGAGCTTATGGGACTTAACTACGGGGTCATCAGTCCCTAAACTTACAAACTACTTATGAATTAACTAATACTAAGGACTGCACAAATATCCATGCCCGAGGGGGAATTATACATAAAATCCAGTGTCTTATCGGAAATTTTATACGATATCGTTAAACACCTGGGATGCGTCTTTCTAAATATCAAAGCTTGCTAGTAGCATTGGCGCTAACTCATTCTCTACCATACGCCTACAAAACCCTTGAAAAATACCTGCATGTGCAAGTAAGGACTTTCAGAAGTGTAGATTTGTATAATAAAGTAATAAAAATAAATATTAGCAAATTATGGCCTAACAGTGCCCATATCAATAGGAGAAGTACCGTGTAGGAAAACGAAGTAAAATAAGCACACCACATTGACATGACATTGGTTTTTTGGATCCTGACTTCCGATTAAGCTGCGTTTATACACGGAAAGGTGCATTACATCATTTCCCCCCCCCCCCTCTCTCTCTCTCTCTCTCTCTCTCTCTCTCTCTCTCTCTCTCTACGAGGCGCGTCCAGAAAGTAAGATCCGTTGGTAATAAAATGAAATTGTACAAAGATATGGAAGAAATTTTTATTGCACAAAATTCTACAACTCTTAAACTCCTTTTCCACATAACTGCCGAAATTTTGCAGGCATTTGTCATAGCGTGACACCAGGTTTTGTATACCTTCTTCATATAAATCTGCCGCCTGTGTCTTCAACCAGTTGGAAACAGTTTCTTTGGGGGAAGTCCACAGCGAGAGCACTAATTGTAAACCTACGGTTTTCCTGGATCTTGTCATCAATCGCGTGAACCAGTACTTCTGTAACCAAAGGTGGACGCCCACTTCGTTCGTCATCGTGCACATCACTACGCCCGCCATTGAACTGTCGGACCCATCTTCTCACCATCGAATCACTCATCGCATTTGGTCCGTAAACATCGGAAATTTGCCGATAAATTTAACTTGGTTTCACTTTCCTCGCATTTAGAAACCGAATCACCGACCTGATTTCACAGGCGATGATTTTCAATCAACGCCGACATTTCAAACAAGCACAACGAAGCGTACGTAACTAACAGCGATCTCCAAATGGTGCACGTTCTTCTCCTTGATACACATCGTCTACAGCGCATGTGCGGAATTGCAATCGCAGCGCTGCAGCGGAGATAAATCGAAACGGAACTTACTTTCTGGACGCGCCTCGTATAATCTCCCATTATTGGGAATTTGCATTTCTTTTCTTGCCACGTCCGGCTATATTATTTTTTCTGCTTTGACTGTAATTTTTTAACAGTTTTCCCTCAACCCGTATCATTTTGAAGCTATAACCAAACTAACTAAATTCCGTCCGACAGGCCTCGACAGCCCCACTGAGTACTGACAGGCCGCCGAGGGTGTCACCGGATGCCCCACAATCCCGACCGTTTTATCAGTTTTCGAGGCCGGAGCCGCTACTTCTCCATCAAGTAGCTCCTCAGTGAGCCTCACACGGGCTGCGTGCACCCCGCTTGCCAACAGCACTCGGCAGACACAGACGGTTACCAATCCAAGTGCTAGCCAAGCCCGACAGTGCTCAACTTCGGTGATCTAACGGGAACCTGCGAATCCACTGCGGCACGGCCGTTGGCTGTTCATGCTATAATCGACATATTGCGACACACACTATCAAACTTACTTTGGCGCCGAAGCTAATAAACTGCATTGATTTCGATAGTTTCTTGGTACGAATACATATGATTTGTGAAAATAAGGCATCACTATTGAATAACATTGTAAAAACCTTGACAAAGTGAAGAGCCGAGGGGGGACAGGAGTCGCTACCAATTTTAAGCAGGGAGTGTCCAAAACCCGTAGTTGGCCCTGCTATATTTTCGGACTTGTCCCACTGCTGATTTGAATTGCCTGCATAATATATAGTGTTCCCTGCTTGCAATACTTGTGAACAGTTCGTATGTGACAGACTAACAAGGAGACCACATGGGTATCTGATTTTAGAATTTCTTTATATTTATGGTACGTGAAGTTCAAAACTTGAATAACAATCATCCAAAGCCATTAACGCAACTCTAAAACATTCTCGAGAAAACCAACATTGAAGTTTTGCAAGTACACGTAAATACCAAAATTAAAACAATTGCAGCATCTGTTGGTGTAGCTCAGGTGGTAGCGTTCTGGCCTCACAGTCATAGAACTGGTGGTTCAAATCCTGCTGTGACAAATATTTTTTCGTCGTTTTCGGATTTAGTTATGTAAAACATTTTGGGATCTCTAATTTCACGTGTTGTGTCAGTATTGTTTACGTGTATGTAGACGAGTTAAGCACTTTGTCGTCGCGTAAAACAATGGTTGAGTAGGTTAGCTTTTTGGAAAGTCATTAGTAGCTACGTAGATGAATTTCCAAAAATAGCTTTGTAGATCTTCAAAAACTGAACAATCAGAGACTACCGTCGTCAACTAATAGTGAAGACAATATTGTAAAAATTTAACTAATGTTTTTTGACTGAAACCATTATGATTAACAACCTTTTATAAAATATAGAAAAGTATGAATAAACAAAAATATGTGTATTTTTCGTAAAGGTTACTATCGGATATTAAAACTGCGCAAGTATTCGAACACAACAGAAAAAAATTAAAAAACCGGTCATAGTTTGATTCGAACCACGGAACCTACCGTCTACAGGCTAGAACACTACCACCTCAGATACACCGACATATTGTGTGAATGTTTTAATTGTTGATACTTACGTGTACTTGCAACACTTCAAACTCGATTTTCTCGATAATGCTTGAGAGTTGGGTCGAATGGCTTTGGCTGATTTGTGTTCTGAACTTCACGTACCATAAATATATTCTAAAATCCGACGCCATCCATGTGATCTCTTTGTAAGAGTGATGGTTATGTTACAGCATGACCTGTATCGTTCAGTAACGTAATTTCTACAAACTTTTTTCACCATCAACGAAATGAAGGAAAAACAGCCTAAAATTATTTCACTGAATGAACTATGAATTATAATCTTTGTTTTCTATTTCACAAGAATATAATTTCTTCACTTGTCCAAACAACTAGATGGCTTGCCTTTATTGCAAAGAATATTTCACTGTATCCCACCAATACGTGCTTCTGGAGAGAGTTGAACGAAATTTCGTTACAGAATGTAACTTGGGATTAAAGCTTACTTGCTGCAATTAAATTCTAGGGTTAACTGTTTTGAACAAATTGTCGAATCACGTAATGCACAATGCAGAACTTCAAGTTACTTGTATACGGAATAAAGAAATACATTTATGATAAGAATAAATGCTTATTCTTTCCTAAAATTTATTCAAAGACAAAATTGCCTGGCAAAAGTTATTATTTCAAATTACAACCCTATCCTTAGTTGATGTGTTTAGAAAAGCATTCAAACCATGGAACTGCAAACAAAGCTATCACCACACACAAGAATATTTCATAAGCAAAAGTTTTATTTTATCGTGGAATCCTACTCTCATGAATAATACAGCAGGCAGGTTGCAGTAAATTACCTATTCTGAAAAGTTATCAAACATTTCGAAAGTACACCATAACCCTGTTCCCAAGTCTGCTTGCAACAGCTTTCTGCAAAGTCCTGCGAACAAGGCTCCTCACGAGACACGACAACGCACAAACTACCACTCTTAGTGCTACTGATCGCCGATTAATCATGGTCGACAATAGTTTTGGAAAACCAATGGGTCGACACTTAACTGTCGAGCATAGCTGTATCTCTCAAACGTTTTTGGCTATCCTTAAACCACGTATTTGTATTTAAGGACTACAGCGCGACAAATGAAACTTTTACTATAACAAGAAAGTATTCAAATCAAATGTTTATAGAGCTTAAGGGACTTAACTGCGGGGTCATCAGTCCCTAAACTTACAAACTACTTATGAACTAGCTTATACTAAAGACGGCATAAACATACATACCCGAGGGGGGAATCGAACCCCCGACGGGGAACAGCCTCGTGCTTAGCATAGCGCCTCAATGCGCTCGGCCGCTCCGCCGACATATTTTATTATCTATACGTATTTTTCATAACCAACCTCTTACTCTTCCTCCATATATACTCTTTACAAAATAAACTGTGATACACATTTTGTTCTTATTTGAAACTACTCAGGCTGAGTGTTGGATGGTAATTATTTTCATAGATTCACCGTGAATAGCCATCAAACAAGTAACTGGAATTCGTGCATCACTTCTTGCCAGTTGTTAAGATGTCATCGGATTTGAAATACTTTCACACAAGAGAAAGAAAACTTCTGTATTTCTTTTTAAGTTTATTTCTGAAGTAAGAGTTTTAGGTTTCCTGCAAAATTTAATGGTTGATTGTGAGGTCTGAAACTTTTTGCAACAAAAATTCTGTTTCCTTTCACAGTGGCACGATTCGTCCAAACCATTCGTTATTGGCGTAGGATATATAAGCGTAGTGACCAGGAAACATCATAGCTGACTTTTCTACTTTCAGGACGACTCAGTGGAAATATCTGAATACCACAACCGTAGGAGCATTTCATCGATTTTATAAGAGAGAATCCGCTTGATGTTAATGATGTAATGATAAAGTGTGAACGTCAGGGATGCAGTGAAACTGCCAGAAACAGAAATAAGAAGTATGATCTGCGTTTACCAACATGATCGTTTGAGTGTTCCAAACAGAAATCAAAACGTTTTCGGCACTTACTGCGGATGACTTAAATTGTACTGCAATCAGTGGTCGAATGAGTAGCCGAGAGCAATATGATTTAAGTGTCAGCCATGTATTGAATAATCTCAGGCACGTCGTCACCTAGAGTGTAATAATCCTTGAATCTATCTTTTACAAGTTTCATTATATCTACATAACTACTAATCATATGTATTTGGGCCTACTTTTGATATTTTATGCTTGATTGCCGCGGTGGAGTAGCCGAGCGGTCTAAAGCGTCTCGCTGCGGATCGCGCGGTTGCTCGCCGTGGAGGTTCGAGCCCTCCCTGGGGCATGGGTGTGTGTGTGTTGTCCTTAGGTTAGTTTACCTAGGTTTAAGTAGTTTGTAAACTACGGACTGATGACCATGCAGTTTGGTCCGATAGATTTACAAATATTTGATTTGCTTTGTCGCCCTCTACATACGCTACGACGTTTATTTCATTACCTGATCAAGGTGGCATGGTACACTTGCATTTCGAAAAAAGACAGTTCAAATTCAAGATCTGACATTCCTATTTTAGTTTTATATGTTTTCCATAAACCCTATTAGGCAAATGCAGTAATGGTTCCTTTGAAAAGAATACGGTCAATTTAGTTCGCTATCCTTTCAGAACTTCGATCTTGTATTCAAACTCTGATGATGTCATTATTGACGGGCTGTTAATTAGTAATATTTTTTATTTTATGAAACGAGCATTTAGTTTATATCGTTTATCATTTAGTTTTCAATGACACGAAGAGTAATAATTTCAACATGATGTTCTTTTTTCGCACACGTCCGAAAGCACAGACAGGCACAACATTTATAATTAAGGTTGTGACGAACCAGTGATCCATTTCGTGCAGATGCACACCACGGGAATCGGAGAAACGTCGGGAAAAATGATGATAATGGTAAGAGGCACCACGTCAGGAGTGTGTGGATAAGTTGAGAGTTTGCGACCGACAGGAGGCGTGCTAGAATAGTCCTTGCAGTTGTGGTGAATAGCATTGATCTCAGAGCACCTGCCTAGTAAGCAGGAGACCGGGGCTCGAATTCCGATGTGTCATAAGTTTTCTTCTTTTCCCGTTGATATAATTCAAGGCCCAGTGGCAGCTGAAGTCAATGACTCCTTTGAGTATTTTATGACGATTTCATTGAAACACTCAGTCCGCAGTTAGTCACTTAAACTTTACAGCTCTGAAGATTCTTTACAGCCCGCTAAATTATAAATTCAGAAAATAACGAATAAGTATAATTTTGAAAAATGTGCAAAGTAAGGCCTTCATATAGTATTTGTTGCTCATTGGTGTTTGATGCTCGCACGTAATTAACATGATTTCTAGGTATTACGTGTATTTATATCACGTGGTTTTTTTACTTTCATATTTTAGGGACGTTGATGTTACACCTATGATCGTGGAATTGCAGAGAAACTGAGATAAAACGAAGGTAGCAATACCTTCTGAAACTTCAGTCCACGTTTTCAAGGCTCTGGAATATCGTGTGTAAGTTCGTCACTCAACATCGCCACTCTAAATCAGAAATATAGCCACCAGTGGAGATAATTTGTATGATAAATGAGTGATGCGTGAACCTAAATATCAGTGCGTCTATACTAGGAGAAAAGAGGTACAAATCTCATTCTGCCGTTCATATGTACTTTTTCCCGAATCGCCTAAGGGGACTTGCAGATGAAACATTACCCAACATTTCAACGAAGTAATATTTTACGTGTATAGAACACTCCGATTCATAGTGATACCAAAAAAGCGTAGTTCACAGGCAATTACATTTTCCATTCATACTTAAATTCAGTTTGAAGGTAATTTTGTGGAAATGCCATTACCATTTCACCGTTTGAAAAGCGCCAGAATGCGTTATGCATTTTTTTTTATTCTTCCGTTTTCCCGTCATTGTTACTATCATTCATCTTGCTACTCAAGTATTAAAACATATCTTCCGTTACAGTTTCTCAGTCCCTAATTTAATTTCCTCAGCATCATCTGATTTAATTGTCCTACATTCTGAAAATTAAAATACACAATCTTGTGTTTGTTCTACAGGTTCATAATTAATTTGTTCTAGCAAGAAGCGTCGGAAGAATCAGTTAACATGTCCTACATTGATTCACTCTTGTTTTACCTTTAATATTCATTTTATTGCCTTTTTTAAAGTCTGTAGCCATTCCATTCATTTCACCTTTCTAGTCAGTCAGTGAGAATATTTTATTTCTTCCTCCTGAATTCTGATTTCTTTTCCAGTGTTTGCCATTACTTTCCTTTACAACTTCATGTGTTTAACGGCGGTAAAATATGGGTCAGGTTAATACTGTGCCTCATTTTTTTCCTCAATTAGTGCATACCTTCAATTTAATTCTAGTGTTACAACAGCAGTCTCATACTTGTGCGTGATGGAGATAATACTTTCTGTATTTGGTAAAAAGAAAAGAAAATTATATTTGTGCTTTGGGAACCGAATTTCTATTTGAAAATGTTGGAGAACATTGAGGTGTGTGCTCACTGAAAAAGTGAAGAGTTTGGCCCGTTTGCAGCATACTGTCTAGAAAATGGGAGGAAGAGTGTCGTGGCGGTGGCAGAGCCCGCAGCAGGGAGACAGCCCCGCAGGGCGATAAGGAGGGCCAGTGTCCGGGACTGAGGCAGTGCAGTCGGTTTAATTTTGCGGCAGACCGTTAGCCGCGTATCAGCGGAGTTACTGCCTCTGTAAGCTCCAGGAAGGTCGGAGGTCGCCACCAGCAAAACGTCTTCGCCGGCTTCCTCGCGTCAGCGAACTTTACCTAAACAAACGTCTGCGCAAGGGAACGTCACTAACGGGATTGTCTGACACCACACGGTGTAAACTTTCCTAAAGGGGCCACGTAATCAAGGGCGATACCGAATGGAAATAATGTGAATACCAGACTAGCTCACGCAACTGACCGGAAACAGAGTGAACTTATTACTCTGGTTGACATTATCAGCCGTAAATTATACGAATACAAAATACTTACATCTACCGTCGCAGGGCAATGAAATAAATTCATTGTAGAAGTCGGCCACGCTTACTATGTTTATTTACATTCACTTATTTCTTATGGAATAATATTTTAGAGCAATTCACCACGGATTGAAAAGGTATTCATTACACAAAAGCGTGTAATCAGAATAATTTCTGCAACCCACCTAAGATAATCCAAAAGAAGTTTATTTAAGGATCTAAGGATGTTCAGAATGTATATATCACTTATGATATTTGTCTTTAATAAACCAACCAAATTCAAAACTAATACCAGTGTGTATAACAACAACGATGTTGTTCACTAGTCATGGTTTAATCCAGTTTTGACACAGAAAGCGATGAAATATGCTGCTGCAAAAGTCTTTGGTCACTTACCAAATAGTATCAAAAGACTGACAGATAGCAACTTCCATTTAAAAATATCTTAAAACAATTGTAATGTTAACTCCTACACAGTAGATTTACTTTTAGATACAAATTATTAAATTAAAAAAAATTAAATTAATGTCTTTCAGTGTCCAGTAAAGGTACCTTTTATTACATTTACACGTTCCATGTCATCATGAAATGTCCTATCATGATCTATGTCACAAGTATTAATCAAATCTAACAGATGAGCATATGCTAACGGAAACATCGCTAAAGGAAATGTATTCGCAATTGCAAATATGGCTATACTTCAGCTCTATGATCCAATTGTGACATATGAAAATTTTTGCCGTACCGGCACTCGAAACCACATATTCCGCATTTCGTGAGCTGGACTATGTGAAATCACCTATTTTGAGACCCAGATTTCGACTGCAGGGTAACAAGTAAAGGACGTCAGATGTCGCGGTATTATTCGTTCTCGGAAGAGGAACCGAACACCGAACAGCGAGACTGCTGGCTGCGAGATTATCTGTTCCGAGAGCGCGGTCTCGATAATGAGGCAACCCGAGACACTCTTCTGCTCTCCTGCAACCCACCAGTCGCATGTGCCGCTCCGAACGCGGGTCGTACGGCTATCCGACTTACAAATATACTAGTAGGGAACACGCACGTATGACAGTTCACAGTTGTGCTGGTTTGTGTGACTGCATTTTAAAGACAAAAATATTTCAATCGATAGAATCAAAACTGAGACATGCAAACTAATCCATTCTACCTGAATGTAAAACTGCCAAAGTTTCCTGTACCAGAGTTATTTATTGAAACATAAAAAAATGTTCAAATGTCTGTAAATCTATCGGACCAAACTGCGTGGTCATCAGTCCGTAGCTTACAAACTACTTAAACCTAGGTAAACTAACCTAAGGACAAACACACACACCCATGCCCCAGGGAGGATTCGAACCTCCACGGCGAACAGCCGCGCGCTCCGCAGCGAGACGCTTTAGACCGTTCGGCTACTCCACCGCGGCTTGAAACATCAGTGGTGGCACTCTAGTTATTAATAAACTGTCATGTAACGGTGAAAAGTAAATCGTAAAACCTAATGATGAAGCTAGGAATGACGGCTACAAATTATTTTCTACATGAAAATACGATTCTCGTGGGGTCTCATCTAGGCATTTACATGACGTCATTTGTTACAGAAGTAAGGAAAACTAGCCATCCACCTCCTTGCCTACCATATATACTAATTATGAATTTTCTGTGTGTGCGTATTGAACGCACGGTTGTTTTTAAAGTGATGTCTCATTTTATAAATTTTTAAAGAAATGTATTTTGTCCATCAGTCCCTAGACGTACAAACTACTTAATCTAAGTTCAACTAACCCGAGGACAACACACCCATCAGTGCCCGAGGGAGGATTCGAACCTACGACGCGCGAAGCCGCGTGATCCGTAACGTGGCGCTCCAGACAGCCTTTTATTTATTGATTTATTTATTTATTGTTCTACATTTGGGCCTCCTTTCTCCTCTAACAGCTCATCCTTTCGCTCGCCAATATCCCCTTCTGTGGCGTCAGCTTCAATGCCTTTTTAAACAATTTGTGTTCCTTATATGTGTTCGCCATACAGGTAAATTAAAGAAGTATCTTCTATCCTGGTATCATGAAATGTACGAGTGTAGGTTCCAGTAGTGCCGTATGATCTCCGCAGTACGTTGCCTTCGCAGCGAAGTAAGGACTCAGAAAAAATCAAATGTTTGTTAAGCTTAAGGTACTTAACTACGGGGTCGTCAGTCCCTAAACTTACAAACTACTTATGAACTACCTACAACTAAGGACGGCACAAATATCCATGCCCGAGGGGGGATTCGAACCCCCGACTCAGGACTCAGAGTTCGTCTTCTCGAAGAGCTAAGTTTCCGTGTCATGTCGGTCAATATTTGCTTCAGTTTCCCGAAGTCCATTTTTCATAATTAATTATTTACACATTTATTTCCTCTGCTCTTAACTCTGAGGTGGAACCCGCTGAGAACCCCGTACTGTTATTTGTCTGTGACTATAGTGCATCTAAGTGGCGTGATCTTCGCTGTTCCCGAAATGTTCATATACAGGGTGTTTCACTAAGTGTGTTTGCCTCTGTAACTTATAAAATAATAGATGACGGGAAATTTTAATGCGGTAGGTCAACACAAGAAATGCTACACTTTCTGCGGAGCTATGAACATAGTTTATTGTATCATTTTCCAAAGAGTTACAGCACAAAGATATAATTTTTTAAATGGAACAATAGTTTTTTCTATGGTGCATTGGATTCGTTGAAACCAGCTGCGTACAAATCAATTTAAACTACATTCCTATCACTGTTAGGTTGGGAGCTACAACCCTTCAAAGTTCCGGGGGCGGAGGGTGCGATAGCGTAGCTCACTGGCCGAGTGGCTATCCCCTGGGGCACGGCCCACTGTCTCATGACAACCAGCCAGTCAGCTATGCTGTCGTAGCCTCCGCCCCCTAAACTTTAAAGGCTTGTAGCTCCGAAACAAACAGTGGTAGGAATGTAGTTTAAATTGATTTGTACGCAGCTGGTTTCAACGAATCCAATGCACCATAGAAAAAACTATTGTTCCATTAAAAAATTATATCTTTGTGCTGTAACTCTTTGGAAAATGATACAATAAACTATGTTCATAGCTCCGCAGAAAGTGTAACATTTCTTGTGTTGACCTACCGCATTAAAATTTCCCGTCACCTATTATTTTATAAGTTACAGAGGCAAACACACTTAGTGGAACACCCTGTATATTTTTAATAAAAAAATTGTAGCAAACCAATATGTCCTCTTCAATGTACACAGCGAGTAAATAAAGTTTTCTCCAATGAACAATATGATTTGCATAATGAATTAACTGGTACAAAACTCTAGTATTTTAAACACAATTGGTGCGTAACTTCTGAAGCTTTTAAGGAATTGTCCAGATTATACAGAAGAAGGAAGGACACTTGAATATTTTTTGCAGCGTCGCTGGATTAATACACAGAGTTTAGATAGACCGAATGGTTAGGAACGCACAGAATATAAAATAATAGTAATAAACATTGAAAAGAAAGAAGCTGCCTAGTTTGTCCATACCTTAAAGGCGTCCAACGTTTAATGAAATAGCGAGGAAATTCTGAAACGTCATTTTAGACTTTCGATATTTTTTGATCGTAAAATAGTCCGCAGTCAAGTACATATACAACCATGGAGCATTGGAATTTTGTCGGTAATCATGTAATATAGAAATTGACTCATTAACCAGGTATAACTATTATTCTTGGATTCTGGAAGAGCCGCCAATCCGGGTGAAGTACGTCTTGTAGTTGTATGGAATTCTTTGGCTTTCTGTTTATAAGTGCCAGTTTCTTCCTTGTCCAAGTCCATATTTGCTTCTGATCTCTACATTTCAATATATGAGGTAGTGTTTCCACGGATTATATTTGTTACGAAGTAGTGTTGGTCGGAACTTAATGCTGAATAGTTTTTCTGCGGTTGGTATCACTTCATTGACCACGCCGTACCAAGCCGAAATGACGCCTAATCGAAGAAAAGGATTACTAACATTCTTTTATATATGCCTCCAATTTCCGCTCACATATTCTTGAGCAATACGGTTTGGCAGCTGCCGTTTAATAAGTTCCGTATAGACCGTGGCAGTGTGGAATTGTCGGTTGTGTTCAGGAATATAGGTGAGCTCTACATGATACTTTCGGATATATTCAAGATCGGCGTGTGTATGACCCACATTTGTCGGCAAAGGCAAGTCCACAGGACGTAACTGCCTAAAAAGATTGGCGGTGAGACCGCTCTCATCGCTCTGTATGATGCGTGAAGTACGGTACATGAAAATTGCCAGACATAGTGACTGAACACCCAATCCGCCTCTGGTACGAGGTAGCGAAGTCGACTTGAACGAGACTTTATAAATATTATCCTGCCAAACATACCAACAAGCAAGCGGTAGAATTTTGTGCTCTGTATCTGTGGGAATAAGAAGAACAGCAGCAATATGATAAACCTGACTGAGATCACAGGTATTGACAAAGATCGCTCTCTGTATCCGATCTAAAGATCGCACCTTGTTTTCTTTGATCATTGCACGTAAAACATTAAGCTTGCGTTCCCAGTTGACTTTCACCATGTCCTGCGGTTCGGTGTAATAACCAATACTAGACTGATCAATCCTAGACACAAAACAGGTTAGATCACTGTTGCAGGAGCAAAAAAAAACACATGCAAAATTTAAAAAGACACAGAATCCCCAAGACTGGCAATCTTTTACAGAAACTCGCAACCTAGCGCGGACTTCAATGCGAGAAGCTTATAATAGTTTCCACAATGAAATCCTGTCTCGTAATCTTGCAGAAAATCCAAAGAAATTCTGGTCATATGTGAAGTAAACCAGCGGCAAAAAACCAACAATACCATAATTACGCGATAGCAATGGTAATACTACCGATGACAGTACTGCTAAAGCAGAATTACTAAACACAGCTTTACGAAATCGTTCACCAAAGAAGACGAAGTGGACGCTCCCGAATTCGAACCAAGAACAGCTGTCAGCATACGAAATTTAGAAGTAGATGTTCCTGGAGTAGTAAAACAACTTAAGTTACTAAATAAAAACCAATCTTCCGGGCCAGATTATATACCAACTAGATTCCTCTCAGAGTAACAGAATTATCGGCTCCTCTTCTAGTTTCGGCCAAAACCGTAACCGAAACTTGCGAAATTAAGTTAAAATTTCTGTGTATTTCTGTGACGACGTCATAAACCGTGACTGTGGCTATAATCTTAGCAAAGCTTGGGAACCAGCGATTGGGTTAATTAAATCTATCAAACGTAACATAGTGACGACCGCGGCGGACAGAGCCCTCACATCGACGTCATGTCACATCCCGTCGCAATCGGTTCCACTGCGCGACCGCGGCGTGGGGGCGCGGAGCACGGAGGGGGCGTTCCGCCGGTGGAGGGTATTTAAATCGCCCCCCACCGGGCTAGAGCCCAGTTCCCCTCGAGCCGCCGTAGCGTGCGGATCTCCGTGCCGGCGCGTTTCCAGGAGCTCAGTCCGTCAGTTCACCTGATGACGGCGACATGTATGATCGCCGAAATATTGTGCTCTTTGGACACTGTAGACCGGCAGTACACCTGTGGATAATCTGATTATCAAATACGCCGGGAGAAAATCAAGAATCACGACTTTTATAATGTTTCTCTACAGTTCCATTCTCTAACAGCTCGTGGAAAAAAGGAACACCTACATCTTTCCGTTTTCGTTCTGCTTTCTTTTATTTTATTTTGATGATCATGTCTTCCTTTGTAAGTGGATGCTAACAAAATCTGTTTGCATTCGGAAGAGAAAGTTGGTGAAAAAATTTCTCGAATAGATCTCGTCGCAACGAGTAACGCCTTTATTTTAACGATTTCCACCTTAACTCTTGCATCATTTTCGTGACACTCTCTCATCTATATCGCGATAATACAAATCGAGCTGTCCTCTGTACTTTCTCTAAGTCGTCCGTCAATCCCCTTGGTGGGGATCCCACAATGCGCAACACTACTCCAAAATAGGACGCACAAGTGTGGTGTAAGCAGTTTCTTTCATAGAGATGTTGCATCTTCTAAGTGTTCTGCGAACGATACGTAATCTTTGGTTAGCTTTCCCCCACAATATTTTCTGTGTGTTCTTTGCAATTTAAGTTGTTTGTAATTGTTACTCCTAGGTATGCAGTTGAATTTACGGCCTGTAGTTTTGACTGATTTATGGTGTAAATGAAGTTTAACGGGCTTCTTTTGGTGGTCATTTGGATGATTTCACACTTCTCGTTACTGAAGGTCAATTGCCATTTTTTGCACCATGCTGATATCTTATCTAAATAATTTTGCAGATGCTTTTGAACTTCTGGTGACTTTACTAATCGATAAGTGACAGCATCATCCTCGAACAGTCTTACGCAGCTACTCATATTATCTCCTAAGTCGTTTATAAAAATAAGGAACAGTACGGGCCCTATAACACTTCCCTGGGGAACGCCAGATATCACTTCAGTTCTACTCGATGACTTTCCGTCAATTACAACGTACTGTGCCCTTTCTAACAGGAAATCACGAATCCAATCGCACAGTTGTGGCAATATTAAAGAAGCACGCAATTTCATTAGAAGCAGCTTGTGAGGTACAGTGTCAAAAGCCTCCCGGAAATCTAGAAATACGGAATCTGTTTGACATCCCTTATCGATAGCACTCATCACATCATGTGAGTAAAGGGCTATCTGTGTTTCACAAGAATGATACGTTCTGAATCCGTGTTAATTATGTGTCAGTAGGTCTTTTTTTCCGAGTTAGTTCATAATATTTGAGGAAAGTATATCGTCTAAAATCCTACTTCAAACAGACGTCATTGTTATAGGCCTGTAATTTTTCTGGACACTCCTATTGCCTTTCTTGAATTCTGGCGTAATCTGTGCAACTTTCCAGTATTTGGGTACGGAATGTTTCTTGAACTAGCGGTTGTATATGATAACTAGAGATGGGGCTATTACATCTGCATTCTCTGAAAGGAAACTAATAGGTTTACAATCGGGACCAGGAGACTTACTTTTGTTAAGTGATTTAATTTGTCTTAATACACCAGGGGTATCAACTTTTAAATTACGCATGCTGGCGGTTGTTCTTGATAGGAATTCTGGAGTATTTTCTTCGTCTTCTTTCGTGAAGAAATTTCTGAAGGCCGTGTTAAGCAGTTCTGCTCTAGCTGAACTGTCATCAGTAGCATCACCATTACTATCGCGTTGTGAAGGTATTGATTGTGTGTTACCGCTAGTATACTTTACACACGACCATAATTTGTTAGAATTCTCTACCAAATTACGTGACAGGGTTTCGTTGTGGAATTTATTATAAGCTTTTCACAAAGAAGTTCGAGCTAAATTTCGAGTTTCTGTAAAAGAATGCCAGTCGAAGATTAGGTGTCCGTTTAAATTTGGCATTCTTTTTTTTTCTTTGCTTTTACAAGAGTGATCTAACCTGCCTTGTGTACTAGGGCGGGTCAGACCACTCTTTTGTTAATTTGTTTGATATAAAACTTTCAATGGTTGTCGATATTATTTTTTTTTTATCGTAAGCCATATCTGATCTACACTTACATTGTTAGTTTCGAAAGTCTAGAGATTCTCACTCAGGAAAGCGTTAACCGAATTGTTATCTGCTTTTTTGAATAGATATATTTTTCGCTTATTAGTGGTAGATTTGGGAAATCCGATGTTCGTTTTCGCTACAACATCACTGTCTTCACTAATCCATGCGTCTGTTTTGATACTCTATATTAGCTCCGTATCATCAGCTGCTAAGAGGACAAGTATATTTTCACAACCATTTACTATTCTAGTGGGTTCATGAACTAATTTCTCAAGATAATTTTCGGAGAATACGTTCAGTACGATTTTTCTCCGTCGGGGGTTCGAATCCCCCGTCGGGCACAGATGTTCGTGTCGGTTTTAGTATAAGGTAGTTCATAAGAAGATTGCAAGTTAGGGACTGATGACCCGGCAATTAAGTCCCTTTAGCTTAACAAACATTTGAACATCATTACGATTTCGGATGATGTTTTATGCTTTATGCTTTTACACATGTAGTCTTGCCAACTTATCGAGGATAAGTTTAAAGTCGCCACCAATTAAAATTGTATGCTGGGGGAACGTTTTTGAAATTTGGTCCAAGCTTACTTTGGACATATCTGCAATCGAAACATCTGAGTCAGGGGGACGGTAAAAAGAGCCAATTATTAAGTTATTCTTGTTGTGAGGTGGAACCTCTGTCCATACCAATTCAAAGGTACTATGTACTTCAATTATGCTACAAGATAAACCACTTGTGACAGTAATAAATACTCCACCACCTATTTTATTCAATCTATCCATTCTGAACACCATTTGCCCCTTAATAATTTTTTTTTAAAGAAAAGAAAAAGAAAAATACGCAGTCCACGCCAAAGAGCCCCCACTACCCGTGTAGCCGCTTCCTGCGTGCAGTGGACTCCTGACCTATTCAGCGCCGGCCGCGGTGGCCGAGGTGATTGAGGAGCTCCAGTCACGGTCAGCACGGTCACTACGGTCGGGGGTTCGAATCCCCCATCAGGCATGGATATTTGTGCCGTCCTAGTCCGTAAGTAGTTCATAAGTAGTTTGTAAGTTTAGGGACTGATGACCCCGTAGTTAAGTCCCATAAGCTTAACAAACATTTGAACCTATTCAGCGGAACCCGGAACCCCACACGGTCGCACATCCGTCTGAGCCTCCGATTTAGACCCCCCACTCGTCTCTGTACCAGAGGTCCACAGTCGGTCCTGTCAACTATGCTGCAGATAGTGAGTCTGCTTTCATCTCCCAAGCAAGATTGACAATGTTTACCACTTCAGATAGCCGCTCAAAACCTGAGAGAATCTCTTCAGATCCGAAGCGACACTCATCATTGGTACCCATGTGGGCCACCACCTGCAGTTGGCTACACCACGTATCCTTCATGGCATCCAGAAGGACCCATTCCACAGGTGGAATGACGCCACCAAGTATCCACACGGAGTGCACGTTGGCCTTTTTCCCCTCCATTGCAGCCATCTCTCTAAGGGGCTCCATTACCCGCCTAACGTTGGAGCTCCCTACTACGAGCAAACCCACTCTCTGTGAACGCACGGATCTTGCAGGTTGCGTAGTGACTTCAGGATGAGCGACACCATCAGGCTCAGGAACGTTGTCCTGAACAGATAGCAACTCAAACCTCTTCGCAAGACGTACCGGGAAGGCCACAAGACCGGTCCCCCGGAATGTCTTACTCCGGCTGCCACGCACTGGAGCGACCTCCCACGCAACCACGGGTGTGGTGTCTGCCTCATTGCTATCAGTATCAGAGCGCGTCGCTGCCGCAGGCCGATCAGTGGACACGCCGCGAATCCGTTCGGTTCTCCCTTACCGGCCAACACCAACGATCAAAGACGCCTTTCGACAGCAGCCTCGAGCTGAGCCACCGAGGTTAACAGAGCTTGAAGATGGGAGCGAAGAGTCACCAGCTCAGATTGCATCCGCACACTGCAGTCACAGCCCCTACTCGTGATTACAATATCCAGAAAAACTAACGACTAGAGAGACGCGGTGTAGAATCGAAAGAGGGTAACTAAAGTAAACTAAGACGGCTACAGCTGGTACTACTCCAACGAAAGCAAAACAGACGACTGTCGGGATTCAGACGGCGGAAAAATACACAAATGAGATGCTTAACGCAAAAATGAATCCAATATCCACGCGAGCACAAAAACAGAAGACGGTCGCGATTCACAAGGCGGAAGAGTACACTAACCAGATATTTACGCAAAACAATCTAATATACACGCGACCACAAGATAAATTTAATAAACTAATGCAATAATGTCACAGAACAGTCAAAATATGTCGCTTTTAATAAGAAGCCGGTTACACTCACAGTATCGGTCTGCTCTGATCCTGACAACGGCCATGTAGTGACTGACGCTAGTAAACAAATTTAACTGCGTTCAAAACAAAAGAGAATACGGTCGCGATTCACACGGCAGAAGAATACACAAGCCAGATATTTAAGCAAAAATTAATGTAATATACACGCGAGCAAAGATAAATTTAATAAACTAATGCAATAACGTCACAGAAGCCAAAATATGTCGCTTCAAGTAAGAAACCGGTTACTCTCTCGGTATCGGCTTACTCTGCTCTCGACAACGGCCGCGCAGTGACAATGAACACTGGACACGATCCCATTTTAGTAGATAACGTCTTTCATAAGAAAAATATAGATGGATTACTACCCTCGGTTCTTCTGTTTACGGCCGTAAATAAAATAAATATTTCTCCATCCCTTTTATCGCTCCTGTGTCTTACTGAATTCAGCGTCTTCTTAGAAAAAAATATAACTGCGTTGTAGCATTTTCTACCACGAACAGCCTTCAAATCAATTTTATTAATAATTTTAAATCCAACGATCCCCCTTTGCAGAAGTCAGGTGTTTATAAAATTACTTAAGATACCTGTCCTTCATATTATATAAGACATACTGGACGAGCTTTTGCTATTAAAAGCAAAGAAAATTTTTTAGGGAAAATATGTACGAATATTTACCACTCGTCTTCTGGCGATCACTTATAAATCACAAATCACAAAACAAAAGATATTCAGGGTATTAGCATCTTGCATATAGAGAACAAAGGAAAAATTAAGATTCTTGAAGAGCTGTATGTTTTTACCATTTTTCTTTATGATGATGGGTTCATTCTTAACGAACATCTACAGTTACATCGTAAAGATTTTTTCGATGCTCTAAAGCCGTTGCTTGGGGACCCTTAAGGTTGTGTTTGTGCTTGGGTTCTTCGTGAAGATATCGGTAATAATATTTTCCTTTTCGTTAATGAATATGGTATTAATATGGAAAAACATGTATCATCATTTATGTATTAACTGCCAAAACACTGAAAATATTTTCGTTGCTTCGCATCATTGCATTAATGACTTTAATTTGACTAAGTTATTATCTAAATAGATCTGACATTAGTCTTGCATTTTACATTATTTTGTTAATGTATTTAATTACGTTTGGAACCGTCTGAATTAAGCAGCTGTTTCTTGTACTCGACAAGAGATGGTACTACAAGTGTCTTTGCCACTGGTGGTATGAACTGCAGCTCAGACTAATGGCGCTCGTAACAAATTCAAATGGTCACATGTTTTTAAATCTAAGGGATTTAACTGCTGCGGTTATCAGTCGCTAGGTTTACAAACTCTACAAAATAACTTATGCTAAGGACAAAACACACACACACACGCCCGAGGAAAGACTCGAACCTTCGATGGCGAGCAACCGCGCGTTTCGCAGCAAGGCGCCTTAGAGCGCTCAGCCACTCCACCGCGGCCCGCTCGTAACAGCAAGCACTACGGCAGCCCACATCGGCTATCCACATTCTTTTAACATTTATAAACCCGCTAGTATTCTCCTGGCATGTGTTTTTATTACTAACAAACTTGATGTTAATTTATATTACTTGAGCACCATATACTGTAATTTCTTACGTCTCATGTGAGTACGTTATTTGACTGGCGACATCATTAATTTGTCATATCAAATACATTATATCATGTAATAATTTCTAATATGCTATTTGTGATTCATTTCTAGGTCATTATTTGATACTTGTTATTGAGACACCATTAGATGGTGTCTATATCTGGATAAAGTGTATTTATTACAAACCAATTTGTGGGGCTGCTTATTTTTATTTGCAATAGAAGTTATGTCAATGTAAAACTGAAGGGGGGAAACGCCGGCCGCGGTGGCCGAGGAGACTGAGGCGCTCCAGTCACGGTCTGCATGGCCACTACGGTCGGGGGTTCGAATCCCCCCTCGGGCATGGATATTTGTGCCGTCTTTAGTATAAGGTAGTTCATAAATAGTTTGTAAGTTTAGGGACTGATGAACCCGTAGTCAAGTCCCATAAGCATAACAAACATTTGAGCATTTTGCTAATGAACAAAATTCTCAGTGTCTGCTCTTGCGAATTGTTAGTTGTACAATTCGCCATTCATCACAGGCAGTGCACATCGTATTTAAGCCAAGGCAAGGCATGCGGCATTTGTAATAAACATCTCACCCTGTGGGAGAATTATGTTACGGAATGTACGAGCACTCATCGATAGTACACCATTTATAGCCCATGTTAGTTTGGATCGGTTCATCGAATGTGTTCGAGTTGCCTTTATATCAACCTCACACCGTTAAATCTATTGTCATGCAACGTCAATTATTGTATAATTTAAGTATCCGAAAATATTGTTACAGGACTTTCATTATCATCCATATCATCATCTACGGAAGGACTCACCTCAGACGATCATCTATTACGACAACGATTACGTAAACCAATGGTTGTAATGATAGACAACCAGAACGATGTTTTAACAACCTGTGGACGTCTGACGAAGCCTAATTACATCTCATTGGATTGGATAATAAACAAAATTTACGTTATTGGGTACAGGATTATCTTAAGAATCTACACCAACGTCCAGTGTAGAGTAACAAAGTCACCATGTTGTGTGTATATTAGCATATACTGTAACAGCGACCACACAATTTTCGTTTAAAGTGTTTGCTCTAGCGTATACACACCTTAGTGTGACTTAAAAGAGGATTGTGAGTACCATTGTAGATATTGTATAGCAGGTAATAGTTTATATTGCATAATTTGAAAGAATCAATACAGCCTGCATGTAAATTGTATATAAAACAGCAATGTAATAAGGTAATAAGCAACGATATTATGTTTGAATAGTGTGGAATTCTTGTATTTCCAAAGTAGGTGTGGTAAATTATGAAACGTGAACTTTGGCAGTAGAGTCCTGCACAGCGCTGATTCCAGCTCGCCCAGCCCGTGCGTAACGGCCTGGCCTGTACGGTAGACTTGCGCATAATAGTTCGCGATCGGGAGCGCTTACTTTAGTTCGCGGCTATGCCGCGAACTAGTTCGTTCTTTTAGTTCGTCCGCTCCCAGTGACGGCTGAGCGGCGTGGTCTGCGCATGCAGGTGGAGGGAGAAGTTTAAAAAAATGTTCAAATGTTTGTTAAGCTTATGGGACTTAACTACGGGGTCATCAGTCCCTAAACATACAAAATACTTATGAACTACTTACGAACTAGGACGGCACAAATATCCATGCCCGAGGGGGGATTCGAACCCCCGACCGTAGTGGCCGTGCAGACCGTGACTGGAGCGTCTCAGTCCCCTCGGCCACCGCGGCCGGCCCCAGTTATTTACACGAATGGGTGATACAATGGTATTTAACTACTTTGCATACAGATTACCCGTAGTTAATATTATTTAGACACTGCTGAATACCTTAGAAAAGAAAATTTGTGGCAGTGAACTATGAAACTACAGCAAAGCTGCAGCTTAGCTCGAAATGACGGTAACTGGCAGAAGGAAATCACCCGATTTTGCGCGCTCTCGCGTGGTCTCGCTGTTCCCCGTCAGCCTTCGCAAAAGGAGCGGACGAACTAAGAGGCGAGGGATCTACGAACTAGTTCGCTTAGTTCGCCTGTGGGAGAGCTCTTCCGAACTAGTTCGTTCGCGAACTACACAAGACTACTGTACAGGCCGAAACCAGCCCGTCTGGGCTGGAGGGCTGACCTTGGCCCAGCAGGCTAGAGAGCTGGCAGGCTGAGCGCAGTCCAAGGGGCCAGCCCGTCCGAGTTGATGCAGCCGCCACTGCACCAGCCCGTCGGGTCGCGCGCTGTCTTTACCAGCCGGCGCCTCGCCCCTGCTGTGTTACGGTCTGGCCGCCCACTGACACGGAGTGATAAGCAACGTAACACATCTTTATTATTTTTTTTTTTTGGGGGGGGGGAGGATGGGGTGCCATACGCAATAGCAACCGAAGTCTTGTTTGACTCTTGGAGGAACATATGCTCCCCAAACATCGACAGTTGGTTTTTGGAAAACACTTGACTGGTACACTTGTGTTTCAAATGTACAGTACTTGTTATTATTATTATTAATTTTTTGAAAACTAGCTACTGGTAACAATCCAAAGACACCATCAACATATTCCATTGTTTTGCAGTTTAAATGAGTTATTTACTCCTCCTTTTGAAGTGAAACCTATCTGTACTCAAATCAAAAAATGTTCAAATGTTTCTATAGCTTATGGGACTTAACAACGGGGCCATCAGTCCCTCAACTTAGAAATTAATTATGAACTAAATACTACTAAGGACGGCACAAATATCCATGCCCGAGGGGAATTCGAACCCCCGACCGTAGTGGCCGTGCAGACCGTGATTGGAGCGCCTCAGTCCCCTCTGCCACCGCGGCCTGCGTGTCTGTACTTTTTCTCTCAGTTTGAACAGACGTTCTTTCTTTCGGGTTTAACTCTTTTCGTTTCTCAGCATTCAATCACCTGAGTGAAACCTGTGTGTAATCGTTTCATTAGGGGGCGTGCATTAATTGAGGTGATTTTGGCGTTTCTTCAAGACCCCCTCTCGCTCTGTAGAGATGTGACATTTTTCTCCACCCCCTCCCACCAATCTCACATGAGTACAGAATGAGGCACGCCGGTCGCGGTGGCCGAGGGGACTGAGGCGCTCCAGTCACGGTCTGCGCGGCCACTACGGTCGGGGGTTCGAATCCACCCTCGGGCATGGATATTTGTGCCGTCCATAGTATTAGCTAGTTCATAAGTAGTTTGTAAGTTTAGGGACTGATGACCCCGAGGTTAAGTGCCATAAGCTCTACAAACATTTGAACATTTTTGAATGAGGCACTGCGCAGCAGGCTGGCGGGCCTGCAGGCCGATCGGTTGGCCCGAGCGCTTGCTTCATTTGGCCCAGTGGGCTGCGCTAAGCTCGGCGGGCTAGACGGGTAAGCTGAGCCAACCACCAAGCCCGTACGGGCTAGGCGGGCTGAAATGAGCGCCGCCCAGAACTCTTTTGGCAGCATTATTACTATATGCATCCAGACAGGACCTACTTGATATTATTCTTTTCTTGGCTGCCGGAGAGCAAACAACCGTAGGCATCCATCGGAAAATGAAGAATGCATATGGTTCAACATGTCTGTCTGTGGAAAACCCTGACAAAAATGCTGCTGTTCCCTTTGAAGACATGCGGCCGCGCATCACGTACAGCATAACAATTGATAAGGGAAAAACTCGCCGCGGTGGAGTAGCCGAGCGGTCTAAAGCGTCTTGCTGCGCCGGCCGCGTTGGCCGAGGAGACTAAGGCGCTCCAGTCACGGTCTGCACGGCCACTACGGTCGGGAGTTCGAATCCCCCCTCGGGAGTGGATATTTGTGCCGTCCTAGTTCGTAAGTAGTTCATAAGTAGTTTGTAAGTTTAGGGACTGATGACCCCGTAGTTAAGTCCCATAGACTATACAAACATTTGAACATTTTTTTCTCGTCTCGCTGCGGAGCGCGCGGTTGCTCGCCGTGGAGGTTCGAGTCCTCCCTGGGGCATGGGTCTGTGTGTGTCTGTCCTTAGGTTAGTTTACCTAGGTTTAAGTAGTTTGTAAGCTACGGACTGATGACCACGCAGTTTGGTCCGATAGATTTACAAACATTTGAACATTTGATTTTGGACCTGCAGTATAGACATAATCTCTCTCTATGTGAGTATAACATCTATGTCCCTTAAAAAGGAAAAAGAACGACGATTACTGTCGATCAAGTAAGTATAGAGGGCTGTTACGATCATCTTCATGGAGTAGATTCTGTGTTTTACCAAACATGAATCTTCAACCTTGTGAGTGAATAGGATGATTTTCGCAGTCCCCACGGGGATTTTACTTGATTGGTACACCAATTCTGGACTGTACAGCCTTAATTATATAACAGACATTTTTTAATTCTGAGTACGTGTACAGCGTGTATCTTCTCGTCACTATACACGAAAAAGTTATCAAAATGTGCATAAATTACTGACAATGGCTCGTTTTAGGAAGGTGGGTTAACGTCACACGTAGCACAAATTTGGATAGCTGCTGTATGCCCAATGTTTGGCAACGTTATAATTTCGAGAAGTAATGAAATCTCATGTCCTCCTTGCTGTGACAGAACGCGATTTCTTCTTGTGGGGACACCTTAAAAGCAACATATTTCACTGTGAACTAGATAAATCAAAAAATCATTGAATGCTAAGATCGGACGGACAAAATCCATGTTGAAATTTTACTACAAACCAATAACAAATTTCCCAAGAGATTGCAGAATGTTTGTACCAAAGTACAAAATGTTCAAATGTTTGTAAAGCTTATGGGACTTCAATGCGGGGTCATCGGTCCCTAAACTTACAAACTACTTATGAACTAGCTTATACTAAAGACGACACAAACATCCATGCCCGATGGGGGATTCGAACCCCCGACGGGGAACGGCCTCGCGCACCGGAACATAGCGCCTCAATGCGCTCAGCCGCTCCGCCGCGGAACGAAAGTAGAACTCAAGTGTAAGATATAATATTCAGAAATTTATTTCTTCTTACATTGCATGATTTTACTATTAAGTGACAGTAATAAACAGGGTGTTACAAAAATGTACGTCCAAACTTTCAGGAAACATTCCTCACACACAATGAAAGAAAATATGTTATGTGGACAAGTGTCCGGAAACGCTTAATTTCCATGTTAGAGCTCATTTTATTACTTCTCTTCAAATCACATTAATCATGAAGTGGAAACACACAGCAACAGAACGTACCAGCGTGACTTCAAACACTTTGTTGCAGGAAATGTTCAAAATGTCCTCCGTTAGCGAGGATACATGCCTCCACCCTCCATCGCATGGAATCCCTGATGCGCTGATGCAGCCCTGGAGAATGGCGTATTGTATCACAGCCGTCCACAATACGAGCACGAAGAGTCTCTACATTTGGTACCGGGGTTGCGTAGACAAGAGATTTCAAATGCCCCCATAAATGAAAGTCAAGAGGGTTGAGGTCAGGAGAGCGTGGAGGCCATGGAATTGGTCCACCTCTACCAATTCATCGCCCACCGAATCTGTTGTTGAGAAGCGTACGAACATTTCGACTGCAATGTGCAGGAGCTCCATCGTGTATGAACCACATGTTGTGTCGTACTTGTAAAGGCACATGTTCTAGCAGCAGAGGTAGAGTATCCCGTATGAAATCATGATTACGTGCTCCAGTGAGCGTAGGTGGAAGAACATGAGGCACAATCAAGACATCACCAACAATTCCTGCCCAAACGTTCACAGAAAATCTGTGTTGATAACGTGATTGCACAATTGCGTGCGGATTCTCGTCAGTCTAGACATGTTGATTGTGAAAATTTACAATTTGATCACGTTGGAATGAAGCCTCATCACATTTAAAGAGAAATACTAAAATGAGCTCTTACATGGAAATTAAGCGTTTCCGGACCCATGTCCACATAACATATTTTCTTTCTTTGTGTGTGAGGAATGTTTCCTGAAAGTTTGGCCGTACCTTTTTGTAACACCCTGTATTTATTTAAAATATGTTTCATAACAGTATTATTTTTTTCAGTTTGCCAACTGTCAAATTCCGTATACATGTTTAGGATGAGTACCTGTTGACAGTCCCGATTTATAAGATGATGACACCCGTGTTCATAGGACTGCATGCAATCTTACTTGTCTGAAAGAACCTGAGGCACACCATCACTCCTCGACTGGTTCGATAAGTAATCCAATTTCAATTCTTGTCTCTGAAGAGCGAGTGAACTCGTTAATTAGCATTCATGTAACTTGTCAGCACTACGCTATTGCTTGATCAAAGAGCGGCTTCACCCGCCAACAGCATGCCTGAAGAAACTTCTGCGCTCTTCTCCGCACCAAATTAAGGACATTACAAAAGCTAGAGTCGGAATTTCACGTTATTAACGCGGTTAATTATCCGCTGCGAATATATACCGCATCTTATGTCGAAGTGAAAAATACACTATATCGAATTTCGTACCATAAAATCGAAACTTGTTTGGCAGTTGTCTATGAGCAAAGACAAATCTTAGTGCGTTAACGATACAAGACAATTTGTTATTTATTTCCTTCTGTATACATAATTCTTACGACTGAGCTCACGGACCTGACAGTGTTCCACCTTTTGTTCAGGGAATTAAATATTAAGCTCTATTTCAAAATCAAATATTCAAATGTTCGTAAAGCTTATGGGACTTAACTACGGGGTCATCAGTCCCTAAACTTACAAACTACTTATGAACTACTTACGAACTAGGACGGCACAAATATCCATGCCCGAGGGGGGATTCGAACCCCCGACCGTAGTGGCCGTGCAGACTGTGACTGAAGCGCCTCAGTCTCCTCGGCCACCGCGGCCGGCAAGCTCTATTAATTCCACGTTTTTGCTTAGTTTCTTCTGCTCATAATACCATGTTCTTTTGTGTGTGTACTGTAAACGCTTTAAATTAGTATTTGCTTCGCTGTTTTCTTGTGTGTTTTAAAGAAATTTTGTGTAAACGAAAACAAGACTCAATTAACAAGATGATGTTCTAACAACAAAGGACAACAACAATAGACCACATGGCTATCGGATTTTAGAATTTCTTTATATTTATGGTACGTGAAGTTCAGAACTTAAATAACAATGAGCCAAGGCATTCGTCGCAACTCTCAAAATTTCTCGAGAAAATCGACTATGAATTTTTGCAAACAACATGTGAGTACCAATTATTAAAACAACTGCAGCATCTGTCGGTGTAGCTCAGATAGTAGTGTCCTGGCCTCACAAACCTAGATTCTGTGGTTCGAAACTCACTGGGACAGATATTCTTTTTTCTTTTTCGAATTCAGTTATATAAAACATTTTGGGAATTTTAATTCCACATGTTGTTTCAGTTTTTGTTTATGTGTATGTAGACGAGCTGAAAACTTTGTCGTCACGTAAAATGATGGTTGAGTAGGTTAGCTGCTTGTAAAGTCATTAGTATGAAGATGACTTTCCAAAAGCAGTGACGTAGCTCTTCACAAACTGAACAATCAAAGAGTATTGTCGGCAACAAATAGTAAAGCCGATACCGTAAAAATGTAACTAATGATTTTTTATTGAAACCATCATTATTAACAACCTTCTATTAAATATAGAAAATTACGAATAAACATAAATACGTAAAAATACGTACAAATTACCATTAGATATTAAAATTGTGTAAGTATTCGAACACAGCAAAGAAAATAGAAAATTCGATTACGACAGGATTCGAACCACCGACCTCTGTTACACCGACACATGCCACAATCCATTTTATAATCTGCTAAGCGACTGATGTATCAGTCACCTGCACCTCTCTTTATGCTTTTCTTTTCAACTACTTTGAGTATTACTGTTTTCCCATAGCCTTTTTTCTTTAATTATCGTTACTCTTTTACTATAAGCCTCATTCATAGATACTTTGTTAGCAGCTGATTGTTATGCAGTCCATAATCTCTGCACTTAGCGTTGATTCCCCTATTAGCATGTTCATTTATTAAGCAACAGTACAAAAATGTAAGTGTTAATTTTATCCCATTATATGAACTTATCTTTATTACAATCTATTTGGTTCGAAACTGCTTCAAATTTCTGTAACCGACTTTTGTGTTCTATAACCTTTACTGTATACCAATGCACTTGTTTGTCTGTATAGAGACCAGAAGAAGGGCACTCAAGCGCCCGAAACCGGTCGTTAAAGTTAAAAATAAATAACCACAAGCAATTGGTTGCTGCATTTCATTAATTTACATTTTATGATTGTTACTTACGCTTAATTGCGAAACTTCAAAGTCGATTTTCTCGACATTTTTTTAGATTTGCGTCGAATGGCTTTGGCTGATTGTTATTTGAGTTCTGAACTACACGTACCATAAATAACAAAAAATTCTAAAATCCGATACCCATGTGGTCTCTTTCTTAGAACCATACTTCATGTAAACGACATTTAAATTAAGTACATCTATATACGATCATCACCGGAGTAAAATATAAGGATTATGTGTTTCGTATATGAAGTATTACTTTGATTTTATTTTTGTGGCAGATGTCCTAAACAAAATGTAGAGCTGCTGTGTACTGTTAGTGGCGTACGATATTGATAAAAATACACTAGTAGAAAGAGAATTAGCCATTAGAAATGGTGTGAGTTTTCTACTTTCATCCCAGAATGTTTGGCACATTTAGCGGCACTTTAAGAGGAATGTAAGAAGTACGAGTTCAGTGAGCGACGTCGGCAATATGCAAGTTGTGGTGGCTATGACTGGTGACTGACAAGACGTTCTCGTCTTCTGATCGTCTGTAACGTTGCGTGGACATTCATTTGGAGTGAGAATTCACGCACTCATAGCAATATGCGACGCACAAAATATGCGACGCGAAGATGGCTTCCATGATTCATAAAAAAACGCATCTTAAGATTTGAATCAGTTACTCTACCTGTTACGATTGCGGAACTGTCTTCATAAGGATCGCCAGCCGCACAATGATCGTTGAGGTAGGGTTAAGACTGATGATAATCCACTTGAAAACTAAATGCCTTGTATTACAGTGGGGTTACAAAACTATCGTCTGATAAAAAAATCCCAGTAGCTTCTTCCATTTCTTCCTATCTCCAACTTTCCGTTGCCAACTGATTCCTGCAGTCTTCCTTAGGTCTCTGTCCCATCCGTCTGGCGTTCTTCCACCTGGTTTTGTGTGTGTGTGTGTGTGTGTGTGTGTGTGTGTGTGTGTGTGTGTGTGTAACCCGGCACTGATCTTTCCATTCCTCTTTGGGCTACTGTTAGTTTCCTAACAGTGAACTCATTTAAAGTCCATGTTTCACAGCCATAAGTTATTACTGGCAGTATTCATCGATCAAAAATTCTTTTCTTCAGCTCAACCGACATCTTAGATTTCAAAATTGAAGATTCTCTCTCTAAGCTTGGCAGCCCAGTTTAATTCGTCGTAATATTTCTGGTTTTAGATCTACTTTAATGTTAATCAGTTGTCCCAGATAGACATATTCTGCGACTCTTTGCAGTTGTGTATTTCCAACCGATATAGTTCCCTCAAGTGCCCACTCATTGATCATGATATTGGTCTTATCAATGTTCATTTTAGTCAAACTTCAAAGCACAGTAATGCAAGTTCGTCAACTAATGTTTGACGTGCTTCTACGTCATTTGCAAATAAGACAATATTATCTGAGAACCTCAAGCTGTTCTGTCTTAATTCCCAATTCAGTTCAGACATAGCTTTTTCTAAGACTGCTGAAAATAGTTTGGGAGATATAGTCACCTTGTATTACAGCCTTTTCAATGGGAAATTCATCAGTTTCTTCGACAGCGCTTACAAAAGCTGTGGAGGTTATATATTAAATATTAAATTAATATTAAAATCTTACATAACATTTTATGTAAGATTTTAATATAGCCCTGTTGTATTGTTTGTTCTTTCAGAGGCGCAAACGTAGCTGGGTGACTGATCGAATCAAATTTATATAAAGTGAAAGGCTGGTTTGCAACTTTTGAAGAATAGTTCTAAAAATTATGATATCGTGCCATACATATATAAAAATAAGTTTTCTGTATCTTCTAATGTAAAAATAAAACCTTTATAGGATTTCATTATAAGACTACAATAAATTTATTTGTATGTTTTAATTGTATTGGCTGTTTTCCAAATCTGGAAATTTATATTTTTCATTATTTGGTAAAAGACTTTTAAAAATAATATATAAACACAAATATATCTAATATTTTGGTGAAATATGTATTGGTACATTATAAGGATTAAGTTGATAAACTGGTATTTTTTTACAGTGTTAAAAAGAGATATATTGAGTTTTCTACTCCTTCCCATATATCTATATCAGTTTCCTAACAACTATCAAATCTCATGTTTTATCCTTCTTCTCCACAAATCAACTTTAATTCATCCATATCAAAATATGTTGTATACTTCTCAGTTGTTTTTATAATTGAAGACGATTAGAAAAAAAATTGCAAATATCACAATTAGCTTGTTTCTCTCTTGGTTCATTATGTCCCTGAACAAAAATGTTAAATTCGTCCCTTACATTAATCATCTCTTTCTCTTCAGCCCTTTTCCCGCAATGAGGGATCGGCTTTGTGAAGTCATTTTTGGCATGTTAATAGTGATGGGATGGCCGGATGCCCTTCCTGCCGCCACCCCTTACCCCCCGGGAGGAAATGTGTACCCCCAAATATCTGTGTATAGTGTTATATGTGTGGAAGTGTAAAGTTATGAAACGTTTGCGAACTGTGTGACTGAGGCGGGACTTGGGAACCAGCCCGGTATTAACCTAGGGGGATGTGGAAAACCGCCTAAAAACCACATTCAGGCTGGCCGGCACTCCGGCCCCTTCGTTAATCCACCGGTACGCCTCCCCGTCTCGTAACGCGGTTCGTAAGCCACACGGCTAACCGAGCGGGTCGTCCCGTACATTAGTCACATTCGTCCTTATTTATAATTTCAGTATTTTTATAATCAAATATTGTTTATTCTATTTATATATTATTTTATACAAACGGAGATTGTACTGAATAAGCCGAAAACGCTAGCACTACTGAAGTGTTGTAAACACTTTATGATCTAGAAGCAAATGAAACATATTACAAGATGTGAAACTTGGAAACTAGACGTAGAAAGAAAATTTATTAAGTGCTCTAGCAGCGCGGAATGGCCGCGTGGTCTAAGGCATAATGTTACGGAATGGACAGTCATCCCACCGCAGGTGCGAGTGCTACCTCGAGCATGGCTACATTTGTTGTCCTTTGTATAAATTTCAGTAGTTTGTAAATCTAGGGACTGATGACCATAGCAGTTTGGTTTAAAACATTTGAACAGCGGTCGATGTTGTTGTGATCTTCAGTTCAAAGACTAATTTTATGCAGATCTCTCTTGCGTATCATGTGCAAGCCACTTCATCTCTGAGTAAGAGCGGCAACCTACGTCCTGTTGAAATTGCTTGCTTTATTCGTGTCGTTTCCCCATGCACTTCTTCCCTCCATTATTAAATCGACGATTACTTGATGTGTCAGAATGTGTCCCACTAAGCGATACTTTCTTTTAGTCAGCATATACCAGGAATTTCTTTTTCCCTCAATTCGTTTCAGTAACTCCTCAACAGTTACGCGCTTTATGCAACTAATTTTCATCATTCATCTGTAGCACCGCATTTCAAATTTTCCTATCACCTTTATTTTGAACTTGTCCACGTTTCAGTCCCGTACAATACTGAAATCGAGAAAAATTCTTTCAGAGAGGACTTCCTAAAATTAAAATTAATATTAAATGTCAACAAATTTCTCTTCTTCAGAAACGCGTTTTTTTTTCATAGCCATTCTTCATTTTGTATCTTTCTTATATCGGCCACGAGAAGTTACTTTGCTATCAGAATAACAAACCATTATTCAACCAGACAGATACTATAAATTAATACTGAAATATTAAGGAATGAAAGGAATTAATAATAATTATAACTTATTTTATAATCTGCAATTTTTAGTTTAATTGAAACATTTATTGGTATATTTTTAGTGAACTTGTTCTTAGATACCGCCTCCTGCCACCGCTTATTTTAAAAGTTATCTGACTCTTTTTATACTTAGTGTACCACTTTTTATTTTGAAAAAATTGTTGGAGGATGTCTAAAAGATGAAAACAGTTTTAAAAAGGACTACCTTGGCTTTAACCTGAAGTTCGCTCAACGCGCTTAAGTACTACTAACAGACGAGAAGTTTGTTAGGGTGATAGATGCTTTACTCACCTGTAGGTTGGCGCCGGAAAGCCTTGAGCAGCGCACGGCAGCTCAACTGGCTGTCGGTTGCGGGCGTCCACGTGGGCGCGAGAGTCATTGATTTCCGGCGGCAACGGATGATTCGTCGTCAAAAACACCAACCTGCCGACACGCACCATAATGTAAAAGCTAATACTCCATCGCAGTAATGCTACTATCAATAATTGGTTAGAATTCAATTTGATAACAACATTGCAAATTGGAAAAGAATAATTAGAACAATTCTGTTATGGGATGATATTACTGATGGTACATCACGAATACCTCGCCACACGTTGATTTTTGGGGAAGGGAGGGGAAGGGGGAGGGGGGTAACATTTTCGGTATTCAAAGTTTGTGAAGAGGAGGATCTCTAACGGTGAGCCAGGGATCATGTTGACCACTCGGACGACCCTTCATGACAGTGAATGGGTTAATCGGCTAGATTTAACCGCTATCAGGTATCGTGATGAGATTCTGATACCTCAGATACAGATGTCTGGCCGCGCTGGAGTGGCCGAGCGGTCTAAGGAACCTTGCTGCGGAGCGTGCGGTTGCTTGCCGTCGGAGGTTAGGGGATGACATTATGACGGTACATCATGAATAGCTCGCCACACTTTCAATTTTTGGGGGGAACATGAAATACATGTAATAAAAAACCGAGCCAAATACTGAGCGGAAGACCCAGAACGAACATGAACAAACGACCGCAAAGCATCGATCTATCTGAATAAAAAAAAAGGTTGTTAGCGTTCTGGCTTTTTATTCGATGAACCGCCAGTTCAGTCCTATCTCATATCGTCCTTTGTTTTTATTTATTTTCCTTCAACACTGGTCTTATTGTCGAAAGGCAATCATATTAAAGAATAACAAACAACGTTTGCATATGCAAGACTCTCACAGTGCACACAAAAAAATGTTCAAATGTTTGTAGAACGTATGGGACTTAACTACGGGGTCATCAGTCCCTAAGCTTACAAACTACTTATGAACTGCCTAAGACTAAGGACGGCACAAATATCCATGCCCGAGGGGGGATTAGAACCCCCGACCGTAGTGGCCGTGCAGACCGTGACTGGAGCGCCTCAGTCTCCTCGGCCACCGCGGCCGGCCACAGTGCACAAACGCATCTTTTAAATGATGTTTCGAAACCACATTATGCACATGGCAGTCACCATCCGCAGTCGTCGGAGAAACGGGAGTCACCTACATTTTTGCAGGAAAGTGCAAATCTTGTGATTGTGAAAACATCGTACTTACACTGTTCGTTCTTGCTACACTAGCAAAGTCTCACCGTTCACTGCCGAGTGGGGCCTGCCCCTACCCCTGTTGTTGAAAAAGTGAAACCTGTGTCTGCAGGTCGAAGCGTCCAGTGCAGTCCCGAATGATGCATGTGCAAGGGAATTCGGAAATCACTAAAAGTATGCAGTTTCCGGAAAACATGCGTTAGGTCGTTTACTTGTAGAAAATTATAAATATGATATTTATTATAATAATTAACGTATGTAAACAAATTACATTACAATTATTGAAGGTAGTATAAAGAGGGGTAACTATGAATTTTTCTATGGCGGTGCGGATGCTCGCAGTTTTGGACAGTTTTCGCAGTACAGAGAAAAGTGTTTCTAGCAATCAGAGACATAAGATTTGTTAGTGGTAGGCTATATCAGCTATAGTGTCGTCCGGCAGGTGTTATAGATTAGCAGTAACTAATGTAAAGGCACCGACTGAGGACAGTGAAGACGTTGTTAAAGACAGCTTTTATTAAAAACTAGATCAACTGTGGGATGAGGTTTCCTCATTTGATAGGAAATTAATAATAATACGTGATTTTAATGCGAAGCTAGGAGAAGGAGGAAGTATTCCGGCCTACAATTGGGAAGGAAAGTTTGCATAACATTTCGAATGATAATGGCACAAGGGTGGTTAATTTTGTTTTTCCAAATATATGACTGTTCAGAGCACATATTTCAAAAGGAAAGACATTCATAAAGCAACTTGGGTCTCCCGGGATATACACACCCGAAACCAAATCGATCATGTTCTTGTTGATCGGAGGTGGTACACTAGTACAGAAAATTTTAGTACTTTCAGGGGAGCAGAATGCGATTCTGATCATTTTTTCGTAGTTACGAAATTTCACCAACAGCTATCAACAGCAAGATTCGACACTGACAAGCTAAATGATGAAAACTTCAGAAGTACGAAACTAAGGACGAGGATGTAAACAAACAGTGGATCACTATGACGGATAATATTAAAGAGGCTGAGAGGGCTACAATAGGGACGCAAAAAATTGGTGGAGGACAGGAGAAAAGCGCGATTAGTTCAGGATAGAATGGGAGACAGTAAACGAGAGGAGTTCTTGAACATGAGATTGAAATTTGCCGTAGGTTACGGGCAAAGAAGAGGGATTATTTGATCAATCGAATTAAAGATATGGAAACTTACAGTACAACAAAAATATTAGGGAACTCTACCTAGACCTAAATGGTTACAGGAAGGGGTTCCAGGCTGGTACAAATGCTCTTAGAGAGGATGGCGGGGGCATACTGACAGACTCAAGTGCTATATTAAATAAATGGAAGGTGTATTTTGAGGAACTATTAAACGTTCATCAGAAAGCAGGAATTGAGCGGGCATTCCAAATACATACATCAGTACCGCAGATACTTGAGCCAACGCTAAAGGGCGTAAGAGATGCACTCAACAAATTGAAAAATCATAAAGCACCGGGAGCATATTGCATAACTGCAAAATTAGTAAAAAATAGGGGACTGAAATTGGTAGCAGTAATTCACAAAGTAATAACTAAAGTATGGAGCTCAGAGATGATACCTAAAGAGTGGCAGGAGTCAATTCTGATCACAGTTTTTAAGAAGGGCGGCAAAGTGGTATGTGGTAACTATAGAGGGATATAGCTATTACCAGTGTGATTCAAAAAATTTTCGAATATTCTGCTAAGCTGGCTTACACCATAAGCAGACGAAGTTATAGGGGATTACCAAGCTGGCTTCCGGAGGAACAGATCTACTATACACCACATATTCACCCTTCGTCAGATTTTGGAGAAGACATGGGAATATAATAAACCGGTTCATAATCTTCTCATAGATTTTACAAAAGCCTATGATCCAGTATTACGAACAGAATTTTACAGAATTCTTTTGAAACTTGGAAAACTAAAGAAGAACGTTAGGCTTATTGAAGCGAGTTTTAAAAACACAAAATACAGAATACGCGTGGGGAAATTGGAGTCAGAAGAACTCGAAATAAAGAACGGACTTAAGCAGGGAGATGCCGTCCCCGCTACTTTTTAATTTAGTCCTAGAATATAGTGTGAGAATGGAAGCATATAGTTCAGAGGGTGTGGAATTGAATGGAAATATTAAGATGTTAGGATATGCATATGATCTAAGCATCATTAGCGATAGAAAAGAATCTGTAACAGCAAATGCGAATGCGTTAATCAAGGCTAGTGAAGACGTAGGTCTGAGGATAACTGAAGATAAAACGAAATACTTGATTACTACTAGAATGCCAACAGCAATAGATAAGGAAATGTTAAAGAGCTGGTCACATGCAGTTTGAAAAGTGAACGCGTTAAGTATTTAGGTATGGAAATTGCATCGAGAAATGAGATTTAATCCGAGCTGAGGAAGAGATTACGGGCTGTAAATCCTTGATACTTCTCACTGAATAGATTACTTTCATCACGGTTATTGTCTAGAAATTTAAAGATCAGAATATACAAAACTGTTATTCTTCCAGTTGTGCTATATGGACGTGAAACTTGGTCTCTCACTTTGCAAAATGAAAAACAGTTTCGAGCATTTGAAAACAAAATTCTGAGGAACATTTTCGGAGCAAAAAGGGATGATATTAGCGGGAGTAGCGACAACTGCATAATGAAGAGGTTCACGAACTGTATTCAAGCCCTAACATAATCAGTGTTATTAAATCACGTAGGCTGCGATGGGCATGTCACGTAGCTCGAATGGATGGAAGCAGAGGAGCGCGCAGAGTATTGCTGGGGCACTTCGAGGGTAAACGTCCTGTTGGGAGACAAAGGCGTAGATGGGAGGACAATGTGAAAGCCGATTTGAGCAGCCTAGGTATTGAAGGCGACTGGAAGGAAATATCTCAAGACAAGGACAGATGGCGAAAACATGTTGCTGCAGTAATGGACTTTTAAATCAAAAAAATGTTCAAATGTTTGTAATTCTATCGGACCATCAGTCCGTAGCTTACAAACTACTTACTAAACTAACCTAAGGACAACACACATACCCATGCCCCAGGGAGGACTGGAACCTCCACGGCGAGCAACCGCGCGCTCCGCAGCGAAACGCTTTAGACCGCTCGGCTACTCCACCGCGGATAATGGACTTTTAAGTCCATTATTACTAGTAAGTAAGCAAGTATGTAAACAAAGAGCATTGAACATTCAATAAATGCCTATGCAGCTACAAGTATTTTTTTCGTTATATTACCTTTGAAATGTAATATACAGGGTGTTACAAAAAGGTACGGCCAAACTTTCAGGAAACAAAAAAAATGTTCAAATGTTTGTTAAGCTTATGGAACTTAACTACGGGGTCATCAGTCCCTAAACTTACAAACTACTTATCATCTACGTTATAGTAAGGACTGCACAAATATCCATGCCCGAGAGGGGACTCGAACCCCCGACCGTAGTGGCCGTGCAGACCGTGACTGGAGCGCCTCAGTCCCCTCGGCCACCGCGGCCGGCTTCAGAAAACATTCCTTACACACAAAGAAAGAAAATATGTTATGTGGACATGTGTCCGGAAACGCTTAATTTCCATGTTAGAGCTCATTTTAGTATGTCTCTTTAAATGTAAATTTCATTCCAACGTGATCAAATTGAAAATTTTCACAATCAACATGTGTGGGCTGACGAGCATCCGCACGCAATTGTGCCATCACGTCATCAATACAGATTTTCTGTGAACGTTTGGGCAGGAATTGTTGGTGATGTCTTGATTGGGCCTCATGTTCTACGCTCACTGGAGCACGTTATCATGATTTCATACGGGATACTCTATCTGTGCTGCTAGAACATGTGCCTTTACAAGTACGACACAACATGTCGTTCATGCACGAAGGAGCTCCTACACATTTCAGTCGACGTGTTCGTACGCTTCTCAACAAGAGATTAAGTGATCGATGGATTGGTAGTGGCTGCCAAATTCCATGGCCTCCACGCTCTCCTCACCTCAACCCTGTTGACATTCATATGTGGGGGCATTTGAAAGCTCTTGTCTACGCAACCCCGGCACCAGATGTAAGAGACTCTTCGTGCTCGTATTGTGGACGGCTGTGATACAATACGCCATTCTCCAGGGCTGCATCAGCGCATCAGGGATTCCATGCGACGGAGGGTGGATGCATGTATCCTCGCTAACGGAGGACATTTTGAACATTCCCTGTAACAAAGTGTTTGAAGTCACGCTGGTACGTTCTGCTGCTGTGTGTTTCCATTCCATGATTAATGTGATTTGAAGAGAAGTAATAACAAGAGCTCTAACATGGAAAGTAAGCGTTTCCGGACACTTGTCCACATATCATATTTTCTTTCTTTGTGTGTGAGGAATGTTTCCTGAAAGTTTGGCCGTACCTTTTTGTAACACCCTGTATATGAACTAATATGACCACTTGAAGGAAAAATATAAAAACAAACGACGTCATGAGATAGGTTCGAACTAACGATCCACTGATTTAAAAACCAGAACGATAACCACCTCTTTTTTCAACAAAATAAAAGAGCCTTTTTCTGACACGCATCAGAACTATTGAAGATAAAAAAGGAATTCTACTGGATCCCGCTCGCCTGTCACCCCATTTAGGTCTCTCTCTCTCTCTCTCTCTCTCTCTCTCTCTCTCTCTCTGATAATGGATGTTATTAACTTGAATATAACGTTGTTACACTTCATGGGCTCTATACTAACAGATGTAGCGTGTCCACCCATAACTAAAATAAAAAGATGAAAGAAAAGAAATCTCTGTGTGGGGGTGATTTTTCCGGACAGTCTACTCCAGTGCTTCTGTCTCCAGGCACGCATTCTCGTTTCACTGTAAGATATATCCGGTTACATCGTGCTCACAAAATGCCTCTTCATAGTGATCAGATCAGCTTCTCATAGCCGCGTCGTTCCAGCTGTGTAGAAGATCTCGTAACGTACTTCCCAGAAAATTAGAATAATATTATTACTGTTTCGGGTTCCGTGCCAGCGCCATATGTCGTTCAGTAAATGGTTACAGAAGTCCGGCACATGCTTCGGGCCGTCGCGAAGCAAATAATACACTGCCTGGGGTCAAAGCCACGCCACCGCGTTCGTTTTGGCCCGTGGGTAATACATTCTGTCAGCAAAAAGGAAAACCATGGGGTCGATATTCCGCTGTCGGACGCGCAGAAGAAAGCCAGTATTATCTTCGTCGCTAGCCGCCATACTTCCGCAGAGGGGCCGCACATTAGACGGTGAGCGCCGTAGTCTCTGACCTGAACACCTGGCTTAACGGAGAGTTCACCATATTGATGGAATGCTGGCGGGATCCAGTGACGTGTTTACCGTTCACTACGAGGTACTATGTTGTTCGTGTTTTCTTGTCAAGCGTGGCATGATGAATTGTCCGCAATACTACCGGCCAGTGGCTCGTGGGGTGCCGAGTTTCTACAGAGTTGCCTGCTCGACAGTATCCGGTAGATCTCGCGCGCTGTCGAAGGTCTGTTGTATGGTAGTTCCGTTGTAACGAAACTATATTCACGAAAAAAATCTCTCATATGATGCAATGGTTGAGACATGTTCTGCAGCATCACCGGCGCTTATCGAGAAGCTGGTGCCCGCTCGTCTTTAGAGAGTCCTGACAGACTCTGATGTTCTCCATGTTTCCAATATCGCGCTAATATAGAGCGACACCGTTCGATCGTAAACGTGAGCAAGCCCGAGGCCACCTCTACCAGTTGGTAGTTTCAGAGTCTCAGATTTGATCTTGAAGAAGGTTCCCGCGCTGAAGAAGTATCCAAATGCTGCCAGTATGCGTTGGGCGACCGTCGTGGGCAACGGTAGAATCTGTGCTTAGTGTGGGATGCGTGCCGCCACCTATGCGCTTTTGTAAGCGGATCGTTGAATCATATTTAAAGCCCGTATGCCGTTCGCTCTGACACAATTTCGTATGGCTATGAGCAACTTCTTGAAGTTGAGCGACGCTGTGCTTCATACATCATCCGTGAAGACGATTCCCGGACACTTTATACGGTCCCGTAACGGGAATGGTGCAACTCAGTCGGCAGGTAGTAATGTACCTATATTCAAGGCGACAGATTAGGGCACATTCATACTGCTACCCGTAGCGGCGCCGTATCCACTGATCCAGTCCAAAAGTAAACGTCGTTGCCGTTCCTCACCACCAAGAAAAGGTCGTCGGAATATGCTTTGAAGTGAAATGTATAACCACGAATCGTAATTCCTGTAAGGCGTTGGCGGAGGCCGCTAAGAAGTGGTTCAGCAGCTATTGCATATATCATTGTGGACAAAGGATATACTTGTCGAATTGACCTCTTAATATTAAGGAGCCCAAGCAATCTGCCATTGACAAGAACTTTAGACGTTGCCCCATGTAGTAATCGCATCACTATGGCTATGTAGGGCTGCGGAAAGTTAATTTGCATCAGTTCCTTAATGTAGGTATAGCTCCATCGAAACCAACGGAAATGAGAGCTTCACGTAGATGACATGCTTTCGCCAGTTCAATAGAATCGCGGTATTCTCTGAGTGCCGTCTGGATGTTGTCGCCGCTGAGGGACGTCTTGTCATTTTAATTCGTGCCGCTAGTCGAGGGAATAGGAAAAAATCTGGAGGATTCAGATGCAACGAGTATTGTCGATGTTAAGAAACACTTCGCCGTCTTATTCGAGAAAGGCGAACCATCCGTACACACACTTCATGGAAAGTGATGATCCTTATCATCACGTACCAGCATCGCATGCGCTTCTTACGTGTCTTGCCAAGCTTAAAATAAGTATGTAAATTGATCCTTCGCTCGATCATTGTCCCGCTCTCAGTTCACAAGCAACACAGTAAACACACACGATGCTCAACTGAACTAGAGCTAGGGCAGGTTTTCAACCCCGGCCGTTACCAAGTGCAGCTTTGTGATTCGCCTGTGTTGACCGATCGACCGTTCTGACTTCATTCACTGAACTTTATTGTCAGAGGTTGTACCTTTAGTTTATTTGCTGCATCGCTAAAAGTTAGCCGCGGTGGAGTTGCCGAGCGTTCTGAGACACCTAGCTGCGCAGCGCACGGTTGCTCGCAGTCGGAGGTTCGAATTATCCCTGAGGCGTAGGTGTGTGTGAGTGTATGTTGTCCTTCAGTTTAACTCAGTTTCAGTAGTTTGTAGGTCTCGGGACTAATAACCATAGCAGTTTGGTCGAATAGGTTCACAAACATTTGATCATATGAACTAAAAATGTTCAAATGTTTGTATACCTATCGAACTCAACTGCTTGGTTATCAGTTCATAGCTTAAAACTACTTAAACTAAGGTAAATTAACCTAAGGACAACGTGTCCGAGTGGGGACTCTAACCCCCGACGCGAACGGCCCCGCGCACCGCAGCAAGGCGTCCCAGTGCGTACGGCTAATCCATCACAGCTATGAACTAAAAGTGAGTTATTTATGTGTTATATATTTAGTCGATTTTACTATCGTTATATATGTAATCGGCTGTAGAATCATAAAGTGAGGTTGTAAGAATAAATAGTGTTTCCGTATGACATTATGCACTATGTGATTAAAATGCTCCGAAAACTATCTTGAGCAGTTAAACCGGCAACCCACGCGCAATGGAAATATTTTAGACCTTATAGCTACGAACAGGCCTGACCTTATTAACGATGCCTGTGTAGAGACAGGAATCTGATCGTGATATCGTCATAGCGTCGATGGTGATGAAAATTCATAAACCAATCAAGAAGGCTAGGAGCGTGTTTTTGTTGGGAAGAACCGATAAGCAAATGTTAGGATCGCACTTAGAAAATGAATGGGCATCGTTTAATTCCGGGACTATGGATGTAGAGGAATTGTGGACTAAATTTAAGTGCATTGTAAATAAAGGGTTAGATAAATATGTGCCAGCAAAGACGATTAAGGATGTAAAAGATCCACCGTGGTATAATAATAATTTTAGAAAGCCGCTGAGAAAGTAAAGACTGTTGTACTCTCGATTCAAAAAAGAACACGCAAATGATGACAGGCAAAAGTTTTTTTTTCTTTTTTTGTTTTTATATTTATGGGACTTGACTACGGGGTCATCAGTCCCTAAACTTACAAACTACTTATGAACTACTTACGAACTAGGACGACACAAATATCCATGCCCGAGGGGGGATTCGAACCCCCGACCGTAGTGGCCGTGCTGACCGTGACTGGAGCGCCTCAGTCACCTCGGCCACCGCGGCCGGCGGCAAAAGTTAATAGAGATTCGTGCGTCTATAAAATGATCGATGCGCGAAGCATACAATAATTACCACAGCCATACCTTACAAAAAGATCTTCCCGAGAACCCGAAAAAATTCTGGTCCTATGTCAAATCGGTAAGCGGGTCAAATTCCACTATCTAGTCACTCGTTGATCATTCCGGGGCAGTAATAGAAGAAAGCAAACGGAAAGCTGACGTTCTCAATTTAACCTTTAAGAAATCTTTCACGCAGGAGGACCGCACAAATGTGCCATCATTTGATCAACGTACTATTTCCGAAATGGAGGACATAGTAATAGGTATTTCCGGTGTGGAGAAGCAGCTGAGAGAGCTAACTACGAAAAAGTCTGCTGGTCCCGATGGAATACCGGTTCGGTTTTACAAAGAGTATTCTGCGGCATTGGCCCCTAACTTAGCTTGCATTTATCGCGAATCCTTAATTCAGCGCAAAGTTCCTAGTGATTGGAAAAAAAAAAGCGCAGGTGACTCCCGTTTATAAGAACGGAAAGAGAACTGACCCACATAATTACAGGCCAATATCGTAGACATCAGTTTCCTGTAGAATTTTGGAGCATTTTCTCAGTTCTAATATAGTAATTTTCCTTGAGACTTCTTTCTGCGAACAGCACGGGTTCAGGAAACATCGTTCATGTAAAACTCAGCTTGCCCTTTTCTAACCTGACATCTTGCGAGCCATGTATGAAGGGCAACAGGCGGATTGTAACTTCCTGACAGATTAAAATTGTGTGCTGGAACCGGGACTCGAACCTGGGACCTTTGCCTTTCGCGGGCAAGCGCCCTACCGACTGTGCTATCCCGACACGACTCACGATGCCGCCTCACAACTTTACTTCCGCCAGTACCTCGCGCTTGCCCGCGAAAGGCAAAGGTCCCAGGTTCGAGTCCCGGTTCCGGCACACAATTTTAATCTGCCAGGAAGTTTCATATCAGCGCACACTCCGCTGCAGAGTGAAGTTTCATTCGGGAGGCGGATTATGTTTTTCTCGAGTGGAGTCATTGCAGATGTGGAACGGGTCCTTCCGGAAGCCATGACGGGTACGGGGTGCAGCCAACTACAGTTGGTGGCTCACGTCGGTACCAATGATGTGTGTCGCTTCGAATCTGAAGAGATTCTCTCAGGTTTTGAGCGACTATGTGAAGTGGTAACCATTGTTAGTCTTGCTTGCGAGATGAAAGCAGAGCTCACCATCTGCAGCATTGTTGACAGGACCGACTGTGGACTTCTGGTACAGAGCCGAGTGGAGGGTCTGAATCAGAGGCTCAGACGGTTTTGAGACCGTGTAGGCTGCAGATTCCTTGACTTGTGCCACCGGGTGGTGGGTTTCCGGGTTCCGCTGAATAGGTCAGGAGTCCACTATACGCAGGAGGCGGCTACACGGGTAGCGGGGGCTGTGTGGCGTGGACTGGGCGGTTTTTTAGGATAGAGGGCTTCGGGGAAAAACAAAATGGACAATCTCAAAGGGTGCAGGTGGATCACAGGAGAATGTAGATCTAGGAACTATAACAGTTGTAAATTGTCGTTGCTGTGTCGGGAAAGTACTAGAACTCCAAGCGTTAATAGAAAGCACCGAATCACACATCATTGTAGGCAGTGAAAGTTGGCTCAAGCCGGAAATAAGTTCAGTAGAAGTTTTTGCAAAAGATCTAACTGTTTTCAGAAAGGATAAATTAAACAAAATAGGTGGAGGCGTGTTTGCTAAAAGGTTTAAAGAAAACTTGACTCAAATTACAAAAACGTACCCGACTCACACGATAATAGTAGGCGATGATTTTAATTTGCCCTCAATCTGTTGGCGAAATTATATTTTCAAATCAAGAGGTACGCATAAAACATCGTGTGAAACTGTACTCAACGCATTCTTTGAGAACTACTTCGAACAATTAGTTCATGAGCCAACTAGAATTATAAATGGATGTGAAAACACACTTGATCTCTTAGCAACAAATAATCCTGAGCTCATAACGAGCATCAAAACGGATACAGATATTAGTGAAGACAGAGCTGTCGTAGCGAGATTGAATATGGAAAGTCGAAAAGTTACCAAAAGTAAACGAAAAGTATATTTGTTCAGGAAAGCAGATAGAAATAAAATACATTGCTTCTTGAAAGACAGCTTCCACTCATTTCTAACACTAAACGAAGGTGTAGACCAGATGTGGCTCAAATTCAAAGACGTCGTATCGACAGGAATTGACTGTTTTATACCAAATAAATTAATAAAAGAAGCAGGTGATCCCTCTAGGTACACAAAACTGGTCAGGGCACTGATGCAAGAGCATCGGAAAAGGTTTGCTAAATTTAAACAAACACAAAATCCCCTGGATTGGCGATCCTACACAGAAGTTCGAAATTTAGAGAGGACTTCAATGCGAGATGCCTACAATACTTATCACAGCGAAACTGTTTCTCGAAATCTGACTGAAAATCCAAAGAGATTTTGGTCATATGTTAAATATACTAGGGGCAAAACACAAACAATACCACCACTACGTGATAGTAATGGCGATACTGCCGATTACAGCGCTACTAAAGCAGAGTTACTAAACATATCTTTTAAAAACTCATTCACCAAAGAAGACGAAACCAATATTACAGATTTCGAATTACGAACAGAGGCCGTAATGAGTAACATAGAAGTAGATATCAACAGTGTAGTGAAATTAAAATCACTTAACAAGAACAAGTCTTCTGGTTCGGACTGTATACCCATTAGATTTCTATCTGATTATGCTGAAGCAATAGCTCCTTACGTAACAGCCATATACAACCAATCGCTCAAACAAGGATCTGTAACAAAAGATTGGAAAGTTGCACAGGTCATACCTATATTGAGGAAAGGCAGCAGGAGTAACCCATTAAACTACAGGCTTATTTCGTTGACGTCAATTTGCAGCAGGGTTTTGGAACATATCCTGAATTCAAATATTATGTATTATCTCGAACACAATTATCTATTGGCCTAAGGCCAACACGGATTTAGAAAATATCGTTCATGCGAAACATAACTATCTCTTTACTCACACGAAATGATGAGTACTATCGACAAGGGTTCTCAAATCGATTCCATATTTCTTGATTTCCAGAAGGCTTTTGACACCGTACCGCACAAACGGCTTTTAATCAAATTGCGTGGTTATGGTATATCGCCCCAAATTTGCGACTGGATAGGGGATTTTCTGTCAGAGATGACCCAGTTCGTAGTAATCTGTGCTATGACATCAACGAAAACAGAGGTGATATCGGGCGTTCCACAGGGTTGTGTTGTTGGTCCTCTGCTGTTCCTTATTTACATAAACGATTTAGAGAAAAATCTAAGTAGCTCTCATAGGTTGTTTGCATATGACGCCGTCATTTACCGTCTAGTAAAATTATCTGAAGATCAAAACTAACTGCAGAATGAACTGAATAAGATATCACTGTGGTGTAAAAATTGGAATTGACTCTAAATAATGAGAAGTGTGAAGTCGTCCGCATGAGAGAAATCCGTTAAACTTTATTTACAATATAAATAAATCAAAAGTGAAGGTTGTAGACTCCACAAAATACCTAGGAATTACTAATACTTCAGATTTAAATTGGAAAGAACACGTAGCCGGCCGCGGTGGCCAAGTGGTCTGCGACGCACCAGTCACAGTCTGCACGGCCACTACGGTCGGGGGTTCGAATCCCCCCTCGGCCATGGGTATTTGTGCAGTCCTTAGTATTAGCTAGTAGTTTGTAAGTTTATGGACTGATGACCCCTGTAGTTAAGTCCCATAAGCTCTACAAACATTTGAACATTTTGAAGAACACGTAGATAATGTCGTGGGAAAGGCGAACCTGAGACTGCGTGTTATTGGCAGAACCCTTAAATGATGCAACAGAACTAATAAAAACTGCATACACTACGCTTGTCCGTCCATTTTTGGAGTATTGCTGCTCAGTGTGAGATCCTTATCAGGTGGGTTTGACGGAGGACATCGAAAGAGTCAAAGAAGAGCAGCTCGTTTCGTATTGTCACGATACAGGGGAGACAGCGTTACGGAAATGATACAGGATCTGGGATCGGAATCATTAAAACAACGGAGCTTATCGCTGCAGTGTGATATACTTACAAAACTCCAATCGTCAACATTGTCCTCCGAATGCGAAAATATATTGTTGACTGCCACTTACATAGGTTAAAATTATCATCAGAATAAAATACGAGAAATCAGAGCATGAACGGAGAAATTCAGGTGTTTTTTCTTCCCGCGCGCTATTCGTGAATGGAATGGGAGAGAAAATAGTATAACGGTGGTTCGATGAACCCTCTGCCAGGCACTTAAATGTGATTTGCAGTGTATCCCATATCTCCGTTATATTGCGATATATGGCACTTCTGCTATAGTTGAAAATGCAAGTTCGGCAAAGCATGGTCTTTTTGCACAGGCACCGGAAAAAATATAATATAAATAGGATAACCAAGACATTTATACAGATTTAGTGTACGAACATTTTGTACAAACCTTTAACAACCGTTTCCATCTTGTAGAACTGAAATTCTTCACTTCACTATCGAAGTATTCATTCACAAACCGAGTATACATTTGCCTTGCTTTCATAGCGCCGCGTGTGCTATTGACGAAGGTCACTTTTGAACTGACGTAACTATACAGGTATCGAAGGTGGTGACCTCTCCTTCTGGAATGAGACGCACCTATCCTTCCCCTACCCAAATCACCCATCAAAATTCCAAGAATGGAAAATTCACTTTTCGGGGTTTTGGCCGCTTTTGGGGAGTGTGTTCCACTGTGCATAGCACAGACTTCCGAATGGAGGTCACAGTAATTGGCATCCCTGGTGTATAGAAGCTGCTGAAGGGGCTGAAACAAAAGTTGCAAGATTCGGGGGTAATCACAGTTCGGTTTCAAAATAGTATTCTACAACTTTGGCCCCTTACTTAGCTTTCATATATCGCTAAACGCGAGCCCTCTAATGCGCCTTGGTGAGGAGCGGCTCTCCGTCGGAGGTTCGAGTCCTCCCTCGGACACGTGTGTGTGTGTGTGTGTGTGTGTGTGTGTGTGTGTGTGTGTGTGTGTGTGTGTGTTTGTCCTTAGGTTCGTTAAAGTAGTTTGTAAACCTAGCGACTGATAACCGCAGTAGTTAAGTCCCATAAATTTACAAACCTCTGAACATTTTTATCGCGAATCTTTGCTCCAGAAGAACGTCCAAAGCGACTGGCAAACACGCATGTTACCCCTGTTTATAAGAAACCTAAAAGAACTGACCCGCAAAGTCATATAATGAATAGCAGTTTGCTGAATATTTGTTGAACATATTCTCCGTTCGAATATTATAAATGACCTTGCGACGGAATAGCTTCTGACCAGCCATCAGAATGGTAAAGGAAGCATCTCGCGTGGAACTCAGCTTTACTGTTCCTCGCATGATATCTTTCGAGCCAGGAATGAAGGGCACCAGGTAGACTGCATATTCCTTAATTTTCGAAAAGCGTTTGACACGGTACCACACTGCAGACTGGTAATGAAAGTACGAGCATATAGAATAGGTTCACAGATGTGCGAGTGACTGGAAGATTTCTTAAATAATAGAAGAATAGAGAAGAGTAACATCAAGAGTGCGCCAGGGAAGTGTGGTAGACCGCTACCATTTTCTATGTAAATGATCTAACAGAATGAGTAGCATTCTGCGGCTGTTAGGTGATGACGTTGTAGTGTACGGAAAGGTGTCGTTATTTAGTGACTGTAGTAGGATAGAAAATGACTTAGTCGAATTTCTAGGTGGTGTGATGAATGGCAGCTTGCTCCAAATGAAAAAGATGTTCAAATGTTTGTAGAGCTTATGGGACTTAACTACGGGGTCATCAGTCCCTAAACTTACAAACTACTTACGAACTACCTAATACTAAGGACGGCACAAATATCCATGCCAGAGGGGGGATTCGAAACCCGGACCGTAGTGGCCGTGCAGAACGTCACTGGCGCGCCGCAGTCCGCTCGGCCACCGCGGCCGGCTGGCTCCAAATGAAGAAAATTCTAATATGATACATATGAATAGGAAAAAGAATCCCATAATTTTTAATACAGTAAAAGTGGTGATCCGCTTTAGACAGTCGCGTCGATTAAATATCTAGACGAACCTCTGTCGAGCAGTATAAAATGGAATGAACAAATAAAGAACAGTCATGGCGAAGACGGATGTTGACTACCGTTTATTGGGAGAACCCGCGGGTGTTACAGAGATGCTTCGGAAACTCTAATGTGAATCCCCGAAGGAAAGGCTATTGAAAAAATTTAGATGGCCAACATTTGAAGCTGACTCTGGAATGATATACCTGCCGCCAACTTACATTTCGCATAAGGGGCACAAAGATGGGCGGAATTACGGCTCGTGCAGAGTAATATAAACATTCGTTTTCCCTCGCTCTGTCTTGAAGTGGAACCGTAAACGCCATGCACCTTACGGTGGCTTGCGGAGTATGCATGTAGACATGTGAATGTAACTGCTGGAATACTATTCCTCCGCAGTGAGTAGCGCACTAATTACGCTGACGCTTACCATCTCGGAAAATAAACCATCACAAGAAGTGGCTTAATATACATAAAAAGTTTATTCCGTTTTCTCTAAATTAAGAAAGGGGAGTTTTGAAGCTGCCACGCACCATTTAATGAAGAAACACAGTGGTCTTCCTGGGCGCCAAACTTGATGGCAGAGCTGTCAATATTAAGCCACTAATTAACGACTTTTAATGGAGTGTGTTACGCTGAATCATACCTCGTGCAGCCTACAAATTCTACGAAATCATAATTTTTTTTAGTGAGTGGCATTCTAATATATTTCAGCCTGATGGCAAAATGTTATTACTTTTGAAAGTAAAATTCACTTACAAAGAGGAAATATGAAAATAACGGTGAAACGTATGTAACGATCTCGTGTAGCTACCGCCGCTGTAGAAAGTTTGGCCCGGATAAAGGATAATGTGGATGCTGTGACGTACGTCGACGTGATAACCCGCAATTTGCTTGATGCTGCCGTTAATTAGAAGTCGGCGGTCTATTTCGTTTGAAACAAGATCAGAGTAGCGGAAAACAAAGAAACAATGTTCTAAGGTAACCTGACACCCTTCATTCCATCTCACAAACATGTACTTAACTCTAAATCACAAAATTGAGCGATGCCCTCTTTCACTCTCTCTGGCTCTCTCTCTCTCTCTCTCTCTCTCTCTCTCTCTCTCTCTCTCTCTCTCTCTCTCTTTCGTAGTTCATCGTTTTCTTCGCCTACTCGGTCCTTGCATTCATTACATCTCTTTTATAATTTGGTAGTTATTTATTTTGCTCTATGGGGAGAATGCCCTTCCAGCAGCCACATTATCATCGTTTATCCAGTAAGCAAAGTGTGCAACATTGCATTGTGTAAAATTTATTCGGAATGTATTACTAGTCCAAATCTTTATGCATCGTCTTTACTCAATTAAAGGGAAATGGGAAATGGCTTCAAAGCCATTCACAGATTTGACTGTGCCACCAAATTTCATCACTAGGCGTGGAAATTCCATTAGGTTCGACGGCCAAAGTTCTGCCTGTCGTTAAACGTTCGAGCAAGTCAGTATTTAGTAGTGGAAATTAGATATGGTGTAGTTCCTACTGCAGTATATTTATCAAAACAAGACTGCGGTACGCATAGCAAATGGAAACTGTGTAAATGGGGCTATTGAATAGAATTTCAGCTTCAGTTGCACCTTAATTATGTAGCCTCCCGGTTTATCTCCCAAGGGTCGTTATAAAACGCGACCGCTTAAAACGCTATGAAAGAATGGAGACACAAAACAACCTGAAGTCCATGAATGGCTGACAATGTTCTACAAATAGCTGTAACAGTTCCAATCGACAATAATTTCGGTTGGGCCAGAAGTCCGAAATCACTCCTTTTAAAATAAGCCTAAAAGTAGAAGATAAATGGATAGCTTTAAGAGATGAAATAGTCGAGGCAGCAGAGAAACAATTAGATAGAAAGGCCAGACCTACAAGAAAATGATTGGATATCACAGGAAATGCCGAATTTAATAGATAAAAAGAGAAAATTTAAGAATTCAGTAAATGAAACAGGTAAAATGGAATACAGGCGACTGAAAATGCGTAGGAAGTGTAAAAGACCTAAGCAAGAGTGGCTAGAGGGCAAAGGCAAGTCCGTAGAAGAATTTATAACTAGGGGAGAGATGGATAGCCGGCCGCGGTGGCCGAGGAGACTAAGGCGCTCCAGTCACGGTCTGCACGGCCACTGCGGTCGGGGGTTCGAATCCCCCCTCCGGCAAGGATATTTGTGACGTCCTAGTTCGTAAGTAGTTCATAAGTAGTTTGTAAGTTTAGGGACTGATGATCCCGTAGTTAAGTCCCATAGACTATACAAACATTTGAACATTTTTTAGAGATGGATACCGCCTATAGGAAATACAAAAGACATCTGGAGAGAAGTGGCCGTATGAATAATAAGAACTCCGACGGAAAACCAGTTATGAGCAAGGAAGGGAAAGCTGAAAGGTAAAAAGAACATATAGAGGGACTCAACAAAGAAAATGAACTTCACAACTATATTGTGGAACGGGAAGAAGAAGTAGATAAAGAGAAGATAGGAGATAAGATACTGAGAGAAGAATTTGACAGAGAACTGAAAAACGTAAGTCGACACAAGGCCTTTAGAGTAGACGGCATTCGCTCGGAGCCACTGAAGAATCTTGGAGAACCAGCTATGACAAATCTATTCCACCTAGTGTGCAAGATGTGTGAAATGGGTGAAATAGAGTCAGACTTGAAGAAAAATGTGATGATCCCAATTTTTTAATAAAAGGTAGTCTAAGACGTGTGAAAATTACAGAACCACATGTCACTGTTGCAAAAATTCTAACACGTATTGCTTACAGAAGAAGGAAAATCTCGGAACAGGAAGACCACCGTCTACAGAAAATCTTGTATGGTGCGTGGCAGATGATACTTTACAGCAGACTTCGGCACTGTACGTAACCCACAGGATTACAAGTATCCATTTCTGACACTATCTGGAATTAAAACAAGGAGTAATAAACAAATGGTCTCTCGACGACAGGTCCTATTTTTTTCTGTTTAAAATAATGGATTATTCTAGAAATAAACAAAAAAGAAAGCGAAAATATGATTATTCCATAATGGTTCTAAGTTGAAATCTCGCGGACACTACTTTCAGTAAATAAAAACTATGATTCAAACTTCACTGAAATCGAATGAACACTTTTTTACTTCTGCCCACAAACATTATTGTCAGTTTTTATGTTTATTTCATTTTCAATAACAGTCTTTATCTGAGACAGAGCTTTTAACTTCATGTGGAACTAAGACTGTGAGCGAAAAAAAAACTGCTACGGTTGTTATGATTTTTCACGTCCAACGTTCTAGTAATCTAGCACTAATCGTGTATTAAACCTTAGAATTAATATGGTCTCGTTAAAGAACTTGGCATCTGCCAAGTGCAGTTTCCAAACTGTCATGATATGGAGAGAGAGAGACAGAGAGAGAGAGAGAGAGAGAGAGAGAACGCGCCGGATAACGAAATAATGTTCAAATGTTTGTTAAGCTTAAGGGACTTAACTGCGGGGCCCGAGGGGGGATTCGAACCCCCGACCGTAGCTGCCGTGCAGACTCTGACTGGCGCGCCACAGACCGCTCGGTTACTGCGGCCGGCCGGCAGTAACGAACTGTTTCACTGCTCACCACAATATTATTAATCCACTAGATCAGAACCACTAGATTCGGTGGAGCTGATGCCTCATCAAAAAACTAAATAATCCGCGGAATGCGTCACTAATTAATTGAATTTGTGATGGTTTAAATCATATACTCGTAATTCTGATAGACATGATTTATTTGCACTATTAAATAAAGATCGTACTTTTCGAAGAAAGTCCTAATCAAACAAATTGACCACTTTACTCCGTTCACCGAAGCGAGATAAACATGCTGTGGCGCGTGACCAGGGGTGAATAAAACAGGGGCGCTCGCTCGCTTTCGCCGCTGGCGTTTCAGTTGTAACGCCGTTGTGTGTTTTCCTTAAATAGCCAAACATATTTAAAAGACATTTCTTTTGACAATTTATAAAATGCAGTCTTCCGAAAATTACCCAAATTAGCGTCTTACCTTAAGGGAGCAAGAAGTTTGTCATTTACTGGCATTTCTATACGAAAAACAAACATTCATGTACATTTCTTCGTATCCCATTTCAGGCAAAGTCATCAACACTTTCTGAAACCTACTATCGTGATTTTTTCGGAGATTTAAAAGCGTTTGTGGCTTTGTACTTACTGTTTCCATAACAATATCCGTCAATGACTGTTCTCGACAAATCAAATGTTCAAATGTTTGTAATTATATCGGACCAAACTGCGTGGTCATCAGTCCGTAGCTTACAAACTACTTAAACTAACCTAACGTAAGGACAACAAACACACCTATGCCCAGGGAGGACTCGAACCTCCACGGCCAGCAACCGCGCGCTGCGCAGCGAGACGCTTTAGACCGCTCGGCTACTCTACCGCGGCTGTTCTCGACACAAAAGCTGCTAAGACACATGTGTTTCTCTGAAGGACTTAATGAGTAGTTAAACTGTAGTCATCAGTCCCTAGCCTTACAAACTACTTAAACTAACTTTAAGCAATCCTGAGGACAACACACACACACACACACACACACACACACACACACACACACACACAAACGAGATCGAGGGTGGAATCGAACATCCGGCGGAAGCCTCCGCGTAGTCTTTGTCATGAAGACTACACCGCACGGCCACTCCAGAGGGGCTGATGATTTCTTCTTCTTTGATCGCTTTTTGGGTGGACGCAAAATGAAGGATCACATAATAAACCTACCCTTAAGTGACGCTAAACACTAATACTTGCGGTTCCATTTATGAACTGGTCAGCTAACAATTAGTTTACAGTCAGCTTCTAACATCACCACTCTGTAAGACATCGACGATACGCCTGAAACGGTTGCGGAGACAATGCGAGCGCCCTCGTTTTGTTCAGCCCTCGCCTCGCGGCTTGGAGTGTTTACAGCCAGTCTGTCGTTTCGGTGAACAGAGTGTAGAAGTAAACGCTGTTAAGGAAATTAGAGGGCCGGAATTTGAAGCTGACTGCAGAACGATTTTCCTCCGTCAACTTACATTTCGCCTGACGACCACAAAGATAAAATAAAAGAAATTAGGACTCATACAAAGGCATACAGGAATTCGTTTCTTTCTCGTTCTATTTGGGAGTGGGATAGAAAAGGCACGCACCGTCTACCACGTACATTTTCGTAGATGTACATATAGATGAGCACATGGAATAAATTTATAGCAAAGCCTGAAATTTTTTTAACTCGTTTTTTCTGTTTTGGATCTCTAATTCGCAAAGCACATCCGTTACAAGTGCGCAACGTACGCATCTGTAACAACATTCTCAAATAAATTGAACGCTTAAATATCATAATTATTCCTAGCTTTAACGTGTAGCTGTTTATTAGGTAAGTGATACGAAACTAAATCTTCAGCACACTTGTTTAAAATAGCTATAAAAACTTACTCGATAAAAATCTATTACTATCGTGTACACCTCGTTCACGTAAAATTAAATGTCACAAACTTAAATTAGTATCTTAAACGTATCCAGGCGGGAACTATCGTGGCTTGTTCCACACCTGTCCAGCAGAACGTACGTCCCGTTTGATAACATTCGCAGAAAGTCCTCTTTCATCGTCATTACTCGATAAGAAACGGCGCTGCGAGTTTCTAGGAACGTTGGGGTCTACGTGTTTCACGAGTGCACTGGAAGATCGTAGCAAACTGGCCGCAGCGGACTCGCAGTGACCCATTGCCCCCGTGGCTGCGAGTCTGGCGCAAGGCGGGGAAGAGCTACGAACAAGCCTAAAGACTGAGATGAGCGGCTGTATTAGGAAGTCTTTTATGAAATTATTTGTCTGGCATGCATTTCAAATGTTTGTAAATCTATCGGACCAAACTTTGTGGTCAACAGTCCGTAACTTACAAACTACTTAAACTAATGTAAACTAACCTAAGGACAAACACACACACCCAAGCCCCATGGAGGTCCCGTACCTCCGACGGCGAGCAACCGCGCGCTCCGCAGCGAGGTGCCTTAGACCGCTCAGCTACACCACCGCGGCTGTCTGGCATGTAGCCTGATATTAAAATGAAACTTAAGCAATAAGCAGTAAATACAAGAAAAGATATAAGCTATTTAAAGAAAAATGACGATTAGACGGGTCATAAAAAGAAACTCAGTCGAACAGTAGAAAAGATGCAAACGATTCGTAACACAGGCACTGAGGCTTCAACCAATTAACACTGAAAATGTGTGTATGTGTGTGTGTGGGGGGGGGGGGAGGGACGCAGCTCGATTATAGTACGCATTAATTACGCACAGAAGAAGGAAGTTGCACGGGTACACTAACTCAGAAGAAAGTACAAAATCGTAGGGGGAGCTGGCAATAACAAAGGGGAAGTCAAGTTGTCAGCGCAGTCTGCAAGGGGTAGACAATATAATACGAACACCTAACATACATAAAATATTTATATTTACTAAGGAAGTGGTCCACCATTGGATGGATGTTTTAGGGGTACAAAACTACGGAGGTCATCAGTCCCACCATTGGATTTGAGAACATTTGCGGCTCTGAGAGTAACAAATACGTGAAGTTTATTAACAATTTCCAACACAGTGTTATCTAGTCGTGTACCAAAACATCCGGCAATTATTTCAACGTTGTAGGAGCTGTAAATTAGTCCTCACATCTGCTCTAAAATCCCCATAACGTTTCAATTCCGTTGAGACACGGAGGGATGGGGGGTGCTGTCCAAAGTAGAAATCTGATAATTTAATTTCCCGATTCTTTACAACGCATGCCTAAAATTCTTTAGCTTTGCGTGTGGATGAAATATCATTTTGTAATATATCTGTGTTTGTTTATAATTTGTTAGTCATAGTAAGCAATTAGTTTTAGAGGATGATGAGATTCATTTTCAATTTTTCGATTAGTGAGGATGATGATAGAAACAGTTGAATACCACGATATAGTTGCTTAATTGATGATTGAACCACCAGCATGGTTGACTGAAGGAAGCAGGCAAGCAGTGTTGTAAGATTCCATTGGAGTTTTCCATAAATAAACTTAGTTGTTCATAGCAAGCAACGTAAACGAGGATTAATCGGACCATACCACATATTTCCAGTCATCAAGTGTCCAGATTTTATGATCGTGGCACGACTTCCTTGCAGGCCGCGGTGGCCTAGCGAACTGCGGCGCATCAGTCACGGTCTGCACGGCCACTACGGTCGGGGGTTCGAATCTCCCCTGGGCCATGGATATTTGTGTCGTCCTTAGTGTTAGCTAGTTCATAAGTAGTTTGTAAGTTTAGGGACTGATGACCCCGTAGTTAAGTCCCATAAGCTCTACAAACACTTGATTTTTTTTAACCACTTCCTTCGCAATTTTGAGTTGGATTCCGTTTTTAAAGTTTTAACAAAAAGCAACACTTCATTTAATTTTAAGCTGCAGCAGAACTGTTTTAATCTTATCGATATTACTCAACTGAGTTTTAAGATTTGCATTCGCTTCTGCCGTGATAGATTTATATTGCCCGGCTACAGCCGTTGTCAGTTACCTTCGTGTTTCGCCAACTAACTATTCGCCAATGATGTTTTACATCGTTTTGTTTACGCTTTCATTACTGAGGTTACTTTTGGCTAGTGAAACATGGAGCCATTTCCGTCACAGATGCTTTACGGCACCATCGATTGGCCTCTCTGAAAGTGTAAAAGATAATGCATTTCTGCTGTTAACACGTACGCAGTTCTGCCAAGATGTAGGATACGGCAAGTGTTCAAATCATTTTATTCATACTTTGTACATGGTTATTCTGCAAATCAAACTATTAAGAGCCTGACTGAGGGTTGATTAAACCACCGTCATGCGATTTATATACCAGTCCATTCTCGAAAAGCACGCGGGAAGAAAGAACACCTAGCCGCGAGGGAATGGCCGCGCGATCTGGGGCGCTATGTCGTGGATTTCGCGGCCGCTTCCGTGGCAGTTTCGAGTCCTCCCTCGGACATGGAAGTGTGTGTTGTAATTAGCATACATTACTTCAAGTAATTTGTAAGTTTAGGGATCGATCATCTTAGCGGTTTGGACTCTTAGTTTTATAAAGTTTTAACATTTTCAGAATTTCAAAGAACACCTACTCTCCCCATTCTAGCTCTGATCTCTCTTATTTTGTTTTGTTGTCAACAACATACACCCTGTTTACATGGGCTCCCAAAATCGGATTTCGTAAACCGATTTTAAAAATCCGCTTTTGGTAATGTAAATACTCCAAAATCGATTCTGAATATCCGCTTATGTAAAGCGGTTTTCCAGTTCCTCAATCGATTTTCGTGCCCATTTAAGCGCAACCGCTTTTCAAACATTCTTGGCTTGACATATTGTGTTAACTCGTTACGAATTTTCGACTCTTATGGACAAAGTGACATTTTCTGCAGTGAAAGAGAAGTATAAATATTAGAGTGGGCAATGAATCTGTATATTTAAGTAAAGAAAACCAGAGATTGTTCTGACTTAAATCAGGAACTGAATCAGCAATTTTTGAGCCGCCATATTTAGTGCGCAAGGAAATTCGCATCAAGCTGTATCATGTAAACAGGTCAGCGAAAAACGGTTTACGAAATTCAAAATGTTCAAATGTTTGTAAATCTATCGGACCAAACTGAGTGGTCATCAGTCCGAGGCTTACAAACTACTTAAACCTAGGTAAAATAACCTAAGGACAACACACACACACACACACACACACACACACACACACACACACACACACACACATGCCCCAGGGAGGACTCGAACCTCCACGGCGACCAACCGCGCGCTCCGCAGCGAGACGCTTTAGACCGCTTGGCTACTCCACCGCCGCTACGAAGTTCGGCTTTCGTCTTGCGGAAGATGTGTTGCATGTAAATGCAGAGATGTATTCACATACAGAGGAGAAATTCAGCGATGATATTTCCGAAGTAAATACCGCCCTAAACGTCGTTGCCGGCCGCGGTGGCCGAGGGGACTAAGGCGCTCCAGTCACGGTCTGCACGGCACGGCCACTACGGTCGGGGGTTCGAATCCCCCCTCGGGCATGGATATTTGTGCCGTTCTATTTCGTAAGTACTTCATAAGTAGTTTGGAAGTTTAGGGACTGATGACCCCGTAGTTAAGTCTTATAGGCTATACTAACATTTGAAAAATGTTCAGATGTTTGTAGAACTTATGGGACTTAACTACGGGGTCATCAGTCCCTAAGCTTACAAATTACTTATGAACTAGCTAAGACTAAGGACGGCACAAATATACATGCCCGAGGGGCGATTCGAACCCCCGACCGTAGTGGCCGTGCAGACCGTGACTGGAGCGCCTCTATCGCCTCGTCCACCGCAGCCGGCCAAACATTTGAACATTTTTTGAAAACGTCGTTGTTATAACGACTGCTAGTCAACTCCAGTATCATTTCCGCTAAACCAGATATACTTCGTTGCAATCTTGCGGTGTCCTCCATCAATCATACCTGATACGGATTCAACGTCAAAAATGGTCAAATATTTGTGAAGTTAGGGGACCTAACTGCAGTGGTCATCGGTCCCTAAACATACAAACTACTTAAACTAACTTCTCGCAAGAACAAAACACTCACCCATGTCTCAGGGAGGACTCGAACCTCCGACGGCGAAAGGTCGGGTGCACCGCAGCAAGGCGCCTTAGCGCGCACGGTTAATCCGCCGCGGCGATTTCACAGCGGGCAGCAATACGCTAAAAGAGGACGGACAAGCGTGGTGTAGGTAGCCTCTTTAATAGTCCTGTTACAGTTTCTCAGTCTTCTACCAATAAAATGTAGGCTTTGATTTTCCTTCCCAACATAAATTTATGGGAGTTATTTCCCATTTAAGTCTGCCGTAACAGTAATTCCTAGGTATTTAGTTGATGTTACGGTCTTGAGATTTGATTTAACTTGAAAACGCAGTTTAACAGATTCCTCTTACAGAATACACATTTGACCTCGAACGCTCGGAATCGCTAGAAACCATGCTTAGAATAACAAGCAACCATAAACAAAACAGTGGTGAACGTCATTTCCATACAAAAAGTTGCATTGTTCCTCAAGTAACATTTGAACAGAGAGAAACCAAGCAACAAGTTATCGATACCGTATGAACGAAATTATATGTAATTTAATGGCGTCAGTGTATCATTATATATTAATCAGTAGCGTGAAAAGCTCTCTGCTTAAAGCACTTATATTAGCGCAAAACACACATATACAGCAGTACCACAACCTTGAAAGTGATTATATTAATAAAAGTGCAGATGCAGGATTTCGATGATGTGGTTCAAACGAAGTGGAAAAAAACAATGTTCATATCTCAAAAGCCACGTTATCGCATTCCAAACTACTTTCGCATTCACGCAGTCCAATATCAAAAGTCTCAATTACATTTTCAAATGATGACGTTGGTATGTCAATGTCATACCCTGGCTATCGCCAAACATATTGCAACATAGGCTCATTACGTAGGTGCTTGCAAATTGATTGTAAATTACAGAGTGAAGTTTCGAGTCGAAATAACGACCACATACATTCACTTGTGGTTTGGTACATTTTAGTGTTACAAAATCAGTAATCCTACTGATATAAAGTTTACATTGACGAAAGAGGTAAACATCAAGGGGTTGGCAATGTTTTGTTGTTTTTGGTGGAAGGATCTTCATCGTAACATCTTTCTTTCGAAAACTTGCATCTAGAAGCGAACGATCTGTATGACCCGCCCAGAAATCACAGAACAATAGGCGCTAGCAGACAATCGCGAGATTTTGCATGGATAAAACGCAATCCATTGTTTATTTTTTATGATTGCTTGTTATTCTACGCATGGTTTCGAGCAGTTCCGAGCGTTCGTGGTCAAAGGCGTCCCTTTTTAGTATTCATGTAGTCGACTCCAGATTTTACTTTTTTTTTTTTGCTGTCAATTGACAATTTTGATACTATACATATGCATTATCGAAATCGTTCTGCAAGTGGTTTTCATCTTCTGATGACTTTACTAGACAATAAATGACATTATTATCGCCAACAACCTAACAATTCTGCTCAGATTCCCCCTCAGATCGATTATATAGACAAGAAGGAGCAGAGAACCTATAACACTTCACTGGTGAACGCCAGATATCACCCCTGTTTTAGTTGATGTCTTTGCATCAATTACTACGAACTGTGTCCCCTCTGACAGGGAATTTAAAATTCTGCCTCAACTCTGAGTCCATATTCCATAACCGCGTGACTCTGCCACCAATAAGTTAACGTTCTGATGCTCTGAACTGATACTTCTATACAGAGAGTTACTATACTTGGAAATTAAGCGTTTCCGGACACATGTCCACATATATTTTCTTTCTTTGTGTGTGAGTAATGTTTCCTGAAAGTTTGGCCGTACCTTTTCGAAACACCCTGTATAACTAGCTTCAAGTTCACAATACTGCTCTTTGGCAGTTTAAATGTCTGTAAATCTATAGGACTTAACTACTGTAGTTATCAGCCCCAAGGCTCCCAAACAAATTAAACTAACTTGAACTTACGTAAGGACAACACTCTCCCCCCCCCCCATGACTGAGGGAGGACTCTAATCTCCGACGGGAAGCAACTGCGCGTTCCGCAGCAAGGGTCCTTAGCGCGCTCGGCCATTCCACTGCGGCGCGCTTCAACTGTCATACTTGAAAGTAGTCCAACTTCGAAAGAATCGCTTGGCTATCGCTTGAGTGTTAGACATCCTCGTCGCTCCGCTAAATGATAACGTGTAAATTACAAGGAAGTTACCGGTGAATTTTAGCTATTCTACCGAATCTTTTCAGTTTGTTCATTACTCGGCAATTGTTATGTTCATTCGAAGGTTCGTTTCAGTATAGTGCGAAGCTGAAGAAACTGTGGAGTACAAAAAGATTTTCCAGTTATCTTTTCGAGTTAAGTAGTGAGTTGTACCCGAGGATATTAATGATGTGAGTAACCTATCTGGTAGGACAGCAGCCATTAAAAGTTTCTGCGCAGTGTGTACTCCGACGGAATTCCCCTTAAGAACGCTAGGAGAGTGCTCATAAATTCTTGTTTAGTAGCAGCACTTAAGAGCACACTTAGTACCGACACAAGCCAGGCCAAGCATAGCAGCCAGGGCCGATCCACCGAGCCACAACAGTCATTCATTGTAAGGCAGGCGACGCTGTTTCTTTGTTCGGTGGACACGTTTTAATTCCAGTTTTTTGTATGCCTTCCCTCGAAAGCCAAGAAAACTATTCTCGCATGTAGATTAGTATGGCGAAAATGAATGAATTTGTTTAACGTTACTAGATGAAGTTTTCAATTCCAGTTATTTGTTATTCTGTTATTTGTTCTCGCCATAGCAGTAAACATCTGTAAATTAATCTCTCGATGATGTTTCGACAGGAGAGCAGCTCGTCAGTTGCCTCTGTTTTCGATATTTCAAATGGATGTTTGTTCAATATACTAACTCGTAGTATATCTACGAGTATTTCAATGTAAATTATTTAGAAAGCTAGTTTAGGCAATTACTTTTGCTATCTATAGGCTCTGTGTATAACAACAATGACAGCGTAATCACTACATAGTATAGAGAGTGCCATGAGGTCTAAGAGGCTCATTATACACTAAACCATCATCAAGTAAAAGCAACACAAAGAGGACCAGTAACAGTTATGACATTAAAGACAATGAAAGTGAAGAAGTGATGAAACAACTGAATACTGTATTAATATAAGCAGTGGGTTAATATTTATGAACGTGTGGTATATGAGGTATGTGACTTCATAACAGATTACAAAATTAAATTTCAATCTTAGAGAGTAAAAATGAATAAGGCTAGTGAATGCAATTATCAATGCTTGTAAAACAATATAATAATACACTAATATTAGTAAATCTGTAGATATTAAAAAGCTGAGTACTGTTTATATGAACTGTGTTACACAACATTGAATACCACTTTTTGATAGTCATATATCACGTTAACTATGGAATATAGTTAACAGCAGTACAATTACACCATGATCTTCACCTCAATGATTAGGCCATGGTTAGCTGCAGCTCTTTCTCGGTCGTCCAACATCACTTCTAACTAAGGGCTAGTACTCGTTTTCCACGATTGGAAATCTCTCTACATCCATTATTTTAAGGTGTATCCCCGTTTTCCTCTGTATTCTTCTGTTTTTCATTTCAATTGTAAATTCTAAATTAGGCACTGAAGTCATTTTTTACATGGTCTCAGCTTCAGCGGCTTTAATACGAGTCCACTATGCTAACCAGTGCGTCACCTTGCTCGGCGCGCGGAAATTTGTCCGATATGTACAGGGGAACCGTCTAAGGGCCGAGAAAAGATCATTGGTTCTTTCAATATATTTAAGAGGATCGCCAATCATGAAACTGTGTTCGGGAAATGATACACCGCAGCGGATTAGCTGTGCGCGCTGCGGTGCGCGCAGCCGTTGGCCGTCGGGAGTTTGAGTCCCCGTCGGGCATGGGCATTTGTGTTGTCCGTAGGTTAGTTTCCCTTAGTTTAAGTAGTTTGTAGGCTACATACTAATGACTAAGCAGTTGAGGCCGATAGATTTACAAACATTTGAATTTAATTGATGCATCACTCTCTGGAGGGTAACAGCGGCGCCGTTTCGTGTGGCGAAGGCACACAGGAGCCGCATAGCAGTTGTCTCGCACGGGCAGACCAGGAGTCGCTGCCGCAGCAGATCCTTCGCTGTCGACGGAAACTCCCTCGGATTTAGTGATAAGATGACGCAATGGAAAGCCCTTCAAAGTCTGAACAAAGATCACACACGGAATAGGAAGCAATCGAACTGTTAAAAAAGAAGCAAAATAAAAGCAGTTAACGGCTCAACCGCAAGAAATGCAGCATCAACTAAATAGCCAGATTCAAGGCGTCGTGTTTGTGTGATAATGTTGTTAAAATGCGACTCTGGAGATCTCTGTTCAAATCACACTCGTGCTATATACACTGGTCAAAACAATTAGGGAACCAGTTAAGATGTCTACGTCCTGAGGTATTGTTCATCGGCAGAATGAACTAAAATGGTTCGACGTCTTTCTGTCAGTTCTGCGGAGTAACGGACACAACATTACGAAAACAAATATAGTGCTAATGACAGACAGTTGCTGCAGAGGAGGTTGTTGTTGACTTGTGTTTACCAAACATATTAAACAAGCAGTGGTGTACATCAGTGTTTCCCAAACTGTGGGGCGCGACCCGCTATTGGGTCGTAGGATCTCTTCATGTGGGTCACCGGACTTTTAAAATATCTGAGTTAAGATATCTTACTGACTGAAAATAATGTATTACGTAACTCTTATTACTGTCATTAAGTTATTTTCTGCTCAATAAAGAAAACTAACAATTTAGTTCTGTCCCTTCTTTATTTAAAACTAGCTGAAAACCCGGTGTTGGTCGGGTATTTATTTATTTCTGCCGTGAGTTAGTACTTCTCCTATCCTTTCTCTCTCTGTAATCTCCGCTTTTCTGAAAATCATGTCATATTTATCGGAGAATATATAAGAAGTAAGGCTGTTTTGCGATTCCTACTGTTTATGACGTCATATCTCCTGAACCATGTGTCGTATATTACTCTTAACCCTGCAGCAATTCTTATCTGACGGTAAGGAACATGTTTATCAAATTTGGTTGAAATCTATCCAGTGGTTTAGGAGGAAATGTGCAACAATGTCGCATGATGTAGCAGTTTGAGATTACCTGACATAGTCGGGTTTGGAGGCGATCTGATCGTTTCATAATTTTCAAAATGAAATGCCAATATCGCACATTAATAATTTATTCACTGACGACCGGTTTCGGTGAACTGTGTCACCATCGTCTGGTCACATACATATTACAAGCTGGTCATCTTGTTATTTTATACAAAATTTTTAACAAGATGACCAGCTTGTAATATGTATGTGACCAGATGATGGTGACACAGTTACCGAAACCGGTCGTCAGTGAATAAATTATTAATGTGCGATCTTGGCATTTCATTTTGAAAATGGTGTAGCAGTTTTCTCGCGTATCATTATTTATGACGTCATATCTCGTGAACTATGTACTGCACATGCTCCTTACAATTGCGGGGTCGGGGGTTCGAATCCCCCCTCGGGCATGGATATTTGTGCCGTTCTAGTTCGTAAGTAGTTCATAAGTAGTTTGTAAGTTTAGGGACTGATGACCCCGTAGTTAAGTCCCATAAGCTTAACGAACATTTGAACAATTGCGGCTACCGTCCTCATGGATTGAAGCTTACGTGTGCAAAATTTTATACAGATTGGAACTAAACCGTGGATTTGTATGCAATACGTACATAAAAACAAACACATGGACTCTCTGCTTTATATATATATATATATATATATATATATATATATATATATATATATATATATATGGTTACAGATTAATTTTTTAACATTAAGGCTTTTACGAACTGGTATTTTTACGTTACTCGCACTAAAAATTGTATATGTAAGTATATTACTTAAAATTAAGCCTTCCTTTAGATATTGATTTTCAATAATTTCTTATTGTTATCACTAATAAATTCGTTTATAGAGGACAACCTTAAAAGTTAAAAGTTAAATTATCTGAAGACTCCCCAATGGAAATATCATGTAGGTCTTTCGTTGAAAACTTTCTCTAAAGGCTAAAATGTGATCCCAGTTTGTATCACAATAATGGGTGAGTATCGTAAACTTATAAGTATGGATTAGAATTACTTAAAATTGGATTCGCAACTGCTTATCATCTTAGTCAGCAAAACAGTTCCCCTTCGTTTTCATTTTACATATAATTTTTTAATTAATATTAATTGCTGTACAGTAAATGTAGTACTCATAATTGGTCGCGAAAAGTTTTACAGTAACATTGTGCGTCCCACTAGTGTACTTGTTGAAAACTGCGAAAACTTTAAAAACGTATTTTTAGACAGAGCACCAGGAAAACTATGTGCTTCCGTGTTAATCCAAATCTGAGGAGAGTGCAATGGGAGTTTCCCTTGTGAGTCAAGGATGGGGCCCCTCCACGCCCACACCAACGTGGTGACCATCACAAAAGTTCTACTGTCACCTCCGTAATTAAGTTAGTTTGCTAAGGTGGATCACGGGATGTGGGAACCGCGATGTTATCCGTACGTGTGGGCGCGATCACCCATTAATACGGTGCATCTGGAGATAGAATTGGTCGAAAGGTATACGAAGGGTAAAGGTATGTAAGGGCAGAGGAAAAAAAGTGCCAAGGCAAGAGCCAAGGGAAAAAAACCTCTGCGACAGTGGGGTAGGTATGAAGGGCAGTAGCGGTATGCTATCTGCGACAGATCATGCAAGGGTTGGTAATGTTAGTGATGGGTATTTTCTCAGTACCATTAACTTTGCTAGGTTTGTCATAAAGAATCAGTCCGTTTAGATGCGAGGTTCTGCTGCAGCTGAGCTCCAATGATGCCTCCTGGGTCGGCTGTGGCAGAATACCTGTAACATAGCCAAGTCTGTCAAGGTGGTTAGGCAGTTCGGTCATAGAACTGGCTAAGTGTGCGGGACTGTTTAGGTTTGTTTGTGTTTAGTGCGATGAATATGGTTTCCCTGCCTTGCCTGTAGGTCGGCTGTGGGCTCAGCTGGCATTGCCAGTCAGATTGCTGTTTTGCAGGGGTTTGCCATGTTCATCGTGTTTGTGTTCCCTACGGCCGTAGGTGGTTAGTCTCTGAGGAGAAGTGTTTTTGGGCGATTATGTTTCCACCTATGGTTGTGATCGTAGTTCCCCAAGCGTAGGATGAAGGGGTTGTTCGAGTGTCTCGAGTTTCTGTATAGTCGTGTGGCGAGTTTCTTGAATACCACCGAGAGGCGCTCTAGGCGGTATTCATTGTGAAGGTCCACGGTGCGTGTGTATCGTGGAGCGTTGCTAATGATGCGTAGTACCTTGTTCTGTATGAGCTGCAGGCGGCGCAGCCGTGTTGGCGCCGCGTATGCCCAGCACGGAGCACCGTACGTCATCAGAGGTCTAATATGTGTCATGTAGAGGTTCCTCGACACCCGGCTATTCAGTTTGCTTTCCCTGTTGAGCATCGGGTAGAGTTGTTTGAGCCTCGCGTTTGCTCTGTTGGTCATGTGTTGTATGTGGTCCCCCCATATGAGTTTCCGGTCCAGCCAGACACCAAGGTATTTGACCTTCTCACGGAAGCGTATTGGGCGTGTATGTAGAGTAATTGGTCTACAGTGTTGGTGTTTGCGCAAGTGTTTCGGTCTGCGTGTGAACAGAACTGCCTCACACTTGTCGACGTTGACTTTAACACGCCATTTCTCCAACCAAGGTTCGGCAGTTCTGAGTGCTGTCTGTAGGCGTGAGTTAATGTTTGATTGCTTCCAATCTTGCGCCATGATGGCGGTGTCATCTGCGTAGATTGCAGTCATCGTGTTATGTGTGGATGGAAAATCATTAATGTATAGGTTAAACAAGAGGGGCCCCAGGATGCTGCCTTGGGGTACTCCGGCTTGAATACCATGTCGTGTAGACTGTTTGCCCTGCACGTCAGTGTTGAAGCTTCTGTTGGTGAGATATGAGTGTATGAGATGCACGAGTCCGTCGGGAAACGCGGCGTCGTTAAGTTTGCGTATAAGGCCGTTGTGCCAGAGACGATCGAAAGCTTTTTCGATGTCCAGGAACACCGCCCCAGTGGCTTTGTTTTTGTTGTAGCCGTCTGTTATGTGTTCAACTACGCGGAGGAGTTGTTGTGTTGTGGAGTGGTGATTCCTAAATCCGAATTGCTCCGGTCTTAGGGTGTCATTGGTGATGCAGTGCCGAGTGAGACGTTTAAGTATTACCTTCTCAACTATCTTACTGAGCGAGCTCAGCAGACTGATGGGTCGGTAATTTTGTGGGAGGGAGTTGTCTTTCCCTGGCTTCCTGAACATCAGGACCTTGGCCGCCTTCCAAAAGGCAGGGAAGTGTTGGTGTTGCAGGATGGCATTTGTGATGTGTGTCAGGTACTCTACTGCTCTATCCGTGAACTCCTGGAGAACCCGGTTTTGAATGCCATCATGGCCAGGCGCTTTTCTGGCTGTGGTGTGCTTGATGGCCCATGTGATTTCATGTGTGCTAGTACGTCTAATTTCGTTGCGCGGAGGCTGGGCCATGAAGCGTGTGATCGCCTGGTCCGTCTCTAGTGTGAACACTGGGTCGGAAGGAGCCAGGTTCGGTGTGAATGACGCTGCTAGTGTTTGGGCCATTAGCTCAGCTTTCTCTTCCGCTGAGTATGCTGGGCCGTTTGGTCCCTGTAAGGTAGGCGTGTAGAGTTTCTCCCTGGTGAAGTGTCTGGCCAGAGCCCACACTCCAGGACGTGTGGTATCAAGTCCAGCGAGTTTCTGGTCCCATTGTGTCGTTTTGAATGTTGTTATTTTACCCCGTATGATACCCTGTAGCCTGTTGACGTGATGTTTATACACCGGACGCCTGGTACGCTGCCAGTATCTCCTGAGTCGGTTTCTCATTGAGATAAGGCCCAGGATTTCCTGGGGCAGGGCCGCTGAGTGTTGTTGTGTGGCACGTAATGGTATGGATTCGGCTATTGCGTCTTGGACAGCAGTTGTGAGGACTTCAACAGCTTCATCAATTTGTTCTGTTTGTGTAATCTCGTGAGTATCAGGAATACGATTATCAAGCGTTTCCTTGAACAGAGCCCAATTTGCGCGCTTGTAATTTAGTATCCTGCGTGGTTCATTGTACTGCAGTGTTTCTTCCGTGTGAAGTATAACGGGGGTGTGGTTGGAAGGCAGATCGTTTACAACCTCAAGGTTGAGGGTAACTGTTATGCCCTTGATGAGAGCCATGTCTATCACGTCTGGCCTTTGATTCCTTTGGTAAGGAATATAAGTCGGTTCAACCGGTGCAAGTGTGATGTAGTTTCTGCCTAGTGAGTGTTCGTACAGTTTTTTGCCGTTGCGATTTTGTCTGATTGAGTTCCAGTCGCGGTGTTTTGCGTTCAGATCTCCAGCGGCGATGACTCGCGGTGCAATGTTGAGTACTGTGCTGATGTCGCGTGTTACAATGTTACCAGGAGCGTTGTAGAGCGACACCAGTGCGGTGTATGCTCCGTTGAACTTGACCCTGACGGCCGTGGCCTCTAATCTTTCAAGTGCAGGGAGCTGGATATTTGTGTGTTCAATGTCTTTGTGTATGATGATAGCTGTTCCGCCTCCTTCTCTGCCGTCCGCTCGGTCGGTACGATAGACGCAGTAGCCATTAAAGTTTAGTCTGTTGTGAGGTTTGAGTTTAGTCTCGTTCACAAGGGCAATCAGAATCCCCTTTGCCTCAAGGAGCGCGGCAAATTCTGCCCTTTTGTTGGTGATCCCGTCTGCATTCCAGAACAGGATCTGTGATAGTGTTACGTTGTTTATGTGGGGGGGCGGGTGTGGCGTGTTATCCATGTATGGGAGTAAACAGGTTTGTGATCGCTGTTTGTATGACAGTCCAGTACTGGCCGGATTCGGCAGTCATGAGCTGCGTGAACAGTGTGGTGACGGCTCCCCAGATCTTCGAAAAGATCTGCTGAGTCGTGTGTTGGGGGAATAGTGCCTGCATCACTGCCTGCAATATTCCTCCCGGTGTTGTTGGGATGTTGGGTATGTCGGCCTGTGTTGGCGAGTTGGCGGCCGTTTGTGCTTGTGTTAGCGTTGTGTTTGGGCTGGCTTGTGTTTCAGCTGTACGTATAGCTTCTGTTGGCGCCTGTGTTTCTGGTGTGGTGAGGGGTTGTGTAACGTGTGTTCTCGTTTCCTTTGTTACGTTTTGTGCCGGAGAGTTGGTGTTCCGTTGTTGCTGATTATTTTGTTGTGGTGTGGTAGTGTTCCCTCTCTGTTTTCTGGGTCCCCTTCTCCTACGCTGGGGTTTTGGTTTCCCTTGTGTAGGTGCGTTTATCTTGTCGTGCGTGTAACAGCTCGACGTGGAGGGGGTAGGTTCCGTGTTGTTTGGGGCGAGTAGCGTTGTTTGCAGTGTTTGGATTGTTTGTTGTGTTGTCTGTGTTGGTTGTTTTTCTGTTGCTGGGGGTGTGTTTTGTGCGTTTGTCGGGCCCTGCGCGTCCGTTGCCCTCCCCTGCCCGCTTGCCATTGCGGCGAATGAAATCCCATTCATCACGGGTCGCGGGGGGGGGGGGGTCTCGGAGCTGTTTTTGTTTGTACTACTGTATTTTGCTGCTGCGTCTTTCGCATCAGGGCCGCGATGTAGGCGGAGCACCTTCTGTAGGTAGACGCGTGCGCCTGCCCACAGTTAGCGCATTTCCGTGCGTCTGACTGTCGCAGTGTACAGTGTTGGGCTGAGTGGCTGCCTCCGCATTTGCGGCACCGATATGCCAGGCTGCAGCGAGCAGCCGAATGACCAAAGCGTTGGCAGCGTTTACATTGTTGGGGGGCGCGAGGTGGTTCGAAGAGTTCAACCTTGACTCCCATATGAAGGAAATATTTCACCTTCAAGATCTCGCGGGAGTGAGCTGTGTCGGCCAGCTCCACAAGGTAGTTTGGTAGTGGTGCGTGTGTTCGTTGACCTGTCATCCGGCTTGCTCTGAGACAGTCAAAGCCCAGGTCACGAATGTCTTGTTTCAAGGTGTCGCCAGGTGTGTTTGGGTCCACCCCCTTCACAACGTACAGCTGCGTGCGTTCGTCCGCGGTTCTGTACGTTTGGTGTTCTATCTCCTTAGCTTTGAGGAAGCTCAAGAGATTGGTGTAATCGGTTTTGGAATCCACGTACAGTGCAGCGTGTTCCCTCGTGAGTTTCGTGTGGTATGTGGTAGGCTTATGTAAGTCTACGAACTCTTTGTTTAGGCGACTGAGGTCGCCATAGTTTTGAATGATGACTGGTGGGAATCCAGTCCGTGTTGTTGTGACCTGCGTGGCTGTTTGCTGAGTGTTTCCCAGCACAGGTGCGGTTCTGTTGTTCCCTGTGTTTTGTGTGCTAATTGGTAGGGTGGTGGGTGTTGGCAAGAGCGCGCGGCGCTTGCCTTTTGAGCCTGTGAGCTCACATGTTTGTGTGGCGAGTGGGAGACTATTGCTCCGTTTGCGTCCGACGACCTGCCACGGGCCGTCCCCATCGTCTGTGTGTTCGTGTTGTTGGTCCTCGTCGATCACAAGTTGACCGATTTCGGGGGAGTCGAGGTTAAATGTGGCATTTGTGTGTGTGTTCGGTGTAGGTGTGCTGTTTTGTGTGCCCGCCATCTCGGCCCTCACCTCGGCAGCGGCTTCGGCCCTTGCTTGCGCAATAGCCTTTGCCATCTGCTCTTGGTGAGCTGCGAGCGAGATTGTGATGGCGAGGGGTGAACTCGGCATCACCGTCCCTTCTGGCGCTTGCGCCTGGCTTCGGGTGCGGTATGGGATTTTGCTGGGCAGACTAGCCATCTTTCCAGCAGAAGGATATTTATTAAGGAAGGGAAAACGACAACTTTTGCTTCTTTGTGATAGGCAAGATGTGTTTAAGAAGAGGGGAGTCCCTACTGTCTATCGGCGCAAGGGAGCGCGGAGAGAAGAGAAAGGCCTACTGTGCGCGGGGTGATCCGACGTGAACGGGCCCCTGGCACAGAAATACCCTACCAAAGAACGGGTGAGTCCCGCTAGGGAATTGTAACCGTGGTCACAAGGAGCTACGAGCCGGAGCTCTTTGTCTCGCTATGCGCACTAGGCGACAGCGAGATCGGCGCTCTCCGACGTCGTCCGCTCTTCAGCTTGTTCGCAACCACTCTTTCGAGCTATTGACTGCCAGCCACGGCGAGGTTGTCCGCGAGCGCTGCGTCCGCACAGGTCGGCCGCTCCGCTGCGAATGTTCCCTTGTGAGTAACGCAGAAGCGAGGTGTCGGGGACGCCCTCGCTACTAGCGGAACACAAGCCTCGCCTGTAACCCCATAGAGAACTTTGTAAACAGACTGAATAAATGCTCCAGACTTAATTACTGTTTGATTTCGCGCTTCTGCGTGGCGAATAGTAACCCCCACTGAAACAACTCAGCAACTCGGCTAACCTTCGTTGGAATGCGGTCTCAGCTCGATCCCCTAAGCTAGCTACTGAGAAATAATCACTGCAATAATTATGCATGTGTGTATTAAAGATTTAAATCAGTGAAACCTTGCGCGTTTTTAAAATTTCACAACTCTGAACAGATTGCAGCAGTCAGGGGCTTTTCAAACGTGTAAAGCTTCCTTCAGTTATTCCTTTAACCAGATGCCCGTCGACCTAGGTTCTGTAAACTTATTAACGGATACTGACCAATGTTGTATGTAATAAAGCGTAAAAGACAACAGCTTGAACGACGATACGTGTCTTTCATAATGGGATTGTGTAAAAATTACTAATAGTACATTCGCCATGAAGTTAACAAAAGTGTACTTTATTTCTTACATTTAAAGGAATATTTAGAGAGTAGCTAATACCAAAGGAATAGCCACACATTGCAACTGACATACGATCTAGTAATGGGTTGAATTTGTAACATAAGTCACATCTGCGCATGCGTTTACTACTGTATGGCAGAGCGCCGCGTTCGTACAACGCGTGGCGTGGACAAATTTATTTCGGGTCTTTGGGAAAGACGACAGGATATCCGCCGGTTAAAACCGCCGGAGCAGGAGCTATTACCTAAAACGGTCGTGTTTTGGATTATCTCAGACCGTCCGTGGCGTCACATTATTGCAGTTGAACACAGAGAGCATGTAGCGAGAACGGAACTGAGTACAGAAGGGTACGTAATGGTAAATGAAATATAACTACAGAACAAACTCAGTAATATGTAAATACGACCTGGATTTCCATTACGGAGACAAGAAAAACTGAACATGATAGAATCATTATTTATATATTGGAAAGTTTTCATCAACCAAAGTTATTGAGCACTACATTTGAGGCTCTTGTCAAGACACATCGATGGAACTCATTTTATGTGCAGAAATGTAAATAATTAAGCTGTGCCGGCCGCGGTGGCCGAGGTGACTGAGGCCCTCCAGTCACGGTCAGCACGGACACTACGGTCGGGGGTTCGAATCCCCCCTCGGGCATGGATATTTGTGCTGTCCTAGTTCGTAAGTAGTTCATAAGTAGTTTGTAAGTTTAGGGACTGATGACCACGTAGTTAAGTCCCATAAGCTTGACAAACATTTGAACATTTGAATTAAGCTGTAAAAATATTTTTCATGTGTTTGCCAATATTTTATACTGAAGTAAGATACATAAATTCTGTTAATATCAGTGGAAAGATGAGTAAAAATGCCACAATTTCACCACAGTTAAGGGTACCACGAGGTTCTGCAATTCTGACTCTCGTGATAATACATTTGACATATTTAAACTTTCATTTCTCGGTAGACTATGTGACTCAGAAAATATTTTGATAGAGTATACGTCACTACTGTAGAATTTTAGCACGTGGTGATGGCGTAAACAGATTTTTTTATTAAATTACCGGATGAGAAGTTGAGGTGCTCTGATATGTCAAATGACATGGTTATGATGGTGAGGGAACTAATGTTTGGGGAAGGAACACTATGGTCTGGTGGAGGTGACTGCGACCTAATAAAGTCGGACACTGGCACAGGTTAAAAGTTTTAGAGTGGAAGAAGTGTAGGAGGTGACTGGGACGTAGCGGGTAGGTAGGTGCTTCTAATGACGATGTTGTCGAGGGGATGTTAAACCCTTATCATCCTCATCTTCTCCTCGGAATATTTCGCGTCCAGAGGGATTTAGAAATATTCCAGTGGAGATTCGAATATGAATACTTAGGGCAAATAGTGAGGAATGTTTTATTTTCACTTCTGTAAATTAAAGTTGTAAACAAAGTCACGTGTTTTCCACCTAATTTATCTCTTTTGTATTGACTAGTATCCACTATATTGGAACTTGAGTTTATCACGTCTATTGATTCGCATCAAAAGATATTGATAAACTGTTTTAACTGAATCTTAAATCAGGTGTTGTTGAGGCGCTCCAGTCACGGTCTGCACGGCCACCACGGTCGGGGGTTCGAATCCCCCCTGGGTATGGATATTTGTGCTGTCCTTAGTCTTAGCTAGTTCATAAGTAGTTTGTAAGCTTAGGGACTGATGACCCCGTAGTTAGGTCCTATAAGTTCTACAAACATTTGAACATTTGGGTACATGATTTACAGAAGTACCTAGGTTATGAAGTATCGACATTGGGGAAGGAACTAAAATGGTTCGACGTCTTTCTGTCGGTTCTACCGAGTGTAGACAACAACATTGCGGCCGCGGTGGAGTAGCCGAGCGTTCTAAAGCACCTCGCTGCGGAGCGCGCGGTTGCTCGCCGTGGAGGTTCGAGTCCTCCCTGGGGCATAGGTGTATGTGTATGTCCGTAGGTTAGTTTACCTAGTTTTAAGTAGTTTGTAAGCTACGGACTGATGACTACGCAGTTTGGTCCGATAGATTTACAGACATTTGAACATTTTAACAACATTGCGGCAATCGAGATAGTGGTAATAACAGAATGTCGCTGCAGAGGGGGTTTATTTTGACTTGCATTTACTATATCAAACGAATTACACAAGCAGTTGGGTTCAGATAATGCAGATAGTGCAGGTAATGCAATGCAACAGCAACGTGACTTATCCGAAGCTATCGCATGGAGAACCATATGTAGGTTGATAGCGGAACAGTCACAGAGGGATGCGGCTACAGCTATTGGAGTGTTCCAAAGTGTAATTTCCAGGACTTGGACGCGATTTCAGACAACGGGAACCATTTAAAAAAAAGGCAAGGCCAAGGTCGTCCACGGGTAACATGAGAGATGACCGTTATCTCCGGTTAACAGCCCGTCGAGGTAGGAAGCTGAATGCAACTCAGCTGCAACCCACCATCCAAGCAGCAACAGGACGCACAGTATAGACACAAATAGTCCGAAATCGCCTTAGGTAATGGGGCCTTTACGCACGGAGGCCTATGGTATGTGTCCCATTAAAAACACGACACCATTTAGCCCGCAGAAAGTGGGCGGAAGAACAATATCTTTGCTGTCTTAACAAATGGCGCTCGGTTCTGTTCACAGGTGAGTCAAGATTTTATGTTCAGACGGACAATCTTCGTTCCCTCATCTGGAGAGAACGTGGAACTCGAAACAATCTGCTTACGTGCAGGAAACGTTACCGTATAATGGTGGTGGAAGAATGGTGAGGCAGGAGTCAGTATTGTCCGACGTACGGACTTCTCTGTCGTTTACAATAGTGCTATGAAAGCTCAGAGGTGTAGAGATGAGATCCTTCAACTTTTTGTTGTACCCTACGTTGGTGCCATAGAATATGGGTTCCTTCTGGTAGGTAATAACGCTCGTCCCCACAGAACTGCACTCGTGGACAACACGCTCGAAGATGAGCGAATAGAACGAATAGAATAGCCAGAATGTTAACCATACTTAAACGCAATTGAGCATGTCTCTGATGCACTTGGCTGACACATTGCAGCTATACCAGCGCCTCTCACAACGATAGCAGAGATGGATATTGCATTTATGGAAGAATGGCCAAATATCACTTAAGAGCTCAATAATAACCTCATACTCTCCATACCACACTGGTGTACAACTCTACTGACCGTCCGCGGTAATCAAAAATATTCAAATGTTTGTAAAGTTATGTGACCTAACTCCAGTGGTCATCGGTCCCACGAACTACTTGTACTAGTCTATCCTAAGAACGACAGACACTTACCCATGCCCAATGGGAGGCTCGAACCTCCAACGGCGAACAGCAGGGCGCCTTAGTGCACACGGCTATTCCTCCGCGGCTCCGCGATGATCACACACAATATTACAGGAAAACAAAAATGACTTTCGCTATTATGGTATCCCCATGGTGCCTCGCTCTAAGTAAACGCCATGTAAACTTCAAGTAAAGGATTGAGTCAGCTAAGTATCGTAATGTATTACATATAAATTACAGTCGTTGCCGCGGCGGAATACCCATGCGCACTGAGGCGCCGTGCTGCGGTGCGCGCGGCCTTTCGGCATAGGAGGTTTGAGTCCTCCCTCGGGCATGAGTGTGTGTGTGTGTGTGTGTGTGTGTGTTTTGTCCTTATGTTAGTTTTACTTAGTTTAAGTAGATCGTAATCTAGGGACTAATAACCAAGCAGTCAAATCCCATAGATTTGCGAACATTTGAACAAATTACAGTTGTAACCAACATCTGGATAAAATTACGTTACCGTATGTGTATTGAATATGATGTGTCACCTGATCCTCTAATTGTTTTGAAAAATGCTTTTAAATGGTTAAGACTGTTGGCGTTTCTCAATTTTACAAATTTGGACCATGTTTATAAAATTACGTAACAGGGACCTTTATAACTATACATTCATTAGAACATTTAATGTCTTACTTATATTGAACACGTAAGGAATAGTATCCATATCACAAGGTTCTTAAATGTTGTTCGAGTGTTTCAATAAGCTGCAGCGAGCTTTTGTACTTAAAGTACGATTTGGTTCATTTCCAATTCTACTTTAATGACTACTTACTATAACACTCCTTTCTTTACTTTCCATCGTCTATGTTGCTGTTTCATTTTCTATTCTGTTTCAGTACCTTTCTGAGTGGGTTATTTTCCTTCAGCATAATAATGCTGTGAATGGTTTCTTACTGTCTTTGAATTCAAAACGTATTGGATAAATGTACGGTCATCTATTTGCGAATAATATGATTATGTTTTATTCACCTCAGTGTTACAGATCCAATCTTCAAATCTCCGGATTGTTTTTGTCGTTTTAGAAATTCTTTCGTATGTACGTCTCTGAGTAGCTGTAGCTCTCAATGGCTAATAAGAGGTAACTTTCAATTTTTTCATTGCATACTGCTTTCAGAGTATCATGTTGTGAATTAAATAAATAAAGCCGCGCGGGAATGGCCTTACGCTCTAATGCGCCTTGCTGCAGAGGGCGAGTGTTCGAGACCACACTCGGACATGGGTGTGTGTGTGTGTGTGTGTGTGTGTGTGTGTGTGTGTGTGTGTGTGTCGTCCCTAGCATCAGTTAGTATAACTAGTTCTTAAGTCAAGAGACTGACGATCACTGCAGTTTGGTCCCATAGCTTTACAAATATTTGAACATATTGAAATGAATCGAATCACAAGAATTGATAAGTCGAGAACTTACCGTCTTCTGTGTATCTATTTTTAGTTTCATCTTTTATTTCAGATTGCGGAATGCCGCGGCGGAGTATCCGAGCTCATTGAGGCACTATACTCCGATGCACGAGGCCGTTCCTCGTCGGGGGTTCGAATCCTCCCTCGGGCATGGATGTTTGTGTTGTCATTAGTATAAGATAGTTTGTAAGAAGTTTGTAAGTTTAGAGACTGATGACCCCACAGTTAAGTCCCATAAGCTTAACAAACGTTTGTACCTTTTTTTCGGAATTTCACGAATTGTTTTCTTCCGGCGGTCATCTCATTATGATCCTTGCTGGGAACAGAAAGTTATTCCAGGTAATCATTATTCCGTGTAATTGATAGCGGCGAGCGTGTGTGTGTGTGTGTGTGTGTGTGTGTGTGTGTGTGTGGAAATGCGGTCCTTCCATCCTCTTGCGGAACCCTGAGGCTTTTGAAATATATTCACCAATCAGTTTTGTACCTGCACGTAAGAGGAAACTCGCAAAAGAAGTGCAATGAGACGTGAAACTAACGAGGAGTCGCTTTCCAGCGGGAGGTAAGGATATGTTTTTCATTGGGAAGGAGCGAGCGCGAGTGGGACAGCGCCGCAGGTTTTGTGGAAACGCAGAGAACGCGGAAGACCCGCTAATTCAGGCGAAGCTGGCGCACCGAGCGGGGGCTGCGGGAACTAAGCTCGGCGAAGAAGCAGAAGGGCGAGCTAGGGCAGTGAGGTGGCCCGATAACATCGCCGTCTGCTGGGCGGAACAGCCGAGTTCTGCCGCCCGAGGCTGGTGACGCGCTATGTTCAAAGGAGCTCTGCAAATGCGAATAGCATGTACGGTCGAGCACTGCTAGAGCATTATACAACACAGATGTTTCTGTATTGAACTTGAGAACTCACACGGGTTGCCTTGCCCGCCAATCCTGCCTTATATCGTGAATGGCCAGCCCCTTTGATATACTGGTTTCTCGTGTGGGTGCCCAATGAAAGGGAACTTTCTAAAGTTCTTAACTCTGTCATGCGTCACCAAGGACTTTGATATATTTAAATATGCTGTTAGGACGTATTAAACTGGTCGTAAGTAGTAGCTCATTCTCCGCCGGAGACCATCGCTGGAAGGCTGGAGTAATAGTTGTAAGATGTCGTAGGTGTGAAGGGAAAGTCCCAGAGCTCCAAGCACTAATAGAAAATACAGGAGCGCAAATCATACAGGCAGTGAAAGCTGACTAATGCCAGAAGTAAGTCAGACGATATGTTTTCAAAGTGTTAAATGTAGTTCAGCAAGGATATATGGAATAAAATAGGTGGCGGCGAGTTTATTTCGCTCTGAAGTGGTTGATCATGTAGGAAACTGAAGTAGATTTCCTGTGAATCGTCATGGAAAATTAAAAATAAATAAATAAATAAAACGGGGTGAGCCTCTACACACAATGGAGATGAAAATCCTGCGATGGTCCATTTGATTGACCCGCTAAGACCATACAACAAATAGCTATGGCCGGCCACGGTGGCCAAGCGGTCTGTGGCGCGCCAGTCACGGCCTGCACGACCACTAAGGTCGGGGGCTCGAATCCCCGCTCGGGCATGGATATTTATGCCGTTCTTAGTATTAGCTAGTTCATATGTACTTTGTAAGTGTAGGGACTGATGACCCAGTAGTGAAGTCCCATAAGCCCTACAAACATTTTAACATTTGATTTTTGATATAACTATGTCCGCCAAAGGCTTGGTGTAGTTCAGTCATAGAGAAGGCAAGAGAGGCTTGTCTTCGGTGGTACAGCCGCGGCGCGGTAGAGTATCCGGGCGGTCTAAGGCGCCTCGCTGCGGAGCGCGCGGTTGCTCGCCGTCGGAGGTTCGAGTCCTCCCTAGGACGTGTGTGTGTGTGTGTGTGTGTGTGTGTGTGTGTGTGTGTGTGTGTGTGTGTGTGTATGTATGTATGTGTGTGTATTGTCCTTAGGTTAGTTTACCTTAGTTTAAGTAGTTTGTAAGCTACGGACTGATGACCATGCAGTTTGGTCCGATAGATTTAGAAACAATTGAACATTTGGTACAGCCGCGTCATGAGGAAAAAGTGCGATTCTGTTTCTAAAACAGCACTCCAATTCGATCCAGGAAAAGGCCGACCCCGTGGTAGACCGCGCAAGAGGTGAATGGACAATATCAAGGAGGACTTGTGTGGTGCGGATCTCAGCTCTGAAGACGTCCACGACAGAGCCCTACGGAGGAGACGTAGTATAACAGCAGACCCCAAGTAATGGGAAAATGCTTGGAATGAAGAAGACGTTATGCCTGACAACCGGAATAAATAAACAATATTTCTTGATCCCCTGACTCAGATGATAGTTATGTTTTTAGAAATGAAACAGCCGTTTTCTTGCTGCAATACTTTTATTTCCTCCACATTCGTTTTACCTTTATTTCAGGCCATCATCAGTGTATTCCATATCTGTAAATTGCATTTTTGCTTACTGTTATAGCCTGAACAGGTTTTACACTGTCCGAGTAACGCGCACACACTTATTTAAAGATAAGTATCTCAATAATATTACCATCACATGAAAACAGGAAAACAGGAGAAAACATACCGCCTGCGCCTTTAAACCATTAAATCTGACAACAGACTCTCTTTCAACATTCTCAGAAAGGTAACATAAACAGACATGATCATTTATGGGGATTATACACTCCCACATTCTCAAAAACCCTGCAACAATTAGACGTATGGTATATGCTCTATTTAGAATATCTGTAAATAAAAAGAACTAAACATAATTATCAACGTAGCACAAAACAATAGATACAGCAGCGTTACAGTATAGAACCTCCGTGAACCTGGCACCCGACTTAAAGAAATTGTTTTTTACTTTATACTATCGTACAGAGCTTCGTTTGTAGTGGATTGTAGTGCAAAAATTTTTGTTTGTAGTTTTTCGGAAAAAAAATTATGGGTTACTCAAAAAATAGCCAGCACCCCACTTTTAAGAAATTAAATTCTAATGGATGATATGCGTAGGAAATCGTTTGTAGTGGTTTGTAGTGAACGAATTTTCGTTTGTAGTAGCTTGTATAACCCACAAAACATGTTCAAAATGGAAGGCGCGAGGCCCATACTGCTGTGCACTGCACCCACTGGCAGCACCCCACATTCAAGAAATTTAATTCTAATTGTTGATATGTGTAGGAAATAGTGTGTAGAGGTTTGTAGTGAACGAATTTTCGTTTGTAGTAACTTGTATATCCCACAAAACATGTTCAAAATGGAAGGCGCGAGGCCCATACTGCTGTGCACTGCACCCACTGGCAGCACCCCACATTCAAGAAATTTAATTCTAATTGTTGTATGGGCCTCGCGCCTTCCATTTTGAACATGTTTTGTGGGATATACAAGTTACTACAAACGAAAATTCGTTCACTACAAACCTCTACACACTATTTCCTACACATATCATCCATTAGAATTAAATTTCTTGAAAGTGGGGTGCTGCCAGTGGGTGCAGTGCACAGCAGTATGGGCCTCGCGCCTTCCATTTTGAACACGTTTTGTGGGATATACAAGTTACTACAAACGAAAATTCGTTCACTACAAACCACTACAAACGATTCCCCACACATATCATCCATTAGAATTTTATTTCGTAAAAGTGGGGTGCTGGCTATTTTTTGAGTGAGTCATAATTTTTTTTTCGAAAAACTACAAACAAAATTTTTGGTACTACAATCCACTACAAACGAAGCTCTTTAAGATTGTATAAAGTAAAAAGCGATTTCGTTAAGTGGGGTGCCAGGTTCACGCAGGACAGTATAGAGGCTACATGAACCGAGTGAAAAGAAACTACAGAAGGAAAATAGCCAATATTTGAAAAGTATAAATATTATTATACCTTATAAATATGCGAAAACTAAAACTGATTTACAGTTTTTTTTAATATTAATTAGACAAGGAGGCCAATGAAACTTATATCCACAATGCACACTTATGCCAGTAAACATACTCCGCCGGCCGCAGTGGCCGAGCGCTCTGCGGCGCGCCAGTCACGGTCTGCACGGCCGCTACGGTCGGGGGTCCGAAACCCCCTCCGGCATGAATGTTTGTGCTCTCTTTAGTATAAGCTAGTTCATAAGTAGGTTGCAAGTTTAGGGACTGATGACCCCGCAGTTAAGTCCCTTAAGCTAAGCAAACAGTTGAACATTTAAACATATTCCTGAACATGTTTGCTTGTGCAGCAATCTTTCGCAGCAAGTACCGAGTTATTTGTTTATAGTAATGAAACTGCCCTTTTCTTGCTGCAATCATTTATTTCCTTCATAAGCGTTTCGCTCTCTATTTTAGGACATTGCCACTGTATTCCTTGTCTAAAAATTACATTTTTGTCTGTAAATCTATAAATATATCGGACCAAACTGTGTGGTCATCAGTCCGTAGCTTACGAACTACTTAAAACTAGGTAAACTAACCTAAAGGCAACACACACACACATGCCCCAGGGAGGACTCGAACCTCCACGGCGAGCAACCACGCGCTCCGCAGCGAGACGCTTCAGACCGCTCGGCTACTCAACCGCGGCTTTAAATGTTTGCTTACTGGCGTAGCCTAAATAGATTACCAACATTTAACTTGTGTGTGTGTGTGTGTGTGTGTGTGTGTGTGTGTGCTACTCACGTTTTATTATTTTCTCGTGATGTGCATGGTGTTCTTCCTACCTTGTCACTGGTTGACTCCACATAGCTTCGCCACAAATTGGGTCATTTTTTCAGTGTTTACTGTTTCACAGACTTGAAGTTATATCTCCTTTTTTCGCCGAGTTACTCACTTTTTTATTCGCCCGTATAACTCCTCTTTTATGTGCCAGAGTTACTTTTTTTCAGTTACTCAAATTATTTCACGAGTTACTCACACGCCAGTATTAGAAGATGAAAGAAAACCCCCTGTAAGTAAATGACGTCTATGTCTAATGAAACAAAATGAAGGGAATCCTGGACATTGTCAGAAATAAGAAGTGTGCCTTCTGCGCACAAACATTTATCAATGCTGATTAGAGTAAACGAAAAGGACGTCTCCTTCAGTCCTCCAGCGCCATATAAAATGATCCACCCCATATACATCGTGAGAGGTTAATAATAAAACGTAAATAACGTGACCAATCAACAAATTACACCATTCTTTATGTGCAAAAAACGTTTCTTGCAACTAGGAAAGTAGATAAAAGGGGAAAAGGAAAACCAAATGAAAAATTCGTTAAAGAAGGGTACCATTGTGAGACAGTCGATGCCAACATAAATGAGTTCGTGTATGAAGCCGAGTGAGGGCTCGAACTCCCGACGTCGAGCAACCGCGCGCACCGCAGAAAGGCGCCTTAGAACGCTCGGACACTCTACCGCGGCTACTCGGACTTCAAGAAAAATGTAATAATTCACATTCCAAACAAAGCAAGCGCAGACAGGTGTCAAAATTAGAGAACAATCAGTTTAATAAATCAGAGTTGCAAACTGTTAACACGAACATTATTTACAGCGGAATGAAAAATCTGGTAGAAGCTGACCTCAAGGTAGATCAGTTTGTATTTATGAGAAATGTAGGAACACGGGAGGTAATAGTCACTTTCAAATTATCTTAAAAGATAAAGGAAAGTCAAACCTACATTTCTAGCTTTTGTAGATTTGGAGAAAGCTTTTGACAATTTTGACTGGAATAAACTCCAAATTCTGAAATCAGAAGGGATAAAATATAGGCAGCGGAAGGTTATTTACAACTTGTACAAAAACCTGACACCAGTTATCAGAATCGAAGGGCATTAAAGGGACGCAATGGTTGAGAAGAATTAAAGACGGCTCTCTGCCCTCTTCCCTAGGATTTAAACTTTGTAAATTATCCAAGTTCACTAGACGGCCTTTTTCCTTTCTTTGATAAACGAAAACCCCTCTCTTTTGGAGGTATGAGGAATAGCATTTCATTTCATGTTTTTGAATGTTAGTTTCTGTAATATTGCTGGGATTTTATTATGCTAATAATTTATCATTGTGTCTATGAACGTGGAGAGATGAACGGTTTCTCAGTGACACTGATGTCCCTGTGAGAATGTGTACTTGCTTTATGCTCTATGTTCATGTACGAGAATCTTCTAGCATGGCGGTCATAGTGTATGTATGAGAATTTTCGTCGTCGGCTGCTGGGTGAGCGCTTTGCATCTCTGGCTTCGTGTCGATAGGTAGTCATTACCAACATCTGCTTTTGATGCTACCGATGAGGTTCCTCCACCCTTTGGTTACAAGTTGGGTTGGCAATGCTCAGTTAGCGACCCTCGGTTTGACGTGCGAGTTTAAGCTCTTCCCCCCACTTGCTTTTCGTGGATTTCTGCCGATTTGCGGCCGCTGTTGGCGGGTTCGTGGGCCGTCTGGACATTCTGTGACTGCGCTTCGAGCGGGTAAGACGTTCTGATTTTCTTTCCTCCCTTGAGATGGTAGAGATTCATTGTCTGCATTGTTAAAGTTAGATTTAAGATCTTGGGTTTATTTTTCGGGATAAGTTTCTCCGATCATGCATGGAAATGTATTCAATTTCATTTCGGTGATTTTGCATAGGTAAACGCGGTGAATATGCAACTAATTCGGTTTCATAACGGCTAGGAATCGGTAACCTGTGTGGGACTAGCTGGCGGTGTCTGAACTCTGCTTAATTTCTTTCTAGCCTTGTGGAAAGCGACTAATATGCGGGAATATTTTTATTCTGTGTGGTGCATGTGAAATATTTCTTTCTGTTTCTTCCTTCTGCGAGTGATATGTAGTCCACGTGGTTTGTTTTTAGAACAAAGCCTTCACCTACCCCTGTCTCAGTTTCTAGGCCCTTCAGGCAAGAAATCATGTATGTATCTTTCTGATTTTCTTTATTACATCGCGATCTCCTCTCCGCCTATTTTAAATTGCTGTTTCGTTTCCAAACTTGTACTTTTCATTTGGACTCTGTCAGTAAATTTACTTCTAGGCTTGTACGACCCCCTTTATTATCTTGATTATGAAATACTACGCATTTCTAGGGTTCAGTTCAGATTACTTTAATTTAGTAGTTCATTGAGATGCATTTCTGTTGTTTAACAAAATTGGTGCCCCCCATTTGCTCATGTTTGAACTGAAGAAATAATTAATTGTCAGTTAAATTTTATCCTTCTTATAAATATTAATTTATGAATACTGTCCCTTTTTATTTAATGTTGTTTTTCACCAGTGCTGAGGACTAATTTAGACGCATATTATCATATTTTGAATTCCGTTGCGCCATAAATGTTCTCTCAGCCACTTTCATGAAATTGTCTAGTTCGCGGTGGCTTTTATATTAATGATTGTGTGTAATTCTCGTGATCTACGACGTATGCTGGCCACCCTCTCTTTGTCTTCCTGTTGCTAAAGTAAAGTTTGAGTCGGTTCTAAATTCTGGGCCAGGGAACAAGATTCTGTTGCAGGAAGTAGCCAGTAGTCAGTAGTTCACGCGAATCCTTTAGCTGGTTTCTTACGGCCAGCATTATGTTTCCAGTAAGCCTTTAACTGGCTCCCATCAGCTAGAGTTAATTTTACAATTAACGGTGGTCTTTCAAGAGAGCAAGACTGGGTTAGCCTTTCCCCAATGTTATTCAATTTGTACATAGAACAAGCTGTGAAGGAAAGGAAGGAGAAATTTGGAGAAGGAATTAAACTGAATGTGAAGAAATAAAAACACTGCGTTTTGATGATGGCATTGTAATTCTGTCATGAACAGTAAAGGATCTGGAAGAGCAAATGATCGGAATGGACAATGTTTTGAAATGAGCGTATAAGATGAACATTAACAAGAGGAAAATAAAGGTAATGGAATACAGTCTACGAAATTCAGGCGATGCTGAAGTAATCAGATTAGGTAACGAAACAATGAAGGTGGTAGATGAGTTTTGTTACTTGGGCAGCAAAATAACATATGATGGTCACAGTACCGAGGATATACAAAGTAGAAAGGTAATGAAAAAAGTTTTCGAAAATGACAAATTTGCTTACATGGAATGTAAATGTAAGGAAGTCTTTTCTGAAGGCATTTGTGTGTAGTGTTACCTTTTACAGGAGTGAAACATGGATGATAAAAGTCTAGATAGGAAGAGGATAGAGTCTTGTGAAATGTGATGCTACAGAAGAATGCTGGAGACTAGGTGGGTAGATCGCGTAACTAAGAAGAGACTTGCTCTTAGGACAGTGTAGGGTGGAGAGCTGCATCAAACCAGTCTCCAAACGAAGATCACAACAATAACAACAACATATTACCTATGATACAGTGTGATTCGTTCATGGCCGTCGTTTTCTCATCACTATAGTTACAAAAATTCGATACGAGCCGCTTCCATATACCTGTTTTAATGTATGACCCACTAATTCACTAGCTATAATCTAGCGTGTTGTGCAGTGCTGTGATACTGATGTGCCAAATGAGAATTTCTGAGTTCAAATCCGCGTCCATTAATACAGTTATAGGTTTCCTGTGGTTTTCATAATCACTAAACGAAAATTTGAGATTATTCCACGCTTGTATTCCTTCCTCATCTTCCATCAAATGTGACTGTTTTCAGTCTCTGCAGACCTTGTTGTGCCTCTACAATTATTTTTCTTCCCCTAACGGTCTATTCATCCTAACGACAGAGAGCATGAGACAGGTAACGCAGTCAGTTTAGTAGTTTAATAGTTGATTGCTGCACAAATCCATGCTTTATACGACAGGTGTTACGCCTAAAGTGTGTCGTCAGCGTTCAGCAACTATGTATACAATGAATATTCGTACGTTTGTCGATCATCAGATTTAGGTTCTCACTATCAGTCACCATGAATAAAAATGTTTTGCTGCCAGCTCAGAGGCTCTCGTGTGATCTTTTACTCACTGCACTGCAGATACATTGTTATAATTAATTCATTCGGCAGCAGATTTTGTTTTACTTGTATTTCAGAAATGTCGTTATGCAAAATTTAATTACGCTAAACATGTCCAATTAAATGCAGTTATCCCCAGCGAAATTTATTAATTAGAAGCGAAATTAATTTTGAAGTACAATTTAATTTGATTTCTTACAGCATATTCAAATGCTGAACAGATACTATACGTGTACGTTTTCTCTCTGTTTGGGTATTATGAAACTTTCAACTTTGCATCCTGCAATTCAATCCCAAGTCTAATAACAAAAGCGGAAGTATTATATTCTACAACGTATAGTTACGTAGATTAGTTTGTTCATTTACGCACACAAAATAACTTCCTTTTCTGATTTTAATGTCAAACGCCACAGACAACAGTGCAACTTCCATATGATGAGACACTACGGTTCGGAAGTAAATATTTTCAAATTCCTGCAAACATACACAGGAATTACTTCAACTGAGTCTTCTAATTCACTTTTTTGTACATATTATGAACCAATACCTTTAGACGATTTGTTATTTCTTAGACTTCCAACCAAAATTTAAAGTAGCTGACATTATTATGAAATTGATACGTTACGATTCGTTGTTATAGTCTTCAGTCGTGCAACTCGTCTGCTGCAGCTCTCCACGCTACCCTTTCCTGTACAAGCCTCTTTATCTCGTAATAAGAACGGCAAGCTACATCCTTTTAAACCGAGTTGCTCTATTGTGATGACGTCGAAGTGTTATCGCCTTTGGCGGCTGGATTTAGGATGGAGGTTAACGGTTACTTTGTTTCTTCATTGTCAATTTTAGTAGGGTTTTGGGCTCACAGGGGTCCTTATCGACCTACTTTCTTTACATTTTTTTATTATGCTATTATGGCTCTAGGGACTTTAATTTAATGCTATGGTCATGGATCTACTAGTTCAATGTTTTCTAGTTGCCTGGTGCTGGGTCTGAGAGTGTAGATCTTGTTCCGTAGGACTTCCATCCTAGCTTTGATCTGTTCCTCAATGATCTCCATGTTGAATTCTAGATGTAGCCAACGCGTTCGGGACCACCTGGGTGCTTTTAGAATTATCCTTAGTCACTTGTTTTGGAGGAACTGTAGTTGCTGGATGGTTTTGACAATTCTTTCTCTCTTATCCTGAATGTGTGGTGTGAATAGTAACTTCTTATCTAGTGTAACTTCAGGATACTTGATTGAGTCAGCCCATACGATTTCTTAGTCCTTGATCCTGATGCGAGTCTGGACATCTGGTCTCTCTCGGCTGAAGAGGATGGCTTACGTCTTCTGATCATTGATCTTAATTTTATTGTCAGTTGAACAGATTTGTAGGATATCTAGTTGGTGCTGGAGCATGTTGAGGGCTGTATCCACAAATCTGCTGCTGGTCATTAGGGCAGTATCGTCTGCAAATTGAGCTAGGGTGACGTTCGGTAACTTCGGTATATCATTTGCGTATGTAAGGTATAGTAGCGGCGATAGCACCGACCCTTGTGGTATTTCTTCCTCTTGGGTTTTTATTTCCTATCTTTTGTCATCAATTTATACAAAAATGGTTCTCTTTGTTAGGAAGCTGTCGATGGTTTTGATGTAGCATTTAGGGATGTCTGTCGTGTCTGCCATTTTTAGTAACAGTTTTTACACGCCATACCTTACCAAAAGCTTTCTAAACAACAAGAAATATTGCTGTTGTGTGACGGTTGAGATTCATTTCTTCTGCAAGATGTTCAGTTATTCGAAAAATCTCTATCTCTGTCGAAAGTTTATGCTGGAAGGCGAACTGATCTGTTCTGATTACATCTCCTTTTAGTAGTGGAAGTTTGATCCTCTTCAACAAGACTCTTTCGAATGTTTTACCGACAGTTGACAGCAGACTTATATATAGGTAATTGCAGCCTATCTTTAAGTCCTTGCCCTGTTTAAGATTAGGTACTATCTTCGCTTGCCCCCATTTTGTGGGAAAATATTCCAACTGCAGACATTCGTTGTAGATTCTGGTTAAAAGGACTAGCGGTTTTCTCGGTAGGTGTTTGAGTTGAGCTTTAGAGATTCCGTTCAGTATGTGTGTTGAGTTGCGCCCGAGCTAGGATTCGAACCTCCGACGCGGGAGGCCGCGCGATGCGAAACGTGGTGCTCCAAACCGCTCGGCTACTCCCGCACGGCGAACCCTCGTCCTCCTGATTAAAAGTCCATTGTGCTATCCACTCTGCCACATTGCTTGGTGGGATGTTACCAATAGTCACGAGCCCAGGAAGAGCGCTGAAGGCAACGCTGCGCTGTTTGCCATGACACTCGTGTCGGTCACCTGCTGTCATAGTCCATTAACGCCTGGCTGCGCTGCAATATCCTTACGCATACGTTCCTCGTACGTCCCACGTATATTTTTACGGCTATTTCACGCACTGTTGCTTGTCTGCTAGCGCTAACAACCCTATGCAAACGCCTCCGCTCTCGGTCGTTAAGTAGAGACCGTCGGCTTTTGCACTATCCATTGTGAGACACAATGCCTGAAATCAGGCGTATACAGTACACTCTTGACGCTGCACATCGCTGAATATTGGGATTTCTATCGATTTATGAAATGGAATGCTCCATTCGTCTAGCTCCAACTACAATTCCGCTTTCAAAGTCTGTAAATTACTGTCTTATGGCCACAATGAAGTGATAAATGTTCAAATGTTTGTATAGCTTATGGGACTTAACTACGGGGTCATCAGTCCCTAAACTTACAAACTACTTATAAACTAGCTAATACTAAGGATGGCACAAATATCCATTCCCGAGGAGGGATTCGAACCCCCGACCGTAGTGACCGTGTATACCGTGACTGACGCGCCGCAGTCCCCTCGGACACCGCGGCCGGCAATGAAGTGATAGTCTTCGTCACACGAATCACCGAACTACGAAGGCATCTGTACCAGCGCACCGCCATTTTGTATCTTGTGTACATGATACTAATGCAATCTGTGCCTGTGGCTATTGCTATCCCGTAACTTTTTTCGCCTCTATATCTACATCTTCATCCATACTCCGCAAGCCACCTGACGGTGTGTCGCGGAAGGTACCTTGAGTACCATTATCGGTTCTCCCTCCTATTCCAGTCTCGCATTGTTCGCGGAAAGAAAGACTGTCGGTATGCCTCTGTGTGGGCTCTAATCTCTCTGATTTTACCCTCATGATCTCTTCTCGGGATATCGGTTGGAGGGAGGAATGTACTGACAGACTTCTCGGTAAACGTTTGTTCCTTCGCCTACTCTGTGTAAAATCGAACTGGCATCCCATTAGGTCCTGCGGCCTTTCCTGTTTTGAGCGATTTTCAATCCCTCTGGCAATTATTTCGATATCTGACCTGTTGTCATCTATGCGATGATCTAGAGAAGGAACTACACTGTATAATCCACTATACTGGAGAGTAATTCTTATTAAAGCCCTTATAAAGCGTAATATTTACTACCGTGAATATATAAGCGCAGATGGGAAAACAGTTTTTTTCCAGTGCAGCCTTCTCTCCCGATGCCTCAAGCCAGAGGGCCAGAAGGAGAAGGTGCATGTGGATTTCACCGCACCGGTCAAACGCGCTACGTGTCTTCAGGTAGCACACGTCCTCTACTTTTCAACCTTCGTGGTCCCTATGTCTTCCACAACTACTTTTGTAAAACTCCAGGCTCTGTCCATTATCTACGCAATACAGTGTTCGCCATATGACAGCCTCCAAATGTTCAAATGTTTGTAGAGCTTAAGGGACTTAACTACGGGGTCATCAGTCCCTAAACTTACAAACTACTTATGAATTAGCTACAACTAAGGACAGCACAAATATCCATGCCCGAGGGGGGATTCGAACCCCCGACCGTAGTGGTCGTGCGGACCGTGACTGAAGCGCCTCAGTCCCCTCGGCCACCGCGGCCGGCGACAGCCTCCATCAGTGGTCCTCACAGCTCTTGACGTCTGTGTTCTGCCAGTACTGCCACAGAAATGACTTCAAACTTCTCACAACCACGTCCCTTCACCAGGCCTCTAATTCCAAAGATGAGTGGTTGTTCACAGCTTTAAAACCTATACGCAGCTACTCACTTCCTGGCGTCGTAAAGGCCCTTCTCCATCTACAATTAGAGCTCCCCTGAACCGTTTCATATCCTTCAACTGCAGCCAATATTCTAGTTGTTGCGCACCGCAGCTAGGAAACCAGTTTCTACACATAGACGAAGTACTCCATTACAAGTCGTTATAGTATGTGTTCTTTGCGTGTAATACGATAATTTCTTACTACCTTCGGTGGAGTCGGTATCCTTTCTGGAATCGTACGGTTTGAAACTCTATGGGTGAAACAGTGCATAGCCATCCTCCTGTCTGTACCGCTTGTCAACGTATTCAGCAACAGTTTTAAATATACTCTGAGCTGCTAGTCTTGACTACCTCGCGCGTACAGAAAAACTGTGTATCTAGTGCGTAAAAGTACTGTGCCAGAAACGAATGTAGAAGTTCACTCATATTCTAAAAAAGTAATTGTTTTATTTTCCTTACGCTGATCGGATTGGAGTATGAGGAAACTTTGTATAGAGAATACGCCTCGTAAACATAAGTTCAAAATGTTCAAATGTTTGTAGAGCTTATTGGACTCACCTACGGGGTCACCAGTCCCTAAACCTACAAACTCCTTATGAACTAGCTTATACTAAAGACGGGACAAACATACATGCCCGAGGGGGGATTCGAAGCCTCGACAGGGAACGGCCTAGCGCATCGTAGCATAGCGTCTCAATGCGCTCGGCCGCGGCAAAACATAAGTTAACCTTACAGTGTGGATGTGATGGCTCTGTACTTTTCACAACTGGTTGTCCCTGTTTTTTTTTTTTTTTTTTTTTTTTTTTTTTTTTGGTGTGTATTATTACATTTTTATTATTATCTGTGGCTATTTCGCCTGTTTGATATATCTTACGTAGCAGGTGAAGTAGTATTGTGACGGCTGACTCTCACAGAGACGCCCTTTAGTGCTCTGTGAAATTATTTTGTTAGTATCGTTATCTCCTATTTCATCTTCATCTACTTCCCTTTTCTGATGACATCGTCCTGAGTGGTACCCGCACAGAGATCTGAATGGGGGACTATTTTACCTCCGGAATATTTTACACGAGACGATACCATCATCATATATTGAAATAGTAGAGATGCATGTCCTCGTGGCAAAGTACCGGCTGTAGTTTCCCCTTGCTTTCAGCCGTTCTCCGTAACATTAGCTGGCAAATAGCCGTAGAAAATTGTTATGACACAAGATTACAGCAAAGGTATAAAAATTGCCTTTAAGACTGAAAACAAACTACAGTAGAGACGCAGACCTTAGACTGACGCAGAAGAGAACTGTATGTAGAAAGCGGGAGGTTATAAAATAAAATGTTACGGCTGTAGAATAAAGTATCTGAGGCAAACAATAACAATAATAGAACGAACGGCTCATTTACTGCAGCGAAGTCATCGAGATTGAACAACATTAGTTGGGTGACATCAATGACAACTGCATGAGGGTAATGTACTTTGAGGAAAAAGGATGGCTGCTACATAATTTGTAGGAAATTTAGATTTTTTGTGTTTTGAAGGAAGGAAGCATAGGGTTTAACGTCCCGTTGACGGCTTGGTCATTGGAGACGGAGCTAACACTCGGAGTTTTCGGTAAGGATGTGAAAGGAAATCGGCCGTGCCCATTTTAAAGGAGCCATCCCGGCATTTGCCCGGAGTGATTTAGGGAAATCACGGAAAACAAAAATCAGGATGGCCGGAGGTGGATTTGAACCACCATCCTCCGGAATGCGAGTTCAGTGTGTTACCACTGCGCCACCTCGCTCGGTCTTTCTGTGTTTCGAGGGAGGATTCCAACAACGTACTAAACAAGGAGATAGAACTGTGTAAAAGGCATTTCGGTGTACACTTTAGCAATCTCTCTTTGAGAATTAGCGATCTTTCATTTTTAAATTTTTTTTAATAAATATTCTGCTAATGTAATGGACAAAGCTGCTGTGGTTATTGCTACCTAGACTTGCAAACTTCTGAAATTAACACGCTAGTGCGCGCACACACACACACACACATCATTACACCTAGGCACAGCCATTCCAGCTCGGTGATCTGTTCTTCATTTTAAGTGTGACGTCAGGCTTTAGTGCTACTTATCAGTTTACAGACGTATTCTGTATCTTCTGGGTATTATTGTATTGGACAGATTTGACATTCAGTCTTTTAGTTATCAGGATAGTACTATCATAGCTCACAGTTAACAATTTCGTTGCATACGGATTATCTTTGTTATATGATGACCAACAGTGCTGTAGTCCCAACTATGCATCATAGCATCAGTATGATTTTTATTCTTATTATTTATTGTTTAGATGAGTTTTTTATGATACCAAAGATTGTAAGCTGCGTTTGTCTTATTGATGACTATGCCTAAGGGCAGACTATTTTTTATGGGATGTTATTTTGTGAATTAATATTTGCTTCGTGAGTCGTCCAATTCGTGCGTAGTATTTTGATGTGTACTTCATGTTTTTAGTACTTTAAAATGGGATAATGTTGTTCAGAAACATGTAATGATAATGAAAGTTATATAAAGTCTAAAAAGTGGTGCGTGATTTGCCACAAGACCAACAAACACCACCCGTCTTCATCGTTAGCTCTCATCAGTAATTCCTCCCCTTTTCGCGAATCAAGCGAATACTGCCGAATTTTTATCCTAAGATGTAACGTTGACATAAAAGCCATTATTTCTACACGGTGTCTATAATTTTCACTTTATGTCTCCGTGACCCGTATTCGAATACGAACTTGGTGCGTGACTGATCTCACTGGGACATTTTTGACCTAAAAACAACGATACAATACTCTAGGAAAAGAAAGGGGCACTGTTTTCAAAAATATCAGAGTGCATCAACAAGTAAGATGGAAGGTACATTATTGTACCAAGAGTGTAGTATTTATTAGAAGTGGGATACAAAACAGGTGATGAAGAAGTAAAAATCGTGTACAGTTGAGAAAAAAAAAAGATGGAGATATATCAGTCGGTGTTCTTTGGAGGTGACGGATACATAATGTCTCGGATGATTAAATATTTGGGAAAATTCTAAAATAATGATTGCTACTTGGTTACACGAAAAGTGCGCGAAAATAAATCTTAAATACATCAGTGATGATTTTCCATGGACATGCCATGCTTGTTTAAGCATCGAAACGACCAATATGGTAAGTCTAGTGGAATCCAAAAATGAAATTATAAAGTTACTGCAAAATGACAATGAATCATTAAAAATGGAAATACGGCATTTAAAGGAAGAAAATGATAGATTATTACAAGAAAAACAATGCACTGTGGTTGAAATCCATCAAGAAAAGCAGTAAGATTGTGCAAATACGTGTGCGCATGAAATCCAGCAAACGAAAAAGCAAACTCGCGAAAATACATATGCTCGTAATACGGACATGGTAAATGAAAACATATCTAGTGCTGTCGATGTCACGGTAAATTCAACGTGCCAAAAACTGGCAGATAAATATAAATGGAATTTAGTGACCTATTCTCAAAGAAAAGAGAATACCACAGCTAGACCTACACAAGAGGATGAGAACGAATTTCTAATAATTGGAGATTCATTGCTGAAAAAGGTTGCAGTCCCAAACAACAAAATTGATGTGCACACAGGAATTAGAACACAGCAACTTGGAAAATGCAAAATCTGCAGAACCAGACTGTGAATTCAAGCATAATTACAGAGGCGGTTTTGTGCATGTCGGAACAAACTCGTTAAGAAGCGAAGACGAAATTATTTATGATACCAGAAATGTCCACCCCCATGAACCAAAGACATTGCCGAGGTGTGGTGGCTTGCTTTCCTCGATGATGCAGATAGCCATACCGTAGGTGCAATCACAGCAGAGGGGTATCTGTGGAGAGGCCAGACAAACGTGTGGTTCCTGAAGAGGGGCAGCTGCAGCCGTTTCAGTAGTTACAGGGGCAACAGTCTGGATGATTGACTGAGCTGGCCTTGTAATATCAGCTAATGTGGCTTTGCCACACAGTTACTGCGAATGGCTGAAAGCAAGGGGAAACTACAGCCGTTACTTTTCCTGAGGACATGCAGCTCTACTGTATGAAAATATAATTATGGCATCCTCTCGGGTAAAATATTACGGAGGTAAAATAGTTCCCTAGTCCCCCATTCGGATCTCTGGGCGGGGACTACTCAGGAGGATGTTGTCATCAGGAAAGACAATACTGGCATTCAACGGTTCGGAGCGTGGAATGTTACATCCCTTAATCGGGTAGGAAAATTAGAAAATTTAAAAAGGGAAATGGATAGGTTAAAGTTAGATATAGTGGGTATTAGTGAAGTTCGGTGGCAGGATGAACAGGATTGATTTAAGTGTAAGGAAGTCTTTTCTGAAGGCATTTGTGTGGAGTGTTGCCTTGTATGGGACTGAAACATGGACGATAAGCTGTGCGGACAGGAAGAGGATAGGGACTTTTGAAATGTGGTGCTACAGAAGAATGCTGAAGATTAGGTGGGTAGATCGCATAACTAATGAAGAGGTACTGAACAGAATTGGTGAGAAAAGGAATTTTTGGCATACCCTGACTAAAAGAAGGGATCGCTTGGTAGGACACATTCTTAGACATCGAGGAATCATAAATTTAGGATTGGAGGGAAGTGTGTGGGGTAAAAATCGCAGAGGGAGACCAAGAGACGCATATAGTAAGCAGATTCAAGTAGCAATCAGATTCAAGGATGCTCAATTATCATCTTTCATGCAGAAAAGAAACACAAGTCATAAATATTTGCTCTTGATTGGTCATCAAACCTGATCACAGATCAAGATATGTATTTTCAGCTATGAATGCAGTGGTCTTTGAACAGTTTCTCACCCACTCCACTCCACAAATTATAAACATTATGCCTTTTGCATGGTTCCTAAGGCTAAAATACATTTTGTATGGTCGAAGGTGCATGAAATTGGGAGGGGGGTCATTAATATCTCTGAAGTCTATGGATGTCGTGACTTATCACTAGAAGGAACTTTACCACAGGCGGCGGTAAATTCGCCGGTCGCGGTGGCCGAGGGGACTGAGGCGCTTCAGTCACGGTCTGCACGGCCACTACGGTCGGGGGTTCGAATCCCCCCTCGGGCATGGATATTTGTGCCGTCCTAGTTCGTAAGTAGATCATAAATAGTTTGTAACTTTAGGGACTGATGACCCCGTAGTTAAGTCCCATAAGCTTTACAAACATTTGAACAATTTTTTTTTATTAACTACGGGGTCATTTTTTTTATTATTATTATTATTAATTTTTTTTTTATTGGCGGGGCTCCCTTCTCCCCTACACCCCGTCCTTGCGCTCTCCATTTTTCGCCTTCGTCGGCGAGCTTCCAAGCTATAGTAATAGCAGGTGAACGTAAAACACTCCGTTGTAAGAAGCGAATTAAACAGTTCCGCTGTTCAGTGCTTTGTATTCTTCAGTGATGCACTTCAAGTTCGATGGTAAAAGGTCTCAACTAAAAGTCCAAATGGTAAGGGAGAATTAAATCATAGACATGAAGAAGAGATGATTCTCTTCTTGGAAATAAAAAAATACCATCCTCAACACTGAAGGTCGGTGGGCAGACCTGCGAAGCACTATACAGTCTTAAACAGTGTCAACAAAACCGAAAGGTAAGAATAAAACAAAGCTGAGTTCTGCATAGACGCACACGCACATAAAGTGTGACATGCCACAAACATATAATTTTACTGCATCATGTTTCTTTCCGTTTAATAGTCACACGATAGTGTTCCGTCGGATTACATCATAACCAGAGACCATGTCCATAGCCAAAAGTCGTAGTCCGATTAGGGTTTGGGCTGTCATTGAATTCCCCTCACAAATGATTATGGTATGCATGTTCAATTGCCACGATCAAAAACCGAGCAAAAAGAGTAGAATAGTCCTTTGTACGGCGTAGGTTGTTATGTTCCTCCAGAAGATAGATCATAAACTGATAGACCTGTGTCAACTGTAATTGTAGAACGGCGTAGATAGTATGCGCGACGATCCAGGTTGTTGCGGCACACTTGGTGGCAGGGTATGGCTTGAAGTCAGGGATGAGGGCTACGTCCACCGAGAAGGTGTCCACGGCGGTGCGATTTATAAACGCCAGCATGCCGGTTGCAACGTTCCAGATGGGCGAACGCGTGGGGCACAGGAAACGGTGTTCCAACGTGTCCTCCTGTGAGCAGTCTACGCAAAGGCTGGAAGCGCGCAGGCAAATCCGGTGCAGTATTTCGTTGGTGGGTACGACTCGATTCACGACTTTATACCAACAACTAACCACGTCCGCTGCAAGGAAGGGGGCGTGGACATTCGCCCACACATTCTTCCACCTAGACCCTGGGAAACGCATCTCCATTTTATTGGCAGCTGGCTGTCCTCGCAGTCCGTGGTAGACGATTTTTACAGTCCGCGTCCTCGGGTGGAGGTCTTCGTCGTCCAGGTAACTTTTCTGAACAAAGTACTCTCTCACATGTCGCAGCCGGTAAGGAATGGCAGTGGGGTTGAGCGGCGCTATTTCAGACGCGGGCCGGAGAACATCGAAAAGAACGGCCGTGGGGCTGAGCGGGTCCTTTTCTATAACGGCGCACGTGCGGTGGATCAGTAGCGCCGCCGCTTTGACAGCGAAGTGCGTCAGGCCGAGGCCTCCTTCCTCTCGGGGCAATGTGCAGGTAGCATGGCTTACTTTGAAAATTTCACCCCTCCACAGAAAGCAATAGGCTGCTTGTGTGATGGCTCGTCCTAGCTCTTTGGGCACGTGGAAGACCTGTGCGAGGAACCAGGCTTTGCTGAGCAGACACACGTTGACGATCGAAACCCGCTGCGTCAGTGCCAGGGTGCGGATGGCAGTGAGGTGCGCCATAGCGCGTATTGCATGCAGTGTCAGGCGCCAGTTGAGTGCCGCTGTCTTCAAAAGATTTGCCGAGAAACGAACACCTAGGATCTTATGCACTTGTTTCACGGTAAACCAGGGACGTCGGAATCTGTTCGCTGCCCCATAAATAGGAAGAAACACAGTTTTACGATTGTTGATACATGCACCCGATGCATTTTCATATAATGTCAGGACCTTGCGCATGGTGTCCAAGTCAGCTTCCGTAGACACAAGAAGGCCGACGTCATCCGCATACGCGCGGCAAACCTGTTTCTTCCCTCCTACACTGAGTCCGACGCATGCACTGTGCAGGCGTCGCAACAAGGGGTCCAGTGAGATTGCAAACAGGGCCATAGCGAGAGGACACCCCTGCTTGACGGAGCAATCGACGGCAACAGGTGCGGACAAAAAACCATTGATCGTCACACGCGATGTCGAGCTGTTAAAAATATTGAATAGCATGGCCGTGAATTTATTCCCAAATCCAAGTTTAGAAAGCACTTTTCTTAGGTAATGGTGACTAACGCGATCAAACGCCGTGGCAAAGTCGACGGAAAGTATTCCAAAGGGAATTTTCTGCATCGTGGTGTATGCGATGACGTCACGGTATGTAGTGACCGCGTCGTAGATATTCCTTTGCGGCACTGCACAAAACTGACAGTCACTGAGGATCTTAGACATAACAGGCTTTAAACGGGACGCAACACATTTTGTAAAAAGTTTATAATCACCGTTTAAAAGCGTGATCGGTCGGAGACTGTCAATTCTATTGTTCACTCGGGTTTTCGGAGCCAAGGTGATTATTCCTTCCGGAAAACTCGCCGGTATTGCCACTCCATTTAAAAGTTCGTTAAAACATTCAACTAAAACTGAACCGAACAAGTGCCAAAAGTGGAGATAAAATTCTGGCGGGAGGCCGTCAGCACCGGGCGATTTGTTTTTTGCACATAGTTGTAAGACCTGTTTTACTTCCTCTACGGTGAACGGTTCCATGAGGTGACGGCGGTCCGTGACTGTTAAAACGTGAGGGACACCTCGCAACAGATCTGTAATGGCGGCGTTGTCCGTTGCTGTTGCGCTAAACAAGTCCGCAAAGTGCCTGCGCGCCTCTGCCAGAATGCCCGCCCTGTCCCGCAGCCGCCTGCAGCTCTGTGACGTCACGCCTAGCCGCGCGGCGGCTCTCGCGCAGCAGGTGGAACAGCGAGGCCTGCTCGTCTGCCAGCTGACCGGCCGCCTGGCTGCGCACCACGCTACCACGCAACGACGCCTTCTTCAAGGCCAAGAGTCTGGTTTTAATTTGTCTGATGTTCGCCATCCGGAAAGACGGATTGTCTGTTTGCATATTGATTGCGTCGTTGAGACAAGTCTCGTAAAATTGCAAGGTGGTACGTTCCCAGTGGCAAACAGATTGACTAAATTCAATAATACTTTGTCGTAGCGCTGGTTTTGCATATTCTGTCCACCACGATAACGCAGAAGAGTAGAAATGGCGATAAGTTAAAATACTACTCCATGCCCTATTAATCACAACGTCGAAACCAGTGTTGGTAAGGTGACGTACATTGAACTTCCACCTACATTTCGTACGTGGCTTCTGAGCCAGCAGTGAATGAAAACGGCAGACATATGCGGCATGGTCAGAAAACACCACTGGGTGTACCGCAGATTCTAGTACACAGTCTTTCTTTTCTCCAGAAATATAAATCCTATCGAGGCGACTCCTACCTGTCGGGTAGTAAAAAGTAAACCCCGGATCGTGGGGGTGTAAGTGGCGCCACGTGTCGATTAGATTCATTTCAGTCACGAGCGTTGCTAACTCTATGCACTTGTATGGGTTCGGTTCCTGGTCGCGGTCGTCGAGTACACAATTAAAATCACCGCCCATTATGACAGGCAAATATGGGCCTCTAAAAAGGTGACAAATGTCCGAACTGTAAAAGACTCGACGTTGCGGTTTGCAGTCAGATCCCGAGGGAGCATAAACATTTACAAAACGAATGTTATTTATGGTACACGCTACTCCGTGTCCATTTGGGATAGTGGCAACATCACTGAATTCATGACCATCACGTATCAAAATAGCAGTTCCACTGTGACTCTCCGGATCGAAATTTAAAACCACCTGGTAACCGGGTATATTTTGAACAAGTTCGGTCACCACTTCCTGAAGAAAAACAACGTCTGCCTTCAAAAAATTCAAAAATTGTAATAAACATTCAAACTTTACAATTGACTCAAATCTATTGATGTTGATAGTGGCAACAAGTGATGGTGGGTGTGCCACCATTTAGTCAGGGAATTCAACGACGGCGCGAGACTAGGTCTCGCCCTCTTCCATCTCCTCCGCCCACGACTTCGACACTTGCTGTCCAGTGTCGTGGCCTGCCGCGGCCCCCTGCAGAGAAACGCGCGTGCGCGGCTGCGGGTCGTCTTCGGCCTTTCTTTTTACCGCGGCTTGCGCCGGGTTCGAGTCCCGTGACAAGTCCATTGCCATATGATAGTCAGTGTCGGGTGCACTGAGCTTTTCCTTTATCTGCCGGACCACCTCCTCCATCCTGTATTCCTGTCCACTCGTCATGGGCTGCTGATAACCACGGCCCGCTTGTGCTTCCTGCCGAGAATCCAGATCCGACCGTGATGAAGCCAGTGACGCAGATTTCTGCAGCGACTTCGACGCCGAGCGCTGATACTGACGAGATTCGGGGGACCGACTCAACCCCCTCTGGTTGGAGTTCCGCCGCTCCGGGTATCCCGAGGAGCTGGTGCTGCGGCCCTTCTCTCTGCGCGCGCGCCTTTCTGCTGCCCTGTCGCGAAGTGACTTGCGGCCACCCGCGCTGTCTGCCCGTTCGCGTGGGCGATCTGCAGCGGCGGTGGCAGAAACTCCAACCGCTGACACTTCGGGGGGGACGCTATCTTGCACGGCTTCTGATCTTGTCAACGTGGACAACGTCACATCTACCGGAGTCGACACGGCAGGCTTAACATATTGCGCTGGTTCGAGTCCCGTCGTCTGACTCTCCGGGACTACATTTGAGGAGACGTCAGTAGGACGCACATCTTCAACGGTTGCGGAATCTGTCACAGTAGTCGCCGACTCGTCAGGATGGACCTCGAGATGGGCGTCTGTCACCTGGGATGTCCACATAGTCGCCGAACCTGCCGCCAGTGGAACTTCAGCTGGGGTGGGTTCTGATCCCGTCGCGTCTTCAGGTGGTATCTGATTAGCTACCTTTTCCGCAACTACCACGGAACCGTCGGCTTCATTCTAAGCGTCGGCTGTGACGTCACTGACCGTTTCATTTTGAGGGGCTGCGAGCGCGGCGTCTACATGCATGACAGTTTCATCCGCGGCAGCGCGACGCGTCGGTGAGGTGGGCCCTCCTAACGCGACCGAGGCGTACGTCACGGCGTCTGCCGCCTCCCCCGCCGGTAGTTGCGCGGGGCGCCTGCGGCGTGGGCAGTTCTGTCTGTAGTGTCCCGTGGCATTACAGTGCGAACACGTCGACGGTTGTCCGTTATATGTAATAAAAGCCCTGTGGCCTTTCACTACAAGGAAGGACGGAATGTGCTTTCGTACTACCATACGGACACTACGAATTCCGTTTTCCACTTGATAGATATATGCAGATGACCATTTTTCCCTAGTAACAGACAACACAGTTCCATACGGTGACAAACAGTTTTCAATTGTCTTATCTTTCATTTCGAACGGTAAATTAAACACTCTAACCGTCCTAAGTCCGTAACCGGCGTTAGACACTGCCACATTACTCACTGTTCCATCAAAGTGTTTAAATTTCCGGACACCACCTCCTACATTTACAATTGTGTCACACAGTTCTGGAGTACTAAGTTTGACAAAGAGAGAGTTCAGAAAAGCGTCTAGTTGTAAACCGAGAACGTCACTTTCATTAATTTTCAGATCGTTTCTCAACCAACCATGGATTTCGAAACCTAACGGCCGCGGAACCGACTTGTTCAAAAATGTTCAAATGTTTGTATAGTCTATGGGACTTAACTACGGGGTCATCAGTTCCTAAACTTACAAACTACTTATGAACTACTTACGAACTAGGACGGCACAAATATCCATGCCCGAGGGGGGATTCGAACCCCCGACCGTAGAACCGACTTGTCAAACTCAAATTGCACATTATTTTCGCGATCTTCAAAATCAGCCATTACTTACAAGTACGTAGATACAGCAAATAGAAGAACAGCGGACGCGAAGAAACGCCGCCGGCCGCAGCGAGGAAGCACTTGTAAACACTGTCCGGAGCCGATGTGGCAGACGGACCGTCGTGGCCGTGCAGACCGTGACTGGAGCGCCTCAGTCTCCTCGGCCACCGCGGCCGGCACAAACATTTGAACATTTGGCGGTAAATTCAGCAGCACCAATAGTGCCACTCGGCCACAATGCAACCTATTAACGTGCACCGTACGCCAGCGAAACGGTCCGCAAGTTACACCGCTAGATGAAAGACTAGGGACCTGCCAGCTCGCCGCTTGCATGGAGGACAGCGTACGGAGTAAACAGGCCAGCCAGCCCCTGCGCCGGCGTTGGCGGCTTCTGTAAGGCTGCCACAGCTCTCCACTTGCCGGCTTCTCCGCTAGACATTTCTACCGTCCGTAATATTCCTCAAATTACAATCTCTTGTCTCACGTTTTACTGAGGTAGCTTGATCATTTCTCATTTTCAATTAACTAGCGTCCGAACTTGGCCGTCAGAGAAATTAAAATTTAATAAAAACTCGCTGAAAACCTGGCGTTTTCTAGGTATTTATTTCATACCACAGGAAGTCCATCTCCCCTGCAATCCTTTCTCTCTCTGTTCAACCCTTATTCTCCCATCTCTCTTATCACCTACTCCTTCCCGTCACTCGACACATTCTAACCATGAAAACTTGCTGTTCCGCAACTCTGCATAAGCGTCCGACGAATTTTTATTGTGCAGTGGCTATCTAACAATGTACCCTTGGCTCCTACATGGAAGAACCTAACAGCAGGTCACGCAAAAATTCAGCAAGATGCTCCTTGTCGGTTTACGATAGGCCTAGGTGACATTACTTAAATAAACTTAGATCACATCTCCTGTAAGAAAAAACTCACATGTAAATATAGTACTAGTAAGGTCAGAACGGGTACAAAAATCACGTCACTAAATACTTAAACATAGTGAAGGTACCTAATTTATTGCCGGCCGCGGTGGCCGAGGGGACTGAGGCGCTCCAGTCACGGTCTGCACGGACACTACGGTTGGGGGTTTGAATCCTCCCTCGGGCATGGATATTTGTGCCATCCTTAGTCTTAGTTAGTTCATAAGTAGTTTGTAAGTTTAGGGGCTAATGACCCCGAAGTTAAGTCCCATAAGCTATACAAACATTTGAACATTTGAACCTAATTTATTTATAAAAAGAATTTAATTCCGGAATTTCAATGTATGTTTAGATATAAGCTGCTAAGCTGGGAGGAAAAGAAATTAAGGCGTAAAACCATTTAGAAACTATATTAAAAATTATAAAAAGGACTTTCCGTAATTAAATGTACAATCGGCTAAACGGCTGAAAACCGCGCCTAACTTTAAATAGGCAAAAGTTACAGATACGTTCGAGGCTGTCGCACTAAATGAGTATTGTATATCCTGTTACTGTTGGGAGTGTTTAACGCCTAATCGCTTTGCACACAGTAGGCCTACCGTTTCTTGAGATGACTGCAAGCTTGGTCATTGTCACTGAAACAAACCTAACTTTTCTGCTGTTTGTTTGTATAGTCTATGGGACTTAACTACGGGGTCATCAGTCCCTAAACTTACAAACTAATTATGGACTACTTACGAACTAGGTCGGCACAAATATCCATGCCCGAGGGAGGATTCGAACCCCCGACCATAGTGGCCGTGCAGACCGTGACTGGAGCGCCTTAGTCCCGTCGGCCACCGCGGTCGGCTAACTTTTATGCCTGGATCAACTTCTGTCGATCGAAATAACCCCTGCGTCGCAATGATGTAGAGAACACCTAATAATTTGTGGTCTCGCTACTGGCGTGGTACGCTGATTACACAAATCAACGCCGCGCCGGAGTAGCCGAGCGCATTGAGGCGCTATGCGACGATGCGCGAGCCCATTCCCCGTCGGGGGTTCGAATCCCCCCTCGGGCATGGAAGTTTGTGTTGTCTTTCAAAAATGTTCAAATGTTCAAATGTTTGTAAAGCTTATGGGACTTAACTACGGGGTTATCAGTCTCTAAACTTACAAACTACTTATGAACTACTTACGAACTAGGACGACACAAATATCCATGCCCGAGGGGGGATTCGAACCTCCGACCGCAGTGGCCGTGCTGACCGTGACTGGAGCGCCTCAGTCACCTCGGCCACCGCGGCCGGCGTGTTGTCTTTAGTGTAAGTTAATTTATAAGTAGTTTGTAAGTTTAGGGACTGATGACCCCGCAGTAAGTCCCATAAGCTTAAACATTTGAACACAAATCAACTCACCGTGGTGCCAATACAATTCGCCCACAGGCGTTAAATAAACCAAAAATGGTCAAATGTTTGTGGTCATCAGTCCGTAGCTTATAAACTACTTAAACTAAACTAACCTAAGGACAACACAAACACCCATGCCAGAGGGAGGACTCGAACCCCCGACGGCGAAAGGCCGCGCCCACCGCAGCAAGCGCTCCAGTACGCACGGCTAATCCGCCGCGGCGTTAACTATACCACTCTGTAGTTAATCGCATCAGACAAGAAGCGTCTGACCAACATAGCGAATATCGCACAATCTGATTACTCTTAAATAAGAGATAATTTCATATCCGCTTGCGACAGAGCTTCTCTTTCAGTAAGTACTGAAAATGAGTCTTCTCCCTCACTTCTCCGTACATACTCGGATACGCGCAAAATGCGCCCACAGAGTGTCGCTCACCAGACGAAACGCCAGTGACAAAAATTCTCCCTGCCACCGAGTATATCCTCGCCTGTCTTTTTCCCCACTTATCGCCCCAGCTTGCGCCACGTCAGCGGAGCCTCCGTCCACCAGACGCGCTTTCGTATGACGGTAGGCTCGCTCACGAACCAGCCAATCACGGACCAGCTAATACAGGGCTTAGGTTCGCCCACGCTTACGTGGTTGTCTCACGATGCCCAGGGACTTCCGCTTGCGGACGGCGTCATGTTGCACCACAGTTTGCAACCAGATGAAATACAGTTGACAGGCACTGTCTGCAGTGGCATCCTAAATAAAAAATGGTGACCTAAAATATACCCTCTATATATTTGTCAGAACTGTTAATTCCTCCAGGCTCGAGAGAAGTTAATTATCGCACTTGTGATTGAATGCTATATTTCGACTAGGAACTATTCTGAAACAAATGAATAAAATGAACTAAGCAGTCAAGACAAGGAATAAATACTGTTTCAAAGGTCTGAATATGCAGAGAAATATGTCTCGGTGAGCTGACATACCATCTCTTCCGACCCACGCCCCTCCATCTCCTCGACCTCTGTTCATTCCGCATCTTCCGTTCAGCTCTTCCTCCTCATATCTATGAAAACTCACATCTGATTGTAAATATTGTCATAATTTATTTCTAATAATTAGTAAAACGGCGTCAACGACTGTTAGTTTTTTGTGAGGTACCTACTTGTTTTGATGGTCATGTGTACAAAGTTACTTCAAGATCGGAATAAAATTAGATTTCTTCGAACTTAGTAATAATCAAATTCAAATGTTCAAATGTTTGTTAAGCTTAAGGGACTTAACTACGGGGTCATCAGTCCCTAAACTTACAAACTACTTATGAACTACCTACAACTAAGGACGGCACAAATATCCATGCCCGAGGGGGGATTCGAACACCCGACCGTAGTGACCGTGCACACCGTGACTGAAGCGCCTCAGTCTCCTCGGCCACCGCGGCCGGCTAGTAATAATCCACCCCCCCCCCCGTCCCCACTATGCACCCTACGAAATATTATGTAGACAATGACCTTCCCATTGTTTCATTGGTCAAGTGCGGAAAATTACTTTTAAGATAGGAATAAAAACGTAGGTACGTATGAATTTCAGTCAAAATAAACACACAAATGGACACAATTCTTCGTATATAAGAAATTTAAGATTAAAAATCTTTAGCACAATTTGTGTGCTCATGTGCAGCATTAATACTATGATAGGTCAAAGCAGTAGCTGTGTATCCCTTTTTCTTCCTACGATTGTAGCTCCACAACAGTAGTGTGTATGACAGGTTGCCTTTCGAGGGAATTATTTTAATTTTTCAGCTGTTCCTGTGGATTTTCCCTGTGGGGGCCGCGCGGCAGTAGCCGAGTTCATCGCGGTATGACGCCTGCTAGTGGTTGAATCGGATGACGCCGCGCGGGATTTGCCGAGTGGTCTGGAGCGCCACGTTGCGGATTGCGCGGCCTCCCGCGTCGGAGGCTCGAATCCTCCCTCGGGCATGGATGTTTGTGTTATCTTTAGTATAAGTTAGTTCATAAGTAGTTTGTAAATTTAGGGACTGATGACCCCACAGCTAAGTCCCATAAGCTTTACAAATATTTGAACATTTCCCCTATCCTTTTCCCCCCTTCTAAACCACTTGTATTACAGCGAACAGACTATGATCATATATTCAAATCGACCTAGCCTTTTCTGAGTTTTATCGAGACTAACGCAGAGATTTTCATTTATACATATAAAGTTTCAAAATAGCATAATACTATTTACTTAAAACTGATGAACGATTCTGATTTTTCTTACACCATCATCAGGCAATACTAAAAAGGTGGCAGGAGAAGACGGTGCAATGGACGAGACACCGTAAGAAGGAGACATATGTACGAGACACGGATGCCAATTTTTGGAGATATAGTGGACAATGGGTATGTATAATTAGTAATCTAGTACCAGAAAGAATTATGAATATCAAGAAAATGTCATTGGAAAGGGGAAAAAAGCAAGCACTTTATCACTAAAATGTAGCAGGTGTGATTGGTGAATGACTAAACTCGAAATTCCATATACTTTCTGGGCATTTTCACCTTGGCACACTGTGAATCCAAATAGCGTTTATGTCATTCAAGGTTCAAGCTAGTTTTATTCCAGGTACCGAATGAAAATTTTTCAGATGTAAATGAAATACGTCTACGAAGTAAACTATATTTTAGAATGGTATCTGTCTCTACAAGCAATGTATATGTTCAACTATCCCAACGCTTGTGGGGCAAACTTTATGCCGCGACGTAATTAATGATATTTTAGTCAACGTGTGCTGGCACAATCTGTTCTGCTCTCTGCTTATTAATGCTCGCCACATAGGTAAAGTGCATGTGCGACGTTCTCTATACCTCGTGCAGTGTTTGCACCCCGACACTAATCGGTTCCTTTTACCGGCCTCCCGACTCTGACGATACAATAGCAGAAAGGTTCAAAGAAAACCTGAGTCTAATTACAAAAACGTACCCGACTCACACGATAATAGTAGGTGGTGATTTTAATTTACCCTCGATCTGTTGGCGAAATTATATTTTCAAATCAGGAGGTAGGCATAAAACATCGTCCGAAATTGTACTCAACGCATTCTCTGAGAATTACTTCGAACAATTAGTTCATGAGCCAACTAGAATTGTAAATGGATGTGAAAACACACTTGATCTCTTAGCAACAAATGATCCTGAGCTCATAATGAGCATCAAAACGGATACAGGTATTAGTGAACACAGAGCTGTAGTAGCGAAATTGAATATCGAAAGTCCCAAAGTTACCAAAAATAAACGCAAAGTATATTTGTTCAGGAAAGCAGATAGAAACAAAATACATTGCTTCTTGAAAGACAGCTTCCACTCGTTTCTAACACTAAACGTAGGTGTAGACCAGATGTGGCTCAAATTCAAAGAAGTGGTATCGACAGCAATTGAAAGTTTTATACCTAATAAATTAATAAAAGAAGGAGGCGATCCCCCTTGGTACACAAAACAGGTTAGGACACTGTTGCAAAAGCAAAGGAAAAGGCATACTAAATTTAAACGAACACGAAATCCCCAGGATTTGCGATTGTACTCAGAAGCTTGAAATTTAGCGAGGATTTCAATGCGAGATGCCTACAACATTTATCACAACGAAACTCTTTCTCGTAATTTGACTGAAAACCCAAAGAGATTTTGGTCATATGTTAAATATACTCGGGGAAAGTCACAAACAATACCTTCACTACGTGATAGTAATGGCGATCCTGCCGATGACAGCGCTACTAAAGCAGAGTTACTAAACTTAGCTTTTAGAAACTCATTCACTAAAGAAGACGAAACCAATATTCCAGGTTTCGAATTACGAACAGATGCCGTAATGAGTAACATAGAAGTAGATATCATCGGAGTAGTGCAGCAATTAAAATCACTTAATAAGAACAAGTCTTCTGGTCCGGATTGTATACCCATTAGATTTCTATCTGATTATGCTGAAGCGATAGCTCCTTACTTAACAGTCATATACAACCGCTCTCTCATAGAAGGATCTGTACCAAAAGATTGGAAAGTTGCACAGGTCACACCTATATTCAAGAAAGGCAGTAGGAGTAACCCACTAAACTACAGGCCTATTTCATTGACGTCAATTTGCAGCAGGGTTTTGGAACATATACTGTATTCAAATATTATGAATTATCTCGAACAGAACGATCTATTGACCCAAGGTCAACACGGATTTAGAAAATATCGTTCATGCGAAACACAACTAGCTCTATATTCACACGAAGTGATGGGTGCTATCGACAAAGGTTCGCAAATCGATTCCGTATTTCTTGATTTCCAGAAAGCTTTTGACACCGTACCTCACAAACGGCTTTTAATCAAATTGCGTGGTTATGGTATATCGCCCCAAATTTGCAACTGGATAGGGGATTTCTTGTCAGAGAGGACACAGTTCGTAGTAATCGATGGTAAGGCATCGACTAAAAGAGAGGTGATATCGGGCGTTCCACAAGGTAGTGTTATTGGTCCTCTGCTATTCCTTATTTACATAAACGATTTAGGGGAAAATCTAAGTAGCTCTCTTAGGTTGTTTGCAGATGACGCCGTCATTTACCGTCTAGTAAAATCATCTGAAGATCAAAACCAACTGCAGAACGATCTGAATAAGATATCAGTATGGTGTAAAAATTGGCAATTGACTCTAAATAATGAGAAGTGTGAAGTCGTCCACATGAGTACGAAAAGAAATCCGTTAAACTTTGTTTACAACATAAATCAATCAAATGTGAACGCCGTAAATTCCACAAAATACCTAGGAATCACTATTACTTCAGACTTAAACTGGAAAGAACACGTAGATAATATCGTGGGAAAGGCGAACCAGAGACTGCGTTTTATTGGCAGAATCCTTAAAAGATGCAACAGAACTACTAAAGAAACTGCATACACTGCGCTTGTCCATCCATTTTTGGAGTATTGCAGCCCAGTGTGGGATCCTTATCAGGTGGGTTTGACGGAGGACATCGAAAGAGTCCAAAGAAGGGCAGCTCGTTTCGTATTGTCGCGATACAGGGGAGACAGCGTTACGGAAATGATACAGGATCTGGGATGGGAATCATTACAACAACGGCGCTTATCGCTGAGGCGTGGGTTACTTGCGAAACTCCAATCGCCAACATTCTCCTCCGAATGCGAAAATATATTGTTGACTCCCACTTACATAGGTAGAAATGATCATCAGAATAAAATAAGAGAAATCAGAGCTCGAACAGAGAGATTCAGGTGTTCTTTCTTCCCGCGCGCTATTCGAGAATGGAATGGGAGATAAATAGTATAATTGTGGTTCGATGAACCCTCTGCCAGGCACTTAAATGTGATTTGCAGAGTATTCCATGTAGATGTAGATGTAGATGTAGATGTAGATCTCTCACCGCTCGCTAGGTGGTGTCAAAACAAGGCTTGGCTGTTGTGACATTATGGCTATTGCAGGGCGCTGAAGTGCATTCAGTGACGAAATACGAAGGTTTGTGCTGGACTAGGATTCGAGCCCGTTTAATGATTCAAATGTAATGCAAATGAAAGCGGCTGCGAGATTATGTAAATGTGCATAGTAATACAAGATAAGAATCTTACAGATGACGGGGAAATGGAAGTCAAACGTGCTCTTGCTCACAAAATAATATAAATTTTCTCTTAAGATGATAATAATGATATCTCCGTCTCAATGTTCGTATTTTGTGATTCTAAAATATAGCTTACTTTGTCATCGTCGGATGGCATGTGTATAGTCGATCTGATTTGGGAAGTTGGGAATCAAATATTACTTTTGTCATTAATAATAATAAAAAGTGGAATATCGATCCCAGGGTGGTTTCGCTAGAACGAGGTTGTAACTAATTCGGTGGTACGCATTAAGTGTCCAATCGAATACACCAACAACTATTCAGCTTCCTACATACTGCTCCAAATGTTGAAATACATAGAACTTGACAATACTTTGAATTGAGAGATTCGTGGGAAGTGAGGAATCGGTGGAAAAATACCGAAATTATCAAGAGCATAAACGACTATCAATTGCGTTCAGTCAGAATATTCTTTCATCACTGAAGTACACGGTCCACCCGTTCCATCTTGCATGTGATCCACTGACGACACCTAGTCGAGCCATGCCCATTGATGTTGTGGTGTCAGTGGAAGACGGGCTAGAGGTATGCGTTCCCGTAGTCCTACTGCAAGTAACCAGTTGGCAACAATTCCTATTGACACTTCTAGGCTCAAAAACTTTCTTATTTGTGCTGTGAAAGCTGCAAGATCTGTGCTGCGTGGATATCCCGAACCCCATACACGGGTGTGGGAATGTTCACGTGACCACTGCAACTAGCCTCATTGCACATCTGATGCAGAATGTCCAACTTGTGTAGAAATTCTCGAAAAGGACCACGCCGCCGCCACAATTTGATCCCTGATCCCTTTAAACCTCGATCAGTTGGTTGCAGGAAACACGACCGCGTCTCTGTGGCATGTCGCCTGTTTCCTTCCCATGTTGATATCACAGAGAGCATCTTGGGTGTAAGCATTCCATATAAAAAGGGTACAGACAGTGGTGGTCCGGCAGCTATGTCACTACGCTTTACTTTGGAGAACGGCCATACAACCTTTATCAGTACATGTACTATCAGCCAGGGGTTATCTGCCGTCATAGGTTCAAAATCGACATCGTCTTCCCAGGTATAGTTTTCCTTTATCGCAGTGTATTTGCACCATAGAGGATTCGTGGCAGACCTGAGCTTTGGTGGCCTGTTTTGCCGCATGAACCACACTTTACGTAGCGAAACTGGCACTGGGACTTTGGTTGGAATGCAAAACATTTAATGTAAGTGGGCAACTATTAAGAGGTAAAAGCTGGAGAAACCTACGTCAAATCAAATGTTCAAATGTTTGTAGAGCTTATGGGACTTGACTGCAGAATCATCAGCCCCTAAACTTACAAACTACTTATGAACTCGCATATACTAAAGATGACACAAACATTCAAGCCCGAGGTGGGATTCGAACATCCGACCGCAGCAGCCGTGAAGACCGTGACTGGCACGCCGCAGACCGCTCGGCCACCGCGGCCGGCGAAACCTATGTCCCCGGAGGTGGTGCGGGAGAGCGGAAACGGCAGAGGGACACCGATGCCTGAAGCCACTGCTCGAATGCCTTAATGATTTGCATGCAGGATTGTAATGAGAGTATTTCACTTTCAGTAAGCGGCATGCACCAACATTATGTCCCACACTAGAGGAAGCTGCATTAGTGCATCGAAAATGACAGTCCTGAAATAGACCTCGGAGCGTCGCGATCCATTCCCGCTGTAATTAACCTTGTTGTGCCATCTAGAAAGTTTGTGCCTTGCTACCGCTAAGTGTACCTGCGAATCTAAATAATGCAAACAGAACTTCAGTTTTTTATAGGACGGATTATGTGGGTCACATTCTGGTTTGAGTTGTGAAGAAGGCTGTAGTAGATCTCTGACCCAACATAGGCAAAATAAACGTCTCGCCGCGCGGGAGTAGCCGAGCGGTTGTAGCGCCACGTTACGGATCGCGCGGCCTCCCCCATCGGTGGTTCGAATCCTACGTGGCCATGGATGTGTGTTTTGTACTTAGGTTAGTTCAACTTACTTTCAGTAGTTTGTAAGACTAGGGACTGATGACCAACGTAGTTTGGTCCCATAGGATTACAAACACTTGAACATCTGAGAAACGTCTGAAATTGAGCATCGTGACATTGGGGGATTTGGGGGGGGGGGGAGGGGTAGAGGGAAATCATACACCAGACCTTAGACCGGTAAAAGCACAGGTGCTCTTCCGCAGTGCCGGTGGTGTGGGGCACGTGAGCGGGGCAGACAACAGCTCTGTCAGGGATTTGGTAGGAAAGAAAACTGTTGTTCCAACGTTTAGCAAGTCGAGGGTCGTCTTGTTATTTGTGAATTATTAAAACCAATAACAATAAAATGCAAATTTTTGTTTAGAAATAATAATTTTATACCACTCCTTATTTTGCACTAACATACTTTGTTCTTCTTTAGCATCTTTTTGAAGTCACAAATTGTATATGTGGCACATTGGTTTTGGCAGCTATAATTGGAAGTACAGCTTCCAAGGAAGTATCGAACTCGACGTTGTTTTTCTTCTGTTAACATTCATTCACTGATGTGGTCATAAGTACTTAAATTAAAAGATTACAAAGAGGTAAAATAGCCCAAATTTCCGTCTTGAATCTAACTTTCAAAGGGGAAAAGCCGTAATTGGAAACTTTGAGTACGGTCACAGATAGTACCTCGTAATGATAAATTTCATATATATATATATATACCCCGCGATGTTTATCATGAAAGCGAGGTCAGCGATTCATTCCTCATCTTCCGTCTGACTAGAACCTTTCATATCTGTGAACAGAGCTATTTCTTGTCTCAAATCTAAAATTTATTGACAGTAATTTTGAGTATTGTAACAATCGTGTGGCACAGTAAAAACGTATGTAGTATTGAAGTGATTCGGTTCCTCCAAAAATTACGCAATCAGTCTTCAGTTTGATGTCCGTCAGGCATTAAAAGAGAAATGAAAATCTTCTCATTGATTAAAAAAGCCAGCACACTTAAATCCGAACCTTTTATGTCCATGCTGAGCGTTATCAATATAGATTAACAGTTTACCATTTGATAAGATTCAGGACGGATATTTCAGCGCAGCTAAGACGCGAGAGCGAGTGCTGTCTCTTTCTCTTGTATACACTTGCTGCTGCACGGAGAGGGAAGAGTGGTGTAGGGAAAGCTCCGGGGCCGCTCGGCGCGGCACCGGGGCGCGCAAGCACCAAGTGCTCGAGTGGAGTGGCCTGTCATACAAGATAAAAAGTTACTCTAGGTAAGCGACATAGCTGGCCCAAGGTTCCAGTCTCTTGTGAAAAACCAAAAATTACGAGGGAACCAAGGGAAATCTTCGGCCATGGAATTAATATGAGAAGAACGTTGGGATCAATCAGCGGATGCTGCGGTCAAGTCTGCCACCGCGAAGGCAACTCTTGCATGAGTCGCTGCATGACTCGCAAGAAAGACTTTTTTGTGTTACTTCCAGGGAGTCTGGTATTTGCGGTTTTAACCATCGTGTAACAAGAAGAACCGACCTATATGTAGACTTGGAGAAGAAACGAATAAAAGAGACATACGCCAGACTACTTGGCTCCAAAAAATATTCTAATGTTTGTAGACTTACGGGACATATTATTCTGGTCATCGGTCCTTAGACTTATAAACTACTTAAACTAACTTACATTGGCGATGTTTCGAGACACTATCTACTCGGCGGATATTGATGTTGCGCACATACAGGAGGTGTTTCTTTCGCTGATTTCCTACTTCCCACTGGGAACACTGGCTATGATTCGTACGCCTCTGACACTGGCAGCGGCGACGCCATCCTCCAACACAATGGGTTTCCAGAAGAGGACATTTTATACCTCTATACTGCTTGGGGTATGACTATTAAAGTTTTTGGCGCGCATATTATTAACATCTACGCACCATCCGGCTTTAGTCGCCATAAAGACAGAAATACATTCTCCACCGAGGAGGTCATGCCGCTGTCTACATTTACACACATACTCTGTAATCTACCCAAAGGTGCATGGCGGAGGGTACCTACTAGTTGCGAGCTTTCACAAATAGAACGAGGGAAAAGCGAATACTTGTATGCATCTGTACGAGCTCTAATCTCTCAGATCTTTGTGGTCTTTACGCGAAATGTAGATTGGCGGCAGTAGAATGTTTCAGCAGTTCTCTTCAAATTCCATCCTTCTAAATTTCATCAACAGTGTTTCTCTGAAAGAACATCTCCTTCCCTACAGCGATACCCATTTGAGTTTCCGAAGCATCTCGATAAAACTCGCGCATTTATCGGACCTACCAGTAACAAACCCAGCGGCCCACCTCTGAATTGCTTCTGTATCTTCCTTTAAACCACTGTCGTGGGACCCCAAACACTTGAGCAATATTCAAGACGGGGTCGCACAAGCTTTTTATATGCGCTCTCGTTTAAAGACGGATCACATCTTCCCAAAATTCTCCCGATAAACCGAAGTCGACCATCCGCCATCCCCACGTCTATCCTTATATGCTTGTTCCAATGCATATCGCTGTGTAGCGTTACGCCTAGATATTTAATTGACGTGACCCTGTAAAGCTGCACACTACCAATGCCGTATTCGAAAATTATCGGTCGGCCGCAGTGGCCGAGCGTTCTGCGGCACGCCAGTCACAGTCTGCACGGCCGCTACGGTTGGGGGTTCGAATCCTCCCTCGGGCATGGATGTTTGTGTCGTCTTTAGTATAAGGTAGTTCATAAGTAGTTTGTAAGTTTAGGGACTGATGACCCCGTAGTTAAGTCCCTTAAGCTTAACAAACATTTGAACTTTCTTTTAACATTACGGGTTTGTTTCTCCCACTCATCTCTATCACCCAACGTTTATCTACATTTATAGCCATCTGCCATTCCTAACACCACGTAGAAATTAGGTCCACGTCATCTTATATTCTACTACAGTCATTCTATGACGACACCTTTCTATACACCATAGCTTCATCAGCAAATAACCTCAAATTGAAACTCACTCTGTCCGTCTGATCATTTATATAGGTAGAAAATAATAACGACCCTATCACACTTCTTTGGGGCTTTCCTGACCATATCCTAGTCTCTGATGAACACTCGCAATCGAGAAAAACGTAGTGGATACTATTACTTTAGTAGTCTTCGAGCCACTCACATATTTCGGTACCTATTCCATACGCCCGTACCTTCGTTAGCGGACTGCGGAGCGGCACCGCGTACCGAACGCGTTTCGAAAAGCGAGAAATGTGCAGGCTATCTTTTGCCCTTCATTCATAGCACGCAAGACGTAATAAAAAGGGCAAATTGAGTTTCTCACGATGGATGATTTCTAAAGCCGTGCTGATGCAGGGGCAGAAGCTTTACCGCGTCAAGGAAATTTACTGTATAACTCTGAATATGTTCAAGAATTCTACACCAAACTGATGTTAATGATATTAGTCTGTAATTATGTGACTCCGTTCTTTTGCCTTTCTTATACAGGGGAGTTACCTGCGCCTTTTTACAGACCCTTGGAACTTTGCACTGGATCAAAGATTCGCGATAAATGCAAGCCACCAATGCCACTGAGCACTCTTTGTAAAATCGGATTGTTACCCCACTTGGACCTGGCGCCATGTTTGTTTTCATCTCTCTCAGCTGTTTCTCTACCCTGGGTATGCTGTTCCTATATCCTCCATTTGGGAGTCAGTGCGATCATCAAATGAAGGTATGTTTGCGTGATGCTCCATTTCTTAAACGTTGAATTTAAAACTTCGTCCTTCATTCTGCTGTCTTATATCACCACCCCAGAATAATCAACGAAAGACTGGATCGAGGTCTTTGATCCGCTTACCGATTTTACGTAAGACCATAACTTTTTCTAGTTTTCGGTAGGATATTTTGCTAACGTATAACTATGGTAGTTATTGTATGCTTCGTGCATCGATCAATTTGAAGATGCGCTGAATTCTACTAACTTTTTGATTTGTTTCGCCGTTTTTGAACCAAGAGTGTGACCGCCTTTTCTTTCTCAGCATCTTTCTAATATTATTATTGAACCATGGTGGGTCTTTCTCATCCTGAATCCACTTTGTCGGCACATACTTCTCCAGCGCTTTTTTTACAGTGCATATAAATTTTACCCACAGCACAGGATGACTTGTGCTTGGAGAGGATTTTAATTCGACACAATGATCCGCCGCCCAACTCCCAAGGAATTCACCTTGTGTAGCCCACTCTGTGGTCATCGACCACCTGCGACTTGTTGAAACACGAACAAGCTCCACGGTAATCTAAAGGACTTTATATTTTACACCGCCCATTCCTCGATCCCCTAGACTGCATCTACCTCACCCGCCCTCTCGCAGACGGCACCAGTCATGTGGAAGTGTGGCCTCTAGCGTTTTCCGACCATGAGATATATATCTACCGCGTCACTCTCGCCTGTCAGCTTGTGTGGCACTCTCGTGGTCTGTGGAAACTCCGCGTCTCTCACCTGGCCAGCCCCGACTGTCGACATTTGATCGAAAATGCATGGACACGATGTTTGCGTCGTCGTGATGTCTATAACTCCAACTTATCTTGGTAGCTCTCCTGTGCTAAGCCGACACTACGTTAAACCACGGAGAGTAATGACCGAGCCGCAGGTACTCCAAACGGAAACGTGGTGGGGCTGGACTAACACACGACCTAACCAAAGTAACGACGCTCTACGTTAGCTCCGAACTAAAAATCTAGCGACGTTGCCTGCGGAGTTCTAACAGACCCGTATACAATGCCTTTGCTCCGAAAAATTTGACACGGCGCCAAGATAGCTTCGAAAAACTGTTCTCACGCTCAGTGCAGTCCACTGACAACCGTTGCCGTGCAACACGCCCCACCTAGACGTTTGAGAGGTACGTATTCCTTCGCGGTTCGGTCACTGACATGAACCTAACGGTACGTCTTGGTGTGGCTCTGTCTTTTCCAGAGTGATCACGGCACAAATATCGATGCTCCTGTGCGCGCGCCACATCGGCGCCATGCACCCCGTCCTGAGGGTTCGGCCGCAGGTACCAACGCAACGGGGTCCGCTGATCACCACTGCGCAGCACTTTGACTGTGTAATGAATAGGTGCCTTCCACGAAGGCTCATTCTCCGTCTCGTATGGACTCTGCACCTCGGCACCTCTCTCTCTCTGCTACCCAGAAGCGCTATAGAAACGGACAGGATTTACTGGCTTGGCCTCCCCGTGGAGCCGGCCGCGGTGGCCGAGGGGACTGCGGCGCGCCTGTCACGTTCTGCACGGCCACTACGGTCGGGGGTTCGAATCCCCCCTCTGGCATGGATATTTGTGCCGTCATTAGTAGTAGCTAGTTCATAAGTAGTTTGTAAGTTTAGGGACTGATGACCCCGTAGTTAACTCCGATAAGCTATACAAACATTTGAACATTTGCATTCCCTTGACGCCTCTTAAAAGGGGGCAACGTCTCAAGTGGAGTCGTCAGTACCTGTCAATACAGTCGATGAGTGTGCAAATTTTCTTTTCACGGATGGATCCCTATTTGGTGTGGAGATTGATTCTCGATGGATTTGCACGTGGAGGGACCAAAGAGTTTTAGAAAGAGACCGATATTGAGGAGCGTCCCTAGTTGCGTGAGCAGGAATTATCGTAATCAGTCTAACAGCTTTTCCTGCAATCGTGCCGGCTAATCTACAAAGTTCAACCAGTGTCAGGTATCGTAACGTCATCGTGCAAACACACGCGCGGTTTCTGTGAAGTTGAACCTCCACGTGGAACACAAATGAATGAATAAATAGTAACCCGTAAAAATTATAATTACAGTTGGCGGGCAGTTCTCGACGCCTTGCAAAGAGATGGATAAATTGCAGTAACAGATTCATCCTTCATAACTTTTGAAATGGCAATCAGAAAATGTTTAAATGTTTGTTAAGCTTATGGGATTTAACTGTTGGGTCATCAGTCCCTAAACGTATTAAATACTTATCAACTAACTTATATTTTAGACAGCACAAACATACATGCCCAAGGGGGGGGGGGGGGGATTCGAACCCCAGACAGGGGACGGCCTCACACATCGGAGCATACCGCCTCAATTCACTCGGTCACTCCACCGCGGCGAATGGCAATCATTTACCTGGACTGGTTAATATGATGTGTAGAACATAACAGATTTTTACGTTACTCTGCCACTAGCCCAGGCGATTTCAGCTGAAGTAAGATCCTTCAATAACTACTACATACGTCGTCAATACTTTCTGTTTCACGAGAGCTGTTCAAAGTTCAAATGACGTCAGTATGCTGAATGGCAATTAACCGGCAAAATTTTTGTAGTGACAATTATTTCTGCCTAAAGTCGCAATGCGTCCACCTTCCAGGCTTGAAATAGCTCCTGAAGCATGCCGACAGATTGAAAAGTATACGGTAGTTGCATTTTCGTGTTCACAGTCTTTATCACCGCTGCATTCGGAAAGATATACGCAAGTAATTGTTCATAGCGAATGTCTGTTGCAAAAGGTGTATCGAAAACGAGGTTTCCAATGATAAAGCAACTATGCAAGTCATCAATATGTTGCAAAGCATTTTAGATGATTTTCCAGTTTGCCGTTATCGTGAAGCATAACGATACCTGCCCACTATTTTAGAAGACTTGTCTTCATCTTTTAACTCAAAGTTCAACATTAGGACGCTCGTATTATTGTGCATCTAACTTGAAAAATGACTCATTATTTCGGCACATTTCAACTAAGAAGGTAGGTATGAAATTCTCGGCTGGTTTCATGTAACACAATGGACTTTCAAAGTGAGTACGAAAGCTATATATTTCCATTTCTAAGTTCAGATTTTGCGCCATAATTGTAGGAGTTATTCCTGGAATAAACTTATAAGAATGACAAATTATAGCGAGTGGTGCTAGAGTAGGCCGATGCATCTTCTCTAATATATAAAGCAGAGTGTCCGTATATTTATAGGTGTTGCATTCAAATCTACAGTTTTATTCCAATCTTTATGAAATTTTGTATACGTAAGCTTCAATCCATGAGAACGGTCGCCGTAAGTATAAGAATCACGTACGATACATAGTTCACGAGATATGACGTCATAAACAATGAGATGCTCAGAAAACTGCTACATTCTGCTCATTTTCTCCTAAACCACTGGACCGATTTGAACCAAATTTCGTACACACATTCCTTACAGTGAGGTACAATTGATGCAGGGTTAAGAATCATATACGACATATGATTCAGAAGACATGACGTCATAAACAATAGGATTTTCTAGAAACTTCCACATAATGCGGCGAGACTTTATAAATATGCTATACGAGAATCAGAGTACTTAGCGACTTGCAACAAAATTCATACATAATTTCAAACTTTTATTAAACTTTCTCTCGCTGACAACCATAGCAAAATGATGAAAGGAAAGAAGTTTCTCGCTTACCACTTTTCCGCTGTTTATTGAGTAAAACTACGGTATTCGGTATGACGTTACAATTTATAATTTGTACACTACAAATTGTAGCCGCAGGAAATTTTACAGACAGTATACACGCATATAGTTGAGTGTACCTTTTAAGTTGTATCACAGTACGACAGGTAGTTTATGAGATATGAGCACATAAACAGTAACGTTCGTGAAAAACCGCCCCATCACGCACCAAGTTTTAATCTATTACTTCTTTACTACTAATTGTATTCCTAAGAGATTTTACAGACATACAGCCTTTATACAAATAAATACCAGAAAAATGGCAGGAATAAATAATACCCGGGCAACGCCGGGTTATCAGCTAGTCCTCTATAAGCACCTGAGTGGATGATGAGAGATTTGTTCACACATTTCAGCTGAGAAGTAGGACTGGGGCCACTCGGGAGGTAACGAGTAAATGGCAGAGGTACGTCGCTAGAGGCTGATCGGCTCTAACATGAAAGGCCGCAGCCGTTGGATCGCTTTCACCGCTCTACGAAGCACACCTGCTCTGCGCTTTTCCCCTGAGAGGCACTATTTGCCGGATGGTCTACTCCTTTGATTGCAGCGGCATCCGTTTGATACGTCACCACATCCCCAAAGGACGGCAGCTGGCCTGGTATATCTCCGCTAGAATCGCCGATAGCCTCTGCCTCTGTCCTCATCGGTGAGTAAACGGAAAAGCAATAAAAAGTTTAACTCGTTTCCTTTGAAGGAGGACAATCAATTTAATTTTGCTTGCAATACTTAGTACAAAATATTCTGAAATTTTGTTTGTGTAATGATCACTAATTATAACTTTCGTTGCCACGAATACTTCAGTTTTAATTCATCTATTTAGAGACTTTTTTTCAAATATCTTTCTAGTTTTTTGCAATAAATCAATAAATAAAATAAAAAATTACACTACAGACACCAATGGCTTTCACTCACTATACATTTATGCACGTCAATCGTTTCCATTTCTTTCCTGGGCTCTATATCTCTGCATACGTTCGTAAGGGATGTAATTGCTTACCTAGAATTACAGGGAGTGGACAGAACGACCTGAAAACCATGTTCTTACTACATCCTGTTACAAATTGACACCACTCCGTACGCGTTAACACTGACATGGGACCGAGCGAGGTGGCGCAGTGGTTCAAAATCAAATGTTTGTAAATCAATCGGACCAAACTTCGTGGTCATCAGTCCGTAGCTTACAAACTACTTAAACCTAGGTAAACTAACCTAAGGACAAACACACACACACACACACACACACACACACACACACACACACACCCATGCCCCAGGGAGGACTCGAACCTCCACGGCGAGAACCGCTTGCTCCACAGCGAGACGCTTTAGACCCCTCGGCTACTCCACCGCGGCGGCGCAGTGGTAACGCACTGGACTCGCATTCTGGAGGATGGTGGTTCAAATCCACCTCCGATCAACCAGATTTAGGTTTTCTGTGATTTCCCTAAATCACTTCAGGCAAATGCCGGGATGGTTTCTTTCAAAGGGCACAGCCGATTTCCCTCCCCATCCTTACCCAAATTTCCGAGCGTTAGCTCCGTCTCAAATGACCAAGCTGTCGACGGGACGTTAAACCCTAAAACTTCCTTCCTTCCTCTACTGACATGGGGGTTATCAAAAGTGTAAATAACGGATTTTGATGGGTCTCTGATATGTTGTACAGGGACGTACCCTGAGTAAGAGGCTATCCGCTTTTTCAGCGACGGCCATGGTTTTCGGGGAAATTTATGTTGAACTTCACTGCACGCTCTAACAAGGGGAACACCGGAAGTCTCCGCCTTCAGTTTTGATGGCTCTTAAATGTGTAGTTGGGGAACCTCTCCTGAGAATCTGGTTAAATTGTTAAATCGCACTTCACCCTAGTTTTCGAAATAGTTTTTTTTTATATTTATTTTCGTGCGAAATTGTTGAAAAATCATTTTCGCGATCATAATACTTTTATTTTATAAGCAGAAAATGGACATCATAAAAAATCTTTCTAAACTAATTTATATTGTCGCAATACTTTCATTTTATAAGTAGCAAATGTACTTTATCTACATCTACATAGATACTCTGCAAATCACATTAAAGTGCCTGGCAGAGGGTTCATTAACCACTTTCATAACTTTTCTCTACCGTTCCATTCTCTAATAGCGCGCGGGAAGAAAGAACACCTAAATCGTTCCGTTTTCGGTCTGATTTCTCGTATTTTATTGGGATGGTCATGTCTCCCTAAGTAGGTGGGTGCTAACAAAATATTTTCACATTCAGAACTAAAAGTCGGTGATTGAAACTTCGCAAACAGATCACGCCGCAATGACTAACGTCTTTCTTTTAATGATTTCCACCCCAATTCTTGCAACATTTCCGTGTCGCTTTCCCCCCTTAAAGTGATAAAACAAAACGAGCTGCCCTTCTCTGAACCTTCTCAATGTCTTCCGTCAGTCCCACCTGGTGAGGGTCCCACAAGGGGCAACAGTACTCCAGGAGAGGACACACAAGTGTGATGTAGGCAGTCTCTTTGGTGGAGCTGATGCATCTTCGAAGCGTTCTGCCGATGAAACGTAACCTTTGGTTCGCCTTCCCCACAATATTTTCTATGTGTTCTCTCCAGTCAAAATTGTTCGTAATTGTAACTCCTAGGTATTTGGAAGAATCTACGACCTTAAGGTTTGACTGATTTATCGCGTAAGTAAAGTTCAGCGGATTTCTTTTAGTGCTCATGTGTATTACTTCACACTTTTCTTTATTTAGTGTCAATTGCCAATTTTCGCACCATGCAGAAATTTTGTCTAAATCGCTTTGCAGTTGCTTTTGATCCTCAATTGACTTCACTAACCGATAAACGACAGCATCATCCGCGAACAGTCTAAGGGAGTTATTCAGATTGTCTCCTAAATCGTTTATAAACACGAGGAAGAGTAATGGACCTATAACGCTTCCCTGTGGAACGCCAGATATCACTTCTGTTTTACTCGATGACTTACCGTCAATTACAACGAACTGTGTTCTTTCTGATAGGAAATCGTGAATCCAATCGCACAATTGGGAAGATATTCCATAAGGTTTATCAAAATTAATAAGACCGTATATAATCAAATTTCACGACTTGTGACACGATATTTTTATTAATTCTCTCAGTGCCATTGATCGGTATGGCAGGACATTTTTCCAGGTGGTACTCGACGAAGAAACACCAGAAACATAATTCTGACGAGCACCAAGCGCTCATGATGAATGATATGGATGTGCATGCACACTGTTTGTGTTTTTACAATAATGAAACGGGAAAGCATTGCTGATTCATGTTTAAGAAATGGTGCCCCTACCTCTTTCCCAAAAAATCAGAAACAATAACGGATACGGTTAGGCCATATGAATACATTATGTTGCTTACAAACAAACAAACAAAAGCGATCTCGAAAGCTAGGGCGAAGTGCAATTTAACACTTTAACTAGATACTTGGGAGAGGTCCTCCAACAACATATTTAAGACCCATCATAATCGAGGCGGCGACTTTTGATGACCCCCTTGTGAGACGCGTAAAGTGTAGCCCTGTTCCAACAAAGTGAACGGTGCGCAGCGCTTAAAGTGTACAACTACCACGCTAGAACTACCGTGTTCGACTTCTCTCCGTGTTTTTGCAATTTTTTAAAAGTCAGAAAAGACGACAGTTTTTCATTTTATCTTACACAATATCAACATACAGTGTAAACTGTGTAAAATTAGTAGGAAATATTAATTTTTTCCGTAGTAATTTAAGGTTGGCATCTTTATTATAAAATCTTACTTGCTATCGCCTGCATCACTTGCTATGCCACAACAGAAATTCGTGTGATATGTAAAACTACACTCATTAATTTTGCATCAATTTAAGGCACCTGCTTTTCGAAATGATCAAACACGCATGGCTCGCATCATAGTTCAAAATTCAAATGTTTGTATAGCTTATGGGACTTAACTACCGGGTCATCAGGCCCTAATCTTACAAACTACTTATGAACTAGCTAATACTAAGGACGGCAGAAATATCCATGCCCGAGGAGGGATTCGAACCCCCGACCGTAGTGGCCGTGCAGGCCGTGACTGGAGCGCCTCAGTCCCCTCGGCCACCGCGGCCGGCGCATCATAGTTAACCGCGAACGGCCGCGTGCACTGCAGCATGGCGATCTAGTGCGCACGGCTAATACGCCGCCGCGAGTAGTAGCTATTATACCGATAAAAACATTATGGTTGGAGCTTAACATTATTGGATGGGTTGCTTTTGCTAAACACTTATCAAATCTGCGAAGTAAGTGAAGGCACGAACAGGGAATGATAAGATCAATGTAGTACTAGTTAACTGCAGGAGCGTCTATAGAAAGGTACCAGAACTGCTCTCATTAATAAACGGTCACAATGCCCACATATTACTAGGGACGGAAATTTGGCTGAAACCAGATGTAAACAGTAATGAAATTCAACGTAGATTGGAATGTATACCGCAGAGGCAGGCTGGACAGTGAAGGGGGAAGCGTGTTTATAGCGATAAAAAGTGCAATAGTATCGAAGGAAATTGACGGAGAACCGAAATGTGAAATAATTTGGGTGAAGGTTAAGGTTAAAGCAGGCTCGAACACGATAATTGGACGTTTTTATAGGCCTCCTGGCTCAGCAGCTGTTGTGGCAAAAGACTGAAGGAAAATTTGGAAAATATTTCGAGTAGATTTCCTGATCATGTTATAGTTTTGGGAGGAGATTTTAATTTACCGGCTATAGACTGGGAGACTCAAACGTTTATAACGGGTGGCAGGGACAAAGAATCCATTGAAATTGTTTGATGTGCATTATCTGAAAACTATCTTGAGAGTTCAACAAGCCGGCCGCGGTAGCCGAGGGGACTAAGGCGCTTCAGTCACGGTCTGCACGGCCACTACGGTCGGGGGTTCGAATCCCCCCTCGGGCATGGATATTTGTGCCGTCTTAGTTCGTAAGTAGTTCATAAGTAGTTTGTAAGTTTAGGGACTGATGACCCCGTAGTTAAGTCCCATAGACTTTACAAACATTTGAACATTTTAGAGTTCAACAGAGAACACACTCGTGGCGATAACATATTAGACCTTTTGGTGACAAACAGACCCGAGCTATTTGAAACAGTTAATGCAGAACAGGAAACCAGAGTTTTATCTCAAGTACAGATAGTATTGAGGAACAGTGGACAAAGTTCAAAGCCATCGTATAATATGCATTAGATGAGTATGTGCCAAGCAAGATCGTACGAGATGGAAAGGAGCTACCGTGGTACAACAACCGAGTTTAAAACTACTACGGAAGCAAAGGGCACTTCACTGCAAACATAAGCTTAGCCAAAGCCTTGTAGACAAACAAAAATTACTCGAATCGGAATGTAGCGTGACGACCTATATGCGAGAGGCGTTCAGCGAATTCTAAAATAAAGTTCTATTTACTGACTTGGTTGAAAATCCTAAGAAATTTTGGTATTACGTGCAGTAGGTGGATCAAAGCAAAATGTCCAGTCACTCTGCGACGAAAATGGAACTGAAAGGCAGGATGACACTCGAAAGGCTGAAATACTAAAAGTATTTTTCCAAAGCTGTTTCACAGAGGAAGCCTGCACTGTAGTTCCTTCTCTAGATTGTCGCACAGACGACAAAATATCAGATATCGAAATAAATGACAGAGGGATAGAAGAACAATTAAAATCGCTCAAAAGAGGAAAGGCCTCAGGACCTGATGGGATACCAGTTCGATGTTACAAAGAGTACGCGAAGGAACTTGCCCCCCCTTCTTGCAGTGGTGTACCATAGGTCTCTAGAAGAGCGTAGCGTTTCATTTAGGGAAGTTCCCTAAAGCATTTTTCGAAAGATACTGTAGTATATCGAGAAGTTGTAATGATGGAAAATTGTATTAAAATGCAGAAGGATTTGCATCGAATTGCTGCATGGTGCAGGGAATGGCAATTGAATCTCAATGTAGACAAGTGTAATGTGCTAAGAATACATGGAAAGAAAAATGCTTTTTCATTTAGCTACATTATTGCAGGTCAGCAACTGGAAGCAGTTAATTCCATAAATTATCTTGAAGTAGGCATTAAGAGTGATTTAAAATGGAACGACCATATAAAATCAATCGCCGGTAAAGCAGATGCCAGACTGAGATTCAGTGGAAGAATCCTAAGGAAATGCAGTTCGAAAACAAAGGAAGTAGATTACAGTACACTTGTTCGCCCACTACTTGAATACTGCTCACCGGTGTGGAATCCGTACCAGGTGGGGTTGATAGAGGAAGTAGAGAAGATCCAACGGAGAGCAGCGCGCTTCGTTACAGGATCATTTGGTAATCATTAAAGCGTTATGGAGATGATCGATAAACTCCAGTGGAAGACTCTGCAAGAGAGACGCTCTGTAGCTCGGCACGGGCTTTAGTCGAAGTCTCGAGAACGCCGGCCGCGGTGGCCGAACGTTCTGCGGCGCACCAGTCACGTTTTGCACGGCCACTGCGGTCGGGGGCTCAAATCCCCCTTAGGGCATGGATATTTGTGCTGTCCTTAGTATTAGCTAGTTCATAAGTAGTTTGTAAGTTTAGGAACTGATGACCCCGTAGTTAAGTCCCATAAGCTCTACAAACATTTGAACATTTTTTGAACTTTACGTGGTGAACAGCGTTGCGAGACTTGCATATTTTAATTTTCCTTCACATTTCGCTTTTCAAAGTATTGTATTATTAGGTATTCCTCTGCATTCACGCGGATATTCACATATCTATTATGAGGCTTCATCTCTTATAAAGCAGAGTATATGGTGAACCGTAGTATAACATTTCTAGAGCTGTGCTTTTATAAATATATCTGTGTTGTTGCAAATGGATAACCTAAGGAAAGGTAGGAGCTAATTAGCTTAGTCTCGGAGCCATATTTAAGCATCAAAGCAAAGATTTTGGCATAATATGACTGTGTGGGGGGTATTTTGCAATAGATAAGAATACTCTCAAAGTCAGTAATTTTGTTTGTTAAGTTGTGGAAATACTTACCACGTAGAAAAAAAATACAGCGAAAGATTTTAGCAGTATGGGTGATTGAGTTTAGTACTCTGGGCCGGTTTAAGGGATTCATAAGTACCACAGCTACTGGGGGCAGCAATATTGAGGGGGAGAGTGTCACCGAGAACGAGGGAGAGCGAGATTGATGGAGGAAGGCGAAATTGAGGGGGGCCTGAAATTGACGGGGATCCGAAACTGATAACTGACAATATTTGACTTTACGTAAAGTATTGTAAGCTTTCTTGCTAGAAGTAATAATAATAATTTCAAATGGTAATAGGCAGCCTCCACAATAGGTGTGCTGTTGAAAGAAGCATAGTTGTTGAATTTACTTTTACTTTTACATAGGTAAACTAACCTACGGACAAACACACACACCCATGCCCCAGGGAGGACTCTAATCTCCACGGCGAGCAACCGCGCGCTTCGCAGCGAGACGCTTTAGACCGCTCAGCTACTCCACCGCGGCAAACACCGCATCAGTCATTCTACAAGTGATTCAGCGACAATTCAGAGTTCCCTTTTTCTCCTACAACGTTAAACTAACTGCGGTGTATGGTTCGAAATAGACAAGTAACATTCGGTGACAGTTCTCTGTCATTGCAATATCTGTAGTAATCTGTTTCCTCTCAGATGGAAATATTTTTTATACAATATAAAACAGAAACATGCTAGTCTGCTGTTAAATTTGCGACTAAAGCTGTCATATTACAAGTTATGAGTCCGGACATTCGTTTCACGCATCATTTTGCAAACTATATTGCAACACTGTAGTTATACTTCATAATTCGAGAGATAACGGACTTTGTCAAATGATCAAACCTTTTCTGAATTATTTAGAACTTGTCTACATCGCCAGTAGCCATCTGTCCTTCAGTCAGTCAGTCAGTCAATCTAGAAGCGATTCATTCTATCGAAACTTTTCGAAAATTTAAGCAAAACAGTTTTAGTACGACCATGAATTTACTGAAATAAATAAATCGCATTTCAAATTAGTGAGCTGTCTCTGTTGAAAAATAAATTGCTTTCTCATATCAATTATTAAATTAAATCAGAAATCATTGTTTTGGCAGTCATTTGCTTGCGTTTTTAATTCATTCATCTCTATGTTTGATGATAAGTGACGTGCTTTTCGTTTTCCATTCCGGTATTTGTTTTAGTCTTCTATAAGCCCATATATATTTGACTCCAATCACTGTACAGATCCGCGTCCCCTCCTCCTGATATAAACGATGGTACTTGTAGTGAACATGCAATGCACATTAACATTTCGTGAGTAAGTATTTAGTCCGTATTTCCTTCAGACCATCTTCTCCGTCCCCGTCTCTCTGTTTAACTACGCCTCCCCTCTTTCTATATGATTCCTCTTGTCCCTCCCTATATCCCTCTATCTTCTCATTCCTTCCTCTCACCTGATCATCCCCTCATCCTCCCTCTCCCTACCAATCTCATCCCACATCATGTCTTGACCTATCACTTCCCCACCATCTCTACGTCAATCTCCTAATTCTACTCCTGTCTCTGTACATCTTCTCATCATCATTATCTATGAGAAATTGGAAATATATGCAACTTTTATGGTGATTGATTAAAAAGTGTAGAAGCTCATTGTAAGATAGCCTCTGCCATGCACCATAAGGCGTCTTTAAATTCTCAATGAAAAATACATTATGTAGTAAATAGCATGTTGGTCTGCAAATTTACATCATTTCTATAATAGGTACTGTTTGCATTCAAAACATGAGTTTAGCAGTTTGACCAAATTTTCCAATTTTTTCCTTATAAGTATCCGAATTTTTTCTTGGAAACTGCTCCAAATGTTAGAATCATGCATATTCAACGTTTGAATCTTCAGTTAACGTCTTAAATTCACAGAAGGATATAGCATTTGGCAACAATCTACGTCAGTCAAGAGACATAAGTCATGTGTTCGTGAGTTGGCCTGTATGAATGTATGTGTGCCTACTTTTAATGAAATTTGAGGCTGAGTGTTAAGTTTGGTATGAGTGCAACATATCGACATTATATTGATGCAAATTAAAATCAATTACCTCATGTATGGAATACCATTATCAGACTTCTGTTTGACAGAGATAGATTGTCTGGGTTTAGTTTCCTCTGATCATATTGTGTCTTGCATCAGGCGGATTTAAACACAAATCGTAGTTTGTTATGTTCATACTTGTTACCTGCATAGAGCAAAGATTTGTAAAAGTTTTCCAAAAAAATGGAAATTTCGGGAAAAATAGAGTACATATACACGTATGTTAAAACTCATACTAGCCTTACGATTTGACACCCCCTGCCCCCCCCCCCCCCCCGCCCGCCGAAAAAAAAATATTCTTGAGTGTTGGTCTCGCTGTAAGATATCTGAATAGCGAATGGTATGAACACTACCGAATTTGAACTGGATTTGTAATCAAAAGTAAATTGATATTAGCGTTTAGATGTGGTCTCAGTGGGGTTTCCCACGCTAACTTCTTGGTTTGCCACAAGGGTGCGAATGTTATTTTGAACGTTCCCTGTATGCTGGAACAAGGATAACTACGTGCCGGACAGCCGGAAGAGAGTTTTCCACAAAACACCAATGTCCTTGAGTTATCTTACAAACTGCAAACAAAAGGCTTGCAAATAATCTTTATTCTTAACCGGGTTCAGCAGATAAAAAATTCTCCCATCGTTAATATAATGTATAATATAAATAAAAAGCTACATTAAGCATACATTCCGTTTCACGCCCATCGAAACTTATACATGATATGTGCCAAGGGCCGTGCCGCAGTGGATACACCGGTTCACGTTAAATCACTGCACTGTCGGGTTCGGATAGCACTAAGATGGGTAACTGTCCAGGTCTCCCGGGCGTTGTTGGCGAGCGGGCTGCACTCAGCACTTGTGAGACCAATTGTGGAGCTGCTTGATGGAGAAGTGGCGGCTCCGGTCTGGAAGACCAACACAAGGCCGGGAGTGCGGGGTGCTGACCACGTCTCCCTCCATACCGCATCCGGCATCCGGTGACGCTTTCGGACGGAGGAAGAGGCGGCGGCCGGTCGATATCTGTTGGCCCCTCGATGCCTGTGTTGGACGGAGTTTGCTTTTTATAACTGGTATCTGGTTTTTGTTGAGTTGAGTATAACTTTTCGTTACGTATATTTTACCCCTGCTACCTACAGAATTGTGAATAGTGTATGCCAGTCAACATTGTTGAAAGCGTACACCAATTCTACAGACACTTCAAACGTAGGTTTTCCTAAGGTAAGTCATAATGCGAGTATTGTCTCACGTGTTCCTACATTTCTCCTAAATCCAAAATGATCTTCCCAGAGGTCAGAGTATACCAGTTTTTCCATTCGTCTGCAAATAACTTGTGTTTGTATTATCTACCCATGACTTATTAAACTGATAATCCCATAATTTTCACACTTGTCTGTACTTGTGTAGTAAATCATTTCTTATCAGTAGCAGCGATGTCTACTGGCTGTCGTGTCTTTGTGAGAGCTTGCAGCCGCGTTTGAGTAGCCGAGCGGTCTGAAGCGTCTTGCTGCAAAGCGTGCGGTTGCTCGCCGTGGAGGTTCTAGTCCTCCCTGGGGCATGGGTGTGTGTGTTGTCCTTAGGTTAGTTTACTTAGGTTTAAGTAGTTTGTAAGCTACGGACTGATGACCACGCAGTTTGGTCCGATAGATTTACAAACATTTGAACATTTTTGAGAGCTTGCATCAACAAGGAGCAGGGGTCTGTAACTGGAAACTGAAAGTACATTTCTGTGTTTGTATTTTCTAAATCAGCGTTTAAATGTATAGTCCCAACTTTTATTAATCTTGTATTAACAAATACACTCATGCCCGAGGGAGGACTCGAACCTCCGACGGCGAATTGCGGCTCGTTCTCGTCCTCGATCGGATTGTATTACTGGCTAATTCAGGGGTTTCCAAATAATTACACTGTGAGGGCCACATCTCAAGTTTCGATTCTCAATGGGGACTGGATGGCATACTTTGGGATTACCGAAAATTGCAATACCAGCCGTATAATTTGACCTGTAACATCATCATGATGTTGGACACCGCTGTTTCAATGGTATAAAATATTACCACCAGGATATTTCTCATTACATAAATAACATACGAATTATTTAACTCCACCAAATTATTCGACATATCTACAAACACTCTCCGTGGAATCCCAACTTTTATTTGATCAAACATTTTATCATAGAAAGAAATCAACGAATTTTATTGTTTTTAACACAGGCACGATATTCGGTGAAAAGTCAATTCATCTTTATTACTCTCTAGTACAGTTAGCATTAGGTATGTAATATGCCTTTTGAATACACGGTTCACGTTTTAATGTTTCCAATTTATGTTCACGTATATTGTCAATGAACTGATCAAACTGAGCAAGATGCTGTTTTGTGAATGTTATTTTCCTGGAGCACAGCAACAGCTTCATTACACAGGCGTAACGTTTTTTTGTTGCCTTTCTCTATAACGAGGCATCTTACACTCCATATTTGACTGAATGTACGACATTCTCTGTATCAACTGTTCTCTTTTTAGCTTCAGAAGACGTATTATACAAGTACTCTGAACAAGGAACGTACACATATTTCGAGCAAAGACATCATGAAACTACAAAGTACCTACTATAACAATGCAAACAAGATTAACGCAACAAATCACAGGCCGGAGCGAGAATCACCTGCAGACAAGAGCGCTCCGAGTGGTGTTTCTCTTATTTATGGACAAGTGGAAGCGGTTTTGAACGTGCATTGGCGCCTGCAATGCTACTAGCAACCTCTGAGTTAGTAGAGCGAAAATCATAGTCTTAGTTACAAAAAGCTGCTTAATTTCAAACGTGGACGGCCCGCGGGCTGTATTTTGGAGACCCCTGGTCTATTCCACCCTGTTATACCGATCTCTCGCTATCCTAAATGCGTGGTCATGGTTTCATAACTACTGACCTGCTGCTACATTAGTTCAACTTATGAAACAAGTGCAATAAGCATTTACTGCTTGCCTCAATAACCCATCCAAAACTTCCCTGATTGAGTGTCGAGGCGTTTTGCAGCGGTTATAGCGAGCCGTGTTGGTAACACTTAATACTGATTTCTTTATCTTCGTCTTATGACACGGGTTTGAGTTTCCAATAATGCTATCTTTTTAATTCTTTGTAATTTCAAATAAATTTTGGTGTGCAATCTACGGACCTAGTTTGATGTTGTACTTTTTGATGACCAGTTGTGTATTTATAGAGATGATATGCCTCTGCCAGAACAAAGTATATTCTTGAGAGAATTTACGTTACGCAGAAACTGTTGATGTTATTAATATCTCTATTACGACTATGACTTATAATTATGAATCGTAACGTAGTAAGTAATTTTGTTTGTGTCTGCGGCAGATTAAATACGAAACAAACTAAATTGTATGCGACGTTATGGAGTTAACAGGTTTTATCAAAATTAAAGTGAAGCAAGTATAAGGTACAAAGAGAAGAAAAAAAAATCACACCAAAAACATAAAATGTACAAAAATGCAAATCTCGCGACGAAATCCTTCCACCGTAAAGACTTGTGAGACCAAGTAGGTTATTCTAGATAGCCTTCATGGAACCATCTATTCAACACAGTCGTAAATTTTTATACAATTGTTATCTACCAACTTTCTTATCGAATGTATCAGTATTATAAACCTTTATTTCTATAATAAATATAATGACTTCACAATCACGCTATAATATAAACACACAAGAATAAAATTAATAACGTGGCAATTGTACATCAAAATCATAACATTGTAATTCATATTGCATTATCTAATCAAATGTAATCACGTGAGAATGAAGTACACTCATATAAGCATAAATTATTATTAATATTAGTTTATGTAGGCACACGGTTGACAATTCATTTCATTTATTATAACAATTAAGATTCGCTATAAATGTTGGTAGATAACAAATTACATAAAAATAATAATTACAAAGGGTTCAATATGTGGTTCCATGAACAGTATCTAAAAAAACCGAGTTCATTTTGCATGATATCTCACGACCTTTTACAGCGAAGGAATTCGTCGCGAAACTTGCATTTATGTACATTTTATGTTTTTCATGTGATTTCGTTTGGTTTCCTAAGGAGTCCTTTTTTTCCATCTTGGGTAACATTTTTTGTTCATCAGCCGTGGATTTTCTTAAAACCAATTCCCTGTCTCTTTGATGGAGATTTCATGGTTTTGATAGGAAAGACCACAGATAACAGACTGTGCGTGTCCTTATTTTTGCCGTATTGTGTTTTGAAACAAACATCTTAAGTTTTTGCCACGAGTCACGTGACAATTTTCGACATTACGAGCAAGCGTTTAATTTAATAAAGAAACGAGTTCACTTATTCCTAATACTCACAGAATATTATAGGTACCCAGATACCCTCAGATTACTAATAACAATGTTTTTACATTTGATCAACAGCAGAATAACATTACCCGAGTGTTTGTGTTGCATTAATAATCTTTACTTCAACTAATAAATGTAACTATCGGCAAATTGTCTTGGTTCTGTTAAATGAGATTGTCAGCAAGCGAGTCGTCTCTAGAAGAGATCGGCTTGTAGTAACATTGGACATTACTGAAGATGAATATAAATTGCACATTATTCACATAAAACGAGTTACATTTGTCGAGTGCACCGGAAATGTCTCCCTATGACATTAGTGTAATGCAAATAGTCAATGTTTTGATTACTTTGCGTATTGGGATTACTGTGTTTGGCGCTACACATCAAATATGAACGCTTGTATTGTGTAAATATCAACAGATTTCAGTTCTTCTAAACGCATAACATTACATTGCACACGTATTGTTGAGAAATCGCAAGAAAATTTAAGATGCTTTTAAGACACATTTCTTCATCAACTTTTGTGAAACCTGAAAACTAAAATATTCACAATGAAAAAAAGTATTTATTAAAGAACTGAAATTCAGTTGCTCGTCAAAAACCCTTTCAATACGTTCACCTAGGAACCGGTAATATCTGTAAGCGTCGCATTATCTTAGAAACTGGAAGAAATAACGTTCCCTATAACACGGAATGTATTATAACAATGTGGTAAGACTTTTTTTTTGTTAAAATCTACTTTTAATTTAAGCTATGAAAGATAAAAACTGCAGCATGCGAACTCCACATATTTCGAAACTATGGAAACGACTTACTGCCTTCTCGTCAAGTGACTTAGGTATTAGTTTCAGTACAATTATGTCATGTGCAGTCTACGTTATGTTTGGTTAGTGCTCAGTGGTTTCGACTTTTCGAAACGAAGCTTCGGGGATAAAGCAAAAATATCACTGTAGTGATCATTACATTCTGCGCATGTTCTCAACATTAAGCTGAGATTAATCCTATTGATTACGATCGGTATTGTTTGCTGAAACAAGCCCCACCTCCTTTTCCAAGAGCAGCGGACTTATAGCTTTAAAAGAACAAACATCAAAAGGATTAACGCATCGCAGAAGTTACACGAAATGTGATTGCGACACGTTAGAAGGGATAAGACCAGGCTATTCGCTCATTTAAGTAAACAGTATATATAAGCCAGTACGCACACACTGGCATCGAACTATCGGACCTGTACTGTATTTTTTTCTTTTTTGAGATTATACTTTATTTTTGTGTGATTACATTTAGTTAGATAATATACTTTAGACATTCGTTATTAAATGGTATATGTCTTAGTATTTGTAGGATTTATACGAACGAAGTACTTCTCAGAGGCATTGACGTAACAATTTTTTCTTAAGTCTGGACGGAAAAAGCGTCTACATGGATTATATTCAGCGACTGCATACTATCGTGCTTTGATACTAATGAAGTCAACATTCATTTAATGTAATCCACCCAACGTTTCACTCTCGAAAGTGGTATGCACAGTTAACCGAATGTGAATACGGAAGAATCTATCAGTGCATTTATTGCACCTATAGTTTAAGGTATAATTCAAACCACATATTATTTCTGACGACTCCTCACATTACAGAAATGTGACGCCTTTGTTCAAATGGAAAGTAAAAAAAAAAAATACCTTGTCGGGCAGCGATTCTGCAATCTACACGACAAAGATTCAGACATGTACCGCGAGATCATTACCAATACGTTGATTACACGGCCATATAGTAGATACACCTTTGTCAAACCGAAATGCTTTCGAAAATGGGACTGATTTTTATCAATGTATCACCTTTTTTCCGATTACATGCTAAACACTACCTAAATACGAAATTTGACGTAGATCAAGATTATATTTCCGTTCATTAGCACACTAATATGTTACACTTGTTTGGAAACTTTCTCTTTACTTATCCTCCAAGCTATCACGTTGAATGAATGGTAATTAAATCAATCTCGACAGCTTTCCGAGAAAAATTTCTCGTGATGGGAAGCACTTCCAATCTTGTGACCTCAACCTTCACCCATATCACCATTAACTCTGTTCTCCAAATGCCACACCCAAAACAGATCAGCCATTCGTTACGGATTCTATACAAGCCGTGGAGTTTTTATTGTGCATGATTAGTTGTGAAAGTCCCTCTGATTTGGTTGATTTGGTGTTCTGTCACCCATGTTAGCCTCTGAGTTATATGAAAAGCAGAGACACACATGATGTATCATTGATCTTACCAATGGTACCACGTTCTGGTCGATTAGTGACATTATTATCTCCGTGCTTGTGTATAGATCATGATTTCTCTCCGTGAAAAAGCGAGCAGTTGTGGTTATAACATGTCATACAGTACTTCTGGCAGTAACTAGTTTGTTGGAACTCAAATGTGTTCATGGAAACTAGTTTTTCTAAAGATTTCCAAGGTTAATACTGTTTATTTGGCAACATGAGTAGATAATGAAGCCAATGTCAACTTCTTAGTACATGTAGTCGTAAATGGGTATTACCATGCACCAGCGACCAGGCTTTGTTGCCTAAGCAATAGGCTTAGTTCTTGGTTTAGAGTTTTTTCCATCTCATCTGAAATATTCGTGATCTTTAACATGGGCCACATTTTACTATGAGATACATAGGTACAAAAATGTACTGCTGACAGGTGATTTATTGACACCCTCCATCGAAACTGTTTGATTGACAGATGTGGGAATCGTAGTTCAGAAGAACTTCCGAGGGTGTAGGGGTGACAGTGTATGATGATAGCATACGTTCTCGGTTCCAATGAGATGATGGCACGGTACTGTTAACTAACATATTATTATTTATATACATTATATTCGGCGTCTGTTGCATTTTAAGATTTGAGCTACACAGACCGTTTCCATGGATGTGACGGTAATCATATCACTGTCTCATAGTTTTCTAGTCCACTATAGAATGAATACGTATTGTAATTCGAGAGCACTGAATTAACAACAGTCGTTGCTTATAAAAGTGCATTAGTATGACAGATGATGCCGCGTGATTCCGGATGCATGTGAGCGTACTTAGAAGGTTTCGCGTTATAGCTGTCAGTTTAGAGCAGACAATATTGCGTTATCGCATTTAGTGGTGCAAACTGATAAACAAAGTAAACCTCGGCTTTTAGAAAGACAAAGAGATAAATGAAAGGTTTGTGGTCATTAGTACCTGTTTGATATGCGGGAACCAACAGGGGAGAAAGTCTCTCAATTATTTCAGAGACGCTGCACGAATGAAAAAGGTATTAATACAGCTTCATAATAGTCAGCAGCATTATAAGTTTGCAATGAAACACAGCAGCAATTTGGCGCTTCGTTGCCTCTGTAAGTCTATTGTACGTCTCTGTAGGTATGTGGCACCAGATATCTACCCACAGCTCACGCCGTCCGTTATTACGGGACGGTGACTTGTGGGCGCGGAGTTAAACTCCATAACATATCCCGTCCAGTGTCAGCTGCTGTCGCTGTCATATCGTTCAGAGCGCTAAGTATCATAATTTAACTTGAGTGAAATTCCATCGGCAATCAATTCCTTAGTTTTCGTTAGTTCTGTTTTTTTAAGAGGCGTATTCTCACGTACTCGGCAGATTTCATTTGTGCTGCAAGCTAACTAATTTAAGGGTCAACTTGTCACTTCTTTATTTCGCGTTTCGCTTTCAGAAAGCATTTATTCCCGCATGTTTGATAATAGTACGCTCCATAGACTTTCTTGTTTATTTTGAAAACAGCCAGAGACAGTTTCGTAGTTTTGACAGTATAGTTACCACTGACCACAGTTCAGTCAGGTGCCAGCAGCCTTTATTAAAGTACTAGACTAGTTCAAAGTTTCTTATTTAGTTTTTTACTCTTCACAGTTAATTACCGGGTGATCAAAACGTCAGTATAAATTTGAAAACTTAATAAATCATGGAATAATCTAGATAGATATGTAAAAACTGACACACATGCTTGGAATGACATGGGGTTTTATTAGGAAAAAAAGTTCAAAAATGTCCGACAGATGGCGCTTCACCTGGTCAGAAAAAGCAATAATTAGCATAACAAATTAAGACAAAGCAAAGCCGATGTTCTTCACAGGAAATGCTCAATATGTTCACCAGCATTCCTCAACAATAGCTTTAGTCGAGGAATAATGTTGTGAACAGCACTGTAAAGCATGTCCGGAGTTATGGTGAGGCCTTGGGGTCGGATGTTGTCTTTCAGCATCCCTAGAGATGTTGGTCGATCACGATACACTTGCGACTTCAGGTAACCCCAAAGCCAATAATCGCACGGACTATGGTCTGGGGACCTGGGAGGCCAAGCATGACGAAAGTGGCGACTGAGCACACGATTATCACCAAAAGATGCGCGCAAGAAATCTTTCACGCGTCTAGCAATATGGGGTGGAGCGCCAAAAATATTCAAATGTCTGTAAATCTATCGGACTAAACTGCGTGGTCATCAGTCCGTAGCTTACAAAGTACTAACCTAAGGACAAGACACACACCCATGCCCCAGGGAGTACTCGAACCTCCACGGCGAGCAACCGCGCGCTCCGCAGCGAGGCATTTTAGACCGCTCGGCTACTACACCGCAGCCAGTTTTAAAATTGTGCAATTAGAAGAGTGCACGGTGCATCTGATTCTCTCTCTCATTACAGCTCCTTTTATACACGATTTTCATGCGCAGTCACTGACGTTTTGCTGTCCAGCGGCATCTGTCGGATATTTTATGAACTTTGTTTCTTTTTTGTGTTCTAATAAAGCCCCATGTCATTCCAAACATGTGTGTCGATTTTTACCTCTCTATCCACATTATTCCGTGATTTATTAAGTTTTCAAATTTATACTGACTTTTGATCACCCGGTATATCGATAGGATGGTTAGGATATGTGCCTGCTGTGTGTGGACACAGGAGGAGTTGCCCGCAGTTCGAGAACAGCTGAGCGCGCTGCTGGCTACGGTTAGCCGTCTTCCGGCTGCGTCTCGGGGTGCAGCGGCGATAGGTAATCTGGTGCGTCGAGTGGCGGGTTGAACGGTGTTCGCATCGCACGAGACGGAAGGCCAGTGTTTAGGCTGACCGTCCGACCACGCCCGTTCGCCCTGTGAGTGGACGTGTCGCCACTCCTTCATCAGGGTCCGAGCAGGTGCACGGGGGGAGGGGATTATTAGTTATTTGGAACTCCAATGTTAAGTGCGTGATGGAGCCCCTTAGGCAGATAGCGTCGAGATCCGGAAAGAAGTCCAAGGTGCACTCTGTATTTGCCGTGGAGCCTCAACCGAAATGTAGAGGCGGCCGTGGAGGCGGCCTTGCCGGAAGCTATCGAGCGTACAGGGTGCGGTCGACTGCAACTCGTGGCTCACGTCGGCACCAATGACGCTTGGGTTCTGAGGGCATCCTCAGTTCCTACGGGCTGCTGGCGGAATTGGTGAATTCTGCTGGCCTCGCACTCTGGGTGCAAGCTGAGCTGACGATTTATAGCATTGTTCCACAGGGTTGATGGGGGTCCTTTGGTTCAGACCCTCTACTCGGCTCCAAACAGAGGCTTCGCTGACTCTGTGACAGTCATGGCTGCAGATTTCTGGATCTGCGTTATCAGGTGGGGAATTGTAGGACGTTCCTAGAGAGTTCAGTGGCGCAGGTGGTAGCCCCCCTACTTCGCCTTTGCAAGAAAAATGTACCATTCCATTGGCCTCTTATCTGTGCCGCAGCTTTTTCCACACTCAAGCAACAGCTACAGTCACCTTCCTGCCTCATGCCATATGACCCATCCTTGTCACTGATTCTGGCAACGGACACTTCCGACTATGGAGTCAGGTTGTGTTGTCCCATAAACTTCAGTATGGCTTTTGTCTCCAAAACCTTGTCTGGCACCCAACTCAGGTATTCCCAGATAGAGAAGGAAGCTTTGGCCATAGTATTTGCATATTATAAATTTCTACTTTTCCTGTACAGGTAAGTGTTCCATCTCATAACTGACCACAAACGTCACTTGTCATTATTTTCTCCAGACGTCCGCTTTCCTACCAAGACATCCCAACGTATCCATAGGTGGGAACTGTTTTTGTCACAATTCTGATACACTCTGCATTTCAGATCCATCACGCAACATGTGAATGCGGACGCTCTTTCCCGATTGTCCCTGGGGCCTGACCCAGAATTTGATTCTTCCGAATGCCTCATTTTTCAGGTAGACGACGAATTAAGAGACCTCTTCCAACGTTTCCCCATCACTGCCTCGACAGTGGCCATTACTACCACCAGAGATCTGTTGCTGCGTGCCTTCTGAACGTATGTTCGGCTAGGGTGGCCCGCTGTTCCGACTGCCTCGGACCAACAACAGCTCCGCTTCTGTTACTCTATATGATACCAGCTGTTCGTCGTCGATGGAGTCATGCTGGGGATTGAACCAGCGTCCACGCCTCGCATGGTCATTCCACAGAAGCTGCAGTCCAAGACCCTGTAGCTCTTACACCAAGGCCATTGGGGAATTGTGCATACCAAGGCGTTCGCCTGTCGACACGTATTCTGGTTTGGCCTTACCAAAGACATCACCAAAGACTCCCACAGTCTGGCTGAACTGCTCCATGCGTGGCAACACCGTACCCTCCTGAATCACCTCCGTTCTGGGCCTAGAACACAGATCCTGGGTGGGCCAACTCGTTTCCTTCCAGATTCCCTAGTTTGGGATCGCGGTTTTAGATCTAAGGCGGGATGGCTCCGTGGGGTAATCTTATACTCGAAAGGCTGCCAAATTTTCCAAGTTTGCATAGATGACTGGATCGTCGATCGACATATCAACCAACTCCACCCCCGTTATCCCGCCACTCTGGCTTTTCCACCCCATCTTGGGTTCCTCCTCCTCCTCCTCCTCCGACACACCCGCCATTCTACCATCTAATCGCTGGATGGGCGATGTTGCAGCAACACCGCCAATGCAGCCGACACCACCTCTGCAGCCAGCAGTGCAGCCAACTCAGCAGCCGGCACCACAACCACCACAGTCTGCCTCCCAGCCGGAACTTTGCCAGGCCCATCGTCACTGCCGCTCTCGCCCGACGACGACGATGTACCCATTCCGCTGGCGCCTCAAAAGTTCCTCTCCCAGCCTCTCCCAAGGCGCCGTTCAGATCGTCTCACCCGCCATGCCACACCGTAATCCCTAAAGGCGCGTCTCCACCGCCACCCTCACGAAGAGGCCCTGGCGGACCAACAGAACATCGCTGTCGTCACTCCCCAACAATCAGCTTCTCTCCGGAAGGGAGGTGTGTGCTGTCAGCTTACTCCTAACAAGCTGGCAGCACGCCAGGAACTCAAGCTAGGTGGGTCAGCCGATTCAACCAGTAGCAGGCGTCATACCGCGAGAAACACGCAACTGTAAATAAACAGAGTATTCTCGAGCCTAATTTGGACCTTCTCTTACAGAGGTCGCAGCGTAGCTTTTATTTATTTAATCGTGTCTGAGCTACATCTGTAGTTAATTAATATGCTACATATACTACATTACAAATAAAAAGTAAGTACTAATTATACATTCATATATATACAATCATGATTTTCACACATATACGTTATTATTGTCCATAGCAGGCTCATATCTCTCTCCAGTGTTCGGCACACTTCACTGCAACGTCGTTGGCCAGCCACAAGTCTTTGAAAGTGCATGGCGCCGGCAAGGATGGGCAGCTCAGCAGGTGTGTCATCGTTTGTTTTTCTCCACATTGGCAGAGCTCGTCTTCTGCGTATCCCACTTGAACAGGTTATCCTTTGATCTTCCCATTCGACACCTAAGTCTATTTAGGCTCTTCCAGACTCTCCATTCCAGTTGAGATCCAGCCGGAAGTTTTTCTTTAATGTTCTAACATTGCAAGCTTTTTTTTTCTTTTTTTTTTTCCTTCTTCAATTTCTGTGTCCACATTGATTCCCTGGTTGTAGATTGACTTTCATTTAGTGGATGTTCAAATTGAATGAAATCTTTCCTCGATTTTAATCTTGACACCACTGGCTGATGTCCGAACAGGAGATGTCTTCTACCTTCGCACTGTCTGCTTCTTTCAGCCATCGCCAAAATTTGCCGTCTGATCTGTGGGGGAGCTATTCCAGAACACATATAAAGGAGATCACGGTTTGTAGGCTTCAGGCATCCCGTAATTAATCGACATGAATCGTTCAGTGCAGTATCTAGCTTGTGGGCGTGCGTCGATATTCTCCATACGGGGCAAGCATATTCAGCTGGAGAAAAACACAAAGCCAGGGATGATGAACGCAGAATTTCAGGATTTGCTCCCCAGTGTGAGTTGATGAGTTTGCGGATTATACCGTTCCGTGTGTTGATTTTCGCTCTAGTTTTCTCTACATGTCTCTTGTAGGACAGTGTTCGATCTAATGTGACTCCGAGATAAACTGGGTTTGGCCAATGTTTTAGTTTAACTGGGTTTCATTCCAATTGTAATTCCCTTTTTGCTTCCTGGTTGTTCAGGTGAAATAAACAAGTCTGCGTCTTTGCTTGATTTGGTCGAAGCTGGTTCCTGTTGTAATATTCAGTAAGAACTTCTAGGGCATCGGATAGGTTTCTCTCGATGTGACTGATTGATCTTGATTGGCAAGCAATGGCTACGTCGTCAGCATAGGTAAAACTTCTTGCATCTGGTCCAGCTGGTTGGTCGTTTGTATACAGGTTGAAAAGTAGAGGGGACAAAACACTACCTTGTGGGAGCCCATTCTTTTGGTTCCTCCAGCGGCTTCTTTGCTCTTGAAATTCCACATAGTATCTTCTGTTGGAGATCAAAGATCTCACAAATTCAGTGAGATGGTAATTTCCTGCCATTTTGAAAATTTTTTCTAGTAGGATTTTATGGTTTATCTTATCATATGCTGCTGATAGATCGACAAACACCACACTAGTTTTTTCACCCTTCTGAAACCCGTCCTCTATGTATTGTGTTAGGCAGAGGACCTGACCAGTACGAGACTTTCCAGGTCTAAATCCTGCTTGTTGTGGAAGGATTCGGCTTCCTAATTGTACTGTATTTAGTTCCTAAGCCTCTGCCGTCCGTTCATGTTCGTGAAAACGATTTTTGAATATGTACTGTTGTTCCAGAGATATTTGGGGTGATATAGTTAGGTGACACACCCAGTATAACAGTTTGGTCAGGACGAGAAACATGTATTGATAGCCTAATGGTTAAGGAGACCGCTATCCCAAATCGGGAAGTATTCCTGCGCCGACTCGCGACTGGCTGACGATCGCCTTTTAGGGACCTGCCAGGCGACTTGCCAGTCAGTCTCGCATCCACCAAGCAAACGATAGCCTCGTGGAAGATTCCTAAGATAAAGGAGCCTGCTGCGGAAGAAGACTCCAAATACCGTTCGACGCCACTCCGGCCGCTCCAACGGACTTCTGTAACCACCTTCAAAGTAGCGACCACTGTAAATAGAGTAGAAAAAGTTTAGTTGTAATAAATTAGTTCTTCAAGAAGAAGATTGTGTTCACAATAGTCTCTTTCTGATGTCACACATGGTCGGTCTTGCCCTGGTAGTCGAGATACAGCTCAAGTCTCTATGAACCACCGCCGTATCCGAAAAACTAGAGAATTGTTCAGATTCTCATCGAGTCGCTTTTGTTTGAGACTATCCCGAGTACACTGTTCCTATGGATCCCCTCCTCAGAAAATATGGTAGCGTCTTCTCTGTGCTATTATGTGCTCTCTGTGAATGGGTATATAGCGATTGTGTATGTGCGACTACCGAGCGAACATTAAGCGTTTTTGTGCACTCTTGTTGATAGTGAGAATTGTCATTCTTATCTTCTGTCAATCACATTCATTTTAAAATGTTTTTTTACAGATTGTAACTTGACTTTTCTTTTTTTGTGGAAACAGCAACTCCACCTGAGAATATCATTCATAGCATGACCAAATATGGAGGTATAATAACTGCTGAATATTTTTTACGTGACCGTAACTCAAACCCAGTTTTCCCGATATGGGCTAGCGGACACCTTAACCATTAGGCTATCAATACATGTTTCTCGTCCTGACCAAACTCTTATACTGGGTGTGTTACCTATGTCACCCCAAATATCTCTGGAACAACAGTACATATTAAAAAATCGTTTTCACCAACATGAACGGACGGCAGAGGCTTAGGAACTAAATACAGTACTATGCGAAATTCAAAAATGTAAACAAATACTATTTTCCACACAAACTTGAGTATTTTAAATGATCACTGCCTATTATTTCGTATGTAATCAATAGCATGAAGCAAATCACAACAATAATGGCGTTCGTTGCATCGCAATACGTCAATTATATCCCTAGAAATTGCAAAGCGAAGTCTATGCTTGAAATAAATGAAGCTCACAGATAGTGCATATCATGATACTCATCCGTGAACCTTTCTGCCTGTAATCGTCATGGTATTGAAGTACTACGTCAGTGGAGAGTTAATGTAAGGTGTGGTATTTTATTACAATACATCAGTTGCCCCTGTTTCATTGATAGCACTCCTAAAGGGGGATAATTTAGCCCGTTCTTCAGTTGAACCTTACTTGAACTGATCTACCTCATATAATGTCTCAAATAATACGATATCAGAATTACGGATGCCCTGAGCATAATTTTTATTTTTGCGAATTGAGAACTAGAGATACAATTAGCGGTAATACGTGGTTTCTTGTTTCTGAACCTTATACGTTTTGAAATATGTGGTTTGTAAAGGATATCAACGGCGTCACAGTTTCTGACGTAATACATCGCATGTAGTACTGTGCTCAGAGCAGGGGTACCTGCACTTGCGCCTGTATCCTGCAGTTAACAAACATATCACCACGGCACGTACTACGTTCAGTGTACAAGAATCTACTGATCTGATCTGCTAAACTGCTCTCGTATTGTAACGCAATTCACATACGTTGCCACATTAAAACCTGTTTTCGTGTTGCTTATTATATATGCCGGCTTTCAGTAATGTAGAAAAAGAAGATATCATTTTAATTCATGGTCAATGTCACAGAAATGCAACCGTATCTATGACAATGTTCAAATGTTTGTAAAACTTATAGGACTTAACTACGGGGTCATCAGTCCCTAAGCTTACAAACTACTTATGAACTAGCTAAGACTAAGGACGGCACAACTATCCATGCCCGAGGGGGGAATCGAACCCCCGACCGTAGTGGCCGTGCAGACCGTGACTGAAGCGCCTCAGTCCCCTCGGCCACCGCGGCGGCTATGACAATGTATGCTGAACGCTGGCCAAATGGGCGGTGTCCACCACGTCGAACCTTTGGAAACATTTGCATGACACTCGTGGAAACAGGAAGCTAGGCTCCAACAAAACATCGACGAACAAAGCCAGCGACTGACAACGGGAATGAAATTGCTGTTCTGGCTGCTGAAGCGCACAATCCTCAGGTGGGCTTACGAAAAATTGCACGTGGTGTAGGAATAAGTCACAGTAGTGTGTGCAGAATATTGCATCGGCATCGGTTTCATCCGTTCCATATCTCACTTCATCAACGGGTATGACTTTGAATCCCGCATTACATATATATTTTGTATGCCGGGTGTGCCGGCCGCGGTGCCCGAGGGGACTTTGGCGCTCCAGTCACGGTCTGCACGGCCACTACGGTCGGGGGTTCGAATCCCCCCTCGGGCATGAATATTTGTGCCGTCCTAGTTCGTAAGTAGTTCATAAGTAATTTGTAAGTTTAGGGACTGATAACCCCGTAGTTAAGTCCCATAAGCTTAACAAACATTTGAACATTTGAACATTTATGCCGGTTGTAATGCACAACACCGCGGCAGAATAGCCGTGCGCACTACGGCGCCTTTCTGCGGTTCGCGTATCCGTTCGTCGTTAGAGGTTCGAGTCCTCTCTCGGGCATGGGTGTTTGTGTTGTTTTTAGGATAAGTTAGTTTAAGTAGTTTGTAAGTTCAGGGACCGATGACAACGGCATTTAGATCCCATAACTTTACAATCATTTGAACATTGTAATGCACAACAATACAATTTCTGTGGGCGACAAGGCACAAGTGAATGTGTTTAGAACAGTGCAGCCAAGTGTGTTATCTCTAATTGTAGCTCTAGTCGTCATTTCACTAGAATAATCATACATTTACAATTTGAAAAACGTAACTTTGCGTTGGAAGTATTACTTATTTATTTTTGTGGAATGTGCAAACCTTCTCATTGTGTGAGCCCCTGACACAGGCAGCGTGAGGTTCACGGTTGAGTCTCTGGACGCTTCATTCATTTAAAGCCTCAACTTTGTTTCGCAATGTCTAGGGATGTAATTGACGTATTGCGATGCAAGCAACGCCATTATTTTTGTGACTTTTTTCCATGCTGTTGATTCCATGCGAAATAATAGGAAGTGTTCATTTAAAATTATGAAAGTTTGGACTGAAAACAGTACATGTTTACGTTTTAAAATTTCGCATATTATTTAGTTTTCTAAAGCCCATGCCGTCCGTTCATGCTGGTAAAAACCGTTTTTGAATATCTATTGTTGTTACAGAGATATTTGAGGTGGCAAGGTTAGGTGAGACACCCTGTTGATTATATATATATATATATATATATATATATATATATATATATATATATATATATATATAGGACAATCAAATTCTCACCACTTCTCCTTACATAAGTAAGTACACAAGCAAGATACAAACTCTGCCATACGTATTCCTCATACTCCTTTACTATAATTTTATAACCTCTATGTACATATACAAATGTAAACCTTTTTTTTTTCTTTTCAATCATTGGCTTGTATCTATCCGTAGTGAGTACTTATGTTTCAGAACCACTGACAATAGCGTTACATAAAAAAGCGAAGACGGTTGCGGACTAAAAAAAGTACTACAGAGAAAATGGAGCATCCTTTCCATACGTTAAACATAATGTTGCTCACGACATGGTGAAACACTGTACGAGGGTCAGTTTTAAGGTTTTCCAAAATTCCGGACTTTTTTTGTTATTGTTTCCTGCAGACGGCTAATATTCCGTAAATTATCAAGTGTAGAGTACTATAATTTAAGAATATGGATAGTTGTAGTAGGTAATGTTGGTCATCGAAAAGCGAGGCTTGTAAATTTATCCACAACGAAGATTCGGACTAGTCGAAAGTTCCGTGAACGGCTTCGAGAAAAGATTAATTTTGCCGGAATTCGTAAAATTTCCAATATTTTGGGAAATATTTCCAAATTTTTATTCCGTACAAACCTTGTCCTGGCAACTACCAACGTTAGAAACTACACCCAGGCATTTCTGTCAAGCCGTTCTCACGTAATGATATTTCACACATGCAGCAATTTATTTTTATTTATATAAATACTAGCGAACCCTGCAATACTTCTCAGTTGCTAAATATGGGTGTGGATTGGATATACATCCTGCTCTATACACCCTACTCTCTCTGCTGATCACCTACCCAACCTCTATGCCTATTGTTTACTTCCTTCTTTGTTTCCTTTCGCCTCTCTTATTGTTAGCTAGCTGAAAACCCCGCTTTATTGCAATAATCTGTTGGTCCATGTGTTTGTCGCGCCTCGTTCCGCCCATCGCCTCCCCCCTCTATATCAACCTCTGCCTGCTCCTCCTCCACCTCCTGCTCTTGCTCCTCCTCAACTACTTCCACCTATTCCGGCCCCCTTCCCCTGTATCCACCCATCCATGTCCCTGTCTCTGTCATTACCTAGCACAGCTCTCTGCCAGTCTCCTCCTGTCCCCTCTCTCTGTTTATCTCCTACTTCCCCAGTACATAGGAAATCACAAATAATCGCCAAATTTCATCGTGTTCGGTCAAAATTCAAATCAAATGTTTGTAAATCTATCGGACCAAACTGCGTGGTCATCAGTCCGTAGCTTACAAACTACTTAAACCTAGGTAAACTAACCTAAGGACAACACACACACACCCATGCCCCAGGGAGGACTCGAACCTCCACGGCGAGCAACCGCGCGCTCCGCAGCGAGACGCTTTAGACCGCTCGGCTACTACACCGCGGCTTGTTCGGTCAAACGGTGACGATTGCTACAGTAAGGTTTCGTCCTCCATACAATATACGAAATCTTATGTACATAATTGTGTTTATTTTGTTTTGAAGGAGAAGTGTGTAAAATTTCATCATGATCGGATTAAAAATGTAGACGGACGTCGAAGAATGTTATACACTATCCTCCGCCATGCATCGCACGAACTCGTATAGGGACAGTGTCGTTCTTAGAGTTTTTCAGGTCAAGTGCGCGAAATTTTATCGTAGTCCGATGGACGGAACTGCAGCGCATAAAATACGATTCTAATGTGATGTGATGATGCCTTCCTTTCAAAATTAACAATTTCGATTTTTTATTTTCATTTTTCAGTTGTTTCTTTGCGTTTCCTAATTTTTCCCATAAACCAACCAGGTTTTAAAGCGAACAAAACAAAACAAAATATTCTTAACATAAGTGAAGCCATTTCTGAGTTATAGGCGCCGAACTGGTGTCCAATCGGAATACTTGCTCTAGTGCACTGAGAGACACGAAATTATCATTATATTCGATTTAGGAACAGCTGAAAATTGAAAAAATCGAAACTGGTAATTCTGTAAGGGATGGCATCGCCACTTCAGATTAGAGTTGTATTTTATTCACTGCCATTCCGTTCATATAACGATAAAATTTTGCACACACGAGTTTCGAAATAAGACGAATGGCACTTTCCACATTATAAATCGCATAATGCACAGCGGAGGGTCCTTTACAGCATACTTCTTAACCAGTTTATTGTTTCATACCTGTCTTGATGAATATTTGCACACTTGTCCCTCAAAACAAGAGAAACATTACTGTGAACATAGTCAGACGATCAGGTACATTGCATGGCGGAGGGTACCCTTCTACACACTCTCTCGACCTTTTACCAATCACCATGAATTTGGCAGGTATTGTAAATTTTTACATACAGGGGATGGGGGAATGAACAGAAAAAGAGGATAAGAGGATAGGATGAAACTCGCAGAGAACGGGGGAGGTCATGACATGTGTTGGTGGATGAATAGGATGATAGAGGGGAGTAGGGGAAGATGAGAAGGAGGAGGATGAGGAAGAGGAGCCAGAGGTAGGTAGACAGACAGGATAGGGAGATTATGGAAAGGAGTGTACGATGTAAATCCCATTCCCATGCACAATTAGAAATTGCGAAGCAGTGCCAGGTTCGATAGTTTATATAAATACAAATCAATTCCCGCGAGTATGAAACACCATTGCTTGATAAAGGCTTGATAGAATTGGCTGGGTTAATTTGTCATGTTTGCAAATTTCACGAAATGGTTTATATGGGAGAAAAAGTTTGAAAAGTTTCCTAGGAAATTGAAAAATCAGGAAACTAGTATTTTCTATGGGATTATTGTGAAATCTGAAGATCATAATTCACGATAAGATAAGGAGGAGATGGACTGAAGGAAAAATGGAATAAATACGTACTTCACGAAATATTAATCTGCTTTACACGTAACATTATTTCTGTCAGGAGGAGGGAGAGGAGTTGATGGACGGTGAGAGCAGTCAAGTGTAGATGGCCAAACAAAAGTCTGAAACAAACAAGTAGCCGAATGGAAAGAGAAGAAATGTCATGCATCAGCAAACACTTCGATGAATGCATTGCTACAGCCGGCTGCGGTGGCCGAGGGGACTGAGGCGCTCCAGTCACGGTTTGCGCGGCCACTGCGGTCGGGGGTTCGAATCCCCCTCGGGCATGGATATTTGTGCCGTCCTTAGGATTAGCTAGTTCATAAGTAGTTTGTAAGCTTAGGGACTAATGACCCCGTAGTTAAGTCCCATAAGTTCTACAAACATTTGAACATTTGATTTGCATTGCTACAGAGACTGCTCACTAATTCAAACCCGCGCGGGAATAGCCGTGTGGTTTGGAGCGCCACGTTACGGATCGCGCGGCCTGTCGCGTTAGAGGTTCCAGTCTTCCCGTGGGCGTAAGGTGTGTGTGTGTGTGTGCGTGTGTGTCTTTTGTCCTGATGTTAGTTAAACTGAGTTTAAATAGTTTACAGAATTACCAACGAACAAACATTAATTCGAAATCCGAATTATTAAGTTTCAGTAAATTCATAATCATACCGAAACAGTTTTGTTTCAGTTCAAATTTTGGAAAGATTGAGTTGGATGAATCACTTCTTAATGAACTGACAGAGTCAGTGACTGATAACGCACGGCATAAGCTAGTGGAGATATTGACATGTTATGAAATAATATACTTACATTCTTTTCCCTAAGGGCACCTCTCATTTTAGTAATTAATAAATTGCACCCGTGTGAAGCAAGGTTGGGTCGTTCATTTATAATGTAAATACCGACTGTCAATATTTTTCAAGAATTCTAGTTTGATCTTTACTCATCAATAATTGTAATTATTACATATAGAGATTGGGTTAAGATATTTCAGTATTTCACAAGATTGTGGAATCATAAAAATCACTACATCTACATAGATACTCTGCGAATCACATTTAGGTGTCTGGCAGAGGGTTCATTAACCACTTTTATAACCTTTCTTTATCGTTCCATTCTCTAATAGCGCGGGGGAAGAAAGAACACCTAAATCGTTGCGTTTTCGATCTGATTCCTCTTATTTTATTGGGATGGTCGTGTCTCCCTATGTAGGTGGGTGCTAGCAAGATATTTTCACATTCAGAAGTAAAAGTCGGTGATTGAAATTTCGCAAATAGAACTCGCCGCAACGACTAACGTCGTTCCTTTAATGATTTTCACCTCAAATCGTGCAACATTTCCGTGACGCTTCCCCCCTGTAACGTGATAAAAGAAAATGAGCTGCCCTTCTCTGAACCTTCTCAATGCCTTCCGTCAGTCCCACCTGGTGAGGGTTCCACACTGGGCAACAGTACTCCAGGTGAGGACGCACAAGTGTGATGTAGGCAGTCTCTGTGTGAACCATAACCATTACCGTAACCTTTACCTTTTCCGTTTTCTAATCCATTTAGACTGGCATTCATTCATTGCATCCGACCCCAGGGCGAGTCCCGCCATGTATCCCGTATTTCAGAATATACCGCTCCGTCTTCCATCCTGACAACGCTTCTAACCTATTTTATTTATGCAGCACTGGGATGGGTTGTATAATTTTCCTATCATCGGTGAGGTTAAAATGAAGTGCTGTACAGGCAGTCTCTTTGGTGGAGCTGTTGCATCTTCGAAGCGTTCTGCCAATGAAACGTAACCTTTGTTTCGCCTTCCCACAATATTTTCTATGTTTCTCTCCAGTGTATGTTGTTCTTAATTGTAACTCCTAGGTATTTGATAGAATTTACGACCTTAAGGTTTAACTGATTTTTCGTGTAATTGATGTTCAGGTGATTTCTTTCAGTGGTCATGTGTATTACTTCACACTTTTCATTTTTTAGTGTTAATTGCCAATTTTCGTACCAGGTAGAACTTTCGTCTAAATCGCTTTTCAGTTGCTTTTTATCCTCTGTTGACTTCACTAACCGATAAACGACAGCATCATCCGCTATCAGTCTGCGAAAAACTATTCAGATTGTATATTAATTCGTTTATAAACACAAGGAAGAGTAGGGGACCTATAACGCTTCCCTGGGGGACGCCCGATATCACTTCTGTTTTACTCAAAGACTTACCGTCAATTACTACGAACTGTGTCCTTTCTGACAGGAAATACAATCGCATGATTGGGGCGATATTCCATAAGCACGCAATTTCATTAGAAGCCGCTTGTGAGGTACAGCCTTCCGGAAATCCAGAAATATGGAATCGATTTGAGATCCCTAATCGATGGAACTCATTTCATGTGAATAAAGGACAAGCTGTGTTTCTGAATCCGTGTTGACTACTGGTAAATATGTAGTTCTCTTCGAGGTGGATCATAGTGTACGAACAAAGTATATGTTCCAAGATCATACTGCAAATCGGTGTCAATGAGATGGGCCTGTAATTTTGAGGATCACTCCTATTGCCTTTCTTGAATATTGGAGTGACTTGGGCAACTTTCCTGTCTTTGGGTACGGATCTTTCGCTGAATGATCGGTTGTATATGATAGCTAAGTATGGAGCTATTGCATGAAAATATTCTGAGAGGAATCTAGTTGGTATACAATCTGGCCCGGAAGATTTGTTTTAGTTTAGTGACTTCTAAATTTCGCATGCTGCAGCTGTTCTTGGTTCGAATTCTGGAGTGTTCACTTCGTGTTCTTTGGTGAAATAATTTTGGAAAGCTGTGTTTGGCAGTTCTGCTTTACCAGTACTGTCATCGGTAGTATCACCATTGCTATCGCGTTGTGAAGGTATTGTTTGTGTTTTGCCGTTAGTGTACTTCACATATGACTGGAATTACTTTGGATTTTCTTTCCGATTATGAGGCAGGATTAACGTTAAAATCAGGACCCTAGAAATACACTTTCCTATGTCACCAAAAACATCATATTAGTCCTCAAAATGGTGATGATGGCATTTCTATGAAAATGAAGTTTCAAAATTCTGTCATTAATAGCCGAAAAGGAGACACATCGCCTAATCTGGTCAACGTGAACTGGGTTTCGGCTTCACTCTAACGAATATTGTTCATTAGGTTATTATTTGAGTACTGTTGTACAACTCAATAATGGACGTTGGATACTCAACATGAAAATATTTGACATACACAAAGCTGCACTTTATCCTTTCCGCCCTCGGAACTGACTGGTTAGTGCGCTGTATTGATGTATTCAATAGGATGACTTGTGCGGAGACAATGTTCTGCAACAGCCGATTTGCTCGGCTGTTGTGAGTGTGTGTGACGCTTTTGTTCAATACACCGGTCTTCCACGGTCCTCATTGAACAATTTATGACAAGCTACCACTGCATGGAATACGATAGACACCAGCCTTACGCAAACCACGATCATCCTTTACGGAACCTAACCGGGCCTTTATCTTAGAAGATGGACGAAAAACACATTTCACATCATAATTCCGCAAAATACGACCAATCCTGTTGGAAATGCTTCTTGCGTAATGTAAAGAGGTTATAGATTTAGGTACCACTTCGTTACTATCGTCGAAACAACTCAGCTGACATATTCTCGGGGTCTGATATGACATTTACCCTGTGAACCAAGGTACGAAATAATCCTTCGTGCTGGGCTGTACGGTGACAACTATCAGCTCTCAGATTCAAATCAGTGTGAGTGGGCTTCCTATAAACAGCATGTCCCAACGTACCATCAATCTTCCTTCTGTCTAACATATCAAGGACGGGACGGTAACCATTCTTCTCCACCTCCATAGTGAACTGAATATGCTGGTGGATTGTTCAAAATGTTCAAATGTTTGTAAAGCTTATGGGACTTAACTACGGGGTCATCAGTCCCTAAACTTACAAACTACTTATGAACTACTTATGAACTAGGACGGCACAAATATCCATGCCCGAGGGTGGATTCGAACCCCCGACCGTAGTGGCCGTGCCGACCGTGACTGGAGCGCCTCAGTCACCTCGGCCACCGCGGCCGGCTGGTGGATTGTATTTCGGTGTTTCAAAAGCCATTTAAATTCTCACTACCATGAGGCCAAACAACAAATGTATCGTCTTCATATCAGAGGGACAGAATTAATGCTGCCTTACCTGTTCATTAATAGTCACTATCGATATTTCTAATCTTGGTTATCTTCGGTTGCGTTGTCTCTGCGGTTACTTGTACTGTGTGTGTTATCGTCCATGTTTACCCTTTGCATACCGAGGTATTAAATTCGCTTGCACATTGCTTCCTTGAGAGTGGTTGTGGCTTTAGAATGGCAGGATGTGCTCATGTCGAAATATCAAGGTGGAGGGGGGGGGGGGGTGTTCGACGACATCATCCGGCAGCATAGCCGTAAGTTGTTTGAAAATTCATTACGCCGGGAAAATTTACGGTTTGACATTTTGTGTGACTTGACACTACATGTTGTACTGTCTACATTTTTCATTACAGTTGGCTGAAAATTAACATAGGTCATATTAGCATAAGAATCTCTCCCTTTTCTGTAAAACAATAACTTGATTATGAATGTTGAAAGTGACTTGCAATTACGTATGTTTTAGGAGGAGGAAAATGAATTTGAAGGTTACTCACCTAGCCCCGCCGGGGCTGATAGTAACCTCGCCCGTGAGGAGGTGTTGGGTCTCGCAATAATAGGAAAAAAGTCCGTCATCGGCCTGCGTGTTGCGGATATGCAGCTCTCCGGTCGGGAACACTGAGTACCTCCCGCCTGCAACATACACCTGCTGCTCACCACCGACTCACTCCATTACTTACACATTAATTGTCAGCTGTGAAAACAAAAACGACTAGAAGACATAAGAGCGAGCAAAGCAGCGAAAATGTGAAACAACACAAAAAGATTAAACAGATTTGAGATGCAATTCAACAAAATTATAGCAATAATATTGTCACTAGTGGTGTCGTTTGACGTAGCTGGTTTATAAAAGAACGCTGGTTTAAACTCAGTGATGATTCATTTATCATCTGTCGTACACATACAAGAATGGACTGATGCTGGCTGGAGGCTTACACCGTACATATACACTAAAAGAAATATTGTAAAACATAATGCTGTATAGGGTAGTGAGTACATAACATTTTGAATAGGAAACCATGTACGGAAACGTATCGTTTCCGTTCTACGACAGTTTCAATTCAGATGATTATCTCATCCACTCCTACTTGAGGAATGTAATTAGGCGTGACCTAGTACAATTGTTGGAATCAATACTGAATCGTTGCGTTATTACTTACGCATTTGCATTACAATTTGCACCGTATGGTTTACATTAGTCGACAACAACAAGAACCCAGCATCTACGGCACCAACCCAGCATCTACGGCAACGTACTGATGCATTACAACAGCGGCTTGGTGTGGCGACCACCAATGTCGTTACACACATTGTACCTCCGAAGCAAGTTGTGGTACACTCTTCCATCAAACTGATTGAAAATTGTACTGTGTCAGGCCTAATTACATTCCTCAAGTATCAGTGGATGAGATAATCATCTAAATTGAAATTGTCGTAGAATGGGTTCTTATTCAAAATTTTATGCTCTAACTACCCTCTTCAACATCTAAAGGTTTGGTATTTCCGACCACCCTGTATATTACAGGCCACTGAAGATGCCTTACAAGTGAAGTCGAAATGCATATGACAATATAAAACTTTTATTATTCAATTGCATAGACGCATTTACATGAATCTCTGTACATTATTATATAAAAAGCAACTGTGAGAAAATAGGACAAAAAGGAACTAACAAGATTCGATTAGATATCGGTAGTAGCACAAATAGAAATCACAAACCTTACTATGAATAAATTGTTCTACTGTATATTTCTTTGATTAATACTAAAAGATGTGTTTTCACAACATCGTTCACAGGGGAAAAATAGTTTCTTCCATATCAAGGCGAAAAAATATTACTCATATAATGAAATTCTTGCTTCTTTGTATGTGTTAACCTTTACAAAAATCCTTGTTTGGTTTTTCCGAACCGTTTATGAAGTGTCGCGATTGTTACTACCACATAACTTCCGATGTACTAAGACAGAAAGGGCCTTTCCCGTGCATAGAATAGATATACCAACATCTCCAGAATGGAAAGAGATATCATTCTGCTCTCAACTTTAAATTCAATCTCGATAACTTGCCTACGTTCGATTTTAAATGATGTATGGCCTAAAATGAATCATACGCAAAGTCGACGCATTAAAATTTCACGAATTCCTGTAATTCGCTTCTTGCAGTAAAGTAACTATGACGAATAAATTGATACTTTATCGAGCAAACATATAAAAAAAATCGAATGTTTGTTAAGCTTATGGGACTTAACTACGGGTTCATCAGTCCCTAAACGTACAAACTACTTATGAACGCCGGCCGCGGTGGCCGAGGGGACTGAGGCGCTTCAGTCACGGTCTGCACGGCCGCTACGGTCGGGGGTTCGAATCCCCCCTCGGGCATTGATATTTGTGCCGTCCTAGTTCGTAAATAGTTCATAAGTAGTTTGTAAGTTTAGGGACTGATGACCCCGTAGTTAAGTCCCATAAGCTGTACAAACATTTGAACATTTTTTTTTACTTATGAACTAACTAAGACTAAGGACGGCACAAATATCCATGCCCTAAGGGGGATTCGAACCCCCGACTGTAGTGGCCGTGCAGACCGTGACTGGAGCGCCTCAGTCCCCTCGGCCACCGCGGCCGGCGAAACATATCCAGTTTTAACATAAGAAAGAATTAAAATATTCCATTCGATACTTTTATAAAAATAGGAGGATGAGTATTTCAACTCAGGCTCCACGTTCGCTACAAGTTTTCACCGGGAATGCGCATAGTAGCTGTGGACACGGGGCCAGGTACCGGTATTTCGCGTTCGCCCGTGTGGATACAGCTTACATCACGGAAAGCACCTTCTGTGATTGGCTAGAAACCTTCAGCGCCTCATGAGTTGGGCGCCGGCAGCGGTTCAACATACACAAACCGCACCACTGAGGTTACCGCACCGCAGCGCGCCGTAGAGGACGATTCCGTGACAACTGTACCAGTGCGCGATTTTCCGCTCTCCAGTTGCAAGTGGGAACATACTCCGAGATTGCTGCGCTGCGCCTGGCGCTTCCATGGGAATTTGCCGCTGCCTCGCGCTTCTCCTCGCAGGAAGCCCCAGGGGTGGCCGCGGTGGCCGAGGGGACTGCGGCGCGTCAGTCACGGTCTGCACGGCCACTACGGTCGCGGGTTCGAATCCCCCATCGGGCATGGATATTTGTGCCGTCCTTAGTGTTAGCTAGTTCATAAGTAGTTTGTAAGTTTAGGGACTGATGATCCCGTAGTTAACTGCCATAAGCTATACAAACATTGGAACATTTAAACATTTGAAGCCCCAGGGTCACCGGTCCTACAATACTTGCAGCTAACGCGCGATGCGTTGCTGCTCTCTAGTAGGAAGAGGGTCTTAAAAGTGTGGCCCACGGCCGCTGCGGCTGACGACAAAGAGCCAGCAGATCGGGAACCGTTACTTCACCTCTCTGTCGTCGATCCAGCGTGTGTGGCTCAAAAAATAAAGACGACGCGGCTATAGCGCCGAACATTACGTATAGAATGATATTGCCCAGAATACTGCCCAAGCTGAAAAAAATATAAAGAAATGTTACAGCGTTACCGCTGCTTAGCCTGCAGCCTTCCCAACGCATTCCAGTTGTCTCCCAGATCAGCCAGATCACCCACAGAACCTACAGGCTCTACGACACGAACCAATAATGACAAAGAATATAAAAAAAAGGGAAGGAAGGAAAATTAGGGTTCAACAGCACGTCGAAAGAGCGCTTATTATTAAAGACTCACTTTTTTTTGGGGGGGGGGGGGGGGGTCAGGATGGGGAAGGAATTCGGCCATGCCCTTTCAAAAGAACCGTCTTCGCATTTGTCTGGGGTGATTTAGTGGAATCACGGTAAACCTAAATGTGCATGGCTAGAGGTAGATTTGAACCAGTGTCCTCCTGAATGCGACTCCAGTGTTTTACCACTGCGCCACCTCTCTCGGTTGAGAAAGAGTAATTTTTAATGTTTTAAATCTGGTTTTCCAATATATTCTGTCTAGACCTACATCTACATCAGATACTCTGCAAATCACGTTCAAATGTCTGGCAAAGGGTTCATCGAACCACCTTTATACTATTTATCCAAATCAAATGTTCAATTGTTTGTAAATCTTATGGGACTTATCTACGGGGTCATCAGTCCCTAAACTACTTATGAACTACTTACGAACTAAGACGGCACAAATATCCATGCCCTAGGGGGGATTCGAACCCCCGACCGTGGTGGCCATGCAGACCGTGACTGTAGCGCCTCAGTCCCCTCGGCCACCGCGGCCGGCACTATTTATCCCCCATTCCATTCTCGTAATAGCGCGTGGACGAAAGAACACCTGAATCTCTCCGTTCGAGCTCTTTTTTTCCCCGTATTTTATTCTGATGATCATTTCTACTTATGTAAGTAGGAGTCAACAATATATTTTTGCATTCGGAGGAGAATGTTAGTCATTGTAGTTTCGTAAGTAGCTTACGAAGCAGCGATAAACGCCGTTGCTGTAATGCTTCCCATCCCAGATTCTATATCATATCCGTGACGATGTTTCCCCTGTATCTTGACAATACAAAACGAGCTGCCCGTCTTTGGACTCTATCAATGTCCTCCGTCAAACGCACCCGATAAGGTACCCACACTAGGCAGCAATACCCCCAAAACTGACGGGCAAGTGTAGCGTATTCAGTTTCTTTAGTAGTTACGTTACATCTTTTAAGGGTTCTGCCAATAAAACGCAGTCTCTGGTTCGCGTTTCCCACGACATTATCTACGCGTTATTTCCAGTTTAAGTCTGAAGTAATAGTAATTCCTAGGTATTTAGTCGAGATTACGGCCTTCACTTTTGATTGATTTATCTTGTAAACATATTTTGAAGGATTTCTTTCCGTACTCATGTGAACGACTTGACACTTCTCATAATTAAGAGTCAACTGCTAATTTTTACACCATAGTGATATCTTATTTAGATCGTTCTGCAGTTGGTTTTGATCTTCAGATGATTTTACTAAACGGTAAATAACGGCGTCATCTGCAAACAACCTAAGAGATCTGCTTAAATTTTCCCCTAAATCGTTATGTAAATAAGGAATAGAAGAGGACCAATAAAACTACCCTGTGGAACGCCCGATATCATCTCTGTTTTAGTCGATGCCTTACGATCGATTACTACAAACTGAGTCCTCTCGGGCATCCAGTCGCAAATCTGGGACGATATTCCATATTCTGCTAACAGTCATTGGATCGCGACCGACGCGAGCAGCAATGTCGCGATACGATAAAACGCAATCGCGATAGGCTACAATCCGACGTCTATCGAAGTCGGAAACGTGATGGTACGCTTTTCTCTTCCTTACACGAGGCATTACAATAACGTTTCACCAGGCAACGCCGGTTAACTGCTGTTTGTTTATGAGAAATCTGTTGTAAACTTTTCTCATATCAGCACGTTGTAGGTGTCGCCATCGGCGCCAACCTTGTGTGAATGCTCTGAAAAGCTAATCATTTGCATATCATAGCATCTTCTTACTGTCAGTTAAATTTCGCGTCTGTAGCACGTCATCTTCGTGGTGTAGTAATTTTAATGGCCATGAATTTAATTCCTTCAGCATCGCCAGATTTTCTATCACTACATTCCATTACCCTTGATTGCTCTTGTTAATAGTCATCTTATAGATTCCTTTCAAGACACTGTCCATCCCATTCAATTGCTCAAGCAGGTCCTTTGCTTTCTCTTTTTGTTTTTGTTTGTAGAGCTTATGGGACTTAACTACGCGGTCATCAGTCCCTAAACTTACAACTTATGAACTAGCTAACACTAAGGACGGCACAAATATCCATGCCCGAGGGGGATTCGAACCCCCGACCGTAGTGGCCGTGCATAGCGTGACTGGCGCGCCGCAGACCGCTCGGCCACCGCGGCCGGCCTTTGATTTCTCTGACAGAATTACTACAACTTCGGCAAACTACAAAGGTTTTATTTCTTCTCGCAGAATTTTGATTCCCTCTCCAGATCTCTCTTTGCATTCCTTCACGGCTTGCTCAAAGTACAGATTGAACAACGTTGGGTAAAGGCTACAATCCCGTCTTACTCTTTTCCCAACCACTGTTTTCCTTTGATGCTCTTCGTCTCTAATAACTAGTGTCTGGTTTTTGTGCAGGGTGAATATACTCTTCGATCCCTACATTTTACGCTTCCTACCTTCAGAATTTGAAGGTGTTTTACAATAAGCCAGTCAGCTAGCAGTAGACCGACGTGTCACTGCCTTGCTCCATTTGTGATAAACTTACTCTCCAATAAATCATCAAATTTTATGAAGTAATAGCCATTGGTTTCTCAGTACATGTACATTACATTCACCGACTTCCATTCCATTCTGAAAATTCCTTCCTGGTGAGTCTTTTCTTTTTGTATTAGAGTGTAATTTTGTCGAGTTCCAAAGCAAGGAAACAAACGGAGTGATAAAGATGTGTGAAGATTAGTTTGTGTTGTTGGTGACGACGGTAAGAAAAAAGGAGACAGAACCCTGTACAAATACATGACTATCATAAAATTCAACAATGGAAACAAAAATAAAGCTAAATACGCCCTGTGGTACGGAATTGGCCTTCACCAACGACAGTCGACAACTGGTTGAGTGTTACCTAAGCTCACAGGCTGTTCAAAAAACAACTAACTGGCGACTACATTAAGTTACTAAAACTCAGTACTATCCCGCCCAAGCAGAAAACTCAGCAAGGATTTTAAAAATTAAACTATGTCAGAACGCATTGGTCGTCTGTAATTCAGTTTTCCCTTTTAGCCCATAATACCTTGCGATAGCTGAAAGAAGGGCAGGAGACAGTGCCCACAATCTTTAATTTCTAAAAGCCGTTTAAGATGCTGTCCCGCTGCCTACTGCTACCGAAGGTAGAAGCATGCAGGATATGTACATAGGTCGAATCCAGTGAGATATTAGTTTTCAGGAGAGAGACGAATATCATCAGGAATACACCAGGAAAATGTGATAGAACCGTCATTCTTTTCTGTCTCTATGAATGATTTAATCCATTATTGGATAACAATACGCAGATGTTTGCTGTTTGTTGATGCCGTGGTGTACCTGATGGTGTCGTCGTTGAGAGACAAAATGAGAATAGAAGATGACTTCTACAGAATTCCTGTTTGATCTGACGAATGGCAAATATCTTTAAATGTAGAGAAATGTATGTTAATAAAAATGGGTTAGGACAATAATCACGTTATGTTCAGACACAAGATGATTGGTATGCTGCTTGACACAGCCGTGTCGATTAAATATCTGTGTGTAACGTTTCAGAGCGATATAATATGGAACGAACATGGGAAGACAGTTATGGAGAAGGCATATGGTAGACTTCACTTAGAAAATGTGCGGAGATGTAGTTCATCTCTAAAGGAGAGCGCTTACAGATTACTAGTGCGTCATTTTCTTTATTACTGGTGGAGCCCCATGGTCCATAGATCACCACCGGTATGATCTAAAAGAAGTCATAGAAGAATTTCAGAGGCGGAAGAAGCTGTATTAACATATTCGGAGACCTGGGGCTGGAAAATATGGGATCGTACGAGTCTTTTCACTATAAGAAGGGCTCAAAGAATCTTATTTGCATCGAGTTAAGTAAGGAATATTATCTCAGTATATCGATGGAAGTGCCGCGCAGAATGGATGCGTGGTCTAAGGCGTCATTCTACGGACTGCGAGGCCGGTTCCGGTGGAGGGTCGAGTCCTCCCTCGGGCATAAGTGTTTGTGTGTCGTGCTTTGTGGAAGTTAGTTTAAGACAATAGTTTGTATGTCTAGGGACTGATGACCATAGCAGATAGGTCGAATAGGTGTACAAACTTTTGAATCTCGATGAAACTTGCAATAGAAACAGTCATTAACAATTAACCAAACAGTGACGCTTGTGGCAGCACGTAGAGGGACGCTTGCGGCGACAGGAAAGGCGTCATAAAATTCAATAAGCCAGACTCTGCTATTTCCGATAAGAATAACAGAAGCAACTAGTTCATGCTGACGAAATTTGGACGTCCAATATCAACAATTGCTTGCTAAAGTGAGTGAGCTTCAGTAGTTACTGGCAGATATTTTAGCAAATGAATTCTGCTGTCAGAGAGCAAACTTTTTTCGGTGTTCAGTCGATTTCGATATCGTGATTGACATGAAGATAGATATAAAAATAGTCTACCGGTGGAGAAAACATCTATAGATAAGAGACATTCGAGCGGTCTAAGGCGTCTCGCTGCGGAGCGCGCGGTTGCTCGCCGTGGAGGTTCGAGTCCTCCCTGGGGCATGTGTGTGTGTGTGTGTGTGTGTGTGTGTGTTTGTCCTTAGGTTAGTTTACCTAGGTTTAAGTAGTTTGTAAGCTACGAAATGATGACCACGCAGTTTAGTCCGATAGATTTACAAACATTTGAACATTTTTAGGAGACTTTACTAACGGTGTGACAGTTAAAAAGGATGCGCTTAACTCGGAGTTTCGGAAAGCTCTCAAGTAATTGCAATATAAAGACCCAAAACAGAATACTCTCGGAAGCGTCGTTATGTGACAGCTACGGTAATGTTCCAGTCATAGCACATTTGAAAATAAACATCGTAGACGCTACACTAAGAGCTATTAAACTCAATTTTGGTGCTTGGTGCAGAGGAAACGGCAAAACTGATAGAGCAAAATTTATACTACGAAATACGACGGCGTGCATTTACCTGTCTGAACCTGAGTAAGGATGGCATGACGGTACATAATGGATGCAGGACATGGACGCCCCATTTAACTCTAACTGTCTCATCGAATTACAAACCACGCGCAGAATTTAACGATCTATAAATCAGAATGAGTACTCAAAAAAGCAACAAGTCCATGACGAACTAACAGCCTGTACGTGTTAAACCACCTGTAAACCAAAAAGTTTACTTTTTATTTATGTCTATTTGAATATCTGATGTTTTCTGTTTGATACACCGTATTTAAAATACTAGCATTTACTCCTCCATAAAATAGTCATTCATTTAAAACGTTTAGTAATTGTCAAACTAACAAATATTTCTTTGTTTTACTGAAATTTTTTTCCTGTAATCAGCTAATCGCTTTGGAGCTTAATTAACATTACTTCTGTCTATGATATGTGTGTATACTGTGACAAAGCTTGAGTCCGTAACAAGAAATTGCTGTTATTTGTTGATTATTCAAATTTTTCGTATTTAGAAGTTCGTCATGACAGAACTTTCTACTTTCCTTAAAAAATGCATCGCCATGGTCATCAATGCATACAAGTGTGATGTTCCTCAGTATTAAGAAGGACGGAAGATTAGGACTTAACTCTATGTCGATAGCTTGATCTTTAGTGGCGGACTTCACTTTTGGATTGTTTGGTTAAGGATGAGGAAGGAAGTCGACCGTGCCCTTTCAGAGGCACCAACCAAGCATTTATCTAGAGTGATTTGGGAAATCACAGAAAACCTAAATCGCCGGCTGCGGTGGCCGAGGGGACTGAGGCGCTCCAGTCGCGGTCTGCACGGCCACTACGGTCGGGGGTTCGAATCCCCCCTCGGGCATGGATATTTGTGCCGTCCGTAGTATTAGTTAGTTCATAAGTAGTTTGTAAGTTTAGGGACTGATGACCCCGTAGTTAAGTCCCATAAGCTATACAAACAACCTAAATCTTGATGGCCGGAGGTGGATTTGAACCACCGTCCTCCTCGCTCGGTCAAGTCAAGCTACGCCCTCGAATCTAAATGTAATTTTTCTTTTAATATTTTGTCCATTGCAGAAACTGTTTTACAGTTGGTTTTACGACACAGTTTGAGTGGACATCTCTTTATTATTGGTTTCGGGTACTTAGTGCCCTTCTTCGTATAGTACTAGTGCCCTCTGTATGGGGTTTAAATATAATCTCATGGAGAGGCAAATCCGGTAATACAACAATTTCAGCTGTAAATGTCTGCTGCTTTTTTTTTCCTTGTTTGTTTCCCTAATCCATGACTCCATTCATAGCGTCTCATGGAATGGCAGTCTGTAACGTTGCCAATTGACATTAGTTTGTTTTAGCCTCTTCGTCCTTTCATCCTATACTCGTTACTAAGAACGCAAATTGAGCTACAGGGGTTTCACGAGAATATCATCCAGGACATCCGTGTGCCATTCTTGCATTTTTTCAAGCACAAACTTTTTTATTAGTCTGCCATCAATCTTTCGAATATCTTCTAAACAACTTGATAACTAGAACTGAGACGATAATGGCGCGGTTTATTAAAAAATAAAAGAAAGAAATAAAAAATATTATCCTACACTGAAAATTATGTTATGAAGAAATAAAAATGTATTTAACAGTACTTTCACTAAGAAAAATACTACCTTCGATTTGATTCTGTCTTTATAAAGATAAACAACTAAAGGAGAATGTAACCAGTTTCACTGAGACAAGACAGTACACTTGACTCTTGTTAAGAAATGCACCTTAGATCAAATGTACTCGGCACAGTAACTTATTGGAACTGTAGTACAGACAGGCTGAAGACTCGAAGAGAAATATCAGCCAAAATTAGCAAGTCTTTCTGGCTCCATTAGATGCACATCACTAGGTGAAATAGAACATTTTTAAAGGCTCTAATAGAGATCCTATCTAACGTTGAAGCTCAGATTTGAAATCAAGCAATAGATATTTGGATGCTATCATAGATTAGGAAATTAGCAAAAGAAGAATTTTAAACTTCGTAGAAAAGACTCCAACAGCGGAATGTTCTTGACTAAAAAAAACTATGTGCAACAGCTTTGCTTTACAACAGCAAGAAATTCGCTTACATGGATGATCTGCTGATTGGAATTAAAGCAAGTCAACACAGTCAACAAAGATATGAAAAATATATGTGAACAAAAGATCCCTCACGAAGCACGATATGCGGTGCCCTTGTTTAACGATGTAACCGCTGCAATTTTCATTGAGACATGAATGAATGGAGCTGCCAAGAATACTAGAAATGTATTCGAAATAACGAACATCAGTTAGCATCAGCTGTACACTTTATTGGTGACACATGAAAATGTGTGGAATTAGAACCGCCGGCCGCGGTGGCCGAGGGGATTGAGGCGCTCCAGTCACGGCCACTACGGTCGGGGGTTCGAATCCCCCCTCGGGCATGGATATTTGTGCCGTCCTTAGTTGTAAGTAGTTCATAAGTAGATTGTAAGTTTAGGGACTGATAACCACGTAGTTAAGTCCCATAGACTCTACAAACATTTGAACATTTTGAATTAGAACCACGAATTCCAGGTTTTCGCGAGCAGTCGTGTTAGTAATTACGCTTTCCGTGTACGCCTCCCAAGTAGACGCAAACTTCCATACGCTATACCAGGGGAGGACCGGCAACGTCTGTGTGACGTCAGCCCAGGCCGCTCTGCCTGCTCAGAGAGAGTTGATCGCGCTCCGTACTGCTGCCGCGGAGAAACAGAATGCAGCGTGAGGAGTGTAGAAATTTACGAAAGACAGGGAACAGTTCTGGTGCGAAGAATACAGTGAGGTCTACGATATCCTAATTTTAAAACATACTGTTTTAATTAAATAATAGACACAGATTACAGACAATTGTATATCGTCTCTGTACCGTCAGAACATTATAATTCAGGTGTAATTTAATCTACATCTACATAGATACTTTGCAAATCACATTTAAGTGCCTGGCAGAGGGTTCATTAACCACTTTCATAACTTTTCTCTACCGTTTCATTCTCTAATAGCGCGCGGGAAGAAAGAACACCTAAATCGTTTCGTTTTCGATCTGATTTCTCTTGTTTGATTGGGATGGTCATGTCTCCCTAAGTAGGTGGGTGCTAGAAAAATATTTTCACATTCAGAAGTAAAAGGCGGTGATTGAAACTTCGCAAACAGATCTCGCCGCAATGAATAACGTCTTTTCTTTAATGATTTCCACCCCAATTCGTGCAACATTTCCGTGGCGCTTTTCCCCCGGGAACTTGATAAATCAAAACGAGCTGTCCTTCTCTGAACCTTCTCAATATCTTCCGTCAGTCCCATCTGGTGAGGGACCCACAATGGGCAATAGTACTCCAGGAGAGGACGCACAAGTGTGATGTAGGCAGTCTCTTTGATGGAGCTGTTGCATCTTCGAAGCGTTCTGCCAATGAAACGTAATCTTTGGTTCGCCTTCCCCACAATATTTTCTATATGTTCTCTCCAGTCTAAGATGTTTGTAATTGTAGCTCCCAGGTATTTGGTAGAATTTACGACCTTAAGGTTTGACTGATTTATCGCGTAATTGAAGCTCAGCGGATTTCTTTTAGTAGTCATGTATATTACTTCACACTTTTCATAATTTAGTGTCAATTGCCAATTTTCGCACCATGTAGAAATTTTGTCTAAATCGCTTTGCACTTGCTTTTGATCCTCTGTTGACGTAACTAACCGATAAACGACAGCATCATGCGCGAACAGTCTAAGCGAACTATTCATATTGTCTCCTACATCGTTTATAAACAAGGAAGAGTAGGGGACCTATAATGCTTCCCTGGGGAACGCCAGATATCACTTCCGTTTTACTTGACTTACCGTCAATTACAACGAACTGTGACCTTTCTGATAGGAAATCGTGAATCCAATCGCACAATTGGGGAGGTATTCCATAAGCACGCAATTTCATTAGAAGCACTGTTATAAGGTAATAGAATGGAACATCATACAACTTTCTCTGCAATTTAGAGCAAAGCTGTACATACAATGAAGTAGACATTTTTTCTTTGGTTAGTTTTTCAGTGTAAGGTTGCAACGTTTTAATCGAAGACTGCATATTACGTTGTGATCTGACAAGGTGTCTCGGTATTCGGACTTTTCAAATTTCATAATAGAAAATAATTTTTCACATACATACGTCGAACCAAACATACACAATATCAGTGCAGCAAAGGCAAGTGTTTTGAGGAACATTCTTATAAAAATCTGTCAAGCCTTCATTGTGTTTATATTTTTGTCCTTCAATAAATCGTCAAACTGTAAATTTGACAGTTCAGTTTGAAACTTGGTAGGAACATTGTTAACATCCACTGAAAACAGTGTTGCAAAGATCTGAAACATAGTAGACGGTATTTCCACATTTTCAACCTGGACTCAAACTGGTTACGAAGAGCTTCCAGAATTTGCACATATTCTTCATAGAAGTTACGAACAGGAGCGGGCAACTTGGATAGCTTCGGAAAATGCGTATTGTTTGCAGCCTGCAGTTTATTGCTGCACACATTCAGTGCCATTTTGAAGGCTTTAATTCTCCAGTACATATCTGTCATGATGAGGCCTTTTCTTTGGAACGAGGTATTTAAATCGTTGAAGTGGCCTGTTCAATCAGCAAAGAATGCTGCGTCACACATCCAGGTTCATTCTTGCAACAGAGGAACAGGCTGGTTTTGACTAGTCATGAATAATGCTATCTCATTTCTTAACTCAAAGAAGCGATGTAGCACTTTACGACTGCTCAATCAGCTCACATTACAACAATAAGGAAAGATCACGATACCACAGTCTAATAAATACAGTCGCGACACTTCGGCTGATTTTTGTTATACCCTGCACCAGCAGCGCCTCTAGCGGAGGGTAAGTCGATTTTAGCAGACTATGGTAAAGAGTGTTTATAGCCAGTGTCGTTTATACTGATTTTATCATGGTTTTCGCAAAAGGGAGCGTCTGTAGTGCAATAGCCGGCCGCGGTGGCCGAGGGGACTGAGGCGCTCCAGTCACGGTCTGCACGGCCACTACGGTCGGGGGTTCGAATCCCCCCCTCGGGCATGGATATTTGTGCCATCCTTAGTATTAGCTAGTTCGTAAGTAGTTTGTAAGTTTAGGGACTGATGACCCCGTCGTTAAGTCCCATAAGCTATACAAACATTTGAAGATTTTTGCAATAAATTGCAGCAATAACAAAAACAAGACACCGTATTTGTAATTTTTTAGGTTTCCTAAGGATCCTGAGAGGTTTAAAACATCAAACTGCAGGACCCTGTAATTAACGATTCATTTGTAAATTCGATATACTTAATTGAGATTGTTTCTTTTCTAGGTGCAAGAAATGGTTAATAAACAGCTGCAGACATGACCTTCTACAGAAAGATTTAATTTATTTAGGAAATAATGTGAGATTCTGTGCGCTCCATTTCGAGGCAAACCAGTTCATGAATAGCGAAAATAATAAACTGGTATGGTTTGCAGTTCCTACATTATTTGATGTGCCAAATAAACTACCACAATTGACTATGAAGAGAAATTTGCCACAAAGATTAGCTAATGAAACAATGAAAGTAATAAAACTGTCTCCTGACCCAGAAGAAAGCAATTCCACAGTTCTTCCTACACGAGAGCCTGAAACAGAACAACTAATTTGAGACGCTTCAACACACACTTCTTTTGAAGGCGAAGTAATTAAGTTACGTAACATTATTCGTGTGGTGGAAAATCGCATGAAGTGTAAAAACGTGCAGATTATTAGACTCCGCACAAAACTGTTACGTGACAAGGAAAGTACTTATCAAAAATAAACAACACAGAAACAACGCAGGACGCAAGTTAAAAAAGACAAGCTTGTTTTAAAGAATGTTTGTGCCAAGTACTTGAAAAAAAAAAAACGCTCTTGATTTACTGTTGAGCCAGATCAGTATGCCGCTGAATGGAAAACATGGAGCGAGGTGGCATGATCTGATAGAATTATTTGCTTTAAATTTATTGTACTATAGTACTCAGGCATACAGTTTCTTATCACACTGCTTTAGCCTTTCATCAGTGCGTACTCTGCAAAGGTAAGTTGAAGACACTGAAATAAAATGTGGGATTAATAGTAACATATTCGAACTTTTGAAACAGTTACCTGAAAGTGACAGAAATGTTAATTTGAGTGTGGATGAGATGTCTCTCATGGAGAATTTAATGTATGACAGTAGTACTGATCGTATTGTTGGCTTTGATGACATAGGCTACATACGTACAGCTATGGTTGCTAATACAGCATTGGTCATTATGATTAATGGGATATTTTCGAACTCTAAACAAACATCACTGTACTGCTTTTCCAAAGGACCAGTAGGAGCCATTTATCTTACCCGTATATTTTATGAGTTGTTAATAAACTCACAGAAGTTGGATTGCTTATCAAAACATGTGTGACTGACCAAGGGACAAATTTTGTTGAATGGAATCACAGACTGGAAATCTCACCAGGTAATTATTGTTTAGAACATGAAGGTAATAGGATCTACTTTTATATGACACTCCGCAGCTGATAAAAAGTGTAAGGAACAATTTATTCAAATATAATATTATGCACACAGCTGATAATGGGTGTACCGGCATTGCTTCCTCGAAAGACATTTGTCAGCTGTATTCAAGTGACTGTGAAAGGAAGTACAAGCTAGCCCCCAAGCTCACGAAGAAAGCTGTCCAGCAACCAGCATTTTCTAAAATGAAGGTGAACACTCAGGTTCGTGCGGTAGCCATACAATGGCATCTAGTATTGAGACTCTTGTTGCTTGTGGCACTATGTCATCATCTGATTCCGCTACTGCAGCTTTGTGTCAGAGGGTGAATGACATTTTTGATATCTTTCATACATACAGTGTTAAAGCTCCTGTAAGTTTAAGGAACTGTGTAACCACCAGTTCAAGACATCTGGAAGTGCTAAAGACATTGAAACGATGGGTGTAATCATGGAAATTTGTTGATTTTAATGGAAAAGACTGTTCGTCTAGAATTAAGTGTGTGAAGGGATTTCTCGGCAATACAAATGCTTTACAAACGTTTGTTGATGAGGTTTTGCATGGAACCAAGTTGAATTTATTTTCACGTAAAATAAATCAATACCCACTGTAAAACTTTTTTCAGTTATAAGGCATAAGGGTGGTTTTAGCAGCAATCCCCATCACCAAGACAGTTTTGTGCTGAATTCAACAATTGTACACTTAGCAAATTAATGAGTTCACAAATGGTATCAATTTTTAATTGTGAAGGGACTGACTGGGGCTAGGCAATTGTGGAAATAAAATCTGCTCCAAAACTTCTTGTCTCACCATTATTGCCTGTTTGTGACAATTCAGTGACGAGCCTAACAAATGCTTAAGTCCCATCAGACCTTGGAGAGGCATACAGCATGAGGTATGTGTTTGGATACATACTGAAAAAACTATTTTCGATTCATGACTGCTATAACTGTAGAAGAATACTTGTAGATGGCAGTCAAGAGCTAGATGCCAGTGACAAAGTTCACAGCTATTATAAAAACTATGAAAACAATTTTGGAAGATTGTTTGCACAGAAAAGTTAGAGATGTTTTAAATATATGTGAAAATCATATTATTTCTGCTTTTGATGTACATGCACATAGAAGTAATTCCGATGCATTATTAGTACATTTATTGATGATAATCCCAAATTTTCCACCTGGGTGCTGCCCGGAAACCAAGCTTTTATTAATAAAATTGTTTTTGAAAGTGAGGCTATATTACACAGTCAAATTCATAAAGCAAGACTTGCTCTGCAATAATAAAAGACCAAATAAAAATGTTTTGAAGGTTGCTCATTTGGGCTTTTAATGTGTCATATATGAGTTTTATTTATATTCCTTTATACTAAACCTAGTAACTGCCAAAGAGTTTTGTAAACATTAATCGCATTTTTGCCCTTAATTGAATGAACGCGATGTCACGAAGAATATAATGAAAGTGGCAGATTGAAGAAGGCGTCTTTCAAAGCAGAACGGAATGGAAAGCCGTGTTTTGCTCCGCTTTTATGCTTGGAGAGAGACGTATGTACATCTTATGTGTAAAATACAACATTTAATCTCATACTTTCAGTGAAATAATGCGATTTTTTATATGTAACTTCTAAACTATTTCTTCACGAATATGTTGCTGCTTATTTCACTTTAGTCATGAACTTGTGCTCGATTTACTACTTTTTCTCACGATTATTCATGCCTCTTGTTATTATATTCTCATTTATGACGCAATAACATACCACCAATTTTGTAAGTTAGGTACAAAAACTATTTAAAAAAACGTAGTTAATACGGCGCAGACGACGTCCGAGGACGACCGGCTTACCCTCCGCTAGGAGCGCTAGTGGCGCTCGAACTGTCAGACGGTAACAATTTTCGCAGCATTGTGTGTCGCGACTGTATACAGAATATTAGACTGTCACCACAATGAATGCCCCATTCTTCAAGAAAACTGTCTACGTCGCAGGCCTCGTGATCGGATGGATTTCGTGACTTGTACTACCGTACCCATAACATTTCTAAGTTTCATATATTTTGCACATAGATTCTCCTGAAAAAGTATGCAGTGGACGGCAGTGAGTTCTTGTATTGCACCAGCAGCATATTTCATACATTATTTCACCCGTGCTATTAACAGTACATTAACAGCCCTACTTGTTGCGACAGAAACAAGCGTATTCCAACGGTTTCAACAGCTTTTTTCAACGCCTTTGAAAAGGTCCAACACAGTGGTGGTGCCCTTGAGGGGGAGCAAATCTAAAAGTTCCACTGTTATGTTCAGCAATTCATCGACGACCGGAATGAAAATAGCTAACCGTGCACTATCCGATATTTCAGTACTCTTATCGACAGCTAAGGAATTGTGTATAAGCTTACGTGCCGTAACACCCAGTTCCTCTTGCACATCTGCAGCGATATATTGAATCTGTCACATAACAGTTTTCGGAGACAAACTCACTTTTTCAAAGTCTTCTACGAAATGTGGACACATTTATTCAGCGGCCATCAAAATCACTTCTTTCGCATAGTCACTCTCAGTAAATGGTCTAACATTCTTGGCTATATGTAAAGGTATTCTGTAGCTCAGACGGACAGACGCTTCGCTACTCAGCCCTCTACATAAGCACGTTCCTTTAATTCAGATATTAAGGCATCTCGTTCTCCTTCGTATTTTCCATACTCATTTGCGTGGAAAAGGGAATAATGACGCTGTAAATTACTTATTTTAAATTTCGTACTTCTCTGTTACACACAGAACACTTCGCACCTTCAGCGCATTGCACAAAAAAAAATGTTCAAATGTTTGTTAAGCTTAAGGGACTTAACTACGGGGTCATCAGTCCCTAAATTTACAAACTACTTATGAACTACCTACAACTAAGGACGGCACAAATATCCATGCCCGAGGGGGGATTCAAACCCACGACCGTAGTGACCGTGCTGACCGTGACTGAAGCGCCTCGGTCCCCTCTTGCACAAAAAGAACCAGATGTTCCCCACACAGAAACAAAAGCCGATTGTTGTGGTATGTTTGTACTCGCCATGTTATTGTCGTCAAGAGCGTTATTGCTGACAGTTCTCCAGCTCCGTACTCACAGCCCCCTTTAGACAACATTGCGAACACAGCTCTCGCCTGACGTCACACGGATTGACAGGCTTGCTCTTCCTGCTCACACGTCACATCGCCTGAAGTTGTCTTCCTTGCGCTGTATATTGTCTACTGCCCATTATTGTGTGCATGGGTGGCATATGGTAATTTGGGTCAGTCTGGAAGGCGTTAACGGATAGAGTAATAGTAAAACGACCGCTCGTGAAATGCGTTCTATCCGGGTTCGAATCTCGGTCCGGCAAAAATTTTCCTATATCAATTGAGAATACGTTACTTTTTGTTTTATAGAAAGATCACTACGGTACTTCAATAATATCATAAGTGACTGAAAGATAGCTTGAGTAAAATAGAAATATTTTTGCTTCCATCTCAGTTATAGACAGGCGAAATAACAATTACAAATCAATTTTAATTAGTCAACTACAAAATATAACGATTCCTCAAAATGGAAACGAAAGCTTCAGTGGCCGTGGTCACAGTCGATAAAATTATTCTGCGCGTTTGACTCCATCATTGTATTAAAACACATCGACGTTTCGGCCACTAGTGAAAATGGCCGACTTCTGGGCACTGTGTTGACTGCTGACTAAAGCCGAATTGGGAAACCTAAATACCGGCGGTAGTAACAGTTGCTACGATCTAATTAGATGTTAATGTGGAGAAGGAAGTTAGCTTACTCTTATTGGATGTTGCCATATTTCCTGGTACTGATGGCAGAGGAACTCCTGGATAGTTGATTGTATCCTCGTCTATTATTGGAGACTGAGGGGCGGGTGGCAGATACGGCGTATCACTGTTGACTAGTGCCGGCTAGGGCGTGCTGATTGCTGTACGTGCGCGCGTCTCCTTATTGCCTCCGTGCGGGCTTGTGTTTGTTTATTCCACGGCGCGCATCGGATGTCGTGCAGCGCTGCTACCACGAGCGGCAGAGTCTGTGCCCGTCTTCTCCGTTCATATTGCCGGGTCCATTGGCTATTTCTGTAGCCTCTATGATCTTCCCCTTTAATATCAGAAGTTGTTTCGCCACTACACAGGCTTTCCAAAGACCTATCTGTTTACCGCACTTTTCAGGAAGTTCCGCCACTGCCGACTTCGTATGCTCCTGCCGTGTACGGTTATCCTTGTGACAATACGACGCCCAGTTTCTGAAATCAAATGTTCAAATATTTGTAAATCTATCCGACCAAACTGCGTAGTCATCAGTCGGTAGCTTACAAACTACGTAAACTAAAGTAAACTAACCTAAGGACAACACACACGCCCATGCCGCAGGAAGGACTCGAACCTCCGACGGCGAGTAACCGCGCGCTCCGCAGCGAGACGCCTTAGATCGCTCGGCTACTCCACCGCGGCCCCAGTTTCTCCTAGGCACTCTTGGCCACACTCACAGCCGTCTGTCGATCGGACCCTCCACAGAGCAAAAGATTCGTTTTTGCTGGTGTTGTTGCTGCGAAAGATGGGTTTGATGCTCCCCGACGAAGAATATTTGATCACAGGTTCGGTGACTCCTTGTAGGACCGGCAATAGGGAGATGTTTTGTCTTGCTTCAGCTTTTACCTTTTCTTTCCGTGTTTAGTTCGTCGCTAAAACGATGGGAGCTCTTCGTTAGCGTGTGAAGCACGGACTTCTTTGACGTAGGATGTTTCAAAGTTCGAACCAGTAATGGTAGCTCTTCAGTATATCCAATGGCCTAGTTAACCTACTGATAATTGGGTTTGCATAAAAGCTACCCATGCTGGCAGGTACCTCGTAGCAACCTTCCACCTAGTCCCACGTAAAAGAAATCTGCCCTTCACACGATAACGAAGGAGGCCCTTCAGTTTAGCGATGAACAACAACTGAAGGTAGAGTTACAAACGAGAAAAATACGTAAAAAATCATTGCCGCGATAGAGTAGCCGGGCATTCTAAGCCGCCTTCCTCCGGAGTGCGCGGTTACTCGCCGTCGGAGGTTCCAGTCCTCCCTCGGGTATGGGTGTGTGTTGTCTTTTCATAAGTTCGTTTAAGTACTTTATAAGCCTAGGGACTGATAACTGTAGCAGTTAAGTTTCTTACATTTACAAACCTTCGAACTTATGAGCAACTCATGAAAACAAAGGGTACGAACAGATGAAAGAGCAAAACATCTCCCTATAGCCATTCCTACAAGGAGTCAACGAACGTGTGGGAAAAATTATCATCGAGCTTGCATCTAACTTGTCGTCTACGGGAACAACAAAATAAGGCACGTCTTTAGATCAGTCCAGTGCCAGCTGCCGCCACTGTCACATCGTTCACAGCGCCAAGTATCATAATTTAATTTTTGTGAAATATATTTTGCCAGTCAATTGCGTCATTTTCAACTGTTCAACTGTTTGTTAAGCTTGAGGGACTTGACTGCGGGGTCATCAGTCTCTAAACTTACAAACTACTTATGAACTACCTTACACTAAAGACGATACAAACATCCATGCCCGATGGGAGATTCGAACCCCCGACCGTAGCGGCTGTGCAGACTGTGACTGGCGCACCGCAGACCGCTCAGCCACTACGGCCGGCTTTCCATTCCTATCTGACTACACGCTGCATAATTTTTATAGTTGTAAGTATTACGCAGTAGAAGACTTCTGCTTAGCCGGCCGCGGTGGCCGAGGGGACTGAGGCGCTCCAGTCACGGTCTGCACGGCCACTACGGTCGGGGGTTCGAATCCCCCCTCGGGCATGGATATTTGTGCCGTCCTTAGTTGTAAGTAGTTCATAAGTAGTTTGTAAGTTTAGGGACTGATGACCCCGTAGTTAAGTCCCATAGACTCTACAAACATTTGAACATTTTTGAACCTCTGCTTAATTATCATTGACTTATTCCCGCATTCGCCGGGTTTTGACAACTCAGTTAAGGCGTGGCCTGATGCCCGACCCACCGCCACCCATTACCCCCAGGAGGAAAAGCGTATACGTCAGTAGTCTGAGTGAAGTGTAATAAATGTCGAAGTGAGCGAAAGTTTTTAAATGTTTGCCTAACCTGTAAATGAGGAGAGACTTGGGTACCGGCCCGGTATCCACCAAGTGGAACTTCCCGTCGACATTGTCGTCATTACATATGGACCAAACGTTGGGATTGGATTTTGCTAAGGATAATGAAGTTAATCTACCGTTTGAAAGGAACCATCCCGGTATTTGCCTAAAGAGATTTAGTGAAATCGCGGAAAACGTAAATCACGATGGCCGGAGGCGGGTATGAATTGCCGTCCTCCTGAATTCGAGTCCAGTAGCTCACCAATTCGCCACCTCGCTGGATCCACCTAGGGGAATGTGGGAAACCACCTAAAAGCCTCATCAATGTTGGACGGCACACCAACCCAGGTCGTTAATACGCCAGGCGGATTCGAACCTGGCCTGGCATAACTGCCCTGCCCGGAAAAGACCAAAGCGTGCGGCTTACTGGGCGGGTCGTTTACAAGGTGTTTCAGGAGGGCTAGTACGTATTTTAGGAGGTGGTAGTATACATAGAGTTGCAATATAAATTGAATTAACGTGTGTCCAATTTTTATTTATTGTAATTTTATAGCTGTTAGTATGTAACCCAAAAAATGTTAAAACACGGGCAAATGACGACTTTCATAGTTGATTTTCAAAAATTTCACCACAAACTTCTATTGACAACACTACACATAGCTTATTTGAGGTTAGCAGCGTTCCCATCACAAAACCCTCACATAAGTACCATATCGGCATACTCAGCGTGTTGAAATACGTGAACCAACGGCTCAACTGCTAACATTCATAAATACTCACATAGCAACCGGTGTACCAACTCATTGAACTGTACTGAATAAGAACTGGACATGTGTTATGAGGCATTTTATTGCAATTTATCTACTCTGCCACCTCCTGAAATATATATCATTCCCACTTAAACATTCTATATATAAGGTTAAAGCACTCAAAAATCGGAACACCACAGTTCTTTACTAGGCATAGTCCTGTTTGAAGCTGGTATGCCTTTGACTTCCCCGAAATTCGAGCTAATTACCTAGTGTTTAACGCGTATTTTTCATCAGCAACATTTCGATAGTAGAAAGAAGGGGAAAGTGACAAATATCCCAGAACCTGGTGGGGATCGAACCTGAGACCTTCCGGTTCAGAGTCTGGCACTTTACCACAGTGCTCCAGATCCATACACCCTATATAAAGCATAACTATACGGTACACATTTGTATGCCTACTGGTTCCACAGCTTGTGAAACAGCTCAACAAATTCTAATGAGGTAACAAAATTTATGCAGAATGAGACTTTCACTCTGCAGCGGAGTGTGCGCGGATATGAAACTTCCTGGCAGATTAAAAATGTGTGCCGGGACCTTTGCTTTATTCGTTGGCCTCCTATCTCCCCTGATAGCCCAGCCATACTCTCTCCTGTAATGCCTTCCTCGGCTACCGACTGAGCTATCCCGGCAAGCTTCACGGTCCGTCCTCACAACTTTGCTTAAGACAGTACCTTGCCTCCTACTTTCCAAACTTCACAGAAGTTCTGTGAAACTTGCCGAACTAGCAATCCTGGAAGAAAGGATATGGTGGAGACATGGCTTGGCCACAGCCCAAGGGATGTTCGCAGAATGAAAATTTCACTCGTATTGTAACGTAAATTTGAAGTTAAGTTCAGTGGCATATTTGCCTAAGGTATACAAAATATGTCGTGAATGGTGTTATTAGAAGAAACGTAACAATTTGAAACCTCATGCGTGATGATGCGGTTTTCAATTAACCAAACTGAAACTATTACTCTGCAGCGGAGTGTGCGCTGTATGAAATTCCTGTCATGTTAAAATTTTGTGCCGGAACCGCGACTCGAACCTGGGACCTTTGCCATTCGCTGGCAAGTGCTAAGTTTCATATCAGCGCACACTCCGCTGCAGAGTGAGTGTTTCATTCTGGAAAAATCTCTTGCGCTGTGGCTAAGCCATGTCTCCACCTTATCCTTTCTCCCAGTAGTTCTAGTCCTGCATGTTTCGCAGAAGAACTTCTGTGAAGTTTGGAAAGTAGGAGGCGAGGTACTGGCAGACGTAAAGTTGTGAGGACGAGCCGTGAAGCGTGCCGGGATATCTCAGCCGGTAGAGCGTGTGAGATTACCGTCCATTAGAAATAATGGTAATTAATAGCGTTTGATAACTAAACTGCAAACATTTACCAAGCCAATGCACCAAATGTTACACAATTTTAATCTTATTAATTATGGTAGCAATGTATGTACGCAGTTGGGTGACAATATTTATAGTTGGGCCATAGGTAGAAATTCTCCACGTTGATATTTGCTGTGCGCTTGTAGCTGACGGGAGGCTAGCGAGCAGGCCGACGTTGGTGGCTTGTTCCAGCTTAGGATTTTCCAGGCTCGTTTCTGGTGAGGAGAGAGAGAGACAATGGCGAGTGCCAGGCGCAGTGCAGTGCACAGCGCGAAATAAAATATTCTAATACTACTTGCACTTTAAGTAATACGATGCAGTTAGGAACCTTTAAGGCCCTCACTACAAAATAGCCTGTTGACAAATAAACAATACATTAGCTGATATAGTCACATCTGGCGTAATATATTTAATTGACACTGAAAACATAAGTCCGTAATATGAAAAGTAATAAATTACCAATGAATACAAGACAGTTACACAACTAGCATGGCAATGTATGTTTATAAAAATAATATGTTAACTACTTCTCATTTTATTTTCAATTAATCTTGAAATATTCAGTTAAATCACTTACCTGTCATATAAGAAATTGCACGATTATAATAAATAGTGCAAAGGATGTTTATACCAATATGGTGTAATTATTCTGATTTTAAGTAAAGTTTTAGAAATGTATTGGCTGAGCGCTGTACGTTGGCAAGTCGGTTAGAACAGCTCACTTGGGGAAGTTGATGACGTAGGGAAAAAACCCGGCAGTGTGGGCTTTTGGGTCGCGCGCGGCCCATGTAGGGGGTCGGGAGCGAGTAGTGTAGCTGGCCGGGTGCGGTGTCGCTATGCACGGTCGGCGTGTGGATCTCCAGGTGGAGACTATAGCATTTTGTGTGGCAACCGCCAGGTGTGGTTGCGCGTCGTAGACTGCACCAAGTCGATTCGAGTGCTACTGTGTGTTGTGAATATTTAGCCGGTGGAACAATGTGTGCATCACATTGAATTCAAGCGACTGTGTTTTGTTAATGTAACACGTGTCGTCGTATAGGCATAAACATAAACGGTGTTTGAGACAGGCACATGGTGTGAAAACAATTTGCGACAAATATTCATTTTGTCTGGAGGCTCATGAGCTATAACTTTATCAAATAAGTGTGTCGACGTACAGACGTATCAGCCACAGGGATTTAATATGGTGTAATAAACAACATAAAGTGAACCTTCACGTGTTTTCAAGAATAGTAGTTAGTACACCCTTTTCTCACATGAACTTGACTTTATTATGAATTTTTTTTTATCATATGCAGGGAAGGAAAGCTGCGAACGTGTGATATCATCACCTAGAAAACGAGTCAAACAGTAGCAATCACAGTTCCAGTGTTGTTGCATGTTTAGAAATTTGGTTCGCAGTTGGTGGTTGTGAGTTTTAAAAATTAATCTTTCCCTATTTAAACTCTCACCCCGATCTTTCACCTCGCAAGCGCTTGACCGCGAAAGTCAAAGGTTACAGTTTCGAGTCACAATTTCGGCACACAATTTCAATCTGCCAGTAAGTTACAGAATTTATCCAGCTAGCGACATGAAAATTTGTTATGTTTGACCGGAATTCAGTAGGAGGAAAAGTAGAAGAAGGAAACATGGTACTGGAACTGGTATTGGAAGAAAGGTGTGAAAAAGGGTGTGCCAGCATTTTATTCAGGGCACAACTTAATCACTGTAACGACATGGTTAAAAAAATGTTCTAATGTTTGTTAAGCTTATGGGACTTAAATGCGGAGTCATCAGTCCCTAAACTTACAAACTACTTACGAATTAACTTATACTAAAGAAAACATATACATCAATGCCCGAGGGAGGATGCGAACCTACGAAGCGGGAGACCGCGCGATGCGTAACGTGGCGCTCCAGACCGCTCGGCTATTCCCGCGTGGCACGACATGGTTTGTAGGTGATAAACAAAAGGTGTGTATGTGCCATAGATCTGGGTGTCCTTCAAGGTTTCAGATAGATAATTGTAAGACGGAGCCGCAGCTGAGCGGCCTGGCGCATTGAGGCGCTATGCTCCGATGCCCGAGGCCGCTCCCTGACGGAAGTTCGCATCCTCCCTCGGGCTCGGATGTTTGTGCTGGCTTTAGTATAACTTATTTCATAAGTACTTCGTAAGTTTAGGGACTGATGACCCCGCAGTTAAGTCCCATAAACTACAAACATTTTATATATAAGACTGACTTATCAACCAGATTTTAAACGGTAAAACATTCCAACAGCATATGGTGACTCTAGTTATACTTTATTGGTTATGAACTACGAATTAAATATCTATGGGACGCAGATACAGTGAATAAACCTGTGGTTTTATGGAGTTTCAGAGGGAACATTAGTCCACAGTTGGAAAAATAAGAAGTGGAATACGAAAAGGTATCTTTGAAAGTTCTGAAGTGAAGCATCAGAACATGAAGTAACCAAAATGGCAACGCCTATCAGAAGTGTTTTCGTAAACCGACAGATGATAAATTCCTAAACGATAAATGTTCAGAAACAAAAACTAGAACACTTAAGACTTTGAAAGACTATAGATAGGAAATTCATATTGGAGGAGCACGTTCATTAGTATGTTGTGAAGAAATGATTAGCATTTCAGTGACCCCTCGATTCAGCATGTGTACTTTTCAAAAATATTGGTAATCATAAGGGGTGAAATTGCGAAAGCCTATGGTCTCTAGACTTACAAACTGCTTAAACAAACTGACGCTAAGGAAATCACACGAGATAGGAATCGAGTCTCCGGAAAGTGCCTAGTAGGTGTCCGCCTTGGGCCTTGATGACTTCTTCCATGTGTGATGGCACAGAGGCGAATAAGGCGCGAGTGGCGTCATATAGTATAGTCATCAATGCTGCGTTCACCTGCATCATCGGTGGTGGTTGGCATTGCGTCACAACGGTACACCCGGAGTTTCACCGTAGCCCAAACATTTTCGATTGGCGACAAGACTGATGATCCGGCGGCAGGCCAGGACGCAGTCTTTCTGAAAAAAATGGAGTCTGGGGTGTCGTTCAGGTTGCTATTTACGTACGTTGCTCAAACTTCTCACAGTGTTCTGGACACGTACGAAGTGTGATCTGTGGTTGAACGCAATAGCACTCCACACCATAAGGCCTTCAGTTGATGCTGTATGTCTTGTGGGTTTACAGTCACTGATGTCGCTCTCCATATCTGCAGCGATTCAAAATTCGGCCGTCTAGCACATTTCCTGTAAAATGTAATATTACGGCTTATAGCCAGCATATTCAGATTTGAGAATCGCTTCAGTAGGGCAGGTATGTGTGTGTGTGTGTGTGTGTGTGTGTGTGTGAGTGTGTATGTGTGTGTGTGTGTGTGTGTGTGTGTGTGTGTGTGTGTGTAGTTTAAGTAGTTTGTAAGTCTAAGGACAGATGTCCACAAAAGTTTTGTCCCATAGGTTTACAGACATTTGAACGTTTGCACTGTTGCACGTAATGGGAGATCATTGTATCGGTGGTCTGTCGAACTTGTCATCAGTGGTTTGGGCCACATTTCCGCAGCTGTAGACCACGTTCTCGACGTTCGGATAGTAGAGACGCAAGCCAAGATCTACTTATTGTGTGAGCGGTGATGACAGATATTCTGAGCACGTTTTGTACCTGATGTGTCTTCAGAAATCAATGGGTACCGTGTGCTTACAGCAGGGCTACAAACACGTGTCAACTGGACAGGGCCCAACTGACACCACGATACTGCCAACCATAGCTTCTCTCGTTTCGGGAAAGTGGAAAGGCGCTCTGTTAGCTTTAATGGTGAGAGTAGGTTCTGTCTGTACGCGAGTAATTAATGGCATAGATGTGATGAGACATCTATTCTCTAGTGTGGTCACTCACGATATACGGGTTCCATTGTGTGGTAGGATACCTGTTACACCTCACGTTCTCGTCCGGTATTTCTGTATTGTAGAGTAAGGAACAGCCAAACAACCTCAGAAGATGTCTCCCGCAGTTGGAGACGGAACGTTAGGAAGAAGTTTTATATATCGGCTACGGCCTCTCTGCCCGTAAACCTTAACTGAAAAAAAAAAAAAAACGCCGGGCGTGAAAGTTTACATTATGCGGGTTGTTATCCCCTTGCTGGGGCCCTTTCTTGGTCAAGATTGTGATGTGGTTTTCCAGCACGACAGTGTACGTGAACATAAAGCTACTGCGACGCAGCGGTCTCTTCTCGGTGTATAACTACTACCCAAGCCAGAATGATGTCACCTACAGATCTGTGAGTCAAGATAAAGTTACTTACGAGGGCTACTGATGAATTCCAGAGAGCGGAAAATGCTTTGGAAATTCATCGCAGGACGACGCTAGGCATCTGTATCATAGTTTTCATGACAGATACAGGTCTGCCTTGTCGCGAGGGTGGGCTATACTGCCTAATGATACAACTGTGTTAGTATTCTTTATAAAGACTTGTGTGTTCCATTTGGCCTCAGTTTACTATTATAAACTCCTACAATTATAATGTAACTATTACCTTAAATGATAAGAAGTGGACACCTTAATTGTGTTCTATTTATTATCCGGTGTGTATTTGCACACCACTATTTGATCCTGATTTCGGAATTTTTGTACCAGCGAATCAGACAGTTTTACACTAGTGACCTAAAGGGACTAGTTATCATTTTATTTTCCACTTTTGTTGTTATGTTGTTAATTATCTCAAAACACGTAGCTACTACTCGATATTGTAGCGAAATAAAACTTGTGGTATATAAATGTAGCAAAACTTTTTTGTAGGCACCTTAATATCATTTAGTACTGGCGCTCGGAATTGAGCTTTCGATTTATTCAAACTTCCCAACTTTGGCTAATAGCTACAGAGCCAGAACCGTAAGACTTTCCTGAAGATCTTGCTGCACTGCTGCAAACTGAAATGGTGCTTTCTATACATTGCGCTGTATGTGGTCCCTACTTTGTTTCGTAATTAAGAGTAAAATCTAGCAAACGTAACATAGTGACGACCACGGCGGATAGAGCCCTCACACCGACGTCATCTCAGACGCCGTCGCAATCGGTTCCACTGCGCGGCCGCGGCGCGGGGCGCGGACCGCGGAGGGGTTGCTCCGCGGGTCGAGGGTATTTAAATCGCCCGCTACCGGGCTAGAACCCAGTTCCCTTCGAGCAGCCGTAGCGTGCGGATCTCCGTGCCGGCACTTTTCCAGGAGCTCAGTCCGTCAGTTCACCTGATGATGGCGACATGTATGATCGCCGAAATATTGTGCCTGTTGGACACTGTAGACCGGCGGTATGCCCGTGGATATTTTAATTAAACTGCGTTGTTGATTCAGTACGATTGATTTTTACACAAGGTGAAAGGCTCCTCTTTCGAAAGACTACGAGAGGTTGTTCAGGGTTAGCGTCTTAAGTATTTTGTTATCACGGAGCCAGTTTCGGGCGGCTTGTTACAAATGACCTACTTTCATATTTTCTTTGTTTTTCTATTGCAGTAGGACGGTATGCGATATATGTCTCGTAACAACACTATTCAATTCACTACCAGTATTTATTGTAAACACTAACAGCCACTTTACTTTTTAATGTTTGTAAATCTATCGGACCAAACTGCGTGGTCATCAGTCCGTAGCTTACAAACTACTTAAACCTAGGTAAACTAACCTAAGGACAAACACACACACCCGTGCCCCAGGTAGGACTCGGACCTGCCGGCCGCGGTGGCCGAGGGGACTAAGGCGCTTCAGTCACGGTCCGCACGGCCACTACGGTTGGGGGTTCGAATCCCCCCTCGGGCATGGATATTTGTGCCGTCCTAGTTCGTAAGTAGTTCATAAGTAGTTTGTAAGTTTAGGGACTGATAGCCCCGTAGTTAAGTCCCATAGACTTTACAAACATTTGAACATTTTGACTCGGACCTCCACGGCGAGCAACCGTGCGATCCGCAGCGAGACGCTTTAGACCGCTCGGCTACTCCACCGCGGCGCCGCTTTACTTTTCGCCCTAAAATGTATATTGAGTGAATTAAGTACCACTCTGGTTTGTTTCAGGAGCAGTGTTAGGTGAACGTTAACAGTGCTGCAAAGCGACATGTACCGGTTTGTGTCATGAAGAGTTACCTGATATCCACCGTATGCGTGAGTTCACGCAGTGCAGTGGAAGAGCGGCTCCACAACGCTATGCAGAGCTGTTCGCACGGCCAGCACATCGCATTATTTCCTCATTATCTGAGAGTAATTGCATCGTGTTTTTTTGTGTCTAACGGTTTTGCAATAGCATTTAAGAGTTAATTTTATTTTTCAATTTTTTTTTTTCTGTTTTGCGGATATTATCATTGGAATAAAAGTAACTGAGATGACGAACTAATAATAGAAGACAGACCACCTATGCATTCTGTCCTCATGACTTTGAATTAACAAACAACAACCGTCTAATACTTCTTTCATCAGCGCTAAGAAACTCAGAACAGCAGCCGCAACATCGCAACATTCAATACGCAGCAAGTAATTAAACACTGTTACTAAGGCTACTACTAAATGCTCAAACATAGGGACGACGCTCCACAACCATCTTCAACACTCTTCCACGCCATCATTTGACAAATGTAGAGCGGGTCTCCTTGCTCCCGCGTTTTAGCACTCACTTCAAATTGGTAGCCCACATGCACTCCATCTAGTTTTATGTACCAGACTACCTTCCCTTCATCATCTCAAGCTCCTATAACATTTCTTTTTCTGCTGTCTTACATCCCACTTAAATTTGCTCTGAGAAATTTTATTTTACTTCTATGGATGAATTCAGTGAGTACGACAGGTAACTCATATTTCATTTTGTGTTCCGATTTTATAATGATTATATTGTGGTATGTGTATGGTGAACAGCAATTCAGTCGCAAATATTTATTTCTGATCGCAAATCTACATTTCTGTCCTTGTGTGACGATTATCAATGCTTGGAAAGTTGTTTCGAACATTCAAAATTTTTGACGATTACTTTCAATCTTTAACATGAAGATTAAAATTTTTTGTTTGTTCTAAACTACGTTTCAGGCATTGATAGTGATTTCACAGTGATCTAAATCTAGATTCGCGACAATAAATAAATGTTCGGGACTGATTGCTGTTCGTCATCTACCTACTGTAACAGTCTCTGAGCACGTGGATTCAACATGAGATCAAACTTCACAGTCATCCTCAATGCGAGTATAATCCACTGATTTAGTCATGAAAACATATCTTGCAATCATAGAGGACGCGGGCATTCACAATCAGCTTTAACCATGTATAGTGTTCATTATTCGTACTTCAGTTGTATGTAATCGCTGTGGACTGAATTTACATGAGTATTTTCATACAAGACGTCTATGATCTCCATTTGCTCATTACAAACTAACATTTTCCGTTGAATACCTTCTATTTATTTTAGTATCTATATTGCACTGGAAATATTCACACAAAGGAGAAAAATTCCACAGAACGCGCTGTGTGTCTAGTAGGGAGCAAACTTAATCTATGCATTCGAGGGGCTTACTGTTTACAGTAGGAATACCCACGTTGTTCTTCGACCGGAAGCTTCTATTCCGAACAGCCGCCGGTGCTGTCTGTATCTCAGCGTGTTCGGTCATAGGGTTAAGAAAAGATTTCATTGGAAAACATTGAACAAACATGATTCCATGTCCACAAAGAACCGATATATCAAAGGAGTAAACAAAAAATAAATATAAAAAACAGATCTGCTCGGTTACGCCTCTGGTGTGTTAGTTTCACGTTAACCGCGATACACAGAACTGACGAACAGCTGGCTAATATTTACCTTCTGTATATCTTTACTGAAGGCAATTGAAAATATTGAACCCACTGTGATAAAGGAAAGCGTGTTTCGTATGAGGTTATTGATTTAGTCTGTAGTTACCTTCCTATATAAATTTAACCTATGTTATTGCATTTTTACTCTTGTCTACTACAGTCGTGTTGTTATTTTAATACAAACGGAGGTGGCAATACTCCTTATATCTGTCTGTAACGAGCCACCAGATACTAGAAGTGCTAACAAACTATCGCTGAACGTCTTCTGAAACTTTTTCGGTTTAGTTCGATTGCATTCTGTATACCTTATTAGTATTCATCCATCTTACAGGTATACACACGTCTATGGCCTTCAAACCTCAGTCATGCAGTTTACGAGGCATGGAAACAACACATAAAATGGCTGTTTGTTTTGCTATGGCATGAAATGTCATCTAAGGACGCTATGAGCACCTATCTTTCTTCGATACTATGAGACAATATATTCTACTAAAACCTCTTCGCCTTCCATATTTGGGAAGGAGGTGTTATGGGCCAAATCAAGAGAAAAATCCCACTAAACATGGGCTGTAAAATGCGTACCTTAAGAAGTAAGAGTGCTTTCACATTCGTTTCTCTGGACTGCATCGCTTCTGCTGGTCAGGTGCTCATTGCTCGTACGGTTCGAATTTTAGAGCTCACATTTACTAGACTTTTTTTGTCCGTTACTGCCTTCTCACAAAATATGGAAGTAACAAGATTAATAGTGCTCATAGTGACGGACGAATTCCCAGACGGGCCATTCCATTTGAAATCAGACAACACGAAACCTTGCATTTCTTGGGGGGGGGGGGGGGGTTCATTTTTCTGTCATAGGAAGTAGACGTTATGTTCATATCTTTGACTAACTCGCAACTGTGATAAGCAAACACTTCCGTTGTGTTTAGGAGCGAAAGTAACGATTTCATGAAATTACGCGGTTATGACATAGTTCGGAAACTATTCAAAGCAAAACTTCCAAATCAATTACAAAATGAAAGCACCAATGTATAGATTGATGTGCAATTGCTGCGGTATTTTTAGAATCTAAATTTCATACGCATTTCATCATTTGTCTAAAAACTACACTTTTAAATGGAATGAAATGTATGCCATATTGTTCAGCATTTGCTTTCAAATGTTTGTAAATCTATCGGACCAAACTGTGTGGTCATCAGTCCATAGCTTACAAACTATTTATCCTAAGTTAAACTAACCTACGGACACACACACCCATGCCCCAGGAAGGACTCGTACCTCCACGGCGAGCAACTGCGCGCTCCGCCGCGAGACGCTTTAGACCGATCGGCTACTCCACCGCGGCAGCATTTGCTTGAAGAACAGTATCAGTAAACAGTTTTATGGTATCTTGAGTCGAAAGCTGTAGAAAAAATTAAATGTATGTAGAAACGGCGGCGAACGTGCCGGCTGCGCTACGCCACGCCGTCTTATATGCAAGCAGTCAGTCAGTCCTTAAGCCCCCTGTAGACTGTGTCCAGCCGCGAGGCGTCTTCCCTTTTGAGTGGCGGACTGGAGGCCGCCGCAGCATAGCAGTCTAACTTGTTAAGTGCAGTGGGAGCTTACACACTTATTACTTATTTTTCCAGGTTGGAGATAAGGGACTCCATAACAATAAAAACAGAATTCAACGTGTAATGCAAAAAAGTACGAGCCTATTGTTGTGGTCTTCAGTCTGGAGACCGGTTTAATGCAGGTCTCCACCGCACTCTATCCTGAGCAAGTCTTTTCATCTCCTCATAAGATCGTCAACCTCCATCCATTTGAATCTGTTTTGCTGTAATCATCTCTTTGTCTCCCTCTGTGATTTTTACCCCACACACAAATCCTCCAACGCTAAATTCATGATTACTTGACGTCCAACAAAGAGTACTTGGGCTCGGAAAAACATATCTGTATGAACGTTTGGTTGCAGTATCTCTACGTACACCTCAATGTGCTAGTGGGTGTCGTTTTTATACAAAACTTTGCAATCATGCTCTAGATAGCACTGTAGATGTAATTGTAGACGCCATACGTAATGCAGATACCTGAACTATAACTTATGTAATAATCGTCGTACGTGTTCTCTAGCGTATTGTCATCAAAAGCCGTGATGATAGTTGCAACTTTAACCTTCTTCTCGGAACACTGTTGGTATTCACCGCCACTGCTTCCATCGCCTCTTCCCGCACTTACCGTAGCACGACCGCTAGCAATGAGTTCTTCGTCATTATCATCCCTATTATCGTCATTATGTGTTAGTGTTACAACTGTATCTAACTTATGCTCCTATTTCTGTACCATAACAGATACGAGAAAGCATGCGAATTATTCATCTTCTACACTAATACCATCTTCACGAAGAATGGTTCTTCGTAACTTCATCTGAACCAATCGCAATACTTTAGCAGGATTGTTCATCAATCGCCGCTCCATCTGACGCTTCACCACACAAATGTCACAAAACGCAACTTCAGAGGCACACTGCACGGTCCCTACTGGCGAACCGACAGGTCAAAGTGCAATCTGTCAAGGCACACGCAGAGGTCTCTAACGGACAACTGCAGAGTTTTGCAGATGCGGGAGTGTCACTAGTGCATTAAGGGATCATTACATTATCTCTCGTTCGATTTTGATGTATATGTGTTTGTTCGAGCCCAAGTACTTTCCTTTTAAGAATGTGTCCTACGAATCGATCCCTTATTTTAGTCAAGGTATGCCAGAAATTCCTTTTCTCCCCAATTCTGTTCAGTATCTCATTAGATACGCGATTCACTCACCTAATGTTCAGCATCCATCTGTAGCACCACATGTGAAAAGCTTCTACCCTCTTCCTGTCCGAATTGGTTTTCGTCCATGTTTCATTGCCACACAAGTCAACACTCCACACAAATGCCTTCAGAAAAGACTCTTACGCTTAAATTAATATTCGATATAAACAAATTTCTCTTTTTCAAAAACGCTTTCCTTTTCATTGCCATTCTGCATTTATAACCTTTGTACTGTGAACATACTATGTTATTTTACTGCCCAAATAACAAAACTCATCTACAATCTTTATTGTTTCGTTACCTAATCTAATTCATTCATCATTGTTTGATGTTCCATTCCGTTCAATTGCTCTTTCAATCATTTGCTGCCTCTGACATAGTTAAAGTGTCATCGGCAAAACGCAACGTCTTTATTTCTTCACCCTGAAATTTAATTCATTCTTTAAGTTTCTCCTTGCTTTCCTTTATAGCTTGCTCAGTGTAAAAAATTGAACAAGCCTATGTAATAAATGCGTAGACTTCCGCGGCCAGAGTCAGATGACATAAAAGTTTTCTGCGTGTTGTACCGCGTCATGAAGTAAGACGGCTATTACTTTAATAACCGACGTTTCGGCCAACTTTACAATGGCCTTCATCCGGGTATGTAAGTTTAAGCCTTAGGAGAAATGGATTTATTTTAATAAATGGAAAATAAGGTTTTACAACAACTAATTAATTGTGGTCACGTTATTGTTATATACCTACATCAGCTTTAAATATTCATCTTCAAAATTAACCGTAGTTCACTGAAATCCAGTATGAGATTCTTGAGTTACACAGCACTCAAAGTGTCACGTTCTGAAATTAACGCTGTTTTTGTTGTGGTCTTCAGTCCGCAGACAGGTCTGATGCAGCTCTCCACGCTACCCTGTCATATGCAAGCCTCTTCATCTGAAAAAACGAACGATAACCTACATCCTTTTGAATCTGCTTACTGTATTCGTCCCTCGGTCTACCTCTACGATTTTTAATCCACACATTACCTTCTAATGCTGAGTTGACGATTCCTTGATGTCTCAGAATGTGTCCATCCAACCTATCCCTTCTCTTAGTCAGGTTATACCAGAAACTCCTTGTCTCACCAATTCTGTTGAGCACCTCTTCATATGTGATCTACCCATCTAATCTTCATCATTCCTCTATAGCACGACATTTCGAAAGCTTCCATCATATTTTTGTCTGAACTCTCTATCATCCACGTTTCACTTCCATACAATGCTACACTCCAGACAAATGCTTTCAAAACGGACTTGCTAACATTTAAACTAATACTGGATGTCAACAAATTTCGCTTCTTCAGAAACGCTTTTCTTCCCATAGCCATTCTGCATTTTATATCTTCTTTACTTCGGCGATCAGAAGTTATTATGCTACCCAAATAACACAAGTAATCTACTACTTTTATTGTCTCATTACCTAATCCAATTCCTTCACCATCGCCCGATTTTCTGACACTACATTCCATTACTCTCGTTTTATTCTTGTTAATGTTCATCTTAGATCTTCCACCATCATGAGCCACAGACGGTGCTGAGGTGGGGTGGCTTGCGTGCCTCAATGACACAAGTAGCCGTACCGTAGGTACAACCACAGCGGAGGGGTCTTTGTGGAGAGGACAGCCAAACGTGTGTTTCCTAAAGAGGGGAAGCAGCCTTTTCGGCATAAAAGAAGACTGGGATACTACCGTCAGCGTTGACCCGTGACGTCATTAACATGTCGGAAAACCCGTATACGGGATATCTTAACACTTTCATATTGTAGATAAAAAATAATCTGTAGTTATTCTCGTAAGTTACAGATAACCGAATGTACAATCGATCACAGGCCTCGGCCCAAAAATTCGCGCTCACATGCGACAAAAATACTTTAACGTAACCTATATCTTACCTGCTGAAGGAATTAGATTAGGTAACGAAACAATGAAGGTGGTGGATGAGTTTTGTTACTTGGGTAGTAAAATAACATGCGATGGTCGCAGTACAGAGGATATAAAATTCAGAATGGCAATGGGAAGAAAAGCATTTTTGAAAAAGAGAAATTTGCTAACATCGAATATTAATTTAAGGGTAAGGAAGTCTTTTCTGAAGGCATTTGTGTGGAGTGTTGCCTTGTACAGGAGTGAAACATGGACGATAAGCAGTGCGGACAGGAAGAGAATAGAGGCTTTTGAAATGTGGTGTTACAGAAGAATGCTGAAGATTAGGTGGGTAGATCACATAACTAATGAAGAGGTACTGAACAGAATTGGCGAGAAAAGGAATTTTTGGCATACCCTGACTAAAAGAAGGGATCGCTTGGTAGGACACATTCTTAGACATCGAGGAATCGTAAATTTAGCATTGGAGGGAAGGCCCTCGCAGAGGGAGGCCAAGAGACGCTTATAGTAAGCAGATTCAAGTGGATGTGGGTTGCCGTTCTTATGAGGAGATGAAAAGGCTTGCTCAGGATAGAGTAGGGTGGAGAGCTGCATCAAACCAGTCTCCGGACTGAAGACCATAACAACAACAACATATCTTACCATCAGAGGGATCCTAAAGATCACTTTTTAAACACAGTATATTAATTGATAATCTGTTCTGTTTGTAAACAAACAATCGTCTTTAACTGATCCACCACAGCCGGCCGCGGTGGCCGAGCGTACTGCGGCGCGTCAGTCACAGTCTGTACGGCCACTACGGTCGGGTGTTTGAATCCCCCTTCGGGCATGGATATTTGTGCCGTCCTTAGTAGTAGCTAGTTAATAAGTAGTTTGTAAGTTTAGGGACTGATAAGCCAGTAGTTAAGTCCCTTAAGCTTAACAAACATTTGAAAATTTGAATAAAATAGTCCCCCATTCGGATTTCCGGGCGGGGACTACTCAGGAGGATGTAGTTATCAAGAAAAAAATTATAACTTCATCGAATTTTATCTTTAAAGATATTAGTCATTTAAAGTATAAATTTATGACAGTTGTTTTCTTTTCATTAATTGGTACATTACTAATTACTAAAAAAATACGAGGAGAATTTTCTCACTTATTGTCCTATTTCAAATGATTTTCTTTGAAAAACAGGCGTATTCAAGAAAGGCAATAGGAGGACCGTCAAAATTACAGACCTATTGTCATTGACGTCGGTTTGCAGCAGGATGTTAGAAAAAATACTTTCCTCAAATATTCTTGTGAAACACAGCTAGCGCTTTACTCAGATGATGTGATGAGTGCTATCGGTAAGGGATGTGAAATAGATTCCGTGTTTCTAGATTACCGAAAGGCTTTCGACACTACCTCACAAGCGTCTTCTAATCAAATATCGCCACTGTTGTGCGATTGGATTCGTGATTGCCTGTCAGAAAGGACACAGTACGTTGTAATTGTGGGTAAGTCATCGAATAGAACGGAAGTGATATCTAGCGTTCCCCAGGGAAGTGCTATAGTGTCCCCTGCGGTTCCTTATTCTTATAAACGATTTAGGAGATAATCTGAGTAGCTCTCTTAGACTATTCGTGGATGATTATGTCGTCATTTATCGATTAATAAAGTCATCAGAAGGTCAAAAGCAACTGCAAAATTATTTAGGTATCTGCATTGTGCAAAAATTGGCAATTGGCCCTAATAACGAGAAGTGTGAAGTCATCCATATGAACACTAAAAGAAATCTGTTAAACTCCAGTTACACGATAAATCAGCAAACCTTGAGGTCGTAAATTCAACTAAATACCTAGGAGTAACATTTACGAACAACTTAAATTGGAAAGAACAGAGAAAATATTGTGGGAAGGCGAACCAATTACTACGTTTCATTGGCAGGACACTTAGAAGATGCAACAGTTCTAATAAAGAAACTGCTTATAACTTGTGCGTTCTATTTTGGAGTATTGCTGCCCCTTGTGGGATACATACCAAGTGGGACTGACGGACGATTTAGAGAAAGTTCAGAGAAGGGCGGCTCGTTTTGCATTATCGCGATATAGGGGAGAGAGTGGAAATCATTAGAATAAATACATTATTTGTCGCGGCGAGATCTATTTGCGAAATTCCTTTCACCAACTTTCTCTTCCGAATGCGAACATATATTGTTAGCACCCACGTACATAGGGAAACATGACCATTATAATAACATAAGAGAAAGCAGATGGAAAAAAGAAAGATTTAGGTCTTCCTTTTTGCAGCAAGCTATTAGAGAGTGAAACAATAGAGAAATATAAAAGTCGTTCGATGAACCCTCTGCCATACACTTCAATGTTATCTGCAGAGTATCTATGTAGATGTAGATTACTTGATGTGACAAGAATCTTTACGACCTTCAGCAGTGTGTAACGTGAATTGCAGCCGCGGCGGAGCGGCCGAGCGCAGTGAAGCGCTATGCTACGATGCTCGAGGCTCTTCTCCGTCAGGGGTTCGAATCCCCCCCCCCCCTCGGGCATGGATGTTTGTGCCGTCTTTAGTATAAGCTAGTTCGTAAGTAGTCTGTAAATTTAGGGACTGATGATCCCGTAGTTAAGTCCCATAAGCTCTACAAACATTATGAACGCAAATTGCGAAATATCTGGTATGCTGAGGCCTCGGGAATGATATTGCGGGTGACATGGGAAGACGGCTAGACAGGCAGTCAGTTAGGCGGCTGGTTGTTTACGGCCTTGGAAAGCTGTGCGGCGCGGCGCGGCATTTATCTGGGGGTCGCGGGGCGTGCCAGCAGACACGGGATCCGCCGTTTATCCTGCCAGGAGCCGCAGTAAAATACGAGCCTCTCGATTCGCCGCCCGTCCGATATTTGAATTTTAAAGCGAGAGGGCTGCCCACAGAACTCGCTGCCTAATAAATGGGGATGCGGAGCATCGGCGGCCGCTGTTGGACCAGTGCCCCTGTCCGAAATAAAGCGCAGGCTCGGTGCTGTCTGCGGCGACAGGGCCGCCCGCTCGCATTCCTCTGCTGTGGCTGGACCGCTCCGCCAGGTCGCCGACTCAGCTTCTGCGCCAGTTGGTCAGCAATGGCCAATAATCCCGACTGCAGAGCTCACTACGTACAAAGCGTCCAGTTTAATCTTTCCATTACGTACCCCTGCGTGGACGTTCCGTCATGAGAAATTCTAACCCGCCATCTGGTGCAGGTGTGGCCGGGTGGCGCATTGCGTGCCCCAGTTACGTTACTCAATTCTGCAATGCGTCTCTAGTGACCACGCTGTCGACGGGTCGTCAAATCGTAAGCTTCCTTCTCTTTTTCCAACAAAAAAGGAAAAATATTTTCATTTCGATTATACCTCGAGATTGGAACATGCGAGAGTGAAGGTCGGGGTGAGAGTTTAAAATAGAGAAAGTTTAATTTTTAAAACTCACAACCACCAACTGCGAACCAAATTCCTAAACATGCAAAAACACTGGAACTGTGATTGCGACTGTTTGACTCGTTTTCTAGGGGATGATATCACACTTACGCAGCTTTCCTTCCCTGCATATGATTAACAAAACAAATTCATAATAAAATCAAGTTCATGAGAGAAAGGGGTGTACTAACTATTAATTTTGAAAACACATGAATGTTCACTTTATGTTGTTTATTTCACAATAATAGAACCCTGTGGCTGATACGTCTGTACGTCGACACATTTATCAAATAAAGTTATAGCTCGTGAGCCCCCAGACAAAAATGAATATTTGTCGCAAATTGTTTTCACACCATGTGGCTGTCTCAAACACCGTTTATGTTCGTGCCTATGCAACGACACGTGTTACATTAACAAATCACAGTCACGTTAATTCAATGTGATGCACACCTTGTTCCACCGGCTAAATATTCACAAACACCCAGTAGCACTCGATTCAACTTGGTGCAGTCTACGACAAGCAACAACACGTGGCGATTGCCACACACAAATCTATAACCTCCACCTCGAGGTCCACATTCCGACTGATGCCGAGCGACGCCACCCGGCCAGCTACCCAACGTGCTCCCGCGTCGTCACTCCCTGCCCTCGCGCGTGTGCGCGCGCCAAAAGCTCAACTGCCGGGTTTTTTTCCCTACGTCATCAACTTCCCCATGTGCGCTTTTCTAACCGATTTGCCAACGTACAGCGCTCAGCCAATACATTTCTAAAACTTAACTTAAAATCAAAATAATTACACTACACATTAAACAAATTTCTTCTTAGATTTTTATATTGGTATAAACATCATTTGTACTGTTTATCATAATCGTGCAATTTCTTATATCACAGATAAGTGATTTAACTGAATACTTCAAGATAAAATACACAAGATTAATTGAAAATAAAATGAGAAATAGTTAATATATTATTTTTATAAACAAACATTGCCATGCTAGTTGTGTAACTGTCTTGTATTCATTGGTAATTTATTACTTTTCATTGTCAATTGAACATATTATGCCAGATGTGACTATCAGCTAATGTATTGTTTATTTATCAACAGGCTATTTTGTAATGAGCGCTTTAAAGGTTCCTAACTGCATCGTATTACTTCAAATGCCAGTAGTATTAGAATATTTTATTTCACGCTGTGCACTGCACTGTGCCTGGCGCTCGCCATTGTCCCTCTCTCCCCTCACCGGAAACGAAACTGGAAATCCTAAGCTGAACAAGCCACCAACGTCGGCCTGCTCGCTGGCCTCCCGTCAGCCACAAGCACACAGCAAATCTCAACGTGGAGAATTTCTACGTTTGGCCTAACTATAAATGTTGTCACCCAACTGCGTACATGCATTGCTACCATAATTAATAAGATTAAAATTGTATAACATTTAGTGCATTGGCATGGTCAATGTTTGCAGTGAACTTCATACTGTTTAATTATCAAATGCTATTAATTACCAGTATTTCTATTGGGTGGTAATGTTACAAACACTTGAAAAGTAATTTTACAAGTGTGAAAAATAGTCGGGCTACAAATTTTTTATTTTCCCGCACCTATGCAACTACTTTCGGAATGAAGAGGTGTATCTTAGTATTTCACAACAGCATCTACCAAATACTGTTTTGATTTCAGTAAAATAGTTATCCATATCCTCCGTAAGTAATGTTCGTAATTGTCATTATATCCTTTGATGAATCTACTGTAAGAATGTCACTCGTGTATTCCTCCAATACAGTTTATTACAATACAATAAGAGAGTCAGTACTCCTCTGACTGCATGATAATCTACATCTATATGTCTACATCTACATTGGATACTCTGCAAATCACACCTAAGTGCCTGGCAAAGGATTCATCGAACCAACATACTAGTTATCTCCCATTCCATTCTCGAATAGCGCGCGGGAACAAAGAACACCTGAAGCTCTGATTTCTCGTATCTTATTCTGCTGGTCATTTCTACTTATGTAAAATGGAGTCAACAATACATTTCCGCTTTCGGAGGAGAATGTTGGCGATTGGAGTTTCGTAAGTAGCCCACGCCGCAGCGACAACCGCCGTTGTTGTAATGATTCCCAGATCCTGTATCATTTCCGTAACGCTATCTCCCCTGTAACGTGACAATACGAAACGAGCTGCCCTTCTCTGGACTCTTTCGATGTCCTCCGTCAAACCCACCTGATAAGGATCACACACTGGGCAGCAATACTTCAAAAATGGACGGAAAAGCGTAGTGTATGCAGTTTCTTTAGTAGGTCTGTTGCATCTTTTAAGGGTTCTGCCAATACAACGCAGTCTCTGGTTCGCCTTTCCCACGACATTATCTACGTGTTCTTTCCAGTTTAAGTCTGAATTAATAGTAATTCCTAGGTATTTTGTGGAATTTACGGCTTTCACATTTGATTGATTTATCATGTACACAAAGTTTAACGAATTTCTTTTCGTACTCATGTGGGCGACTTCACACTTCTCATTATTTGGAATCAATTGCCAATTCTTACACCATACAGATATCTTATTCAGATCGTTCTGCAGTTGGTTTTGATCTTCAGATGATTTTACTAGACGGTAAATGACGGCGTCATCTGCAAATAACCTAACAGAGCTACTTAGATTTTCCCCTAAATCGTTTATGTAAATAAGGAACAGCAGAGGACCAATAACACTACCTCGTGGAACACCCGATATCACCTCTGTTTCAATCGATGCCTTACCATCGATTACTACGAACTGTGTCCTCTCCGGCAGGAAATCCCCTATCCAATCGCAAATTTGGGGCGATATACCATAACCACGCAATTTGATTAAAAGCCGTTTGTGAGGTACGGTGTCAAAAGCCTTCTGGAAATCAATAAATAAGGTATCGATTTGCGAACCGTTGTCGATAGCACCCACACTTTGTGTGAATAAAGAGCCAATTGTGTTTCGCATGAATGATACACCAGAAAAAATACACAAAATTAAAGGTCCACCGGCTTGCCGTTCAATACTTTAACAATACCGTTTGCTCAATCGCGGACGTCAGTGTGGTGACCTACAGTTCGTCCGTCCCCACAGACGGCGGCGGTGCTGCGGAACCCGACGGCGTCCTTGGCGGCACGGCTGGGCGGCTGAGCAGCTGTAGCAGCGGCGGCTGCGGTGGCATGACAGGTCCCTTGGCTGGCGTCCGACTGTCGTGGATAGCAGGTTCACGTCCTTCAATATGCACGCGGAAAGGTATCTGCCTGTCCTAACTTCGTGATCACTTGTACGGCGGACGGGAATAGGTCCCCTTTAAAACGCCCTCTGGGCGTGCTGCTAGCGCCGCCTGCGAGCTCGTATGTGTCCGTGGATTTTTCGCCTAGCTGCGTGGTAACCCGCGACGCCATCGTGCCGTGTGTGTTGCCGCTGTAGTAGGCGGACCGGACATCCTTATTTGGGAATAGCACATTGTGTCTTAGGTATCTGCTTTCCTCCATTTAGAAACTTTGTCCCTTGTCGGTAAGCAGTTACCAGCAGAAGCTGACTGACAATTATCACGATACAATGTAAGCTTTCACGGTCGGCGTCAACTTCATTTAAAACTTCCGGGATCATAAGCCATGGTCGATTTGTAAAACTTTCCGCTAACGTTTCATCTTCTGCTGAGGAAGACGCGAACTCTACCTCTGAAGATGTCAGCCGAAGATGAAACGTTAGGGGAAAGTTTTACAACTCGACCACGGCTTATGAGCCTGGAAGTTTTAGTTGACAATTATCAGTTTCATTTTTATCGGATAAATGCCCTCGTTTGCTTCAAATGTCGTGGTTCCAATTCGTAATTACTTTTTCCTACTCACCACTACCGTCATCCTAAGACCTTCATAAAATCTGGATCTTAATTCACAAGCTACTCAAATTCCTTGTCAGGCAAACGCTCTCATGCCCTAAAATATAAAATAAATAAATAAATAAAAGATTCTAACCGCCGCGGTGGAGTAGCCGAGCGGTTGAAAGCGCCATGCTGCAGAGCGCGCGATTGCTCGCTGTCGGAGGTTCGAGTGTGTTGTCCTTAGGTTAGTTAGTGTCGGTAGTTTGTAGGTCTATGGACTTATGACCATAGCAGTTTAGTCCAATATGTTTACAAACATTTGAAAAAATTCTAATCAACACAGACCAGAGGAATAATGTAACTAAAATAAAGCTCTTTCTTCGAGGACATATCTAATTACTTAGGTGACTAGTATCAGCGCGTAGTGAGTGCGCTAGGTGGCTTATATTAAGGTTCTAGTGGCAATTTCTTAATACATTGTCTGTTGGTTTGTTTTGAGTTCTCCAACAGAAGTTATTTTGATAAGTTTTCTGTGGTTTCACCAGCAAGAGTGGCTGGTATTGTAAAAGTTTCACGCTCCATTGTAGCGGAGCGCGAATCATTGACAATGCCAGCCATTCGTATTGGTAGAAAGTAAGAAAAATTATGAAATAGACGTTGGAGGAAAAGTTCCAAGACGGAAGACAAACAAGTAATCTGCAGCAACTGAGACAACATAACACAAATTTCCTGTCAATCAAATTCTTTATCATCAACAATAACGATATTTCATACAATAGAATCAGGATAATAAGGAGCACCCAGGGTTTCAAATACCTGCATTGGTATCAATGTGAGGAATAAAATGTTTATTTAAGTTTCTCGCGTTGCGTGCGCCAGTGCGCTTGCTCTGTGAATAAATATTAATGTTTACATTCTCTGATTTGGAAAATGTGCACAACGGAACTAAAGGCATTGTAAATATAGTAAATTTAAGAAGTCATAACTTTAATCTGCAAAAGTAGTAAATAATATAAAGACGGAGGCTATCTGCTTGAATCAAAATGAATATTGTGATTCTTGAGTTTCTACCGGCGTATTTGATAATCAAAATATCCACGGGTGTACTGCCGGTCTATTGTGACCAACGGGCACAATATTTCGGCGATCATACATGTCGCCATCATCAGGTGAACTGACGGACTGAGTTCCTGGAAACGCGCCTGCACGGAGATCCGCACGCTACGGCGGCTCGAAGGGAACTGGTTTCTAGCACGGTAGCGGGCGATTTAAATACCCTCGGCCCGCGGAGCGACCCTTCCGTGCTAGATTTACTCTTAATTAACCCAATTGCTGGTTCCCAAGCTTTGCTAAGATTATAGCCACAGTCACGGTTTATGAGGTCGTCACTTGTGCGAATTTCAATGGCCTCTCTAACGACGCAGTCCCAGTATCTCGACGTCTGTACCAGAATCCTAGTGCGTTCATACTCCATCGCGTAATTCTCCAACAAACATTGTTCAGCGACCGCCGACTTGCTCGGATACATCAATCGCGTGTGCCTCTGGTGTTCAACGCATCGATCCTTGATGGTACGCATCGTCTGTCCAATAAATGACTGGACACATTGACACGGAGTCTGGTACACGCCAGCCTTCCTCAAACCGAGATCATCTTTGGCGCTCCCCGCCAGTGCACGAATTTTATTCGGCGGACAAAAGACAGTTCCAACCTGGTGTTTCTTCAAAATGCGGGCGACCTTCCCCGAGAGTGCGCCGGTATATGGAATGAACGCAGTGCCTCCATCCTCCCTCATGTTTTCATCCGTTTCCACAGGTTGTGCTGTAGTGGTTGGGCGGAGAGCCTGCTGAATCTGCCACTCTGAGTACCCATTTTTGCGTAATACAGTTCTTAGACGTTCCAATTCCTGGGGTAGACTCTCTGCGTCGGAAATAGTGCGCGCCCTATGTACTAGAGTTTTAAGTACCCCATTCCTCTATGAAGGGCGGTGACAGCTGTCTGCGTGTAAATACAGATCAGTGTGCGTTGTCTTCCGATAGACACCATGCCCCAGGGTGCCATCAGCTCTTCTCTTGACCAAGACGTCAAGGAACGGCAATTTACCCTCCGTTTCAGTCTCCATAGTGAATTTGATGTTGGGGTGTATGGAGTTCAGATGTGTAAGGAAGTCAAGGAGTTTATCCATACCATGTGGCCAGATGACGAAAGTGTCGTCCACGTAACGGAAAAAGCAAGTAGTTTCCATTCAGATGATGCCAGGGCTTCCTCCTCGAAATTCTCCATGAACAAATTTGCGACTACAGGGGCGAGTGGGCTACCCATGGCGACTCCCTCCGATTGTTCGTTGTATTCGCCATTGAAAAGAAAATACGTGCAGGTCAAGACATGCCTAAAAAGTTCGGTGGTCTTCTTGTCAAACTTCTGCCCAATCTAATCTAGTGACTCTCGAAGAGGCACCCTCGTAAACAACGAAACGACGTCAAAACTCACCATGATATCAGACTCATCCAGCCGGAAGCTGTTAAGGCGTTTAGCAAAATCCACGAAATTTCGGATGTGATGAGGGCATTTACCCACATAAGGACTTAATATTCCCGTCAAGTATTTGGCCAACAAATGTGTAGGTGCTCCGATGTTACTGACAATGGGACGTAACGGCACCCCGTCTTTGTGAACTTTAGGGAGTCCATAAATTCTTGGCGGTACCGCACCTTGAGGTAGCAGTTTCTTGGCGACACCCTGCGGTAAATCCGCATCCTTGAGAAGCGCCCTCGTCTTGTTCTCCACCTTCTTTGTGGGGTCAACGCTGATCTTCCGTTAGGAATCGTCATTTATCAGGCCCTGCATCTTTTCAGTGTAGTCTTTATGGGAGACAACAACCGTAGCACTGCCTTTGTCAGCCTGCAAGACAACAATTTCAGGGCGCTCTGTCAGGTCACGAATTGCCGCCCTCTCTTTACTAGTGATGTTCGACTTCATGGGCTTGGATTTCGTCAACGCGCGACAAGTTTCACGACGTATTTCTTCAGCTGATTCAGGCGGAAGTCGAGCTGCAACCTGTTCAACAGCACTAATAATTTCTGTGACCGGTGTGAACTTGGGGGTCCTTTCTCCAAGTCCGAGACCGCATCATCACTCAACTCCATGCCACTCAGATTGATGACAGTCTTGCACGGAACCTGCGGAGATGGTTTGTCCAGCAGGCGTGAGAACTTTGTTGTTTGACGTCCTGTTGCCTTCTTATGGGCGGAATCGGCTGGAACCGAATTAACACCATCAATCCAATCCCAGGAAAAAGACTTGAAGTGACTAGCCAGTTGCAAATGCAGTTTGAATAGTTCCAGTGAGATGAACTCAAGGCTACGGCGGGTGAAATGCAGTCTCTCACGAAGCAATGCGAGGCTGGCCCGTTTCTTAATTCTCTTGGCTGCTGCAGAATGCATAACCATCACATCGATTCTGCAGCAGCCAAGAGAATTAAGAAACGGGCCAGCCTCACATTGCTTCGTGATAGAGTGCATTTCACCCGCCGTAGCCTTGCGTTCATCTCACTGGAACTAGAAAAATTTGGAACAACATTCTCGGAACGACATTTGTTAATAAAGGCAAGAGTACTTAGCAAACGACATCTACGGTGGCGCAACTTTTCAAATTTCTTCATGCTGCGATACATCTCCTCCCCGTAAAGGTGTGTGATGTGATTCTTGAGTTTATCCCGGCGTATTTGACAATCAAAATATCTACGGGTGTACTGCCGGTCTATAGTGTCCAACGGGAACATCAGTTAACCTGATGATGGCGACATGTATGATCGCCGAAATATTGTGCCCGTTGGACACTATAGACCGGCAGTACACCCATGGATATTTTGAAAATGAATGTTGGTTTTAACTACAAAATCAGCACGATATACATAATATAAAAATGCACATTTACACAAGATGTAATACATTACAGAGACTACGTATCGGCAGAACTGTGTAGGAGTTTACGATTTAGCTGAATGTTCAGAATTTAAAAAAAAAAAAAAAAAAAAAATGCGAACATCGATGGTATTTTCGAAACATGATTAAGGTTGCTGTAAGTCTGCTACACGATATTAAAATACAGCCCAGTTCTGTTCTGATAGACTAAAAATCTGCATCCGAAACGACTGATGAAATTCTAAGAAACAACTTCCCTGAAATGCTCTCCACTATTTACCCACAATCCTCCCCCCCCCCCTCCTCCCTATGTGCGCAGACGCTGTGTGCTGCATCAGTCCCAGCACAGAGAAGTACTGCGCCAACATATTTCTTCTGAACTCTTGGTTGAAGTGTTCTGCATCAGACCTCCCGCAGTGGTGTCCTGTACTGTGCTCATTATAAATGTTTTTCGTCCAGGTTCTGAGACCCACTATTTTTAAAGTTAAATGCCCTCAGTAAAGGCGTGAATGTATTCTGTTTAACGAAACTCACAACAAGAGATGAAAAATATTGAGCGCTGATAAACATCTGTTCTTCCTTTCTTTAGCAATTTGGTTTATTCTCCCATCCGTCTGACATCATAGAGAAATTGACCTATAGTTGCCTTCTGCTGAAACAGTCCCAGCCTTACAACACGCCATGAGAACAATGCTGAGTAAGGTGAGAGCAGGGCTTAATTTCGATCGAAATCCGCTGGGAAGGCTTTTCTGCACTTCCCAGGGCTATGAAGGACAAGTCCGCATCGTACATATAAAGCATTATACCTGTATTAAATAGCAAAGTAACTATAACTTCCCACTGTGTAAGCACCAGTGATGGGACAACGAATGAACAACATGACACGTCGTGACTCATGTCAGTTAGCTTTATTATTTCTTTTTACTCGCCCCAGGTATATCTCCAGTGTCATTCACCTTTAACTGCTATATTAATTTATGCTGAGTACACGTTTTCCAAGCAGCCTCGAAGCAAACGTTTGAACGTTACAGTGTCTTATCGTACCACCAGAAATGCCGTTTTGGCCGAGGGGACTGAGGCGCTCCAGTCACGGTCTGCACGGCCACTACGGTCGGGGGTTCGAATCCCCCCTCAGGCATGGATATTTGTGCCGTCCTAGTTCGTAAGTAGTTCATAAGTAGTTTGTAAGTTTAGGGACTGATGACCCCATAGTTAAGTCCCATAAACTTAACAAACATTTGAACTTTTTTTTAAATGCCGTTTTGATTATATGAAATTATGTTTAAATTCCTTATTTTCCCCCCAGCCGCAACTTGTGAGAGGGGGAGAGGGGGGCGGAGAGTGTATGGTGGAATAGTTGTGTAGCAGCACCTACAGTTTTAGAACATAACCACTACATGCTAAACTATTTCCTCCCTATCCAGGCTGCTCCCCATCTCGAAACGTGAGTAAGCCCTTTGCGGAATTTGCAGCATGTTGGCAGGTTATCATTGGATGCGTTCTCTTTGATGCAATTTGGCCGGCTACATTCCACCGAACTCGGTTCTGCTAGCCACCGCAAAAGGTGTTGTGTGTCCTGGCATTTGTCAAAGCCGAGCGCCAGTCTGAAACTCGGCGCTGGAGCCCACGGCTCTCCCACAAAGTCAGCTAGCAAATTGAACGCTCTCTGCCTAGCTAATTCCATAGAAGCTTGCGGATAATTTAAACCCTGCCAGTGTGGTTTGAATACTATTACTCTGTTTTCATCACAAGCCATGAGACAAACACTCGCCTCTAGAAATTCAATGTACCAAATTAATTGTCAATAAAAATGAAAAATCGTACCGTTTAACCATTGTGATGTTAATCATACCTATTATTTTTAATATCAGCTCCTATGTACACTAAGCAGTCCATTCTCAATCGGAATAATTATGGAAAGATACAAGCCAAACGTCTTGCTGCCTTTCATGAGTGGAAAATTGTTAATTTTAATCGAGATTTTGTCAAAGAGAGATTGTTGAACTTGAGCTTTATTGGTCACCATACTGTTTCTACGACGGGTACTATAGAGATAGTGTTACAACTCACCCCCCACAACCCCTAGCACTCATTGCTGGTAAGCTCAGCAGTCAACATTGCATGTTGGAGCATGTAGCCCTCCCATACTTTAGGAACGTGATGACGGCTGCATTGCAACAGGATAATGCGCTACTGCACATGGCATGCAATGTGCAACAATTTGACTTCTCCCATCGGATTGCTTTGTTGTTTTCGCCCCTCTGTTGTCCCGGTGTGTCCCCTATAGATGACGTCTGGTTCCTGATAGCGTAACGCCTAACTCCAGATTCACCATCCGGCATTAGAACAGATCAATTTTGGCAATATGTGGTAACAGTATGTACTGCTTAAGCCGAAAATTACAGGGTGTCTCACGAAAGACGCCTGCCAGGCTTCCGCGGATCGCGGTGTACTGCTCCCGGCCGCCGCCACCGCTTCCATCGGCCACGGCAGCGCCCGATTCTCGGACTCTGCGGACGCATACACTGAGGTAAAGTATAAAAAACATTGCCATCTGAGTAACCTAAGCTTACCTTTATTTACAGTAAATGTTCAAAATGATGTCCTTCTATGGAAAGAGCGCCTGACATCTCTTGAACACATTTGCGAACACTCTACGAATTTCGGCTGCCGAAATCTGGGAAATGACTAGTCCAATCCTATCTTCCAACTCTTCGAGTGTATGGAGATTGCTTGCATACACCTTGTCTTTTAACATTCCTCAAAGATAAAAGTTACAGGGATTTAGATCTGGAGAACGAGGAGGCCAGTCAACAATCCTATCATCAAAAACACTTCGTATTGCTGCCATAGAAGCATTGGCAATGTGTGGTCTTGCACTGTCCTGCATGAAATAACCGTACAGCCTTTCGTTGGGTGAAAGTTCTTGAAGAAATGGATGCAAGATATTGTTCACATACCTGTCAGAATTTATTGTTTCGTGATAAAAGATGGGCCCAGTTATTCGCCTTGCACTAATTGCACACCACACTCAAGTCTCCACGTCATGAAGAGGTTGTTTATGTAACTAGTGAATTTTCTGAGCTCCAACGTGGATTGTTCTGCGAATTTACATGGCCTGACAAATGCAGCCATGCTTCATCAGAAATATAAAGCATCTCAGGATCAACTTCCCCATCGTGCACTGACTGTAATAGCCAGTCACAGTAACGACGTAGAGCTACAGTATCTGAGTTCGTGAGTTGACGCACTACCGTTGTTTTGTACAGCTTCAAATTCAGATTGTGTACTGCTCTGTTTAAAAATGTTCAAATGTTTGTAAAGCTTATGGGACTTAACTAGGGGGTCATCAGTTCGAAACTTGCAAACTACTTATGAACTAGCTAATACTAAGGACGGCAAAAATATCCATGCCCAAGGGGGGATTCGAACCCCCGAATGTAGTGGCCGTGCTGAACGTGACTGGCGCGCCGCAGACAGCTCGGCCACCGCGGCCGGCTACTGCTCTGTGAGCAGATGCTCTTGACACACCCATCTGAAGTGCCAAATGGCGAAGAGATTTTCTCGGGCTTTTTTCTAAGGCTTCCTCTATCTTATCTAATTTATTTTCGGTTAGAACACTACCTCCTCTAGGCATTAGTTCGTCTAACACAGATCCAGTCTTTTGAAATTTCTTCACTAATCTGCGTATCGTGGATTCACTGGGAACATGCACACTGAGAAATTTCCGTATGAATTCTAGCCGACATTCCACATACGATTCCGTTTTTGCATAGTTGAGCACAAGAAACACTCGTTGATCCTTCGTGTGTGCCATACTGAAAGGAAACTCGACAGCAAACTTAAAACAAAACACCCGAACACTCTGTCATGCAGTACAAAATACAAGAGCACTGTGTTTCTACCTGACAATAGGGCCGGACTCGGCGCTGTTGCCAAGTGGCCCAGAACACGCATAGCGGCGACCGGCAGGCGGAACGGCAGCAGTCGGCAAACGCGCCACGGAACGCAAGGACCTCTCCCAGGCGTCTTTCGTAAGACACCCTGTACATTCAAGCTTCTTTGATTCAACGCAGAGGCATGTAGCAGCTGTTATAGCCATAAATATCGAATACACAGAACGGTGATTTCATCTTCTTCACTTCACACAGGGCTGTATTTTCAACCATGTGATCTTTGTACAACACATTATCTCCCAAAAGAAATTGACTGTGCAATCTCCGGTCCTTCTTGGTGCTGTAATTTGAATAGCCAGCCGTGGAGTACTCCATTCCATTTATGTACTATGGTGAACGCTATGTGGAAGCTTTCTGTAGGCTGAAGCTGCTGGCTAATTGTCGAAACGCGAGAGCCATCAAGAATAGAATACAGATCACAAGGCTGTTTTCTACTGAAAGGTAGATTCGGACTTAGATAGGAGACTGTCGCCATTTTGGACCTTCTGGACCGATACCCTGCACTGTCATAGTGGGGGCAGCTGATAGAACTCTGAATATTTTAAACATCTGTTGTGAGATGTCGAGCAATAATCTTTCCTTAAAAATTTCCAAATGTTTCAAAAAATGTTCAAATGTTTGTTAAGCTTATGGGACTTAACTACGGGGTCATCAGTCCCTAAACTTACAAACTACTTATGAACTACTTACGAACTAGGACGGCACAAATATCCATGCCCGAGGGGGGATTCGAACCCCCGACCGTAGTGGCCGTGCTGACCGTGACTAGAGCGCCTCAGTCACCTCGGCCACCGCGGCCGGCTCCAAATGTTTGATAGTTTCTAAACGTAAGATACCAAACTACTAAGAACATAGGTTTTAGACTTAGAAACCAATTAAGTTAACGTACGCAAAGGGAGACACACACACACACACACACACACACACACACACACACACACACACACTTGCCTGAGGGCCCATGCGAGCGGCCGCGCAATTCATCACATGGCGCCTTAGAACGCACGGCCATTGCCGCGTGGCAGAAGGGTTTCCTACGGGATGGGAGACACAAGACATTCATTGTGCGGGGAAGCTGTCATACTCTAAGGAGATCAACAGTCACTGATATTTAAATGGTATAACAAGGTCTAAATTTGGTGTATAGAAATTGTTGTTTAAATGGATATGAAAAAAATTATGTGTCTACGAGCAGTTGTAATGACTGGCCGAAACAAGAAATAAATCTCAGAGTGGGAGAGTAGATCTGCTTTCCACTACACTGTAACATGACGTACATAGTGTAGAACATATATTCAGTAATGGAGTCTGTGAGAAATTGCTTGTCAAAGTGTGGAGATAGTGGGAGGCAGAGCGACCGTAGACAGCTATGTATCGGACGGGTACGAGGTTACGAGCGGCGGTCAGCGAGGAAAAAAAAAGTTCAAATGTTTGTAGAGCTTATGGGACTTAAGTAGGGGTCATCAGTCCCTACACTTACAAACTATTTATGAACTAGCTTATACTAAAGACGGCACAAACATCCATGCCCGAGGGGGGATTCGAACCTGCGACCGCATCGGCCGTGCAGACAGTAACTGGCACGCCGCAAACCGCTCTGCCACGCGGCCGGCTGGTCAGCCGGGAGTCAGTGGCGTCATAGCGAGAGTTTAAACTGAGTGAAATAATAGTTATACTTGAAGATAGGTAGTAAATCTAAATGCACCAATGAACTTACAAGGAACCACATGAGTATCGGATTTTTGTAATCATTTTTATTTATGGTACAAGAATTTCAGATCGCATATAGTTAATCAGCCTACGCCATTCGATGCAGCTCTAACAAATTATCGAGAAACTAGACAATCGCCGGCCGCGGTGGCCGAGGAGACAGACGCTCCAGTCACGGTCTGCACGACCACTACGGTCGGGGGTTCGAATCCCCCCTCGGGCATGGATATTTGTGCCGTCCTAGTTCGTAAGTAGTTCATAAGTGGTTTGTAAGTTTAGGGACTGATGACCCCGTAGTTAAGTCCCATAGACTATACAAACATTTTGAACTAGACAATCAAGTTCTGGAAGCACATTTAAATACATGTTTTGAGGCCACTTATTCTCATTGCTGTCGTAGCCCATTTCGTAGTGTTGTAGAAAGTCGATGCAGTTAACATAGGTTCGCTGACTAGTGTCCGGCCGTGATCTTGCTTTATTGTGCTCCAATACTTCAACCATTTAAATATTAAATTTATCAATTGTATGTAATTAACACGTATATAATCATTTTCTTTTTACGAAAAATGTGCGTATCTTTGTTTAATCTTAATTTTGTTTGCAGATAAAATACATGCATTTTTCGTGATATATAATATTTGATGAAGTTTGCATTTATAAATGGCTGAAGTACTTGAACACATTGAAAGAAAAATTACGGTGGGATACGAAATACGGGATCTTTGTCAAATTGACGGGCAATCTACAAAGTTACCAAATGAGTTAAGCCAACAATTAGAATAAATGGCACCATAGCAAGTAATTATTTTTTTGGCCACATGTAATGGAAGCCTTTAATCGGTTTTTAGATCATTGTAACTGTCTTCATCAACGTATGAGTATTTCGATGAAAACTGAAAAGGATGACAAATTGCCTTTGTTTATGTTTGAGTATATAATACTGAAAATGGGATCTTGGGACACAGTGTCTATCATAAACGCACACATAGAGACCATTACTTCTACTATTTGACGCAAGAATTTTATAATCTTAAGGTTGTTTTCAGGCAGAAAGGCTATCAATCGAGTTTACAATATATATATATATATATATATATATATATATATATATTACTCCTGGCCATTAAAATTGCTACACCACGAAGATGACGTACTACAGACGCGAAATTTAACCGACAGATGCTGTGATGTGCAAATGATTAGCTTTTCAGAGCATTCACACAAGGATGGCGCTGCTGGCGACACATACAGCGTGCTGACATGATGAAAGTTTACAACCGATTTCTCATACGCAAATAGCAGTTGACCGGCGTTGCCTGTTGCAACGCTGTTGTGGTGCCTTGTGTAAGGAGGAGAAATGCGTACCATCACGTTTCCGACTTTGATAAAGGCCAGATTGTAGCCTATCGCGATGGCGGTTTATCGTATCGCGACATTGCTGGTCGCGTTGGTCGAGATCCATTGACTGTTAGTAGAAGATGGAATCGGTGAGTTTAGGAGTGCAATACGGTACGCCATGTTGCACCCCGACAGTCTCGTATTACTAGCAGTCGAGATGACAGCCATCTTAGCCGCATGGCAGTAACAGATCGTACAGCCACGTCTCGATCCCTCAGTCAACAGATAGGGACGTTTGCAAGACAAAAACAATCTGCACGAACAGCTCGACGACGTTTGCAGCAGCATAGACTATCAGCTCAGAGACCATGGATGCGGTTACCCTTGACGCTGCATCACAGACAGGAGCGCCTTCGATGGTGTACGCAACGACAAACCTGGGTGCACGAATGGCAAAGCGTCATTTTTTCGGATTAATCCAGGTTCTGTTTACAGCATCATGATGGTAGCATAGGTTTTTGGTGACATCGCGGTGAACACACATTGGAAGCATGTATTCGTCATCGCCATAATGGCGTATCTCCCGGCGAGATGGTATGGGGTTCCATTGGTTACACGTCTCGGTCACCTCTTGTTCGCATCGATGGCACTTTGAACAGTGACTGTTACATTTCAGATGTGTTACGACCCATGGCTCTACCCTTCATTCGATCCTTCCGAAACCCTACATTTGAGCAGGATAATGCACGACCGCATGTTGCAGGTCCTGTACGGGCTTTTGTGGGTACGGGAAATGTTTGACTGCTGCCCTGGCCAGAACATTCTCCAGATCTCTCACCAACTGAAAACGTATGGTCAATGGTGGCCGAGCAACTGGGTCGTCACAATACGCCAGTCACTACCCTTGATGAACTGTGGTATCGTGTTGAAGCTGCATGGGCATCTCTACCTGTACACGCCATCCAAGCAGTGTTTGTCTCAATGACAAGGCCTATCAAGGCCGTTAGTACGGCCAGAGGTGGTTGTTCTGGGTACTGATTTCTCAGGATCTATGCACCCAAATTGTGTGAAAATGTAATCACATGTCAGTTCTAGTATAATAGATTTGTCCAATGAATATTCGTTTATCATCTGCATTTCTTCTTGGTGTAGCAATTTTAATGGCCAGTAGTGTAACCTTACCACGAGACCACATGGGTATCAGATTCTACAATTTTTTGATACTTATGTTACTTGAAGATCAGATCTCAAATAACAACCAGTCCGAGCCGTTCGAAGAAACTCTCTAAAATTATAGAGTAAATCGACTTTGAAGTTTGTAAGTACATGTAAGTACCAATAATTCGAAACAACTAAAGAATCTGTTGGTGTAGCTCAGGTGGTAACTTTCTGCCCTTATATCCATAGGGTCGATGGATCGAATCCCACCCTGAGTTTTTTTCGTTGTGTTCGAATAGTTACACAATTTTAATATCTAATGGCAATTTTTAAGAAAATGCACGTATTTTTGTTTATTCGTAATTTTCTAAAATCTTTCAAAGGGGAACTGAGGCGCTCCAGTCACGGTCTGCACGGCCACTACGGTCGGGGGTTCGAATCCCACCTCGGGCATGGATATTTGTGCCGTCCTTAGTAGTAGCTAGTTCATAAGTAGTTTGTAAGTTTAGGGACTGATGACACCGTAGTTAAGTCCCATAAGCTCTACAAACATTTGAACTTTTTTTTTTTTCTTTCAAAGGTTATTTATAATGATGGTTTCAATACGAAGACTTGAAAGTTACATTTTTATAGGATTAGCCTGCCTATTAGTTGACGACGGTTATCTTTGATTGTTTAGTTTGTGAAGAGCTACGATGCTGTTTTTAGAAAGTAATCTCCGTAGTTACTAATGACTTTCCAAGCAGCTAACCTACTTAACCATCGTTTTAGGTGACGGCAATGTGTTCAGCTCTACATACACATACACAACTCGTATAATTAGAGATCTCAAAATGTTTTATGAAACTAAATTTGAAATAGTGTAAATTTGTTTACATTTTCCATGAAGTTACTCTCAGCACACGAGTTGGATTGGTTGGTCGGATGCATGTTTATAGTTGTTTATATAGTTCATGCTCATCCAGACTCGTTTCATTATGCACTTGAAAGTTTAAACGACAAACATATATATCTCACATGAGGAGCTAATTATGTTCAATGAACAAGATGAAGAAAATGTGTTCAGTTCTCCTCCATCCGATAGTGTATATTCTCCAGAACGTTTTGAGGTAGATCAGAAAAAGGCAATACTGTGCAAGGACAACATACCACTTCATTATAAAAGAAATGTTGCTTATAGAGTTAAAGCTGATTCGCAATTGACCCTAAAAACGTTGTATAGAAATGGATGAAGTCGCTTAAATCGTATAGAGGAATTGCCGAAATGGGAGAAACAAATTGGATGTAGTGGAACCATTTTCACATATACGGCATTATCGATTCGTGGACTTAACGACCGCTTTCTCGAAGCTCGACAGAGCTACCAACAAGTTATTATCAGAAATTTGCAGGAGTGGGCTTTATCTGCTGCAAGGCAAATTGAAATTTTTTATTTCAAATTTTCTGATCGGTGGGTTCAACAATTTAAACGAAGGCATCAGATTCGCCAAGAAAAATCGCGATGTTTGTAACGGAAAGAGAAACGGCAACAGTGGACGAAATCCTGGCTGAGGCAGAAAATTTTCGAATCCAGGTATGTGATGTCATACCGAACTCTGATTCAGACCTCGCCATCAAAACGGATCAAACAGATTATGTAGACGTTTGTTTTTATTGTTAATAATTATTGATCTTCTTTTATTGTGTTTTCTTTCTTTTATTCACTTACCCTTTTCTCATGATGCCAGTACTAATCCACTTTTGACAGAACACAAACGACTAATGGCTCGAAAGTGGTGCTACTGACAATGCCTAATATGAATAAAGTCACACATTTCTAAATTGCACAGTACTCTCTCACGTTATCAGGGAAGTTGTTGCCTACGGTGTTCTTATGTCTACAAGACTCAACAGGATCATTTGGACCAAGTGTTGAAAAATTAGTTGATGTATATATCAAAAAAATTCATAACCGTCATTGTCACATCATCTAAAACTGTCAAGTTGACTTAAAGGGTATATAATGACTTTTCAATACTGTTGTATAGTCATATGTAAATAAGGAAAGTTTCCTTTTACTGATTGATTCTTGGAGTGGACAAACCAATCCCGTGTTGTGCAATCAAGTTTTACGAAACGACAGGCCTCTGCCGACCTGCACTGAATTGTGCAAGTAATTCCGCCAAAATGCACTCCATTGGTGCATCGTTGTGACGTGTATTTCTACCGTAGCATAAAAAATTTCATTGCCGCGACGGAAAGCCGTGCACACTAAGGCGCCTTGCTGTGGTACGTGCGGCCGTTCCACGTCACAGGTTCGAGTCGTCCGTCGGGCATGGGTTTGTGTTGTTCTTAGGGTAAATTAGTTTAAGTAGTTTGTAAATTTATGAACCGATGACCACTGCTGTTAGGTCTCATAACTATACAAATATCTGAACATTAAAAAAACGATTTTCATTAAGCGCTTGCAAAACTGTTCCTTCCTGATCGAAAGAGGACGTGAAATCAGAGAAGTTGCATCAAACTTAAACAGTAATTCACATCCAGCCGTCCTCTCAAATATGATCAGGTATGCGTGGTTCCTTTGTAAACTGTAGAAGAGAAATAGTCATGAGCGTAAATGAAGTTTGATTTCCATTTGACATATGAAAAATAATTCCGACTCTAAAAATGCAGCATTTGTACGTTGCGCTGGATGCCGTGAATATTATTGGTTTCCATATTTTTACGACTCTTTTCACCCTGGCATGTGAGAGACCACATCGAAACGATGAATTTTTTATTTTTCAGTATTGCCACGAATTTGGATTTTTAAAAAAATTTAAATCATCATTAATGACAACCTTTTATAAAATATAGAAAATTACGAATAAACAAAAATATGTGTATTGTTCATAAAAATTACTATAGGGTGTTAAAATGGTGGAAGTATTCGAAGACTACGAAAAAAAATTGTGTGTCAGAGCGGGATTCGAACCACCGAGTGTATGGTTTTGAGACCACAACGCTACCACCTGAGCTTTACCGACAGATGGTGCAACTGTTTTAAGTATTGGTATTTACATGTAGCTGCAAAATTTTATCTTAGATTTTCTCGACAATTTTTCAGAATTACGTCGAATGGCTTTGGCTCATTGTTATTTAAATTCTGAGCGTCATATATGATGAATATAAAAAAGTCTAAAATTCGATACCCATGTGGTCTCCTTTTTAGATATGATAGGTTAGTTGCGAAATTATCACTAGATCTCGAGCTGTTTAGTAACGATTACGAGGATGCTTTTCCTAATGATTTTCACATTAAAAATGTAACTGCGTGAATGGCTTTATGACGAATATCACCATGAGACAATGTATTGTTTCCCTTGAAGAATAAAAGTAAAAAGTCAAAGCACATCGTGAAATGTTAGAATTTATATGTTATTCATATCAGGCTGTATAGGCATGTGATGATAAAATTTAATTTTTATAATATTTGTGAAGTTTACTTCTTTTGTCAATATCCACTTGCATTCCTAGATTTATAAAAAATGTTGATGTCACTCGTCGCACATTCGTTTGAGATAACAAAAGAGAAAAACATGACATTGGTTTTAAACCAAGAGGGCAAGAACTCTGAACTGTGCTCTTAAACTAGCACTACAGAATCTCTTGATTTAATAACGCTCGTACGAATTTCTGTTTGAAAACAAAATTTTGATTCACTTTTTAACGGGGTACCTAAGACCAAAAAAGCGTCACTTTACTTTCACCCTTCCTTTTTCAATCGAAGTTTCACTTGAACCAGCGAGCGATAGATGTCGGATTCTTCTAGTAATTTACAGTTTCCGGAATCTTCTGATGTAGTTAGACGTCCATGCATGGGCCAAACGTCTTGTAGCCTATTCGCACCAGAAACATATCTCGTCCAATCCCAACGGATCCCAAAAGTCTGTCATGAAAATGTAATATTCTATGGAAATTAATCAATACTTCCTACGTCCCTCAGGACTTCTAAGGTAATAGCAGGTTTGTTGAAGAAAGATTAAATTTTATCCATTCCGTGGAAACTGACATTTCTTATTTACTATGATATTTAGATTTCTTCACTTTCTCCCCTTTAGTCTCTTCCTGAAACTATATCATTGCTGAGTTTTTGATAAAACTGTACGGTGCTAGTTACGGATTGCAACGCAGTGGCAGTGACAATACATTATTGTCCCCAGTGAGACCTCGAATTACCAAAGCGTTTAAAGTCACGCAGTGAGTCCGGTGATTACACGTATTTGCCATTAGTTACCCGTGTTCCCTTTTTGTAATGAGTGGGTAATATGTTGTAATATGCTTGAGGTGTGGTTCCAATTGAAGCATTCACAGGGAAACCATTTTCAAGTGTTAATATTAATGTGAATGTTATTTACTCACAATGCTAATAGCGTTTGGTGAAATTAAAACAGCGACTCGCTTCTGGTGAGCGAGCTTTCTTAGTTTGTAATTCGTTTAAGGCAGAAAAACAAAAAAAGGTAATACGAAAGCTACATAGAGGAAAAACACTAAGAATTCACTTTGTACTGTGTTTTTAAGGTGTCAGTTACATGGTTGCATCTGTATATTATTCGTAGGTACGCAGCTACCACATAAAATGTGGATGAAACTCATTGGTCTATACTAGATATTTCTGCTCCCAGCACTCACCGGTGCGTCTTCCCAAGCGCGGTCTTCGTTGGCGCTAGCTAGCTCACAACACCCAGCCTGGGTAAATAAATTTTGTCTGTTGCTAGTCTAATGAGAAGTAGGTAACATAATAGAATATGTTTGACAACTATGTGATAGTCTATCCATTTCCTGGTGTAGTTAACATTTATCCTGGTAAATTAACTCGAGATCATCTTGCCATTAACAATGCCTAACAAGAAGTGATGAACCCACAAGGACTAGTCCAATATTATCCAATTATACATGCATAACATTGGTATGTGAGTAAATGATTAGATTTTCACGGATCTGTAATATGTACAACGCTCACCAGAGTACATTCGTGATGTTACCGCCTTGTTATTGCCAACTTGGTACCAGACAAGTGCCGTGAGTCAAAATGTGAAAAAAAAAGTGTTTGCGTACACTTGGAAGCACCCGCGATGCTCACAGACTCGTTAGACAGTCCATGAATCAAACGAATGCATTTGATTGGGGTCGAATTGTTGGACGGCGTGAAAGGGGGTGTTCGTATCGTTGTATTGCCGGGCATTTGGGCCATTCAGATGCGACAGATCTAAATGTAGAAAAATGTAACGTGATGCGCATGAGTAGGAAAAACAATCCCATAATGTTAGAATACAGAATTTGTAGTGATTTTCTTGAAGCAGTCGCGTCGCTCAAATAACTAGTTGTAACATTGCAGAGCAATATGAAATGGAACAAACATGTAAGAACAGTAGTGAAAATTTCGGTTTATTGGGAGAATTTTGGGAAGATGTACTTCATCTTTAAAGGAGGCCGCGTATAAAACTCTTGTACGACCACGTCTTGAGTATTGCTCTAGTGTTAGGGACCCGCAGCAGATCAGTTTAAAGGAAGACATAGAGGCAGTTCAGTGGCGAGCAGCTAGGTTTGTTACTGGTACGTTCGACCAATGCGCGCGTGTCTCGGAAATGCTCCGGGGACTCGATTGGGAATAGCTGGAGGGAAGATGACGTTCTTTTCGAGAAATTCTGTTGAGGAAATTTAGAGGGCGGAATTTGAAACTGAGTGTAGAACGATCTTCCTGCCGCCTACTTTCATTTCACGTAATGATCACAAAGACAAGAGAAATTAGTGCTCATACGGAGGCATATAGGCATTCTTTATTTCCTCGTTGTATTTGGGAGTCGAATAGGAAAGGAAATGCCTAGTAGTGGTACAGTGTACACAGAACCACGCACTTTACGGCGGATTGCGGAGTATGTGTGTAGATGTAGATATAGAAGAGGACTTAACGCGTCATCAGTGAAGGTCGGCTACGAACCCATGAGGCCCACGTAAGTCTACCTCCTCCAACTATATTAAATATAGATTGGTTAAAAAAGTATCACAAGCGCGCGCGCGCACACACACACACACACACACACACACACACACACACAGATACACACAAGTCCTAAACTCAATTTCCTGCGAGTTAGAGAATTCGGCTTACTCAACTGAAGAAGGCAGCCAGTTGGTGTGCTGAAATGTCGTATCAAGGTTATTATGTTATCCGGCTGTAGATCCGAGAAGAATATCAACGTGCGTACATGCTTATACGTAGTATGCTTTGTATTTCAGGGTACATTATTTATTTCTTGTGAGGAAACAAGAAGAACGATGCTGATGTCATGATGCAGGTATTTGTAATCTAGTTTTCCATAAAATGGCTCTGTTGAATCGTATTTACATTGTTCCACGACGGAACGTGCTATTAATCAACGAGAGACCGATTCATTACTCGGCGCTATTCCGAGACGTACAGTACAACTCAGTCAACACGCAGACCTCACTGACAAGCACCTTTTCTTACTCCGTGTCCTACGAGGTCACCTGACCTGAATTTCCTATGGGGATATCTAATATCATTTTTAAATGAGACCCCCAGTGGATACCTGGCTGACGGCGCGGGACTGGGCTCGTGCTTTATGCTTGCGGACTGCGCGGTCGTTCCCGGCAGAGGTTCGAGTTCTCCCACGGGCACAGGTGTATGTGTCTTGTCCTTAGCGTAAGTTAGCTTAAGTAGTCTATGGACTGATGACCATAGCAATTTGGTCCAAATGGGTTTAGAAACATGTGGACATTTCGATGCGTAGATGGAATTCGTTGCCTGAATTGTAGCTACTTGCGATGTGATTCGAAACACACACGGGGTATTTGTCAAAGTGCGCCAGAAAATTATTCGCCGGTATCACGAGGTTGGTGGCTGTCAGTTTCAACTCACTTGATAAGATTCAAGGAACATGTTACGCTTATTATGTCAGTGAGGCGATTTGCAATTAATTGCAATAATGTAAATACGAGGCGCGTCCAGAAAGTAAGTTCCGCGTGGTTAGATAAAACGAACGGGTACAGATACAGAAAAAATATTGATTGTACAAAAATCTACAACTGTTAAACTACTGTTCTACATAGCTTCCGAAATTTTTCAGGCAATTCTCATAGCATGGCACAAGGTTTTGTGTGCCTTTTTCATAGAATGTTGCCGCCTGTGTATTCAACCATGTGGTAACATCTTCTTTCAGCTCGTCATCATCATTGAAGTGTTGTCCACCACGGACAGATTTTAGGTGTAAGAAGAGGATTCCTGTCAAAAGATTTTTTTTCCGCGATAATGCCTGACCTCACACACCGAATGTGACCAAACAATTCTTACGGAAATTTCAATGGGACCTGTTTGATCATCCTCCATACAGCTCGGACCTCTCTCCTAGCGACTTTCATCTTTTCGTACACCTAAAATCTGCCCTTGGTGGTCAACACTTCAACGATGATAAAGAGCTGTTACCGCATGATTGAATACACAGGCGGCAACCTTCTATGAAGGATGCATGCAAAAAGTTGTGGCACGCTATGACAAGTGCCTACAAAATTTCGCCAGTTATGTGGAAAAGTAGTTTAAGAGTAGTAGAATTTTGTGCAATAAAAATTTCTTCTGAATCTGTGTACAATTTCATTTTATTAGCAAACGGAACTTACTTTCTGGACGCGCCTCGTATAAAAGTGCACAATAATGTGATTGTGCTCCCGTTATCTCCTGAAGCTGGTTTCTCCCACTGTAGGTTCGCTACCCTACATTGTTGAGAGAAGCGGCCCCTAGTTTGCACTTTCTTACGAAGCAGCCTATATGAGATGTTAGTCAAAGCGTCAGAGCCTGGTGCCACCTGGCTCCTGCGGCCTGTAGCGCTGTCCTCGCACCTCGCGGCGCTCTTGCCAGGTCGTTGGGCGCGCCGTACCTCCGCCGTTTTTCACGGGGACAGTGGTTGCACTGTTTGTTCCGGCAAGCATGGTTCGCTGACGTTTGCGACCATTTTTCTCCGAAGGCAGCCGCACCGCCCTTTGTCCCCACGTAGAAAATATTGCGCGGGAAGTGCTACTGCTATGAGTTCTTTTTCCATTTTCTCTTCCACTCCATATCACGTCTTCACCTTCGTGCCTCAGCTGAATCACGCATACGCGTCTGTATTCTGATTACCAGTCTTCTTTCCGTACTTCAGTACCCGTTCGTGCTTAATTTATTTTACATATCAAGTTTAGCCGCTGTATTTTGCAAAGTCGCTAATATTTTAAAACATGTAATTAATTCTAGTTTATTCTAAAGAATACGACAAAATCTATTCAGAATGGAAATGTGTTTATTTTGCTTTCAATCGAACTTCATATATACGTGACCTTTTCAAGTTTTTGGGGCCGATCTATGGTACTATGAATAGAGAAATACACCTAACAATCGGTGATCGCTAATTATTATGTACTGATGATCTGTTTCTGCAAAACGTCGTCACAATAATCATGCCTATAAAATTTCATAAAAGTCCGCTATCTCTGTTAAATGTATTGTTATATCGTAACAAATCAATCCATATACCCGAAGTTAACACATTAGTTTCACACAAGGAACTCCTCATTCAAGTGTTATTTGAAAATGTGTTCCTACATGCGGTACAAAATCAGTGAAAAAAGATTTCTCCTTCAACATTAATTTGAAGTCGATGTCGTAACATGTGTTACAGTTCATGTAAATTCATATTTTATGACAAAATATGTGTCAGGTACTTCATGTTCATGCATCGACGTGTTACAATTTACCATCGCATTTTATAAAGATAATAGGTTTTTGCTGAAATGTACAGCTAAGAGATCATATGAGGGCAATCTATAAATGTGAATGTCTATTCGGTGTACGTTTATCACGTCTGAACCACAAGACATAAAGAGCTAATATTTGGTACAGTTACTAATGTCTACCCGGGGAAGGCTTTAGGCACGGTTTTATGGCGATCGGATAGCTATTTATCTATATATATGAATGTGAATGTCTGTTCGGTGTACACTTATCACGTCCGAACGACAAGAAGCAGAGACTTAAATATTTGTACAGTTACTAATTTAAACCTGAAGAAGGTTTTAGGCAGGGTTTTATAATGATCTTTTAGATATTTAGTAGTTTGAAGAATATAACGCTAAATGCGGAACAACAATTACTCTTTCAAAATTATATTTACTCTTTGAAAATGGTTTTATTGGTTGCATTGTTGATTGAGAGTTGATAATGATAAAGGGTGGAGTACATTGGGATGGGACGTTATCGGTACATATAAAATTCTACGTGTGTGTGTGTGTGTTAATATTTTGCTCTGCAGCGAAAAGTACAAAACGCAAACGAATGGTCTGTGTGTAATTGTTGTCCGAAGTCTCCCGTTGTACACCATAGCAGTTCCATGGCGATAGCTATAAGGGGTGCAAGATATGCTGGTTGAAAGTCGTCAAATTATAAAAAAAATTCTGACTGAAGGCCAGCGATGACGTTTGCGACTCTATAGCAAGGAGGTTACATACAGCGAAACGTGATGCCACAGACCATATCTTTGGTCTGTGCGTGCTACAATGTCTTCGTTCTTTCTCTTTAAGGATAAGCATACCTATGAGGAAATATAAGAATACATAAAAAAGCAGTAAAAAAAAAAATTCCTTTAATAGATCTCTTGAAAAAATCGATTTGACGTTTCGCGCATTGCATCAAGTATTCGATCTGTGATACTATTACAATCATTATTGTTGAATTTCGTGATTGGATTCTTCGAAACGAGTGAACGTTTACGTGTGATTTGATCTACACTACTTAATTTCCTGATAAACGTTAACTGCATAGACTTCTGTAATCTAATATGAATATTTTTCAGTTCCGCTTTATCAGCGACATTTCCTCAAAAATGAGTGAAATTAATTACATTAATGTAATTGTTATTTAAACTTCGTTTCTTATATATTCTCCAATAATGTTTTCAGAAAGAAGGAACTGAACAGATAGAAGGCATAGGAGAAGTACTAACTCAAGGCAGGAACAAATAAATAAACACCCGGGCAACGCCGGGTTTTCAGCTAGTGCCGGCCGCGGTGGCCGAGGGGACTGAGGCGCTCCAGTCACGGTCTGCACGGCCACTACGGTCGGGGGTTCGAATCCCCCCTCGGGCATGGATATTTGTGCCGTCCTTAGTATTAGCTATTTCATAAGTAGTTTGTAAGTTTAGGGACTGATGACCCCGTAGGTAGGTCCCATAAGCTCTACAAACGTTTGAACATTTTTTCAGCTAGTAAATAATAAATAACAATTTTGGCGTTTTGAAATGTACTACGGTATTCACTACATTTCTCAGTTAGTAAAGACAGATATCTGAAGCTTGTTGCTTCACAGTCACATACTTTAAATTTTCCATCTTTAGCTAATAATAATTCTTTAAAAAATCCGTCAATTGTAGTAGCCCAAGTAAAATTCGAGGTACTCAGACTGATATTTAGGACACAATGAAACGCTCAAAACATAGACTATTATTTTATCGATGTGGTTGCAGCTGTCGGTTCACTTAATGGACAGATCGTTGTGTACAACTTCATATTATTGATGGCATTTTCATTAACGAAATCGAAGGCTGTTGCCAAAACTGAGAAATACTATCAATGTATCTCGTTATTAAATACTACTACTTGCCTGCACGAAAAGCGGTTCAATTTCATTGGCGTTTAATGTCGCCCTGACTGTTACGCAATCGGAGACAAAGCATAGTCCTAGATAGTCCTCGTACTGTAGTGAATTCTCTGTCAGACCCAACAAGAAGTTTATGTGACTGTAGACTTTCCTAGCGTGTACTGCTCCAGTCTCCAGCCCGGTGGCGACATTGAGGAATCACGAGCTTTCGGGAATTGTCATACTACCCACCTTCTCTTGTAGAGTTTATTTAAAATTATATGAACCACAGTCAGTGTACACTAAGATGACCAAACAAATATTTTGGATCAACTACATACCGCGTATTTTGACAATAAATCTTACATTTTATTTGTTAAATTTGTTAGTCCCTTACAAGTCGAAAACCATTGATTAAATACGGTTCTCATGATCCTTCCCGGCAAAGACGTAATTATTTACTAGTTCTAGCAAACTCTGCTGAAAGTTCGTGTGTACAACTTGACTTCCGAGTAGACAATATTTACTTAAAAGGCACTTTGGTTACGTATGGCAAGATTACATGTTTGTATATCTATCGGACTCAACTGCATGGTTATTAGTCGGTAGCTTAGAAATTACCTAAACTAAGGCAAAAAAGCCTAAGGACAACACAAATACCCATTCCCGAGGGTTGACGGGCACCGCAGCACGGCGCTCCAGCGCGCACGGCTAATCCGCCGCGGCGCAAGATTAAAGGCATTAGCCTTGAACAAGGGTTTTAGTGCTACAGGGGAATACGTTGCGAAGAGGTGGACGTGAAACACAACGTCCTATCTCATTTAGAAGTATGTGGATACCTTATACACGTTACACGCAGAGAACAGGGAAGGACGTCATTTCTGCGTAATGAAATTGCCGGTGTTCGTACAAACTGTCTGCGAGAGGTTTTTGTTTTGTGATATCTTTAACAGATCTGAATAAGATATTACTATGATGCAAAAATTGGCAATTGACTCTAAATAATGAGAAGTGTGTAGTCGTCCACATGAGCACGAAAAGAAATCCGTTAAATTTTGTTTACAAGATAAATCAATCAAAAGTGAAGGAACACGTAGGTAATGTGGTGGGAAAGGCGAACCAGAGACTGCGTTTTATTGGCAGAACCCTTACAAGATGCAACAGAACTACAACAGAAACTGCATACACTAAGCTTGTCCGTCCATTTTTGGAGTATTACTGCCCAGTGTGGGATCCTTATCACGTGGGTTTGACGGAGGAAATCGAAGGAGTCCAGAGAAGGGCAACTCGTTTCGTATTGTCACGATACAGGGGAGACAGCGTTTCGGAAATGATACAGGATCTGAGATGGGAATTATTACAACAACGGCGCTTATCGCTGCGACGTGGGTTACTTACGGAACTCCAATCGCCAAAATTCTCCTCCGAATGCAAAAATATATTGTTGACTCCGCTTACATAGGTAGAAATGACCATCAGAATAAAATACGAGAAATCAGGTCTCGAACGGAGAGATTCAGGTGTTCTTTCTTCCCGCGTGCTATTCGAGAATGGAATGGGAGAAATAGTATAAAGGTGGGTCGATGAACCCTCTGCCAGGCACTTAAATGTGATTTGCAGAGTATCCCATGTAGATGTAGATGTAGCTGTAGATGTAGGTGTATGTTAACGCTAGCGGACTTTATTTCTAACAACCCTGAATCAATGGTGGAAAAATCTTCTGTTAACTATGCCCACGGAACGGATTTTATTTGGTCTGTGAGTGATTTTACAGCCTTAGGATCGACGATAAGCTCCGATTTCCGTTCCCACAAACTGACTTTCAAGAGATCCAAAATACGGGGCGCCGTACGCAATGATAACGATAGTGCCACCTCCTCGTCTTCATGCAGCAACTGTTCCTCTGGATGATGAAGATGAATTCAGACTAGAAGTTGAAAAGAAGAATATGGTATTCCCTTGATTTCAGCAAATGTTTCTTCTGAACACCCTCAGCGGTTGAAAAACTCTGACTCGATTTCCATGTCGCTTGTTGCTTTTATACTAGCTGTTGAGGTGCGCCGCGGCGGAGTGGCCAAGCGCATTGCGGTGCTATGCTGCGATGCGCGAGGCCGTTCCCCGTCGGCGGTTCGAATCCCCTCGGGCATGGATGTTTTTGTTGTCTTTAGTTAAGGTAGTTCGTAAGTAGTTTGTAAGTTTAACAAATATTTGAACATTGTTGAGGTGCAGCACCTACCTTTTCCATAGTGCAGTACTCCCGAAACCAGATCAGTTTCTATGTGCTTAGAAAAGACAGACTCGGGAATCGATTTTGCCGCGGTGGAGTAGCCAAGCGGTCTAAGGCGCCTTGCTGGGAAGCGCGCTGTTGCTAGCCGTTGGAGGTTCGAGTCCTCATAAGGGCAAGGGTGATTGTGTTGTCCTCAGGTTACCTTAACTTAGTTTAAATAATTTGTAAGCCTAGGGACTAATAACCAAAGCAGTTAAGTCCCATAGTGTTGCAAACTTGATTTTTTATTTTGGTATTATATTTACGTGAGTTACCCCACGTGATGTGCAGCCTACCAGTGATACTGTTTCTCACAGTGGTAATAAAGAATGTTTGCTGCGTCCAAGAATCTACTTTTCTACTGATATATTTATTATTTATATATACTTGTCTTAGTTATTTCTTGTAAGTACAAAGTCTGTGTTCTTTGTTCTATCTCATTTTCATTAGTACTGCAGCAACTAAGTGGTAGCCGACGGCAGTGTCTTCTGACGTGAAAGAGATGCGCACTGCACTTGCATCTACTCGCCATGCAGCTACACCGTTTATTAGAAGAAGTTTCTTGAAGCCCCACCCAGTGAGCTACTGTGTCGTATATTCTTATAACAATTAAAATAAAATCCGGGTAAAATAAATAAATGTAATTGAATGAAGTTTTTTTCATACTACATTTGAGAGCATTTGTTTTTTTCTGAGTATATGAATTTTGAATCATAACGCAGTACTGTGTACGTAGTCCTTGAAAATAAAAAAAGATTGTTATCGAGTTTAAAAATGAAATAAGAACAGTTGATGTCTTCATTTAGTTATAAGTTCATATTATGATTTCTTTCGGCAACAAAGTATGGCCGCGGTGGAGTGACCGAGCGTACTAAGGCGCCTTGCTGCGGAGCATTCGGCTGCTCTCCGTCGGAGGTTCTAGTCCTCCCTCGGGCATGGGTGTTTGTGTTGTCCTTAGAATAATTTACTTTAAGTTAGTTTTAGCAGTTTGTAAGCCTAGGGACTGTTGACCAACATAATTAAGTCCCTTAGATTTATAAACATTTAAGTTTGAACAAAGTACGTAATTTCTTTTACAGTAAGACATCAAAACTTCCAGAATGTTTAAATTCAAATACGAAGTTAGCATAGCTACATGAGTACATCACTGACTTATACAGGAAAATGACGATACGTTTGTGGTTACCGGAAGTATTTAGCAATTTTCTCTAATAGACTGTAATTAAAATAGAATTAAATCGCAAGTTAATGCGCTGTTAGTAATATTGATATTTAAATTCTTTTGTAAAGAGTTCGATTTACAGCAGACGTTAAAAAAGCATTTAATATATCTCTGGTTCAGATTTAGTGGTAAAATACGGATTACCTGAGTGCTGGAATTTAATAGACTTGAAACATCACAGAATTTCAAGTTTTTATTAGTGCAGTCATTCATATAATTTGAAGCGCAGAGGCGCTGTTCAAATATCAAATTTCGCAGAGCACACCGCAAGTTATTAAATCTAAAGCGTTGGAAGTTAAAAATTACCCCTGATTAACAAAGCAATGGAAGTTAAACAGAAAGTTATCACCGACTTCAAGTCTAAAGGATCTAATCTGAATACTGATTAAATTAAATCAATTATTCCGGCTCTTAATGGAAATGCTGAAGCGGAAGGCAACCCGTAAGAAAATCTTAGGATTTAGATGTGTTCGGAAGTACTTGGATTATATTTAATGAAATTCCAATATATACGCAAAATAAAGTTACGAATTACTAGTAATATAATATACTAGTGCGTTGGTTAAATAGCGCAGCAAGTATCACACATTTTCGCAGGTAGACCCGGGCAGACAACAGATCCAAGCTTAGCGATGGTTGACTTGTACACAGAAAACATCAACCTGCGGTACCTTATTTCCAGGCGTAATAAAAGAAGCCAGCCAGCACGTGCTGTTACAATAATAAATAGAAACACAAAGATGCGATAAAACGAGCCGCGCCCCCCTCACTTTCCCTCCCACCAACTGAGCCAACCAACCCCACCGCTACCCGTAGATTCGTCAGTGTACTGTGATGGTGGAGGAGTGGATTACTGGAATGCGTTGTGTTTAGCTGATACCGTTTGCATCTGTCTTTTATTCTAACATACGCTGAATATTAATAGTATTGAATAAGAATTACGTTTGGCCTTGTTACGTATGTTTTTTTTTTTTTTTTTTTTTTTTTTTTTTTTTTTTTTTACGATTCCTGCTTACCAGAAGTCTTATTCACTAATTCTGCTTTCCCTGGATTTCAGACTGTTTATAAATGTGGGTCCTGAATGTATGACGGGCACTGCCGTTTTGTATAGGGGGAGTATCCCTTTGCCGACATTGGAGTATGTGACTTTTCTAGAGGAATAGAATCTTATCACTTTGAATGCACCTTATTAATTTGTTTTATATCCACCGCGTGGTTCGGGTCATGTAGTGTGATTTTACAAAGAGGCAACTATCTTTCCTTTATGCAAAATTTCCAGGAGCCTTATGGCAGGTGGCGACTACAATTGTGTTTAAGGTCCCTGCGATCAGTCCTCTAGTAATAACTCCTGTCCTGTGTGAAGTTCTGCGTGACATCGTGGGAGCAGAAAGATTTCGCCCTGGACAGATTCACGTATTTTACCACGACATCTTGTTGTAGTAAAATTAGGTTTTATTTATGTGATCGTTGTTGTGATAAGAGTCTTGCTTATGATTATACATTTGAGCACTGTATAGCTAGAAAGGTAACCAGTGAAACTGAATTACATACGAAGGATGCTGAATGTCCACATCAGTAGTGGATGCTGGCCAGGTGGGAGTCGCCTGTCTCAATCCAACAGAATGCCAAGGATCTCCTGGAAGACAGTGTGGGCCAGCCGCGGTGACCGAGGGGACTGAGGCGCTCCAGTCGCGGTCTGCACGGCCACTACGGTCGGGGGTTCGAATCCCCCCTCGGGCATGGATATTTGTGCCGACATTAGAATTAGTTAGTTAATAAGTAGTTTGTAAGTCTAGGGACTGATGACCCCGTAGGTAAGTCCCATAAGCTATACAAACATTTGGAACATTTGATTTGAAGACAGTGTGGAACAATAATAATCTCTGATAAATTCTATGACAGTGGCTTCTTCATGGTATATGGTAAAATCAATTTGATGCCCACAGATGTATGTTTACATCAGATTGTGATTAGCAACATGGAGAAATGCATTACGTCTTATCTTTTTTTTTTTTTCACCGATTTACCCGCTGTGAACATATGGTGAACTGGTGCTGTGTCAGTAAACGGATAGATTTCGTCACTACAACGTTTGAAGCAGCTTACACCAATGTTATTATTCTGGGGGCGTCAATTATGTTGTTTCCTAGAACGAAAAATAGGGGTGGCTAGCGAATTGACAAACGAAAATTTGGTTTCCGCTAGTTCATATCTTTGGCATACTGCCCCTAATTGCAACTGTTCTGATTTCTAAAACTTTTCCATAAGATACTGTATCTTACTTTGGAAAGACAAGGCACTGGATAATCCCGCAGTAGAAACTGCCGAATTTGTGCTTTTGTTGTCTCTATTTTTGTTTGTATTTTCTTTGTTAGTACTGTGAAAAAAATTGAGGAAGTGGCTCAGAGACAGGGGAGGAAGAGTTATTGTGGCCAGGTCTCAGGTATCTATCATTGGCCACTTGAAATTGACTGTGACATTTATGACTTCTTCAGTAAAATGAATGTCTTGTTATACACAAGATTTTACATACTTACTCCGTTTCCGCCATATGCTGGTATCTGTCTTAAACATATGTAATTGTATGACAGTTATGTTTCATAGAAATGAAATATGAAAAGGAATGTTAGGATTTAACGTCCCGTCTACAATATGCTCACTAGAGACGAAATTCAAAATTGTCTAGAGCGACATGTTACATTCTTACACTTATGTATTAATTCCTGTACTGAGTTCTCTCAAATTTCTTTAAAAAAAATGTTAGAACATGATTTTCTTTTAAAATTTGCTGTTCATTATACACTGATCTTGATTATATATAATTATGAAAAAATAGAGTACCAAAACTGTCATTTATGTTTTTAACACATTATTTACTTATTGACTAGCTTGCTTTCTGAGCATTATTTGTGCTATGCGCCGATATGTTAACTGTAACGTTCTGAATTAGTTACATAATTTTAATGATACAATAAAAATAGTTATGATTAAAAACAAACAAGCAACCGTCGTACTTGACTGAGTGGAGTAGGGCTTAACAACTGGCCGATTGTGCGTGCTTCCTAGCCAGAAGGTGCGAGGTCGTGGTAGTGGCGATCGTGGGCACCACCAGCACTGAATTATTTGGGTAGGGCCACTCAACAGGAAATTCGATTTCGAGCGGTGGGGAGTGTACTGTTTCAATGGCACATACAATTCCTAAAGCCTGTGAATTTAAACCTGGATTAAATCGTATACTGCAGTTTCCGAGTATAAAAAGTTACGTAGCTTTTTCATTTACTTTTATGGAGAATTCGCGTATAATTATTAATATTGTTTAAAAAAACTGCGAACTAATTCAAACTGAATAGGCTTAGAAACTAAATTCTGCTTGATTCTGATTAGAAATATATGTAAATAGCTTATTAAGATCACATTTTAATTTTTAAACATTAAATATGCATTATAAAATAAATATATGATAGGAATACAAAATCATGAGGTAAAAATTATAAACAATAGATAAATCCAATGTCAAATGAATGTGGTGAAATACTCTTAAAAAATTCATCATATAGTGATCCAAATACAATTTTCCTTTTCTTAGAATTGGATAAAATATTCTAGCAACATTTCTGAAGTGTGTTTCATCCTACAACTACTTGAGGACATTGCAAACTGCTACGTCATACTATCTCTGCTGAGTCAATGCGGAACGCTTATAGTTCTTCAATCGTCGTAGCAGTTTGCTTCACAAAAAATGTTCAAATGTTTGTAGAGTCTATGGGGATTAACTACGGGGTCTTCAGTCCCTAAACTTACAAACTACTTATGAACTAGCTACAACTAAGGACGGCACAAATATCCATGCCCGAGGGGGGATTCGAACCCCCGACCGTAGTGGCCGTGCAGCCCGTGACTGGCGCGCCTCAGTCAGCTCGGCCACCGCGGCCGGCTTTCAAGGACAGAAAATTTATTTCAGGGTATGAAACTAACACTTCATATCCGTTTTCTGCAAGAACACATTTTCCAAGGAAGCCTGTTTTTTCATACCAGTTTTATCAAGTAATCGATATGTAAGTCCTTGGACAGCGGAATCAATTACTTCAAAATGTTCCTGCCTGTTAACTTCTTGCCGGCCGCAGTGGCCGAGCGGTCTGCGGCGCGCCAGTCACGGTCTGCACGGCCGCTACGGTCGAGGGTTCGAATCCCCCCTGGGACATGGATTTTTGTGCTGTCTTTAGTATAAGCTAGTTGATAAGTAGTTAAGTCCCAAAAGCTCTACAAACATTTGAACATTTTTTCGTTAACTTCTTTGTACATGGAAGAAAACTTGTCATTCGTCCTAATATTTTAAAGGCATTCAATTATAATTTCAACCGATGACTGAAATCGTGAGACTGTTATTTTTCCTCCTTGGAAACTGCCTTTGCGACTGTTTTAAGTTCAAGATGAAAGTGAACAGTATCAGTTCTCTGTCCTTAATAAAGTGAATGAGCTAAACTGCTCCTATTGGGGGAGGCATTTTTGGATAAACCAAAATGAGTATTAAAGGATTAATTTGGTGCAAAGGTACTGTTCATGCAGAATGAATTAATACATACATTCATACTATGGTTTCTTTTCTAATAACAAATCAACCAACCAACTACCTTCCTAGGTGTGGAAAGGAGAAAATAACGGTATACCACAACGCAAGAGTAACCATTTATTATTCATCCACTATTTGGGAACTACTGAACTTAGAAAATTTTAACGAACTTTACTCTCAATGAGAAAGTTTTCAGATAGTTTTTCTCGCTGACTACACCTGCAAAATGATGAAAGGAGAAAAGGTTTATCACATACTAATTTTCCGCAACTCGTACAGTAAAATTACGACATTCGGCACGACGTTAAAGTTTGTTATTTGTATACTGTGAACTGTAGTCTGCAAATATTATACACACAGTATGCAAATGTACTCGTACCACTAGATCTACCTTCCAAATTATATAACTACTGAAAGTTCATGAGATTTGAGGTCATAAACAATGAGATGCATTACATAACGGTTTATCAAGCATGTGGTTTTATTTTATTACATATAAACTCTATTCGCAATACATTAAGCAGACATTTTCCTAACATTCAAATGTGATTAGATAAGCTTCGATATATTAGTTCAGAGGTGTCATGTTTTGTCAGCTAAGATAAAAAATAAAACTGCTATAAAAATTATTGGGATGAGGGACACGTCCGCTCTGTCCCCCATTGCAGTGACGCCAATGGTGGCGATAGCGGTCGTGGGAAGCAGACACATGCTGGCGCAAGCGGGCCGTCGCTCAACACTATTCGCTTCGACTATTTGAACATTATACGATCATTCTGAAGTCGCCTGTTACCTGTTAGGTCACGTTATCGTTGTGTAACTACAACTACGCATTCGCCGTTCTGCCACTAATAGCAGGAATGGTAGCTGTTTACAGTTAAAGATGTTTCGGAAAAATGTTGAAATGTCTCAAAAAACATTAACGTCTTTTAAAAAGATTTAATTACAACGACATTATAATCATACCACTCCAAAGAATACGACACTGGAAATTATTAAACGTTATTCATGTGTTCTATTCTCCCGCAAGGAAGAATCACAGCATTAGAATATAATTTTAATCTTTTCTCCTCTCTATATTCAGGACAGGTATGAGAAATTCTTACTCAACGATAGCAATAGCTTACTACTGTGAGGTGTGCCGGACAGTGCAAAGACAAATTTCAGACAAAGGGAACTGTATGGAAGTCTGTAGCCACTTCCCTGAGGAATGACTTTCTACGTTTGCATAAACTTACGACTACCATAATATCAATTATGTATTTTTGACGACATTACAGCGTTCTTTTTAATTAAATAAATCGCAATTTGCGATCACTTACGGTTTCACTGTACTAGGTTTAGCAGTAATATTAATATACGGCGAATGAAAATTTGTGCCCGGCAGGGATTCGACCCCGGGGTCTCCTGCTTCTGTAAAATTAAGAGGGTGTGGTAATAGGAAAGAGAGAGTGGCGAATGGAGATTTGAGTGTGGCGGGAGACGTGCAGGGAAGAGTCCTCTGCAGTCAGGTTGGTCAGTGTGTCCTCGGTGGCGGAGTGGTCAACGCGTCTGCCTAGTAAGTAGGAGATCCCTGGTTCGAATCCCGGCCGGACACAAATTTTTATTCGCCGTATATTGGTATTACATCTAAATTTAGTACAGTTTTTTTTTTTTTTTTTTTTGTTCTATGGGTAGTTCTCTTCGTTGCGGACGCTGATCTTTTTTGTTCATTCTTGTTCGGTGTGTTGTTGGCCCAGCTTTTTTTATTACAGAGGGCGTTGAGCCTTCTGACCGGGCACGCTGAGCCATGGCGCCCGGCTACAGTGAAGCCATAAGAGATCGCAAATTGCTATTTCTTTCATTACCATAATATCAATGTTCAGTTCGATGTTTGTTTGCAAACAAAAGTTGTCTGGAATGGAAAGTCGTAATATAAACTTCAAGCTACGCTAACATAGAGGCAATTGTTGAGTGGAAAAACTTAATGAGTACCAAAAATCGCACAATCAAAATCAAATGTTTGTAGAGCTTATGGGACTTAACTACGGGGTCATCAGTCCCTAAACTTACAACCTACTTATGAACTAGCTACAACTAAGGACGGCATAAATATCCATGCCCGAGGGGGGATTCGAACCCCCGACTGTAGTGGCCGTGCAGACCGTGACTGAAGCGCCGCAGCCCCTCGGCCACCACGGCCGGGTCGCACAATCAAACAACATCAAGTTTTGTATAACAGGTCTCAAAGTAAATTACTGAAAATCAAGGAGCATAAGGTAATAAAATTATGTGGAAGACGTACATTTCGCGTGTTTCATTTGTAGCAGTAATAATTCATATAGCAATCTGAATGCAGCTGCTTATGCATCTGAATGCACTGGCGAACACGCGCCGGCAGCTGCTCTGTTCGCAGCTCTACGTCGTGTGCCTCTAGCTGAGGGTCCTTGTTACCTGCTCGTCGTGCTCTGTGCACACAGCTTGCTCGCAAGCAAGTTTGTTCTGAAGCTCTTGAGTAGAGTACCGTAACCCAAATTCCACCTCAACCACAGAGTTATGCATGGAATACCTACAAAGTTAGTTCCCGTAAGTTAGACGTCCCTATGTCTATAAAATGTTTCCAGCTCCCAGTTTTCTCACGTGGGTTTTTAAAATCACCGTTTCTGAATTTCCTAGGTAAACTTCTATCTTGAATCAATATATGTGGATGAGTAAATATACGACTCTGACAACACTAAAGATCTGGTCGCCATTGTTTTCCATTCTGGTCCTCTTTAACAGAAGAACCATACATTTTAAAAATTCTCCCAATATACTGCAGCTGACCATTCGTCACACTACTACAAATTACTCATGTTGCGTTGGAATATTATAGAATTCCTTTTTCTGGTCGTATGATTACTTTAAATTTTTGTACAATCAGACAAAGCTGTCATTCACCTGGAAACGATAAACTTTTATCTGAGTAATTTCGTATCTTTTTATACATGGTGATTCCAGAATTTTTTTTTTTTTTTTTTTTTTTTTTTATTTTTTTTTTTTTTTTTTTTATTTTTTTTTTTTTTTTTACATAGCGCACTATGCTCGCAATAAGGATCAGTAACCACATAGGAACCTGGAGACACGACGACAACGCGGGACTACTAAAGGGGGTTGCAGTTATTTACTTACATGTCGGGCCCAGAGGTATTCGGGTAAAACGCTCGAGTGGAAGCCGAAGGGTTGCGTGTTCGAAAACCGGTCGTTCCTCGGATTTTTCAGTCTGCGTTTTACCCATCCTTCACCTCTCAACGATGTGAGAAGTCGCCAGAAACGACACGTGGTTCGGATTCCACGTTTAGCTATAAGTCATTTTTCCCCGGTTGGGTAACTGGGATAGGCTAGGGACACGCAAGTCGCCGAAGTGCCTTCCAATTAAAAGACTTGCACTAAGCCAATGAGTCATTATTATTACTATTAGTCACATGTTACAAAGAGTCGCCCACTACAGGATATGCACGAGGTTTTGATTGGACGCATCGAGATACTCAGTCATCGGTGCGGCATTGAGCGGCGCACCTTCTCAGACACTTAGTGTATCCTGAAGACACCCTGCTGTCGCAACAATCCTGCCCACTAGGTCCTCCGGCAATGTAACAGATGTTGTATTCAACAGGCCCTTCAGATATACCCACAAGAACAAGATCATTTGGGGGCAGATCGGGTGAATGATGTGGCCAAGTGTTCGTCACATCGCGACCAATTCAGCTGGAGGTGTGCCGTCAGTTGTCTGCTGAACTGCGTGTGGGTTGCGTTCTGCTGAAATCTAATGCGATGACGAATAGGCATGGTGTCAAGGGAACATCATTCAGCATGCCCAGCAGAAAACTCGCAGGATGCAAGATACGTGCTCGATCTGTTGGCACAGTTCTGCAAGAGTTGTGGCTTCATGAGTCGCACCTGTGAGACGTCTTCTTATCATATTCAACACGTACTGTATTGGAGACTACTCCAGGGACCGTGCTGGCAAGGGAAGTTGCAGCACGTCTTCCAGAACACGTTGAAGTTTTTCGCGAAGTCTATGGGCGAGCATTATTCTGTCTGGAACAACACACTACCTTCTAGTTGCAGTGGTGGAGTAGCCGAGCGGTCTAAGGCGCCTCGCTGCGGAGCGTGCAGTTGCTCGTCGTCGGAGGTTCGAGTCCTCCCTGGGGCATGAGTGTGTGCGTTGTGCTTAGGTTAGTTTACCTTAGTTTAATTAGTGTGTAAGCTAAGGACTGATGACCACGCAGTTTGGTCCGATAGATTTACAAACATTCGGACATTTAGACTTCTAGTTGCAAGAATGGCAAAAGAACGGGTCTTAGTAATTTCTGTACGTACATCGGGATGGTCAGCGCAACCTCCACAAACACGAAAGCTGAACGAGAGTTGTAGCTCATAACACCGCAGACGATTAGGCCCGGTGCGGGGCCAGTGTGTCTTTGACAAATGCACTCTACGAGATAGTTTACGTCGTACGCGTATACTAGCAACACTGGCTTGCGGGCAGAATCTACTTCCGTCGCTGAGGACCGCGGCCCGCCATTTCATCTTCCAAGTGCCCCTCTGTCGTCATCAGGCACGCCGTGCACGTCGATGATGTAGCGTTGATAGAAGACGGACTGGCTGTGCGTGCCCATAGTGCCACTGGTAGTAACGGGTTGGCAACAGTTCGTGTTGACACTTCTGGGCTCACAAACCCTCTTATATGTGCTGTGGTAACGGTTTGATCTACCACTGCTTCCCTTACAATACGAGAAGCTTGACTAATGTCTGTACTACGTGGATGTCCAAAACCTCGTCTACGAGTGTCAGAATGTCCATGGGACAATTGCAACCAACATCGTTGGACAATTGAAGAAGCACGACCACCTTCTGTGACAATTCTCCAAAGGGACCATCCCGCCAACTGGAAGGCCACAATTTGACTCCTTTCAAACTGGGACACTTGGCTGTAAGAAGTATGAGTGCGCCTCCGTATAATGGCGCCTGTTTGTTTCCCACGTAAATGTTACCATTCACTACGGACGGATATACATAGATGGCGTTATGTCATTACGATACCTGTTGGGAGATGACGTTGAAAGCATTATCAGGACATCTACTATCATCCGTGTTACATCTGCCGTCATCGGATCAAAATAAACGTAGTCTTTCCAGGCCGGCAGTGTATTTATATTGGGTATGGACTGTGGAACTAGCTACTCAAGACAGATTTCAGAAAATGTTTTCAATTGTATGTTTACCGTTAAAGATGTTTCAGCAAAATGTTGAATATGACTCAAAATATTAACTTCTTTTAAGAAATTTTATTTGCAACGACATAATTCATACCACTCGAAAGAATACGACACTGAAAAGTACTAAACGTTATTCACGTGTTTTATTCTCCCGTAAGGAAGAATCATAGCATTAGAATTTGATTTATATCTTTTCTCCTTTACATATTAAGGACATATACGAGAGACTTCATACTCAACGATAGCTACAGCTTATTGCTCTGAGGTATGACAGAGAGAGCAAAGACAAATTTCAGACAAGAAGAACTGTCTTGAATTCTATACACACCTGAGGATTGACTTTTTTTTCGTTTCCAAAAACTGGCGATTACCATAAAATCAATGTTCAGTTCGTTGTGTGCTTTTAAATAAATGTTGTCTGCAGTATAAAGTCGCAATTTCAACTTAAAGCTGCCGTAACGTAGAAGAAATTGTTGAGTGGAAAAACTTTATGAGGACCAAAACTCTCACAATGTAACGACTTCAAGTTTTGTATAACAGGTCACGGAAAATTAAGAAGCATAAGTTAATGCAATGCAATGCAATAGTATGTCACAAGGCTGACAATCGGTAACATCTGCATAAATCCGTATACGTCCATTTCTGTAAGAGGGATGGAAGAAAGCTTAGGTTTTAACACCTGGTCCGCAGCTTGGTGACTAGAGACGGAACACAAGCTCGGATGATATAAATATGGACGGGGAAGGAAACTGGCCATGGCCATTCAAATGAACCATCGCGGAATTTGTCTGATGTCCTGAAGCGGATTTGAATCGCCATCTTCTAGAATGTGAATCCACTGCACAAACCCCATTCTACAGCCTGCTCTGTACGTTAAAGTCATTTCCAATAAATATTCAGCGGTCCGATTATTTCTGCGCTACTGAGCGTTGGGTTTCTGTGGTACTGCCAAGGCGGCGTCGGGTGGTCAGTAAAGCCATCTCTTAATTAATCTCTACTCACTTAGACCTGTTACACACGATCAGACAGCTTCAATGCCACAGGAAGGAAACAATACTTTAGTTAACTGCTACGAATACTCACAATTATATGACGTTTATTCCGACTTTTCATCATTACGTTCTCAGGCTCGTTAACACTAGAAGTATCCCATATGGGTTATTTTTTACCCATATGGGTGTTTCGAGAGCCCTACCTGCCACCATAATCTTTGTAGGACGAAACCATCTCGTGACTTTCAATCATTTATAAACATGTATAACTCACCAAAATTTCATCCCTCTGGGCCACCTAGAGGGTATGAAAAATTGATTCAAATGTTTCTAAACCTATCGGACCAAACTGCGTGGTCATCAGTCCTTAGCTTACTAATTACTTAACCTAAGGGAAACTAACCTAAGGAAAAGCACACACCCATGCCCGAAAAATTGATCTGTTATACTTGTAGTACCGCGTGGGTCATTTTTGACCCACACACAATCTGACCCACTACATAATCTGATATAAGAAACGCCAGTTTTTAGACGGGAAATAATTTCTGGGCGTGTCTCGACGCTATTCACGAGATGTTTGAATATGTTATGACACTTTAGGCCAAAAATAATGAGAAATATGTAAACTTGGGAGTTTGGGTAAAGCCTCATATCAGTGCGACTTTTTATTTTCTGTGGACTGGTACCATGCAGACCTATGAAGTGATGTACTGTACATGAAAAGATGATGATGAGGATGATGATGATGATGATGATTGGCGTTTTAGGGCGTTCAACAGCGAGGTCATCAGCGCCCGTACATGAAAGGAGACTTCACGGCGAGGATTCAGTAGCAGAGTAGCAGATGAGCTTCATCCCCCCCACCCCCCCCCCCCTCCCTGCAAACTGAAGAGAGGAGCCGATGTTCCGTAGCAAGTGTTTGGCACCGGAAATGGCTAATATGGAAATAGAAGGTATTATTAAAACCATGTTTCCTGTTAACAATAAGAGAGGAATGAAATATGAAACTTATTTTTCAACTCCAACAAGTATATGTACAGAAACTGCCAAGGCAAAACACTTATCCGTCTGAACTGTGAGTCCATCCCAGCTTAGAAAATACTGTCAACTATTTGTTCCTGAAATTCTTTGTTCTCACATTTTTGTTCCTTGATTGCAATGAGCAAGAAAAAATTTCGCATTTAGACTCTTTTGCAAATACTCGGTACTTACCTTATGTGTCAGCAAAGGTAAAAATACTATTACAAGTCACATAAATTGTACGTTTTAACTCTATTTCAATAGTGCTGTAAAAATAAACGTAGTAAAAGTGTTATTATTCCTTGTTTGAATGACGCTTGACAAAAGAGTGTATAATTTCTTCTGTAAAATGTAAAATTAAACTGATATTTATTTATAAAAAATTACTTTTGACTATGTACTATTAAGTTTTGAGAACAAATAATATTTTTTTAACATTAGAGTCTTCTCCAACGTAATGTCAACATGTAGAAACACATGTAGAATACCACCCAAATAACAATAAAATGGCAGTTTGCTAGTGTGGGTCAAAAATGAGCCACATGGTACTACTAGCGGTACAGAAAAATCCGGTACATCTAGTGTTAAATATTTTAGTGCTCTCTATTCCGGATTTCATGTAGGTCTCTGATCCGAAAATAAATGGTGCGTAAAAATTTTCCGGGGAGGGGGCAGTAAATCCAGGAGATCTGTTACAAATATGCCGAGAGTTTATTGTTAACTTTTTATCGATCGAAGTATCTTTTCCATGTATGCAGTTTGATCTTCCTCTCTGTGTACTGACCGTGCATTTCCTCAAACTGCTTAGCAGTGTAAAACAATAGGAAACCCCTGCATTCCACATGTACTCTACTACGCGAGTACCTGCTTCCTCCATTTAGTCCGTTCCATACCTGCCAAGGGCAGTCCTACAATGCTCCAGCTCATAACGCAGGTCCACAGTTCTGCAGCTGTCAAATAATCGACGACGGCTTTGATTGAAACCCTTTACTCGGCTCCGTTCCCGATCCATTCTGCAGATGGTGGTGAGGTCTGTTCGCACCCTACATGCGAGGCCAGCATTCTTGCCCATTTCCGCCAGCCAGCCCTATGAGAGTTCTCAGAAGCCATAGTTAAGCGCGAAGTGAGACGCATACGGCACGTGTAAAGCGACAGGATATTGCAGCGGACGCCCACGTTCCACACGTACCTTGCACGTCCAGCGGATATTGAGACGAGGAAGATGAGTGTGGCCCTCAGGTGGACTGCCGCCCAGCCGGCGTTCCGAATGCGTTCAAATGCTTATCAGTCGATATTACAACACTATTCGGAGAAAAAAAATATTTTTCACATCTGGTAGTTTCATATTTACGTTATTCGTCAAAATTACTGTGCAGTATAAAATTAACTCAAGTGTAACACGAAATTTTAAAAAAGTTACAGAAGGAAATGCGCATTACATAGACTTTCCGTACGGCTGATTTCAGCTTACAGAATGTTGTGTATGGAATGTAGACGACTCATCGATATTTTATTATAAACTGAGAACAGAAACATTTATCATTCATACACACAGGAAATTACGACATTACAGTGACGGCGCGTTCTGTGTTCACTGCTTTAGTGAACTCCCGAAAAAAAGCTGGTCGTGAATAAAAAGTAAATACATGAATACAATAAAAAGTGTTTTAAACTATAATTATTCGTTTCTTTCTTCTATCAGATAAATATTAAGTGCACACTGAAAGTATTTTTACGTCGTTTTACGTCGCGAAGACAGCACGTATACGAGTTGTAGCGCGGCCACTTAATATAAGAGGCAATGCAAATGCGCATGTGCGTCTGAGGTTCAATTTCGCTCCTGAACCCCCTGGAGGCAGCATTTGGACGCTCCCGCGGCAGTGGAGGGAAATTTCTAAAAATTCACGCAGAGTGCAGGAGTTGCCATTCAGAAATTCTTTTAATTTCTTTTTAAATACTAGTTTTCTATCTGTGCTGGCCGCGGTGGCCGAGGGGACTAAGGCGCTCCAGTCACGTTCTGCACGGCCACTACGGTCGGGGGTTCGAATCCCCCCTCGGGCATGGATATTTGTGCCGTCCTAGTTCGTAGGTAGTTCATAAGTAGTTTGTAAGTTTAGGGACTGATGACCCCATAGTTAAGTCCTATAGACTATACAAACATTTGAACATTTTATTCTATCTGTCAGACTTTTGATGCTACTTATATAAGCGACCAAAGACGTTTGCCGCAGCATAATTCACCCCTTTCTGTGCCGAAGTTATATTTAGCCTTGAATAGTGAAGATTACTCTTTCTCCTTGAGTTGTAGCTATGCACACGGCTATTACTTAGCAGTTGGGTCGGATTGTTAATAACGAACTTCACAAATGAACATATATAAAAATTTTGGAGCTACATTGAAAATCCCTAGATCCTCAAATAAACGTCTGCAGGATGATCTTGGGTGGGCTCCAGCATTATTCTGATTACACGCTTTTGTGCAATGAATAATTTCTTACTCAATGCTGAATTGCCCCAGAATGTGATCCAATATTAAAGCAGTGAATTAAAATAGGCATAGGAAGCTAATTTACTTAGATGTGTATCGCCAAATTTTGCCATGACCCTGACATCATAAGTAACTGAACTCAAACGTTTCAGCAGATCTTCAATGTGTTTCTTCCAAGTCAATCTTTCAAAAATGCAAACACCTAAAATTTTGAATATTCTACCTTAGCTACAGATTTCTGTGGAATGTTTGTATTTATTAATGGTGTCATGTCGTTTACTGTATATACTGGGTTTTATAAAAGTTTTATGAGAGTTCATTTGCTGAAAACCACTAAATCATTTTCTGAAAGACATAATTTCGCTAAAAGTACATAAGAAAATAACCAAAAAAAGTTCGTAAAATATTGAGTGCTATATATATTTGCGAAATGTCGAATTTATGATCTATGGGACATGTATTAATCTAATCTGCGTGATGCATATGCTGGATGGAAACCTCTTACATGTTCTGAAATGTATGTACTGAGTATTTCCAAAGTTTAACGGCAATGAATTTTTTAACAATTTATTAATGTTCATGAAAATATTATTAGCAGACCTTTCTAGAACTATGCTCGACATGTTATTTCTTGCAATGCTTGTATCAGCTGCGAACAAAACGAACTTCTGCTTCTGGCAGTGTAACTGATGAGAGGTCATTAATGTACACAAGAAAAAGTTAAAATGTTCAAATGTCTGTAAATCTTCAGAATTTCAAGGAGTGTATTCCAGTCAACACCGTCGAAAGCTTTCTACAAATCTACAAAATCTAGAAACGTGCGTTTTCCTTCTATAAATTTATCTTCTAAATTAAATCGTAAGGTGAATATTGCCTCCCGTCTTCATAAATTTCTCGTAAATCCAAACTGATCCTCCCCGACGTTAACTTGCACCAGTCTTGCCATTCTGTTGTCAATAAATCGTGTTAAAATTTTGCGATTATGGCTTATTAAACTGACGATTCTGTTACTTTCAGACCTGTCTGCGTCCGCTTTCTTTGAAATGGGGATTATTAAATTATTCTCTAAGCCTGTGTCATGCATCTTACACACTAAATGAAATACGCTTGTCATGGCTGGCTTTCATAAAGGTTTCAGTAGCTCAGTAGCTGCGTCCAATTTTGTTATAGAACTATAAATGAGAGATTAATAATTATGTTCCACGTATGTTATGTATACAGCTTTAGTAATAGATCCAACGGCGTTGGTGCTCCAATTGAAGTAATTTATGAAGTCGTTGGATGGTGGAACTTTAAATAAATTCTGTAATGACACAAGAGTAAGTAGCAAGAGTAAAAGAAGAAGACGCAGACGAAGCTCTTACCTGAGTCTACATTTGAGGTAATGCGCTCTTCCAGACCACGTAGCCAAGACGTTACTACTACATAATCTTGGACGCTAGATGGTATGAAACAGCGTATAACAGCAGTGTTGCCAGCTATTGTGAACGCGTCGTGCACCTCCAGATGATAGTACTGCTCCACCACCGCTGAAACATTAATAAACATTCATATAGACGCTGAAGAATTTGCACACTTATACATATGTAGCTAATATACACATCCTAGCAAGAAAAGTGATGAGCCAAATAAGACTGATCAAATGTTCTCCCATTTCGGTGTTCGTTGTTCTGTCGGTAAACTATATTTAACGTGAGTAAATGAGCTGTAATGTGTACAACGCCTACCAGAGTTAATTCGTGACGTCACCGCCTTGCTGTTTCGAAGTTGATACCAGTCAACTGCCGTGAGTTAGACAGTGAAGCAGGACGTTTACGTACATTACGAAGCACCCATGATACCTCGTAGGCATTTGAGGGAGACTCCATTGACGAACTATCACGCGCAGAAATAACTAAATGACCTTAATTATGGCAGCGGCGGAGTGGGCGAAAGCTCCAAGGTGCCCTGCTACGAAGCGCGTGGTTGCTCGCCGTCGGAGGTACGAGTCCTCCCTTGGATATGGATGTGTGTGCGTGTGTGTGTGTTGTCTTTAGGTTGATGTAACTTAGTTTAAGTAGTTGTAAGCCCAGATACTAATAACGAGAGAAGTTAAGTCCCATAGATTTACAAACATTTTAAATATCTGAAACATGTCCCGCCTTTTATGCATACATACCATGCAACGTAGCTGTCTTGTGGTCCTGTAATAGCTTTGCTGTATAATCGTTCCACGATACAAAATGGACACAGTTAAAAAGCACTACAGAACATTGTTCTTCATAGCAGTTTTTCCTTATGTACATTAAGAACACCACATTGAAAATATAATATAAAATGTAATAAGACAGTTCTTGACGGTTGTAAACTGAAATCTATTACCATAAGTACTTTTCAAAACCGTTATTAGCACACTCATTAGAGTCTGAGACAGCGGCCGTTCCCTGGCGGAGGTTTGAGTCCTCCCTAGGGTGTGTGTGTGTGTGTGTGTGTGTGTGTGTGTGTGTGTGTGTGTGTGTGTGTGTTTCTTAGCGTTAATTAAAGTGGTTTGTACGTCAGGGGACCGGTAATCTCAGAAATTTAGGTCTACAAACATTTGAACATCTGAGTCTGAGGCAGCAAACTCAGTCACATAAATTGTTCAACAATGCTTAGACAAAGTTAAATATACTTGTGATCATACGAAAAGCTTGCAACTCCGATAATTCTGTAGCAATTTCAAGTTTTTCAAAACTGCGAAACGTCGTCCCATTGGTTACGGGTTTTGCATAAACTGTATGTTGAACTAACCAGATAAAAACATAATGAACAGCGTCAAAACCTCTAGGTCATCTACATTATTAAAAGCGTATCACCCACCATTAGTTCCTCTGTACCCATGAATGAACAAATATGTGTGCGCAGAATACAACTTGTAATGACGTGACGATCTATATTATTCCTGATTCTGGAACGAAACCAAATACCTACAAACTGCCTTCTCGAGTCTCGATCGCTGTTAGTATCGTCATAGCTAACAAGGCATAAAGAGATGTGAAATACCCAAGTTTTTACATGTATCAGTTTGCACACTAAACTTCAATAAAAAGGCATTGGCCGCGGGGGCCGAGGGGACTGCGGCGCGCCAGTCACGGTCTGCACGGCCACTACGGTCGGGGTTTCGAATCCCCCCTCGTGCATTGATATTTGTGCCGTCCTTAGTGTTAGCTAGTTCATAAGTAGTTTGTAAATTTAGGGACTCATGACCCCGTAGTTAGGTCCCATAGGCTATACAAACATTTGAACATTTTGAAAAAGGCATTTTCTTTAACAGATCCCGGAAACACATCAACATAGTTCTGTACCTGTTAACAAACTACGAAAGACGTTAATAAACTTACATTTCGAAAGTAAAGAAGTTCCATGATTTAAATTTCTGAGCCAGAGATACAAACCAAGTACCTTTTGGGATTGTTAAGTAATTAAAGTCAGATGTTAGCTATCGAATATTTTCACCAGCAGAGAGATGTTTGAATCTGAATTACTGGCACAATTTCTTTTTTGCATGAACGGAAATCGAGCTCCACATCTACCGACCTCTCTCTTTAGTAATGAGATGTGTGCGAGTTTGACTAGAAGTGACGGTACCTATCGTTATTGTCGATAACACATGAAGAGACACCAACAATGAACACTTGATATAGCTTCAAATGAAAGTATGAACATTTTCTTCTGGGTCGGGATTCGAACACACACAGGTGCCTTTAATGGAGACCTATTGCGGTTTTCAGTCGTTGAGAAAGCAACGAAGTGAGGTATATGGTAAAATACCGTGAAAGAGGAGATCCGAATTCGAATCTCAGTCTAGCAGCCGCCTATTCTGGCTGTTACTGCCAAAAGTAAACTGGCTCTGCCACCATCGGTAGCGAACTGATGTGCGTTTAATGTAACCTGAACTGTAGCACAAATTTCACTTATGCACTTTACGTTCTTGAGGTGAAGTAGGTATAATCGTGTCGTTAAATATATACGCATGACAGGTAAATCGAACCCACACAGCGCAGATATCAAACTAAAACCGAGTCACCAAACCACTTCGATCAAACGCCAGATGATGTAACCTAAGCTATGCTTAGCATATATACATTAAAGACGGTTAACACAATGCGACTTTCAATGAAATACTCAATTACAAGGAAGCTACTGACTCGGAAATTATTGTAGTCTTATACATTAGGGTGGGCCGAAAAAAGTGAATTTTTGAGAATCGAGTTGTAATAGGGCTCGAAAGTTGCGTATTTATGTGCTGATTAACGAAAAAATAATTTAAAAAATCTAACTTAATATCTTCAGTTCGCGCAAACGGCTTAAAGATTCTAAAAAAACGAAAAATTTATAGAATTTCTGAAAGGTCATATAAAAATATATCTTTCAGTAACACGTCCTAATAGGACTCAAAAACTGCATATCCATGTATAGTTTAGCATAAAAATATTTTTGATAGTCCTAGCGTATGTAATCACTTCGCGCTAAAGACCTTAACAATCGAAATATTACAACATTTCTAAATGTTCAAAATGTTTGGGAAATTTACTAATATATCGTATTTATATGTATGTTTTAAATATGTTAGGTTTTATTTATTGTGATTTGATTATTTAAAGAGATAACATCCTAAATTTGCAGCTCTTCGTCCATTTCACGAGCAAATTTGGTTAAATGACCCAGAACTCGCCACGAGGAGTGTGGTGTCGCACAAGTACAAAGTGCGCGCCACTTACTTTCGCCGCGCGCCGCCATGCACGCACGGCGCGGCGTTCTCACGACAGCCACGAGCGCCCTCTGCGACAACTCCGCTCGTGGCCACCACTGAACGAGATCGTGCCTTGGCACTTCGGACTGAGATAGCAACGAGTTAGGACCTTCGTAATCAGATAGGCACCAGTGAAGACTTTGCTATTGTACAGGCACTAGGCAGGCCTCTAACAACTATGTATCAACATTCTGCAGTACTATGTAAAAGTTAAGTATTGTTACATTCTGTGCAATATATATCTCTTTCTAATTTACTCTAGTGTTTATAGTTTCTGGCTGCTCCCCTCCGTACCTGCACCAGCGTGCTAATTTTTGTTCCTGTGTCGGGCTCATTCCACTCGGCCACCGACACCTACGACGAGGCTGGGACACAAAAGCGGCGACGAAGTTGGGACACAAAAGTGGCGACGAGGATGGGATACAAAAAGGAGGTGGCTGCAATTCGAGTTCCACCCACACCCTACCCAACCAACCCCCCAAGGAGGTCATACTATTTATATATTCATATTTACAATTTATACATTTATTTACATTTTTATACCTTTATTTACATACTAGTCAAAGATGTGGTTGGCTTGAATTCTGATTTGTGTCCAAATTTTGGCATTATTGATCTTGACAGCAGAGTCGTCCTAATGAATCCATCTCTGCTATCTTGCCCACATACTGTTTCTGCAGTCTCTGTTACTAATTTTACACATCTTTCTACAGCTGAATCTTAATAGATTGAAGCAAAGGTGAACAATACATCCTGGATATTGTCAAAACTATTCAAAGTGGCAAATGTACTCCAGATCTGTCTAATCGTGATCCTGGACCTCTTAGTCACTCCCGTTGGTTGACATGTGCGAACAGAGTGTTGCGCTTGTATATTTCTGAAGTAAATCGCACAAATGAACTCACGATTTTAGTTGACTATATTCTAAAGACATATGCGCCAGTCTGGTTCGATATTAAGAGATACGCCTCAGTAAAGTATGGTTTAAAGCATGTTTTTAAGGTTATTAAAACTTTCAGACATCTTCCAGAGAACATAAAAAAAGCAAATTGATCCGGTGATTTAACGAAAGTCGTTTTTCTGTCATCCAGAAAACGTGTTATTGGCTGTGATAGTAGACGAGAAATCACATAGTAGAGAGTTGGGTTTTAGAAGAGTCCTAAGGGCAAGAAAATATGAAAACTAACCGCAAAGCTGCAGTAAGAACGTTTACTACACAAACACTAGATTTTGAGGCTATTGACTACAGTGAGCTTATAGATTGGTGAAAATGTAATCTATCGCCTCACCCAGTGATGCAGAAATTGACGACAAAATCCATATTTGATGAATAAGACTTTGCCAGAATTTGAATTTCTGAACTATCCGTGCCACACTCAGGCTGTAGAAAGATGTGTAAAATTAGTAACAGAGGCTTGCAGAAAAAGTATGTGGGCAAGATAGCAGAGATGGATACATTAGGACGACTCTGCTGTCAAGATCAATAATTCCTAAATTTGGACACAAATCAGAATTCAAGCCAACTACATCTTTGACTAGTATGTAAATAAAGGTATAAAATATAAATAAATGTATATATTGTAAATATGAATATATAATTAGTATGGTTGGTTGGTTGGGTAGGGTGTGGGTGTAACTCTAATTGCAGCCACCTCCGCGTGGTGAGTTCTGGGTCATTTAACCAAACTTTCTGGTGAAATGGGCGAAGAGCTGCAAAGTTACGATGTTATCTCTTTAAATAATCAAATCACAATAACTAAAACCTAACATATTTAAAACATACATATAAATACGAGATATTAGTAAATTTCCGTAACATTTTGAACATTTAGAAATGTTGTCATATTTCGATTGTTAAGGCCTTTAGCGCGAACTGATTACATACGCTAGGACTATCAAAAATATTTTTATGCTAAACTATACATGGATACGCAGTTTTTGAGTCCTATTAGGACGTGTTACTGAAAGATATATTTTTCTATGACCATTCAGAAATTCTATAAATTTTTCGTTTTTTTAGAATCTTTAAGCCGTTTGCGCGAACTGAAGATATTAAGTTAGATTTTTTAAATTATTTTTTCGTTAATCAGCACATAAATACGCAACTTTCGAGCCATATTACAACGCGATACTCAAAAATTCACTTTTTTCGGCCCACCCTATTATACATGTGGGATGTTAAGTCATCATAGCCCTAATTTCGAAGTCATTGTGGAATCGTAAAAAGTGAAATTAAAATAGGTGTTAACCAGTAAGTTTGATTTTTTGGCCGCTCGACATCTAGGTCTTCAGCGCCCTGTCAAATTAAAGAATATAAGAACCAACAAGTGTGAACAGTAAGGAGACAATGAACAGCGATCTAGCAAGTAACACGTGCAGCTGAAGTGAAATACATAGGTGACAGTATACTTGAAGCTGGTGAAAAGTACCCCTATACCAAAGCTGGAGAAAGAGTTTAAATTACTAAGGTAAGGAACACGAGCGGCGGACCACAGCGATATAAAATGATGAACCAGCCACGTTGCAACATACTAAAACCTCCAGCCTAAAAACTTAGGCCAGAGTTGGGACAAGTCACAAAATTTTAAAACTTTTCGCACACAAGCTTCGTCATTACCTAAAATAGAGGGCAAATCTGCCCCAAGATTCGCCGCAACCCTCTGTGTACGATATAAATCACATTCAATTAAAATGTGGCGGACAGTAAGCTGCACGCCACAGGCATCTACTGGAATTGTCGTAATATTTAACATACCACTCTGTCTTAACAAGTGCGCTTGGATCATAACCGTATGCATGTTGCGATACCCTAGAGCTCTCGTTAATCTGAAACAACTTGGAATTAAACTATGGACGAACTACGCATGCTGCGAAGGTAGTGTATAAATATTCGGTACCGGCAGTTTCATGTTTATTTCGTTACTCTCTTTTTTTAGGTGTCTAACAATTTGGAAGCTCATTTTTCAGGCGCCTTTCACTTTTATTTACAAAGCGACACAGTAGTTACTCTGTAATCGTTACTAGTAGATTATACAGTCTCTCCGTAGTGGCGATCTCCCCGTGTCTCGCGTTACGGGGCGTGTAAGGCTGGCAGCACAGACAAAGCGCGCCTGCTGTTCCGTGGACCTGCAGTGGTAGTAGGGTGAGGGTAGGGTAGTGTTGCGTGTACTTTACAGCTGTTACTTGTGTTATTGTCTTGTTCTTGTATACGCTGAGTGTAGTGAGAATGCTTACTGTTGCAGAGAGAGCCTTTTTAGTGGAAGAGGTTTTCCGGGCAGGAGGAAACTTCGCGGAAGATGTGCCTTTTCCTACGTCGAGGTGTCCACATACTGAAACTGTACGTGATTTAATTCGCAAATTCCGGACAAGTTAAGTTCATGATGCAACACTAACTGGTAGGCCCACGGTTTTAACGGAACGGAAGCTCGTCGACATATCGGACATCATGTTGCGGAGTCAAAAAAAATCAGTAAGGAATTATCACAAGAGGCTAAAGTCTCCTGTACGACAGAAAATAATGCCGTAAACAAAGAACTGGGGCTCTATCCCTATAAAATTACTGCAGTGTAACAATTTATTGTATGTTCCGTACGAAAAGAATAGCATATTATGAATGGTTTCAACGATTTATTAACTGACATGGGGTTGGTGTTTTAGATCGAATATTTTTCACTGATAGACTTGATTTCACCCATCCGGCTAGATTAATACTAAAAATTCACGTATGTGGTCATTCGAAAATCCGCATGCCTTAAGAGAAGCGCCATTGCACGCAGAGTAAATCGGGGTGTGGCTCGCCATAACACGAGCGCGAATTATAGGGGCTTATATTTTTAGAAACCACCGTCACCTCCGAAATCTTTTGTTCCCAGATAATTTATCCATTTATCTTGGTTGCGGGAGTTGGTGGCGAACGTGGAAAACAGAGCGGGCAGCGAGGTTTTTCTGGTGGAGGGTGTGGGGACATTGGATGGGTTGAATGTTCTGCTGGGTGGTGGTCACGAAGCAAACGTCCTTGGCGTTTGAGAAGAGGGTGGACTGAGGGAGTTGTTTGGATGCATAGGGGGATCGATGAGATGGACGGGAACAGTGAGTTCGGGGTTGACAGGTGACTTACAGGCTTTAAATTAATAGAAGTAGGTGGGGTGACATTCCCCAGAGAAATTACCAGTTGGGAGAGCAGCGTGGTTAGTTCAGGAAATGGGGTTTTTGCAGTGAGGGTGGGCAGGATGGTTTCTACAATTTTCAGTCAGGTGTTCATTATACAGGTGGCAGCGTCAGCAGCGGTGGGATTGTGGTTGGGTTAGAGAATGATCGACCTTATACCTGCAGTCTTAGATCATTGCCCCATCCTTGAGGAGGAGGTCAATGGATGGGGCGGATTCGGCAAACACACGCATAAGTTAGGTAGGGTAAGTTGCATTGTGGATCCTCTTGGCAAAGAAAATTTCAAGGAGGAGTGGGCATTCAGTTTCTTCAATACCTCAGCCTCCAGGATCCCCTGCTGAGCTTGGTTGACATGGTGGTGGTGGTGGTGGTGTGTGTGTGTGGGGGGGGGGGGGGGTGTTGGTGTGCTTGGGGTTGGTGGGTGGAGGATGTGGTAGGCCAGAAGGTTAAGGTTGCATGAGAAGCAAAGAGGAAATGGGAGATTTTCTGGTGGAGATCTATGTGGAATGTATGGCTGGGTGATTTGATCAGGACAGAGTCCTCACAGGCGATGAGTTTGGAGTTGGGGGCAGACACGAATTACTTTCATGTATCAAAGAAGAAGGTTTTGTTATCGAGGAATTTGGGATCAGGAAGGGATGGGACATGATATGTAGGTTTTGGGGGTGGGTGATGGGGATCTGAGTGGTATCCATGTGGTCGGGAGAGGGACCCTGAGGGTCAGGGATGATGGTGGGTGATTTTTGGAAGAGACAGTAGTGGGGTCGGCACAGGTACATTTGGTGGGTTTTCTGGAAACAGATGGCAGAGAAGGAGGCTGCGAGATGTGTTGAATGGGAAGATGATGGGGGTGGGGGCAAATCCATGGGGCTGACGCTGGTCAATAGTAGGTGACAGAGACGATTCAGCCATAGTGGCTCGATAGCGGGTGATTCTGTCTGGATACACTGAGGGAAATTCTTCTGGATCGGTGAGCAGGAGAGCTACAAGATGTTATGGAGGTGGTTAAGGGACGACGTGGAGAGCGGCAGTGGTATACATAAGGATGGGAAGGGGAGGAAGGACTGGGGAGGACTGCTGATGACTGGCACTCTACGTGGTAATGTTGGAGGTTTGTTGGTGGGGAAGTGTACATGATGGTGGTGGTAGTGGTGGTGGTAGTGGTGGTGGTTACATGCGAACTGTCTATGGTGACTGAGAGTATGTTGAAAATGTGAGAGGGAGAAGGAACAGACGAGATAAGACGACAGGGGACGAGGACGAAAAAAGCTACGACGTAAACACACCACACAGCGACGACAGTGACATAAGGTGGCGGCGACACGCAGCAACTATGGTGACAGGATGGAGGAGCATCAGCATTTCCAGCAGCCAGGGTGGGAGGGCATTGTCGAAGAGAAGGGCGGTAGCGTCCAGGAAGGCAGCGGCTAGGTCAGCGATCTGCGGCGGCAGCAACGTCACGACGACCTTACTCAGTCACAAAGAGTATTTCGCAGAATTCTGTTTCTGGTTGCCCCCATAAGATTCTTCTTGCAGGATGTGGATGAGGTGCTGCACCTTAGTACTCCATTCTTTCCGATGGGAGACCCACAGTCACTGTGCTATCTGGATTGCTGGGATCACTTGGGAACTCTTGACTGATCCTTGACTCATCTAGTACCTTCACTTTAACACTTCAAAGTCACACACCAAACGATCAGCTTAGGCAGCTGAATAAAAGTTGATTTGTCACTCATATGACATTCAATGCCTTGTTCACTTTCCAAGTGACTGTTATCCTGACCGAACTACTTCCCCACTGACCAATTCTCCTTTCTTACTGAAGGTTCCACTTCTTGTGACCACTAGTGGACGGTATTGTTTTCCATGGCATTGTCAGGATACTTGTCACCAGTTAGTAAAGCAAGAACTATTTGATTGACGTGTCTATTGTATCCTCACATGTTATTAACAATGCATGTAATAAAACAACACGACTTTTGATCAAAGTAAACAAGACATTTTACAATAATGTGGACAATCATTTTTACATAAAAATAAAAACTGACAAATAAAATGATAAAAATATTGAAATAAAAGTTTTTACGAATTATCGAGAAAAAAATTGACATGAAAACTGGCTAATATTAACAACACTCAATGCAAGTTAGAAAATACAGTACTTCATTCTGTTTTACTGTTTAAATAGAAAATAAAATGGACAACATGGAACCTATAAGAAGTACAGAGAAACTGATAGTAGCATAAGTAGAAGGAAAACTGTGTATTAATATTAAAATGTTCAAATGTTTGTAGAGTCTAGGGGACTTAACTACGGGGTCATCAGTCCCTAAACTTACAAACTACTTATGAACTACTTACAACTAAAGACGGCACAAATATCCATGCCCGAGGGGGGATTCGAACCCCCGACCGTAGTGGCCGTGCAGACCGTGACTGGAGCGCCTCAGTCTCCTCGGCCACCGCGGCCGGCTAATAATATTAATCGCGGTGAGAGATTTCACTCGAATATACAGAACGTACGAAAACCACTGTAGGAAATTAAGTTAATTAATGTTAAATGGACCAGAAAACCAAATATAATAAAAACGGATTACACTTATTCATTAGAAAATCATTAATTACTTTAATTCAAACGACTGAAGATTGAGTACTGTACATCAGAATAGCAAAGAAACAGAATAGATTGTGGCAGAATCCTGAGGTACAACGGGTTCTGAATAACTACTTAGTAACCGGAAAGAATTTTCTGAACCTAAGTGATTTCAGAGTGTATGTTTATTTGGATTTTTTTCTTATCCGGTCGCGTCTACCACTAGTGACAACGTTATATACAATTTCATACCATTCCAGTCAAGCTACACACATGTTAATTCAGTTGTATGAATGGAAAATTTTGTATGTAGTATTAAAAACATTATCATCAGTAGATATTTGGACGCCATTTGCTTTCATAACAATTAATATCTCTATATAAAGTATTCTAAGGTAAAATTTTGTGTGGAGTAAAGTACTTCCAACTGAAAATGAAAACGTTGAAATTTAATTCCTCCATTACACAACTATCCCCATTTATTGTTCCCTCTTACGACAAAAACTACTTTCTGTTTTCTGTTACGCAGTCTGTGTCGGCTTTTAATAGTGTAAGAGGAGGACTTTTGTATAGTGGTAGTCAGATGCAAACTCGGCATTGTTTTGCTCATGGCCCCAACTTATCGTAACAGAAGCCACAGGGAATAATGCACTCAATTTAGAACGAAGCATTTTCCACCAGAAACTCTGCGAGTTTGATTTTACCCTGTATTGGCCCGGTGAAGTTAGTTTAGCAAACTCTTCTCAGAAGACCACTTCTGTGAACGTAATTGTATTCCGCAGCCTGCTATTTATTTCCCTGTTAGGAAAAGGAAATTTTCTGCCTCCACGATAATTTTTAAGGGCTGTTTCATACGAAAGTTACATATGTTTTCACGGAGAATCCAAATACGTAATAGAAATAGGAGTTCCTATTTCAGATTTCAAAGTTGCCACCCCCTCTCCCGCCACCGGAGGGGTTCAGGGGAATCGCACTTTATGTTAATGGATGTCACTTTTCGAGATGAACAACTTTTATTGCAACTTTTTTTAATCGGAGTTGTATTTCTCCAAATATTCCTATAGACAGTTTCAGGTGCCTCACCATGCATAATCAGTTACCTAATAAAATTTAAAGTTATACGGTCAATTTAATATTTGTCACATAATTAAATATTTAGACACCTTAATTAATAATTTTTGATTTGTATAATAAATATAATGGTAATCGCATGACACCCTAATATATTATTAAAATGTTCCGAAGTTTGTAAGCCTATTGGACAGAACTGCATGATTTCTTAGACCACGCGATAATCCCGCACGGCAATACATTATTCTTAGGCTATTGAACTTTATTTTTATGCGATTAGTCAGATAATCGAACTTGGATGATTCTTATTAAACGTAATATGCTTCCGATTTTGTAGCTCTCGTATAAACAACATTTTCCTCTGAATAATACGTTGCTTGCAGTGGCCAATTGAGCAGCAGCTGAAATTATGTATTTGACTGTAATGTTTTTAAAGGAAACGCCTTTTGCTACGAAGCAAACGAAGCTTTGATGTATTTACAATATATCTAAAAAGTGTAAGCCTTTAATTTTATTATATTTCGCTGTTGCGCATTCCTGAGCTCTGATTATACGGAAGTCAGCATTAATTAGATGTAAGCCCACCACGCTTCTCACTCTCGAATGTGACACGAACCATTGATCCCATGTGAACAGTACAGAACCAACGTCCATGAGTGCACTCTTTACACTTAGTCCCTGACGTTTGTGTGTGCTAACAGCGCAGACAATGCACATCGGAAACTTCCGTGGTGTAAGAAAGCTCTATTATTAATTTCAAATTTAGTTTAGAATATACCAGGATTTTAAAGATGTTCATAGTGTGTAAAATGTATATTCTTCATTTTTGTTTGACTGCTTTTCAAGATAAACCTGTACTATACCGAGAGAACCGTCGATTAAATCGTGTGTGAATGAGATAATCCAATAAATTCCACTGCGAATAATCCATACACTAGAAAGTGTAAGTCGTAGGTATTTTATCAAAACGGAGAAAGGAATTTAGAATTTAATACAGAGCACATATTCGGAGAGTGTGTGTTACAGATGAAGAAGGAAATCAGTCCTGCTCTTTTCAGACGAATCATTCCGGCATTCTCTGGAGCAATTTTGTGAAATAACGGAAAATCTAAATCTGGATGAGAGGAAACAGGTTTGATCCGCCGTCTTCCACAATTCGAAGCCAGTGTCTGAGCACTATATCGCTCGGTGCTATTTAGCAGTACAGCTAGTCATATTATGTCCTATTCGTTCTAAAAATTAGGATTTAGAGCTTAATTCACAACAACGAAATAGGGGGATGTTGGGAGGGAAAGGGGGGGGGGGTCGGTCGAAAGTTCTATAATCTGCTTCGAGAAATGGATGGTATGGCTATGCATTTGTTTGATTTTTCTGGAATTGATGCGGACACTGCCAAGACTTAAGGTTACAAAATTATTCTTCATGTGCATTGTCTATGGAAAGAGCACGACATATACTACGCTGCATTCCTATTACATATCACAAAGGAAATGGGGCTGGTGAGCTTTACAAAACGAGACTAAAATTTTCGAGTGTCTTCTTTCTCCTTCTTTTACAGGTTCAACGGGAACTTATTTTAAAATTTGAAGTTTGAGTGACTGCTTGAAACACATAAACTATATTGATAGACGATGAGTGAGAATATGATTGAAAAATTGAAGAGTTTAGCGCCCCCTAATATTTTTAAAACAGCCCATATAGTACATCTATATCTATAAATGTGAATGTCTGTTCGGTGTAAGTTTATTACGTCTGAACCACAAGACATAAAGAGCTAAAAATGTGTACAGTTACTAATGTCTACCCGTGAAAGTCTTTAGGCACGGTTTTATGGCGATCGGATATCTATCTATCTGTCATCTATCTATCTATCTATCTATCTATATATTAATGTGAATGTCTGTTCGGTGTACGCTTATCACGTCCGAATGACAAGACGCAGAGACTTAAATATTTGTACAGTTACTAATTTATACCTGAGGAAGGTTTTAGGCACGGTTTTATAGCGTTCTGATATATTTTTAGCAATTTGAAGAATATAACGCGAAATGGGGAACAATAATTACTCTTTGAAAATTATATTTACTCTTTGAAACTCGTTTTATTGGTTGCATTGTTGCTTGAGGGTTGAGAATGATAAAAGGGTGGAATATAATGGGATGGAAAGTTACCGGTGTATATAAAATTCTACCAGCGGAAATTACAGAACACAAACAAATGGTCTATGTGTAATTGTTGTCTGAAGTCTCCCGTTGTACACCACAGCAGTTCCATGCCGATAGCTATAAGGGGGTGGAAGATATGGTGGTCGAAAGTCGTCAAATGATAAAAAAATTCGGACTGAAGGCCAGCGATGACGTTTGCGACTCTATAGTAATGAGGTTACATACAGCGAAACTTAATGCCACAGACCATATCTTTGGTCTATGCGTGCTACAATGTCGTCAGCTCTTTCTCTGTGAGTGAGTGACAATAGCAAACTCACAGTGATAATTATGTTTTATTACAATGACATAGTGCACCTGTGCGCTGTAAATTATGTTATGTAGCAACTGATTGACATTACAAGATTATGGCCTTGTAAAATGATTTTATTGGACCAGATGATGCTTACATAGTTCAGCGCAACCGGTCGTCTTAAATAAAAATTGATAATAACGCGATCTTGGCTATTTTATATCTTTCTACAATATCAAAATATTTGTTTTAAAATTTTTGGTCGAACCATTGATTTTTTTATGTCATATATTTCATGCACACTACAGACGTTTGTATCGAGGATTTTGTTACTTGGACGTTATTTTGTTGAATGTTAACACTTCCAGATCAATAATGCTAGCATAATATTCGCCATAGCACCAAAGACAAGACAATTCACTGCTGGAATAAAATAATAGAAACCACACTCACGCTCACACTCTTAACCACGTACAGACGGCAACGAAACACAACCTCCAAGATGGTCAGATTAATGCCTCAGAAGTGGCTGCACTCCTTACCAAGCGGCAAAATGTTGTACTAGAAGCACGTTATTTGTCAACAAAAATGCAACATTAAGGATTGATGCACGAAATACGGCATAAATCCACTTTTAATACGTTGTTGTCCAGGAACAACTCTGGGATTGAAAGGGTTAAACTAACCTAAGGACAACACAGACACCCATGCGTCAGGGAGGACTCGAACCTCCGACGGTGAGCAACCGCGCTCTCCTCAGCGAGACGCCTTAGACGGTTCGGCTTCTTTACCGCGTCAATACAATTTCCTCACAAACAATATGAATGATATTTATAGCTTAAATTGTCGTATAATTCAAAATGAAGGTAGTTTCTATCTGTTGTACTGAATTTTCTTGTGACTTCTCTCCTCTATCTATCAAAATATTAAAATCATATTAAAATGATTAATTTGTTGTCTCTCTATGTAATTATTCTAATGTAAGTGTAAAAAATATCGAACTATGTATACGTCATATTCACATGTGACCCTCAGTTCGGAAATACATTTTCTGGAAGGGTGAACTTATACCATCACTGTCGGTTATTTGTCGTGGAAGTCGAGTAATCGATATTGCGTTACGTTAGTTGCAACTTGATGATTGGTGCTGAAAGCTTCCGTAGCCGAAGAAAGTAAGCTTGAGATTTAACCCGTTCATTCCCAGCGTTATTTCTGGACAACAACGAATTAAAAGTTAATTTCTACGGTATTTTCTGAATCAATCCTTAAAGTTGCATTTTTGTTGATGAACAACATGCTTCTAATACAACATTCTGCCGCTTGTTACGCCGTGTTGCCACTTCTGAGGCATTAATCTGACCATCTTGAGGTTGTGTTGGGTTGCTGTCTGTACGTGGTTGAGAATGTGAGCGTGAGTGTGCTTCCTTTAATTTTATTCAAAAAATGTTCAAATGTTTGTATAGTCTATGAGACTTAACTACGGGGTCATAAGTCCCTAAACTTACAAACTACTTACGAACTAGGACGGCACAAATATCCATGCCCGAGGGGGGGATTCGAGCCCCCGACCGTAGTGGCCGTGCAGACCGTGACTGGAGCGCCTTAGTCTCCTCGGCCACCGCGGCCGGCTTTATTTTATTCCAGTAGTGAATTGTATTGACTTTGGTGCAGTGGCGAAGATTATCCTAGCATTATTGATCTGGCAGTGTTAACAATCACAAATTAACGTCCAAATAATTAAATACCTTGATATAAACGTCTGTGTTGTGCATGAAATATATGACATAAAAATCAATAGTTCGACCAAAAATTTTAAAACACATATTGCACTGTATTACTACAAAAAACACTGAATTTTAATTTTTCCAAAGCTGATTTCATAATGTGGGTCTGAAAGGGTTAACTCCCGGTCGACAGCGTGATTATCAGAGACAGAGCTAACTCTCGGATATTTGAGTTATGATACGGACGAAAATCGGCCGTGCCCTTACAAAGGAACAATTGTCGCATTTATCTGGAGAGATTTACTGACATAGCGGAAAACCTAACTCTCTTTGGCCGGAAGTGGATTTGACCACAGTCCTCCCGAATGAGAGTCAAGAGTGTTACCACTACGCCATCTCAACCGAAGCCGAGATCAAACAGTTCGAAATTACACCCCGTGCAGTTCGTGTATATTTATTTCTTTTCTCCGTGCTTGCGTTTGAAGAGTTGGAAGTCCGTTGTTAACTTCGGTTGCTATGACGTTTCTGAATGGCTATTCGTCACCGAATCGTCTTCGTGTTATTTTGTGTGTGTGTTTTAATGTCCGATTCAACTGCTTCGTTGCTTAATATGTCATCCAAGTTGATCCCAATGAAAGGCACTGTCAGTTTTGGTCCTGACAAGTCCATCCGTCACGTACACCCTAGTTCTCTTGCGATTCAGGATTGATTACTCCAGTGGTCGAGAAACTCATTCGTCAAAAGAGCCACCTTACAGTAGTATAGTGATTAAAAGTTTTTCTGAGAACCGCACATATTTTCTAGAACTAAGCGTTTAGGAGTCGGTTAATCGTACCAACAACAAATACGTTTAGAGATTGCAATTAATCATAATCCCCTTTATTGACAAAGAAAATACAATAAACAATTTATGAAAATGTGTATTTTATGTGAGCATAGGCCTTGCATTTCTTTGGAAACGTTGCCTCGGCTTTGTGTGTTGTTTTTAACTTAAGGTGTTGCGCTTAGATAAATTTGAACACCGTAAAGAAAAGCATATTTTCCGGAACATCTTAGAAGTCTTCCTTCAATAAAAATATTAAATAATTTTCATGAATCCGAAAGAGCTCGAAATTATCCCACATCGGTCCATGTCAAGAGGTAAGAATCATACGATTATTGATGACGCAAATCTATGATGCAGCAATAGTTTAAATAAATTAATTTAAAAAATGATCCTGTAGGTAACTGACTTTCAAAGAGCATTTACCTACATGAAGCTCCTAAAATATGAGTCATATGCCAAAAATAGAACCTCTGACGAACATAGCTTAGTAAAGTATTAGCGTAAATGCCTGTAAGATTCCCAGCTAGTTTGAAGATACAAGTAGCTTAAACACCGTGTAGATGCGAGGGTTGGAACCTAAACAGTGGAGACTATTTATTGACAGCTCATACGAAAGCGATACATGTTTGCACCTGTTACTTTCCTTCAAAGTAGTCACCAGCTTTGTGTATAACCAGTTGCTAGCGATGTGGAAGGCGTAGTACACCGTTAGCGGAGCTTGTTCTGTTGATGGTGCGAATGGAGCTGTCTACTGCCTGTCGAACCTCTGGAACAGTTCGGAAGCGAATTCCACGAAATACTTCCTTTATCTACTGAATCAAATCAGAGTCACAAGGACTCAAGGCCAGGGAGTATGGTGGATGGTACAGTACAGTGACATCGACCGAACAGAGCAGCCACAGCTTGCGCTTATGCGCCTAAGCATTGTCGTGCAGAAAGATGGGTGGGTTGTGTAGAACGTATTGCCACTTCTTTGGTAAAGCTGGTCGCAGGTGATGCTCGTTTTTTGAGAATCGGCAACACTTTCTGCGCAACCCACCCATCATTTTCGTTGTTCCCGCGCTTTTCTCCGACTTGCCTGGCTCTGAGCATAAAATACACAGATAATATGCTCCATTGACTGGAGTGTGTCATGTGTACTTTACCTGTGTCCAAACTGTGGTACAACACCTACAGTATCAAGTCGTTTGCAGTTAAAACTCGTCGCCAAACTTTGAGGACAGATCTGACCTGAATATAGAAACTTCAAGCTCGTCTAGATGATGCGGTATTTAAACTGAGCGTATAGCATTGTTCATTTCACTGTCTACCTTCAAATAGACGTTTAAAGTGTCAGCAATACAAAATCAACTAACGCTCGACACCAGTTTTTAACCTCATCATGGTTGTAAGGTTTGGTAGGAACTTTTGACGTTTCGTTTGCTGAGAACTGGGTTAGGTGAAACTTCTGGTACAAAGAATGGTGTTCAAATTCAAATGTTTGTAAACCTGTTGGACCAAACTGCTATGGTCATCAGTCCCTAGTCTTACAAACTACTTAAACTAACTTACACTAAGATCAACAACCACTCATGCCCGAGGGAGGAATCGAACCTTCGGCGGGAACGACCGCCCAGTACGAATCATGACGCCTTAGACCATGTGGCCATTCCGCGTGGCTAGAATAGTGTAATTGCTAGCCTGACTGTGGTAGTTAGGTGCAATTTCAGTGAAAACCATTAATCCATGTTATCGCATTAATGATTCACAGTGATCATAGGCATTTGGAATACACGCCTGTGGCCTATGCAAGAGTGCCGCTAGGGAACGAACTGCACACTATTTCGTTCAGTCTGTGCACAGTAATGATTTTTTGCGAATGTTAGCAGAGGGGACGTACGTTCTCCCGGACAGGCCCGGAATAAACCGCGGTAGTTTCGGCCTGGATAAGTTTAAGGAACTAATTTACTTAGAAATTTGTGTTATCTCATGTTAGATGAACGAGGTGCCCACGATAATATCGGAGTTTTCTGAAGTTAATTTTATAGCTTTTTTAAACAAGAGAGCTGAAGATTTTTTTTATATAACTTACCTTCTAAACAGTTTCACGTTACAATATGTAATTTCGATATTTAAGCATTCAGTTTACTTGATAATATTGTTACAGATGCGCACGTTGCGCGCTCGTAACTGATATGCTTTGCGAGTATGAGATCCAAAACAGAAAATCAGTTAAAATTTTTGCATTCTCTGCTATAAACTTGTTCCACGTGCTTATCTATACCTACATCTACCGCAAGGAGCGTGTCGGAGACTACCTCGTCCAACTACTATTCATTGCGTTTTCTATAAGACACCCAGATAGAACGCGTCCCAATTTATCACATTTTGTCTTTGTGGTGTTTACTTGAAATGTAAGTTAGCGGCTGCAGACCGTATTCTGCTTCGGCGCCGAAATGGTAAGATCCTGATGTTTTGTCCACTATAACTGAGACTACCCCTTAAAAATTTATTATAAAAAGCATTGAGTATATTATTGATCGTGCTTACACTCTCCAACTGGAAGTCGATAACACGTATCTTAAACGACTGTTTTTATGTATGACTACGCGGGTATGGCCGTACGATTTAAGGCGACTTGTTGCGGTGTGCGCTGATCCCCGTCGAATGTTCAAATCCTCCCTAGAGAATGGGTGTGTTTGTTTCCCTTAGAATTAGAAAGTTCTTAGTAGTTTGTAAGTCTTGGGACTGATGATCTCTGTAGTTTGGTCCCATAGCTTTACAAACATTTGAACAATTGTGGGTTTTTATTTTGAAAACTCTTTACCGACTGGTTCTCATCTTAATAAAGAAAATTCTAACTACAGTGGTGTTCCACAGTAGGGATCGCAATTTTCCGAAAGTGATTTTTCCTCTTTAGGCAAAAGAGGTTATGTTCTTCCGACAGCCCCTCGATCGGATGTGTCGTTGACGCAATATATGAGGCGTTCATGGGGAGAGTCCGGATGTCGATTCCAATGAGTTGCCTTCCCCCGAGCCACGATGTAATTCAGCCCTTTCGTCCATCGTGTTGTCAACTGACAACAACATTTTTCACCGAAAGCAGAGTGGACACAAAGAATGTCAGCGTTTCGCCACGCTGGTGGCGGATGACAACAATCAATGAGTTGTACAGGTGTGTGCTACATGCAGCATTTTAATCCCCTTTGTGTAGTTAAGTCAACGAGGGAAGTTCGTCGTTCTGTGTTAGGTGTACTGTAGTACGTGGAACGTGCTTTATATTTTTTACATTCTGTTTCGAGCCTTTCGAAGATTTCTGGAAGACAAATGTGTTACAAGTTTTTTAAAGATAAAGGAATTGTGTCTGTTATTTTGGTGAACTTATTATTGGAACATTGTTAGCTACATTTTTTCAAAACTGGTTGTTGTCATTTGAGACCATTGTGACGACGTTCGTTCATGTTGCATGGAAACTCTCGCTTTTATAAGCAGTACCTACTGTCGAACAACTGTCTCAGCTTACAATGCTCTAAATTATGCTATATGGGAAACATTCATTGAATTAAACAGTTTATTAAAAATAATTTGGTGACCACCTATAAGCCACTTAATAATTATACTTCTTAGCGGAAGGAAAGAAGATTAGTGTTTAACGCCTCGTAGACAGCGTTGTCAGTAGAGGCGGGCTTACGCTCGGATTGTTCGGGTAAGGAAGGGGAAGGAAATTGGTCGTGCCCTTTGAAAGGAACCATTCCGGCATTTGCCTGGAGTGATTTAGAGAAATCACGGAAAGTCTAAATCTGGATGGCCGAAGGTGCATTTGAACCACCTTCCTTCCGAATGACGGTCGGGGGTTCGAATCCCCCCTCGGGCATGGATATTTGTGCCGTCTTAGTTTGTAAGTAGTTCATAAGTAGTTTGTAAGTTTAGGGACTGATGACCCCGTAGTTAAGTCCCATAAGCTGTGTGGTGTCGCACAAGTACAAAGTGCGCGCCACCTACTTTCGCCGCGCGCCGCCATGCACGCACGGCGCGGCGTTCTTACGACGACAGCCACGAGCGCCCTCTGCTGCAACTCCGCTCGTGGCCACCGCTGAACGACATCGTTCACTTGGGACTGAGATAGCAACCAGTTAGGACCTTCGTAATCAGATAGGCACCAGTGAAGACTTGGCTATCAGTTAGGCACTAGGCAGGACTCTAGCTCAACTATGTATCAACATTCTGCAGTACTATGTCAAAGTTAAGTATTGTATGCATTCTGTGCAATATATATCTCTTTCTAATTTACTCTAGTGTTTATAGTTTCTGGCTGCTCCCCTCCGTACCTGCACCCAGCGTGATATCTTTATTCCTGTGTCGGTCTCATTCCACTCGGCCACCGACACTTACGACGGATCGAGACACAAAAGCGGCGACGAGGCTGGGACACAAAAAGCTGTACAAACATTTGATTTCCTCCCGAATGCGAGTCCAGTGTGTTACCACTGCGCCACCACTCACGGTTATACTTCTTAAGAAACGTCGTTATATGGTGAAGGTAAGTGCGTAATGACAATGTTACCAGCCACGTGCAAAATAAGCTGTCATCTTATTTGACACTGCAATGCAATTTCCTACACACATGATTGTAATAAACAATTTACTAACCACTTTGGTAACCTTAGCAAAGATTATTGTGTTTATCTTACAGAAACACAATTTTATCCTTTATTTCAACAGGTGTTCAAAATGTTGACCATGCACTGAAAGGCACATTAGCAGTCGCCGTTCGATAGATCACGAACAGATGTAATTACAGTGGATGATATGTTAGAGTATGCACGGGCGATTCAGCGACGCATATCGTCTGACATAGTTGGGGCTTCGACACAAATTACATTTCTGTGTGCCTTCCAAAGAAATAAATCAAGGGGGACAGATTGGGGGACCTCGCAGGCAATTTTAGAACAGAATTTCGTGCTCTTCAAGGTTCAGGAAATTTTTTCTCCAGTATTTGTGTTGAAGCACGGGACAAGTGAGCTTAACATCCCTAGTGTTGCAGCCACATACACTTTCGAGTATCCAGTAGTACATCTAGAAGAACGGGCAGAACGTTCGTAAAGAAAGTGTGCGTACGATTGTCTATTCAACCTGCCTGGGATGAAGTAAGGTCCCACAATACAATTACATATGTTGTTGCACCATACATGTACGCTTCATGACCGTTGATATTGCCCCTTACGAAGCCAATATGAATTTTCGGCTGCCCAGTAGTGCATGTTATGCGGATTTTTAGTATCGTGGTTTGTAAACTTTACTGCATCGGTAAACAGCACACGTTGAAAACACGTAGTATCTTCTATCAGCTGCTGAAGGGCAAACCGACAAAATTCTGAACGACGTTTTAAATCACTGTCGCCGAGTGCCTGATGCAATGACAGATGAACGGGTGGAATTTGTTTCAATGCAAGATGCGAACGACACTCGTCAGGCTGATTCCACGTTCCTTCTCACTATCCCTTTCAGGCCCTACATGCAAAATTGTGCAGTTCCGGTTTTGTTCGCTTTATTTCTTTATGTTCACGCTAGGAACTTCGGACCTGCAACACAAAATCGTGGATGGACTGTGGTAACGTGCGCAAGGTGTTTTAGTCCCATGTTTCTATAATGCGGTGGCGCCAGCAGTCGGCAAAGTAGGCAAACTTCCAGTAGACGTACAACGGCGGCAACAAAGACTTGTTGACAAGGTGTTTATATCCTTGTTTTGACATGTAAAGCTATCATATCTGACAGGCAGTTGATTTTATATGATCCTGTAATGTTGATATGTCATTTCATTCAAAGAAATGTTATTGTAAGATAATGCAGACCATAAAAATTTATAGTGAAGGCCCAAAACAGACAATCGTGTGGGTACAAAATTTTTGAAAATAAATTTATTTTCTTGTTTGTAACGAATTTATTTCGCATCGTCCCTCTCTATATTAATGTCACGTTACCTACAACCTTGCGTCTGAAAGGGGTATGTCTCCTACCACTGTGCGGATTCATTAGCGTCGTCGCTAGGACAACGTCTTCGTGTTCTCTGTCGATTGGGTTGCAGTCTTCTTTCTTGTTCTCGTTTTGACTTTCAAGTGGCCTGTCCGCACTAGCGTCTGTTTGATTCGTGCAATTGGATGGCGCGTCGGACATTGGGGATCTACATCTACATAAATTCTCTGCAAATCATACTGAAGTGCATCGCAGAGTGTTCATCGAACCGCCTTTCTGCATCTACATGGATACTCTGCAAGTCACATTGAAGTACATGGCAGAGGGTTCATCGAAACGCTTTTATGATATTTCTCTGTAGTTCCATTCTCTAATAGCTCGCGGGGATAAGGAACACCTAAATATTTCAATTTTCGATCTGTATTCTCTTATTTATTATGATGATCTTGTCTCCCTTTGTAAGTGGGTGATAACAATATATGTTCGCACTTTGATAAGAAAGTAGGTGAAAGAAATTTCCCAAAGAGATCTATCGCTTTTCTTTTAATGATTTCCACGCCCAACTCGTGGATCATTTTCGTGACACTCTCTCCCCTATTTCGCTATAATAGATGTTCAAATGTTTGTAATTCTATGGGACCAAACTACTTTGGTCATGAGTCCCTAGACTTACAAACTACTTAAACTAAGAATGAAACTTTCACTCTGCAGCGGAGTGTGCGCCGATATGAAACTTCCTGGCAGCTTAAAATTGTGTGGGCCGGCCGCGATGGCTGAGGGGACTGAGGCGCTCCAGTCACGGTCTGCACGGCCACTATGGTCGGGGGTTCGAATCCCTCCTCGGGCATGGATATTTGTGCCGTCCTTAGTGTTAGCTAGTTCATAAGTAGTTTGTAAGTTTAGGAACTGATGACCCCGTAGTTAAGTCCCATAAGCTATGCAAACATTTTTTTTTTAAATTGTGTGCCGGAACCGGGACTCGAACCTGGGAACTTTGCCTTTCGTGGGCACGCGCTCTACCGACTGAGCTATCCCAACACGACTCACGATGCCGCCTCACAACTTTACTTCCACCAGTACCTCGCCTCTACTTTCCTAATTTCACAGAAGCTCTCCTGCGAAACTTGCAAGACTAGCACTAAGTTAAACTAACGTAAGGAGAACACACACACACACACACATCCATTCCTGAGGGAGGTTTCGAACCTCCGTCGCGGGAGGCCTCGCGATCCGTAACGTGGGGCTCCAGACCGCTTGGATACTCCAGCGCGGCTCGCGATAATACAAAACGAGCTGCCCTTCTCTGAATTTCATCTAAATCGTCCGTCAATCCCACCTGCCGTGGATCCCACAATGCGCAGCAATATTCCAAATTAGAGCGCACAAGTGTAGTGTAAACAGTTTCTTTATTAGAACTGTTGCATCTTCTAATTGCTTTACCAATGAAACGTAGTCTTTGGTTCGCCTTCCCTACAATATTTTCTGTGTGTTCTTTCCAATAAAAGTTGTTCGTAATTGTTACTCCTAGCGTGAGGGAAAAAGGATCAGCTAAATCATTCCGTTTTCTATCTCATAGCTCTTATTTTATCCGGATGGACAGTCCTGTAGTTGTACTGTAGTGCGTGGAAACTGCTTCATGTCTTTTTCTTTCTGTTTCGAGCCTGTCGAAGATTTATACAAGACAAAGGTGTTACAAGTTTCTTAAAGAAAAAGCATTGTTTGTTATTTTGGTGAACGTTTTATTGTTACATTGTTATCAACATCTTTTTCAAATTTAATTGTTGTCATTTGAGACCATTGTAATGACGTGCGTTCATGTTGCATGGACATTCTTGTTTTATATGCAGTGTTTTTGATGTTCCGTTACAATAACTTTGAAAGCCTTCATATACACGGTGAGTCATGTAAGACTAACACCTCTTATTTCGTAAACGCTTACGCATATCGAAACGTGGTTTTCGGCACACGCTAGAGCGTCGAGGCGCACATATATATTTGTTTGGTGAATGGTTTAAGCACCGGTGTCAACTGAGATATTGAAGCAAGTACGTTTTTTAATGGAACCGCTTACTTTTTATAACTGCATTCGATATCTGTATTGTTTGGACGGCATTTCTTTTACATAAACCTTATAAAAGCAGTGTATCCAACCTCTCCTCAATCGTGTAAATGTCTGCAACCAATGGATGTTGAAACGCAAATGAGCAGCCTGCAGTGCAGACAAAATGACAGTCAAGTGAGAAATTCTGCTTGTCGGTGTTTGCTCTGCTAACGCCTAATCCGGCCACCGTATCCTCAAATTGTAGGAGATTTCACGAAATTTTTTACTGTAGGTTTCAACGTCAAGATTAACAAACGTTATATTACTGTAATTGTCTTCTAAAGAGCTATCGAATGCAGTTATAACAAGAAAGCGGTTCCATTAAAAAAGTACATGTTTCAATATCTTTGTTGATACTGGTTCTAAAACAGTTCTCAAACGAAAATATATGTACCCCTCGGCGCTCCAGCGTGTGCCGATAACCGCGTTTCGATGTGTATAACCGTTCACGAAATAAAAGGGGTGTTTCGTCTTACGTGACGCTGCTGTATTTATTTATTGGATATGCCGATTATTGTCACACATCACGTACCTTATTTCAGTAAATGTTTTAATTTTTCAGTGTCTGTATGGCGAAACTTTCCGACAAGGGAATTGAGTAGATTATACTAGAGCTGAATGACAGTGAGCTTTCAGAGCCCTCTGACAGTGAGGAAAAATGTTCAAATTTTTCTAAATCTAAGGGACTTAACTGCTGCGGTTGTCAGACCCTAGGCTTATATACTACTTAAACTAAATGATGCTAAGAACGATAGTTACACCGATGCCCTAGGGAGGTCTCGAACCTCCTACGCAGCTTTGCGCCATGGAATGCACGCCCATTCCACCGCGGCACCACTTTATATGGAAGGTTGGGAGCAAAGTTGCAAATAGAAGCCAAGTTCAGTATTCCAAATGTAATGTAACACTTCGTTGAACAAAAATAATAACTGTTTCGTTAAATTTCATATTAAATTATTTGTCTCAATAAATTATTTCTGTACCAAGAAGTTGTTGACAACATTCTTTGGTTATATGTACCAGTAGCGATACAGTGGTGTCCAATAACATTATATTCTTAAAAAACCATTTTCAGTTTTTTTCAGAGGACATGTTAGGATGAAGTATTTCATTAAGATAAACGCAGAATTGGCGAAGGACAAATAATGAATGAAAGGAATATTACCACTGCGTTGCACGGATACTCCTGTATTGCCGAGACTGCTTTCGTCGTGCCGGTTTCTGGCTTTCGTACGGCTTCCGAGGTGGCTTTCCTTGAGCTACACTTCGGTTGCAGCAAAAGATGGAAACAAACGATATCCTTTTTCTATTACCAGCACTGCTGACGGCAGGGCAGCTCTGCTGCTTTCGAAGGTCGTGGCTCTGTCCTTCCTTAACAAGGCTCACCTCCCTCTAATGCTGGCCTATCAACAGTGTTTCTAAAATATCGATGTAACTGTCGATTAATCGACAGTGTCTACACTACCGTAACTATCGGTAATCTGGTTAAACTATTGACAGTCTCGTTTGCCGCCCGGATGTGTTCGCACGGTCTAAGGTACCATACAACTGACCGCGACCGCTCCTGACGGAGGTTCGAATCCTTAATCACGCATATGTGTGTGTGTGTGTATGTGTTGCCCTTAAGAAAAGATTTCGTAAGTAGTTTGTAAGTCTTGGAACCGATGACCTGAGCAAATTGGTCCCTATAGATTTACAAACATTTGAACATCGTATCGATTATGATGTAATTCTTTAATTGGCATGTGAAAAATTTTCGAGACAGTATCTCTATAGCGTGTGGATTGCGTAGGAAAACTAAGTACTCGTAGGTATTTAATAAACATTTAAGATGGTGGCGGATTATCACGTCTATAATTTTTGCTCACTGTGTTGTTAATAGATTGGTCGCTATGGGGGAGGGAACGTGCCAGATGGAATTTTCTTGTTATTCGATTAGATGCTTATCGTAAAACAGTACACAATTAAAGAACATGGATTTATTGTTAACATAAATACGATTATTATGGTTATTAATGAAACGCATCCACTAGTGTCTTCTTCTGAGTTCTCATTGTACTTACTAGTGTTTTCAAGCGTACACGTTAATTTATAAGGTGATTCGAAAACACAAAACTTCGATCGATTGCAGCGCCCCGCGTCACTTCTGCTTTTGAAGAAGCTATAATATCGTTCATATTTTGGTTGACAGTGTTGTCTTAGATTAGATGTACTCTTTCTTTCAGGAATGCACCAGTTACGGCAAAACTGTATATAATAAAAGTACAACCTGTCGAGTGTAAAGTTTTTCATTTGTATGATGTCTGTACATAATCATTAAAATATGCCACTCTAATTACATGTTGTCTACATCCACAGTACTGCAATGGATATTCATAAGCAATTCTGGGAATCTAATATCTTCTTTCCAATAGTTGACGCTGAATACCTGGATTTTTTTTTTCAGAAAACACCTATTGTTGTAGATATTTCCGACGCTCTTGCCTATTAATGTTGAAATTTGTGCATGGAGTGAGTAAATTAGGTCACAATTAATGTTAGTTTTTCGAGTAACAGCATTCTGCGACCTGATAATAATTTTGACACTTTCACAAGGAAGAAAGCTGCCTGTACAGCTTCTACCTCCGCGGGATATCGTAGTAGGTATCATTAGTGTGTGAATAATGTATCTCTTCGTCACCCATTTCACTATTATAGCCACACAACAACAAAATTATTCGATGCCATGTAACTATAATACTACAACTGTTTTTGGCAGCAATGACCACGAAGTGTTCCGAATAGTGCCGAAATGAAAAGACCAGTACTTTTCACGTGCCACCGATAGTGTATGTTGGCAGAGGAAATCTCGCGCTACCAAGGTTTTTTTAATGTGATAAGAGCAATAACAGAGGTATTTGATATTGGTTTGAAAATGTATCGTACAAAGTAATAATGTGTGTGGAATTCTTTTCTAGAGAGTGGGCGATAATAATCAGATTGTGTAGTGTACCATCTGCAGTAATGAATATAAACGGACTGATGACACCGTAGTTAAGTCCCATAGATTATACAAACATTTGAAACATTTTTTAAATATAAACATTGAGGAAATATGAGTAATTTAAGAGACGACTTAAAAAGATCCGCGGTGAAGTGGAGAAGCATTCTGAGGCGCCTTGCTTCGGAGCGCGCAATTTCTCGCCGTCGGGGGTCGAGTCCTTCCTGAGGCATGGTGTGTGTGTTGTCCTTAGGTTCATTTAAATATTTTGTAAGTCTAGGGACTGTTGATCATAGCAGTTTTGTCCAAAAGGTTTAAAAACATTTGCACTTAAGAAGGAAGCATGATGAAAATGCCGGCCGCGGTGGCCGAGCCGTCTGCGGCGTGCCAGTCACGGTCTGCACGGCCACTAAGGTCGGGGGTTCGAATCCCCCCTCGGGCATGGATATTTGTGCCATCCCAAGTATTAGCTAGTTCATAAGTAGTTCGTAAGTTTAGGGACTGATGACCACGTAGTTAAGTCCCATAAGCTCTACAAACATTTGAACATGGTGAAAATCTCGAGAATGGTGTGTTAGTAACTGAACTGAAAGATGAGACTGGATGTGTGGCAGAACGTCACGCAGTGAAGTGCTGATTCCCAAATGGTAATTAATTGCAGTTTAATATCTCGTCGACCTACATTAGACTTACTGAAAAAGAAAGACAAACAAATGGATAAAAAAATTCAATAGTAAAGGTAAGAAAAGGTTTGTATGTTTTATTATCCTCCCAGTACAACGACATGGTATAAATGAGGAACAGACTATGCGGTCTAGAGGGCTCCACTTGAGAGTAAAGCTAGTTTCTGCTACAATGCAGAAAACATATCGTTCAGTTTTTCTGTAAGGTCACTGAGACAATTACATTAAATCTGTAGCTAAATTAGCGGTAGATACCGCTAAAAATATGTATTATTCATAGCGGAAATATCAGGGATACTAATAAATTTCATCTCAAAAGTCCGATCAAATGTTTAGGACCAAACTGCCGTGGTCCTCGGTCTCTAGACACACAAATTACTTACAATAACTTTTGCTAAGAACCACACACACATCCATGCCCGACGGAGTTCTCGAAGCGAATCGCCATATAATACGTAACTTAACACTAAAACCTCACGGCCATTACCGCGCGGTTCATCAGTTTGAAAATGAGCAGTTCAATAATAAAGACAGAGAAATTCTGTGTAGTAGATTCCGATATGTTGATTAGGTTTGTTTAGTCACATAAGACTGGTTCCAAGACCTTCGTCTCCAGACTGATTTTTCAGGATAGGCTTCAACATCAACGGAACATCACGTAGATTCTTATTACACGTGAACATCCTGAATGATTTCATCACTCTGTAAAAAAGTGTATACTCTTATCATTCTGGCAGATTAAAATTGTGTGGCGAACCCGAACCCGAGTCCTTTGTCTTTAGCGGGCAATTACCCCATCGAATGATCCACCCAAGCTAGACTCACAACTTTACATCAGCGTGAATCTCATCTCCTAATTTCGTAACTTCACAGAGACTGCCTTCCGTAACTTACGAGACTAGCACTCCCGGAAGACAGGATATTACGGAGACATGGCTAAGCCGCAGCCTGAGGGGATATACCAGCATGAATATTTCACTCTATAGCGAAATGTGCCCCGATATGAAACAAAAGATTCTACTTTTATTGCTTTGCAATAAACATATGAAAAACTTGACGATTCGTTATTGGTGATAAAGTGGCCATAGTATGACAATCAGTAGCAAAACGTTAAGGTAAAGGCAAGTGCACAGTTGCAGTTACTGTAAGGAGACTGTTTCAAATGAAGTTCGTTCCAGTTTTTTCTCGCGTGGTATTGTAATAACAGTGTGTTTAGAATGAGCGTATTGAGACTTTAATAACTTTATCCTTTTGTGTACAATCATTTCTATACTGAATTGGACGCATTTACCACTTGTCATCTTGATTTTGGTTCTCATTCTGGCTCCAAATACATGAAACAGAATGCAGTGATGGATAGAAGTAAAACAAAATGACCAATCTTCCAGGTAAAAGACAATTCTCAACGCATCCTCGATTCGTGTATCAATACGTTTTGTGAAAATAATTGAATTAGGATGCTCAGAAGCAACCTTATAGAAGATTTTACAGTAATTCTTGCAGTCGTATGCGCTCCGGTAACGTTGAATTTATCAACAGTTCATCCGTCTAATACCAGATCAAGCACACGTTTTTTTTTTTTTTTTTTTTTTTTTTTTTTTTTTTTTTTTTTTTTTTTTTTTTTTTTTTTTCAGTTGAACAAGGTAGATGAAGTCCCATCGCCAACTGGCGACTTACACTTCCTGGGATAACAGAGGTATGTGGGTTAATGATGACTTCATTGTGCAATAAACTTTGGGGGTAGGCTTCTAAGGGCCAGTATGTCGGTCCGTAAGGTACCCCACTTGATTTTAGTACGTAGTTCCATTGTAGAGCAATTCACATAAAGGTTACAAGGTAAATTACGTTACCACATCTTCTTACTAACGCATTTTGTTCAGGTAACTAACGATCGTGGCACCTTGTACCTATGCCACGGGCGTGGAGCTGTCATTCCTAAGGTTTGGATGTTATGGACTGTTGCCCTAAGATGATCTATTTTATTATGTATCTTCGTCGTTCTCTTCTTAATTGCCTCCATGAGAGTGTCCATATGGAGTTCCTGGTGGATGTCCACATTTCTCGTGTAACGGCCAGTCCTGAGGATCCATCGTAACGTCTTAAGCACACGTGGAGTGGCGATCTCGATTAACATTGAGAAAATTTATTGAGAAAATGAGAAACTACTGTTCTAATTGTCAAAAGGGCATGAATGTGAGTTATTGCTGATTCAAATGAATGGATGATGAATGCTTAGGGTTTAACGTCCCGTCGTGCTGATTCAAAATACCCACAGGGCATCATGAACCACCGACCGAGAGTGGATGTCACGTCAACTGCTACAGGAGATACAGCGCGAAAAACTTATAAGACCTGACGCAAAGTTTTTCCTCGGCTTCTCTCACAGACAATAGCAACGTCTAAGAGTTAACCATTGGAACGAAGCGATATAGTGTCACCTCCACAACTAGATATTAACTTTACAGAACTTTAGTCAGGAAAACATAAGTTTTGTGCTGGGTGACTTAAATGCCATCGCACTGCCTGAGGGTACAAAAGCACCGACGAAAACGGCCAGAGCTCTGACACGTGATCTGAAGCAAACCATCTGGTCTTATCAACGACGAAAAGACAAAAAGCTACCGCCATCTTTCAATACTGGAAGGTGGAAGAACGGCTATAACCCGGGTAACATACTTGTACACTCGTAACTCTCTAGACAGTGCGAAATATGCCGCACCGGAGTGGCCAATCGCATTGAGGCTCTATGCTCCGAAGCGCAAGGCCGCTCCCCATCCGGGATTCGAATCCCCCTTCGGGCATGGATTTTTGTGTCATCTTTAGTATAACGTAGTTCATAAGTAGTTTGTAAGTTTAGGGACTGATGACCCCGCAGTTAAGTCCCTTAAGCTTCACAAACATTTGAACATTTGAAGTGCGAAATATGATGGGTTAACCAATACCTCACGCACAGCAACCAACCATAGTATGTGCTGTAGGTGCACTGAATAAGGAGGTTTGTAAAAGATATTTTATTTTTAAGATAGCAAAGAAGAGGCAGTTTAGCGACGACCCCAACACTACGTTATATCATTCCCCCATTGGCCCCCTACAGCCGAAGACATGCGAGACCCTCATCGATCTTCGTCATCAGATTTCAAGAAAACAATACCAAGTGGATGTAGAACATAATACGTCGCAAAGTTATCTGAGGATGCCAAATCTGTTGTATCTGAGTATAAGGTCATGTTTGACGCAGACTCTTCTACCATAGGTGTTTTTCATGTTGGGGAGATTTTGGATATGAAAGGAAATTGCAGGCGGACCTGAAAGCTCACACACAAAAAAATAGTAGAGATGCAAATATACCACAACATATTCACTCGGACGTGACACCCACCGACGTGGCAAGTCAACTGCTTAAAAATGGAAAAACTAGCGGTATCCGAACAGTAGACCCGATAATGCGCGATTTGTAAAATTAGAATCACTTATTCTAAGAGCATCAGCGTCTGCAGAAATTTTTACAAGAGTCAGCACACTTCGAAATTTCTACCTTTTTACAGAGCAAATTCATTAATTTCCGAATCGTATGGTACTCAAAGAACGTAATTTATGAGTAAGCCAAAAGTGTTGTATATCAAACGATTTCAATTGAATAATTTTGATGGTGGATTCATTGAGTTATGAATCGTATGGTGCTCAAAGAACTAAATTTATGAGTATACTAAAAGTGTTGTATATAAAACGATTTCAACTGAATATTTTTGATGGTGGATTTCTTTGACACTTAAAAGGTAAAGTAAATGTATGCAATCTGTTTCTGTGTTCATTGTGAATACAAATTCCAGCGCTTCTATGTAAAAGTAAGAAATTACATTTCCGAAAACTAACAAGGTAGAAAATGACAGTAGATATATTTACAAAAGTATCTTTTGCTCACATTCCTGCGATGTTTTACCTTGAAAATTAGCTATTTAAATCACAATGGGAGCCTGAAATCTTCTGAAAAATTGTTTTCTTTATTAAGAAAGACTCCGTGACTTGTACTGCCTGAATTTGAAAAACGGTATAGAAACTATGGACAAGATTAAGCAAATTTTATATAGTCTAAAAACTTCGTTTGCTTACAGCAATTTGCGGCACGTTATGTTAACGTTCTTCTGCAATCAGACGGATAAATCAACTCGCAGATTGTTGGAATGGATCTTATTTGCAAGTCTGTAAAGGTAGCATACCGAAATGGTAGAAAATATGTTGGAGATGACATATTGTGGCAATATTTCACAATATTTACATTTTTCATGTCCTTAGGAGGATGAAGAAACCAGCATCGCACAAAGGAAAAGGCGTGCTTTCACTAGACTAGCCAAAATATCAAACAAAGATTAGAGACATAATCAGTGCTGAAGTCACAATGCTTCACATCTATGATGTAATGCAGCAACAGGTAATAATTTCTAGAAAGGCATAAGAGTTCTGCAATGAATAAAGTGTCTGTACTCCACAACTCCAGGAAGGGAGAGTGGCCGGAACTAAAATCGACCATCACTAAAGTCAAGTAAAATAAAGAAGCAGAAGAGTTGAGAAGTTTAAAAATTAAAGCTCAAAAACACTGGAATGGTTGCTAAAACGAATGAATGCTTGCGTAGAAAGATACAAATACCAACGCCGTGGAGGAAAGCTAGAGTGGCAGCATTGCTAAAACCGGGAAAGGAACCAAACTGCATCAAAACCTTTCGGTTAGTGTCTTTGCTTTGACATACTTGAATAAGGATTTTAGAATGACTCACGCTTCACCGCGTCGGAGAAATATTTGAAAAGAATTTCATCCGTCAAAGGGCAGGTTTTAGCCGTGGAAAACCGTGCTGCGGTCAAGTCATTAATCTTACTCAGCACACTCAGGATGGGTTACAGAGAAATAAAATAACACACACCGCTCTCATTCATCTGATATCGGCATATAACACTATAAATCATAGCGTGCCACAGAGGAAGGTGGACAATCTGACGAAGGACTATCAACTTACTTCGTTTCTCAAAAAATTTCTACATAGCAGAAGATTCTGTTTGAGCCTATACGCAAAATTCGGTAGATGGTGAAAAGAGAAGAACGGTCTGACTTTGGGCAGTGCGCTATCACCATAACTCTACTATGCTGTTAAATATGCATAGGAATATCCATCCTTCACACCTTGTCCCCATTACTTCTCCCAGCTCTATGCCTCTTTCTTACCTCTTAGGCTTCTCACATTATTAGCTACCTGTACGTCTGGCGTTGCTCGGGTATTTATTTATTCCAATATTTAGTTAGTCGTTGAGAGGAAAGACGATGTTAAAACTCAAAGTGAAGAACTCCATCGACCCAGGGAGCTTCGAACATGTGGCCTTCCACTCCCAAACTGAGCACTTTGCCGCTAGCCCAAAGTTCAAGTTGCAGAATAGCGTCAATTATAGGCTAGTTACCCAACCTAGATACAACATTTCCATTGCAATTAAAAATCATATTAAGGATATTAATCGAGATAAAAACTATCCTATCTTTTATGTTGGACCAAATGACATATGCCGTGCAATATATATAAAGTAATCCTGGCAACGTGGTTATAAGAGTGTCTGGGGGAAAGCACGGAAAACCTAAAATTTGTACGGCCGGAGATGGGTTTGAACCACCGTCCTCCCGAATGCGAGTCCACTGTGAAACCACCCCGCCACCCTGCACACTGGCGTCGTGACAGGGTACCCCAGATGCATCGTGTATCTTATTTAGTGATGAAGCCACGTTCCAGTTGGATTCCTCAGATGGAACGTTGGCGTCCATGGAATGTAATTGTGTGGTGTGGGGTGCTTAACAATTAGCTCATAGCCTCATATTTCATAGACTGTAAACGGAACACACCAGTATCGCAGACTCCTAATAGTCTATCTGCAACGGTTGCTAGACAACATTCCTATGCTAAGAGGAACTTTTAAAACCGACACGATGCCTGTCCAGTCCATAGTGCACGGATTACTACAGCATATCTTCACGAATTGTTTCCAAATCGTTGGACCGGATGCAGAGGACCTGTACTTGGCCGGCCGGTTCGCTGGATTTGACACCTTTAGATTTTTTTCAAAGCGGACAAGTTTGTTCAATATCTCTTGAAGCCAGCATATAAGATCCCAAGTTCCCTATCCCAAATTGTACATGGGAGCATTCTCTATGTCTGTTACAGTTTTGCACGATCTTACGGAAATACCCTGTGTACACTGAAGAGCTAAGGAAATTCGCATAGTCATTCGTATGCAAACACAAAGATATGTAAGCACTCTCAGATATATTTAAACACTCAGAGAACGGCCCTGCGGTCAGAAAAGACTATATAAGTCAACAGGTTTCTGGCTCAGATGTTAGATTAGATACTGGTGGTACAATGGAAGGTTATCACGATTTAACCAAGTTTGAACGTGGCGTTACGGTCATTACATGAGGGATGGTATACGTAGTCTCCAATGTGGTGATGATGCGAGGATTTTCTCGTACTACCATTTGACAACTGCGCTGCGAATATCGGAAATCTGGTAAAACATGAAATTTGGCGACATCGCTGCAACGGGAAAAATATCCTGAAGAATGGGACCAATGACGACTCAAGATAATCGTTCAACGTGATAGAAGTGCAACTCTTCCGCAAATTACTGCAGATTTCAATGCTGGGCCTGAACAAGTGTGAGCGTGCGAACCATTTAACGAAACACCATCGATATTGTCTTTCGAAGCCGAAGGCCCACTCGTGTACCCTTGATGACTGCACGACGCAAAGCTTTACGCCTCGCCAGTGCCCTGTAAAACAGACAGTGAACTGCTGATGACTGAAAGTATGTTTTCTGCTCCAGTGAGTCTCATTTCCAATTGTAACTAGCGGATGGAAGTGAATGGGTGTCGGTCGCGGTGGCCGAGGGGACTAAGGCGCTCCAGTCACGGTCTGCACGGCTACTACGGTCGGGGGTTCGAATCCCCCCTTGGGCATGGATATTTGTGCCGTCCTAGTTCGTAAGTAGTTCATAAGTAGTTTGTAAGTTTAGGGACTGATGACCCCGTAGTTAAGTCCCATAGACTGTACAAACATTTGAAGATTTCGTAAATGGGTATGGTGACAACCTCATGAAGCCATGTACTCTGCATGTCATCAGGGGACTGTTAGGTCTGGCCGAGGCTTTTGGTGGTGTGGGCTTGTGCAGTTGGAGTGATATGAGACCCCTCATACGTCTAGAAACGAGTATGACATGTGACACGTATGTACGCATCCTGAATGATCACCTGCATCCATTTATGTCCACTGTGCATTCCGACGGTCTTGGGCAAAACCAGCAGAACAATGCAAGCCCCCTCACATCCAGAATGACTACATAGTCGCTCCTGGAACACTCCTCTGAGTTTAAAGACCTCAGCTGGCCATCAATTTCTTAATGAGCATATCTGAGATGCCTTGCAACGTTCTATTCAGAAGAGACCATCAATCTTTCTTACTTGTACGGATTTATGGACAGCCCTGCAGCACTACTTCACATACTAGTCTAGTACATGTAAGGTCACGTTGCGGCACTTCTGCGTACTGTCGGGGGCTCTACACAATTTTAGGCAGGTGTACCAGTTTGTTTCGCTATTCAGGGTACACCCCCCCCCCCACACACACACGCGCACACACGCACACACTCGCACACGCACAACCTACACCGAAGTTTGCCGGCACTTCATTAAAGCGACGTCTTGGCGGTTTCTGTCCTAGGATCACGAGTTTCCAGGAGGTTGCAGAAGGGTTGACACTGTAGCTGGAAGAACTCTCATCCTACTACGACGTTAAGAATCTGGAAGCCCTTACTCTTACGGAAATCAGATAACAAAACTGTGAGTTTGAGCAATATTAGGCAGGGTAAAGTCTAGAATTCTTATCTGACGGGAGGCGTACTTGAGTAATCCGTGCAGGTGTGGTAATAGCTGTGTCTCCAGTGGTGTAGGGGTCAGTGCAACTACCTAGCAAGCAGGAAACACGGGTTCGAATACAGCCTGGGTACACATTTTCAACTTTACCCTTTCGCAGTTGATGTCATTTTGTTGTTAGATTTTGGAAGGGACTGAACTTCAAAGGTTCTCAGTCCCGTTAATGTCATACATTCCGTGAATATAAATTGGAAATAATTATAGCGTCCACATAATGCAAAAATATCCCCACAATACTGTTGCATGATAAGAGACCTAAACACTTACCGTAAAATATACTTTACAAGTCTGTATATCATCGTCTATGGCTGGAGGGTCGTACTGAAAAAACTCGCGGATCATTCATGTCCTAGACAGCGCGATGTGCATCATCTGACGTCAACTCATAGGGAAGAACTGAGGTACAAAAAAACTATCTTCAGTGAATATTTGTCCAGTACCGCCATTTGTAGCTGGTCACTATCCAGCTAAAATATTACATGCCTACTTGCCCTCAGGAATAATTACAGTCTAATCTGTCAGACCTCATCGATCTAGCACATGCAGTTGGTACATACAAGCTAGAATCGGATGCTGAATCTAAGGGGCAACGAACCATGACATGAGGCGACTGTCTATTTATGACATTCACCAATGGAGGACGACTGTTTGCTAACAATACCGTGTCGTCTAACTTTTATCGGGACTGATAACCGTTGCAATTTAGTCCCCTCCAAAAACTAACAGCAATCTAACATTTATCCAGCTGTCTTCACCAGACAGATTCAGGCGGGACTCAGCCAAAACCATTGACATGAAACATAAATAATTTACTCTCCAAGTGTAGCGAGAGGCTTTGATTTTTTTTTTTACAGCAGCTCATCAAAGGCGAGCCAAAGAACGCCAGTCTTGTCCACGGATGAGGTTTTCGAACAGGTTCCGCGATCGTTTCATACTCGTTGGAGCACTCCAACTTGCCTCTGATACAGCTATACGATTAATCAGTGCTATGACGACCAAGTTAAATGTTCAAACGTTTGTTAAGCTTAAGGGACTTAACTGCGGGGTCATCAGTCCATAAACTTTCAAACTACTTACGAACTACCTTAGCCGGCCGCGGTGGGCGAGCCGTCTGCGGAGCGCCAGTCACAGTCTGCATGCCCACTACGGTCGGGGGTTCGAATCCCCCTGGTTTATAGATATTTGTGCCGTCCTTAGTATTATCTAGTCCATAAGTAGTTTGTAAGTTTAAGGACTGATGACCCCATAGTTAAGTCCCATAAGCTCTACAAACATTTGATTTGATGAACTACCTTATACTAAAGACGACACAAACATCTATGCCCGAGGGGGGATTCGAACCCCAGACCGTAGCGACCGTGCAGACTGTGACTGGCATGCCGCAGAACGCTCGGACACTGCGGCCGGCTCATGAAGTTATTATCATGAGTCGTCCAGCACCCACGCGCTAATTCGTACAATCCTTTTCTATACACTCGTTCCACACAATATCGGAAAAAAATGCCTTATCTGATCCGAACTGTAATGTTATCAGTAAACGATGTCCCAGATCCTGCCTAATTAGAAATCATTTACTTGTTAATAGAGTGTCAATAGACGTTACCGAATATATGCTTGATATGTGCTTAGCATAACTAACTTTTTACAGTCACTCACGAAAGGTCACTGCTGGGCCTACATGCATGCCACTTGTTAGGACCTTTTTCCCTGTATTGATTTTGCAACTCTTGCGTATCAAGGTCTGGCTGTCAGCGGCTTGTATGCTGCTCTTCAGCCAAGTGAATATACAGTTTTGACAAATAAAAAACAACAAGTAACAGAAGATATACATCAGATTTTAAAAACATTGATAGAAGTCCGTATAGCCTATGGGCGTCCATTAAAACAGTCGAAGATAGAGTCGTAAAACACACTGGATGTTGTCATTTGAAACCGGTCGAAGACATAAGACACGCAGTAGAACACGAGAGCACTAAACGATTACACGATAAAACTGATGGAACTGGTACCTCCTCTGACTTAGGCCCCAGTATTAAACTGCACATCCACGCTGTCCACGATGTTACACAAAGTATAAACGCTACATTGTCCCAGGGAGGACCTGTGTAGGAGAAAGAGGGATGGTGGAAAAAACGGGGTGGACTGGATGGCAAGAAGACACACAAAAGGGGGGGGGGGTGGAAACGGTTCAGAGCAAAGAGGAGGGGAGGTGAGGTACAAGTGAGTGGAGAGGGAGAGGAAGCTCTAAGGGAGGGAAGATCGAAGGCAGCGAATGGGGGGGGGGGGAGGGGGAGGGCGGCACTGATGGTAAGAGAGATAGATGTCGGGTCGGAGGTCATCATCCTGGCCACCTGTTAGTAATCTTAGTAACTTGCTGCTGGTACACTATTCCATCTTCTTCTATATACATACATGTGAATGTCTGTTCGGTGTATGTTTATCACGTTTGAACCACGAGACGTAGTGACTTAAAAAATTGTACAGTTACTAATTTATACCTGAGCAAGGTTTTAGGCATGGTTTTATAGCGATCGGATAGATATATATAGTTCTTTTAAGACTATAACACGAAATACGAAACAATAATTACTCTTTGAAAATCGTATTTACTCTTTGACTTACCAACAGTTAATATTTCTGAAAATGGTTTTATTGGTTGCTTTGTTCTATGAAATATGAGAACAATGCAGCCAAAACTACAAATCGCAAACGAATATGGTTGTATGTGGCAGTACTTATCGGTCTTCCATTGTGCACTAGGGTGCTTGTGGCTAATAACGACAAATAACGCTGTTCCATGTCGTCAAATTATTCAGAATTCGGACTGAAGGCAAGCGATGACGTTTGCGACTATATAACAAGGAGGTTAGATACAGCGAAACGTAATTCCAAAGACCGTATCTTTGGTCTACGCGTAATACACAGTCTTCTGTTCTTTCTCTAAAAGGACAAGCGTACGAATAAGGAAAAGTAAGAATAAGAAAGTAATACAAAAGAAAATTCTTTTAATACATCTTCATTACACACAAAAAATCTGTTACAGATATAAATAAATATACGACAATAACGATTAGACGTTTCGTGCGATACCTCATTGAAGCAACAATTTTGTCAGGACCATCAGCCGGAAAATGTGTTATTATAACTCGTATTTCTTTAATCTATTCCCATATGCCTTTTGAATCCAAACGACTTCAGTTTCCAGTTCGTCTAGCTTTTGCGATGACTATAAACAAAGCACAAGGACAATCGTTAAACGTCGCAGGCGTCAATTTACAGCTGCAGGAATCCAATTACAGCCGTCATGTTTTTCACACAATACAACAAATAACGTAGTTTACCAGAATCCCTTACAATGAAATGAAAATAAATTTGGACATTACTCTCGGCATACGTGTTGAGATAATGCAACACAAGCTGTAAGGTATACTGTATGTAGTATTATTGTAAAACATTTAGTACTTGACGTACTTTTATTATTACATTTGAATGTTTATTAAAAAGTTTATTTCTTAAGAACGTATTGTACTTCATTTCATTCTTCAAAACCATCTCATAGCACATTACGGAAAGACAGTTTATCTAACATAATTTAACAATACGCGAGCGGAGCCGCGCGTGTAAGCTAGTAGACCATTCGAGCGTCAAGTAAATCTGTGGATCTGACCAAACATAAATGTAGTTGAAAGTATTTTCGTGTTTTCTAACGTTATGAACGTGCGCTCTGTGGTGTGGTTCGCCGAAGAGAGCCTACAGCGTATTCGAAAGCCGGAAGTTTCAGCGAGACCCAGCCAGCTCGAAAAGCATACGAGGCCCATAGTCCCTGGACAAGCCGATAGGGGAACGAAGCAGTGAGACGCCGTCAGCGCGCGCAGCTACAATTGCGCACGCAGTACTCACTGTGTTACTACTGCGCTTTGTCTGTCACATCAGCCAATGGAGAGGTAGTAAACCGAGGCGGGCCAGTGTAATTATTGCCAGCGACGGGCCCAGCGGGGAGTTTATCGATGGTCTGCGGACCTGCGACGCACCCAGTCGCGGCCGAAGCCCTCGCCGTGCAACCGCAGTCAGCCGCAGCCAGGTCAGTTCGTATCGCTGCAGTATATCGGCTACCAACACCTACACTCGGAATGCTTCGGAACGAACTTCGAAAATTTTCAGCGATTAGACTGACAAGTGGATTGTTTTCTTTCAATTCTTTTACATGATCCTTAATCAGGACTCTTGTAGTAGGGGAGAGCGGGGCAAGGTGGGGTGGAGGGCAAGACGCGGTTTTTGTAATTTCTACCACGGCAGATACCGCAACCTAGCTACGAATAGTTGAACTAGTAGGCACTTGCTATGCGAGTTCCTGACAGTGCTGGTAGCCATTTTGAGCAAACCAATCGAAGCGAATACATCCAAACGTGTTTTCGTCTGTGCTGATATAATTTTTCGTCATTTTCAAACTTGAAAAGATAAGAGAAGTAATTGTTTCTCATACTTTTAAGAATTATCAATGAAAAATAAAAATAAAAACAGATTGTTTAGCAATAGCCGGCCGCCGTGGCCGAGGGGACTGAGGCGCTCCAGTCACGGTCTGCACGGCCACTACGGTCGGGGGTTCGAATCCCCCTTCGGGTATGGATATTTGTACCGTCCTTAGGATAAGCTAGTTGATAAGTAGTTTGTAAGTTTAGGGACTGATGACACCGTAGTTAAGTCCCTTAAGCTATACAAACATTTGGACATTGAAACATTTGTTTAGCAATAAATTAATGCATGCAAAAAGTAATCGAATATATCCTTGGAGATATAATGTTAACCTAACGTACAAATAGTCCCTGGGGGCAAGACGGGGTACCTAGTGGCAGGGCAAGATGGGGTATCCTAAGAGTTCATCTGTGAAGTCTGTTACAAAAATCCCTCTTTTCTTTTTGTAAAGGCAAAAGTGGGAAGAATAAAAAAAGCAATGACGAACTTGGCAAAGAAAATTAAAAAAATGAAGAAGAAAGCACATTAGAAGTAGATGACATTGCGTGCCTGTATTGCAGCTATTTCTACTCGCAGTCAACACAAGGATGGGTGTCTTGCGTCTCTTACAAAAAACGGTCTCACTGTTTATGTGCGGAAGAAGAGGACGAGGATGCCGAGGTACATCATGTGTGTGTGAATTTTGCTTACAAAACGACGATAATAACTGAGTAACAATAAAATGAACTTTAACATCACACAATGTTAACTTAATGCATTTTCATTAGATATTAAAATAAATCTTTTATGAATTTGTAAACCTGTGTTCACTGAATCATTTAATTATCTCTGCCTTGTACAGTATTGAGGTAACCCATCTTGCCCCAGCTGCGTACCCCATCTTTGCCCTCACTGTACCGTAGGAAAATATACTTTTTTAAATAGTAAATACAAACAATTTTGGTCCTATTTTTTCTATAAACTCTAGAAATACTGAAGTTTAGAGTGGAATATCTGGTATTTTACTAGAGCATTTTGTAAGCCTACAAAAAATTGTTAAGTGCTTAAGTACTCCGTCTTGCCCCGCTCTCCCCTACATCAACTGAGGAAAACCCATAGAATCCCTTAGAATGAAATGAAAATCATTGTGGACATTACTCTCAGCATACGTGTCGAGATAATGCAACACAGTCTGTAAAGTTTACTGTATGTATTATTTACAATACCCTGCTTCAAGATTTCATTGATAAACTTAAATTACTTACGACTTAGAATCAAGCCTCATTTATCATTACTTTTGCAACAACTGTGTTAATTTGTGTTTTCAAGTAGCTTTTTCACTAAGTGCTGTATTTTATGTTTTCAGAATAAATTTGTTCAGTACGCGTTAGCATAAACAGTGCTCTCTGTCCCCGTTTTAGAACAATGAGTTATAATATATTAATTTCTTTTCGATTCTTTTCGTCTTTGTGTTATTCATGTTTTCATATGTTACTTTCAGAGTGTGATTCATCCGCATATTATTAAATAATTTAAATGACACACTTTTCAACCAATAAAACTAGACAGGCCACTGAAACTGCAATTCCAGACAGAGTTAAATAATATCAAGTGCGATTTCACTGGGATATGTCAATACGAAGAAGCGAAGAGCATGAAACAGAGCTGCCGAAAGGAAATGTCATTTGCATCTAAACGCTCAAACGGAATTTAAAATGAGATGTTGTATGTTAAGTCCTACACTAAACAAATACCTATGCAATTTTTAAACGTTTATAAATTAATGGTATACTTTGGACTTACTGTTTGACTAGTACTTTGGGATGTCTGTGAATAATTTGGTATACCTAGTGGCGGATTTGCAAGAGCTTTGCGTCTACAGAAAATGCCGATTTGATTCACTACACATTGTCATAAAATTTCGCAAGCCACGCTATTGCAAACGAAGAAGAAAATTCAGTATACGTATTAATGACAAACATTAGATTCGGTATTTGTTTTGTGTAATAAAACAAATACGTACTTACCGTATTTTAGTGCACTAAAAAGTTACACGAAAGAGGTAAATGATAAGAAAACGATTTGTTAATTTACAGAACGACCATTTTTGTATACTTTTCACTTCTATAATGTTGGAAAATACCGCAATTTTTCACGAAGTTGAGTATCTTTTAGGCCCTTATTTTATTACCTTGTAGGTGTTGTCTTTAATTTTAAATACGTCCCCTGAAAATGTATTGATTTATAAAACGCAGTGTAAATAGAGTCAACACACAGAGAAAAATGAAGATGTGGTGTTATAATAGATGTGCTGTAAAAATACCCAAAGACAGCCCTCTGGAGTATTGAGACCTGTCGGTAGATCTCCAGAGCAAATCACATGGGTAAATAACATCAGGAATCGCCACTGAAATGATTCACAATCAAAAGAAGTGTAACGTGCATGACACGAAATAAATTGCCTTTCGTTAAACTGCGGAGATGAAATACAATTCCTTGAATTCAGAAGCAATTAAGGAACGACGGAAAGCACATAAAATGGCGTTACTGTATCTCTTTTTAATTGGGAATGACCGTGCCCTTGAAAACAGCCAAATCGTTTTCGTCAAGCAAAGTCAGTGGTACATTAGCTACAAGGGCAAAGGAAAAATATTTGCCTGAATGGGGAACATTCTTCTGAATGCGAAGTTTTTCCGCGCTGCTGGTCGAGCGCAATTATCTGATTGCCTCTGAATCCCTAGTGTACATCTTCTGAATGTACCAATATACTATGTGCAGTTTGTCAGATGCCAAGTATGCAGAGTCGGATATCTCAAAACACCGCGTATATGCAGCCAGCCTTAGATGAGCTTCCGCATTTCAGCGCCGCGCAGTAAAGACGAATGGCAGCATACGCGTAGGGATAACGTAGATAGCTCTTTTTTTCTCTCTCGAGAGAACGGCATGTTAAAGCGAATGCACAAAGAGATGTAGATAGACGGAAGGAGCATTTTATCATGCGGGTCCCTCGGGGAATTGGCGTATCGCACGCCTGGGCGCTGTTTTCCACTTTGCGGCTTCCTTCCTGGAGAGCGGCGTTCCTTCAAAGCGGGCGCCTCAACTTAGCGGGCAGGTAGCAAACACCCTTTGCACGCTCGTCCAATCGTAAAACAGGCTGCGCCCCGAGTGCAGACATGCAAATGCCTTCATTTAGCGCCCACAGCCCAACTCGCGGCTTCTATTGCGGAGCTTAACCCTCCCTCTATATACCTCTTACCCTCCCTCTCACTGCCTCTGCTTTCAAAATTGGCCTGGCCTGTCTCCAGTAGCGGATGTGAAATGCTGCCCTTAGCCACCTACCCAAAGAACTGAGGACATGTAATGTGAGACTGGCGTTTCATTTCTGGCAGTCTATGATGTACCTAGGCTATCATGTTCCAAATTTCTACGGTCTTGTAATGGTTGCATGTAGAGTGAAGCTCTACATGTGTGAATAACTCTAAAATCTCACGAGAATAGAAGATGACGAATTATAACCAAAATCATTGTTACTTTTCTAGAGAAATTGCCGCGCGGGAGTAGCAGAGCGGTCTGGAGCGCTACGTTGCGGATCGCGCGGCCTCCCGCGTCGGGGGTTCTAATCCCCCCTCGGGCATGGATGTTTGTGTCGTCTTTAGTATAAGTTACTTCATAAGTAGTTTGTAAGTTTAGGGACTGATGACCCCGCAGTTAGGTCCCATAAGCTTTACAAACATTTGAACATTTTCTACAGAAATTCAGATTCATCTCCAATCAAAGAAAAAAACCACTAATGAGTCAAAACAGAGGCTACATGAAAGTTAGGTGAAACCGTCTAGTCAGTCAGCCTATCGGGAAAACAGCTGGATAGACACGAATAGGGCTGCGCCTGCTGTGAACAGATTCAAAGGTGGTTGGCCACAGGCCGTAAACACCTTAAAGCTATGTTAGCCATGGACAGTCTTCAGGCTTTTGCCCTAGGCTGCGGAGGCAACGGAACACTTCAGGCGAATGTTTTGGTAACTCTGAAGCCTATGGCGCAGACCTGAATGTTTGATGCCTCTTCGCCTTCTGATTCCCATTCGCTGCCGTTTGCCAGTATTCAGAACATGGGTGATCGGTGACCTGTGGCATGGTCGCGAATCTCTGAATAGAAGGCAAAATCGGTGACTGGCCGAAAGCCTGTTCCCCTACTTCTCAGTACAAAGGTTTGAGCTGCTGAAAACTTGTGATAACGCCAATGAGCTAGCAAGGACTGCCTCACCTGTTGCAGGCGAAATGTTCAAATGTTTGTAAATCTATCGGACCAAACTGCGTGGTCATCAGTCCGTAGCTTACAAACTACTTAAACCTAGGTAAACTAACCTAAGGACAACACACACACCCATGCCCCAGGGAGGACTCGTACCTTCACGGCGAGCAACCGCGCGCTCCGCAGCGAGACGCTTTAGACAGCTCGGCTACCCCACCGCGGCTGTTGCAGACGTGTCTGATCCCCATGACAGGTCTGAACATGCAAAGAGGGTGCGTTTGTTTATCATTGGGAACTCTAGTGTTGCGCGGGTAATGGAGTTCTTTGGATCTGGAAAGGTGAGAAATGATACCAATGCTTGCCGGGGGCTTTCTTTCGAGATGTGAAAGAGGTTCTGCCGCCGGCGATGGATAACGTTGAGCGCACCTGGCTGCAAATCTTTGAACATGGCAGCAGCAACCACGCCTGCCCCCCGATTTCAAAGGCCATCAAAAAATGTTCAAATGTTTGTAGCACTTATGGGACTTAACTAAGGGGTCATCAGTCCCTAAGCTTACAAACTACTTATGAACTAGCTAAGACTAAGGACGGCACAAATATCCATGCCCGAGGGGGGATTCGAACCCCTGACCGTAGTGGCCGTGCAGACCGTGACTGAAGCGCCTCAGTCCCCGCGGCCACCTCGACCGGCTCAAAGGCCATCCTCGATTCCTACAGGACGCTGGCGGATTTCATAACAGTTGCAAAACTCGCTAACAAGGTGAATGCAGTGCTGCATGTTTATAGATATTGTTCCCAAAACCAGCCGCTGTCCTCCGGTTTGTAGCTGCATGACAGACTTAATCAGCACAAAACATCCATGCCCGAGAGGGGATTCGAATCCCAGACGGGGAACGGCCTCGCGCATCGTAGTATAGCGCTTCACTGCGCTCGGCATAATGAAAGCCCTCGACAGGCTTGATAAGAGGTCTCCTAATTTCAGACAGGGCAGCTTTCAGCGTAACAAGTACTTGAATGTAAATTTTACAACAGTAGTAGTTGGCTGCAGGAGTGTCAATGGAAATCCCACAACTACTCTCACTTATAAAGAGCCATAATAGCCAAGCTAGAGGCGTGCTTGGGGCCTGCGCAGGCCGCCAGGAACCGCTGCCACGACTGTCAGGCTGGACTCATTTATCGGCCCCGTGTCAGCAAGCCGAGAGCCACAAAGGGACTATTTCGTAGCTGCCCTAACCCCGCGATTGAATGGCCGTGAGCTCTATTGCGCCTTTCTGCGGTGCTCGTGGATGCTCCCCGTCGGGCGTTCGACTCCTCCCTCGAACTTGGGTGTGTGTGTTGTCCTTAGTTTAGTTTAAGTAGCTTGTAAGCCTAGGGACTGCCTAGAAACTCGGCAAGGAAGACGCCAGCCTGGCTCTACACTGTTGCGGCCATATAGTGAAATCTCTATGAGCAGTTCCGATGCACGTTTTTTTAGCTCCGCCAGGTTTGACCAACGGAGTATTTAATATATCTTTATGTGATGTTTGTGTTCGAAAGAACAGACACGAAATAGATATAAATAATTAAAGCGAAGACGGCCAAAAAAAATGTTTGTTAATCTTATGGGACTTAACTACGGGTCATCAGTCCCTAAACTTACAAACTACTTATGAACTACTTACGAACTATGACGGCACAAATATCCATGCCCGAGGGGGGATTCGAACCCCTGACCGTAGTGGCCGTGCAGACCGTGACTGAAGCGCCTCAGTCCCCGCGGCCACCTCGACCGGCTCAAAGGCCATCCTCGATTCCTACAGGACGCTGGCGGATTTCATAACAGTTGCAAAACTCGCTAACAAGGTGAATGCAGTGCTGCATGTTTATAGATATTGTTCCCAAAACCAGCCGCTGTCCTCCGGTTTGTAGCTGCATGACAGACTTAATCAGCACAAAACATCCATGCCCGAGAGGGGATTCGAATCCCAGACGGGGAACGGCCTCGCGCATCGTAGTATAGCGCTTCACTGCGCTCGGCATAATGAAAGCCCTCGACAGGCTTGATAAGAGGTCTCCTAATTTCAGACAGGGCAGCTTTCAGCGTAACAAGTACTTGAATGTAAATTTTACAACAGTAGTAGTTGGCTGCAGGAGTGTCAATGGAAATCCCACAACTACTCTCACTTATAAAGAGCCATAATAGCCAAGCTAGAGGCGTGCTTGGGGCCTGCGCAGGCCGCCAGGAACCGCTGCCACGACTGTCAGGCTGGACTCATTTATCGGCCCCGTGTCAGCAAGCCGAGAGCCACAAAGGGACTATTTCGTAGCTGCCCTAACCCCGCGATTGAATGGCCGTGAGCTCTATTGCGCCTTTCTGCGGTGCTCGTGGATGCTCCCCGTCGGGCGTTCGACTCCTCCCTCGAACTTGGGTGTGTGTGTTGTCCTTAGTTTAGTTTAAGTAGCTTGTAAGCCTAGGGACTGCCTAGAAACTCGGCAAGGAAGACGCCAGCCTGGCTCTACACTGTTGCGGCCATATAGTGAAATCTCTATGAGCAGTTCCGATGCACGTTTTTTTAGCTCCGCCAGGTTTGACCAACGGAGTATTTAATATATCTTTATGTGATGTTTGTGTTCGAAAGAACAGACACGAAATAGATATAAATAATTAAAGCGAAGACGGCCAAAAAAAATGTTTGTTAATCTTATGGGACTTAACTACGGGTCATCAGTCCCTAAACTTACAAACTACTTATGAACTACTTACGAACTATGACGGCACAAATATCCATGCCCGAGGGGGGATTCGAACCCCCGACCGTAGTGGCCGAAGACGGCCATTAATCCATTCTGCAGAGAGGATACACATTAGGCTCGACTCTTACAGGAATCGGCGAATCGCCGCGGGTACTGAGTGATAATGGTTTACTGAGTGATAATGGTTAAAATGCAGGTAATGCGTCCGCGACTAGCGCTTGACATGTAGATATTGGCAACGACGCGTTGAACGACGGGAGGCGAAGGAATCAGAAATAGCTTTACGCTTTGTAGAGAAATCTGCGTGTTGTACATAAATGTTGTTACGATCAAAACATTGTTGTATTGTGACAAAATTAAATACTGCAGTTTCGTCGGAGAAGAAATCATGGCGAATTTAAAGAAAATTACATAGAAAACCAATTAATTACATGGTGCAAGATAACAGAAATATCGGGAAGTCTTTATTCCGTGTTAAAAAAACATGGGGAACATTGCTTACCATCAAGCAGGCAGGAAGCAAGTGGCATCGTTCAGCTAGGAGGACCGTTCTGCTTTTCACAGATACCTGGACAGGGCTGTTGGCGGCGTACGCAAAGATGACGATCAATATGGAGGATGGGACTGAGTTGAAAGATAACCATACTTGCAAATAAAAAATTCTGTAATAATTCACCCTGTTGACTTGTAGCGAAACTAAATACACTGCTGAACGCAGAAAAATTTGGCGCATCTCATGAACCAACAGTATTATCTTCAGAACTACGAAAGTTAATTTTCATGGTATTTAAATATATCATAGTTAAACTTAAATTTACCAACACTTGAATGCGTCATGCTATTCCACCAAACTATATCTTAGATGATAGCTTGATACGTCAAGTTATCTTAAAAGCAACAGACTTTTATCTATTTATTTCAGGATTTATTACACATGTTATAAAAGTTTAGTACGAAATACAGTGAGATCACCGTAACATCCACAGTAACTCAGCAATTCCAAGCAGCATGAGATGCACTTCTTATCCTCATGTTAATATACGTTGCCTGTAGTGGCCATTTTAGCAGCAGATGAATACTATGTATTTTCACAGAAGCATTTTTTAAAGAAAATGCCTTCTGCTACTGCAAAGGAAGGTTTTTTTTTTTTTATTTTTACAATTCATCCATACGCGTTCCGTTTTTTTAACAAGACATGATCAGTGGGTGTCCTGAAAAATTTACATACTTTTGTTTACACGTATAGGTTAGGATTTTACATAAGAACAAAATATTTCGTTTATGATTAAAAACAGTTAGTTTTTGGGTATAAAATGGTGTAAACAGAACTTTTCTATTTAATACTGTAAAATGTTAAGGTAATGTTGAAGTGGTCAAAATTAAGTCAAAATAAATCTTTACTGTTACGAAATGTTTTGTACATAAGTAAAATCATAACCCACATGTGTAAACAAAACATGTAAATATTTCAGGGCACCCACTAATCATGCTTTGTGAAAAAACGGAACGCGTCTGGATGAATTGTAAAAATAAAAACCCTTCGTTTGGAGTAGCAGAAGGCGTTTTCTTTAAAAAATGCTACTGTGGAAATACATAGTATTCATCTTCTGCTAAAATGGCCACTACAAGCAACGTATATTAACATGAGGGTAAGAGATGCATCTCATATTACTATGAAAATGCATCATGTTAATATATTTAATTAATAAATAATTCTATATTTTTCCAGTGAATTTACGTAAATATTTAGTAGTGCGATCGGTGTAGCTCATGAAAGCTGGCTTGTTTATTTATTTCACCCATTATTTGCACTGCTGATAAAGAATCACAAAGTGACTGTATGCTTACAACTTTTCTATTTAATACTGTAAAATGTTACGGTAATGTTGAAGTGGTCAAAATTAAGTCAAAATAAATCTTTACTGTTACGAACACTGCCACGTTTGGAGGGGATGGCGATTTGTCAATGAAGGAGTGGTTATGACAGAAGACTGCGGTAGTCAAGTGAAAGACTTTATAACTCGTCTTGGAAGAAAAAGGAACTGGCTGGTTAACTGAATTGATTCGTTTGAGACCGTTGGAATCTGTGCAGCAAATGGTCGCTTTGTCGGAACTTTAACTTTGTGAGAACTTTAATTTTGCCAAAGGCTAATATTTGACGGTTTAAGAACTTTAACATTTTCAGATTTCATTTCGGAATTTTGAGTGAACGGTGTACGTGATTCTACACGAGAATTAACGAGTGATATGTTATTTGTCGAACTAGGACTTAAACTATTTTGAATTGTCGATTATTTCGTGTTGTGTGATCGCGAAATGGACTTAATGTCTCAGCATCGTCAATGATTACTGAGTTACAGATTTTGCTACCATTCTCATAACGCAGTTAAAGCATCTGCTAAGATAATTTTAAAATGTTTGTTCCTAATTGAAACTTTTATCCATTGTGTAGGAACCTGCGACTGTTTATTGAAATAGGTTTCAGAAATTACAGCAACCAGTCGCCTTTTGTTTCTTCTTAATGAAGATTTATTTAAACCATTACCGGTTTCGAGCTGCCTAGCAGCTCATCTTCAGATGGTATAAAATATTACAAGTTACATTTCAATCTGTGGTAGGGCAGAAAACGAGAAAATGGTAAACACTAATTTTGGTAGGCTATACTTAAATTACAATAAAAGTTTGTCTTCAAGACATTACTTACAGTTATGCACTTTACATGTAGTTTGTCCATATTTGGTCCGCTTATTGATAGAATATCAGAACACTTCTTTTCCATCATCATGCCACAACAAATCACACGAATTTTAGGTGGTAAAATTAATAAATATTTCACACACATTACTTTTTAGCCACTAGCATAACTTACAGCTTGTAAACAAACCAAAGAGTATGTTTATACACAAGATAAGAACTATGTGAAACCAAAGACTAATAAAAGCTTAAGACATTTGAATTTGTGTGTTATTCATTGATTCGAAAATTTCAAAATAATTTTGGGCTTTGGTAGGGAGAAGTGTAGGTGGTGGTGTAAGGGGTGGGGTGGAGTGGGATGAAGTAGAAGAAGACGATAGAAAGAGTGTAAGTGCTAGGAGATTTTTTTTTTTTTTTTTTTTTGTGTTCTGTGTGTGTGTGTGTGTGTGTGTGTGTTATTTATGTGTGTAATGGGGGGGGGGTATTTGTGAATGATTGTCTAATTATTCAATTTTATAGAGTCTTCAAAATACTGGAAGAATGAGGTATTTGCTAGTTCTGTCTGCTCATTAAGAATTGTGTGTGGTGATTTATATTTGTGGATGAAAATCTCTAATTGTTCAAGGAGATCCATTTTTAGTCCCTTGTCTACAGAGTGTAGTATATTGAGGTTGGTATTTATGCCTGTAATGGAATGTTTGTTTTCTGCAAGGTGGGCAGCAAATGAGGATTTTTGTAAGTTGTTTAAACGGAGTGCGTCTGTATGTTCTTTGTATCGGATATTAAAACTTCTACCTGTTTGCCCTATGTAGTAGCAGGAGCAGCTGTCGCATGTTAATTTATATATACCGGATTTGTGAAAGGGTGTGGTGGTTCTTTTAGTGTTATGAACTATTTTGTCTTTTATTTGGTTTTTAGTGTGAAAGCTTACTTTGACCTTGTGTGGTTTAAACAGCTTAGCCAGTTTGTATGAGATGTTGCCGAGAAATGGCATGCAGATAAATTTGGTTTCTTCTGCTTCTGAGGATTCGTTTGTTGTTGCTGTTTGATTGGATTTAATATTATCATCCAATTTATCTACAATGGTTGGGTCATAAGCATTGTTCAATGCTATGGTTTTTAGAATATTTATTTCTTTAGTTTTAGCAATGGTATCGGGTTGAATTTTATGTATTCGGTTAAGTGCTGATTTGAAGAAGGCTAGTTTATGCTGATTTGGGTGGCATGATGTATTATTTATTATGGCATCTGATGTGGTAGGTTTCCTGTATATTTGAAATTTATGTTTGTTGTCTTGATGTGTGATGTTAAGGTCAAGAAAATTGATCCCAGATTGTGTTTCATGCTCCACTGTAAATTTTATTTTGGGATGAACTTTATTCAGTTTGTCAGCTAATGCATCAATATCATTGGTTGTTCCATTATATAACAACAAGGTGTCATCAACATACCTTTTATAATAGATGATTTTATCTTTTTCAATTGGGTTTGCTTTAAAGAATTTGTTTTCAAAATCATTAATGTAGATATCAGCAAGAAGACCAGCTAAGCTGCTCCCCATTGCCAGACCATCATGTTGAATATACATTTTGTTGTTGAAGCAAAAGTAATTATGTGATAGTACTAACTCAAGCAGGTCCGTTAATTCATATATTTCAAAGTTACTTAGTTTTTTGTGGTGCATTAGGTTGTCTTTTATTATACGAAGTGTGTCTATTATAGGAATGTTGGTGTATAAGTTCACTATATCGAGGGATGTAAACCTTGCCGAGTTGGGTATGGTAATGTTTCTGATGCTATCAATCAATTCATAACTGTTTTTTATGGTATAGTTGGTTGGGAATGTGTAGTATTTCTTGATTAATTCATGAAGTTTTTTGGTTACTTTGTAGCCCGGACTATTTATCGAGTTGACTATCGGGCGTATTGGGTGCCCACTTTTGTGAATCTTGGGTTGTGATCTGAGCTTTGGGGCTGTGGGATTCATTATTAAACAGTGTTTAGCTTCAGTGGATGTTAAAAGGAAGTTGCAGTTCTTTAGCATGTTTTTTATTTTAGCTTGGTATTTGAGGGTAGGATCAGATTCAATTTCTGTTATGTTGTTGTTTTTAAAAAATTCTAAAGTTTTGTTAATGTACTCTGATTGATACATTATTACAGCTGTGTTACCTTTGTCAGCTTTGACAACAAGGGCATCATTAGTTGTTAACTTTTTATTAATTTGGTTCATTGTTGCAGCTTCTATGTAAGTGTTACTGTGTAGTTTTTCTCTTTCTAAGCTTTTCATTATTATTTTGTTTGCTTCATGGGCTACAGAATTTTGATTCTTTTGGTTTAGCTTTGCTGACATGCAGGCTATTTTGGTGTTAGTGATTAGGTCTTTAATATTATTAGCATTTAGTTTTGTGGCAATATTATGTTTAAGACCTTTATTTAGCAGGTTTAGTTCTGTGTTGTTGAAGTTAATGCTGGTAGTGTTTATTACTTTCTCAAAGAATTTATGTTGTTCAGAAGGTGTATCAGAGTGAGAAGTGGGGGATTTTTTGGCAATGAGAAATGAAAGATTCTTCTTTTCTTTGATTGAGATGTTTAGCATCTCTTTGTCCACAGATAGTTGGACTGTATCTAGGAAATTAGTAAGTTGGGTTAGTGTAAGATAGTTGCTTAACTCTAGGTGCAGCATGTAGATATCCCTGTTTAACAAGTCTTTTCGTTTGTAATGTGATCTAATTTCATTTTTGATCCATACATTTTCACATTTCCTTTTGGCTGCTACTGCAGATGCACTTAGGTCTTTGACAACAACTCTAACAAAATTGGGTGTAACATTCTCATAAATACATTGCTTATTAAATTTTATAGCAAGAATGGTTTTCATTAATTTTATTTTGCACTTCCTGTATTTGTTCATTGTTCCTTTTACCTGGCTAGGTAATAAAATGAAACTTTTATCCATTGTGTAGGAACCTGCGACTGTTTATTGAAATAGGTTTCAGAAATTACAGCAACCAGTCGCCTTTTGTTTCTTCTTAATGAAGATTTATTTAAACCATTACCGGTTTCGAGCTGCCTAGCAGCTCATCTTCAGATGGTATAAAATATTACAAGTTACATTTCAATCTGTGGTAGGGCAGAAAACGAGAAAATGGTAAACACTAATTTTGGTAGGCTATACTTAAATTACAATAAAAGTTTGTCTTCAAGACATTACTTACAGTTATGCACTTTACATGTAGTTTGTCCATATTTGGTCCGCTCATTGATAGAATATCAGAACACTTCTTTTCCATCATCATGCCACAACAAATCACACGAATTTTAGGTGGTAAAATTAATAAATATTTCACACACATTACGTTTTAGCCACTAGCATAACTTACAGCTTGTAAACAAACCAAAGAGTATGTTTATACACAAGATAAGAACTATGTGAAACCAAAGACTAATAAAAGCTTAAGACATTTGAATGTGTGTGTTATTCATTGATTCGAAAATTTCAAAATAATTTTGGGCTTTGGTAGGGAGAAGTGTAGGTGGTGGTGTAAGGGGTGGGGTGGAGTGGGATGAAGTAGAAGAAGACGATAGAAAGAGTGTAAGTACTAGGAGATTTTTTTTTTTTTTTTTTTTTTTTGTGTTCTGTGTGTGTGTGTGTGTGTGTGTGTAATGGGGGGGGGGGTATTTGTGAATGATTGTCTAATTATTCAATTTTATAGAGTCTTCAAAATACTGGAAGAATGAGGTATTTGCTAGTTCTGTCTGCTCATTAAGAATTGTGTGTGGTGATTTATATTTGTGGATGAAAATCTCTAATTGTTCAAGGAGATCCATTTTTAGTCCCTTGTCTACAGAGTGTAGTATATTGAGGTTGGTATTTATGCCTGTAATGGAATGTTTGTTTTCTGCAAGGTGGGCAGCAAATGAGGATTTTTGTAAGTTGTTTAAACGGAGTGCGTCTGTATGTTCTTTGTATCGGATATTAAAACTTCTACCTGTTTGCCCTATGTAGTAGCAGGAGCAGCTGTCGCATGTTAATTTATATATACTGGATTTGTGAAAGGGTGTGGTGGTTCTTTTAGTGTTATGAACTATTTTGTCTTTTATTTGGTTTTTAGTGTGAAAGCTTACTTTGACCTTGTGTGGTTTAAACAGCTTAGCCAGTTTGTATGAGATGTTGCCGAGAAATGGCATGCAGATAAATTTGGTTTCTTCTGCTTCTGAGGATTCGTTTGTTGTTGCTGTTTGATTGGATTTAATATTATCATCCAATTTATCTACAATGGTTGGGTCATAAGCATTGTTCAATGCTATGGTTTTTAGAATATTTATTTCTTTAGTTTTAGCAATGGTATCGGGTTGAATTTTATGTATTCGGTTAAGTGCTGATTTGAAGAAGGCTAGTTTATGCTGATTTGGGTGGCATGATGTATTATTTATTATGGCATCTGATGTGGTAGGTTTCCTGTATATTTGAAATTTATGTTTGTTGTCTTGATGTGTGATGTTAAGGTCAAGAAAATTGATCCCAGATTGTGTTTCATGCTCCACTGTAAATTTTATTTTGGGATGAACTTTATTCAGTTTGTCAGCTAATGCATCAATATCATTGGTTGTTCCATTATATAACAACAAGGTGTCATCAACATACCTTTTATAATAGATGATTTTATCTTTTTCAATTGGGTTTGCTTTAAAGAATTTGTTTTCAAAATCATTAATGTAGATATCAGCAAGAAGACCAGCTAAGCTGCTCCCCATTGCCAGACCATCATGTTGAATATACATTTTGTTGTTGAAGCAAAAGTAATTATGTGATAGTACTAACTCAAGCAGGTCCGTTAATTCATATATTTCAATGTTACTTAGTTTTTTGTGGTGCATTAGGTTGTCTTTTATTATACGAAGTGTGTCTATTATAGGAATGTTGGTGTATAAGTTCACTATATCGAGGGATGTAAACCTTGCCGAGTTGGGTAAGGTAATGTTTCTGATGCTATCAATCACTTCATAACTGTTTTTTATGGTATAGTTGGTTGGGAATGTGTAGTATTTCTTGATTAATTCATGAAGTTTTTTGGTTACTTTGTAGCCCGGACTATTTATCGAGTTGACTATCGGGCGTATTGGGTGCCCACTTTTGTGAATCTTGGGTTGTGATCTGAGCTTTGGGGCTGTGGGATTCATTATTAAACAGTGTTTAGCTTCAGTGGATGTTAAAAGGAAGTTGCAGTTCTTTAGCATGTTTTTTATTTTAGCTTGGTATTTGAGGGTAGGATCAGATTCAATTTCTGTTATGTTGTTGTTTTTAAAAAATTCTAAAGTTTTGTTAATGTACTCTGATTGATACATTATTACAGCTGTGTTACCTTTGTCAGCTTTGACAACAAGGGCATCATTAGTTGTTAACTTTTTATTAATTTGGTTCATTGTTGCAGCTTCTATGTAAGTGTTACTGTGTAGTTTTTCTCTTTCTAAGCTTTTCATTATTATTTTGTTTGCTTCATGGGCTACAGAATTTTGATTCTTTTGGTTTAGCTTTGCTGACATGCAGGCTATTTTGGTGTTAGTGATTAGGTCTTTAATATTATTAGCATTTAGTTTTGTGGCAATATTATGTTTAAGACCTTTATTTAGCAGGTTTAGTTCTGTGTTGTTGAAGTTAATGCTGGTAGTGTTTATTACTTTCTCAAAGAATTTATGTTGTTCAGAAGGTGTATCAGAGTGAGAAGTGGGGGATTTTTTGGCAATGAGAAATGAAAGATTCTTCTTTTCTTTGATTGAGATGTTTAGCATCTCTTTGTCCACAGATAGTTGGACTGTATCTAGGAAATTAGTAAGTTGGGTTAGTGTAAGATAGTTGCTTAACTCTAGGTGCAGCATGTAGATATCCCTGTTTAACAAGTCTTTTCGTTTGTAATGTGATCTAATTTCATTTTTGATCCATACATTTTCACATTTCCTTTTGGCTGCTACTGCAGATGCACTTAGGTCTTTGACAACAACTCTAACAAAATTGGGTGTAACATTCTCATAAATACATTGCTTATTAAATTTTATAGCAAGAATGGTTTTCATTAATTTTATTTTGCACTTCCTGTATTTGTTCATTGTTCCTTTTACCTGGCTAGGTAATAAAATGAAACTTTTATCCATTGTGTAGGAACCTGCGACTGTTTATTGAAATAGGTTTCAGAAATTACAGCAACCAGTCGCCTTTTGTTTCTTCTTAATGAAGATTTATTTAAACCATTACCGGTTTCGAGCTGCCTAGCAGCTCATCTTCAGATGGTATAAAATATTACAAGTTACATTTCAATCTGTGGTAGGGCAGAAAACGAGAAAATGGTAAACACTAATTTTGGTAGGCTATACTTAAATTACAATAAAAGTTTGTCTTCAAGACATTACTTACAGTTATGCACTTTACATGTAGTTTGTCCATATTTGGTCCGCTCATTGATAGAATATCAGAACACTTCTTTTCCATCATCATGCCACAACAAATCACACGAATTTTAGGTGGTAAAATTAATAAATATTTCACACACATTACGTTTTAGCCACTAGCATAACTTACAGCTTGTAAACAAACCAAAGAGTATGTTTATACACAAGATAAGAACTATGTGAAACCAAAGACTAATAAAAGCTTAAGACATTTGAATGTGTGTGTTATTCATTGATTCGAAAATTTCAAAATAATTTTGGGCTTTGGTAGGGAGAAGTGTAGGTGGTGGTGTAAGGGGTGGGGTGGAGTGGGATGAAGTAGAAGAAGACGATAGAAAGAGTGTAAGTACTAGGAGATTTTTTTTTTTTTTTTTTTTTTTTGTGTTCTGTGTGTGTGTGTGTGTGTGTGTGTGTAATGGGGGGGGGTATTTGTGAATGATTGTCTAATTATTCAATTTTATAGAGTCTTCAAAATACTGGAAGAATGAGGTATTTGCTAGTTCTGTCTGCTCATTAAGAATTGTGTGTGGTGATTTATATTTGTGGATGAAAATCTCTAATTGTTCAAGGAGATCCATTTTTAGTCCCTTGTCTACAGAGTGTAGTATATTGAGGTTGGTATTTATGCCTGTAATGGAATGTTTGTTTTCTGCAAGGTGGGCAGCAAATGAGGATTTTTGTAAGTTGTTTAAACGGAGTGCGTCTGTATGTTCTTTGTATCGGATATTAAAACTTCTACCTGTTTGCCCTATGTAGTAGCAGGAGCAGCTGTCGCATGTTAATTTATATATACTGGATTTGTGAAAGGGTGTGGTGGTTCTTTTAGTGTTATGAACTATTTTGTCTTTTATTTGGTTTTTAGTGTGAAAGCTTACTTTGACCTTGTGTGGTTTAAACAGCTTAGCCAGTTTGTATGAGATGTTGCCGAGAAATGGCATGCAGATAAATTTGGTTTCTTCTGCTTCTGAGGATTCGTTTGTTGTTGCTGTTTGATTGGATTTAATATTATCATCCAATTTATCTACAATGGTTGGGTCATAAGCATTGTTCAATGCTATGGTTTTTAGAATATTTATTTCTTTAGTTTTAGCAATGGTATCGGGTTGAATTTTATGTATTCGGTTAAGTGCTGATTTGAAGAAGGCTAGTTTATGCTGATTTGGGTGGCATGATGTATTATTTATTATGGCATCTGATGTGGTAGGTTTCCTGTATATTTGAAATTTATGTTTGTTGTCTTGATGTGTGATGTTAAGGTCAAGAAAATTGATCCCAGATTGTGTTTCATGCTCCACTGTAAATTTTATTTTGGGATGAACTTTATTCAGTTTGTCAGCTAATGCATCAATATCATTGGTTGTTCCATTATATAACAACAAGGTGTCATCAACATACCTTTTATAATAGATGATTTTATCTTTTTCAATTGGGTTTGCTTTAAAGAATTTGTTTTCAAAATCATTAATGTAGATATCAGCAAGAAGACCAGCTAAGCTGCTCCCCATTGCCAGACCATCATGTTGAATATACATTTTGTTGTTGAAGCAAAAGTAATTATGTGATAGTACTAACTCAAGCAGGTCCGTTAATTCATATATTTCAATGTTACTTAGTTTTTTGTGGTGCATTAGGTTGTCTTTTATTATACGAAGTGTGTCTATTATAGGAATGTTGGTGTATAAGTTCACTATATCGAGGGATGTAAACCTTGCCGAGTTGGGTAAGGTAATGTTTCTGATGCTATCAATCACTTCATAACTGTTTTTTATGGTATAGTTGGTTGGGAATGTGTAGTATTTCTTGATTAATTCATGAAGTTTTTTGGTTACTTTGTAGCCCGGACTATTTATCGAGTTGACTATCGGGCGTATTGGGTGCCCACTTTTGTGAATCTTGGGTTGTGATCTGAGCTTTGGGGCTGTGGGATTCATTATTAAACAGTGTTTAGCTTCAGTGGATGTTAAAAGGAAGTTGCAGTTCTTTAGCATGTTTTTTATTTTAGCTTGGTATTTGAGGGTAGGATCAGATTCAATTTCTGTTATGTTGTTGTTTTTAAAAAATTCTAAAGTTTTGTTAATGTACTCTGATTGATACATTATTACAGCTGTGTTACCTTTGTCAGCTTTGACAACAAGGGCATCATTAGTTGTTAACTTTTTATTAATTTGGTTCATTGTTGCAGCTTCTATGTAAGTGTTACTGTGTAGTTTTTCTCTTTCTAAGCTTTTCATTATTATTTTGTTTGCTTCATGGGCTACAGAATTTTGATTCTTTTGGTTTAGCTTTGCTGACATGCAGGCTATTTTGGTGTTAGTGATTAGGTCTTTAATATTATTAGCATTTAGTTTTGTGGCAATATTATGTTTAAGACCTTTATTTAGCAGGTTTAGTTCTGTGTTGTTGAAGTTAATGCTGGTAGTGTTTATTACTTTCTCAAAGAATTTATGTTGTTCAGAAGGTGTATCAGAGTGAGAAGTGGGGGATTTTTTGGCAATGAGAAATGAAAGATTCTTCTTTTCTTTGATTGAGATGTTTAGCATCTCTTTGTCCACAGATAGTTGGACTGTATCTAGGAAATTAGTAAGTTGGGTTAGTGTAAGATAGTTGCTTAACTCTAGGTGCAGCATGTAGATATCCCTGTTTAACAAGTCTTTTCGTTTGTAATGTGATCTAATTTCATTTTTGATCCATACATTTTCACATTTCCTTTTGGCTGCTACTGCAGATGCACTTTGGTCTTTGACAACAACTCTAACAAAATTGGGTGTAACATTCTCATAAATACATTGCTTATTAAATTTTATAGCAAGAATGGTTTTCATTAATTTTATTTTGCACTTCCTGTATTTGTTCATTGTTCCTTTTACCTGGCTAGGTAATAAAATGAAACTTTTATCCATTGTGTAGGAACCTGCGACTGTTTATTGAAATAGGTTTCAGAAATTACAGCAACCAGTCGCCTTTTGTTTCTTCTTAATGAAGATTTATTTAAACCATTACCGGTTTCGAGCTGCCTAGCAGCTCATCTTCAGATGGTATAAAATATTACAAGTTACATTTCAATCTGTGGTAGGGCAGAAAACGAGAAAATGGTAAACACTAATTTTGGTAGGCTATACTTAAATTACAATAAAAGTTTGTCTTCAAGACATTACTTACAGTTATGCACTTTACATGTAGTTTGTCCATATTTGGTCCGCTTATTGATAGAATATCAGAACACTTCTTTTCCATCATCATGCCACAACAAATCACACGAATTTTAGGTGGTAAAATTAATAAATATTTCACACACATTACTTTTTAGCCACTAGCATAACTTACAGCTTGTAAACAAACCAAAGAGTATGTTTATACACAAGATAAGAACTATGTGAAACCAAAGACTAATAAAAGCTTAAGACATTTGAATTTGTGTGTTATTCATTGATTCGAAAATTTCAAAATAATTTTGGGCTTTGGTAGGGAGAAGTGTAGGTGGTGGTGTAAGGGGTGGGGTGGAGTGGGATGAAGTAGAAGAAGACGATAGAAAGAGTGTAAGTGCTAGGAGATTTTTTTTTTTTTTTTTTTTTTTTTTGTGTTCTGTGTGTGTGTGTGTGTGTGTGTAATGGGGGGGGGTATTTGTGAATGATTGTCTAATTATTCAATTTTATAGAGTCTTCAAAATACTGGAAGAATGAGGTATTTGCTAGTTCTGTCTGCTCATTAAGAATTGTGTGTGGTGATTTATATTTGTGGATGAAAATCTCTAATTGTTCAAGGAGATCCATTTTTAGTCCCTTGTCTACAGAGTGTAGTATATTGAGGTTGGTATTTATGCCTGTAATGGAATGTTTGTTTTCTGCAAGGTGGGCAGCAAATGAGGATTTTTGTAAGTTGTTTAAACGGAGTGCGTCTGTATGTTCTTTGTATCGGATATTAAAACTTCTACCTGTTTGCCCTATGTAGTAGCAGGAGCAGCTGTCGCATGTTAATTTATATACACCGGATTTGTGAAAGGGTGTGGTGGTTCTTTTAGTGTTATGAACTATTTTGTCTTTTATTTGGTTTTTAGTGTGAAAGCTTACTTTGACCTTGTGTGGTTTAAACAGCTTAGCCAGTTTGTATGAGATGTTGCCGAGAAATGGCATGCAGATAAATTTGGTTTCTTCTGCTTCTGAGGATTCGTTTGTTGTTGCTGTTTGATTGGATTTAATATTATCATCCAATTTATCTACAATGGTTGGGTCATAAGCATTGTTCAATGCTATGGTTTTTAGAATATTTATTTCTTTAGTTTTAGCAATGGTATCGGGTTGAATTTTATGTATTCGGTTAAGTGCTGATTTGAAGAAGGCTAGTTTATGCTGATTTGGGTGGCATGATGTATTATTTATTATGGCATCTGATGTGGTAGGTTTCCTGTATATTTGAAATTTATGTTTGTTGTCTTGATGTGTGATGTTAAGGTCAAGAAAATTGATCCCAGATTGTGTTTCATGCTCCACTGTAAATTTTATTTTGGGATGAACTTTATTCAGTTTGTCAGCTAATGCATCAATATCATTGGTTGTTCCATTATATAACAACAAGGTGTCATCAACATACCTTTTATAATAGATGATTTTATCTTTTTCAATTGGGTTTGCTTTAAAGAATTTGTTTTCAAAATCATTAATGTAGATATCAGCAAGAAGACCAGCTAAGCTGCTCCCCATTGCCAGACCATCATGTTGAATATACATTTTGTTGTTGAAGCAAAAGTAATTATGTGATAGTACTAACTCAAGCAGGTCCATTAATTCATATATTTCAATGTTACTTAGTTTTTTGTGGTGCATTAGGTTGTCTTTTATTATACGAAGTGTGTCTATTATAGGAATGTTGGTGTATAAGTTCACTATATCGAGGGATGTAAACCTTGCCGAGTTGGGTATGGTAATGTTTCTGATGCTATCAATCAATTCATAACTGTTTTTTATGGTATAGTTGGTTGGGAATGTGTAGTATTTCTTGATTAATTCATGAAGTTTTTTGGTTACTTTGTAGCCCGGACTATTTATCGAGTTGACTATCGGGCGTATTGGGTGCCCACTTTTGTGAATCTTGGGTTGTGATCTGAGCTTTGGGGCTGTGGGATTCATTATTAAACAGTGTTTAGCTTCAGTGGATGTTAAAAGGAAGTTGCAGTTCTTTAGCATGTTTTTTATTTTAGCTTGGTATTTGAGGGTAGGATCAGATTCAATTTCTGTTATGTTGTTGTTTTTAAAAAATTCTAAAGTTTTGTTAATGTACTCTGATTGATACATTATTACAGCTGTGTTACCTTTGTCAGCTTTGACAACAAGGGCATCATTAGTTGTTAATTTTTTATTAATTTGGTTCATTGTTGCAGCTTCTATGTAAGTGTTACTGTGTAGTTTTTCTCTTTCTAAGCTTTTCATTATTACTTTGTTTGCTTCATGGGCTACAGAATTTTGATTCTTTTGGTTTAGCTTTGCTGACATGCAGGCTATTTTGGTGTTAGTGATTAGGTCTTTAATATTATTAGCATTTAGTTTTGTGGCAATATTATGTTTAAGACCTTTATTTAGCAGGTTTAGTTCTGTGTTGTTGAAGTTAATGCTGGTAGTGTTTATTACTTTCTCAAAGAATTTATGTTGTTCAGAAGGTGTATCAGAGTGAGAAGTGGGGGATTTTTTGGCAATGAGAAATGAAAGATTCTTCTTTTCTTTGATTGTGATGTTTAGCATCTCTTTGTCCACAGATAGTTGGACTGTATCTAGGAAATTAGTAAGTTGGGTTAGTGTAAGATAGTTGCTTAACTCTAGGTGCAGCATGTAGATATCCCTGTTTAACAAGTCTTTTCGTTTGTAATGTGATCTAATTTCATTTTTGATCCATACATTTTCACATTTCCTTTTGGCTGCTACTGCAGATGCACTTTGGTCTTTGACAACAACTCTAACAAAATTGGGTGTAACATTCTCATAAATACATTGCTTATGAAATTTTATAGCAAGAATGGTTTTCATTAATTTTATTTTGCACTTCCTGTATTTGTTCATAGGTTTTCGAATCAATGAATAACACACAAATTCAAATGTCTTAAGCTTTTATTAGTCTTTGGTTTCACATAGTTCTTATCTTGTGTATAAACATACTCTTTGGTTTGTTTACAAGCTGTAAGTTATGCTAGTGGCTAAAAAGTAATGTGTGTGAAATATTTATTAATTTTACCACCTAAAATTCGTGTGATTTGTTGTGGCATGATGATGGAAAAGAAGTGTTCTGATATTCTATCAATAAGCGGACCAAATATGGACAAACTACATGTAAAGTGCATAACTGTAAGTAATGTCTTGAAGACAAACTTTTATTGTAATTTAAGTATAGCCTACCAAAATTAGTGTTTACCATTTTCTCGTTTTCTGCCCTACCACAGATTGAAATGTAACTTGTAATATTTTATACCATCTGATGATGAGCTGCTAGGCAGCTCGAAACCGGTAATGGTTTAAATAAATCTTCATTAAGAAGAAACAAAAGGCGACTGGTTGCTGTAATTTCTGAAACCTATTTCAATAAACAGTCGCAGGTTCCTACACAATGGATAAAAGTTTCATTTTATTACCTAGCCAGGTAAAAGGAACAATGAACAAATACAGGAAGTGCAAAATAAAATTAATAAAAACCATTCTTGCTATAAAATTTAATAAGCAATGTATTTATGAGAATGTTACACCCAATTTTGTTAGAGTTGTTGTCAAAGACCAAAGTGCATCTGCAGTAGCAGCCAAAAGGAAATGTGAAAATGTATGGATCAAAAATGAAATTAGATCACATTACAAACGAAAAGACTTGTTAAACAGGGATATCTACATGCTGCACCTAGAGTTAAGCAACTATCTTACACTAACCCAACTTACTAATTTCCTAGATACAGTCCAACTATCTGTGGACAAAGAGATGCTAAACATCTCAATCAAACAAAAGAAGAAACTTTCATTTCTCATTGCCAAAAAATCCCCCACTTCTCACTCTGATACACCTTCTGAACAACATAAATTCTTTGAGAAAGTAATAAACACTACCAGCATTAACTTCAACAACACAGAACTAAACCTGCTAAATAAAGGTCTTAAACATAATATTGCCACAAAACTAAATGCTAATAATATTAAAGACCTAATCACTAACACCAAAATAGCCTGCATGTCAGCAAAGCTAAACCAAAAGAATCAAAATTCTGTAGCCCATGAAGCAAACAAAATAATAATGAAAAGCTTAGAAAGAGAAAAACTACACAGTAACACTTACATAGAAGCTGCAACAATGAACCAAATTAATAAAAAGTTAACAACTAATGATGCCCTTGTTGTCAAAGCTGACAAAGGTAACACAGCTGTAATAATGTATCAATCAGAGTACATTAACAAAACTTTAGAATTTTTTAAAAACAACAACATAACAGAAATTGAATCTGATCCTACCCTCAAATACCAAGCTAAAATAAAAAACATGCTAAAGAACTGCAACTTCCTTTTAACATCCACTGAAGCTAAACACTGTTTAATAATGAATCCCACAGCCCCAAAGCTCAGATCACAACCCAAGATTCACAAAAGTGGGCACCCAATACGCCCGATAGTCAACTCGATAAATAGTCCGGGCTACAAAGTAACCAAAAAACTTCATGAATTAATCAAGAAATACTACACATTCCCAACCAACTATACCATAAAAAACAGTTATGAATTGATTGATAGCATCAGAAACATTACCATACCCAACTCGGCAAGGTTTACATCCCTCGATATAGTGAACTTATACACCAACATTCCTATAATAGACACACTTCGTATAATAAAAGACAACCTAATGCACCACAAAAAACTAAGTAACATTGAAATATATGAATTAATGGACCTGCTTGAGTTAGTACTATCACATAATTACTTTTGCTTCAACAACAAAATGTATATTCAACATGATGGTCTGGCAATGGGGAGCAGCTTAGCTGGTCTTCTTGCTGATATCTACATTAATGATTTTGAAAACAAATTCTTTAAAGCAAACCCAATTGAAAAAGATAAAATCATCTATTATAAAAGGTATGTTGATGACACCTTGTTGTTATATAATGGAACAACCAATGATATTGATGCATTAGCTGACAAACTGAATAAAGTTCATCCCAAAATAAAATTTACAGTGGAGCATGAAACACAATCTGGGATCAATTTTCTTGACCTTAACATCACACATCAAGACAACAAACATAAATTTCAAATATACAGGAAACCTACCACATCAGATGCCATAATAAATAATACATCATGCCACCCAAATCAGCATAAACTAGCCTTCTTCAAATCAGCACTTAACCGAATACATAAAATTCAACCCGATACCATTGCTAAAACTAAAGAAATAAATATTCTAAAAACCATAGCATTGAACAATGCTTATGACCCAACCATTGTAGATAAATTGGATGATAATATTAAATCCAATCAAACAGCAACAACAAACGAATCCTCAGAAGCAGAAGAAACCAAATTTATCTGCATGCCATTTCTCGGCAACATCTCATACAAACTGGCTAAGCTGTTTAAACCACACAAGGTCAAAGTAAGCTTTCACACTAAAAACCAAATAAAAGACAAAATAGTTCATAACACTAAAAGAACCACCACACCCTTTCACAAATCCGGTATATATAAATTAACATGCGACAGCTGCTCCTGCTACTACATAGGGCAAACAGGTAGAAGTTTTAATATCCGATACAAAGAACATACAGACGCACTCCGTTTAAACAACTTACAAAAATCCTCATTTGCTGCCCACCTTGCAGAAAACAAACATTCCATTACAGGCATAAATACCAACCTCAATATACTACACTCTGTAGACAAGGGACTAAAAATGGATCTCCTTGAACAATTAGAGATTTTCATCCACAAATATAAATCACCACACACAATTCTTAATGAGCAGACAGAACTAGCAAATACCTCATTCTTCCAGTATTTTGAAGACTCTATAAAATTGAATAATTAGACAATCATTCACAAATACCCCCCCCCCCCATTACACACACACACACACACACACACACACAGAACACAAAAAAAAAAAAAAATCTCCTAGCACTTACACTCTTTCTATCGTCTTCTTCTACTTCATCCCACTCCACCCCACCCCTTACACCACCACCTACACTTCTCCCTACCAAAGCCCAAAATTATTTTGAAATTTTCGAATCAATGAATAACACACAAATTCAAATGTCTTAAGCTTTTATTAGACTTTGGTTTCACATAGTTCTTATCTTGTGTATAAACATACTCTTTGGTTTGTTTACAAGCTGTAAGTTATGCTAGTGGCTAAAAAGTAATGTGTGTGAAATATTTATTAATTTTACCACCTAAAATTCGTGTGATTTGTTGTGGCATGATGATGGAAAAGAAGTGTTCTGATATTCTATCAATAAGCGGACCAAATATGGACAAACTACATGTAAAGTGCATAACTGTAAGTAATGTCTTGAAGACAAACTTTTATTGTAATTTAAGTATAGCCTACCAAAATTAGTGTTTACCATTTTCTCGTTTTCTGCCCTACCACAGATTGAAATGTAACTTGTAATATTTTATACCATCTGAAGATGAGCTGCTAGGCAGCTCGAAACCGGTAATGGTTTAAATAAATCTTCATTAAGAAGAAACAAAAGGCGACTGGTTGCTGTAATTTCTGAAACCTTGTTCCTAATTTATTACCTTTATTTGTGTAGGACTACTTCCAATGGAACAATACCTGTGTTTGAAAAAAAAAATATTCAACTGAGTTATTTGCGTTGCCTACATTACTTTCAAACGTTATAATAAAACTTCTTTTATTAATTAATCGTTATCTGTACTTTATATATCATTATTATTTCGCAAATTTTAGCCTAGATTATATGTAGGATCATAGGTGCAAGGTAATATTTGCAGCTATTGTAGGAGCTGGGCATGAAAGCAGACATTTAAGGTTTGGCCTTTAGACTACATCCAGCTATAAATCGTTTACTGAACCGATTATATTTATGCTGTGTTTGGTCAATACAACTAAGTGTGGTCAAAACGAGAAGGCAAGTAAAGTCGTAATGGATGTGACAGTTTCTTTTAATTACATAGTTATAGTTGAAAAGTCTCTTAATTAACAAGAAATAGTAACGGTTAGTGAATAAATGTGGTCAATTTACATTACGTAGAACTAACTGTTAAGCCCATGCAGTGACTGGCTCTCGATGTACGTTTCCGAAACACAATCTGGTAGCAATTTGTATTCCCAAAAAATTATACAAACTTATCTTGTGGATAACTCTGTACGTATACTATATCGATTTGTTCACAAAGCATAAAGCGTTGAGGTATTTCTTATCCCTTTACCTCCCGTCATTCATCGCGCCGTTGCCAACATCTACATGTCAACCGCCAGTAGAGAACGCATTGAAATGCAGTTTAACTGAAACAACGGGCAGGGGCACTAATTCATTAGTATGTGGAGAAGTTCAAGAATTTGTGTGTGGCGGGAAGCGAACAAATATACCCAGCACGGCAGCGGTTATCGCTGTGTTCTCAGTTAGACTTGCGCATAGTAGTTCGCGATCGGGAGCGCTCACTTTAGTTCGCGACTCTGCCGCGAACTAGTTCGTTCTTTTAGTTCGTCCGCCCCCAGTGACGGCTGAGCGGCGTGGTCTGCGCATGCAGGTGGAGGGAGAAGTTCCCCCACCTAGGTGCTTCACGCGCTTGCTGCTTGAGCCGCTAACGACATCACAAAAAAAAAAAAAAAAAAAAAAAAAAAAAAAAAAAAAAAAAAAAAAAAAAAACAGTTTGTGGGTAATTTCTCGCGCTGCAGCACTGAATTATGTAATCTAGCAGGCAGGCGCTCACCTCGAAATGGCTCTCATCAGCAGAAGGCAAACACATTACGTATAATTCATATTATAAATATCTAACTGTATCCTATATTTAAGCATGAGTTCAAACTGTTTACTATGCACAGAACGACACATTTTCAATCGCCGTGCGAAAGGTGTAATTACTGTGGATGATAAGGTAGAGCATAAACCGTCGATTTGGCAACATATCTTTTCACGTGGCATAGACTGCGACTGTCAGTACTCTCCAAAGAAAGAAATGGAGTCAAATTTTACAACAAAATTTCGCCCTATTCAACGCAGAGGAAAGTTCGCTTTGTCGTGCGGGAATGGCCGCGTGGTCTGAGGCGCTATGTCACAGCGCGGCCGCTCCTGCAGGAGGCTTATAGACAGATGACCGCAAAAGCTTTGTCCTTATTCAGAGTTGCAGCAAAGGAAGAATGAGCTGGACAATCATCATGCTGCAGCAACATACACAGTCGAGTGCGCACGAATTTGCATTTGGCACGCGTAAAATGAAGTAAGGTACCACAATGTAATTTCCTGTGATGCCGCACCGTACATTTACGCTCTCGGGCCGTTGATGTTACACATAACGAAGCCAGTGTGAATTTTTTGCTGCACAGTAGTATATTTTACTCAAATTTACATTAGAGTGGTTAGTAAATGTTGTCTCATCGGTAAAGAGCACACGTTGTAGAAACGTAATGTCGGCTTTCACTTACTGAAGGGCAAAACGACAAAAGTCTGTAGGCCGTTCGAAATCACGGTCGACGAGTTCGTAATGTAGTGCCATATGATAAAACGAAGTATTCATCAACCCGGAAACTTCTTTGAAAAACACAGTGACAGTTGATAGGTGACTAATGCAGTAAGGAGATTCAAAAGGATGTAGGTTACCGTACTTATTCTCAGATGAGGAGGCTTGCACAGGACAGGGTAGCGCGGAGAGCTGCATCAAACCGGTCTGCGGGTTGAAGATCATAACAGTATACCTATATATATATATATATATATATATATATATATATATATATATATATATATATGGTGTTCATTTTACTGACGACATTCACATACCATGGAAACTACGCGTCGAATCAAATATAGGTATGATACTAATGCGTGGCTGGCGGGAGCAATTTTGAAATCTCCTATGTGAACTCCCCATTTTTATCGCAGATTACGACTGTACGGCTAAAGCCACATAAGTTTCGTCTTCAACATTTTTTCTGTTTCGCCACAGATGGTAGTGTAATCAGTGGAATCGAAATGAGTCCAAAACTGTAATTTACAATATGCAACCCAATGTTCATTTTATATTCACTGGTACTGGGGTCCCTACATTCATACTGGGAGACTACGACACGCCAGTTGTATATAACGTTTACTTGGAAACCCCATCAACAACGTTGTATTCCTCTAACGTATTTAATAAGGATATATAGAGAGAAAATCCCTATTTAGAATCTCTATATGCGACTGACTCGATGCGCCACTGTGGCAGTGTAGCGAACTATGACGTATCATAACACGCAATACACTGCGACCGAAGGTCATGTATATAGCGTACGTAGAACAGAAAGCTGTACAGTGTTTACTTCCCGCACACCTATCATTGGTAGATAAACGTGCGAATAGACGATGTGCCCTGAAACCACAGAGGAAAATCTTGAAATGATGCTGGTTTAGGGTGAATTTAAGAGAAATGTTGACGTTGCTGTTACCATGTAAGCCGAGCGTCTTCCAGAGAATGTCCGCGACGTATTAGACGATGTTTACACCGGTCGGTGGATCTGCAGAGGCGGCCCTATTATCTGACCAGCTAGGTCATCCGACTTGACACCACTAGTTTTCTATCTGTGAGCACATTTAAACGGTAATGTGTACGAGCAAATGCTAATGACCGTAAAGACATGATCCATGATCGACCGCATACGTAACGCTATGGTGCTGACATTCACACATATATGCTTCTATCCTGTGTATAGTCATTCGCAAATCTGGTCACTGCGTGAACAAATGTTTGTAAAGCTTATGGGACTCAACTGCGGGTCATCATTCTCTAAACTTACAAACTACTTATGAAATAACTTATACTAAAGACGACAGAAACATCCATGCCCGAGGGAGGATTCGAACTTGCGACGCAGGAGGCCGCGCGATCCGCAACGTGGTGCTCCAGACTGCTCGGCTACTCCCGCGCGGCTCACTGGGTGTACTGCCGTTGAAGGTGCTACATTTTGACATTTACTTTAATTGGAACAGCAGGGGAACGTTCGCTTCGTGTCGAGGACACTGAGCATATCAAGTAGCCCCTGATAGATATATTGCAGTTACACAACCTTCTGAGTGGAGCGTATAAGTGAAACCGATGAAGTACTGGCCTGACGTACCGTCGAAACATAGGAGTGGGGTCCCCCGTGTCAATGAATATTAAAAGGACATTGAGCTGCATGTTATACCGGCTCGGTTAGCCGTGAGGTCTAACGCACCGCATTCCGAGACGAGGACGCGTACCGGCCTCGGTTGGAATCCGCCCGGCGGATTAACGAAGGGGGTCGGAGTGCCTGTCAGCCAGGATGTCGTTTTTTGGCGGTTTTCCACATCCCCCTAGGAGAATACTCGGCTGGAACCCAAGTTTCGCCGCAGTTACACGATTCGAAAACATTTCGTAACACTTTACACTGTCAGACATGTAATACTATACGCAGACATTTGGGATACACAGTTCCTACTGAGGGCGTGGGGTGGCGACAAGAAGGGCATCCTGCCACTACGTAAATGTTAACACGCCAAATCCGGATTGAACAAAGACGACCCTGCAAGTGCGGGAACATGGACAAAGAGAAAGAGGGAAAGATTGATCTGCATATTGTAAATTACATTTGTCGACACATTTCGATTCCGCTGATTACAGGGCCATGTGTCGCGAAACGGAAAAATGTTTAAGAAGAAAGATATGTAGTTTTTGCCGTACATTCCTAATCTGCGACAAAAACGTTGGGTATCCACTGAAGATTTAAAAGTTGGCTCCCGTCACCTACGGGCACTGTTGGGCAACGTGGCGGAGCAAGCGTGGTATTATTAGATGACAAATAAATTAGTATTGGACACTTTTTGATCAGACGTGTAGTTTCCGGGAAATTTTAATGTCTTGAGTCAAAATTAACACCCTTTATATTTACAGGGTGGTTCACGAAGATATGCAAATATTTTAATAAGTTATTCTACAAGTAAAACCAAAGAAAAAAGTTCGTATTAAAAAGAACGCAAATTTTTAGTTATGGAGCTACGGCTAATAAAAGATTTTGCCTGAAATTTATCAACCTCTCTAATAAGAAGCCACGGAAAATTAGGTTACAGTGAAGCATGATTTCCATTCATTTTGGTGTTATTGATCTGATGAATCTAATAAAACATGGCTCAGACGTGTATCCTTAGTAGTTTTCCAGAAATTCCATAGATTATGTAAGTTAATTCCAGAGTTCATACAAGTAAACTTGTTCAACTTCAAATGTTGATAACAGTACATCTACCTTAACACTGAGCTTTTTTGTTTTCCGATTTAAAATGAATTCACGTGTGCTATGCTATTAAAAAACGGATTATCTGATAGATTCATACACTTTCAGTTAACTTTATTGCCATCATTTAGCAAAATTATGATCTCTATAATTTCTGTTGGAAAGTTTGGGCGATAGTTTTAAATAAAAAAAAAAAAAAAAGTGCCAAGTAGTTAATAAATTATAGAATTTTCCCAAATTATTACTTGCTTCTTTAAAATTTCCGGGAAACTGCTGCAGGTACTTTTCTAGGACATGTTTTATTAGATTCAGCAGATCAATAACAACAAAATAAATGGAAATAGTGCTTTACTGTAACTTCGAACAATTTTGCGATGGCTTCACATTAGTGAGGTAAAATGTTGTTCTAGCCATAACGTCATAATTCCAACATTTGCTGACCTATGTTTATATTAACTTTTTTCTTTAGATTTACTTGTAGAATAACATATTAAAATATTTGCATATCTTCGTGAGTTACTCTGTATAGGTATATCTTTATATCTTTCTGTATACATAAAAAAATACCGTGTTAAGATGTTTGTACGTGGTGGACTGACCTTAATGAAATTTTGCACAGTGTCTGATTTGGGACGCGCGGGAGTATCCGAGCGGTCTGGAGCGCCACGTTGCTGATCGCGCGGCCTCCCGCGTCGGAGGTTCGAATCCTCCCTCGGGCATGTATGGTTGTGTTGTCTTTAATATTAGTTAGTTCATAAGTAATTTTTAAGTTTTGGGACTGATGACCCTGCAGTTAAGTCCCTTTAGGTTTACAAACATTTGAACATTTATGTCTGATTTGGTCCATCTTAAAGTATAGGATTTTTTTCTCATTTAATAACAAAAACTTTATTTTTATTTCAAATTAAATGTTTTATCTATATCGGCTTAGTATTTAGTAATTGGCTCTGCTCTTGCACTTGACATGTAGACTAGCGACAAATCGGTAGCTTGCCTGGAGCACAGTGTGCTCGTTCAGAGGACTCGGCGCCTTCTGTAATTAAAAAAAAATCTGAGTCCAAAACTTAATGAACGCCCTAGAACAACCACGAGCGGTCGACCGCAAACAACCAATCTGCGAGATAAACAAAAACCAAAAGTATAATCCCTCGACTGGAGAGCAAAAGTTCATAGTTTAGAAATTCTCTGGGACCACAGGCTTTTTTCACTTTTAGTTATAACCCAGGTTTCTCCTTTCAATGCTGTTAAGAGTCATCAGAAACGACACGTGGGTCGGTTTGAACCAAAAACTGCAGTACTCCATTTCCTGCTTGGATAACTGAGGTAGGTTGGGAACATGTTAAACGCCGGAGTAGTGTTCAGTCGGAAGATTTACTCCAGGTCACCCCCAGAGGGCTCAAGATCCTTTCATGAGTATGTGTGTGGCGAGCACAGAGCCCGAGTTTACACAGTCTTCCTTCCTTCTTTCCTCCCTGGAATGCATTTCTTTTGCCTTCCCCTCCCCACCGGTGGACTGATGACCTTGGCAGCTTGGTACCCCTGTCCCAAACATCCAACCAACGCTACTTCACTGAGTCACACGAAATCACCATTACATTCGATTTAGGACGTTTCCTCGATCCCAAAATTTATTTCACATTACAATTTTTGTTTTTCTAATTTACCACATGTATGACCGTGTTTTGAAAATTTTTTTCGAATTTCTTTATATTCTAATTTTTTGGTGTATAATCTATGTTTATAAAAATCAATTGCTGAGTCGCGCGGAAATGGCCGGCAGGTCTGGGGCATCATGTCACGGATAGGGCGGCCTCTGTCTCCTCCGTCGGGCAGGGATGTGTGTGTTGTCCTTAGCGTACGTTAGTTTACGTAGCGTGGAAATCTAGGGACCGATGCTGAAGAATTTGAACTCTGAACTGTAAATCTCTATGTTTTAGAATCGCCTAAAGTCATAAATGGCTTCAGGGATTTGAGTAATATTTTGTTTAGTTTGCTTTAGTACAGGGATGATTTAGGACAAGAAATGTATATATGCATACAGGATGTCCATAATTAAATTGCTATTTTTAATATGCTGTACAAAAAAAACCACGGGGCAGAATCACTGTAGAATTGAACTGAACATACTGAGGAAGGGGGAAACGCAGTGGCACACACAATACAAAAATAAAAAAAATAAAAAAAAAGTTCCCAACTTTATCAATAGGTGGCGCTGTAATCAGCATTCGATGCAAATCACGGTACATGCGCACAATATATTTCATTACGCATAAAAGCGCGGGTTTCGTGTCGTTTACCTCGTACTGCATGCTGTCATGGGTCTCTTATGCAGGATAGAGTTCTACTCGTGAATCATTTTTACAAAAAAGACGACTGCATGTTGCAGCATTAACGAAATTCGGGTCATTGACGAACACGATAAAAGGTTATGATCCGATGAATTTGAAGGCTCTGAAGAATATGGTGAAGCATTTAGATGAAAGAGAATCGTCTGAAGTGCAATATGACGGTGGGAGGAAATCAATTACTTTGATATGGCCAAAGGCCAAAGGCCAAAGGGTTAGATAAAAGGACAAGCACTGATGCGATAATCTTCAATGCTTGTGTAATTGCCCGATCATTAGAAATGCCTCCGAACACGGTACATAAAAATCATTGCAATATTCTGCATTGCTATCCGGATGAAATTACGCATCTGCAGGATACTGAATTCCTAGCGAGACACAAGTTCGCTCTACAATTTCTTGCGCTTACGAAAGCGAATAGCGATTTACCAGGGACATTTTGAAGATAGAGAAGGTCCATTTCCACCTTAAACGCTATGTCTGCAACCAGAATTGCAGGGTGTGGACTACGCAACATCCAGTCACCTACGAAGGACTGCCGCTTTATTCTTCAAAGGTAACTGTGTGGTGAGGGCTCACAACATCCTTTATCATTGGGGACATTTTTTTTTTCGAGGTGATGACTGCTGCTGCTCCCCTTCCTGCACCGTCACGGGTTAGAGGAGTTCGTAAATAACAGAACGCAGCATGTCATTCCCAACGGAGAGAAGTCTTCTGAAGTAAGGATGATGTCAGGTGTGCCACAGGAGAGTGTCGTGGGACGCCGGCCGCGGTGGCCGAGGAGACTGAGGCGCTCCAGTCACAGTCTGCACGGCCGCTATGGTCGGGGGTTCGAATCCCCCCTCGGGCATGGATATTCGTGCCGTCCTAGTTCGTAAGTAGTTCATAAGTAGTTTGTAAGTTTAGGGACTGATGACCACGTAGTTAAGTCCCATAGACTATACAAACATTTGATTTTGTCGTGGGACAGTTGCTATTCACAATACATATAAACTAGCTGACCCGTGCGAATAATTCGCATTCTATCCTGATCAGTCACATATAGGTAAAATAGTAATGGAGACTCGCGCCATCCATGTGACAATTAAAAGTTTTTATATTACGTACTTTTTATGTGGATTTGGCACAAAAGCCATTAAAAACCGAACCATTACGTGTTTTTCTGTGGCTTTTAGCCCAAGGACCATTAAAAACCCAAATCGTTACGAGCTTTTACTGCTGTTTTCGACGCAAGGACATTTAAAAACGAATCAGTGCATGGGTTTCCTGCTGGTTTTGGCAATTTTTCCCATCCTATCTTGTACGACCTTGCTGTGATGAGCCGCGGCGGAGTAGCCACAATTGTGCATGACATTGACATAATTTATCGACATCCCCTTTCCTTATGCCATTTACAGCAACATCTATTGGCAAACTATTTTTATTGTCAGTGCATGTCATTGTGTTTCCCTCTTATTCAAGTTTGTTCAGTTCAAATTTGCAGTCGTTCTGCATAATGGTTCTTTTTGTACAGTATTTTCAAAGTGGGACTTTAATTGTGGACACCCTGTGTGTGTGTGTGTGTGTGTGTGTGTGTGTGTGTGTGAGTGTGAGTGGGTGAATATGTGTTAGAAAAACCCAAATAAACGTCTGAATAATTTTAAAAAACCTAGACAATGGTATTTTTGAAAGAGCCGGCCGCGGTGGCCGAGGGGACTGAGGCGCTCCAGTCACGGTCTGCACGGCCACTACGGTCGGGGGTTCTAATCCCCCCTCCGGGATGGATATTTGTGCCTTCCTTAGCCTTAGCTAGTTCATAAGTAGTTTGTAAGCTTAGGGACTGATGATCCCGTTGTTAAGTCCCATAAGTTCTACAAACATTTGAAGATTGTTTTTTGAAAGGAGGCATTGCCATTTCGAATTAGATTCGTATTTAATGTGCTGCCAAACAGTTCATCCGGATGCAATAATATTTTGGACACTTTGACTTGAAAACAAGGACAACGACATGCTCGATAATTGGCACAATGCATAGAGCAGGATACTTTACAACAGACGTCGACACCAATCGACAGTTTCATTGCTATCTTGATGAAATTTTGCACACTTCACCTTCAAAAAAGGAAATATCACTCTCTACAGAAGATTTCAGTTAGTGCATGGAGGAGGATACCTAGACTTCGAAACTGTTTGACCGATGACCATGAAATAGGGCAGATATACGAGTGTTGGAACTCAAATAGTTGCAACTATTTATTCACAACCGATACAAAAGCGTTACATGTTTGCACCTATTCCTGTCCTTCAAAGTAATCACCTGCGTTGTGTAGAACCAGTTGCCAGCGATGTGAAAGGCGTAGTATAGCGTTAGCAGAGCCTGTTATGTAGATGGTGCAAATGGAGAGGTCTACTGCCTGTCGAATCTGTGGAACAGTTCTGAAGCAAATGCCACGAAGTAGTTCCTTCATCTTCGGAAACAAATCAAAGTAACATGGACGTAGATCCGGGGAGTATGGTGGATGATACAGTACTTTCCAGTGCAGTTCCATCGACCGAACAGAGTAGACACAGCTTGCGGAGTTTGTGCCCGCGCATTGTCGTGTAAAATGATTGGTCGGTTGCGCAGAAACTGTTGTCGCGTCCTTCGCAAATCTCGTCGCAGGTGATGTTCCAAAAGCGAACAGTAATAATGTGCATTCACGGTCTGCCTTGGAGGAACGTAACACCATTACGTTAGACCGCTCGCTCAAACGTGACTGTGTTTCCCTAGATTGTGCGCGCACCGGTGACAGACGGGCGAGTCCATTTGCTCGGAGGTAAGGTAGGTGTGTCAACAACGTGTGCTATCAGCGACAATAGTAGATTCTATTGCATAGTGTTTCCATAGCAATGTTGCCACTATTTAAGTTTCAACGCTCATATGTTACAGGGTGATAACGGGGAAGGAAGAGATGGACAGATACCAGTGCAGCCCCGGGTTTTCAACTAGCTAATACGGAGAGCGACCAAGAAGGTCAAGGAAGAAGGTTAGAGTTAGGGGAAGTGATGGGCAGAGAAATTAGGAAATGGAGTGTAGGGTGTATACCCCATTCGCATCCATATTTAGTAATAGCGAAGCATTGCGGGTTTGCTAGTACATGTATACAGGGTGTTACAAAAAGGTACGGCCAAACTTTCAGGAAACATTTCTCACACACGAAGAAAGAAAATATGTTATGTGGACATGTGTCTGGAAACGCATAATTTCCATGTTAGAGCTCATTTTATTACTTCTCTTCAAATCACATTAATCATGGAATGGAAACACACAGCAACAGGACGTACCTGCGTGACTTCAAACACTTTGTTACAGGAAATGTTCAAAATGTCCTCTGTTAGCGAGGATACATGAATCCACCCTCCTTCGCATTGAATCAAATTCAAATGTTCAAATGTTTGTTAAGCTTAAGGGACTTAACTACGGGGTCATCAGTCCCTAAACTTACAAACTACTTACGAACTACCTACAACTAAGGACGGAACGAATATCCATGCCCGAGGAGGGATTCGAACCCCCGACCTTAGTGGCCGTGCAGACTGTGACTGAAGCGCCTCAGTCCCCTCGGCCACCGCGGCCGGCCGCATGGAATCCCTGATGCGCTGATGCAGCCCTGGAGAATGGCGTATTGTATCACAGCCGTCCACAATACGAGCACGAAGAGTCTCTACATTTGGTACCGGGGTTGCGTAGACAAGAGCTTTCAAATGCCCCCATAAATGAAAGTCAAGAGGGTTGAGGTCAGGAGAGCGTGGAGGCCATGAAACTGGTCCGCCTCTACCAATCCATCGGTCACCGAATCTGTTGTTGAGAAGCGTACGAACACGTCGACTGTAATGTGCAGGAGCTCCATCATGCATGAACCACATGTTGTGTCGTACTTGTAAAGGCACATGTTCTAGCAGCACAAGTAGAGTATCCCGTACGAAATCATGATAACGTGCTCCAGTGAGCGTAGGTGGAAGAACATGTGGCCCTATCAAGAAAAGCACTGAAGTCAACATTACCTTCCTCCAATTGGGCCAACTGGCAGTGAATCGAGGAATTACAGTACATACTAACGAAACAATTTGGTATTTTGACAATTGTCTGCACGAATTATTTCAATTTTTCATTTAAAGAGAAATACTAAAATAAGCTCTAACATGGAAATTAAGCGTTTCCCGACAGATGTCCACATAACATATTTTCTTTCTTCGTGTGTGAGGAATGTTTCCTGAAAGTTTGGCCGTACCTTTTTGTAACACCTTGTGTATACAAATGGTTCGTCAAGGTACAGTTTCATAATGATCTTACTATAGTCATTTAGCAAACATGTCTACATAATCGAGCAATATAAAATATTAATATTTTTCATTTGTAGCTGGATTTTATGGAACCTTAATGTGCTCTCTGACATTTTTGAGCGAATTGCTTACATCATAAGCAACAAACGAAGTGTGTGACACTGAGACAGGAGTCAGATTTCAATGTCAGTTAACTTTCATATTATCAATCCATCATTGGTAGGCCATTAATAAAATTTTTTACGACATAACCTGTTACATTCTTCAGTTTTTGATGTGTACAATGGCCAAATATAACCCACAGTTCCTCAAGTTAATCGTGAAACTGTTAAAATAACCAACGACAGAAGAAAATGTTTGTATTGGCGTTGCATTGGTGCTTAGTGTGTGGAATATTGGGAGAAGAGATCATGTGATCTTGAGGCGGTAAGCCGGGAAAGGGCTTCCTCGCTACTACATGCGACAAAGTTAACGTGCGGCTCGTTGGTGCAGTGTGCACGTGTTACCTAGAACTGGCCCTGGGTGACGCTAACACGTGATGAAGTAGAAGTTCTCAGCAGGGGGCTTCCTTCGGCAATCTCCGGTTACTGTAGCAGTCGACGTGAAAACCGAGGAGAGAGTTACTTACTTGGTTTGTATCCGGTTAGCGGATCAGGTAACTAGCGAGCGTTCCGCAATTTCCGACTGGTGTTCTTCAATCGGTTGTTTACAGAGCTATCACAGGAGATTATGAGGAAACGGGAAATGGCTATTTGACGGTAGATAAACAGCGTACATAGAAAGTGTCTGTTACAATATACTTTACGCTTCACACAGCGAAACAGGTATGATGAGGTTTATGTACAGGCTGTCCCAAAAATAAAACGCCGACGAAGTTTGGAGACAGGCTCATTACTCCAAAAGAAGAAAAAATATCGCAGTACACGTAGACTACTAAATCAGTATCTTACGAACTGTGCGAACTTCGTAAATAGAAGAAATGTGTTTCATAGCATCGAACATGAACGAGTGCTCATAGCCCTTAATTTACTTATTGTAGAACACATATTTACTAGACTTTTTTTATTGGTTTCTCATAATGAGCCTGTCCACAAAGTATGTCGGTGTTTCTTTTTTGTGTGTGTAGGTTGGGGGGGGGGGGCACTATGTATATCATAAAATGTTTCTTCCAAATTTCTCTAGTTGAGGCTATTATATTTTGAATTAAAAAATGAATATATTTTAGGCGATTCAACACAGTGTGTCTGACCGAATAAGAGGTACATATAGTGACTGTCTTTATGACAATTTAAAAATATACCACAAGTTTTTGGTAGTTTGATACTACATCGCGAATTATTGCATACCAACAGTACAAAAACATCCCCGCTTAATTTTGGTAGGAATTTTGCCTCAAAGTAACTCAATTTGGAAATTATCTATGTATTCCATCTAGTGTATACAGGGGAGGTTTACTTTGAATAAACGAATTAGAGAGTAAGGATCTAGGTATAAGTGAAGCTTTTTCATTTAATTTCATAATTTTTGACTGTGAAATTGTATGTGCCTTATTAAACGTTATGTAGGAGTAACAGCAGGCCTTACATAAAACAAGTGAAGGTACCACTTTGAAGGGGAAGTCGAGCTAACAATACATGGTATAATTGTGTGTGTGTGTGTGTGTGTGTGTGTGTGTGTGTGTGTGTGTGTGTGTCTGTGTGTGTGTGTGTGAGAGAGAGAGAGAGAGAGAGAGAGAGAGAGAGAGAGAGAGAGAGAGAGAGAGACTTGAGTGAGTGAGTGAGAGAGAGAAGGGGGGTGTTTGGGTGTGTGATGCAGCTACACGTCAATGAGTTATGTGTTAAAAAGGTGTTTAAAGTATAATCAGTTCCGCGAACTGGTTCTGGACGAGGTATTTCCGTACTGTTCAAAAATGTTCACATGTTTGTTAAACTTATGGGACTTCCCTGCTGGGTCATCAGTCCCTAACCTTACAAACTGCTTTCGATCTAAATTATACTAAAGACAACACAAGCATCCATGCCGGATGGAGGATTCGAACCACCACGGCCTCGCGCATCGGAGCATAGCGCCTCAATGCGCTCGGCCACTCCGTGGCTTTCCGTACTGAAGAGTCTCCGTGTCATCTTGCGCCACTAAAGTGGTTCGGATGATTTATGAAGTGGCATGGGTTCAACATGGCAGTGTCACCCAGAGTCAACTTCTCAGATCTCTGAGCAGCTGCTTGTCACTCAAGTAGTTAATCTGTTGGGTTCACACTTCACAAAGGGGCTTGGCGTCCGTGCCAGTCCCCCCAACAAGGAAAAGTCAGTGGCACTATTACTGAATGTGTGTCGTCCATGTATTTTTCAGAATTCCCGGCCACTTAAGTACGAAGAAGTTCGTGTTTATTAATAGGTTTCCGGAATGTCCTTTTGGTAGGGTGAATATGGATCGCCCGAAATTCCTTCTTTTAACTGTAATACAATGTTTAATCTAAACGCTAAATACAGTATTGTAATAATAATTGTGTGCTGTCTGACTGAAGATGTAAAGCAAGTAGAGTAATATCGAATTCTATGTAGATCAGGCATGTCGGGTTATACACGAATATTAATCCACCTAAAGCTACTGTAAAGAAAATTAGTCGTAGTCCTCTGAATTTGTAATTTTATTTATTCTTGTTAATTTTGAAGGTCCGTTGTGGTAAAGACCGATGGGTGGCTTCGGTTATTTTGGAGAATTTTAGGAAGGTATGAGTCATAAGTAAAGGAGACCGTGTGCTGAACACAAGTCCGTCCCATTGTTTAGCATTACCAAGCGAGGTGACGCAGTGGTATCACTCTGTGACGAACCAGCCTTCTACGTTTTCTATCTCCAAACATTAGTTAAATTTTTTCTGCCCTCACATGTATCCACTATACAGCATAAGCGTTTACAATATGCATTGTGATTCCACTAGAACTTCAAATAAGTAAATAGGTGTTTACCAACTTAAATTTATTGTTGAGCACTTTCCTTGTAAGTTGAGGAAAACGATGTGATAATTAGGTGAATGAGCAACAGTTTTCATTATGAAATACCAGTAATTGAAGGTGTACTTAAAACTCAACAACCACACACATTCGACATTTGGACCCATAAGGAAAGTAGGCAGTGAGAAGTGTAGTATTAAAAGTTTCAAAAATTGTTTCTACATTGAAGTGTAGCATTTATTTTCCTTTTCATTTTGACCTACAGTCAACAGAAGTGAAAATCGAAGGTTAATGTCTGATGTCTATAAATAATGTTGTGTGCATCCTATCGTAATTGGTTGACTTTACCGATATAATCGTCACTTTTCCCGAGAACATGCAGCTCTATTGTATGAAAATATGATGATGGTATCCTGTCGGGTAAAATATTCCGGAGGTAAAATAGTCCCCCATTCGGATCTCCGGGCGGGGACTACTCAGGAGGATGTGATCATCAGAAAAGACAACACTGGCATTCTACGGATCGGAGAGTGGAATGTTGGATCCCTTATTCGTGTGGGAAAATTAGAAAATTTAAAAAGGGAGATGGATAGGTTGAAGTTAGATATAGTGGGGGTTAGCGAAGTTCGGTGGCAGGAAGAACAGGATTTCTGGTCAGGTTAGTACAGGATTATAAATACAAGATCAGTTGGGGGTGTCACAGGAGTAGGACTGATAATGAATAAGAAAATAGGAATTTGGGTAAACTACTATGAGCAGCACAGTGTTCGCATTATCATTGTCAAGATAGATACGAAGCCAACACCGACAACAGTAGTACAGGTTTATATGCCAACTAGCTCTGCCGATGATGAGGAGATTGAAGATATGTATGAGGAGTTAAAGGAAATTATTCAGACAATTAAGGGAGAGGAAAACTTAATTGTGATGGGAGACTGGAATTCGGTACTAGGAAAAGGAAGAGAAGGAATAATAATAGGTGAATATGGTCTGGGTAGAAGGGATGAAAGAGGAAGTCGCCTGGTAGAATTTTGCACGGAACATGATTTAATCGTAACAAACACCTGGTTCAAAAATCACAAAAGAAGGTTGTATACGTGGAAGAGACCAGGAGACACCGGAAGGTATCACATAGATTTTATAATGGTAAAACATAGATTTCGGAACCAGGTTTTAAACTGTAAGACGTACCCAGGGGCAGATATAGACTCTGACCATAAATTATTGGTCATGAACTGTAGGCTGAAACTGAAAAAAACTGCAGAAAGGTAGGAAAATAAGTAGACGGGACTTGGATAAATTGAGGGAATCTCAAGTTCTTAAGAATTTCAGAGAGAGCTTTAGGCAATAATCGACAGAAACGGGGGGAAATAAAACAGTAGAAGAGGAATGGTTAGCATTGAGAGATGAAATAGTGAAGGCAGCAGAGGACAAAATAGGTAGGAAGGCAAGACCTACAAAAAATCCTTGGATATCACAGGAAATATTAAATTTAATTGATCAAAGGAGAAAATATAAAAATGCAGTAAATGAAACAGGCAAAATGGAATACAGACGACTAAGAAATGAGATTGACAGGAAGTGCGAAATGGCTAAGCAGGAGTGGATAGAAGGCAAATGCAAGGATGTAGAAGAATGTATAAATAGGGGAAAAATAGATACAGCCTACAGGAAAATAAAAGAAACATTTGGGGACAAGAAAAACAGGTCTACGAATATCAAGAACTTAGATGGAAAACCAGTTCTCAGCAAAGAAGGGGAAGCTGAAAGGTGGAAAGAGTACATAGAGGAGCTCTACGAAGGAATTTAACTTAGAGACAATGTTGTAGCAACGCACGAGGAAGTAGATCAAGATGAAATAGAATATACTATACTGAGAGATGAATTCGACAGAGCCCTGAAAGGCCTAGGCCGGAACAAGGCCGCGGGAGTAGATGACATTCCCTCAGAGCTACTAAAGTCGCTGCGTGAGCCAGCCATGACAAAACTATTTCACCTGGTGAACGAGACAGGCAAAATACCCCAAGACCTTAAGAAAAATATAATAATCCCCATTCCAAAGAAATCAGGCGCAGACAGGTGTGAAAATTACAGAACCAACAGTCTGATACGTCATGGTTGCAAAATTTTACCACAAATGGTCTACAGGAGAATGAAAAAGCTGGTTGATGCTGACCTTGGGGAAGATCTGTTTGGATTCATAAGGAACGTAGCAACCCGGAAGCCAATACTCACTTTACGACTTATCTTAGAAAATAGATTAAGGAAAGGCAAACCTATATTTTTAGCTTTTGTAGATTTGGAGAAACCTTTTGACAATGTTGAATGGAATACACTGTTTCAAGTTCTGAAATCAGCAGGGGTAAAATACAGGGAAATGAGAGTTATTTACAAATTGTACAAAAGACTGACCACAGTTATTAGACTCGAAGGGCATGAAAGGGAAGTAGTGGTTGGAAAGGGAGTAAGGCAGGGTGGTAGCCTTTCTCCGGTGTTGTTCAATTTATACATCGAGCAGGCGGTGAAGGAAAGCAAGGAAAAATTTGGAATAGGGATCAAAGATCAGGGCGAAGAAATAAAAACATTACGTTTTGCTGATGAATTTTAATTCTGACAGAGACAGCAAAGGACCTGGAAGAGCAGTTGAATGGAGTGGACAGTGTGTTGAAGAGAGCGTATAAAATGAACATTAACAAGACCAAAACAAAAATAATGGAATGTGGTCTTAGAAAATCAGGCCATGCTGAAGGAATTAGATTAGGTAACGAAACAATGAAGGTGGTAGATGAGTTTTGTTACTTGGGTAGTAAAATAACATGCGATGGTCGCAGTACAGAGGATATAAAATGCAGAATGGCAATGGGAAGAAAAGCATTTTTGAAAAAGGGAAATTTGCTAACATCGAATATTAATTTAAGTGTAAGGAAGTCTTTTCTGAAGGTATTTGTGTGGAGTGTTGCTTTGTACGGGAGTGAAACATGGACGATAAGCAGTGCGGACAGGAAGAGAATAGAGGATTTTCAAATGTGGTGCTACAGAATAATGCTGAAGATTAGGTGGATAGATCGCATAACTAATGAAGAGGTACTGAACAGAATTGGAGAGAAAAGAAATTTTTGTCATACCTTGACTAAAAGAAGGGATCGCTTGGTAGGACACATTCTTAGACATCCAGGAATCGTAAATTTAGCGTTGGAGGGAAGTGTGTGGGGTAAAAATCGCAGAGGGAGACCAACAGACGCATATGGTAAGCAGATTCAAATGGATGTGGTTTGCCGTTCTTATGAGCAGATGAAAAGAGTTGCTCAGTATAGAGGAGGGTGGAGAGCTGCATCAAACCAGTCTCCGGACTGATGATCATAACAACACAACAAACATATATAATCAGTAAAGTAAACATTATAATATATATATATATATATATATAGAGAGAGAGAGAGAGAGAGAGAGAGAGAGAGAGAGAGAGAGAGAGAGAGAGAGAGAGATTTCAGTAAAGTCAACCAATTACGGCAGAATGCACACAACAATTATATATATATATATATATATATATATATATATATATATATATATATATATATATATATATATATATATGTGTGTGTGTGTGTGTGTGTGTAATCTTTTGATATTATCTTTTGTATCTGTTGAAATTTATATGATGATTTCAAAATTCTGAACCTGTATCAGTAATATAAGTGACCGGTGATGGTACAATATTAATAAGACTCAAATTTCTTAAATTTCTATGATAATTTTGTATAGAAGCTTTTTATGCTTGTCTTTTATTAAGCTTCATGTGACTATGAGATTTCCCAGTTAGCTATGATCCATATCTATCTATTGAATCCTATGATGTGGGTGATGTGACGGAGCAAGTTAAATAAGCCAGTAAATTTGCTAAATTTTGTCTCCAAAAATTAGTAAAACTTTACCTGTACTTTCAAATACGCACTATTTAAACTTATATAATCTGCACATCGAGCACACTAGAACTGCAAATCTGTAAATAAGCGTTCCATAACTTAAATTCATTGTTCAGCACCTTCTTTGTAACAAGAGGAACACAGTGTAATAATTAGTTGAATGAGAAACAGTCTACAGTATAAAATACAATTAAATGAAAGTGTACTTAACACTGGACTTCACCAATGTTCAAATGTTTGTGTAGCTTATGGGACTTAACTACGGGTTCATCAGTCCCTAAACTTACAAACTACTTATGAACTAATACTAAGGACAGCACAAATATCCATGCCCGAGGAGGATTCGAACCCCCGACAGTAGTGGCCGTGCAGACCGTGACTGGAGCGCCTCAGTCCCCTCGGCCACCGCGGCCGGCTGGACTTCACATATTTCGAGTGTGGAGAAAGGCGTATTTCCCTGAATTAACGCATAGAATTCAATAGCTCACCTTTCACTCTTTTTGGTAAAGCATCTGGAATTTCCCGAAGCTCTTTATCTTACATAATAATTGTAATCAAATTTCCGTATCAGTAATACCTTTTACGATCAATTACGTGTATCTTATAATTAGATTCAAAATAATGTTCAAATGTTTGTAAATCTAACGGACCAAACTACGTGGTCATCAGTCCGTAGCTTACGACCTACTTAAACTAAGGTAAACTAACGTAAGGACAACAAACACACCAATGCCCCAGGGAGGACTCGAACCTCCGACGGCGAGCAACCGCGCGCTCCACAGCCAGGCGCCTTAGACCGCTCGGCTACTCCACCGTAGCATAATTAAATTCCAGACCTTCACTGTATTTTTCCCTGATTATTATATATATAGCAATAACTTATTTCTTCTCTAATTAAGAATTTTTTTCAATTAATTATTTTATGTCATATGGATGGCGTTAACGAAGGAGGGGGCATTCCAGTGCGGTTAAACAATGACTTCCAGATGCTTTACTAATTTATTTATTAAGAATATTTTCCACCAACAAACGTACAATAGTAACTCGTAGTTCATTCTAAATGACAATTTACAGCCTAGCTGATATATAAACTAATGTGCCATATCGGAAATCAGACAGTCTTCTTACGTCCGTCTACAAGTACACAGACCCTTTCGGAAATTCTTCAAACTGCGGTAGTTTATATCACGAACAACAACTATGGTTCTTAACCTCGGCAATGTTCCATCTACTTATTGTTCACACGCTGGCTTTCAATTGTTTGAACCTCAACAGTATGCATATGAAGAGTGGTCAGTGACTGTATTCATCTTTAGTAATAGCCGAGTGGTCTAAAGCGTCTCGTTGCGGAGCGCGCGGTTGCTCGCCGTGGAGGTTCGAGTCCTCCCTGGGGCACGGGTGTGTGTGATTGCCGGTAGGTTAGTTTACCTAGGTTTAAGTAGTTTGTAAGCTACGGACTGATGACCACGCAGTTTGGTCCGATAGTTTTACACACATTTGAACATGTTTGAACTTCTTTAGTAATGACTGTTTACAAGCAGTAGTGTTCACTACGTAGCGCGGAAGTAGCCGAGCGGTCTGGACCGCCACGTTTCGGATCGCGCGACCTCTCGCGTCGGAGATGGCCAAAGTAGTTAGGTCCCCTAGAATTACAAAAATTTTATTTATTTATTTTTTGTTAACACGTAGGCTGCCGCGATGATGTCAGAGGCGCCCGGAGCCGCCTGCTGTGACCGACGGCGGCCCCTCGGCGGCCAAAGTGTTAATTACGAACAAAAACTTACTGTGTACTAGCAAACTGATTTGATATTATTCGCTCCAGTTAACAATGTTAAAAATATTGCTATGAGACTGTTTCTACTGCTTTTGTTGCCACACGTAACTGTTTACGGTGTATTGTGTTGTGATCGACGATTTACTGCTCTAACACTATCAGGAAGATTCTGAGAACTGGTGTTGTATGTGCTTTCTGCTAATGACTGTATATAGTACTGTGAGACCAAACTGACCAAAAACTTTATTTCATCTGTGCATCGTGCAATAAAAGTGAATGTAACTTGAATAAACTGTTACCAACACGAATGTAAGAGAACAGTTGAACCCATAATTTCAGGCCAATTTTCGTCATAGTCTTCGTCACTGAGTGTTACGAGGCTACGAGACTACAAAAGGTAAGTGGGAAACAGTCAAAACTGGACTCGCATTCAGGAGGACGGTGGTTCGTATCCACCTCCGACCATCGAGACAAAAATTTTCCCTGATTTCCCTAAACCAGTAAAGGAAAATGCCGGAAAGGTTAGTTGGCAAGGGTACTGCCTGTTTCGTTTACTATTCTTTGCGAAATGTCCCGGAGGTGAGCTCCGTCTCTATTGCCCACGCTGTGGTGCGGGACGTTAAATACTAAGTTTCCTTCCTTTTCTCCTTCATTCTTCAGTACTGCTAGAGTGTGTGGCATTCCCACTAGTTTTGATTTAAATAAGACGTGCCGGATGATTGCGTTGGGTGTTCCAGAATCTCCAATTGTCAACGGTGCAAAAGGTCATGTTCAAATGTTTGTTAAGCTTATGGGACTTAAACTGCGGGGTTATCAGTCTCTTAAACTTACAAACTGCTTATAAACTAACTTATATTAAGGACAGCACATACAACCATGCCCGAGGAAGGATTCGAACCCCCGGCGAGGAGCAAAGCGGAGCATAGCGCCTCAATGCGCTCGGCCACTCTGCCGCGGCAAAAGGTCATGCATAGCACCAGCAGAGGTGTGGTATTCTCCAAGACAATGCACGAACATTCACGTCCCTGTGATTACGATCTCTGCCAACAGAAAAGAAGTACTACAGTGGATCCGATATAAATACGGAGATCTACATCTACCTACATCTACATGGGATACTCTGCAAATCACATTTAAGTGCCTGGCAGAGGGTTTATCGAACCACCATTATACTGTTTATCTCCCATTCCATTCTCGAATAGCGTGTGGGAAGAAAGAACACCTGAATCTCTCCGTTCGAGCTCTGATTTCTCGTATTTTATTCTGAAGGTCATTTCTACCTATGTAAGTGGAGTCAACATTATATTTTTGCATTCGGAGTAGAATGTTGGCGATTGGACTTTCGTAAGTACCCACGCCGCAGCGATAAGCGCCCATATTGTAATGATTCCCATCCCAGATCCTGTATCATTTCCGTAACGCTGTCTCCCCTGTATCGTGACAATACGAAACGAGCTGCCCTTCTTTGGACTCTTTCGATGTCCTCCGTCAAACCCACCTGATAAGGACCCCACACTGGGCAGCATTACATTGTTCATGCCATAGGGCGGTATATACGGTACATCAAGACAAACAGAACGTAGATGATAAACCGCGCTTTCCTATCATTTTGACAACAGGTCATAAATAGCGGGGGTGGTTGTTACTGTAAGTACTTCTACTGATTAAGAAATTTCATAGAAAAAAAGTTATAATTACTTTATCCAGTCCCAGGTATTATCTCTTGCTAAACTTAATGATACTCGCATCTTGACTATGATGTATCCGCTAGTAATTTCTCTTCTTAAACGTCATCTTGAATTTCACAGCTTAAATAAGGGAAAGTTTAACCACTCTCTATCAGCGCAGAATTGCCCAGCTTAAAATGAACGGCGTTTACCTGAGGGGTGTCAAAGTAAATCCGCCTAGTTGTTTTTGATGTAGGGAAGCGTTGCGGGGTTACATGTGTTGCGCTGCAGCCGCGGGCATCCACAAAGTGTCGGCTTGTCAGCTTTGTTGTTGGCGTTCCTGCGGCCGACGTAACAAGCGCTCCGCCGAGGCGCTAATGGCGCCAGAAACGGGAGACGTCTCCAGGGAGCTTAATTGGACGCATCTTTGATCACCGCCGACGCTATTGTGCCGTCACGTGCGAAACGAGCGCTGCAAAGGCGTGGCTGACAAAATGTGCCGTGTGACGGCAAAGAGGTTCCGCACTTTTGTCTGCCTGCCAGCACTGACTCAGTGCACGTGCAAGTTCTTCGAGTACTACTAACTACTCTACTTCAGGAGTGTTTAAAAAAAAAGTCTAGGAGAATGGAAATGCATAATTTTTATGACGCTTCAGGTAGTTGCTTCTCTTAATAATACCTTATTACCGCATTACCACAGTCTTTTGGTTTTCTCCGTTTGAACAGTAACACAATTACGAAATACATGTCCGAAAGAACAGACACCACACCTGCTTTGCAGCCATATTGCATTTGCAAATTATTAATAAAGGCGGTGAAGGAAGTAGGATTAGGAAGGAAAGGATTGACAGTGGCTGCATTAGGACAATGAAATTAAGCAATGGCGACAAGTGAAAATGTGAGTCGGGCCGGGAATCGAAGCCGGGTCTCCCGCTTCGCGCCAGCGGTCGCCCAAACCACTTGGCTACCCGTGCTCGCCTTCCGTCCGTCTCAAACTTCCACAAGTCGCAAGCTATGTCTATAGCGCCCCTATCGTTCATGACCTCTTACATTTGGCATTGCGGATTCCCGTGCGAGGTCGAACGTATGACCGCATCTGCGGTAAAGTAATTGAAGCTAACTCCATCTTCGCGTGTAAATACTTATTAAATTGATGTGTTGTCTGTTCTTTCGGACATGTACGAAGGGGCTCTACAGCCATAGCGTGCGACTTGTGTAAGTTTGAGACGGACGGGAGGCGAGCACGGGTAGCCAAGTGGTTAAGGCGACCGCTGGCCCGAAGTGGGAGACTCGGTTCGATTTCCGGCCCTGCTCACATTTTCAGTTTTCGCCATTGATTTATTTCAATGCCCTAATGCAGCAACTGTCAATCCTTTCCTTCCTAATCCTTCTTCCTTCCTTTCCTTTATCAATACTTTACAATTACAAAAGCTGTAATGTAGTAATTCATCTAATATCGAGCTCCACATTGGTTGTTAAAAATATAGTTACTCGCGTAGTATTTAGTCCCATGTCTGCCACAAGAAAAGTAGTAACTCGTGTAAAAATTTCCCCATGTTCTACATCAGTAGCGAGCATATAAGGATATATTGATTTGTTTCTTGATTATTTTTAATTTTTAATTATTTAATTTTTTCTTTATGATAGAAAAATGAGCTCAAGGCGCCATTATGTAGTGATTACAAAACCGATTCGTCAAAAAACCTCAAGTCGTACTGTGAAAGCCTCTAAAATATGGCGGTTTGACAAAAATCCCAAGCTATTGCCACGATGTCCCTCTTCCAACTTTGATTACGACGACCCACATTTTTTCGGTTATATTCCTGTCCACAAAATTTTAAGATAATATGGACCCATGTGGTGTAGAGTAGCCGAGAAAGAGAACAGAAAGCAGATAGTAATGGCTGTGTGGTCTAAGGCGTCACCCTATGGACTGCGTGGCCGTTCCCGCCGGAGTTTCGAATCCTCCCCCGTTCGTGTGTGTGTGTGTGTGTGTGTGTGTGTGTGTGTGTGTGTGTGTGTGTGTGTATGTGTGAGTCCTTAGTGTAATTTAGTTTAAGTAGTTTGTAACTCTAAGGGCTGATGAGCCGGCCGCGGTGGTCGATGGGATCATTCGCGCTTGAGAACTTATCGGACTTACCTAAGGGGTCGTCAGTCCATAAGTTTACAAACTACTTATGAACTAGCTAAGACTAAGGACGGCACAAATATCCATACCCGAGGGGGGATTCGAACCCCAGACCGTAGTGGCAGTGCAGACCGTGACTGGAGCGCCTCAGTCACCTCGGCCACTGCGGCCGGGGGTTCGAATCCCCCTTCGGGCATGGATATTTGTGCCGTCCTTAGTCTTAGTTAGTTCATAAGCAGTTTGTAAGTTTAGGGACTGATGACCCCGTAGTTAAGTCCCATAGACTTCACAAACATTTGAACATTTGAAAGATCGAAGCCGGCCGCGGTGGCCGAGGAGACTGAGGCGCTTCAGTCGCGGTCTGCACGGCCACTACGGTCGGGGGTTAGAATCCCCCCTCGGGCATGGGTATTTGTGCCGTCCTTAGTCTTAGTTAGTTCATAAGCAGTTTGTAAGTTTAGGGACTGATGACCCCGTAGTTAAGTCCCATAGACTTCACAAACATTTGAACATTTGAAAGATCGAAGCCGGCCGCGGTGGCCGAGGAGACTGAGGCGCTTCAGTCGCGGTCTGCACGGCCACTACGGTCGGGGGTTCGAATCCCCCCTCGGGCATGGGTATTTGTGCCGTCCTAGTTCGTAAGTAGTTCATAAGTAGTTTGTAAGTTTAGGGACTGATGACCCCGTAGTTAAGTCCCTTAAGCTATACAAACATTTGAACATTTGAATTTTGAAAGATCGAATTCCTGCACCGCAACGGAAAAGTGAGTACTCGTTATTCTTTCCATTGCTGATGTAGAATACAAGAATGTTAGAATCTTTAACTTACCACCAGAAGTTGAAAACTGTTACATTCAGGAAGTCTTATCGAAATACGGTGAAGACAGGTCCATCAGGAACGAAATGTGGTCTAATCAGCACAGGCTACAATGTTTTAGTGGTGTGCGATCAGTGGAAATGCATGTAAAACTTTATATTCCGTCCAACATTACAGGTTGCGGGTATAAGGGTCTTGTTATTTATACTGGGCAAACGCCAACGTGTCATATTTGTAATGAAAGTGGTCACGTAAGGCAAGACTGTCCACGTCTCATGGTGGTTTTAAAAAACAAACAATCTCCAGCAGCGACAAAGGTGACTTTTTAACATGAAACAGATCAGAACAGTCTGCTGTAAATACTATCACTGAAATACCAGAACCTACTCCGGTAGTTACTTCACAAATAATGCCCCCCCTCCCGTGGAATAGAATTCAGTTACCACTAACCGTGAGCGTAGTTCTGCCACCAGCAACAAACGGCCACGTGTCTCTGACGATGCCTCGTCAGATGATGAAGCATCTAGTCTAGCATAACCCGTGCAAGAACAGAAACACAACACTGAATTAACATCCGGACCAGACGACGACATGAATTTAGATGCAGTAGATCAGACCAACGACAATCTCCCATTGTTAGACAGTAATGAAGCAGCTGATATGGAACTAGATCATAACACACACGTTCCCACCCAAGAAACGCACGAGAACACAGACCAGTTACGTGTTCAACATACTGACGACAATCCCCAACACGCCACAGAGCAATTCATAACGATGTGTATTGCTGCAGACACATCTGACAGTAACGAGCAGGCTCTAGGCTCAAGCGATACACAAAGTGCCTCCCCTGATCAAGAAGAGTGTAATCAGGTTCAAGACCATTTTAGCCAAACAACACAAGATTCCCAACTCCGCAGAAAGACAGCCGCGGCGGATTAGCCGTGCGTACTGGACCACCGTGCTGTGGTGCGCGCGGCCGATCGTCGTCGAGGGTTCGAGTCCCCCTTCGGGCATGGGTGTTTGTGTTGTCCTTAGGTTAGTTTACCTTAGATTAAGTAGTTTGTAAGCTACGGACAAATGACCACGCAGTTGAGTCCAATAGATTTACGAACATTTGAACAGAAAGACACCTTAGAGCGCTCGGCCATTCTCGCACGGCGCAGGATCTTTACCCGCCTGCAGCAATGTCGGAAATTTGATGTGGTACCGTATTTTCGAGATTCACGATTCATTCGTGACATGGTAGTAAGCGAAAAACTAATGTTGTAAGACATTTGAAGGAAAGAATTTTTCTGTTGTAGTAACTACTTTACAAAATCTATTTTCGGCTGTAGGTGTTACTATTTCTTATTAAGACTCACAACTATGCCATTTACACCATTACTTTTATTTACAGTTTTCCTGCCTATGCCCATGTTTCACTTTGTCGATATATATCAGAATTTGGCGTTTCGTATTAGACGCGGATGAACAGCAGGGAACAGCAGTTACAGATTCTTCACGCAGCAGGAACTGTTTTTCACCAAACAAACATGGCTCGTCAGTGTGATTGTATCCCCTGTTATCACGGCGATTTTGCCTGCTTGCATAAAGATTCTGGACTCTACAGCCTTGCAACTGAAACATTTTGATTTTTCAAATGTTCAAATGTTTGTAGAGCTTATGGGACTTAACTACGGGGTCATCAGTCCCTAAACTTACAAACTAGCTAATACTAAGGACGGCACAAATATCCATGCCCGAGGGGGGATTGGAACCCCCGACCGTAGTGGACGTGCAGACCGTGACTGGCACGCCGCAGTCCCCTCGGCCACCACGGCCGGCTTTGATCTTTCGTTACACAAGGACAGGTTCCATTGCCCACACTTAAACCTTACCACAACAGAAAATTACACAGCTACAGAAATCTCAGATAACTTACCTTGCCAATTAAATGCGATGGCAGCTAGTACAAGCTTTAAAAATACGTTATCACTTCTGCTTGATAACGTCTTCTACTCAGTAGGTGAAAATATGAACAGATTGTAAATACACCCATTTCTTACATTTATACAATTTTGTTGCGAATATAGATTTAATAAATAAATTGTAAATTATCCAAATAACTAGCATGTAGCCATGTTTTCATTGAGAACAAGTGTCTTACATGTGAGCATAGTGACATGTTCCTCATGATTGCTGTCAGAAGACGAGCCATGGCATATAAAAGAAACTAGAACTTCAAGTGCTTGAGATACTGAGGTAATCTGTAACTAAAGTGGATACGTCATGTAGATTAATGTCCTGATTTCTTATTAACTCCATGATGGCGTATCATTCATTTAAGGTTACTTATCTGGTCAACAAAATACAGGAAATACTATGTTTTAACATTCAGTCGAACACAAATTCATTAAATGCGAAATACCGGATGGGATTTGGAGAGAAACCACTGCGGCATTTGACATAAATCCCCAGTGAAGCCAATGAAGCCTTAGAAACACTGTCCAATATCTGTTGTCAACGTAGCTGGTAAAGCGTGGCAACAGGTGCGTGGAAGTTGTGTTCAGATAGTGTTAGACATCGAAAGCTGGCTAAATCATGATACGGCAAGTTCATAAATATTTAGCGAGGCGTGGAATGTATATCGGAAAGAGAGATCGGAAACAATTGGAGGGTGTGTGTTAATAGCCGTGGACAAAGGTATTGTTTCTATTGAGGTCCAAGTTGACAGTAACTGTGAAGTTATCTGGGCACGTATAACAGGTCTAAAAGAAGTAAAGTTAATAGCTGGGTGTTTTTACCGGCTCCCCAGTGCTGCTGTAGCAGTTTTAGAATCATTCAAAGAAACTCTACGCCATGTAGTGCATAGGTATCCGGGCCATGCAATATTACTCGGGGCACACTTTAACATTAAGAGTATAGATTGGGACGTCTCTAGTTTCATTTCAGGCGGTACAGACAAGCAGTCTTGCGAGCTACTTTGTGACATATTCTCCGAAAATTGTGTTGAGCAGTTAAACCGGCAACCCACACACAATTGACCTTATTATATCATCATAGCGTCGATGGGGACCAAAGTTCATAAACCAATCAAGAAGGCTAGAAGGGTGTTTTTGTTAGGAAGTGCCGATAAACAACTGTTAGGATCGCACTTAGAAAATGAATGGATATCGTTTAGTTCCGGTACAATGGATGTAGAGACATTGTGGAATAAAATTAAATATATTGTATATAAGGGGTTAGAGACTGTAAAGTCTATTAAGGATGGAAAAGATACAAACAGGAATAATATTAATGTTAGAGTTTAAATGTTTGTATAGCTTATGGGACTTAACTACGGGGTTATCAGTCCCTAAACTTACAAACTATTTATGAACTAGCTAACACTAAGGACGGCACAAATATCCATGCCCGAGGGGGGATTCGAACCCCCGACCGTAGATGCCATGCAGACCGTGACTGACGCGCTGCAGTCCCATCGGCCACCGCGGCCGGCGAAGCTGAGTGTAGAACAATCTTATTGCCACCTACTTACATTTCGCGTAAAGATCACAAAGCCGGGATAAGAGAAATTAGGGCTCGTACGGAGGCATAGAGGCATTCTTTTTTTTTTTCTCGTTCTATTTGGGAGTGCAATAGAAGTGGAAATGCCTAGTAGTGGTACAGTGTACCCACCGATACGCACCTAACTGTGGATTGCGGAGTATAGATGTAGATGTAGAAAGAGGTTGACATCGGCGTCGTTATTCTTGTTAGGCTGGAAGACTCGCGCTGTGCTGACGTAGGAGCTGCCTGCCAGCCGCTGCAGCGCCTTTCAGCTTCAGCGGTGATTCCTAATTACCCGTACGAGCGCCGCGGGAAAGACGGTTGCGACGGCCGCGGGCGATCGGGGCGTTGAGGCTGCGAGCCGTTTGTGTGCTGATTACAGGCGGCATTACGCTAATGCTGTACGAGAATTAACGACAGCGCGCCGCTTTGTCTGCGCTATCGGCGCGCCGCACTGCGCTGCCGGCCGCGTCCCTTTCATTGGCAGCGATCGTTGCTAAGCGCCCGCCGTGCCCGTGTCGCTGCACCTCTGGCCCCAAAGCTCCCAAGGCTGTACACGGGCTCAGAATACTGAAAACCTGGCCACAATTCTGAAGCTGCTCCAATTTCGCCAGAAATATATGTAATGTAGTCTTTAAGCTAACTGATAATTTTTTAATTGACAATGGCCTAACCGATAAGGCGAAAAGATTGCAGAAAAAAACTCAATGAAGTGAACGAAATGATTGTGGTGAACATAGTGTATAATTTTAATAGGAAATTTCACTGCAAAATTTTAACGCTTATTGTCTTTATTGGGCCTCGAGAGGCCCACTGGGTACTGACCGGCCGCCTCTGTCTGAAGGCGTCAACGGATGCGGTATGGAGGGGGACGTCGTCAGCACCCCGCACTCCCGGCCATTATGTCAGTATTCGTGACCGGAGCCGCTACTTCTCAATCAAGTAGCATCACGAGGGCTGAGTACAGCCCGCTTGCCAACAGTACTCGGCAGAACCGGACGGTAACCCATCCAAGTGTTAACCAAGCCCAACAGTGCCTTGTCGGGCCCGAACTAGATCAAAACGAGGTATGATTTTCGTAATAGATAATGTGCAAATGTCTGTAAATCTATCGGACCAAACTGCGTGGTCATCAGTCCGTAGCTTACAAACTAGTCAGGTAAACTAGCCTAAGGACAACACACACACACACACACCCATGCTCCAGGGAGGACTCGAACCTCCACAGCGAGCAACCGCGCGCTCTGCAGCGAGACGCTTTAGACCGCTCTGCTACTCCACCGCGGCCGTAATACATATCACACTTAAGTACGCAAAGATTACTAGCACTGTTACGCGGTGTATACAGTGTAGAAAAAAACATAGCATATAATAAAAACTTATTCGATTAAACAAACTACAAGGAAATCATATTAATACAAATACTTTAGAATGACCAACTACAGACTGGCGGATTCCGAATGAACGAGTGTAAACAAATGTTAGTACATCATTGCAGAGATGAAAAAGGAAGGGAGGGCTGGTGGAAATGAATAACGTTCGCTACGATCGCAAGTAATCCAAATGTTTGTAAATCTATCGAACTTAACTTCTATGGACCCTGGGCTTACAAACTACTTCAATTAATTAAACTAACCTAAGTACTAACACACTCACCCATGCTCCGACGGGGACCAACCGCTCCGCTCTGCAGCAAGGCGCCTTAGAACGCTCGGTTACTTCACCGCGACACGTTCTCCTCCACCGGACAAAATCTTACAAAGAGCCGGCCGCGGTGGCCGAGGGGACTGCGGCGCGCCAGTCACGGTCTGCACGGCCACTACGGTCGGGGGTTCTAATCCCCCCTCGGGCATGGATATTTGTGCCGTCCTTAGTATTTATTAGCTAGTTCATAAGTAGTCTGTAAGTTTAGGGACTGATGACCCCGTAGTTAAGTCCCATAAGCTCTACAAATATTTGAACATTTTTTCTTACAAGGAAAATTCCTCGCCCCCCCCCCCCTCCACCACCTCAGATTCAATAATAAGATGGCACAATGGATATCACGTCTAAAGCAGAACACAGGTCACACATGGAAACAGAATAAAAGTACTTTGAACTGCGATAAAAGAAGGATCGGCAAAGCTAAAGGTGTGAATCGTCGACACGATAGGAAAATCCACGGCGTCGTAGTGATATGGTATGGTGTTGGACTGCTAATTGGAAGACATTATATTCAAATCTACGTCGTAAACCTCATTTTTTTCGTCCGTTTGATCACTGAAAAGTCTCTTTCTGTAGTCTTGAAAACTGACACACTATACATTCGCTGCAACATATTAGTCATGTTGTAACTTTACATTGCCGTCAGATGTTAAGTGTGATGTATAGTGAGAGCAGGCGAGATGTCGCGTAGACATCTCACAGGAATGGAAAAAATAAACGATTCGTGAACATTGTTAAAACAAAGCAATTCAAGAGTGGAAACCTACGAAATGGAATGAGGGACTCACAACACGTGTCATTTTTTGTAGAACGAATTATAAAAACTTCCTTTAAACCTCGCTATAGCACCACACACAGACTCAAAATTGCATACAACGAACATAAACGTGAATGACATGACAGATTATTCATAATTTTAGGAAAAATGTTTGAACAAGAGGGTGATTTGTATACGGATTTTCAGCTTCTTCTGTTTTCATGTTTGATCTGTATTTAGTTTCTGAAGGGCTATCTACTAGACCATCTTACCACTGAATCTGAAGAGAGCCGGTGGCGAGTTTCCCCTACTAGATTCAGAACTGCCGATAACTGTTTATTTCGAGACAAATCATACTGATTTTCTAATACGGAATGCAAAGACAAAATCAAATGTTTGTAAATCTATGGGACGTAACTGCTTGGTTATTAGTCCCTAGCTTACAAACTAATCAAACTAAGAATGTGAAGTTTGGAAAGTAGGAGGCGAGGTACTGGCGGAAGTAGAGTTGTGAGGCGGCATCGTGAGTCTTGTCGGGATAGCACAGTCGGTAGAGCGCTTGCCCCCGAAAGGCAAAGGTCCCAGGTTCGAGTCCCGGTTCCGGCACACAATTTTAATCTGCCAGGAAGTTTCTTAAACTAAGTTGAACTAACCTAAGGACAACACACACACCCATGCCCAAGGGAGGGCTCGAACCTCCGCCGTCGGGGGGGGGGGGGGAGGGGAATTCGAATCCCCCTTCGGGCAAGGATGTTTGTGTCGTCTTTAGTATAAGGTAGTTCATAAGTAGTTTGTAAATTTAGGGACTGATGAACCCGCAGTTAAGTCCCTTAAGCTTTATAAACAGTTGAACATTTTCGAACCTCCGACGGCGAACGCACCGCAGCATGGCATCTCAGTGCGCACGGCTATCTGCCGCGGCAATGCACAGACAATATAAAATGTCGAAATGTGCACTTAACGACCTTTTTTTGCAGCAAGCCTACGGGAATAAGCTTGCTAGTCTTCTGACGTACTCCGCCTCTCCCTGTTGAAGATGAAGCATTTAAGCAGCAATTCGGTTAGGTCGTGCGCCGATGGACAGCGTCCTATGCCATCACCGGGGCCGAATATTAACGATGGATTCCGACGGCGCAAAGCTTTTAAGGGAGCATGCTCCGCTGTCTCGCTGCCGGGGTTGGGGGTGGGGCGAGGTGCACGGCCTGTAAGCACTCCGTACTTCACCAACGGCTTGTCAGTCTCGCACGGGAGCACAAATATTTTAAATCCCGGAGATGTACCCGCAGCCGTTAATTCTACTCACACCACAGCCAGTGATTAAACGAAGGTTACCAGAAGCATTTTCCAAAACTCAAGAGCAGTACTGCTACTTCCACATAATGTGTTGTCACCAGCCGGCCGCGGTGGCCGAGGTGACTGAGGCGCTCCAGTCACGGTCAGCACGGCCACTACGGTCGGCGGTTCGAATCCCCCCTCGGGCATGGATATTTGTGCCGTCCTAGTTTGTAAGTAGTTCATAAGTAGTTTGTAAGTTTAGGGACTGATGACCCCGTAGTTAAGTCCCATAAGCTTAACAAACATTTGAACATTTGAATTTGTTGTCACCAGAAATAGTTACAAAAGTAGATAAACCTCATAATTGCTATTTTATGATAACATCGATAAAATCGTGATTTTTGTCAACCATCATTTGTGAGGGAAATCACAGTACGTGTACACAATAATTGAAGTTCCACTTTTAAAGCCGGCCGCGGTGGCCGAGGGGACTGAGGCGCTTCAGTCACGGTCTGCACGGCCACTACGGTCGGGAGTTTGAATCCCCCCTCGGGCCTGGATATTTGTGACGTCCTAGTTCGTAAGTAGTTCATAAGTAGTTTGTAAGTTTAGGGACAGATGACCCCGTAGTTAAGTCCCATAAGCTTTACAAATATTTGAACATCCACTTTTAAATATTAGTTACTCAAGAAAGCCAATGAAACTTACAAAATTCGGAAGCGCTTTCTCATATATGTAAGAAAATACCTTTAAGAGTGAAAAAGGGAAGCAGAGGTTTTCGTATCTAGAAATGCGACGTTACCTTATATCACTCTCCTTGTGAATGCCTATTCGGTGCACGATTATCACGCTGGAACCCGAGGAAGGTTTTAGGCACGGTTTTAAAGCAATCTGAGAGATATTTAGTGATTTGAAGAATTTAACGCGAAATATGGAACAATAATACTGTTTGAAAATTATAATTTCTCTTTGACTTTCCAACTGTATCATTTTCTGAAAATGGCAGACGAATTGTCTGTGTGCTTAGTTGTAGTTTGAACTCTCCTGTTGTACACCATAGCATTTACATGTCGGTAACTATAAGAGGGTGGAAGATATGGTAGTTGAAATGCGTCAATTTATAAAAAATTTGAACTGAAGGTCAGCGATGACGTTTTTGACTATATAACATACAGCGAAATGTGATGCCACAGACCATGTCTTTGGTTTGTATTCAGTTCTTTCTCTGTAAGGACAAGCGTACGAATAAGGAATGATAAGAATAAATAAAGATAGTAATGCAAAAGAAAATTCTTTTAATATATCTCTTTCATTAAAAAACGTGAAAGAGATACAAATAAATATACGAGAAAATTGATTTCACGTTTCGCGCATTACATCAATTGATCGATCTGTGATCTTATTACAATCGTTAACTTTGAATTTCGTGATTGGATTCTTCGAAACTTGTATATATTTACTTTTGCTTTTCTATAGATTACTTAACGTTCCTGTGAAACGGTAAGTGCAAAGACTTTTGAAATCTGATAGGAATACTTTTCAATCAGTCTTTATCAGCGAAATTTCCAAACTAAAAAAAAATAAAACGAAATTAATATAATTGTTATATTAACATCGTAGATAAATGTGCATTGCGTTACTTTACATACACTACCTCTACTTTTAATAGCTCACATTCAGACAATATGTCTCGGAAAACGTAAACGTCATTATAAAGAAACAGGGTTGGAGCAAAATGCATTGATGAATTAAGAACAAACGAAAATGAAGACGTGTTTTTCATACGGTCAGCTATATGTCGCTTGTTCAAGGGTCGGCAACCCGAAAAATCTGTACATTGCGCTGCAAACAACACAACAAATAACGTAGTTTACCAGAATGCTTTAAAATGAAATGAAAATCAATTTGGATAATTACTCTCAGCATACGTGTTGAGATAATGCAACACAGGCTGTAAGGTAAGGTGTATGAATTACGTATTGTAAACCAATCAGCACTTGACATATTTCATTTTCTCATTTGAATGTTGATTAAAAATGTTTACTGCTACAGAAGGTACTGTATTTCATTTCTTTCTTCAAAACCGGTCTCATAGCAAACTACTGGAAGACAGCTTCTCTACCATACTCTACCAACACCTGATCGGGGCCGCGGGTTTAAGCTAGTTGTCTCTAAAAGCCAGTAAGCTTGCGTCATCAGAAGTGTCAATAGTTGCAAGGGGTGACGCTGCCTCATTCAGATACGCTGGATGAGGCAACAATTGCGATAATTGGATACTCCTGGACTATTCATCTTGCGGTAAAGAACTGACTTATAAAACGTTTATGGATGCCATTTATTGCGACTTCTACTCTAACACTGTCATAGAGAAATACTTACCGCGCCTATTAAGCTCTGCATACCTGATTTTGCTAACACTTCTAACATGACCACCGCCGATGGCTCACGTCAAAAAAAAAGTTCAAATGTTTGTAAATCTATCGGACCAAACTACTTAAACTAAGGTAAACTAACCTAATGACAACACACATACCCATGCCCCAGTGAGGATTCGAACCACCGTCGGCGAGCAACTGCGCGCTGCGCAGCGAGGTGACTTAGACCGCTTTTTTTTGTGGTTCTTCACGTAGATCTGTGCTCTGCGGTAATTCTTTTGGTTCGTTCTTGATTGTTCGTTGAATATTCGGCTCAGCTTTTTTTTATTACAGAGGGCGTTTAGCCCCCTGACCGGGTGCGCTGAGCCACGGCGCCCGGCGACCGCTCAGCTACTCTACCACGGTGGCTCAGGTCACCGTAACTCTTTCGTGAGGTACTAGGTGGTCTACCTCAGCTGTAAACTCTTAGTCCATTGATAAGGCTGACATTACTTGGCTTACTTGGACTCCTGCCAGAAGGATGGCTTACAACGCTGTCGGCCAGCCTAGCACGTTTCTCTGAATCCTGTCCGTGTATGTAATTCTTTCTCTTAGCCTCCAGATAGCAGCAGTACTTCAGCGTCATGCCAAATTGTGTGTTTCGAATACTTCGACCCGTTCGAATACTTCGAACGGACCCGTTCGAATACTTCGCATCTTTAGTGGAATGACAAAAAACTTGGGGAAAAAATGGAAGTAAAGTTGAATGTTCACGCATAGCTTTCTTCAGAAACAATAAATACAAGTGTTTAAAAGCGCAAAAGAAAGAGCATGATCCGCTGAGTGTTGTTAGGACAAAAAGAACTGCGTACCTTAATTAGAACCGAAGATATCGTAAGACAAACCGATTAAAATATTCAAGGACAGAAGGATACCGCATTTGAATAAAAATAAAGGATGGAGAGACTTAAGTTAATTCTGATACTTGATGACAAAACTGTGGAAGAATACCTTTCGTTTAAAACAAAAATCAAAGAAATTGGCCTGGTAGTTTCGTCTTGCCGACTGACTTTAGTTTTGGTAGATTCTTTTAATATATAAGATTACTACCTCAAGTATTCCACAAATTACTCCACATCACATAATTAAATAATACAAATTTCTCTCTCACGAATTAAAAGCTGCAATAGCAATAAATGACGATCGATACCTAAAGTTGTATAAACCGATCAGGTAGCATTGTTGAAATGACACACTAAAGTGACATCGTTTCGTGAAATACCATTCTGGGGACGTTGATGTTTAACTGGTGCATTTGCAATAACATAGGCAGCCTACGCGTACAGAGCAAGTACGATGCTACAACTGTTAGGTTGATGTTGTTGCCAACAGTAGAAATCAAAACTTATTTGTAACAAAATCTCTAAATAACGTTGTTATTGACTTCGTATTTTCACTTACTGTCCTGGATGAATAACTATCTGGTCTTTTACCACTTTTATCATAAAATTTGAAGTAAATTCATATTTTTTATTCTTTTATTTGAATGCCTACGAAATGGAAAGGTGAAATCGACAGGGAGGAGGAAAAGGTGGCTATACAGACGAGGGATTGAGTGTATGGAAGATAGAAGGAACAGAAAGAGAAGATGAAAGATATGGGATATGAACAGAAGTGGTGGGGATACAGAAGAGAGAAAAGAGGTAGATAGAGGGCCACTAGAAGATAGATAGAAAGTGGTGACTGGCAGTAGATGGACAGAATTTAGAAAATGATCGCATGCTCCACACTCCTTAAAAATCTTTGATCCCTATGTTTATGCATAAAAGGAAATAAAAGTAAATCCACGAGTTTTAAAATGTATTATTTCTCGAGAAAATATAGCCACAGTAAACAAAGTATGATACTGATCAGATTGATGTATTTTCTCGGTGTGTCCATGTTAGCGAGAATTCTTTCACCTACTTTGCCTTTAATTTCATATCGGACTGAGTCACAGTGAAACATTGACAGGTATTGATTGTTTGGATAAATAATGAATAATAACATTTCCATTCGACGTCCCAACGTTTAGACAACTGAGGATGAGCAAAAAGTGTTATTACCCTTTAAGCAGAGATGGTCAAGAATTTGGCATGCAGTCCGTCCGCTGACCCGTGTGCGTAATTGCTCAGCCTGATAGCGTAATCCCACCCCCCGCCACTGCCGCTATCTGAGCTGAGAACATGATAGTCGGGCAATCTGCAATCGTAATGAGGACGCACTGCATACTACTTCACTAATTCATATTTCTCAACAACATAGCGGTAAAAAACTAAGTTTCCGTAATATTTAGCTTATGTGCACTGAAGAAATGTCATAATATTTATATGTTACTAACTGTTTGCATACGTGCAAATGCAAACGATTTATTTTGACACTCATGTTGCAATGTAATCATGATCTATTTACTATCATATTCGACTATCAGTTTTTTACACACATATAGATCGAAAAATCGTCGCTCTTTTGCAGCCTCATTGTGGAGATCAAGAAATTAATTTAGCCATAAACTGTTCAAATGTTTGCAAACCTTTTGGCCTAAACCGCTACGGTCATCAGTCGACAGACTTACAAACTACTTAAAATAACTTACGCCAAGGACAACGCACACACACCCATGCCCGAGGGAGGACTATAATCTCTGGCGGTTGCGATCTCCCTGTCCGTAGACCTTAGACCACTCGCTATTCCGCGACGCTTATTTAGACGTCCTGGACAGTTTTACCGCAACAGGATTTGTCTTCATAACGGGAACTAAAAGTAAAATGAATGAATATTAGCGTCTAACAGTCAATGAATAACGTAGTCATTAGAGACGGTAAAACAATCTGGCCATATTTTAGGTTGCGGAAGTTCATGGAGGAACTATTTTGACCAGTTAAAAAGGGTCTAGGCCAGATGAGACTGTTGTCTCGCGTTTAATTGTGTGACTCGCTAGTGATATGTCTAGCGATCTAATCCACTCGTGTGCAATATTTTTTTCACCTTTCTTGCGAATGTTGATGGCAGGAGTGTAATGGGAGTATATCCTCTTTGTGGTACACTGGTAATAACATTTAAGCGCAATAACTTTCGTGCCTCTGGACACAGCACGTGGCAGAGCTCTGCGGCGCTCCAGTCACGGTCTGCACGGCCACTACGGTCGGGGGTTCGAATCCCCCCTCGGGCATGGATATTTGTGCCGTCCTTAGTATAAGGTAGTAGATAAGTAGTTTGTAAGTTTAGGGACTGATGACCCCGTAGTTAAGTCCCATAATCTTAACAAACATTTGAACATTATCGTGGCAGAGCTCTCCGTGGCCCATTCGGTGGGAGCCGGCAGCAGCAGCGGTGGCGGTCCTGCACTACTTCGCTCTCTGCACAGAACGCCTGTTACGGATGATGGCTCTGGATGTGTAAAATGCTTTAGAGTTGCTAAGTGGTGATCCACAGAAAAAGTAGCAATTCGTATATCACAGTCGATATCGACGTTCTTGTACGATGAGAATTTTATTACACTAATACACAGTAGATTAGAGAAGCAAAAAGTTCTCATGGTCGTTGATCCAATCATGTTATCGAGTGGTCGATAAAGCATAACCATCCTTCTTTCCTTCGTGTCTCATGTGCGGTAGAGCTTACTTTGTTTTTGTGTCCGTCTGTTGGTGCAAATTTTGCAGTTGATTTCAAACCAAATTCCCACTGAACAAGGGACTTGAAACTTTCAGCACAGCTTAGAACTGGATGACAATGCAATATTAACGCCATTTCTGGTTTTGTGTGTGGTGGAGTGCACTTTTTATACCAATGGTGTTTCCTCCTGTTTCTCTTCTAGTCGTGAATAAAAGAAGAAAGCCGGCCGCAGTGGCGGAGCTGTCTACGGCACGGCACGGCCGCTACGGTCGGGGATTCGATTCCCCCCTCGGGCATGGATGTTTATGTCGTCTTTAAAAAAATGTTCAAATGTTTGTTAAGCTTATGGGACTTAACTACGGGGTCATCAGTCCCTAAACTTACAAACTACTTACGAACTACCTTATGCTAAAGACGGCACAAATATCCATGCCCGAGGGGGGATTCGAACCCCCGACCGTAGTAGCCGTGCAGACATTGACTGGAGCACCTCAGTCCCCTCGGCCATCGCGGCCGGCTAATCGTATAAGTTTCTATTATATGCAATGTTTTTCTGTACTGTATACACCTCGTAACAGTCCTAGTAATTTTTGCGTACTAAAGTGTGATATGTATTACGAAAATCTTACCTCGTCTTGATCTAGTTCAGGCCCGACCAAGCACTGTTGGGCTTGGCTAGCACTTGGATGGTTTATCGTCCCGATCTGCCAAGTGCTGTTGGCAAGCGGGGTGTACTCAGCCCTCGTGATGCTACTTGACTGAGAAGTAGCAGCTCCGGTCAAGAAAACTGACATAATGGCCGGGAGTGCGGAGTGGTGACCACGTCCCCCTCCATACCGCATCCGCTGACGCGTTCAGACAGAGGAGGACAGCCGGCCGCGGTGGCCGAGCGATCTGCGGCGCGCCAGTCACGGTCTGCACGGCCACTGCGGTCGGGAGTTCGAATCCCCCCTCGGGCATCGATATTTGTGCCGTCCTTAGTATTAGCTAGTTCATAAGCAGTTTGTAAGTTTAGGGACTCAAATCAAATGTCAAAAAGTTTGTATAGCTAAACTTACAAACTACTTATCATAAGCTTTACAAACATTTGAACATTTTTGAATGATCAAGCTCAGTTTCCCTACTCACCACTTCTGTCCGCAGAATCTAATGGACCCACATAAACAGTCCCATAGCCTACTTGCCTGATATAAATTAGTTCTGTTATTAATGGACATTTATGCCAGTAATAGCTCATAAAATGGAACCTATATATTCACAGATGGTTCATTCATCTTATATTCACCGTTCTATAAACTGAATATTTGTGCTGTTAATCAATAGGCCACTTTGTTCAATTTTAAATGTTACTAATTATTTCATTGTGTTGTAATTTATATTTTGTGTCACATATTTTATCAAAGTTTTACAAATGTTTGTAAATCTATCGGACCAAACTGCGTGGTCATCAATCCGTAGCTTACAAACTACGTAAACCTAGATAAACTAACCTACGGACAAACACACACACCCATGCCCCAGGGAGGACTTAAACCTCCACGGCGAACAACCGCGCGCTCCGCAGCGTGACGCTTTAGACTGCTCGGCTACTCCACCGCGGCGTTTTGTCAAAGTTCTACAAGTTCAATGATGTAATTATACCTATAACACTAGTCTTCTTTAAGAAATTTCTGTATACATACTATATGGACAACAACTTAAGATCTTTGACCTGTGAACTTCTAAGCTGCATAACGATATCTCTGTAGTGTTTACCTGACGATGGCGTAGCCGCGGTGGAGTAGCCGAGCGGTCTAAAGCGTCTCGCTGGGGAGCGCGCGGTTGCTCTCCTTGGAGGTTCGAGTCCTCTCTGGGGCATGGGTGTGTGTGTGTTGTCCTTAGGTTAGTTTACCTAGGTTTAAGTAGTTTGTAAGCTACGGACTGATGACCACGCAGTTTGGTCCGATAGATTTACAAATATTCGAACATTGACGATGGCGTAACTGCCGAAAACCGGTTAGTAACAAATAAAATTTGCAGAATATTGCACAATTATCTCGTGTGTTTTACTCAAAATAAAAGGTGTAAAGTAACTTTTGTCCCCATGCTACTGCGTTAAAGATAGTTCTACAAATTTTTGAAGTTTAAATGGCTAACTGCGTTAGTCATCACAGCAACACTGAAACATAAAATGTTTTTACATCATGAGCAGGACCAATAGTAGCGTTTAGTTGTCACTAACCCGAATGGGAATTGATTTCATCAACTACCTGCAGTCGGCTGCCTATCTCAGCAACAGGCGTTTGCTGTTAACGCCGGGCCGCGAATGACGGGCAACAAACGAGGTGTGCCAACGCCAGCTACATACAAGCGCTCACAACAGCCCGTGTCACGTCACGCTGAGTGGCTGGCACAGCCCAATGCTACGTAGCTGGCGGTCGCGCCTGCTGGCTGTGACGGGCTTTTGTGAGGCCTTGTATGTAGCTGGTGCTGGCTGTGCGTGGCGGCGGCGGCCACGGCCAGTAAATGCGGCACACTGAGCGAGCGTGCGTACGGGAACGGAGAAGGCAGAGCGCGCCTGCTAAAAAGGAAATATACTTGTCTTGAATAGACAAAGCCATCAAACGAAGTGTAACAGAAGCTCGGTAGGCTTCCCCACTATTTTTAGTAACTTGCCGGCCGCGGTGGCCGAGGGGACTGAGGCGCTCCAGTCACGGTCTTCACGGCCACTACGATCGGGGGTTCGAATCCCCCCTCGGGCATGGATATTTGTCCCGTCCTTAGTATAAGGTAGTAGATAAGTAGTTTGTAAGTTTAGGGACTGATGACGCCGTAGTTAAGTCCCATAAGCTTAACAAACATTTGAACATTTTTAGTAACTTATACTAACGCATTTTGACTCTAACAAACACAAAAAAATTTACAAAACATTACACGAATTGTCTAACACAAGACCCCAAACAGGTAACCTAGCACCAGACATGTTACGCTACCTCTTCATTTTAAATGTTTGTAAATTAATGTCGTCCTCTTTATGTAGACAATAGAGATGGACTGAGAATCTATCGGCGTGAGATATCTCACACCTAAAAGTCACTATTAATATTTGTACTCTGAAAACCATCACTGCGTCCTTCCATTGCATGTGTAACTTTCTTTAAACGGCCGCGTTGGCCGAGCCGTCTACGGCGCGCCAGTCACAGTCTGCACGGCCACTACGTTCCAGCGTTCGAATCGCCCCTCGGGCATGGATATTTGTGCCGTCCTTAGTATTAGCTAGTTAATAAGTAGTTTGTAAGTTTAGGGGCTGATGACCCCGTAGTTAAGTCCCATAAGTTCTACAAACATTTGAACATTTCAACGGCATTCAAAGAGGATTCATATAAACTGCAAATGAAATCAGAAACGTCTATCTTAGACGACATAGTCTTTCACTTTGCGAAATTTTTCACAGAATTGGAACTGAAAATATGATAGTTTCCGTCTAAAATACATTCTTCCCAACGTAAAAGATAGTAGTTTCTTTACAGGATCACAGCCATAGTAATTTCTTTATAGGATCACAGCCCCATTAGTGACAGCAGAGGGCTCCAAAGTGGGTTTCATAGACACAGAAGCCGCGGTGGAGTAGCCGAGCGTTCTAAAGCGTCTCGCTGCGGAGCGCGCGGTTGCTCGCCGTGGAGGTTCGAGTCCTCCCTGGGGCATGGGTGTGTGTGTTTGTCCTTAGTTTAGTTTACCTTATTTTAAGTAGTTTGTAAGCTACGGACTGATGACCACGCAGATTGGTCCGATTGAGTTTCAAAGATAAATCTCTCAAAGATAGACAGAGAAGAATTAAACTTCTTCCATTCGTGCAGATGCCACCTGATCTCAACCCAACAGAAAACGTTTGGGCTGAGGTTGCAAGTCACTACCAACCGGAGCATGTAACGCTGACAATCTATGGTTAAATGTAGAGGTTCCTTGCTGGGATGTAAGTCATAACGAAATCTTCTCTATCCAGTTAGTTTTGTCAGTACACAGGTGGCTTCGTGCGATTTTTAGAAAACGATGGCGGTTGGGTAGGGTACTGGAAACAAAAATTCTGACGACGACCATGCACGCGTCCTCACCTGATGTGTGTGATTTTCAACAAGATTCTACTGATTCTAATGTATTTTAGTGTCCATAAGGGATAAATTGTTTGGTTTAAACTGAAAGGATAAAACTATTTAATTTGTGCTTATTAATGCATATTGAAATGTTTTTATTTCTTTTTGCTGTGATCAAACTGATTATTTGCTTTAATAATTAAACATTTAGCAAAAACGGTTTTTCTTTTACTTCACTTTGTTTTGTGCCCCTCTTTAGACATATTACTGGGTGACATATTGAAAATACACAGAGTCCTATTTGCACTCCAGACAAGCTACGTGATAAATAGTGTTGTGTACTAATGATTCGCCTGACGAGCGGACAACCCGCAATGTAGGGTACCAGCGCATGGATGCATAACAGTGAGGCGCCCGACAGCGGCGGTTCGGGAGTCAACAGAAGACATAAGGAGCACCGCCAGAGAGGGCACTCTACCGGGACTATTTTTCCCCGCACAGTCACGTGAGACCAGATCGAGACTGCCACGTATCACTGCGCGCCGACTATTTAGGGGGCACAGTGCAACACCTATCCAGTTCTCCGCCGACCGCCTACGAGAACCATAGCTGAGGGATCGCGACAGGCCGCGGTGGAGTAGCCGAGCGGTCTAAAGCGTCTCGCTTCGGAGCGCGCGGTTGCTCGCCGTGGAAGTTCGAGTCCTCCCTGGGGCATGGGTGTGTGTGTGTTGTCCTTAGGTTAGTTTATCTAGGTTTAAGTAGTTTGTATGCTACGGACTGATGACAACGAAGTTTGGTCCGATAGATTTACAAACATTTGAACATTTTTGATCGCAACAGACGCCACTGTGGAAGAGTCTCTACCAGCGAGGCCGTGCCTCCAGGACTTCCCGCAACGGAACACGTCGTCCGGCTCCGTCTCCCTGGCCGTTCTCTCAAGGCTGTCGTCATCTCTCTGGCTTATACCAAATTGGTGAAGAAGAAATATTTTAGTTGCTGTTTGTTGTTTTTGCCTTAGTATCAGACAGTGTCTTTCATTTATTATCTCCGAGGCGAGATATAGCAAACAGCTTGCAAAGCCAGCCGATGTGTATACGTTGACGGAAGAAGAAACGCCCCGCGGAATAGCCAGGTGGTCTGAGGCGTCAAGCTATGGACTGGGCGGTCGTTCCTGCTTCGAGTTTCCCTCAGGCATGAGTGTGTTGTTGTCCTTAGTATAAGTTAGTTTAATTTGCTTGTAAGTCTAGAGACTGATAACCATACCAGTTCGTTCTAATAGATTTAAAACATTTGAAGATAGAAACGCTGCTCAGCCAGTCTGATGTAAAATGAAACAGTAGTTCTCACCCTTGATTACAACACTATACCCTCCTAAACGCATACTCCCAATCCACAAAACTAACTAAATAGCGGAATTATGGTTACTTGAGTTCATACACTCGGACATTACCACACCAGAAACACTTCATGAGTCAATACGTTTATCCAACAACATATAAAACAAATGCAGCTTATGATGTAAAGCGTATTGCTGTGAAGGTAATCAGTATACATTTTTAGCATAGGACACATTTTAAATATTTCAACAAGCAGGGAGTGATGTATGCCTCTACCAAATTAACCCGTTAGCAAAATGCGATATTGCTACCCACAGTATTTTATTCCAGTGGTGCCGTTATCAGAATCATCATCATTATTGGTCCTTTAATTTTGAATCATTGTAGGCAGCAAGTTGCCACTAAAACTATGACTGCAACGCCTTTCGGTCATCAGAGTACGTAACACTTACTCAAATCAACGAGGCAGGCAACAGTGAGACATGTTCCGAATTCATTCTCTACCTCATCAAGAAACGTGCTCAGATTAAAATTGTTGTTGTATGTAATTGGAACGCTACTTACCAGAGCAAGATCTTCTTTCGATAACAGGTCGCTTGTAATTTCCAAATTACCCCGCTGAAACTGGACTAAATTTAAGTTTTTAAGAAGATTTATCGGCGACAATTTGCGTTTTCCTGTTATTAAACGGTATAATGTAAACATAACGATAACTCCTATCAAAGCTGCAACTATAAACCGAATCACAAAAATGGGAATAACCATCAATGGGGTATTGATCGATTTTTTACGCTTTTAAAGCAGCTGTTCACATAGCATATCTGAAATTTGGAGAACACTGTCTTTCATCAGGCCACCAATGCAATTAAGATTTTCCAACGTCGTAGGTAGTGTGTAGCATCTCTAGCGTCATGGAAGTGTGAGTCTAATTTGTAATTCTAAAGACGGTTGACTTTTTACTGTCAACTAGATTATATATTCTGAACAATTCCTATTAGAATATGCCACATTGTGGTAGTAAAATGAATTTGTGTTCATACATTGGCTACTCCTAACCTGTTTCACATTGTGAGCAGTGTTCCTCAGATTAATTCAGCGAGGTTCGGTTTACAGCAGAAATGCCTGTCTGTGTAATGGTCACTTTCTAAATGGTATCTCTTTTCGACATTGGCTTAAATTTTGTTGCAAAAGCTGTATTTTATCAATTTGTCTCGTTACTTCTTGAATTTCCTTGTACTGTCACAACGGACGCGGTGGAGTAGCTGAGCGGTCTGTAGCGTCTCGCTGCGGAGCGCGCGGTTTCTCGCCGTGGAGGTTCGAGTCCTCCCTGGGGCATGGGTGTGTGTGTATTTGTCCTTAGGTTAGTTTACCTAGGTTTAAGTAGTTTGTAAGCTACGGACTGATGACCACGCAATTCGCCCGATATATTTACAAACATTTGAACTGTCACAACGAAACTCTCCAAGTCGTCTGTCCCCTGGCAACTTGATAGCAGATGTGATAGACATCTACCTCGCGAATATCAAGTTACATCAGAAAAAAAAAAAAACGAAAGAAAGTCTCAGCAAAGACTCGAAGCAGTTGTAAGGAGAACGGATTTGTATTTCGTTCGTCATCTCTTTATCAAACAATATTGAAAATCGAAAACCGCATAAATGTGCACATTCTCTATTTCCCATGAAATCCCAGAACGTTGTACGGTGGAAGAAATTCATACCTAGACATGCTTTTTTCTACATTTTATGTTTTTCTTATGTTTGTAAATATATCGGACCAAACTACGTGGTCATCAGACCGTAGCTTACAAACTACTTAAACCTAGATAAACTAACCTAAGGACAACACACACACACCCATGCCCCAGGGAGGACTCGAACCTCCACGGCGAGCAACCGCGCGCTCCGTAGCGAGACGCTTTAGACCGCTCGGCTACTCCACCGCGGCTTTTATGTTTTTGATGGCATATATAACGAGTGTATAATGCTCAAGGAAATCTCTCGGTTTTCACTCGAGAGCGCAGAGTTAATAGTTACGATTCTGTGACGATTCGGCGAGCGTCATAGCCAATATCTTCTGGTGAAAAGTCGATAGATTTGGATGTTAGACTGATTATACTTGTAGTACTCTCCTAACTAGGCTAGGGCACGGATAGTGGCTGTTGGTGCAGTAGTGGTGTTAGCGGATGTGCCACATGCCAAATCTCAGCTAGGACATTCCGGAAGTGTCTTGCATGCCAGACAGTGCTAGGTGCGTTCTCGTCGTATCGACGCAATAGCGTTGTCCAATGGAACCAATATTCTTCGCCCCTCTTTACTACATTCTTATGGATCCGCATTTTTACAAATCCTTTATAATGTTGTACCGATAATCGGTTGCACGGCACAGCAAATTTGTGTTTTCGTCCTCATTAGTTCGCGCTATGCTCGTCATTAATGATTCCTTGCTATGTACCAGCAGTTCAAAACTAAAGTACAACACTGCGTTTAGTCGGCCACAGTCACAATGGATAGTGTATATGCATCGTATATACGGTTTGGATGGCTTTTAAGACAGAAAACGAACATTTTCGTCTTAAGCGGAGGTCTGATGGCGGTTTTGATTGGTAAAATTTCCTGACCGGCCTTGCGGTTTTGTTGAAACTGAGTCCAAGCAAGGCACAAAAGTGTATTCCTTGTATCCTCCCTCCTATTATTAGTTCTCTTTTCTTGAACGATATTCTAATTTGTGTTTCACAGTAACCTGTTTCACCGAACACCCCTCAGCTTGTTGTGCCTTAGCTAGAATCTTTCTTTGTCGCAGATTTGTCAGGGTGTTTACTATTGTCTATATTTGCGCTGGATTTTGGCTGATTGATATTCACAGTACAGTTCTGAGCGGGTCTGTATTATAAGCTCAGCTCTGCATTACTATGTGCCATTCGTCTTCTTCTTTCTTATACCTGTGAAAGGCAAGAATTCTCATCTACTTTGATATTGAATGCGATGGTTCGATAGATAACATTTTTAAAGATTTACAGGCACTCATCCGGCTTCAGCCATTTTTGCACAGAGCAAATGTATTGTAGACATAGGAGAAGACGTGCTGTTTTGTAGTACCCCGTCCCCTCTTCAAAGAGTTCCATGCAGTAATTCGTAGGGACTAGTGTCGGCCTCTCCACCACTACCACGGGAAATCCACGTTGCACCTCAAGTAGGTGAATATCATCGAATGCTTGCAAACTTTAATTAATTGCGGCGCGAAGGGCAGCAAGGAGTCTTGAATAGGTGTTTTCGTAAAGAGAAAAGAGACTTGTTGACACTGGACCTCATTAGCAAGTCATCCCTTTGCATTCGCTAACTTTGATATCAGTCGAGGTCTTCATACGATGTCCGCAGAGTAGCACAAGAAGTTTTCAGTCGTAGTTACATATATGACCAGACCGTAACCATGCAAATTAATAGAAGGAAGGTGGGGTTTAACGTCCCTGCGACAGCGTGGTCACACAAACGGACCACAGTGAATGAATGGATGGAGACGATGTTTTAAGCGCACGACGCCTAGATGTTTAGCGCAATAGGAAATCAGTGTGAAATAAGTAAAGAGGAAATGAGTAAAACAGGTTACGTAAAAAATAGGAGATTAACCAGTCAAACTGTGTGGGTAGCTATACTAAAGCACATCGGCAATACAAGGTTGCCTACAAAGAGAAACATTTGTACAAGTAGATAAAACGCAATACCAGAGAATCGCTGCTTGCTGATAACGGAAACAAAAAGGATCAGCCAGCTCCTCTGCAGCACACTAAACCCACCAGCCTAAAAGAGTACGCCAGAGTCGAGACAATTCACAAAAACTTTGGTCGCACTCGCCTAAAAAATAAATAAATTAAAATGTTACGATGTTTGTTAAGCTTAAGGGATTTAACTGTGGAGTCATCAGTCCCTAAACTTACAAACTACTTATGAACTACCTTATACTAAAGACGACACAAACATCCATGTCCGAAGGGAGATTAGAATCCCGGATGGGGAACGCCCTTGCGCGTCGCAGCATAGCGCCTCGATGCGCTCGGCCGCTCCGCCGCGGCTGCACTCGCCTCTTCATCAGCTAGGACAGAGGGCAGAGCACCACAAAGATTCTCCGCTGCCCTCTCAAATGTTCAAACGTCTGTAAATATATCGGACCAAACTGCGTGGTTATCAGTCCGTAGCTTACAAACCACTTAAACCTAGGTAAACTAACCTACGGACAAACACACACCGCATCCAGAATGGCGGGTAGAAGCTCCGCCATGGTCGTAACGTTCGTTTAACCAATCGCTGCGTTTTACCCGTAACTGCCAGCCACGTGTCCTCCCATAACGGAAAGGACTTCTGCCGCAGAACAGGAAGGAAGTCCAGCGGAGAAATACCACACAGTATGATATCAAGGCCTCTGCAGACCTGCTTGGCAGCCCCGTCAGCCATTTCATTGCCCCGAATTCCCACATGTCCTGGTACTCAGGACAATCCCATTTCCTTCTGTCGCTGCTGGAGACAGTACTATCGGTCATTTCTAAGCTGCATTATTTTCTCAGCTGGATAGAGATTTTGCAGGATAGCAGCTGAGTAAGTTAATCAGAGCAGAGAAGAATCCGTATGCCCTGAACAAGCCGCATTTGTTCCAGGGTCTTCAGGATTGCGTAAAGCTATGCTGAGGAAACAGAGCAGGCAGTGAGGAGGAGAGTTCTGATGAGACCGTCGTGAAATACTATGGACCAGGCCACGGAGTTCACCTGTTTTGATCCACCCATGTAAACCAAGGGGAAAACATAGACTAAAATGTAAAATCCGAGGTACAATCTTTCTGAAATTGTGTCAAGTCTAAAACAATCCGCGCAACTGGAGGAAATAAGTTGGACATTGATTACAACCACGACTTAAATGTTAGTAAGGCACACCGATAACTTAAAGGCTTTCATGAGTGCGAATCCAGAATGGCCTCGGTTGCCTGTAGTCGATTACGAAAAAGCCTTCCTACATGAGGATGAGAACGGTATGGTATGCAAGTGTGCATGCCATGGAGAGAGTGTTAAATGCCTGGCGCATTATGAGAAGCTGTTGCCCTACGTGAATCGGCGGCTCAGCGCCCTCGGTGCAGAGATTTGGCATAGGCTAGTCAAATCAAATGTTCAAATGTTTGTTAAGCTTGAGGGACTTAACTGCGGGGTCATCAGTCTCTAAACTTACAAACTACTTATGAACTACTTACGAACTAGGACGGCACAAATATCCATGCCCGAGGGAGGATTCGGACCCCCGACCGTAGGATAGGCTAGTCCAAAATGCCCCAGTGACAACCTAATCGCTTTATGATGCACTTTATCCAATTCCTATAAATGGTCTTGCAGACCCATACACCGTGCACCGATAGTCTGTCAGGGATCGTACAAAGACTCTAAAAGACGGAGCAGACAAGTTCTGTTCGCTCTCCATGAAGTATGATTAAGACATTTGAAAATACTAAGTGCTTTGAGGCACCACAGTTTCAATACTTTCGGTCGTGGCAACCATGAAAGTTTCGTGTCAAATGTGAGACGCCGTAAACTCGTCGTCTCTTTAAAATGCGGAATGGTTTCCCTCATTCGTAGTTCAGGAAAGTTTAAAATGGAAAGAGAACGGTTAAAATTATACACACAGACGTTTCGGTGGAAAACTGAAATCCAGTCTGTCTTGACCATTCATCTAATCTTCTGAGAGATAATTGCAATTGACGTGTTGTCGTTGCAAGGCTGGAAGACAGAGATGTCATCAACAAATTAAGAAACACTACACCGTTCTCCAGCACAAGGCGAACAGGGAAGGGCGTTGTCGACACAATATCTAAAATAACGTGGAGAAAGGAAAGGCCGAATAAAAATGGAAAGAAAACAACAACAAAACACCCATTCGTGGAACTGCATCAGAATAAGATACCTGCAAGTAGTATCGTAGGCGTTCTCGATATCCAACTATACACCTAGAAGGATATGTTGGCTCAGGAAAGTCTGTTGTGTAGCCGCCTCCAGGAAGGCCAGGTTATCAAAGGCTGCCCGGATTCCAAGATCCAGACAAGGCGGGTGTTGAACATCCACTCCAAGGTCTTTCTTAAGCTGTTAGTGAGCGCAACACTGCGCCAACTGCTTAGGCACAATGTTTTAAAGGAGGAAGTCAAATGAGCTCCCTTCTTTCTAGATGAAGTTTAAAAGTGGAGTAGGACTTCCTTGTTTTGCCTTGTGCGGTGCCGTAACAAACTGTAGTTGATTCTTTCGAGACTCGGGGATATGTCTCGAGCCACAGAAAATGCAGTATCCAGCTCCCACATAGAGAAGGGGCTGAACTATTAACGGAACCCAGGAACTGTTGCCATGATTTATTTTTATTCTAGTGAATAAGCTACCAAAATTTGGCACTTGCCACGCGAAAGACTGTGAGGTTATCTGCAGTCGTACTACACTCGAACCGATCAAGAGTAGCTTGACTAGTCATGATGGCAGAATGACCTTTGTCATTTCACAAAGGGATCGGCTGCCTTTTCAGTCAACCTTAAAACTGTGGAATGGATGAATCATCAGCGTGTTGGATCGTTTGGGTGATATGATGCACCCGTTCCTTGACACTGAGCTCACGTTTAAAAACAACAAGCTGACTATAATGTGCCCAGACAGCTCTACTGAGCGGACAGCAGACATGCTCAATTCCATATGACTCATGCATCCAGACTGGGAACTGATCATTGCGATGAATGTCATTGTCCACCTTCAAGGGTTGGAGAGCAAACTGAGAAATCTACGGCAGAGAACCACCCTGATCCGATACTTAAGTCAGTGGGCTGTCCGTTGTAGAGGAAATGTACAGATAACGACAAGAGAAGCGTTAGACCACTGTCACAGGTAGTTTCAGAGCCCCAAATTAATGTAGAGGGTGCGGGAGCTGTGACAAAGGGACATGAAGTGATTCCTCGTCGAGACAATCTATTACGCATATGGACACAGATGGCAACGGCTTGTAAGATGGTTTGAAGAGGGAGTGAAGAGGAATGGTAGGTTGTGTTGACGAAAACAGCCAGTCCCTCTTAGCTCTCACACCACTAAGATTGTCCTTTCTGTGCAGATCGTAACCACGTATCTCAGGGTTGTATAAAGTCTAGATATATGTCTCCTGTAGACATATACACATCAGTAAACGTAGTTCCCTTATCTGTGTACTGAATGCCTGTGAGTTTCACTGACGTTTAGGATCTATCTATCGATCACGGAGGTTGCACTTTCACCTTCTCTTTCGGGCGAGGCGGTGACACTGAACTGAGTGAAGGCTTAATCTTGGGGCGAGAAGCTTGTCCCACAATGACATCGAGATCCATGAGCTCTGGAGCTGGGTCAGACGAAGCATCAGGAATTAGACATAGTCTGACAATTTCATTGCTGGTTTCACCTGTGACAGGAACTTGCCGGTGCTTATTTTGTACTTCAGTTATTTTATAGTGGCTCGACTGTTTCGACTCTTCCCTGCGGGGCTACTTGCGCTGAAGTTTGTGCTACCTTCTATGTGCATTTACACCTTGCAAGTGTTGATACTAACACTGACAGTCTTCGTTATTGTTTGTAGCGTCTAGTTTGGCAACCGATTTTTGCAGAGCAGAAGCGAAAGTGGTAGCAAATAAAGGAGAATGCATGGCTTTAAATATCCTTCTGGAGACTGTATAGGAGATGTGTTCAGTCGTCTTAATCTACCGTATTTTATTCTTCTCAAGATTTACAGTGCAGTCCTGACTCCATAATGGACGGTCCCCGGAACAGTTTTCATATTTGGCAGATTGCGTGTATTGGGTACCTTCATAGACCACCTTTCCACGTATGCCAAAAGTGGCCTCCCCCTTGCGGTCGAGTGTAGTGTGTTCAAAGCGCTGTCATTTGAAAGAACGCATGGAGTTAGGGACGTTGTGCCGAACGTTTAATCGCAGAAAACCTGCCTTCACATTCTCAAGGAATCGTGGACTGTTCTTCCTTAAGTTCTTCAACCAGAATGTCGACTTTATCATTCAGAGGAATACACCCTTACTATAAATGAGGGTACCGTGTAGCCCTGTTACAATTTTAAATTTCCCAAACACTTTGCTTCATGGAGATTTGCTGTCTGTTAGAAATTTGATGTTTCCATATACACGATACCATTCAACAACCATTTAACAGATTTCAAGCTTCCAGCAATTCTTCCTAAACCATTGTTGATGTAGAGGGCGAAACATATTCAAACGAATGTTCTTTACGCTTAATGACAAGAAAAAAATTTTGGATACCAGCCTGTGTTTTGGTGCTGTTCACAAAACTACATTTATTAATTCCCAGTTCCGGAGGAATGGCCACCTGAAACTTCTTTTTTGATTGGGGTTTGATACCCCAGTGGTACACTCATACCGGTAGTAGTTGAAAAGAAAGCAGTCCAAGAGTCCATGCTATTCCCACAAGCAGCTGTGGAAATAAATTTCCACCCATAAGGAGCAATGCATGCCTGGCCAATGCTTACTCAACTGAGATACGGCACTATTCCCAGAGGTTGCCCGATAACGACTGTTTCGACTGAAAAGCCTTGCATCTTAACAGCGCGCAGCACACCTTGAGATTGAGGTTTTGTTAATAGGGGTATTTTCCTTCATCGCGCGGTCAAGCCAAGGCCCCCTTTCCCTGTGGCGCACAACGTTCCATCGCCGCGCCACAGATGTTCGCTGAAGCGTGCCCAGAGGTGACGCTGTCAGAGGACTGGCGGCGCTTACCAGTCCCCAGCTCAGGAACCCAGGGTTCTTCTAGTCCGTACCCACCGGATCACCCTGAGGTGTACGGAGTTCAGGCTAGCAGTATTTTGATCAGAATTAGGAGGGAAATAGGTCGTGCCCTTTAAATGTTCCATCCCAGCATCTGTTTTGAGCGATTTATGGAAATCACAGAATTTAAACTAAATGTGGATGGCTGGAGGTAAATTTGAACCTTCTCCCGAATGCAAGTCCGGTGTATTAACTACTGGGCCACCTCAAGCAGTGCGAAATAATGGTTTCGTCTATTAGTCGCACAAGCACACCTGCATTCAGATTTTCTGCGCTATGGCCGGTGCACAGATCTAAAGTGGTTTTCTTATTTCTTCACGAAGATCGCTGTTTTTCCGCACTACAACTGTTTTCCTAGTTATGGGTCCATGTTGAAATTCTCTTAGGCCAATTCCGGTAGCAGTGACCCAATTCTGTTCTTGCAGTCTTCGGTACCTATTGGTGTCATTATATTCCCTTTGTCTGCAGGGAGAATCGTCTTGACAGCACCATCTCAGTGATCGGAGAAAAACCCGCCTTCTAACGTTCTGTGCATTTTCTTTGACCGGCTCCTAATTGCTTTCTCCACGGCAGTAATAATGTCTTATTCCGATATCGTCGTCGGAGTTGAGGTAATGATCAGCCCTTTTGGAAAGGCAGAAGCTGGGAGGTATTTTTATGTGTCTCTGATTCTCCCAGGTCGTTGAATATGACCTTGATTTTATTAGGTCGAAATGTTAGCCCGGTTCATTGTTCACGTCTCTGAACCTCTTCTGTAGATGAGAAAGATATCGGTAAACTTAAATGTATACTTTATTGGTGTGCTCTCACCAAACCAATATAGTATATATTAACACGCGAAGACGGCGTTAGCTACAATTACTTTACCACAGAGGCACTCATACTTTCGACCTTGCACGAGAATCCATAATGGCGATTTTAAGAAGGCATAGGGATGCTACAACCAGAGCGTGCGACTTGTGAAGGTTTGAGACGGATGCGAGGTTAGCACAGGTACCCAAGAGGATAAGGCGACCGCTGGCCCGAAGCGGGAGACCCGGGTTCGATTCCCGGACCGACAGATATTTTCACTTGTCGCCATTGCTTAATTTCAAAGCCCTAATGCAGCCACTGTCAATCCTTTCTTTCCTAATCTTCCTTCCTTCCTTTCCTTTATCAATAATTAGCTAACTTAAACGTGTCACCCGTGAACATCAGATGGTGCTCTCGTTCCCTGAATGCAGAGTCTTCCTTCTGACAGACAAGGATTTCAAAGCGACGCCTTGTAGTTACTGAAAATAGTTTTTGTGAGACTTTACCACTTTAATTTATCCATCTGCTTAGTTTTTCATTTATACTTTACGAGTTGGATTTATTCTGAACTGTTCTCATAACAGTTCTTAGTCGAACGAAGTCTGTAGTTGGTGTTTGGTCTTTTTCAAACTGCAAACATGATTTTATGAAACGTTTGATACATAGCTTTAAGCTTTTATAGAACAAGAAACGTTCTCACAGTACCTTAATACTTAGTAAAATTATTGACGATTCTGTTTTACGATTTCTGGGTCACCTTGCCGGGGCGTTAAAATTTTACGACTTAAAGAGAAACTGGTAATCGTGGCAGGGGCGCCCCCACTGCATTTTATTACCCGTGACGGACGGCGTGGCACACGTGGCTTCGACGGAGCAGACTCACTGGGTCAGCATCCGGTTCGTCTGTCAGTTTTGGCTACAGATGGCCCGTTCTGCATTCAAAGGCGTTTTCCTATCAAGTCCGCCAGTAACGTGCGGCTGAAAGGCGTGCCCTACGTGCTCACTGCCAGAGCATCATCTACGGTTTCAAAAAGCATCGATAGTGGTGAACATAGCTTGTCAATTTTTTACACGATGTGCTGTCAAGCATCTATGAACGTCAGAAGGTACACTATATATTTCTAAATATCATAAAATCATTTTACGTGGTACCCCACTGCAGACTCCTAGAGAGCAGCGGAGGAGTAGCTGAGCGGTCTAAGGCGCCTCCCTGCGGAGCGAGCGGTTGCTCGCCGTCGGAAGTTCGAGTCCTCCCTGGGGCATTGGTGCGTGTGTTGTCCTTAGGTTAGTTTACCTTAGTTTAAGTAGTTTGTAAACTACGGGCTGATGACCACGCAGTCTGGCCTGATAGATTTACAAACATTTGAACATTTAAACTCCTAGATAATGTACAAACATACAAAATAGCTTCCCAGATATGGGAATGATAAGAAGATTCTCTGAAAAACAGGACCGAGAATCCAGTAAGTTGCCCATGACGGCGTGTGTTCATCATAGAAAAGGGCATCTACAGTAGTGCCAAAGGAATGTGTGATATGGCCGATATTATTTATCTTCATCATTTTTCTCACGGACAGGGTAAACAGCAATCTGCCATTGTTTTTGCCGACGCTGTGGTATACGTCAAGGTATCGTTGTTGAATGTCCGTAGGAGCATACAAGAGGACTTAGGGAAAAAATCTAGTTGTTGTGATGAGTGGCATCTAGCTCTCACCTCTCACGTTTCAATCTGCATCTGCCCATTGAAACCTTCAGCGATCACTCCCACATCATAGCATATTTCTTCCGTCACCTAAACCTCTCTCACAACCAATGGAATATTCTTATCGATTTCTCCATAATGTCAATGACGTCAGGTCCTTAGTTTCGTAGGGTAAGGTGGTACAAATTCGATATAGGTACAATTCCGATCAACATAAGTTTTCGCGCCATTTGTCTGTCTCGTAGTGCCTCGTTGTGTCGCGTTGTAGAGTAGCAGGTTTCTACAGAATCCTCCTGTCTTTTCCAAGAATACACCGCTTTGCGGTAAGGAGATATAATTTTTTTCCCTTTGAAGAGGTAAGTGAAGCTACTTAGTCTAATGCGCTCTTATAAATCATCTAGTTAAGAGTGACTGGATTCGCTGCCAAAAATGCAATGTTTGGTACCACGAACTATGCGTTTGTGCGTGACAGAAAAAGTGCTTTTTATGTGGAAGATGCCCGTAATCAAAATTGTACGAGTAAGTGATCACAATTGTACCTAGTGTGGTACATTTTCGATCGATTTTTCTCAATTCCGTAACCTTTTTTTGTGCTTATACCAACATTTGTAACTGTATAATATTTGTGTTACATATTCATTAAACATCCAAGCCGCGGTGGAGTAGCCGAGCAGTCTAAGGCGTCTCGCTGCGGAGCGCGCGGATGCTCGCCGTGGAGGTTCGAGTCCTCCCTGGGGCATGGGTGTGTGTGTTTGTCCTTAGGTTAGTTTACCTAGGTTTAAGTAGTTTGTAAGCTACGGTCTGATGACTACGCAGTTTGGTCCGATAGTATTACAAACATTTGAACATTTGAAACATCCAAGAACAGGTGCCATAGTTAAAATTATCCATTTTCTCAATTTATTTCCAGTTATAATAACATTTGTCCGAAATGATCGAAATTGTACCACCTTACCCTATTCCCTCCGTTATCCACAACGACCTCTTCTCATCTGCCCCCTAACTGCAGCTGCTCATCAAGCGATCAAGACATCAGCATCATTTTCCGCTGTCCATCGTTTGTAAAGAGCTCGTTGTCAGCGTCACGGCTATAGAATCAGTTATTTTAACATTGACTTTCATTGCCTCTCTATGTTTTTATATGAATTTTTATAATTAACAAACTGTGGACGGAAAAGCTTCTGCATTCGCGTAAAAGGGATTTGAATCACAAAAAAAACTGCCTCAATCGCATGGAATTTCTAAAGTAAATTACACAACTAGAGTGTCTTCTAAAAAAAAAAAAAAAAAAAATCTTTGTCGCACTTCATCAGGTAAAACCACCACCTCCTGAAAACTAATTATTATAACTTGTTTTTGTTTTCTTATAAAATATTTCAATAACGGATTCCTAATTACCTGTTTGGTCGAATAGTGCAATATACACTTGACAGTGGTCAGGCGTTTAAGTGCATTGTCATGAGAGAGTAAGCATATTTCTCGTCGAGAGTCAGGTAGACCACGTTTGACCCCCACAAGGGAGATCACGATAATATGCACAAAGCGCATCGTAGCCCATTCTATCTGTGCATACTATCCGATAACTAATGAACACCTTTAAATATCCCGTGTCGCCCAGCATTAATGGTCATCCACTATCACAATCCCGACTAGGCAACTGTCGCCGCAGATTTAAGCTGCAGTTATCATAAGACACAAACGGATGCGTTTGGATTGGTGCTGTGAATGGAAAACATTGACTAATGCTAAACAAGGTCATCATGCGTTCAACAATGAATTGAGGTTCTTTATTATGCCAAATGAATATCGTTGTCGATTATCACCCTGTCCTGCTTAATAGTCCCACTACTTTAAAGTTTTCGAGATGCAGATCAGTGTTACTCCTGACGCTATGACGTGTGTAGCCAACGTGTCTGACTTTAAATGCCGGCCGCGGTGGCCGAGGGGATTGAGGCGCTCCAGTCACGGTCTGCATGGCCACTACGGTCAGGGGTTCGAATCCCCCTCGGGCATGGATATTTGTGCCGTCCTTAGTCTTAGCTAGTTCATAAGTAGTTTGTAAGCTTAGGGACTGATGACCCCGTAGTTAAGTCCCATAGTTCTACAAACATTTGAACATTTTTTGACTTTAAATTGTGTTTGGCTTCCGTTCGACAGTACAATGTTACGTCGAAGACATCCTGAAGACTCTTGAGTTTCCTATCCTGTATCAAAGTACCACGTTGACATTGTTGAACAAGGCAATGAAAGTGGTATTTGTCTTTACAAACTGTCTGCGTCATGTGCAAGTACTCCTGTGGCCAATTGAGAAATGGAGGTCTGGCGAGGAATTTCAGGTTTTGCTATCTTACTATAAAGAGTATTTAGACACAACGTCAACGAAATTTATCCGATGCTAATAACTAATAAAAAGTATTTCATAAGCGATTTACTTACCGAAATTTGTTAAAAAATCTTAGAAGCTCAATTTCGTGTTTTAAATAGTTGTTAATTAGTTTTAAATTCGGAAATTTCAGGTGGTTTTGTACTTTAATTGAAGCACATGTTGTGCCACAATGTTTGTAGCATCACGTTTGGATACCCTGTAGTAGACTGGTCTTGGAAATCAGATAGGCAGTTTCAGTGAAGGGTGTAATCTCTGTAAACACACACGGTGTCCCAAAATTGCTTACATTATGTATTGTGAAACCCATCTCTTTTATTGAACAAGTTCTCATAGATCTAATGGTATGAATTTCAGAGCCCATCTTCCTGAGACCTTCCTATTTTGTTTTCCTTTAAAGAGCCTGTACCCAGCGTTTCTTTTTCTTTAATACCCCGAATATTTAATTTCTTTATACTAATTATTCCTGGAATTCTGGAACACGGGAGGCGATAAATACCACCACCCCGATTTTATCTCCTTATTTTAGATATCCATAACTATCTAAATTTACAGGACGGAATAGTATGCTTATCTTGAGCGAGACATGCGATACAAGTATTGAATGGTGATTTACACTATGTGATCAAAAGTAGGCTGAACATCTAGAGTTCGTGGCGCCTTCCATCGTTAATGCTAGAATTTATTAAGGTGTCAGCCCAAACTTAGCCTTGATGACAGCTTCAACTCTCGAAGGCGTACGTTCAGTCATGTACTGGAAGGTTTCTTGGAAGATTGCAGCTCATTCTTTACGGAATGCTGCACTGGGGAGAGATATCGATATAGGTCGGTGAGGCCTGGCACAAAATCGGCGTTCCAAAACATCACGAAGGTGTTCTCTGCGATTCAAGTGAGGACTATGGGCAGGTCAGTCAATCACAGGGATGTCATTGTCGTGTAAACACTCCGCCACAGCTCGTGCATTATGAACAGTTGCTCGATCGTGTTGAAAGATGCAATCGCCATCCCCGAATTGCTCGTCAACAGCGGGAAGCAAGAATGTGCTTAAAACATCAATGTCGGCCAGACCATAATACCACCGCCTCCGAATTTTAATGTTGGCACTTCACACGCTGGGATATGACGTTTACCAAGCATTCGCCATACCCACACCTTGCCATCGGATCGCCAGGTTGTGTACCGTATTCGTCACTCCGTGCAATGTTTTTCCACTGTTCAATTGTCCAATGTTTACGCTCCTTACATCAAGCGAGGCGTCGTTTGGAAATGACCTGCGTGATATGTAGCTCATGGACAACCGGTTGACCATGAGATCTAAGTTTTCTCGCATCCTGCATAACTGTCATAGTATTTGGAGTTGATCCTGATGCAGTTTGGAATTCCTGTGAGATGGTCTGCTTGCATTCCTGCCTATTACACTGTACGATTGTACGTTTTCGTGCTTTATATGCCCCTTCACGATTCCACTTTACTATCACATCAGAAACAGTGCGCCTAAGGATGTTATTGCGTGTAGAAATCTCGCGTACAGACTTCTAACACGAGTGACACGCAATCACCTGACCTCGTTCGAAGTCCGTGAGTTTCGCAGAACGCCCCATACTGCCCCCTCAAGATATTTAATGACTACTGATGCCGCTGATAAGGAATACTTGGCAGTTGGGGGTGTTCGGATACTTTCGATAACATAGTGTAGATCTTGGAATACATGGCGAAAATCTCAGATGAGATGACAGGGACTGGAAATTTGTGCGGGAAACATGGGACACGGTCGATTAGGTCAACGTGTGCGGGAATATCACTCACTGACCCGACTGCATGCTCTAGGATTGCACGAGGAGTAAGCATAAGGAATATACTGCGAGAATCGAGACGTGCGCTTCAAGTGATAGCGGCAGAGAAAGGAGAAGGAACTGGAACGGTCACGCTCAGTTGTGTGTCCATTAGACTTCGGATCGAGGGTTGATGTTGGGAGAACAAATCTCACTACACAGAACAAAAATAATCCGCACAGATTTTGCATTACGAGGCGCGTCCAGAAAGTAAGTTCCGTTTCAATTCATCTCCGCTGCAGCGCTGCGATTGCAGCTCCACACATGCGCTGTAGACGATGTGTATCAAGGAGGAGAACGTGCGCCATTCGGAGATCGCTGTCAGTTACGTACGCTTTGTTGTGCTTGTTTGAAATGTCGGCGATGATTGAAAATCTCGCCGCCTGTGAAATCAGGTCGGTGATTCGGTTTCTGAATGCGAGGAAAGTGAAACCAAGTGAAATTTGTCGGCAAATTTCCGATGTTTACGGACCAAATGCGATGAGTGATTCGATGGTGAGAAGATGGGTCCGACAGTTCAATGGCGGGCGTAGTGATGTGCACGATGAAGAACGAAGTGGGCGTCCACCTTTGGTTACAGAAGAACTGGGTTACTTTCATCTGTTCTTACATCTCAAGTCTTTCCTTGGCGGTCATCACTTTACCAATGACGACGAGCTGAAAGAAACTGTTTCCAACTGGTTGAAGACACAGGCGGCAGATTTCTATGAAGAAGGTAAACAAAACCTGGTGCCACGCTATGACAAATGCCTGCAAAAATTTCGGCAGTTATTTGGAAAAGTAGTTTAAGAGTTGTAGAATTTTGTGCAATAAAAATTTCTTCTGTATCTGTGTACAATTTCATTTTATTACCAAACGGAACTTACTTTCTGGACGCGCCTCGTAAAAACAAAGCAAACGAATAAAAACAGTAAGTATAATTAATAATGCCAATGATGAGTAACTGGAATGATACTAGAATTATTTTTTGAAAAAGAGAAATTTGCTAACATCGACAAACAGTGTACCACGACTCAGGTCATAGTACTTCCCAGGGCTACAAGACTTATTTATATGTCTAGCAATGGAACTTTCATTTATCCGCAGATGTCAGGACTCCATCAGAATGATTGTACTGTACAACATACACACTCAAGCCCGAGGGAGGACTCGAACCACCGACGAGGAGCATCACCGCGCTCTGTACCAAGGCGTCTTAGAGCGCTCGGCCATTCCAGCGCGACATTCCAAACCTGTGAGCACTCGCGCATGGAGTGACCGGTTGATGTTCATGCTGATAAGTTCATTAGCGCCATTTTTACTATTAAAGAGAAACAACTGTCGAATTCAGTCTCTATATGAAACGCTAAAACTAGTTGAAATTTGACATTATGTTTATGACTTGTCGAAGCATGTAAACTGTGAGATAAAGGACTGTGAGAAAGGGAAAAGCTATCAAGTAAACAGAGGTGACAAAAGTCATGGCACAGCGGATATACAGATGGCGGCAGTATCGCGTTTCCAGGACGTAAAAGGTTGAGCATTGACAGAGCTGTCATTTGTAGTCCAGTGAGTAATATGAAAAGCTTTCCGATGCGATTACGGCCACACGCCAGGGTTTAACAGACTTAGCGGGGCGACCGTGTTTTCCGCTTTGTGTCGCTTGCTTCGGTAAGTAGTGTCGAACGGTTTTGTACCTGTTTTTTCACCCGCTGCATTTTCTAGAGCCTGAAAATTAATATAACGAGCACTTCGAAAGTGATTGAAAAATCTTACATATTAAAAGAATGTACGAAAAATAAAGTCAGTTCGCCAGACCAAACTTCCCGGACGATTTCCTTGATTTTTGTTTTAAACGAAAGGTATTCACCCACAGATTTGTCCTCATGTATCAGAATTTACTTAAGTCTTTCCATCCTTCATTTTTACTCAAACGCGGTATCCTTCTGTGCTTGCATTGAATATTTTAATCGGTTTGTTTTAAGATATCTTCGGTTCTAACTACGTTACAAAATTCTTTTTGACCTAACAATACTCAGCGGATCAAGCTCTTTCTTTTGAGCTTTCAAACACTAGCATTTCTTGTTTCTGAAGAAAGCTATGCGTGAACATTCAACTTTACTTCCATGTTTCCCAACAATTTTGTCCTTCCACTAACGGTGCGAAGTATTCGCACGGGTCTTCTAGTACTGTTCTTAATCTAAAGTCATGTAGTTCACACTTAAGATCTTCTAAAACTGCAGTACAATGTTCTGATCTCTATTCATTCGGAAGACTCGGAACTACGGCGAAAATTTATTTCTACAGTTCACCATAAATCGTTGTTATGAGGCACATGCATCATAGTTTTCAGTAAACTGTTCCTCTTTACACAGCATTCCCAGCAATTCATATCCGCTTTACACGTGAAATTCGAAGAAATTAATATCTTTATCCAGATTGTCAAGAAAATAATATCAATTCTTCAGTTTCTCCCGGCGTATTTGATGATCAAAATATCCACGGGTGTACTGCCGGTCTATAGTGTCCAACGGGCACAATATTTCGGCGATCATACATGTCGCCATCATCAGGTGAACTGACGGACTGAGCTCCTGGAAACGCGCCGGCACGGAGATCCGCACGCTACGGCTGCTCGAAGGGAACTGGGTTCTAGCCCGGTAGCGGGCCATTTAAATACCCTCGGCCCGCGGAGCGACCCCTAAGCGGTCCGCGCCCCGCAGTGGAACCGATTGCGCCGGCGTCTGAGAAGACGTCGGTGTGAGGGCTCTGTCCGCCGTGGTCGTCACTTCGTTACGTTTGCTAGATTTACTCTTAATTAACCCAATCGCTGGTTCCCAAGCTTTGCTAAGATTATAGCCAGAGTCACGGTTTATGAGGTCGTCACTTGTGCGAATTTCAATGGCCTCTCTAACGACGCAGTCCCAGTATCTCGACGTCTGTACCAGAATCCTAGTGTGTTCATACTCCATGGCGTGATTCTCCGACAAACAATGTTCAGCGACCGCCGACTTGCTCGGATACATCAATCGTGTGTGCCTCTGGTGTTCCACGCATCGATCCTGGACGGTACGCATAGTTTGTCCAATATATGACTTTCCACACTGACACGGAATCTGGTACACTCCCGCCTTCCTCAAACCGAGATCATCTTTAGCGCTCCCCACCAGTGCACGAATTTTATTCGGCGGACAAAAAACAGTTCCAACCTGGTGTTTTCTCAAAATGCGGGCGATCTTCCCTGAGAGTGCGCCGGTATATGGAACGAACGCAGTGCCTACATCCTCCCTTGCGTTTTCATCCGTTTCCACAGGTTGTGTTGTAGTGGTTGGGCGGAGAGCCCGCTGAATCTGCCACTCTGAGAACCCATTTTTTCGAAATACAGTTCTCAGGTGTTCCAATTCCTTGGGTAGACTCTCTGCGTCGGAGATAGTGCGCGCCCTATGTACTAGAGTTTTAAGTACCCCATTCCTCTGTGAAGGGTGGTGACAGCTGTCTGCGTGTAAATACAGATCGGTGTGCGTTGTCTTCCGATATACACTATGACCCAGGGTGCCGTCAGCTCTTCTCTTGACCAAGACGTCAAGGAACGGCAATTTACCCTCCGTTTCAGTCTCCATAGTGAATTTGATGTTGAGGTGTATGGAGTTCAGATGTGTAAGGAAGTCAAGGAGTTTATCCATACCATGTGGCCAGATGACGAAAGTGTCGTCCACATAACGGAAAAAGCAAGTAGGTTTCCATAAAGCTGATGCAAGGGCTTCCTCCTCGAAATGCTCCATGTATAAATTTGCGACCACAGGGGAGAGTGGGCTACCCATGGCGACTCCCTCCGTTTGTTCGTAGTATTCGCCATTGAAAAGAAAATACGTGGAGGTCAAGACATGCCTAAAAAGTTCGGTGGTCTTCTCGTCAAATTTCTGACCAATCAAATCTAGTGACTCTCGAAGGGGCACCCTCTTAAACAACGAAACGACGTCAAAACTTACCATGATATCTGACTCATCCAGCCTGAAGTTGTTAAGGCGTTTCACAAAATCCACGGAATTACGGATGTGATGAGGGCATTTACCCACATAAGGACTTAATATTCCCGTCAAGTATTTGGCCAACAAATATGTAGGTGCTCTGATGTTACTGACAATGGGACGTAACGGCACCCCATCTTTGTGAACCTTAGGGAGTCCATAAAGTCTTGGCGGTACCGGGCCTTGAGGTAAAAGTTTCTTGGCGACACCCTCCGGTAAATCCGCATCCTTGAGCAGCGCCCTCGTCTTGTTTTCCACCTTCTTTGTGGGGTCAACGCTGATCTTCCGGTAGGAATCGTCATTTAGCAGGCTCTGCATCTTTTCAGTGTAGTCCTTATGGGAGACAACAACCGTAGCATTGCCTTTGTCAGCCGGTAAGACAACAATATCAGGGCGCTCCCTCAGGTCACGAATGGCCGCCCTCTCTTTACTAGTGATGTTTGACTTCGTGGGCTTGGATTTCGTCAATGCACGACAAGTTTCACGACGTATTTCCTCAGCTGAATCAGGCGGAAGTCGAGCTGCAACCTGTTCAACAGCACTAATCTGCGACAGGTGTGAACTTGGGGGTAGGAGCAAAGTTGAGTCCTTTCTCTAAAACTGAGACCGCATCATCACTCAAATCCATGCCACTCAGATTGATGACGGTCTTGCACGGAACCTGCAGAGGTGGCTTGTCAAGGAGGCGTGAGAACTTAGCTGTTTGACGTCCAGTGGCCTTCTTATGGGCGGAATCGGCTGCAACCGAAGTAACACCATCAATCCAATCCCAGGAAAAAGACGTGAAGTGACTAGCCAGTTGCAAGTGCAGATGGAATAGTTCCAGAGAGACGGACTCAAGACTACGGCGGGTGAAATGCACTCTCTCACGAAGCAATGCGAGGCCGGCCCGTTTTTTAATTCTCTTGGCTGCTGCAGAATCGATGTGATGCGTAACCTTAGCAAAATTTGGAACAACATTCTCGGAACGACATCTCTTTAGAAAAGCAAGAGTACTTAGCAAACGACATCTACGGTGGCGCAACTTTTCAAATTTCTTCATGCTGCGATACATCTCCTCCCCGTAAAGGTGTATGATGTGATTCTTCAGTTTCTCCCGGCGTATTTGATGATCAAAATATCCACGGGTGTACTGCCGGTCTATAGTGTCCAACGGGCACAATATTTCGGCGATCATACATGTCGCCATCATCAGGTGAACTGACGGACTGAGCTCCTGGAAACGCGCCGGCACGGAGATCCGCACGCTACGGCTGCTCGAAGGGAACTGGGTTCTAGCCCGGTAGCGGGCCATTTAAATACCCTCGGCCCGCGGAGCGACCCCTCCGCAGTCCGCGCCCCGCCCCGCGCCGTGCAGTGGAACCGATTGCGCCGGCGTCTGAGAAGACGTCGGTGTGAGGGCTCTGTCCGCCGTGGTCGTCACTTCGTTACGTTTGCTAGATTTACTCTTAATTAACCCAATCGCTGGTTCCCAAGCTTTGCTAAGATTATAGCCAGAGTCACGGTTTATGAGGTCGTCACTTGTGCGAATTTCAATGGCCTCTCTAACGACGCAGTCCCAGTATCTCGACGTCTGTACCAGAATCCTAGTGTGTTCATACTCCATGGCGTGATTCTCCGACAAACAATGTTCAGCGACCGCCGACTTGCTCGGATACATCAATCGTGTGTGCTTCTGGTATTCAACGCATCGATCCTCGACGGTACGCATAGTCTGTCCAATATATGACTTTCCACACTGACACGGAATCTGGTACACTCCCGCCTTCCTCAAACCGAGATCATCTTTAGCGCTCCCCACCAGTGCACGAATTTTATTCGGCGGACAAAAAACAGTTCCAACCTGGTGTTTTCTCAAAATGCGGGCGATCTTCCCTGAGAGTGCGCCGGTATATGGAACGAACGCAGTGCCTACATCCTCCCTTGCGTTTTCATCCGTTTCCACAGGTTGTGTTGTAGTGGTTGGGCGGAGAGCCCGCTGAATCTGCCACTCTGAGTACCCATTTTTTCGAAATACAGTTCTCAGGTGTTCCAATTCCTGGGGTAGACTCTCTGCGTCGGAGATAGTGCGCGCCCTATGTACTAGAGTTTTAAGTACCCCATTCCTCTGAGAAGGGTGGTGACAGCTGTCTGCGTGTAAATACAGATCGGTGTGCGTTGTCTTCCGATATACACTATGACCCAGGGTGCCGTCAGCTCTTCTCTTTACCAAGACGTCAAGGAACGGCAATTTACCCTCCGTTTCAGTCTCCATAGTGAATTTGATGTTGGGGTGTATGGAGTTCAGATGTGTAACGAAGTCAAGGAGTTTATCCATACCATGTGGCCAGATGACGAAAGTGTCGTCCACATAACGGAAAAAGCAAGTAGGTTTCCATAAAGATGATGCAAGGGCTTCCTCTGGGACTGCGTCGTTAGAGAGGCCATTGAAATTCGCACAAGTGACGACCTCATAAACCGTGACTCTGGCTATAATCTTAGCAAAGCTTGGGAACCAGCGATTGGGTTAATTAAGAGTAAATCTAGCAAACGTAACGAAGTGACGACCACGGCGGACAGAGCCCTCACACCGACGTCTTCTCAGACGCCGGCGCAATCGGTTCCACTGCACGGCGCGGGGCGGGGCGCGGACCGCGGAGGGGTCGCTCCGCGGGCCGAGGGTATTTAAATGGCCCGCTACCGGGCTAGAACCCAGTTCCCTTCGAGCAGCCGTAGCGTGCGGATCTCCGTGCCGGCGCGTTTCCAGGAGCTCAGTCCGTCAGTTCACCTGATGATGGCGACATGTATGATCGCCGAAATATTGTGCCCGTTGGACACTATAGACCGGCAGTACACCCGTGGATATTTTGATCATCAAATACGCCGGGAGAAACTGAAGAATCACATCATACACCTTTACGGGGAGGAGATGTATCGCAGCATGAAGAAATTTGAAAAGTTGCGCCACCGTAGATGTCGTTTGCTAAGTACTCTTGCTTTTCTAAAGAGATGTCGTTCCGAGAATGTTGTTCCAAATTTTGCTAAGGTTACGCATCACATCGATTCTGCAGCAGCCAAGAGAATTAAAAAACGGGCCGGCCTCGCATTGCTTCGTGAGAGAGTGCATTTCACCCGCCGTAGTCTTGAGTCCGTCTCTCTGGAACTATTCCATCTGCACTTGCAACTGGCTAGTCACTTCACGTCTTTTTCCTGGGATTGGATTGATGGTGTTACTTCGGTTGCAGCCGATTCCGCCCATAAGAAGGCCACTGGACGTCAAACAGCTAAGTTCTCACGCCTCCTTGACAAGCCACCTCTGCAGGTTCCGTGCAAGACCGTCATCAATCTGAGTGGCATGGATTTGAGTGATGATGCGGTCTCAGTTTTAGAGAAAGGACTCAACTTTGCTCCTACCCCCAAGTTCACACCTGTCGCAGATTAGTGCTGTTGAACAGGTTGCAGCTCGACTTCCGCCTGATTCAGCTGAGGAAATACGTCGTGAAACTTGTCGTGCATTGACGAAATCCAAGCCCACGAAGTCAAACATCACTAGTAAAGAGAGGGCGGCCATTCGTGACCTGAGGGAGCGCCCTGATATTGTTGTCTTACCGGCTGACAAAGGCAATGCTACGGTTGTTGTCTCCCATAAGGACTACACTGAAAAGATGCAGAGCCTGCTAAATGACGATTCCTACCGGAAGATCAGCGTTGACCCCACAAAGAAGGTGGAAAACAAGACGAGGGCGCTGCTCAAGGATGCGGATTTACCGGAGGGTGTCGCCAAGAAACTTTTACCTCAAGGCCCGGTACCGCCAAGACTTTATGGACTCCCTAAGGTTCACAAAGATGGGGTGCCGTTACGTCCCATTGTCAGTAACATCAGAGCACCTACATATTTGTTGGCCAAATACTTGACGGGAATATTAAGTCCTTATGTGGGTAAATGCCCTCATCACATCCGTAATTCCGTGGATTTTGTGAAACGCCTTAACAACTTCAGGCTGGATGAGTCAGATATCATGGTAAGTTTTGACGTCGTTTCGTTGTTTAAGAGGGTGCCCCTTCGAGAGTCACTAGATTTGATTGGTCAGAAATTTGACGAGAAGACCACCGAACTTTTTAGGCATGTCTTGACCTCCACGTATTTTCTTTTCAATGGCGAATACTACGAACAAACGGAGGGAGTCGCCATGGGTAGCCCACTCTCCCCTGTGGTCGCAAATTTATACATGGAGCATTTCGAGGAGGAAGCCCTTGCATCAGCTTTATGGAAACCTACTTGCTTTTTCCGTTATGTGGACGACACTTTCGTCATCTGGCCACATGGTATGGATAAACTCCTTGACTTCCTTACACATCTGAACTCCATACACCTCAACATCAAATTCACTATGGAGACTGAAACGGAGGGTAAATTGCCGTTCCTTGACGTCTTGGTCAAGAGAAGAGCTGACGGCACCCTGGGTCATAGTGTATATCGGAAGACAACGCACACCGATCTGTATTTACACGCAGACAGCTGTCACCACCCTTCACAGAGGAATGGGGTACTTAAAACTCTAGTACATAGGGCGCGCACTATCTCCGACGCAGAGAGTCTACCCCAGGAATTGGAACACCTGAGAACTGTATTTCGAAAAAATGGGTACTCAGAGTGGCAGATTCAGCGGGCTCTCCGCCCAACCACTACAACACAACCTGTGGAAACGGATGAAAACGCAAGGGAGGATGTAGGCACTGCGTTCGTTCCATATACCGGCGCACTCTCAGGGAAGATCGCCCGCATTTTGAGAAAACACCAGGTTGGAACTGTTTTTTGTCCGCCGAATAAAATTCGTGCACTGGTGGGGAGCGCTAAAGATGATCTCGGTTTGAGGAAGGCGGGAGTGTACCAGATTCCGTGTCAGTGTGGAAAGTCATATATTGGACAAACTATGCGTACCGTCCAGGATCGATGCGTGGAACACCAGAGGCACACACGATTGATGTATCCGAGCAAGTCGGCGGTCGCTGAACATTGTTTGTCGGAGAATCACGCCATGGAGTATGAACACACTAGGATTCTGGTACAGACGTCGAGATACTGGGACTGCGTCGTTAGAGAGGCCATTGAAATTCGCACAAGTGACGACCTCATAAACCGTGACTCTGGCTATAATCTTAGCAAAGCTTGGGAACCAGCGATTGGGTTAATTAAGAGTAAATCTAGCAAACGTAACGAAGTGACGACCACGGCGGACAGAGCCCTCACACCGACGTCTTCTCAGACGCCGGCGCAATCGGTTCCACTGCACGGCGCGGGGCGGGGCGCGGACCGCGGAGGGGTCGCTCCGCGGGCCGAGGGTATTTAAATGGCCCGCTACCGGGCTAGAACCCAGTTCCCTTCGAGCAGCCGTAGCGTGCGGATCTCCGTGCCGGCGCGTTTCCAGGAGCTCAGTCCGTCAGTTCACCTGATGATGGCGACATGTATGATCGCCGAAATATTGTGCCCGTTGGACACTATAGACCGGCAGTACACCCGTGGATATTTTGATCAAATAATATCAATATTATTCCCCTTAAAGGTGAGGAAATGTATCATCACTTACCAAGCGGATTTTCAAATGACCGGCCCCGAAATAATCCAGGCATCGACCTCCGGTAACCCATTTTCCCTATATCCAACAGTTCCTGTCCCCTCTAGACTAAACGCCTCCCAATTCTTGTCTCGTTATTCACCGTCTGCACCTACCCACGCACCAACACACACACACACACACACACACACACACACACACACACACACACACTAACACACACACACACAGACACAAAATTGGCGTAGTTTTTCAACATGGAGCCTGGCCTAGCGGCACGCACGCCATTCAGAGTTTTCTGTGATCTTTGTCTGCCTCGATCGGCGACTATCAAAACGTTCAAATGTTCACAGAGCTATTTGACGAGACTGCGGTGATCATCTACAAACTACTTTAACTTGCTATAAGGACAATACATCCATCCATGCCCTAGGGAGGACTAGAATTTCCGACGGGGAGCAGCCGTCCACTCCGCAGCAAAGAGCCATTCCCGCGCTGCTGGCGACTATGAACTGGAAATCAGTTACTGACAAGATCCAAGGAGCAGTACTAGGACATGAACGACGGTCTCTTACGAGTTTGGGATACATGCGTATTACAATGCACAACTTTTTACGTGTCCCTCCATGATGGCTACGAAACTAAAGCAGCTATCCGGTCGCTTTTTATGGAAGGGTCATATCTTTAGGTTGCGTTACAATAGTGTGACAAAGCCGTGTTTCCTCGGCGTAATGGGCCTTTCTGACATTAAGAAGAAAGCGTCTGTGTTATAAGCTCGGCCACCACATTGACGATTTCTATGGAACTGTATACCTTTACGTCTGGGCTATTCACTTCAGTCCATTCAAAGAGTCTTGATCCCGCTGTTGATGTTGGCCATCTGAATTTTAAATTGAGACACATTTGAAGTTTTAGCTAGCGGTGAGTTATCTGGGGGCTGACGTATTGCAACGGACGGTACTCACGGCCAAGTTTATTTTGGCTCGCTGTCTTGAATTAAAGCGCTCGTCTCAGCCAGGCTCCGTCGCTCAGCGCGCCCAGTCAGGGGGCTAAGCTCCCTCCGTAATAAAAAAAAAGCCTAGTTAAATATTCAACGAACATCCCAGAACGAACTGAATCAACGGCCGCAAAGCATAGATCTACCTGAAAATAAAAAAAAATAAAAAGAGAGGGGAAAAAATTGGAAACCGAAGAGTCGTGGGTTCGAAACTTGGTCGTATTTCGGATTTTTTCAGTATGCGCTATAATCCATCCTTCACTTCTCAATGATGTGAGGAGTCGCTAGAAACGACACGTGGTTCGGATTCCTCGTTAAGCTGTATGTCCCCATTCCCCGGTTTGATAACTAGGGGTAGGGTAGGGACACGCAAGTCGCCGAAGTGGCGTCGAATTGAAAGATTTGCACCAGGTCTTTGAACCATACGAAATTATATATTTGGCTCGCTGGAAAGGGATTCACTGTCATTACTCCGTTGAACTATTAGCACCATGAACAACCTAGAAAATTGTGTGGACTAACATCAGTCACTCGATTCTATCAATGAAAGTTGCTTCATCCTGGTACAAGGTAATAAAATTTTTTATGTCCAGCAACGTACGGTTACATCGCACATGGATTGGTGATAGATAAATGCAATAAGTGTGCATACCTAGATACGATGTAATATCCGTTCATTTGTTATAGTCATCAGGCTAATTGTTCCTCAATCAGGAAACAATTGGCCTTCCTCACTCGTTCTGCTGAATCTTCGTATTCCACTGTTATCATTATGCGGCGAAACACTTTTTTTTCCGAAGACGAAAACTAATAACGCCATGTTGTTGATTGGTCACTATTTACACTATGTTGTTACTGGTGATGATGGTGACGAGCATATGTATTGTTGCCAGTGTATGACTACAGTTTACTGATGCTGCTCACAAATGCCTCACTTTCTAGAACGCTTCGCTGACATACTTAATCTCACATTTAGAGGAGAAGGAAATGGATAATTCTGGCAATAGCTGCTGCCGCTTGGTGGACAAGTCTGAAAGTGGCTGTGACCATTGTACCTGCTAATGTATTCACATGTTTCTGGTTCGACAGTATAACGATGATTTTGGGGTTAACTGCATAATAATTATGTCATTAATTTATTATGAGTTTAGTGAAAGTTGTTTTCGAGTATCAGATTATGTTAACTTTCGATCTCATTATTTGATTTTAATTCCGAGATATTCTGTTTTCTTCGTTAAAGATACTGTCAGTTTAAATGGTCTTTGAGTTTATATATTTACATGGTTTTACTACTACAAATCAGAACACAACATTCTATAGTCAGTAAAAATTCCGCTAATATGTTCATTTGTGTTGACAGATTGTTACTTGTTGACAACCATGCTATATTGACGAAATTTTGTGCTTTATCGTAAAATGGAGCAACAAGGTGCTCGAAATAACAGTGGTTAAAGCGAGCACTGGCCAGAAGCGTGAGACTCGGCTTCGAATGCTAGCCCAGCTCAATTTTTTCAGTTGTCAAATAAAAGAAAAATAAATGCGGCGAAGTGATCGGTTTGAGAGCGAAAGTTCATGGGTTCGAAACTTTCTGGAATCTCTCAATTTTTCACTTTCTGTTTTTTCCTAGCCTTTACCGCTCAACGATGTGACTAGTGGCCACAAGGCGTAACCGTCCTTTTTAAATTTCTCGTATATATCATTTTATTGTAACTTTGCAGGGTATTAACTATACATATAAAAATAAACGACCAATCCTGCCGGCGGTTCCATTTCTTCCTCGGGCATGGTTGTGTGTGTTGTTTCTAGCATAAGTTAGTTTTAAGTAGTTTGTTAGCCGAGAGACTAATTACGTGTCCAGTTGGGTTCCTTAGTTACACAAATTGGATTGTTGGGCGATAGTCTCGCTAAAACTCAGAAATGGATTCACCGATATGAATAATAATTTGTTTTGTTTGGTTCGCTTTAATACAGGTACGGCTTAGGAAGAAAAAAGAACAGTGAAATCCCAAAGAAATAGCTGAAAAATCGAAGAAATCGACATTTCTTAATTTGCAAGGGGGCCATCGAAAGGGTTTAAATGTATGTAAATGTAAGAGTGCCTAGGCTTACAAGCTACTATAAACTGACTTATTCTAAGAACAATAGACACGAACCAGTGCCAGAGGGAGGACGCGGACCTCCGACGGTGAGCAACAACGCGCTCCGCAGCAAGGCGCCTTAGAAGGCTCGGCCACTTCAACGCGGCAAGGGGGGCATCTCTAATTCAGGGTAGATTCATATTTTATTCTCTGCCACACTACTCATTCGACTGCGATGAAATTTAACACAGTTGAGCTTCAAAACAAGAGGAATGTTACTGTCTACGTCATATTTCGTACAAAGTATGGTCGACGGTATCTAACTTCGCACTACCCATCCAAGTGCTACGAAAGCCAGACCATCTATCGGGAAATAATGCCCGCTGTAGCAACTGCATCAACACCGTGTTTGCTCGCGAAGATATTTTGCACACTGTGTGCGTTTTGGTCCAACTTACATAATATAATATTTTTAAATAAATGTTTTTAGAGCTTATGGGACTTAACTACGAGGTCATCTGTCCCTAAACTTACAAACTACTTATGAAGTAGCTTATACTAAATACGACACAAACATCCATGCCCGAAGGGGGATTCGGACCCCCGACGGGGAACCGCCTCGCGCGTCGCAGCATAGCGCCTCAATGCACTCGGCCGCTCCGCCGCGGCCTATAATAGTTTTAATATCTGGTAAATATCTCAGTATTTTTTATTATAAGTCAAATGTTGTGGCAGCCGATCGGGTGCAACTAACCCATCTAGGGTCAGACCGCGGAAATTAACCATTATGTCTCTAGGATGGATAAGCATTCAATATATGGCGCCCTGTTAAGATTTTGAACTTTTCCTCGATGCTGTAATTTATTACACGCTACACGTTTTCCCAAATACGACATAACTGTGCTTTACAAATTTTTCGTGTGTTTAATTTTAATTCTAATTGTGCTGTATATTATTTTCAGTAAAATTGCCAGAAAAATCTAATCTCAAATGTTTGTAAACCTATTGGACCAAACGTCTATGGGCATCAGTCCGTAGGCTTACAAACTACTTAAAGCAAATTACACTAAGACAACGCACACTCCCATACCCGAGGGAGATATCGAACCACCGGCGGGAACGGCCTCCCAGTCCTTAACGTGACGCCTTAGACCACGCGGCCATCCAGTGCGGCAGGCTACTATTCTGACGTATTTAATAAGAGGCATTGATACCAGTCTAAGTGGCCGGATCGTTATCGGCTTCCAGGGGAAACAGAAATTTGGCTTCCAATATTTCGAAGAAATAGTGCTCGAAGTTAAAGTTTAAAATACTAACATCATTAGATAATTTAGAGTCATGATCTTATGTTGTAGGGCCAGCACATAAGACGGGTAACACAGGAACTCTGTATTTCTCTTGGGCCAGTGTAATTAATCCCAATCAAATATTCAAACCGTATGCACCCTGTATTTGACATTTATAGCACACATTGCCTTGAAAAAGATCGTACCTTTGAGAAAAGGTTTAGTGCTAACGCATTCCCGGTAAGAAAAAACCCTTCGAAGGGTTTGGCGACCGTTTGTGAAAAGAAGCAAATTTGGGTTCGAATCCTGGTCCGTTACAAATTTTCATGTATTAACAACAAATTGTAACTAATACTTAGTCATATTCGCAACTACTAACACATTTCTTGCGATTATGTGTCACGGCGCCCATGTTTGGGAGGTTAATTGGACAAGCAGAAATTTTTTGACTATCCTCAGATCGTCTAAGTCAAATATCATAATGGTTCCTTCGGCAAGGACACGAGGTGTTATCTTGCTTGATATTTCCCAGAACGAGTTTATGATCAGAATATAACGAGATTTCATGAACAAACCTGCCATTCGTTTTCACTCTTTTAAAATTTTATACTCCGATATGGCTTATCAGTGAACCATACGTCGAGAAGTATGAGAAAGCGACAGTTTTATCCTTCTCACTAGCTTCTGTTTTGTTATTATGTGTTCGTAGCAATTCTACAGTTTAATTTTACTGTGTTGATTTTATTCCACTCACACTCTATTGTTTCTGGACCACAGTCCAATTCTGAAGCGTTTATTTCTTTCTTCAATCAAGCTGGGAAACGAAACCTTGTATATAATAACTTATAGACACAGCTCAGTAATGGAAACAGTCGCACGCTAATATAGAACAACAAATAGTTGTTTAGTAATAACCACAGTTCTCGAACTTTTCTTCCGTGGTGGCAGAGTCCAGGGATTTACATTATTTTCGTGGTTTTTTATTGTCATTAGTTCATCTTCGTTATAGTATGGCGTATTATGTTTTGGAAAGTAATCGTGAAATGTCAGGTTAGCTTGTGGCATAAATCTATTTTAACTATGTCCAAATTTAAACGCATGACTAGAGAATAATAACTGCAACTCGTTTTTATTGCTTTGGAGAGTTTTTTAATATTTGTTGGTGTAAAAAGCGCATTCAGTAAAATGTTTGAATTTTTAAAGTGATTGTTACATAAATACAACGAATGTATCAAATCTGTTCAGTTAACAACAGCAGAGGAATTTATAACAATTCAGAACTAGTCTAGGCTACAGAAATACAATGACAAAGAGAACTGAATGCGTATTAAATCCCATAGTCAGTTATTCAGAAGGTTGTATTGCCGTAGCCTGTAATTGGAACTACTGATTCACGACCAAAGCATATTGTATAGCCAGTGACGATCTGCTCTGTTCACTGCCACGCACATCTCGTACAACGGCGGGAGGACAGAGAGCTGCATTGTCCTCTACGCTTGTCCCAGTAGAATGGTATTAGCGGAATGGCACGAAATCGCCAAACTCATCTCCCAAGCGTGCTTCCCTTTGTCTGTGTAACCTTTAGCATCACAATGAAAAGATATAATACACAGGTATTAAAACGTTTAATAATAACACATAGAGAGAGACACACAGAAGTTGAGAAATACAGACAGAGAGAGAGAGTATTCCTGACGCCATTAAATAGCATAACTATGTCCAAAGTCTACCAAGGAAAGTGAAATTACTATTAGAGCTACTACAGTAAAAACCAACTATTGATTCCCGTCTGAACCAGTGAATGAAACTTAGACGTACGGAGCAAATTGGAGACATATTATCGGAAATACCTTGGAAAGGAATGTAAAACAATCACAAAATTACATAAGAGCAAACAATTTAAAAAGAAACCAGTTAACATCAATACCTGTTAATTTTAAATTGGAAATGGGGTGGGAATAACCACTGTTAACGTTTTCGAGTCGTCAAATATTTTAAAATGGCTTGAAAACTGTAATGAGTGAAGTATTCGGCCAAGTGTCAATGGAAGTTTTGAATCCAGGTGGAACTAAGACTTTAATCGTCATTATTTTGGTTTAAAATTGACGCGATAATTTTTGAATGGGGAAAGTATTACGTAACATCATTATTCGGATTTGGCTTCGTTATTCGTGTATCAGAAGACAGACGTTCGTGGTACTGAGCTACTTCTAACACAATGTTCTAATCTACACAACTGAGGAGTATTATGGAATAACAGCTTAAGTCATAACAGCGCGTTACTAATTAATGTGAGGTTACTTCTTGATGTGTATTGTCTCATTAAAAATAATTAATGATTCCTTAACACGTTATAGTGAGTCAGGAAATACTTTTCATATGACAATTAATTTCTTACAACGAATAATATTATTTATCATCGAAATGCGAAAATAAAATCTTTCTTTGGCTCATGAATTATAAATAATATTATACCTTGTAAGCAATTTTGACTTAATGCTAGTTGGCTAGTTGTTTTAAATTTCACTGAAGTGTCGTATAAATTACTCAAAATTATAAAGTACGTAACATATCACACGGTAAAATAAATTGTAAAATTGCTTTCCAAATCCCAACAGTTTATTTCGGTTTTACCTTAAATCCAGGCCAAGTACCTCAGAACTGTTAAAATCAGATATTTTGGTAGTGTTGACACTCTTCAAAGTTTCTTCGTACCAGGCTTACACTGTACTAGGATGAAAGTGTAACAGGTCGTGAGTGTCTTTCAACTTAGCTGCAGCTACAGCTGGATTTTCAAAAGCTTCGGAGTGGTATGTCTTTAGGGAGGTTATTTAAGTTCTTCATGAATACAAAGAGGAATGAAAACGTTGCAATGTGTATCTGATCCACATAGTGTACTATCTGCACGGAATTGCATTCTTACATAATACTGGAGTTGAAATAGATATTTCCCTTTGGCTTTAGAAAGAAGAATTTCATAAAGTTTTCATTCCAGTCGTTAATAATGTGACTCTGAATGGTTCTAGCATCTCGCCGCACTGTGTGAGATCCTTCACATTATCTTCTTTTGAACAGACAGTTTCAATCTTCTTTAGCCGCTTTTAATAAACGTCGAAGTTTTTATCACATTTACTGTAACAGTGGCCATGCGCTGATAAAATGAGTTGTTCTTGTACTTTTTGCCTTCTAAAGGTGCAGAATTCACTCATATAAAGTTTTTTGTTTTATGTCTCCTGCTGCATCAGAATTACTTCCTTAACATTTGCTGGCACTTGAAGGTTCTGGAAAATAAAGTTATGGAGGAATGATCAGGAAGAGTGAGGAACCATTTTATATTCAAGTTCCATAAAATGGTGAAAATCACTTAAACCATCATTATGAAAGTACATATTGAAAATGTACCACCAAAGAAGTCCCTTTTACAACAGTCCGTTAATCACAAGTTCTGGAAATGACAGATTTTGGGCACAGTCAAACTCCATGAATCGTAAACTCTCATAAAATTTGCACTGAGAATTGATGCAGTTTTTCCTTGTAATAAGTCTCACCACATCTTCTTTGCAACCGCAACTAATTTTTAAGTTTCTTTCTTTCTTCCAGTTTCAATCTTGTAGACACGTCATTGTATCAATCGCAATTGTTCTAAATTGACCGCCGGAATGTATATTTCAAGGATTTGAAAAACTTAAAATATAAATAGTAGCCCCTATTTCATATTGAGGTTTCAGCCATACTTTAACTGTTAGATTTCTTTAAAATGCGTTAAGAATATATTGACATTAAAATTTTGATTGCCAAAGTGAAACATGCTTTATTTAAAAGCAGAATAATGTGAATTTAAGTCACGAATTATCAGTAAGTCTTTATTTACCTAGTCCCTAATATAATCGTTCACATGATGGGGCCTATTTGTAAGATTACCATTTCTTTCTTGAAAGCTATATCCCTGAGCAACCTTCGAATCGACAGACCTTAAAAACTTTTATTTTATTTGAAGCACAGTCATAATAAAGTATCTGCAGACATCATGTTTACAACCCTGCTCAAATAATGAATAAATCCACACATATTCTCTGTTCTTACATTTGGACGTCTTTATTTATTTTAACCTACTTCCTCTACGAACAGTCTGATAAAATAAATCTTTTTATGCGTGACACCTTTCTTTCTCGTCTAGCAATTGATGTACACAGCGGTAAACATACACCCAAGCTAAGACAGAGTTTCAACGGTGTCATCAAAATATACTCTTAAAGGATAACAATGCTAAGATATATTTCTATCCCCGGTGAGAGTGAATGACAATTAAACTATTAGATAATGTACTGAACAGTTTAGTCAGTGCAGGATACGGACTTAGAGTAAACTGAAAATAATGAAAAGGTAATTGAAAGTAGCAGAAATGCCAGTAACGTGAAGCTTAGCATGAAAGTTGATACCACCTTGGAGGCGAAGTGATCCTTGACTGACGAAGAAGGAATACATAAAATGTAAATTGATGCATGGAAGGAAGGCATTCTTGGCCAACGGAAATATACAGATTAAAAAAAACTACAGTTTTAAAAAGACATTTCTGAAAATGTGAAATGTGCCATTGGAGCACACCATTGTATGTTAATGAATCGTAAATAGTAGGCAATCCTGATCAAATATAAAAGGTGCGTTTAACACATGGTGTTACAGAAATAACCTTGGGAATTACTTCAACTTATAAGGCAAAATTTGAGGAGAGGTTGACGCAGAGAAGTTCATGGTGGGCAACATTAAAGGCTGATTACACAAGGAAAAGAAATTCATATGAGGACAGTTATTTTTGGACGATTACATAAAACTCCTGACATTTGTGAACGACAAGACGTCCATCCACGTCGAATTCACTTATAAATACGTTACATAAGTAGCAGTTTCTGGCGACTTCAAGCATGTGTTGGAGGAATGTACGCATTGTTTGGTTGATGTAATGTTACAACTGGTTACTAAAATGATTATACAGTGTCCTAAATCTAAGAGTCAAAACTTTGCAGTTGGTATACAATATTCAACACTTCTCTTTGATATAGGCCTAATTAACCAGTTTGTAAGAAATTAATGTTTCACATGACACAAATGTTCAATAAGCAGCTCTCTTCTTTTTATTTTCCATTTGCTGTGGATGTCGTTTTTACAGATACGTTATGCATGTTTGCCTACTGTCTGCGTACCTCCTGTGTGTCTGTGATTGTGGGGTGTTTTTTTTTTTTTTTTTTTTTTTTTTTTTTTTTTTTTTTTTTTTGGGACATGTCCGAAAGAACAAACCCCACAACATATAACTAAGACAAAGACTGCCAGTGACCTCCTTAGTGCAGATGTACACAGTCTGGGCGGCCGCTCCCACCGGAAATTCGATCCCTCCCTCGGGCGTGAGTTGTGTGTGTGTGTGTGTGTGTGTGTGTGTGTGTGTGTGTGTGTTTTGTTCTTAGCGTAAGTTAGTTTAAGCAGTTTGTATGTCTAGGGCCTGATAACCATAACAGTTTGGTCCACGAGGTTCACAAACAGATGCACACAACGTTGGAACTCTTGCGGGACTCAGATATTCCATGAGTAATGGGGATAATGAGAAATACCTCGGGAGAGTCTAGACGCGTTGTATTTTCTGTAATTGTGTTGCTTACCCTCTCAGCTGTAGCGAGATGAAAATGCAGTAGCAAGCCGACAGTAGTAAGGAGACAAGGATCAGGAAGACACATCTCGCTTCCATACTCGTTCCAATCTTTAATTCTTAAAGTCGTTGCCTGATTTTGTATTCTGCGTTGTTTAATTCTTAAAAACCTTGCGTATATTTCTACTTAAAAGGAATAGCACAACTTTTTACAGTCACTTTTACGTGTAAATTTTCGTAGCCATTACACATTTATTTTAAACAACGTGTGACGGCTGATCACGGATCAGTCACCTGTAATATAATGTTAGTGAAGAACTAGTGAGCTAGTGATTGTATATTTAGCTTTTTTATTCGCTTCAACAGATTATTGGACAGTAGGAGCAGTAGGATGGATAGGATGTGTGCGTATTTTGTACGGCCGCAGGAGCAGCTGCCCGAATTTCGCGAACAGGTGAAGGACAACTGAGGTGTCGCGTGTTTTGCTCTCGGCGTCTGCTGCTGCGGCACTTTACGTGAGCCCTGGCTGTCCGCAGCGCGAGGCGAGTGGCGGGTTGTGGCTCATTCTTGTCAGGGGATATGTGGAAGCTGGCCAGCTGTACGCGGCTGTTAATCCAGCAAGTGGACAGGTGAGCGCTCCCGCAGCAGGGCCGCACAGGCTCGCGGGGAAGGGGGTCGGTAGTTGCTGGAAGCTCCCAAGTTAGGCGCATTATGGGGCTCCTCAGCGAGATAGTGCACAGAGCTGGAAGGAATCCGACGTGCACTCGGTATATCTATCGAGGTGGGTGGGGGGGGGGGGGGGGGGGGCAGCTCAGGTGAAATGTGGAGGTGGCCCTTTCGACTGCGCCTGTCAAGCGTACAGGGCACACTCGTCTGCAAGTTTTAGCTCATGTCTATTACTATTTGGGCAATAATTTATTTGCGTTCCGCAGAACCTGTTTTGAAAAGTTGAAATGAATCTTCGCATTAGGCCTAAAGAGACCTTGACCTCTTTTATTTATGTTAGGGTGTTCGGATATTCTCATGCGAATTGTACGCACTAGATCATGTGGTGGTTCTGAATTAGTTAGCAGATAATATCCTCAGAATGAATCTGTATGATCTGTGCCTGAAAGGGGATATAATGCGTTGGGCTATCTGGATGTTTTGTTTTCTCTCAACACTACATCTACATATATATTACGCAACCCACCGTAAGGTGCGTGGCGGAGGGTACACTGCACCTCTACGAGGCATTTCCTATTCCACTCCCAAACAGAACTATGGAAAATAAGAGCGTCTATATGCCTCTCAACGACCCATAATGTCTCTTATCGAGTCTTTGTCATCTTTATGTGAAATGTAAGAAGGCGGCAGGAAGATCGTTCTACAGCCAGCTTCAAATTCCGGCCCTCTAAATTTCCTCAACAGAATTTATCGAAAAGAACGTCGCCTTTCCTCCAGCAATTCCCATTTGAGTTACCGGAGCATTTCAGCGACACTCGCACATTGGTCGAATCTACCAGTAATGAATCTAGCTGCTCGCCTCTGAACTGCTTCTATGTCTTCCTTTAAACTAATCTGCTGCGGGTCCCAAACACTTGTGCAATACTAAATACGTGGACGTAAAGGTAAAGCAGTCAACAATACGAAGATTGGTTTGAACACCACAGTGCTTTACTAGGCATGGTCCTGTTTGGAGGTGGTATGCCGTTGCCTTCCTCCGACCTTCGAACTGACTTACCCAGCCAGTTATAGTACCTACAGTTTAACGTGGGTTCCGAACGACGGCGCTACTCTGTATTTTTCACATGAGCAATACTGCCAGAGGTGAAAGAAGTGGAAAGTGACAAAAATCCTAGGATCTAGCGGGGATCGAACCCGCGACCTTTGAAGTTGTAGTCTGGCACTCTACCAATATGCAACCGAGGCGAACATGAACCTACAAGCGTTTTATACCCGGTCTCCTTTACAGATGAAGTACATCTTCCCAAAATTCTCTCAATAAACCGAAGTCGGCTGTCCGCGTTACTCACAACTGTCCTTATATGTTCGTTCCATTTCATATCGATCTGCAATATTAAGCCTAGCTACTGGCGCGGCGGAATAGCAGTGCGCACTGAGGCGACGTTTTGCAGTGCGTGCGGCCTTTCGCCGTCGGGGTTTCGAGTCTCCCCTCGGGTATGGGAGTATGTGTCGTCCTTAGGTCAGTGTAAATGAGTTTAAGTAGTTTGTAAACTAGGAACTACTAACCAAGCAGTTAAATCCCACAGTTTTACAAACATTTGAACATTTTTGAGCCTTGATATTTGAACGAAGCGACTTCATCAAGAAATACACTACTAATGCTTTACTGCTGTAATGCTGTATTGGAATATGTGTGCCCAGTCATGGGCATCACATTAAATTTTTCTACATTTAGAGCTAGCTACCATTCTTCATACCAACTAGAAATTTTGTCCAAGTCATCCGGTACGCTATTACAGTCAATTAATGACGACACCCTCCCATACACTACAGCATCATCGGGAAACAGCCGCAAATTACAAGTTACTCTGTCCATCAGATCATTTATACACGTAGATAGTAAATAATACCGGTCTTATCGCAGTCCCCTGGGTCACGACTAACGATACAGTAGTCTCTGATGAACATTCGCCGTTGTGTACAACGTACTGCGTGTTATTACTTGTGAAGTCTTACAGCCAGTCACAAATCTGAGAACCTATTCCATATCCTAGTACTTTCATTAGCATTCTTCAGTGTGACACCGCGTTAAATGCCGTTTTGAAAGCAAGCAAAAAACAATCTGCGTGTAGCCCTTCATCCATGGGTCGCTACTACTTCATTTGAGATTTAAATCTAACCTGTATTCCTTGTCGGTGAATTGTAAATATGAAGGCACTCGTCGCAGTAGAGTGGCGCCTTGGTGCGGAGTGCGCGGTTGTTCGACGTCTGAGGTTCGAGTCCTCCCTCGATCATGGGTGTTCAAAATGTTCAAATGTTTGTAAAGCTTATGGGACTTAACAACGGGGTCATCAGTCCCTAAACTTACAAACTACTTGTGAACTACTTACGAACTAGGACGGCACAAATATCCATGCCCGAGGGGGGATTCGAACCTCCGACCGTAGCGGCCGTGGAGACCGTGACTGAAGCGCCTCAGTCCCCTCGGCCACCGCGGCCGGCGATCATGGGTGTTTGTGTTGTCCGTAGCATAAGTTACTTTAAGTTAGTTTAAGTAGTTTGTAAGCCGTAGCCAATCTACAAATCCAACTGTCTCACTTTGGCCGTGTCGGCGTAGTGTAGTATGGACAAACTACTACTTAATTCATTGCACATAGTGTGCTGGAAGCTCGAGCGATAATTCTAGTATATATCAGAGGGAGTACAGACTGCTAAAAATGAGTTTGACAGAAGCTGCAAATTGGCTAAGCAGAAGTGTCTAGAGAACAAATGCAGGAAGACATAAGAAGGTATAAGCCTAACTTGGTGAAGGTTAGAGAGCGCCAATAGGAAAGACACGTGTCTGGAGACAAGAAAAGCACAGGCCTAGTACAGTGGAAAACTTTATCAGTTACACAGAGAAAAGAAGATAACCAGTCAAGTAGGGGCAACAACATATGTAGAGCATCACCCACAAAAACTTCCACTGAAGTTTACTTGTAAATAAAGGAAAACGGAATGCGGATTGCAAAAATACTTTTTTTTTCAGTTGCAATGACGGTCCCTACATGTCAAATGTCAGCACTGGGCTGTAGTCTTTCCAAAATACTATAAAATCTTTACATTGAAATTAATTAGAAAGAAAGCAAGGAAAATTTAGGAAATGAAATCAAAGTTCGGAAAGAGGAATTAAAGCTTTAAGGTCTCCCGATGATATTTTAATTTTGGCTGAGACAGCAGAGGACATGTAAGAGCAGTTGGTTAGAATGAACTGTGTTCCGAAATAAGGGTACAAAATGACCATAAAGAACAGGGAAACAAAGGTAATGGAATGTAGTCGAATCAAATCAGTCAATGGTGAGGAAATTACATTTGCAAACGAGACGATAAAAGAAGTAGATTAGTTTTGTTACTTGGACAGTAGAACAACGTCTTAGAGCCGGAATCAGTTTTAATGAACGGAAAAAGTGCAGGCATTTTCGTTTTCAAGGCTGTTTGAAGAAATGAGCAAATCTATTGATCAGTATCTAGGACATCGTTTTGGTGTAGAATATTGTAACATATTTTGTGCCGGAATATTATGGAGATCGAAAATCTCTTCTGTGGGAATAAACATGAGTTAAGAAAGCAACGATAATGTGAAATCCAGCACGCACAAATCATCCACAATACCCCAAAACCAGTGGATCAAGGATCCCAAGTAGATTCCGTATTTCTTGAGTCCCAGGTGTTCGATACTGTTTCGCACTGTCATTAATGAAAATAAAAAGGACGTACATAACATCAGTCTGAGAGTGTGATTTTATTGACGAGTTCCTAGTTAACATAACGCAGTATGTCATTCTCAGCACAGAGAAGTTTTCAAAGGTGAATTGATTTCTGGCATAACTCACGAGAGTGTTATAGCACCATTCCTTTCAAAATACTCATATATAAATTTCTTCATTGGTAATACTGGTAGTACGATCAGGCTTTTCGCTGATGAAGCTCCAGTTTATCGACAAGTTCCAGCGCTAGACAATTGTAGCGAAATTCGGGAGAATGTGTTGCGTTTTGACGCATGCTGCAGGGAGTGGCAATGTAACGTAGTGCGAAAACACAGATAGAAATATAATTTATTATATGAGTACACAACTGCAGAACAATGAAATATTTGAGAGTAGGCTTTTTTCCTTCTTTGTTATTTTCACGCCGACGATGTCGGCAGGCTGGCAGCATCATCAGGAGCTGCTCTTCAGCTGAGCGTACATACAAATTACATATGAAGTTTTAAAAGCATGGTATGAGGTTAAAATATTGGTGAATGTAAAAAAAAACTGGACAAGAAAAAGACATTGATGAATTACAAAAACATGACACTGTAGAAAACGTTGCGGACATTATTCACACGAACAAGGCGATGGACAAAAAAAAAAAAAAAAAAAAAACCACAGATGGTTAAAAACAGTATGTGCCACGGCGGCAGTAAAATCACATTTAGGACAATCACTGGACAAACGAAGAAATCTTCGAAGACACTGTTTAAAAGAGAGGTCGCTGTCTGACGCACTGTAAAGACACACACGATGTCACGGATGCACTGGACGCTAGACGACACTCTTTAAAATTCTTCACCGAGGCCCCCACAGGGAGAGAGTAGGCATAAAGCGTAATTTGAAGTGCAGCTACAACACAGTGCATGGTAAGACAGTTGTCATATAGAGATCCATCGAAAGATTCCTGACGAAGTGTAGTAAACGAACAAAAGAAGTAGAGGCTCCGTATATACAGTTAGCGATTCATAGAAGCGCGCACTCGAGAAGGAGAAAGAAAAGAGGTTGACGTAAATAACTTCTAGAACTTCTCGCAGTTTACCACCTATTGCGAGAGATGGCGCTGCTATCAACGCAGTGTAGAGTGCTCTAGAACAGTGGTTCGCAAATTGTGGTCGGGACTCACTTATGGGTCGCATTATCCATTCAGGTGGTTCACCAGCCGAGCTCAACATACCTTACGAACTTAAAGTGTAAATGTGTTTTATAAGACTTAGTATTTTCTTAATAATTTCCATCCATTATAGAAAAATCACAGTTAAGCTCTGCCGCGGTGGAGTAGACGAGCGGTCTAAAGAGTCTCGCTGCGGAGCGCGCGGTTACTCGCCGTGGAGGTTCGAGTCCTCCCTGGGGCATGGGTGTGTGTGTTGTCCTTAGGTTAGTTTACCTAAGTTTAAGTAGTTTGTATTGCTGTAAAGCATTACAGTGGACTTTCGTGTGATTTCGAAGTTGTGGAGTACCGTTAGATAAATAAAACTGGATTTCAGAAATCATATTAATAAAAGTTGGGACTATACATTTAAACGCTGATTTAGAAAGTACAAACACAGAAATGTACTTTCAGTTTCCAATTACAGACCCCTGCTCCTTGTTGATGCAAGCTCTCAAAAATGTTCAAATGTCTAAATCTATCGGACCAAACTGCGTGGTCATCAGTCCGTAGCTTACAAACTACTTAAACCTAGGTAAACTAACGTAAGGACAAACACACACACCCATGCCCCAGGGAGGACTCGAACCTCCACGGCGAGCAACCGCGCGCTCCGCAGCGAGACGCTTTAGACCGCTCGGCTACTCCACCGCGGAATTGATTGTTTTCCTAAGAGTATTGTTTAATATTGGTTCTTACTTTGGTACTTGATTGCCAAGAATCATCAGTGAATTGTTATGGGCGAGAAATCCGTTTCACGAGTACAACCTTAAAAAGCTAGAACTGTCAAATACCGAGTAAGACTTCATGATGGAACAATCATGTTTCTTCTTTGAACAGTTTATTTAAAGACTCAAACCTAACTTCATTCAAAATCAGAAAAGAGAGTACAGAATGTATACAGATACATCTTTTAAGGGATTAATGGGTTCCGTAAGTAATTTCTCGTGCTTATTTTCTTATTCTATATATCAGTAGTCTTTTAAATCCATAAAATGCTATATACACTGAGTCGCGAAAAATTTTCCACAAACATTGTGGTTCCCACTAGCCATTAGATTGGGAACCACTGCTCTAGATATTCTAGGTGCTTATAGGGAGCCACTTATGTGCGCACCGTTACCGCCGAGACGCAAGCCAGCGAATGAGAAGGCGTCATCTGTTTACATAAGCGGCGGAAGCTTCCAGTCCACGACAGTCAGTATCCCCCTGACGACGACTATGGATGGTACAGTCGAAAGCTTCGGCAGTTACCCATATAAGACGCGGCAAGAAAACCGATAACGTTTTATGCAAAGACTCCGTCGCGAAAGACTTCGGACCGAACAAGGAAACTAGCTTACTTTTTTCAGAAATACTTGAATAGTGCTCATCTTGTGGGATCCGTACTAGATAGGTTTGATAGAGGAGATAGAAAAAATCCAGAGGAGATCAGACCCTTTCGTTTCAGGCTTATTTCGTACGCGTTAGGGTAATATCGGAAAACTCCATTGGCAGACGCTGAAGGAGAGACATTTTCTATCACATTAAGGGGTTATGTTAAAGCTCCTAGAGCGAAACTTTCTTCAACAAATATTGCTTTATCTCAGTCGTGTTTTCGAAAAGACTAGGAGGATAAAATCAGATATTAGATCACGAACGGAAACATGTCTGCAGTCTTTAACCCGTGAATATGTGCGGGTGGAAGGGGACAATGTTGCAAGTATGCCGTTTTCTCCTTAAAGTATGAAATCGAGTCATGGCGTAGCCTTATCACTGTGGAATTTGCTTAGTGAATACGTAGCTGTGTAGAGTTCAGCTCACTTCATACGGTATCGTTCATTCATACTCTTAAGTGTCTTAGGAAGACACAAGTTGCTTGTTGCGATCTCCTTTTCTGAGGAACCTTTTCTTACTGTTCAATCAACGTACCTGCCACTTACTGCCCATGAGTGCTAAAATCACAGTTCATACATTTGATTTTTGATATACCTGTGGAACTGTGATGTATCTAATTATAACAATAATGTATATCTCCGTAAACACGGCGTCCCGTGGGGTAGTCAAATACACAAAATTGTATAGTCACATAACAAAATCCAAACGTGGCCCCATAATATAAACGTCCGTTAACACGCTTATCACACCACTTTAAACCTAACTGCGCGGGCTCACGTTAAACTTACGGAAAGGAGTTGACATACAAACCGCTAGGTGGCGTTCAAGGTTAGTGATGTCACTGGCACATTATCTACGGCAATAGTGTCTAACTGTGGTGAGGCTGCTCCTAACCTCAGAACACCTTGTCAAAAATATTTAAAAAATTATTATCCATCATCTCCAGCTGATCGTTGAAAACATTTTTCTTATTAGGTTTTAACTGTTTATAAATGTGTATATTCTCTAGGATGTTTAATTTCTGTCCTTTTGGCGCTTTATTTAGGAACTGCATATTTTGTCGAATATCTTGGATTCATTTTGTGAGCACTTAGGAGAAAACAAACATAAAACCCAAGATATTAGACAAAATATGAAGTTTCTATATAAAGCGCCAAAACGAAAGAAATTAAACATCCTAGAGAATATGCGGATTTATAAACATTCAAAACATCATAAGAAAAATGTTCTCAACAATCAGCTGGAGATGGTGGATAATAACTTTTTAAAACAATTATATTGGTTAGTAGTACCACCACCATAGTTAGATACTATTGCCATAGATAATGTGCTAGTGACATTACTAACCATGAACGCCACCTAGCGGTTTGTACTGTAACTGCTTTCCGTAAATTTAACGTCAGCCCGCGCAGGAGGGTTTAATGTGGTGTGAGAAACGTGTCGACGGCCGTTTATATTATGGAGCCATATTTGGATTTTATTATGTGACTAAATAATTCTGTGTGTTTGACAACCCCACGGAACGCCGTATCGACGGAGCTACACATTATTGGTATGATTAGGTACACCACAGTTCCACAGGTATGTGTATATAAAATGTATAAGCTGTGATTTTAGCGGTCATTGTTTCTAAGTGGCAAGTACGTTGATTGATCTTCTCCTTTTATAGATCTGATGATGACTGTGAGATCAGTTGAAACCGGTCACTAGGGTAAATAAATAAGCGATCTTGGCAAAAAAGTAAGAGAAGGTTTCACAGTCTTAGGAAAAACTGCTGTCAATACAGTTGAGTTACCGAGGTTCTTGTTTGCAGATATTTAATATCTATACTTTCTTCGTGCATTAGATATTTAGGCCTATATTAATATTGTTTATTGTTTGGTTCTAAAACGGTATGTTAGTATCTTTAGGTCGTAGTCCCATTTTAATTTTCCTCGAGCTTTAGTGTGTTCCCTGATTTGACGGTGAAAAATAGGACTCGCGGTTGTAAGCTCCCTTTCCTTTTTGAGTGTTAAGACTTTACAGTTTTACGATACTTGGTAGACTTGTGCAGCATAATCGCTGTGAGCTGCAGAGGGCCCGTAGAAGCGCCTCCCATGGCTTCCTGTGTGGGTAATTGGCGCCCAACGGATGGATTAGCCGCTGGCTATTGCTTACCAGCAGTGATTAATGATAGTCGATTCCACAATCGATGAGCGGCCTTCGGCTATCGGCGCGCTACGGGCGCTCGTGCTCACAGCCGCAGCCGCGCAAACTAATATATCCAGGCGGTTACCCAGTCAGGATCCACTTTCGGCTTGCAGTTTAAGTGATGGAAGCGGGATTAGTTTTCCCTGTGGTTACACTTCTAATGAAATACAAAAATTAATTCCCAATTGGTATTTTAGGCAGTATTTGTACATGTACTCTAAACGATATCTACGTTAACTAGCAAAAAACAAAAAAGGACATTCTTTGCTGCAACTCACTTAAAATGTAGCAAGTATAATCGTTTTATCTAAAGAGACTTTTGAAAATTAGTACCAGAGTGGTACTCGAAACTAGATTTACGGATTATACGGCTCGGTCTCGTTAACATTAGAGTATCCTAGCACGCTCCGCAGGCCGACCCAAGTTCCCACATTTCGTTCGCCTATCTATTCAGTCTGAAAAGTTTTGATTCACATTGCCTAGACAAACACATGATGTGATCCCCGTGCAAGTATAAGAATCAATGCGATGGGAATTAATAGATTATCGTTGTCATTTTGGTCGGAGGCTCGTTTTAAACTTATATACACTACTGCCCATTACAATTGCTACACCAAGAATAAATTCAGATGATAAATAGGTATTCATTGGACAAATATATTATACTCGAACAGACATTTGATTACATTTTCGACGGCCGCGGTGGCCGTGGGGACTGAGGCGCTCCAGTCACGGTCTGCACGGCCATTACGGTCGGGGGTTCGAATCCCTCCTCGGGCATGGATATTTGTGCTGTCCTTAGTGTTAGCTAGTTCATTTACCAACTACGCTGCAAACACTGTACAGCTTTCTATATTGGCATGACCACCAACCAGCTGTCCATTACGATGAATGGCCACCGCCAAACTGTGGCCAAAAACAAAGTGGACCACCCTGTGGCACAGCATGCAGCGGAGCACATGCTTGATTTCAATGGCTGCTTCACAACCTGGGCCATCTGGATCCTCCCATCCACCACCAGCTTTTCTGAACTGCACAGATGGGAGTTATCCCTACAATACATTCTCCGAACCCGAAATCAACCAGGCCTCAACCTACGATAACTTCCCTATATTTTTTCTCCATACCTTACAGTTCCTACCTCTCTATCCCAAACCTCGCCTATTTTGAGAGGTGTGTGAATGTGCGATCGCGCGCGCGTGTGTGTGTGTGTGTGTGTGTGTGTGTGTGTGTGTGTGTGTATGCGGTCTTGTGTACTTGCAGTGTGCATGCATTTTCTATATATATTTATTTTACCTTATTTTATTTTCTCCCCTCACCCGCCTCCCCACTCCATTCCTAAGCTGCATCTCGTTATTCCCATCTAACCCATCCCCACCACCGTGACGTAACCTTCCTATCCCCTCTCCCCTCCCCGCCCCACCCGTCCCCGATTCGCTGCAGAGCGTGATTCGAAGTGCGGCAGTCAGAGGTGATGGTTGTATGACTGTGTGATTGCGTGAGTGTTCTATTTTCTGAAGAAGGCCATGGCCGAAAGCTGAATGTGTCGTATGTGTGTGTCTTTTGTATGTGCCTGTCGCAGCTCGTCGCCACGTCTTTGCGGTGAGTTGTAAACTGTCCTCACTATATTATTAATTCCAACCTGATATATATATATGAGAGAGAGAGAGAGAGAGAGAGAGAGAGAGAGAGAGAGAGAGAGAGAGAGAGAGAGGGATGATCAAACTACTAACGTCTTCAGTGCCTCGGTATGAAAGAGAAAGAGTATGGACAGGAAAGAAGGGGAAGGGGAAGGAAATGCAGTCCAGGGAGGATGGAAGGTAGAAAGACTGCATTGGCTCAGGACCCCGTATTCGCCAAGCACGTACTCACGAAAGAGCCGTGAGCCCCCTGCGGGGATTTCGTCATTTTACCCATTGATACTTTAACGGGTGAATGCACTCCTAAAATTTACCCTTGTCTTCTTCTCTTAGTTACGCAACTATCCACAGTCAAAGAAAGCTGATACTTAATACGGCATATTGAAATACTTCATCAGTATGAGAGGTTTACCTTACGATCACGCACTGAAAATATTATCCTATAGCAGTTCATCACCAGCCAACAATCAGAAAATACTGCCAAAGATGTGAATATTGATAACTTTCCTTGTTACACACATATTCATGCATTTCATATCTGCACAAGGCAGTTGACGAGACGTTAAAACTAAACTTCCATACTTCCTCTTTTTTAACAACAACGTAGTCGATGGGCCGTTAGCTCCTAATCGTCCTTTCTTCTTCAGTTAGTGGCGAATATGAAGTCTTTCAAAGAACCACAAAAAATACAACAGTGTAATTATCAGGTTCTGTAATCTGTCACCTTCCCTTAATTGCTTAAGAATAGCCTTTTTGTTTTTATCGTAGGATGACAGTATTGGTTCTTCAGCATTATGAGGCATTATGATGATACTATGATCTACCCATTGTTCAAAGCTGCCCACTGGTCAAGAGAAGTACGTTGAGCAGTACGTATGTAAGATAGCATTGAGGCAAATCACGCCCCAATTGTCAATTTCCATTTTTTTCTTGGCAGGACAAATTTCGGAACTCCTTTATCCCATTTTCAACACTTCAAAATTATTCTGTTCCACATGTCAACAGTATGTTTATGCTGCAGTGTTTTTACGTTGACAAATAACGTATGCTGCGTATATCTTTTGATGAGGTTACCTAATAGTAGATTAATTTCGTAATTACTTTTTTTATTTTTTTTATCGGACCAAACTGCGTGGTCATCAGTCCGTAGCTTACAAACTACTTAAACCTAGGTAAACTAACCTACGGACAAACACACACACACATGCCCCAGGGAGGACTCGAACCTCCACGGCGAGCAACCGAGCGCTCCGCAGGGAGGTACTTTACGTAATTACTTGAAAATGGTTTAAGGTAGTAGCAAAATATGTCGTAGTGAAAAAAATAATTACTAAATTAATTGCTGGTTTGTGATTTGTCTCACTTTTTGATGCACAATTATCAGGTGGCGTCAAAACAGATTAGATAATATAGTACAATTTATTCACCGACATTAGTTTCTTCCGAAAAGAACAGACAATACATGTAAGACAGAAATATCTATACACTCTAACTACTGTATGTTGTTATCAGTTATTTGTCATTCCTAATAATGTGCTGCCGCGGTGGAGTAGCCGAGCGGTCTAAAGCGTCTCGCTGCGGAGCGTGCGGTTGCTCGCCGTGGAGGTTCGAGTCCTCCCTGGGGCATGGGTGTGTGTGTTTGTCCTTAGGTTAGTTCACCTAGGTATAAGTAGTTTGTAAGCTACGGACTGATGACCACGCAGTTTGGTCCGATAGATTTACAAACATTTGAATAATGTGCTGAAAGGTTTAACTCAAACTCTACTTGATGTGGTTGTTTAAATTATGTATTTATTGTTCTGTCAGTCAATGGATAATATGTCACTAAAGTTATAAGCAGGGCTTAACTTTCATATGCAACAACGTTCCATGTTTGGCATGTTTTCTTCTTTGATTTTATTTTCTATAGCAGCTCAATTGTAATTTTCCATTTGTATTTTTTGTCCTTGATTTTTTTTTTTTTCTAAACAACGGAATAGCTGCTACTTAATATGAATTCCTGGTGAAAGGCTACGTCATTTTATAACAGTAAGATAGTTTCATGAAATAGAGTAGATGCATGCATCTCCCATTCCTAGCAGATGTACGTTTGTGTAGGTTATCAAAATATACATGCAAGCAAATAAAACGGTATTTCGACTAACGACAATTTGTTCTTCGAACTATTCCCTGTAGTTTTTTTCGGGTACTTTCGATGTTCAGTACAGGATGGTTAAAAACAAAAGTTTTACAGACTTCGAGGACTTTTAAAGTGCGGCGAGGCCATAATATTGTAAACAGACACCGGAATCCATCTCCGGAAACGTCATCAAACCACGCTATGAGAGCTTCTTCAGCGTCGATAGAACAGATCTCTTCTATTGCAAGGTCTTTGGTTTCCATGTTTGCGAAGAAAGTCCAGTAAAGAATGTCCAAGAAAGGATGTCCAGTAAACAAGGGCTCTAAAATGCACAGCTATGGACACTTGGTAAGTAGAAGAGGTGTGTCACAGTATATAAGATGAAATGCTCATATATATTAATGTATAGAGTTAATGTTCACTGAAAGTTTTTTCCTCGTTTCAAGCCATATCAGTTCCTTCCAAAATGTGCAAAGCAAAAGACTTTGCAGTAGAAGAAATCTGTTTCACTGTATCGAAAGTGAGAGCTCACAGCCTCAAGTAATCACTCCTACTCAGCAAGTCTTCGAAGTTCATAAACGTTTATTAATTTTATTTTTTAACTCAACGTGTATCATCTAATGTTGGGCCGCGGCGGATTAGCCGCGCGTACTGGAGCGCCGTGTTGCGGTGCGCGCGGCAGTCCGCCGTCGGGGGTTCGAATCCCCCCTGGGGAATGGATGTTTGTGTTTGTCCGGACTAATAATCAAGCAATTGAGTCCCATAGATTTACAAACATTTGAACATTTTTGAATCTAATGTTGGTGAAATGGTAATTACGTGTATCAACTGCAAATGCAGAGATATATCGGTTACATTCGTCGGGTAACTTCAGTAGTGTCGATATTATGAACCTACTGCAATACTTGAGTACAGATCACTACTGGAACGTCAGCTTCTGGAATGGCAGCTGTCTCCGTATATCGGACGTCAGTAATAACGCCTGGTAACCTGTGGGTGTGGCATGCAATAGCAGCACCGAAGTGCTTGCATGTGTCTGTCAGGTTGCCTCAGCACCGCAAATAGTTCACCAAGATCGTATTAGTCCGTTGACCTCGCTGTACAGCCCGCAGCTACGTCCTTCGCACGGTGATATTTAATAACAGAGATTGAACTCAATCTATATCTAAATCTACATATTTACTTTGTATATCACATTTAAGTGTCTGGCAGTGTGTTCACCTAGCCTCTTTCATGAAATTTCTCTACCGTTCAATTCTTTAATAACTCGTGGGAGTAAGGAACCACAAAATATTTTCGTTTCGTCCTAATTTCTCTTATTTTAATACGATGACCGTGTCTCCCTGTACCGGTAGATGCTAAGCATTTAAAGCTGCGTAGTTACCCTCGTTGGGAGGCGCACTTAAGATATATATATATATATATATAAGAAATGAGCATGGTGTTGATCTGGGTCATTTCTTGTTAGCTGTTCTATGTATTTTTACGATGTAATTGGGTGTGTTACGAATGTTTATCGGGAGTATTGATTTGTTAGAAGGGGGAATACGATGCCCGTCTGTGTTCGAGTGATTGAGAAGCGTACGACGTATGTGATCTACTGACGCATACAAAACTTTCAGATATACTGCCTGATGGAGTATGCAATGCAAAAAGATACGTTAGCAATTGGTTAGATGTTCGAGAGGGGTCCACCAACGACGCAGAGATACCGAGACTATCACTTCCTAGTTAGTTTAGAACTTTAGTAAAGAAGAGTTGTAGTTCGGTCGCGTTGGTGGGAGATGGTTATTGTTACAAACGCTTGCATAGCGTGCCGCAGGCTAGTTGGAATAGAATTTACGTATAAAATGTTTGAAATACTGAAAAATATGCGATGCATTGTCTGTTTCTAGTTGTGGATGACGTTGTGTTGCGCTAGAGTTCTAAAGAAGAACATTTAGGAATATGTTCTTCTGGTTGTAAAAAACTTTGCGCTTTGTAAATTTTGAAGTATAGCCTGTTTGATCGTGTGTCAGTGGTGTTTACTTTACGGCTGGTGATATTTATGTAGCGTACATGTTTGCGGTGGTAAATTACTGTTGATCTTTTAACTTATACATGCATAGTAAATTCGACAAGTTCGTCATTGCAAGCTATGGAGATAAGGCGAAGTTACCACTTCTCCTTCCTGGAGGCAGCTTTGTGACATCACGTGGAATGCTGGAGCGATACTTGGCAAGGAGGCACTGGAAAAAATCTCGAGGGAATATGCAAATCCTATGGTTATACACTACAAAGTAGAACTAACATGTTCAGCTAGATGTTGTAATGGAGGAGGTCCCATCTATACTACGACAGCTTCATGTAGTTGACCTCTATCTTCTGGAATTGGGCATCCCACTAGATTACTTAGGCAATTTTTTACAAAATGGAACTGTGCGAGTACCCAGTATCCACCCATGACTTTCGCCTGGAAGAAAACTGTTTGGGGAACAGCAACGTGATTGTGGACAATTACAGGGCAGTTGGAATCGATTGTTCAATGTGATTGACAACGAATTGCCGAGTAAAAGAAAATAATACAATTATTTGTCGAATCACGAGTTTCGGTGTCAATAAAATTACCAGTATTCACCTTATCGATTTTATAAAGTGTCCTGACATGCGTTTGCGGGAGACATTTACTTCTTCATTTGGTCGAGAACAAGGCATTTCCAGGGTGGAGGCTACAATATACACTTACGGGATAGATCGTAGGTCTGACTCTCTACAATACTGTTTAAGTGATTCAATCGAGGATAGCCAATATTTACGAAGTGAACCCCTGTACATTTTGTCAATCCCATCCATGTGGTCTTGGCTAACAAATTACTTAGAGAACAGTTGTTTTGTTCTGTTCAATTGTGTTTTGCAAATTGTTGACTGGATTAATAAGAAAACAGAAAATTGACTGATGTGTCCGTCAATCTTGTGAACTCCTTTGTCCAATAAGACGTTTGCAGTATATGTAGTGTATTAAGGGTTAGTTAATTGGTACATTGTGCTTGCATCGTAATCAGAAAAACGTGTAGAATATGATGTTCAATGTATGCATATCTGTCGGAGGCCTGTCGCGTTTTCCTGCATTGTGATGACCGCTCTCGTTGGGGTGCGATAGAAGTGTTTCTGATCAATACGTTGCACGTAAGCAGTTGTACTGTAAAAAATATAAAATGAAATAAAATAAAATGTGTATACATAACATGTTCGATGTCTCTTTATCTGACGCTCTTCTTGCACTGTGTGCTGTCGTTTGTGAGACCTAAGCTGCACTACTTTCGTCTTTAAGTTAATAGTTTAAACGTTTTTATTTGTGTAATACTATTCCGAGAGAGGATGATAGCACAGACGGCCTCGATGATGAATGTTTTGGCCTCTAGAGGGTCTACCTAATTTCGTTGTGTTTATGCATTTTCTACTACTCTACATTAGGCTGGATCATCTATCATCGTCTGTACTTTGACATGTAAATTTGAAATATGTGATGATTGTTGGTGTTTTGCGATGATGGTTAAAAATTTTTCTTTTAACGATCAGGTGTTGTGGTGTGTAGGTTAGCATCCTAGTTAATAGAGTAGGCATCTTCGTTTGCGGTAGACAGCTACTTGTAATTATCGATTTAAAAAATTAATTCAAGTTATGTTTAGTGGAATGAGAAAGTATATCTTAGTTAACACAGGAAAGGACCTTGATTTGTGTTTGGGTAAGAAATTTTCGTCTCTCTCTGTCTATATTTTAGGTAAAGGGGTGGTCGATCTTGCTCAACAGAACTAGAAATCTGTTGTAATTATGATGCTTTTTAACTATGAGGTAGGTAAAGTACTACCGTTATATCCTCTCGATTGGGAAAGGGGGGGTGGAGTGTTTGCTGTTCCGTGGTTGGTGTACTGGCGAGTGTCATTACGAAGAAGGATATTGTTAGGTCAGTGCTTTAATAAAAAAAGGTTTAGTGTAGTTTTTTGTTTACTGTGAATCTCCACAGAACTACAATTGTACAACAGGGTTTGGTTTTGTTTAAAACTAGAGAAAGAACAATTTTAAACGTCTTCTGGGGTGCTCGATTATTGTTATTTGCAAGTTTGAGCTGTGTCCGATAAAGGCTGTAAAGACTTAGAGCATTTCGGAAGAATCGTTTGCAGTGTTTAATATTGTAACAGTGCATGGTCGATAGAGAGAGAGAGAGACTCCCTTTGCTGTGTTTAGTTACAATACGACAAGTATACGCAGAAAGATGTGTACTGCTTTAGCATTCGCACTATAAAAGAAATAAGAGGTAAAATTAAACTATCCAAATACTCTCGTCTAGAGGATATGTCGGAAGGTGCATAATTGGATATTAACATAGCAGCCAGGATATTTCCGCACGTTTGCAGATCTTCTAATACTATAAACACATTTTTTTTTAATTTAAAATGATATGTCGGAAGGTGCAGAATTGGATATTAACATAGCAGCCAGGATATTTCCGCACGTTTGCATATCTTCTAATACTATAAACACATTTTTTTAAAATTTAAAATGATATGTCGGAAGGTGCAGAATTGGATATTAACATAGCAGCCAGGATATTTCCGCACGTTTGCATATCTTCTAATACTATAAACACATTTTTTTTTTAATTTAAACCACATCGCAACGTTAAAAGTTTTATCAAACAAATTCGCGAACCGGTGGCGGTAAGGTTACTTTGTGAGCCTTATCCGGACAGCGGGCAGTAGTTTGGTGACACCTAGCGTAACACGAAGCGCGCTAGGCAGCACGGCAGGAGCGCGACCGATTACAGACCACGGCTGGTCGGCTTTTGGACCTTTAGCAGTCTCCTTGAGATAATTTCTGGGTAGTGCTCACTTTCTGCCCAAATACAATACAATTAAAATACCATCACACAGTGAGCAAAGCATACGAAATTTAGACACAGGCGGCGACAGAAGCGAAATGAGACAGCACAGTTAAATAAATTTGCCAGCCCCTGACTGCAGTGAAGGCCGACCTAGACGGTGTACATTTTAACGAAAAGAAAGAAGAAGAAGAATTAGAAAAAGGTAATCTGCAGTAAAATTCTTTCAGGATTATGATATTATCATAAAATCAGAGAAAGGCTGGAAGAAAAATTAATAAACTTTTAAATTTTACAGAAAAGGCTAACAGTCAAGCCGGATCGTAGCCATGCAAGTGCTTGAGAATTACGTTAAGGAGAAAGTAGATGAAGCTATGGAGAAAAAGATGTTTTTTCACGTTATCATTAAATGATCGTTTCCTGCAATTTGTGCCCATTGACCAAAATCATCCAGTTGATGGTGTGGGATTTGGACAACGGAGTGAGTCGGCACGAAAGCTACTTCTAAATCACGTCAGTACAATCTCTGATGCGCGTAAGTTTTCGAAAAGATAAATTTAAAATATTTTTGTTGAACCACCGATATATTGTTGGAGTACTAAGTCTTTGAATACTTTGTTACGAATTTCGGACGCAGTTTCCGAAGGGTTGCACCTTGTGGAGTCTCGAGTAAAAAATTGCTACAGTTACATCGTGTCATGATTTTAAATATTTTTAATTATAATTGTTGGAGTGTGATAGTATGAAGAGTGTAGAGAGCTTTCCATTCCGCGTGAGTGATCATGTTCTAAGGCGAACAAATATTTTATGTGCTTTTAGTACTTTACATCATAAACTGATGAAATCTTCGGAATTTAATAGATTTTTGTAATGGCTTGTTCCGAGTAAGAACTGGTATATTTTATAGAAGAAAGCAGCTTTTGTTCCCGGCGTCTCCAGGGAGTGTATAAATTCTTTTCTTATATTAGTCCACCTCGTTTTCCTCTTCTGCCCATCGCATTCTACCCTACTCTATCCATTTCAGTTTCGTTTACGAGCAGTTCAGTCCTTATGACGTCATACATAAAAAGTGTTGCAATACCAAGAACCTAGGAGTTCATGACTCTTTACATAAAAAAAGAATACAGGTATACGATCACAAAATTTCAGTTCCTTTATTGCTTACGAAAACAGAAATTGACAAGCTGTGTGATGATAACTTAGCCATTCTGAATTTGTGTTCCAGATTGCAGCATTGTACCATAACTGCCCTGTAACACATCCTCTTACACTGACGCGTGTCTGTATTCGCCAGAGATTACTGTCCACTGGATCGTCAAGAGGCTGTTGGTCCAGATTGTCGCACTCCTTAACGCCGGTACGGTGTACATCTCTCAGATTGATTGGTGGGTCGCCTCATCCAAATATAGCACATTGCACTGTGTCCCCGGCATGTTGGATAGGGTTCACGTCTGGAGAACATGCTGTCATTCGAATCATGCGTCGTCGTTAATATATAGAAACGCATTCACAAGATGAGCACGATGAGCGCGGGAAATGCTGCCGATATGGTTGTACTATACGTCTACATCTACATCTACATACATACTCCGCAATCCACCGTAAGGTGCGTAGCGGAGGGTACACTGTACCACTACTAGGCATTTCCTTTCCTATTCCACTCCCAAATAGAATGAGGAAAAAAGAATGCTCATCTGCCTTCGTAAGAGCCTTAATTTCTCTTATCTTGTCTTTGTGATCACTACACGAAATGTGAGTAGGTGGCAGCAAGATAGTACTACACTCAGTTTCAAATTCCGGCCCTCTAAATTTCCTCAACGGAAATTCACTAAAAGAACGTCGTCTTTCCTCCAGCGATCCCCAACTGAGTTGCCGGAGCATTTCCGTGACACTCGCGCATTGGTCGAACCTACCAGTAACAAACCTAGCTGCTCGCCTCTGAACTGCTTCTATGTCTTCCTTTAAACTGATCTGCTGCGGGTCCAAAACACTTGATCAATACTAAAGGCGTGGTCGTACAAGCGTTTTATGCCCGGTCTCCTTTACAGATGAAGTACATCTTCCTAAAATTCTCCCAATAAACCGAAGTCGGGTGTCCGCCTTACTCACAACTGTCCTTACATGTTCGTTCAATTTCATATCGCTCTGCAATGTTACGCCTAGATATTTGAACGACGCGACAGCATCAAGAAGCTCACTACAAATGCTGTATGCGAACATTATGGAATTGTTTTTCCTACTCATGCGCATCGCCTTACATTTTTCTACATTGAGAACTAGCTGCCATTCTTCGCACCAACTAGAAATTTTGTCTAAGTCATCCTGTATGCTATTACAGTCAGGTAAAGACGACACCCTCCCGTACACCACAGTATCATCAGCAAACAGCCGCAGATTACAAGTTACTCTGTCCATCAGATCATTTATATAGATAGAAAATAATAGCGGTCCTATCACACTCCCCTGGGGCACGCCTGACGATACACTCGTCTCTGATGAACACTCGCCGTCGAGAACAACGTAGTGCGTTCTATTACTTAGGAAGTCTTCCAGCCAGTCACAAATCTGTGCACCTATTCAATAAGCTCGTATATTCGTTAACAGTCTGCAGTGTGACACCGCGTCGAACGCCTTTTTGAAGTCTAGAAAATCACAATCCGCCTGTTGCCTTCATCCATGGCTCGCAAGATGTCATGTGAGAAAAGGGCAAGCTGAGTTTCACATGAACGGTATTTCCTAAACCCGTGCTGATCCACAGAAAGAAGCTTTTCCGTTTCAAGGAAATTTACTATATTCGAACTGCGATTATGCTCCAACATTCTACATGAAACTGATGTCATCGATATTGGCCTGTAATTGTGTGGGTCAGTTCCGTTTCGGAGGATATCATCCCTGTCCATTATAGCCGTTTAATTGCCTTCTACGACCACACGTGATATACGGTCTCCCCAATAATGCAACGAATTCTGACGAGTCCAATCAGGGTACTGTTGGGCCCCTCTGCACCGCGCGTCATGGTTTCTAGGTGTCGAAGCTCGATCTCGCCATGGACGTCAGATGTCGCATGTCATGCAGCCTATTACGAAACGTTTGAGTCGAAACACGACGTCCTGTGACTGAACGACAATAAAAGAAATTTTTAAACGCTTGGAAACCTGTTGGACTAAACTGCTGTGGTTATGTCCCTAGACTTAAAACTACTTTAACTTACACTAAGGACAACTCACACACACCCATACCCGGGGAACGGCTCGAAACTCTGACGGGAACGGTCGCCCAGACTGTTACTATTCACCATGCAGGTTTTTCTTTCAGGGTTCCTCTGAGCTGAAATCCGTAAGTAGAGTTCACCGGCTGCTGCGTTAGCCTATGGGCGTTTACAACAAGGCAACTCATCGACAGTTACTGTATCTCCTTCACGTCCGAACATCATCGTTTTGGTTCACTTCGAGACGTCTGGAAACTCCCCTTGAAGAGAGTCTCTCATGACACAAAGTTTCAATGCGGATGCGATCAAACGTAGAACTTCTAGCCATGGCAGAACTACAGTCAAGTACGATACTACCTTCCTAGTATTGTGAGTGGATCGGCTCAGCCGTTTTAACCACTCCGTAGCATTATTACTGCTGATCAGTGGTCGTTTACATACTTATGTGGGTAGGTGACGTGTATGGACACTCTAATGACCTGTGTTCCTGATGAAATATACACATTCAACATTTGTGTTCAGGAGACTTTGTGACAAAGGTGATGCACCATATCTTGATCTATGTATCGCGTTGACTATAAGTCCCACAATAATATAATTCTTCGGGTTCGTAGAGTGAAATATCAGGAAATTGTCAACGAAATGTGTTGCGAATGGAGTTGGTAGTAAAGACATGATAAATTACAACGACAAGCGCGATGGGGCGGACTTCCATGCATTCCATAGTTTTTCATGGTATATCTCGTGAACTGTGTGTCGTATAATTTCAAAGGTATATACAGTGTTAAATTTGCATACTGCTTGAGAAGACCCAATAAATCGAAACCCATGCATGGCGGTACGGTTTTTCATCAAATTAATTGTGTATCACACCATATCTCATGAATTATGTCTTGTAATATAATTTCGAAGGTACATTCAGTGGTATGCGTGTGTACTCTCTTTAAAATGTTTCGCAAATACAATTAGAAGTCTTGCGGGAATGGCCATGCGGTCCTTAGTATAAGTTAGTTTAAGTAGTTTGTAAGTGTAGGAACCGGTAACCTTGGGAGTTTGGTTCCTTATGATTACAAACATTTACAACACATTTTAAAACTGATCCAGTAATATTTTGTAACGTCAGGTCGAATGTCATAGTTTTACTGCATGAAAATCGGAAAAGTAGTAAGTGATAAACGTTTGGCCGGCCGCGGTGGCCGAGGGGACTGAGGTCTGCGCGGTCACTGCGGTCGGGCGTTCGAATCCCCCCTCGGGCATGGATATTTGTGCCGTCCTCAGTATTAGCTAGTATGTAAGTAGTTTGTAACTTTAGGGACTGATGACCCCGTAGTTAAGTCCCATAAGCTATACAAACATTTGAACATAAACGTCTTTTCTTTCATGATTTTCCTGTTCTAATAAGCTAGAAAACGTTTCGTCAGGATATGAAACTATGTGTAAAGTTTGTTGCAGGTCACTAAGTTCTGTAATGCCCAAACAGTGAATGAACAAATTTACGCCGCACGATAGGGCAGTTTTTTTTGTTATGACTCTCATTATTTATGACCTCTTATCGCCTGAATTACGAGCGTTGGCGGATTTTTCCCCATAACGATTGTTTCCTTACGGTATAGAACATTTGTACCTAGTAACTCTGAAATCGGTCTAGTAGTTAGATGGAGATGTGATATATAAACCCCCCCCCCCACACACACATCCATCTAGCCATACATATCCTGTTTTTAATATGTACTAGCTGGTACCCGGCGCGTTGCTGCCGCAGAAGAAATAATTGTGTAAATAACGTTTGAAATTTGAAAGTGTTTGCTTACTTAATTACCAATGATAGAAATAAATATTCATTTTATAGTCGATAATAAATACATTTATTGAAATTTGACGATTCATAAAGGAGACGTATAAATTACATTCATTTCATTTTGTTGACTTCATTATTCAAGTGCTTTAGCGCAGAGAATATTTTTTGTATTACTGCCTTCACAAAAACAAAAAACCGAACAAATATATATGAGGTTTCCAGCCTTCCATTAGTCCATCTCCTGCTTTCCCTCCTCTCTGTTCACCTGCTGCTCTCCCTGACACCTCCTGTCCATTTCTCTGTCCATTTCCTTAAATGTTCAAATGTTTGTAATCCTATGGGAGCAAACTACGTTGGTTATCAGTCCCTAGTCTTACAAACTACTTAAACTAAGTTAAACTAACCTAAGGACAACACACACATCAATGCCCGAGGGTGGATTCGAACCTCCGACGCGGGAGGCCGCGCGATCCGTAACGTGGCGCTCCAGACCGCCTGGCTACTCCCTCTGTTCATATCCTGTCGCCTGTCACCATCTCCCCTCTCTCACTCCCTTCCTCTTCCCTCTCTCTGTCCGTCTCCTCCTTTCCTCTCGCTCTCTCTCTCTCTCTCTCTCTCTCTCTCTCTGTCCGTCACACCCCCCCCCCCCCTTTCTGTCTTCCTCCACCTACTCCTCTTCCACTTATATATGAAAACATACACATATGTGTCAAGTTTCATGGTGACTGGTCAAATTGTGTCAAAGTCGCAAGGTACCCTCCGCCTTGCTAAATACACTTACATATTTTAAAAATCTCCGCCATGAAAACATAAATTCATGTTCTGACTTTTATGGTGACCAGTGAAACCATATGGATGTTTATTTTAACGTACTCTCCGCCGTGCACCTACAGAAGCTTACGGAAGGTAGCCCATCTATTAATTCGGCGTATAAGCTATCCTCATTTCACATGTTATTCAATTCCGTCCAGCCGTTTCAGCGTGAAGAGTAACAAACGTGTTAACCGCTGTAAGTTACCCTCCGCCACGCACCGTACGGCGGCTACCTAGATGTAGCTCTTGCGTTAATTCAGGGTATAAGCTATTAGCATTCTAAATTTCATTGAAATCCGTCCAGCTGTTACAGCGTGAAAAGGAAAGCAAACTTATTAACCCATCGGAAGGTACCCTCCGCCACTCATCGTACGGTGGCTTACGAAAGGTAGCCAATGCATCAATGCAGGGTATAAGCTATCTACATTCCAATTTTCATTCAAATCTGCCCATTCCTTTCAGCATGAAGGAGCGGCCAATATATTAAAGCATTGTAAGACACCCTCCGCCACGGACCATACGGTGACTTACGAAAGGTAGCCCATGTGTTAATCAGCGTATAAGCTACCTCTGTTCCAAATTTCATTCATAGCCGTCAAGCCATTTCAGCGTTAAGGCCTAAGAAACGAATTAAGTAATTGTAAAGCACCCTCCGCCATGCATCATAAGAAATTAATTTTAGTATGCCTACAACCATCACGCGAGTGCAAGCAATGAGTTGAAAAAGTTTTATCGCAATCGTATGCACGGTATGGTCGAAATCGTTTTAGAAGCAGACGCCGCATGATGCAGCACTTTACCGCGCGTTTCATTGTTTATTACGTCATATCCCCTGAACTATTTGTCGTACAGTCATTTAATGGTGCCTATGACCACCGCGAAAGTGCAAGCAATATTTTGACGAAGTTTCAATACAATCGGTTGAACGCTACGGTCGCGCATAAAATACGAACACACAAACATTCGTTTTTATATATTAGATAGATAGTCACCGCGGGAGTGGCCGTGCGTTCTAAGGTGCACGTGCACGTCTGCTCCCAGTCTGAGGTTCGAGCCCTCCCTTAAGCAAGCAAGCGCGTTTTTGTGTGTGTGTGTGTGTGTGTGTGTCTGTGTGTGTGTGTGTGTGTGTGTGTGTTGTCCCTAGATAAGTTAGTTTAAGTAGTACGGAGTGATGACCACTGCAGTTTGGTTCCATGGCTTTACGAACAATTGAACTTTTTGTATTGACCTGGCCGCACAAAATGAAACACCAAGAAGGTCCTGAGACATTACAACAATAATTATACGTGAGAAAATTCGTTGTACAAAAGCAATAGGATTGAAAATGAAGCCTCATGAGAAGTGAGGAAGACGATGAAATCAGTGCTGAGTGTTGTCCTCATTAGTGGTTATAATAGCTGCTACACGTCTCGGAAGCAAACAAAAGAGGCTCTGGATGTTTATGTTAGGTATGGCATTCTCTCGTGCTTCCACATATTGCTGAAGTTGACCTGGTAGAGCAGCGGGTGGTGTATCACGAGCCGTTCGTTCCACTAATCAACAACAGGTTTCACGTGGGAGAGATATTGGAAGAATAGAGAGGCGAAAGCAGTAATGTAAACCGATTACCGACGAAGAGGTCTTGAACAATGCATGCCAATTGTGGTCGCGTATTACCCTGCTGCAACGTGGGCAAGCATCGAAGTTCTGGGACGGAAACAGACTCCATAACTTCAGAAATGTAAGGCTGGCTAGTTCCTTTGTCGGGAATGCGTAATAGGGAGGTACGGGAGAGGAACCCAATACACCCGAAATCACAATTCTTGTTACAGGACCAGTATGGTGATGCATTAGGAAACGGTGCTACAGTCTCTTAGCGCGGTGCCTCCATACTCTAATCCGGCCATAATGATGCTGCAGTCAGAATCGGGACTGGTCGGGAAAAACATTGTCTTTCCAACACAATGGCAAGTCTTTCATTACCGTTAATTGGGTAGCTAAGCACACGCTACTCCATACGATTTGCTCGTTTCTCGTGACCTTGGCCATTTGTCTAGCAACTCCTTACTCAGCAAAATCCTCATCACTATTGATATTTCTCCATTGGTTAAATGCACTAATTTGTTCTTTTGTAGTAAGAAATGCGTCTGGGAAGTTCGGTGAATCGTCGCTTATTTCACAAACCGCACTGGCGAGGATGAGGTGCCCGCGCTTACACATTGAGGGGCATGTCAACAACAACCCCTATCATGCAAAGCACTGCAGGAGCATTGGTACACGCTTCGATCTAGCTGACAGTGTCAGTGTGAGAACTCGTGCCATGCCAACATGGAGCGCAAAATGTAGCATCTCGTTAACATAAAGTTTTGTTTCAAATTAGACAAAACGGCGCTAGAGACCTATGGGTGTTCGTGTAGGTATATGGAGTTGAAGCAGTGAGTAAAACGTGTGTTTGAGTGGTTTAAATGCTTTAGTGACGGAAAGGAAGATGTCGAGGTTGCGCCACGTTTGAGTCGACCGTCAACAATCACAGTCCCAGACAACACCGAACGAGAGCTTGTGGATGATCGGAGATTGTGTTTGAGAATCATAGCAGACGATTTGAAGATAAGCACAGACAGCTTAGATCCAACAACGCGTGACATTGAGTGGTTTGAGCTATTCTACAGGAAGCGTTTGCTGACAATATCTAAGAGCTTTACAGCCGATGTCGGAGTGTATTGTAGCCAATGGCGATTACTTTGAAGGCCAGTAAAGGTATTTTGTTTGTAACTCTTGTTAACTATATTTCCTGAGACCACTCACTGAACTTTTCAGAATTTCAATTGTTCAAATCTTTGTAAATCTATCAGACTCAACTTCTAGGATATTAGTCCTTAGCTTTCAAACTACTTAAACTAAGTTACACTAACCTAGAGACAACACACACAACCAAGCCAGGATTCGAACCTGCGACCCGGAGGCCTCGCGATCTGCAACTAGGCGCTCCAGACCGCTCGGCTACTCCCGCGTGGCGAACATTTCAGAAGCACCTTGTATATCTACATGGGATACTCTGCAAATCACATTTAAGTGCCTGGCAGAGGGTTCATCGAACCACCTTTATCCTATTTATCTCCCATTCCGATCTCGAATAGTGCGCGGGAAGAAATAACACATGAATCTCTCCGTTCGCGCTCTGATTTCTTGTCTTTTATTCTGATAATCTTCTATACCTATGTTAGTGGCAGTCAACAATATATTTTCGCATTCGGAGGAGAATGTTGGCGATTGGTGTTTTGTAAGTAGCCGACGCCGCAGCGATAAGGGCCGTTGTTGTAATGATTCCCATCGCAGATACTGTATCATTTCCGTAATGCTGTCTCTTTTGTATCCAATCCTCGTCGCCACTTTTGTGTCTCGTTTTCGCCGGTTGTCTTTGGTGTCGGTGGCCGAGTAGAAAGAGACCGACACAGGAATAAAGGATGCACGCTTGTGCGGTATGGAGGTGACCAGCCAGTGGGACAGCAGAAACTAGAAACACTAGAGTAAATTAGAACGAGATATATATTTCATAGAGACTTAGTAATACTTAACTTTTACATAGTTCTTGACTGCAGAATGCTGATACATAGATTAGATAGAGGCCTGCCTACTGATGATTCTTAGTGCCTATCCGATAGCCAAGTCTTAACTGGTGCCTATCTGATTCCCAAGTGAACGATGCAGCAGTCGTGACCACGAGCGGAGTTGCAGCAGAGGGCTCTCGTGGCTGACGTAAGAACGCCGCGCCGTGCGTGCATGGCGGCGCGCGGCGTAAGTACGTGGCGCGCACTTCATACTTGTGTGCACCAGTCTCCCCTGTATCGTGCCAATACAAAACGAGCTGCCCTTCTTTGGACTCTTTCGATGTCCTCCGTCAAACCCACCTGATAAGGATTCCACACTTGGCAGCAATACTCCAAAGAAGGACGGACAAGCGTAGTGTAATCAGTTTCTTTCGTAGTTCTGTTGCATCTTTTAAGGGTTCTGTCAACAAAACGCAGTCTCTGGTTGGCCTTTCCGACGACATTATCTACGTGTTGTTTCCAGTTTGAGTCTGAAATAATGGTAATTGCTAGGTATTTAGTGGAGGTTACGGCCTCCACTTTTGATTGATTTATATTGTAAAGAATGTTTAACGGATTTATTTTCGTGCTCATGCGGACGACTTCACACTTCTCATTATTTAGAGTCAGTTGCCAATTTTTACACAAGAGTGATATCTTCTTTCGATCGTTCTGCAGTTGATTTTGATATTTAGATGATTTTACTAGACGGTAAACGACGGCCTCATCTGCAAACAACCTAAGAGAGCTGCTTAGATTTTGCTCCCACATCGTTTATGTAAATAAGGAACAGCAGAGGACCAATATCGTTACCCTGTGGAACTCCCGATATCATCTTTGTTTTAGTCGATGCCCTAGCATCGATTACTAAAAACTGTATCCTCTCTGACAGGAAATCCTCTATCCAGTCGCAAACATGGGTCTGTCACCCGTCACCCCATCCAGATGGCATTGCAGGACAGATCTGCGTCCTCCTAGGCTCTGGTGCAGCAGTGGAACACATCGGACACTATCAGGGGTGACAGCTCGTAGCCATTTGCTCGCGTATTGGTTACGCGCGCATCGTCCACTTCACCGCCTACCTTCGACTAACGTGCAGAAAGGTGCTACACGGCAATGCTGTGTGGTATGGAAACTGGATATAGATGGGGAAGCGCATCAACTTCTGGTGTACTAGCAGCTTCCGACGCCATTTTTGTTCCAAGCGGTGATAGCGTGAACATGTGAAAGGCCGAGTCTTTTTTTTCTGTTATTGCTTCGAAATATCGCTTGCTTCATTTAAAATATACAAAGCAAAAGGAAAATAAAGATGTGGATTAGAAATTAATCTGTTCGTAATAAATTATTTTAATATGGTTTAAAAATCTTTAAATATACTTCCTGGAATTTGCCCACGTAGGTGCGTATTCAAATGATTGTAAAGCTATAGGACCAAACTGCAGCGGTCGTCGGTCCCTAGACCTACAAACTACTTAAACTAACTTACGCTAAGGACAACACATATACCCTTGCCCGAGGCAGGACTCGAACTTGCGACGGGGAGCAGCGACGAGGGTGGGTGTTCTGAGCAATTTTTTACACTCGTCCGCTCAGTTTGGGCGGATGTCAGATGCGCCACCAAAGCTCGGCTCACATGCGGTGACTCTCCGCTTTCGAATGCGATCATACATCAACACTTACCCGAAGTCTTCGAATTTTATTTTGAGACTGTTCGGAGACTTTTGAATCATGATTTCTTGTCATTGGTAATTGAACGATTAACTGAGGCGAAGGATTTGGAATTTTGAAAATGTTTGGTATTGCTGACAACTTCAAAAGTTTCTAACAGCTCCTTTTGCTGAAACTGACTACTTTCAAAATGAATCTAAAATTGGCATATCACTAATAAAGAACGTAGACTTATAAAGGTTTTCATTTAAAATATTAACATATAGACTACGGCTTATGACAAAAAGCACTTAAGTAATTAGATTTCCTTCAGTAGCCGAATAAAAAACTTGTAATGGGGACGTAAGAAACTTCGCAGGTAAATTAAAGGAATTCTATGTCGTAGTCTCACAGACGTTCGAGAGTTTTAACATCCCAGTAGCTTTAAACATCATCTACAAGTACGAGCAGTATGTATTAATAAAAGTCTGCAACAATAGGTCGTAGCTTCGAATCCTAATCTAAAAAAACACGTCATTTACAACGTGATGAAATTGTGCATAACTATAAATGGTTTAACCCATTTTTCACACTGTAAATAGAAATTTATAAACCCTGAGACTGTTTGTCTCGAACATGTCAAAGACATGAATGCTTCAGCTTTATCTTTAACGTCTTATCCATTTCACCGAGCGAGGTGGCGCAGTGGTAACGCACTGGACTCGCACCCGGGAGGATGGTGGTTCAAATCCACCTCCGACCATCCTGATTTAGGTTTTCCGTGAATTTCCTAAATCACTCCCGGCAAATTCCGGAATGGCTCCTTTCAAAAGGGCACGTCCGCTTTCCTTCCCCATCCTTACCCAAAACTCCGAGCGTTAGCTCCGTCTCTAATGACCAAGCTGTCGACGGGACGTTAAACCCTAAGCTTCCTTCCTCCTTCCTTATCCATTTCGCACAGTTTTTAAGAGCTTGCCGGTGTCCATTTTTTCACGACGACAGTTTATTACTCATGTTTTACGTCTTTCAGGTTACACTGGAAACGGAAAATCACGGAAACCGTTCCCTGAACGATTAGAACAATTCGGAATTGCACAGCCCACCATGCTGAAAGTGTACTGACTGCGCTATTCTGCGCCGTCGCGTCGTCATGAAGGAACAAAAATGGCGGATGCGTATGCCCGTCTATATCCAGTTGCCCTAAAACCAGATGAATGCATCATAGATGACCATACCATTCACGCCTCATATGCAGTCATGCATGGAACACGTTGTCGTGCTTAATAATGAACTCTGTGCCTTTTTGGTGACTGAAACGCTAATCATTTCTTCAGGATCTAATCATGAAAATGGCCTGTCAGTGCGAACTTCATATTTCTAGTCCTTCAAGGTGTTCTATTTCTTCTGAACATGAGTGTAATTTCTTTTTTTCAGTTTGAACAATTCTGTCTCGTTTCGAAAATGTACGCTTTGCTATTCAACAAGGAACCAGTACCAGAATTAGTGGTGTTGTTTCTGTCTCATTAGTAATTCATTGGTTCACTAAAAGATAAAGCTACGTACAAAACATTTAAAGGAAATTGTGCTCCGATTAATTACTTTAGAAAATTTCATTATTTAATTCTTCCATGTCACTACATTATTACAGTACAATGACTTGTTTAAGACAGTATGCAAAGCAGAAATAAAAATGTCATTTATTCATATATGAATACATCCCTTTAAGTCGTCCTAATTAATCTCACTCCATTACGCGTACGGATCGTTGGTTCTGGAGGGATATCACAGTTATTAAGATGAGAAAGATTACAATTTAATGTCCCGCAGACAGTGCGATCGTTATAGAAGGAGCGCAACCGCAAATTATGGAAGGCTGGAGAACGGAATATTATCAAAGGAACCATCCCGGCGTGTGTTTGAAACCATTTAGGGAACTCACTTAGAACCTAAATTCCTTATGTCACCTCGCTCGTCCTGTTTCTTGAAGGTTGCATAAGCGTTTAATTTTACCATTTTTACCATAGAAAAGGCGTGAAGAGTGCAATGTATGTAGTATCGTTACGGCTCCATAACTCTATATCAGTGGTAGAGTGTAATTCGATGTACATTCTGTACTGTTGTTGTTGCCACACACGCTTTGCACTACTGCATTAAATTGTGGAAATCTATCTAGACAGTGTTCCAGTTTGTTTAGAAACACAGTTTTGACTAGCAGAGACTGGAATATGAAGGTATAGTACTTTTTCTTTTCTATTATTCGGCGACCTATTATTTCACAAATTTAATAACAGAAATTTCCTGTTCCGTGCCCGCACTTACACTCCTGTACGCTCCCATTAACTTCTTCATTTCACGCTTCTTCATTTTACACTCATAAGCGAACTAGTAACTACTGAAATGAAAGGAAATATATATATATATTTTTATTTGCAGGTATCTTAGAGAGGTTTTTTTTTTTTTCGTTTCTATGATGTCATCGTGACGGGACGTTAAGCTCTTCAGAAATATTTGGAAGAAGATTCTGTAAGATACCGGAGTGTAAATGAGGTCTCATCCGAGAAAAGGTGAAGTATCACGTTTCATGTCAATAACGGTCGGAAGCAGCACATATTCCTAAATACAGCACTTCTCCCAAACTCCCGTTAATGAGACGATTTCTGTAAAATGTTGCGTCCTTTTGACAAGAAGATGCAGCAGATTCGTAACGAGCTCCGTGAATTATGAGGCGCTACACACATTTCCCGTTAGGCTGTCGAAAGGCGAGTGTTTCAATTTCAGTAAAAATTTTAAAACATAATACAGTTCGATAACCACGTTCCATCAAATTACTAGCTTCAAGTGACAGCGGAGAAAGAAGTGTAAGGGGAAGGATGCGCAGAAGGAGCTGTGTTGTTCTACATTAGGAGAACTGCCATTCATGGCACTAACTCAAGATAGAGACAGCGAATTGTCCACGCTAAATATGTGCAACATAGAGAGAAGCATAAAACTACCGAGTGGAGTGGCGCAGTAGTAACATACTGGAGTCACATTCGGATCCAGATTTAGGTTTTCTGTGATTTCCTTAAATCACTCCAGGCCAACGCCGGGATGGTTCCTTTGAAAGGGTACGGCTGATTTCCTTCCCTTTCCTTAACCAAGTATTCGATCATGAGTTCCGTCTTTAATAATCACGCTTTCAACGGTACGTTAAACCCTAAACTTCTTTCCTTCATAGACAAGCAACACAGTAGTGGTTCTGTGGTAACGGTTTTGGACTGCAGTGCGGGATATCAGTGTTCAAATCTCCCTCCTATTTAATCTTTTTCATTAAATTATGTATTTTTCGTCTAGGAGTTTGTGTCTGCTCTTTGTATTCAGTTTTTCTGTGTAGTAGTGTAATTTCGGTTTACAACCACGAGTTGTAAGGAAGAGGTCTATAATTTGTTATACACGAGTACCACTTATGTCTCTCGCGTTCCGTTTCGAACGTTTTGACTATTCTATTCCGTTATTGCTGCATAGTTCACAAACAGATTATGTGATGTTTCCATATGACTCATATTCTATAACAAATATATAGGATGCTCTGCTTATGAGTCAACGCTTATAGCCTATACTAAACTTTCCGGTCATAAGACTCTAGACTCCATGAAATCGTTAGCAAAGTCGCTAACATATCCAATCACGACAGGACGACTGCAAATAAGATATCTTCCTGAAATCAGACGCATACTGCTGATGCCAGATGATGAACATCCACAACATGAGGCTATTGAAGACACTTTTGAAAAATGAAAAACCTGTTACTTTGGCTGTAATAAACTGAATAGGAAGACCAAATATCATTTTTAGATTTGTGGACATGTGATCCGTCTTGAATGTACACGAAAAATGCGTAAAATGTGCTTTAAAATGAAAAATAATAACAGTATTTATTCGATCACAGATTTCAGTCTAATGTCTTAAATGCCCATTATCTGCCCAATATGTAATATTTTTATTTATAATAACTACTTTTGACAATCAAATTGTTTCAGCGAAGACGACTTACGTTTATTTGAAATAAACTTCCGAAGTCTGACAGACCATCGCATGTCAGTTGCTTGATAAATATTAGACATGTTGAAACTTCCTATCAGATTAAAATTGTGATGGAATCGGGACTCGAACCTGGGACCTTTGCCTTCCGGGGGCAAGCGCTCTACCGACTGAGCTATCATTAGACATGTTAGTGAAGCGATATAGTGGCAGTTACAGTCTGATATGAATATTACTTTGAAGCAGGCTATCATTTCTTCAGTCCAAATATTGTGACAACTTACGGAATGTGTGGCTGTTTAGGTAAAGTTTTAATTTCTTTTTTAATATCTGAGGAGTTTCAAAACTCTGCTTTACGTCTATAAATAATATTTACATATTTTTTGAATAGCATTTACAGCTGTACTGTTAACCATAGATGTGTCTCCACAGTCTGCACGTAAAATAATTTTGCTGTCTGGTATTGCGGCTGTAGATTTTAAAGTTCCACTAAATATGGCATTATTATTACAATCGAGTGTGATTAAGGAGGCTATCTATTAGGTCAGGTACATTTTCAGAATCATTTGTCCATGAAGATGCCTCTATAACTTCTTCAGTTACATATTACTTATAATATTTACAAATCACGCTTCTGAGGAATAAATACTTGATCAAATGACTTTCATCAAACCTGAGGGTTAAGCCATAGCTGACTACTAAGTGAAAGTGTGACACATGTGTTACAATTTCAATTGTAAGTCAACACAGCGACAGCTATTTCTAAGAGCAAAGAGGGGAACCCCAAGGGGTGTTCGCCGTCAGAAGAGGAAGTAGTTGCGCTATCAAACAACCATCCCTCCGCATATCTGAATATACTAAGGCTTCCAAATAGGGAAAATTATTTTATATTAAAATGTAGTAATTTCCTGCTAATAATAATAATTTCGTGTGGCTCATTCGCCTGGTACAAGTATTTCAATTGGACGCCACTTCGGCGACTTGCGTGTCCCTAGCCTACCCCAGTTATCCAACCGGAGAAAGGGGACCTACAGCTTAACGTGTAATCCGAACCACGTACCGTTTCTGGCAACTCCTCACATCGATAAGAGATGAAGGATGGGTTAAAACGCAGACTGAAAAAATCCGAGGTCCGGTCCGGGTTTCGAACCCGCAACCCTTCAGTTTCCAGTAGAGCGCTTTACCCCAAGCGCACCGGACCCGCTTTCATCAAATCGAACAGAAGAAAAATCATTTCATGATAAAATACTCCACGTTAAAGATGAAATAGTGAAAAGTCTGAAAAGTGTGTTTTCATAAACCTATCGAGGGCCAAATTAAAATAACGTGATAAGTAATTTCCATAAATTTGGAAAAACATAGCTACGTCCTTACCAATTGATAATATTTAGGGACCCTGATTTACGAGCATACATTGCTTACTTGCAATGGGAAACACGTGTTATGCAACACACATTTTTATAACGAATTTTGCAAAAAAAATAGAATAAAACGTTCCACCCCCCAGGGGGCTCACGATTCTTTCGTGAGTACGTGAGTGGCGAGCACGGGGTCCCGAGCTAATGCAGTCTTCCTTTCTTCTTTACTTCACGGACTAAATTTCCTTCCCCCTCCCCTCATTTCCTATCCTCACTCCTTCCCCTCCCCACCTTTCCAAAAATACAACAACAAACGTATCCTATGAAGTAAAATAATGACTTTTTTATTTATTTGTTTATCTTTTTAATAGGAAATTATTGTTGTTGTCCGGATACTGGTTGGATGCAGCTCTCCACTCTACTCTTTCCTGAACAAGCATCTTCATCTCCTCATAAGAACGGCACCCTACATCCATTTGAATCTGCTTACTGTAGTCATCTCTTGGTCTCTCTCTGCGATTTTTACCCCATACACTTCCCTCCAATGCTAATTTCACAATTCCTTGATAACTAAGAATGTGTCCTACCAATCGATCCCTTCCTTTAGGCAAGATATGCCATAAATTCCTATTCTCCCCCAATTCCTCATTAGTTACGCGATCCACCCACCTAATCTTCAGCATTCTTCTGTAGCCCCACATTTCGAAAGCCTCATTCTCTTACTGTCCGCACTATTTATTGTCAGTGTTTCACTCCAGTACAAGGCAACACTCAATACAAATGCCTTCAGAAAGGACTTGCTTACGCTTAAATTCATATTCGATGTTAACAAATTTCTCTTTTTCAAAAACGCTTTTCTTCCCGTTACCATTCTGCATTTTATATCTTATGTGTTGCGGTGGAGTAGCCGAGCGGTCTAAGACACCTCGCTACGGAGCGCGCGGTTGCTCGCCGTCAGGGGTTCGAGTCCTCCCTAAGGCATATATATATATATGTGTGTGTGTATGTGTGTGTGTGTGTGTGTGTGTGTGTGTGTGTGTGTGTGTTGTCTTTAGGTTAGTTTTCCTTAGTTTAAGTAGCTTGTAAGCTACGGAGTGATGACCTCGCAGTTTGGCCCTATAGATTTACAAAGAAACATATCCTCTGTACTCCGACCATCATGTGTTACTTTACTGCCCTAGTAACAAAAGTAATTTACCACCTTTATGGCTTCGTTACCTAATCTACTAGGAAGTTATGTCGAGAAAAGAAAAGTTCGTTGCGTTTTAAATCATCCACATGGTGTTTTACAAATCGGGCAAGCTGGTGGAGAGCCACAGGAATAATTTTACTTAGATGGGGAGTCCAGTATTCAGAAATGGTGATAAACACTGGCGTATGGTAATGCTGGAACTAGCTGGCGTCACTTCATACGTAGATTTGTTATTAGTCTTGTGTAGTTCGTGAACGAACTAGATCGGAAGAGCGCTCCCACAGGCGAACTCCGCGAACTAGTTCGCAGATCCCTCGCCTCTTAGTTCGTCCTCTCCTTTTCCGAAGGCTGACGGGTAACAGCGAGAGGACGCGAGAGCGCTCAGAATCGCGTGATTCCCTTCTGCCAGCTGCCGTCACTGAGATGCAGCTCAGGTGTAGTTTTAGTAGCGGTAGCAAAAGCCTAAACGAGCGGACGAACTAAAACGAGCGGCCTACTTCGCGGCAGAGCTGCGAACTAAAAGGAGAGCTACCGGTCGCGAACTAAAATATGCCGCGGTGGAGTTGCCGAGCGGTCTAAAGCGTCTCGCTGCGGAGCGCGCGGTTGCTCACCGTGGAGGTTAGAGTCCTCCCTGGGGCATGGGTGTGTGTATTTGTCCTTAGGTTAGTTTACCTAGGTTTAAGTAGTTTGTAAGCTACGGACTGATGACCACGCAGTTTGGTCCGATATATTTACAGACATTTGAACCTTTTTGAACTAAAAGATGCGCGATAGGTCGCGAACTAAAAGATGCGCGATAGGTCGCGAACTAAAAGATGCGCGATAGGTCGCGAACTAAAAGATGCGCGATAGGTCGCGAACTAAAAGATGCGCGATAGGTCGCGAACTAAAAGATTCGCGATAGGTCGCGAACAGAATTAAAAATCACGTGTTTGCCTTCTGCTGATGAGAACCATTTCGAGGTTAGCGTCTGCCTGCTAGATTACATAGTTCAGTGCTACAAAATTTCTGCTTTGAAGTATTCTGCACTCTGCAATATCTGACTAATAAATTACATAATGCTAAGATATAGAGATAACTCTAAACTTTAACGCGAGAAATTATCCACAAACTCTTTCTTTTGGTTTGCGTGATATCGTTAGCGGCTGAAGCAGCAAGCGCTAGGTGGGGGAACTTCTCCCTCCACCTGCGTGCGCAGACCACGCCGCTGAGCCGTCGCTGGGAGCGAACGAACTAAAAGAACGAACTAATTCGCGGCAGAACCGCGAACTAAAGTGAGCGCTCCCAATCGCGAACTATTATGCGCAAGTCTATTTGTTACACAGCCTCTTTCAGAGTGTGGTGAATGGTGTGTGCCGGCCGCGGTGGCCGAGGGGACTGAGGCGCTCCAGTCACGGTCTGCACGGCCACTACGGTGGGGGTTCGAATCCCCCCTCGGGCATGGATGTTTATGCCGTCCTTAGTCTTAGCTAGTTCGTAAGTAGTTGGTAAGCTTAGGGGCTGATGACCCCATAGTTAAGTCCCATAAGTTCTACAAACATTTGAACATTTTTTTTGAATGGTTTGTATTTGTGGTAGGTGTATTTGTGAAGTGAAGCGTCGGTTTTGCTTACCTGCCCTGACTCTGGACAAGCGGCTGACGATGGTGCCGACTTTGTTGGTGGCGACGCACTGGTAGGTGGCAGTGTGCACCTCGGTGCGGAAGTCCTCTGCGGAGAACGACTCGAACAGCAGGGTGCCGTTGGGCAGCATGCGCCGCAGCCCCGGCAAGTCATCGGCCGGACTTCCGTCCAACATCTGCCACGAGATGGTCTGCAAAACACACACACTCCTTCTCAGCGGGAGGCGCTTCCAAACTTGTCTAGCATTTCATACAGTTGGCCAGTTTCCTGTCCTTAACCCTAGAACGGTCGGCCGAATTATAGTTTCAGGAACGGTCGGGTTGGGTCTGAGGGACCCAACAGTTAAAATTCTTATGACAAGTGCCAAAACAGTGTATTTACATCAAATGAAGAGTTTTTATATTGTTTAGGTCCTACCAAATGCTGTAGGGACATTATTTCAACGTTCTGAATTTCACAATTGCTGTAAAATAAAAAAGTAGAAAATATACTTCTTTGTAGTAATAAATGTAACCACACTAGAAGTACAAGTAAATTGGATTTCAATACAAATATAAATGAGAATAATTTGCAGAACTGAGATGCAGACTTGTTGAATTTATGTAATATAAATCGAAATTGTGCACATAATGAATAGTTTGTGTCATAACGTCCTCTAAAATCGTCACTTTTCGAAGTATTTAGTTTTGCTGTGCTTCCACTTATAGCATCTTCCCCTTCATTCCCACTTATTTCACTATTGCTATCATGATCACTGTTTACTTCGAAGTCTGGGTCCGCGTCAGAATCGCCAATTTCATTATCATCATCGTATAAAATGTTGCAAATTTCACAGTATGAAACACTCTCTTGAAATTTTATATTTTAAATCATTTGCATCAGAAATAGTTCACAAAGTCATTTGAAACTGGATGAAACACCAAATACAAATACACCCGTACTGGTAGAAATCAATAACGTAAACGGTCGGGCTGGGTCTGACAGACCCTTTCGATTTTTAGAGAACTGACGAACATTGTCTAAGCAATTTAAAACCTTATTCATGATGTTAACGCTTCCTCTAGCATGTTTCCGGAAGCTAGAAGAGCGCTCGAGTCAGATCAGCAACTGGAAGCATATAAATTCATTGAAATAGAAACTATTGAGTCTCACAGACCCAGCCCGACCGTTCTTGGGTTAAGCGGTCGCGCGGGGTGTTCAGAACACCCCAGTCATCTTTGTCAATGGATTATTACATAATGGATAATAGTATAACGTCACGTTCTTTGGTACCATTCTAGGACGTAATATGAAAGTTTTGAGTAGCAATAGAATCTACAATAGAAGCGCAAGTTCCACGAAAACGCCAACAATGTGCTTTGTGGTGTATTCGGCACCCCGCGCGACTCTTTACGTAGCAGTGCTGCGAGAAAGCGCACAGTAGTGTTCCGTAGCATCTGCCTGTATTTTGATGCTCTGTGCAGCTAAAACAGCTATGGATCTACATCTACATCTACATACATACTTCGCAATTAACCGTAAGGTGCGTGGCGGAGGGTACACTGTACCACTACTAGGCATTTCCTTTCCTATTCCACTCCCAAATAGGAAAAAAATGCCTATGTGCCTCCGTGCGAGCCCTAATTTCTCTTATCTTGTCTTTGTGATCACTACGCGAAATGTAAGTAGGCGGCAGCAAGATCGTACTACACTCAACTTCAAATTCCGGCCCTCTAAAATTCCTCAACAGAATTTCACGAAAAGAACGTCGTCTTTCCTCCAGCGATCCCCAATTAAGTTGCCGGAGCATTTCCGTGACACTCGCGCATTGGTCGAACCTAGCAGTAACAAATCTAGCTGCTCGCCTCTGAACTGCTTCTATGTCTTCCTTTAAACTTATCTGCTGCGGGTCCCAAACACTTGAGCAATACTCAAGACGTGGTCGTACAAGCGTTTTATACGCGGTATCCTTTACTGGTGAAGTACACCTTCCCAAAATTCTCCCAATAAAACGAAGTCGGCTGTCCGCCTTACTCACAACTGTCCTTCTATGTTGTTCTATTTCATATCGCTCTGCAATGTTACGCCTAGATATTTGAACGACGCGACAGCATCGGGAAGCTCACCACAAAAGCTGTATGCGACCATTATGGGATTGTTTTTCCTACTCATGCGCATCACCTTATATTTTTCTACATTGGGAGCTAGCAGCCATTCTTCGCACCAACTAGAAATTTTGTCTAAGTCATTGTGTATGCTATTACATTCAATTAAAGACGACACACTCCCATACACCACAGCATCATCAGCAAACAGCCCCAAATTAGAACTTCCTCTGTCCATCAGATCATTTATATGATATAGAACAATAATGAATGCGGAAGCTTCTGGAAGAGGTCTTAAACGAAACTTTTGAAGGAGGAGAATGGGATGAGGAGAAAGCAGACAGTTGTGAAGTTCTCTCTCATCACAGTGACATGGAAACGGAGGATGCAGGCAACTTGGAAGTCGAACCGCAAGCAAGTGCAGCGGAAAATTAAAGCAAGCATCATTATTTTTTTTTTTTTTTTTTTTTTTTTTGAAAAGGACAATGTTACAAAATGGATGAAAAATTGTCCTAGTCGCAACGTATGGACTAGAAATGTTGTCCTTGTTATTCATGTCCTTGGCGTGAAAGCTATCACAAAATCTACGGAAAGTGCTGTGGACTGTTTTTCAATATTTGTAAACGACATAATAATTAGAATGATTACGTCGTGCACAAATATTGACATACAACACATTGCATCAAATTTCACAAGATAACGTGATGCCAAAGCAACAAATCCGGATGAAATCAAATGTCTTATTGGTCTGTTCATACTGGCTGGGCATTACAGGGCAGGACACGAAAATCTGGAAGACTTACGGGACATAAATGGTTTCTGAATTGCAATATTTAATGCAACAATGAGTTTACAGCGCTTTCGTTTCTTGTTGCGTTGTTTGAGATTCGATGATATTCGAGGCAGACCACAGCGCAGCCTAGCTGCGTTCAGAGAAGTGTTTGAATCATTAATGTCAAGCTGTGTCAGAAATTATTGTATGAGTTGACTGAAAACATGTTTAATTATATGTGTAATGTCTTATACCTCTGATACAGTCTGAATAATAACAGAAATAAATAATTAAACAAAATATTGTAAGAAAATGGGGATTATTGCATATGTTTCGTATAACCCAGTTTAATACTAAAGTAATATTACGTAAAAGGATAATGTACCAGGAGATAACATTCTGAATAGCCATTTGTGAAGTAAGCATAATCATATCAGTGATATGTTGCACGACAATGTCATTATAGATAATTTTATTTGGGGTGTTAGCAACACCCCGCGCGACTATTAACGTTAGGAAAAGCCGCGCGACCGCATAAGGTTTAATACACTGAAGAGTCAAAGAAACTGTTGTAGGCATACATATGCAAACACAGCGGTATGTAAACACTCCAAGGACGGCGTTGCAGTCGGCAAAGCCGTTATATGACTACAGGCTTCTGGCTGTAGATCAATTAAGCCCTTCTATACGAAACTTGTGACACACTCAGCTGCAGCGCCCCTTGCGACAGACCGTCGAACTACAAAGAAGCGTGTAAAAGCTTCGCGTTTGTCGATTGGTCTGCTTCACGTGTCTACTTCGTTTGTCGTAAACTTAGAGCAAAGGAATCGCCGATTTAATATCACTTTTCGAGACTGTCAGATATTTTGTGATTACTGTAATTATTAAAATATTTGAAACTTCCTGGCAGATTAAAATTGTGTGCCGGAACCGGGACTCGAACCTGGGACCTTTGCCTTTCGCGGGCAAGCGCACTACCGACTGTGCTATCCCGACGCGACTCACAATGCCGCCTCACAAAATTTTAATCTGCCAGGAAGTTTCATATCAGCGCACACTCCGCTGCAGAGTGAAGTTTCATTCTGGAAACATCCCTTAGGCTGTGGCTAAGCCATGTCTCCACCATATCCTTTCTTCCAGGAGTGCTAGTCTTGCGTGTTTGCAGGAGAGCTTCTGTGAAGTTTGGAAAGTAGGAGGCGAGGTACTGGCGGAAGTAAAGTTGTGAGGCGGCATCGTGAGTCGTGTCGGGATAGCACAGTCGGTAGTGCGCTTCCCCGCGAAAGGCAAAGGTCCCAGGTTCGAGTCCCGGTTCCGGCACACAATTTTAATCTGCCAGGAGGTTTCATATCAGCGCACACTCCGCTGCAGAGTGAAGTTTCATTCTGATTAAAATATTTATTTGTGATTTAGACTGCCAGTGTGAAACTGTATTTAATTTTTTTCTTGCGGTTCAAGTCGCTCACATATGTAAACGTTCTCATTTATAAATGGCGATTAAATACTTCTAAGCCGCGCGGTTTGAGGCGCCTATGCATATGATGAACAAGCTCCGGTGTCTATTAAAGTTTGTCTATACATAGACCTTTTACTGAGATAAAATTTCAATTAATGCTCACTAAAAAGACATCTTTCACTTGCAGCATATTTCAGGAGAAACAGCAAATACTTTAGAAGACGTTAAAAAAGACGAGTAGCAAAACAAAAATGTTCAAATGTTTGTATAGCTTATGGGACTTAACTACGGGGTCATCAGTCCCTAAACTTATATACTACTTATGAACTAGCCACTACTAAGGACGGCACAAATATCCATGCCCGAGGAGGGATTCGAACCCCCCGACCGTAGTGGCCGTGCAGACCGTGACTGGAGCGCCTCAGTCCCCTCGGCCACCGCGGCCGGCAGCAATAACAAAAGTCATATAACGTGTTTCCAACAATTCCATATAACTTTCGTACAATTTTTACTGGGTACAGAGATACAGCTCTTAGAATGGAAATCAAACAAACTTAGAGCAAATTCAAATATTTTGACTGATTCTTTCGTCGCTTCTTGGTAGATAGTTATATTGACTTCTATTTTAATAACCGGTTTGCGACTTACTGTAAAGTCTGAAGATGAACTTGTAAGCCAAAAACCGGTTAAATAACTGGAAACTAACTTGTAGAACACACACAAAATTGTACTTTGAAGTCAGAATGACGTTGTTCTACCAGGAATCTACGCAAAATATCAGTGAAAATATCGTCATTTACATTTGCTCTTAGATTGTATGAATATATTAACAGCTTTATCTCCGTACTCAATAAAAATTGCACACATGTTATATTGAGCCGCGGCGGATTAGCCGCGTGTACTGGAGCTCCCTGTTGCGGTGCGCGCGGCCATCCGCCGTCGGGTGTTCGATTCCCCCCTCGGGCATGGGTGTTTGTGTTGTCCTTAGTTTAGTATACCTTGGATTAAGTAGTTTTTAAGCTAGGAACTAAAAACCAAGCAGTTGATTCCCGTAGATATACAAACGTTTGAACATTTTTTGTAATATTGAATTTTTATTGCTATTCGACTATAGCAACACCTCCTAAATTATTTACGGCTGCCCTTGAGAGTCATATAAGTCGAACAACTACATTACTCTGAACAGGAGACAAGTACACATTTCTCAAACAAATTCACGACTTGGCTCCGTTCATCATCTGGTTTCCCCTCTCGGCCTTCTGCGCATGCTGCAAAACACTTCCATACACGTGAGAATAGCATCCATCCTACTCCGTCTACAAGCGATCGTATGCGTGCATCTTGTGCAAGTAAGCGCGTCTACAAGGTACACGGAAGGCGTACCCGCTGCATCATGGGTAATCTTGTGAGCTCTCACTTCCCGTGTAGAAAGAGCTTTACTGCTGCTACAGTGGCAAAAGATCACGATTTTCAACCAGCGAGAACAGAATAACATTAAGAGGCCTTATAATGACAGTTAAATGAAGCTGGGCAGAGAGCGCGACACGTAACGAACATGGCGGCCGCAGAGCATGAATCGCCGCGGCGGATTAGCCGTGCGCATTGGTGCGTCATGCTGCAGCGCGCGTGGCCGTTCGCCGTCGGGGTTTCGAGTCCCCCATCGGCCTTGAGTGTTTGTGTTGTCCTTAGGTTAGTTTGCCTTAGTTGAAGTAGTTTGTAAGCTACGGACTAATAACCCACCACCTGAGTCCGATAGATTTAAAAAGATTTGGAAATTTTGAGAGCATGAATCGACCTAGCGCCGAGCGCCACCGCTGAGCGCTACCCGGCTATAGCTGCGAGCACAGGATGTTTGAGTGTTTAGAGTGATGCCTGTAAAGGGCCACATCCTAAATATTTATGCAGTTGACCGTCAAAGTAATTTGTCAAAGATGTTTAAATGTTTGTAAATTTTATGGGACTTAACTACGGGGTCATCCGTCCCTAAACTTACAAACTACTTATGACCTAATTTATACTAAAAACAACACAAACATGCATGCCTAAGGGAGGATTCGAACCTCCTACGCGGGAGGCGGCGCGATCGGCAACGTGACGCTCCATACCGCTCGGGTACTCCCGCGCGACAATGTAATTTGTCTCTGTAGTGTAGTTTATTACTCATAAGGTATTTATTTCCGTTGTTGTTTTACTTCATCAAATAATGTCATTTGATGTTGTGTCTTTTGAATGTGCAGTATCATTAGTGTGAGTATTATTGCTTTATTCATGAAATTCGTCATATCATTTTTCAGTAACATTATTGCTGCTAAACTTGATTCTACCGTTGATTTCTTGTTCTATGAAAAAAAAAGATCCATAACAAAAAACGACCATGTACAGTAGAAAGGAAGAAATAAAAATGGTATGTATCGTTGAAAGGAATAAATAAATATCTTCCCAAATGCAATAAACAATTACAAATATTAAGCCCTTTTTCATATATCTTAAAGCGTACTTTTTAAAAATCATTTTGCCATAAGTAATTGCAAATTCCAGCCAAGGATAGCAGATCATACAATTATATAAAACAGCTCATTTTCCCTTTGTCTATGTCTTTAAGCTTTTATAACTCGAGGAGTACCGAACGTATCGGCAAGCGGTTTCTTTTAATTTCTTCTTTACAATCCTGAGATAAACGTAGGCTATATTTAATGACAATAGGAAGTTGTGAAATAACTAAAATAAGAATAATAACGCAGAATCGTTTACTGTTTCTGCACTTTAGTTGGCTATGGAACCTAAACTGTTAGAGATAGGTCAGTGCAAATAGTATATAATTGCAGAACTCATAGAGATCTAAATAAATAAGTAAAATACGCGAGAGCATGTGTCTTAACTGTTACGAGTGAACCACATTTATGATTTTCCTCTTCTAAAGCGCTGGCGCTACATGGCTTCAGACTACAGATATAATGATTCTGGGAGATCTGTAAAAGTTAGACATATGATCTCGCGGCTTTATTTTTTTTTATCGTCCTGAGTTCAATAATCCTATACTATGTACTTTGGAGCAGGTCTTATAGTTTACGGTACAGAGGTCACGAAACTGCGGAAGTGGTAAACCATTTTATGTTAATTATTTCACAATTTCGTATTGACATTTCATATAGCCTACGTTGATCCCAGAATTATAACGAAGAGATTGAAACAAACCCCATCACGAAACGTTCTGCAGTTCTCGAGTTAAGGACATTTAAAGATTACCCGTGCAAAGCAGGGGCGGGTTAGTAATAAAGTATTAAGTCATATTTATTTAATACAAAAAAACGTATCCCAAATTAAAAAAAAACGTTTATCAAAATTAGTCACAAAGTACAAGGTGAGTGGGCAACAGACTCAGTGCTTGCTGGTCTGCGAGCTCGCTGAAAGTAACGAGTAGAATTTGAAAGGTTCCACCGCTCCATTCTATTCAAATTTGTGAGAAAACTAGGGGATCTATAAAAAAGTTGTCTAAATAAAAGTTCACTTCATTATCTATTACTTTCTCGCTAAAAAAAGAGGGCAGGTGACTAACTTTTTCATGTCGTAATTTTAATTTCATATGAAGGTAATACTTCCAATTTTATACAAACACAATACGTATTGTAGTTGCTAAGAACACTGTCGCATTACTCCAGTATTCACCTGTCTGAATGAAAAAAAATTGGTAATTATTTTCCCATCCTAAGTGGTTTAAATGACAATGTAATTGAGGAGAGCGCCATTTGAAGAACTACGCATTTATCGGCCCAACTCTGTTTCTACACCCATCCGAGATGACTACCGTGACTTCACAGCCTGTACGCTGATGTAGGCGGTATAGCCTCTCTGTGTTATTCTGTGCTCGCTGTTTTCACCGTGGTGGGCATTTTCCCCCTATGACCTTTTAACGAGTTTTCCGTGAAAATCGGAAATGGGGTAAAATATCAAACCTCCGACATCGCTGCGGCCGGAGAAAGACAACTGCCGAGGATCACTGAATGTGACAGAAGTACAACACTTGCGCAAAGGGACTGATGACCTAGCTGTTTAGTCCCCCAAAAACCAACAACAACAACTTACGCCAATGGCTGCGGAATTAAGTGCATGGCAATCGACGTCTGTGTGCGAAACATAATAGATGTGGCCTTGCCCGGTTAAGTGTTTTTTTTTTTCTAGAAAAAACATGAATTAGAAGAAATAAAAAGGAAGCGTAACTGTCAAATTGCCGTGCAACGATCTGCAAGGGCCACAGATGAATGCGAGGACGAAAAATGAGGCCAGCACACTTCTCACAAATGAGCAGACGAATCTACACATTGCTGTACACTTAGAAGATAAAAAGTTGATACCGCGCGACAATTTTGGCCTTTTATTGTTGAATATAATATCCACAATTTTCGAACTTCGTGTACACCGATTGTCTATCTCAAACTCCAACCCAGTGATCTAGTAAATGTTGCTGTCCTACACCTATGACACTGAAATCGCGGAATGACGAGGGAGAAGAGTGGGGTCACGTCTGTCCAACTACTTTGCAACTGTGTTTTAGAAGATATATTCATTTACACGAAAAAAGATTTTAGTAACATTTAATACACATTTATGTTCAACATTAATTTTCTACAGCCCAGTGGTATATAAACATCATATCACGGGCACTACCTGGAAAAGCTATATAAAGCGGAAACAGATGGTCTTGTGGACTTCATATTTCGAGGGGATGTTTTGTGCTTCGTACGAGTGTAAGACAGTCAGCGTATTTCGAGCATTTTTCGTAGTTCGACCAAGGAAGAATAAGTGCGTATAAAGGTTTCCGATTATTGCCTCAATGACGAGGCGTGAAGCAGCAATTTCGGCAACACACAGTACTGGTTTCATTATCTTCGTCATGTCGCATAGGGCTTCGTTTTCAACCATATTATCACTGCACAACGTGCTTTCTCGGAAATAAAATTGACTGTTATATCCCCAGTACTTTTCGATTTTGCATTTTCGTTGGCTCGAGCAGCAGGAGAATTATTGCAAAATTTACATTTAAATTTTAATCATGGCAGTCACGTTTATCAACAGACCAACTTTTGAGAATGTACTTCAGTTTGACAATGTTTGATTTACAATCCAAAATCAGTTATGCACAAAAGTAATATTAATACTCAAACAACACTGCACTGCACTCACGCATTTAGTGTCTTGTGAATGTCTGAATAAGAATTTTCAAAAGAAAATTATACCTTTCACCAGCTATAGATGAGAACCTTAACACTTCAACACAATGAAGAAAAGTGCATCATCAGTGTCATAACAGTATAACTAAATGTTCAAAGTCACTGGTGTAGCAGAAGAAAGGAAGGAATCAAGATTCGGGTTTAACGTACAGTCGACAGGGTGGTAGGTAGAGGCTGACCTTGATCTCTAAACTTGTAAGGATGAAGAAGGAAATCGGCATATCCTTTCAACGGAACCATCCCGTCATTTGCCAGGATTGATATATGGAAATCATGGAAAACCTAAATCTGGGTGGACGGACGTTGATATTAACTACGTTCCTCCCGACTGAGTCCAGTGTCGGTACCGGTGTAGCAGTTTAGATTTCAAATCAACTAAAAGAACGATCAAAACACTGGTGCACATAAGTTCCTGTAAAGAAGAGATTGTATTTAACCCTTACAGTCCCACATTATGAAATCAGCATCGGAAAAATTAAAATTCAGGGTTTCTGTATTAATACAGTGCAGTAAACATTAAAATATGTGTTTTAAAATTTTTGATCGAATTATTGATTTTTTTATGTCATGTATTTCATGCATAACACAGACGTTTGTATAGAGGTATTTTATTACTTGGACGTTATTTTGTTGATAGTTAACACTGCCAGCTAAATAATGCTAGCATAATCATCACCACAGCACCAAAGAGAAGACAATCCACTGCTGGAGTAAAATAAAAGGCAGAATGTTCGGTGAAACACAACTGCTAGGCACTTTAATCTCTTACAATTTTCACTGATGAAGAGGCTTGCACAGGACAGGGTAGCGTGGAGAGCTGCAACAACAACAGCAAAATTACCTGGCGAAGTCTGATGACGACCTTATGAAACCAACAAGTACTGATGCCGTTATTTTTTCAGCTTATTGTGGCGATATCCTTTGCTTTATGTAGATGCCTAGGATAGACGCCGGGAAGCTACGTTACGGTTCCCTGATGATGTACGGGGTAGTGTTGTCATTAAAAGTCTGTGATAACTTAGACAAAATTTTCTAGTACATGTTAGGAATGGTAGCTAGTTATTGACGTCGATAAATGTGAGTTGATGCAGATGACTAGGAATTAGAATTTCATAATGTTCGAATACAGAATTAGTAGTGCACTGCTTGCCATAGTCATGTAAATTAAATATCTAGGTGTAATGTTGAAGAGAGACATGAAATCGAACGAGCATGTAAGGACAGTTATGGGGAAGGTGGATGATCGACTTCGGTTTCTTTGGGGATTTTGGGACGTTGTGTTTCATCTCTAAACGGGACCTCGTATAGAACACTTACGCGACCGTGTCTTGAGTATTTGCCAAGTGTTTAAAATTCCCACTAGATCGGTTTAAAGGAAGACATACAAGCAATTCCGTGGCGGGCTGCTAGTTTTGTTTACTCTTAGGTTCGAATTGTTCCGGAACTCAAATGGGAACTGCTAGAGGGAAGGCGACATTGGTTTCCAAAAAAACTGTTGACGAAATTTAGAGGGCCGGAATTTGAAGACGACTACAGAACGATTCTACTGCCGCAAACTTATATTACACGGAAAATAAAAAAAAGATAAGAGAAACCAGAACTCAGAAAAGCCAACACACATTTCGGACTGCAATAGAAAAGGAAATGATCAGTCGTTGTACACGGTAACATTCGCCAAGCACCTTATTATGCATACCAGATTATTTATGTTGATTTGGATCTGTCTTAAGGAACTTGCTAACTTGGAGCGAAAAGTACCACGAGGTGAACGGTGACCGCTTTCAACGTTTGCCAGACTCAGGATAGTATTATATTAACTTCCATCTGCTATATTTATTTGTACCCTGGAATACTGTGGTCTGGGCCACAATTTATTTGGCCCACCCTGCATTGATGACTGTAAAATACTACATAATACACTGATCCAAACAATAAGGGTATCAGTTAAGAAATGTAGCTCCCGAAGTAGTGTCATCGTGAAAATGGATTAAAATTGTTCTACGTCTTTCTGTCGGTCCTACGGAATAGAGACAACAACATTGCGGCAACCGAGACAATAACAGAAAGTTGCTGCAGAGGTATTTGGGCTTGACTTATGTTTAATCTATCAAATGAATTACAGAAGCAATTGGGTTCAGTTAGTGTAGTGAGCAGGTAGTTCAAAAATGTTTGTTAAGCTTATGGGACTTAACTACGGCGTCATAAGTCCCTAAACTTACAAACTACTTATCAACTACCTTATACTAAGGACGGCACAAATATCCATGCCCGAGGGGGGATTCGAACCCCCGACCGTAGTGACCGTGCAGACCGTGACTGGAGCGCCTCAGTCCCCGCGGCCGGCGAGAGCAGGTAGTGTAATGCTACAACAACGTGAATTTTCCGAAGTTGTGGCATGCAGAGCCATAAGAAGGCTGGAAGCGGGACGGACAGAGAGGGAAGTGGCTGCAGCTATTGGAGTATCCAAGAGTGTAATTTTCGGGACCTGGACGCGATGTTAGGCAAAAGTAACCCTTATAAGAAGGCAGGGCCAAGTTCGTCAACGAGTAACATCAGCAACAAATGACAGTTTTCTCCGTGTAACAGCCTGCCAGGAGAGAAGGCTAAATGCAACTCCGTTGTAACGTAACACATAGACAGCAACAGGAGGCGCAATATCAACACATACAGTCCGAAATCGCCTTCGGGAAAGAGGCCTCTACGTACGGAGGCCTATGGTGTGTGTCCTATTAAAACCATGACACCGTTTAGCCCGCAGAAGCAGGACGGAAGAACATCAGGATTGGAATCGTAACGAATGGCACCAGGTTCCCTTCACAAATTAGTCATGATTTTGTGTTCAGGCGGACAATCGTCGTTCCCATCTGGAGAAAAAGTGGAACTCGGTGTTGGACAAGGTATGGGAAAGAGTCAGTATTGGTGAAATTACGGACCTATATGTAGTTCAGAATGACGCTTTGATTGATGAGAGGGATAGAGAATTAGACACCAGACCCTTCAACCTTTCTTTGTGCCCTACGTTGGTGCCATAGAGATGGGTTCCTTCTGATGGACGACAACAGCCGCACTGGTGGAAAACATGCTTGAAGCTGAAGGAATTGAACGAATGGAGTGGCCAGTTTCTTCACCGAACCTAAACCCAATTGAGCATGTCTGAGGTGCACTTGGCAGGCGCATTGCAGTCATACCAGTTCCTCTCACAACGGTTGCAAAGCTGGATATTGCACTCATGGAAGGATGGACAAATTTCTCTCTAGAGATAAATGAAAAACCCAATTTTGTGTGTGTTCTACGAGTTTATTCTTGTTTACTACACTAGTTTTCGGCTTATGAGGCCATCTTCAGAGTATTGACTGCTGTGTCAAAGAGGTTACAATGTTTTGGTACAGTATTGGAAGAGACGACAAACGTCTACACTTATATCGAAATACATAGTGAAACACTTCTTTGACATTGTGTTGTTACAATTGGCAACTATAAAAACTAAACAGTAATAAATGAATATACAGTGTGTGGAGGATAAAACAAGGAATAAATTTGAACATATCCTGGGAACTGGAATTTCCTCCTATTATAAACAAACTGATAATGCTAATAAAATAAGTGACTTGATAATAATTTTGGGCGATGGTTATAGATAGGTGTTACATGTGAAAGTTGTAAGGCCAATTTCACTCAAGAGCTTATTGATAACCTCATACTGTCCATGCCACGCAGGTGTACAAATGTACTGACCGTCCGAGGTGATCACACACCAAATCAGAGGGCAACGAGAATGATTTCTTCACTATTATGGTAGCCCCATAATGCCTCGCTGTAAGTAAACGCCATGTGAACCCCAAGTAAAGAGTCGAGACAGTAAAATATCTTACTGTATCACAAACGAATTACAATTGTAACCAATTTCCGAATAAAATACGTTGCCACATGTGTATTTTGTATGATATTCACCTGTTCCCTAATTGTTTTGAGCAGTGTAGTTAACTGTGTAATTTGTGACAAGATCAACTTATTGTTCCACAAATTATTGATGAAAGATGTCAATAGAAAGGATACGTAATTAGAACACCACCAAACATCACCATTGAGAGAATGATAGAGCAGCTTTCTATTGCAAGTTGACTTTAAAGATACATTTACCATATCCGAAATTATTCAGAAAAATTAAATTTAATGAGTACAAACTTAGCTTTGTAGACAGTGCACAGTCGCTGAATATTGTTCATACTACAGTTGATTACTTGACTTGCATAGATTAATAATAATAATAATAATAATAATAATAATAATAATAATAATAATAAGACTTATTGGGAGAACGGAGACAATATATAGCACATAAGGATTAAGGCCTTGGTTTACACCATTAAATAGGTCTGCAAAACTGTACACTATCTCTGACATTCATAATTAAGTGTTGGGCAACAATTCATTATATACGTCAGATTTATCTCAAGCAATGGCTCTGCGGAAGTATTACTGTGTGATATCGTACAGAAGCTGTAAAAACACATTCGCACGCTAGAGACGCATTGCTCTTTCCCCGCTCAGGATGTCGCACTCGGGACTTCTGCGGTTTTAATGCACCATTTTACGGCGGACGCCAAGCTGGTGTGTTCAACGAAGACCGTGTCTGCGGCAAACTTCATCCTCGTTCCTGTGAGCTAACGCTCCATCTCTGATGACCCCGATTGCGGCGGGGTGCTGAACTTCAGCTCTGCTTCCCGCGCTCCTCACAAGCGCAGCCGTGGCCTACATTCCACACAGCGCTGGCGGAGGAGGCGTAGCCGCCGGCAAGTCAGCAAAATTATGCATAACCGTAGTCCACCATGCATTATGTAAATGTGCCGTGAGCGGAGGGGCTAGGGAGGACAAGCACCACCAGACACTGTGCGAGTACAGGCTGCGCAACTATCGTTAGCAAATATTACGAAAAATGTTTTTCATGAGTCATCGGTATGACCACTAACAGAAGCCCGTTAAACTTCACTACAGGCAATGCGTCTGAAATCAGCAGTAAAGTTACCTGGATAGCTAATATTATGATACGATTTCGAATCTTAGAGGAACAGTGTCTTTAATGAGAAACAGATACAAAAGGTATAAGTTATATTTATTTATTTACTGCTGTCACCGAATGAAGACTTTCTAATGCAAAATGTCACCTTTACAATAATTGGAGCAATAAGTTCATAGAAAATCAAATAATATTAAATACCTTTGTTGAACTTACAATGATATACTATAACCACTTACCAAGTAACCCCTTAAAACATATACCAGTACTATGCAACTACATGAATATCAGCATGGTGCAAAAAATGGCAATCCATTAATAATGAGAAGTGTGAAGTCATCGGTATGACCACTAAAAGAAGCCCGTTAAACTTCAAGTACACAAGAAATAAGACAAAGCTACAGGCCGTAAATTCAACTAAATACCTAGGAGTAACAATTAAAAACAGCTTAAATTGGACATAGAAAATATTATACGGAAAGCAAACCAAAGAATACATTTCGTTGGCAGAACACTTAGAAGATACAGCAGCTCTACTAAAGAAACTGCCTACACAACACTTGTGCGTCCTATTTTGGAGTATTGTTGCGCATTGTGGGATCCCCATCAACTGGGTTTGAGGGACAATTTAGAGAAAGTACAGAGAAGGGCAGCTCGTTTTGTATTATCGCGATATTTTAGGGGCGAGAGTGTCACTGAAATGATGGATGAATTAGGTTGAATTTAGGGCCTGTAGTTTTGACTTATTTCTTGTGTACTTTTCTATTTGCGAAATTTCTTTCACCAATTTTCTCATCCGAATGCGAACACATTTTGCTAGCACCCACCTATATATAAAGACATGATCATTAAGATAAAATAACAGAAATCAGATCGAAAACGACAAGATCTAGGTGTTATTTTCCAGCGAGCTATTAAAGAATGGAACATAGAGAAACATCATAATAGTGGTTCGAAGAAGACATCCCTCTTAGGGCCAGCTGTTGCCATAACCAATTTTTTTAACCAATTACGCTAGCCAGATACCTCCCCTCCTGCCAAAAGTCTCAACGTACAGTACCGTACAATGGTAATAATGTCCCTTGCCCATTATTTCCTCTTTCTCGCAGCCTGGACTGTAATCCTAAAAGGGATCAAGCGTATTTTTTGCGAGAGTCTAGAAGTTGTTAAGTGCCAGTTGGCTGCACATATAAAATTGTTGATATGGCTTCTCTTGTTTCGGACATAGCGTATAGGCTGCGAGAAAGAGGAACTAATGGTCAGGGGCCATTACCATCTAAGTGTGCTCTAAGTTGAGAATTTAGGTAAGAGGAAAAGCACGTCTGGATAGCTGAACGGGACGCCGGCGTGGTAGCTCAACCCGCTCGGACAAAAGGCCCGACCCCCTCTGTAATAAAGAAAAACTAAGTGAACAACGCTACGATGAACATTGAATAAAACGAACATTCGTCCGCAAAGGACCGATCTACCAGAAAAACAAGGATTAAAAAGAAAAGGGGGAGATAAAAAGACAGATTAACGGGACCACTGGGATGAAGAGGGAAATCCGGGTTCGAATTCCGCGTCATACACTATTATTTAACCTCGTCATTTACCTTAATTCAATGCCCTGAAACGTTCTAGATGTTCAGTACTTCGAATTCGTAAAATTACCGCCGTTAATGTCAACCAATGGTGTCTGTGTCGGACATGTACACTCTTTGACAAAAAACCTGGCCGCCGGCCGGCCGCCGCTGAGCCTAAGTCCGAGCCGATCGCGACATGGGACAATAAAAGTGGCCGCGCTGATTCGCTGTAAGTCCAGCTATCTGCACATTCTGGCAACACTGCAGACTGCGGGAGGTTATACAGGACTTCTTGTGTGCAGTTAGAAGACAACTGGGTCAGCTCCTTCCTTGGTCTTGCGGTAACGTGCGCGACTTGCATGTTCAGTATTAGCGATCGAAACCGACTGTTGACAAAAATTTTAAATTCTCGTCACTCGTTCATGCTCATGCCCCATGTGTAAGGGGAGCATATGCATAACGTATTTCATTTTTTGATACACTGGTAATAACATTCGGGCCCAATAACATCGCTGTCTCTGGCCGCAACACTGGGCAGAGCTCTCCGCGGCCCATATACCTCGCCGGCAGCAGCGGTGGCGGCGCTACACAGCGCTGCCTCGCTCTCTGCCCACAGCGCCTGCCGCCGCTCATCGCCCTGGATACGTAAAACGCTGTAGTGTTGCTGAGTGGTGATCCACAAAAAAAGATTGCGATTCGTATTTCAGACGCGATATTAACGGAGCAGACCACACATTTTGTATGATGAGCATATAATACATTAGGGAGGCAAAACATTGTCATTGTCTACGATGGTTAACACTTATTTGTGGTTTAAATCTCGATCCTTTTCCTTTCAGAAAAGCCTTTCATGTAATTTGTTATTGTCATCAGTTCATATGTTTTCATCAAGACACAATATGTAAATCACTAAAATGTTTTAGTGCAGTTGTTTCACTCCTTACGGTAAATGTATGAGCTAAATTATGTGAATACGTTTCAGTGCACGTTCTAAAGCAACACAGGCACACTGCAAGGGTCGTGTCTTCATGTCTCATTTCTACAGGAGATATTTCGTATCAATGGAGGTGAACTCGAATTTCTTCGAAGTCGTTTGTATGGTGAAGCAAAGAAGACATCTAATACAATTTCCATACTTTGAAGTCGACCTTTCTGAAAGACTTATTGTATAAAGTTTTTCTTATGATTCCGTTAAAGAGTTCCTTCTTGCAATCTGTAGCATATAAAGTAAAATAAAACAAAATAAAATTAAATCCCATCCCCAAACGCACTTTCTGCAACCAGGATTAGAACTACCACCTCACACCAGGCTTGCATCACTAGACACAAGCAGAACCACACAGCCAACCACACACTGTCACATATTGACCTCAGTCTCTCAGATATTCAATGCTTAGCCTCTAACGCATCGCGAAAGAACCTGAAAGTCACCTAAACAAGTAACTACATTCCTTGACCGCAAAAGTTAAATTTCTGTCTCTCATTTCACGTGGGCATTACAAATCATGAGTCATGAAAGTAGAAAAGGAATGTCAAGTGAACTTAGTGAGACAATTCAGTACCACTTGATGAAGTAACTGCACTGTCACAGTGTTGCCAAATATCAGCAACGATGTTGCCAGTTCTTAGCTGTACTAGGAAGACCTGTGTAGCGATAAGCGACGCTAAATCGCGCTAGTCTCATGCGGGCTTCTAGAGGGGAGTTTGGTTAATATGCGGCGCTATCGCCTGATAGATTCCGTCGTCACATTTACGATGCAGATATTAAATTCGTCCAATGAGGCCGAAACTAGCGTTTACATTTTTTGAAGCTTTACAGCATTATGATATTTCAGCAAATGACTAGAGAAGTTAAAAATACTGATATTGTGATTGTAACATACGGCAGATCAATGACTGAGATACGTAAACATGCATCACGATTACCGTTTCATTCCAACCCCCCCCCCCCCCCAAAAAAAAAAGACTAAAACAATTGCTTTGATACATTTCGACAAAAGCTAATTTTTTTATGTAAAGTTACTGGAAATCAAAGATGCCCCATCCGTCTCGAAAAACTTCGCAACTTGAAAGCGACTGCGTTTCAAAATGCAGCCTTACGACTGTACAAGTAATATTTCATGTCTTCTACGAGTTGGTTTGCTTGAAAGCCAGAAGAAACATAGTTAACTGATTATTTGTGCAATACAGTAATTATTTCACTTAAGTATTCAGAAGACTGGATATTTAAAATTACGGCCATGAATACAGAAACTAAACTGTATATGTGGGAAACGTGCAATTCCTTTGCAAACATATACATATAATCTATAGACTACTAAGCAGCTTATTGATTTCGTAGTGTTACAGCCAACGAATGATGATGAGAATCCGAACCCATGTCTCTGATGGATTTTTGGAACGTTGCAACCTATGACTTGCATGTGTTGTTGCTTAGTATCTGTCGTCACGATGTTAAATCAACAGAAATTTTTACAAACATTTTACCTACTTTCTCGTATTGTCCTATTTTTCGTCAAACCACACATTCTTTCTGGTCTATTGGTCACATGGGAAAGAACGCTTTTGCAACTGAAATAGTGATAATAATGACGGTAATAATGATAGTAATCAATGATGTTTACGGCATTACAGCAGAATGATAAAGATTACAATAACAATAGAAAATGACTATCTCTTGGTTGACACACTGCAATGAGTTTTGGTATTTCGTTGCTGAATGCCATTTAGGATATTTTTCAGAGGAGTAAAATAGACCTGAAGCCACACACATCACTAGTACAACGATACCTCACTAATCAACTATGCTTGCTGTAGATCAGAAAACGAGAACGGCGCCACCGAGCTAAAATTAGATTACTCGTTCATGTTATCTGACATTTGTAGGCTATTAATACAGACAGTCCCGACATAAAACACAAAATTGTTTGCAATTTAAGGAGGGGTAAACCTTTCTGCGTTCGAAAATTTAATTCAGGATAACAGAGTCATTTAAATGCAATGACTAATCTCATATTCTCATGAATATTGGAAAATACCTCGAATTCTGGAACTAAGGGAACGATCAGAGTTTCCTAGCATCGTAAGCAATACTGCTAAGCTATAGGAAGAATTTCTTGGCCATTCCACAATATCCTCATTCCTACAAACAGCTTGCTTCAACTGGCTTTTATCCATGCTGCGCTGCCAACGCCCATTCTAAGTAAGGCTTCAGTCCGTAAGCAGACAACATCATTGAAAATGCTGATGAATAGCTGACTTACCTTCATCAACTTCCGGGGAGAGTTTCTTTCAACGAAATGGAGAAAGTGTGAAATGACTACTTTCTCCAAAGTTCCTACGGACTTTTGTCCCAAATTGGACGTATATACGTTCAATCTTGTCATACGCGGTCCACATTCCAGGAATATCACGAAAATGAGCATCTGGCGGGTATCGTCCTAGAGCAGCTATTACGCAAGTTTTTACCGATAATCATAAAATTGACAAGACGGCTTTTGCTGCAGAATATAGTGACTTACATTACACCGCATAACCTTTTCCAATAAGAAACTGTTTTCTTCGTATAGTGATGCCCCTGTTTAGGTGAATTATAATGTTAGTGTTTAATGTTGCTTCAGAAGTACTTTTTATCTTATATATTTTTATATTTTCAGGTGATTCAAAGTAATTGTAATAATTAGTTTCCCTTCAAATTACTCCATTCATTCGATCTATTATTTGTAAAGTAATTGCAACCGCCAAAAGTGAAATTGTCCTATAAACCAAACCGTTTGGTTATTTTAGGTCATTCGTCCATGGGCAGAACACTTTCATCTGAAATATCTTCACGAAAGGCAGAGAAGCGGACGGTTCTCTGTCATAGTAGAGTTAGGCTCGCGTAGCCAGTCCTCTGTGCAGAAGAGATGGAATTATATGTTGAAGAAGGAAGTCATATCTAAGAAACTTGCATATTAATTTTATTTTTCTCGTGTATTTACATTCTTTCAGTTTATATTTGCCTTTACTTCTCACAAAATAATAAGATATATTTTTCTCTGCTAGTAGCTACCTTTGGTCGTTTCCGACTGCATTATATTTTACTTTGTCTCTAGATAGATAATACTTTGTCTCTGCCGATCCCAGATTTCACGTCGAAAGAAAACATGTGCTCCACATAATTCATTTCGCAGTAGGTGGTCGTATTTCCACCGTTGGTAAATTTACTTGTACGAATATTGTTCGTAACCGTAAACAGTTTGCTCTTGCTGTTCATCTCCTTAATATTGTTAAACACATATTTTCCCTTTAATTCTCCTCATGAAGTGGTTGAACTGCTATGCTTTATTATTGTTAGTACCATTAGTTTTTATTTCAAGTTGATCTCTGAATTTGTATTTTGTATTACGGTTATATTTGTTTGTTCAATATGTTTCACAATATTGAAGATCAACAAGTTCTCATATCCATTAATATAAGCGACTTAGAGCTAATGTATAACGTTCATTTTAGTCTTGTTTCATCCGTAAAAATTCCTCTGAAAATCTGGAACACTTCTTTTAACACCCTTAATTTGAAAACCATACGTAGGCAGAGGACATTCACGGATTGCTCATTTATTAACTTCATTCATAATGATAATTTGGATCAAATTTATTTACAAATTTTGTTCTCAGTCCATTTAATTTTTATGATAGCGGTAAAATTACAGCCTTGCGCAACCTAGGGCATCTGTTCAAAATCAATGAATAAGAGATACGTCAATACTTTTATTTACTATCTTTTAACAAGCAACAGTGCAATTGCTTTCCCTAATATTTTTCTAAACCATGACACAATTCATCGATCAATTTAAACCGTTGTAACACGTGATTATTAGGTTGCTTTATTGTCAATTGTGTTTTTGTTGCAAATTTTTCAATTGATTTTATACTAACGATAGGCCAGAAACTTAATTAACGTAACTCAAAACCGCGTGATAATGCAATATTTACTCGCATTCGTTTTTGCTACGGAGCGAGTTGGTGCAGTGGTAACACACGGGACTCATATTCGGTACACGGCGCATCGAACTGGCCTTCGGCCATTTGGATTTGAGTTTTCCATGATTTTCCTAAATCAGTCTAGGCAAATGCCGGAATGGTCCCTGCGGCAGGGTACGGCCGATTTCCTTCCACATCCTTATCAAAGCACATTCCTAATGACCCCCTTGTCGAGGGGACGTTAAATCGTATCCTTCCTTCTTTCTTTCGTGTCTCGGGTGCAATAGAGCTTACTTTGTTCATGTTTCCGTGTGTTGGTACAAATTTTGCAATTCATTTCAAACCAACTTCCCTCTGAACAAGAGACCATGAACCTTCAACTTAACTTAGAACTGGATGACACTGCTTCATTAACGCCATTTCTTAATTGGTGTGTGGTGGACGGCAATTTTTATACAAGTGCTGTTTCCGCCTGTTTCTCTTCCAGTCGTGAATGGTTCGCAGTTAAAACTATTTCTGGTAAGACTTAGTGTGAGTTCATATCCCCCTATCTTTTACTTTCTCTATCTTTCCGCGACTAATGCGTAAGAGGGGTCAGGTGAAATAGAAATAAAACAAATGTATCGAATGTCTCTGTTGAATTCTCATAAAAACGTTTGAAATTGAATGAAAAATTTGAAAAGTGTAAAATAATCATTCAGATGGAAAATGCATAGAAACGTGGTTTTAAATTAGACTAAGACGTATAAAGTAACTTTTGTCCACTCGATAATTGCTACCGCGTTAATGATAGTTCCAATAAATTTTCAAATTTTTAATAGCTATGTCAGACATCATAGTAACACAGGAACATAAAGTGTTCTCGCATCATGAGTAATGCTAACAGTAGCGTTTAGTGGCCACCAACGTGAAGGATAATTTATTTCATTAACGTTCTGAAGTTGATAAGAGGTATGACGCGGTGGTGGCAGCCACGGTCGTTTTGGTAAATGCGGCACAACGAGCGAGCGAGGGCTCGCGCGTCTGGAAACGGAGAAGGCGCAGCGCGCCTGCTGGAGGGAAAGGATAGTTGTCGTTCTGAACAGAGGAAGCCATCAAAAGGAGCCTGAAAGATGTTCGGTAGAGCTCTTGGAACTTACGACGCGTTTTGACTTTAACATAAGAAATAAATGAAATTCACGAATTGCATTGAACATTGCAATGTTTAGTAAATTAATGTCGTCCGTTATCTGCGACGACACCGATCGAATAATAATCTATCGACGTGAGATACCTGGCACCTAATAGTCGTCATTAAGTTTGTACTTTGAAACCTATCACCGCGCTGTAATGAACACATTGCAATTAAAACTATGTCTGCATCGCATCCGGCCATGAGACTACGTAACATTTTATGAAATCAACGAGGCAGGCAACAAAGACAGGTCCGGAATCCATTGAGCACCTCAACAAGGAACGTGGTAAAAAAATTCAAATGGAACGCTATTTATCGTAGCAAGATGTTCTGTCAATAACAGGTCGCTTGTAATTTCCATATTGACCTGTGGACATTTTATTTTATCAGGAAACAAACTCGAAGGAAACTGTACAGAATTTGAGTATTTAGGAAGACTTTTCTGCCACAAATTGTGAGTCTTATTGTTAGTTAATGGAGTACAGTAAACATAACGATAAGTCCTGCATATGAATCAACCTTAAATCGAGAAACAAAACTGGTAATACGCTCAATGAGGTATTCCTTGATTTTTTTTAATAGCTGGCTGCGTGACATATGTCCAATTTGGAGAGCAAAGTATCTCGAGCCTGAGTGGAATTACGGATCCGGATCCTAACATGCAGGACGCCAGCTACAAAAACTCTTCATCAGGCCACCAATGTAATCAAGATTTTCCAACGTCGTAGTAGGGCCTATTGTTTCGCAACTTCGGCATCATGTGGATGTGAGTCTGATATTTAATTCTACAGTAGTTGACTTTTTCTTGTCACCTACATTAAATATTTTGACAAATTAACATCATAATACGCTCGTTGTAGTAGTTAACTGAATTTGTGTTCAAGAAGGTCGTTTCATACATTAATTACGCCTACTCTCTTTCACGTTGCGACCAATCTGCCTCAGCTGTGAGTAAATCATTGAGGTAGGGTTTATAGCAGTAACGTCTAGCTGTATAATAGTCACTTTCTGAAAACCTAGCCAATTTAGAAATCGGGTCCGTTTTGTTGCAAAAGCTGGATCTCATCATTTCGTCTCGTTACGTCTTTAATTTATCCGCTTACTGTCAAACTAAATCTTCCGTGCCAACTGTCTCCTGGAAACCTCATAGCAGATGCTGTAGCCATCTACTTCAAGAATATCAAGTGACATCAGAAAAAATACGAAAGAACATTTTCTTAAATGAATTTTTGTTCTAAAATGATGGTAAAATTTTAAATATAGATAGAACAACTTGTTTGGAAATCACTTCAAATGTAGTCATCCCATAAAGTAAATAATAAATTCTGAAGACGTGTCAGCTGGTTTTTTTTCTTGTATTATTATTATTAAGAACGTTGCTTTACAGGTCCAAGACCGTTTTCACGTTTTTGAAGACACATCTTCAGGTGTAAATTTTTTTCTCATATGAAAATTCATTATAGAGACACAAGGTTCTAATTGCTTTCATCTGTCATGGGAATAAAATTTCATTAATTAGGCTCAGATATATAGAACCAGTCCAACAGAAATCATCACTGTCATTCAGAATAAAAACCAAGGACATTAAAATGTGGGACAAATAGTCGCGTAATTTTGATTACTGTATTTTCAATGAAAGCAGTAGATCACCGACGAAGTGAAGGAGTACAAACCAAACAAAACTGTGCAAAGAATCGAAGATTTGTATTTTGCTCATCTTTGCATCAAGTATTACGGCAAGGTAAAAAAAAATTACGAATATGCGCAACCACCCAGATTCTCTGTTTTGTTACAGCTTCATGAGGAATAAATTCATTTAGGTAATATTCCTTGAATGTGAGACGTGTTTTAAAAGACTCAACGTAGATACAGTTCATCTTCGGACAACAGTGCCTAGTATTATTGGAGAAAATGATGGTTCGCATTACTTTTTCGTTTTGTTACAAAAAGCTCTCACTGAAAGTTGATGAGGGTAAGTTATAAATTCATCATCATTTCTTCTCAATGCATGGCTAAAGGCCAGTTGAGGCCAGATGCTAGTAGTAGGATTGAGGATATTGTGGACAGTCGCTTTCAAGATACGAAGTGTTTGATACCTTACTGTTTAGTGACGGATGATGCAACGTTCATTTCCAGTAACTCATAAAAAATTGCTTTTGTAGATATGTAATTGTTTTAGTCTTTTTTTGGGGAGGACGGGGGTGAAACTGAAATCGTGATGGAAGTTTATATATCTCAGACTTTGACCTGCCGTATGTTACAAGCACAATATCAGTATTTTTAACTTCTCTAGTCATTTGCTGAAATATCATAATGCTGTAAAGCTTCAAAAAATGTAAACGCTAGTTTCGGCCTCATTGGACGAATTTAATATCTGCATCGTAAATGTGACGACGGAATCTATCAGGAGATAGCGTCGCATATTAACCGAACTTCCCTCTAGAAGCCCGCATGAGACTAGCGCGATTTCGCGTCGCTTATCGCTACACAGGTCTTCCTAGTACAGCTAAAAACTGGCAACATCGTTGCTGATATTTGGTAACACTGTGACAGTGCAGTTACTTCATCAAGTGGTACTGAATTGTCTCACTAAGTTCACTTGACATTCCTTTTCTACTTTCATGACTCATGATTTGTAATGCCCACGTGAAATGAGAGACAGAAATTTAACTTTTGCGGTCAAGGAATGTAGTTACTTGTTTAGGTGACTTTCAGGTTCTTTCGCGATGCGTTAGAGGCTAAGCATTGAATATCTGAGAGACTGAGGTCAATATGTGACAGTGTGTGGTTGGCTGTGTGGTTCTGCTTGTGTCTAGTGATGCAAGCCTGGTGTGAGGTGGTAGTTCTAATCCTGGTTGCAGAAAGTGCGTTTGGGGATGGGATTTAATTTTATTTTGTTTTATTTTACTTTATATGCTACAGATTGCAAGAAGGAACTCTTTAACGGAATCATAAGAAAAACTTTATACAATAAGTCTTTCAGAAAGGTCGACTTCAAAGTATGGAAATTGTATTAGATGTCTTCTTTGCTTCACCATACAAACGACTTCGAAGAAATTCGAGTTCACCTCCATTGATACGAAATATCTCCTGTAGAAATGAGACATGAAGACACGACCCTTGCAGTGTGCCTGTGTTGCTTTAGAACGTGCACTGAAACGTATTCACATAATTTAGCTCATACATTTACCGTAAGGAGTGAAACAACTGCACTAAAACATTTTAGTGATTTACATATTGTGTCTTGATGAAAACATATGAACTGATGACAATAACAAATTACATGAAAGGCTTTTCTGAAAGGAAAAGGATCGAGATTTAAACCACAAATAAGTGTTAACCATCGTAGACAATGACAATGTTTTGCCTCCCTAATGTATTATATGCTCATCATTCAAAATGTGTGGTCTGCTCCGTTAATATCGCGTCTGAAATACGAATCGCAATCTTTTTTTGTGGATCACCACTCAGCAACACTACAGCGTTTTACGTATCCAGGGCGATGAGCGGCGGCAGGCGCTGTGGGCAGAGAGCGAGGCAGCGCTGTGTAGCGCCGCCACCGCTGCTGCCGGCGAGGTATATGGGCCGCGGAGAGCTCTGCCCAGTGTTGCGGCCAGAGACAGCGATGTTATTGGGCCCGAATGTTATTACCAGTGTATCAAAAAATGAAATACGTTATGCATATGCTCCCCTTACACATGGGGCATGAGCATGAACGAGTGACGAGAATTTAAAATTTTTGTCAACAGTCGGTTTCGATCGCTAATACTGAACATGCAAGTCGCGCACGTTACCGCAAGACCAAGGAAGGAGCTGACCCAGTTGTCTTCTAACTGCACACAAGAAGTCCTGTATAACCTCCCGCAGTCTGCAGTGTTGCCAGAATGTGCAGATAGCTGGACTTACAGCGAATCAGCGCGGCCACTTTTATTGTCCCATGTCGCGATCGGCTCGGACTTAGGCTCAGCGGCGGCCGGCCGGCGGCCAGGTTTTTTGTCAAAGAGTGTACAAAAGAGCACACATCGTATCATTGAATTTTCCAGGAATGACCGCTAGTCAGACATGCGTACAGATCGAGTAGTACCAGTAACCATGCAGTCCGTGGGTAGAATGGGAAATGAGTTCGAACGAGGACAAGAACGGCAGCGGGATATACATGTAAAGAGAAAAAGTATTGCTACAACGGGACCCGTGGTAGTTAATAATGTGCTCACGAAAGCTGTTCACTAATATAATTTTGAACATGAAATACTTGTTCAAAATTGAGAGTGAAAAATTCTTTGAGAAAATTTATGGACATTTATTTATGAATGACCACCCATCATTATTTGTGCATCATAGATGTCTTTATTGTAAGCTTAATCTACTTTGATGCGAGAGACACGTCAAATCTGTGATCATTCAGCTGCGTGCACATTTTCCCTCTGAAGAGACAGTTCAGATATAAGTCTGCAAAAAGAAACATACTTTATCACCACATAATATCACGCTGAGACGACAAAAGTTACGTGATAGCGATATGCGCAGATACAGAATGTGGTAGTACCCTGAAAATAATTTGTTAATGGGTGGTGAATTAACATTGTTATTCCAGTGACTTCTGTGAAAAGGTTTCCGACGTGATTATGGCTGCAGGACGGTAATAACCGAGTTTCGACGCGGAATGCTTGTCGCTGCTAGACGCGTGGGACATTACATTTCACAAATCGTTTGGAAATTCAATACGCAGAGATCGATCTCTCACCGCAGACAGTGTAGTTTTCTACGATCTGCACTTAATGACAGTAGAAAAACTTACTTAAAGTTGACAGTGCTAAGAGACAAGCAACACAACGTGAAATAACCACAGAAATCGATGTCATGTGTATGACCAACGTATCCATTAGGACAATGCGGCCCAATTTGGCGTTAATGAACTATGGTAACTCTTCACAATGGCATGGGCTCGTTTTAACGTTCAATGAACTGTGTCATCTGAATGAATCCCATCGAACATTTATGGCACAGAATCGAAAGGTCAGTTCGTACACAATATCCTGCGTTGTCCTTCTTTGTACCGTTCAAGGAGGAATCGGAACCTTTGGCGCTCATTTGGTATACGTGTGAAGTCATGAATGTTCTGTTCTACCTTGCCTGCTGGCTGAGAATTCCACAACCGCACCGCACGTTAGTACTTTTGTATCGTGTGCAGCATTTGGTCGGCAGTACTTCTACAGTTGCAGACGGCTATAGTTCAGTATTTCCGCAGGTAACATCAGCGGCATGTTGATTCCCTGCCGCGTGAAGTTGATGCATTTTCCCGGGCAAAGATAGATGTCTCACCACGGGGGTGAAACTCATATAGGAACTTCCGGTAAAATGATCATGGTTCGCCTCCCCTTCACTTGAAGCGCTGGTAGGCTGTTAACCTGTCATATTAGTTTCATATTGCTTGATTTAGAGTCTAACTTATTTATTTGGTCTCGTTCACAACAGATGGTTACATAAAATCGTGTTTCTGATTTTGATTTTGTGTGTGTATTGTGTCCTGTCTGCCTACTACAGCGGCAACACTTACTACACGTAAGCGTCGCGGGTTGCCAGGGAGCTAGGCGAACACTCCGCGGGACAACACAAGCTCGCAGGCGGCGCTAGCCGCACTTCCGGATTGCGGAGAAAGCAGGGACCTACTCCCGTCCCACGGATACGTGATCAGGAAGTGGGGTAGATATCCTTCCGCGTGCGTACTAAAGGTCGCGCACAGCCTAGCAACTGGAGTCGCACGCTAGCCCGCCTTCCGGCGTCACCGCCACCGCTGCTCCGCCGTCCAGCCGCGTCGCCAAGGACGCCATCGGGTCTCCGCAGCAAAGCCGCCGACTGTGGGAACGGAAGCAGAATAGATCCCCCTCACTGACGTCCGACTTTGGTGAACTTGAGTGTTATAAGTACTGTAACTGCAAACCAGTGGACAAAGTACTTTTTGTTGTAATAAACTGCACTGAAGGAAAAGACGAGTGACATCATTACAGTAGATTCTTCAATGGCGACGAGATTTTTTTTTTTTTTTTTTTTTTTTTTTTTTTTTTTTTTGCGCCGGGGGGGGGGGGGCCTTGCGTGTGTATGTCTTGTGCAACAAACACCAAACACCGTTGGTACTTTTCTCAGTGTTACTGTGTTTAAGATGCTTGGGGAGGTTTATGTGATTTCACAAATAATGTGCACCCTGAAATCTATGCAGCAGGCCTTCTTGGCCTTCACTGAGAGGGTGACCGCACTGGCAATGACTCCGACAGACGTCTCCAACCGGATCTCCCGCATCGACCTCGTGGTAAGGAATGCCCGTACAGCAGTCCCGGCGTTCTCACTGTTCGACCGCATGCTGGAGCCATGGGCCGACTACTTCTCTCGACTGGAACAAACGTCTTGGTCCATGGCGTCGCCAGTAGCGAGCAGCAGCGCTCATTCTTGCTCGCGTACGCCAGCCCAGAGATCAACCAACCGGTGCAACACGTCAATCGGGAGCCCCATGCCCTCTCATATGATCAGGTGAGATCCAGCCTTTCTGATTATTTTGATTCCGAAATTCACGTCGCGGCTGCCCGCCATAAATTTTTCAACTGCCAAAAACTGGCTGGGCAATCTGATTGGGAGTGGATCGCCTGTTTATAAGGACTCTCCAGGGACTGTCGTTTTGTGTGCCTCAGTCCGACCTGTCAAATATTCTATGCAGCTAGTTTAGTGCGGGACATGATCCTGGTGCATTCTCCAGATGATGCTCTGCGTGCGCACCCTTCATTGGATGCATGTTTGCCACTCATCCGCGCATTTGAACAGTCAGTACGCTCAGCTTCGGCACTGGATCTGTCTCAGGCTTTTGCAGCTGACATACTCGGCCCAGCCCCCCCAAGCGCCGGTACCAGCAGCTTCCCACATGTAGCCAGGGTTTTGTGTTCCAGCCCCGGCAACTGTCGTTTTCGAGGGACTATATGTTCAGCCTGCGGCAAAACTGGTCACAAAGCCGACGTATGTCAGACTTCGCTCAGGTTGAGCACCTAGACAGTGACAACGCGCCTGGCGACGATAATTTTCCAGAGGTTGCATATGTGAGGGCAGTTTTTCCCCGAAACACCAAGTGTTCTTCTCTCTCAGTCTCCATTGCAGCGGTGCCCCTCCGATTGCTATGCCTAAACGTTCAACATAACTTCCATTTTTTCCCAGCTATTCAGTCATTCGCAGATTTGACATCAAGTATCAGAATTACCTTAAGTCTCTCAATCCTTTATTTTTATTCAAACTCGCTATCCTTCTGGACTTGCATTAAATATTTTAATCGTTTTATTGTACGATATCTTCGGTTCTAATTAACGTACGAAGTTCTTTTTGACCTAACTATCAACACTCAGCGGATCAAGCTCTTTCATTTGAACTTTTAAACACTTGCATTGATTGATTCTGAAGAATGCTATGCGTGAACATTCAAGTTTACTTCCATTATCCCAACTTTTTGTTATTCCACTAACGGTGTGAAGTATTCGCAAGTTTCCTCTAGTTGATTAATATAACGTATCCGTGATCTCGACACCAAAAACTTAAGAACAACAACAACAATTATAAAAATGTGAGGGGAAGTGAGGTATTACAGATGATATAACATCGCATTTTTTTAAAATCCACACAATATTTAGACACAAAAGATAGGTATGAATCACGATATCCGAGAGGCAACGGATGCATGTGTTTCTAGAGCTTTAAACGACAGTAAATTCGAGTTTCCATGATACACCACCTTTTCTGAAATTGCAGACTGTGACTTGAAACAAAAATGTTTAATTAAAATCTTATTATAGTAAGATGATTTTTAAACTGTTTTAATGGAGAAAATAATAATACTTACGTTTTAAGAGAGGAATGGAAAGAAACGGAAACACATATACACACTGAATGGACAGTGGTGGTAGTTTCATTTACTGTAAAACAGTGGAAATGAGGGTAATTAATTTAATGGAGCTTCTGGATTAGCTGGGTAATTATCTAATCCGGCGGTAGAGTTCTATTGTCAAAGGTATTCCTACTGTTGAAACCCTAAATGACGAACGTTATTTGCTATGCAAGAAAAGTTCGCAACAAACTTTTATAATATAGTCGGGAAATTAATTCAATGCGATTCACTGTACAGTGTGATACAGACTCGATATAGACGAGCACATAAAGCTGTTTGTCGCATCCTTTGTATTAGCGTCACCACGCAACTGGCCTTTCAGAGGGCTTTTGTGAGGTTCCACCTTTAATTGCGATAGGGAGCGCTAAATTTCATATTAAATGGTAAACCTAGCTGGAGCAAAACGTGACAGTTAAGTAAGTATGATACTTTGATTTGTGAATCAGTTATAATGTACGTCGCTAATTGTCCACGTAATTGACCAAGCGGAAAACGGGTATCCAACAAAAGTTATTCTGACACTTCGGAAGTGCAGTACGCAGATTAGGGGAATCAGGGCTAAAACGACACATCGTTTTGTTTTTGGGTCATTACTTCTTTATAAACCATTGTATCAAATTACATTTGTATCAAGACTTTCTCAATCACCTGTAGGTTCTGCAGTCCTCGTTCCATGTTTTTACGTAAACAAGTGAAACAGTTTTGATGTTTTCAGAATGAAACGTTCACTCTGCAGCAGAGTGTGTGCTGATATGAAACTTACTCGTAGAATAAAATTGTGTGTCGGAACCGGGACTCGAACCTGGGACCTTCGTCTTTCGCGGGCAAGCGCTCTACTACTGAGCTTCCCGACACGCTTGACGGTCGATCGTCACAACTTTATTTCTGCCAGTACTGGTATAAGTACAGTTCTGAGGACGGACTGTGAGTCGTGTTGGGATAGAACAGAGGTAGAGCGCTTGCCCGCGAAAGACAAAAGTCACAGGTTCGAGTCCCGGTTCCAGCATACAATTTTAAACAGCCAGGAAGTTTCAGTTTTGATGTTCTTCTGAAAGATTCATAGAGTAATTTTAGGTACATTTAATGGTATAATGATACGAGAGAAAGAATGGATAAGCCTCAGTGGATGGCCGAGCGTTCTAAGGCGCCTTTCTGTGGAGGGCGCGGTTGCTCGCTGTCGGATGTTCGAGGACTCCCTCGGGCACAGGTGTTCATGTTGTCCTTAGTATAATTTACTTTAAGTTATTGTAAGCTGTTTGTGCCGCGGCGGAGTGGCCAAGCGCATTGAGGCGCTATGCCACGATGCATGAGGCCTTTCCCCGTCGGGGGTTCGAATCCCCCTCGGGCCTGGATGTTTGTGTCGTCTTTAGTATAAGGTAGTTCATAAGTAGTTTGTAAGTTCAAGGACTGATGACCCCGCAGTTCAGTCCCTTAAGCTTAACAAACATTTGAAATTTTTTAAGCTGTTTGTACGCCTAGGGACTGATGACCATCGTACTTAAGTCCTTGGATTTACAAACATTTGAACATTTCGAGAGTAAATAAGAAATTCAGATAGACGTGTGATATTTGAAATATAGAACAAATTTGTGATTAAGAAGAAATATTCTTCTATTATTGGATCTGTACTTCAACGATATCAGTTACACTTTACCACTTCAATCTTACAGAAGATTAAGATTTAAAATACAACTATGGATTCTACTACATTAAAGAAAAACATGTAAGATCAACATATTAGTTCATTGTTTGTCCTGTATTTCCACAGTTGCTTTTTTTATATTAGAAAGTAGATATTTGTGTTATCCGTCTATTAAACTGAATAATAAGAGTTTTTTATTGCCATACGTATTTCGGCTTTATTTCGAATGCATCATCAGTGGCCTGTAATATATGCATCATTATGTTTTACAATATTTAGTTTTTAACGTTTTTAGTATTTCAGGTTATAAAAAATTCTGGTGCCTTATCTAAGTATAGTTACTGATATTTGGATGTTACTACTTACAATATTTTGCGGATGCTGATTTACATGTAGTGCTAATTGGTTAGTTTAAGTTATTTTGCTTCCAATTAAAATCCTCTGGCGTTTTTGTTTTTAGTGCTAAAAATAAAAAGATGTATACAATACTTTATGAAATGTGTGAAGCGACAGTTAGGCGTGGCATCACTTGCGCCTAGCGTACAATCCTCCACGCGGTTATAGCAACGCCCAGCGCCGATTGCCACCTTACCTTCTTGGCTCTGCTGCTGCCCTGTCTATCATTGCAAATTTATGCGATGCGCGCTGTCAAACCTCGTGCCATGTAGACCTTGTCACGTCCCAGTAGTTCGAGTGGTGCCAGCAAGCGTAGCTCGGGTTAGCAAACCAGTCAATAATAATATTTGTTGTAGTCAGTAGTGCGAGGAACGGCCGTCAAAGTTAATAATAATGACTATTACGTATGTAAAGTGATAAACAAATTTTTCGTGTAATCGGCTTCTTGCCTCGTAATGTCTAACCGTGACTAGACGGACTAATACTATACATTAAAAAGTATATACATGAGTCAAGGAATAGCAAGCGAGAGAGTGAACAAAGTGAAGTAACTTGTACCATGAATTCAGCCATCGAACGCTTACAGCAGCGTGGATATAAGATGTTGGAAATGCAGCCAATCATGCCCCGAGGAGATGGCATTCCAGTTTACCTCTGCTCAGAATGTCAGAATACGAACGCTCTGTTCCCCACCAGTACAGTACACTATGTGGAAACGAAATAAGTCACAGAGGAAGAGATAGACAAACGTTTGTACTGGTATCGTCACTGGAAAGCAACTGGAAAAAAATGCGTCCAAGAATGTATAAAATTGCTTATCTCAGTTTCCCCCACCAGCGAAGTGAGAACAATAATTTTGAAGTCACAAGCACTCTACCTGATATAATACACGCGGCCACTGAGGCGCTTCAGTCACGGTCTGCACGGCCACTACGGTCCGGGGTTCGAATCCCCCCTCGGGCATGGATATTTGTGTCGTCCTTAGTGTTAGGTACTTCGTACGTAGTTTGTAAGTTTAGAGACTGATGACCCCGTAGTTAAGTCCCATAAGCTATACAAAAATTTGAACATTTGATTTAAAACACGCGTATTTTTCATTTCAAGAAATAACGATTGAGCCGGGGTGGAGTAGCCGAGCGGTCTAAAGCGTCTCGCTGCGGAGCGCGCGGTTGCTCGCCGTGGAGGTTCGAGTCCTCCCTGGGGCATGGGTGTATGTGTTTGTCCTTACGTTAGTTTACCTAGGTTTAAGTAGTTTGTAAGCTACGGACTGATGACCACGCAGTTTGGTCCGATAGATTTACAAACATTTGAACATTTTTTTAATAACGATTGAGAAATGAATAGGAAATAAATGGTATATCATTCAGTCCCAAAGATAACTAAAATTGCTCCCACAGTTATCTTTACTATTCCGTATAGATAACAATACTTACACGCTACAAACGTTCTGAGATATCACTTGTAACTTCAAACTAAATGTTACAAGTTATGTGGACTGCCCTAAACTCAACAGCACGATAATAAACTTTTAAATGTACATAAGTATACGTCTGAGAAATGATGAAATCTGTAGTGTCGTTCACTGATGACAACTTGGCGTCTGATGCAGACATCGTAAAGATGTGTCAAGCTACAGCAGTGCGCTCGGCAGACCCCAGTCATGATCAAAGAGCAAGCGTCAGGCGCTACTTTCGCACGGTGGGGTCTAGATAAGGCCACGAGAGCGTTCCTATTATGCACCAGGTCCACTCGCTGTCAGTACGTCATCACTGAGAGTCAGTGTCGAAGTCAGAACAATGCAATCGGAGTATTGTTGCGTCTGCTGTAGTTGCTGAGAGACTTCAGCGTAGTCGTCAAGTGATAGTCCTCAAAACAGACTCATATTTACACATAGTGAATTGTATAGTGTAGCAGTATTATCTAACAGTGACACTTTCTTCACTCAGCGTGCTTCTTATAGTTTCCAGGAATAAATACACACGGCTAACTTACAAGAACTGTCACAGTGAAACTTGAAATAAAAACCGAATTGTACTTTAAGTGAATCGGTGAAACTTAAAAGGGCATCAAATGTTGAGTAAGCCAAACAAAATTGGATCAATCGGAAAATATTAGCAAATTGTTCAGTTTCTTGTTACGTAATTAATGGTATCAGCGTGCTGAGAGATACTTGTACTCGATTTTAAGTAAATTTTCCTTTTAATATTCCACGACGAAGTCAACTAAATTTTCTAGATTTTTCTTTTCAATTATGGGAAAGCATAGATTATGATGAAAAACCAAAGTTGTTCAAGTGAAATTGACGTTTATTATTTGAATATACATTTCATTTATTACATCTCATATATATTAATTACTTTTTATTACAATTATTTTTTGTTAATTTATATTTTGTTTTTATGAAATTTTCAGAAGAAACTGGCAGAAAGAAACATAATGAGGAATGGAAACATAATCCAAATTCACTCTTTAAGAAGAAAGTAAAAGGAAGATAGGATAGTCTGAAGAAAGAAAAAGTTTGTCCGTTCACCTCATGTGGGTGGCGATGAAAACCTCGGTATGTGTCTTCCAACCGCTGACATTTTCTTAACAGTAATACTTCTAAATCTACTTAATTTACTTGATTTTCACGGCTGTTTCAATTGCTTATACTATGTAGGTGTTAGACAATCGCGGCGGCGGAGCGAATTGATGCGCTATGCTACAATGCGCGAGGCCGTTCCCCGTCGGGGGTTCGAATCCCCCCTGGGGCATGGATGTTTGTTCTGTCTTTAGCATAAGGTAGTTCATAAGTAGTTTGTAAGCTTAGAGACTGATGACCACGCAGTTAAGTCCCATAAGCTTTACAAACATTTGGATTTTCATTTGTTAGACAATCTATTTTGCTATCGCCTTTACTTCCAATTATTCATTGATGTTATTACCTTCCTCCTCCACTTCTCTTAGGTGTAATCGTCTGTCTCTTCGTCTTGTGTTTCTACCCTGTGGCGTATGTCATTTTGTTGCATATAGGCTCACCGTCGAGTACGGACAAGTATGTGTATTGTTGTTTGGAAATATGGCCTGCCAGTGTATTCAGTAGTGTATACCGTTCCTTATCTCTGATCATGATATGTAGAGTTTACTTGATGTCAGTGGTGTGGTCCGCAGAAAAAGACCATGTGTTCTGTGGAACCCTCTTCTTCACATGTGCATGTTGATGATTATTTCAAGTTCATGCGGTAATAGTGCATGGGATAAGGGCCATGTCGGGTCACGATGGAAATGAACAATTGAAAGCATGAGGTACACCTTAAGACAAAATACGTACAAGAAACTTCATCGTTGTTTCATGACTGTAATCATTTGGTTGGTCAATTCGAGTGGGCCATTGGACGGCGATATGCTTCAGGATTTTTTTAGAATCTTCACGTTTTCTCGAGTTTATCGGGACATGCTCAGCGGCGTACGCTGCACCGGTAAGTAGACACTCTATAGTCGCTAGGAGCCTTCTTGGAGAGGCTGAAAATGATTTTTCCCTTTTAAAATTACGGATTCGAGAACTCCAACAACACTTTTTCAGTAAGATCTGTACAGGAAGTGCGAAAATCGCAAGGTTGAAAATTTCACCTGTGTAAATCTCCTTTTATTTCATGTTTCAACAGATATGGTGGAGGTGGAGGATAAGGTACGAACCAATTAAAAACAAAGGAACTTTGCACAAATATGCAACGCCCTCGGGGGAAATCAGGAGCAGGCGTGTTGCTAGGCGACCGTGGCCTGTCTCGCATGTTAAATGGGCCATTGTCCGGCGTACTGGCCTTTTATCTTGGTAACCTCGGAAACTTGTAATTGTCATTCGCCATCACGCCTAAGGAAAGTGGCGGACAAAGGACCTATGAGCAGGAAAAAAGAAGTTCGAATGTTTGTTAAGCTTATGGGACTTAACTGTGGGTCATCAGTCCCTAAACTTACAAACCACTTATGAACTAACTTATACTAAACACAACACTAGCATCCATGCCCGAGGAAGGATTCGAACCTCCGACGGGGAACGGCCCAGCAGGAAAAGATGCGGCTGCGGATGTCGAACCATAAAATACCAACGAATGAAAATCTAATAAACAAGGACTACTTCCCTTTTAATAGTCAGCATTTAAAAAGCACTTATTATAACCTTCACAATGTTTCTATTTATTTTTGTATGCTTGTTTCATCTGCCAAACACTCCTGTTTTGGCATATCTTTCAAAATAGCCCACAATTTAGTGTATTGACAACGTGCACGATAGTCCTACATAAAACTGACGCTGGTGCTGTGTGTACGAAACAGTGACTGAAGTTCCCTAATTTGTCGCCGCTTTCAGTATTTGTTTTTGTGTTAGCTGTCTGGGAGAGTTAGCACGCCTGTTCTTACGTAAGCGTCGGATTTTCACTAACTTTGATTGTTCAACTTCTGAGGCAGCGCACTCACCAGCAGCTATAAACGTGGCAAACTATGAAAACAACAGCTGCTGTGGCATAGCTATCGCCAGTCTCATTACAACCCGTAGCACAAGTGACCGAGCACCAAAGTTTCTGTATATTGAAGACGAAATGCTATGAATAATTGGTTTACGGTACATTACCACGCCTACAAATCGGTTGTAATCAACGCATTTCTTATTGCTTGTCTTTGTAAGGTGCGGAAGTTTGCAGACTCTCAGTCAAAACTTTTGTGGTTTTCAGCCATTTTTCAGGGCAATATGATGATTTATCATCAAAAGATTGTGACCATTTTCAACCACAAGTGTGTTCAGCAGCTGTTTTGTACAAATTTTTTGTTGATATGGTTCCCTGACCAAGTTTGTAAGCAGTGGGTCACAAATTTGTGTGGTTTAAGAGGGCAATCCCAGTTCAATTATTCATGGGACTTGCACTACATTATACGTTTTAAACATGCATTAAGTCTTCCATTCCGAACTTCCGAATGCGGGCTTGCAAGCAGTGTTACCAATTACTGAATGTCAAGAGACTGTAGTCATTATTGAGCTTGACCTGTAAGCTCCAGCTGTTTCTATTGTAAGGAGTAAGCAGCATCGACGGCACATGATTAATAATCGTTGGTGGGCTAAGGAGAAATTTCAACTTTATATTTGCAGTAATTAGTACGTTACATTTCATATGACCGACAGTGATCGAGAATTTCATAAGTATTGGTCATTGCATTTTAATGGTAAGCGAGAAACTGTAGTTGAAGTGACGCTGAAAATCTCAATGGAGTTAAAGTCCATGGACGCGTTGGATATTGTGAAACCAACACATACATCGTGACCAGTGACAGCATGTTATAGTGTAAAAGATACCATCACAGTACTAACTTAGACAAAAATATCAGTATATATTTTAAATGCCAATCTCCTGAAAATCTTGGAGTAAATAGAACTGTTCAAACGTCTTGGAAGACAGAAAATGTTATGGAAATTCAATCACAATGACAAATTTAATTTCGACATAAACACAGCTGACCGTTATTGTGCTTTCAGAAAAGTTACAGATGTAACGTCCTTAAGATCTTCTGTTATAACAAAAACGCATATAAATCCGAAAGCCTGCAAACAAGAAGCCGGTCGAAAATAAATCTACAGTACCAAAGAAAACTGTCGGATTCTATGCTGCCAGACGGAGAAGATCATGTCGACAGTTAAACACCACGCTACATGTGCAACTTTGTGAGCTATTTATAACAGCCAAATATAGATGCTCTTAGGAAGAGTTGACAAAACTGAGTATGTAATAAATTATGTAATGCGGCTAATGGATTGTGATGAAGCGTAAAGAGCTTTCGGAGAGTGATTAAATTTTGCATATGCATGTGCCTTATATGACACATATTACTTAGTCTGTCCAGGCGAGTCTTAAGAACATACATCCAAGGCGAGGACACGCCTGACGAGCAAAGAGATGACGCAGAAACAGCTGTTGCACTCAGATATGTGTCGTTAGAATAATTAACATTTTGTCATAGCCTTTTTCTTACATACATTACTATATATGCATATAATGTTACGTAGGTAATCAATATTGTTTCACTGTAGCGATAGGAAACTGAATTACTAAACACAGCTTTCCGAAATTCTTTCACCAAAGAAGACGAAGTGAACACTCCAGTATTCAATCCAAGAACAGCTGCCAGCATGCGAAACTTAGAAGTAGATGTTCCTGGAGTAGTAAAACAACTTAAGTCACTAAACAAAAATAAATCTTCCGGGCCAGATTGTATACCAACTAGATTCCTCTCAGAGTATGCTGATGCAATAGCTCCGTACTTAGCTATAATTTACAACCGATCACTCAGCGAAAGATCTACTACCTCGAAGAGAACGACCTATTAACCAATAGTCAGCACGGATTCAGAAAATATCGCTCTTGCGAAACACAGCTTGCCCTTTATTCACATGAAGTGTTAAGTGCCATCGACAAGGGATCTCAAATCGATTCCATATTTCTGGATTTCCGGAAGGCTTTTGATACTGTACCCCACAAGCGGCTTCTAATGAAATTGCGTGCTTATGGATTATCTCCCCAATTGTGCGATTGGATTCACGATTTCCTATCAGAAAGGACACAGTTCGTTGTAATTGACGGTAAGTCATCGAGTAAAACAGAAGTGATATCTGGCGTTCCACAGGGAAGCGTTATTGGTCCCCTACTCTTCCTCGTGTTTATAAACGATTTAGGAGATAATCTGAATAGCTCCCTTAGACTGTTCGCGGATGATGCTGTCGTTTATCGGTTAGTGAAGTCAACAGAGGATCAAAAGCAACTGCAAAGCGATTTAGACAAAATTTCTACTTGGTGCGAAAATTGGCAATTGACACTAAATAAAGAAAAGTGTGAAGTAATACACATGACCACTAAAAGAAATCCACTGAACTTCAATTACGCGATAAATCAGTCAAACCTTAAGGTCGTAAATTCTACCAAATACCTAGGAGTTACAATTACGAACAACTTTGACTGGAGAGAACACATAGAAAATATTGTGGGGAAGGCGAACCAAAGGTTACGTTTCATTGGCAGAACGCTTAGACGATGCACCAGCTCCACCAAAGAGACTGCCTACATCACACTTGTGCGTCCTCTCTTGGAGTACTGTTGCCCCTTGTGGGACCCTCACCAGGTGGGACTGACGGAAGATATTGAGAAGGTTCAGAGAAGGGCAGCTCGTTTTGTTTTATCACGTTACGGGGGGGAAAGCGTCACGGAAATGTTGCACGAATTGGGGTGGAAATCATTAAAAGAAAGACGTTATTCATTGCGGCGTGATCTGTTTGCGAAGTTTCAATCACCGACTTTTAGTTCTGAATGTGAAAATACTTTGCTAGCACCCACCTACTTAGGGAGACATGACCATCCCAATAAAATAAGAGAAATCAGATCGAAAACGGAACGATTTAGGTGTTCTTTCTTCCCGCGCGCTATTAGAGAATGGAACGGTAGAGAAAAGTTATGAAGGTGGTTAATGAACCCTCTGCCAGGCACTTAAATGTGATTTGCAGAGTATCTATGTAGATGTAGATGTAGATTGGTTTCCAGCCGGTTGGTTATGAAGTCCCTTGTGTAAAGTTTTTAATACACAATGGCAAAAATATTTGATATCAAAATTTTATAGGGGGATCTTTAACTGAGTAGTTTCCTAGTTTTTGTTCTCGACTAGCCGCAGTGCGCTATGTCTGGTAATGATATAAAGAGATAAATTGAATTTTATTATTTGATTATTCACGTAGGTTATATTTGGAACTGCTGGTTAAGTTCAATAAGGCGTCCTTCTTAGAAAGCAACACTATATTTTTCTTTTAATACTTTTTCTGATATTTTATGGATTGCAGTTGGAAAACAAGTAGTCATATTCTAAAAAATTCACATCGAACACCAGCTTGTGAATACAAGAAATTCTTTTTGAAAACATTACAGTTTATTTTCTTAATTTTATTCTTACACATTGTCATTTATTCTCAAGGAAATGATATATTCTCCAAGCAGGTTTGTTTCACTTCGTTTGTTTTATTAACATTGCTTCCTGGACACAGTTATCAACGCGCTCGTTTAGTGAAGTTTCTTGTTGTCAATTGAGCGTTGACAGATAGCCTAATATTTTGTTCTTGAGAAATACTCCCTTGGCGCAAGTGTATTCTACTGATGGCGGTTTCGCAAGATTCTTCAGTACTATTCTACACTACAACATGCTGACGTCTTCATTATTTGAATTTGCATTTAGCTACTACGATACCTTGTAATTATTGCGTTACTCTTGATGATATCCGAAGCTTATAGGTAGCCATATTGTGCTGGTTGTTGTAATTGATGTTCGGTATTTCAGTTTTTACAAATAATGTACGCTATTTTGTACAGGTTGTGGACACTCGTCCAAGTCATCACAACACATACATTCAGATACACTACATTCATGACCGTCGTACTTATGAATTTTTTTTATCTGTTGTAGAATTTACTAGCTCTTCCAACTCAATACCTTTTATAGATGAGCGCCAATGAGCTGATATACCTTAGTGTCACAATTCAAACAGTTCAGGAACAATAACGATCAAATAACTAGGTATTTCTAAACTATCTCAGAAGAAAACAAGAGAAGTATTCATTATTGTAAATGTAGAAGCTTCGTTGATTGCTCAGAGAGAGTGGGAACTATAAAAATCATTATTATCACAACGTTTAATAGAAAATAAAACAAAATTTTGGTATTGCGATTCAACATTTGAGACGAGTCATCATGACACGATGTTTACATATGTAAAAACTAGTAAAAGCCCATCATTCAACAGAATGGACTGCTGTTCTAGATATTATGAATTGTGATCAAGAATATCTATGCAAAGGTGTCTGATAACTTAAAATATTTTTAAAAATTGATTCTAACACAAAAGTTTTTGTAACAGTGATGAATATCGATCAACTCTAGCACAGAGCCTTACTCCCTCGCATTTACTTCACGAAAACACGTTTATAATAGTTATCAACGACAAACTGGCACACGTAAGCTGCAAAATTGCGCATGCGTATAGCTGCTTATGGATCTCGACAACAGCTCTGCGCATGCGCATTTCTATCGGCGACTAACTGACACAAACTTAAGCCGCTTATACAAGGTGTCTTACTCAACTGTTCCTCCTCCCCCCCTCCCCCCTTACCCACCAGATTTCTTTGGAACTACAAGAGATATTGAAAATCGACTTTCACGATTATGAATGTACGGCAGGGGCTTATGAATGTAGGTAGGCCTACTATGAGAGAGTTTGAAACGTATAGAAGTATTATTTTCAACACAAACTTATGATTTATTCTTTCTTTAAAAATTGATACCCCATGTTATTTCTTAAGCAATCAATAGCATGAAAAATCACAAAAAGAATGGCGTTGGTTGCATCGCGGTGCGTCAATTACATCCGGCAAAACTGTGAAGCGAAGTTGATGTTTGCAATACACAAGCGCGGTGCTAGCGCGTGTGCGAGAGTCAAGCGAGACTCACGGTTGAGTCTCGGACACGCGCTAGCACCGCGCTTCGTGTATTTCAAACGTCAACTTCGCTTCTCAGTTTTTCCGGATGTAATTGACGCATCGCGATGCAACCAACGGCATTCTTTTTGTGATTTTTTTATGCTATTGATTGCTTAAGAAACAATATGTGGTATCCATAAAAAACGTAAGTTTACGTTGAAAATAATACTTCTTTATTTTGTGTCCCAGCCTCGCCGCCGCTTTTGTGTCTTGTTTCCGTCGTAGGTGTCGGTGGCCGAGTAGAAAGACCGACACAGGAATAAAGGATGCACGCTTGTGCAGGTAGGAGGTGACCAGCCAGTGGGACAACAGAATCTAGAAACACTAGAGTAAATTAGAACGAGATATATATTTCTTAGAGACTTAGTAATACTTAACTTTTACATAGCTCAGTACTGCCGAATGCTGATACATAGTTGAGCTAGAGGCCTGCCTAGTGCCTATCCGATAGCCAAGTCTTCACTGGTGCCTATCTGATTCCGAAGTGTTAGCTGGTTCCTATCTCAGTCCCAAGTGAACGATGTCGTTCAGTGGTGGCCACGAGCGGAGTTGTAGCAGAGGGCGCTCGTGGCCGACGTCGTAAGAACGCCGCGCCGTGCGTGTATGGCGGCGCGCGGCGAAAGTAGGTGGCGCGCACTTTAGACTTGTGCGACACCACAATTTCTTTTATAGTGCGAATGCTAAAGCAGTACACATCTTCTTGCGTATACCTGTCGTACTGTAACTAAACACAGCAAAGGGAGGCTCTCTCTGTCTCTGTCTCTCTCTCTCTCTCTCTCTCTCTCTCTCTCTCTCTCTCTCTATCGACCATGCGCTGTTACAGAATTAAACACTGAAAACGATTCTTTTCGAAATGCTGTAAGTCTTTACAGCCTTTATCGGACACAGCTCAAACTTGCAAATACCAATAATCGAGCACCCCAGAAGACGTTTAAAATTGTTCTTTCTCTACGTTGAAACAAAACCAACCCTGTTTTACAATTGTAGTTCTGTGGAGATTCACAGTAAACAATAAACAAAAACACTAATACTTTTTTTATTAAAGCACTGACCCTTCTTCGTAATGACACTCGCCAATACACCAACCACGGAACCGCAAACACTCCACCCCCCTCTCCCAATCGAGAGGACGTAACGGTAGAACTTTACCTACCTCATAGTTAAAAAGCATCACAATTACAACAGATTTCCAGTTCTATTGAGCAAGATTGACCACCCCTTTACCTAAAATATAGACAGAGAGAGACGAAAATTTCTTACCCCAAACACAAATCAAGCTCCTTTCCGGTGTGAACTAAGATATATTTTCTCATGCCGTGCGTGCATGGCGGCGCGCGGCGAAAGTAGGTGGCGCGCACTTTGGACTTGTGCGACACCACACTTTACGTTTTAGACTGTCTCATAGAACTTACTTTCATAAGCCTCTGCAGTACTTTCAGGAACTTGAAAGTCGTTTTTTCAATATCTCTTGTTGTTTCAGAGATATCTGGGATGAAAGAGTTGAGTGGGGCACCCTGTAATATAAGATTAAGGTGTACGACTGAATTGCTTAAATTATTTGCAAATATTTTTGTTTATCTCTTCTTTACGCATATTTTGGCATCTTAATTTTATGAAGTTGTCCTCGAAATTCAACAATAACAGACTAAATTAGAACTATTTCGTGTCGTAACGAGCCGAACAAAACAGCAGAGTTAAATCATGTTATTTGTACCAACAGAATTGTGTATTAACAGAATAACAATAGCAATTGTGTCAAAGTTAGCGCTGCGAAAAAAGGAGGACCTGCGCCAAATAATACGGGTTCGCGCGCGGCGAGCAGCGGCTATAGACTGGTGCTGCGTATTGTTCATGCACCGGCAGGCCCTCTAACCTGGCGGGAGCGCGCTCCGCTTCATCCGTAGCGCAATAGCCGGATGCGTGTCAACTTCAATGTGAAGGGAACAACAGACGGCAGCGGAAACCGCGCCAGCGAGCAGTCATCATCGAAATAAGCGGATGCCAGGCGTCTGCTGCACAGACACGAGATTCTAACGCATGACGCCCCAAGCTCGCATTTGTACCGAGCGCACGTTATTAGAGGCGAAGCGCCCACTGACACGTATGGCCTTCATTGGAACTACGTGATACATACGGCGTAATGCCTGCAGAGTACTATAGTTACAGCCCCAGGCAAATTGCAGGTGACAAAAAGACGTGAAATGAGCGAAATGTCCCTGGCGTTACACATTGCAAATCTAACGGAAATTTTGAAAACAGTTTAACCCTGTGGTAGGTTCCATTCATACATAATTTTCACGAAGATTTTGTTAGCGGCGGTGAAGGGGGATCCATGCTACACAGTTAAACGTTTTCTGTTGTGGACATGGAAACTACAAAAATGTTCAAATGTTTGTAGAGCTTATGGGACTTAACTACGGGGTTATCAGTCCCTAAACTTACAAACTACTTATGAACTACTTATGAACGGGCTGCGTGGCGTGGACTGGGCGGTTTTTTAGGTTAGATGGCCTCGGGAATACACAAAATGGGTTTCAGTCTCAAAGGGGGCAGGTCAGACACGGGAAGAAAGTAGACATAAAAACCATTGGTGTAACAGTTGTAAATTGTCGTTGCTGTGTTGGGAAAATTCCAGAGCTCCAAGCGCTGATAGAAAGTACTGAGGCACAAATCGTTACAGGTTCTGAAAGCTGGCTGACGCCTGAGGTAAATTCGGCCGAAATTTTTTCAAAGGGCCAAATGGTCTTCAGAAAGGATAGAATAAATAAAACAGGGGGTGGCGTGATTATTGCTGTTACAAACGGTTTATCCTGCAACGAAATTGAGGCAGATACTTCCTGTGAATTGGTCTGGGTAGAGGTTATACCTGACCACCGAAATAAATTAATAATTGGATCTTTTTATCGGCCCCCTGACTCAGACGATGCGGTTGCAGAAATGTTCAAAGAAAGCTTGAATCATATTTCAAATAGGTATCCGAAGCATACTGTTATAATCGGTGGCGACTTTAATTTACCCTCGATATGTTGGCATAATTACGTATTCAAAACCGGGGGCAAATATAAAACATCGTCCGAACTAGTTCTGAATGCTTTTTCTGAGAACTACTTCGAACAGTTAGTTCATGAACCCAGTAGAATAGTACGTGGTTGCGAAAATACTCTTGATCTCCTAGCAACAAATAATCCCGAGATAGTAAAGAGCATCAAAACAGATACAGGGATTAGCGAACATCGAGTTGTAGTAGCGAGACTGAATATCGAAATTCCCAAATGCACCAAAAATAAACGAAAAATATATCTATTCAATAAAGCAGATAAAAATTCGCTTCACGCTTTCCTGAGCGATAGTCTCCAGTCCTTCAAAACTAAAAATGCGAGTGTAGATCAGTTGTGGCTTACATTCAAAGACATAATATCAGTAGCAATCGAGAGATTTATACCAAATAAATTAATAAAAGAGGGGGCTGACCCCCCGTGGTACACAAAACAGGTCAGATCACTGTTGCAGAAACAAAGAAAAACGCATGCAAAATTTAAAAAGACACAGAATCCGCAAGACTGGCAATCTTTTACTGAAACTCGCAACCTAGCGCGGACTTCAATGCGAGAATCTTATAGTTGTTTCCACAACGAAATCCTGTCTCGTAATCTTGCAGAAAATCCAAAGAAATTCTGGTCATATGTGAAGTACACTAGCGGCAAAACACAAACAATACCTTCACTACGCGATAGCAATGGTAATGCTACCGACGACAGTACTGCTAAGGCAGAATTACTAAACAGAGCTTTCCGAAATTCTTTCACCAAAGAAGACGAAGTGAACACTCCAGTATTCAATCCAAGAACAGCTGCCAGCATGCGAAACTTAGAAGTAGATGTTCCTGGAGTAGTAAAACAACTTAAGTCACTAAACAAAAATAAATCTTCCGGGCCAGATTGTATACCAACTAGATTCCTCTCAGAGTATGCTGATGAAATAGCTCCGTACTTAGCTATAATTTACAACCGATCACTCAGCGAAAGATCCGTACCCAAAGACTGGAAAGTTGCCCAAATTACTCCAATATTCAAGAAAGGCAATAGGAGTGATCCCCAAAATTACAGGCCTATCTCATTGACGTCGATTTGCAGTAGGATTTTGGAACATATACTTTGTTCGAATATTATGTACTACCTCGAAGAGAACGACCTATTAACCAATAGTCAGCACGGATTCAGAAAGTATCGCTCTTGCGAAACACAGCTTGCCCTTTATTCACATGAAGTGTTAAGTGCCATCGACAAGGGATCTCAAATCGATTCCATATTTCTGGATTTCCGGAAGGCTTTTGACACTGTACCCCACAAGCGGCTTCTAATGAAATTGTGTGCTTATGGAATATCTCCACAATTGTGCGATTGGATTCACGATTTCCTATCAGAAAGGACACAGTTAGTTGTAATTGACGGTAAGTCATCGAGTAAAACAGAAGTGATATCTGGCGTTCCACAGGGAAGCGTTATTGGTCCCCTACTCTTCCTCGTGTTTATAAACGATTTAGGAGATAATCTGAATAGCTCCCTTAGACTGTTCGCGGATGATGCTGTCGTTTATCGGTTAGTGAAGTCAACAGAGGATCAAAAGCAACTGCAAAGCGATTTAGACAAAATTTCTACTTGGTGCGAAAATTGGCAATTGACACTAAATAAAGATAAGTGTGAAGTAATACACATGACCACTAAAAGAAATCCGCTGAACTTCAATTACGCGATAAATCAGTCAAACCTTAAGGTCGTAAATTCTACCAAATACCTAGGAGTTACAATTACGAACAACTTTGACTGGAGAGAACACACAGAAAATATTGTGGGGAAGGCGAACCAAAGGTTACGTTTCATTGGCAGAACGCTTAGACGATGCACCAGCTCCACCAAAGAGACTGCCTACATCACACTTGTGCGTCCTCTCTTGGAGTACTGTTGCCCCTTGTGGGACCCTCACCAGGTGGGACTGACGGAAGATATTGAGAAGGTTCAGAGAAGGGCAGCTCGTTTTGTTTTATCACGTTACGGGGGGGAAAGCGTCACGGAAATGTTGCACGAATTGGGGTGGAATTCATTAAAAGAAAGACGTTATTCATTGCGGCGTGATCTGTTTGCGAAGTTTCAATCACCGACTTTTAGTTCTGAATGTGAAAATATTTTGCTAGCACCCACCTACTTAGGGAGACATGACCATCCCAATAAAATAAGAGAAATCAGATCGAAAACGGAACGATTTAGGTGTTCTTTCTTCCCGCGCGCTATTAGAGAATGGAACGGTAGAGAAAAGTTATGAAGGTGGTTAATGAACCCTCTGCCAGGCACTTAAATGTGATTTGCAGAGTATCAATGTAGATGTAGATGTAGATGTAGAATAATGACGGCACAAATATCCATGCCCGAGGGGGGATTCGAACCCCCGACCGTAATGGTCGTGCAGACCGTGACTGGAGCGCCTCAGTCCTCTCGGCCACCGCGGCCGGCTGGAAACTATACATTAAATTTTTATACGTTTGGAAAATCATTATTGAGTTTTGTTTCAGCCTGAAAATAATTACGAATACTATAGATTTATTTAAGGACAATTTTTTTTTAATTTAACACAGCCTAGATTACTTAATTTTGCTCAATGGTTTTCCATGGAATTATATCCTCGTATAATTCACCACTGACTGAGAAGCTATTTTTGGCAGTAAAATGTCTAGATAGAATAACGTTCGGACCACATAAGACCGACCTGTAGGAACCTCTAGGCACGTGGGAGTAACCGCGTGGTCTAAGGCATCATGCTGCGGACTGGGCAGCCGCTCCCGCCCCGGATGTTGGATCCACCCCTCAGGCATGGTAGTCTCTGTGGTCCTTAGTCTAAGTTTCTAAGTCTAGCGACTGATGACCATAGCAGTTTGGTCCAATAGATTTATAACATTTTAACATACACTTGGGCTACAAAAATAAAAATAGTTCTTCGTCGCAGAAACATGTTGAATAAGGTTACGATGTATTCGATCTTCATTTCAAGTAGTTATACAATATTTAGCTCATGTAACGAAATTCCCTCAGTGATTGTTATAATTTGAAGTAAATCAAACTTTATCCCGGTAGTCTAAGATTACAGTATTCGACGAAGGTTCACAGTACATCATTGAATCATAATGAAGACGTGGAATCTCGAGAAAACTTCTTATCTTGACTGTTAATGACCTCCAGTGATGAAGAAAAGAATCTATATATTTTACGGACTGATGACCACGCAGTTTGGTCCGATAGATTTACAAACATTTAAATCTATATATTTTGGATAACTGGATTAGAAACACTTCTTTAACAATATTTTGCTGCGTGTATAATTTTAAAACTATTAATTTTTTATTATTTTACGTGTATTTTAAGGCTAAAATTCTTACACTTAATAAGGAGTTTCTTATACAGTACTTACATTGTAAAGTGACACGAAATGGATTTATGGTCTAAAATAAGTGTGTATTATTTTAACTATTAACAATGTTGCCATAACGACAAATTGCTTTCGTGACAAAATGTTTACAGCTTTGGCAGAGCTGTTGTTAATTTCGCTAAATATAAAAGTTTTCTTTAATTTATTTTTTTAGCGTAAAAAGCTGCGTAAAACCTGACAGCTAAAACCGTATACAACTACTAAATACGTGAATATTTCCATACAGTTTATGCAACAGTTACGCCAGATGTCAGTATATAACGTCCAAACATCGTAGACGTGCTTGAAAATGACAAACTGTCGAAACAGCTGTAGCACTATTGAATAAAATATAAGCAGCAATCCGGAACTTTCATTGCAATTTCTTAGTGTCTTTGAATGTGTGCAATCAAATGATTAATTGCCCTTCCTCCGACATGGGTGTATATGTAGTCATTAGCATAAGGTAATTTAAGCAGTTTGTCAGTCGAGGGACTGACCACTACAGGCTGCTCCCATAGCTTTACAAACGTTTGAAATTTTGAACATTTTGCTGCCTTCCTTCCCTTGATGTGATGGTAGGTGGGAAGGTTGATTGAATCTTTGGACAAACCGTTTATACGAAGGAAACCCACACTGACTTGTATCTGCAAACTGAAAGTTGTCACCATCTGGGTCAGCGTGATCGGGTACTTCGTACCTTGCTACATAGGGAACACGTCATTTCAAATCTTGATTGTTTATCATTTGAGTTGTCATATTTTGAAGTGACCTATCGTCACAAAGGTTATATAGTGCATGTCAGACAAACGAGCGTTCCGATGTCGCCCAAATGTGCATCGTCTGAGTGAAGGTAACATCAGATGGCCTTTTTGTCTTATCCAAGAAGGATATACAATAGTATTGGCCACAGGTACGATATGAAATGTGTTTCCCAACCATTATCTAAAATTAAGTCAATATTAGGGTCCGTAAATAATAATCTTGGTTTCTTTAAGGCGGATGTCTATAGAATCCTATACATTTATGTCAAATCATATATTAGTCACACTATCAAGACTGAACATAGCTACACAATATTTATAGTAGTCTAGCAAACGTGTTATTACAGAACATTGCCCAGACACAAGTCACCAAGTGCAATATAACAGCTCGGAGACTCCTGCATGCACTCCCACCTATTGCTATTGTGTTATTAAGGAAGCGGTTGATAACAAACTGAAAGACAACATAAGTAGAGGAGGAGGTATTTGTATCTGGCCTCTCAGCACGATATAAAATACACGCAATTGAAATATAACATACAGTTATTGGAACACCACAGGCTTCGCAGGATGATGGAGCCTTTTGTAAAAGTAAGAAACAATGGGTCGTTTCATTCCGCCTGCGGACCTGGCAGGACAACCGCCACAGTCGGATAATTGAGTTCTCCAACCGCAGCTTATTGTCTGTCACTGACAATCGTTCCTCCACACACAACAGCATGGACTCCTGATGTAACAGAGAAACGACATTCTATAACGGAAGAGTACAATGTGTCACATCAGTTCTCTGCAGGTCTGCAAGTCAGTCCCATCAGCCTACTCATTTCCTCGAATCACGAAATAATCGGGCACCAGTCAGAATGACACTTTCTTCCCATGACGTTGGAAAATTAAGTGTTGGTCATGTATCTCCTATGACATCTTCTCAGCTGGATACAGGATCGGCAGTGATTGTAATGCACTAGGGTAAATGGAGCAGATGAGAATGTGTTTTCTCTGTACAAGTCGCAGCTGCTCCAATTCCATTAGCATTACGTGAAGCTCTGCAGAAGAAACGGTATATTCATTTGGTAGACGAATCTTGATAACAGTCTCAGGGCACAACTTGGAGCAACCATTGGAGCCTCCCATTTGGAGCCATCGGTGTGCAAGATTATAAAAACATAGTGTATATTTAAACTGATAAGAAACACAGAGTGAAATTAAAATTCGTCAGATCTAAAGTAATTCTGAGCTTCTGGTAGATCCAAGGTGCAAAAGTGTTCCACTATCAATGTAAAACATTGAAACCAATCACATCCATACCTAAGCGTATTGATTTGTGCGGCCGCCGTATGGTCTCGTCGCTCTTTGTGTATTATGATAAACCTCATCATTGGAGTCTAAGAAATATTACGAAGGTGGATATGGCATGGAAAGCGATGTATATGTATGGCGAACCATGACTAGTCGTCGCATGATGTGAAGTGGTGGTTCAGAAGCCTCAGTAGATAGTCTCGATATGGAGTTTATTCTAAATGCTCCAGTAGCCACACACAGTCTTCTAGGCTGAAAATTGAAACCACTGCTCTCTGCCTTTTCATACAGACGTCAAAGAGACACAGAGGTGGACAAAATAATATAAAAATCTATCATAAATACAATACTTATTAATAAATAAGGATTTGGTCCAACATTGACTTTGAGAACAGCCCTAACTTATCGAGAAACAAGTGTTTATAGTTTCCAACACGATGTCATCCTGTTTTAGAAAACAATCCGCTATTTATCTCCACGAACTTGAACCCGTAGATGTGGTCCTCGCTCTCGGCGATAAATGTCAGGATAACGATTCAGTTATGTCAGAAATGGTGATTTTACTGTCAAGGGAAGATTTTTGATGATATTCTCAAATTCAAAATTCAAATGTTTGTTAAGCTTATGGGACTTAACTACGGGGTTATCAGTCCCTAAACTTACAAACTACTTATCAATTAGCTTATGCTAAGGACGGCACAAATATCCATGCCCGAGGGGGGATTCGAACCCCCGACCGTAGTGGCCGTGCAGACCGTGACTATCATGCTGTACAACTCACGACTAATATGTGTGTGTGTGTGTGAGTGTGTGTGTGTTTGTGGACGGACACATCATCAGTTTGGAATATGGCTGTGTATGTTAGCAATATATTAGTCATAGTAACTAGTTTGCTGTCCTGGATTGTAAGATAATTCATTCATAGTTTCCCAGTTATCCAACCATTGAGGGTAATGTTAGAAAAAATAGAATACAACGATAAATATGCCCGAATCATTATAGAACCTGTCCCGTACTTGACTGTAGGAAGCAGGTATATAGTATCGTTAAGTTTCTTTCGGTATTTTCGATGAATAAAGCCGGTTGTTTGTAGGAAACAATACAAATAAAGAATCATCGGACCTAACCTCACAATTGAAGTCAAGAAATGTCCAGGTTTTATAATTGTGACACCACTTCATTAAGGATTATTAAGGGTTTAGCAACTACAACTTTTCCAACTATGGCCGCGGCGGATTAGTCGTGCGTACTGGAGCGCCGTGCTGCGGTGAGCGCGGCATTTCGCCGTCGGGGATTCGAGTCCTCTCTCTGGGATGGGTGTTTGTGTTGTCCTGACGTTAGTTTACCTTAGTTTAAGTAGTTTGTAAGATACTAATTACCATGTAGTTAAGTCCGATAGAGTAACAAACATTTCAACATTTTTGATCTTCCAACTCTCCATCCAGATTTTTTTTTTTTTATCGAAACAGTGTCATTCAAGAGAGTGTTGAGATTTGCAGCCGTGTTTGCTGGGGTAATTTGATGTTGTCTGGCGCGAGTCAAATGTTGAAATGTTTGAAAACCTGTTTGACTAAACTGTTATGGTTATTAGTCCCGAGAGTTAAAAACTAGTTTAAGTTACACTAAGAACAACACACACATACACACACATGGGGAAGGGAGGACTAAAAGGTTAAAATATTTGCAATTCTAAGGCACCAAACTACTCTGGTCATACGACCCTAGACTTACGAGCTACTTAAACTAATTTCAATAAGGACATCACTCATGCCACTGGAGGACTAGAACCTCCGACACGAGCGGCCGCGAGATCAATCATGTGACGCCTCAGTCTTCGAGGCCATTCCCGTGTGGCACGCGGCATCCCTTTTGTCGTCAAACCGCTCGCAGTCACTGAAATGTTTTCCGTGCGGCGCTCGTATTTACGTGTTAGGCGCCGTTCACACTAAGGCGATATAAGTTAAGCGATATGTAGTAAGCTTTTGACACCATACCTCACAAACGGCTTTTAATCAAATTGCGTGGTTATGGTATATCGCCACAAATTTGCGATTGGATAGGGGATTTCTTGTCAAAGAGGACGCAGTTCGTAGTAATCGATGGTAAGGCATCGACTAAAATAGAGGTGATATCGGGCGTTCCACATGGTAGTGTTATTGGTCCTCTGCTGTTCCTTATTTACATAAACGATTTGGGGGGAAATCTAAGTAGCTCTTGTAGGTTGTTTGCAGATGACGCCGTCATTTACCGTCTAGTAAAATCATCTGAAGATCAAAACCAACTGCAGAACGATCTGAATAAGATATCAGTATGGTGTAAAAATTGGCAATTGACTCTAAATAATGAGAAGTGTGAAGTCGTCCACATGAGTATGAAATGAAATCCGTTAAACTTGGTTTACAAGATAAACCAATCAAAAGTGAAGGCCGTAAACTCCACAAAATACCTAGGAATTACTATTACTTCAGACTTAAATTGGAAAGAACACGTAGATAATATCGTGGGAAAGGCGAACCAGAGACTGCGTTTTATTGGCAGAATCCTTAAAACATGCAACAGAACTACAAAAGAAACTGCATACACTACGCTTGTCCGTCCATTTTTGGAGCATTGCAGCCCAGTGTGGGATCCTTATCAGGTGGGTTTGACGGAGGACATCGAAAGAGTCCAAAGAAGGGCAGCTTGTTTCGTATTGTCACGATACAGGGGAGACAGCGTTACGGAAATGATACAGGATCTGGGATGGGAATCATTACAACAACGGCACTTATCGCTGCGGCGTGGGCTACGTGCGAAACTCTAATCGCCAACATTCTCCTCCAAATGCGAAAATATATTGTTGACTCCCACTTACATAGGTAGAAATGATCATCAGAATAAAATACAAGAAATCACCGCTCGAACAGAAAGATTCAGGTGTTCTTTCTTCCCGCGCGCTATTAGAGAATGGAATGGGAGATAAATAGTATAATGGTGGTTCGATGAACCCTCTGCCAGGCACTTAAATGTGATTTGCAGAGTATCCCACGTAGATGTAGATATTTAGTAAGCGATATATTGCGCCTAACAGTGTTCACAATAGCGCGACGTGGGCGATAAAAATGTGGTGGGAACACAGGTTTCACAGCTTCAGAATGATGATTACTTTCTGAATTATAATTGAGATACTTATTTCGTGTGTCAGAGTTGTAAATATTTACATAGTGGGTTAATATTTTAAAATGTCTTATTACTTCCTTGTCGTTTACATAATAAATAAATAAACAAACAATACACATATCTGTGTCTCATATTTCTGATGCAATTTCCCTCCATAGGCACTCGTCATATCTGTCTTACTGTAGAGCAATGGAATAGTTCCAGATGCACTGATGAGCTTTCACTAAATTAAGGAAAGAAAGCACAGGATTTTATTCTTCCCTCCATGTTCACAGGTCGAAATATCGCTCGCGACTAATGGCTCAGGAGACCGGCAAGCGGTACTTAAAGCGATATATATCGCTTACGATATGTTGCGTAATCGCCCTAGTGTGAACCTTTTGTGTCGCCTCCCTTTAGATCTGTCTGTGCGTGTCGGCCGTGGCGGATTAGCGGTGCGTACTGGGGCGCCGTGCCGTTCCCCGTCTGGGGTTCGAGTTCCCTCTCGGGAATGGGTGTTTGTGTTGTCCTTAAGTTAGTTTACCTTAGTTTAAGTAGTTTATAAACTACGAACTAATAACCCAGCAGTTGAGTCCGATAGACTTACAAACATTTGAACATTTCGTGCGTATCGCTTATCGTATATCGCTTACGAAGTATCGCTTATATCGCCTTAGTTTGAATGGCGTATGACCGTGACAGCGATATGGTTTTTACGCTTTACTTTTACTTCCGAAGTCCGCCTCCGTAGCTCAGTGGCAGCGTCGCTGACCACCGATGCAAGGGGCCCAGATGCGAATCCCGGCAGGGGACTGGGTGTTGTGTGTTTGTCCTCATCATCACTTTCATCATCATCGTCGTCGACAGCAAGTCGCCGAAGTGGCGTCGATAGAAAGACTTGCAGTATGTGGCCGTACCCCTTTGGAGATATACCGGCCAAGAAAAGCCATACGACAGTCAACTGACGAGCTGCTATATCCAGATGCAGATCCCTAATCAGCTCCTCCAGGAACTACATTGGACGACACGACGGATATCATTAGACTCTCGGTAGAAGCTTCTCGTGGCGATTCTCGAAAGAACTCGGCAGAGAGCCGCGTGGGAGTAGCCGAGCGGTCTGGAGCGCCACGTTACGGATCGCACGGCCTCCCGCGTCGGAGGTTCGAATCCCCCCTCGGGCATGGATATTTGTGCCGTCCTAGTTCGTAAGTAGTTCATAAGTAGGTTGTAAGTTTAGTTAAGTCCCATAAGCTGTACAAACATTTGCTTTTGCATTTGTGCAAATGATGATTCAAATGTAGCTACTCGCTCTGTCACAACTGATTCTTGTCTCAGTTCTAACCACTACAATGTAAATAACACTCTTGTGAGGCCTGCACCTACTGGGCGGCCTCAACGTTTGCAGACGAACAGTCAGTAGACGTACGTAGTTCCAGGAAAGTTTAGACAAAAACTTAGGACGTTTGCACCGTATGGTTTTAGTAACACTCTTGTATCTTTATTTAGTAGAAATGAAGAATCCTATCTTAACATCTCTACCGCAGGCAAAACTAAACTTAAGGTGTAACGGGAAACTCCAGACAAGGCAATAAGGTATTATAGTCTTGTTTTCCAAAAACTAAGAGTAATCGAGAAATTGGACACCAAGATTGAACAACTGGAGAATCTGAAAGTCATACAATATCGCTTCCCTGTTGTGGGCGTTCGTAGGTTTACAAAGACATTTGGTAAAGACCAAGTTTTGAACTGTAGACCTGTTTGTTAACTTTCTATTGTAAAATCTTACCGGAAGTTATGGCTATCCATTCAGCAAGATGTCCTGTATTGCTCCGGTCCGGTCAGACAATGTTTTAACAGGCACATAAGCAATTCCAATCACAGCTGAGATGCATAAAATGCAGTCAACCACACTCTGTAGAATTCCGTGTCTCACACTGATTTTCGGGTTGCGCTGGCCATTGATCGTATGCCAACCTATGTGTTGGTCACTGGGGGTCAACAGGATCTCTTGCCGGCGCTTAACTTTACTGTTCCTACAAACTTGAGCGTTCCGAACTACCAAAACTCTCAATTCTACCCGCCTCTGCCCATCACAAGCGCCAAGAGTCAACAACGCGGAAGTGAGTAGGGAACGCAATGTGTAGCTGCCCCCAGCGAACACCGGCTAGACGGTGTTGGCCCAACTCGACAAACACCGCTTACCGGCCTTGCCGCAGGGCGACGTAAGTAAACACAGTAACGTCCGTGAGTGGTCTAAGTACAAGCCACATAGGTCCAACATAAAATTCAGTCACTGCTGTAACTAGGTGCATCCGCAAAGTGGCTCACGGATCATGTAATAATATTAATTAAAGTGTAAACTTAAGGTGTAATCAGTAATTACTACAGCAATTTTAGCTCATGGCGGTAACTAAGCATGTTAGTCAGATAGTGGTGTAATAATTAAAATGACGGAAAGAAATATGTACCAGTATAACATAATGACAATCACTATTTATTTACTTACTAGCTGCTAAACCCGCCATTGCCCGGGTATATATACATTTTTCCAGATTTTCTTAGAAATTTCATCTTCATGTATTCATGAAGTCAGGAATTGTGAAACAGTGAAACAAAGAAATATTCATAATGTACAAAATTATACGTCTGGTATTCCAGCTCTCGTTCGTCCCTTTCTGTTTATCAGCATCTACCTTATGTCCGTACATTTAAGTTTCTTTTTTACACAGCTCAATACTTATGACACCATACATTCTTGACTATGTCTCCTACAATAATATTATTTTCCAGATATGTAGAGTTTAATATTTTGGAACTTTGTGAGATGTATAAATAGTGAATGAATGAAGACTCGAAAATCACGCGTCACGTGATGGGAAAATTTTTGCGACTCATTATTTACGACGTCATATCTCCTGTGCTATTTGTCGTAGCTCGTTTGTAACCACACAGTATTTGTTATCTGATAGTAAGCAATATGTGTGCCAAGTTTAAGTGAAATCGGTTCATTAATTTAAGAGGAGATGTTATAAAATAGCATGATGTAGCTGTTATTCGGAAATTTGATTGTTTATTATGACATATCTCTTTAAATATGTGTCGTACTATGATGTAAATGTTTTAGTACATTCAGTGGTTTAAGTACGTAATGTCTGCAAAATATGACGTGAATGGTAGTAGTAAATACGTAATAAATCCAAACCTCATGCGTGATGATGCGGTTTCTCATGAACCAAATTGTTTACGACTTCATACCTCATGTACTAAATGTCTAACTGTGACATAATATCGAAGGAACATTCAGTAGTATGTATGTGTACTGTCTGTGAATTGTCTAGCGAGTAAAATTTACAGTGTAGAAGTAATAACTTGTAACGTCATGCCAAATGCCGTAGATATAGATCATGAACATCGGAAAAGTAGTAAGCGATAAACATTTTCCTTTCATTATTTTGTTGGAGTTGTCAGCGAGAAAAAGTTCAGTAAAGATTTGAAATTATGTTCAAAGTTTATTGCAAGTCGCTAAGTGCTCTCATTGTCAAATAGTTGACGAATAAAATCACGCTATCACGCGCCGCAAGATAGGGTAGTTTTCATTGTTTATAGCGTGATATCGTATGGACTATGTATCGTAGGTGGTTTTTGTAACAATAGAAAATGATTCCTGACTATAAAGATTATTTGTACCAAATTTAGTTGAAATAGGTCCATTTATTTAGGAGAGGACGTAAATATTATCGCCTGACGCGGCCGTTTTTCACGACTGTCATTGCTTATGACGTCATGTCTCCTTACGCATGTTTCGCAAGTGGTTCTTATCCAAATAGCGATTTTTCCCTGATAGTAAGGAACATGTGTACCAAGTTTGGTTGGAATCGGCCCAGTGGGTTAGAAGGAGATGTGGAACACACATACATACACGCATACCCACATATACACATACAGATGGATTACATTTACCTGTATGTTCTTATTATGAAGCATGATTGTGGGTGTTAGTAAAAATATGCTCCATGAATAAATAATGCAGTTCTGCTCTTCGGTGCTGAGCAACTTGAATCTTCCATATTCCAAATAGCACTTTCAGGAGCATCAGAAGCATCACATGCAGATGGAAATGTGGACAGTCAAAGAGCTATAGCTGTCGTGAATACTCACCATCCTCCGAACGTATACAAACGACTTCAAAATCAGGCAAATTGGACTGGATATTCAAAATGTTCAAATGTTTGTAAAGCTTACGGTACTTAACTGCGGGGTCATCAGTCCCTAAACTTACAAACTACTTATGAACTAGCTTATACTAAAGACTACACAAACATCCATGCCCGAGAGGGGGGGGGGGTTCGAACCCCCTAAGGGGAACGGCCTCGCGCATCGTAGCATAGCACCTCAATGCGGTCGGCCGCTCCGCCGCGGCGATAGGCATAGTCTTGAACAATTCTCTCCCAGTGTTGAATCAGAATGTTGTCTGACTTAGGATTCATTTTACCTCCCATCAACAGGGTCTTTTTGCAATTCCAGATAAACACGTAAAGGTAACAATCAACTCACCTGGTGCAACGAGACTTATTTAACCTTTGGATATTTACTTCTTTCACCAATGGAAAGAAAATCTGCTAAACATTTTTGTGAGCCAGTATTACTCGACAACATTAATATTGAACTACACAGTCGCAACGCCGTCATCCACCTTCATTCATCCTTAACCAGTTCAGTGCACCCATATTCAACACCATGATAAAGTATACCTGGAATAAAACTACATTTCCAATTATGTGTGATGATTTTGATGCGTCTGAAGTATTATTTGTAATACGGAAGAGTCAGGTTGCTCAACAACCAAATACAGAACAGCTTCATTTATAGATGAAAACCCCCAAACATGCATTGTAATAGATACAAATAGCTAAATGAAATAAGTCCTCGACATTAATTTTCTGCTATCTATAAGACTCATTACTATGTATAATTACCGCTATGGGCAGTTAATATTAATGTAGGGCATAGTGATTACACCTTAAGTTTCGATTGTTCAAAAAATGTTCAAATGTTTGTAGAGTCTATGGGACTTAACTACGGGGTCATCAGTCCCTAAACTTACAAACTACTTATGAACTACTTACAACTAAGGACGGCACAAATATCCATGCCCGAGGGGGGATTCGAACCCCCGACCGTAGTGGACGTGCAGACCGTGACTGGAGCGCCTCAGTCCCCTCGGCCACCGCGGCCGGCAAGTTTCGATTGTAATCAATATTATTTCAGTAAAAAATCTTAGCATCTTGTTGCTCACAGAACAACATCCTCACCAGTACCGGTGCAACGACAGCCTACTGAACTCATCGATAAGGTAATAGCCGATGTGAAGTGTCAGAGCGCTATAAGGATCTTTGCTGGGGGGCGCGCGGTTGCTCGCCGTCGGAGGTTCGAGTCCTTCCTCGGGCATGGGTGTATGTGTTATCCTTAGGTTAGTTTAACTTAGTTTAAGCAGTTTGTAAGCTAGGGATCATAAGCAAGTAGTTAAATGCCATACATTTACAAACATTTGAGAATGTTGAATTTGACTGATCTTCAATCTGAGTGATTGTACGACTTCGCTTTAATCACGTCTATTTTCCACAATTTCTACATCGGATCAACGTGTGCGGTTCGGCAGCGTGGAATCGTATGTCTACTATTTCTCGCTCATGTGCCCCAAATTTGATCGCAAACGGTTGGGCATCCTACAGACATTTCTGAAAATGCGATATCAACTTCGGTAATCAGCTTCTTCTCTTTCATTTAAAAAAGACATTCGTCTTTATTAAATAGTAATTAACATCCTTAAGAGAATCCTACAGCTTTAAATGTGTACGTTCATATGTTTGTAAACCTATTGGACCAAACTGTTACGGTCATCAGTCCCTAAACTTAAAAACTACTTAGATTAACTTACACTGAGAGCAACACACATACAACCCATGCCCGAGGGAGAACTCAAGCCACTGTTGGGAGTGGCCACCCAAATCAAATGTTCAAATGTTTGTATAGCTTATGGGACTCAACTACGGGGGTCACAAGTCCCTAAACTTACAAACTACTTACGAACTAGCTAATACTAAGGACGGCACAAATATCCATGCCCGAGGGGGGATTCGAACCCCCGACCATAGTGGCCGTGCAGACCGTGACTAGAGCGCCCTATCCGTAGCAAGATGCCTTAAACCACTCGGCTACTACCGCGCGGCATATGTGTACATATTTTAAGGTATTTCTTATGAAAATTCTGCAGAAATGATGAGAATTGTAATGCGGTATTGTTTTAACATTTTTTGTATCTAATAGTTAAAACATTATGGTAGGAAATGTTGTGATGGTTTGAAATTATATTTTTGAAATATGTACTGCACTTCTGTTTTCGTTTGTTTAATCATGCGTATATTGTAACTACGCGTTGTGGATTTACAAATCGAAGTCACACGGAGAGGTCACACAAGATGTGAATAATGGCCTTCTGTGGCGGCAGAGCTCAGCTCTGCCAGCGCAGACGGCATCAGTATAGCCAGAAAAATCCCTGCAGTCTGCGCTCCGAAGAACGGTTAGAAGCTTTGTTTGTTATTTCGAAATAAATAAAGAGTAGAATAAAAGAAGTTTTGGGTGTACCCCTTCATTCGTGCTCATGAAATATAATCATTATTTCACCACTGTACGATAATTTTTCAGATTAGTGAGATTGTTAATATGTTCATTTGATAAAGTAGTGGAAATCTTTCGAGATGAACCGAAGAAAAAGTACAGTTTTCGAGTACTCACATCTGAAAAAAAGATTTTCGTAATGAGTCTCATAAGTAGTTTATTTCTTGTCTTCAGTGATATTTAAGATATTGGCTATAAATGTAAAGTACACATAGAAGCGAAATTTCACTTTGTAATTGGAAATACGCTATTATAAACTCAAATTCTGTTTACAAATATATTAGACAAGAAGAACCAAACCTACCTCGTTTCATTAAATAATTGTAGCGCGTGTGATGTTTCGAAAACTATTTGCATCATCTTCTGTTCTAGGAGATGTAGCTGCGCTACTTCTGTCTGGAAATAGATTTCGAGTAAAGCAATCAAATGCCAGTTAACAACGTTATATACGTGTTCCGTGAAGTTCTTGTAACTGGAGTGGAATACGAGGAACAGGAAACTTAGCCGCTTATATTATATGCACATTCTCTAGCTGAATAGTGTCTGGAAATTGCGTTACTGTAATTAGTTCGTATATATGGTTCTCACATGTCTAAATTACTGCCGTCATGTCCGTATTTCGTGAATTCATGTATTGTCAGCATACATTTTACAATTTCTAGGAATTTCCGCATTTTGAAGTTTCGATGATTAAGAGCTTTTGACTTTTTCACCTTGTATCGTCAAAATCTTCTATACATTTATATACGATTGACAATTACTTCCAAACGATTTGTTATATAAGTAAAACGATGACGCAGGCACTTCTCGGAAGTTACATTACGGTGCGACATTGCATGCTGCAGTGTGATGCTGCCGTGATCCTTGCGGTTTATAGATTGATATTTCGACAACTGCCAGCGCCAATTTCACAAGCTTTCTGTTGTTAAGGGATATACATTTTTATTCATTTCTGTATTGGAAGAAATACAGGAACAGTTGTAATTCTCCTTGTCGATATGCGGATGAACTGATATTCGCAGTGTGGTTTCCGATTGATAGACAACTTCTATTACTTGTAAACTGTTTAGGAGCTTTATGAAGGATTTCTTCGAGACAAGTTTATGTCTTTATAATGAAGATGCAAATATTATATCCATGTATCGCTCAACTTATGTGTGTGAAAGTTGTTTCTTCTTCAGTCATGAAATTAAAGATGTCACAATTTTATATATACAGGATGACGTAACACCCCCTATATTCCAGGGGCTATTGCACTTATCGACTAACGGTTTTCGGCGAATCATAGCAGACTATGGAGCAAATACTTTGGTATATGCACAACTAGCTGAAAACCCGGCGTTGCCCGGGTATTTATTTATTTATTCCTACCATTGTTCAGGTATATATTCATTTGTTTATAGACTGTATCTCTATAAAATCTCTCGGGAATACAATTGGTAGTAAAGAAGTAATAGATTAAAACTTGGTGCGATATGGAGCGGTTTTCTATGAACGTTACTGTTTATGTGCTCATATCTCATGAACTACGTGTCGTACTGTGATGCAATTTAGAAGGTGCACTCAACTATATGCGTATACACCGTCTGTAAAATTTCCTGCGTCTGCAATGTGTAGTGTTCAAATTATAAATCGTAACGTCATACCGAGAGCCGTAGTTTTACTCCACAAACAGCGGAAAAGTAGTAAGCGAGAAACTTTTTTCCTTTCATCATTTTACTATGGCTGCCAGCGAGAAAAAGTTGAATAAGGGTTTGAAATTACGTTTGAAGTTTTTGCAAGTCGCTAAGTTCTATCATTCTCATACAGTGTATTTCGAAAGTCTTGCCGCATTATATCGCATTTTTTTTGCGATTTCTATTGGTTATGGCGTAATATCTTTTGAACCATGTGCCGTATGTGATTCTTACACATGCAAAAATTGTTACCTCGCGGTAAGGAATGTGTGTTACAAATTTGGTTGAAATCGGTGCAATTGTTTAGGAGAAAATGAGCAGCATTGTCGCAAAATGCAGCAGTTTTTCGCTCATCTCATTGTTTATGACGTCATATCTCGTGAATTATATATGGTATGTGATTCTTACACTTACGACCGTCCTCGTGGATTGAAGCTTACGTGTACAAAATTTCATAAAGATTGGAACAAAACTGTAGATTTGTATGCAACACGTACAAACATACAGACACTCTGCTTTATATATTAGAAGATAATCACAACGTTTATATTGACCGAGATAATGAAGCAAGTAAATGTTTTTTGACTGGGACGTAATACTTTTTTTAAGATTATTTGAAAGCTTTGGAAAAGACGCGTATAGTGACGTAACGCATGTTGATATTCTGATGCAAACTTTTCATAAAAGACGCTGGGAAGTACTGTAAAACTGAAGGTGGAGGCGGTAGGTAGGCCGTTCTTACTGCATAGAGCACGCCAACTCGGCCTGCGGGTCTCGGGAGGCGTGTTTACAGTCTGCAGCCGATTCAGACCGCCTCGACCTTCAATCATACAATATTTTCCAGCGTCTTTTTAGCAGAGTATGAATCACAATATTAACATGCGTTACATCACTATACACGTCTTTTCCAGAGCTTTCGAATGATGTTAATGAAAGTATAGCGTCCCATAAAATAAAATAAAAACATGTACGTGGCTCATTATCTTGGTCAATATAAACGTCGTGATTATTGCGCATATACCAAAGTATGTGCCCCGTAGTCTGCTATGATTCGCCGAAAACCGCTTGACGACAAGTGCAATAGCCCTCGGAATAAAGGGGGTGTTACGTCTTACGCGACTCACCATGCGGTAATTTTCTATCCCGAACGTCCTTCTGTAGAGTCTATATTTTGTAGTTGTCTCTCTTTCTATACCTTAATTAACACGTAAGAATTTTACGTGTAATAACGTGGCACCCACAATATTACTAGCGTAATACAGTTACCGAAGAAGGAAAGAAAAACTTAATTCACACTTTTCTTTTGCATAAACAGTCAGTAAATTGATCCTGGTCTTTTGGTCTTTACGATCTGTTGCTTTAATTTCCCCAAACTCCTAATACGCCATAAATATGAAACATAGCCGCATACAAGACCTTCCGTACGCGTTGGTTCTGCTGTCCACGCAGCACCCCTGCAATTAATTACTCCTGTAACGATCCCGTTCCCACCGCATAGTGGCGAGGTGGGATGGCCCTCGGGCAACGGGCCGTCTGCAACCCGTTCTGTGTCCTCCCCTGCAGGATCTACCTTTCTTGCCTGTGGTACTTTTCACTTACCACGTTGTTTTTAATAACGATGTAGTACATTCATCTACTGCACTTTCTTCAAAGTATAAACTCTTTCACAGTAAATCATCTGATAGGGTAATTTTCATATGTTTCAAACATCCCGCTGCACAGAAATACTGTTGTGTCTTTTAAAGTAAAGGTTCTCTTTAATAGCTTAACAGCGTGTTTTAATTTTAGTCATTTGAATTTTAACTTTTTATTCATATTTTTTGTTAACAAGAGGAACTTTTAAAAAAAGACCTGAAGAAAAAAAAAAATGAATAAACGCAAGATAGTATCGCGGACTGAACAACCTTGTAAGGTTTGTAAACTGCTACTTTATTTCAATCGCGCAGATGAGAGCTTCGGTATCAAAACAGTGCGTAGTGCCCACGTGAGCGAAAAATTTCCCTCCAGGAGAGCAACAGGTAGTTCGTTGCAGGTCTGCTGACGTGCGGGTGCGGGAGCCACAGCAGACCGCATTGTGTTGTGTATGGCAGAACGTTGCGGCAGCAGGTCTCTTGGCAGAGCTGCAACACTCATGTAGATACCAGGCTTCATCACGTCCTAAGCATTACGCCTGGCGTCTCTGCCAGCAGAGCTGCCGTCGCATCACAGTTTGGGTGCGGACCGGAGCTGCATGAATTTCAAGACTAGGCCCTAATTGACTTTTCAGTCCAAGGTCTTTCCCACAAAGCTAGTCAGAGAAATAATACTCTGGCATGTGCTGTATTTTCTGAGGTTGATAAAGAGGAATTAAAATTGACTCTCACCATGTGTCAGGATAGCGAGTGGCGTCAGATAACAACCGTTAATGTCCTGGTTCAAATCCACCTCCGGCCATCCAGCTTATTGTTGGTCAGTTGTTAATGAACAGGAGTGAAGAAGGATAATACAGCGTTGTGTAATCGTTGCTTCCAACACCTGCACTGTTTCCTATTGTTAGTAGCCACGTTAACGCGAGTCGGAGCAATATTATTATATCTTCTTTTGCGCTAGCGGTCGCGGAGACCGCACCTGGGCCTTTGCATTATGGATTCAGCACCGAGCTCTTCCTCTACTGTGCATGTTACAAAACTTAGCCGGCCGCGGTGGCCGAGGGGACTAAGGCGCTTCAGTCACGGTCTGCACGGCCACTGCGGTCGGGGGTTCGAATCCCCCCTCGGGCATGGATAGTTGTGCCGTCCTTAGTCTTAGTTAGTTCATAAGTAGTTTGTAAGTTTAGGGACTGATAACCCCGTAGTTAAGTCCCATAGACTTTACAAACATTTGAACATTTTGAACAAAACTTAATTTGTAGGGTACTGTTTGGAAATTATTTGAAGATCCTTTAGGAAGTGATGTGGGATCAGACAGTGACTATGAGATTCAAAGTGAACATAATTCAGACTCATAACAGTGTGAAAGTGAAGAAGAAATTGTGTTGGTACCTGCAGATCCATCGAGTGAAACATGTAACTGAAATGATGAAGAGACAGTATCATCACCTGAGAATTCTGCAAGAAATATTTTTGGTCCAAACAATTATCGTTGGTCTTTGAAGCCACTTTTGAGGAACTCTCGTGTGCGCTAGCATAATATCATTCGTTTACCGACTGTATTTTTATTTTGTGATTTTTTTTTCGAAAGTTTCTCATGTGTTCATCATTACATGCATAGCTGACAATAAAAATATGGCACAAAGTGAAATTTAAAGGCCAGAGTATTTGACATTTTACAGTGTTACTAAAATAATGTAATGTAAAATCCATATTTTGCAGTTTCACGTTTGAATACATATATTTCATAAAATTAATTTTAAAATTTATTACTTTTGCAGAATTTATGTATACATAAGCAGCCTTTTACGTAATAAATTGGATTAGTTCACTTAGATAACAATCAGAACTATTTATGATTATTTAAAAATTGCGGTGTGTCAGACCGCACATGGGACAGTGTGACAGAAAAATGAACTGGGAAGCTAAGAGTTATAAGGTGTCAAGTGGATCTCTTTGTTTCGCCCCGTGAGGTGTCGTGGAACACAATAATGGATTCTGCCGTGACCAGGTGCTCCCTTATGAAGAAACGTAGTTGTACTCATCACCAGGGACCAACCGGAACACCAAATTTCCCTTCTCAACAAAAAATCTGTAACGACGGAAAGCTGGAACCTAAGTGGCGGTGAGAGTAACCACGAAAAATATTACTGCTTGTCGTGTGCTAGTTTCCGCAGTTCGTTTGCCCATTACATCAGCCACTGAGCACCTCCCTCTTCTGCCACAAATTCTCTTGGTTCTCTCCATACAATGATACTCTTTGTGGGACAGTTAATTGTGGTTAGAAACTGTTGCCATGATCTCTTCTGTTTCTCTCGGATAAGCAGATAAAATTTTGCCTTCACTACCGAATATGTTGCGACATTATCTGCAGCAGGATGGCACTTCAAAATTCGCGGAGCAGCTTGCCTCATATTTATCGCAGAGCGATATTCGTCGCTCCACCGAGGGACTGGTTGCCTTTTCAATTATTCTGAAGACTACAGACCGGTTACCTCAGCAGCGTAATGGATCAGTTGGGTAATATGGTCCACCCACTCGTGGAGGCTGACAGGATATTCGAGTACAGCAAGTCGGCTGTACAGTTTTCAGTCAGCTCTACTATGAACCAGTCGAAACGCTTTTCTTTCGTGCTTCATGGTGTCTGGAAGTTGAAACCAGATCGGGAAATGATCACTTCCGTAGAAGAAATGGACCTCTTCGTATTGAGCGATATGGGCAAGGACAAAAGAGCAAAGAGAGAGATCAATGGTGGAGAATGACCCTGTTTCAGAGCAGAAATAAGTTCTCTGGCTCGTGTTTAGAAAGCGCTCGCACGAGAACAAGAGAAAGCCTCTCAGTTTCAGTGCCCATAGGATAGATAGCTGCAGAGCCTCAAGCTCATTGTATGCATAAAAAATCACCACAGAGGTTTATCGGCTAGGGGATCTGAGTATGGAGGTCATGGAGTGCCACTTAGCCAAGTGCGTCATGTCGGAGCAGATATAGTGAACATATAGTCATTCGATGACGTACATGGACTGACACTGGAACTGCTTATAGATCGGTTCTGAGGGAGAAAGGAGAGAAGTGGTTGGTGGTGTTGACGAAAGTAGCCTTTCCTCCTTCGGCTCTCTCCCTCTCCACTGTGGTCGTCCTTGTTGTGGACAGCACAGCCATGTAACTCAGGGCTAAGCAGCTGATTCTTTTAAAATCTATAGCACTGTTTCCTTTCAGTGGTGCCACAAGGATCACCAGTATTTAGTTGTAGCTCATTTCTGAGACTTCTTTTAAAATGCGGTACATATGTGTAGTAATTATTATGGAATGAGTTATCTGGAGGCTGTTGTGACTCAACTACTCATGACGGACGGATGACTTCAACATGCAGAGGTGTATACAGTCAATAAACATGGCGGTAGGTTACATACGTCGCCAATGTTTCAATAAATATGACGTCCAGCTATACCGAAAATATTAGTTGAGAGGAAGGCAGTAAATGATTGGCGACAGCATATTTCCAGCTATTTTTTAAGAATTATAAATTGAAGGAAAAGCCTAATGTTACTGCCGATCACGCGCTCACGACGGTTTGTGACACCAAAAGCGGTTACAAAATTTTCCTTTAAATAACTGTTGTCATAATGTCGATAACAAGCACCACACTAATAATAATATTTCAAGGAATACATATTCACTTCAAATGGGAAAACAGTGTTTTGTCGGACAATGTGTAGAAAATTGCGGAATGTAGTAACGACAGTCTGAAGAGAACGTCTCTCTCTTCTGGGTAAGTAGGACAAAGCGGCTACTTTACAGATGTTCCCTTAAACTCACTTGTCTATGGCAATTTTAATAATAATAAGTAATACAAGTGTTTTATAGTCACAGAATTTATTCCTTTTATACCAAAATATTTTATGTGGTTATCCGTGACATATAAAAAAATTAAAAAAATATATAAAAATCCCACTGACGTGTTTTACGGCCCACTTCAGGTTTTCTTATATTTATATGATTTTTGCAAAATCTCGGACAGTAAATACTAAAAATAAAAATAGTATATAATTAATCAAACAAAATAAGATAACATTTCATAATAAAATAATAAAAATTAAATATATAACAATAATGACATATTTATATAAAATGCAGCAAGTGACTCAGGCAAAAGGAGTAGAGATGGCTGAAAAGTTAGGTTGACAGGAAGTGCAGACTGGCTAAGCAGGAATGGCTGGAGGACAAATGCTAGTCCGTAGTAGAATGTATAACTATGGGAGAGATAGATACCAGCTGCGTCCAAATAATAGAGACATTTGGTGACAAGAAAAACAGCTACATGAATATCAAGAGCGCAGATGGAGAACCAATACTAAGCAAAGAAGGGAAATCTTAATTATAGAAGGAATATATTGAGGGACTAAACACCGGAAAGGAAATAGAAAGGGAAGAGGAAATAGCCGCACGGAATGACCGCGTGGTCTAAGACCTCATGCTATGAACTGGGAGGTAGTTCCCGTTCGACTCCTCCGTCGGGCACTGTGTGTGCGTTGTCCTTGATGTAAGTTATTTAAGTAGTTTGTAAGTCTAAGGAATGATAACAATAGCAGTTTGGTCCAATAGGTTTAAAACATTTGAACATTTTTGAAGAGGGACTAGATAAAGATGAGATAGAAGATACGATACTGTGAGAAGAATTTGACAGAGCACTGAAACTGAACTGCAGACACCTTTGGGAGAGCCAGTCATGAAGAAATTGGTCCATCCTGTGTGCAAAATGTATGAGACATGGAAAATACCCTCAGACTTCTAGAAGAATATAATAATTCCAGTTTCAAAGATAGCAAGTGCAGACAAGTGTGATAATTACAGAACTATCAGTTTAGTTAGTTATGGTCGCAAAATACTAATACGAAGCATTTACAGAAGGATGGAAAAGTTGGTAGACGCCGACTTTGGGTAAGATGAGTTTCGATTCAGGAGAAATGTAGGAACTCGGTAGGCAATACTCACTGTACGACTTATCTTAGAAGATAGATTAAAGAAAGGCACACGTACAATTCTAGCTCTTGTAGATTTGGAGAAAGCTGTTGACATTGTAGATTGGAATGCACTCTTTCAAATTCTGAAGCAAACAGGGGTCAAATATAGGGAACAGAACGAAGTATACTACTTGTACAAAAACCAGACTGCCGTGGCGGATTAGCCGTGCGCGCTGGGGCGCTGCTCAAGGCGGTTCGCCGTCGTGGGTTCGAGTCACCCCTCGGGAATTGGTGTTTGTGTTGTCCTTAGGTTAGTTTACCTTAGTTTAAGTAGTTTGTAAGCTACGGACTAATGACCCAGCAGGAGAGTCCGAGATATATATATAAACCTTCAATTTTAAGAATCGAATGGCATGAAAGGGATGCAGTGGTCGAGAAGGGTGTAAGGCAGTGTTGTAGCCTTTTAGCCTTTCCCCAATGTTATACAATCTGTACAGAAGAAACTGTGAAGGAAGGCAAGGAGAAATTTAGAGAAGGGTTGTAAGTTCAGCGGAATAAACAAAAATGTTGCGGTTTGTCGATGACATCGTAGTTATGTCAGAAGTTACAGAGGACCTGGGAGAGCAGAGGAGAGGAATAGACATTGACCTGAAAGGAGGTTATAAGACGAATATTAACAAGAGCAAGACAACATTACTTGAATGAAGAATCTGTAGACGCTGAAGTTTTTAGATTAGGTAATGAGACAATACAAGTAGTAGATGAGTTTTGTTATTTGGGTAGTAAAATCACTTCTCACGGGCGAAGTAAACAAGATATAGAATGCAGACTGGCTTTGGGAAGAAAAGCATTTCTGAAGAAGCGAGTCTTTTTGTCATCCAAAATTGATTTAAATGGTAGGAACTACTTTGTGAAAACATTTGTCTGTAGTTTAGTATTGTACGGGAAGCGAGAACAAGAAGATGATAGAAGCGTTTGAAATGTGGCGATAGAGACGAATGCTGAAGATCAGATGCGTAGATCACATAACAAATGAGGTTTGTGTTGAACAAAATGGGGAGAAAAGATATTTGTGGCTAATCTTGACCAACACAAGGGATCATTAGGTGTAAAAAATTTTGAGACATTACAGAATCGTCAATTTGGCATTGGAGGAAAGTGTTCAGGGTAAAAATCGCAGAGGGAGACCGAGGGACAAACACAGTAAGGAGTTTCAAAAGTGTGTAAATATTTGTAAATCTGTGGGACGTAACAGCTCTGGTCATCAGTCCCTACGATTACAACTGCTTAAACTAACTTACTGTAAGGACAACAAATACACTCATGCCAGATGGAGGACTCGGACCTCTGATGGAGAGCAATGGCACGCTCCGCAGCGAGGCGCCTTGGAAAGCTCGTGCACTCCATCGCGGATAAGCAGGTGCAAAGAATGTAGGTTGCAGTTCTTATTCAGAGGTGATGAGGTTATCACAGTATAGGGTGGTGTGGAGAGTTGAATCAAACAAATCTCAGCGCGGTAGAGGACAACAACAACATTATTTATATTTTTATAATTTTGTGTACGAAATATTTGCAAAAATGTGACGAAAAACAGGACAGTGAGACTTTTATTTTTATAATTTCATTTACTTTTTAGCCCTTTTGGATGACCTTTTCAAAGAAACTCAATTACGGCAAGAATTCATACAATTTTGGGAGAGCGTTCGGAAATAATGAAATGATAGTCAATCATCATGAATCAAGGTTATTAATTATGATTTATAGTTTAATAATATTTTATTTCTTTATATAAAGGTATTTTTCAGCGATATATGGATCACTAGATGAATAACCTAACCTTCGAACCTGCACTGAATCACTTACTGCAAAAGAATATCACGGTAGAGCGATATGAAGAATTATATCTCACGATGTGTGTGCCAATTTTTTTTCTCTTTTCTTTTTTCAGTCGATGCATAACATCGAGCTTGCCGCCCTCAAACGGTGTCGGGTTATACAGCCAGCGATAGGTTCTGATCGCTGCTAGCTAACAAATACATCTGCAAAATTAGGTGCCGATCGACTGAACGGCACACGATAAAAAGTTACAGACAGACGTACAGACAGACACTATTGTTGCAAATGTCTTTGGAACGGTGTGAGATATAAAAGAAACATAAGCGAGAAAAGGTGTGGAAGATTTTCTCCTCTACAAATCCTTTTATTAAATTTTCGTGTCTGATGTACGGTTAAAGCGTTACTTTCAGCTAAATTTCGTGCTGTCAAAAACCAAGAAAGATGAAGAACATAAATTACACCCCAGAGGAAGGGGTAGGAGTGTGGATCGTGGGTGGTGGTGTAGGTGGGGAAGGGAGAGGATTGGATGGAGGCGAGTGTGGAGGCTAAGGGGAGAGAGGTGGAGACGGGAAAGGTAACCAGTTACTCTCGACCAATAACACTGCCACATTGTCTGAATAATCATGCTGACCCTGCAAAGGAACCAGTTAAGTTGAATAAAATGATGAGAAACTCCAAGATCTACTGTTTAACTATACGTGAAATGATGCTGAACGATAAAAATTGATATTTCCATTTGGAACAAAACCAATTTTCACATGTGGATACTCGGTAAATAAATGTATTGATTTGTATAACACAAATAGAGAGGTGCATCTCATATTACGTTTGTTTGCCTGCCCATCTTCCGTAGCAGCTGCAATTACAAATTATTATTGATATCTCCATCTTAAGCTTGCTGGAATTAATTAAATATAATTTTACACAGGATGCATTCCGCTTTTATTTACAAAGAATCAACTGTGGTCATTCTGGAAATATGAATACACGTGTTTGAACAGAAGTAACTGAAATTTTCAGACGAACCTAGCAAATAATGACAGGCGGGCAACGCTCACAATCTCGGCGAAAAACAAATGAACAAACAACCACATTGCAATACTGTGTTGAATGGGAAACACATGTAATTCCAATTTTAAATCTAAAGTGAGGTAAAGTGAAATAACACCAATGCAGCGGACGAAGATGTACCTTAGAAAACGGCAGAAAACCTCCAAGTGTTCTTTGCTGTACCTTCTCATTATATTGCCCCGAGACACCATCTAAACCGACTGCCGGCGTGGCGCAGGGGACAGCGTCACAGACTGCGGTGCTGGAGATCACCGGTTCAATCCCGCCCCCCGGCAAAAATTTATTTCTTTGTAATTAACAATTCCAGAATGTTCTTTATCTTTCTTATGTTCACTTCTACTTGTTTCTTATGTTAACTATTCTTCTAATTTGTGGTACATTATGTCTGTGTATAAATAGCAGAGCACTCTGCCCGAGAAGTCCGGGCGCCGTGGCTCAACGCGCTCTGTAATAAGAAAGCTGAGCCAACAAGACACCGAACAAGAATTAACAAAAATGATCAACGTCCGCAACGAAGAGAACTACCCACAGAAAAAAAAGGGGCAGTCAGTACTGCGTGTATATTAAGTTCGTAATAAACGTGCTTTCGGTATAAGTGCTGTGTTCAGTTGCCTTCGAAGTCAAGCCTGCTCCCATTTCAACGCAACAATATCAATAAAGCCGTGGTCCATAAAACTTTTCAGTTTCACCTAACGCTTCGTCCAGAGCTGCGCCGGACATCCTCAGAGGTCTTCTTACTTGCGTTGAGTCTTGCCGACTGATGAGTCGTTTTTTCTTTATTGTCGTTTCAATTCCCCTAAAAAAAGGGGCGGGCCGGCAGCGCTCACTTGCGCTCTTCGGCCTACAGAAATAAAATTTGTCAGCGAAGAACATAAAAACACAAAGGAGATAAAATTTTGGAGGTAATACAGACATAAAATGGAGATTTAAAATGGAGATAAAACAAAGTACATAAAATGGAGGAAACAGTGGTGACATAAAACACTTGGAATGGCGAAAGTGGTGAATAAAAACAGTTACTCGAATGTCAGAAGCGCACACACACAATTAAAATGGGCATAGGGCGGCGGCCATGGTGAGACCGTCCGCTATTTGGAGTTAAAACAAAAAACACAACACAGACTTCCAGAGATACACAGGTTAAAACTGACGGTGTCGGCTGCGGGTTGGCCGTCCACTGTTGTAAGATACAACAATTTAAACTAAAACACACCACACTTGTCGAAGCACAAAGGAGGTTCCGTAGATGGTGGGGCACTGGCAGCATTGAAGATGTGGTGTGGGGGGAAAAGAGATGAAAGGAGATGGAGAGGGTGGGCAGGAGCCACAGAGCCGGTAGGGAAGGGACGGGGAGGGATGATGTCCCAGGAAGCCACGGGGAAGAAGGATGGGGGGGGGGGCGGTAAGAGGAGGATCCGGAGGGACGGAGGAGGGGAGAAGGGACAGGAAGGGAGGGATAGTCGGGGCCCTCAGGGAGAGAAGGGGGAGAGGGAGCAAGGAGAAGGATCAAAGCTGGTATGAAGGGTAGATGTCAGGTCGGAGGGCATCATCCGGGAGGGGGAGGGTACGGAAGTTGCCACGGGAGAGGATCCGGAGGGTGGACAAGTGGAGAGCAGGGGGAATACAGTGGTGGAGGCGCGGCAATGTACCTGGTGCAGAGAGGAGGGGATGCACTAGAGGATTAGGCGGATCTGATTTGCGGGATATGTAACGGAGGCGGAGATTTTCAATAAACAGAACGAGTCTGGGGAAGGTAATGAGATCATAGAGGATCCGCGTGGGGGAAGGGGGATAAACTGGGATACGGAAGGCGAGGCGGAGGGCATGGCGTTCCAGTATATCCAGAGATTTGTAGAAGGATGGGGGAGCGGAGATCCAGGCGGGATGGGCGACACAGAGGACTGGGCGGATGAGGGATTTGTAGGTATAGAGGATGGTAGAAGGGTTGAGGCCCCATGTTCGGCCAGCAAGGAGTTTGAGGAGGTGGAGGCGGGAGCGGGCTTTTTCTTGGATAGTGCGTAGATGGAGAGTCCAGGAGAGGGTGCGATCAATAGTGAGGCCCAGGTACTTTAGGGTAGGGGTGAGACGAATGGGACGGTTATGAAGGGTCAGATAAAAATCTCGGGGACGGAAGGAAGGGGTTGTACGACCTACGATGATCGCCTGGGTTTTGGTAGGATTTATAGACAGGAGCCACTGGTTGCACCAAGCGGCAAAGGGGTCAAGGTGTTCTTGGAGCAGGCGGTTGGAACGGGCAAGGGTGGGAGCTAAGGCAAGGAAAGCGGTGTCGTCAGCATATTGGAAAAGGTGTACGGGAGGGGCAGGCTTAGGCATATCCGAGGTATACAGGAGGTACAGGAGGGGAGAAAGGACAGAGCCTTGGGGCACACCAGCAGAGGGATAAAAAAGACGGGAGTCGGTGTTGTGGACGGTAACATAGGTGGGGCGGTCGGAGAGGAAGGAGGCAATGACCTGGACGAGGTTGATGGGAAGAGCATAGGTTCGGAGTTTGAAGAGCAGGCCAGAGTGCCAGACCCGATCGTAGGCCCGTTCGAGGTCTAAGGACACAAAGATGGCGGCACGACGGGAATTTAGCTGGAGGGAAAGAAGTTGCGTAAGTCGAAGGAGTTGGTCGTCAGTGGAGAAGGAAGGACGAAAGCCACATTGGGTGTCTGGGAGAAGGCGGTGGAGGTGGAAGTGGTGATGGATGCGACGGGACAGAATGGATTCGAAGACCTTGCTGAATACTGGGGTGAGGCAAATCGGGCGGTAGGAGGAGGCATCAGAAGGGGGTTTGTTGGGTTTTAGGAACATGAGGACTCGGGAGATTTTCCACAGGCGGGGGTAGCAGCCAGTGTAGAGGATGGTGGTATAGAGGGAAGCAAGAGTGGTGAGGATAGGGAGGGGACATTCTTTGAGGTGGCGGTATGTGATGCGATCGTGGCCGGGAGCTGTGTTTCGTTTGGTGCGCAGTATCAATTGTATGTCGTGTGCAGTGATGGGGGTGTTAATGTCCGATGGGGGGATGTGGTCCAGGTAATGGAAGCCAGGAGCCAGGGGTGGGATGGAGACATCAGTTTTTTCATGGACATCTGGGAACAAGGAATAATCAAAGTTAGGATTGTCAGGGATGGAGAATACATCAGAGAGGAAAGAGGCAAAATGGTTAGCCTTACTGGCATTATCAGGAAGGGGCTGGTCAAGGTGGAGGAGAGGGTATGTGGGCATAGGTTTCGATCCAGTGAGGCGGTGGAAGACGTTCCAATACCGAGACGAGTTGATTGGGAGGTGGGCATTAAGCCGTGTCACTGTCTGATGCCAGTCCCGGCGTTTTTTGGCAGTCAGGAGGCTGCGCACATGTCGCTGGAGTTGCCGATGGCGGAGGAGTGTATCCCGGTCACGGGTTCGCAGGAAGGAGCGGTACAGGCGACGGGATTCCCGCAGAAGAAGGACAGCCTGTGGAGGGAGTGTGGGACGGTGCGGCTGGACAGCTTTGGTAGGGATGTGCGAATGGATAGCATCAGACAAGGTCTGCTGAAGGAAGGAGGCAGCTTGGTCGATATCATCGGGAGAGTGTAGGGGGAGATGGTGGCTTTCGACCTGATGGGTGATGGAGAGGCGAAAGGCATCCCAGTCTGCTCGGGAGTAGTCATGGACGAGTTTAGGAGGTGGAGGTGGGCGAGGATTCTGTGGGCGATGGACATTGTGTGTGAGGGTAAGGAGAACAGGGTCGTGATCACTGCCTATGGGGTCAAGAACGTCGGCGGTGATGCGCCCAAGGAGATTGGGAGAGATAATGACGACATCAGGGGTGGTGTTGCTACAGGGTCGGGTGTGGCGTGGGAGTGGGACAATGTCGCCATTGATGGTAAGAATGAACTGATGCCACCGACGGAGATCGGCAGGAGTGCGGTAGTGGATATTGAGGTCAGCGGCGACCACGTAGGTTGTGAAGGTGCTATCGATGTGAGCAAGGAAGTCATAAGGGATGGGAACATGGGAGCGGATATAAATAGTAGCACAGGTGACAGTGAGGGAAGGGAGGAAGAGGGTGTGGATGAGATGTTCATAAGGGATGTTGAGGAGGGGATGTGGCCGAACTGGGTGGTGTCGGAGATGGCCGAAAGCCACTCCACCTCGTGCAGGGGGATGGGGAGAGTCGTGACGGTGTAGGATATAGGGTGTGGTACTGACATGTATGTGAGGGAGGAGGAAGGTTTCGTTGAGGAGAAAGGCATCCACGCGGTGTTGGTTTAAGGTGTTCATGAGGAGGAGCTTATTGGTGGGAAGGGAGCGAATATTGGAGTACAGGATGTTAAATCGTTGGAGCGCCATAATGAGGTTGAAAGGTGGGGAGAGGGAGAGGAAAAGGGAGCGGGTGTGGGGACTAAACTAGGGTGTGAGGACGGTCGGTTCGGGAGAAGGTGAAGTGGATGTGATTATGGGAGGTTGTAGCCTTAAAATCAAGGTTGAAGAGGGAGCGAGCGGCCAGGGAGACTTGGTGGAGGGTGTGAGGGCGCTGGAAAGGGTGGATATTTTGGAGGACAATAGTCAGGAACCGGATGATGTCCTCTGCTGTGGGGGGAGGGCATAAGGAGTTATTAGCGGGGATTGGGGGATCAGTGGGACGGACAGGGACGGTGAGTTCTTCTTTGGTGGGAGGGGGGGGACTTACATTTGTAAGAGTAGGTGGGGTGTGCCCCACCGCAGGTGTTACAGGAGGGGGTGGCGGCGTGTGAGTCGGGTGTCTGAGAGCGCCATATATTCTGTAAAAGTGGGCGTGGTCAAGCTGTCACGTTATCAGCAGAGATAGTCCTTGTCAAAGATAAAACATCACTATCGATTGCAATCGGTCAGAGATAAAACCTGTCGATCTTTCAAAGCTACTATCCATATGTTGCTAAGTTTCATAGCTTCTTCTTCCCTGTCAAAATTTTCTTTATGTTTATATATTTCAATTGCTTCCCTGTATTGTCATGGATAATAATTCGTCATAGTAGATAAAACTGATGTTTCGGAAAACCTCACTATACGACTTCCAGATTGAAGAGCATGCTCTGCCACAGCCGATTTCTCTGTTTTTCCTAGTCGGCAAAGACTTTTATGTTCCTTCAGCCTAGTTTCTATACTTCTTTTTTATGGTTCCAATATAAACTTTACCACATGTGAGGTTTTCCGAAATATTAGTTTTATCTACTATGACGAATTATTATCCACGACAATACTGGGAGGCAATTATCAAAAATGTTCAAATGTTTGTAGAGCTTATGGTACTTAACTACGGGGTCATCAGTCCCTAAACTTACAAACTACTTATGAACTAGCTAATACTAAGGACGGCACCAATATCCATGCCCGAGGGGGGATTTGAACCCCCGACCGTAGTGGCCGTGCAGACTGTGACTAACGCGCCGCAGAACGCTCGGGCACCGCGGCCGGCCAGGGAATTTGACAGAATACTGAAAGACCTAACTCGAATCAAGGCCCCTTGAGTAGATGACATTTCCTCAGAGCTACTGAAGCTATTTCACTTGGTGAGTAAGATGTATGAGACAGGCGAAATAGCCTCGGACTTTAAGAGAAATGTAATAATACCCATTCCAAAGAAAGCAGGCGCAGACAGGTGTGAAAGGTATAGAACCATCAGTCTAATAAGTCATAGTTGCAAGATTTTAAGACGAATTGTTTACAGAAGGATGTAAAAGCTTATAGAGGAAGACCTCGGGGGAGATCAATTTGGATTCAGGAGAAATGTAGGAACATGGGAGGCAATACTCACCTTACAACGTATCTTAGAAGATAGATTAAGTAAAGACAAATCTACATATCTAGCTTTTGTAGATTTCGAGAAAGCTTTTGAAAATATTGATTGTAATACACTCTTTCAAATTCTGAAGTCAGCAGGGGTAAAATATAGGAAACGGAAGGTTATTTACAACTTGTAAATTAACCAAACAGCTGTTATTTGAGTTGAAGGCTGAAAGGGACGCAGTGGTTGGGAAGGGAGTAAGACAGGGTTGTAGCCTTTCTCCAGTGTTATTCAATTTGTACCTCGAGCAAGCTGTGAAGAAAGTAAAGAGACGTTTGGAGAAGAAATTAGAGGCATTTTCGTGGAGTGTTGCCTTTTACGGGAGTGAAACTTGGACGATAAATAGTTTACATAGGAAGAGGTAGAGGTTTTTGAAATGTTGTGCTACAGAAGAATGCTAAATATTAGGTAGGTAGGTGGCGTAACTACTGAAGAGGTACTGAACAGAATTGGGGAGAAAAATAGTTTTTAGCATACGTTGAATAAGAGAAAGGATCGATTAGGTAGGACACATTCTTAGACAAAGAGCAATCGTAAATTTAGCAACGGAGGGAAGTGTGTGTGTGTGGGGGGGGGGGGGGGGGGGAATCGCAGAGGTATACCAAGATACGAATATAGTAACCACATTCAGAGGTTTGTGGGTTGTGGGTTGCCGTTCTTATAAGATGATTAGGCTTGCTCAGGACACAGTAGGGTGGAGAGCTGCTTCAAACCAGTCTCCAGACTGAAGACAACAACAACAACAACTATACGGACCAACGATCAGAGTAGTTTGGCCCCTTATGTAAACAAAAATTAGAAAATTTTAAATTGATACAGGCAGTGAATGAAGTTCGTCAGAAACTGTAAGCGAGAAAACAATGCGGCGGAAAGTTTCATTCAGCATCTGCATTATTATTGATACCCCCATTTTTAGGACGACAGCATAGTTCTTCGTACTGGAAGTTGATGTGCCTGGTTTCATGAACGCTCTTCCACCTTATTGTATTTCGACTGGTCTGCAAAGTCAGGCTACTTTAACCCCAGAGACAAACTGTGGGACAAGATGAAACAGCACATGAAACGTCAAAATCAGAACTCCCAAAATGCGGGGGAATTGCACGAGTCGATTAACCTTGACGGGACGTACTTGTACAATCTTGCAGGTTTATTTATTTGTAACGAAACCAAGTGTTTTTCAAGTATAGGAACTGACATTAAAAGGCATCAAATGAGAATTCAATGATTTCCCTAAGAGTGACTATTATTTTTGAGCGACATGGCGCAATTGTAACATATTGGACTCGCATTCCGGAGGACGACGGTTCAATCCCACCTCAGACAATGATGATTGATATTTTCTGTGATTTCTCTAAACCACTCTGGGCAAATCCCGCTGTAGTTCCTTTAAATGTGTACAGCTGAGTTTTTTCTCCTTTCTTGACCAAAACTATCGGAATGTGTGGTCCAACGGGCGGGATATCGACGCTACGTTAAACCCTAATCTTACTTCCTTTCTTTTAATATTGTGTACTGTGACCTTATTATACCAAGCAATATAGGTGGATACTGGGATGGTACCAACGTCTCTCCTCCCTTGTATGATTCGCAAACATTTAGTAAACGTTCGCAAAAAGATGTGGTACACAAATTCTGTGCCGACAGGTGAATAGATGGAATCAGAAATGGCATCCAGTCACCTTCAAGCAATAAAAATATGATGGGAAATATACCGTCCCTTGTACGCACGGGTAAATACAGTAAAATAATAAGAAGATCGCCAAGAAACGATATGAAAAGGAAGTAACAGGTTAAATGTGTAGCGGAATGTGGAGTTCTTATCGATTAGGCTTGACGGCAGAAATCAAAACCAATTCTTTTAACTCATTCGTTTATTTCGTGTAGGAATTGCGAGACTTTTAACAGATATTACCAAGAGAGCTGAAGCATTTATGTGCTTCTACCTTTTATGTTACACAATTCGCTAGTTGAGTACCACAAGAGAATGAATTTACAGTTGTGGAATTCGTCTTGAACACACATCCGTCAAACACTTTGACCAGCTTAATTTGAATTTGAGATATTGTAAGTCATAAATTGCTCAGTGCCAGATACTTCAAAAAAGGCTTACTTGCATTCATTGACTTAATAACTACCGTTTTGTAGCTCTGAAAGTTTTTGTGAAAACCTGTGAAGAAAAGTCTTTTAAAAATGACATTCTGTTTCTAAGATACTTATCAGTCTATTCACCTCGTCATCGTAGACTAATTGATGTGAAACTACCCACGCCATTGATGAGAGGACTGCAGTCCACGAGGTCACGTGACTAATGAGAAAATGGCAAGCATCAAAGGGCGGTCTCAACAGTGTGCTCTACCTCTACGCGAAAGGCTGCGGACGTCGGGCAGTTTGAAAGGGCAGCGGAGAGGGACCAGTCTCTATTTCGTAGGTCGTCAATTAGCAATATTCCGACCTGCAGGGCGCCATTGAATTGCCAGCACTTAGACACATATGAAGAGAATCGATTCTACGTATGGGTCGGTGCGAATATCAGATTCTAACGTAGCCTCGCATACGAGACGCACACTCGTGGCTGCCCTTTCACGTTGCATTGAACAGGCACTTCATTTCCTGTAGTATATTGCACAGGGACGAGTTCACCATTATGCAGAATTGCGCCTCGAGTAGAGAGAGTGGCCTGATTGTATGAACTTCAATGCATTTCCAGATCTTCTGTCAGAAGTTTCAATTTCATTAATTTTCATTAAGTGTGACGACATTTGCAGGAATTTGCTCTCAATGCAATTACACCTTTGCATCACTGTGTACTACCCCATATTGCACTCCACGAAGATTGGACTGGTGTGGAGCCATTATGTTTTCAATGAATTTCAACTCAGTCTTCTTATGAGTGATGCTGACATCAGTTTCGTAGATCGTGGCAACGGACAACGGATGTCGACAGCTGTACTTCTTATATTGTGTGAATTTTGTCATACATAGTTCCTTGTAAGCCATATAAAGCTCTAAATCTTTGGTTCAAATACTAATCTTGTTACACTTGGAAGCTTCGTTTGCACCTTTTCCTTCTGTGACAACAATAATAATATTTTAAAACCTTCGCTTTTGCTTATCAGATTTTCTCGATTTTAATTCTTGATTCAGTGATTTGACATCTACATGTTATTCAATGTGTCTCGTCTTAGTTTTGTAAAATACACTGGCAAAAAAAATTAATACACCTGGAAAGATGAAGCCGATTTGGATCCAATGACAGCAGATGTCACAGAGGATATATCAGATGTACTGATAATAGTTGTAACATCGTCTGCCAATAGACTGAGCAGTGACAGAGCGACAACTGTGTATATTCTTCATTACGGAATATTTCCGGCCATAAGGCTCAGTGTGATATAAGTGTGTGAAGAAAAGACGCATCGTGCCATTAGGACGCGATCATGATTCTTACAGCCAACTGAGCGAGTTGAGAAAGGGGTCAAATTGTGGCCTTCCGAGTAGAGGAATAGTTCTTTTGAAGATTCAGCACAGATGTTGGACGTGCTGCGTCAGTTGTGCCACGATATGGGTTGCAATGGTCACGTGAACATTTTCACGCCCGTAGATGAAGTTATGGATGTGCACGATATACAGACGTCCGCCAAGATAGTCGAACTGTAAGTTCATCAGTGGCAGATAGTACAGCTTCCACAGCACAGACAAGACGGTTTGTGAACCTAGAAGTGATAACACTGTCTGTTGCCAACCAGTTACTAGCAGTGGGATTACGGGCCCGGACACCTTTAGCCTTCCTAGCCGTGGTCTTCATTGATGAAGGAAGATTCAGTCTGCACGTTAGTAACAGTCGTTTGCGGCAACAGCTAGGCCTGACGAGCGAAATCTCGTAGGACGCATTCGTTCAAGACCTCACACGGCGAACGTGACCAAACAACTTTTACTACAATTTTACTGGACGTGTTTGATTATCCTCCGTAAAGCTCGGACCTCGGTCCCAGCGACTTTTTCTTGGTGGTCAACACTGGAACGATGATGACGAGCTGAAAGAACATGTTACACATAGTTGAATAAACGGGCGGCAACCTCTGTGCGGGAAGGTTTTCAGTTTAGCCTTGACGTCCTAGGATTACTACTAAGCGTTTTGAATTCTTGTGGAAGTTTATTAAAACTGGATGAGGCAGAATATTGCACACCTTTCAGCACGGGGGTCAAAGACGTATGATCCAAATGCGATTCTATTTCTGTCTAGTATTAACAGACTGACAGCTAATAACTCCTGGAAACATTCACATATTATTAACAGCGAATGACATTAAAGATAATATGTATTGAGAGACCAATGCAAGAATATCCAGGCTAGTAAACAGGGGTCTACAAGACAAGATCTTGAACATGAGAACAATATGCTGAAAGGAGCGTATCAGATGAACATTAACAAGAGAAAAACATAGGTAATGAAATGCAGTGTAAGAAAATCAGGGGATGCTAAAGGAATTAGATTAGGTAACGAAACAATAAAAGTGGTAGATGAGTTTTGTTACCTGGACAGTAAAATAATGTATGATGGTTGCAGTACAGAGGATATAAAATGCAGAATGGCAATGGGAAGAAAAACGTTTCTGAAAAAAAGAAATTTGTTATCATCGAATATTAGCTTAAGCGTAAGGAAGTCTTTTCTTAAGGCATTTGTGTCGAGTGTTGCCTTGTATGGGTGTGAGACGTGGACGATAAATAGTTTAGACAGGAAGAAGATAGAGGCTTTTGAAATGTGGTGCTACAGAAGAATGTTGAAGATTATTTGGGTGGATCACGCAACTAATGAGGAGGACTGAACAGAAATGGGGATACAAGGAATTTTTGGCATATCTTGACTAAAAGAAGGGAACCATTGGAAGGACTCATTCTTACACATCAAGAACTCGTGAATTTAGCGTTGAAGGGAAGTGTGTGGGGTAAACATCGCAGAGGGAGACCAAGAGATGAATACAATAAGCAGATTCGAATGGATGTAGGTTGCCGTTCTTATGGGGAGATGAAGATTCTTTCACAGGATAGAGCAGGGTGGAGAGCTGCATCAAACCAGTCTCCTGACTGAAGACCACAACAACAACAACAATGTAAGATTGCTATAAGAGAGAGTTCATTAGAGAACGATTGGTAAAAGACACAGTTCTGGTGCTGGAATGTATGGACAGGTGAAGTTCATGGCCGAAAATCTTACAGTTAGTGTAAAAGCTGTGTAATGGTAGAGCACAGGCTTTGTGATATGAAGTGATGAAAGTTTCTTGAAATTCGGCTAATACATTTTCTGCCAGGGGGACCTATAAAATTGAAGAGAGTGTTTATTTCGTATCGTCATCTTTTAATAAATAACGACGAGGAATTTTAATTAGCTGTCAGTGCTTTTGAGGGCCGCAAGGCATTTTAAAACAACACATATTTTTCTCTTTATTAAACGATCACGCTCCTATATTTATAAATCGGTAATTGGCTCACATGAACTCCAGAGTTATAAGTAAATAAAAAGTATGGACGTTCAGAATATACTTACATGGTTATAACGTCATTTGTAGTTCTGAAGTAGCAGTTGTAAAGTGTGGTCTAAATAATATTTCCAGTACGTTCACTAAAGACAACGTCTGACCTATAATACTTACACTTACATGTATTGTTGTCAGTTTTCGTGCACTTCTCAGATTGGCTACTGATTTTCAGCTGATTTTAGAAAAACAGCACACCACCAAACCTGTACGCAATGGGAGGATGCACAACAGGCATCACAAACACACACACACACACACACACACACACACACACACACACACACACAAATAAAAACAGTTTTAATGACCAGTACACGCTATAAAAACAATTTTTCTGGACCTCCAATGCCATACTTAGAAAGAAGGAAGATTAGGTTAAAAAATGTTCAAAGGTTTGTAGAGCTTATGGGACTTAACTATGCGGTCATCAGTCCCTAAACTTACAAACTACTTATGAACTAGCTTATACTAAAGGCGGCACAAACATCCATGCCCGAGGGGGGATTCGAACCCCCGACCGCAGTGGCCGAGCATACCGTGACTGGCACGCCACAGACCGCTCGGCCAATGCGACCGGCAAGGAAGATTAGGATTTAACATCCAGTCTACAGCGTGGTCATTAGAGACGGAACACTATTCGAAAAACCTTGAGCCTCTTAACTGTCATAAAATGTTATCAAACTTCCCTATAGCCTCAACAATGGGAAGCACACCCATTTCGCTGAATGCAAGTGACGAAATAACATTTTTATCTTCGTTCAAAACACAGTTAAGTAACAGTATAGGGTGACTGTAGACATTTTATGGAAGAAAATCAACGTTTGACTGCACGCTGTTGATTTATATGATCAAAAACTTTCAGGAGAAGTTGGAAGGTGAATAGCCGTGGGGACGAGTGATGTGGTAAGACCCTGCCGTAGTGTTGAAACGACAGATACTGTTCATTACGGGTCGCCCAAGCAGTGGCAGGCTAAGGCTGTTGGAGGCCCGGTGCGATGGCATAATAAAATGAACCCCCCCTTCCCCCGTCCAATTGGAAACCCAAGTATTGCTATAAAAGAAGGAATTGGAGGCCCCACCACCAGGACGAGAGGCATGGGGCAGTCTAAATATATAGCTTTCGAGATTTGGAGGCCCCAGCAGAACGAGATTGCAAGCGCCCCCTCCCCAAAACAAAAAATACCCTTGCTTTCGAGGTACTTGGAGCCTCCCCCCCCCCCCCCCCCCGCCCCACGCCTTAGTCGGCCACTGCTCCAAAGGTCAACATCTGCAGCAGACGATCGGTGTGGAGGACTTCTCGTGTGAAGGACTCCTCGCGTGAAGGAAACCTAACCAGACTGGCACCATGATAAAACCTCAGTTTTGCTGATGGCATGGGGAGGCCCGGCTTTGGCAGGGTTGGATTGGATCACATGTTTCCCAGATATGAATCCTTGAGATAACATGGAAAGAGCTATGTATCCACGTTATTACAACGACAAAGTCTACGGGATTTAAACACGATTGCCATTGCAGGGATAAGTTAATTACCATTCAGCACACCACGTACGATGGAATGGCCGTGGGGTCTGGAGCGTTACGTTACGGCCGCTCGAGTCGGGAATTCTAGTCCTTCCAGGTGTGTGTGTGTGTGTGTGTGTGTGTGTGTGTGTGTTGTACTTAGTGTAAATTAGTTTAAATTAGTTTGAGTAGTTTGTAGCTCTACGGACAAATGACCATCGTAGTCTGGTCCCTTCTAATTACAAACATTTGAACATCTGATCTGATAAAGCCGGCCGCAGTGGCCGAGTGGTCTGCGGCGCGCCAGTCACAGTCTGCACGGCCGGTACGGTCGGGGGTTCGAATCCCCCCTCGGGCATGAATATTTGTGTCGTCTTTAATATAAGGTAGATTATAAGTAGTTTGTAAGTTCAGGGACTGATGACCCTGCAGTTAAGTCCCTTCAGCTTAACAAACATTTGAACATTTGATCTGATAAAACCGATGAAATACATACTCTCTAAGATGAGAACAATATATTCTCTAAATCATAACTGAGTCTCAAATAAATCAAAATCCCGGTTTGAGCAAAAATGTTTCCAAATTATGAAGGTGTTTGCATCCTAAACTGTCATTATATGTAGTTACTTGCGTAATACATATTGTAATTTTAGTCTGATATTTTCCCAGATAGTAATAACTAACAAGCAGTGAAATATATCAACAATGAAAGGAAATGGATAATGTTTTGCTTTACCAAATACCTCAAAAATTTGCGAAAAGGCAGTATTAATTTTCGGTAATAAATATATCCTGAGCAGAACCTCATGCGGAACTTACTTTTTATTTTTTTTTACTTTAGAAACAGTGAATCAGTTTACAAGGTTATATGTTTTTTTAAAGCATAAGAGAGTTGAATATACTGTAAAGGAAATGGCACGACTGTGTAAGTATTGATACATTTCTGTACGACGAGAAGTGTCTATCGACCTATTTGAGGTAGTAAAAAAAAGAAGTTACACTGACGTTAAGATGAAAGGATAAACGAGATAGCTTCTGTCTTTGATGTTGTAATTGTGTTTGCCTTTCTTTTCTTGATTATTATTTCATTCCCTTCACCCGATACGGGCGGGGGCTGGGCTCTCAGCAGTAGAATCTTTTGCTCTTCAGCCATGTGTTTATATGCGTTGTCACATTAAATTTGAAGGCATAGCAGTGCGAGAAAGAGTTTGGGGAGGGGAATGAATTCTCTAATATTTAGAGACTTTGGTGGCAAACAGGTTACGGTATTCATTTGATAGGAATTCTGGAGATTAGGGTAAATGTAAGGCATACTGCGGGAAGGCAGATAATGAGGTTGGGCTGGATGTGTGTCCGTTCTGTGACTGTAGTATCCTGGATTTGCGCTGTATGGTGCTGGGTTTTCACGTTCTGCTAAATAGCAGTCCACTGTAGACAGGAGATATCTATACGAGTAGTAGTCGCTGTGTCGCGTGGAATGGGCGTATTTTTGGGGTACAGGGCTTCAGGAAAACACAAAATGTGCTGTATGAGCGGGAGTAGGTTAAACACACAAGAGACGCAAATTTACGAACTATTGGTATAACAGCAGTAAATTGTGGTAGCTGCGTTAAAAGTACCAGAACTCCAGTCGCTTATAGATTGCAATGACGCATAAATCGTTATTAAGTATTGCAAGCTAGCTCATGCCAGAGATAAACTCAGCTAAAATTTTTGCATAAAATCTGAAGGTGTTCAGAATGGATAGATAAAACAGGCGTTGGTGTGTATGTCGCCGTAAAAAGTTGTCTAACATGTAGTGAGATTAATAAGTGGTTAATAATAGGTTTCTTTTAACAGCGACCTCAGGGGGCTCAGCATTAATTTACTGAGTACAGGTTGGCGAATCCGGCGTCCTTGAGTTAAGGCAGCACCACCTAGAAGACAAGGCGTCACAACGGGCCGTGCCAACGTCACACCGAGAGGCGGAGAATGCTAACTGATTGTCCGGCCGCTACGAGGCGTTTGGCTGTGCCCCAATGGCCAGCCAGTCAGCTAGCGTTTGCGGCCTCTCGGTGTGCCGTGTGCACGGCCTGTAGTGAGGCCTAGTTTACTAGGCGGTGTTGGCTGAGGGCTGGTAAGCGCCGCCAGTCTTCTGGCACCGTAATTAACGTGTGGCACGGCGGTGGAAATTTGTGTGTATCAGGGATTGGGGGTCTTGGCACGACCGTCCAGATCACGAGGAAGGAACAGCCGCTAGCAAGCAACCTCTGGGGATACAGCTGAACCTATTAGGCTTACCTAGGCATGAGGCGCTCTGTCTAGCTGGGCACTTAATTCCATAACTGCTCGTGGGACCGAGATGAATCTGTCGAGTGTTTTTCAACCTCCTAGTGGGATGGTTGTACCACTGGGAGGGGGGGGGGTGCCAACACACAACCTAATAAGACTGCCGCAAGACACCAAATTAACCGACTGCCGTCGTAGCGCAAGGGATAGCGTCACTGATTCCGATGGTGACGGTCGTTGGATCAATCCCGTCCACCAGCAAAAATTTATTTATTTGTAATTAACATTTCCAGGATGTTCTACATGTTTTTTATGTTCACTTGCAATTTCTACATGTTTATTATGTTAACTATTCTTCTAATTTCTGGTACATTCTGTCGGTGTATAAATAGCAGAGCACTCTGCCTGAGAGGCAGTCAATGCTGCGTGTATGTTTCAGTTCGTAATAAACCTGCTTTCAGTATCAGTGCTGTGTTCAGTTGACAACCCTGCCTTCGAAGTCAAGCCTGCTTCCATTTCAACGCGACAAGACGACTAGGTGCGTCAGCCCTCCGGATTCGGGAAGTACTACCCAGAGCTTTGGAATAGTTACAGGGCGCTATCCGGGATGTAGTTTGGTAATTAAACGTAAAGGAGGTACTTCATCAGAAACGAGTTTATCTTCAGGCGTACCCCAGGGGAGTGTGATAGGACCGCTATTGTTTTCTATCTACATAAACGATCTGATGGACAAAGTAACTTGTAATTTGCGGCTGTTTGCTGATGATGCTGTGGTGTATGGGAGGATGTCGTCTTTAGTTGACTGTAATGTAATAGCGTACATTATGATCTAGACAATATTTCTAGTTGGTGCGAAGAATGACATCTAGCTATCAATGTGCAAAAATGTAAGGTGATGCGCATGAGTAGGAAAAACAATGCCGTAGTGTTAGAATACAGCATTAGTAGTGAGCTTCTTGATGCAGTCGCGTCGTTCAAATATCTAGGCGTAACATTGCAGAGCGACATGAAATGGAACGAACATGTAAGGACAGTTGTGAGTAAGGCAGACGGCCGACTTATTGGGAGAATTTTGGGAAAATGTACTTCATCTGTAAAGGAGACCGCGTATAAAACGGTTGGACGACCACGACTTGAGTATTGTTCAACTGTTTGGGACCCGCAGTAGATCAGTTTAGACTAAGACATAGAAGGAGTTTAGAGGCGAGCTGTTAGATTCGTTACTGGTAGATTCGACCAATGCGCGAGTGTTACGGAAATGCTCCGGGAACTCAAATGGGGATCGCTGGAGGAAAGACGGCATTCTTTTCTAGAAATTCTGTTGAGGAAATTTAGAGGGCCGAAATTTGAAGCTGAGTGTAGAACAATCTTTCTGTCGCATACTTACATTTCACTTAATGATCACAAAGAGAAAATAAGAGAAATTAGGGCTCGTAAGGAGGCATATAGGCACCCTTTCTTTTCCTCGTTCTATTTGGGAGTGGAATAGGAAAGGAAATGCCTAGTAGTAGAACTATGTACCCCCCGCCACGCACCTTACGGTGTATTGCGGAGTATGGATGTAGATGCAGTTTTGAAAATATTTCACCACTTACATCCCGAAAGGTCTTGAGGGTATTGACGCTAATCTGAAATCTGTCAAACGACTCCTTACTGCGACATTGTTAGTCGAAACAATCAACCTTCATACTATAAAGCCATTAACTAAATTTTACTCAGAGTTTTGTTGTATAAAACAAATCATAAACGGAGATGATTGAGGAGTACTTGAACTGAGAACCTATGCCTCAAACCCGCGAAAAAGTCTACAGATGAACGCAATGGACAGGAAAATACATTCCAATCCTTATCGAGGGTCGATTTTCGACCTTGAGCAGGTAATAATTTGAATAGATATCCTATCTTTGCTCCTAACATCTACATTTCCTAAGTGCTCATTTGAATAAACTATAATGAGAATGTAATTACACCGTTCAGATATACTGGATAATAAAAAACCGTACTACAGTGAAGTCAACAGTCTGACACAGTTTCCCGAAGTTATCTTCGGTATCTTTAACGATTACCAATTACGTAGAAACGACTCTTGCCTCTACAAGTGATTACATGATTCACTGTTTGTCTTAATATAACTTCAGATTGACAGCTTCGTATGCAAATAAAGGTTGTGGACTTATTACGTCTTTAAAAACTAACGAGTAGTGGACGACAAACATTTCCATTGAGAATGGGCTACATAACAGTTTTATTTTATTTTATAATATTCCCTCTATACTTCGTTTTCCTCTTTTTTCGGACGTCAATAGCACACAGTGTATTGTTTACAAACAAAACAGTGCCAATAAAAGCACGTGCGGCGTCGAATTTGTTTCTTTGATAAACGCTTGGCATTGACAATTTTTGCAACACTCTACTGAAGCACTGGATGATACTGAAAAACCATTCAGTGGTCTCTGCTGACATATTTCTGTATCACTCATCACAAACAAACAATACCTTAAATGGCTCTCAAAATGGTAACTAACTGTGTCAGGTCCGTATGCTACGCCAACATTCCTTGCGGTCCTGATGTGCTAAGGTCATTTTTTAAAATACAAGCTAAACTGTATTTTCAGTATAAACCGAAAGGAAAATACACAGCATAAGGTGAATTCAAGATCCGTCGTATCTTCAGATTTCTTCTCAGCCAGCAATATAATTTTTATTGGTGTGTGGAATACTTTTCCTCGAAGTAACCAGAATTTGGTATGGTTCACCAAATGAGCATATTTGATTTCTTCTGTGCCCCATTGATGCTGGTTTTGTGGTATCACCCACTGTGTTTGTCGCGTGCCCCCTTATTTATGTATACAAGCACGAATAATTAGGGCCCAGAGGTAAAAATCCAATACATTGTTTTTCCTTGCACATCAGCACAGAGATCCGAGGCAATGTCACTTCGTCTTCCTTGCTGAAGTAGGACAGTAGTTGGACCTACGGCAGCTACTCTCCGAAAAGATGGATGCTAGGAGTACTTGCACACCTCTTAGCTGACGCTTGAACTCTGCGCCTGGTAGACCCATCTGTTGCTTGAGCCACGGCATTTTCCTGGAGTGATTTAGGGAAACCACGGAACCTAAATCTGGATAGCCGAAGGTGGATTTCAACCACCTTCCTTCCGAATGCGAGTCCAGAGTGTTTACGGCTGCGCCACCTCGCTAGGTTAATCCGGCAGACGGGAGTCATAGAGACTCTGTACGGGAACTCATAAGATGCTGTAGGGTCTCCAGTACAGGTTAGCGGAGATAAATGGCATCACGCATTGCTCTGCTCACCACACGCCACAGGACGGTCCTCCTTCGGAGTGGTGCTTCTTGGTTGGAACCTGCATGAACCTGCATGACGGACCACTGTGACATCTGAATGGCCCGCATGCATTGCTATTGCACAACAACATCAAGCCACTTAACACAGTCTAACGACGTGGCCCCTATAAAATGCGTTCAATTGGTGAGCATGCTGTTTAACACTTCTACGAGGCATTGTGGGTGCTTCGTAGTGTATGTAAACGTCTTGTTCCACTGTCTGAATCGCGGCAGTTTTTACAACAGAGCTGTGACATCATGGACACAGTTCTATGGGCATTCTACAAATTACACACTCGTGTAAATCTAGTAATTCACTCAGACGTCGATATTCGATTACTCCTTCTGAGTGTATTATTTTTCTTCTGTTACTACGTGTATATAGTTTTTCAATTCTTCAGCAATTTGCCAGGTTAAATTTAAAAAATAAATTGAGATGAACTGTAGCTTCGTTTTACTCAAAGATTTGTAATAGTTTAAAGTTTTCCATTTCTTGTAATGGTTATATCTGATCCTTGAAAGGCTTTCATACTTTCTCTTACCTTTAATGTGTGCAGAAGTCTTCATCTTATATTCGTTACCTCTCACAGCTTTTCTGTCTTTCCTTATCACAAGTGTGAATAGGCAACGTGCCCATTTAACGATGTGTTATCAAAGATTTGTCTAATGGTAAAGGTATTGTATTTGGTATATATTTTTATCCCGTGTTTAGCAGTGAGATTCCGCATATATTTTACGCAATACTTCTGCTTGCTTTCTGTTGCATGCATATCATTCTAGCTAATTACCAGTACTCTGGCTTTCTCTTATGCCGAGAATGTCATTAATACTTCAGAAATTCCTTTCAGTATGGGAGACCATATTTGATCACTCGGTTTTTTATATTGAAACTACTTTGAACTTTTTTTTTTTTTTTTTTTTTTTTTTTTTTTTTTTTTTTTTTTTTTTTTTTTTTTTTTTTTGTAAACTATAACACAGTCAGCAGGTATTAATATAAGTATGTGAGAAAGAAATATATACTGATTTCTCTGTCATCTAATTAGCCTTGAACAGTGAGAGTCTGTCATTAAGTGAGGACTTTTACACTACTTATTGAGTGGTTCGAGTGGTTCCTCAGTTCCTGGAACACCAGAATCAATACCCTAGTTGAAGCACGCTGCAGAAAAATGTTCAAATGACTGTAAATCTATCGGACCAAACTGCGTGGTCATCAGTCCGTAGCTTACAAACTACTTAAACCTAGGTAAACTAACCTAAGGACAAACACACATCCATGCCCCAGGGAGGACTCGAACCCCCCCCCCCCCCCCCCCGTTACAGAAATACTTTCCTTTGACACGAACACAGAATAGGAATAACTAACGGTAGAGAATTGTAGTACATTTGTTAAATGGTGACATTAAATATGATGTCTAGGACACAACGAAGACGTGGTTGACCAAGTCAATTGATCCGCATAGATAAATAGAGTTCGCGAAATTCTTGGCTGATTAGAGAAAGTACTGTAAGGAAATATGTTTTAGGTCACATAGTAGATGAAGCACTGTTCTCAAAGAAGCCTTTGTCCAAGTAAAACTGATGCTGGTAGTGACGGGATGGCTACGTTTTCAGGATTCTGAGTCGCTGAGGCCTGAGGCTGGATGGTGAGGAGATGAATGTCCAGAGAGATGCGGCTGTAAAACTCAGTACTTTATTTTCTCACCTGCTTACCAGCATGGTTTAAAGCGCTGCTTTCCGGGACACAAAGTGTACCGGCCCTGGTTCGAATATGCCCGGCGAATTAATAACGGTGGCCGAGGGGACTAAGGCGCTCCAGTCACGGTCTGCACGGCCACTACGGTCGGGGGTTCGAATCCCCCCTCGGGCATGGATATTTGTGCCGTCCTAGTTCGTAAGTAGTTCATAAGTAGTTTGTAAGTTTAGGGACTGATGACCCCGTAGTTAAGTCCCATAGACTATACAAACATTTGAACATTTTGAATTTGAATTAATAACGCGGGTTAGTGTGCCGGCCAGCCTGATTGTAGTTTTTAGGCTTTTTCCCACAATCACATACGTAAATAACAGCCTAGTATCCAAGTCTCATCCCAGTTTCAAAATTCGCAAACATTATGAAAAACGTTTCCCTACTTACACTCAGACAAATTGGGGCACACTTATTTCCTCCCGGGATTGGGACTGAGGGGTTAGGGAGGGTAGTAGAGGTTGTTAGCACGCAGGGCATCCTGCCACCTCTTTAGCTAACCATCCAAAACAATATTACACCAGCGCATTTGAGAAAAAGATGAAAAAAAGAAAGTTTTCTACGTATACGTATTTTCATCCACAGTCGCTCTTTTACGCGCGATCGGCATTGTTGCTATAGTTCTATCGTGATTAGTTAACGGGATGGTCGTTTACACTTCCCACCGATGCTCCATTATCTCCTGTATGGAATTTTGTGTTCCGACTGTCTGTGTATAATGTAGGGTATGTTAAAGTGTTTGAACATATAGCTGAAGCGGTTTGTATCATCCCGATATTCACCTAAAGGATTATGGGAAACCGCCTAGAAACCACAACCCGGCAGATGGGCACACCGGCCTACGTCGTTAATCCGATGTGCGATTTCGATGCCATGTCAGAACGCCTCCCGTCCTGGAAGCAGGTGCTTAAACACATTTTAAACATATTTTAAGCTAACCTTGTCAGTTAAACCACAATTGTACAGTATTTGAACGACCGTATAGTAGGTGAAAAGTAATGTTTTGGCCCCTTAGTTGGGATTTTCGTGGTGAAACTTCCAATTTTTTTAATGTCTGCACCTCACCCATTATCTCAAATACGATTAATTTGTAGCCGCGGTGGGGTGGCCAAACGGTCTAAGGCGCCTTGCTGCGAAGCACACGGTTGCTCACCGTCGGAGGTTCTAGTCCTCCCTCGGGAATGGATGTAGAAGTTGTCCTTGGGTTAGTTTCAAATAGTTTAAGTAGATTTTAAGCCTATGGAGTGATGACCAAAGAAATTAAATCGCATAGATTTATAAACATTTTATTTGATTCATTTGTAATTACGAAATACCTGACGTTGCACTGTATAGTAACAGTGACCGTTTCCATAGTCTGAGATATACGTTACCATAAAATGTCAGCAGGAAGCAAATGTTGATGGTGACAGCTGCTCCAGAGTGCACTTCTTAAATCCTACTATTCATTCCTGCTTCCGTTTTAAGAGCTTTATTCTCACCTTTTTAAGACTTACTGTTCTCTAGAATTTTCCTCTGTGATTTCTATCTTTTAATACAAAACATAAACCTTTGCTTCGACAAGTTAGCCATTCAGTCACTTCGTAGCAGCTATCTATGTAACATCTCTAGAGCACTAAGTTACGTAATTTATCTTTAATATATTTTCTTAAGCAATTCTTAAAATACTTTTCTGATGCCTTTTTTAAGAGCTCTATTCTGGCTTATTTGGTATATATAATAAATTCGAGAAAACTGCTTGACGCAGGTTTGTAGGGACTGCGTCTGTTGTGACTGCTATTCGTAAGCCGATAGAGGCTGTACTGACAGCATTCAACATGCTTCAGGCTGTTGTCTCGTGCTGCTTTGTCATCCGAGCACCAGACGGGACTGCGGGGTTACCTCTGATGCACATCGACACATCTCAGATCCCTGATGACGCTGTGCATTCAGGTTCTCATGCTCGCCAGTCGCCGCGGCGGAGCGACTGAGCGCATTGAGGCTCTATGCTACGATGCGCGAGGCTGTTCCCCGTCGGGGGTTTGAATCCCCCATCGGGCATGGATGTTTGTGTCGTCTTTAGTATAAGGTAGTTCATAAGTGGTTTGTAAATTTAGGGACTGATGACCCCGCAGTTAAGTCCCATAAGCTTTACAAACCTTTGAACATATGCCTTGCCAGTCGACAGGTGCCTGACCGTGGTAGGCGCACTGTGGCGGAATGGCGACTTTCTGGGCTGAAGGCGAGACAGGGGACTGGAAGTAATGCTGTCCCATTACCCCTCAGCAATAGGTTTGTTGTGTTGCCCGCTGCTGGTAATAACTATGAGCCAACACGAGCTCCCTGCCTGTTGCGGCGGTGGCCGATCCCTCTGAGAGATCCCGGCCGACGCAGAGTGTGGGTTTGCTTGGACCTCAAATGTTAGGAGGATGATGCAGTCCCTTAGGGAAATGTCGGATAGTTCGGAATAGAAGGCTATTGTGCATTCTGTTTACTTGTCGGGGTGTCTAATCGGTGATGTGGATAAGGCTCTGTCGGCGGCTATAGAGACCACGGGGTGCACCCGATTTCAAACGTTGTTCATGTCGACACCAGTGACACCTGGTTTCAGAGGTTATCCTCGGTTTGTACAGTCGGCTGGCAGATTTGGTGCAGAAAGCTACCTGTGCTCTTAGGGTATCAGTGAGCTATCGATTTGTAGCATAGTTTAGAGAATAGATTGCGGTAAAATGGCTTGGAACGTGGAGCCGAGTGGAAGACTTAAACCAGGAGCTCAGACCATCTTGGATGCAAATTTCTCGATCTCCGCCATCGAGTGGAGAAATGTAGGTGCTCCTGAATATGTCAGGCGTGAACTATACGCAGGAGGTGGCGACTAGTGTGGAGTGCACATGAGTGTGTTTTTTGTTCTTTTTTTTCAATAGAGAAGTCGCTCAAGGGGCCCTATAAGACACCTGCTGATTTGCACAGGGTAGCACTAGACACAAAAGAATGAAGGAATGAAGGGTTAATATACTAATACTTAACTGCAGCTACGTCTATGGAAAAATCGTTCTCACTTTTAATGGGCACAATGCACACACAGTTCGGGGAACGGGACGCCGGTTCAAACCAGATGTTAATAGTAGTTAAATCTTAAAATGAGACTGGAATTTATATCGCAGAGATAGGCTAAACATTCAAGAGAGAATTTTGCTTATAGCGACAAATAATACGTTTGAATCGAATGAAATTTTTACAGACCCGGAAAGTGGAAAAATTTGCGCGAAAGTCAGGGTTAAAAATGGATCAAACATCCGCATTGCAGGTTTTTATAGACCATCAATGAACAGAGCTGTAAATAGGAATATTATGAAACGCAAAACTATCTTAATTTTCAGTAAAATCGTAGAGGACGGATTTCAGAGTACTTGACTTTTCAACAGGAAACTTTCGTCTCAACCACTGACAATGTAGAGCATCAGTGGACGAAGTTCAGGAGCACCGTACAATACGAATTAGACAAGTGTGTGCCGAGAAAAATTATGAGAGATGGGAAACATCTATCGTTGTTCGAAAGTCGTGTTAGAACTCTGTTACGAAAGCTAAAAAACTTCACTGATCCTAAATTACATAATTACGCGGTAGCGGGACCAATACTGGAAGTAGTTACTTCCATAATGTATTTGGTAATAGTGATTTCACGGATGTGTACTCCGACCTCAACGTATTGGTAATGAATCAAAGCAGGGAATCGACGGTGCCACAGTCCTAGTAAGCACTTCTGTAGTCGGGAGGTGTTTCGCCGATGCGTCGCTTCTGGTTACGTTCCCGGTAACACCTCCAAAACCCCCGATGACGGAGTAGCCTCTTCCATGTGGCAAGCTTTACCGCCGCGCAGGCAGGATACATCGAGCGAGCGCGGGCCGCCCCGCAATAAATCAACAGCGTTGTGGCCTTAGCCCTTATGAAGACAAGCAGTGCTCATCTGCTACCGGCGGCTATTACAATATTCCACCGTGCACTTTGAGAGGATTTTCTGTTGACATACTAGCGGCAGATAATGGAGAAGGGCTATGAGTGGAACACGGAGTTGTATCTAAGTTCAATATATTTAGAAAAGGCTTATGACCGTGTACCTAGGGGAAAGCTATTGTCAGTTCTTCAACATTATGGAATAGAAAGCAAAATTCTACAGGCAGTTAAAGGTCTTTAGGTAGATGGTCAGGCAGCAGTTAGAGTTAACGGTAAATTGAGTTCAGGATGTAAAATGTTCAAATGTTTGTAATTCTATGGGACTTAACTGGTTGGTTATCAGTCCCTAGACGTACAAACTACTTAAACTAAGTTAAACTAACCTGTGGACAACACACACACCCATGCCCGAGGGGGGATTCGAACCCCCGACGCGGGAGGCAGCGCAATCCGTAACGTGGCGCTTCAAACCGCTCGACTATTCCCGCGCGGCAATTCATGATGTAGAGTAGTTTCAAGTCGCCACTGTTGTTCATATTATTTATGGATCATACGTTGAAAACAATTAACTGTCAGGATAATATTAATACAGTGTGAAACAATATAAGCAGCCTCGCATATGCAGACCATTTAGTTGTGATGGCAGTTTCAATTGAAAGGTTGCAATCTAAAATTTCAGAGCCACATCAGTGGTGTAAGGATTATTGTATGAAGATCAGCAACTCCATAACGAAACTAATGTCTGTGGTAAAGGTATTTAAATGAATTGAGTGCTAAATAGGAGAAACAAAGAACAGGTGGGTACTTTCGAGTACTTTGGGTATATTTTCTCAGAGGATGACATCATAGTAAAAGAACTTGAATCAGGGTGTAGCAAAGCTAATGCCATATGTGCTTAGCTAAGACCTACCTACGAACAACTTAAATTAGAAACAATAGACGAAAAATATTGTAGGGAAAGCGAACCAAAGATTACGTTTCGTTGACAGAACACTTACAAGATGCAACAGTCATACTAGAGAAACTGCCTACACCACACTTGTGCGTTCTGTTTTTTGGAGTATTACTGCGCATTGTAGGCTCCACACCAGATGGCACTGACAGACGATTTAGAGGAAGTTCAGAGAAGGGTAGCTCGTTTTCTGTTATCATGATATTCGGGGGAGGGAGTCACGGAAATGATGCATAAGTTGGAGTGGAAATCATTAAAGGAAAGGCGTTACTCGTTGCAAAGAGATCTATTTGCGATTTTTTTTCACCAACTTTCTCTTCCGAATGCGAACGTATTTTTTAAGCACCCGCCTACATGGGAAGACATGATCATCAAAATAAAATAAGAGAAATCAGATCGAAAACGGAACGATTTACGTGTTCTTTTCTTCGCGGGCTATTAGAGACAGGAACGGTAGAGAAATATCATAAAAGATGTTCGATGAACCCTCTGCCATGCAGTTCAATGTAACTTGCAGAGTATTTATCTAGACGTAGACTCTCCCCTACAACAAGGAAGGCAGTACCGAAACTAAGTTAGCATTGCAACGCTTATCTTTCCACCAATTTTGGTGTAAGAGAGTGAAAGCTGGATGGATACAGGTTACCTTATTAATAAGGTTGAAGTTGCAGATATGAAAGTAGGTAGGGTGATTGCAGATACTAGTAGAGGGGAACAATGGCAGGAGAGTATCCATTATGAGGAAGTCAAAGAAAAACTTGGGATGAACACCTTAGATTAAGCTGTTAGAGCTAACAGGCTGAGATGGTAGGGGCGTGTTACATGCATGGTAGAAGCAAGGTTATCTAAAAGACTCATAGATTGAGCAACAGAGGGTAAGGGGAGTCGAAGTAGCGCAAAGAGAAAGTACTTAGAATCGATCAAGAATGATTTTGAAGTAACGGACTTAATATCAGACAAGGCATCAACGTTAGCATTCAACAGGGGATCATAGAGAACTTTCAGGAGAACTCTGCTCCAGATTGATCGCTGAAAGGCATAATTATTAGTCTGTAATGATGATGATGATGATGTTGATGATGAAGAAGTTGATGATGATGATGGTAGCAACCCTACTTTTCATACACATTGAGGTGACTACGGTCATGGAAAAGCAATATGACAGATACAGAAGGCGGTAGTCCATTAAGAAGTATAATGGGATGATGGAAGAACTGTCACTTCTATTCCGTTGAATTCTTTGAAAAAGTTTACAATGTGATAATGGCCGCATGCCGGGAATAAACGAGCTTCCAACACGGAATGGTTGTAGCAGCCGGACGCACTGGGCATTAGCTACGTTTCAGAAATCGTTATGGAATTCAGTATTCTGAGCTCCATAATGGGAATTACCTCCTCATTGTGGACCATGTAATGGCCGACGGCCTGCATTAAATGACCGAACGCATCGGCGTTTTTGCGAAGACCTGTCAGTGCCGTGAAATTAATGTGGGATGTAGGACGAACGTGTTATTCAGCACAGTGCGGTTCAATTTGGCATTTATTAGCTGAGGCAGCAGACGACTACTCGAGTGCTAAACGAACATCGTCTGCAGCGTCACTCCTGAGCTGGGCAGATGAATCACGATTTCAGTTGCTAAGCGCTGATGGTAGAGGTCTGCGAGGGTGGCGCACACCCTAGGAAGTGCTGGAGCCAAGTTGTTAAAATGTCACTGTGCGAGCTAGTGGCGGCTTCGTAATGATGTGCGCTCATTTTAAACGGAATGGACTGCGACCTCTGGTTATGTTGGACCACCTGGAGAACAGTCGCCGCCATTAGTGAAATTTATGTTCCCAAATAATGATGGGGTGTGTGTGAATGACCAATCGCCATTTCACCAGGCCACAGTTGTCCTTCATTGGTTAGAAGAACTTTTTCTATAGTTTCAGCTCAAGGTTTGGCCACCATTGACAGATCACTTCGTGCGAAAAGTCTTACACGGGCAACACTTTCGCTATAGCGATCGGCTTTAGTGGCAGCAGTGCTCAATATTTAAGAAGGAAACTTCCAACGACTTGTGTGCTTGCCATGTCGGGTTTCTGCACTTTTTCGCCTCGAAAGGAGGTTCACCATGAGGTTAGGAGGTCTTTCATGACTTTTGTCACCTCAGTGTATGTTTCTCCTAAGACACAACAAAATTATCAGATAGCGACTGTGGTAGGTTGACATACTTCCGTAACACTTCAATGGAAAGGATATGCAGGAACAAATGAATTATGTTGATGTTCATTTCGTAGTTCAAACACAAAACTGTTAGACACTTGAATAGCAGAGCGTACATAGGTGGAAACAGGCAGTGGGGGGGTGGGGGGCGAGCGCTCTAAGGCGCCTTGCTGTGGAGCGTGCAATTGGTCGCCATCGGAGGTTCGTGTCCACCCTCGGACAGGGGTATGTGTGTGGTCCTTAGCATAAGTTAGTATAAGTCGTTTGTCAGCATAGGGACTGATAACCGCAGCAATTAAGTACCTTAGATTAAAAAAGAAAAGTATTACAATACGGCTTATCCAATTTGGTTGCTGGGGATGACATGTAAGCTAATTACGTCCTTTTTATTCACATTCGCTCTTTTACGCGCGATCGACCTTGCTGCTATACAAGTATTTCTATCATGATTAGTTAACGGGGCGGTCGTTTACCCTTCCCGCCGCTACCCCATTGCTACCTAAAGGAATATGGCAAATCGTACAGAAACCACAACCCGGTAGATGGTCACACCAGCCTATGTCGTTAATCCGATGTTCGGTTTCGATGCCGTACCAGAGCGTCTCCCGTCCTGGAAGCAGGTGCTTTAAAACATTTTAAACATATTTTAAGCTCACCTTATAATTTAAACCACAATTATACTGTATTTGAACAGCCGTGTAGTAGGTGAAAGGTAATGTTTTGCCCCGTAATTTTTGCGATGAAACTCCCTAATTTTTTAATGCCTGCACCTCACACATTATCCCTAATACGATTAATTTGTAGTCGCGGTGGAGTGGCCGAGCGGTCTAACGCACCTTGCTGCGGAGCGCGTGGTTGCTACCAAAAAAGTTAAGTCCCATAGATTTACAAACATTTGATTTCATTAATCTGTAACTGCTAAGTATGTTACGTTCTACGGCGTAGCAATGAAGATCGTTTCCATAGTCTGAGCTAAGCGTAACCATATGATGTCAGCAGGCAGCAACTGTTGATGGTGACAGCTACTCCAGTGTGCACCTCTTAAAAGCCTACTATTCGTTTGTGCTTCCGTTTTAGGAGCTTTACTCTCTCCTTATTTCTACATACAGTTCTCTGGAGTTTTTCTCTTAAAATGAGACTGGAATGTTTACCGCAGAGGTAGTCTAAACATCCAGGAACGTGCTTATAGCGACAAAAAATACGACTGAATCGAATGCAATTTTTACAGATCTGGAATTTAAGAAATTTGAGCGAAAGTCAAGGTTAAAAGAGGCTCAAAAATCGTTATTGCAGGTCATTATAGACCATCAGGTAAACCAGAAATAGTGGTGGAATAGCTGAATGAAAACTTCCTTTATTTTTTTAGGTGGGGACCCAGTTATAGACTGGGGTCTCAAGTGTTTCATAAGGGTGTCCTGGACAGTAAATCGAGCGATATTCTTCTAAATGCCTCTCAAATAAAATTATCTCGATCAGCTGAATAGAGAGCGGTCTCGTGGAGATAACGTTCAAATTCAAAAGTTTGTAGAGCTTATGGGACTTAACTACGGGGTCATCAGTCCCTAAACCTACAAACTACTTATGAACCAGCTTATACTAAAGACGGCACAAACATCCATGCCCGAGGGGGGATTCGAACTCCCGACGGGGGACGGCATTACGCATCGTAGCATAGCGCTTCAATTCGCTCCGCCGCTCCGTCGCAGCCCTCCTGCGTCCTTCGATATCGTAATTGTATGATACCGGAGGCCTTTATGTTTTGTTTCGCCGTTCGTTAACGCTGGCGAGTTGGACCGCTGTTTTCATACCCTACAGGCTATGCGCTTGCTCTCTGTCACTTGTTTCGCATTCTCAACGACCTCCGACAGGTGGTAGCTGTGTTTAGTAGCAATGGACTTTGTACTGCAACAACATGTGACGCAGCTAAGGTAAATTAAACAGTTTTATCAGTTGTTATTACGTCGGATATTATTATAATTTGTTTCTAAAGTGTCTTTGAATTAACATGACGCAATATCCACTGCTTCAAATTTGTTTTATTGTGATCTATGTACAGTTTTTAGTGTGGTATCACCAATGATACCCCAAGACTCTATTACTACTATTGAATTTGTTAGCCATATCAGTTTATATGTGAAAGATATGCTACGTAATTGTACACTTACGTATCATGACTTTAAATAAAACATTTATAAGCATGTGTTTTCTTACTTTGAGAAAGTGCACAAACTGAGATTATATTCATGCTCTAATTAATTGCAGGCTTGTCCCAAAATGAAATTTTTGATATGTTAGAAGTGATAGAATCCAATATCTTAGCTGTAGAATTGTCTGAAGATGAAGACGATGCTGATTTAACTGCCAAGGCTCCAACACCCCTAGCGAGTGAGATATTATCAGAATCGGAAGACGATTCTGTGGCTCTGGGTGCCTATACATGAACAGTAAGAATAATAGAGCATTTCGTGGACATTACCATAGATCCTGCATGCCAAGAATACAGACATGATGCTATGCAAAATAAATGGGCAAGGTGGGATATAAAGCAGTATTACGCATTTAAACATGATATTACTCACAATATGATCTTCTTCAAGAGGCCTGCGGAACAAAATGAGAGCATCTCAGAAGAGGATGATGGACAGCAAGAGCCCAAACGTCCGAGAGTACCTCAGCCAATGCCACCTGTCCAGTCTAGGTCATCAAACGCGCTACACTTGTCAGAGATGAGAAATTCTCACCAGAGGTGCAGATCCAAATTTAAGTTCACGGGATGTAATGGTCTCACCTTCATTCGTTGTACAGAATTCAAGGTATTTTTATGCTTCATAAGTGAACGCAACTGTTTCTTGCAGTATCATACAAAGTAATAAAATACTACGTTAAATTTGCAAAGTGAAATCATAATTCGTATTTTTCATTAAATTAATGTTTTGTAATAGCTGAGTCGCCAGGTATCAAATGTGATACCATCTGTAAAATTTTATTGAAAATAAAAATCGAAAATTCGAAAGTATTTTTGCTTATTTATCCATACAGTTGCCCAGAAACAAGCATTCATTTATATAGGAGCATGCATGTGCCTTCAGGCTGCAGGAGGGTATGGATGTAGTCGTAAAATGTTTCATTTATATCGCTCCCCCTGATACAGAAAAAGAACCCATTATTGGGTCCAAAACCAGATATATTTGTGTCACAAGTGTAGCTGGCCGTGGGCTGAATACTGGATTCCTTCCCTGGCTCTGGGAGAGAGGTGTAAATGAACCGTTGGTGATTACAAAATCGCGATTAATTTGCCAACCATATTCAATAGACGGGTTTTGACGAGTGTCGTGGCCATTCCTTCCGTAGGGTAGTAGCCAGCCACCTCAACGTAATGTATGCTGCGACAACAGCGTGGTGGACAGGTCAGCATACCACGGCCAGCTGGTGCGAAACCAGGCTGCAGTGTTCTACTCAATGCAGCTCGCTGAACAGTCCGGTCAATTAATGCGGCGATATCTCCTGGCGTGGTGACTGAGTGATCCTCTTGTTCCTTACCTTCGAGTGCTTCCACGCCTCTTTTGGTGTCGCCGGATGCGTTGCGGTGTGAAGTACCCTCGTCCGGAATCAAGACAGTGTCTCCCCAGGCTCGACATCTTCCGATAGCGCCCAACAATCATTTCTTCGTCTCCTTCGTCTCCACCAGCCACCAGCGTAAATTCTAATCTTCCTTCTACATTTCATGAGAACCGTTTCTTTCACAGTAACAATTATAGTACAGCGACCATGTCGTTGTTGCGTAGCCTTGCGTCCCGCTCTATGAATCTAGAACCACTATTATTTCTTCTCTTGTTTTTCCACACTCCTACACTCTCTAGTCACTTACGCACTGCTCTGTGCCAGTTTTACAGTGTATTTATTAGGCTGTTCAAATCACGTAGTGAAGTTTCTAGGATGTTGAATAACCTCTTGGTCGTTATTTTGTGTTTATCACGTTGAGTAGAAATGTGGACACTATCGAAACACGTGAAAAGCACCTCGGTCAGTGATATTTGTTTCTCGCGTTGGGAAGAATCGTTACCACTGTCTAAACATTTGAGTAGAAACGCTGTAGGTGACTTTTGTTCCTCACACTGGGCAGAAACACGTAAATATAATCTCGGTCGTTGGTCCGCTTTGCTATCTGTGTCTTTACATGTCATACACTCGTGCACTCTGAATGCGACTGGTTACTAATCTGGAGATTCCACTGGGCACTCGTGTGGGGAGTAGCGCTTCGCTCCAAAGTGTAGCTATAACAACTGTCTGTACCTGTCTGTGAAACATCAATTTCATCGTAAAATAAATCTTCACACATTTTCGTCTGTGATTTCTACTTTTAACTACATTACACAGGACAAAAAGAACGCTCCGCGCAAATACCTCAGAAAAGGCTTCCTAACACTTACACTGTAATTCGATTTTAACAATTTTATCGTTTTCAGGAAAGCTTTTCTTCCCGTTTCCATTCGGAATTTATATAATCTGTACTATGACCGTCGTACGTTACTCTATTGCCCGAGTAAGAAAACCCGTCTACCACCTTCACAGTCTCGTCACATAATCTAATTCCCGCTGCAACAAATGCTTTAGTTAGACTGCATTACTTTACTCTTGCTTTGCTACTGTTAATTTTCATCTTATATGATTCTTTCAAAACTCAGTCTATTCAGCTCAATTGCTACTCCATGTCCTTTGCCGTCTCTGACAGAATTACAATGTCACCTTCAAACAGCAAATTTTTATTTATTCACACTGAACTTTAATGACTTCTCTAAAATTTCTCCTTGCTTTTCTTCAAAATATGTTCAGTAACGCACGGGAAGTTCTATAACCCATGCAATGCTTTCCTTCCATGCCCTTCGACTCTTATAACTGCTGTCTGGTTTATGTACAGAATGAATTTATATTTTCATTCCCTTTATATTAGCCCTGATGACTTTAGAAGATTATATTCCAACCCATATAGTGAAACGTATTCTCCAAACGTACAGTAACCAGAAATGTAGGTTTGTCTTCTCTTATGTTGAAAAGTGAAATTGCCGCACGTGTTCCTACATTTCCCCTAAATCCAAACATATCTTCAAAAAAATGTTCAAATGTTTGTAATTCTATGGAACCAAACTACATTGATCATCAGACCCTAGTCTTACCAACTACTTAAATAAAGTTAAACAAACCTAAGGACAACACACACATCCATGCCCGAGGGAACATTCGAACCTCCGACGCGGGTGGCCGCGCGATCCGTAACGTACGCTCCAGACCGCTCGGCTACTCCCGCGCGGCATCAGATCTTCCCGAAGGTTTGCTTCTACCAGTTCTTCTAGTCTTATGCAAAAAATTTGGGTTAGAAATTTGCTACCAAGACTTATTAAACTGACGGTTACCTATTTTCTATACCTGCCTACTACTTTCTTTGGAATTGGGATTATAATTTCCCTGTCTCATACTTCCTGAACACCACGTGGAATAATTTGATCATGCTTTCTCTAAAAAAAAAAATCTTCAAATGTTTGTTAAGCTTAAGGCACTTAACTGCAGGGCCATCAGTCCCTAAACTTACAAACTAGTTATGAACTACCTTATACTAAAGGCAGCACGAACATCCATGCCCGAGGGGAGATTAGAATCCCCGACCGTAGCGGCCGTGCAGACTGTGGCAGGCGCGCCGCAGACCGCTCGGCCACCGCCTTCTCTCAAAGAGACTTCAGTAGCTTCGAGGGAATGTCTACTTCAGGTATCTTGCTCCGAGTTCTATCTTTCAGTGATATGTCAAAATCTCTCAGTTTAGTATCTACATCTGCATGGATACTCTGCAAATCACATTGAAGTGCATAGCAGAGGGTTCATCGAACCACTTTTATGATATTTCTCTTTAGTTCCACTCATTAATAGCTCGCGGAAAAAGGGGACACTTAAATCTTTCTGTTTTGGATCTGATTTCTCTTATTTTATTACAATGATCATGTCTCCCTTTGTTTGTGAGTGCTAAGAAGATACACTCGCATTATGAAGAGAAAGTTGGTGAAAAAATTTCGCAAATAGACCTCGCCGCAAAAAATAACGCCTTTATTTTATTATATCGCGATAATACAAAACGAGCCGCCTTTTTCTGTACTTTCTCTAAATTGTCCATCAATGCCACCTGATGTGGATCCCATAATGCGCAGCAATACTCCAAAATAGGACGCACATGTGTAGAGTAGGCAGTTTCCTTAGTAGAATTGTTGCATCTTCTAAGTGTCCTGCCAATTAAACATAGTCTGTGGTTCGCCTCCCTACAATATTGTATGTGTGTTCTTTCCAATTTAAGTTGTTCGTAATTGTTACTCCTAGGCGTTTAGTAGAATTAACTGCCTGTAGGCTTGACAGATTCATCGCGTAACTGAAGTTTAACGGATTTATTTTAGTGGTCGTATGGATGACTTTCACTTATCATTATTAAGGGTCGATTGACAATTTTCCACCATGCAGATATCTTATCTAAATCACTTTGCAGTTGCTTTTGATCTTCTGGTGATTTTACTAACCGATAAATGACAGCATAGTCCGCAAACAGTCCAAGAGTGCTACGTATGTAAAAATAAGAAACAGTAGGGGCCCTATATCTCTTCGCTGGGGAGCGCCAGACATTACTTCTCAAATGTTTGTAGAGCTTAGGGGTCTTACCTACGTGGTCATGAGACCCTAAACTTACAAACTACTTATGAACTAGCTTATACTAAAGACGGCGGAAACATCCATGCCCGAGGGGGCATTCGAACCCCCACCGCAACGGCCGTGCAGACCGTGACTGGCACGCTGCAGACCGCTCGGCCACTGCTGCCGCCGATATTACTTTCTTCTGCACGATGACGTACCGTAAATTACAACGTACTGTGTCCTTTCTGATCGGAAATCATTAATCCAATCGCACAAATATGGCGATAATCCATAAGCACGCAATTTGATTAGGAGACGCTTGTGAGGTACAGTGTCAAAAGCCATCCGGAAATTTAGAAAAAAATGTTCAAATGTTTGTATAGCTTTGGGACTTAACTACGGGGTTATCAGTCCCTAAGCTTACATACTGCTTATGAACTAGCTAATCCTAAGGACGGCACAAATATCCATGTCCGAGGGGGGAATTCGAACCCCCGACCGTAGTGGCCGTGCAGACCGTGACTGGAGCGCCTCAGTCCCCTTGGCCACCGCGGCCGGCGGAAATTTAGGAATACGGAATATATATGACGTCCCTTGTCGATAGCACTCTTCACTTCATGTGAGTAAAGAGCTAGCTGTGTTTCACAAGAACGACCCTTTCTAAATCCGTGTTGACTATGGGGCAGTAGGTCTTATCTTCGAGGTAGTTCATAATATTTGAGGAAAATATATGTTCTAACATCCTACCTTGCTCTTCCATTTCTACAATATTGTATCGATGTTAGTTTCTGTTGTAGAGCCTCTCTTGTTTCTTTCCACCTTTCAGCTTTCCCTTCTTTGCTCAGAACTCAGTTCTCCATCGCAATTCAAGCTATTGAATTTCAAATGTTCAAGCGTTTGTAAGCCTATGGGACCAAATTACTGTGGTCATCAGTTCTTTGTCTTAAAAACTATTTAAACTAACTTAACCTAACCTAAGGACAACCCACACACTCATGCCAGAGGGTGGACGAAACCTCCGACAGGAGCGGCCGCGTAGTCCCTGACATGGTGCCAGCTACCGCATGGCCATTCCCGCTCTTTATATTCATACAGCTGCTCTACTTGTCGCTAAGTGTCTTTTTTATTTTCCCGTAGGCGGTATCCCTAGTTACCCTTAGTTATACCTCCTTGCCGGCCGCGGTGGCCGAGGGGACTGAGGCGCGTCAGTCACTGTTTGCACGGCCACTACGGTCGGGGTTTCGAATTCCCCCTCGGGCATGGATATTTGTACCGTCCTTAGTGTTAGCTAGTTCAAAAGTAGTTTGTAAGTTTAGGGACTGATGACCCCGTAGTTAAGTCTCATAAGCTCTACAAACATTTGAACATTTGAAGTTATACCTTCTTCTACAGACCGAAAATTTCATGACTGAAGAAGTTTTATCTTTGAAGTAAACTTAAATGATCAACTAAAATCAAGCAAGAAATATGTCCGAAATTGAAACTGATATAACTCCGTCGCAGATTTATCATTACAGTCTCCGAAACTGATTCGAAGTTTTTGACAGAGACATAGCAGCACTTGCGTGGAACGTAGCAGAAGCCATTTAGAACCAATACGAAGCGGGCCCTTCCGTTTTACACGTAATCAATTCAGAAGTGGCCAACCAATTTAAGCACGTTTCCAGTAATGATTATCGGTGGCTTTTTTCTTTAAGTAATTGCTCTTCTCATTGCTGCGGGGCATTATTACAAGTCTTCCAATATTACTTTTTGAGCACTACGTGGATTTCTTTCCTGAGCGAAAGGCAGTTCCTATAACGATGGTGTTTTATTCTTTTCATCTACTACCTTTCTCCTCTAGAAAATCCGTTAAGAAATGCACAGCGAAGAGCGAATTCTATGTCGGTAGCAGCGCATCTACATTTTAATTTTTGTCTGTGGCATTTTTAATAAAATAGCTTTCAGTTTACGGATACAAAAGGCACGACATATAAAAAGTGAGAAGAAAAACATATTTATCGTAGGAATACGTCAAAATTTTATGCTTGTTATCCATTATGGTAGGTACATCCTCGACAAACATGTTTCACTGGCTTAGCTACTTAATTAGTTTCACTAGAATATAGTGTAACTAATTAAATAGCTAAGCCAGAAAGCATTCAAAGAACTGCTAAGATGGAGCGACGTCTATTATATTTCAGCACCAGAATACAAATACATGACAGGATAGGTCATATAATAGAATTATTCCTGCAGCAAACTTCTCAGTAGTTACAGTGACTGCCCTGCATGCCTTGTAACATTAGCCAACTAAGCAAAGCCTTGGTATGTTAGTAATTTGCACGGTTGAAAGAATGAGAAAACTACAGAAGTTATATTTCCTTAAAACACATAACCCTACTGATTGGTCTGATGGCAATGAACCCTGATGTGTAAAACTTTCGTAGCCTAAAGAGTGTAATATGATATGGTGTGACGAAATAATTTGTTCTATATGTTAAGCTCGGTACAAATTTGTTACGGCGCGAATTGTAAATTGTAGGAGAAAAAAGATAAAACTAAATAGTATTTCATTTACTGGGAGAAATGAATGAAAGGTGCAGGCACCACTAAAATTTTTGCATTAAACACAATTGAAGCAATGCCAATACTTGTATTAACAATCATAAAAAAGAAAGCTGTATATAGACGATAAAAGGAATAACAGGGAAGTTCAGATGAGGCGTTGATAAGGGCAAAGCATGTGAAGAAGACGAGTGGTAACACATTAAATTCGCTTTCGTGAGGACGTTGCTTCAGATCCACCTTCGCCCATGCAGATTAAGGTTCTCAATGATTTCCTGAAATCATTCCACGCAAATGACAGAATGATTCGTTTCAAAGGGTCCGGCATATTTCCTTTTCCGAGCGTCTGCTCCGTCTCAAATGACTAGACTTCCTTACTTCCTTCCACTTAAAGAGGAAACCGTATACCGAGATAATAATTTATAGATTGTGCAATGAAAATTAAACGTGGAAAAACTGCTGAAAGGCTAAAAATTAAGATACATCATACATAGTTTACGCTCAGTAGCGCGGAAATAAGCAGGGCAACACATTAAGTCAGATGTAGCTGAGCAGCAGCAACACTGCGGCCTGTCTGTTGTCAAGAGCGTTGTGATATTGCTCGACAGCCGTCGATGGAGCAGTAAAAACTAATAGATTTTATCAAAGTAGCTACACGCTACTTCACCAGCTGACGAAATGGCCCTTACCTTCGTTACGCACCCCTTCGTTAGCATCAAGGACTATGGATAAAAATTCCCGACGCTCCTAGGCAGACGGTTGCGTGTATACGGGGTGTTACAAAAAGGTACGGCGAAACTTTCGGCAAACATTCCTCACACACAAAGAAAGAAAATATGTTATGTGGACATGTGTCCGGAAACGCTTAATTTTCATGTTAGAGCTCATTTTAGTATTTCTCTTTTAATGTAAATTGAAATAGTTCGTGCAGACAGTTGTCAAAATACCCAATTGTTTCGTTCGTATGTACTGTACTTCCTCGATTCATGTCATAAACACCGATTTTCTGTGAATGTTTGGGCAGGAATTGTTGTTGGCGTCTTGATTGGGCCTCATGTTCTTCCACCTACGCTCACTAGAGCAGCCGGCCGCGGTGGCCGAGGGGACTGAGGCGCTCCAGTCACGGTCTGCACGGCCTCTAAGGTCGGGGGTTCGAATCCCCCCTCGGGCATGGATATTTGTGACGTCCTAGTTCGTAAGTAGTTCATAAGTAGTTTGTAAGTTTAGGGACTGATGACCCCGTAGTTAAGTCCCATAAGCTTAACAAACATTTGAACATTTTTTCACTGGAGCACGTTATCATGATTTCATACGGGATACTCTACCTGTGCTGCTAGAACATGTGCCTTTACAAGTACGACACAACATGTGGTTCATGCACAATGGAGCTCCTGCACATTTCCGTCGACTGTTCGTACGCTTCTCAACAACAGATTCTGTGACCGATGGATTGGTAGAGGCGGACCAATTCCATGGTCTCCACGCTCTCCTGACCTCAACCCTCTTGACTTTCATTTATGGGGGCATTTGAAAGTTCTTGTCTACGCAACGCCGGTACCAAATGTGGAGACTCTCCGTGCTCGTATTGTGGACGGATGTGATACAATACGCCATTCTCCAGGGCTGCATCAGCGCATCAGGGATTCCATGCGACGGAGGGTGGATGCATGTATCCTCGCAAATGGAGGACATTTTGAACATTTCCTGTAACAAAGTGTTTGAAGTCACGCTGGTACGTTCTGTTGCTGTGTGTTTCCATTCCATGATTAATGTGATTTTAAGAGAAGTAATAAAATGAGCTCTAACATGGAAATTAAGTTTTTACGGACACATGTCCACGTAACATATTTTCTTTTTTTGTGTGTGAGGAATGTTTCCTGAAAGTTTGGCCGTACCTTTTTGTAACACCCTGTATGTGACTGTAAGATAACTGCTAAGAGACAGCTACGACTCGCTGCAGGAAAACATAACATTGGTTACTAGCTGCCAGTGCACTGTAGTCTACCAGTTGCCTGTCATTGTATAATACGAGGGTCGTGCACAAAGTAAGTTCCGTTTCTATATATATATATATATGTGGCGTCTGTTCCGAAACAACAGACGTCACATTTGGTCCAGCAGTTGTTATTCTTTCATATTCACAGAATATATGACATCAAATGCTAAGGGGCAAAACTGAAAATGTGTAACCAGCCGGGATCCGAGCCTGGGTCTCCTGCTTTCTAGGCAGTTGCGCTGACCACTTCACCACTGGGGACACAATGATCACCGCACCTGCGAGGTCTACCCAAGCCTATTCGCAGCTGATTTCATATATTCTGTGAATATGAAAGAATAACAACTGCAGGATCAAAAGTGACGTCTGTTCTTTCGGAACAGACCGGTGACGGGAAATGATCCTTTCGTTAGTGGCGGGGTGGGGAAGTTTGAGGCCCTTACTCGTCCTGGAATTAGTTTAAAAAACTACGAGTTTGAGTACTGTGGGCAAGGTAAAGCTGGGAATTTGTATCTGTATGGGGGAGTGGTTTGGTAGACCTTGCAGGTGCGGTGACCACTGTGTCCCCAGTTGTGTAGTGGTCAGCGCAGCTGCCTAGAAACCAGGAGACCCAGGTTCGGGTGCAGGTTGGGTACACATTTTCAGCTTTGCCCATTCGCAGTTGATGTCATATATTCTGTGAATATGACCGTTTCTATTTGTATCAGCGGCAGCGCTACAATCGCAGTTCCGAGCATGCGCGGCAGTTACTCTGACTCAAGGAGAAGACTTGTACGCCATTTTCACAACGCTTCTGCCGACGTGCGCTTTGTGGTGCTTCTTTATAATGTCAGCCGTAATTTAAAATGCCACCGCATGTGATATAAGATCTGTGAGTCGTTTTCCAAATGCAAAGAAAGTTAAATCAAAGAAATTTATTGGAAAATCTGTGAGGTTTACTGTCAAAATGCTATGAGTGATTCAATGGTTAGAAGATTGGTCAGATTGTTCAAGGAACGACGTGATCAAATGCACGATGAAGACGTTGATGCCAGTCCGTGGTTACTGATGAACTGGTTCACACAATTGAAGAGAATATTAATAACAACTCTAAGTGCACACTTAGTGCCCTTGCTATGGAAGTTCCGCAAATGTCACAATCATTAATAATTCATGAAACTGTTACTGAAAAACTGAAATTTCGAAAACTCTGCTCACTTTAGGTACCCAAAATTCTTATTGAACAACACTAATAACAGCGGATGGGCAGAGAACTTCAGTTTTTGGCACGCTACTATGAATAATGCGATGGTTTTCTGTCTCGGATAGTCACGGGGATGAAACTTTGGTATCGTACGACACCCCTGAAAGAAAACGGCAATCAATGGAATGAAGGCACACTGCATCCCCATCAAAGGATAAGCCTAAGCAAATCTTGACACCTCGAAAATTCATGTGCACCGTTTTTGGGTACAGAAAAGGCATTTTGCTGATTGATCTCCTAACACGAGGCCAAATAATCAATGCACATGGTTACAGCAAGGCCATTAAGAAATTACGCCGCGCAATACAGAACAAGCGCCGAGGATTACCCTCAAAAGGTGTTTTTTCCACGCCCAAGCCAGACCTCACACGGCGAATGTGACCTAACAACTCTTACGGGAATATCACTGGGTCGTGTTTGATCATCCTCCGTACAGCCCGGACCTCAGTCCTAGCGACTTTCATCTCTTCTTACCTAAAATCTGTCCTTGGTGGTCAACACTTCAACGTGGATGACGAGCTGAAAGAACATGTTACACAAGGTTGAATACACATTCGGCAACTTTCTATGAAGTAGACATACAGAAACTTGTGCCACGCTATGTCAGTGCCTGCAAAATTTCTGGAGCTATGCGGAAAAGTAGTTTAAGAGTTGTATATTTTTGAACAATCAATGTTTTCCTTATCTGTACACTTTTTTCTTATAACCAAACGGAACTTAATTTGTAGACATACCTCATAGGTAATGTGTACAGCGGTATGGAGGGGGACGTGGTCAGCGCCCCGTACTTCCTGCCGTTATGTCAGTTTTCGTGTTCGGAACCGCTACTTCTCTATCAAGTAGCTCTTCAATTAGCCTCACAAGAGCTAAGTACATCAAGCTTGCCAACAACACTCCAAAGGTTACCCATCCAAGTGGTAGCCAATCCCGACAGATTTTAACTTCGGTAATGTAGCGGGAACCGGTGTATCCACTGCGGCACGGCCGTTAGCAAGAAGACATGATCATCAAAACAAAATAAGAGCAGTCAGATTGAAAAACGGAAAGATTTAGATGTTCCTTTTTCCCGCGAGCTATTAGAGAATATAATGAACCCTCTGCCATGCACTTCAATATGACTTGCAGAGTATTTATGTAGATGTGGACTATTGATGGGATTAAATTGCAGTAAAGTATAGGGATAAGTAGATGTAGTACCAGTTCTTGGTAGGACAAATCAAAATTATTGCCAAAGATTAATCCGAGTTTCATTATTTTTAATTCTGATCCTGTTCTAATTTAATAAACTTTATTTTATTCAACCTTGTTGTCTCGTTAACTAGATAGCATTCCACATTCACCCCACTAAATAAGTAAGATGACAGAAATCCTTTTTTTTTGAATATATTAGGTAAAATTGTAACGTACACCAACAAATATTGATAGAACAGTTTCACGTCGATCACACAGGTGCGAAACGTCATACGTTCATTCAAACAGATAATTATAATTTACGGTACAAGATGCCTTTTTAAAGTTATTTTAGAGTTTCTAAATAACGCAGTCGATTACCTAATAGCCGGCCGCGTTGGCCGAGCGCTCTGCGGCGCGCCAGTCGCGGTCTGCACGGCCACTGCAGTCGGGGGTTCGAATCCCCCTTCGGACATGGATATTTGTGCCGTCCTTAGTGTAAGCTAGTTCATAAGTAGTTTATAAGTTTAGGGACTGATGACCCCGTTGTTAAGTCCCATAAGCTCTACAAACATTTGACCATTAATTAATAATTCTATGAAAACTGACCCTGACTGAGGAAGTCCTACGAAATTGTAAATCACAGTTTGTTACATTTCTCTTTCATCGCCACCAGTACCAAACTAACAATTTCACTTACCTCATAGCTGCAACATTTGAAATGGAACTGATTGATCTACAGATAACCTATTCTGAGCTTGTGAAACACTTGATGTTACTGACAGCTGAATGGTATTCTTTTCAATGACGTACATTGCAAATGGAACTTACATTCTAAAACCCATTTGTTTTTTCATCAATTATTAGTCTATTGTTTAAAGTTATAGTGTATGCTGGTAATTTTTGTACATTGCTAGAAGTATATTCTACAGGGTGTTTCCGTAAATGTGTGCAATACTTATACTGGATATAGAGGATCCTCCACTTAACAATCTGAGCCAGGGAACCTGTAGTCGGAGAAGTCAACTTATGTAGTTAATAGGAATACAAATGAATAGCATCGGGGAACAACACGACAGATAAAAAAATATTCCTGGTGTGTTTCGAAATACGTAACAAGCAGCTACAATTCTCTAAACTCATTCCATCTACGTATCCATTGGGGTCTCATACACAAGTAAATTTAGAGTCAGGTCAGGTTACATCAGAGACCATGGAAAAGAACAAGATGTATGTCAGTAAGTTCTGCGAAACTACCGGCACGGCCCTGTCATATGATACTCTACATATTTGAATAGCACTGTGTAATGAATAGTTCTGTCGTTGATTTATAGCACATTCTGTCATGAGACAATGTAAATACAACAAAGCCATGTTGTGGACAAGTAAAGAAAACAATACCTGCACCATGTTTTCTTGGTAATCAGACTCGCCATCCTGGTTTCCTTGCCGGATAAAAAGAACTTATATTAAAAATATACAGGGTGCCAAGAAAAGGGCTCCCTGATTTCAAAATTAAATATCTTGAAAACAAAGATCGATAGAGGAATGCTGTAAACGGTATGTTTATTGTGAAAGCTGTAAGAAGTTTATACAGGAGTTTGAAATAATAGTTACAAAAGCTGCTAACACATGGCGCTGTACGCTGTACAGCTCATATCAGCACACTTAAGTGAAATAATCGTATGAAAAACCTCTTTGCAAACAATCACTTAACAATGTTTTCAAAATGTTCACCATTGGCACTACAGAGGTGGCGCAAACGAAGAAGGAAATTCGCCATCACATTTCGTAGTGTCTCAACCGAAATGGATTCACATGCCACAAAGATCGCCGATTCAAGCTCGTCCAGCGTGGCGGGACCTTCGGGTAGACCATGTCTTTCACTGTGCCCCACAAAAAAAAGTCACAGGGAGTCAAATCTGGCGAATATGGAGGCCAATCCATGCCTGCGCCAGTAAATTTGGGATATTCCAAAGCAATGACTCGATTCCCGAAGTATTCCCCAAGAAAGCGAAACACTTATTCGGTCCGATGTGGTCGGGCTCCATCTTGCATAAACCATTCAGTACCTAGTCGATCCTCTAACGCTTGCTGTGTGGCGACAAATTGTTCCAAAATTGCAACGTAACGTGCACCAGTGACCGTTTCTAGAATGAAAAAAGGGCCAATAATGCCTCTGCTGCGTACTGCCGCCCACACAGTAACTTTAGGAGAATACAGGGGTTTCGCTTCACACCAGTATGGCTTTTCGGAACCCCAAAATCGCCAGTTCTGCTTATTCACGTACCCATTCTGGTGGAAGTGTGCTTCAACTGTAAACCAGATGCAGCCAACATCAAATCCTTCACTATCAATCATTGTGAGCATCTGATTAGCAAAGGCAACCCTTTGTTGCACAGCTCGTACGGGTATGGCCTGGTGCGTTTGAATTTTGAATGGAAACATGTGTAGGCTCTTTCTCAGCAATTTCTGCGTGCTGGAACGCTTCAAACCAGTCTCAGATGCAATTCTACGGACGGATGACATTGGAAAATGTTCAAATGTTTGTAGAGTCTATTGGACTTAACTACGGGGTCATCAGTCCCTAAACTTACAAACTACTTATCAACTAGCTACAACTAAGGACGGCACAAATATCCATGCCCAGGGGGGATTCGAACCCCCGACCGTAGTGGCCGTGCAGACCGTGACTGAAGCGCCTCAGTCCCCTCGGCCACCGCGGCCGGCATGACATTGGATTTCACTGAATAATTGCAGAAACTGTGGCGATATTTTCAGGTGTAACTGCTGTTTGCTTGCGGCCAGCATGCCCCACTAGATCATCAGTTACGCTGCTGAAATTTTGCGAAGAGCGTACGAATGGTTTTCGCATCGGGTCCTTTTGGAACATTAAATCGTGCTTGAAAAGTTCGCCTTGTTGCCGTAGGAATCTCTTCTAACCTGTGGTACTCTAGCACCAGAAAAACGCTTTGTTCAATGGAGTACATGGGTTTAATCTCTTCCTTCGGTACGCTAACCTTCTTTCACGTTTCAATAGTGGAACTGATAGCTCTGGGCTTCGGATCACTATTTATACTAGGCATTACGTATGGCGATTACAGCGCCATCTGTTAGCAGCTTTTGTAATTATTATTTCAAACTGCTGTATAAACATCTTACAGCTTTCACAATAAACATACCGTTTACTGCATTCCTCTATCGATCTTTGTATTCGAGATATTTAATTTTGAAATCAGGGAGTCCTTTTCTGGACGCCCTGTATATATCACAGTACGCGTAGACTTGTACGAACCTGAGTTTTAAATCTGGAAAACAGCATGGGAGACGAAGCTGTAGACAAGTTTACCTCCGTATCTCAATAAGCCGGCTACTCCGCCTAAGGTTCCTTACCTCAAATTGTCCAGTGTAGCATTTTATTTGTCCTGTCAATTTATTTCACGCTCTTACGGAAACATCCTGCGAGACTGCAAGTAGTCGCATAGAGAACCCTTGGAATATACAAATAATTAATCAAATTATTCTGAATGTGAAAGTATTATAGGCGAGATAATAGTAAGTGCGCCTAAACATCCAATTAGAGCTAGATATAAGTGAGATGGCGTGTTACCGGTCGTGGGTTGCCGTACGCGGAGCACGGCAGTATGAGTCCGCTGGAATTTGTGAAGTCTGCGCTGGTGGGCGGCTCCTGCAGGAACATAGGGCCCACCTCCGCATTCACACCCAGCTCTGCCACTGCAACACAACACATTGCTTCCTCATCATCTGTCACAGATGCTCATAACAAACAATACTCTCCTTAAGCGTTACATTGGAAAACGTTGTCACAATTTTCCTAGGAAACAATGTAATTATTAAACAGAAAAACAAAAAATTCTCAAACACACAGTCAAGAGAAGAAAAGAACAAAGAACTTAGTAAGATAAAATACGTATCAAATATCTCATATTAATTTGTTACGTTTTCATTACTCACAAAAGGTATACATTTCAATAAATATCCAGACTTTTGTCACAAATTAAGAAATACGCCGTCACTTTGAGCTATGTCGTGAATAGGGTGGATGAGGGATTAATTCAAAGCCCAATTTATGTACTTTATCTATTATAACCACTTATATGTGGTCTGGAGCATTAGACTACAATAGAGTCCAGTTTTGGTTATGCCTATTGTGTAAATAATCTATAATGAATATTCCGTCATAATCCTGAAAAAACAGTGATCATCAACTTACCAGCTGCCAAGATAGTCTTTTCCTTTTTCGTTGTGCTTTAACGACTCCTCGTCAATTGTTTTGACTGCATTTTTGACAATGATGTGTAATAATAGATACATGTTTCATGAACAGTCACATATTGGTACAAAAAGTATGCATATTGAGATTAAACATCGTCAAACATGTTGTTGAAATCTTGGCCTACTGTAATGCAGAGGGTACAACAGTGGTAGTCGCGGTCAGTGGCTGCCGTACCACACGATTTCCAGTCGACTAATGTATGATACCCGAGACTGAATGGGTTTAGTATTAGACAAGTTTGTCCAGATTGGACAGTAGTTGTTGAAGTGTGTAACAATATTACTTAAAAGAATAACTACCGACCATATTACGTCAACAACATTTACAATAACACAAAACAAGAGGCAAATTTTTTTAAGCAACTGCCAATAACTGTAGGAACCATATTTATATACCATACTCTGCCACAGTTAATGATAGCGTGGCTTTCGTTTTTAGAAAATGGAAGTATAGATGACATTTTCTGTCAAGAATATCTTGCGAGGTGTTCACAAGGTAGTGTGTCCCTATTGTGATAGTTGTCGTATGGGACAAATTAAAATGTGACTCGAGCACATATTTAGTGACAATGTCCTCCGTTTAAAATAAATGGAACAGAAATATCCAACTTGTCCGCTCACGTCGGCGATAGTGAACCGCATTATATGTCTAGAATGGTTCATTGATGTGAAAAAGGGAAAATTCGTGGACCTGCTTAAGGAGACTGATATTATCTCCCAGTAGGGTGCGTTCACACTGCCGGGCCGAGCCGATCCGGGACGTGTTGGGCCGACTGGCGCCTAGCCGGCACACGCCGACAGCATGGGTGTTCACACTGAGCGCCGGGCCGAGCCGAGACGAAAAAGAGGGGGAAAATCAACTTCTCCTATTTTCAAGTTGTAAAAAATTTTGACGGTATATAAGACCACGCCACATCGTTTTATGAAGTTATTTTTTTCTTAAAATCTTTGCCTTGCCTGTGAAAAAATAAGAAGTCTACTTTTCATTCAGCATGACTTTTTAGTTTTCACGATCCTTACTCGATTTTGATTAAAGTATACGGTTAAAATATCTGATTTTTGGACACATGGTAGGACATCTTAGCTTTCGTATGAAACATTCACCTTTTCGAAATTCGTAACAGTCGTTTTCAAATGATGCTTTTTGTCAAGTATGCACACTTGATATACAAATCGTATATTGAAAAAGTTCGATAGCGGGCAGCTTATTGTTCTATGCATTTTAGACCATACATTACAGCGAGTGAAATTGAGCTAATAGTATAGAAAAGTTTTTGAAATAGTTGTCGCACTAATATCTGCCTCCTTTCACAAGTAATTGCGAGTTATCTGTGCGACGGCAAAGAGAGGTGATCGGTATTGAATACACGCCAGGGCGAACCTCTGTGTCATTATTCCAGCTGCCCCTTGCTGAGGCCACCTACAGCGAGGGACTGCACGTCAGCCGTCATGTGCACCTGCAGGACAAAGCTGTAGCAACACTCCACGTTATTGCGTACGTTGCGCCCTGAGTCTGGCCCAGCGGGAATTCTGTTAGTTCCCATACAAGATTCTTCGTTTGTATTCACACTATTAGTCGGTATAGCTTGAGCTACAAAGTGCATCTTTTGGGCGAGGAGCTGGTGGTATTTGACTGATTTTACCACCAGACAGAGACTTTTTTAAATTGTAATTAAGCACTGTCAGGTCTTTTACAAACTTCCATTTTACACCGATACTGAAGTGTGTGATTTGCGTTAGTTTAATAAAAACGTGCGTTTGGAAACATCCACTATAATAACGTAAGTAGTTGTGATATAAAAATGCTTGCTTACAGAGGAAATGGCAGTAACGGTCCACCTACATTGACATCAGTAGCACCTCAGAATCTGTTGTCGATATTCTGCTTGGTAAGGCTTTAATCACTATAGAAAACCGGATCATCAATAGAACAATAGATACATAGCAGAAAATAGCGGCGGAAATATACGGATATGTAATTTTCTTAGGTCTGGTCTCGATTCTTTAGAGTCAAGTAAAAGCCGGCGTTTTGGTGACTAACAGATGGTTGCCAGGCTGAGCCAAGGAAACAAAAAAATGGTAGCGTTCTGGCCTCACAACCAGAGTCGGTGTCGGTGGTTCGAATCTTGACGTGAGAGATATTATTTTTTCGTTGTGTTCGAATACTTACACAATTTTAATATCTGATTATAATTTTTACGAAAAATGCATGTATTTATGTTAATTAGTAATTTTATATAATTAATAAACGGTTATTAATGATATTTTTGGTCAAAACCACTTCAGTTAAATTTTCTACTCTATTGGCTTCACTATAATTTGACGACGGTAGTATTTCATTGTTCACTTTGTGAAGAGCTACGACGCTGGTTTCGGATAGTCATCTACTCAATCATCATTTCTAGCGACGACAAGGTGTTCAGCTCGTCTACATACACATATACAAAAACTGATACAGAACGTGGAATTAGAGATCCCAAAATGCTTTATACAGGCTGTTACAAAAAGGTACGGCCAAACTTTCAGCAAACATTCCTCACACACAAAGAAAAAAATATGTTATGTGGACATGTGTCCGGAAACGCTAAATTTCCATGTTAGAGCTCATTTTAGTATTGTCAAAATACCCAATTGTTTCTTTAGTATTTATTTTACTTCCTCGATTCACGTCATCAACATAGATTTTCTATGAACGTTTGGGCAGGAATTGTTGTTGACGTCTTGATTGGGCCACATGTTCTTCCACATACGCTCAATGGAGCACGTTATCATGATTTCATACGGGATACTCGTGCTGCTAGGACATGTGCCTTTACAAGTACGACACAACATGTGGTTCATGCACGATGGAGCGCCTGCACATTTCAATCGACGTGTTTGTACGCTTCTCATCAACAGATTCGGTGACCGATGGATTGGTAGAGGCGGACCAATTCCAAGGCCTCCACGCTGCCCTGACCTCAACCCCCTTGACTTTCATTTATGGGGGCATTTGAAAGCTCTTGTCTATGCAACCCCGGTACCAAATGTAGAGACTCTTCGTGCTCGTATTGTGTACGGCTGTGATACAATACGCCATTCTCCAGGGCTGCATCAGCGCTTCAGGGATTCTATGCGACGCAGGGTGGATGCACGTATCCTCGCTAACGGAGGACATTTTGAACATTTCCTGTAACAAAGTGTTTGAAGTCACGCTGGTACGTTCTGTTGCTGTGTGTTTCCATTCCATGATTAATGTGATTTTAAGAGAAGTAATAGAATGAGCTCTAACATGGAAAGTAAGAGTTTCCGGATACATGTCCACATAACATATTTTCTTTCTTTGTGTGTGGGGAATGTTTCCTGAAAGTTTGGCCATACCTTTTTGTAATGCCCTGTATAACTGAATTAAAAAACAACGAAGAAATATCTGTCACAGCGGAATTCGAACCACCGACGCTATGGTTGTTAGGCCAGAACGCTACCACCCGAGATACACCGACATTTGCTTCAAATGTTTTAATTGTTGATATTACTTAAAAATCGATTTTCTTCAGAATTTTTGAGTGCTGCGTTCAATGACTTTGGCTGATTGTTATTTAAGTTCCGAACTTTACGTACTATGTTCAAATGTGTGTAAATCTATCGGACCAAACTGCGTGGTCATCAGACCGTAGCTTACAAACTACTTAAACCTAGGTAAACTAACCTAAGGACAACACACACACCCATGCCCCAGGGAGGACTCGAACCTCCACGACGAGCAACCGCGCGCTCCGCAGCGAGACGCTTTAGACCGCTCGGCTACTCCACCGCGGCTGAGTTTTGTTACTTGGGCAGTAAAATAACACGTGATTATCGCAGTACAGAGGATATGAAATGCAGAATGGCAATGGCTTTACGTACTATAGACATAAAATAAAATTCTAAAATACGATACCAAATGTGGTCTCCTTTAAAGATATACAGACTAAATTTGTCTCTAGGCCATCGTCCAGATCGCTGCCTAATCACATTTCAGTCCAATAAGAAGGACTCGCCATCAGTCACAAAATTGTGTTTCATTGTATACAATGCATTTCGAGCCCTGAGGGCTCATCATCAGGTACCTCTATGATTTTTATACATGTTTAAAGGCCTGGAACTGTTAAGGTCAAAACGTGTGTTGTAATAATATGGAAATTATTTAAAAACAGGTTCCTATAATAATAAATTTAACAATTGACTTACTTATTAAAAAGTGGTGCAGAAATAACTCTAGCGCAGTATGATAATTGCCTATCCTGGAGTACATTTGTATGAATAAATAATCACCAACACAAACACTTCCCATCTTGAGAAACATTGTGGAATAACAACTCAAAGACTTATAGCGGCCAGGCGCAACGCAGCAAGGCGCCTTAGTGCACACGGCTATACCGCTTCACGAAGAAATATATTCGTTGACCCTTCACGAATCATATGTTCTCGGCACTTTGACCGATACTGATCGTCTCTCCTGCAGCGTCTGTCACTGGAGTTTCCTGATCATCTCATTGACGCTTTCGCGCCTACTAAATGAGCTCGTAACTGAGATGTTGACGACAGATAGGTCTCTAACTAACTGCACTTCGTGCAAATGAAGAACCATACCTAAGAGAGGCAGTAAATGCGAAATTACGCGAAAATATAGTCAGTCATAGGTGCGTCACGGGAAAAAACGATTGAACCAAAGAACAGTGATATACTGACTAGGAAACGAAATGATTGTTGTAAGGACTGCAAATTAGGGTACTCCTGTGGCTCTCTGCAAAGACCAAAACAGCCAATAACTATGTGGCGATATAGAGGTCGACATGTTGTGACTCTGCAACTGGAAGGAGCACGTAGTTCCATGACAATTCGGCTGTCAGTGTAGTCGCTTGACACGATGGCAACACTTGCATTCACTTCTTGTGACCGTTGGAGCATGCCATGCTCGAAATGTCCGACGCTCTACTCTGGGACAGGAGGTAAATTTCCCTCTCTGACTTACATGCTTTAAAACATTTTAAGGTTATCACATCGTTAATTAACTTATTCTTTTCATGAAATGTCGCAATTCGTTTAGCATATGCATTTGATTTTAAAATGTTGGATTGAAGGAGTCTGACAGCGTGCAGCTGACTGATCACTACGAGTTAGACAACACACTATGCAAATAAAATATAGCTACAAGTACAAAAGAGTTATAGAAATGATAGTATTATTCAATGGCGGCAATGCCGTGTTCGCAAGTAAATGGAATTCACGCGAGCTTACACATAAACGTCCACATGTCAGTCAGTTCGTTACCAAACGTTTTATATCGATTGAGTATCAACAAAAACTCCGTTGTCCAGGAGAACGCGAATAACCTATAGTAACACAAGAAACGAAAACTGTGAGAATAAATCATTTCGAGCTCTGTGTGCTAGTTGGTACAACTTTAGTTTATTATTCCCAGGATCCTGGGATCGAACCCTGCTCATAATATTTTTTCTCTTTACTGCGGTACGTTGGCAACTGTTATAGAGGTCAACGAGTTCCTGACATGTTTTTTTCTTTTATTTGAAAGTAGTAAACCCTTAGAATATATTCGTAATTTTAAAGAATTAACACAGCAATCGGAACACAAGAGTAAAGAAACAACTGCACCACACCTGCGGAAGTATTAATAGTAATAATAATAATAACTGTAACTTTAATCATAATAAATGACTGCTAAATTGGCAGCAATTTTTAATGTCAGGAATATGTTGTCCCTTATAATACTCGGTGTATGAAGATGTTGAACAATACAAGTTAATACAGAAGAAAATGTTCGCATCGCCAAGGTTTAAAAACAGCTCCCTTAACACGACAAACGTACGCTCTAGCGATTTCCCCACGGGCCCTCAACAAGACGCACTCTCACTAATATGTTTTTCCTGTACTCCGTGGGACATGTGTTTCTTATTACTTTCCGTTTACGCACGTTCTCCTGGACGGCAGCACAAACCACGAGTTATATCGAAGTTTTGGTACCGACCTGACACTCTGACTTCTGAAGATTGAATGTTGGCTTGTATTATACTAGCGATCACTGTGGAAACTTGGGTAACTTTCATAGTCCATAGAAGCAATTAATTGTCGGCCGAAAGAGATATTTCAAAGTCCTTCGAATTTTCTGTGACCTTTTCAGATGGAAAAACTTCATGTTTCCCAAATTGCCTGTAACGTTAAAAATCGTTGCGTAATTCAGAATATTGAAATTTATTTCTGGATTATTGACTTTTCCTACCATATATATTACGGTCCAGGTCTTTCCTTTTGCCTGCTCGTGATATAGCGCAAAGGCAAGAGTGCAGAAATTTTAAGGTGGTTGAAATTGATTTAAAATGGCTGAAATTTCTTGCGACAGTGAACCGACGTGGCGGTGTTACAGAACAACAAATGTGACCTATTTTAAAATTCTAGTTGCTGACAAAAGCTTTAGAAACTACCATACAGGAACGTTCTGTATGGCGCAACTAAATGGATGCGTGTACAGTTGCATCAGACACACAGATCAACTGTGTCGGCCACTACAGACGAGTGGTGAGCGCGCCAGGCCGGGCGGCCTCTTGCCCTCTTTTGCCTCGATCGAGCAAAGCCTGGCCGCTCACAGCAGTCATACTGGAACAAGCCAAGCCTGAGCGCGCCGCATTCCAGCGAGTACGAGTGAGCAAAATCCCGACAAAGCCGACCTCGTCATGTGCAGCAAACAGGGCAGAGCTTAGTATCACAAAAAGCTAAAAAAAAAAAAAAAAATGTTCAAATTTTTGTAATTCTATGTGACCAAACTACGTTGGTCAACAGTCTCTAGTCTTACATACTACTTACACTAAGTTAAACTAACATAAGGCCCGAGGGGGGATTCGAACCTCCGGCTCGGGAGACCGCGCATCCGTAACGTGCGCTCGAGACCGCTCGGGTTCTCCCGCGCGGCACTCCAACCTATCTCATAACATTTACCTCGTGCCCAACGTCTCAGTCGGAAGTGTGTGTGTTTCACTCAGAGAGTTCGATAGCGTCTACAAGCAGCGAAAGTAATAATTACTTCCACATCAATAACGATCACTACGCCGGCCGCGGTGGCCGAGGAGACTGAGGCGCTTCAGTCACGGTCTGCACGGCCACTGCGGTCGGGGGTTCGAATCCCCCCTCGGGCATGGATGTTTGTGCCGTCTTTAGTATAAGGTAGTTGATAAGTAGTTTGTAAGTTTAGGGACTGATGACCCCGTAGTTAAGTCCCATAAGCTTAACAAACATTTGAACATTTGAACATTTGATCACAACTCCTCCAGCTGCAAACATCAGACCGACCAGCAATTAACACAGTCCCACATTATTTACAGCAGGATGTAGACTGCATTGTATAATTGGACTTTGGCACTGAAAGTTCTGTCACGGTCTTTAGTTGTACACTATCTTGTGCATTAGTGACTACGGGCTATGTTCGTTTAACGGAATATCAACTTGTAATGATTTACTATTTTTGAATGCATTTTTGACACTATCATGTAAGTACAATGAGTATGTCTAAATGTTCAAATGTTTGTAAATCTATCGGACCAAACTGCGTGGTCATCAGTCCGTAGCTTACAAACTACTTAAACCTAGGTAAACTAACCTAAGGACAAACACACACACCCATGCCCCAGGGAGGACTCGAACCTCCACGGCGAGCAACCGCGCGCTCCGCAGCGAGACGCTTTAGACCGATCGGCTACTCCACCGCGGCTGAGTATGTCTCAGCTTTTAAGTTTGTCATTTCGTTCTTATGTTTTGACGTACACACTGTAACACCTTGCAATGTCTATTATGAGTCGCTTAGTTACTTTTGTGTAAATGGCTTTCATAATTTATGATTTCAAGTAATTTTATTTTCACTTGTTCTAACGTCGTAATGACTTGCCGATTTTGGCCCTACCAGTCATGACGTATCCTTTTACTATACTGTCTCAGTGAGCTTTCTTGAAAATATTTTAATTTATGCTGAGGTATTTATGGAAAATATGTATTACCCGCGCCATGATAAATAGAAATCTAGGGTTGCAAAATAATTTTAAAAAATTCTTCTACTATGACGCGCTGTGTTCAGCTCATCCTATCGCAGTTTTCCTAATTACAAATCCAAGTCAACCAATACTAATTTGTTGTACGCTTTAATACATAGATACCTCTCAAGCCTCGGAAACAGCATTTGACGAACGATAATATTGTAGGACTTAAACGGTATGTAAAGAGTATGTTACTGTATATACAAAAATTAAACAACTTGTACTCCTTTCCAACAGGTTACTTAGAAAATGGACTAAAATGTCCGAAACTGCTAATAAAAAAACCTCCTTCTGTGCAACTTCGACTCGTAATTATATAAAATTGGTGAAACAATCAAGTTGCTGCCTGCATCACCTAGCATGCTGAAAATAAATAAATATAATTTGACTTATTTTATGAAAGGAAACCTATTACTACACCGACACGTTCCACATAATTGGGGAATGTCGTGTTCACTATCTGTGTTGCAATTTAACATATTACATTATAACGCTGACGAGTCCCAGGGAGCATGGGTGGAGGCGGTGCATAACACAGCAAGCCAGTCTACAAGGCGTGTAACAGGGGAGATTGTCACTTGGTTTACTCTACACACATTCATTAGCTTAAAAGAGACAACTCAAAGTGATCGGATGGTAATTCATTTTACAATGAGCAAGTTATGGAGTGCAGATTAGTATTTATTGAGTTACGATGGGAGGAATTCATAGAATAAACTGACGAGGAATTCCACCTTGTGCAAGACATCTTTTCTCGTATTTACTCACCAAAACAAATTCAAATGTTTTAAGCTTATGGGACTTACTACGGGGTCATCATTCCCTAAACTTAGAAACTACTTATGAACTAGTATGGCACAAATATCCATGCCCGAGGGGGGATTCGAACCCCCGATCGTAGTGGCCGTGCTGACCGTGACTGGAGCGCCTCAGTCACCTCGGCCACCGCGGCCGTCTCATCAAAACATGATGAGCACTTTTGTTCTATCTTCTGAGGGATTTTCGCTTTTAATTTCTCACATGAAGTTAACGGCAGAGTATATTAATTGCTTTCAGCGTGCAAATAAATAATTTACAGGTTGTCATTTTTTGTACAATGGTGTTTGTTTCTTGTGTTTGCGTTGTTTATCACGTTTTGTCCTGTAGTTATTATCGTTATATTTTGGAAATCTGCACTACTCGCTTCCAAAGTGATGAGCTTAGACAGAAAAGTAGCAGATTTCCGAAAAATAATGATAACATCTACAGAACAAAACGTGATAAACGACGCAAACATAAGGAAAGAACATCACAGCACAAAACATAAGCTCCACAACACATTCTTGCACACTGAAAACAAAAATATATTTCATGTAAGAAATTAAAGGCAAAAACCCAATGAAGGTATCATGTAAGTGCTGGAACATGTTTCCTGTATTAGGCAGAATTCCTCTGCAGTTTGTTTTAGAAAGCACGGAAATAAGGATAACTGTAACATGCATTCGATGATTAATTAATATAACATTTTTGTACCGATCTGTAATCAGATGCAAAATTATTCAAGATGTGTATTTTAGGCGAGGCATTCAATCGAGAAAATCTAATTGTTATTGACTATTCTAGAGAGTGAATTACTAGTTTTTTATTTATTCTTTAGGTTGTTTCATTCGTTTTATTTCCATATCCCGCCAGGGGGCTCACGGTTCATTCGTAAGTGCGTCGGAAACATGGGGCCCCGAGCTAATGCAGTCTTTCTTCCTTCATTCCTCAAGGAACTGCATTTCCTTTCCCTTCACTCTCTTTCGTATCCTCATCCCTTCCCCTCCCCACCAGAGCGCTTATGACCTTAGCAGTTTGTCCCCCTGTATAAAAAAAACAACCAAAAGTTTGAATTTCAGTGTTATTTGTACAATTGAGTCGTATTTAAGACGATTGCTACAACCTTAGGACTTAGTTACTTGTTCTGTTAGCCTAGCTGTACGCTTGTGATCCTCAACGGAAGTTAAAGAAAGGTCTTGGCGTACTGTCGGTTAAACGGCAACCCGTATAGGATCACTTATTCAATAAATTAGTTTTACTGGCCTAGATTTGACAGATAAATAAAACTGTCCAAAGAAGCAAAGCGAAGTAAGTAAATCTATGCCTCCTAACCAAATAAATAGTTTGTATTCGTTATAATATTGCAGCACTCAAGTACCAAAAATATTCTGCTGGCCATCCAAATTTCAAAACCAACGAGAACCGGAGATATCACAACGAAATTTATTCAGGAGAGAATACATTGTACAAACATCACATAACTGAATATGAATTTCAACTTGAAGACAACAAGATGACGAAAGAAGTATTGAGTGTTGCCGCTATTGCTAGTTTCAACCACTGCTACAAGCATCAGCATTGAATAAAAAACATCTACCAGACATTATGGAGATATTAAACATGGGTATTTCTCGTCACCCAAACGCATAAGCGCATGCTGAAAATTTCTCCTCATTTGGATGCTTCCTTCAGTGTTGTATTTTCGATGCCATTGAGTGTACTTCTGTAATTGATTGCCACTTAAAATGTTCAAACGTTTGTATAGCTTATGCGACTTAACTACGGGGTCATCAGTCCCTAAACGTACAAACTACTTATGAACTAGCTAATACTAAGGACGACACAAATATCCATACCCGAGGGGGGATTCGAACCCCCTACCGTGGTTGGCTTCAGAGCCAACCACTCGACTACTCACCAACTTCCCAGAGTAACGGAAGAAGTGATTCTTGCGTTCAGTCAGAAAGAGCGTTGTGGTGCTTTATTTTAATATTTCACCAGAGCATTTGTCAGTACGTACCACCACGGACTACTACACAAACTTCACCAGTATGGTAACCCATGAGCTTACGTTAGTTTTTCGGCAAAGTACCTCAGCGAGAGAACCTTCCCAGTTCGCATCCTTCCAGTATCCGACCAGTGGCGTGCAGCAGGGCTCCGTTTTGCGAATCAATCTTTATAGCTCCTAGACCTGTGACTTGCCCACCTCACCGAGAATCCGTAAAGCGGTTTACGCCAACGGCACGGCCTTTGATTAGAAATACTCCGACAAAGACTCCAGGAAGCCTGCAAACAGCCGGAGCAGTGGGCTACAAAGATGCGCATCGGCTTTCACGCCGAAAAGCAAGACGCTGCTGAAAAATAAAAAAAAAAAGATAAACTCGACATAGGAAATTTTACCATTCTCGGGAAAAGCATCCGTGCACTATAATTTCAACTAATTGATGTGTAGCCTTTGTTAGAGGGCCGGCTTAGAAGCATTATGTTGACGAAACTGTGACGATTAAAACCCCTGATAAATTAGAACTCTACACTCCCCGCCAAAGCAGGACCGCACCTTATTAGCGCATGCATACGTAACATTATGGACTACGCATTCCGAGTTTCGGGCATTGCAGTGAAAACTCACACAGACTGTTACGACTACTATTTCACGTACAGATTGATTTTCCATCAAAATACCTTGACGAAGCGGCAAATGGACCACTTTTAGGCAACAGACTTAAAAGGAAAACTGAAAGATTCTACGATAACTGCTGAATTCGCAGAAATCGACTGGCTGCTCACATGGGCAGAGCAACGTAGAAAGAAACGCTAAAAAGCCAATGGACCTCGTCAATCTCCAAAAACTGAAAGGCCACGAGAAGGAGAAAAGCACAAGATACACAGCCGGAAGACATCGTAAACCAGAGAAACTCTTGACACATAGCGAGAGATTTGTAGGAGCAGTGCAGTATGTGCCCAAATCATACTTATGTCAGGGGTTAACGAACCAACAGGAGAGGCACTGTTCGTCGGTCGTTTAGTCGCAGTCCAGGAGGTGGCTGCACCGTCAACACTTCTATCGGATGTCGGTCCACACTGCTGGACGCTAGCCGTTCGCCGCCACGTCCACGTCGCGACGTCGGACTAAAGACCCCAACGCTGACCGAGACATCACGACGACGGAACTGTGCGCGGCAACGAATCTTCGTTTCTTTTTTCATTGCCATTCCAGATGCTTTCCTTTCTGATACTTGTTACAATCACGGACGATATTTGAGTTAAAGCAGGAACCTAACAAATTTTGAATTGATGCTTGGGGCCCCTGCTGTTTCTTGTCTTTATAAAGGATTTAGGACCTGTCTTAGTCTGTTGACGGATAATGCTGTAGTTTATCGGTTCGTTAAGAAGATCAAAACCGATTGCAAAACTCTGTAGATAAGAAATCTGCATGGTGATAAAATTGACAAATCACCCGAACTACTGAAAAGTGGGAAATCCGTTACACTTAATTTACACGATATATGCGTTAAACATAAATACCTAGTAATTACAGTTACAAACAAATTAAATTGCCGCGGTGGAGTAGCCGAGAGGTCTAAGGTGCCTCGCTGTGGAGCGCGCGGTTGCTCGCCGTCGGAGGTTCGAGTCCTCCTTGGGCATATATATGTGTGTGTGTGTGTGTGTGTGTGTTTGTGTGTGTGTGTGCGTGTGTGTGTGTGTGTGTGTGTGTGTGTGTGTGTGTGTTCCTTAGGTTAGTTTCCCTTATTTTAATTCGTTTGTAAGCTACGGACTGATGACCACGCAGTTTGGTCCGATAGATTTACAAACATTTGAACAAATTGAATTGAAAGATCGCATGGAAAATGTCTACGGGGAAGGGAACCAAATCCTGCGGTTCACTTGCAGGAAAATCTGAAAATGCAACAGTTCCATTAAAGAAACCGCCTATACCTTTTTATCACTAATTTTCTCTTCCAAGTGCGATCATATTTTGTTAGCATCTAATCATCGTTATGAAATCAGAGAAATCAAATCAAAGCTTATGGGATTTAACTACGGGGTTATCAGAACTAAACTTACAAACTACTTATGAACTAGCTAACACTAAGGACGGCACAAATATCCATGCCCGAGGGGGATTCGAACCCGCGACCGTAGTGGCCGTGCAGACCGTGACTGGCGCGCCTCAGTCCGCTCGGCCACCGTGGCCGGCCAGAGAAATCAGATCGAAAACGAAAAGGTATAGATGTTCCATTTCCCGCCCGCTATTAGAAATTGAATGGTATGGAAATGCTATGAAAGCAGTTCTATGAACCATCTGCCAGGCATTTAAACGTGGTTTGTAGAGTAATTATGTAGATATAGATGTAAGAATACATTACACTTCTTCTAATCGGGGGGACTCGTCAGTGCGTGCAACCTTACCCCTCAGGACACTTCAGAACGTATCAAAATTAACGTTCATTTACAGTTCATACATTATAAACAACAGCTTGGCCAAGGGATATCATAGGCTTTTCACAAATTCGTAGCTGTCTACATCAGTGACAGAGTTTGTAGTACACACTCAATTGTTGAGTGATATATGACGATCCAGTTGTATAGATAGCTATTTTCACTTTTAAATCAACGGTAACATTTTCAGAGTTCTTCCTGAATCACAGGACTTTCGTTTTCTTAGTGGCTTATTATAGTTCCGAACACAAGACGCATGTACAAATGTGTGTTTTCTCTGTGAGAGAAGGAATTAATGGTGATTGGCGCAAAAAACGGACAGGGGAGCTGTTACAAGGAATCAACAACAGTAAGAATAACAAACTATTAATGAAACTGGTTTGTTATATTTTAGGAGACTCATGACCTGTTAAAGCGAAGCAAAGATTTCCTTTGCATTTTATTTTGATACTTGAAGAGTGTGGTGTCGCACAAGTACAAAGTGCGCGCCACCTACTTTCGCCGCGCGCCGCCATGCACGCACGGCGCGGCGATCTCACGACGACAGCCACGAGCGCCCTCTGCTGGAACGCCGCTCGTGGCCACCACTGAAGAACACCGGCCACTTCGGACTGAGATAGCAACGAGTTAGGACCTTCGTAATCCGATAGGCACGAGTGAAGACTTTGCTATTGTACAGGCACTAGGCAGGCCTCTAACAACTATGTATCAACATTCTGCCGTACTCTGTAAAAGTTAAGTATTGTTACATTCTGTGCAATATATATATCTTTCTAATTTACTCGAGTGTTTATAGTTTCTGGCTGCTCCCCTCCACCGACACCTACGGCGAGGCTGGGACACAAAAGCGGCGACGAAGTTGGGACACAAAAGTGGCGACGAGGAGTGATAGAACCTTGGACCAGCCCGCTTGCAGCAGCCAGACAGCAGCAGTCGGAGCACGCAAAAATTGCTCCCGCCCACCCACCCTTATTATAAGATTTTTGGGGGAACATATTTTGTTACGTGTTTTGTGGACTTTTTTGTTGCAGAGCGAGTCCTCTTTCATATTGCATTTGTGTTTTGTTATAAGTTACTTGTATACGCGGCGCCTAATCGGTCAGCATGGCCACTACCCCGAACCCAAACTTAATGGAAATTATTCAGTTACAGACGGCGCAAATAACCCAGCTGCTCCAGGCCGTGTCGCAGTTGACGACACAGGCTGCTCACCAACAACAACAGTCGTCACATCAGCAGCCCACACCTGCCGCCGCACCGCTTCCGACGTTCCGCCAGTACAACGAACGTGAGGAAGAATGGAGCGACTATTTCGCACAGTTTCAAGAACTCGTCGCGGCTCATCAAATTACAGGTCAGAGAGTGAAGAACCTTTTCTTATCGATTGTGGGCCCCCAGACTTTCGTACTATTGCAAAAACTTTTCCCTCTCGCATCTCCTCGTGATGTAGACTTTGAACAAATTGTAGATGCACTGAATGCTCATTATGAGAGAAAAGTTCTTGTAGCAGCTGCACGCTACCGATTTTTCAGACTTAAAAAATTACCGCAGCAGTCACACCAAGAGTGGATTACGGAATTGAAGGGCTTAACCCGCACATGTAAATTTACTTGCTCTTGTGGACTTTCGTATAGTGACGTGATGTTGAGGGATGCGATTACGCAGAATATTCAGGACCCCAGAATTAGAGCAGCAATTCTGAAACAGTCTGACCCCTCCTTAGACAGTGTACTGCAGCTTATAGAAGCGCATGATACTTTTGACTTAGCGGATGTAGAAATGCAAAGCCACAGTGTTAATTCAGTGCGCCGCAACGGACGCTTTCCTAGCCGTAGTTCTCAGTATAGCACTAGTGATTCTTATTTTTCTACCGGCCGTGCTGAACAGACAGTGAACAGTAGCCAGTGTAAAAGTGCGACACAAAGGTCGCCCCGTAGTGTTAGACACAGTAATTTGAATAACGGGCGCCAACGCTCATTTCAGAAAAATGTACGTAAATCTTGCCCCCAGTGTGTGTCTCGCCACAAGCGTGCTCATTGCCCTAGTCGCAACGCAACCTGTTATCAATGTGGCAAATCGGGACATGTGCAGTCTGTGTGTATGCAAATTAAAAACTCAACGAACAGTAACGTTAGAAACAGTGCTTCGCAGGGTGCGAGAACAGTGCATTCTGTAAATGTTATACGGGCTGTGGAATTGAACAGTGCTTTCCTTGGATCTCACTTGCAAGAAAGTAGTTCTGCGCCTATGGCAAAACTATATAGTGCACCACGTAGCAAGCGCCGACGAGCGCGTAAAACAGTGCAACGGAAAAGGGTTCGGGACAAGCAACATGGCTATGAACAGTGCATTCCTGTAGTGAAAATAGTGCCTTCTGCAACTTCTTATTGTAAAAGTGCCCAGTACGGTGTAGATAGTGCCAGTAGACTTGTTGTAGATACTGAAAGTAATTTTAGTGCAGTAGCCTCGCATTGCGCGGACGCCGATCCGGCGGTAGTGTCATCTAGTGACAGTGTGGTTAATCCGCTGTGTGCCGAGTATGCGCCGCTTCCTACCGCACGCAACCCGCGCAAGCGCAGTAAACAAACCGTAGCAGACGTTGCCCACATTCGCGCACCTGTCGTGCGCCAGAAGCACAAACTTTTTGTAAATCTCTCCATAGAAAATAAGACTGTGCAATTTCAGCTTGATACTGGTTCCGCTGTTACATTAATTAATAAAGATACTTATGAACTTCTGGGTTCGCCAAAATTGTCGCCGTCACAGCAAGTGTTAACAGCTTATACAGGTGAAAATATTCCCGTGCTAGGAACGTGTAGCCTGCCTGCCTCCTTTCAAGGTGTCACGAAAACAGTTGCTTTTGTGGTTCTTCAGGCCAAATCGACACAGAACATTTTTGGACTAGATGCTTTTGACTTGTTTGGTTTATCAATTCAAATAGATGTGCTTCAAATTTCGTCAATAGTGCCTCAGGATAAAATCAATGCATTGTGTGAAAAATATAGTGACTTGTTTTCGCCGGAACTAGGTTGTGCAAAAGACTTCGTGGCACATGTAACTTTAAAAGAATCTGCAGTTCCAAAATTTCGTAAAGCTAGACCAGTGCCTATCGCCTTGCGTGATACAGTTGCCGAAGAACTTAAGCGTTGGCAAGATAGTGGGGTGATATCTCCTGTTTCTGCGAGTCAGTGGGCCTCGCCTATAGTAATTATACCCAAGCCGTCAGGAAAACTTCGTCTCTGTGCGGACTTCAAATCAACAGTGAACAGTCAAACAATTGTAGACACTTATCCCCTGCCCAGACCTGACGAACTAATGGACAAATTAGGACAGTCTCGTTTCTTTTCCAAGGTTGATTTAGCAGAGGCATACTTACAGATTCCACTTGATGACGAGTCAAAAAGTTTTTCGTCATTAATACTCACATGGGCCTTTTTCAATTTCAACGCCTACCCTTTGGCAGTTCTTCCGCTCCCGCTATTTTTCAGCGCTTTTTGGAACAGCTGACAGTTTCTGTACCGTGTTGCTCGAACTATCTACATGACATTGTGGTATCCAGACGTACAGTTGAAGAACATTTAGCAAACCTGGAGTGCCTTTTCAAAGTGTTGACTGCAGCAGGTCTACGTTGCAATAAAGCAAAGTGTTCGTTTTTTTCAAACTGAAATAGAATACCTAGGCCATGTGATTAATGCCCAAGGAATCCATCCCTTACAGTCACATCTTCTAGCAATCAAAGACTTGCCTCCTCCTAAGAATGTGCACGAATTGCAAGCAGTAATGGGGAAGCTGAACTATTATTTCAGATTTATTCCCAATGCCTCTCAGATTGCAGCTCCACTGCATCACTTACGTAGGAAGAATGTTCCTTTTGTATGGTCTAAAGATTGTCAGGTTGCCTTTGACAAATTAAAGTCTGCACTACTCAGTGATGCATGTTTGATTCCCTTTGACCCACAGAAGCCGGTAGTGTTAGCAGTTGACGCCTCGTCGTACGGTCTGGGTGTCGTTCTGTCGCATCGTATTGGATGTCACGATCGTCCTATTGCCTTTGCATCCAAGCTACTGACGCCGACGCAACAGAATTATAGTCAGATAGAAAAGGAGGCCTTAGCAATCATTTACGGCGTCACAAAGTTTCATCATTATCTCTATGGCAGAAAATTCTATTTGTTGACAGACCACAAGCCTCTCACGTCGTTGTTCTCACCCACAAAGCCAATTCCGCCACGAACGGCACAAAAGCTTCAGAGATGGTCCTTGATATTGTCTAATTATCAGTATGAGATTTTGTACCGACCTACCACTAAACATGCCAACGCGGACACACTTTCCCGACTTCCGGTTGGCCAGGATGTATCATTTGATTCTTCAGAAATGGCATGTTGTCAGATAGACTCCAGAGATGCTTCCGCTGTCGCAGACTTTCCTTTGAACTCTCGTCGGGTTGCACAGGAAACAGCTGCGGATGCAGACCTAAGTGTGGTAGCACGTTTTGTTCGCTTTGGTTGGCCTGCCAGAGCCAAAGACATTGAGCGGCCTCTGGTTCGACGTTATTTTGCACAACGTCATGCATTATCTTTAAGTCGGGGTGTTCTGTTGTTACATACGGACAACGACCAAGCAAGAGTGATTGTTCCTCGTTCCCTGCAACGAGAAGTGTTACGCCTCCTGCATCAAGGACATTGGGGTATTGTTAGGACAAAGCAATTAGCCAGACGTCATTGTACCTGGGTTGGTATGGACGCTCAGATAGAGAGCATGACGTCACAGTGTACTGTTTGTGCGGAGCATCAGGCGGCTCCTCCGCAACGTTTTTCAGACTGGCCACGCCCCAAGGGACCATGGCAACGTTTACACATTGACTTTGCCGGACCTTTCTGGAATACGCGATGGTTAATCGTTGTAGACGCTTTCAGCAAGTTTCCTTTTGTGATTGCCATGAACTCAACGACAGCTTCTAGTACAATCAGTGCCTTAACATCAGTGTTTTGCATCGAAGGCTTGCCTGAAACTATCGTCAGTGACAATGGACCTCAGTTTGTTAGTGCGGAATTTCAACAGTTTTGTCGTGTGAATGGCATTCAGCATATTACCACTGCACCTTTTCACCCTCAGTCCAATGGTGAAGCAGAACGTTTTGTTCGAACATTCAAGTCTCACATGGAGAAGATGAAAGGTCAGCACTCCAGGCATCAAGCTCTTCAAATTTTCCTGTCTACGTATCGGTGCATGCCACGTGACGGCCCGTCTCCTGCCGAGCTGCTACACGGCCGCCGTCACCGCACTCTCCTTCACCTGCTGCAGCCTCCCACGCACCGAGTCGGTTCGTATGGCGCTACGCGTTTTCAGGTTTCTACGCCGGTGCTGTACAGAGTGTTTGCTGGAAACAAGAAGACATGGTTGCCGGGCACCATTCAACGCGTGCTTGGGCGCCATATGTATGTTGTACGTTCTTCCACAGGGTCGGAGCTGCGGCGCCACGCAAACCAATTGCGCCTGCACAGACCGCGCGATCCTGTCTCCGGTTTCTTGATTCCAGACCCAGTTCACCGCCAGGGAGCACAACCACATCGTTCGTCCCCGGACTACGAGATCCCTATGGACGTCGACGTACATCCGACGCAGTCGTCGCCGCCGCTGTCGCTGCCGCAGATGACAGCGTCACCGAGAGGGACTCCGGGACCGTGCGGGCCCCCCCAGCCTGGGCCACGCACCTCAGAAGAAGATGACCTGCTCCCTCTGGGCGGGGGCGGGCGCCCTTCCCCAGGTTTCGGCGGGTTCCCTGGAGGATCGCAAGGCGGATGCCGGGGCGCGGACGGCGTCTCGATCCCGGCCTCAGCTACGACGCCCGTCCCACCAGTAACGCCCCCGCTCAGGCCCTCCTCCCAGTGCCGTCGCCGTGGCCCTCAGCCCTACGCCACGACGGCGCGGCGGTTTGGGGGGGAGGGGTGTGGTGTCGCACAAGTACAAAGTGCGCGCCACCTACTTTCGCCGCGCGCCGCCATGCACGCACGGCGCGGCGATCTCACGACGACAGCCACGAGCGCCCTCTGCTGGAACGCCGCTCGTGGCCACCACTGAAGAACACCGGCCACTTCGGACTGAGATAGCAACGAGTTAGGACCTTCGTAATCCGATAGGCACGAGTGAAGACTTTGCTATTGTACAGGCACTAGGCAGGCCTCTAACAACTATGTATCAACATTCTGCCGTACTCTGTAAAAGTTAAGTATTGTTACATTCTGTGCAATATATATATCTTTCTAATTTACTCGAGTGTTTATAGTTTCTGGCTGCTCCCCTCCACCGACACCTACGGCGAGGCTGGGACACAAAAGCGGCGACGAAGTTGGGACACAAAAAAGAGAAAAAAAAGCTGACGACAATCAAAAGAAAACCGATTAAAATTAAACTGTGGAATGATATTCCTAGGGTTGAAAAATTAAATTGATGGTTTCGATGTTTCAGGAGCAAGTTGACTATTGATATTTAAAGCAACTATCGATTAACGAGAATTATTTTATACATCAATACTCTTGATGTTAACTCAAGCTGAGTATATAGTTTATGGGTAATCGCATTAATTCACCTTTATGAAAAGATAATAACGCCGATATAAGCAAGACTACTGACTGATTTCCGATTATAGCACTGAAAAATACAAATGATTTTCTCACTCATTCTATTTCACATGCGACCACAGCTTATTCTTAACATAGCTAACATGAGAACTAAAAGGAAAAGAAACAGAAATATACTAAACCCAGTTGAAGTCAAGGATTGCGTCCATGGTTACCAGGAAGTGCATGCGTTGAAGATTTGACAGCACAGATATACTCGAATACGTACTTAGTGTGAGATGAATATCGATTTGAACGTGAAATAGGATACACTGTGTAATGCACATTGATTCGAACATCACAAACAATTACTATTAATACGGATGGTATTGGTACGAAGATACATAATATATATCGCTGACAGGTTTCTACGCATGAATACTAGTCTGGCTATTAAATATTTTAAAGCTTTATTGGCATTTACAAGAAGTCCTTTAACATACAGATATTTTTGGCTTTGTCACAATTATTGAATCTCCTGCAACTTTAATCTCTTCCTTTTACCGAGTGAGTCAGATATATGGCATCTTAAATATCACCATTCATACTACTCTCTGATAAACGTTTACGATCCTTCGTCCTCTCAATTGTAAATCTTATCTATTTCTGCTGCATACATTCAAGTTTTATGGGATTTGAAATTAATTCTCGTAATGTAGCTTTGAAACGAGTAGCTAATATAGAGGATTTCAGTTATCCACAGCTCAGAAGGAACAATTTCACAATATTATAAATATATTATTTCTATATTAATACGTGATAATTTCTTTACAAGAAATATCGTAAGGGCACACCCATCTATTATTGGTTTTATTGCCAACTATTTTTTTTCCTTTCATGTCGAGTCACAACACCTCAACCCCATTAAAAATATGTGGGCTGAGCTTACATGATCGCTATCACCTGGAGCAGAGAATGCTGATGACCTGTGGATGAATGGAGAGAATACATCGTTGATGATAAGAGATCAGCAGTATCTCTCCACCCACGCAGTATCTTCTGGACCCTGCGCATTTTAGCGATCATATGAAACTATGGAAGACGGAATGCTTAGAGTATTTAAATCAAAAGAAGGACTAAATAAATCAAAGGAAATATAGGTATAATCTGCCATGGTAACAGTACCATAGATCCTCTGATTATTTACTTAAAGCGGCTCTCTGATAGTCAGGCGTCTGTCAGGCTTTTGCACATGTTTCTTGGACTTATGATGAGTGATCATTTCCAGAATTAATCAGTTGTTTGGTTTATCAATGAAAGAATGCTTCAGTCTGAATATTTTGCTGTTAATGAAAAAATGTGAACAGCGGTCTCACTTATGACCTTTAAAATTTTTTTAGCATGTTTCATGAGTAATATAGCCAAAGTTTGTTCTTTACTTTCGAATTGTTGTGCGGAGAAACTTGAGTTACAATGATTAGATGTTATACAACAATGAATAGGTTTTCACGTAACTGCATTACGTTTTAATTGCAAGACCAAGTGCGAGTTATGAAATGAGTGAGCAGGCGGCAGTGAGAGAACGGATGGGTTGAAATTAACAACGGCAGGAAACTTAATTTCTTCTAATATAGCAAGGTATTTAAACCTATTACGCCTCGATATTAATTCTCGTATTTATATACTCAATGTTTTGTACCACGGCAAACAGAGAGAAAAAACGTTACCTAAACTCACTCAATATGTTACACTTGCCCATTTCATATTTATTTTGTTTCTTTCGCCTAGAAATGCACTGTCAACTTAAATGCTCATTTATCAGACGTCGTTTGCAGTTAATGAGTTTCCTGAGTGACCACGCAATAAACCTTTAATATATGAGGGATGGAACTTAAATAGTGGTAACTATGTATCCACAACCGATACAAAAGCGTTACATGTTACTGTCCTTCAATGTAGTCACCAGGGCTGTGTAGAACCCGTTACCAGAGATGTGGAAGGCGTAGTACACCATTAGAAGAGCCTGTTTTGTTAATGGTGCGAATGGAGCGATCTGCTGCCTGTCGAATCTCTGGAACAGTTCTGAAGCGAATGCCACAAAGTGGTTCTTTCATCTTCGGAATCAAATCAGAGTCTCAAGCACTTACGTCAGGGGAATATGGTGGATGGTACAGTACTTCCCAGACCCATCGGCCGAACAGAGCTACCACAACTTGCGCTGTATGCGCCGGCGCATTGCCGTGCAAAGTGATGGGTGGGTTGCGCAGAAAGAGTTTCCTCTTCTTTCGCAAAGCTGGTCGCAGGTAATGCTCCAAAAACGAACAGTAATACTGTGCACTGACGGTCTGCCGTGGAGGAACGTAATGCGTTAGGATAAGACCATCACAATCGTACCCAACGTGCACTGTTCTGTAAGGCAATTCCGAAATCCCGCATGCCTCTTGGAGGCCTTGATGACACTATCGTGCTGTAGCACCTCTGGCATATTCAAATTTGATCCAACTCCGATGTTCCTGTGTCGAAAACATAGTGACACCGTTATGTTATACCGCTCGCTCACAAGTTGATTTGTTTTCCTCGATGGTGCGCACGCCGGTGTCGTGGGACGGGATAGTCAATTTACTCGTAGGTATGTGAACAACGTGTGCTATCAGCGAAAATAGTAGATTCCAGAACAGTGTTGCCACTGTTTAAGTTCCATCCCTCGTATATGACACTTCTCGATCGTTTATCATTAATAAAGGACAATAAGCTTCAGTCATTTCATGTCAGGTAATGCAGAGGTAGTTTATTATTTAGTCGTAACTGACAGTGGCTGAGGTAACACAACGTAGAATGCTAGGAGACAAATATGCAAACATCGAAGATGAATGTAACTATAAGGATAACTTTTATAATCAAATTAGACTGTAATGATGCAAGTGTTGGCAGTAACCATACCCATCAGCTTCATCTAGGCCACATAAGATGTCTGAAAATCTGAGAGCAAAGAGTCTCATGTTTGATTGAAAATCCGGATCAGATCATGTAGGATACAAGACACGAAAACGTGTCACTTTTACCACTAACGTAGACAATATTTTGCATCATCATGGACAGCTTTTTTGTCGTAAGAGTAAGGTTGCGGCACGCATTAATTCAGAAATATTCTGATTTATTCGCAATTACGTTAATCTAATAAGGTAAACGTATTTAAGTCCAAAAAGAATGTCGACATCGTGGTTAACATGTTATTTGCTTATTAAAAGAATCGTACTATATTTAATTGAAAAGAATAAACTTCGGTTAGAACTAAATGCTTTTTCTGACACAATACAATGCGTAATTAACTATAACAAAGTCAGATTAAAAAGGAAAAGTAAAGCAAAGAACGTTATTTCTATGAATAAATACAGCCCGAACTTGAGCCGCACCACAGTGCAATAAGCGGCGAACTTTTTTATCGCTGCAGACGATGCTCTTTTGTACACGGCTGTGCCACAAAATCTGCAGTTGAAGCGAACTAACGGAACACATACTCGGATAGTTTTTGTCAGGGATGGGGGAGAATTTCGGTCATGCTCTTACAAAAGAATCATCCTGACATATGCCTGGAAAGATTCAGGGAAATCACGAAAACCTGAATGAGGATGGTCGGGGATGGATTTGAACCCCATACTCCAGAATGCGAGTCCAGTGTGTTACCATCGCGTTACCACACTCGTCCAAAAGGGTGGAATCATGAGAAAGCTACCCTGCTGTTATCTTGTATGTCGCGAATAGCTACTCCGCTAAGACAAACGAAAAAAGGGAGGGGGTGTTTCCAGAAGCATAATCTTTTCCGCATCCCTGTAAAGTGTTTACTTTCTAAAACAGAGCTCCTAATTAATATTGACATTTTGGACAAGTTACCATTCATCTCTCATCTTTATTCGTCGCTCTCCCAACAACATAAGTGTGCAAATGATTTGTATTTATAAGCTCTGTAATCTACATTCAGTCATCGGCCTTCCTTACATCGGTGTCTGGTACTGCAGACCAACTCTCTGCACCAGGTTGTGAATAGAGATGAGAACGTTCTGAGCTGTTCATGTAGTTTCATACATCGCTAAAACAGCTAGGACTTGGCAAAATCGTTAGAATGTTTTGCACTTTTGTGTGCCTCTTCTCACTTGAGTAATGATGCTGAGAGAGCAGAAAATGTATTGATATATGAAACATTTCTCATTAATTGAGTGTCGCTTTAAATGTCAATAGACATGAGGTTAATTTGATATAGCATCAGTTTTATTATTCGACCTTACGAAGATTATTCCGTGCCTTATTTCTCATCAGGTTCATGTTTCGTGTTGTCAGCAGTCTGCTCGAACTACCACCAAAGTAACAACCAAGAGCTGAAACCGTGTGGCATATTACCACCATGGTGGCACTTTCGTCTCACGATCCAACGTACGAATAGATAGTTAAGTTTTCCTGGAAAATATTTTTTTTTTTTTTTTTTTTGCTCTGCAGGTAGGAAGACGAAAGTAAAAGGAAAACTTCACTTCAACTGGTCAATCGTAAATGAAGGCACAAACTTTCACATTTACCCGCAACTGCAATGTAATTTATATGTTACTGTCCATGAACTTTTGTTTCTTTTCTACCGAATTCTCAAATGAACATTCCCTGCATGACGTCGATTAATTCGGTTAATGTGTCTCTTCTTTGTTTCATCCCAACCAGCACACTTCTACACTCTCGTTTCGGACATAAAACTTTATTTAGATGTGACCCAAGACTGAGGAAAGGCATACTCTGTTTCCATGTGCCAAGAGTTTGGAATCTTACTGTTCCCTGACGTAATCGGATAAGGTTGATTATCAATTATTTTTTATTACACTGAAATAAATTCCGTAATCAACTATTAATGAACGTGCTTTATTCGTTTGTACCTTAGGAAATCATTATCGTGATAGAAAATTATATTCCACATTGTTTCACATACAACTTGCAGCATGATCAGAAACGAGTATCAGAAGATTTGCAATGCTTACACAAACGTACATCATTTCTGCATTATACATATAGGAAAGCTTAACAAATCAGGAATATTGTCAATTAAATCTAGTTCAATTTCTTAGATATAGACATCCTTAAAGGCGACGCTATAAAGTGGCAGGAGGTTATCACTGCATTAAAATAAAGCACGAGTGCGCTTCCCTCCTGATGGACCACTGATGTCGACAACGTCAGGCATTTCGCCACATAGCTACTCCTAATGCAGCTAAGAATTCGCAACGTTGCTAAAAATTTTGGCAGCCCTGGATAGAGCATTTACTTCAGGCTATGGGTGTCAATTCACTCGCTATATATTCTTTGCACTCACTTTCCACTTTCCACTTTCTACTGCTCACCTAAGAAGAGAGACTAAGACGAAGTAACCGTACATCACATGATTATCTACTATTCTTATATTTAACGTGCCATTATAACGCCCAGCTATCAGTATTACGATTAAAGAGATGTATTGTTCACAATATCTCATTAGCTCAGTAGTTCCGCACTTAAGAGTTCTGCGTTGTCGGAGATGGCAGCTCGAATCACGGTGGCGACTAGTGTTCTCAGTTTATAATTTTTTCTTTTATATCACAGAGTGGCAAACCACTAGAAGAAATTCTTTAGTGAATTTCGAAATAAATTAGTCGTCGCTGCGGAGTGGCCGAGCGCATTGTGGCGCTTTGCTCCAATACGCGAGGCCGTACCCCGTCGGAGGCTCGAATCCTCCCTAGGGTATGAATGTTTGTGTTGTCTTTAGTATAAGTTAGTTTATAAGTAGTTTGTAAGTTTAGTGACCGATGACCCCGAAGTTAACTCCCATAAGTTTAACAAACACTTGAACATTTTAGTCTTACTGCAGTCTAGGATTAGTAAGGTCTTGGAATGGCCATAGATGTTTACTTTTAGAATAGCAAGCTTCTTCTCGGTACAAAAGTCTCTGAAGAGAGCCGAATTTACCGTCAACTTCACGAATTTCAGTTTCGTTCGCCTCTTAGTATTAAGGGGTGAGACGAATAGTCACGAAATGAACATACTAATATGGTTCCTTCGTTCTAAATTTCTGTAATAGCAGTTAAACAAGCCTTATAAACGTTTATAGACATTAGTGTAGCAATTTCCTTCCTCATGGGCAACTTTAAGGTCTCCATGAAACTACACACGGACATCGAAATGTTCGTTATGCTTATCTTGCTAAAGGGTATGCAATGCAAGGTACTCACACATTTCATGACATACATATAGAGTAGGGAATGAAACAAGGGTTAGTATCACCTATTACCCTTGCTGCGGAATGCTCCGTTGCTTCCCGTCGGAGGTTTGAGTCATCCATCGTGCATAGATGAGTGTGTTGTCCGTAGCGTAAACTATTTTAAGTAGTTTGTAAGTCTAGGGACTGATGCTCACTGCAGTTTGGTGTCAAAAGCTTTACAAGAATTTGAACATCATTTACATTACAATTACTGTGGTGTGACACAAACATATACATATCCGACCAAATAATAGCATTAAGCATGACATTTAAAAGGAAAAGAAACCGGATATGGAGCACTAATAATACTATAATCCCATAATTTGTGGTTTCATATTTTCTGTGGCATAAGTTGTACATTTCTTGATTTCTTGAGGAAAAATATGCCCATATGTAGTAAGGCCTGCTATTTCCCTATTCTTAGACTCTATTTCATAATTCGCTGCTACAGTGTACGAAATTTCGCTAAATTTTTCGTACAAAAGATAAAAAATATTGACCTAATTATGTGTGAACGCTGCCACCTCGTTTCTCTATTCACTCCTTGAACCATTACACCACAAGAATCAGGTATTATACCTATATCAATAAGCTACCCAGTACGTACACTCTTGAAGGGCTATTTTTGTGGCTTTAATCTTCACTCTAAAAGTTGCGAATTTGTCATTTAAAGTTGAAAAAGACGAATATCAACGTATTCAGAAAAAACATTCTTACTAAAAGTAGTTTTTCAATCTTAGTTAAGCGTGCGCAATAGTCCTGTTTTAATGACCACGCTGTCGACGGAACGGTAAACCCTAACCTGCCTTCCTCCTTTCCTTTTAAAAAATGGATAATGACGCAGTATATGAATATTCTTACATATTTATATCTTAAGAGCCTCATATTTATTAGTACCCCGCTGCTGTCTCTGCGACTTGAAAATTCAATCTGTTCCACAATACGTCATAAGGTAAGCAAACTTTAGTGCACAGGAACTAGGCGAATTCAGTGTAAGCATCGGATACCCCGTGTTTCGATTATCAATTACAAACGTCCACTTTCTGGCATCACTAAATGGGCCATTTTTAATGCTGCTATTGCCAAATGCGGTACTTTTGTTTCCGTTTTATCCACATTGGCCCAGTTTCTTTGTTGTCGATTTTACTTTAATCTATTGTATCATTGTTATGTATTTTTTTCCTGGTTAATTCTACGGAGTTACCTACCATTTCTTATCTTAGGAGACTAATTAATTTTCTACATTCCTCAAGAATGTCGCATGAAAAAGTCTTCTATTCACCCTTTTTCCGTTTTTGCTATGTTTTATGAGTCATTTGTGAACTATTCTGTTTGCGGACGTTCAGTTTCAGAATCATCTTTATCAAACAGGGACTTATGTCTAATTTTAATACTCTCCTTTTAACAAAGATTTCCCATTGCTTCATCTCGTCTACCATGTTATCTACATCGTTAATCAAACAGTCACAATTATCTTTGGAGTGGCTTAACATTTTCTATAGCTAAAGGGATCTTCACCGAAGAACACAGACTTCATAACTAGCAAGTTCGAAAGTTACGGTTTGCTTACTTCAAAAACCGTCAATTCGCCTTCTTTTGTTACCGCCGCAGTTGCGGCAATATGGAAGCTGAGTGGACGATGTTGCTTTTATAAAGTAGTACTGACGAGGATGAAACAGCGATTAACTCAAGTACATTTTGTGAGACCATGAAGAGGGTGCAAGACCACAATTAAGTGAAGCAATGCATACAATTGTACATATGTTCCATTAGGGGAAAAGTGACGTCTGGAATAAGTTCTCTGATGTAGTCCACACTTAAGACGAGAAACTTAAATATATTCAAATTTCGCCAAGTGCCAACAAAGTGATTGAATTCTTGTGTATTAGACCATTATTATCAGAAGACAAATAATCTCTCTCAAATGAAAACTAAGCACAGAGAAACATCACTGTTCTGTCCATGTGCTGTCTAGCCTATTATTCATCTCTGTAACTATTTCGAAGTCTGTTGTAAAATTATTTTAACTTCCTTATACTAATGACTATTACAAGAATAATTCTTGAATCTTATGAACGTCAACGTTCCTTCTTCTCCGTGTGGGAGACACAGTGAATTTTTATCCACATCACCGGTTCGCTCTGTTCTACCCAGTGATCGCCTCATTCATTGTGCCTTATGGTTGCAGTGTCGATAAACGGAGGTAAAAGCACTTGCTGTAAGACCCGATTTACTAGCCAGATAATGGGATCTGGTAAATAACTGCTCTCTAAAGTAATGGCTGTTCCAGTTCTTTTCTCCTGAGCCGGCTGACATTGCTCGTTTCCTCTTACGGTGGTTTCTCAGATAACCTGCTACCGCGTATTCCTCAGGATTCTGGCTTAGTTGTCGATTAATCGGATCTTTTGACGACCTCCAATCAATAGGTCTACCAATTTCAAAAAGAAAGGAAAGTAGATTAGAATTTAACGTCACATCAACAGCGTTGTCATTAGAGATGGAACACAAGCTCTTACTGTTTTGTTAAGGACGGGAAAGAAATTTGCCGTGTCCTTTAAAAAAAATCATCCCGAAATTTTCGGTAAAATCACTGAGTGTATCTGACTCCAGAATGAGAGTCGTTCGCTTGGTAATCATTTACAGAACGTCCATACTGAAGTCACTTCTTCATGTTATTGTTACAGCTCAAAACTCGTCACTGATCGTATGAACAAACCAATGATACTTAATTTCACCATATTAGAAGAGTCTGACACAAGAAGCACATATCAGTAGGTATTATAACTTTAGGATTCAGCCAACAGTTTGCTAAGTTTTATTTTCGTCACAGAGCAGTAACACAGAAAATACTACAAAATGTCAGTCTTGTATCATTAACCGGTTTTTGGATGCATTTAGTGGTATCATTACAATATATCATACTTCTTTTACGTTCACCAGTCTCGTACCTCCCTCGCCAATGTTTACACTCTTTTAGATTGTTACGTAACAGGGTATACAATATGGAATGATTGTTCTACTTCAATTACTGTCTTATTTTCAGCATAGACTAAAATATATGGGTGATTGATTGCAAAATTATAGTGCGCAAAGCTATTCACTTTCTTTCCGGATTCAAAGTACACTTTGTCTCTCCCGTTTCATATAGAAAAATATGTGAATGTCGCATAATGTACAATGGCACCTAATCACCCCGATCACAGTACAAACATTAAACCTTTCCCCGATAGAGACCACAACAGGGAAACTGTTCATATGACTCATACACAACCGGCGTTAATTTTATGCTGAACTGACTCTCGCAATAACTGTTAATGTGGGATAAACGCGCTACTACTTTGAACACAGACAGCCATTAATCACAAGCTACTGCTTTGAAAACCTATGTCCAACTTGAGCGTGATTACGATTGGCTGATTGGCTGCACGTTTCACAAAATAAACAAATATTTGGCCATTTCACGTACAAACTGAGGTAAATATTTTCTAATCAGCTGTTTTCCCGAAAGCATCATACATTTTATCTTTGAAGTGAAATTTTAACTCACAGAAGTCACTAGTTTGTGACCTGTGAAATACGTTCCTAGAGGTGTTCTTTGTTTCTAACAAAAAATTCTCGTTATTTTCGTCCTATATAATATGCCTTCAGTATATCACAGCTCATTTTATAGAACGATTAAAATCTGTAAATAAGAAGACAGACAACACAAAAAAAAATAAAAAAAAATAAATAAATAAATAAATAAAAAGATACTAGCAGAAAAATGGGATGACCAGAGCTACGGCTGAGGTACTAGGGCAGAAGATCGATATTAATAGCTGGCGACGTTGAAAAATTAATATAAGAGCTATGAAATTAGAGAGCAAGAATTATGGAGAGTCAAGTGAAATACAAAACTGGAACCTATATACTTGTCAATGTGCTAGTGAACCATAGCGAAGGACTAAAATTGTCAAAAAGAACATTTGAAGAGCATTTTAAAACAGATTGCAAATAAGGAAATTTGAATTTCCATTACTAATTTTATCATGACATTCAACGGCTGTGGCTGTCCAAGATTATGAAGTTGTATGAAATTTTATAGACATGTTATCGACACCATTTTCAAAACTATAGCAAAATTTATGAAACAGTTTGTTCAGGCAAATGAGACATTAAAATATTTTAACAATAACGAAAATTCTTGTTTTGTAAAATTTTTGTTAGTTTTGATCAAAATTCAGTTATAATATTTTTGATCATATTTTGAAAAACTATTTCCATTACACGGCTTTTACAGGCAGAAAGAAAGAAAGTTTCTTTTTTTGTGACTATTGAGAGTGATTTGTTTTTAAATGGCTACGCTATTAGTGATGTGATTCCAAAATTCGTCAGTTTGAAAACCGTAATGTAAAAGAAAAATTCTTGTGGTTTCTAAGTTCAGATAGCCTCCTTGAAATAAAAAAAAGTACATAACTAGGCTCAAGACATACTTATACACAACTTGTATTAAAATTAATTGCTATACGTTCATTAAAATGTTCTGTAGACTGTCTTTATATTTTGAAACAGCCTTCACTGCATAGGTAGTTAACTATCTTAAAACTTCGAACACAGCCGTAAAGGGAGCAACTGTACAATGATATTACTATGACAAACAGGTAGCAACAAAAAAAATCGCACTGCTATATTTACGACCCACTTTATATCCCCTTGCACTTTGATAATTTTCCAAATATCTGAACAAAAATCATAAATGTTTGTTCAATATGACGCATATTAGCCGAGGTATGGCATACAGCTGCTAAAGGGAAGCTGTGGTCGCCGGCGTCCGGGAAATACATTGTAAAATTTGGTGCCGACCCGTTGAATGGCACGACCTAAAACGTGGGATCACTTTACTGACAGACACACAGGACAAATCACCGTCAGTTTTGCAAATATCTTTGAAAGTGTGTGAGATATGGACAAAATATAACATAGAAGAGTTGCAGAGAATTTTCTCCTCTACAAATCAGTTTATTAAAGTTTCGTCTCAGATGATGGGATATGGCGTTATTCGCAATAACATCTCGGGCTATCAAAAGGCCACCACAAACGACCCACTTCAGGTTCTTAACACTAAATTATTTATTATAGTAACACTTTTACTGGTACGAACCTAACGTGGATTAATTCTACTTTAATCACGTTTTGAAAGTATATGAGTGGTCCGAAGATTACTTAAGTAACAGAACCCAGTACGTTGTCCGCGATGGGGAGTGTTCATCAGAGACTATGGTATCATCTGGTGTGCCCCAGGGAAGTGCGATAGAACCCTATTATTTTCTATCTAGATAAATTATTTGACAGACAGAGTAAGCTGTCACATGAGGCTGTTTGCTGATGATGCTGTGATGTACAAGAGGTTGACGTCATTGAATGACTGTAGTAGGATGCAGGATGACTTGGACCAAATTTCTAGGTGGTGTGAGGAATGGCAACTAGCCCTAATTGTAGAAAAATGTAAGGTGATGCAGTTGAGTAGGCGATAATATCCCGTAATGTTCGAGTAAAGCATAAGTAGTGTGCTGTTGGACAGAGTCACGTCAGTTAAATATCTTGGCGTAACGACCAAATGTTCAAATGTTTGTTAAGCTTAAGGGACTTAACTGTGGGGTCATCAGTCCCTAAACTTACTAACTACTTATGAACTACCTTATACTAAAGACGACACAAACATCCATGCCCCAGGGGGGGGATTCGAACTCCCAACCGTATCGGCGGTGCAGTCTGTGACTTGCGCGCCGCAGACTGCTCGGCCACTGCGACCGGCTTGGCGTAACGCTGCACAGCGATGTGAAAGGAAAAGAGCATATAATGACAGTCATGGGGAAGGCAAATGGTCGACTTCTCTTTATTGGGAGAATTTTGGGAAGGTTTAATTCGTCTGTAAAGAAGGCCGCATATAAAACGCTTGCTCGAACCCGTCTTTAGTATTCCTCAAGTGTTTGGGATCTCCGCCAGATCGGTTTAATCGAGGACATAGAGGCAGTTCAGACCGGAAACACTTCCCTCCAATTCTTCTGTAGCACCAGATTTCAAAAGCCTCTATCGTCTTCCTGTCCGCACTATTTATCGTCCAAGTGTCACTCCCATACAAAGCAACACTGCACACAAATGCCACCAGAAAGGACTTCCTTACGACTAGACTAATATTCCATGTTAGCAAATTTCTCTTTCTCAAAAACGATTTTTCCCGTTGCCATTCTGCATTTCATATCCTCTGTACTGCGATAATCACGTGTTATTTTACTGCCCAAGTAACAAAACTCAGCCGCGGTGGAGTAGCCGAGCGGTCCAAAGCACCTCGCTGCGGAGCGCGCGGTTGCTCACCGTGGTGGTTCGAGTCCTCCCTGGGGCATGGGTGTGTGTGTTTGGCCGTAGGTTAGTTTACTTAGGTTTAAGTAGTTTGTAAGCTACGGACTGATGACCACGCAGTTAGGTCCAATAGATATACAAACATTTGAACAAAACTCATCTGCCTTCTTTATTGTTTCGTTATCTAATTCCTTCAGCGTTGTCTGATTTTCTTAGACTGGACACCATTACCTTGTTTTGCTCTTGTTAATGTTCATCTTATCTGCACCTTTCAACACACTATCCATTCAGTTCAACTGCTCTTGCAGGTCCCTTACTGTCTCTGACAGAATTACAATGTCATCGGCAAAACGCAGCATTTTTATTTCTTCACCCTTAATTTTAATACTTTCTCCAAATTTATCCTTGCTTTCCTTTATAGCTAGCTCAATGTACAAATTGAATAACGTCGGATAAAGGGTACAACCCTGTCTTACTCCCTTCCCAACTTCTTCATCCCTTCAACTCTAACAACCGCCGTCAGGTTTTTGTACTAGCTGTAGATAACGTTCCGTTCCCTATAATTTACTCCTGCTTGCTTCAGAATTTGAAAGTGTATATTCCAATCAAAATTTTCAAAAGCTTTCATTAAGTCTACAAAATCTAGAAATGTAGGTTTGCCTTTCTTAGTCTATCTTCTAAGATAAGCCGTCTCCCATAACAATTAAGTTTTTTTCTCCCTTAATTGTCTGAATAGTTTCCTTTATCTCCTCATACATTTCTTCGATCTCCTCAACATCTACAGAGCTAAATGGCATATAAACCTGTACTACTGTGGTCGGTGTTGGCTTCGTATTTACCTTAACTACGGAAATGCAATCACTGCACATAGTAGTTTACCCACACTCCTATTTTCTTATTCATTATCAGTCCTACCCCTGTAATATCCCCAACTTATGTTGTATTTATAATCCTGTATTCACCTGACCAGAAATTCTGTTCCTCTTTCCACCGAACTTCACTAATCCCCACTATGACCAACTTCAACTTATCCATTTCTCTTTTTAAATTTTCTAATCTCCCTATCCGATTAAGGGATCCAACATTCCACGCTCCGTTCCGTAGAATGCCAGTGTTGTCTTTCCTGATGACGACATCCTCCTGAGTAGTCACCGCCCGGAGATTCGAATGGGGGACTATTTCACCTCCGGGATATTTTACCCAAGAAGACGTCATCATCATATATTCATACAGTAGAGTTGCATGTCCTGCATGAAAAGTAACGGCTGTAGTTTCCCCTTGCTATCAGAGTAACTGCGTGGCAAAGCCGCATTAGATGATATTACAAGGCCATCTCAGTCAATCATCCAGACTGTTGCCTCTGCAACTATTGAAAAGTCTGCTGCCCCTTTTCAGGAACCACACGTTTGTCTGGCCTCTCCACAAATACCTCTCCGCTGTGGTTGCACGTAGGGTACGGCTATCTGTAGCGATGTGGACGCAAGCTACCCCAGCTCGGCACTGTCTGTGGTTCATGGGGTTCTACTTCCATTAAGGTACAGATTTTATTTCACACTTGTTGTTCCTGAAATTCTTTCGTAAGTTATATGAGAGAACAGTTTTTTAATAAATGTGTTCTGGGTAATATCTAGATATTTTTCTGCTCCCTATATTAACTTTTATTTATAATCCTTTCAGGTAACTGAGAATTTTTCGATGACAATACCGTCATCGGTATCGAATCCTGGTAAAAGAGTGAGGGAAAATTGTTGCAAAAATGTTGAAATGTTTGTAGAGCTTATGGGACTTAACTACGGGGTCATCAGACCCTAAACTTACAAACTACTTATCAACTAGCTTATCCTAAGCACGGCACAAATATCCATGCCAAAAGGGTAATTCGAACACCCGACCGTAGCGACCGTGCAGACCGTGACTGGAACGCCTCAGTCCCCTCAGCCACCGCGGCCGGCAAAAATTGTTGCAACTAGTTGGTTATAATCACGTATTGGCATGTTTCTTTTCATAACAGAACTCAAAGTGTGAGTTATAAGAATAAAAGTATTTGAGTTTAGCATTAAAAGTCTCATTGAAGTGGATGTTATTAGAGGTGTAGCACTTGTTCTGCTGTAGTCAGAGGGTTTATACATGGAAAAATAGAGAAACAACAGATAGTTAAATTTCTATCGAAAGGGAGAAAAATGTAAAATGAATACGCTTCATCAATTAAATTATGGGACACATAAATAGCAGAGAACCAACGGACATAAGATGTAGCCTATATAAATGCCGGTGGGTGAATTCTAACTGCGTAACTATTGCAAATAGCGGGCTCATAAAATGAAAGTGGTGCTTTCACCCATGGCAACAAAGTTAAATGAACTTTACAAGTCGGCCGCGGTGGCCGAGGCGACTGCGGCGCTTCAGTCACGGTCTGCACGGCCACTACGGTCGGGGGTTCGAATCCCCCCTCGGGCATGGATATTTGTGCCGTCCTTGTTCGTAAGTAGTTCATAAGTAGTTTGTAAGTTTAGGGACTGATGACCCTGTAGTTAAGTCCCATAAGTTCTACGAACATTTGAACATTTTTTTAACTTTACAACATGTTCATGTATTCGAATGAAATAGGCATCTCACGAAACCTACCTTTAGTTCCATTCATAAGTGTGATTTTTATGTTAATTACGTAATAGCATATGTATCTGTTCTGCGATATAGTTATGTTACTTAGGCACAGTTGTTATTTTTGCTGTGAACAGCGCTAATGGTATGTTCGTATACATTAAATAACATTATCACATTGCACGCTATTGCGCAGATTTGTTATAATGCAGAAGCTTGATGGTTAGACATATCTAGTGGACTTTTTGATATATGATTCTCGAGTTTATGAAGATAAATTCTAAATTTTCTAGCATGTATGTTTGTTTGCTTGAACGTCATGCTTCTTTGCCGTTTCTTCTGACTTTTTACTCTCGATGTATTATACATGTCCAAGCAAGTCATAAATCAAACCTTGAATAACTCCCTAAGTGCAATTAAAAAAATAATGTAATGAGAAATTATGGATCTAGGCTACTATGGGAATTTGATTCGAGGGACTGAGAAAAGAACACATTACACAGAGGACCACCACGTAAAATTCAGTTTTATTTATTACTAGCTGAAAACACGGCGTTGCCCGGGTATTTATTTATTCCTGCAATTTTTCAGGTATATATTTATTTGTATAAAGGCTGTATGTCTGTAAAATCTTTTGGGAATACAATTAGTAGTAAAGAAGTAATAGATTAACACTTGCTGCGTGATGGGGCGGTTTTCCAGAACGTTACTGTTTATGTGCTCATATCTCATAAACTACCTGTCGTACTGTGATACAACTTAGTCGATACACTCAACAATATGCGTGTATACTGTCTGTAAAATTTCCTGCGGCTACAATTTGTAGGCTACTAATTATAAATTGCAACGTCATACCGAATCCCGTAGTTTTACTCAATAAACAGCGGAAAAGTAGTAAGCGAGAAACTTTTTTTCCTTTCATCATTTTGCTGTGGTTGTCAGCGAGAGAAAGTTTAATAAAAGTTTGAAATTATGTATAAATTTTGTTCCAAGTCGCTAAATACTCTGATTCTCGTATAGCGTCTTTATAAAGTCTCGCCGCATTATGTGGCAGTTTCTTGCAAATCCTATTGTTTAAAACGTCATATCTTCTGAATCATGTGTCGTATATGATTCTAAACCCTGCAGCAATTGTACCTCACGGTAAGGAATGTGTGTACCAAATTTGTTTGAAATCTGTCCAGTGGTTTAGAGGAAAATGAGCAGAATTGTCACTAAATGCAGCAGTTTTCTGCGCTTCTCATTGTTTATGACTTCATATCTCGTGAACTATGTATCGTACGTGATTCTTACACTTACTGCGACCGTTCTCATGGATTGAAGCTTACGTGTACAAAATTTCATAAAGACTGGAACAAAACTGTAGATTTGTATGCAACACGTACAAATATACGGACACACTGCTTTATATATTAGACGAGATTTACAACACCATAATCTCTCAGGGTTGATTTGAGTGGGCGTAGATACTACTCATATGAACTGGGAAGGGAGAGGGAATCTCTTTTCTCAACAATACTGGTTCGAGTTGGGCGTCTAGAGTTGGATCGGCGCTGTGTGATGTGGCTGCGCGTCGGCCTGGTCTGTGCGCCCGCCTCTGCAGCTGTTTCGTGGCGCGGCCCCCGAGCGGAGGCATCACAATCAACGTCCTGCGTCTGCCAAGGCGGGAGCTGTTCATGTCTTTTCTCCGGTGGCGGACCAAGTCACCTTTTTCTTTCCTTAGCTGCAGTTGCTTCTCGACTTTAGCGGTTCCTTGTCTCTGTGTCTGGTAGGTTAGTTTCACAGTGACATCCAGTAGCAGACAGCCGTTTCTACGAGCACGCCTCTCGTGGCCTGTGGAAATTTTCTGTGTGCGGAGATGAGACTTGCGAAGAGGCTTCTTTTCCACGTTTCAAACTTGTTGTTTCGATCTTCTAATTTCTTCTTCGTACAGAAAAACTGTTCCTTGTGGCAGCTGTCACTTCGTGACGCCCGCAGCGCCGAGAGTCTGTGGTAGGCTTGCCTGAAATGTCATTTATCTCAGGATCTTTCTCCCTGGCCAGAAACATCTTTTTAGTGGATCCACTTTATCTATACTGTAAGCCATGCTCTCTCCCTCGCACACACAAGTGCACTACAGGGGTTTTGTTGCCTTCTTCCCATCTGCAGGCGTAAACGTATTCATCTGCGATTCCTCTGCTTCTTAGGAACGACTTCTCGGTATCTGCAGGCGAGAGCTTTCTCTGTACACAAGCCATTATTTACATTTCGTTGTAAGGACGTCTCTTCTCTCCGTCTGCTATTTCTCTGCACACTCCTCATTACGTCAGGCTGGTTTCGGCGTGTCTATCTTCACGAGAGAGCCCCGACAATTCGCCAGGCTGCCCCCTAGGGCAGGAAAATGCGGCGTAGCGCCCAGTGTCGGATGTGAAAGTAGGCCGATGTCCTCTCCTACCATACGGCGGCTGGTCGCTGTGGTGGCGTGCGCGAATGTATACATCGGCAATGTTACTGAACAAACGGGTTTTAATCAAATTGGTGGTTACGGTATATCGTCCCAAATTTGCGATTGGATAGGAGATTTCCTGTCAGAGAGGACACAGTTCGTAGTAATCGACGTTAAGACATAGACTAAAACAGAGGTGATATCGGGCGTTCCACAGGGTAGTGCTATTGGTCCTATGCTGTTCCTTATTTTCATAAACGATTTAGGGGGAAATCTAAGTAGCTCTCTTAGGTTGTTTGCAGGTGACGCAGTCATTTACCGTCTAGGAAAATGATCTGAAGATCAAAACCAACTGCAGAACGATCTGAATAAGATATCATTATGGTGTAAAAATTGGCAATTGACTCTAAATAATGAGAATTGTGAAGTCATCCACATGAGTAGGAAAAGAAATCCGTTAAACTTTGTTTACAAGATAAATCAATCAAAAGTGAAGGCCGTAATCTCCACAAAATACGTAGGAATTACTATTACTCCAGACTTAAACTGGAAAGAAAACGTTGATAATGTCGTGGGAAAGGGCGAACCAGAGACTGCGCTTTATTGGCAGAACCCTTAAAACATGCAACAGAACTACAAAAGAAACTGCATACACTACTCTTGTTCATCCATTTTTGGAGTATTGCTGCCCAGTGTGGGAACCTTATCAGGTGGGTTTGACGGAGGACATCGAAAGATTCCAAAGAAGGGCAGCTCGTTTCGTATTGTAGCGATAGAGGGGAGACAGCGTTACGGAAATGATAGAAAATCTGGGATGGCAATCATTACAACAACGGCGCATATCGCTGCGGTGTGGTCTACTTACGAAACTCCAATCACCAACATCCCCCTCCAAATGCAAAAATATATTGTTGACTCCCACTTACATAGGTATAAATGATCATCAGAATAAAATACGAGAAATCAGAGGTCGAACGGAGTGATTCAGGTGTTCTTTCTTCCCGCGCGCTAATCGAGAATGGAATGGGAGGTAAATAGTATAATGGTGGTTCGATGAACCTTCTGTCAGGCACTTGAGGTTGATTTGCAGAGTATCCCATGCAGATGTAGAAAAGAGTCCACAGCCGATATATTACAAACTGTAATTTATAATTTTTATTTCCGTAAGACCAGGGTGTGTGAAATATGAGTTGAACAGTGTTGCTAATTACATACAATTTATATATTGTCTGTGGATTATGGGCACTTCAAGAAACATGTTAATTCTGACTGATTAGCCGGCTGTCTAGAACCTCCGACGGCGAGCAGAAGAGCGCTCCGCAGCTAGGCGCCTTGGGATGCTCGACCGCTCTACCGCGGCCTGCTTCCGCTGCTACTGAACTCTCCCCGTCATTTGGCTACACCGCACCCCCACGGCGAGTGGTTGGAGGAAGAACTAAGACATCGCTCTTACATAAGGTTCCTGAGAAATGTTCATATGTTTGTAGAGCTTAAAGGACTTAACAACGGGGTCGTCAGTCCCTAAACGTACAAACTACTCATGAACTACCTTATACTAAAGACGGCACAAACATCCATGCCCGAGGGGGATTCGAGCCCCCGACCGCAGCAGCCGTGCAGACCGTGATTGGTACGCCGCAGACCGCTCGGCCACCGCGGCCGGCTAAAGCTCCTGAGAAACGGGGATATATCTATACTGAGCATCAGCGAGCAAGACTTGAACTGAATTGACTGCAAACCTGACAATTCAAAACAGCAGAAAGACTCTTCTCCAGCGCATTCCGTATCAGCCACTTTCCCTACCACTCCCCTACCTAACCAAACGGTTATTTTACCATATAATCCCTGGTGGACACTTCGAAACGGAAGAGTGAAATTTACACGGAATGCCTGTGTGCAGTGTAAATCATGAAGTGTGTTAACAGGTTGACATTGTTTGCACAGTAATTAACATCATACTGCAGGATGAGTCAAAAGTCGTAATACACCTTTTTAGTCTTTGCAGTACGTAGGAATCCTGAATAATGTTTTTAAAGCTGATGGGACTTAACTTCGGGGTCATCAGTACCTACACTTACAAACTACTTATGAACTAACTTATACTAAAGACAGAACAAGCATCCATGCCCGATGGGGGATTCGAATCCCCCAAGGGGAACGACCTCGCGCATCGTAGCATAGCGCCCCAATGCGCTCGGGCGCTTCGCCGCGGCCAGTCCCGAATATTCCAGTAAGTGCAGGTGACGTGGTCTATCTTTTACTGTATGTACCAAACATGGGCAGCATCTTGAAACTGGCCATAAATCAGTTTGTGATGCCTTCTTTCGGCAGTTGGCACACGCCAGTGCGAAGTTCAGTGTTGGAAACTGCTATGCAGTGCAGTGTAGTGGAGGAATCGAGTTAACCTCGTTATATTTAGTTCCGCACCGACCACCGGAGGCGCACTATTATCGCGGGTGTAACAAGAGAATCGCGGCTGTTAGTCATAGTTCCGCATCCAACCGCCAGGAGCGTTGCATTTTGCGCGTTTTTTATTTCGTACGCGATGTTTGCTGTATCATTTTGTATGTTATTATCTTTGCTGTTATAGCCTATGACAAGTTTTGTTTTTTCAATCAGTTCCTTCCGTTTTCTAATAAAGAGTTGTGTTACCAATTTTCCTCTCGCGTTGGATTTATTCATTTTATATAGTCGATCAGCTCACGTTACGCCGATACCGACAAGTTGTTTCAGATGGAAAGGGATTCGTGTAAGATATCAGAAAACATCTATATATTCTGCAATGTGCATTTCTGTAGACCGATACCCCGTATCAGGTAACTTGCAAAAGTTAAAACACCTTCTTCGTTGCAGGTAACTGGCTTTGACCAAGGAGTAGAAACGTGAGGTCGTTATGATGTCTTGAGAAAGACGTTCGCGTGTCACAGCAACAGATTTCAACAACCACCACCCAGAAAGTCATTAAATTTCACACAACACTGTCAGGTGCTTAGTTTCCAAATTGCAGAAACTTTGACATTGACAAGGTACGGAATTGCCGTCCAAAAAGTGTCTTTGAAGAAAACAAAAATGTCAAAATATTTGTAAATCTGAGGGACCAAACTGCTCTGATCATCGGTCCGTAGACTTACAAACTACTTAAAATAACTTACGCTTACGACAACATACACACCAATTCCCGAGGGAGGACTCTAACCTCCGTGGGGGACTGATAACCATTGTAGTTTTGTCCCCCTTAAACATCCAAACAACAACAACAACAATCGAACCTCCGGCGGGAGCGGCAGCGTAATCCGTGACATAGCACCTTGAACCGCACGGCCATTCACGCGCGGCAAGGATACAAACTCAACAACGGTTTTGGCGTCGTTCGTGAAACGCTCACACCGCATCACACGACGGAATAAGGGAGAGACGCGGCGGAATATCTGTATGCAATGAGCGCCGTGCTGCGGTGCGCGCGGCAGTTCGCCGTCGGGGGTTCGAGTCCCCTCTCGGGCATGGGTGAATGTGTTGTCCTTAGGTTAGTTTAACTTAGTTTAAGTAGTTTGTAAGCTAGGGACTGATAACCAAGCTGTTAATTCCCACATATGTACAAACATGTTTTGAATAAGCGAGTCCTCGATCGCACGAAAACTTCATGCTTATCGATGGCATCCACTCACGATGCAGCTACTCCTGCTCCTAGCAGAGCATCGTAAACAAAAGTTGATGCAGTTTTGCACGTGTGCCCAAGAATCACTTCAACAAGATCCCTCTTTAGCACGAGGCATATTGTTCAGTGATGAGGCAAACGTTTTAGTCACTGGTGAAGTAAAACCATCACAACCACAGATACTAAAGTGACTAGAGTCCACATTTGATGGATCCTTCGAAGGTAGTTGTTGACATACACGTTATGGTGTGATGTGGAATATTGGATGTCCCTGTAACTGGACCCATTTTCATCGACAAGAACCTAAATTCTCAAAGCCACCTGGAGGGGGTGCTGGAAGTGGTGTTTTTTTTCTCTCTTTTTTCTTTGTTTTTAATTCTGATTGCAGATTCTATCTTTCCTTCTTACTTTAAACAGGAAGAGGCTCCATACACAACAGAGCAGTATTCGTTAGTAGTTGGATGGTGAATTTCCTTGTCATTAAATTGGCCGACGTGGTTCTGTGGAATAGCCACAACGATCGCCTGACCACACAACACTGTGGGGCCATTAAAAGCCAATTTCTATATGATGAGAAGCACCATATCGAACAACGTATTGAAAAATATCATACTGGCGTGTTGTACTACCCTCTCTCGATTTTCCTGTAGTTTTATGATGTTTTTCAAACATTTCGGATACAAACAATAAAAATAATAAAAGTTGATGGACGATACGATTACGACTTTACTATTGTCATGACATCTATGCACCCAAGACGTAATATTCTTTCTGACTGTATTTTAATAAACAGCCAAAATTATTTGATATCTGAATTTAGCTTTGACAAATATAATCTTCCTCTTTAAACTAATATTTTAATATCCCTCCCACATATTCCTTACTCATCTTAGGGAACGATCTTATTGTATAAATAGTTTAGCTTCCAAGAGGGCAATTTTTATTTTATTTATTCAAGACGTTAGGTTTCGACACTTTGTGGTGTCATCATTTGGTCTCATTGACATTAAACTGCTTATTATAGTGCTCCACATAAAATCTGGTAGGTGTACTGGATAATAGTTATATAGAAAATCATGTGCTCTTGGATAGATATAAAATGGATGACTGGTCAAAATTAAAGCAGTAAAATGTACATAAAATAATAACCATAATATTGCACATGTCTGGTTGGTTTTATGGAGGTACTCAACATTTGGCGTTCGGAAATAAGTCACGTGACATCACTAGCCCGAAATCTTGTCCGAAACTCTCATTTGTACACGCCATCTAGTTTTCTGTGTTTTATGATTGCTTCAAAGCAATGGCTCACTGAAAATGGTCAAAAACAAGTTGTTAAGACAATGAATTACAATCAAATGTCTAAAAATACCATGTTAGCAGATAACACCTGCCATCGATGGTACTGGAATTACGGATTACTCCGGAAGCTGTTCGGCATAGCGTAATGGGCAGCGAATTAGTTTGTGATGCAGGAACATCTTAGACGGCGATTAGAAACTTGCTAGGCGCGGTGGCTCAGAGCGCTCAGGCAGATGGTTGCCAGCGTGGTAGCTCATCGTGCTCGGTCAGAGTGCACGACGCCTTCTGTAATGAGAACGATCAAAATTACACAGAATAATCTAACGTCCACAAAGGACCGATCAAACCGAAGAACCAAGGCAAAGAGAGAAAAAGAAAGAGGGCTCAACGAAAAGTGTAATAAAAAAACCTGAGTAAAATTCTCAACGCCGGCCGCGGTGGCCGAGGTGACTGAGGCGCTCCAGTCACGGTCAGCACGGCCACTACGGTCGGGGGTTCGAATCCCCCCTCGGGCATGGATATTTGTGCCGTCCTAGTTCGTAAGTAGTTCATAAGTAGTTTGTAAGTTTAGGGACTGGTGACCCCGTAGTTAAGTCCGATAAGCTATACAAACATTTGAACATTTGTTTTGAAAATTCTCAACGAACAATCCAGAAAGAACATGAACACACGGCCGCAAAGCATCGATCTACCTGAAGAATAATAAATAAAAATTAAAAAATAAATAAAATAAAAACCTGCCGCTGGTATTTGTTTTTTCGTCTTGTTTCCTAGAACTTGTTAAATGAACGCAACTATATTCTGCAGGATTATGAGTTGTTCAAAGGTAACAGCGCTTTCTCTGAAAAGTGCATTTGTTCTATTTTGTGAACATATCATGACATATATACCAACGAATTGTAAAAGGAGACACAAACTGGAGAGCTTTGTGGAATTCGGTACTACTACCACACTAATTCCGGTTGTTTCTTTGCCTGTAAAATAAAACATAGTGACGGTTTGAAACAGAATATTTGGTCTTATTTTAGCTCAGAACAAAGTTACATGAACAAAGTCGTATATGAACTACCGAAATAGTAATACAATCTACATTAAAAACGTCCATAGGAACCATGCCGAACAGTTTAGTGGACGCACTGAAACTAATTAATAACTTTCAACATATTCCATAATACCATAAGTAGTGAATAATTACTTAGGAAAAAAATAGCAAGGTTTTATTGCGATGTATTCACTTCCCTTCCGTTTCATTAATGAACGACAGTTGCCACAGAATTCCAGGATTCATTTATATATGAAACTTCCAGTGTCAGCACGTTGTTTAGAATATTCATTATCATATTATCCTCCCCGTTGTTGTGCAAATGCTTCAGAAGACCAGCGTTCCATTCTTTGTTACGTATTTCACGGCATGTTCACCAAATAAAACAAACGCACAAACATCTGCACAACTGTAAACATTGCAGAAGAAAGCTCTATTTAATAAGAATTGTCGGAAACCGTTTTAGGAGCCAAGGCGAAAAAGAACGGTGTCGGCAGGTTTCGAACTACCGACCATATGCGTCACAACGTAACGGACTTCCCACTACACCACGGCGAACGACTATGACAATTGCTATTAATTCTCGTAAGCCTACTATTGCTGGGAGTTACTAACAGCTAAAATGAAATTTTTAGACACTATATTATAATTTATGGTTCTATGAATATGTGCTTTTGTTAATTCTTCAGTGCACCACTGCTTTGTAATTACAACGCGTAAGCTATAATAAGAAAATCATAAAATACAGGAAGGAAATGGCGTATGCCATAGAGAGTTCTGGGCGATGAATGTCACGTGACATTTCTTATCGCCTATTTTACGTACAATCAAGAGACGGTGTCAAATCGCCATTATTTTTGCAAATATATCTGTAACGGTGCGAGTTACGAAAAAAACATTGCAGAGGAAAGTTTCAGAGAAATATTTCCTCCACAAATTCGGTTATTCAATTTTCATGTCAGATGAACGGTTTGTTTGCAATTACAATTAACACTACAAACGGCTTTTTGAAGTGGTACTAACGTATATTTTTTCCCGTAAAATTTGAAAAGAGGTGGTTCTGGTCGTTGGAGGCCGAAAATTATGTCTGAAAAATTTGGTGCCGATCGGTAGAACGGTTCGAATTAAAAAGTGGGAACACGTTACGGACAGACAGACAGACATCGCCAAACTGCCGTTATTTTTGCAAATATCTCTGAAACGAAGCAAAATATTCAAAAAACGTAACAGAGCAAAGTTGTAGATAATTTTCTCCTTTACAAATTTGTTTATTCACTTTTCGTATCAAGTGTACAGTTAAGCAGTTATTGTCATTTAAATTTCGAGCTGTCAAAAGGCGATCGCAAAGACTCACTTTTAGTGTTACTACCGTAACCTAAACTGGGCCAAAACGTGGGCCAGTTTTTCTGCGGATATCCTTCTGGAAGTGCAGTGCACGACGATTGGATTCAGCGCCTTGTATGTGTGGTACCAAATGTTTGTAGAACTTATGGGACTTAACTACGGGGTCATTAGTCCCTAAGCTTACAAACTACTTATGAACTAGCTACGACTAAGGACGTCACAAATATCCATGCCCGAGGGGGGATTCGAACCCCCGACCGCAGTGGCCGCAGCGGCCGGCATGTGTGGTACCAAAAGGGACAGCATGTTGGGTACATTAAATGACTATTATTTACACAGAACAGTTCACTTTGTACCTCCAAGCAAAATGTGTTTTTAACGTTTGAACCATATCTGCTACGTTTACAGGGATCATAAAATGCTGATGATAATTGACATATCTCACAACACCTTTTCCAATAAACAAAACTGACTTAGATTCAAGATGACAATTTCAAGATGGCACCCATTTTCGGTACATAACGTAAAAGATAGACTACCGCACCCATGCCTTACTGTAATATTCAGGTTTCTGAAATCCTGCAGAGTATTTCAAAGAAAAAGGTGTACTGCGATTCTTGGCTTACCCTTAGTAACTGAGGTGGAACAGGGAAACCAGCACGCATTCCCAAAGGACTCCCAAAACCGTCTAAAAACCACACTCAGGCTGAATGGTACACCATCATACGTCCTTACTCTGCCGCGTGGATTGAAAACGTGGCCTACCAAGTGCCCGACTCTGTCAGTGGCGCTTAACGCAGCCAGCTAACTGGACTTCTTAGCACAGGTATTAAAATGGACGTCGTCATACTAAACTGGAAGGTGGTTGAAACAACACATGTCTGTAATATTGTGTATCTACCTTTAACATTTTCACGAGTAGGTTATTTGATTTCCGAGAACATCAGTTTTTACAACACTTTCTTTACCAGTGCATGATTGCCACAATTATTGTGGTGAACAGTATACAGTTACAACTGTCCACGAAGCTTTCAGACTCATGTTATAAATGATTGAGGACTTAGATGAACATTTTACATGTTTTTATCACCATTCAATAATCCTACCAGTTCAAAATTTTAGGTACCACATTGATGGATTTTAAAATTACTCTCTTCCTCCCATTCTGCAATCAGTATTTAATCTATTATGATCATGCTGCATACAGAACTTTATGTATAATCGACATATTTGATTGCCATGCCCGTGATCGTCGAAATACACCGCATGGAGCAGCAAGCGAGACCACATCAGGGCTCTGAACGTGGTCGGTGTTAAATTCCAGTGACGTGTCGCGCGAGAATGGAACGCCGTAGTGAGGTGACCGCGAAGAGAGAGAGAGGCGAGAGTTTAAATTCCACTAGTGAAATGCTGCGGGTCATTCTTGCATGCGTTATTACTCGACTGAGAATTTACCACAGAAATTAGAGCATTACTGTATTCATTTTCCCAAATAGTTATTCAGATCACGGATGGTATGCGAAATGCACGATTTACACTTCTCTGAAAAAATCAGGAAATGTATGTCTACCACTACTGTTTAGAAAGGAAATAGAAAAAAATCATGTAACGATGAGCCAATTTTATTTCATACGCATGTTCAACGAAGTATTGTGTTTCCTGAATCGTATTAGAATCTCAGAATTTTACGATAAGAATCTGTTAACACTGAATATCTTTCACGCTCACGTACTGGAGTTTGTTATACATTTCTGACACTTTTTCGTCACTAAAGAAGCCCGTAAAGATTTTCAATTGAATCATTTTAATATCTTCGCTTATTTAAATCTAGTTAAGGTTACAGTCGGTAAAAAGTAATCTAACATGGGTCTAATATGAAAGTTTATAAATATTACTTACGTCGAATGTGATTACAATTCGTGAGGAATCATCCAATATCTTCGTTTCATGAAACTATAGGGTTTTGTGGGTTCCCAGTGATCTCAAATTCAAATGTTCAAATGATTGTATAGTTTATGGGACTTAACTACGAGGTTATCAGTCCCTAAACTTACAAACTACTTATGAACTACTTACGAACTAGGACGGCACAAATATCCATGCCCGAGGGGGGATTCGAACCCCCGACCGTAGTGGCCGTGCAGACCGTGACTGGAGCACCTCAGTCTCCTCGACCACCGCGGCCGGCTCCCAGTGATCTATCACCGATGGTGTCAGGATGCGATATTGCGTCTTTTTGTAGTTTCTGCTTATTTGTTTATATTTGGAATAAGCTTCAAGTCTCTGCAAAAAGGAGCAACAGACAAAGCTTCCTACATTTACACATGTTTTAAAATTAATTGGTAGCGTTGTAGATAAGCTGGCAATGTAGCAAAATTTTCTTACAGGTCACACACTTTAAGTATAGTATGACTGGCCAGCCGAGGTGGCCGAGGGGTCTGCGGCGCGCCAGTCACAGTCTGGACAGCCACTACGGTCGGGGATTCGAATCCCCCCTCTGGCATGGATATTTGTGCCGTCCTTAATGTGACTAGTTCATAAGTAGTTTGTAAGTTTAGGGACTGATTACCCCGTAGTTAAGTCCCATAAGCTATACAAACATTTGAACAGTATGACTGTAATGACGCGTTTCGGAGAACTCCATCATTATATTTGCTTCTACAAAAAATTAAAACCTTGTTTCATATAGCACATAGAAGAGGAAGGTTACATACATATAATAATATCGAAAATGTGTTGTATTACATTATGTTATATATGTTTTGTGACGACAGCGACTCGTACACAGATGCAGATACAAGGAATTTGGAAAAGGTGTTTGTTGTACACTCGTATGCAGGCTACAAGGTGATTATGTCAGGACCTCACGACGAAGAGTCGCGCGTGAGTAGCCGCATGGTCTAAGACGTCATGCTACAGTGTGGGCGACCACTCCCGCCGGTGCTTCGAGTTCTGCGCCGGCATGGCTGTGTCTGTTGTCCTTAGTCTAAGTTATTTTAAGTAGTATGTAAGTCTAGGGACTAATGATCACAGCAGTTTCGGCCAATAGGTTAACAAACATTTGACGCGGGTGACATTTCTTGCCACCAGGTAGCACTGCTACACGTACAGTGGCACCATAGAACATCGGATAATATACATTAATTATATTATAGGTTGTAGGAATTCAAAGCAATCCTTCATACCTATAATGTAATTAATATACCTAATCCCAGCCGGCCGCGGTGGCCGAGGAGACTAAGGCGCTCTAGTCACGGTCTGCACGGCCACTACGGTCGGGGTTTCGAATCCCCCCTCGGGCATGGATATTTGTCCCGTCCTAGTTCGTAAGTAGTTCATAAGTAGTTTGTAAGTTTAGGGACTGATGACCCCGTAGTTAAGTCCCATGGACTATACAAACATTTGAACACTTTGAACCTAATCCCATGCGCTATGGCGCTGCTGTAAGATTTTCAGTGCCACGTAGTGGCAAGAAATGTCATCCTCGTCATTCCGCACGCTAATCACGCTTGTAATCTGTATATGTGTGTATAACAAAACTTTTTCCAAATCCCTGTGTACGTGTGGCTGTCGTTATAATGTAGGTATAACATTATTTAAGTCACCATATTTTCAATATTATGATAAATATAACCTTTTACGGCTACGTGGAATATGAAAACTGTTTTTATTGTTAGTAGATGAGAGTAATTGCATCATGGTCGCCTGTCTCTTCAACGACTATATGACGCATTTATGATGTTTTAAAATGGCACATATCACCCTACACACATACAACGCCAGCAGTCAGCATTAGAGATCCATGAAATTTATATGCCAAATTATTGAAATACGTAGCAAACAGTAAATATCGTCTCGGACTCGTGTACGGAACATAGAGTGGAATTTTGTTTTAATTTTTCTTTTCCAATTTTAATATCATGCTAAATTCTTTTTCCTGGAAAGTGTTCATGCTAATCTCGTACTTCTCTTATACAGCAGAAGTACATGTTTCAGTTTCTTTTTTATTAGGCGTAACACATTTGAATACCTGAGTTTTATACCTATTAATTCACTACCAAATAGAAAAATATGAACGGATTTTTTTCTAAGCTAGTTCTAATGCAGACAGTGAATGTTACTTTTGAATATCATACAACTACACATATACTAATACATGCATTTTAAGTGCGGTGTACAATGTCACAGCCCCGATCACTGTGTTTCTTCTGGGTGGTGTCGTTTAAAGGCAGTTCTCTTTGGGCTTCTAGAGGGCAGGGAAGGTAACAGGCATGTGTCACTGGCAGGGGCGGAGGGAACGCTTGGCCGCAGTAGCACAATCCACGGCGTGACGCGAACTCCCTGGTGCTGCAGCGCAGCGTGGTGTGACGGCAGGGGCCCCCCGCTGTGCATTAGACAGATTGTGTGGGCCCACAGTCCAGCAGAAATCACGTGGGTCGCACTGAGGGAAAGCGCATTCCCCACTACTTCCACGAATAAGACATCCTTTCTCATCACTGTAATGCGGAAGTCGCCGCCGTTCATAGCCACTACGTCGCAATATTTCCACAGGGTTTCAAAGACGTTTAAAGCGTATTACAATTATTGCTGGTACAAGTTCCTGTGAAGACATTCCCAGCACTTTCAAAAAAACGTTCAAACGTTTGTATAGTCTATGGGACTTAACTACGGGGTCATCAGTCCCTAAACTTACAAACTACTAATGAACTACTTACGAACTAGGACGGCACAAATATCCATGTCCGAGGGTGGTCGTGCAGACCGTGACTGGAGCGCCTCAGTCCCCTCGGCCACCGCGGCCGGCCCAGCACTTTCAGAAACAGCCAAACGTAAATTTCTAACAGACTTACAACATAAAAATTGGTATTTGGGTATGTATATAGAGGTGTTTAAATGGTCATAAACAGTGTATTACTATGTCGATACCTTGTTTACCTAGAGTTATCTCGTGCTGCAGATTCTTTGTTTAGTTGGTTAGGCAATGTAGGCTTGTTATACATTTAATAGAAACTTTAAAGGGCTGTCAGCGTTTTGAGTCATAGTTAAATGCAAGGACAAGTAATTTATTTATTTTAATACCCGATCATTCCTTCTACATTTAAATACTTGCGTATTCCACGAGCCAACGCTTCTTCCATGGTGGAGGATATTCGTTTAGTAAACAACAATTGTCCACCACAGTTACTGTAAATAAATGTACAAATACACAACGATTCTTGTGCTGTTTACTAAATGCCAAATCAAATATTCCAATGTTTGTAGCGCTATGAGACCAAACCGCAGCCGACCGCGGTGGCCGAGCCGTCTGCGGCGCGCCAGTCACGTTCTGCACGGTCACTATGGTCGGGGGTTCGAATCCCCCCTGGGGCATGGATATTTGTGCCGTCCTTAGTGTTAGCTAGTTCATAAGTAGTTTGTATGTTTAGGGACTGATGACCCCGTAGTTAAGACCCATAGACTCTACAAACATTTGAACATTTTGAACCAAATCGCAGTGGCAATGTGGCCACTAAACTAACTTAACTAACTTAAACTAAAGACAACACTAAAACCGATGCCCGAGGTAGGAGTCGTACCTACGACGGGGAGCAACGCGCACTCAGGAGCAAGCCGCCTTAGAGCGCTGGGCCATTCCCCCGCGGCTATAAAATATCATGAAACATAGATTTTCGATATAAGAAGAACAGTTCCATTCTCTCAAAGAAGATGACTGAGGTCGTAATAGCCAGCTGTAGACTGTTGTATTTCATTCGTAGCTGTGGTGGAGTGGCACAGCGCTCTAAGACGTCTTGCTGCGGAACGCGCGGTTGCTCGCCGTCGGACGTGAGTCGTCACTCTGTCATGGGTGTGCGTGTTGCTCTTAACATAAGTTATTTTAAGTAGTTGTAATCCTAGATTACACATATTCTAACAATTTATTCGTAGAGCTAGTTACAAAAGCCATTGCTGAAAGTAATTTGTACCACGTATGGAAATAAGTACCTTTATGTATATGAATATCTGCCGTGGTATCACCGTTACGTTGCTCCCCTTTAAAGTACCCTGAGAGGAAAACGGGGAACAAGCTTCCTGAAATCTCATTCTCCCTTTCTCTCCAGAAAATCTGGCATGGGAGCAGACTCACGTTCTTTTAACATAGAATATTTTAAACCTTTTTACCCACTCTCTGTAATGAAGCCTTCAACCTCAAACATATCCCTTTTACAGTCACTCTCCATGCAGGTTTGCTCAAACCTTTCGGGTGTAATTGAAACAGGTGAGCCACGGTGGAATGGGCGAGCGCTCTGCTTCGCCTTGCTGTGGAGCGCGCTATTGTTCGGCGTCGGAGGTTCGAATCCTCCCTCGTGCATGGGTGGATGTCTTGTCCTTAGCATGAGTTAGTTTAAGGAGTTAGTAAGCTTAGGACTGATAACCGCAGCAATTAAGTCCCTTAGATTTGCAAGTATTCGAACATTTTTTTAAACAGTTGATACTTAGTCCACTAGCCGTCACTTTGATTTAGGGGACCAACGGGTGGAGATGCATAGTTATTATGTTATCGATCTATACCGCATAGCAACACCGTAGCTTACATGAACTCTTCGTGACACCGTCAGTCTCAATGCATGTATAGCAACGGTGCACGAATCTCTCTTGAAGATCACTGGCAGCTCTATCATGACATGTAATTCTGTCACAGCATTTTGGAACTCATCATGTTGCTCCCCACGGCTCGTGAGTCAAGACCAGAAAGATCATCGCCTTGCAATCTGTGAAGAATTTTCGATTGCGATGAGAAGTACGTGTTCTTAAGCAAATCTAATATATAAAGCAGAATGTCCGTATGGTTTGTACGTGGCTGCGGTGGACTAGCCGAGCGGTCTAAAGCGTCTCACTGCGGAGCGCGCTGTTGCTCGCCGTGGTGGTTCGAGTCCTCCCTGGGGCATGGGTGTGTGTGTTGTCCTTAGGTTAGTTTAGTTTAAGTTTTTGTAAGGTACGGACTGATGACCACGCAGTTTGGTCCGATAGAATTACAAACATTTGAACATTTGATTTGTTTGTACGTGTTGCATACAAATCTACAGTTTTGTTCCAATCTTTATGAAATTTTGTACACGTAAGCTTTAATACATGAGGACGGTCGCCGTAAGTGTAAGAATCACATACGATATATAGTTCACGAGATATGACGTCATAAACAATGAGATGCGCGAAAAACTGCTGTATTTTGCGACAATGCTGCTCATTTTCTCCTAAACCATTGGACTGATTTCAACCAAATTTGGTACACACATTTCTAACCGTGAGGTAACAATTTCTGCACAGTTAAGAATCACATACGGCACATGGTTCAAAAGATATTACGTCATAACCAATAGAAATCGCAAGAAATGCCACATTATGCGGCGAGACTTTCGAAATACACTGTATGAGAATCACAGTACTTAGCGACTTGCAACAAACTTAAAACATAATTTCAAACCTTTATTAAACTTTTTCTCGCTGGCAACCATAGTAAAATGATGAAAGGAAAAAAGTTTCTCGCTTACTACATTTCGCTGTTTATGGAGCAAAACTACGGCGCTCTGTGTGACGTTACAATTTATAATGTGAACACTACAAATTGTAGCGACAGGAAATTTTATATCCATACATACATATAGTTGAATGTATCTTCTAAATTGCATCACAGTACGAAACGTAATTCATGAGGTATGAGCACATAAACAGTAACGTTCCGCTGTTCATGGAGTAAAACTACGGCATTCAGTATGACGTTACAATTTATAATTTCTACACTACAAATTTTAGCCGCAGGAAATTTTACAAACAGTATACACGCATATAGTTGAGTGTACCTTCTAAATTGTATCATATTACGACACGAAGTTCATGAGATATGAGCACATAAACAGTGAGGTTCACGGAAAACCGCCACATGACTTACCACGTTTCAATCTATTACTTCTTTACTACTAATTGTATTCTCAAGAGAATTTACAGACATACAGCCCTTCTACAAATGAATAAATAAATAAATACCCGGGCAACGCCGGGTTTTCAGCTAGTCATAACTAGTGAAGTGATGCGGGTCTACGAAGGAAGGAAGGGAGATTACGGTTTAACGTCCCGTCGCCATTATGGTCGTTAGAGACAAACCGGGTTTATGGTTTTGATATTGAGACCATGGTTCAGTCTTCACAGTAGGGCCGAAAGAGTTCTCTAAGACCGAAAAAGAGCTCTTCAGGTTAGTTCAAACGTCAAAGCAATACTGATAGTTTAATTTGCCATTGAAGGGACAAATTGTTAGGCGCTTCGTTCAGTCCAGCAGAAGGTGTACGAAGACTGCCTTCGAAAGTTTATACTGCGTTGAGAGTCGTGAATCATTCTTGGAGGAGTCTATTTCGAAGGGAGACCACGCACAACATGTAAAATGTAAGCATAGAAAATATTTGTGGACATAGTTTAACAGAACTCGTTCAGTTAATGCATTTAATAAAGTTGTATTGGTGGAGAAATAGCAAGTGAAAATTTAGTTTGTGCTCTCATGATCCTCTAGATGACTCCAGAATGCTTTCCATGTGTTCATTATCTCAGTTCAATGACACGTAAGCCTTAGGCAGTACACTGTGTGCATATATTACGTACATACCAAGGTAACGTTGAACCTCTAGATCTCGGAAACAGATAGTGATATCGGAAAAAGTTCCAAAGTCCTCGTGTTTTTTCTTCGGGTGATTATTTTCATAAAGGTAATTTTGAATCAGTGGCTCTAGGATACTGATAATAATATGGGAAAACGTTTCTAAGTTCCTTGAGGATCATAAGCTCTTACGCAAAAATTCCGATTATTTGTTATGCATCTTTAATAAAAATTACAGATTTGACCATCCAAACAATTCGTACTTTTGGTACCGAAACGTAATGGTTTATCGAGGTTTTCTCAGTAACCTCCTATAAACCGTTTATAAGACACTTTATATTATACTTAGTCACCAAGAATCACCAATTTGCAATATTTACCTGGGTTGGAGGAAGTGTGCAATGTTTAAACTTTGATCCTGTAATACAGAATAGCTAATGTGTTCCTGTTCTTGCCGGCCACGGTGGCCGAGCGGTCTGTGGCGCTCCAGTCACGTCCTGCACGGCCACTACGGTCGGTGGTTCGAATCCCCCCTCGGGTATGGATATTTGTGCCGTCCTTAACATTAGCTAGTTCATAAGTAATTTGTAAGTTTAGGGACTGATAACCCCGTAGTTAAGTCCCATAAGCTCTACAAACATTTGAACATTTTGCCCGTTTTTCTGACAGGTATGTTCAAATGTTTATATAGTCTATGGGACTTAACTACGGGGTCATCAGTCCCTAAAATTACAAACTACTTATGAACTACTTACGAACAAGGACGGCACAAATATCCATGCCCGAGGGGGGATTCGAACCCCCGACCGTAGTGGCCGTGCAGACCGTGACTGGAGCGCCTTAGTCCCCTCGGCCACCGCGGCCGGCTCTTACAGGTATGAAAACGGTCGCTAGACCAAGAGTTATTCAAAACGCTTGATCTTTTGCCTCTGTAAATGACAGAATACTAGATATGGCCACGTCAAAAATTTAGTTTACTCAAGCTCATTTTGGAAATTACTGATGCCGTGCATAGGACCGATACCCAGACATCCTTACAGATTAGTTTCATTATGCCTTTTCCTCCATACAAGATATGTTTTATTTACTTTTGTGACGTAAGTGTCTTTCAAAACTATATTCAGAAGTATCCAGACAATCCCCATAACATATGTTTTTCATGTTAGGTGCATTGTGTTGCCATCTACTACCAGGTACTCCGTATCAGCGAGCTCAGTCAACATCACCTAGAAGACAAGGCCTCACAACTAACCATGCCTACATCACACCAAGAGGCCGTGAACGCAAGCTGTCTGGCCGGCCGCTACGAGGTGGACGCCGTGATCCAGAGGGCCAGCCAGTCAGCTGGCGGCCGCGACCTCTCGGTGTGACGTAGGCACGGTCAGCTGTGAGGTCTTCTCTTCTAGGTGGTATTGCCTCAGTAGCCAAACATCGTGAGAGAGCAGAACGGGCCGCTCCGCGGAGCTCACGGTCTTCGAACGTGTCCAGGTGATTGGGTGCCACTTACTCGTGAACATCCATAGGTCCACTGTTTCTGATGTGATAGTGAAGTGGGAACATAAAGGGGCACGTACAGCACGTACAGCCGACCTCGTCTGTTTATTGACAAAGATCGCCAACATTACATCGTGTGGTCGTGTTTTTCATGGTGGGCGCCTTGTACCTCTTGTTGTTTTCTACATCTACATCTACATACATACTCCGCAATTCACCGTAAGGTGCGTGGCGGAGGGTACACTGTACCTCTACTAGGCATTTCCTTTCCTATTCCACTCCCAAATTGAACGAGGAAAAAAAGAATGCCTATATGCCTCCGTACGAGCCCTAATTTCTCTTATCTTGTCTTTGTGATCTTTACGCGAAATGTAAGTAGGCGGCAGCAAGATCGTACTACACTCAGCTTCAAATTCCGGCCCTCTAAATTTACTTAACAGAAATTCACGAAAAGAACGTCGTCTTTCTTCCAGCGATCCCCAATTGAGTTGCCGGAGCATTTCCGTGACACTCGCGCATTGGTCGAACCTACCGGTAACAAATCTAGCTGCTCGCCTCTGAACCGCCTCTATGTCTTCCTTCAAACCGATCTGCTGCGGGTCCCAAATACTTGAGCAATACTCAAGACGTGGTCGTACAAGCGTTTTATACGCGGTCTCCTTTACAGTTGAAGTACATCTTCCCAAAATTCTCCCAATAAACCGAAGTCGGCTGTCTGCCTTACTCACAACTGTCCTTACATGCTCGTTCCATTTCATATCGCTCTGCAATGTTACGCCTAGATATTTGAACGACGCGACCGCATCAAGAAGCTCACTACTGATGCTGTATTCGAACATTATGGGATTGTTTTTCCTACTCATGCGCATCACCTTACATTTTTCTACATTGAGAGCTAGCTGCCATTCTTCGCACCAACTAGAAATTTTGTCTAAGTCAAACTGTATGCTATTACAGTCAGTTACAGACGACACCCTCCCATACACCACAGCATCATCAGCAAACAGCCGCAAATTACAACTTACTCTGTCCATCAGATCATTTATATAGATAGAAAATAATAGCGGTCCTATCACACTCCCCTGGGGCACGCCTGACGATACACTCGTCTCTGATGAACACTCGCCGTCGAGAACAACGTACTGCGTTCTATTACTTAGGAAGTCTTCCAGCCAGTCACAAATCTGTGAACCTATTCCATAAGCTCGTATCTTCGTTAGCAGTCTGCACTGTGGTACCGTGTCGAACGCCTTTTTGAAGTCGAGAAAAACACAATCCGCCTGTTGCCCTTCGTCCATGGCTCGCAAGATGTCATGTGAGAAAAGGGCAAGCTGAGTTTCACATGAACGATGTTTCCTAAACCCGTGCTGATTCATGGAAAGAAGCTTTTCCGTTTCAAGGAAATTTACTATATTCGAACTGAGAATATGCTCCAAAATTCTACATGAAACCGATGTCAACGATATTGGCCTGTAATTGTATGGGTCAGTTCTCTTTCCTTTCTTATACACGGGAGTCACCTGCGCTTTTTTCCAATCACTAGGAACTTTGCGCTGAATTAAAGATTCGCTATAAATGCAAGCTAAGTAGGGGGCCAATGCCGCAGAATAGTCTTTGTAAAACCGAACTGGTATTCCATCCGGACCAGCAGACTTTTTCGTATTTAGCTCTCTCAGCTGCTTCTCTACACCGGAAATACCTATTGCTATGTCCCCCATTTCGGAATTTGTACGTTGATCAAATGATGGTATATTTGTGCGGTCCTCCTGCGTGAAAGATTTCTTAAAGGTTAAATTTAGAACTTCAGCTTTCCGTTTGCTTTCTTCTATTACTGCCCCGGAATGATCAACTAGTGACTGGACAGTGGGCTTTGACCCGCTTATCGATTTTACATAGGACCAGAATTTTTTCGGGTTCTCGGAAAGATCTTTTGCTAAGGTATGGCTGTGATAATTATTGTATGCTTCACGCATCGATCTTTTTATAGACGCACGAATCTCTACTAACTTTTGCCTGTCATTATTTGCGTGTTCCTTTTTGAATCGAGAGTGCAACAGCCTTTGCTTTCTCAGCAGCTTTCTAACATTATTATTATACCACGGTGGATCTTTTCCATCCTTAATCGTCTTTACTGGCACATATTTCTCTAACCCTTCATTAACAATGAATTTAAATTTAGTCCACAATTCCTCTACATCCATAGTCCCAGAATTAAACGATGCCCATTCATTTTCTAAGTGCGATCGTAACATTTGCTTGTCGGCTTTTTCCAACAAAAACACGCTCCTAGCCTTCTTGACTGGTTTATGAACTTTGGTCACCATCGACGCTATGACGATATCGTGATCACTAATTCCTGTCTCTACACAGACATCGTTAACAAGGTCAGGCCTGTTTGTGGCTATAAGGTCTAGAATATTTCCATTGCGCGTGGGTTGCCGGTTTAACTGCTCAAGACAGTTTTCGGAGAATGTGTCCAAAAGTAGCTCGCAAGACTGCTTGTCTGTACCGCCTGAAATGTAACTAGCGAGGTCCCAATCTATACTCTTAAGGTTGAAGTCACCTCCGACTAATATTGCATGGCCCGGATACCTATGCACTACCTGGTGTAGACTTTCCTTGAATGATTCTAAAACTGCTACAGCAGCACTGGGGGGCCGGTAAAAACACCCAACTATTAACTTTACTTCTTTTAGACCTGTTATGCGTGCCCAGATAACTTCACAGTTACTTTCAACCTCGATCTCAGTAGAAACAATATCTTTGTCCACAGCGATGAACACTCCTCCAGTTGTATCAGATCTATCTTTCCGATATACATTCCACGACTATTACAGCACAGGCTTACATTGATTTTTTTTGCACCTTTTTGCTTCTCACTGTTTAAGTGCAATTCGAGGAATGCGACCGTATCTTTCAATACGATTGAGCACCTCTTTACAATGCATGATAACATCCCTATAATGGACTGGCCTGCTCCGAATCCTCTCTTGAATCCTATAGAATACTTTTAGGATGTTTCGGTACGCCGAATTCGTGCCAGGTCTCACCGATCTACATCAGTACCTCTCCGCAGTGCAGCACTCACTGAAGAATGGGCTGCCATTCCCCAAGAAACCTTCCAGCACCTGACTGAACGTATGCCTGCGACAGTGGGAGCTGTCATCAATGCTAAGGATAGGCCAACACCATATTGAATTCCAGCAATACCGATGGACTGCGCCACGAACTTCTATACCATTTTCAGCCAGGTATCCGGATACTTTTGTCACAGAGTGTATATATGATGCCTATTAATTGAGACATGTCCCAAAAACAGACACCAGTTTTGAACCAGCAGTCATTATGAATCAAGACACAAATGAATTAACTACATCGGCAGCCATTGTGCACTGGATTAAATCACTGAAAAAAGTTGAAAATTAGTGACAGGCCGAGAGTGGATCACGGGTTTCCTGCTTACTAGGTAGTTGCGTTGACCTTTATCCCATCTGGACAAAGTGATCACCTCCAGTCTAGATTTGTTACGGGACTCGTCGAAACGCCACGAATACTGCATCAAATAGGCAGGGGCACCGCTTAAGCAGTGTGAGGATAAGTTGAAAATTTTGGTCTGGCGAGAGACGTACTAAGGTATTTCGTACAGCTAGGGTGATAATAGTTTCCGGCTGTCGTAGTGGTCACCGTGATTGCCTTATAAGCAGAAGAACTATGTTCCAATCCCGACTTGTCGCCAATTTCAAGTCTTCCCATTAATTTGATTCAATGGCTGTCGTAAATTCGTTTGTGTCTTGAAATTTGAGTTGATTCAGCTATATCATCAACACAGCAATAGAAAATATCCTCGGTACGTCATCCATTCAGACTGCCATCAATAACTGAAAGGCTATTTAATGATACATGTCCTGAAAATTAATTGAATTCAATGAGTGGACACACTCAGTGATGTCACATCTGAAAATCACACCCAAGGAGACAGTTCATACATCCATTCCCTGATTGCCAGTGACGGTGATAGACTAATGACCGGCGTTTCTGGCGAAGTTTTCTTCCCAACGTTGCTTTCCTCTGCATGTTCCTCACCGTCACTCGGCGTCTCAACTGTTTTAATCTCAGCTGCTCCCAATTCATTGATCTATCACCATTTTACTGAAATACCCGAGCTTTTTATCACATAATCAGCTTTCTAATTAGACTGTGAAAAATGAATCTACGTTTAACCTCGACTGACGTAACCTTAAGATGATGACGTCACCATTTCAGTGCTGTGCTTCCAAAATACCACGAATTGAAAATTTATTTGAAGAATTTGTGCGTGTGGTTGAGCTAGAGTGGAGGGTTCCGTTTCAATACTGCTACAGTGGCAGCCCATTCATCAGAGAATGACCAACAGCTAATACTGCGAGAATATTGAGGACTGAAATTCATTGCTTTCAGAGTAGCGAAGGCAACATCAAAAGCTTTTAAAGGAATTAGTTTTTGACGTATGAAAGGAATTGCTTTGGAGATGTCATCAGCTCCTGCTATTCCATTTTCTAAATTTAAGGTGCTATTTTCAGACGGATAAAATTAAATAATTTTTGTTAACAAATAACACGCTCTTTGACAGGCAATGAAATCATGTTTTTACTTCAAAGGAGTCCTCTTCATCTCCTGAACGAAGAAGAACAGAAGGAACGATGGTTGGCGTTGGATCCACATCGACGTCAGCGTTGGAGACACAGTCAAAGAGAGAGGGAGGGGCAAGATACGATCAGATTGCTGTCAACGAAGGTGCAAGAAACCTGCTGCAGTGTTTCTTTAGTAAATCATCTTCAGAAAATCTGGATAGTGGGATAGGGATTTGAAAGACGTAGCCTGTCCAATGACAGTGCGTTTGTTATTGAGTTCACTATTTCAATTGGTTTCGAGTTTTGAAATACCCATGTTAGTCTGTGGTCGTGGTTGCTAAATCAAATATCATTATCTGGCCTGTTAACATAATTAAATTTACTGAGCCACGCAGGAGTAGCCGAGCGGTCTGGATCGCGCGCCTTCCGCGTCGGAGGTTCGAATCCTCCCTCGGGCATGGATGTGTGTGTTGACCTTAGGTTAGTTTAAGCAGTTTGTAAGTCTAGGGACTGATGACCAACGTATTTTTGTCCCATAAGAATTACAAACATTTGAACCAGAAAATTTTCAAATGTGTGTCACGTCATATGCGAACTAACTTCGCAGTTATCAGTCTAGATTTACAGACTAATTACTGAACTAACTTAAATTAACTTACGCTAAGGACAACACAAACACCCATGCCCGAGGGAGGATTCGAACCTCCGACCGCAGCGAAACATTTGAACATTTGAAATTTACTTAAATGGAAACAATAAAACGAGGAGGCATCAAAAGATGTCAGCAGAATTTGACCAGATTTGTTGAATAAACAATGCCATTTATATTTCGTCTCAAATGAAACTTTGTGATATTGTGTGTCTTTAATTCTAACGTACTGTTTATTATTAAAAAAATTAATTTTCTCCATTATCCCAATTTTCCCTTTGGCCTGAAACGTAATGTTCCCCTTTACATAATACAGAATTTGAAACATGGCTTTTAAGACAGCAACCGTTGGCGAAACAAAAGATTAGCACTTAGAAAACACAGCTCATCAGTTGTGAAGCCAGTCATTGCTTACTTGACCATGGTTGCGGCTATGACTAGAGAAGCCATCATCAGAAGTACAAACTGAGTGACATGTAATGAACAGTCAGAAAATGGTTCTTGAGCAATGGAGCTCACGTTTAAGTTACAAATGTAGTCTGCACATGCCAGACTCTAAAAACAAAACTTATATTCGACATGGGTAAACGCGCCGCTACGCGGCCAGTACTGTAGGTGTCATCGTACTGACGTCCGACGTTCGATGCCTCCTACAGTTCTGGCAGCACACGCGACCCGTAGCGGCGCATTACAGCTCAACTCGTTACCTCTTACTGAAGCGTGCACGGGTGTAATGTGTTTGTAAGAGCTGAAGTGGTTGGGTATCTGATGGGAAGACTGTACTAAATCAATCTAAATATGACGAAGATTAGAGTAATTTGCAATTCTGACGCTATTATGTGTGCTGGTTCTACGATTTACCTACTGTCTGCCTTTAACAATAAAACAACTTCTTTTCAAACTGATATGCACATAAAATAGCCTACACTGCAGTGACTTTATCCACTATTACTGAAACGTTGCATATGAAGATCAATTTACTGTTAATCGCCTTACTACATAATGACAAGAAAAGAGGAGTTCACGTTTTACCATTACTTGTTTACGGTGTCGAGTGATTGCAAATTTTTGAAGATTTAAGGAAGTCAGTACCTTTGGCAACAGATCAAGGTTCAACCAAAGTGAAACCTCTGAAACACCACTAGACATCCTAGCGTCTGTCAGTGTCTTACCTCTTTCCTCAAACATAGTTTGAAGTCGGAGATTTTAGCATTGTAAACAGAAACATTTTTCTTTAAGAGGTCTGCGATCTTTGTATAAACATTTTATATGATAGAAAAATTATACACTTTTTCTTATTCTATCCTCTTGAAATGTTCCTACAACTAACGTCGTCCCTTCTTTCTAGGTACTCAGTGTTCACAATCCCAAGCGCAGTGTGTTAGCGGCAGTGCCACGAGTCCTCGCCTTTACTCACTAACTCGCTCCTTTCCCGCGATGGTGTACGTTACTGTAGTTGTACTCGACAGCTGACTCCGTATAGTCGATTGTTTGAACGGTGGCGAAGGCTTAGGAGTCCAGTTTACGAGCATATGGAGACGACAAGTTTGGAAACGAAGTTACGGGACTCGCCGATGAATTTACGTAGCTCGTGTCTGATATATACTACTGAGTCAAACAACATTTGACAAGATTAATTTGTTCATTTTTGCCGTCTGATGGTCCTATTATTGTGACTCCCACTGTTGTTTTCATTATTCGCACTCACTAAAATATCATTAGTCACATGAAACGTAATGAGTGCATTTGTGTTTACAATGAGGTACTACGTGTATGATCGCACTTTTACAAGTTATATAGCATATGAAAACTTTTTATCCATCAAACAAAATATAAATTACCAATTAATACGTGATGATCGTATTGTATTTATACTTAGGTGTGCCTCGAAATGAAATATACAGGGTGTTTCACTAAGTGTGTTTGCCTCTGTAACTTATAAAATAATAGGTGACGGGAAATTTTAATGCGGTAGTCAACACAAGAAATGTTACACTTTCTTCGGAGCTATGAACATTTTCCAAAGAGCTACAGCACAAAGATATAATTTTTTAAATGGAACAATAGTTTTTTTCTATCGTGCATTGGATTCGTTGAAACCAGCTGCGTCCAAATCAGTTTAAACTACATTCCTGTCACTGTTAGTTTTGGAGCTACAACCGTTCAAAGTTGAGGGGGCGGAGACTACGACAGCGTAGCTAACTGGCTGGTGGTCATGAGACAGTGGGCCGTGCCCCAGGGGATAGCCACTCGGCCAGTTAGCTACGCTATCGCAGCCTCCCCCGTGGCTCAGCGTGTCCGGTCAGAGGGCTGAATGTCCTCTGTAATAAAAAAGCTGAATCGATTGCTCAACTAACGATCAAGTACGAACAATGAAAACTACCGCAAATCATAGGTCTAGATGAAAAAAAAAAATGAAAAAAAAAAGCTTTCTTAGGCCGCCCCTATGTTACTCAAACGAGTAATCTTGGAGGTATTTGCTCTCTCATGCAGGCCCTCAGGGTTTAGTCCGTGATTATTGTTTATCTTAGTGTATATTATCGATATTTTTTTCAATATATTTATTCTAAAATTCTCGCATAGAATGGCCGGGCGACCTAAGGTGTAATGCTACGGACTGGGTGGCCGTTCCCGCCGGAGTTTCGAGTCCTCACTCGGGTACAGGTTTTGTGTGTGTGTTGTCCTTAGTGTAAGTGCGTTTAAGAAGTTTGTAAGTCTAGGGACTGATCAGTGGTCACCATAGCAGTTTGGTCAAACCGATTTCCAAACGTTTGAACATTTGATTTTTAAATTCCTATTTACAATTACACTATTTGATCGAAAGTATCCGGACACCTCTTACTGGACAACTATGTGGGCTGTGTCCATGTATGTCCTTTGTGTTGGCTTCCCTTCCGATTGAGACAACTACAATGAGGTGTCTCAACGTCCAGATATAGCAGCCAATTCCTACTCAAGAAAGGAAATCCAGAGAAGGTAGCGATGTTGGACACTGGGTCCTAGAGCAAATTCAATATCCTACTGCATTCAAAAGGTGCACTATGGTGGTAAGGTGTAAGCACTAGACTGTCCAGTTCATTTTAAGAAAGTTAATGTCCACAAAAAGTACCTCAACCTATTTGTAGCTACATGTTGTATTACCAAGATAAGAATGCAGTCATCATCATCGGACGCTTCCTGTGCTGTACGCAGCACTCAGATATATTAAATGTGTTCTTATCCTCCTGTATACAGAGTTTTATTGAGAAACCCTTCGATTATTTCGAGGCAGAATGTAGCGTTAGTGTTGAATCGAAATGAGTCGTTTCCAGTTACGTCGCTTTTTCGAGTATTTCAGTCTTCAATGACATTGACTACAGAAACATGTGGCTTTGAGGACCTGATCGATCGCCGTACGCTATGCATTTCAACTTCCTACTCTACTACTAGTAGTATTTTCGATCACATGTGTGACTTTTTCCTCTTGATTTTAAATGAGTTTTTGCAAGAACTGTTGTGTCGCACAAGTCCAAAGTGCGCGCCACCTACTTTCGCCGCGCGCCGCCTTGCACGCACGGCGCGGCGTTCTTACGACGTCAGCCACGAGCGCCCTCTGCTACAACTCCGCTCGTGGCCACCACTGAACGACATCGTTCACTTAGAACTGAGATAGGAACCAGTTAACACTTCGCAATCAGGTAGGCACCAGTGAAGACTTGGCTATCGGATAGGCACTAGGCAGGCCTCTAGCTCAACTATGTATCAGCATTCTGCAGTACTGAGCAATGTAAAAGTTAAGTATTACTAAGTCTCTAAGAAATATATATCTCGTTCTAATTTACTCTAGTGTTTCTAGTTTCTGCTGTCCCACTGGCTGGTCACCTCCTACCTGCACAAGCGTGCATCCTTTATTCCTGTGTCGGTCTTTCTACTCGGCCACCGACACCTACGACGGAAACGAGACACAAAAGAGGCGACGAGGCGGGGACACAAAAAGAACCTTTCACAAAAACTCTACCGTCGCTATTCATCAAGACGTTGTGATATTTGTACGGGGTGACAGTTGTACAGAGACTGAATGTGTTGACGGAACTACAGAGCCGAGAGCACTTAAGTTAGTGGATCCCGGAACAGGGTTTTCATTTTTGTAGGGTGCAGTGACCTTTCCGTCTGTACCTTCGACGTCGCCGCGGTGGAGTGGCCGAGCGCATTCAGGCGCTATGCTCCGATGTGTGAGGCCGTTCCCCGTCGGGGGTTCGAATCCTCCCTCGCGCATAGATATTTGTGTTGTCTTTAGTATAAGTTTATAAGTTTAGGGACTAATGACCCCGCAGTTAGGTCCCATAAGCTTAACAAACATTTGAACATAAGAACCTATGACGTTCTCCTTGGTAATGGTGAGTTCTGTATGCTAGTTCATAGACAGACAGATATGATGAGCGTCATTCAGGCAGTGTTAGATACTGCACTTTTTATCTCACTAGCAAGTTTTCTGAGTTCTGTTACGGAGATGGGGTTCATTGAGACCACCAAGGCCGCTACCGCCGGAGGTTTTGGTCCTCCCTCGGGCATGGGTATGGATGTGTTGTCCTTATTGTAAGTTAAGTAAAGTAATTCCTAAGTCTAGGTACTGATGACAATAGGAGTATGGTCCAATACGCTTGCAAACATTTGAACATATTTTATACCACCAAAGGGAAGCCTTTAATAGCAACAAAGAAAATATAACTGACTTGCATTAGGAATGTAAATGCAATGAAGAATAATTGCAAAAGATGACTATCCACCAAATATAACAAAGCTCTAGGTGAAAAAAAGGCTCGTGTTTTAATTCCGATGAATTAGTAAATGAAGTACAAATACAGTTTTTAAACGAAAAAGGTTGTGGAAAATTAAAAAATTTCATAACTTTACGTTGAAGGAATATGACAGGTCTTCGATTGTGGATACGATTTGGTTGCATCGTTAGCATCACGCTGAAGTTCAAAGGTTTAACAGTATCGAACGAGAAGAAAATGAGCTCCAATACCGCATTCAGACATCTCAATGAAATTGTCCCCAGCAGAGATGAAGCCGTCATACTGACATCCACTAATAGGTTCCGAACATTTTTATCAGATAATTTTATTGTTTCTGAGAAGGGTACAACGATACACACTGAGGTAACATTATCTCAGCTGAGAAAGCTACAATGATATACACCGAAAATATGAAAATGTAGGTAATAGACTTTTAATGTGACAAATAGTTAAATGACGAGACATCTGATTTCATATCCTCATGAACTACGAACGTAAAGCATGCAAACTGATTTGTTGAATTATACACCAACAGTAAATTTGTCACTTCGTGTACTGATTATGATAGGTTTATTGGTTTTCTGCATGATCTTTTTGTAAAATAAGCTGCTGATGCATTGCGATAGGATTATAAACTGTGATGGATGTTGTGTCTGTAAACTTACTAAGCAATGTTCCCCAGATTAACAAGATATATTTTCGACACACGCCCGTAAAACTTGGAAAGTATGTCAAAAGTACAGTCAGCTCCGCCTTAAGTGCGCACGTTCAAATTATTCAGATATATTTCAACATGGAAAATTGATAAGAATCCCAAACTTGCTGGAACTAACAAGGAGTACAAAATTAAACTGCTGGCGCCTTATTGGGTGGGTCAGAATATTTGACGTCTATAGCGGTAGTGAGTGCAGTGTAGCATGGAATGCGATTAAGCGCGTTGGAAAGAGACTGAGTTGTCATGGAGGTAAGTAATGGATAAATTAGCTGAAGTAAAATTCTAACGCAATACAATTGTTAATAAAAATTGCTCTGTAAAAATGAAACAGGAATAAGTTCCGTTTCAGTTATAGGCACCGTGGTTACAACTAACAAGAACAAGATTCAAAGTGATACATCGTGCAGTAGGCTTGAAAACGAGTACCGATAAATGCCTTTATTTTCTTTAGACTCGTCAATATAGATCTAAATCTGCAGTTCACGAGGCATTCATTAGTTTCAAAAGCTTGTTGCATTTTATATCAATCCGTAATGCAGCCGTGAATATTTCATCGATGAGACTGACGACAGATCCTAATCGCTAATGGTCGAAGCGAATACAACCAATTTTATTCTTTCGCATATTCATATTAATTAGCTCTCACACATGCTTAAAGCTAGCTGATAATTACCTGCACTACCTCATGTTCAAATAGATAGTTAACAACGACAATTTCTTGTATAATATTGTCAAAGAGACATTTGAGTGTATTTACGATCTCCATTGATCGTTTTTATACTTGGTGCCAGAAATTTGTAGGATCAAAGTAATAAAAACTATAGGGGATTACTGACTAATTATTTTAAGACCAGAAAAAATTGCGGCATGGCTATTTCAGGTGTTGCGTTGTTCTCAGTAGACAAGTCATGTCTGCATCTACATCTACATATATACTCTGCAAATCACATTTAAGTGCCTGGCAGAGGGTTCATAAATCACTTTCATAACTATTCTTTACCGTTACATTCTCTAATAGCGCGCGGGAAGGAAGAACACCTAAATCGTTCCGGTTTCGATCGGATTTCTCTTATTTTATTGGGATGGTCATGTCTCCCTAAGTAGGTGGGTGCTAGCAAAATATTTTCAGATTCAGAAGTAAAAGTCGGTGATTGAAACTTCGCAAACAGATCACACCGCAATGAATAACGTCTTTCTTTTAATGATTTCCACCCCAATTCGTGCAACATTCCCGTGACGCCCCCCCCCCCCTCCGTAACGTGATAAAACAAAACGAGCTGCCCTTCTCTGAACCTTCTCAATATCTTCCGTCAGTCCCACATGGTGAAGATCCCACAATGGGCAACAGTTTGTAAGATGCTTAAGTTTCGCAACCACTAACAGCCAGCCACACGTAAAATGCTGACACTGGCTTGAAGAACAATATAAAATATGTGAGGCGTTCTATACAGATGGTGGTTATGGAAGAGGGATCGTTCCTAGTTACAGAACGCATTTAATCTATGGAGTAGTGGAATGCAGTGTCTGAAAATCCGTGCGAATCTAAAGCGAAAAATTGTACGTTATAAGTTCTTGCACGAAATTCCTCAAGACAAATAACTTATGATCTTAAATGAATATTTTGGTTTTATTGGTATGAACATCTTCGATGGAGCTGTAATTTACGAGCGTTACAAATGCCGAGAGTGACGACTACCAAACTGAATACAAACAGAATGTTTAATTGTCATATCATGTCAAACCAGGCTGTGGAATAGGATTTTGCTAAGAAACGAAGTAGGTAGAAAAATGTATCTACCACGCTTATTCTATTTATAGACAAATGGACAAATCAAATGTTTGTAAATCTATCGGACCAAACTGCGTGGTCATCGGTCCGTAGCTTACAAACTATTTAAACTAAGGTAAACTAACATAAGGACAACACATACACCCATTCCCCACGGAGGACTCGAACCTCCACGGCAAGCAACCGCGCGCTCCGCAGCGAGACGTTTTAGACTGCTCGGCTACTCCACCGCGGCCACTCTTATGGAATTTGGAATTAACGATTATCTGTCATGAATTGTGCGCCTAACAGTATAAAAGCAGGCGAGGATGATTTTGATGTCGGTACAGAAGCAGAACCGGCTGGATAGATAGGTAACAAGAGCTCAGTGACTTTCGACGTGGAGTAGCTACTTGATTTCCGTTCCCTGAGTAACATAAACACAAATACATGAATGACATTTCAAACCTCATACAGCTGCCAAGAGTCACTGTTTCAGATGTTTATTCTACCTGCTAGCATATTCTTCATATCGAGTCACATATCATCGCCCAGCAGTTAACAATTTTTTTTTTTACTGATGGGCGATGATATGATATTTTTTTAGCAATGGACAACATGATACCAACTACGATAAAAACTTTTTTACAAGCGAAAATGGAAAATCATATTTCTCAACCGGTTAAACATTCTTTATGGCAGAACGTTCAAGAGCTCGAAGAAACAGTCTGGACTGTTGCATGCACCTCAGGCCCCTCTTACAAGTGCTTGGGAGAAAATAGATACTATTCCAGCTTTGATACCGAGCAATTCGGTGCAGTAATTAGGACACTGTACTTCAATTAAGGAATGTGGCGGTTCAAATCCGCCTCCAGCAAGATGCATGTTTTCTGGGAATTCCTTAAATCGCTCCAGGCAAATGTCAAGATGGTTCAATTGAAATGGCACGGTGGATTTCCTTCCTCATCCTTACAAAAATTCTGAGTTTGTGCTCCTCCAATAATCACGCTGTCGACGGGAAGTTAAACCTCAATATTCCTTCCTTCCTTTTTCCAGCTGTGCTACGTTTTGCCAGACAAATGTTTGGAGGGAACCTTGTGTCTCTCGAGATGGACATGGAAATAGTTATTGTCCAATGAGCGCTAAGGTTGTCTATGAAATTGATATTAAGAGACGCAATTTGTATTGGAAACAAGATTTTGGAAACAAGCTTAGTATTGCAATTTTGTTCTTCTCTGTAAGGAAACAACACATTCATTGTTACATACGATTGCGTTCAGCTGTAGAGTATCTTACCTAACAATAATGGACGATGGTCGACGGCTTATTTTATCGGAAAACCAACAGTTTCTGAACTTGAACTGTGACTCGATATCAATAATATGCTAGCAGGTAGAACAAACATCTGAAACTGTCAATCTTGGCGACTGTATAAGGTTTGAAATGTCATTCATATATTTGTGTTTATGGTACTCAGGGAACGGAAATCAAGTAGCTACTCCACGTCGAAAGTCACTGAGCTCTTGTTACCTATATTTCCAGCCAGTTCTGCTTCTGTACTGACATCAAAATCGTCCTCGCCTACTTTTATACTGTTAGGCCCACAATTCGTGACAGGTAATGGTTAATTCCAAATTACATGAGAGTGTGCATATACCTCTATAATAGAGTGAGCGTGATAGATACATTTTTCTACCTATATCGTTTCATAGCAAATTCCGAATTCCATGACAGTGTGCAGATATTTCTATCGTAGAACAGGTGTTTTAGATACATTTTTCTACCTACTTCGTTTCGTAGCAAAATCCTATTCGACAGCCTAGTTTGACATAATATGATATGACAATGAAACATTCTGTTTGTATTCAGTTTGGTAGTCGTCACTCTCGGCATTTGTAACGCTCGTAAATTACAGCTCCATCGATGAAGTTCATACCAATAAAACCAAAATATTCATTTAAGATCATAAGTTAGTTGTCCTGAGGAACTTCGTGCAAGAACTTATAAGGTACAATTTTTCGCTTTAGATTCGCACGGATTTTCAGACTGCATTCCACTACTCCATAGTTTAAATGCGATCCCTCTTCCATAACCACCATTTATACAGTGTGTTACAAAAAGGTATGGCCAAACTTTCAGGAAACATTCCTCACACACAAAGAAAGAAAATATGTTATGTGGACATGTATCCGGAAACGCTGTTAGAGCTCATTTTAGTATTACGGATGAGGCTTCATTCCAACGTGATCAAATTGTGAATTTTCAAAATCAACATGTGTGGGCTAACGAGAATCCGCAGGTAATTGTGCAATCACGTAATCAACACAGATTTTCTGTGTACGTTTGGGCAGGAATTGTTGGTGATGTCTTGATTGGGCCTCATGTTCTTCCACCTACGCTGACTGGAGCACGTTATCATGATTTCCTACGGGATACTCTACCTGTGTTGCTAGAACATGTGCCCTTACAAGTACAACATAACAAGTGGTTCATGCACGATGGAGCTCCTGCACATTTCAGTCGACGTGTTCGCCCGCTTCTTAACAACAGATTCGTTGACCGATGGATTGGTAGAGGCGGACCAATTCCATGGCCTCCACGCTCTCCTGACCTCAAACCTCTTGACTCATTCATGGGCGCATTTGAAAGCTCTTGTCTACGCAACCCCGGTACCAAATGCAGAGACTCTTCGTGCTCGTATTGTGAACGGCTGTGATACAATACGCCATTCTCCAGGGCTGCATCAGCGCATCACGGATTCCATGCTACGGAGGGTGAATGCATGTATCGTCGCTAACGTAGGACATTTTGAACATTTCCTGTAACAAAGTGTTTGAAGTCACGCTGGTACGTTCTGTTGCTGTGTGTTTCCATTCCATGATTAATGTGATTTGAATAGAAGTAATAAAATGAGCTGTAACATGGTTATTAAACGTGTCCGAACCCATGTTACCATAACATATTTTCTTTCTTTGTGTGTGAGGAATGTTTCCTGAAAGTTTGGCCGAACCTTTTTGTATCACCCTGTATAGAACGCCTCACATATTGTATATTGTTCTTCAAGCCAGTGTCAGCATCGTACGTGTGGCTGGCATTTAGTGGTTGCGAAACTTAAGCATCTTACAAACTGTTGCCCATTCTGGGACCCTCATCATGTGGGACTGACGGAAGATATTGAGAAGGTTCAGACAAGGGCAGCTCGTTTTGTTTTATCACGTTACTGGGGGGAAAGCGTCACGGAAATTTTGCACGAATTGGGGTGGAAATCATTAAAAAAAAGACGTTATTCATTGCGGCGTGATCTGTTTGCGAAGTTGCAATCACCGACTTTTACTTCTGAATGTGAAAATATTTTGCTAGCACCCACGTACTTAGGGAGACATGACCATCCCAATAAAATAAGAGAAATCAGATCGGAAACGGAACGATTTAGGTGTTCTTTCTTCCTCACCTTTACACTTCAAAAGAGGCCAAGTCGATGGAGCGCACTCTGTGGGAACATCTGTGGCGTAAACGGCTGCACTGTTTAACGTTTCAGTAGCGAGAGTATCCACCATAACAGCGTACACAAAAGAAGAAAAATCGTAATTGGCGAAGAAGAATCTTAGACGAAACCCGAACATTACTGACAGTGACCGGCGAGAATTAAGAACGACTGTGACCAGACAACATTAAACTACCACGGAAAAAGCAACTCCAAAACTCAACACTCACTTAAGTTATACTCTTTAAAGCAGCACCGCAGGAGCCTATCATTCGTGGAAGGGAACACCAGACTATTCCTTACCCCTAGTAATACCATGTGGGTCAATTTTGACCCATCGTAGCAAACTACCATTTGATTGGTATTGTGCTGGTGTTTTGGGTTTCACCATGTTGGTAACACACTGAAGAAGACACTTGGGTGTAAGTAAAATATATTTTTTTTCTCTGATATGTATGGTTCACAATCAAAACTAAATTTTCAGGAGTAAATGTTCTTTTATTTAAAATTTACAGAAGAAATTTCACAGTCTAACACCAAAAATAATTAAACAAGTAAATATAATAATTTTACAATATTTATCTACATCAAAAGATCGAAACAGATTAAAACATATAGTTTATACTACTGATAGTATTTTTACAAGGCAAGTGGCGAGTGACCCGCTCGGTTAGCCGTGTGGTCTAACGCACCGCTCTCAGACACGGGGAGGCGTACCGTCCCGGTTCGAATCCGTCCGGACGGGGGTCGGAGTGCCGGCCAGCCTGTATGTGGTTTTTAGGCGGTTTTCCATATCCCCCTATGTGAATACCGGGCTGGTCCCGCCTCAGTTACACGATTCGCAAACATTTCGTAACACTTTACACTTCGACACAAGTAACACTATACGCAGACATTAGGGGTACACATTTCCTCCCGAGGAGCATGGGGTGGCGACAGGAAGGGCATCCGGCCACCCCCTAAATATTAACACAGACCAAATTCGTATTTAACAAAGAGCCAACCTGCATATGCGGGAAATGGCGAAATAGATAGAGAAGGCAAGTGTCGAGTATTAGTAAACATTCAACTTTTTTTCTTTCTTATTGTAAGGGTTCAAAAATATAACAAAAAACAATTTAATTCTATTATTGTGTTTGTGAATATTTAGGAACAAATAGTTGACAGCATCGTCTAAATTGAAGTGGGCTTACAGTTGAGACGTTACACAAATGCTATCTATGTCTTGGCAGCTTTTGCACACGTACTTGTTGCACTTATTCGTTCGGTGTCTTATTCCCTTTTTGTTTTTTGTAGGAATCCTGGATATAAAAATGCCTTCTGTTTCCATATTGGCTAGTGCCCCCGCCGAGTGCTAGTAAGGGGAGGTTGGCTCCCCTCTGTAGTTTATAGGAGGGAGCAAGCTCATCTGCTACTCTGACAATACATTCTCGCCTTGCCATCTTCTTACGTGCACATAACTAAAATATTTTGTGAGCACTGATCATTGCAGTATTACAATTTCTGGGAGTTTCCTCTCAGTATTGTCATTGACCTGATGTCCAGTAGGCTCGTTACTTAGAATAAAGAGATTCATAAACCCGACATCTAAGTAACAGAACAAAGGAAAACACACAGTGGACTGTGCCCTTATTGGTTCAAAAACTTAGGTAGAATGGTACATATTTGTGTTAAACTGTGTATGGGTAGAAAATGACCCACATGGTACTTCTAGTGTTAACCCCTAATAACGGGAGTTAACCCGAAACTGCATTACAAGGGCTGCCACGATCATAAAACCTGGGCACTTGATGACAGGAAGTATGAGACACTGTGCGATGAATCATGCTTTACATTGGTTGCTACAAAAAACGGTGTTCATGTATCGAAAACCCCGAAAGAGCTTTACGATACGGCTGCCCTACTTCCTGCAGGCAAACATGAGGAACGTCTATTATGAATTGGGCATCTGTATTGTGGTAATCAAGTGTTTCTACAATTACCTTCAGTGTCTAGGTAACTGTCAATCGATATGTCCCCTTCCTCGACGAGTAACTGCTTACTACGACTACCATATTGATTAGAAATACTGCAGTATTCCAAAATGGTAATACGCCCATACGCACAAACTGTCAGCCGCGCGGGAATAGCCGAGTGGTCTGGTGAACCACGTTACGGATCGCACGGCCTCTCGCGTAGAAGCTTCGAGTCATTTCTCGGGTATAAGTGTGTGTTTTGTCGTTAGGTTCGTTTAACTTAGTTTCAGCAGTTTGTAAACCTACGGACTGATTACCATAGTAGTTTAGTCCTACAGAGTTACAAACATTTGAAAATAAAGTTTAAGGTGTGTTTTTACAGTATGCAATATCTTTGAAGTAGTTGGAGGATATTTGGGTACGAGAATGGATAATTTATTTCGGAAAATGTGAATACTCTTACGAATCTGTTGGTCGAAGAGTTGCAACTGTTCTAGAGGCCGATGGTGGGTCAACTCCTTGTTATTGTGTCAAATTTACGTGATCATATTACTTTGCCCAACCCATATATATGTTACACGTACATATTAGTCACATAACTTGTCATAATATAGACGAGACACGTTGTGGACGCCACTACAAGTTTCTGAAAGTGTGTCCAAGAGATTGAAACATGTTAATGGGAAAAAGATGTTCAAATGTTTGTAACGTTTATGGAAGTTAAGTTCGGGGTCATCAGTCCCTAAACTTACAAACTACTTATAACTAACTTATACCAAAGACAGCACAAACATCCATGTCCGAGGGGGGATTCGAACCCCCGACGGGGAACGGCATCGCGCATCGCAGCATAGCGCGTCAATGAGCTCGGGCGCTCCGCCGCGGCCGAAAAAAAACCCTTCGCAACTGTTGGATGACACAATAACAGTTAATAAATTGTTTGAATATTTGCACAAATATCTGAATCTATGAAAATGCGGGAATGCTTTTAGCTTTCCGGTAATATACACTGCCGAAGTTCTCGAAGTTCTGTGACAAATACTTAGTGTATGAAGAAATAAGATTGAGTCCTTTCGGTCAAGAATGAGAAGGATTTTTTCTCCTTAACATACAGAATGGCCTTTTTTAAAATAAAAATGAAACGAAGAGTATATTAAATTTATATCACTTACTACAGCAACCTTGAAGTTAATTAGTTTCATATTACATTTGTTAATTTATTGCGTCGGCATACATTTGTATTTTAATCATTTCAACATTTCTAAACGAGTATTAACCTCATGCTTTGTCTCCTTGCTGAAATGTGTAAGAGTTCACAAACGTGTTGCCACTTTAGATATCTCTACTTGCCGCATATATTAAACAGATCATAGGATCTAGTATTAGTCTTCCCTCAGTCCACATAAGAAAAAAAATCAAGAAGGTAAGAATAACGTAACAGACTGAAATGTACTACACGACATTAATCAGACAACGTAAACAGAACTTAAGTAATGACAGCGACAGTGGCAGTGAACGTTGAGCGATTATAGGGGACTGGCCTTTTCCGTTGTTGTGCACCTAAACCTGTTGTCAACAATACTAACGCAGTAATAATTTCATAAAGCTGAAAATATACGACATATTTTCACATACTTAGCCAGTTATGCAAGCCAAAGTGAAAAGAGTGTCTCAGCTGTAAAAGCTACATTTTAAAGGGATCGTATTCCAACTCTAACATCTCTGAAACTATTCCTGTGTCTAAAAATTTGAACAAGAACTCCTGTTTGTAGAATATTATAAGAAATAATTTTTTTTAAATTACAGTGATCTTCTAAAAGTGCGCAATTCTGTACAAACGATGAAAGGAAATGAAGACACTGAATTTTAAGGGAGAGGAAGGCTAGAGCGGCATCCCTAAGGGCGACTGTACACGGAGTTGTGATGCTGGGGGGAGAGCTTTATTGCTTCTTGCTACTACACCTAATATTTGTATTTAGCAAAAGTTTGAAAACTTTATAAATTAATTTCCCCCTATGATGTATATTTTACGGATTTTCCTGGCGTAAACAAATTTCAAGAAATATGCACATAACATTGTACAGGAATTGCAACAGTGTTATTATAATGATTACTTAGAAATTCCGGGTTGAGATGCCGCGCTTCATACCTTCATTCTATGATTGTTATTATAGCGTGAATAACATTCACATTTCCAGGTATTAATTTTTAAGATCTCGTAGCGCACCAGAAGAAATACTCCGGAGAAGAATTTAAGAATTCTTTCTGGCTGAAGAATTTCAGCTTAACGAGACTTTAATAACATCGCAGATGATGGAACTAAAGCAGGATACTAGGAACCGGAGGTAGGTATGATCCTGCAGTTCTGGTTTTACGAAATATAGAGCCACGTTCCGTGTACATAGAAAACGCAGCTCTGCTGCGTGGTGAGGTAGACTCTGATTGTGGTTTCGAATATGGGCGGCGAAATTCCGTGAATTGCAATTACGCAGCGCGAGACGTAATGTCGTGTGGGTCCACTGCATTCCGGAAGGCAGCAGCAGGCATTGTGTGCCGCGGCTGGCTGACACCGTGGTTAATTGTCGCCCGTAGCGGAAGCCCGGCGTCCACGTTAACGCACCGCTGGAGGTAATCGCTTTAGCATTCGAATTATGTGCTCGGAAGCTGATATTGTTGTCAAACACCGTTTTATTATTATTCGATTACCGGAGACAACACTCGAGCTTAACATGGCGTCGTACCATTGTTTCCACTGTCGTATAATTTAGACGATCCAAATGCCGTTTGTATATGTCACCGTTATCTAGCGAATCCAAAACTATTAAGCATCAGCTTGGAGTAGCAGATAAAGTGTTGATCTCTCAAGCAAGCGAGGACCTCTTTTAATTTTTATTTCAGTTTTCGATTATCTTGTAGATATTCGAAAACCGCTATTCTCCATGTTTCTACGGGATGGGTACATACAGGGTGAACAACGTAAGACATAACATTCTTTTATTTCGTGATAGGTTTTCGTCACATACTAGAGCGTCGAGAGGCTCATATATATATATATATATAATTTTTTATGGTGAACGGTTTTAACACCGGTATCAACTGCCATATTGAAACAAGTACCCTTTTTTTAATTAAACCGCTTACTTTTTATAACTTTGATATATATTGATATATTGATATAGCTCTTGAGGGGACAATTCCAGAGATATAGTGTTTATCAATATTGACGTTGAAACCTGTCGTAAAAAATTCGAGAAATGTCCTAGAATTTGATAGCACGGTGGTCGGAATCGGTGTTCGCAGTGAAAAATCCGACTAGCAGGCGTCCCGGACCACGCAGCGTAATTGTAGACAGTAAAGAAGGCCTGTCCGACGGTAAATAACGCTTTGATTTCTCTTGAACCACCTTCAGACCTACAATGGATGCAGGTTCACCTATGAAAGATATACAGGGTGTTTCACTAAGTGTGTTTGCCTCTGTAACTTATAAAATAATAGGCGACGGGAAATTTTAATGCGGTCGGTCAACACAAGAAATGTTACACTTTCTGCGGAGCTATGAGCATAGTTTATTGTATCATTTTCCAAAGAGTTATAGCACAAAGATATATTTTTTTAAATGGAACAATAGTTTTTTCTATCTTGTATTGGATTCGTTTAAACCAGCTGCGTTCAAATCAATTTAAACTACATTCCTATCACTGTTAGTTTGGGAGCTACAATCCTTCAAAGTTTCGGGGGCGGTGGCTGCGATAGCGTAGCTAACTGGCTATCCCCTACGGGAAACGGCCCACTGTCTCATGACCACCAGCCAGTCAGCTACGCTGTCGTAGCCTACGCCCCCTAAACTTTGAAGGGTTGTAGCTCCCAAACTAACAGTAATAGGAATGTAGTTTAGATTGGTTTGGACGCAGCTGGTTTAAACGAATCCAATGCACGATAGAAAAAAACTATTGTTCCATTTAAAAAATTATATCTTTGTGCTGTAACTCTTTGGAAAATGATATAGACTCTACCGTATTACAAAGGGCTTAGCTACTTCGCATTTATCTTCCCGCATGTACGTGTGCCGCAACACAGAAATCAACTATTCATTCTTCAAAAATAAACAGATCTCTTACACTGCAAAAAGGAACTACCGTATAAAATAAGTAAATTCTGTAAGGTACAATTGATCTGCCGTTACCTGTACGGAGCTGTGTGCTTCTGTGAGGTACAATTCAGGCTGCCTGACAACTGTCCCAACTTTCACTGCTCTGAATTGTACCATACGGGACACTTCCATTGGACTAAACATGTTATTCAAATAATTTGGTGGCCAACTGTACACCGCATAGTATATATTCTTCTTAACCAAAACTCGTTGCATGGTGAACGTAAGTGCGTAATGACCGTATTATTAGTTATGTGCAATACATGTTGTAGACTTATTTGACTTCGCCGGCCGCGGTGGCCGAGAGGACTGAGGCGTTCCAGTCACGGTCTGCACGGCCACTACGGTCGGGGGTTCGAATCCCCCCTCGGGCATGGATATTTGTGCCGTCTGTAGAATTAGTTAGTTCATAAGTAGTTTGTAAGTTTAGGGACTGATGACCCCGTAGTTAAGTCCCATAAGCTATACAAACATTTGAACATTTGATTTGACTTCGCAATGAAATTTCGTACACACGTAAACACGTAACTGTAATAAACAATTTACTAACAATGCTTCAGTTACCACCTAAAGCACAATACATTAGGTTTATCTTACAGAAACACTTAAGTGGCCGTGCGCTCTAAGGCACCTTGCTGCCGAATGCGCAATTGCTCCCCGTCGGACGATCGAGTCCTGCATCGTCAAGTGGCCCCCAAAGAAAGAAATTAAGGGGTTCAGATAGGGGGATCTCGCAGGTCATTTTACAACAGAATTTCGTCCTACCCAACATGCACGAAATTATCCTCTACTATTTGCACTGCATCACAGGACGAGTGAGCTGTCAGTGGACATCCGTCGTGTTGCAGCCACATACACTTTTGAATATCCAGTGGTACCTCCTCTAGAAGAACTGCAGAATGTTCGTAAAGAAGTGTGCTTGCGAATGTCCATTCAACACGCTTGGGATGAAGAAAGGTCCACAATACAAATGCCTGTTATGAAAGTTGAAATGTTTATTAAGCTTATGGGACTTAACTTCGAGGTCATCAGTCTCTAAACTTACAAACTACTTATGGACTAACTTATGCTAAAGACAGCACAAACATCCATGCCCGATGGAGGATTCGAACCCCAGACGTGGAGCGGCCTCGCGCATCGGAGTCAGCGTCTCAATGCGCATTGCCACTCTGCCGCAGCTCCGCCACAGCACACGTAAAAAAAACGTAGTGTCGTCTCTCAGCTGCTGAAGGGCAAACCGACAAAAATCTGTACGAAGTTCGAAATCACGGTCGCCGAGTGCCTGATGTAGTTGCAGATCATGGCGATGGAATTTGTCTTGATGGAAGATGGAACGACACTCGTCTGACTGATTTCACGTTCCTAGCCAATAGGTGTCGTATCATTGTACGGATTCATTACCGTCGTTCCATGACAACTGCTTCGTGTTCTTTGTCGTTTGCAGTCTTTATTCTTGTTCTCGTTCTGTCGTTCAAAAATCCTGTCCGCACTAGCGTCTTCATGATTCGTACATTTTCGTGGGGCGTCGGACATTAGCGATCCGTATAGATATTCATATACCGCTGTATTGTTTGCACGGCATTTCTTTTCACATTTAGCATATAAAATAAGTACATCCAACTTTGCGGCGGCGGAGCGGCCGAGCGTCTTGGGGCGCTGTGCTACGATGCACGAGGCCACGCAGCGCGCGGTTTCTCGCCGTCGGAGATTCGCGTCCTTTCTATGGCATGGGTCTGTGTGTTGTCCTGAGGTTAGCTGAAATTAGTTCAAATGTTCAAATGTTTGTATAGCTTATGGGACTTAACTACGGGGTGATCAGTCCCTAAACTGACAAACTACTTATGAACTAGCTAATCCTAAGGACGACACAAATATCCATGCCCAAGGGGGATTCGAACCCCCATCGCTGTGGTCGTGCAGACCGTGACTGGAGCGCCTCAGTCCCCTCGGCCACCGCGGCCAGCTGAAATTAGTCTAAGTAGTTTATAAGACTATGTACTGATAACCACAGTTGTTAAGTACTATCCATTTAGAAAAATTTGAAGATCGTCTCACTGCTTCCCGTAGAACCAGATGGTTATCGCACTGGTTGTTTCCTGATTAAGCCCTTATAGCTCCAACCTTTCCACTTGTAACTTTAAGCATCTCCCTTCTCCCACACAGACCTTATACGTGTACCTTACACGGCTGTGTTCGGTGTATGTCGTGGAGTTTGGAACATGTAGAAAGTTACTGAGCACCAGTTGTCGATATTGTGTAATAGAGGGAAAACAGAGGAACTTAACCTTCTTAGCCGATGATAGTAGAATACCGTCTTCAAAACCACTCTCAGGCTAGCTGGCACGCCGAACCACGTCGTTAATCCACCTGGCGTATTCCAACTCGCAGAGGCACTTCTCCTCAAACCCAAAAGTGGTCCTCAAAATTCGTTTAACGAAGTGGGTCCATTATATCTTACTGATGATTAAGAGTACACACATGCAACTGATATAGGTGATCACATTATACATCATTTTAGTGCTCGTAACCGCAACCATTGTCATGGACCGCCATAAGAAGAAAGAAAATAATCTTGCGGATCTCAAATGTCGTCATGAATCGAAGTTTGCAAGCCTGAAAGAGAGGCTGAAACTGGGTAACAATAGGAAGTTCAGGACTGAGACGTCAAAAGGGAACTCTTCGTGTCTATCGCACGTCTGCGACTGTGGTAAGTATGTCTTTGTAAAAGTTTAACTCTAATCAGTACATTCGTCAACACTAGGAACGGTCGCTCACTCCGCAGTAACGCGCCTTAGAGCACACGGCTGTCCGGATGATCAATAATTTTCTCTCTCGGGCGTCCAGGATCGTACAATATGTATGGAAATAGGATACTTTGTCCTAAGATAAGTTTCCATATGGGCAATGCAGCATCTTAAACCTTCAGTGCTGTGACAAATGCTATGTAAGTGGCCAGTGAACAGTACTGTTCTGAAAACCGCATCTCGATATGGCCCAGCAAGTGATTCACTGTGATAAATTACATACATTACGTAAAACGATCTCATCTGGTACGAAATGACTATACATTTCAGACGTGTTATGGCTGGTAAGTGTCGTACATCCTAGACCTCCATGACACTGCCTCTGAACAACATAATGTAAGACCGCATGTTGCCGGTGCTGTCCTGGCTTACAGCGTGAGGAATGGATTTGGACTGTTACCCAAGCCACTTCGTTCTCCAGATTTCTGTCCAACTGCAAATATATAGCCACTGTACGCCGTGCGTATGGCACGTAACAACTCACCAGCCATTGTGATTTATGAATTGTAGCCTTAGATTTGAAGTAACATTTTTTCGTAAGGAAAAGAAGGAACGAAGATTAGAGCATAGTGGCCGTAGACAACGTGGTCATTCGGGACGGTGCACAAGCTCGGATTTTCTGGAAAATCATCAGAAATTTGCTTGGAGGAATTGAGGGGAACTACGGGCAACCTTAATGAGGATGGCCTCAGGGGAATATAAACCTCTGTCCTCCTGAATGCGAGGCCAGTGTGCTAAACATCGCAACACCTTGCTCGATCGTCCTGCTCGTCAGTGTGGGAACAGTATCTAGATGGAATGATCAGACTGCTTTGTTACAGATTCATTTAGTAAGCGCGGTAGCGTCATGCAGATGATCAGCTAAACTGAAAGGCAGGCGCTGCAAGAAGTAAGGAAAAAAGATTAGGATTTAACGTCCCCGCGACATCGTGTTGATTAGAGATGGAACACACGCTCTGACACTTTTTGTCAAGGATGGGGAAGGAAATCGGCCGCTCCCTTGGAAAGGAACCGTCCCGCCACTTACCTGGTGTGATTTAAGAGAAATAACGGAGAAACTAAAGCAGGATGGACGGAGGCGGGTCTGAACTGCCGTCCTTCCAAATGCATACGCTGCAAGCTTGGAGGTCTGCATCACGATAAGAGATATTTCCGAAGTTCCAAGAGCATACGTTTCTAAAGAAGACAACCAATATATTGGTTCCTACTAACAAGGTACCTCCCCATCGCACCCCCATTAGATTTAGTTATAAGTTGGTGCAGTGGATACGCCTTTGAAAACTGAACACAGATTAATCGAAAAACATGAAGTTGTGCGGAACTATGAAGAAAAAAAAGCAAAATATAAAAACTGAGCTTTCCATGCGAAAGATAAGCAACGTCGATCAAATTCTGAGCGCAGGAGTGCCGTAGTCCTGTGACTAGCGTGAAGAGCTGCCGAGCGAGAGGTCCTTGGTTCGAGCCTTCCCACAAGCGAAACTTTTAATTTCTTCATTTTCAGAAAATATGATCAGTCCGTCCGATGCGAGGTAACTGCGCCATAATATGGGGACGCTAAGCCTAAACAAACATCTCAACACACGACGTCAGTCGACTACAGTGCACGGCGGAGAGATTCACCGTATACAAGTTAGGTGGGTCTGGGGCGACAGGAGAATCCTGTCGTATGACGCACATGCCGTCACCAGTGTCGTATAGAATACATCAGACATGTTTTTCTGTGGAGGAATCGGTTGATCTATCACCTTGCGATCAAATGTTTTAGGTTCCCATTGGAGAGGCATTTCCTTTCGTCTGTTAATCGCTCGGTTTTGCGGTGCGGTCGCAAAACACAGTCACTAAACGGATTACAGCCAACAGAGACGTCAATGAACGGACGGACAGATAAAAATTAATAAGAAAGTAAAGTTTTCGCTCGAGGGAAGGCTTGAACCAAAGACCTGTCAGTCCACAGCTCCTCACATTAGTCGCGTGACCACTGCGCTCCTACGGTCAGAACGTACTCGACGTTACATATCTTTCGCATGGACCGTTCAGTTTTTATATTTTGCTTATTGTTTCATAGTGCCACATAACTTTTTTCAGTTTTCTCCATTGATCTGTGTTCAGTTTTTCACAATCTATGCACTGCGCCAACTTACAACAAAATCTGAGGGGTGTGTGATGGGGAGGTTCCCTTGTAACTATGTCTCACGAGAAACCATACAGATGAGACAGATTCAAGCCTGAACGGAGGCTTAAGATCAATCTTTCAAGTACCATATACTATTGGAGCAGTAGCAGAAGGAAGTGATAGTGCGTCACAAAATATCTTCCGCCACGCGTCATAGAAACTATAGAAATGGAGCCACATGTAAATGGATAGATGTACCCCTATCAGTCATCCAAGCTCTCTCGATTCGGTGCCCAGCCACTCGAAACCTTTTACTTCCAAAGTCGGTAGATCACTATACTACGTTTATTACTCTGATACTCCCAATTGACCTAATTTCAATCATATATTCCTTCTACTACTTAATATATTTACTATATTATGAAAAAAGTGAAATACCCTCAGACTTCTACAAGCATGTAATAATTCAAACTGCAAAGAAAGAAGGTGCTGACTGGCAGAGCACAATTAAGGAATTTTCAGACCTCCTACGAAAAATATATTAGTTCTCCCTTCCTCGTTCTTGGCTTCTAGAATGCGAAGTTCTTCACACTTTGTGTGATTTTTGTGGTTTTATATGGCTTTGTGTGTGTGTGGGGGGGGGGGGAGGGGGGTGTACGTGTGTGTCTACAGGTCAAGCAGTTTCTGTGAAAATCACTTGTAACAGTATTCTGTAATTTATGTACAAATTGCCACAGAAAAATTCTATCTGGAATTTGTGTACAAATTGCTTGCAGTTTAGTAAGTTTTTCTTACACGTGACTCTGGATACCTTTAGAACTTGTTCCTAGAAACACGTTTGCCGCTAGGGCAGTAGAACTGGCGAGGCAATTACACGAAATCGAACACTTATTGGAGACTGCCTGGGGGTGCGAGGAGAAGGCTGAAGAGTTATCCAGACAGTGCCTGAGGAAATTAACCTCTCCGTACCTGTCGCTTCACCTGAGGAAAAGACTGCTAGTTCTTAACCCTGCGTTACTAACATCTCGTTTTAACGCTCGCTACTAACACTCGTCTTTCAGGGTGTTTAGAACTTTTGTTAGTAACACCTGTCAATTCGGCGAGTGTGATTCCAAACCAACACTCTACCCGTGTACACTTGTTCATCAATTGTTCCTCAAAGCGTCACAGCTCACTGACAATTTGAACGTAGCCGTCATTTTGACGGATGTTACTAAGCTAGGGTTAATGCTGTGTTTCTTATCAAGACTTTTTGTGGCATGGCTGTAAAATTTGTAATTTGCATGAAGTTAGTGAATCGAGGAAATATTCGTTACTTATAATCTATGCCTGTGCTGCGCCATGGAAAATGTTCAAATGTTTGTAAATCTATCGGACCAAACTGCGTGGTCATCAGTCCGTAGCTTACAAACTACTTAAACCTAGATAAACTAACCTAAGGACAAACACACACCCATGCCCCAGGGAGGACTCGAACCTCCACGGCGAGCAACCACGCGCTCTGCAGCGAGACGCTTTAGACCGCTCGGCTACTCCACCGCGGCTGCGCCATGAATTCCTTTTCATGACACCTGTGCTTATCACGAAGTCAGAACAAATACAATACTCCTGAAGTTCCTAAGTGGACAAAGTAGACAAACGGCACTGAGAAGTTGTTCAAAGTATAAAGGTTTTTAAATATGTTATATGCAGTCATATTTAGTGCACAGTAAATTAGTAGAGAAGTCAGTGGTATGTTTTACGTGTTGCAGCAATGGTAGATTGTTATTTCAGTCCACTTAGCTTCCACTATCACATTTTTTTACAGGGAGTATAACGTGCAAAGCTGAAATTTTAACAGTACCACATGTGTTGAAAGTATACCACCTACTCGTTGCTTATCAATTCTGGGTGAAATGGACTATCGAAAGTGTTCTGCCTCATATTGTTTGTCTTGTACTGTCTTTGACTGACTAGAGAATTTATTTTGGTCCGTGGAATCTTGATTGTAGATGTTACTCTTCGTCTTGAATTAGTTTCCCTACTAACATCTCTCACTCACTGCGTCCCATGCTTAGTGGAGTTGTCATACACAGATCATGAACAAATACTGAGTCCGCGATCACGAGCATAAAACAGTATAAGGAGAAGTAATAATTAGGGGAACGGATAACGACTTTAGAGGAGGAAATGGATCCACCGAGCATGCAGAGCGAGCAGAGATGATGTTATGGGCAGTACAGGAACATAGACATCTCGTCACAGCAGGTGTGCGTGCTCTCTAAATGCAACTTATTTGATTATTGGATGACCAGGGAGGGTATTTGGCAGTTCAATTTAGGGAGAATCATAAAGAGAATTTAGTTTTAAAATAGACAATTTTAATAGATTAATCGTTACTCTCCCCTTTTTCAAGATAAATTTTACATGAAAATATGAAACCTCCCTGGCTAGGTGACACAATCCTCATCTTTAAGTGGGTTGTAGGGGAGTCCTCAGGTACTACGAACACAATCCATTAATAGATACGGGGGCCTAAATAAAATTACGGGATATAAATTGGAATAACTGTAAGGGAAAATTTATTAACATTCAGCAGGTCATAAACGAGCCTTAGCCGGGAAGTTAGTGAATCGAGAAAACAATCGTCACTTATAATCTATAACTGTGCTGCGCCATGAATTCCTTTTCATGCATCATTCGCCATGAGTTCGCGTTATTGACCTAAGTTCGAGCCATGTGTACATTAAACGTAGGTGACACTTGCCTAAATTTAAAATCCCAACAAAGAAAGCGCTTTGTGCAAGCGAAGGCAAGCGTGTCTACTCATCAGACCACCGACGGCTTAGTGGATGTTTCAAACAGCAACGGCCATCGGCTAGCTAGGGAACATGGAAGGGGGGAGTTGCCAACCCCCTGAGGTGTAAGAATTTTGTGGGGACTCGTCTCTGACCTTCCCAACGACTGTACAGTTAGGTTTGTAGGGAACATGTGTAGGACGGAGCCTCTCTGACGACTACTGGAGGGAATTTGAATCCAGGGATCTACAATAGTTGACTGACTCCCCCTTAGGATAGGGTAGGGAGCAAACTGTATCACTTAGGTACATTAAACAATTAACACAATTACTCTTTTACTTTCCTTCACCGAAGGTAGAGGAAAGAGACAAAACATTAACCGAAATTTGGTGGCATAACAAACCGCCAGCACGATAATTAAAGTTCAGTAATTAAAAGGAATAAATAATAATTTAAAGTGGGTCCTAATGACCCCTTTCAGTGTGTTTATCAAAATACCTCCGTTTGTTTATTTATCTTTCAAATCTAATTTAATCACAAATATGCTGCTGCCCCGGGAAGATCATCAATGAATTTTCTATTTTAAATGCATTAAAATATAGATAGGTACACTTGATGCATAAAATGAACAAATTTGCACGTAAAACCAAAACAAAAGATAAAAAGGAACCAAAGAAACAGAAATGTAATAGCGGTTCTCTCACATTTCCCAGGAGCACTCCTAACGATTCCCTTCCCTCTCACCAACATTCCACATCGAGGACAACGTACTTTGTCTATGGAGTGAGAAGTCTTCGAGCGTCTGACACATATGGGAACCTGTCGTTCCTTCCTTAGCAGTCTGCACGGGGCATAGTGTCAATCACCTTACTGACATAAAGGAATACGGTGTCTGGTTGTTGGACTTCGCCCTTGGTCTAAATAATATCATGTGGGAAAAACAATTTCAGTTTCATACGAGGGATACTTCCTCATCTAAATGAAATTTGTAGCATTTGAACAGCGAGTATACAGTATACAAGAAATTTGCAGTAGACTGACGGTAGAGCTTTGATTTGTAATTTTAGCGTTGTTACTTTACACCTCTTAGATAAAAAAAATTGACTGAGCTCATTTTCGAGCTTTTGGGACTTAGCGCTGGATAAGAAATTCGTAATAAATGTGCTGTACCTATCACGAAGCATCACCAGTTGCAGGTCTTCTGGGCGCAAATTCAAAAGCCCACAGCTCCATTGGAATCGTAGCAGGGGAAAATGTATGCGCGTAGACCGACAGAGGGCACTGTTGGCTGCCGGAACAAAATTGCAATAACCTCGACAAATGGTATCCGCGCGCCGATCCAGACGATATTATGCTTCCGCGATCCAGCCTGGCAGAAAGAGGCAGTTCTCCGAATATCTGGGATTTTAGTTCTCGCCTGGGCAGCAGAAGGCAGAGATTTCGCCAGAGCCACCGCTGTTGCCGCGCGGGAATGGCTGTGTGGCCAGGAGCGCCACGTTAGGCATCGCATGGCCTCTCGCGTCGGAGGTTCGGAGTTCTCTCTCTGCATGGTTGTGTGTGTTGTCCCTAGGTTATTTTAACTTAGTTTAAGTAGTTTTGTAAGTCTAGGGACTGATAACCTCAGTAGTTTGCTCCCATAGAAATAAAAACAATTGAACTCTCGCTGTTCAGTCCGTCGTTAACTGCCACTCTTCGACAAAGATGTCTGCTCCCAGGGACATCGTTTCGGTGATTTTAGCTGCAAAGTTTTGTTTTCTCATGCTCGGCATGTACTTAGCGTTCAAATGTTCATATGTTTGTTAAGTTTAAGGGACTTAACTACGGGGTCATTAGTCCCTAAACTTACAAACTACTTACGAACTAGCTAACACTAAGGACGGCACAAATATCCATGCCCGAGGGAGGATTCGAACCCCCGACCGTAATGACCGTGCACACCGTGACTGAAGCGCCTCAGTCCCCTCGGCCACCGCGGCCGGCTAATTAGCGTTCACAGCGAGTATAGTTCATAGTGGCTCACCAGAATTTTTGCTCTACCATTCACAAAGTTTTGCAACGAAACCTGACTTTCTGTCATTTCTTAATGAGGCAAGATTGAGGCTATTACGCTATTGAAGGATATTCTCTAGCCTCAGTAAATCGTTTGAAGTAGTTAATTTCCATGGTGTTAAACATTAGTGTTGGAAGACCCGTCAAGAAAAGTCTTCTTTCTGGTCTTTAGTATTTCACAAGATGCAGTTTTTTGTTTTGACTCCAATTTTTTTCTAAAAACTCGAAACTTTTGTACTTTCGCGCCTTCGTGTGCCAATAAACAGTTTCAACTCTGTGTGTCAGTTTGTTGATGAATTTTAGTAGTGCTCAGATAAAAAAGGTGTCACATATGCACCTGCAAGGAGCATTCGACATGAAAACTCCCTTGGAGACCATACTTCTACTCCTCCAGCAGATTAAAATTGTGTGCCGGAACCGGGACTCGAACCTGGGACCTTTGCCTTTCGCGGGCAAGCGCTCTACTGACTGAGCTATCCCGACACGACTCACGATGCCGTCCCACAACTTCAATTCTGCCAGTATCTCGCCTCGGGACCGTAAGTCGTGTCGGGATAGCTCAGGGGTAGAGCGATTGCCCTCAAAAGGCAAAGATCCCAGGTTCGAGTCCAGTTTCCGGCACACAATTTTAATCTGCTAGGAAGTTTCAGATCAGTGTACACTCCGCTGCAGAGTGAAAGTTTCTTTCAGGTATCAAGACAGTTCCGGTGCCGAAAAGGGAAGACGAGTAAGGAACCTGTGAAACAGTAATGAAATACGTCTCCATTACCAGAACTGGTTCGATAATTCCGTAATGTCTAATGATACGAACCTTGCGACTCTGTAGAAGAGCTTCTCAAGTATAGTTGTAGTATCAGATACTGCCTTTCAGACCCCTGCTGCTGAGGTCAGTAAATACAGAGTAGGACAATAAAATTGGCCCAAAAAGCAGATTTCCAGGGTACAAAAAACACATCAGAGGAAAGTACCAATATGACTGTAACAGATGATGCAAGTGACCACCATTCATCTCTTGCAACGTTTTGGCACTAGTCATCAAGCTGATGAAGACCGAGTGAAGCTGCTGTGCTGGAAATGCTGCCCCCTTATCCAGATTGTACTTCTTTAGTTCTTGAAGACTGTGAGGGTTGTTCCCACACACATTAGACTTGACGGTACACCGCGCAAAGTAATCACATACTCACATGTAAGGTGAACTGGAAGACCGCGACAAGACTGACCGCTGCTAACTACTCCCTCAGGCATGAAGAGTATGTAAATTTGTTTCAAGGTTCATCCGACTGTATGGGCATTTGCTTGATCCTGTTGTAAGTAACTGTGTGCCTTTTCCTCCGCCGTTAATTCTGACCCCAATGGTTTTAAAATTTTGGCAACTTAACACGCCGAAGTCAGCGTCTGATAATAGAGTGGAAACACCTCAGAAGGACTCTAAACCTTCTGCAATTTAATTCGTAGGAGCTAAGGGGATATTCCTCTGCCCATAAATTGTGATTCTGTGAGGTGACGTAACCACTCAGGCGAAACCAGGGTTCATTAGACATAAAGGACGGATTCTAGCCACATTTTCGGGTGTGCTGGCACGTTTGACAACATTTCTTTGGCTTCTTCAAAACAGAGTCTGTTTGACGCCATTTTCGGAGTATGTGTTGTATGGCATTCTCTGTCGTCGCTTTTACACCATTAAAACATCTCAGCAAACAACTGACCACAGTGTTTCGTGATTTTTCTGTCATAAATTTCTACAAGGATCACCCGCGTTATGACTGGCATCGCCACATCTGCATTACTTTATTCACCATCATACAATCCTCACTACATTCTGAAACAGTGTGGCTCTCGTAGCTGTTAAAAACGTGCTGTGCGCATCACTGGTTGTAGTTATATGCATACACTCACATCTGATAGTATCCACTAGCACGGATCACTATTATTGGTCTTGTCCTGTTGTCTCTATATCGCAATATAGTATGACTTTACCTTGCACACGCTGACTACGAAATTGTCATTCTGGGAAGGCGAGCATCTCTACGAATGACCAGTTTTGCGATTTTATTAAACTGTGTTTACAAGAAAACGGTCGCGCGGCATTGGCCGAGCACTCTAAGGCGCCTTGTGGTGGAGTGCGTTGATCCTCCTCGTCGGAGGTTGGTTCGAGTCCCATCTCGGGTATGGGTCTATGTGTTATTCTTATCATAAGTTAGTTTAAGTAGTTTGTATGTCTATGGACTGATGACCACTGCAGTTTCATCCCATAGCTTTACAAACACTTGAACATCTGAAGGGAGAAATCATTGTTAGTTTGGGAGCTACAACCCTTCAAAGTTCCGGGGCGGAGGCTGCGATAGCGCAGCTGACTGGCCGAGTGGCTATCCCCTGGGGCACGGCCCACTGTCTCATGACCACCAGCCAGTCAGCTACGCTGTCGTAGTGATAGGAATGTAGTTTAAATTGATTTGGACGTAGCTGGTTTCAACGAATCCAATGCACGATAAAAAAACTATTGTTCCATTTAAAAAATTATATCTTTGTGCTGTAACTCTTTGGAAAATGATACAATAAATTGTGTTTATAGCTCCGCAGAAAGTGTAACATTTCTTGTGTTGACCAACCGCATTAAAATTTCCTGTCACCTATTATTTTATAAGTTACAGAGGCAAACACACTTAGTGAAACACCCTGTATTATAGGATAGGTGAGTGTGTTAAGGTAGCGGGACTTTGGTTGGTAAGGTATCGTCCACTAAAGGAGAGAACGTACATACTGAGTGTATCCTTTTATGCCTTTTAAACTAGTTCCTTTTGATGTTTGACTACTGCTATCTGTTCGTAAATGTACTGTGTCCATAGTATGGGCAGCCAGTATTGCAGCGGTAAGTGTGTTCATTGTAATGTGAGTGGAGAGTCGATGAAAGGGCATGTGCAAGTGGACCCGGACAGCGTGAATCGGCGTGAGAGTTTGGCAACCGTCGCCTTACTCAATGTTTCATCAAAGGTGGCGCCAGTCTGGCGGGCGATCGCAAAAGCGCGTAAGGGCGGTGGAATCACTGTGCGCTGCTCCCTGCAATCGCGAGAAGAGCCAAGCGATTTTGGACTTTTCTGTTACGTCAGGCGTTTATGTTCAAAATTTAAGTTTCACCACCGTGGATGTAGTTGAATATGCATCATTACGTGCTGTGTGGGAAGTACACCTACTAATGTTACTGTAATGAAAGATCGGCAGTTGCTATAATTCAGTAACATCAACGTCAAATATTGAACATAACTCTAAAAATTTACTAAGTCTAATAATAAAGCATATGCTTTAACTTACGCATCTATATTAGTTTCAGATTAAACAAAACGTACCTACTGAGTGCTATGTTCATTTCATTATCGATTAAAGCGTATAGCTAAGCTTTTTGGTGCTCTGATTATTGTCAGGCAGTCATTTAAGACACATATTACACTATACTACATTATGAAATTTATCCCGAATTCTATTACGTTACGTTAATCCAACCACGAAGAAAAAGTTATTTTCGCCGCGGGGGAGTAGCCAAGCGGCCTAAAGCGTCTCGCTGCGGAGCGCGTGGTTGCTCACCGTGGAGGTTCGAGTCCTCCCTGGGGCATGGGTGTGTGTGTGTTTGTGCTTAGGTTAGTTTACATAGATTTAAGTAGTTTGTAAGCTACGGACTGATGAGCCCGCAGTTTGGTCCGATAGATTTACAAACATTTTATTTTGAAAAAGTTATTTTCCTTTGCGACTGATTTCGGCAAATGCTCGTTATTACCGCTTAATATGGTAGAGGATTTTTTAAATGATTTATTGAAACTAAATTCATCGTTGAACCTGCGTACTATATGATTACGTAGATGTATGACCAGTATATGAGTGTATGAATAACATAGGCAAGTTTACTTACTCTCAGTTCCGCCGGGAATACTCCCTGCTTACTAAAAGAACTACTGTAAAATATCAAACAAAATATGCTATTGTATGTTACTCATTTCTAGTTCCAGACAGTTTAGTACATCTACAACGCAGATTTAATTTTTTTTCTACATTCCCAACTGATTGCAGCGGAGCACGAAAGCCAAGCAATGAATCTGAAACACCTACAGAAATGACATTGTAGCTATAATTGGTGCGCCGTGTGGAAATGGCCGTGCAGTCTGGAGCGTCACGTTACCGACTGGAGGCCACCCGCGTCGGAGGTTCGAGGCCTCCATTGGACATGAGTGTGTGTGTCGTCATTAGTATAAGTTAGTTTAAGGAGTTTGTAAGTCTACGGACCGATGAACTGACTAGTTTAATACCTTTGAATTACAAACACTGGAACATTTGTAAATGGGTGCATGTTTAGGATCTAAATTATCTAGTTATCCTGTGCTGGGAAAGAAGAAAACAGAGCAGTGTCAGTGCCTCGTCAGGCAGGTGACAATGGCAGTGCAGAAGTACAAAAAAAATCAGATCCGTTGTCCTTGTAGATGCAGATAAATCAGCAAACAAGTGGAAGGATTGACAGAGGACAATAGAATTGTAGTATGAGAAATTGGTCGGGTCAGGAGGCTTATTCGTTTAACGAAAGTGGTTAATGGGACTGCTGGCAGGTTCGAGTCCCGGCCAGACACAGATTTTTTGCGCCCGTACTTCAACGTATTTTGACGCCGTCAAACAACCAATGTGTCAAGAAAGTGCTATTTCATAAAAGTTACTTTAATTAGGTTGTGGTACAATATACAGTATATTACCATGGTTGTATTATAGTGGTGCTTTTTATTGTTTTCTGTTCTCTTATTATTTCTAGTGTTCATATTATCATATCTTAATCCACTAACGTGTTACGATAAATATATCACATATTGGATAACCAGTGCCTAACAATCTCGGTATTTATTGAAAATCAAATGAGATGTTTGTGATCCTGAAGGACCAAATTGCCGTGGTAGAGTAGCCCGAGCGGTCTAAAGCGTCTCGCTGCGGAGCGCGCGGTTTCTCGCCGTGGAGTTTCGAGTCCTCCCTGGGGCATGGGTGTGTGTGTTGTCCTTAGGTTAGTTTACCTAGGTTTAAGTAGTTTGTAAGCTACGGAATGATGACCACGCAGTTTGGTCCGATAGATTTACAAACATTTGAACATTTTGAAGGACCGAATTACTAAGGTCATCGTTCCCTATTATTAAAAAACTACTTACAATATTTTATGCTAAGGACGTTACACACACCCATGCCCGATGGATAGCGCTAAGCTCTGTTGGGAGCGGCCGTCCAATACGCGACGTCAGGCTCCACACCGCGTGACAATTTCCGCGCGGCATAATTTATTCATTATATAGTTGTACGTTAGTTTCCCCCCAGTTAAACGAGTGCGTCCAAGAAATAAATTGCAGTTAACTGAACATGATAGCAGAAATAATTGTGGAAGCTGCCACATAGATTTTCTTAAAACCTCTCTGAAAAGCTTCCACACCGGCCGCGATGGCCGAGGGGACTGAGGCACTCCAGTCACGGTCTGCACGGCCACTACGGTCGGGGGTTCGAATCCCCCCTCGGGCATGGATATTTGTGCCGTCCTAGTTCGTAAGTAGTTCATAAGTAGTTTGTAAGTTTAGGGACTGATGACCCGGTAGTTAAGTCCCATAAACTATACAAACATTTGAACAGCTTCCACTGGCACATTCATATGATTCATTCCATAAAGTTCAACTTCGCGTATCATTATTGGTTAAATTCCAATCAAGGAAAAGTATTACGGATTGAGACAGAAGTTGCCACAGAGATAGCACACCTTTTCGGACAGTGGCCTCAGGTGAGAGAATTGTGAAACGTGCAGTGACGTGGTTAAGCCGGAAGGGAGAATCAGCTCTGATCAGGTACAAAAGTTCTGGGATCGCTAGACGAAGCAGAGTAATACTGACATTGGTAATATTTTACTGCATAAAAAACTACTACATTTGTAAATCTATGGGACTTAGCTTCTGTGGTTAACAGTCGGTAGGCTTACAAACTACTTATACTAACCTAAGGACAAAACACAAACACACACACACACACACACACACACACACACACACACACACACACGAGGGAGGATTCGAACTTCCGACGGGGAGCAACCGCGTGCATCGCAGCAAGGCACCTTAAGAGCGCTCGGCCATTCCACCGCGGCTTCTACGTGCATATTGCTCAAGCCACCGTACTGTGCTACGGGGAGACAATCTTGTGCAAGTGTTGTCACTTATTTTCCTGTTCCACTCGCAAACAGAGACATGTAGAAACGGCTGTCGGTATGCCTTGTAAATTAGCCCTGATCTTCGTGGACCTTACGCGAAACGTAGGTAGCCGGAGGTAGAATCATTCTGCAGTAGTTTGAAATGCGGGTTATCTAAATTTTTACGGAATCTGGGCTATACTTTGAATAGTTGCGGAATGGTTTTAGCAGCAGAATATCCAAGGCTATTTTAAATGGCAGACACCCGAAGGTTTTCGAAATAACAAAACTTTACTTTTATTACGGGATATATGTGGTTCGCGTACGATGGCTTTATTGGAGATCCAGCTGGGTCAACACTGCATGATAGTGGGAGGCGAAATGGGAGCCGATTGACAAATTCTCAGTTTTATTGATTTTAGATCAAAATGTTCAAATGTTTGTAAATCTATGGGGCCAAACTACCTGGGTCATCAGTCCATTGGCTTAGAAACTACTTAAACTAAGCTAAGGACAGCACACGCTCACATGACCGAATTAGATATCTAACCTGTAACGGGAGCAGCCTCGAAGTCACTGCAACAAGCTGTTTGAAACGCTCGGCTATTATCGCGCGCGGCTGGCTTTTAGTGAGACCAGAAATAATAAAAGGAACAAGGGGAGAATTGTCAGGGGACGGGAGATGAGATGAAGAGAAAATGGATATCTGTTTCGCGTGTGTGTTGCGTGTGTGTACCGCGGCGTGAGGGGTTAGAGTCAGCACCAAAGATGAATTGCTAGTTTCATTTGATGTAGGAGAAAGCAGTGAACCGCAGTTTTCAAGTTTTCACAGAAAGGTAATATTCCGAAGGGAACTAACTGCAGTTAATTTACGGGTGGGAGGAAGTAATTCTGTTCTTTAGAAGACCAGAACATACAGTTTCTCTGTTTAACTTGCTTTGATAATGGACACTAGGGTGTCTACATTAAACCTCACGTTTCAAAGTGTTCAAAAGTACGGCAACGTTAAATAATGGATATAAATAAAGCGCCCTAACTTTAATTTTCGTCAGCGTGCTTTTCATTCGTACTCATTCTTTTCTACTTCAATATTTTTAGGTGTCTGGAGTTTTCATTTCCTCACTGTCTGTTTTAATATTGATGTGTGATAGTACAATTTTGTATATATCTGCCAGCGTTCTGGCGTTTATTTTCCAAGTGTTCACAAATTATAAGAACGGTCTCTGGGTCTTAGAGACTTTCAGAATAACCATGATAATTATTTAAAATTAATTACATTTCTTAATTTTAGAAAGCATAATGGAGAACATCGATCTTCAAATAATGGTTAAAATTCCAGATCGCAGAATTGTTGTTTTTATTTCATGACCGGTTTCAGTCAATGTAGACTATCTTCAGATGACTAGCACTGCGAAGTTTGAAACCAATGGCGTCATGCGGCTTCATCTTTGCAGTAAACACAAGCCACAAGTTTTCTGTAAACGACAATTGATTGCATTACCGCCGATTTCAATGGCTACTTTTATACAAAATTTCGCATTGAATTTTAAATGTTTTCAGCTACTTCCTTTAATTTGGTATTATTATATGGTTTCAAAAAGCTTTACAAGTATTTTTTCGATTTCATTACTTGTATTTAATTCTAATTAATACGTTTTATGCACTAAGTGTCTGGTTACTACTGACAACACATGATGGGTGGTGGGCGGAGCTTCCAGTAGTTAAATCACAGCCCCACGGTTCTCATCAGCAGTCCACGTTTGAGCGGCTCGACGTGTCCACAGCCACCGCCTTCCAACATGGCTATATTTTTTTTTTGTATTTGTATAATTATTTTACATGTCTCTATATAACATGTTTTATGCTATTGTATATGTCCTCTGAACTGCTATGTTGCTTTGCAGTGCTAGTCATCTGAAGATAGTCTACATTGACTGAAAGCGGTCATGAAATAAAACAACAAGTCTGCGATCTGGACTGTTTTAATTTTAACAATTACATATCTATTGTGAACCTTTTGTACTGAAACTGGTGATCCATTTGGAAGAACTAGAACGATTAGTAAACGAAAAAAGTGGCAGCTACCATCTATATCTGTGTTCCAGTGGGTAAATAAAAGGGTAGAACACCACGTGCGTCTCCTTTGCAGGATTTTGTTATTTTGTCTGCTGTTGACGTGCAGCAACAGTGCTTAGCAGGTATACAGGATTCGCGTATGACAGACACAGCGACATAGACTACCCTGATCCGTCTACCTTCCAAATACAAACTTAATTGTCACCCGAGGACAGTCAGTGCAGCTGTGATAAACACACTCTTTGTACGTCACAGTGGTAAAATTTTCAAATGCTTGTAAATCTAAAGGACTTACCTGCTCGGTGGCCGAGGGGACTGAGGCGCTCCAGTCACGGTCTGCACGGCCACTACGGACGGGGGTTCGACTGCCCCTCGGGCATGGATATTTGTGCCGTCCTTAGTATAAGGTAGTTGATAAGTAGTTTGTAAGTTTAGGCACTGATGACCCCTATTTCTACAGTAATTCTATACAATGAAGCCCTAAATGCCAAAAAAATTTTGCACCAAACCGTGAGATCACTAGAAAGTTTAGATGGGATTGTAACAGAGGTCATGGTATTTCGGATATCAATAGCGTTAATTTCTTTAACGTTTATAACACGTTTCATGGTGCAACGTACGAGAAATGAGTCAATTTCAGTGTAGGCATTATTCTGGAGACAGCAATCACTGACCAGAGTAACTGATTAGGCCAGGTAGAAGAGAGTAGGATTCCATAATAGCTCTAGTCTATCAGCCTGATCAACCCTTGAAATGGGGGTTAATTAACTCACACCATTATTTCTCTCAAAATATAATTGTTGATAGCTGAAAATATGTGAAATTCGTTTTTAACTAGGGGTATCAAAAGTTAATGAGTAAGTGGATGAGCTACAAGACCTTTACACAGAGTGCATCAATTTAGGAAAGGGCGTGTACCTCTCGAGACGACACATTTCGTTTGTATTGATTCTTTACGTTTCCTACAACGCGAAAGTGTTGAAGAATTCACTCTGACATCTGTCTGCGGCAATGGGTCGTATGACCTGGCGGTGTTTCAATGCTCTGTCCAGCCATTCAGTTTCGGTCTTCTGCGTTTTTGTAAATTGCTTAGGGCAAAAGCTGGGACAGGAAACGTCCGCTTTACTTCCTCATCCTTCTCATTTCCAGTTAGTTCTCTAGGTAGAGTTTGGCGAACACAATGCTTGTCATTGGCCGAGGGGACTGAGGCGCTCCAGTCACGGTCTGCACGGCCACTACGGTCGGGGGTTCGAATCCCCCTCGGGCATGGATATTTGTGCCGTCCTAGTTCGTAAGTAGTTCATAAGTAGTTTGTAAGTTTAGGGACTGATGACCCCGTAGTTAAGTTCCATAGACTATACAAACATATGAACATTTGAAATAGGTGCAGCAGGAAACACAGTAGGCTTTATAGCCTAATTTTTAAGGCAAAACAGAACAAAGAAGAAGGAAATGGAAGACTGGATGAATATCGTTTCAGGAGTAATGCTCAGATTTAGCGTTATGACGTCCCGAGAAGGGCTTATTTTTAATATCTCGCTCATTTATCAAAATCAGTCTAAAACGCATAAAGATTTCATAACTTTTAGATCTATTTTTAGGAAAGCACATCCCGTTATTTTTACTCATATTGTAGTGAACATGACGTGCGATGGAATGCAGAGTGAAGTAAGAGCAATTAATGGTCACATTACAGACGTTTAGCCCCGCAGCCGCTCTTTTATGTAGAAGCGCATTTTCACGCTCCATATGAAGGCAGTACAACCAACTTTAATGGCGGACATGCCGTAATTCGCCGTCTTCCGCCCCTCGGGCGGTAACGGTTTTAATATGTAAATTAGCACGCACGGCTGCCGCAGGGTGCGGGGGCGTATGTCGCCCACTGCCGGCTTACGAGAGCAGCCTGCGAGTTGTTAATACTGCGCAATGGGGAGGCTGGCGTATTATTTATCGAACGGCTTCGCTGCTGCTGTTCTTCGTCGACCCGATCCTAAACACAGCTGCAGCAGCTTGCATACTTGCACAGGCGACCTACCGAGATAGCAGTCGGGTCCTAAGGGAATTACGTGTTAAACCTGAAAGCATATCTGCGTGCAGCATCAGTTGTCGGTATCGGTAAGTATAAACAAGCTGCATCTAAAAAGTCACTAACGCTATCGTGGACCAAAGCTACACGGAGAAATAAAGAAAAAATCTGCTTTCATCTCCGAAGTAATAAACGTTGGTAACAAAAAGTTTAGGTATTTGTTTCTAAAGTTGTTGTCAGTTGTCAGCTAGAAATTAATTTCGACCATTTAGGCAATATTGGGCGATGAAAAATCAGTAGAAACCAAAATAGCATTATACACACTACGAAGATGTGAACGAACTGACCCTGAACGTCTCACGGATGTCATACGGTCGATGTCTCAGTCTCTATCATTTGGGGACATCAGAGGAACATGTAGGCAGCGTTCCACCCTCTCAGCTGTTTGATGATTTTTCAGACCAAGAAGTTGTTAAATCTCAACCACGTAGCTCCTTAATGAGCATCAGTCTAGGTGCACACCGAATCAGTCATCCCACGTAGGATAAATCTTTGCAGTACCAAATATAGAAACCTTATCCTTCGCCTTTCAGTCACCGACACTGACTACTTGTTTTGTAGACGTTTGGCATTACAGTCTATCAAGACATATCTATTGTTTCTCTTTCACATTTGTCGCATAATAAAAAAGAGCTCAATAAATGTTTAGAACATCGTGCAGTATACCAATAATATTGTATTACGTTGACATTGCATGAATCACCCGACAAACGGTTGTGAACATTTAATATACTTAAAATCCGCCTAATACAAATTAAAGCACCGTTCCCGTGAATTCTGCACAGGAAGTGCTTGACATACTTTGAACTGCAGCCTACAAATAATCTTGCCTTATCATGTAAGCCGTAATTTGTACGGCCACTCCCGCAGGAGTTTCGAGTCCTCTATCGCGCATGGGTGTGTGTCTTGCCCTTAGTGTAAATTAGTTTAAGTAGTTTGTACGTCTGGAGACGGACGACCGTAGCCGTGGCGGAGCGCCCGAGCGCATTGAGGCACTATTCTCCGATGCGCGAGTTCCTTCCCCGTCGGGGGTTCGAAATCTCCCTCGGGCTTAGATATTTGTGTTGTCTTTAGTATAAGGTAGTACGTAAGTAGTTTGTAAGTTTTGGGACTGATGGCTCCGCAGTTAAGTCCCTTAAGCTTCACAAACATTTGAACATTTCTTTTGACGACCACAGCACTTTAGTCCAATAAATTTACAAACATTTGAACATCTCGTAGTTTCTAATGTTAATTGTTCACATCTACGTACGATATTAGTGTAATGAAACATCAAAATAAAATACCCTGTCTAAAAAATACCACATATTTTCTATTTTGTAAGATGTTCGTTTTATCAATTTTCACATTTTTTAGTATAATCGTGGGCATGTTTGTGAAACTGTTCTTTTAGGTCTGATAGCTGTTCCATTCGCCATTTAGATTCACTCGTGTAAATATGAAATGTGATGTTGCTTCTGTTTCCTATATAGTTATTTAACATAGATAAATGTGTGTTTTAAGTTACGCGTTTCCGACTATTAACATCACGTTATTGGTTTTCGTCTGTGGGAAGAACTCTGAATCAAGCAGGAAGAGTACGTCAGTGTTTGAACTTGCTCTCGAGTTTTTGCGAAGAACGCTATTTTCAGTTTGGCTCACTTCCATTTCATTAATTGTCAGCAACAAGTGAATCTGTACCGCATTGTCTTCAAGAGATGTATTTATCAGTCTCTCTTAATACAGTCCGATAGGGATTTTCGTAAGTCGAAAAGTAACAACAATATAATTCACAACTTTATACCATATTGCAGCCTTTCTGATTAATGAAATGGTAGGTTATTATTTAGAAATGTTCATATGTTTGTAAATCTTTGGAACTTCTATGACTATCAGTCCCTAGGCTTTAAAACTTCTTAAACTAACTTACGCTGACGTAAGGACAAACACATACACATGGCCGAGTGAGGACTATCCTCCGACGGCGAGTAATCGCGCGCTCCACAGCAAGGCGCCTTATAAAGCTCGCCCACTCTACCGCGGCGTTAATGTTCTCCCAAACTTCCCAAGCAAGCTACGGAGGTGGTCCTAATAGAATCTGGTTCTGAATAAACGATTCTACGGCTTTATCAAATAGTCAACGGACGGTGTAGTTATTTACAGGACAGTACCGTGTTTGGACGATCTAACAAAAAAGCAAAGTGAAAGAATCAGTCGTACTTTATTGTTGGCTGGAAGACTCTAAGGAGTCCCTTATTATCTTAATCCGGAAGGCTTTTCGTCCTCTGAAAACAATGCTCCCGTCTAATAGCCTCTGGACAATTAAAGGAAAAGTGTCTCTCTGCAATGTTGATAAATGTAACAGATTTTTTAATATTGAAAGAGAAAGGTCACAATAGCATCCGATTGGATGGATGAGAACTAATGTCGTTTAAATATTTGAGGATAATACTCAAAGGCATGACAGAGCAAGAGGTGTAAACAAATTACTCAAGTATATTATACATAATCTGTGCTTACTGGATGGTTTCTGTCTGCAAAGGAAAACTGGTGATGAGATTTTTCATTGGAGGACGCCTAAAACTGATCAAATTGTCCTTTAACAGGACCATGTCCAAATTTGTTGTGGCGGAAAGAGAAATTATAACAAATGAGAAAAAAGAGATATTCGATTGAGATCTGTAAGCGATATAGCAGCCCTAGCAAAAATATGATAGTATTACAATCCTATATAAAGGACTTACCAGATACTTGAAAATCAGTGGGCCTTTGTTAAGTAATGTGTTTACCTCGATATCAATTACTATTTAAGATTTTTCATTGAATCATTCTGGTTGGAGAGTTCACGAAAAAAACACAATTCTTAAATATAATGTTAATAAACTTAAATGTATTCAATATGCGTGTTCTTCCCATACTAACACATAGCTTTGAAATCTGGTTATAAAAGGAATCTTTCAAAAGAAAATTATGAGTATCTTAGAAAGCAAAGAGAAAGTCCCTCATCAATCTGACGAAGAATGTCGGTAATGAATATAAGACGTAAGAGAGATAAAAGGAGAATAGCATGTTATGGGAAAAGTAAAGACCCTAACATGGAATTAAGCAGTACATATCGGACGAAGAAACGACGAAAGATGATTAAAGTGAAATTTAGATTGTGGTCTCAGCGCTGGAGGAATACCACGAGCCAGCCCATCGGAACCGGATCACTGTCATGAAGATCTGAACAAAACTCAGGCTTCACCTGACGAAGGACTGGAGGACACAGAGAGGCTTCAAACAGTTCTTGAAAATTATTTTTTAGTTTAAGATTAATAAGACTACATTTGTAAAGGTTGTATTAGATCATATATAAATGAATAAATAAATAGTAAGAATCTGTATGATGCGTTTTTTAATCTGAAATATGTATTAGGGAATGACGGATATTTGTTTAACATTTTCCAAAAACTGTATGACACCTGTAAAATAATTGCAAACCTTTCGCTAGTGCCAGAAATTATTTTTATTTATAAGATATCGCAATAAATTCTAGAGTATTTCGATGCTTTTGGAGTCCTTATCATGTAGCCAGGACAGTAGACAACAAGCTTCAGACCTCTAGGGTCTGTAAGGTTCTTATGGCCACACAAAAGTGTGATAGAGATGCTCCCAGTTATTACATTGGGAATCTGTGGCAAAAAAATTGACATGATTCTCATTAGATCGTGTTGCACAACATTAAAGGACAGATGTTTGATGAATATTATGTGACGATTATGCTGCCCCCGTAGCAGATCTCTGGCAAAATTAGGTGAGTAACATCAAAGAGATTGTGTCACGTACGGTGTACAGATTATTGCTAATTTTATTATGAACTAATTGCAAATACGGATGTAGAATTGATTCTTATCCTACTACAGCAGCACCAGCTCTCAGCACAACTGAGAGATAATGACTTTAGACACATGTGCCAATAAGAACTTTAGCTCTATCCCTTCTTTTTCACCTTTATTTGATACAAAATTGTCGAAAAATTGCGAATTGTGGATATATCGGAGACAGTCAACGGTTATTTACTACTAGATTTTGTACTTTCATGCTGCCTCATCTTTCCCCGACTGTATTTGGGTATTTTCAGTGTGGCCCTTCATCGTTTTCTATTTTATCGAGAAAAATTCTAAACTTCCTACGTTGACTAGAATTTGGATGCAACCTGCCTACACTTAGAGTTCCTTTCGTTACATGGGTTCTTCTTGAGATAACGGGAGCAGCAGGACTGAAAGTCCTTTCCCACATCCAAATGCATACCGAGGAGGGTAATATGAAATTTCCGAAAAGTACGTTTCTCGAAGTCTCCCTATATATACATATCCCTTAAATACAGGTCGCAAAAAACAATTACATACAATTAGACTCCACGCCGACACTTACCGGCGGTCGTTTTTCCCGAAAATCATTAGCAACTGGAACACGAAAGTGAGTAATTAATTGACACTGGTGCAGAAATCACCTTACCACATGCCGTACGTTGGCTACAGGAGTGGAACTTTAGACGTACGTGTACTTTCCGTGATTAGGGTCTTTCTCAGTACTGAATGCACACATGAACGGCGCTGTTGATTCAACGCGATGAATTTTATGTCTGTACGTTCAGTGGGGAAACTTCTATAATTACCGTTTTCTGCCGGTGAATTCCTGCCTCAACTATCGGCTGAGAAGAACTGTTTGATTACGTATCGTTACCCTTAACGAAATTGCTAACCTAACATTCGTATTGATTTTTTTAAAACTTGGAGTAGTGTATATTCTTTCAAAAGTACCCCGAATGATGTTATGTTACGATTTACTCCATTAACACATTTCTCCTCGAAGGCTGGTTATGGAATCCCCCTCCCCTCCCAGTAAATGTGTTTTGTCAGATGTAGAATTGTAATTTTAAAATGGCAAATTACCGCAGACGATGTATTATCGAAATCGGCAGCTGTCAATTTAAAGTTACTACACATTAAAAACAGCAACACATTCCAGCGCCAGGCAATATAATCCATTCTAATTACAAGTTTGCCACGCCGCGTACATTAACTGCGTTTACTGACCGCATTAATATGTATGGAGTATAAATCAATTGGAAACATATATAAGCTTACCTTCGTACCTATTAGATAGTCACAATTACCGAACCAATGTTATTAAAAAAAGAGGATTATTTGGTGTTTCACATCAGCTATAAATTTACTGCAAATAACACTTACTGCATTCAGCTATCCTTTATTGTTTTATGATTTTCAGTTCCGAACGTTTGTTCTTTACAGATGATATGAAAATAATTAGCTAATTTCTGCATTCTTTCCCAAAATTATTCATTTATTTCGCGGCTTAAGTTTTTATAATATCGTCAGGTACTGACTATTTATTCTCTTGTGGTTCACCTGAGACTGCGAGAAGGCAAAGGATACACTTCAAGGTGGAAACTAGAGACGATAGATAGCAGATGAAACTGGTAGCGTTTCCGTTGCATGGAGTAAACAGCAGTGGAAGAGCCTTGCGATTTGAAGACTGCTGTTGGTGGCAGGAACAGAGTAAGCGTTTCGGTTCAAAGAATAAAGTCGCTTTTGTAAGGTGGCACGGCAGTTCTTGGTCACCTACAGGTTCGCCCTAAAATTCATAGACTGCTTGATATAGCCATAGAGAAAAGCAACGTGAGTGGCTTCGGAAATGTTAAAAGGGAGACGGAAATTATATTAAACAGCTGGCACAGCTATCCGCACTCAGAAGAGCCGTCAGGTTAGGGCTAAATGACATGAAAATTTGATATTTCAGGTCATACTTGGGATGACAGTGACTTTTGCTTTCTGATGAACATAGTTGCTCCCGAGTATGGATTTCGGTAGTGTAAAAGCCGGTTACAACTCCACCTATGGAGTAGCAGAAGGGACAGTACTGAAAGTTGGTTAGTTCGCTCCATCAGAAAGTAGCCAATACGCACGTAAGATTTGCTGAAGCTTCTGAGAGGACAGTAGTATTGACAGGGAATCTGTAACTGAAAAAATAATTGCCCTTTGATTTTTTCTAAGCCTATTTTAATTCTAACAAGTAGGACACTAAATCCGTGTCGTTCGAATACAGCCTTAAGGTAAGTTCCGCAGCAGTCTAAAAAATGTTCAAATGTTTGTATAGTCTATGGGACCTAACTATGGGGTCATAAGTCCCTAAACTTACAAACTACTTATGAACTACTTACGAACTAGGACGGCCAAATATCCATGCCCGAGGGGGGATTCGAACCCCCGACCGTAGTTGCCGTGCAGACCGTGACTGAAGCGCCTCAGTCCCCGCGGCCACCGCGGCCGGCCCGCAGTAGTCTGACTCTTCACTTGCAGTGCCGTCCATAACGGGTTATCTTTCAATACTGATGACAGTATTCAGAACTTCAGAATGCGTCCACTCCATCGGATAGCTACTGTTTCGGTAGCCGTATCTTGGCTGCCTAAAGTATCCTCCACCTGTAGTTCTATGTTTACGTTACAGTAAGTAGCTTTTCACAGATAAACTGAGCCCACTGAATTTCCTGTACGAAAATCCCAGCTCGCAGCACTCATAGATGCTACGTGACAGTGTTGACGGTGAACTCTGTCATCACTTTCAATACGGGAAGTTCTGCATTTACTCCTAACCTATCCGAAAATGCAGGCTGAACTACAACTCCTTTTTCCGTATTTCCTACGACAGGATAGACAATTTAAAAGAGTAATCAATACTACTCTTGTAAATCTTCACGATACAGCGTCTCCAGAACATTAATAGAAGTAGGCGACTGGAGCCGTTAAACGAATGATCAGCCTAAGAAATACGACCTAAATAATTGTGTGCCGCCATCATTTCTTTCCCGTTAGCGCTAAGAAAAGACGTGTAACTATTTTACTTCCACATTTTACATTTCAATAAACGAATATATAGAGAGAAAGGACAAATAGAGGCGGGTGAGAAGAACGTGATACACATTTGTGAGCAGTCATGCACGGTAAGTTTTTAAATGCGATCACGAGTGATTTGGCCAGTTTTGAGAGAAACGATAGGTGCCGCGCTCAGACTAGGTCGTTATATGGAACAGGCCTCCAATTAGAGGGCGGGGAGCTTCGATATTGCGGTAATGAACAGTGGAAAGGATTATGTAATAAATTTCGTGGTATTCATCGGTAGCGTGCCTTTCACCAATTAAATTGTGTCTGTTGGCTATATTTCCAAGTGCGGCGTAGGTGTAACAGAATTAAGCTCTTGTGCTGTATTACCTCAATCAAGCGGGATGCCGATATTTTCGAACCTTCTTCATTAGAACACATGCGTCTGTATCTTCTATTCATCAAAGGAATTTTCTGCCGTACGAAGTGGCATATTCCGAATAGGGATAACAAATTTTAAAATCTAAAAGGTAATTTTTTGCCATATATTGTCTCTCCTTACCTTATACTTGTAGTACCATAATAAAACGATCTGCCGATTCAAGCTGTCATGTTCAGTTTATAGTTTTACTAGCTTAAACCCGCGGCTCCGCTCGCGTGTTGGTTGATTGTGATAGATAATGCGCGAAACGTCAAATCGTTTTTTTTTTAAAAGAAATTTTTTAAAAGAAATTTATTAAAAGAGATTTCATTTTTACTGCTTTATTTATTCTTATATTTCCTTATTAGTATGCTTATCCTTACAGAGAAAGAGCTGAACTCATTGTAGCACGCATAGACCAAAGATATGGTCTGTGACATCACGTTTCGCTGTAAGTAACCTTTTTGCTATAGAGTCACAAACGTCATCGCTGGCCTTCAGTCCGAAATTTTTTATAATTTGACGACTTTAAACCACCATATCTTACACCCCTTATAGCTATCGGCATGGAACTGCTATGTTGTACGACGGGAGACTTCGGACAACAATTACACACAGACCATTCGTTTCGTTCTGTAACACACACACACACACACACGTAGAATTTTATATACACCGATAACTTTCCATCCCAATATACTCCATCCTTTTATCATTATCAATCCTCAAGCAACAATGCAACCAATAAAACCATTTTCAATATAATTTTCAAAGAGTAATTTATGTTTCGCATTTCGCGTTACATTCTTCAAATTACTAAATATCTATCAGATCACTATAAAACCGTGCCTAAAACCTTCCTCAGTTATAAAATAGTAACTGTACAAATATTTAAGTCTCTGCCTCTTTTCGTTCAGACGTGATAAACGTACACCGAACAGACATTCACATTTATAGATATCGACGTGGGTGGAAACTTAATTCTATTAGGGTCTCTTTGTTGTGCGTCTGTCAGACTGTTAAGACCCGTTTATCTTACGATCATAAAAGATTTTAGTTTAAATATAGACTGACCAACCAGGACGCCACCTACTATCAATATAAACCGGTCGAGGTGACAACTGTGTAACCTGCAGAGGAATGGCTACAAGTCAGACACAGGCACATGTAGTTTCAGCGAGCGTGCTGTCTCTGTGCGCCGCTGGAAATGTTCAAAAAAAATGTTCAAATGTTTGTTAAGCTTATGGGACTTAACTACGGGGTCATCAGTCCCTAAACTTACAAACTACTTATGAACTACTTACGAACTAGGACGGCACAAATATCCATGCCCGAGGGGGGATTCGAACCCCCGACCGTAGTGGCCGTGCAGACCGTGACTGAAGCGCCTCAGTCCCCTCGGCCACCACGGCCGGCCGCTGGAAATGTGCGAATCTATCGTCGTCCAGCGAAATAGCTCCTTGACACCTTTGCTGTGGGTTGTTGTTTCTCTCCAGTGGATCTGGTTTCCCAGATCTCAGATGAGTGGGTTGCTGCTTCTTCTCGCTTCAGCGTAGAAAATTCTCGCTGACTGCTTGAAGTAGTCCTTCAGCATCAGTACGCCTGTTAGCCGATGTAGTTCGTCCGTGCTGAAGTCTCTCGACATGTGCAGTGCCATTCTCAGGCACCTGTTCTGGATCTTCTGCAGACTGTTGATGTGTATCTCAGCGACGTTTCCCAACACCACGGCTGCAAGTAGACCGCAGACGGAACGCCCAGAGACGTGTTTGACGGGCGCGGACCACAGAGAAAGCACCTAGGGATCTAACTGACGCAGAACATCCCAGATAGCGGGCGCGGAACACAAACAGAACGCCAGACAGAAGATGAAGTTGTCAGAGGCGAACTGACGGGCACACACTCCGCTGGTATAGGGCTGAGGGTGAGCTATTTGGTGCAGGGTTTACTCTAAAGCGTATCCTGCCTCTTCATTGGGGTGGAATTGAGGAAATTCTTTATTTGTCTTTATTTATATCATATTGGTTTGCGGGAATGTCGTGGGGAACTATGGATGAATTTAGTTACCTAAAAAGAGATATGAGGAAAGTCCATTATGTCCCTCAGTGAACGTTGTGGCCGGCGTTGTTCTTGCCCCGTCTGCTTATGTGTTGTGATGGTCTTCATAATGAGAGCCGATGCAATTCTGTATCGGCGTCTTGATCTTGCATCAGATGTCGCTTTCTTCTGACTGCCTGTCTTCGGTGGTACTTCTTCAAGTGGTGTTTCTTCCGGCGGGTGGGTCTTCATAAGTTCCCACACAACAGAGGTAAATTAGATCACGAGCGAGGATTTGTTCGCGTGAGAATACAGGATAACTTCCGATGAAACTGAAGAGAGGGTCATTGGGAAGAGTTTTAAGACATGGGTGAATTGCAACTTTCACTTCGTCGGAGAGGCGTACCTTGTGGTATGGTAAGGATAGCTTCAGATGTGATGGGAGGAAGGGGAAAGGGTTATCATAGTGAGGATAGCTTCTGTCCTGTAAAGATGCTGTTATCTTCAATAATGCCCTGACGGGCGAGGACCACACTGGGAACGCCTACAACTGCCAGTAGGGAGAAAGGGCGCAGACATAAATACTGGACCCGGTACAGTCAGAAAGTAGTCTCAGGTCGATCCTGATGAACGTTACGAATTATGTAGCTGCAATATCGTGCAAATGCGACACTGACTTTCGCTGAACACCCGACTACCCATTATGTCATTCGATTTCTGGGAAAGGCTGAAGAGTAAAAAACTGATGCTGCTTTTCAGACTGGAATTTCGTCTTCGCCTTATGTGAAAGCTGAAAACTAAAAACTAAAATATTGAGAATTTGACAGAAGTCTTCACCTAAGAACCGAAATTCAATTGGTTGGTGAAACAAATGTCAATTCGTTTATCTAGGCACCTTTAAAACTGTTACCGTGACATTAATATTAATAAATGTGAACAAAACGCCTAACGTTAACTATAACACTAAATATGTAATAAGAACTCGGTAAGACGTTTTATTATTAAAAATCCACGCCTAATTTCAGTTATCAATGAGAAAAACCAAAACTGTGTGCTCTACTTCAGATATTTCATAATACAAAAACGACTTACTCCCCCATAGTACGTGACTTAGATTTTGGTTTCAGTACAATTACATCGTGCGCAGTCTACATTAAAAGGGGCGAAGCCGCGGACCATACACCAAAAATGACATAAATTGTGCATGACGTAATTTTACTGATACCAATATCTAAGTCACGTGACATGGGGCAGTAACTCGTTTTTGTCATTATGGACTATCTGAAGTGAAACACGCAGTTTTAGTTTTTCTCATTGATAGCTGAAATTAAGCGTAGATTTTAACAATAAACTTCTTACCGAGTTGTTATTAGTTATTTAGTATTACAGTTAACGTTATGTGTTCGCATTTCCCGATATTAATGCCTCGGTAACAGTTTTACAAGTGCCTAGGTGAAACGAATTGACGTATATTTGAACACCCAGTTGAATTCTTAGGTGAATACTCCTGTTAAATTCTTAATATTCTAACTTTCAGCTTTCATAAGGCGAAATATCAGTCTTATGACTTCTCACAAGCTTTTTACGTTGCAAGAAATTTGTCGTGTGTCTTTATTTTTGTACATTTTATGTTTTTGATTGGATACCATTTTTATTTGTAGGTAGTCACAATTCGATTGAACAACTAAAGAAAAAGAAAAATAAAGCTTTTTATTTGTAACTAACACAATGAAACAATAAAAATACCTCAGATATTTGTGACCTTTGTCCTCGGTTAATAAGTAAGGGATGTTTCGTCATTATAGATCCCACTTCTGACACCATATGAAGTAATCTTAGTGAAGACACTTCTGACATCAAATGAAGACATCACCTGAGGGAGAGTTCTGTTATCGCTTTGTTAATGCATGGACAATTAACAACTGTAAATGCATTGCCCTATTGTTAGGATGGCAAGCTCTAACTACACGGTAATATTTTATTGTCAGGATAGCATTTTTGCAAGGAAAATTATAAATATGTGCGATCTTTACCTTGGCTCGGGAATGAGGTATAAATGAAACAGCATTTACACATAACACATTTGTTAAATAAATGAATCAGATACTGTTCTTACTGTAAAGAAATGACTGCGCGAGTGTCTGCCGCGGCGGCGGAGGCGTGCGGCGGCGAAGTGCGTACGTGAGCTGTGTGCTCTGATTACGCTGGCAGCGGACTTCCTCTCGCTTGTAAGTTGTACATCGTCATCCGTCGAAGCTAAAACTCTTTCGAACGTTCCTTAAAAAGGCTGTAATCCTGTGTAATTACCTCGTGGCGGTGCTGTATGATTTTCCCTTCTTCTTTGCCCACTTTTTTTTTGCACTTCGACCAGGGGCAGCAGTGTCTGACTGACTGACAGTCAGACACAGACCCTGATGAAGGCCGCCTGCAACAGTGGCCGAAACGTCGGTGGAATTTATAAAATGACGACGCGGTTTCATACCCGGAAGAATTTTATTGATAGTGATACTTTTAAAGAGTTTCATGTTGGTACTGACTTCTATATGTTCCCTACGTAAAAGGAAATAAATTAAACTGTTTGTGGAATGGTTAAACTTTTTTGTTTACATTTATTTGGATTTCAAACTACAACCTTTATCTTGCTTTCATAGTGTTCTGATTATGTTTATGTGCTTTGCCACATACCATACTATAAATGTACATTTATAAAATTTATAACTGGTCACATTTAGCAGCATTGATGCCCGACATATCTAAGAGTAAAGATGTCACTTAGAAGCATGTGTAGTTTCCCCAACAATTCCTTGAAGAATAGCGTTATTCGCTCGATAAAATATATGCTTTACATTCACCATCTGTCGAGTATTAATAATACAGAACTACAAAGGTTTACATAATTCGTGAAATATTACAACATATAGTCCCTCGCATCGAGGCGGAATGGCCAAGCGCTCTATGGCGTCTTGCTGCAGAGCGCGCGGTTACTCCCCATCGAAGGTTCGACTCCCCCCTCCGGCATGTGCGAGCGTGTGCGTGTGCGTGCGTGCGTGCGTGCGTGCGTGTGTGTGTGTGTGTGTGTGTGTGTGTGATGTCCTTAGGTTAGTTTAAGTAGTTTTTAAGCTTAGGGACTGATAACCACAGTAGTTAAATCACTAAGATTTACAAAACGTTTTTGGTCTGTCGTTAGGAAACCATATGTTGATAAACCTTGACGTATTATTTAATGCTACCACATTACCAATCAATGGATTATATTATAGGAGAAATATACAAACAGCGAAATTACTGTTAAATTAAGCTAGAGGACCCATCCGAATACTTTGTACGGTTAGTTGAATGACGAAAAATTTGGGAAAGAATGGAAGTAAAGTTGAATGAACACGCACAGCTTTCTTCAGAATCAGCCAATGCAAGACTTTCAAAGCGCAAATGGAATATCTTGATCCGCTGAGTGTTGTTAGGTCAAAAAGAACTGCGTACCATAATTAGAACCGAAGATATCGTAAAGCAAACCGATTAATATATTCAATACAAGGACAGAAGGATACCGCGGTTGAATAAAAATAATGGATGGAGAGACTTAAGTTAATTCTGATACTTGATTAAATATCTACGAAAGTATACCTTTCGTTTAAAGTAAAAATGAAGGAAATCGGTCGGATAGTTTGGTCTGGCCGACTGACTAGTTTTCGTAGCTTCTTTTAACATATAAGATTGTAAACCTCTTGAAAACGAAGTAGATGTACACAAATGAACAATGAATTTGAGTACGAGTATTAGTTTCTCTGATGCAACCTACTCATTAACAATTCGTTAGCGTCGTTACATACCTCCATACATACCTCTATGTAATTCAACATATATGTTACTGCCGGCCGTGGTGGCCGAGGAGACTAAGGCGCTCCTGTCACGGTCTGCACGGCCACTACGGTCGGGGGTTCGAATCCCCCCTCGGGCATGGATATTTGTGCTGTCCTTAGTTATAAGTAGTTCGTAAGTTTAGGGACTGATGACCCCGTAGTGAAGTCCCATAGACTCTACAAACATTTGAACATTTTGTTACTCGGATCCGTGCGTTACACTTTTTACTATTTGGAAAGCACTTTCATACAATAGATGTTTTAAATGTGTAAATTACATGTTTCACACGATTAAGACTAAAAGTACATAAAGTTAATACCTATTCTTTATCACACAGATAGGTGAAACTTTAAGTATGCAGAAGAACAGATATAGTTAATGAGCATTACACAGGAAGGAGGAGGAATATTTGGGTTTATTGCCTCGGTCTTGCATAGTCGTATGACGGGTTTATACATACTGCATTTACATACGCACAGACACTACAGCAGTTAAAGGATTTTCCATTATGGACTCACTATGACGTCGTGCATCACAAGTATACGAAACCAGCTAATCGAGTTGGTATTCTGTGAAAAGTAGTTTTGGTCATTCAAACACGACCAGGTTAATTCCTTTTCGAACAGTATATTACAAATTCCTCCATCATATATAAATACCGCCTCTTGGGGGCATCATGGAGGTTTGCGTGTTTGTTACAACGGCCGAAGTTATTTTGACCACATCAGCGTTTATTTGGGACACCAATGTTGAAGAGTTCGAGCACATAGGCGAACTGTTGAACGGTTACAAAGTATTGCTACAGGGTAGATGGAAATTTGAGTATACTAATACGCGCCCGCGTTGTAATTTCAAAGCAATCCAAGCGCGACAAGCGAGTAAGCACAGCATCAGGGGCAACAGCGAGGAGAGCGTCACACCACCGATCCAACGATGCTGGCGAGATGTGCTCGTGGGGCCTTTCGTGTTTGCTTACCGCCGGCTATTCGAGTCGCACAAGTTATACAGTAAAGCGTTAACGCACACAGGCTGGGCTTCACAAACTGTGCACTCGGTGTGGTCGGGGCGTGTCCAGACACTGTCAACAGCGACGGACGTTTGGTACACAGCGCCGTCGGAACAAACAGTACACGTGAGCTCTGCTAAGGCAGAATAAAGCGTGTTTCACGGTTGTTATTCTGGAGAAACAGTTTCTAACTATTGTAAACAACAATGTGAACTTAATAAATTTTCTGTACTAAGCACTCTGTTGACCCATAAATGTGTGTATAAACACGTCAATTAACAACAATGGAAGGTTGTACCTCATATGGTAAAGAAAATCAATCTAATATATAAAGCAGAGTGTCCGTATATTTGTACGTGTTGCATACAAATCTACAGTTTTGTTCCAATCTTTATCAAATTTTATACACGTAAGCTTCAATCCATGAGGACGGTCGCCGTAAGTGTAAGAATCACACACGATATATAGTTCACGAGATATGACGTCATAAACAATGATATGCGCGAAAACTGTTGCATTTTGTGACAATGCTGCTGATTTTCTCCTAAACCATTGGATCAATTTCAACCAAATTTGGTACAGACATTCCTTACCGTGAGGTAACAATTGCAGCATGGTTAAGAATCACATACGGCACATGTTTCAAAAGATATTACGTCATAACCAATAGAAATCGCAAAAAATGCCATATAATGCGGCGAGACTTTCGAAATACACTGTATGAGAATGACAGTACATAGCGACTTGCAACAAACTTTAAACATACTTTCAAACCTTTATTAAACTTTTCTCGCTGGTAGCCACAGTAAAATAATGAAATGAAAAAAGGTTTCTCGCTTACTACTGTTCCGCTGTTCATGGACAAAAACGACGGCATTCGGTGTGACGTTACAATTTATAATTTCTACACTACAAATTGTAGTCGCAGGAAATTTTACAGACAGTATACACACACACAGCTGAGTGTTCCTTCGAAATTGTATCACAATACGACTCGTAGTCCTTGAGATATGAGCACATAAACAGTAACATTCATGGAAAACCGCTCCTTCCCGCACCAAGTTTTAATCGATTACTTCTTTACTTCTAATTGTATTCCCAAAAGACTTTACAGATATACAGACCTTACACAAATGAATATATACCTAAAAATGGCAGGAATAAATAAATAAATACCCGGGCAACGCCGGGTTTTCAGCTAGTAGAATCTATTCCAAAGTTTATTTCCTCGTACTTCCGTGTCCATGATATTAAAGAATGATTCTATCGGAGACACCCATCACATTCGGAAGCTATATTCATCCACGTCCTTTAACTACTCATATAGTTTACTTTAAACCACACGTAACTCTGTTTTTGGTGTCCTGGATGAGCTGAATAGGAACTAAGTTGCCTTGATGTGTACTAAAGAGGTAAGATTAGAATTGCATGTTCCTAATAGCAGTCTGCAGTATTTGGCGCCGTTGAGGTGAGTGCAAAAATCGTCTGTGGGATTCTGAGGGCGACAAATAAAGCCTGCCTTCAGTTTATGACGACTCATTCGCGCAGGCGACCTCTTTATATGCTTTCGGCGTACAGTAATGACACTGGTATGTTCATGCGCGTCCTGTGTGTTCAGTGGTTGATTAACTCTCAGAAAATGTTTTTTGTGTATATCATACATTCATGTGCTGTAGATTTTGGTTTTAAACAACATTCTTCCTTTCTTTTTCCTATCGTATTATTTTATATTCATCTTCAAATTATTGTTATCGTATTAAAAACCGCAAGTCGTTGATATAGCATACATGCTGATCAAAACACTGCGCAAGTACTGCCCAGTATACAGTTACTATTCTGAATCGTTGTGAGTAATCTTCAGTTGGTTGTATGTGCACTTGCACCGTTCAAAAGAAAACCTCCATTGCACTTCGCAATGTAATGGAAACGCAGCAAAAGTTACGTAATGAAATGTTGCAGACCACCGCAGAGGTAGTAGACTGATTTTATTCTTATATTCGTGTATAGTTTACGTGGTACGAATGGAATGAATATAATCAAAGTATCGGCAAATTAAGGATTTATCGCAACAGTGGAGTTTTAGGAAACATTTCTTGGAACTAAATGACTGGCAACTAAATATCCGCAGTTACAAACATCTCGTATTCACACAAGCATTACAACATGACAGCCATTAGTGTAATAACTTGTGTGGTGAAATTATACTGTTTTAGTGCTACTACATACTGATGATCAATCAAAAGCGCATTATTACCTTACTATTTGTCATAGTTAATTAAATACTGCAATTAACAGATACATCCATTACACAGCATATACATTAACTGAAGGTACTGAGCAGTAGAGAAACGATAACCTCGTTGATAGCGTCGTGTGCTCTGAAGCTATAATTGGCATATTCGTGTCCACTGCCAAAATTTCATTTCATCTTCTTGCTTCCTTTTAGTTTTCCTCTAAAAAGAAAAGGGGAATGTCATATCTGCTACTAGCTGAAAACCCGGCGCTGCCCGGGTATTTATTTATCTATTCCTGCCATTTTTTAGGTATTTATTCATTTGTATAAGGGCTGTTTATCTGTAAAATCTGTTGGGAATACAATTAGTAGTAAAGAAGAAATTGATTAAAACTGGAGCTCGATGGGGCGGTTTCCATGAACGTTACTGTTTATGTGCTCATATCTCATGAACTAGGTGTCATATTGTGATACTATTTAGAAGGTACATTCAACTATATATATATATATATGTATACTGTCTGTAAAATTTGCTGTCGCTACAATTTGTAGTGTTCAAATTATAAATTGTACTACGTTCGGGGGCTCGAATCCACCCTCGGGTATGGATATTTGTGTCGTCTTTAGTATTAGCTAGTTCATAAGTAGTTTGTAAGTTTAGGGCCTGATGACCCCGTAGTTAAGTCCCATAAGCTCTACAAACTTTTTTTTTAATAAATTGTAACTTCATACCGAGAGCCGTAGTTTTACTCCATAAACATTGGAAAAGTAGTAAGCGAGAAACTTTTTTCCTTTCATCATTTTGCTATGGTTGCCAGTGAGGAAAAGTTTAATAAACGTTTGAAATTATTTTTAAAGTTTGTTGCAAGTCGCTAAGTACTGTCATTCTCGTACAGTGTATTTCGAAAGTCTCGGTGCATTATATGGCATTTTCTGCGATTTATATTGGTTATGACGTAATATCTTTTGAACCATGTGTCGTATGTGATTCTTAACCATACAGAAATTGTTACCTCAAGGTAAGGAATGTGTGTACCAAAATTGGTTGAAATCGGTCCAATGGTTTAGGAGAAAATAAGCAGCATTGTCGCAAAATGCAGCAGTTTTTCACGCATCTCATTGTTTATGAAGTCATATCTCGTCAACTATGTGTCGTACGTGATTCTTACACTTACGGCGACCGTTCTCATGGATTGAAGCCTACTTGTATAAGATTTGAGAAAGATTGGATCAAAACTGTAGATTTGTATGCAACACGTACAAACATATTAGAAGAGATAAATACTCCTCTATAGGTAAAAATACTGCACTATAGTTTTCTTCACCAAGTTTTCGAAAATGTTGGTCAGTTGTACTACAACATTGTTATCTAAGACGCATAAAGTTTTACAACAGGATCAAATTAGACCTTTTCCATGTCCTCTGACACCCCTACATATTCAAATGTTCGTAAATCTATCCCTAGGCTTACAATCTACTTAAATAGCCAAAGAACAACACACACACACACACACACACACACACACACACACACACACAGACCCATGCGTGAGGGAAGACTCGAACCTTCGACTAGGAGAAACCGCGCGCTCCGCAGCAAGGCACCTTAGAGCGCGTGGCCATTGCGCCACGGCACTTCCCTAAAGACAGCTTTTCCAGTATCGTCAATTTCACTAACTTTATCTTTAGTTATACACACATTGTAGGCATAGTGTGCGTAATATGGCTCCTGGTCATTCCTGTGTTCTGATTTTTCTAGATAATCTTCTAAACTATAGTATCTGAAAGGTATGCGCTCAATAATTCCTACGATTATTTAAATTTTTATTTCAATTTATCAGTTGTGCTCTAAAAATTTCGCCAGTTGTGTATGTGTGTAGAGTAATAAAATTTGGAAATATAACTATCTACAGAGAATATTATTGGTCACCGAATATTAAGGCATCAAGATGTATCCACAACGAAGGTACAGGGAGGTCGAAAGCGCAAAGAACGATTCCAGAAAAGGATGATTCGGCTGGGCGCAATCTAGTTGAAGGAGGGCATTGCCGTGCGCTTAGATACGGTTGTCTTGTAATTGGGATAAGAGCGGTGCAAATCACCATCCTGCTACCCAGATTAAAGCTTTCAATACATTCGTTATATCGCATTAGGTCAACGTTTGGATGGTTGCTTTGAAACGCACGCGGCCGATTTCCTTCCACATTTCGAGTTAGTACTGAGCCTATAAATGCCTCTGTCATTGGTAATGTGTTCCCTGATATTTTTGTGACAGTCTACTTTCGATTTTGTGTTTATGGTGTAATTGGTTTCGATCAAGTGCGTAACCTTTTTTGATGTCTTGTAGATACAGAGAAACCAGTCATTTTAAGTGCTGTGTCCAACCTCCATAACCCATAAATGTGACTTATGTGGGCAGAGCACAGTACCTTTAACTACTGGACGCTTTGCAACTGCAACAGAAGCGAATACAACGTCTGTTAAAGTTACGGAAGATTCCTGACAATGAGTTGAGTGTTGGAGAGAAATACAGCTTGCATCCCTGCACACGTCTATTTCGAATGTCTAAATGTCAGACATTTCATTACTTAATGATTTTTAGTTATTGTTAAGTGCTGTATTGAGTAGAACGTTGCATCGGACAATTTTTAAATTTAGAGATGGAAAAATTAGATGAAAAAAGGGACTGCGTTAATTTTGCGTTAAGCTCAAGGAAAACTGAGTTTAAACCGTACTCTATGTTACGAATGGTTCACGCTGTCTAAAACTGGCCGGACTGAAGTTAAAGAAAAGGCGCCAAGTCACGGATTGTGCGACCTCCCCGTCGGAGGATCGAGTCCTCCCTCGGGCATGGGCTTGTACGTTGTCCTTAGTATAACTTAGTTTCAGTAGTTTGTAAGTCTAGGGATCGATGACTAAAGCACTTTGGTCCTTTAGGTTTACAAATATTTGTACATTTATTTTTTTTTTCCTTTGCTAGTTCTTCATATTGATTTGAATAGTGTGTAATGAATGATTCTACAATACGCACTATGGAAACAAGACGTTATCCTTCAGGACATAGTGTTTTTATTAACATGTGGTTTATCATTATTGTAGTGTCGCATTCGTAGCACAGTAGCACCATCACTGACCACATGCAAGGTTCTCAGGATCGATTGCCAGCAGGGGACTGGTAATTGTGTTCAAATGTTTGTAGACGCTATGGGACTTAACTACGGGGTCATCAGTCCCTAAACTTCTACTTATGAACTAGTTATTACTAAGGACGACACAAATATCCATGCCCGAGGTGGGATTCGAACCCCCGACCGTAGTGGCAGTGCAGAACGTGACTGGCGCACCGCAGACGGCTCGGCCTCCGCGGCCGGCTGGTAATTGTGTGTTGGTGCTCATCTCCACTAAACAGTGCAGTTTGGTCCCTTGGGCTCCAAACCAATCAATCAATCAATCATCACTAATTCCACCGTCTTTTGAATCCCGATAGGTATAGCCCGGTTACTAAAAGCCATACGACTCATTCATTTCATTCAGAGTACCTGATAAATTCAGAGAAATGAAACAGAAATTAGTTGTTGATATTTTAAAAACTAAGTGAATAGAAGTTGCTTCAAGGGCCAAATTACGAAATATCATAGTAAAGGGGCTTAACTGCCACTACAGTAAGAGGCGTAGCCTCCTCTAGCACACTGGAAGAGGAGTTGTGTATTATTGAATGCACTGGATCATAAAGATGGCGGTTTGCAACCCCCCGATAAACTGTGACAAGGATCTTGAACTGTATGTTGCAGTTCGGCAATGGGTTTGGCCGTGGATAATATGTTCCTTCTTCATCATGTCTCAACCTCTCATATCTACTGATCTAGCTGTCTGGCAGTTGTAATCCACGAAGACGTGCACTAACTTCCAGAAAAATCACATCACCTTCGTGTCAACAATAAAGGAGATATGACTGGTGGATTCACAGTGTCCGTAGTAGCATGCTCAGTAGCAGTAGTTAGATACTTCCCAATGGTCCCGAATGAAATGGCAGGTGAAATATGTGCTCAGATTTCCTGCCTGGATGGTGACCTATCAGCCACCATTGATCCCACTGTGGGTCGATAATGCAGTGAAGTCTATACAGAGTGGATGTCCACCACAAGATTAAGTGGGACTGTCTCACAGATCACTGATCAAAGCTGTGACATGTCACCCTTCATTATGACAAACGCGTTAGGCACCTTTTCACACGAGTGAAGATGTTCAACATGACTACGCACTCATCGGTGGATCATGGTAGTACTCTGGAAATCGTAGTGCAAATACTGTCCACCTATGCACTCAACTCCGTTACTTCTTAAACAGTCAAAACTAAGATGCATACATATGTCTGCTGGACGCCATCTGATTGTAAAATGTTCAAATGTTTGTTAAGCTTAAGGGACTTAAATGCTGGGTCATCAGTCCCTAAACTTACAAACTACTTATGAACTAGCTTATACTAAAGACGGCACAAACATCCATGCCCGACGAGGGATTCGAACCCCCGACCGCAGCGGCCGTGCAGACCGTGACTGGCACACCGCAGACCACTCGGCCACCGCGGCCGTCATTTGATTGTCGTAAACCATGAATCACGGATTACTAACTCTAAAAACCATCAGTGTACATGTATTATACCCTGATGCTACTAGGCATAGTGTACTTTTTCAGCAGTGAAATAAAACGATCACATTTTTTCATTTGGGATGTGCGTAACGTTTACTGACGAAATATCTGCCTAGGCAGCCACAGGGCATTCGTTGCCTAAATACGTATACTTCAACTACAGGGTGTCCAGAAAACGACTCCCTGATTTCAACATTAAATATGTCGAAAACAAAGATCGATAGAGGAATGCAGTAAACGGTATGTTTATTGTGAAAGCTGTAAGGAGTTTAAACAGCAGTTTGTAATAATAGTTCAAAAGCTGCTAACAGATGGCGCTGTAATCGCCACACGTAATGCCTAGATCCGAAGCCTAGAGCGATCAGTTCCACTATTGAAACGTCAAAGGAGGTTAGCGTACCGAAGGAAGAGATTGAAACCATGTACTCCATTGAACAACGCGTTTTTCTGGTGCTAGAGTACCACAGGTTAGAAGAGAGTCCTACAGCAACAAGGCGAAGTTTTTAAGCACGATTTAATGTTCCGAAAGGACACGATGCGAAAAACATTCGTACGCTCTTCGCAAAATTTCAACGAACAAGCAGCGTAACTGATGATCTAGTGGGGCATGTTGGCCGCGAGCAAACCGCAGTTAGCCTGAAAATATCGCCACATTTTCTGGAATTATTCAGCGAAATCCAATGTCATCCGTCCGTAGAACTGCAGCTGAAACTGGTCTGAAGCGTTCCAGCACACAGAAAATACTGAGAAAGAGCCAACACATGATTCCATTCAAAATTCAAACGCAACAGACCATACCCGAACGAGCTGTGGAACAAAGGGTTGCCTTTGCTAATCAGATGCTCTCAATGTTTGATAATGAAGGATTTGATGTTGTCTGCATCTGGTTTACAGATGAAGCACACTTCCACCTGAATGGTACTTGAATAAGCAGAACTGGCGATTTTGGGGTTCCGAAAAGCCATATTGGTGTGAAGCGGAACCCCTGTATTCTCCTAAAGTTACTGTGTGGGCTGCAGTATGCAGCAGAGGCATCATTGGCCATTTTTTCATTCGAGAAACGGTCACTGGTGCACGTTACGTTGCAATTTTGGAACAATTTGTCGCCACACAGCTAGCGTTAGAGGATCGACCAGGTACTGAATGGTTTATGCAAAATGGATCCCGACCACATCGGACAGAACAAGTGTTTCGCTTTCTTGAGCAATACTTCAGGAATCGAGTGATTGCTTTGTAATATCCCAAATTTACTGGTGCAGGCATGGATTGGCCTCCATGTTCGCCGGATTTGACTCCCTGAGACTTTTTTTTGTGGGGCACAGTGAAAGACATGGTGTAAGCGAAGCATCCCGCCATGCTGAACGAGCTTGAATCGGCGATCTCTGTGGCATGTGAATCCATTTCGGTTGAGACACTACGAAATGTGATGGCGAATTTAATTCTTCGTTTGCGCCTCTTCCGTAGTGCCAATGGTGAACATTTTGAAAACATTGTTATGTGATTGTTTGCAAAGAGTGTTTTCGTACGATTATTTCACTTACGTATGCCGATATTAGCTTACAGCGTACAGCGCCATCTGTTAGCAGCTTTTGTAACTATTATTTCAAACTGCTGTATAAACTTCTTACAGCTTTCACAATAAACATACCGTTTACTGCATTCGTCTATCTATCTTTGTTTTCGAGATATTTAAGTTTGAAATCAGGGAGTCCTTTTCTGTACACCCTGTATGAACAACAATTTTCGTGAAATTAATTAACACACTGTATGTCTCGGTAACTTAAAGGTAACATAGGAATTTGACCATGTATTAACCAATAATGACAAATAAATTACGATAAATTTTGACTTATTTTCTTGATATTAACGATCATTTCAAAATGAGCAGTGACCAATTGTGTTTAAAGAAAAGAGAAAACGGTCGTGCCGCTGAGATTCGTATTCCGCCAACCTGGAGCAACGCTAAAGTAATTCGCGAAAGGCAATCCCAACCAGCTACGGCCGGTGCTCAAACGCCGTCCGTTCGGCAGCTGCCACGGAGGGCAACCGTAAAATTCTTTTGTGACGGTCGCAATTTTACTGCGGGAACGTTCCGAAGAATTGACCGCCGCAGCCCTGTAAAGCCGACAGCTTAGAATTTTTCGCTGCAATTCCAACAGTACTACCCAATTTCTCGGTTCTCAGAATTTCTTTTCTTCTGAGCCGCGATACAGTACAGAAAGAGGCGAGGGGATACGATTACGCGAAGAGAAACACGGAGCGCAAGTTTTAAACGGAGGGGAGAGTGACAGACGGTGGGCTGCGGGTCGGCAGGTGAGGCGTGAACTTTCCGCTCCGGCGAGTTCCTGGCCCCGGGCCCGAGGGACGCGCCAGCTACCTGCCTCCTGCCAGCGCCGCTGCCTCAGCCGCGCTACTCGCTTGCCACTGCACCGTTTCTCTTCTCGCAGCTCTTTTCAAAAGTCCAAATGTTTGTGAACATATTGGACCAAACTCCTATGGCCATCAGTCTCTACACTTACAAACTACGTTAACTTACCCTAAGGACAATAAACACACACACACACACACACATACACACACACACACACACACGCGCACGCGCGCGCGCGCGCGCGCGCGCGCGCGCGCGCTCATAGTCGGCCGCGGTGGCCGAGGGGACTGAGGTGCTCCAGTCACGGTCTGCACGGCCACTACGGTCGGGGGTTCGAATCCCCCCTCGGGCATGGTTATATGTGCAGTCCTTAGGATAAGCTAGTTGATAAGTAGTTTGTACGTTTAGGGACTCATAACCCCGTAGTTAAGTCCCATAAGCTTAACAAACATTTGAAACACACGCATACAGGGTGAGTCACCTAACATTACCGCTGGATATATTTCGTAAACCACACCAAATACTGACGAACCGATTCCACAGACCGAACGTGAGGAGAGGGGCTAGTGTAATTGGTTAACACAAACCATAAAAAAATACATGGAAGTATGTTTAACACAAACCTACGTTGTTTTTTTTTTAATGGAACCCCGTTAGTTTTGTTAGCACATCTGAAAATATAAGCAAATACGTAATCAGTGCCGTTTGTTGCATTGTACATTGTTAATTACATCCGGAGATAATGTAACCTAAAGTTGACGCTTGAGTACCACTCCTCCGCTGTTCGATCATGTGTATCGGAGAGCACCGAATTAAGTAGGGATCCAAAGAGAACGGTGATGTACCTTAGGTACAGAAGAGACTAGAACAGCACATTACGTCCACATGCTCTACATCTACATCTACGTACATACTCCGCAATTCACCGTGAGGTGCGTGACGGAGGGTACACTGTACCACTACTAGGCATTTCCTTTCCTATTCCACTTCCAAATAGAACGAGGAAAAAAATGCCTATATGCCTACGTACGAGCCCTAATTTCTCTTATCTTGTCTTCGTGATCTTTACGCGAAATGTAAGTAGGCGGCAGCAAGATCGTACTACACTCAGCTTCAAATTCCGGCCTTCTAAATTTACTTAACAGAAATTCACGAAAAGAACGTCGTCTATCTTCCAGCGATCCCCAATTGAGTTGCCGGAGCATTTCCGTGATACTCGCGCATTTGTCGAACCTACCGGTAACAAATCTAGATGCTCGCCTCTGAACCGCCTCTATGTCTTCCTTTAAACCGATCTGCTGCGGGTCCCAAACACTTGAGCAATACTCAAGACATGGTCGTACAAGCGTTTAATACGCGGTCTCCTATACAGGTGAAGTACATCTTCCCAAAATTCTCCCAATAAACCGAAGTCGGCTGTCCGCCTTACTCACAACTGTCCTTACATGTTCATTCCATTTCATATCGCTCTGCAATGTTACGCCTAGATATTTGAACGACGCGACAGCATCAACAAGCTCACTACTAATGCTGTATTCGAACGTTATAGGATTGTTTTTTTCTACTCATGCGCATCACCTTACATTTTTCTACATTGAGAGCTAGCTGCCATTCTTCGCACCAACTAGAAATTTTGTCTAAGTCATCCTGTATGCTATTACAGTCAGTTACAGACGACACCCTCCCATACACCACAGCATCATCAGCAAACAGCCGCAAATTACAACTTACTCTGTCCATCAGATCATTTATATAGATAGAAAATAATAGCGGTCCTATCACACTCCCCTGGGGCACGCCTGACGATACACTCGTCTCTGATGAACACTCGCCGTCGGGAACAACGTTCTGCGTTCTATTGCTTAGGAAGTCTTCCAGCCAGTCACAAATTTGTGAACCTAATAAGCTCGTATCTTCGTTAGCAGTCTGCAGTGTGGCACCGCGTCGAATGCCTTTTTGAAGTCGGGAAAAACACAATCCGCCTGTTGCCCTTCATCCATGGCTCGCAAGATGTCATGTGGGAAAAGGGCAAGCTGAGTTTCACATGAACGATGTTTCCTAAACCCGTGCTGATTCATGGAAAGAAGCTTTTCCGTTACAAGGAAATTTACTATATTCGAACTGAGAATATGCTCTAAACGACGTCAACGATATTGGCCTGTAATTGTGTGGGTCAGTTCTCTTTCCTTTCTTATAAACGGGAGTCACGTGCGCTTTTTTCCAATCACTAGGAACTTTGCGCTGAATTAAAGATTCGCGATAAATGCATGCTAACACCTTTATTCGTCTTTTTCGGCGACGCACATGTACATTACCATGAGGGGTGAGGTACACGTACACATGTGCTTTCCGTTCTCAATTACGGAGTGGAATAGAGTGTGTCCCGACATGTTAGGCCAATAGATGTTCAAAGTGGTGGCCATAATTTGCTGCACACAACTGCAATCTATGGCGTAATGAATGTCGTACACGCCGCAGTACATCTGGTGTAATGTCGCCGCAGGCTGCCACAATACTTTGTTTCATATCCTCTGGGGTTGTAGGCACATCACGGTACACATTCTACACATTCTTCTTTAACCTACCCCACAAAAAAAAGTACAGAGGTGTAAGATCAGGAGAACGGGCTGGCCAATTTATGCGTCCTCCACGTCCTATAAAACGCCCGTCGAACATACCGTCAATGGTCAGCCCTCATGATAATGTACATGTGCGTCAGTGAAAAAGACCAATAAAGGTGTTAGCATGTGGACGTAATGTGCTGTTATAATCTCTTCTGTACCTAAGGTACATCACCGTTCCCTTTGGATCCCTACTTAATTCGGTGCTCTCCGATACACACGATCGAACAGCGGAGGAGTGGTACTCAAGCGTCAACTTTAGGTTACAATATCTCCGGATGTAATTAACAATTTACAATGCAACAAGTGGCACTGATTACGTATTTGTTTATATGTTCAGATGTGCTAAAGAAACTAACGGGGCTCCATTAAAAAAAACGTAGGTTTGTGTTGAAAAACATACTTCTGTGCATTTTTTATGGTTTGTATTAACCAATTACACCAGCCCCTCTCCTCACGTTCGGTCTGTGGAATCGGTTCGTCGGTATTTGATGTGGTTTACGAAATATATCCAGCGGTAATGTTAGGTGAGTCACCCTGTATCTACGCGCCCGCGAGCGAGCTCGCCCGAGACAGAACTCGAACCTCCGGCGGAAGAGACCGCCCAGGACGTATCATGACGCCTTGAACCACGCGGCCAGTCCATCGCGGCAGGTGTTACCTGTTCTGCATTTATAAATAATCTGGTGATTCAGTAACATAAGCTGTTGTGGTGGATGATATTAGTAATGTGACTTTATAAACGTATGAAATTCATTTCAAACAATTGAATACTCATATTTGGGAGTTGGAGAAGTGCAATCATTCCGGACTGATAAATTACAAGTCCAGGCATCTGAGAGGGCACTTCAAAGATCCCTGGACAGTCCGAGAAAATTTCTCAGACTCATTACGTAAAAACGTCTTGAGGCACTGCGGATCACTGTTCCGACGTAACAATGCACATTGAACTCTGGTGTTGAACAAGCAATCTTTACTGATAAGATTCACAGCCACTCATAGACTGTATGTGTCGGCTGTTTAATGCTGCTTCGGCCAGTAGCATTTAAGACACGTGATAGTGTTCGTAATGCGCAGCGTCTCCATCTAAATACGTTGGGGAGATGGAAAATAAGTTTCCCCTGTCGACTGTGGGCAGAGTTGTGTATGAAAAGAAAAAAAATATTGACTGAGACTTTAAATATAACACATGTCTTCATTTTTCTACATAATTTCCAAGTAAATCTACATCTACATCTACACGGGATACTCTGCAAATCACATTTAAGTGCCTGGCAGAGGGTTCATCGAACCACCATTATACTATTTATCTCCCATTCCATTCTCGAATAGGGCGCGGGAAGAAAGAACACCTGAATCTCTCCGTTCGAGCTCTGATTTCTCGTATTTTATTCTGATGATCATTTCTACCTATGTAAGTGGGAGTCAACAATATATTTTCGCATTCGGAGGAGGATGTTGGCGATTTGAGTTTCGTAAGTAGCCCACGCCGCAGCGATTAGCACCGTTGTTGTAATGATTCCCATACCAGGTCCTGTATCATTTCCGTAACGCTGTCTCCCCTGTATCGTGACAATACGAAACGAGCTGCCCTTCTTTGGACTCTTCCAGTGTCCTCCGTCAAACGCATCTGATAAGGATAAGTACTTTGGAACATTTGTCAAAGAGCTTTATAAACTTCAAAAAGCCGTCCCGGAAAAAATCGGGGCGTTGCATACGGAATAAGCGTTGAACGGCTATGCGAGAAAGACGGCACAGCAGGTGAACGCGCACGTGCAAGACACCGATACACCGTTGGGTAGACGTCGACCACGAATATGGCAATGACTTTGTTTCGGATTGTGACGGGGGATGAAACGTGGGTCCACCATTACACGCCCGAATCGAAGGCTGCATTCATGGGGTGGAAATATCCATCTTCACCTGTCAGAAAGAAATTCAGAAGCACTCCGATGCAGGTAAAGTGCTACCCACCGTTTTCTGGGACGCCCAAGGAGTTTTGTTGCTGGACTTTTTGGAAGATGCAACTATCAATGCTGCGCGGCCTGGTCTTCTCGTGCCGGCAGCGGTGGCCGAGGGGACTGAGGCGCTCCAGTCACGGTCTGCACGGCCACTACGGTCGGGGGTTCGAATCCCCCCTCGGGCATGGATATTTGTGCCGTCCTTAGGATTACCTAGTTCATAAGTAGTTTGTAAGTTTGGGGACTGGTGACCCCGTAGTTAAGTCCCATAAGCTATACAAACATTTAGTCTTCTCGTATCTAGTGTTCTCTTGTTGGATGAGAATGCGAAACCACACTCTGTGATGGCAACGCAAAACCATATTGCAACTCTTGGTTGGGACCGCCTACACTACACCATCCGCCAACAGTTCTGATGTAGCCGCAAGTGACTTCCATCTGTCTCCAGCTTTGAAGAAGACTCTCGGCGGAAGGCGCTTTGGAAGCAATGCTTACGTCAAACAAGCCGTTCAACGCTTCTTTCGTATGCGAGGCCTTGATTTTTTTTCCGGGACGGCCTTTTGAAGCTTATAAAGCGGTAATATAAATGTCTCAATGTACTTGGAAATTATGTAGAATAATGAAGAGATGTCTTATCTTTAATGCCTCATTCTATTTTTTTTCTCCTTTCGTACGCAACTCTGACCACAGTCGAGAGGGGAAATTTATTTTCCAACTCCCCCTAGTATTAACATCTACAGGTTTCCTCAGGGAATCACATTTAAAAGCTTGAAAGAGGGATCATCGTTTTTCTACCGTTTAATTCTCGAATAGGACGCTGGGAAAAGGAACACCTAAATCTTTCTATTTTCGATATGATTTCTCTTATTTTGTTATGATGAACATGTATCACTATGTAGGTGGGTGCTAACAAAATTTGCTCGTATTCAGGGGAGAAAGATTGTGAATAAAATTTTGCAAATAGATATTGCCGCATCTGATAACTCCTTTCTTTCAATGATTTCCACTCCAACTTTTGCATCCTTTCCGTGACACTCTCTCCCATTCCTCACGACAATACGAAAGGGATTGATCTTCTCTAAATGTTTGCTTTGTCCTCCATCAATTCCCGCTGATGAGTATCTCTCACAGCGCAACAGCACTCCTAAGTACGATGGAAAAATGTAGTACAGGCAGTTTCTTGAGTAGATCGTTGCATCTTATACGTTTTCTGCCAATGAAACGCAGCCTTTGGTTAGCTTTCCCCAAAATATTTCTTAGGTTTTCTTTCCAATTTGAGTCGTCCATAATTGTAATTCCTGGGCAGTCTCTTCAATTTACGGATTTTGTGTTTGACTGCGTTATCGTATAAATGAAGTTTGACCTACTTATTTTAGTAATGACATGCATGACTTCACACTTTTCATCATTTATGGTGAATTGCCAATTTTCGCACATACATATATCTTATGTATACAGTTTTTCACTTTTTTTACCTTGTGGTGTGATAATTAACAGATAAATGACATTACATACGAGGAAAGTCTTCGTGAATTTCTCAGATTGTGTCTTAAACGTAGAAACAGTAGGGGCACTATAATAATTACCCGGGGAACGCCATATATCTCATCTGTTTTACTCGATGACTTTTCGTCAATACCTACGCCCTGTGTCTTACGGGAATCAAGGAAGTGTTATTGCCACCTGTCAATGTTCCGTTGCCCATGACTTTCGGTACAGATATTGTATAGTTGCCTTCGATGCCATCACTCTCTGCGTCGCTACAGAAACGAAAACGGAGGTAATTTCACAACGAAAAGTGGAGACTTGCACCTGTGTAAAAAGGAAAGATACAAGTAAGCCTGTAGATGTATGTTACCATATTTTATCTGTACTGTTTGCCATCGTAATTACAACATGAAGCAATAGTGTTAACGTGGTGAATTTGACAAGGACTGTACATCATCCTTCAACATGCAAATGAGACATAAGAATTTCGAGCAAAATACATTGTAATCCCCTCAGCGATTTCAAAGGACTTGGAACGTACTAAGAAGAGATTGGTTTGTGTCTTCAAAACATGTAATAGAAGTAGAATTGCGGCAGTTAGACGGAGGAAATGAGACACTAAAAGTGCCAAATTCGTTTCGCTATTTCGACAACAAAGTAATTGACGATGTCAAAAGTGCAAAGATGAATCAGAAAATAAGTTGCGGTCTTTTACATTATCCAAATGAGTGGCGCCACCATCAACAACTTTGTTACATTGTATTAGATACGATACGCTCCCAGCAGTGTAACAGTAACGTTGTATTCGGACTTTGGTCTCATTAATACTGAGGTTTAAAATGTGAGCAGCAATAGAGAATCCTACCAACTGTTAGGTATGTAGTGAATTACGATTTCTGTGGACGAAACAAAAGAGACCAGCAGTAATTTACCGTTATATTACTGAAGTGTACGGGAACATTATGAGCGACAGCGTAGTTAGACGCTGGTATTGTGCGATTCGTGACGCACAAATTAACTTTCATAGCAAAGAACTGGTTGGCAGCTGTACAATTCGCCGCTGAATAAAGTCAGCGCAAACGTCACCTGACAAACTTCAAATCACGCAAGTTTTCGTTTGACCGCCATACATTATAGTGCACTCAAACCACAAACGTTGACAGCTGATGATATATGTCAGTAGAGTTCAGCCTTCATGACGGGACATTAAGTGTGTTTCACCATCTCGATAAGCGGGTCAAAGCCCACTGTCCAGTCACTAGTTGATCATTCCGGGGCAGTAATAGAAGAAAGCAAACGGAAAGCTGAAGTTCTAAATTTAACCTTTAAGAAATCTTTCACGCAGGAGGACCGCACAAATATACCATCATTTGATCAACGTACTAATTCCGAAATGGGGGACATAGCAATAGGTATTTCCGGTGTAGAGAAGCAGCTGAGAGAGCTAAATACTAAAAAGTCTGCTGGTCCGGATGGAATACCAGTTCGGTTTTACAAAGACTATTCTGCGGCATTGGCCCCCTACTTAGCTTGCATTTATAGCGAATCTTTAATTCAGCGCAAAGTTCCTAGTGATTGGAAAAAAGCGCAGGTGACTCCAGTGTATAAGAAAGGAAAGAGAACTGACCCATACAATTACAGGCCAATATCGTTGACATCGGTTTCATGTAGAATTTTGGAGCATATTCTCAGTTCGAATATAGTAAATTTCCTTGAAACGGAAAAGCTTCTTTCCATGAATCAGCACGGGTTTAGGAAACATCGATCATGCGAAACTCAGCTTGCCCTTTTCTCACATGACATCTTGCGAGCCATGGACGAAGGGCAACAGGCGGATTGTGTTTTCCTCGACTTCAAAAAGGCGTTCGACACGGTGCCACACTGCAGACTGCTAACGAAGATACGAGCTTATGGAATAGGTTCACAGATTTGTGACTGGCTGGAAGACTTCCTAAGTAATAGAACGCAGTACGTTGTTCTCGACGGCGAGTGCTCATCAGAGACGAGTGTATCGTCAGGCGTGCCCCAGGGGAGTGTGATAGGACCGCTATTATTTTCTATCTATATAAATGATCTGATGGACAGAGTAAGTTGTAATTTGCGGCTGTTTGCTGATGATGCTGTGGTGTATGGGAGGGTGTCGTCTGTAACTGACTGTAATAGCATACAGGTTGACTTAGACAAAATTTCTAGTTGGTGCGAAGAATGGCAGCTAGCTCTCAATGTAGAAAAATGTAAGGTGATGCGCATGAGTAGAAAAAACAATCCTATAATGTTCGAATACAGCATCAGTAGTGAGCTTCTTGATGCGGTCGCGTCGTTCAAATATCTAGGCGTAACATTGCAGAGCGATATGAAATGGAACGAGCATGTAAGGACAGTTGTGAGTAAGGCAGACAGCCGACTTCGGTTTATTGGGAGAATTTTGGGAAGATGTACTTCACCTGTAAAGGAGACCGCGTATAAAACGCTTGTACGACCACGTCTTGAGTGTTGCTCAATTATTTGGGACCCGCAGCAGATCGGTTTGAAGGAAGACATAGAGGCGGTTCAGAGGCGAGCAGCTAGATTTGTTACCGGTAGGTTCGACCAATGCGCGAGTGTCTCGGAAATGCTCCGGCAACTCAATTGGGGATCGCTGGAAGAAAGACGACGTTCTTTTCGTGAATTTCTGTTAAGTAAATTTAGAGGGCCGGAATTTGAAGCTGAGTGTAGTACGATCTTGCTGCCGCCTACTTACATTTCGCGTAAAGATCACAAAGACAAGATAAGAGAAATTAGGGCTCGTACGGAGGCATATAGGCATTCTTTTTTTCCTCGTTCAATTTGGGAGTGGAATAGGAAAGGAAATGCCTAGTAGTGGTACGGTGTACCCTCCGCCACGCACCTTACGGTGAATTGCGGGGTATGTATGTAGATGTAGATGTAGATCTCTCGGCAACATTATCGACAACTATCATAAGGAGCAATTAGAGAATTTATTTTTTTGAGCAGGAACCTCAAATGGCAACTCATAAATCCTGATAGTACTAATTCCTTGCTCAACATGATTGATAGTGCCATTACCAATATTATCATCTCTGCGATTAAATTTCAGTGACCGGCCTGTGTCTTTAACTACATTGGCACATAATTCGAAAGATGCCAGTTTCACATACAGAGACCAATCTTAGTATTCTAAAAATATAATAGGAAATATTGAATATAGTGCAAACAACGTAATATCTATTTGGAACATCTAAATTATAATCATATAAACAATAAACTCTTGCGTCTCTAAAACTATATTCTGGATACCATATTGCATGCATTTACTACACAAATTTTACTTTAGTTATTCTACTGTACCTCCTAATAGACGACATATGTTTTCGAACCTACCCAGTCGCGTGAGGATAAATGGTGTTGAACATACCCCATACGCCGCAAGCACACAGCATTTGTAGCCCTACTGTTATTCGAGGCAGTACCGCTTATTTGCTGAGTTCTCGTGATCACCGACATATAACATGACGTGAAGGAAGACAGACAAGGTAAAAGAGAGAAATATCGTGTCGCGGTGGAATGGCCGAGAGCTGTAAGGGACCTTGCTGCGGAGCGCGTGGTTCCTCCCCGTAGGAGGTTCGAGTCCTCCTTCGGATTACGGAAGTGTGTGTGTGTGTTACACTTTGGTTAGTTTAAGTAGTTTGTAAGCCTAGTGACTAATAACAACTGTTGTTAACTCCCATCCATTTAAAACGTTTGAACAGTCGAGAAATATTGTGATCAATATGTACAAATAAAACAAATCTCTTACCGAAATTGCGAGAGCACTCAACAGAAGCAAAACTACAGTGTTCTGCACCATTCAGCACTTCATGCAAACGAACTGTGTTGTAAACAACCATAGAACTGGCGCTTCTTCTAAACTCACTACCAGAGACAGGAGACAAATAGTGAAAATGTTGAAACAGAATCAAAGAATTACTGCTTATGAAATTAGAGAATGTCTTGAATAATGTTCTGGCGCTATGGTTAACACAAAAACTGTTGTACGGGTTTTAAATAGTGCTAGCTACAATATTCATGTTCCGAGGAAGAAGCCATACGTCAGTCTAGTGATTCAGAAGAAGAGAATAGAATTTGCTAATGAGTACTGATGAAACCAATAGGATTCTAGGCACACGTTCTCTGGTCTAACGAGAGCTATTTGTGCCTTATACAAGAGCGACGGACGTCTTAAAGTGTGGAGGCTTCCAAATACAGAATAGGATCCTAAGAAAACGGCAGATACAGGTGGACAAGTTTGAATACAACAGGACTTCTGAAAATAATCTTATTAAAAGTGCAGAGTGGCTGGAATTAGAAAATTAATTTACTTCCAGCAGGTCAAAGATCCAAAGCACACTACTGAAATTGTAAGGTTTTGAATAGGACTTTTGAATGAACTCTACGATCACCAAAAAAACACATACAGATAATGCCCAAACGACTCGCAGCAATAATTCAAAGATAAGGAATATTATCTAAATATTAGCTGATGTCTGTCCGAATACTTAAGTCGAGTTGTAAACTGACTATTTACTTTCTTTCTTGTACTGTAAATACATTTGTTTTGCTTTCATGAGTTTATATGTTTAATAAAAGACTGAAGTTTATTTTGTGCCAGTCTTATTTATGTATACTTCCTTTGAATAGCTATAAAGTGAAATAATTCAGAAAAAATTTTATGTTCGTATACTTACGTCAGTGTTTGTACATGACCCTATTTACAATAGGCATATGGTGTCCAGTATCTTCGAGTCAGTTCTTAGCAACTTGTATTAGCCAATCTTCTAATTCAAAGGAAGAGGATAGGGCAAATTTGCAATGTAAAGCGAATTTCAAGGTGTCTTTTTCAATTATTTGACCCATTAATGGATTTCATCGTTTGCAGCAAACTAAGTCTGCTCCAACCACTAATGTAAGCGGACAGACTAAGCTCCGTAGATGTAAACAAACCGCCGCCGCAGCTCGAAGCACCACCGCTGCAGCAAGCAGAATGCCCATTTAGCCATCGTGGATAACGTCTCCATCCACAACAGAAGAGAGGATTATTCCCATTTACGTTCAACGTTGGGATGCTATTCTGCCATTAGAGGGCCGCGGCAATATTAATACGAGTTAGTTAGAATCCCGGCGTTGCAAATCTCTATCCAGTACCTCCGATTCTATTCAATGTCTTTGATATATAGAGTTATGTCCATTAAAATAGTTATTGTATGCAAATTTATCAAAGAACTCAGAAACAAAAAAGCCCCAGGAGTGGACAGAATAACACCAGAACTAATCAAGGGGGGAGGTGAGGGCTTGCATTTGCAGATATATAAACTGATCCAGTTGATATGGCAGAAGGAGACACTGCCATAAGAATGGAAATTGGCTATAATATGCTCAATATACAAGAAAGGAAGCAAAATGCATTTTGACAACTATAGAGGTATCAGCCTCTTGAATCTAACATATAAAGTACTATCCAACATAATCTTCAGAAAATTGCAATCAATCATAGAGAACAACGTACAGGAGTACCAAGCTGGCATCCGAACTAACCCTTCAACAATAGACCACATTTTCACTCTGAGACAACAGTTGGAAAAACACTGGGAATATGACAAACATATCTACAGCCAGTTCGTGGATTTTCAACGTGAATATGACGAAATAGCCTGCACAATGCAATGCATGACCTCAGAATCCCTGAGAAGCTACTGAGATGGTGCAAAGCTGTATGGAAGGGTTAAAGGCAGCAGTACGTTTCCGAGGAGTCACATGAGAAACATTAGAGATTGAAACAGATCTCAGGCAAGGGGATGCACTTTCATGTGTTTTGTTCAATGTCATCTTAGAGAAAATAATAAGAGTGTGTAGATAACAGGAGTGGGCTGGAGTACAGATGGACGGTAACTTTTTCTCGCATATGCAGATGACGTAGTCCAGCTAAGTGAATCAAAGCACGTGTTGAAAGGAATGTACCAACACAAGGACAGCTATGCGCAGATGGTTGGGCTCAGAGTGAATCAAGATAAAACAGAGTTCATGCAATTATGAATAAGACAAGAGCAAGAAAAATTTCTAGAGACAAATGGCATGAGACTTAAGAGAGTATACCAATTCAAATACTTGTGATCTTAGTTTAAGACGGACAACAAAATAGAAATGGACATCAAGGAAAGACTAGCTGTGGGAATGAATTGCACACATTCCCTCAAAGAGATGCTTGGCTCTACATCAGTTTCAGTCAACACTAAGATGAAAATCTGTAACATGATGATATGCCCAGCGGTAATGTACGGTTCAGAAACGTGGAGCATGACTAAACGAGACAAAGGAAAAACTATTAACATTGGAAAGAAAAGTAATGAGTAAGATATGGGGACCAATTTTAGATAACGGAGAATGGAGAAGGAGAACGAATGAGGAAATATACCTTCTGATGCGACAGCCAAATATCTTACAGATGATAAATATCAAGAAATTACAGTTAGAGGACCATGTACCGCGTATGCCAGAAGGAAGAAAGGCGAAGATGGCACTAGAAGGAAAACCAAGCACCAAAACACCCCATTGGACGACTAAGGCCGCACAGGCGAAAGACCTGGCAGCCCCGGAGATTGAAGGAGGAACCGGGCACAAAACAAGAGGGAATGAAGGCAGTTCGTGGAAGCATCGCGTGGTCTGCAGTGCCTTGTGATCGCTAGATTGTATGACTGCATGCAAAATTGTAGTTCGCTATTGAATGCCGTTTTATTACGAAACACAAGTAAATTTAATGAACAGATTTTATAATTTTAGTTACATAAAAATGGCGTTTTGGTGCGTAGACTCCAAAATGCGCTCGCCAAACACATCAGTGGACTATAATTTCGAGCGGCGTATCCCACGGGAAAGGTGCCGGCTATACCACATGTAGTCGGTACCTCTCACCACATAACCTCATCTGCATTTTCTGCCGTTTGAACTGTTCTAAGGAGAGTTTCTTGATTCTGAATATGATGGCCACAAAAGCCAAAAATGACACGAAAAGTACATTGTGCTATATTTATGATAAAATATTAAATTTCAAAACTACTCTGAGTACCTGGAGAAAATGTCCTTAGCGATGCAAAAGACAAATATTTAATCAATAAATAATTGGATCCAGAGAGAGATTTAGTTTCGTAATGATCTGCGATAATGACTGTAGGGCGAAACATTAAATTGGTTTCCAAGACTGGGATTCGAACTCTAGTATTATAGTGAGCAAGAGCCCGTGGTTGGAATCTCAGCCTTGGCGTAAAATTAAACAGCACTTCACCTTTCACTAATTTTCGGAATGAATTTAGCAATTCACAGACAAAAATGTGGAGGCTACATAGTCAGTTACAATTTATGTTCGTGAAATTGTTAATACCACCAGTGCACAAGATAATCTACCTACGCAGAACTCTTGTACGCATCAACTTGTGGTATACTCTTCATAAATTCAAGCTTAGAACGTAGTCCGGCTTTCTGGCTAGACATCTATGCTACATAGGAATTGATACTGTGGATATATACAACTGAACGACAAATTCCTGAAGGAAGACTTCGGTACAGCTATAATAAACGTTAATTTATGAGCTTCGCGTCTGGCTTCAGATCATCCTCCAGTTCTCTAAGAAATAGTGGTAAACAATACATGGGCATGGCGGCTGGACCATTAACCGTGGAAAGATACATTGACACTTTAATCGCACCGGTGACGTGCCTGTTGTATTCTCGTGACTCCATTACACACGGGAGGGCATGAGCTTGAATTTCCTTACTGCAGTGCCTCCCAACCGCTTTTAGACCAGGCAACACCTAGATTTCTTTGTTGTGTGCACACGCCACAAGGTTTAAGAAAAATAAACGGTGTCAATCAAAAAATAAGCTTTTATTGAAACTTTTGACATAATCGTTAGCCACGGCGGAGCGGCCGAATGCACTGCGGCCCTGTGCTACGATGCGCGAGGCCGTCCCTCGTAGGGGGTTCGAATCCCTCCTCGGACATGGATGTTTGTGCCGTCTTTAGTATAAGCTAGTTCATAAGTAGTTTGTAAGTTTAGGGACTGATCACCTCGTAGTTAAGTCCCATAAGCACTACAGACATTTGAACGTAATCGTTAAAAGTTATATATGCGGTGTTTCTTCTTACAGAGATGCCCGAAAGAACAGACACGAAATATATAACTTGAAATCAGGTGATGACGGCCGATGATCCTTTCTTCAGTGTGTATGCACACCACGTCCTAACTCTTACGGGAATCGGTTACATGCCGTGAGTACTGAGTGATAATGGGTAGGGACACTACGTCAGAGTGTGTGGATAAGTTTGAGTCTGGCGACAGGCGAGCAGTGGTAGCCCGCGCGGTTGCGGTGATTGCTTTTATTCCCAGCACCCTAAAGCTTCCTGCTTCCTTTCCTGCTACCTGCATTCCTGTCTCCATAGCTCTGGTAAATACATATCAACAGTGCTACTTTATAGAAACTTTGAGTAGAAAATTAAATTAGATTTACAGCAATGTCATTATAGATATTTAATTTTAAATTTCGGTAATCTGATCTTTAATACTATTGCTCAAAGCTACACCCATTAATCAATTGCTTGATATATTGGTAAGTAGAGAATGCTTGTTTACTCCGTCTTCAGTAACGACGCAGTCTATGGAACGTTAATCCCTGATCTCAACTTGTTCACGTAAATTAATCAAAAATCAAATGTCTGTAAATCTATCGGACCAAATTGCGTGGTCAGCAGTCCGTAGCTTACAAACTACTTAAACCTAGGTAAACTAATCTACGGACAAACACACACATCCATGCCCCAGGGAGGAATCGAACCTCCACGGCGAGCAACCGCGCGCTCCGCAGCGAGGTGCTTTAGACCGCTCGGCCACTCCACCGCGGCTTAAATTAATCATGCAGAAAATCGTAAGTCAGCAGAAGGTGATTACCGGACTGTTATTTTTATGATGTTGCCGTTTTACAACAAAACTGCAAAAGACAATGGATTCAAATGCCTTCTAACAATTTATTTTATTTTTTACATTCACAATACTAGGCGATGTATCCCCAACGGCTCTACCGCAGTGGATGCACCGAATCCGCTATGTTACGGAACTTATGCACTGTCGGTCGTGGCTAGCACTTGGACGGGTCCCCGTCTGGGTCTGGCAAGCTCAGTTACAAAGCGGTATGCACTGAGTCCTTCTAAGGCCAAACGAGGAAGTTACGTGATTAGGAATTAGCGGCTCCGGTTGAGAAAACTGACAAAGGCCGGGTGTGTGGGGGGCTGACTACGTTCCCCTCCGTACAGCATCCGTTGACGCCTTCGGGTGTAAGATGAGACAATGGCCAGTACGTACCCGTTGGGCGTCTCGAGACGCATAGCATGGAGTTTAGAGTATAAATTACACCCATGTTATCCAAATCTGCCATCATTAGTGCACGGGTCACAGGTTGGGAACCACTGCTTTATCATTAGCGCGACCACAATACAGATATGATTTTTTTAAGCAATTGTTGTAACCTGAGGATGGAGCTGTAACACTCAAACTGCTCGTACAGCTAATTATTAAGTCTTCATTGGATTAATTTATACCATAAAAACGTAACATCTGTCAGTTTTGTCAAGAGGATAATCAGAGCTTCAAATTACCCAAATAAATAAAACATAAAATGCTTAGTCTTAGCCACTCGAAACAATTAAGAGGTGCTGTAATAGGAATATGAAGTGTTTTGGTGGTTTCAGCGCTCTTGACAGCTTATGTACAACTTACTAAATAATTGAAACTTCCTGGCAGATTAAAATTGTGTGCCGGAACCGGGACTCGAAACTGGGACCTTTGCCTTTCGTGGGCAAGCGCTCTACCGACTGAGCTATCCCGACACGACTCAAGATGCCGCCTCACAACTCTACTTCCGCCAGTACCTCACCTCCTACTTTCCAAACTTCAAAGAAGCTCTCCTGCGAAACTTGCAAGACTAGCACTCCTGAAAGAAAGGATATGGCTGAGACATGGCTTAGCTACAGACTAAGGGATGTTTCCAGTATGAAATAGTGCTAGTCTTGCAAGTTTCGCAGGAAAGTTTCTGTGAAGTTTGGAAAATAGGAGGCGGGCTACTGGCGGAAGTAGAGTTATGAGGCGGCATCGTGAGTTGTGTCGGGATAGCTCAGTTGGTAGAGCGCTTGCCCGCGAAAGGCAAAGGTCCCAGGTTCCAGTCCCGGTTCCGGCACACAGTTTTAATCTGCCAGGAAGTTTCATATCAGCACACACTCCGCTGCAGAGTGAAAATTCATTCTACTAAATAATTGTTTTCTGAAACTGATGAGTTTTTAACTGGAGCTGTTAACTGGTAATCGTGATTAATAATTTAGCCTAACCTTACAGTGCACGGAAGTCAGTTAGCGACCACAACCACTTAGTTGGGTGTCGTAATTACAGAATTTATATTGCTGCCCGCGGCCCATGTTTATCGGTACATCCTTTCGTTCCCGAGGGCCAACAGCAATCAGTCATGTTAAGCTCATTAGTGGCTGCGCTGGTATAACTTGGAACGCTGACGTAGCCTGCCCCCCTCTGCCCCCAATCATCGGCGCTTCCCGCAGGACCCCCGGCTGCTCTGCTGCATCCACTCCGTGAGAGCCAATTACGTCACGTTTAACTTTTTTCCAGGTGATATTTCCCCGTAAAATGCAAATGGTACTTCAGTCGGGATTACAGCACTCACGTTTCAGCAACCTACTGCCGATATAATGGTAATACGTGGCCACTCGCACGCCCATCAAACGATATTTCGGAACTAAAAGTGCCGGTGTTCTTGTTTTTAACGAATCGCCACTGAACTGAGGTCTCAACTCGCTTCTAACATGAGAGGCGCTGATGTAGTTTCCAGTATGTGGTATGGTTTTACGCGTTTTCCTGCCCTAGTCTATCCCTTACAACCCTCTTTATATATTATTGGCTATAAAATATGAACTAGATTATTGCATATCAAACTTGGTTTCGCACTACAGTTTTTACTCACAGACTTCACTAATCACCAAATTTATTATATCATAATGAATCAGGTTTTGTTTACCACACGCTCCTTTTTTTTTTTAGTCCAGTTTTACTATAAACCTGTTTTTCCCCACTTCTATTCCTTACCTACTCTTTTGTTATTCTATCTAATTAATCTTCAACATTTTTGTGTAGTGACACATTTTCTTTCAAATTCCCTTCTGTTCTTTTCTCTGCCGCTTGATAATAACGTTAAACTCCAGCACAATGCTTTACTCCGTATACTTTCAAAAAACACTGTCAAACATATAAAGTTGTATTGAATGTTAACAAAATCCTCTTTTAAAAAATTTCTTTCTTCTTTTCGATATCCTGCATGTTAAATCTTCTAATCTTCAACCATCATAAGTTAGTGTGAAGCCCCAATAGCAAACCTCATTTGCCACTTTTAGTGTTTTCTTTCTCAAGTATTGCTTCTAATCCAGTCTGTCGTTTGTGACCTTTCAGTTCCTATAGTTTATCCCTTCTACATTCGAAATATTAATGACTTTAGTTCTCTCAATATTGTTAAAAGCTTTCTATAAACATGCATCTGCTACACACAAACGTTTTCTTCCTTCGAAGCACCTTCCATGTTATGAAATAGGGTCACTATCGTTTCATGTGATACTTGATTTCTCAGGAAGTGAAGGTAATCTTATTAGAAATTGACCTACACTATATTTTCAAATCTTCGGTAATTAATTTTCGCAAAATTTTCAAATGATGACCTACTGAATTGATGTTTCGATAGTAATTACAGCTGACAGTAATTTCTTCGTAATTTTAATTAATAATTTCTGCTTGAAGTCAGAAGGAGTTTTATATCTTACACACTACGTGGAATATTTTTAATTGCTAGCTTTCCCAAGGTTCTCAATAATTCCGGGACAAGATCGCCTGCTGTAGAGGTCTTGTTCTACTTAGGTCTTTTAGTTCTCTACTGAATTATTTTCGCAGGTTTGTATTTCAGATCTCATTTTCACCTGCTTCTTCCTTCTCTCTTAATAATATTTTTCTCAGTAGTGTCAGTGAATAGAAATGTTCTGTCAAAAATTTTACAACTGACTATCTTCTTAACAATCTGATTAATTTCAATTACGACGCGACGTAATACTGGGCATTGGGTGCCTGACGCCAAGTTGCAGATAGCGAAACTGTGAACAACATATTGGACCATATGAATAAGAAATAGCAGATGCTCCGGAGAAGATTATCAGAGCAAAGTAACACTCTCTGACTAAGTTCTCAATTTCGTATGAATAAAAAAAGCCGAAGCCTATGCTCTGAGCAAGACGTTCTTTCTCGCTACCTTCCCTGCTTTTTGAGTTAAGTTCTCAGTGCGTATGTTGTTGTCATGTCCGGCATAGTGCAGCTGTTTAACCGCATATTTCTTTCAGCTAGCTCAGTCAGGTAAACTACTCGGTGTACAAATATGGAATAAACATCTAGGTGTTCTGGAAGAGTTTTACTTTGTTTAGATTTTCGTTTATTTTGCAGCAGCAGATTAGGAAGACTAAATATGGACAGTTTACGGAACTGAATTTAATTTTTTGACAATGTTACCGAATTTTAAACATGCTAGTAACTTTTTTGATACTGAAGTTATGTTAATCCCAATAAGCGAACAAGATATTAAGAACATATCACACTGCAATCTCATTTAACCTGCATCTCTCTCTCCCTCTCTCTCTCTCTCTCTCTCTCTCTCTCTCTCTCTCTCTCTCTCTCTCTCTGAGTTTTCAACACGAAATACTTTTGTTTAAATAGTACGTCCAACGGACTCCTCATGCATTAATTGCAATAGGCTGTATGATTTTGGTACGAGAAACTGACCGATATGTTTGTAGTTAATCAGTTATTAATTTTTCTGTTGCGTCCACTAACATCTAACATAACAGAAATCAAGATTTACGTTTTGAGAAAACTTACCTTAAAGAGGTCAAACAGCTTCGTTAGAATGAACGAGAGCAGTACATAAAAGATTACCTCAGTACTATTTATTTTGTGGTACAGACTGCGAAGTCTGGAGAGGGACTTGATTTATAATTAACTTGATAAGGCCTTATTAATAGACCATATTTCGAAATATATACAATATAATTTTGTTATGTAGTGATTTACAGTTGTAAATACGCACTCCACCCACGCAGCCTAATCCACTTGTGTTTAATTTGTATGTCAATAATGAAAATACTCCATTGACTATGTGAAATGCTTGAAGTGCTACTGTAATGATATTTGTGAAGAGAACTACTCACCAGACAAATGATGTTTTCATTATTTTATTTGTATTAACTTTATGTTGTTTGTTTTTAAATCTATGGGACTTGACTACTCTGGTCATCAGCCCCTAGACTTAAGAAGCCGGCCGCGGTGGCCGAGGAGACTGAGGCGCTTCAGTCACGGTCTGCACGGCCATTACGGTCGGGGGTTCGAATCGCCCCTCGGGCATGGATATTTGTGCCGTCCTAGTTCGTAAGTCGTTCATAAGTAGTTTGTAAGTTTAGGGACTGATGACCCCGTCGTTAAGTCCCATAGACTATACAAACATTTGAACATTTGAGACTTAAGAACTACTTAAATTAACATATTCTACGGATAACGTACATACCTACGCCCGAGGGAGGACTCTAACCTCAGAGCAACCGCGTGCTCCGCAGCAAGGCGCCTTAGAGCGCTCGGCCATTTCACCACGGCTGTACATCTTATTGTACTGCTTTGTGCACTAAAGGGTCGAATGATGCCTACGAGAGTCAATGTCGGTATCATCGTTACCCCTCTGCCTTGATAGATATGACGGCGCACCACATGCACGAGTTCTGTCTACGAGTCAGTATAGCAGAGTACGAAGCCGATCTAGCAGTGCTACTGTTCCAGGGGATGCGTCTACAGCGACAAGCCGGAACAATACTATTGACTGTAGCTAGGAGGAGATCACTGCAGCCGGCCACGGTGGCCGAGGGGTCTGGGCGCTCCAGTCACGGTCTGCACGGCCACTACGGCCGGGGCTTCGAACCCCCCCCCCCCCCCCCCCCCCCTCTGGCATGGATATTTGTGCCGTCCTTAAACTTAGCTAGTTCATAAGTAGTTTGTAAGCTTAGGGACTGATGACGACGTAGTTAAGTCCCATAAGTTCTACAAACATTTGAACATTTTAGATCACTGCAGAACTGTGTACTGCGTAATAGGCAGACGTTTACAACCACAAGCACCTCACCTAAAGTTGAGTATTACCTTCGATTGTAATAAAAGTATATGTGAACTAATCACTTCTTTCAGTTGCAGACCTTGTCCACAGTCCTTACTAGCCGCGGCCCACCTTTCAAACCTAAGCATCCCGAGGTCACGAAAATTTACACGTTTCGTTTTGTGCCCACTAACACTTTTATACCTTCAATATTGTGCATATAGTTTAGTTGGGTCTGATTTTTAAACAGGGTAAGTCGGGATTCGATGGACCACGGGAATAGGCGCACAAGTCGAATAATTCGCTCGTCTGCCACCGTAACACTGCAGTCGGTGTCTGGGGTTCTTCTTGAGTAGACGTTTACACATTTAGTTTTGCTCGTTTGTTTCGTGTGCATTTTTTTTTCCTTTTGCTGATTTGATAAATATTTTATGCTATATATTTTCTTTGTTATGCAGTCATATTTTTTCATAGGTTTCGACGTAATATCAGTGCTATAACGTATTTTATACTTGGGTACAAGCAACAGAGAGCTGATACATGTATCCCTGAGAAATGGGATTGATGGACCAGCGAAATTTGGGACAGGTGGCCCACTTAAAAATTCAGAGATATTTCAAGGAATGGTATTGCTATTTCTGCTCCTAGTAGTTCAAGAAATGAAACTAATGCAGGTACTTCAAGAGCTATGGGGATGTTTCTGTGTCTGGATCTTGAACAATACTAGAATATATATGGCAATATATCCTCCTTGAAATTATTGTACGAAATACATCCATTGCTTTATATCAACGAAGTTCAGACTTGTAAAGGTTCAAACGATACCTAAAATTTTAAGCTTTTCAATAAACAATTTTCCTTAAAATGAAAAAAAAGACTGATGAGTCAAAGATGAAGATAAAAGAATAAAGAAAGGAAACGCAAGACGAAAGACAGGGAGGAAAGGGGAAAACGGAGGAAGAAAGAGAAGTTATTAATAAAAATTTGCAGCGATAATTTTTATTCAAGAAACTGGGTTTAAGTTTGCTGTCTATTGTGTAAAGAGAACTACAGTGAAATAGAACGAGATGATTGAATTAAGTGTGTGTCATGCTCTCGCTGCACAAAAAAAGGTTGCACCAGATTTGAAAATAAATGCGAGTACTTTAGAAAGCGAAATACACGAAATAAAATTGCTGCAGAATGATTACAGGTCTGAGCCACGAGAAAATAAATTGGGCAATTATATTGACTATCAGATTTACCAAAATTGTCGGATTAGCAACTTTATCGCCCCCCGCTCTCTTTGACGCGACAGACGGAACATGTATAGTACCACCCACAGTAACAACGTTATGGGCAATTTAAAACTTTTTTCCACGATCCAAGACCTGAGATTACTTGACGGTAATCTAAATGGTCAAGAATCTTTCTCTAGACATTGAAGCCACGCTATGAGATCTAAAATGCTTGCATACGAAACAAGGCCTCGCTTGTACCTTTTTGCATGACACTGGCCTGGATTCAGTAAAATTTGTATGGGATAAAGATGCAGAACCACTCACGGGCTAATGGAGATTTTGCTACGAGTCAGTTATACCCACCGTCACGCCAAGCCAAGAAGGAAGAGAAGATTTTCAGAAATAAGGACCCATCAAGTTGAAGCGTGGGCACAGTGTATACATGGGTGCCCTTGGTGAGAATTGCCTCTGGGATTATCGGCTAGCGTCGCTTGCCCAAGGGTGGTCATCATTCCATGTGGCTTCCTCACGTCTGCACGAGAAGCACTGGGCCGTGATCTTCAACTTTCATAAAACTGATGTCGTGTTGGTTATCAGTGGCGCGAATACCTTCGAGTACCCAATTTCATTGAAATTAGTCCGAACTACAGGGATATGTCAAGTGCGCATGCATTGTAATGGGTCGCCATCTTGACATTTCCCAAATTTCCTGCCATGTTCACCATTAGCGAGTTGAAAAACATAAACGATGTTACACTTTTTCATTCAAAAATATTGCTTAAAAATCTGTCCTGAAAAATTGATTTTGTAATTCCTGCGGAATCATAACCATCTTAGTCTCTGACGTCGGTGGTTTAGTGTCGTATCAGATCTCTTATGAGGAGTGCAATTTGTACGCAATATGTAAAACAAGGGATCGAACAGCCTTTCAGGGTCTAATGCAGTAGACGTTGCCTTGGGCTTATCAAAGTTTTTCTCGACCCCTACAGCACTCATTTCTTTCCGTCCAGTGAAGAGATTGGCAGCATTTAGACTGATGTGGAAAACGGTTATGATGCACGTCAAAGTTTTTAGACTTTGGTTTTATTCATCAACAAAAGATTTTCAAGGTACCTATGAAATAAATCCGACCGTTTCTATATCAGGAAATAAACAGGTAGAATATGTTAGTCTTTTGTGTCATCCTTTGCTAAATTAAAAAATCATAGAGGAGACAAATCGTTACGAATTACAAAGTCCTCTGGCGAAAACCACTCATTGAAAGCTTGGAATCCTCTCAAAAGAGGTGAGTTCCAGCGCTTCCTGAATTTTTCAGTTCTAATGGATCATGTCCTTAAGGGGAATGTTAAAAAGCTATTCGTCTACATATCCCTTGCTACACACTCCACTTTTTTGTTAAATAATTGCTCCTGATAGATATCACCACATTCTCCACATTTTACATTTCCGTAAAAATGAAGAAATTACTAATCACTCTCACTAAATCAAGCCAGTATTAGGGCACGTACAAGAAAATTTGCAGGAACTCATACTCAGTGTAAAAATCTTTACATTAATGAAAATCTAGATGGGTACCACTGGTGATACTGCTTCTCACTTCTTCCAACCATATTTTTAAAATTACCATGTAATATTCGTGGATTATTGGTATAAATCCCCAAGTTTAGCTAACTTTTTCCATGATCTTTATATTCGAATATGTGGTACGATAAAAGCGAACAGAAAGGGAATGCCTAATCTGCATAATAAATTGAATTGTAGTAAACTTCGAGTCACTCATAGCGAAGCATGGATGGCACTAACGTTGGAAGAGAATCGCATTGTGCACATGTTGACAAGTATGCATGAACTTAACTTTTGTGCGAATGGAGAGACGCATTATAATACCCAAGAATATATTATGAAGCCAACATATTTTTTATTATTTTAATGAAAACGTCGGTGGTGTAGATGGTATCGACAAACAATTATCTGTAACAGACAGGTTGCGGAAAGCAATGAAGTGGTATTGAAAACACTTCTTCCACCGTATTGACATCTGCTTAATTAAATCTCACGCTTCATATAAAATGAGAAATGAATAGCCTATGTCATTTACTCAATTAAAATTAGAGATTAGTAGATAATTATTGAATTTGATCCCGCTGAAAACTATACTTACAATACCGATTCTGCCATTCGGCTGATAGACCGATATTTCCTCGGAGAAAGTACAAGATGCCATTTATGTACTTTAAGTAGGAAAACAAAGAGACCATCAATCATTTGTCCCACTTGTAATGTCCCTCTATACATAGCATCATGCTTTGAAGAGTACCACACCGAAGTGCTATTATGAAGTCCAACGATGGAGAGAGACAGAGAAGGGGTCATAACATGATGTATACGAACGTGTGAGGCCAGGTCACAACTAAAATCTAGCACACAGACGTGCGATACAAGGGGGGTCACGAAAATCATGCACCGCAAAGGGATCATGTGTCCGCCACGTCCTATTCGTTGCTCCTGGGCCACGCTAAGAGCGTAATGTAACAAAATTTGCCCGTAACGTCCCCATCGAATCTGAAGATATAGCGTGGGGCGATTTACGTAACCTAGCACTAAATGGGACTATATATATTTCTGGGACCTCCGGAAACCCGAATTCAGGTGCACGTTGGGCCCTGGTCCCACCGCTCAACGTCATCTTCGCGACGAGTAGCACGAAACCCCCAAAGTAAGATTTCTGCTAGTTTCCAGAGAACGTATGAATTACGGGTCCAAAAGCGCTAGGGAGCCCTCGTCGATCCACCCCTTGGCCAGTTCGAAATTTGGCTACATTTCGGAGTCATTACTGTGACGGGAAGAATTGATAAACACTTGTACAGTATACCAAATTTCCCACGATATTCACAGGATAGTCGAGTCTCTCATAATGAACGATAAGCCAACCCGCGCCGATCGCTGACAGTTAATAATTAGTGAGAACATACTTACTTTTGCTCCAAACCTCTTACGGGATTGGGAGGAGAGAGTATTCATAAATCAAAGAGCACGTTTAAGATCGCGTTTTTGATTATTCCGTTCTGTAGTTACCAATGATACTACCCTTCGATGTACATCTTGATGTTACAAGTGGAGAGCTACAAAACAACAGATAGTAACAGTGAAACGACTAAGAATCTTAGAAATATATTCAGTTGGAAAGTAGCTGTGCCTCGCGCAAAGACGCTCGAGTAATACAGGATGAGTCATCTAACATTACCGCTGGATATATTTCGTAAACCACATCAAATACTGACGAACCGATTCCACAGACCGAACGTGAGGAGAGGGGCTAGTGTAATTGGTTAATACAAACCATAAAAAAATGCACGGAAGTATGTTTTTTAACACAAACCTACGTTTTTAAATGGAATCTCGTTAGTTTTGTTAGCACAGCTGAACATATAAACAAATACGTAATCAGTGCCCTTTGTTGCATTGTAAAATGTTAATTACATCCGGAGATATTGGAACCTAAAGTTGACGCTTGAGTACCACTCCTCCGCTGTTCGATCGTGTGTATCGGAGAGCACCGAATTAAGTAGGGTTGTTTTTGTTTGTTTTTTAAGCTTATGGGACTTAAATACGTGGTCATCAGTCCCTAAACTTAGAAGCTACTTATCATCTACCTTATACTAAGGACGGCACAAATATCTATGCCCGAGGGGGGATTCGAACCCCTGACCGTAGTGGCCGTGCAGACCGTGACTGAAGCGCCTCAGTCCCCTCGGCCACCGCGGCCGGCAATTAAGTAGGGATCCAAAGGGAATGGTGATGTACCTTAGATACAGAAGAGACTAGAACAGCACATTACGTCCACATGCTAACACCTTTATTGGTCTTTTTCACTGACGCACGTGTACATTACCATGAGGGGGTGAGGTATACGTACACACGTGGTTTCCTTTTTTCAATTACGGAATAGAGTGTATCCCGACATGTCAGGGCAATAGATGTTCAAAGTGGTGGCCATCACTTGCAGTACACAATTGCTATCTATGGCGTAATGAATGTCGTACACGCCGCAGTACATCTAGTGTAATGTCGCCGCAGGCTGCCACAGTATGTTTTTTCATATCCTATGGGTGTTGTAGGCACATCACGATACACATTCTCCCTTAACGTACCCTACAGAAAGAAGGTGAAAGATCAGGAGAACGGGCTGGCCAATTTATAGGTCCTCCACGTCCTATGAAGCGCCCGTCTAACATCCTGTCAAGGGTAAGCCTAGTGTTAATTGCGAAATGTGCAGGTGCACCATCATGCTGATACCACATACGTCGACGCGTTTCCAGTGGGACATTTTGGAGCAAAGTCGGCAGATCATTCTGTAGAAACGCGATGTATGTTGCGGCTGTTTGGGCCCCTGTTTGTTACAACACGCAACTGAACGTCGGAGGTTTCAAGCGTCAACTTTAGGTTACAATATTGTGGTGTCGCACAAGTCCAAAGTGCGCGCCACCTACTTTCGCCGCGCGCCGCCATGCACGCACGGCACGGCGTTCTTACGACATCAGCCATGAGCGCCCTCTGCTAGAACTCCGCTCGTGGCCACCACTGAACGACATCGTTCACTTGGGACTGAGATAGGAACCAGTTAACTACTTCGGAATCAGATAGGCACCAGTGAAGTCTTGGCTATTGGATAGGCACTAGGCAGGCCTCAACTATGTATCAGCATTCTGCAGTACTGAGCTATGTAAAAGTTAAGTATTGTATCAATTCTGTGCAATATATATCTCGTTCTTATTTACTCTAGTGTTTCTAGTTTCTGGCTGCTCCCCTCCGTACCTGCACCAGCGTGCTATCTTTATTCCTGTGTCGGTCTCATTCCACTCGGCCACCGACACCTACGACGGAAATGAGACACAAAAGCGGCGACGAGGCTGGGACACAAAAAATATCTCCGGATGTAATTAACATTTTACAATGAAACAAACGGCACTGATTACGTTCAAATGTTCAAATGTTTGTAAAGCTTATGGGACTTAACTACGGGGTCATCAGTCCCTAAACTTACAAACTACTTATCAACTAGCTAATCCTAAGGACGGCACAAATATCCATGCCCGAGGGGGGATTCGAACCCCCGACCGTAGTGGCGGTGCAGACCGTGACTGGAGCGCCTCAGTCCCCTCGGCCACCACGGCCGGCACACTGATTACGTATTAGCTTATATGTTCAGATGTGCTAACAAAACTAACGGGGTTCCATTTAAAAAAACGTAGGGTTGTGTTAAAAAACACACTTCCATGCATATTTTTATGGTTTGTGTCAACCAGTTACGCTAGACCCTCTCCTCACATTCGGTCTGTGTAATCGGTTCGTCAGTATTTGATGTGGTTTACGAAATATATCCAGCGGTAATGTTAGGTGACTCACCCTGTATACGAAAATGTCAGCATCTGAGAGAGGACGTGTATTTGGGCTCAAAGAAGCCGTTTGGAGTGCTCGGCGAATCGATCTATGTCTGAATAAGATCAATGCCACAATTCGACATTGTTCGCAGGAATGAGCGAATCGTGGCGGGACATAGCGTCAAGAAGGTGCAGTCGCCTAGAGGGACCGACAGCACGTGACGACCGATCAATCGTCAGGGGGCTACTCATATTCTCGCATTCATCACTATCATCGATGCGATGTGTAACTAGTTCTTCAGTGACTACAAGGTACATTCGAAGGTAGTTCACATAAACGGAACTGAGTTACGCTACCCCTTCCGCTTGCAAATTTTGTTATTAAAAGGAAGAAAGAAGAGAAAGGAAACGAATTACTATAGTTGCCCTAGGGCACTGAAGTTACTCAATGGCGACAAGTGAAAAGTGAGCCAGATAGGGATTCGAATGCGGGTCTCCCGCTTGAGGCACGCGGTCGCCTGTTAAGGTCCGAAAGAACAGACATCACACGAATCACATATATGTATTTCGACGCGATGACGAAATAAGGTTCATCTACTTCTCCGGAGATGCGTAATTATTTTCGACCTCGTACGAGAATAAGAAGGCTTGGTTCAAATGTTCAAATGTCTGTAAATCTATCGGACCAAACCGCGTGGTCATCAGTCCGTAACTTACAAATTACTTAAGCCTAGATAAACCAACCTAAGGACAAGCACACACACCCATGCCCCAGGGAGGACTCGAACCTCCACGGCGAGCAACCGCGCGCTCCGCAGCGAGACGCTTTAGACCGCTCGGCTACTGAAGGCTTGGTCTTTATAAGGGCTGCAGCCGTAGTGCCCATGCCCTATGCCCCCCATCGGGCATAGATATTTGTACCGTCCTTAGTGTTAGCTAGTTCATAAATAGTTTGTAAGTTTAGGGACTGATGACCCCGTAGTTAAGTCCCATAAGCTATACAAACATTTGAACATTTTTTTGTAGATCACATCCATCGATTTCCGTCCCATAAGGTTCAATCTTTGAAGATGCCCTTTTTTTCTCTTAAAGTGCAATGTGTAATTCATGACACACACACACACACACACATATATATATATATATATATATATATATATATATATATATATATATATATATATATATATATATGTGTGTGTGTGTGTGTGTGTGTGTGTGTGTGTGTGTTTGTTAAGCTTATGGAACTTAACTACGGGGTCATCAGTCCCTAAACTTACAAACTACTTATCTACTACCTTATACTAAGGACGGCACAAATATCCATGCCCGAGGGGGGATTCGAACCCCCAACCGTAGTGGCCGTGCAGACCGTGACTGGAGCGCCTCAGTCCCCTCGGCCACCGCGGCCGGCAATTCATGACATGATACTTAGTCAGTTCCTCTTTTTCTTTAAGGCGTGGCAGCCGTTTGCAGAGTGGCAACGGGGGGAAATTTGGAAATTACTGCACAAAGCTCTGCGTCGAGTCATACATCGGTGAAAAAATGTGTCACATTTAAGAGAATATGAGTGGGACTAATGCCGTTACTAAGTTTCATAGGCACATTTCGATTTCCTACTGTTGTGGTTCTTGAAACTGGATTATTCCTACTACTATGAGCCAGTACGTATCATGTAAACAGTTGGACTCTGACGCGACCTATTTTCTCTCACTGAATTGATACCTTCTACAAACTTTGGATCTCGTGACTAGCGTCGTGTACACCACGAAACTCGTTTCGACAGTTTGCTCTAGAAAGTACACAACACCACGCTGTACGCATAGAAAGCAATTATAAAGCGGGAAGTCATCGGTAAACGTGGAACAGACAACTAATTTCACAGATACGACGCTTTTCGTTGTTATACAACCCAATAATTACATTTACATACTCCCCAAAGCAGATATTTTAGGGCGATAGTTGAATTCAAACACACGTGTCTACTTAATTGTCAAATAGTAGCGGACTGTATCCACAAACATGACGCGCTTTTTTCGCGCTGAAGCAATTCACCGTAACTTATTAAATCCTGTTGCAAAGGCACAATCAGAGTGCAAATGCCGATGTGTAATGTTTACACGTCTTGTGATGCAGAAATAAAAAAAAATAAAGCTAACGATTATTGCCCACGTACAATGACGTGACAAAAATCATGGACAGAATATGTAGGGGATACAGGGATCACCTATTATGATGGTGCACTGCGCCATTGACTTCATATATTCTGGTCTAGACTGTAATTTCATTTATTTCATTTGAGGCGGATAATAAAGTGACGCGTAATCCACATTTTTCTTTGCATTTTCACGTCATTTTAGTTTAATTTTGTTATTGATATCTGTACGCCGCGGTGGATTGACCAAGCGCTCTAAGGCGCCTTGCTACGGAACGTACGGTTCCTCGCCGTCGGAGGTTCGAGTCCTCCCTCGGGCATGGGTCCGTGTGATGTCCTTAGGTTATTTAAAGTTAGTATAAGTAATGTGTAAGGCTAGGGATTGATAACCAGAGTACTTAAGTCACATAGATTTGAAAGGAATGGAATGTTTGTATAGCTTATGGGACTTAACTACGGGGTCATCAGTCCCTAAACTTACAAACTACTTATGAACTAGCCGGCCGCGGTGGCCGAGGGGACTGAGGCGCTCCAGTCACGGTCTGCACGGCCACTACGGTCGGGGGTTCGAATCCCCCTCGGAAATGGATATTTGTGCCGTCCTAAGTATTAGCTAGTTTGTAAGTAGTTTGTAAGTTTAGGGACTGATGACCCCGTAGTTAAGTCCCATAAACTATACAAACATTTGAACATTAGAACATTTTATGAACTAGCTAATACTAAGGACGGCACAAATATCCATGCCCGAGGAGGGATTCGAACCCCCGACCGTAGTGGCCATGCAGACTGTGACTGACGCGCCGCAGAACGCTCGGCCACCGCGGCCGGCCAAACATTTGATTGTGCTCAGAGTTGAGTCCTGATTTTTCTAATATCTTTTGGTCTGGAGGGGTTGTGTTTCACCATAATTCATTAGGTGCCATAAATTTGGATGCTATATTTGAACTGTTTTGATAATAGGGAGTCTGAAAATAACGAACCAAATGAATGAATATAAATGTCTACGTTTTCTGTCCATTGTACAGTTTTCCAATTTATGTTTTATTTTTTATTTTGTAACAATATATTTTGTCTTTTCAAGCCGCCTCAGGCCCCATAATCTGATGTTCATATTGTACTTCACAAACAAATCATTTCAATGTATAAATACATTCATGTGGGTTTCCTATCGGTTTTACGAATTTTTGTTATAACGTAACTCGTAGCCTTCAACCTACTATCTACTGAATTCTGTTATTTCGAAGATATTGCCCAGATGACATTATAGAGCACGCTTTTCTAAGCGTAAAGAATATGTACCTAAGTGTGCAGAAAATTTCTTTTGGATGATATACTTACAGTCCCCTTTTCGGTGTGTTAAGGCAAAAGTCTCCCCAGTCCTGACGTTCGTTCCAGCTTTTCTTTATTGCTATCTCATAACCTCAAGTAAAGTTAATTGCAGAAGTATACATCCCTTAACAATTGATAAGACAACGTGTGTACCTTGGAAACTGGGAATTTGCGTTTAGGAAATGATACTTTTTGCCTTAATGTTTGTGTACTGTCTGTGTCATGTTTTTTTTTTTTTACTGACTTCCCTGGCCCATAAAAAATAGATACCATCTTTCCCTCTATTGTTCACGACGTTTCGTTTAAAAAAAATGTTCAAATGTTTGTATAGTCAATGGGACTTAACTACGGGGTCATCAGTCCCTATTCGTTTAAATATTGAACGAATTCAGCAGCAGCATCATATTGAATGAATTGGGCATGTAAGACAATGAATGTAACGTTGATGGAAGAAAGAGAATACAACCCCAAAGAGCACCAAGGAAATATAAACATTTCCCATAGAGCACCAAGCCAATACAAACATTTCCAACAAGAACGGACTTCCTACTTCAGTCTCACTATGTTTAAGCTCAAAGTACGTTCTAGGACTCTGCCACACGTAAATGTAAATGACATTGGGCGGTGATTTTCTGGAGCACTTGTGTTCCCATTATTGAAGAAAGGTGTGACTGCGTTTTTTTCCTGAAACTGGACACAGTTTATCGACAAAGTGGTTTATTTCAAATTTTGGTGAAAATTAGAGCTGATTTATATGAACAATATGTAGACTGAGATGAATCATCAGATACGCATCAAAATGTAAACAGAATTTCCGTTCCTAGAACCAAGTTTAAATATGGCGGTTTTAGATGTTTATTAAGGGCGCCAATAATATTGTGTACATATCTGATTTTTGCAGTGATGCTAAAAGTAAACGGGAACAGTATATCACATCTTCATTAGAAAAAAAAGTAGCCGGCCGCGGTGGCCGAGGGGACTGAGGCGCTTCAGTCACGGTCTGCACGGCCACTACGGTCAGGGGTTCGCATACCCCCTCGGGCATGGATATTTGTGCCGTCCTTAGTATAAGGTAGTTGATATGTAGTTTGTAAGTTTAGGGACTGATGACCCCGTAGTTAAGTCCCATAAGCTTCACAAACATTTGAACATTTAGAAAAAAGTATTTGAAAACGGGATTAAGTTCAAATGTTTGTAGAGCTTATGGGACTTAACTACGGGGTCATCAGTCCCTAAACTTACAAACTACTTATGAACTAGCTAATACTAAAGACGGTACAAATATCCATGCCCGAGGGGGGTTTCGAACCCCCGACCGTAGTGGCCGTGCAGACCGTGACTGGAGCGCCTCAGTCACCTCGGCCACCGCGGCCGACCGGGATTAAGTATTTCTCTTTTTCCTTTGTCACTAAAAGTAGTTCACTGATGTTTTGCTAAATCACTGTAGTAAATTTTTAGTTGCTGCAGTGCCCAGTTATTGCTATCCGACGTATTTCGCTGGGACTGATGACCTAGCTGTTTAGTCCCCTTAAAACAACAACAACAACGTATTTCGCTATATTTGTTACTCTATGTTGATGACTTAAGAATATGTACTCTAATTTACCTGAATGAAACTTTTACTCTGCAGCGGAGTGTGCGCTGATATGAAACGTCCTGACAGATTAAAATTGTGTGTCGGAACCGGGACTCGAACCTGGGACCTTTGCCTTTCGCACACTCCACTGCAGAGTGAAAGTTTCATTCTGGAAACATCCCTTAGGCTGCGGCTAAGCCATGTCTCCACCATATCCTTTCTTCCAGGAGTACTAGTCTTGCATGGTTCGCAGGAGAACTTCTGTGAAGTCTGGAAAGTAGGAGGCGAGGTACTGACGGAAGTAAAGTTGTGAGGCGGCATCGTGAGTCGTGTCGGGATAGCACAGTCAGTAGTGCGCTTGCCCGCGAAAGGCAACGGTCCCAGGTTCGAGTCCCGGTTCCGGCACACAATTTGAATCTGCCAGGAAGTTTCATATCAGCGCACACTCCGCTGCAGAGTAAAAGTTTCATTCTGGAGACATTGAAATTGTTTAACAGGTATATGTTATGTAGTAGCACATTTTCCTAGAAACACGTATCAGTTCCATTACAGTACATAACGTTATACTCTTGCACATTTACAGCGCCTGGCCAAAACAGTGGCTACCGAACGCCTTTAGACTTCTGCTGATTGTAGACGAGAGTTCAATAAACAGTGTAGACATTACAAATAATTTTTGTGATCGTTAATTCGAAATATTAATCAGTAAATGTTTATTATAGGGCAGACAGTAGATGCATTTCGAAATTTTGTCTTCCTGCTAAAAAAAATGGTGTCCTGTTTACAACAGGAAAACTGGCGTATAACTGTAGTGAATGTTTACCAGACTTGGTATCAACATAGAGAAGAGTCGAATTGTTGGCACAATTTGGGGCAGGGATAGGTCGAGGCTGATAGTTATAGCCGCAGCGTATTACCATACCAGCGAGAAGTACATTCAATATGATCATCATAATAAAATAAATCAGAGCTCTAAGGAGAGATTTAGGTGTTCTTTCTTCTGTCGCACTTTTCGAGAATGGAATGGTAGTTAAAGAGTCTGAAAGTGGTTGAACGAACCCTCTGACGCAGACGTAAGTGTTAACTGCAGAGTAAACATGTAGATAAGAAAAATTTGTAAAGAAGAAAACAATCATATATTCGTGAGTTATGGGAAAATTATCCTTGGGGTAAGACATCATAGGCGATATCTGAGAGTGACAAACATTTATTTATCGGCTGACATATGGAAAAAGTGGGAACAGATCTTTATTATTTACTTCAATTTTAGTTGGGTGTCATACTTCGGTGGTAACCAGCCGAGTAACTGCCCAGGACGTCAAATTTTAGAGGAAATCAATATTTGTGGGTAATTTATGAAAACAAACATCATCAACAAGTTTTTAAAATATTAATCGTCCACTCACCGGGGGAAAATTAATTGAAGCACATTAACAGTGCCGATTTGTTCCATTCCACGCGCACATTCGTGAAATTTTAATATCTCTCACTGCGGAATGTTATTTGACGTCCATGAAGAAGTCAATTACTTAGTGCCGTTTTCCTCGGTATTGGTAGTGAAGGTAAGAAATGGGTATGACATAGTACGCCCAGTATTATTTCCTTTTTATTACTTCTTTCATTCTCCATTGGTAATTATGTTGCAACATGGATGATTCGCGTTTAGTTACGTCAACATCAGGGTAATTTTGTTCACTTTGTGAATAAAGTCTTAAGAAAAGATATTTACCCACTTCTTTTATATTCATGTAAAAACGGAGTTTCTGAACTTTTGAGACACGTTTTATAAACAGAATAACTTAACACCTGCGAGCCTAAAGTTGAATTATCTTGCAATCATATATTTTTAACTTCTTTAATAGCACTTGTTCCTTAAATACCATGGAGTAGCAGATGCAGTATATAAGAAATTCACGTGGACTATTGAATGAATTTTGCTACAGTTCTTTAAGTAAATTGGCAAGTCATCTGTAGTGCGATTGCTACTCTGTCGTTAAAGGTTGCCGCTGTGCGATAATTGATTGGAAAAAAAGAGACTAACAATAAGTGGGGTTCATAACGAACTCTGACAAACGCAAAGGATAGAAAAGAAGAAACACTGGAGAAAGTTCTGTCCCTTGACGTATTTATAAAATCCTCAAAGGAATTACGAGAGGGGATGTGCATCATGTTGACGAATTTTTCACAGACAGTGCTGACCTTTATAGATTCTATTCTCGCTTGAGGCTTCTACTGCTCGAATACAGGCCTAATAGCAAGCCCCCAATAACTGTTTCATCGGGTTTTAACAGTGGACCATAGAGGTTTGCTTAATCTATTAATCAATCAGTATCGGAATACTTGTCCTTCAGGATACAAGGACTAGAACTACAGTTCGGTACTCTTATATTTGGAAATACAGATTATGTGGTTTAACCAATATTTGTCTTTGCCCTATGAGCCCATATGTCTGAACAGTCGTTTTCTTTAATTAACAAAGTGACTATGTTGATAAAAATTCATTTCAGGTAGTGTACGTAGACAAGTCTTCTTCAAAAATGTCTGTAAAATTATGGGACCTAACTGCTGTCATCGGTCCCTAAACTTACAAACTACTTAAACTAACTTATCCTCAGAACAGCACACTAACCCATGCCAGAGGAAGGACTCGAACCACCGACGTCGAACGGTCGCGCGCACAGCAGCAAGGCGCCTTAGCGCGCACGGCTATTCGCGGCGACAAGTCTTCTTCTATTGGATGTTTACATGGTTACCATACTCTTACCAGAAAGATGAACAGTCTATCAATTTCACTCAACGCATGCATTTGGAAAACAAATTTGTTGTGTTGAAGACGAACAATTATTTCTTGTATCATATAATTTGCTAGATCGTCAGTCCGACACGAAAGAATGAAGTTTGAAATTGTCATTGTAGAGAGGCACTTTGAGGACTTCTTTCATCGATAAAACATTGTCACACGATGCTCGTTTCTGGGTGTGATGAGTAAAATACTCAGCCTGCGAATGATAATCGGAGGTTTCAGTATTTCTATTACTGTGTGTACACTATTGATAATAAATAAATAAATAAAAATAAAAATAAGGTTGCACAGCTTGGTATTCGAATGACAAAATACTTGCCGTATGACTCGCCTTCGTAACGTGTAAACATAATGTCAGGGATGTAGATAATGTATTTGTTTATAAATTTTTTGCTGCATACCAAGTACCATATCTTTCGGGGAGGGGGGCGGTATGTGTGTTTTATGTAAGACGAAACACATTAAGCACTGACTAAATGCTATATCGGAGCCATGATTTAGCATAATGGCATGATATTACAATGATCAGTGAGATAATTATGACCACGTACCTACTGTCGATTTTTCCCTGTTCAGGGAATAGAAGCGTCACCTGACGATGACTGACTGTTGGTCAGGCACACGCGCGATGCATGTACTATCAATGAGCGTGCTGCCTGCGTGTGGAATGGGGAAGGTGCGCGATCTATGTGAGTTTGACCGATGGCAGGATGTAATGGTGCGGATGCACGGCAAGTGGAATTCGGAAACTGTACGACTCGTCAGATGTTCGAGAAGTACTATGGTGACTGTCTTCAAGTCTTTAACAAGTGGCGAAACCACGTCCAAACATCGATTGGTTTCGTGGCCACTCCTCATTACAGATATCTGACGTCGTAGGCTAGACAGACTGCTGGAACAGAAATGGGGTGAACAGTCTGAACAGACAATACACCGAACACTCCGGACATTGGAGCTGTAGCAGAGCGTTGCATGGTCTGATGAATTCCAATACGTTCTTCGACATGTCGATGGGAGGGTGCGAATTCGTCGCCTTCCAGGGCAACTGGTTCTTTACAACTGTACTGAGGGACAGGTACAAGTTGGCTATAGCTAGGTTATGTTCTGGGGAATCATCACGTGGAAAAGCATGAGTACAGCGGAGCTAGTAAAAGGCACCGTTTTAGCTAACAAGTATCGTATACTGCCCCAACAAGCACCAAGTTTTAATCTATTACTTCTTTACTCCTAATTGTATTCCCAAGAGATTTTACAGACATACAGCCCTTATACAAATGAATATATACCTGAATAAAATGGCAGGAAGAAATGAATAAATACCCGGGCAACGCCGGATTTTCAGCTAGTAAATAAATAAATACAAAAAGTAAAAACATACATCAGATTTTTGAAAAACAGAAATCTACACAGTGAACTGTCCTCTAAATTTTTATTTATTTATTGTTGCACATCCCATCAAAATTTTAAAAAAGGCAATTAATACAGTGATTCTCTCCCAGCAGAAGCAACAATCATCCAAATTTCAGGAACACAATATTATTCATCGATAAGAATGATATACATAATCAGTCCTTTAAGACGAAAACAGTAGCGACAGTTACTGTCTTTCAATTAGATCAACATGTTTTCAGTTTTTCGTTTTGCATGGTCAATCAGTTTTTGAAGTCAATCAATTGAACTGAGCTGCCTCAACACCGACAGTAATCTTCGGTTAAATTTACACAGAGCTAAACACTCTATTAGCTGTTTTTCGGAATAGTTGGGAAAAACTGGCCAGATTAAAAAGAAAAGTTGCAATAAAAGTTTTCACCTCCAAGAAGGACATCCATTAACATAAAGCTGGGCATTACCTCCGGTGGCAGGAGGGGGGGGGGAGGGTGAATTTGAAATCTTAAGTAGGAACCCCTACATGTTTTTGCAGAATTTGATTTTTCGGGGAAAATATGTACCTTTTCTATAATATTTTTTTCTTTTCCTGATGGCGCTGTAATAGGTAAAAATGATAATGAGTTGCAAATTATTGTAAAACGATAATATCTCAAATACACATCAGACTATAGAAATAGAATTATAATTTTTGATATTTTTGATAAAGCTATCGTGTGACACCTCCCACAATCGAATAAAAGCGCACACTGTAGTCATGCTCTTAGTGTGTGTTAGTCAGACTGGTCACTGTACTTGAATTATTCGGACTGTACGCATCTCCACGCACTTGTTCCACGGAGTTAGCGGTTGCAGAGTACCTATAATTTCCTAGTAATTTGAAGCTTATAGAGATGTTGAAGAAGTTCTTTAAATGTATGTTCAAATGTTTGTTAAGCTTATGGGACTTAACTACGGGGTCATCAGTTCCTAAACTTACAAACTACTTATGAACTACTTACGAACTAGGACGACACAAATATCCATGTCCGAGGGGGGATTCGAACCCCCGACCGTAGTGGCCGTGAAGACCGTGACTGGAGCGCCTTAGTCCCCTCGGCCACCGCGGCCGGCGTTAAATGTATGCTCATCTGTTTTCTGATAGGAATGATCATTCTGCAACGACATTTCGTGGTATTGTCCAACTGTCTGCTGAAACCGGAAGTATTAAACCCAGAGAAACAGTCCGATGTCTATTAGTTGGAGATATTACAATTTTTCAATGCATTTCATCACAGTTTTATTTTTGACGATTATAACGTCATCTGTCTTTAAACGAAGAAAACACTTCATACAAAAGGTACATTTTTTTTTCCTGGTGAATCGAAATCTTCAATAAGAAATAAGGGGTTCCAATTTAAGATTTTAAAGTCAGCCCCTCCTCCTCCCGCCCCGAGGGTCCTGCGAAGAGGTCGAGGTTTATGTTAATGGATGTTCCTCTTGGCGGTGAAACACTTTCATCGCAACTGTTTTCGAATTCGATTTGTATTTTTTCCCAATATTCCCAAAAAGCGTTATAAGTGTCTCACTCATAATCAGTCGTTGAAGGAGAAACTACAACCACAGTTAACTGTTTTTCTTTATTTAAATTAGAACAACACCTCTAACATGTTTGCATGTTCAACAAATTGTTTATAGGCAATTAAGGTGATTAACTTTTTCTAAAAAAATATATACAAATATTACACTATTCTTTTAAAATCATACTTAAAAAAATCAGATCCTGTCACAAAAGCTGCAAAAGTTGTATGCAGCTAATATCTGGTGTTGCCTTCTGAAGTAACTATCACAATCCAAATTACTACTACCAGAAAGTGGTACATCTGAACAGTACTGAGCCGCATACCATGACAAAAACCATTCAGTAAGAATTATTCTAACACAGTTTTTTCTCCATTTAGTCAATGTTACACCATCTCATTGAATACTCAAACACTGCGAGAAATATGATAGCCACAGATAAAATGGACATTAAGGCCCGCAAGAAGAGCCGTAAGCAATTCATTTCGAAATGATTCTGATACTAACTCCTTGCGACTGGAAGTTATAGATGTCCACTTGACCTAACACTACCACACTTCCAAGGCCGGCTTAGCACACTACAGGAAATTGCGCTGCCAACCCACTCGTAAAGTTAACAAAACCGTACTGACCCTTTAACTACTTATACAATATAAATTACGTATCAAACACAGAATAAACGCCACATGCAATTTTTAAAAAATATCTCTGACCTCAGTGCAAACAGACTGGCAATTATATCTGGACCCGTCCCACTACCTTGCAAGGTGGCGCAGTGGTAGCATACTGGACTCGCATTCGGGAGGAAGGTGGTTCAAATCTACCTCCGGCCATCCTGATTTACGTTTTTCTTGATTTCCCTATATCACTCCAGGTAAATGCCGGCGTGGATCCTTTCAAAAGGGCACGGCCGATTTCCTTCCCTATCCTTACCCAAAACTCCGAGCGTTAGCTCCATCTCTAATGACGAAGCTTCCTTCCTCCTTCCCGTCCCTATTGTACCTGAGAACCATAGTGTCGCCATCTTTCTACCATGCAGGAAGTAACAGAATGAGAAATGCACAATATTTGCAAAGTGGAGCACAGCAGAAATTGCCACGTGCTACGTAAACAGTGGCAGCAATAGAGTGACGAACTCGCACGCTGCTGAACCGAGTGTGAACAGGTAAACAACACAGCGCAGAACTGTAGGTGGACGACACAGGCGAAATTCAATCGCGCGAACACAGTCCTGAGCAAACAAACGGCTTACTGGCTACAACCAACACTGCCGCAGGCAGCCGCGGAAAAAAGAAATCCCGGTCCGGTTTAGCAGGCTACGTGGGGTTTCCGGCCGTGGGGTTTCCAGCCAGGCTGCCGCCGATAGCTTAGCTGTTTCGAACAACCGCTCCAGGAATGTGTAATTCATAAGACAAAATGTATCATGTGGGAATCGAAACTCGTGAACAGCACAGTTGTACCTGATGTCTGCTAGCCTTTCATTTCTTGATATTTCCCTAGAAAAGGTCTTCCCATGCATTATTCGAAGCCACGACATTGGCAAAACGCTATTTTCAAGACACTGTTCATTAATATCACAGACATATCTTTCTTTATATGTAGGTTGTGAGGGTTCCAATAGGTAGACGGAATTTTTATTTTATTTAATAGGTTATTAACATAAATTTTTGCTGGAGGCAGCGGCAGATACATTTTTATTTAGGAACTGCTAGGCAGTTGCCGACAGTAGGAGCTGTTAAAGTTCCCACGGCCAAGACGCACCATATTGCGTCGGCAGAGGACGTGGGGTAGCCAAAGCTCCAGATGCTGCGTCCCTGGGATCGAACGTTACGGCCGCACGCTTATAGGTCGGGGAAGCACAAAGAATGTGGATTGAATCTAACATCCTTCATTTATTAAATTTTTTGTTTAACAGAGTTTCCGTGGCATACAGACTTCAGTAACAATCTAGGGGTCAACAGAAGTAGGTGCAGATCGTTTCATATTCTTTAATAATGTTTAAATAAATAAATAGACGAATTACAACGTCTTTAACGAACATTGCCGAACACTTACGAAGATGTACGACGTTTATAGGACGTCTCGGCTACGCGCCACGGTCGTCAGTCGGCGTTAGGACCTAACCAAACCGGTCTCGTAGGAACCATGCTCTCGGTATCAGCCGTAAAACCGTAATTGCTAAATTTCAAAGTCAGTAATCAGTCTTGTATTATGGTTTGACTAGTAATAAAGCCCCATAATTGTCATTCCGGATATTATTTAGATGAAATACCTATACGTAACTACAGGGTGTCTCACGAAAAACGCCTGCTAGGAGTCTGCGGATCGCGCGGTACGGCTCCCAGTCGCCACTACCGCACCCACCGGCCACGGAAGCGCCCGATTCTCGGACTCCATTGTACCGCGGGAGCATACACTGACTTTAAGTCTAAAAAACATAGCCATCTGAATAACCTAAGCTTACCTATATTTACAGTAGATGTTCAAAATGATGTCACTATATGGAAAGAGCACATTTGCGAACACTCGATGAAATTCGGCTGCAGAAATCTGGGAAATGACTAGTCGAATCTTTTTTCCACGAAACAATAAATTCAGACAGGTATGTGAACAATATCCTGCATACATTTTTAAAGAACTTTAATCCAACGAAAAGCTGTACGGTTATTTCATGCAGGACAATGCAAGACCATTCCGAAAATAGGGCGCTGCCGTGGCCAGCGGATGCGGTGGCGGCGGCTGGGAGCAGTACCACGCGATCCGCGGACGCCTGGCAGGCGTCTTTCGTGAGACACCCTGTAGTTAATATATTTCAGCTTTTTCAGTAGTATTTCAACAATACTCCAGTGTGCCATCTACTTGCGCAGGGACTACATCGTCGAGGGCAGTTCCTACACAACAGGTAGGAGGAACGATTACACGTCGGCTCACAAGTCTGGCTCAAAAGTGGGTCAGCTTAATTTGCAGATACCGGATGGACAGTGTGGCCAGGTAAATCTGCACGCCCCTATACCATCTTCTACAGACTCCTAACTACACCTATGCTTTCAAGATAGGTTTAGTCAAAAGGAGGGAATTTTTGCAAGTTTTAATATGATGAGTTCTTAGCGAATTGACATACATTCCAATAACCCCAGCGTAGCAGAGCTTAACGAAAGTTACTGCTGTTGTTCCCCCTCCCCTAATCGTCGGCCTGACGAAGTTGCTGGATACCAAGGTCGGAAACCTTACGACACTGTGTAGCAGAGTATCGTCTCCCGCCCCGTTCACCGACGCCCCTTTCTCCAAACTGTCAAGCCCCAGTTCCGCTACGGGCGAGAACTCCCATATCTGTCCGTTTACCCGACAGTCGCTTCTCCGCACGCATGTGAGCCGCGGTGTAGTAGCCGAGCGGTCTAAGGCGCCTCGCTGCGGAGCCGATGGTTGCTCGCCGTCGGACGTTCGAGTCCCCCCTGGGGCATGGGTGTGTGCGTTTGTCCTTAGGTTAGTTTACCTTAGTTTAAGTAGTTTCTAAGCTACGGACTGATGAACACGCAGTTTGGTCCAATAGATTTACAAACATTTTTTAGCACTCCTGTGACGTAAATAGCGAGCTCAAGACAGTCGCGACAATGCCGCCGTGTCGTTTGGACGATTATAGCGCGCTATGTTTGCTATAGCTCTATTTACTATTGTGATTGCGCTACTGAGTTTATTGAGGAATGGACCCTGAAATGCGAATGGGTAATCTAAGGTTAAATTTCAGTTACAAATGTTCATGACCGAGAATTTACGACTTTGAATTTTGGTTACATTAGGAACTAGGACTCCATGATGAAGTTATATGATCCCTGATTAACACAAATGTTCAAATGTTTGTTAAGCTTATGAGACTTAATTGCGTGGTCATCAGTCCCTAAACTTGCAAACTACTTATAAACTAACTTATACTAAAGACAACACAAACATCCATGCCTGAGGGAGAATTCGAATGCCCGACGGGGAACGGCATCGCGCATCACAGCATAGCGCATCAGTGCGCTCGGCCACTCCGCCGTGGCCTCATTAACTCATATTTCGTTAAACTAAGTAATGAAGAAGTGTGAATTCGTGTGATGACCTGACAAACGGATCTGCGAAATACACGTCGAAGACTGCGTGATGAGCACAGTTACATTATTACGTTTGCGTGCTTGGGTTTTCGGGATGTAAAGATTTACAGCCTACCATTCTATATCACTGACCAGCGTCTTAAGTAGTCTTTATCTATATATGGCAATCTATTGCGCATTCGCCCGCTCATGATTCGTAATGTCTTTACAGTGAAGGTCAAGAATCCTCTGCGCGGCACACAAACACAGGATGCATCAAAATAAAAGTCACAGTTAATTTTACCAAATGGTCCGTCTAGAATTACGTACAAATCCAACGGTTGAGCATTAACTAATAACAAAAGCCCACCCTGCGTGGAGAAAACAGAAGTAGTACTGTTCCTACAGTTAATGAAATAGACCTAACCCGATCTGCCTACTTGGCTGAGGAAAAAGAAAATACACTCACGCTTAGTATGAACGCCAGGCGTGAAGTCCTCCCACTGTCTGCGGCGTCGACGTCGTGGAAAGGCGAAGCCTCGCTGTGGCTGCGGCTACCGTGGCTCGGCTGGGTCATGGCTTAAGTGTCCGCGGGCGGCAGGATACCATGGGAACTACTTCCTGGCCACGAGTGTGGCGGCAGGAAAGTAGTTCCCTCGCAGCGCGCCGCCTGTCTGTGTTGTTGATGCCACCTGGCGTCTTCCCCCGACAAGTCGCCCAATTGTCTGATCGGCTGGCAACCCACGACCCTGTTGCGCTTGGCGGGTTGCCAGCCATACAGGCTGACTGCCGCAACATGTCAGATGATATATTCGTTTGAGTATTTAGTTTTCATTGTAGGTACCTATGAATCAATACTCATTTTTCAAAATATTGAGCAAACGTAGTTCTTATATTTTCAGCTTTTACCATCTGGCTTGGTATCTTGTAATCCGAACCTCCAAGAAGTTCCTCTGCACCCCCGTTTGTAAATTACAATGGTGTGCAAAGCACAAATGCGTGACACGTTCTGTCGGCATGATCTACTGGAGTCGCGTTGGGCGTTTGAGACCTCCCTCGTGCATGGGCGTGTATGTTTACCGTACAGTAAGGTAGTTTAACTAGTTTTTAAGACTAGGGACCGATGACAGGTGTAGTGTTGTTCCCTAGAATTACAAACATTCAGACATTTGATCTACTGAAGTCTATTGATTTTGAGAGTATATGACATCTGTAGTACGTTATTCCAAAAGCAATTTCCACCGTCTTCGATTATTAATTTGTTTGGCTTCCTGAGATACGTGAGCAAACTGTGAGAACCATCTGAAAGAATGACAGAGGGAGCTTCGTTCTGTGTAGCGGCATGTTGAGCTCACTATATTTAATAAACTGTTTATTAATGAAACTGAAGGGATTAGATGCTGTGTAAGAAGTCCTCCGATATCAACAATAATATAGTTGGAAGTTAGCATGGAAGAGATACCGTAGAATCACGGAAGAATTTCCGTTAGCAATCATAAAACAATGAACCAGAGTTGGCGTTCCCCTAGCAACTGTCAGCGAGGACGTAGCACCACAGTTATTGTCTACGGCGGAACCGTCTCTTTCTGGGTCGACAACAACTCCCATCGACGATACGAATCAGGCCGCCATGTCTGATTCTGATCGGGAGCGCACAGGAAGTGCTTCCTACACTACGTCCACACCCATGGACTCTGTCGCTTCTCCGGAATGGACAAAATCCACGAAAGGAAAGTCAACAGAAAGTTACACATGATCTCCTAATAAACAAAAATTCGTGTCGTGCAAAAACAGGACTAGAGTTACAAGAACAGCCCAAAAAGAAAATAACCAGGGTTGTCGGCTGCGGTGTAGTGGTCGAGCGCTCTAAAATGCTGCGGAGCACGCGGAACGTGGTTGCTCGCCATTGGAGGTTCGACTCCTCTCTCGGTCGTGGGTTAGTGTGTTGTTCTTAGCATATGTTACTTTAAGTATTTTGTAAGCCTAGGGACTGATAGCCGCATCAGTTAAGTCCTGTATATTCCCAAACATTTGAACAGGGCTGTCGAAAACCTAAAAGAGGAGAAGCAGCCACCAGTTGGGGTCCTGAAATTGTTTTTAATCGTCTTAACGAGAGCTCAGAGACCGTGGACACCGAAAGTGCGCTCCGACCTGCTTCCCCACCTCCACGAGAGGGGATCTGATGAGCTGACGAAGATGCTGCTGGTGGCTACTGAACACGCTTCTGTCGGTTGATCAGATAAAAAGACCACAAACCTATAACGTAATAACCGTTAACATATACCGTATTTAAATACTCTAAAAGTTACTCCCCCTGTAGGATTTTTTATATGGATCTCAGATTGACATCGCAATCCTTCAAGAAGCATTAATCAATATCTCCATACATGGTTGTGTAAAGATTAGTAACATCAGTGCTGAGGACGCAACCGGTACTCCAATTATGTACGGAGAATGTTCAAATGTTTGTTAAGCGGTGTCATCAGTCCCTAAACTTACAAACTACTTATGAACTAACTTATACTAAAGACAACACAAACATTCATGCCGCAGAAGGGATTCGAACCTTCGACGGGGAACGGCCTCGCGCATCGAAGCATACCGCCTCAATGCGTTTGGCCACTCCGACGCGGCTATGAACGGAGAATTGATGTCATAGACATAGATACTGACCAATGGCAGGGGTATATCCTGTCAGACAAATGGATTATTAAATGTTCACGCTTCCTCGTGCAACGGCAAACGGCGATGAAGGGCTGACTTCCAAATCTCAAAATTTAGGTTTTTATAGTAATACATGTATTTTCCAATAGACGGGGGGGGGGGGGGGCTAATTTTGTTTTGCCGCCGCCTCTTGCCTCCGACAATCTTAGTTCGCCACTGCCACTGAGAAGTCTGTAGTGTCCCCGCGAGATAAACTGAGTGATAAGATGAGTATACTCCTGCGTATTGGCATGGGTATAGACTCTGACCATAACTTGTTGGTTATGAACTGTAGGCTGAAACTAAAGAAACTACAAAAAGGTAGGGAAATAAGGAGATGGGACCTGGATAAATTGAAGGAACCTGAGGTTCTTAAGAATTTCAGAGGGAGCTTTAGGGAACAGTTGACAGAAACAGGAGAAAATAAAACAGTGGAGGAGGAATGGGTAAAATTGAGAGATGAAATAGTGAAGGTAGCAGAGGACAAAATACGTAGGAAGGCAAGACCTACAAAAAATCCTTGGATATCACAGGAGATACTAAATTTAATCGATGAAAGGAGAAAATATAAAAATGCAATAAATGAAACAGGCAAAACGGAGTACAGACGACTAAGAAATGAGATTGACAGGAAGTGCAAAATGGCTAAGCAGGAGTGGCTAGAAGGCAAATGCAAGGATGTAGAAGAATGTATAAATAGGGGAAAAATAGATACAGCCTACAGGAAAATAAAAGAAACATTTGGAGATAAGAAAAACAGCTCTATGAATATCAAGGACACTGATGGAAAACCAGTTCTCAGCAAAGAAGGGAAAGCTGAAAGGTGGAAAGAGTATATAGAGGGGCTCTACAAAGGAAATGAACTTCGAGACAATATTGTAGGAAGGGAAGAGGATGTAGATGAAGATGAAATAGGAGATACTGTACTGAGAGAAGAATTTGACAGAGCCCTGAAAGACCTAAGTCGAAACAAGGCCCCTGGAGTAGATGAAATTCCCTCAGAGCTACTGAAGTCTCTGGGAGAACCAGCCATGACAAACCTGTTTCACCTGGTGTGTAAGATGTATGAGACAGGCGAAGTATCCTCAGCCTTTAAGAAAAATGTTATAATCCCCATTCCAAAGAAAGCAGGTGCAGACAGGTGTGAAAACTACAGAACCATCAGTTTGATAAGTCATGGTTGCAAAATATTAACACGAATTATATTCAGAAGGATGGAAAAGCTGGTAGAAGCCGACCTCGGGGAAGATCAGTTTGGGTTCAGGAGAAATGTAGGAACACGGGAGGCAATACTCACTTTACGGCTTATCCTAGAAGATAGATTAAGAAAAGGCAAACCTACATTTCTAGCTTTTGTAGATTTGGAGAAGGCTTTTGACAATGTTGATTGGAATAAACTCTTTCAAGTTCTGAAGCAAGCAGGAGTAGAATATAGGGAGCGTAAGGTTATTTACAACTTGTACAAAAAACAGACAGGGGTTGTCAGAGTTGAAGGGCGTGAAAGGGATGCAGTGGTTGGAAAGGGAGTAAGACAGGGTTGTAGTCTTTCTCCATTGTTATTCAATTTGTACATTGAGCTAGCTATAAAGGAAAGCAAGGAGAAATTTGGAGAAGGAATTAAACTTCAGGGTGAAGAATTAAAAACATTGCGTTTTGCAGATACAGCAAAGGACCTGGAAGAGCAATTGAACGGAATGGACAGTGTGCTGAAAGGTGCATATAAGTGCAGTGTAAAAAAATCAGGTGATGCTGAAGGGATTAGATTGGGAAACGAAGCAATCAAGGAGGTAGATGAGTTTTGTTACTTGGGCAGTAAAATAACAAATGATGGTCGCAGTACAGAGGATATAAAATGCAGAATGGCAATGGGTAGAAAAGCGTTCTTGAAAGAGAGAAATTTGTTAACATCGAATATTGATTTACGCCTAAGGAAGTCCTTTCTGAAGGCATTTGTATGGAGTGTTGTCTTGTATGGGAGTGAGACATGGACGATAAACAGTGCGGACAGGAAGAGGATTGAGGCTTTTGAAATATGGTGCTACAGAAGAATGCTGAAGATTAGGTGGGTGGATCGCGTAACTAATGAGGAGGTACTGAACAGAATTGAGGAGAAAAGAAATTTCTGGCATACCTTGACTAAAAGAAGGGATAGATTGGTAGGACACATTCTTAGACATCAAGAAATTGTGAATTTAGCGTTGGAGGGAAGTGTGTGGGGACAAAATCGCAGAGGAAGACCAAGAGATGGATACAGTAAGCAGATTCAGACAGATGTAGGTTGCCGTTCTTATGTGGAGCTGAAGAGGCTTGCTCAGGATAGGGTATTGTAGAGAGCTGCATCAAACCAGTCTCCGGACTGAAGACCACAACAACAACAACATACACAACGAATAGAACCTGGATTGGTGTAATGTCAGCTGCTATCATAAATCAATGTGTGTTCATTTGGAACTGGAAAAACATGTTGCATCAAATTAGAACAGTTATGAAATCATATGGGGACAGACAATAATCCTGCAATCAGTCCAAACCTTATAACTGACATTTTCCATCAAATTTAGCTACGTTAAGCAGATCCTTCCAGCGCCACCACCTGTAGCCGCCACCAATGACGGATGATTTGTCATGAGGAACAAAATCTTCAAGGTCGCCTTAGAAACTTTGGTCTTGCCACTTACGAAGGGAGGTCCCGACTTGATTGATGCAAAGTACAAAGTATGGAATCTTTCCGGAAGCCCGATGAGGGTCCTAAGGACACCATTGCCAGGGTTTCATTGCGTAGATGAGACACTAACCGACTTGAACCTCCTACTAACATATCTGCGATTCCTCAAACATTTCCACACATACGACAGTACTGCATGAATTTTAGCCACATCTATAAAGTCTGAAGATCTACCAGGCTCACAAACAAAGCAGTTTATTACTTACTAACAATAACTTTTAACCGGGCTCCAGTGGAACAGAAATGGCGCAATTACAGCTGGAACATTATATTGAAGAATATTTTTAGTGACTTCCTCGCTAGTGCGATCAATTTGATCTGGTACATGGTGGCCAATTGCAAGGTATCAACCAACGATAAGCTGCACAAAACACATCTCACGGGTTTTCCAAACTGTGTTAAGTGTGGCCTTGTGGATACTTTAATTCACCGACTTACATCTACATGGGATTATCTGCAAATCACATGTAAGTGCCTGGCAGAGGGTTCATCGAACCACCTGTACACTAGTCACCTACCATTCCATTCTCGAATAGCGCGCAGTAAGAAAGAACATCTGACTCTCTCCGTTCGGGTTCTGATTTCTCGTATTTTATTCTGATGATCATTTCTACCTATGAAGGTGGCAGTCGACAATATATTCTTGCATTCGGAGGAGAATGTTGGCGATTGGAGTTTTGTAAGTAGACCACGCCAAAGCGATAAACGCCTTTGTTGTAATGATTCCTATCCCAGATCCTGTGTCATTTCCGTGACGCTGTTTCCTCTGTATCGTGAGGGTCAGCGAAACATTACCAAACCTATATGTAGCAGGCTGGCTATCATATCGACTGTACCAGCTAAATACACGCTGACAATATGGAACTTCTGTGCCCACCAAAGTTGCGCAACCCCACAACTGAGTAGAACAGCGGCGATGTGGATACTAGGCTACACCATCGCCTAATTTGTCCAACATAATAGGTCTAATTTCACCGATTACTGTTCCTACATTGAAAATGAACATCTTTAAATCAAATCTGACTTGAATTACCATAAGCAATATTCAAAAATGTTGGACGTTATGGTATCACGAATTTGAAACAGTCAATAGTTCAAAAAAGATTTCAAGTAAGCTCCGAATGAATGGACAAAAGAACATTTTTCTACCTGTATTTTCCGACATGAATTTCACCATAAAATTTTTATTTATTAATATATTCCTTTATTTTACTTTCCCCGAAGAAGGGATCGTTTTTCTGCATTACTGTAGAGAATTGTTACTTTCTTATCTCCCAAAGGAAGACATTAATTTTATTTTCTTGAAATCATTTATCCCCTCCAATTATAATAAAAATAAAGAAAAGGTGAAAATAATAATAATTCTGCTTATTAAAAACATAGTAAAACAGGTAAACGCCTTGTGAAAAAAAAAGGCTGTCGGTGCCACTAGCAGTACAGCACGCATATGGGGCACCAAGACACTGCCCTCTCCTCGTCACTCGCGTACTAGCTTCGGTCTTCACTCACTCTCCCCGACATGCCGCGTAAATTCCTCGTAAATTGACAAGGTTAGCTAATGGGCTTCAGCAACGCGCAGGCACGCCAAAGATCTGACACACGGCCCGAGGTCAGAGGAACGGCTCAGCCTCCCCCATGTTAAAGTGGAACTGGGGGAGGAAATCCCGTATCGCCTTTACTTAAATGCTTAAGATTGCGGTGGACTGGTTCCACCTTGAGCTGGTTCACTAGCACGCGAGTTTTTATCCCTGTCTTTACATCCCTCAGTAGGAAGTTCACCGGTGAAATCCTCTTAACCACCATGTAAGACTACAAAACTAGGCAAGACATTTCTCGTGATATCTTGACTGCCGCGCCTCTGTTTTTCCAATAATATGGCGCGTACCTTAATAGAAGCTGCTCGCCTACCCATGTTATATCAAACTTTCTACCACTAATGTATTATTCCTAACTGTCTCCCACTTTTTCTCTATTCGCTGCACGTAGACTTGCTCAGGCAATAAATCATTAAGCGAAGGCCCAGTTGGACAGTGAAGAGTTCAACGATAAGGAGAACATTAATTTGGAGGGAGGTTCTCTTATAAGCCTCATTATGCGCGGTATTAAAGGCAAAGGTCAACCAATTGAGGAAATAGCACCACCGATGATAAGCAATGAGGGCGGACATCGAATTCCTGTTTATCGTCTTATCAAATGAGGATTATGGATAACAGGAGCTAGTGGTGATGTCCTACCCCAAGATCAAAGCAAAAGTGTTTGTGTTTCAACTCAAATGTTCAAATATTTGTATAGCTTATGGGACTTAACTACGGGGTCATCAGTCGCTAAACTTACAAACTATTTATGAACTACTTAATACTAAAGACCGCACAAATAAGGGGGAATTCGAACCCCCGACCGTAGAGTGTTTGAACTCTTTGCAATTAAAAGCGGGTGCATTATAAATGAGGAAGGTATTTGGGGGTCCAGAACTGTCAAATATGTTCTCAAGATGTTGAATGCTTATGGTAGATGTCGTGCCTCGGCTGGGAACTAATTAGATGAACGCATTAACAGCGGCAAAAACGAAGCGATTTCCTCTCTTGTTCCGAGTCAATAGACTCAAATAATCAATTTTCAGCCTTTACATTGACTGAGACTCGCGGGTTGATTAGAGAAACCCTTTCCTCGGAACAGAGTCGGTCTTAGCAGCTTTACAGCGATCGCACGCAGCGACCAATCCTCCGGACATCCCCGTTCGTCCACCATCCTGGACAACGTCTCGCTCATGTTAAGTCGCTTCTTATGGTACGCCAAGTATCCTCCCTATAAGGACTCATGACAATATTTAAAGAGGACAGGAACTAAGCACCATGGGATACACATCATGACACCCCGACTCCTATATGGGCGGAAACACGACGAACCATTCTCCAAGGAGTATCCCCGAACACCTTCTCCGGCGTTTAGTTTGAGTTTGTTGAATACGACCTGTCTCGTAAGCGATGGTACATGTCAAACAATAGAGAAAACTTCAACCACACGTAGTTGAGAGCGTGTTCATTGGCGCAAACCCATATTCACTATGGCAAATAATTTTGATCACCAATAAGATGGGCAAAAAGAGAGAGACAGACAGACAAGAACATGTTACACACCACAAACTATCCTGAAAAACTATTGGAATGACCTAGCCGTTATGGGTGGGGGCACAGATTACATGAATGGAATTTTCTTTCCGAGGAGCATTAATGAGTAAACTCAGCGAATACACATTTCAAACTAATTCTGCTGCCACCAGCGTATGAGGAAGCAGGTGGCTCTCGTTCAGGGTGTATGTATGTAGCTGTGTGATTTAAGTACAGGAAGGCTTTTTGGCCGTTAATGACACATCGACATCGAGGTCGTAAGCGACGGTGCACAAGCTTCGTATGTTTTCTGGATGGGGAGCAGTTTAGAAAAATTACAGAAAAATCCTGAAACTCTCCGGTTGTATGCACTACATCTATATATACATGTATACTCTGCAAGTCACATTGAAGTGCATGGCAGTTCATCGAACCATTTTTATGATATTTCTCTATAGTTCCATTCTCTAACAGCTCGCGAGAAACAAGGAACACTTAAATCTTTCTGTTTTCGTTCTGATTTTTCATATTTTATCATGATGATCATGTGTCCATATGTGAGTGGGTGCTAACTATGTATGTTAGGAATCTGAAGAGAGAGTTGGTGAAAGAAATTTCGCAAATAGAAATCGCCTCAACAAATTACACCTTTCTTTTAATGTTTTCCACCCAAACTCATGCATCATTTCCGTGACACTACCCCCCTCCTCCTATATCACAATAATAAAACGAGCTGCCCTTCTCTGAGTTTTCTCTAAATTGTCCGACAGTCCCACCTGGTGTGGATCCTACAATGCGCAGCAATACTTCAAAATAGGACGCAAAACTGTAGTGATGCGGATTTGAATAATCATGGTTGTGGGTCGTATATAGGTCGTAAATGACCACAGTAAGCTGGTAATGCGACGTTGGTATGTATAATTCATTGTATTCTCGCACTGTTGTACGATGCCTTACTAAACATGAACAACAAAACATTAATGCGACGTCGGGCTCCAGTCTTCTCATATGATGATGAACTCACACAGTAATGTCGCAGTAGTACTGCAGAAAATTGAGTTATAGCCATTATTACACACATTTAAAATAGTACTGTCGATCTGCACATAATAATAAACACCTGCCTTCTGTTTGTGCGTTATGGGAAGCAGCTTACCGCGCTATCTTCAACAGCGCGCCGCACCAAGTACCTTGTAAATTGTTGTTCTTAGTGTGGGATTTTTTTTATCAGCTGTTCTGTATGTTACTTCAAAGTGAGGTAGCACTTTTCAATTTTCCCCACATGGAAATAAATAATTGTTGATCATATAGCCTTCATGCTTATGATGTGGTCGTAGGTATCTTTAAAACGAATAAATAAAATATGAATTCCTACTCTGTTCAAAAAAGTTCAAATGTTTGAATAGTCTATGGGACTTAACTACGGGGTCATCAGTCCCTAAACTTACAAACTACTTATGAACTACTTACGAACTAGGACGGCACAAGGCACAAATATCCATGTCCGAGGGGGGGTTCGAACCCCCGAACGTAGTGGCCGTGCAGACCGTGACTGAAGCGCCTCAGTCCCCGCGGCCACCGCGGCCGGCAATTCCTACTCTGAGCAAGTTATGAGCTGTACCATTAAATCAATAAAATGAATATTTACCCCTCCAAAATAGTGAAAAGGCATGTTTTAAAGGAAAGAATATCTACTCAAAAATTAATTTATTTCAAACGAAAATCAAACATCCTAACTGATAACAAATCTAAAAAAAATGTTCAAATGTTTGTTAAGCTTATGGGACTTAACTACGGGGTTATCAGTCCCTAAACTTACAAACTACTTATCAACTACCTTATACTAAAGACGGCACAAATATCCATGCCCGAGGGGGGATTCGAACCCCCGACCGTAGTGGCCGTGCAGACCGTGACTGGAGCGCCTCAGTCTCCTCGGCCACCGCGGCCGGCGATAACAAATCTAATAAACATTGTTTACAACTCTGTACTTTAAGGGAAATGGCATTTCCTACCATAGTATGCTGACAATAGTATGCAAAGCAATGAATAGCTCTGTACCGATTTTACAATTTTCGTAAGATAAGAAAATACAATGACTGTCTGAGACAAAGGATCGGGAAACTCCACAAACAGGAGGTTCACAGGTTAACTACACAGAAATCTGAAGTTATCTATAGCAACTAAGATCCCCAGAATGAAAAGACAAACCTAAATAAAATCATACACAAGTCCTGGCGATGGAGCTTCCAGTTCTTTACCCAATCCAAATTACAGGTGAGGGCACCGTACCAGGCTTGGCAGCAACAGGCGATGGCAACAGATGAGCTGGAAAATAATCGCGACCGAATTCTCACTGCGATCTGTTGGACAGAATCGGCATGTAACTCCACTAAGTATCAAGAGGTCCGTACGGCACGGAAGCCTCAACCGAACTCACCCCCCCCCCCCCCCCCCCCCGGGCGGTCTTCGTCACTGCACCTGCCCTCGGCAAGTCCCCAAGCAGAACCTGGGTGCACGAATGGCAAAACGTCATTTTTTTTCGGATTAATCCAGGTTCTGTTTACAGCATCATGATGGTCGCATCCATGTTTGGCGACATTGCGGTGAACGCACATTGGAAACGTGTATTCGTCATCGCCATACTTGCGTATCACCAGGCGTGAAGGTATGGGGTGCCATTGGTTACACGTCTCGGTCACCTCTTGTTCGCATCGACGGCACTTTGAACTATGACCGTTACAGTTCAGATGTGCTATGACCCGTGCTTCTACCCTTCATTCGATCCCTGCGAAACCCTACATTTCAGCAGGATAATGCACGACCGCATGTTCAAGGTCCTGTACGGGTGCCGGCCGCGGTCGCCGAGGGGACTACGACGCGCCAGTTACGGTCTGCACGGCCACTACGGTCGGGGGTTCGGATCCCCCCTCGCGCATGGATATTTGTGCCGTCCTTAGTGTTAGCTAGTTCATAAGTAGTTTGTAAGTTTATGGACTGATGACCCCCTAGTTAAGTCCCATAAGCTATAGAAACATTTGAAACAACCTGTACGGGTCTTTCTGGATACGGAAAATGTTCGACTGCTGCCCTGGCCAGCACTTTCTCCAGATATCTCACCAACTGAGAACGTCTGGTCAATGGTGGCCGAGCAATTGGCTCGTCACAATACACCAGTCACTACTCTTAATAAACTGTGGTAGCGTGTGGAAGCTGCATGGGCATCTGTACCTGTACACGCCATCGAAGCTCTGTTTGACTCAATGCCCAGGCGTATCAAGGCCGTTATTACGGCCAGAGGTGGTTGTTCTGGGTACTGATTTCTCAGGATCTATGCACCCAAATTGCGTGAAAATGTAACCACATGTCAGTTGTAGTGTAATATCTTTGTCCAGTGAATACCCATTTATCATCTGCATTTCTTCTTGGTTTATCAATTGTAATGGCCAGTAGTGTATTTAAAGCGTTGTTATTAATCTTTTAGTGTCGCTGTTATAGATAAACATACCCGTCTACAACTCCAGTGCAACGTAGCAAGTTGGATTGCCATATAGTGTCTTATATTCATCGCAACTAATTACTACCTATCGATGAATCAGCAAAAGTGAATTGAGACACCAACGTCTGTATGTGCTGTGCTGATGGAGCAATATTTTCAGGAAGAACTCTCTTTATACTAATAATTACGGTTTTTATGAATAGTGTATTTTTAATTTTTACACAGTAGCGCGCCTGGAGCCACGTGACGTCACGGCGGCTTCAAATTACGAACGCATCACCATCCATGTGGCTCTACGGCAGCCGGCACTCTCCCCACGTAATTGTCATAATAACAGCACACAAAACTTGATACTCGCAATTATACGAAACCAATGTTGTCAAAATAGCATTTTATCCTCTCTCCACTAATGGCATACGAATATCAGGGCCGGCGGCAAGCCAAACTGCCGCCCCGTGCGAGTTACAAAATTGCCGTCCCCCTGAGGGGGGGGGAGATTTTTGGTAAAATTGTTTTCCCTTTATATATTACGCCTGCACGTATAGCTGTAAGTCTTTTATATAACTGTCAAACGTATTTTTTTCGTATCAAAGCAGATGACAGCCGAACTTCCATGCAATAAAATGGACTGAGTTTAACATTATGAGGTAAAATAGAAAGAATACTGCTGTAATGTTAAAATCAGTCCGTTTTATTGCATGACAGTTCGGCTGTCATCTGCTTTGATAAGAAAAAAATACATTTGACAGTTATACAAAAGACATAGAACAATACGTGCAGGCCTAATATATAAAGGGAAAACGTTTTTACCAAAAATCTCGAAAATTTCAAGATCGATTTATCATGAAATACTCTACCACACTTTGATAAACATTCGGAAGGACATGGACAGTATGTTTTCGAAACATAAAGATTTTTCGGAAGTTCTAATTATAAATTTCGAATATTCTGGCCGGAGAGTGAGTACATATTTTGGTACGGACCTCACGTCCGGAAGTGTCATCCAGTGCCTCTATGATCACTTCATTATCTTTGTCATGTAAAACAAATCTCGTCTACAAGAAGCTCTTTGCTTTCCACATTTTTGGACGACGTATCAATGACCGAAACAAGAAAAATAATCTACAAATCATTGACTTTACAATGTATACCGTAAGAGATATGAGCACTTGGCCAGCAGTAGAGATTTTGAAACATTAGAAAACAGGATATCAAGACGTGCTGACAGTTCTAAGGTATGCATTTCAGAGCCCGTGTTTACTAGACACATTCACCCTTGATTTAGTCCACATAATGTCTTTCTAAAGTATGAAATCGAACGATCTTGAAGTCGCATAGACTTGCTCACACTGTCAAAAAGTAAGGAAATTCTCATACTATCAAAGCAAGACATCCTAGGACTTGAGTTCTTTAACAAATCATTGTGTATTCAATCTCCTCCACAAATGCTCCAAGATTGAAGCAGAAATTTCCAAACACCCTGTATAAAGCGGAAGAGTAGTTACCACAAATCTGGAAATAGAGAGGGTGGTGGACGTTATTCACGATGAGGTGAGGGGTTTTATGCACAGTGAGGTGAGACGTTTCTTAGCCGCTACACGTCTTTTCCCAGTACTTACATTCATTCGCTTTTCCCTATTACGGTCTAGTTATGCTGCTAAAAATGACACTGATTTGAAGCGATCAAGTTTACTTGTGACTACCTTATATTTGTCATCATTCTTGGAATTGATTTTTTTACTATCGTTTCGAAGTCGATCAATATTATCGCCAGTATCCATATATTGCTGCAAGACATAATGGACACATCCCAAGGAAATATATTCTGGACGTGCTATTTGTTGCATAGTAAGACCGGCTGTACTTAAAGACACAATTTCATATCATTTTCCTGTTAAATGCTCCTTTTTTCGTCCTATTATCAATGTTTACACTGACCACTTACTCGAGCGTAATAGCTTGCCTCTTTCTTACTTGTAACCGTATTTACAGATTTGATGGCGTCCTATGAATGCCATCTAGTGATGAAAGTTTATATTATGCGAGTAAAACACAATATTGTTGGCATGCAATGCTAGGAACGTGAACATCATAGTAACGAAAAGTTATGTTTTAAATTATTACATTTAAAAAATGGGGAACGCTATTCTTTAATTTTAAATTGAACTTATCCCTGGGGAGATAATATACCGAATTCGTATTTGAATTTTTTTCTTCTTATTTTCAGGGCGGTCGGAAACTTTCGAGCGATGGTGTATTTATATGTAAGTCCAACACTGCCGATGATCCTTTGTCAGAGCGGCTGCACACCAGGTTCGAACTGTTTAGAAAATCAGTGAAACGCAATGAGTTGGGTTTGTCGGTAAAATTCAGGTAGTGGCCAGCGCGACTGCCTAGTAAGCAGGTAATTTGGGCTCAAAACGCGACACAGCACAAATTTCCATGTTTTCCGATGGTGGCTTAAGTCGAAAATTCCTTTGTGTTTTGTTTTAATAAGGCCGACTGGACAATAAAGGTTGAAATTTGATGCAAGGTGTTTTTTTTAATTTTAACTGTTTTCTTAATACTATTATAGGGTTCAAATTGGTTGGCTCTGTAAAATCCAATACCAAGTACGAGTGGGAAAGTAGAAATTAAATGCAAGTTAATTATCTGCCAGTAGTGTTAATACTTTATGTTGGAACTAGATCTAAAAATGAAGAAGATACATTTTTATTTATGAAATTTATTTCTGCCGATATCATTTCAAAATTCCAGACGTTCCGAATATTGTCGCGTTTAAATGGAAGCAGGCCTGACTTCTAAGGCAGGGTTGTGGACAGAACACATCACTTATACTGAAAGCAGGTTTATTGCGAACTGAAACGTACACGCAGCACAGAGTGCCTTTCCGGCAGAGTGGTCTGCTATTTATACCCAGATAGAATGTACCAGAAATTAGGAGAATAGTCAACATAAGAAACAAGTAGAAATTACAAGTAAACACAAGAAACATGTAGAATATTGTGAAAATGGTCATTACAATGAAAAGAATTTTTGAACGTGGACGGGATTGAACTGGCGACCTACAGCACAGCAATCCGTGACGCAATCCCTTACGCCACCATAGCAGTCGGTTATCGTAAGGTCTCGCGACATTGCTCCCTCTCCTGAAGAAACAGCGACACGCTGTTGGTTTCCTTGGAAGCCAGCTGCAATGTCATGGGTCCTCTGTATGGCTGTTCTGGAGAATCCCTCCCTTCTGCACGATTATGGACGACAGACGCTCCTGTCGTGGCTTCATCAGTATCATTACCGTCCTTAGAGTCCTTGAACAAGAAGCCACTTTCGCCTATCTGGTCCTCAGGATCGTAGTAAGGCTTCATGCGGAGGATGTGAACAATGTCTCTTCGTTTTAGTAGTTTCGACAACGGCTCATGTAACGTCTGGAAGGCGGCGTATAACACGATACGGACCGAAGTATCGCTTCAATAACTTTTCTGATAGACCAACATTCCGTACAGGGGTAAAAATCCATACCAGATCTCCTGGGCTGCACACAACAGGTCGGTGCTTGTCGTTATACCGCTGACGGTCCTTCTCCTGGGCGTCCAGTGTCCGTATGCGAACCATCTGTTTTGCTTCTTCGACCCTGGTGATGAGTTCTTTCACACACGCATCCTGAGTGTCGTCGCGCTGGAAAGGGAACAGCGTATCCATTGTCATCTCAGCTTCACGGCCATGGAGCAGGAAAAACGACGTGAAGCCTGTGGTGTCTTGTCTTGCGGCATTATAAGCAAATGTCACGACTGTCAGTATAGTATCCCAATCCTTCTGCTTAACATCGACGTACATCGACAGCATATCTACTAACGTCTGGTTAAAACGTTCTGTAAGACCATTTTTCTGAGGATGGTATGCACTTGTCATTCTGTTGACAATGTCGCATCGTGACATTACCTCTGATTCTAGTTTTGACTGGAATACTTTTCCACGACCAGACATCATCACACGTGGCCCTCCGTGTTTCAAAATAATGTCTTCTACAAGGAATTTTGCGATCTCTAGAGCTTCTGCAGTCGGCACAGGTTTGTTAACAGCGTAGCGTGTGAGGTAGTCAGTGCAGACTATTATCCATCGTTTACCGTTTGTCGACTTGGGGAACCTCCCTAAAAGATCGATCCCATCTTGGTGGAATAGAGCTTTTGCAGGTGGAATTGCTACGAGATGCCCTGGAGGTACTTGCGGCACATGCTTCCGTCGTGGCACTCTTTACAGTGACTCACATAGTGCTTGACAGATCGGTAGAGACCTTTCCAGTAATACCTACGTCTGATTCTGTCTAGTGTCTTCACGAATCCCAGATGACCGGATATTGGAGCATCGTGGAAATACTTGAGAATAGCTGGCTGGAGATGAGCTGGACTGACCAGTAGCCATTTGGTACCCATTGGATCGTAGTTGCTCTTAAACAATGTCCCGTTTATAAGCTGGAACTCTCCATTCGTCGGTTCTCCTTTCTCCAAGGCCTCTATGGTTTTTAATAGTGCTGGAACTTCCATACGGCAGTATGGCGATGACGAATACACGCTTCCAATGTGCGTTCAATGAAAGCAGGCTTGACTTCGAAGGCAGGGTTGTCAACTGAACACAGCACTTATACTGAAAGAAGGTTTCTTGCGAGCTGAAACATACACCCAGCACAGACTGCCTCTCGGGCAAAGTGCTCTGCTATTTATACACAGACAGAATGTACCAGAAATTAGAAGAACAGTTAACATAAGAAACATGTAGAAATTACAAATGAACAGTTTGAAGCGTCAATTTTCCGCACCCTAATCGGTGACGCTATCCATTACGCCAAGCCGACAGTCGAATAACTTGTGGTCTTGCGGCATTGCTCCCTCTTCTGAAAAACAGCGGCCCGCTGTTAGGTTCCCTTTGGAGCCAGCTGCAATGCCCTGGGTCTTGATATTGTAATGGGTCCTCTGTATAGCAGGTCTGGAGAATCCTTCCCTTCTACGCGATTACCGACGACAGACGTTCCTGTCGTGGTTTCATCAATTACATTACCATCCTTCGAGTCCTTGAACAAGAAGCCATTTTCGCCTATCTGATATTCAGGATCGTAGTAAGACTTCATGCGAAGGACGTGAACAATGTCTCCTCGTTTTTGTCGTTTCGCCGACGGCTCATAATCCTTGACTTCGTATGTGATGTCTGACAGGCGGCGTATAACACGATTCGGACCAAAGTATCGCTTCAATAACTTTTCTGATAGACCAACTTTCCGTACAGGGGTAAAAATCCATTCCAGATCTCCTGGGCTGTGTAAAACAGTCGGTGTTCGTCGTTATACCGCTGACGGTCCTTCTCTTGTGCGTCCAGTGTCCGTATGCGAGCCAACTGTCTTACTTCTTCGACGATAGTGACGAGCTGTTTCACATAGTCATCCTGAGTGTCGTCCGGCTGGAACGGGAACAGCGTATCCATTGTCGTCTCAGCTTCACGGGCAGGGAGCAGGAAAAACGGAGTGAAGCGTGTGGTGTCGTGTTTTGCTGTATTATAGGCAAATGTCACGACTGACAGTATTATATCCCAATCCTTCTGCTCAACATAGACGTACATCGACAGCATATCTGCCTAAATTCTTGTTAAAATGTTCTGTTAGACCATTTGTCTGAGAATGGTATGCACTTGTCATTCTGTGGACAATGTCGCAACGTGACATTACCTCTGATGCTAAATTTGACTGAAATACTTTTCCACAACCAGATATCACCACACGTGGTGCTCCATGCTTCAAAATAATGTCTTCTACAAGGAATATTGCGATCTCTGGAGCTTCTTCAGTCGGTACAGGTTTGGTGACAGCGTAGCAGTGCAGGCTATTATACATCGGAGCTGCTGCAGGTGGAACTGGTACGAGATGCCCTGGACGTAATTGTGGCATGTGTTTCCGTCGCTGGCACTCTTTACAGTGACTGACATACTGCCTGACAGATCGGGAAACACCTTTTCAGTAATACTTGCGTCTGATTCTATCTAGGGTCTTCACAAATCCCAGATGACCGGATATAGGAGCATCGTAGAAATACTTGAGAATTGCTGGCTGGAAATGAGCTGGAACGACCAGTAGCTATTTGGGACCCAGTGGATCGTAGCTGCTCTTATATAATGTCCCGTTTATACGTTGGAACTCTCCGTTGGGCAGTTCTTCTTTCTCCAAGGCCTCTACGGTTTTTAATAGTGCTGGATCTTCCCTCTGTTCAGCTGTAACGTCACCTAATTCAGTGAGGGCTGAAATTTCATTCATACTGTTGTGTTCCACTAATGGATTCCTCGAAAGGCAGTTGGTATCCTTGTGTTTGCGCCCGTTCTTGTCTTGAATACTACCGTGACGTCGTACTGTTCGAGTCTTAGTGCCCATCTTGCTAGTCGACCTGATGGATCCTTCAAGCTAGTCAGCCAACACAAAGAATGGTGGTCTGTCACGACGGTAAATGGTTTGCCGAATAAGTACGGCCCGAAATTGTTGATAGCCTAGATAACTACGAGAAAATCATTCTCAGTTGTAGAGCAGTTTATCTTGGACTTTGAGAGTACTCTTGATGCTATCACCTTTTCAGCACCGTCCTGAATTTGCACAAGCACTGCACCAATAGCATACTCGCTAGCTTCAGTGTGAAGTTCGGTTTCCGCATTCCAGTCGCATAAGGTTAGAACTGGTGCGGACGTTAGAGCATCCAACCTGCGATCACTCGCGTTGTTAGAAAAAATCTAACATTTATGATTTTATTTGAATATTCCATCTCATTTCAAAGCTAATGAACTGACCGACTAGAAATGCATTCTTTCATATCTCTTGATTCAATTAATCTGTGACTCAACAGTCAAATTTCAACAATAGCTTGCTAGTTGTGTCATTATTTGAAGTGGTGCGCAGTATTAGATTTTTTTCTAACACGGGAGTCTTAACGTAACAATTACTTCTCCTTCCATCGAAAACCGCTTTGCTTCACTTTTGGTCTGTTTCTTGTACTTGTAACATGCGGCTGTGTTCGTTTGTTTTCTCCTGAAAGTGTTCAGCATATGTGACGTCTTTTATGAGCAAAGTAAATATTCTTAATTGAATTTTACGAATTGAATGAAACAACTAATTTATAATGCTTTGGTAATAATAAAGAAATGATTTATAGTATAAATGTGTCTTTGTCTGGCACAAAGAGATAAAAAGGTGCAATATCTCATTGTTAGAAAAAATCTAACACGGGAGTTATCGTGTAACAAGAATATACACGAGCGGCCGCGGGTTAAGTGCCCGGAAAGCTCTTTCTTTTGTCTCAGCCCAGTAAAACTTGGCGTCTCCCTGCAGAAGTTCTTGCAATGGTCGTGCCTTGTTACAAAATCCTTTTATGAAACCTGGTAGTATAAGCACAGCCCGGGAAAACTTCGCACATTACGAATGTGGCCTTTTAGTGTATATTCTGAGAGGTGGTGTGTGTGAAATGTCTTCCTCAGCTACCTATAAAATAACTGTGATTTTATCAACGCAGGCCTGACCCCCATCGCAGTGGTATGGATAGAAGGAGTAAAACGTGGTGTGTAGAGGACTATGACGACCTCCGCATTGGGCAGACTACTGAAGATGTTTGAAGCCAATGTAACACAGTAAACTGACCCATCCAAAATTACATGCCACTAAATCTCAGAATCTGACGCACGTTTTGAACGACAGATGTATGACTCTCAAATACCTCAAATAGCCCTTATCTAATATTTTCATGCCCTCTACATGGTGTTTGCGATGGTTATAGCAGATTGGTCAGTCATTTGACTCCAATATGGAGTCTTCACGTATATCTAACTGATTTTCGACCGAATAATGCCACCTTTTTTCTAAAGATTCTCATTTTCATTTTGTCCGGCATTTCTGCAATTCTCGTATAGTTTATCCCAGCCTGTGAAATATTCATATGTTTATTAATCTATTGGACCATACTGCTGTGGTCAGTAGGCCCTATACTTACCAACTACTTAAACTAACCTAATGACAACACATACACGCATGTTCCAGGGAAGACTTGAATCTCCGACGGCGAGCAACTGCATGCTCCGCAGCAAGGTGCCTTAGACCGGTCTAAGCGTCGCGTCTCTGAATTAATTGTGTATCTGTATTAATTCCCCTTTGATAAGGATTCGAAAAACTAGTACTCTAGAATTGGTGAACCTACTATTTTAATGTCATTTTCCTTATAACCGTACTGGAATTTTCTACAATGCTATGAGTAAAACAAAGTCTTTCATTTATAATCCCTAAAACTGATCTTGTGCCTTTCTTCTATTTTCTTAGTTTTACTCCTATATACTGAAATGACGTTGCGTGCTCCTAATTTTCGTTAGTAATTTTCATGCAAGGCATTATGGAGTTGCTGCCATAAATATATAACTTTATAATGACGCTACCAGTTTTGATCTGTAAATGGACAATCATCTAGCACTAGTAAATATATCAATTTAGTAAGTTGTTATATACGACATTATAAATTGTTGCCTTAGTATTATGTGGAATAAGATATTTCCAAGTTTGCCTTTACAAGTCACTAATACATTTTCGCTCTCTGTACTTTATTTCCACAAGGTGGAAATTACTTGCTCAATTCACAACCGCGTGGAAAAGGTGTTTCGCACACAAGTGCAAGGCATATTTCCATTATAACAGGTTAATGAATAATTAGACCTGCAGCGCCAGAAACAAACTGAGATGTCATGACAGTCAGTGGATTTATATTTACTTAGATCGATCATCGGCAGAAAAATAAGGAAACTTTTGAGCAGGAATATACAGAAAAATATTTCTGGTTCCATCTGACAATCATTCTTATTTTTGTCATTCCACAGCAGCAATATCAGTAAAAGAAAAGATAAAAAAATTGTTCAAGTTAAAGTAAAAATGTAAAGCAGTCAACAATCCGAAGATTGGTTTTAACACCACAGTGCTTTACTAGGCATGGTCCTGTTTGGATGTGGTATGCCGTTGCCTTCCTCCGACCGTCGAACTGACGTACCCAGCCAGTTATAGGGGGATCTACAGTTTAACGTGGGTTCCGAACCAAGGTGCTACTCCACATGAGCAATACTGGCAGAAAGGAAAGAAGTGGAAAGTGACACATAAAAATCCTAGGATCTAGCGGGAATCGATACGGCGACCTCTGGATTCAGAGTCCGCCACTCTACCACTGTGCAACCTAGGCGCACTAAGTTAAAGAGGAAATAATTAAATCTTTACAACAGACCAACACGAAAATAACTATTCACTGGACATCATGACACTGTGGCTTATATGGTAAAAAAATTAAGGAAATGTGAATAACGATCATGACGGATTTTGCAATGAAACATACAACTCACAACCAACAGCTGTGTCCGTCATAACGATATCTACTTCAGGGTTACTACCATACCTTTGAAGAGTAGGAAACTTCAGGTTTCACGTCCTCGCCCGTTCGTTACAGATTTGTTTGTTAGATCTAGAGTAGGTAAATTATTTCTACACGCCGTCAGAGGTTAACAGAACTAATACGATACAGGAGGCACCGGAAAAAAGGGATGTCTTTTGCTCGAATTCCTTGTAGATGCCATGAGTCACAAGCGATTAAACTGAAATTCAATCCAACGATCTTCGTTGCCTATATTGTGATTACGCATTTGAAGAGTTTATTCGGAAGGATGGTGGTTCAAATCCACCTCCGGCCATCCGGATTTAGGTTTTCCGTGATTTCCCTAAATCACTCCAGGAAAATGCCGGGATGTTTCCTTTGAAAGGGCACGGCCGATTTCCTTCCACATCCTTACTCAAGCCTTCCGAGCGTATGCTCCGTCTCTGACAGGACGTTAAACTCCAAGCTTCCTTCCTTTTTTTTTTTTTTTTTTTTTTTTTTTTTTTTTTTTTTTTTTTTTTTTTTAAGAGTTTATTATATACATGTCATTGCAAAGAAAATCCCTTTGTAGAGTTCTGGATATTTTTCTCGAGTGCTCATCTTCAGCTGCGAATTGGATTTGGTAGTCAATAATTACAATGCATTTAATGTCTTTGGAGGGTACGGTACGTCGGTTTCACACTGTACGTCGCAGTTTATCTACCTCTTATCCACAAGAGCGAAAATACCACTCGTCCGACACATGCACGAACGAAGCTGCGTTTTCCGCCACTACTCCGCGCAAATATTGGATTTTCCCCCATTTTGTCGTGATTTAACGATAATGAAGCCATTGGCGCCCTCCTATTACGGAGACGTTCCTGTCTCTTCCAGTTCACATTCGTAAATGAACTTGCCGCCGAAAATGTTTGCCCGAGTAATGAAGCGCAGCGGCGCGTAAACACGCACATTCTGCTGCCAGTGGACACAATTACCGGTGTTTTCGGCCGACATGTAAATTGGACAGCAGCGGCAGCGGAAATAGGCCGGGCGCGGGCGCGGGCGCGCTGGCTGGCCACACACCCCGCCACCTGCCGGCTGGGGCACCGGCGAAATCGTTGTGCGGCCACAAAACGTATTCACACATCTGGAGCACACGCACAATGAAAGCAACACAAAGTGCCTTAACGCAATATCACAGGGGATATCTCTTTCAGTGATTGCCCGACGGGAAGCACGGCTACCATCTGGTACACAGACGCATGCTCCAATCAGCTAATCTTATATATTACAAGAATCTACGGAAATTAGTCTGCCAAACCAAACTACGCGGCAGGTTTCCTTCATTTTTGTTTCAAACGAAAGGTATTCATCCACAGGTTTGTCATGTCTGGCTGTCTGCAAATCTATCGGACCAAACTGCGTGGTCATCAGTCCGTAGCTTACAAACTACTTAAACCTAGGTAAACTAACCTACGGACAAACACACACACCCATGCCCCAGGGAGGACTTGAACCTCCACGGAGAGCAACCGCGCGCTCCGCAGCGAGGTGCTTTAGACTGCTCGGCTACTCCACCGCGGCGGTTTGTCATGAAGTATCAGAATTTACGTAACGCTCGCCTTCCTTTTTCTATTGATTGATTGATTGATCGATTTTTTCAGGGAAGCCAAAACAGTCTTGGTCCAACCCGCCACTGCCCGCACCGAAACTAAGTTTATTGTGCGGTATCGCTCCCTGTATATCGAGTAAAGGCAACCAATGCCCTTGAACAGTGCAAGGAGTCCGTTTACCAGTTCATTATTAGACACAGTTTCTTCGGGTCTGGTTGTCCCAAATATTCTGTGCCTTTTATTCTCCAATGCAATGCATTCGAAGATTAGATGTGATGCAGTTTCATCACCGTCATCACAGATCCTACATTTAGGGTCCTCTTCTGTTATTCCCACTGTACGTAGGTGTTTTTTGAAATTCCCATGGCTTGTCAGCAATCCAACCATGAGTCTAATCTCTCTTCTGTTCAGACCCAGGATTGCAGAGCCTCTTTTAAAACATGGCTTTGGCATCATTACCTTGCCATTTTCTTGTTGATGGACTTTGGTCCAATATTATGCGAGCTGTCTTCTGAGCCAGTTACGTAGCTCCAATTTGATCATTGCCTTGGTGATTGTCAGGTCAGGTTCCGGTCCAATAAATGGAGTCTCTGCCCCCATCCTGGCTAATCTGTCGGCATGTTCATTGCCACTGATCCCCGAGTGACCACGGACCCACAATAGGTTTACTCTACTGCTTTCCCCTAGCTCCACCAGAACCCTGTGACATTTTGCAACAATTTTAGACCTTGTTGCAGGTTCCTTTTTCTATACTAAAACGCGATTTCCTTCTATATGTTACGTATGTCGCGGTGGAGTAGATGAGCGGTCTCGCTGCGGAGCGCGGTTGCTCGCCGTCGGAGGTTCGAATCCTCCCTGGGGCATGTGTGTGTGTGTGTGTGTGTGTGTGTGTGTGTGTGTGTGTGTGTTGTCCTTAGTTTACCTTACTTTAAGAAGTTTGTAAGCTACGGACTGATGACCACGCAGTTTGGTCCGATAGCTTTACAGATATATGAACATTTTGTTATGTATGGGGATGTCCTTGCTGTAAACTAAAGTCAGTCGATCAGGCCGTTCTATCCGACCGTTTTCCGTCATTTTTACTTTAAACTAAAGGTATTCATTCGCAGATTTGTCATCAAGTATCAGAAATAAATTAAGTCTCTCCATCATTTATTTTTATTCAAACGCGATATCCTTCCGTACTTACATCGAATATTTTAATCGGTTTGTTTTACGATATCTTCGATTCTAATTAAGGTAGGCAGTTCTTTTTCACCTAACAACACTCAGCGTATCAAGCTCTTTCACTTGCGCTTTTAAACACTTGCATTGATTGATTCTGAAGAAAGCTATGCGTGAACATTCAAGTTTACTTCCATTTTTCCCCAAATTTTTGTGATGCCACTAACGGTGCGAAGTAATCGCACGAGTCCTCTAGTTACATAATTAATGTGCTTTTGGTACAAGTAAATACGAAAGGACTAATAGGTTAACATTCCCTCCTTTTTCAAACTCGTTTTATTGTATGCGGTAATTACTTGCAGTAGTTTGTAGACATTCTTATCATTTATTATTTTTAACACGTTGGCTGCCGTGTGGCCACCGGCGTCCACAGCAGGCGGCTCTGGCGCGCCAGTGACGTCATCGCGGTAGCCAACGAGAAAGACAGGCCGCGGCGCGCCGGCAAATCACGTAAACGTGGGCTGTGCCCCAGCGGCCGGCCAATCGGATAGCGATCGCGCCGTCTCAGGCCTCACTTGATCACGTGACGTGACGTGCGCGCAGCGACCTGTCTTTTTCGTTGGCCTAGGGCAGCTAATGTGTTAAGTAGTAACGCAGTATGGTAACGGAAAAAATTCGTGCACCGGATAACAACGTCGATTCTGATCTTATGACGGATGATGCTATTTGGGGGATAGTAGATTTTGTGTCCCAGCCTCGTCGCCGTTTTTGTGTCTCGTCGGGTACGGGGGTGAGCAGCCAGCGGGCAGCAGAAACTAGAAACACTAGAGTAAATTAGAATGAGATTTATATTGCACAGAATTTATACAATACTTAACTTTGACATAGTTCAGTACGGCAGAATGCTGATACATAGTTGATATAGAGACCTGCCTAGTGCCTGTCCGATAGCCAAGTCTTCACTGGTGCCTATCTGATTCTGAACTGTTGACTGGTTCCTATCTCAGTCCCAAGTGCACGATGTCTTTCTGTGGTGGCCACGAGCAGAGTTGTAACAGAGGGCGCTCGTGGCTGACGTAAGAACGCCGCGCCGTGCGTGCATGGCGGCGCGCGGCGAAAGTAGGTGGCGCGCGCTTTGGACTTGTGCGACACCACAGTAGATATGCTGTTAAATGTTTCATCATCATCCTCAAATAGATACCGTATTGAATAACTGCCAGATTGCCATCTGTACTCATTAACAGAATACGTTTCAACCATAAGGTTAAAAAATTGAGAATTTTTTGTAAAAATAAGGGGCTTAACCGCTACGGTTCAGTCTCTAAGCTTATAAACTACTTAAACGAAGTTTAACTTATGCTAAGGACAGCACACATACCCATGCCCGAGATAGGACTCGAACCTGCTACTGCGAGCAACTGTGCACTCCGCAGCAAGAAGCCTTAGAGCGCTCGGCCACTCGACCACAGCGCAGTCTTTGATTCACTCATATTATTTTCACGCGAACTACTCGAATCCAGCCGCAAGAGGCCGGTTCGATGAGCAATGTTACCATCTTTCGTAAGGATTAACGTACTGTTCTTCTTACATCTTTAATATATTTGGACTGTGGTATCCTTGGCATTTAAGGGAGTCAGAAGCAGCGTTTGTTCATTTTCGTAGTGATTCCAGCCGACGGAATTGGCCTGTTACCGTCCGTCGCTCACAACGGCTAATCCATCCTTTGCGTGACGTCAGGCATCTACCAAACGTCTCAGCTGATTGTGAGTAGGGCACGGCGCTAAGCGCCATCGACTGTTCTTCCCAGAAAATGCTAACAGCTTCTGAAAGCGCTCCACGCCCTTTCTGACAAGACGACTGCGTTAGCAAACTCACAGTTTCTTGTTCTATTCTCTAGATTTTAATTCTGACTATGATGAGACCCACGTTGGTAAATTTATAAGTGTCAATATTAATGGTCAATTACGTAAATATTCACTCGATAATGGCATATGCAATTAACAAGAAATTACCTACGTTTATGCTCCAACTACATGTCGACAAAAGTGTGCATTCCAATCGTTTCATTTCTAAGGAACATATTTGCTTTCGAAAATAGTTACACAAAATCATTTATTCAAACATCTCGATTTATGAAGGACATTGAAAGAAATTCATGGTTAAATTGGAAACATGTGCTGGACCAGGATTCGAACCTGTACTTCCCGCTTCGTGCCAACGATTGCCTTGAACATATCATTGCTTCTTATTATTTTATTTATATATTCTTTGTTTTATTGGTAGTTCGGTTCTTCGCGGACATGGAATGTGTTTGTTCAATGTTGTTCATTGAGATTTTAGCTCAGTTTCTTGTTACAGTGGACGGCTTCCTCTTTGCCCGAATGCGTCAAGCACCATTTGGCTACCCAGACAAGCTGCGTGTCCTATCCGAATTCTCATCTTTCCGCACATTACGATTTTAGTGCCCTCTGCCGATTACTTCCACTTGTTCTCAGCTTTAACTATACTCCTGCAATGTATCTGGCGTATTTATTAATCAGCACAGAAATTCGGGCATATCCGAAAGAACAGATACCATATCTATACTATATAGTCACACAAAATTCCGTTTGTCTTTTCTATTGAGATCTAACGTAGTTACTAACAACCTCAGTACTACTTTCCACGGTGTTAATGAAACACAATGAACTCTCGCAGGCGACATTCACGGTGCTGTTTCAGCTAGTTGTTTAACGAGGTGATAAATCACTTTGAAGTGGCGATGTGTTAATGGCGAACATCAGTCTGCACGTATCATTCTACAGTCTGTCCTGTCGTCCCTGAAGACGGTGGTCATTTTGTGCTTGTCTAGTTTGAAGCTGTTCGTGTTGCAGTAAATCTGCCCTTCACTTTGGAGGACATTTTAGCTGATGATGGACGGGCACCTGCTACAGTTTTGCGTTTTATACAAATGACTAACTTGTCCAAGGAGATTTAATTCCTTCTAATGATATTCTTTATTCCTCGTTTTAGTGATATTCTGAAATTCTTCTTATCGGCACATTTTTAACCTTGTTTTAAGTCAATCTATGGTCGGAATCGGGCGCCCTAAAACCACAAAAAAAGCTGTAGTACGGCAGTCGTACTACAGTTTCGGTCGACAGTCACTGCACTGGAGAACCAAAGCACTGAGCTACCGCGAAGCAGGTAAGATGCGTTACTTCTGGCCTAGCTCAAATGTTCAAATGTTTGTATAGCTTATGGGACTTAACTACGGCGTCATCAGTCCCTAAACTTACAAACTACTTATGAACTAATTCTAAGGACGGCACAAATATCCATGCCCGAGGGGGGATTCGAACCCCCGACCGTAGTGGCCGTGCAGACCCTGACTGGAGCGCCTCAGTCCTCTCGGCCACCGCGGCCGGCCTGGCCTAGCTACGAAAATGTTTCACACCATCAGACATCTTGTGTTTGTTCAGCTATTTTTCATGTCTTCAGTAGATTTACTTGTAAGCTGAGTGTACACAAATTAAGTTAGTCCGAATTTGGACAGACGGTGTGTAAATTGATGTAACAACAGTACCAGTTACGGTGTAGTGCGAGAGAAGCAGTTAGATATCAGAAGCCTACTTACAACAGGTTATCTCACATAAAACTTAGGCTACTGCTAGTAAGTCTGCGACAATATATTTATAGGACGTTTCAATAAGACCTGTAATTCGACAAGCGCAAATGTTCATGAAACGTTGCACAGCGGACAAAGCAGCTTATTATGATACTGAAATGTAAAAAAAGCAAAAGGCGTGCCATGATGGAAATATACGTCACTCTCATGTTTGCTGTTAAGGAATGTGATGTAAACATAGTTTTTTTTCTCTTCATACGTATCTCTTGAAGCGGTGAAGCTTTCAGACTTATTTGTAGCCATATTTTCCTCCCACTTATTTGTTCCCCTTATTGTGCTATTTACATTGCTAGCTTCTTCCGAAACCCTCTGAAACAAACATTTCATTCAGAATTTGCTTCGATATTTTCCTGTATCGAGATATGTGTAATAGAATTGCTTAAAATCTGACATATCTGTTGTAAATACTTTCCGAACACATGCAATTTGCGGATGTTTGCTGATGATGGTGTGATGTACGGGATACAAGATGGCTTAGACGTAATTTGTAGCTTGTTTGATGAATGGTATCTAACTATAAATGTAGGAAAATGTTAAGGCGATGCAGATAAATAGGAAAAACAATCCACTAACGTTCGAATAAAGTATTAGCAGTGTAAAGCTTGACTCAGTCGCGTCGATTAAATATCTAGGAGTAAGGTTATAAAGCGATCTGAAATGGAACAAGAATATTAGGACACTTGTTGGGAATGAGGTTGGTCGATTTCGGTTTATTGTGAGAATTCTATGTAGATGTGATTCATTTATGAATATACAGGAAAGTGGTACGATCCTTCCTTAGAACTGCTTAAATATTTTTAGGATCCCTGGTAAATCGGTTTAAAGGTACACATAAAAGCAATTATGTGACAGGCTGCTGGATTTGTTACTTGTAGGTGTATCTACATACACGTCTGCATACATACTCCTAAAGCCACGACGCTGCATGGCGGAATGAAGTATATGAAACTTTTGTACTTGCTCTTACTAGCCTTATCCTCGCGAATAGTTACGAAAGGCGTTTAATATCGCCTTCATTCGAAGCACTTTGTGTGAGCTCTCTTCTGTTTCTCTCTTCTCGCAGTCTCACTGTTTTATCAGCATTCGTCAGTTTCCTTATATTCATTACAATGTATTTCAACAGAATTAATTAGTATCACAATATTTGTTGCAATAAGCGCCAAATTGAAGATTATATAAAATTTATGGTAATTTAATTAAAATAATTACTATTATAGAATTGCATTTTTTTTTTTATTTTTTGGAGGACTCGCTTTTATAAAATTTTGTGCGAAACACAGTACAATATTCCTGCAACATTTTCTTCCCATGTCTATTTTAAGGTGTTAGGCGAAAATCAAAAATGTTTCCTTTTCACACACATAGTGAAGTGGTCTAGAGGAATTGGTATTGTATTCTGATGTATTTTCTGGAGTTTACCATTTAAATAATTACGAGTTGCGCGATTAACTACCGCCGGTAATGATTTTATTTATATAAATTTATCAGAAACTACCTAAAACGCTCAATAGGTTTTTTTAAATGTTCAAATGTTTGTAATTCTATGGGACTTAACTATTCTGGTCATTAGTTTCTAGGCTTAAAAACAACTTAAATTAACTGATGCTAGTGACAACAAATACTCCCATGCCCGAGAGAAGACTTGAACCTCCGGCGGCGAGCACCGGCGCGCTCCGCAGCTAGGGGCCTTAGAACGATCGGCCACTCCACCGCGGCAATACGTTTTTCAAATATCGGTTTTCTCCAACAATTGCTTAGTGCTAGAACTCCTTTAAAAAGTTTCATTTTCGTTGTGAGTAACGCTTTTGAATATGAGAGTCTATCCGTAATGCGCAATCTTATCTAGTGGCTTCCTTCAAAGGCGTACGTGATGCAGAGGGAGTGTTCTTTAGCCGCCTTCTTCGTGAGGGGCGACGGTGTTTACTTAACTGCACATCGCTGTTGCCAATACACAGGTGCGTGCACTTCCTATGGAAAATAACTGCCGGCCGCGGTGGCCGCGGGGACTGAGGCGCGCCAGTCACGGTCTGCACGGCTACTACGGTCGGGGGTTCGAATCCCCCCTCGGGCATGGATATTTGTGCCGTCCTTAGGATTAGCTAGTTCATAAGTAGTTTGTAAGTTTAGGGACTGATGACCCCGTAGTTAAGTCCCATAAGCTATACAAACATTTCAACATTTTTTTTTTTTTTTTTTTTTTGAAAGTAACTGGTGCCCGTCGAGCAGCCTTTTGAATAAAAGCATGAGCCAAAGTGAAATAAATATAAAACTAAAACTGAATTTTGATTCTGCGTGTTTTGTTTTTATTTGCTTTTATTTTTGCTGCATTGTGCAATTTTGCTCATAGGGCAATTCATGAACGTACGCATGTTTAAGATATTATGATACTGCAAGAAAATTAGAGCTCTAATTTTGAGTCTTCACGAATCTATGTTACTTTACTGCAGTATTTACACCATAGTGACAGATCGGTACAAGGGCGCACGCACCACTTTTGTGTTGGCAGTGCCGAGAAAGTAATTAATATTGTCGCTTTGAAATGGAAGCAGGCTTGACTTCGAAGGCAGGGTTGTCAATTGAACACAGCAATTATACTGAAAGCACGTTTATTGCGAACTGAACTGCCTCTCGGGCAGAGTGCTCTGCTATTTGTACACAGACAGAATGTACCAGAAATTAGAAGAATAGTTAACATAAGAAACAAGTAGAAATTACAAGTGAACATAAGAAACATGTAGAACATTCTGGAAATGATGATTACAAAAAAAAGAATTTTTGACGGTGGACGGAACTGAACCGGCGACCTTCAGCACCACAGTCGGTGACGCTATACCTTGCGGCACGACGGCGGTCGGCTAACTTGTGGGTGTCGCGGCAATATATATGCATTTCCCATTTCACGATCCACTCTCCTCACGAAGTCGTACTTTCCCTTTTGACTCCCCCTCCCCTACTTCCATCTCCAAGACAATGAACTAATCGGTCGCAGTTTCTATGTATTTGCCGCAGGTAATTCAGTATAATCATTGTGAAAGGGAGGTGCGAGTTTTCCGTTTCTGGCAGTAGGGGGGGGGGAAGGGGGGGGGGTGCTGCAAGTAAATGTTTGTGAACTCATGGTGTAGGAGGACAATGGCTCCAGAACTTGGAGAGCTAATCCGACACTGGTGCTGTGATCAGAATGGGGATTCGTCTGTGAAAACAATATCGTTCGTAACCTGATACTGCATGCACCATGACGATGGTCGGATTAGAGCCTAGAGAAATCGCGGCGAGAGACCAATCAACTGCTCCTTTTCAATCGCTTCCTGCTCCTGCTCGCAGTGTTATGGTATGAGAAGACATAGGTTCCCACTCCCACACGGGCACATTTCAAACGGTTAATGAGGGACCATACGTGACAAGGAAAGTTCAACACTACTCCGTTGCCGATCGGATAGCACTGCTCCTTTGGCCTCCTAGTTCTGATATCTCGCATATAGAGAAAGTCATGCCGATTATTTCGAAATGCCTGGCACGGATTACGCCACCCGCTGCTAAACCAGATCAACTTCGGTAATCAGGAGACTGTACCATTGTATCCTATAACTCTCATCCGGAGACTATTTGATTCAAAGCAGAGTCGTGCAGCAGCGGCTGTAGCTATCAATGACGGAAATACCCAGAGCTGATTTAATTTTCTCACACAATTTTCATGTGTCTGTATTTTAATGATGTGATGTTTTTACAACGTGTTGTTACGTCCTAAACAAATGTGGTTTTGATATCTCCTGCCTTTCTTGGTATTACTTTGTCAATAGCCAGCAGTGTATACAAATGACCTCGTAGATAACATCGGAAGTCTAAGGAGGCTTTTTGAGGAGGATAATGTACTATACGTGTATACTATTCACAATACTGGAAAAATGTAGCAAAATTCAGGACATTTGCAGAGTATCGAATCAATTGACTCTCAACTTGATAAATGTTTCGTATTGCGAATACATGTAAAGGTTTTTTATTATACGATTACACGGGTCCGGAACAATCACTGGAAGCAGTTATGTCCATAAAATATCTGGACGTAAGCAGAAACAGAGATCTGAATAGTTCCTCTTGCTGTAACCCGCAAAAAGTCAACGAGTGAATAATTAGCAAGATTAGAGCCCACACAGAGTCATACCTGCAGTCTTTTTCCGCGAATGAGAGGCGGATTGAAGAGAAAACGAAGAAGTGACAATGGCACTCGAAATACCCTCCGCCACGTACACTGAAGTGGCTGTAAAGCTATATTTATAAATAGCATGGCGTTCCCCTATAATGACTATGTATTCTTATATATGGGTTGCAGCTTCGTCGACCTGTAACATTTTTTGAGGCCAAGCAACAAAGTTACTTCAACTATTCTCGGTCTCACTCTATTGAGAACAACTTGTTGAATTCTGTCTTCTACCCAATCATCAATTCATTCCCAAAGCCCCTACTTTCTGTGGAGCTGTATCGAGCGCTTTGTGGAATCCAGGGAACATTGTAGCAGAGAAGACAATTCAATACATGTGTGCACTAAAAAATCAGCCTTAGCTGCAGTAATAGATTTTCAGCAACCATATAAGAATAACGATCCCTATATTAATATTAGCGAAACGCATTTTATCATTAGCACAAAATAAACAAATATTAACAAGATAAATTTAATGACTTGAATTTTTAGACAATTGCCGTTTCTTTCATACAAAGAAAGCCGAAGGGAGGGAGCCATCGAGAGCAGGTGCCCTGTGTAAGAGTTTGTATACGAATACCAAAGAGGGTCTAGATTTGTGAGACGTTAAAAACCTGGAAAGCGATATATTCGTTGATTCTTCAAGAAACGTACGCTCTTAGACTTTAACAGTAGCCCATATCGTGATGCAGATCATCTCTCTCGCACCGGCTGCCACTGGTGTTTACGATCATCTCGGTGAAGCTTTCGCGCTTACTAAATGAACCTGTAACGAATCATGTTGCTCACCATTGGATCTTCTTTCACTCTTGTATCAACCCTGTTTGGTAAGAATCTGACACTGAAGAGCAATATTCAAGTACTGGCCGAACGAGTGTTTTGTGAGCCACTTCTTTTGTTGGTGGACTGTATTCTCTAGGTATGCTTCCAGTGAAACTCATTTTGTTATCTTCCTTACCCACAATTAATTTTATGTGGTCCTTCTGCTTCAAATCGCTCTTTATACTTACTCCCAGATATTTTATGAAAGTAACTGCTTCCAGTGATTTTCCTGAATTTACGTAATTGTAAAATATAGGTTCTTTTTAACTACGTATTCCCGGTACGATATATTGGGAAAAAGCAGAAATTTCTTGACGAACGTTAAGCTATATTTTCTTCTAAAGTGAGGCAGGAAGGAAGCTTAGGGGTTAACGTTCGCCGGCCGCGGTGGCCGAGGTGACTGAGGCGCTCCAGTCACGGTCAGCACGGCCACTACAGTCGGGGGTTCGAATCCCCCCTCGGGCATGTATATTTGTGCCGTCCTAGTTCGTAAGTAGTTAATAAGTAGTTTGTAAGTTTAGGGACTGATAACCCCGTAGTTAAGTCCCATAAGCTTAACAAACATTTGAACATTTTTTGGTTAACGTTCCGTCGACAATGGGGCATTAGAGACGGTTCTAAAGTGAGTGAATCTGATTTGTAAATGTTCTCTTTTAATGCTGCCCAGATATGGAAATTGGAGGGTGTGAACGAGGGAGGCATGTGTCGTCATAGCTCTTTCTCGAAACTAATCCTAAATATCCTGTAATGAGAAAATGGATGAACCTGCTTTCGCAGAGTCCTAAATTTTAGGGAGAGTACGTTACATGTAATGTGATTTGTTAAAATCATTGGCCGCAAATTGTTTTCCACGTACCTATCACAGCTAATAGCTACTTGGAATGAAATAGGTGAATATTCTCTTCCCGATAATAATTCCCTGCACTCCTATATTATGATCAGAGGTTTCTCGTGGATTACGTTATGTGTTCCGGAATTCCGATAACTTACCCCACACGAGGTTCGTCAAATATGAAAATTACAAACGGATAAAAATTTTCCGTCAGGCACTAACTTTAGAAAAAAAAAAATAAAAAAATAAAAAAAAAATAAAAATAAAAAATAATAAAAAAATTAAAAAAAAAAAAAAAATGTCCAAATGTTTGTAGAGCTTATGGGACTTAACTACGGGGCCATCAGTCCCTAAACTTACAAACTACTTATGAACCAGCTAATACTAAGGACGGCACAAATATCCATGCCCGAGGGGGGATTGGAACCCCGACCGTAGTGGCCGTGCAGAACGTGACTGGCGCGCCGCAGACCGCTCGGCCACTGCGACTGGTGCAGTAACTTCAAATCCATTCATAAATCAGTAATGGTTTGCAGGATCAGTCTGTCCACAACATGTGCTTTGTAATCCAGCGTTTCTTCCGTCAGTTACAGAGCTATAAAGACGGGAAATCTCCGTAAGAACAAGCTGGCGTGAACAATGGTTTGGAGTGGGGCTTTACAGCAGTTTCGTCAGACATCCCATGATGATGCTGATGATGCTGATGAAACTTAGGCAGGTAGCAAACAAGAAGTGTTGGCCATCCTCACCGCCGTTCTACCTAAAATTCCAGCGGAAAAGAACAACATGTGATTCCGGACCACATCTCTCCCCTTGAAATCTCACCAGGCATATTCAGAACCGCCTTTTCTGTGATGAACCGGAACTCTGCTGGTGAACTGCCTGACATCTGCTGTCGTCTGTCCGACGGAAGTCCGAGAAAACCGTGGGACAGTGGTTTACGGGGAAGGGGTGGTGCTTCCTCTCTGTATTTGCTAATGTTACTGTGTGGTACGCTACACATTTCCTGTCAACAACACTTCCGTTTCAAGAATTTTATTTACCAGTCTATTAATTCAAATTCAAATGTATATAAAGCTGTGGGACCAAAGTGCAGTACTCATCACTACCTAGGCTTTCAAACTACTTAAACAAACTTATGCTAAGTAGGCACACATGCCGACGCCCGAGGAAGGACGTGATACACCGACGGGAGTCGATTAACTGTGTTCCCATTACGAAAGTTAACATCTGCAAATTCCTCCTGAAATAATCTCCTCACTGTACAGTCTGATCCCTTACGCAAGTATGGCTATACATTAAAACTCTAAGCGAACAAAATACTTGCATTTCACCATTTCACTTGCAACAATTTCATTGAATACACAGTATATGGCCTGTATAGCTATAGCAAACTCTATGTATTCGGCACCGAGTACCGCATATTTTTGTAGACTCGAAGTACCCAATTGTTACTTGGAAACACATCACGCGTTTCGCATCTATTGGCAAGGTCTCTGTACTGAAAACCAATAAGTAGCACGGAAATATGGCTACTACGGTACGAAACGTACCTACGAATTGTGTGTCGCTGCCACTCGACTTGGTATGCGAGATGGAAATCATTGCCGTAATTAGCTGTTTTCCTTCGGTTCTAGTCAGGCATTTTCAGAAGATTTAAGGATGCACCCGCATCTGCTTAGTGGTTGATATTAGGGAACATGTTTGGAATGTCGTGTAATTCTGGACACGAAATTAGACGTTCAGCGACCATCTACCAAGATAATGGTACCTCTGATTTAATGTATCAAATAGAATGGAGCAAACTGTAACTGTAAAATATGCCGCCAACAGGCAACTGAGAATTTCAATGCGGACGCATTCAAACGGTCTATACCTTGCGGGGATCCTGTATGGACTGCGACCAAGAGGAATCAATGGCCAGGGGGCTATAAGCTGAGAATTTGGGTTGGAAGTGGAGCCTGCCTCGAAAGCCTAATTGGCTGGCCGGGCGCCATGGCTCAGCGCGCCCGGTCAGATGGCTGAACGTCCTCTGTAATAAAAAAAGCTGAGCCGAGAACACACCGAACAACAACGAACAAACACGATCAGAGACCGCAACGAACAGAACTACCCATAGAGAAAAAAATCGGTTGAGGCGTCTCTGGCCCGAAGTGGGAAATCCCGGTTGGAATCCCCGAAACGGTCGAAATTTTTCAATATTTCGAATTCGTAAACATTCCCGCCGTTAATTTCAACAAACGGTGTCTGTTATTTCGGAAATGTCCGAAATAACAGACACCATATCAACAATTGTAAAACTAATAATTCTGTTACAAAACCGACTTAACATTTTCACTCACTGTTGTTTCTGATAGGCTATTTCACGTGAACTAAAAGCAATGTAGCTTCCCCCATGGTTACTTCCTGATCCGTTGTGCCATGTACCCTATTATTTTGCGTGCTACTTTCTGTCTCTGGCTACTTTCCACATAGCTGTCCCAAACATTTTTAGTAGTTTAAGTGCGGTAAGCGTTCAATTACAAATGTAGCCCAACTGTTACTATTTATGCTATAGCTATCTTAATCAAACTGTTCCTACCTGGTTGTGTATTAATAACTAACTGTTGATACAATGTAAAATAAATGCAAATGACTAATTAATTTTACAACTATAATTATATTTTTGTTTACAATGATTTGTCAGTTACTACGAGCTAAGGATTTTGATACCAAAACTACACAAAAATCGACACGCACATACGTCAGTTTCAATACGCACAGGAACAAATGTATGTACAATAGAGCAGGGAACATGAATGTTTCGTAAATAGATTGGACGAGTGGTGCAGATTAAAGGCAACAGGTGAAGGAAGCGTAAATCAGGATCCTGAAATAAGTTCGGACTGTACCGACGAGAGCAGCCCAGAATGCACAAAGAAAAATTAAGCGAAGTACCGAAGAGCGAATGATGTGCCGCGTGCAAAGAGCTGCCGGCAATCAACGACTGCAAATACGACATACCTCAGCGTAAGTCAATGTAACCGCGTCAGTGAATTTCGTAATGAGTATGCAGACAGAACCAGACGAGTAGAGGAAGCGGAGTAGGTCATTTGCATTAAGTCTGTCAGCACTGCACTTTGCTCAGTGTCATTCAAAGGTCAGCCCCATTCAGGACGTATGTCGGCCCCAGTATTCCAGCCAAATTCACTATGCTGTTTCTCACTTTTCTGCCACAAATTAACTTTAAAACAGCACAATGATAGCAAGGCAATGCTGTAGATGGTGTAGAACTTGCACCATTATACCATTATGCCGTACACTGCATGTGTCAGCCAGATCCAGTGTGATACTTCCGGTGTAAGGCGTTTAAGAAAATCGAGTACATTAAAAGATTTTTGTACTTATCTGGTCCCGCTGCCTTATATATGTCATACATAGTTGATATATGTCTGTTTCGACGCGACTGCCATCGTCAGGTTATTATATCAGGTGGTATTGATACTGGGTTACATTGATTTCTCAGATACTTCCAAGCTATTCAATTGTTTGTTCTGTTTCTGTTGGACCATAGGTGTATGTACAACTTCCGATAGAAAAGTTTTTATGTAAATGTCTCATTCCTAACTTTATATTTCGATAATGGCGTTACGTGCAAGGAAACAATAATAAAACAATAAAATAAAACGAAACAAGGAATCAAATAAGTTGAAAGCATCTGAGACATCGATGTTAAATGGATATCAAGACCACCTGATATAACCTGACGATAGCGATCGTACCGTAGGCTGTCTGTAGCAATAAATGAATTAACCACAAAGCAGCATCTTTGATCTACCTGCATAGTTTAAGTTAAACGTTTTTTATTTATAGAACTTGAAAAATAGGACATCACTCTGACGTGGCATACGGGACTCATTTCTTTATAACACCACGTGCTGTCGACCTCGCGGAAATTAAACAAATTAGTAACTCAATGACAAACATTTCAGGTGATTACAGATGGCTAGCCGCGGTGGCCGAGGGGACTGAGGCGCTCCAGTCACCGTCTGCACGGCCACCACGGTCGGGGGTTCGAATCCCCACTCGGTCATGGATATTTGTGCCGTCGTTAGTATTAGTTAGTTCATAATAGAGTTAGAGTCCAATCAGAAGGTACTACAGTTAAAATTTCGAGGAAGAAATAATACTGAATGGTATTACAGGAGTTCGGTGCGGATTTAAACAGGATGGAGGGACGAAGGAGATGGCTGTGGCTCAATGCAGTCAGACAGCGACGTTGGCGGAGAGGGGGAGGGCGTCGGCGTCGGCGAGGTGCATCATAATGGCGGCATTGGTGAAAGCACGGACTGATAGGCTGCTGGCCAAAATCAGTCGGATAGCGAGAATGGACCTCAGCCATGGGGCCCTGAGTTCCGGCTCATAGAAGACTGCCGATGGACGGTGATGCGTCGGTTTAATTACTGTCCAGTGGCAGGCAAAATACGTCAGATTTATTCGGAATCACGCATTCCGCGACCCACGGTGGCCTCCTGCCAGAGTAGCTGTAATTCATCGGCGCGAGTGACTGCTAAGAAAAATTGTCACCATTTGCCACTAAGACGATTCACAGGCTGATGAAATTGAACACACACAGTGACGTACACAACGGGACATAGTGTACTAGAGGCACTGCTTTCGCCCTTGCATACAAGGCATTAATAGACTAAAGAGAAGGAAGTCGCCGAGTGGTGAGTGGGGAATCGCGATATCACTAACAAATACCGGAAGGAGTCGATTTAAGGGCCAGTTTTCTGGATATTACCACCCAGACTCTACTAATCAGTAAAAAAAAATGGAATGATCTCATAGAAGGAATGGTCGCATGTGCTATCGACCTTCTCCTCGTGATAGCGGTCAAAAGAAGAAATCATATTGGAGACACCAGTAGTACTGCTATCAATGTGCATTTGGTTTTCCAAAAATAAACTTACCATTTCGGCAAATAAAACCCTCTATATTATTCTGATATACCGTATATTAAAAATTTCATTTTGTGAAAACATGGTTTATCTTTGTAGCCAAGTACCAGGCCTATTATCGCCTGAAACCGGAAAATAAGAGTTGAATAAATAAAAAATTAAACAACCCTCGTCACTTGGACATCGGATACGTCACCGACCTTAAAGGCATAACGACAGCACACGTCAGAGTGCAATAAGTTGAGCGACGGAGGGACCAATCTGAATGGCAGAAATTTGTTCTCATGTTTAGATGGACCAATGACCGTACCGTGAGTTATCAGATAGCCTAATCTGTTCGCAAACCAACGTAGACTGTGAAAACGTTCTGTAAAGAATTGTACATCTACGTCTACATCTATACCTACATCTACATACATTCTCCGCAATTCACCGAAAGGTGCGTGGTGGGGGGTACACTGTACCACTACTAGGCATTTCCTTTCCTATTCCACTCCCAAATAGAACGAGGAAAAAAAAGAATGCCTATATGCCTCCGTACGAGCTCTATTTTCTCTTGTCTTTGTGATCACCACGAGAAATGTAAGTAGGCGGCAGCAAGATCGTACTACACTTAGCTTCAAATTCCGGCCTTCTAAATTTCCTCAACAGAAATTTACGAAAAGAACGTCGTCTTTCCTCCAGCGATCCCCAATTGAGTTGCCGGAGCATTTCCGTGACACTCGCGCATTGGTCGAACCTACCAGTAAGAAATCTAGCTGCTCGCCTCTGAACTGCCTCCTATGTCTTCCTTTAAACTGATCTGCTGCGGGTCCCAAACACTTGAGCAATACTCAAGACGTGGTCGTACAAGCGTTTTATACTCAGTCTCCTTTACATATGAAGTACATCTTCCCAAAATTCTCCCAATAAAACGAAGTCTTCGGTCCGCCTTACTCACAACTGTCCTTACATGTTCGTTCCATTTCATATCGCTCTGCAATGTTACGCCTAGATATTTGAACGACGCGACAGCATCAAGAAGCTCACTACTAATGCTGAATTCGAACATTAGGGGATTGTGTTTCCTACTCATGCGCATCACCTTACATTTTTCTACATTGCCATTCTTCGCACCAACTACAAATTTTGTCCAAGTCATCCTGTATGCTATTACAGTTAGTTAAAGACGACACCCTCCCATACACAACAGCATAATCAGCAAACAGCCGCCTTTCATCTTTCATGCCGCAAAACTGCGTAAGAAATGTGGCGTACCAATAGAACGCCTAACCAGTCTGCAACCTGTCGGAGAGAGGTGCAAGGCACGGCTGCCAAATAAAAAGGCGTCCCCTCCTTCAACTGCGACGGGCAGCCATTTCGACGGGGCAACTAGCGCCGACAGAGGTCGTCCTCACGACGCACTGTTTTCCTCCGCCAAATCACACGCGCGGAAGTAAAACCCACAATATATCTTTACGCTCCACTATTTAGGGCGGCACCTTCCGCATCGGCTGAGCATCTTGGAACGCCAACTCATGTGTTTACGCTCTAAAAGCAACGTTGTGGCGTTTAATCGTACGCCTCGCAGCGCTTAAATAGCAGGTTGTCGTGTTCTGCGGAGTAGGACGGTTACCCAAGACATGCACCAGAACGATTACATCGATACTGAGTACCTTACAACAGCCAAAAGGCAAACTATTCGAGACATCTACGACGAGCAGCGATCGGAGACAAGGACAAGAAGACCAGAGGAGTGGGGCGGCGCAGAAGCAGCGCTAGTGAAGTCCAACAAACGGGACCATCATCTTTGAACGTTCAGACGGCGTCTGAGGCTGTTAACGACACTAGAAATATGGACGGCAACGCCCGCATCATCTCAGAATAAGAAGAGATTGATGAAGACAGCGGCTTCCAAGTTGTGAAGATAAATTCGTCGAAACGATGGTCAATGACTACTGCATCTGGGAACAAATCTACCTTCGTGACGAAGAAGACGACGTGGGAACCCGAAACCATCGTCAAGGGAAATGTATGTTCAGCTCTTACTGCGCAATTAGACGAACCACCTAAGGAGCAGACGCCGACTCCATTTCCATGACGACGAAGCTGCCGCCCTTGGTGGTTTTCCACAGCAAGGTCTATCTCAACCTCTGCGGTTATGTGAAGAAGCAAATCGAGGACCCTCTCTAAAATGCTCAAATGCTTGTAGAGCTTATGGGACTTAACTACGGGGTCATCAGTCCCTAAACCTACAAACTACTTATGAACTAGCTAACACTAAGGACGGCACAAATATCCATGTCCGAGGGGGGATTCCAACCCCTGACCGTAGTGGCCGTGCAGACTGTGACTGGTGGGCCGCAGAGCGCTCGGCCACCGCGGCCTGTGAGGTCCCCCTCTGCGCCACGTATAAGAGACAACATGTGAAATATCACTTCACCACAATGGACGACTACCACATCGCGAACGCCTTCGTCAAAGCCAACAACATTATACGCACCAACTACCGCAGACCGGAACAACAAGGTGGTCCTTAAATGACTTCCAGAGACGGTTCCTCCTCAACTAATAGACAACGAACTAGTCGCAAAGTGCTATGACGTACGTTACATTCACCAGCACTGTCAACACGCCAGAAGCCTCAACCAGTCTTTGTCGTTTACTTACCAAAACAAAGAAGTAGGAGGAAATATATAATAAGCATCTTATGGACACTAGAATCCACTTCGAGTCTTACATTCCACGTGATGGACCGTCTCAGTGCAGAAACTGCCACTCGATCCGCCACACACGACGATACTGCCATCTCCCACCACGCTGCGTCAGTTGAGCTTGGCCCCACGCTTCTACGGCTTGCACTTTACCGCCGACTGAGGAACCGAAGTGCGCCATGTTGTGGAACAAGAGGTCATCCAGCTAACCCCCAATACCAACTTGCTATCAAACCACATAGACCACCTGTTAACCTGAGAGGTTAATCTGTAATGCGACCACTCCAGCACCGACACCACCACCACCATCACCCGACACGGCGTAGAACGTCACGCAACTACAGCGTCAGAGGTGACTGCAAGCTCATGCTTCATCATGGGTAACGGCACTTGGGCAAGAAGTCAACGCTGCTTCCACCGTCGGCGACTCCTTCAGGGAGATCAGCTTCAGCCGTACATGCTCAGCAAGATCAGGCGGACTGCGGCCAGAATTAAAGCCGCCATAGATCCCATTAACAAGTTACTGGCGCTTGCCGAAGGCATGCTGACACTGTTCGGCTAATGGAAGAACAAACTGTACGCGATAGGTGACAGCACAACGCAACTCTGGATGATACATCGTCGATGCAGCGAACAGGACTTACACCACTTCCGTACTGCTAGAAGAGGATAAGACCAGCTACTATGTTAAAAGGAAAGGGACAACGGAATAGTTCGGCAAAGGCTCTTGAGGCCCAGGAACGCCTTCACCTGTGAAAGTATACTGCATGGTAAATAAAATTTTGAAACCCTACCTCCACCTAGTTGGCAAATTGACTGAACGATGGGACGACTATACACAACACATATAAGGAAAAGAGAGAGAGAGAGAAAGTACACCAGTCGCTCCACCCACCACCCTGGGCCACTTCACGCACCAGTTAGATATAGAACTTCGATCAGAACACGGTCGGAACGTCACGGATTTCGGGGACGCCAACGTAAGTGTCCCTGGCAAGCCTCCGCCAAGCTCCTCGTACTTCAGTTCGTTGGTACATGTCTTCCACCGGTGTCATTCTCTTGCCATAAGAAGATTGTGGGTTCGTTTATTCATAACAGGTGTAATTATTTTGTATCAGAAGGTCACTTTTTACTGTCAATATATCCTGAGTGTTGAACTACGCACGTGAGATATAGCAAGAATAGTAGCCATAACAAATACCTGACAAGAACCGGAGACGAGTGTTTCACATATTCACTTACAGTTTCTATCTTTTTTTTTCTTTTTTTTCTTTTTTTAAATTTTTTATTTATTTATTTTATCAAAAGCCAACTGGAGTTTCAGCAGATAGTGAAAAATTACCTCACTCAAGACTCCATATAAATTAGACAGATTGTGCATACATATATATTAGTAAAAGCCGCATCATTGCTTAGAGCAGTTTCTGAGATTAGCATTATCGTGCTGACTGATAATCGGCGAAGAACAATGTAGGCCTACTTGTGCCGTCCAGGATAGTGCACGGTATTAGTATGTTCTAAAAAGCCGCATGCGATAATGTGGTTCTTCAGAGCATAGTGTCTTGGTTTCTATTGATCACAGAGATGAGGGGTAAAGTGTTACTGATAGTTTTTGACCTAATGATTTTTTGTCAGAATACCTCTAAAACCCATGATTTTTGGATACCAAAATTATGAATTGTAGAGATGTTAACTTCTATACTTTCTATTCATTATAAACGATTGATGTTTCTTAAGATGATATTCTGAAGTTATCTTTTCATTTTTATTTTCGGTATCTTTGTCCTTTACCAAAATCCAGACCTTCAAAGTTATTGGATTACACGCAAACTAACAAAATCCAGTTTATAGCTGTTTTCTCACAATAGACCTTAAATAGCGTGCGCTCTAAGGCACCTTGCTTCCGAGTGCACGTCGGAGCTTCGAGTTTTAGTACAAGTAGTTTTTAAGTCTAGGGACTGATGACCAAAGAATTTCGGTCCCATAGCTTTACAAACATTTGAACATATGAGTTTGAACTAAGTAACTAACCATGGCAAATAGTTAAAAGTTTAACAACATATTCTTTACATATTTACATAGAAACGGCATTTTCCAAAACCTTTAAGCTTATGGCACTTTACTACGTATAAACTAACTTATACTAAAGACAACACAAACATCCATGCCCGACGGGGAACGGCCTCGCGCATCGGAGCATAGCGCCTCAACGCGCTCGGCCACTCCACCGTGGCGGAATTTTCCCGGTTTCCAAAAATATCAATCCGTTACAAAGATACACCCGACAAACGTGATGTTTAGGTGCCAAACTTGCCAGTTGTACTGAGGCACGGCTTTCGATTTTAATATATATGCTCGCCGAAAAAGTTTGCTTTTTTCATATCTCACAGTTTTATATCTTTATTCGATTAAGAGTTGATTTTATTTTCGTTATATGTTACAATTACTGTGCAGCATTAATTTAAGTAATTTGTTGCAACTTAGAGGTTTAATCATACTGTCTTCACTTTTTATATGGTATGAAATTCAGAGAATATATCAAAATTTTTATTTTAAAATGGAACCATAAGATCTCCTTGCGTTCTAGAGATACTGGATTATATGAGGCGCCACAACACGTACCGTGTGCCCATTTGTGTCCAAGTGAATGAGGCGGCCTTTAGGAAATTCAGTTTACGAAAACTATTGTATAAAAAATTTAATTTTGCACATTGTACTGTTTGATATCTTCTCTCGATAAATAACAGATTTTTTTGAATTATTATTAGTGTTACCCTCTACATAAATGTGTCCAAATATATAAAGATACTCTAAAAAATTAACGGTTCTACAGAATTTGTGTTATATAAACAGCACATTGTGACGTTTCAACAACGTGTAACACCGTATGGAGTGGCAAAATTATTCGTGAGAAAGGCGAAATGAGGACAGAAACTGCTAGCTCCCCACATTCCAGTCAGAATCTTTTAAACATGAATAAATCTGCCTTTTTATCATCCGACAGGAGTATTTTTCAGCTGGTTTGTACTGTGTACAGACAAACCTATTTGTTCCCATAACTTCTTATGAATTCATTTCCTTCAGTGCCTTGTATATTAGTCGAGTCACAATATCTTATTCACAACGACTAGTAACCCACGTAAAATTTTTCCATATAAAGGTTGGAAATTAAACGACTAAACCTATTCGTTAAGGAGTCTAACGTTGCCAGGTACAGTACTCTTATAAAATGAAGTGACGCTTTTGAACCTATGAAACACGTAAAGATTAAAAGGTTATGTGAGCAATAGTAAACGTTCGAATTATATTTCTTGAAACTTGCTCACTGTAGCTGAACTCGTGCCAAGAGCGCGTCGAGCCAGTGATGGATGAAACAATTTCGGTGCGATAGAGCTAGCACGTAGGCTGATTATGTTTAAAACTTGGCCAACAGTCTGTGAAATGGGGAGGGCAATGATTAATGATTGCGGAGCGCGTACTGCGGCCTGGTACGTGCCCTCGCGCGAATCAGTGTGAACTGAGCCGTAGTCCGCGCGCCTCACAATTAGCGGCGGACTGCTGCATCTCAATTGTATTCACGTCCACGTACCGCAAACTGTCACACCCACACCCCATTAATCACGGTAATTTCTGATCCGTAGAAGGCTACAGTTGGTTGCATTGGCAAATATTTGGTTTGTGATCTTTGAAGCCGTCATTCGTGTAAGTTCAGACTTCACATTTTTCCGGAAGCCAGCCACTTACTATATAAACCAGCGTGAAAACTTGTGTATCTTAGGTGAGATAACACAACACTGATGGAGATGGAAAATGACAAAACACAAATAATTATCGGAGAGGAAACAGTTGTGAGATCTCATTTTAGATAGTGATTATGGAACCATTTATACAACACCTTGTATAATTTGTTATTTAATTAGTTACCTACCAACATTTATAGCGATTATATCAAGATTATACATCTTTATTTCTATAATACCGCGGTGGAATGGCTGTGCGCTTTAAGGCGCTTTGCAGCGGAGCGCGCGGTTCCTCCCCGTCGGATTTTCGAGTCATTCCTCGGGCATGGGTGTGTGTGTGTGTGTGTTGTTCTTAGAATAAGTTAGTTTAAGTGGTTTGTAAGTTTATGGACCGATGACAACTGCAGTTAGGTACCATAAATTTACAAACAATTGAAAGAGGGAATGTCTTGAAAATTCTTGCTGTCTCAGCGTCAGTTATAGCTACAATTGAGGATTTAGTTTCTTCTTTATTGGGAAACAGTTTTACTGCTTTTGACTTTTTATTCCGCGTCTGTGAACTATTTTCTCTGGCTTAAGCTGTAGTGGTTTAATTGGTATATTACATAATGGAGGTAGCGCACTCCATAAACGTATCCTACGTTCCACACTCACTGACTGGGATTGTAGTTAAGATGCCTTGAAGTTCCTGAATAGAAAAATAACGTTTTTCTGCAAAACTTCAAATCTTCTGGTGTTTACTAGCCATTTCCAGTTCTTAGTACGAAATGAAATTCCTTAGTAAATTCCTGCAAGTTAAAAGAAAATCTTAAGTATACTGTTATGTAATGTATCGTACCACACATTCCAATTTGGGTGTATTGGCCGACCTTACACTGTCATTTTTATACATAGCTATTCCAAATCTAAATCCCACAGAAACTGGCTTATTAAGTACTCATCAGAATATTTATTTACCTTTACTGAGTTCCCTGAATTCTTATTCCTGTTTCTACTGGAGTACTTTTGTGCTCTGTGTACATGTGCCTCTGTTTGGTTGATTCGTTTCTAAATGAAACAACTGCTCCGACATATTTTGACGACAATCTCAAATCTGTCTAACGTAATTGTAAGCTCACTTCTTATTTGACCTGTTGTTTCCCACCTCGCTTTACCCTTATCCGTCATTGAAAAATATTGAAAATGAAAAATTGATGTTTAGAGACAAGAAAAGCAGGTGCATGAGTATCAAAATCTCAGATTGAAAACCAGTAGTAAGCAAAGAGGGTAAAGCTGAAAGGTGGAAGGAATATATAGAGGGCCTATACAAGGGAAACGAACTTGAAGCCAACTTTGTAGAAATGGAGGAGAAAGTATATGAACATTATATAGGAGATACGATACTGCGCGAAGAATTTGACAGAGCTCTGAGTCTTTGGAAGAGCCAGTCATGAAGAAATGGTTCCACGTTGTATACAAAATGTACGAGACACGGGACTACAACAATTCCAATTTCAAAGAAAGCAAGTGCAGACAAGTGTAAAACATACAGAGCTATCAGTTTAATAATTCATGTTTGCAACACTCTCACATAATTACTTACAGACGAATAGAAACATGGTAGAAGCCGACCTCGGAGAAGATGAGTTTGGATTTACGAGAAATGTTGGAACACGTCAAGCAGTTCTCGGATTACGGCTTATATTAGCAGACAGGTAAAGCAAAGGCAAACCTAAGTTTTTAGCAGTTGCAGATTTGGACAGAGGTTTTGCCAATTTTGAGTGGAGTACATTGTTTCAGAATTGAAGGGTAAAATGTAAGGAATGATAAGTTATAACAACTTCAACAAAGATCAGACAGCAGTTTAGTATCTAAGGGCATGAAAGGAACGCATTGGTTGGGAAGGATTTAAAGACAGGATTGTGGCCTTCCTCTGGCGTTATTCAATTCTTATGCTAGGCAAGTTGTGAGAAATTGCGATAAGAAATTTGGAAAAGGAATTAAAGCCCAGGATGAAGAAATCAAAACTTTGTGGTTTGATGAAGACACTGTAATTCTGTCAGAGACAGCAGAGGATCTGCAGAGCAATTGAACGAAACGGACAGTGTCTTGAAAGCAGAACATTGAAAGATGAACATTAACAAAATCAAATCGAAGGTGATTGTATAAAGTGTAGGAAAATCAGTCGGTGCTGAAGGAATTATCTTAGGTACTGAGGCAATAAGAGTAGTAAATCAGTTTTGTTATTTGGGTAGAGAAGTAACTTCAGATGGCCAAAGTAAAGAAGGTATAAAATGCAGAATCGTTATGTGAAGGAAAGCCCTTCTGAAGAAGCGTAATTAGTTGACATCCAATATTAATTTAAGTGTTAGAAGTCCTTGCTGAATGATTTTGTCTGGAGTGTAGCATTGTATGGAAGTGAAACCTGAAGGTAAGAAGTTCAAACAAAAAGATGACAGCAGCTTTTGAAATGTGGTGCTAGAGATGAATGCTGAAGATCAGGTGGATAGACAGCCTAACTAATCAGGACGTTCTAAACAGATATGGGGAAAAAGAAATTCCTGGTATACTTTGACTATGAGAAGGAAACCGTCAATTTATGATTCGAGGGATGTATAAAGGGTACAAATCGCAGAGGGAGACCGAGAAACGAATACAGTACGCAGGTTCAAAGGGATGTTCGTACCAATTCTTAATCGGAGATGAAGAGGCTTGCATAGGAAAGGTCGTATGAATAGTTGCATCAAACCAGTCTTTGGACTGAAGACCACAACAAGAATAACAGCAACCTTTTCACAGTCAACGAACATCTGCGCACAAGAGCAGTATACTGGTGACTTCACTGTTTTCATCAACTATCTACTGCAATGAACTTCAGATGTCTGCAATTCCTCTGAAATTGTAAACCATTAACCACTCTAATTATGTACTGTAAAGATCTATGACAACTACCACTTGCATTATTAGGTACCAAAAGCAGTAGGGTAGTGGCGGTATCACGCCACTGAGAATCGCCCGACGACGATAGTGTCATCGACGCCACACACTCGGCCAATTGCCGGACCGCAGATCAAAGGAGGCCGCCAAACTCGAACAATAGCGCACTTAAGGATGATTGACAGGTTACATGAAAGTGCACTTAACACTTGCAAGTAAAATACACCCCCTTCCACCCCCCAGTGCCACCGCCAGACAGGCGGCACCTCCGACAGGTCCAGACCTGTCCACCCCCGGCAGACTGACGCCACAGCCCTCCGTCCCAGCCACGCACCTGACCGACACGCCGACCCTGACAGACGCCCAATTGCCCGACCTTCGCCTCCAGTTAATTACATTAAATTTGCATATCAATTTAATTGTAACTGCCTATGTTTTTTAACAGTAACAAGGGAAACTGCCTCCAGAAGTAACCACTTGCATTAGCACAGAGACTGCCCCCGCCCCCGCTACCACACCCCACCTCCACACCACCGACAGTCCTAAAGATTGCCGCCCACCGCGCGACCCGATCCGGGACTCGAACCCGAGGCCCGAGAATTTTTTATTTTATTTTTTATTTTTCATTTATTTATTTTTACGAAAGTTATTGCATATAGACGTACACTAACATTGGGGAAAAAAGGAGCCAATTATTATTGCATACTTCGGTCATTACACTTTCCTGGAATAACACGAGAGTTTCGTAAAAAAATTGACTCTGCCAGCCGACAGGCCAGCGACCACCGCTCCCAATTATTAAGTGCGATACCATGTGTTTTAATTAGGACATTACGTCGCTACATATAGTTTAATACATCGAACCAGGCTTTAAGCAAGTTTAGTTGTGTTGTATGCCTTGGATGGACTTGTTCTTCTGCTTAGATGTTAATGGAGAAGTGATTCGAGATAGCATAGCGGTTAGGTGTCTCGTATCTGATAACATCATGTCTTCCGCTAATGCCAGTCATTATAACCAATAAACAAACGTAACTCCCAACAAATTACGTGGTAAAGGATCCAGCACTTCCATACAGTAACAAATGTAAAGTAATATAGTTACAAACCATCAGAACACACAATTCCCCAACAAGAGCCACATACTTAGAGATTCTGTGGGTCAAAAGACTCTCCTTGTAACGATCTCCACCTGTCCGTTGTAGGACTAATGTTCCGTCTGCTAGCCTAGGCAAAATAACTGTATAGACGTTGCTCACAACAGCCGACGAAAGTAATGTAACGGTATCGAGCATCCCAAACCCGAGTGTCAAACACTGTAGACGTGTAACACAATTTCTTTAACAATTACTTTCGGAAACGGTACGAACGATCCTCGTTTAAACGCTTAACAGTAACGTAGCTAGATCTCCATCGCGATCACAAACACAGTGTTCTCTCGACAGGCTACATAAAATACGCATATGTTAAGTGTTTAAAAAAATTCATACATTTTTAAGCATCCTCTCTCAAAAAATAAATAAATAAAAAATAAAATAAAAAACGTCTCAGCTACATATCAAAATAATCAAAACCTTCTACGCAAGACCTCTGTACACACACCACTTTGACGAGTATAACGCGCATTGCATTTATTTAATGGAACTGGACCCAGCTGAGTTTTGACAACAGAAGGCACAATCGACCCTCCTCCCAAAAGCAAACATCTAACGACAACACACACACTCTCTCTTTCTTGCAAATCATACCAGTCGTACTTAGAATTATCAAGTTCTGAAATTTAATACTCCCTCTCGTACCCTGTTACAATACACACAATTCTTTCCGAAACATACCAACAGTTCCTTCGATCGACGCATCGCTGTATCCCACATAAGTTTTCGGTCTTCCCGTAAACCACCACTTTTACGGTTTTATACGCCTTCCGACAATTCCGAGAATTTGGGTAGTTTAATTCCACCTCCTGTGTATACCCATATAAGGAATCTATATGTCCTGTTACAATGCAAACGATTCCTTACAACAGGTCAAATATCGATATTCGAACAGCCCAGAAGACATTTAAACCTTATTGTACAACGGAGCATCACAATAAAAAATGTGTGAAATAATTTTCCGATTTCCGACAGTCTACATTAAAACTTTTTTTTCTCGAAAGTATTGGCCTAACAACATCCTTATTCGACAATACAGTAACCACGGAACCGAGGTAGTACTATACCTGCCCAATGCAACACAGAGTTTCAGAACAAGATCGATCAGCCCTTTACTCACAAAAATTCCCATTCCAGGTTCCTTTCCTATGACTTCTTTTTTCATTCCATTAAATCGAACTCGAATTTTTTTTAAGGAGCTGTCTACCGCAAACCAAGTTGCTAACCCACACACCAGAAAATTTAAAGCCAACAAACCTCGCACATTTCGAAGCTCTGTGTCAAAGTACAGGCGATGATAGAAGACCCACCCTAATAATAGACATAGTAGACACAGGAAATTTAGTAGATCCTCTAGAGGCCAAAACATTCGTCAACGAGGCCGTATGCACTATCATCCTCTCTCCTGTAGTACTACACAAACAAAATCGTTTAAAGACGAAAGTAATGCGCCTTAGGGCTCAAACGTCAGCACACATCGCAGGAAAACGCGACCACGCATTACCGTACAATCGCAATCAACTACCCCTTAAGACCACAAACGTCCCAGAGTGCTCTAGATTTACGGACACACGAGTCAAAAATGTTCAAATGTTTGTAAATCTTATGGGACTTAACTACGGGGTCATCAGTCCCTAATCTTACAAACTACGTATGAACTACTTACGAACTAGGACGGCACAAATATCCATGCCCGAGGGGGGAATTCGAACCCCCGACCGTAGTGGCCGTGCAGACCGTGACTGAAGCGCCTCAGTCCCCTCGGCCACCGCGGCCGGCCACACCAGTCAGTTTTCGGTGTTATTAACCCAGCAAAATACAGCAAAAGAACTGCTCTCTAAGGAATGGCTGGGAGTGACATACAGTACAGGGCTACACTTTGTAAATATTGGCTGTCCCCGTTCCCGATCTAGTCCTTAAGTGTATCGGTCAATACAACGACGCGAGATCAGTCCGCTGGGCTGTTTCGTGTAAAAGCAAATTTTTTAAAGAAGTAATCGTAGCTATATTTCTCCACACTATCTGTTTAAACCGGGCTTGCACGTATGCAATAGCCTCGTTTAAAGTCTTTTTCTTCGCCGTATAACCCAGTTTTCGATTATCCTTCTTCTTAGGACTTGGGGAATAACTTACGCGATATCTTCGTCTGTGGAGAATGAAGTCCTGGAATGCTAAAATATACTTTAATACAGCTGCTTGCTCGACTCTCCAAGTAATTTACAGGTAGACAGTGGAAACTAAAACATAATGTATAAGCTTTTCTTGGTCCGAGAGACCGGTCAATTTTGGGGTACTCTTAATACCCAAGTAATCAAACTGCAGAATAACTGATCTCTAAAAGCATATGGATGGGAGCGATGCACAGTACAACGGCGCACTTTGTAAATACCGTATCTTCCCTTTTAGAACACTTAAACAATCTTCCTGCACAGATCCATAACCACATACCTCTATCATGGTAATGCCATCTTCTCGATCCAGCGAAAAAATAAAAGTCCTCACAATCGCCTGTCTGGACGCTTTACAACATCGATATTGTAGCTACCGACAACTTTGCTTGCACCAGGGCTCGTGATTTGACAAATAATTTATTATTTATTTTGATTCTACAATTCGACGCCAACCACGTTAAGCAAACGTTTCCAGTTGTTTTGTCGTCGCCCGCAACCTCGTTGCTGTTGCTCCTTCCATCCGAAAGTCATGTTAGAATACGAACGACACTCGGTTTAAAAAAATCACTTCGAAATCTTGTGTGTTGTGCAAATCCCAAATACAGGAGATAGAAGCCATCTACGCGAAGCTGCTGGGAGCTCATCCTTTAAAACATCGATTAGTTGCACTTTATAAGATATATACTCACAGGACGTATATATTTCCCCCCGGTATTCCTCAAAGTAGCCCCAAATACCAGGTATGTCCTTAAAGTAAGTTACGTTTGGTTATATAAACCAAAAGTGAACAGATACAGAAAAAATATTTGTGTGTATAAAAATCTGCAACTGTTCAACTACTTTTCAACATAACTTTCGAAATTTTGTAGGCACTTGTACTAGCGGCGGACATGTTTTTGTGTGCCTTCTTCATAGAAGGTTGCCGCCTGTGTATTCAACCACGTGGCAAACATGTTCTATCAGCTCATCATCGTTGAAGTGTTGACCACCAAGGACAGATTTTAGGTGTAGGAAGAGATGAAAGGAGTCTTCTTCTTCCCTTCACGTAACCGCCCGACCTCACAAGGCGAATGTGACCAAACAACTCTTACGGGAATTTCACTGGGACGTGTTTGACCATCCTTCTTACAGTCTCGATCCTAGCGACATTCTTCTTACACCTAAAACCTGCCCATGGTGGTCAACACTTCAGCGATGATGACGAGCTGAAAGAACATGTTACCACTTGGTTGAATACACAGGCGGAACCTTCTACGAAGAAGGCATACAAAGACTTCTGCCACGCTATGACAAATGCCAACAAAATTTCGAAAGCTATGTAGAAAAGTGGTTTAATAGTTGTATATTTTTTTTACAATAAATATATTTTCTATATCTGTACACGTTTGTTTTATATAACCAAACGGAACTTACTTTGTGGACATACCACGTAGTAATTTCGTCTTATCTCCAGCGTTTGCAGTATCGAACTTGCTGAATTTACTATGCAGATACATCCGCACATCTATAACAATACCTCGCCACACGCGCACTCCATTGGCTACAACTAGCGCACTTTAAGTTACCAAACTATAGCAGTTTTATAAAACACGTTGATTTTCGACGAAAGAATTATGATTTATCACAGCTGGCATATCCGCTATGTAACATAATGCACAGCAGCCGTAAAGTAGACAACACTAGCATACGATTAAACAGGCGATTCTTCGGCGAAAGATCATATTACGTACACATTGCAAAGTTGTTTTTACAACCACCAAAGTCGGCGTCTTGAGAGCTTACCGCGACGTGTATTTAAAGTATATCAACACTTTTTACTTAAATTCCATCCCATCTAGCCAACAGCACTCTCTGTAAGCGCCAAACATTTCCAACACAGTAACAGAACTACACCTGCAGTCAACACTAACTTACAACAAACGGATTTAGCCATTCCAACTCGTTTTTTTACAAAAGTTTGACACAACTAGCATGCTGCAAGCTCTGTATACGTCCGTAACAGCCTCCAAACGCAACCCAGGCAGGTCCATCCTTACTGTCGTCACTAACCCAGTAGCAACTCTAAGTTCCTCCACATACACTCCGCATAAACAAGTTACCACAGTTATAACCGCGATCAGTAACAGACAAGATATCCCAGACACAGCGCATTATAATTAAGTTTTGATCTCTCCCACCCAATAACTGCATTGGTTGCTTGGCCCGTCCCAAACATCCAACAACAGTTTTGCTTCCAATGTTTTCCAAAAAGTAGCCCCAAATAGTAACATCGTCTTACCTCAAGTGAGGAGCACACATCTACACTACAGCAGCTTCGTGTAGATGGCTTCTATCTCCTGGATTTGCACAACACACAAGATTTCGAAGAGATTTTTTTAAACCGAGTGACGTTCGTATCCGAACATGACTTTCGGATGGAAGGAGCAACAGCAACGTGGTTGCGGGCGACGACAAGACAACCGGGAACGATTGCTTAACGTGGTTGGCGTCGAATTGTAGAATCAAAATAAATAATAAATTATTTGTCAAATCACGAGCCATGGTGCAAGCAAAGTTTTCGGTAGAAGATTGTTTAAGTGTTCTAAAAGAGATGATACGGTATTTACAAAGTGCGCCGTTGTACAGTGCATCGCTCCCATCTATATGGTCCCTGCTAAGATATGCTTTTAGAGATCAGTTATTTTGAAGTTTGATTACTTGGGTATTAAGGGTACCTGAAAATTGACCGCTCTCTCGGACCGATAAAAACTTATACGTTATGTTTATGTTTCAACTGTCTACCTGTAAATTACTTGGAGAGTCGAGCAAGTAGCTATATTAAAGTTTATTTTAGAATTCCAGGACTTTATTCTCCACAGACGTAGATATCGCCTACGTTATTCCACAAGTCCTAAGAAGAAGGCTAAACGAAAACTGGGTTATATGGCGAAGACAAATGCTTAAAAGGAGGCTATTGCAAATATGCAAACCCGGTTTAAACAGATAGTGTGGAGAAATGTAGCTACGATTACGTCTTAAAAATATTTGCTTTTACACTAAACAGCCCGGGGGATTGGTCTCACGTCGTTATATTGACCGATACACTTAAGGACTAAATCAGGAACGGGGACATCCAATATTTACAACGTGTAGCCCTATACTGTGTGTCACTGCCAGCCATTCCTTAGAGAGCAGTTCTTTTGCTGTATTTTCTGGGTTAATAACACCGAAAACTGACTGGTGTGTCCGTAAATTTAGAGCACTCTGGGACGTTTGTGGTCTTAAGGGGTAGTTGATTGCGATTGTACGGTAATGCGTGGTCGCGTTTTCCTGAGATGTGTGCTGACGTTTGAGCCCTAAGGCGCATTACTTTCGTCTTTAAAAGATTTTGTTTGTGTAGTACTACAGGAGAGAGAATGATAGTGCATACGGCCTCGTTGACGAATGTTTTGGCCTCTAGAGGGTCTACTAAATTTCGCTGTGTCTACTACTATTAAAAGGGTGGGTCTCCTATCATCGCCTGTACTTTGACACAGAGCTTCGAAATGTGCGAGGTTTGTTGGCTTTAAATTTTCTGGTGTGTAGGTTAGCAACTTCGTTTGAGGTAGACAGCTCCTTAAAATAAATTCGAGTTCGGTTTAATGGAATGAAAAAAGAAGTCATAGGAAAGGAACCTGGAATGGGAATTTTTGTGAGTAAAGGGCTGATCGATTTTGTTCTGAAAATCTGTGTTGCATTGGGCAGGTACAGTACTACCTCGGTTCCGTGGTTACTGTATTGTTGAATAAGGGTGTTGTTAGGCCAATACTTTCGAAAAAAAAAAGTTTTAGTGTAGACTGTCGGAAATCGGAAAATTATTTCACACATTTTTTATTGTGATGCTCCGTTGTACAATAAGGTTTAAATGTCTTCTGGGCTGTTCGAATATCGATATTTGACCTGTTGTAAGGAATCGTTTGCATTGTAACAGGACATAGAGATTCCTTAGATGGGTATACACAGGAGGTGGAATTAAACTACCCGAATTCTCGGAATTGTCGGAAGGTGTATAAAACCATAAAAGTGGTGATTTACGGGAAGACCGAAAGCATATGTGGGAGGCAGCGATGCGTCGATCTCAGAAATTGTTGGTACGTTTCGGAAAGAATAATGTGTATTTTAACAGGGTACGAGAGGGAGTATTAAATTTCAGAACTTGATAATTTTAAGTGCTACTGGTATGATTTGCACGATAGAGAGAGATAGGGGGGGGGGGTTGTCGTTAGATGGGGCTTGTATGTGAAAGCATGTTTGCTTTTGGGAGGGGGTCGACAGTGCTCTCTGTGATCTAAATTGAGCTGTGTCCAGTTCCATAAAATAAATGCAATGTGCGCTATCCTTCTCAAAGTGGTGTGTGTACAGAGGTCATGCGTAGAAGGTTTTGATTATTTGGATATGTAGATCAGATTTTTTTTTTTGAGAGAGGATGCTTAAAAAGGTATGAATTTTTTTTAAACATTTAACATATGCTTATTTTATGTAGCATGTCGAGAGAACACTGTGTTTGTGATCGCGATGGATATCTAGCTACGTTACTGTTAAGCGTTAAAACGAGGATCGTTCGTACCGTTTCCGAGAGAAATTGTTAAAGAAATTGTGTTACACGTCTACGTTGTTTGACATTCGGGTTTGGGATGGTCGTTACCGTTACATTACGTTCTTCATCTGTTGTGAGCATCGTATATACAGTTATTTTGCTAAGGCTAGCAGACGGAACATTAGTCCTACAATTGATGGGTGGAGATCGTTACAAGTAGAGACTTTTGACCCACAGAACCTCTATGTATGTGGCTCTTGTTGGGGATTTGTATGTTCTGATGCTTTGCAACTATATTACTTTACATTTGTTACTCTATAGAAGTGCTGGATCATTTTACGACGTAATTTGGTGGGAGTTACGTTTGTTTAACGGTTATAACGACTGGCATTAGTGGAAGACGTGGTGTTAATCAGATACGAGACACCTAACCGCTATGCTATCTCGAATCACTTCTCCATTAACATCTAAGCAGAAGAACAAGTCCATCCAAGGCATACAAGGCAACTAAACTTGCTTAAAGCCTGGTTCGATGTATTAAACTATATGTAGCGACGTAATTTCGTAATTAAAACACATGGTATCGCACTTAATAATTGGGAGTGGTGGTCGCTGTCCTGTCGGCTGGCAGAGTCAATTTGTTTACGAAACTCTCGTGTTATTCCAGGTAATTGTACTGTGCGAAGTATGCAATAATAATTGGCTCCTTTTTTCCCTAATGTTGGTTTACATCTATATGCAATAACTTTCGCAACAACAACAAAATAATTATAATAAATAAAAAAATTTTTAAAAAATTTCTAGGGGCTTGGTTTCGACTCCAGGATCGGGACGGTGCGGCGGCAATCTTTAGGACTGTCGGTGGGGTGGAAGTTGGGGGCGGTAGCAGGAGCGGGGGAGTGATCTGTGCTCCTGCAAGTGCTTACTTCTGGAGGCAGTTGCCGTTGTTACTGTTGAAAAACATAGGCAGTTACAATTAAAATGATACGCAAATTTAATGTAATTAACTGGAGGCGGAGGTCGGGCAATTGGGCGTCTGTCGGGGGCGGCGTGTTTGCAAGGTGCGTCGCTGGGGCGGGTGGATGTGGCGTCAGTCTGGCGGGGGTGGACAGGTCTGGACCTGTCGGAGGTGCCGCCTGTCTGGTGGCGGCGCCGGGGGGAGGGGTGGGGAAGTGGAGGGAGTGTTGTTTACTTGCAAGTGTTATGTGCACCAGTTTTAAGTGCACTTTCACCTGTCAATCATCCTTAAGTGCACTATTGTCCGAGTATGGCGGCATCCTTTGATCTGCGATCCGGCTATTGGCCGAGTGTCTGGCGTGGATGACACTATCGTCGTCGGGTGATTCTCAGTGGCGTGATACCGCCACTAACCTACTACTACCAAATGTACTTTATTTGCGGAACAATGTACAGCTATTATGTCTCATAACGTATTTTAAAAATATGAACATAGCATACGACATCGTCCTGTCACTGCTGGAGCACCATCAACTAACGTTAAATTTTGCAGATAAATATCTTTCTCTTTAAATGAAAGTCACAGTACGCCAAATACATATTACTCTATGTGGTGTCGCACAAGTACAAAGTGCGCGCCACCTACTTTCGCCGCGCGCCGCCATGCATGCACGGCGCGGCGTTCTTCCGACGACAGCCACGAGCGCCCTCTGCTGGAACCCCGCTCGTGGCCACCACGGAAAGATATAGCACTTCGGACTGAGATAGCAACGAGTTAGGACCTTCGTAATCAGATAGGCACCAGTGAAGACTTTGCTATTGTACAGGCACTAGGCAGGCCTCTAACAACTATGTATCAACATTCTGCAGTACTATGTAAAAGTTAAGTATTGTTACATTCTGTGCAATATATCTCTTTCTAATTTACTCGAGTGTTTATAGTTTCTGGCTGCTCCCCTCCGTACCTGCACCAGCGTGTCGGTCTCATTCCACTCGGCCACCGACACCTACGACGAGGCTGGGACACAAAAGCGGCGACGAAGTTGGGACACAAAAGTGGCGACGAGGAGTGATAGAACCTTGGACCAGCCCGCTTGCAGCAGCCAGACAGCAGCAGTCGGAGCACACAGAAATTGCTCCCGCCCACCCACCCTTATTATAAGATTTTTGGGGGAACATATTCTGTTACGTATTTTGTGGACTTTTTTGTTGCAGAGTGTCCTCTTTCATATTGCATTTGTGTTTTGTTATAATTTACTTGTATGCGCGGCGCCTAATCGGTCAGCATTGCCACTACCCCGAACCCAAACTTAATGGAAATTATTCAGTTACAGACGGCGCAAATAACACAACTTCTCCAGGCTGTGGCCCAGCTCACAGCGCAAGCAGCTAACCAACAACAACAGCCGCCGCTTCAGCAGCCCACACCAGCCGCCGTACCGCTCCCTACGTTCCGCCAGTACAACGAACGTGAGGAAGAATGGAGCGACTACTTCGCACAGTTTCAAGAACTCGTCGCGGCTCATCAAATTACAGGTCAGAGAGTGAAGAACCTTTTCTTATCGATTGTGGGCCCCCAGACCTTCGTACTATTGCAGAAACTATTCCCTCACGCATCTCCTCGTGATGTAGACTTTGAACAAATTGTAGATGCACTGAATGCTCATTATGAGAGAAAAGTTCTTGTAGCCGCTGCACGATACCGATTTTTCAGACTTAAAAAATTACCGCAGCAGTCACACCAAGAATGGATCACGGAATTGAAGGGCTTAACCCGCCAATGTAAATTTACTTGCTCTTGTGGACTTTCGTATAGTGACGTGATGTTGAGGGATGTGATTACGCAGAATATTCAGGACCCCAGAATTAGAGCAGCAATTCTGAAACAGTCTGACCCCTCCTTAGACAGTGTACTGCAGCTTATAGAAGCGCATGATACTTTTGACTTAGCTGATGTAGAAATGCAAAGCCATAGTGTAAATTCAGTGCGCCCCAACGGACGCTTTCCTAGCCGTAGTTCTCAGTGTAGCACTAGTGATTCTTATTTTTCTACCGGCCGTGCTGAACAGACAGTGAACAGTAGCCAGTGTAAAAGTGCGACGCAAAGGTCGCCCCGTCGTGTTAGAAACAGTAATTTGAATAACGGGCGCCAACGCTCATTTCAGAAAAATGTACGTAAATCTTGCCCCCAGTGTGTGTCTCGCCACAAGCGTGCTCATTGCCCTAGTCGCAACGCAACCTGTTATCAATGTGGCAAATTGGGACATGTGCAGTCTGTGTGTATGCAAATTAAAAACTCAAAGAACAGTAACGTTAGAAACAGTGCTTCGCAGAGTGCGAGAACAGTTCATTCTGTAAATGTTATACGGGCTGTGGAATTGAACACTGCTTTCCTTGGATCTCAATTGCAAGAAAGTAGTTCTGCGCCTATGGCAAATCTATATAGTGCACCACGTAGCAAGCGCCAACGAGCGCGTAAAACAGTGCAACGGAAACGGGTTCGGGACAAGCAAAATGACTATGAACAGTGCATTCCTGTAGTGAAAATAGTGCCTTCTGCAACTGCTCATTGTAAAAGTGCCCAGTACTGTGTAGATAGTAACAGTAGACTTGGTGTAGCTACTCAAAAGTTTAGTGCAGTAGTTAGTGACTCTGTAGTAGCCTCGCATTGCGCGGACGCCGATCCGGCGGTAGTGTCATCTAGTGACAGTGTTGTAAATCCGCTGCGTGCCGAGTCTGCGCCGCTTACTTCACTACGCGGCCCGCGCAAGTGCAGTAAACAAACCGTAGCAGACGTTGCCCACATTCGCGCACCTGTCGAGCGCCGCAAGCAAAAACTGTTTGTGACTCTCTTTATAGAAAATAAGACGGTGCAATTTCAGCTTGATACTGGTTCCGCTGTGACATTAATTAATAAAGACACTTATGAACTGCTGGGTTCGCCAAAATTGTCGCCGTGTCAACATGTGCTCACAGCATATACCGGACAAACTATTCCGGTGCTAGGAACGTGTAGCCTGCCTGCCCCTTTTCAAGGTGTAACAAAAACAGTTGCTTTTGTAGTTCTTCAGGCCAAATCGACACAGAACATTTTTGGACTAGATGCTTTTGACTTGTTTGGTTTATCAATTCAAAGAGATGTGCTTCAAATTTCGTCAATAGTGCCTCAGGATAAAATCAATGCATTGTGTGACAAATACAGTGACTTGTTTTCGCCGGTACTAGGTTGTGCAAAAGACTTCGTGGCACATGTAACTTTAAAAGAATCTGCAGTTCCAAAGTTTCGTAAAGCTAGACCAGTGCCTATCGCCTTGCGTGATACAGTTGCCGAAGAACTTAAACGTTGGCAAGATAGTGGGGTGATTTCTCCTGTTTCTGCGAGTCAGTGGGCCTCGCCTATAGTAATTATACCAAAGCCGTCAGGAAAACTTCGTCTCTGTGCGGACTTCAAATCAACAGTGAACAGTCAAACAATTGTAGACACTTACCCCCTGCCCAGACCTGAGGAACTGATGGACAAATTAGGACAGTCTCGTTTCTTTTCTAAGATTGATTTAGCAGAGGCATACTTACAAATTCCGCTTGATGACAAGTCAAAAAAGTTTTTCGTCATTAATACTCACATGGGCCTTTTTCAATTTCAACGCCTACCCTTTGGCAGTTCTTCCGCCCCCGCTATTTTTCAGCGTTTTTTGGAACAGCTGACAGTTCCTGTACCGTGTTGTTCGAACTATTTAGATGATATTGTGGTATCCGGACGTACAGTTGAAGAACATTTAGCAAACCTGGAGTGCCTTTTCAAAGTTTTGACTGCAGCAGGTCTACGCTGTAATAAAGCAAAGTGTTCGTTTTTTCGAACTGAAATAGAGTACCTAGGCCATGTGATTAATGCCCAAGGAATTCATCCCTTACAGTCACATCTTCGAGCAATCAAAGACTTGCCTCCTCCTAAGAATGTGCATGAATTGCAAGCAGTGATGGGAAAGCTTAACTATTATTTCAGGTTTATTCCCAATGCCTCTCAGATTGCAGCTCCACTGCATCACTTACGTAGGAAGAATGTTCCTTTTGTATGGTCTAAAGATTGTCAGGTTGCCTTTGACAAACTAAAGTCTGCACTACTCAGTGATGCATGTTTGATTCCCTTTGACCCCCAGAAGCCTGTAGTGTTAGCAGTTGACGCCTCATCGTACGGCCTGGGCGCGGTAATCTCGCATCGTATTGGTTCTTACGATCGTCCTATTGCCTTTGCATCCAAGCTACTGACGCCGACGCAACAGGATTACAGTCAGATAGAAAAGGAGGCCTTAGCAATCATTTACGGCGTAACAAAGTTTCATCATTATCTCTATGGCAGAAAATTCTATTTGTTGACAGACCACAAGCCTCTCACGTCGTTGTTCTCACCCACAAAGCCGATTCCGCCCCGTACGGCACAAAAGCTTCAGAGATGGTCCTTGATATTGTCTAATTATCAGTATGAGATTTTGTACCGACCTACCACTAAACATGCTAACGCGGACACACTTTCCCGACTTCCGATTGGCCAGGATGTGTCGTTTGATTCTTCAGAAATGGCATGTTGTCAGATAGACTCCAGAGATGCTTCCGCTGTCGCAGATTTCCCTTTGAACTCTCGTCGGGTTGCACAGGAAACAGCTGCGGATGTAGACTTAAGTGTGGTAGCACGTTTTGTTCGCTCAGGGTGGCCTGCCAGAGCCAAAGACATTGATCGGCCTCTGGTTCGACGTTATTTTGCACAACGTCATGCATTATCTTTAAGTCAGGGTGTACTGTTGTTGCATACCGACAACGACCAAGCAAGAGTGATTGTTCCTCGTTCCCTGCAACGAGAAGTGTTACGCCTCCTGCATCAAGGACATTGGGGCATTGTTTGGACAAAGCAATTGGCCAGACGTCATTGTACCTGGGTTGGTATGGACGCTCAGATAGAGAGCATGACATCACAGTGTACAGTTTGTGCGGAGCATCAGGCGGCTCCTCCACAGCGTTTCTCAGACTGGCCACGCCCCAAGGGACCATGGCAACGTTTACATATTGACTTTGCCGGACCATTCTGGAATACGCGCTGGTTAATTGTTGTAGACGCTTTCAGCAAGTTTCCTTTTGTGATTGCCATGAACTCAACGACGGCGTCTAGTACAATCAGTGCCTTAACATCAGTGTTTTGCATCGAAGGCTTGCCTGAAACTATCGTCAGTGACAATGGACCTCAGTTTGTTAGTGCGGAATTTCAACAGTTTTGTCGTGTGAATGGTATTCAGCATATTACCACTGCACCTTTTCACCCTCAGTCCAATGGTGAAGCAGAACGTTTCGTTCGAACATTCAAGTCTCACATGGAGAAGATGAAAGGTCAGCACTCCAGGCAGCAAGCTCTTCAAATTTTCCTGTCTACGTATCGGTGCATGCCACGTGACGGCCCGTCTCCTGCCGAGCTGCTACACGGCCGCCGTCACCGCACTCTCCTTCACCTGCTGCAGCCTCCCACGCACCGAGTCGGTTCGTATGGCGCTACGCGTTTTCAGGTTTCTACGCCGGTGCTGTACAGGGTGTTTGCTGGAAACAAGAAGAAATGGATGCCGGGCATCATTCAGCGCGTGCTCGGGCGCAATATGTTTGTTGTACGTTCTTCCACAGGGTCGGAGCTGCGGCGCCACGCAAACCAATTGCGCCTGCACAGACCGCGCGGTCCTGTCTCCGGTTTCTTGATTCCAGACCCAGTTCACCGCCAGGGAGCACAACCACATCGTTCGTCCCCGGACTACGAGATCGTCCCGATGGAGATCGACGCGACGCCGCCGCTGTCGCCGCCGCAGATGACAGCGTCACCGAGAGGGACTCCGGGACCGTGCGTGCCGCCCCAGCTTGGGCCACGCACCTCAGAAGAAGATGACCTGCTCCCTCTGGGCGGGGGAGGGCGCCCTTCCCCAGGTTTCGACGGGTTCCCTGGAGGATCTCAAGGCGGATGCCGGGGCGCGGACGGCGTCTCGATCCCGGCCTCAGCTACGACGCCCGTCCCACCAGTAACGCCCCCGCCCAGGCTCTCCTCCCAGTGCCGTCGCCGTGGCCCTCAGCCCTACGCCACGACGGCGCGGCGGTTTGGGGGGAGGGGTGTGGTGTCGCACAAGTACAAAGTGCGCGCCACCTACTTTCGCCGCGCGCCGCCATGCATGCACGCCGCGGCGTTCTTCCGACGACAGCCACGAGCGCCCTCTGCTGGAACCCCGCTCGTGGCCACCACGGAAAGATATAGCACTTCGGACTGAGATAGCAACGAGTTAGGACCTTCGTAATCAGATAGGCACCAGTGAAGACTTTGCTATTGTACAGGCACCAGGCAGGCCTCTAACAACTATGTATCAACATTCTGCAGTACTATGTAAAAGTTAAGTATTGTTACATTCTGTGCAATATATCTCTTTCGAATTTACTCGAGTGTTTATAGTTTCTGGCTGCTCCCCTCCGTACCTGCACCAGCGTGTCGGTCTCATTCCACTCGGCCACCGACACCTACGATGAGGCTGGGACACAAAAGCGGCGACGAAGTTGGGACACAAAACTCTATTGACTCAAAATCTAAATACCTGGCAATTAATTTCTCTTGGAAACCTGTTTCGCGTTGATAAAACGAACGTAAAATAGATTTAGTGCATACATAGAAAACTTTGTAGGCTATAGAACTTTGTCAAAGAGTACTAGAGATACCCGTAAATTTCATCCCTGTTACTCAGTGAGACTTTCTTAATGATATCAGGTGGTGATTTGTGTAGCATAGTTAAAAACTCTCACTCTCATATAAATTTCTCCCCAATAGTATCGTGTTTTCCGATGGTGGCTCAATTATGCTCTTTGTAACACATAAGTGGTCATCCACGCATCCAGTGGAGCTCCAGAAAGTCACCATGACAGTGAATAAGTATTGCACCTTGGTTGCAGATCGCGTACACACGTTCATGGCGCCTATGTCTCCCAACGAAAGTGGCATTTTCAACATGATAATCCACAAAGTCGCAAGGCCAGCAATGTGATGGAGTGGTTCAAGGAACACAGTGGCGAGTTGGAACTGATGTGCTGCCTCGTAAGTCGCCAGATCTGTAGCCGATCGAACACTTATAGGTGGTGACAATGTGGCACCGCGCGTGGTTGGCCGTTCGCTCTAAGGCGCCTTGCTGCAGAGTGCACGGCTCCTATCCATCGGACGTTTAAGTCCACCCTCTGGAAGGTTGTGTGTGTTGTCCTTAGCATAAGTTAGTTTAATTAGTTTGTAAGTCTAGCAACTGATGACCACTGCAGTTTGGTCCCTTAGGTTTACAAACATCTAAGTATTCGAAGTAAACATGACGTCAGAGTTCATCGCACCCATCCCCGGAACTTTACGGGAATGAAGTGATTTGTGTGTACAGATATGATGCTAGTTCCCTTCATCGCTGTACCAAAGCCTTATTGCTTGCAAGTCACCTACTCGTGCCACATGTTCTCATGTGAAACTTGTTGTTCCTGGGTTATTCCAGTTATTCTAAGATGCATCGAATAAGATGCCGCACTTGTTACGCACTAGATTCGCGTTCTGGAGGACGGCGGTTCGTACCTGCCTTCGTCCATCCTAATTAAATTTTTCCGTGATTTCCCTAAATTTCTAAAAGCAAATGCTGGGATGGTTCCTTTAAAAGGGCAGGGCTGATTTCCTTCCCCGTGTGTATAAAAAATAATCCGAGCTTATACTTCATTTATAATGACAATGCTGTCAACGGGACTGCAAACCGTAATCTTTTTCCCTTCCTTCCTTTCCTAAGAGCCGCCTGATACACTAACTCTTGTGTTTCAGCTGCTATTAGCCATTTTGTTAATACAATGTGTAGCTGGAGTCAATCCAAATTATTACTGCCCTATAAAGCCTTTCATTGGCAACGGCCGTACCGCAGTGGATAAATCGCTTCCCGCTAATTCTACGAGGATAATCACTGTTGGGCTTGGCTAGCACTTAGGTGGTATACACTCCGGGTGTGCCTAGCGCTGATGGCATGCTGGGTGGACTCACCCCTTGTGACACCAGTTGCGCTGCTACCAAAACAACATAACAGCCGAAAGTATGGGACATTAACATTCTACCCTCTATGCTGCATCTATTGAAGCCTTTGCGTGGATGACACGGTGGCCGATTGGTACCTGATGGGCCTGTCGAACCCTACAGAATGGCGTTATAACGCCTCTCATGCGATGCCAAGTGTTTATAGAAAGCGCTACAGGGAAAAATGTTTTTAAAGTGGAATTCGATAGAGGGCTCTTCGCGAGCCCGGGCGGTGCTAACGCTCCTGGCGTATTGGCTATACTTCATGTTTTACTGACCCTAATTTTACATGCTGATAAGCCGAATATTGCTTAGACTACTTTTGGACCTGTCACTTGAATACGAAGACGTTATGGGAAGTATTTGTTTGAGTGGAGTCCAGCTACACACTGCAAAACTAACGTTCAAAATATTTTAAGGATCACCAGAGTAAAAGCTCCTAATCACTCTGAGGATAACCATCCTTTTTATATTAATTATTGCAAAAGCAACATGTAAGGAGACTGAGGATGAGTGGGGTGCGAGAAGGGTTCTCTCTCTCTCTCTCTCTGTCTCTGTCTCTGTGTGTGTATGTGTGTGTGTGTGTGTGTGTGTGTGTGTGTGTGTGTGTGTGTCTGTGCGTGCAATATTACCTACATCATTTTGCTGATTTAAGGTGTTGTGTATGATGTAATGTATGATGAATGAAGATATCGGATTGCTTTAGGAAGTGCACGTTTCTACATCTGTCTAATGCGTGTAGAACGTGGAGAATGATCTTTAGTATAACTGAATGACTATTGTGTTGTAACTGGCCTGTAAATCTGTATGTATTTCATTTTATTAATGTGGAGTGCGACTCTTTCCATTCTGTATCGAATTTGCTGTAAGTAGCCGTTGAAGCAGCTGCTGTACGTTAATTTATGTACGAGGTACGTCCACAAAGTATTTTCCGTTTGGTTATATAAAACAAATGTGTACAAATACAGAGAAATCATTTATTGTACAAAAATCTACAAATTATAAACTATTTTTCAACATGGTTTCAGAAGTTTTGTAGGCACTTGTCATAGCGTGGCACAAGTTTTTTAATGCCTTCGTCATAGAAATTTGCCGTCTGCGTATTCAACCATGTGGTAAAATGTTCTTTCAGCTCGTCATCATTATTGAAGTGTAGACCAACAAGGGCAGATTTTAGTTATAAGAAGAGGATTGCTGCAAGAAGTTTTCTTTTCCACGATAATGCCCGGCCTCACACGGCGAAAGTGACGCAATAACTCTTAACTCTTACGTGTTTGATCATCCTCCGTACAGCCCGGACCTCGCTCCTAGCGACTTGCATCTTTTCTTACACCTAAAATCCGTCCTTAGTGATCAACACTTCAACGATGGTGATAAGGTGAAAGAACATCTTACCACATGGTTGAATACGAAGGCGGCAATCTTCTATGAAAAAGGCATACAAAAACTTGTGCTACGATATGACAAGTGCCTACAAAATTTCGAAAGCTATGTAGAAAATAGTTTAACAGTTGTAGATTTTTGTACAATAAATACTTCTTCTGTATCTGTACACATATACTTTGTATAACCAAACGGAACTTACTTTGTGGACATACCTCGTATACTGGGTTTGTGAAAACGAGGGTTGGCTTTTTAGTGGTGTGAATTTTTTAATTTTGTGTTTACAGTTTGAGTGGCACTTACTTTGACGCTGTGTGGTTCAAACACTCTTCGGAACTGATATGATACTTTACCAAGGAAAGACATACAGACATTTTAATTTGCAACTGAGGACTTGTTTGTTGATGTTATTTGATGGGTTTCCATTCTGTATTCAATTCTTGAAGACTATTTGTTATTAAAATATTTAGTTGTTTCGTTTTTTAAGCAGGATCTGCAATAATTTAATTTCCATATTTGGTTGCTCGTCTAGAAGATGTTTAGCTTCGATTTGTGTGCTAAGATGTGGTATTTATAATGGCATCTGAAACTGTAAATTACGTTGATTGTCCTTACATATTGCGCTAAGGTCCGCTTTGTGTCACGTTCATCTGTATGCCAAAAAATGCGTTCCTGAAAATATACATCATGTGTATCTTGAATTTTTCCCGGCGTATTGATAGATCCATCATATTTCGGGTTTGCAGCCGTATCATGTTGAAGTCTTCCAAGGATATTTCGGCTGACAAACATGCAGTCATCTTCAGGTGAGCACGAGATGAAGATTACCGGTGTGCGTCGTTCTATATATACCGAAGACGGGCGCGGCGGCGCCTGCACAGTGAGGAGGTACTAGCGCGCCCCCTGTCGAATTTGGCGCGCTCTGCGGTAGAAGCGGGCCGCGTCTGCGTAGTGGTGTACTTACATTCACGCCATCTGTCGGAATGCGATTTCGTGCATCTTGAGCGCGGTGGTCGAAGGTAATCACTTTTTGTCAGAGGTTGCACTAGATGTAGACCTATGTCTCTGTGAAGCAATTAAAGAAATTACAGGGTCCCATGCTTCATCCATTTGAAAGCCGCCATCCCGATTAATCAGGTCTTCTGTCAACCGTATTTCAACGGACTCCTTAATAATCGAATCCCAAAAGTATCTTGTCGTTGCCAAAAGTTTTGTTGCAGAATAATCGATGGAGTGTCCCGTTGAAATACAACGTTCTGCTATGGCTGCTTTGTTATGCTGAAGTAGACGTGTGTGGCGCTCATGCTCCACGCAGCTTCCTTGTACTGTGCGAGGGTAGTTTGGCCAATGTAGGATTGACCACATTGACAAGGGATCTTGTAAATTCCCGCCTTCCTAAATCCCAAACCATCCTTCGCAGAGACAAGCAAAGCCGAGATCTTCGCATGTGGCCGGAATATCACTTTCACACAATGCTTTTTTAGAATTCTTCCTATTTTAGAAGAGAGGTTGCCCACATACAGCAGGAACGCCCTGGACCTGATTACCTCCTTATCTTCTTCTTTTTGTTGTTGTTTAGATTTCTTCCTCGTGAGAGCTGTGCGGATCTGGGGTGAAAATATCCATTTTCCCTGAAGACTAACTGCAAATGTTCCATCTCTTTAGGAAGGCTGTCCTTATCAGATACCACATGTGCCCGCTGCACCAGTGTACGTAGCACACATGTGGTTTGTGCAGGGTGATGGCAGCTTGTCGCCTGCGGATGTAGATCTCTGTGTGTGGGCTTCCAGTAGACGGAGTGACCCAGAGACCCATCAGTACTTCGTGTGACAAGGACATCCAGAAACGGTAGATATCCGTCTTTTTCGATCTCTGTGGTAAATTGAATAGTCTTGTGGATGGAGTTCAGGTATTTCAAGAATCCTACGAGCTTTTATTCTCCATGGGGCCAAACTATAAATGTGCTATTCACATAACGGCAAAAAACTGTTACATTCTGCTGACTCACCTCAAATTCCTCCATAAAAAAGTTTGCTACCAGAGGGGACAAAGGACTTCCCATTGCAACACCGTCAATTTGTTGAAAGTATTCATTATTAAATAATAAATAAGTAGACGACAGGCAATGATGGAACAGTGCTGTTATGTCAGCTTTGAACTTCCTGCCAATGAGTGCCAGTGAATCCATCAGTGGAACATTAGTAAATAATGAGACGACAAAAAAACTCACTAATAAGTCCGAATTGTGGAGTCGGTGAGACTTCAGTCTACCAATAAAATCGGCAGAGTAACGAATATGGTGTGGACACTTGCCCACAAATGGTCTCAGTAGCGAAGCCAGATGTAGTGCTAAGTCGTAGTTGGTGCACCGATATTGGACGTAAGACCGAAATATGATGGACCAATCAATACGCTGGGAAAACTTACAAATACACATCCTAAACCTTTACGGGGAGGAGATGGTAGTACACGTTCAGAGTTTGGATAAGTTACATAATAATCGAGCAAGATTATTTAGCTCACTGTGTTTCTTACTGAAGTGCTGGGAGAATGGCTTTATCCCAAAGTTTGCCAGCGTGACACATTTTATCAAGACCGCCGCCGCCAAGAATATTATTCGGAAGGCTAGCCTTGCTATAGTAAAGGAGAGGATTTGTTTCACTCGCTGTGACTGTATCACCTGCATTTGGAAATGGCTTCCAGTCTTCCTCCTTTCACCTGGGAGTGGGCTGACGCAGTTACTTGTGCCAAAGCGGAGTGGGCTCACAACGAGTCATCCTCCAGACAGTCATCGAAATTCGCACGCCTATCGCCAGAATCACCACAGGAAGGCCTTTTCGACGTACCGTGGCTAATTTCACGGATAGTGTTTTGGACAAAGCGACACTGTCCGTACTCTGAAAAGGGCTCAACTTCGCTCCCACGCCTAAGACTCCACCTCTTGCGGATTTTATAAGTGCTACTGAAGAAGCTGTCAGACCTCTTCCCAGCGACGCAGCTGAAGAAATCAGTCGTGAAACATGCGGCGCGCTTACGAAAGGACTCCTCTGACGAACAATATTTCTTCCAGCGAAAGGGCCGCACTTCGCAAACTACGTTAAAATCCACACACCGTGGTTTTTCAAGCTGACAAAGGCAACGCCATGGTACTCCTGCCACGGAACATCTACAACGAGAAGATTTACAGCCTCCTGAGTGAGTCTACATATCAGAAGATGGACAAGGATCCGACGGCAAAAGTAGAAAGAAAAACGACAGCTCTGTTTAAATCCTCTACACTTCCTCCTGAAGTCATCAAAAGGCTGAATCCACACAGCTCTGTTCCACGAAGGCTTTTGGTCTTCCGAAGCATCACAAAGAGGGACTACCTTTACGTCCAATTGTCAGTAATATCGGTGCACCAACATACGATTTATCAAAACATCTGGCTTCGCTACTGAGACCATTTGTGGGCAAGTGTCCACACCATAATCGTAACTCTGCCGACTTTATTGGTAGACTGAAGTCTCACCGACTCCACAATTCGGACTTATTAGTGAGTTGTGTTGTCGTGTCATTATTTACTAAGGCTCCACTGATGGATTCACTGGCACTCATTGGCAGGAAGTTCAAAGCTGACATAACAGCACTGTTCCATCATTGCCTGTCGTCTACTTATTTCTTATTTAATAATGAATACTTTCAACAAATTGAGGGTGTTGCCATGGGAAGTTCTTTGTCCCCTCTGGTAGCAAATTTTTTTTTTATGGAGGAAATTGAGGAGAAGGCACTCGAGTCAGCAGAATTTAAACCGGCAGTTTTTTGCCGTTATGTGAATAGCACATTTATAGTTTGGCCCCATGGAGAAGACAAGCTCGCAGGACTCTTGAAACACCCTAACTCCATCCACAAGAACATTCAGTTTACCATGGAGATCGAAAAGGACAAATGTCTGCCGTTTCTGGGTGTCCCTGTCACTCGGAGAACTGTGGGTCTCTGGGTCACTCCGTCTACCGGAATCCCACACACCCAGATCTATATCTGAAAGCGACAAGCTGCCGCCACCCTGCACAAACCACAGGTGTGCTACGTACTCTGGTGCAGCGGGCACATGTGGTATCTGATAAGGACAGCCTTCCTAAAGAGATGGAACATTTGTAGTCAGTCTTCAGGGAAAATGCATTTTCTTCGCGCCAGATCCGCACAGTTCTAACGAGGAAGAAATGTAAACAACAACAAAAAGAAGAAGATAAGGAGGTAATCAGGTCCAGGGCGTTCCTGCTGTATGTGGGCAACCTCTCTTCTAAAATAGGAAGAATTCTAAAAAAGCATTGTGTGAAAGTGATATTCCGGCCACATGCGAAGATCTCGGCTTTGCTTGTCTCTGCGAAGGATGATTTGGGATTTAGGAATGCGGGAATTTACAAGATCCCTTGTCAATGTGGTCATTCCTACATTGGCCAAACTACTCGCACAGTACGAGAAAGGTGCGTGGAGCATGAACGCCACACACGTCTACTTCAGCCCAACAAATCAGCCATAGCAGAACACTGTATTTCCACGGGACACTCCATGGATTATTCTGCAACAAAAATTTTGGCAACGACAAGATCCTTTTGGAATTCGATTATTAAGGAGTCCGTTGAAATACGGTTGACAGAAGACCTGATTAATCGGGATGGCGGCTTTCAAATGGATAAAGCATGGGACCCTGTAATTTCTTTAATTGCTTCACAGAGACATAGGTCTACATCTAGTGCAACCTGTGACAAAAAGTGATTACCTTCGACCACCGCGCTCAAGATGCACGAAAGCGCATTCCGACAGATGGCGCGAATTGAAGTACACCATTACGCAGACGGGGCCCGCTTCTACCGCAGAGCGCGCCAAATTCGACAGGGGGCGCGCTAGTACCTCCTCACTGCGCAGGCGCCGCCGCGCCCGTCTTCGGTATATATAGAACGACGCACCCCGGTAATCTTCAGTCTCGTGCTCACCTGAAGATGACTGCATGTTTGTCAGCCGAAATATCGTAGGGTGACATCAACATGATCAGGCTGCAAGCTCGAAATATGATGGATCAACATACATCATGTTTTCCAGAACATTACGGAATCAGTGTATGTTACTAAATGTATCTAAAGGAGGGGAATAAGATTAGGGCAAAGGTCCAGTCGATATCCTAGTCACTAGAGACTGACACAAAGTTGGATAGTTTTGTGAAAGATGGGGAAGGAAAGCGCCCATGCCCGTTGAAATGAACCATCGTGGTGTTTGCCTGGAATGATTTAGAGAAATCACGAAAACCTAAATCTACGTACCGGAAACGGGTTTGAACCACCTTCGTTGCACGTAAGTAAATCATATCTAACAACGAAAATACTTCTAGCCAAATTAAAAGATTATTTGTAACAATTTTTACATTTTAACTCAGATACGTGAACCACACATTGCTCCAAACATGCTCTGAACAGTATACTATCTTCATCCTGTATTTAGTCAAGAAAAAGCGAAGAAGCATAGAATACGACAGGCTGCAGTTATTTCTGAAAAATCTTCATCACAGTGGCCGTATTCCACGTCCACGCCCATACTCAATGGGTAGCATCCTTAGAGATTAGAGATTTGATTCACAGTACTTACCTGCTATAAAGCAGATGAGGGCCAAAAGCTTTGGCCCGCCCATCATACCAGAAGCAGCAGCGAATAATCTGGAACAGAAAGAAACATCACGTTATATGGCAATGGTATTCTATTTTAACATTCTAATCACTTCGTTTCTTTAGACTGCAATAACAGTCACTATGTAAACTCAATGTGATATGTAAATTAAGACAGTTTTGCTCGTAACAAAATACTTAATTTACGCATTAAATTGCAACAAAAGGTAAAATCAAGACATTAGCAACGGGGCGCCACAGAAACATTTTTCTTTCGAGGCGCCGGTAAAAATGTGTAAGAAAACTGAAGGACGAGTCACATCTACTTTAGAAGTTCTCTATGAAACATAACAGAGACTCACCAATGAGGGGTATATATAAAGATGTGAAACAGTGATTTGCTGCTACATGTTAACTTGCTAATTCACCAAACCTTCATGTCATACCACTCATTGTATGATTACAATTTCATTTCTATACTTCACCTGTCATAAGAAGTCTGTTCGATCCTTTACGCAAACAACGTAAATTTTCTGAAGAAAAATTAATATCTTTCTCTAACTGGAAATGGAACTAATGAATTACTTGAAATCATCACCAAGTGGTTCAAGGTACATAAAATACTGTTAAAATTTGCCATGAGGTAACTCGTACAATTCATTGTTTAAAATACCATTCCACAACGTGTATGTTTCGAATATTTGCTACTGTAAATAATTACGAAAAAGGTTGTTTTAAGCTATTTTTAAAAGTTTCCAATTGTTTTAAATGTAATGTAAGTGTTCTTACATCAGTGGGAGGTGGATGTGTTAGTGTGGTGTTAAATGAGATAAAACAGCCTAAAAATGTATTTTTCCTCTCGCGCCAACAGCAGGTAATTTAGGTCAAATTTAACGCGCGTGAATCTTTGTAAACGGTGACTGAAACATGTATCTAATTACCTATTCTCCTACTTTTTCTCTCATTGCTTGTAGTAGTCAACGTTTATTAAGCCCGTCAGCCACAATTAAACTGAAAATAGCGTAGAATAAAATTTCGTGATTCAGCAGACGTGTGTAGTAATCCGTGTTTTCTTGAACAAAATTTTTGTGAATGGTTTTATTTTATTCAGTAACTTTTTAGTTTGTTCTACTTATATTTTACAAAGTATTTAATCATGTTTGTATGATATCTGTTTTTATCTTGAGTGAGAAGTGTGCGACATAACGTAGGATCGTTAGTTCTGGGGCGTGGTGTCATGGTTGCTGTGGTTTCTTTCATCGGGGCGAATGTCGTGCCGTAGGAAATTACGACATTAATGAGACTCACCAGTAGTTTTGTAGGATCTGCAGTAGATAATGGAAAATAGTGGAACAAGAAGCTAAATTTGCAGATGTTCAAGCTGAATGAGATAAGACAAGGGAGAATCTGGATAGGTTAAAGAGGAAGAATGGTGAACAGAAGCGGGATGTGGCTGCAGGTAACAGCTTGATCATTAATGTAGAAAACAGATGTGACCAGTTGCCTCAGTCAGAAATGGGTGAGCCTCACGTAGCTCAAGCTGTAGGAAGGGCACAAAAAATTTTCAAGAAGTATTTGAAAAAGGTAGTGAAATTTGTAAAGAGAAAGAAAGTTCTAAAAATGCACCTTCTTTAGGTGTTACGCCAAGATCGCTAATAATATATATATATTTCTTCCTTTATCTGTTTTAATGATTTAAATCATCATCTTCAGAATGGTTTACAAGGTCTTCACTTAGAACAACATGTCAAATAAAGAGTTTATCAAGATATAAAATGTATGTTCAACATGATAAAAGATATGTCACCAAAATGGATCGTCATATTATATTAAAATATAAAATGTGACTATAGCTGATGTAAGTTACTTTCGTCAGAAATAGTCACATTTTATCTTTTAATGTAATATGATGATCCATTTTGGTGACATATTCTTTACAATGTTGACCATGCGTTTTATTCATTTTATATCTCGCCAAGGAACTCTTTATTTGACATGTTGTAAAAAGTGAAGACATTGTAAATCACTCTGCAGATAATGATTTAAATCACTGAAACCGGTAAAGGAAAGTAAATATATTTTATTAGCGATCTTGGCTTAACAACCTAAAGAAGGTGTACGTTTATTAACATTCAAACAGATAAACAGATCCGTGTCCACTGGCTTAACATGTCAGGTAACTATAAATAAAGTTCTTTTGTTAGGTAGTTCACGTAGTGGAGGCTTTGGCCAACTACTACAGGAAGAGCTAGGTCCAGAGTAACAGGTCACAAACATTGTCAAACCTAATGCGAGTTTGAGTCAGGTAACGGGGGATATAGGTTCTTTACGCAAAGATATCACAATGGACTATATCGTGGATATAATGGGTGGTTCGGGAAATAGTATTGACGAAGACTCTGAATTTTCCATAGAGTGTGAACTGGTGAAGATATCATCAGCAACGAAACATACTAGTGTGGGGTTTGTATGTTTTGAGAGGCCATGATCAGCCTCATTTGAACTCATCCGTCAGGAGCGGTTGATTATGTCAGATATAGAGGCCCATATTCGTTAAATTCTTGTGGATGCTATTTGTAGGTGAGACTACACCTCAACAGTAAAGGAAAAGATGAATTGTCTGGGTTGATTACAGGTAACTTAAGGGGGGAGGGCACTGTCAGAAATGGTAAATTACTAATGGTTACAAGTGTGAGAGGGATGCCTTTTTTAGGATAGGAATGTGGGAAAGAAAGAAAGTTGAAACAGAAGTTTGAAGACACGATCAATTTACGAAAACAGATAAAAATAGGCAGAATTTTACATACAGCCTTCAAGCAAACAAAGTTTAACATAATGTACTCAGAAACTGCAATTATATCTTTGACCAACCAGTCAGAATCTCATTATTATGCATTTACATCAGAACATTCCGTCACACAACAATAAAAATGATGAACTACTCATTTGTATTGTCCCAACAGAGTCATCTATCGCAATTCACAAAATTTGTCTCCCTGAACAACCTATGCCCTTTATTCATAGGAAGTGATAAGTGCCATCGACAAGGGATCTCAATTCGATTCCATATTTCTGGATTTCCGGAAGGCTTTTCACACTGTACCTCACATACGGCTTGTAACGAAATTGCGCGCTTATGGAATATCGCCCCAATTGTGCGGTTGGATTCACGATTTCCTGTCAGAAAGGGCACAGTTCGTAGTAATTCTCAGTAAGTCATGGAGTAAAACAAGACTGACATCTGGTGCTCCCCAGGGAAGCGTTATAGGTCCCCTACTCTTCCTTCTGTCTATAAACGATGTAGGAGACAATCTGAATAGCTCCCTTAGACTGTTCGCGGATGATGCTGTCGTTTATCGGTTAGTGATGTCAACAGAGTATCAAAAGCAACTGCAAAGCGATTTAGACAAAATTTCTACATTGTGCGAAATTTGTCAATGAACACTAAATAATGAAAATTGTGAAGTGATACACATGACCACTAAAAGAAATCCGCTGAACTTCAATTACATGATAAATCATTCAAACCTTAATGTCATAAATTCTACCAAATACCTAGGAGTTGCAATTACGAATAATTTAGACTGTAGAGAAAACATAGAAAATATTGTGAGGAAGGTGAACTAAAGATTACGTTTCATTGGCAGAACGCTTCGAAGATGCAACAGCTCCACCAAAGAGACTGCCTACATCACACTTGTGCGTCCTCTCCTGGAGTACCGTTGCCCAGTGTGGGACTCTCACCAGGTGGGACTAACGGAAGACATTGAGAAGGTTCAGAGAAAGACAGCTCGTTTTGTTTCATCGCGTTACAGGGAGAAAGCGTCACGAAAATGTTGCACAATTTAAGATGTAAATCATTAAAAGAAAGACGTTATTCGTAGCGGCGAAATCTATTTGCGAAATTTCAATCACTGATTTTTCTTCTGAATGTGAAAATATTTTGCTAGCACCCACCTATAGAGAGATATGACCATCCCAACAAAATAAGAGAAATCAGATCGAAAACGGAACGACTTATGTGTTCTTTCTTCCCGCGCGCTGTTAGAGAATGGAACGGTAGAGAACCCTCTGCCAGGCACTTAAATGTGATCTGCAGAGTATCTATGTAGATGTAGATTACCACTGATGTAGATATGTTAGACGTTTCAGAATTTAAGTTAGCTTCCAACTTCTGTAGAGTAAATATGGAGGGAGGAGGAGTTACCAAATTTATTAAATACTGCCATAAATTCAAGATCACTGACAGTAATAAATTCTGTATAGAGCAGCATTTGGAAACGTGTGCAACGTAAGTTGAGTTCCATAACAGTTCATATATAATTGTAAATAGTTTCAGAGCACCTGCAGGAATTATAATCTATTCATAAATCATCAAGAAGCTTTACTGAGTTATTTCACAGAAAGAAACAGAAAAATCTTGGCTTCTGGTGATTTTAATACAGATTTTCTTATGCAATCTTGCAGTAAACATTTATTGAAGTTAGTAACATTGTCTTTCAATCTAATTCATACTGTATACTTTCCATCTAGAATAACTAGAACCTCCAGAACAATGATACAAGTTTTACAGACAAATCAAAGGAAAAAATCATATCATCAAACCAATAATCATGGCCTATCAGATCATGACATGCATCTCCTTTTTTTAGGTGTAGATTCTAAGCAGATTATAAAGACTGTTAAATCTGAATACTGGTGAAGAGCCTATCCGCCGCATTAGAGTATTTTAGAAAATTGCTCAAAGATATGAACTGGAAATACGTTTATGGGGCTCATGGCATGAATGAAAAATATCACACTTTCATTAATAATGTCAGTACAATGTTTGGAATCTGTTTACCTCTAAAAGTAACTCAAAATAAACCAAAGTGTGAAATAAAACCAGGGGTTGGACAAGAAATAAAGATTTCTTGTAAGAGAAAAAGGAAAATGTATCCGTACGCCAAGAATAACTATAATACTTAGAAATATTAACAAAAGTAATTCAGACATTTAAGAAATGCAGTATGAGAAGAAGATATCAGTATCAGGCAACAAAACATAAACAATATGGGATATGATGAGTCTGGTTGAACCAGAAAGGAACAGGATCAAGTACAATTAAGAATAGATGATACATTACTAACTGGTGGGCACAGTATGGCAAATCTATTTAACGAATACTTCATATCTGTTGCTGATAGTATGGGATTAAAGGGGTCTGTAAATAATGCCACTAAATATCAGATACTAGCCTTTACAAATAATTTCAGCTACAAGACTGTGTCACTCACTTCACCACAAGAAGTAACATCCATAATAAAATCTGTAAGAACATAGCATTGTAGTGGTTATTAAGAAACATCAGCACAGTTAACTAAGGCGTGTGCTTGTGAGTTTAGTACGATTTTAAGATATTTGTGTAACCAGATTATTATAAATAGGACATTGCCTAATTGGCTAAAATATGCTGAAATTAAACCATTAACCATAAAAATTGAGCTATAAATAAACATCAGTTTAAGAGGAGCGTGAAAGACTTACTAGTGGCCAACTCCTACTCCAATGACGAATTTTTGAATATAAATTAATGATGTAGAGTATATATTCATACAATTCACCTCCATCCTCAATACTGATCTATGGAACGAACCGGTAATGTAATGTAATTAGTAGTAGTGCACGCAAACAGTAGAATGCAAATAAAAGAAATTACGTTTTAGAACCACAGACACGCATCAGCAGTAATTCGAGTTTCGAGTGCCATATTTGATGCAGCTCCGAAGTTCAGCTATATTTCAGCGCTTGTGGTTACTACTACAGAAGATTTAAAATGTAATACATTGGTTTAGTTCTTATAATAACATTTACCAATTAATTATACGCCTTTTTTTTTTTTTTTTTTTTTTTTTTTTTTTTTTTTTTTTTTTTTTTTTTGGCAAACGTAAGTTCAACGGAACGTGTATACACAATCCAATACTAGTGACCTTATAGTAACTTTGACAACAGCTTCAAGATGTACACAGGATGAGTCACGGAAGACGTTACATCTTTGTTATTTCGTTATGGTTACACTTTTCGAAACGCAGTTTTCTGCAAATTTTAGAACTTCTAAGGCCACATTTATTTTTGAATGTTAAATATTTTTAGTACTTGTATCAACAGAGCTAGTCAAACAAGTATTTTTTAAATGAAATCTAGTCCATACCATGTATAATACATCTATCCTACTCATTACACATGTATGACATACATTTCCAATAACAGCAAAAACCTGGAAGACTGTACTTGTATAGTAGATACTTCACACAACTTCTCATGAGTTATAATGGCCTTACGAGCGGAACTTTAATTGACAGGTGCAATAATGAAACCCATCCTATAATCCCCCTAGCCCACCCAAGTGACCGGGACTGCTAGGCAAATTTTCACTAAATGATGTAATGAAAGTGGATCCTTAGCTGCAATAAATTTCTCTTCTCAGGATCTTGCTCCGCTCTGAAGGAAAAGTGATGGATGGTAAAAGGTAGGTACCCTCCGCCACGCACCACCACTGGATTGTTTGACTTTTATTTATTTCCACAATTCAGTGTTCGTCTTGTAATATGAGAGCTGTAAAAAGCTTTTGACAATTGACTGAAATACACTATTTTAAATATCTTAAGTTAGCAGGAGAAGAATATAGCGAACGAGAAGTTGTATTCCACTTGTACAAAATACTGAAACCAGTTGTATGAGTTGAAGGGCATGAAAGTGGCGCAAAGGTTGGGAAGACGGTAAGACGGGGTTGTAGCCTTTCCCCATTGTTATTCAATCTGTACATTTAGCAAGCTGTGGAGGAAAGCAAAGAGAAATTTGGAGACGCTATTAAAGTTCCGGGAAAATAAATAAAAAAAATTGCTGTTTGTGAAAATATTGTAATTTTGTCAGAGACAGCGAAGGACCTATTCAAGCAATTGAACGAAATGGACAGTGCCTTCAAAGGAGTGTATAAGATGAACATTAACATCAGGAAAACGAGAATAATGGAATGTAATATAAAAAAATCAGGCCATGCGGTAGGAATCAGATTAGGTAACGAAACAATGAAAGAACACCGCCTTACCTAACCACTGACCGTGCGGGCGAGGTTTGCGTGCTCTGGATCCGGAAGGCTATGCCGGCGGTAGTTTAAGTACCAGTAGGGTCACCCACACCGAACAGGCGGAAGGGGAAGAGCCACACAAAGTGTGATCTACAACTACCTATTTGTCCCCATTTTCCTCTCCACACCCTGTCTTTGCCTTGTCCTTTTTCCTATCATCCCTTGTTATAAATAAAAAGTGGGTTGGATAGGGCTCCTTAGCCATAGTGAAGGTGACCTGTCTAAGAGTGACAACCCCGTATAATAAGTCTCTCAAGCTAACAACTTGGACAGTATCTTGCAGTGGGGCTAGCCGCTGTCCCTCGAAGAATAAGTTTCAACTGACCATGGATGAAAATATCGCTGAATGCAGTACCCCAGGTGCTAACCAATCCACCGTCACCCAAGGTGACGTAATCGGACCTTCGGATTCTGGAAAGTCCGCGCTAACATACTTTGAGGTTGAGTCAGAGGATCCAGATATCACCGGAGGTAAACTCAAAGACGGTAAGGCTTCTTCAGAACATTCAATGCTAATTCAGTGCTCTATGCGGGTAAATTTAAACATCCGACCGAGTCACTAACACAACACAACATCGTACTGACAGCAGTACAGGAAACCAGGTTGACGAAAGATCGTACCTTCAAGTCCAAAGGATACAGAATCCTCATATGAAAAGTGGGTCAGTGGGCAATGAACAACGTACTCCACTTAGGTACAGGATTTAAGACCTGTGATTGACTTCACCTTCCAAAGCCGTTGTGTGTCCACACTCTCCCTCAAATGTGCTAATAAGGGCTAAAGTGTAGTCAATGTACATACCACAACCAACCAGGACAACAGACTGCATTACAGATCATATAAAATATAGAATGGCTGTTGAAAGAAAAGCATTTCTGAAGAAGAGGAATTAGTTGATATCCAATATTAACTTAAATATTAGGAAGTCCTTTCTGAAAGCGTTTTTATGGAGTGTAGCATTGTACTGCAGTGGGACGTGTATATTAAAAATTTCAGACAATGCTGTGTTACAGAGGGATGCTGAAGATTAAATTGGTAGATCGCGTAACTAATGATGAAATAATGAACAAATTTGGGAGAAAAGAAATTTCTGGCATATCTTGACCAAAAGAAGGGATAGATTTTTGGAAATCAAGAACTCCGGAATTTGGAATTGGAGCGAAGCGTGTGGGGTAAACTTCCCAGTGGGAGACTCAGAGAGGAATAAAATAAAGAGGTTAAAATACCGTAGGTTGTCGTTCTTATTCAGATAAGAAGAAGCTTTCACAGAGTAGGGTAGCGTGGAGACCTACATCAAACCAGTCTTTGGACTGAAGGGCACAACAACAATTACTTTTGGCGTCTCTTTCCACCTGATTCCCGAAGAATGACATGTAGAACACGCCTAAAGTTGTATATTACACGAGGCGAAATCTTCACGTCTCGAATGTCCGGGTAGACAGTCATAAGGACTGTTTTTGCAGGCTTTAGTATCTCGTGAGGCCTGTTATAAGTGATATCGGACACACTTGAAGCTACTCAGTATAAGAGATGAGTCCTATGGCTCCGTAAACATGAATGATAAACGGTGTCACCTATGTTATACGTCTTCATCCAAATTCTATAAACATGAACGCTTTTTAACCAGAATGTATTTTTACCATCAGTAGTGTAACCGCTTTCACCTTCCCACTTGTGTGTTTTTGCTGCTGACTGTCATGATGTGCGAGTTTGCACAGACGTCATCATACAGAGGTAGCTTTAGAATCGATGGCGTCTCTATTCTGGGAGAACAATATCAGCTTACAGAACGCAATTCTCTTTCATTAACTACTATGTCCATTCTGCGTTTTAAACAACGAATTATTGCCCGCAATATACAGTCGAAATTTCGCAGTTAATTCCCTTTTCGCGCTAGGGTTTGAGTAATGGAAACAAAACTGGAATTCTTCCCATTACATCGCTGACGTTCCTGTTATAGCTGCTTTTGTATATGGGTGACAATCCTCCAACATCAGTATTCTAGAATAAGGCCTGCATTTTAGGCTATGACCAGTGTTTCGTTTATGTGGTAACACATGAAATATTACCAATATCAACCAAGCTGATCTGGCAACACAAGATTCGATCTGATCACTCACAGCATATTTAAACAATTGTCTGGAGAGGATTTTATGTAATTACATCTATTTCAAGCAGCTACCAGTGTTTCATCAACATTGAGTCCCACACAATGGTATTATGGTGCCCCAGCCTGAGAGAACCGGCAATCAATCATCAGAGCTCCATAACGATACATTAGACATACTGTTACTCATACAACTCAATCTAATGTAATGTCTACAAAATACATAAAATTAACAAATCGATATGTGAAGTGGAGAAAACGCAATATACACTCCATCTGATCAGCATTTCTCTACATTACATCATTCGTAAGTAGTTGTAGACGCATTACTTCCTTCTTATGATTTTGACCTACAACATCCCGTATCTACTGTCTAGCTCAGAGGAAAACAATTTCAAACGGTGTGACGTGTGAGCGGGAAGGGCAAGCCTATCAATCCGTGGCCGGCGAGAAAGACAGGCCTCAGCGCACACATCGTGCCACGTAAGGAAGGCAGTTCCGAGGCGGCGCGATCGCTAGCCGATTGGCCGGCCGCTGGGGCACACCCAACTGCCTCATACAACACCACCTAGAGCAGAGGGGGGCAATGAGCGAGCCGCGCTCTCGGAGCCGCATACCCGAGCTGCAGCAGAGCTGCGAGCAGCTGGCGTCCATGACGTAGTTCCTGCTGAAAAGACTAGATGGCGTTATGTGCTGCCAACGCGCTAACGTAGCCGCAGAAATGCACCTGGCTGAGTGCGTTATAAAACAACTTGTAAAGATAATAGAGCAAACTCTTTAGTATCCAACTCGAATGAACAGATTCCACTGCCAGGGGTATCTCCTGAAAAATGCTGTTATGTTTATAAGTAAGTTAATTATAAACATAATACTGGAAACTCTTCTATAAAACGTCCAGCGCGTGCAGTCGAGCCGACAAATATAAAGATAAGAGCGATTTTTTTGTTTTGTTTCAGAAGACACTGCTAACAGCGCCATCTGTTAGTTCGAATTTTGTACTTCAGGGTTTTCGTTATAATCTATGATATTACGTTATGGTACAGTACGCTGTAGAGTTCAAATGGCTAGTCAAATCGGCGCGGTAAAGCGGCGTTCTATTTTCCACTTCAACTCTAGTTGGGACTGTGATTACTTATTCATTGAAAGCGAAGGAGGAGCAAAATGTTTGGTATGTGGTAAATAAAATACTAGGCGTAAAAAAGTACAATTTAGAACGCCACTATAGAACACATCACTTCAACCAGTATGGAAGTGTAGAAGGTGAAATGCGACTTAATCTTCTTAATAATCTACGCGAGGAAGGAAGTAAAATAGAGGTATGTACTATAATGCTGTACCTACCTACGAGATAACTTAATCAAAGTGTTTTGTTTAATAAGACCAATTTTCCTTTGAAATGATAACTCTGTTAATTTCTTACACAAGAATGTGATGCCTCATCCTCCGATGCAGCTGTCCGTGCTAGTTACAGAATAGCTTTGCTGATAGCCCGTACTTCCCGACCATTTTGTGACTGGTGAATTTGTGAAGCAGAGTTTGGAAGTCATAGCAGACGAACTATGTCCACAGTTATCACGTTCTCGCCGTATCGAACGTTTGTCAGGTGCGCCAGCAAGCATGCAGACCTCTAGCGGCAACTAGGATAACTACCGGCCGAGCGCGAACGCTGCTCTTTTTCCGGCATGAGCCGGAGCGCTGCTCATTGAGCCGATTTGTGCCTACCTCTGACCTAGAGAGAAGGCCGCGGCGCTCTCGTGAGACGTCAGGCAGAGTAGGTTGCGCGCGCATAGCTGATTGGGTAGCCGCTGAGGCACGGCCCACAATGCCGAAGCAGCGAGCCAGTCAGCTATGCGCGCGCAACCTACTCTGCCTGACGTCACACGAGAGCGCCGCGGCCTTCTCTCTAGGAGGTGGTGCCTCATAGCGGGCAGCCAGTAAGCTAGCGATCGCTCCGGCTCGGAACTACCTTGCCTACCTGGCATGACGTCTGCGCTGGGGCCTGTGTTTCCCGTTGGCCACGCTATCAATCCGTGTGACGTCAGGCGAGAACCGTGTTCGCAACGTTTCCCTAGGTAAATGGGACTGTGAAGACGGATCAGGAGTGCTCAGTCAGCGACAGCGCTCTTGACGACAAGGACATGGGGAGTCCACGCAAAAGAGAGTAGTCGTTTTTTCAATCTGTTTGGGAAAATCTGTTTCTTTTTGTGCAGTACGGTGAAGGTGCATAGTGTTTGGTGCGTAACAGAGAAGTACGAAGGATTAAAAAAGTAATTTACAGCGTAATTAATCCCTGTATTTAAATAGTTGAAGTGGCATGTTAAATCAGCAAAGAATGCTGAGTAACAAATAAAGGATTTCTTCCTACAACTGATGAACAGGCTAATTTTTACTAGTCATAAATAACGCTATTTCATTTCTTAACTCAAATAATCGATCTAGCACCTTACCCCTCGTCAACCAGCGCGCAATGCATAATTAAGATCAACATATTGAGTGCTAGATTCTTCAAGAAACCTTTTAAAGTGTCTACGTCTCAGGCCTCGTGATCGGATGAAATTTGTGACTTGTACCACCGTATCCATAACATTTATAATTTTCATATATTTTGCGCATAGATTCTCTTGATGAAGTATGCAGTGGACGGCAATGAGTTCTTATGTTGCACCAGAAACATGTTTCATTCGTTCTTTCACCCGTGCTATTAATCCCACATTAACTCTTACCATAGACGGAGCTCCATCTGTTGGGACCCAAACAAGCTTCTTTCAACTCAGGTCAACTTTTTCAACAGCTTTTTCTACGCCTTTGAAAATGTTTTACCCAGTGGTGTTGCCCTTAAGGGGAATCAAATCTAAAAATTCTTATTTTATATTCAGCTTCTCATAGACGCCCCGAATGAAAATAACTAACTGTCCACTATCCGATATGTCAGTACTCTCATCAATACCTAAAGAATAATGTATAAATTTACGTGCCGTAACACCCATTTCTTCTTGTACATCTGCACCCATGCCATGAATGAGACGCATAACAGTTTTCGGAGACAAACTCGCTTTTCCAATGTCTTCTACCAAATGTGGTCAGATTTCTTCAACGGCCACCGCAATCACTTCTTTCGCAAAGTTGTCTTTAGTAAATGGTCTAAATTTCTTGGCTATAGCTCAGACGGAGAGACACTTTGCTACTCTGACAGTCCTCCACATCAGGACGTTACTTCAATTCGGGTTGTAAGGCTTCTCTGGCTGTCTGAGTCAAATACAGAGATATGGAGTAAGCGTTACACACCACACCCGCACATCCTAACATGGGTTGCGTAGCCTGAACTACAGGTCAGAAGAAGTCATAACACCGTCAATAGTAGCGTACCTAGTAAAGCCCCGAGGCGTTATTTGAATTGCTTTTACAATGTATACTTATGGGAGTAAAACTACAATCGATTTCTGCTGAATTATTCCCTTGCTAACACCATTGCTAGTGGAAATTACGTCGCGGTGGAGTAGCCGAGCGGTCTAAAGCGTCTCGCTGCGGAGCGAGCGATTGCTCGCCGTGGAGGTTCGAGTCCTCCCTGGGGCATGGGTGTGTGTGTTTGTCCTTAAGTTAGTTTACCTAGGTTTAAGTAGTTTGTAAGCTACGGACTGATGACCACGTAGTTTGGTCCGATAGATTTACAAACATTTGAACATTCTGAAGTGGCAATTACGGATACAAGTTCCTGTGTTTTCGGAAAAACAGAATGTTCAAATGTCTGTAAATCTAAAGGAGTTATATGCTGCGGTGTCCCTAAGCTTACAAACTACTAAAATAATTTAAACTAACTTATGCTAACTATAACTAACACTCACATGCCCGAGGGAGGACTCGAACCTCCGATGGCGAGCAACCGCGCGCACTGCAGTAAGGCGCCTTAGAGCGCTCGGCCACTCCACCTCGGGGTGTTTTCGGATTTTATCGTCTTTGATGCAGTAAAGATACCACACAACACGTCCTTTGAGGTAGAACACTGTTCCACATCAGCAGGGTGACTATTGATACAACGATGATCACAATGTGGATACAGCGTAGATGAGTATTTGCAGATTATCATACTGTCTATCTCAACCAAAACCAAACGATAACAGTATAGCGGATCCCTCCCTAGATAAACCCAATTTGTTTTAGTATTACTTGTGCTTATATTGGAGCTCCTTTTGAGAATATAATAACTACGTCCCTGAGAAGAAAATTGAGTCTTGTGGTGAAAGGGCATGCATTTAGTGACTCATACAGCGTCTGAGTCATTGACCTCTAGACGAACGTGGTGTCAAACATTGGACTCTGAAGCATTTCTTATATAATTTGCACGTATTATGCTAATGATTTTCCAGCATGTCTACCCCACGTTGCATCATTATTGTGTGGGATATATACAGTACAACTGATGGATGGTAAAGTGCAGTGCGCAACACTGTAAAACGTTGCTTTCACAGGTATATTGCCATACTTTACCGTGGCGGAATAGCCGTGCGCACTAAGGCAACCTTGCTACGATGCGCGTGGCCGTTTCACATCGGAGGTTTGAGTACTCCCCCCCGGCATGGGTGTGTATGTGTGTTGTTCTGAGGATAAGTTAGTTAAAGTAGTTTGTATGTTTAGGGACCGATGACCACTGCTGTTAGGTCCCATAACTTTACAAAGAACAACGTTGTTGAACCTCATATCCTAGCGATGGTGGGTGTAAGCATCCTGTGTGCAAATTATTTACAAATGTTTCCAGATCTTATATTTCACAACGCTTTTTGCTGAAGCTCCACCATATAAAGACAACATGTTTCTTATGAGCTGTATACCTAATGAAGACAATACTGCTTCTCTACGACCACATGGTCAGCCTGACGTTAGGCCTCAACCTTCCATCCTTCCTTCCTGTACAGCAACACCTCACATACCTTTACAGGTTTATAGCTGGTATACCCTCAAAAATAGTACCAACACATGAGTTAGTAATAACAGCACAACATGCAATCTTGTAGGGAAGAATGGTGTGTTACTATTATGACATAAGGTGTTGGGGGAGTTAGACGGTACGATGCATCTTTAAGTACGCATAACCGCTCCGCTTCGGTCATATTGCGATGGTGGTTATAGCAATAGTCACACAGCTGATGTACAACAGTGTTCTACCATGTTGGATATTCTGTGTGGTATCTTTATCAATGAAGATGCAAGTTAACACATGCACTTATATAATATTAAACGCTGTCAATGCTGTTGTTAAGGGGTGAAATGGCGCAAATTTATTTTAGTGTCAGTGCTGCAACACTACAGGGAAAGGAAGATTAACCGTCATTTCTAAGAACATCTGAGTGTTTTAATAGGTGTCATCTTGTTTGAGGTGGTATTATTTCATCTGGCCTGTAGATTCTGTTATACAACCAGTATTAGGATATGAGGCTGTGGTGTAACAATGAATTCAAATAGCTGCATTTATTCACATTGACAGAGGTGACATACAAACGTCCTAGATGTCTTCCGTCTGAAAATGGTTGCTTCATTGTTAGTTATAAGCCTTGTTGTGTCAGTGAGCAACAGAGTACACGTAAAAAAAAAAAATGTTCAAATGTTTGTATAGTCTATGGGACTTAACTACGGAGTCATCAGTCCCTAAACTTACAAACTACTTATGAACTACTTACGAACTAGGACGGCACAAATATCCATGCCCGAGGGGGGATTCGAACCCCCGACCGTAGTGGCCGTGCAGACCGTGACTGGAGCGCCTTAGTCCCCTCGGCCACCGCGGCCGGACACGTAAAAAAGTTTATTAAGACGTGAACAGAACACAACCCTTCTTCGGGAGAATAAGAAAAAACAACTTAAAATTGTGGTTTTTCCTAAGTTCCTAAAAGTTCAATTTATAGGTGTCACCCGTCTAAGTCCTCGGAGTGGCGGTCGGCCCCCGGCCCCAGTAAGTCGGAGAGTCGAGGCTACAACACGTCAGGTGTTCCGTAGCGGCAGCCGGACAGCGCGGAGCGTGGCAGCTCGGTGTTGCAGGAGACTCTCGGTGACTGGCTCCGTGGCCCTATATAGCCTCAGCGTCTGAATACCTTTAGGACCTATTTTCCCTTACGTGACTCGCGGAAGTAATTAGGTCCCTGGCGGCTGCGTCCCGTAGCGGCTACAAGGTTGGCGTCTGGTGGACGCGTCGTTGGTCTTTGTTTCTCGGCAGAGCACTTGCTGTGGCCCCTCCTCGGTCCGGGGCCCGCCTGATAGTTGTGCTCTGCTGGTGGCCAAGCTCCGGGAGCTGAGGCCGAGATATAATAAACCTTCTGCAAGGCACTTACATGTTATTTGCAGAGTATATATATGGATATAGAGGGTACCATATAGAGGGTACCCATATCGAAAGCTCCTTCAGCTGAGAAAGTGCCAGATATTAATGAGTTATCCTATTCATAGAACTGACAGGCAATGCAGATGTTCTCCTTAGGTCTTTGATATTGTGCATAATATTAAAAGTCATTTAAGTCATATTCCCCGTACCATGGTTCACACACATGTTAAGGATGCAGAAAAAAGGAGGGCGCAAACTTACACGGTTGAAAGTACACGATAATAGAAGCAAAAATGACCCAGTAAACATGGGCCCGCGAAAAAGACGTTTGCGAGATAATTACCATCACTGACGTCATTGTTAACATCGTAGCTGCGGTGGAGTTGCCGAGCGTTGTAAGGCGCCTTGCTGCGGAGCGCGCTGTTGGTGGTTCGAGTCCTCCCTCGGTCGTGGGTGTGTGTGTTTGTCCTTAGGTTATTTAGGGTTAGTTGAAGTAATTTGTTAGCCTAAGGGTCTCATAAGCATAGTACTTAAGTCCCCCGTAGTTAAGTCCCATAAGCTACACAAACATTCGAACATTTGAAACTTAAGTCCCACAGATTTACAAACATTTGAACATTAAACATCGTCCTGGTTAGTACACTTTACTATTAAGATTTACATCGAATTTAGTTGATATTTCACTGACTTCATTGTAAACATCGTCCTGGTTAAATAGATGGAACTTCAGCACATTTTGCTGCTGCTGTGAGACGGCATCTAAATCGCAGACACGGTCAAAGAGGGATAGGTCGAGAAAGACCTGTACCTTGCCCGCCAAAATCACCTGATCTAAATCCTTCGAATTTTTGTGTCTGAGGTCACCTCAAAAGCAAAGTATACAGCATACCCGTTAATCCTTTCAGTCCCACGTTATGACATCAACTTTGGAAAAATTAAAATGCAGTTTTTTCTGTATTAATACAGTACAATAAAACATAAAAATATGTGTTTTAAAATTTTTGGTTGAAATATTGATTTTTATATCATGTACTTCATGCACAACACAGACTTTTGTACCGAGGTATTTTCTTACTTGGACATTATTTTGTTGATAGTTAACACTGCCAGATGAATAGTGCTAGCATAATCTACGACACAGTACAAAAGCCACGACAATTCACTGCTGAAATAAAATAAAAGGAACAACACTCACGCTCACACTTTTAGTCACGTAGAGACGGCAACTCAACCCAACCTCCAAGATGGACAGACTCAGAAGCGGCAACACGGCGTACCAAGCGGCAAAATCTCGTACAAGAAGCATTTTGTACATCGACAAAAATGCAACTGTATGGGCTGATGCACGAAATACGGTATAAATCAACCTTTAATACGTTGTTGCCCAGGAGAAACACTGGGAACGAAAGGGTTAACTCGTCTGAGGAACACACACACACAGACATACAGTATTCCACCCCCCCTCTCTCTCTCTCTCTCTTTCTCTATTTAACACACACACGCAACAAAAACATACACAAGTATAAACCCACAAAACAATGTCAATATCTAGACTATTCAAAAATCCCGCTCCACATCACAGACACGCCACACAAACAAATGCAACACCACACAGTCATCATAACAAGAAAAATGGCGATGTAAACAGTGCTGTTTCACAACAAAAATCACACTGAAGAGCATAAAACATAAGAACACGCCACAAACAAACAAGCAGCAACACCACAGCTCAAATGTAAGTAAGCCACATAGAAATAATTTCAATATAGCTTCCAAGCTAATTTAGGCCTGCAATAAATCAGTCAGTTTTTCGTAAACAAAAACGTCTTGTTGTTGCAGATGACAGGTTGTCAAAATTCGTCATTTCAAAATTAAGGCACATGAAAATCCTGCGAATGACACAATGTAAGTACCTTTAACAAATTAGGCGTAAAACATCTATCAAAATTGTCAAACCAAACAATTTATACAAACGATTGTATAACCAAAATAGGTAACATGTTATTATAGAAAATAAACAACAGAAACCCACGGAAGATGGCACAATATATGCCGAAACTAGTTTGGGTATTTAAACAAAACAAAAAGTGTCTTGCATAAGGCGGAATCAACCATAAATCTAATACTGCAAGCACAGAAGAGACAACAGCTGCACCATCACAAGATGATAACTACACTAACACTTCCCCAAAGAGATGTTTGTGAACCAACACCTCGTCAAATTTGGTCTTGTAATGCGTTATTAATGTATTTTGTTTGTGGCGATTCAGTCAATTCGTAAGACATTTCCATGGCTTCTTCGGTAACTAATAGGATAAATCTAACTGTAATTTCGTACAATTACGATTTAATATGACTTTAATGGCTGTAGCTTTAAACTCAAACAGACGAAATTTATAATAAATGTTAAAATAAAGTAATCTGCGATACAGATGTTCAAGCATGTCGCTGTTAGAAGTTGTGGTTGTGTAACTTATGAACCTGTTGCAATTGGCTGTGGCGCTTCATGCCGTCCAACGAAATTTTAATGCAAATATAGATTTACGGAATTAATTTTCAATTTGTTTGAGTCGACAAACCCATTTGACATTATAATCTCCCCCATTTGTGCCATATGACGTCTGACGTCGTGTATATGACCAAGGCACCTTTGGCAACAAGCTTATGAACATTCATTCATTTCATCGAAGTTCTCTAAACGTATATGTCAGATCTTTAAGCATTATATGCCAGTGTGGCAGAATTACCGCAATGTTTGTAAAACTTAGCAACAGCTACTGGCTGACATTATTTCGTATTATTAATGTGAATTATACTGATTATTCGAAGCTTTTATAGCGTTGCACCACTTCTATGGACGATTTACAACCTAGATTTTTATCTTGAGAACGGCAACGTATGCTACTTGGTGTTCCAAGTGAAGCAGCAATAGCTTTCAGAAATGTCAATACGTTTCATTTACAGTTTGGTTTACATCAGATGCAACAGGTGTCCTATTGGTGACAACCATTTGAAGGCAATTGTTTCACAATAGGTATGTCGTGTTCAACCCACATTTCCATAGCTTAAAGTAACAGGAATGTAATCAAAATATTAGTCAATAAATGAACTCCTTTCACCTGTAACGAATAAGACATAAGATATAGGAAAGCCATGCGTACCCTGTCAATATATATATATCCCAGACACATACACACAAACGCATACAGTCTCGATAGGTACATGCTTGAGTGTTTAGGAGAGAGAGAGAGAGAGAACGTGGTGAGTGATAGAGGGGTAGACGGGAGGGTAAAACCACACAGACAGGCGGGACTGTTGATTGTGCTGGTCTTTTTGTTTTCGTCTTTCAGCGCTCAAACATGTCCTAAAACAAAAAGGTATATAGTTAAAACGAGTATGTAAATTGTTGTATTACCTGTGTTAGGCTGACTCATCAACACATGTATATAAATCGGGTAATCTGAATAAATTTTTAAATTTCCATCCTAACGCTTCATCAAGGAGCTCTGATAAAACAGAATTTTTAAAACACAGTGATTGTGTTCTATTACCATTTACAATTAACATACGTATACAGATGTTCACTGCAGAAGTTCATTGTGAAGCCACTGATTGTCGTGAAGACATAACGATGTTAATTTTATAGCTACTATGCAACAAAGTCGCCCGTCATATGAAATTAGATTAGATGTAATTTTCGTTCCAGTTTATCCGAATTGAGGAAATCTTCTTGGATGCAGAACATGTCAGAACAGTATACACAATGTGTACTTACAAAAATAGAGCCTATGTGTTAATGTACCTTCCACAGATCACAGATGCAATTGCCCTTGTGGATATGGAATTGGTCAGGAAAAACATTTATCTTAAGAATGTTTACATGTTAAAGAACATAAAACGTATTACGTAATGTGCTGACGTCAGACTGAACACAATATTCACGTTTTCACATTTGTGAATATTAGATGCAATAACATACACCAATCCTTTTGGTAAGAAATTCATCAATGTAGTAGGAGTTGGTCACCAAAAAATCTAAATGACTCTTTTCAAACTATAGTCTGGTTTAAAGAAAGATTTATTTTTAATGACAAATTTCGTTAGAGAATAACTAATATTGGGAACCAGATCCTGAAATAGCCGTCAACAGGATGTTCTTTAGTTGACACCACAAATGATTCGTAAAACACGTTTTTGTGCTCTGAAAACTTTAGCTTGGCCTGATGAGTTGCCCCAGAAAATAATCCCGTTTGACATTACGAAGTGAAAGTCCCTTAATATGCTAGCTTTTTATTTTTATATCTCCTATGTCTGACAACATTCGCATAGCAAACTGGGAGTTGTTAGGCGCTTCAGGAGTTCTGTAGCATGTTCCTCCCAGTTAAATTTATTATCCAGCTGTAATCCTAAGAATTTCACACTTTCAACTTCTTCTATTTCCTTTTTGTCATACTCTAGGTATATACTGGCAGGAAACCTTTTACAAGGCCTAAACTGCATATAGTGTGTTTTTTCAAGGTTTAGAAACAGAGAATTGGCTAAGAACCACTTATTAATGTCCCTGAAAATTTCATTAGCCGATCTTACTAAGGCTATATTTGATTTACTATTTATTGCAATATTTTTCCCATCTGCAAATAAAACAAACTTGGCATCCGATAATGTTGGTGATGAAAGGTCACTGATATATACTAGAAAAAGCAGATAGAGCCTTTGGGGATCCCATGTTATTAGTTACCAATCTGATGAGGACTGATAGTTCAGTAGACACCTCTCTCCTAATAACACCTTTCGTTTCCTATTAGAGATATACGATTTGAACCATTCTGCAGCACTTCCTGTTACACCGTAATATTCTAATTTGCTTAAAAGGATATTGTGATTTACACAGTTAAATGCCTTTCACAGGTCACAAAATATACCAGTGGCCTGTAACGTATTGGCTAATGAATTAAGTACATTCTCTCTGTACGTGTAGCTAGCCTTCTCAATATTAGAACCCTTTAGAAATCCGAATTGTGACATGGATAATATGTAGTTTATTAGAAACTAGACTTCTCAATATTAGAACCCTTTAGAAATCAGAATTGTGACATGGATAATATGTAGTTTATTACTGGTAAGGTGTGCAGATAGCCTTCTCAATATTAGAAATACGAATTGTGACATGGACAATAAATATTTTATTAGTGGTAAGGTGTTTAAGAAGATGACTATACATTATCTTTTCTAAATTTTTGAAAATGCAGGCAAAAGTGAAATTGGACGGAAAGTTGATAGAATTTCTTTATCTCCTTTCTTATGTAATGGATTAACTTCGGGATATTTCAACCATTCAGGAATTCATTTTCATCCTAGGAAACTTCGTTCTAAATGTCGATGAGGAAGATAATATATACAATCTTTTATAAAATGAAATCTATTTTTTACGATGTAGTCAGACTTCTTAAAATCACTCCTGATATATGAAGGCTCAAACGCAAGTAATCCATCTAAGGTAATCCGATGGGTGTACAAATGTGTCGATGCATATCAAGGTTAAGATGAACGTCATCTGGGTAACTACTGCGGAGAGAGTTTCTCCCAATACAATAGGGGGTTCCCATTCATGTTCAACTTTTATTTCTTATTATGTGTTACGCCCTCCCTACGTATTTAGTTTTACTGCGTGATAGGGAGGGTAAAGTAATATTTGTGCTCAGTAGAGCGATGGGAAAGGTTGTCCCCAGACCCTATATTGTAGAACTAACATTCAAACAGCAAAATCAAATTTTATTTCGTATCTTCAATGTTGAACATAGTTTGTTAATTAACAATTAACAATTAAACATTATACAAAACTTTTATGCACAATACCCTTGTGGCCAATATGATTGGAAAGTGTCATTTTCTTTCATGCAGGACGTAAGTGTCTCATACCGATTCAGTTCATCGGTTTTCGTGAATAACGTTTAGGTACCCGTGGTTCCCTATGAGCCTGAAGTCTCTCCCAACCACAATATTTACAGCTCTGAGATTATTCACTACACTGGTGGCCAAACGGAAAGCAACAAAAGGAAAATTTGCAAGGTAGCGTTTATTTTACTACAAAACAACATAACCACTTGATGGTAATGTAGAAAAATGTAAAGAATACCGAAAGGAATAAAATATAATGCACATGACGGTAGAATACAAACCTTTCCTCGTATTTTTCTATGTAACGTATTTACACACGCAGGCATTCTATATGACCCGATCTAAATACCACAGAAAACATGTGGAGCACTTTGGAACAGCATATAAATCTTAACAGTTATCATCCACTCAACTGATATTTTTGCGTGACGAGTCACCAATCAGTTGCTTCAGCTAGATATCGCACTGCGAAGAAAAGAAGACCTATTTTTCTCAACAAATTGAATCCTTTATGGAAGTTAAAGGCGGTGTTAAAGGGTATTCTAGTTATATCTGCTGCAGGTGACCAGTTGCTTACTCCTTTGCGCGCAGGTCTGCGTTGTGTGGGCAATTAAACTCCAATATTCTGATATGGAAATTATTTCCTGGTTTGAAACTGTTCTATGTAGATCTGAGGGCAAGGAAACCAAAATGATGTCTTCTATCCGAGAAAATACAAGAATTCCGTATAGTCAATTGTCACATATTGCAAATGACTTAATTAAGAATTTAATATTCATTGGAATAACTTACAGAGCGACAGCCTGGATTACCTCCGGTGATTTGCTTTGTGATGGAAACTTCAAGTTCTTTCAGGTGTAAACCGTGGCTTTCGTGAGTTTCTTACGTTTGAAGCAAACTAGGATTTGATGTCACTCACCTGTTGAAAGTGTATTAACAAAATATGTACCTATATCGATAATACATTTGATTAAATTGGCTCACAAGGGCAGTAGAAAATTAGTTTCAGGCTAGTATTATGGAAAATAAAATATGGATGATGCGTGATATTTTGTTTTGCCTGTGTTGTATAAATATCTACATGAAGTACTTTGTGGTGCATCATCTTGAAGAAGCCTTCCTAGTGGAATAATTAGCCGCTCAATGAATCGACTCGCGATGGTATCCGATAATGCTCAATTAAGGTCTAGAGTGAATCAGGTTTCCTCCTTTCACCGGGTTAAGTGAAAATGGCAACCCTCCTTGCCGTTAAACGAGCAACTAGTGTTGCTTTAAGCTGCTCCGTTCACATAAAGAGGAAACAAGCTTCCCGGAATCATTAACCGACCACCAAACAATAGGGGTATTAGCGGGCGATAGGCGCTCTTATCGATGTGGGTATAGGGGACTAGGCTCCCTAATGAATGAAACGGCACCTTACTGCTACCGCAGTCCCAACATTACCGGCTTAATTTTCTACGGAAGTTATGGAACTGTTTTAACAGACCCATCTCCGCTTTCCACTGCAGAGATGCAGACATTATTGGTATTAACTGAATGCAATGAAAGAACATGAATGATTAATGATCTATCGATGAGTAGAGCGTTAAAGACGGAACGCATGATCCGATTGGCCCATTATAAGATGTAAATTGTCTGCACCTCGTTCTTTCGTAGAAACCACCGGGAAAATTATCTAGAAGTATATAGGGAACCGTTGGAATATAGAAACTTAATTATCTATCTACCAAGGAAAGTGTTGCAGTAAAACACTGAAACCGGACGTTTCGATTAGCTGTGTGTTTGTGCACCAGTTTCTATTTCGCCGAGCAGGGAAGCCAGAATCCAATCCTTTGCAACGCTTTTCGTAATAAACTTTAAACGTCCTTTTATCGGTTTCCAACAACTGCAAACAAAGTCTTCTTACTTGTGGTACGGCTCAAAACAGACCATACGACAATTATTAGGGAGGGGTGGGAAGGTAAAAGCACGGGCTCCAAACCTGGAGGAACGATGAATTTATAATATGCAAGAAGAAGAAGGACCCCTTTGAAGTCACAAAAATTTTTAATTATTATGCGGGGAATGATGCACTACTTTTAGTAAAATACTAACAACGTTTTATACACTTTTCTAGAGCTATGAACGAAGGTGGCGGTGACAACCGCCCCTCCCCTACGCCTCGGACATAGGTATCTTTGGAGTAGCTGCCCGTAACCATGTAGCATGGGAAAACCAGTCAGTAATACGGAAACAAATGTTTAGATATCAGAATGAAAATAACAGTCACGTTCACAAAACGTTTTTTACAATTTATTTTATAACAGGGTGACCGGTTTCGATCTACCTTGAGACCTCATCAGACCGATTCGTCTCGCCGGTGATGCCGAGGCGATGAGCGTGAGGCGACTGCGCAAATTGCTCAGTCGTTGCACGCACATCGGCTCGGCATCACAGGTGAGACGAATCGGTCTGATGATGGTCTCAAAGTAGATCGAAACCGGTCACCCTATTATCAAATAAATTCTAAAAACATTTTGCGAACGTGACTGTTATTTTCATTCTGAAAAATATACCATTAAGCTGGTTTCCAAACTTATTAAAATGTGTAGATCTTGAAGAAAGAGTAGGGGCTAAAAGCGAATTGTAGGACGTAGACGAAAGGAGCAAGTCGACTGGGCGCTGGCTGTGCATAAACTGTTCCACATTAATAGTTTCCATTCAGGAATGACAAACTTGAAGAAATATCATTATAAGAAATCCCTCACTCACACACCATCTTCAGGGATACCGCCAGCACCAAAAAATACGGGGAAAGAGGGAGTTGATGGAAGGTAAATCAAATGTGTCGTAATTTGCGCAATAACTGAGACAGTCAATGCTGTTTCTGGCGCAGGTTTCAAAGAACTAGGCCAGGAAGAGCCAGGTGCACATTATTTAGATTTCGGAGTTCTAGATTAAAACACGTTCATTTATCCCCACTAAATAAATGTTGATGGGCTTCAGACATTTTTTGAGTGTAGCGAGATGCTCCATTCGCACCATGCGAGATACCAGATATACAAGCATTTTTTTGTCTAAAATATGGAATAATTTTGTTGTGTTTCATAATTTTAAATGTCTATTTTTTGTGTATGAGGCCCTATATGTGATGGTATATGCTGTGATATGTTCCCACTGACACCGCTTGCGTAGAATGAATGGGAAGCTTGTACGAAACAGTTTAAACAAGTGTTTTTCGCGCCTCGCTGCTCTTGTTTCCTGTTTCAGAAAGCATGGCTGCATTTGCCTCTGGTGCTGGTCAAGTTCTGTAAACTCCCGGCCAGAGGAAAATCTTCAGCAAAGATGCTTATTGAAGGTCCCCGTTCACTCCCCTCGATCGTTGTGCATGTTATGTTGCCTACCTAGAAACAGCTAAACCCTTTGAAGAGGTTCCCCCTCCACCTTAGGTAGCCGGAGAGCAGCGATCACGAGGGAAGCCAGGAGTCGTTGATTGGTCTTGGGCGGGGTAAGTTGCTTTTTGGTGTTGGGTCAGTTGTGAGCACGTCGCTAAACTTCGTTTGGATTAAATTGTATGTTGAAAATGCTGATTCGCCGCTCTAGTTCTGGTTATAACATCACCGCAATGTGTAGTGGCAAGATTTTATTTAATCTTGTTCTGGTTTGATAATTTCATGATGACTTTTGACGTGGTGTTTTTTAACAGAATCCTTGAACTCCCTGACTGTAGAGTCCTTCCTTCCCACGTTTAAACATGTATAAATGTTTTTCATTTCATTTCGTCGGTTTTTTTTTTTTTTTTTTTTTTTTTTTCGGGAACTTTTCGATATTTCTGGTGGCTGCCCTTTGTCCATAGACGGTATGAGACAAAGCCCTCTGCTTACTCCATCACCCTAAGTGCACGAGTTGTTAACTATAACCTTGCTTAGGTGTTGTGGTTTCTAGTATGTGTAACATGGTAATTTTCCTCGAATTTTTGGTACTTCTAAACTTGTAGCTTCCGAACTCACTGCCCCACGTGTATGGCAAATAGCGTGTTCTATATTGTAGTCATTCCTGTTAGATATCTCTTCTTCCCCTGAGTAGAATAAACCGTTACTAGAATTATCTCGTGTTTTTTTTTTTAATTTTTTTTCGAAGTTGTAATTTTCCCCTTTTCCGACTTTTGTGATCCACCCCGCGAAGTTCTGTAGGATTATGTAACCTTTCTTATTAGCTAGGTATCATTCGCCTGAGTGGATCGAATGGTTACACGACCTATCTCACGATCTTATTTCTTACGAAATTGAATTTTTTTCAACTGGTTCAAATTTCACGATCTGACCCGTAGCCTGTCGTATCACTCTGTAACCTTACCTATTATCTAGATATTATTCCCCTGAGTAGAACGAAAGGTTACAAGACCTTTTTTTTATTTTTCCCTAAATAGTATTTTTTCACAATGTTCAAATTCCGTGTTTCGGCCCTGTAGCATGTCCTACCTTTCTGCAACCTTGCTCATTAGCTAGATATCATTCCCCTGGGTAGAGAGAATGGTTGCACGACCTATCTCGCGGTTTTACTTGTGCTAAAAGTATTTTTTTATTTTTTCTGATTCTAAGATCCTACTATGTAGAGTGTTGTTTTGACCTGGAACCTTTACCATTCAGTAGTTCTCTTCGCAAAACGAACACCTGAACACCCGTTTTTTTTTAAGTATTGTTTAGCGAATTTTCCTATTTAATCGATATATTGAATATCTTATACTTCGCGACTCTAATGCTCGCCACATGGTCTTCTATCACGTGCATTTTTTCCCGCTTATAGCTACCCTGAGCCATAGCCTTAAGACCATACACTACGGAACACAGTTTTTCTTTTATTGGTGCGCGAGAGAACCTGCTGTTCCGTACAGCGCCCTGCTGCTGGCGTTCCTGTTTTTTTGTGTTCGGTGCTGGTAAATAGCTGCATGACTTGGCGCATGTATATGTGTGAGAATGCATATCCATTCCTCCCTTCTTCCCTCTATAAACATTATTAATCATTAATCATTATTAATTACGCTAGTACTACTTTAGCTGGTGGGCAGTATTAGGGCCAAATAATCTTATGTAAATGTGGAGTCTCTTGTAAGGTGTGTTTTTATTATATTTCAATTGGTCTCTCCCACTTTGTTGTTTATGCCTTGGACAATAAATCATTTTGTTAAACGTTAACCCCTTCTCCTAATTTAAATGCTCCCACACTATATATTTTGCAATTGTTGTGTAGTCAAATCAAATATCTTGTCTCTTGTTCCCTTCTGGAGGAAGATCCATAGATGGGGATCGTCAAATAATGAAGTGCAGTTTGATTAAGAAAAATAGTAAAGACACTCTTCTTTCACTTCGCTCTGACCCATAATTTTGTTATAAAACTGCAGGCTTATTTGAAGGTGCTGTACTATAATAAACAATTCAAAGAACTGGTCGATGATGTTTGAAACAGTAGAGTGCCTTCTGCCTTTACGAAAGTTTAAAAATTTTGGTTTTCATCACTTGACAAGTTGTTGCTAATGCGATTTTCGTTACTCATAAAAGTACGACACAGATGAAAAGTTGTTAGAATAATAAATCTGCTTACAATTCTACTCCCAAGTCAACAGGTACGCTTACATTAGAATCTTCTGTTGCTGTCACCGTTGCTAGCATTGAACCTGTTCTATTCTAGCATAGTTTTCTGTTTGTTCTTTATTGGATAAGAATGAGAGCAACAAGAAAAGGCTTTTAGCCAAGAGAACGAACAACCGAGCCTAGGCAGCGGAAGCACAAGTTTTACAGCAAAAGCATGTTTGATTTGATGGCGCATACTGTTCCGTACGCAAACCGCTGCATTTCTATAAACTCGCGGACGATCTCGTACACGTATTCCTCAGGGCGCTGAAGTTGATGGCTGCTTCAGCAAGTCAGCACCAAGATCTACTACAATGCCGGAAACTTCCGCATAAGAAGAGTTTGTCGACCGATACTTTTTAAGACTAGCAAACAACTGAGGACGAGAAAGTTTCTCTCGTCGGTTTTGTTACTTCGTTCGTCATGCCGCGAAATTCGTAAGTCGACAAAACAAGGGACTACCCGCTCGGTTAGCCGTGTGGTCTAATGCACCACTTTCCGAGACGGGCAGGCGTACCGGCCCCGGTACAAATCTGCCCGGCGGATTAACCAATTGGGGGGGGGGGGGGGGCAGAGTGCCGGCCAGCCTGAATGTGGTTTTTAGGCGGTTTTCCACATTCACATAGGTGAATACCGGACTGGTATCCAAGTACCGCCTCAGTTCCGTGATTTGCAAACATTTCGTAACACTGTACACTTTTACACATATAACACTATACGCAGACATTTTGTGGTACACATATCTTCCCGGGGGCATGGGGTGGCGACAGGAAGGGCATCCGGCCACCCTGTAAATATTAACACGCCAAATCCGAATTAACAAAGCTGACCCTACAAGTGCAGGAACATAGCCAAAGAGAAAGAAAGAGAGGTTAGAGAGGCGTGAAACTGTCGAAGTAAGGGCGGTCCAGAAGTGTCCCTCTGCCGGGATGACGTCGTGTACGATCGTTCATAATGACTGTTTTAACGGCCCTAGTGGCTTTTCGCCACATTCCGAATTTATAATGACAATTAATCAACGGAATTTATTCTTACTAGAAATTCCATGAAGAAAAATAGAAGTTAGTCTCGTGGTAACGATATGAGGTACAAAAGTTAAGTAGAAGATTTGTTTTTGTACAACCCGCTATCAAATAATACTTGTACGTAATAAATACCAAGTCGGCAAGAGGTTAAATTAGTACTCATAGAATGAAATTATCTTAAAAGTAGGAGGGGTTGCATCAGACCTGCCACACTTGAAAGTGTGTGGTCCATCTGAAGTTTTGGGTGAGATTATCTCGAAAACTATACACCGGGTAACAATTGTGGGTAAGGCAAGTTCGTAAGCTGAAGGGAGGACCTCAAATGATACTACACGTGACCTCCAGACCACGCCCCCTTGAGTGGTGGTGGGGCACTTTTAATTAATAAATGGATACCCCCATTTTTAATTGCAGATTTGGATTCTCCATACAAAAGCAATCAAGTGTTATCTGAAACATTTTTAAACCATTGACAGTTGGCGCTGAAATCGAGAAAAAAGTAAAATTGGGGAAGAACTCAGATTTATTTAGATTGATCCTAGAAGGACGCATCAAATCCATACAAAAATGTGCACCAATTCTATCATTACGCCAAATTAAGCTTTTTTTTTTTTTTTTTTTTTTTTTTTTTTTTTTTTTTTTTTTTTTTTTGTGGAGGCTGGCGGAATGGTATTAAAAACTCATCAGGGAAATCTTCACAATTGTATTACTCACCCGACTGTGGCCAAACTGTGAACTATGGCTCAATAATGGTTATGGCGTTCACCTAAAATTAACATCATAGTGAGACATGTTTCGCTAAAGAATAATTTACTCTTGTCAATTGATGTTTACTGTTCATAATCTGAAAGTGACGCCTGATCGCACTGCACCGACCTTTATACTGAGCCATAGTTCACAGTTTGTTCATGGTAGCGCCACAGTCGGGTGAGTAAGGCAATTGTGATGAGTTTCCTAACGAGATTTTAATACATTTCGTAAAAAAAAAAAAAAAAAATAAAAATAAAAATAAAAAAAAATAAAAAAATAATTTAGCTTAATGAAAGATTTGGCGTACATATTGTGTCGATTTGATGCGTCCTTCTCGGATCATTCTAAATAAATCAGAGTTCTTCCCCAAGTCACATTTTTTCGGTTTCAGTGCCACCTGTCAATAGTTTAAAAAAGATTTAAAGAAACTTGATTGCTTTTTATGAAGAATCCTATTCTGCAATAAAAATGGAGGTTTCCTTTTAAGGGTTAAAAGTTTACCCCGTCCCACCGAAGGGGGCGGGGAGCGGAGGTCACGCGTATTATCATTTGATGTCCCCCTTTGAGCTTAAGAACTTGTCTTGCCCACTATTTTTACCCGATATATATTGGCCTACTTTAGGTTACGGTAGTAACACTAAAAGTGGGCCTGTGCGATCGTCTTTTGACAGCTAGAAATTTTAAATGAAAATAACGGCTTTACTATTCATCTGACACGAAAATTGAATAACCGAATTTGTAGAGGAGAAAATTCTCTACAACTTTTCAATCTTATATTTTTCTCATATCTCGTAGCCTTTCAAAGATGTTTGCGAAAATAATGGCGATTTTGGGATGTCTGTCTGTCCGTAACGTGATCCCTGCACCAAATATTACAGACATGATTGCATGATTTGGACAAAAAATACGGCAGTAATACCGAAAAAAGCCGTTTGTAATGTAATTCTAATTGCAAACGAACCGTTCACCTGACACAAAAATTGAATAACCTAATTGGTAGAGGAGAAAATTCTCTAAAACTTAGCTCCCTTATGTTTTTTTTCTTCATATCTCGTATCGTTTGAGACATATTTGCAAAAATAACGGAGATTTGACACCCTCCATTGAATTAACGAAAACCAGCCGTTCGGAGATGTCTCGTTACATTCCTCGCCCAGAACTCTCTCGGGCATACGCCATCTTGCGATGCGTATTTGATGATTTTCTTATTGTAGCTTACACGTTGCGATTTCAAAGCAATGGCGCACTGAAGAATTAACAACACTACAAACGCCATATTAGCATCAGTTAACAACGCCCATCAATAGTATGAGATTAAAGGACTTATCTTTTGATTGATAGTCGTAGCAACACGTAGAAGACAAGGCCTTACAACAGGCCGTGCCTACGTCACACTTAGAGGTCCCGGCCGCCACCTCACTGGCTGGCCGCTGCGCAGCGGTGGGCGTGCCCCAGCGGCCTCTAAGTGTGACGTAGGCTCGGCCTGTAGTAAGGCCTTGTCTCTAGGTTGTGTTGGTCGTAGAGTAGTGGGCAAGGCGTTGGGCTATGACGGTAAATGTCGGTGTTTCGAAACCTGCCACTACATAATTTGTTTTTGCCTAAAAGGCTTTCAGACACTCTTATTAATTAATTTTTTTATTATTTAGATTATTATTTTGGTCCAAAATATTTGCAAAAACTTATAAAACTACATATCTAAAGTGGGCCGTAAAACACGTCAGGGTGATTTCTTTTTTCGAGATAATCTCATCCGAAACTTTAGATGAACCACCCTGTACATTCCAGTGTTTGATAGTTCAAGTGTCAGAACATCTGCAGAGCTCGAGGAAGGTATCGGGGACGTTCCTGAGCTCAGGAAACGACCGAATCTGCAGTTGCCCTGCAGATGCCTCTATCTTGCTCGCGCAATATATGTAACAGAGCAGAGAGTTGCAGGCTGTGAGGAAGGTCTGGCTTGTGGCGGGCAGTGGGCAGCGGGCAGCGGGCAGAGGGCTCTTGCAGGTGGCGCTTGGCCGCGGCTGTGCCGGCCGCCTGAGCTGCAGCCAGCAATTAGCCCCGGGTTTACTGCTCCTAATGCGATTTACGCCGAGGCGGCCGGCTCAGCCTGCTGTTCGCTGCACGCCCCATTACGCACCATTTGTAGAACCGCCGTCTTCGTGCTTTACTGATGTTAGTTATTGATTCACTAATGCCTGTAGCCGTTTTTTTTACCTATTTTCTATTGCATCACTGAAAGACTTGTAAACACAGTTTCAAGGATGTCCGTCGCGTGTAACTAAACCGCACACCTGAACTAGTATTAGGTGAGGTTAACTTATAACTAAAATGTAGTATACGAATAAAAGTCGTAATTTCCCTAAATAACTCCACTGTAAAAGATTACTTCAAATACGAGGCGCGTCCAGAAAGTAAGTTCCGTTTGGTTGTATAAAACGAACGGCTACAGATACAGAAAAAATATTGATTGAACAAAAATCTACAACTGTTAATCTACTTTTCTACATAGCTTCCGAAATTTTGTAGGCAGTTGTCATAGTATGGCACAAGGTTTTGTGTGCTTTTTCATAGAATGTACCGCCTGTGTATTCAACCATGTGGTAAAATGTTCTTTCAGCTCGTCATCATCGTTGAAGTGTTGTCCACCAAGGACAGAGTTTCGGTGTAACAAGAGGATTACTGTCAAAAGAATTTTTTTTCACGATAATGCCTGACCTCACACACCGAATGTGACCAAACAATTCTTACGGAAATCTCAATGGGACCTGTTTGATCATCCTCCATACAGCTCGAACCTCTTTCCTAGCGACTTTCATCTCTTCTTACACCTAAAATTTGTCCTTGGTGGTCAACACTTCAACGATGATAAAGAGCTGTTACCACATGGTTGATTACACAGGCCGCAACCATCTGTGAAGGATGCATGCAAAAACTTGTGGCACGCTATGACAAGTGCCTACAAAATTTCGGCAGTTATGTGGAAAAGTAGTTTAAGAGTTGTAGAATTTTGTGCAATAAAAATTTCTTCTGTGTCTGTGTGCAATTACAGTTTATTACCAAACGGAACTTACTTTCTGGACGCGCCTCGTATTCTCTCTCAGTAATGGATGGACAAGTTAATAGAATCATCAATTACTTAAAAAAACAGAAAAACCTGCTAGATGAGAACAGATCCAGTGCTAGCAACAGAAGATTCTCATGTAAGCGTACCTGTTGACTGGGGAGTAGAATATAAGCAGATTTATTATTGTAACAACTTTTCATCTGTTTCGTACTTTGATGAGTAACGAAAGTTGCATCAGTAACAACTTGTCAAGTGATGAAAACCAATTTTTTAAACTTTCGTAAAAGCAGAGCACTGTACTGTTTCAAGCATCATCGACCAGTTCTTCGTATTTTTTGTTATAGTATTTGGATGTGCCTCTTCAGTGTGACGTGGCACGGCCTATTGTAAGGCCTTGTCTCTAGCTGGTGTTGATTGAGGCGCTATGCTGCGATGCCCGAGGTCGTTCCCCGTCGGGGGTTCGAATCCTCCTCGGGCATGGATGTTTGTACTGTCTTTAGTATAAGGTATAGTTTGTATCTTTAGGGACTGATGACCCCGCAGTTAAGTCCAATAAGCTTAACAAACATTTGAACATTTGAATGTACCGCTGTTTATATGCGACTAGGACAACACAAAAAACCATATTATGAGAAAAATAGGCCTGCTCGGAAGTAACTTGTGCCTGGAGAGTAGAATGTGGTGAAAACAGCTATTGTGAAACGTAGATTGTGTATCTACCTCAACTGCATATTAAATTGGGTCTTAGGAAAAACGTTGTGAAAGTTACGGATAAAACATTATAGGGATTCATGTATTTGCGAAATAAGTGCCCAACAAAAGTGAAGCAAAAATTATGGGGACACTATTTGGACGGTGTTATGCGTCACTAGTCCAAGCGCCATATGTCATAACTGACATAATGGAACCTACATTTTACATGTTCTTAAAATATATTTGTTTATGAATGTTTCTCAGTTTTTAGTACCAAAGAAGGGTTAGTGTTCTTTCAGTTAGTAGTGAAATCTCACAACAAATGACTACTAAACAGCACTAATTGCGCTCACATCAGAAATATAAAGTAACGGCGCTTGGTCTTGTGATGCATAACATGGTCCATTTGTAGGGCCGCGGATAAGTGAATTACTGGCTGATGAACATTTTTATGATCTGCATCTACATCAATAATCCGCTAATCGCTTTTAAGTGCATGGCAGAGGGTTCATCGAATCGCTTTATGATTTTTCTCTACCGTTTCATTCACTAATGGCGCGCGGGAAAAGGAATACCTGAATCTTTCCCGTTTACGATCTAATTGCACTGGTTTTATTAAGTTGATTTGTTCTGTGATGCTGAAAAAAAAAGAGGAGTGCTGTCTTTCATAAGTTATTGTAAGAACATTTTAGGCAAGTATAAAACAGAAAATTATCGCGACATTATACAACTAGGAGATCATACCACCATATGGGATTTAATATTTCACGATCTATTTCTTAAATGACCCTTTGGACTTTTTCCCAGATATAATTGGTGCCGCTAGTGACATTCCTCAAATGGAAAAACTAATGTGCTGCACTAATGACCGACTCCAGTTGGACCTTACAAAGAGATGTTCCAGAGACAAAATATCGCAGAAAACAGAACTAAAAGGTTATGTAGGTTATTTTTATTCATGTTTCTCTACTCTTATGTCTACTGACGCAGGTTTTTGTGTTCTCCTCTTAGATCTCGATTCATGGGATGAATTACCTTCCAGAAACAGCGTTTCGTTTTGTAACCGATTTTTTTTTTTCAAAATTCTTTTGTAGGCCTTTACATAGCCTGCTAGTATGCTTTACCAGCGTCGGCCCTTCCAGGAATGAGATGGGGTTGAGCGTTTAGAAAAAAGTTGAAACTACTGTGGTGCGCGGCGCGCGCACCGATTGTTCCCTCGGCTTTTAGTACTGCAGGCTTTTGGCCTATGCCCAGTTTTTCGCGGAATGTGAAATTGTTACTGACAAAGTCATACGTGCTCTTGTAAGATATAGCCGACCGCAGTGGCCGAGCGCTCTGCGACGCGCCAGTCACAGTCTGCACGGCCGCTACGTGCGGGGGTTCGAATCCCCTCTCGGACATGGATGTTTGTGTCGTCTTTAGTATAAGGTAGTTCATAAGTAGTTTGTAAGTTTAGGGACTGATGACCCCGCAGTTAAGTCCCTTAAGCTTAACAAACATTTGAACATTAAATTTGAATCTTCTAAGATATAAACAGAAAATATCTAATAACTGATTTGTTGCATTTATTGGCATTCATGATTGTGTAACTGCAGTTTCCTTTTAACGAAAGGAAGGACTACAAGAGGCGAGTAATAGTGACAATGTTGTCCTAGTACTTCCATTCGTACTTCTGCGAGCGATGAATATTTTCGATAAACGTGCATTGATATTACGCTTCTGTGGCCATATAGCCCAATAACCTGAAATCATATTCCTTACAGGTGCGTATCTGCTGTGTGCTCTTATGTAAGAATGAAAAAAGGAAAAGAAAGCGATATCAATTATCATGAATTTACAATTGATACTAGCCTAAGAAATGCGTGGTTAAGCGAGAGTTCTACAGAAAACCTCACGCCAAAATGTGGAATTCATCAGTGGCTTGCAAGTAACATTTTACTGATGAAGATTGTAAATCTGTTTCCAAGAGAGGGAGTTTCAAAATAGCTAGCTTTCCGAGCATATTTTCAAACTATCCTCTTCATAAAGTACCAGTACCAGTAGTATCTAGTCGACAAATTGTAAATTGGACACCAGATAATCAGGTGTGTAGTAAATGTAAAAGTAATGCAAACTCAGGAGGAAACTAACACAACTGTGTTATTGCATACATCTACGGAGGCTGCAGTTCAAATAAAGGTACGATGCTTTCCAAACTAAAAACTTAGGAAAACTATTGTCAAAGAATACTAAAACATGGAGACTAAACAACTAACTTAAGAGCCAAGAACGTAAAATTCGTGTGCTGTCAGAGTGACATAAAAATTAGCAATCATTAATATTATAAGAAAGTACGATGCGCCGCGGTGGAGCGGCCGAGGACATTGAAGCGCTATGCTATGATGCACGAGGCCGTTCCCCGTCGGGGGTTCGAATCCCCCCTCGGGCATGGCTGTTTGTGCCGTCTTTAGTATAAGGTAGTTCATAAGTACTTTGTAGGTTTACGGACTGATGACTCCGCACTTAAGTCCTTTAATCTGTAAAAACATTTGAACTCTTGAAAGTACAACGCCTCATATTAAATTCTTGCTGGAGCAAATAAAAGAAATCACACCAAAACTTCAACTCACTGTAGTGAATAAGAAATGAAACAATGCGTCATTTGGAAATACTGCTTACCAAAAAAGGGTATAAATATGACAGAGATGTTGTTTTGTTGACAATATTTCAGAATGAACCGGAGTTATAGCTTTGATACAATGGATATCGGTAACAGAAGCTTCTTGTCTAAAGAAGGCAGATTTTCTATGAAGCTTCGTAATTGATGAGATGTCAATTAAGCCACATCTGCGGTATTTTCGCCAATAAGCACTGTGGGGGAAAAGCAACCATTACTTTAAAGCGCTTTTGTGTGTAAGTATTTCTTAGCAGTTGCGCTCAAGTAGATAGTTTCCTTTGCTTAAGAAGCTTACAAATAACCGAAGTTGTTGAACTCTATACAGCTGAAATGAAAGGAGCTGCCACAAGCGCTCCCCTCAGCAACTGTCGTTAACAGTCGACAAACAGCTCCCTGAGGCGACCAGCTAAACTTCATGCAGTGGCGTGCGGTGGCCTGTGTAATTATATCACGATCGTAGACACCTTCAAAGCCCCCGGTATTAGCTAAAGAACCAACACGAACAATAGCAACAGTTAGCTAACCGATTCCTGCCTGGAACTTCTCATTCATCACTATAGTAAAATTGCATTTAGCTCCTGCAAATCAGTGGATCCGTTTGTAATTGTTTGCGATCCGATACCATTAGAATTCATAGCCAGAATGCAGCAGTACGAGACCGCTTCCTGCGACGAAAATACTATACGATGCGGTTCACAAGATGCCCCCCCCCCCCCCAAAAAAAAAGAAAACAAAATCATACCACTTTCATGCTACTGGCGCCAACATCAATTAGCTATTTTCTATATTTCTTGTTTGCCGTGGTACCCTCGGAAGTCGTAGATACTAAAGTAGTTCAAATGTATGTAAAGCTATGAGATCAAGCTGAAGTGGTTAACAGTCCCTACTCCTATAAACTACACTACTGGCTATTACAACTGCTACACCAAGAAGAAATGCAGATGATAAACGGGTATTCATTGGACAAATATATTATACTAGAACTGACATGTAATTACAATTTTACGCAGTTTGGGAGCATATATCCTGAGAAATCAGTACCCAGAACAACCACCTCTGGCCGTAATAAAGGCCTTGATACGCCTGGGCATTGAGTCAAACAGAGCTTGGATGGTGTGTACAGGTACAGATGCCCATGCAGCTTCAACACGATTCCATAGTTCATCAAGAGTAGTTTCAATTCAATTCAATTCAATTGTTTGTAGAGTCTATGGGACTTAACTACGGGGTCATCCGTCCCTAAACTTACAAACTACTTATCAACTAGCTACAACTAAGGACGGCACAAATATCCATGCCCGAGGGGGGATTCGAACCCCCGACCGCAGTGGCCGTGAAGACCGTGACTGAAGCGCCTCAGTCCCCTCGGCCAGCGCGGCCGGCATCAAGAGTAGTGACGGGCCTATTGTGACGAGCTAGTTGCTCGGCCACCATTGACCAAACCTTTTCAGTCGGTGAAAGATCTGGAGAATCTGCTGGCCAGGGCATCAGTCGAACATTCTCCGTATCCAGAAAAGCCCGTACAGGACCTCCAACATGCGGTAGTGCATTATCCTGCTAAAATGCAGGGTTTTGCAGCGATCGACTGAAGGGTAGAGCCACGGGTCGTAACATATCTGAAATGTAACGGCCACTGTTCAAAGTGCCGTCGATGCGAAAAAGAGGTGACCGAAACGTGTAACCAATGGCACCCCATACCATCACGCCGGGTGATACGCCAGTATGAGGATGAACGAATACACGCTTCCAATGTGCGTTCACCGCGATGTCGCCAAACACAGATGCGACCATCATGATGCTGTAAACAGTACCTGGATTCTTCCGAAAAAATGACGTTTTGTCATTCGTTCACCCAGGTTCGTCGTTGCGCACATCATCGGAAGCGCTCCTGTCTGTGATGCAGCGTCAAGGGTAACCGCAGCCATAGTCTCCGAGCTGATAGTCCATGCTGCTGCAAACGTCGTCGAACTGTTCGTGCAGATGGTTGTTGTCTTGCAGACGTCTCCATCTGTTGACTCAGGGATTGAGACGTGGCTGCACGATCCGTTACAGCCATGCGGATAAGATGCCTTTATCAAAGTCCGATACGTGATGGTACGCATTTCTCCTCCTTACACGAGGCATCACAACAACGTTCCACCAGGCAAAGCCGGTCAACTGCTCTTTGTGTATGAGAAATCGGTTGGAAACTTTCCTCATGTCACCACTTTGTAGGTGTCGCCAACCTTGTGTGAATGCTCTATAGAGCTAATCATTTGCCTATGACAGCATTTTCTTCCTGTCGCTTAAATTTCGCGTCTGTAGCACGTCATCTTCGTGGTGTAGAAATTTTAATGGCTAGTAGTGTACTTATGCTAATGACAACACGCAGACACACACACACACACACACACACACACACAAGGAGGAGCGCACTGCCATTTCCTCGCGGAACCAATGATTCTGCGTCTTCTGCCATAATGGCCTCATCATAAGATGCGGTTACGAAACAGCGTTTGTTGGAATTCTATCTACACATCTTTGTTACTGATGTAAGTCTATGATTCACGTAATGACTTCTGTTTCCTTCTTTGAGTACTGGCATGAGCTGTACAACTTTAGGCATGGATCTTTCATTTGGCGAGTGATTGTATATGAGTGCTAAAAATAAATCATGTTCATCAGCAGACTCCGAAAGCCTCCCAAGTGGTATAGAACGTCCACCAAAAACTATCGATTATTATGTGACTGAAATTGCTTCTCTACACCGCTGGTACTGACGATGGGTCCAGAAAGTATAACTATTAAAAAGGTAAGTCTGTGTCACGGGAAAAGAAACGTGAAACATGAAAAATCCGAAGCGCCAATCCTTAGTAAAGTACCTCAGTAAGTAATTTTTATTGAAAAACAAAGGAAATTGCGATAAAAGGCCACTAAAACGGAAATTTACGTATCAAAGCTTCTTTATACGGTTTTAGTCCACCATCTGAATTTACGTAACCTTCGCGCTCTGGAGTGAAACTTCAATGGCCACCCACAGCACACTATAGCGTCAACCGTTGGTTGGTTTGGTGTTTTAGGGGGACAAAACTGCGAAGGTCATCAGTCCCCGTCCTCAAACATATTCCCACATCTATTGTTTTAAGCAGTGCCGAGACCGTACAATTGGTATAGTGTGCGAAAACGGTAATGAGGAGAGCCTAAATAAATGGAAATTATTGTTCAATTTCATTGTCAGTGCAAATCCTCTTACGGAAATGATGAAATAGTCGGTACATATAGATCGTTTCTGCAAAAACAAAACATTGAAAACCAACCACGGACCGAACGCCATTACTCATTGACCGAAGCAGACGTGAGGATTCTTGTGAGGGAATTCAATAAAAATGCTTAAAACTAGCGCTCACATGTCAGCTGGCGCTTTAGAGTCGGATAAACTCCACAATATTTCGTCGGCACAATTGACCAACATATTCAACTGCGTACGGACACACTGCTGAGCTGAGCCAGAGCCATCCTTTTAGTCTTAGGAGGAAATGCGCAGGCTTGGAGATGGCAATGTGTTGGTGATTAACGAATATTTCATAATCAGTAGCGGAAAGAGCAGCGAAGCCTCCTATCTGGTGATGAATCAGATGCATTCGTCGTGAAGGCACCAAATTCGGTGACCAATGATACGAAATCTCTTGATCGGTATCGAGAAAGGAAGCACCACCATTTGTCGAGCGCCGTACTGAGAGTTTCTGCGCACACACGAGGCTGATGCTATTACTCTGCACCACTGCCGGTACTCCGACACACTCTGCCGGAAGCAGTACGATGAGAAAAAAAAATCGCACTTGAATGTTTTCCGGCCCACTTTCCGCTTTCCTGTAGTTTTATGATTTTTGTAAACATATCGGACACAAAGTAATAAAAATATAAGTACTATAAAATTAAATGTATAAAATAATAATATATAATATCTCATATGTTTAATTTTATGTTATCTGTTACACATGCTAGTTACATTTTTATTATTTTTTGTTCTAAATATTTGCAAAAGAGGGAAATATATTAAATATAAACATCACATCATTCTTCGAACCTCCATTAAATGATTTACAGTCGAATAATATGACGGGAGAGTCTTAGAATTGTATCTTTATACGTGTGTACCAAATTCAAAAGTCCAAATTCCCCCCTCCCCCCCCCCCCCCAAAAAAAAATGGAACTAGAGATACTCGATATGAAATTCTGCACAACTTTTACTTGGAATTTGTTTATTTGTTCTTATCAGTCACATATTAACAAAGACAGGGGTTACTGCAGCCCTCCAGCGACGTTCGGTTATGCCGACAAAGAATGTTCTGGTCACGTGCGGTCAGCAACTACGTCTGTAAGATTTGGTGCCGATCGGTTGCCGGCGCGACCTAAAATGAGGGAACACGTTACAGACTGACACGCAGACAGTGTCAAATCACTGCTATTTTTGCAAATATCTCTGAAAGGGTGCGAGAAATTGAAAAAATATATAAGTGAGCTGAGTTGTAGGGAATCATCTCCTTCACAAGGCCGTTTATTCAATTTTCTTGTCAGATGAACGGTTAAGGCGTTATTTGCAGTTAAATTTCAATCTGTCAAAAAGCCACCGCAAACTGCCATTTTTAGTGTCACTCAAGTGGGCCAAATTTGTTTTATCAAAAAATGTTCAAATGTTTGTAAAGCTTATGGGACTTCACTGCGGGGTCATCAGTCCCTATACTTACAAACTGCTTATGAACTATCTTATACTAAAGACGCCACAAACATCCATGCCTGAGGGGGAGATTCACATCCCCGACGGGGAACGACCTCGCGCGTCGTAGCATAGTGCGTCAATGCGCTCGGCCGCTTCGCCGCGGCAAGTATATTATCAATTGGGTTAGTGATGGTATGAGATAAAACTGCAACGTAACAAATCCTTTGCGTAATATATATCCATTGTACTGCGCCCTGTCGGACGAGGCGCTAAATGAAGTCTTCCGCGGATTCTAAACAGTTGTGTGCACGGGGATGATATTTAAAGGGATATCCGTAAACACTGCCTCTGTTCGCTACCAGGCCACTTGTAACTCTGCTGGTTAATCAGCCTGCAATCTCAGTTTATTGTAGGGTGATTTACAGTTTATTTGTTTATTGAACGGTCAAAACTTATTTATTACAGCACTGCTAGTACAGTCCTTCACACTAAAGTGTTCAGTTTTATATTCACTTGTAAAGTCAAAAATTCTGTTGGAAGAAGAATCATGAAAACTGAATAATTTCTAAAGAGAAGTAAGCGCAATACATGTCTAATTTTATTACTATTATTATTAAAATAATTTCTGCACACGCCTACGGCATATTAAATGGATCCTCCGGCATCAAATTTTCTTACAATTACAGGTAGTGAATAATACATCTAACAGTGGGAAAATATACCAGCGTTGTTGGTATGAAGATGAAATTCGTTAGATATTTCGAATTTCCATAGAACATTTATTTTTCAATCATCTCGGAAATAAATTAGTTCTTTTGTGGAAACGTTATTCCTTCAATCATAACCGTATAATATACTCGTATAATGCGACTACTTTTATGCAAATTGTGTACTATTTGCATGTCATCAGGCATTTGAGTAGTCCGTCGTCTTTGTATCTGATAGCTGTAGCGGGAACTGAAGGTAGCGCTGTTCCGTGTTTCTTGCTAATGGTGTTCCCGGCTTCTGGATACGGAGGGATCGCTTTTCCATCAGGCTGTGGGACCAGGTGGGATGCGTGCCTTCAGCAATGGGGCTGTAAAGTTCGTCCATTCAATTAAAGTGGCCGTAACAAGGTAGAGGAGAGTATGGCTCCATCCGGCTGGCTGTGTTCCCTGCGAGGATGACAGTGGGCCTGTGTTACAGCCCCCTGACAGTGATGAATCGCGGAGGACCTTGTTCTGTGACAGCTGCGGCCGACGTATGGCCACTCAGAATCGCAATCCAGTTCTGACGAATGAGTGCTGTGCCCCCTTATCGGTCGATACGGTTTCGCAGCCACTAGAGTTGCCGATGGCCTACCACGACAATCGTAACGGAAAACAATTTTCTCAAAGTGGAGGTGGAGGAGAAGGAGGGTAACGGCTGTAATAGAAGGTTGCACTCTCATTTCGCTGCTCCTACTTTAATTTAACCCTCATGTGCCTTCACAAGAAAACGTATTTTATTGCAGTTTGGAACTTACACGGAGCTGATTGGAGAGGGGTGCTCGGAATTATCTGTGAGAATATGGTAAAATATCTATTACAACTGTCCTATCGTTGTTCACATTAATCTACGGTTTACTTGGTAGTCTCCTTGCGCACATAAGTCACAGTTTGAAATTATCTTGCCAGTGTTTCTTTACTATTAAAAATAGCAACAGATTTTTATATTACCTCCTTGTGCATGACGTAATTATTGCCTACACGTAGAATCTTCATAATTTCTGGCGGATCATCGATTAGTACAGATATATTTATATGAGCTACTTCCATTTTATATGGAATTGCCGATAGATTTTAATTATGTTCCTCAAGTCGTTTGCAGTATTTCCTTCCCATTTTTTCAGTATTTACTAGAGAACCCGTGCGAATACTTCGCACCGTTAGTGGAGTGACAAAAAAGATGGGGGAAAATGAAAGTAAAGTTGAATGTTCACGCATATCTATCTTCAGAATAAATCAATGCAAGTGTTCAAAAGCTCAAATGAAAGAGATTGATCCGCTGAGTGTTGTTATGTAAAAAAGAACTCTGTCTTAATTAGAACCGAAGATATCGTAAAACAAACCGATTAAAATATTCAATGCAAGGACGGAAGGATACCGCGTTTGAATAAAAATAAAGGATGGAGAGACTGAAGTTAATATTGATACTTGATGACAAATCTGCGAATGAATACCTTTAGTTTAAAGTAAAAATGAAGGAAATCGGTCTGATAGAACGGCCTGATCGACTGACTTTAGTTTACAGCAAGAACATCCCCATACATAACATATAGAAGGAAATCGTGTTTTAGTATAGGAAAAGGAAGGCGAGAGTTTGTAATTCTGATACTTGATGACAAATCTATGGATTAATACGTATCGTTTAAAATAAAATTGAAGGAAATCGGCCGGGTAGTTTGGTCTGACCGACTGACTTAAGTTTTCGTAGATTCTTTCAATATGTAAGATGATGTCACATATTTTGTTACCATGTAGTGGAAGTTACAGTTTTACCTTACTGACATTTTTCGCGAAGTTCAACATGCAGAGACCGCTACGTACAAAACTGTTAAATGCACCACTGTTTTCCTTCTTTAACATTACAGACCATGTCTCCTGTAACTACTCTTTGCATTCCATTAAATTCTACATTTGAACTATATAGTGTTATCACTAAACGCATCTGTAATCGGAAGCTCATTATATTCCTGGCTACGAAGCGTGCTTTTTTATGTATTTTCTATTCCTAATGTCAGTAACAAGACCGTCCAGGTTTTCCAATAATAACCGAAAACTAAACTATTACCAATAGGTCGTTCCTTACAGTTCAACCATGTTAAGCACTTTGAAGGAAGCCAGTTTTAGTATCTTTTATTACAGAACCACTGTAGATATCAAAGTGTTTCCAAAATTTCCTGGCTAATCAGTGCCTATTCCTATTTCAGTAACTGTACAAGGATACGAACACTCGACGCTCCTTACTCCACCACCGCCGCTGGGGGCGGCCTGCACGGGTGCGGACGACAGAGTGAACACCAAGAGCGCCACGGATGCGCGACTCGGGGGCGCGGACCCAATAGGGAACAGCAGGACGTCACCACCGCCGCTGGGGGCGGCCAGAACGGGCGCGGACGACAGAGTGAACACCAAAAGCGCCAGGGATGCGAGAGTCGCGGGCGCGGACCTAGTACGGAACGCTCGATTGGGTGCGGACCGAGAACGGAACACGAGGCACCGGCCAGGCATAAATATCTCACCCAGTCAACCTGCTCGACTCGCTGCGGGTCGGATCTTCGCTACTCCAGCTCTCATCTCGCACCGACTTCTACAACCAGCCATGTCCGGACGCGGAAAGGGCGTCAGAGGACGGTCGGCTATCATGAAGCATCTCGCAAGCGAGGTGTTGACTATGGCCGGCAAGGATGGAAGAAGGAAGCAGAAGAAGAAGAAGCAGAAGATCTTGCAATGCTTTCGTTGCCAAAAGCTTGGCCATATTGCCAAGGGGTGCAAGAACGCAGCCGCGTGCTTGAAGTGTGCCGAGGCACAGGACACACGCGATTGCGGGAAAGCTGCAACCGAGAAGAAGTGTGTCAACTGTGGTGGCCCTCACGCCGCCAACTTTCGTCGCTGCAGTTACATTAGTGACTGGAGCGGCGGAAAGAAGAAGAGGGTCACCGAAAAGGTTTCCACCGAGCGGATGGAGACGGAAGACGCATCGGCGGACACTCAGGACACTCAGCTCCCCCCATCAAGTGTGGCAAGCGGGCCGAGTGTCGGAGCGCTGACCACAGGCGTCGACGTGTGCGCAGCTGAAGACCGCTTGCGCACGTCTGCTAACGACGCTCTCAAGACCGCTATGGCAGAGGGGAGAGCGTTGCTCCGCGCCGAGATCGACGCAGCGTGCTGCCAGTTGTAAGAGCTGGTGCGCGAACTTCGCGCCGCAAAAGAAGAGATGGCCGTCCTAGCTATTTCCCCACAAGCGGGGACTAAAGCGGGGGTGGATGCTGCGTCGCAAACAGAAGAGGTAGACACACCAGCAGGCGCCCCATCGGCTACGGCAGCGATGCAGGTGGCCGACACAGCGCCTATGGAGGTATACACACCCTCCCCTGTACAGGTTGCAACCGTGGAGCAAGCAGTACAGACGGAGGCCACACACGTGGTGGCCGAGAGGAAAGAGGACCAGGACGCCCAAGAAGATTGCTTGCCAATGCCTGACAAGTTCAGCGTCCAGAAGGTCCTAAAGAAGATTGCCTCCTCTCTAAGGGACGGCTCCTATCCTCACCACGATAATCCCTATCCCTTCCTTCCCCCTTCCGAAAAACCAACGGATCCCTACCGTCCACATACGCTGGACCCCAGTGAGCGTGATTTCCTCTTAGGAATCATAAGTGCCAAAGAGTATAAGCTCATAAATTCCCACACCATCTTCTCCTTAGCTCAATGGGTTCCTGCATGTACCTCGCGGTAGACCATGTGAACTGGGCGAGAAATGGGAGGCTGGGACGACATCATATTCCTGCACCTCAGGCAGAGTTCTCGCTAGTAAAAACTAGCAGACAATAGATCCTTTCATCTCTGTTTTACCAACAGGCCTAATACGAATCAACACGTCAGGAAGAAACACAAACCAAACACAAGGAATGAGGAGGCACAGCAACCACTTGCTTGAACTCCACTCAGACAGGCCACGGTCGAGGCCCGCCAAGAAGAAGCGAAACCAGGCAACCAGTCTCAGGCAACACCTGAAGAAGACACCGAGTAACGGTCGTCGAAATATCGTGTTTTGGAAGACGCTGATATCCGGCAGAGGACCCGACTTCAATAAATGTCAACAAATCGCCGGGAAAGTCTAAGAAATTTCATTTAATCCTTGATAACCAGCAGCAGTGACCGATGTAACTCCTACGCCGGACTCCTGTTATCGTATAGGCCTATCTGTCATGAGTACATTTTCCAGTCCTTCCAGGCAGTTTTATACCCAAAATACAGTTCGTAACACGTATTTCCGAGAAGGAAGGAAGAAAAAGTTTTAACGTCCCGTCGACATCGAGTTCATGATAGACGGATTACACTTTCGATTTGGTTTTGACAGGGTTGCGGAAAAAGAATTGGCAGTGTCCTTTGAAAAGAGCCATCACGGAAATTTTCTGGAGTGATTTAGAGAAATCACGGAAAACTTAAATCGGAATGGACGGAGAACTACCGTCCTTGCAAATTCCATTCTAATGTGCTACAATTGCCCCAACTCACTCGGTGTTCTTACAAAAGTCTCCTCTTTGGTGCTTTCAGAGCAACCCTCCATAGATGCAACGAAAATAAATTACGCTTAATACACTGGTATGAGGTGTTTCTTCAAACCTTAGGTAATACACAAACTTCCGTTAAACAGCAAGGATCCGCTTCCCAAAGCTGTTGTTAGAAGTCTCACTGCTGAAACACTAACAGTAATTAACACAACACAATGTGTTGTAGTAAGATTACTCGCCAATATTTCCTGGCCTCCTTCCTTTCCTGCGGGTGGAAACACCGTACTGTAAGTACATATATGTAATTTCGTATACAATTAGACAATTAATTATTCAGAATAATTGAAGTAAGTGACAACAGAGTAACTAAATATTTTTATGGACTATACGGAATAATCTTGTAATTGGATATCACGTTCTCTTCGTTATAAGAATAATTTGCGCTTCCTTGAATTTGAATAGAACTTCCATTCATTACACGAAGTATAAACATTGTCCTAATCGTTCTGAATTTGGCTATTGCCACCGAAAGAAGACCATATTTATCTTTTTTTTTTCCTTGCCAACGTCTTCACTGTCAGAGAACTATATTATAGTACCTCTATGCGCATGTGATAAATTGTTTTTGTACATTAATAGTTAAACAGGTTGAGTAAGCTTCACTGAAATGGAAATAATATTAATGAACTATAACTTCCCTCTGTTTACGAATCAATGGTAAAAGTAAAGAAACTAAAGAACGGAAATCTTCTGCTTCACTATTCTCAGCGAAATATCTCATGAGGTCGTCACCAAATTAACCATATATGTCTTCTAGAAAGAGTTTATAGCATTTAATTTTAGCTCATAAATTTTATGTCGCTAGAATTAGGGCATCTGTAATTAATCAACATTAAATGTCCCATTCCGGGGAATTAGAAGATGATACAACAGTGAGTAACTTAAGCTTTTGAGTACATTAAGAACAGATCCAAGGCTGAATCTTGTAATAAACCTCGTCTACTGACAGTCAAGACCTGTATGTAACAGGTGAGTGTGGGCGATGTCACACGTCACTTCATTTTCAGTTAAGCTCCTGATAGCATCTCCCCTACCTCTCTCGCTCCAGCCTAAAACTAGTTGCGACCGTGAAATGAATATTTTAATATCTCTTTTCCTGTCAGAAAGCTTTGGCCCACTTTGTTCCTTCTTCCTATGGCCTCTCGCCTCGGTTAATCCGTTCTATTTCTGAACTCGTATTGTCATAACTACGAAAACGGGGTCTGTAGGGCATAGATATTTTCTTTCAGCTTATTTTTAATCCTTCTCGGAAAAAGTGGACAGTGCTTCGCTAAGCTTCTCACTGCGCACCCATTAGGAACCCACTTCATGCACTCACAAATATGAGACAGATCCTAATCCTCCCACTCCTGCTAATCTTCTCAGAAGTCTATAGATATCACAGTCGCAAATAACAAATGATAACTGTTTCTGCCTTACTTTCCAGAAACAAATGACGCTGGAGTCGCTCTATTTACTCTTTATTATTATCACAAAAAGTAATTCAATATTTGTTGCAAATTCATTATGGAATCGGAGGTTCACTACATACCTTATGTCAGCAGGAACAGTGACATCACAGAAATGTAATATTTGAGAAAACAACGCTGTTCTTGCCGTGACGATTCGTAAACAAACCTACAACAGAACTGACACTATTGGGCCGAAGCTGTTATATTGCGAGAAAGGGATTTGACGTTTTCCGTGCACATTAATGTTCTTCAGATATAATTTTTATTGATATACAATTGTAGCTTTTATTGTACAATGCAGTGAAAGTTTATGTTTATATTTTATACTAATACTTATCAGAACTAATAAACAAATAGAATTTTCGAGAATTTATCGCTAATTTACGCCAACGTCCTTTCTCCACATAATGCAAAGTAATTTTCAACAACGAAGCTGCGGTGTACAAAGACACTAAGTTATAAAATAAAATAATTTAATCTCACATCCAAATTTTTGACAATAAATGGACTTTTGTAAACTGTGGTAATGAGATCGTTGGGCAAAGTTTTTATCAAAAAATGTACATCAATGGCACTAAATACTCAACCAAGAAAATTAGAAAAGACTGTGATTAAACATCTCGCGAATTATCTTGACGCGATTATAACTGGTAAAAATAATATCGTCACAACTTTCTTGGGGACTGAACTTGTGTGCTGCCGAGGCCAGTCTCAGATGAGCGACATCACGGAGACTGCGTCAAAAGAATCTGTTGCCTTTCTTGAATATTGGAATGACCTATTCAACTTCTAATCTTTGGGTACGAATATGAGAACAAGTTATGGGGCTATTGCAGCAGCAAACTCTGACAGGAACCTAATTGGTATACAATATTTATCGGACGAAACGCTTTTGTTGAGTGATTTTTGTTACATGAATACTCCAGGAATATTTACTTCTAAATTACCCATGCTGGCAGGTGTTTTTGATTTGAATACTCCAGTATTTCCTTCGTTTTCTTTGGGGTAGGAATTTCGGAAAGCTATGGCTGGAAATTCGGCTTTCGCGTAATTATCATCAGTAGCATCGCCGTTGCTATCACGTGGTGAAGGTTTTGAGTGTGTTCTGGCGCTAGTATACATTACATAAGGCAATAATTTCTTAGGATTTTCCACCAAATTACGTGATAGGGTTTCGTTGTGAGAGCTATTATAAGCTTCTCGGTTTGAAGTTCGAACTAAATTTCGAGTTTCTGTAAAAGATAGTGCGTCTTGAAGATTTTGTGTCTGTTTAAATTTGGCTTGCTTTTTTCTTTGCTTTTGCAAATGTGATCTAACCTGTATTGTGTACCACGGCGGGTTAGCTCCGTGATCTGATCTACACTCACATTGCTAATTTCGAAAGACTGGCGATTTTTACCCAGGAAAGTGTTAATGGAAGTTTTATATGATTTTTTAAATAAATATTTCTTTTCGTTTAATTTTGATAGATTTAGGAAATCCATAACTTAGTCTCGCTACAACAACTCTGTATTCACTAACCCCATTTCTGTTTTGATGCTCGTTATTGACTTCGGATTATTTGTTGCTAAGAGGAAAAGTATGTTTCTCAACCATTTACTATTCTAGTGAGTTCATGAACTAATTGCTTGACGTAGTTTCGGAGAATGCGTACAGTACAATTTTGGATGACGTTATATGCTAGTCTCAGGTTTTTAACATATAATTTTGTTAAAATAACGAGGGTAAGATAAAATCACCACCAATTAACATTGTATGGTTTGGGAACGTTTTTGAAATCTGGTCCAAGCTTTATTTTGAACATTTCTGCAATCGAATCGTCTGAGTCAGGGGTCGCTAAGATGAAGTAATTATTAATTTATTCTGGTTGTCCGTTGTAACTACTTTTCGCACCAGCTTATTGGAGCTATTTCCTTCAATGTCGCCACGGGATAAACCGTTTGTGACAGCAATAAATACGCCACCACCTATTTTAGACATTCTATCTTTTCTAAACAGAATTTGTTCATTTTTACGTCCCACAAACGATTTAGCGAAGAACTTTAATCTTGCGGGAGTTCAAGAGGTTGTTCTGTGAGTCCTTAACTGCCTACATAGCTGAGAGCTGGAGGTGTTTCAGCACACGAGTATCAGGAAAAGAAAGCAACCTTCCATTATCATAGCACAAGATACCACTATAAGTAAAAGCATTGCCGTGAATGTGAATGGCCGACCTTGTTCTAGCCGGACACTGACAAAAGAGTCGTGAAAGCGCCAATGCAAAATACGAAGGGCGACTGCAATTATTAAGGAGGCTGATAATTTTAATAGCGAGGACCTGGCTGCGGCTATTCCATTCCGAGGTGCAGTAAACGGTAGGTTTTCAGAGTCCTCTCCGGCCACTGACACAACTACCTTAACATACAGCCTCAGAAGAATTGTCCATATATTTCTGTGCACGCCATAACTAAAGCTTCCCACCAGAAGCCAATCGCTGATTGAAAAACTGTCAGAACTGTCGGAGAACATCGATATGGCGGAGACGGAACGAATATCCACCATCCTACCCTCTCTCTTTGGTTATGACTAACCAATCACATAACAGGCTAAATAAAGTTTTACAAATATATCCAATTTCCACCATATGTCTGCAATGATCAGGACCGCATTCTTGCTGCACACCATTCTTGTCCTGTAGAAGGCCTTTGTAATGTGGTCGAAACGGGGTTTTACAATGTATTAATTAAAGTGTTTTATTCCGTGACATGGTGTAACACCTAGAAGATTTTGAATCATCTTTGTTGAGCGTATCCGTAAATCTTTAGCTCCGTCTAAATATTCCCACAACCATACACGCTGCTTTTCGATGGATCATCTCCATCCGTACTATTAACCGTACATGGTAAGGGTGTATGACTGATAACATTTTTCAGTATCGGTTCTATACGTTTTTTACAAACCATTACTTCCGTGCATGATTTCATTTTACATAAGACCCCTTATGAAACTAAGCCTGAAACCTACTTCTCCTAGATCTGTCAACAACGGGACAGTTCACCTTAGATCGCTCCGTATGGATACTTCTAGGTATTTTACGGTAGGTCCATTCCAAGGGATTTCTCTAAAATAGTTCAACCGAAAACCAGTGAACTTCTCCGTCTTTTTATGCAGGTTCAAATGTTTGTAAACCTATAGGACCAAACTGCCATAGTCATCAGTCCCTAGTCTTAAAAAATACTTTAACTAACTTACAGTAAGGACAACACCCACACCCACACCCGAGGGTTGACTCGAACCTCCGACGGGAACTGCCGCCCAGTCCGTAGTATGACGTCTTAGACTACAAATGTTTGTAAACCCATAGGACCAAACTGCCATAGTCATCAGTCCCTAGACTTAAAAAATACTTAAACTAACTTACAGTAAGGACAACACCCACACCCACGCCCGAGGGTGGACTCGAACCTCCGACGGGAACTGCCGCCCAGTCCGTAGTATGACGCCTTAGACTACACGACCATTCCGCGCGACATTCGTGCAAGAAATATTTTTTATATACAGGTTCAAAATACAACTTGCTGCACGAATTGCCGATCTTCAGAATTTTTCTTCTTTTATTTAGCTAGAGCATCCTGAAGCTAAAGCCTTCCTTCCTATAGGCCATAGGGAATACAAAATAGTTTCAAAGATCCTACAACCTTATCCAGTACAACATTATAATAAGTATTTTAAATTGTAACCACCTGATAACACTTCCTTTTCGAAATATTGAAATTATCTTCACTCATATTTATTAGTTTCGTTAAGAAAAATGTCTTGGTATATATGTGGAAATCGCGAATCAGACAATAAACATGTGCCGATGAGCAGTACGTTCTTAATTTGTTGGCTTAGACGACCCAATAATTTTATGAAACATGCAACGGGTACGACGATAATCAAATATCTTGTGTGAACAAGTCATACGTTTCGTATTGACAGTAAAACTACGTTTTGTCTTACAAAAGAACGGTGCAGTATCACAAGAAAACGATGAACGATAGACTGCTTGAGGACTTGCTTCATGCTGCCGTACAGGATGACTGGATACTGTCGGCATATGGCGTCTAATATTTGTCAGTTTTGGAGCAGTGCTGTATCATTGATGTTTCTCCTGGAAGTGCTGGCGATATAGTGAATTGACGACGAGATTTTCAGAATTTTAGTTTTTGGTAGCCGCTGCACCACGTATTCCCTCTGTGTATTCCGCTGGACATTTGTGTATCCTATGTAACATAATACACTATGTCCACTATGTCCACTATATACCAGATGTTCACTGCATACAGACATATTTGGAACGAAATGGATGTAAAGACAACCGAATACGAAAAAATACGTATCAGTAGTATCAGATCAATGTTTAACTGGAATGAAATGGTGAGGGCGAAATGTATATTTAGTTACAATTTTCTGGTAACGAAGCGGAGAGAGCAGGAGTATCTGTTGTCGGTGATGCATAAACGGTAGCGTTTTCAGTTTTGTTTTTAAATTCTTCACACGTCCACGATCCTCTCATCCAAAGCGAAAGAACTCTCAGGCGTATTACGTGCTTCCAGCAAGGTAACAGAGACTGCCTTTTTTTAAATTCTCTCTGAACAAAGTTGAAACGCAAAATCCGGTGAAACAAAATACTTTTGCCGCCTAACTTGCAGCCGGCCGACCTTGCGGCAGGATCCCTCGCCGTCGGCCCTAAACCCCCACCGACCCGGTGTAGAGATAACATGCTCTGCAACTCCTCGCCGTGCTACGCCCGCAGAATTAAAACTGAGCGCAAAATCCTTCCAGTCTTCAAGCTGGCTGCCTGAATTAATAAAAGGGTTACGGAGAGCTGCTCACAGCGAATTACTCGTTAGAATGACTTTGAGATTGTTCTGCCCCGTCGGAACTGATACGAAGAAAAAAGCACCAGAATGCAAGACTAAAGTTCATACATTATGCTATAAGACGTGCAGGGTTGTCGAAAGTTGTGTCACGCATATTTGTGCAAAAATATGTATTAAGATTTAAATAAACTAGTATTGCCTGTGGTCGAAATTCGACCAGTTGTGTTTAATTACATTGAAAACTATTTTAAAGGTTAAGAATTGAACATTAAGAAGAATTTAAAAAATCGCATTGACGTGTTTTACGGCCCACTTTAGATTTGTAGTTTCAAATGTTTGTTTGTATAGTCTATGGGACTTAACTACGGGGTCATCAGTCCCTAAACTTACCAACTACTTATGAACTACTTACGAACTAGGACGGCACAAATATCCATGCCCGAGGGGGGATTCGAACCCCCGACCGTAGTGGCTGTGCAGACCATGACTGAAGCGCCTCAGTCCCCGCGGCCACCACGGCCGGCTATTTGTAGTTTTATAAGTTTTTGCAAACATTTTGGAACAAAATAATAATCTAAATAATAATTAATTAATTAATAAGAGTGTCTGAAACCGTTTTAGGAAAAACAATTTTTGGTAGTGGTGGGTTTCGAACCACCCACCTTTTGAGTCTCAGTCCAGCACCTTGCCCACTACGCTACGGCTATAAACCAAAACATGTGTTTTTTAATCTCATACTATTGATAGCCGTTGTTAACAGCTGTTAATATGGCATTTGTAGACATTAAATTATCATTTATCGTACGAAGAATGTGGTTTTGTTAATTCCTCAGTGTGCCGTTGTTTTGAAATGACAGCGTGTAAGTTACAATAACAAAATCATCAAATACGCGAGGAATGTCACGTGACATTTCCGAACGGCTGGTTTTCGTTAATTCAATGGAGGGTGTCAAATCTCCGTTATTTTTGCAAATATGTCTCAAACGATACGAGATAGGAAAAAAAACACAAGGGAGCTAAGTTTTAGAGCATTTTCTCCTCTACCAATTAGGTTATTCAATTTTCGTGTCAGTTGAACGGTTAGTTGGCAATTACAGTTATATTACAAACGGCTTTTTTGTTTTACTACCGTATTTTTTGTCCGAAAAATTTGAAAAAGGGAAGTCTGGTCTCTGGCGACCTACAATCATGTCTGTAAAATTTGGTGCTGACCGGTTGAACGGTTCGTCTTAAAAACAGGGAACACCTTACGGACAGACAGACAGACGGACAGACATACATACATCCCAAAATCGCCGTTATTTTTGCAAATCTTTGAAACGCTACGAGATATGAAAAAAGCATAAGAGAGCAAAGTTGTAGAGAATTTTCTCCTCTACAAATTCGGTTATTCAATTTTCGTGTCAGATGAATAGTTAAGCCGTTATTTTCATTTAAATTTCGAGCTGTCAAAAGAAGATCGCAAAGGCCCACTTTTAGTGTTACTACCGTAACATAAAGTGGACCAAAAATGGGGGTCAGTCGGAATCAAACCTGGGACATGAAGATTATAACACCAAGGGCAATCTGACTGAGCTAATTTTATCTCTACCAATATGGCATCACAACGGCTTATAATATAGTGGCAAAACGTATGGAGAATTTGGAGTATAATTCTGAAATTTCTGTTTCTTTTTATCACTCTTAACGGCTACGTGCAAACATAATTTTGATATTCGCAGCATCTGTGACAAATCACCTTTCGAATTATGTACGTGTCATTGGCCTTCTTGTATGATTAATATTAAAAATCTGTACCCTCAGATTCGTGTTAGCGTATTTATATAATGATTTTACTTCTGCGTCTTTAAGCTACAGGACTGCAATATGTATATTACCATCGAATGTGTTGAAACCTCTGCACAGATTAAACATTTGTGCTAAGCTATGGATGAGTGTGGAACTAAGCTGTGTCGGAAGCTCGTGTGTCGCATATCATTACCTCGGTAAGCGATACGTTGTGAAAAGCAAAGCCGGCCCGCGGTGGCCGAGGGGACTAGACGCTTCAGTCACGGTCTGCACGGCCACTACGGTCGTGGGTTCGAATCCCCCCTAGGGCATGGATATTTGTGCCGTCCTTCGTGTAAGGTAGTTGATAAGTAGTTTGTAAGTTTAGGGACTGATGACCCCATAGTTAAGTCCCATAAGCTTAACAAACATTTGTGAAAAGCAAAGCCCAGGCTCATTTGCCACTCGCGAGCGTTGTTTTTGACATGATCTGCATCGAATTGACGCATGGTGCAGGGAATGGCAATTAAAGCTCAATGTAGACAAGTGTAATGTGTTGCGAATACACAGAAAGAAAGATCCTTTATCATTTAGCTACACTATAGCAGGTCAGCAACTGGAAGCAGTTAATTCCATAAATTATCTGGGAGTAGTCATTAGGAGGGATTTAAAATGGAACGACCATATAAAATCAATCGTCGGTAAAGCAGATGCCAGACTTAGATTTATTGGGAGAATTCTAAGGAAATGCAGTCCGAAAACAAAGGAAGTAGGTTACAGTACACTTGTTCGCCCACAGCTTGAATACTGCTCACCGGTGGGGGATCCGTACCAGTTGGGATTGATAGAGGAAGTGGAGAAGATCCAACGGAGAGCAGCGCGCTTCGTTACAGGATCATTTGGTAATCGTGAAAGCGTTACGGAAATGATCGCTAAACTCAGTCCTGTGAAGTTAGTTTTTTTTTTTTTTTTTTTTTTTTTTTTTTTTTTTTTTTTTTTTTGGAAAATGTACAGTTTTTTCAGCGTTCTAGACAGATATACAATAGTTCTGGAGTTCTCGGTACAAAATTTAAATAGTTCTGCAAAATTTCGCCGAAACAATACCACAAAATTTAATTTTTTTTAAATAATTGTTTGCCTAATTGTACAAACATAGTTCTGATCACAGTTCTAAATAGCTCTCAAAGAGTTCAACAGGAAATCCTCATGACATTTTCATGAGATAACTGCAATAATGGGGAATCCATTTAGACACTACTGTGAAGTTGGCACCCCTTTTCTCAAAAATGTGAATTTTTTTCAGAGTTCTAGGCAGATATGCAATAGTTCTGGAGTTCTCTGTACAAAATTTAAATAGTTCTGCACAAACTCGCGAAAAAATTATAACAAATTTTAGTTTTTTCCAAATACTTATTTGCCTACAAGTGTAAACATTGTTCTCATCACAACTCTAAATAGCACTCAAAGAGTTCTGCAGAAAATTCTAACTATATTTTTGCCCAGATAATAGTTCATGAGATAATTGGGTAAATGAGGGACATAAACTACATAAAATTGCGCCAGAGTCGTGTGAAGTTGGCACCCCTTTTTTCAAAAATGTAAATTTTTTTCAGAGTTCTAGACAGATATGCAATAGTTCTAGAGTTCTCTGTACAAAATTTAAATATTTCTGCAGAATTTCGTGAAATGTCGCAATTCTGAATAGTGGGAGAGCTGTGAACTTGGCACCCCTTTTTTCAAAAATGTAAATTTTTTCAGAGTTCTAGACAGATATGCAATAGTTCTGGAGTTCTGTGTACAAAATTTAAATAGTTCTGTAGAATTTCGCCGAAAAATAGTAAAAATTACCACAAACTTGAGTTTTTTAGTTTTTTTAAAAAATAATTATTTGCCTATTAGCGCAAACATAGTTCTGATCACAGTTCTAAATAGCTGTCAAAGAGTTCTACAGGAAATCCTAATAGCATTTTTCTGTGAAGATTATACTTTATGAGATAATTACAATAATGGTGTATCCATTTACATGCTACTGTGGAATTTATACGCTTTTTTTTTTTTTTTTTTTTTTTTTTTTTTTTTTTTTCAAAAATTTAGAATTTTTTTCCAGAGTTCTAGGGACATGTGCAATAGTTTTTGTTTACGATAAGCAGTAATCACTCAGACGTAAAAACAACAAATTCAATGTGCAGCGGATAGAATATCTGTCAAGACCTAAGAAAAATGTATATTTCTGCAATAAGGGGCACAAATAAGACAGCTTATCAGATATTCAAAATTGTGAACACAATTTTTTTTCGGACAATTACATAGAAATATTCACATGAACTCTAGAACTATAGTATATGTACACAGAACCACAAAAAATTATGTGTATTTCTCGAAAAAATAGTGCCAATTTACAGTAACGTGAAAATGTATTCCACATTACTGCATTTATCTGATAAAGTATAATCTGCACAGAAAAATGTCATTAGGACTTCCTGTAGAACTCTTTGAGAGCTATTTATAACTGTGATCAGAACTATGTTTACGCTTATAGGCAATTAATTATTTGGAAAAAACTAAAATTTGTTATAATTTTTTGTAATTTTTTCGCGAATTAGTGCAGAACTATTTAAATTTTGTACAGAGAACTCCAGAACTGTTGCATATATACCTATAACTCTGAAAAAATGCACATTTTTGAGAAAAGGGGTGCCAACTTCACAGTAGCGTGTAAATGGATTCCCCATTATTGCAATTATCTCATGAAGTATAATCTGTACAGAAAAATGTCATTAGGATTTCCTGTAGAACTCTTTGAGAACTATTGAGAACTGTGATCAGAACTATGTTTGTACTAATAGGCAAAAAATTATTTTGAAAATACTAAATTTTGTGGTAATATTTTGTATTTTTTCGGCGGAATTTTGTAGAACTATTTAAATTTTGTACAGATAACTCAAGAACTATTGCATATCTGTCTACAACTCTGAAAAATATGTACATTTTCCAAAAAAGGGGTGCCAACTTCACAGGACTGCTAAACTCCAGTGGAAGACTCTGCAGGAGAGACGCTCTGTCGCTCGGTACGGGCTTTTGTCGAAGTTTCGAGAACTTATCTTTACTGAGGAGTCTAGCAGTATATTGCTCCCTCCTACGTATATCTCTCGAAGAGATCGTGATGATAAAAACAGAGAGATTAGAGCCCACACAGAGGCATACCAACAATCTTTCTTTCTGCGAACAATATGTGACTGGAATAGGAGGGAGAACGGATAGTGGTACTCAATGTACCCTCCGCCACACACCGTCGGGTGGCTTGCAGAGTATGGTTGTAGATGTAGATGTAGATATGACAGCATAATTTTGCAACAGTGTCTTGGAAGTGTTGCAAAACTAGGTACAACTATACTTCACTAAAAACAGTATTGAAATGAAGTACCTATAAAAATTTTAAACACTTTAGAACAACAATGTAACATCATAGCCGTAACAACACAATCAGGTAAAAAGGATAGGCCATAGATCCAACCATACTTTACAGAAACTTTGCAATAAACATTCAGTTTCATGATGATGGCAACATGAATGAATTATCCCACTTCATGGTGCGTAAAATAGAAGAAACATTGCAGAACCATTTTCAGATTTACCTACACCCTCCATACTCAACGGGTTGACGCGTTTGTTCGTCTATGCAGTTATTGCCTTACATATTTGCAAAACAGATAAATTCGCGACACCTCAGACCATACCACACGCCTCCAGTCAACTGCTGTTCGATTTATTTGTTTGGTTCTATGAAGTAATACGGTACTTCTGCTTGCACCGACGTGAACAATCGCCCTACGTCAGATATCCGTCCCATTTTGAGGCATCTGACTGTGTTGATACCGTGCGATTAATACTCTCGTGCTGACTACATCACTGTCATGACTTATGTCAGTAGTCAATAGTGGCGGGTCACTGGTAGCAAGATATTGCGACGCTATCACGATTAAACGAATTCTGAACAGAAGATGTTCACTATTGTACTTTGAAAGTTCTGATAGTATCTTACTAGCTGTTTCCATGTTTATTATTATGTTCTATACCTACCATTTACTAAGATGCGCTACTTTATGTGTCAGCTACTGAAATAACTCATTTAACATTGTTATGCTTTGGCCTACTATTATTTAACTCTGAGTGAAAACCTGGTGTGTGTATATGTGTTCACGCGTATTCATTTACTCATGAACTGGATTTAAGTTACATCTGATGATGCCTATGTTGTATAGTGAATAAAACAGCACTATATTAATTTGTCACTGTCACCGTTACTGTGAAACAACTTTGGCTGCTCGGCTTTGTATTAGACTGTATTTATTTTCATATTACCTTATATCTTCGAGAGTGTTTCTCGCTCTTGAGTCCATTTCCGTGTAGTTGATTTATTTCTCTCCTGAAATCTTGCCATTTGAATTACTTCTCTAAGAAGTGTTCTGTTTCCTATTGCGACTGTTGTAATTCCATTTTTAATTCAATTTTATTATTTTTAGTTGTGGGTGTCTACCGTGCAGTCTTATTGGGAGTCTGCATATTAAAAATATATTCATTTTTATCGTTTTAATTTGTTTTTATTTATTTTGGTGTGTGTGTGTGTGTTTATAGACTCGTGTTACCTGACAGTTCTTTGACGACATAGAATAATGTTCAATTGCAGAATGTCTTGTAATCAGCTAGTATTTGTTTTCCTTCAGCTATCGTTTCGATATTACATAGTTTTCCTCAGTTACTAGTTTTTGTGGGAATTTGCGTGTGGGAGAGGGATCTTGGTATATTTAGATATTGTCAGGTCTGTGTTGCTTTCTGTTGGAAGGTATTTCATGTCCATAAGATATTCCGCAAATGTAGTGTGTCAGTTGTTACTTTTTAGTGCTCTTCTGTGTTCTGTGTAACATGTATTACAGATTCTGCTAGCCTGTCTAATATAAATAGTTTTTCATTCCTAACATACCAGATGTGCTTCCATCGTTTGTGTTGGTTTTTCATGTTTTCTTCTGTATTAATTTTTCAGTTCTGTTGTCTACTTTTATTCCTTATTTTTTTAGTATGTTGCCATCTCTAAGGGTTGCTTTCTTGTAGCTGGTGAGAGTGTTTCATTTGTTTGTTTGTTGTAGATATTTTGTGTTCATATGTGTTCTATTTGTTGTGTCTTGTGTGTGTGTGTGTGTGTGTGTGTGTGTGTGTGTGTGTGTGTGTGTGTGTGTGTGCGTGTGCGCGTTTGTTTTACGTGACTGTATGTTGGTGGTCATCTGTTGGTTTCCCCTTTAGTTTTGTTTTAATGTTATGATTTTTTATTACAGTTTGTGTGTCACAGCAATTAATTTGTGTATTGTCTCTGACAAAGTTTTGTAATTTCTTAATTGTGTAAACTTTTATCCACTCTGTGCTATACAACATATCAACAGAAACCTGAATATCCTTAAAGGTACCAACAGACCTCCACAAAAAGCAATAATTGAGGTAACCTACCAAATACAGAAAGCCACAGTTGAAGGAAAGAAAATGATGAATCAGTACACTATCATCTGCACTGGAATTTCACACTCTGCTCTCAGAGAACTGTCAGATAACACGAGTCCATAAACACACACACACACACCAAAACACCGCAATTCTGTCAGGTTTTCTCACTGAGAATGGAACACAGGCAATCAGCAGATTTTTAGGACGACTGATTTTATACAGCTCTGGATATAAAGATGTCATAGTCAGATGTAATAGTTATGTTTATACAGGGTGATCGGTAATACCTGTTAAAAACTCAGAAAACTTTTAGAGGAAGTAAGTACGTGACAGCTTGATTAAGAACCTATGTCCCAAAATGTCATCCAGTGATGCTATGAGCACCTCTTTATCATTGACACTGTGAACGAAATAATCTCATCTACGGCAAGACTAGCTTTTCTTCGTGGAAGTTAGTATGGAGCAAAACAAAAGGTCTGGAGTACATGGACTTTAAAATGCTTATCCTAAGTCTTAGGAACAATTGACCGGTAGGAACAGACGTGTATACAGTATCGAAGATAGATATATGATGACAGCACTTAAGTATGCATATTATGACAATATTTATTACACATTTTGTAGTTGTTTTGCATGATACTACTTCCTAGAAAAACATGGAAGCAAAGAACTTACAGTAGAAGAGATTATACCTCAAAGATAAAGAACTGTTCTTTGCGTCACTGGTTGACATTTTAAGGCATGGGTTCCCCGTCAAAATATTGTGCACTCCCTCTCTCCGACAAGTCAATGAAGCTTATAATGGGAGTTTCCTAACACCCTGTATGCCGTAGATCGTGTTACGCAACACACTGCGCGTTCTAGCGGCGGCAGTGCAAAGAGAATGATTAAATAGAGTGTGACGAAATTCCCTTTACAGATGTTGAGGACATGTACTGAGGACCAAAATGGTTCAGTTAAACGTAGTTACGAATGTACGGTATAGTCCGTTTTCGAGTTACACGCAGGATACTACGAAACACGTGGTCCTCTGATTCCTCCAGCGTGTCGTATGGGTCCTATTTCAGACAGGGCTCGATGTGATATCATCGAAGTAAAAAGAGATTCTGTAGCGCAGTACCATGTGTCATTCACACCATGACCCTTATATGGTCCTTCAGTATCAACTGTAGCCATAATCTGAGTTTGTAGGCGTGTCGGGGAGTGTTGGGGTGTCGTGAATGATATATTTTATAAAACCCTAAAGGCAGTAATGTATAGGGTTGAAATAAGGACAACAAGCGACTACAGGTGATTAGTGAATGGTGTACGTAGTCACGTAGGCTCTGGGCGTGGATAATGTGGGCGATTTTCGAGTGTGATCTCGAATTTTGCGTATTGGGGCAAACGCTTCCTTTCCTTTCATACGGTAAACGTCTGCACTGGTCTCGCCCTTAGTCCACTAAGCGTGTAAAAGTGATAACAGATCTGTATTATGGACAGACAACGCACCCATCCCGGTCAGAGGCTGTGTTTAAGTCGCCGCTATCCGGAGCAGAAAGTATGCTTCTGACTTCGTTACGAATCCGCCTGGCGGATTAACGACGGTATTCGGTGTGCCGGACAGTCTTGATGTGATTTTAGACGCTTTCCCACATCCCACTAGTTGAGTGTTGGGGTGGTATCCAATTCTCACTTCACTTACACGACATTTATAAGAATATTTTCACACTTCGATATGCATGACATTGAGAAATTCGAAATTTAGCGCGGAATTCAATGAGAGACTCTTATAACAGTTCCAACAACGAAACTCTGTCTTCTAATTTGGTAGAAAATTTTAAATAAATTCTCGTCATATGTAAAATATTCTAGAGGCAAAGCACAATTTATGGGTTCAATACACGCTATCGTGTGATATGTTGATTCTACTGGCAGTTTTCCTAAGCAGAATAGTTAAACTCGGCTTTCCGAAATTCCTCCACCAACTAAGACTGTAAATACTGCAGAATTCGGATCAAGAACGGCTGACATTGTGCTTGATTTAGCAGAAGATACCCCTGGAGTAGAAAAGCAACTCACATCAGTTTACAAAAGCAGGTCTTCTGGTCCAGAATGTACACCAATTAGGTGCCTTTTAGAGTGCGCTGATGCTATAGCTCCATACGTGGCTATCATATACAACCGCTCGCTCAGCGAATGATCCATATCCAAGATTGGAAAGTTACTCGGGTGACACCAATATTCAACAGTGAGAACAGGAGTGATATGCAAAATTACAATTCTGTGGCATTGCCGTCTGCAGCATGGTTTTGGAACGTAATATTTTTTTTTTTTCGAACACTGTGCTTTACGTAATAGAGAACGACACTTTTGAGCCATAATGAACACGAATTCAGAAAGTATAGTCGTTATGAAACACAAATAGCTCTTTAGTCACATGAAGGGATGAGCTTTATGGAGTCCATATTTATAGATTCCTGGATGGTTTCTCACGCAACACTTCACAAGCGGATTCAAATCAAATTGCGTGCTTTTAGAATATCGTCTCAATTGCGCGGTTCCTGATTTTCTTTTAGAAAGAACACAACACGTAGTGACTGACGGAAAGTCATTCACTAAAACCGAAGCAATATCCGGCGCTCCCCAAGGAAGTGCTGTAGGGCTCCTACTATTCTTTGTCTTTATAAACGATTTAGGAGACAATCAGAAAGCTCTATGAAACTATTCGCAGATGAAGCTGTCGTTTGTTGGTGGGTAAAGCCACCAGAACATTAGAAGCCTCTGCAACACAATTTAGATATCTGCATCGTGAGGAAATTGACAAACGGCCCTAAATAATAAAAAGTACCAAGTCATCGACACGAGCGCTAAACGAAATCCGTCGAACATAATTTACACGGTAAATCGGTCGAATGTCACGTCGAATTACACGTGTTATACCGCCGCGGTGGAGTGGACGAGCTTTCTAAGGCGCCTCGCTGCGGAGTGCGCGGTTGCTCGCCGTCGGAGGTACGAGACCTCCCTGTGGCATGGGTGTGGGTGTTGTCGTTAGCTTAGTTTAAGTCAGTAAAAGTAGTTTTTAAGTCTAGGGACTGATGACCAAAGGAGTTTGGTCCAATAAGTTTACAAACATATCAACATTTTTTAGAAGTTTTACGGTGTATGGCGAGCGCCAAATGCGTCATCACTGATTGATAACTACGAATGAATCGGATATGCCGGTTACTCGTTTGAGCCGGTGTTGTCAGCATCTCATATAGCTTGAAAATTGTCCTACTGGTACCGCATTGTCGGCCACGGTGGCCGAGGGGACTGCGGCGCGCCAGTCACGGTCTGCACGGCCACTACGGTCGGGGGTTCGAATCCCCCCTCGGGCATGGATATTTATGCCGTCCTTAGTAGCGTAATCACGCACGTTGTAGCCCCTAAATATCTGTACCTGCCGTCTAAGAACAAGAAAATGAACTCCTTGTACACTCTGTGACATTCCACACCATTGGTTCAAATGTTCAAATGTTTGTAGTGCTTATGGGCTTAACTACGGGGTCAACAGTCCCTAAACTTACAAACTACTTATGAACTAGCTAATAGTAAGGACGGCACAAATATCCATGCCCGAGGGGGGGGGGGGGATTCGAACCCCTGACCGTAGTGACTATGCAGACCGTGACTGGAGCGCCGCAGACCACTCATCCATTGAGTCGGAGACTATTAGCAGCCAGGATAGGAAGGTAGGTCCTGTGTGTACGCTGCCGTTAATACCACTGCACAAACGACTGCATCTGGAGTAGTGTCACGAACTGGTGCCGTCTACTGTTAATAAAAGTTATCACTATGTCTTTGATGAGGAACACAATTTTACATAACTCCATGAGACCCTCACGAAGGTGTTCCGAGTCAACCAGAGAAATGGTCTGACTCTTCAGAAGTTTTAGAGCGGCAAAGTATTGTTCCTCCTAGCATGACGATGTAAAGACCCATTAAATTTAACTAAAGATTGCGGCTGGTTGTGACTGAAGGAACTCTGACGGCACAACGGTACGTTAATGTCTTCCTATAATTCTCATGCGATACCTGTTATATGTTTGTACCGTAGTATCAGTTTTGAATAGAAGATGGTTCATTCACACGTGGCACGTTTCTCTCTGAAATGGAAAAACGTGTGGGACCGGCAAGTACATCACTTCCATCCCTGTGTTACTATTCTTGTATATCACAGATTAGTTACAACACCACTGAGACAGCATGGCTTAGAAGTGCCTACGAGAACAACAGCCAACTCATCTGAATCGGAGCAAGCGACCACGCCGCAGGTGTTAGTGTTAAACTGATACGTGTGCCCATACTACAAAATCCTTCGTAAATTTGACTCGATATTTTAATTACTGAAGTAACATTGCCCGCCCAGGAAATCTGTGACATTCCATTTCGATGCTTCCTCCCATTCTGTGTGCCGTACGTCCTGCCAGGCTGTGTATACACACTGGTCAGCCAGAATGATGTGACTACCTACCTAACAGCAGGTATACCGTACTTTAACACGGATAACATGGCATGGAAGCAGTGAGCCTTCGGTTGTTCGCTCCGGAAAGTTGACACTACTGCACATGTCACCCAATTCCCACAAATTCCTGGAATGGGGCGATGAAACTGGATACATCAAGTTCATGAATAGTTGGAAAATTGTCTCCAAGTATCGGAACAATATTGTTTCCAGACAATGATGATCGGTCAGTGGGAACAGAGGGGCCAGTCCATTCCACGCAGTAATAAACGCACACCATTATATATCCACTACCAGCTTGTACGGTCTGTAACATCTCTGGAAAGGTCGCAAACAGTGATCGACGTGAACAGTCGCGATACGTGCCGCCAGAGGGCGCCCGCGAGTGTGAGCAGAGCGCTCACGTGTAGAGCAGTAGGCTGCTCAGGCGACTGCCTTCATCTCAGTCGCTATCCGTCGTTCGCAGTTGCTGTTGAGATCTACTAGCGGTCGTTTTTCCTTGGAATTAGATGTCGGATTGCTGCTAGTATCATTTTGTCTAAGTTGAACTTTTTTTATAGTTAGCAAATGATGAGCTGTAGTTTATGCCAGTTTTGTATGGACCGCGCGTGTTGCGCACTTGCTATTAAAGTATTATGTTCTCAGTTTCAGACAGTAACCAACTGTAGTTAATACTCCCCTGTTCCAATACGTGTTAGCCTGTACCGAATCCATGGCATCGAACCTGCAATTTTATTAATCACCGTGCTAAATATGGGCTCAGGGGCATGAAATTGTAAGGATAAGGCGTTGTTGCCTTCCACACGTAACTAACAAGATAATTATGTATTTTTACGGAAAACGGGGTGTTACAGGTCCCTCGTTGACAACTTAGGTCCGTGGATTCCAATATTGTGCGCCACACACGAACGCTATCGTCATCTCTTATAGACAGAAATAGGGACTTATCAACCCACGGTTTTTCAGTTGTATAGGGTCATCCGATATTGTCGCGAGCCCTGGAGAGGCACTGCAGCTGAAGTTGTCAGCGAAGGCCTTTGACTCGGTCGTTTGCTACCACAGCATATTAACGACAAAATGCGCCGCATTTCTGTAAGGAGCCCTGACACCAAGTTAAATAATATCCCTGATGTGTTCAGTCTCACTACTGGCATTGTGACAGAGCTCATTATCTTGCTGAAAAATGTCACTTCCTTTGGGAAACATGACCGTCATGAAAGGGAGTATATGGGCTGCAAACAGTTGACCTCCGTGGTGTCGTGCACGAGCTCCGCTGTACTCACAGATGCCCATGTCATTGTTCCCAGAGCGTACCTGAGCCGCCCCACCTTCTATCCATAAATGATGGAATCTTAGTAAACCTACTGGACCACATTGCTATGGTCATCAGTCCCTAGACTTACAAACTACTTAAACTAACTTATACTAAGGGCAACACACACAGTCATTTCCGAGAGAGGATTCGAAACTCCGGCGGGAACGGCCGCTTAGTCCGTAGAATGACGCCTCAAAACACGCGGGAATTCCGCGCGGCAATTTGTATCCAACCTGGACTAAACTGACAAGGAGCTCTTACCAAGAAAGACCGTGGATTAACAGGCTCTCATCGACATTATGAAGATGGTATCGGTGTTCATAAGACCATGTAACGCTCTGATGACGTCCAGTGACTATGGTGACGTGCCCATTTCAATCCTAATTTCCGATTTCATGTAGTCGATTTTGGCACATGCATGGGTCGTCGCCTGCGTCGCCTGCGGAGTGTTCGGTGCACTTTGCGTTCATATATACTTATACTCTGCCTAGCATTAAAATCTAATGTTATAAACGCCATAGTTTGCTGCCTGTGCTCTTTTACCAGTCTGCCCAGACTATGAAGTCCGACATCTGTATTGAGTGGTGGCGGTCCAACTCCTCGACGTTTGACACAGTCAAGTATAGTACTCTTAGAAAAACTGCTCGTACCCCGCATCAGAGACATCACAATTTGATTTGGCTCAAACTCAGATAGACCGCGCACTTTTCCCACTGTGCACACAGACAACACGCTCGCTGATTGTACATGCACAGTGAGAGTATCTGACTAGGAGTTATTCTTCGTTAGGTGACGCTGCTATCGCCTGGACAAGTTTATGTCGATAGGAGGTATGACGTCATGATGTTCTACCTGATCATTGTACTTCAAAATGTAAAGCTACATAGTTTTTCATAACAACATGAAATATAGGAAAAGTGCAAAATACTTTTTATTTATTTAAAATGTGCCTTTCAAGCACAGGCACCGCACACGTAATAATTAAGGGTAAAGTTCGATGGCTTTATTCACCTTAATTACATAAGTACGTTGCGTTTGCTCTGCGTCTTAACCTACCCTTTAGTTCTCAGTCGTGTGAAGAGTTGCCAGAAACGACACTTTTACGGATTCCACCTTAAGCTCTACTTCCCCTCTCGCCGGTTGGATAAATGGTGTAGGTTAGGGGCATGTAAGTTACCGAATTGGCAAATGCACGCCCAAGACCACTAAGCCATACCAAACTATTATTATTATATTCAATTACTAAACAAATGTTCTAAAGCGTCTATCGATGACAGCTCTACTTTATGTTACGAACGTTTAGCGAGCAGTGGAATTTTCGTAGTATGCCAAAAAGTTTAGGGAAACTAAAAATTTTCTATCGTAAATAATTCTTAAAGTGATACGTTACTCAAGGAAGAGTGTGTGCTTTTGAAAACAGAAAAATTAGGATTAGAAAACAATAGAATAATTCGACGTACTACATTTTAAGTCTCGAACATTCTTAAGAGCAACAACTTCTAATAATGACTAACTTTGAAATACATAGATTTAGAAAGAATAGAACTAGAGCTGTCAAGTGAGATGCTTAAAAACTGAAAGAAGCTATTTTAGGGTGATTCGAATTTGGGAAGGGCACTTTACTTTCAGCTGAGAAAATTTAATTTTTTCTACTCGACGTTCTATTAATTCTCTTCATGGCAGTCATGAAATTCTACGGCAGTGTAAGTCATATTTATTATCCCCATGTTTACACAGGACATGATAGTGTACAGTATGGTTAACCACCTATAGAGCTAGATTCTAGGAGATCAACCCACGATCTGCAGCACACGATTCTGCGACGTTGCCCGAGGTCACAAAGGCCTTTGTCGGTTTGCGGTAAAAAATCGGCGACGGCCTGCGACAAGGGTGGTGGGCACGTAAGCCCGTGGCCCACTAGTCACGTTCCGCCCTTTGCAAGGAGCGGATAACGACTCCACGAGCCTGCGGTGCTGCCTCCCCGTCCCGCTTCTGTGAAATACGTTCCCTAATCTCTCACGCCCATTTCGGCATCCCGCGCTACACCACCTACAATGGCTTTTCTATCGGTATGGCAAGAAATGTTATTTCCGTGAAGCTTCAGAGTTTCAAGGGATCTTAAAGTCCGAAAGAACAGACGCCACTTGTGATTCTGCAGCTGGCTGGTATCAGTCGACAAGCAAATAAAAAAGGACGCTAATATGAAACTTCCTGTACTGGCAGATTAAAATTTGCCCGCGAAAGGCAAATGTCACAGTTTCGAGTCCCGGTTACTACACACAGTTTTAATTAGCCAAGAAGTTTCATATTAGCGCACACTCCGCTGCAAAATTTCATTCTGGAGACATCCCTTAGGCTGTGGCTAAGCAATGTCTCCACCATATCCTTTCTTCCAGGAGGTTCGTAGGAGAACTTTTGTGAAGTTTGGATAGTAGGAGGCGAGGTACTGGCAGAATTAAAGTAGTGAGAACGGACCGTCAAGCTTGCCGGGATAGCCCAGACGGTAGAGCGATTGCCCACAAAAGGCAAAGGCCCCAGGTTCGAATCCCGGTTCCGGCACCCAATTTTATTTTGCCAGGAAGTTTAAAAAATAGCGCTAACTGCTAGTGGGCATTGAAATTAATCAGTGGGTAAATTTGAAGATTTGGGCGAACTGAGATCCGAACCCGGATCGTCCTTCTTACTAGGCAGTCGCGATGACTACTACACCACTGGAGATGTGGCGATTACCACGGCCACGCGTGCTATCCTTGCAGTCGCGGTTGAGTGGCCGAGCGCTCTAAGGCTCCTTGCTGCGGAGCGCGTGGTTTTCGCCGTCAGAGGTTTGAGTCCTCCCTGGGGCAAGTGTGTGTATGATGTCCTTAGAATAAATTAAAGTAGTTTGTAAGCCTAGGGACTGATAACCGAAGCAGGTAAGTCCCTTAGATAAATGTACGCATATCCTCGTCATATCCACACATTAGTTACGTAGTGCCCCTATCGCATGACTCAGTACTCTCAGCATTTCACCAGTAATCTTTTTGTCCTATCTTGGGCAAAATATAATTTTCCTTTAAAAAATTTTACGTTTAAAGCACAGGCAACACACACATATTAATTATGGCCAAGGATCGATGTCCTTCTTCACCTTAATTGTATAAGTACGTGGGTCTTAACCCATCCTTCACCTATCATTGATGTGAAGAGTCGCCAGAAACGACAGGTTTTTGGGAGTCACGTTAAACTGTACGTCCCCTTTTCGTTTGTTTGTATTTCTATGGGACCAAACTACGTTAGTCACCAGTACCTAGTCTTTCAAACTACTTAAACTAAGTTAAACTAAAAATGTTCAAATGTTTCTCAAACTTAAGGGACTTAACTGCGGGGTCATCAGTTCCTAAACTTAAAACTACCTATGAAATATCTTATACTAAAGACGACACAAACATCCATACATAAGGGGGGATTCGAACTCCCGATCGTAGCAGCCGTGCAGAGTGTGACTTAAATTTTATCGTAGCATGATGGGCTTAAAAAGACGGTTTCAAATATGTTTATATCATAATACTTCGGCAAATAGTTTTTGAGACACAGATATGTTCCCGTATCGTATTCTTCCTTCGAACCTCCGCTTCGAAGGAAGAATACGATACGGGAACATATCTGTGTCTCAAAAACTATTTGCCGAAGTATTATGATATACACATATTTGAAACTGTCTTTTTAAGCCCATCATGCTACGATAAAATTTAAGATAGGCTTCCATAAAAAAACTAAAACTTGCCTCATACCTCTGTAATAAAAATAGCACAAATGTGAAATGTCACTTATTCAAGTAGTCCCTGTCCCTGCAATTCACTGTCCAAACGGTATCTTTGTATTTATTACGGTCGGGGCGACACAAGGGGTGTTATTACTTAACTGCCTCATCCTGTATATATAAAAATCCTGTGCCACGATGTTTGGCCGCCATGAACTGTCAAAGTACTCAACTGATCTTAATGACATTTGACGCAATGTGTGTGATTTGGTCCATGTCAGAAGTTGTTAGCTGGATTAATAACTTCAATAATAAATTTATTGTAAAATAAATTGTTTCATCAAGGGAGGTCAGTATCCATTAATTGGCCCAGTTTTTGAATTGAAAGCCGGTCAAGAGGTAAAGTTCTGCGTAGTGGAGCCGAAGATCAAGGGTTTGAAACACGCTAGGATCACGAACCTTTCTTATTTTGCGTTGCCTCTATGGAGTTGGCGAGCGTTCTAAGGCGCCTTGCTGCAGAGCGCACGATTGCTCTCCATCGGAAGTTCGTGTCCTCCCTCGGTCATGAGTGTGTTTGTTGTCCTTCGCTGAAGTTAGGGTAAGTAGTTTGTAAGGCTAGGGACTGATAACCACATAAGTTAAATACCTTAGATTTACTATCATTTGAAAATTTATTTTGTGTTTCACCAGTTACCAAGGTTCGATTCCTCCCTCCGGCATGGGTGTGTGCGTTGTCGTGAGGTGAGTTTAACTTAGTTTAAGTAGTTTGTAAGACTAAGAATTAATGAGCAATGAAGTTAAGTCCCATAGATTTTACAAACATTTGAAAATTTCATAGCACCCAAATCTACAGTTTTATTCCTGTCTTGGTGGAATTTTGCACACTGGACCATCAAAAGAATAGAAACATCATTGTCAAGATTGCGTACTATGCATGGCAGGAGTCTTTTACTTCAGACTGTAACACCGTTAGACCGATCACCATGAATTTGGCATTTGTTGTAAAGTTTCGTGTACGTTGTAGTAAGGGGATGAACAGAGGGAGCCGACAGGAAAAGGCTAAACGGAGCGAGAGAGATAATGACAGAGGTAAGGGGATGGATAAGTTGGATATAGAGGAGCAGGAAGAAGAGTAGGACGAGGCAGAATTAGATAGAGGCAGAGAGAAGGGTGGGTGAGGTGGGCAGGGAGAGGAGGCAGGAGTACATGGATTAACTGTATACTGGCATAAATAAATATCCGAGCAACGCCGGGTTTTCAGCTAGCTAATACAGTGAGAAGCCTAAGAGGGCAAAGAGGTACGAAAGAGGCAGGGGCTCGTCTTACAAGCCGCGGCTGACTGGCCGAGCGCTTGGAGGCGCTATGCTCCTATGCGCGGGGCCGTTCCCCGTCGGAGGTTCGAATCCTCCCTCGGGCATGGCTGTTTCTGCTGTCTTTAGTATAAGTCAGTTTCTAAGTAGTTTGTCTCTTTAGGGACTGATGACCCCGCAGGTAAGTCCCATAAGCTTAAGAAACATTTGAACATTCGAATGGAAATCTATTGTTACACTCGTTAGTTCAAGCCGCGCCAATGTAACTGAATTGATTTCCCTTATACTCGAAGAACAAATACACACTCGTAAATTTTTGAATAGACAATATATTATCAGGTTAGTATTCTGTCTGACGATGAAAATGTTAAATCACTGTTTGCCGGCCGCGGTGGCCGAGACGACTGCGACGCGTCAGTCACGGTCTGCACGGTCACTACGGTCGGGGGTTCGAATCCCCCGCCGGCCACGGTGGCCGAGGGGACTGAGGCGCTCCAGTCACGGTCTGCACGGCCACTAAGGTCGGGGGTTCGAATCCCCCCTCGGGCATGGATATTTGTGTCGTCCTTAGTCTTAGCTAGTTCATAGATAGTTTGTAAACTTAGGGACTGATGACCCCGTAGTTAAGTCCCATAAGTTCTACAAACATTTGAACATTTGAACATTTTTTTCGAATCCCCCCTCGGGCATGGATATTTGTGTCGTCCTTAGTGTTAGCTAGTTCATAAGTATTTTTTAAGTTTACGGACTGATGACCCCGTAGTTAAGTCCCATAAGCTACACAAACATTTTTTAAATCACTGTTTTGTCTCATCTATGAGCACATTAAAATGAAGACAGTAATTTTATCTCTGGCTATTAGAGGATTTTACATTTGTCATAAACAACGGCACAAATTTTCAGTTTACCCCATTGATTTGTTTCAATGCCCACTAGCACTAGCATCTAGCGTCGTAAATGTCCTTGTCTGTTGATCCATACTTGTAACATTAGGTATTGCATAAAGAGTTAAGTATGGCATAGCACTCTGCAGCAAAGATTGTACTTATTCGCTAATTGAATTTTCCTACGCTTATATATTCCGAATAAAAGTCTTGGTATTTTTATTGAACGCTATTTCATAGACTAAGTAAACCATAAAATATAAAACAGTAACTCGGTGATCAGGGCCAGGGAACCGCGACATGTGAACCATACACAGCGCTATTGTATTCTACAAGGCGTGTCTTTTAAGTTCGGTGAATGGTCCCGTATTTTACAAACCGCGCTGGCGAGTATGTAGAGCGCGCGCATACACACTGACGGACATGTTAACAAGCGCCACCTATCTTGAAAAGCACTGCAGTGAAGCGCTGGTATACGCTGCGACCCAGCGAACTAGGTCAGTGTGAGAACGCGTATAATTGCAACATAGAGCGTAAAATAGAGCATCGCGTTGACATTTTGTTTCGAATTCGGCAAACTGGAGACGGAGATCCACCGGATTTTAGTGCAAGTGTGTGGTGTCGAAGAAGTGAGTATGTTGAAAAAATCCAAGATAAAGGCCGGCCGCGGTGGCCGAGGAGACTGAGGCGCTCCAGTCACGGTCTGCACGGTCACTACAGTCGGGGTTTCGAATCCCCTCTCGGGCATGGATATTTGTGCCGTGCTTAGTATTAGCTAGTTGATACGTAGTTTGTAAGTTTAGGGACTGATGACCCCCTAGTTAAGTCCCATAAGCTGTACAAACATTTGAAACATTTTCAAGATAAAGACTATGTTAATTACCTTTTTCGATAGAAAGGCCTTGATCCATCATAAATTTCTACCGGAGGATCGTTCTGTTAACGCGGAAGTCTACGACGGAATTATGGAACGGCTGCTTTAAAGCACCCGGCGGCTTCGGCCGGAACTATACCGGAGTGAACAGTGGAATTTTCTGCACGACAGTGCCCATCCGCGTACTCAACTTTCTCGATAGACGCAAGGTCACTGTGCTTCCATACCCTCCTTATTCTCTAGATTTATGGCCGGCAGACTTCTTTCTGTTTCCCCGCTTTGAACTAGCCTGAAAGGCTTAGGCTTCGCAACGACTGCGGAGATAAAACAACGTGTGGCCTCATTGCTTCGAGCGATTCCACAAGAAGCGTTTGCTGTCAGTTTCCAACAACTGTACAGCTGTACAATACAGAAGTGTGTTGTAGCCAATGGCGATTACTTTGAAGGCCAGTAAAGGTATTTTGTTTGTAACTCTTGTTTCCTATATGTCCTGAGACCATTCAAAAATATTCAAATATTTATAAGTCTAAGGGACTTAACTACGGAGGTTATCAGTCCCTAGGCTTGTAAACTACATGAACTAACCTGAGGGCAACACACAAACCCATGCTCGAAGCAGGACCAGAAACTCCGACGGAGAGCAACTGCGCGCTCCGCAGCAAGGCGCCTCAGAGTGCACGATCCGTTACAGCCATGCGGATAAGATGCCTGTCATCTCGACTGCTAGTGATACGAGGCCATTGGTATCCAGCACGACTTTCCGTATTGCCCTCCTGAACCCACCGATTCCATATTCTTCTAACCAACGCGAGCAGCAATGTCGTGATACGATAAATCGCAATTGCAATAGGCTAAAATCCGAACTTTACCAAAGTCGTAAACGTGATGGCACGCATTTCTCCTCCTTACACGAGGCATCACAACAACGTTTCACCAGGCAACGCAGATCAACTGCCGTTTGAGTATGAAAAATCGGTTGTACACTTTCCTCATGTCAGCACGTTATACGGTTCGTCACCGGCGCCAACCTTGTGTGAATGCTTTGAAATGCTAATAATTTGCATATCACAGCATCTTCTTCCTGTCGGCTAAATTTCGCGTCTGTAGCACGCCATCTTCGTGGTGTAGCAATTTTATTGGCCAGGAATGTAGTATTGGTACTGAGTACCCTCCTCCACGCCCCCTAGGCTGGATTGCGGAGTATGTATGTACATGTAGAACAGACATCTGAAGCTGATATTTCGGATCCTGTGTCTGACTATTGAAGTTGGCTGCTATAAAGATTTCCTATGTAGTGGTATGTGTGTGTGTATGTGTGTGTGTGTGTGTGTGTGTGTGTGTGGGAGAATTGTACTTCGATTATTATTTTAATTTAACCTTTTGTTATTACAAAGACATATGAACTAATCATGTATAGGTAAGTTACGTCTCCCGATGAGCTCAACTTAGAGGTTTAAGTGTACAAAACTCTGTGACGTACAACACCTCCTATAGCGCCTAGAATTATATTTTTGTTATGATTACGTGGTTGCTAAACAATATCGATATTAAACATTTTCTTTTCCTGCCTAGCGAGAACTGCACAAAACGTTGTTGAATAATAATATGTACAGCACTTTCATGGTGTGTGGATTGCACACCATTAAATTTGTCCCAGTGGATCTCATTCTGTCGTCTGCCTTCAACTAACTTCGTATCGTCTTTCAACTTCAAGCCTCTTCGATACTTTCTTATATTTAGCACCTTTTATTTATTCCAGTAAGTTATTACGAGCCGTATATTCACAGAATAACAATTTCTTTGCTTTATGTTCAATGCACTACAATTTATTACACTGAAGGTGAAGTGCACCTCCCTGAATCAAGCGTCGATCCCTTCCACATTATCATGCATATCGCTACAACTTCCTGCCGTTATACCACAGTATCATGGTCGAGCAGCCTTCCGGGACTTCCATCGTTATCCGCTACGTCATTTGCATATATCACGAGCAGTAGCGGCACTTGGATACACCTGAACTTTCTTTCACGTCAGGCGATTTCTCAACATTAAAAAAATTACTTTCCGTTTGCAACGAAGTATTCAATGTAATCACAAAACTGATTTAATATTCAGTTCATTTCACTAGGTGACTACTTTTTTCGTCTGTTGAATAGGTAGTCACTACAGTTACTTGTAATATTTTTATTGTATAAGAAATCGGTACGTCATCCCTAATGTTCCTTCCTTCCTTTCTTATATCAGACATCTGCGTCTAATGAGCCGTGCTCAATGAACGTGTCGTAACACACCGAGAATTTTACAAAGACAAATTCACATATATCATACCGTTGTAATATAAACTATTTAAAACAATAATAAATGACTGGACATGCTATATAGGCTTCTATAATCTTATTTCTTAGATAATGAAGTACCGCTGCTAGCACCGAACAAACCGGCCTGAGGTGGTCAAGGATGGGTGCAACTTCCTACGAAAACGTTACGTTTGTAGTTGTGTGAATACTTGAGCAGAACTAACTTCTTATCCTCCTTTAGTAAGCACTTGTTCTTGAAGTTGTCCCAATCATAAAATTCCCATCGTAATATATCAGTGCATTTATTCTGATCCGCTGCTTCTTTTAGGCAGTAGAAATGTAAAGTTTCCAGACTTTCTTGAAAGCTTTAATTGTGTGACTTATGACTACATCATATGCGTACGTACACGCAGTATACATTCATGATAATAGGGCAATTTAAAAGTGTGATTATGATGTACAAATGCATCATGGTAAAGATCGTGTATTCAGAACTACCAAAGCATGCTTATACGCCAAAATAAGTTCTGCTAAGTGTGAGGTACCAAAACCTTTTTAGAAAGCACGAGATACACAATAGCTGATGTTTGTAATAACACGTGGCGTTAAGCCAACATTAAAATAGTACCGTGTAATGTTCTCTGTGTGCTAGGCTAGGTTAGAATCTATTCATCTTCTCGTCCGTTTTGTTGCGTTTGGTAGCACTATTTCGTGAAGGTATGTCGTTATGGTACTAGCTCACGACGTTGGCAGTAAGCACCTTGCTAAGGTTACCTGTGGTCACGTGATACAGGAGATGCTCTAATGGCATCTCTGTAACACCTCTTGCTACTAGTTTCTTTATACAATGAGCTGGTTCCCTTTTGATGTAAAAATCAAATAAAATTACTTCATACATTATTACGAATAAAAGTGTGGGGAAACGGACGGAAGGGAGAGTAGCGCGTTACGTCATTTTAAGTTGGTGATTAGGTTGTTCCATTCGAAACGGTAGTACTGTCATCTCTAGCGTCGTGAGTGAGATTAGTTTAAGTTGACCCCATCGAGGTTGCATGGCGTTAAATTTAAATGGTTGTGACTCGAGTTATAGGCTCCCCAGTTCAAATATTTGTAACCTTTAGGCACCAAACTGCTAATGTCCACGGTCACTAGATTTACAGACTAATTAAACTAATTTACGCTGAGGCCAACACATACAACCGTGACAGAGAGAGGACTCGAACCTCCGGCGGAAGTGGCCACATAATACTCCACGTGGTACGTGGCGCCTTAGACCGCTCGGCCATCCCGTGCGGTAGTCCTAGTTCCAGTGTATATTAATCAAAAAGTATCAGGTATTTATAGTGAATTAGAAGTAATGGATCATTCTGAGTACATATTTCATTCCGTCAACATACTTTGACTTCTGTGCACTTGTCACCTAGAAAGAGGTTGTTCAGTTATTTTGGATATGGAAGATGAAATAAAATTGCTCCAAGGGCACGTCTCCAATGACCACTCTATCGACGGAACCCTTGATCCTAATGATGAATGATTCCATTCTTTGCTTTTTGGGCATAAAGGATTTCCAGACACGGTACCTGATGGAGATGGCATTCCAATTGAACATATCAGGGTTTGAGACAAAAAAAGGCAGAGATACTAAAGTTAGGCAATCGCATTTTTGAGCGTGCATCTCAGAGATAGTGACAGAATTTTCCATCGGTAGGACGGGATAATTACACGAAATATTTATGACTATTAAATTTTCTTCATTTTCTTTGCCTTGGTAGCGCATTCGCAAGGTCGGCGCGGTTATTCCGTATTTTACACGTTTGAGGATCGGCCGGATTACCCTCCTTTCGTCACCCCATTATGCCCTGGGTGAGACCTTTGGTTTCATAGTCTGGAATTCTACCACTGTACTACAGAGCCACACCCCCCAAATCTACATCAGCGAAAACCTTAAAGAGATAATGTCATTCTGATGTGATACTACTTTCCGAAAAGCATTTTTACAAGGATGAACTCAGGCCGAATGAAAGTCCATTGTGCTAGCCGTGCGCCTAACTCGTCCGGCGGTGTTTCCTATGTATGGATCCAGTTTCATCGAGATATGAGGCGTAGGGAATCAAGTCAGTTTTTGGTCCGTTTAGGAAAAATTTCTCTTTTAAGGTCCATTTACGAAGCTACAAAGACCTCAAGGTTCATGACATAAAAAACTGGGTATCATAAGCTGTATATTTGTGGCTTCCAGCATGAACCGGCAGCGGTAGCACAGTGGTAACATACTGGAACCGCATTCGGAAAGACGTTGGCTCAAATTCCCCTCCGGCTATCCAGATATAAATTTTCTGTGATTTCCCTAAATCACTCCAGGCAAATGCTGTGATGTTTCCATTAAAAGGGCATGACGGGTTTCCCTCCCTATCCTTATCCAAAACTCCATGCGTGAGCTCCGTCTCTAATAAATACACTGTGATACCCTAAGCTTAATTCCTTTAATCCGGCAGGAAACGTTTTATACAAATCGCCGACCAGTAATAACAGCGAAGAACAGGGTCATAAAGGAATTATTGTTATATAACCTGCCCGTGATTTACCATTTGTCGAAACTAATCATATGATAGGGCTGACACAATTTTCCAAAAGTAACCAGACGAAAGTGAACATACCTTTCTTCGAATCGTTCATAGCTTCTAGTTTGTGAATATTTGTTATAAAAAAGACAAAGAATGAAATTACTATCGTATAATCAAGAAATGTATTTTATTTCCAGTTTCCTTAGTAAAACCTGAAGACTAGAATAAAGAATAATACAGAATTCCAAAACTTTACATTAAAATTCAAGGCAGCGGGCATTACATTTAAATTTACCCTTCTTAGATGTTGTTATCGTGGTCGTCACTCCAAAGACGGGTTCGATGTAACTCTCCCCGCTATTCTACTCCTATGGAAGTCTCTTCATCTGTGACTGAGAATGGTTACCTACATCCTTTTCCACCTGCCTACTGTATTCATCCCTCTGTCTCCCTCGATTTCTTCCACTGCTAAATTGACTATTCCTTGATGTCTCATAATTCTTTGTACGAACTGATTCCTTCTTTTAGTCTAGATTCTCCCGAATATTCTTTTCTCTCCAGTTATGATCAATACCCCCTCATTAGTTACGCGAACTACCCACCTATTCTTCACCATTGTGCTGTAACATCCAATTTCAAAAGCATCGGTCATATTTTTGTCTGAAGTTTTTATCGTCCAGGTTTCACTCCAGTACTGTGCTAAACTCCAGACAAACGCCATCAGAAAATGCTTCCTAACTTGTTATTTGGCAGCGGCACTTGATGGAAGAATTGGCTTAATTTTTAAGTTTTGTTCGCCATTGTAGTCATATTGCCAATAGCAAAGAAAACTTAACCCATGAAATGTGTAGAATTTACGACACTACGTTTGAGATAATATTTCCCGAAAAATCTATAGAGAATGATCTACAGGCGATTGCAACAACACTTCAGGGACAACTGAACGTAAGAGAGATGAACGTAAGATGGGATAGAAGTACAAAAGGTGCAGATGGACTGGTACATTAAATTAGGACAAATATCTAAAAAAGCAGGAAGATTTAAGCAATTTTATTGACTTTGAAAGACTTTGGAGGAATTCAATAATGTTCAAATGTTTGTAAACCTAAGGGACTCAACTACGTTCGTCATCAATCCCTAGATTTACAAACTACTTACACTAACTTAAATAACGAACGCTAAGGACAAAACAAAGGGATGACTCGAACCCCCTACGGCGAGAAACCTCGCAGCAAGACGGTTTGATCGTTCCTTAGAGGACGTTGGTTCGTTTTGTTATAGGTTGAACGTGGCGTCGTGACTCAGTTGTTTTCGTTACAGAGGGCGGAACGTCCCATCACCGAAGGCGCTAAGCTTCCGTGCCAGCAGTATCATTGAAATTTTCCCAATACTCAGCCACTCCACCGCCGCAGGTAGGATTCAATGGATTGAAATTATAGGTGTCCTGAAAAACATCGAAATTTATTGGATGTACTGTACATGACCGTAATGAGCAATTTATCTGCTTCACAATGTGCAAATTGGAGAGTAACTGATGACATGCCCTAAAGTAATAAAAGTGTTACAGGTTGGATAAAGATGTTTCCCTTGGCTTATATTATTTAATTACTATTTAGATGATTTATTTCTAAACTGCTTCCAATAAAAGATGAGAAGAAAAGAGGAAAAATGATATTAAAATATACGAAAATTCTAAAGTAAACTCCGTTCGACAGGCCTCGAGAGGCCCTCTGGCTACTGACCGCCGCGGTGGAGTAGCCGAGCGGTCTAAAGCACCTCGCTGCGGAGCGCGCGGTTGCTCGCCGTGGAGGTTCGAGTCCTCCCTGGGGCATGGGTGTGTGTGTTTGTCCTTAGGTTGGTTTACTTAGGTTTAAGTAGTTTGTAAGCTACGGACTGATGACCACGCAGTTTGGTCCGATAGATTTACAAACATTTGAACATTTTTTTTGGTACTGACCGGCCACCGTGTCATCCTCTGCCCGAAGGCGTCCACGGATGCGGTATGGAGGGGGACGTGGTCAGTGCCCCGCACTCCCGGCCGTTATGTAGCTTTCAATTGGCGTCACAAGAGCTGAGTGCATCACGCTTGCAGCAGCATTTGACAGACCCGGACGGTAACCCACCCAAGTGCTAGCCAAGCCCGATTGTGCTTAACTTCGGCGATCTACCGGGAACCGGTGTACCACCTGTGGCACGGCCGTTTGCAAAAAGGAAATTCACAATACAAGGCTGGATCTGGATTTTTGACCACCTTCCGAATGTAAGTCAATTGTGCTGAGCACTGCGATACATCGCTCGTTGCTCGGAAGACGAGGGGCAATGACGGAGAAAAAGTGCAATGCCTTTATTTGTTCCACAGTTAACAGACCATTGTGATGGTTTCTCAGAATGTGTTCTCGGCTTGTACATTCAGTAATATTCCGGTTCTAGTTGCGGCAGGCAGTGTGAAGGTGAGCCAGGCAGCGCTGCCGATACTGAGCTAGCGTCTGCGGAATGCGGCGTTCCGGGAGCGCGGTCGACAGAGGCGGCGTCCGTGGTCGCAGCAGCGTGCTGTGGGTACTTCCAGGGCGCCGGCTCCGATGACCACGGCACCAGCGTGAGCGACAGCGGCGGCTCAGCAACCCGTCCTGCGGGCCATCATTCTCAGGCGCGCACACGCTACACCGACTTAAGCCAACGGGCAGCCATTCATATACTGGTGTGACATGTGTTCTTTCTGACATTTCCGAAAGAAAGGACATGACAACCCAGAATCGTAGCTTTAAATACTTTAGAAGGGATAGGCAAATGAGGGAAATGGTTATCTTGGTCCGCCATAGGACGAAGAAGAAATTCATTGGAGACTAGTTATAATTTGTACCGGATTGGGATTCAAACCGCGACTGGCGCTTGCGCCCAGTGGTCACCTTGGCCTGTTTACTATGCGGAGTACGCATCCCGTCCGCCAAAGATTCTCACAAGTTGTACGCGACATTAGTATCCTCCGTATCGTCCATTGTCCCTCAGGATCACCACCCGGTCGAACCGTCCATCGAACGGTATTTTAGTATCTGCAGTGATAAAATGTGTCCTGACACCATCTTCGTGTAGACATAAATTTATATGTTGTTGTGTTGTCTGTTCTATCGGACATGTTCCAAGATTTCGTCAGGGCTAATTTCTTCGACCGCATGCGGGAATCCTGAGGGCGAGCATAGAGGATGGTGAACAACAGGGTCGTTACTTCTGTAGCGCGCGACTTGTTAAAATTTGGGGCGGACGGGAGGTACGCTCTGGATAGCTAAGAAGTGTAGGCGACCGCTGACTAAAAAGCGTGAATCCTGATCAAGCCAAATTTTCACTTGCTTGCAATGAAGTATTCCATTGCTCTAGTCAGCCCAACATAATCATTTCCATAATCATTTTCATTGTCCATCTTACCTTCCAAAGGACAACCGATCGTTTTGTTGTTCGAGATTTGCTCAATGTGTACAGGCGTAAAATGAGAGCTAAACAAGTGGCTGGTCTTCGTTATGTGCATCCGTCTCCAACGTAAAAATCAAAGTGTTGTCTGTGGATTGACCTTGTGACCCCGTCCTTGTTGTGGACACCGGACAGAATGTTGCTTCGCTCAGTAGCGACCATCTGTGCCTGTTGAACGGCTGTGTGTTGATTTTGATAAGAATGGTGAAGAACACAGAGACAGCTTTAAAACTAATAGACTTTTGTCATGAGCGGGAATGTTTATGGTATTCCGAGAACTGGAAACTAAAAAACAAATTTAAAATTTTGACGTTTGGAGAGAAGTGGCATTTTTAGCATTTCTTGATCTGTAAAAAGCTTTTGACAATGTTGACTGGAATACACTCTTTCAAATTCTGGTGGCAGCAGGGGTAAAATATACGGAGCGAAGAGTTATATTCAAATTGTACAAAAACCAGACCGCAATTATTAGAGTCGAAGGGCATGAAACGTTCGCAGTGATTGGGAAGGGAGTAAGACAGGGTTGTAGCCTTTCTCCAATGTTGTTCAATCTGTACATTGAGCAAGCTGTGAAGGAAAGCAATGAGAAATCTGGAGAGGGATTTAAAGTCCAGGGAGAGGGAATAAAAACCTTGCGGTTTGCTGACGACATAGTAATTCTGTCAGAGACAACAAAGGACCTGACAGAGCAATTAAACAGAATGGATAGTGTCTTGAAAGAAAGGTATAAGATGAACATTAACAATGGATAATGGAATGTAGTATCAGAAAATCAGGCGGTGCTGAAGTAATTCAATTAGGTAATGAGAAAATAAAAGTAGTAGATGAGTTTTGTAATTTGGGGAGCAAGATAACTTCTGATGGCCGAAGTAAAGAATATAAAAAATGCAGAATTGCTATGGGAAGAAAAGCGTCCCTGAAGAAGCGAAATTTGCTGTTTTTCAATATTAGTTTAAATGTTAGGTAGTTATTTCTGAAAGCATTTTTTTCGAGTGTAGCATTGTATGGGAGTGAAACGTGGACGATAAGGAGTTCAGACAAAAGGATGATATAAGCTTTCGAAATGTGGTGCTACTAACGAATGATGAAGATTATATGGTTGGATCACGTAACTAATGAAGATGTGCTTAACAGAATCGGGGAGAAAAGGAATTTCTGGGATGTCCTGACTAAGAGAAGGGAGAGCTTGGTGGGACACATTGTAAGACATCGAGGTATAGTCAACTTAGCATTAGAACGAAGTATGTGGGGTAAAAATCGTAGAGGGACACCGAGGGACGAGTACAGTTCGCTCATTCAAAAGGATTAAGGTTCCCATACGTATTCTCAGATGAAGAGGCTTGCACAGGACAGGGTAATGTGGAGAGCTGTATTTAACCAGTTTGGTGACTCAAGACCACAACAACAACAACTCTGTAACAATCGTGATTTTATCGAACGTAGCAGTAAGAAATGTAGATGCCCACCTCTGAGTTACTTCAATGTGTTCCTTTTAATCCATCTGGTGGAAATCCCAAACTATTGAGTAATACATGAGATATGGTCGAACAGACGTTTTATATGCGATCTTCCTTGCAAATTAATCAGATTTTCCCAAAATTCGAAGTCGAAAATTCGCCTTTCTCGCTGTTCCCGTTGCTAAAGTAAGCCATAGTGCGACTTCACATCTGTATTACAATTTTAACCACTTGCAGTAACTGTTAATAACTTTTCTTTTTCACTAGTTCCTGTTTATTATTTACACTGTAATCAATTACTTTGCAACTTCTCCCACTACAATAATACATCAAAGATTCAAATGAACCAGTAACATGACATAGCCGCGGCGGAATAGCCGAGCGCACCAAGGCGCGGCCGTTCCCCGTCGGAGGTTCGAGTCCTCTCTCGGGCACGGGTGTATTTGTCGTGCTTAGTTTAAGTAGTTTGTAAGTCTAGGGACTGATAACCTAATTCTTTGAGTCCCAAAGGATTACAAACACTTGAACTTGAACATAACATAATCTAGGAATAATAACTAGCATAGCCTTAGCTATAGAAATGTTGTGCAGAAGGTCGAGTATTTTTAAGTAATCGTCTCGGGACATGATCAGTGAAGTGCTGTGTATGGAGCATTGCTCAGTATAGTATTTAGACATGGGCACTATGTCAGACGGGAGAAAGGCTTAGAAGCTTTATAGGTGTGGATATATGAAAGAGAGGAATGTATAAAATTAACGGATAAAGTAAGAGTGTAGTTGCATTACAAAGGGTTAACGTGTTGATATAAATAATTGTAATATTTAAGGGGAAAGAAATAGATTGGCTATGCCGATAGAATAGAAGCGACAACATGTAAAGGAGCAATTGATGGAATGTTGATTATAAATTATATCAGATGTGGAAAAATATACTACTTCACTGACAGTATCAATCTAAATACATAGTACGCAAATACGAAAATCATAGTGGAAAATTAAGACAACTGTAAAATTTCGAACTTTCAATGATGGCCCTATTTAACAGGCACAACACATCATCATTATCTTCGTCATTATCAAGTTATTGATAAATGACATTTCACCATCCATTACTATATGAATGTGTATCAAAAGAGAATAGACGTCATTATCATGTATCATTTACCTACATATTTTCCACAGTTTAGTACTTCCATTTCACTGAAAGGCTGGGGAAAGATCTCGCACGTTAGGAATTCGGGCGAAACTGATCACCGAAGAAAGGAAATGTGGTGGTGCCATTACTTACTGAGTATTGCTGTAGTGAGAGAACCCACAAGAACCAGGAGATAAACTGAGCAAGAGGATGACCCGGCCAGCTTAGTGCAACTTCTTCGCGAGTCCTGAGGACACTCACGTGATGACAGGTGAAAGCTACGCTGTCGCTGCGGTGCTAATGATCCATCAGGTTCACACGGAAATCGCGTTTCGCCATCAAAGGCGAACGCATCCGCAATCCGGCGTTAATCGGCTACTGCAGGTGATGCGCGCTAATTGCGTAATGTACGGGTGCCAAATAACGCCACCTTATACATCTACATTTGCATATTTACTCTGCAAATCGCATTTAAGTGCATGGCGGAAGGTTCATCGAACAGCTTTCATAATGTTTCTCTACCGTTCCATTCTACAACAGCGCGCGAGAAAAAAGAACAGCTGAATCTTTGTATTTTAGATCCCATATCTCTTATTTCATTACCATAATCATGTCTGCCTTTCTTTTAATGATTTCCACCATATCTTGTGCATCATTTTCGTGACACTGTCTCCCTTACCGCGATAATACGGAACACGCTGCTCTTTTCTAAACCTTTTGTATTTCCTCCGTCAGTCCCACCAACTGATGACTCCACAATGCGCACCAATACTCCAAAACAGAACGAGCTAGAGTAGTGTTTGTTTAGTAGAAATATTGCATCCAATGAGTGTTCTACCAATAAAACGTAGCCTTTGTTCGCTTCCCAAATACATTTTTGTATGTTCTGTGCAATTAATTGCAATTCCTAGTTTTTTAGTTAAATTTACTGCCTTTATATTTTACTCTTTTATCGTGTAAATGCAGTTTAATGGAATTCTTTTAGAGCTCATATGGATGACATCATACGTTTCATTATTTAGTGCCCACTGGCAGTTATTCCACCATACAGATATCTTACCTGGATCGTTTTGCAACTGCTTTTGACTTTTCTAACCAATAAACGACAGCATAACCCGCGAAAAGTCTGAGAGAACTGCTCAGATTGTCTCCTAAATCGTTTATAAAGATAAGAAAAAGTACGGCCTCATAATAATTCCCTGAGGAACTCCGTATAAGAATTAGGTTTTACTTGATGTCTTTTCTTCAGTTTCTACATATTATGTCGTTTCCGACAGTGAATGACGAATGCAGTCGCACAGTAATGAGGCTTTAATAAATAAACACATAATTTGATTAGAATCCCCTTGTGAGTTGCAATGTCGAAAGTCTTTAGGAAATCTAGAAATATGGAATAGATTTGAGATCGCTTGTCGATATCACTCATATCACTAATCACTTCCCGAGGAGACTGAGGCGCTCCAGTCACGGTCTGCACGGCCACTACGGTCGGGGGTTCGAATCCCCCCTCGGGCATGGATATTTGTGCCGTCCTAGTTCGTAAGTAGTTCATAAGTAGTTTGTAAGTTTAGGGACTGATGACCCCGTAGTTAAGTCCCGTAGACTATACAAACATTTTTTTGAACTAATCACTTCGTGAAATTAAAGAGCTAGTAGTATTTTGAATCCGTGTTTACTATGTGTCAATAGGTCGATCTCTTCGAGGTATTTCATAATGTCCGAAAAAATATACGTTCCAAAATGCTGTTGCAAACCTACGTTAATGGGCCTGAATTTTAGCAGGACACTCCTATTACAATTGCTGAATACATGAGTGACTTGTGTAACTTTCAGGACTTTGCCGCCGCGGAGTTGCCGATCGCATTGAAGCACTATGCTCCGATGCTTGAGGCCGCTCCCCGTCGGGGGTTCAAATCCACCCTCGGGACTGGATGTTTGTGCTGTCTTTAGTATAAGGTAGTTTATAATTAGTTTGTATGTTTAGGGACGTGTGACCCCGCAGTTAAGTCCCATAACCTTAACAACCTTTGTAACATCTTTCCAGACTTTGGCTGCGACTCCTTTGCTGTGCGAAACATAGTATATGATAACTAGGTACGGAGATATTGCATCAACGTACTCTGAAACGAACCTAATTGGTATACAATTTTAACTGGAAGACGTGCTTTTGTTAAGGGATTTAAATTTGCTTTATTGATATAATGATATCTTTTTCTAAATTACGCATGCTGACAGGTGTTATTGATTAGAATTGTGAATCATTGGTTTCATTTTCTTTGGTGAAGGTATTTCGGAAAGATGTGTTTAGTAATTCTGCATTAGCAGCACTGTCATCAGTGGCATCGCCATTGCACTCGCATAGTAAAGGTATTGTATGTGTTTGCCGCTGGTGTATTTTTCACATGACTAGAAATTCTTTGGATTTTCTACTGAAATGCGCATTAGTTTCGTAGTGGAAACTATTAAATCATTTTGCATTAAAATCCGCACTGAATTTAGAATTTCCGTCAAAGATTGCCAGTATTGGCGATTTGTGTTTGTCTAAATGTGGTATGTTGTTTTCTTTGCTTCTGCAGGAGTGATCTAATATGTTTTGTGTACTACGGGGCAGCCCTTTCTTTTGTTAATTTGTTTGGTATGACTCTCTCAGTTGCTGCCGAAACTTTGTCATTGAATTTAAGCCAGATCTAATCCACAGTCTCATAAGTAGTTTCGAATTTTGAAGGATGTGGTCAGGTAGGAAAACATGTTTCTTAACAGGAACCTACGAGTAAAGCATAAATAGCCCCGAGTGAAGCCAGCAGCAGTAGCATCTGTAACTAATATCCCACATCACGCAATCTGGGACTATATTCTGTTTGCGAAAACTTCACTACACCACTGTATCCTACGAATATATCATAATTTCAAAAGTTCTGGTTAGGCAAGAATCAACAAAGGTTACAACTTAAAATGCTGCTATTAAAAGAAGTAGCTATGAAAACTACAATCTGGCTTGTCGTAAGTGCTTTCTTGGTTTGCTGTTTAAACGGTGTTGCTGTGCACCGATCACAGTAGAATTTGCCGCCCACAATTGTTAAAAATTGTTTCATCAAAGTCCCTGAGGTAGAACCCAAAAAGTATAGGGTGTGGGATCCAAGAAAATCCGTTGTTGACTTACAACAAATGTTGTCTAAGAAGAAAGGGAGGAGGATTACCTACAAAAAGAAATGACATCGCAAACGCTTTTTGAATGAAGTACAAATGGGGTGTGGTACTTTCACTGTGGCCAATACATTGTCGGAAGAGGATCTAAACATAGAAACTGATTAAGGCAATTCAAGGAAAGAGTCAAAATAGAAGATAAAAAAGTAGTCATAATCACAGAAACTAGTTACCAAAGAAAAAGGTAATATAAAAACATTGTTTGTCAAACATTCTTCGATAGACTACCTTCAATGTATATAACTTCAGAGTATGTAACATTTCTGGTGCAATTCAAAATATTTAGGCCTCCAGGGGACAATGAGGTAGTGAATAAAATCACCAGCTATTTTGGCAGTATATATATATATTGCAGTGGACACCGTGCAAACATGTATCAAAGGCATTGTTCTCTTTAAATCCGTTGATGACTTAATGCAGACTTGAAGACAATTAGTTATAAAATCAAAGCAATTTAATCACTGATGCCGGTACTGATGTTACACTTTGAATGTACAATGGATGATGTTGCAAATAGCTGTATGGAAACTATAAAGAATGGATGATATGTTTGAGGTACAAGAGAAACAGAAATGGAATTTGCACATCAGACAGAATATTTTGCAGAAAAATGATCTGGCTTAGATAAGAATGATATTAAAAACCTTGCTGCTGCATTGGAAACATTTCCAAATGTGCTGCAGAACATTTTCTTATGACGTCAAGTGAGATAGTTTCGAAACTCCATGTGATACACGAACACGAAAGATAGAATTACTGATTCAATACTGAGAGTGAATATTCTGTATTAGGCCTATAGACCTTCCTGAAATAGGAGTTATTGATTTATATCTGACAAAATTCTGGGGACTGATATACAGAACTAATGCAGCCTGCGTTATACTGCCAGTTCATTGTATAATAATGCGAAAATGAGCTCTTTGTCCCTAAGCATTTCCAGCTGGAACCGAAAAGAAATTCTTTCTTTATTTCAGTAGTTATTATTTGCGCTCACAGGTTTAATTTATTCCCATTGGAAGAATTTACTGTACGCTGTAATTCTATTAAGTTATAATTGTACCAGTTCCAGGAGCAAGATTTATACAGTTATGGGTAACCAGTTTCAGACGATACAATTTTGTGCACTGAAAATTTCAAATGTTCAAATGTTTGTAAATCTATCGGACTCAACTGCTATGTTATTAGCCCGTAGCTCACAAACTACTTAAACTAAGTTAAACTAACCTAAGGACAACACACACATCCATTCCCGAGGGAGGATTCGAACCCCCTCCCCCCGACTGAAAAATTAGGTTTGTTTTTATGTACTAAATAATTAATTTTGAATTACTAACTGTTATATGAAATAAACGGATCCTTCAATAAATGTCATGCAAAATAGGAAGTACTACTTTCAGTTATTCAGAAAAATATACCGTATCCGCACTTTCCGTGTATTTTGAAGTTCAAAAACTGACGTTATATACATAAATAACTGGTTAATACTTTTATAGTCATCCATAACAGTTTGCAATTCGTGTACACGTTGAAAGAAATTAATGTTAACAATAGAATCGACTTTCCAAAATTCCCATATATTGCAATAAAACCAAGAGATTTCCTGCTTGTTGGTGTTATTTGAAATATTTATTAAAATAAAAATAAATCGTTGGAATTCGTTGCGAGAATTGCAGTTTTTTACATTTTATGTTTTTGATGGGATTAATATATACCAGACCGATTACGGCCTATAAATAGGCCGTATTCATATCCAATGTGGCTTGGACTTTAACCCCACATGACCAGCTACCAAGCTGCGGTGGAGTGACCGAGCGCATTGAGGCGCTATGCTAGGCCGTTCCCGTCGGGGGTTTGAATCCCCCCTCGGGCATGGATGTTTGTGCTGTCTTTAGTATAAGTTAGTTCATAAGTAGTTAGTACGTTTAGGGACTTATGACCCCGCAGTAAAGTCCCATTAGCTTAATAAACGTTTGAACATTTGAACCAGTTATAGTTGTTGTATCTTTCGGGTTATGTGGTCGTGGTCCACGAAACATATCCGTTCCTGACGTTTCGTCCGGAGCTGCGCCGGACATCTTCAGAGGTACTGGTAGCGGTGAGTCTTGCCGACTCACCGCTACCAGTACCTCTGAAGATGTCCGGCGCAGCTCCGGACGAAACGTCAGGAACGGATATGTTTCGTGGACCACGACCACATAACCCGAAAGATACAACAACTATTACTTCAGCCGGTCGTGAAAGCCTTCACTGCATGATTTGAACCAGTTACCAAACAGTTTGACGTATCTGTTAGCTGACGAATTCACAATTGTTTTAAACATGGCCTATTAATAGGCCGTAACGGTCTCTAACATAGTGCGTATAAATAGATAACTCGACCATAACTAATTTACAATTAATAAGTAATGCAGATCCATGACAATATTGTAAAAAATTTTCAGTGCAGAAAATTGATTTTTAATTGAATGCGGATCGGTGGTGTTACAGCACTTGAAGATTACTTTGAAGTAATGTTTCTACTCCCGTGGTTTCTTCTCGGATTGTTTTCCTAAAGTGTTTTCATATGGTTTAGTGTAGCCGACTTTGGTTGTTCCTAATATGTCTATGTTTCTCTTAGGCGCAGTAGAGTGGCCGAATGTTCTCAGGTTCCTTGCTGCGGAACGCGCGGTGGCTCGCCGTCGGAGGTTCGAGTCCTCCCTGTGGTATGGGTGTTTGTGTTGTCCTTAACGTAAGTTACTTTAAGTTAGTTTAAGTAGTTTTCAAGCCTAGGAACTGATGACAAACGTAGTTAATTCCCTTAAATTTACAAACAACATTGTTTCTCTGATCCAACGAACTACCCGCAGATATTCGACATTAACTATTTAGTTAAGGTTCCTAGAGAAACTCAAGGATATTGGAAGCCCATGTGGGTGGCTTGGCGTTTGATCAAAATCATGAAGCAGCCATCAGTCAGAAGATTGAATTGGACACTTCATGCCATTTCTAGGCATGGTCCTGTTGGAGATGGGGTGCTGTTGCCTTCCAAAAAGTTCAAATGTTTGTAAATCTATCGGACCAAACTGCGTGGTCATCAGTCCGTAGCTTACAAACTAATTAAACCTAGATAAACTAACGTAAGGACAACACACACACCCATACCCCACGGACGACTCGAACCTCCACGGTGAGCAACTGCGCGCACCGCAGCGAGACGCTTTAGACCGCTCGGCTACTACACCGGGGCTAGTTGCCTTCCTCCGACAATTCATCTGACCTACTCAGGAAGTTATAAGACGATCCACAGTTAAACGTAGATTCCGAATGAAGGTTCTACGTAGCTGGAGGTGAAAAACGTAATAAATGACAGGCTATGACCGGTTACCATACCAGAAATCTTTGAATTTAGCCATCTGTCAGAAGGTGTGGAGCTACCGCCCGACTAATTTTTGTAAAGGTGGGGATACGGAACAGACCACTCACCCACCGAGGCGCTGGCTTATGATCATGTCATGGAATCTGGGAGAAATGAAGTTAGGTAAATAGCCTTAGTATGATTTGTTAGTCACCTTTGAGTTGCATCTCATGTGACTGTGGTATTGTTAACCCTTTCATTCCCAGTGTTGTTCCTGGACAACAACGTATTAAACGTTGAGTTATACCGTATTCTTTGACTCAATCTTGAAAGTTGCATTCTTTATTATGAACAACATGCTCTAGTACATTTTGCAGCTTGGTACGGCGAGTAGCCACTTCTGAAGCATTAATCTGTCCATATTGGGGGTTGTGTTGCGTTGCCGTCTTTACGTGGCTGAGAGTGTGAGCATGAGTGTGGTTGTTTTTGTTTCAGCAGTGAATTATCTTGTCCTTGGTGCTGTGGCGAAGATTATGCCAGCATTATTGATCTGGCAGTGTAAAGTATCAACAAAATGAAATCCAAGTAATAAAATACCTCGATACAAACGTGTGTGTTGTGCACGAAATATATGACATAAAAATTTTAAAACACTTATTTTGATGTTTACTACACTGTATTAATACAGAAAACACTGAATTTTAATTTTTCAAAGCTGATTTCATAATATAGGACTGAAAGAGTTAAGGAAAAATACGAGCAGGGAAAATCATGAAGTAGTTAGAAATCCTTGATTATACTTCCACTGTTTTTGGACATATAAATATGATATAAATCACTCACTCTGGAGAAACGAATACAAGAAATTCACTTTTTAATTAGTTATACAATAACATCTTAATATTAACCAGTTCTTGGTGAATGTGCATGAGATATTATCAGTGTTGACCAAAAAAACTTTCTCCTACCCGAGAGCAACATCAACACCCAGCCATCAATGACTGTTGTTGACACTTTCCGAAAATAAGAAGGAATGAAGACTTTAGAAACACATGATCTGTAGGTGAGCAGGAGCCAGCGAGGACCTGTCTTTAGTTTATGGTCACGATGACTGGCCAGCAACCACTCTAAGTGTATCCCGCCTGGTACGCAGCCAGGGTCGTAAGCGGCTCGCAAGTCGTAAATCTGAGGAAACTGGTGTGGGCTATATTCCTAAACGTTAACCAGCCCGATGAAGGCCAATGACCTGCTTGCCTTACAAGGGTCCCTAGTTCCCGCCCTTCCCTTTGTTCTTCCTTGCACTAACAGCCAAACTGTTTGCAGCCGTTCTCTCCACTTGTTCGGTGTAATATACGCATCCGTATATGCAAGAAGCTTTGTAAGAGAAAACCTTTCACATCGCGAAGGAAATGAAGGAATCACATTGACAAATCGTGTGCAGTCTACTATATTACTCGAATCGATTTTCTTTGTGTATACACAGATTCTTCAATACCCGGAAGTCTTATACGTGTCTGTCTCCGTATTTTTAAGGCAGTCCTGGCAGAATAATACAATGTGAGGTTTCTGGGGGATATAAAAAGCAGAGCATGTTCGGAAGATGTAACGTAACACTTTGTGCACAGTTCTTGTGTTTGGTATGACGGGCATTTAGATACCCCTCCGAACACGGTAAATTAGTCCTTTATGTTTTCTTAAATTCACGTTCATGGAATGCTTGATACGTTCTTTCAGAATGGCCAGGTGCCCAGCTCTGTTAATACTTCGTCCCTAGCTATCTGAATCCATACGAGAAACAATACTGCAATTTGTCGTAAATGATGATTCATTAGCATCGAGAGCTGTAGCAGTAATAAAAAGGAACAATTTAATTTAGTCCGTTGTTGACAAGAATCCTTCTGTGATCGTATTACTTCCGTAATGTCAAAGAAACCGGCTCAAGTAACAAAGGTGGTTTACTGCAATACACGATGTATTTCGTGCCCTGAGAGATTATCTTCAGGTGTCATTACCAATATACATACGTTTACACCTCAGTTAAGGTTTAACTAGGACATTACACTTTCATCCATTTTGAAAATAGTTTTTACAAAACAATGAACAAATTAAAATGATTTGATCTTTCCATCCTCATTGTAAACAACAATAATTTTCAGTTATTTCATTGCTTCGTAAAACATTTTTTCACAACGTATCAAGATCTTACATACTTACAGAACGTCAACATAGCCATGCTTAACATTAACGGAGAGGTAAGCAAATGCAAGTTGACTAAAGCGGAGGGTTCGAAAGGCATCTTCTATTGATATAAATAGCATTTGTTACTGAAGGCGGTTCGTTTTTTATTACAAAAATGTGCATCGAAGCCAGCGTTCTTCCACGCGTAACGAAGCATCTGTTTGTATACTCCCGCAGATATTTGATTGTAAACGACAGACTCCATATTACTGATAAAGATTCCTTCATGCAATTTTGGCTGCAAATTACTGGAACGTAATTTCGTAACCTCTGTTATTCTCTTGGCATATATTTTATATTGCCTGAAGAAATACACATCCAGAGGTTGTTCGTATTTCGTAGCTTCAGATGGAAAGATTTTTAAATCTACATGTATTCCAGCAGATGCTTCCAGTAGTACTCGTTCATCTGTACGTCCATACGAGGAATCACGAAGTACTAATGACTAATCTATTACTAGGACTGATTACCAATCACCAACCCATCTGCCGCTACACTACAAAAATAACACCAAAAAACGCATCTTCAGAGGCATACTGCACCGTCCCTACTGGTTCCGACTTGCATACCGGCAGCTCAATGTTGAATGCGGCATGGCATACGCAGAGGCCTCTAACGAACGATGTGGGAGTGTCACTAGTATAACAAGGGACCTTTACATTATCTCTCATACCAGTTTTGAGTATTTATTTATTTTATTTTTATTTTCTTGTTCGAGCCCAAGTACATTTCTTGTCAGTGGAAATATTTTCGTTCTAGTCTTGGAAGAGAGATGTCCATTCCATCTGTTTCTTGTCAAAACTAAACGAATTATACACACGTGAATAACATTGTATCTCACTCTCCCAATGTTAAAAAGCAACTGGAAAGAGGATTGGAGGGGTACTGCATTTTTATCACCCGCTGATACCTCTTAATGGACTACCTATTCCGCAACCCGTCTTGAATAAGTGGGTGGATAAATCAGCCTGTTTTACGAGTTCCGCGGGACTCGAGAATTTAACTGCACCCCGCTGGGATGTACCAACAATGCAGTAATTTGATGATTTGTAAGTCGCAGAGTCAATGAAGCACACTGACCGTGTCAGATTTGTTGCGTTACTTGTGAACCTGCTTCTCTGCCATATGTAACACATGAACTGTACTAACTGTTCCTTACCACTCACTGAAGACAAGCCGGTTCTACCTAGCAGCCGTACCACAAGTTCTCTAGTGATAGTCTTGTAAGCCTGGCAAGGTATCTACATTTATCTTAATGTTATAGTATGAATATACGTTTCTAGCTTCAGCTTAATCACACTATTATTTCAATAATTTTTTACTTTTGTGTTCAAATTTGGTATTCACTTTCGATGTCAGAGCCAGCTCTTAGTTACATTTAACCTATTTACTAGTGTAGAAGCTATCTTAGCGAGACTATCTGGAAGCGAATGTTTTTAAATCTCACTGTAGTAGGCCTTACATGTTTGAACTTACATCTAAATACAAATATTTTGCTTGAACTGGCGCATTTTAAAATACTTTCATTCAAAATTGGGGTGATTTTAATGTCCATGCTCATGTTTCAGTTTCTGTTCTGTGCTGGTGACCACACCACATCGCACAGTAGTTGAACGAAGATCATCAGGATATGCTTCTTTAAATGTATCATCGCCGTAGCCGATTTCTATCAATAGTAATGCTGTAATAATTCTAGAGATTTTTATTCGATGCCTAACCTAACATTCATAGGTACAATCCTACACGTTTGCTTTAGCGATAATAAATCAAGTAAAAGTACTTCATGTTATACGCAAATTATGATTATCAATATGAACTAGAGGACCCATGCGAATACTTCGCACCGTTAGTTGAATGTCAAAAAAGTTGGGAAAAAATGGAAGTAAAGTTGAGCGTTCACGCATAGCTTTCTTGAGAATCAATCAATGCAAGTGTTTAAAAGCGCAAACGAAAGAGCTTGATCGGCTCAGTGTTCTTAGGTGCAAAAGAACTGCGTACCTTAATTAGAACCGAAGATATCGTAAAACAAACCGATTAAAATATTCATTGCAAGGACAGAAGGATACCGCGTTTGAATAAAAATAAACGATGGAGAGACTCAAGTTAATTTTTATACTCGATGACAAATCCTCGAAAGAATACCTTCCGTTTAAAGCAAAAATGTAGCAAATCCGTCAGATAAAACGGCCTGACTGAGTTTAGTTTACAGCAAGGTCATCCCCATAAGAAATATACAGTAAGAAATCGCGTTTGAGTATAGATAACGTTAGGCAAGAGTTATGTAAATTCTAATACTTGATGACAAATCTGTGGATAAATACGTATCGTTTAAAACAAAAATGAAGGAAATCGACCGGGGTAGTTTTGCCTGACCGACTGAGTTTAGTTTTCGTACATTCTTTTAATAAATAAGATTATGTGTTCCTCATCGTTTGGATGCTATATAATTTAGATTATTTTCATTCGTTAGTCATCTGGCAGTAAAAGAATCTCACTACATCACTGCCACTCGGGAACAAATGTTCAAATGTTTGTTAAGATTATGGGACTTAAATACGGGGTCATCAGTCCCTAAACTTACAAACTACTTATGAACTAGCTAATACTAAGGACGGCACAAATATCCATGCCCAAGGGGGGATTCGAATCCCCGACCGTAGTGGCCGTGCAGACCGTGACTGGCGCGCCTCAGTCTCCTCGGCCACCCCGGCCGGCTACGCGGGAACAGATGCGTTGTCTAAGATATCATGCTACCGAAGGGGCGGCTGCTCCCGCTGGAGATTCGAGTTCTCCCTCGCGCATGGTGTGTGTGTGTGTGTGTGTCGTACTTAGTGTAAGTCAGTTTAAGTAGTTTGGACTTATGACCATAGCAGTTTGGTCCAATAAGTTTAGAAACGTTTTAACTAAATTATTAGCAATTGCTAAATCTAAATTTTAGTTTGGTAATGTACGTGAATTTGATTTAATTTTTCCCGTTGCCATTCGTTCACACCACTATTCATATCAAATGTGCGTATACACTGACAACAGCATTATTATGACAACATATTATATGGCTGGCATGTCTCAATTTGTCACGGGTAAGAGCAGCGACTCGTGTTGGCATGGAAGCAATAAGCCCTTCGTGGATAGTTGGAGCCGCTTGACACCACATATGCTCACACGTCACCTAATTCCTGTAAATTTCTTGGAGGAGGGCGATGAGTTCTGACGGTAAGAGCAAACATATACAAACGTGTTCCATTGGCTTCAGATCTAGGGAGTTGAGGGCCAACACATCTAGTGAAGCACGCGACTGTATTCTTGGAAACACCTCGTAACAGTCCTGCCAATCTGACATAACTCATTACCTTTCTGAACACGGCCTCAGCCGTTGTGAAACACTGTCATTTAGTCCGAAACCAATATACGATATTTCTTATGCATCATGTTGCCTTGCACGATCTCTACTGGACCCAAGGATGAGCACGTAAATGTTCTCCAGAGCATAATCGGGCACAGCTAACTTGTTTTCGTCCTCCAGTACTGGTGTTGCCGGCCGTGGTGGCCGAGTGGTCTGCGTTGTGCCAGTCACGGTCTGCACGGCCGCTCCGGTCGGGGGTTCGAATCCCCGCTCGGGCAAGGATGCTTATGCCGTCTTTAGTGTAAGCTAGTTCATAAGTAGTTTGTAAGTTTAGGGACTGATGACCCCGTAGTTAAGTCCCATAAGCTCTACAAACATTTGAACATTTTGTACTGGTGTTCAGGAGTTGCTCCCCTGGAAGGCTCCCTACTATCGGCATAGTGAGGAAGCTATCGGGATTCATTAGATCATGGAACATCGCCGCTGCACGAACTCCCAGTGATGATGGTCACGTGGCCAATTGAGTCTTAGTTTCCGATCTCATGGTGTTAACCGTTTGAGGCATAGTGTAGCTGATCAGCTACATACCTTATTTTTGCCATTATCTCTTGAACTGATCAACATTTTACCACAAATTCATTTGTAGCTGATTCTATAAATAGTGTTACATATTCATGTAGCTCGTCCTAGAAATTATAAATTGCAGCGTGCTACTGAATCAGTTGGGCAGTTACCTGCATTGAGTTACTCCTAACATGTGTGTTTGTTTACATTAGTTTTCCTGCTTTGCCATGTGAAAGTTGTTAATCACATACTACTGTTGCATTATGTGTTACTTTCTGGAAATATTAGAGTCATAATAGTGACATTTACTGCATCGGGTTCATAATGGAAGCACTATATAGCTGACCAGCTATGAAATTTTTTCCTAGTAATGCATAAAAATTTAAAGAGAATTTTTTTTAAATAATTTTCTCAGTATATAAGCACTATACATTAACCGTGGCAGTTCTTACAGCTTCAAATAAAAAGTCACGCATTAAAGAGTTAACAATGGAACATGCATGGTTGGTCGTCAGTGGAGACACAGCGTTGTGAGTATTTGTTGCACTGTGTTCAGTCATACTAGTTTTCTGTCGAACATTAAAGTTTGATGTTAGTTCCGCCACAGTTCGCCGCCTCTTCTCTTTTACCAGCGACATCTGTAATCAAGGGCCTCCGCCCAACTACTTCTCATTCGGACGTGGTTTCTCTATTCACGTACAGCACACTCATTGATACTATATACACCGTACGCGTGTCTGATTAGCAGTCATTCATCGTCAGTGACGCTGCTATCGCTGGGACATTTTTATATTGACTGTCAGTAGGCAGTCATAATATTCTTGTTGGTCAATGTAAAGAGAAAAAGTCTGCAATAACATCATCTCGTTATGGAATGTGAATTATCGAAGCTTTTTGAGAACCAAATACTTACAATATTTTTCTTTTTGCCTCTGTTTCATTGGCTGTAACATCTTTTAGATGTTTTTCTAAATTACAATGATGGCCTGTAATTTTTGTTTTTTCCGCGCGGAAATAATGGTCTGGGGTGTCCTCCCTCTGGCATGAGTGTGTGTGTTGTCCTGAGTGTAAATTAATTCAATAAGTTTGTAAGTCTAGGGCCGATGACCGGAGTGGTTTTGCCCCTTAGGTCTAGAAACATTCGAATATTTTAAAAATGTATGTTTAAAAATTATAAATATTCATTACCATGTTCTCCGAAGTACTATTACTATTGAACAATGTTCTTCCGAATTACGCCCTCCCTCTAAACCAATATTTTAACTAGTCATAATGCGCACTATAAGGCGAGATAAAGTAAGCTATAAAGATTTTTAATAAAACATGATCCACGCAGTGTCTTCTATTCTCCATTTCTGATTGTAAGTTGCTGTTGATTCTAATGATTTTCGTAATACCATATGATTTTGCAGGAATGCGAGTTTTGTTACAGATAGTTTTGTCCAATCAACCTATATTATGAATAAAACCAATAATATGGAGAGAAATTATAAGAAATTTAATTAATTCGTGATTGATGATGAAAGAAGGAAGATTACTGTTTAACGTCGAAATTTTCATTAGAGATGTATCTCACGCTTTTAATGATTGGATAAGGATGGGGAAGGAAGTCGGCCTTGCTCTTTCAAAGGAGCCATTCCAGCATTTTCCTGGAGTAATTTAGGGAAATCACGGAAAACCAAAATCAAGATGAATGGAGGTTGATTTGAACCACCATCGTACCGAATGCGAGTCCATTCTGCTAACCTCTGTGACACCTCGCACGTTCATGATGGATAATGTAATCTAAATCAAAATTCTGATTTCCGATACCTAACTACTTAAATTCATATTTACTCTGTTGAATTACAAACACTGCTTAATGAATCCACACTACAAAGATACCTTGATCGCTTGCAGCGAGAGTGCACGCTCCTTAGGTTAGAAAACCATGGGCTTGCTTTAATGAACTGCCGAAACACATAAGGTGTAGCCTACTTCTGTCGATAGTAGAAGAGTACTCGACTAACGTCCGACAATGTTTCTCTTTTCCACTGACTCGTTAGAACTCCTATTTGTTTTGGAAATATAAAATTAGGTTTTCATACTGCAATGTTAAACTATCTTAGTGAGAACGCGTTAAAAAATAAAAAAATAAAACAGGGGGAAATGTTTCTGGGTAAAAATAATTAAAATGCAGCAATAAAATGGTGTTTTATATTTACATATTTACAAAACGAGTAATATTGCGTAAGATGGCCATACAAATAATCTTATCATGAGAACCCTCTTTCATTTTCCAAAAGCACTCCTGTTAATCCGACTATAAAGAACATAGTTTTTATGGTTTACCTTACACAATATATCAGTTTCAGAATCTCGTCAATAGCGCAGTCAGATTAACACCCGTCAAGATTAAAGGCAGTCTCTTTCCATTTCACTGGCGATTCCGCACGAGCATTAAGTAGAAAGATAAATTTAAAGCATCTGAAAAGAGCCATAAAATCTCTTCGGTTTTCCGGTCATTTGACATATTTCTTGAATAATCTCTACAGACACAGGACGCCTGCCAGGAAGAGAATGCAACTGCTTTAAAACAAGGTTTAATTTGAAAACGTTGTCAGACGTATGCAACACCGTTTGTACCGAATATCAAACAGCATTTTATCTCGTAAACTCCACTGGGATCTGGGAGTGACACAGAACGCCTGAGGGGAAGATAATTCCTCTGCGTAGTTTAATACGAAAACGTTGCAATTATAAGTATGCAATCTCGGAGCATCTCAATGTCAAAAGCGTTTTTATCTCGTAAACTTCCTAAGGATCTGAACGAGAGTATATTCGGATAACCAGCGGGTTAGCAATAATCTGAAACTGACAAAAGGAATATTTGCACAATAGACTGCCTAAATACGTAGTCAAAGTTGATAGGATGCCTTTTGTCGGGGCAGATATTCACATGTAAGCCCACGTTTGTTAATTTCAGGCGCCTGTTTTACAGATATGATCCTTTACGTAAGCGCTTTCAGGAGATCAAATTAAATATTACAAACGTGTAGGTGACAAAACAAACTTCTCATTCTACCCCTCTGTAATTGCCCAAGAGAACTCCTGGTTATCCTACGATAAGGATTATGGGTCTGATGCATTAAAAAATCAAGGTATGAGTACAATGAATTACGAAAAAGAAAGCATCTTTCTCTTCCTACTTTTTCTGTGCTTCCCTCTTGCCCAAAAAAACAGGCCACCACACGCTGTATTCGACCCTCTCCCCTCCATACACACACACACAATCCTGAGCACTCAAACGTCATAACGAAATTTAAAATATTTCCTATTTCTCTTTAGGGAACAAGTTTCCCCAAAAAGAATTCATTCGGGTGATACAAAAACGGTTATTCTAAGCTGTTGCTCTCCTTAGTCACATAGTTGTAAAGTCGCAGCGCTTGTTTTCTCTCTGTTTTCGGATCGTCTTACGCGATCCCTGGAAGGAATGCAATATCGTGCTAGTCCGATAACTTCTCACAAAGTGGTCAATAAAGAAACCGCCCGGTTTTATTGCCCATCTGTGGCCGCTCGTCTCAGAGATTCTTGTACCTCATGGATCACATGATTTCTTGTTATTTTACAAACGTAATATTACCATATCGATATACGTAAGACCAATAAAGAACTGATTGAATCATGCTAAAGCCATATTTCAATATTACCGTTCGCTTCCTCCGTCGACATTGTTATTATTGCGCACGTCTCAACACAATTTTGTAGTTCACAAGAAAAGGTACATAATTGTTCCTTTATACTGTTAGTTCCTTTTCCTCGCACTCTCATTGAAAAGTGTGGAGAAATTTTGTAGCTCAGAATAACGTATAAACGTTTTGTAAGCTCACTCTTTTATCTCATTTTCCTCGTTCACTACGAGAAGTTTGCATGTTATTCGTACAGATAAAAGGAACCGAAGGAAAATTATTATATTTAATGTCCTGCCAGCGACGAATGTAAAATAAATATTGAGCGTACTCTCTTTTATCCATACGAAGGTGACTTTTTTGATCTTCATGAAGTTTTATGGAGCGAAGTGATACAGAGGTTAGAAAGCTTACTTGTACACTGAAACACATGGTCTAAGGCGTAATGTTACGTACTAGGCGGCCGTTCCCGCTGGAGTCCTCCCTCGCGCAGGGGAGTGTGTTGCCCTTACTATACTTTAGTGTAAGTAGTTTGTAAGTCAAGGAACTGATGACCATAGCAATTTGGTCCAATAGGTTTACAATCATTTCAACATTTGAACACAACGGTTCAAATCCCCCGTCGCGCCATATGAACCTTGGTTCTATTTAATTCTATGAAATCATCTTAAAAGCAACGTCACTACTGTAGATAATTGCGTCATAACTTTACAACACTCCACGGTCGTAAGGCTGCTGGTTTAGTCTCCTACTGGGGCTACTGGCCGTTAATCCTGTTCAGCAAATTTTGGATCCCATCGAGCGAGATATGGGCACTTTGGATTTAGAAACGGTCGGTATCTTTCAGTAGTGTTCATCCGTTAAGTAGGTATGAAATGCAGCTCATGTGCAAACTATGCCACAATGCTTCGTGACCATCAACGGGCGGGAGTGGTTCTTATAAGCCATTTGATAGATTTATAAAAATAAAAATTCGTTAGAACGAAGGGAATGATAGTGAGGTATAATTTCGCACGTGTTATTTTTCAATAGGCATAAAATGACACTACGAGGTCAGAAACAAACAAAGCCACCGTACCTAGTCAAATTCAAATGTTTGTACAGCTTATGGGACTAAACTACGGGGTCATCAGTCCCTAAACTTACAAACTATTTACGAACTAACTAAGACTAAGGACGGCACAAATATCCATGCCCGAGAGGGGATTCGAACCCCCGACCGTAGTGGCCGTGCAGACCGTGACTGGAGCGCCTCAGTCTCCTCGGCCACCGCGGCCGGCTCTGAGGAGTAGATTGGACGGAGAAAAAGCTGCGAAGCTTTTGTTTATAAAATATAATTTAGTACTTTTGGAGTCACTTAATTTGGGTAGATTTATTATTAGTGTTTAAGACTTTTGTTTTTATTTTCAGCTCCCAGGTATACAGTAAAGAGCTACCTGTATCACTTCTTGAACTAATGATAAGTATATAACTGATGAATAACTTGTGTAATTTTATTTTATTAAACCTATCTTAAAAGTTTAACATAGCTCTCTTCTGCCTCCAGTTCCGATAAACCAAATTTAAAAACTCCGCTTCCGAATTCGGTTCCGATATAACCACTTCCATTACATCCCTGCTGTTAAGCTTTACCCACCTGGTATTTTCACAAGACCACCGGAAGCCTACCGGAAAGAAACAGTCCACGTGGAAAGGCGATGTCATTATTATTCCGATGACCGCAGTGCTATCTACATCTACAGCCACACCCCGCAGGCCACCTCACGGTGTATAACGGAAGGTATTCTGTGTACGATTCTCATTTCCTCTTCGTATTCAGTCGCGCATGGTTCCCGACTGCTGGTAATCCTCTGTGTGGGCTTTAATCTCTCTAATTTTATCCCAGTGATTGTTTCGCGAGATATACGTAGGAGGCAGCAATATACATATGCTCTCGGAACGTCAAAAGGAGCCCAATTATCGATACCGAACATCTCGCTAACAGCGTTTGCCATTGAAGTTTCCCGATTATATTTCGCTTTTGTGCTTACTAAATGAGCCTGTAGGAAGAGTGCTGCTCTCCGGTGGATCTTCTCTGTGTCTTCTATCATCCCTACCTTATACATATTCTACATGATGAGCACTGCTAGAAGATCGACAGAACGGGGGCTTTGTAAATGATTTAATTTTTTTACGGACTACAGTTTCTGAGTATTTTTGCAATGAATTTCAGTCTGGCGTTTATCTTACCCACTACGGCGCGATAAAAGGAGAAAAAGATGTGGATAATGTCTTTTAATTTCGACAAAATTAATTATTTGAAAGTGACTACGAAAGTCTCCAACGTTTTCCCTTCTTTCATTCTCGGTCCTGTTACCAAGACACTTTGTGCTAATGTTTCTATTTGTGATAGAATAAAGCACTGCACGTGAGGAGCCGTATTGCGTCCAACTTCGTCAGGGTATAAAGACGAGAGTTTCTGTTCACTAACCTGATATCTTCTTTAGCTGCTGTTGTCCCCTGGGCAGAAGCACCACGCAGGTCGTTGATCCGTTGTTTCTTGATGTGAGGCTGAAATAGTACTGTAATATGGTTAGGTTGTAGCAATAACGAATGTCAGACGAATTTTCTGGATGCCAGTGGCTGTTCTTTTATTAATGATTCACTGTTCTTATACAGATAGTCACAACAGTGTAACAGAAATTCACAAACTTTTTACTTTCAACAATCGTATAATAGGATATATGCGATACGAGCATGCAATTTACATTGATGTTAAGCGCGTGAGGCCCCTAGCTCGACTGACTGCGGCAGGAGTAATACTCCGTGCCTGTTGCTACGTTTTGGCGCCAACATAACATTCTAGAGTCTTACGCCTGTCATCTTTCTATTAAACTAATATTTAATTAACTCTTTAATGACAAAAACATAGTTTGACACAACACATTGTATAGACAGACATATTTAAATTAAATACAGTACATTAAATATTAATAAAAACGCTGGAGTGTTTTGGAGGATTGATATTACATGTAAGAGCCAGTCAGATTTTAGAATGAAATATGGGCAGAGTTTCTCCACGGGATACTTGTTCACTGAGCATATGCTCTATGTTTTACTCATACCACATATTACGCAATGCTCTTCCAATGCAGTAAAGAGATCTCTTACGGAATAAAATTATGAAAGAGCAAGTAAAATGCTACAGATCATCCCCGTCACACTTCCTCTTCCTTATTAATTTTAAAAGTTGGAAAAATCTTGCAAAAAAAAGACAATTTGAAAGAAATACAGTGAAGTTTAGAATAAAAATACCAGTGAAGTTACAATAGATAAGAATGGAAAGAAAAATGAAGTCATAATGGATACGTTCCCTAAATTTACACTGATATGCACTACAGAATATACAAAAAATACAATATATTACAGCACAACATATTACATCATTAAATATGCTTGATTACAAAATAAAATGACAATATATTACTGAAAGAAATGTTTTGTAATACTTCAAATTAATGCAGTCACTTTCTTTCGGAAAAAAGATTAGCTTGCAAAATTCTGTAACTAACATTAAAGCTGCATTGCTTCTCATGGACAAAATGCCGTCCTAAAAAAAAAAAAAAAAAAAAAAAAAATACATCGGCACTTTAACATTCTTATACCACAAAGTGGCTGGCGTTGCTATTTTGCAAACTTTACCCACTTGCAAAACTCTATAACATAGTTAATATTGAAAGAAGCTTAATTTTCGTCGGCTTTATGCCGTGTCTATAAAGTTTCGTCACCTTGACGTTTATCTACCACAAAAGTAGCCTTGCTGGCTTTTTAAAAAAAAACTTCACTCACTTCCTTGATTCATTTTAATACCTATTTCAATAAACACTTAACACGTTGTGTTGGCGTGGAGACGAAGGAATATCTACAGCACCCACACGTCAGCTGGGTAGAGCTGCATAATGCGGAGCAGCGACCGCAGCTTAGGTTGGTTCAGCTGACGTGTGTAGTCTCGCCGCTGCTTACATCTGCTTCCCAGGCTGCAGCGAGGTTAAATTATTTTGACTTTTTCCTGTCGTCTTCGAAGTCCACATATTTATGTCGTACATTTACATGAAAAGATACAGTAATCATTAAATACCTAAATTAGTAAACAAGAAAAGAACTCACAAAAAATATATACTACGTTTTTAACAGCTTTCATTAAACATTATGCACTGTTTATCAATGCATATATTGCGTATTTGTTTCTCTAAGCTTCCTATCTCTTAGACCTATAGCATGGTCTGACAGTTAAAAATCCCGTCAAGTCATGCAGACTTTTGCTTTGTTTTCTAAAGCAGTGTAGCTCGTGCAAAAAGTAGCCCGTGCCGGCGGCGGTGGACGAGGTGACTGCGGCGCTCCAGTCACGGTCAGCACGGCCACTACGGTCGGGGGTTCGAATCCCCCCTCGGGCATGGATATTTGTGCCGTCCTAGTTCGTAAGTAGTTCATAAGTAGTTTGTAAGTTTAGGGACTGATGACCCCGTAGTTAAGTCCCATAAGCTTAACAAACATTTGAACATTTTTGAAGTAGCCCGTGCGCAGAAACGTATTCTCGAGTTGCGCACAGGGCGAGTCCATTCCTTTGTTTCTGAGGGGCGGCCGTCTCAGTTGCATGTTGCTTGCTGGGACGTACACGTCTATTAACCTGGCAGTCAACTGCACCCCGTGACTAGTGGCCAACACGCAACTGAGGTGGCCATCCCTCCAAAACAAAAGAATGGACTCGCCCAGCGCCTAAGTTGAGAAGGCAGGAGCCACAACTTCTTGCACGAGTTATACCTGTGGTGTGTGTGGTGTGTCTGTGTGTGTGTTGGCTTGTGCCAGCTGACGCTCTAACTGTGCCGGCTGCACTAGACTCAAGTTTCTGCTCACCCTGCCAGCACAGGCGTGCTTGAAATCTGTATGTAGCCGTGGCCAGTGGCCTTGTCTGTTACTTTGTTTACCTCCTGCGCTTCATTCATTGTAACAGGACTTAATTGTTCTTACCATACATTAAACTTGATACAAATGTATTATTATGTGCATCTCTTAGTAGTTAAATGAATCACATAATTAGACAAACAAATGTGATCCGTAACATGATAATCAAATTATATCATACTACATTTTAACCATGCGTTCGTCACTTGCTTGGACATCAGAAATTTCATCATTGCTTTCAGTCATTAGTAAGTGACTACTTTCATTTCTTTAGATACGTGAAAGCTAATTAATATTCAAACACTTACCTACTCCTCTGTGCAATGCACTTGTGAATATCAAAGATTTTTGTGAGTAGACGTTGATAGGTACTTACCTTATACCTTTACTTTATTAACTGTCATTTTAGTACTAGTGCGAGTTTCGTGTGCTCTCTGTTTTGATTGTAATTCCTACTACCTGCATAATTACCTCTGTCCATACCGCGATGCGGCGCGCCCCTTCCCCTTGTAGAGAGGCTGCGGCTACGCCGCTGCTGTCTGTTATGTCAGCTGTTACTTTCCTTCTCTCCGTTCGTCCCGCTACCTCTGTTTTCGTCATTTTCATTACGGCGATCCGTTCGCCACTTGTTACTCCTCCACCCTTCCTCTGCTTGGCTGTTGCCTGCTAGGGTCACTAAACGTTCCAAATCTGGCATCAGATTGTTCACATCATCATAATTTGCATTACTTTCTCTTGTACAAGCACTGGTAATTTCAGCATAATAATATCCATTAAGTCAGACTCTCTCAAGGGAGTTGTTAAATACTCTTTTTTGTCCCAATAACGCTGGAAGAAATCTTTATAGCTACCACATCCACGATTTGCGAAGCTTTTAGCTTCAAATAGTTCGTTTCGTAAACTATTTTGCATGTTGCTTGACCAGTTTTGGTTTAGAAAAGCTTGTACAAATTCCTCGTAACATTTGCACCTGTTAATTACACTACTTGCAGCCATGTCTCTTTTCTGTTGTTCAGTGTGTTGTGGCATGGGTTTGTGTATTTGTCCTTAGGTTATTTTACATTAGTTTAAGTAGTTCGTAAGCTACGGACTGATGACCACGCAGTTCGGTCCGATAGATCTACAAACATTTGAACATTTTTTGAAGTGTGTTGTGGAGGTATGTTATTCTCAAACTGTCGAATGAAAGCAAAAGGGTGCATGTCACCTCAGCTATATAAGTGGGACATTTATCCACATTAGTAATGTCACCTACTGTGATAATTTAGTATCCTTTTTTACATACTTCTGTGAGTTCCTCCGTTAGTTTGCAACATCAGATGTGACCCTTTCAGTTTCAGGTATTTACTTAGCATGAATCACTTTTTTGTTGTCTTTACATCTTAATTCTATTTCTAACATCTTATTATTTATTACATTTTGTTCTCTTACGACAGCGTGTAACTGTGTCATCTGTTGCTGGTACGTATCTTTACACGTTTTTGGTAATTTAGTGTGCATGACATCAACATTCTCAGTTTTTTTGTTTGATTTGACTGACACCTTTGCACTGACTCTTCACCTTATCATCTAACACTTTGGTATCAACATTTTGAGTTATTTCAAGCTTACAAACTTCAAATTTCTTCCCCAACTGCACTGTTTCATAACTTAGTTTGTTAAGACGCTCATCAGTTTCAACTTCAATATTACTAACATTTACATCAAAATCATGAAATTTTTTATTAGGGTAATTTATTCCTACTTCTAACTTCTTTTGTAATGCATGTTCGTTCTTCTCTGACTTGTTTTGTTCTTCATCAAATTTATTTTGTAATTTCTTTTTGTGATCTTCTAATTGTATATTTATTCTTCTAAATTCATCGTTTTGCCACTTGTTAGTTTAATCAAATTTTGTCATTAATGACTGCATCATTCCTATCAAATTTAGATTCTGTTACTGTTCAACCATTTTATACTGAATATTTTGTTTCATTGGTAACGTGTCTGCTGAACCCGTTCTTTGACCTAGACTACTCAGTTCTTTTACTAAACCACTTGAATTACAGACGTCAGATTCAGTATTTCTGGCGTCTTGACACAAATGAAATACGTCTGATTGATTTTGCAAATCAGAATCCACGTTTTCAATGTAATCAGTAACTACTTAATTTAAAATTTCATTAGGAAAGCTTTCAACATTATTATCTACCATTTCTGACTGATGCAAGGGATAAGATTCAATGTTATTAGTTTTCAAATCTTTTAGACGATTTGATTGATCATCATTGGTGTCTTCTACCTGGTTTAGCCTATATCATTTCTCGTTGTTACTAACCATTTTATAATTTAATAGGTTTAAAAATTTTATACAGACACTTCTCCAAAAATCAATTATGATTCGTATATGCTATAGTTCTTCACTATTTTCCTCACTGTTCACTACATACGACATCTGAGTTTTGCAAGCGTAACACTTACTCTTTGCAGTTTACTGCGTGCTGCCTTTGATATTTACTGCTACTGGATGCTAATGTGAGTGTTCCCGCGTTGTCGTGGACTGAAGTGACTCACTGCTTGGCTGCTGCGCAGGCTCGCTGCGTCCACGTCTCCGCCTGCACGTGGCGTCGTGCACTGCCACGTGTTGCTCCTTGCTACCAGCCGCGCTGCAGAGTGATGAAATCTGCTTTGCCGATGAAATAACGTAATCGAAGAACCGCGCACACGAGATTTGCAGCGTACGTATTATACGGATGTTAACACAGCCTAGCCACACTTGTTACGATCTTCACACCATTTGAATGTTGCCGCATAGCACACTTCAGCCATACGTCAACGACAGTTCATCCACAGTTCAAAGTACAGACACTGTTGGTAAGTTATATTTCACAGTTCGAGCACAGTTCTAGGCCGGTTTATTTATGTACGTCACCTGTCTTGCATCCTCCAAGGAGCTTAATCGTTGAAGATATTCCCGCCAGGGATACCATGTAGGGCAGGATTAAAGAAGAAAAATATATGGGTAGTGTCTTTAAAGTTGGAGACTTTCGTATTCACTTTCTCGAAATTAAATTCATTAACCACATATTCTTCTCCTTTTATCTTGCCGTCCAGCGATTGATTTTAATGGTCGTTCCATATCAAATCACTCCTTATGTCTATTCCCAGATATTTTATGGAAGTAACTGCTTCATGTGTTTGTCCTGCTTTTACGGAATTATATAAAAAAAGGATCTTTCTCTTTATGTAAGCGCAGTACCGTACGTACGTATGTCTCTGTTCAGCGTCAATTTCCATTCCGGAACCATGCGTCGATGAGCTGCAGACACTTCTGCATTTCGATATCGTTTTACAGTGTTCTGATTTCTCGATATACTGCCGCGGTGGAATAGGCGAGGGCTCTAACGAGTCTCGCTGCGGAGCGCGCGGTTGCTCGCCGTGGAGATTCGAGTCCTCCCTGGGGCATGGGTGTGTGTGTGTGTGTTTGTGTTGTCCTTAGGTTAGTTTACCTGGGTTTAAGTAGTTTGTCAGCTACGGACTGATGACCACGCAGTTTGGTACGACAGATTTACATACATTTGAACATTTGAATCTCGATATACCGCAGCATCATCAGCAACAAACGTCATGTTATCTAAGAGGTCATTTATACACAGGATGAAATTAATATGTGGGAAAGCTCCCGAAATTCAATAGAGCACCTGACAACAAGCAGAACATGTCCTGTACGCAAATGGTTTATTTCCTTTAGTTCCTGTTCAAAATGTTCAAATGTTTGTAAATCTATCGGACCAAACTGCGTGATCACCAGTCTGTAGCTTACAAACTACTTACTAAGGTAAACTAAACTAAGGACAAACATACACACCCATGCCCCAGGGAGGACTCGAACCTCTGACGGCGAGCAACCGCGCTCTCCGCAGCGAGGCGCCTTAGACCGCTCGGCTACTCCACCGCGGCTTAGTTTCCGTGTTACAAGCATTTGTTGTGGTGTACGTAACACAGGCCACTACAATATACAGGTTGGTAATTTCTGTTGATACTGTGTAATTTACGATGTACAGTTCCCTACTGCAGGTGCTCAAAATGGCTAGCACGAGGCGTAATGCAGGCGTGTATGCGCCGCATTATTGACTGTCTCATTCTCTCCATATTTAAACAAACAGGCAGGGTGTCCTCCCATGTCCATTAGAGATCTACTTAAGGGTTATTTGCAGGCCATTCTGTAGGCCACGCCTTTTCATATCGTGGAATTGCTGCGTCACCGCATTGAGCATGGGTATCAGAACGTACAAGACGCCGATATATGGGAACGAGTGAGAAAACAATGCGGCCCACTGATGCCTGCATTACATCGCGTGGTAGCCCACTTGAACACCTCCTGTAGAGAACTGTACGTAGTAAATTACGCTGTATCAACAGAAATGACCAACCTAAATAGTAAAGTGGTCTCTGTTACGTACACCACTACAACTCTCATATATTTAGTTACACCCTGTGTCTGAACAACCCTAAGAGAATAACATGCTGCTTTCTGTTAGCTAGAAACATTTCATCCAGTCACACAGTTAGTCTGATATTCCATGCGCTCACACTTTGTTCATCAGGCGACAGTGCGAAACAGTATCTAACGCCTTTCGGAAGTCAAGAAATACGGCATCTTCATGGGATCCTGAATCCACGATTCTATGGATCTCGTGGATGAATAGCGCGCGTTGCGATCAACGTGATTGTTGCTTTCGTAAACCATTTTCATTTCTAAAATAGGGATATCCGCTCTCCAGAAGTGACATAATACTCGGACATAAAATGTGTTCCAAAAGTCTGCAACTGACTGATGTCAGAGATATATGCGGATACTTTTGCGCATCTGATCCACGACCCTTATTGGAAACTGGAATGATTTCGGTTTCTTCCAGTCCTTATTACCGCTTCGCTTCTCTAGAGACCTTCTGTACACTGCTGCTAGATGGAGAGGGGGAGGGGGGGGACTCATGTAAAATCGAATTTGCATCCCATCAAGTCCAACGGCCTTTCCACTGTAGAGCGATTTCAATTGCTTTTCTATTCCACTTTGATATTTTGTCGGCAGTGCGAAGGTTTAGAGGAAGAACTGGAATGCAATCTCCCTGTATGAAACATATTTGGAAAAAGAAATTCAGCATTTCGGCCTTTTGTGTGTCATCCTGTGTTTCAACGCTATTACGGTCGCAGATTGTCTAGACGTACAATTTAGACTCGCATACCGATTTGACGTAGGACCACAATTTCTTAGAATTTTCTGCGAAGTCGGATCAAAGAATTTTCAAACGAAGTCGTTGAACGCGTCTCGCTGGCATCGTTTGGTTTTTGCTTCTCTGCAAGGCTTCGGCTTCTTTCATATTTGCAGTGAAGTTCTCTTTGTCTCTTAGTATTTTTCTAAACTAGTTGTTTTACCACTGGTGGACCTTCACTATGTCGCATAATTTTACTCGGCACATACTTCTCTAACGCATAATGAACTTCAGTCACTGGTGCCTAATACTGACATTTATAGACACGATACTATCATATCGTACAGTTACCACAGCTTTGTCAGTGCAGAACTGTCAACACGAATAGTTACCCACCTGTTACTGGGAGTGGTATTACGGGAACGAAAACCTCTAACCCGTTTTGTACTCACACCACAGCACGGCTCGACTGGTGCCATCATAGCATCATTTGGAAGATGGAAACGCTGGCCGTTGTCTTCAGCGATGAAAGCAGATCATGCCTGTACGCAAGTGGTAGTCTTGTGCACGTACGTGTGGTTGCAGCCGCGGTGGAGTAGCCGAGCGGTCTAAAGCGTCTCGCGGTTGCTCGCCGTGCAGGTTCGAGTCCTCCCTAGGGCAAGGGTGTGTGTGTGTTGTCCTTAGGTTAGTTTACCTACGTTTAAGTAGTTTGTAAACTACGGACTGATGACCACGCAGTTTGGTCCGATAGATTTACAGACATTTGAACATTTTTTCGTGTGATTGCAGCCCATTCCTGCTGGAGTGCCCGCAAAACAGGCAGGCAAGGCCGGTTGCTTAGCTTCCTTCGAGGCGCTCACACAAACAAACCCCTGTAGCGCAATGAAAGCAAAACAAAGACTACGAAAACTTCCTGCAATACGGCGATGTAGTACGCCACTACTTCGCTAGAAGTCGCGTATGACGGGGTCCAGCGAATCCCAACTGCGTGACCGAGAGCCGAGAGTAGCCAACACCGCGTAAAGAGAGGGCCGCGGCGCTGCCGTGCCACGTCACGCCGAGTAGGCCGCTGCTCGTATCTGAGTGGCTCGCCGCTTGAGCCTGGTGGGCTGTTGCCTGGCGGACAGCCAGTGAGCTACGCGATCGCTGCCTACGATGCGTGACGTGGCACGAGAGCGCCGCGGCCTTCTCTTTCGCTGCTGGTGATGTAGCCATGACCGTCTAGAGACAAGGCATCGCAACAAGTCCGTGTCACGTCACCAATCCACTCATCCCTGTCTCAAAATATCGTCAATGTACTTGTGAAGGGACTGATCTGTAGCTATTTGCTTGCCCTTTCATATTTTCATTCTGTAATATAACTTTTACTACGTTGGGAATAGCATTATGTAATATGTGGTGTGAGTAAAATACAGAGAACATGAACCGGTGAACTAGTATCTCATGTAAAAACTCCGCCCTTATTACTATCTAAAATCTGATTGTCTTTTACTTTTAGTATCAGTCCGCCAAAACACCTCAGCAATTTTAATTAATATTTAATATACCGCAATTTATATAAATATCTCTGTTTATATTATGTAACTGTCTTGTTTGAAGCTATTTTTCTGATGTTCAGATTTTTTTAAATGTTAGTTTAATAGGTAGATGACAGTTGTAACACTCGAGAATGTTCCGTTGGCACTAAAATGCAACCACTGACGCGGAGTACTACTCCTGCCGCAGAGCTAAGGGCCGCAGACGAATGCCGCGGGAGAGTGGCCGATCGCATTGAAGCGCTATGCTCCGATGCGCGAGGCCGTTCCCCGTCGGAGATTCGAATCCGCAATAGCATCCATACCTTATACAGTGACGATAAGAGAAATTCGCTATTGAAGTAATTCGTCACCATACAGTAATTTAACAGATGCCTAAGCGAGGCAATGACGATAACAGCGTAGGTTAATGCCTCTTCGTTTTCATTCTCCCTTGTACGGGAATACAGATTAAGCTGCGAGTGCTAAGGGATGAATGCAGTTGTCTCACATGTGCAGTCAGTGTGGCATATGGAAGTATGGGTCGGTCCTGGAGTCGTGTTGGGGTAGCCTAGTGGCTAAGGCGACCGCTCGCGAAAAGCTGGAAACCCTGGTTCGAGTCCCGGCCCGGCTCAAATTTCCATATGTCACCATTTGGTAGAACATCCATACCTTATACAGTGACGCTAAAAGAAATTCGCTATTGCGAGAAAATATTGATAATATTTGTAAATTTGTATCATACAGTTGTGGCTTTCTGTAGAGAAATAGTGATTTATAAATAACAGTAGAAAAGCCTTTGGCATCTCGAAATTTCGTGTGACATACGTCATTGTAGAATACTAAAACCTAGCCACATTACACTACTGTTTAAGTCTCACATCAAGAAACACCGGATCTACGACATGAATGCTGCTTGAACAGAGGGGACAACAGCGGGAAAGAAGATATTAGTGAAATAAAACTTTCGTCTTCATACTATGAGGAGGTACGAAGCAATATAACCCCTCACGTGCAGTGGTTTTCCTATCATAATTAGGAATATCGGCACGATGTGTCATGGTAACAGGTCGGAGGATAGATTGAAGGGAAAATGTTAGAAACTTACATACTCACTTCTAAGTAATTGATTTTCTCGAACTATAAGGACATAACCCCTATCTTTCTCTTTTAATCCCGACGTACACGCCTCCGCTGTATTTCGGGAAACCACCCCATATAAAAATCTGGATGGCTGGAGGCGGATTTCAACTACCTCCCACCCCCTCCTTTAAGGAATTTACAGGTCAAATGTGATAGTAAATAGACCAACAGAATGTAGTTTTCCCATAATTGTTGGTTGAAATAATAAAAGGCGCGAACGGCTTTGCCAGTGTAAATAGCGGGAAAATTAGGAACAAAGTAGAAAGAAGTTTCCCACTACAAAGAATGGATCGAGTTTTGAGCGCAAGGATCAATAGGCACTTCAGTGCACTTGCTTGGCCCAGTCACATAATGGCAGCCGCTAAGCGGAATCCGAAGGCCGCAGACGTCGAGAGCCTATTGTTTTCTTATTGGCGCACGAGGCGCCACCCCCCCCCCCCTCCCCCCACCACCCAACTGCTTTCTAACCGCCGTCAAATCCTGCGTGCAGATGCGCTGCACCTTCTCGGCAGGCACCCAAACTTTCATCCCGTTACCAGGATCCCGCTTTCCACAGCAGTATTGTATTTATATTCCCTAAAATTTATCCCGTGCTACGAACTTGGCAGTAAAGTTTTACACCGAAGATAAGTGTAATTGGAGGTACCTGCCATACTAGGAGGATTGCACTTCTTTCGTCTCGACGAATTTCCGCCTCTCACGCTGTCGAATCATGGGTTGCTATTATAGCAATATCCCGCAGCAAACGTGCACGTGGCGTCATCAAATTTGTGTAGGCTGCCTGGAAGGTGTAATGCGATTGAGAGGCAAAATCTCTGGGATTTGTGCTTGTTTAGATCATCCGTCTCAGACGGTAAAAAATCTGTTTTTCTTCGAGAGGATGGTTCGTATCATCTAAAGACTGAAACCACAAGCAACCATTTTGTTCGTGGCGGACGGTACATTGTACCACGACTAGTCATTACTTATTTTACTCTTCACGTAAGTAGAGCAAGAAAACTACTGTCTGTATCAGTGCTTTCCAAAGTGGGCTACATCGATCCTCAGGACTCTGTTCCATCTTGAAAGGGTTTCCACGTCAAAGGAAAAAGATTGAGGCTTCATTAGAGGCAAATGGCGGACCGCGATAGTGGATAAATTAAGACAGGTCTTACAGAAATGAAGTTTGTTTCTTTGTACGTCTCTGTTCGTCTCATTAGCTAAGAGAGAGGATAGAGAAACTATTTTCGCTCCCCAGTTTGACAAAAGTCTTCGACATTATTAATTATTTTCATAGCTCCACTCCGTCATGTAGTATTATTAATCTTTCTCCGATGAGTGGAACGAGTATCTGACGCTCCGTTTGATGATCAAGAAAATAATTTGTTACTCATCAAAGGATGCTTGCCATTTTGAGGACTGGGCGGCATGAAAATGATTTATGACTTTTGGCTATGAGGCTATACTGCATAGCCACGGTGCAGTGGCCGTGCGCATTGAGGCGCTATGAACCGATGCGCGGTGCCGTTTCCCGTCGGGGGTTTCGAATGCTCCCTCGGGCAAGGATTTTTGTGTTGTCTTTAGTATGAGGTATTTTATAAGTAGTCTGTTAGTTTATGGACTGATGAACCCGCAGTGAAGTCCCATCAGCTTAATCATTTGAACGGTTGTACTGCATACAACTTAAGTTGGTTTATTGATTTTGAAAGATGTTTGAAAGAAATATAGACTGACATTAAATCGGAATTAGAATGTTTTTGTTTCGCAACAAAAGACATTTATTTCTCGGTTTCCGTTTCCTAAATAGAGATTTGTGAAACTGAAAAATGAAGTATAAATGAACGTTAATAAGAGTAAAACTAGGAATGCACTCTAAGAACATCAGGAAATGCTGAAGGAATTAGATTCGATAACCAGACAGTAAAGTAGTAGATGTATTTTCATCATTGGCTAGCATCACAACTTCTAATAGCAGAAGTAAAGAAGATACTAAATGCAGAATGGCTTTGGGAAGGAAACTGTTCCCGGAGAAGCGAAATTTGTAGATATCTGAAATTAATTTAAGTGTCAGAAAAGCCTTCCTGGCAATATCTGACCGGAGTGGAGCATCTTACGATAAAGATCTTACCATAAGACATATTTTGTCTCAACATATATCAGTGATATGAAACTTAAGGAGGGGCATTGAATTAAAATTTGTGCTGTGGCTGGGATTCGATCCTGGGACCTCCTGCTTACTAGGCAGGCGTCATACCACTAATCCACATTGACTTAATATGACGACTGCACGAACCGTCTTAAGGGCACGCTTTTGGAGAGCTTCGGCAACACTGGTATGTATTAAATAGGGAAACATTATGCAGAATTGAAGTTTGTGTTGTGGAGGGGGATGTGCCGTAAGACATCTACATCTACATCTACATACATACTCCGCAATCCACCGTAAGGTGCGTGGCGGAGGGTACACTGTACCACTATAGGCATTTCCTTTCCTATTCCACTCCCAAATAGAACGAGAAAAAAAGGAATGCCTATATGCTTCCATGAGAACCCTAATTTGTTATCTTGTCTTTGTGATCACTACCCGAAATGTAAGTAGGCGGCAGCAAGATCGTACTACACTCAGCTTCAAATTCCGGCCGTCTAAATTTCCTCAACAGAAATTCACGAAGAGAACGTCGTCTTTCCTCCAGCGGTCCCCAATTGAGTTGCCGGAGCAGTCCCTTCAATCGCAATATTTATTAAATTATGGTGGCTTAGTGGTATAACGCCTGCTACTGAGCAGAATGTCCCGGCTTTGAATCCCAGCCATGGCACATATTTAAATTCAGTGCCCCTCCTTCAGTTTCATATCACTGATATACATATATTAAGACAAAAAATATGTCGCTGTAAAATGATTTATTATTTGATATTTATAATTATTTTGATTGCTCTTGAACGTGTGATTTTCCCGAAATCCAGGCACATGCGGTTTAAGTCAAGTGTTTCCTTCGCTCTGAATAAGTTATTCCATTTACAGACCTACTGTTACCATAGGACCACCGCTTTGTCCTAAATCTCTGGGAGGCACTCGAGAATTCACAGACATTTCCGTTACAAACAAACGGGTCTTCTGTTGTTACTTGTATAATCCACAAGAAAATCCGACATCTAAGTCACTATCAAACCTATAGCCAGCAATATGAAGTGTCACAACACGAAACTGCATGAAAGTAACGCGGTAGTTCCCATGTTAAAAGACATCAGCCACCTGTGGACTTTCTGTCTTACAAAGTTGGGCATTTTCTCGCTTTGTACCACGAGTGACACACAGTTACGTAACCACTATCGTCCACTGAACGATATTGAAAAATATACTTGATATTGACGAATACAATACGACCCTGGCCAATGGACAAATCTGGCGAGCAGGGACAGTGAGTGTAGGTAATGATCAGTCTATGCGTGGAGTGGTGACTCACATATGCCTGATAAGACGTTTCTTTTTCGTGCTGCTTTGGACAAATCATTCTTAAATTGTATTTCAAATATACGTCAGCCTATTTTAGACTCACTTTCTTCACTTTCAATGTCCATTCCACTTTGTCAGATACTGGTACCACTTTCCAAGTCGAACGTCGCTATAGTCGGATGGTTCAGTTTATAAGAATCCGTCTGTGTATCCAAAACACGACCTCAGCGAAAAACTATTACACTGACACCAACTCTCTCAGAAAAAAGCCACGGAGAAGCTCGAGGACAATCACACCGCAAGAGTAATCTGTTCCCACTCTGCCTAGAGACAGATTATGGAGGAAATGTAAAACGTGGTGTCTTACTAACCACACGACCTGAGACATCCCAGCAAACATACGGGACAGCCAAGACCCTCACTTCGTCGATTGATACGGTGAAGTAGATTATTCCTCATTTTTCCTTAGTTTAGTTTACCTTACGTTAAGTAGTTTGTAAGCTACGGACTGATGACCACGCAGTTTGGTCCGATAGATTTACAAACATTTGAACATTTTCACTTTACTTGCCCAATTATTGAGTTGTATCTTCGGCCATTCAAATAGTCCCTCAGATTAAATTTGTGTTGTTGGTTTATGAATAATAATTATGGAAATTCTTCTTGTCATGTATGTGTAATTTTACCTTACTATTCACCACATTTTGGCTCCTAGTATACGGTGACTACATCACTTCTTATAATTCTATTCGAATTTTTTTCAATATGATTTTGGTTCCCTGCAAGTAGCGATCTGATTTTCATATTGTGATTTGTCACATTTAATTTTCAACATTAACGTTTACTGTTGTCGCTATGAAATTTTCAATTTCATAGTTCAGCTGTAGCTTACGTAAAATCAAAAAAAAAAAAAAAAAAAAAAAAAAAATCGTCACAAAATGTTAATTCTTTGGTAATTTACGTTTTTCACTAATGTTATAGAAGTCATTGGGTAGCGAATTTTGCAGATACAGATGGCGCTAGTACTGTGCGCATAAGATATAACAGAGCGATGCATTGTCAGAACCATCATTAGTACGGTTTCCGACATCATTACGGCTTCCCAACGATAATTAACGGATTTGAAAAAGAAATGGTAGTTGGAGCTAGACGCATGGGATATTCCATTTCGGAAATCATTAGACAATTCATTACTCAGACACGCACATTGTTAGGGGTGTGTCAAAAATTCTGTATTTTCGTACATTGCCTCTCAGCATGAACAACGCGTTATTCGTTGGCTTGCTCTGAATAACCGACAGTAGCCGCGTTTGCGTATAGTTTTATATGCTAACAGAGAAGCAACACTGCAGAAACACGACGAACCTACCAATTAGCACACTGCAGCACAGTTGGCGTTAATGGTGCATGCCAGCAAATGACCACGGCTGGAGCCCTTGATAACAGCATGACGTCGTTTGTAGCGCCTGACCTCAACTAGTGACCTCGTGGTTAAACGATCATAGGTTTCGAGGGTGACGTAGACTTTACGAAGCCACGAACCTCAGTTGTCAACAAGGTATTTTACAAACCGCTGGAAGATTCGTAATGGTGTGGATTTTATATTCATCATTTTGGATTTGAAGCTCTTCCATTTCTTCGTGTTTGCAGCAAAATCTTGGGTATAAGATCCGCCTGTCTTTTTCAGGTTACCCAAACAAGCTCCGTCACCTCTGCACCATCGCCAGTAGATTTTTTATTAGGTTGCAACTGGGAAATGAACGCATTTCGGTGCTAACCTAGATATGAAAAAAATAGGCCGAAAAGTCGCATGTCTTAGGATTATTACTTTGATTTTACATTATTAGGTCATGTAGGACCATTTCTGTAACATCGACCATCGGTCGTTTTGTCATCTGCAACCAAACAAATGTTATGTGAGCATTTTTTTTAAATGTTTAATGTGTATCAAAATGTTCAAATGTTTGTTAAGCTTATGGGACTTAACTAAACTTACAAACTACTTATCAACTACCTTATACTAAGGACGGCACAAATATCCATGCCCGAGGGGGAATTCGAACCCCCTACCGTAGTGGCCGTGCAGACCGTGACTGGAGCCCCTCAGTCCCCTCGGCCACCGCGGCCGGCGTTTAATGTGTAAAACTTTAGGCCTACTGTGTGTTAAAAATGTAATTTTGGCCTGTGGGAAGACGAATTACATGCCAAAACCAACTGTAAGTAACAGATAAGATAGACTAATACATAAAAGTCAACCACAAACCAAAATTATGTTTTTATCAGGCAAAGTAGGCCTAACTTGTTAACACATCAAAAATAAACAAAATGTTGACTTTCAATTTATTTGGTTGCAGATTACACAGCTACAAATATTGGATTTTACATAAATTTTCCTACTTGACCTCTAAATGTAAAACCAAGGTACTAATTCTAAGCCGGCCGCGGTGGCCGAGGGGACTGAGGCGCTCCAGTCACGGTCTGCACTGCCACTACGGTTGGGGGTTCGAATCCCCCCTCGGGCATGGATATTTGTGCCGTCCTTAGTGTTAGCTAGTTTATAAGTAATTTTTAAGTTTAGGGACTGATGACCCCGTAGTTAAATCCCTTAAGCTATACAAAGATTTGAACATTTTGAACTAATTCTAGGACACTGTTTTCGGCCTAATATTTTCACATCTAAGATAGCACTAAATGTTCATTTTCACCTAATAAGAAGCCACTGATGATAACATAGAGGTGGTGAAACATGATGGGTAGCATTTTGCATATCTGGCGGACATTATACCCAAGGTATGGATTCTGTTTACATGTAATTGGTGGGATATCTGGACCAACTGATCCGGTCACTGACTAGAAATATTTATCTTCGGCTGCGTGGAGACGATTTGCATCCATCACAGACTTCATATGCCCAGACAACCAAGACATTTTTACGGATCTCACTGCGCCATGTCAGCATGTCACAATTGATCATATTGTTTTGAAGATAAATCTCACATAGATTATGCGAGATGAAACCCATCGAACATTTATCGGACGTAATGGAGAGGCCAGTCCGTGCACAAAATACAGCATCGGTAATACTTCAGCAGGAGCAGCACCACTCAATATTGCTCTAAGAGATTATGAACGACTTGTTTAGGCCGAGCTACTTCAAATTGCTCCACTTAAACGGAGAAAAGGAGCTCTTACACACTTTTAAGAGGTATGTAATGACTTTTTCATCTCCGTGTACTTTTTTTTTTTAATTCAGTGTGGCGAACAAAATTATAGCTTTCTGTAAGTAACTTGTAAATTGTAAAATATGGTGCTAGTTACTTTATGACGAATTGCAAAGCAATATCCATAATCAATTTGTTAATGACTGTCTTTTATACATTTCACCCGGTAGTTAGTTAATTACGAGGTATGTCCACAAAGCAAGTTCCGTTTGGTTATACAGGGTGTTTCACTAAGTGTGTTTGCCTCTGTAACGTATAAAATAATAGGTGACGGGAAATTTTAATGTGGTAGGTCAACACAAGAAATGTTACACTTTCTGCGGAGCTATGAACATAGTTTATTGTATCATTTTCCAAAGAGTTACAGCACAAAGATATAATTTTTTTAAATGGAACAATAGTTTTTTCTATCGTGCATTGGATTCGTTGAAACCAGCTGCGTCCTAATCAATTTCAACTACATTCCTATCACTGTTAGTTTGGGAGCTACAACCCTTCACAGTTTCAGGGGCAGATACCACACGCTGTACGTAATACATAGCTGTGTGGTGGGTGATGGATGTTATGGCGGGGGGATGTTGATTTACATGAGATGTTCAAATGTGTGTCCATGTTCCTCAATGCATAATGGAATGCGCCGTCGAAAGGATCTGCGGACGAGATGTAACATCCCCGGTGTGACGAAGCGACATGAGTCCCCGATGCACCATTTTAGATCATCTGGGGATGTGGGCTCAGTGACATAAACACGATCCCTTAGATATCCCCACTGGTGTTAAATCGGGCGACCATGCGGGCTATGAATGAGGACCATGACGCCCCATCCATCTTCCTGCAAACCTGTTGTTTAGTTCTTTCACAACAGCACGCGCAGAATGGGCTGGGTGACCATCGTGCTGCATCCACATATGGACTCTCGTGTGTAGACGCTCCAACTGTCGGGTATACGGCCATGTGCGGCGACGAGTCGGCAGTCTAACTGCGCATCGAGGAAGCACCTCGCTTCGTGACACCGGCGACGTTACAACTCGGCCGCGCCGGCCGCGGTGGCTGAGGTGACTGAGGCGCTCCAGTCACGGTCAGCACGGCCACTACGGTCGGGGGTTCGCATCCCCCCTCGGGCATGGATATTTGTGCCGTCCTTAGTATTAGGTAGTTTGTAAGTTTAGGGACTGATAGCCCCGTAGTTGAGTCCCATAGACTTTTCAAACAACAACAACAACAACTCGGCCGCACCACATTTAGAAGGGTCATTGCATGATGTGCGGCGTTTGTGGTATCTGTCCCTGAAACTTTGAAGGGTTGTAGCTCCCAAACGAACAGTGATAGGAATGTAGTTTAAATTGATTTAGACGCAGCTGGTTTCAACGAATCCAACGCAGGATAGAAAAAACTATTGTTCCATTTAAAATTATATCTTTGTGCTGTAACTCTTTGGAAAATGATACAATAAACTATGTTCAGAGCTCCGCAGAAAGTGTAACATTTCTTGTGTTGACCTACCGCATTAAAATTTCCTGTCACATATTATTTTATACGTTACAGAGGCAAACACACTTAGTGAAACACCCTGTATAAACCAAACGTGAACAGATACAGAAAAAATATTTATTGTATAAAATCTGCAACTGTTCAACTACTTTTCTATATAACGTCCGAAATTTTGTAGGCACTTGTCATAGCGCGGGACAAGATTTTGTGTGCCTTCGTCACAGAAGGTTGTCGCCTGTGTATTCAAACATGTGGCAAACATGTTCTTTCAGCTCTTCATCGTTGAAGTGTTGACCACCAAGGATAGATTTTAGGTGTAAGAAGAGATGAAAGGAGTCTTCTTCTTCCCTTCACGTTGCCGCCCGACCTCACAAGGCGAATGTGACCAAACTACTCTTACGGAAATTTCACTGGGACGTGTCGCTCCTAGCGATTTTCTTCTTACACCTAAAACCTGTCCATGATGGTCAACACTTCAGCGATGATGACGAGCTGAAAGAACATGTTACCACATGGTTGAATACGCAGACGGCAACCTTCTACGAAGAAGGCATACAAAGACTTCTGCCACGCTGTGACAAATGCCTACAAAATTTCGGAAGCTATGTAGAAAAGTAGTTTAAAAATGTTGTTTGTTAAGCTTATGGGACTTAACTACGCCGGCCGCGGTGGCCGAGGACACTGAGGCGCTCCAGTCATGGTCTGCACGGCCACTACGGTCGGGGGTTCGAATCCCCCCTCGGGAATGGATATTTGTGCCGTGTTTAGTATAAGGTAGTTGATAAGTAGTTTGTAAGTTTAGGGACTGATGACCCCGCAGTTAAGTCCCATAAGCTTAAAAAACATTTGAATTTGAACTTAACTACGTGGACATCAGTCCCTAAACTTACTAACTACTTACGAACTACTTTATACTAAGGATGGCACAAATATCCATGCCCGAGGGGGGATTCGAACCCCCGACCGTAGTGGCCGTGCAGACCGTGACTGAAGCGCCTCAGTCCCCGCGGCCACCGCGGCCGGCAAAAAGTAGTTTGATAGTCGTATATTTTTGTACAATAAATATATTTTCTGTATCTGTACACGCTTGTTTTATATATCCAAACGGAACTTACTTTGTGGACATACCTCGTATATTACTTAATAGCGTCATCTCCGTTAAATGAATAACATGGATCTCCAAGCTGGAGCAGCTGTTCGTCGAAGGGAACATTAACTGTCAAATATGTGTAGGTATACAAAAGGTAAATCTATGGTAGTAATCTGCTCAGCTTCCTGTTCACTACAAATGTACTGCTTGAACATGTGCTGAACGTTGCGTAACAGGTTCAGTCACGACATAAGCTGCGTATTGCTAACCCATCGCTTATCGCTAATTGCCGCGGGAGCCGGTTCGTCGCCAGAGTGCTGCGGGCTAGGTGGACAATGAGAGGCTGGTAGCGCGAATGATACGGCCTGTTTGCGGACGGGGCACAATAGGCCGGCAACGAGGAACACGCCCACTCGGCCGCCAGCTACACGCGCCGCCGCGCCGCGGCCTTTACCGCTCGTTAGCAGCCGTGCAAAAGTCCGAAACGGGAACGCGGTTACGCTGCTCCGCAGGCAGTGTAATTATTCTCATGTGGAACAAAGGGAACTGTCAGGCAAGCTGCTCATCTTGAGATTGAATTTTTTTGCGTTTTGTCACGGTGGAAAATTCAAAGTCGAAAATCGGAATACTAACTTAATGAAAAATAAGGAATTCAGTTGCCGTATGTCTGTAGCCAGCAGAAGGAAATTGATACTGCTGCCAGATATTGTATGTATGGTGTCTGAACTGTCGGACATGCAGCTGCATATGGGCTATACCTTGACGGACAGCCGACAATTTGACTGCAAGTGTGAAAAAGTCGCCTGAACTCATGCGGAAGTAGAGGAATAGCTGCAAGAAACATGACAAATGGACGTGGGACACCTTAGTAGTCTCTTCCTGGCAGATTAAAATTGTGTACCGGAACCGGGACTCGAACCTGGGACCTTTGCCTTTCGCGGGCAAGCGCTCTACCGACTGAGCTATCCCGACACGACTCACGATGCCGCTTCACAACTTTACTTCCGCCAGTACATCGCCTCCTACTTTCCAAACTTCACAGAAGTTCTCTACAACTTTACTTCCACCAGTACCTCGCCTCCAACTTTCCAAACTTCACAGAAGTTCTCCACAACTTTACTGCCGCCAGTACCTCGCCTCCTACTTTCCAAACTTCACAGAAGTTCTCCTGCGAGGTACTGGCGGAAGTAAAGTTGTGGGGCGGCATCGTGAGTCGTGTCGGGATAGCTCAGTCCGTAGAGCGCTTGCCCGCGAAAGGCAAAGGTCCCAGGTTCGAATCCCGGTTCCGGCACACAATTTTAATCTGCCAGGAAGTTTCATATCAGCGCACACTCCACTGCAGAGTGAAAGTATCATTCTGGAAACATCACTTATGCTGTGTCTAAGCCACGTCTCCACAATATCCTTTCATCCAGGAGTGCTAGTCTTGGTTGTTTCGCAGGAGAGCTTCTGTGAAATTTGGAAAGTAGGAGGCGAGGTACTGGCGAAAGTAAAGTTGTGAGGCGGCATCGTGAGTCGTGTCGCGATAGCTCAGTCGGTATAGCGCTTGCCCGCGAAAGGCAAAGGTCACAGGTTCGAGTCCCGGTTGCGGCACACAATTTTAATCTGCCAGGAAGTTTCATATCAGCGCACACTCCGCTGCAGAGTGAAAGTTTCATTCTGGACCTTAGTAGTAGATTATGTGGGTAGGAAGTGTGTCGCGTCCTGATAACCGAAGCGCTAAAGGCGAGTGCCACGTCGAATGTGAACTCCGGATTTGAGTTCCATTCCGCCATAAATTTTAATCAGTGTCATGGAACAGCCAAGTCTGAAATTTCTAATTACTACTACTGGCGGTTAAATTCAACTATCCTAACACGACAAGAAAGTCGACGTTTTTACCATTCAGGTTGTGCAACAGATTTTTGCGTGAATTATTCTTTTTCTTAACTAAATTACTAAAAATCATTCTACTCCGCCCTCGTTCATATTTATTTCTGTCGTTATCAGAAACCTTTTTTCATGACTCTTTACCCACAAGAAAAAGCTATATTGTTGCATGTAGAATGGAGAAAAAGGTGCTGCGGTGGAACAGCCATGCCCTCTAAGGCGCCTTGATGCGGAGTGCGCGGTGGTTACCCGTCTGAGTTTGTGGTCCTCCCTCGGGTATGAATATGTGTGTTGTTCTTAGCATACGGTAATTTACATAGTTTGTAATTTTAGGTACCGATGACTACTGCAGTTAGGTCCCATAGCTTTACTAAGCATTTGAACATTGAAGGTAAAGGTAAACAAAATTCAAATATTTGTAAATTTAAGGGACTTGACTGCCGCGGATATCAGTCCCTAGGCTTACAAACTACTTAAACCAGCTTATGCTGAGGACAACACACAAACTAATGACCGAGGGAGGACTCGAAAGTCCGACGGCGAACAAGCGCGCGCTCCGTGTCGCGTACCCCAGTGGAAAGGCGATAAAGCGGCTTCTATACACATTTCAATTTGTCAACGTGCCTCGATTATTCTATTTAAGATTCACTTTGTTATAGCATGAATCCTTTGTTAAACTCTTCTGCTACCACCTTTTCATGTATAGTTTCGGTGAGGAAAGTCCAGTTTATCTATCTCAGAACGTTCCTAGAAGAGTATCACCTTAATTCTGTGAGAGTAGATGTGTTAGTTGGCTGAAAGTAGAGATGAAAAAGAAATCGAGTATACTTACCGAAAACAGGCCGCCAGACTCCAGCTCGCAGATGGTACTTATGATTTCTTCGCAAATATCGCGCAAGCGGGCTCTGATTAATTGCATAAATACCTACAGTTTAGTTAGCTCTTTTCTAATGTCCTATGCTACGATTAAAGTGGATGTCCGGTCTATACTTACTGCCACGAAATAATTGTCATTACAAGCTCACTACCATATTGATTTGTTAAAGATCTTCATAAGAAAAGCATTCAAAATTTGTACGATGAACTAGGATAAATTCAACAGTCATTGAACCACAGCTATTCCTTAGTTACCAAATTTGGTCTTCCATGTTAAAAAATGTTCAAATATTTGTAAAGCTTAAGGGGCTTAACTGCGGGGTCATCAGTCCCTAAACTTACAAACTACTTATGAACTACCTTATAGTAAAGACGTCACAAATATCCATGCCCGAAGTGGGATTCGAACCCCCGACCTTAGAGGCCGTACAGAACGTGACTGGCGCGACGCAGACCGCTCGGCCACCGCGGCCAGCCGGATTCGAACCCCCGACGGGGAACGGCCTCGCGCATCGTAGCATTGCGTCTCAATGCGCTCGGCCGCTCCGCCGCGGCGGTTTTCAGTATTCTTCTCCAATGAAGTGTTCGTTCTTATATTCCGCAAATTCTCAAAAGCACGCCTGACGTTATTGTTCTTGACCGGAAATGTCACACATAAGTAATTTCAAATCTATTTGGCAAATGTCTCCGAATTTTTATGATGTCACATTGGCTGAAAAATTCACCGAAATGGCTGATGAAACATTTCACACGCATCACCGCTCAGAATCTACAGGAAGAGGTCTCAGGCATAAGTGTTTCACTAAAACCACACCAATATTGACAATATTTGTCACGGGAGATATCCACTCGTCGAATCAAGCCTTTTATAAGGACTTAGTGGGGCTGAATCCTATTAAAGGTAATCCGACTCTTTGGAAGGATAGCGCGAAGTCAGTTTATGCACTAGAACACAGCGTGTAATCACTACATATACATAAATATTCTGCAAGACACAGTGAAGTGAATAGCAGAAGGTTCATCGAACAGCTTTTATGATATTTCTCTACAATTTCACTCTCAAATTGTTCGAAGGAAAAAAGAACACCCAAATCTCTCCCTTTTGTATCTGGTTTCTCTTATTATGAAGATCATGTCTCCCTACGTAGGTGGATGCTAAGAAAATATGTTGGCATTCGCATTTCGAAAGTAGATCTCTCCCTCATGAATAACTTCTGACTTTTTTAATGATTTCCACCCCACCTCGTGCATCGTTTCTCTTACACTGTTTCCCCTATATCGGGATAATACAAGACGAGCTGCCCTTCTCGGAACTTTCTTTACATCGTCTGTCAGTCCCACCTGGTGTGGATCCCACAATGCTCAAAATACACCAAAATAGGACACACAAGTGTATTGTAGGCAATTTCTTTAGTAGAACTGTTGCATCTTCTAAGTTTTCTGCCAATGAAACGTAGCCTTTGGTTTGTTCTCCCTATAATATTTTCTATATCTTCTTTCCTATTTAAGTTTTTCGTAATTGTTACTCCTAGGTACTTAGTTGACTTTACAGCCTGTAGATTGACTGATTTATTGTGTAAATGAAGTTTAACGGATTTATTTTAGTGATCATATGGATGACTTCACGCTTCTTTTCATTAAGGATAAACTGCCAATTTTTACATCAAGCAGATATCTCTTTGTAGTTGATTTGTTGCTTTTGATCTTCTGATGACTTTACTAACCGGTAAATGACAGCATTATCCGCGAACAGTCCAAGAGAACTACTCAAACTGTCTCCTAAATCGTTTATAAAAGTAAGGAAGAGTAGTGGCCCTACAACACTTCTCTGAGGAACACCAGATATCACTTCTATTCTACTCAATGACTTTCCGTCAATTACAACGTACTGTGTCCTTTCTGCCAGGAAATCACGAATCCAATAAGCACTCAATTTGTTTAGAAGACGTTTGTGAGGTACAGTGTCAAAAGCAATCCGGAAATCTAGTATCACGGATTGTATTTGACATCATTTGTCAATAGAGCTAGCTGTGTTTGACAAGTACGATACTCTATGAATCCGTGTTGACTATGAGCTAACAGGTCGATCTCTTCGAGGTAATTCATAATATTTGAGGAAAGTATATGTTCTAAAATCCTGCTGCAAACCGTCGTCACTGATATATGCCAAGAGAGCGTGAAAAATTTTTCGGAGTTATTTTAACGCAATCCGACGCAGAAAAGGATGTTCATCCCTTTCAGCCCTCAAGTTTCTTGCTCTGCTGTGGAGTGATCGCGGTAGGTAAGGGGCGCAATATTATATCGATACGAGCTTCTGAATAAGATGCCAATGAGTTCCTGTTCTTCAGCCTGATAGTGTCCGCTTGTCCTGAGGTCACCTCCCACCCTGGCTATCATCGATGGTGCGTTACTTGTAGTTGGGAGGTCCAACGTTATGCGGGTAACTGAGTCCCTCAGGGATATTGGTGCTACGGAGGGGAAGAAAGCCAATGTACGCTCCGTGTGCCTACCGGATGGAGTCTTGCTAGATTTGTAACGGGTCCTTCCGGATGCCATGAACAGTACGAGGTGTAGCCAACTGCAAGTGGTGGATCGTGTAGGTGCTAACAATGTGTATCGCTTTGGATTGGAAGAGAATCTCTTCAGTTTTAAGTTGATATCTGAACTGGCGAAGACTGCTAGTGTCTGAGGCTGAGACGGTTCTAGGACAGTGTGGCATGCAGATTCCTAAACTTGGGCGGTCAGCTGGTGGCATTCCGGGTTTCGCTGAATAGGTGAGATGACCACTAAACGCAGGAAGCAACTACATGAGTAACGGGAGCTGTGTGGTGGGGAATGGGATTTTTTTTTTTTTTTTTTTTTTTTTTTTTTTTTTTTTTTTTTTTTTTTTTTTAGGTTAGACGGTGTCGAGAACACACAAAAAGGGTTTCAGTCTCAATGTGTACAGATCTAAGGTAAGAAGAAGACAGTTTTAAAAACCATTGGCCTAACAGTGTAAGTTGTCGTAGCTGTGTGGAGAAAGTACCAGAGCGTCAAGCGCTAATAGAAAGTACTGAAGCTCAAATCATTATACGTAGCGAAAACTGACTAAAGCCGGAGATGAGTTCAGCTTTAATTTTTGCAAAGGAACAAATGATGTTAAGAAAGGACACACTGAATAATATGGATGATGGTGCATTTATTGCTGTCACAAGTGGTTTACCCAGTCGTGAAATTGAAGTAGATATTTCCTGTGAATTGGTATGCGTAGATGTTATACCTGACAACCGGAATAAATTAATGATTTGTTCTTTTTACCGACCCCCTGACCCAGACGATTCGGTTCCAGAAATGTTCAAAGAAAGGTTCGATAGAATTTCGAAAACGTATCCGTAGCATACCATTTTAATTAGTGGTCACTTTTACATTGCCAAATTGCACGTTCAAAAACCGGAGGCAATCATACAATATCGTCGGAAAGTGTACTGAATGCATTCTGCGACAATTATCTCGACCAGTTAGTTCATGAACCCGCTAGAACAGTAAATGGTTGTGAAAAATTTCTTGACCTGACAGGAAGAAATAGTCCGTCGCTAGTAAGGAGGATCAAACCAGACAGCCGCGGTGGAGTAGCCGAGCGGTCTAAAGCGTCTCGCTTCGGAGGGCGCAGTTGCTCGCCGTGGAGGTTCGAGACCTCCCTGGGGCATGGGTGTGTGTGTGTTTGTCCGTAGGTTAGTTTACCTAGGTTTAAGTAGTTTGTAAGCTACGGACTGATGACCACGCAGTTTGATCCGATAGAATTACAAACATTTTTTCAAACCAGACACAGAGTTGACATAGCGAGACTGAATATCAAAATTTCCAAATTCACCAAAATTAAAGGGAAATATATTTAGCCGCGGTGGAGTAGCCGAGCGGTCGAAAGCGTCTCGCTGCGGAGCGCGCGGTTGCTCGCCGTGAAGGTTCGAGTCCTCCCTTGAGCATGGGTGTGTGTGTTGTCCGTAGGTTAGTTTATCTAGGTTTAAGTAGTTTGTAAGCTACGGACTGATGACCACGTAGTTTGGTCCGATAGATAAAGCAGATAAAATTACGCTTAACGCTTGCCTGAGTAAGAATCTCCAGTCTTTCGAAACTATGTTAGCGTTCATGAAATGTGGCTTATATTCAAAGAAATAAAATGGACAGCTATTGGAAGCGTTATACCAAATAAATTAACAAAAGAGGAGGCTGATCCTCCGTGGTACACAAACCAGGCTAGAACACTCTTGAAAATCAAAGAAAAAAGCACGCCAAATTTAAACAGCAACAAGGTCCATAAGGCTGGCAATCTTTTACTGAAACTCGAAATTTATCTCGAACTTCAATGCGAGAAGCTTATAGCAGTTTCCACAACGAAACGCCGTCACGTAGTTTGATAGAGAATCCTAAGAAATTCTCGTAGCCGGCCGCGGTGGCCGAGCGGTCTGCGGCACACCAGTCACGGTCAGCACGGCCATTACGGTCGGGGGTTCGAATTCCCCCTCGGGCATGGATATTTGTGCCGTCCTTAGTATTAGCTAGTTCATAAGTAGTTTTTAAGTTTAGGGACTGATGACCCTGTAGTTAAGTCCCATAAGCTCTACAAACATTTGAATATTTGAATTTTTTGAAATTCTCGTAGTATAACAAGTATATTAGCGGCAAAACGCAATCAATACTTTCACTATGCCATAGCAATGGTGGTGCTACCGATAACAGTGCTGGTAAAGCAAAATTGGAAACACAGCTTTCTTAAAATCCTTCAACGATGTAAACGAAGTAAATACTGCAGAATTTCAATCAAGAAAAGTTACCGGTAGGGGCAATTTAGAAATAGATGTTGTACAAAGCATTTTAAATAACCTAACAAAAGCAAGTCTCCCGGTCCAGATTTAATACGAATTAGGTTCCTTTCAAAATACACTGATGCAATAGCTGCACACCTACCTATCATATACAACCGCTCGCTCAGCGAATAGAAGTAATCCGCAAAATTAGAGGTATACACCATTAACATCGGTTTGTAGCAGGATTGTAGAACATATACTTTTCTTAAACATTATGAAGTACCCATAGTCGACACTGATTCAAAAAGTTTGAATTGATGAATGCTGTCGACAAGGCGTCTCAAATCGATTCCATATTTACAGATTCCGGGATGACTTTTAACATTGCACCATATAAGTGTCTTCTAATCAAATTTCATGTTCCTGTAATATCCCCTCTCTAATGACCACGGTGTCGACAGGACGTTAAACTCCAAGCTTCCTTTCTTTCTTCCTTCCTGTAAAATCGCGACTGTTCGCGGGTGATGCTGTCGTTTATCGATTAGTTAAATCACCAGACAACCATCATGAACCCATACATTGCCGAGGTGGGGTGGCTTGCGTGCGTCAACGATACAGATAGCCGTACCTTAGGTGCAACCACAGCGAAGGGGTATTTGTGGAGAGGCCAGAAAAACGTGTGGTTGCTGAAGAGGAGCAGCAGCCTTTTCAGTAGTTGTAGGGGCAACAGTCTTTATGATTGAATGAGCTGGCCTTCTAACATCAGCTAACATGGCTTTACCATGCAGTTACTGCAAACGGCTGAAAGTAATGGGGAAACTACAGACGTTAATTTTCCCGAGGATATGCAGCTCTATGTATATGATGATGGCATCCTCTCGGGTAAAATATTTCGGAGGTAAAATAGTCCCCCATTCGGATTTCCGGGCGGAGACTACTCAAGAGGATGTCTGCATCAAGAAAAACAAAACAGGAATTCTATGGATTGGGGCATGGAACATTCTATCCCTTAATCGAATAGGTAAGTTAGAAATTTTGAGAAGAGAAGTGGATATATTATAAATTTAGATATGGTGGGGATTAGTGAAGTTTGGTGGCAGGACGAACAGGATTTTTGGTCAGGTGAGTACAGGGTTATAAATACAAGTCAGTTGGTCGTAACACAGGAATAGGTATCGTAATGAATGAAAAATGGGAATGCGGGTAAGTTACTATGAACAGCATAGCGAACGTATTATCACAGCAAATATGGACACGAAGGCAACACCTACCACAGTAGTACAAGTCTATATGCCAACTAGCTCTGCCGATGACGAGGACATCAAAGAAATATATGAGGACATAAAAGAAATTATCCAGACCGTTAAGGGAAAAGAAAACTTAACTGTGTTGGGGGACTGGAACTCGGTAGCAGGAATGGGAAGAGAAGGAAATGCAGTAGGTGAATATGGACTGGGGATAAGGAATTATAGAGGAGATCACCTGGTAGAATTTTGTGCAGAGCACAATTTAATCATCACAAAGAATTGGTTTAATCATCACGAAAGAAGGTTATATACGTGTAATAGTCCAGGAGACACTGGAAGATACCAGACTGACTTTATAATGATAAGTCAGTGGTTTAGAAGCCAGGTTTTAAAATGTAAGACATACCCAGGAGCATATATAGACTGTGACCACAACTAATTGGTGTACATTACAACTTACGGGACTGCAAAAAGGTAGAAAATTAAGAAGATGAAATCTGGACAAATTGAAGGAACCGGAGGTGGTTCAGAGTTTTAGAGGGAGCATTAGGCAAGGATTGTTTGAAACTGGGGAAGTTAATACAGTAGAAGGAGAATGGGTAGCTCTGAGAGATAGAGTAGTAAAGGCCGCAGAGGATCATATAGTCAGAAGTACAAGGCCTAATAGAAATGCTTGGACAACACAGGAGATACTAAACTTAATTGACGAAAGGAGAAAATATAAAAATGCATCAAGTGTAGCAGAGAAAAGGGAGTACAGATGTCTGAAAAATGAGGTTGACAGGTTGTGCAGACTGGCTAAGTAGGAGTGGCTTGAGGAGAAATGTAAGACCGTAGAAGAATGTATAACTAGGGGAAAGATAGATACCACCTACAGGAAAATAAAAGATATTCGGAGGCAAGAAAGCTGCGGTGTGAATAACAAGAACTTAGACGGAAAACAAGTACTATGCAAAGACGAGAAAGCTTAAAGGTGGAAGAAATAGATAGTGGACCTGTACAAAGGAAATGAACTTGAAGGCAGTAATCTAGAAATGAAAAACAAAGTAGATGAAGATGAGAAAGGAGATACGATACTGCGAGAAGAATTTCACAGAGCACTAAATGATTTGAGTAGAAATAAGAACCCTGGAGTAGATGATGTTCCGTCTGAACTGCTATTATCGTTAGGAGAGTCAGTCATGAAGAAATTGTTCCACCTGGTATGTAAGATGTATGAGGCAGGGGAAACACCCTCAGACTTCAAGAAGAATATAATGATTCGAATTTCGAAGGAAGCCAGTGCAGACAAATGTGAAAATTACAGAACTATCAGTTTGATAAGTCACGGATGCAAAATACTAACACGAATTATTTACAAACGACTGGAAAAACTGGTGGAATCCTATCTTGGGGAAGATCAGTTTGGATTTAGGAGAAATGTAGCAACACGCGAGGCAATACTCACATTACGACTCATCTTAGAAGGTAGGTTACGGAAAGGGAAACCTATGTTTTTAACATTTGTGGATCTGGAAAAAGCTTTTGACAATGTTGACTGGAATACTCTCTTTCAATTTCTGAAGGTAGCAGAGTAAAATATAGGGCGGGGGGGGAGAGTTCTATTCCACTTGTACAATTAAACTAGACAGCAATTATGCAATTATTAGCGTCGAAAGGCAGGAAAGGGTCGTAGTGGTTGGGAAGGGAGTAAGACAGGATTGTGGCCTTTCCCCAATGTTGTTCAATCTGTACATTGAGCAAGCTGTGAACGAAGGAAAAATTTGGGGAGGGAGTTAAGGGCCAGGAGGAGAGATTAAAAACGTTGCAGTTTGCTGATGACATAGCAATTCTGTCAGAGACCACAAAGGACCTGGAAGAGCAAGTAAATGGAATGGGCAGTGTTTAGAAAGGAAGATAAAAGATGCACACTAACAAGAGTGAAACGAGGGTAATTGAATGCAGTGTCATAAAAACAGGCGATGCTGAAGGAATTAGATTAGGTAAGAAGACGATAAAAGTAGTGGATGAGTTTTGTTATTTGGGTAGCAAGATAACTTCTGATGGCCGAAGTAAGAAGATATAAAATGCAGAATGGCTATGGGAAGAAAAGGGTTTTTGAAGAAGCGAAATTTGTTGACATTCAATACTAATTTAAATGTTATGAAGTCCTTTCTGACAGCATTTATCTGGAGTGTAGCATTGTATGGGAGTGAAACGTGGGCGATAAGGATTTAAGACAAAAAGATGATAGAAGCTTTCAAAATGTGGTGCTACAGACGAATGATGAAGGTTAGATGGCTAGATCACGTAACTAATGAGGTGCTCGACGGAACTGAGGAGAAAAGGAGTTTCTTGCGTATCCTGACTAACAAGGGGAGATCGCCAATCGGGACACGCCGATACTCCGATTTCGTCTAAATTGCGTGTGTAGAAGGCGGTGAGTCTCCCCATGACGTGCCAGAAATATTTCGCCCGAGTGGGAGAGGAGAAAATGCTCTCGAAAGTTTTTCCGATAGCATTATATACCTTATTAGCCCTCTTTTCGTCGTAAATGGCGTGGCGTAATGATCAAGCGCATTGCTTACGAAACAGGCGACCTGGGATCAATCCCAGGTGCTTCCTAATTATTTTCTTTTTTTTTTCATTTTTTACTTCGTTTCTTCAGATTATTCAACTATTTACCGTAGAATTTAAATACAATGAAACAGTATATTTATACAATTAGGTGAAGGTTTTAATGAAAATAAAGTTTCCAACGATTCTTGTGATTACGTGTGCTACATTTTACGTTTTATTCATTATCACAGTAGAGGTATGGCATTTTTTGTGGTGACATATGTCATAGTAACATGTGAAACATATATATGTCTCATACCAGGCACATTTAATAAAGGCATTGTTTGAGCAGTTACAGTTTTCCGAAACATGCTTAATTGGAAAGCACACTTCATTCAATTTTTGAAACGAAGGTTTTTCCTCTATCAGTTTGTATGCAAACCAAGCTTACGGTACTGGATCATAGGGGGGGGGGGGGGGGAACACAAGACGGCCGCGGTGGCCGAGGGGACTGAGGCACTCCAATCACGGTCTGCACGGCCACTACGGTCGGGGGTTCGAATCCCCCCTCGGGCATGGATATTTGTGCCGTCCTTAGTATTAGCTAGTTCGTAAGTAGTTTTTAAGTTTAGGGACTGATGACCCCTCAGTCTAGTCCCATAAGCTATACAAACATTTTGAATTGTTGGGGGAACACAGGAGCACTGAATTTATACAGCACGATAGAATGTATTTAAATTGCACCTCCTCTTGATGATATTTCCCGCTGTTGTTGGAGCTATTACGGGGCACTTTGTAATCTTGTAATTAGGTTTTTGACTTGGCGATAGAAATATATATCACATGGTAGAACCAGCGGTGTACATTTTGGTGAAATGGCCTTCATGGTACACATTGCCTCGTCTAGCTCATTCGTAAATGTTTCATCATCCAATGTTGAATCTGTTTGGCCGCTCCAAGAATCAACCAATAGAAGAAATTTATTGTTTGCGACGTATGGCTTCAATGTTGTTTCCAATAATATTGAATAAGGCTCTTTTGTTAGTTTTCCTGACATGGAACAAGTAGCGACAACATTTTCGTACACGTCTTCTAATTTTGTGACATTGGCGGCAACCCAAGGACCAAAGTTATTCGCAGGCTATTGCAAACATAAAAATACCAGGGGTAGAAGTTTCCCTGAAGCAGTTAAACCGTAATGTGCTGTGTAAGAGTGGGTGGTCTTCGATAGATTGAGTTTCTTCAACATAAAAGTCTTTGCACCTTTGACATACAGAGACATCTTGTACGTTGACTCATACTGGCATCCATTCTGGTCAGTGTTAATCACATTGTCGATGTTCAAATATAGCATTAAATATCTAATATGCATAAGAAACATCTCTGCTACTGCCACTGATTCGTCCAAAGTTGCGACAGTATTTTTGATGACGAATTTCGTGATATTTCGCTGCCTTATCGAATATTTTTTCTTGAAGGATTTAGCCCAAGTATTAGAAGCAAGGAAGTGAATACTCTCCGCCAAATACGGAAATGCAGCAGTCATTGCCCATTGCTGTAGGGTTCTAGTCGTCACCTATTCACAGCAGCGTCGTGCATTTTGAAATTTTTACCATGTTCCTATTCAATTAAGGACGTTTCACGTCTGGTGTACTTCTTTCCTCCAAATTTTAAGGTAATCCCTTTTCTTTAGGTTTGGGAATCTAGACTGCATTGTTACAAACTTCCATTTCGGATGAGCGCCATCAACTTCTATGACCTCCTCCGCCGGCCGCGGTGGCCGAGGGGACTGAGGCGCGCCAGTCACGGCCTGCACAGCCACTACGGTCGGGGGTTCGAATCCCCCCTCGGGTATGGATATTTGTGCCGTCCTTAGTGTTAGCTAGTTCATTAGTAGTTTGCAAGTTTAGGGTCTGATGACTCCGTAGTTAAGTCCCATAAGCTATACAAACATTTTTTGACCTCCTCCTTGTAAGCGAATGTTGCTGATGTACGTTAGGAACTCTTGGAGAAATCTTCAGGAGTATAATCCTCATCTGTACTTGAAGAAGTTACCTGTGACAGATAAAAAGAGACTGCATATGATAAACGTACGTACGTACGTACGTGCGTGTGTGTGTGTGTGTGTGTGTGTGTGTGTGTGTGTGTGTGAGTGAGAGAGAGAGAGAGAGAAAGAGAGAGAGAAAATTAAATGTTCCACGTACCTCTTCATAAATATTTTCTTCATCAGGTTCTGCGCATAGTATCAGATATTCGTCGTGCTCTATGAAATACGTATTCATAACTTCGATAACTGCCTCTGCGATTGCTTCAGCTATGGATATTACTGTAGGACTGAAGGACATAGGAGGATTGTCAGTGATCATCCTTTTTTATTTATAAATTGAAGAACCATAGTAAAGAGCACTGGTGAAGTCTGATTTGAAGTCTTCATCAAACGTTTGGAGTTAATCAGTCACTTTTCGTTGGATTCCCATGTTTAATTTTGGCGCGACGATACTCACAGCTCTACCGATCGTTGCGAACTGGCAATAGAAGCACAGTCTAATACATACAGTCGCGATACTCACTGGTGAGAAATAGATTACCGTCTGATAGCTGACGCGACTCTAGCGATTTTAGCGGTCAGCTAAGGTATGTTCAAATTTTTGTAAAGCTTGTGGGACTTAACAGAGGGGTCATCAGCCCCTAAACTTACGAACTACTTATGAACTAACTTTTACTAAAGACAACAGAAACATCCCTGCCCGAGGGAGGATTCCAACCTCCGACGCGGGAGGCTGCGCAGTCCGCATCGTGGCGCTCCAGACCGCTCGGCTACTCCAGCGCGGCTCATCTTGGGTAACGTCTGTTGGTGTCAGATAAACAACATTTTATTTTCTAACCTTTTTGTATATCATTTATGATTTGATTGTTTTATATTTCATTCGAAAACTTGAATGTATTTAAATTCTACGGTAAATAGAACAATCTGAAGAAACGAAGAAAAATATATATCTATATAGGAAGCACATGGGATTGATCCCAGGTCGCCTGTTTCGTAAGCAATGCTCTCGACCATTAAGCTACGTCCTTAACGAGGAAGAGAGTGCTAAGTAAGGTATATAACGCTATCGGAAAAACTTTCGAGAGCATTTTCTCTTTACTAAGGCCCACTGAGGCGAAATATTTCAGACACGTAATGTGGAGATCCAACTCCTCCGTCACACTCAATTTGGGCGAAATCGGCGTGTTCTGACTGGCGACCTCCCATTGTAAGAGAAGTGATAGGTTGTTGGGACACATTCTGAGACATCAGGAAATTGTCAACTTAGCATTAGAAGAAGTGCGTGGGGTAAAAATCGTAGAGGGAGACCGAGGGACGAATACAGTAAGCAGGTTCAAACGGATGTAGGTTTCCATTCGTATTCTCAGACGAAAACGTTTTCACAGGACAGGTTAGCATGGAGAACAGCATCTTACCACTCTGCGGACTGAAGCCCACTACAACAACAATAACAACAACAACAAAGCACCACAAGATCAAAATCAACAGCAAAAATTATATAGATGTCTGCATGTTGCAGAAATGGGCAAATGACTTTAAATAATGAAAAGTGACGTGTGAAATAAACCTTATTTGCCCTAAAAAGAATCCCTAAAACTTCATTTACACAATAAAAGTGTCAAATATGTAGGCTGTAAATTCAGAAAGATAGCTAGGAGTAAACTTACCAACAGCTTAAATTGCAAAGAACACATATTAATATAGTGGGAACAGACCATTGGCAGAACAGTTCTACTGAAAAACAAACAAAAAACCGCCTACATTACATTTGTGCGTCCTTCAGAGGACAGCTCGTATGGCATTGGTGCGATACTGAAGAGAGAGTGTCAGGGAAATGATGCACGAGTTCGGGAGGAAATCATTAACAGAAAGGCTTTATTCGTTGCGACGGGATCTATTTGCGAAATTTATTTCACTAACTTTGTCTTGTGAATGCGAAGATATTTTGTTAGAACTGACCTACAGTGGGAGACATTATCATCATAATAAAATAAATGAGATCGAAAACGGTAATATTTGGGTACTTCTTTTTACTCCGCGCTATGAGAAAAAGGAACGGTAGAGAAATATCATAAAAGCGGTTCGATAAACCCTCTGCCAAGCACTGTAATGTGGTTTGCAGCGTTTTTATGTACATGTAGATTTAAGGTACCCTAGTTCAGCAACACCCATGAAGCCACTATTGCACATTTTCCGAGCTTTTTAGAAGCGTGCCTGAAAGTGATCTTTCTTCTCCATAACGTCCTCTGCTTCACAAGTTAGGTAACACCAAAATATAAACTAAACTCCGTCCTATAAACCTCGATATCCCGATTATATACTGACCGGCCGTCGTATTGCGACCTTCCTATCGGTACTCTCCAATAAGAATTGGGCAATACATAACTCAGGATAGTAAAAGTTTATGGCTCGTTGTCTTTCTACATAGGGGTGAGTCATGTACGTCAGCTTCTATGCCCTAAACAGCTACCCAATATTTGCTGAGGTAGCGTCTCACTTTTTAAATATACTGCCGCCGTCGAAATATAGTTGCAGAATATAGGTCACACCTACATTCAAGAAAGGCAGTAGGAGTAACCCACTAAACAACAGGCCTATTTCATTGACGTCAATTTGCAGCAGGGATTTGGAAAATATCCTGTTTTTGTTGGGTGTTTGAAGGAGACTCAACTGCTGGGTTATCAGTCCCCTGTTCCCAGCTAAGAGTACATATCTTAAAACTTTCCCTTTTGTCGCATAATACTCCACGTCCAGTATACTCCGGGTAAAATGATAAAATGTAACAAAGGTCACGACGGTAGTTTACCAAATAGACAGAAAATTAAAATAGGACAGCAGAAGAGTGTGGCTGGCTGATCAGGATCTGTACCAAATGATTGGAAAGTTGTACAGGTCACACCTATATTCAAGAAAGGCAGTAGGAGTAACCCAGTAAACTAGAGGCCTATTTCATTGACGTCAATTTGCAGCAGGGTTTTGGAACACATCCTGTATTCAGATATTATGAATTATCTCGAACAGAATGATCTATTGACCCAACGTCAACACGGATTTAGAAAATATCGTTCATGCGAAACACAACTAGCTCTTTACTCACATGAAGTGGTGAGTGCTATCTACAAGGGATCTCAAATTGATTCCGTATTTCTTGATTTCCAGAAGGCTTTTGACACCGTACCTCACAAACAGCTTTTAATCAAACGTAGATAGAAAAGATCATCAGAATAAAATACGAGAAATCAGAGCTCGAACGGAGAGATTCAGGTGTTCTTTCTTCCCGCGCGCTATTCGAGAATGGAATGGGAGATAAATAGTATAAAGGTGGTTCTATTAACTCCCTGCCGGGCATTTAAATGTGATTTGCAGAGTATCCCTTGTAGCTGTAGATGCACACCTTATAGCTTGACTAAAAGTGGGGATCGATGTATTGGGAATATTTGGAGGTATCAAGGAATAATCACTTTCGTAATGTTCGAAATGTATATGTAAAAATAGTGGAGGTAGACCTACTCAATATAATATACCCTCTGGAAAACCCACATAGGTTCTCTCCTTTCCAATTATACACACGAATACCACGCCCACCGATACTATATGCACCGTGCAAGTGTCTGACTGTCATTCCTTATAAGGTGACGTTGCTATAACGTTGACAGGTTTATGTTGATAGTAGGTATGTTGTCGTAATATTTTGGTTGATCATTTTATGTTCCTTTTACTAGACGTACATGATTGCGTCTTAAGTAGTGTCCTGTTAACAAATTTTAAAGGACGCGAAGTAAGATAACGCGTTTGTGGAATTAAAGAGTCTTTCGCCGTATCTTTATAACAGATGATTACAGACGTTTGGGCAGTGTGCCTACATTGCCTAATTCACAGCCGAATTCCAGAAGTTACGGGCGTAAATAACAATCCTTTACAATGGAGGGGAGGAATCTATGTGTGTGAAGAGCAAGGAGAAACGAAGACGGGGTGGAGGAGAGGACGGAGTAAAAATGGTGGTGCCACGAGAACAGGACTGACATCTAACTTCATGTAAATTAAAAGTGGCGTGAATTAGGTAGAAGACAACGCCTTTGCGAAACTAGATAATCCTTAGTAGTAGTAGGTTCCGAAGGCATGGCGAAAAATCTATCCTTTACAAGTGTGTGTGTTTCGGGAGGGGGTTTCTATGTATGTGGGAGAGGAGGATAAATGATGATAGGGTGGGAGAAGGGGAGGAGGGAAGAAAAACGATGGTGACATGAGTACAGGACTGGCCTCTAACCTCACGATAATCAATTGTGAAATCTTGTCCCGAAAAAGCGATAATCCGTTTATAACTGAAGGACCGGAGGACACGGGCTAAAATGGATTAAAATTGGCGAGTATGACGCGATTGGAATTTCCGCAGGTGAGACCGAAATGTTCTGCCCACGTTCCATGTAGTGTTACGTAATGGAGGGATGCGCAACCTTTAATGCAATTAATGGTGACAGAGTGGATTTTCCAAGTCCTTTACGGTCTCATTCGCTTTGGTAAAGTCACCGATGTTACAAAGGCTTTTTTGCGCAAATGGGTCGTATTAAGATCTCTCAGTACAGAAAGTATCATTAGCCACATTTTTCACGAGAGTGCCTCTGAAACGGTGACAGAATTTCTGGTGTTAAAAGTAAATGGATTATACCTAGAACATCAAGTGCTATAGTGATATGAGCGGCTTTTGTCAGATCAGTTGGTCTTTTATACCATTTTACGTCGTATTTCTTGATTTCGCCGTCCTTGCCGGTGAATTCTAATTTTAATATATCAGTATGAACAGTCTTTAATCTTAGGATGACACAGGTATTAATTACTATCCACACAATAGATACTCATCTGAAAAGGACCTACTCATACCAATATGTGATAACGATTTACGTCGGCAATTCGAAGATGCCAAATATATTACTACCTATGCATAACCTGATCAGTCTTATCCGAAAATGACAAAATGTTTCATTCTATGAGGTAGATATAACCGCTTAACTTACGTTTATGGGCGAGTAAGTGTTTAACTATGATACTTATTTGCCTCCATTAAACAATAGTATACATTCCTTGTAGCTAAATCGGTATTTAAATGTCATTCGCAGTACAAAAGGAAAACAGAATACTTCCTTTGATCTCTTCTTTGTTACATCATTTATTTTTTTTAATAACAGCAAGTTCGAGCAAAAAATAATAAGAATACATCACAAATTTCACTCACGCATCTCACTTAGACACCGTTCTAGATAATATCATTTTTTTTTTAATTTGTGTGTGTGTGTGTGTGAAATCGACATTATTCTTTCTCAGAACAAAGCGTAATATCTGTCTAGGGTAGATATTAAACAAAGCGAGGAAAAATTTTCTCTAGAGAGTCAAAGTAAAATGGTTACATTCAACTATGTGACACATACATTCGTATTTAACAATCAAACCGTTGAAAGTCTCTGAGCAGTTAGGGTAGTATCCTATAAAATTATAGCACTGATTATTTTGATAACACACATCGGATTTTATTTCGATAATCGTTCACTGTATGTCTTACATAAGCTATAGATAAATATCGACATTGCCCAGTTTCTAGGATTCCTTAAAAATTAAAACAAGTATGTACACTCTGTAATCAAAAGTATCTGGACACACAAATGTAACCCGGTATTGATCACTACATGCCACGACAAGCGGACTCGCCAGAACGAAAGGAAACGGAGAACACCGCGTTGTCAATGGAGAAGCAGTAACGGCAGAATGTGTTTGTCTGGAGAAGTCAGTGATATTTTTGTACACTCTTACGATTCTCCTTTTTTACGTAGGTTTTTTTTAATATTGTGAAAAATCTACTTATCGCAAGTAACAGTCAACAGAGGAACAGGCACGCAGCTGAAGATCGCAAAGGAGGAATTAGGTTGAGGATGGAAAGGAGCTTGGAAATGAGACAGAGTTTTCAGACAGTTGCACATTGTGTGTGAACAATAGGTTTGACAAACCGTCAGAGTCAAGTGGAGAGGTGACTCATGTAGGTAACATGCAGCAGACCTCAGCTGTTAGAAAACAGAAAACGATAGAAAAGGGATTGGACCAAGTGGCTGTTAACATAGGGGACTTATGTAGGCATTTTTGGAATGAATGTTAGCTGGTGATAGTGAGTTGAGCAGGGAATATTCTTGATAGGGATAGGGATAGGGAATAGGACAACTGTGGTCGTCTGTAAAATATAGCAGTAGTAGGGTACCGGGGGTACCACCCCAGGGTACCACTTCGCTACTTGGGCACACCCCGGCAGCCGCGCACTCGGCCAATTGCCAGACTGCAGATCAAAGGATGCCGCCACACTCGAACAATAGCGCACTTAAGGATGATTGACAGGTTACACGTATTTGCACTTAACACTTGCAAGTAATCAACACTCCCTTCCAACCCCCGGCGCCGCCACCAGACAGGCGGCACCTCCGACAGGTCCAGACCTGTCCACCCCCGGCAGACTGACGCCACAGCCCCCCACCCCCAGCCACGCACCTGGCCGACACGCCGGCCCCAAGACGCTGGGGAACATGCCCCGCCTCCGAAGGTTGCGATCTAATATTAATTTGCATGTGAAATTAACCGCCTCCGCCGCCACCGTCACGAGTTCCCTACTTACTACGTTATTATGTGCAAGTTGCAATCCGCACTTAAAAAGTCTATTTATGTTTCGTAAATGTTCGGAGTTACACCTTACAGTCTAATTATGCGATATATGTTTGGAGTTATTCCTTAAGGGAAAAAAATGTCACATACCGCACATCGCATGTCAATTTTATTGTAACAACGTATGTTTTTTTAATCAAAAACAAGGGCAACTGTCTCCACAAGTAAGTACTTGCGTGAGCACAGCCCCCGCCCCCGCCCCGCTACAGCCCTTATTACTATCCCACCAACAGCCCTTAACATTACCGACCCAGTCCGGGACTCAAACACGCGTCCCTAGATATTTTTCTTTTTTACGAACGTTATTACTTATAGACGTACACCAACATTAGAAGAAAAAAAGGAGTCAATTATTATTGCGTACTTGGGACAGCACAATTAACTGGAATAACACGAGAGTTTTGTAAAGAAATTGACCCTACCAGCAGCCAGGCCATCCATCACAGCTCCCAATTATTGTTTTTAGACGTCTAGACCTATTAAGAGTAATTTGAGTACAGCTCAATCCACATTGCGACCACAAACACACAGTGTTCTCTCGGCAAGCTACATAAAACATTTCTTTAAACATATGCTAAATGTTTAAACATAAATATAACGTTTTATTATTTTAACCAATCTCCCTCCAAGCTCTTCGCATAGACTACATATACAACAGCCGACAGACATGTTTAATAATAGCGCACTTTGGATAATAAACGAGTTGTATCGGTAACGAACGCCACTAACTTATGTATCCATCTTAACAAATACTCGTTCGATGTCCAGATTATTTAAAAACAATTCAACCAGAGCAAAACATTTGGAAATACCAACAACAAAAAAGTAAATGGTCCGTTTCGGAGCTCGACCGTTTAGACGATGCAAGCAACAGCCATCGAACGGACTGTAACGGTAAAAAACGCTACAAACTTGTATGTCAACCACTCTTTCGATAAAACAACAACAACAGTAGCAGCGGAAGACGACATAATGTTTATACCAAAATTCCAATTTACTGGTGGAAATTACGAAAATCGGCAATGATATCTAGCACAACGTAGAAACTAATGATTTCCAACACACCGAACATAGCGAAAGCCGCTCTGCCAGGCAGCACCAGACTCTTAGGAATGCGTCTAAATACATCTGCAATCACAGTTAAGAAACGTCCAGAACGCAGAGCGCTCTCTCGGCAGGCTACATAAAAGAAACATATGCTAAATGTTTAAACAAATTTCTCAAAAACGACTAAGTTACATCTCCAAATTATCAAAACCTTCTACGCAAAACATGTGCAGACGCACTACACTGACAATAATAGCGCGCATTGCATTTATTTAATGGGGCTGAGCCAGGTCGAAAGTTCCGAAATTTAACACTCTCTCTCTTTAGCGATCTTATCCTGTTACGTTTTCTTAGATCGAGGTATAGATGCGCCTTCAGAGAATTCGGGTAGTTTAATTTTACCTCTTATTTCCTTGCTACAGCAGTACTCATCTTCTTGCGTATACCCATCTAAGGAATCTCTATGTCCTGTTACGATGCAAAATACATGTATCTGACGCAAGTCAACACCGATATTCCAGCACCCCAGAAGAAATTTAAAACCTCTTGTGCAACGGAGAGTCGAAATAAAAAAATAACTGAAATAATTTACCGGTTTCCGGCCCTCTACACTAAAACATTTCTTTTGTCTCGAAATCACTGACGTAACAAGACCCTTCTTCGAAAAGACACCCGACAATACAGCAACCACAGAACCGAGGTAATACTTTACCTGCCCAATGCAACAATCATTTTCAGTTCTGTAGAACAAGTTCGACCCGCCCTTTACACACTAAATTCCTACTCAAAGTTCCTTTCTTGTGATCTCTTATCATTCCACTACAAGTAGATGTATACAGCAAACGAAGATGCCTGGAACGCTATCCTACACCCTGAAACACCTGCTCCTATATAGAACATGGAGTGTCTACACTTTTTTGTTACAGTACAACTGAGTACATGCAATATAATGTTCGCAAACACTTATATCGCACCCAACGCCCGTATACATCGATCACAAACTGCTCTCTAAGGAATGGATGGAAGTGACACACAGTACAGGGCCGCACTTTGTAAATATTGGCTTTCCCCGTTTCCGATCTAGGCCGTAAGTGTATATTGCAACCTCCAGTCTAGTAATGCCAAAAGAAGAAGAGATAAAAGTATCCCGCTAACGCCTGTTATTAAACAGATAGGGTGATTCGACAAATAAATGTATTCGTCGGCAATCGATTCCAACTGCCCTACACAGTACTTCGCATTGTCTCCATGACGAAACTGTCGAAATTAATATGCATGTATAAGTTATAAGATCAGCAATAATGCTAAATCGACTTCTATAGATGAATATCGCAACACAATAACGTCCACAAATGAAAACACACTGCATTGAATATTTCTAACACTTTTTTCCGACTCTTATGATACCCAAAATTCCGTATGGAACACTAGGTTATGCATAAAACGACCGCTTGTTAACTGTGGTTATTCCATCGGTTTTTAATTCTGCAAATGGCTGCTCCAACACCCAGGCCTCAACATATGGATACCATGTAGCCCTTCTAAAACGAGAATGCAACAAGTTTGTCGTGTGTTCCGCTAATTACTGTCAATAAAACGAATCGAGACCAATCCCCGGGCTGTTTAGTGTAAAAGAAATATTTTTAAGGCGTAATCGTAGCTAGATTTCTCCACACTATCTGTTTAAACCTGGCATGCACATATGCACTATGCTCCTTTAAAGCCTTTGTCTTGGCCATATAACCCAGTCTTCGTTTACCGTTCTTCTTAATAATGGAATAATGTGGAATAATGTACGGGATATCTACTACTGTGGATAATAAAGCCATGGGATGCTAAAAGATGCATTAATATAGCTCCTTGCTCGACTCTCCAACAAGTAATTTACAGGTAGACATTTGAAACTAAAATGTATTGTATAAAGTTTTCTCGGCCCGAGAGAGCAGTCAATGTTCGGGTACTCTTAATGCTCAAGTAATCAAATTGCGCCGGCCGCGGTGGCCGAGGGGACTGAGGCGCTCCAGTCACGGTCTGCACGGCCACTACGGTCGGGGGTTCGAATCCCCCCTCGGGCATGGATATTTGTGCCGTCCTTAGTCTTAGTTAGTTCATAAGTAGTTTGTAAGTTTAGGAACTGATGACCCCGTAGTTAAGTCCCATAAGCTATACAAACATTTGAACATTTTTTTGAATCAAATTGCAGAATAACTGGTCTCTAAAAGCGTATGTTATCCGGGACCATATGGATGGGAGAGTTGCACAATACAACGGCGCACTTTGTAAATACCGTATATTATGTTTTAGAACACTTAAACAATCTTCTTGCACGCATCCATATCCACAATCCTCCATCCTGATAATGCCATCTTCTCGACCCAGCGAAGAAATAAAAGTCCTCACATTCGCCTTCCTTGAAGCTTTATAAAATCGATATTGTAGCTACCAATAACTTTGCTTACACCACGGCTCGTGATATGACAATTTTTTATTTATTTTGATTATACAGTTCGACGCGAACCACGTTGAGCAATCCTTTCCATTTGTCTTGTAGTCGCCCTGAACCACGTTGCTGTCGCTCCTTCCATCCGAAAGTGATGTTCTCGGTTAAAAAAACGATTCGAAATCTTGTGTATTGTCCAAATCCAGGAGATAGAAACCATCTACACGAAGCTGCTGTAGTATATATGGGAGCTCCACCATTAAAACATCCATTAGTTGCACTTTATAATATATATACCCACAGGAGGTACATATCTCCCCCTGTATTCCACAATGTAGCCACAAATAGTAACTTCGTCTTATCTCCAGCGTTTGCAGTATCGAACTTGCTGAATTTACTACGCAGGTACATCCGCACATCTATAACAATACCTCACCACACACGCACTCCACTGGCTATAAATAGCACACTTTAAGTTACCAAACTATAGGAGTTTTTTTTAAACACATTGATTTTAGACGAAAGTATTATGATTTACCACAGCAGGCATCTACGCTACATAACATAATGGACACCAGCCGTAAAGTGGACAACACTAGCATATGTTTAAACAGGCGATGCTTCGACAAAAGAGCAGATAACGTCCACACTGCAAAGATCTTTTACTACAACCAAAGTCGGATTCCTTAGAGCTCTACCGCGATGTGTATTTAGAGAATATCAACACTTTTTACTTAAATTCCATCCCATCTCGCCAACAGCACTCTCTGTAAGCGGCAAACATTTCCAACACAGTAACAGAACTACACATGCAATCAACACTAACCTACAACAAACGGATCTAGCCATTCCAACTCGTTTTATACACAATTTTGACCCAACTAGCATGCTGCAAGCTCTGTATACGTCCGTAACAACCTATAAACGCAACCCATGCAGGGCTATCCTTACAGTCATCACTAACCCAGTACCAACTCTAACATCCTCCACATACACTCCTCATAAACAAGTTAAGACGGTGTTATAAACGCGATCAGTAACGGACAAGATCTTCCAGACACAGAGAATTTTCATAAAGTTTCGATCTCTACCACCCAATAACTGCATTGGTTACTTGACCCTTCCCAAACATTTAAGCACAACTTTGTTTCCAATGCATAGCCCGGCAGACAATATTTCAGGAACGCTTTCTATCAGTCAATAGACTACATACCTCGTGCGTTAAAGATCATTAGCGCACAAACCACCATCGTATTCCACTCCATCTAACAAATTATTACTCTCGATAAACATCTGTAACAAAATGTAAAAAAATGATCGATGTGCACACGCACAGAACAGCTAACAAGAAAAGTTCTCGATCAATGCCAAGTTCTTATAATTCTTACAAGCAGCAACGCAAAATAGTCTACACCATTTCGAACTAATACAACGCCAGATTTTTTTATCGATCTTCAAGAGCAATCCTTTAGAGACTAAACGTACGATTAAGCGCACCTCCCAACGAAGGTAACTAATCCTCATTAAGTTATCTAACACGATGCTTATCGACCAAAGAACATTAATTTACCACTGCAATCAACTCCGATACGCTACCGAGAGACATTCATTCGTAAACACAGCTAAAAGTAGATATAAATACCCCGCACCCATAGCACATAACCATGCTACTTAGTATCTATATGCATTTCCACAATTGCGGATCACATCTGCGATGCATCGAATCGCACGACTGAACAGTTCGAAATAGGTATTTTGCGCAAACTAGCATGTATACTCATATTCCGTACTATTTCCAGCTGCAGGCGAGTACGGATTTGTTGACTCATCGTAGACGCTAGTTTGGAGCGTGTACGTTCTATACATGTAAACATACCAATCGAAACTCGCACCTGACCTGTAGAAGTTACCGGTTTAATTTTTCCTGGCCGCACCAGATTACGAATACATGAGAGCTACTTTTTGGAAGATAGTGTTACGTTGATTGTAACAACAGACATAAGAATAAAAAACGATCGAAAAGCCACAGCTATATCATAGCTCTTAATACACCATCAGCCCAATAAATGCAGCCTTGACATCCCATAAAGATACAACCGCACACTAGCGTATTACCAACAAATACTGCAACATTTCATCGCAGCAGACACAAACGATGTTCTTACCGTACGAGATGACTACAGCAGTCGTTATAACTTTTATACGCAGATACATATACAGACAGTAGAATGAGCGCTAATTTGCGATGTAGCTATTACAGATAGGAACTCTCTCTCTCTCTCTCTCTCTCTTTTTTTTTTTTTTTTTTTTTTTTTTTTTTTTTCTTTTACGAACGCTTTGCTTAGCTGTAGAATAGAACAACACATAAATACATCTCCCTAACAGATACTTTACCTGGCGAGTTACTGCTCTCTGACAACAAGCAATTTGTCTTCTGGTATCTTCTCCTAAACCCTGTAAGACTGAACGTTCTACTGTAAGAACTATTAGTCTTTAACACAATTAACTATTGCAGATGCAAACTATTACAGATTTTAGGTAATCACCTCGACAAAGCACGGGATTACAACCCTTTTTTAGGTCAAAAGTAGCCACAGATCGGAGAAATTCAACTCAAATCCACTGGTTCCTTACGTAGTAAGACATATAGATGTTATTCGAAAAATGCTTTTTCGTGACCATTCTATACAAAAATCAATTTCAAATAAAAAACAGCTTGTTATTGTATAACTCTTTGACCCTAACCACTTCTCCTTGTACTCGGTGGATGTCCAAATGCGGCTCATACTAAGCAAAAACTGGGAGATGAGTACATCCTATACTAATCCTCTCGCACAACATGGCCAGGAACTTTAATCTTATGCTTTCGTAGAATTTTTATTAAGATAGTAAATAAGAACACAAGTTTTACAGCACAAAACGTATTACATTTAGCATACATGTTTACATACAGGAAACAAGTTTAGATCCACATCGGCGACTCCTATTTCCGTTCCAGCCAGAAGTTCGAAAGGGATAGGGAAGGTATGTTCTCGAACTCCATTATGTATCTTCGTTTCCCCCTGCATTCCACTTGCTTTATAGCTTTTATAACCAGCTCTGTACCTTCCGACAATGCTTCTAGACGAGAACAATCGGGTACTTTAACTTTTCCAATTATTTCCTGTATGGCATACTGGTTACAGCACTATGCGTTCCTATGTGCGTACCGTACCAACTCCTCTGATACACAATCCTGTGGTAATTTCCGTATGCAACACTACGTTTACGACTATTGCAAACGATTGCTTGTTGTACATTGTTATTCCATCCGTTTTGTAACTCTGCAAATGGCTGCTCCAGCACCCAGTCCTTCACATTTGGATACAAAGTAGCCCTTCTACAAACGAGATTGCAATACGTTTTCCGACGCGTGACCAATCTCCCTGACTGTTTACTGTAAAAGCTAATATTTTATATATTCCGTTCGTAACAACATTTTCCACTCCCTCTTGTAAAACCATATGTAAACCTGGCTTTCACATCTGCTGTAGCTTCGTTTTTCTTCAGCATTAGTTTGTACTCGTCATTTATGGCAGTTGCTTTAGCCATATATTCTAGCTTCCTTCTCTTGGCGTCGATATCCGCCATCTCTAGTTTTCGTTTTAGTACACATAAGACATTAACTGCACGTAGTGGTGTAATTTCTTTAATGGGGAATGACGTAAGTCTGTGTAATACATTTCCTCTTTTTCGCTAGACTTGTGGAATGACATTGTTTGTAGGTGCCAGACCTGTGGTGTCGCACAAGTACAAAGTGCGCGCCACCTACTTTCGCCGCGCGCCGCCATGCACGCAAGGCGCGGCGTTCTCACGACGACAGCCACGAGCGCCCTCTGCGAGAACTCCGCTCGTGGCCACCGCTGAACGACTTGCCACTTCGGACTGAGATAGCAACGAGTTAGGACCTTCGTAATCAGATAGGCACCAGTGAAGACTTTGCTATTGTACAGGCACTAGGCAGCCCTCTAACAACTATGTATCAACATTCTGCAGTACTATGTAAAAGTTAAGTATTGTTACATTCTGTGCAATATATATCTCTTCTAATTTACTCGAGTGTTTATAGTTTCTTGCTGCTCCCCTCCGTACCTGCACCAGCGTGCTCTCTTTATTCCTGTGTCGGTCACATTCCACTCGGCCACCGACACCTACGACAAGGCTGGGACACAAAAGCGGCGACGAAGTCGGGACACAAAAGTGGCGACGAGGAGTGATAGAACCTTGGACCAGCTCTCTTGCAGCAGCCAGACAGCAGCAGTCGGAGCACACAAAAATTGCTCCCGCCCACCCACCCTTATTATAAGATTTTTGGGGGAACATATTCTGTTACGTGTTTGTGGACTTTTTTGTTGCAGAGCGTCCTCTTTCATATTGCGTTTGTGTTTTGTTATAAGTTATTTGTATACGCGGCGCCTAATCGGTCAGCATGGCCACTAACCCGAACCCAAACTTAATGGAAATTATTCAGTTACAGACGGCGCAAATTACCCAGCTACTCCAGGCGATGTCCCAGCTCACAGCGCAGGCAGCTAACCAACAACAACAGCCGCCGCTTCAGCAGCCCACACCTGCCGCCGCAACACTTCCTACGTTTCGCCAATACAACGAACGTGAGGACGAATGGAGCGACTATTTCGCACAGTTTCAGGAACTCGTCGCGGCTCATCAACTTACAGGTCAGACTGTTAAGCATCTTTTATTGTCTGTGGTGGGCCCCAAAACTTTCGTGTTACTGCAAAAACTATTCCCGCACGCATCTCCTCGTGATGTAGACTTTGAACAAATTGTAGATGCACTGAATGCTCATTATGAGAGAAAAGTTCTTGTAGCCGCTGCACGATACCGATTTTTCAGACTTAAAAAATTACCGCAGCAGTCACACCAAGAGTGGATTACGGAATTGAAGGGCTTAACCCGCCAATGTAAATTTACTTTCTCTTGTGGACTTTCTTATGGTGACGTTATGTTGCGAGATGCGATTACGCAGAACATTCAGGACCCCAGAATTAGGGCAGCAATTCTGAAACAGTCAGACCCTTCATTAGACAGTGTACTGCAGCTTATAGAAGCGCATGATACTTTTGACTTAGCAGATGTAGAAATGCAAAGCCACAGTGTAAATTCAGTGCGCCGTAACGGACGCTTTCCAAGCCGTAGTTCTCAGTATAGCACTAGTGATTCTTTAAATTCTACCGGCCGTGCTGAACAGACAGTGAACAGTAGCCAGTGTAAAAGTGCGACACAAAGGTCGCCCCGTCGTGTTAGAAACAGTGATTTGAATAACGGGCGCCAACGCTCATTTCATAAACATGTTCGTAAGTCTTGCCCCCAGTGTGTGTCTCGCCACAAGCGTGCTCATTGCCCTAGTCGCAACGCAACCTGTTATCAATGTGGCAAATCGGGACATGTGCAGTCTGTGTGTATGCAAATTAAAAACTCAAAGAACAGTAACGTTAAAAACAGTGCTTCGCAGAGTGCGAGAACAGTTCATGCAGTAAATGTTATAGACGCTGTGGACTTGAACAGTGCTTCTCTTGATTCTAAAATGCAAGACAATATTTCTGTGCCTACGGCAAAATTATATAGTGCACCACGTAGCAAGCGCCGACGAGCGCGTAAAACAGTGCAACGGAAGAGGGTTCGGGACAAGCAAAATGACTATGAACAGTGCATTCCTGTAGTGAAAATAGTGCCTTCTGCAACTGCTCCTTGTAATAGTGCCCAGTACTGTGTAGCTACTCAAAAGTGTAGTGCAGTAGTTAGTACATCTGGAGTAGCTTCGCATTGCGCGGACGCCAATCCGGCGGTAGTGTCATCTAGTGACAGTGTGGTTAATCCGCTGCGTGCCGAGTCTGCGCCGCTTCCTTCACTACGCGGCCCGCGCAGACGCAGCAAACCAACCGTAGCAGACGTTGCCCACATTCGCGCACCTGTCGAGCGCCGCAAGCAAAAACTGTTTGTGACTCTCTTCATAGAAAATAAGACGGTGCAATTTCAGCTTGATACTGGTTCCGCTGTCACATTAATAAATAAAGATACTTATGAACTTCTGGGTTCGCCAAAATTGTCGCCGGCACAGCAAGTGTTAACAGCTTATACAGGTGAAAATATTCCCGTGCTAGGAACATGTAGCCTGCCTGCCTCTTTTCAAGGTGTTACGAAAACAGTTGCTTTTGTTGTTCTTCAGGCCAAATCGACACAGAACATTTTTGGACTAGATGCTTTTGACTTGTTTGGTTTATCAATTCAAAGAGATGTGCTTCAAATTTCGTCAATAGTGCCTCAGGATACAATCAATGCATTGTGTGACAAATATAGTGACTTGTTTTCGCCGGAACTAGGTTGTGCAAAAGACTTCGTGGCACATGTAACTTTAAAAGAATCTGCAGTTCCAAAATTTCGTAAAGCTAGACCAGTGCCTATCGCCTTGCGTGATACAGTTGCCGAAGAACTTAAACGTTGGCAAGATAGTGGGGTGATTTCTCCTGTTTCTGCGAGTCAGTGGGCCTCGCCTATAGTAATTATACCCAAGCCGTCAGGAAAACTTCGTCTCTGTGCGGACTTCAAATCAACAGTGAACAGTCAAACAATTGTCGACGCTTATCCCCTGCCCAGACCTGAGGAACTGATGGACAAATTAGGACAGTCTCGCTTCTTTTCCAAGATTGATTTAGCAGAGGCATACTTACAGATTCCACTTGATGACGAGTCAAAAAAGTTTTTCGTCATTAATACTCACATGGGCCTTTTTCAATTTCAACGCCTACCCTTTGGCAGTTCTTCCGCCCCCGCTATTTTTCAGCGTTTTTTGGAACAGCTGACAGTTTCTGTACCGTGTTGCTCGAACTATTTAGATGACATTGTGGTATCCGGACGTACAGTTGAAGAACATTTAGCAAACCTGGAGTGCCTTTTCAAAGTTTTGACTGCAGCAGGTCTACGTTGCAATAAAGCAAAGTGTTCGTTTTTTCAAACTGAAATAGAGTACCTAGGCCATGTGATTAATGCCCAAGGAATTCATCCCTTACAGTCACATCTTAGAGCAATCAAAGACTTGCCTCCTCCTAAGAATGTGCATGAATTTCAAGCAGTAATGGGAAAGCTTAACTATTATTTCAGGTTTCTTCCCAATGCCTCTCAGATTGCAGCTCCACTGCATCACTTACGTAGGAAGAATGTTCCTTTTGTATGGTCTAAAGATTGCCAAGTTGCCTTTGACAGATTAAAGTCTGCACTATTCAGTGATGCATGTTTGATTCCCTTTGACCCACAGAAGCCTAAGTGTGGTAGCACGTTTTGTTCGCTTTGGTTGGCCTGCCAGAGCCAAAGACATTGATCGGCCTCTGGTTCGACGTTATTTTGCACAACGTCATGCATTATCTTTAAGTCAGGGTGTACTGTTGTTGCATACCGACAACGACCAAGCAAGAGTGATTGTTCCTCGTTCCCTGCAACGAGAAGTGTTACGCCTCCTGCATCAAGGACATTGGGGCATTGTTAGGACAAAGCAACTGGCCAGACGTCATTGTACCTGGGTTGGTATGGACGCTCAGATAGAGAGCATGACATCACAGTGTACAGTTTGTGCGGAGCATCAGGCGGCTCCTCCACAGCGTTTCTCAGACTGGCCACGCCCCAAGGGACCATGGCAACGTTTACATATTGACTTTGCCGGACCTTTCTGGAATACGCGCTGGTTAATCGTTGTAGACGCTTTCAGCAAGTTTCCTTTTGTGATTGCCATGAACTCAACGACAGCTTCTAGTACAATCAGTGCCTTAACATCAGTGTTTTGCATCGAAGGCTTGCCTGAAACTATCGTCAGTGACAATGGACCTCAGTTTGTTAGTGCGGAATTTCAACAGTTTTGTCGCGTGAATGGCATTCAGCATATCACCACCGCACCTTTTCACCCTCAGTCCAATGGTGAAGCAGAACGTTTCGTTCGAACATTCAAGTCTCACATGGAGAAGATGAAAGGTCAGCACTCCCGGCAGCAAGCTCTTCAAATTTTCCTGTCTACGTATTGGTGCATGCCACGTGACGGCCCGTCTCCTGCCGAGCTGCTACACGGCCGCCGTCACCGCACTCTCCTTCACCTGCTGCAGCCTCCCACAGACCGAGTCGGTTCGTATGGCGCTACGCGTTTTCAGGTTTCTACGCCGGTGCTGTACAGGGTGTTTGCTGGAAACAAGAAGACATGGTTGCCGGGCACCATTCAGCGCGTGCTCGGTATCAATATGTATGTTTTACGTTCTTCCACAGGGTCGGAGCTGCGGCGCCACGCAAACCAATTGCGCTTGCATAGGCCGCGCGATCCTGTCTCCGGTTTCTTGATTCCAGACCCAGTTCACCGCCAGGGAGCACAGCCACATCGTTCGTCCCCGGACTACGAGATCGCTATGGACGTCGACGTACCTCCGACGCAGTCGTCGCCGCCGCTGTCGCCGCCGCAGATGACAGCGTCACCGAGAGGGACTCCGGGACCGTGCGGGCCCCCCCAGCTTGGGCCACGCACCTCAGAAGAAGATGACCTGCTCCCTCTGGGCGGGGGCGGGCGCCCTTCCCCAGGTTTCGGCGGGTTCCCTGGAGGATCTAAAGGCAGATGCCGGGGCGCGGACGGCGTCTCGATCCCGGCCTCAGCTACGACGCCGTCCCACCAATAACGCCCCCGCCCAGGCCCTCCTCCCAGTGCCGTCGCCGTGGCCCTCAGCCCTACGCCACGACGGCGCGGCGGTTTGGGGGGGAGGGGGTGTGGTGTCGCACAAGTACAAAGTGCGCGCCACCTACTTTCGCCGCGCGCCGCCATGCACGCACGGCGCGGCGTTCTCACGACGACAGCCACGAGCGCCCTCTGCGAGAACTCCGCTCGTGGCCACCGCTGAACGACTTGCCACTTCGGACTGAGATAGCAACGAGTTAGGACCTTCGTAATCAGATAGGCACCAGTGAAGACTTTGCTATTGTACAGGCACTTCAAATGTTCAAATGTTTGTTAAGCTTATGGGACTTAACTACGGGGTCATCAGTCCCTAAACTTACAAACTACTTATGAACTACCTTATACTAAAGACGGCACAAATATCCATGCCCGAGGGGGGATTCGAACCCCCGACCGTAGTGGCCGTGCAGACCGTGACTGAAGTGCCTCAGTCTCCTCGGCCACCGCGGCCGGCTGTACAGGCACTAGGCAGGCCTCTAACAACTATGTATCAACATTCTGCAGTACTATGTAAAAGTTAAGTATTGTTACATTCTGTGCAATATATATCTCTTCTAATTTACTCGAGTGTTTATAGTTTCTGGCTGCTCCCCTCCGTACCTGCACCAGCGTGCTCTCTTTATTCCTGTGTCGGTCACATTCCACTCGGCCACCGACACCTACGACAAGGCTGGGACACAAAAGCGGCGACGAAGTCGGGACACAAAAAGACCTAATTCGGCGATATATATATCTGGAGGCAGTGTGGAGAACAATGTTCTTGATTGGGATAAGTATGTTTCCCCTTGCTTTAATGTAGTTTTAAGTGGACTACTTTGATCGTCTTTGCTGGTGTCAGTATTACGAATCTCCACGTCATTTACAGGTAGACAATTGAAACTAAAAGCTGATAGAACATAATGTATAATCTTTTCTCGATCTTTAGTGTCTGGAAGGTTTACCTGTACACCTGTTAAATTAGGGTCTATTCATTACCCAAGTACACAAATTGCAGGCCACAATTAAACACTACACAGGTGTTCGTTATTCGCCTCCGCATGGTGGAGAAGCGCTTTGCAGATACCGTTTATTCTCGTTTAAAACACTTAAACAGTCTTGCACAAGGTCAAATACACTACCCATCCAGTAATTGTATATTGTAACCTCCAGCCTTGTAATACCTAGTTCTTGCCCCAACGACGAAGTATGTGCTGAAATGCAGCAAATAGACCTCTGCCTCTCTTTTAAGGGTATATCAAGCCACGGATCACAAAATTCACACCACAACCAGCGGATTCTCCCCTAGTAAGACTCCAGGACGTTCTCCAAATCATGGTTTTGACCGATATTTCCAGGCGAAGTACTAACTAACCTCCTTATAGGCGAGAGGTACAATGCTTCCGTAGATTCTAGGTGCGTTCTTTGGGACGTGTGATATAGTGACAGATAGAGACAGATTGACCAAAAGGCAGAGTGCAGCACCATACTATTCAATCTAATTAACTAACAGTCATATGTAAGAAGCTGTACTGTGCCTTCTGGTCAATCTGTCTCTATACCACACGTCCCGAAGAACGCACCTAGTATCTACGGAAGCATTGTACCTCTCGCCTATATGGAGGTTATTTAATACTTCTCCTGAAAATATCAGTCAAACCATGATTTGGAGAACGTCTTGGAGTCTTACAAGTGGAGAATTCTCTGGTTGTGGTGTGAATTCAGTGATCCGTCGCTTGATTTACCCTAAAAAGAGAGACAAAGGTCTATTTGCTGAATTTGAGCACTTACTTCGTCGTTGGGACCAGAACACGGTATTACAAGACAGGAGGATACAATATACAATTACCGGATGGATAATGTTTTTGTCCTTGTGTAAGACAGTTTAAGTGTTTTAAACGAGAATAAACGGTATCTGAAAAGTACTTCTCCACCATGCGGAGGCGAATAACGAACACCTTAGACAACAGCTGCTGTGTAGTGTTTAATAGTGCCCTGCAATTTGTGTACTGGGGTAATAAAAATACACGAAAATTGACAGGAGTACAGGTAAAATTTCCAGACACTAATGATCGAGAAAAGATTATACATTATGTTCTATCAGCTTTTAGTTTCAATTGTCTACCAGTAAATGACGTGGAGATTCGTAATACTGACACCCGCAAAGACGATCCAAGTAGTACACTTAAAACTACATTAAAGCAAGGGGAAACATACTTATCCCAATCAAGAACATTGTTCTCCACACTGCCTCCAGATATAGATCTCGCCGAATTAGGTCTGGCACCTACAAACAATGTCATTCCACAAGTCCAGCGAAAAAAAGAGGAAATGTATCGCACAGACTTAACGCCTTTCCCCATTGAAGAAATTACACCGCTACGTTCAGTTAATGTCTTATGTGTGCGAAAAAGAAAACTGGAGATGGCGGATATCGACGCCAAGAGAAGGAAGCTAGAATATATGGCTAAAGCAACTGCCATAAATGACGAGTACAAACTAATGCTGAAGAAAAACGAAGCTACAGCAGATGTGAAAGCCAGGTTTACATATGGTTTTAAAAAGAGGGAGTGGAGAAATCTGGTTACGAACGGAATATATAAAATATTAGCTTTTACAGTAAACAGTCAGGGAGATTGGTCACGCGTCGGTGTACTGGTCGAAAATAACGGAACATAGAACGTCTTCTACACGAAAAACATATTTCATTCTCGTTTGGAGAAGGGCTACTTTGTATGCAAATGGATGGACTGGGTGTTGGAGCAGCCATTTGCAGAGTTAAAAACGGATGGAATAACAATGTACAACAAGCAATCGTTTGCAATAGTCATAACGTAGTGTTGCATACGGAAATTACCACAGGATTGTGTATCAGAGGAGTTGGTAACATACAAACATAAGAACGCATAGTACTACAACCAGTATGCCATACAGGAAATAATTAGAAAAGTTAAAATACCCGATAGTTCTCGACTAGAAGTATTGTCAGAATGTGCAGAGCTGGTTATAAAAGCTATAAAAAATGAGTTGGAATACAGGAGGAAACGAAGATACATAATGGATTTCGAGAACATACCTTCCCTGTACCTTTCGAACTTCTGCCTGGAACGGAAATAGGAGAAGCCGATGTGGATCTAAAGTACAAGTTAATAATTAAATTAGACAAAATTAAAGTTACACCTAACAAGAATAAAGAACGAGTTGTACTCTATATATAACCTTGTTTCCTGTATGCAAACATGTCTGCTAAATGTAATACGTTTTGTGTTGTAAAACTTGTATTCTTAGTTACTATGTTAATAAAAATTCTACGAAAGCATAAGATTAAAAGTACTGGCTCTGTTGTGCGAGAGGATTAGTATAGGATGTACGCACTTCCCAGTTTTTGCTTAGTATGAGCTGCATTTGGACATCCACCGAGTACAAGAAGAAGTGGGAAGGGTTAAAGAGCTATACAATAAAGTGGTTTTTTTATTATTTTAAATGGATCTTTGTATAGAATGATCACGCATACAGCATTTTTCGAATAACATCGAGGTGTCTTACTAGGTAAGGAACCAGTGGTTTTTATTTGAATTTCTCCGATCTGTGGCTACTTTTGACCTAAACAAAGGGTTGTAATCCAGTGCTTTGTCGATGTGATTACGAAAAATCTGTAATAGATTGCATCTGCAACAGTTAATTGTGTTAAAGACTAATAGTTTTTCGAGTAGAACGTTTCGGTCTTACAGGGTTTAGGAGAAGATGCCAGAAGACAAATTGCTTGTTGTCAGAGAGCAGTAACTCGCCAGGTAAAGTATCTGTTAGGGAGATGTATTTATGTGTTGTTCTATTCTACAGCTAAGCAAAGCATTCATTTAAATAGATGATGCTCGGCACAGTACTGTTTGGAGTGGGGTTTGACTTATTGCACAATGGTACGTCTTGTATAAATTTCGTATATGTTTCGTTTCTATAATAAATACATCGGAAATTAGCGCTCATCCTACTGTCTGTTTACGTATCTGCGTATAAAAGTTTTAACGACTGCTGTTGTCATCTCGTACGGTAAGAACATCGTTTGTGTCTGCTGCGATGAAATGTTGCAGTATTTGTCGGTAATACGCTTGTGTGCGGTTGTCTCTTTATGGGCTGCAAAGTCTGTCTTGGGTTGATGGTGTATTAAGAGATATAGTATAGTTGTGGCATTTCGATCGTTTCTTATTCTTATGTCTGTAATTACAATCAACGTAGTTCTATCTTCGTAATAATTGCTCTCGTGTATTCGTAATCTGGTGCGGCCAGGAAAAATTAAACTGATAACTTATCCAGCTCAGGTGCGAGTGTCGACTGGTATGTTTTCATGTATCGGACGTAGACGCACCAAACCAGCGTCTACGATGAATCAACAGGTCCGTACGCGCCTGCATCCGGAAATAGCATGGAATGTGAGTATGTATGCTAGCTTGAGCGAAATACCTATTTCGAACTGTTTAGTCATGCAATTAGATTCAACGCAGATGTGATCCACAATTGTGGAGCTGCATATGGATACTTAGTAGCATTGTTATGTGCAATGGATACGGGGTATTTATATTTCTTTTAGCTGTTTTTACGAATGGATGTATCTCGGTAGCGTATCGGAGATGATTGCAGTGGTAAATTAATGTTCTTTGGTCGATAAGCATCGAGTTAGATAACTTAAAGAGGATTAGTTACCTACGTTGAATGGAGCGTTTAATCGTATGTTTAGTCTCTAAAGGATTGCTCTTGAAAATTGATTAAAAAATCTGGTGTTGTATTAGTTCGAAATGGTGTAGACTATTTTGCGTTGCTGCTTGTAAGGATTATAAGAACTTGGCTTTGATCAAGATCTTTTCTTTTTAGCTGTTCTGTGCGTGTGCACGTCAATCATTTTTTACACCATGTTACAGATGTTAATAGAGAGTAATAATTTGTTAGAAGGAGTGGAACACGATGGTGGTTTGTGCGCGAATGCTCTTTAACACACGAGGTATGTAGTCTATTGACTGATAGAAAGCGCTCCATTGATATTGTCTGCCGGGCTATGCATTGGAAACAAAGTTGTGGTTGGATGTTTGGGACGGGTCAAGCAAGCAATGCAGTTATTGGGTGGGAGAGATCGAAACTTTATTAAAATGCGCTGTGTCTGGGAGATCTTGTCAGTTACCGATCGCGGTTATAACACCGTCTGTGGTAACTTGTTTATGAGGGGTGTATGTGGAGGATGTTAGAGTTGGTACTGGGTTAGTGATGACTGTAAGGATAGCCCTGCATGGGTTGCGTTTGGAGGTTGTTACGGACGTATACAGAGCTTGCAGCATGCTAGTTGGGTCAAAATTGTGTATAAAACGAGTTGGAATGGCTAGATCCGTTTGTTGTAGGTTAGTGTTGATTGCATGTGTAGTTCTGTTACTGTGTTGGAAATGTTTGCCGCTTACAGAGAGTGCTGTTGGCTAGATGGGAAGGAATTTAAGTAAAAAGTATTGATATACTCTAAAGACACGTCGTGGTAGAGTTCCAAAGAAGCCGACTTTGGTGGTTGTAAAAGAACTTTGCAGTGTGTGCGTTATCTGCTCTTTCGTCGAAGCATCGTCTGTTTCATCGTATGCTAGTGTTGTCCACTTTGCGGCTGGTGTCCATTATGTTATGTAGCGGAGATGCCTGCTGTGGTGTTTTATAAAACTCCTATAGTTTGGTAACTTAAAGTGCGCTAGTTGTAGCCAATGGAGTGCGTGTGTTGTGAGGTATGGTTATAGATGTACGGATCTACGTGCATAGTAAATTCAGCAATTTCTATACTGCAAACCTTGGAGATAAGACGAATTAACTATTTGTGGCTACATTGTGGAATACAGGGGGAGATATGTACCTCCTGTGGGTATATATCTTATAAAGTGCAACTAATGAATGTTTTAATGGTGGAGCAACACACAAGATTTCGAATCGATTTTTTTAAACCGAGTGCATGACTTTCGGATGGAAGGAGCCTCAGCAACGTGGTTGCGGGCGACGACAAGATAAATGGAAAGGATTGCTTAACGTGGTCAAATTGTAGAATCAAAGTAAATAAAAATTTGTCAAATCACGAGCTCTGGTGTAAGCAAAGTTATTGGTAGCTACAATATCGATTTTATAAAGCGTCCAGACAGGCGATTGTGAGTACTTCAGTTATTTCGCTGGGTCGAGAAGATGGCATTCATTACCAGGATGGAGGATTGTGGCTATGGAAGTGTGCAAGAAGATTGTTTAAGTGTTCTAAAAGAGAAGATACGTTATTTACAAAGTACGTCGCTGTACTGTGCATCGGTCCCATAAAAAATGTTCAAATGTTTGTAGAACTTATGGGACTTAACTACGGGGTCTTCAGTCCCTAAGCTTACAAACTACTTATGAACTAGCTAAGACGAAGGACGGCACAAATATCCATGCCCGAGGGGGGATTCGAACCCCCGATCGTAGTGGTCGGTCCCATCCATATCGTTCCGGCTAACATACGCTTTTAGAGATCAGGTATTCTGCGATTTGATTACTAGTGTATTACGAATACCCGAAAATTGAATGCTCTGTCGGACAGAGAAAAGCTTGTACAATATGTTTCAACGGTCTACTTGTAAATTGCTTGGAGAGTCGAGCAAGGAGCTATATAAAGGCAAATATTATCATTCCAGGGCTTTATTCTCCACAGACAAAGATATCGCCTACATTATTCCACAAGTCCTAAGAAGAACGGTAAACGAAGATTGGGTTATATGGCGAAAACAAAGGCTTTAAAGGAGGCTATTCCATATGTGTAAGCCCGGTTTAAACAGATAGTGTGGAGAAATCTAGCTACGATTACGTCTTAAAAATATTTTCTTTTACACTAAACAGCCCGGGGGATTGTTCTCGCTTTGTTGTATTGACAGTAATTAGCGGAACACACGACAAACTTGTTGCATTCTCATTTTGAGAAGGGCTACATTGTATCCAAATGTTGAGGACTGGGTGTTGGAACAGCCATTTGCAGAGTTAAAAACCGATGGAATAATCACAGTTAACAAGCGGTCGTTTTATGCATAACCTAGTGTTCCATAAGGAATTGTGCGTATTATAAGAGTCAGAAAAAGTGTTTCAAATATGCGATACAGTGTTTTTCAATTTTTGGACGTTGTTGTGTTGCGATAGACATCTAAAGAGTCAATTTACCTTTACTGCTGATCTTTTAACTTATACATGCATAGTAAATTCGACAAGTTCGTCATGGAGACAATGCGAAGGGCTGTATAGGGCCGTTGGAATCGATTTCCGACGGATACATTTATGTGTCGAATCACCTAATCTATTTAATAACAGGCGTTTGCGGGATGCTTTTATCTTTTCGTTTGGCATTACCAGACTGGAGGTTGCAATATACACTTACGGCCTAGATCGGAAATGGGGATAGCCAATATTTACAAAGTGCGGCCCCGTACTGTGTGTCACTCCAAAAAATGTTCAAATGTTTGTTAAGCTTATGGGACTTAACTACGGGGTCATCAGTCCCTAAACTTACAAACTACTTATGAACTACTTACGAACTAGGACGGCACAAATATCCATGCCCGAGGGGGGATTCGAACCCCCGACCGTAGTGGCCGTGCTGACCGTGACTGGAGCGCCTCAGTCACCTCGGCCACCGCGGCCGGCTGTGTCACTCCCATCCATACCTTAGAGAGCAGGTTATGATCGATGTATACGGGCGTTGGGTGCAATATAAGAGTTTGCGAATATTACGTTGTATGTACTCAGTTGCACTGTAACAAAAAAGTGTAGACACTCCATGTTCTATATTGCATCAGGTGTTGCTGTGTGTAGGTTAGCGGTCTAAGCAGCTTCGTTTGCGGTAGGCATCTACTTGTAATTAAAAAAATAAATCCGAGTTCGGTTTAGTGGAATGATAAGAGATCACAAGAAAGAGACTTTGAGTAGGAATTTTGTGGGTACAAGGCGGGTCGAACTTGTTCTACAGAACTGAAAATCATTCTTGCATTTGGCAGGTAAAGTACTACCTCTGTTCTGTGGTTGCTGTATTGTCGGGTGTCTTTTTGCAGTAGGGTTTTGTGAGGTCAGTGATTTCGAGAAAAAAGAAAAGTTTTAGTGTAGAAATCGGTAAATTATTTCACGTTCTTCGACTCTCCGTTGCACAATAGGGTTTAAATGCCTTCTGGGCGCTGGAATATCGGTGTTTGACCTGCGTCAGATAATTGTAGTTTGCATCTTAACACGCCATAGAGATTCCTTAGATGGGTATACGCAAGAAGATGTGTACTACTGTAGCAGGGAAATAAGAGGTAAAATGAAACTACCCGAATTCTCGGAAGGCGCATCTATACCTCGATCTAAGGAAACGTAACTGGACAAGATCGCTAAAGAGAGAGAGAGAGTGTTAAATGTCGGAACTTTCGACCTGGCTCAGCTCCATTAAAAAATGCAATGCGCGCTATTCTTGTCAGAGTAGTGCGTCTGCACATGTTTTGCATAGAAGGTTTTGATAATTTGGAGATGTTAACTTAGTCGTTTTTGAGAGTTTTTTTAAACATTTAGCATATGTTTCTTTTATGTAGCCTGCCGAGAGAGAGCTCTGAGTTCTGGACGATTCTTAACGGTGATTGCAGATGTCTGGTGCTGACTGGCAGAGTGGCTTTCGTTATTTTCGGTAAAATGCCTTGTGTGTTGGAAATTATTAGTTTCTAATGCAGACGTTGTGCTAGATGTCATTGCCGATTTTCGTTATTTCCACCAGTAAACTGGAATTTTTGTATAAACATTATGTCGTCTTCTGTTGTTGTTGTTGTTGTTTTTTCGACAGAGTGGTTGACATACAAGTTTGTAGCGTTTGTTGCCGTTACATTCCGTTCTATGGCTGCTGCTTGCATCGTCTAAACGAAGAGATACTTTATTTTTGCTTATAGATCTAAGGTTGCAGTCGAATTCCGTAACGGACCATTTATTTTCTTTTGGGTGGTTCCAAATGCTTGGCTCTGGTTAGAATTATTTTTAAATAATCTGGACATCGAACGAGTATTTGTTAAGATGGATACATACGTTAGTGGCGTTTGTTACCGATACAAACCCGTTTATTATCCAATGTGCGCTATTATTAAACATGTGTGTCAGCTGTTGTATATGTGGTCTATGCGAAGAGCTTGGAAAGAGAATAGTTAACACAATAAGACGTTATGATATTTCTGTTTAAACATTTAGCATATGTTTATAAAAATGTTTTATGTAGCTTGCCGAGAGAACACTGTGTGTTTGTGGTCGGAATGGGGCTGAGCTCTACTCAAATTACTCTTAACACTTCTAGGCGTCTGGGGGCTGTGTTGGATGGTCTGGCTGTTGGCAGGGTCAATATGTTTACGAAAACTCTCGTGTTATTCCAAGTAATTGTACTGTTCGAAGTACGCAATAATAATTGATTCCTTTTTTTCCCTTCGAATGTTGGTTTTCGTCTGTAAGTAATCACTTTCCTAAAAAAAATTTCTAGGGGCGCGGTTTGAGTCCCAGACCGGGACGTTAATCTGTAGGTCTGTTGGTGGGGTGGAGGTGGGGGCGGTAGCCGGGGGGCGGGGGCTGTGCTCACGCAAGTGCTTACTTGTGGAGGCAGTTGCTCTTGTTACTGATAAAAGAAAACATAGGTTGTTACAATAAAATTGACGTGCGATGTGCGGTATGTGACATTTTTTCCCCTGAAGGCATAACTCCAAACAAATATCGCATAATTAGACTGTAAGGCCTAAACTCCGAACATTTACGAAACATAAATAGACTGTGTAAGTGCGGATTGCAACTTGCATATAATAACGTTAGTAACGTGGGGGGCGGCGTGTCGGCCAGGTACGCGGCTGGGGGGTGTGGGGCTGTGGTGTCAGTCTGGTGGAGTGGACAGGTCTGGACCTGTCGGAGGTGCCGACTGTCTGGCGGTGGCGCCAGGGGGGTGGAAGGGGGTGTTGTTTACTTGCAAGTGTTAAGTGCAAATACGTGTAACCTGTCAATCATCCTAAAGTGTGCTATTGTTTCGAGTGTGGCGGCATCCTTTGATCTGCGGTCCGGCAATTGGCCGAATGCGCGGCGGGCGGGGTGTGCCCAGGTAGCGAAGCGGTACCCTGGGGTCGTTCCCCCGGTACCCTACTACTGATAGCTACTGAAATATGCATTTCCTGGAACTGTTTCAGCGTCATTATCGACCTCTTCGCGAGACAGCTGTCATGCGTATTAATATGAGCGGCGGGTAGGTGTTGATAACAAGAAGTGTGATCTCAATTCAGTGGTACCACTTCAGTCTATTAGCAGGCCTGCTTTCCTCTAGGCAAGGTCTGCACCCCAAAGGTATGGAATCAAATGTTCAAATGTTTGTTAAGCTTAAGAGGCTTAACTATAGGGTCATCAGTCCCTAAACTTACAAACAACTTATGAATTACCTTATATTAAAGACGTCACAAACATCCATGCCCGAGGTGGTATTCGAACCCCTGATCGTATCAGCCATGCAGACTGTGACTGGCGCGCCACAGACCGCTCGGCCACTGCGGCCATCAGGTATAGAATGGGAGCTTGGCAAAGCTTATAGTAAAAGCGTAGAGGGTGGTGAAAGGGGGGGGGGGAGATCACCTATGGGAAAATTGCGTTAATAGTGAGAGTTTGAGATACTCCTTTTTTAGACTGAAGTCAGCTGACAGGTACTCCTGCTTATAGGAAGTCCAAAGGAAACTCTTTCGGCAAATGTCACGTATCCCCAATAGTAGAGAAATTAGTATTGTTCATCAAAATATACAAGGTATTAGAGATAAAGATAGTGAACTGCTTGTAGATGTTGACTCTGATGTTACTGTCGATACAAGGGTACAAAATAGCTTCCATTTATGCCAGGAGTTCTTGCAGTGTGGGGAAGTGTCCCTGTAAGTCAAAAGCGGTATTACAGTAGAGTCCCATCGATGATTCTAAACACTGCACTGAAAAGACATCTGAATGTTATGCAGGTGTGACAGTATGTGGTGAAAAAATATTACTAATCGTTCTGACTCCGATTTTAAAACATTTCTGTTGTATGATCAGCAGCACAACCATAGACAAAATTTTTGTTCATTTTTTACTATTAGAGTGGCATTCTGTTAGCAGAATGGTGAATGGCCTTTCACACCACGATGCACAGATTTTAACATTAAAAGGGTTTTGTGCTTAACCATCTCTTAAACATAAACTATTTACGAAAAGCTAATCCAGTTGCAATTAAGACCTTTCAAAACTAACTAATGTACAAGATAGGGAGGGTGTTTATAGTCCTGATAATATTAACGATAAATGTAATTCTTTCCTTAATAGATTTCGCATGCTTTCTGGAAGCTGCTTTCCATTAAAACGCTAAAAATAAAAGGCTTGGTGACTGACAAGAGGAAGAATAATATTGTTAGAACGACGCGGGAATTATGTAAAATGTTATAAGCAGTCACAATAAAGCTGCACTAGCCTCATTACAAACTTTATTGTAAGGTTGTCAAAAATGTCATTAACAAGGAAAAAAGTATGTGGTATGCAAAAAGAATAGCTAATGATGAGGATGAAAATGAAAACATAGGGTCAGCCGTGAAGGAAGTATCTGGTCAGTAGCACAGAGTTAAGGGCCGCACGGATTGGCTGCGTCATTTAAGGCGTCCTGCTACTGACTGGGTCGGCCTTTCCCGCCGGAGGTTCGAGTTCTCACTCAGCCATGGGTGTGCGTTGTTCATAGTGTCAGTTAGTTTACCTAGTTTGGAAGTCTAGGGATTGATGAGCATACCAGTTTGGTCCAATTGGTTTGCAAACATTTGAACAGAGTTGATGATATAAAGTCAGAGCGCAATGGATAATTTTTCTGTTACTGATAAGTCAGGTACGTCTACGGTATTTAATAATCACGTTATTAATATAACAGGTGAATTAAACAGCACCTTAGCTACTACAGATAATCAATAACACTCTCAGAAAACAATATTCAGAGACTGTTACTTTTAAATAGTCCTCTGTAATACCGACAAGGGAGAGATGGATTCAATAGTCACTAAAGAGTAAGGTCTCTTATGGATGTGATGGGATATTTAGCACAAATACATATTTTTTCTTCCGCCTCTGCTAGCCGAGTACTTAATCATATTTTTAGTTTTTTCCTTTCGGAATGTTCAATTTCCTGACAGATTGAAATACTCAGTAGTAAAACCACTTTATGAAAATGGAAGAAAGGGATAATGTTGATAACTTTACACCCATTTCTGTTCATCAGTTTCTGCTAACGTTATTAGAAAGGCCGTTTATTCTAGTTTTATTGATCATTTCACTTCCCATAATCTGCTGTAAAATTCACAGTTTGGTTTCAGAAGTCGTTAAACAACCTAAAGTGCTATTTCTTTTTTCTGTGAGGCACTTGATTGATTAAACAAAAAACTGTGAGGCTAAGCGTATTATTTGATTAAAAAAAAAGCATTAATTGTGTTGATCACAAGATTTTGTTGCAGAAGTTGGAACATTATGGAGTAAGAGGAATAGCTTACAATTCGTTTACTTCTCATCACAAGAACAAACAGCAGAAGGTGATTCTCCACTGTGTTGAAAATGGCTGTGGTATGTACTCACAACGAGGCAAGGATCTCCGCAAAAATCCCAATGCTGTATTTCCTGGTCGCTGGATTGGAAGGAAAGATCCCATTCCATGGCCTTAGAGGTTATAAGATCTGACTAACTTTGATTAATTTCCTATGGGAATATTTAAAGTCACATCTTTATAACAAATGGAGATGGAATTAGTTCCCTGAATTATAACTGCTTGTGATATGATTCGAAAAACACATGCGATATTTGCCTGGGTGCGTCAGAATCTTGTTCGCCGTTGTCATGCTTACATTGAGGTTGATGGTCGTTACCTTCAGTAAATTTCGTTATAGTTCTATTGGTACGTTCACTGTGTTAGTGATGGTATTTGCAGTTACATGTATGTGTTGTCCTTAGGTTAGTTTACCTTAGTTTAAGTAGTTTGTATGCTAGGGGCTAATAACCTAGCAGTTGAGTCCCATATATTTACAAACATACTCTTACTTCACATGTTTCGAGGTAAATGCCATGTTTCTTGACTTTCGAAACGCGTTCGATATGGTTCCGCTCTCTCGCCTAACGAACAAGATATGAACATACGGAATATTAGACAAAGTGATAGAAGAATTTCTAATAAATTGTACACAGCATGCATTCTCAGTGGACGTCTTCAGATGTGAAACCAATTTCTGGCCTATCCCAAGGGATTGTTATAGGACTGTTCCATTTCTCTTTACGGATGGTGCTGTAGCGAAATGCACGAGGATCTGCGGGGTATGGACGCATGATGCAGGAAGTGACAACTCATCCTCAATATGAACAAATGTGTAGAAAATACACAGAGAAAATGAGTTGTCTGATATATTAAAAGTATCTACGAAAACTAAAGTCACTCGGCCAGACCAAACTAGCTAGCCGATTTCCTTCATTTTTGTCTTAAATGAAAGGTATTTATCCACAGATTTGTCATCAAGCATCAGAATTTACAAAACTCTCGCCTTCCTTTTCCTATACTCAAACGTGCTTTCCTTCTGTGCCGTTAGGTGGGGAAATATCGGACGTAGTGGGTAATTTAGGACGCGAATAGCGTATTTCTGTTCTTACGTTGGTATTACTGAATGTAAGCTTTTATTTCGCGCGCGCCTTTTATTATTTGCACCTTACGTATTGTTAAGCATATGCGAACACACACTGTTGCTACTGGAAGTTGAAACAGTGGTGTGTAGCGGGTTACAGTGCAGTGTGCAATTGTTGCTAGTTATCTTTATACGAATACTTTCGTCATTGTAGAAGAAGAGAAAAAGTTGGTAATCCTAATTTGCTCATAGTTTACATACTTCAATGTGAAGAAAGAAATGTGAATACAGTTTGTCTCCACATCTCACATTCGCTAATGCCTAGTGAACTATTTACATACTACACACGTTGGGGTAATATCGGACAATGCTGCGCACTTACAAAATCAGGCTTGGTGCTCTTCCGAGGCGCACTTATGATCCTGAAAATCTTGAAAAGGCGGTTGCTGCTGTAAGATCAGGAAAACTATCGTACAGAAAGGCGTCGAGAAAATTTTATGTACCGTGTTCAACGTTAAAGAATAAAATTAATAATACAAACACTCTAGTGATTGTGAGGCCTCCTGTGTTAAGTGCCACTGAAGAGAACACTCTTGTTGGTGGTATTTTAATGGCTGCATATCTTTTATCTCTGATGATATTAGGTACATAGTGAAAGAATATCTTGATAAATGTAGACGAAAGGTAAAACCCTTTTCTTGTAACATGCAAAGAATTGAATGGTCACGTTCGTTGTTACTGCGTCACTCTGCCATATTAAGCCTCCAGTTATCTGAAAACATTACAAGGCAACGTGCTGAAGTGAGTTTTGAAACAGTGAAATCAAATTTCCTGAATATTGGTGAAAACTGAAAAATATAGATCCCAAAAATGTGATCAAATATGACGAGACCAAACTGTGTGACGACCCTGGAAGGAATCATGTGATAGTTAGTAGGGGAACAAACCATCCTGAAAGGACCTTATATTTTTCTAAGAGTAGTATTTCAGTAACGATGGCTGTCACTGCGGACGGAAAACTATTACCTCTCTATGGGGTCTACAAATCGGAGCGTTTATCGGACACCTGGCAAGGAGGGCGTCCCAAAGGAATCACCTATAACGGCAATAAAAGTGGATAGTTTGGTCTACACTTGAAGACTGGTTTATTACTATTGCGCTGCCTTACCTGAAGTCAGTGGAGGGGGAGAACCTTGTAAGTCACATTGCGCTACGAGTAATTGATGAATGTGAGAAGAGTAATATGTCTTATATTTTCTGGCCCCCAAACAGTACTCATATCTTACAGCCATTAGACGTAGGTTTCTTCAAACCTTTAAAAGCTGCTTGGCGGGCAATGGAAGAAAATCTCCCGTGGGCCAATATCGAAAGATGCTTTCCCCTCACTTTTGCAGGAAATGTTTAATAAATTGTCAACAGCTGATGAAGACAATATAAGAAGTGGATTCCGTGTAGTGGGATTAATTACATTTGACCATGAAAGAGTCCTCTAAAAATTTCCTAATGAAGATAATTCTCAAAATTTTTTTTTTAGAAGCCTGGTCTTCGAGTTTTGAAGACATGCTTCAGAAAGTTCGCTGTGAAATGAAAAATAACACAACTGTACAACGAAAGCGGAAATTAGATGTTGCTCCAGGAAAATCCATTTTAGCCATCGATATGAGAAAGAGAGAGAATGCTGACTCAATGTCTGAATTGCTTGTGAATAATGATGTAATACCCTCTACTGACGAAACCAGCAGAGCAGAAGAATCAGATTTTTTCCCTGACATTCCAGACGATGATACTGTAGACAAGGCCAAATTGTAAGAGTGTTGCCTGCTGCAAAAGAAAAAAAGAGGAGGTTTTTTCACTTAGAACGTATTGTAGATTACTGTTGATTTGTTTTATAATTAGATTGACATTATTAATGCAATATTTTGTAAATATGTCTATGTAAAATTTTTACTGATGACGAGTAGAGTATTTTGTAACAAACTGTAAAAAACATGTTTTCTAAATATGTATGGAAGTACGTGTATTTTTTTAAAAAGGTAGTTTCCGTCAGAGGGCCATATTGACCATTGCGTGGAAATGCAATAACTGTCCGAAATTACCCCATCAAAGGAGTAACATCGGGCACCTTTATCTATTAGATTCTGACTAATTAAAATTATTTTCGACCAACATTCTTTGATCATATTATCATCCAATGTCATTCAAAATATCGCGAAATTTTGTCGCAAGAATTAAAATTCTGTACCAATTCTGTACCAAGTTACCAAGTCAGTCGATGAAGCCGTTCTATGCGACCGATTTCCTTCGCTTTTGCTTCAAACGAAAGATATTCATTCGCAGATTTGTCATCTAGTATCAGTCTCTCCAACCTTTATTTTTATTCAATATTTTATTGAATATTTTAATCCGTTTGTTTTACGATATATTCCGTTCTAATTAAGGAACGCAGTTCTTATTGACTTAACAACATTCAGTAGATAAAGTCTCTCATTTGCGCTTTTAAACACTTGCATTGATTGATTCTGAAGAAAGCTATGCATTGATTCCATTTTTCCCAACTCTTTTGTCTTTCCTCTAACGGTGCAAAGTATTCGCGCGGATCCTCTACTTATTTTATGGTTACACAAGTGCAGAACAAATGCAATTCATTGCTAATACGTAGAAACAAAGATACATTATTTTATGATTACTCAATTGCAGAACAAGCTCTTACTCCCACAAAATACCTGCGAGTGTGCATACGGATCGATTTTACGTGGAACGTCCACATACGATAATCGTGAGTAATGCGGATGCCACACTGAGATTCATTGTAAAAATACTCAGGGAGTGCAGTCCAACAACAAGTGAAAAACAGTAGTTCTACTAATACTTGATTACTATTCGTCAGTGTTGGACCCGAAAAGGGTGGGGATGATAGATGAGTTAGAGAAAATACAGGGGAGAGCAACACGATCCACTACAGGTTCGTTAGTTAGATTGATTAGTGATATAGGTCATCAGCGCGACAGGTTCGTGTAGCCAACTCCGGTCGCAGAAGCTGTAAACGAGACGTTCTGTATCATAGTATGGACTATCATCAAAGGTCCGAGAGTATACGTTTTTCAATGAGTCATCTATTGTATTGTTTTCTCCAACATATATCTCTAGAAAACATCATAAGGATATAATTAAAGCCGCGGTGGAGTAGCCGAGCGGTCTAAAGCACCTCGCTGCGGAGCGCGCGGTTGCTCGCCGTGGAGGTTCGAGTCCTCCCTGGGGAATGGGTGTGTGTGTTTGTCCGTAGGTTAGTTTACCTAGGTTTAAGTAGTTTGTAAGCTACGGACTGATGACCACGCCGTTTGGTCCGATAGATTTACAAACATTTGAACATATAATTAAGGAGATTAATGCGCCCATGGGGGCTTACATGCAGTCTGTTTCCCCGCGTACCATAAGCAGCTGGAGCAGGAAAAGCAGGAAGTAACACTGCTGCACAAAGATCTCTCCACACATACCGTGAGGTGTGAGATGTAGTTAAAAGAAAATTTGATCTATTCAGGAAAGGAGATAAAAACTCGCTTCACGATTTCCCGTGTGTGAGTCTAGAGATTATTCCAAATAAATTCACAAAACATGGCGCTGAACCACGTGTTACAGAAAACAGATCAGATCACTGATGCAGAAAAGAAGAAAAAGTCATGGCTGCAAAATGCTAGCACGAATTATCTATGGACGAATAGAAATACTGGTAGAAGACGACATCTGGAAAGATAGATTTGGTTTTAGGAGAAATGTAGGAACATGTGATGCAGTACTCACCTAATACTTATATTAGAAGATAGGTTAAGGAAAAGCAACCGTACGTTGTTACATGTTGTACATTTAGAAAAGCTATTGTCATAGTTGACTGGACTGCATATACTCCTTCAAATTCTGAATATAGGAGGGATAAAATGTAACGAACGAAATATTATATACAACTTGTACTAAAAGCGTAAAGCACTTATCAGAGTCGAAGGTTGTGAAACGGATTATGTGGTTCGGAAGGTTTGCCGATGAACACTGTAATACTCTCGAAGACAACAAAAGGACCTGGAAGAGCAATTGAACGGAGTGATAAGTGCCTTGATAGGAGCGTGTAAGATGAACATTAACCAGAGCAAAAGAAAAGTAATTGGAATATCCTCTATGATAAGATGCCGAAGGTATTAAATCAGGTAATCAGACAATAAATGACTTTTAGTTTTTGGGTAGCAAAATGGCTTTATATGGCCATCGTAGAGAAGAATTAAAATTACGAATGACTATTGGAAAAAAAAGCATTTCTGAAAAAGAGGAGGCACTTGGGAGTAACCACATAGTCTATTGTAGAAGTATTGAACAGAACTGGGGACAAAAGAAATTTCTTTCATAACTTGACTAACAAGAGGGATATATTAGTAGGTACATTGTGAGACAGTTTAGTGCAGAAGGGAAGAGAGGGGGGGGGGGGGGATCGCAGAAGAAGACCAAGATTAGCGTGGAGAGCTGCATCAGACCAGTCTTTGGTTTGAAGACCACCATCACAACAGATCAAGGCTGTAAGCCCATTACACTGTGAAATATTAACAATGTGCATCTAAATATAGACTGTGATAATTTCTACGTAGGTTTGTAATGGCATCGGCTGCGGCGACATTGGAATCGTTTACTTTATTATATCTGAATGTTACTGACAGGGTAAAGTAACTGTATCAAATTGTTTTTGTTTTTCAATACAGAGTCAGAAAACAACTGTTCATTTTTGTCGCCGCGGCGGAGAGGCCGAGCGCATTGAGGCGCTATGCTCCGATGCGCGAGGCCGTTCCCCGTCGGGGATTCTAATCTGCCCTCGGGCATGGATGTTTGTGCTGTCTTTAGTATAAGTTAGTTTATAAGTAGTTTGTAAGTTTAGGGACTGATGGCCCCGCAGTTAAGTCCCATAAGCTTAACAAACATTTGAACATTTTTTTTCATTTTGTCCCCAAGCGTTCACACACACTTTATCACCTGAAAACTGTTTTTCGCTGCCTTTATTGAAAACTCTATGATAACACTCTGCCAGTTGTTAGCAACAGTATTTTTAAGGTTGGGCATTTATTGGTAGGCCTACACCCTGTACAGTAAGTGAGATCATCAAATCCGATTGTTAGCAATAGGTAAATGATACGTTTTGTTGCGAGGGGGCTGTATTCTAACTTCATAATTTCACAAATCAGTATAGCAATTGTCTGATTTAACATCTGAGAGGAGAACACGTCTATGTTCATAGATCCTCGTTAATGGTGTTACAGTAAGCAATTTCGGTACGATACTGTATGTATAATGACATCAGGCTACCATCGTCATATAGATCGTTTGTGGCATGGTTCATTTATGCTGATATGAAAGGACATATTTCAGTGTAGCGATATTCCTTAATATGGGCTTCCTCTTTTCCATTGACATACCCTCCCGTCCTCTAATCCTTTCTTGATTTCTATAATAAATTTTGTTGTCATCATCTATCTGTGCCCGTACCTGTCTATCGAGACCAGTTTTCGCTAGCTGATCTAGCATTTCAATCCCGCTGAGGGCGCAATGGCCTTTCACATGTGTATAAACAACACTATTGTTCCTCTGCTGCCGACACTCGACAAGTATAGATACCTATGCCCTTCTACACTTTGTTATGGTACGCCATCATTATAGTATTTACATCGTGTTATTTGCTCGAAGGCACTGTGCAGAAATTGTCGTAGCTTTGCTCATGAAAGTGGAGACCTTTACCACCGTCAAGAACCTATCGCTTCTAAGTGCCGTCTTTGTATACATAATCTCATTCCTACCACCACGAGCCGTCCCATTCCCCCCACTAATTCCTACCTCTAATAGCCAGTAAAGCAGCAACATAAAGTTTAATCTCACAGTCGAGAGTTTGGATAGGCACTGTAATCGTACTAGGTTCATTAACAGAGACACGCATAGACATCACAGCAGATTTGACTTGGCTTGGTATCTCTCGCAGTCACAATTGTCCGTCCTGTTTCAGTAACTTTAGTTATGCACACATGGAGCTGCAATGCAGCCGCAATAAATTGCAACCCGTCGTTAGGGAGGCGGCCCCACTGCCGACAGTCGGCGCAGACAAGCGCTGCCGGCAAACCGCACCATGCCGACGGCTGCATATTAGTCGCCTGCTACCGACACAACAACGTCGTGTCAAATTTATGGGCCTCAACTCCCACCCAATTTTTAAATGCGGCTTCGTGGGTACCACAGGAAATTGGACGCTCCATGTCAATTGGTTTGAGGCTTGGTGTCGTGCAAAAGCCTCAGCCTTTCGATAATATTTGTTTCCAATGGACTTATTCACATACACATTTTTAATCATTTGCAGTAGGCAAGACAAACTACCGCAATACGTCAGTATGAGGTATCAAAAGCATTGTCATACACTTCTGATTAACTCAAGTTCAGGAAGAGATCTTAGAAACAGAAACGAAATTACAAAAACCAACGGTAACAGATTTAAGGACGACAATCACTCTTCCTTTTTAAACGTCAGATGGTCAGTCAAATAGTTGTCAAATGAATAAACTGAAATTTGATGCCTCGATACCATGCAGCTAGTAGAGCCACAATGATTTGAAATTGTTCCATGCACATATAAATGGAAAGGAATGTAAAAACTTGGAAACAAATAACTCCGAGGACCTATTTTTATTTCAATAGAGTACTTGCATATTACCAGAAAATTATTCAGAATTATAACGTTGGTCATTCAAAAGGCAACATCGAAAGAACCGGAGATAACATAGTCCAATCTATTTTGTCGATCACAGGTTATACAAGGATCACATGACTGAAAATACAGCCCCGTTTGATGTCAGGAAGATGACGGGATAAGTATTGCGTATTGCGGAGGCTGTCACACGCATTGGCGTTGAACTACAGAGTTTGTGGATCTGTTTTTGGGATTTCAATCAATGCTGATTTCACATCTAGCCAAAGATGATATGCTCTAGTAGCGCGTAGTGTATCTTGGAGCAGTAGTTCCTTAATCATAGACCGGACGTTATCGCTATGACAGAGTACTGGATAACACGAAGGCGAAGGCAGAAATGGAGTCTGTTGTGACTGCCGAAAAGATCGGTAGTTATGGTGGTATAACAGGATCTAAAACTTCAAATACATGTAGCACTATCTGAAAATCCGGCGTTGTCCGGGTATTTATTAATTTATTCCTGCCATTTTTCAGCTATATATTAATTTGTGTAAGGGCTGTACGACTGTGAAATCACTTGCGAATACAATTAGTAGTAAATAAGTAATATCTCATGAACTGCATGTCGTACTGTGATACAATTTAGAAGGTACACTCAACTATATCCCTGTATACTGTTTGTAAAATTTACTGTGGCTACAATTTGCTGTGCAGAAACTATAAATTTTAACGTCATACCGAATGCCGTAGTTTTAGTCCATGATCAACGGAACGTTACTGTTTATGTGCTTAAAACTCATGAACTACGTGTCGTACTGTGATACAATTTACAAACTACATACAACTATATATGTGTATATTGTCTGTAAAATTTCTGGTCGCTACAATTTGTAGTGTTCAAATTATAAATTGTAACGTCATACCGGGAGCCGTAGTTTTACTCCATAAACAGCGGAAAAGTAGTAAGCGAGAAACTTTTTTCCTTTCATCATTTTACTATGGTAGAAAATGTTTAATAAAGGTTTGAAATTATGTTTAAAGTTTGTTGCAAGTCGCTAAGTACTGTCATTCTCATACCGTGTATTTCAAAAGTCTCGCAGCATTATATGCCATTTTTTGCGATTTCTATTGCTTATAACGTAATATCTTTTGAACAATGTGCCGTATGTGATCCTTAACCATGCAGCAATTGTTACCTCACGGTAAGGAATGTGTGTACCAAATTTGGTAGAAATCGATCCAATGGTTTAGGAGAAAATGAGCAGCATTGTCACAAAATGCAGCAGTTTTTCACGCATCACATTGTTTATGACGTCATACCTCGTTAACTATATATCGTATGTGATTCTTACACTTACGGCGACCGTCCTCATGGATTGAAGCTTACGTGTACAAAATTTCATAAAGATTGGAACAAAACTGTAGATTTGTATGCAACACGTACAAACATACGGACACTCTGCTTTATATATTAGATTGGCTGGTTAATGTGCCGGTAATGTGTACTACGGGGATGTGGGAGAAGAATTCAGAACAAACCCAACCATAATACCTGCATGGCGATGCATAAGGCAACAAACAACAGTTCAAATCTCCTACTACGTCTCCAGACTCTAAACCAACATTTGTGGTATTTTAGTAGAATCTGAATTCGTAGGTAAAACAATGCCTTTCGAGTCCCGAGTCTGCCTGCACCACTGAGATGGTCGGATAATAGTCCGGAGACACCGTAATGAGACTAATGGAGCTTGCAGGTGAGCGACCCCGCGTGGCACACTGTGTTCAAGACTTCTTGGTCGCCCATCGGATTTCATTGTTGTCTTGGCCTCTCTGTTCTCTCTGTCTCTTACCTATCGAAGCCGTCTGGACATTGTTTACGGAACGATTTGCACTGGGTACTCCACCCACTGCTGCACCAGGTGAACTGTTCCAAAATGTGGAATCAGCATGTAGGATACTATAATACCTCAAAAACACGCCCGGAGCCTCTCATTCACTGCCGAAGGGTGTATCAGCCGTTTACGTCAACAACAGATTTAACACTCAATACTGGTTTCCTTTTCTTCCTCACTTAAAATCTGATCTCTGTACAACGTGATTTTTCTGAAATTAATTAGGCTGTGATATCTCCGGTTTGTCTGGTTGTCGAATTTTGCATGGCCTGGGGAGTACATTGAGAACTAGTAATCATGCAGGAATGACTAAACAACATGGTTTAGCATGTCACGTGACATCTTTGTTAGTTTGAGTGACAATCTTGTTTTCTTCGGACGAGACTTCATACGTTAGTACATCTCATGATTATGGTTAGGCGTACTGGGTACGTCGCTACTGAAGGCATGCACACACACTGGCCTCATGAAGGCGCTAACGTCCGTTATTTGCTAGGAGTACTTCTACTGGAATAAATTTGCCTTTAAAGTCCCATAAGTCTTTATTGAATTAACATCCACTGAAAGAGCAACGGTGCACGAGAATACCCGAATGCTACAGAAAGAAAAGTTAAGTCCTCTAATTTTACTATGGGGACATAATACCAATGGGTGCTGTAATCAAGTGGAGTAGATGTTTAGACTAGTTCTAAACAGTTTGTTGAAACGACACGACGATACCCACAGCCGCCTAATATTACGTTAGCCTTTACTTGGAGAGAGGTAATATCCTAGTACGTCTGCTTTCATAATTCAGTGGCGAACACAATATCCTAGAGAAAATTAATTAAAGCGTGGAATTTCGCAGAAATGGAATTCGTGCTGGGTTTATTATATTGACTCAGGGGTAATAAAACTGTATTTCAGAAACGTAGAATTAACTCATATTCCTTATTAAGAACCTTTAACGATTGAACATGTTGACCGGCAGGAACAGCAAAGTGTCACACCTAATGCCATGTATTGACCTAAGCTGGCGGTGGTTCATCCATCACCAAGTGAGTTAAAGTCATCGCAATCAATCATTCACATGAAGAAAAATGGTCGATGGGAGATGAATTTAGGAATCACCAGGCAGTAGAAGAGTTACCAGTAAGGGAAAATGCTGTGACAATTATTAACCGTGTGGTTATTTAAGATAAATTTAATATTTGAATAATAAAAGGCACATATCTCTGTACGAATTGTATATAAAACAATTGAGATTGTTGCATATGGAACTTTCTGATAACTATGCCGTAATGATCAGACGGCAACTGTAAGGTAAGCCAAATCTCGAGAACCTAGAACCTACTAATATACTGAATGACCCATAAGAAAAGTTCTTTTCTAACAGAAACGGGTGCGCTCTGGAGGTCGACTTTCACTGCAAAACCAAAATCCTGGATTATAAAAATTTTCTTTCGAGACTTACGGCTATAATGATAATTTTGAGAGGAATTCCTAGCGGCACGTTGTTTTCGAAGAATCATCAGTAGCAGAGCCAGAAGTAACTTCTACAATAGAAAATGGTGCCAAGTCGACAGGGTATGATGTCTTCTTTAATTACGGCGTATATTGCTTCTATCAGTTACTGAATTTTGTCTGAAGGAAAGAGGGGAAAGCTGAACTGTGGAAGGAATATATAGAGGTCCTATACAAAGGAAATAAACTTGAAGGCAGTATTCTAGAAATGGAAGACGAAGTGGAAGAAGATGAGATAGGAAATATGATACTGAGAGTAGAATTTGACAGAGCGCTGAAGGATTTGAGTCGAAACAAGACCCCTCGAATGGATGATATTCCGTCTGAACTGCTTATATCGTCATGAGCCTTTCATGAAAAAATTGTTCCACCTGGTATGCAAGATGTATGAGACAGGGGAAATACCATCAGACTTCAAGAAGAATATTGTAATTCCAATTCCAAAGAAAGCAAGTGCAGACAAAAGTGAAAATTACAGAACTATCAGTTTAATAAGTCATGGTTGCAAAATACTAACACGAATTATTTACAGACGAATGAAAAAACTTGTGTAATCCGACCTCGGGGTAGATCAGTTTGGATTTAGCAGAAATGTCAGAACACGGGAGGCATAACTCACATTACGACTAATCTTAGAAGATAGGCTAAGGAAAGGGAAACCTACATTTTTAGCATTTGTAAATTTGGAGAAAGCTTTTGACAATGTTGTCTGGCATACACACTTTGAAATTCTGAAGGTATCAGGGGTAAAATATAGGGAACGAAGAGTTATATTCAACCTATACAAAAACTAGACGGCAGTTATTAGAGTCGAAGAGCAAGAAAGGGCCGCATAGGTTGGGAAGGGAGTAAGACAGGGTTGTAGCCTTTCCTCAGTGTTGTTTAATCTGTATATGGAGCAAGCAGAGAAGGAAGTCAAGAAGAAATTTGGAGAGAATTAAAGTTCACGGAGAAGAAATAAAAACTTTGCGGTTTGCCGATGACATAGTAATTTTGTCGGAGACTGCGAAAGATCTGGAAGAGCAACTGATTGGTATGGACAGTGTCTTGAAAGGATGATATAAGATGAACATTAACAAGATAAAACGAGAGTAATGGAATGTAGTGTCAGAAAATCAGGTGATGCTGAAGGAATTAGATTAGGTAATGAGGCAATAAAAGTGGTGGATGAGTTTTGTTATTTGGGTAGCAAAATAACTTATGATGGCCGAAGTAGAGAAGATATAAAATGCAGAATGGCTATGGGAAGAAAAGCGTTTCTAAATAAGCAAAACTTGTTAACAAACAATATTAATTTAAATGTTAGGAAGTCCTTTCTGAAAGCATTTGTCTGGAGTGTAGCATTGTATGGGAGTGAAACGTGGACGATAAGGAATTCAGACAAAAAGATGATAGAAGCTTTTGAAATGTGGTGCTACAGACGAATGATGAAAATTAGGTGGGTAGATCACGTAACTAATGAGGTGCTTAACCGAATTGGGGAGGAAAGGAGTTTATGGCATATCCTGACTAAGAGAAGGGATAGATTGGTTGGACACATTCTGAGACATCAAGGTATTATCAACTTAGCATTAGAAGGAAGTGTGTGGGGTGAAAATCGTAGAGGGAGACCGAGGGACGAATACAGTAAGCAGATTCAAAATGACGTAGGTTGTCAAACTTATTCTCAGATGAAGAGGCTTGCATAGGACAGGTTGGCGTGGATAGATACATCAAACCAGTCTGCGGACTGAAGACCACAACAACAACAACTTATCACATGATCATTGAATGAGTGATTATCAGCGATTCACAGTAGGCGTAGTGTGTGTTAACGAATGAAGGCATGGCACGAAATTGAATTTGAACGGGGGCCCTTAATAGGTGTTCTTCGTCGGATGCTCTTCGTCGAATCTTCGAATCCTCTCTCAGGCATGGATGTGTGTGTGTTGTCCTTAACATAAGATACATTACGTTAAATTAAAATATTTTAAAGCCTAGGGACTGATAACCGCAGCAGTTAGTCCCTTACCTTTACAAACATTTATTATCAATTATTTTGGGTTGTCATGATGGAGCCTCCAAACCTTAAGTTCGATGTTAGTTAAAAAAGATATTTATATATCAAAATTAATCAACTAATGTTCGGAGAATAACGTAGTATGTAAACGGAGAGTCAGAAATACTGCAAGGATTTCTACAAAATTAGAAGTTATTTTCAAGACAGGATGGTTCTCAGTTAATTCCGCGCGTTGATGGTGTTGCATCCTGACTGCTTGCACAGAACATTACACGCGTACGTTCACTGGCTGAGTACAAATACCATCTATTAAAAATATATATACTACAGGCTATCTTATCCGAAAGGAGACGAAATGACTACGAGGAAATCATTCTCTTTTACCTTGGCCTTGCCCCGTATCGCGACAAGGTCGGCATGTGATTCACGACTTGCCAATGTCATTGACACAGGATGGCCAGAAGACTTAGTCGCCAACTGTTCGCCCCCCTCCCCCATTCTTTGCCCCTCCGAGTCCAGGATGCTTGTACATTTGCCTACGTATGGTATTATGCATGTGAAAGTGCGTTTTAGAAACCTTTGCGAATCGTGTAATGGGGACATGGTGAAACTAAACAGTTGTTTCGCTTCACATTTAGTAACTTTAAAATCAATGTTTTATCACGCAACAAGCGAGTGGGGCCTGTAGAGGTAACTCGTAATGAACTGCTATCATTGTAGAAACCGGTGGATACAATGATGGGCCAGCGTTGAAGTTTTGTTTCGTTCTCGGGTCATGCTTCCTATTCGTTCTATCCACTCCTGTACTGACATTAGGGCATGTCGGGCTGTGAAGGTAAAGTGTACTAGCAAAAATATGGTACCGAAACTGATAAAACAGTCTTCTCTCTCTTCTGACGTTAAAAAAAAAAAAAAAAAAAAAACTGTGCAGAACAGAAGCTTATCCACCCAGACTAAATGGCCTACCAAAGGTGCATAAGCCTATGGTTCCGATAAGACCGACTGTGAGTGCCATCGGATCTCCCACCCATGAGGTGGCCAGATATCTAGCCTCTCTGCTGCAGCCTTACATTGGAAAAACGGATAGCTACGTTAAAAACTCTAAGCATTTTATTGAGAAACAAAAGGAGATTAATGTTAGCCCGAGTGATATTCTGGTGAGTTTTAACGTAGTGTCCTTGTTTACTGTGGTTCCTGTAAACGAAGCTATTTCATACATAGCAGATGTGTTTCCACCTGACATTGTGGCCTTGTTCAGACACTGCCTTACCACAACTTATTTCCAGTGCAACAAGGAGTTTTATGAACAAATTGACGGAGTGGCTATGGGTAGCCCTCTCAGTCCAGTTGTTGTCAATTTATTTATGGAGTTTTTCGAACAGCAGGCGCTACAGACGGCTAGAAGGAAACCAAGTGGTACCGTTATGTTGACGACACATTTGTAGTCTGGAACCATGGTGAAGTGCAGCTGGATTTCTTCTTACTGCATCTCAATAGCATTAATCAAAAGATACAGTTCACGATGGAGAAATAGAGAAATGGCCAACGTAACTTTCTTGATGTATCGGTAATTAAACAGGGGGACGGGACTTTGGGCCGTAAGGTATACAGAAAGGACACACACACACTCCACAAGGAATCAAACCATCATCCGAGGCGAAAAGAGGTATCATTAAAACCTGTGTGGAGAGAGCAAACAAAATCTGTGAGCCAGTTCACTTGGAGGATGAAGTAAATCACCTACGGTCGGCCTTCGAGAAAAATGGATATAGTGGCAAGGAAACCGATCCAGCTATCCATCGAAGAAGAGAAGAATCCAGAAGTTCCGAGCGACAACGGCAACCACCTGGGAAAGCTTTCCTTCCGTACATTAGCAGCATTACTGATCGAATCGGGAAAGTATTGGCCAAACATGGTGTCGAGACGATCTACAGACCCATCAAGAAGATAAAAGAATACTTGAGATCAGCAAAAGACGCATGTCAACCCCTAGCAACACCTGGAATATACAAAATTCATTACAGCTGTGGTCAAGTATATATTGGAACAACTAGAAGAAGCATCAACACCCGGTTAACTGAACTGTCGTCTGGGCCACACGGAAAAATCAGCAGTAGCAGAACATTTTTTTCAACATGGAAACTATGAAATAAAAATTTAATGACACGAGCGTCTTAGCTATAACATCACATTATGATGCACGCATGTATAGGGAAGCAATAGAGATTCACAAACACCGGAATAATTTTAATAGAAGAGAAGGTCTGAAGTTAGATAAAATATCGATGTCGACATTGCACCAACAAGATGACAATCGATTAAATTTAATCGAGAATAACGACGTCATCCGTAGATAGCCACACAGTCAGCCTCACATGACGTATGGTAGTACCCTCTATTTCCTCTATAAATGCGAGAGCCCCTCAGACAACAATGGCAGTTGCCGGAAGACCCTGGAAAATGTCTCCCACAGTTGGAGACGAAACGTCGGGAGGAAGTTTAATACCTGGACCACGGCCTATCAGCTCGAAAGTTTTACCTGAAGACAACGCCGGACGTGAAAGCTTACATTGTATCATAAAAAATCGATTCGTTCAGAATATTCATTCGGGTAAAAATCTCCTTCGAATTACCACTGCTTTGCAGAAAACAACATTCCCGAGTGACACTCGGGAACCAGATGCTTTCCAATAATTTTTGCAATTGAAATAGCCGGGTCTCTAACGATATATATCGAATGTGCGTTTCTAAATCCCTGCTGACAAGAAATAGACGTTTACCGTTGTATAATTACTTGGAAATTAAGGTTTAATTTTACTTACGGCAGCTGCGGCATTCGGAGCTAATGTAACATTTCGTGGTAAACACGGAAGATATTAGCTTCATTGTTTTCAAGTTTTCAAAGACCAGTCAAGAGATTTTGGCAACATCAGCCGCTGCTGACAGTGAAATTTTACCGAAATCGTTATACAAATACATCAACATGAAAAATGACGTATCGATATTCGATTATAATTATATAAGGAGACCAATGAAACTTACACAATTCAAAAGGCGCTTTGCCGTAGACGCGTGCAAAACAAAAATCATGTGTATATGTAGCCATTAAGAGAGGCAAAACGAAGCAAATGTTTCCATATATGTACCTCTGATCACGTTTTAAATCCTCCAACAGCCAAATATGTGAGTGTCTAAAATTGAAGTGGTACTTTGTGTAACCTATAGGTGCTATGGTAAAAATGCGACACTAAAGTAACAACTTTACGGGGAAACGCATTTTAGATACGTTCATTTTTAATCGTTAATTTTCAGTGAGATCGATGATGATATTAGCAGTGCAAATCAAAACACCATAGCAACGAATTGTGAACAAAACGTTGTTTATGGGGTTCGTTATTTCATTTAATTTTATGTAACAGTAACTTCGTGATAGTTTGCAGCAGATAACACATAATTTGAAGCAATTCCCTAATTTTTAATTTCTTCATTTTATATAGGTACCACGAGCGAAAGACGATACGTGCATAGAGGTAGACAGAGGAGGAGATAGAAGAAAGGGAGTGATGAACAGAGGGCGGGGATAAGATAGATGGAGGAGGAAGAGGTAGATAGTGGGGAAGCAGGAGACAGACATAGCGGATGACAAATAGATGAAAAGAATGTAGAAAACAAAATCGGTAAACTGATCTGTATGTTTGTGGAGAAAACGATCGAAAAAATAAATAAATAAATGTAATCTATGGGTTTAAAATAATTAGTATTTGTGAAACTACATTTTTTATAACTTTCGTTTCAGATAGCCACAGTAGCCTAACGAACAATATTGATATGATTGATGCATTCTCTAAAAAAAATGTTCAACTGTTTGTAAAGCTTAAGGGACTTAACTGCGGGGTCATCAGTCCCTAAACTTACAAACTACTTCTGAACTACCTTATGCCTAAAACGAAGCAAAATCCATGCCCGAGGGGGAATTCGAACACCCGAACGTGGCGGCCGTGCAGACTATGACTGGCGTGCTGCAGACCGCTCGGCCACTGCGGCTGTCAAGCATTCTCTCGGTGATTCTATGTTCACATGAGTTACAGTATTTACTTTCCTATTTATTTCATGGGAGAGTGAGCTACAACGAAGCGTGGCCGGGTTAGCTAGTAAGTCATATTTATGTGGGAGTGGGGGCAGCAAGAGTAATAAAAGCTATGACGTCTCTCTTTTTCCTACAAAATCACACGAATGTGCACCACGAACTACGGCTCGAATGAGGTATCCCAATCTGGGTAGGCCATAGAGAGTGTACTGATGATTTCCTCTCATAATGTTGCATAAATGCTATCTGTGAGACGAAAGTTATATTTTAAAATAAAAAATCAAAGAACAATTAATTTTCTGAGCTGATTTCAGGGGAAAGATTACATAAAGTTTGTCTGGAGTAATATCGTCCTAATCTACAACGAAAAGAAAACCAAGTAGTTTGACCCAGCGAAGAAATTCTTTTCCGGCACACGATTCTGACAGACATAATTAGTGTGTGACTTAAGTAATTTTCATTCAAATGACACCAATTGACGATGTTATTGCAGGCTTTCTTACTACAGGAAAAGTTCTATTTGAAATCTTGTATTCGATCGTATAAAAACATTTTATATGTTTACAGGTCTTCCATTGTTCACTTTTATCCAGTGACCAAATTTTTGGGTTAATATAAGATGGTTCATTGTTACAATGTCGGCATTACCATTTTATTAGTAGTAACAGTAGTTATAGAAGATGGCGACCGAAAAAATCCAACCCCGAGCCGCCTCCGCCGCCTCTGGGGAAAACCCCGAGCTGCGGTGGAGTAGCCGAGGGGTCTAAAGCGTCTCACTGCGAAGCGCGCGGTTGCTCGCCGTGGAGGTTCGAGTCCTCCCTGGGGTATGGGTGTGTGTGTTGTCCTTAGGTTAGTTTACCTACGTTTAAGTAGTTTGTAAGCTACAGACTGATGACCACGCAGTTTCATCCGATAGATTTACAAACATTTGAAAATTTGAATTTTTGAAAACCCCGATTCCGCCTGTACAGCCCGCCCGCGGCCAACGGGAAATGCACGCGCACTTCATGCTACGTAAGCAAGGTAGTTCCGAGCCGGCGCGATCGCTAGCCCAGTGGCTGCCCGCTATGACGCAGTGGGGTGTGCCCCAGCGGCCGGCAATCGGCTAGCGATCGCGCCGGCTCGGAACTACCTTGCTTACGTAGCATGAAGTGCGCGCTCAGGCCTGTATTTCTCGCCGGCCACGGCCCCATCAGACTGACGCCACCACCTCCACCGCTCCACCCACAGCAGACGCCCAATTGCCAGACCTCCGTCCCCAATTAAATTAGTTAAATTTGCATATCAATTTAATTGTAACAACCTACTTTTTTATCAGTAACAAGAGCAACTGCTTCCACAAGTAAGCACTTGCGTGAGCACAGCCCCCACCCAACAACCGACAGTCTAGTTTAACAACTGTCCAACCCTGCCCCCACCGTCCCTGACGCCACCCCCGAGAGATTCGTACTTACACAGTCTAATTATGTTATACATGTTTGGAGCTAAAACTTAAGGAAGAGAAAGCGAATACCAGTGACTACAAGCAGCGGGTCAGCGACCGAAATAGTTCCGACGCACTCACACGCATAGCGCGAGCCACCAGGCGCAATCCCCGACAAATTTTTGTATATCAAATTAATTTTAACCGCCCGCCCGCGTCCCTGCCCTCGCTCCCGCCGCCGGTGTCACAGACAGTCCTAAAGATTGTCGTCGCAGCACACCCCGAAAATAATTTTACAGGATCCAATTATTCAGTACTTCGGACAGTACAATTACCGGGCATAACACGAGAGTTTTATAAACACTTTGACCCTGACAGCCGCCAGGCCATAGACCAGCGCACCCAATAATTAATTGCGACGTCCAGTGTTTTAATTCGGTGCAATGCTACAGGTGGATGTTGTAGAAGCATTCAGAATAGCGCGCAATGCATTTATTTAAACGCGCTACGATGGAGCTTGACCCAGCCTGACAACAGCAGTCAGCGTCAGACTCTCCTCCTGAAAGCAAACATGCTTTCACATACAAGCCCCATCTAATGACAACCCCCTCCCCCCCCTCTCTCTCTCTCGTGCAAATCATACCAATCGCACTTAAAATTATCAAGTTCCGAAATTTAATACTCCCTCTCGTACCCTGTTACAATACATATAATTCTCTTCGACACATACCAACAGTTCCTTAGATTGATGTATCGCGTCTACCAGATAAGTTTTCGAATTCATTTTCCTCCAGTTATCGTTTTATACGCCTTCCGACAATTCCGACAAGTTTAATTCTACCTCCTACGTATAGCCATCTAAGGAATCTCTCTGTCCTGTTACAATGCAAATGATTCTTTACAACAAGTCAAATACCGATAACCGAGCGCCCAAAGAAGACATTTATACCATATTGTACAACTGAGAGTTACAATAAAAAATACGTGAAATAATTTAACGATTTCCGACAGTCTAAAATAAAACTTTTTCCTTCAAAGCAGTGTCCTAACAACACCCTTATTCGCCAACACAGCAACCACGGAACCGAGGTAGTACTTTACATGCCCATTGCAACACAGATTTTCAGTTCCTTAGAACAAGATCGTCCAGCCCTTTACTCACAAAAATTCCTACTCTTAGTTCCTTTCTTGTGATCACTTTTTTCATTCCACTAAAAACGTAACAGTCTACCAAAAAAGATAGATGCTAACCTACACACTGCAACACCAGAAAAATTTATAGCCACCAATCCTTGCATATTTCGATGTCCTATGTCACAGTACAGGCGGTGATAGATGATGAAACCTAATAATAACAGTATACACAGCGAAATTTAGTAGCCGGCCGCTGGGATATTTGTGCCGTCCTTAGTGTAAGTTAGTTGATAAGTAGTTTGTACGTTTAGGGACTGATGACCCCGTAGTTAAGTCCCACAAGCTTAAGAAACATTTGAACATTTTGAAATTTAGTAGACCCTCTAGAGGTCAAAACATTCGTCAACCAGGCCGTCTGAAATATGATGCTCTCTCTCGGAATAGTATTACACAAACAAAAACGTTTAAAGACGAAATTAGTGTGCCTTAGGCAGCACTTTGTAAATATTGGCTATCCCCGTTTCCAATCTATTCCGTAAGTGTATATTGCAACCTCCAGTCTGGTAATGCCAAACGAAGAGATAAAAGTATCTCGAAAACGCCTTTCATAAAATAAACATTTGTAACACGCCCAATTACATCGTATACATGGGAATTTTTGTAACAAACTGTGTGTGTGAAAGTACTTAGCATCCACCCATGACTTTCGCTTGAAAGGATGCTGTACAGGGCATCTGGAATCGATTGAGGACGAATACATTTATTTGTCGAATCACGAGTTCTTGTGTCGATAAAATTACAGGTAGTCACCTTATCTATTTTATAAAAGGCGTTTGCGGGATACTTTTATCTCTTCGTTTGATATTACCAGACTGGAGGTTGCAATATAACTTATGGACTAAATCGGAAATGGGGATAGCCAATATTTACAAAGTGCGGCCTAGGGCACACAACTTTCGTCTTTAAACGTTTTTGTTTGCATAATACTATTCCGAGAGAGAGGATGATAGCTCAGACGGCCTCGTTGCTGAATGTTTTAGCCGGCCGCGGTGGCCGAGGGGACTGAGGCGCTCCAGTCACGGTCTGCATGGCCATTACGGTCGGGGGTTCGGATCCCCCCTCGGGCATGGATATTTGTGTCGTCCTTAGTCTTCGCTAGTTCATAAGTAGTTTTAAGCTTAGGGACTGATGACCCCGTAGTTAAATCCCATAAGTTCTACAAACATTTGAACATTTTTGAATGTTTTATCCTCTAGAGGTTTAATGTTCAAATGTTTGTGAAACTTACGGGACCTAACTGCGGGGTCATTAGTCCCTAAACTTACAAACTAATTATGAACTACTTTATACTAAAGATGACGCAAACATCCACACCCGAGGGGGAATTCGAACACCCGACGGGAAAGAGCCTCGCGCATCGCAGCACGGCGCCCCAATGCTCTCGGCCGCTAAGCCGTGTCGGCCTCTAGAGGGACTACTAAATTTGGCTGTGTCTACTATTATTATTAGGATAGATCATCTATCATCGCCTGTACTTTGACATAGGACTTAGAAATATGCGATGTTTTTTGGCTATAAATTTTTCTGGTGTTGCAGTGTGTAGGATAGCATCTTCGTTTGCGATAGACAGGGACTTGTAATTAAAAAATAAATCAGAATTCGGTTTAGTGGAATGAAAAAAGAGATCACAAGAAAGAAACTAAGAGTAGGAATTTTTGTGGGTAAAGGCGTGGTCGATCTTGTTCTAAGGAACTGAAAATCTGTGTTGCATTGGGCATGTAAAGTACTACCTCGGTTCCGTGTTGCTGTATTGGCGTATAAGGGTGTTGTTAGGTCACTGCTTTCGAGGAAAATGTTTTATTGTAGACGGTCGGAAATAATTAAATTATTTCACGCATTTTTATTGTTTCTATCCGTTGTACAATACGGTTTCAATGTCTCCTTCGGGCGCTCGATTATAGGTATTTGACTTTTTGCAAAGAATCGTTTGCATTGTAACAGCATAGAGAGATTACTTAGATGGGTATACGCAGGAGGTAGAATTAAACTTCTCGGAATTGTCGGAAGGCGTATAAAACCATAACAGGAGGATAAAGAGTTCGAAAACGTATCTGGGAGACAGCGATACATCGATCTATGGAACTGTTGGTATAATTTTAAGTGCGACGGATATGATTTATACGAGAGAGAGAGAGAGGGTTGTCGTTAGATGGGGCTTGTATGTGAAAGCATGTTTGCTTTCGGGAGGAGAGGCTGACAGTGACTGCTGTTGTCAGGCTGTGTCCAGCTCCATCGTAGCGTGTTTAAATAAAAGCAATGCGTGCTATCCTCGACAAAGTGGTGTGTCTGTAGAGGTCTTGCGTAGAAGGGTTTGATCATTTGGATATGTGTTTTGAGAGAGGATGATTAAAACGTTACGATATTTTGTTTAAACATTTGGCATATTTTTGTTTTATGTAGCTTGCCTGTAGAACACTGCGATCGTACTGGGGATCGAGCTACGTTACTCTTAGGCGTTTAACCTAGGATCGTTCGTACCGTTTCCAAGAGGCATTGTTAAGGAAGTTGCGTCACACGCCTACAGTGTTTAACACTCTGGTTTGGGACGGTCGTTACCATTACATAACGTTCGATGGCTGTTGCTTGCCTCGTCTATACAGTTATTTTGCCCAGGCGGACCGACGGAACATTAGACCTGAATGTTTGTACAACACCCACCTGTAGCATTGCACCGAATTGAAACTCTGGATGTTGCAATTAATTAAAAAAATGTTCAAATGTCTGTAAATCTATCGGACCAAATTGCGTGGTCATCAGTTCGTAGCTTACAAACTACTTAAACCTAGGTAAACTAACCTACGGACAAACACACACACCCATGCCCCAGGGAGGACTCGAACCTCCACGGCGAGCAACCGGGCGATCCGCAGCGAGGCGCTTTAGACCGCTCGACTACTCCAGCGCGGCTGCAATTAATAATTGGGAGCAGTAGTCTAAGGCCTGGCGGCTGGAAGGGTCAAATTGTTTATGAATCTCTCGTAATTTTACTGTCTGAAGTACTGAATAGTTGCATCCTGTAAAATTATTGTCGAGATGACAATCTTTGGGACTGTCTGGGGCACCGACGGCGGCCGCGATGGCAGGGGCGCAGTTGTGCGGTTAAAATTAATTTAATATGCAAAACTTTATCGGGGATTGCGGCTGGTGGCACGCACTATGCGTTTGAGCGCATCGGATCTATTTCGGTTGCTTGTGTACACATTGACCGGCCGCTTGCGGTCACGGGTATTGGCTTTCTGTTCCTTAAGGTGTAGTTCCAAACATGTATCACATAATTAGACTGTGTAAGTATAAATCTCTCGGGGGTGGCGTCTGGGGCGGTGGGGGCGGGGGTGGACATTTATTAAACACGACTGCCGGTTGTTGTATATGTAGTCTATGCGAAGAGCTTGGAGAAAAAATGCTTAAAATAATAAAACGTTAAAACAAATCTAGGAGCGTGGGCTCGAGTCCTGGACCGGGTAACCCGGGTGCTGCAATCTTTAGGGGAGTCGGTGTTCTAATTGTTAATGCATAAATTAAATTGATATGCAAACATACTCGGGGGTGGTGGTGGATAGTCTGGGGCCGGCACAAGTGTCCACTTGTGAAAGCGGACATGTTCGATGTTATTCCAGGTATTTTTTACTGTCCGAAGCACAAAGTAATTGGTTCCTTTCTTCCAATGTTGGTGTATTTAGATAAGTAATAACTTTCGTAAGATATATATATATATATATATATATATATATATATATATATATATATATATTCTGTGGTGTGGGTTCGAATCCCGGACCGGGTCGCGCGGGGCAGCAATTTTGAGGGCTGTAGGTGGGGTGGAGATAGGGGCGGTAGCGAGGGCTGTGCCCACGCAAGTGCTTACTTGTGGAGGCAGTTGCCCTTGTTACTGATAAAAACTTAGGTTGTTACAATCAAATTGACATGCAAATTTAATTAAACTAATTGTGGCCGATGTCGGGCAATTGGGCGTCTGCTGGGGGTGGAGCGGTGTGGGTGGTTGCGTCAGTCTGGAGGAGGTGCACAGGCCTGGACATGTCGGAGGTGCCGCCAATCTGACGGCGGGATCGGATGACGCTATCTTGATTTTCATACAGTGTCATAAAAAGCGCTTCTGCCATTTTGAATAGTTTTACAAAAATCTCACTGATGTCTTCCGTTGTTCCGATACTGAAAATATTACGTTTACTTTTACTTTTTAAAACAATATCACAACAGAAGGAAGCTGAACATTTTTAAACAACAGAACATACTTTTCCTGTTCTTCACGTCAAGACATAGAGAAAAATAGAAGTAAACAAATGAGGAATAAACATGTAATTAGGGAAAATGCAGGTGTAGAAGAAGGACGAGTGACGAGGAAAAAGAATGAGAGAGAGAAGAAAGCGACTTCGAGACCTTTGTAGTTCAACGTGAAATGGGCATTGGCGGTCTCTCGCGGGTCGTGAAATGCCGTGATTTGCCCATTCACAGGCCGGTGAGGAGATGGCTGCTTCCGTGCTTTCAAAACTGCTCTGTTGCCAACGCAGTGCCTCATCGGAAATTTAATAACGCGAAGGAGACTCCCAGCAGGTACGAAAGAAATTGCTTTAGTGCTGCATGCAACCTCTAGACCCGAGGGCTCCACCCGCTGTGGCAACGCCGCCTCCCTGCCCGCTACTGTAAATAACCGCTCTTAAAGAATAAATTCCCATCTCTAAGTACAACAAGAATTCTGTCGATCACGATATTACGTTCGATCGACTACATTATCTGTAGCATCGTAATATCGCATCAGCTTTAATGAGAGTACGGAAGACACGCGGCTCTGGAAGTCGGAAGAAAAAGTCAGCACGTGTGGCAGCTATAAATCACTGAAATCAGGAAAACGTTATCTGAATAAATGATCGTTGTTTGTAATCCAAAGTTTTAGCCCTGTAGCTTCCGTCATATGATAATTTCGTAACGGTAAAGATTAGATTGAAGTTTAAGAGAGGCATCCAGGAGGAAATATTACGCTGAAGTACTGAACAGTGATGAAAAGCGTTTGAAGTTATTTAAGTTGAAGTTTTCAAGCCTGCAAATACTCATTTAATGAATCTCACAATAGCTGTTTACTTGAAGGGCAACTCTTAAAACAGGGTAATCACAATGGTTGAACAATGAAACGTAAGTACAAGGAAGATCAGTGTGTCGAAAACTTCCATCAGATAAGAACTTCAGTTGTTCGAGGAAAGAAGAAATTACAAAATATTCAAGAAAAGAGAGAAATACAGCAATGCAAATCAATTAGGAATGAAGTATGTAAGAAATATAGTGAAAGAAGAAGGGCTCCTTCAGCAAGTGCATGACAAAAGGAGTCAGTATCTTGAAATGTGCGTTGACTAAGTGAGACAGCATACTGAACACCTTATATAACTGTCATCGTGGATAACAGTAAAGTCTGTACATCCAAACAAAATGGGTTATAACTTTCAAATCATAATGGCAACGTCGAATATGTTTATAGAAATGAAATTGTCAATAAATTCTTATGTTATCTGATATTTCACACGTCTCTTTTTCTATTAAAAATGACTTATTTTCAAGAGAGCCAATTTCTAGATGGCATCTATGCTAGGTACATACCTTTAAGGAGAGACGTCCTTACCCACACCTTACTGGAGTATTCATGTTTGTTGTTGTATTGCGACTTTTGAATAACCGTGTACTAAGACTGTGACACGTAGCCCGGCTGCAAATTGGGTTGGAAGGGGAAAATTAAAAAAAAAAAAAATGAAGTTCAGTCAGTTGTTCTGCTGTCAAGAATATCATTTATTCCTAATGCAATATTTTAGTAGTAGAACTATGTTTTAACAGAGTCGAAATGAGGATCTGGATTTATTTTTAGGGTTGATTAAAAGTTGCCGTTCGTCTCAAAATCAAGAACACTCGATAACCCCCGGTATTGCTACGCCATTTCCCTCCCTCTGTAAATCAGTTATATGGGTACTCGGGGCCTGAGCGTAAACCGAAGACGAAAGTAATAAGGAGTAGCAGGAAATATGCTAGCAATAAGTAACATCGTATTTACGGAAGATGAAATGAAGGAATTCTACAAACTTGGAAAATGATTAGAGACCTAATGGTTAAAATAAGTAGGACATGAAAGGCAGAATAGAGCAGTCAATAAGAGCATTCGTGCAATAAAGAAGTTTACTTGTATCAAACATCGATCTTAATTTGGGAAATAAATTTCTGAGAATGCACGTTTCGAGTACAACATTGTTGGGAAGTTCGTCATGGGTTTTGAGACAAATGCATACGAAGAGAATCGAAACCTTTGAGGCGTGGCGCCAGAGAAAGGTCTTGAAAATTATGTAAGCGGATTAGTTATTGGAGTGAAGAGAAACTCCGCAGAATTCGTGGAGAGAAGAACAAGTGGAAAATGTTGGTAAGAACAAAATACAGAATTGTAAGATATGTGTGAAGACATCAGAGTGGAAACAGCTGGAATATATCTAACAAATAATTCAATATTTTGGTACAGGAGCTACTCCGAGACGATGAGGTTGTCATGGTTGGCCACATAAAATGCGTCAGAAGACTGATAACTAAAACAAACAGACAAAAATATAAGAACACTTCGGTCACGTTGTACAGTCAAGCAAAAAGTCACAAGAACTCGGATGGAGTGTATCTAATGCCTTATCTGATTATATAATTTTCATGTGACATTTGTCTGAATGAAAACGGCATAACTGTTGTGGTTATTTACTCTTGTTATCATGTCGTTCGGTCGATCCGTTATTGAAGTATCTACGACCACAATACTGGAAGAACATCATTATGTAGTGAATATACCACACATTCGGCATCGCAGAGATGGGGCTACGGGCGTATTCTAGGGTTATTGTGTGTCGGGGTTAAAAAAATTGTTCAAATGTTTGTACAGTAATTCTAAGGGACTAAACTATTTTGGTCATAAGGCCCTAGATTTACAAACTATTTAACCTAAGTTGAACTAACCTAAGGACACCTCACACATCCATGCCCGAGGGAGGATTCGAACCTCCGACGCGGGCGGCCGCGCGATCCGTAAAGCGTCGCTCCAGACCGCTCGGCTACTCCCGCGCGGCGTGTCGGGGGGATCATAGCACACTTTTTCTCGGGGAGGACAATGGTGAGATGCTTGCCGTACGTCCAGTGTTATACAACATCAGTCGGCAACATATACGGTGCAATGATGTATTACTTGCAGATGAACCACAGTGGAAAGGCCGAGCGCTCTAAGGCGCCTTGCTACGGAGCGCCCTGTTGCTCCCCGTTGGATGTTTGATTCCTCCTCGGGAATTGGTGTATGTATGTGTTGTCCTGATGTTTAAGTTACTTTACGTTTTTTTAAGACTAGGGACTGATAATCTGTTCAGTTAAGTGGCATAGATTTAAAAACATTTGAACATCTTTGTACTTGCTGATGATGTATGACAATTTCGATATCCCCTCAAATAGTTATTTCTGAACTCCGTTCAAATACAGTTAATATAAGGCATAAAATTCCGACCAAAAATCGTTTTGCAATACAATTAAGAATTGCCGGTCGCGGCAGAGTGGCCGAGCGCATTGAGGCGCTATGCTCCGATGCGAGAGGCCGCTCCCCGTCGATGACGTCGAATCCCCCCTCGGGCATGGACGTTTGTGCTGTCTTTAGTGTAAGTTCGTTCATAAGTACTTTGCAAGTTTAGGGATTGATGACCCAGCAGTTAAGTCCCATAAACTAAACAAAAAGTAGAACATTTTTTTTCTTTTTTTTTTTTTTGAGAATTGCAGTGTTTGTTCTATCCGACAGACAAACGTCGCTTCGTGATGTTTTAGCCATTCCTAATTAACATTTTAACTGTTTTTATAATGCTAAGCTGACACCTGAAAATTTGCGCCGCGGCCAAGATTCGAACATGGGACCTCCTGCTTACTACGCAATTTCGCTAAGCCCCTGCGTCACTCCAGGCACATGCGCTGAGTACTCACACACATACCTCGCCCGACCCATACGCACTTATAACGGTCTCGTTCGGGTGGCCTACATGCTTGTGTATTCCATGCAAGTGTGTTAAGACGAGATAAAGGAAAGGAAAAAAAAAGTAAAATTCCGCCTGGTAGAAGCCGCAGTTATCACTCGGGCATGGGTGTGTGTATTGTCCTTACTGTAAGTTAGCTTTAACAGGTAGTAAATCTAGGGACTGATGAGGAAAGCAGATCTGTTACAATCATTTGAACATTCAAATAGTTGAAATCTATACTTTTTTGCGACAGATGACAATGGTTGTCGACTAATGTAGGTCTTAGGACAAAGAAAGCATGGACGAAATGTATTAGGACGCTGACGCAATCGGATTATTTCATTATTTCAAATTAAATGTTCAAATGTTTGTTAAGCTTATGGGACTTAACTGCGGGGTCATCAGTCCCTAAACTTACAAACTACTTATCAACTACCTTATACTAAAGACGGCACAAATATCCATGCCCGAGGGGGGATTCGAACCCCCGACCGTAGTGACCGTGCAGACCGTGACTGGAGCGCCTCAGTCTCCTCGGCCACCGCGGCCGGCTTCATTATTTCCATATGCGATAAAGCTGTAATATGGACACCGTCTTTCGATACGCTTATCGTATTTTCCATGAACAAATACTGCAAAAGGGAGCTCAAATAATGCGCAGCAATTTAAATTGAGCAGTCACAGCCGCAACTTGACGTCCACCATCGTTTCAATATTGACTTGTCATATGCACACCGCATACAAAGAAAGCAAATAATAATGCATGCTTACACGATATTATTCATATATATATATATATATATATATATATATATATATATATATATATATATATGGCACGTTACATTTAAATTTCAATAACTCGTTACAACAGGCTATCGAACGAAATGCAGCATTGACTACCCTTTGTTCATATATTACGTCTAGCACCAAAGAACGTGGGTCATGTTGAAAAATGTATTACACAAAACAGTTTTTTCCACTGCTGGCGCTAAACTGGTGGAGGTCACAGTGGCTTCCAAACAGCTTGGCAGTTCGTAAGGAACAAATGACATTTACTGATGAATGACAACTACTACTCAACAACCGACAAATTGTTCGTAACACTCGACAAATGATAATAAAAGGAAATGTATAGTGCGATTCTGTATACATTCGACAGTTGATGCAGTAACGTGTTTGATAAAGGTTGTTGTGGTAGCTATTACTGCTACATTTGGCACGTCATGGAAAAATGTCTGACAAGTGCTTATGGCTCGCACTGCGACTACTGTGACCACAATATTGTATACGAACCACTACAGTGGAAGAGTACCGAAAACGTTGCCCTAGTGGCAAAAAGGTACAAACATGTCATTCTAAGCAGATCTCTGAAGACTTTGCTACAACCGCTACCAGTATATGTCTCTGCCATAATGTCTTTATTTATGTATTTATTTTAGTTCCTTAGTGTCTCAATCGCAGAGGCCATCAGTTTCCTAAACTCGCGCACTGCATGTACTAACTTATGCTAAGAACAACATACACACAGACATTCCCGAGCGAAGACTCGAATTTCCGATGTAAGCGGTCGCGCAAACCGTGATATGGCATCTCAGGCAGGAAGAAAAATGTCGAGGCAATTGAATCAGATTGATTTATGAACCAGTTACACTCCACATAATGCCCGTGAACATCATCGGTGAGGCCTTGGTGTCGGTTGTAGTCAGGAATCATACTCCAGCATTCAGTGATGGCGAAATGTTAAATTTGCAAAAATTATTAACTAAAACCAAAATATGACCATTTAGGAAATTAAATTTTAAGAGATTCTCTATTTCATGATTGATGACCAAAGATGGCGAACATGGCCTTAAAATTTTTTTGAGAAAACAGTTTTTCTTAAATAACTAGAATATAAAACTCCGATCGAAAACTGTTGGACTAGAAAGTTATACGTTTAAAACTATCTATCGATTGATCTATTACAAGTATCGATTGCCTTGCTCGGTTACGAGATATCTCCGTTAAAAATCTTCAGAACTTCATTCTCTATTAATCTTTGACGTTTACTGTAAGTATTGATCACAGTGAAAAAAGAATTGTTTAGAACTCCAAAAATATTACATATTTTGAAACTGGCTACATCTTCGCAGGGGATCCACTGACAGTAATGATTTTCGGCTTATTTTCGTCGTAACGTGTTTTACTTCCATGCTGTTAAAAATATTTAAGATTTAGTTAATTGTACGCATTAAAAGAACTTCGAATTGTTTTCACTTTCCTTGAGCGTTGTTCTTTAACTGACTATCCCGATTACCATGCTACGGAAATGACGTTTAAAGAATTAAAGACACATTTTCATGACTTAAAGAAAAAGTTACACTACGACATTCTCAAAGCGAGAGCACTTTTCCTTAAAAAAATCTGGTGGGCGTAATTAACATTTTGCAGCTACACGTATGAAGGAGATTAGAATTGAACATGGGGAAAGAATAGCTAACGTCTCTTTCTTTCTTTAGTAATGATGGTTTAGTAATGAAGCTTGCGAGGTGCGCGAGGGCATGGTACGTGAGCTGGGGTTTACGGCAGAATGAATTGACGGGGGGAGGGGGAGGGAGAATGGCAGCGCGCTCGGTCCTCAAACTGATTTTCAAAGGCCCGCACTTGGAAAATCTCAGCTATCTTGGATTCTGGACCACCTACCACAGTTCTTTTGAATTTACTCTCGCATACATGATGAGGTAAAAAGGAATGTCTTAATCATTTTCGTCTTAGAAACCAAATATTTCCGAAAATATTTAAATTTTATTTAGCTCTACTACATTTTTCGATGTATTACTAATTTTGTATGATTACGGTAGTTTTTTGTACGTAATATCCTAAAATCTCCGTTTCATTCACGATAGTTACAAGTGTCACTGGTTTCTCTCTCATTAGCTGATCTATATTTATGTGAAAAGCCTTAAAAACTGCAACATTCCAGGATAAGTTTCAATGTGAGCGCGCTGCCTATCCGCGGTCCGCTCCCTGCCGGAGCTGACGCGCTAGCCATTGCACGCGCCACTTAATTATACTCACTAATACTAAGAAAAATATGGAACATACCTTAATATTTCTCTAGAAAAGTAAAGTATTGAATACTAATCTTCTTGAAGCGCATTGCTGTAAGAGGTTAATTCTGCCCACAGCATTATTTTTAAAGGAAATGAGTTACAGGCCAATATCGTTGACATCAGTTTCCTGTAGAATTTTGGAGCATATTCTCAGTTCGAATATAGTAAATTTCCTTGAGACCGTAAAGCGAATGTTCATCTGATACGAGTGTATCGTCAGGCGTGGCCAGGGTAGTGTGATAGGACCGCTATTATTTTCTGTCTATATAAATGATCTGATGGACAGAGTAAGTTGTAATTTGCGGCTGTTTGCTGATGATGCTCTGGTGTATGGGAGGTTTTCGTTTTTAATTGACAGTAATAGCATACCGCATGACATAGACAAAATTTCTAGTTGGTGCGAAGAATGACAGCTAGCTCTCAATGTAGAAAAATGTAAGGCCATGCGCATGAATAGGACAAACAATCCCATAATGTTCGAATACAGCATTAATAGTGAGCTTCTTGATGCAGTCGCGTCGTTCAAATACGTTGGCGTAACATTGCAGAGGGATATGAAATGGAACGAATATGTAAGGACAGTTGTGAGTGCGGCGGACTGCCGACTTCGGTTTATTAGGAGAATTTTGGGAAGATGTACTTCATCTGTAAAGGAGAGCTCGTATAAAACGCTTGACGACCATGTCTTGAGTATTGCTCAAGTGTTTGGGACCCGCAGCAGATCAGTATAAAGGAAGACATGTAAGCAGTTCAGAGGCAAGCAGCTAGGTTTGTTACTGGTAGGTTCGACCAATGCGCGAGTGTCACGGAAATGATCCGGGAACTCAATTGGGGATTGCTGGAGGAAAGACTACGTTCTTCCGGGAAATTTTTGTTAAGGAAATTTAGAGGGTCGGAATTTGAAGCTGAGTGTAGTACGATCTTGCTGCCTCCTACCTACATTTCGCGTGATGATCACAAAGACAAGGTAAGAGAAATTAGGGCTCGTACGGAAGCATATACGCATTCTTTTATTCCTCGTTCTATTTGGGAGTGGAATAGCAAAGGAAATTCCTAGTAATGATTCAGTGTACCCTCCGCTACGCACCTTACGGTGGATTGTGGAGTATGTATGTCGAGTTTTATCACTTCCAGAACTTCATAGAAAACACGTTCTTATTTTTTAATTATTATTAGTGAGAGAATGTCAGCAATTTGTTTCTTTAAAAGCTATTTTCATGATACACATACTGTGATTTCACACAAAAGAAATAAAGTAAAATTCTTCGAAGTCATTTTTGATGGTTACAATTACCAAAAATATTAAATGTTGTTTAATAACTAGGTAGTACAATCCATTACGAGAAAATATTCTTAAAACTGTTACCGTAGCTTCATCCCATAGAGAGAATTTCGAAAATTTTATTTAAACGTGTAGATTTCTCTAGGAAATTAAGTACTTATTTAGCTTATGTGGGGCTATAATTGCAGTAAATAGTAAGTCTGGGAATGTGAAAATACACAAGCAATAGAGTATACGGTTTCAGGGATCCTATACTACTCAACATTTTGAGGATCCGGTGTGGTATCACACAAAAAAGTATGGTTAGGTACTTTATTCAGATATTGGTTACAACACAGGCCACATTCCCGAAGCCGATTTCGGAGAGTTTGTGTTGATATTGCACGTCCTGTTGCTGCGTTGCAGCTGAATTGCAGTCAGCCTTCTGTCTCGACGTGCTGTTAAATAGAGATAACGGTGTCATCTCTTGCTGATATTACCCGTGGGCGAACTTGCCTTTGACTCCTTTTCTGTTGTCTGTTCAAATGTTTGTAAATCTATGGGCCTTAACTTCTTTGGTCATCCGTCTCTAGGCTTACAAATTACTTAAACTAAAATACATCAAGAACAACAAAGACGACCATGCCCGAGACGGAGTCGAAACTCCGAATGCGAGCAACCGCGCGCTCTGTAGCAAGGCGCCCTAGATCGCTCCACCACCCCCACCGCGGCCCTGTTGGAAATCGCGTCCATGGCCTGTAAATTATACTTTTGGTCACTCCAATAGCTGCTGCAACTCCCTCTGTGGCTGTCCTGTTTCCAAGCTTGCTATGGCCTTCGAAGCCATAGCTTCGGGCAAGTCACGTTTTTGTTGCATTGCACTACCTGCTAACTACGCTCTCTGAACGCAATTGATTTTGTATTTCGTTTGGTAGAGTAAACACAAGTCAACACCAACCCCTGTGCAGCTACTTTCTGTTATTACCACTATCTCGGTTTCCGTAACGTTGTTGTCTCTACTCCGTAGAACCTATAGAAAAACATATATATTTTGAAACGCAATAAAGAAGTCAATCGGATAATTATACTTATATGGAAAAAACGTTTTCTTAAGATTTGCGAACTTATTTTCTATACAATAAAACTTTTCTCAGGCAATAAATTTTTCTATAGCTTCCCACTACTGCTTGGACTATCTGCTGGATATATCATCCCAAGATACCATTAGAAGAATCCGGTACTACAAAGAAATTATTCTGGATCATGTCTATCTGTTTAAGGGTGTGGTAGGTCTTGACAGTCTGTCTAAGGACAACAACGCTCGCACTAGATGGAAAGTGCAAATTTTGAGGGCATGGGTGACCTCCATACAAACATAACCTCTCTGAACCCACCAAGAAATGAAATTCTTTTGGAGAGAGAAATGAAACAATGTCTCCAGGGAGAATTTAATAGTTTTGTAGCCTATCTGAATATCAGGTACAAAATGTGTCACGAGGAAGGCATATTGCCTATCGAGTGTCCGTTTACGAACTTTCTGTCGAGTGTCTGACCTATGTTAAACATAAATCTTCTTTATGTCTGTTATTCTGCATGCCCATTTGGTGATATCTGTAGGATTTTATTTTTTCTTATACAAATATATCATTCCACCTCAATGACGCATATACTCTATTTTGTGTCATCTATCATTGCTTGTGCTTACTCCTCTCCAACTCCAGACACACACATACACACATGCACCACACACACACACACACATACACACACATATATTATATCACTGACACAAAAAAATATGCACACACAGGGTTTACAAGGATGTGCATGGACCGAATTGCAGGCGATATTCGAGAATGGAATGGGAGATAAATAGTGTAACTGTGGTTCGATGAACCCTCTGCCAGGCACTTAAATGTGATTTGCAGAGTACCCCACGTAGATGTAGATGTAGATATACTTATTACCTTCTTATACACTTTGCGTATAAGCTCAACAATGAATTTTGCTAGGTGAATATCTGTAAATTTGATGTTGAAGTAGTGATAGGTATTGTTATTTTTCTTATAGGCCATCTATACATCTCATTCTGAGTCTAAATAGTGAATAATGCTAGGTAGAATATTCATATGGCAGTTTGTTAATAACATACTTGGGCATTTACTTTATTACATCATTGTCGACTAATCGGCTTTCTATATTCTAGTGGAGTCACAAGCGCATCACAAACGTTGGATTATTTTCCTTTAGAGCCCTATCTTCGTTTATAATCACGTACACGTGTGACCTGAGCATCTGAATTTCAATTTCGTGTAATATTGTCCTGACTATATTTGTATCTTATTAATACGAGGTATGGAAATTAAATAGTCCCAACACTTCCGTAGGCCGAGGGGACTGAGGCACTCCAATCACGGTCTGCACGGCCACTACGGTTTGGGGTTCGAATCCCCCCTCGGGCATGGATATTTGTGCCGTCCTAGTACATAAGTAGTTTGTAAGTTTAGGGACTGATGACCCCGTAGTTTAGTCCCATAAGCTTAACAAACGTTTGAACATTTTTGAACACTTCCATGGAGACACTACGCGATGGAATCTACTATTGTCGCTGATACCACCTGTTGACATGCCTCCTTAGCTCCGAGTAAATGCACTGGCCTGTCCCATGTCACCGGCGTGGGCACAATAGTGGGAAGCACAGTTACATGCGAACGAGTGGTCTAACGTAACGTGTCACAATGTTGTCGAAAAAGGATCAACGGTAGACCGTCAATGCACAGTATTAGTTTTCGTTTTTGGAGCATTACCTGAGACCAAATTTGCGAAAGACGCGGCAACACTTTCTTCGCAACCTACCCATCATTTTGAACGACAATGCGCGGACGCATACAGTGCAAGCTGTGGCTGCTCTGTTCGATCGATGGGACTGGGCAGTATTGTACCACATACCATACTATCCGAACTTAAGTCCTTGTGACTTTGATTTGATTTCAAATATGAAGGAACCACTTCGTGTTATTCGCTTCAGAACTGTTCCAGAGTCCACAGGCAGCAGACCGCACCATCAACAGAAAAGTCTCTGCTGACAGTATACTACGCCTTCCACATCGCTGGAAACGGGCTCTATACAAAGATGGTGACTACTTTGAAGGACATTGATAGGTGCAAACATGTAACGCTTTTGTATCGGTTGTGAATAAATAGTTCAAATGTTTGTCAAGCTTAAGGGACTCAACTGTGGAGTCATCAGTCCCTAAACTTACAAACTACTTATGAACTACCTTATACTAAAGACGACACAAACATCCATGCCCGACCTGGGATTCGAACCCCCGACGGAGAACGGCCTCGCGCATCGTAGCGTCGCGCCTCAATGCGCTCGGCCGCTCCGTTCCAACCCGCGTAGTTTAAGCACAGGTAAATATTTTGTCCAGATCGTGTAATACCAGCGTATTCGAGTTAATTGTTGTTTGTCTTTTCATTTCTTCTTCTTCTTCTTCTTCTTCTTCTTTTATTCTACTCTAAGCGTAAGCATACTGAAATGTGACAGAAGTATATTAAGAAAACTTTCGGTAATATAGTAATTTTAACCAAAGTAATCTCTGTATTACTGAATGCGATATTCTTTACGTCTTCTCTGTTCATTCCTTCCTTTTAACAACCGAGGTATCCCACGCATTCACGTTGCAATTTGATTAACTGCACTATTTTCGAAGAAAACTTCATTCCAGCATAAAAAAAGGGAATGGACGACAGTGTATGAAATTGCATTTTTACAATGAGAGCACCGATAATCTAAGTTGTAGTCATCCTAAGGTGATTGACAATCATGTCGTGAATAGTTTCCATCTACAGTTGGGGACTAAACGGATTTTCCTTGGATTATATGAATGGTCAGTATTAAATAAACAGTAATACACTGCGGCACTTCACGTCACACATATAGGCAATTATAACGTAAGTTAGAATTATAAGTTACTATTTTAAGTAAGGAAATTAGACTGTTGTAGATAAAAAATCATATTTAACTAACAAAACAAATGACATTGTAATTTATATGTGTAAATCAACCTAAAATTTATTCTATTACTTAAAATTAATAATTATATTATTTCATTAAAATGAATAGTTTAATTGACTCTAGCATTATTCGACTGTTACCCTGGAAAACAGGTGTGGTGTAGGCAGTTTCTTTAGTAGACCTGTTGCGTCTTCTAAGTACGTGGAACGTAGTCGTTGGTTCGCCCTCTCTGCTATATTTTCTATGCGATCTTTCCAATTTAAGCACGACGCTTTATACCACACGGACATTTCCGAGCGGGATGTTCTGCTAAATCTGAATTGGAATCAGGTTTTTGAACACTAAATTTCTTATTACGAAGTTTACGCTGCAGTGTCACTTTCTTACGAAGACACTAACATATCGCTTATGATCACATAGAAAAAAGTTGTAAAGGTTATGCACGGCACAGCAGTCATTAAGCAGTTGCATTTATTCATTATCTCTATCTCTCCTAAAACTTCCGGTGCTGTATAAATAATTGTGTGCACCTCCTGTTCAAATGTTTCATATGTTTGTATAGCTCAAGGGACTGAACTACGGGGTCATCAGTCCCTAAACTTACAAACTACTTATGAACTAGCTAATCCTAAGGACGGCACAAATATCCATGCCCGAGGGGGGATTCGAACTCCCGCCCGGCCACAGCCGCCGGCTGTGCACCTCCTGATAAGGAGTTGTGTAGACAGTGTTCATTACGTTTTGCCGATTATGTATTTTACGTGGAAACTTTGATTCAGTCCAAGCTGCACCTTACCTCTCAAACACTATGCCGACGTGTTTGTAAATCTATTGGACCAAACTGCGTGGTCATCAGTCCGTAGCTTACAAACTACTTAAACTGAGGTAAACTAACCTAAGGACAAACACACACACCCATGCCCTAGGGACGACTCGAACCTTCTTAATGTTTCCAATCCTTATGATAAAATCTATTTATGTAAAGTCTTTTAGGGTCACCGCTAAAATACAAACATGAAAGATATAGTTTGTTTCGATTGTGAAAAGTCATATGGCGGCTAGAAACTTTTAATCTACGATGAGAAACTCTTATACTTTCAGTTTTCATAAAAATTATTAATAAATGTATTTTTTTAAATTAATTCTAAATTTGCATTGTACCAAGACTGAGAAAATCTGCAGAATAACATCACATCTTGTAGCTTCTACAGAAACTTATCTTTTAGTAATTTGCGGCTTGGAGGTTTTCACATTCTCTACAATAAAATATTGCAATCTCGAAAGACAGCTGATCAACATATTAGATCTTTTTACTATCTACATTTGTAAAATATTTTTGACTAAGGTAGTGGAGAAACTTGCATATTGAAGTAAAGTAGTTCTCATTAAGCTGAACAATGGCTTAAATTAGTCCTAGCACTGTCTAGAGAGGCATTACAATATGACTTGAAGTTATTTGCGCTAGACTGAAATTTCTGAGGTTTATTTTTATTAATCATGTAAAGAGTGCCTTTTTAGGGAGAAACGAGATTTATGAAATTATGTAATATGAAAACTAGTTGGGCGATATTTATTTGATTCGTATACGCGATATCTCTACTATGACGTCGTAGCCGAAAACTAGAATTAAAATGGAAGATCGGTAGCTTCAGTGTTACAAATGACCACCGATAGATGACGTATACCTTATAACAGCGAGATGATAACTGTCTAGTTCCGATTGAGCAAAAGGCCGGCATTTAGGTATGTTGTCGAAGACATCTTTGCCTTACATACCTGTTAGTTACTGAATTTCGTATGACTAATAGAAGGCCGTCGGTACGGTAAGGAAAGATGGACGATATTTATTAGATTCGTACACGCGATGTCTCCGCTTTGACGTCGAAGCAGAGAACTAGAATTAAAATGGAAGACTCGTAGTTTCAGTGTTACAAATAGCCACCGACGGACGACTTATACCTCAAACTAGCGAGATGATAGCAGCCTAGATCCGGTTAAGCAATGCGCCGGAATTTAGGTACGTTATCGGAGACATCTGTTCCTTTACTTCCTCTTAATTGCTGAATTACGTATGAAAGGTAAAAAGCTGTCGGTGTGGTAAGGAAAGAAGGAAAATATTTATTATATTCGTATACGCAATATGTCTACTTTGACGTCGAAGCGGAATCAAATTGGAGGACAGGTAGTTTGTGTTACAAATGGCCACCATGACGTGTACCTCAAACTAGCGAGACGATAACAGCCTAGTTCCGGTTAAGCAAAGCGCCGGAATTGAGGTATGTTATCGAAGACCTCTATTCCTTAACATCCTCTTAGTTGCTGAATTTCGTATGACTAATAAAATGCTGTCGGTGTGGTAAGCAAAGATGGCAGATATTTATTAGTTTCGTATACGAAATGTGTCTACTTTCACATCGAAGCCGAATGAAAATGGAGGACAGGTAGTTTATGTTACGAATGGCCACCGACAGATGACGTATTAAGCAAAGCGTCGGAATAGGTAAGATAGCGAAGACATCTTTTCCTTAACTTCCTCTTATTTACTGAATTTCGTATGACTAACAAAAGACTGTCGGTGTGGTAATGAAAACTTTACTCGCTTTACGACAGATCTGTCAAATGAAGTCAGTACAAAAAAGAATCATAAAAAATTCTGTATCGTTGTTTTAAGCACATGGTTTGTGAGTTGGCGAAAAGCACAATTTTTCTTCTCTGGATATACATGGTTCACTTAGTTAAAAATTTTATTTCTTCTCATCGTGTACAGTATATTGTATTCCAGGTCTCGTTCTTCCCCAGGTGTGACAGACGAAGTTAGAAATTCCATGAATATTGTACCATCAAAAATATAAAGTTTCCATGTCTGTATGTAGCAAACCGTTGCATCAGTTTCTGACGCAAAGAGAAATAATGAGTTCACTCAAGCAAAAGATTGTTAACTATTTTCATACATTTAATTCCACATGGAAACATATAATAGGCTATCCTGTAAAATTAAATTTTGCACTACGAATGTAGCCATATTAGTGAGTGGCTCATGAATCAATATTACATACCCGTGATTTTCTTAAATTGCAGCCCTTGTGGAGTAGCGGAGCGGTCTAAAGCGTCTCGCTGCGAAGCGCGCGGTTGTTCGCCGTGGAGGTTCGAGTCCTCCCTGGGGCATAGGTGTGTGTGTGTTAGTCCTTAGGTTAGTTTACCTAGGTTTGAGTAGTTTGTAAGCTACTGACTGATGACCACGCAGTTTTGTCTGATAGATTTACAAATATTTATTAAAATAAAAAAAAAAATTAAAAAAAACCCTTGACGATTGGTATTCTATAAGTAAAAAATTAAGAGGTGTTATATAATTACAAGCAATAAATATAAAACATTGAAGTAATTTGAAAACAGCCGCCGAGAAATTTGTCGTGTAATTACAAGATAGGAGAATGATGTGATTACATCATTCTCAGGTACCTACCTGCAATATTTCCTCCCACGAAGCGCAAGAACTTCTTGCGTCTGCAAACAGGAACTATTTGGAAACAACATCAAAAGTGAATGTAGCTGTTGATGTATATAATTCTATTTGCCAACGTGTTTAGATCTAGTTATTTTCTGGTATGCATGATATTGGGTGTAACATGGTTTACAGTTTCTGTCAGATCTGCGGACGGTTATAAGAAACAGGGGACCCCTTAGGTTGAATAAGCGGCCGCGCGCTTGGTGAACAATGACGGAATAAAGTGTCTGTCGATATGTACGCTATTGTCACTTACGAGAAGGCTTTGGACAAATATAAAAGACAGAAATCAAAGCAATACAGTTTTTCCATTAATTTCGTGTGTTTGATTTCAACAGTGATCAACTTTATCTTCCCCGTGTGGAAGAAGGCGTCTCGATCAGCGGCTTCGGTTTCGTTAATATAGTACAATATTTTAAAACCACACGACTGTTGTTGTAGCTGGCCGTAGATTTTAATAATTAGATGGAAAAAATGTATCATAACTGTAAAATCAATTTTTTAACAATATAATGAGATAAGTTCAATTCAATTAAGAATTATAACTAGTTTTGTAAATATCTATTTACAAAGCTAGCAAAGAGCAAAATTACTAGAAGCAATCGCATGCATTATAGGGGAAAATCGTTTGAAAGAGATGTAAGAGAGAGCTGAGAGGCGGTGCAGCCAGCGACGCGGGGCTTACCGAGAGTCAGTGGTCTGCGCTAGGCTGGGCGTCAGCGCGCGGCCTGTCTGTAGAGACAACTGCCGCGACGGCTGCGCTCGGCCTCCCGCGGGCCGCCGCCACGCGCAGACGCCGCCGACGCCGAAGACTGCGCCCACTGCGCATGCGCCGCCGCCTCCTACCCTTCAGCCCCCGGGTACCGCCGAGGCTATCTTTCCTTCGAGTTCGTTACCGGTAGCTAACGTCAGTACTTCCCATTCGTGGAAATAAGAATTTCCCGCGTTTTCCATTGGCAAAAAGTACAATAGGTAAGACCATTGCTAACTCAACGTATGATCTCTACGTCGACGAGAGTTGCAGTTACTTGGCTGACATCCAAAATGCAACACCAAAAAAATGTTCAAATGTTTGTAAAGTTTATGGGACTTAACTGCGGGGTCATCGATCGCTTAAAGTGAATAGGCTTACTACGAACTGAGAGCAAGATCTCCGCCTGTGGCTTCATTCGACTGTGCTATGGTTCACATGACAGCATTATCAGAAATATCAGAAACTGCACCTCTCTTTGCGGTGTCTGATGTGTATTTCTTCGGTATTTCGACCTTACGAACTGTTTTCAGCTCATTTTCGTATTTACCGATTACAGCATCATTTATCTGCGCCGTCACTTTGAAATTTCAACAATATATAATTTATAACCTTAATTCTTTAGTTTTAATGGTAATCAACTTTTTATATTCAACTAGCTTAAAACCCGGCGTTGCCCGGGTATTTATTCCTGTCATTTTTCAGGTATATATTCATTTTTATAAGGGCTGTATGTCTGTAAAACCTCTAGGGAACACAATTAGTGCTAAAGAAGTAATAGATTAAAACTTGGTGCGTGACGGGTCGGTTTTAGATGAACAAATGTTCAAATGTTCGTTAAGCTTATGGGACTTAACTACGGGGTCATCAGTCCCTAAACTTACAAACTACTTATGAACTACTTACGAACTAGGACGGCACAAATATCCATGCCCGAGGGGGGATTCGAACCCCCGACCGTAGGGGCCGTGCAGACCGTGACTGGAGCGCCTCAGTCCCCTCGGACACCGCGGCCGGCGTTTTAGATGAACATTACTGTTTATCTCACGAACTATGTGTCCCACTATGATACAGTTTAGAAGGTACACTCAGCTATATGCATGTATACCGTCCGTAAAATTTCCTGCGGTTACAATTTTTAGTGTAGAAATTATAAATTGTAACGTCATACCTAAAGTCGTAGTTTTAGTCCATGAACAGCGGAACGTTAATATTTATGTGCTCATATCTCATGAATTATGTGTCGTACTGTGATGCAATTTAGATCGTACATTGAACTATATGTGTGTATACTGTCTGTAAAGTTTCCTGAGGTTACAATTTGTACTGTACAAATTATAAATTGTAACGGCATACCGAATGCCGTAGTTTACTCCATATACAGCGGAAAAGTAGTGAGCGAGAAACTTTTTTCCTTTCATCAGTTTCCTATGGGTGTCCTCGAGAAAAAGTTTAATGAAGGTATGAAATTATGTTTAAAGTTTGTTGCAAGTCGTTAAATACTCTTATTCTCATATAGCGTATTTATAAAGTCTCGCCGCATTATGTGGCACTTTTCTGCGATTCCTATTGTTACGACGTTATATCTCCTGTGTCGTATGTGGTTCGTACTCGTACAGCAATTGTTATCTCACGTAAGGAATATGTGTACAAAATTTGGTCGAAATCGGTCCAGTGGTTTAGGATAAATTGAGCAGCATTGTCGCTAAATGGAGCAGTTTTAGACACATATCATATCTCGTGAACTATATATCGTATGTGATTCTTATACTTACGGCGACCGTACTCATGGAGTGAAGCTTACGTGTAGAAAATTTCATAAAGATTGGAACAAAACTGTAGATTTGTATGCAACACGTACAAATATACGGACACTCTGCTTTATATATTAGATTATGATTTCGGGATACTGAATATTGATAGTAAAGTAAGTTTGAACAACAGTGTGATATATAAGATAGATGAAGGAGAGTAAAATGAAATCCTTGGCTTGGTAGCAGGCACCGCAGATAGTTACCTGCCATAGCTTGGTGCTCGGCTTGCAGGCCTTCGCCGCCCCGTGTTGCTGCTTGAAGGATGCGCAGGACCCGCTGCTGCGCCACCGCCAGCATCTGCTGCCGCCACCTCCAGTTGCAGAAGAGAACCTCCCCAGCTGCACGGTCCCACTGCCAGGTTCGTCGCTGAGACCTGGGACCCTATTCAGTATTTTTCGTACCGTTCGGCTCGGTGTGTTTTTCTCTATAGCGCCGTCAATTTCGGTGCGGTAGGGAACGTGTTTATTTTGTAAGCTTCTGCGGCCTGCTACCGCCCGAACCTGCCACCGAAATTTCGGGGGCTGCTCCGAAAGCCTATGAGGATTCGACAAGGCAGATTCGTTCGTTTCGATGCACTAGGATTGTGAAGATAAATTGTTATTTTAGCAATGCTGTGTGGTTTTAACTTCTGATAACGAAATATCTGTTGTTTTTAAGTAATAAACAATTTAAAAAGTTAATTTTCAAGCTTGTTTAAAAATTTTCAGACTATTATGTTAAAGTTGCTAGCGTTCTATGTATAATATGACGAAGTAGCACTACTGTTAACACTATTTCAATAAAATTTATCTTAAAATATAAGTCTCGGAAATTTCTTTAATGCGCCATTTCATTTACCATGCAAACTCTCCTATTACGAAAGTGTTAAATACGAAATCCATCAAATACGGCGTCATCTTCGTTTTCGCGGTTCGCTGAGCTGTCGCGTCGTATATAGCAAATTTTCGTATTTTCACTTGTAAAGTACTCAAATATGCACTCCTGATACAACACCGCATTAAAAATCTGCATAAAAAGAGGCATTTTCTCCGCTATCCTAATTCCTGTAGTGCCCACAAGCGCATTACCGATGTATCTAAACGGCACTTGCTAATGTTTTACCGTGCTTTTCCGTACAAACGGGGTTTTTATTACTGACAGAAAACGCTTCTACAACGTCTAAGTTAAAATAGAAAGTAATTTTGAAACGTCTGACCTGGAAATTATACAAATTAGTAGCAGTATGAGTAACCTATAATCATTCCGCAAAGAAGTCAATGGAAACGGAGTAGAGCGTCTAGTGGTTAAGCCAGGCACCTTGCACCTTGGGTCAGCGCGCCCGGTGAGAGGGCTGAACGTTCTTTGTAATAAAAAAAGCTGAGCCAAAATCACATCGAACAAACACGATCAGCGTCCGCAATGAACAGAAGTACCCATAGAGCAAAGAAAAAAAAAGAAAAAAAAAAGTTGTTAAGGCGACGAGTTTGGAGTACAGAAGTTATAGGTCCGGATTATGCGGGGTGCAAAATATTTTTTCCCCAGTCATCTTATTTGAGACACTTTTCTATTCGTTTAAGAGAAGCATGATCTGCAATATTCTTTCTTAGATATCGGGGGTTCACTTTTATTATAAAACGAAAGATGAAATTGCTGTCAGTGAAACAACGAACACAGACTTTTATTTTTATTCATTTACTTTTTTAGTCTTGTTACAAATAATTCATGTGTGACTTATCTCAATGCTTCAAACGCAGTTTGAAACAAGATTTTTGTACGTTTCAGACTATGTTTTAAGCATTGCTGAGAGTCTTACAGCGACCAAAATGAAATTTTGCGACAATAAAGAAATATTTGCGACTGCTCTTCATCATCCATATGCAATAACAGACACTGAGCAGTTGGATTCAAGATTCAATCGAAATTGACTTTTCAGGTTTTGTCCAGTTAACGACAGAAGATACTGAAAGTGATTATGAGTGAATCTAAAACATTCCTTTAGCTTTTCTGCAACGTCAAACAACTGTTTTGTTACTAAAATTTTGTAAGTTCCTACTTCGGTTAAAACTTTCGTCTGACCAATTTGCGCTGTTAATAACTCAGCTCAGTTCATACCTACAATAATAGGAAAAAAATGATCAACACATTGCCCACTACGCTACGGACACCAATGAGAAGTCGCATTCTTTAATCTCGTACTATTGACGGCAGTTGTTAAGTGATGCTAATCTGGAATTTTTAGACCTTAGATTACATTTATTGTACGAAAAATGACGTGTTTTTGTTAATTCTTCAGTGCGCCATTGCTTTCAAATGTCAACGTGTAAGTTACAATAAAAAAACCATCAAATACGCAACGCAAGATGGCGTATGCCAGAGAGAGTTCTGGGCGAGGACTGTCACTTGACATCTCCGAACGACTGGTTTTAGTTAATTCAGTGGGGGGTGTCGAACCTCGCGTATTTTTGCAAACATCTGACAAACGATACGAGATATGAAAAAAACATAAGGGAGCAAAGTTGTAGATAATTTTCTCCTCTACAAATTCGGTTATTCAATTTTCGCGTCAGATGAAAGATTTATTTGCAATTAAATTATAATACAAAACGGCGTGTTTTGGCATTACTAACATATTTCTTGTCCGAAATATTTGAAAAAGATAGGTTCTGGTCTCTGGTAGCCAACAATTATGTCTGTAAAATTTGGTGCTGCTCGGTTGAACGATTCGACCTAAAAAGTGGGAACACGTTACAGACAGATAGATATCGTCAAATCACTTTATTTTTGTAAATATCTCTGAAAGGATGCAAGAAATGAAAAAAAAAGCATAAGAGAGCGAAGTTGTAGAGAATTTTCCCCTCTACCAATTAGGTTATTCAATTTTCGTGTCAGATGAACGGTTTGTTTGCAATTACAATTATATTACAAACGTCTTTTTTGGTATTACTACCGTTTTTTTGTCCGAAAAATTTGAAAAAGGCAGGTTGTTCTGATCTATGGTGGCCTACAATTATGTCTGTCAAATTTGGTGCTGATCGGTTGAACGGTTCGTCTTAAAAAGTGGGAACACGTTACGGACAGACAGACAGACAGACATCCCAAAATCGCCGTTATTTTTGCAAATATCTCTGAAACGATACGAGATATGAAAAAGAAACATAACACAGCAAAGTTGTAGAGAATTTTCTCCTCTACAAATTCGGTTGTTCAATTTTCGTGTCAGATGAGTGGTTAAGCCGTTATTTCCATTTAAATTTCGAGCTGTCAAAAGACGATCGAAAAGGCCCAATTTTAGTATTACTACCGTAACATGAAGTGGGCCAAAAATGTAAAAGGAAAAATTTGTCGCTTACTACACCTGGAAATTGGTTTGGTAAAAGTTCTGCGTCAGACGTGTAATTTTAATTTATTACTTCACTATCACTAATACATTGCCCGAAAACTTTGCAGGCACCGACAAAATATAGCACTGAAGGCAATTACAAAATTATTTTGTCGCACGACTGTTAGTTTAGGAGAAATTTTGTGATAGACGTAGGGTAGAGCGAATAAACAACGTTTCTTAAAAGTTTAAATATTCTCTTTTTCAGTGACGAAATTTTTTAATTTAATTGTAAAAATGGTGTCAATAGGTAGCTCTCGGAACACTCTATAGTGATATGTCGCCAAATTATAAAATACACTACTTTCATTTTTTACATTCAGATGGGCTGTCGCGGATGGTAGGAAGACGTTTCACGCAGCAAATCGCGGGCCAAGGCTACCGTGTCCCCTGTTCAGCAGAAGTGCGCATGCACGGAGAAGCAGACACATACTTCCGAGTTGCAAATGTGAGTAGATCTCGCAACAGCGCCCGAATCGTTACCGAAAGGCTTACAAAATTAAATGGGGGCACTGTTTCGATAGTTAGATTCCCCGGTGAGCTATCTCACCGAACTTTGGCGCACCAAAAAGATACAGAATAGGGCCCCAAGGTTTTGTTTCAAACTGCGTGTCAAGCGTTGAGAGTAGTCACACATGTATTATTTGTGACAAGACTAAAAAAGTAAGATCTCTACACAATACTTGTTGCCTAAACCAGACGACTTCATGCCATACCCTCCTTTATCTCCATTGAATTCGTTGCCGAATGATAATAGGATACTTCTACTGCTATTAATTTGCATGATTTCCAGTATCTGCATGCCCATATGGTGTTATCTGTAGGATTTTTTTCTTATACAAATATATATCATTCCAAACTCTATGACACATAAACTCACACACAAAAAACTACTGGTCGAGGGGATTGAGGCGTTCCAATCACGGTCTGCATGGCCACTACGGTCGGGGGTTCGAAAAAATCAATAACAAATGTTTGTAAATCTATCGGACCAAACTGCGTGGTCATCAGTCCGTAGCTTACAGCTTACTTAAACCTAGGTAAACTAACCTAAGGACAAACACACACCCCCATGCCCCAGGGAGGTCGGGGGTTCGAATCCCCCATCGGGCATGGATGTTTGTGCCGTCCTTAGGATTAGCTAGTTCATAAGTAGTTTGTAAGTTTAGGGACTGATGACCCTGTAGTTAAGTCCCATAAGCTATACAAACATTTGAACACAAAAATACGCACAAACAGGGTATACAAGGAAGTGCATGGACCGAATTGGAGGTATTATACTTATTACCTTCTTAAACACATTCCGTGAAAGCTTATCAATGAATTATGCTAGATGAATATCTGTAAATTTTATGTTGAAGTAGTGATAGTCATTGTTATTTTTCATATAGGCCATCTGTACATCTCATTCCGAGTCTAAACAGTAAATAATGCTAGGCAGAATATTGAAATGGCAGTTTGTCAATAACATCCTCGGGAATTTATTACATCATTGTCGACTAATCGGCTTTCTATATTCCAGTGGATTCATAAGTTCATCACAAACGTTGGATTATTTTCCTTCAGAGCCCTTTGTTCCCCAAAAATTATCAAATGCTTTGTAAAGCTTATGGGACTTAACGGTGGGGTCATCAGTCCCAAAACTTACAAACTAATTATGAACTAAATTATACTAAAGATAACACAAATATCCATACCCCAGAGAGGATTCGAACTCCCGACCGTGCGATCCGTAACGTTGAGCTCCAGACCGCTCGGCTACTACCAAAGCGGCCCATTACTTCTTCGTTTATAGTAACGTACAGATGTGACCTGCGCATCTGACTTTCAGTTTCGTGTAATATTGTCCTGACAATATTTATATCTTATTAATACGAGGTTTCCAACTTAAATAGTGCCAGCACTGCTGTGGAGACACTATGCAATGGAATCTACACACGTTGACATGCCTCCTCAACTCAGAGTAAATAACTCGCCCGGCCCAAGTCACCGGCGTGCGCACAATAGAGGGAAGCACTGTCATTTGTGAACGAGTGGTCTAACGTAACGTGTCACTATGTTTTCGAAATAGTATCAACGGTAGACCGTCAATGCACAGTATTAGTCTTCGTTTTTGGAGCATCTCCTGCTACCAGATTTGCGAAAGACGCGGCAACACTTTCTGCGCAACCCACCCATCATTTTGAACGACAATGCGCGGGCGCATACAGCGCAAGCTGTGGCCAGAGTCCACAGGCAGCAGACCGCACCATCAACAGAACAGGCTCTGCTGACAGTATACTACGCCTTCCAAATCGCTGGCAACGGGCTCTACATAAAGCTGGTGACTACTTTGAAGGACCATGACAGGTGCAAGCATGTAACGCTTTTGTATCGGTTGTGAATACATAGTTCAAATATTTGTCAAGCTTAAGGGACTCAACTGCGAAGTCATCAGTCCCTAAACTTACAAACTACTTATGAACTACCTTATACTAATGACGACACAAACATCCATGCCCAACGTGAGGTCGAATCCCCGACAGGTAACGGCGTCGCGCATCGTAGCGTAGGGCCTGAATGCGCTTGGCCGCTCCGCCGCGGCGTGAATAAATAGTTGCCACTATTTAAGTTCCAACCCTCGTAGTTTCCAGACAGGTAAATATTTTGTCCACATCATATAACACCAGCATATTCGAGTTAATTGTTGTTTGTCTTTTACGATTCCACTCTGAGCGTAAGCCTACTGAAATGTGTTAGAAGTGTATTAAGAAAACTTTCGGTAATATTATAATTGTAACTAAAGTAATCTCTCTATTACTGCATGCGATATTCTTTACGTCTTCCCTTTTTATTCCTTCCGTTTGAAAATCGATGTATCCCACGCATTCAAGTTGCAATTCGATTAACTGCTCTATTTTCGAAGAAAACTAAATTCCAGTATTTAAAAAGAAATGGGCGACAGTGTATCAATTTGCATTTTTACAATGAGAGCACCGATAATCTAAGATGTAGTCCGCCTAAGGTGATTGACAATCATGACGAGAATAGTCTACATCTATAGTTGGAACTAAACGGATTTTCTTCGGATTATATGAATGGTCAGTATTGAATAAACAGTTATATACATTTCCCGTCACACTTATAGGCAATTATAGCGTAAGTTAGAATTATAAATTACTATTTTAAGTAAGAAAATTAGTCTGTTGTAGATAAATAATAATCTTTAACTAACAAACAAATGTGAGTGTAATGTTTGCGTCTATTAATTATCATAAAATTAATTCTATTACTTAAAATTAATAGTTTAATAGACTCCAGCGTTATTCGACTGTTACCCCGGGAAAATATTGCCTTATTCTCTTCAACAGGGAACGTAGTTTCAGGATTTTTACAAGTAATGTAAGCTTAGCGCTTTTTTTCAAATGTTTAATTGTTTGTTAAACTTGAGGGACTTATCTGCATGGTCATCAGTCCCTAAACTTACAAACTACTTATGAAGTAACTGATACTAAAGACAACAAAAAATATCCATACCCGAAGAGGAATTCGAACCCCCGACGGGGAATGGCCTCGCTCATCGTAGCATAGCGTCTCAATGCGCTCGCCCGCTCCGCCGCGGCAGCGCTTTTTTATTTTGTGGAGAATTTGCTTGTTCTTCCTACCTAGACCTTCATTCTTTTCGTAGCTAAGTAGATTTAGGATTCTTACAAGTACTGCAAACTAATTGCTTTTTAATTTTTGAAAAATTCGTTACTCTTCCTACCTAGGCGTTCATACTTTTCGTAAGTTCCTAGTCATAAAGCAAAACAAGAGACGCTTGCATAACATGTCTATTATTTGCAAATTTTTCAGTGAGAATTTTTCAGGGGATGAGCTTCTTGTTAATAAAGACAGCACATGCTTCTATAAAAATTTCCAAAACATTCCTCTCTACGCCTGCGCTGTTCACGAAATGACTTTTCTCCTCAAGTAAAAAGCTTAGGTAAATATCATAACTTTTTCATTGAAAGTGTCAAATTTGGGCTAAAATTACTTTAGAGAAACAGTGATAAATTTCGTTTGCCACCCAGGTGCTATAGCCAAATTAGTAGAACTTTTAAAATAACTTCACTCTTAATCTTAAACAAATTGAACAAATTAGCATGAATTATATGGCAGAAGCACAAAGTATTGAAATCTATATATGGTTTCTGGATCCCTGTCACACTTAATGATGGGTATTGTGGTTAATTTTTACCAATGCTGCAATAAATAAGTGGAGATTCAACTCATAACGTACTTTGTAATTTATACATCCTTTTCAGAAAGTAGTTCAAATGTTTGTAAACCTGTTGTACCAAACTGCTATGGTCATCAGTACGTAGAGTTACAAACTGCTTAATCTAACTTACACTGAAGACAACACACACACCCAAGTCCGAGGGAAGACTCACTCCGTAGCATCTACATCTACATAAATACTCTTCTAGTCAGTGTGAAGTGATCGTTCTCTACAGTCCATCCTGTAATAGCTCAGTGGAAAAAAGAACACCTAAATCCTTCAGTTATCGAGCTGATGTCTATTATTTTATTCTGATATCATGTCTCCCTATGTAGATGGCAGTTAACAAAATATGTTCGCATTCGAAAAGAAACTTAGGAAAATAACTTTGCCAAATGATTTCGTCGCAACGAATAACGACTTTCTTTTATGGATTTCCATGGATTTCCATCCTATGCCGTGCATCATTGCCGTGACACTCTCTCCTCTATATCCAGATAATACAAATCTAGATGGCCTTCTGTTAACTTTCAAATATTCAAATGCTTGTAAGGCTATGGGACCTAGCTGCAGTGGTCATTGTCCCTAAACGTACAAACTACTTAAACAAACTTACGCGAAGAACAACACACACACACCCATTCCCGGGGGAGGATTCAAACCTCCGACGGCGACCGTCCGCATGAACCGCAGCAAGGCACCTTAGCGCGCACGTCTATTCTGCCCCGGCTCTCTGAGCTTTATCTAAATCGTCCGTCAGTCCCACTAGATGGTGATCCCACAGTGCCCAGCAGTCCTCCGAAATAAGACGCATAGGTGTGGTGTAGGCAGTTTCTTTAGTAGGACTGTTGCGTCTTCTAAGTGTTCTGCCAATAAAACTAAGTCGTTGGTTTGCCTTCACTACTATATTTTCTATGGGTTCTTTCGAATTTAAGCTTGTCGCTTTATACCATGCGGGAATTCCCGTGCGTGATCTTCTACTGAATCTGAATTGGAGTCAGGTTGGTGAACACTGAATTTCATATTACCTAGTTTATACAGCAGTGTCATTTTCACATGAAGCAACTAACATACTGCTTATTTTCACATAAAAAGAGTTTATGAAGGTTATGCACGGCACAGCAGTCATTAAGCAGTTGCATCTATTCAATATCCTTTCTCCTAAAACTCCCGCTGCTGTAAAAATAATTGTGTGCGTCTCCTCATAACGAGTTGTGTAGACTGTGTTCGTTACGTTTTGCCGAGTATGTATTTTACGTGGGAACTGATTCAGTCCAAGCTGTGCTTTACCTCTTAAACGCTGCGCCGACGTCAGCAGATTTTACAGGGACTGAAAGTTCATTTTGCAGGGCAACTGCCTCCCTATGACATACACCATATTAATGATACCGACCCATATTATAGAAGCTATTAATGTAAATTCTTTTGGCGTCACCGCTCAAATGCACACATAAAAGTTATAGTCTGTTTCGATTGTGTAAAAATCATATAGCAGCTAGAAACTTTTAATCTACGATGAGAATAATTATAAAAATTATTAATAAATGTATTTGAAAATTAATTATAAATTTGCATTGTATCAAGACTTAGAAAATCTATAGAATAACATCGCATCTCGTAGCTTCTGTAGAAACTTACCTTTTCGTAATTTGCGGCTTGGAGATTTGCACATTATTGACAATAAAATACTGCAATCTCGAAAGACAGATGATCAACATATAAGATCTTTTTACTATCTACATTTGTAAAATATTTTTGACTAAAGTAGTGGAGAAACTTGTGTATAGAAGTAAAGTAGGACCCATTAAGATGAACAATGAATGAAAATATTACTAGCAGTGCCTAGAGAGGCATTACAATATGACTTAAAATTATTTGCGCTAGACTGAAGTTTCTAACGTGTATTTTCATAAATAATGTAAAGCGTACCTTTCTAGAGAGAATTCGAGATTTTTTAAATAACGTAATATGAAAACTAGTTGGGCGATATTTATTAGATTCGTATACACGAATCTCTACTATTGCGTCGTAGCCGAAAACTAGAATTAAAATGGAAGACTGGTAATTTCAGTGTTTCGAATGGCCACCGATGGATGCCGTATACCTTAAACTAGCAAGATAACAGTCTAGTTCCGGTTAAGCAAAGCGCCGGAATTTATGTACGTTATCGAAGACATCTTTTCCTTAACTACCTCCTACTTACTGAATTTCGTATGAATAATAAAAAGGTGTCGTTGTGGTAAGGAAAGATAGAAGATATTTTTTAGATTTGTATACGCAATATTTCTAATTTGACGTCGAAGCCGAATCAAAATGGAGGATCGGTAGTTTGTGTTACAAATGGCCGGCGACATATGACGTATACCTCAAACTAGCGAGCTGGTAACAACCTAGTTCCGGTTAAGCAAAGCGCCGGAATTGAGGTATGTTATCGAAGACCTCTATTCCTTAACATCCTCTTAGTTTCTGAATTTCGTATGACTAATAAAAGGCGGTCGGTGTTGTTAGGAATGATGAACGATATTTAGTCGATTCGTATACGCGATGTCTCTGCTTTTACGTCGAAGCCGACAACTAGAATCAAAATGGAAGACAGGTAGTTTCAGTGTTACAAATGGCCACCGACGGACGACGTATACCTCATAATATCTAGTTGATAACAGCCTAGTTCCCCTTAAGCAAAGCGCCGCAATTTATGTACGTTATCGAAGACATTTCCTTTACTACCTCTTACTTGCTGAAATGCGTATAACTAACAAAAGGCTGTCGGCGTGGTAATGAAAACATTACTCGCTTTAAGACAGATCTGTCAAATGAAGTGAGTAAAAAATGAATAATAAAAAATCTTGTATCGTTGTTTTAAGCACATAGTTTGTGCGTTGGCGTGAAGCACAATTTTTCTTCTCTGGATATACATGGCTCACGTAATTAAAAAAAATTATTTCTTCTCATCGTGTACAGTAATTGTATTCCAGATCTCGTTCTTCCCCTGGTGTCAAAGACGAAGTTGGACATTACATGAACATTGTAATATCAAAGCTATAAAGTTTCCGTGTCCGTATGTAGGAAACCGTTGCATCAGTTTCCGAAGCAAGGAGAAATAATAAGTGCACTCAAGCAAAATATTGGTAGCTATTTTCGTAACATTAATTCCACATTGAAACATGTAGTAGGCTATCCTGTAAAATTATATTTTGCTCTACGAATCTAGCCAGATTAGTTTGTGGCTCATGAATCAATATTACTTACCCGTGATTTTTTTTAATTGCCGTTTTCAGTAGTTTCCGCCAATGAAACGCCAGTTTCATTCTTCCAGACCGTGGAAGATGACGAGGAATCATTTTTAAATGAGTTTAAAAAATGGAAACGTAATGTGTTCAAAAATTATGACCGTATTTCTCTTTCATATATAAAAAAATAGCTTGACGATTGGTATTCTATAAGTAAAAAAATTTAGAGGTATTATATAAATACAACCAATAAATATAAAACATTGAAGTAATTTGAAAACGGCCGGCAAGAAATTTGGCGTGTAATTACAAGATAGGAGAATGATGTGATTACATCATTCTCAGGTACCTACCTGCAATATTTCCTCCCACGCAGCGCAAGAACCTCTTGCGTCTGCAAACAGGAACTATTGGGAAACAACATCAAAAATAAATGTAGCTGTTGATGTATGTAATTCCGTTTGTCAACATGTTTAAACCTAGTTATTTTCTAAATGCATGAAATTGGGTGTAACATGGCTTACAGTTTCTTTCAGATCTGCGGACGGTTATAAGAAACAATGGACCCCTTAGGTTGCATAAGCGGCCGCGCGCTTGGTGAACAATGACGGAATAAAGTGTCTGTCGATATGTACGCTATTGTCTCTTACGAGATGGCATTGGACAAATATAAAAGACAGATATCAAAGCAATACAGTTTTTCCATTAATATCGTGTGTTTGATGTCAACTGTGTTCAACTTTATCTTCCCCGTGTGGAAGAAGGCATCTCGATCAGCGGCTTGGGTTTCGTTAATATAGTACAATATTTTAAAACCACACGAATATTGTTGTAGCTGGCCGTAGATTTTAATAATTAGATCGAAAAAAATGTATTATAACTGTAAAATCAATTTTTTTTACAATATAAGGAGATAAGGTGAACTCAAGTAATATTTATAACTAGTTTTGTAATTATCTATTTACAAAGCTAGCAAAATGCAAAATTACTAGAAGCAATCGCATGCATTATAGGGGATAATCATGTGAAAGAGATGTGAGATAGAGCTGAGAGGCGACGCAGCCAGCGACGTGTGGCTTACCGAGAGTCAGTGGTCTGCGCTAGGCTGGGCGTCAGCGCGCGGCCTGGCTGTAGAGACAACTGCCGCGACGGCTGCGCTCGGCCTCCCGCGGGCCGCCGCCACGCGCAGACGCCGCCGACGCCGAAGACTGCGCCAACTGCGCATGCGCCGCCGCCTCCTACCCTTCAGCCCCCGGGTACCGCCGAGGCTATCTTTCCTTCGAGTTCGTTACCGGTAGCTAACTTCAGTACTTCCCATACGTGTAAGTAATAATTTCCTGCGTTTTCAATTGACAAGAAGTAAAATATGTGAGACCATTGCTAACTCAAACGTATGATCTTTACGTCGACGAGAGTTGCTCTTACTTGGGTAACATCCAAAATGCAACAAAAATGTTCAAACATTTGTAGCCGCGGCGGATTAGCCGCGCGTACTGGAGTGCCGTGTTGCGGTGCGCGCGGCCGTCCGCCGTCGAGGGTTCGAATCCCCTCTCGGGCGTGGATGTTTGTGTCGTCTTTAGTATAAGGTAGTTCATAAGGAATTTGTAAGTTTAGGTGCTGATGGCCCCGCAGTTAAGTCCCATAAGCTTTACAAACATTTCAACAAATATTTGTAAAGCTTATGGGCCTTATCTGCGGGGTCTTCAATCGCTTAAAGTGAACAGGCTGACTATTAACTGAGAGCATGATCTCCGCCTGTGGCTTTATTCGAATGTGCTATGGTTCACATGACAGCATTATCAAAAATATCCGAAATTGTACCTCTGTATTCGGTATCTGATGTGTCCTTCTTCGGTATTTTGACCTTTTGAACTGTTTTCGGCTCATTTTCATATTTACCGATTACTGCATCATCTATCTGCGCCGTGACTTTGAAATTTCAACAATATATGATGTATAACCTTCATACTTTTAATTTTAATGGTAATCATGTTTTATATGCAATTATGATTTCGCGATACTGAATATGTATAGTAAAGTACGTTTTGAACAACAGTGTGATATATAAGACAGATGAAGGAGAGTAAAATTAAATCATTTTCTTGGTAGCAGGCACCGCAGATAGTTACCTGCCGTAGCTTGCTGCTCGGCTTGAAGGATGCGCAGGACCCGCTGCTGCGCCACCGCCAGGATCTGCCGCCGCCCCCAGCTGCAGTGGGGAACCTCCCCAGCTGCACGGTCCCACTGCCAGGTTCGTCGCTGAGACCTGAGGCCGTAATCTGTATCTTTCCTACCGTTCGGCTCGGTGAGGTTTTCTAGATGGTGACGTCATTTTCGGTTCGGTAGCGAAAATGTTTATTTTGTAAGCTTCTGCGGCCTGCTACCGCCCGAACCTGCCGCCGAAATTTCGGGGGCTGCACCGAAAGCCTCTGAGCATTCGACAAGGCAGATTCGTTCGTTTCGGTGCACTTGGATTGTGAAGATAAATTGTTATTATAGCAATGCTGTGTGGTTTTAACTTCTGTTGATTTTAAGTATAAGTAATTTAAAAAATTAATTGTCAAGATTGTTTAAAAAATTTCAGACTATTATTTTAAAATTGATAGCGTTCTAATGTTTAATATAAATAAGTAGCACCACTGTTAACTCGTGAGAAGGTGCGCCTTAAAAAGTTACACGGTTTGGCACGCGGGAGCAAAATGCTCACGCTATATAAATCGTATTTTTTAGAAAAAGGAAATATAATACTATAATAAAAAATCATTATATAAAATGAAAGGCACTTATCTACGTGATTCATAGTATTTATTAAGGTATAAGCAACATAAATAATGTCTTCTGAACTTAGGTTATTAACTTATGGTACATATAACTAATATAATATATGAAAAATAAAAAATGCCATATATTTTAATTAATCAATCTTCCATAGTATCTGGAGAAATGCGTCTTTGATAACATACCTTGCACATGAATGTAACATGCTCAGTGCAGAATGATTTGTGACAACAGTACATGCCTTTTTACAGCGTCTATTCTTCCTTCTTGGAAAAAGCGCAAAAAAGTCACTGGGCCCGTATCTGTTTGATTGACGTCTATATCATCCGGATCCAATATACATTTTTCGTCCAAATCAGGCTCTTCCAGCCATAGAGGTATTTGTTTTGTTAGACGGCCATCCATACTGATTATTGGAAGTTGTATATAATAAAGAACTTAATGACTAATCATAAAATTATCTTCCGCTAGTTAAAATATAATAAAGCAAGAAATAAACATTTACATAAGAAGAAAAAAATAATTACACCGATAGACGTGCGATGAGCAAAATGCCGCACTTTAGGCGCGGTGGCACAACCGATTCAGTGCGATGTCACAGGCGCACTGAGCCACGCCAAAGTGTGGTGCACGGGGAGAGGATGAATGCCTAGGAAGGTACTGAGACTCTCGCCGAACTATCGTGTTAATAACATGCACAATTGTCGAAGTGAATTACTCTGTGAGAGAAATGCTCAAAGCGCGCCTTCTCACGGGTTAACACTATTTCAATAAAATTTATCTTAACATACGAGTCTCGGAAATTTCTTTAATGCGCCATTTCATTTACCATGCAAACTCTCCTATTACGAAAGTGTTAAATACGAAATCCATCAAATACGGCGTCACCTTCGTTTTCGCGGTTCGCTGAGCTGTCCCGTCGTATATGGCAAATTTTCGTATTTACACTTGAGAAGTACTCAAATATGCACTCCTGATGCAACACCGCATTAAAAATCTTCATAAAATGAACCATTTTCTCCGCTATCCTAATTCCTGTGGTGCTCACAAGCGCAGTAGCGATGTATCTAAACGGCACTGGCTAGTGTTTTACCGTACTTTTCCGCACAAACGGAGTATTTATTACTTACAAAAACTGCTTTTGCAGCGTTTAAGTTAAAATAGAAAGGAATGTTGTGAAGTCAGGTATTGCAAATTATACAAATTAATAGCAGTATGAGTATCCTATAATCATTTCGCAAAGAAGTCAATGGAAACAGAGGACAACGTTCTCTGAAAGTGATTTGGTCTACTGGTTAAGGCGACGAGTTTTGAGTACAAAAGTTACAGGTCCGAATCATGCGGGGTTCAAAACATTTTATCCCCAGTCATCTTGTTTGAAACACTTTTCTATTCGTTTAAGAGAAGTATGATCTGCAATATTCTTTCTTAGACACCGGGGATTCACTCTTATTATAAAACGAAAGATAAAATTGCTGCGAGTGAACCAACCAACATAGATTTTTATTTTTATTCATTTACTTTTTTAGTCTTTTACAAATAATTAACGTGTGACTTCCCTCAATGCTTGAAACGCAGTTTGAAACAAAATTTTTGTCCGTTTCAAACTATATTTTAAGCACTGATGAGACTCTTACAGCGACCAAAAACAAATTTTGCGACAATAAAGAAATATTTGCGAATTCTCTTCATCATCCATGTACATTAACAGACACTGAGCAGTTGGATTCAAGATGCAATGAAACTTGCCTTTCAGATTTTGTCCAGTTAACCACAGAAGATACTGAAACTGATTATGATTGAATCTTAAACTTTCCTTTCGCTTTTCTGCAACGTCAAAAAACTGTTTTGTTACTTAAGTTTTGTAACCTCCTACTTCATAAAAACATTAGTCTGACCAATTTGCGCTTCTACAGTTCATACCTACAATACTAGGAAAAAAAATTAACTACACAAGGACTTAAAAACAGTCACTTTAGTTCGAAAAGGGGTCCACTACTCAGGAACACATATTTTCAATAATTTACCAACAACCATAAAAATTTAGCTAAATATAAAGATTAGTTTAAGAGGATCCTAAAATATTTTCTACTGGCCAACTCCTTCTACTCCGCCGACGGTTTCTTAAATAGAACCAAATGATGCATGTATCTGTATTCATAGTACTAGTATTATCCTATTATCAGCTTATGAAAAATGTATGTACCTGTATTAGTTTTATTATATTATCAACTTTAAAAATTGTCATGTTCCACGTCCATAAGGATCAACTCAACACGGATCCATGGAACGAACCAACTAATCTAATCTAATCATGTACATCCATAGTGCCGAAAAGAAAAGTTTTCCACTGCCAGCACTGCTCTCTCTGCCTCCACCGCCGCGCCGCACTGGCCCGCGCCTAGCAAACTGTCCCTCCCAGCGCGCTGAACTCGCGCGTCGACAATTAACCGCACAATACTGCACTCGTCTAGGACAAATGGTAGCACCAAATACCTTCCAACAACCTGCAAAAATCAATTCAAACTTTCCCGAAACTATTCCCACTTACACTACAAAAAAAAAAGCACTGACGTGTTTTACGGCCCACTTTAGATTTCTAGTTTTAGAAGATTTTGAAAACATTTTGGACCGAAATAATAATCTAAATAATAAAAAATTATGGTGATAATATTACGTCTCTACTATTGAGGTAATATTTATGCACCCGACACGTAATATTATTTCTTAGTGTATTTTAACAAACAACCAAAATTATATGATGTTTGCATTGAACTTTGACAAACATACTCTTTTTTTGAACTTTTACCTCTTTAAACTATCATTTTAATATCTCTCCCTCATTTTCATTATATTTTTCCGTTAAAATATCACCTTTCTTGCCTTGGTATTCTAAGTTTATTTTCTTTGCCTGTACTGGTTACGAATGACTATAGGCTGGAATGAACATAGAGGACATTTGGCGTTCGGACGAGTGATTATAGCCTGGATGGAACACAGCGTACATTTGTCGTAGATGCATTGATTCTAATTAATGACGTCCAATGTATTCCACAAATAGTGAATAAACGCTTAGAAAAAAAAATAAACAAGGTAATTTGTTGCAATGTTTGTTCCCTTCTGTTTGATTAAGGAACTACACTTTCCACAGAAATCTGTGACTTCCTTTATATACGAAACTACTTGTATCAGCACTTTGTGCAGAATGTTCATTATTACAGTATCCTTCCAGTTTACGTGCATATGCTTCAGATGACCATTGTTCAATTCGTTGTTACGTATTTCACGGCTTGTTCACGAAAGAAAATAAACACGCATTTTAGAGGGACCATGCTTACATACGCAAAAAATTCTAAACATTGAAAAACATAGCTCTATTTAATTAAATGCCTGAAACTCTTAAAAGAAAAAAAAATTGGTAGTGGTATATTTCTAACCACTGAACATTAACAGTTCAACACATTGCCCACTACGCTACGACTACCAACGAGAAATCGCATTCTTTAATCTCGTACTATTGATGGCAGTTGTTAAGTGATGCTAATATGAAATTTTTAGACACTAGATTACGTTTATTGTACGAAAAATGACGTGTTTTTGTTAATTCTTCACTGCGCCATTGCTTTGAAATAACAACGTGTAAGTTACAATAAGAAAATCATCAAATACGCAATGCAAGATGGCGTATTCCAGAGAGAGTTCTGGGCGAGGGATGTCACTTGACATCTCCGAACGACTGGTTTTCTTTAATTCAGTGGAGGGTGTCGAATCTCGGTTATTTTTGCGAACATCTGACAAACGATACGAAATATTAAAAAAAACATAAGGGAGCTAAGTTGTAGATAATTTTCTCCTCTACAAATATGGTTATTCAATTTTCGCGTCAGATGAACGGTTTATTTGCAATTAAAATTATATTCCAAACGGCTATTTTGGTATTACTACCGTATTTTTGTCTGAAAAATTTGAAAAAGGCAGGTTGTTCTGGTCTCTGGTGGCCTACAATTATGTCTGTCAAATTTGGTGCTGATCGGTTGAACGGTTCGCCTTAAAAAGTGGGAATACGTTACGGACAGACAGACAGACAGACATTCCAAAATTGCCGTTTTTTTTACAAACATCTCTGAAACGATACGAAATATGAAAAAAATATAACCGAGCAAAGTTGTAGTGAATTTTCTCCTCTACAAATTCGGTTATTCAATTTCAATACCGTTATTTTCATTTAAGTTTCGAGCTGTCAAAAGACGATCAAAAAGGCCCAATTTTAGTGTTACTACCGTAACCTAAAGTGGGCCAAAAATTTAAAGGGAAAAAATTGTCGCTTACTACATCAGGACATTGGTTTGGTAAAAGTTCTGTGATAAAATTTTTTACTTTCATTGTAAAATAAAAGTGTCAGCTCTCGGAACACACTGCCGTGATATGTCGCCAAATTATAAAATACACGACTTTCATTTTTTAGATTCTGATGAGCTATTTCGGATAGTAGGAAACGTTTTACGCAGCAAATCGCGGCCCAATGCTACCGTTTCCCCTGCTCGGCAGCAGTGCGCATGCATGGAGAAGCAGACACACACTTCCGAGTTGCTAATGCGAGTAGATCTCACAACAGCGCCTGAATCGCTACCGAAACGCTTACAAAATTAAATGGGGGCACTGTTTCGACAATTAGACTCCTCGGTGAGCTATCTCACCAAATTTTGGTTCACCAAAAAGATACAGAATAGAACCCCTCGCTTCATATTGAAGATTATGTAATCGTCAATAAGACGACTGAAAACTTTTCTTTTTTTCAAACTGCGTGTGAAGCGTTGAGAGTAGTCACACACGAATTATTTGTGTCAAGACTAAAATGTAACATCTCTACATAATACTTTTTGTCTTAACCACTCGACTTCGCGCTATATCCTCCTTTGTTTCCATTGACGTCGTTGCCAAATGATTGTAGGATACTTTGAATGCTATTAATTTGCATGATTTCCAGTATCTGCATGCCCATGCCCATGTGGTGTTATCTGTAGGATTCTTTTCTTATACAAATATATTATTCCCCCTCTGTGACGCATTAACTCTGTTTTGTGTCATCTATCGTTGCTTGTGCTTACTCCTCTCCAACTGCAGCAGACACACACACACACACACACACACAGCCACACACACTTGGTTATGAACAGCAGATTAAAGCGTAAGAGACTGCAGAAAGGTAGAAAGGTTAGGATATGGAACCTGGAGAAATTGAAGGATCTAGAGGAGGTTTAGAGTTTCAGAGACAGCATTAAGCAAGGATTGGCTGAAGCGGGGAAAAGTAATACAGTAGAAGAAGAATGGGTAGCTCTGAGATAGGGTATTGAAGGCAGCAGAGGCCCATATAGGGAGAGGCCTAATAGAAACCCTGGATAACACAGGATATACTGAACTTAATTGATGAGAGGAGAAACTATAAAAATTCAGCAAGTGAATCAGGAAAGCCGGCCGCGGTGGCCGAGATGACTGAGGCGCTCCAGTCACGGTCAGCACGGCCACTACGGTCGGGGGTTCGAATCCCACCTCGGGCATGGATATTTGTGCCGTCCTAGTTCGTAAGTAGATCATAAGTAGTTTGTAAGTTTAGGGACTGATGACCCCGTAGTTAAGTCCCGTAAGCTTAACAAACATTTGAACATTTGAATTTTGAATCAGTAAAAAGGAAGTATAAACCTCTGAAAAATGAGATTGACAGGAAGTGCAGACTGGCTAAGCAGGAGTGGCTAGAGGACAAATGCAGAACCGTAGAAGAATGTATAACTAGGGGATAGATAGATACCGCCTGCAGAAAATAGAAGAGGTATCTGGAGAGAATAAAAGCAGCTCTATGTATATCAAGAACCCGGACGGAAAACCAGTACTAAGTAAAGAGGCGAAACCTGAACTGTGGAAGGAATATATAAAGGGGCCTATACAATGGAAATAAACTTGAAGGCAGTACTGTAGAAGTGGAAGACAAAGAAGTGGGAGATGAGATAGGAGATACGATACTGCGATAAGAATTAGACAGAATACTGATAGATTTGAATGGAAACAAGACCCCTGGAGCAGATGATATTCCGTCTGAACTGCTGATGTTGTTAGGAAAGCCAGTCACGAAAAAATTGTATGCAAGATGTATGATACATGGGAAATACCATCCGACGTCAAGAAGAATATTGTAATTCCAATTCCAAAGAAAGCAAGTGCAGACAAGTGTAAAAAAATACACAAATATCAGCTTAATAAGTCATGGTTGCAAAATACTAACACGAATTATTTACGTACGAATAGAAAAAAATTGTGGAATCCGACTTCGGGAAAGATTAGTTTGGATTTAGGAAAAATGTAGGAACACGGGAGGCAATACTCACATTACGTCGTATCTTAGAAGATAGGCTAAGGAAAGGAAAACCTACGTTTTTAGCGTTTGTCGATTTGGAGAAATATTTTGACAATGTCGACTGCAATACACTCTTCCAAATTCTGAAGATATCAGGGGTGAAATATAGGGAGCGAATAGTTATATTCAACCTATACAAAAACCAGACAGCGAGTCAAAGGGCAAGGAACGGATGCAGAGGTTGGGAAGGGATTAAGACAGGGTTGTAGCCTTTCCCCAATGTTGTTCAATCTGTACATTGAGCAAGCAGTGAAGGAATGGAAGGAGAAAATTGCAGAGGGCATTAAAGTTCAGGGAGAAAAAATAAAAACATTGCGGTTTGCTGATAACATTGTAATTCAGTCAGAGACCGCAAAAGATCTGGAAGAGCAATTAAATGGAATGGACAGTGTCTTGAAAGAAAGATATAGGATGAACATTAACAAGAGTAAAACAAAGGTAACGGAATGCAATGTCAGAAAATCAGGCTATGCTGAAGGAATTAGATTAGGTAATGAGACAATAAAAGTAGTAGATGAATTTTGTTATTTGAGTAGCAAGATAACTTCTGATGACCGAAGGAAAGAAGATATAAAATGCATAATGGCTTTGGGAAGAAAAGCGTTTCTAAAGAAGAGAAACTTGTTAACATCCAATAGTAATTTAAATGTTAGGAAGTCCTTTCTGAAAGCATCTGTCCGGAGTGTAGCATTGTATGGGAGTGAAACGTGTACAATAAGAAGTTTAGATACAAAGATGGTATAAGCTTTTGAAATGTGGTGCTACAGACGAATGATGAAAATTATATGGGTAGATCACGTAACTAATCAGGAGGTGTTTTGTGTCTCGTTTCCGCCGGTGGTCTTGGGTGTCGGTGGCCGCGTAAAGAGAGACCGACACAGGAGGTAGGATGCACGCGTGTGCAGGTACGGAGCTGACCAGCCAGTGGGACAGCAGAAACTTGAACACTAGGCTAAATTAGAACAAGATATATATTTCGTGGAGTCTTGGTAATACTTAACTTTTACATAGTTCTTGACTGCAGAATGCTATACATAGTTTAGATAGAGGCCTGCCTACTGATGATTCCTAGTGCCTATCCGATAGCCAAGTCTTAACTGGTGCCTATCTGATTCCCAAGTGAACGATGCAGCAGTCGTGGCCACGAGCGGAATTGCAGCAGAGGGCGCTCGTGGCTGACGTCGTAAGAACGCCGCGCCGTGCGTGCATGTGCGACGCCACAAGGTGCTTAACCGAATCGGGGAGAAAAGGAGCTTCTGGCATATCCTGACTAAGAGAAGGGATAGATTGGTTGGACACATTCTGAGGCATCAAGGAATTGTCAACTTAGCATTACAAGGAAGCGTGTGTGGTAAAAATCGTAGAGGGAGAACGAGGGACGAGTACAGTAAGCAGATTCAAAAGGATGTAGGTTGCCGAACGTATTCCCAGATGAAGTGACTTGCACAGGACAGGGTAGCGTGGCGAGCTGCATCAAACCAGTCTGCGGACTGAAGACCAACAACAGCCTTCTTATACACTTTCCGTATAAGCTTATTAATGAATTTAGCTAGACCAATATCTGTAATATTGATGTTGAAATAGAGATAGGCATTGTTATTTTTCATTCAGGCCATCTATACGTCTCATTCTGAGTCTAAAAAAGTGAATAATGCTAGGCAGATTATTGGTATGGCAGTTTGTCAATAACATCGTTGGGACGCTACTTCTAAAATGTTCAAATGTTTGTAAATCTATCGGACCATGGTCATCAGTCCGTAGCTTATAAACTACTTAAACTAAGTTAAACTAACCTACATGACAACACACACACCCATGCCGCAGGGAGGACTCGAACCTCCGACGGCGAGCAACCGTGCGCTCCGCAGGAAAGCGCTTTAGATCGCTCGGCTACTCCACCGCGGCGGAAGTTACTTTATTACATCATTGTCGACTAATAGGCTTTCTATTTTCCAGTGGAATCAGAAGCACATCACAAACGTTGGATTATTTTCCTTTTGAGCCCTTTGTTCTCCAAAAATGATCAAATGTTTCTAAAGCTTACAAACTAATTATGAACTAACTTATACTAAAGATAACACAAACATCCATTCCCGAGGCAGGATTCGAACTCCCGAGACGGCAGGCCGAGCGATCCGTAACATGGCGCTCCAGACGGCTACTCCCAAGCTGACCGTTTATAATCACATACAGGTTTCCTGCGCATCTGAATTTCAATTTCGTGTAATATTGACCTGAATGTACTTGTATCTTATTAATACGAGGTTTGGAAATAGTGCAAACACTTCTGTGGAGACACTACACAGTGGAATCTACTATTGTCGCTGATACCACACGTTAACATACCTACCTTACCTCCGAGTAAATGGACTCGCCCGTCCCACGTCACCGGCGTGCGCACAATAGAGGGAAGCACAGTCATTTGTGAACGGTTTGTCTAACGTAACGTGTCACTATGTTTTCGAAAAAGGATCAACGGTAGACCGTCAATGCACAGCATTACTTTTCGTTTTTGGAGCATCTCCTGCTACCAGATTTGCGAAAGACGCGGCAACACTTTCTGCGCAACCCACCCATCATTTTGAACGACAATGCGCGGGCGCATACAGCGCAAGCTGTGGCTGCTCTGTTCGATCGATGGGACTGGGAAGTACTGTACCATATACCACACTCTCCGAACTTAAGTCCTTGTGACTTTGATTTGATTTCAAATATGAAGGAATCACTTCGTAGCATTCACTTCAGAATGTTCCAGAGAGTCCACTGGCAGCAGACCGCACCATCAACAGAATAGGCTCTGCTGACAGTATAAACTTCCGCTGCTGTGAAAATAACTGTGTGCATCTCCTCATAACGAATTGTGTAGAATGTGTTCGTTACGTTTTGCCGATTATGTATTTCACGTGGGAACTTTGATTCAGTCCAAGCTGCGCCTTACCTCTCAAACGCTACGCCGACGTCAACAGATTTTACAGGGACTGAAAGTTCATTTTGCAGGGCAACTGCCTCCCACCATCTTAATGATAACAACCCATATTATAATAGCTATTTATGTAAATTCTATGGCAACACCGCTCAAATGCAAACATCAAAGTTATAGTCTGTTTCGATTGTGTAAAAATCATATAGCAGCTAGAAACTTTTAATCTACGGTGATAAACATTATAAAAATTATTAATAAATGTATTTGAAAATTAATTATAAATTTGTGTTCTATCAGGACTTAGAAAAAATACAGAATATCATCGCATCTCGTAGCTTCTACCGGAACTTACATTTTCGTAATTTGCGGCTTGGAGGTTTGCACATTATTGACAATAAAATACTGCAGTCTTAATAGACAGGTGATCAACATATAAGATCTTTTTACTATCTACATTTGTAAAATATTTTTGACTAAAGTAGTGGAGAAACTTGTGTATAGAAGTAAACTAGGAACCATTAAGATGAACAATGAAATAAAATATTACTAGCACTGCCTAGAGAGGCATTACAATATGACTTAAAATCATTGGCGCCAGGCTGAAGTTTCTGACGCGTATTTTCATAAATAATGTAAAGCGTGCCTTTTTAGGGAGAAGTCGAAATTTATGAAATTACGTAATATGAAAACTAGTTGGGCGATATTTATTAGATTCGTATACGCGAATCTCTACTATTACGTCGTAGCCGAAAACTAGAATTAAAATGGAAGACTGGTAATTTCAGTGTTGCAAATGGCCACCGATGGATGACGTATACCTCAAACTAGCAAGATGATAACAGTCTTGTTCCGGTTAAGCAAAGCGCCGGAATTGAAGTATGTTATCGAAGACCTCTATTCCTTAACATCCTCTTAGTTGCTTAATTTAGTATGACTAATAAAAGGCGGTCGGTGTGGTTAGGAATGGTGGACGATATTTAGTCGATTCGTATACGCGATGTCTCTGCTTTTACGTCGAAGCCGACAACTAGAATCAAAATGGAAGACTGGTAGTTTCAGTGTTACAAATGGCCACCGACGGACGACGTATACCTCAAACTAGCGATATGATAACAGCCTAGTTCCGGTTAAGCATAGCACTGCAGTTCATGTATGTTATGGAAGATATCTTTTCCTTTACTACCTCTTACTTGCTGAATTTCGTATGACTAACAAAAGGCTGTAATGAAAACATTACTCACTTTAAGACAAATCATAAAAAATTATGTATCGTTGTTTTAAGCAGATGGTTTGTGCGTTGGCGTGGAGCACAATTGTTCTTCTCTGGATATACATGGTTACTTCATAAAAAATTTATTTCTTCTCATCGTGTACAGTACATTGTATTCCAGATCTCGTTCTTCCTCAGGTCTGAAAGACGAAGTTAGAGATTACATGAACATTGTACCATCAAAGCTATAAAGTTTCCGTGTCCGTATGTAGGAAACCGTTGCATCAGTTTCCGAAGCAAGGAGAAATAATAAGTGCACTCACGCAAAAGATGGTTAACTATTTTCATACAATTAATTCCACATTGAAACATGTAATAGGCTATCCTGTAAAATTATATTTTGCTCTACGAATCTAGCCAGATTAGTGAGTGGCTCATGAATCAATAATACTTACCTGTGATTTTTTTTAATTGCCGTTTTCAGTAGTTTCCGCCAATGAAACGCCAGTTTCATTCTTCCAGACCGTGGAAGATGACGAGGAATCTTTTTTAAATGAGTTTAAAAAATGGAAACGTAATGTGTTCAAAAATTATGACCGTATTTCTCTTTCATATATAAAAAAATAGCTTGACGATTGGTATTCTATAAGTAAAAAAATTTAGAGGTATTATATAAATACAACCAATAAATATAAAACATTGAAGTAATTTGAAAACGGCCGGCAAGAAATTTGGCGTGTAATTACAAGATAGGAGAATGATGTGATTACATCATTCTCAGGTACCTACCTGCAATATTTCCTCCCACGAAGCGCAAGAACCTCTTGCGTCTGCAAACAGGAACTATTGGGAAACAACATCAAAAGTAAATGTAGCTGCTGATGTATGTAATTCCGTTTGTCAACATGTTTGAACCTATTTATTTTCTAAATGCATGAAATTGGGTGTAATATGGTTTACAGTTTCTGTCAGATCTGCGGACGGTTATAAGAAACAAGGGATCCCTTAGGTTGAGTAAGCGGCCGCGCGCTTGGTGAACAATGACGGTATAAAGTGTCTGTCGATATGTACGCTGTTGTCACTTACGAGAAGGCTTTGGACAAATATAAAAGACAAAAATGAAAGCAATATAGCTGTTGCATTAATATCGTGTCTTTGATACTGGAGCCCCTGCCTTCAACTTTTTCCTCCCCGTGTGGAAGAAGGCGTCTCAATCAGCGGCTTGGGTTTCATTAATATAGTACAATATTTTAAAACCACACGAATGTTGTTGTAGCTGGCCGTAGATTTTAATAATTAGATGGAAAAAATGTATCATAACAGTAAAATCAATTTTTTAACAATGTAAGGAGATAAGATGATCTCAAGTAAGAATTATAACAAGTTTTGTAAGTATCTATTTACAAAGCTAGCAAAGCGCAAAATTACTAGAAGCAATCGCATGCATGATAAGGGATAATCATTTGAAAGAGATGTGAGACAGAGCTGAGAGGCGGCGACGTGGGTCTTACCGAGAGGCGTTGGTCTGTGCTAGGCTCGGCTGCTGGAAGCGTCAGCGCGCGGCCTGGCTGTAGAGACAACTGCCGCGACGGCTGCGCTCGGCCTCCCGCGGGCCGCCGCCACGCGCAGACGCCGCCGACGCCGAAGACTGCGCCCACTGCGCATGCGCCGCCGCCTCCTACCCTTCAGCCCCCGGGTACCGCCGAGGCTACCTATCCTTCGAGTTCGTTACCGGTAGCTAACGTCAGTACTTCCCATTCGTGGAAATAAGAATTTCCCGCGTTTTCCATTGCCAAAAAGGAAAATATGTGAGACCCCCCGACCGTAGCGGCCTTGCAGACTGGGACTGGCGCGACGCAAAACGCTCGGCCAGTGCGGCCGGGCTGGCCGCGATGGCCGAGGGGACTGAGGCGCTTCAGTCACGGTCTGGACGGCCACTACGGTCGGGTGTTCGAATGCCCCCTCGGGCAGGGATATTTGTGCCGTCCTTAGGTTAAGCTAGTTAATAAGTAGTTTGTAAGTTTAGGGAAAAAAAATTGCGGTCGGCACTTCCTTGTCCTATGGACTCAATAGTGGTGGCTTCCGCAGTCCTTTCAGACGCTGACGATCTATGGCAGTCAGAGCAGCTATGATATTTCCTGGTTGGGTGCCTAATTTGTCCATTACTTCTGTCCTGCTATTTACACCTTCATTTAAACAGATAACAGCATACATAACACGTATGTTGAGTACTGTACATCCATCATTGTTTTCGGTACTCGTTCTCACTCGCATTTGTTGAAACTCACATTATGATTTTGCATACGGCTATGTAGACGTTTTCTAAGTAATGTTTTATTTACAAGGTCCCTATATATAGGCTCTATTGTTTCCATGAGTGTGTCAGGCTGGAATGTTTATGGCGATATTCCTTGCAAGAAGCTTCAGCGTGGCCAGTGTGCAGATATTTGTTCAAAGAGCGTTTAAGAGTATAATAACTATTTAAAAGTAAATAAACTATACATTATTGGAAACGAAAGAAATTTGTCTTTCCCCTCCGGTGTTCTTGCATATGTGCCGAAAACAGGAGCACTTTCTGCGAGTATTAAAATTTTTACAACATAATCTTGCATATCTATAGTCTGATTTAAACTAGTTGCCACTTGACAGGCAGCGGGCCGCATGGCTCCCGCCAGACATAAACCAATGGGTGGCCGGCGCGGTCGGGTCCCACTGTGTTGCCAGTTCCGTTCCGCTGCGCGCTGCCCAAGGCATGTGGCAGCCAGTCCTCAGCGACCCGTCGTAGACGTGCGACTGACAGGTTTCTGTGAATTTAGCTTCGCGTGCTATACGATGTACGACGAAAGTAGTCGAAAGAGAGGAAGACCGAGGCTGCACTCACCTCGGAAACTTCCAAAAAGTGGAGGACATGGCGTCGTTATACGAAGTCAGGCGCGTGAATACCTGTGTTCTCTAAGGGAGTATTTTGAGAGAGAGAGAGGGATGCAGGGGGCCTCTTGCTCCTTTGGATAAAGTGGTGGAGCGAACTGCAGCTGCTCTGCAAACCAGCGAACGATCAGTGATAAGGATCTGCAAGGAGAAATTCGCAAAAGAAGACGTAGGTGAATCATCTGGAGACACCTGGGAAGAAGAGGCGGCTCGAGAAGAGAGTAACAAAACTCGACTCTTTTCGGGAAGATGTGATTGGACGGCAGATATATGCTTTTTATTCGAGGAAGGAGTATCCGACACTCAAAAAACTAAATGCTACTCTCGTAGCAGCGTACCTGTTTGAAGGCAGTAAATCGTCCTTGTTACGAATCGTGAAAATGTAAGGTTTTCGCTATAAATCTATTTCTGGAGGAAAGTTATTAATGGAACGGAAAAATATTGCAGCTTGGCGATGCCGCTTTCGTAGAGAATTAGTAGGGACTAATTTTGACGATATCGTTTGGCTTGATGAGACATGGGTGAATGCAAGACACACTTTAAAAAAAGGTTGGACGGACGATACCATCAACGGTAGTATGGCAGCCCCGATAGGCAGAGGAAAGAGAATAATTGTAGCGCATGCCGGAAATTCAAAAGGTTTCATCCCGAATTCTCTGCTTTTATTCAGTTCAAAGAAGACCTCCGACTACGACGAAGAGATGAACCACAATACTTTCGTGAAATGGTTGCTTCAAAACTTAACGAAGAGATCTATAATTATTATAGATAACGCTCCATACCATTCAGTTATCCAGGACAAGGCACCCACAAAGGCAACGAAGAAAAACAACATTGTTTGCTGGCTACTGAAACGTAAGATACAGTTAGACAGCAATTTGACAAGGTCGGAATTATTAGAACTTGTATCACAATACAAGCCAAAGAATCCCATTTACATTGTGGATGAAGTAGCCAAAAAATACGGGCATAAAGTGCTCAGACTGCCTCCCTACCATTGCCACTTTAACGCAATAGAGCTGATTTGGGCAAAGGTTAAACAGCATATTGCTGTAGAAAATAGAAAATTTCCATTAACTGAAGTGGAACGCTTGTTGAAAGAGGCAGTTGAAACAGTGACACCAGAAGACTGGCGAAAGGTAGTGCATCATGTGAAAGGAGTGATTCAGGAAGCCTGGAGTAATGAAGGTGTCTTACAACAATGCGTCGAAGACTCATTAATATCCGTCAATACCAGCAGCGACACAGATAGCTCCAGTGACTCTGAATTAAGCGGTGTTTTCCCGTTGTCTGATTAGTGTATAGTTTACGTATTGCCAGCAAATGTGTTTGTGAATTTATTTAGTTTAACATATCATTCTTGTTGTGAGACTAAAAATTACTGTTCAGCCAGCTCCCGTCACCTCCGTATGGTAAGTTACACTGCATTTTAATTAAAATTTATTTTTGTAGACACTAAGATGTTATTCAATGTGTGTAATAGTTTTCGAGATCTGCAATGAAAAGAAGGAAAATTTTCCGGACGCGAAAATCTCGTACTTCAATAGCCCATGTAAAACCGGCGCTAAGTAAAATAAAGAAAATATTTTTTTTGTGCTTAGAAATATCACTGAGATTGATACTGTATGTAAATTTCAAAATTTTTACGTAAATTTTGTAGGAAATAGAGATTTTAAACATCATACTTGTTACGAGTTCAATATTGATATAGATGCGTAAAATCGTAGTTTTCAGAAATTTATATACCGGAAACCCAATGCACTACGAAAACTCTTAAAGATTCGTTGCCAAGCGTGTTATTTTAGCAATGAATGGAAAAAAATTATTGTTTTGAGACCAATAGTTTTTATGATATGAAGTGATAAGTTTGAAGCTGTTAGCGAACTAGAAAAATCAAGACTTTATAGATACGCACAACGTGTGTGAATTTGAAATTTTTTACCCGATTCTTGTAGAAGATAGAGGCTTTAAAGCGATTTTCTATCGCCGCGTGGAGCGATGCGCTGTGGCGGCTGCCGCCAGCCAGTGCTTGACGTGACAACGCTGCAGCTTTGGCCCGCAAACGTCAAGTGACAACTCATTTAAATCAGACTATAGACACAAAGAAGTTTCGATGTAAGCTGCGATTGGTCAGGAAAATTATTCAATGGAGAAAGATGAAAACTGCGCTATAGCCAAAATTCGAGCCCGGGCTATTCCATTTGAAATTGGACTGAAAAAGTTGACCTCGTATTTTTTTTTTCAAATAATTTCTACATGTGACAATTAAAGTAAAAGAAAACAACTGTTATACATTTTATCTCTTAAATGATTACTGTTTTTAGAGTGAAAATTCGTTGATGTTGTCCGTATTTTCCGAATGGGACACATTGTGTCTCGCTGCGGAGCGCGCCGTTGCTCGCCGTGGAGGTTACAGTCCTCCCTGGGGCTTGGGTGTGTGTGTTCTCCTTAGGTTAGTTTACCTAGGTTTAAGTAGTTTGTAAGCTACTGACTGATGGCCACGCAGTTTGGTCCGATAGATTTACAAACATTTGAACACTTTGTGTGCTGTATACCTCAAGAATCTCAAACCGGAATTCAAGTGAACTACGATCCATTTTGAAGCTCAGTGTCTAAAGTTGATGTAGGTGTATAACTATAACATGACGCCAGTAATTCATTGTTGTAAAATCTGCCTTTAATTTATTAAAATAAATGCCTTTTTCATGAGCATGAAAGATACATAGGCTGGAACTTCTCTTTATTATATGTTGATTTCGGTATTAAGTGTTATGGAGTCCCATGTCTCCAACTATGAGAAAATAATTAATTAGTGAATACGTAAGCTCGCTCTGCAGTTTTACTGCTGTTGGCTGCCATCCGCCGCGGCGGCAGAGCTGTGCGCAAGGAGGTGCCCCGCAACGGTGCGCGCGGCCGATCCATGTCGGAGGTTCAAGTCCTCCCTGGAGGATTGTTCTTACGATTAGTTAGTTGAAATAGATTGTAAGTTTAAGGAACGACGCCCACTGCAGTTAGGTCGCATAACTTTACAACCGTTTGAACATTTTTGAATTTGGTTGCCATCCGCCAATTACTAGTGTGACATGCCTCGAAGCTGGATACAGAGAACAGCGGTAAATGACTGACTGGTTGCCTACAACCGGCGTTACGAAGCCGGCTTAATACGGTGTAGCGAGGAAAGGAAATTTGGACACGCTCGGTTAGCCGCGTGGCGTAACGCGCCGCTTTCCAAGGCGGGGAGGCGTACTGGCCCCGTTTCGTATCCGCCTGCCGTATTAACGAAGGGGGTTGGAGTGTCGGCCAGTCGGCATTTGGATTTTAGGGGTTTTCCACATCCACTAGGTGAATACTGGGCTGGTTCCAAGTTCCGCCTTAGGTACGCCATTCGTAAAAGTTTCGTAATGCTTTACTGTTTCACATAACACTATACGCAGACCTTTGGGATTCACATCTCCTCCCCGGGGGCTTTGGTTGGCGACAGGAAGGGCATCTGGCCACGCCGTAAATATTAACACGCCAAATCCGAATTCCCCCATCATGTGCGGGAGAATGGCCAAAGAGAAAGGGAGTAGCCATCAAATTTGGTGCAATTTCTATATACGTTTTATTTTTTCTACTGCTCTCTTTTCAAGACATCGTGAAACTGCTTACTGACACGGTTTTCAAATCAAATGCAGAACAACATGGACTTAATTCCATTTAAAACACATTTTACAGATAAAAGGTGACAAATTATGAGAAGTATTTGATTTTAAATTGTAAAAATACTGCATAAATACCACATCAATCTATACCATAGTGCCTTCATTTTGCAGTTTGTTTGAAAAATTTACTTTGAGTAATTTCCGAGCTAAAAGTGTCATAATCGCGTGTTTTACATTACTCTGACTCCTAAAAATTAACCACAAACGTTTTCGTATCACATCTGCAAGTTTGTTAAAGATATTAACGTATACAACCCATGACACAAAAATGAAACCCCCAAAGACGTAAGGTTTCCTGCAGTCCGATTTGAAATGGAATGGCCATTTCTAGACAGACGCGCTGACCACTACGCCACTGGGGACATAGCCATCACCATGGTCGCGCGAGCGTCCCTGTTTGCCTCCATCCACATAGGCAAATTTTCAACGTATCCACACACTACTGACGTCTGGCAACTACCCATTATTACTCATAGTCGTGGCATGTAGCCGAGCTTGGTAAGAGTTGGGGCCTGGTGCGAATCCGCACTGAAGAAAGAAACATCAGCTGTCAACGTATGATTGTATGTAACACATACGTCTGAAAGAACAGAAGCCTTATGTATACATGGAGAAGAACTTAAAACTGTTTTCATTTTCTGTTTATTTGGAAAAATACAAATCAGATTAATAAAGAAGCAGTGAAAGTTGTTCACATCAAAGAGGACCATTCATTAACATGAAGCTCGAAGCCTCTGCATCACCCCCGGTGGTGGGACAGGGATGCCTTTGAAATCAGTTTTATATTACAGATTTCGATTCTCCAGATAAAAATATGTAACTTTTGTATCCTCATCAGGGAAGTGATTACCACACCTTTGACGAGGTCTTCAACATCTCTATGAGCCTCAGAGTACGTGGAAATGTTACCTACTCTCTCTGCAATCGTTAACACTCTGAAACAATTGCGCGGAGATGTCTGTAGTTCGAATTAATCACTTAAAATGAACAGGCTGACTACGAACTGAGAGCACGATCTCCGCCTGAAGCTTCATTAGAATATGGTATGGTTCACATGACAGCATTATCAAAAATATCAGAAACTGTACCTTTATTTTCAGTGTTTGATGTGTATTTCTTCGGTATTTCGACCTTTTGAATTTTTTTGAGCTCATTTTCATATTTACCGATTACAGCGTCAGCTATCTGTGCCGTGACTTTTAAATCTCAACAATATATAATATATAACCTTCATACTTTAATTTTAATAGTAATCAAGTTTTTATTTGCAATTATGGTTTCGGGATACTGAATATTGATAGTAAAATAAGTTTTGAACAACAGTGTGGTGTATAAGACAGATGAAGGAGAGTAAAATGAAATCCTTGGCTTGGTAGCAGGCACCGCAGATAGTTACCCACCGTAGCTTGCTGCTCGGCTTGCAGGCCTTCGCCGCCCCGTGTTGCTGCTTGAAGGATGCGCAGGACCCGCTGCTGCGCCACCGCCAGCATCTGCTGCCGCCACCTCCAGCTGCAGTGGGGGAACCTCCCCAGCTGCAAGATCCCTCTGCCAGGTTCGTCGCTGAGACCTGGGGCCGTAATCTGTATCTTTCTTACCGTTCGGCTCGGTGTGTTTTTCTCGATGGCGACGTCAATTTCGGTACGGTAGCGAAAATGTTTATTTTGTAAGCTTCTGCGGCCTTCTACCGCCAGAACCTGCCACCGAAATTTCGGGCGCTGCACCGAAATCCTCTGAGCATTCGACAAGGCAGGTTAGTTCGTTTCGGTGCACTTGGATTGTGAAGATAAATTGTTATTTTAGCAATGCTGTGTGGTTTTAACTTCTGATAACGAAACATCTGTTGGTTGTAAGTAATAAAAAAATTAAAAAAAAATTTTCGTGTTTGGATAAATCTTTGGGGAGTTTCGGTGCAAGTCTTGTCCTTAGGCTAGCAGGGGTGCCACGCTTAGTGGCCCATGACTGTTCGATTAGTCGCGGTTGTGTCACATATGGCGACCGTGACAGGACACGAAACGAACAGAGAACGCGAAATTTTGAATTTCACGTAATTCGACCCAGCAAATTCGCGGAAAATGGAAGAAAATTAAAAAAACGCGAACCGAACACGAATCGGTTGTGGAGCATAAAAGTGTTTGTTAAAGGTGTTGCATAAAAGGAAGTAAAGTATAGTTTCCTATACATAATCTAAAATGGATCAGAAACTTTTTAGTTGCCAGAACGTCGTAGACCGCAAAGTAGTGGGAGCAGGCAGGCAGGACGCGGCAAGCTTGGAGAAAGTTCGAGAGCGAGCGACAGGTGGTCTCGCAGTGCAGCCACCTGCAGTAGGCGCACACACACAACAGACGAACGAAACTATTAAAGTTTAGGAAAGACCAACTATTATCAATATAAAAACCGAAGTTAAAGAAGAAATGTTAGTTGCTGATAGTGGATATGAAAATGCATCTTTTGGCATGTCCTGTCCTCGTCCTTACAAAAGTGATACATGCGAATTTTTTTATACCAAATCTAACATAGACAGCATTCCCGACCTCGAAGATGAAGAATCTTTGAGTCTAAAAGACATGTTCTGATTATTAATGAAGCAGAATAATAAACTTAGTTCTGATATCAAAAGTTTAGGATCTGAAGTAATTAACATGGATTCGAAATTGGAATCTAAAATCGGAAGTTTGGATTCGAAAATGGAATCTAGAATTAATGATTTGGATGCAAATCTGAATTATCAAATTTCCGAGTTAAAAATTCTGCTATTCAAAATGAACTCGGAAAAGTTAACCAAAAAGTGGCCTCTCTAAACAATACTGTTGCAAATATGCAAACAGAAATGGGTGCTTTAAAGAATGACGTAGAATTAGTCCAAGGACAGATGAGAGACATCAACGACAGGTTTGATGTCGAAATAATTAAACTGCAGGACAATGTCGAACCGGTAGTCGTAAATAAAATCGACGAAAAAGTATTCGGTTTGAAAACAGAAATCCTTAACTCCTGTAATAATGAAATATCCAAAATAAGATCTGTTGTTGTCAAATGCGAAAACGACACACAAAATTTCCAATTTGGAAAAGAAAATGATCACACAACCTGCCTGTATTGTAGAGAAAATGAGTGCATTTAAAGTACTCGAAAATGAAGAAAAATTTGATCCGGCCAAGAAACACAACGGTTGGCATCCGTTGGAATTTTTACGTAATTGTGAACGTATTCCGACTGATGAATATTCAGACAAGGAAAAGATTAATGCTCTTATCTCCGCAATGACCGGTGAAGCAAAAAGCTGGGCATCGAGTTTGGACACTGGCAGTATGTCATTTACTGATTTTAAAAGTAAATTTACCGAATAATTCTGGTCAGAGCAAAAACAAGAGAGCCTTTGGCTAGAATTTACGATGACCAGATTAAATGAGAATAAAGGCAGAGTTTCTTTTAAAGCATTCTGCGAGAAATGGTATAAAAAACTAATTCATCTCCGTGGAAGAAGAACGGATACTGAAATTATCTAGGAAATGTGTAAAAAAACTTCCCAGAGAATCAAGTAGTTTATTGGCAGTAGTCATCGAAACTTCCAAGAATTCCTTTAAAAAGTGGAAGACAAAGATAATTGGCGCAGTAGCCAAGAGGGCAGCCATTATCAAAACCCAAACGATAATTGTAATGACGAGTACGATAATAGTAATCGAGTTAACGTAAATATCATAAAACGTGGGAGAGGAAGAGGCCGCGGCAACGGTTTCAGACGGGGCCGAGGTCGTGGGTTCGGAACCCACGAATCACCGACTGATCAACAGTCGGAAAACGAAGTAACGCGTACGTCGAGGGTCGGACAAACGCACATAACCGGTATAGACCCAATAAATATATTAACAGAATCTGATTCACAAAATTAAATCAGGAGTGTTGTGTTAGGAAATGCCGCTGCGGCATTAGCTTAAAGGTGGGTTGTCCAAGGCGCGGCTGTTAACTGCGATTGCGGCTCGGCCCCCCTCCCTTTTCCAGCCGTGGCAGATGGCGGCGAGTCGGCAGCACGACGGCAGCCGCTGCCGTTTACCAAGGCGCGGCTCCTGTTCGGCGACTCGGGAAATTCATGACGAAAATAAAATTTCCGATTTTCTTCCTGTAAGAAATACTGCTTGTTAAGGAAGCAAAGCTACATCAGTTCCCACATTTAGTTTTTCGTTACAGATTCTCGTTTTCCTTTAAAAAATTAAAAAGCGCTACTTTCAGTTGTGCGTGTTTTTTCACTTTTTATTACATCTCTGTCGAGTTTGAGGAAACTACGGCGCAAAAAAAATTGGTTTTTTCATATCTTGTAGTATCATACCCCAGCTTGATAACGAAGTGTCTATTTTCTCAAAATTCCTCATAGTTATTCAGATACTTAATTTTCAACTAACCTATTGCATTAAACTTGAAGTGTTTACATCGAAAAATGTAGTCGCTGGCTACTTTGCGTATGGTTCATTTTAGGTCATACATTGTTGCGGATGAAATGAAGCCAATAATTTGAAATTATTTTTAAAGTTGAGAGCAGGACGATACCTGTCTCCGTTTTAGAGATATTGGCTCGTATATCTACGGTACGGGAGCGTCCCAACTAGCGCGCCAGTTCTCTCCATGTGCAACCTGAATTGTGCGGAGGTAACAATCATCACATCTTATAAGCAGTTGAAGATGTTGAACCCTTTTTTTAAATGATAGCCTGGGAAGGAATTCATGTTTTATACAATCATTAATACTCAAAGCTTTTCTTATCTACAGGTATACAGAAATAACTATAGTTTTTTTTACGAAGAAACGAGGTATTAATTAAACAGTATTTAATATTTATGGATGTTTATTTCCGTCTATTGCAACTAAATGAAAGGGGTCTCGCTTCTTTATTTGTGAGCCATCATCAATGGTAGTTTTTTAGTGTTAATTCTATGTGCGACTTCATGAAGCTATGTGTGGATTCTCCAAAGGGATAAAAGTTTTGGTTCTTTAATTCATCAGGCTTTTTTTTTCATTTTAACTGATTGGATTCACCTTCTGTATTGCCTTTCAAATAAGTCCCAGTGTTGGAAACGTACAGTTGATTTTTTTTTTCCAAGGGAGATCAAAAATAGCAAACACATAACAAAGATTTTTCTGCAGCTTGTTAAATGTATCAACAATAGTTGTAAGACTGTTCGCTGTTTTGTTATAATTTATTTCATTCTGACCGGTTTCTGTCCTAAACCATCTTCCAGCGAATATGGAAAACAAAAAGATTTAAAATATCGGAGATGTCATCCATACCGTATACGAGCCATTTGAATCTAAATGGTACACCACAACATTTATCTTTGTTCATATAAACTAAGATAATTTTTGCGGCACGCCACAAAACGGACTGTATTGCTATGAATCAAATTATTGAAAATATTACGTTAACGTTGTCATGCATTTCCTTACACCTGTGGGATCACCTAAACAAATAAAAAAATTGTTACCACCGGTCACATTTTTTATTTCCAAAACCCTAGAGGCCAATACAGCTCCTTTTCCAACCTTCATTTCTCTTTTATTTCTCCGAATATTTTCAGTCTACTCTTATATGTGTCACTAAATTGCCATGAAATCTAAATCTGTTCAACATACAAAGGCATTAGCTTAATGGCGAGACGAGCACATCTTTTGAGTGGTTCATATCCGTTTTTGTTCGGTCCGCTTGGCTCGACATCTTTCTGCCGCTGTCTTGAGTCGTCCGACTTCCATCGCAACACTGCTCACTGGTGCAGTCCTGCGATTGTCGCCGCGTCAGCCGCGCGCCGCACTCCAAACTGAAAGTGCGCATGCGCGAGCAGCCAGCCTCTGACGTCACGAGCCGATCCATCGCAGCCGCAGGCAGCAATCGCGCCTTGGACAACCCACCTTAGTTTGGAGTGCGGCGCGCGGCTGACGCGGCGACAATCGCAGGACTGCACCAGTGAGCAGTGTTGCGATGGAAGTCGGACGACTCAAGACAGCGGCAGAAAGATGTCGAGCCAAGCGGACCGAACAAAAACGGATATGAACCACTCAAAAGATGTGCTCGTCTCGCCATTAAGCTAATGCCTTTGTATGTTGAACAGATTTAGATTTCATGGCAATTTAGTGACACATATAAGAGTAGACTGAAAATATTCGGAGAAATAAAAGAGAAATGAAGGTTGGAAAAGGAGCTGTATTGGCCTCTAGGGTTTTGGAAATAAAAAATGTAACCGGTGGTAACAATTTTTTTGTTTGTTTAGGTGATCCCACAGGTGTAAGGAAATGCATGACAACGTTAATGTAATATTTTCAATAATTTGATTCATACCAATACAGTCCGTTTTGTGGCGCGCCGCAAAAATTATCTTAGTTTATATGAACAAAGATAAATGTTGTGGTGTACCATTTAGATTCAAATGGCTCGTATACGGTATGGATGACATCTCCGATATTTTAAAATCTTTTTGTTTTCCATATTCGCTGGAAGATGGTTTAGGACAGAAACCGGTCAGAATGAAATAAATTATAACAAAACAGCGAACAGTCTTACAACTATTGTTGATACATTTAACAAGCTGCAGAAAAATCTTTGTTATGTGTTTGCTATTTTTGATCTCCCTTGGAAAAAAATTCAACTGTACGTTTCCAACACTGGGACTTATTTGAAAGGCAATACAGAAGGTGAATCCAATCAATCAGTTAAAATGAAAAAAAAAAAAAAAAAAAAGCCTGATGAATTAAAGAACCAAAACTTTCATCCCTTTGGAGAATCCACACATAGCTTCATGAAGTCGCACATAGAATTAACACTAAAAAACTGCCATTGATGATGGCTCACAAATAAAGAAGCGATACCCCTTTCATTTAGTTGCAATAGACGGAAATAAACATCCATAAATATTAAATACTGTTTAATTAATACCTCGTTTCTTCGTAAAAAAAACTATAGTTATTTCTGTATACCTGTAGATAAGAAAAGCTTTGAGTATTAATGATTGTATAAAACATGAATTCCTTCCCAGGCTATCATTTAAAAAAAGGGTTCAACATCTTCATCATAAGATGTGATGATTGTTACCTCCGCACAATTCAGGTTGCACATGGAGAGAACTGGCGCGCTAGTTGCGACGCTCCCGTACCGTAGATATACGAGCCAATATCTCTAAAACGGAGACAGGTATCGTCCTGCTCTCAACTTTAAAAATAATTTCAAATTATTGGCTTCATTTCATCCGCAACAATGTATGACCTAAAATGAACCATACGCAAAGTAGCCAGCGACTACATTTTTCGATGTAAACACTTCAAGTTTAATGCAATAGGTTAGTTGAAAATTAAGTATCTGAATAACTATGAGGAATTTTGAGAAAATAGACACTTCGTTATCAAGCTGGGGTATGATACTACAAGATATGCAAAAACCAAATTTTTTTGCGCCATAGTTTCCTCAAACTCGACAGAGATGTAATAAAAAGTGAAAAAACACGCACAACTGAAAGAAGCGCTTTTTAATTTTTTAAAGGAAAACGAGAATCTGTAACGAAAAACTAAATGTGGGAACTGATGTAGCTTTGCTTCCTTAACAAGCGGTATTTTTTACAGGAAGAAAATCGGAAATTTTATTTTCGTCATGAATTTCCCGAGTCGCCGAACAGGAGCCGCATCTTGGTAAACGGCAGCGGCTGCCGTCGTGCTGCCGACTCGCCGCCATCTGCCACGGCTGGAAAAGGGAGGGGGGCCGAGCCGCAATCGCAGTTAACAGCCGCGTCTTGGACAACCCACCTTTAGGAGGCAGCGAGCAGACAACAGGTGTTGCGGCAGGGGAATCCCCACCCGCCGTAAGGCACGGGAGCGTGGGAAAGTGTTCGCGCAGCTGATTAAAGGTGTAGGTCAAGATGCTGACCTGAATAAAGCTAGCAATATCAAGGGCAATGAACCGATCGTTGAAATAAACTGTATGTCGGAAGAAAAATCCGACTCAAATCAAGTTGCACTGTGCGAGAGGAGCAAGTAGAGGCTTCAGGAATGGCGAGCACAAATGGATAATTTGTACTCGGGCCTATCTACGTGTAGATGGGAAGACTTTAAGCGGGATTATGCAATCCGACCTATAACTGGCAAAGTGTGGAGAAAGAAGTACGCTAGCGAGCTAGCGGTTAAAGATAGTAGGAAAAACAGCGCCGCGCATAGGTCGCGAGCGACTGCAACCGAAAATGATAGGGAAAATGGCACTGTGCATTGGGCTCAGCCTACCGAATTAAAAGCGAGCGAGTCCATGCGTATCCGCTTAGAAAAAGAAAATGAAATTTTGTACGTAGCATGTGGTGTCGCACAAGTACAAAGTGCGCGCCACTTACTTTCGCCGCGCGCCGCCATGCACGCACGGCGCGGCGTTCTCACGACGACAGCCACGAGCGCCCTCTGGGACAACGCCGCTCGTGGCCACCACTGAAGGACATCGGCCACTTCGGACTGAGATAGCAACGAGTTAGGACCTTCGTAATCAGATAGGCACCAGTGAAGACTTTGCTATCGTACAGGCACTAGGCAGGCCTCTAACAACTATGTATCAACATTCTGCAGTACTATGTAAAAGTTAAGTATTGTTACATTCTGTGCAAAATATATCTCTTTCTAATTTACTCTAGTGTTTGTAGTTTCTGGCTGCTCCCCTCCGTACCTGCACCGGCGTGCTGTCTTGTTACTGTGTCGGTCTCGTTCCACTCGGCCACCGACACCAACGACGAGGCTGGGACACAAAAGCGGCGACGAAGTCGGGACACAAAATAGCAGAAAATGAAATCCCGGCAAGCCTAGAATGTTCTGAATTGACTACTGTTATATGCGATTACTCGCATGGCAATGATGATAGTTGCATGAAGAGCATTGAACAAAACGATGACTTTTGCAAATACGAGGTCGCGGTCGATGTTATTAGAGCCGATCAAAAGGACACAGGATGTGATGACAAAATAAACATAGAGCCCGAAAGTAGTAAAATCAATATGGTTTCTGTGGAACCGACAGAAACATAATCAGCTGAGCTAGATAAAACCATATTCCTTGCTGATTTAGAAGACGCGAATCAGGAAAAACTTGCTGATGCATCTATATGCAAAGCAGTATTATGCGAAGAGGCAGATAGTGATTTAAATCTATCTGTTGATGACTCTTCTGTAGAAAGCGAAGAAGGATTGGACGAAAGTGAAACAGAAGAAATTAAATTAGATCTTGATGAACAAAACCGGCCATTGAGAGTAACGCAAGACCCTAAAAAAGGAAGCTTAAACGCAGACGTACTGTACCAGAACAGTTTCAATCATGATGGGACGCTGGATACGGCAGAAAAAATAAATCTCAGTATCATGGATCCTAGTACGATCACGATACAAAAGAACCTCCTGACATTACAAATGGCGAAAGCGAAACAGGTTTAAGAAATTTAATTTCTAAACTTGCTCCCGAAATTGCGTCGGGGCAGAAAAAGAAAGAACCTTCTGACATAACAAACGAGGAAATGGCAATCCAAGACTTTGAATTGTCACGAATCAAAGAGCCTTCCGATAAAGTAATTACGGAAGCCGCGGTGAAGGTTCAAAGAGAACGCACATCCGACAAAGTACCGCCGGATAAAAACAAAAAACAGTACCTGGTATGACTTGGAAGGATTGTTTAACTGACGATGAACTGCTACGAGAAGAGCAAGAAGCGGAAGAAGTACAGTGCACTAAACAGGCAATGGTGCCAATAGAGTTATATGGAATAGCACTAAATGTTTTGCTTGATCCGGGCGCTCTGATTAGTGCAATTTTATAATCATTCTTTGAACATATTGCAACTGAACTAGAACTGGTAATCATGTCCGTTAGCGGAGTCAAGGTAGTTAGCGCCACTGGAAAGACGAGTAAACCTATTAAATTTCAAGTTCTGATAGAATTCAGCATTAAAGGTCGAGAATTTGAATATGATTTTTTAGTGGTTCCGGATTTAAGTTCCGAAATGATCCTTGGTATAGACTGGCTTAATAAAGAAAAAGTTGTCATTAATTGTGAATGGCAATTAATAGAAATGAATAAAGGGAAATATATATTAGAAATACGATTCGAAGAGAATGAGGCCACAACTGGCGAAGAATTCGAATCCATGTCACTAAAATTTGAGAATGAAAATGAGGGTTTAGGCTACTTGTACGAGCTTTATCACGTCCAGTCATTAATTGACGATGAAAAGACGGAAGTAGTATTTCACAAACTGGTTGACGAAGTTGAGGAACTAAACGAAGAACAGAAGTCCCAATTAATAACCATTTTGGAAAGAAACAGAGTGACCTCATTCTAGATTTCAGGCTAGCAGATTTACTTGAATCTCTTCAGCAAAGTGTTAATTAAAAAAAAAATAGTTAACTGAAACAGAATCATTAGTTTCGTGGTAGGGAGAAAGATTTCATTATTTTCGACAAAGTGATATATACTAGTCACTGTTCTTTTAGTAGATTTTTGAATAATCACAACCAATTTCTCACATACTTACACAGAACATTAGGAACAGTTCTGACCATAACATCAGTAGATTTTTATTATTTTTTACCACTAATTATAAGCCTTTCAGTAACTTTGTTTCTGAGTGCCACTGGCACTGCAATACTGCATTCCACGCTATATTCTATAGTAACAGAATGTAACTGATGAGATGAGTCTTACCGTTACAATAATTTAAATAATTGCTGCTTTCATTCAAATCTTTCTTATTTTTGTGATTGGTATTTGTTTTTATTTCTTATGAAACAGGTGACAAAATTTCTTCCACCCTTTATTTATTCTGCACCAAGCTTCTAAATTTAACTAAATTTTTAATTTATCACTGCTTGGTATTCTTACGCCTCATTAGGCTGGCGATTGTGTATAAATTTTTATTAATGAAATATTTTGTTAATAATTTTAATTAGCCCAACAATAGTATTGCTAGATTACCTAAGTTAATTTTTGTTTCATAGTAATCAGACTTCTCTTACTGATATAAACTACACCTATTTCAAACATAGTTATCGCTTACCATAATTCATTTCCTGTTTGGATAAATATTTGGGGAGTTTCGGTCCAAGTATTGTCCTTAGGCTAGCACGGGTGCCCATAACTGTTCGATTAGTCACGGTTGTGTCACAACCCATGCCCCAGGGAAGACTCGAACCTCCCACGGCGAGCTACCGTGCACTCCGCAGCAAAGCGCTTTAGACCGCTTGGCTACTCCACCGCGGCGGAAGTTACTTTATTACATTAAATGTTCAAATGTTTGTAGAACTTATGGGACTTAACTAAGTGGTCATCAGTCCCTAAGGTTACATACTACTTATGAACTAGCTAAGACTAAGGACGGCTCAAATAGCCATGCCCGAGGGGGGATTCGAATTCCCGAGGCGGGAGGCCGCGCGATCCGTAACATGGCGCTCCAGACCGCTACTCTCAAGCCGACCATTTCTTGTCCGTTTATAATCACATAAAGGTTTCCTGCGCATCTGAATTTCAATTTCATGTAATGTATTTCATGACTATATTAATACGAGGTTTGGAAATTAAATAGTGCCAACATTTCTGTGGAGCCACTATGCAATGGAATCTACTATTGTCGCTGATACGACACGTTGACATACCTACCTTACCTCCGGGTAAATGGACTCGCCCGTCCCACGTCACCGGCTTGCGCACAATCGTGGGAAGCACAGTTACTTGCAAACGAGTGGTCTAACTATGTTTTCGAAACAGGATCAACGGTAGACCGTCAATGCACAGTATTACATCTCGTTTTTGGAGCATCACCCGCGACCAGATTTGCTAAAGACGCGGCAACACTTTCTGCGCAAACCACCCACCATTTTGAACGACAATGCGCGGGCGCATACAGCGCAAGCTGTGGCTGCTCTGTTCGATCGATGGGACTGGGAGGTACCGTACCATATACCATACTCCCCGGACTTAAGTCCTTGTGACTTTGATTTGATTCCAAATATGAAGGAACCACTTCGTAGCATTCGCATCAGAACTGTTCCAGAGAGCCCACAGGCAGCAGACCGCACCATCAACAGAACAGGCTCTGCTGACAGTATACTACGCGTTCCACATCGCTGGAAACGGGCTCTATACAAAGATGGTGACTACTTTGAAGGACATTGATAGGTGCAAGCATGTAACGCTTTTGTATCGGTTGTGAATACATAGTTCAAATGTTTGTCAAGCTTAAGGGACTCAACTGTGGAGTCATCAGTCCCTATGAACTACCTTATACTAAAAACGACACAAACATCCATGCCCGAGGGGGGATTCGAACCCCCGACGAGGACCGGCCTCGATCATCGTAGCGTAGGTCCTCAATGCGCTCGGCCGCTCCGCCGCGGCGTGAATAAGTATTACCACTATTTAAGTTCCAACCCTCGTAGTTTCCACAGAGGTAAATATTTTGTCCACATCGTGTAGTACCAGCATATTCGACTTAATTGTTGTTTGTCTTTTAGGATTCCACTCTGGGCGTAAGCCTACTGAAATGTGTTGGTAGTAAATTAAGAAAACTTTCAGTGATATTGTAATTTTAACTAAAGTAATCTCTGCATTACTGCATGCGATATGCTTTACGTCTTCTCTGTTCATTCCTTCCGTTTGACAACGAGGTATCCCACGCATTCAAGTTGCAATTAGATTAACTGCTCTATTTTCGAAGAAAACTACATTCCAGTATCAAAAAGAAAATGGAAAATGCGTCTTCTAAGTGTTCTGTCAATGAAACGTAGTCGTTGGTTCGCCTTCCCTACTATATTTTCTATGGTTGGTTTCCAAAATAAGCTTAACGCTTTATACTTCGCGGAAACTTCCGTGCCTAATCTTCTGCTGAATCTGAATTGGAATCATGTTGGTGAACGCTAAATTTCTTATTACGTAGTTTATGCTGCAGTGTCACTTTCACATGAAGCTACTAACATACCGCTTATGTTCACATAAAAAGAGTTATGAAGGTCATGCACGGCACAGCAGTCATTAAGCAGTTGCATCTGTTCATTATCTCTCTCTCCTAAAGCTTCCGCTACTGTAAAAATAATTGTTTGCATCTCCTCATAACGAATTGTGTAGATTGTGTTCGTTACGTTTTGCCGATTATGTATTTTACGTGGGAACTTTGATTCAGTCCAAGCTGCGCCTTACCTCTCAAACGCTACGCCGACATCAGCAGATTTTACAGGGACTGAAAGTTCATTTTGCAGGGCAACTGCCTCCCTATGACATACACCTTCTCAATGTTACCAACCCATATTATAAAAGCTATTTATGTTAAGTCTTTTAGCGTCACCGATAAATTTAAACATAAAAGATATAGTTTGTTTCGATTGTGTAACTTATATAGCATCTAGAAACTTTTAATCTACGGTGAGAAACACTTACTCTATCAGTCTCTATAAAAATTATTAATAAATGTATTTTTAAATTAATTCTAAATTTGTATTCTGCCAAGACTTAGAAAATCTACCGAATAAAATCGCGTCCCGTAGCTTCTACTGCAACTTACCTTTTCGTAATTTGCGGCTTGGAGGTTTTCACCTTATCCAAAATAAAATACTGCAATCTCGACATACAGATGATCAACATATAAGATCTTTTTACTATCCACATTTATAAAATATTTTTGACTAAAGTAGTGGAGAAACTTGCGTATAGAAGTAAACTAGGACCCATTAAGTTGAACAATGGCTTAAAATATTCCTAGCACTGGCTAGAGAGGCATTACAACATGACTTAAAATTATTTGCGACAGACTGAAGTTTCTCGCGTGTATTTTCATTAAGAATGTAAAGAGTGCATTTTTAGGGAGAAAACGAGATTAATGAAATTACGTAATATGAGAACTAGTTGGGCGATATTTATTAGATTCGTATACCCGATATTTCTGCTATGACGTCGTAGCTGAAAACTATGATTAAAATGGAAGCCTGGTAATTTCAGTGTTACAAATGGCCACCTCAAACTAGCGAGATGATAACAGCCCAGTTCCGATTAAGCAAAGCGCCGAAACATCTTTTCCGTAACCAATTCTTCGTTGCTGAATTTTGTATGAATAAGAAAAAGCTGTCGGTGTGGTAAGGAAATATGACGGAGTTTTATTAGATTCGTATACGAAATATGGCTACTTTGACGTCGATGCCGAATCAAAATGGAGGATAGGTAGTTTGCGTTGCAAATGGCCACCGACAGATGACGTATACCTCAAACTAGCGAGATGATAACAGCCTAGTTCCAGTTAAGCAAAGCAACGGAGTTTAGGTATGTTATTGAAGAAATCTTTTCCTTTACTTCGTCTTAGTTGCTGAATTTCGTATGACTAATATGAGGCTGTCGGTGTGGTAATGGAAAGGTTACTCGCTTGTCACTTACGAGAAGGCTTTGGTGAAATATATAAGACAAAAATCAAAGCAATACAATTGTTGCATTAATATTGTGTCACTGATACTGCAGCCCCTGCGTTCAAGATTGTCTTTCTCGTGTGGAAGTTGTCTCGATCAGCGACTTGGGTTTCGTTAATATGGTACAATATTTAAAACCACACCAATGTTGGTGTAGCTGGCCGTATATTTGAATAATTAGATGGAAAAAATGTATCATAACAGTAAAATCATTTTTTAACAATATAAGGAGATAAGATGAACTCAAGTAAGAATTAAAACTAGTTTTGTAAATATCTATTCACAAAGCTAGCAAAGCGCAAAATTACTAGAAGCAATCGCATGCATCATAGGGGATAATCATTTGAAAGAGATGTGAGACAGAGCTGAGAGGCGCGACGTGTGTCTTACCGAGAGTCAGTGGTCTGCGCTAGGCTGGGCGTCAGCGCGCGGCCTGGCTGTAGAGACAACTGCCGCGACGGCTGCGCTCGGCCTCCCGCGGGCCGCCGCCACGCGCAGACGCCGCCGACGCCGAAGACTGCGCCCACTGCGCATGCGCCGCCGCCTCCTACCCTTCAGCCCCCGGGTACCGCCGAGGCTACCTATCCTTCGAGTTCGTTACTGGTAGCTAACGTCAGTACTTCCCATTCGTGGAAATAAGAATTTCCCGCGTTTTCCATTGGCAAAAAGTACAATATGTGAGACCATTGCTAACTCAAACGTATGATCTTTACAAATGGTTGATAAAGGAAGGGAAGGAATCAGGATAGGAAAGAAAGGATTGACAGTGGCCGCATGTGGGCATTAGTATTAAGCAATGGCAACAAGTGAAAATGTGAGCGGGACCTGGAATCGAACCCGGGTCTTCCGCTTCGGGCCAACGGTCGCCTTAACCACTTGGCCACCCGTGCTCGCCTCCCGTCCGTCTCAAATTCTCACAAGTTGCACGCTATGTTTGTAGCGCCCCCTATCGTCCATGCCCTCTTACACTCGCTATTACGGATTCTTCAAAAAATATTCAAATGTTTGTTAAGTTTATGGGACTTAACTACGGGGTCATCAGTCCCTAAACTTACAAACTACTTATGAACTACTTACGAACTAGGACGGCACAAATATCCATGCCCGAGGGGGGATTCGAACCCCCGACCGTAGTGGCCGTGCAGACCGTGACTGGAGCGCCTCAGTCCCCGCGGCCACCGCGGCCGGCTACGGATTCTTGTGCGAGGTCGGACGTATGACCGCATCTGCGGTAAAATAACTGAAGCTAACGCCGTCGTCGCGTTTAAATACTTATTGTATTGGTTTGGTGTCTGTTCTTTCGGACGTCCGAAAGGACAGAAATGTTCAAATGTTTGTTAAGTTTATGGGACTTAACTACGGGGTCATCAGTCTTACAAACTACTTATGAACTACTTACGCACTAGGACGGCACAAATATCCATGCCCGAGGGGGGATTCGAACCCCCGACCGTAGTGACCGTGCTGACCGTGATTGGAGCGCCTCAGTCACCTCGGCCACCGCGGCCGGCCGGAAAGGACAGACACCACACCAATACAATAAGTATGATCTTTACGTCGACGAGAGTTGCACTTAATTGCTTGACATCCAAAATGCAATTCCAAAAAAATGTTTAAGTGTTTGTAAAGTTTATGGGACTTAACTGTGGGGTTATCGTTCCCTAAATTTTCTAACTACTTATAAACTACCTCATACTAAAGACGGCGCAAACATCCATGCCCGAGGAGGGGTTCGAACACCCGACGGGCAACAGCCTACCGCATCGCAGCATAGCGCCTCAATGCGCTCTAACCCTCCGCCACGGCGCAACACCAAGAAGGACCGGAGATATAACATGTATTTATGTATGAGGGGTGTTGAAATGAGAAAGTAAGAAACGACATTGTGGGAATAATTGAAGTCTTTATTCAAAAGTAATCACCAGAGGCCTCAGCACTACTAGCCCACTGTTTAACGAGCCGATGGAGTCTGTGTTCCACAATTCCTGTGGCTGTGACAAGAGCCAATCCTCTACTGTGTCCTTCAGTTTGTCGTCCGAATTTAAGCGCTTCCCTTTCAGATGTTTATTATTATTATTACTATTACTATTATCGGAACAAACGGATAGAATTCACAGGGTGACGAATCCGAGTCCGGGCTGTATGGCGAATTCTCAACCTGCTCCCACTTGAACTTTGACAGTACACTTTGTGTGACCCTGGAGACATTTGCACGCGCACTATCGTGCACAGAATCACTCTGTCAGTGAGCAGCAGAGGCTGTTTGCTCTTGCTGAATATGTGTAGGCTATGGAATGCGTCACAGTACCCCTCACTGTTAATGGCTTTTCCGTGTTCCAGAAATTAGATGAGTATCGGACATCGGACGTCGCTAAAGGCGGTGAGCATTACCTTGGCTGCTGAGGACACAGCCTTGCATTTTTAGGGGAATGTTACAACGCATTCTTTACATCCATAGATGTCAAGCTGCGTTATCCTACAGCGGCATATTCAAATTTCAACCGGTTTGGTTGTTAAGAGGTTTCGCACGTTTTCGTTTGAACACAACTCGTACAAAAATGATTGAAAATACAGAGCCTTGTAACGTGAGGGGGACGATGAAAGTATTATTGCGTCTCCACTGCTAGCTGTGATTGCTGCAGCGCGCATGGGCATTGAATCAAAGAGACTCTGGATGTATTGTTGGGGTATAACTGTCTATACTGCTCCCACATATTTCCAGGTTGATACGGCGTAGCAGTGGGTAGTGCATCCCAGGCCTCTTGTTCCTCAATCTTTGACCAGACGTTTTTGATAGGGAAGGTCAAAGTCCCGGGTGCTGTCCCATACGCAACGAAATAGCCTTCACCGTTGCTTGCCAATTGTGGCTGCACATTATCCTGTTGCACTGTTTCTATCGCCAGGCTCCAAGGGCATTTTTTTTTACTTTATTGTAATTTTAAAGCCACCTGGTGGTTGCAGGCTGCCAGTGGCTCCATTGCTGCTCTTCAGCCGACAGTACAAACAACTTTGACATGAAGACTTAAAACATACAAAGGGAGTAAAATAAACTCAGAATTTAAAACACTGGAAGGAGATAAAATTGGAGAATTGACAAAACACAAAGAGCAGTTAAACACATATTCAGAAATTAAAATAGACACAGAGGGTAAAGCTCACATATATGCAGTATTAAAACTCGTGTAGATTAAAACTCACTTATGGAGGACAGTAGCCTATGATGAGAGCAAACATTTAAAATCACATGGCAACGCAATATTCTGCCAACTCGGCGGTTGCTGAAGTTTTAAAATTGGAGACAATTAACAGGAACTCTACCACTGACAGTGTAACACAGACGATGCACTGATAAAATCTGGTGGCACAGGGATGAGGCCGTGAGGGGAGGTGCAGAGGGGATGGACGGGTGGTGAAAGGTGAGGGGGGTATGAGGGAGGACAGCGCAAGGACTCCTGGGGAAGGAGAGGGAGAGGAAAGCCAAGCGTGGTGGTGGTAGAGGGGGGGGGGAAATGGTACAGGAGGGGGAAGGAGAGAAGGGGCGTACAAATACGGGGAAGGATTAAGGTTAGTAGGATGGATCGCAGTCGGTACGGATCCATAGGCATTGGTGACCATTGGCGGACTATGTAGGGTAGCGGGGCGGAGGGGGCCGACCGCCCGAGCCTCTCGTTTTTTTTTTTTTTTTTTTTTTTTTTTGGGCGGGGGGGGGGGGGGCTCCAAATGCCCCGAAAGCACTTTTTTTGTGCCCCCCTTACGTACTGAGGCCTACAAATCTTTAATGCCTCTCTACCTGGGGGGTCTCCGAATATCAAAATTTACTTTTTGATAGTAATATATGGATTTCCAAGTGGATGGGGGGGCCTTGTTTTGTTTTGCCACCACCCCGGGCCTCCGAAAGCCTTAGACCGCCACTGTTAGTGACAATCTTATCTCTATAAATGGACGTGTGTATGTATATATGCATGTTCCCTATGGGCTCCGCCAGGCAGAGGTAGCAGAGAATATTCAACAAACAGCGAAGAAGAAACTGAATTAACGACTGTGATGCATAGAACTACCCAAAGAAAAAGAAAAAAAGCGGTCTGCAGCGCCACATTACTGACTGCGCGGCCTCCCGCGTCAGAGTTTCGAAACCTCTGTCGGGGAATGGATGTTTGTGTTGTCTTTAGTATAAGTTAGTTCATATGTAGTTTGTACGTTTAGGGACTTAAGACTCCACAGGTAAGTCCGTTAAGCTTAACAAACGTTTGAACATTTTTTATAGACTCCAAAACGGCTGGAGCCTGATCAAATCTTTATATTAGCCCACCGGGTTATCCTGTGCAGTTTGGTAGCGATCGGTTCAAGATATTTATTGACATATATGTAAAAATTTACCTCTATCATTTGGAATAACAGTTACCCCTTAGCGGAGAAAGAGCCGACCGCCACTCTTCTGTAACTATAACGCTGCTGCTTGGAGCAGTTGCGTCGCGCCCGAGACAGTTCATGACGAGTATTTGCCTTGGACAGTGATGTTTATGAATCATGACAGCACACAATAACGATCCACAATTTCATGTGTTCTTTCAGCTTAAAACAGGTATGTTGCTTGTTGGAATAAGGTAAGGCTGTCCTATTGATAGGAAAAACAGGGTCGCTACAGCGATTTGGCAATTGTCAGCCAGTTAAAGGAGGTCTGCTTTAAAGCTACTCGTTCAAAACTGGTCTGATGTTAAATGCAGCACTAATAATAAAATTAGCATCATCTGATAGTTAACATTCATGATAACTAACTTTTCAATCAAGTTGATTAAAGAGTCGTTGAATACATTTATTATTCATTGACACTACAATTCTGGTTGGTTATGGCCTTAATATTAATAACAGCACAGTTAATTAAAAAACTGTGTTTAAACTGATTGAAAGCGCAACAGATATTTTGATCAAAGCAAGAACATTACGTAGTCTGCATAAGGCTCACTGACTACACTATAAATTTGACTGCGAGAGAAATCTGAAAAGAATATAAACCACTTTCTAGTAATGCAACTGGGAGAATTTATCCCGCTAACTGACTGATTGCAGAAACTTAGTATCTTGTTCACCTGTGTAGCAATGCACAACAATAACTATTATCATTAAACGTCACACCAATAAAGAAATCTGTTAATCAAACTCAGCTTAGTGAATATTATGCTTTGACTTTAATAGTCAATAATATTCAATGAAAGGAAGAAGATTAGCTTTCTAGCTACAAAAGTGAAACAGGTAAATAAGTTTAACTTTCATAATTATTATTAGCAATAATCATTACATTACCTTATGATTGGAGAACAACAAAAATCTTCTCAGACTGAGTGATACAAAGTGATACAAAGTCTTATAAAGACAGAACTTTGTCTGTGAAATTCAGATGTACAAAACTTGTTGCCTCAGCAGCCAACCAAAGCACGTTCGTTCAATACCAGAGTTACACACCGACTCTCTCCTTCTGCTGAGCTACTACTCACGTACATAATCTTTGACAGAGATGTTAGACAACAGAGTAAATCATAGACGTAATTACTCAAAGAAGTTCATTTAACATTATATACACAAATATCGATACAAGACAGGCGAAACAATGTTACTGAATTTGTACAGACATGATTCAAGCTAGACCAACAGTAACTATTTTTTTACAACTGAACACGATGACAACCTCATGCATATTCATTATTTAAACAAAAATACGATATTATCGATATTCTGTTACTGAGAATATAACAAGCAAATGTCCAAATGTTTGTAAATCTATTGGACCAAGCTGGTATGATCATCAGTCCCTAGACTTACAAACTACTTAAACTTACACTAAGGACAACACACTCCCTCATGCCCGAGGGAGGACTCCGACCTCCAACGGCGAGCAGCCGCGCACTCCGCAGCAAGGCGCCTTACAGCGCACAGTCATTCCACCGCGGCATTATATTACGATGTGATTATAGAAATAAAAATGTATAATACTGATATAATTGATATAAATGTTGGTAGATAACTAATTAAATAACAAATTATGACAAGATGTTGTATAAGTGGTTCCATTATCAATATGTAAAATGAGATCCCACAACTGTTTGCTCTCCGATAATTATTCGTGTTTTGTCATTTTCTACCTCCATCAGTGTTGTGTTATCTCACCTAAGCTCGTCCACTCCACCGCGGTGATGGAACAGGCGAACGTCATGGTGGCTTAGTGGTTGCGTCGTAAACTCTTCTCTAAGAGTTCTCTGTTTCGAATCTACTTAAATACTGCATTTATTCTCCCTTACCAAGAATTGGCTCTACTACATCAGTCATGAAAGATAAGAACACATTTTAAAAGCTTTCTCCAGATCTACAAAGCTGTATGCCGCACGAGAAGGGCCGCGCGGTCTGGAGCGTCATGTTACAGATTGTGTGACCGCTCAGATGTTCGAGTAGTTCCTCGAGCATAGATGTGTTAAGGGGACCTGGACGTGAACGGGCTGCATTTTCATTCCTAGCTTCCGTTGCACATTACTCTTGTTCTACAATGCGGAGGAGTTTGCGATTTTGTACCAACACTGAATGACATTAACTCAAGGTGTAATGGGAAATTTATTGAAATATCTGTTATAGTTTAAGAGTTACAATATTTGGCCTAATAGATGTTTTTATAATATACGTTCGCATTCTGGAATAATTTTCTGGTGAATCGTTAGTCTAATAGGATGAAGAATGTTGCAGGCTGCTGTCACCATCCGTAGGAACATATTATGTCTCTTGTTTTGTAGTTTGGATTATATCCGTGGAAAAAGAAAAACCCTTATTGCATTTCATTACTATTTTGACTAAAAACTACCGTTAAAATTGCATACAGAATGCCAAAAAATCTTTTACGCAATGTATTAGGCAGAATACAAAGATACTGTTCCATTCTTCAATTGGGAGAAATTTGGTGAACATAGCTAAAATCATTATGAAAATACAAGTAAGTAATGTTCTGAAAATATAGTTTCGAGATAATGAGAAAAAATGTTCACAGTGTTTTTGGCTAATCGGATGCCTCTTTCAGAACATTCCAGTGACATAATATAGCTGGCAAGCTGCTTCTTTATCTTCTGCAGACTTTTTCAGGAGTCTTTTTCTTACTGTGGACTCTATAGTGGTGGCTTTTATAACATAACCTTGCGTATCTAGACACGAAGAACTTTCGTTATAAACTGCGATTGGTCACAGAAAGTAATCTATGGAGAAAGATGAAAAATTTCGGTATAGACGAGATTCGAGCTCAGGTCCTCCTGCTTTCGGGCTATTCCATTTGAAATTGGACGGAAAAAATTGACCTCGTATTATTTTCAAATAATTAATTATTTCTACATTTGACAATTAAAGTAAAAGAAAGCAAAAAATAAAAATAAAAATTTATTCCATAAATAGTTACTGTTTTTCGGGTGAAAATTCGTTGAAGTTATCCTTATTTTTCGAACGCCAGGGTGAGATGCCTCGCAGCTGGACAGAGAGAACTGCGGGCAATGACTGACTGGTTGCCTACAACACGGCGTTACAAGTCGGCTTAATACGGTGCAGCGTAGGAAGGAAATTTGGACACGCCCGGTTAACCGTGTGGTGCAACGCACCCTTTCCAAGGCGGGGAGGCGTACTGGCCCCGTTTCGGATCCGCCTGCCGTATTAACGAAGGGGGGTGGAGTGCCTGCCAGTCGGGATTTGGTTTTTAGGAGTTTTCCACATCCCCTAGGTGAATACTGGGCTGGTTCCATGTCCCGCCTTAGGTACACCATTCGTAAAAGTTTTGTAATGGTTTACACTTTCAAACATGTAACACTATTCGCAGACCATTGGGAAACACCCCAGGGGCTTGGGGTAGCGACAAGAAGGGCATCCGGCCACGCCGTAAATATTAACACGCCAAATCCGAATTTCCCCATCATGTGCGGGAGAATGGCCAAAGAGAAAGGGAGTAGCACGGAAATTTGGTTCAATTTCTATATACGTTTTATTTTTTCTACTGCTCTCCTTTCAAGACACCGTGAAACTGCTAACTGACACTGTTTTCAAATCAAATGCGGAACAACCTGGAATTAATTTAATTCCATTTGAAACGCATTTTATAGATAAAAGGTAACAAATAATGAGAATTATTTGAATTTAAATTGTAAAAATACTGCATAAATACCACATCAATCTATACAATAGTGCCTTCATTTTGCAGTCTGTTTGAAAACTTTACTTTGAGTAATTTCCGAGCTATAAGTGTCATAATCGCATGTCTTGCATTACTTTCACTCTTAAAAATTAACCACAAACGTTTTCGTATCACATCTGCAAGTTTGTCAAAGATATTAACATATAAATTCTATGACACATAAATGACACCCCCAAAGACGTAAGGTTTCTTGCTGTCCGATTTGGAATGGAATGGCCATTTCTAGACACACGCGCTGACCACTACGCCACTGGGGACACAGCCATCAACAAGGACGCGTGAGCGTCCCTGCTCGCCTCCATCCAGATACGCAAATTTTCTACGTATCCACACACTACTGACGTCTGGCGACTACCCATTATTACTCATAGTCGTGAATTGTAGCCGATCTTGGTAAGTTTTGGGGCCTGGTGCGAATCCGCACTGAAGAAAGAAACATCAGCTGTAAACGTCTGATTATAAGTAACACATACGTCTGAAAGAAGAGAAGCATTATGTGTACAGGGTGAACAACTTAAAACTGTTTTTATTTTCTGAATATCTGGAAAAATACAAATCGGATTAATAAAGTAGAAATAAAAGTTGTTCATCTCAAAGAGGTCCATTCATTAACATAACGGTCGAAGCCTCTGCATCACTCCCGGCGGCGGGACTGGGATGTCTTTCAGCCTGTGGCTTCATTCGATTATGGTATGGTTCACATGTCAGCATTATCAAAAATATCAGAAACCGTACATCTCTTTTCGTAATCTGATGTGTATTTCTTCGGTATATCATCCTTTTCACATTTTTTCAGCTCATTTTCATATTTACCGATTACAGCATCATCTATCTCTGCCGCGACTTATCGAGTTTGTCCAGTTAACGACAGGAGATACTGAAACTGATTATGAGTGAATCTAAAACATTCCTTTAGCTTTTTCCAAACGACAAACAACTGTTTTGTTATTAAAATATTGTACGCTCCTACTTCAGTAAGCACATTAGTCTGACTAATTTGCGCTTCTAAGAACTCCTTCTGTGACCTCTCATCACTTTAAGAGAAGCATGATCTGCAATATTTTATAGCATGCACATGCGGTCGCAGTAGTTTCTTCGATATTGGAGGTTCACTCTGATCACAAAAAGAAAGATGAAATTGCTGTGAGTTTAATAACCATCATCACAGAGGAAGAGGTGGTGGGATAGCTCAATGCCCACCTCGAAATCCAAATCCGCATCATCCATCAACTTCCTCTTCAGTGAGGGGGCTCTCATCTACAACCGCCACTACAAGATGGATCCATCCCAATTCCACCATTGTGGGCGATGCCTAACATAAAATGAGGATCTCACACGAAATTGCCGGCCGTGGTTGCCGAGCGGACTGCGGCGCGCCAGTCACCTTCTGTACGGCCACTACGGTCGGGGGTTCGAATCCCCCCTTGGGCATGGATATTTGTGCCATCGTTAGTATTAACTAGTTAGTAATTAGTTTTTAAGTTTAGGGACTGATGACCCTGTAGTTAAGCCCCATAAGCTCTACAAACATTTGAACATTTCACACAAAATTGCTGCAACAACCCCCCTGCCCCACCTGCACCACACTGTAAGTCGATGCATTTCCTCAATGTCGTAACCTCGACTCCCCTCCCACCTGCAACACTTGTGGCGCCCCTTAGCCTAGCCCACCTAATCCTACAAGTATTCTATCACTCCGTACCTGTCTGACTCTACCTGTCTGTCCCATTGCCGCCTTCCCCCAACCACCCCGAGAACTTCCTTTGTACTCCTCAATGAAGTAACGGGACATCATCCGTTTCATCACGACCATCCTTCAGAACTTCCACGCCTTCCAGAGTTCCCATACATTTCAGAAAATTATCCTAGCTGCCCGATCTCTCTTCCAGCCAGAAACTATCGCTACATTCTCGCGAAACCACTTCCACTTAACCTTCTCTTATAACATTGCCGTCGTCTAAAGCACACCCGTCACCTTTCTACCATCTCCCCCATCCATCTCTCCCCCCCCCGTCCCTCATGGCACACACACACGACACCCTCCTCTACCGTAATCTTCGCTCCGTCCCTGACAACAATCCTTTTTTCATGCACACCCTCTCCCATCACTGCGTGGACGCCTTTCTCCTAAACAAATCCATCCTCCAATCCCACCATTCGATGATCACTGCTCCTTTCCTCCTCCATCACACTGATTGCCCCCCCCCCTTCCGCCCTTTGCTCAAGGCAGAGTGGCGATTGGCTACCTCCGCCATCACCCTGTCCAACTACAACCTCTTCTAAAAAATCACACTGAACACCTAATCCTCAGGCTCTTCCTCCCATCACTCACTGTTACCCTGACCACCTTCTTCATTTGCGGTACTTCCACTGTGACTTCTTCCCCCACATCGACCATACCCTCAAAACCTATGTGCTTTCCGCCAACCTTAACCTTTCTTCCCGCTGCCTTGGTGAACTCCGGCGGTTGTTTCAGCTTGTCACTTTGCTTAGGGGCGACTCTGTTCCCTTCCCATTTTACCTCTATTTTGAAATGTGGCTTATTATGTTGCTCACGTAAGAATAACAAATGAACATGATAATTGAGTAATTATCTGTACAGCAAACTTTGTGAGGTAATTATTGTTGTCAGTCACAGTCTTATTCCATAACCATGAAAATTAACTGCTGATGCGAAATGAAGCATGAGCAGCAGAGAATTGCGTTGCATCAAATGAATTTCATTAAAAGTATCGTATCTAACGACGCAAAAGTTCCGTTTTTGTGTAATAGGCATTAGGAATATTAAACAGCTGTGACATTCAAATCCATAGTGGGTTACTGTAATCCAGTTTCGCTCCAGACGGTAGTAAAAGGACAACTATTCCGAATAATGGCGAGCTCGGTGTTCGTCACTTGGCATCCCCAGAGTTTTAGGAGATATTTCGGTGTGATTTTGTCACTGACGAGTTTGAAACACGAGACTAATCACAAATATCAAACTGCCAAACCACAAGCACCTAGGAATACACCATGCAGGAAGTAGACATCTGAACAATCATCTTAGAATGAAGTCGGCCATCTATTCCAAGAAGCAGACATTAACTTGATAATACAAACAGCAAAACCAAGGAGGTAGATTAATTTGTAAAATCCCCGAGTCCAAGAGTCGGCGTTTGGTGTTTCTTCGCCCTAGCAAGAGCCTTCCTCTGTGAAAATAAGGAGACAAATGACGAAAAATTCGAGGAGTAAAAGATTCGATAATGGATTTCGTGGATTTAGAAGCCGACGCCGTTTATTCCGTTACGAACGCTGGTGTAGTAGGACAGCATTACATAGCGGTGGGTTTCAGTTATTGTGCAGAATATAAAACCACGGTTTTTCGTCAACGCGTGCGTACTTTCCAGATAAGGTCTGCCACATCTGAATAGGTAGTAGGCCTATGTTCCTGCAGAGGTTCAAAAAACGGCTATGCTGATGTAACGTTTCTGGTCAGTAACAACTTTTGTAGTGGATATAGTATCAAAAAGTATTAACTCTTCACTCAGCCAGATCATATGATGACTTATAATAAATTAGACACGTTTTGGATGACTGAACGAAATAGAAAATCTGCGTGCAGATGTTCTGATAATTTTTACAGATATAAAATTTCTGTAAACATAGGTTTCATGGTACATATCTCATGCATTTGTAAATATCAAACTTCATAGTAACCACAATTTATTAGTTGAAATAAGTGCATACTGGAAAACGTTGCCTTTATGTGGGTTCAAAACTTGACAAGAACATACCAAGCGTGTAACAGCTACTACGACTATCTTCGAATGCGATTGTCTTGACAAAGGCTGATAATTGCCCCTTATGCGTTTACGTGTTGAAATTTTCAACAGTAGGGATTGCTGGATGGATCTCATCAACTTGGCCCAAACTGTGTGAGAAGAAACACGAATATGTACCGTTTAAATTCTTGCAATATCTCCCTTGTGTTGGGCATAGGGATGACAAAACGCTTGCCAAAATTTTTCTACTACAGATAGATGCAATATCAGCTAATACTGAGGCTCACCATTGCTGATAACGGTGTTGCGTGGTGGCTAAACGATTAGCTTTTGAATGCAGTAGCACGGGTTCGACTCCGGCCCTTCAATAATATTTTTATATTATATTAAAGCTTGCAGTTTTAATTATCAATTATTAAATTTCAGTGCATAATTCATATATTTCGCTACGATGAGCGAGGCCGTTCCTCGTCGGTGGTTCGAATCCCTCCTCTAACATGGATGTTTGTGCTGTCTTTAGTATAAGGTAGTTCATAAGTAGTTTGTATGTTTAGGGACTGATGACTCCGCAGTTAAGTCCCATAAGCCTTACAAACATTTGAACATTTGTGTAAGGAAGTTTGTTTACACGGGCTCGCCGTACTGTGAAGTGCCCCGTTTACTTCATTGCAATCCTCTGGCCTGCCACAAGCACTGACTGGAGGAGGAGACATTCGTTGCGATTGAGCATAGTAGAGGAATGCCTCGTCTTTCCTCGATTGTCCACGGATGTGTTTTGACCTGTCTTTTCTTATATAGACAGTTTGCCTTATGAGGCCTGGTTTTCCTGATACCTATCTGCTAATGCATTCTCGTCCTATGTTATATTATTGTGTAACGAATTAAAATTTCATTAGGTCGTTGTTTCAGATAGCCCGCCTGTTAGTTATCATATTTTGCGGTAAATCTTCCGTTACTAAACATCAAGTGTATAAGTACTTTTTTAACTTGGAACATTAACAAGTCGTGATACTTTAAGAAAGGTCTGTGAGGTCTATTAAAATGGTATTCTGTTGAATGTGTAATACATTACACTCGAAGCAGCTATCAAATTATATAATAATGATGGTATGGCAGTTACATATTGATTTGAATATCGAGTTCGTTTGTTGGTTTTACGTTTTTTGAGGTCGTGTCGATAGCTTTTGCTGCAATCAAAGAACTAAATTGCGGGAAATCTAATGGTGAAACAAAGTATGCCGTTGTAGGAACAAAAAATACAAACGTTTCGAACCTCTGTACAGTCTCTGTATCTGTTCAAACGTTTGTTAAGCTTAAGGGACTTAACGGCGGGGTCATCAGTCCCTAAACTTACAAACTACTTATGTACTACTTACGAACTAGGACGGCACAAATATCCATGCCCGAGGGGGGATTCGAACCCCCGACCGTAGCGGCCTTGTAGACCGTGACTGGAGCGCCTCAGTCTCCTCGGCCACCGCGGCCGGCTCTGTATCTGTCAGCTGGTTCAAAAGAACGTATTGGACACGGCTTCAAGAAGAATTTGAAAGTAATGTTGTAGAAGTTGCATTACACCACGACCAAAGTTGTTGGCGATTACCTTGTATACTATCGATATACCGGGAATATTACTACTTTATATCGTATAAAGAGCTTTGCAACCTACTTCTAGAAATTAGAAAAAGAAAGACTCTGGAAAACTCTGACCTGAAAGAAAAAAAAATCACATATCGGTTATGGCAGCTTACCATCAACAGTAGTTATGATAAAGAATTTAATTTTTGTTTCATTTTTTGTTTGGTCTTTATCAGCCTACCAGACCAACCTGCTCCGTCCACAAAACTTTTTTATACTTACGTTCGTCTTCTGTACAGTCAATCAGGATAACTTTTTACCAGTCAGGGTATATTTGTACCACTTAATATTTGGCTTTCGTATTGCTGATGTTCCACCTACTGGAGAACTATTTATAACAGAGGTATTAAAAATTACCTTTAGAAAAAAATATTGCCAATAGGTGGGACATGAGCCATTTTAAACCCAAATATTAATTGGTATAAAGATACTCTGACTGGTACAAAGTTACCATGATTGACTGTACTATAATTGTTCACAATATGTTGATTAATTTATTCCGTAAACTAATCTTGAAACGTAGTACTGTCCTCTCTTATTGAAAAACATACACAATAATAAAATGAAATCATATATTAGAACGTTAAAACATACTGCATGCGCTTTAAAAGAAATATTTTGAAAATCCTTTCATTTCGTTGGTGAAATTTGGTTTCTATTATACTGAACCTCGGTGTTTCTCAAATGTTCAAATGTTTGTAAAGCTTATGGGACTTAACTACGGGGTCATCAGTCCCTAAACTTACAAACTACTTATGAACTACCTACAACTAAGGACGGCACAAATATCCATGCCCGAGGGGGGATTCGACCCCCCGACCGTAGTGGCCGTGCAGACCGTGACTGGAGCGCCTCAGTCCCCTCGGCCACCGCGGCCGGCTCGGTGTTTCTCGAACTGTTTGACTCCATTGCTTTTTGGCAATGGTAGCGAAACGGTGGTTCCTATGAGAAGCACTCTTAAACTTTTACATACTAAAAGATTATAAATAAATGAACATATTCTGCTAATGTTGCTCAGAATCATGTATAACCGCTTTCTGCTTCCGCAACTATTCGAAGCCTCTTGGATATTTTTGTTTCTAATTATATTGGTGTGGTGTCTGTCATTTCGGACAAGTCCGAAATAGCAGATACCACACCAATATAAGCATTTATACGCGAAGACGGTGTTTGCTTGAATCACTTCACCACAGATGCGGTCATACGTGCGACCTCGCATGGGAATCCGTACCGGCGAGTGTAAGAGGGCGTGGACGATAGGGGAGATACACCCATAGCTGGCGATTTATAGAAGTTTAAGACTGATGGTGAGCTAGCACCGGTAGGCAAGTGGTTAAGGCGAATTCTGCCCTGAAGCAAGGTACCCGGTTTCCATTCCCGGTGCGGCACAAATTTTCACTTATCGCCATTGTTTAATTTCAATGTCCTAATTTATTCACTCTCAATCCGTTCCTTCGTAATACTTCTTCCTTCAAGTCCTACATGAATATTTGCCAATTCTTGTTTCTTTTTCTGTGGGCCTGCTTATCTCCTCTTCTAGCCTAAACTTTCCTCTCAAATTACGGCTTAATCGGCGAGCTTCTACTTTATATTAATCTTTTTGCAGATATTTAAAAAACAATTCTGCACAACCCTGTATTTTTAGAGATTTATTGAATTTAGAAAATGAGTACTGCATTTCTCAGAAAAATATATATTACAAATCCTGATGAAAATTAGTTTATGCTTCCTCATAAACCTACACCTGTTCCTTAAAGTAAATGTAAATAACACTTCTTTAAAAGAAATATATTCTCGGACTGGACAAAAAAGATGAAAGAAGCGTCCTGAATGGCATCAGAAAGCTGGCGCCGGCTGGACGGTGAATGTCCTTTTTCTCTTGTAGTTCTCACCATTCCATTTAAACATTCTCAATGGGATTCGTGTCAGCTCCTTTAGGTGACCATTCCTATACAGTAATAGATCTGTCGTTGTCGAACCACCTCTTAACATCTCGTGATATGTGAATGGGCTACGGATCATGATGGAAAATAGATCTCGCTGCCACAGAGGGCAATATCGCACACACTAGAATAGAAAAATAGTTGCACGCATTCAGTCTTCCTTCCACTTCCCACAGGAGACCACACCCCTCGGCCTATATCCTTACCCACACCATTACCGATTCTCTTCCATTTCTTCTGCAACTGTAAAAATTTTGGGGTTATACGTGGCACCTTTTGGCCGGTAAACGTGTATGCTTCCAGTCGATGCCGTACAGAAAATTTTTTCATCGGTGAAAATCACTCGTCTCCAAAACACAAGAAGTATGTCGATATTTGCTGCAGCAAAGGCAAAGCTGTCTTCTCTGTGGTAAGCAGACAATGTCTCTTTCACAGCAGCGTTTCTTGCTCTAGGTCCACCTTCTCTCAGACGACGAAAGACCGTTCAACTGCTAACAGCGGGATCAAGTCTGCTGAAACTGTTATACGTTGAGAAATGGATGGTTTTCACTGAAAAGACAAATCTGCCTATCCTGAGCTGCTGTTGTTTTGCGGCGAGCAACAGAATGAGGCCGTTTATTTAATTTAGCGTCCCCTTCCATCCCTTTGATCCACCTAGAAACATCTGACCTATGATCGCCCATAGTCCTTGCTATATAACCAATCGAAAATCCTTCTTCACGTAGTGCTACTATAGTACCTTTGTCTGTCTCAGCCAAATGAGACATTTGGTGTGTATAGAAACTTACGTTGTGTGTAATACCCGCTGCGAAAACGTTGCTAGAAGGGAACAGACAACGACAGCACTCGGTCACTCGATTTGCCCCATTCCACGGCTGCAGACGTAACACTGATTGGTGAAGCACGTAACATGATAAATACAATCTGTAATTTTGCTTACGAGATAGTGGTTCGTCTCGTTATATTTGGACAGAAATGTCCAGAATAATAAGAGAAAAGGGACATTCACAGTCCAGTAATCCAGCTTGTGATACGATTCAGGATCCTTGTGACTTTGAATGTCTATGTTTCGTGGGTAGAGTTGTGGGTTCACTGCCCGACAGATTTCGAGCCGTCTTTGAAGCAGAAGGCTGCTATGCACGATATTCAGCAGTATTAGTAGAGATTTGTTGTTGTTTTTTCAAAAACAAATGTTTGTTAAGCTACTGGGACTTTACTGCGGGATCATCAGTCCCTAAACTTTCAAACTAACTTATACTAAAGACACCACAAACATCAACGCCGGAGGGGGGATTCGAACCCCCGACGGGGAACGGCCTAGCGCATCGGAGCAAAGTGCCTCAATGCGCTCGGTCACTCCGCCGCGGCCCTTGTTTTGTAAACAGTCACAGAATTTATTTCATGTAAAGTGGTGTTATTTACTTTTATTTTAAGGAAAAGGTGAATGTTTATTTGAACGCACAAAATAATTTTCATCATGATTCGTATTATTTATTTTTCCGAGAGAAGAAGTACAAATTTTATAATTTCAATCAACCCAAATAATAAAATAAAAAATGTATGTGCAGAATCGATTTTAAAACATCTGCGAAAAGTTTAAATGTAGACTACAACGGGAATAATGTCCACAGGGGTATGTTAACAGGTCCTATATCATTTCCTTTCCTCCTCCATGTTGCCGTGGATGACGCACAACAGTTTGCGTTTGTACCGCAATGACAGTGTACGCGAGGGTTGTAGTTACTCCCCACTGCACTGTGTGAAGAGTAGAAACTTTAAAAGTTCACCAACCTGACGTCTTCTATAGATGTCCCCACGTAAGTGATAGCACGCAGGTCGGAGTTCTTGAATGAGGCTGAAATTGCTTAACTATTGGCAGGAACTGATCTAATTACGGAATAAAACTGTGGTAGTTCGGAATGCCACCTGATTTTATTTAAAGTAAGCAGAAAACCAGTAAACTGCATCATAATAACCACTTGACACACATTTTCTTAACGGAATGTAAATATAAAGTTATTTAGCCTTGATCTAAGATGATTAAACATAGTCTTATGACCGCCTACGTATGCTTGTTACTCCTCCGAGTGCGTGTACTGAAGTCACATGTTACTCTTCCGAATGCCTGTTCTGAACTGAAGTATGGCGGCTCGATGCAAGGCTGCCTTCATTCCGCAAATTGGCGTGTAACATGGCCGCCGTGCATCGTCCGTCTTATTTTAACTGTTTTGTTTATGTTTTTAGCAATTGTTAATATATTTTACCTACTCAGGGAATAGTTCAGCTATTAGGGGTTTTTCTAAATTGAATATGACATTGAATAAATATGTAGTTTAACAAATATTAACAAAAATGTGAATTTTGTATATAGTGAATATCACTATACTTTGACGTCCTCAATAACAGAGGTAACATTTCTACTACTAAGTGTTCAATGTTAAGAAAGGGGATCCACTTTATAGCAATTTTAGGGTCGACGCTTACGTCGCTTTAATACTACAACTTTATTTCTTACAAGTGTGGCCGACGTATTGTCGCCTAAAGATTCTCAGCACCTCCTGCACTACTACTACTACTACTACTACTAGACTCACTTCATATTTAAATATCGGTCGACTTCTTGTCCCCAGAAAACTTCAAAACTCTACAACTATCTAACTCACATAATTGGTCGACATACTGTTGCCTTATACTACCGCTACTACTACCTTTCTTACGTAAATTTGGTGATCTGTCGCCTTACAAATTTTTCATATTCCGTAACACCTAATGATCCCTTGTTCCTTAACATATCACACAAAGAGCAGACCATCTACCTCCACAATTACTAAAACGCTACTTCATATACTTATCCACTTACCTTGTTCAGAAACTTCCTCTTCTTCAGCTTCACTGCTAATTATTATTATTAATGTATCATAAATTATAAAGTTTCAAATACCATTTGTTGCTTAACTTTTTACCTGGTGTCTTTTCGTTGTTGTTGTTCTGTACTGGCTATTAATCTATATGTAGGTGTTGTACTTTGCCTTAAGCTTGAGCTTGTGCGTGATTTTCAATGTAGTACTACTTTTGTGTCAATTGTATCTTTTTAATTTACGTCATTATCGGTTCTTTATGTTCTGTTGTCCTATTCGTGTGATAGAACAGAAATTGAAAGACAATATATAAAGTTCCGAATGATGAAGATGGAAGAACTAACAGCGTGAAAAGAAAGGAAGTAAGCTGTTAGTTAACTAAGGTTTCTGGAAGGCGTCAGCTTTGCTCGCCGTGGAGGTTCGAGTCCTCCCTGGGGGCATGGCTGTGTGTGTTTGTCCTTAGGTTAGTATACCTAGGTTTAAGTAGTTTGTAAGCTACGGCCTAATGTCCACGCAGTTTGGTCCGATAGATTTATAAACATTTGATTTGAAAGCGTCAGCTACCTACCGATGTAAAGAATGATATCGCCCTTTCAGGTACTGTCTTTCGTACATAATGTTTTATGAGGTCTGTTGTGTTGTGTATTTCTTTGATTTCTGCCGGCCGCGGAGGCCGCGGGGACTGAGGCGCTCCAGTCACGGTCTGCACGGCCACTACGGTCGGGGGTTCGAATCCCCCCTTGGGCATGGATATTTGTGCTGTCCTTAGAATAAGGTAGTTCATAAGTAGTTTGTAAGTTTAGGGACTGATGACCCTGTAGTTAAGTCCCATAAGCTTAACAAACATTTTTTGTTTAATTTCTCCTCTTTCAAAGAGCGTGAATTGATACTTTCGTCCCTCACAGACTAATGAATACAATTCTTGAGAATTTTCTACTAAATGAACCTTCTAGAAGCAGGCCGTCAAGTCAATGTTTATCAATATCTTGACATTCTCGCACTCCTGGATATGTTCCTTTAGTACCTTTGTTTGATTCATTTTTACTCAATTAACCTCGTTTAATATACTATCAACTACCATCTTGTGTAATGATACCTCATTCCAGGTGCTAAAATTCATTTTACTGGAATGTATTCTCTGATAAGATACTCTAGTTTTCCTTTGCTGCTTTGTTAAGTGTACATGTGTAGTGTTCTTGGAGTGTTGGACAAAAGCAACTGGGTGTACGTTACCTTGGCATGAGAAATGTTTGAATTGTCATCTTGCTTTATATTATTATTAATAATACTAATTACCTTATACCCTACGGCTGAAATTGTTTAACTTATGCTAAAATTACAAAATGCCAGTCTCATACTCACACTGGCCTCTCTTCTGGTGCGTGTGTGCGGCCGTAGTCTCTCGTGGGTGTTGCTATAGATCGTTACTCTGCTAGTGCATACCCTGTTGCTTTCCATGTCAGCTACACGTCGCTCTCCTAACTGCTTGAGAACGTCGCTCCATGGCCACTGCTGTTTGTTGATTTGGGCGGTCGTTGACCTCTGCCTACTGCTGCTATTCGGCCACTGCTAGTAGACACCGCGCTCTTGTCGTTTTGAGTGCTGGGCCGTTTCGATGCTAGGTAGCCAGCTGATCCTTTAGGCTGCCGGCCGCGGTGGCCGAGGGGACTGCAAGGCGCCAGTCACGGTCTGCACGGCCACTACGGTCGGGGGTTTGAATCCCCCCTCGGGCATGGATATTTATGCCGTCCTTAGTGTTAGCTAGTTCATAAGTAGTTTGTAAGTTTAGGGGCTGATGACCACGTAGTTAACTCCCATAAGCTGTACAAACATTTGAACATTTTTTTTTATGCTTAAGCTACCGCTGGCCCAATAGTCGTCACTGCTCAGCCGAACGCTGCCCCATATACCCACTCCGTGCCGCGGTGCGCGTGGTTGCTGTCAGTTGCACGATCCGGTTACAGCTTACGCCGCGCCGTTCTCGTACAGATGTCACGTAATCCCGTGCTACGCGTACTCTCTGTTAATACTTGGTTATCACTTTCTCTACGATTCGTTACTATGCATATACCTCACACGCAACACCGTAAATATCTGAGTAGGTCGGTCACTTTTTCGTTCATTCACTGTTCACAGTTCCCGTAAATTTCAATCCTCACTTATTCAGTGTACATAGTGAAATTATATGTTACATCCCCACCAGGGATGCCATGTACAAAGGGAATAAAGTCTATAGGGGTATGTTAACTGGTCCTATATCATTTCCTTTCCTCTTCCATGTTGCCATGGATGACGTACAACAGTTTGCGTTTGTACCGCAATAACAGTGTACGCGAGGGTTGTAGTTACTCCCCACTGCACTGTGTGAAGAGTAGAAACTCTGAAAGTTCACCAATCTGACGTCTTCTATAGATGTCCCCACGTAAATGATAGCACGCAGGTCGGAGTTCTTGAATGAGGCTGAAATTGCTTAACTATTGGCAGGAACTGATCTAATTACGGAATAAAACTGTGGTAGTTCGGAATGCCACCTGATTTTATTTAAAGTAAGCAGAAAACCAGTGAACTGCATCATAATAACCACTTGACACACATTTTCTTAACGGAATGTAAATATAAAGTTATTTAGCCTTGATCTAAGATGATTAAACATAGTCTTATGACCGCCTACGTATGCTTGTTACTTCTCCGAGTGCGTGTACTGAAGTCACATGTTACTCTTCCGTGTGGCCTGTTCTGAACTGAAGTGTGGCCGCTCGATGCAAGGCTGCCTTCATTCCGCAATTTGGCGGTTAAATATGGCCGCCGTGTATCGTCCGACTTATTTTAACTGTTTTGTTTATGTTCTTAGCAATTGTTAACATATTTTACCTACTCAGGGAATAGTTCAGCTTTTAGGGGTTTTTCTAAATTGAATATGACATTGAATAAATATGTAGTTTAACAAATATTAACAAAAATGTGAATTGTTTTGGCGCGTGACCGCCAGTGCTACAGCCAATCAGCGTCCAGTGCCTGCCGCTCGGGGACTTCCCTAGAATTCGAGGAAATTTGCCAGTGCTTTTTCCCATGAGAACCCAACCTACTGTATCACCTGTCGTGGTTCTCACCAGATTCTACCATCTGTCGCCTACTGCTCCTAACCGGTTGCACTGAAGTAATACTTGGAACTTAATATGATGGCTTTAAGCCAGAAATATTACAAGAGCAGAAGCTCGCCGATGAAGGCGTAATTTGAGAGCGAAGTTCAAGGCTAGAAGGAAAGATAAACATGCCCGCAGGAAAAAAAACAAGAATTTACAAATATTTATGAATGCGGTGAAGGGAGAAGGATTTGGAAGGAAAGCATTGACAGTGGCTGCATTAGGGCATTGAAATTAAACAATGTGCACCGGGCCGGGAATCGATGTCGGGTCTCCCCACTCGTGCAGATGTCGTTTTATCCACATATCTACACGTGCTAGTCCTCCACCCCCCTCTCCTCCCTGACAGTGTTCAACTTCCACAAGTCGCACGCAATGGCTATAGCGTCCATATCGTCCATGCCCTCTTACACTCGCCGGTACGGATTCCCGTGAGAGGCCGAACGTATGACCGCATCTGCGGTGAAGTAATTGAAGTAAATGCCATCTGAGCGTGTAAAGCGTATTATATTCGAGTGGTGTACGATATTTCGGACTTGTCCGACTTGACAGACACCTCACCAATCTAATAAGAAGCAAGAATACGCAATAGGCTTTGAATCGTTGCAAAAGCCGAAGGCAGTTACTCGTGATTCTGAGCAATATTAGCAGAAGACGTTCATTCGTTTATAATGATTTAGTAGGGATGTAGTGTAAGAGTGATACTCATAAGATCCACCGTTTGTTTAACATAGGCAAAAAAGCAAACGTGCCAAACAGTTTGAGAAACACCGAGGTTCAATACAATGGAAACAACGAACTGAAATGATTTTAGATTATTTCTTTTAAAGGGATTGCAGAATGTTTTAACGTTCTCATTTATGATTTCATTTTATTATTGTGTTTTTTTTTCAATTACAGAGAACAGTATTACGTTTCAAGATTAATTTTCGCAATAAATAAATTAATATATTGTGAACAATTATAGTACAGAAGACGAAGCAAGTATAAAAAAAACATTGTGGATATATCAGGTTGGTCTGGAAGGTTGATGAAGACCAAATAAAAAATTAAACAAAATTAAATTCTTCTTGAGGCCGTATCCAATATGCACTTCTTAACCAGCCGACAGATAAAGATACTATGACAGAGATTCGAAACTTATTGTATTTTTGTTCATACAACAGCATACTTTGTTTCACCATTATATTTCACTCAGGTTAGTTCTCTGCTGGAAGATAAAACTATCGAAATTATTTTTTTAACAAAATCTTAAAACCAGCAAACAATCTCGAGTTGCAAATCAATATGTAACTGCCATGTCATAATTATTATATAATCTAATAGCTGCTTCGAGTTTCATGTCTTACACATTCAACAGAATACAATTTTAATACACCATACACACCTTTTTTAAAGCATCACGACATGTTAATATACCAAGATGAAGAAGTTATTATAGACTCGTTTAATAATGTAAGAATTACCGGTAAATATGGAAACTAACAGCCAATACTAAAATTTATTATTCAGTGCATAATAATATAACTTAGACCGGGAATCCATTAGTAGATCGGTATCAGGAAAACCACACCTCATAAAGCAAACTGTCCATATAAGAAAAGACAGGTCGAAACACATCCGAGGGCAATCGAGGAAAGACGAGGCATTCCTCTACTCTGCTCAATCGCAGCGAATGTCTCATCCTCCAGTCAGTGCTTGTGGCCGGCCAGAGGTTTGCAAGGAAATAAACGGGTCTCTTCACAGCACGGCGAGCCAGTGTAAACAAACTTCTTACACGATCACCTACTACAGCTGAATCTAATCAACAGTTATTCAGTTTTTCTCAGACGTTACATTAATGATTCTTGCGTTAGGTGTGCTGGTAATATCAACTGGTCATTAATAAATCAGGTTGACGAAAGTATGCCCACCTTTCTATGGTATCTTGACACGGTTCATTTATTAAAAGAACTGCTTTCAATACAGTCAGCCGAAATACAACAGCGATTGCTAATAAAATGAACACCCCAGTATACTAAGGCCTTGCATGTGGGTGTTTGGAAGCGTGGTCGACATACGCCTGTTAAGTCCTGCGATCTGCAGGAAAGACAACAACTCCAACAAATTGCCAACAGTTTATTAAACAAAAGAACCTTCTGGGCGTACAAAACCACAACGTCAAGAGAACAGATAGTCACGTAGGGACAACAACCAACAAGTATAATAGTGAATACATATAAACAGACAATAAACTATTACAAGTGGCGCTAGGCTAAGGCAAACAACTACATTACTGAGAAAACTACGGTGAGTGCGGCGGCAGCTGGATACAGCGTAGGACCGTCCGGTGGCTGGGTATGCACTGCCCTCCACACTCCGTCAGTGCTCTTATGAAGCCGGTATCGGCGGAGGACTACGACCGGTACTCTCCTGTGACTGGTTTGGGCACTGTCACTTGGCTGACCGTAATGTAGTGCCCCATACAGCGCCGTTTCATCTGCTGTTGGCCGCTGTTTATGTTTGTGGTATTACGTGTGAGCGCCTGCGAAAGGGAGCTAATCAGCCCGCCTTGGCTGCCTGTTATGCGGGCACTTTACACGGACAGGAGCTGCCACAGCATTCCTTCCCCTTACAAAAGTGTGCACAGCCCCACATATGTCCATGGGGATGGGAACATCCTGGCCGACATCCATGGGCTCGTGGTATTCACAAGCCGGGGGAGGCATCACAGCAGAGGCCACCGGAGCGGTCTGCGTAGTAGGGCAGCGGCGGAGGTCCCGCCACAGGGTGGTCGGCGGCAGGCGCTGGCGGCTCCCCCTGGCTTCGTCGTTCACCAGTCGGGGGCGGAGCTGGTTGAGGTGCCGGCGGGCGGTGGACCCGTCGTCCCACAGCAGAGATTCCATCGCCCGACCGCAGAGTTTGGTGATGGCCGCAGGTGCCCAGCGAGAACGCTGATGGGAGAACACCCGCGCTCAGACCACCTGGCCGACGCGAAAAGTGTGCGTCGCAGGACGGGCGGAAGGCCGCGAAGTCTCTGGAACAAGAACAGATCAGAGAGAGCGGAACGGTAGCCCATGAAGTAACTCCGCTGGACTTTGGCGGCATGCGGGACGGCTCGGTACGACGCCAGAAACGTTAGTACGGCTTCTTCCAACGGGTAATTGCAGAGCAGTTTTTCGAGTTGTGTCTTGAACGTTCGCACGAAACGTTCTGCCTGTCCGTTAGACGCCGGATGGAAGGGGGCGGTATGGACGAGAGAAATCCCATTGGTGGAACAGAATTTCGTGAACTCGGCCGAAGTAAATTGGGGCCGTTATCGGAAACTATCGTTTTTGGAAGCCTTTCAATGGCAAAGATGCGACGAAGAACTTTGATTGTCTCGGCCGATGTGGTGGCCGCCATGCGTGATACATACGGGAACCCCGATCCAGAGTGTATCAGGATGAGCCATTGCGATCCTTGAAAGGGCTCCGCGAAGTCTACATGAAGACGTTCCCAAGAAGCAGATGCCTCAGGCCAAGAAAAGTACTGGCGCGGAGGTGCTACCTGGTGAGACTGACACGTGGTTCAGGCGCATAAGAGGTGGGCAATGTTTTTATCCAACCCACGTCAATAAAGGTGACTGTGCGCCAGCTGTTTTATGAGGACGATTCCCCAATGACGGGGATGGAGGAGGTCGAGGACACATAGTTGCAATGTCTGTGGGATGAGCACTCGGGGAATGTCCGAGTCACTATGCATGAGTATGACTCCACTGCGGACGAAAAGACTATGCCTGTACTCCCAGAAATGTTGGATTGCCGGATCTCGGATGCTACGACGACTGTCCGTCCATCCCGCACTGATTTGGCGGCGGAGAGCTTGCAGTGTTGGATCTTTTGCAGAAGCCCTTCGGATTGTGTTAGTGTCTAACAGGAGGACAGCATGAGCCGCGTCCACATCCGGCTCTACATGGAAGCAGTCCTGTGGTGAGGTGTCAAATGCTCAGTCTGTTCCAACTGGGAGCCGGGAAAAGAAATCTGCGTTCGCATGCCTGTCAGAAGCGCAATACACAATGTTGAAGTTGAAAGTTGCTAGGAAAAGAGCCCAACGTTGGTTGGAGACGACGTGCCGTACGGGTGAGCACCACAGCTCCAGGGTGAAACAGAGATACCAGAGGCTTACGGTCGGTCTGCAGCGTAAAATGACGACCGTAAACATAATCGTAAAATTTCGTTAGGGCGAAGACGGGTGCCAAAGCTTCCTTTCCAATTTGACTATATTTCAGTTGAGCGACCGTCAATTTTGGTGGCGAAGGCTACCGACCTCTCGACGCAGGCCACTACTTGTGAAAGGACTGCAACGAACCCATAGTCCGAGGCATCGGTAGCAACGACAAGGGGCAGAGAAGGGTCGTAAGCATCAATACATGGGGGCTTAAGGAGAGCTGACTTGAGCCTTGCAATTGCTTGATCACAAGTTGCGTCACAGGTACAACGCGCACCTTTTCGCAATAACCTGATAAGAGGTGCCGATAGATAGGCAGCGTTTGGTATAAAACGAGGATAATAATTTATGTACCCAAAGACAGATTGCAATTGTTGCACGTTAGTGGGGAGAGGTAAGTTCTGGGTCATCTAGACATAATCCTGGGTGGTGTGCAGCCCTTGAGCATCAATCTTGAACCTGAGATAGCTCACCTCCCGCGCAAAAAATTGGCACTTTTCCTTCCGGCAACGCAGGTTAGCCTCGGAGAACACCTGAAAAGGTGATCCAGGTTTTTAGCGAGGTCCACTGCGGATGAGCCGCCGACAATGACATCGTCCAGATGGTTTGCAGCGCCTGGGACCTAATTTGTGGGATGCTCCAAGTAACGTTGAAAAATGGCGGGGACACTGGCAATTCCGAACGGAAGGCGGTTATACCGAAAAAGGCCACCCGGGCCATTGATGACCAGGATCTGCTGTGATTCCTCGTCCAACGGTAGTTGCAAATAAGCATCGCGCAAATAAATTTTAGCAAAGACAGTGGAGCCTGAGAGACGCCCTAGGATATCATCAATGGATCAATGGACGGTACAGGATACACATTAATGACTGCCGGAGAGTTGACCGTGGCCTTAAAATCACCACATATGCGTAAGGCACCATTCGGTTTCTCAACTAAGACGATAGGCGTCGCCCATCGGCTTTGTGGCACGGGCGAAAGGACGCCTTCAGCCTATAGACATGTCAGCTCCTTCAGGAAACGGTGACGTAAAGCAAACGGGACCGAGCGAGCCTTAAAAAAAACGAGGGACAGCAGTGGGAAGCAGCTCAATATGGGTTTCGAATCCTGTCACTTCAGTTGTTGAAGATGAGAACAGCGTTTCATATTTTTTGATCAACGGCGGGAGTAGGGCCTCGGAGGAGGATGTTGACACTGCCCGCACTTCGTTCTGTACTGACAAACCCAGACGACTAAAGATGTCCAAACGCAAGAGATTTGAACGCCAGCCGAGCACACCACCAGAAACTGAGCGGCGACAGCGCGGTCGTTGTATGCGACTCTCGTCGAGAAAACGCCGTCGACTTGTATGTGGTGATTGCTGAAACTGCGCAAGTTTTGAGTGTAGGGTGACAACGGCGGAGAGCCTAACTGTCCGTATGTTGTTCCATCCAGATAGACACGGAGGATACAGTGTCCGTTTGGAAAACCACAGAAGTATTGTCGAGCTCTTGTGTGAGGAGGAGCCGAGCTCCAGACTGAGGAATGACCGAAAATACTTGCCCGTCATCGTAATGCGGGTCTCCCGAGTCCTGAGCAAATGGTGCATGAGCCACCTGTCCATCCTCCGGAATTGTGGCGACAACTGTGTTACTGTGAAGCCTGGCAAACAACGGCAAACCGTGCACCTAGACTGCCGGTGGGGGCAGTCGGCTCGTTGATGTTTACGAAAGCAAACCGGACAAGACGGGAGGCGTGCGGGAGACTGTCGGTCAAGGCCTGTGTCCACGGTCAGGAGAGACGGCCGCCCGGCAACAGAGGACTGGCGAGACGCAAACACGGCGGGATCAAAGTGCGGTGACCGTGGCCGGTCATCCTGTTCAAGGGCACGGATGATCGGCAGACAGGTGTCGAGCGATGGGTCCTGTAACTTCAAGATCTCCGTTCGAAGACCATCGTCAGGAGCGTGAAACACCACCATTTCGCGAATCAATGAAGGAGCATAGGATTGCTTGCAGGTGACGTTGTTGCACCTAAATTTACAATCACGAAATAGACCCAGCAGCATCGTAATCTATCCCCTATATGTCTGATCTCGAGACTTTCGACAGAAAAAGAAAACCTGGCGAGCGGAGGTGACGTGTATTTGTGCGTCAAAGTACTCAGACAAGCAAAGTTTTATGTGAGCATACGAGAGATCTTGAGTTAACTGCTCAGGGTTCAATTGCTGAATCAAGCGATACACCTGTGGACCGACTGTTGCTAAGAAAAAAGCCTCACGCCGGTTTTCCTCCAAGACTCCGTGGGCCAGGAAATGTTAATCCAATCGCTATACATAATTCGGCCATGGTTCCAAAGCTCTATCGAAAGCAGTAAATGTCGGCGGTGACATATGCAGATTGTTCAATTTTCTGGCAATGGAATCTACTCTGTGAGTTGTGTCTTGCAATGCTGGAGAGTGAGGGTGGTGTGCCAACCCTGTGAGCGCCGCCTGTATCTGGAGGAGAATTTCCGTCAAGGAGTGAAGAAATTCCTCTAAGAGAGACATTACTACTAATACAAATTTTTTATCCTTATCTCCTATTCTGTTAAGTCCTGCGATCTGCAGGAAAGACAACAACTCCTCAAATTGCCAACGGTTTATTAAACAAAAGAACCTTCTGGGCGTACAACAACACGACGTCAAGAAAACTGTCAGCCACGGAGAGCACAACAACCAACAAGTATAATAGTGAAAAGATATAAACAGACAATAAACTATTACAAGTGGCGCTAGGCCAAGGCAAAACAACTACACTTCTGAGAAAACTACCCTGAGTGCGGCGGCAGCTGGATCTGGCGTAAGAGCGGCCGGTGGCTGGGTATGCACTGCCCTCCACACTCCGTCGGTGCGCTCATGAAGCCGGTATCGGCGGAGGGCTACAACCGGTACTCTGCTGTGATTGGCTGGGCACTGTCACATGGCGGACCGTAATGTAGTGCCGCCGTACACCGCCGTTTCTTCTGCTGTTGGCCGCTGTTTATGTTTGTGTTATTACGGCCGGCCGCGGTGGCCGAGGGGACTGAGGCGCTCCAGTCACGGTCTGCACGGCCACTACGGTCGGGGGTTCGAATCACCCCTCGGGCATGGATATTTGTGCCGTCCTACTTCGTAAGTATTTCATAAGTAGTTTGTACGTTTAGGGACTGATGACCCCGTAGTTAAGCCACATATGCTTAACAAACATTTGATTACGTGTGAGCGCCTACGAAAGGGAGCTCAGCAGCCCGCCTTGGCTGCCTGTTATGCGGGCACTCCACACTGTCAGGGGCTGCCACTGTACGTCTCCCTCACTTTTTGTCCTAAATTTTTCGGTAAATTACTCTCCTATTACCGCATGTGCCTTTCAAATATAGAACACTCACGAGTCATAAAACCATCAGAAACATGTTTTATTAATGACTTAGATTCGTTGCTGTTACGATTTGGCATTCGTAGCTACAGCGGAAAGTTTCTTTACAAATTTAAAGAGAAACTACTCCATAAAATTTCTTCCCTCAATGTTTACTACCCTCGCTGTAAGTGGACCATGAATTTCGCAACACATAACGCGTCCGTGGTCATTGGACGAGGATGTTCCTACTCCTGGAATTTTCACTCACAAGGAGGGGGGAGGGGTGAACAATCAATCAACGATTCGAGCTCATTGAGTTTATACTTTTTAATGTTTATGGCTGACCAGAGTAGATTGCGGGATGATTTTCAACGATTTTGTTCAGCCTCTGCGATAAGGAAGTAGACAAACATTTCAAAATTCCCAAAATATTCCGCCCGAATTGGCCAAAGGAAAAGCGAATACGGTCGGGAAAATTTCTCACTTACAAATAAGTGTTATATAAGCTGCTTATTAAGTCCCACTCTTCGATGAGTGAAAGTAGCGTCGTGGACAAGAGCGTAGATTGCAAATTTTGAAGCCCACGTTCGATTCCCGGTCTCCTTAGCTTCCTATTTAATTCATATTAGCCCTCGCAATGTTAACCTTTTAATTACGAAATTTAAATTTATTTAAATATGTCACTGTTCCACAAAAGTTGATGTCAAAAGGAGACTCAATTATAACACATTCAATGGTACAGCATCGTTTAAGTGCCCCAATTTCCACCCCAATGAGTCGATACTGTTGGTATGCAGCAAAATCAACAGTGAAAAGTCGTTAACTTAAAAATTTGATGAAGTATGATTTTCTGGAAAAAATTTCTTTTTTAAAATTCTTTGATAAAGTATGCATAGTGTGGAGTTTATGTTTCTTTGACTATGAACACCCTAAGGAATGTAATCTATCTTCGGCATATAAATACGTGCTACAATTTCGGGAAATATTATTTTCATTTAATAATTCATTGAATTATGGAAATTAAATGATTTAATAAGGTATATTAAGTAATTAAATTAGATTTAACGGAACCAAATATATTAATTATCCACTGATATTTAACAACTGATAATTAAAACTACAAGGGTAAATATTACATACGAAAGCTAATCGTTTAGCCACTACACAACACCTGTCCAGCAACGGTGAACCATAATATTACCTGATATTGCGCCTATCACTGGTTGGAAAATTATTGCTAACGTTTTCTCATTTCCTATGGCCAACACAGGGGAGTTATTGTGTGAATCTGAAGGGTTCATATTCAGTGTTTCTTCTAGCATGGTTTGGGCCAAGTAGGTGAGACACATCCAGAAAACCCTACTATTGATACCTTCAACACGCAAACTCATAAGGGGCAATTATCAGCCTTTGTCAAGACAGTCGCACTTGAAGATTGTCGTTGTAGCTATTACACTCTTGATACGTGCTTGTCCAGTTTTGAACCCACATACAGGCAACGTTTTCCAGTATGCACTTATTTTACCTAGGTTACTATAAAGTTTGATATTTACAAATGCATGCGATATGTGCCATGAAGCCTACGTTTAAAGAAATTTTATATATAGAAAAATTATCAAAAAATTATCTGTCTGTGGAAAAATTTACGCTATGGCTCATAGGATCTCTGTTGAATTTTTCCGGTGGTAGTGATAATTTGCTCAGAACATCTGCACGCAGATTGTCTATTTCCTTCAGTTATCCAAAATGTGTCTTTTTATTATAAGTCATCATATGAACTGGCTGAGTGAAGAGTTAATAATTTTTGATACTATATTCGCTACAAAAGTTTTTACTGAGCAGAAAAATTACTTATGTGAAATATACGGATATACTCTTGCAAATGATTGCAGATTAAAAAAACAAAAGTGCTGCGGATATCAGCTCGATCCTAGGACTTCGTCTTGCGCATCTGCGCATTTACGCCGGCGCAACCAACACATACTTTAGCTTAGCCACTTTTTGAAGCTCTGCAGGAACATAGGCCTACTAACTATTCAGAAGTGGCAGATCGTATCTGGAAACTACGCACGCTTTTGACGAAAACCCGTGGTTTTGTATTCTCTACAGTAACTGAAACCCACCGGTGTGTAATGCTGTCCTACTAAACCAGCGTTCGTAACGGAATAAACGGCGTCGGCTTGTAAATCCAATAAATCCGTTGTCGAATCTTTTACTCCTCTAATTTTTCGTCATTTGTCTCCTTATTTTCACAGAGTAAGGCTCTTGCTAGGGCGAAGAAACACCAAACGTCGGCTCTTGGACTCGAGATTTTACAAATTACTCTATCTCCTTGGTTACGCAGTTTCCATTATCAAGTTAATGTCCGCTTCTTGGAATAGACGACCGTCTTCATTCTAAGGTGATTATTCAGATGTCTACTTCCTGCAAGGTGTATTCCTAGGTGCGGGTGGTTTGGCAGGTTAACATTTTTGATTAGTCTCGTGTTTCAAACTCATCAGTGACCAAATCACACTGAAATATCTCCTTAACCTCTGGGGCTGCCAAGTAGCGAACACCGAGCTCGCCGTTTTCAGAATTCTTGTCCTTGTACTACTGTCTGGAGCAGTGGCGAACTAATGGTGTTTGAGGCCCGGGGCATCGGCGAAACAAAATAAGGCTCCCCGTCCACTTGGAAATACTTGTATTACTGTCAAAAAGAATTGAAGGCATCTCCAGGACGTGAGGCGCAGAACAGTCTACAAAATATATTTTTCGAGATTTGGTGCCCCCAACAGAATGAGATGCCCTTGCTTTCGTTTATTTGGAGGCCCCTAAAGACCAGAGCCCCCTCACCCCCTTAGGCCGCCTCTGGCCTGGAGTGAAACTGGATTACAGTAAACCATTACGGATTTGAATGTCACAGCTATTTAAAATTCCTAATGGTTCTTACACAAAAAACGTAGCTTTTGGGTCGTTATTGAAAGATACGGAATAAAAATAGTATTATGGGTTGGATATGTAAGTTTAAAGAAATTAATTTGATATAACGCAATTCTCTGTTGCACATGCTTCATTTCCCATTATCAATAAATTTTCATTGTTACGGAATAAGACTGTGACTGACAACAATAATTACCTTACAAAGTTTACTATACAGATTATTACTCAATTATCATGTGCGTTTGTTATTGTTACGTGAGCAACATAATGAACCATATTTAAAATAGAAGTAAAGTGTGAAAAAGTCAGTAATCGATCTGTCGCTCGCTGATCAATACTTGGACATCTGGTGAGGTAAATAAGGTTATCATTGGCCTAGTTTCCTTCTCTGCACATTCATTTGAGATAATCGTATATGGTATTATAGTAGCCCAATATATGGTCGAAAGCTTACCATTAGGTATTTCAATAAGACATGGACTATGCATCGGTTAGATGCAGCTGTGGATGTCCGCAATCACTTGTCCATATTTGTAGTTTTGGATACGTTTGCTGTTCATACTGGAGCAATTGTAATTTTTGGCTACCGTTAGAACTTATGTTCCAAGGTCGATCAAGTATGTCCCTGGCCTTATTACGGTAGTACCAAAAATCTGAGGGGAACTGTAAGTTGTGGTAACACAGCCCGTTAATGTTTGTTAAATTTATGCTGATATCTTAGTTGCAACATCAACCGAAAGAGAACCGGTGGAAATGACATATAGAACGATATCTTCAATATCGAAAATATCATCAGTGATCTGCCGCGCCATAGGTTTGTCGTCTTTATAGCGCAACCAAGGCGGTGGGTGGAATCCGTCACGCGGTAGCTCCGAACAACATGGTGCGCTGTAACCCTTAGCTTCATAACAAAGTGTTTAGAACAAGATTTGTTTTGTATGCTCGCTCAACGAATAAGTGTTGTAGCGTGATTCCAGCTAGTGTGCCGCTTTTACACCCACTAGACATTTGTCTACTTGCGCTTGTGTGATGACGGTTACTTTAAGTAGTGACTAATGTCGACATTTTGCTTCTTGTCTTGTAATTCAATTACTTCTATGATACGCATGCACATTTTCCATTTGAATGTGTCAGTAACGTCCGACAATAGTCATGGACAAAGCAGTTTCTAAAATCATCTGGGGAAGACGCCTTCACGTCGCATAGAATGCACGCTTGCTGTTACAACTAGCTGCCATACTGCAAGATAACTGTTTTCCTCTCAGATTACGTGTCAGATAGACGTGTAATCGACACTATGTATGATCGTGTCCCCTAGCTGTATGTACTTCCCACCAAAGAGCAGAACTTTTCGGTTGTGCATAGCGATTAGGCGAGGGGTCTCGTGAATTATGTGACCGACTGTACATGGGTGCACAGACATTTGTGTCCCTCCGCTCGCCCCCGGTTTTCAGTACTTGGACCACAACCCCCCTCCCCTAAGAACTTAACATTTCCATCACCGCCCTTGACCTAGAACTTCGCACAAAACGCAACACCATCCCTAGTCACGGCTGCTTAATGTACAGTCACCTCAGTGCCTGACTGCCATCATTCCATGCCATCCTTCCTTCCTTATACAGTGTCATAATTTACTCCAGCTTTTTTTCTGACCCTTGGAAGACCTTCTGCATCCTTATGTTCCCTAAACCTGGCAAGCCCCTCGCCAATGCGTCATCCTACATCTCCATCAGCCTCACCTCTGTGTTCATCAAGGTCCAAGAACTCATCGTCAGCTGCCGTATACACCAGTATGTCCCCTTTCCCAATATGTCTTCCGACCTTCCTTCTCTGTCGATGACCATCTCCTCTGCCTTACCCACCTACTCTCCATCCAGATGAATACCCGTCGTGCCACCATATTTGTCTCCCTTGACATCGATAAGGCCTATGACCGAGTATGGCTTTCTGGTCTCCTTTCAAACGCAATATCTGTGCTCTTCCCATAAATTATGTCCGTTTCAATGCTACCTATCTCTCCCAACTCTCGTCCTACATCACTGTCAACAACCCCAGCCCCCTGTCCATCTCTCGCCCCAGGGCCATCTTAAGCCATGCAGGGCCCCCTGGGCACACAGTGTTTTGGGGCCTTTAAAAAACTAAATGAATGCATCAGAATGGTGTACATTTATCTAGTGACTTAATTGGTTAAATATTACAAAACAAATACTAATAATTAGTTCCACAAATTATTCTTTCATTACAATTAATGATTTCTTTAAATATTTCCAGAGTACAAAATATACAGTTTTTGGAGTATGTCTCTATACAGATGACTGACACACAGATTAGGAGACCCTACAACAAAACAGTAATTTCCTTTAAATGAACTCATCAGAATGATGTACATTTGTTTAGTGAATTTATTGGTTATTATTATTGTTAGAAATACACAAATAAAGTACTAGTGATTACTGTTTTGTAACTTTGACGTACGTTGCTGTTAAAGGTTTCTTTCTGGATTTCTGAAATGCAAAATCTTCTATTATGTCTTCAAAGTCCAACTGTGAAAGGACGTCACTTTCTATGCACAAGATTGAGAAATTAGTAAGTCGTTGCTGTAGCATAGTCGTTCCTATTTATTTTTGATTCCTTTTAACTGGGAAAATTAATGCACTCCACTGCAATTGGTTACCATTCGACAAAGAAATATCCAGGTAGCAACTTCTACATTCGCAAAGGTTTCTTCTATTTTTATCTGCTTTTATTAAAGAATCTAAGGATGATATAATTAGCTCTGGAGATTCATTTGGAATGCTTCTCAACTATTGCTTTAATTAAAACTTTCTGGTATGATCTCACCAGCATTAACGTTTGCATGATAAAATTCTGCAAATTCTTTGCACCTGTTTCTCAACTGTTCAGAATCGATTCGTTTTAACTGAGAAAGGAAACTAAAATGTTTGCTAACTTTCTCGTAAGCTTCTGAACGTCGCTTGAAACTAGAATCCAATGTGTCGATTATAGGCAGAGAAACTTCTACACGAATATTTTTTTTTTTTTTTTTTTTGGCACTCAGCTGGACAGTCTCTGACGAATCCTCGGAAAAAGTGATGTGCTTGCTGCAAATTTTCGTCCTTTCGAAATTACCCTTATAGTCAGCACCTGGATTTTTTCTTTGGCTGAAGATTCATACTGATCGAATCTACTGCGTGCAGAACTGATGAAATCGGAAATAGATGCAAAAAGTTTTGTTGGAACGTCTATTGTGACGGTAATAATTTGTAAAGTTACATTTGCGTCGTTGACAGTTCTCAAAAGGTAGGAGAATGGACTGGAGTTTTCTCAGTTTCTTGCAAAGGCTTTAAGCTTCATTTCTTGTTTCCACTGGCTGATTAGTGTTGCTACTGATTGACTTTAAGGCTTCAAAATATCATTGTAGCCATTATGGAAAGCGTTAGGAGCGTCAGCACCATTGCAGACCATTTTGTCTCAGACAGGGACTTTAGAACTTTATTTGCACCTAAACATTCTTTCAAAACTTTCTATCGATTGTTCGAAGTAGAAAAAAAGGTGAACAATTTCTTGACAAACTGGAAGTATGCTACTGCTTCAGAAACACATGCAGCCGTCTGAACACCTACTAAATTTAGTGAATGTGTGGCACATGGTACAAAAATAGCAAATCCCCATTTTCTTAAATTCTAGCCTGAAGACCTGAATACTTTCCAGCCATATTTGCTGCATTATCATAACCCTGTCCGCGTCAATCTTTTATTGAAATGTCAAAGCTATACAAAAACTTCACAACAGTATCTTCTATACCTTGAGCTCTATGCTTCTCCATAGGCAAAAATTGCAAAAATTCTCAACATACTGGCCATCGTTTACGTACCGAACGATGAAAGTTAGCTGGACAACATGGGACAGATCTGGCAAGGAATCCACGCTTATTGAATAGTACGTGGCTACTTTTAATTCGTTGATAATCGTCGTTAACACTTTCTGTCCCATTACATTAATAAATTCATGGCAAATATTTGTAGACAAATGTGATGTATTTCCTTTGCCATGATCGCCATTCTTTCGTATATGATCAGTAAGAAAAGGATCAAATTCGCTTATTAATTCTAAGCATCCCAAATAATTTCCAATGTTTTCAGATCCCAAAATATCATTTTCTCCACGAAACACTAGTCCCCCTTGACGCCAAAAATTTCACAATTGTAACAATTCTTTTCAATATGCTCCTCCACTAATTGACCTCAGCATTATACTGGGAAAGCAATCCAATATCATCTCGTCCAACAACTTTGCTTCTTGCAACATAATTCATCATTGATTCCCTGTGCTGTATACTTCTCATGCTCCATTAATAAGTTGTTTATATGCTTCCAATCTTTGTATCCGCAGGAAGAACTCAAATTATTGCTGCCAGTTTTTTTGAACAGACGGAAACAATAACAGTGCACTGATTTCATGGATGGTGAAGACAGAAGCCACTATATTTCCACACACTCACCATTCGTCAATTTGCGAGTGAAAACAGTCCTAGTTAATTTTCTGGTTTTTGTTTTACCACTTACATCAGCAAAATGTGTAGTGGTTTCTGAGAAGTCGCTATTTTTGTTTTGGAAAAACTCTGGGCTCTTGTGAATCCAAATATCACGGAGTACTTCTGTTAAAATTTCAACACAGTACTTACCAGGGTCGTGAGATAGGTTTTCTAACATACTTCTGACTGGTGAATCCAAGTGACTTGAGATGGAAGAAGCATGTTCGGATGTGTGTGCAGCTGTTTTCATAACTGGATCTGATGAACTCGAAACAAATGTTATCCTCTGTGTTAAACATGGGCACCGTTTCTAAACTTCGAGCATTCCGATTAAATGGGCTCTGCCTGAAGCAATTTTTTTTTTTTTTAATTTAAAAAATAGAAACTGTCATACACAGCGTGGCATTGCAGTCTCCACCAGTTGGTGCAGGAAGGGTTCTGCATAACCAGGCACGAGATATTGTTTATAACGTAATTATGTTTATGTCGGAAGACGTATAAGACGGGATAAAACCGCACAAAATAGTTCCCTTGATAAAGATCAAACTATCACTTGGGTTTTACTTGAGACTATAAGAAGAGTACAGAAAGTGGGAGAAAAAGTAGGTGTCCGTAGCTGATTTTCCCTTACTCCAGGAAAAAAGCGGAATAAAAAGAAGAGTTCTTATTTTTGTAGAGAGAATGACACGCAACTTCCACATGGCAAGCAGCGTCCCACAATAGTCACTTCTCCCGGAATAAGAGAAAATACGTCTTTTAAGTGAAGTACCTTCTCCACAAGTTAGACTTCAGGTACGTCAGATCATTTTTTTTAGTGCCCACGTATTTTTTACATGTTGAAATCTTAGTGTAAGTAACAGTTCAGTTATTTTCCAGATGTGCGCAAAGCAACAAAAAAGGTACTGTGCTTGTGAAACCTTTACATGTCTGCAGTAAATGTGTTGACTAAGTAAAATAAAAATATGCTGTTAACAGGGTAAGTATATGGTATATGTCAATGACACATCTTTGGGTAGTTCACATACTACACCCTGTGAGTGTAGTACAATGTATAATTACAGCACGCGCAGTTAACAAAACCTATATATATTATATCAGGGGCCCAGAACATAAACTGTCACAAAACTTGCCGAAAGACTCCGTTGTTGATGTTTTGACGTTCGGTGTGAAAAACCTGCAATAATACATCGGGGGAAAGATGAAATGCCATATTGGCTAACTGCTCATAATTTTCAATGTGACCAGGAAATCACAATGATATGCAGTGAAACATCGTTTATACGTTTTTGTAGGGGGATGCTAAAATAAACGTAGAAGTGATATTAATGCTAAAATGAAACTTTCAGTACTGTGCTTGACTTAGGTTAGCTGCATGCTTTCGTCGAAAGCATGTCTGTAGGCATTATTCCACATCTGAAATCCTTCCTTTCTCAACGTTCGGCCCGGTTTTCAAAGCATTAGATCTTATGTGTGTTTCATTGGCAAGGATAGTAGTTACAGTAGAGTATGAGATTGTGAGACCCTTTGCGTTGCTCACTAGGATTTCTTTTGCACTTCCTCAATTACGTTGCATGGAAATACATCTTTTTCATTTTTACGAAATATTCATTTTCGCGTGTTTGAATATTGGAAACTACTGTACTCTAAAATATTAGTTCACCCGTTACAAAAAGACTCCTGGTTCCAATAACTGACTACCATCAAATGCCACTGCTCTGTATCCTGTAGAGATGGGGTCCAAAGGGGTCCAAAGGAAAGGTTCACGAGAGTGAACGGAAGGACCGAGGAATGGTTACAAGGTACGTTAACTTCGGGGTTCCCGGTCGCGTGGCCGTTCTCGTTCCAGCTCCAGGGTGGCCGCACTGTCGAACATTGCAGTTCTAACTCAGTATCGAGCTGTCGATATTTTTTTTTTCTCGACCATGGTGAAGTAGCGTGCTTGTTGTTATGGAACAGCGATTTATACCGCTTCTCCATCGACTGTAGGGAATTAACTTTTGTGAAAGGTATAAAACGGAGTTGGTGAGTACAGAGCCAATGCTGCTAGTTTGCAATTCCGACTGTTCTGAAAAAGACATTGACATTGACAGCTGGATAAAAAAGGAGCTCTGAACGAGTGGAAATGAACGGTTCCAAAAACGAAACGATCATCAGTGATCTAGGTTCCAAAAATGAACGAGTTTGCCTGTCTAGCGTACAGTACTGTGTGATTGCAGGACCTTCCACTACTTAGGACCCAGTTATACTCTGCGGCGCTCATGCTCCTACTGAGAACGGTGCAGCTGCTGCATCGTTATGGGCAACTTTGATGCCGCCGCTACTGGGGCTGTCTGCGCTGACGTCTCGTAAAGTAAGTGCCTACCCGCTGCTTGGCCGGTCAACAACAGTCCCGTGTGGTTTCGTGTGAAGGGCGCTATTGGATACAATGTTCCGCCAAGTTATATCTGAAGCAGACTGCCAGAAGCTCTACTAAAACAGTGGCTCAGTGTGTTCTGTAGCTAAGGGCCGCAATAATAACTACGATTTTGCTTGCAGACACCAAATCCTGTCACTTGACACATCATACATGACACATTTCGAGACAATTTCTAGGTCTTTATAATGAATAAGCGCGACAAAAATTCACTTTAAAAAGTCATTGCCTTGGAGACACGCACGAGTTTCTCGGGGCCCCTTCAGGCTGGGGGCCCTGGGCCTGTGCCCCTTGTGCCCCTATGGTAGAGACGGTAGTGTCTGCCCCCATCCCTCGCTCGCTCCCGACACCTGCTCTAGTCTCTCCTATCCGAATTCTCCACTTGGTGCAACCAGTGGCTCCTTACCGTCAACCCCACCAAATCCCAGACAATCAGCGTAGGTAATTCCACCCACTCCTTCCACCACCGAGACCTTTAACTTACTCTCCATGACTGTTCCATCCCTCAAATTGTACCCTGGCCTCACCCTCGACCCGCCCTCTCCTGGAAGCCCCACTTTCGGACCTGCCCATCAAAAAGCCCTCTCTCACCTTAACCTGCTTAAGCTTCCCTCAAGTCAAACATGGAGACTGAGCCCCGAGAAATCATATATATCTACTGTTTCCTAATGTGTCCTGTCCTGTGCAGTTTCCACGCTGCCTGGGTTTCCGCCTTCCGCGCGACACCCTCCTCCTTACTGCATCCATCTCCCTTCCACCACATGGATCCTGTATAACCTTATTCCTTGTCCACAGCTCCCCAAATTTCTGGAGCATTTCCGCACCCTCTCTGTTTCCCACGAAGTAGAGTCCCGTAACCCTCTGGTTTCTGCCATCCTCTTGAATCCCGGGCCTCTGCCGAGCTGTTAAAGACAGATCTCTCCCTCCCTCCACCTCCATATCCTTTCCGAGGGTAACTTCTGTCAGCTTCCCCTCCCAGATGACGCTCTCCGTCCCGATATCTATCCCGCCTACTGGAGCACGTCAAAACCCTGCTCAGTCACGCTCGCTCCTCGCTGAGTACATGGTCCATATCGCCGGTACAGGCGCGTGAGTTGGGAATGATTGACGTCACGCAACGTAACTGAGCTGTGACGAGCATTGTTGAATCGGACTGGAGTCTGCCTGAGACAGCAAGTACGCGAGCTGGCCAAGAGTCTCGCGTTATCGTAACGTAGTGGTAGGCTACAAATTATCACGTGTCTAAACTCAACGTGAGCACTCGGTCACTCCGCCGAAACTTAATTAAATTAATTTATTATTATGTACTACGGTTGTTTAAAAAAATGTTCAAATGTCTATAAATCTATCGAACCTAACTAAGTGGTCATCAGTCCGTAGCTTACAAACTACTTAAAACTAGGTAATCTAACCTAAGGACAACACACACACCCATGCCCCAGGAAGGACTCGAAACTCCGACGGCGAGCGACCGCGCGCTCCGCAGCGAGGCGCCTTAGTCCGCTTGGCTACTCCACCGCGGCACTACGGTTGTTTACATTGCTTGCATGGACTAAAATGTGTTAGTACATAACACGCAACTTTTTCACTAAATAACAGATTAATTACAACATATTTTCATCAGGTGGACCAAATTCTCAGCTGTTGCTTTTATTTAGGGTGTTGTTGCACGACTGTCGGTGCAACACAGTGTTTGGTTGCTCAGTTAGTTAAACGTTCGATAGATAATTTGAATAAAACGTGATTGTTTCCAAGTGTGTAGTTACAGAGCCTGCGAACGACTGTTCCTCAGCCCAGAGCACCTTGTTCTCGAACATTCTTCCTTTAAAACGTTGTTGCAAAAGTAAAATATCTTCCATATGTGAGATTACCGCCTAATAGAAATACCGGTAATCAATAGCATTTGATAATTAAACAGTATGAAGTTTACTGCAAACATTGACCATGCCAATGCACTAAATGTTACACAATTTCAATCTTATTAATTATGGTAGCAATGTATGTACACAGTTGGGTGACAACATTTATAGTTAGGCCATAGATAGAAATTCTCCACGTTGAGATTTGCTGTGTGCTTGTAGCTGACGGGAGGCCAGCGAGCAGGCCGACGTTGGTGGCTTGTTCCAACTTAGGATTTTCGAGTTCGTTTCCGGTGAGGGGAGAGAGGGACAATGGCGAGTGCCAGGCACAGTGCAATGCACAAATATTGTAATACTACTGGCATTTGAAGTAATACGATGCAGTTAGGAACCTTTAAGGCCCTCATTACAAAATAGCCTGTTGATAAATAAACAATACATGAGCTGATATAGTCACATCTAACGTAATATGTTTAATTGACAATGAAAAGTAATAAATTACCAACGAAGACAAGACAGTTACACAACTAGCATGGCAATGTTTGTTTATAAAAATAATATATTAACTATTTCTCATTTTATTTTCAATTAATCTTGTGTATTTTATCTTAAAGTATTCAGTTAAATCACTTATCTGTGACATAAGAAATTGCAGGATTATGATAAATAGTACAAAGTATGTTTATACCAATATAAAAACCTAAGAAGACAGTTTATTTAATGTGTAGTGTAATTATTTTGATTTTAAGTAAAGTTTTAGAAATGTATTGGCTGAGCGCTGTACGTTGGCAAATCGGTTAGAACAGCTCACATGCGAAAGTTGATGACGTAGGGGAAAAAACCCCGGCAGTTGAGCTTTTGGCGCGCGCGCGTGTGAGGGCAGGAAGTGAGGACTCCGGAGCACGTGGTGAGCTGGCCGGGCGGCGTCGCTCTGCATCAGTCGGCATGTGGATCTCGAGGTGGTGACTTGAGATTTGTCTGTGGCAATCGTCACGTGTGGTTGCTCGTCGTAGACTGTACCAAGTTAAATCGAGTGCTACTGTGTGTTTGTGAATATTTAGCCGGTGGAACAAGGTGTGCATCGCACTGAATTAAAGTGACTGTGATTTGTTAATGTAACACGTGTCGTCACATAGGCATGAACATAAACGGTGTTTGAGACAGCCACGTGGTGTGAAAACAATTCGCGACAAATATTCATTTTTGTCTGGGGGCTCACGAGCTATAACTTTATGTGGTAAATGTGTCGACATACAGACGTATCAGCCACAGGGTTCAAATATTGTGAAATAAACAACATAAAGTGAACTTTCACGTGTTTTCAAAAATAGTAGTTAGTACACCCTTTTCTCTCATGAACTTGATTTTATTATGAATTTGTTTTGTTGATCATATGCAGGGAAGGAAAGCTGCGAACGTGTGATATCATCCCCTAGAAAACGAGTCAAACAGTCGCAATAACAGTTCCAGTGTTTTTGCATGTTTAGGAATTTGGTTCGCAGCTGGTGGTTGTGAGTTTTAAAAATTAATCTTTCCCTATTTTAAACTCTCACCCCGACCTTCACCCTCGCACATAGAACTAGGGCTTGTGGTAAATCAAACCTCTCCCTTAATAACCTCCACACTGCAGCATATATTCCAGTTTTTCGAATCTACTATTATTCTCTTCCCTCATACCAGGCAGATGAGTACTGTGGCTTTACAAAATCGCGAGAATACGAACCAGTATTTTCTGGGTTTGCATAACACTTAATACTATGCCTTGTGCTCCCTTAACCAGAACTGAACTGACTTGTCAGATTCCATATTGACTAATCTCCCAGACCTCAACAACATGAAAACTTGAACGCTAATCAACACAACACACTACATACATAACTAATCAAAGAAAACATCGCTGATTACATCGCTGGTGGGAACAAACAACAAGTGGAACCAAACCGATGCTGATGTCAACGCTAGTAGCAGCAATCGTAACAATGTAAATAAACACACAATACAAAGTTCACAAGAACATGCTACAGGTTCTAAAATTACTTCAAACTACAGGGAAGCTGAGGGAACCAAAACCTACATACACTAACTACAGGAATAAGCAATTCATATAAATCATACAAAAACAAACACACAGTACACACAAACACACCATCTGTGAGCCTGACATCAAAAAAATATTTGTATAGTCTATGGGAATTAACTATGGGGTCATCAGTCCCTAAACTTACAAACTACTTATGAACTAACTAATACTAAGAACGGCACAAATATCCATGCCCGAGGGGGGATTCGAACCCCCGACTGTAGTGGCCGTGCAGACCGTGACTGGAGCGCTTCAGTCTCCTCGGCCACCGCGGCCGGCTGCCTGACAGCACACATGACATTGTTAACATTAGTCTACTACTACTGAGTTGTGGCAAAAAGTTTTCTATAGATCCCGGAAGCAATATATGAAAATCAAATACAATCGTGCCCCATGTTGGGCGCCAAAAATGTCGTAGATCAAACCTCTCCCTGAACAACCTCCACACTGCTGTAAAACAAAGTAAAAATATAATGAGTAATTATGGCGCTAGGCTGGTAGGGACATTTGATTCAAGGGATTGATTTGAGAATTGTAAATGAGCGTATGTCTTTCTTGGCCGGGAGAAACCTTTCGCGTTTGTTCGGCCGCCGTAGTGTAAGTGTTTTATTTGACGCCGCGTGGGCGACTTACGCGCCAATGATGAGATGATGATGATTACGACAACACACAACACCCAGTCCCCTGCCGGAAATCGAACCCGGGCCTCCTATTTGAGAATTAAACAGATTGCACAGAGGATTACCAAATGAAATTCAGTTTCATTTATAATTAGACTTGCAGAACAGTGTCTCGGACCCGATTTGACTGGGCATGGACACGACTCAGATATGAACAGGGAAGGGGAAGGTAATTTCCTGCCTCACCAACATTAACTTGACGTGGACGTCAGGCGCTGGATCGGCGCGGTGCGGTATGGCGGCACGACGGTGTCGGCCGTGGCGGCGTAGCTCTTGCCTGCCCTGCACTGCTCTGCGCTCTGCGGCTGTGCGGCGCGGCGCGGTCCCCGAGCGAAGGCATCAAAGTCCCGAGTCATCCCAGGTGGAAGCTTCCTGCATGTCTTCTCGCTTCTCCGGAGTCGAATCAAGTGTCTTCTTCGGTGGTTTCTCACCCAGTCCCTCTGGATCTCCAGCTACAGCTCCTCCTCGAATTTTTCGTCTCTTTGGCTCTGTGACTGGTGGGTTGGTTTTGCAATGTCATCCAATAGCTGATCTCCGTTTTCACGACCACGCCTCTCAGTCCCCGGTGGAAATTTTCTGTGGGCTGAGATGAGACTTTCGAACTGCCGTCTTTCCTGAGTTTCAAGCGTGTTATCTTTTATCTTCTGCACTACTTCTTGGGTCGAGAAAACCGTTTTTTGTGGCAGCTATCTGTGTTAGGCCTGCGTGATATGCCATTTATCAGGATCTTTCTCCCTGGCCAGAAACACTGTTTTGGTTGAACTGCGGAGCGCGCGGTTGCTCGCCGTGGAGGTTCGAGTCCTCCCTGGGGTATGGGTGTGTGTGTTGTCTTTAGATTAGTTTACCTAGGTTTCAGTAGTTTGTGAGCTACGTACTGATGACCACGCAGTTTGGTCCGATAGAATTACAAACATTTTTTTTTTTTTTTTTTTTTTTTTTTTTTGGGGGGGGGGGTGGAGGGTTGGGTGTTGAACCACTTTATCTATACTGCAGGCCAGTCTCTCTCCCACTCATTCATGTGTGTACTGCAGGGGTTTGCTTGTCTTCTTTCCGTCTGCAGGGGTCCACGGTTTATCGTTTTTTAGAAACCTCTGGTATCTGCAGATAAGGGCTTTCTGTGCACACGCGCTATTGTGTCCATTTCGTTCTAAGAGCCTCTCTTCCCTGCGTCCGTTGTCGCCATTTATCTGCACGCTCCTAAAGTCAGGCTGGGCCGGAAGAATACAGGGCGGCGGCAGATGGCGAAGGTGAAAGGTGGGGCGCCCCACGCTAGCTGTGATCTGCTCCCCAGGGTGGGGGACCCACCAGGCTGGAGGCCGGCGTGGCGTGCACGAATGCATCCACCGGCAAAGTCACCGAACACAAGCGGCCCTGGCCGAAATATTACAGGCCTAAGATAAAATTAACAGGAACATATAGCTTACACAGTAAGCTTTGATTGCAATCGTTATCAAATTAACTCTGAAACACATAATAAGTAAACAACTTTGCCCTAGTTGACAACAATTTATCTTTTTTTGTATTTTATATATGCATTTATATTATCTGGCACGATTAGGACCATTAGGCTGTCTAACCAGACGTCCTACTACATTTCCAATATTATACAAACATTAAAGATCGGGACTAAAATCCAGTGATGCAGGTCTCAAGTACAATAACGTGGTATAAGCTTGAGTCCCTTCGTTGCATGACACATAAAATATTGCAAATTAAGACGACTACCAACTTATACTACCAATTTAGAAAATGTTCAAATGTTTGTTAAGCTTATGGGACTTAACTATGAGGTCATCAGTCCCTAAGCTTACAAACTACTTATCAACTACCTTATACTAAGGATGGCACAAATATCCATGCCCGAGGGGGGATTCGAACCGTAGTGGCCGTGCAGACCGTGACTGGAGCGCCTCAGTCCCCTCGGCCACCGCGGCCGGCACCAATTTAGAAAGGAGTGTAATAAACACTGTTAAGTACGAATGAGAAACGTAAGATTGCATTAAAATAATCAAAACCTGAAACTAACAAGGAGAGGTCGCCTACTCATCATCGCCGAATTCGTCCAAATTAATGGAACATGTAGGACGTGGTGAGATATGAAATTGCACCAAGTGGGAACTCCAGATGGCTAAGCGTTTAGGAAATAAAATGAACTTTGATAGGATCTATCACCATATGCACCTTATCAACTGTCCCTGAGAGAGTCTGTTTAGAAAGTGCTGTTTGTGATAGAGCCGTATCAAACTTCCTTTTATTTCCTAAACGCTTGGCCTATCTGGAGTTCCCACTTGGGGCACTTTCGTGTCTCACCACGCCCTACATATATCATAAATTTAGACGAATTCGGTAATGACGAGTAGGCGTCCTCCTCTTGTAAGTATTACAATAGATGAACTATACTTTTTGTGGTACAGATTGTACTTACATTTTTGTAGATAAAAGAAAATGTTTGGGTAGGGATATAAATATGTAATATACGTATGACAAGAACAATTGAGTAAGCAATGGAAATACTAAAGGAGAAGCAGTTATCAAGGACAGCTTGGAAGAGGTAGCTTACAGAAGAAGGATATTAAGTAGAAGATGGTGAAAAGGAATAAAATAAAAATTTGCATGAAGGAAGAAATCGGGAAATAGATGAAAGGGAACGGGGAAAGAAGCTGAGAGATTAGAGAGAGAAAGTATTTGTACTTATAGAAGTTAGTGGAGACGCTGAATGTGCAGTGAGTAATAGCGGTGTAAAAATGAGGACTACAGTTGGTTTTTGGTGATAGGGGAGCTAGTCAGGCGCTAAAATATTGTATTTTACTCGTTTCTTAAAGGTGAAATGATTTTCCATGTTTCGAAGGTGAAGAGGTAATTTATTCCAGAATCGTATGGCTGATAGAGACAATGGATTTGCAAAAGTCTTATTTTTATTCTGAGTCACTTGCAGTAGCTTGAACAGATCAGATCTTGTGTTACATTTGTGGCTGGATAACAAATGATTAATATATGATGATACGTACTGCGGTGGCTGCGATCTAAGGAAACGATGTAGAAGACACGTGTGTGGCAATCGCACAGTTTGTCTGGTCTCGTCCACATTAGCGAGGTATATGAGCGACTAACGTACTCAAATAGGAAAACTGAGGCCGTAATAAATGCAATGAAACGAATTAAACCGTCAAAGAGTGAAAAAATAATGGAATAATAAGTCTGTAGATAAATGAAGAGGTAAAAATAAACATAAACATAAAGGCAATAAACTTCAAAACTAATTCCTTGAAAGGAAATATTTGAGAACGCTTAACACGTATGTACTGTTACACATGAAATAGGAAACGTTTATGAAATGAGATTCCCTTCAAAAACATCTGTAAATACGATATGCATACACACAAAATTCATAATTAATACCTATGACAGGCAAGGAGATTGGTGGCTAGTTTTCCTTGCTACTCCAAGAAATAACGTGTAAATGCTTAGATGAGACCTCCCGATAATCGTATCTTCATGTAAAAAATAATTTACAGTCGTCATCCCTTGCTTTGTCATAAGGTTTCACGATTTACCTGTCGTCGTTACATGACAGTTTCTGAGTAACCAGAATGCAACCACTGATGATTCAACAGATAACACTGGTACAGGAAACAGTTTTACATTCATAATTAGGTAGACTGGATTTGGTCTCATAACTCAGTTTTGATTCGTTCGATTAAAATGTTTTTAAGTCACATAAAATGAATTCACAAAACCCAGCACAACTGTGAAATGTCACACGTGCGTGTTCCTTGCTAGTATATTTGTTAAGTCAGATAGCCGTGAGTAGCACGACACGTGTTCGGAACAGCGCCATGAGACTGACAGCGGTGCATGTGGCCAGTGGAGAGTCTCGGGTCGCTTCATTATAGAGACCGCGCTCTCGGAACACGATAATCCCGCAGCCAGCATTGTTGCTGATCAGTTCCGCTTACGAGAACTAGCGGGAATACGGTGACAATTGAGAGCCTCTACCTCCTACAGCCCTAATGCTTCCACGTACTTGATACGCCTCCTGTCTCCCACTCCCTCCCTCGCTTGCCTCTCCCTTTCGCCTGGAGTCCTTACGTCCAATCCTCCCCCCTCCTCCCACCTTCTTCCACCCCTTCACTCTTCCCATCCCTTCCCTGTCCCCTGTGGGGTCTCCTTGCAGTATTTTAACTCGTGTGCCACTGTTTTCGTTTCAGTATTTGTGGTTGTCGTCGTATTTTAAAACTTCAGCGACTGCTGCACCGGCAGAACAAAGTGCTATCGTGTGTTTTAATCCATGCTCCTGTCTCGTCGACTTTTGATCAGTGTTGACATTAGTGTGTTTTAGCCACAGGGTCAATTTTAATCCAAAACATGGGTATGTTTCAATCTCATTTTAATGTCATTTTAACTCACCATCTCGAACCATATATATTTTTAATTCTCCTTTTATCTTGCCTCTGTTATGATTTCATTCTAATTGCCAAATTATCCTGTCGCCCGGCCGAAGAGCCGCGCTGAAGCCGTTGTCAGCCTTCCCCAGCAAGGGGTTTTAAAATCACTAATAAAGAAACAAAAACATGGTGTGACTGACGTTTCTTTATGAGATATACTTACAACCTTTCTAAAGATTGTTCAAAAATGTTCAAATGTTTGTGAAGCTAGCAGAACAAACGGCAGTGGTCATCAATCCCTAGACTTACAAACTACTTAAACTAACTTATGCTAAGAACAACACACACACACACACCTATGCCCTATGGAGGATTCGAACCTCCGACGGGGAGTGACTGCCCGTTTCATAGCAAAGGCCCCCCCCCTCGGGCATGGATATTTGTGCCGTCCTAGTTCGTAAGTAGTTCATAAGTAGTTTGTAAGTTTAGGAACTGATGACACCGTAGTTAAGTCCCATAAGCTTAACAAACATTTGATCATTTTTTTTAAACAAATTTTATAAGTCGCAAAGAGGACAAAACTAAAGTTTGATTATTTTTGTAAGAAATAACTTCGAAGTCATGTGTCACCTATGTAGTGATGCGGCGAAAGACGTGACAAACACAGATCTCTTTCTTCAACACTCCTTGAAACACCTCGTTGACTTCATCACCATCGTAGCTCACGCATTCATAAAGGTGATGGGTGAACATACCTACACCAATATCCAATAAATGATGTCAGGACGTTTTTTGTCAGATAGTGAGGTATATAAGTGTTCTCGGTAGCACAGTGGTTGAGTGCCAAAGGTTACGGGTTTGATCCCCTCCAGGCCCTAGGGTTTTAATGTGTCACTTTCCACTTCTTTCAACACTGTCAGTGTTGGTGACGTGAAAAATACCGAGCAGCACCGTGGTTCGGAATCCACGTTAAACTGTAGGTCCCCCCCACCATATCTGGCTGGGTAAGTCAATTTGAAGGTCGGAGGAAGGCAACGGCAAACAACCCCAAAACGAACCATGCCTAGTACAGCACTATGGAGTGCAAACCAATGTTCCGATTGTTGACTGTTTTACACCCCTCCCCCTATCCTCCACAGTGTATAGAAGAATAAGTAGGAATATTTTAGGCTGCAATTCTATGTTCCATTTCAGCAATGGCATGTGTCTTACTTTTTTTTAAAGAGACACTCAGTTTTTTCGATTAATGAACAAAATAGTCAAAAGGCTCCGAAATCCCCAATTATGTCCTCCATGGCTACTAGTCGTGACGAAACAACAATTAACGTCACCATAATTTTAAAACATAGCAGTTTATGACATATTCGTAAGTTTTGACCGAAGCACGTTACAGAGTTACCTATAAAGCTGTTTGTTAACTTTAGTCGAGAGTGACCCATAAGATTACAAAGTAGAGTGTAGAAGTATATTCTCTTAATGAGGGAATTTCAAGAACTGATTAATAGAAATGGAACACGATTGAAAGGACTCATAATTTCTAGAAGAACTCATAAGGTGTGGTTTCTACAGTTACCGACACGTAGCGACACAGAGCTTTCTGATTCACATAGTAACTGGTGTAGTATGGCTAGAAAATTAACTAACACTGGTTGATGAGGTCTGACGAAAACTACAAGATTAAGTCGTCAGATACCTTAATTAAGTGCTCCAAGTGAATACTATTACAACGATGACGTATACAGTTTTTAAACACAAATTTGCTCCATACTAATAATATGTGTCAACATTTAATCTTGAAAGAACATGCATTTTTATACATATACGGAGATTTGAACTAACCAGATAATCACACCATTAAGCTAGTAAAATGTAAGAGATTTCAGGACTGCCACGTTGCTTTCCAACAGTAAAAGGACAATGTAACCTTGTTAATTTTATTACATTATTCGTAGGTTATCGAGTTAAGTAACAAAAAAGTTCTTGGTGTCTTTTATGACGTAAATAAAATTTATAATATGGCAATGATTATTTATGATAGGGATTACTTTTGTTGTAAATTGCTTCTGTGCCCTAGTCAACGGAAAACTTATATCACTTTTAATAAATTTTTTCAGCCATGTTTTATTCTGGTATTTTTGACTTGGTGGCTGTGTTCATGTATTTTGAAAATGGTTGCTCTCTCGGTGTGTGTGTGCGTGGGGGGGGGGGGGGGACCCTGCACAAAAACTTATGTATAACCAGTATTTCAGGGGACGTTATTCTCATTTTTTAAATTTTCCTTAGACTTCTTGTGTTTTTATTTTTGTTACAGTGTTTACTTACACCTCTACAGCCCTTCCTTACATTCATCAAATATCTTTTTTCTGTTCACGTTTCACTCTTACACTTGTTTTTGCACCAAGAATTTTCTCTTGCGATTTAATTAAAATGAAAGAAGTAATTTATTATGATATTTTAACTGTTTTCTGCGAAAGTAATCTTTGATTCAATAGTCTTTTTCGAAATTCCAGTATATCTTCAAAGGGTGATTTTCAATACAATCTACTTCCAGTCAAAGGGCATAGGTTAAAGCACAGAGAATAACGTACTTCCTGGAAAATTAATATTTTCCGTGATACAGATTTGTTTTTAGTTTTTTGTTTTATTCCTAAAGTATGCCAGTTAAGGCGTTACGTCCCAGTAATCATATTACCCCAAAAACCTTCTAAACAACAAATAAATATGATATAGTGACTCCAATTACACACTAACCCAAATAGAACAGAACGTCGCAAAACTCTTCAAGGCCATGCGGGATTGGCCGTACAGTCTAAGGCGTCTTGCCACGGGTTGCGCGAACGCTCCCCAAATGAGGTTTGAGACATCTCTGGGACATGGGCGTGTGTGATGATGACCTCAGCAGTTTAGTACCTTAGGATTACAAACATTTGAACAGCGTCCACCAAAACAAATCCCCTCTACATTCACGGGGGTGTTCCAAGCGTTCTAGCGGCAGGGTTTCAGGTCGTCTCTTTGTTAAGTAATGGGTATACCAGTCATTGTTTTCAGGAAGTTCTCTTGCAGTATGTTCTTAGGTTTGTCTTCAATCTTGTCTCATACCCAGTACACACCAATGCACGGGGAGGGAGTGGCACGTAAATAGTTACCTCGAATATTCTGCAAAAATCGATCTCTACGACGCGTTGCGTGAAGGTGGACGTTAAATAGCTCCACGAATCTAACAGCTCGATCTCTCCCTTGCGAAAAGAGTATGACACTGCCATATCTTTCATCCAAACTGTACCATTATGTCTGTTATTTCGGGAGTATAAAGTGTCAGGATGAATCGATTCCACGTGTTCTACAGAACGGGGCGTCCGTCCCTACATCAAATGCCAACATGCGGCGTGTAAGTAGCCAGGAGTCGGGTGCCGCTTTACAAACAAAATGGTGTATATCGGAATCCATAGAGGCGAAGCTGGGACAGAGCAGTTCTTCGACCGGTAGAATAGAATATAATCTCTCACGGGTGCGGAATTTCTCAGGCGCTATCATATTCAAGGACCGCAACTCCATCACAGCGGGCGGAAGAAATGGCGAGTAGATGCTACGCCATGCCCACTTCAAGTCAGCCGTCGGATGGCGGTGTTCAATTACATCGGCATCAGTGTCTTTTGAAAGTACGAGAAAAAGTCCTTGAAACTAGGTGCCCTTGTAGTTAGTATTACGTTAATTACATAGTGATGGTTATGATGTGATGTAGCGGCGATGGCCCATGCCAAACAGGGAAATGGCGAGCGAAGTAAAGGTGACTTCACATCTTCAATTAATATACAGGTCCAGTGAGGTGTTTCTTGTCTGTGATATACAGCCGATGAATCATCTGTCGAGAGAGGGTTCGTGATCAATGTTTCACGTGTATCATACCACTGTCTCCTCGTGTTGTGGAAACTTTATTGACTCATAAGATGTATTGATCACTCTACCATCGCTGAAAAAATAACTAAGGACCGCCTGAAACTTATCAATCACTGTAGAAGGCAGCGGGAGCACTTGCAAGCAATGATTAATTTTCGGCGCGAGGTAGATATTCACAAAGTGGATTATCATGAACTTTTCAAGCGTTCGAAAGGTACTGAGATGGACTGGCTTGCGTATCACACTGAGCAGATTCCAATATGTATTGGCTGTTGTACATTTCCGTTCCCATAGAAGTTCATTGCAGAGTCGGCGCCGTTGCCTGAACACGCTCGCTCACAGTAATAATAATAATAATAGTAATAATAAATTGAGTCAATAACTTATCGAACAGCATAAACAAAACGATGAAATGTCTGCATTGTACCAATTTTCTAGAAGAACAAAATGCTTCCATTCTGGATTTATATCTGCAGTTCGTGGGTTCGATTCTTCCTTCAGGCGTCAGTTTTTAATAGTCATGAATAGGCCTATATACTTTAGGTGTCGTGTGATATTGGATGTAATTTTAGTTCCTGTTGTCCCTAACTCAGAAGATCCCCTTAGATGTATATCATGTTTGAAACAAGATTGACATAAATATGAACAAAATGAGATTGGTTATGTTAATGTACTTTCCACAGATCTCAAATGTAATTACCCAATTGGATGTGGAATCGGTCAGAAAGGGACAAAGGTTTTAGTAATATTTACATTTGACAGGAAATAACGCGAAACTGCATTCTAATTGTTGAATATATGATTTTTTTTTTGCAAAACGTATTTACAATTATATCACATTACTGTTCAAGATTAATACAGAAATCACATTTCTGAATATTATAAACAACAAAATAAACATATTAATGACTTCTAAGAAATTCACCAATCGAGTAGGAGTTGGCAACCAAAATTTCTTTAGCTTCTTTTAAAACTCAGCTCTATTTTCAGTTAAATATCTTCTGGCTTCTGGCATGTGATAGAAAATGTGCATTGCTGAATATTGGGCACCTTTCTGAGATACACCAAGTGAATTAAATCTTGTGAAACTACTTCTTTTTTGTAGTACTCATTTGATGAACTGAGCTGTTTGAAAGGAATTACGTATTTTAATCACATATTTCATTAGAGATTAAACATATTGGGAAACGTAGTTAGTATCCCTAGTTCCTTAATTAGCCCTCTGCATAATGTTCTTAAACAGACACCGCAAATTATTCGCACTGCACGTTTTGGTCTCGGCCTCATGAGCTACTCCAGAAAATAATCCTTTGTGACATTATGATAGGAAAGCATGCAAAATACGGTAGCTCTTTTATTTTTATACCTCCTGTGTCTGACAACATTCGCATAGCAAGTAGGGACTTATTTAGCAGCTGGGTGGTATGCTCCTCCGAGTTAAATTTACTATCAAGCTGTAATCCTAAGAATTCTACAATCTCCATCTTATCAAATTTTAAGCTCATACTGACAGCAAATATTTTACAAGACCTAAACTGCACATAGTTTGTTTTTTCGCAGTTTAACGTCAGAGAATACGCGAGGAACCCTCTATTAATAAATTTAATTAGCCGAACTTTCTAAGGCTGTACTTCATTTATTATTTATTGCATAGTTTTTCTCATCTGCAAATAAAACAAACTTGGCGCCCGATAATATTGCTGATATAACATCATAGATATATGCAAGAGAGAGAGAGAGAGAGAGAGAGAGAGAGAGAGAGAGAGAGAGAGCAGGGCCCTAAGATGGAACCTCGGGGGCCCAACATGTTATATGTTCCCACTTGGATGAGGCGTGATAGTTCATTATAAATTTCTATCCTATTGACACCCTTTGATTCCTGTCAAAGATATACGATATGTACCATTGTTCAGGATTTCCTGTTGTACCTTAATATTCTACTTTGCTGAAAAGGACCTGCGATTTACTCAGTCAAATACCATATCACAAAATATACCGGTGGCCTGTAATTTATTGTCCAATGAACAAAGTACGATCTCCCTGTATGTGTAGACAGCATTCTCAATGCCGGTATCCTTTGGAATCCGAATTGTGACGTCCACAATATTTTTAATGGTATGATGTTTGGGAAGACGACTGTACATTACTTTTCTAAAATTTTGAAGAATGCGAGAGCAACTGAAATTAAAGGGATATTTGACGGAATTTCTTTATTTCCTTTCTTGGAAATGTTCCACTGATAAAAGAGTGGTTACACAAGTAACTTAAAGTAATACAAACCTCAGCAACGGAAACGCCTGACAACCGCAGGGAGGGCGCACGCCTACACCCAGATGTGCTGGCAATGAAGGGTCGCCGTTGTGGTGTTACCCACATTATTTATTTTGTTCCAGATTTATGAATTTACATTTCGCCTGGCCTGCCTTCTGCAGTCCAGCTGTTTTCTTGAGAACTGTTCGGCACCATACAAGGAAGCGAGCATGTGCAGTCCAGCCATGACAGATTGTCAGCCACCGTGTGAAGGCTATTGCATCGCGCGGGCAGCGTGCGGATTTTAAGTCGTCATGATGGCAGGAATCGCCAATGCTACTTTTCATTTATTTAATAATAACTCATTGTTTTATATAGCTCCAACATTCAAAGGATTTCTGTCATGTTCGATGAGATTAAATACATTTCTGTTCAGGGACGTAGATAAATTTTTCCTCTGGGGGTTTCAGAGACAGAGCTATGTTGAGGTGCTCTCGCACAGTTGACAGGTGCCAAAGCTATGACGCCGCCCCCCTCCCCCCCCCCCCCCCCGTAAAACAAACTTACGATCTTTTCTAAGGAATTTGGAAAACTTTGTGAATAGTTGATAAAAAATTATGCGTTATTGAAAAACATTGTAGACATGAAGATCAGTCTTTTCTGGTATACCTTGCCGAAATACTAGCTGTTATCGAAGTCGTTGCCCAACTATATTCCCATGAATTATTTCACATTACATATAGAATAAGCCCAATTTTTAGAGCGAAAGTGGTAGCTGTAGGGATTAGTAAATTAGAAATACCTTGCAAGATTCCCCTCCTTGGGCCAAACCGATTGTACTGTGTAGTTGTAGTCCTCAGTCCTTAGAAGATGGAAAACTTGGGCGTACAGATTTACTGGCCTACACTGTCCATCCGGGACCTGCATATGTAAGCCAACCCGTTCTTGAGTTGACTTGGTGAGCACACTATTAGGCCCTGCTCCTACCTGTTTTTGTAGAACCGCTCTCGTTGCTGACGTCCCCTTTTCAGACTGATAGCACACTGGAGTATCTGTGTAAGTGCTAGAGCTGAAAATTTCTAAGTCTTTACTGGTAGGTAGCTTCGTGAAATAAAAATATTTTACTAACGACGTCACCATAATACAACGTCAAAAATGTATAACTTTTACCCTAACCAGCACGAATTATTAACGACAGCGAGAGCATGGCTGCTACTTATACAGTACAGAACAGGTCCTAACAGCGACTGCCTACCGTTGGCGCGCAGCCGAGGTTTCCTCACTATTTCGTACCTTGTCGGCATTTCTCGTGATTGCTCGTGTGCGAAGTCGTAATTCAATTGTTTCTCTGTTAATACACATTTAAACAAATAAAATGACATGAGCAAAACTAATAATCCTTAGACCGCTGCTAACGTCTGTATGCCACCAACAATTAGTTATAAACAATTATTAATAAATGCAAAACTGCCCACTTCGCGCCATATCATCGGGGCTTCCTCAGTTTATCTGGTGCCCAGCGTAACGGCTAGTCTCGTGTAGGCGCCTTCCAAAATCTTCTACCCACCCCACTCACGACATATGGTACCTACTGCCGTGGGAACTACGAAGCCTCTGCCTGCCAGCTAGCTGTTAAACCAATCGTCACTAAAAAAACACTTCTTACTGCAGGCGCGTATATAGAATCATAATAAAAATATAAAGCTGACAATAAAATAAATTTAACCCCCATACTAGAACCCTTACAACCTTCCACACTACCACATCTGGCTTAACTAATCAGTTGTTAGCAATCGTAAAAAATCAAAAGCTTTCAGACAAATAACATATAGTGGAGACCAGGGGAATGGCACCACCAGTAAGGGAAACCAGTTTTTTTTAACTTATTAAAAGTCTGTCTTTTTCCTACAGAATAGCTTCGCCAGCGAATACTAATTTATTATAATTTTTTTCACCCATTTATCTTGTTAAGTTTTATTATTTATTTACACGAATTGGCGAACTAAGGACCACGTTACAAATTCTATTTCATATTCAATTTCTTCTTTCTCTTCTCTATGGCTGCTATTCTGCCTGCTGCCATTGTTACCATTTGTTCAGCTGTCGGTTTCTTGTTGGTCTTTGTTCTTGGGGCCTTCTGAAAACATCGAATTCAGTTATTGCCTTTCTGTACTTGTCTCTATTCATCTCGTCCATTTCTGTGAGCCCAAGTTCCACGAGGTCTTTTTTTATTCCTTGCAACTAACAGTTGGGTGTTTTCCTCAGTTGAATTAAATTGAAGATTTTCTTCGTTAATCTGCTTTCATCCATTCTCATCAGATGACCGAAGAACGTAAGCCTTCTCTTTTTCATTTCCGTTTTAAATGGTTTAATAAATTGATAGACCTTCTAATTCCTCATCTTTACCCATATTTCGCCATTTTTGTGTCCACAAAGAAGCTTCCTCAAAATTATCCTTTCCTTATTCTCGAGCTCATCTACTAGTCCTTTGTTCTTGAGGGAGAGTATTCCTGCTGCATATTGTACTTCTGTTCTTGTCACTGTCTTGTAGTGTAATAACGTCACATTTAGAGATAAGCATTTTTGTGGTACAGGTTCATTGTTAAAATTTGCGCCCTTATTGAGTTTAGCTACTTGGAGTTTGACAGCTTCTTTTTCTATGCCAATGTCCGTTATTGTTTCTCCCAAATATTTAAAGTGTTTGACCCTTTTGATACATCCAATAAATGTGTGCACTTTGTTGACTTCCTTAAATTTGTTAGACATGAATTTAGTTTTTTCTTGTGATATCTGTAAACCAAATTTAGCTGCATGCTTTGCTAATATTTCTATTTGTTTAATTGCATCGGGTATATTCGTGGACAGTAGAGCTAAAGCTAGTGCATATATCGTAAGCCCTTTGACTGATCCTCCAAAAGAAATTCCCTTCACTTTTTCTTGTGTGTATTTCGCCAATTTCTCCCTTGTTATCTTTTCTAGAGTGATGTTGAATAAGATTGGGGAGAGTCCAGCCCCTTGTCTCAAACCTGTTTGGATTTTGAAAGGGTCTCAAATCTTGCCTCGAAATTTCACCTTGGACTTCGTATCTGTGCATTTTTGCTTAACAATCTCTCTAGTTTTCCTATCAATTCCGAATTCCTTCAGAGTTCTTTTGAGGCTTTTTCTGTCTATTGAGTCATATGCTTTTCTAAAATAAATAAATATTGTAACTTTTGGTTGACCAGCACGTGTTCTAGTTATGTTTTTAAGATTTATAACATGCTCTGAACAGCTCCTCCCTTTTCTAAATAAACCTTGATATTCTCCTATTTGTGCATCTAGAACTGGTTCAATTCTGTTTAATAATATCTTGGAAAGGACCTTGTATGGAAAGGATAGAAGGGAAATTCCTCTGTGATTGTTCATGTCTGATCTGTCTCCCTTTTTGTGGAGTGGATAGACAAGTGCCGTCCTCCAATCTTCTGGGATTCGCCATATTTCTGTATATAATTGTACCGAGGTGTAGTGTTACTTTTTCCTCACCTAGTTCCAAAAGTTCATCTGTGATTCCATCTTCACCAGAAGATCTGTTGTTCTTGAGGGATTTTATAGCTTGTTGAACTTCATCTAGAGACGGTGGATGTGATTCTGCAGGAATTTCTTCTGTAGTTTTTAATTCCGGTTTCTCGGAGGATGCTTTATAATTGAGAAGGTATTTGAAATAATGTGCTAAGTTTTATTGTTAAAAATATATTGTGAAGGTATACGCAGTGGCGCCATTACACTGGGTTCTGGGGTAATGACGCCATTCATTTGAAAATCAAGGATAAACCTACACAATGAATGAGTAGTAGTAAGTAAGTGCTACAACTGTTGTAATTTATACTTATCACTCTTCTGTATTAGACATTTACAAGGTTTCAAGTACTTGTCGATGTAAAGTTATAATGAAAATACATTTTATAATTTAGACTTAATTAAGATACCGAAAAGTCAGAAATATAGATTTTGGCACTTCGAAACTACTATATTCTGCAAGTTCCCTTTTCACAAAACGTATGCATCTGTAGTACACTTCATTTTGCCTACATTCTCCACTATGGCGCCATTGCCCCAGTTGCAAAATATGGCTAAGAACGTCAATTTAAAGCCTAAGATTTTGCGAAACAATTAGGTTAGAGACACAAAATCGAAGCTAAAATATCTACAGATTACGTTAATTCGAGTATTAAAAAGTACTGACAGCCTATAGAGGTACGTATTTCAATAAAATATAGGCTCCAAAATTACATCCAAAACGTCGAAACTAACAATTGCTTTCACACGATTAATACCTGTCAACAAGACGGGAAATTTAACCTGTCTGCTATACAATGCTACCACTTTAGGCATGCGTGCGTGCAGATGGTCAACATGTGTGGTATAAATCATACACGGAAGTAATAATGTTGTGATGGGATACATTTGTTCTCGTTTAATCACACATGTTTGTCTGTGTCACGTAGAAGTTCGCCGACCTACTGTAGTAATGAAGTTAGTAGATAACTGAATATTGTAGCCGTAGTACACGTACGACACGGTGGCCTTCGTTACACGCTAAGCAAGCCTCGCGCGGTCTTTTAACCAGTCTGTGGAGCGTGTTTCTGGCTGGAATTCAATAACACTTGTTCATAGTTACTGGTGGTAGGTGGTAGTTACCTGAGCATTTACTTTCTTTTAATTGGCAAGATTTACTATGGTGAAAGTAGTGCGAGATTCTTGCCTAGGCCTCACGAAGGCCACCCATAAGACATTCGAGACAAAGTGTCACGACAAGTAAGAAGCCAAAGCAGTGGCGGACTAAGGCTGTTCCCCCTCAACCCCTCCCCCACCCACCCTATTCCGCCGCTGAGCCAAGCTCAACTAAACATCGATCATAATTTACAGACACCTTGGTAACTTCCTTTGTTGACGAAGTTTTCAGCCTACCTCTTACATTCATTGGACAATGTTACCCTACGGAAGTGTTATTTGCATGTGGAGGCATCGTGCCCGCGTTCTGTGACCCAGGGGAGCTGTAGCTATGGAAATAGCCCGTGATATCGACCTGTTACGATGTGTGTTCATATTGCAGCTAATATTCTGAATTATTACAAGACCTGTAAGAAAGAACATTGGTAGGAATTTTGTGAACACCTCTGCACACTCATGCTGCAAGGATTTGGTCAAAAGTTAGCTCACTCTACAAAAACCAATTCCTCCCAAGCGGTTGCAGACCTGGATAGACGAGTTCGCCAACATTCTAACATCCCTACGGCTACGGCAAAACCCATTAATCCCACAACAAATGTCGCCGTTGAAGATCTTCATGGTCTCACAGCCGGCCGCAGTGGCCGAGCGGTCTGCGGCGTGCCGGTCACAGTCTGCACGGCCGCTGCGGTCTGGGATTCGAATCCCCCCCTCGGGCATGGATATGTGTGCCGTCCTTAGTATTAGCTAATTTATAAGTAGTTTGTAAGTTTAGGGACTGATGACCCAGTCGTTAAGTCCCATAAGCTATACAAAGATTTGAACATTTTGAAAATACACTTTGTGCGGCCGTGTACTTGGTGCACGCCAGTATAATGTGTTCAAAATGTTCAAATTTTTGTAAATCTAACGTACCAAACTGTGTGGTCATCATTCCGTATCTTAGAAACTACTTAAACTAAGGTAAAGTACCCTAAGGACAACACACACACACCCATGCATTAGGGAGGACTCGAACCTCCACGGCGAGCAACCGCGCCCTCCGCAGCGGGGCGCCTTAGGCCCTCGGCTACTCCATCGCGGCAGTGTAATGTAGTTGGGACTGACACTGCCTTCTTACATTAACCATATCTGTTTTAAACTTTGCAAGAAGCGATACGAGCATATGTAACGTAAGAAAGCAAATATTGTTTCATTAACTGACTGTTCTGTCGGTTCTAGGTAGAATATTTGGCCACGGCGGAGTGGCCGGGCGCATTGAGGGGCTATGCTACGATGCGCGAGTCACTTCCCCGTCGGGGATTCGAATCCCTGCTCGGGCATGGATGTCTGTGTCGTCTTTAGTAGAAGGTAGTTCATAAGCAGTTTGTAAGTTTAGGGACTGATGAACCCGCATTTAAGTCCCTTAAGTTTAACAAACATTTTTTTTACATTTTGGTAGAATATTTGATACATTTTGAATGAAATACAAGGCAATCGTGTAATATTCCATATTATTATTACTACTAGACCAATCGGTTTTCCGCAGTTATGCCATTTTCAGGTAATGACTATAGTGAAATAGACATATAGCTGTAAAAACATAAAGCTCAAAGATCTTAAGCTTATGTATACAGAATATTTCACTTTCTTTATAACAATTGTGAGTGTTAACGGTTTAGAACTACACTGAGAGGAATTATTCCAAATGAAATTGGTGCATGAAACTAGTGAAAAAAGACAAAATACGCCACACATTAAGTATACGAATTGCAACACTTGTCCTGAGAAGACGTTTAAATTGATACATTATGCTTTATTGACATATTTCATCAGAACTTCCTGAACAAATGATCTTATTCTCAATAGGCCAAATTCCGGCCTCTGAATTACAGCGCGGCGTGAGTGTAGCGATACTACTGGCCGCGCTCTCCATCTCTCTCGCCCACCACGTGACTTGCACCCTGCTGCGCATGCGTGGAGTGGCGTAACCGATAAGCGCTCTTTCTGTGCGACGTTTCTGGAAGACTGCGTCAGTCGTCGTGAAGCTGCACGCGTAGCAGCTTCGTGGAACTCAGAGAGCACGCCACGTTATACAAAGAGGTTTAGGCGTTTCCTCGTACCTGTGTATAATGCGACTGACAATTAGAATATTGATTTTGACACGCTGAAGTGATATTGCAAGGCTCCACAACATTTTGTGGCTGTATTGTTAATTTCGCAATACGTCACAAAGGTTCCATTAAACTTATCATCTGCAATCATGTGTTACGTCACCAAATATCTTAATGTTTTGACAGACAGCAAAACATTTTTACCTGATGCCAACAGATTAAGCTGAATGAAACACTTTTGATTATATACACCTTTTTTACTGTTGTAATTATGGACAATGGTTTAAATGACTAGTATTACAAGCAAAATATGCTATTAAAAACAAAATAAGCAATTGCAATTAAAATATACAATACCAAATGGATTATGATACATTTTGTAACTAGGCTATGAAACTCTAAAGAAATTACTTATCTAGGTGATAAAAGAGACGCACGAATACGGGGAAAGTGATTATGGGGAAGTGGGTTAGTTTACGCGGTCTGAATGGGGCTATGAGTATATTCTTTGGCCAGAAGTGGAAAGTCTGGAAATTTTGTCTGATCATTCAGTATCAAGTTTGGGTAAATGGACAGTTGTTTATTAATTTCCATTATTTCAGAATACTTCATTTTCCTCCCCTTTTCGTTATGATGTGTTTTGCATGGTAACTGTGGCCCTAAACCAGTATCAAACCTTGGCAGACGGTTATTTTCCACAACTGTTTTCCAAATTTATCCATGGATATTTCAGGAAAGACTGGACTAAGGGCAGATGCCATAGGGCAAACTGTCATTTTATTTGTATATCTAGCTACTGACATGGAAATAATTTCGTGTTAGGCGAGCGTATGTGTCTAACTTTGTCATCAGTGGCAAGTTGGTTAACTCCTGAGGTAACTAATATGTCTGTGAGAATGTTTAGGCTTTCATCAAGAGGTATAACTGAAATGACATACTATGTACACCTCAGCCTAAGATATTTGATCTTTAAATTTTTACAGCTGTTTATATCGTTATAGTCAGTAGCTGGTGATGGCGCAACAGCCAAAAACCGATTCGTCTAATAATAAAAAATATTGTAGAATATTATGAGTTTTCTTGTGTTTCATTCAAATATCATTACTTGGCAATGACTATGTAACGTATTATTAATTGTGAGAAACAGTTTAACATATTATAATTCGATAACATGTTCCTGAAATCATGTCAATTTTTGGGATAATAATTTCTTATATGCTTCGTTGTGTATAACGTATCTGTTTCTTGTGAATGTAATCTTTTTTATCTGTAATACTGTATTTAAATGCTGAATCTGTGAAGTCCAGGTGAATAGTAATAATGTTTAATGATAAAATTGGAAAATTATGACTGTAATTGTTACTTAAGTAACAAAATTGGGCAGTGACGAAATGAGTCAAAGGATTACTTTCGAGTCAAATGTGCATTGCCATTTCGATATTCCGCTTAATGGGAGATAATTACTGAAAATTGGTAAAAAATCATATTTTCCGTTTTTAAGCTTCTAAAGTAATTTGATGTTTTATGCTTAAAATGGTGCAAATTTGGTTTCGAAATTCTGCTAGGAAGTATTTTTATTTCATGTTTGAAAATTATATATGCGTCAAAGAAAATTACCCAAATTGTGCTTTTTACACATTTAAATCTTCACATTTCCGAAAATATTAGGTATATAAAGCTGTGGATTTCGCTCTTTAGATATAGAAGCTTTGATCTCTCCGTTGGTACGATTGTCGTTATAATACAAGTCGATGATCGATGTAAATATGTCGTTCAACAATGTCATATGGACTCGTGTACCTAAGAATGTATTTGTTGGCATAACAACTGTTATTTCATTCAGTGATGGTCGTATGGGTAGGCTAAGGGTCATGGAAAGCCTTGTATTGTTCCAGGTATAAAAAGTATCAGAGGTCGTCGGCTTCTGGACAACATGCGCGTAAGGAAGGATCAGTATACACATAAATTTAATAATAATAATAAAAACCAAAGGTGTGAATGGGAAAAAAGCTTCTTGGTGAAACAGAAGAACTAGATGGTGACCCTGATTACACTGCTGGACACGTTCGATAACAGAATAAGAAGTATTTTCGAATTTTCATAATAAATTAGTTTACTCGCAATTTCTGGCATTTGATGTTTTTAATGTTGCATGTACCTTTATCTCACAAATCACTGAACCAATAACATTCAAATTTTCAGAAACGCTATATAACGTTAGAAGAGGCCTCTGAAGTAGAATCAATATAAAACAAGGCTTATTCTCTGAACCAGGGAACGGTAAAATTGATAAATATTATACCAACACAAAGAAAACACTCGTTGTAGTTCAATGAAATAACAATATATGCTGAAAATAGCTCCAAAATTTCAAAGTTCTATATATAACAGTTCCAGAGAAAAAGGTACATAAAGTTAGCAAATTTAACATTGGGGAAAAAGGGCCTTCTAACTCCAAATAATGCCGTATATCACAATCATAAATGAATATGGAAATGTGGAAGTGAATGTATAAGAAGTATCTAACCACGAATCCAGGTGTGATTTAAATATTCCCCATTCATTTGGGACTAGTAGCAGATTAAATAAAACAAACTCATAAAGCACTAGACCTCCAACTCGAGAACGCATGTTCGCCTATCGCGGAAAAAGTAAGACCAATATACCTCGTCATTGAGAGATTTTCATCTCTTGCTTCTCTTTCGAAATCTTGGAGGATGAGACACCGTGTTTAAACATAAAGTATAAGATAGTTCATAAGTAGTTTGTAAATTTAGGGACTGATGACCACGCAGTTAAGTCCCTTAACCCTCTCATGCACGAATTATCAACCCGATAATGAACAAAATTTCCGATACATTATTTGGTAACTTAAGACCGATCTTGTACTGAATTCATTACAATTTATCTAAAAAAATAGTTTCATAGACCAGTAGGGAGGTGTCCTCAAAAGAGAACAGTGAGAACGAAAACTGCTACATTTTACATGGTACATCCATTAATAATATCAAGTAATACATGAAGATTGTCCACTATTTTGTATTTTTCGTACAACGAAATTGTTTCAGGCAGTCAGGGCGCACAGCAAGATTACGCTTTTCTCAAATGTAACATGTTTTCCGTCGGCAGTCCCGATCATGACACCTCTTGGCATTGGGATCACCTGACTTGGATGGCCAGTGTCATACCCCATCGAAGCATAAATCGTTGGGTACCGAATGACAGGATTTCTTGTTTTTCGATGTACAGACAACAATGTTCTTTCATCTGAAGGCCTGCCTCTACTCTTTCTTGTAATCTCTACTTTCCGTTTCTTTGTTAGCCCAACGATTAACACTGCCGTCTGTGAGACAGTCCAGCATTCATTATTAGTCATCATATGAGGTACGTGTGCTTTTGCGGTCACCTGATATGTAAAAGATGACAGAAATGAGACAAAATTTAAGTGTCCTCATTTTAGGACGCGACGCATGAGAGGGTTAAGCTAACCAAACATTTGAACATCTTAGAAGAAACGTTAGGGTATGATCGGAGCTCAAGGCATCAGGTCCAGGCACTTCGGACGGGGCGCAAGGGAGCGTCTGTTCTTCAGTTTGTCGTTTACGTTCAAATGTTGAAATGTTTGTTAAGCTTAAGGGACTTAACTACGGGGTCATCAGTCCCTAAACTTACAAACTACTTATGAACTACATACAACTAAGGACGGCACAAATATCCATGCCTGAGGGGGGATTCGAATCCCCGACCGTAGTGGCCGTGCAGACCGTGACTGGAGCGCCTCAGTCCCCTCGGCCATCGCGGCCGGCAACTACTTATGAACTACCTTATACTAAAGACGATACAAACATCCATGCCCGAGGGGGGGGGGGATTATCCCCCAACGGGGAAAGGCCTCGCGCATCGCAGCATAGCTCCTGAATGCGCCCGGCCGCTCCGCCGCGGCTTCGTTTAGCACGTACGCTGCGGTCACCACTGCGGGCCGCTAACGCTCTAGGCGGAGGCCTGTAATCGCACGTGTGCCGAGAGCTGAAATCAGACCCCTGCGAAACCTATAATATTGAAAGCGAATACAACATCTGCAAAAGAGGTGGTTCTAAGCTGCATGCCGATTATGCGATAAATGCTACAAGCTCTCTGACTGATAAGCGCCATATGCTTTTATTGCAAACAGTTCTAACAACGTCTCTGATTTATTGATTTTATTGAAAACTGGGAAGAAAATTAAATTCAAACAAGCAATAAGTCCACTTCATTAAGAAAGAATTATACTGAAAGCCCGAAAAGGTTTATCAAACGGAGAAAAAAAACACGTCTCATCTGCAATGTGGTGCTTTGGAAACCTAATCCCATACAACAAATTTGCAAGGTGTATATTCGATTTTTATAGCAAACCACTAAAGACGAAAACATACAACTGCAGACAGGAAAATGTTACGTGATGCTTTTTGGTGGCCTGTACAAACGCGAGTGCACAGCCAAACTAACTAAACTGAGTACTCAGCTAGCGCGCCGATTATAAGTGTCGGCAGCTCTGGCGTGTTGATCGCGGAAAGGCTTATATGCGTCAGCCGCAGCGAACGTGTTAGGTCTGGGCACAGTGTACCCCACGTGACCGCCAGTCTGGCTCGTGGTTGGTGGATGGGTTCTGCGGAGTCTCCGAGGATGGCGTACCCTCGTTAGCAGCACCGAGCCACAAAGGAGTGCCGAATCGACAGGCACGTGTTTGAAACTTGCGGGTGGAATTTTCCAGCAGCAGGCACGCGGCTCGACCCGTGATCGGTCTGGCAAGTCAGTCTATCAAGCCTAGCTAAATACGTATGAAAATATAAAAGTTCTATTTCCGATTTCTGTGCACCTCAGGGGCAGGCGTCACCATCGTACATCCTTCCCCAGTCTAAAGAAGAGTAGTTACTGGGAGGGAGAATAATATTATCAACATAACCATTTGAATCTCTAGAAATATTTCAACAAAATGTTATGGGACTAATAATGTCCATCTTAAAAGATTTTTCTGGTTACAGGCGTCTATAGAATTGCATAGGTGTTTGTGTGGGGAACATTAAACTCGTTGTTACATGGTGGTGTTTCACAGAAAAAAAATAAAAAAAAAAAATTAAAAAAACGCACTGACGTGTTTTACGGCCCACTTCAGATTTGTAGTTTTATAAGATTTGCAAAGATTTTGGACCAAAATAATAATGTAAACAATAAAAAATTAATTAATAAGAGTGTCTGAAACCCTTTTAGGAAAAAAAAATTGTAGGTAGTGGCGGGTTTTGAACCACTGATCTTCAGCGTCATAGCCCAAAGGATTGCCCACTCCGCTACGGCCAACACTTAGAACTTACGTTCTTTAATCTCATACTATTGATGTCCGTTGTTAACTGATGCTAATATGGCATTTTTAGGCACTAGATTATCATTTATCGTACGAAGAACGACGTGTTTTTGTTACTTCTTCAGTGCGCCATTGCTTTGAAGTGACAACGTGTAAGTTAAGAAAATCATGAAATACGCAGCGCTTATGCCGGAGAGAGTTCTGGGCGAGGAATGTCACGTGACATCTACGAATGGCTGATTTTCGTTAAATCAGTGGAGGGTGTCAAAACTCTGTTATTTTGGCAAATATCTCTCAAACGATACGAGATATCAAAAAAACACCACAGAGCAAAGTTGTAGAGAATTTTCTCCTCTAAAAATTCGGTTATTCAATTTTCGTGTCATGTTAATGGTTAACCCGTTATTTTTATTTAAATTTCGAGCTGTCAAAAGACGATCGCAAAGGCCCACTTTTAGTGTTACTACCGTAACCTAAAGTGGGCCAATTGAGAGCAAATAAGTGAAAACAGTAACATTTAACTGATAGAAGTTAATAAATAATAAACAAGTTCTCAAAAACTTACAGTTCCCATTCAGTTTTGTGAAGAGTTAGGAATATGTATTCATTAGAGATCTATAGTCTGTACTCAAAGGCAGACGGCCCTTTCAATAAGTTTAGATAGCCAAAATTCAATATAGCAACAATTAAAAATGATAATTCGTAGTTATTTAATTAGTAATTTCTTTCAAGTGAAAATTAATTTTGTTAATTTTAAAATCTGATTGATTTGGTCTAGGCTTTCTGGCGTAACAAAGAATGTGTTGGTGGCGGCGAGGATAAGACGTGGGTGCAGTTTGGTGGCGGATTTGCGCGTGTATGCAGGGGCGCTGACAGGTGCGGTGTCTGTTTTGACAGCTGCCGGCCAGGCTGAGGCGGCTCAGGGAGGGGCAGCTCGGCTCTAACACTCCACCCACCAGGGACTGACAGAGGCTCTCATTGCGGTGGCGACAACTTTCGGTCGTTCACCAGTTCTAACATTCAACGTAAAGTGTCGTTGAGTCATTACACAAAATCGGCGCTGGTAAAGAGTCATCTGACTCGCGAGGATGATGTTAAAAGTTCATATTGCCGCGAGAGACCACAAATACCACCTGCCGGCGTGGCGCAGGGGATAGCGTCACGGACTGCGGAGCAGAAGGTCGCCGGTTCAATCCCGCTCACCGGCAAAAATTTATTTCTTTGTAATTTACAATTCCAGAAGGTTCTACATCTTTCTTATGTTCACTTGTAAATTCTACTAGTTTCTTATGTTAACCGTTCTTCTAATTTCTGGTAAATTCTGTCTGTGTATAAATAGCAGAGCACTCTGCCTGAGAGGCAGTCAGTGCTGCGTGTATGTTGAGTTCGTAGTATACGTGCTGTGTTTAGTTGCCTTCGAAGTCAAGCCTACTTCCATTGCAACGTGAAATTGTTTGGTGGAGGCGCCGGGTACACTGTGCAACAGCTGCATCACCGTGGCTCCGATTAGGCAACGTAAAAGCCGTCGCTTACACGGACTGGAACCGGAATACAAGGGATACACCGAGTACATCCTTCCAAAAGTCGGTATTATCAGAAGAACGATGGAGACGAAACCAGCAATAAGCCAGCTGCACATCAGACACCCGTCGGTGTTCTCTGGAGATGCTGGACAGGACCCCAACAAATGGCTAAAAGGGTCAGTCTGCTCGCGCTCGTGCTAGGGGCAGGACGCTCCGTGCCGTGCGCTGCGACAGCTTGTCTTCGCGTGGTAAGTGTCGGCGCTTGCTGCAAATAGCTTTCGTTATTGAACTGTGGGAAAGGTATGAACCGATTGTAATGATGGAACAAGAAATGGAACGACCGACTAGGAAGGATACATTGAAATTGACATTTGAGAATCGATCTACTAGACCGAAATCTTATGAGATAGAAAATTGGTTAGAGCAGGATGTAAAACTATCATGCAACGACATTATTGGTATTCATCTGTCGATTATAGCGAGTGTGGTATTTGTAAAGTTGAGTAGTGCGGAGCTATGCTCGAAGGTAGTTGAATCCTGTGGAGGTACTATGAAATTTAGGTATTCAGACGGACGTGTTGGGGAGGTTGCTATCACTCATGCTGGGTTTGGAATACGCACTATCCGAATTTTTGAGTTGCCTTTTGAAATTACTGCGGAACAGATAAATGCTGTAATTTCTCCGTTCGGCACAGTGCTTAGCAATTTTGCTGAAAAGTGGTCGAGCGCGCATAAATTTCCCGTTCTAAACGGTGTACGACAACTCCGAGTAGAACTACGGAAACATATTCCTTCGTATGTAAACGTCTGCGGATATAGAGGGATTGTTATTTATGACGATCAACCCAGAACGTGTTCGGTCTGTAACAAGCCTGGCCACGTGCGCGCCAATTGTATACAGAGGCGCGTGGCGCAGCTACCCGCCGGCGAGCCCGCCAGGCCACTAGCCATGACGTCACTGCCTGGAACTTACGCCGCTGCAGCTCGAGCGCAACCGGCTACAGTTTTGGTCCCTGATCCAACTGCAGGAGCAATCGTTGCAGAGCCAGAAATCCCAGTGGATGTCAGCACACTTATAGCCGACGATATACTCGATTCCCTACCGCCAACAGCAACAGTCGAAGTTCGGCCGACACAGGAAACCGAACCTGTAAATGGTGCAGATCCTTCGGCAAATGAAGAGCTTACCTCTCCGCAGGAACCAGAAAGTGGGTCTGAATCCACAGAGAGTTCACCAAAAAGGAAGTCCGGAAGGAGAAACAAGAAGCGCAGGATTGCATCCGAAGGCGCAGAGGAGGCCGCTGCACCTCTGCGACAAAAGGCAAAAGAAATAGCAGCCAGCTTAAGTCAAAAGTCCTCTTCCGATAAGAAAGCGACACCAGCACCCGAAAAAACCCCTGTCTCTGCACTGGGGAAAAAAGGCGCTGAAGGACGGTTACCAAAGGAACCACCCACACAGAAACCAGAAAGAATTCCTAATCCGGAGGCTCCCCATGACCCACCCCAGACGCCTACGCACACCAACTGGGCGGACGAAGTGGCAGATGACCCGGCGGATGAAGAAATGAGCGAAATTCACGAATCTGAGATAGATAATGCACAGCTCCAAAAAGATGACGACACTCGGAAAGAAGACACTTCCATGACAGATCTCTCAAAGCGACAAGATTATGTTCCGGATCCTTTTGACACTGATGAGTATTATTAAGCTGTTTTTTACTATACGACTTCTAGAGAAGGAACGAAGAACTGAAGAACGAAGTCATGATTGAACAGCCAGAACGACCGATGACAGAAGTACAAACGTACAAGATAGCCACAGTAAATCTCTATAAGGCTCATAGCTCATTCAAATTACAAAACCTCAAAGATTTTATATATGCCGCTGACGTAGAAATTCTCCTTTTGCAAGAAGTCACAGATATTGACCTTGAACATATACCGGGATTTAATGCTTTCACAAATCCAGGGATTGGAACGGAAATGGGTACAGCTATCCTCACGAAAGAGGGCATAATAGTCCAAGATGTTGTAAAATTAACCACCAGTAAAGGCATAGCAGGTACAATCAATAACGTACGAATCATTAATGTCTATCCCCCATCGGGATCTAGCAATAGACAACGCAGGGCGGAGTTTTTTAAAGAAGAAGTTCTCCCTCTGTTCGGATCCCGACAGGAGCACATTATCCTCGGAGGTGATTTTAATTGCGTATTGCATGCCAAATACCAAACTCCCAATCTCAATAAGTCTATCTAACTTGAACGGATAGTCACGCAACTACGTCTAGTAGACTCATGGGAGCACTTGCACGGTGCAGCCCCCGGATTCACTCATCTGACCAGCCACTCGGCGAGTCGTTTAGACAGAGTGTATGTCTCACATAATTTAAAGCGCAACATCCTGCAATCGGAAATATGGCCTGTCCTTTTCTCGGATCATGCAGCGTACATCTGCGCAATCAATATGGCCAAACAGGGGACTTACAGAGGTAGAGGGACCTGGAAGCTGAACGTGTCTCACCTAGAAGACCAGGCGTGCCAGGAGGCGTTCCACGCACTATGGAGGGAGTGTGAGAGCAGGTTCGCCTCATACAACACTGCTACCGACTGGTGGCTGAAACATGTCAAGCCGAAAATACGGAGATTTTTCCTAAACTACTCCAGAGAAAAAAGCTTCTGGTACAAAAGTACTATGGAATTTTACTTTCAATGCCTAAGAGATTTATTCAAATCAGATGCCACGATTGTTGAAAACTATGCAAGAATTAAAAAGATCAAGGCGAAAATCTTGGCCCTTCGACGTAAACAACTGGAAGGTTACAAAATACGGTCACGAGTGCAGGATACGGCGCCGAATGAGATAACTTCCGTATTTCACGTTATCCGTGAGCACAAAAGAGCGTCGCGCAAAATATTCACTGCAATACAACTGAATGACGGAAGGAAGCTAACGAAAAACTGTGAGATTAAGGAGGCGATCGTACAACATTTCGCTTCCTTCATGTCCTCTCAACCAGTTAACGAACGCCTTCAAGACGAGTTTCTGTCCACCCTATAAAGGAGAATAAACCACGCGGAAGCACAATCCCTCATCTCAGAAGTGACTGCAGAAGACGTCGAAGAAGCAATAGCAGAAAGCAAGACGAACAAATCTCCGGGATCGGATGGTATTCCAGCCGAATTTTATAAAACATTCAGTTCCCTCATAAAAGACAAGTTCACTCTCATTTGCAATGAACTGTTAAACCCTGAAAACGATATCCCAAAAGAGCTTCGGGAAGGCATCGTAGTGCTAGTGCCCAAAACATCAGGTACTAAGACTATAAGCGGTCTTAGGCCAATAACATTGCTGAACAGCGATTATAAGATTTTTGGTCGAGTACTAGCGCGAAGATTAAACAGCACAATGACTACTGTCACCGGCCCTTACCAAACGAGTGTCGGTAAAGATAGAAAGATCTTGAAGACCCTCTGTGATTACAGGGATATAATTGCCACGGCCGACGTTTGCAAAATAAAATGTGCCCTGGTGTCCCTTGACCTTGACAAAGCTTTTGACAGGGTCAATCACCATTTCCTACTCCGGACTATGAGCGCAATGGGATACCCACCCCGCTTTATTGCCGTCATCCGCAATACGCTAACGAACAACGCAGCGAGATTTGTAATTAATGGACAAATTAGCCAACCGATAGAAGTTACCAGCTCCATCCGGCAAGGGTGCCCCATGTCCATGGCACTCTTTGCCATTGCTATCGAACCACTCCTCGCTTCCCTCACACAACATCTCCAGGGATTACAAATTAGGAGAGAAAAGATCGTATGCAATGCGTACGCTGATGATGTCGGATTTCTCGCCACGAGTGGCAATGAAGTCGTGACTGCGCTGGAGATAGTCAGGAAATACGAACAAGCTTCAGGCGCAAAACTTAATGAAGCGAAGTCCGGGATATTTCATATTGGACGTGGCATCAGGTTACAAACCCAAAGCTTGCTACCAGAACTCGCAACAATGAAATGCCTTGGCATTGATTTTAAACGGTCCATCCAGAAAACTATTGCAGTTAATTATCGGAAATTACTGAACAGCATGCGAGCCTGTGTACAAGAACATAGTATAAGGAAACTCGACGAACTCCAAAAGGTCGCAGTTGCAAATGTTTACATTACATCTAAAGTAAACTATGTAGCACAAGTCTTGCCCCTTCCGGCAACCTTGGCCAAAAGCATGATATCTGCTCTAGGACATTTCGTGACCCGCGGACGAATCTTCAAAGTGAAATACGACACGCTGACGCTTCCCACGATACTTGGGGGTTTAAACCTCACAGATGTCAGTCAAAAAGCGAAAGCTCTGTACCTCTCCAACACGTACAAGGAATGGAAAAAGCAAGGTGGTAGCCTTACTGCACACTTGGTAAACGAAACAGCTCCTGTCGACCTCAATGCTCCTGTCAGTGTCCGACACATCCCTAACGGATTGCACCACTTAAAATATTTTTTCGTGGAATACAGTTACATACACGGCAGGATACCAGAAAAAGAAATCGTAAAGGTTAAAGATCTTTACAAACAGCTGATGAAAAACAAACTCGGAAATAATATAGAACAGAAATATCCGTCGATTAACTGGAACATAATCTGGAAAAACATTCACAGCAGGAACTTACCAACGTCCGTGAAAGCGACCTGGTATTTCGCGGTCAACAGGAAAACTGCAACGAACTCTAGACTACATGCAATTCGGCTGGCACCTTCACCGCTGTGTCCACTCTGCAACGTAGTAGACGATGAAGAACATAGACTCTTGTGTAAAAAGGTTGAAGACATATGGCTTTATGTTAGACAAATGTTAGCCAGCATCAGCAGAACGACACCCACCGCCTTCACAGCTGCTGACTTCCTAACACCGGATAGCATTCCATATCCAAGAACTAAAAGAAATGCTGTCAACTGGTTGAAAGGGCAAACTCTTCATTACATCCTAACCAAAGAATCAAGCAACGTGGAGGATTTATGGGTGTATCTTACAACTGAACACCACATGCTGATGCGTAATAAAAAATACAAGGAAACTTTTGCAAATTTTTTGACTAGAACAATAATGTAAAGTATTACAAGAAGTTTACATTTAGAAGAATGTAATTGTTTTGACTTTTCTGTTACACGCAACAAGAGAAGGGTTTTAGGGAAACAAAGAGAAGACCGCCATGGATCATTTAAATTCAGATACGTTACTGCGTTGACGACTCTATATAACCCAGTGACGAAACTGGACGTTCTGTTGCAATTACAAATTTAGTTTAATTAGTATAACAAGAAGAAGAAATCTAATTTAATCAAGACTAACATCAACACAGTTTTAAATCATTGGTAAATCAGAAGAAAAAACTTAAGTATGTTACCACATTACATCTACGAGGAAACGAACTTATGTATTCATACAAATGATTCTTGATTTCCTACAAGACACACCGGAAAAGAGATTTTCTTTTCATTACAGTTTTTAATTCTTTACAATTATTTTCTTATTTATCTTATTCTATTTTGACATCACGCCACACGCAAAGTTAAGAAAACCCTACTAATTCATGTACTTGTACGACGAAGAAGATCAAACATTTACTTTCTTTACCGAATACTTCCGACACAATACGGAAATATAAAAATATATATTTATAAAGCTGTGGAACAGCGAGACGGAAATTCGTCAAATCAGCTACATTTTTGTTATTATTATTTTCAAGTCCAAGAAATCAAAAAAAAAAAAAAAAAAAAAAAAAAGTTGCCTTCGAAGTCAAGCCTACTTCCATTGCAACGTGAAATTGTTTGGTGGAGGCGCCGGGTACACTGTGCAACAGCTGCATCACCGTGGCTCCGATTAGGCAACGTAAAAGCCGTCGCTTACACGGACTGGAACCGGAATACAAGGGATACACCGAGTACATCCTTCCAAAAGTCGGTATTATCAGAAGAACGATGGAGACGAAACCAGCAATAAGCCAGCTGCACATCAGACACCCGTCGGTGTTCTCTGGAGATGCTGGACAGGACCCCAACAAATGGCTAAAAGGGTTCGACCGAGTCGCCAAGTACAACAGGTGGGCTCATACGATGTGCTTGGCCAACGTTTATTTCTACCTGGATGGAACAGCCCAGCAACGGTTCGAAAACAACGAAGACAAGTTGAATGACTGGGAGACGTTCCAGGAGGAACTTAAGAAGACGTTTGGAGACCGCCAGCGACAAATCCGCTCGGCGGAAGAACAACTGAAGAACCGGGCCCAACGACATGGTGAGCCGACACAATCGTACATACAGAGTGTTTTGGCCCTGTGTAACGTAGTCAATCCGAACATGACTGAAGCGGACAAAATCACGCACCTGATGAAGGGAATTGCAGAAGATATGTACCAAGCTCTTCTGATAAAAGACGTCGCTTCGACAGAAGAGTTCATCAAGTGGTGCCAGCGTATTGAAGAGATGCAATAAAGGAGGGTTGGACGCAAGAAGTATCACAGACTCTCAAATGTAGTCCCTATGGCCGTTGTGGAAGACGCAGAAGAACAGACGTCTGGAGGACAGAAGACAACACACCACTGTGTTTCCACTGTGGACGCCCTGGACATGTCGTGCGCTACTGCAGAGAGAGGAGGCGAGTAGTCGATGATTATTTTGCCGCAAGACGTCAGCCGTCGGAGCAGTTATATCCAAGGCAGTCACCTGCTGATGAGTTCAGTCGACCTATGGGAAGAAGCCCATCGCTGTACCCTAGACGAGGTCGCTCCCCGACGCGCCGCAGCCGTTCACCGTCGCCGTACAGAGGTACCAGCCGCTCCCCTAGCCGCCGCGCCCAGGAAAACTAAGCGAGGCGACCATCTACGGAGGTGAGGCCGCAGCAGATGAAAATCCTCCATGGATGACAGTCGCCAAGATGTCGGGAAATCTCATCGACGTCAGAATCGACGGCCAACCTGTCCGGGCACTTGTTGATTCAGGAGCCTCTTTTTCTGTATTATCGGATAATTACCGCCGCAAACTAAAGAAGACAATGTTCTGTGATTCGGGAGCAACTGTGCTGAATGTCGCGAATGGAAAGTACGTCCATCCAGCAGGAACGTGTGTTGCAAGAATAACCATCAACAACAGGACGCAGCCGTTTGAATTTGTCGTGTTAAGAGAATGTAGTCACAATGTCATCCTCGGATGGGACTTCATTCAGGCATCCCAAGCTATCATTGACTGTGGAAGATCTGAGCTGCAAATTGAAGAAGTTGTTCCGCCGGACACACGTAATACAGAATTTTCTGGGAAGTTATTCGTCGTTGACAATGTGACGATACCGCCGTTGACAATGAGAAGAGTTGCAGTCACAAACACAGATGACTGGTTAAGCTGTGAAGTTCTTGTTGATAGTAAAAAGTTTATCAGGCTCACAAAAGAAATTTACATACCAGCGGCTATCATAAGCATTACCGGTGGTCAAGGAGAGATTTGGATCGCAAATAGTCACGAGCAGTCACAACTTATCCCCAAGGGAATGTGTATCGGGACAGCTGAACCAATCCAGGACTGTGAGCTCAACGTCATCGATGAAGACCCATGCCCTGCTGTTAGTACGGACAGCACGCTGGAGGAAACAAACGTGGAACTGCCAATAGGGCCTGGACTGACCAAGGAACAACGCCAGCGGGTGTTAGGTATACTACGCCAATTTTCGGGTGCATTCACACCTCAGTAGGGGAAAAGTCAGACGAAACGGCCCACGATAAAGCACCGGATCAATACTGGGGATCATCCGCCAATTAGCCAGCGTTCGTATAGAGTGTCGCCAGCTGAAAGACGGATAATTCGAGAGGAAGTGGAGAAGATGTTGCGAGATGACATTATTCGACCTTCGGAGAGTCCTTGGTCGTCTCCGGTGGTCCTCGTAAAGAAGAAGGATGGCGCGTGGCGATTCTGTGTCGACTATCGGCGGCTTAACAGAATCACAAAGAAAGATTTCTACCCACTGCCGCGTATTGATGACACCTTAGACTGCTTGAAAGGAGCTACATACTTCTCAACTATGGACATGCAGACAGGTTACTGGCAAATCGAGGTTGACGAAGCTGACAGGGAAATGACGGCTTTTATTACACCTGACGGCCTCTATGAATTTAAAGTAATGCCATTTGGATTATGTAATGTTCCAGACACATTCGAACGCATGATGGACAACTTGCTTCGACACCTTAAGTGGACGACGTGTCTCTGCTATTTAGATGACATTGTCGTTTTCTCGAAAACATTTGAAGAACATCTGAGTCGCCTGTCAACTGTGTTGAAGTGTGTTCAGCCTGCAGGTCTGATGACGTTACAGCTGAACAGAGGGATGATCCAACACTATTAAAAATGATAGAGGCCTTGGAGAAAGGAGAACCGACCAATGGAGTGTTCCAACTTATAAACGGAACATTGTACAAGAGCAACTACGATCCACTGGGCCCCAAATGGCTACTTGTTGTTCCAGCTCATCTCCAGCCAGCTATTCTCAAATATTTCCATGATGCTCCAATATCCGGTCATCTGGGATTCGTGAAGACCCTAGACAGAATCAGACGCAGGTATTACTGGAAAGGTCTCTACCGATCTGTCCAGCACTATGTGAGTCACTGTAAAGAGTGCCAGCGACGGAAGCATGCGCCGCAATTACCTCCAGGACATCTCGTACCGATTCCGCCGGCAGCAGCTCCATTCCACCGAGTTGGGATCGATCTTTTAGGGAGGTTCCCGAAGTCGACTAGCGGTAACCGTTGGATAATAGTCTGCATTGACTACCTCACACGCTACGCTGTCACCAAACCTGTGCCGACTGCAGAAGCTCCAGAGATCGCAAAATTCCTTGTAGAAGACATTATTTTGAAGCATGGAGCACCACGTGTCATGATATCTGATCGTGGAAAAGTATTCCAATCAAAACTAGTATCAGAGGTAATGTCACGGTGCAACATTGTCCACAGAATGACAACTGCATACCATCCTCAGACAAATGGTCTTACGGAACGTTTTAACAAAACGTTAGCCGACATGCTGTCGATGTACGTCGATGTTGAGCATAAGGATCAGGATACAATTCTGCCAGTCGTGACATTTGCTTACAATACCGCAAGATAAGATACCACAGGCTTCACTCCGTTTTTCCTGCTCCATGGCCGTGAAGCTGAGACGACAATGGATACACTGTTCCCGTTCCAACCGCACGACACTCAGGATGACTATGTTAAACAGCTCATCACCAGGGTCGAAGAAGCAAGACAGCTGGCTCGCATACGGGCACTGGACGCCCAGGAGAAGGACCGTCAGCGGTATAACGACAAGCACCGACCTGTTGTGTACAGCCCAGGAGATCTGGTATGGATTTTTACCCCTGTACGGAAGGTAGGACTGTCAGAAAAGTTATTGAAGCGATACTTTGGTCCGTATCGTGTCATACGCCGCCTGTCAGACGTCACATACGAAGTTGAGGATTATGAGCCGTCGTCGAAACGTCAAAAACGAAGAGACATTGTTCACGTCCTGCGCATGAAGCCTTACTACGATCCTGAAGAGCAGGTAGACGACAATGGCTTCTTCTTCAAGGACTTTAAGGACGGTAATGTTTCTGATGAAGCCACGACAGGAACGTCTGTCGTTGATAATCGCGAAGAAGGGAAGGATTCTCTTGAACTGTCATACAGAGGACCCATGACACGGTCAAGATCCAGGACATTGCAGCTGGCTCCACAGGGATCATAACAGCGGGTCGCTGTTTCTCCAGGAGAGGGAGCAATGCCGCGAGTGACCACGAACACCAACTGCCGGCGTGGCGCAGGGGATAGCGTCACGGACTGCTGAGCAGATGGTCGCCGCTTCAATCCCGCCCACCGGCAAGAATTTATTTCTTTGTAATTTACAATTCCAGAAGGTTCTACATCTTTCTTATGTTCACTTGTAAATTCTACTTGTTTCTTATGTTAACTGTTCTTCTAATTTCTGGTAAATTCTGTCTGTGTATAAATCAGTCTGCCTGAGAGGCAGTCAGTGCTGCGTGTATGTTAAGTTCGTAGTAAACATGAGTTCGCAATAAACGTGCTTCAGTATACGTGCTGTGTTTAGTTGCCTTCGAAGTCAAGCCTACTTCCATTGCAACGTGACAATATTCACGAAGTTGGTAGAAATGAAATTAGTACAAATTAATATCGAGTTCCTTGTCTCTCTGACAAGGCAATTATGTTTCCCTTAGGATGTGAATATCTTAAACTCATGTTCTGAACGTCATTTTAAAATAAGAAATAAAACGGGTAATCAAAGCATGAGAAATGTTCAGATGTTTGTTAAGCTTATGAGACTTAACTGCGGGGTCATCAGTCCCTAAACTTACAAACTACTTATAAGCTAGCTTATACTAATGACAAAACAAACATCCATTTCCGAAGGAGGATTCGAACCAGCGACGGGGAACGGCCTCGCGCATCGGAGCATAGCGCCTCAATGCGCTCGGCCACTCCGTTGCGGCAAAGAATAGGATAAAGGCTTATTCCTGATAGGTGCCTCTGGTTGTCAGCAGTGACCACTTCTGTGGGGTCTGCTTTACATGGATAAAGTTTCTTTTTATACAAGTATAAAAGAGGAGAGCACTTATCAACAGAATTGCAAGCACTGATATGGAGGTATGCGTAACAATATTGGTCATCATGAGACACAACTCGATATAATGAGATTTGATTTTTTTAATATTGAATTAACTGTGAAATAGTGTAGAGTTGATTGTGACATTCAGATAGCTTTCCACTACTGGTGGTACTGTAATGCGGATAGAAGTTGAGGAGGGTATTATGTAAAATGATATACAGGGTGGTCGGAAATTCTCGTTACAACGTTCTAGGACTAGTATAGGGTAGTGAGTACATCATTTTGAATAGGAACCCATGCCCGGAAACGTATCGTTTCCGTTCCACGGCGGTTACAATTCAGATGATTAGCTCGTCCACTCCTACTTCAGGAATGTAATTAGGCGTGACCCAGTACAATTGTTGCAATCAATTTGAAAAGAAAACAGAATTGTTCCGTGATTAGTATCGCATTTTCATTACAATTTTCACCTTATGGGTTACATTAGTCGACAACAACAAGAACTCGACGTCTACGGCACCAGCCGCTACGTACAACAACGGCTCGCTGTGGCGACCACCAACGTCGTTACACACATTGTACCTCCGAAGCATGTTCTGGTACCCTCTCTCCACGCCACCTGGTATCTCTTTTAATGTCTTGTGCAAAGTTTCTCTGTCCCTAAGGAGACGTTGACGAGTCTGAATTAATACTGCCGTATCGTTTCCGGACGTGGGTTCCTACTCAAAATGTCATGTACTCACTACCCTACAGAAGTGTCAGAAGTTTGTAACGTGAATTTCCGACCAATCTGTATATTAAATTGGAATGTAGAATATAGATGACATAGTAGTTGTAAATAGTTGCAATTTGAACTATTCTTCAAATAGCTTCTGTACGATTGCAAAATACAAGAATCAAGAGTTGAGACACAACGTATTGGAGACTTGCTGAATGTCCGGAATTTCTGGTGGTTCACAACACAGTTGTTAAAAAAGGTCTCACATTAATTAAATCATTGTCAATGTAACAGCTACGCATAGTACACAATAGCCCACTAGGCCAGTTACTCAAAGGATATGGTTAGGAAGCATTTCGGATATATGGGTATTAGATTCTACAGTACACTACTTCGAAAACTACGCTGAGTGCGGCGGCAGCTGGATACGGCGTAGGAGCGGCCGGTGGCTGAGTCTGCACTGCCCTCCACACTCCATCGGTGCGCTCATGAAGCCGGTATCGGCGGAGGGCTACAACCGGTACTCTGCTATGATTGGTTTGGGCACTGTCACTTGGCTGACCGTAATGTAGTACAGCGCCGTTTCTTCTGCTATTAGCCGTTGTTTATGTTTGTGTTATTACGTGTGAGCGCCTACGAAAGGGAGCTAAGTAGCTCGCCTTGGCTGCCTGTTATGCGGGCACTCTACACGGTCAGACGGGGAGGTTTTCATTGTTTATGACGTCATATCTCCTGAACTATCGGACCTATCGCTGCATGGAGAGCCTTGGCAGTAGTGGCAATTATCTTTGGAACAAAGAAGCTGAATTAAAGTTTGTGTTGTGGAGGGAAATCGTACATAGACTATCGCAAAATCGTTTCTTAGCTGACGTCTGCAACCCATAAACTACATTCCTCCCAAATTTCAGCTTCATAGGTGAAGTAGGTTTCGATATTTCGTGTTTAGTCAGTGAGTGAGTGAGTGTATGAATGAGTGTCCTTTCGCGTTCGTATAGATAGATATAACATATGCTGTGTAACAGAGTGCGAGGCGTGCTAACCACCAACTCAAATTTTGGAAATTTTCTCTTTTTTTTGTTCTAAAAGAAAAAAAGCAGTCCTAGTACATATAAGAAATTTTGTCTTGATGGTTTTCGGCAGTCCTACTAGATGTTTCTCGCACCTTAGCATGCTTACTTACGTTTTTGGTGTCGGTCAGCGTAGAACCAATAAGCATCTTTATATGACTGGTTTATCACTTATTATCCGGCCGCCCTCTGTGGGGATTCAGCCAAAGTAAACTTTCTCTAGAGGGAATACGGATGGGAAGAAGTAGAGCAAAGAAGTATGGAAGGAAGATAAATGGAAACAGTAAACAGATCAATCCTTTTGTTTTACAATCGAGGAAGAGGAAACGGCATCCCGTTTTTTCGGTGGTTTGCAGGCGCTGATCGATTTTTACGACTTTTCTGCTCGTGCAGGGCCATAGGCACTTAATGTCTAGTAGTATGATACACACACCGTTGACAGAAAAACATTATGGCTTGCAGTTTTATTTCAAAATTGAGCTTTCAGCTTATGGCCTTGAAACAAAACATACTGCCATCAAGGCAGCAAAGCCGCTTCCACTACGTACAATAAATTAGTCGTTAGTAGCAAAATAACAGGAGAAGAAATGTGGTTTTCTATTTACTCACTACGTGCAACACATATCATGAAACCCCTCATTAAACGTTACTGAACGTTAGAACCCCATCTGGGAGTAACAGCTTAAGGTAAGACGGTAGTCTGAAATTTTTCAAACCAACAATTTTAAGGTTTTTTTTCATAATTACATACTGTGTTCCACCCCCATGAACCACAGACATTGCCGAGGTGGGGTGACTTGCTTGCCTCTGCGATACAGATAGCCGAACCGTAGCTGCAACCACAGCAGAGGGGTATCTGTGGAGAGGCAAGACAAACGTGTGGTTCCTGAAGAGGGGCAGCAGCCTTTTCAGTAGTTACAGGGGCAACATTCTGGATGATTGATCGAGCTGGCCTTGTAACATCAGCTAACATGGCTTTGCCATGCATTTACTGCGAACGGCTGAAAGCAAGGGAAAACTACAGTCTTGACTTTTCCCGAGGATGTGCAGCTCTACTGTATGAATATATGATGATGGCGTCTTCTTGGGTAAAATATTCCGGAGGTAAAATAGTCCCCCATTTGGATCTCCGGGCGGGGACTACTCAAGAGGATGCCCTCATCAAGAAAAACAAGACAGGCATTCTACGGATCGGAGCGTGGAATGTTCTAACCCTTAATCGTGTAGGTAAATTAGAAAATCTGAAAAGAGAAATGGATAGGTTAAAGTTAGATATGGTAGGGATTAGTGAAGTTCGGTGGCAGGATGAACAGGATTTCTGGTCAGGTGAGTACAGGGTTATAAATACAAATTCAGTTGGTGGAAACGCAGGAGTAGGTCTAATTATGAATAAGAAAATAGGAATGCGGGTACGTTACTATGAACAGCGTAGTGAATGCATTATCATAGTAAAGATAGACACAAAACCAACACCGAATACAGTACTACAAGTGTATATGACAACTAGCTCTGCCGATGATGATGATATCGAACAAATGTATGAGGAGATACAAGAAATTATTCAGAAAATTAAGGGAGATGAAAACTTGATTCTGACGGAGGGCTAGAACTCGGTCGTAGGAAAGGAAAGAAAAGGAAATGTAGTAGGTGAATACGGACTGGGAAAAAGGAATGAAAGAGGAAATCGCTTGGTAGAATTCTACAGTAAGCAGATTCAAAGGGATGTAGGTTGGCGAAAGTATTTTCAGATGAAGAGACTTGCACAGGACAGGTTAGCGTGGAGGGCTGCATCAAACCAGTCTGCGGACTGAAACCCCAACAACAACATATACTAAGTATAAATGTTCACAAAAGAACAATTTTTTTTATTCCTGTGCACCAGTTAGAACTGCATTTTTTAAAATTTCATTACATATGTCAATCTGTAATAATTTTCGCCCATTTTCATAAAAAGGATATACCTCCGGAACTTTTACAGTTAGAGAGTTAGGTATTTTTGTGTTTTGTGCAGAAATGTACGCTTCATATGTTGGTAAACCGGCTAGTGCGCATTTAGATAGTCAAATGTCTTCAGGCGCGCTTCTAATCAGAAGTTCTCTTGGAAAAACGTGTCTCGTTGATTGCTGTTGTGTCTGAATACGAAGTATCTTGAACGTTTTAGTCCGGTGTATAGTAATCTGTGTATCCATAATGACTGAACCAAAAGGTTTGTTTAAGAAATGTAAATTCCACAGAAATCAAAACAAGAAAAGGGTCGATAATGAAGATTAAAATCAGTGCAACAGCAGCATGCCTCTGGTACATGAAACTCCACCAAGTGCTTCGATAAAGAAGATAAACGTTGATACATAAACAGAAGTAGATGAAAGGTGTGGATGAAATCAAATCAATCTACAGAGACCTTGCCCACCCTAATCTACTATAAACGTAAATGATGCCATCAACATCATCACGTGGACCCAAATCCCTAAAAATGTGTTTGTTTGTTACAGAACTTTACAACTAGGAGTATCAGATGCGCTGATAACGTAGAACAATGGAATCATTGGCAGACTAAAAGTTTTAGAACAGTTAGGCATATAGCCCGGACAGAATACTGTAACAGTTCTAAGAGAATTTGACAGCTTGCGTATTGCCAAGTCAGATATTGCCGCATCTAATGTCTACAGAGTCAAGAAGAAGGAAAAGGAAACAGGCAAATGGACCCAAAGATAATAAGGACCCTCATTATGGTGCAGGTTGCTTCTAACCACTTCTTGGGGACAGATCGGAAAGATTTTCCTAGAATAAACATGTTGTCAAAATTTATGTCTCATTTTGTCAAAACTATAAATTCTGAAACATTTGCCCCATTTTCTCAGAAACTATCAGAGAAACTTTAATGAAAATTTCACAGATTGTAAACAGCACTGCATTATAATTGTGGATCGGCAGTCATGTTTATTACACCAGTAATTCTGCTGTATTAAAAATATTTATGACTTTTTCCATTAAAAAAAATTTAATTCCAGGCAATTAAATATATACGTATATTATAAATTACAATACCGCAACGATTTCGGTCCAGTGTGTTCCACAAAGTTAATTTAATTTTCAGTGAAAATTTCAGAAGGATCTGCTCGGTAGGTTTTGAGAAAATGGAACATGAATTAGCTTCATTTAACATTGTGTGTATAGGGCCTACCGTCTCATCTTAAAAGGGTTTTACTTGCATTAGGGATTCGGGTATCCTCATAGGCTATCTTATCATAACTCAATTAGGATTCTCTTCTGTAAAAAAAATTGGAATCAACAGGAATCACGTCTGGTGCTCTGACGCCTTATTGTCACGTGCTTTGGTAACCATCAAGGTTTAATCCTTGGGTTTTCAATGCGTTGGGTTAACACAACACTCTACGGTTCCAACGGTTGCAGACTCTAGTCGTGTCTACGGCTGTTTGTGCGGCTGCAGTCCAAACTGTCTAAACCTCATCAACAAATCAACCACGATTGAAAACTTTGAGAATTCAGGTTTTCTTTTAATACCTCGACGCTGGTTTCGCGTAGACGTTTGCTCTTAAAATAAAAGCCGGCCGCAGTGGCCGAGCGGTCTGCGGCGCGCCAGTCACGGTATTCAAGAAGAATGTCGTAATTCCAATACCAAAGAAATCAAGTACAGACAAGTGTGAAAATTACAGAACTATCAGTTTAATAAGTCATGGTTGCAAAATACTAACACGAATTATTTACAGACGAATGGAAAAACTTGTAGAATCCGACCTCGGGGATGATCAGTTTGGATTTAGGAGAAATGTAGGAACACGGGAGGTAATACTCACATTACTACTTATCTTAGAAGATAGGCTAAGGAAAGGGAAACCTACGTTTATAGCGTTTGTCGATTCGGAGAAAGCTTTTGACAATGTCGACTGGAATACACTCTTCCAAATTCTGAAGGTAGCAGGGGTAAAATATAGGGAGCGAAGAGTTACATTCAACCTATACAACAACCAGACAGCGCTTATTAGAGTCGAAAGGCAAGAAAGGGACGCAGAGGTTGGGAAGGGAGTAAGGCAGGGTTGTAGCCTTTCCCCAATATTGTTCAATCTGTACATTGAGCAGGCAGTGAAGGAATGGAAGGAGAAATTTGGAGAGGGCATTAAAGTTCAGGGAGAAGAAATAAAAACATTGCGGTTTGCTGATGACATAGTAATTCTGTCAGAGACCGCAAAAGATCTGGAAAAGCAATTGAATGGAATGGACAGTGTCTTGAAAGGAAGATATAAGATGAACATTAACAAGAGTAAAACGAAGGTAGAAGAATGCAATGTCAGAAAATCACGCGACGCTGAAGGAATTAGATTAGGTAATGAGACAATAAAAGTAGTAGATGAATTTTGTTATTTGGGTAGCAAGATAACTTCTGATGGCCGAAGTAAATAAGATATAAAATGCAGATTGGCTTTGGGAAGAAAAGTGTTTCTAAAGAAGCGAAACTTGTTAACATCCAATATTAATTTAAATGTTAGGAAGTCCTTTCTGAAAACATTTGTCTGGAGCGTAGCATTGTATGGTAGTGAAACGTGGACGATAAGGGGTTCATATAAAAAGATGATAGAAGCTTTTGAAATATGGTGCTACAGACGAATGATGAAAATTAGATGGGTAGATCGCGTAGCTAATGAGGAGGAGTTTAACCGAATCAGGAAGAAAATGTGTTTCTGGCATATCCTGACTAAGAGAAGAGATAGATTGGTTGGACACATTCTGAGACATCAAGGAATCGTCAACTTAGCATTGGAAGGAAGCGTGTGGGGTAAAAATCGTAGAGGGAGACCGAGGGACGAATACAGTAAGCAGCTTCAAAAGAATGTAGGTTGCCGAACGTATTCTCTGATGAAGAGACTTGCACAGGACTGGTTAGCGTGGAGAGCTGCATCAAACCAGTCTGCGGACTGAAGACCACAACAACAAAAGCTGGTGCTGGAACATGTTAGTCTACAGGACCGTGCATCAGGTGATTAGCGCGCGAGGCCAGCGAGAAAGACAGCCCGCGGCGTGCACATCACGTCTCGTGATGCCTAAGCCAGCGGGATCGCTAGCTGACTGGCCGGCCGCTGGGGCACAGCCCACGTTCTCATAGCGGCCAGCCACTCAGCTAGCGATCGTGCTGATAAAGGCCTCACTTGATCAAGTGACATGACGTCCGCGCCGCGGCCTGTTTTTCTCGTTGGCCTCCTGAGCGCGTGACTCAACGTAGGCAGTGCATGAGGAGAAGGGTGGGGAGGAGAGAGGCGGCAGGCCCTGACAGCTGGGACAAGACGGAGCATGTGCACTCGCAGACTTTCATGCAACGTAAACACAGGGGGCGTGTCTTGAGTCAAGAAATAACTAGATCATTTGACCACACCATCAGTAACAGGTTGAAATCATCGGAGAACGGAAAATCTATTTTAGGCAGAGGGATAGCAAAAGCATTTCCGTTTAGGTACACTATATACATAACTCACACATAAAACTAACTCATTAATAAAACATGTCAAATTAAAGATTAGTGCCAAAGGAATATTAACGCTCTGTTAATGGGTTAGGTTGCCTGGTTGGGAAAGGGGGACTAAACTGATAAGGTAATCATTCCTTCGGTGGGGTGGGGAAGGAGCGTGGATAGGAAAGGAGGGGAGGGGGAAAGGATATGCAGTCTGGGAAGTAAAGAAGGAAGGAAGACTGCATTACCTCGGGTCCCTGTGCTCGCCATTCACGTACTTGCGAAAATACATGAAGATATGCGGAAACTAATGGCTGGGTACTTCATGTGGGCCAGGCACATCTGGTTCTGCGAGAACCTCTGAGGTTGAATTACATGCAACTAAAATATAATAATTGGGTGCCGAAGATATCTCAGGCAGGCTGCAAATGGGATTTTCTCTGTCTATTTTTTCTACGTCCCTGGGTGTGACTCTGGGCCTGGTGGAGGAATAGGGTTGTCTAAAGCCTTTTTATAATTACAGGGTAATTCTTACATTAAAGAAGACAGCAACCAACCACTTTTGATTGTGCTATTTATTTGATAAATAGTGCCGTTAAGGGTTTCGAACTTTTAAGTTCATCATTAGACTGGTGTTCATATCCACATAAATCCATTAACGCTTTTGTTATACAGATAAGTTTTCCTAGTGGCGAAAAGTCTTTCAAAATCAACAAATAATACAGTTCCTCCAGACAACATTGTCTCGTTATACCAAAGGTATTAAACATAAGGAGAGACATTGAATTAAAATTTATGCTGTGGCCGGCATACGAACCCTGGACGTCCTACTTACTAGGTAGGTGCTTTAGCCCACTCAACTAACACAACCTTTTTGCCAAAGCGACTAGACGGACTGTCTTAAAGCACCTCTCTCTCCACACCACATACTTAAATTCTGCCTCTCCTTACGCTTAATACCTTTGGTATAACGAGACTGTTGTCTCAAGGAACTGTATTATTTGTTGATATTTATATTACCTTGGCCTGAAGAACAAGGCGGGATAGTTCCTATTCGCGTTCTTTGCTGGGGTGCTATTCCAATATAGGAGAGCCCTGGCAATTTGATACGCATTTCACAGGGAACTTGAGGCAGAATTGAAGTATGTGGTGTGGAGGGAGACGTGCTTTAAGACAGTCCGTGTTGTCACTTCGGCTACAATGCTGTGTTAGCTGAGTGGTCTAAAGCACCTACCTAGTAAATAGGAGGTCACGGGTTTGAATCCTCGCCACAGCATAAATTTTAATTCAATGCCTCTTCTTATGTTTAATACATTTGGAAAAGTCTTTGGTTATGTGGTGCCCTACACTGTCCTACAACCAAAGACTTTTCGGCACAAGGAAAAATTATCTGTATGACAAAAATGTAAATGGATTTATGTGGACAAAATAGCTTTTTATAATTGGTTGACGTAGTGCTGGATCACCCGTTAGGTAGGACGCAGGCTGCTTTTTCTGCCTGATTGATTGTAGCTTGACCGCAAAGGAAGTGATAAAGGGAATGGTAGAAAAGGAAGAAGAAACATTACTAGAAATAGAAGGAACAATGGCTTCCATCATTGCAAACTGCGCTCATTTAGTAGAGTTTGTAAATTAACGCTTACAATAACTTCTATCCATGAGGCAGTGTGGCAGACATATGCCTGTGACTGAAGTTCGACTGTTTTATAGAGAAACTAGCTTAAACCCGCGGCTCCGCTCGCGTGTTGGTTGTTTATGATACATAAGCTATCTTGCAATAGTGTGCTATGAGACTGGTTTTGAAGGATGAAATGAAATACTATACCTTCTTTAGAAACAAACATTTTTAATTGACATTCAAATAAATAAAAAAAAAGTATGTGAAGTAAGTAGTGTAGATCAAATCACGAAATTCAACAACAATGATTGTAATAATATCACAGATCGATCACTTGATGTAATGCGCGAAACATCAAATCGATTTTTTGAAAGAGATGTATAAAAGAAGTTTCTTTGTTACTGCTTTATTTATTTATTCTTGTATTTCCTCATTCGTATGCTTATCCTTACAGAGAAAGAGCTGAAGACATTGTAGCACGCATAGACCAAAGATATGGTCTGTGGCATCACGTTTCGCTGTATGTAACCTCCTTGCTATAGAGCCACAAACGTCATCGCTGGCCTTCAGTCCGAATTTTTTTATAATATGATGACTTTCAACCACCGTATCTGCGATCCCCTTATAGCTATCGGCATGAAACTGCTATGGTGTTCAACGGTAGACTTCGGACAACAATTACACACAGACCATTCCTTTGCGTTCTGTAGTTTCCGCTGCAGAGCGAAATATTAACACACACACACACACACGCGCGCGCGCGCGTGTAGTATTTTATGTACACCGATAACTTTCCATCCCAATATATTCCACCCTTTTATCATTATCAGCCCTCAAGCAACAATACAACCAATAAAACCATTTTCAAAGAGTATATATATATATATATATATATATATATATATATATATATATATATATATATATCGCCATAAGCCGGCCGCGGTGGCCGGGGGGACTGAGGCGATCCAGTCACGGTATGCACGGCCACTACGGTTGGGGGTTCGAATCCCCCCTCGGGCATGGATATTTTTGCCGTCCGAATTCTTAATTGGTTCATAAGTAGTTTGTAAGATTAGGGACTGATGACCCCGTAGTTAAGTCCCATAAACTCTACAAACATTTGAACATTTGTGATCGCCATAAAACCGTGCCTAAAGCCTTCGCCGGGTAGACATTAGTAACTGTACAAATTTTTAGCTCTTTATGTCTTGTGGTTCAGACGTGATAAACGTACACCGAACAGACATTCACATTTATAGATATAGATTAATGAATCTGTTCTTGCATGGCTGTAATTACAACATTTATAATGTCTTCAATGTCAGTGGCTAAGACCTGGTTTGCGGCTTATTGCCTAAATAAAGGTAATAATGAGCTATCGGAAGATGTCGGAATAAATTTACGTAAAATGTTTGCTTGTTATACGCCTAGCTACAGGGAGCGATACCGCACAATAAACTTAGTTTCGGTGCGGGCAGTGGCGGGTTAGACCAAGACTGTTTTGGCTTCCCTGAAAGAATCAAATCAAATCAATACGCCTAGCTAAGCGACACTCACGTTAGGCAAGACGCGTTGAAACGGCGACGGCGGTTGCGTCGCGATGGCGGCAGGGGCGGTGTTGCGGCGTCGGTCAACGGCTCGGCGAAGTTGGAGGCGGAGGCGCACAGCCAGGGAGGCTGAAACAGGAGGGCGGCGTCGGTGCACCGCGCTGTGGCCAGCCACGGCGGCGGCGTCGGTGACCCTCGTGGCGGCGGTAGACGGCGTGGCAGAAAGCCCTGCCCTGGAGACACAGCAGCTACGGCGTTTCGGCATGTGGCCGCACCGCAATCGGCGGCTGGCTCTGGCGCGGCGTCACTGCGACGCACAGCCCGTCTTACGTTACTGCGCATCGGCTCGGTTTGCTGCCGACGCAGGCATAATGCCCGCCCGCAGATTTGCCTGCTGCGGTTGCGTAACGCGTCCTGCCGACTACGCGTGGCGCGTGGCGGCAGAATACCGCGCCTCTGCTTTACGATGATTGACTTGTCCCCGGCCTCCATTATCGTAACATTCACGCCTAACTAAATGTTGTAAATCTATCGCACCAAACTGCGTGGTCATCAGTCCGTAACTAACAAACTACTTAAACTAAGGTATACTAACCTAAGGACAACATACACACCCATGCCGCCGAGGACTCGAACCTCCGACAGCGAGCGACCGCGCGCGTTTCGCAGCGAGGCGCCTTAGACCGCTCGGCTACTCCACCGCGGCCTCGCCTAACTCAGCTCAGTCATACGCCGAGCCGGATCGAGATTCTGACACCAATTTGTGCCAGGATGTTTCAGCGGAGAGTGAGCATGGTGTTAAATGACAAAGACGTGAAATTATGGTAACATGGGCATTACTGCCGAAAGTTATTACAGGCTAAATGCGACCCGGTGGGAGGTCGATGCCTGGCCCTAGAGGTACATTTTATAGGAAAAGTTATAGTATGATCGGAGCTGAAGGGAGCAGGTCCAGTCACGTTGGAGGCCGGAGTGCAAGAGAGCGTCTGTTCTTCCTTTTGTCGTTCAGGTCTGGGCACAGTGTACCACACGTGACCGCAAGTCTGGATCGTGATTGGCGGATGGGTTCTGCGGAGTCTCCGAGGGTGGCGTACCCTCGTTAACAGAATCGAGCCACCAAGGAGTGCCGAGTCGACGGGCACGTGTCAGGAACACGAGGGTCCAATTATCCAGCAGCAGGCACGCGGCACGATCCGTGATCGGTCTGGCAAACCGGGCTGAGAAAAATAAGTATGAAAATTTAGAAGTGCTATTTCCCATTCCTGTGCTCCACAGGGGCAGGCGTCGCCCTCGTACACTGTCAAAGTGCCCAGCCAATGGGCTACGCGTTCGCAGCCTACACTCTGTGATGTGACACGACAGTACTCCAACCTTCTCTCTAGGTGGTGTTCCACTAAGGTTGTCCGGCACACCGACCCACGTCCTTAATCATTTCGACATAAAAAGAGTTGGTTAAACCACGCGGCTAACTTGACAGTTATTAATGATGTAAAAGTTAAGGTAGTCGACAATCTGAAGATTGGTTTGAACACCAAAGTGCTTTACTAGGTATCGTTCTGTTTGGACGTGGTATGCCGTCGCATTTCTCCAACTTTCGAACTGACTTAACATGTTTTATAAAGACCTACAGTTACTCGTGAACTCCAAACCATGGTGAAACTCGGTGTTTTTCACATCAACAACAAGCCGGAAGTGACATAAGAGAAAAGTTACAGATAAATATCCGGGGACAGAGTCGCGGACCGAACACGAGATTTTTCGATTCGTGGTCGGGGATTTTTGATTTGATTTGATTTTCTCAGGGAAGCCAAACAGTCTTGGTCCAACCCGCCACTGCCCGCAGAGAAACTAAGTTTATTGTAGGGTATCGCTCCCTGCATATCTAGTAAAGCCAAACAATGCCCTTGAACAGTGCAAGGAGTCCCTTTACCAGTTCTGTATTAGACACAATTTCATCGGGTCTGGTTGTCCCAAATGTTCTGTGCCTTTTACTCTCCAATGCAATGCATTCGAAGATTAGATGTGATGCAGTTTCATCACCGTCATCACAGATCCTACGTTTAGGGTCCTCTTCTGTTATTCACATTGTATGTAGGTGTTTTTTGAAATTCCCATGCCCTGTCAGCAATACAACCATGAGTCTAATCTCTCTCCTGTTCAGGCCCAGGATTGCAGAGCTTCTTTTAAAACATGGCTTTGGCATCATTACCTTGCCATGTTTTTGTTGATATACTTTGGTCCAATATTCTACGTCCTGTCTTCTGAGCCAGTTACGTAGCTCCAATTTGATCATTGCCTTGGTGATTGTCAGGACAGGTTCCGATCGAAAAAATGGAGTCTCTGCCCCAATCCTGGCTAATCTGTCGGCATGTTCGTTGCCACTGATTCCCGAGTGGCCAGGGACCTACAATACGTTTACTCTATTGCTTTCCCCCAGCTCCACCAGAACCCTGTGACATTCTGCAACAATTTTAGACCCTTGTTCGTGGTCGGGGTCTTTACCACCACAATACCGGGCACCTAATAATTATTATACATCGGTAATTTTGCAAGGAATTAACCCTTAACCCGAAACATCGGTCTCTCAGACCTTCGTTTATTTTAAGGGTCGAGTGTGACAGCGCTGCAGAAAAGCGCGGCTCCCCCTTCCCAGTACCTGCGTCGCAATACTTGCCGCGTGTAAAGCAACAGTCAACAATCAGTTTTGCTTGGTCACTGAAGAGATACAGAGTATTGTTTAGAGGAGTGCGCCAAGTTGTGTGCCTGAGATACCGCATGTTTCGTATTACGTACAACAATTTGGTGGGTCCAATAGACCGCATGTTTCTAATTATGACATAGTCTGATTTCAGTGGTTGTTATTTTGTAGCATTTTCTTCTATGCGTGAACATATTTTATATTTCAGGTATAATATGGATCGACTTTCTAAGAAGAGTGACATATCTGCAGCTAATCCAGATTTAGAAGCTTGGGTGCAAGCGCAATTACGGGATTTAGATGAAGAGGGAAATGTGAACGATGATGACACATTTGATGATTCTAATGATGATCCAGATTTCGTGATAGGTGATGGCCACCATGAAACAGAGAGTGATACTAGTGAAGAAAATGTTTTATTGGAAGAAGAGCCTGGAGTGGTCTGTACTACAGATAATACCTCACAGGAAACACAATTCTTTTATGGTAAAAATAATTTCAAGTGGGAAAGTTCTGAGCCTGTTAGGACAAGAAGAACACCCAAACACAACATTCTGAAAGCTGGAATGCCTGGACTAACAGCCTAAAGTCGACGCTTGGGACAAAGTCCTACTAAATGTCAAATATGGAAGAATTTATTTGATGATGACGTGATAGAAGAAATAGTTATCAATTCACAGCAATTATACTGTGTAAAAGCCAACGTTACAGTGGATGAAATGTTACTACCATTCAGGGGAAAATGTCCTTTCGCGTTTATATGCCTAGCAAACCGGCCAAATACGGCATAAAAATTATGTGCCTAGCAGATTCTGGAAGCGTTCTTCTCTTCAGTGCCTATATATATACAGGGAAAGGGAGTGATGGATGTGGCAACATTTCATTGATATTCAGGAATATATTGTCTGGTGTAACAGTGGTGAAATTATTTGAAATCTGACACTGAATGACTGCACTTACTTGTGATATTTCATGTTTATTATATATAATGTAAACAACAAAGTGTTAATATCGACTAGAAAGTATTAAATTTACTTAGAAGATGAATTAACTGACTCTTTACTTAATTTATGTGAACTAATGTGGAGGTCGGTGACATAATAACATTAGTTGGTCTGAGAGCCGCATGTTTCTAGTTACGCACATTTCAAAGATGTTTCGGGTTAAGGGTTAATTTCGAATATGGACTTCTAGCTAAGGTAAGTCGTGTAACATTCTGTTTGTGGGTTACCTGCCCTCAGTATTAAATGAGTAATTATTTCTTAATTTTTACCGTTTGTGACGTCAAAAAGTTGATCGCATATTAAGAATTCCGCCGTACAACACCCGTTTTGTAAAGGCTTCTTGTGCGGATAAATTTAATAATATGACGTACAACATTATTTATTAGTTTCTAGAAATAAAGCTAAACTTTGTGGTCACTATGTAATAAAGAATATTGTACTTTCAGCGAGACTATGAGAACATGTTTATAAGAGGAGTGAATATTGTCAAATTGCAGTAATTAATTAATTTGTATGACAAGGTAGGACAAACACTATATCTCCAATGATAAAGTTTGAAAAGTTGTTGATGAGCTCGGTCAACTGTATGAACTGTGTAAAGAATGCAATAGGTGACTGAGGCGCTCCAGTCACAGTCAGCACGGCCACTACGGTCGGGGGTTCGAATCCCCCCGCGGGCATGGATATTTGTGCCGTCCTAGTTAGTAAGTAGTTCATAAGTAGTTTGTAAGTTTAGGGACTGATGACCCCGTAGTTAAGTCCCATAAGCTTAACAAACATTTGATTTTTGAATGCAATAGATTCTTGTCACTAGAGGTCTGCAAATCGCCGGTTTCGCTCGCTCGTACTCGGTCGAGTGCGCCACGCTCGTTGGTGGCGCGCCGAGTGTGTTACGCTCGCAGCGAGCGTGTTGACACTCGAACCAGGCTACGTGGGACGGGGCGGGCACAGGCCGCACAGCGTGGCGCTGCCGCTGTACTCAGTCGCTGCGTCAGCGGCTCTGTGGCTCTGAGGCGTGTGCTGCACCCGCACTAACTAAAGAAACTAAAATCAGTTATGCTGTAGACATGTATTCCTGTATAGTAGCATGAACCCGCAATATCATTATACCCCATACCAGAAAAAAGGGTTGCTTTCACCAACTACGACATATGGAAGTAATGTAAAAGGATCCAGAGAGAAACTACGGCCGGCCGCGGTAGCCGAGGGGACTGAGGCGCTCCAGTCAGGGTCTGCACGGCCAATATGTTCGGGGGTTCGAATCCCCCCTCGGGCATGGATATTTGTGCCGTCCTTAGTATTAGCTAGTTTGTAAGTAGTTTGTAAGTTTAGGGACTGATGACCCCGTAGTTAAGTCCCATAAGCTATACAAACATTTGAAACGTTTTTTTTTTTTGAGAAACTACGGAACGAACAACGTTTTTATTGCATTGTACAAAACTGAATGTTACCGTACAACAAAGTATACATCGAAAAGTAATAACATTATCCCCAAACTATTCGTTGATGACATTGTAATTGAAGTGTATTGTTAAAATATTATTGACACGTAGTGAATCGAGTAGAGGTCCTCTATCAGAGATCAGGTTCCCTGCCGCACTGAAAGTGTGTTCACTAGCTGCATTTGTGGGTGGCACACAAAATACTCTTTTTGCCAATACAGCTAGCTTAGGAAAGAGAGTACTGTTGCGTTTCCACCATTCAAGCAGATCGTCGTCATCATCATCAATTCGTGGTAAATAAAGGTCCACCTCACTGGTGGATTGCGCCTCGCGCATTTCATAGTCCAGCCATTCCGAAAATATGCACTTCATTCTTTTGGCTAGTGCACCCAGGTGACCTTGTTCAGACGGCCCTAAATAAATGTAACACAGATATCACTAAAACACAAGGAGCACCATAAATTCGTACAGCTGTGTAAGTAAACAATCGGTACAAGATGATTTAAAATGGATAGAGGATAAATGAGCATTATACTGGCATATTACCCTGACGATGGAAGAAAGCGCGGATCCTATATATATCACACAAAGGCTTGCATGCGCTCTTTATTATATATATGTAAGAAAGACGACAGTGGCAGTGGGGGATACATGAATGCCGCAATTGGAAAAATTCCCGTTAAGAACTCACTCGGAAAAGGTAGAGGCGCAGCTCAAAAAAAAAAAAAAAAAAATAAATAAATAAATAAATAAATAGATAGATAAATAAATAAAATACATAAAATCTTCAAATATTTTAAATCTATCGGACCAAACTGCGTGGTCATCAGTCCGTAGCTTACAAACTACTTAAACTAAGGTAAACTAACCTACGGACAACACACACACCCATGCCCCAGGGAGGGCTCGAACCTCCGATGGCGAGCATCCGCGCGCTCCCCGGCGAGGCGCCCGGCGACCGCTCGGCTAATCCGCCACGGCAGTGGCGCAGCAACCACGCAAAGAGCGAAAATGCTCTCGGAAATGTACTAACGTGGTTCAACAGAGAGAGATGCACAAACGTAACGGGTGTGCATCAATATCGGAGTATTTAATAACAATATAAAAGACGGACGAAGTATTCCAGGACGTGAGAGTGATAAGGGGAATGGATATAAAATACAATCATTTCCTTGTTAAGGCGGCAAGTAACACCTATCACTAAACAGGCAATAACAGCCCACAAAATGGGAACAACAAAGAAACATCATGGAAAGTAAACAATTCCAAAGTAATAAAGTGACGTACCGATACGTCATACATTGATTCCTGCTTACCTGGAACAGATATTTCATCTCAAATTTGATACACAGCATTTAAAGTGTAATTTCTTTCTGTAACGGACATTATGAATGTTGCTATTCTGTGCAACGTCTGAACTTCTACTTTCTCTTGCATGAATTGGAGACAACGCTCTTTGACTTTGAGCACTCGTAGCACCTACAGTAACATAAGATAATACGACAGTTGTACCATATCGCTAAATACCAGTGACATTACTACTGGTGCTTGCAACTTGCTATAATTTGCAATCGCTGGACACGCACCGCATAGTAAAGAGGAAACCAGGATTGGCAATAAGTGAAAGATACGTACCTCTGTGTGTTGGGGGCTCTGTTGCAAAGACTTTTCAGTTTCTGCAGCCATAACACAACAAACTTAATTGTAGGTAACTTTTTGCCTTCGAGTACATCAGTTGCTTCTTTCAATGGCTTCAAAAATGTTACGAGCTCATTCGAGTTTCGTTGTTGTAACCATTTATTTTCTCAGAGACGCCTTTGTCGCAAGTATCTCCACGATTTTGTCGCATTGGGTAACTACAGCATTTAAATAAGCTATTCCACCTCGTCTCCGTTTCTTGCTTCAGGCTTGTCTCTAACGCATTCACGTCACCTGTTTTTTTTTTCTTTTTCTTTTTTATCTTATTATTTATTTATTTAATGTAACGGACTGTGTCTTTGGCGCCGTTAATCGTGGAATAAACCACTGGAACCTCAGTTTTCATGAAAAAAAGAAAGAAAAAAACCGACTTGGTTTTTATGGTGGAAGGAATTCGTCGCTAGACTTGCATTTTTGTACATTTTATGTTTTTGATGGGATATGATTTCTTTTTATAGGTAGTCCTTTTCTGTAATTTTTTGTATGTCAGCCACGGATTTTCTTAAAATCCATTCCCTGTCTGTTTGGTTTGGATTGATGTAACAGTATTTGGAAAATCGATTACATTGTTATTGTTCCTTTCATCATGTATAGTACTGCCACCTTTGGTGGATCAATATACAAATATCAACAAGTTAGTGTTGTATTTCACATCAGTTTGTCAACTTCATAATACACGGAACTGGCGGATTAGTGAATTAGTATTACACAAAAATCGTCTAGTTTGTCTAGTACATGATAGAATTTTACTTACGGCATAGGTGGTGTAGTGTGCTGAAATTGGCAGCGACTGATACATGAGAGACTTCGGATACCAGTCACGAAGAATTAGGGGCATAATCTTTCGTGTTGACCATGAAGTAAATAATTAATTTTGTTCCTGCTCTGTAGTTGACAGGTTTTTGTACGTACCCTCATAAAGCGAACATTTCGTTGCCAACATCTGCACACTACATCACCGTAAGTAAAATTTAGAACTCTAAATGTTAAGAGCTCTTTCGAGTTTCGTTGTTGTAACCATTTAGTTGGCCACGATTTTGTCGTATTGGCTAACTACAGATTGCTGCCACCTCCACCTTTGGCAGTCAGGAGGTATTCTGTAGCGTCTAGTTTGCTCCTCACACTCACCTAGGATTCGTGTTCATACGACGTGGCGTTGCGGTGGGCGACTGAGTGGCGAGCGGGCAGTGTGGACGGTCGGCCCAGTCGAGCGTGCGCCGCTCGAACGAGCGTGGAGGAAGTCGAGCGCAGCCAGACGCCTTGCCGCAAGCTGCAGTGTCGACACCTGTCGGATTGTCATAGAACGACATGTATCTCGCAATTCGAGCGAGCAACCGATCGAAGTGCAGACCTCTACTTGTCACTTATGACAGGGAAGAATGGAAAATAGCAAATCAAAAAGACTGCTAGACTGAAAGTCTCTGTTATTACTTCTTATTGCCAGTACTTGCTATATGTTGCCGTATATGACGGTTGTAACGGAAGTGCAGTACAAGCGAGGCGCCTAGTTGCTGTCACCGCCCTGAGTGATATGCCCGGCTCTAAATAAAACGGGACTGACCACCTAGGTGTTTATTCCCCTCAAAACAACAACAACAACAATCGAATTAAAACTATCACCAACATTATGTTTCCTAAAGGTTTCCTCGAGCGCACGAGATGACATGTAGGTAATTGAGTCTTGACCTTAAGGCTGTTAGGTAAATTATCAAGGAACTTGTGTGACTAAAGAATTATATTTATAAAAGAATTATATTTATATTTGGTGATACTACACACTATATTACACGGACATAGAGAAACTGTACAATTAACGAACTAACTTGTCTCTTACACTATTCATATTTAACACTGTGAATTTATGTTAGTTTCGCATTGTTCAAATACACTTTTATATGATCAGTTACACCTAAAACTACATAAGTACTTCGCAACTCACATTGAAGTGAATGGCAGAGGATGAGTGAAACCGATTTTATGATATTTATCTAGCGTTCCAATCTCTAACAGCGCGCGGGAAAAAGGATCTGATTATCACTTTTTTTTAATTTTTAATTTTATTTATTTATTTATTTATTTTTTTGTTTTGTTTTGTTTTTACGATGATCATGTCTCCCAGCGTTGCATCATTTCCGCCTTTCTTACAATATTTTCTGTGTGTGGTTTCCAATTTAAATTGTACGTAATTGTAATTCCCACGTATATAATAGAATTTACGGCCTGTAGATTTGACTGGTTTATCGTGTAAATGACGTGTAACAGATTTCTTTAAGTTCTCATATAGATGACTTTACACTTTTCGTTATTTAGGGCCAATTGTCAATTCTTGCAGCATACAGATATCTTATCTGAATAATATTGCAGTTACTTTTTATCTTGTGCTGACATTACTAATCGATAAATGACAGCATCATACGCGAATTGTCTAAGAGTGCTGCTCACATTGCCTCCTAAATCGTTTATAAAGGTTGGGATGAGTAGTGGAACTATAACACTTCCATAGGGGACGCTACATATCATTTCTGTTCCACTCGATGACGTTTCGTCAGTTAAAACTTATAGTGTCTTTTCTGACAGGAAATCACGTTTCAATCGTAGAAATGTGGTGATATTCCATAATCCCCCAATTTATTAGAAGGCGCTTCTGAGGTGCAGTGTCAAAAGCCTACCGTAAGTCTATAAATATAGAATGTAATTGAGATCCCTTGCCGATAGCACTCATTACATCATGTGAGTAAGAGCTAGCGGTGTTTACACAAGAACGATACTTTCTGTATCTATGTTGACTATGGGCCAATAGGTCGTTCTCTTCGAGGTAGTTTTTAATGTGTGAGGAATGTATATTTTCAAAAGTCCAGCTTAAAGCGGACGTCAGTGATAGAGACCTACAATACTGATCACTCCTAATGCCTTTCTTGAATATTGGATTGACCTGTACAACTTCCCAGTCTTTGGGTACGGATGTATTGCTGAGCGAGCGGTTGTATATGATAGCTAAGTACGGGGCTATTGTATCAGCATACTCTGAAAAGAAGCTAACTGCTATACAATCTAGACCCTGAGTCTTTTTTAAGTGATTTAAGTTGCTTTAAACCCCAAGGGATATCTGCTTCTAAATTACAAATGCTAGCAGCTGTTCTTGATTCGAATTCTGGAATATTTGCTTCGACTACTTTGGTGAAGGAATTCTGCTTTAGCACAACTGTCACCAGTAGCATCACCCTTGCTAACGCGTAGTGAAGGTATTGGTTGTGTTTTGCCGCTAGTATACTTAACATAAGACTAGAATATCTTAGGATTTTCTAACAAATTACGTGACAGGGTTTCGTCGTGGAAACTATTGTAGAGCCTCTCGCATTGAAGTTAGTGCTAAATTTCGTGTTACTGTAAAAGATCGCAAGTCTTGGAGATTTTGTGTCAGTTTAAATTGGAATGCCTTTTTCTTCGCTGTTGCAAAAAATATTCTAATCTGTTCTGTGTTCCACGGTGGGTCGGCCCCCTCTTTTAATAATTTGTTTGACAAGATGTCAACTATGTTTCCACAACCATTTACTATTCTATTAGTTTCATGAACTTATTGCTTGAGGTAATGGTAAGAGAATGCGTTCAGTACAATTTCGGGCGACGTTTTATGCTTTTCTCCGGTATTTAAACGTGTATTTTTTCCAACATTTCGAGGGTACGTTAAAGTCACCACCAATGATAATTTCATGGTTTGGGTAAGTTTTCGAAATTTGATCCAAGCTTTCTATAAACATTTCTGAAATCGAATCGTCTGAGTCATGGCGAGGGTAAAAAGGACCAATTATTGATTTATTCCATATTCCTCTATCCATACCAACTCAAAGGAACCATCTACTTAAATTTCGCAATAGGATAAACCGCTTGCAGCTGCCATAATTTAGCACCACCTATTTTATTCAATCTGTCCTTTCTGAACATCATTCGTTCCTTTGTAAGAATTTCAGATGAATATATATCCGGTATTAGCCAGCTTTCGCTACCTATAATATCTTGAACTTCAGTGCTTTCTGTTAGTGTATGGAGTTTTGGTACTTCTCCCAGACAGCTACGACAATTTACATATTTTGGAGCAATAGTTTTTACATCTGTGCTCGTCCTATTTTTGACCTGTCCACTTTGAGAGTGAAACCCTTTTTGTGTGTTCCTGAGTCGATGAATCTGCAGCCTACACAGTCGCAGAACCGTCTGAGCCTCTGATTCAGACTCGGCTCTGTACCAGAGGTCCACAGTCGGTCCTCTCAACTATGCTGCAGATGGTGAGCTCCGCTTTCATCTTGAAACCAAGACTGCCAGTCTTTACCACTTCTGATTGCCACTTAAAATCGAAAAGCGACACACATTGTTGGTACCGACGTGAACCACTACGCGCAGTTGACGAATCGGCAGTTGGTCTCCCGTCATGACTGACCAAACCTGAGTGAGAAGACAGTGATAACTCGTGCCAACACATTACCAATGTGTTTTTCGTATACCTTTCGTTTTACAAATGTTCAAATGTTTGTAAATCTATCGGACCAAACGGCGTGGTCATCAGTCCGTAGCTTACAAACTACTTAACTCACACACCCATGGCCCAGGAAGGACTCCAACCTCCGACGGCGAGCAACCGCGCGCTCCTCAGCGAGACGCCTTAGACCGCTCGGCTACTCCACCGCGGCCTTTCGTATTACTTTTGTATATGTTATTAAATGATCTAGAACAACAGCTATTGGGAGATGAATTCTCATAAAACTAAAGTAAAACAAATGAAAACATAAATAATTTTGACTCAATATGAAATTAGTTTTGTCTCCTAGGCTCCAATGTGACGGCTAATCACAACAGAGTATTATAAATTTCGGTGCCTTTTACCATGGGAATACTATCAATTGTACTACCTGTTATTGTTACTCCAGGACATTCTGCTTAAGCTGCCTGCAGCTCTGAGGAAAGTGAATGTCGGCTTCAAGCCAGATATACCACACATTCCCTTCCTTATGTAACTTCCCAACTGGGATATTTTTTAAGGCAACGCCCAATTTTGTAAATGAGAAATTTCTTACCAATTATGAAACGTTCAAATGTTCGTACACCGATTGGACCAAACTGCCAAGATCATCAGTCCATAGACTGACAACCTACTTAAACTAACTTAAACTATGCACAACACACACACACACACACACACACACACACACACACACAAACATATATGCCTGAGGCAGGACCTGAATCTCCGGCGGAAGCGGTCGCCCAGTCCGTTGAATTATGCCTTAGAACACACGGACCCAATTTTAATAGGATTATGGTTATCATCGCTCAAGAACTTTGCTACACTGTAATTCATTAATTATCTGATCCCAATGTCAGTAATTTACATTAACTGTACATCTGCTTCTTCGAAAAAAGTATTTCCCATCACCATTCCTGTCTCTAATTATGTTATAATTAGAGAAATCTAATAACTACTAAATTTCACATTATCTTTTAAATATGAAGCAATATAACACAAAATATTCTTCTTTTAAAATGTTAGCAGTGTTTTGAGCGATGAACCATTCGACTTTCAGCAAAAAAGGGCTATATCAAATGTTCAATGTTTGAATGTTTGTAGAGCTTATGGGACTTAACTACGGGCCATCGGTCTCTAAACTTACAAACTATTTACGATTTAGCTTATACTAAAGACGGCACAAACACCCATGTCCGAGGGGGGATTCGAACCCCCGACTTCATCGGCCGTGCAGACCGTGACTGACACGCCACAGGCGGCTCGGCCACCGCGGCCGGAGTGCTATATCAATTGATAACTTTTGTATCATGAAGAATCCTCGATATCGAATAATAAAAGCAATTCTTTGTTGGCCTCGTCACATTGAGTAAATATTATTCATATGCATAAAAATTTGGCATTCGAGCTTTGCCATCCATTATATTGCAATCAGATCCTGTCGAAATGAATTTATACTACAACTCACATTATTGGATATATATGAATTCATATTAATAATAATTATTATTATTTAAACGCCCTTTTATTGGCCCTCTGCGTCCATGAACTATAGCAACTTCTAAAAAAACATTGAAATGGAAACTCTCATGTTACTGACACATTGTGGTCCAGAAATTTACATATACCATAGCTGCTCCGAAAACACATTTCTCTCGAAACACCGATTTTATCGGCACACAGCCGTCCTTGAAATTATCTAACATGTAGTTACAATGAAAAACACATATTTTCATCAGCTTTTTGCCGCCATGATAAAGTTTGCACTCTAAATTTTTAAATTTTTCACTGTAATGAATAATGAATTAGATAGGCAATAATCACGAAACTTCACTTCCATATATTGCTTCTTTGTTAAGCCATCACTAAAATCACTACTCTCTATCTACAACAGCAACATCCTTCATTTGTACATATGGATTATGGCGCATTCTTGATTTGCTAGATAACTGCTGAGTTCGACAGCCGACAGTCCATTTTCCTAACTTCCAGCTCAACTTACAAATCCAGTTCTATTTTAAGTAGTAATGCAAAGTACCTTAAATTAATTTCTCAATATTCTAAATAAATACACACACAGAAACATAATGGCAGAAAACGATACACAATAGCACAAAACTTTATTTTATTATGAGATGTGTTTACTTTAAAAAAAGCTTATTTCTGTATAAATGTTTAACATTGCTTTGGGCATAGCTCTGTCTCAGTCATTTCAATACCGACGCTAGTACCATATGCCGTCTTACTACATACTACCGTATGTCGTCTACAAGGCGGACTGCCGGTCTTAAGACTTTTATTTTGTTTCTCAGAGAGGACACAGTTCGTAGGAATCGATGGCAATGCGTCGACTAAAACAGAGGTGATATACGGCGTGCCACATGATAGCGTTATTGGCCCTCTGCTTTCCTTATCTACGTAAACGATTTAGGAGAAAATCTGAGCACCTCTCTTAGGTTGTTTGCAGATGACGCCGTCATTTATCGTCTAGTAAAGTCATCTGAAGCTCAAAACCAACTGCAGAACGATTTGAATGAGATATCACTATGCTGTAAAAATTGGCAATTGACTCTAAATAATGAGAAGTGTGAAGTCGTCCACATGAGTACGAAAAGCAATCAGTTAAACTTTGTTTACAAGATAAATCAATTGAATGTAAAGGCTGTAAGGTCCACTAAATACCTAGGAATTACTATTACATCACACTTAAACTGGAAAGAACACGTAGATAATGTCGTAGGAATGGCTAACCAGAGACCAGAGTTTTATTGGCAGAACGTTTAAAAGATGCAACAGAACTACTAAAGAGACTGCATACACTACGCTTGTCTGTCATCATTTGGAGTATTGCTACCCAGTATGGGATCCTTATCAGGTGGGTTTGACGGAGGACATCGTAAGAGTCCAAAGATGGGCAGCTCGTTTTGTATTCTCACGATACAGGGGAGACAGCGTCACGGAAATGATACAGGACCTGGGATGGGAATCAATACAACAACGGCGGTTATCGCTGCGGCGTGGGCTACTTACGAAATTCCAATCACCAACATTCTCCACCGAATGCGAAAACATATTGCTCACTCCCTCCACATAGGTAGAAATAATCATCAGAATAAAATACGAGAAATCAGAGCTCGAACGGAGAGAATCGGATGTTCTTTCTTCCAGTGCGCTATTCGAGAATGAAGTAGGAGATGAATAGTATAAAGGTGATGTGATGTTTAAAGCTTTCCCGGCGTATTGATATTTTCATAAAATCTCGGGTGAACTGCCGGATGTCAGTAACTTCCTGCCACGATATTTCGGCGCAGAGTCTTCCGGCCATCTTCAGGTGAGTACCGCCGAAGTACTGGCGAAGACGCACTGAGCTGTGCTATTTATGCCCAATTCAGTCGACAATGCGCATGCGCGTACTTAGCGTGCGCGTTCACTACAACTACGTACGCTGCTCAGAGCGCCCTCCGTGGTGGAGGCTTGCCGCTTCGATATCAGTTCGATTATCACTGTCATTCAGTTGCAGGAAACTACGCCGACTACGAAGTTTTTCAATTACAGGATTCCATGCAGCATTTATTTGAAATCCGCTGTCTCGATTGATAAGAGTCTCACTGTCAGAACTCCATATGAACTCCATACACGAAATCATAAAGTTTACTTTGGTGATCGAGAAAAAATGGTTGTTTACCATTTTTAGATGTCTTCGTGCGACGCAGAAGTGATGGCTCACTTGGTCATTCGGTATACAGGAAGCCCACTCATACAGATTTATAATTACAAGCTACAAGTTGCCACCATCCGGCACAAACAATGGGTGTCCTAAAGACTTTAATCCATCGAGCCCATACCATCTCTGATGCCGACAGCCTTCACACGGAACTGGAACACCTGCAAACAGTATTCCTAAAGAATGGATATACAATGAAGCAAATAAATCGAGCGATGCACACCTCCAAACGACAGAACAAGGAAGAAGAAGAGGCTTTCAAATCGACTGCTTATCTCCCATATATTGGGAACATTTCATCGCAGATAGGCAGAATATTAAAAAAGTATAAAGTAGGAGTCATCTTTTGCCCTCCTCCTAAAATTTCATCGCTGTTGGGTTCTGTCAAAGACGATCTGGAGCTGCGTAAAGCGGGTGTTTACAGGATTCCGTGCGAGTGCAGCAAGTCGTATATAGGGCAGACGACGCGCACTGTTCAGGAGCGCATTGTGGAACACCAGCGTCATACTCGGCTACTCCAACCCACCAAATACGCAATCGCCGAACATTGTATTTCCACGGGTCATTCGATGAACTACAACGAAACTAAAATTGTAGCCCACACAACAAACTTTTGGAACTCAATTATTAATGAAGCTGTGGAAATAAGACTGTCTGACAGTGAGACTCTTATCAATCGAGACAGCGGATTTCAAATAAATGCTGCATGGAATCCTGTAATTGAAAAACTTCGTAGTCGGCGTAGTTTCCTGCAACTGAATGACAGTGATAATCGAAGTGATATCGAAGCGGCAAGCCTCCACCACGGAGGGCGCTCTGAGCAGCGTACGTAGTTGTAGTGAACGCGCACGCTAAGTACGCGCATGCGCACTGTCGACTGAATTGGGCATAAATAGCACAGCTCAGTGCGTCTTCGCCCGACCCTCCTTCTCTGCCGATGACCAGCTCCTTCGCCTTACTCATCTCCTTTCTGTCCAACTCAACTCCCGTCGCTCCGCAATTTTTGTCTCCCTTGATATCCAAAAAGCCTACGACCGTGTATGGCATTCCGGTCTCCTCTTCAAGCTCCAGTTCTACGCCCTTCCTATTAATTACGTCCGCCTCATTGCTTCCTTTCTCACCCGCCGCCCCTCCTATGTCACTGTCTGCAACTCCGACTCCCGTTTGTTCTACCCCTCTGCCGGGGTGCCCCAAGGCTCCGTCCTCTCTCCTCTCCTCTATCTCATCTACTCCGCCGACATGCCCCAACCCGAGCCTCCCGTTTACCTTCTACAATATGCTGACGACACCGCCTTCCTAGCCCTCGCCCCCTCCCTTGCCCGCTCCCAGTTTTTGCTCCAGTCCCACCTCACCGAGTTCGCCTCATGGTGCAACCGGTGGCTCCTCTCCGTCAATCCTGACAAATCCCAGGCAATTATCATAGGTCGTACCACCCGCTCCTTCCGTCTCCATGATTTCTACCTCACCCTCCACAACCGCTCTATCCGCCACACCCCCACCCTGAAGTACCTTGGCCTAACCCTCGACCATAACCTCTCCTGGACCCCCCACCTCCGCACTGTCCGACAGAAAGCCCTCTCCCGCCTTAACCTCCTCAAACTCCTCACCGGCCGGACGTGGGGTCTCAGCCCCTCCACCATTCTCTACACCTACCGGTCCCTCATGCGTCCTGTCCTTTGCAACTTCCATCCTGCCTGGATCTCCGCTCCCACATCCTACTATAAAACCCTCCAAGTCCTCGAGCGCCACGCCCTCCGCCTCGCCTACCGCATCCGGCTCCCTTCCCCCACGCGGATCCTGTATGACCTGATCCCGTTTCCCCACCTCCTCGAATATCTCCAGCGTATCCGTATCCTCTATACCACCCGTAAAATTGACTCCCGCAACCCCCTGGTCCACACCATCCTTACCAACCCTGGGCCTCTGCCACGCCTCTACCGCGTTATACCCCCTTCCCTTCATCTCCACACCCTCCATGTCCTCTCCCAGGGTAATTTCCGCCGCCTCCCCCTTCCTGATGACGTCCACCGTTCCGACATCTACCCGTCCTACCAGCTCTGATCCCCCACCCATAGATAAAGTGCCCCCTCTCCTCCCTCCCCTTCCGCTCCCCCGCTTGGCTACCCCCCTCCCTGCCCTGGAGTCCCTACGGCTCTTCCCTGCCGCCCCCCTTCACCGCCGTTTTTTTTTCCCTCTCCCCCACGCTTTGCTCCGCCCCCCTTTTTATCGGGGTCCTGGACCGACAGTTTTACAAGTGCTACGTCAAGTGTTGTGTGTTGTGCTACAGTGAAGTGTGTGTTTTTTAACTGCGTCCACCGCAACCAGACAAGTGTCGCACCGTGTATTTTACTTAGTGTCTCCGTGTACTCGCCGTCCTGTGTTCTTGTCGTCCAACATGTGCTTTTTACGTCACCGTGGCTCCTCGTTTTTAACTGACTACATCCGGTTTTTGTTCACCTGACAACTGTTTGTACCTCCACTTGACGCCATCTATGTGTCATTGTTCCTCCATTGATTTTTCGCCTGTCATGTATTTTAAATTTTCATCTCATCAATGTCTTTTATTCTCTCGGCTGAAGAGCAGCCTCTGGAGCTGCTGCCAGCCTACTGGTGTAATCGCTGGTGTGGAAATACAATAAAGAAAAAAAAAAAGCGTCTTCGCCAGTACTTCGGCGGTACTCACCTGAAGATGGCCAGAAGACTCTGCGCCGAAATATCGTGGCAGGAAGTTACTGACATCCGGCAGTTCGCCCGAGATTACGAAAAAAAAAAGTATAATGGTGGTTCGATGAACCCTTGCCAGGCACTTAAATGTGATTTGCAGAGTATCCCATGTAGATGTTTACACTTAAATTATTCTTTAATTAGCCATATAAATGCGTTTCACAAGTCTACTAAGATAACATTCATAATCTTGAATTTTAAAGTATACGAAAGACACCAATTATAAATGTTTTGTTTGACCGACAGGTTTCATGTTCTCTTTAGTTGTGTATGCAATGTTTAGTTACCACACATCCTGCTGATGTAATGTGTTTTCTCGGTAAACTTTTTCTTTGCTAGAATGTCTGTATTACTAAACCAATGTATAAGTAGGATCTCTTTGCGTTTTTCTTGGTGGCCTTCACTTTGAATTCATACTCACTTTGAATTCATACTTACGTAATAGGTTTCGTTAACATTTCTATTACATTGCATTACGTAGCCGGATGGCGGGACCACTTTGCCTCTGAATACCATTAAACATATTTTATTCGTGGCCCGATACTCAGGTCGCCTTTTATCTCTATTTATCTTCCTGGCAAACCACATAATTGGCCGACTACTTTGTCGAGTTTTATCCCTTTTCTCCACTTTTACCTCCATAATTGGCCGACTTACCTGTGCCCGTATAATGTCAATACAATTCTTTGCATTGCAACAGATTATTATTTTTGTCAGTGGAAATCTCTTCACCATTGTATTTCACGCTAATGAGTAGACTATATATCTCCTTTTGCTTTCCAACTATTACTTTGATCAGGACTTATAGATTACTGTGTTTGTATACCACTCAAATATTTTTTGTTATTTCTAATATTCACATGCCTGATTTAGCGTCGTCCTCTACTTCAGCTTGAACTGTTAGCATAATTAATTTTAATATGATGATCATCTATTTGGTAGCTTCACTATGATTCTCAGTTCTTACTATTTAGCTGTCTGTCTGCTGGTACCTGTTGCTGATGCCCTATATAGTTGTTGTACCTCTGAATCTTTATTGATGGTAATGATGATTGGTGTTTTAGAGCGCTCAACATCGAGGTCATCAGCGCCCGTTGAATCTTTATTGCACTGTTTTAGACATTACGGACTGTTTGCTTGTGTTGCAGTGTTTCAGTTTCCTTTTTCATCCATACTTCTAAGATGCTCATACTGGTGGGTTGTTTTTGTCATTAATTGCGACTGTGTTATCTCGTTTGATATTTAAGTCACATTTTTGTAGTCATTTCTTTTGTGTCCCAGCCTCGTCGCCGCTTTTGTGTCTCGTTTCCGTCGTAGGTGTCGGTGGCCGTGTGGAATGAGACCGACACAGGAATAAAGATAGCACGCTGGTGCAGGTACGGAGAGGAGCAGCCAGAAACTAGAACGCCGCGCCGTGCGTGCATGGCGGCGCGCGGCGAAAGTAGGTGGCGCGCACTTTGTACTTGTGCGACACCACACCCCTCCCCCCCAAACCGCCGCGCCGTCGTGGCGTAGGGCTGGGGGCCACGGCGACGGCACTGGGAGGAGGGCCTGGGCGGGGGCGTTACTGGTGGGACGGGCGTCGTAGCTGAGGCTGGGATCGAGACGCCGTCCGCGCCCCGGCATCCGCCTTGCGATCCTCCAGGAAACCCGCCGAAACCTGGGGAAGGGCGCACCCCCCGCCCAGAGGGAGCAGGTCATCTTCTTCTGAGGTGCGTGGCCCAAGCTGGGGGGGCCGCACGGTCCCGGAGTCCCTCTCGGTGATGCTGTCATCTGCAGCGGCAACAGTGGCGGCGACGACTGCGTCGGAGGTGCGTCGACGTCCATAGGGATCTCGTAGTCCGGGGACGAACGATGTGGCTGTGCTCCCTGGCGGTGAACTGGGTCTGGAATCAAGAAACCGGAGACAGGATCGCGCGGCCTGTGCAAGCGCAATTGGTTTGCGTGGCGCCGCAGCTCCGACCCTGTGGAAGAACGTACAACATACATATTGCGACCGAGTACGCGCTGAATGGTGCCCGCATCCATCGTTTCTTCATACCAGCAAACACTCTGTACAGCACCGGCGTAGAAACCTGAAAACGCGTAGCGCCATACGAACCGACACGGTGCGTGGGAGGCTGCAGCAGGTGAAGGAGAGTGCGGTGACGGCGGCCGTGTAGCAGCTCGGCAGGAGACGGGCCGTCACGTGGCATGCACCGATACGTAGACAGGAAAATTTGAAGAGCTTGCTGCCTGGAGTGCTGGCCTTTATCTTCTCCATGTGAGACTTGAATGTTCGAACGAAACGTTCCGCTTCACCATTGGACTGAGGGTGAAAAGGTGCGGTGGTTATATGCTGAATGCCATTCACACGACAAAACTGTTGAAATTCCGCACTAACAAATTGAGGTCCATTGTCACTGACGATAGTTTCAGGCAAACCTTCGATGCAAAACACTGATGTTAAGGCACTGATTGTACTAGACGCTGTCGTTGAGTTCATGGCAATCACGAAAGGAAATTTGCTGAAAGCGTCTACAACAATTAACCAGCGCGTATTCCAGAAAGGTCCGGCAAAGTCAATATGTAAACGTTGCCACTGTCCCTTGGGGCGTGGCCAGTCTGAGAAACGTTGCGGAGGAGCCGCCTGATGCTCAGCACAAACAGTACACTGTGACGTCATGCTCTCTATTTGTGAGTCCATACCAACCCAGGTACAATGACGTCTGGCCAGTTGCTTTGTCCTAACAATACCCCAATGTCCTTGATGCAGGAGGCGTAAGACTTCTCGTTGCAGGGAACGAGGAACAATCACTCTCGTTTGGTCGTTGTCGGTATGTAGCAACAGAACACCCTGACTTAAAGATAATGCATGACGTTGTGCAAAATAACGTCGAACCAGAGGCCGATCAATGTCTTTGGCTCTGGCAGGCCACCCTGAGCGAACAAAACGTGCTACCACACTTATGTCTGCATCCGCAGCTGTTCCCTGTGCAACCCGACGAGAGTTTAAAGGGAAATCTGCGACAGCGGTAGCATCTCTGGAGTCTATCTGACAACATGCCATTTCCGAAGAATCAAACGACACATCCTGGCCAACCGGAAGTCGGGAAAGTGTGTCCGCGTTGGCGTGTTTAGTGGTAGGTCGGTACAAAATCTCATACTGATAATTAGACAGTATTAAGGACCATCTCTGAAGCTTTTGTGCCGTACGTGGCGGAATTGGCTTTGTGGGTGAGAACAACGACGTGAGAGGCTTGTGGTCTGTCAACAAATAGAATTTTCTGCCATAGAGATAATTATGAAACTTTTTGACGCCGTAAATGATTGCTAAGGCCTCCTTTTCTATCTGACTGTAATTATGTTGCGTCGGCGTCAGTAGCTTGGATGCAAAGGCAATAGGACGATCGTGACATTCAATACGATGTGACAAAACTGCACCCACACCGTATGACGAGGCATCAACTGCTAGCACTACAGGCTTCTGTGGGTCAAAGGGAATCAAACATGCCTCACTGAGTAGTGCAGACTTTAATTTGTCAAAGGCAACCTGGCAATCTTTAGACCATACAAAAGGAACATTCTTCCTACGTAAGTGATGCAGTGGAGCTGCAATCTGAGAGGCACTGGGAATAAATCTGAAATAATAGTTAAGCTTTCCCATTACTGCTTGCAATTCGTGCACATTCTTAGGAGGAGGCAAGTCTTTGATTGCTCGAAGATGTGACTGTAAAGGATGGATTCCTTGGGCATTAATCACATGGCCTAGGTACTCTATTTCAGTTTGAAAAACCGAACACTTTGCTTTATTACAACGTTGACCTGCTGCAGTCAACACTTTGAAAAGGCACTCCAGGTTTGCTAAATGTTGTTCAACTGTACGTCCGGATACCACAATATCATCTAAATAGTTCGAGCAACACGGTACAGAAACTGTCAGCTGTTCCAAGAAACGCTGAAAAATAGCGGGGGCGGAAGAACTGCCAAAGGGTAGGCGTTGAAATTGAAAAAGGCCCATGTGAGTATTAATGACCAAAAACCTTTTTGACTCGTCATCAAGTGGAATCTGTAAGTGTGCCTCTGCTAAATCAATCTTAGAAAAGAAGCGAGACTGTCCTAATTTGTCCATCAGTTCGTCAGGTCTGGGCAGGGGATAAGTGTCCACAATTGTTTGACTGTTCACTGTTGATTTGAAGTCCGCACAGAGACGAAGTTTTCCTGACGACTTGGGTATAATTACTAAAGGCGAGGCCCACTGACTCGCAGAAACAGGAGAAATCACCCCACTATCTTGCCAACGTTTAAGTTCTTCGGCAACTGTATCACGCATTGCGATAGGCACTGGTCTAGCTTTACGAAATTTTGGTACTGCAGATTCTTTTAAAGTTACATGTGCCACGAAATCTTTTGCACAACCTAGTTCCGGCGAAAACAAGTTACTGTATTTTTCACACAATGCATTTATTTTGTCCTGAGGCACTACTGACGAAATTTGGAGCACATCTCTTTGAACTGATATACCAAACAAGTCAAAAGCATCTAGTCCAAAAATGTTCTGTGTAGATTTAGCCTGAAGAACTATAAAAGCAACTGTTTTTGTTACACCTTGAAAAGAGGCAGGCAGGCTACACGTTCCTAACACGGGAATATTTTGACCTGTATATGCCGTTAGCACTTGTTGAGATGGCGACAATTTTGGCGAACCCAGCAGTTCATAAGTGTCTTTATTCATTAAAGTGACAGCGGAACCAGTATCAAGCTGAAATTGCACAGTCTTATTTTCTAGGGGGAGATTTACAAAACGTTTGTGCTTCTGGCGCACGACAGGTGCGAGAATGCGGGCAACGTTTGATACAACTTGTTTATTACGCTTGCGCATGCGCGGGCTGCGTGTGGTAGGAAGCGGCGCAGAATCGGCACATAGATTAATATCACTGTCACTAGATGGCACTACCGCCGGATCGGCGTCCGCGCAATGCGAGGCTACTGCACTAAAAGTACTTTGAGTAGCTACACCAAGGTTACTGTCACTAGCTACACAGTACTGGGCACTTTTACAATGAGCAGTTGCAGAAGGCACTAGGTTCACTACAGGATTGCACTGTACATAGTCATTTTGCTTGTCCCGAACCCGTTTCCGTTGCACAGTTTTATGCGCTCGTCGGCGCTTTCAACGTGGCTCACTATATAGGTTTCCCTTAGGCACAAAACTTTCTTGCATGTGAGAATCAATAGAAGCACTGTCTAAGTTCAGAGCATGTATAACATTTACAGAAGGAATTGTTCTCGCACTCTGCAAAGCACTGTTCCGAACGGCACCGTTCTTAGAATGTGTCTTTTGCATACACACTGTCTGTACATGTCCTGATTTGCCACATTGATAACAGTTTGCGTTGCGGCTAGGGCATTGCGCACGTTTGTGGCGAGATACACACTGAGGGCATGACTTACGAACATTTTTCTGAAATGAGTGTTGGCGTCCGTTATTCAAATTACTGTTTCTAACACGACGGGGCGACCTATGTGTTGCACTTTTACACTGGCTACTGTTCACTGTCTGTTCAGCACGGCCGGTAGAAAAATAAGAATCACTGGTGCTACACTGAGAACTACGGCTAGGAAAGCGTCCGTTACGGCGCACTGAATTAACACTGTGGCATTGCATTTCTACATCTGCTAAGTCAAAAGTATCATGCGCTTCTATAAGCTGCAGTACACTGTCTAATGAAGGGTCTGACTGTTTTAGAATTGCTGCCCTAATTCTGGGGTCCTGAATGTTCTGCGTAATCGCATCCCTCAACATCACGTCACTATACGAAAGTCCACAAGAGCAAGTAAATTTACATTTGCGGGTTAAGCCCTTCAATTCCGTAATCCACTCTTGGTGTGACTGCTGCGGTAATTTTTTAAGTCTGAAAAATCGGTACCGTGCCGCAGCTACGAGAACTTTTCTCTCATAATGAGCATTCAGTGCATCTACTATTTGTTCAAAGTCTACATCACGAGGAGATGCGTCGGGGAAAAGTTTTTTCAGTAACACAAAGGTGTTGGTGCCCACCACAGATAATAACAGATGCTTCACTTTCTTACCTGTAATTTGATGAGCCGCGACGAGTTCTTGAAACTGTGCGAAGTAGTCGCTCCATTCTTCCTCACGTTCGTTGTACTGGCGAAATGTAGGAAGCGGTGCAGCGGCAGGTGTGGGCTGCTGATGTGACGGCTGTTGTTGTTGGTGAGCAGCCTGTCCCGTTAACTGCGACACCGCCTGCAGGAGTTGAGTGATTTGCGCCGTCTGTCACTGAATAATTTCCATTAAGTTTGGGTTCGGGGTAGTGGCCATGCTGACCGATTAGGCGCCGCGCACACAAGTAAATTAGTACAAAACACAAATGCAATAGGAAAGAGGACGCTCTGCAACAAAAAGAGTCCACAAAACACGTAACGGAATATGTTTCCCCAAAAATCTTAGAATAAGGGTGGGTGGGCGGGAGCAATTTCTGCGTACTCCGACTGCTGCTGTCTGGCCGCTGCAAGCGGGCTGGTTCAAGGTTCGTCTATCGCTCCTCATCGCCACTTTTGTGTCCCAGCCTCGTCGTCGCTTTTGTGTCTCGTTTCCGTCGTAGGTGTCGGTGGCCGAGTGGAATGAGACCGACACAGGAATAAAGATAGCACGCTGGTGCAGGTACGGAGGGGAGCAGCCAGAAACTAGAAACACTAGAGTAAATTAGAACGAGATATATATTGAACAGAATTTATACAATACTTAACTTTCACAGAGATCAGTACTGCAGAATGCTGATACATAGTTGTTAGAGGCCTGCCTAGTGCCTGTACGATAGCCAAGTCTTCACTGGTGCCTATCTGATTCCGAAGGTCCTAACTGGTTGCTATCTCAGTCCCAAGTGAACGATGTCGTTCAGTGGTAGCCACGAGCGGAGTTGCAGCAGAGGGCGCTCGTGGCTGTCGTCGTAAGAACGCCGCGCCGTGCGTGCATGGTGGCGCGCGGCGAAAGTAGGTGGCGCGCACTTTGTACTTGTGCGACACCACAATTTTCTTGCGTTTTCTACACCTACTCTCAGTAGTAAAGAAATTTGAAGGATGCAATAAATAGTTCAGGATGACAAAAAGGAAGGACTAATAGTGGCCGGCCGTGGTGGCCGAGGGGACTGAGGCGCTCCATTCACGGTCTGCACGGCCACTACGGTCGGGGGTTGGAATCCCCCCTCGGGCATGGATATTTGTGCCGTCCTTAGTCTTAGGTAGTTCATAAGTAGTTTGTAAGCTTAGGGACTGATGACCCTGTAGTTAAGTCCCATAAGTTCTACAAACATTTGAACATTTGAACTAATAGTGTGAAAGGAAAGAAAGTAAGTTTACAATGCACTCGGGCGCTCTGGTGATCGTCAGTTATCTGGAAACGCGAAGAACGCCATTCCTGACTAAGGTTTCTAATACTTACAGGATATTTTTGATGCCATTAATGTTATATATCACTTGGCCTTTCTCGGTTTTTGTGTTAGCTGCGATAAGCTATTCCAATTATTTTGTAAATCCCTTTTTATGTAGGGTTGATTTTGTTGATTTCAGAAATGCATTTAGAGGCCCGTTGAAGTTGTACTCTTTCAATACTAAGGGCCATCTTTGAGTCTGTTATGACCTAATCTGCAGTCCACGAGAAAAGTTTTGTGTCCTCGGGATTGCTTAGGTTCGAAGGTGGTGGCCTGTGACTAATAAGGATTGTGGACAAGGTCTGCAACGGAAAGAAGTTATCAGTTCACATATACTTTTATTACGGTTGAAGATAAAACTCAACTTTAGGTGATATGCTTGTGGTAGGTACAAAACATTGCTTCAATACATCTGTCAATAGTAAGTGTTCCGACTTGTGCTAATGTAGACTTCAGGCTTGCTGTTGACCGATCTGGAATTTAAGCACTCCTTGGTCTGCTTCCTACTGACTAGTAGACTGACTCGATTACTGGAGTTCTGCACTATACTATCGTGGCTGTGGTACGCCAGACTATCTAACTGAGTTCTCTTCTTCTGATTTACCCAAAGACGTTGTAAAAAAGATATGCCGGTGCGTGGAACAGGCAAAGATGGTAACGAGGCTGGAGGTGCCCCCGGCGTCGAAGTACTGAGTAGCGAGGTATCGATCTTCATGAAATGGCGTGGTGACTTGCGCGGACCGCTGGCGTTGTGGCGAATAGCGACGCCACATGAAAAAGATAGTGCTTTGTGGTCAGTAAAACCTTTGACCATTCCGCCCACAACATAGTATCTTAAATTCGTGAATGCCCTAATTGCTCCTAATCCCTCCTTATCTATCACTGAGTACCTTCTTTCCATTTATTTAGTACCCTAGTAGGAAATGCAATTATTTTTCTGTCCGAAATACCTTCCTTCTCTGTAAATTGACAGAGATGACCCCCTAATTTAGAGATAGCGAACCTTTATACAAATACTTGCCATTGTTCCCAATAAATGGGTCTTCGACTCATTAAGTGCATTTTTTCGGAACAATGTCACGGATTTGTAAAAAGGTTCGCCATTCCTGGACTAGAAAAATCACTGAATTTGCTACAATGGTACTAAATAAATGGAAAATAAGGCATTAACTGACAGGGAAAGAGGCATTAGCAGAAATTAGGGCATTCACGAAATTCAAATACTATGTGCTGGGTGGAATTATAACAGTTTTTACTGACCTCAAAGCTCTATCTCTTCTCATGGACTGCAGAATATATATATATATATATATATATATATATATATATAATAGGTAGTCGAGGATAGTCCTAAATATATGTCAATATGAGTCATTTTCGTATGCGAATGTGTGGTCGCTTTTGACACATTATAACGATAGCGTTTACAGAAGTACGAAAGAATGGAAACTGAACAGGGAAGGCAAAACATTTATTTATCGATGGTTTACAAGCGGTGCTTGAAAGAGCGGCCAGTAACAGCGATACAAAATTTACAGCCACGTTGCATGGATACGCGTACATTACAAAAGACGTCAAGTATATCGACCATGTGTCCAGCAGCAACAGACACGCGGCCAACCAGATCTTCTCCAGATGTAACGAGACTCTGATACATCAGGCTTTTAATATGACCGCAAAGTAAGAAATCCACGCAGGTTAAATCAGGTGAACGGGGTGGCTATGGAACTGATACGCTACGTCCTATCCACTGCTGACCATAGATAGCGTCCAGATGTTTCTAACGTTTCGGCTGAAGTGCATCGGGATTCTATCGTGCTGGAACCACATTAGTCTGCGAGCAGCTAGTGGAACATCGTCCAGAAGTTCGGGTAAGACATCATGTATGAATGAATGCAGCTGGCGAAGCGCTTGTAAACAGCGCACTCCTCAGGGCTCTCTAGCGGCTCAAGGCTGCATTACGAACCCCAAATTCCTATACGAAATCTGATTAATTTGGTCTCCTCCACCGGGGATGTCAGTTTTCACACGTACTTCAGGACCAGCATGTATATGTGTACACACACACACACACACACACACACACACACACATACACACAGACACACACATAACTCTGGAAAAAACAATAGCTATTGTAAAACGACTTCACTGGTTTCAATGTAAGGCAGGGGCTTATGAATGTAAATATTTTAAAACCTCATAAAACGAAAGAAAATGTGATTTTTAACACAAATTTATGTGTTATTAAATTCGCACCCTGTTTTATTTTAACAGCAATCTATAGCATGACAAATCACTTAAACAATGGCGTTAATTGCATCGTAAAACGCCAATTACATCCAGAGATATTGAGAACCGAAGTTGACGCTTGAAATATGCGAAACACGCAGTTAGCGCACGTCCTGAAATTACGGACAGCACGGGATTCACGCCCTGCTTTACATTGATGCCGGTGAAAGTCGTTTTACAGTACCTGTTGTTATTTCAGAGATATTTTGGGGGGGAGCAAGGTAACTTGGACACTCAGTATATAGAAATATTAATGATTTTTAAAATATTTATTATAGATTCAGTTTCAGAACATTAATAAAGTGCTATACATTTTAGTTCTATATTTGGGAACAAGACTAATTTTTAAAGTATGTGCCTTGCAGCATGTCTGCTGCCCCATGCAATTGTGGTCACATACAAGTAAGCCAGTATGCTTCCTGTGTGGCACTTTCATTTTTTAGTCAATTTTTAGTCAGAAACAGTTGATACGTAACAATAAATGTAAGTAAATCACGAAAGGAAGAACATCCTTGCGAAAAAAGGGGCCCAAATTGTTTTTAAACATTTAATACCGAGCTCAATGAACAACTCGACGTGTACCGTTTCTCTTGTATGACTAGCAAAACATAATGTAAACAATTGGCTAGCATAATGTGCAGTATTTTGCATAACTAAAGTTACTGTAACTTACGTATAGCCACGAAAAAAGGACACTTCGCCCCCAAGCACGCTGTGTACTGACATCAGTGCTGAGGCTGCTGCGGTGTAGTTGTCAGTGCTAGGAACTCACTTACGCTAAAGTAGTGCCCTGTGAACTCAGTGCGCCGTAGCAATCAGCCTGATTTTGTTAAATAACTTTGTACGCATGTTTAAGTTTATATGTACTGACTATTTTATTTTTAAGTAACTACTTGAACAATGCAGCGCCACACATTATTAGACTGCACATATTGGCAGCGCTAAGATTTCCGTTCGATAGTTGTCCATAAGCGTCAAAGACAGGGGCCATTTCTCATTTGTGAGTAATAAATGAATTCGTCTTTACTAACAGGGAGTAGTTTTCGTTTCCTTAGTAAACACAACAAAACAACATCCTGACCAAAATACACCGATTTAGATATTACGAGTCTGTGGCAGAATTTTTCGGCAGACGAGAGTTCAATGAGACAAAGGAAACAAGACACTTTTGTATACATGCTGTATTAAACTTCAATACTACACCTATGCCATACATTTACGGTTCTTTCTAAATCAGCTAAATAGATAACAGACCTGGAAATGTCATACTAAGAATATATCTTAATCTTGTGAATTGGAAAAGAATATGCATATACGTTATACATGAATACTTTATTATTATAATATCATGAATATATTTTCCACAAAATTTACATACGCTGGGTTCGATTCGTTAATGCTAAAACTATATAATGTTACTAATCAGTAATCAGATACTACTTACGCCGCGGTGGAGTTGCCGAGCGATCTAAAGCGCCTCGCTGCGGAGCGCGCGGTTGGTCGCCGTCGGAGGTTCGAGTTGTCCCTGGGGCATGGGTGTGTGTGTTGTCCTTAGGTTAGTTTACCTTAGTTTAAGTAGTTTGTAAGCTACGGACTAATGACCACGATACTAATTAAATATTTCATCCTAAGATTTAACTTTGTTACTGATTTAGAAAGTGAATTATTCCAGCATTTCCTTTCTTGATAGAAAATATAAATAAGTTCTCAGCAGGACAGACTGAAAGGAATTTTTACATTAATAATGGATGTCATAGAATTAAAAGTAACAGGATACTTTCCCATATCCTGTACTTCTTGAGCTTAAACCATTCAGTTATTACTAACAATAGCAGGTAGTAACATTGCTGCTCAGCTGATCATCTGCCGGCATTTCAATACGAAGTCAGAACTGTCAGTGTTCCGAAAAACGGCAGACTTGAAGTTTTGTCGCTGACTGAAACCTGACCACAGTCTGGACAGTTATGGAAACCCTGCGTACATGACAAACTATATTCAGCAAGCACGGCCAAAATACTGCACATTCTACACAAAATTAGCTTCTAGATAGCTGAAGCTCTTTTAATTGGTGATAACAGAAATAAACCTAGATATTTCCATATTAATATTCTTTATTTTGAAATTAAAGTATACATTTTGTACCACAGTGGTGAAATGTACCCATTTTACTTCGCTTAAGGCATAAAATAAATTACTGTGACATTTGCTTTTGCAATTTCAGTGCGAAACAATTTATATCTTGTTCATTCTTTGAAGCTTTTAACAGAATTTGAGCAAAGTGGTAATCATCTGACAAACAGGTTCTTATTGATCCTTTAATATTGTTAATCAAACTAATGACTCACAAACACACATAAATGAAAATCTTGTTAAGATAGGTACCGCCATCTTCTTTATAGAGATATATGGTATTCCACGTTTCCATTATTTTAGTGCTGGAATTTTTGATCATATTCCTTACAATGTTTATAATTCATTTATTTCCAATACTTGTCTCATTTCAACTCATTTTTGGGTCCATACTAAACTAAAGTGAAAATATATATGCCAGATTTGAATTTCCACTTCTCTAGTGAGATCACATCAGGATGTATAATAAATAAAAGTGTCTCCGATAGCTCTTTTAACTGTAAATACCTCGATGGAAATTCTTCACTTGTATAAATGTATTACCGAAGAATACTTCAGTGATTTCTATGTGGTACGGTTTTTCACGTAAATCCAAATCTCTGGTAAATTTCTACACGTTTGGAAAATAAAATCGTTATTAAAACTTTCAGTTTTGCCTAAAAACAGTGAATGACATCTATCACAACGATAACTGTCGAATTTTTGCCTTGAAGCTTTACGTTCAAATGATTCAGAAGTTCGAAAATGTCGGTAAATAAAATTAATTATGCACGCCAAATAACGGCCATTAACTATGAATGTTTATCGATTTTCATCCTACTTTGTAAAATCAGACCGACTGTTTCCAAACAATCCACAAATATTCGAAGTACGTTGCTGCGACTCAATTAGCAATCATTGGTAAATAGTAGTAATCCTCTGTATACAGAGTTCAACTTACGTAAAAGAGCTTCGAACTGTCTTAAACTAGAATCTTACGACTATATATATTTCCTGCTAATTATATTTTTGGCGGGAAGAATGGCAGTTGAACATGACGTCACGTCCGGGGGCATATTCTCCATGCGGTCTCCGCCCGTCGGTGTGAATGCTGGGCGAGTCTTACGTCCTCGCAGCGGCTTAGCGCATGTTCAGTCGTCGTAGCTTTCGACGCTCTCCGCTGTCTAACTAGCCCGCTTTGCTCTACAAATGGGTGTTGCCCGTTGTTGTAACCTCAAACTATAAAAACTGATTGATCACATGCCACGAGCTTGTGAGGAAAGTCATTAATTCCAAAGGAGGATACTACGATGAAAGTAAAACATAGTGCTTTTGATCGTATTATGTATATGTAAGTTAATATAATTTTATTTTGTGAGGAATAACGTTTGATTTGTGTTGTAAATCTTAGATACCAGGGTGTACTGACATTAATGAGTGGTACTATAAAACATCCGAATCTCTATAATTAGCGTTATTTCTGCTTCATTTTTATTACACGACTTAATACAATAAAAGTAATTTTACAAATCGTATCATTTGTTTATAATACATGATTTTCCGAAATTTTCAGTTACACTTTCCGTATCTACAAATATGCAGAGGTAACTGTTAATAAGCAATGGGCTACGGCATAGGACTGTAGCAATTTGGCATTCTTTACCGAGAATTCCACTGCTTATTATGTGTAAGATGATGCACAGAAGAGAGTGGAGAGGCATAATTTCCCACAAAGTGGATAAAGTAAGCAAAGCCATGTAACGTCATACGACAGCTGCGCGGAAATGGACGCGCGGTCTGAGGCGCCATGTCACGAATTGCGCGGCCACTCCAGTCGGAAGTTCAGGTTCTTCCTCGGGCATCGTTTTGTGTGTCCTGTCCTTAGTTAATATTGGCTTACGTCGTTTTTAAGTCTAGGGACCAATGACACTAGCAGTTTAGTCCCTTATGTTTGCTCCAATAGGTTTACAAAATTTTGAATATATATTTCGTTCTAAGACTACAGAGGACCATAGGTAATTAATTCTAATATCTACTGTTTACAACATAGCATAGTAGTGAAAGAGGCGTTGAGCACGTCTAGTGCCTTTCTAATATGACGAACAACTATATTAACTACATTTTGCTTTCCTCGTATAGAACAGAAATAAAACTTCGACACTCAGAACATCGCTCAGGTGTAACTAACTCCAGTCTCTTCTTATGTAAGCCATTGTTAGGCGCGAAATTCAGTTAACAGTACCATCTAGATGTCTGTGTTATTAAGTATTTAATATGAAAGAATTAGATTCTAATCTTGTCTTCTGTCTCCTCATTCTCTTATTTCTTCTTCAGCGGCAGCAGCGTTCACGGTGGCAAAAGAAGTGGCAGGTTCCACGTGATTTCCTGAAAGCAAGGCATCCTGCTCTCACAGCCGCACCTAACCGTTCACGCTCCAAAGGCGTCGCGATTCAGGATTATCATTTTCGTCCGATGTATGAACTATGGCGGAATAGACTCTTCTTTCGACGGTCGCCGCCGCAAGACCTCACCCGCCGCACCCCACTCAGAAATGCTAACGTATTTTTTTTTCTTTTATGAAGTGCTGTGGCGTAACGTCAGCGCCACACACCAGACGCAAGAGAACGATCGTGGAGAAGGCAGCGGTTGACGACCGACAGCCTATGGCACGCCGGCGCCGCGCGTGGGAGGGAGTTACCATAGACGCGCGACCTCTACAAGCTGCTGTATCTAGACCGACATGCGTCTGGACGCCCTGTCAGAACTCAGCTACGAACTAGGCAGTAACTAGGTCTCAGCGCAGCTAGCATCGTACAGAAGACGACGACGTGAGAAGAGAGAGGAGAAGAACAGATAGAAGTTGAGTATTGTATTCTTCTGTCAATGAAACTTGTATTAACCTCTATTTATATAAAAGCGAAAGGAAAGTCATTCATACACTCACTAACTGACTAAACACGAAATCTCGAATACTACTTCACCTACGAAGCTGAAATTTGGCAGGACTGTAGGTTATAGGTAGTAGACGTCAGCTAAGAAATGATTTTGCGATAGGACCGATAATTCAGGGGATATGACGTCATAAACAATAAAAACTTCCCTGTCCTGCGGTACGTGATACTGTGACTTTATCAGTCCACTATTTGAGAAGGAGAGCACTTAGCGACTAGCACCAATCTTTAAACATAATTTCAAACCACTGGGAAACTTTTTCTCGCTGACAACCATAGCAAAATGATGAAAGGAAAAAAGTTTCTCGCTTACTACTTTTCCGCTGTTCGCGGAGTAAAACTACGGCATTCGGTACAACGTTGAAATTTTTAATTTCGACACTACATACTGTACCTGCAAAAAATTTTACAAACAGTGTATGCACATATAGTTCAATGTATCTTCTAAATTGTATAACAGTACGACACGTAGTTCATGAGATACGAGCACATAAATAGTCATGTTCTTGAAAAACCGCCCCATCACGCACCAAGTTTTAATTTATTACTTCTTTACTACTAATTACATTCGCAACAGAGTTTTCAGACATACAGCACTTATACAAATGAATATACACCTGAAAAATTATACAATTGTACAACATATAACTCAGTAAAAATGACATCATATATTCTGCGATGGGTAAAAACTTTTCACATCAGGCATCACGTTTTATCACATTTCTTATTTACTGCTAAGACATTCCTGTATTCCAGTGAGCTTAATAAAATTCCTGAAAGATGAGAGTGCTGTGGAATCCCTTGTAACAACTTTGAACTGTGAAGCGCACATCGCTGTAGGAAGAAGTAATAGATATCTGTAGAGCTACAAGGAAAGGAAGAGAATGAAACAGAGTACATCCAACGGATACCCATTATTCTCCTTCTAAAGCGAATAGTTCGTCGTCAACGATAGCAAACTAAACCGCTGTCACTGCAAGTAAAATTTAATCGAGATAGGAACCCAAAACAATTTTTTACTTCCTATCTGTATCCCATATGCTTTGCAATGTCATGGGAAGAAAAGAAGTGCATCTTTTGATGGGCAAAAACCACTAAATTGTTTATAGAGTATATGTAGTGACCATTGCGTTGTGTGCATCTTCTCAACATTAAGCTGGAATTACCATGTGATATTGTAACAAATCCACTCTTTCCACACATCTATTTGCTATTGCGATTGCTTTGTACCACATAGTCTACCAAGAAGCCCCACCTCCTTTTCGTAGAGCAACTGCATGACATGAAATAATAACTAAATAAATGTGTCACAGAAGCAACAAGAAAGTTGAGGAAGCGTCGCTAAAAGGGTCATTTACACATAGCGTCTTAACCGAACAAAACGGGACCAATATAAAGTCAGCGATTAGTAGATTTTTCCTAATATCATGTGACATTTCCACCTTAATGTTGAGAACACGAAATCTGTTCTGCGCATCTGAATGCTCACTCCAGAGATATTTCTGCTCTCTGCCTGCCACTAGAGATAATATACAAACTCGAGCGACAAACTCATCAGAAACCTCTCTGCTTTCATAATTGGCGGTACAATGTTGCAATTAAAATATGTTATTACTTTTGGTGCAGACTGCATTAAGATAAAGACGTCTTCTTTTGCAGAGACAATTGCTCTTAGTTAAAATCCGACTGCTGAATATATAGTTCTCCTACACAAGGTCGATTTGAAATTCGTGCTTTACTAAGTAATCACTGTAGGACGTGGGGACATGTATTAGCTGAAACAGTGGCTGATGCTGTTAATGCAGTCAAGAAAATTTGCTTGAAATACTATACTTAATGAAAGTTCTATACAGACGAGCAGCTGACGCCATTCCTTCAACGATTACCAAGACTTACGTTATCGCATATTGACATCACCATGGCGTCTTATGTAAACAGACATGAACTACTCTGTTGATTGGATTACCAGACTTTCAGCATTCGTCGAGGTTTCGATAATAGGGAGCATCACATACAGAATAACTACAGCGTCCCCATTGCTACACTGTAACATACTAATACTTCAGCATACACTTACTGTGAGAGATATCAGTTTAATACTACACCATAGAAAATAAATTGCCCTGTTATTATTATTACTATTTCACATCTGAGCGATAGAAGAGTTTTCAGAAGTTTACGCCAAACAGACAATTACACACCGCATTCTTAACTTTATGAACACAACCTAACATTGAATTTAAATCGTTCCGGCGTACACACAGATATAATTTCACTTTTTGTATGGAAAACCTTATGAAAATTCATCGTTTTCGACAATGACTACTACTTAAATTTGTCATATTGGTTATGACAACTGAGTTTCTTGACAAAGGGATCCACCAAGGATTCTGTTTTTGCTGACGTAGGTAAAAAACCATGATATACACAGGTCCCTCTTTAACAACCGTTGCGAAGCCCGGGAGGCTAGTAATCAATAGAACTGTTTTAGATGACCCCGCATCCTGCCCGTACCTTTGCTGACAACTATACCGGAACGAGAAATCACACATGCCTTTGAGGATGAAACAACAAATGGCGACGAGGTGTTAAAAATTGAAGATAACGACCCACATTGCGACTAGTTGAAATTATGCTACGCTATTACTTTTCTTTATTACAGTCTCGGCGGATCCAGTAAATAATCTTTTGATTCTATTTCAGGGAATAGCGTACATTTCTATATTTTTGCATTGTTTCTGCTTTTTGTTTTTGCACCCTGACTACTCCCACTAACACTATCTTTGCCACTGCGCCGCAGCTTCCTGCGCTCGATGCACAGGAGCTAATACAGATGTTTCACTTTCACAGCCAACAAATTACTCTCTACTGTCGATTGTGCAACAACTTATGGCGGCACCTGTGCAACAAACTACGCAAGTTCCATTGCAGCAGCTACCACCTCCAGTAATTCCACCATTCCGCCAGTATGAAGAAGCAAACAAGGAATGGACGGAGTGGCTGAAACAGTTCGAAGCCTACGCCACAGTGCACAGGATACAAGGTACAGTCAAACTTCATTTTCTATTCTCGTGTGTAGGCCCCCCAGCGATCCGTCTTGTGAGGAAACTGTTTCCCACCGCAGAGCCTTTGGAACTTTCTTATGATTCCGTGATATTACGTGATATTACGAACAAAAAATCAAAGTAGTGGCCACTAGGTATCAGTTTTTCCAATGTAGGAAACGTCAAAATCAGTCATACAGGCAGTGGGTAACAGATCTTCAAGATCATACTAGAAAGTGTTAATTTAAATGTTCGTGTGGAGCTTTGTATTCGTATGTGATGTTACGTGATGCTATTGTCAATAATATTCCTGATGGTAGACTTAGAGAACAGATTCTAAAAATGTCAGATCCATCTTTCCATCAAACAGAACAGATTTTGGAACAGTACGATTCAGGTAACGTGACAGCGGAAAACTTTGATTCAATTCCACTGTGTGCCGTAACGATGCCACGAGCCGGCAAGTGCGAGGTCGGCGGCCGTGCATCTTCGCAAGCCCACTCAAAGCGTAAATGTGTTGATGGGCCGCCGTGGAGTAGCCAAGCGGTCTGCCGGGAGCCGTGGCTCAGCGCGCCCGGTCAGGGGGCTAAACGCTCTCTGTAATAAAGAAGCTGAGCCAAAACACACCGAACAAGAACGAACAAAAACGACCAGCGTCCGCAACAAAGAGATCTACCGATGGAACAAAAAAAAAAAAAAAAAAAAAAAAAAAAAAAAAAAAAAAAAAAAAAGCGGCTTTTTCTACATTGGTAAAACCCACCGTACACTCACTACCTAGCGCTTGGACTGTTACACGCTGCCGCGGTGGAGTAGTCGAGCGGGCTAAAGCGTCTCGCTGCGGAGCGCGCGGTTGCTCGCCGTGGAGGTTCGAGTCCTCCCTGGGGCATGGGTGTGTGTGTGTTTGTCCTTAGGTTAGTTTACCTAGGTTTAAGTAGTTTGTAAGCTACGGACTGATGACCACGCAGTTTGGTCCGATAGATTTACAAAAATTTGAACATTTTTTGTGTTGATGGACGCAGAGTCTTGCCTAATAAGGAAGTGAAGCCTTGCCCGAAATGTTTCTCATGGCACAAAAGGCATAACTGTCCGTCCCAGTCAGCCACATGCTACGCATGCAAGAAAGGTCATATACAAACAGACTGCTGACAGCAAATGAAACGAGATTTGACCTCCCGGCGCAGACAGCGACAAGACAGTACTTATTGAATAAATGCAATATTTTCAAAACCTGTGGCTGCCCCTCATAATATCAAGGACACGGAAGTAGCACAAGTTGTATGCCAGGCCAGGAAAAATGTATGTCAATTTGCATGTTAATGACATTTCTGTAAAATGTCAACTAGACACAGGTGCATCAGTCACATTGCTCAACCGCAAAACTTATGAACAGTTGGGATCGCCGCGCCTTTCTCGCGCTAGAACAAGGTTGACAGCATACAATGGCAATGAAATTCCTGTACATCAGTGTTCACTACCTGCAGTATGCCGTTCGCAGAGGCACAAAGTGACATTTCAATTGCTTCAATCTTACGAAGGAGAGAATATTTTTGGTTTAGATTCTTTTGGTCTTTTTGGTTTTACTGGGAAAGACAATGTCTTAGTTGTGAACAGTTTTAATGCTAAAGACATTGTAGAAAAGTTGCTGAAAAACTTTCCAGATTTATTTTCTGCAGGACGAGGAAAAGCTAAAGATTTCGCTGCACACTTTACTCTGAAGGAAAATGCCATTTGGCAAAGCTCGTAATGTACCGCTCGCTTTACGTGACAAAGTAGCACAAGAACTTCGCACATTGCAAGAAAATGGTGCAATTAAATCAATACAAGCTAGCCTGTGGGTGAGTCCGCTTGTAATTTTGCCGAAGCCGTCAGGTAGCATAAGCATTTGTGTTGATTTCAAGGTCACAGTGAATCCACTAACAGTTGTAGACAGTTATCCTTTTCCAAGACCAGAAGATTTAATGGACACATTAGATGCAGGAAAATATTTCTCAAAAATAGATTTGTGCAATGCCTACCTTCAGCTGCCACTCGACAAAGAATCACAAAAAATTTGTGATGTTAATACTCATATGGGCTTGTTTAAATATTATGTCTACCGTTTGGCAGTGCATCCACACCCGCAGTTTTTCAAAGATATTTGGAACAGTTGTTCAAACTACTTGGACGACATAGTTGTGTCAAGCCGTACCCCAGAAGCTGAAATCCGCTATCCCGGTACGGTACGGACGTGTCTGTGTGCGCTCCCGCTATCGACGCAAATTTCGTTGGTCAAAACCTCGCGAACGCGTTCAGGACTACCGCGATCGGGTTCGGAACTATAACAGTGACATGTGTGTGAAATTTGAGGCTGACTGGTGCAACATTAAGTGTTGAAGTGAGTGCGACAGCGTTTGGCGCTGGTGCGCAGCACGCCACAGCGGACTGCAGCAAGTGGATCACTCCTCGGATAACGTAACAAAATTAACTTAATATAGCGTGTGCAGCCCTAGAAACGTTAAATAAAACGAAAGATCTTTTTCTAACCTCGTGTGCTGACGAAAACAATAATCTTGTGGGCAAAGATAGGAAAACGAAGGATAAGTGCTAACATATTTTAGACCTTTTCTTATAAACTAAGAGTGGCAGGTGAAAACTGTTAATGCTGAAGGTTTTCATACAATGAACGCTACGTGCTAATATAAACTAAGAGACAGAGGTAATTTATTAAAAACAATAAGTGGTCAATCGCAGTGCGAAGTCCAGTAAGTAGGACAGTGCGTGGCCCGTTGCTGGGCGCCGGACTCGTGGACTGGCCGCTAGTGGCGCTAGCAGTGATACATCTCAACAGTGCGTGGGGGCAGACGCGGCGCCTCGCGTTGTACCGGCTCAGTCGCTGCCCGGCCGCGGCAGGCGACGAACGGCGCAGCACCCGGCGTATCGGCTTAGTCTCCAATGATGGATTCCACAACGAACTGGCGCAAACAGGTAACGGGGATGGACTCTCTCGACTCAAACACAGGGGAGGCCAACGTAGGGGAGGACAAACTCGCCACCGTTGATGCCTTTATTAACGAGTTAACAGACGATTTAAAAGCAAAGAAGGTAAGCCTAAGTGTGGTCCAACCAGTGAAGAAATACCTCCTCCAGGTATGACTCGAAGGTCAAATCTATGAATTAAGAGCAGAGAATAAGAGGCTTAATAAAGAAATCGAAGTGGCCAACATACAGATCGCACGACACGACATAGACACTGCCGAATCCTTACAACTTGCCAGGCTGGAAGGCCAAATAGATATCCTAAAGGACAATAACAACAAATTAACTGTCGAACTCGACACGAAAGATTTGGACATCTTCCACCTTAAACTAGAGAATTCCAAACTCAAAGAAGAAATAAGTAAACTCAAAGAGAAAGCCAAAGATGATGAAGAGATCGCAAAGCTCGAGGCCGAACTTAAGACTTCTGAAAGAAGAAAATAAAATAATTAAGACAAACAGTCAAGCACCACCATATGCCATGATGGCGGTGGCTCAACCACCTATCCAAAGACAACCCTCAGCTTTAGAAACTAGAATACAACGGGCCAAAGAGAAACAAGGCAACATTCTTTTCATTAAGGTGACCGATAATAAGTCGGCCAAAGAGATTAAAGCCGAAATTACCCTAAAAATTAACCCAAAAGAAGACAAAGTAAAAATTAGAGGGATAAGAACAACCTCGAACACGGTCATAGTAGAGACTTCTACCAAACAACATGTGTGAAGAAACTAGGAAAAGGAGACCAATGGTCATAATACATCAAATTCCGACATACCTTAAGGACAACGAATTCTTAGAACAACTATATGAAATAAACTTTAGCGACAAGATTCCCAAGGAAGAAATCAATAGAGAAGTGAGTCTAAAGTTAAAAACAGGTCGGAAGGTTAGCAACAAGGCCAACAACGTGCTCGAGGTTAGCCCGAGAATTTGGAGTGCCCTCATCAATAACGAAAGGGTCTACATTGATTTCGAATCCCTCAGGGTTCGGGACTTTGCAAGAGTCTCACGGTGCTATACCTGCAACGACTTAGGTCACTCCACCAAACAATGTAGGCTGAGAGACCCAGTATGCTATAAGTGTGCTAAACCCAGCCATCTGCAATCTGACTGCCAAAACGAAGAAGTGGGATGTATACACTGCATGTACCGAAAACGTACATGTGACCACCGAGGAGGAGCAGGCTGCCCTATTCACAAACATCTTCTCGACAAAATTATCAATAACACAGTCTATGGCCAGTGACCTACCACCAGAGCTCATCGGGATCTACAAAAACCCACGACCAAGCAATCACCTTCCTCAAAATCAAAAAAGGAAATCACCATCCACCAGGGCACGCTCATGGCGGCGTGCGATCGCGTGGCGGCGCCAAATGGGATTTCTTCCGCCCCAGACCGTCGACCCGGACATCGAGAGCATCCTGTCTCTGGTAACAGCAGACTTCGCCCAGCAGCAGTTCCTGTGTGCCACAGACTATTTGGAGGAGCTATGCAGCCGGGGCGCCATGAGTCCTGACGATGCAAGACCCATAAAAAGATGCCTTTTAGATAATATAATAATTCAAATTAACCTTATGTATAAAGTAGAAGAATTAGAACTAGAATTAACCCAGACTAAGGGTAAGATCATGGTATACACGCACACACAAACACATACCATGTACAACACTAATGAAGCACACACAGAATCAACAAACACCACACAATTTACCAAACACTCTCCCAACCATATAGAAACTAATCCACCAACTAATACGAAAGCACAAAAAACACACACATCTCCACCGGAAATCACACAAACCTATAAATACACACGTGGTCATCAAATCATATCGTTAGAAAACACACGAGATCACACTAACTCCACACATCCGAATAGTGACAAAATTATACTAACCAAAAAGATGATAAGGCAATTAGAAGAACTAGAAAACGACATAGAAATCCTAGAAACACTAAAATCAAAGGGGATCGCAACCAAACACAGACAAAAACAACTTCTTACGAAGATGTTACGCCGGGTAGAGAACATAGAAAAAGACTTTGAAAGTCTTAAAACATTAGAATTAGGTACAAACAACGATGTGGATGTGACTCAGGCAGAAAAAAAGGAAATACTACAATGTTGAAAAATGTAAGAACAAGATTAAACCCGTCACTTTTGTGTCTGGGGGCGTCATCAACACTAACGGCACACACACACCAACACCAACCAACACAAGTACACACACTACCCTGGAGGCACCACAGACTACACCCCTCCCCAACTCATCCAGAACCGTGGAAGCTACAAACATAGAAGACTGGAAAAGTATGACTTCTCGATACGAACCCACTCAAACTACAACAACCACTGAGACAGAGCCAGATGCTGAAAAGGCACGTTGGACAACATACGACCTAGACTACAGCGTAATGGAGGAGAATGCAAAATTATCTAGACTCGAAAATCCCCATACATTCCAATCCCCATACATTCCAATCTGCCCTTGCATCCGAAAGATGCAAAAGTCTGTTACCCTATAGCTGAGCAAACAGACAGACTGGTACTGAAGGCACTCAACCTCCCCACAGACGGGCACGGACTTTGTGACAATTTACGTCAGGCATGCTCCAGGAGAGGTGAAAACTTCAACCTGGAGGAAGCATGCCAAGACATGGCTAGGGCATATGGGAGAGTGTACTTAGATCCTACGCTTGCTGGACACAAATGTATGGTCTTTACCCATTACCCATGAGGGTCCTGCAATTGAATGCACAAGGTAGCACACTCGCCTGTATGGAACTAGCCAGGTTAATAGAGGAACAAAACGTGGACATAGTGTGCCTCCAAGAACCACACCTACGAAACGGGAAAATCACAGGGATACCACACAATTACACATCAATAGACCACACAGACGCCAAAGCAGCCATAATCACAGTAAACCGACATTACACGATCACAGAAATAGCCCATTTATGCACTACCCACCTCATCACACTAGAGGAAATAACTAGACAAACCAAGTGGGTTGTGGCTTTGATGTACGTGCAGTACTCGCAAGACATCGAGCCCTACCTACAGTACATAGAAAAAATCGCTGACATCACCAATAACAGGAACTTGGTCATTGCCACAGGCATAAATGCCAGATCAACCCTTTGGTATTCTGAATCAACGAACGTCAAGTTAGAAATCGTCATACAACATCTCGACCTAAATAACCTTTTTGTGGCAAATGCACCAAACCAGCCTCCTACCTACAGAGGGCCAGGAGGAACCAGTAGTAGGATTGATATAACAATAGTAAACACAAAAACTCTTCCACTGGTGACGGGGTGCCGTGTGCTTGATGGTGCTATCCACAGCGAGCACAACCCCATACTAATCAACTTGACACATACACACACATACACAAGAGAGACCCATCAACGACTCTGGTTTGACAAAACTGATACTGATAAACTTAGACGGACAATCGAGAACACTAACCTAAACAACATAATGGGATCCGTTGATGTGAGAGCATATGCCCTCACTACTATGCTCCAAAGGGTACAACATGACACAGTACCGACAGCAAAGCCAAATAAGATACATGCCCCTGGAATAATAGACTGACATCACTCCGACTAGACTCAAGACGAAAAAGGAAATGGTACCAGAGGGCCAAGACACACCAGGAGAGAAACTACTGGCACCAACTTTACATGACAGCCAAGAAGACGTACAAGGACAAGCTGACGAACACAAGAAAACAACACTGGGACAATCATATACAACAACAAATACAGACCAACATATAGGGGGAACCCTTCAAAATTTGTACGGAACGCATCAAAACTCCCTTCGTTCTTTCGACACTTAAACTTGATGACGGCACAACAACAAAGGGCTGGAGAAGTTCAGCAGAATACCTGCTAAACAAACTTCTCCCTGATGACGTACACACACACGATGATGCGTTCCACACCACACTTAGAACAAACATCAACACAGGATACGAAAACGATGCTGTCGCCATTCCCTTTGGACAGGAGGAGGTTGCCCTAGTAAATCTCGAAACTTAATAATAGGAAAGCTCCTGGCCCAGATGGTGTCCACTCAGAAACAATCAAATTGGCCGCACCGCAGATCATCCCCTTCATGACGAAATTACTGACGTGTTACGGCTGGGACGGGTTCCTGCTTCCTGGAAACTGGCCAATGCTGTGATTATCAAAAAATCTCCTGATAAAGATCTACTAAACCCAAAATCATATAGACCAATCTGTTTAATCAACAATCTAGCCAAGGTCCAAGAACGACTCCTTTGTTACCGCCTGCAGGCGCACAGGGAATTATTTGGACTAAACCCAACACAATATGGTTTCAGAAAGGGAAAGTCAATAGACGATGCTATAAACGCAGCAACAGAAATGGTGCACACAACAACATCCAAATATGCATTGGCCATTCTCGTGGACATTGCCTTTGATAATCTCTGGTGGCCGACACTGTTTGCGAGACTAAGGGAGCTAGGGGTACCTAAGGCCCTCTACAACAGTCTTCTAGATTACTGCAAACACAGGGCAGTAGAATGGTGCATGGGCACTAAAAAAGTGGTTAAGAAAGTCACCAAAGGGTACCCACAGGGATCGATCTGTGACCCCGTCTTTTGGTTCATCACCTTTGAACCGCTCCTCAACCTCCTTGGGCAACAGGAGACGGTCAAAGGTACCGTAGGGTACGCAGATGATCTGCTTGTCTTGGTCACAGCTGACTCAAGGACACAAATTGAAAACAAGGCTACACACATCCTGACAACGATAGACCATTGGTGCCAACAGAATAAATTGCAAATGGCAACACACAAAACTGTATAAACTACTGAAAGGCACTCTCATTAGGAACCCCATAATTAAACACAATAACATTAACATCCGAAGAGAGCACACAACACGTTATCTTGGTGTCCATCTTGACGAAAGACTGACCTTTAACGAGCACATAAAACTGACGACTGACAGGGCTACCAAGAAGACGCAGACACTTGCCAGGTTAAACACAACACAAAATACAGACTACCAACACAAACACTTAGAGCATACCATATAACACTTTTTGAGTCAGTGATCTGCTTCGCAGTCAGTTCATGGGCCCAACGATTGGCACTACAAACACATATCAATACAGTCAGGAGAGGACAAAGGACTGCCTTACTCATGCTATCCGGAGCCTTTAACACAACATCGGGTGAAGCACTATGCGTCATACTTGGGATACCATCTGTAGATCTCACCATAAGACAAAGGGCTGCCATGTACTGGCTAAAGGCGGGGAAGCTTGACAAAGTCCAAGAAATAGTGGGCCAAGCAATAACCGAGCGACACCAACTACTCAAATGGCGACATGACACCTGGCAAAGGAAATGGAATAATAGTGAAAAAGGACGTCGATTATACGAATTCTTTCCGAACATAAGGGAACGTCTGAGGATGGGTCATATTAATCCCAGCCGGGGTATGATCCATTTTCTGACAGAACATGGCCCGTACCCAACACACCTAACACGAATGGGACTCGGCAACAATCCAAACTGTACATGAGGAGAGACTGGGTCACCAGAACACACGGTATTACATTGTCAGCTATACAGAACACACACACTGTATGTTAAACAACACACAAGTCTTAAACGTACTGACAAGAAATAAGGATGGCTGGGACACACTAAATAGACTGACGAATGAGGTCTCATCACTAAAGAGGAAAGAATACGCAAAAACGGTCAGACTTAACATCGTACAAAACACCAATACCATAACACAGGACACGTGGAACAAGACAAGCAGTGTAAGCACAAGCGACATGGATAACGAAACAGATGACAACCCCAGCTCAGAAGATGACTTATTCCTAAACAATTGAACACTATAAATATTTGAGTCAAAACCCCCTTTAGCTCTTAATGTACATGAAATGAACGACTACCACCTATGGAGGGAATAAATTACATGATGGAAGGGCTCGATGTTCATTCCGAGGCCTTCCACCTTGGTAGACTCTCCCCAACAACGTTTACTTTACCTACCATTTCCTATGTTCTTTCATTTATCCTTCTTAATAATAATGATTTTTGAGTTGCCCTTCCTTTTCCTGATAATTTGTTGTATCCATTATTCATAGACAGTAATCGAATTAAATTTAAAATTGTATAAATAACTAAATATGTAAGACCATTAATTTCACCATTAACTTATCTAACTGTTACTATCACTATATATTTAAACTTAACGCTATTAAAATGTAAAAGGCAACACAAACCATACTTGGTCTAATTTCGACCAGCTATATACCCAAAGGCAGCTGGTCTGTATCAAGGACAATGGACACTAAGTGTTTTGGCCAATATAAGCTTTAAATGTGTATGATAAATGTATTCAGAAGAAACGTACCAGTAAATGTATTTCATTTCATTATTACCCCAGAAGAACACATTGCAAATTTGTCAGATGCAGGTCTCAAGTGTCGCTTAGGTAAGTGTGACTTCTTCAAACCGGAACTGCAGTATCTAGGAAACGTGATATACAGTCAAGGTGTTCACCCCATTCAATCACATTTGCTTGCCATTCGCGACCTGCCTGCATCAACAAATTTTAAAGAATTGCAGTCTGTCTTGGGTGTGAGACTCGATAGCACAGTGGTACAATGCCAGACTACAACTCCACAGGTCGCGGGTTCAACCTCCGCCAGGTCCTGGGATTTTTATCTTTTTTTTTTCCACGTCTTTCACCTCCGTCAGTGTTGTTAACGTGAAAACATCGAGTAGCACCGTGGTTCGGAACCCACGTTAAACTGTAGGTCCCCCTATAACTGGCTGGGTAAGTCAGATCGAACGTCGGAGGAAGGCAACGGCATACCACCTCCAAACAAGACCATGCCCAGTAAAGCACTGTGGTGTTCAAATTAATCTTCGGATTGTTGGCTGCTTTACCTTACCTTAGGAAAGTTAACTTACTATATTCAGTTTATTCCTAACGCAGCACAAATTACAGCCACTTTGCATCGGCTGCGCCATAAAAATGTTCGTTTTGTTTGGACAGACGAATGGCAACGCGCATTTCAGCAGTTAAAAGATGCATTGCTCAGTGATCGATGTTTGGTGCACTTAGATACAGAAAAACCAGTTCTTTTGCAAGTGGACGCGTCATCATTTGCTCTAGGTGCAGTGCTCTCACATAGACATGGGGATACAGACTGACCGCTGGCATTTGCGTCAAAACTTTTGACAGACAGGCAGTGCCGTTATTCTCAGATTGAGAAGTAAGCTTTAGCAATAGTGTATGGTGTAACGAAATTCCATCACTACTTCTATGGGTGAAAATTCTATTTATTAACTGACCACAAGCCTTTGCAGTCATTGTTTTATTCTGACAAGCCGATTCCTACTCGCACGGCACACAAGTTGCAACGTTGGGCACTGCTATTGTCACAGTATCAGTACCAGATTTTGTACAGACCCATGACTCGCCATGGAAATGCCGACGCGCTTTCCCGTCTTCTATTGGCCGTGATACAGACTTTGACACTTCTGAGACGTCTTGTTGTCGGATAGAAGCACATAAAGATAGTTTTTTGCAATCTTTCCCAATGGACTATAGGAAAATTGGTCGGGCCACAGAAACAGACGCGCATTTACGGATTTTGCAGCACAACATTCGCACAAATGGCCTCGTTCACAACGTGACATTCAAAATTAACTGGTGCGTCGCTATTTTGATAGAAGGAATGCACTTATGTGCATAGAGGAGTCATTCTAGTTTCCAATGACAGTGGACAATCGCGTGTGTTGATCCTGCGACGTTTGTAGAAAGACGTATTGAACTTACTTCACCAGGAACATTGGGGAATGGTTCGTACGAAGCAATTGGCAGGACAATACTGTACGTGGCAGAGTATGGACGCCCAATTAGAAAAGAGACGTCACAGTGTCCAGTGTGCACTACCAACCAGTCCGTCCCACCTTTTTCATGGCCAAAAGCAGATTCACCGTGGCAACGGGTGCATATTGACTATGCTGATCCCTTCTGAAACACAAAGTGGCTTATTGCGGTTGATGCTTTTAGTGGTTACCCATTTGCAGTGCCAATGTCTTCTACGACTTCTAGTACTTGGCGAACCCGGGGTCCTGAGCTGTGGGCTGTGTCGCGCCAACAGTCCGCTACACCGTAAGCTCTGTGCGTGCCTCAACGACCATCGTTCGGCGCGACGGTGGAACGTTGTACGTCTCAGAGCCCGGGGATCTTGGCTTAATCGCCCGGGTCGCGAGGACGGTACAAACCTCTATAAAAAAAACCTCAATCTCAAGGTGTGCTACGTGCCGAGGAGATGCATGGCTGTTGAGGTTGAACAGCCGCTAGCGAGCAACCTCTGAGGAACCTGCCGCACCTCAGTTGTATAAGGCTTACCCAGGCAAGCGGGGCTCTGTCTGGGTGGACCTCTTTTCCCTAGCTGCTCGTGGGACGGAAATGAAACGAGCACTAACTAGCGTGGGCGGTCGCAAAAACGCCGTTTCTAAGCGAGGAAAGTCTGATTTTGATGCGACAGTATACGACCCTAAGACGTTCCCTTCCCTGGCTACGCCATGGGAAGAGCGCAAAGCTTTACGCAGTTCAGATCCCTACACGCCGCGATATCTTGTCTTTTCCCGGACTGATGGAGACTCTTTCTTGTCCACCAAACCGCAGTTCTTCGTTGACCATCTCGAGGACAAGTACGGTGAGGTGGAGTCTTTCTCAAAAATGAGAAGTGGGGCTGTTTTGATACAGACAGGTTCCCCAGCCCAGTCCAGGGCATTATTGGCCTGTGACAAGCTGGGTGATATACCTGTCAGTGTCACGCCCCACAAGACCCTCAATATGGTCCAAGGTCTAATTTACCATCGCGACTTATTGTCGCAGTCCGATGAGGAGTTACGGACCAACCTGGAACGCAGAGGAGTTCACTTTGTTAGACGTATTTATAGGGGACCTAAGGATAACAGAGTTGCCACCGGTGCGTTCATCCTGGCCTTTGAGGGCGATACACTGCCCGAGAAGGTCAAGGTCATGATGTACTGGTGCGACGTCACACCGTATGTCCCGCCCCCTATGAGGTGCTTCAGGTGCTGGAAGTTTGGGCATATGTCCTCCCGGTGTACTTCCAGCCCTGCATGCAGGGAATGTGGACGTCCAGCTCATCCGGACACTCCCTGCACGCCACCTCCCGTCTGTGTGAACTGTAATCAGTTGCATCCGCCGTGCTCCCCGGACTGTAAAGTCTTACACAAAGAACGTAAAATAATGGAGATTAAGACCTTGGACCGACTGTCATACAATGAGGCGAGAAAGAAATATGAGCGGCTCCATCCGGTAAACATGACCACCTCTTATGCTGTAGTAACGTCGTCCCCGCGCATTACGGGTACGACATCTACCAAGGTATCGCTTCCTCCTGTGGGCCCTAGGGGCCACAAAACTACCACTGCCCCCTCGTTAGGTGGGGGCAATACTCTATCTGCTGCTGCAGCGCCTGTTGTGGGGGCAACTTCCCCACAACCATCGGGGACACCAGTCACCAACCCCCAGCCGGAGAAGCAACAACTTCCTCCGGCATCTCTCCCTCGGAAGGGGTCCTTCGGGACGCTCCCTTCTGGGGAGTCCCAGGGTGCGCCAGTGGATCCCAGCCTTTGGCTGAAGGATCCGAAGCCTGCTGGTCGAAGGGCTTCTGGCTCTTCGACGGCCCCTGATGCCACTCCCGTGAAGTCCTCCCAGCCCTTAACACCAAAGGGCCAGCGAGAGGGCAAACAGAAAGTGAAGAAGAAGAAGAAGAAGACTGACCCAAAGGAGGACTCCTCGGCGATTCGGAAGGAACGCTCCGTCACATCTTCGGCCTCTGAAGATGAGGTGGAGATCCTCGCGTCGCCTGAGGATCTCGCCATACTTGGGTCGCCAGAACCGATGGTTCTGGACCCCGCAGAGTCTGCGAAGTTGGCAGCAGGTGCCACTGCTGAATAACCATTCAACATCTTAACTTATGGATATTCAGCACGCTGCAAAAGACATCTTGCAGTGGAACTGCGGCGGTTTTTTCCGCCGTCTGGCTGAGCTGCGGCAATTACTCTGCCACTTCCCTGCTATCTGCCTCGCCTTGCAGGAAACATGGTTCCCCGTCGAGAGGACCCCAGCCTTCCGAGGCTATCGGGGCTATTTTAAGAACCGAAACTCCTACAACAGAGTCTCCGGCGGCGTATGTGTTTATGTTCACACTTCAGTACCCAGTGCTGCTGTGCCTCTGCAAACACCTCTAGAGGCAGTCGCTGTACGGCTCCGGTTATTACGAGATTTTACGATCTGCTCTGTCTACCTTCCACCAGATGAAGTCGTCTCTCCCGTAGACCTCGCTGCCTTGGTCGCCCAACTTCCCCCACCCTTTCTTCTTTTGGGGGATTTTAACGCTCACCACACTCTGTGGGGTGGCACACAGACCTCGGCCCGGGGTAGGGATGTTGAGTCTTTACTATCAGAGCAGAATCTTTGCCTTTTAAACACCGGTGCTCCTACTCACTTCAGTGCAGCGCATGGTACTTATTCTGCAATAGACTTGTCCGTCTGCAGCCCTAGCCTTCTTCCACATCTCACCTGGAGGGTCCACGACGACCTGTGTGGTAGCGACCATTTTCCTATCTTCCTGTCGCTCCCACAGCGTTTGCCTGCCGACCGCCTGCCTCGCTGGTCCCTCCGTAGGGCTGACTGGTCAGCCTATTCCGCAGCTGCTGTACTGTCCTCTCACTTTCCAGCTGATGTTGATGCCGCCGTTGAGCAGTTCACAGCGGCCGTTGTTTCTGCAGCCGAAAACTCTGTCCCCACCACGTTCGGTTCGCTCTGTCGTACATCGGTGCCCTGGTGGTCACCGGAGATCGCTGAGGCCATCCGGGAACTTCGGCGAGCTTTACAGCGCCACCGACGCCACCCTTGTGTTGAACATCTCGTGGCCTTCAAGCGTCTCCGAGCACGAGCCCGGCGACTGATACAGGAAAGTAAGAGGGCTTCCTGGGAGAAGTACGTCGCCTCCATTGGTTCCCGCGCTTCTCCTTCCAAGGTGTGGTCGCAGGTTCGACGCCTCTTTGGGCACCGCCCACCGGCGGGAATTCCATGTCTCAGCGTTCAGGGTACGCTCTGTACTGACCCCGTCGCCGTCGCTGAGCACCTGGCGGATCATTTTTGTCGCATCTCGGAGACTGCTGCTTATGGTGCAGACTTTCGCGCCCTTAAAGGGCGAGCAGAGAGACATCTGCTTTCATTTCGAACGCGACGTCGGGAACCATACAACGTCCCGTTCACTGAGTGGGAGTTTGAAGGTGCCCTTACTGCATGCCCCGATACCTCCCCTGGACCGGATCGCATTCACAGTCAGTTCCTCCGACACCTATCAGCGGATGCCAAGAGCCAACTTCTCGCCCTGCTTAATCGGCTATGGCTGGAGGGTGTTTTTCCGTCCTCGTGGCGGGAAAGCATTATCATTCCGGTGATTAAGCCTGGGGCAGATCCGCAGGTGGCTGATAGTTACCGTCCGATCAGCCTCACCAACGTTCCATGCAAGCTTCTCGAACGCTTGGCGAGTCGGAGGCTCATGTGGATCCTCGAGGACCGGGGACTTTTGGTGCCACAACAGGGTGGGTTCCGTCAAGGTCGCTCCGCTGTTGACAATCTTGTGTCACTGGAGTCGGCCATCCGTACAGCATTTAGTCACCGCGAACACCTGGTTGCCGTATTTTTCGACCTGCGGAAAGCATACGACACTACCTGGCGCTACCATATCCTGTCTACGTTGTATGACTGGGGTTTACGGGGTCCGCTTCCCATATTCATTCAGAATTTCCTGGCGTTGCGTTCTTTTAGAGTTCGTGTTGGTTCTTGTTTTAGCTCACCTCATTGTCAAGAGAACGGAGTCCCGCAGGGTTCCGTTCTCAGTGTCCCTTTATTTTTAGTCCCCATCAACGGCCTTGCGGCGGCCGTGGGGTCATCGGTATCCACTTCCTTGTATGCCGATGACTTCTGCATGTATTTTAGCTCCACCAGCATCAGTGTTGCTGAACGTCGGTTGCAACTGGCCATTCGAAAAGCGCAGTCGTGGGCGTTTGCACACGGTTTTCAGTTCTCTGCGTCGAAGACCCGTGTAATGCATTTCTGCCGACGTCATGCAGTACACCCAGAACCCGAACTCTATTTAGCTGGAGACCTGCTACATGTCGTAGAAACACACACGTTCCTAGGCATGCTGTTCGACAACCGTCTCACCTGGGTGCAACACCTTCGCCAGCTGAAACGAAAGTGCTGGCGACACCTCAACATCCTGCGTTGTCTCAGCCACACTGTTTGGGGAGCCTCACGCCCAACGCTCCTACACCTTTACAAGGCCCTCATTCAGTCCCGCCTAGACTATGGCTGCATAGTCTACGATTCGGCTGCGCCATCAGCACTGCAGGCGTTGGACCCAATTTTACACTGTGGTGTCCGTTTAGCTACGGGGGCTTTTCGCACGAGCCCGGTGACAAGCCTCCTTGTCGAAGCTGGAGTCCTCCCGCTGCGGTTCCGTAGGCAACACCTGCTGGCATCCTATGTTGCTCGTGTTCAGGCCTCGCCCTTCCACCCGAACCGCCGGCTCCTTTTTCCAGACGCTGCACTACCTATCCCTCCACGACGGCCAAGGTCGGGATACCCGATCTCGGTCCGTGTTCGTCTCCTTCTTTCGTCTCTCACATCCTATCCACTTCCAACCACTTTCCACTATTCCTTTCACACCCCTCCTTGGTCCATTCCTCGTTTGCAGCTCCGTCTGGACCTGTCCCATGTGTCGAAGGCCTCTGTTTCTCCCGTACATCTCCGTCACCAGTTTCTGCAAATGCTCGAGCCGTTCCGTGCCGCAGACGCCATTTACACAGACGGTTCCGTAGTAGATGGCCGTGCTGGGTATGCCTTTCTACATCACAACCACGTAGAACAGCATTCTCTGCCCTGTGAGAGTAGCATCTTCTCCGCCGAGCTGGTCGCGATTCTCAGAGCTCTCCAACATCTCAAAGCCTGCCCCAGGGGGTCATTCGTCATCTGTACTGACTCCCTGAGTGGCTTACAAGCGATCGACCAGTGTTTCTCTCGGCACCCAATAGTGCGGTCGATCCAGGACACTGTTCACTCCCTATGCCAATCAGGCCGTTCTGTGGTCTTTGTGTGGACCCCAGGTCATGTTGGCATACCAGGGAATGAGCATGTAGATCGATTGGCCAAGCAGGCCACTATGGGACCACCTCTCGCAATTGGTGTCACGGAACAAGATGTTAAACTGGTGTTACACCGGAGGGTGCGCGAGGCTTGGAGCACCGAGTGGGTTACGGCGACTGCACCGAATAAGCTTCGGGCAGTGAAGCTCTCCACACCTTTGTGGAAATCTTCACTGCGGCCGACCCGCCGAGAGTCAGTTGTCCTCTGTCGCCTCCGGATTGGACATACGTGGCTCACCCACGGGTATCTTCTTCGGCGTGAGGCTCCACCCGTGTGTCGATGTGGCACTGTATTGACAGTGGCCCATCTTTTGATGGCCTGTCCACTTTTAGCCGACCTGCGGCACTATTTTACTCTTCCAGACGCACTACCTTTATTTTTAGGAGACGACGCCTCTATGGCTACCAAAGTTTTACGTTTTATCCGCGCTGCTGGTTTTTATGACTCGATCTAACGGTAGGTGCTGTGGCCTGACATCTCAGGCCACCACCAATCCCGTTTTTTTTTTTACCTTTTCCGCCCTTAGGGGTTTTTCGTGTATGCAGTATGGCTGGCTCATCCTGTTTTTTCTTAGTGATCAGCCAGCCAAGGTACTCTGCTATCCAGTTTTATTCCTGACTTTCTTTTACCATTTCTGTGTGTCTTCGTTTTAAGTTGTCAGAGGTTTGTCCATTGTCAACCTGTCCCTTATGTGCATGATCCCTTTTAGAGCTTTGTTTAATTTTTGTCGTTCTTGGCAGTGGACTCTGAGCTAGTAACAGGGGACTGATGACCTAGATGTTTAGTCCCCTCAATACCCAACAACAACAACAACAACAACTTCTAGTAGCACGATTAGAGAGTTGTCTTCAATTTTTTGTCTGGATGGTCTCCCTGAACTGATAGTCTCTGACAACGGCCCACAGTACACATCGCAAGAATTTCGCTTCTTTTGTGAATGCAATGGAATTAAGCATCGCACCAATGCACCGTTTCACCCACACCGTTTAACCCTCTGGACATTTAAGCAACAGATCTCCAAACTTCGTGCCGAGCACTTGCGGGAGGAATCTTTGCAACTGTTCCTCGCCTCCTACCACTCGCATCCACGTGCTGGATCAACGCCTGCCGAACTTCTGCACGGCCGCCGCCACCGCATCCTGCACCACTTGCTCCACCCACTGCGACGCCCGGAGCTGAAGCCAACGACACACAAGTATCACTTCGCTCCGCGTAACCCAGTCTTTTCCAGTGTTTTCAGCAGTCGCCGACGATGGGAGCGGGACGAGATCATGACTTATAGCGGTGCTCACATGTTTGAAATTTCAGATCCCAATGGCATCGTACACAGGCACCGCAATAAATTCGCCCTTGTTGTGTACCCTGTGATCCTTCTGCATTTCTCTCTGCAGATTCACACAACACACAGACCGCACGGGCTCGGCCGCCAGCACGACCTCGGCAGTCGTCCCCCACAGAGAACTACACGGCATCGCGGCCCAACGCCCAACGCCAACGCCCAACGCCACAGGTCATGGAGGTGGGCCTTCGGAGGTTTCCCTGTAGGACGTTCCCTCGGGAGTGGGAGCTCAGGTTGGATGGCGGGGGCCTGGTCGGTAGTCTGACGTCCTCTGAAGTTACAGACTCCAGTCCATCAGTACGTCCACAAGCCTGCCTCCTCCCCCATTTTCGACCTCCCTACCAGACAACGAGTCGGCACTTTGGAGGGGGGGGGAGGGGGAGGGGGAGGGACGTTGTGGCCTAAAGTCAGCGGTACACGCCAGATGCAAGAGAACGATCATAGAGAAGGCAGTGGATGATGACCGACAGCCTGTCGAACGCCGGTGCCGCCACTCTGGGAGGGAGTAACAGTAGACGCACGCCCTCTACAAGCTACTATATCTAGGCCGACATATCTCTGGATGCCCCGTCAGAACTCGGCTACGAACTAGGAAGTAACTAGGTCTCGGCGTAGCTAGCATCATAAGAAGACGATGCCGTGAGAAGAGAGAAGAACAAATAGAAGTTGAGTATTGTATCAATGAAACCTGTATTAATAACCTATAGAACTGTTCTAGATGACCAAGCATTCTGCACCGACCCTTTCCTGACAACTAGACCTGGACAAGAACACACACATGGCATTGAGGATGATACAACATGAAGTATTTTCAAATATCTGGTCTTCCGCGACTGTATTTGGCATACACGCGACTGGGATGCCTATAATTTAACACTTGTGACCCCAAAGTCAAAGCAAGGTTTAAATGTCATATTTTCGTAAAGGAGTATCATTCTTGTCATGAGCAGTGTGACTTGAATGCTAGCATATCGTCGCGGCAGAATAGCCGTGCGCGCTAAGGCACCCAACTGCGGTGCGAGCGGCCGTTCACCGTCGGGGGTTCGAGTCCTCCTTTGGGCGTGGGTGTTTGTGTTGTCCTTACCATACGTTATACTATGTTATTGTAAGTAGTTTGTAAGCTTAGGGACTAATGACCACTATAGTTAAGTCCCTTATATTTATAAACTTTTGGACATTTGAGCTAGAACATCGCAGTTTTAAAATGTTAGTTTTTGGCACTGACACTTGGTTTCACTTCACTTGGCGACTTCCTGTGATGATGCTAGCTTCGTTGTTAGTTGCGGTGCTTCTATTTTGATTTTTAAAGACACAAATATACCTAGTGCAATGTATGTTTCAGTATTCATTATTAACCCTTTAATGCATGAATTTTTATTTGAAGCTATAAAAAATACCACGACTAATGTATAGTGTGTATATACTGAGAAAAATGTTGAAAGAAAATATCTTAAAATTATTATGCACTACTAGCAACAAAAGTTCATAGATTGTCAGCTATATAGTGCTTCCATGATGTACCTGATGTAGCAAATGTCACTATTAAGCCGATCATTCTTCCAGAAAGTAACTCATAATGCAACAGTAGTATCTATTTGACTACTTTTTTATGATAAAGGAAGAGTACTAATGTAAATAAACGCACGTAGGAGTAACTCAATGCAGCTAACGGTCGAAATAATTGAGTAGCACTCTACAGTTTATAATTTATAGAGCGAACTACTAGCATATCTAACACTATGTATACAAGCAGCTACAAATGAATTTGTGGTAAAATTTTGATCACTTTGAGAGATAATGGGAAAAATAAAGTACGTAACTGATCAGCTACGCTATGCATTAAAGGCCTGTAATACTATAGTTAATGTAAGTATAAACATTGCATGTATTATGCGTGAATGTAAGTTCATTTCTCTTAAATAACATTGGGCACCAATGGAATCATATCTTCGCTTTCTTACAGAGCCATGGATCTAAAAAAGTAATATGCAAAGCTGAAAGAAGGCGAATAATATGAAGCTAGGTCTATTTCTGAGTATGCATAACAAGATTCGGCGTTAGCTTCACATAGTTAGTAGGTATACTGGGCGGACTTTGGACAGACTTTGTACTGGCACCCCCCTCCCCCTTTTATGAAGGAGAGTACTGGTGCAACCCCCCTTCCCCCTATGAGAGTCCTGAACACGCAAATGAGGAGAGTTCTGGCGCAACCCCCTCCCCCTTATGAGGGAGAGTCCTGGCATAACCCCATCCCCCTACACGGAAGAGTACTGGCACAATCCTTCTTCCCCTTACGAATAATTCATTATTTATGACCATACTTTATGACCCTAATTAAAAATTGACACGATTTATGACAATAATTAAAAATTGACGTGATTTATGACCATAATTATAAAAAATTTACATTATTTATAACCACAATTTTTAAAAAATTGTCATGATTAATTATTTCTATGAGACGCCCTCCCACCAGTCGTTGACTACGAGACCCTTTCCCTCCCACCACTGTGCCCCAGTTCACGTTCTGGGGATTAAACCGGCAACCTCCCAATTCGAAATTGCGACTCTGCATTTCTTTTATTATGCAGAGTTGTACATGGTTGATCACTCTTATGTAATGTGTCCCAGACACACCTAAAATCGGATTAATTATCCTGCTTACATTCTTGATTCGTCTAATGAACCTGTCTGTATCCCTACCAATCTGCTCCCAGTGACCAATTCTGGCCATAAGCAATGCTTAGGCCCAAGTAACTAGATTACGTACAATTGTCAAATCATTAAAACGTACGCGTTTCATGTTGCAGTATGTCTGTCGCACGTAAGAGCCGTCAGCTGAATGAGGACCCAATGGTGCGTGAGGTCGCAGCCCCCCTTCCGACTGAAACTGGCCGACTGTGGCTCACGGTCCCAAATGACGACGTATGTGTCTTGGACCCATGCCTGCGTCCTTTCTTATTAAAAATAATTTATAATGACCCATGCAACGGTCGATGCTTTATCAGGTCACATCACTTCCCAAGGTATGGGGAAGATGTATGCTGTCCCTTTTTCAAGGTCACCCAATTAGTTAGTTTCCACTATCAAAAAGCCACTTCAGTTGGATGTTAATTTTACCATTTGTCACATGCGTAATACAAGTATTAAAGCTGTTTTACACCATACTATTGTGATTATGCTGTGTGGATTTTTCAGTTGAGAAGTTTCGCAAACGATTGATTATTCTACTCGAGATATGTGCACAAAGATCACAGTAAATGGAAGATTTCTTAGGATTTTTAGTAGGTTAGAAAGTAAGCGCAGAAATATTCGTTTACAAAAAAAACTTGTATTACATTGTGCTGAGGAGCGTAGCATTTTCGGTGTAATTTATGTTACCAATGTCGGTAACAAGAATGTCGAGGTTTTCCAGTAAGAGCCTCAACCCAAAGCGTTCGTTTGTTGGAGTTATCTTTCGTCCCAGTAGCTGAGGGATGTTTAGCACATTTGAGGAACCCATGTAGCCACTTTCGACTACCACAGAAGACTGATCAGTGGATTCGATCCAGCCTCCTTTTATACACGACAGAATTCGTCACGTGACCATACATGGAAGGAAGGAAGAATTAGCGTTTAACGTTAACTCACGGGAATATGCCTACGTACATATTTTTGTGTTCCAACTTCGCCGCCGCTTTTGTGTCCCAGCCTCGTCGTAGGTGTCGGTGGCCGAGTGGAATGAGACCGACACAGGAACAAAAATAGCACGCTGGTGCAGGTACGGAGGGGAGCAGCCAGAAACTATAAACACTAGAGCAAATTAGAAAGAGATATATATTGCACAGAATGTAATACTTAACTTTTACATAGTACTGCAGAATGTTGATACATAGCTGTTAGAGGCCTGCCTAGTGCCTGTACGATAGCAAAGTCTTCACTGGTGCCTATCTGATTACGAAGGTCCTAACTCGTTGCTATCTCAGTCCCAAGTGACCGATGTCTTTCCGTGGTGGCCACGAGCGGGGTTGCAGCAGAGGGCGCTCGTGGCTGTCCAGAGAACGCCGCGCCGTGTGTGCATGGCGGCGCGCGGCGAAAGTAGGTGGCGCGCACTTTGTACTTGTGCGACACCACACCCCTCCCCCCCAAACCGCCGCGCCGTCGTGGCGTAGGGCTGAGGACCACGGCGACGGCACTGGGAGGAGGGCCTGGGCGGGGGCGTTACTGGTGGGACGGGCGTCGTAGCTGAGGCTGGGATCGAGACGCCGTCCGCGCCCCGGCATCCGCCTTGCGATCCTCCAGGGAACCCACCGAAACCTGGGGAAGGGCGCTCCCTGCCGCCCAGATTGAGCAGGTCATCTTCTTCTGAGGTGCGTGGCCCAAGCTGGGGGGGCCCGCACGGTCCCGGAGTCCCTCTCGGTGATGCTGTCAGCTGCGGCGGCGACGGAGGCGGAGAGGCGGACTGTGTAGGAGGCGCGTCCACCTCCATAGGGATCTCGTAGTCCGGGGACGAACGATGTGGTTGTGCTCCCTGGCGGTGAACTGGGTCTGGAATCAAGAAACCCGAGACAGGATCGCGCAGCCTGTGCAAGCGCAATTGGTTTGCGTGGCGCCGCAGCTCCGACCCTGTGGAAGAACGTACAACATACATATTGCGACCGAGCACGCGCTGAATGGTGCCCGGCATCCATGTCTTCTTCTTGTTTCCAGCAAACACCCTGTACAGCACCGGCGTGGAAACCTGAAAACGCGTAGCGCCATACGAACCGACTCGGTGCGTGGGAGGCTGCAGCAGGTGAAGGAGAGTGCGGTGACGGCGGCCGTGTAGCAGCTCGGCAGGAGACGGGCCGTCACGTGGCATGCACCGATACGTAGACAGGAAAATTTGAAGAGCTTGCTGCCTGGAGTGCTGACCTTTCATCTTCTCCATGTGAGACTTGAATGTTCGAACGAAACGTTCTGCTTCACCATTGGACTGAGGGTGAAAAGGTGCAGTGGTAATATGCTAAATGCCATTCACACGACAAAACTGTTGAAATTCCGCACTAACAAACTGAGGTCCATTGTCACTGACGATAGTTTCAGGCAAGCCTTCGATGCAAAACACTGATGTTAAGGCACTGATTGTACTAGACGCCGTCGTGGAGTTCATGGCAATCACAAAAGGAAACTTGCTGAAAGCGTCTACAACGATTAACCAGCGCGTATTCCAGAAAGGTCCGGCAAAGTCAATGTGTAAGCGTTGCCATGGTCCCTTGGGGCGTGGCCAGTCTGAGAAACGTTGCGGAGGAGCCGCCTGATGCTCCGCACAAACAGTACACTGTGACGTCATGTTCTCTATCTGAGCGTCCATACCAACCCAGGTACAATGACGTCTGGCCAATTGCTTTGTCCTAACAATGCCCCAATGTCCTTGATGCAGGAGGCGTAACACTTCTCGTTGCAGTGAACGAGGAACAATCACTCTTGCTTGGTCGTTGTCGGTATGCAACAACATTACACCCTTCCTTAAAGATAATGCATGACGTTGTGCAAAATGACGTCGAACCAGAGGCCGATCAATGTCTTTGGATCTGGCAGGCCAACCAAAGCGAACAAAACGTGCTACCACACTTAAGTCTGCATCCGCAGCTGTTTCCTGTGCAACCCGACGAGAGTTCAAAGGGAAATCTGCGACAGCGGTAGCATCTCTGGAGTCTATCTGACAACATGCCATTTCCGAAGAATCAAACGACACATCCTGGCCAACCGGAAGTCGGAAAAGTGTGTCCGCGTTGGCGTGTTTAGTGGTAGGTCGGTACAAAATCTCATACTGATAATTAGACAATATCAAGGACCATCTCTGAAGCTTTTGTGCCGTTCGTGGCGGAATTGGCTTTGTGGGTGAGAACAACGACGTGAGAGGCTTGTGGTCTGTCAACAAATAGAATTTTCTGCCATAGAGATAATTATGAAACTTTGTGACGCCGTAAATTATTGCTAAGGCCTCCTTTTCTATCTGACTGTAATTCTGTTGCGTCGGCGTCAGTAGCTTGGATGCAAAGGCAATAGGACGATCGTGACATCCAATACGATGCGACAGAACTGCACCCACACCGTACGACGAGGCGTCAACTGCTAACACTACAGGCTTCTGTGGGTCAAAGGGAATCAAACATGCATCACTGAGTAGTGCAGACTTTAGTTTGTCAAAGGCAACCTGACAATCTTTAGACCATACAAAAGGAACATTCTTCCTACGTAAGTGATGCAGTGGAGCTGCAATCTGAGAGGCATTGGGAATAAATCTGAAATAATAGTTCAGCTTCCCCATCACTGCTTGCAATTCGTGCACATTCTTAGGAGGAGGCAAGTCTTTGATTGCTCGAAGATGTGACTGTAAGGGATGTATTCCTTGGGCATTAATCACATGGCCTAGGTACTCTATTTCAGTTTGAAAAAACGAACACTTTGCTTTATTACAGCGTAGACCTGCTGCAGTCAACACTTTGAAAAGGCACTCCAGGTTTGATAAATGTTCTTCAACTGTACGTCCGTATACCACAATATCATCTAAGTAGTTCGAGCAACACGGTACAGAAACTGTCAGCTGTTCCAAAAAGCGCTGAAAAATAGCGGGGGCGGAAGAACTGCCAAAGGGTAGGCGTTGAAATTGAAAAAGGCCCATGTGAGTATTAATGACGAAAAACTTTTTGGACTCGTCATCAAGTGGAATTTGTAAGTATGCCTCTGCTAAATCAATCTTAGAAAAGAAACGAGACTGTCCTAATTTGTCCATCAGTTCCTCAGGTCTGGGCAGGGGATAAGTGTCTACAATTGTTTGACTGTTCACTGTTGATTTGAAGTCCGCACAGAGACGAAGTTTTCCTGACGGTTTTTTCTGTATAATTACTATAGGCGAGGCCCACTGTCTCGCAGAAACAGGAGAAATCACCCCACTATCTTGCCAACGCTTAAGTTCTTTGGCAACTGTATCACGCAAGGCGATAGGCACTGGTCTAGCTTTACGAAATTTTGGAACTGCAGATTCTTTTAAAGTTACATGTGCCACGAAGTCTTTTGCACAACCTAGTTCCGGCGAAAACAAGTCACTGTATTTGTCACACAATGCATTGATTTTATCCTGAGGCACTATTGACGAAATTTGAAGCACATCTCTTTGAATTGATAAACCAAACAAGTCAAAAGCATCTAGTCCAAAAATGTTCTGTGTCGATTTGGCCTGAAGAACTACAAAAGCAACTGTTTTTGTTACACCTTGAAAAGAGGCGGTCAGGCTACACGTTCCTAGCACGGGAATATTTTGATCTGTATAAGCTGTTAACACTTGCTGTGACGGCGACAATTTTGGCGAACCCAGAAGTTCATAAGTAGCTTTATTTATTAATGTGACAGCGGAACCAGTATCAAGCTGAAATTGCACCGTCTTATTTTCTATGAAGAGAGTCACAAACAGTTTTTGCTTGCGGCGCTCGACAGGTGCGCGAATGTGGGCAACGTCTGCTACGGTTAGTTTACTGCGTATGCGCGGGCCGCGTAGTGAAGGAAGCGGCGCAGACTCGGCACACAGCGGATTAACAACACTGTCACTAGAAGGCACTACCGTCGGATCGGCGTCCGCGCAAGCATGCGAAGCTACTCCAGATTTACTAACTCCTGCGCTACACTTTTGAGCAGCTACTTGATGTCTACTGTCACTAGCTACACAGTACTGGGCACTTTTACAATAAGAAGTTGCAGAAGGCACTAGGTTCACTACAGGATTGCACTGTACATTGTCACTTTGCTTGTCCCGAACCCTTTTCCGTTGCACTGTATTACGCGCTCGTCGGCGCTTGCTACGTGGTGCACTATATAGTTTTGCCATAGGCACAGAACTACTTTCTTGCAATTGAGATCCAAGGAAAGCACTGTTCAATTCCACAGCCCGTATAACATTTACAGAATGAACTGTTCTCGCACTTTGTGAAGCACTGTTTCTAACGTTACTGTTCTTTGAGTTTTTAATTTGCATACACACAGACTGCACATGTCCCGATTTGCCACATTGATAACAGGTCGCGTTGCGACTAGGGCAATGAGCACGCTTGTGGCGAGACACACACTAGGGGCAAGATTTACGTACATTTTTCTGAAATGAGCGTTGGCGCCCGTTATTCAAATCACTGTTTCTAACACGACGGGGCGACCTTTGTGTCGCACTTTTACACTGGCTACTGTTCACTGTCTGTTCAGCACGGCCTGTACTATTGTAAAAATCACTAGTGCTACACTGAGAACTACGGCTAGGAAAGCGTCCGTTACGGCGCACTGAATTTACACTGTGGCTTTGCATTTCGACATCTGCTAAGTCAAAAGTATCATGCGCTTCAATAAGCTGCAGTACACTGTCTAATGAAGGGTCAGATTGTTTTAGAATGGCTGCCCTAATTCTGTGGTCCTGAATATTCTGCGTAATCGCATCCCTCAACATCACGTCACTATACGAAAGTCCACAAGAGCAAGTAAATTTACATTGGCGGGTTAAGCCCTTCAACTCGGTGATCCACTCTTGGTGTGACTGTTCCGGTAATTTTTTCAGTCTGAAAATCGGTACCGCGCAGCGGCTACAAGAACTTTTCTCTCATAATGAGCATTCAGTGCATCTACAATTTGTTCAAAGTCTACATCACGAGGAGATGCGAGAGGGAAAAGTTTTTGCATAAATACGAAGGTCCGGGGGCCCACAATCGATAAGAAAAGGTTCTTCACTCTCTGACCTGTAATTTGATGAGCCGCGACGAGTTCTTGAAACTGCGCGAAGTAGTCGCTCCATTCTTCCTCACGTTCGTTGTACTGGCAGAACGTAGGGAGCGGTACAGCGGCAGGTGTGGGCTGCTGATGTGACGGCTGTTGTTGGTGAGCAGCCTGTGCCGTCAACTGCGACACGGCCTGCAGTAGTTGAGTGATTTGCGCCGTCTGTAACTGAATAATTTCCATTAAGTTTGGGTTCGGGGTAGTGGCCATGCTGACCGATTAGGCGCCGCGCATACAAGTAAATTATAACAAAACACAAATGCAATATGAAAGAGGACGCTCTGCAACAAAAAAGTCCACAAAACACGTAACTGAAAATGTTCCCTCAAAAATCTTATAATAAGGGTGGGTGGGCGGGAGCAATTTCTGCGTGCTCCGACTGCTGCTGTCTGGCTGCTGCAAGCGGGCTGGTCCACGGTTCTATCACTCCTCGTCGCCACTTTTGTGTCCCAACTTCGCCGCCGCTTTTGTGTCCCAGCCTCGTCGTAGGTGTCGGTGGCCGAGTGGAATGAGACCGACACAGGAACAAAAATAGCACCCTGGTGCAGGTACGGAGGGGAGCAGCCAGAAACTATAAACACTAGAGCAAATTAGAAAGAGATATATATTGCACAGAATGTAATACTTAACTTTTACATAGTACTGCAGAATGTTGATACATAGTTGTTAGAGGCCTGCCTAGTGCTTGTACGATAGCAAAGTCTTCACTGGTGCCTATCTGATTACGAAGGTCCTAACTCGTTGCTATCTCAGTCCCAAGTGACCGATGTCTTTCCGTGGTGGCCACGAGCGGGGTTGCTGCAGAGGGCGCTCGTGGCTGTCCTGAGAACGCCGCGCCGTGTGTGCATGGCGGCGCGCGGCGAAAGTAGGTGGCGCGCACTTTGTACTTGTGCGACACCACACATATCGTCTAGTACTGCTCCGCCACCAACTGGCAATGTACAGAATTTTAGTTAGGAACGTTTAAAAAGCGCGGCGACGGTAACAGCCGGCAGGCCCAATTCACATTGAAATGGCGCGCTCGGACGCCCGGCGGTGGAGAGACAGGGATGCCGCACGGACGGGACCGGCCGGCAAAGTTAAGCAATGTACTCCGAACTTGGAGCGGGAAATATTGTACTTTGCCCGTTGGTGGCGGCGCGGTTCTAGACGTTATGTACGTAGGCCTATTTCCGAGAGCTTGCATTAAACGCTAATCCTCCTTCCTTCCATCCACATGTTGTCACGTGGCCAATTCTGTCCGTTATAAAAGGAGGCTGGATCGCATCCACTGATCAGTATTCCATTGGTAGTCGAAAGTGCCAACATGGGTTCCTTGAATGTGCTAAACATATGGGAAGGAAGATAACTCCAACGGACGAACGCTTTGGATTGTGACTGTTACTGAAAACCTGGAAAATCTTGTTACTGACATTGGTAACATAAATTACACCGACAATGATACGCTCCTCAGCAAGAAGAACTTAAGTGTGGCTATACCCATTTCAGAGCCTTTTTTGCGACAACATTATGGTAGTTAAAATCTGCGATCTGGTGGTCTGTCAAGAGCAGACGGAAAAGAGCCAATCTGTAATGGTATGAAGGGAATTTGTGGATCTTTTACCTTTTACCTGCTTAGTAAATTAGACAAGTTCGTCACTGCGAGACATGAAGTCAAGGCGAAGTTGCCATTCCTCCTACATAGTGAACGTGGTGCGGCAGCAAAAGAAATACTCGAGAAATTCGGCAAGGAAGCACTGGAAACCATATCGAGGGAATATGCAAATCCTGTGGCTATACCTTATAAAGTGTAATTAGCCGATGTTCAATTGGATGTTTTAATGGAGGAACTTCCTGCTGCACTACAACAGCTTCGTGCAGATGACTTCTATCTACTGGATTTGGACATCACACAAGATTTTGCAGGAATTTTTAACAAAGTGGAGATGTGCGACTATCTCGTATCCAAGCACGACTTTTGCATGGAAGGAAAATGTACAGGAAACCGCAACGTGATTGTGGAAAATGATAAGACCGTTGGGATGGATTGTTTAACGTGGCTAACATCGAACTGCCGAGTAAAAATATATAATACATTTGTTTGTCAAATCACGAGCCCTGGTGTCAAAAAAGTTATCGGTAATCACATCATCGATTTTATAAAGTGTCCATATAGATTTACTTCTTCGTTGGACGAAGAAAATGGAATTACCAGACTCGAGACTACAATATACAATTACCGGATGGATAGTGTTTTCGATACTGTGCAAGATTGTTTGAATCTTTTAAACGAGAACAAACGGTATCTCCAAAGTGCACCCACTATAGTGTTCCGGTTAGTGAAGTCAACAGAGGATCAAAAGCAACTGCAAAGCGATTTATCAAAATTTCTACTTGGTGCGAAAATTGGCAATTGACACTAAATAATGAAAAGTGTGAAGTAATACACATGACCACTAAAAGAAATCCGCTGAACTTCAATTACGCGATAAATCAGTCAAACCTTAAGGTCGTAAATTCTACCAACTACCTAGGAGTTACAATTACGAACAACTTTGACTGGAGAGAACACATAGAAAATATTGTGGGGAAGGCGAACCAAAGGTTACGTTTCATTGGCAGAACGCTTCGAAGATGCACCAGCTCCACCAAAGAGACTGCCTACATCACACTTGTGCGTCCTCTCCTGGAGTACTGTTGCCCCTTGTGGGACCCTCACCAGGTGGGACTGACGGAAGATATTGAGAAGGTTCAGAGAAGGGCAGCTCGTTTTGTTTTGTCACGTTACTGTGGGGAAAGCGTCACGGAAATGTTGCACGAATTGGGGTGGAAATCATTAAAAGAAAGACGTTATTCATTGCAGCGTGATCTGTTTGCGAAGTTTCAATCACCGACTTTTAGTTCTGAATGTGAAAATATTTTGCTAGCACCCACCTACTTAGGGAGACATGCCCATCCCAATAAAATAAGAGAAATCAGATCGAAAACGGAACGATTTAGGTGTTCTTCTTCCCGCGCGCTATTAGAGAATGGAACGATAGAGAAAAGTTACGAAAGTGGTTAATGAACCCTCTGCCAGGCACTTAAATGTGATTTGCAGAGTATCTATGTAGATGTAGATGTCCTTTATATGGACGCATTTAACGAATTCCTTACAGAATACCTGTTGTGTCGTGTGTAATAGTGTTCTGCAATTTGTTTACTGGGATAATTGAAATACCCGAAAATTGGCGTGCAGGTAAATCTCCCAGGCACTAAAGACCGAGAAAAGATTATAAATTATGTTCTATCAGCTTTTAGTTTTAACTTCCTGCCCCTAAATTACTTGGAGATTCGCAATACTGATGCAGGGTAAGGACGATATAAGTATTACGTCTTATGTGCAAGGAAAAGAAAACTGGAAATGGAAGAGATCGAAGCCAAGAAACGGAAAATCGAATGTACTGCGATGATAATTGCTTTGAAGGAAGAAACCCAGTTGCAGATGGAAAAAGAAAAAGCTATTGCATATTTTCAAGCACGATTCACGCGTACCTTTAAACGCAGTGTATGGGTAGATCAACCTATAACCGGAGTTTTTAAGATAACAGCATTTACTGTTAAAAGATGTGCTAAGTGCTCATATGTTGGAGTACTCGTCGGAAATGGTGTGTATACTATATTAAGGGGTATGTAAAGAATGTGTTCATACAGCTCCTTTCACATCTCGATGAGCTTAAAAAGGATGGTTGCATTGTATCGAAATGCGCTGGATTGGATGTTGTACATTTAGCATCGGAGAACAGTCTGCAGAGTTTACGAGTGATGTAGTAACTACATAGAACGACCGTACATTTTCAAAACTTGTAAATTTAAAATTCCATACAGAAATTACACAGAAGTGCGGTCAAGAAGAGCAGATAGTGTACACGCGAGAAGATGTGTAATGTCTTAACAGTTATGTTATACAGGAAATAAAAGGTAAAATTAAACTACCCGAGTGTTCTCAGTTGGAAGAATTGCCGAAAGGTGTAGAGCTGGTTATTAAAGCCATAAAAGAGGTGGAATACAGGAAGACACGAAGATACGTACTGCAGTTTGAAAGCATACCTTTCCTGTACCTTTCGAATTACTGGCTGGAGAAGAAGATCCAAGATTCTGATGTCAATCTAAGCTACCAGTTAAAAAATAAACTAGACATTATTAAAGCTACACCAAACAAAAATAAAATACAAAATGTAATAAAAGTTTATTGTAAACGAATATTTGTGTGTTTATGATTCTTCAGTTTCTCCTGGCGTATTTGATAATCAAAATATCCACGGGTGTACTGCCGGTCTATAGTGTCCAACGGGCACAATATTTCAGCGATCATACATGTCGCCATCATCAGGTGAACTGACGGACTGAGCTCCTGGAAATGCGCCGGCACGGAGATCCGCACGCTACGGCTGCTCGAAGGGGACTGGGTTCTAGCCCGGTAGCGGGCGATTTAAATACCCTCGGTCCGCAGAGCGACCTCTCCGCGGTCCGCGCCCCGCGCCTCGGCCGCGCAGTGGAACCGATTGCGGCGGCGTCTGAGATGACGTCGATGTGAGGGCTCTGTCCGCCGTGGTCGTCGCTTCGTTACGTTTGCTAGATTTACTCTTAATTAACCCAATCGCGGGTTCCCAGGCTTTGCTAAGATTGTAGCCACGGTCACGGTTTATGAGGTCGTCACTTGTGCGAATTTCAATGGCCTCTCTAACGATGCAGTCACAGTATCTCGACGTCTGTACCAGAATCCTAGTGCGTTCATATTCCACCGCATGATTCTCCGACGAACAATGTTCAGCGACCGCCGACTAGCTCGGATACATCAATCGTGTGTGCATCTGGTGTTCAACGCATCGATCCTCGACGGTACGCATCGTCTGTCCAATATATGACTTTCCACACTGACACGGAATCTGGTACACCCCGGCCTTCCTCAAACCGAGATCATCTTTGGCGCTCCCCACCAGTGCACGAATTTTATTCTGCGGACAAAAAACAGTTCCAACCTGGTGTTTTTTTCAAAATGCGGGCGACCATCCCCGAGAGTGCGCCGGTATATGGAATGAACGCAGTGCCTACATCCTCCCTCGTGTTTTCATCCGTTTCCACAGGTTTTGATGTACTGGTTGGGCGGAGAGCCCGCTGAATCTGCCACTCTGAGTACCCATTTTTTCGAAATACAGTTCTGAGGTGTTCCAATTCCTGGGGTAGACTCTCTGCATCGGAGATAGTGCGCGCCCTACGTACTAGAGTTTTAAGTGCCCCATTCCTCTGTGAAGGGTGGTGGCAGCTGTCTGCATGTAAATACAGATCAGTGTGCGTTGTCTTCCGATACACACTATGACCCAGGGTGCCATCAGCTCTTCTCTTGACCAAGACGTCAAGGAACGGCAATTTACCCTCTGTTTCAGTCTCCATAGTGAATTTGATGTTGGGGAGTATGGAGTTCAGATGTGTAAGGAAGTCAAGGACTTTATCCATACCATGTGGCCAGATGACGAAAGTGTCGTCCACGTAACGGAAAAAGCAAGTAGGTTTCCATTCAGACGATGCCAGGGCTTCCTACTCGAAATTCTCCATGTACAAATTTGCAACCACAGGGGAGAGTGGGCTACCCGTGGCGACTCCCTCCGTTTGTTCGCAGTATTCACCATTGAAAAGAAAATAAGTTGAGGTCAAGACATGCCTAAAACTTTCGGTGGTCTTCTCGTCAAACTTCTGACCAATCAAATCTAGTGACTCTCGAAGGGGCACCCTCGTAAACAACGAAACGACGTCAAAACTCACCATGATATCTGACTCATCCAGCCTGAAGCTGTTAAGGCGTTTAACAAAATCCACGGAATTACGGATGTGATGAGGGCATTTACCAACATAAGGGCTTAATATTCCCGTCAAGTATTTGGCCAACAAATATGTAGATGCTCTGATGTTACTGACAATGGGACGTAACGGCACCCCATCTTTGTGAACCTTAGGGAGCCCATAAAGTCTTGGCGGTACAGGGCCTTGAGGTAGCAGTTTCTTGGCAACACCCTCCGGTAAATCCGCATCCTTGAGAAGCGCCCTCGTCTTGTTTTTCACCTTCTTTGTGGGGTCCACGCTGATCTTCCGGTAGGCATCGTCATTTAGCAGGCTCTGCATCTTTTCAGTGTAGTCCTTATGGGAGACAACAACCGTAGCATTGGCTTTGTCAGCCGGTAAGACGACAATTTCAGGGCGCTCCCTCAGGTCACGAATGGCCGCCCTCTCTTTACTAGTGATGTTCGACTTCATGGGCTTGGATTTCGTCAACGTACGACAAGTTTCACGACATACTTCCTCAGCTGATTCAGGCGGAAGTCGAGCTGCAACCTGTTCAACAGCACTAACAATTTTTGCGACCGGTGTGAACTTGGGGGTAGGAGCAAAGTTGAGTCCTTTCTCCAAAACTGAGACCGCATCATCACTCAACTCCATGCCACTCAGATTGATGACAGTCTTGAACGGAACCTGCAGAGATGGTTTGTCTAGGAGGCGTGAGAACTTAGCTAGTCGGGGGTTTGAATCCCCACTCGGGCATGGATATTTGCGCCGTCCTCAGTCTTACTTAGTTCTTAAGTAGTTTATAGGTTTAGGGACTGATGACCTCATGGTTAAGTCCCATAAGCTATACAAACATTTGAAGTAATAATGGTGTACTGGTGAATAATCAAAGTAATATCGAATATTTTCCACTATTACAATCAATGCATACGGGGTTTGTGATCGTTGGACTCACTGACAGAATTGTATTGCGTCAAGATTCGATCAAAGAAGTGATATTTGCGATTTGTATTTCACTTTCCTAATCTAATTGGACTTAATGCTTGGCTACTATTATGAGAGAGATTTTACTGATTGTGAAGTAAGAAAGCCAGATTATCTCAGTCTATTGGACTGCAAAGCTAATATTTCTGCTTGCTTTGCAAAGAGAATAAGACTGGACAGATACAAAGAGGAGTTCATCAATTCACACTGCAATTCAGCTGAAAAAGAAAGTGCGTCTGCGGCACCACTGGCGCACTCGCTGACGCCAGGCATCGGAAATGAACCTGCGAGTTCACTGACCTGCGAAATTGGCGTCTGATTATTCTGAAAGGCCTCAAAGTATAGGGGATTCTCATCGGCTAGACGTCAGCTCATGTAGGGGGGATTTGGTGCCATATGTAAAAGGCGGTGTGAATGGCTTTTGTTCATTGACGCTTCGGTTGGACATTTGAGTGACATAAAAGAAAGTACGTGATTGGCGCTGCTTTTGAAACGACAAAACGCATTGACTGTTTTCCATTTTCGCGCGCGCACTCCACGTGGATGTTGCGGACAACGTGAAAAGCGATCGAAGCGAATAGGACTCTGAGTGCTGTCGCCACTGGTAACGGGCGTGTCTCTTGTACGACACGCCACCCTGACCGCAACATAGACGCCGCTCTGAACTTGTACACTTGATTCTAACAAGTGAGTATTTATATGACTTCGTTCATTGGTTGCTGTCGGTGCTCTACATCAGCCCCATAAGGTGACGTACTTGGGGCTACGATCAGGGTCTAAATAACTTCATTTTGTCAGTGTTGATAACACAGAAGGATCAGTGCCGCTGTTGCTTTAGTAAAAGTAGTTCAGTCGGCTGTTTCACAGGCGTGTGTATAATTCCCAGTTCAGTATCACAACTGAATCGAGAAGGGGGATAAGGCTACGTAATTTATCTTACCATCCCATCCCTTATTATCTTTGCCATATTCTAGTTGAATACTGTAAACATCGATCACCTGTTGAATTAATATTGTCATTCTTTGCTGTCTTTAATCAATAAATGATATTGTTAAATTCCATGGATTGTTCTAATTCAAGAAGAACTCCTTTTGTTGACCTTATTTCAGGATATTCATGTGGGGATAACTATATAAATTTCAATTATAATATTTCTTTTGAAGTACTGTACGTCGACCCAGGGCCATTTATCATTAGGTTAGGTGTTTATAGATAGCTTGCGCATTGACCAGAGTCGATGTACAAGGTGTGCAGTTCTTGTGTCATGCCTTAGTCACAGAAGAGCATTAGGTAATTAGCATCACACTAATTTACAAGCACGACCACTTCCACTGCCCCTCTCTCCGACCATCCTCTTACCTTCTCTCGGAACATCTCACCCTCATGTTGCCCGTATTCTGCTCCTCTCCATTTGCTCCTCAGCCTCCCTCAGTCTCTCCTCCCAATGTCAGTTGAAAATTACATATACATGACTAGTGAAACTGTATCGAAATTGATTTCAAGGTACCCGCACCAAGCACGGCAAGGTGTCTTGTGGAAACCAAAACTCTTCTCCGCAGAATTATACATGCATGTGCCCACTTTCACAGTGACCGGTGATGATGATCGTGTGGCATTTATGACCGTTAGACCCCAACTGGGGTCGTGTTCAGCCTGCCTGGTGCAAGTCTCTTTATCTGACGCCACTTCGGCGACTTGCGTGTCAATGATGATGGAATGATGATGAGGACGACACAACACCCAGTCCCCGAGTGGAGAAAATCTCCTACCCGACCGGGAATCGAACCCGGGCCCCCTGCGTGGCAACCAACCACGCTGTCCACTGGACTACGGAGGCGGACTACAGTGACCGGTGAAACACTATTAATGTCTGTTGTCAAGTACCATACCAGATATTACGTACACAGTGGTCAATCTCTTGGGTTGAACGTAAAGTGTGCAAGATCGAGAAAAAAATTCCACTGTTGTACAATTCTGCAAATAAATTACCCTCCGCTATGCACCATATGGAATTTTATTAGGACACTAACATTCTTCTTGTTTTGAAGGCCAAGTACGGAAAGTTAAATCAAAATCGGAATGAAATCATAGATGTGTATGAATTACAAACAAACACACGGGAATTCTTCCTATAACGGTGAAAGCAATTAGCGGATCAGTTGAGATGTCTAGGTTCTGAAGTATTGTCAGCGGCAGAATGAACTATAATGGTTCGACGTCTTTCTGTCGTTTCTACGGAGTTGAGACAACACCATTTGGGCGACCGAGATAGTGGAAATAACAAAGAGGTGCAGTCTAAGGGTTTGGTGTGGACTTGTGTTTACTCTACCAAACTAATTACATAAGATACTTAGCTCAGATGGTGTAGTGACCAGGTAGTGCATGGAGAGCAATAGGAAGGTTGGGAGCCGTACACAAAGAGGGAGGTAGCTTCAGCTACTTAAATGTCCCACAGTATAATTTCCAGGACCTGGACTCGATATCAGACAACAGGAACGGTTAAAAAACCCAATGATAAGGTCGTCCACTGGTTACATCAACAAGAGATGACGGATACCTCTGGTTGACAGCCACTCTAGACAGGGGCTAAATGCAACTCCGCTGGAACGCATCCTCCAGGCAGAAACAGGACGCACAATATCATCACAAACAGTCCGAAATCGTCTTCGGGAATGTGGCCTATCCACACGGAGGCCTATGGTGTGTGTCCCATCAAGGTAACTACACAGTTTATCCCGCAGAAACTAGGCGGAGGAACATCAGGATTGGAGTCGTAACAAATGGCGTCAGGTTCTATTCACAAAAGAGTCTAGACTTTGTGTTCAGCCTGACAATAGACGATATCTCATCTCGAGAGAACACGGTACTCGGAATAATCCTGCCTATGTGCAGGTAACATCACCATATCATGTTGGTGGACGAATGGTGTGGGCAGGAGTCAGTATTGGCGGACGTACGATCGTTTATGTCGTTTATACTGGTGCTTTGACTGGTCAGAGGTATAGAGACAAGGGAGGTTTGGGGACCTAGGTATAATGAAGGTACTTTACATAGAGTGTAAGGGTGGGAACTGCGATGTATCGATCTGTTGAGGACAGAGTCCGTATGGAATGAACTGAAAAAAAAAAAAAAAAAAAAAAAAAAAAAAAAAAAAAAAAAAAAAAAAAAAAAACAACCAGCACTGGCGTGTTTTACGGCCCACTTTAGATTTTCCTGTAGGTTTATAATTTTTTGCGTACATTTGGGATGAAAATAATAAAAATATAAATAATAAAAAGTTATGGACGATACTATTACGTATTTTAACAAACAGCCAAAATTATTTCATCCTCAATTTATCATTGCCAAACATTCTCTTTTTGGAACTTTTACCTCTTCAAACTATTTTTAATGTCTGTCGCACATATTCATTATCTTATTCTGTTAAAATATTATCACCTGTCTTACTTTGGTTATTTGTATTAAGTTTATTTTCTTTGCCTGTACTGGTTACAAATGACTATAAGCTGTAAGGAACGTAGGGTACATTTGGCGTTCGGACGAATACTATAGCCTGGAAGGAACACATCGTATATTTGGAGTTCAGAAATCAGTCTTGGGACATTCCTCGACCGAAACCTTGCCCCAAACTCTACTTTGCATACGCGCTCTTGTCTTCTGTATTTGATGATTTTCTTATTACAACTAAAGCGTTGTCATTTCAAAGCTATGGCGCACTGAAAATTTTCAAAAATCACGTCGTTCTTAGGGAAATGGATTACAATATAATGTCTAAAATGCCATGTTAGCAGTTAACACCTTCAGTGCATGGTACGAGAACTACGGATTACTCTCGCAGCTGATCGCCGTGGCGTAATGGGCGGCACATCAGTTTTTGATGCACGAACGTGTTGGACGGTGGTTCGAAACTTGCCGGGCGCAGTGGCTCATCGCGCTCGGTCAGAGGGTTTCGGCATGGTAGCACAGCGTGCTCGGTCAGAGGGCTTGACGCCCTCTTAACGAAAAAATGAATGAACGACGAAACGATCAAAATAAAGTAAAACAAATGAATTCTTACAAAGGACCGATCAAAACGAAGAACCAATGAAAAGAGAGAAAAAGAAAGACGGCTCAACGCCATCTGTAATTAAAAAACAAAGAGCTGAGAAAAATTCTCAACGAACAACCCAGCACGAAAATGAACAAACCACCGAAAAGCATCGATCTACCTGAAGAACAAGAAATAAAAATAAAATACCGTCACTGGCAGTTTTCATTCGTAATTTTTTCTTTCTTTTTTTTCTTTTTCTTTTTTCTTTTTTTCATCTTGATTCCTTAAATGTTTTCGCACACTCTTGTTAATTGAACACAATCATATTTTACAAGATTCCGAGTTATTCAAAGGTAACAGCACTTTCTCTGGAAAGTGCATTTGTTCCATTTTGTGAACATACCATGAAATACATACGAATTGCAAACACAGACTTCTATTCACATGTTCATAAACTGTAAAGATACTGTTATAATGACTGTTGTAAATGATGTAATGATAGTAGTTACAGGGTGAATCACCTAACACTTGTGTGATTGATGTGCGGTTTTCACAGAATGGATTGGTAGTAAGGGGCTCGCATTTTTAGTCAACAAACAGATCGTAATATTACTTAGAAAGTGTATTTTTATGCAAACATACGGTTTTTTAAATGAAAAAAAAAATGCCTAAGAAACTAAAAGTAGGGTGCACTAGAATATCAGTAGTCTTTCTTGCAGGATTCAGTGCAAGTCGTTTACGAGAAATCGCCTTTTGAAACGTTCCCACGCCGGCATTTGCGTGTGCCAGTCAACCCGCATAGTTGCCAAGTACGATGTTTATTTGCTTACAGCGTGCTTGTGTGTTCCTTCAGTGCACTGATGCTCGCTTGTCGGTTAGCGTGTAACAAAATCAAATGTTTGTAAATCTATCGGACCAAACTGCGTGGTCATCAGTCCATAGCTTACAAACTACTTAAACCTGGGTAAACTAACCTAAGGACAAACACACACACACCCATGCCCCAGGGAGGACTCGAACCTCCACGGCGAGCAACCGCGTGCTCCGCAGCGAGACGCTTTAGCCCGCTCGGCTACTCCACCGCGGCAGCGTGTAACAGTCCAAGCGCTAGGTAGTGAGTGTACGGTGGGTTTTACCAATGTAGAAAAAGCCGTCATGCTCGTGGTGTATGGAGAGTGTACGAAGAATGCCGTTCCTTCTTGTACGGTGTTGGCGGTAAGATATCCCAATATACGTCACTCATCTTGTTAATTATTCATTAACATCTTCAACCAGTTACGTGAATGTGGTAGTGTAACACCGAGACAATGTAGCAGAAGGAAACAAATGACGACAGACGAGGGGGAAATTGACGTTCTTGCTGCTGTTTCAGTTGATCCGCATGTCAGCTCCCTCGCAATCGCACGAGGAAGTGGCATGAGTCAGGCAATTGCCCTACGCATTCTCCATCGACATAGGTTCCATTCCTATCACGTCTCTCTACATCAAGAGTTGCATGGAAACGATTTTGAGAATCGTGTTAGGTTCTGTAGATGGGCTTTGTGACAGGATACTCCAGATGTATCATGTATCTTGTATCGTGATGAAGCCACATTTACCAATAATGACTAGGTAAACCGCAGGAACGTGCACTATTGGTCTGCTGCCAATCCCTCTTGGCTTCGACAGGTTGCCCGTCAGCGTCCATGGAGTGTACACGTGTGGTGTGGTATAGTGAACAAGAAGCTCATAGGCCCGTATTTCATAGACGGAACACTGACCGCGCACAAGTATCGCAGCCTTCTAACAGACCATCTTCCACGGATACTAGAAGACGTTCCTCTGCAGACTAGGAAGAATCTTTGGTACCAACATGTTGGCTGTCCAGGCCACATTGCACGAATTACTACAGCATGTCTTCATGAATTGTTCCCAAATCGATGGAGTGGACGCAGAGGACCTATACCTTGGCCCACCCGTTCCTCGGATTTGACGCCAGTAGACTTTTTTCTGTGGGGAAAGCTAAAAGATGCTGTCTACAAGGACATACCAACCACACCCGATGATATGCAACGACGTATTACTGCAGGCTTCTCGGACATATCCGCTGAAATGCTAGCACATGTGCAGTGGTTTTTCCATACCAGACTGACAGCGTGTATTTCTGTTGCCGGTGGTCATTTTGAATCCAAGCTGTGATGGTCATTTGTCGTGTTACTGGCTGAAATCCACATAACTAGTGTATGCACTTGTGTTGTTCTTTAGTGTGTGTTACCACAGGTATTGTACAATTGTCGGTGTGGTAAAGTTTTTTTAAAAAAAGGCGGTTTCTCGTAAACGAGTTGCACTGTAATCCTGCAACAAACAGTACTGATATTCTACTGCATCCTACTTTTAGTTTCTTAATATCTACAGGCATTGTTCCATTTAAAAAAATGTATGTGTGCATAAGAAATACACTTTCTGAGTACTATCACAATCTGTTTGTTGGTTAAAAATACGAGCCCCTGACTAACAATCCATTCTGTGAAAAACGCACATCAATCGCACTTTCCGTTTTCGCAATATTTGCTGTGAAAGTGTTAGGTGATTCACCCTGTATAGATTAAGTACTAGAGTAATGTGGAATTCAGTCTTAGCACACTTATTCTGCCTGTTATTTAAACTGTAAAAGAAAACGTAGTCACCGTTTGAAACAGAATATTTGCTCTTTATTTTATTGCAGCACATTGTAACGTGAACAAAGTCATAACTAAAATATAGAAAATGTAATAGAATATACGTTATAAGGGTCCATAGCAACCATATCAAAGACAAACATTTTAGTAGACGCATTGATTCTAATTAATAACTTCCAGCATCATCCATAAGGAGGAATAATTGCTTAGAAAAAAAAAAGAAGTTCCTTTCATTTTATTAAGGAACGACAGTTGTCACAGAAATCTAGGACTTCATTTATATATGAAACTACCAGTATCAGCACGTTGTTTAGAATATTCTTTATTACAGTATCCTCCCAGTATATGTGCATATGCTTCAGAAGACCATTGTTACGTATTTCGAATGTTTGTGAAACTTATGGGACTTAACTGCGGGGTCATCAGCCCGTAAACTTACAAACTACTTAAGGTAAAGCAGTCAACAATCCAGAGATTGGTTTGAACACCACAGTGCTTTACTAGGCATGGTCCTGTTTGGAGGTGGTATGCCGTTGCCTTCCTCCGATCTTCGAACTGACTTACTCAGCCAGTTATAGGGGGACCTACAGTTTAACGTGGGTTCCGAACCACGGTGCTACTCAGTATTTTTCGCATGAGCAATACTGCCAGAGGTGAAAGAAGTGGAAAGTGACAGATAAAAATCCTAGGACCTGGCGGGGATCGAACCCGCGACCTTTGGATTTGTAGTCTGGCACTCTACCACTGTGCAACCGAGGCGCACACTAAAGACGGCACAAACTTCCACGCCAGAGGGGGATTCGAACCCATAGTGCTTCAATGCGCTCGGCCGCTCCGCTGCGGAGTTACGTATTTCACGGCATGATCACGAAATAGCACAAACGCACATTTTAGAGGGTGCATTCTTACATACGCACAACTCTAAACATTGCAGAACATAACTCTATTTAATTAATTAATAATGGTTCCAAAACCATTTTAGGAGCCAAGGCACAGAAAAAAAAATTGATGTCAGCAGGTTTCCAACTACCGACCATGTGCATCACAACCTAATGCGCTGCACACTACACTATGGCTGACAAAAACGAAACTGTTCCTTAATTCTCGTGTTATTGATGGCAGTTGCTAACTGCTAATATGGCATTTTATACACAAGATTATAGTTTATCGTACTAAAAACGATGCCTTTTCGTTAACTCTTCAGTGCGCCATGGCTTTGAAATGACAACGTATAAGTTGTAATAAGAAAATCATAAAATTCTCTGGGAGTTATTCAGGGAAAGGTCTGATTCAAAAATGTGGTAAATCAAACCTCTTCCTGAATAACTCCCACACTGCAGCAAAATTAAATAAAAATATAATGAGTAATTATGGAACTAGGCTGGTAGGGACCTTGGATTCAAGGGATTGATTTGAGAACATAACAGTTTACATGGAGGGTTACCACATGTGATTTAGTTTTATTTATTAAAAGATTTGATAATAATCCCTCAGGGCCGATTTGATTGGACATGGAGACGACTCAGGTATGAACGAAGAAGAAGGAGGTAACTTTCTGTCCCACTAACATTCACTTCACGTGGGCGTCAGGCAAAGGATCGGCGCGGTACGGTGTGTGCGCTTTGGCGGTCGTGGCAGCATAGCAGACGACGGTTTTGCTCTCGCCGGCTCGGCAGCTGTGCGGCGCGACCCCCATAAGAAGGCGTCGAAGTCTAGCGTCTGCCAAGGCAGGAGCTGCCTGCATATTTTATTCCTTCTCCGGCGACGACCAAGTGTCCTCTTCGGTGGTTTCTCAGAAAGTCCTCTATTTCTAGATCTGACACACGCACTTGCGTCTCTTCGGACGATTTCTATTGATTATCGAGACACACAGAGATGTCTATCATATTCGTATTCACCCTCGTTTCTAAATCTTCAAACTTCTTCTCGCACGCTTTGCATCTTCCACGCTTTTCGTGATCTCAACACGCATGTTACTCGTTTCTGTTCCAAATTCGCGTCTAACTTCTGCAATCTATCACGTTTTGATTGCAAAGCTTAAGTTCGGCTTCCAGTTTTTCGAATCTACTATTGTTCTCCTCCCTCATAACAATCAACTGGGTAGTGTGAATTTCTAAAATTGCCAGAATACGATCCAGTGTTTTCTGGATTTGCGTATCACTTACTGACATGCCTCGTGCTCCCTCAAACAAAGATGAACTTTCTTGAACTTATCGGATTCCATATTGACTAATCCCCCAGACCATAATAGCATGAAAAACGTGAACGCTAATCAACACAACTACGAACAGAACGGAACAAACAAAACAAAGCTGATGACAACGCTGGTGAGAACAAACAAGAAACGGAACCAAAACCACGCTGATTTCAACGCTGGTAACAGCAGTCGGAACAATGGAAATAAACATAGCAATGCAAAGTTCACTATAACATGCTACAGGTTTTACAATTACTTCAAACTACAGGGAAGACGAGGCAACCAAAACTACATACACTAACTACAGGTATATCCTATTCATACCGACCATATACAACCACACAGTACATTCAAACATACCATCCGTGCGCCTGACATCACACATGAAATGGTTAACATAATACTACAGTAGGTATGGGATAATATTGCTGAGTCGTCTACAAATATTTTCTATAGATCCCAGTAGCTATATATGAAAATCAAAGAAAATCGTGCCCTTCGTTGGGCGCCAAAAATGAGGTAAATGAAACCTCTCCCTGAGTAACACACCCGGGGGACTGACAACCCAGTCGTTTAGACCCCCTCTAAAAAACCCCAACAACAATGACTCCCACACTGCAGTAAAATTGAATAAAAATATAGTGATTAATTATGGAACTAGGCTGGTATGGACATTTGTAACACGGGATTGACTTATGAAACCTCTCTCTAAGTAACTCCCCCAGGGGACTGACAACCCAGTCATTTAGTCTGCCTCTAAAAAACCTCAACAAAAACAACAACAATAGCTCCCACACTGCAGTAAAATTGAATAAAAATATAGTGATTAATTATGAAACTAGGTTGGTAGGGACATTTGTTTCAAGGGATTGATTTGAGAACATAAACAGTTTACACAGAGGATTACTACATGTAATTTAGTTTTATTTATGAAGAGATTTGGAAAACAATATTTCTCTCAGGGCCTATTTGCCTGGGCATGGACGGGGAAGGGAAAGGTAATTTCCTATCTCACCAACATTAACTCGACGTGGGCGTCAGGCAATGGATCGGCACGGTGCAGTGTGCCGGCGTCTCGGAGTCGCGGCGGCATAGTTTGACGCCGGCCCTGCCCTGCTTTGCGCTCTGCGGCTGTGTGGCGCCGTGCGACCCACGAGCGAAGGCGTCCAAGTCCCGCGCCTGCCAGTGCAAGATCTGCCACCATCTCTCATTATTTATTGTCAATTGCCTCTTCTAACACCATACTGATATCTTATTTCAATCGTTCTGCAGTTGGTTTTGATCTTCAGATACCTTTACTGGAAGATAAATGACGGCGTCATCTGCAAACAACCTAGGAGAGCTGCTCAGATTTTCTCCGAAATCGTTTATGTAGATAAGAGACAGCAGAGGACCAATAACACTACCCTATGTAACGCCGGATATCACCTCTGTTTTAGTCGATGCCTTACCATCCATTACTACAAACTGTGTCCTCTCTGACAGGAAATCCCCTAACCAGTTACAAATCTGCTGTGACATTACATAATCACGTAATTTGATTAAAAGCCGTTTGTGAGGTACGGTGTCAAAAGCCTTCTGTAAATTTAAAAATACGAAATCAATTTGAGAACCGTTGTCGATAGCACTTCGTGTGAGTAAAGAGCTAGTGTGTTTCACATGAACGATCTTTTGTAAATCCGTATTGACCGTGGGTCAATAGATCTTTAGATTTTGGTAGCTTTCAGTCTGCGCCCTCGCCTAATCAGTCACCCTCACTCGGTTCACGAAACAGATTCCAATCTCGGTCTTTTAACACCCTCTGGTCTAAGCAAACGCTGCTGCTGCTGTATAAATACAGACCGTCGCGCACTCCGTCGTTCTTGGTGTGGGATAATGCCACAAAATTTAGTATTTTCGGCATACCTTTACTTTTTGACTCTCCGAGTTTTTAATTCCCTAAATATTTCCAAAATTGAACATCACACGCATCTAGTTCCATTTCGCATTCAAAGTCTGTCCGTTCTTGCCATATGCATGTTATCCGTCATAAACCTTTCCACATTAATCACGTGTATACAGAGACAGTGCTGACAATCCAACCTGTTACCTTTTGTAGGCATTTACTATGTGTCAAAGCATATCGGTATCATATGAGTTTTGTCACCTCATGTAAGCTGCCTGAATGTTGTCTGGCGGTAAGAATATAAGTTGTCTATGCTCAGTGGGGATATACATTGGTATTGAAACAAGTCCACTAATTTTAATGTGGATCCAATCCAGTATAACAGAATTGGTTCCAGACATTTACAACCTCTAAGTGGAGGGTGATCAAACACATACACTGATTGTGTGATCGTGTTCCATTTTGATTTGTTCTTTAGCCTAAAGTGTTTTACACCATTAATGTTATCTATCTGTGCGTTAATTATTTAATTATTTTTATCAATGATCAATGCCCCATTTTTATGAATGTTTGCCCCATATTTATATATGTTTCCACCCATGTGATTCAACTTGTGTGTTCATGTGAATGTGGAAGGTTTCTTTGAATATTGAATGACTGTCGCGCAATGGCTTACAGTCGCCACCTCCCGCTTTAGGCCACGTTTTCTGTAGTTGAGAACGCATTGGTTCTTTGTCGTCTGCGCTGGCGTCTGCTGGGTGGCCAGAGACAAGCTTACTTGGCAAGATGGCGAGGTGGCCGTGTTCTTTGTGTCATACCAACCTAATCTTGGATGAAAGAGGTGAAAGGAGACCTCTCTGGGAGCGGTTGTAGAGGTAATTGTCTTGGCCAGGTAGCAAGGGTTGATAAACACTAGTCTCTGAACGCACTCTGCTCGCTTTTAGCGCGCTCTAAATCCGGTGAATGGGGGGTGAAGGTTTCTCAGAGACCTCAGAGCAGGAGTCTTCACTCATCATTCTGGCTACGACGATTGTGGAAGGAAATACTCTGCCGAATCATGCTGAGGGGAAGGCATGCTGTTAGGACTTTCATATCTGTGAGCAGGCAGTTCGTATTCCATTGATAGTTCTTCTGTGTAATTCTTTCGCTATGAGAGGCGAAGTGTTTCTTAATTTACGGAACACGAGTAAATTCAGTGTAAATTTATTATTTGCATTTTCATCCCTGCGATGATTTTGTGTCCGGTTTTGCTCAAGTTATAAAACACATGTGTGGCCTTCAGCTTTTGTGTAAACCTAGTATGTTTGAATTTCCTCCGTGTTTTTAACTAACTTTTCACGACGCGTCTGTATCCGCGAGTATGCTAAATATTTCTCACATTTTCTAGCTTGAGTCCCTCTTTACTGTCTTGTATGACCGACTGCACCATGTGCTTTCGTAACGGTCGTTACTTCGGCCTTCAGCCATGCTGTTGTTAATACTGGCTTTCTTCTGTACAAATTAGTGCACAGTATACTTAAAATTAGTGATCAAGACACCTGCCATCTCGTCAAGACGCCGCCGACGCCTCGTTTCGGCACTACTTTCAAGTGTTCCTGGAGAGTAATGTACTGACAAGCTTTATGCGCATGTCTGTGAATGAATAAATGTGCTTTCAGCTACCCATTGTGTATCTGTAAATTTCCTCCCACGTTACCTTCATATTCATAAAGGACAGAATGTATTTTATTACAGACAGTAGTTATATGAGTTAATTCACTTTTGTACAAGGTGTGTGCTTAATTTGGTCTCCCCACATTTAGTTACTTGTTCATTTTTCTGAATGGATTACGATTTTAAAGTATCAAACTTCTGCTTTATGATTTCATTCTCCCCGTACCATGTTTAATTATCTATTCATTTATTTTTCAACATTGATTTTGTGTTTGTTAAAACGTTGGCTGCTCCCTTAAGGAGTGATAAGTTAGATAAATTTCTGTTGCGCATGTACTGTGGCCACCCATAAAGTAATTTAGAGCAGCATTGTGCGTCTTAACTTACATTTGCAGATCTCAACTGCTCGAGATCTTTCTTATTTTAATAACTGGCTACTTTTAATATCTGCTGGCAATGTTAGCATCAAGTGTTTATGTATTAAACTACAACCGTTTTATGCACTGTTTCCGAATCATAGGTGTACGACTATGTCATTGGCTTATCATGTTCAGAGACTGACTGAGACTGCACAAATAAAGTAAGACGAAGGGGAACCACCCATTAACTACGTGCTTCGTTTGGGTTCCAGCACTTCTCTTATGAAACTTTGTACAGACTGTCTAGGATGGTTGGGTCTCTTTTATTACAGGAAAAAAAACATCAGTTAGTTGTATGCAGTCAAAACAAATTTACTGATGAAGTTGTCATATTATGCATTTCAGACTAAATTTTTTGGAAATTCATATGTCGCTTTAGTCGATATTATCTTTATCATATACGAAACACTTGTTTGACATCCATTACAACAGGTCAAATAAATCAACATTCATGACATAATCAATGTTTGAAGTTCATTTATTAAAAATATAGGCCTACAAATTATGATGTTTTTATCCACCTGACGTAGTTGCTCATCATGAAAGTGACGAGATTAACGCTTTTCCATGGAATGAAAACCTCCTGAAGCGTGCCACAGCAGGTCCGTATTTAATGCAGTAATGAGACCGTGAATGGTTTAGAATGATAAACACTACCGCAACTGTGATACATCTTACTGCAGCATACGCCACCTAACCATAACACCCTAGATACAACATGCTCTGGGCCGTAGCCAAATGCAAATTTATCGTCTGTATGCTGTTTAATGCCTGTATATCTCTCACATACTTTCTGGTTTGCCTCTGATTCATAAACGTCATTTCATAGTTTGACTCACAGGAGAATCCTTCTACAGAGTACATCTACATCTACATACATACTCCGCAATCCACCCAAAGGTGCGTGGCGGAGGGTACACAGTAGCACTACTAGTTACTAGCTTTTCTGTTCCACTTCCATACAGAACGAGGGAAAACGAAGGCTTGTATACATCCATACGAGACCTAATCTTTCTGATCTTATCTTTGTGGTCTTCATGTGAAATGTAAGTTGGCAGTCCGCCTCAGTTTCCAGCTCTCTAAATTTCTTCAACAGTGTTTCTCGAAAAGAGCGTCGCCTTCCCTCCACCGACTCCAGTTGACTTCCTGGAGCATTTCAGTAACGCTCGTGCACTGATCGAATTTACTAGTTACAAACCTAGCCGCCCAGCTCTGCACTGCCTATATGTCCTCCTATAAACCGATCTGGTGGGGATCCCAACCACTTGAGCAATCCTCAAGCTGGGGCTGTACAAGCGTTTCATATGCAGTCGCTTTACAGATGAATCACATCTTCCCAAAATTATCGCAGTAAAATGAAGTGGACCATTCGCCTTTCCCACAACTGATCTTATATGATCGTACCATTGCATATTGCTATGCAGCGTTACGCCTAGATATTTAATTGATGTGACTGTACCAAGCAGCACACTACTAATGCTGTATTAGAACATTACGGAATTGTTCCTCCTACTCACCTGCAACACGTTAAATTTTTCTACATTTAGCGCTACGCCACCTGGAAATTTGGTCCACGTAATTCTGAATCCCACTACAGTCGTTCAATAAAGACACCCTTCTGTACAGCACAGCATCATCAGCAAATAGCCGCAGATTGCAACTCACTCTGTCCGTCAGATCATTTATATATATATTAAGAAAATAGTAGTGGTCCTATCGCACTTCCCTGGGGCACTTCTGACAATTGTCTCTGACGAACACTCACCATTGATGACAACGTACTGGGTTCTATTACTTAAGTAGGCTTTCAGCCACACACATATTTAAGTTCCTACTCCATAATCTCATACCAACATGGGGACTGTGGCGGTTCTAGACGTCCTTCACCCCTACCCAGCGGTCATACCAGGAAATCTGATGTCATTCTTTCAGGAATTACACTACGGTCAGTGCTTCGCTGCCTTCCATCACGTTCATTCGGGCACTCTGATGACACAATTGCATTCTGGGAATTGCCTTTACATAAGTTTTTTTTTCTTTTGGGTACACAAGTATGCATTCCATCACATTCAGTCTGTGAATTGATAGAATTATATACCCAAGTATGCATTCCATCACATACAGTCTGTGAATTTATAGAATTATATTACACCATTGTCTCACAGGTGATCCTTGTGTTAATATTTAGGGAATTGAGTGGGCAAGGTATGAGCACTGAGGGCATTCTCCCCAGCCCCCCCCCCCCCCAGCTACAGCCTCCCCCAGCAACTACACACACAGACAGTCAGTGGGCTGGCAGCAGCTTATGCGCCGCTATTCAGTCATGAGACTTTTTTAAGACAATCGACATGATGAGATTAAAAATAACAATGGAATGCTGTTAAAATATGAAGTATTAAAATACTTGACACATAGAAGTAATTGGTGAAAACGAACATTTGACACGTGATAAAAACATGTAGTGAGTTATAATCCTTGTGCCTCGGTGGCGTAAAAACACAGTGAGAAAATCAGACACCGGACACATGAAGAAACACTCAGAGACACTGTTTAAAATGTTCTGTGGTAACACTTGTTTGTAGACGGTGGTTGTACTAATTACAACGCACTGAATCACTGAAGGCACTGGCACTGGACAAAGTGCTGTAAATGATGGCTCTGAGAACCCCACAGGGGAAGGGAGGGAGAAGGGAGGGAAGAGCGTGAGAAGGTGGTGGGAGAGTGTGCGGAGGAAGTGTAGGGACTCCAGGGTTGGGAACGGGATAGCCAAGCGGTGGGAAGAAAAAGAGAGGAGGGGGAGAGGGGGCATTGCATCCACGGGGAAAGGATCAGGGTTTGTGGAAGGGATAGATTTCAGGAAGGAGGGAGAGGTGATGGAAGCTACCCTGGGAGAGGATGGTGACCATGTGAAGACAGAGGAAGGAGGGGATACGGTGGTGAAGCCGTGGCAGAGCCCCAGGATTGATAAGGATGGGGTAGACCAGAGGGTTACAGGAATCTATTTTACAGTTGTTGTAAAAGATCCAGATATGTCAAGGTACTACTGGAGATAAGGGAATGGGATAATGTTGTAGAGGATCCACAGCGGGAGGAGAGCCGGATAGAGTAGGCGAGGTGGAGGGCATGGCACTCAAGGATTTGGAGAGTCTTATAATAGGTAGGAGGAGCAGAAACCCAGGCAGGATAGAAGCGACAGAGGACGGGATGCATGAGGGATCAATAGTGGTACAGGATGGTGGAAGGGTTGAGTCCAAACGGTGAGGAGTATGAGGAGGCTGAGGCGGGACATAGCTTTCTGATGGACAGTGCGGAGGTGAGGAGTTTAGGAGAGGGATTGATTGAGGCTGAGGCCTAGGTATTTTAGGGTGTGGCTATGGTGGATAGGACGGTCGCAGAGGGTGAGGTAGAATTCGTGGAGGTGGAAGGAGGGATTTGTCAGGATTGACGGGAAGGAGCCATCAGTTGCCACATACAGCGAATTAGCCGCGCGTAATGGAGCGCCGTGTTGCTGTGCGCGCGGCCGTCCGCCTTCGGAGTTTCGAATACCCCCTCGGGCACGGATGTTTGTGTCGTCTTTAGTGTAAGGTAGTTCATAAGTACTTTCTAAATTTAGCGACTGATGACACCGCAGTTAAGTCCTCTAACCTTAACGAAAATTTGAACATTTTGAAGTCTTCCAGACATTCACAAATCTGTGAACCTATTCCATAGGCTCGTATCTTCTTTAGCAATATGCACAGCGCCCAATACCTTTTTGAAATCAAGAAAAACACAGTCTGCCTGTTGCCCTTAATCCATGGCTAGCAAGATGTCATGTGAGAAAAGGGCAAGCTAAGTCTAGAAAAGTATGGCTAATGGAGAGCTGGCAGGTCACCTTCCCTCCACGCGCTTTGTAACTCCTCATGCACAGTCGCTATACTAATTGGTCTGCTATAGGTACTTTCGCTGATATTGTCCGAGTTTATTCAACCATCCTCAGCAATACACCATGGCGTCTACCCATAAGGAAATTAGATTTACCTCATCGTGGTGGCTGGATGAGTTATTAGAAGGTGTATGGTGCAGAGTGAATTGTTAGAGTGATGCTATTTTCCCCGCGCAGGTGCTTTTCAATGTACAAGGCAATACTCAGCAGAATATGATCTGTTGACGAAATTTGCATTGTCTGTTTGCTGTGGTGTAAGTTGGAAATAAACTTAGAAGAATGGTCATGTGTATAGTGGACTTAGTATTGTCTAATTTTCTATAGGATGTTAATAACGAATAGGTATATTCGGCTCAGGGAATAAAGTCGTGTGATTATTGGCTTGTGTTAGACCTTGTTCCATTTGTGATGTGCTGTCTTTGACATATCCAAATGCCGCTGTGCAGTCGGTAGTAGGATGTAACACTGTGCATTGAACATAAAAGTCATAGATTGTCGATTTGTTTTACCTCAGATATTAATATTGGGGGCAACAGTCGTCTTTACACTGTTAATCTAACTCAGTCATTGCTGTGTAAAATAATTTAATGCCATATTTGTGCCTAGATAGCGAGTGTTTGGCGTAGTTACTGTCCTGTTAAAGTTGTGCAATATCATCATCAATTTTACTTTTATTCACTACTGATTATAGCAATTTCATTTCTTCTTTGCATAGTTAGGTCTAGAAGTAGCTTTAGGGCACTGTATATACCTATTTTAGGTATTGTAGTATTCGATATAAACAATACTGTGTGTTCTCCTCAGGTAGAGGATAGGTTATCACGACTATTTACTATCATTTCAAATTTTATATCCTGTGTTAGGTCTGGGGTTGCTTACGTTAGGGATGCTTGACATTAATTTTCCTATTCCCTTGAGGTAATTAATGTAATATTACCATTTGTGGAGTTTCCTTTTTGTAACACAAATATCTGTACTACTATGGTATTTGGGTTGAAGGGAATTCATTATTTTGCGTATTGCTTGTCTTAAATTATACAGGAAAACAAATTTGTAAGGTTAATACGGTGGAACAAAAATCGTAGTGGCCATTTTTTCCCTTTTTTAGGTTATATTAACCCTTTGACTGCTGCGGACGTGTCAACTCGTCCTGCTACACTATATTGGTGGTGCGGACGTGTTTACGCGAAGCCATTGGGTGTACTTACAGCGCTAACGACATGTTGTGACGTCCGGTGCCGCTGCCCCCTCACTGCTACAGATGAGTTTAGACGCACTTAGACACAGCTTCCTGATTTCTACTGACGTGTTAACACACAGGGCTGTCTTTCCGCCCTTCACTTCCAGTAGCTGTTCAGTGTTCTGATTGTATAGTTTGCGAGTTCTTATACGCTTGTTGCTGTGGTCCGTCTTTGGAGAATTCAATTCCGCCGGCCGCAGTGGCCGAGGGGACTGAGGCGCTCCAGTCACGGTAAGCACGGCCACTACGGTCGGGGGATCGAATCCCCCCTCGGGCATGGATATTTGTGCTGTCCTTAGTATTAGCTAGTTCATAAGTAGTTTGTAAGCTTAGGGACTGATGACCCCGTAGTTAAGTCCCATAGACTCTACAAACATTTGAACAATTCAATTTCATTTCTCGCGTTTTCGTCATTTTTGTTGTTTTCTGCGGCAAAAATGTCACGTCGCTGTAGTTACTCGGATAAAGGGAACCTGGATATGCTCACGAGGATTGACAGTGATTGTGAAATATCTAACAGTGATGAGTTTTCAACAGAATCTCGAAGCTGTACTCCTCAGCCCTTTAAATCAGACGGGAGAACAAGATGAGGAATCAGAAAGTGACAGTGAAACGGGTCAGATAAAAGCTCGCTTTAGTGACACATATGACTGGAAAGAAACTGATTTCCACCCATTAAACCGTGATTTTGTTTACTCAAGTGCAGGACATGAATGTCAACTAGATACAGACTCAAGCATTCCTTCATTTTTTTTATTTATGTCTGATGTACTGTTGCAATTTATTGCCGACTAAACAAATCAATTTTACTTTCACACCAGAGAAAACAATACAGAATCTCTGAATTCTCGACTGTCAAACTAGAAAGACCCTGAATCTCAGGAAATGTCTTGTTTCGTTGCTATTTGCTCAAAATGTTCAAATATTTGTAATCCTATGAGACCAAATTTACGTTGGTCATCAGTCCCTGCCGCAGCAGAGCAGCCGAGAACATTGAGGCGCTATGCTTTGATGCGCGTGGCCATTGCCCGTCGGAGGTTCGAAACCCCACTCGGGCATGGATGTTTATGCTGTCTTTAGTGTAAGGTCGTTCATAAGTAGTTTGTAAGTATACGGACTGATGATCCCGTAGTTAAGTCCCATAAGCTTTACAAACATTTGAACATTTCATCAGTCCCTAGTCTTACAAACTACTTAAACTAAGTTGAACTAAATATATACATGTGGCGTCTGTTCGGAAAGAACAGACGTCACATTCTGATCCAGCAGCTGTTATTATTTAATATTCATAGAATATATGACTTCAACTGCTATTGGGCAAAGCTGAAAATGTGTACCCAGCCGGGATTCGAACCCGGGTCTCCTGCTTTCTAGGCAGTTGCGCTGACCCCTACACCACTGGGGACACAGTGATCCCCGCACCTGCAAGGACTACCCATGCATCTGTATCTGACGGGAGGCGTGCATGGGTAGTCCTTGCAGGTGCGGGTATCACTGTGTCCCCAGTGGTGTAGGGGTCAGCGCAACTGCCTAGAAAGCAGGAGACCCGGGTTCGAATCCCGGCTGGGTACACATTTTCAGCTTTGCCCAATAGCAGTTGAAGTCATATATTCTATGAATATTAAGTTGAACTAACCTAAGGACGACACACAGATGCATGCCCGAGAGAGGATTCGAACTCCGACACGCGAGGTCGCCTGATCCGTAACGTGCGCTCCAGACCGCTCGGCTATTGCCGCGCGGCTATTTGTCTTCTAATGGCGCATGTTCAGAATTTAAAATTAAGTTGTTTCAAATGTTTGTATTGTTTATGGGACCTAACTACGGGGTCATCAGTCCCTAAACTTACGAACTACTTATGAACTACTTACGAACTAGGACGGCACAAATATCCATGCCCGAGGGGGGATTCGAACCCCCGACCGTAGTGGCCGTGCAGACCGTGACTGGAGCGCCTCAGTCTCCTCGGCCATCGCGGCCAGCTAAAATTAAGTGATTATTGGTCCAGAGATGCAATTCTGAACACACCAGTTTTCAGCGAAATTATGTCCCTGGATCGCTTTTTCCTCCTTCTGAGAATGCTAGACTTCAATGATGACTCTCCCAGTACCGAAGGTAACGGTCTGTTTGAAATTAGGACGATTGTTGACAAATTTCATGAGACGTTTCGCAATTCTTTTCGTCCAAAGGAGGACTATCTTTTAAGCAATATATTCCATAGTTCGACACGGTGCCACACTGCAGACTGCTAACGAAGATACGAGCTTATGGAATAGGTTCACAGATTTGTGACTGGCTGGAAGACTTCCTAAGTAATAGAACGCAGTACGTTGTTCTCGACGGCGAGTGTTCATCAGAGACGAGTGTATCGTCAGGCGTGCCCCAGGGGAGTGTGATAGGACCGCTATTATTTTCTATCTATATAAATGATCTGATGGACAGAGTAAGTTGTAATTTGCGGCTGTTTGCTGATGATGCTGTGGTGTATGGGAGGGTGTCGTCTGTAACTGACTGTAATAGCATACAGGTTGACTTAGACAAAATTTCTAGTTGGTGCGAAGAATGGCAGCTAGCTCTCAATGTAGAAAAATGTAAGGTGATGCGCATGAGTAGAAAAAACAATCCTATAATGTTCGAATACAGCATCAGTAGTGAGCTTCTTGATGCGGTCGCGTCGTTCAAATATCTAGGCGTAACATTGCAGAGCGATATGAAATGGAACGAGCATGTAAGTACAGTTGTGAGTAATGCGGACAGCCGGCTTCGGTTTATTGGGAGAATTTTTGGAAGATGTACTTCAACTGTAAAGGAGACCGCGTATAAAACGCTTGTACGGCCCCGTCTTGAGTATTGCTCAAGTATTTGGGACCCGCAGCAGATCGGTTTGAAGGAAGACATAGAGGCGGTTCAGAGGCGAGCAGCTAGATTTGTTACCGGTAGGTTCGACCAATGCGCGAGTGTCACGGAAATGCTCCGGCAACTCAATTGGGGATCGCTGGAAGAAAGACGACGATCTTTTCGTGAATTTCTGTTAAGTAAATTTAGAGGGCCGGAATTTGAAGCTGAGTGTAGTACGATCTTGCTGCCGCCTACTTACATTTCGCGTAAAGATCACAAAGACAAGATAAGAGAAATTAGGGCTCGTACGGAGGCATATAGGCATTCTTTTTTTCCTCGTTCAATTTGGGAGTGGAATAGGAAAGGAAATGCCTAGTAGTGGTACAGTGTACCCTCCGCCACGCACCTTACGGTGAATTGCGGAGTATGTATGTAGATGTAGATGTAGATGTAGATGTAGATGTAGATTCAAGCGAAGCAGATATAGGATAAAGACATTTGTACTGTGTATCTGTCAGAGTTGGTACATTTTGGATTTAATTGTATATACAGGCTCAACAACAGAAAATGTGTTCCACAATTTAGGAAAAAGGTGGTAACTCTTATGGGACCATGTTTGGAAAAAGGTCATATGCTGTTTGTCCATAATTGGCACTCCAGCCCTGCCCTGTTCCTCTGGCTTCATAATCGTGGAACAGCCGCATGTGGCACTTTTCGTAAGAATAGGCGCAACATGCCAAATCTGCAGCAGAAATTAAAACGAGGAGACACTGAGTTTATGTCCCTGACAAGAGCCTTGCTATCAAGTGGTGCGATAAGAGAGAGATGTTGATGTTGGACACATGTTAAACATCACAAATTGTTAAAACAGAAAAGACTGAGAGAAATACTGGCTAAACAATAAGGAAACTGCAGTGCACTGTTGATTACAATTCGAGTATGGGTTCAGCTGAAGGGTTGTGACATGTTACGGAGCTCAGTGGGATCAAACCGTAAGATTGTGAAATGGTACAAGAAATTTTTTTTCCACATTCTGGATTTGTGCATTTTAAGTGCTCATGTTCTCTAAGGGTCGGTAACTGGACGAAAAATGACACTCACGGAATCCTCATCAGGGATATTGTAGAATAATGTGCCACTGAACGGAAAGAAGCTGGTAGGGGAAAGCGCTACGATGACGAGAATCCTCTGCGTTTCACACGGAGACATTTTCCAGATGTTATTGTAAGTGAATATTGGCAATATATATGTTAATGAGCAGATGCGTCGTTTGCACGAAACATGCGGCGGCGGCGGCAGGTAACTAAATACAAATGCAAACTTTCAATGTTGCGTTATGTGTTGTGCACTGCTTCGAGACTTATCATACAAAGAAGCTTTACTAGTCAGTGGAAAGTTAAACAAATAAAAAATAGAAATATAAAGAAAACAAGAAAAACAAAAAAATATACATTAAAAAAAATGTTCAAATGTTTGTAAAGCTTATGGGACTTAACTACGGTGTCATCAGTCCCTAAACTTATGAACTACCTAATACTAAGGACGGCACAAATATCCATGCCCGTGGGGGGATTCGAACCCCCGACCGTAGTGGCCGTGCAGACCCTGACTGGCGCGCCGCATTCAGCTCGACCACCGCGGCCGGCTATACATTTTTAACTTCGCCAGTGCCGGTCCATGGCGCGAAGCAATACGAAAGACAGAAAATGTATTCAGAAGGTACTAACACATAATATTCAACGATCGTCAAAAAAACTGACTGAGATATAGTCACTTGTATGACTTGAAGGGCAAATTTGAACTAAATTTACTCGATACAGGGAAGAGGTACACAAATGAAACTTTATATTTGAGAACCTTGTATTGTTAGGTAACTACATGCCGAGTCTCACGTTTGTCATACTTCGAGTCCCTCAGGTATAAGAAATCGAACTTGAAATTCTTTCTGGCGCAGGATTTTTTCTACTGAATTTCCTTAACATTTTCTGCCTCAATATAAATGTAAAATTATTTTCTTCACTATTCCTAAGAGAACGCTTAACATTGTTCAAGGTGGCCAGATTTCATTTATTCTAACTAAAGCTTGCCCGAGATATAACACCTCAAAGTTGCCAGAAATTCACGGTTACTCTGCACAACTTTTCGAATGAAGTCAAGCAACTGCTTACATCTCACCCAGTACTATTTAGACGATAATAAATGATAAGTATAATATCAAATTAAATATACGTTTTCGTAACTAGAGATGCTATATGCAATATCCATCGATGTAATGCATCACTTGAGAATGGCATAAGCCGAAACGGGCGTCGTGAAAAAATAAAATATTTGCAGCGACTTGGATAATTATCATTTATTGAAATGTTTTACTATGACATATTTCGTGCTGCTGGCCCTACAATAAATTTCGACGATAGTTAGACTTCACCAATGTTCATAGAGGACGTGTACGATTGTTCACATAAAATTTCTTCGAAATCCGTGATGTTCGATCGGGAAAATATTCCGAAATTAGGGAATTTAACTTGGACTGACCCATACCGGTAAGCAGTTTAAATGCACGTGAAGTCTGTCCAGTAATATCGTCGCGTTGAAATGGAAACATGCTTGTCTTCGAAGGCAACTGAACACAGCACTTATACTGAAAGCCGGTTTCAAATGTTCAAATGTTTGTAAAGTCTATGGGAGTTAACTACGTGGTCATCAGTCCCTAAACTTACAAACTACTTATGAACTACTTACTAACTAGGACGGCACAAATATCCATGCCCGAGGGGGGATTCGAACCCCCGACCGTAGTGGCGTGCAGACCGTGACTGGAGCACCATAGTCTCCTCGGCCACCGCGGCCGGCGAAAGCCGGTTTATTACGAACTTTACATATACGTAGCACTAGCTGCCTCTCGGGCAGAGTGCTCTGCTATTTATACACAGACAATGTACCAGAAATTACACCAATAGTTAACATAAGAAGCAAGTAGAATTTGCAAGTGAATATAAGAAATATGTAGAACATTCTGGAGTTTTTAATTACAAAGAAATAAATTTTCCCGGGTGACAGGTTTGAACCGGCGACCTTCAGCACCGCAGTCGGTGACGCTATCGCCTGCTCCACCCCGGCAGTTGGTTTACGTGGTGTCTCGCGGCAATATATCAGCAGATTGAAAGCCATGTAAAAAGTATGCTGATACATTGTGCATTGGTGATCACATTCAGAAGGCGGGACAAACGTGACCGCTAACTCTAAAAGAATTCAGCCACAGAGTAACATATACAGAGAAGCAGCCCACCCTAAACCACTGTCCTATGCTCCCCTCGTAGTTCTGTAAGATACTAGCAGGTGTCAGGCGGTTCGCTGGCTTAGGGTGCCTCTCGCACGTCAGAGGGTAGCGTGGAGGGGAGGCTGAGGGGAGAGCTCGTGCCGCCTGCCATGAGGCTACGGCTGTGTCCGGCGAGCCGGCGTTTGAGGGGAGGTGGTGGTGGGGACATCCGCTACCTGCCACCTGCTCTGGCCAGTTTAAAGGGCTGCTTCTGACCGCAGCGCCATCATGGGACATCTTACGGAACTGCTGGAAACCCTCCCTCCCCGCACCCCTGAGCGTAGGCCCGGGCCCTTACGGAGGTTTCCCGTCTGTATATATTTGTCTGTGATTCAGCACAGAACGAGAGAGGCCGAGCGGCGGGCTCAGCGCAGACAGCGGGTCGGTCCGGCCACACTGTAGTGCAGGTAGCGGGATTAGGCGGCCCCCAGGGCGCGGTCGACCCGGCAGGCAGGATGCGCGGCTTCGGCAGCGATTATTTTTTTACATGCTGTGTTATTAACAGTGAGAGGTCGAATAAATATCCCATTCGGTGCATACATTCTGCACTGCTGTGGTATTCGGGTTGAAGGGACTTCTTTATTTAACGTATTGCTGGGTCTTAAATTATGCATGGAAATAAATTTGTAAATTTAAGCCTGTGGTACAAAATTATACTAGCCCTTTCCGACCTGACTCGCACAATCGTGTGAGTTCGGTTTTAATAATGCTACTGCTCAACAATGTAACTTTCGGGTTAACTCCCGGCAGCGACAATAGCGGAAGTTCCTGGCTTGTGATTGTTAGCTGTTGCATTCGGTAGCGTACACATAAAAGAGAAGCGTATTATTATAAACTTGCACAAGAATGTAGAACCATGCAGTCACATTGTAAATGCGATTTAATTTGTAATATTCAATTATTTTACGACACTGCTGCAGTATTTTAGACGGAGAATGTTTCATTTTACATATTTAGAGTGCCTAAGCAAATTTACGAAGCATCAGTTGTATGTTAGACACGGTTTTATTTTGAGTAACATGATCATGCGTGTCACTTTTTGAAAAAAGTATGAACTTGAAATTTTTAAAAAATATTTTTACCTGAATGTAGTGGTCAAATTGCTTGGAAACTGCTACATTTTGAGTAGAGATTGAAACTTTTTTTCTCAGGTCGGAAAGGGCTAGGTTCTTTTTTTTTTTTTTTTTTTTTTTTTTTTAGGTTTTTGAATGCACCGATGGAAAAGAGTCGATATCCTTGTTGCAAATGCTGCAGTGACATTTAATAGCACCAATGACATGGGGAAAATTGAATTAACAGAATAGGATTTATTTATTTATTTTTTATTTAATGTTTTTACATATTGTGTTATTAATAATGACAGTGTGACAGTACCGCCCAACAAGTAGCACTCCGTCATTATGTTTGGAGAAATTTATTGACATAGATTAAATGCACAGAAAACAGTGACCTTGCCAATGCACAAAATTGTTAGACTCTTTTCTTTTATTAGTTTTGATAGTATTATGCCTATGTAAACAGGTGATACTGATGGGAATACATTATCTGTAATTTGTAAAAGAACACGTTAAACAGCCGTGATGCTAGGGCTTACAGTGGGCTGGCCAGTGGAGAGCTGGTGTGTGTGTGTGTGTGTGTGTGTGTGTGTGTGTAAGGCGGAAAGAGCAGGCTGGGGGTGAGCTTAGTGCTCGCTTGGAAAGGCCATGACGTCAGAGAGAATTCTCCGCGCAACTAGTGAGGCGACTGTGTATTGTATACGATAAAGTTAAATTTAAAAATAAAACATAATTAGGACAGAGAAGTGCGACACATTCTGAAAGGGGTTCATATGACACGTATAGTAACGCACAGACATCCCTCCTATCAACTACATATAAAAAGATTTAATAGAATGAAAATACGGCAATTTACTTTTTAGTTTAAAAAACCATTTAAGATACAGAGGTGAGCGAGGGCTCAAATAAAAGGTCTCAACAAGGTGCATCACCTGATATGCTTACAGTCGATGTAAAATAATACTGATCACAGGAAACCTAATTCATTAATACGATTGTATAAATTTGTTAATAACATGAAGTACAAGACAGATACAGGACCAGCATTGCAGTGTTAGTTCACAGGTGCCGTATTAGAAAATGATTATACCATAAAAATAAATTGTTCAAATTTATTTATGCATGTTTTATTTCTTTAAATAATTAATTGTTATTTAATCGCTCCATAGAAGAAATGAAATGTTAATTACGATGATCAATTTCATGTTTATTTGTGTTCAGTGTAAGTGTTTAATGATGTATATGTATGAATGTACAGTATACTTGGCAAAGCGTTGTACGTTGGAGTGGGGTGGCAATGGGGAAGTTCGTGACGTATGGGTTTTATCGGAGGACAAGTATAAAGGCTGAGCGTTAGACCCAGGTAGGGCAGTGGTGTTTGGCTAGCATCACGGCGGCGAAGCTATGCCGGTCTGTGCCGCGACCTTCGGAAGAGTGAGACTTTAAAGTTTTCAGAGTGTAAAAGTGTGGTCGAACTTAGAAAAATTTACTGAGTGTGGGAGTTACTGTTAAACTTGCAAGATTTCTTCTTGAGTTGCCGAGTGGTATGTTGAACTTGAAGATTGCAGCGTGTGAAGTTTAGGCACTGTGACATTAATAAATGTCCGTTGGAAACTGATTGTAACAGTGCATCTCTTTAGGAAGTGTTATCTGAGTTCTCATAAACATTCATTCATTCGATATCTGTTCTTGAACATTGTTTGTCTCATAAACTGTGAGTTCAGTGAATAGAAAAGTATTCGTGGTCCAAGCACAGACTAATGGCACCTTTGTTTTTATGCAATGAACAGTAGCCTGGTAGGCTAATTCTAAATATTTTCGGCAAAGTAAATTTTGTCTGGGGCCTCACGAGCTATATTAGATATGCCAACATACAGTGCTTTTATCGGTGACAGTGTTTTGATCCAATAAATAAACAGACTAATAAAAAAATGTAAACAAAAGTGTTATTTGTATGTAGTGCATTCTTCTTCTCAATTGTAGTTGTGTTTAATTAATCATATGTTGCTGGGGACTCTGGACGAATTTTTTATCATCCCCTAGACAGAGCAGAACTTAAGGTGTAGTGAATAGCAATGTCTATGGTATTGTGGTATGACTTCCTATGTGACTTAGTGTCTTTTACAAAAGAGCTGTTCACCATCTTAACATAATTACTTTGCGTGACTTTTCACAATAAATAAATAACACCCTTCCTAGCAATGAGGGCCTCCATTTTACAATCCTAAAGTTATATATACTGTCATTTCATACCTGCAGTTATAGGGATTAAAAAGTTATTTTCGCAGTCTTGTGATACTTTGATTATATATTTCTAGTTACAATAATTCCAACGTTTATTAGCTATGTTAGGGAGTGTAAGTATCTGTGGAATACAGAAATTAGAAGTAATGGGCATTGATTTTACGATATTCGCAGTAAAAACATAACCTTTTTTTAACAAAAACATTTCGTTATTTGATATATTCATGTCATTAAATCATTAAACTCTGTCAATAGGCATTTACTGCTGCATAGAGAATGCTTCCTATTACTTGTGATATATTTCTCATCTTGATACCAATTACAGGGTTATGTAGTAAAACCACTTCCAATGTTAAACCTTTGAGTGCTGCACCTGCACGTCCGGCTGGCCGACTCAGGCCTGCAGTTGCGGCCACCTAATCCGTCTACCTGCGCTGACAACTGCCTCCGCGGAGTATTGTGTGTGTCTCAGCCCTCCGTTGGGCCGTCTTCGCCTGGTCTGAGTATTTCTGGAAACAGGGCAGCTGCAAGAGTCTCGTAGTCAGGTTAATACTAAACCTGTATAGAAATATCTGTTTACGATACTTACAACTACTGTCAGGCTTTCTCGACATAGAGGAATATTATATTCATGTGCTACGTAGTTATTTTCATGCCTGAGCTTTTATTTTTGTCATTTTGTGGAAAGTATTATACATTGTTTGGAATATTAATTGTATCATTACTCATTGATTTAAACTAATGTCGTGCTTCTGATGAGTGCAAATAGCTGGAGGAAGTTTCCTTAATAGAAATACTGCTACGAGAAAATAGCAGAATTAGTTTTTTCTGTTCCCATTTTTGAGCTAAGTTCGATTTTCCTTTTTTGACCATAAAAACAGCTTTTTCTGCATGCATTCTATACCAGTATATTATTAAGGTTGAGATAGCTACTTAATTTTCTCGATGTCGAGCGATATATCTGTGAAAATACTGCAGAAATAGTATAAGATATTCAGTTTTTTATGGTAAGTTCAACATTACCTTTTTACCATAAATATTGCTTTTTCGGTATACATGCTAGACGAGTATCTCATTTGAGTGAAGGATATACTCAATTTTCACAAAATCCCTGAGACAAAAATTTTTTTATCGACAGCTGGTCGACACAGAGGCTAAGTCCAAGTCAATCGCGCAGTGTGGACAATAAATATGACCCTCCCTCAGAATTCTAAGTCCGGCGATGGACACACTACTGACGAACAGTGCACAACATTCTTTTGTATCACCAGATGTAAAGCATCATACTCAGCCATTTTAGAAGATAACATAGAAGCTACAGAATAAGTCACTAACAACAGCATTATAGTTATAATTAATGAGTGAACTAATGACATTTAAGCAAAAATACAATAAATTGGATTTTGTCGCTTTGAAACTGAGTGCTGTACTCCTGCTCCCAACTTTTGAATACTGCCTGACCAGTGAAAACGTCGCACGATGGTCAACTCATTATAGTTCATGACTTACGTGAGTTATCGAGTGTTCCTTAATGTGTAAAATCATGAATAGCGGAAAGATCTTTCTTGAAACGGGAAATGTCTTTTGTGAGGTGAGTTTCCCAAAAGCACTCACGCCATACATACGTATTGAGCTGTCTCCACTGCTATCATACCTATATGAGACCTAATGATAACAACATGTTTTGAAAAACTTTAAGCATATTGAATATTATCTGCATAAATAGCCAAAGCGATTCTTCCAGTTCGCTCAACCAGATGAGTGAAGGCATCAGTAGTTAAAAAAAGCGTGGGGGTGGGGGGACTGAGATCATTCTTACCAGTCAACACAAAACAAACACGATACAACGACCGCATAGAATTGATCTATTAGGGAAAAGAAAGCAGGGTTCCAGTGACGCGCGGGCACAAATTTACAATATTACCAGTGACTATTCACTATCCTGCAACTATCGAGGAGATTAAACATTTAGAATTCCACTAATAAAAGGAAGTCGTAAAGTCCCTTTAATCAGTCTCAAACAACGATTATCATACAGAAAGTGATTGCCAGTTCAGTGATAATCGACGGAGTTCCAGGACATGTAATCCTGATGAAACATTCGTATGTTTTATCCTTTCGCTAGTGCAAGTAATATGGACCAGAACAAAACTGGGGCCTAAATAATGCATTTCTGTGATATCCAAGAACTTGTATTGCAGTGTTGTGTAGGTCAAGAATGTATTTTTCATGTTCTTCCGATTGAGTTTGTAAACTTCCATTAACTGATATTTCATTTTCATTTTTTGGCATATAGACGATTTTTATTCGCTTAGTTCCACAATTTTTTGATTTGTGGAACTGAAATGGACACCTCAGATATTCATCCAACTGAATATTAGAATTTACGTTGAGTATTCATCTTTAGAACGATGGCACCATACTGTCAGAACAACTGACATCAATAACCCCATTGAAGTCGGTATAATTGTGTATTTTGTGTCATAATTTATTAGACGTCTACAGTGGGTGTAGGGGTGAGAGCAGGAAGTAGACGTGAACGATGAAGTAATAGACTCATGCTTGTTTAACACTTTCAGTAAGAGATGACACTGTGTTGTAAGTAAAGCAGTCAACAATCCAAAGATTGGTTTGAACACCACAGTGCCTTACTATGCATGGTCCTGTTTGGAAGTGGTACGCCGTTGCCGTCCTCAGACCTTGGAACTGACTTGCCCAGCCAATTATAGGGGGACCTACAGTTTAACGTGGGTTCCGAACCACGTGACAGAAATTAATTCGTTTGTACGAAGATCAAGTCATAGAAATTGTGCTGTGTCTAATTGGCAACTGATGGGTTTGTGTTACGTGCAGGGGTCTCGATACTGTTCAACAACTGTTGAGTAATTCTTTCACAGACAGAACTTACCTGGGATTTAATCCGACGTAGTGACAATGTGGCGTTACCTATTGGAAGCACATAAACAGTCTCTGAAATTCCTATAACCATTTTATCAACTGTGTCATCACATTACGGCCCAATCTTTCTGGTATGAATATTGTGGGAGCCCGGAGCTTGTATTCATTTGAAAACGGCTGGGTAAAAAATAACACTAGGCAACTGCTTCATATAATGTCAGCACTATACTCTGCTTCGTTAATCCACAGTTATTTTGGGTTGTATCTGCCTTGATTATTCTGCACAGTCCAAAGTTTTTAAGTATATTCGCTGCTCGTTTACGTTAGCGTATATATTGGGAGTCTAATCAACAGGTCTTAGTTTCAGTTTTGCAATATAAAGGTAAATTAATCTATACATTACTGTCCCTAATTCTCTTCTTATTTTGAACTCAATTTTACCAAGTCTTCCCAGAGATGCTCAGACCTTGAAAACAATGCTGCATTGATTTCTCTTCGTTCGTTTTACTCTGTTTGGGGATTGTGCCACTGACAGCGATATCAAGAAATATATTTTCTAAGTCCATAATTACAAAGACAATAGTTGCTTACATCTAATGTTTTCAGTATAATCAATAGAAATGCTTAACGAAATGTGAAATGCCACTGGTGAATGACCTTTTGTTGTCATTGTTCTCAAGACAGAAAACGCAAATAATTGAGACACTTATTAATTGTTTTGGGGTAAGTTCATTATTCTTCTACACCATAAAATCGCTTTTACTGCATACATCCTATACTATATGTTGTTTGGGCGACAGACCTACTTAAGTTTTCCTAAAGTTACTTGAAATAAGACCAGAATTTAAAGTAAAATATTCCGATAATTTGTTTGTTGTTCATACTGCCATCTACAGCGAGCTGGTTGACTAGCGTTCCCACCAGATGGACTGTCGTCCACAATATATTTGTTTTATCACGATAAATGTTTCTTTTTCAATTGTTATTAACTTTCATATAGCATGAGATCATTACACTATTTAATTTATGAATATTAATTTCATAATAACATTACTGTATCAGTTGGATTGACCTATCTTGCTGCAATGTTAGTAGTCATTGCTGTGGCATTGAACAAGAACTTGTATTTCGCATTTTGTGTTTTGCTGTAATAGTATTTAAGTTGAAACTCGCCGGCTGTTCTTTTGTCTGTTAACTAGCCGTGATTGTGAAGTTAACAATTGACTGCTTGCTCACAAAATCTAATTACGGCGATATTCACACAGCGGCGGAATTATACAGTTCCCTTAAGCAAAGCTCTGATTCTATAAGTTAAGCAAACAGTTCTACCTTTACTGTAATCTTTAGAGGAAACTGCACACAATTAAATAATGATCCGTTGTCATGGATCTAAATAAAAAATCATAAATATTGGCAACGGAAACGCAAATATTCTCTCCTCCAGAAGGGAGCAGAGACACAAGATACATGAACAAATTACCCCACATTAATCCAAAATAAATGATGAGGAGAGACTTTAAATTAGCACAAAAGGAGTATAGTTTAACAAATTAATTTATTGTCCAAAAGAAGAACAACAAGGGGGAAGATCATTTTTTTCAATTACAATAAAAAAAACATGTTACATAATGAAACTTCCTGGTAGATTAAAATTGTGTGCCGGAACCGGGACTCGAACCTGGGACCTTTGCCTTTCGCGGGCAAGCACACATTATTTTAATCTGCCAGGCAGTTTCATAACAGCGCACACACCGCTGCAGAGTGAAAGTTTCATTCTGGAAACATCCCCTAGGCTGTGGCTAAGCCATGTCTCCACCATACCCTTTCTTCCAGGAGTGCTAGTGTTACATGGTTCGCAGGAGAGCTTCTGTGAAGTTTGGAAAGTAGGAGGCGAGGTACTGGCGGAAGTAAAGTTGTGAGGCGGCATCGTGAGTCGTGTTCAATGTTCAAATGTTTGTAAAGCTTATGGGACTTAACTACGGGGTCATCAGTCCCTAAACTTACAAACTACTTATGAACTACTTACGAACTAGGACGGCACAAATATCCATGCCCGAGGGGGGATTCGAACCCCCGACCGTAGTGGTCGTGCGGACCGTGACTGAAGCGCCTCAGTCCCCTCGGCCTCCGCGGCCGGCCGTGAGTCGTGTCGGAAAAGCACAGTCGGTAGTGCGCTTGCCCGCGACAGGCAAAGGTCCCAGGTTCGAGTCCCGGTTCCGGCACACAATTTTAATCTGCCAGGAAGTTTCATAACAGCGCACACTCCGCTGCAGAGTGAAAGTTTCATTATGTTACATAATGTTCAAAATATCCACAATTACATGGCCGTAAAATTGCCCACCTGCAAAATTGTGTACAGGTTAACTACGATTACGTTTCATAGGGGGGAACGGAGGAATTGCAGCACATTCACAAACAGATTCATACGCCAAGCCATGCAAGTACTTACCAAATAACCGACACCAATACAGCAAGACGACAGCCAAGCAATGTGGAGAATTCAGATCGAATGTTCACTCACGCACAATGAAATAGTACTTCGCTTCCATAACGTGTCAAGCTAGTGGCTTAGCCTCATGATAAACTTTCAGACACAAACGCACTTGGTTTAAGACCACAAAGTGCGGTGTACAGACGGAAGTTAAAGTTTCCCTAGAACTTCTAACTATACATTAAATCAAGATTTCATTAAATAATATCTAAAAAGGGTCGCTCTGGCGTTCGTTTAACACAGGGAGAAGATAACTACAGAAGGTTAAATTTGTTAGATCAATACAGCACTCTACTAAGTCGGAAGTGAAATACGCATAAAATTAACAAAATCAATTTCGAATAGAATAAGATCGCGAAATATATCGTGCAACCATTCTTTCTGATCACAGGAATGATATCTGTTAGATAAGCAAGGTTACAGATTGCTACACCACATTACAGAGTTCGGTCACAAAAATTCAGAGAAGTGAAATAATTCTATTTCATGAAAATGAAAAACACGATATATGTCGTGCAACGGTTCCTTCTACACAGAGGAAAAAGATCTATTTAATGGTAACAAACACGACAGGGAACACGTTAATCGGCGCACACGTGGGCCGACAAGTACACAGATTACAAGTTAGAATGGACAATTTTCGGGGAAAATTATCACACTACACTCACTAGGAAACACCTTAGTAAATTAGCTATACAATTATTAACAACACATGTGCACTGAATGATGAAAAATATGAAGGCTTAGTCTGATATCGTCCACGTGTTCTGTCGACAAAGTACGAACAGTATAGACACCGCGAGTCCCCAAAAATATTAGAATTCAACTACGATAAGAACGCGAAAGACACTGGGCATATTTAAACAGGCGAAGAAATGATTTAAAAGTTATAAAGTGCAAGAACTATGCTAACGAAACGCAATCAGAGCCTCGGAATCAGATTCCAGCAAAATTGACATAAAATTGGCAATCATGTACGAAATTAAGCCAAATATCACTACTACACATAATGTAGCTGCTTCTCCCCGAAAAGGCGTAAGTACGACTATGGAGCCTGAACTAAGTCGAGCCACGAAGCCACAGCAGAACCAAACCCAGAGGTACTTAGCCTACAAGGAATCAAGAAGCGAATGAATAGCTCTCTTGACCACCGCCTAGCCGTTACCTAGCAGGGCAAGTGGAGGGGAGCCCAGAGAGTGTCACTGTTCGTCAGGCAGATAACCTGACCAACTCCCAGTGCCACAAGAAACCCCAGCAATCACACCGTGAATGGGCCGCAGAACTCGAAGGTCTAAGTAAACGTTGTAAATTGGTGGCGAAAATTTCTAAAGAATCTAATACTGAAGAGACAGAGACATGCTGATACAGGCTGCCCCCGATATGGCGTTCCAAGAGGCAGCGTATCGACTTGAAAACCTGTCCCTCGAACAGGTTCTGGCCCTGGCACATTCCAATGAAATCTCTCAGGCTGCTGAACACAAGTTGAAAACATGGGCCGATTTTTTTTTTTTTTTTTTTTTTTTTTTTTTTTTTTTTTTTTTTGTGGTTTTAGGGCGCACAACTGCTATGGTCATTAGCGCCCAGACAACAACAGAGATGCGCTAGATCTCAAAAAAATTGGTAACGGCCAGTTAGAACATCAAGAAGAGGCTAAAAACGAAAGATAAAAGACAATTAAAAGGGTTAAATAAGTAGTGGGGTAATGGGGGTTTCACCCCACTGAGATTCGCGCGTCTTTTGTTTTTTGGCGGGAAATTTGAATTACCCCCCACCCCTCCTCCCTCGGCCAATTGCCTGACCGCAGATCAAAGGATACCGCCACAGGATGATTGATAGGTCTTCCTGGAAGAACGAAAGATGATTGACAGTTTACATTTAGGTCCTTTTGATTCGCTACTTGTCCGACTGCTTATCAAAGGACGCCGCCATAACGCACTTAAGGATGATTGACAGGTTGCAACACCTCCCTCGGCCACACACGACGCCCCGACCCCCCGCCCCCCGGCCCCCCTCCCCCCCTCCACCCCTCGGTGCCACCACCAGACAAGCGGCACCTCCGACAGGTCCAGACCTGTAGACCCCTCGACATGTCGGTACTCGCACCCTGGACCACACACCTGGCCGGTTCGACGCCCCCCTCCACCCCTCGGTGCCGCCACCAGACAAGCGGCACCTCCGACAGGTCCAGACCTGTAGACCCCTCGACATGTCTGTACTCGCTCCCGCGACCCCTACTCGCTCGGCCGATTGCCGGACCGCCGCCTCCGCCGCCGACAGATGCTACCCCCTCCTCCTCCTCCACGCTAGCGACCGGTTCTCAAAGGACGCCGCCACCCGCCCTACCCGGGAGAACAAACAATACCGCGAAAATTGTCTTGACCGCACCGACACCGCCCCCACAGGCCGACCCCTGCTCTCTTTTTACGGCGACCGCGCTCCGACAGGTCAGCAGCCAATTAAATTGCATATTTATTATTAAGCGCGCCGCAGCGATCCGTACGCCAGATCTCGATTTATGTAACAACAACAATTTCCGCCGTTTATTATTATTATTCTTGGAAAAAAATAGAGCTACCATAGTGTTCTTCGTATGCTTTAGAACAGAATTGCTTAGTTGGTCTCGTATACTACAGCATGTAGTAGTAAAATATTAAAACTCGTATGCAAAATTTGCAAGTAAGAATTTCCACTCCCATCTCTCTCCACGCTCTTCGCATAGACTACAACCGACAGACGTGTTTAATAATAATAATAGCGCAGGTTACGGTAACGAACGCCACAAACTTACGTATCCATCTTAACATATACTCTTTCGATATACAGAAACAATTCTAACGAAAAGAAAAGAAATGGTCCGTTTCGGAATTCGACCGCAACCTTAGATCTATAAATGTATCTCTTCGTTTAGACGATGCAAGCAACAGACATCGAACGGAATGTAACTTCTATGCCAACAACTCTTTCGATAAAACAGCAACAGCGGCAGCAGCAGAACACGGCATATTGTTTATACAAAAATTCCAAATAACGAAAATCGGCAATGACATCTAGCACAACGTCTCTAAATATACATCTGCAAGCTCCGTTAAACTCGTATGCAAAATTTGCAAGTAAGAATTTACATTCGCATCTCTCTCCAGGCGTGTTTAATAATAATAGCGCAGGTTAGATAATAAACGCCACAAACTTGCGTATCCATCTTAACATGTACTCTTTCGATATACAAAAACAATTCTAACGAAAAGAAAAGAAATGGTCCGTTTCGGAACTCGACCACAACCTTGCATCTATAAATGTATCTCTTCGTTTAGACGATGCAAGCAATAGCCATCGAACGGGATGTAACTTGTATGCCAACCACTCCTTCGATAAAACAGCAACAACAGCGGCAGCAGCAGAATACGACATAGTGTTTATACAAAAATTCCAAATAACGAAATCGGCAATGGCATTTAGCACAAAGTCTCTAAATAAACATCTGCAAGCACCGTTAACAATCGTCCAGAACGCAGAGCGCTCTCTCGGCAGACTACATAAAAGAAACATATGCTAAGTGTTTAAACAAAAACACCTAAGTAACATCTCCAAATGATCAAAACCTTCTATGCAGACGCACCATTCTGACAAGGATAGCTCGCAATGCATTTATTTAATGGAGCTGAGCCATGCCGAAAGTTCCGAAATTTAACACTCTAGCGATCTTGCCCTGTTACGTTTCCTTCTTCTTAGATCGAGGTATAACTGCGCATTCCGAGAGTTCGGGTATTTTAATTTTACCTCTTATTTCCTTGCTACAGCAGTACACATCCCATCTAAGAAATCTCTATGTCCTGTTACGATGCAAACTACATTTATCTGACACCGATATTCCAGCGCCCCAGAAGACATTTAATCCCTATTGTGCAACGGAGAGTCGAAATAAAAGAAAAATACGTGAAATAATTTACCGATTCCGACCGTCTACACTAAAACTTTTCGAAATTATTGGCCTAACAACACCCTTATTCGACAATACAGCAACCACAGAACCGAAGTTACCTGCCCAATGCAACACAGATTTCCAGCTCGACCCGCCCTTTACCCACAAAATTCCTACTCCGAACTAAGATTTATTATTTTAATTACAAATAGATATCTACCACAATCGAAGACGCTAACCTACACGCCACAACACATGATTCTCTATAGGACATGGAGTGCTACATTTTTTTTAATTTCAACTGAGTACATGCAACGTAATATTCGCAAACACTTATATCGCAACCAACTCCCGCACACATCGATCATAACCTGCTCTCTAAGGAACGGATGGGAGTCACACACAGTACAAACAAACACGTTTGTCGTGTGTTCCTCTAATTTCGGCCAGTACAACGATGCGAGACCAATCCCCCAGCCTGTTTACTGTAAAAGCAAATATTTTTCCCCACACTATCTGTTTAAACCGGGCTTGCACATATACAATAGCCTCCTTTTAAAAGAATGTGTCTTCACCATATAACCTAGTTTTCGTTTACCATTCTTCTTTTTCTTAGGACTTGTGGAATAACGTAGACGATATCTACGTCTGTGGATAATAAAGTTCTGGAATGCTAAAAAAAAAATATAGTTCCTTGCTCGACTCTACAAGTAATTTACAGTGGAAACTAAAAAAAAAAAAAAAACATAATGTTCGAGAGAGCGGTCAATTTTCTGGTACTCTTAATACCCAAGTATCAAATCTAAAAGCGTTTGCACAGTACAACGGCGCACTTTGTAAATACCGTATCTTCTCTTTTAGAACACTTAAACAATCCTCCATCCTGGTAATACCATCTTCTCGACCCGGCGAAAAAATAAAAGTCCTAACAATCAACTGCCTGGACTCTTTATAAAATCGATATCTTTGCTTACACCAGGGCTCGTGATTTTTCGACAAATTTATTTTGGTTCTACAATTCGACGTCAACCACGTTAAGCAGTCGTTTCCTCGCCCGCAACCACTTTGATATTGCTCCTCCCATCCGAAAGTCATGCTCGGATACGAACGCCACTCGGTTAAAGTATTGTCCAAAAATCCAGGAGATAGAAGCCATCTACACGAAGCTGCTGCTGTAGTATAGATGGGAGCGCCTCCATTAAAAAAAGCATCGATTAGCTGCAGTTTATAAGATATATACCCACAGGACGTATATATTTCCCCCCATGTATTCCAGAAATAGTAACTTCGTCTTATCTCCAACGTTTGCAGTATTGAACTTGCGGAATTTACTACACACACACACACGCGTACTCCATTGGCTACAACTAGCGCACTTTAAGTAACGAAACTATAGGAGTTTTATAAAACACGTTGATTTTCGACGAAAGAATTATGATTTATTTACCGCAGCAGACACATCCGCTACGTAACGTAATGCACACTAGCATACGATTAAACAGACGATGCTTCGACGAAAGATCAATGCACCACCAAAGTCAGTTTTCTTTAGAGCTTTACCGTGACGTATATATTTAGGGTATATCGACACTTTTTACTTACATTCCGTCCCATCTAGGCTAAAGCACTCTCTGTAAGCGCCAAACATTTCCAACACAGTAACAGAACTACACCTTGCAGTCAACACCTACACCTACAACAACAAAAGAATCTAGCCATTCCAACTCGATTTTTGTCCCAAATAGCATGCTGCAAGCTATGTATACGTTCGTAACAACACAGACAGAGCTATCCTTACATCCGTCACTAACCCAGTACCAACTCTGAACAAGTTACCACAGATGGTGTTATAACCGCGATCAGTAACAGACAAGATCTCCCAGACACACAGCGTTTTAATAAAGTTTCGATCTCGCTCTCTCTCCACCCAATAACTACGTTGGTTGCTTGACCTGTCCCTAACATCCAACCACAACTTTGTTTCCAATGCATAGCCCGGCAGACAATATTTCTGGAACGCTCTCTATCAGCCAATACCCCGAGCATTCGCGCACAAATCACCATCGTATTCCACTCCTTCTAACAAATTATTACTCTCGATAAACATCTGTAAAAAAATGAGCGACGTGCACACGCACAGAACAGCTAACAAGAAAAGATCTAGATCCAAGCCAAGTTCTTATAATCCTTACAAGCAGCAACGCAAAATAGTCTACACCATTTCGAACTAATGCAACACCAGATTTTTTTTAACGATCTCCAAGAGCAATCCTTTAGAGACTAAACATACGATTAAATGCACCTCCAATGTAGGTAACTAATCCTCTAACTCGATGCTTATCGACCAAAGAACATTAATTTACCACTGCAATCATCTCCGATACGCTACCGAGAGACGTCCATTCGTAAACACAGCTAAAAGAAGATATAAATGCCCCACATCCATGCTACGAAGTATCTATATGTATTTCCACAATTGTGGACCACATCTGCGTTGCATCGTATCGCACGACTAAACAGTTCAAAATAGGTACTTCGCGCAAGCTAGCATGCATAATCACATTCCATGTTATTTCTGGCTGTAGGCGAGTGCGGACCTGTTGACTCATCGTAGACGCCGGTTTGGAGCGTGTGTACGTACTATACATGTAAACATACCTGTCCACGCTCGCACCTGACCCGGAGAAGTTTTCGGTTTAATTTTTCCTGGCCGCACCAGATTCCGAATACAAGAGAGCTATTTTCGCGAAAATACATTTCCTCGCAACTGACACAAGCAATGTTTTTACCGTGCGAGCTGTCGTTATAACTTTTATAAGCAGATACATATACAGCCAGTAGGATAAGCGCAAATTTGCGATGTAGCTCCTACAAAAACTATGTTTTAAATTCAAATTGTCTTGTTTGAATGCTACAATGAGGTTTGCATTATCCCGCAGCAACTGTTTTGGGATTCTGGAATACGTTTGGCTTAGATAAAATACATCAACGCCCATATGCCTTCCGAAACAGAAATATCTACGAATCTGGTCTTGGTTTTCAACTGCAACATCGTCAAATATGAAAACGGTGTTGGGTTTTACTTGCTCAGGAGGGGGGATATCACCACTTTCGCTGTCCGTTGTGTAGGTGACTCCTTTTACGCCTCGTAGTATCTCCTGCAATAACTGATATTTGGGTTGAGAGAGAGTTTTAGAAAATACACAAACATGTTCAAAGTACACTCCATCTATATGCGTGAGCAACGTCATAAGAATATTTGTTTTACCGCAGTTGGACGGACCTACAATTATTGCACGTATATTATCAGGAAGTAATGATCCGTTCTTTTTCGTCCAGACCAGTCACCAACTACGAAATTTTGTTGTTTCTCCCACCACGACATGTTATCGACTAAGTCAAGTAGAGGTCTACAATTAGCTATATATAAATTCATTCAGTTTCATATAGGTAAGAAAAGGGGTTCGCTACGCTTTCAGCTACTGAGTTTCAGCTACTTTCAGCATCATCCATCACACCAACATTCGATACTCTATGCACGTTTAACAGTGTATTATTTTCGCTCTATCTTCCAGTTTTTCTTTTGTTTGGCGTAGCTCTTATAACATCCAGTATAGTTTTAACTTTTAGCTAAAATTTACGTCTATGTCTTTACATTTCTGCCTGCAGCCAATACATAGATAAGTACAGGGAATGTAAGTTTTCGAAATCCAATACGTTCTGATTTGCCAACATCTTTTACTGCTGTAATAGAAACTACTTGAAATTTTTTCCAATGGAGCATTTTTACTGTAAATTTTATTTACAACAAAATACGACTATTAAAACAAATCTAGTACGCACTCCACAGAAATTTCTGCTTAGGATTTTAAATTTACATCTTCTACATATAAATGGCCTTTCTAACCAAAGTATACACACACAGATCACAGTAAACAAAGAATTTTTAAGGTTATTTGGTATGTTAGGAAATAAGTACACAAATATTCGTTTACATGATTGGTTTTATTAATTCCTTGTATATATACATTTACACACAGAATACAAGTCTTTCGTTATGTTTGTTTGGTGTGGTTTTAATAACATCCAGCTTAACTTTTAACTTGTAGTTTAAATCCACATTGGAATCTTCCATTTCCTTTTCCAACCAGTAATTAGATAAGTACAAAGAAGGTACATTCTCGAACTCCATTACGTATCTCCTCTTCTTCCGGTAAAGTACCTCTTTTATAGCTTTAACAATCAATTCTGTTCCTTCTGGCAGCTCTTCGAGTCGAGAACATTTGGTTAGTTTAATTTTTCCTCTTATTTCCTGCATAGCACGACCGTTATAGCACTCCACATCCTCCTGCGTGTACGCTGTCATTTCTTCTGATACGCAATCTTCTGGCAACTCCGTATAGAACTGTAAGTTTACAACTTTTGCAAACGAATGCTGATTAAATATTGTTATTCCGTCTGTTTTTAGTTCCACAAATGGTTTTTCTGTAGGTAGATGGACAACATCCAACCCGCCACACTTAGATACTACATAGCCACTCTTTTTAAGCAGATCAAAACGGGAGTGTAGCCTTAGAAACACATTTTTCGTGTAACCCTTAATGTAGTAAACGCCATCGTCGGCCAGTACTCCAACACGTGACCAATCTCCCTTGCTGTTTACTGTAAATGCGAGTATTTTATACTCCCCAGTCACAGCGAGATTTCTCCATATAGTGTGTTTAAACCAATAAGTGAGTCGTGCTTGTACATCTGCAATAGCCACCTCTTTTTCCAATTGCAATTGGTATTCTTCCTTTAAAGCAGTTGTCTTCGCCATATAATCCAGTTTTCGTTTCTTAGATTCGATCTCCTCCATTTCCAGTTTTCTTTTCCTAGCACATAAAACGTTAACTGCACTTAGAGGAGTGATTTCTTTAATGGGGAAAGGCATAAGTCTGTTGGTTGGATTTAATCTTTTTCGCTGGACTTGTGGAATAACGTTGCTTGTGGGTACGAGACCTAATTCGGCGATATCGACATCTGGCCGTATGGTGGAGAATAACGTCCTGGAATGTGAGAAATATGTTTCTCCTGCTTTAATGTAGCTCTTCTGCGTAATACTTATATCGTCCTTGCTGGAGTCAGTATTACGAACTTCCACGTAATTTACAGGTAGACAATTGAAACTAAAAGCTGACAGAGCATAATTTATAAGCTTTTCTCGCTCTTTTGTGTCTGGTAGATTGACCTGTACACCAGTCAGTTTTCGGGTATTCTTATTACCCCAGTAAATAAATTGCAAAACACGATTAAACACAACACAGCAACTGTTCTGTAGCGAATTCGTTAAACGCATCCACATGGAGGAGATTGCCACACTATACAAGGGTGCACTTTGCAGATACCGTTTGTTCTCTAATAAAACATTTAAACAATCTTGCACAGGGTCGAAAACACCGTCCATCCGGTAATTGTATATCGTAGCCTCCAGCCTGGTAATTCCATGTTCTTGTCCCAGCGAAGAAGTAAAAGTCTCGCGCAGTCTCCTGTCTGGACACTTTATAAAATCGATAATGTGGTTACCAATGTCTTTGTTGACGCCAGGACTCGTGATTTGACAAATAAATTTATTGTATATTTTTACTCGGCAATTCGATGTTAGCCACGTTAAACAATCTATCCCAACTGTCTTATCGTTGTCCACAATCACGTTGCGGTTTCCAGTGCAATCTCCCTCCATACAAAAGTCGTGGTTGGATACGAGATAGTCGCACATCTCCACTTTGTTAAAAATCCCTGAAAAATCTTGTGTGATGTCCAAATCCAGTAGATAGTAGTCATCTGCACGAAGCTGTTGTAGTATAGCAGGGAGCTCCTCCATTAAAACATCCAATTGTACATCGGCTAATTCCACTTTATAAGGTATTGCCACAGGATTTGCGTACTTCCTCGAGATGTTTTCCAATTCTTCCTTTCCGAGTTTTTGTAGTATTCCTCTTGCTGCCACACCAGTGTCACCATGCAGGAGAAAAGGCAACTTGGCCTTAACACCATGTCTTGCAGTGACGAACTTGTCGAATTTACTACGCAGATAGGAGTTGAAAGACCCGCACATTTCCTTCTTTAACATTACAGACCGGCTCTTCTCTGTCTGCTCCTGGCAGTTCACTTGATCGCAGAATTTAACTACCATACTATTGTCGCAAAACGGTTCTGTAATCGGTGTAGGGACCTCCAAGTTTTTCTTACAGAGGAGCGTAGCATCTTCGGCGTAATTTATGCTACCAATGTCAGTAACAAGATTGTCCAGGTTTTCCAATAAGAGCCACAATCCAAAACGTTCGTCCGTTGGCCTTATCTTCCTTCCCAATAGCTGCGGAATGCTTAGCACGTCCGAGGAGCCCATGTTGACACTTCCAGCTACCACAGACGACTGATCAGCGGAGGCGATCGCGCATCCTTTTATACTCCACAGATCGAGTCACGTGACCGTACTAGGGAGGAAAGAAGGTAGATTAGAGGCTAACGTTACCCTACGTAAATGTCGACTAGTACATTCCCTGTACTTATCTATGTATTGGCTGCAGGCAGAAATGTAAAGACATAGACGTAAATTTTAGCTAAAAGTTAAAACTATACTGGATGTTATAAGAGCTACGCCAAACAAAAGAAAAACTGGAAGATAGAGCGAAAATAATACACTGTTAAACGTGCATAGAGTATCGAATGTTGGTGTGTTGGATGATGCTGAAAGTAGCTGAAACTCAGTAGCTGAAAGCGTAGCGAACCCCTTTTCTTACCTATATGATGAGATGGTGCGGAAACATACGGGAGGAAGAAGGGTTGAGGAGGAGGATAGCCTCGACCGGTGGCTGAATTCAGGCTCACAGGAGGCGGCGGTGACGTCAGATGCGTGTCGGTGGGCTGAAATCGGTAAGTTTATCTTCCCCGTATTAAGTAAATGTTGTTCGGTAGCATAAGCAAGCATTCTGAGTGTATTATAACATCGTTCGTTTTCTTTTAACAGAGAGAGACCTTGCATCCCTGACTGCACCACCACCACGACCCGTCTCGCCAATCCACGACGTGGTTCGTGTGCCGCGGAGCCTCGCGCAGGTCACCGAGCCCGTAAGACGCGCGCCGCCCGTGGTTGCGCCGATAACGGGCGCTCTTGCCGCGGCAAGAGCCTCCTCGCCAATGCGGCCGGCGCGGGTCGGCGCGTCTGCTGCCCCCACCACCAACCCCGCTAGCCACCTGCCTCTGGAGATGGGCGACAGAGCGCGCCAGCACCCCCACCAGCAGCAAGCAGCCGGCTGGGGTTTGTCATCGCCGCCGTCTGCGCAGACTGGCGACCGACCCCGTGGCCAGCGGAAGGTATTCACTCCCAAGCGCATTGCCCTCCAGTCACCGGCACCGTCAGCTTCGTCGTTGTCATCATCATCAATGTCTCCATCGACCACCAGTAGTTTTAATAATAATAATAGTCCTATGGCTAGCGGTAGTTCCCTCTCCCGTCCTGTTGATAATGTAGTAGGACATCAGATTCCGGGTGTTATGACCCCACTTCAGTACTCGGAGATCGCTAAAGCTTTTGAGGGGCGCATCTCTTTCACGAGGATTGAAAACCCTCCAGCGGGTTATCGCGACCCTATCGTGTTCATGCAGGCACGCTATCCCGTGTTGGAGGCTGAGCTCCTCATATAGGTAAGAAATGGGGTTCGCTACGCTTTCAGCTACTGAGTTTCAGCTACTTTCAGCATCATCCATCACACCAACATTCGATACTCTATGCACGTTTAACAGTGTATTATTTTCGCTCTATCTTCCAGTTTTTCTTTTGTTTGGCGTAGCTCTTATAACATCCAGTATAGTTTTAACATTTAGCTAAAATTTACGTCTATGTCTTTACATTTCTGCCTGCAGCCAATACATAGATAAGTACAGGGAATGTAAAGACATAGACGTAAATTTTAGCTAAAAGTTAAAACTATACTGGATGTTATAAGAGCTACGCCAAACAAAAGAAAAACTGGAAGATAGAGCGAAAATAATACACTGTTAAACGTGCATAGAGTATCGAATGTTGGTGTGATGGATGATGCTGAAAGTAGCTGAAACTCAGTAGCTGAAAGCGTAGCGAACCCCTTTTCTTACCTATATGAATGACATATCAGTTCCGACATGGGCGTTGTAAATATGTTTTAAATTCAAATTGTCTTGTTTGAATGCTACAATGAGGTTTGCATTATCCCGCAGCAACTGTTTTGGGATTCTGGAATACGTTTGGCTTAGATAAAATACATCAACGCCCATATGCCTTCCGAAACAGAAATATCTACGAATCTGGTCTTGGTTTTCAACTGCAACATCGTCAAATATGAAAACGGTGTTGGGTTTTACTTGCTCAGGAGGGGGGATATCACCACTTTCGCTGTACGTTGTATAGGTGACTCCTTTTACGCCTCGTAGTATCTCCTGCAATAACTGATATTTGGGTTTAGAGAGAGTTTTAGAAAATACACAAACATGTTCAAAGTACACTCCATCTATATGCGTGAGCAACGTCATAAGCATATTTGTTTTACCGCAGTTGGACGGACCTACAATTATTGCACGTATATTATCAGGAAGTAATGATCCGTTCTTTTTCTTCTGGGAATCCTCTCCCAACCCATCACCAGACCAGTCACCAACTACGAAATTTTGTTGTTTCTCCCACCACGACATGTTATCGACTAAGTCAAGTAGAGATCTACAATTAGCTATATATAAATTCATTCAGTTTCAGTATGACCGATAAATAAGAAAAAGTTGGTGATATAATTTTGCTTATATGCAGCGTTTCTGAATCACAGGTGCTAAGACACGTTCCATTTGCTGTATTCGTCGGTGGAAGCGCTCCCGATCTAGTGCATATTGCTGCCACTCGCCTTTACGAGCTGCTGTGTATGCAAATCTCCAACTGATCATTAAGTGCGTCTCGTTAGCATAACGAACCTTCTTCTCCCCGTCACCACTCATCTTCGACTGACGCGCACAGGCATTTTTTTTTTAATTGCCGGGCGGGAGCGGTGTCGATGCGGTCAAGACAATCGTCGCGGTATTGTTTGTTCTCACGGGTAGGGCGGGTGGCGGCGTCCTTTGAGAACCGGTCGCTAGCGTGGAGGTGGAGGAGGAGGGGGTAGCATCTGTCGGGGCGGGCGGCGGCGGTCCGGCAATCGGCCGAGCGAGTAGGGGTCGCAGGTGCGAGTACAGACATGTCGAGGGGTCTACAGGTCTGGACCTGTCGGAGGTGCCGCTTGTCTGGTGGCGGCACCGAGGGGTGGAGGGGGGCAGGGGGCGGGGGGGGGGCGGGGTGTCGTGTGTGGCCGAGGGAGGTGTTGCAACCTGTCAATCATCCTTAAGTGCGATATGGCGGCGTCCTTTGATTAGCGGTCGGGCAAGTAGCGAATCAAAAGGACCTAAATGTAAACTGTCAATCATCTTTCGTTCTTCCAGGAAGACCTATCAATCATCCTGTGGCGGTATCCTTTGATCTGCGGTCAGGCAATTGGCCGAGGGAGGAGGGGTGGGGGGTAATTCAAATTTCCCGCCAAAAAACAAAAGACGCGCGAATCTCAGTGGCGTGAAACCGGCACTACCATACTACTTAAATATCCTTTGATAAGTTGGCCAAGTTGATAAAACGCAAAACTGTAGCAGCTGCTCGTGTGTCATCAGCTAAAATTTCCTCCAGAGTAGACGGAAAGTGAAGGGCTACACGGAGATGATTAAAATTAACACAAGACAGTAAGACATGTCGCACTGTCAGCAGTTCACCGCAGGAGCACAACGGAGCAGGGTCGGCGGTTAGCAAATGACGGTGGCTGAAACGGCAGTGACCGATCCGCAACCGGGTCAGGATGACCTCCTCTCGCCGAGAGGGGCGTGAGGAGGTCCGCCAAGCGGTCGGGATCAGTTTTACAGTTCGCAATTTATTGTTGTACAGCGAAAACCACGCACGGTACCATGAGGACACGATACTCCGGCGAAGAGCCCGTTGAACATCGTCCGATGGGACGAAAAAGGTAGCAATGCGAGGCAAAAGAGCTGCGGCCTTGGCTGCTATGTCGGCAGTATCATTCCCGGGCACACCTACGTGGCCAGGGATCCACAGGAAAGAAACGTGACAGCTGTCATCTGTTAGCAACTGGAGGGAGCGTTGGATCCGATACACGAGAGGATGGTTCGAGAAAGGGTCCTTAAGACTCTGCAGGGCACTAAGGGAGTCCGAACATATGGCGGTGGCGACACGTATACGAGACGGCCTGGTGGAGTGCAAAAAGCTCAGCCGTGAAATTTGAGCACCGGTCAGGGAGCTTGTATTGGAAACGGTTGTCCCCGATGACGAAGGCAGATCCGACACCGGCAGTGCTCTTGGAACCATCAGTATAAATAAATATGGCATTATCGAAACACGAACAGAGTTCGACAAGCCTCGAGCGGTATACCAAATCCGGAGTGCTCTAAGTTCGAGGTGAGTGTGAACCTGGGCCTGATGCCACAGTGGCAATGGGCTTCCGCTCAACCGAAAGGTGGAAGGAAGGGTAAAATCGAGCCGCTGTAGCAGGCGGCGAAACCGAACTCCAGGTGGAAGCAAGGCAATCGCAGACAACTGATATTGGCGATCGAGTGAGTCGTCAAAAAATAATCGGTAAGGTGGATGGTTGAGCATCGACCGCAGGCGGCATGCGTACCGACACAAGAGTATGTCGCGCCAAGTGGTCAAGGGTAATACAGCAGCCTCGGCATACAGACTTTCAACAGGGCTGGTATAAAATGCACCAGTCGCCAGACATAATCCCCGATGGTGGATAGAGTTGAGACGGCGGAGAATCGACGGCCGTGTAGAAGAGTATACAAGGCTTCCGTAGTCGAGCTTCGACTGAACAATAGCCTGGTAAAGGTGAAGCAGGACGGTACGGTCCGCTCCCCATGATGTGCCACTCAGAACACGAAGAACATTAAGTGATCGGGCACAACGGGCAGCCAGGTAGGATACATGTGTGGACCAGCAAAGTTTACGATCCAACATTAGCCCCAAGAATTTCGTAGTCTCCACGAAAGGGAGAGCAACAGGGCCGAGACGTAGAGACGGTGGAAGAAATTCCTTGTATCTCCAGAAGTTGATGCACACCGTTTTCTCAGTGGAGAATCGGAAGCCGTTTGCGATGCTCCAGGAATATACACGGTCAAGACAGCGTTGGAGAGAACGCTCCAAGAGACACGTCCGCTGGGAGCTGCAATAAATTGCGAAATCGTCTACAAAAAGGGATCCGGAAACTTCGGCTGAAAGGCAATCTACGATCGGATTGATTGCAATGGCAAAGAAAGCCACACTCAAGACGGAGCCCTGCGGTACCCCATTCTCCTGGCGAAAGGTATCTGACAAAACAGAGCCCACCCGTACCCGGAACTTGCGATCCGCCACAAACGCTTGAATGAAAAGAGGAAGGCGGCCCCGAAGGTCCCATGTGTGCAATGTGCGGAGAATGCCCGCTCTCCAACAGGTATCGTATGCCTTCTCCAAGTCGAAGAACACTGCTACTGTTTGACGCATCTTTAGAAAGTTATTCATAATGAAGGTCGACAACGTAACGAGGTGATCAGCCGCAGAGCGGTGTCGACGAAAACCGCATTGGACATTTGTTAGGATGCGGCGAGATTCTAGGAGCCAGACCAACCGAGCGTTAACCATGCGTTCCATCACCTTACAGACACAGCTCGTCAGAGAAATGGGGCGATAACTGGAAGGAAGATGTTTGTCCTTCCCTGGTTTGGGGATGGGGACAACAATGGCTTCACGCCAACTTGTGGGAACATGGCCTTCAGTCCATATGCGATTGTAGGTACCAAGAAGAAAACACTTGCCCGCAGGAGAGAGGTTCTTCAGCATCTCAATATGAATTGAATCGGGCCCGGGAGCAAAAGATCGGGACAGGGCGAGAGCACGGTCTAGCTCCTGCATGGTGAAGGCGACATTATAATTTTCACGATTCAAAGAGTGGAAAGAAGGCGGCCGTGCCTCCTTTACCTGTTTGCGAGGGAGAAAGGCAGGGTGGTAATGGGCAGAGCTCGAAACCTCCGCAAAGAAACGGCCCAATGCGTTGGATACATCAGCGGGGTCCACAAGGACTGCGTTCTCCACGGTCATGCCAGGAATCGGGGAGTAGACCTTGATGCCGGATAAACGGCGTAGGCCACCCCAAACAACCGTGGAGGGAGTAAAACGGTTAAAAGAACTATTAAAAGCAGTACAGCAAGCTTTCTTGCTGTCGTTTATGATATGACGACATTGCGCTCTCATGCGTTTATAATGTATGCAATTCTCGAAAGTTGGGTGGCGGCGGAAGGTGCGTAAAGCACGGCGCCGGGCTCTAAGCACGTCGCGGCAGGCTGCAATCCACCAAGGGACCGGCACACGACGTGGAGGAGATGATATACGAGGTATGGAACTTTCGGCAGCGGTGAGAATAACCTCTGTGAGGTAGTCGACCCGACTGTCACAGTTGGGAAAATTCTGATCGTGAAAAACAGCCATGGAAGAATAAAGCCCCCAGTCGGCTTTAGAAATGTTCCAACTGGTGGGACGAGGAGATGGGGAATGATGCAGGAAGTGGATGATACAAGGGAAATGGTCACTCGAGTACGTGTCAGAAAGTGCATACCACTCAAACCGACCGGCAAGCTGAGGAGTGCATATTGTGAGGTCTATATGGGAATAAGTGTGTGTTGTGTCTGAAAGGAAGGTCGGTGCACCGGTGTTGAGGCAGACAAGATTGAGGTGTTGGAGAATGTCCACCAAAAGGGAGCCTCTCGGACAAGGAGCCGGAGAGCGCCATAGGGGGCTGTGGGCATTAAAGTCGCCTACCAACACGAAAGGTGAAGGGAGCTTGTGAACAAGATGTAGCACATCTGCCCTAGTAAGGGCAGATGACGATGGCGAAAAAATATTACAGAGGGAAAAAGTAAATGTGGAAAGGGTGATGTGGGCAGCAACTGCCTGTAGGTGAGTATGCAATGAAATGGGATGGTAATAGACATCGTCTCGAAGGAGCATCAGAACCCCTCCATGTGCTGGGATACCTTCCACGGGTGGCAGGTCTAACCGCACAGAGGTGTAGTGGGGAAAGTCTGCACGATCACTTGGACGCAACTTAGTTTCTTGCAGGCAGACTAGAAGCGGGCAGTGCAATCGAAGGAGTAGTTTTAATTCCTCCCGATTGGAACGAATGCTGCGAATATTCCACTGAAGGAGCGCCATGATAAAAAATGAGAGAAGAAAAGAATATAAAAAAGAACAAGCAGGTGGGGTCACCTCGACGGCCGCTGAGGACTGGACTTCGAGGGAGCACTGCTATCGCCATCTAGTGGCAAAGGGTCATGTTCCATTGGTTCGATCGACGCGTCTGCCACCTCCCGGAGATGATCAGGAGGGGCAGCTTCCACCGCCGGTAAATGGCCGGGTGCCCGGCAGACGGAGCGTCCCGGTGAAACAGAAGACGGCCGAGACCGGCAACTGTTGGATGGCGTGACCGAAGAGTCACGTCGCGGCGGGGAAGGGGGGGCTGTTTTTTCTGGAAGCCTTCTTAGAAGTATGACGGGTTGAAGAAGTGGTTGACGATTGAGAAGTCGGAGTCTTGAGAAAATCTTCACGGACGGGTTCTTTTTTTGGGTGCCCGAGATGTGTGTGAACTGGTGTGTGAACTGGTCGACGAATTCGCTGTAGAATGGGCAGAAGGGATTGGAGAGGGGGAACGAGCAATTTTCGGGCTAGCCGACCTGACGACAGTGTCACAGAACGCAAGATCGCAAGTCTGAATGCCTACCTCCTTAGTTGGTCGAGGGGAGGCAGTACCTGATGGGAGTACAGCGGGCTTCCTACTCGCTAATAATTTCCGAGCGACATAGGTGGAGACCTTTACCTCCACACGAATCTCTTGGATGACCCGCTCTTCTTTATAAACGGGGCAGTCCCGTGAAGAAGCAGCATGGTCACCCATGCAATTAATGCAGCGAGGGGATGGAGGTAGACATTCACCCTCATGAGCGTCTCTGCCACAGGTGGCGCACTTGGCTGCATTTGGACAAGATTTACTTGTATGATTGTACCTTTGGCAATGGAAGCAGCGTGTAGGATTTGGTATGTACGGGCAAACTGAAATGACTTTGTAGCCCGCTTTCACTTTAGATGGTAGGTCAACCCTGTCAAAAGTTAAGAAGACAGTACGGGTTGGCACGAGGTCATTGTTAACCTTTTTCATGACGCGATGGACAGCTGTGAGTCCCTGATCTGACATATAGTTCAATATCTCCTCATCTGATAACCCATCCAGCAATCTAGAGAACACTACCCCCCGCGAAGAGTTGAGGGTGCGGTGAGCCTCCACTTTCACAGGGAAAGTGTGTACTAGTGTGGCTCGAAGTAACTTCTGCACCTGGAATGCATTCTCTATTTCGAGTAACAAGGTCCCGTTGCGCTGCCTGGAGCAGGTCTTCAAGGGACCTGCGATCGCATCGACACCCTTCTGAATGATAAACGGATTTACTGAAGAAAAATCCTTATTGTCGGTACGTGATACCACCAGGAACTTAGGGATATTAGGCAATGCTTTCTGTGGCTGAGAATCATGTTTCCGCTTATGGGTCAGGGTTATAGATGATGTGGAAGGTTTCATGGCGGAGGTGTCCCCCGTGATTACTGGCGTCTCCGATGGCGTGGTCCTTCCTTGTGGGGGCCCTTACTGAGGGCGCACCCGCCTTAGGTGACTGTTCGCACCTCAGGTCACACCTCCCGAGAACGGATGGTGGGACCAATCAGCATGTTCCGAAGGTATCAGCTCGGGTAATCACCTCTCCCTGGGCCCGGCCTTTACCGGGGGGTACGTACGTGCCCTACATGTCTACCCGGGGCAGGGAGTTACGCCTTACCCCATCACCGGCTACGCAGAGCGTGGGTCGACCTTCAGACACGCACAGGGAGGAGAGAAAGGAGGAAGGAGAGAAAGGGATGAAGGAGGAGGGAGAATCTCAAACGCCGAGGCGGAGATTAAAGGGTGAGTCGAGAACAAGGAGAAAGGAAAAAGAGGGGAAGGCTGAAGAACAGGAAAGGAAGAGGACCAAGAAGAGAAGGCAGAGGAAGCGAAAAAGAAACCTTCGACTGATGAAAAACGCCCGTCTCTGGGTGAAGGCACAAACCGGGGGGAAAGAGGGAAGCGGCCTTGGACGGAAGAAAGGTCGCTTCGGCTCGGGGCCCTGTGTGCGCCACACACATACCCACGAAAGAGCTGTGGGCCCCCTGGGGGTTGGGCCGATTTGGCCACGGTCCAGGAAGCTCCTCCCATGCAGTCCTCCTTACAGTTGGCCCAGAATAGCGAGGACTTGATCGAGGATCAGGTAGCAGCTATTCAGTCTCGCCACGGTGTTCCTCAATATAAACAGGCCAGACCCTCATACGTCTCCAGCCGACCCAGAGAACCACAGACTCCATGGGTAGCCGGACAATGTCAGTTCAACTCCTCCCGACGCCTGTCCCGACCTCTGCCTTCGTGGCCTGACTGTTTCCAGTCTCATTATCGGGTGGTGGGCCTATTGCCAAAAATGCACGCGGCATGGACATTTAGCATCCACATGTTAGTCTTCATCTCCAGGCTGGTGGCAAAACCCACAACCTATGGATATAAATCAAATCGCCACCGATTCTGTCTTCCTGGGGTCGATAATCTTCCTGGATATGGTCATCAATGGGAAGGATGTCAAGTTGCAAAGCGACACCGTCCCCCTTGTGATCCTCTTGAACTATGCAGCCTACTTGCACCTACAATAAGCAAACCGTTCCTCTCCTGGGCCAAGTCACCCTGATGTCAAATATCGGAATGTCTTAAGGACTCTGACCTTCTTAGTAGTAAACGGTGATCGCATGGAAAATCTCTTTGGTATGGATGCCTTTCGAGCATTTGGATTTTGCATAAACGATTCTGTTAACGTGGTCTCCCCAGACATCCCACTTCGGGAATTGGACGCTATCTGCTCTGAATATGCTGATCTGTTTGCCCTTGGCCTTGGCAAAGCTATGAACTTCACTGTTCACATCACCCTGAAGCCCTCAGCCAGTCCAAACTTTTGTAGGGCACATCCAGTGCTGATGGCCTTGCGCCGTCAACTCGCCGACGTGTTAAAACGGCTCATGGAGTTGAACGTCCTGGAACTGGTAACCCACACCTACTGTGTGTCTCCCATCGTGATCATCTAGAAACCGTCAGGGAAGCTCCGCATCTGCGGCGATTTCAAGGTGACGATCAACGCCCAATCTCACATTGACACATTTCCCCCTTCCTCGTCTTGACGAATTGCTGTCCTAACTGGCTGGGGGTTATTACTTCACGAAGATTGACCTCGCAGAAGCTTATTTTGAAATCTCACTCTATGCCGCCTAGCAATCTCTGTCAATCATCAACACTCTTTGCGGACTCTAGAGGCTCAAAAGATTGATGTTAGGCATTGCCAGCGCGCCCACAATCTTCCAGCGATACTTAGCTCAGCTGTTCGCAGACATTCCTTGATGCATCAACTATCTGGACGATATCGTACTGACTGGATCATCCCCGCAAGACCACCTATACAACTTGCGTCTCTTACTTTTTCCGCTTGCGAGACGCCGGCCTCCGCTGCAATTTGGAGAAATATGCTTTCTTTCAGCCTCAAATCCAGTACCTTGGCCGCATCATATCTTGTGATAGAGTGCGTCCAACCTCTGAATATGCCAGGCCATCCAGAAGCTCCTTCACCCAACGACATTGAAGGAGCTCCAATCGTTCCTTGGGCAGGTAGCTTATTATCGCCCTTTCATTCCTGGAGCTGCGGAGTTGACCTCTGCTTACTATGTTGTTCAGGAAGAATACACCATGTACTTGGTCTGAAGAATATGAGACGGCTTTCCAGACGCTGAACCATCAGTTGGAAACAGCTCCATTCCTCGCCCCATTCCAGCCTGGTAAACCTCCAGTCAATCAGCTGATGCCTCTGACTGTGGGGTCGGAGTTGTCCTCACTCACCGAAACCCGAATGGCACAGAGCAGCCCTTTGCTTGGGTATCAAAGACCCTTACTCTTGCACAGTCCAGGTATTCACAAATTGAAAAAGAAGCTTTGTCGATCGTTTTCGCCTTGACTAAATTTCAGATCTTCCCTTATGGTGTCAAGTTTCACTTAATAACCGATCAACCACTGGTCGCCTTATTTCCCCCACCTTCTCCAATTCTGGCTAAAACATCGCACTGCCTGCAGAGCTGGGCACTGTTCCTCTCCAGGTTCAACTTATCCGTCCATTATAAATCATCAGCGAAGCATTTCAATGGAGATGCCCTGTCCCGGTTTCCAGCTGACCCAGATCCTGCTTTCGACGCTCAAGAGTCGCTTATGTTTCAGGTCGATGAGGCCATCGACGAGGCCCTGCATGCGATTCCAGTCATCAGTATCTGAGTTGCAGGTGCCACCGCTGCCTACGCTATTCTGTGATGGGTTCGTGACTACGTCCTCGAGGGTTGGCCTCAGTGACTGCCAGCATATACCGACGATCTCCTCCACCCCTTCTACAACATTCGCCATGAGCTGCAACTTGTGGATGGAGTGCTTCTCTGAGTGGACCAGCAGGTGCAACCCGAGGTCGTCGTGCCAGCTTCCCTCCGATCACACATCCTAACCTTGCTCCAGAATAAAGGCCCTGGCTCGCATGGCATGTATACTGGTCAGGTATGACAAGTGACATTGAGCATCTCATTCAGGCATGCACACAGTGCATCTCGCAGCTTCCGGCCTCTCGCCAAACTCTCTCATCCTGGCCCGCAACTACCTCTTCCCTGGGAAAGCATCCATTTGGATTTTGCCAGCCCATTCCTCAAGGCCCCATGGCTCTTGGTCATTAATGCCTATTCCCGTTACCCCTATATCATCCATTGCAGTTCCACTATTACTGCATCTACTATCAAAGCCCTTTCCAAAATTTTGCAATTGAATTCCTCCCTCAAATAATCGTCACTGACAAAGGTCCCTAATTTCAGAGTGGCGAATTCCGTCATATTGTCAAACGGTATCCATCACCTTCCCACCCCACCATTCCATCCTTAAGCAAATGGCGAGGCAGAACGCCTCGTCCAGACATTGAAAATCCAAATGCTAAAACGCGTTCAGGACAACACAACCGACGAGGCTCTCACACTCTTTCCAAGTTCCTACAGGTCCACACCCATTGGTGACAAGTTGCCAGCAGAACTCCTGCATGGGCACCACCCACATACCCAGTTGCATCTCATAATCCTGGCCTCGTGTCCTCTACCACTTCCGAGGCTTCCTCATTTTTGCTCCGGCATCCCAATTTGGGACCATGGATTTGGACGCCAACAACCATGGATTCCAGCAACTATTACTCGTCAACGAGGCAGACAGAGATAGTTCGGCACCTCAACCAGATCCACCCTCGACAGATACCATCCCCACCCACGGCCCCCACTCCTCTGACGCCACCTCATGCCTTGTCCTTCGCCTTCTCTGGAAATACGCCACCAGTACCGCAACGATGGGTTTTCTTCTGACCCAGGTAACCATCTGGACGACCTGGAATGGCAGATCCCACCAAAGGGGAGACCAGACCGGCCACACCTAGTGCCAAGCTCTGAGCTGGCGCCAACTGTACCTTCTTGGCTCCAGCCCTGAGAGACACCTGATGTGGACATGGGCCCTCAGCCTCTGCATCCCACCATCTCCTCAAGAGCGTCTGGTCGCGGTCCGCCTGCCAAGCGCAACCTGCCACCACCGCCTTACTCCACTACGATTGGATACGGGCGCCTCGTTCGAGACGAGGCAAGGCGGATGCTGACGATGAAATGGACATCTCCACGGTGCATCCGGACCCGCAGGCCTAGGTCTGCTTCTGTAAGAGGGGAGGGGTGTTACGACCGCGGTACTCGATGCCTACAGCTTCGACTACCCTTCCAACAGCAAAATGTCGTGGGTTGCCAGTTCCTTAAGAGTCGGGCGCCATAACTGCAAAACATCCAGGGATAGCCACAATGCGATAGCTCGAAGCTCTCGAACAGGGGGCTCCACCAGTGCGATCCTGGGCGTGGCATGGAACAAGCGCTCTCTTTGATAGTTAGAGGACCCAGCTGACCCTAATATAAGGCCAGCGCAGACTCACCAGCTGCAGTCTCATCGGCGATCGTCTCGGAGGATCGTGCTCTGCAATACGATAAGAAATGTCTGTGTTTGTGGGTTGTGGCCTCGGACTTGTGCAGGCACAAGTTATGACATTTATATTACTTGTTTCACACTGTACCGATTAGAGGAATAAAATTGTTGTTGACATTGGTATTCAGACATGAATAACGCGTTAATTAAGTCTATTACAAGTAACTGATTCTGACTGAAAAATATTTTCCTCTGCTTAATTTCAGGTATTTATATATAAAAAAGTAATGCTTTTTCGAAAAAAACACATGCTCATTGAAAAAAAAACTAAACTCAGTATTCAGCTAAAGCATGCCAATAATGAGGATGCACACAAATATATAGTAAGGATGGAGGTGATTCTTTATTAGAATGCGTATATACTTTGTTTACATCTGGTGGCGAGTGGTTCCAGCCGTAGTGGTCTCCGAAAGCTAAGTTCCAATAATTGTTTGTGTTATTGTAGTTAAATTATTAAAGTTAGTAGATTTCAGGAGGTGTTATCACGCTAGTTATTTATTAAATTTTGTACTTTTCAACAGGTGACTTGCTGTTTTTAACGTAGTTGAGGTTGGGAAACTTTAAGTTACGGTATTTGACAACTCTTGTACTCTCACTGTGTTTAGTTAGTTTATTAGTGACGCTTGAATTTGAACTTGTTTATACAAGCAACAGTGTAAAGTTTCTGTAGTAGTGTTATTTGCTCTTTTCTGATAGTATTAGTTGTTATTGTTACTTGATTTGTAGAGAATGAGCTTTGTTGATTGCTGTAATTAAGAGGTACTTCCTAGTTCTTTTGTAGAAACGTAACTTCATAACGTAGACATCTAGTTTTTCTTGACAAATAATTGTGAAATTTTACCATGAGTGAAAACTGTGGGCTCTGTTGTAGGGTCATGCGTAGTGGGCTGCAGTGTGGGATTTGTCGTAAGTATTTTCATGGGGGGAAGTGCAGTGGGGAAGCCAGTGGACATTGTGGTGAGGTTCTCTCCTGGAACTGTAGGATTTGCAGCAGGAATAAGATAGAGGAGCAGGATCGTTTGATCTGCGCTCTTCAGGTGCAGTTGAAAAACGCTAAAGAGGAACTAGGTAGGTTGAGGAGGGTAGGGGGGCTGGGGAATGGGAACTGGCAGCTGGCAAGGAGGTAGCTAGGAGAAGGTATTCAGATAGCCTTACACTGCAAGTTGCAAATAGGTTTGACCAACTGTCAGAGTTGAGTGGAGATGAACCTCCTTTAGCTGTAGGAAGTACGCAGCAGACCTCAGCTGTTAGGAAGTGGAAATTTGTAGAGAGGGCTCTTAGGAAGAAGAAGGTTCTGCTGCTAGGCAGTTCTCATGGTAGAGGTGTTGGCCAACAGTTGCAGGAAGTACTTGGGAGTGAGTACCAGGTCACCAGCATAGTGAAGCCTAGTGCAGGGTTAGCTCAGGTCACTTGTAACATAGGGGACTTATGTAGGAATTTCTCAAAATAGGATCAGGTAGTTACAGTGGGTGGGGCCGGGAGTAGTCTTGATAGGGATGGGGAATATGATATAGGTGGTGATCTGGAAAGGATAGCAGCTCAAACTGGTGGCACGAATGTGCATTTCGTGCAGCTATTTCAGCGTCATGATAAGCCTTGTCTTAATACGGTTGTCAGCCGTGTTAACACGGGGCTTGAGAAGGCGCTGATGACGGAGGGCATGGATCACGTTGCAGTGGTGCCACTTGAGACTATCCAAACGTCGGATTTTACTAGGCACGGTCTGCACCTCAATGGGTATGGTAAGGGGAGGTTCGCAAAGCGTATAGGTGACAGTGTAGTAGGCGGTGGGGGTGTCACTCAAGGAAAAATTCCTGTAGTAGTTGGTGTTAGGGCTGCACCTTTTTTACACTGAAGACAGCTGATAGGTATTCATGCTTAAAGGAAGTCCCTCTAAGAAAGGAACCACCTTTGACAAAGTCTAAGAATATACGTAATAAGGGAATTACTGTTTTTCATCAAAATATACAGGGTATCAGAGATAAAGTTAATGAACTGCTCATTGATACTGATTCTGACATTATTGGTATTTCAGAGCACTTTTTAAGTGGTGTGACAATTCAGAGACTTCCTTTGCCAGGATACAGGTTAGCTGCCTTCTACTCTAGGAGTTCCTTGCAGTGTGGGGGAGTGGCCATGTATGTTAAAAACGATTTTTCATCGGAGTCAATCGATTTTTCTAAATACTGCGCAAAAAAGATATTTGAATGTTGTGCAGGAGTTGTTAATGTTAATGGAACTAAAATAGTAATTGTTGTTATTTATAGATCCCCTGACTCAGATTTTAAAATGTTTCAGCCCAAACTGGAATTGGTTCTGGGTTCACTGTATAGGAAGTATAAAAATTTAATTGTGTGTGGAGATTTCAACATTAATTGTGTTGGTGATAGCTCAAGGAAAAGTCAGCTGTTAGAGCTATTTAATTCCTATAACATGATGCAAACTGTATTTTTTCCAACGAGAGTGCAAGGAAATAGTAGTTCTACGATTGACAATATTTTTGTTCATTCTTCATTATTAGAGGGGCACTCTGTCAGTAGAATAGTAAATGGCCTCTCAGACCAGGATACCCAACTTTTAATTCTAAAAAGTATTTTTTCTCAAACAAATGTTAAACATAATTATCAACTACTCAGAAAAGTTAATCCAGTTGCAACTAAGACCTTTTTAAGCTTAATTAAGGAACAAGAATGGCAGGATGTTTATAGTGCTGATAATGCAGATGATAAATATAATGCTTTTCTGAACATATTTCTTATGCTGTTTGAAAGTTGCTTTCCGCTAGAACGCTCAAAACAGGGTACTTCCTGTAACAGACAGCCAGGGTGGCTGACAAAGGTGATAAGAGTATCATGTAGAACTAAGCGGGAATTGTATCAAAATGTTAGAAGCAATCAGAATGAAGATGCAGTAGCTCGTTACAAACAGTACTGTAAGGTTCTGAAAAAGTCATTAAGAATGCAAAAAGTATACGGTATGCAAAAAGAATTGCAAACTCTCGGGATAAAATTAAAACTATCTGCTCAGTCGTGAAGGAAGTGTCTGGTAAGCAACAGCAGGTAGAAGATATGACGTCAGTGCGTAGTAGGAATGTTTCTGTTACTGACAAGTTAGAGATATGTGCAATATTCAATAATCACTTTCTGAATATAGTAGGGGAATTAAACAAAACTCTAGTTTCTACAGGTTATCATATATCATTTTTAGAAAATGCCTTTCCGAGGCTGTTACCTGAAATGGTCCTTCATGATACTTCCATAGGTGAGATTGAGTCAATAATTAAATAATAAAGACTAAGGACTCTTGTGGATATGATGGGGTATCTAGCAGAATTCTAAAGTACTGTTCTCCATATGTTAGCCCAGTACTAAGCAATATTTGTAATTTTTCCTTTCAGAATGGTCAGTTTCCTAACAGATTAAAGAACTCAGTAGTGAAACCACTTTATAAAGAAGGAGAAAGGGATAATGTAGACCACTATAGACCTATTTCTGTGCGGTCGGGTTTTTCTAAAGTTATTGAAAAGGCTGTATATCCAAGATTAATTGATCATTTCAGTTCATATAATTTATTGTCAAACGTACAGTTTGGTTTTAGAAGCGGTTTAACGACTGAAAATGCTATATTTTCGTTTCTCTGTGAGGCACTTGATGGATTAAATAAGAGGCTATGGACATCAGGCGTCTTCTTTGATATAACAAAAGCGTTTGTGTTGATCACAAAATATTGTTGCAGAAGTTGGAACATTATGGAATACGGGGAGTAGCCCACAACTGGTTCACCTCTTACTTTAATAATAGACAACAGAAGGTAATTCTCCGCAGTGTAGAAAATGGCTATGACGTGCAATCCCAATGGGGCACAATTAAGTATGGGGTGCCCCAGGGGTCTGTTTTGGGACCACTGCTGTTTCTTATTTATATAAATGATGTGCCTTCGAGTATAACAGATGACTGTAAAATATTTTTGTTTGCTGATGATACCGGCTTGGTAGTGAAGGATTTTGCTCGTAATTTTGACACAGTATCAAATAATGCAGTTCAAGAGATAAGTTCATGGCTTGTAGAAAACAAGTTTTTAAATCACAGCAAAACTCAGTTTTTTTACAGTTTCTAACACATAATTTGACGAAAGCTGACATTCTGATTACACATAATGGGCATGTGATAAGTGAGTCTGAACAGTTCAAATTTCTAGGTGTTCATATAGACAGTAAGCTGTCATGGAAAGCCCATGTTCAGGATCTTGTTCCAAAACTAAATTCTGCTGTATTTGCCATTGAAACAATATCTGAGATAAGTGATTTTTCAACACGAAAAGTAGTCTATTACGCTTACTGGCACTCACTTATCACGTACGGCATTGTTTTTTGGGGTACCTTGCCTGATGCAAAAAGGATATTTGTGGCTCAAAAACGGGCGGTTCGAGCAATATCTTGTGTAAGTTCGCGAACGTCATGTCGACCCCTTTTCAGTAGTCTGGGAATTTTGACTCTGGCGTCACCATACGTTTTTTTCTTTAATGTCGTTTGTTGTTAATAATATCAGCTTATTCCCATGCGTTAGTAGCAGTTACTCGGTGAATACTAGACAGAAGTCGAATCTACATTTGCATCACACCACCTTAAAACTTGTGCAGAAAGGGGTACAGTATTCTGTGGCGTCCATTTTCAATAAGCTGCCACAATAACTAAAGAAACTTAGCACTAATCCACACGCTTTCAAATCTAAATTGAAGAGTTACCTTATGGCTCACTCCTTTTATTCTGTCGAGGAACTCCTAGAAAAGTTAAACAATTAAGCTAATTCATTTTTTTCTTTATTGATTCTTTTCACTTTGTCTTAAGATTGTCGTGTGCAAACGACTACTTAAAAATTAATGTATTGACTTGTTCCACGACCATGGAGTCTCACTCCTCAATTGGGTCCTATGGAACAGAAAAAACAAATAAATAAATAAAACACTCTTTGTGCAGATATAACTAGCTGACAATAATGACAAAATAGAGAATGATAGGTACTGCAATCCTAAAGACATTGCTACATTTCATATATCAGAATTAAAGTAAAATGTCTTCTTAACCCTTTGAGTACTGCAGTCATGATATGCCGCTGAACTCCACCTTACTGTAGTGCCTGTGGACGTCGTTTACCAAATGTTCAAATGTTTGTGTAGTCTATGGGACTTAACTACGGGGTCATCAGTCCCTAAACTTACAAACTACTTATGAACTACTTACGAACTAGGACGGCACAAATATCCATGCCCGAGGGGGGAGTCGAACCCCCGACAGTAGTCGCCGTGCAGACCGTGACTGGAGCGCCTCAGTCTCCTCGGCCACCGCGGCCGGCCGTCGTTTACCGCTTCAGTCGTGTTTACCGTGGGCCCTGCAAACGGCATTTCCCGCACAGCCTCGCCGGTATCTGAGGCCTAATGATGGCGTATACCGCAGCTGATTCCACTGTCTGTGGGCCTGCGGACTTCAATAGTCGCTCACGGCTGCTGTTTACACTCTGACCGCCACAGCGTTTGGAGCACCTAGAATATTTATCAACCAATTCGCAGAAAACTATTCAATGAAACAGTTTCATTTTTTACATCCTATAGTGTGATATATTAGCTCGATACTGATCTCACTTTACGTTCGTTATTCGTTATAGTTACTGAGTTACATCAACTTAAGTAAACTGCTGCACAAAAATTTGAAGAGTTCACAGATGAAAAATCCCATTTCATAGGTTTTGTGTATAGTTGATTTTAGCACATACAGAGCTGCGGATGAAATATAGGTAAGATATCTAAATTTTATTTAAGATTGCGAGCAGAAAAATAACTCATTTCATTCTTAATATATAGGGTATCATGTCCAACGGACAGATGCGGAAAGTGCGCGTATTTCTGTCCATGCGGACTTGGCGGCTCTACGAAATACCTGTCATCTGATTTTTAGCAAACAGTTTCGTATGTAGTTTCAGGCTATTATTGTTCGAAGCTCTTTTATCTTTTGAACAGTTCAGTCCTTCAAAACGAAGGAAATTTGGAATTGGATATGTCTTGCTAATGATTAATCATTATAGACACAGGCATAAGAACAGACATTGAAATCCATAATTTGCTAGAAACCGGTTTTTGTAAAAGGTGTGTCAAATATAGCCTACACTGTTTTCACCTTCTCACAAAAATAGCCATGTTTACGACAACTTTGTAGTCTATTGGAAAGCAGTAGGTGGCTGAAATTTTTTCTTCCTCAACCCTGTGTTGCGACCCTATGAAGTACTACGTTTTATGTTCAGAATGCATTTACATTAGGAGAGATAAGAATAAAAATTTACACATTTTTCGTGGCGTGATTTACGCGTTAAACTTTGATTCAAATTATCTAGCATTGTTGGCCTGCGTTTGAGGACCAAGTACAACTTTTTACAATTAAAAATAATTGACTTTCTAATCAGCCAAGTTTGGAAGGTGTTATAGAACATAGCGTTTTGCAAAATAGGGTTGAAAATACCGCACTTTTATCCTTTTCTAAAATCTTCAATTTTGCAATTCACGTTTCAGAACCTTCTATTGTTAGGTTACCACATTCGAAGTTTCATGTTCGTCATAGCTTTAGTTCCTGAGATATATCAAGCGAAACGTTGATTTTTTTGGGCGCCTTTTTCTTTTTTAAGCAACTTTGTTTGAAATTTTGTGTATATATATATATAGAACGTAAAAATTATTTTCAATATTATTCCTATGAGGACGCATACAGTTGTACACGATAGGCGAATTTCATATTTTTCAGCAAAATATGGCCCGAGCTATAAGGACTCAAAGTTGTTAGGATTTCACGCTCGCCCTGCGCAAAGTCGCTCATGGCGTCAAGCAAATGACTACATCTCGGCCAGTATTGCTTACACGAATCTTAAGGTTTACTAATGTTCTTTGGGGACATGTTCGAATGTTCACATAAAATTGCCCATGATGGTCGAGCTGGAAAATGTTCCGAAGTTAGGTGATTTCACATGGATGGAATCGGGAGTTACATGTTAGCAGCGTAAACAGTTTCAGTGTACATTATGTCTGTCGAGCAATGATTTCCAGATTCAAAGTCATGGAATAATTATCCAGATATACTTCGTTTATTTGTAATGTCAGGGAGCACACTGCGAGATGGTCGCTGCCGCCCTGGATCCGTAAGTACTCTGGCCATAGTCCAGTGAACTAGTGCCTCAAAACAGCCTGTTTCGTAACAAAATTCCGAAAGCTTTTTTCTCAACGGTTCTGTATGTTTTTTGGGGCGCTGAATTCCAATTTCAAGTTTGTTGCCTTGTAGGAGGTTGGCTTCACAACGAAAAACTCAAAATTTTGGCACTTTTTTCAGTTTCTTGCTTAGATCTCGAAAACTATTCGTTTCTCAAAGATATTCATTCTGAGCAAACTTAAAGTAGACAAAATTTCCTACAAAATGCACTACTCATGATTGATTTTCTCACGAGCAGTATAGGCGCTAGAACTCAATGAAGAAGAGCAAATTTTAGGCCCTTCTGCGAAAACGTCAAAAACGCACACTTGCACGCCCTACAACTCGAGAAATATACATGATATCATCAAAATCCCTACACCACGTGAAATTACATTAAATTTCCTACAAGGAACGTCTATAACATTCCATTTTCTCTTAATGGTGAGAAGCACCAAAAAGAAAAAAAGAGGAGTGTTGTGAGTGAAAAAGGCTTGAAATCTTTCATTCAAGCCAGTAAGAAGAGACAGGATGGTAAGTTTCTAATATTTAAGAGGAACACTGAAATTGAGGTTCATGAAAAAGGTAGGAAGAATTACGTGACAGGAGTAGTCTATTGCTGCTTATTGAAAGAGGACTCTAGAAAATCCTGAATCAAAACCATTACGTTCCATTATACCTGATTTTGCCTTTAAAACTCATTGTTTCTTACGTGGAGAGCAGGTGTCTCTGGGCTACGCCAAGATACAATAAAAAAGACCCCCTCAAAACGTAATTTGGTACACCCTGTGAGGAAATTAGCCGTTAGATAAAATGTTCTCACACTGGCAAGAAAAATAATGGATATGGGCGCAGTATAGTACGGCGTGTAGAGCCAGTTACTGACTTCGTAGCAGCTGATGTGCAGTACCATTTCCTATGCATGAGAACTCTACACCAGGCTCCACCGACTCATCATGAAGTTGCCAGACCCCCTGGAGATGAGATGCAAGATGCTATGCAAGCAATTTACTGTTTTCTAGAAAACAGCGATAAGGAATGTCAAGTCACCATGGAAGAACTGATGGAGCAGATTGAATGTGATTCGCGCCCACATCAGTGCACTATCAGAAGACACCTGCTTCAGAAGTATGGTGACGACATTTTAATTACAACAAGCAAAGTTTTATGTTTCAAAGCCAATGGACAGAAAATCATTCATGAATCCTGATATCGATATATTCAGAGGCTACCAGAGAAAGAAGAAAAGTGTGACATAATTGAAGCAGCTGCTGCAATAATTGTGGAAGACATACGATCTCAAGTACAGAATGTGACTTAATACCCCGCTTCAGAAAGGTTTCTGGGGGAATTTGAGGATGTCATTCCTGAGAGTCTTCGAGTTTTCATGGACGTTGTGGTGCTGAGCAAAAAGCGAGGGGATCTAGAGCTGAGGTATAAGCAATACGTCAAATCAGCGTATCAGGCAACAGCAAACGTGGCTTCCCTACGTCCCACTGTAGCTGCGGCTTAACAACACACCTTCAGAATTTTTCTTCAGATGCAGCAGTGGACTGGAAACTACTTGGATCCCCAGCAGTGGGGCTGGAAGTTGACAAAAAGTGGGTTGGCTCCCATTACCAAAAAGGCTTCTGCAACTTATATCTTGCAAATGCAAGACGGATTGTCATGGTTGGTGTGGATGCAGGCGAGCATAACTTTTCTGCACGAAATTGTGCCAGCAATTGTGCTCGATCATTGACGACACTTTGAATACAGAAGACGAAGAGGACTGGGACGAGCCACTTACAGCACCACTGTCTGAACCAGCTAAGGTGAAAGAAGGTATTAAATCATGTAATATTTTGCAGCATTATGCGTCTTTATTAAACAATTTTTGTCATAATATTAATCATTCAATTACATTGTTTTTCAGTTGAAGATCAACTACTGACTGTTCAGCCGGACTTTGCAAACCCCCTGATAGTTTACCTCGACCTTACGTTGCTCGAGATCCTTTACCTGGATCTTCACGAGACCAAGAAACATTGCCTGTGCCGAAAACAGTCAAATGGAGATTAATAAAATAACTGTGCATATGACATCAGTACAGGTATTTCTTCATACCAAAATCGCTACACAACTTACTTGTCTTTTGTAACCATATTGCTACACTAAAGGCACTCTTTTTTTATTCCAGATAGAAAACCTATAGGAAGAGATGACACAATCTTGAACTCGTCATTCACTCATTTCATGATACATGTACTTCATGTTACTATGTAACTTCAGCTTTCTGTTCAGTGGCATGTACCTAACACGATCTAAATATAATTTCATGGTTTTTTTTTCCTTCAAACGTACTTTCTCTTTCTCTTTAATCAATTCAAAACATTTTACAGTGCAAGCGAGAGATAGGCAGGGCGCAGAAAGCATTGCTAGTGATATTCTGTTTGGTGCTTTCCCCCTCTGCGAGAAAATGGAATATTACAGATGTTCCTTGTAGGAAATGTAATGTACGTTCTCGTGGTGTACGGATTTTGTTGATAACATGTATATTTCTAGAGTTGTAGGGCGAGCAAGTGTGCGTTTTTGACGTTTTCGCAGAAGGGCCAAAAATTTGTCCTTTTCATTGAGTTCTAGCGCCTATACTGCTCGTCAGAAAATCAAACATGAGTAGTGCATTTTGTACGAAATTTCGTCTAATTTTTCTTAGAATATACATCTTCGAGAAACGCATAGTTTTCGAGATCTAAGCAAGAAACTGAAAAAAGTGCTAAAATATTTGAGGTTTTTTGAGTTTTTCGTTGTGAAGCCGACCTCCTACAAGGCAGCAAACTTGAAATTCGAATTAAGCGCCCCCAAAAACATACAGAACCGTTCAGAAAAAACTTTCGGAATTTTGTTACGAGGACGGCCGAGCGGAGGGCTCAGACAGACACATTGCACCGCATGGGTGGCTGCCAGCGCAGGTAGACGGATTAGGCGGCCGCAGCGAGCTTAAATTTTACAAATGATTGTTAAAGGGAGGGAAGAAATGGAGGATAGGAAAGATAGGATTGACAGTGGCCGCATTTGGACATTGATATTAAGCAATGGCGACAAGTGAAAACGTGAGCCGGACCGGGAATAGAACCCAGGTCTCCTGCTTCGGGCCTGCGCAGAGGTGGAGAAGGGTCTAACGCCCGTCACCCCTTTTCGGAATGACTAAAACTGAGCCCTAATATTTTCCAAAGTTTTGTAATTCACAATTAAACAATATTCTTTTACATTAAATATGCCACAATACAGAAATTAAAACATTACACTTAAGCTTTGACTATTTATCTCAATTTATGTACATGTTTCATGAAATTTGTGTTTAATGTGGTACACAAATTCAAAGTCATCCTTTGACTAGTGTTTACTATGCTCAAATTATTTACATTATGTGTGTTTTTGAAGTGCACACATATTTTTTTGCCAATATTGTGTAGGCCTAATATTATTGTGACATGGAATTTTAATGTATTTCAGTTTGCGGTCCAATTTTTTATTAATACGGATTTGTATATGGTTGTCGTAGTTTTGTTAATTTTGAAGATAGTTTCTTAGTACCAAACAAATTATTAATTTTAGTGCATGAAAAATTATCAGTATTTAATTTAGGATCCAGTGATATATAAAACATGGTCTGCCCTAATTTATTTAAACAAAAGGTATATATGAAATCATGTTGTGCCATAGTTATAACATGTAGTATTGTTGTTTTTATACAAATTAGTATCTATATAGGTTCAGCAATTTCCGAAACTAAGTGTAATGCATTTTTAGTGTTTGCAGCTATTATTTACAAAAGTATTAAAAACTGAAAATTACGTAAAAGGTCAGCCAAAGTTATATTTAAATCAACGTACTATTTCTTAAAAGCGTTTTACTAATAGTGTTAATAGAATTTCAAACTGAAGGCGAAAATGTGATATTTTACAGTCTGGTAATGAAGTTTTATTTTAGGTGTCAGATATTTCGTGTTTCTATGTTGGCAACGGATTTTTATGAGTGTGCAACATAGCAGAAACGTTACACACCCCCTACATAGTGTACCTGAAATGTAATGTAGGGTGCACTGTGTACTATCGTTTCAATATGTTGTGATTTAAGTGTTCATAGTGAATCTGTATCAGTTTAAGCCAAAATAAAAAACTTTATGTTGATTGTAGTCTTGCGAATGCTGGTGGTTGTTGATGTTGCTTGATGCGCCAACAGTGGTGTATCTGCAAACTGCTGTTGGTGATGTGGCTCGCAGCTTCAGCTGACTGTAGTTACAGGCATTCAAGACGGTTCGTACAACATGGTCGTATCTTTCTCAGAACCACATACTATTTTTCCCTAACTACATACATAAATAAGCATACTGTTATCAGGCTATTGGAAAGAGTAATCAATTTTATCAATACGGTATTTTAAACAAAACAAAATTATGGGTTCAAATTAACCCTTAAATGTTACTGAAAATTAACGATAAATCTCATTTACTTTAATTTGAATAATGAAATAGCAAGCATTTACAACTTTTTTTTCAAAGAGCATTGATATTCATATTGTAAACAGTTATGCTTGGTATTAATTCATATAAAAAAAGTATTTTACTCAGAATAATTTTCTTCTATGTGTACATGTATGTAAATGCCATTATGTGAGAACTAAGCTTCTAATTCCTCTAGAAAGGGTGTTGTACATTGTAATAACTTCAAAATTTATAGTCAATTTACTAAGTGAAATGAATGACATAATTAAATAGTAAAATAGTGGATAGAAACAAACTGTCAGTGAGCACATCAAACAATTATCATTCAAAATTGTGGTATAGTTAAAATGGTTATGTAGACAGAAAATGTAATCGTGGTTTTGAAACTGTGGGTACTGAATATTTCTCATCCAGTTTGAGAGATTGAGAATGAGCAGTAGTAAAGAGTAGAAACAAATTAGATCATAGTATTACGTACTACTTTAGTTATTGAAAAAACATATGGATTAATAAAAATTCAAAAACCAACCCCCTTGGGAGTAGTTAGCAGTGGCAATGGTTAATCTCATAACTCAAATCAAGCATGGAAATTAAAGTAATAAGTGTCAGTTCTCAACTGATCCACCAAAGTGTCAAATTTTTCCCATCTTGGAAATTATTTTTAAAAAATGAATTTTTTTAACTGCCAAACTACACCCACTCTCAAGGCAGTAATCAAGAGAGGGCGGAATAATACGCTGCCATTAAATTACGTCCATGGCCAGGGCAGGTAACTGACTCAGAAACGGCTACATAAGCAGAAAAGGACTCTGGTTGCGTTTAGTTATATTTTGTTTAACAATTTAGTGTTTGTAAGGTATTATGATACACCATTTAGTTTTCATAGACTATCTTCTAAACAGAATGTATGTATTAATGGTAACTACCTTACCAAGAGTTACAAGATGCAACTGGCAACTTGACTATTTCTGCAGAAGTAAAAAAACAGCACACAGTTTTTGTTCTTCTTTGAACAAACTGCCCCAATCAAACACAACACAGTCCAGAGTGCCCTATGTTTTTTGAATGGTGAACAGTTACTACCCCCCAATAATTCAAAATCAAAATTCAATGTTGTCCAGTAGTGTTTGAAAATGAGTGACAATCATACAGTAGAAGTGGATGAAAATGAGAAACTATCTTAAGTGTTCTGAAAGTCTGCACATGTATACGTTAACAGTGTAAAATCTCATAATTATATACTACACAAAAGTCAAAATTGACATATGGTCTGCCTGATCATTTTCAGATACAGTACCATATCAAAACTAAACACCCTGTAATCAACTGCAAATTGATACACAAAGCTTGCATTCATGAGCAAGTCAACAGGTGTATCATGAACTAAACCTAGGTGTTCCACATGAAAAATACAAAATTATACAAGATTAATGTTCATAATAATGAGTAATAGGTAGTCTGTAATGGTTCATTAACCTTCATATTTCTGTACAAAAGACAGTATGACCTTACATCATGAGTATGTGCAAGTATGCATGATAAACATACCAAGTATGTAACTTGTAAAACATCAATAGTTTCATTGTAAACCTGAAGAATAAAAATGAAAATTAAACCCTGCATCAGCCAAAACTGTGTCATATGTACAATATACTATAATATGGTCATCTTAAACCAGTATTAAATATTTTCCTATTAAGCTGTAAGCTCAAGGATAGAAATTGAATTTTACATTGGTCAACACTTGTGTGGTCTATGTATCCTCCCATGCTTATAGTCATTTTTGTACTAATTGTTAGCAAGTCCCTCTTGACACATCAAAGTACAACACAAAATTCAACCAACAACACAAAAATACTAATGAATGATTAACAAGAGTGAAAGAATTAAAGAATTTGAATTGTAATGCACAGTGCATCTAAACTGGAAAGAACACGTAGATAATATCGTGGGAAAGGCGAACCAGAGACTACGTTTTATTGGCAGAACCCTTAAAAGATGCAACAGAACTACTAAAGAAACTGCATACACTGCGCTTGTCCGTCCATTTTTGGAGTATTGCAGCCCAGTGTGGGATCCTTATCAGGTGGGTTTGATGGAGGACATCGAAAGAGTCCAAAGAAGGGCAGCTCGTTTCGTATTGTCACGATATAGGGGAGACAGCGTTACGGAAATGATACAGGATCTGGGATGGGAATCACTAAAACAACGGCGCTTATCGCTGCAGCGTGGGCTACTTGCGAAACTCCAATCACCAACATTCTCCTCCGAATGCGAAAATATATTGTTGACTCCCACTTACATAGGTAGAAATGATCATCAGAATAAAATACGAGAAATCAGAGCTCGAACAGAGAGATTCAGGTGTTCTTTCTTCCCGTGCGCTATTAGAGAATGGAATGGGAGATAAATAGTATAATTGTGGTTCGATGAACCCTCTGCCAGGCACTTAAATGTGATTTGCAGAGTATCCCATGTAGATGTAGATGTAGATTAATAGAAAAATCACAGTACATAACTGAGGTAAGCATTTTCTCGTATACAATGACATTACAAGCCATAAACAAATAATGAACACTTCAACATACCTTTGACTATGCATATGAGGTTAATAAATTAGTTATTGTGTGCGATGTTCATAAATGGTATCAAAATTATGAACAAGTATTTTCCTTATAGGTTTCAGAGTAAGAGCAAGGTAAACTATTCAAGACATTGACTTTTCTGTAGGTAGGATTTAAACGCATTAATCTATCTGAGACCGATCAACTTTATGGATCGTGGATAAACAAAACTATAAGCATACAGCTAAGGGTTTCAATTAACTACAAGTAACTCAATGTATCTATGTAGATAAACTTCAACTCAGATCTTAACAAATGGACTACTAACATAGTAAAAGAGTACTTGGTTTTCAGGTTCAGCTACTAAATCTTTTAACCTTCAAAATTATTCATGTTACTAGAATCACAACTTACGTTGACATTGACAGAAGGTATACTTTGATATTCACTTTCACTTATTTCTTTAACTAACATTTTGGTAGATGACTTAACATTTATATCAGGGTTTGGAGCTAACATTTCTCAGTACACTTAACACTATCATTCTGAGATTCCTCAGCAGTCTCAAGCAATTCAACATCTTAGACTTCCAGTAAAGCATCTGTTCAGAGAATACACTAATCTTAATACTACATCAACATTTTTCATTTAAGTATTCATTATTTTCATATTCATTTTCTTTATGCCATATTAATTCTTTCTTTTCAATATATGAAGCATTTTTCACTTCCATTTCAGTAACTTAATAACTATTTCTTCAGTACTTTCACTGACAATTCTTAACCTAACATAAATTTCTCATGAACAGCACTTACCATTTTTCTAACCTGTCATATCTTTTGACTACACAAAGACTTCCACATTAGCTACTGGTTCATAAACATCATTACATAAGACTCCAAAATTCCTGACAAACACATTAAATAAACCCCCATCATCTACCTGTATTTCATATAGTATTTTGATTTCAAAACTCCTCAATGTTTGTTATTATTTGCAACTGTATTAACTGTAAACGTGAAATCACTATTTGGTTTAAACTGTATTTCAGTATATTTACTTCTTACCTCTTAAGTCCATTGGCCTATTCACTGGCATAAGTAAAAAAAAATCCTTATTGAAAACCCCCAACTAGTATATCAGATTAGGTATAGTAATATTATTAAGTACAAAGTTCTTCTGAATTGATGGTTAACATCCACATACATATTAATATTTTCTCAAAAATTCTTATTGGTAATAAAGTTTAGGCTTCACATATTTTAAGTTTCAATAAGCATATAGCAAAAATGTACATATCGAAAGGTATGTCTCAGCTGTTTTCATTTATCAGTGGTAATTAAAAAGTTTTTTAAATAATCATAAATATTTACACTGAATGCAAACTTATAGACTACAATTTTTTCTGTACTGTGAATATGATTCAATAGAAGTACACAGCACACGACTCGGGGCCTGAACTGGTGTCAGCAGTTTCATAACTAAAGAGTAATTATGCACCTAAGTTATTACATCAGTACATAGCCATATGCATCTCATTTTGTCTATCATCAGGTAGAATAGGTAATGATACATTACAATTAGGTCCAAAATTAAATGCAAACAGTTGGGTCTGGTTTGCCCAAGAACATACTTTACACTTGAGACTTTCCTTAAGCAACATAATTTCGAAAGTGTCTTTCAAATTTGACGAAAAGCAGTAATTGTTCTGTGGCATAAAATAAACAGGATGAAATTTCTTTTTAGGCCTACCAGGTAACTTCACTACTGGTAAACTAATTACACTAGTACATCTAGGAAAACTTAAAGTTTCAGCATGTGACTTTCCTTGCATTTTGTCTACACACTGTGGTAATCCTGTTACTGTACATTTACTTTCTAATTCTTGCTCAGGGTTATCTATAAAAGTGTTACGTTCAGTTTCTACTTTCAAATCAAAATTACTAAGTTTGCTATTACATTCGTCAACATCGCAAATCTTTCCAGTTAACTCTGTTTTAGTATCCTGGCTCTAAGAATTTGCAGAACTTGAACTGTTATATATTTTTTCAACACTGACACTCGTCTGTGAAACTTCTGAAGTAGCAGCTACCATAACACTTTTTTCTACACTACTGAGTTTTGCATAAAGTTTTGTGTCTAAAATACATTGTTTTATTTCATTCGCTGATTAAAACATTTTGTGGTCTATGTTTGTTATTGCTTTAGTTGTTTTACAAATTTCAAATTTAATTCAGTTCGTTTGAGATTTCATGTCAGATAGTACAGTTTTCATTTGCAATAAAAGTTCTGTTTTCATGGTTTTCATTTGTAATGAAAGTTCGGTTTTCATTTGTAATACAAGTTCCAAGACTGATTTATTTTCTATGTCCGTGTTTGCTGCCATATTACTAATCTTGTAAATCACTAGAAAATGGGACCTGCTGCTTTCTTGCAATCGGTGTAGAACTCGCGATACCAGAACCTTCTACCCCACTGTCACAGTCCGAAACTTGAGTATCATCTCCCTCCTTTCTTACTGTATCCATTTTAAAGTAACTTTTCACTCCACATAAACCCCTATCACACAAATAGTCACTACAAAAGTTACTAAAGTGATTAGAAAATTACTTAGCTGGTCACAAGGATGCGGTGATACAGGAATCTAGTAGTTCAAATTACTGCCATCTTCGTCCATTAAATTTCGACATCGTAGGTGTGGATAGTATTGTAGTCGAATTCTGTACTTTTTTCGTGGTTTCACTGCACATCCATCATATACATTATTATTTTCCTTGTATCCTGAAACACATTTTACATTAGTGAATACTCTTTAAAATCCTTTGGTCACGTCACTACTTCTAACGCCTGTCACCCCTTTTCGGAATGACTCAAACTGAGCCCTAATATTTTCCTGAATCACGGAAAGTTTTATTAGTTCACAGTCTATAACAAAGTCATTCCACTGTAGGTGAAGGTGAACTTATATGCTGGCTGAAGTCCACTACATTGTGAGCTGTCTTCGGCATTCACTAAAAGATTTGATGTTACAGAATCTTTTCGTAAATCATAAACATGTCAGTTGATATGGAAACGATTTTATTTCCACTTAAACAACGTTTCAATCAATCACATTGTTGCACAATCAAAAATAAAAGAAATGCAGCAGCAAGCCAACAGAGCTGCTTACAGGTTTGTGGCTGCTAGAAGAGTTCTAGAAGACTAACTGAACATGTTTTCTCTCAAACCTCTTTCTACGTAACCGCGTAAAAAGATTGATGACAAAGTTTTGTAATTCACAATTAAACAATATTCTTTTACATTAAATATGCCACAATACAGAAATTAAAACATTACACTTAAGCTTTGACTATTTATCTCAATTTATGTACATGTTTCATGAAATTTGTGTTTAATGTGGTACACAAATTCAAAGTCATCCTTTGACTAGTGTTTACTGTGCTCAAATTATTTACATTATGTGTGTTTTTGAAGTGCACACATATTTTTTTGCCAATATTGTGTAGGCCTAATATTATTGTGACATGGAATTTTAATGTATTTCAGTTTGCGGTCAAATTTTTTATTAATACGGATTTGTATATGATTGTCGTAGTTTTGTTAATTTCGAAGATAGTTTCTTAGTACCAAACGGATTATTAATTTTAGTGCATGAAAAATTATCAGTATTTAATTTAGGATCCAGTGATATATAAAACATGGTCTGCCCTAATTTATTTAAACAGAAGGTTATGAAATCATGTTGTGCAATAGTTATAACATGTAGTATTGTTGTTTTTATACAAATTAGTATCTATATAGGTTCAGCAATTTCCGAAACTAAGTGTAATGTATTTTTAGTGTTTGCAGCTATTATTTACAAAAGTATTAAAAACTGAAAATTACGTGAAAGGTCAGCCAAAGTTATATTTAAATCAACGTACTATTTCTTAAAAGCGTTTTACTAATAGTGTTAATAGAATTTCAAACTGAAGGCGAAATGTGATATTTTACAGTCTGGTAATGAAGTTTTATTTTAGGTGTCAGATATTTCGTGTTTCTATGTTGGCAACTGATTTTTATGAGTGTGCAACATAGCAGAAACGTTACAAGGGGGATATGTAATGCTAAGGATGGAGATGTGTGGGCATTTAAGTCCTACCTGCATAGTAAATTCAACAAATTTGTGACCGTTGGACATAGTGTTAATGCGAAGTTGCCATTTCTTCTACATGTTAGCTGTGGAGTGGCATCAATAGGAATACAGGAGAGAGGCTAGTTGCAGGTTTCAATATGTAGCAAGCACAGCAGAAGGTAGTGTCCAGTAGGAAGTGGCAGGTCTCAGCATCAGCATGTCAGAGCAGCATATATTGAAGAAGATAAACAATGCAAATGTCTAAAAAAGAGATAAAAAATTGGTAACCTAGAGATAAACGTTTTATATAGAATGAGTGGATGTGAATATTTGAATACAATATGGAGAAAAATTATCTGTGAAACTCATTCATGATTTCAAAGTTTTTTACCAGATACATGTTGTAAATAAATTATTGACTAGGATTTTGAAGTAATTGCAAAAGAAGAGATGTAACTAAAATGTAAGGAAATGAAGAAATTAAAAAAATAGAAATACTGACTAGGAGGGCTTGTAGACGGGACTCAGACCATGTCCAGAAGAGTCATCCAAAGACACTTATCAGAAAAGTCATCCAACAACGCTATGAGAAACTCGTCATTTTCTGTACTATGAATCAGATCTTTTCTGCTGTTAACTCTCTGATTTGTATACTTTGGCAAAAGATGGCATGTACTGAAGCCTAGTAATCATGAACTCTAAGATGCATACATTAAGAACTGTAAGCATTTCACCTGTAGAAGAGATGGGTTCACTGTCTCTATGATAAAGAAGTGCCCATTGTCTCTTAAGGTATGTATTTTAGAAGTCAGGTTGTGAGATTACCGTCCAATATAAATACTGGTAATTAATAGCATTTGATAATTAAACAGTATGAAGTTCACTGCAAACATTGACCATGCCAATGCTCTAAATGTTACACAATTTTAATCTTATTAATTATGGTAGCAATGTATGTACGCAGTTGGGTGACAACATTTATAGTTCGGCCATAGGTAGAAATTCTCCACGTTGAGATTTGCTGTGTGCTTGTAGCTGACGGGAGGCCAGCGAGCAGGCCGACGTTGGTGGCTTGTTCCAGCTTAGGATTTTCCAGTTCGTTTCTGGTGAGAGCAGAGAGGGACAATGGCGAGTGCCAGGCACAGTGCAGTGCACAGCGTGAAATAAAATATTCTAATACTACTGGCATTTGAAGTAATACGATGCAGTTAGGTACCTTTAAGGCCCTCATTACAAAATATACTGTTGATAAATAAACAATACATTAGCTGATATAGTCACATCTGCCGCAATATGTTTAATTGACAATGAAAAGTAATAAATTACCAACGAAGACAAGACAGTTACACAACTAGCATGGCAATGTTTGTTTATAAAAATAATATATTAACTATTTCTCATTTTATTTTCAATTAATCTTGTGTCTTTTACCTTGAAATATTCAGTTAAATCACTTATCTGTGATATAAGAAATTGCACGATTATAATAAATAGAACAAAGGATGTTTATACTAATATAAAACCGTAAGAAGATATTTGTTTAATGTGTACTGTAATTATTTTGATTTTAAGTAAAGTTTTAGAAATGTATTGGCTGAGCGCTGTATGTTGGCAAATCGGTTAGAACAGCTCACAGGGGGAAGTTGATGACGTAGGGAAAAAACCCCGGCAATTGACCTTTTGGCGCACGTGGGCAGGAAGTGACGAGTCGGGAGCGAGTGGGGTAGCTGGCCGGGCGGCGTCGCTCTGCGGCAGTCGGCATTTGGACCTCCAGGTGGAGGTTATAGATTTGTGTGTGGCAATCGCCACGTGTGGTTGCTCATCGTAGACTGCACCAAGTTGAATCGAGTGCTACTGTGTGTTGGTGAATATTTAGCCAGTGGAACAAGGTGTGTATCGCATTGAATTAAAGTGACTGTGATTTGTTAATGTAACACGTGTCGTCACATAGTCATGAACATAAATGGTGTTTGAGACAGCCACAAGGTGTGAAAACAATTTGCGACAAATATTTATTTTGTCTGGGGGCTCACGAGCTATAACTTTATTTGATAAATGTGTCGACGTACAGACGTATCAGCCACAGAGTTCTTATATTGTGAAATAAACAAAATAAAGTGAACTTTTACGTGTTTTCAAAAATAGTAGTTAGTACGCCCTTTTCTCTCATGAACTTGACTTTATTATGAATTTTTTTGTTAATCATATGTAGGGAAGGAAAGCTGCGAACGTGTGATATCATCCCCTTGAAAAGAGTCAAACAGTAGCAATCACAGATCCAGTGTTTTTGCATGTTTAGGAATTTGGTTCGCAGTTGGTGGTTGTGAGTTTTAAAAATTAAACTTTCCCTATTTTAAACTCTCACCACGACCTTCACCCTCGCAAGGTTTAGTGGACGTTTCTTGTTTGTTCTGGGTCATACTATCTCCTCCAAAAATATGAAAACACATAGTATGCAGTAAATGAAATTTCCGTACCCTATCTCCACTGAAGAAGTGCTCACGGCATTGCTGAACGACATTTTCGAACACAGTCTCCCATGTAAAATATTCTCTTCTCATTGCCTTACAAGTTCGTAAAGTTTGTAAACGTTTCTTGAATCCCCTATATTTGTTATATTTCTATTCAGTATAAGTAGGAGAACTAATGGTTTCAAAAATGGAACTGCTTGACATTATTACAAAATGATTTAAGCTCACGATTTCTAGATAATTTCGGAAACAGCATTGATTTAGTGTAGCAATCTGGATTCAGGCAACTAAGGTTGCATCCTCACATACTACCAACCCAACTAAAGGCCAAACTCAACTAAATCTCGTAAATCTACCAAGAGGCCGAGCTTGCAAACTACACCACTCCACTGTGAACAAAACGGTGTTCTGCCACATTTTTTACTAAGCAAATTTTGCATGGATACTCACCCCCCAACCACAATTTCTACACGTCCCTCCAGTTCCTTGCAGCCCTTCCGCACCACCTCACCCTCCACATCCACTTACTTTCCAACACTAGGATCCAGTACGAACTCAACAGTAGTATATATACCAACATTATGGCGCAATTCGCTTTCACCAGTACCGTGTAACAGCAGACGTAATGCCCAGGTCATTGAAATCATGGGACCACAAAGGGCAGGGGAGGAGAGTTTCCCCTACCCTCTGAGCAAGTTTTCTGCGAAATGGTGTCAATGGTATTATATTACACAACTACGTGAAGTGAAATGTGCACATTTTGCACCTAAAAATTACCAGAAGACCTAATTTGTAAAAACCGTTTACCCCAACTTCATCCTTGTGTATTATATAATTGCGTGACGAACCTCTGGACCACTAAATTCCCAGAAGAACCCAAGTCTATAGAATTTATAACACATTCCATCAAATCAATTCTGTGTATCCCCACACCACCAGATGACGAGTGCTTCAGTTGTATTACTGACCACCAAAACTTCGTTTATGGCTACATACATGTATACTCAGCCCCCAAACCATATATTCTTTGAGGCTGGACAAATAACTGAATCCCATTGCTAGGTATATAAGAGGTCCTATGGAATGCTGGAATTAGTATATATCTAATTGTGTGTAAATTTATTTCCAAGATAAATAACAGCTGAACCTCTTCAAAATGGGTTAAACGAAATTGTTCCCATTAAAAACATAACACGAAAAGCTTGATTTTTTTCTTCAAAATAGTGCAAAAAGAGAAATTATATGATGCCATGCAACAGTTGAAGAAATTAACCCAGTTTACCTTATGATCCTTCCAGAAGGATCTTATGTATATGAACATAAGAGTTTATATAACTACCATGGTTGGAGTTCTGGAACATTTTTGCAATAATGAAACGTAAGTATGAAGGTAATTGTTGGCACAGTTCAGCTGAACAGAGTAATATTGGTGCCACAGTCGTTTGTGTTGTGCTTCAAAAATCACTCTTCTGCAGCAATTGATGAACTGACCACCTTGGTCTTGCATGAGCGAGTAAAGTAGATAATTAATGTTAATTAATGACACTATCTTTATGTAAATAACACCTTAAATGTTTAATCTTGTATGTAGTCATAAAAATATTACCTACGATAAATTTTATAGGTAGTTTTTAGTGTGTTATTCGTCGACATCCATCCAGAAGGATCGTAGGATTATGTGACATCTTTGCTACTTATTTGGAGGAAAAGAATGAACTGTATGACATTCTGAACAGCAATGATGATTTTCCAAATAATGGTGTAGATGTTACCCTAACTCCTCCTTTGAATGCCACAGATGACGTCACTGATGAAGATTCAGGTGCTTAGGATAATCCTTGTATAGACAATTTACCTAGAAGTCAGATAAATGCGAACATATTTATTACTGACCCACAAATTTGAGCTGATAGAAACAAACTCTTCTCAGAAAGAACAAGAACGTGGTGTATCTTCAGTGTGCAGTAACATCAAGGATAACATGGATAGTAATCAACAAAGATTTCTGGCTGCTGCTCATAACCCAAAAAAAAATGTAAATATGGTTATGTTTCAAAGGGCAGTTCTAAGACAGAAGGATGTTATAACTGGACAAAAGAGAGCATGCCCGAATCAACAGTAGAATGGCCCATAATGTATGCGGTACCTAACCAACCATGCAGGAGTCCTTTTAGAATAATTTAAACAATTTTTTGATGAAGAGGTTTACAAGCACAATGAGGGACCAATCGATCACCTAGCATTTATGTACCGCATTGCTACTGCCATAGTTCAAGAAAATAAGAGGACTGTCGAATCCAGAATAAATAAAACTGATTCACGTTAGGATGGGAAAGAACATTATGTTGGTGACTTACAAGTGGATGTCAAAAGAAATAAGAAAATTCAACAGCAGCACGCAAGAAGAAATCCGCAACTAAATGCCCAAAGTGTGATTTAGCTCTTCTTGTATCATGTTTTCTGTCTTTCCGCACTGGATCCTAGTGTGTTGTAATACTGTTGAAAATGAAGTCATATTACCCTGCATCCTTCATGAAGGAAGGCCTGTTTTAACTAGACTATAAGTGTAATTGTTGCAAAAACTGATTTAAATGTTTGTAGTAGCTAATGATGATAAAATATTAAAATATAAATAAAAATTAAAATTATGTCAGGATTATCTGGGTAAAGATGAAAATGAATATTTCTAATGAAAATCGTGTACTACCCAAGCTTAATCATGCCTTTGATCGATGGCAGTACTAGCGTAGTATGAAGAACATGTCCTGTCAACCTTATTAACATATTCCATAGATTGCAGCACTGTAAACAATAACAGTATTTTTGTCTATATACATTCCACAATTTACATAATTATTTCGCACATTTGTGACGCTAGTTAAATGTTACTATAGTATTTCCATCTAGGTTACAGACTTGCTATCATGTGTATTAACATAAAATACATAAAATCGTGCCACTAGAACGATATTTCTACTTCAAAACATAATAATATTTTCAATTATTTTAACCCCAATAACATCTTCAGTTAAGATGTTGTGTGAATGCAAATGCCATAACAACATAGTATGTGTGCATAGAAAGCAATACTGAACTAAACTCCGTCCGACCGGCCTTGTGAGGCCCACAGGCTACTGAGGTCCGTTATGTCAGTTTTCGTGACTGGAGACTTCAGATGGAGCTAGTCAGTTGCCCTCACAAAGGCTGAATGCACCCCGTTTGCCAACAGCGCTCGGCACACTGGTACAGTAAACCATCCAAGTCCAACAGTTCTTTACTTTGGTGATCAAACGGGAACTGGTTTATTCACTGTGGCACGGCTGGTGGATTAAAAATAAAGCTGTATTTATGTGAAATAAAATGCTATTAATTGTGGAAATAAGCTCTGTGGAGGGAAGAAGTGGATTATTTGTGTTAAATAACAGGAATGCATTACCAAGAGCATCTTTGCACATTAATCTACTTATTGTTAATTTAATTGTTCTTGTAGATTGCTTCACAATGTTTTTTTTTTTTTCTTTCTTTCTTGTGGTGACATCACAAATGCATTATTCTGTGTTCGTCTGTCGCTACTGAGCTGGACATGCCAGACAAGAAGAATGTGTGTCAAGAGTTATCACGAATCCTTTGTGCGATAATATGTTAATTAAAATATGTCATCAGATGGACTGCCAGGAACTAAGAATGAGGGCTCTTCAATGCTAAAGATGTGTGGGTCATTTAACTCTTACCTGCATATTAAATTCGTGACATTTGTCCATGTGAGACAAGGTGTTAAGGCGAAGTTGCATTTATTGCACATGATGGCAGCCATGTGGCAACAATAGGAATGCAGGAGACATGCACCAAGAATGGGTAGTTGCAATTTTCAACATGCAGAAGCTATCGTCCAGCAGGAAGTGCCATGTCTCCATGTGTCAGAGCAGCTACAGCCATAATGATATACATTCCCGCAGTTAGATAATTTGGGGCCTGTGTATAATGTATTCAGTTAATGAGACTTGTCCCTAACAGGAAACCCGTTTAAATGTATTACTCATATTAACCAATTGGATGAATACATCTACTACAATCTTCATCAGCCCTGGAAAGAGATAAACATGTTACTTATACAAATTGTTTCAATAACATATAAATCTTTAAGCATTTACTGTAAAATCTTTGACAATTGACAGGGTGGCTATGAGCTTAAATACTGTGGATACTATAGGTGTAGAACACAAAACTGACAAGGAAATGGAAGACTGCATTTAACACCTTAATAAAGCGTCTTTTAGCAGAAATATCACAGCAACCTCATTCTGGAAGCAAATTTTTTCACAAAATTAAAAGCGTATATCAAGGATGTCAGTTTGCAGGAGGATTTTAGAACATACAGTTTCCTGACACTTTATGAACGTTAATACGATGTAAAAGGCCTAAGAGTACATGTATTAATGTATTATTATGTTTAGAGGCGTTTTTCTGCATCTACACCTTAGTTCCTAGGTTTATAATCTACTAGCTGAAAACCCGGCATTGCCCGGGTATTTATTTATTTCTGCCATTTTTCAGGTATATATTCATTCGTATAAGGGCAGTATGTCTGTAAAATCTCTTGGGAATACAATTAGGAGTAAAGAAGTAATAGATTAATACTTGGTGCGTGATGGGGCGGTTTCCCATGAACGTTACTGTTTATGTGCTCATATCTCATGAACTACGTGTCGTACTGTGATAGAATTTAAAAAGTACATTCAACAATATGTTTTATACTGTCTGTAAACTATCCTACGGTTACAATCTGTAGTGCACAAATTAAAAATTGAAACGTCATACCGAGAGCCGTTGTTTTACTCCATAAACAGCGGAAAAGTAGTAAGCGAGAAACTTTTTTCCTTTCATCATTTTACTATGGTTGCCAGCGAGAAAAAGTTTAACAAAGGTTTGAAATTATGTTTAAAGTTTTTTCAAGCCGCTAAGTACTGTCATTCACATACAGTGTATTTCGAAAGTCTCGCCGCATTATATGGCATTTTTTGCGATTTCTATAGGTTATGACGTAATATCTTTCGAACCATGTGCCGTATGTGATTCTTAACCAAGCAGCAATTGTTACATCATGGTAGGGAATGTGTGTGCCAAATTTGGTTGAAATCGATGCAATGGTTTAGGAGAAAACGAGCAGAATTGTCGCAAAATGCAGCAATTTTTCGCACATCTCATTGTTTATGACGTCATATCTCGTGAACTATATATCGTATGTGATGATTACATTTACGGTGACCGTCCTCATAGATTGAAACTTACGTGTACAAAACTTCACAAAGATTGGAACAAAACTGTAGATTTGTATGCAACACGTATAAACATACGGACACCCTGCTTTATATATTAGATAATATCGCTATCTGCGAACAATTCAAGTCCACAAAGCGATGCACTTTTACAGAAAACAACAGCCAAAGTGAACCACACAGCACCATTGATGGGTGATGGAATATCAAGGCTGATGTACAATTGGAATCCACAGAAAAAGACTGATCCATCGAGAATCTCTTGGTCTAGCGTAAATGCTGTTGCACGACTGACACTCATTGTCAGAATGAGGAAGGGCCACTTTTGCGCAGCCCATCCAATGCAGGTGTAGATGTGTTGCCTTTAACCACAGAGTAACATATACAGAGAAGCAGCCCCCTCTAAACCACTGTCCTACGGTCCCTTCGTAGTTCCGTAAGATGCTAGCAGGTGTCAGGCGGTTACCCGGCTTACCACACTAGAGGCGCTTCTGAGGATAGCGTAGAGGTGGAGGCTGAGGGGAGAGCTCGTGCCGCCTGCCACGAGGCCACGGCTGTGTCCGGCTTGCTGGCGTGTGAGGGGACGTGGTGGTGGGGGCAGCCGCTACCTGCCGCCTGCTCTGGCTAGTTTAAAGGGATGCTTCTTATCGCAGCGCCATCATGGGACATCTTACGGAACTGCTGGAAAGCCTCCCTCCCCGCACCCCTGAGCGTAGGACCGAGCCCTTACGGAGGTTTCCCGTCTGTATATATTTGTCTGTGGTTTAACCCTTTAGCTGCCGCCGCCGAGCATCCGGTCTGTCGGGTCGCGCGCGCCCTTGAGGCCGCCTAATCCCCGCACCTGCGCTATTGTGCATCCTGACGGCCAGCCTCCTGCCGCTCGGTCCATCACTTGGCCGACCTTGCCCTGTGCTGAATATTTCTGCAGTCAAGTCAATCGCGGCTATGTCGCCTTATGGGTGTGATCACCGACACACAATGTACGCTAGTTGCATACTTCCTCTATGGCAGAGTTACTACAGATGAATTACCGAACAGACAACATGTGCCTTTGAAACTGCTTATGGCCGCGCGGAAATAGCCGAGCAGTCTGCCGGCGGACGGCGAGGAGGAAGGTTGTGCCGTACTTTACGTTGCGCCGACGCTGTTTACGAGTGGTGAGTCTCTGCCCTTGCTGTAGCGGTATTCGTTGTGCTATACAGAAAATGAGAACGATTTCGGGATGACTCAACCGGTTGTAAAAGATTGGAAAGATACCCTGAGGTTCACGTTTGATAAGAACTTGGCCACACCGAAATCGTTCGAAGTTGAGGAATGGTTAGAGACTGAATTTAAACCAGGACTAGATGACATAATTGGCATCCATATTTCGATTGTAAGCACCATGGTTTTCGTGGAATTAGCTCGATCTGATTTATGTTCGAAAATGGTCGAATCTTGTGGAGGTGAGATAAAGTTTAAATACAGTGACAGAAAAGTTATCACTGTTTACGTTTCTCTTATTGGCTTTGGAATACGGACAGTTCGCATATTTGAACTTCCATTTGAAATAACCAGTGAAGAGATCTACGAAGTGATTTCGAAGTGTTGTTGTTGTTGTGGTCTTCAGTCGGGAGACTGGTTTGATGCAGCTCTCCACAATACCCTATCCTGAGCAAGCCTCTTCATCTCCACATAAAAACGGCAACCTACATCTGTCTGAATCTGCTTACTGTATCCATCTCTTGGTCTTCCTCTGCGGTTTTTACCCCACACACTTCCCTCCAACGCTAAATTCACAATTCCTTGATGTCTAAGAATGTGTCCTACCAATCTATCCCTTCTTTTAGTCAACGTATGCCAGAAATTTCTTTTCTCCACAATTCTGTTCAGTACCTCCTCATTAGTTACGCGATCCACCCACCTAATCTTCAGCATTCTTCTGTAGCACCATATTTCAAAAGCCTCAATCCTCTTCCTGTCCACACTGTTTATCGTCCATGTCTCACTCCCATACAATGCAACACTCCATACAAATGCCTTCAGAAAGGACTTCCTTAGGTTTAAATCAATATTCGATGTTAACAAATTTCTCTTTTTCAAGAACGCTTTTCTACCCATTGCCATTCTGCATTTTATATCCTCTGTACTGCGACCATCATTTGTTATTTTACTGCCCAAGTAACAAAACTCATCTACCTCCTTTATTGCTTCGTTACCCAATCTAATTCCTTCAGCATCACCTGATTTTCTTACACTGCACTCCATTACCCTAGTTTTGCTCTTGTTAATCTTCATCTTATATGCACCTTTCAGCACACTGTCCATTCCGTTTAACTGCTCTTCCAGGTCCTTTGCTGTCTCTGACAGAATTACTATGTCGTCGGCAAAACGCAATGTTTTTAATTCTTCACCCTGAACTTTAAATCCTTCTCCAAATTTCTCCTTGCTTTCCTTTAGAGCTTGCTCAATGTACAAATTGAATAACATTGGAGAAAGGCTACAACCCTGTCTTACTCCCTTTCCAACCACTGCACCCCTTTCATGCCCTTCAACTCTGACAACCGCTGTCTGGTTTTTGTACAAGTTGTAAATAACCTTACGCTCCCTATATTTTACTCCTGCTTGCTTCAGAACTTGAAAGAGTTTATTCCAATCAACATTGTCAAAAGCCTTCTCCAAATCTACAAAAGCTAGAAATGTAGGTTTGCCTTTTCTTAATCTATCTTCTAGGATAAGCCGTAAAGTGAGTATTGCCTCCCGTGTTCCTACATTTCTCCTGAACCCAAACTGATCTTCCCCGAGGTCGGCTTCTACCAGCTTTTCCATCCTTCTGTATATAATTCGTGTTAATATTTTGCAACTATGACTTATTAAACTGATGGTTCTGTAGTTTTCACACCTGTCTGCACCTGTTTTCTTTGGAATGGGGATTATAACATTTTTCTTAAAGTCTGAGGGTACTTCACCTGTCTCATACATCTTACACACCAGGTGGAACAACTTTGTCATGGCTGGTTCTCCCAGAGACTTCAGTAGCTCTGAGGGAATATCATCTATTCCAGGGGCCTTGTTTCGACTTAGGTCTTTCAGGGCTCTGTCAAATTCTTCTATCAGTACAGTATCTCCTATTTCATCTTCATCTACATCCTCTTCCCTTCCTACAATATTGTCTCGAAGTTCATTTCCTTTGTAGAGCCCCTCTATATACTCTTTCCACCTTTCAGCTTTCCTTTCTTTGCTGAGAACTGGTTTTCCATCAGTGTCCCTGATATTCATAGAGCTGTTTTTCTTATCTCCAAATGTTTCTTTTATTTTCCTGTAGGCTGTATCTATTTTCCCCCTATTTATACATTCTTCTACATCCTTGCATTTGCCTTCTAACCATTCCTGCTTAGCAATTTTGCACTTCCTGTCAATCTCATTTCTTAGTCGTCTGTACTCCATTTTGCCTGTTTCAGTTACTGCATTTTTATATTTTCTCCTTTCATCGATTAAATTTAGTATCTCCTGTGATATCCAAGGATTTTTTGCAGGTCTTGCCTTTCTACCTATTTTGTCCTCTGCTGCCTTCACTATTTCATCTCTCAATTTTACCCATTCCTCCTCTACTGTTTTATTTTCCCCTTTTTCTGTCACTTGTTGCCTAAAGCTCCCTCTGTAATTTTTAAGAACTTCAGGTTCCTTCAATTTATCCAGGTCCCATCTCCTTATTTTCCTACCTTTTTTTAGTTTCTTCAGTTTCAGCCTACAGTTCATAACCAACAAGTTATGGTCAGAGTCTATATCTGCCCCTGGGTATGTCTTACACTGTAAAACCTGGTTCCGAAATCTATGTCTTACCATTATAAAATCTATCTGGTATCTCCCGGTGTCTCCTGGTCTCTTCCATGTGTACAACCTTCTTTTGTGATTCTTAAACCAGGTGTTTGTAATAACTAAATTATGTTCTGTGCAAAATTCTACCAGGCGGCTTCCTCTTTCATTCCTTATGCCCAGACCATATCCACCTACTATCTTCCCTTCCCTTCCTTCTCCTACTACCGAATTCCAGTCGCCCATAACAATTAAGTTTTCCTCTCCCTTAATTGTCTGAATAATTTCCTTTAGCTCCTCATATATTTCTTCGATTTCCTCATCATCAGCAGAGCTAGTTGGCATATAAACCTGTACTACTGTTCTCGGGGTTGGCTTTGTATCTATCTTGACAATGATAATGCGATCACTGTGCTGGTCATAGTAGTTTACCCGCATTCCTATTTTCTTATTCATTATCAATCCTACTCCTGTGATACCCCCAATTGATTTTGTATTTATAATCCTGTACTCACCTGACCAGAAATCCTGTTCATCCCGCCACCGAACTTCACTAATTCCCACTATATCTAACTTCAACCTATCCATTTCCCTTTTTAGATTTTCTAATTTTCCTACTCGATTAAGGGATCTAACATTCCACGCTCCGACCCGTAGAATGCCAGTACTGTCTTTCCTGATGATCACATCCTCCTGAGTAGTCCCCGCCCGGAGATCCGAATAGGGGACTATTTTACCTCCGGAATATTTTACCCAAGAGGATGCCATCATCATATGTTCATACAGTAGAGCTGCATGTCCTCGGGAAAAATAACGGCTGTAGTTTCCCCTTGCTTTCAGCCGTTCGCAGTAACTGTGTGGCAAAGCCACATTAGCTGATGTTACAAGGCCAGCTCAGTCAATCATCCAGACTGTTGCCCCTGTAACTACTGAAAAGGCTGCTGCCCCTCTTCAGGAACCACACGTTTGTCTGGCCTCTCCACAGATACCCCTCCGCTGTGGTTGCACCTACGGTACGGCTATCTGTATCGTTGAGGCACGCAAGCCACCCCACCTCGACAATGTCTGTGGTTCATGGGAGTGGATTTCGAAGTATGGCAGAGTTATTAGTAACGTTGGCGAGAGACGATCCAATTCCTACAAATTTCCGGTTCTAAACGGGGTGCGTCAATTGCAAGTCGATCTATGGAGACACATTCCATCGTACATTGAGGTCTGTGGTTACCGTGCGATAGTTATGTACGATGAGGAGCGAAAGACATGTGCAGCTTGTGTACGTGCGAGCCGAGTGCCTGCAGCGGCGCGTGGCGCAGCTGCCCGCTGGCGAGGCAGACAGGCACCCCGTGTTAACATCCATGCCCGCGGCGAGCAGACTCGCTGCTACTACTGCGGCCCCGGAAGTCCGTACGTTTTATGACGTACCTGGAGCAGATAACGTTATGGAGACTGTAGAAACCTCACAACAGAACACCTCTACGTATATTGAAACAACATCCGTTGTAGTCGTGGAGGAACAGGCTTCAAATTTAATAAAGGACTCTAGGCAAACGATAGTAGCGACTCGCCGGCCGCGGTGGCCGAGGGGACTGAGGCGCTCCAGTCACGGTCTTCACGGCCACTACGGTAGGGGGTTCGAATCCCCCATCGGGCATGGATATTTGTGCCGTCCTAGTTCGTAAGTAGTTCATAAGTAGTTTGTAAGTTTAGGGACTGATGACCCTGTAGTTAAGTCCGATAAACTATACAAACATTTGAACATTTTAGTAGCGACTCAAGAAAATCGTCAAGAAGAAGAGGCTACTGCTGCTGCTCAGACGCTACCGAGCGCAGAGCCTAATATTAATCTGAAGGAATTGACCGGGGAGAAAGACAAACAGCTAGTGGTTTCAACCACAAAAGCCAATGACCATGTTCCAGAAAACAACTGTCGCTACAAAAGAAAGTGCAGCTTCTCCACAACAAAGTCCTACAAGACAAATTAAGGAGACTTGCTACTAAGAATGCTGAAGAACTAGCACGTCCCTTGAGACAAAAAGCTAAGGAGATCAGCAAGAAGCAACGTGAGGAATCACTGAAGATTCTGGTTGTGAGCACGCAGCAATCCGAACTAGCGCAAGTCGAAAAACGTTCATTGTGTCTTATCCCACCCGACCATCTGCCACAAGGAAAGATGCAGCAGAAATCCTCTTGCGATGTACAAGTTTCTTCCGAAAGGGGTTGCAACACTTGCGGGGAGTGACAAATGCGGGGAACCCGGGGCCCTTGGGGCGGCCAATGGCTTTACCTGGGTACAGGCACACCAAGAAGTCTAGCACTGCTGTTGTCAAGTTTCCACACTGTCAACATAACACGAAACTCAGTGAAATTGCACAAACATTTATAAGCTGAAGAGCAATGTAGTAACTTGTTCTAACTACATATTAATTCGTTGAGTGTTCCTCCTGAAAACAAAAAAGGTATTTTAATAGTGATAATGTTTGGAGAGGTTTTAAGACATTCTCTGCTACTACAATACAATGACTTTCCACAGTCAGACCTCCTAGAAGCACATTATTCAAAACACTAAGCATATCAAGACACCTGCACAAGCAATAATTATATATCAGGCATCCTGCACAGATACGTTGATGTAATTGACCGCTATGTAGTTAACCCCAGTATCACGCAACTTCCAAAAATAGCTACTATGCTTTTTAATAGGAGACGCAACCTTAAACCTTCAATTAAAAAACATTAATAATAAGTCAATGAGTATTTTACATACTTGAAGCAAAACGATTTGACTGTATTCGAATTACAAATACATCTAAGAAATGCATAACATACGGAATGTGTAAGGGAATGTCACACACCGAAAAATGCTAAAGATAAATTCTATTTTCTATCACCGTAATATAGAACCATTTTTACTCCGAACTTGGCATAAACCAACAGGGAGAAACAAGTTGCAAGACTTCCAGGAAAAATGAAGCGAAATTGGCAGCCGATAGTTGGTTATAAATTACATTGCCTGTTAACTGTATAAATATAAATTACGGAATACGCGGAACTCCTGTTCAGTACAGTCAAAAAGGTTTAAGGTAATAGGCAGTGGTTTACGATCAGATATCCGTATCACTCTCCTCCTCAAGAAGTCTGTGTGAAGATTTATATTCAGAACATTCAAGAAAAAGGCTACTGTGGTGTTGAAACTACAAGAAGCAGCTCATTTACTCAGGAATGGAAAACGTTTAGGTGCCCGTAAATTTGAATGGCTGTATCTCTTGTAGTAACATTCACTTTTTGATAAAATGTTAAAATCCAATATACCAGAATTTTGTTTTTCTAAACTCAGTGCCAACTTTTTTTGTCGAAATTTTTGCAGGAAGTAGTCTTGACGTGATTTCATACTTCTATGCAAATATTATGAAACATGTAATTTGTGTCACAAATTGCGCGGCCGGTCCTGGTCGGAGGTTCGAGTCCTTCCTCGGACATGGGTATGTTTGTTTGTACTTTGCCTACGTTATTTTAAGTAAGATTAAGTAGTGTGTAAGTCTAGCGACCGATGACCTAAGTAGTTTGGCCGCATAAGACTACACATATACACGTAATTTATTTATTTCATCACCACATTTAAGTACTAATAATTAAAGAAACTTAAATGTAGAAATTTTAAATAAACAGTGAAAACAAATGATTGATATTTCTCATAAGATGAATGCACAGAACCGTTGAATTATGTCTTGTGAATGTACCTACAAAATTGCCATATGCAAATTGTAGTGTGAGTCCCAAATTTGTTTTTTCTATAACAATATTAAAAACATATTAAAATTCAGAACTCGAAAACCACTGAAGTTATGGACTTGAAGCGCTTTTTGTTGCTAAATCTTTACATAGTAGACACGATTTTAAAATTTGGTTGCTATCGCCAAAGTAGACGAAAAGTTAAATTTTTTGTGTAATCATCGCCGAGTAGACTGTTTGTTGTAGAAGTCTACGCCGAACCTAATTATAATCATACCTCTGAGGAGAGAACGTTGTTTGCACTTCCCCTGCGTTTCCATTCGGCCGTGCTGTGCTACGTAACGACATCGTACCGTTCCGTTTTACCGAGAGCTATATATGTATTGGTGTGATGTCTGTTCTTTCGAAATAAGACATCACACCAATATATGTATCATTTAGATGCAACGATTCTGGGTTCTGTTTTCATCGCTAACGCGATTAACAACGTTAGACCTCGTGTGTAAACAGTTAAAGGTTATGAGTGTCACTGGAAAAATGCATAAGTAACACCTGTTGTTTGAGACTTGAAGATGACCTGCAATTAGCCAAAATCGATGTCTCATAATAAACATAAGGTGTAGCTGTCTATATTTCATAATGCAATCCCTAACATTTTTAAAAGCTGGTCAAAACCACCTACAAAAAACCTTTATAATGAGATTGTATATAATTCCACGATCAAATTGTGTTTTAGTTATTTGTAGTAATAAACCCAAAGATCTGCCCTTGCTTTTAGTGCCTTGATCAGCTGTTTATTTTTAGAGGTATTACTAGGGACAGGAAAAATTCTCATTTGCGATAAATGCGAATATAGATGCGAATTCTGATTCAAAATGCAGTACATCCGAAATTGTCATAAATGATATTTTGGTGTGAAACACTATTTTATCAGAAATATTGCGAGATAACTTTATTTTCTGCTCTTAAATATGTACAAAGTAAACAGTAATTACCGGAAAAATTCGCATTTTTCAATGAATGCCAAATATAGGGCCATGCTGATTTTGGGCCGGAATGCGAGAGACGTGAATCTTGTAATATACGCTATTTTTAGCGAATTGTTTCTAAACTAACTATTTTATCAGAGATATATTGAAATAGATTTATTTTTTACATATAATTATTGAAAATGTATTTTGGTATTCAGTGTCCGCCCATGCAGATTTTGATTCTAAGAACTTAAAAAGGCCTTGCCAGTCTTAATCTCTACTTAATATTGTGTGTGTATATATATATGTGTGTTTGTTTGTTCCACATGTCCTCCTAAACTACTGGACTGATTTCAACCAAACGTGGTACACATGTACCTTACTATCAGATAACAATCGCTGTGGTGGTGAGAACCACCTACTACACCCATGTCAAGAGATATGACATCATATACAATGAAATTGGTGAAAAACGACCTCATCCTGTGACAAAATTTCTTATCTGCTCCTAAATTAATGGGCCGATATCAACCAAATTTGCTACAAATATTCTTTAAGGACAGGAATCATTTGGTATGGTGAGAAAAGCCATCTACGATACATAGTTAATATCACGCCATAAACAATGAAAAATGCCCCATCTTGCGGACGAGATAACGTGAATGTATTCGTCCACTACTTGAGAATAAGAGCACTTAGCGACTTTCAACAAGCTTTAAACATAATTTCAAACCTTTAAGACACTTTTTCTCAACGACAGCTCCAGCAAAACGATGGAAAGGAAAAGAGCCTATGGCTTATTAATTTTAACGCTGTTCATGCACTCAAACTGCGGTATTTACCATTATGTTACAGTTTATTACTTTACTTTATTGATTATATTCGCGAACATTTTACAGACATTATTTACCCATACCACTGAATGTATCTTCTAAATTATATGATACTTCCTGATATATGAAGTCATAAACAATTAGGTTCATGAGAAACCACCTCATAGCGTATGAAGTTTCGATTTATTACCTATTTAGTACGAACTTTATTCGCGACATATTTTAGACACACTGTGCACATATATTACGAATGTACCTTCGGAAGTATACATATTTCGCAGGCAGTTTTCTAACATAGAGGAAAGTCGGGTAAGATGACGACCTTATGTATATTAATTTCTTCTGGCCCTTACGTTCAGCTCAACTTCTTTATTTATGGAAAAATGATTGCTTGAACTATTCCCATCAGTTTCAAGCTCTTAAAATTGTCCTAAAACTGAAGATTCTTTAGATCTAGTTTTGTTACGATTCGTCATCTTACCCTACAAGGAGGGTTAAGATGACGAAATGGGCATTTTATTTTAGAAAACAGACATTTTATTGGATTTGCTGATATCTCAGCTAGATCATCTGTTTTGGATGGAATTTCATTTGAGCCATTTTCAATTGGGAGTGATGGCGCGAATTCTTAATCACTAATTATCTGTAAAGTGGATGTGTCCATACATTTCTTGATGACATTATTCAGAGTCTGAACTTTGCTAAAGGCAATATTGAACAATCTTGCAATGACTTGGATGGTTATCAATTGACCTGAATGATTCAAATCATAGCCACTACATAATTATTCATCTTAACCTGCGTCCGCACTTTTTGGATAGAAACATTAACATGCACAGTCATACGTGAATCCTGGTCAACTTACCCGACCTTTCCCTACCACCCTACGAACCTGGAAAATGTTTTTGGGGATTGCATAGTTCAGGAGGCATGACATCATACACTCCGAGATGCATGGAAAAATGACGTCTTATACAAGACGTTTAAACCTGTTACTTCCTTACGATAAAAAATGCAGCCAGAGTCGATATATGCCGCAGAAGGTACGTACAAAATTTTGAGTCACATAATCCAGGACGACCTCATAAACGTGAGATCCGCAACTAAATACTGCATCGCGTTTGACATTTCATTACTTTTTACTATTAACATTTCGCAGACAATATTCAAACATAACTCTGAAAGTACCTACAGAAATATATCACATTGTTCAACAGACATGACGTCATAACCACTGAGCTGCTTGGAAACGATACTACAGGGTAAATTTTACTGTAGATACAAGTGAAATATGAGAACAAATACCGTGGATCGATTTAAATAATACTTCATATACGTACTACTTATCTGGACAGAAAAATTGTGCCTTAAAAGCATAAATCTCCTATTGCCATAGGGAAGATATAGTAATGTGGCGAGTGACAGGGGAGAGTAGATGGACAGAGAGAGAAGGGAAGAAGGAGACGGAAACATGGGGAGTGGGCGAGATGGAAAGAGAGAGAGGGACAGGCAAATGTACAGAGAAACGTCAAAGAAAGAAATGCAAATAGAAGGTGATAAATGAAATTAAAAATGCGTCTAGGTTGCAGAAAATCTCACAGTTATTATTTGAAGATTTTATTATTCACAACATGATTCGGGCTTAGCCCATCATCATGACCTGTCATTAACAATTTTTTTTATTACAACACGATTCAGAACATTATGTTACTACCTCTGCTTAGTAATAAAAATAATTTTATACACTATTATAAAAATATTCGCTGGATGGCTGACTGGCGTATGACACTTCCTGTTGAGCACTGCATCGTTCTTTGCTGCTAAAGACAACAGTATCTGTAATTTTGACTTTTACATATAAAAAATTAAAATGTACTATAAATTGTGCCAAACGGCTAATGTATGAAAATTATAAATACCAATACTTTCTGTATTTATAACATATAGTACGTATTTGTTATAATACTGTATAAAAATTATTTTTATTACTAAGCAGAGGTAGTAACATAATGTTCTGAATCATGTTGTAATAAAAAAATTGTTAATGACAGGTCACCAGATGATGGGCTACGCCCGAAACGTTTTGTGAATAATAAAATCTTCAAATAACAACTGTGAGATTTTTCTGCAACCAAGAAGAATTTTTAAATTCATTTATCATAATCATGACGGTTGCATACCTCTACCAAGCCTTTCAGTCTGAAATAAAGAGAAGGGATGGGTAGATAAAAGGGGAGATGAAGAGGTGGATGTGAACAAACGAGGAGGAAAGTGGAGGGTGTAAGGAGATGATCTGGGAAGAGTTAGGACGAGATGGTCGGAAAGGCGTGGGAGGAAGATGTAATAAGTCAGGGGAGGAGGAGGAGACAGAGTCAAGGAGGGGATGATGATACGGATAGTGAAGAAGGCCGGTGTCGCGTTAAAAGTAAATGGACAGAGGTGGAATGAGGAGATATAGGAATGGAAGACTGGAATATATACATAAAACATACGAGCAACGCCGGGCACTGCAGTTAGTTACGGAATATTTTACATACTCCAAGAGACATTTAGCCGACATTGTGTCGTTTCCAAGGAACACCACGAGGAGGTAGACTCTTTTCGTTCCCCATTATATTTATTTACAATGTATACAGTATTTGCAAGATTACCAGTGATTGTAATAAACTATTTTTCAATATTTACAAATATTTAAATGATTCTAAAGTTTCTTCCTCACTGCAACTTCTGGGCGTAGGCTACACAAGTCAGAAGTGACTTTAAGTTTCCATCGGTTTGGAGTTTCTTTACAGCCTTTGCAATCGTTTCGTCTGTCTTCATTGCTGACTTCTTTCTTCTTTTTCCGTCTAAATTTAAAATTAGTCGGTCAAATTGGTGGCCGTTGTACTCTGCATATTCTTGAACATTATTTACTAATGAATAAACGTTCGGGTGAACTTTTGCTATCAATGACTTTATTCTACGGTTCCATCCTTCTGCGACCTTACTGGTGCGATGGCGCCTACCAGTGCAGTTCCATATCTCTCTTGGCATATGCTCGCTATCGAGCCAGTGGTCCACAAAATAGTCATAAAAGTCCTGAAGCTCTTGGTCTTCAGGCGTGGTTTCCTGAATACAAAGCCACCCATCGTCCAACTTCTCCAGGGGAAGACGTGCTAGAGCAGAACACATTCTTATATGGCAACGTATTTCCTTGTTTTCCTTATGGGCTTGAACGAGGCCGCAGCACTGTACTTGTTTCCACAAACACTGGTTAAAATTATAGTTGCAACCAGCAGTTTCTATTTCAGGAAATAAACTATTAGCTGCTTGGAGGATGGCGATTTCTAAGTCCATCATCAGAGATTCAGGATTCCATCCAGGCACTTCAGTTTTAATAGCTTTAAAAAAATGTTCATATGTTTCTCGCTTTTTATTAGGTAATAAAGCGTAAACAACTGGAATTGTGTTTGTTTCCTCCCAAGAACTGTTAAGGTCGGCCTGGAGTACAAACAACTGTCCAAACTGTTTGCTCGAACTTTTAAATGTCCCATCCACAAAGAATGATTTGCAGTTTAATAAACACGCTTTTCCCTTTTCGCTGGCAAACACCAGTATTCGATCATTCGGTCCCCTGTTATCATCCGCAAGTAAAAACTTGCTGTCATCATTCATCACTAAATCACTTTCGCGGAATAATATTCCTCCAGAATCGGTGTGGTCTTGTGAAGTGCCCCTAGACTTTCGTCTAAGGCAATGAAAAGACTGTTTCAAACTTTTGGACGATGCTAACGATGTTACAAAGTCGTAGCCTCGATTGAAGAGCTGCCCCATTTCTTCAAAGTAAATTGTTGAAACTGAGGCATCTGCGTCTTTTGCCCGCTTCTTTGCGCAGGCTAAATGTTTACTTACTTCATTTGCTGCTACATCCGAAATGCAGACATGACTACCTTCTCGAAAAACTTCGTTATTTTTTGTAGATAGTCTTCCTTTGCACTTGACCTTTTTTACGTTTACACAGCGCCAGTGGGTCACTTCCTGTTTGTTTGTGTACTCTACAATATACTGATATCCGTTATATATCAGTAGTGGCTTTCCTTTCGTGGTCTCGGTGAACTCCATTAATTCAGAACTAAATAACGAAACACTACTTGCCAGTCAGTGGTCAACCGCAATACTGAACTCCTGGCGGAAGGCCTTACAGACTACGGATTAGTGGGTGGGTGGGGGGGGGGGGGGACATCGAATTTTGTGCAGAAAATGGATATTAGTGCTTAACGTCTCGTTACTACTGCTCCACCTCTCTTGGTGGGCCTTTTCCTGAATACGGCACAGGTAGCGGCTGGAGGGCGTGGAGTATGGGTGGTGTATCCCTACTTCTGCAACACCCTGTTCACTACCTGCAGCGTCCGGGTCTCCCCGCAAGTGTCTACACATTCCCTTTCCCCGCAAGTGTCACAAACTCCTTCCGAAATACGAGGTTTGAACGCCGACACCCTGAAGAGCAACCAGCACAAAAGTTGGGTAGAGAAATTGAATGTAAGGTATGCAGATGAAGAAATGGCGGATATTGTTACAACCGCGAAGACCCTTCATCAACAAGAAGATGAACTGGACATGATGGATACAACTTCCTTCGAACAGATGAGTGCACTAGGAGATGAATTTTAATATAAATGAATAACAATATGAACGCAACACAAGCTTTCAAAGTCGCCAGGTTAAATATTAATAAGATACGCTCCTCCATCCGTCTCCAACACGTGAAAGATTTTGCGTACGCAGCCGACATTGACATACAACTTTTGCAGGAAGTATCAGATACAGGGCTATAACGTAATCACCAACTCTGGAAACGGTGCACAACTAGGAACCGCAACTCTAACGAAAGAAGATGTTCGAGTCGAAGAAATAGAAACACTTGTAATCAGCAGAGGAATTGCGGCAACTATGAACAACACCCGTATTATCAATGTGTACGCACCATCCGGAAATAATAACAGGCAGAATTTTATAGAAATGACATCGTTCCTCTCTTCCGTAACCATAAAGACCATATTATCCTAACCAGTGACTTCAATTGTGTTCTTAGTCCTAAAGATCAGATACCAAACTGTAATAAATTCGTCGAACTTGAGCGTATAGTACATCAACTGAAATTAACCGACACCTGGGAACATACCCACGGTGCGGCGCCTGGGTTTATGTACTTTAGAAGTCATTCAGCCAGCAGGCTTGATAGAATTTATGTATCAGCTGATATGAAGAACCATATTGTCCAATCTGAAGTGTGGTCCACCAGCTTCTCTCATCATGCGGCGTACATCACTACAATTAATTTGTAAAAACAAGAGACTTACCGAGATAGAGGCTTATGGAAACTAAACATCTCGCATCTGCAAGATGAAGAATGTTTCGTGGTGATTACCAATGTCTGGAAACAATGTGAGAACAGAATACCGTCATACAGCTCGGTTGCTGCAGTGAGCTAAGCCAAAGATACGAAAAACGTTGATTGAATACTCACGACAGAAGAACTTTTGGTATAAGAAAACGACTGAATTTTATTTTCAATGTTTTAGGGATTTGGATACCACGGATGAACAAATGATAGAAAATTACACAAGGATCCAAAAAATCAAAGCAAAAATTTTAGCTCTAAAACGGAAGCAAGCGGAAGGTTTTAAAATACGGTCTAGAGTGCAGAATACTATAGACGGGGAAGAACCGTCAATATTCCACGTTATGCGTGAAAACAAGAGAGGGAGTAGAAAAATCCTAATGGACAAATTATTACGAAACAAAATGAAATTAAAGATGGAATTCATAACTACATATCGGAACTAATGTCACATAAAACCAGTGATGAAAATAAGCAATATGAGCTCACAAGGAACATAACAGGAAGGCTGACTGTGGAGGAAAGCGGACATCTCACAACAGCAATAGAAGAGGAAGAGCTGAAAGATGCAATAGCACGAAATCCTAAAAAAATAAATCCCCTTAAGGACTCCCCATAGAATTTTACCAAGTATTTTGGCCTATAGTAAAGAGCAAATTATTAGGTATGTATAACGAACCTCTGACCGGCAATGTTGACATCTCAAAAGAATTCCCAGAGGGCGTTATAGTCCTAATTCCTAAGAACTCAGCAAGCAAAGGAATTGAAAATTTACGTCCGATCACTCTACTGAATAGTGACTCCAAGATTTTTGCACGCATTCTGGCAAGGAGAATGAAATTGGTCATGAATTCAATAATTGGTCAGTACCAAAACAGTGTCGGTAAAGACAGAAATATCATACAAAATATATGTGAATACCGGGATATTATATCGACAGCGGAAGTCTGTCGAATAAAGTGTGCATTAGTGTCGTTGGACTTTGAGAAGGTATTTGACAGAGTTCATCATCAGTAACTTCTTAATACCATGAAACGTAAAAGCGTAGCACGTATAATGATAAATGGACAATTAAGCCAACCGATTATGTCCTCTGTAAGACAAGGCTGTCCCATGTCAACGGCGTTATTTGCCATTGCGATCGAACCTCTGCTTTCAACAAGGACTGCAGATAAAGAGCCAGAATATAGTATGTAACGCATATGCAGACGATGTTGACTTCCTGGTCATGAAGGAGCAAGAAGTGGTGCAAGCTCTGCAGATCGTGCACAAATATGAACTGGAATCCGGAGCAAAACTAAACAAAAGGAAATACGGCACTATGAATATAGTTAAAGGGCAATGTAGGCGAAGCCTAGAACAGTTACCAGAAGTATATCAACTCAAATGCTTAGGGAATGAATTCAGGAATAATATCCAGCATACCATCGCTATAAACTACAGACAAATACTTGCTAACATACGTGTAGTTGTTCAAGAAAACAGACTCAGGTACCTTGACGAACTTCAAAATACCACGCTTATTAATGTATATATGACAACGAAACATATGTTCCCGTACCGCACGGATTTGCCAACAGAATCATGTCGGCATTGGGGAACATTGTCAGCCAACGCAATATTTTTAAAGTGAAGTTCAGCACACTAACACTTCTTACACAGAAAGGTTGACTGAACCTCACAGATGTCAACTATAAGTTCTTTATGTGTGTGCAAGACGTACAAGATACGGAAAACGTCGCCCAACAGCCTCACAGCCCATCTGCTAAATGAAATAGTTCCTGTCAGAACACAACCTCCAATTGATGTACATCATATTCCTATTGGCCTTAATAATCTTAGACACATTTTAGTCGAATATAGCTATATATCTTCGAAAATAACAAGACAGAAGATGATGATCGTGAAAGAAGTTTACGAGGAACTCATGAAAAACAAGGAAAATAAAGCCATCGAACAAAAATATCCTATTTACGACTGGCCATTAATTTGGAAAAAATATTCACGACCCCAACCTTCCTTCTAAAGCAAAACCCACATGGTATAAAGCTGTAAACCGGAAAATAACAACTTACGACAAACTTCATGCCATACACTTGCCAACTCTCCCTTGTGTACATAATGCCATCTTATTGATACAGAAGAACACAGGCTGGTATGTGACAGTGTCAAGGACATTTGGCAGTTGGCTACACAGAAACTAGCGATTATCAATAGGACGACGCCTAATGTCTTCAAACCCGCACACTTTTTGAACCCACAGGTAAAGCTTTACCCCATGAAAAAAACGAAATGCCGTCAACTGTATGACACACAGTGCACTACATCATGACGTACGATTAAAAGAGCAATGAAAATTACTGGCTCTACATCACGACCCAGCGCCATACACTAACTTGCACCAAAAATTACAAAAAGAATTATGCATATATTCTGAGAAGAACAATCATCTGAAACGCTGATTGTAACAAGACGTTCTTAATGAAATATTAAGCGCGGAATTTTTCGGCTGATTGCGTAATCGGAGTTAAGAGAAACCCCAGTTTTGCAATAAATATTGTTCAGCTGAGAGGATGAACAGTTTGAATTGGATTATCAACGGTAAACTAGAAAATAAATTTCGAGAAGACGAACTTCAAGGGCATACACCGTGCTGAAAATGGAACGCCTGTAACTGATTTATCACCCTTCTTCAAGACGCCTTTTTTTTCCAGCTCATGTGCATCCATAGAAGTTCAAGAGGAAGGAGAAGGATCAATATTTATTTATCTATTTTATGTCCTGTTTATATTTAATTTGGCTTTCGCAGAAGAACATTAAAAACAAAAACTTCGAAGAAGAAGTTTCAATTATCTAGTTTCAGAAAAAACGTTTTCTTTCACAGACTCTAGAAGAAGGAGTCTTCACGACAATTTAACTCTTTTACAAGAAGAAATTTTATTTGTCTCTAAAGAAGAAATTAAATTCAAATGTTCAAATGTTTGTAGAACTTATGGGACTTAACTACGGGGTCATCAGTCCCTAAGCGTACAAACTACTTATGAACTAGCTGAGACTAAGAACGGCACAAATATCCATGCCCGAGGGGGGATTCGAACCCCCGACCGTAGTGGCCGCGTAGACCGTGACTGGAGCGCCTCAGTCCCCTCGGCCACCGCGGCCGGCGAAGACATTAGCTTTTTCCTTCTAGGAAGACAAGAACGATGTCATAGCTACTGAAGCTAGCCGACGAAGGCTATTTTGGCGAGCAGAAGGACGGTTCTTAGTAGACGATGGAGACCCGAAAAAGAAGAAGGAAAAAAAAAAAAAAGAAAAGGAAGAAAAAGCGGTCTGGAAAGTCACGTTGCGGATCGCGTGGCTTCCTGCGTTGGGGGTTCGAATCCTTCCTCGGGCATGGATGTTTGTGTTGTCTTTACTATAAGTTGCTTCATAAGTAGTTTGTAAGTTTAGGGACTGATGACCCCGCAGTTAAGTCCCATAAGCTTTACAAACATTTGAATTTTGAAACTGCTTACGGGTCATACACATCAAACAAATTTCGGAACATTTTCCTGATCGACTAAAAGGGATTTCGAACTAATTTTATATAAACATTTTCATGTGTCCATTATGAACATCGGTGAAGTTTAACAATCGTCGACGTTATACTGGATGTGAAGTGAATTTCCGGGGAATTTGAACTGTTATATTTTGCTTAATCTTATGTTAAAACACATTTAAAAAAATTGCTTATCTTGTACAACTATATTTCTTATCTTAATAATAATAAGAAAATGAATTTTACGAGCCTTATTCAGTCGTAAATATAAAGCAAATTCGTCATTAAAATCGGCGCCAGTAAAATTCTCGAAATTCGGCTTCTTATATCTCAGGGACTGAAAGTAGATGACGAAAGTGAAACTCGGTGTGTAATAACTTAACAACACAAGGTTCTCAAGTATATAGTTTCATTCATGTACAGTCTTAGACAAAAAAATTGATCCCCGGCCGGCCGACGCAAGGGCTAAGTCCAAGTTGGTCGCGCAGTGTGGACAATAAATTCGATCATCCCTCAGAATTGTAAGTTCGGCGATATGCACGATCTGGCAACACTGTAGAATGCGGTACTACCAGAAGGAAGTGTTATCTCCTGCTCGAGGGAATTCCATAATGTAGGAGCGCGTGGTCCCCTGGTAAAAGTCGCCTGTGGAAGCGTGTATGTAAACAGTCGCGAGGTCGAATCCAACAACCTTCAATTTTTTTTAAACCGCATATCGGCTGTCTTTGTTATCGGTGTGGAAGAACCTCAAACGTAACAGCAAAAACTCCCAGAAATAATTACAGCAGAAAGCTCGTGGCTGCATCAAAACTGAACTGTTTACTCTCGGGAATAGTGGGCACCCACTACAGCTACGCGCCAAAGGCCACATGGCGGCAGCCGCCTGTGGACTCCGTGACAGCGGCGCGGCGCTGTGACTCTATTTACTGGCTGTTATAGCCTTACTTGAAGTTCTAGTACTTATATTCCAGTCATTTATTGAATTTTTTTGACTGATATGAACATAATCTAAGCGTCTTAAAGTAGAATCCGAAAAAAGGTCATAGGGGTGACTATTACTACATTTTTCTTTAACGTCATCAGGTCGCTCATTCAGGAATCCTACTCACGATTGTTACTAGTGACGAGTTATGATGCCCTCATGCTGACATCTTAAAAAGAAATTAATGACTGAGTAATAACAGATTTTTTTTACCGAGGAGCAAGTGAAACCAAAACGCCAAGAAGTGCTTATGTTTTGCAAACAACTGAGACACCATTTAGTTGCACTGTAAGGACAAACGACCGAAAAAAACTATATGTGTTAGTACTACACCTGTTGATTTCACAAACAAAGCATCCAATAGTGCGCTTTGGAAGTCACCCTTTTATCACTTACTCTATCATATGTCCTCAGATGTTTATTTTTCCTGCCCCTACTTGAATAACCTTCGACAAAAACTATTTCCGGACGAAAATACACGTCGAACATCGAGTGGCGTCATAATTAGCTTGGAATCAGTTTCTTTCTACTGGGACGGAGTCGGTAAACTACCTGAACAATGTCAAACTTTCCCATAATCTGAGAGAATATAGCAAGTGACCACAAGATGTTTCTTGTGATTTTCGACGTGGATTCGTGCAAGTCCGGTCACAAAATTAGCTAAAAAAGTTCTACTCCAGTAAGACCGAAACCATTGGCCAACGACACCTCTCTGTGGCAGGCAACTACTTTACCTTTTTATTTATTTTCTTTACTGATGTACTGAAGTAATATGGACACAACACCAGTTCTGGAAGGGGACAGGAGTGGGGCAGGTCAGGCAGGCCGACCACCGCCAACCACAGTCCACAGTTATTATATACATAAAGGAACTGGATTTTTTTTTTCAAAAAATTAAAACAATTTCATAAAAAGGAACCAGGAGTAACGCTTAAAAACCACAAAACCAAACCTTCTTTGTTTGAAATGAATATAAAGCCGATGAGCGACTAATTCACTGCAAAAACATTACAGTTTTCTATGACCTAAATAACTGCCTATGACGTGTTCCTTGCATGAAGACCTCAAATCCTTGACAGTTTCCGAGTTTTTCTTCTCAATGGTTGTCTGCTTTCGCAGATAATTCCGGTGTTGACTCTTCAGTTTCAGTCTCTTCCAGTTTTTTCACTTTGATTTAATTTTTTTTTTTCATATTCTTTCAACCCATGAAGCGCCACTCGACGATGTCTTCATACTGCCACCTGTCTTTTGGCAGTTTGAAGGTAACCTATTATTAAAATAAGCAAATATTTCGGGCAGCTGAGATCTGTGAATGTAAGTTAAAACGCTCAATGCTGCTCTAAATTACTTAATGAGTGGCCACAGTACATGCTCACGGAAATTTATGTAACTGCTCTCTCCTTAAGAGAGCAGCGAACGTTTTAACAAAGTCAAAGTTAAAAAAATTAATGAATAGATAATTAAACATGGGACGGGGAACATGAAATCATAGAGGTTTAATACTTTAAAATCATAATCTATTCAGTAAAATAACAAGGAAATAAATGTGGGGAGACAAAATTAAGCACATACCTTGTACAAAAGTGGATCAAGTAATATAATTACTACCCACATTAAAATTGTTTCTTCCCTTTATGAATATGGAGATAACATGGCAGGAAAGTCTCACACACACAATGGGTAGCTGAAAGCACATTAATTCATTGACAGACACGCACAGAAGGCTAGGCGGTACATTGCAAGCTGGAACACATGAAAGCAGCGGCGAAACGAAGCGTCGGCGGCGTCTTGACGAGGTGGCAGGTGTCTTGATCACAAAATTTTAAATATACTGTGCACTAATCGAAACGATTCTCAGGTATTTGCAAAGAGGACTGCGATCTGGCCAAGGAGTGTGTCGATTTCAGTAAGGTCCGATGGGCGGTGGGAACATTTCAACCGTTCAAGTCACCTGGCCCCGGTGGAATCTTTCCAGCTCTCCTGCAACAAGCAGGAGAAAATCTTATTAGATTCCTATGCAGGTTATTCATGGTTAGCCTAGCAGCAGGAATCATTCCCAATGCCTGGAGGGCAGTGAAGGTTGTCGTCATTCCAAAGCCAGGGAGAATTGATAATACCAAGGCCAAGGATATGAGACCAATCAGCCTGTCCTCCTTCATTCTTAAGACATTGGAAAAGCTGGTTGATGTGCATGTTGGAGAAAGGAGGTTAAGTAGGGCTCCTCTACATTCAAACCAACATGCATATCAACCAGGTAAATCATGTGAGACTGCTCTCCACCAACTTGTTGGGAAGGTGGAGAAAGCACAACACTTTCAAGAAATAGCCCTCTGTATCTTCCTGGACATTGAGGGGGCTTTTAGCAACACGACCTTCGATTCCATGGTTAGGGCAAGCAGAGGTGCATGACCTAGGGACCACTATATGTAGGTGGACTACGGCCATGCTCAGTGGAAGAAAGGTAGAGGCTACCATGATGAATGAAAAAATGGTAATCAACACCACTAGGGGTTGACCACAAGGAGGAGGGTTTGCTCCGAAAACTGTCTTGAGCAGTTAAACCGGCAACCCACGCGCAATGGAAATATTCTAGACCTTATAGCCACAAACAGGCCTGACCTTATTAACGATGTCTGAGTAGAGACAGGAATTAGTGATCATGATATCATCATAGCGTCGATGGTGACCAAAGTTCATGAACCAATCAAGAAGGCTAGGAGCGTGTTTTTGTTGGGAAGAGCCGACAAGCAAATGTTACGATCGCACTTAGAAAATGAATGGGTATCGTTTAATTCCGGGACTATGGATGTAGCGGAATTGTGGACTAAATTTAAGTACATTGTTAATAAAGGGTTAGAGAAATATGTGCCAGTAAAGACGACTAAGGATGGAAAAGATCCACCGTGGTATAATAATAATGTTAGAAAGCTGCTGAGAAAGCAAAGGCTGTTGCACTCTCGATTCAAAAAAGAACACGCAAATGATGACAGGGAAAAGTTAGTAGAGATTCGTGCGTCTATAAAAAGATCGATGCGTGAAGCATACAATAATTATCACAGCCATACCTTAGCAAAAGATCTTTCCGAGAGCCCGAAAAAATTCTGGTCCTATGTAAAATCGATAAGCGGGTCAAAGCCCACTGTCCAGTCACTAGTTGATCATTCCGGGGCAGTAATAGAAGCAAGCAAACGGAAAGCTGAAGTTCTAAATTTAACCTTTAAGAAATCTTTCACGCAGGAGGACCGCACAAATATACCATCATTTGATCAACGTACTAATTCCGAAATGGGGGACATAGCAATAGGTATTTCCGGTGTAGAGAAGCAGCTGAGAGAGCTAAATACGAAAAAGTCTGCTGGTCCGGATGGAATACCAGTTCGGTTTTACAAAGACTATTCTGCGGCGTTGGTCCCCTACTTAGCTTGCATTTATAACGAATCTTTAATTCAGCTCAAAGTTCCTAGTGATTGGAAAAAAGCGCAGGTGACTCCCGTTTATAAGAAAGGAAAGAGAACTGACCCACACAATTACAGGCCATTATCGTTTACACCAGTTTCATGTAGAATTTTAGAGCATATTCTCAGTTCGAATATAGTAAATTTCCCTGAAACGGAAAAGCTTCTTTCCATGAATCAGCACGGGCTTAGGGAACATCGTTCATGTGAAACTCAGCTTGCCCTATTCTCACATGACATCTTGCGAGCCATGGTCCATTAACAGAAATTAACAGGTCCTTTATCAGAGACGAGTGTATCGTCAGGCGTGCCCCAGGGGAGTGTGATAGGACCGCTACTGTCTATCTACATAAATGATCTGATGGACAGAGTAAGTAGTAATTTGTAGCTGTTTGCTGATGATGCTGTTGTGTACGGGAGGGTGTCGTCTGTAACTGACTGTAATAGCATACAGGTTGACTTAGACAAAATTTCTAGTTGGTGCGAAGAATGGCAGCTAGCTCTCAATGTTGAAAAATGTAAGGTGATGCGCATGAGTAGGAAAAACAATCCTATAATGTTCGAATACAACATTAGTAGTGAGCTTCTTGATGCTGTCGCGTCGTTCAAATATCTAGGCGTAACATTGCAGAGCGATATGAAATGGAACGAGCATGTAAGGACAGTTTTGAGTAAGGCAGACAGCCGACTTCGGTTTATTGGGAGAATTTTGGGAAGATGTACTTCACCTGTAAAGGAGACCGCGTATAAAACGATTGTACGACCACGTCTTGAGTATTGCTCAAGTATTTGGGACCCGCAGCAGATCGGTTTGAAGGAAGACATAGAGGCGGTTCAGAGGCGAGCAGCTAGATTTGTTACCGGTAGGTTCGACCAATGCGCGAGTGTCACGGAAATGCTCCGGCAACTCAATTGGGGATCGCTGGAAGAAAGATGTAGTTTTTTTCGTGAATTTCTGTTAAGTAAATTTAGAGGGCCGGAATTTGAAGATGAGTGTAGTACGATCTTGCTGCCGCCTACTTACATTTCGCGTAAAGATCACAAAGACAAGATAAGAGAAATTAGGGCTCGTACAGAGGCATATAGGCATTCTTTATTTCCTCGTTCAATTTGGGAGTGGAATAAGAAAGGAAATGCCTAGTAGTGGTACAGTGTACCCTCCGCCACGCACCTTACGGTGAATTGCGGAGTATGTATGTAGATGTAGGAGTTATTTCCCCTTTATTGTGGAATCTAGTGGTGAATGATCTCATTGGAGAATTAAACTCTAGACAGTACTTTTGCCAAGGATACACAGATGATCTTGTCATAGTAATACTTGGCAAATTTGCTGACACAGTGAAAAATATGGCACAAGGTGCTTTGGACATTGTGCAAGACTGGTGCAGAAAACAGGATCTGGGGGTTAGTCCTAAGATGACTGTTGTACTGACTGATGTACCATTCACAAGGAAAAATATCCAACACTCAAGTTGGAATTTAAAGCTTTTCAATGAAGCGCTACCTGTGAAGGGGACAGTGAAATATCTAGGGGTTACCCTAGATGAGAAACTGACATGGACCCCTCACATTAGGAATATTTGCTCCAAGGCAAAAGGTATTTTAGTAAGTACCAGGAGAGCCTGTGGCAAAAATTGGGGCCTGAGCCCCAGGGGTATGCACTGGATATACACCACAGTGATTAGACCCAGGATCACCTATGGGGCGGTCGTGTGGTGGAAGAAGGTAGAACAGCAGGTTTCTGCTAAAGAGCTTGGTAAGGTGCAGAGACTACACTGCTTAGCAATAACAGGCGGAATTAGCAGCACACCAACTGCTGGGATGGAAACCATGCTGGATATGCCGCCATTACACCTTTGGGTCAAGATGGAGGCAGCGGCTGGTGCATACAGACTCAAAACTGGTAACAACTGGAACTCTTTGGGATATCCAGAATCACACACTAAAATAGTGAGTGAGGTAAATGTAGGAAAGGTTGGGGAAATGCCAGCCGACTATATTATAACCCCATACTGCTTCAACAAGCCTTTCAGTAGAACAATTGGAAGTAGGGAGCAATGGGAGAAAATAGTTCGACACCGTACGGGGGATATTGTCTGGTTCACTGACGGGTCGAAATCGGATCAAGGCGTTGGGGCCGGGGTATACGGGGTGCAGTCAAGAATGGAGGGCGACATCTCTCTAGGAAAACTGGCCTCAGTATTCCTGGCCGAAATCACTGCCATCAGGGCATGTGTGGAGGAGAATTTGCGTAGGTGCTACAAAGATCGTAGCATCTATATCTATTCAGACGACCAGGCAGCCCTGAGATCACTGGCAGCTCCTACAACAAGGTCTAAAATTGTTGCAGAATGTCACAGGGTTCTGGTGGAGCTAGGGGAAAGCAATAGAGTAAACCTGTTGTGGGTCCCTGGCCACTTGGGGATCAGTGGCAACGAACATGCCGACAGATTAGCCAGGATGGGGGCAGAGTCTCCATTTATTGGACCGGAACCTCTCCTGACAATCACCAAGGCAATGATCAAATTGGAGCTACGTAACTGGCTCAGAAGACAGCACGTAGAATATTGGACCAAAGTCCATCAACAAAAACATGGCAAGGTAATGATGCCAAAGCCATGTTTTAAAAGAAGCTCTGCAATCCTGGGCCTAAACAGGAGAGAGATTAGACTCATGGATGGATTGCTGACAGGCCATGGGAATTTCAAAAAACACCTACATACAATGGGAATAACAGAAGAGGACCCTAAATGTAGGATCTGTGATGACGGTGATGAAACTGCATCACATCTAATCTTCGAATGCATTTCATTGGAGAGTAAAAGGCACAGAATATTTGGGACAACCAGACCCCAAGAAATTGCGTCTAATAAAGAATTGGTAAAGGGACTCCTTGCACTGTTCAAGGGTATTGGTTGACTTTACTAGATATACAGTGAGCGATTCCGCACAATAAACTTAGTTTCGGTGCGGGCAGTGGCGGGCTAGACCAAGATTGTTTTGGCTTCCCTGGAAAAATCAAATCAAATCAATCGAAACTGATGTTCGGTGAGATAGCGGCTCACTATTCTTAAGTACCACATGGTGTGCGACCACGCCAAAATTCATAGCATTTATAAACAGAAATTAATTTAGAATAAACGAGTAAAGCACATTCGAGAATTCGTATAGAAGAAAGCTAGTATTAATAAAGCATGGCTGAAGGTGCAATCGGTAATACAAGACAGGAATGACGGAATCAAATCAGAAAATCGGAGAAATATTTAGCATAATCGCGGATACACATGCGACGAAAAACTTTAGTTAAAAACAGCAAGGAAATTCAAACATAATAAATTTACACAATGGCTGAAGGCCACACACGTGTATTCTAACTTGAGCAAAACCGGACACACAATTATCACTGGAGTGAAAATGCAAATAATAAATTTACACTGAATTTACTCGCGTTATGTAAATTAAGAAACACTTCGCCTCGCATAGCGAAAGACTATCACTGAAAAACCAAGACTGCTTAATCATGAACAAATAAAAGTCCTAACAGCATGCCTCCACCTCAGCGTGATTCGGCGGAGTACTTGCCGGCCGCGGTGGCCGAGGAGACTGAGGCTCTTCAGTCACGGTCTGCACGGCCACTACGATCGGGGGTTCGAATCCCCCCTCGGGCATGGATATTTGTGCCGTCTTTAGTATAAGGTAGTTCCTAAGTAGTTTGTAAGTTTAGGGACTGATGACCCCGTAGTTAAGTCCCATAAGCTTAACAAACTAGTACTTACTTCCACAGTCGTCGGAGCCAGAGTGAACAGTGAAGACTCAAGCACTAAAGCCTCGGAATAACCTCCCCCACGCCATCACCGGATGTAGAGCGCGCTAAAAGCGACGCAGAGTGCGTTCACAGACTAGTGTTCACCATCTCTTGCTACCTGGGCAAGACAATTCCCTCTACAAGCGCTCCCATAGAGGTTTCCTGTCACCTCTGTCATCCAAGATTAGGTTCGTACGACTCTAAAGAACACGGCCATCTCGCCATCTTGCCAAGTACGCTTGTCTCTGTCCAGGACAACCAGCAGACGCTAGCGCAGACGACAAACGCAACCATGCGTTCTTAACTACAGCAATACTAGGTCTAGAGAGGGAGGCGGCGACTCTAAGCCATTGCGCGGCAGTCAGTCAATATTATGGGCACACATTCACATTCGCATGTACACACAAGTTCAATCAGACGGATGGAAACATACAGGATGTTTCACAAAGTGTGTTTGCCTCTGTAAATTATAAAATAATAGGTGACAGGAAATTTTAATGTGGTAGGTCAACACAAGAAATGTTACACTTTCTGCGGTGCAATGAACATAGGTTATTGTATCATTTTCAACAGTGTTACAGCACAAAGATATAATTTTTAAATAGAACAATAGTTTTTTTTTCTATCGTGCATTGGAATCATTGAAACAAGCTGCGTCCAAATCAATTTAAACTACATTCCTATCACTGTTAGTTTGAAAGCTACAAACCTTCAAAGTTTCAGGGGCAGATACCACACACTGTACATAATACATGGCTGTGTTGTGGTTGATGGATGTTATGGCGGTGGGAAGTTGATTTACATGAGATGTTCAATTGTGTGTCCATGTTCCTCAATGCATAATGCAATGCGCCGTCGGAAGGATCTATGGACGAGATGTAACACCGCCGGTGTGACGGAGCGACATGCGTCCTCGATGCGCCGTTTTACATCATTTGGGGATGTGGGCTCAGTGACATAAACACGATCCTTTAGATATTCCCACAACAAGAAATCTACTGTTGTTAAATCGGGCGACCTTGCGGGTCATGAATGAGGACCATGCGCCCCAACCATCTTCCTGCAAACCTGTTGTTTAATTCTTCCAGAACAGAATGTGATGGGTGACCATCGTGCTGCATCCACATATGGAATCTCATGTGTAGACACACATGTTCAAGGAGACCACCCAAACTGTCGGCTATAAAAGCACGATATAACTCACCTGTCAGTGTACCTGGGAAGTAATGTGGACCGATGATTTCATCCCCAAGGTTTCCACACCACACGTGAATAGACCACCTACGTGACGGTCGACAGATTGTACCCACCGAGGATTGTCTGCGGCCCAGTAGTGCATGTTATGGCGATTCACTGCACCATGATTTGTGAACGTGGACTCATCACAGAACATAACACTTTGTAAAGACTCCAGCGTAAAATTATGCATGGCCCACTCACAGAATGTCACTCTTGCACGGAAATCGTTCCCATGCAGCTCCTGGGTCAGTGAGTATACGCCACACAGATGTGAGACTGACACCAGCGACTGCAGCAACGGATCGTAAGCTGACATGAGGATCGTGGTGTAGTGTAGCTAAAACAAACACCTCCGTCTCCTCACTTCTTGCAGGTCTTCGTCTGTTACTGCGGCGCATTACCAAGCTGCCTGTTTCCCGAAGTCGTTGTTCGGCACGTAAAAACGTAATGGCTGCCGGGGCTCTTCGCCTAGGATATCTCACGGCATACACCGTGGCTGCTTCAGTGGCATCGTGTCGGCACTCGCCGAGCATCAGCAACATGTCAACGTACTCGTTGTTCGTGTATGCCGTCGTCATTCAATGTCAGTAACTGTGGTGTATTGAGGCCCGGTTGTTTGTGTAGCTCCAACGGTCAGGTATACGGCCGTGTGCGGCGACAGTCGGCAGTCTAATAGCGCATCTAGGAAGCTTTTCGCTCCGTGACACCGGCGACGTTACAACTCGGCCGCACCACATTTAGAAGGCGCATTGCATTATGCGCAGCGTTCTAGGTATCTGCCCCTGAAACTTTGAAGGGTTGTAGCAGTGATAGGAATGTAGTTTAAATTGGTTTGGACGCAGCTGGTTTCAACGAATCCAATGCACGATAGAAAAAACTATTGTTCCATTTAAAAAAATTAAATCTTTGTGCTGTAACTCTTTGGAAAATGATACAATAAACTATGTTCATAGCTCCGTAGAAGGTGTAACATTTCTTGTGTTGACCTACCGCATTAAAATTACCCGTCACCTATTATTTTATATGTTACAGAGGCAAAGACACTTAGTGAAACACCCTGTATATAAATGTGGGGCAAACATGTATAAACATGACGCATTGATCATTAATAAAAAGGAAAAATTAATTAACACACTGATAGATAACATTAATGGTGCAGAAACACTTTAGGTTAATGAATAAATCAAAATTGAACACGACCACACATTCAGTGGATGTGTTTCAAGTTGGCAATTTTTTCATTATTACTACTTTTTAATTTATACCTAAATAAATACTTCTGTATTCTCTGCTTTGCCGCAGAGGTACATAAAAGTAAAGTACATTCTTGAATGGAGGTCATCTTAAAATTCAAGTGTAACTTTACATATTTCTTCATTGTAGTAATTTGAAGCAAAAACCAGTAAAACACTTTCTTCACAAACAGAAACTAATTTCGTTATATCATGCAGCACTCTGCCTATGTGATTATCCTTTTCCGTATTTTTCAAAGACTATGTCTAAAATGTTTCCAAATAGTTTTTTCTGTTGGTTCTTTTTTATGGTCCAGTATGCTATGTGCATGTAGCTCATAAAACTGCAGAACTTGTCTTCTCCTCTGATGTGAACCATGTAGTTAACATAATTACCTAGTAGCCACATAACGGTATTGTTTTTCGTGATGGGATAAAACTTGGTGTCTGGCCGCAGAAGGATCTCTCGATGTTGTCTTGGGACATCCTTGTCAACAGTGCTAGTCAGTTCCTGACCTACCGGTAGTTCTGTACGTGACCACCGCAAGTGAAACGGTGAATTAAAGTGTCGATCAGTCGACATCGGAGGCACACGTCCGTGTCACTCTACTCTATGGCATGAAGTCTGTCATTAGTGGCGACGGTGTCCTTTACCACCCTATACCATGTGGCTGCTACGTAGGAAGTATTTTTAAGCTACTATTAGCCCACACCTTTGTCCACTTAGTGGCGGGATACTTGAGGTCGATATTGTTTGGTTTTTCTGTCCTTTCCCACTCTTGTTGTAAGTCTCGTGTTATTCAAGGTCTTCTTCTAATAATACTGACGTCCGTGTACCTGACTTGCAGGAATATATCTCTGATGTACTTCAAAGTATAGTTTATCCCTCCGACGTCTATAGGGAGAAGGATGCTAGCTGGAGCAATGTCACAAAAAGCGCTTTCGTGATGTTGTCATGGCTATCATCCATCATGCTTATGGTCCGCTTAACGAACAAGGCCATTGCCTTTCTCTTGATGTTCACGAGGTCAAGCCCTCCATTGTGTCTCGGTTTTGCTACGCTGACATGTGACACTTTGAAGATACTTCCTTGCCATATGTACCTATTTGCTGCGCGCATTATGTTGTTGTCTTGCATCTGTGGAATTGGGAAGAACTGTGATCCATAATATGCCTTTGAGAATATGTAAGTATTTACTATCCGGACTTTTTCAATGATGTTAACCGCCTTCCAGTTACATTCAAGTAGGATACCTCGCATATTTTGCATCACCGCTCTCCAGTTATTGGACATCATTTTAAGAGGGCTTCTCTCTAATTTGATGTCTAGCATTTTATGTGATTCCACAATTTATGCCCAAGGTACAGTTGTGTTGTCGAATCCCCTGATATTCAACAATTTGCTCTTATTGTCACTTAACTTGGCCCCGGATGCAGCATTGTATTTGTTGATGACCGATGACACGTTTCATGATGCCAATCTCCTCTTCACGTCGTATTATTACGGCGACGTCATCTGCGTTAACACGAACTTTAAGCGTGACATCAGACATGAAGATGCCTGATAACAAAGCATTAAATGATTGTAACAAAGGCTCCAGGGATAAAAGAAACAAGAGCATTGAAAGAGGACTGCCCTGGGGCACACCTTGCTGGATGGAAGTCGGTAACGTTAGTTGCCCATTAATCTGTACTCTCACAGAAATCCCTGTGATGATGTTCTTGATAACTGTCCGTAGCCCGTCTTCAAATCCCACTTTTGCTATTAGTCGCATTAGGTACGAATGGCTAACGTGGTCGAAGGTCTTAGTAAAATCTATAAAAAACAAAGCACATTTCAGGTTGGTAACTGAGGCGATGGATAAAATTTCCCTGAATTCTGAAACTGCTGACATAGCGGATCTGCCTGGGGGGGGGGCAGGTCTGCTGAGGTCTAACATTTTTTTTTTAATCAACAGAGTAATTCTGGTGTTGACGGTTCTAGCAACGGTCTTGTAATCAAAGTTAAGCAGGGTAATGGGTCGCAGTCTGAAGGGATTGCAGCCCCCTTGATTATTTCATTTAAAACGTCAATAAAAACTGTACCAATGATATTCCAGAAACGCGTATAAAACTCTTTTGGGAGGCCATCCGGTCCTGTGGCTTTATTGTACGGCGAGTTGACAATTAAATCGAAAATGTCCTCAGCGCTAAAATCTGTTATAACTCCCGATTATCGTCTTGGGTGATTTCTGGATCTATAACTTGTAGCAGTTCAACAAGCAGTCCGTCATCGGTCGGTCGTGCGGAGTACAGGGTGGTGTACTACTTGTCTATTTCTGCTACTGTGTCATTCTGACGCGTGAGTGTGTCTCCGTTTGCTGTTGCCAATTCGTCTATAAAAGAACGTCTCCGGTTGGTTTGGTGTCTGATTAAATGATTCAGGGTGGTTGTCTCAGATTGCACTAAGGATTTCGCTTTACATTTTATTTGTAGCCCCTCTGCTGTCGGCGCTTAATACTGATTAATTTTGCCTTAATCGCTTTTATTTGTGCTGTATGTATGTTGTTCGTATTAGCTTTCTCGTACAACTTCCGTAAAACGTTCTAATAGAATTCCGTTGTCCGTTTTTCTTCTCTCGCTTGTTCATAACAGTACGAAATTAAACACCAACGTAGCCTTTTCTGGGTAAAGTTCGTCCACCACACTAATTTTGAGGCGTAGCGATTCGTAGACCGTAAAGACAGAGACCAAGTTGATATGATAAGTTCGTCTAGATCTGTGTCCTACAGACGGGATAGGTTGAGCATCCACTGCCCTCTGAATCGCCTGGTAGGTTGCGGGTTCAGGTTAATAGTGGTGGCGTACACGCATTGGTCGAAGCAGGGGGCTGTGATGACGTCAGCATCGACTACACGTCCACTCAAGCGAGATAAAATGTAGATTCTGTCCAGGCGACTGCTTGAGGTTGAGGTGAAATACGTAAATTTCACGAAATTTGGAAAAACCAATTCCCGCGTATCTTTAAGATCCATTCTGGAAACTAAATCACGCAATTCTTTGCAGAAATTAAAATGTGGCCTTTGATCCTTCGGATGTAAAACACAATTAAAATCGCCTCCTATGATAATATTTGGAGGATTTTTTAGGAGCAGGTATATAATGTCGTCTTTAAAGTAGTTGGATCTGTCTGCATTACGACTACTGCCTGAGGGGGCGGAGAAATTTATGACCGTCACGCCATATATTTGGCAACTCAGACCCCGACCTGAGTTCAGTTTTTCTATGTCTGATATAAGGATTCCTTCACGCACAGTATAGCCGTACCGGTGCCGAGTGCGAGAGCAACAAATTCAGAGTTGTAACTTCCTGCAGTAGTACGATATCTGCCTCAGAATCATATACGAACTGTTTCAACAATGCAATTTTCAGATCAGATTTTATTCCGTTAATGTTGATGCTAATAAACTTGTAGCATTGCAGATGGTTCACTTATTTCAGACTCATCAGCTCGTCCCCCTCCTCGAACCAATCAATAACTGAAGTAGCTTTAAAGGAGTTTACACCACTATTGATTCTTTCCGTTGGTTCTATATTTTGTGACTTGTTCCGAGCTGCATTACGATTTGGTTGGATTCTGGTCTTACTCCTGCCACCTATACTGCCTTTCACTGTGGGCTTCCCTGCGGAGTTACTAAATTGCTCACTTTCTTTGAAGTACTGGCAGTGGATTTCTTCACTCGCGCCTCGTCGGAAACGATATCCTCCGACGCGCTGTTTCCGTGTTTGCCCGCTGTGCCGAGTTACTAGGAAACACTGACGCTTTCGGCATGCTTATTAACACTGGTCGGCTCGTGTTGTGTGTTTACATCGCCGGCAACTTGTTTGTTTTCGGAGTCCGGTTGCGTGGCGACGAGCTGTTGACAAGCAGGTGCCTCGCTCACGTCACTTTTTGCCATCCTGCTCCGGTACTGTGACAACAAGTTGTTCTAGTACTTCGCTACAGGGCGCGGCAGGTGATGTAACCTCTACTTGCGCCTGCGCGCTGCTGTTTTCTGCTAGCGAAGAAGGTTCGACTACCATCGGTTCCTGGATTTGATTATTGCGGGATTCATTAAAATTTACCGGTTGTTGGACATCGTCCATAGCAATATTCTCTGAAACGGATGCACTTTCATCAGAGCTACCATCAGCCGTCCGGCGTCGCTTAAAAGAAAGTTCAGGGTTGTTACGGCTGAGCTGGTTCTGATCCTGGTCCCTGACGCGAGGAAATGGCGGGAATTCTTCCTCGAAAGGTTTGCTTGTATTATTCTCCTAATCACTATTTCTGGGTTTTAAACTGTGAGCTAATGGGGATCCTGGCACTAGGTCTGCTATAGTTAGTCGCTGTCGTTTCTGTAACGTGGGTTTCAGCACCGTCACTCGCGTGGGGGTAATTTCGTCGTACGTGGCCACTCTGGTTACATATGAAACACGTAGACTCTTGATCGGCAATCGAACCTGTGCCTTGTAACCACATACCGTGATATGAGACGGAATGTTATTGTTTATGTGCATCTCGACTGATCTGATACCGCAAGACGTGCAATCCATGTTGTTTTGACCACATTTCGTTCCTAATGCTCTTTATGTCACCGTACTGAGACAGGACATCTAGCAAGAAAAAGTTTTCCACTTCGGGCTGGAGATGGAAAATCCGTACTTTTTGTACTCTAAGTGGGAGTTATAAATTTTGACAGTACTTGCAGAGCCGTCACGATGTTGGAACGGCACGCCGGCGCTGTGTTGTTGTAGTATTTTCTCGACAGGATTCATCACCTTCATAAAAAAGCAGTATAAGTCCAGGTCGTAATACGCCGTATGAACTTGATTCGTGGTGACGCCAAGAGTACCCACAATCCTTTCGTGTATTTCCAGGGAGCTTGGTTGAACTGAGCGCTACCTTAGAGGTACCGAGGAGCTGTGCACGCCAGCTCTTTCCTACTGCCACATACATCGCTAGAACATATAACTCGCAACGTAAGAGATAAGATTTGTTGCAATTTCGCCATGTAATCAATTTTCTGGACCAAAATGCATGAACTAATAGCCTTCTGTCGCCTCTCGAGTTAGAACCACTCAGATTATTCAATGGAAATTACAGGAAACATCAAGTGAATTTATGAGCATAGTTCTGTGCTATCCCGGAAGTAAGACGTCGGTACCAGCGTTGACAGACTTACACTGCGATGTTGCCAAGCTTCAGTCATACTATCAACAGGAAGAATAAGAGCCGAGGTGATTGCCAAGCGGGCTCGACAGAGACATAATTCGCGCTTCGCACGTCTGCTGAGGGTCCGAACAGCTGAAGTATACGTCAATGAGCCCTGCCCGCATTTCCGTAACCAGCTTTAATGAGTCGATCCTTGACACTAATAAAAATATACTAATGCACCGACCGCTAACATATTAATAAGTTCAAATGTTTCTATAGCTTATGGGACTTAACTACTGGGTCATAAGTCCCTAAACTTAGAAACTACTTATGAACTAACTAATCCTAAGGACGGCACAAATATCCATGCCCAAGGGGGGATTCGAACCCCCGTATTAATAAGTGTATTATTTGCGTATTCTGGCTTAAGCGCGATGACAACAAAAGTCATTCACCAGTGCTGTTTCAGATTTCTTCGAGTGTTTCCATTGGTATACTGAAAACATTTGATATAAGAAACAGTTTCCTTTATAATTATAGACTTAGAAAATATTTTCCTTGATATCGCTGTCAGTGGCACAAACAAACGAAGAGAGGCATACAAACAAAGAGACATCAATGCAGCATTTTTTTTCTAGATGTGAATTTCTCTGAGAAGGCTTCATAACATGGAGTTTAAAATAATAAGAGCTTCTGTTATCCGGACGTAGAATTAGGGGCAGTTATGTATAGAATAATTTATCTTTAAGCCAAACTGTCATCCAGTCTACAAATACTGCAAAAATGAAACGGATCACCTGTTGATTAAAGTTCCATTATATCCGGTAAAGAGAAAACGAGCAGCGGATACACTGAAAAACGTTTGACTGTGTAGAACATCCAGGGCAGAAAGAACCCAAAATAACTATGGGTTAACGAAGCAGATCATAGTGCTGACATTATATGCAGCAGTTGCACAGTGTTATTTCTTTTAGCCCAGCCATTTTCATACGAATACAAGCTCCGGGCTACCACAATATTCATGTCAGAGCCATCGGGCCGTAATATGTCGACAGTTGATCAGATGGTTATAGAAATTACAGTGACTGTTTTTAAGCTGCCAATGGATAACGCCAAATTGTCACTATGTCGGAATGTTTCGCAGAGTAAGTTCTGTCTGTCAAAGAATTGCTCAACAGTAGCTGAACAGTATCGACACGCTGCACGTAACACAAACCCATCAGTTGCCAATTATACGCAGCTATATTTCTATGACTTAATCTTCCTACGAACGATTTAACTTCTTCCAATTACCGAAAGTATTCAACAAGCATGAGTCTATTACTTCTCGTTCACGTCCACTTCCTGCTCTCACCCCTACACCCACTGTAGATGTCTAATTAATTATGACAAAGTACAGATTTATACCTACATTAATGGGGTTATTGATGTCAGTTTTCCTGACAGTCTTCTGCCATTGTTCTGAAGATGAATACACAACGTAAATATTAATATTCAGTTGGATGAATATCTGAGGTGCCCATTTCAGTTCCACAAACCAAAAATGGTGGAACTAAGCGAATAAAAAGCGTCTATATGCCAATAAATAAAAATGAAATAACATTTCAGTTAATGGAAATTTGTAAAATCCATCGGTAGAACATGAAAAATACTTTCTTGACCTACAAATCACTGCAATACAAATGCATTGCTTAGGCCCCACTTATGTTTTGGTCCATATTATTTGCACTAGAGAAGGGATAAAACGTAAGTATATCTCATTAGTATTACAGGTCCTGGAATGCCGTCAATTATCACCGATTTGACAATCACTTTCCGTATGATATTCATTGTCTGAGACTCATTAAAGGGGTTTTACGACACCCTTTTATTAATAGAATTCTTTTAACTTCTCTGTAGTTGCAGGATAGTGAATTCAGATAGACAGCGGTAATACTGAAAATTTGTGCCGGAACGGGACTAGAACCCTCCTTTCTTTTCCCTAGTAGATCTATTATTTGCGGTCGTTGGATAGTTTTTGTTCTATGTTGACTGATCTTAGTTGCCCTCCCTTAAGGGGAGAAAAAATTACAGATTACTTCTCTGTCCGAAAGAGCTGGAAGAATCGCCTCCACTATTTATGCAAATAATATTCAATATGCTTCAAGTTTTTCAAAACATGTTTTAATTGGGTCTCATATAGGCATGATAGCAATGGAGAAGGCTCGAAACGCATGTATGGTGCGAGTTCTTTTGTGCAAATCACCTAACAAAACAGATTTCCCGTTTCAAGAAAGATCTTTCCAGTAATCATGATTTTACACATGATCGAAGACTCTATAACTCACGTAAGTCATGAACTATGATGAGTTGACCATCGTGCGACGTTTTCACTGGTCAGACAGGATTCAAAAGCTAGGAGCACGAGTATTGCACACTCAGTTTCAAACCGACAGAATCCAAATTATTGCGTTTTTGCATAAACGTCATTAACGTCATAAACTTATTAAGTATAACAACAATACTGTTATTAGTGACTTATTCTCTAGCCTTTATGTCTTCTTCTTAAATGGCTGAGCGCAAACAAAAGGCAATCGCATTGCGAACGTCATGCTTTACATCTGGTGATACAAAAGAATTTTGTGCACTGTTCGTCTGTGGTGTGTCCATCGAAACTGCCTCTAGCTCTATCAAAAGAGGGCTAAAATTCTGATGTACAGAGGGAATGGAAGTATGACCCAAAGCAGCCCTGGCTTAAGAAGCAGACGTCATCTAGGGCTACTGACGCGCTGCTACGTCTCACTTCCTGCTTGTTCCACTGGTGGCTATAGGTAATCGCCAATTTCCGCATAGTGCGACGTCCTTGCACTTGTAGTAGAAAGTAATGTGACAATGTCACACCTTTAAAGAAAGTAACTGAGATTCTTCAACCAGAGAGATAAATATTAAGTGAATTTGTTATCATGTTTCTGTGTCATCCCAGAAGTAACTCAGCAGTCACACTGGTGCCAAAGAATCTCAAACTTGTTCTGCGCTCAAAATAGAGACTTACCGAGATTGCAATACGTTCAACGAGCTGAGCGTTGAGCGCATTTTCCATAGAGTGCTTCTGAGTTAGTTCATGGTGCAGTTAACTGACTCCCTGATGGTACCAATTATGAACGATGTCTCAACCTGTCACATCACATTGTGAAAGAATTATAGGCGTTTAGTGTGACGGCACAGACAGGCAGACACATCTTGTACCTGTAGAGACTATCCATACGCTACTGGTTCTTGACGCTCAACTACGTCCGATTGTAGGACTTATTTTCTGCCCGTGAAAGAGGTTCTCAGCCGTGGGTGAATAACCAGCCACATTCTGGTACCCAGTGGCGGCTGATGATAATGTGCTAATTTGCTGCAGCACACTGTAAATATATTACTATAATTATGCCATTTCTCTTCGTATTCAAGCGAGAAATCGCTATAAAATTACATCCTTTCTCTTGGAATACGAGCCAGATATCACAATAAAATTATGTCAGTTCCCTTCCAATGCGTATTAGAATGCTACTAATAAGAATGAAAATGCATTTTGGAGCGCTCTCGCCGCGATAGCTGGAAACCAGCTCCGTGTACTAAAGTGGGATTCAGCCTCGCTGGTACGTGCGCAGAGAGGCGGCGCAGTCGTCTGTTCGCTACTGCGCATGCGCAGACATGAAGTCAGGCCTGGCGACTCATGTGTGCTGAGACCGACTGCAGCACCAGATCAATATTTCTCAATTTCTCTTCGCGCAGCGTGTAACGGCTGCGGAAGAATAGTATATGACGAATATTGCGGCATACAGAGTCAAATAGCGCGCTGGCTCAGGCATCTTGCGCATTGTCACTCAAACCTACCGGTGTGAGGCTCGTATTCAAATACCTCTGAGTCTAAATTTTTAATTTCTGTAAATAAAATTAATATTTTTAAACGTTACATTTACTGCCTGCAGTGAATACATGTAGTTGGCAGTGCTGTTATAGATTCCCCTGAAGGTCGTACTGTCAATACAGTATAAATTGATATTTAATTAAAGGCAATCATACAAAAATTGACTTCTTATTTTAGTATATTTTGTTTCCTGCTTATTTTTGTAATATTGTAGCACACTGGTCAAATTTCGTACGAGCCGCCACTGCTGGTACCACACACATAACCAGACAAATAATATGCCAGTTAATCGCAGTGAAATGCAATATGACCGTGTCTTTCTGGCAGCGTCTATCGTTTCCGTTTTTCTATTTTCTGCTTTGCAGTAGTGTGTCACCTCGGTTTGGAAGTGAAAAACGATTTCTGCAGTCCACCACTCCCTTCCCGGACAATGACAATTGCAACCGGAGATTTTTAATAAAACATGACACTGGATACAATTTCATACCTACCCTGTCTGCTTCACGTTATCAGCTTTTTTTGAGAGGTTATTCTACTGTTATTCTGCAAACGTAAACGCCTCAATTTCTACAGCTCCACCAATCAAAGTGCAGTTAAATGACTAGCATTAATTCGTTTCTGAGAGATAAACAATATTATAGTAGTAACTGGCAAGTGTGGTGAATTCTATAAGTCATCTGACTATTACAAACACAGGTATTCAGGTATTTCGTAGGATTCTTGCAGTTGATGTTGCAGTCGTACCCATTTAAATTACAGGAATAGTAAAAACATTCGGCTTTAAACACGCTTTTGTTGTGGGATTTGACTATATGGCTACATCTGCAGCAGTACACAGGTAGTCATGTATTGTCGACTCTGTGACGATTCTCTCATTTCTTTAGTACAGGCTAAGTTAAAAAGCGGCTGTTAGAATTTCTGAAATCAAGTGATCATAGAGCATTATTGTCCGGGACAGCCCAGGCGGGATTTTTCGGTTGCATTACTATTTATTTTATCTTGAATTTAACATATTGCAATAATAATAATAACAGAGGACAGGAAACAACTCACCGTAAAGACTAAAGCTGATCCGCAAGCGGCCACAAATAAAAGACACTCACTCACATTCAAACAATTAAAATTTTCGCAGCCTCATTCAGAAAGAGAAACATTCATACACACAATCACTCAGGCGTATCATCCACACACGTCAGCTACCGCTGGCTGCTCAGCACACCCTGACATACTATAACACATTTCAAGCACGTTTTGCTCATAATCATGCATTTATACGTACTGATCCGTTAGTTAAAGGAATGATCATAGCACCGATTATGTTCACTCTCCTCTCTGGTGTGGCTATTGTAGTCTCAGACGGATAGTGGTGCTAGTGAGTGAACAGAAATCTATGCCCAGCGGTGCCTTTCGCTAGCATAAAGCAATGTCTCGTCATGTGTCCTGACTGAAATCACGGCCTATATGGGTAGCGGATGGTGTTACTTCGTTTTCGTGTGACATCGTGTAATACACATTTTATTAACCACTTGATCAATCATGATTACCGGATCCCACACTTTATCTGCACCCATGGCAAAACAACGAATTACGAAAACAGGAGGTTTTTACGATAGACATTGTAATGTATTCTTCAGATGAGCTCCTTGTAGTCAAAAACATAAATTTCCTATGATTATTACTTCTTACAAACGAATTATATTTAACTGTTTTCCAGACAATAAACGTAATGGCACTTGAACGGTATTTATTCATCAGCCATTGTTTGGGAAGAGGCCAAAACATGTCAAATATTTGTGTCTCTGAGTGGTAAGTGTATTTATTCAAATACCTAATGGGTCATACATTTCGTAACAGTGGAAATACTGCAGCAAACTGATTGCTTAATTGTAACATATAAACTTGTATAATGGCTATCATTTCAATTGCGTATCGGACGGTATTTATTTGCAGAATTCATTATTTACCATACGATTTAACTTTGTCTCTCCTTAGTCCTATTCAAGTAGGTATCTCGTATATTGGACTGGAGCAGACAAACGAGAGTTTCCTTTCAAATGTTAAGGGTTCTTGGTTCCATTCTCTGCTTGTTCTTTATAGCCTGCTGGTCATAAGAAAAGAAGACGCCACCGACACTTACGATGTCAGCGCTGTATTAAGCCCACCAGAACTACCACGTTGTAAAGCCGGCAGACAGCGTGACGCCGAGTCACTCTCTAAGCATCTCTACTGCTCTGATATACAAATTCTACTGTCCAACATTAGCTAATGGTTGCAATATAACTGCTGCTGATGCTTCGCCGCGAAATGTGAAAAGCCCCTTACAGATTATAATTTTTGTTTTAGCATTACTCGATTCTTGAGTTTATTCTAAATAAATTCCCGGCAGTTCTACACTAACATTTTCAGCTATCAAATTAATCGCATAGCAATTATCCAAGAGTAACTGCTGGATCACTCGACTGATTTAAGTAATATTCAATTTTTGTATGAATATGGCTCGGAAAGCGACTTAATTTTATTACAGTCCATCTCCTGTCTCTGAACGATCTGACAATTGCGTTAATTCTGTAAAGTGTTGTGGCAACTGTGAGTCTGATGAATGAACACATGCGCAGCGATATTCACGCATGAAAGGAGGGGGCGGGTGTACTTCCGTCCTTATGTCCCCATGACTAAATACAGGGTGTTACAACAAGGTACGGCCAAACTTTCAGGAAACATTCCTCACACAAAAAGAAAGGAAATATGTTATGTGAACATGTGTCCGGAAACGCTTCATTTCCATGTTAGAGCTCCTTTTAGTGTTTCTCTTTAAATGTAAATTGAAATAATTCGTGCAGATAATTCTCAAAATACCTAATTGTTTCGTTAGTATGTATTGTACTTCCTCGATTCACCGCCAGTTGGCCCAATTGAAGGAAGGTGAACGTTTGGACAGGAATTGTTAATGTCTTGATTGGGCCTCATGTTCTTCCATCTACGAGATACTCTACCTGTGTTGCTAGAACATGTGCCTTTACAAGTACGACACAACATGTGGTTCATGCACGATGAAGCTCCTCCACATTTCAGTCGACGTGTTCGTACGCTTTTCAACAACAGACTCTGTGACTGATGGATTGGTAGAGGCGGACCAATTCCATGGCCTCCACGCTCTCCTGACCTCAACCCTCTTGACTTTCATTAATGGGGGCATTTGAAAGCTGTTGTCTACGCAACCCCGGCACCAAATATAGAGACTCTTCGTGCTCGTATTGTGGACGGCTGTGATACAATACGCCATTCTCCAGGGCTGCATCAGCGCATCAGGGATTCCATGCGACGGAGGGTCGATGCATGTATCCTCGCTAACGGAGGACATTTTGAATATTTCCTGTAACAAAGTTTTTGAAGTCACGCTGGTACGTTCTGTTGCTGTGTGTTTCCATTCCATGATTAATGTGATTTGAAGAGAAGTAATAAAATGAGCTCTAACATGGCAATACATGTCCACATAACATATTTTCTTTCTTTGTGTGTGAGGAGCTCTAACATGGCAATACATGTCCACATAACATATTTTCTTTCTTTGTGTGTGAGGAATGTTTCCTGAAAGTTTGGCTGTACATTTTTGTAACACGCTGTATATAAATGTTAGGGGTATAGACCGTTAATTTCCGAAAGTTCTTGATCGACTGCTTTGAAATTCTGACACAGCGTTACATTCTAGCCCCGTAAAGTTTTTAGCTACACATTTCTTAAATAATAAATAACCTATAACTGCCTTACTTTTGCGATTTTTCGTATAAACGATTTCCAATTATAAAGTTTATATAAATTCATATATGCACATATTGAAAAATTTGGTATATGAAAACATGCACATATTTCATTAGAAAGTTGTGTCAACATTTCAAAGCTTTAGGTCAAGAACTTTCGGAAATAAACGATTTTGAACATAGCACTAAAGATGGTTCTAGGTTAGAAAAAGTTCCAAGAGGAGATAGAAGTGAGGAGGGGACGAACAGGAAGAGCGTAATAATGAGATGTAGAGTGAGAGGGAGGAAGTGCAGATGAACAGACAGAGGGGGGAGGGAGACAAAGAGGGGAAGAGATGGGGAGGAGAAGACGGACAAGGAGTCGGGGAGGAGGATATGGACAGAGAGGCGGGAGGAGGTTATGGACAAAGAGAGGGAAAAGAGGAGAGGTGCAGAGAGAGGGGACAGAGATAAGGGGAGCACAGAATGTAGGTCGTATATCCAATTCCCATCCACAAGGCAGTAGGAAATTACTTATGTCAAAAAATGTATGGTTCCTCTTATCATTCTTTTCCATTTAATCTGTGACAAGCCACACCAACGCGTGGTCGGGTACAGCTAGTGCCATAGTAAGTAAAGTAACACAACGTTCAGTCGCAAGAAAAATTCGATGTCCGCAATTCCATAAATAAAGGGTTGTGAGGGATATTTATGCAGGAAAGGAAGGAAATTCCTGGAGTTTATGATGTTTACGGTCCGGACTACTATTATGGAAAGGCATCATATCAGACTTCTCAACCCTAGCATGTTGATTTGATCACTTCACACTGACACAATGGGCTGTGATACGAGAGAAGGAAATTTATTATATTTATTTTGAACATAGCACTAAAGATGGTTCTAGGTTAGAAAAAGTTCCAAGAGGAGATAGAAGTGAGGTGTAAACCATGTACACCGCCTGATGATGAACTGCCAGGCAGTTCGAAACCGGTTGTGAAAATAAATACATACAAAAGGTGACTGGTTGCTGTTATTTTCTGATTTCTTTAATTTATTATAAGTTTCTTACAAAAGGTTATTACTTGTGTACGACTATCGAGTGCAGGGAAGCTCCTCTTTTTTTTCGTGTGTTTTGCGTGAATTTTTGTCTCACCTAGGTTGTCTTTCTTTGCGGGGTAAGAAGAGTGTCATCAGAATAGAGGCTGATTTTGGTTACGAGAAGACTGTGCAGATAGTGTTGTCGACGCACTGCGTTCAGAGCCAAGACGACGTCTTCCTGTTTGTGTCTTGGCGTGTGCTGGAGTGGGGTGCTCTTCACAGATGCACTTGTTGCGAGTTTCGATACTCGGAACACACTGCCTTTGCCAACGATTTTTCAAACGTAATACATTCTCCATTATTTCAATTTATGTAATTTCCAGGAAACTGTCAGGGTAATCTTGAATTTTGTTACTTTAGTCATTAAAATATTCCACATTGATATTTTATGCATTTTTATTGCTGCTTGTCTTTAACATACTCGCATACAAGCCCGCGCGCGCGCGCGCACACACACACCACACACACACACACACACACACACACACACACACTGCTTGACTTTTTGAGAAGGGACTGTTCCTAATAGCCTACCCATCCACCATCATTTCGTAATATTTCTCTAAGGAGTCTTGGAACTGACTCCAGTATCTGCCTTGACAATGTTTCGTAGTGGTTTATTTGCCACCATGTACATTCTAAATATTCCCAAAAGTCGCTTGCGTTCTTGAGCCATGTGGCAACGACCTCGTTATTTCCGCCCACACATTCTCAATGGGATGAAGGTCCGGTGACCGTGGAACGAACTCCATCAGCTTTATGCGATCTTGGCGGAGAATCCATTCTTGAACGGCACAGCTTTGATGAATGGGGCTGTGGTCTTGTAAATAAATAGGTATCAAGTTATTTCATCTATTTATATTTGAAGAAATTATTTGTAATTTACGCACTGTATTAATGTTTTGTTTATGGTGTCTGACAAGTCGGGTTGAAATATCGCTAAGAGGCATTTGTCACTTAAACATTTCCGTGCCCATCATGTCAGATTGAGCATGACTGGCTGAATCATAGCAAACGATGCACTTCAGAGCTGATAAGAATACCATCGGACCAGTTACTCAACCAGAAGGAACCTCTACGGAATACCAGGCTTCTAACTGAAGTATGTTGCGTACCATCTATACCACTAACGAGATCCCTGTATTAAGCAACTAACAGAAGTGCAATGGCTATAGTCCGAAGTCATCATGCCGACAGTACAGGTCATAATCTGCATAAACATATGAGTAGCTTCTTATCTGTCGTTTGGAAGTAATTGAGATAAACGCTATTTTTATTGCGAAACGTGTATTTCCATGGTGCTTTGGTGATCATTTGCAACTAAATGATGACCAAAGTAGCATGCATACGTACTAGCTCCACTTTTCGTAATAAAAATAGCATTTATCTCAGTTATTTGCAAAAGACAGATGTTCGCCTTTGATAATAAGCTACTCATATCATAGTATGATAGGGTACTATACAATTTGTTCAAACACCAGTCAGCTTTTGAGAGAGCCGAAGGGCATGAATGGGTCACAGTAGTTGGGAAGGGAGTAACACAGGCCTGTAGCTTTTTCTCCAATGTTGTTCAATCTGTTCATTGAGCAGGCTGTGAAGGAGAGAAAGGAGAATTTCGAGAAATGATTAAAGTTCAGGGCCAAGAAGTAAAGACTTTGTGATTTGCCGATGACGTTGTAATTCTGTCAGATACTGCAATGGACGTAGAAGAGCAACTGTATGGAATGGACAGTGTCTTGAAAAGAGGGTATAAAATGAACATTAACAAAAAAATAGCAATGTAATGTAGTTTAAGAAAATCAGGTGATGTGGAAGGTAATAGATTAGGAAACGAGACATTAAAAGTGGTAGATGAGTTCTGTTGGTTGTGTGTGTGTGTGTGTGTGTGTGTGTCTGTGTGTGTGTGTGTGTGTTGGAGGGGGGAGGGAGGGGTTTGGGTTGTGGTTTGTAGGCACTAGACTGCTCAGGTCATCAATCTCTATTACAGATAAGGATGGGGAAGTAAATAGGGCGTGCCCTTTGAAAGGATGTATCCTGACATTCGCCTGGAGTGATTTAGGGAAATCATGGAAAACCTAAAACGGAATAGCCGGAGATGGATTTGAACCACTATCTTCCCGAATGCGGGTCCAGTGTGCCAACCACTGTGCTACCTCGCTCCGCTGAGTTCTTTTATATGGGGTGTAAAATAACTTCTGATGTCCGGAGTAGTGAAGACATAAAATATAGAATGAATGGGAAAAATAGTATTTCTGAAGAAGAGAAATTGGTAATTTAAGGGATATGGAGTCTTTTCTGAAGACATTTGTCCGAAATATGGCCTTTTAAGGCAATGAAGCGTGGACGATAAAGTAGTTCAGACAAGAGGAGGATAGCTTTCGAAATCTCGTGCAACAGGAGAATGCTGACGAGTAGATGGGTAGATCATCTGAGTAATGAGGACGTAATGAACAGAACTGGGGAGGAAAGAAATTTGTGGCATATTTTGTCTAAAAGCCGGGATCGATTTGTAGGGCACATTCTGAGGCACCAACGAATCGTCAATATTGCAGAGTAGCGTGTGGGTTAAAAATCGCATGGGTAGACCACAATATGAATACAGCAAGCAGTATCAGAGGGATGCTGGCTGTCTTTCGTACTCAGAGTCGAAGAGTTTTGCACAAGATAGGGTAGCGTGGAAGTGAAGTGCATTAAACCAGTCTACGGACTGAAGACTAAAACAACAATACACCACATCATTACGCAGTGTATTTCGTGTAAGATTTTTCAAAAATATTCATTTTAGACAAAGTAATTTCATTAATAAAAAAATGTTCAAATGTTTGCATAGTCTATGCGACTTAACTACGGGGTCATCAGTCCCTAAACTTACAAACTACTTATGAACTACTTACGAACTAGGACGGCACAAATATCCATGCCCGAGGAGGGATTCGAACCCCCGACCGTAGTGGCCGTGCAGACCGTGACTGGAGAGCCTTAGTCCCCTCGGCCACCGCAGTCGGCAATTTCATTAATAAAGCACCATCATTACAGCAGACTTTCTTCAAATGTGTAGTCCGTTTGTTACCGAATGGTTTGCAGGATCCTCTTAGGCATTATCATTTGCTGTACTAGAAATGAATTAGGTAACTGAAACACCAATTCTTACAGCACTGTCCACATTTCATGGAATATGCAGATGATACCCGAAAAAATAGTTTATTTAAATTCCAAAAATCATTATTACTGCGATCAATTTTGATGTTAACCACGTGAGAAAGCAGGAACATGAAACAGATGCAGAGCAGAATGTTGTATTTTTACAGAAACGTCCCTCAAAATATTTTTCCTATAAGTCTTATGCAAGTTTCCTGCTTTATACATTTTTAGTGAAACCTTTAACCTGCCTGTAAAAAGAAAAATCACAGGTTCATTGAAGTGGAGAACATGTTCTTCTCTCTATAGTTTTGGTCGGTAAGTGACTGATCAGTCTGGACTCAAGCGAACGTTATCCACATACGTGAAATTGTAACTACCTGCCAGAAATATGATTAATGTTTGAAGAACATTAATGCAACAACTACGACAAAAGCACTTTTTTAATAAATTTCAAAGGCATATTATAACGATGTTCTGTACACGTCCGCATGATAACTGCAAACCACAGCCACAGCACCACTCCCTCTATCTCAGAACAACGCTCACGTTAATGGTATAGGATATGCGCAAAAGCAATATCTATTTCGTCGGAAAAGCCGGTAGCTATGTACTGATTTACAGGTCTAATAGTCTCCTTAAGAGGTATAAAAAAACACTGGACAATTTGATATTCTCTATTTGCAACAATACTGGGCACATAACTCCAATCGATGTCGTTACAGGTAACGACCGCACAAGGGACGTTGAAAACTATAAATAGTGCCAGCATTATATAAATTCTTATACAATATGATTGTGTGATGCTAATACTAGAATGAATATTAAATGTTAGTTTTAATGCAGCAAATATACACCTTATCAGATGTGCAGACGACAAAATAAGATAATAGAGGGATTATAAGAAAGAAAATTGGTCCAGCAGAAAGTACAGTCGTTCGGAAAATCCATAGTAATGAACCTATAAGAACGTGGTAAAACAAATATCAGTCGGAGTGATTAATCGAGGGTTAACTTTTGTTGCACAAAAGTATTAAATGAATTATGAAAGGCTAAAGAAATAGTCATTCGTATACTTATGTAAGAATAAAACAACAATAGCATGAGTAAAGAAGTAAATAAATCATTAGAAAGAAACAACGTCAAATTATCTGAACTAACCACAATAAATAATGTATAAAGTCAGAAGCTATTGAAAGAAGACAAAATAAAAAATTGGAAACTACCTGAAATAAAGAAGTGAAATACAACATGGGAGACTATGACGGATGAATTAATCTAGACATTAGCGCGCGAAGCGCGAGCTATGTCTCTGTCAAGCCCGCTTGGCAATCACCTCGGTTCTTTTTCTTCCTGTTGATAGTATGACTAAAGCTTGGCAACATCGCAGTGTAAGTCTGTTAACGCTGGTACCGACATCTTACTTCCGGGATCGCACAGAAATTTTGCTCATAACTTCACTTGATGTTCCCTGTAATTTCCACTGGCTAATCTGAGTGATTTCTCACACGAGAGGCGACAGAAGGTTATTAGTTCATGCACTTGGGTCCAGAAAATTGTTTACACGGTGAAATTGCAACAAATCTCATCTCTTACGTTGCAAGTTACATGTATTACAATGTATTTGGCAGTAGAAAAGAGCTGGCGTGCACAGCATTCGATTCGCAGCCATGGTGGAGGAAGGACGTGTGGCGGCTTCACTGGCGGTCCTGATGTAAACAACAACTGTGTCGCGCCTTTCAAGGTTAGTCTTAACTGCATCTTTTGCGATTGTGGCTTTAGTTAAACCGATTGACAAGGCAGAATGATTACGATAAAAGGGATGAGGAAAGATAAGATCAAATTTAATTTTGACAGAAACTTTATCAGATCGAAAGCTTACGATATAAAACAGTGGTTTATCGAGAAAGTCACGATTTCTGGGAATGAAGTAATTGATGTACATTTATCGTTCGTTTCAAATGCTGCTTTTGTTAAATTGCCAAGTCCAGAATTATGTTATGCAATAGTTGATATGTGTGGCGGTGTTATGAAGTTTAACCATTCAGACGTAATGGTGAGTGATGTAATCGTTACTCACGAAGGTTTAAGTATTAGGACAGCGAGGGTTTTTTAGTTACCTTCCGAGATGTCGGCGGAAGAAATAAATTCGGTTCTTAGCCCCTATGGTACCATTCTCTCCTATGTCGCCGAAAAAAGGTCTGAGGCTCAAATGTTTCCTGTATTGAACGGCGTTCGGCAACTTAAGATCGAGCATCAGAGACACATTCCTTCTTATATCAGTGAGGTCGGATATCGGGCTACATGTATCTATCACGAGCCAAGAACATGTGCTCTGTGTAACTCAACCGAGTGCGGTAGGCAACGCGTCGCGCAGCTGCCGGCTGCAGAGCCTGTCGTCACTGGCCATGCTGACTTTTACGCCGCCGCAAGCTACCACCACCACCTAGAGAGAAGGCCGCGGCGCTCTCGTGTGACGTCAGGTAGAGTAGGTTGCGCGCGCTTAGCTGACTGGCTCGCTGCTTCGGCATAGTATTCCGTGCCCCGGCGGCTACCCAGTCAGCTATGCGCACGCAACCTACTCTGCCTGACGTCACACGAAAGCGCCGCGGCCTTCACTGTGGGTGATGTTGCACATACCCGCGCAGCTCAGCGGGGCCGTCAACAGAAGGGCAGGAGGAAGTCGCGCCGGAACAGCCGCTACCAGGAAACAGCGCGGGGCCGAGTATAACCGATGACGTGCGAAGTGATGACGCGGGCCAGGAGTATCAGGAAACAGACGACACACACGGCGTGACTGAGCGTCGCGCTAATGAAGTGCAGCCAAACCCGAACACGATTCAAGCAGATTATGCGTCGAGTCCTCCGGTTTTTCAACACGAGGAGCTTGAAACCTCAGAATCGACATCAATGCTTATTGATGACAACTGACACCTTAATGTAGGGATACAAGAAGATCTCTTAACAAATTCGTCGCAAAGGGAAGGAACTCACAAACCTCAAGATAGTCAACGTAGTACACAGAAAGACAAAAATAGGAATGAAGCTCAACTCAAAAATGTTCAAATGTTCAAATGTTTGTAGAACTTATGGGACTGAACTACGGGGTCAGCAGTCCCTAAGCTTACAAACTACTTATGAACTAGCTAAGACTAAGGACGGCACAAATATCCATGCCCGAGGGGGGATTCGAACCCCCGACCGTACTGACCGTGCAGACCGTGACTCAACTCAAAAATGGCAACGGAAAAAGCTCAATGTCGACGAACACAGTTGATCTCAATGTAATAATTTAGATCAGTCGAAGGATCTGTTACAACGACGGACAAATCACCTGATTTGTCTCCAGCGGCATCGTCGAAGAGGAAACGTGATAACAGAAACGAAGACTGGCTCACGAGGCTTGCGGAGAGTGTTGCTGCCATTTTAAAGGACAAATTGAAAAATATTCTGCAAAAAGATAAGAACAAATCGGATGCAACAGAAGGACGCTCCGGAGAGTCTCCTGCAGGAAATAGAACTTCGGCAATATCCAAATGAGCAAAGCAGACGCTACATAGCGAGATTGAACATTCGTTATCTGACACAGAAGCATCCCTAATACGAAAAAGTACTTCAGCTATAAGATCTGAATGGGGTGAAGATGTCGAGAAAGGTGCAGATGAGGACATGGAAGAGGATGCCTTACCAGAAGATCTCTTTTATTAAGGGATACGATAGAGGGGAGACAGCATTACGGAAATGATACAGGATCTGGGATGGGAATCGTTACAACAACGGCGCTTATCGCTGCGGCGTGGGCTACTTGCGAAAGTCCAATCGCCAACATTCTCCTCCGAATGCGAAAATATATTGTTGACTCCCACTTACATAGGTAGAAACGATCATCAGAATAAAATACGAGAAATCAGAGCTCGAACAGAGAGATTCAGGTGTTCTTTCTTCCCGTGCGCTATTCGAGAATGGAATGGGAGATAAATAGTATAATGGTGGTTCGATGAACCCTCTGCCAGGCACTTAAATGTGATTTGCAGAGTATCCCATGTAGATGTAGATGGAATGTCTGACAGAATAAACAATTTACACACACACATTTACAAACAAAACAAGTTTCAAAACAGGAACTGGAGAGTCATTTGGAAAAACTTGTGTAATAAACTGCCTCTGTAGTGACCACCACGGTTCAAGTTTTCATAACACAATTTATTAAGTCAAAGAAATTACTCTCTGGATTCGTTAACCAGTGAAACGAAACTAAATTCTTCTATAGAGACAGACATCCCAAAACCAACACATAATATAGTGTGGTAGATCAAAGGCACAGTCACTAGCATAGTTCAGTTCGTTACTCGCAATCTGAAAGGTAAACGTTCCAGTCGCTTCTGTCCGGGAGGCCGTTGGCGAAGTAGATAGGAGTCGGCGATCTTGCGTAGTGGAGACGGTCCTAGGCGGTGAGAGTCAATTCACCAACACTGGCTCATCGGCAGGCGTGCCGATACCTGGAGCCAATCAGGAGGCAGGCGGAAGGATACTCAGTCAGTTCACAGAGCCACCTGTAAGAAATAGTCCCTATTACTTCTGTTTGTTTTGAAGTTACTGTTTGTATATGGTCTGGTCTTGTTTTGGAATCTGGCAGGCGCTGGTTGGTCTCGCGCCGCCTGTCCAGTTGCGTTGCCCGCTGGACAGTCCTGTTGTGTGGTATGCCGGCAGGCGTTTGGCGGCGGCATCAGGGCACACCACCCTCCTGCGGGGAGACCGATCAGTGGGAGGCCGAGAAGAAGAGCAAACCATCGCACCAATGTAGCCGGGCTCCGTAGGGCCTTCCCCAGAGGCGGCAGCCTCTGAAGCGAGCAACCGATGAAAGCCACCATCCAGTAAATAGGGCTGTGGACCCCGCGCTCGACGCTGGGATCAGCGGGGAGGCTGAGGTGGAAGCTGGGACAACTGTGGTGCTTGTGGCATCGGCTCGTCCTGGTGCTGTGGACAGGGTGTGGGCGCCGATCGTCCCAGCTGCGGTCCAGGTTATGCGACGGGCACTGGTAACTGCTGAGGTGTGTCTGCAGTATGCGAAACTGAGCTTGTCGTCAGAGCAGGCTGCTCTCGAACTGGAACCAAAACCTGTGATGACGGTAGGAGCGCTGGTGCCGAACTATTGTGCCGGTTGGTCCTGGATAGGTGGCATGACAGGGAAAGGGGGATGTAACTGATTTTTGTGACGACAAACGACGCAGTCATCTAGACGGATATCAAAAAGCATGCGCCCCTGCCGGCGGTGTATGATTTCTGGAAGCCATGAGGCTCGTGGGCCAAACCTCTGAGTTCAGACAAATGACCATGGTAAGAAAGAGGAATGTCCAGGTGATGGTGACGGACGGTGCACTGGCATCAAAAAAATGTTAAAATGTTCAAATGTCTGTAAATCTGTCGGACCAAACTACGTGGTCATCAGTCCGTAGCTTACAAACTACTTAAACCTAGGTAAACTAACCTACGGACAAACACACACACCCATGCCCCAGGGAGGACTCGAACCTCCACGGCGAGCATCCGCGCGCTCCGCAGCGAGGTGCTTTAGACCACTCGGCTACTCCACCGTGGCACTTGCATCAGTAGGTGCAGTAGAGTCCTCTAAACTGTTTACTACTAAATTGTGGTCTGTTGTCCGACACAGTGGTTACAGAAAGGCCTTCTATAGAAAAGATCTTGAGTAAGGCTGCCAGTGTGGTCTCTGTGGTAATAGATGAACAACGAACGATAAAAGGAAAATGAGAATATGCATAAGTAACGAGGAGCCAATATGAACCCAAAAAAGGACCAGTGAAATCAATGTGAAGTCGTTTCCAGGAAAGTGTGGCTTCAGGCCAGGTCTGAAAAGTTTTCCAGAGTTTTGGAAGGTTTTTGGCACATGCCTGACAGCGGCGAACGAGAGTCTCAACTTCGGAGCCCATTCCAGGTCACAAAACATAACGGCGTGCCAATACCTTCGTCCTTGCAGTGCCCCAGTGACCATGGGGAAGGAGATTAAGAATGCTAGGACAAAGGGATGACGGGACCATGACTCGAGTGTGTGTGACGTTGGGTCAGCACGGAGGACTACCCCATCCACCACAAGGAGTTGATGGCGGGTAAAGTAAAAGAAACGCAACATGGATTCGCCACGTGGAGGCGGAAGTGTCGGACACCCTTTGAGAATGTTGCTCCGGATGCTGGAGAGAACAGTATCAGCTGTAGTTGCAACCTGATCCGCTGTCATGGGAGAAGCCGCAAGTGCGAATTTGATCTCTTCGTCCACTTGAAAGTAAGGAATTCTGAGGAGTCAAAGTCATATGGGAGGCGGGACAGCGCATCAGCATTATCGTGACGGGATGTGGTACGAAAATGTGTAAAGTACCTAAAGCGGGAAAGGAACAAAGCCCTTCTTTGGAGGCGGTGAGAAGTTTTAGTTGTTAGTGATGCGGATGGGGAAAACAATGCATGGAGAGGTTTGTGACCCATCAGAAGGTGGAATGTGGTGCCATAGAGGTAGGGGAAAAAATTTTTACTGGCAAAGACAATAGCCTAGGCCTCTTTCTCTATTTGGGAGTACCTCCATTGGGTATCGGCGAGGAACTTGGAGATAAAAGCGATGGGGCGTTCTGACCCATCTGGGAAACAATGAGACAGGACTGCACCAATGCCATAATCAGAAGCGTCTGCCGCCAACAGGAGAGGGAAGTCAGAGTTATAAGGTACTAAACACTCAGAATATAGTAGGCGATGTTTTAGCGTCTTGAAACCTGCTTCACATGCACTGGTCCACTGAAATGGGAGTCTTCTTACATAAGTTTGTTGTTGTTGTTTAGAGGAGACTAGACTGCGTGGTCATCGGTCCCCTGTTGCGAGTAAAGTCAATACGGTGTAATGCAAACTACAAAAACGAGCATTGACTCACACAGAAGACTGTTGTTGTTGGGTTTTTTAAAGAGGGCTAAACGGCTAGGTTATCAGTCCCCTGTTCCTAGCCAAGAGATAACATCTGTTAGTGACCACGTAAGAAGTATTCCACGTCTAATGCATGATACGTTCAAGGTGAGAATGCGTTCTAAGACAACAACATTTAAAGACAAAAATCACTAAAGCAGTGGACCAAAGAGACAATAACACTAAACGAGCACAGCAGAAGATTGTGGTTGGCTGATCACAAAGATAATATAGGATAAGCCAGCCACTCTGCACACACTAAAATGCCAGTCATAGATGGGACTGACAGGATGAAAGTAAAAACAGGTTAAAACCGGTTAAATGGCGCGTGCCTGAAATATCAGGTTTAGGGGCCCACTATTAAATCACACGATAAAAACCAGCAGCGCGAATAAAATCTAAAACACGTTCGACCATAGCAGCATCGTCTCCTAAGATAAAAGAAGGCGCATCTGGTAGATTAAAAGATTGTCGCAAGGCAACTAAAAGTGGACAGTCCACCAGAATGTGGACCACTGTCAAGGGGGCGCCACAGTCACACTGTGGTGCGTCCTCCCACCGAAGTAGGTGGCCATGCGTCAACCATGTGTGGCCGATTCGTAGGCGACAGAGAACAACCGATTCCCTACGAGACGACCGCAGTGAGGACTTCCATGCAACCGTAGACAGCTTTACTGCACGAAGCTTGTTGGGTTGAGCAGAGTTATCCCACTCGGAATCCCATAGACCAAGGATCCTCCGATGGAACTCCAATCGGAGATCGCTCTCCGAAAGACCAATAGCCAATGGATTGGAGGAAGTAGCCTGCTTAGCCAGCTGATCCACACGTTCGTTTCCAGGAATGCCGATGTGGCCTGGGGTCGAAACAAAGACCACAGAGCGACCAGACCGAACAAGCGTGGAAACAGACTCCTGTATGGATTGCACCAAAGGATGTTTTGGGAAAAGTTTGGCGAGGACTTGTAGGCCACGCAGAGAGTCAGAACAGATGACCAGAGACTCGCTAGGGCACCCTCTAAGATGTTCAAGTGCCCGATAGATAGCAACCAGTTCCGCAGTGAACACGCTACATCCACAGGGCAGTGAATGCTGTTCGAGATACTCACCATGACCTTGGACGTATGCATAGCCAGTACGGCCATCGACCACAGAACCATCCGTGTACACGACTTCCACGCCACAGAACGACTCTAAAACCGCCTGAAACTGGGACGGAGACTCAGTGGCGCTACAGAGGCTTTCGAGACATGCGCCAAGTCCAGCCGAAGCTGTGGACGTGAAAGAGACCAAGGAGTGGTACGGTAAGGCCAGTGAAAAGCAGGAGGGATAGGAAGGGACTCAGGAGACGACAGGACGGAACGAACACGGACCGCGATCGGAAGACCCGACCTCGGTCGTTGTCGTGGAGATGGGAGTGCAGCAGCTGGAAAAAGAAGCCTGTGATTCGGATGGTGCGGTATTGCATGACCATGGACAGTATAGGAGGATAACAGATGCTACCGGCGAAATCGCAGGAGAAGGACTCCAGCTTCAGGAAGTAGGCTTGCCACTGGACTTGTCCGAAAGGCCCCTGTCGCTAAACGGACGCCACTGTCGAGTATTGGGTCCAAGACCTGTAATGCAGATGGGACTGCCGAACCATACACAAAGCTCCCGTAGTCTAAGTGTGATTCAATTAGTGCTCTGTAGAGCTGCAAAAGACGCATACGGGTAGCTCCCCAAGTAGTGTGACTGAGGCAGCATAGAATATTTAAGTACCGCACGCACTTCTGCTTAAGCTGGTGAAGATGGTGCACCCAAGTGAGCCGGCTGTCGAAGATCATGCCAAGAAATCGGTGAGTCTCTTTGGCACGAAGAAGTGCATCATATAAATATAGCTCTGGGTCCAAATGGACAGCTCGAAGGCGGCAGAACTGCAAAACCCGGGTTTTCGATGGAGAAAACTGGAACCCATGAGTTGAGGCCCACGACTGCGCCTTTCGAATGGCTCCCTGTAGACGCCTTTCAGCTACCCCAATGCTAGCTGAGCTGAAGTATAGGCAGAAGTCATCAGTGAACAAAGAGGAAGAAACCGATGACCTCACTGCGTCAGCAAGTCCATTGATGGCAATTAAAAATAGCGGTACACTAAGGACAGAGCCCTGTGGGACACCGTTCTCCTGGACATGAGATGAGCTGAGGGAAGTACCAACCCGTACCCAAAAAGATCGGAAGGAAAGAAAGTTTTGAAGAAAAAGTGGGAGCGGAACTCTTAAGCCCCAACTGTGGAGTGTAGCCAGAATGTGGTGGCGCCAAGTGGTGTCGTACGCCTTTCTGAGGTCGAAAAGGACGGCAACAAGATGCTCACGCCTGCTAAATTCCGTACGAATGGCAGACTCCAGGGCCACTAAGTTATCAACAGTGGAGCAGCCTTGGCGGAATCCCCCCTGATGTGGGGACAACAGACCTCTATGTTCAAGTATCCACATAAGCCACCGGCTCATCATACGTTCGAATAGCTGGCACTGAACGTTGGTGAGGCTGATTTGGCGGTAACTATCAGCCACCTGTGGATCAGCACCAGGTTTGATCACCGGAATAATGATGCTTTCTCGCCATTGTGACGGGAAAACCCCTTCCGCCCATAAACGGTTAAACAGGGCGAGAAGCTGGTGTTGAAACTCCACGGAAAGGTGCCGGATGAACTGGCTGTGGATCCTGTCCGGTCCTGGAGAGGTATCAGGGCATGCGGCAAGGGCAGTTTCAAAATCCCATTCACTGAAAGTGGAGTTGTACAATTCGGCTCGACGAATGTGAAAGGACAGCTGTCGCTGTTCAACCCGCTCTTTCAGTGCACGGAAGTCGACACTGTATTTGGATGTTGCAAAGGTGTGAGCATAATGCTCGGCCATGTGTTCTGTGATGGAAGTTGGGTCAGTGCATAGGGTACCCTGGATGCGCAGGCTGGGAATCGCTGCCGGTGGACGATACCCAAATAGGCACCTAACCTGGGACCACACCCAAGATGCAGAGGCGCGACGGCCGATGCTGGCGACATACGTCTCCCAACAGTCCCGTTTACCCTGCCGGATGAGCTGTCGAGCCCGGGCCCGGAGCCATTTAAAAGACTGTTTTTCTACAGTGGGGTGTCGACGATGCCACTGGAGCGCCCAACAACGATCCCGAATGGCCTCAGCAATTTCCGGCGTCCACCAGGGCACAGACTTACGCCATGGGGAGCCAGTAGTGGTGGGAATGATTGACTCAGCGGCTGAAACTATCGTACTGGTTACCTGGTGAACCGCCATGTCCACGTCGGTTGGCAGTGGAACAGGAACCATAGCAGCTGAGGTGTAGCATTTCCAATCAGCTCGATGGAGAGACCATCGAGATGGGTAGCCCACAGGTTGAAAATCCAGGAGCGACATGATGACAGGAAAATGGTCGCAGTTGCAAAGGTCATCATAGACCCTCCACTGGAAATGTGGGAGCAGGCTCAGGGTACAAACAGAGAGATCTATTGCTGAATATGTGCCTCGTGCCATGCAAAAATGCATGGGTGCACCAGTGTTTAACAGGCAGATGTCCCTACTGCGGCCTGTTGTCTGCGCTCCAACCCACAAGGGATGGTGGGCATTAAAGTCCCCCAGAATCAGATATGGTGGGGGAAGTTGTGCCACCAGGGTAGCAAGGTCAGTAAATGAAATCATCTCATCTGGAGAAAGGTAAAGCAAACAGATCGTCAGTTCCTGCATAGCCCGGATTCAAACAGCCACCGCCTCAACAGTCATGTGTAGAGGCACAGCGGCACAGGGGACAGTCGCAAGGACATAGATACAGACACCTCCAGAGACCCTGTCATATATGAGACGATTTTTGTAATAGCCCCGATACCCATGAAGGGCGGGGTCCTATTAGCAGGAAACCAGGTTTCCTGCAGGGCTACTAAAACGCTGGGAAGCGGCACAAAAATTGCTGTAACTCTGGCAGATGGCGGAAAAAGCCGCCACAGTTCCATTGGAGGATCAGAGAGCCTCCTGGTCGCTGGGACATGCTGAATTTGGCGGCGCAGTAGGGGTCGCATTATCTTCTGCCGTTGCCGATTTTTGAGGCAGAGCCTCAACGTCCATGGCTTCCGAAGACTCGGCAATTGCCAAGTTTTCGGGGGACGCAAGGATCTCTATCTCGTCATCAGAAGGAGAGGTGGAGGGGGGTGGTGGCAAGGTGGCCACCAGGATATCCTTCTCCTTGGGTAGTTTCTTGTCTTTCTTCTTCTTCTTGGTTTCACGCTTCTCTTTAGGCTTCTCATGCTGGGAGTGCCCTGCCAGGTCAGTCCCCGGGACTGAGGAGCGGCGTGTAGCCCTACGACCAGCTGGCGGTACTTTTTGCCATCCACTGGCATCTGCTAATTCAGCAGGAGAAACCTTAGAGGGAAGGGATCCAAGCGACCCCTTCGTAACGCAAGGAGCCAGAGCAGGCTGTTGTGACTCTGGCTTTGGGGTGGCGACCAATGTCCCCTTTGGTTTGGTGGTTACTGCTCCCAAAGCAGGGTCTTTGGGGGCGATGGAATTTGAGGTGCCACCAGTGGTTAAGGGGGCAGAAGTGGATGGTTTGGCCTGGGAGCCCACTAGGACCGACTGTACACGTGGTAATTCTATAGATGAAGATGCGGCTGCAGCAAAGGATGTCTTCATGCTGATGGGATGCAGTTTCTCGTACTTCCTCTTTGCCTCCGAGTAAGACAGCCTATCCAGGGTTTTATATTCCATGATCTTTCTCTCCTTATGCAGAACAGAGCAGCTGGGCGAGCAAGGGGAGTGGTGTTGTCCACAGTTCACACAAGGTGGTGCACAAGGGATGTTAGGGTGTTCCACATGTCTACACTCTCGACAGGTGGAGTTGGCAGTGCACCTGGAGGACATATGCCCAAACCTCCAGCACTTAAAACAGCACATAGGGGGAGGAACGTAGGGCTTCACGTCAATCCGGTAAATCACCACCTTGACCTTCTCAGGCAATGTGTCGCCCTTGAAGGCCCAGATGAATGCACTGGTAGCGACCCTGTTGTCCTTCGGACGCCTATGCACTAGCCGTACAAAATGAACTCCTCTCCGCTCCAAGTTCTTACGAAGCTTCTCATCAATCGGCAACAGTAGATCTTTATGGAATATAATACCCTGTACCATGTCGAGGCTCTTATGAGGAGTGATCGTTACGGGAACTTCACCCAGTTTGTCACAGGCAAGCAGTGCTCGTGACTGTGCTGGGGTTGACGTCGTAGTAAGGACAGAGCGGGATCGCATCTTTGACATGCTCTCCACCTCGCCGAATTTATCCTCAACGTTTTCAACAAAAAACAGGGGCTTTGTGTTGGTAAACGATTCACCGTCAGTCCGAGAACATACTAAGTATCGTGGGGCATACGCCTCACCTCGATTTCTCGCCCTACGTTCCTCCCATGGCGTTGCCAAGGCAGGAAACGACTGAGGGCGTAATATGGTTTTCTGTTCCGCAGGACCTAATTGAGGAGTAAGACTCCATGGTCATCGAACAAGTCAATACATGATGTTTAACACAAGAATGGTAATAGAAAATTTTTAAGTAGTCCTATTCACACGTCAATCTTAAGACATAGTGAAAAGAATCAATAAAGGAAAAAAATGAATTTGCTTAGTTGTTTAACTTTTCTAGTTCATCGACAGAATAAAAGGAGTCAGCCTTGAGGTACCACTTCAATTTAGATTTGATAGCGTGTGGGTTAGTGCTAAAATTCTTTAGTTCTTGTGGCAGCATATTGAAAATAGACGCTGCAAAATACTGCACACCTTTCTGCACAAGTGTCAAGGTGGTGTGATGCAAATTTAGATTCGAATTCTGTCTAGTATTCACCGAGTGAAAGCTACTAACTCGTGGGAATAAGCTGATATTGTTAACGAAAAACGATATTAAAGAAAAAACGTATTGTGACGCCAGTTTTCAAAATTCCCGGACTACTGAAAAGGGGTCGACATGACGTTCATGAACTTACACTCACATATTGCTCATTTCTGAGCCAAAAATATAAAAAGGATATCAGTCGAGTTACCCCAAAAAATAACGCCGTACGTCATAAGTGAGTGAAAGTAAGCGTAGTAGACAACTTTTCGTGTTGAAAAATCACTTATTTCAGATATTGTTCTAATGGTAAATACGGTAAAATTTTGTTTTTGGAACAAGATCCTAAACTTGGCCCTTCAACAACAGCTTACTGTCTATCTGAACATCTAGAAACTTGAACTGTTCAGTCATCACTTAAAGTACGCCCTTTATGGATAATAAAAATGTCAGATTTCGTCAAAGTATGTGTTAGAAATTGTAAAAACTGAGTTTTACTGTGATTTAACATCAACTTGTTTTCTACAAGCCATGAACTTATCTCTTGAACTGCATTATTTGATACTGTGTCAATATTACGAACAACATCCTTCACTACCAAGCTGGTATCATCAGCAAACGAAAATATTTTACAATCACCTGTTATACTCGAAAGCATATCATTTATGTAAGTAAGAAACAGTAATGGTCCCAAAACAGACACCTCAGGCACCCCACTCTTAATTGTGCCCCATTGCGATTGTACGTCATAGCCATTTTCTAGACTGGGGAGAATTACCTTCTGTTGTCTATTTTTAAAGTAAGAGGTGAACCAGTTGTGAGATACTCCTTGTATTCCATAATGTTCCCACTCTCTGCAACAATATTTTGTGACCAATACAATAAGACGCTTTTGTTAAATCAAAGAAGACGCCTAATGTTCGTAGCCTCCTACTTAACCTATCAAATGCCTCACAGAGAAACGAAAATATAGCATTTTCAATCGTTAAACCACTTCTAAAACCAAACTTTACATTTGACAACAAATTATGTAAACTGAAATGAACAATTAATTTTGTATGTACAGCCTTTTCAATAACATTAGAAAAAACCGATGGCATATAAATAGGTCTATAGTTGTCTACATTATCTCTTCTTTTTTATAATGTGGTTTCAGTACTGAGTACTTTAATCTGTCAGTTAACCGACCATTATGAAAGGAAAAATTACAAATATGCCTTAGTACTGGGTTAACATATGGAGAACAGTACTTTAGAATTCTGCTAGATACCCCGTCATATCCATAAGAGTCCTTAGTCTTTAGTGATTTAATTATTGACTCAATCACCCCTATGGAAGTATCATAGAGGACCATTTCAGGAAACAGCCTCAGAAAGGCATTTTCTAAAAATGTTATATGATTACCTATAAAACTAGGATTTTGTTTAGTTCACCTATTATATTCAGAAAGTGATTACTGAATACTGAACATATATCTAACTTGTCAGGAACATAAACATTTCTGCTACGCACTTGCTTTATATCTTATACCTGCTGCTGCTGACCAGACACTTCCTTCAAGACTGACCAGATAATTTTAATTTTATCCCGAGAGTTGGCTATTCTTTTTGCATACCACATACTTTTTGCATTCTTAATGACTTTTTCAGAACTTTACAGTACTGTTTGTAATGAGCTACTGCATCTTCATTCTGACAGCTTCGAACATTTTGATACAATTCCCGCTTTGTTCTACATGATAGTCTTATTCTGTTTGTCAGCCACCCTGGCTGCCTGTTACTGGAAGTACCCTGTTTTGAGCGTTATAACGGAAAGCTACTTTCAAACAGCATAAGAAATATGTTCAGGAAAGCATTATATTTATCATCTGCATTATCAGCACTATAAACATCCTGCTATTCTTGCTCCTTAATTAGAATTTAAAACGTCTCAATTGCAACTGGATTAACTTTTCTGAGTAGTTGATAATTATGTTTAACATTTGTTTGAGAACAAATACTTTTTAGAATTAAAATTTGGGCATCGTGGTCTGATAGGCCATTTACTATTCTGCTGACAGAGTGCCCCTCTAATAATGACGAATGAACAAAAATATTGTCAGTGGTAGAACTGCTATTTCCTTGCACTCTCGTTGGAAAAAATACTGTTTGCATCATGTTACAGGAATTAAATAGATCTACCAGCTGACTTTTTCTTTAGCTATCATCTGCACAATCTATGTTGAAATCTCCACACACAACTAAATTTTTATACTTCCTACAAAGTGAACCCAGAACCAACTCCAGCTTGGGCAGAAACATTTTAAAATCTGAGTCAGGGGTCGTATAAATAACAACAATTACTAGTTTAGTTCAATTAACATGAACAACTCCTGCACAACATTCAAATATCTTTTCTGTGCAGTGTTTAGAAAAATCGTTTTCAACATACATGGACACTACCCCACACTGCAAGGAACTCCTAGAGTAGAAGGCAGATAACCTGTATCCTGGCAAAGGAAGTCTCTGAATTGTCACATCACTTAAAAAGTGCCCTGAAATACCATAATATCAGAATCAACACCAATAAGCAGTTCATTAACGTAATCTCTGATACCCTGTATATTTTGATGAAAAATAGTAATTACCTTATTACTTAGATTCTTAGACTTTATCAAAAGTGGTTCCTTCCTTAGAGGGACTCCTTTAAGTAGGAATACCTACCGGCTGTCCTCAGTCTAAAAAAGGTGCAGCCCTAACACCAACTACTACAGGATTTTTTCCATGATTGACACCCCCACCCCCTACTACACTGTCACCTATGAGCTTTGCCAACCTCCCTTTCCAATACCTATTGAGGTGCAGACCGTGCCTAGTGAAATACGACCTTTGGATTGTCTCAACTGGCACCACAGCAATGTGATCCATGCCCTCCGTCATCAGCGCCTTCTCAAGGCCAATGTTAATACGCCTGACAGCTGTAGTAAACGAGATCTATCATGATGCTGAAACAGCTGCACGAAATGTACATTTCTGCCACTAGTTTGAGTTGCTATCCTTTCCAGATCACTACCTATATCATACTCCCCATCCCTATCAGGACTATTCTCGGCCCCACCCACAATAACTACCAGATCCTCTTTTGAGAAATTCCTACATAAGTCCCCTATGTTACAAGTAACCTGAGCTAACCCTTCCCTATGCTGGTGACTTGGTACTCACTCCCAAGTACTTCCTGTAACTGTTGGCCAACACCTCTGCCATGAGAACTGCCTAACAACAGAACCGTCTTCTTCCTAAGAGACATCTCTACAAATTTCGGCTTCCTAACAGATGATGTCTGCTGCATACTTCCTACACCTATAGCTACAGGAGGTTCATCTCAACTCAACTCTAACAGTTGGTCAAACCTATTTGCAACTTGCAACGAGAAGCTATCTGAATACCTTCTCCTAGCTACCTTCTTGCCAACTCTCAGTTCCCATTCCCCAGCCCCCCTTCCCCTCCTCAGCCTACCTAGTTTCTCTTCATCGTTTTTCAACTGCACCTGAAAGGCGCAGATCAAACGCTCCTGCTCCTCTGTCATCTTATTCCTGCTGCATATCCTACAATTCCAGGAGAGAACCTCACCACAATGCCAACTGGCTTCAGCACTGCATTCTCCCCCATGAAAATACTACAAATCCCACATTACAGCCCACTACGCACGACCCTACGAGAAAGCCCACAATTCTCAATCACGGTAAAATTTTACAATTGTTTGTTAAGAAAAACTAGACGTCTACGTTGTGTAAGTTATGTTTCTACAAAAGAACGAGGAAGTACCAAAACAACAAATCTCAGGCTCTACTAGTATCAAAAATATGCAAATAACACCACCACAAAAACTTTATACTGTTGCTTGTATAAACAAGTACAAATTCAAGCGTCACTAATAAACTAACTAAACACAGTGAGAGCACAACATTTATCAAATACCGTAACGGAGAGTTTTCCAACCGCAGTTATGTTGAAAACAGCAAGAAGACACATGTTGAAAAGTACTAATGTAATAAATAACTAGCGTGATAACACCTCCTGAAATCTACTATAGTTAATAATTTAACTACGGTACACAAACACTTATTGGAACATATTTTTCGGAGATCACTACGGACTGATGACCATGTAGTTTGATCCCATAGAATTAAAAACATTTGAATTTGAATTTTTGATTTTTAACTCTTCTTGAAACATATGGTTCTGTTATAGCTCCTGATGAATGTGGCCCAGGAATGTTACTCCAAGATTCTGTCGAAGAGTCGTCATTATCATCTCAGTCGAACACTTCATTTTGACCATTGCTTCTAGTGAGCATCTCGAAGAGTACAACTGCGACGGTTTGCCATTTTCTTCGCAATAAACGGTAACGGGGTCAATATCCAGAAAAAAATCTAAGACGAACAGCGCACAAAAGTCTACAGTAGCAAACTCACACGAGAGTCCATCTGAGCTGGCCGAACGCCGAGCAGGTTCTAAGCGCTCGGCGGAAATACCGCTCGCGTATTAAGATGAATGTATGAATTTTCCTCCCTGCGAACTTTCCGCCCCACTAGAAATGTGCGAACTCTTCGCCTCATACCTGCGTCCATTGTGTCCCGCCCTACCTGCAGCCCGACCGTCCTAATCACCTTGTTCTTCCTGTTCCCTGGACTACGCTCGCACAGTCCCGCCTGCCTGTTAGTATCGCTCGAGTTTTCGTAACTTCATATGATGCCATTTGCATATTACCATCTCAATAGTTGTGATATGGAAGTTACAACGACAATTCATGGTAAGCCTAGTTGCCACTATAAGGTTATAAGATTGAACTTAAAGCAGAGCTATTAACTATGAATGATGACAGCACTTTCCTGTTTATCGACGATAAATCAGGAGGCAGGATAATAGTTTTTGTGGAAGAGCAGGGGGAGAAGCTCTTAGAAGTAAACGAGACTTCTTTATGGCTGGTACGTTCAAATGCTGTATCAAACAGTTTTCACAGATATATACAATTCATGCAGATTGTGGAAGTAATAAAAATTAGACTAATATCTACCCAGTTGCATCTGCATTATTACCACACAAAACGAAAGAGACATACATCCGACTCTTCATAAATGTGCTGGAAAATATTTCCAGAATGGAACCCTGCAAACGTGACTGTACATTTTGAGTCAGCTGCGATTTCTGCTATTGTATGTTACAACTTCCTCAGTGCTGGATACTGTTTCCACATGAGAAAGTCTCTCCAGAGAAAAGTACAGGATCTCCGACTCACTCGCGAATATAAAGAAAGGAGTAAGTGAGACAACAAATTCCCATGTGTGCTGTGCTGGCATTTCTAGGGCCTGAAGATGTATGTGATGGCTGGCTGGAGATACATTCACAGGCACCGCATATCCATAGGCTTTCTGACTTTTTCGACTATTTCGTAGACAGATGGTTGGAAAATGAGGAAAACCCTATCAGCCTTTAGAGCTGCTGCAAACAGCTCCATCGAACAACTAACTCCATAGAGGGCTGGCATAACAAAATCAATAACATCCTTTCCAAATCCAATCCGAAAATTAGTTATGTAATTACTTTCATGAAAACAGAAGCAGAAAATTCAGCGTGCACGTTAATAAGAACAGAACTGAGTATGGAAGGTAAAAGAAAGGAAACAGTGTGCATGAAACGGGATGAAAGGCTGGAGAAAATATTCAAAAAGTACGTGGAGGATGGTGAGATAAGGGCTTCGTTGAAGGCTATCTCCTACCTTCAAGAATTAGACTAAATAATGTATCAGAATATGTATATAAATAAAAATATATGAAATGTAAATAGCAACCTTAAATTTTAAAAAAATTGACGAAACTTATAAGCTAATTTTAAACACGCCTAAATGACAATAAAATTACTTTTGCCATTTACCCAATCCAAAGCCTGGATAAAGTGCGATGGGGATCAGATTATTTTTATAAGTGTACGTATGTAATTTCTAACGTGTCTAAACCCAAAGCGCTACTAGTCCCATGCCTCAGTACTGTTTACAAATTAACAGTTAAAATTAAGCTACACTACACATGTGTGGACATAATGCCACTGTTTTAACCCTTTCATTACCAGTATTTTGTGTATCAGTCTTTAAAGTCGCGTGGTTGTTGATGAACAACATGTTTCTAGTTCGACATTTTGCCGCTTGGTACGGCGTGTAGCTACTTCTGAGGCATTAATTTATCCATCTTGGATGTTGTCTTACATTGCCGTCTGTATGTGGCTGGGAGTGCGAGAGTGAGTGTGGTTAATGTTATTTTATTTCAACAGTGAATTGTTTTGGCTCTGGTGCTGTGGCGAAACGTATGCTAGCATTATTGATCTGGTAGTGTTATCTATCAACAAAATAAGGTACCAAGTAATAAAATACCTCGAAACAAACGTCTGTGTTGCACATGAAATACATGACACAAAAAGACAATAGTTCGATCAAAAATTTTAAAACACATATTTTGATTTTTAGTCCACTGTAGCCTATTAATACAGAAGAGACTGAATTTTAATTTTTCCAAAGCTGAATTCCTAATGTGGGAATGGAATCGTTAGTTAGTGCACTTTTATGAAAATAAATCTATTGACAATGACTGCTGTCTGGTGCTGTAAAAAAAAAAAAAAAAACAAAAAAAAAAAAAACAGAATCTTCTATATGTACTAAAATATTCTAAAGTCTTATTTTGTTCTATCTACTGTCTATTTGTTGTTCATCGCACCAAGCGTTGTCAGTGCAATGGCTAACCAGGGCTCAATCATCTGGCCGTCCATAGTCTACTGTATTTGGTTTTCCTTTTTAAGCAAATCCCGTAACCAACAATCCGAGCGAAATCTAATTCTCTAATGACCACAACTGTGGACGTGACATGAAACACAAAATTGGTTCTCTCTATGTTGTAATGATGAATGATCATATACTGAGCTAAAATGAAGCATATGTTTGGAATGTAAACTTGCTGTTTGTGAGTCCCCATCCCCATTCACTTTAGAAAGACACGCACTAATGATGCAAATATGAGACTCCTGAGCTATTTAAATATTAAGTTATTGAATGACTTGCCGATATTTACGTGATAAATTTCGAGCTCACACAGAACTGTATTAATTTCCTACTTTGTTACCTACACGATGAATATTTTGTTCTGCTTCAGACTGACGTTTACGCAGTGGTTTGGATATGTCTTTTGGTACCCATACGCGGACTTCTGTCATCCTCACCAATTACCATCCTCACAAAATCATTTATTTATTTACTAATTCCGATAGGGCCAGCCGGCCGCGGTGGCCGAGGGGACTAAGGCGCGCCAGTCACGGTCTGCACGGCCACTACGGTTGGGGGTTCGAATCCCCCCTCTGGCATGGACATTTGTGCCGTCCTAGTTCGTAAGTAGTTCATAAGTAGTTTGTAAGTTTAGGGACTGATGACCCCGTAGTTAAGTCCCATAGACTATACAAACAGTTGAACAGTCGATAGGACCATTCTTCCGTTTGAGGTGCCGTCTAGGTAAGGTATTTCTGTTTACAGTTAGACTTATTCCTAAGGTTTTAAGGTTTAAAAATTCATCCACGCTTGAAAACTTTAAACAAATTTATATGCGTTGTTAAAACGCGTGCCTGTGGTACAGAGACTACAAAAAGAATAGTACAAACTGTGACTTTTAGTTGAATGTGCCATCCAAGTTCTAAAAACATACCACATTTTGTTTCTTGTTCATAAAGGTATTTCTTGCAATGACACCTAATGTTTCTTTCAGAAATGTGGTGTACTTCCCATTATGAAGATATCCTGCGATGAATTAGAGACCACCGGCCGCGGTGGCCAAGGGGACTAAGGTGCTCCAGTCACGGTCTGCACGGCCACTACGGTCGGGGGTTCGAATCCCTCCTCGGGCATGGATATTTGTGCCGTCCTTAGTCTTAGCTAGTTCATAAGTAGTTTGTAAGCTTAGGGACTGATGACCCCGTAATTAAGTCCCATAAGCTTAACAAACATTTGAACATTTTTTTTAAATTAGGGACCTATAATTCTGTCATCCAGAATCCCACACCATACATGCACCGACCACAGTCTTTGGTGTGCAACTTGCCGCAGCTAACATGGTTTTTCAGTTGCCCAGTAATACATGTTATGAAGATTAACATTTCCGTGGCTTGTGGATGCAGCCTCGTCAGTAAATAAAATTAAGAAATGTATGCGACGCATACAATCCGTACCAGTTACTTCTTTGTGGACACTGATAAGGTAAGGATGATATTTATGGCGATGCAGAACAAGAACAACACTATTCTGGCTGATGCCAGATTCTCTTGCGATTACACGCGAACTCAAGGATCTGAAACCACAGTGGTAAGAGTACTAATTTTTGTTTCCTCGTTAATAACTTTCCGTTGCCGGATATGTTTCCGATGCGTTAAATATCCAGTTGTTCTCAGTTTATCATAAACATATTAAAATGTATGACGTGTAGAGTACGTAGAGGATATCTTTCAGCGTATAATTATCTCTCACTGAATACCGTAGGAATTCTCCGTAAAAGAGAAGCATATCGACTTATTCTTCGAAGGAATACATCATTCGCATAGGCTTCATTCGACGATACTAGTCTTAGCGTTTCTAGTAGCGTTGTATTGCGAAACGGTCTAATGGTGTTTACATGTCAATGGCACGTGAGATGGATACGCTGTGTTCGACGAATATTTACTGTTTGTACGATATACGAGAAAGAACTGTCAGAGCATGTGCTTTGATGTGCCGAAGTGATAAGGAATATCACTCAATCCATAAGACGAAGATTGCAGCACAGCATTGATACCAAAGATCTTACTGTTACACATTATTGGATTCGTCTCGACAGCCGCTATTAGAAAATAATTACTAAACTGTAGCATCGCATTTAAAATAAATAAATAAAAGGTCGACCATTAAGCGACCCCAGCTAGTACCAAAAAACCAACGTCATATAATTCTCCCCCACTCCTTGTACTACATACTTTCGGAGTTATTCTAGGTGACAATAGTGAGTGACTCACTCTGTATAGACTACACTGATTGTAGCTTTATAAAAAGAGAAGAATATACTTCTGACTACACATAATAAAGCGAATAATACATTAATACTTGTGTACAGTTTAACTTATTGAGCCTTCTCCTCCTAAGTGACGTTATCTTCGGCACGGAACTATGCCTTGGACCGCAGACTACTGCTCATGAAAGAAAATTCATGAAGGACGAAAATATCATCTGTGATAACCTGCGGTGTACGATCAGCTCTTCAACTGTTGTTACGAGAAATGCATGTGGCGGTCACCTGCAGGAGACAGGAGACGGCCAGAGCCAGCGAACTTTCCGCTGGCAGGAAGTCCCCAGGGGACCTCTTCCCATTGAATTAGTCCTCGACCTTTTCTGGGCGGAAAATTCACAGTGCGGAGCATTCACAGGGTGGAGAATAGACGACACCCATTAAGATGTCCAGAGCAAACAGGGGACACAGTGGCAGCGTGTCTAATCTCTTTTGCGAATTATTGATATAGGAGGGGAAGGAGGAAGGATTAGGAATGAAAGGATTGACAGTGGCTGATTTAGGGCATTGAAATTAAACAGTGGAGACAAGCGAAAAAGTGAACCGGTAGGGGAATCGCACCTGGGTCTCCCGCTTTGGGCCAGCGATCGCCTTAACCACTTGGCTACCAGGCTAGCCTACCATCCGTCTCAAATTCCCACAAGTCGCACGATATGGTTGAAACGCCCTCATCGTTCATGCCCTCTTACACTCGCCATTACGGATTCCCGTCCGAGGTTGAACATATGACCGCATCTGTAGTGAAGTAATTGAAGCTAATGCCGTCTTCGCGTGTAAATACTTATTACATGGCTGTGGTGTCTGTTCTTTCGGACATGTCCGAGAGAACAGACAGCACACCGATATAATAGGTGTCTAATCACGTCAGGAGCACACAGTGGCCGATAGGGCGGCGCGTGTTAACACGTGTAGGACACCAGGTAGAAGGAGCGGTGGCGCTCGTAAACACGTCTAGACAGGTATGAAGGCGAGTGTTAACACGTCCACAGCAGTTAAAAAGCCCACTACTTTATTCAATAAAATGTGTAGTTTCTTAAATATCGCAAGTCATATGAACATTTCTTAACTTAGTCATATGACAAAATAATCTCCTCTTTGGGTGCTATCGTTTGATGAAATCATGCTACGATACCTCTAATCATTTATGAGATATAAGGTATTTTATGAAAATTACGTTCCGTTTCATTCGCTGATGCACGTGATTTGGAGCAAGTACTTTACATACAACCCATTATCTCGAGATTGGTGATAGATAGTGACATCCTTCGAATTAAAAAAACATAATTCAAATGTTTTAGCTAAATTTCTTCTGCAGCAACAAATGACCTAATTTGCGTCTAACGAAACTTCATAGCGACCTCTATTTTCCAATGCAAAATTTTCCAATTTCTTTCAGTACTGTACTAAATCCGTTTATATCACAAGAACTACAACCACAAACAAAATATTAGATGAAGCTTCATGAAGCTGAAGAATGCTGCTATATGATGCAGTTTCTTCACAACGCTTTGATAAATATCACAGCACGGCCATGTTGTGCGCATTGGCGTTCATCCAGCGAAGCCAGCCTCGACTGACGTGCGCCCCATCCAGGAAACTTTCGGGGAACCATACTTCGTATCAAAGGGCCTTCAGCGTCGCCTGCGTGGTGCCCTGAGGCGGGCTGCGTTGACCGCGCGGCGGGCCGCTCTGCAGTAGTCTGGAATCCGATAAGTTAAAATCTCCATTTAAAACTATAATATGACTAGGAAACCTATGGGAAATATTTTCTGAGCTTACCTTCAGATGATCTGCTATTACTGCTGCTGAGTCAGGTGGTCTATAAAAACTTCCAAAGATCATGTTTGAGCCACTTTTCACGCAGAATTTCACCCAAATTATTTCACATCCCGAATCAGCACGAATTTCACTCGATACAATCGTATTACTTTATCGCTATAGACACGCTTCCCCCTTCAGTGTTCAGCCAATTTTATTGGTCCAATCTGAGATTAGGATCACATTAATGTTGACATGGAGTTTGAGCAAGCTTTCCGTCCCTAGAACTATGTAGGCCTTGTGACACAATAAAAGTGAGAGTAGTTCTGAGATCTTTCCATAGGCGCCCATACAGCTCACTGTTACTACATTAATCTCTTCTTTCTCTGCTCTATTGTGCCCAGTCCTGCATCAACGGGAATCAGTAAGCATCTTAACAGGCCTGTGGAAGGATTTCTCTAACCTAAAAAAATCACACGTGTACTCCACACGTACTCTGCTGCCCTAGGCCGCGGTGGAGTAGCCGAGCGGTCTAAAGCGTCTCGCTGCGGAGCGCGCGGTTGCTCGCCGTGAAGGTTCGAGTCCTCCCTGGCGCATGGGTGTTTGTGTTTGTCCTTAGGTTAGTTTACCTAGGTTTAAGTAGTTTGTAAGCTACGGACTGATGACCAAGCAGTTTGGTCCGATAGATTTACAAACATTTGAACATTTTTGCTGCCCTAGCAGCCGCTTCCTGCGTGTCGTGCACGCCTGACCTATTCAGGGCGATCCAAATTTTTTCCACCCGATAGCGGAGGTCGAGAAATTAGCACCCAAATCCGCCAGCCACCTGAAACAGCCAAGGATGACTTCTGAACTGAATCGGCAAGACTCATTGGTGTCTACATGAGCTACGATCTGCAGCCGAGTCCAGCCAGTGCTCTCTATAGCCGCCGACAGAGCCTCTTCCACATCTCGGCTGAGACCCCCCCCCCCGCCCCGCCAAGCAGACAGAGTGCTCGCTGCCATCCTTTCCAGACCATCTCACTATTTCCCTAAGGGGCTCCAGCCTCCATCACACGTCTAACACTGGAGCTCCCAGAGACTCCACACTCTTCGTCTGCCCGGGTCTATCAGAAGAGATGGCCACCACCGCAACGTACGAGGCATGCCACGCTGGCTCATAGGTATTATCAGCAGCGGACAACACTGCGAACCTATTGCTAAGGCATAAAGGGGCACCCTTACGGCCGGTTACCGATTTCGTATCCTCTGCACAGTTCGCCAGTGACTGTCAGGCAACTGTCAACTCGCAGGGACGTCGGAAACCGTCACCACAGTGGCATCAGGACCGGAGACGCCGCAATAGGCACTACAGGTATCCCAGCAATCTCCTCAGAAGCCCGAGTGATACTGCAGGCCAAGGTAGCGTCCTGCAGACTGTTCACCATGGCCAACACAGCCTTACGAACTAGAGGTCTGCAAATCGCCGGTTTCGCTCGCTCGTACTCTGTCGAGTGCGCAACGCTCGGCGGTGGCGCGCCGATTGTGTTACGCTCGCAGCGAGCGTGTTGACACTCGAACGAGGCTACGTGGGGCGGCGCGGGCACAGGCCGCACAGCGTAGTGCTGCCACTGTACTCATAAGGAAACCTACCCAATTGTCACTCTCCAATTTTTATGATATTTGCATATGTTATAATGCATGAGAAACTATGAGGCACGTGTTTTTCTTTAGCGGCGGAGAAACATATTTAAGGGTTGAAACGGTCCCTTCAAAATTGACACTAAAATAGAAACATGGCGATAACTTAGAGACTAGAGAAGCGATTTTAATGATGTTTGGTATGCCGGCCGCGGTGGCCGAGGTGACTGAGGCGCTCCAGTCACGGTCAGCACGGCCACTACGGTCGGGGGTTCGAATCCCCCCTCGGGCATGGATATTTGTGCCGTCCTAGTTTGTAAGTAGTTCATAAGTAGTTTGTAAGTTTAGGGACTGATGACCCCGTAGTTAAGTCCCATAAGCTTAACAAACATTTGAACATTTTTGATGTTTGGTATGAAAGTATCTTTTGATAAAAGACAAATTCCATAGATTCAACTTCGATAAAATCAAAATAATTTTTTGAGCTGTCCCCATAACTGTCACTTCCCCTGCAATGTACCTAGGCCAATCTCTTCTCAAGACACGGAAGAAAGCGAGGATCCTATATATTGCACAAAAGCTTGCATACGCTCTTTATTATGTAAATAAGAAAGACGACAGTGGCAGTAGGGGATATATCAATGTTGCAACTGGAAATATTCCCGTTAAGGACTCACTCGGAAAAGGTAGAGGCGCAGCAACCACGCACAGTGCCAAAATGCTACGGGAATATATAATAACGGGGTGCAACAGAGAGAGAGAGAGAAGAGAGAGAGAGAGATAGATGCACAAAACTAACCTAAAGGGTGTACATCAATATCGTGTATTTAATATCAATATAAAAGATGGGCAAAGTATTCCAGGACTTGAGAGTGATAAGACGGTAACTAACACCTACCACTAAACAGGCACTAACAGTCCACAAAATGGGAACAAGAAAGAAAGAAAGACCCTGGAAAACTCGTTTAGTAAATGATCTTAGCACAGAAACTTTACGTTAATCACGTATAATAACCTGTATGTTAAAGTACAAAATGCGAAACTGAATGGTTAGTTCAACTAGTTCGAGAGAACAGCTTTCGAAGCACCCGGGATAGGAAACGATTCCAAATTTCGCAGTCGGGATTCATTCTCTAGCGTCTAGTTCGCTCCCGACACTCGCCTTGTACTCGAGTGGGGCTGCGGTAGGCGACCGAGTGGCGAGCGGGCAGTGTGGACGGTCGGGCCGGTCGACCGTGGCCCGCTCGAACGAGCGTGCAGGAAGTCGAGCGCAGCCACACGCCTTGCCGCAACCTGCAGTACCAACACCTGTCGGACTGTCAGAGAACGATGTGTATCACGCGATTCGAGCGAGCAACCGAGCGACGTGCAGACCTCTATTACGGACAGCGGTTAACTCCTCCCATCTGCACACAACAGGCGCAGTCCCTCACCATCTCTGTAAAGTAACCTAAATTTACGGTATGTAACAGAACATGCGAGACTATAGCCCTCGAAAACAGAGCATCTAACGAAAATCTACAAAATACGCGAGAATGAAGCTCTCAAAAAAGTACTTTCAAAATGAAAGAAAAATACTAGTAATGAAAAATGCAGAAAAATTAAACTGAATTACGCAAGTAATGCTTTGCTGGTGATACATTGGTGGCAGCTATCACTAAACTCACTACTAGCTATATGAGGGAACGGTCTCTGACTTGTTATGAAACACAAACCCACAGACCAAAACTCTACACGAAAGTATTTACCAAATACGCGAGAATATAGCTGTCAAAAACAGAAGCACTAACAAAATTTAACGGGAAAGTGACTGAAAAATCATAAAAAAGACAAATTTCTCCTGTTACCAGAAATGTATGATTTATAATAACTATTTAAAAGTAAATAGTCTTAAACGCTCTTTGAACAAATGTCTGCACAATGGGCACGCTGATGCTTCAGGCAAGGAATATCACTATTAACATTCCATGCCTGCCACAGTCATGGAAACAATAAAGCCAATATACAGGGACCATGCAGATAAAAAATTACTTAGCAAATGTCTACATGGCCGTACACAAAATCCTGAGAGTTTCAACAGCTGCGTGTAGCAACGAGTACCGGAAACAGTATTTGTTGGATGGACAGTCCTGAAAATAGGTAAGATGGATGCTGTTATCTGTTTCAGTGATGGTGTAATTAGCAGGACAAAAGTAATGGAAAAATTAGGCATCCGACCAGAAAATGATATGATAGCTACTCTGACTGCCATAGATCGTCTGCAACTAGTTGAAGCGAAATGGCTGCTGAAGCCACCAATAAATAGTCCAGAGTAAGGAAAACATTCCTGAAAAAGTCTGCAGGGGATAAAGAAGCAGTTGGTCAGCAAGATTATGCCACTGGAAGTTTCTGAAAGAGGCGTACGGTGACACAAAAACACTGAACGTTTTTTTTTTTTTTTTTCTCATTTTCTCGAAACTACATTTTCAGAACACTAGATACCATTGGCCAAGCGTCCATTAAAGCTCTAAGGCTGAGCCTACCCAAAAAAATTCCAAAATAACTGTCCTAACTGATATAAATCCGATCTGATGAAGAACACTTGTAAATGTTTTCAAATATTATACTTCTGAACTTAGGATTTTCGCCCGCCAGAGAAATGCCGCACTCCTCTAGCTCTGCAGCCAATAGCTGCGCTGAACTCCGAGCTTATTTGTCGCATGCGCAGTAAAATGTTTCTTTCCCGTGGCTGACAGGTTTTTCACAGCCTTCATACGACTTCTAAAAGCTGGCATTCCATTTGCTTGCACTTGTCGCCGGCAGGTGATTACATGCCTGGACATTCTATACGCTACGGTAGAACAAAGAGGCGTTCAGTGGTGTCCTAACAATAGCGCCACATGGCATCCCCAACCGCCGACCTATTTTACAAGGTCGTTGCCACCGACAACCTTCTTTGCCTCCGCCAGAGGACCATGACAAACAATTAACTGCGAATTTCAGTGTTCATTTCAAACAGAAAAAACAAGAAGCTAAGGCCTTCGAAATAATTGACACAGTACTGGTAAACATACGAACTAGATTCAAAGACATACAAGAAATAGATTTTACAGAACATGTAAATGAGAAAAAGTTTTCACTTTATGATAGAACAGTTTCCCGACTAGTGAGGTTGAAATTTTGCTTAAACTGCATCCCTTCTTTGACAGTGAGAAACTGAAAGGAAGACTTACTTTTATTTACAGCAGTGAGGATAAACATCTACAACCGAAGGAACTCCTTAAATACACCGTATTACGAACAATGGGTTATAAATGCGTTCTCTGAATGTGTGAAATTACTGTCGTTAGTTCTTTCAAATCCAGGAACCACCGCTTCTTGCGAAAGAAGCATGAGCACATTTAAACATGTTAAAACCTACCTTCGCAACACAATGAGACACTGTCAAATTTGGGGATTTTGAGTATAGAGAAGGAAACAGTGAAATCGTCAACCAAACGGCAGGAGTTCATACGCTCAGAAAAAGGACAGGAAGATAGAACTAATATTCAAACAGATGTAACGGTGAGTTACTGTGCGTTATATTGTTTTGCTAATTGTTTCCATGCATCTATTTATAACAATATCTGTGTGGTAGCAATCTTGGTAGGAACATAACTAAGTTACTTATGCAGTCTTTCTAGCCTATATTAAAATTTTGGTTTATGATTTTTCCTGTAAAAAGTCTAATTCTCAGCCTACCCTGGCCACCCCTCGCCCCTGTTAGGAGGAAGGAAACTTAGAGTTTAACTTCCCATCGACAGCGTGGTCATTAGAAACGGAGCTTACACTGAAAGTGTTTGGTTAAAGGAACCATCCCGGCATTTGCCTGGAGTGATTTAGGAAAAGCACAGAAAACCTAAATCTGGATGGCCGGAGGTGGATTTGAGCCACCATCCTTCCGAATTCGAGTCCAGTGTGTTGCGACTGCGCCACCTCGCTAGGTCGACCTTGTTAGGTACAGGTATCTTCATAATGGTTTCAGCTATGTTCACCAAATTTCTCCCAGTTGAAGAATGGGGAAAGTATCTTTGTATTATGCCTAATACATTGCAGAAATGATCTATGTTTGTCATCCTGTATATAATTTTAACGGTAATGTTTGGACAAAAAAGTAATGAAGTGTAATAATGGTTCTTCTGTTTCCTCAGATATACTCCAAATTACAAAACATGAGGCATAATGTGTTCCTACGAATGTTGACGACAGCCAGCCACAGTCTAAATGCTATTAGACTGACGATGCACCACAAAATGGTTCCAGAATGCTAACGTGTATTATAAAAATATCTATTAGGCAAAATTTTGTAATTCTTAAACTAGAACAGATATTTCAATAAATTTCATATTACAGTTTGAGCTAATGTCAGTCAATGGTGATCCAAAATCGCTTATTTCTGCGCATTGTAAATCAGGAGTAATGTGCACCGAGCCGGCCGCGGTGGCCGCGGGGACTGAGGCGCTCCAGTCACGTTCTTCACGGCCACTATGGTCGGGGGTTCGAATCCCCCCTCGGGCATGGATATTTGTGCCGTCCTTAGCTAGTTCATAAGTAGTTTGTAAGCTTAGGGACTGATGACCCCGTAGTTAAGTCCCATAAGCTTAACAAACATTTGAGCATTTTTTGAATCAATTATTCCTCAAAACGTCACAGCTCACTGTCACTTTGAAAGTCACTTTGAAGGATGTTACTATAGCTAGGGTTAAGAAACATTTTCTCGCGGACTCCGCCTGCAGAATTATGATAGGAAGAAAGTTTATCGCATACAAATTTCATACTTTAAAATTACGGCATTCGGCAAGATGTTACAGTTTATTATTCGTATACCTTGAACCGTATTGTCCACATACCTTACACACAGTCTGCAAATTTACCATTAAATGTAGCCTGCAAATTATATTTCCACTCAAAGCTAATACCATTGAGGTTACAAACAAAGACATGCATTAAATAAAAGTCTATAGCACATGTTAGGAAGATGTGGGTTTAACGTCCCGTCGACAGCTTGGTCACTAGAGACGGAGCTAATGCTCGGAGTTTTGGATAAGGATGGGGGAAGGAAATCGGCCGTGCCCTTTGAAAGGAACCATCCCAGCATTTGCCTGGAGTGATTTAGGGAAATCACGGAAAACCTAAATCTGGATGGCCGGAAGAGGATTTGAACCACCGTCCTCCCGAATGCGAGACCAGTGCGTTACCAATGCGCCACCTCGCTCAGTAGCACATGTTATTTTAGTTTATTACGTATCTACTATTAACTCTATTCGCAACACATAAAGCGGACAGTCTCCTAATATTCTAATGAAGGTACCTGGAAAATTCTCTTATTGCAGGTTATGTTGTTCGGGAGGTGTGACTTCATGAAAACAAAGCTGCGCGAAAACGAAATTACAGACCGATATCTGGTGCGCATTATAATGAGGCAGAAGGTGATGGACAGAACGGAAAGAAGGAGATGGGTAACAAACGAATGGAATAATACATATGCATGCAACGCGCGTGCTGACGACAGTTCATTTTGTGTCCCAGCCTCGTCGCCGCTTTTGTGTCTCGTTTCCGTCGTAGGTGTCGGTGGCCGAGTAGAATGAGACCGACACAGGAATAATGGATGCACGCTTGTGCAGATAGGAGGTGAGCAGCCAGTGGGACAGCAGAAAATAGAAACACTAGAGTAAATTAGAACGATATATATATATATATATATATATATATATATATATATATATATATATATATATTGCACAGAATTTATACAATACTTAACTTTTACATAGCTCAGTACGGCAGAATGCTGATACATAGTTGAGCTAGAGGCCTGCCTAGTGCCTATACGATAGCCAAGTCTTCACTGGTGCCTATCTGATTCCGGAGTGTTAACTGGTTCCTATCTCAGTTCCAAGTGAACGATGTCGTTCAGTGGTGGCCACGAGCGGAGTTGTAGCAGAGGGCGCTCGTGGCTGACGTCGTAAGAACGCCGCTCCGTGCGTGCATGGCGGCGCGCGGCGAAAGTAGGTGCCGCGCACTTTGGACTTGTGCGACACCACAGTTCAAATATTCAAATGTTTGTATAGCTTATGGGACTTAACTACATGGTCATCAGTCCCTAAACTTACTACTTATAAACTAGCTAACACTAACGACGGCACAAATATCCATGCCCGAGGGGGGATTCGAACCCCGACCGTAGTGGCCGCGCAGACCGTGACTGGCGCGCCGCAGTCCCCTCGGCCACGCAGCCGGCTGACGACAGTTATGTCATAAAAATTTGCTTACCATAATTCCTTCGGCTTTTAAAGAACAGTTTAACTGAATGGGTTTTGTGTGGCGCATTCAGCAGCTGCGTTGGCTGATAACTTGCTTTCCAGGTGCCTGACAGGTGACCGTGCCACCTGACCGGTTCATCTGTAGCCATGTCGTGTGTCAACGATCTGTAGTTGTGCGTCCTAATAATCACTGCAAAAGAAACTCCGCGATCGCTATCAAGCGATGTGAGGCAGGGCTCTCCCACGTGACCAGAATGATGTGGCAACTGGAGCGTGCGTGACCTGCTTGCTACACGACCAGACATGTACCCAGGTCCCAGCCAGTTAGCCACTACTCAAAAATGTTCAAATGTTTGAAAATCTATCGGACCAAACTGCGTGGTCATCAGTCCGTAGCTTACAAACTAATTAAACTAACCCAGAGACAACACACACACACACACACACACACACACACACACACACACACACATATATATATATATATATATATATATATATATATATATATATATATATATATATATGCCGCAGGGAGGACTCGAACCTCCGCCGGCGGCGAGCAACCGCGCACTCCGCAGTGAGGCGCCTTAGACCGCTCGGCTACTACACCACAGCTAGCCACTACTGCAGCAAGCATTGTCTAATGGGGCGCTGCCTGTGCCTATGGGACAGGTGCAGCGCAGGCGAGTCGCATTGCATGCCACCCCTGAGGCGTGCATTCTAGGTATGCTAGATAAGCGCCGCTTACTCATACGAATTTTGAAAATGAAAAGTGAACAGGAGCTTAGATTTTACTATTAATCATTAGTATGTTTTATGGAAACGCAGAAGTTACTCTCGCAATTCATATTTCTGCAGTAAGAAAGCTGCTGCTCTAGCCGCTGAGCCGAGAGTAGTTTGTTGTACGACACGCGTGTTGGAGCGCCAGCGTACGCGCATTCGCAGCTGGTCAGCTATTCAACGACAGGGGAAGCTGTGCGCCACCCGCTGCACAGCTTGTTAGCTGCGTGTGCGCATGCGCTGCTGGCGTGACATTTAGCGACGCGGGAAAGCTTATAGTTAAAGGCGGCCACACACTTAACAGCGTGCTTGAGAAGCATGCTTACGCAAGCGTGCTTTCACAAGGAAGCATATATTGCTCATGCACCTACACGGCTCAAGCATGCTTGTACAAGCAAGGTTTTATTTACATCTGAAAATTTCGATCTCAGACGACAATGTGCTGGCTGTGGCAGATTTTATGCTCGTGTTGAAAAATAGAAAAGAAAAAAAAACTAAAACTGAGTGTAAACAGTGGTTAAGAAAACGAAAATCGTATTCACATACAAATTTACTCAGTGAACTGAAGATATATCCTCATGATTGGCATAACTGTCTCAGGATGAATGAAGATACGTATTCGAATTTTCTGTCTCTCATTATGCCTTTGATCAAGAAGCAGGATACAATAATGAGGGAGGCTATAACACCACATGAAGACTAACAGCAGCATTGCGATTTCTCGCGACAGGAAGAAGCTATGAAGACCTGAAATATACTACTATTATTCCGCAAAGGCACTTGGTGAGATATTTCGCGAGTAGTACGTCACATGCAGCGTCTCTCTTACTTTTATCACGATAGTCCTTACATTTAATATTCTACAAGCAGGGATGCGTTTCACACAGTCTAATAAATTTCTCTAAGAGGTCGTGGATTATGTTTCTTAATTCAGACATTGCTATTACAGCACTAATTGAAACTTATCGAAAGGAGAGGATGCAGCCTCACTCAGACTGTCAAATGTTTGCACAACTATCTGTATTGTCCACACATGCTCAAGCACGCATGTGCTTGAACGCTTGCACAAGCATGCATAATCGAAATTCGATTCAGAATCTAGCTGCTGATACAAGCCTGATGATTGATGAAATTTATCCTACACACGCTCAAGCGTGCTTGTCAAGCATGCTGTTACGTGTGTGGCCGCCTTAAAGGGCCCCACACACGATCGACGGATCGCAGCAGTCCGTCGCTGTTCGCATGGAAATCTCAGGAAATCTGGTGGATCGCATGCGATGTGTGCCAATATGCCTGCGACGCGTTTCTCTTGTTATTAACCGTGTTTGAGCAGCTTTGTTTCGTTTCGCTTTTCCCACGTTCAATAATATCTTTACGTTCGACTGGATAGTTATTCATGGATCACGAACTACTCTGAGCAATGGAGACCAGTATTTTACTTACATTAAGGAGTAATGCTAAATGCACCCTAGAAACTCTGTGGTGACCAGCATTCTGAAAATTGTTCTCATAGCATCAAAATTGGTAGGACGTTCATAGTAATAGCCAAGAAAACTTAGTTCCATCTGAGGACTATGATTTATTTATTCAACTCTTGCAGATTTTATTAAAAATCTTAACTTCGAAATAGAATGATTAACAGGTACCATAATATTAAGAGGATATTTTAATTGTTCAGGGTAAATCCACAAAGCTGTAGTTAAGTCCCCAATCGTTTCTTACAAACTAGCTGTCCTTTTCACTATTTATAGTACCGGTAATCAACAGTGCGGCTATTTACAACATTTCTAGAGACACATCGAGACTAAACAACGAATCGTGTACTGTAGTTAGTTGAATTTAAGCTACAAGACGAACCATTAAAAAGGAATTGGCGACTAACAAAAGAAAAACATAGCTTATTACTACACTAGAAAGATGTACACAACCCACTAGGCGGCACTAAAAGTATAAAGTAACCAAAACTCTTTAGGAAATCAGATCCAAAACAAGGTTAATAAATTGCCGTTCCCATTTCTAAAATTTTTGATTTAAAATATTACTCGTGAAGACTTACATATCAATTGTGACTGCTGTTAAAAATATAAGAGTCTTTGCCATTCCAGAATTTGCCTACACATATGCGTTCTTAATTCTCGTAGAAATTCCAAGACAAATCGCTCGTGTATGGTGAGGTGTAGGCAGGCGCCGGATTGCAGAAATATCGCATGCGAGGGATTTCTGCGATTCGTCGCTGGTGCGTGGGAACCTTTTGGAAGATTTCGGAGCGAAATAAGTGCAACTAGTAGCATTGCACAATAGCACATCGACTACTTTACAGTATAATTGTATTATATTTATAAGAATGTGCCAGAATCGATTCAAAACGCCGAATCCGGCAGAATAGCCGTGCGCACTAAGGCGCCCAGCTACGGTGCGCGTGGCCGTTCGCCGTCGGGGATTCGAGTCCTCCCTCGGGTTTGGGTGTTTGTGTTGTCCTCAGCATAAGTTACTTTAAATTAGTGTAAGTAGTTTGTAAGCCTAGGGACTAAAGACCAACGTAGTTACGCACCTTAGATTTAAAAACTTTTGAAGTAAAGGTACTACTAGTTTGCAATCCTATTGGATCTTGCTGTCCTGTAATTCCATAGTTTGCACCGAGTTCTGCCTAACAAAAAGTCGTGGGAAAGCTGAAAGTAGCCTGTTAAATTCTTTAAGAAAGATCTCGGGCAATTGAGATCTGCAAATGCTTTAAAACGCTCCCTACTGCTCTAAACTACTTTGTGAGGTCCACAGTACTTGCACAACGGAAATTCATCTAAATGCTCACTCCCTAAGGGAGCAGCCAACGTTTTAACTAACACAAAATCAATGTTAAAAATAAATGAACGGACAATTAAACATGGGACGGGAAGCATGAAATTATAAAGCAGAGGTTTGACATTTTAAATCATCATCTATTCAATAAATAACAAGCAAATAAATGTGGGAAGACCAAATTAAGCACACAACTTGTACAATAGTGAATTAAATCATAAAGTTACTGCACGTAATACAATTTTTCTGCCCTTTATAAATATGGAGATAACGCGGGAAGAAACTTGCAAACATACAATGGATAGATGAAAGCACATTCATTCTTTCACAGACACCCGCAGACACTTTATCATGCGGGATCATTTGATAGCAGTGACAAACGAAGTGTCGGTGGCGTTTTGACGAGATGGCGGGTGTCTTGAAGCACACATTTAAGATCACTATCACTAAACCAACTGAAGTTTGGAGAGGCAGCGGCATACTAGTCTTAAGTACCACGTGGTGTGCAACCACTAGGAAATACACAGAATTTACAAAAGAAATTAATTTTGAATAATCAGGTAAAGCACACGTGAGAATTCAAATAGAAGAAAGCTAGTATTAGTAAAAGCATGGCTGAAGACCGAAGTAATGACTAATGACCGTTACGAAAGCACGTGGTGCATTCAGTCATACAAGACAGGAAAGACGGAATCAACCTAGAGTACATGAGACATATTTAGCATACTCTCGGATACAGAAGCGATGCGAAAACGTTAGTTAAAAGACAACAAGAAAATTTAAACATACTAAGTTTACACAACGGCTGAAGGCCACACATGTGAATTCTAACTTGAGACAACCGGGCACCAAATCATCACCAGAATGAAAATGCAAATACTAGATTTACACTGAATTACTCGAGTTCTGTAAATTAAACACTTAGCCTCGAAGACGAAATAATTACTCAATAAAAACTATCACTGATAAACCAAGACTGCCTGATCACAAAGAAAGCAAAGTTCTAACAGCATGCCTTCCCCTCAGTATGATTCGACGAAGTACTTACTTCCACGGTCGCAGCAAGAGTGAAGCCCTTAGGCCACGCCGAAACCTTCTCCACCACGCACCGGATGTAGAGCGCGCTAAAAACCCATACCGAGCGGTTTCGGAGCATAGTGCCTACCAACCCACTGTACCCGAGGAAGATAATACCCTCTTCAACGGCTCCCAGAGAGGTCTCTTGTCACCTCTTTCGTTCAAGATTAGGTTGGCACCACACTAAGAAGACGGCCACCACGCCATCTTGCCAAGTAAGCTTGTCTCTTGCCACCCAGCAGACGCCAGCGCAGACGACAAACTAAGCCATGTATTCTTAATTAAAGTAAACGAGGCCCTAAAGCGCGAGGCGGCGACTGTAAGCCATTGCGCGGCAGTCAGTCGATATTAGAAACAACCTTCCACATTCACGTGAACACACAAGTTCAATCACATGGGTGGAAACATATATAAACATGGGGCATTGATCATTAGTAAACAGAATAAAAATAATTAACATACTAATAGACAATAGTAAGGGTGCAGAAACATTTTACGTCAATTAATAACTCAAAAATGTAACACGACCACACATTCAGTGGACGTGTTTCAAAGCTGTGAGTCTTTGTCAAGTGAAAGTGAAGTTTGTAATGGAATTATTTGCCGACGTTCCAAGTTTACATTACAGTATCACTACAACGTGAGTTTCACATTTTTTTATTATACGTTTCACATCGTTGCTTTGTCGACTGAAATATAATCAATATTTACATGGTACACCACTCTCTATCTACAGTATGAGGTAGTCGGATGCGTAATAGAACAACTGTTGCAACGACCGTTTCGTCTAAGAAACGTAAGCGATAAAGCGGAAATATGCAGTCTGGTAGACCCTGTTCAGAACTGCGTCATCGCAAGGCAGTTCATAAAGACAAAAGTCAAGAATGCGTTCTAGATTCCATGCATCCCAGTATAACAGGACAGAATGGATTGTAGGTAGTACCAAACTCAAAAAAAGTTTTTGCTAACCATGTTTAAGTGATAAGACGTCTGCAAACAAACACAACTAACCACGTTTATTGCTCGAAATAATTCTATGATCAGACACTGGATATAATAGTCTGAATAATTTGTATAATGTCATACAGAAATACGAGAAATCTGTTGCACAATTACATCCTTGCTGCAGCTGAAACCCTTCCGCACTACACGTATAGACATTCAGCTTGATACACGGTTGTGTACTGATATTGCACGTCATAATGAATCTGTCACGAAAAATAGAGAAGTTATAAAGAGATTAATTGATATTGTGTGTGTCATAGCTGTTTACGAGCTTCTGATTCACAGGCATATTAAGGGAGAAGATTCTCTCAACAAGGGTTTTTACGTGGTCTTATTGAGCTCCTATCCAACTATGACACACCATTAAGTAATCATCTTGAAATATCCAGAATATTTCGCGGAACTTCAGACAGAATTGAAAATGACATAATACTACTTGCTGTCAGTGAAGTACTTCTAAAAAAAAAAAAAAAGATTAAATAAGAAATTACATAATCAACATTTGTTGCTTTGTTATTAGATGGAATATCAGATATAATGAATTCTTCTCGACTATCAACTACTCTAAGCTATATTAATTCTGAAACTGGAAAAGTTCGTGAAAGTTTCATCTCATTTATTGATGCGAATGCAGATAGAGCAGCCAGTAGATTGCTTCAGCATGTTGTCAAGATTGTTGACGAATTTGATCTAAATCATAAGTTGGTTACACAGACATTTGATGGTGCAGTTATAATGGCGTGGACTAAGAACCGAAGTTCAGGAACTATATTCAAAGGCTACATTTGTTCATTGTTTTAGCCATATTTAAATCTCATTCTCAGTTTCTTGCGTAAAAGAATGCAGAGTATTTTTCCAGATGTTAACAGGTTTGGTGTTGTTTTTTCCCAAATCTTCAAAACGAACAAAGGCACTAAATGAATTTACAGTGAACAGAATTCCAAGACATGCCACAACATGGTGGAACTTCTCCTCTCTTTTTGTTCATATTGTAAAAGATCACCGATTTTCATTTGTTGATTTTTTTCAACATTTACTGGATGAAATCTCAAATTGGAACAATGAAACAGTAATTGCAGCTCAAGGATTTTTGAAAATTCTGACTAGCCCTGGTACAATGTTTTTCTTACTGACATTCATAATAATTTTTTGCTTCACAGATTTACTTTTCAATATTCTTCAATCAAAATATATGGAAATTCTGTATTCTTTACAAAAGTTTCAGGATACCAAAAAGGAAAAATTGGACTTCAGAAACCAGCCTGATTTCATCTGGAGTAAGACTGGGGTAGAACATGCTGATGCTGAAGCTGAATCTCCTGCTAAACGGCGGCGTTCTAAGTACATCCTTCCATTTTAAGAAGGCCTCTTCACTGTGATATTATTGACAATACACTTGCACAAAATGAGGAAAGTTTCGAATCATTGCACCAACTTCAATTCATATCTTTGCTGGCCGGCCGCGGTGGCCGAGGGGACTAAGGCGCTCCAGTCACGGTCTGCACGGCCACTACGGTCGGGGGTTCGAATCCCCCTCGGGCATGGATATTTGTGCCGTCCTAGTTCGTAAGTAGTTCATAAGTAGTTTGTAAGTTTAGGGACTGATGACCCCGTAGTTAAGTCCCGTAGACTATACAAACATTTTTTTTCATATCTTTGCTGGATCGAAAATTGCATGAATCCCGCAGAACAAATTTTCCTACACCTGTGATTGACAAATTAAAACAAACTCAGAAGGATGTGTTCGATTCCATTCGATTGGAAAATAAACTGACCGTGGTGTATGCATATGAAGACATTGTTAATGAACATCCATATCAACTTGTGACTTTACTGCAAAACAGACAACTGGATACTGCGCTGCCTGACGTGTATAATCTGCGTTCACTCATTGTCACTGTGCCAAGCACAACTACATCAGTAGAAAGATGTTTCTCTGCACTAAGAAGAATTAAATCACACCAAAGTTGTACACCAAGTACACTGTCCATAGTAGCTGAAGTTCTTCATGGTCTGAGAAGCAGCCGCAGCTTCTATCGTGATGTAATCACTGAGTTCTCCAGACAAGAAAGAAGAATGGAGTTTACATACAAATAATAATTAAGATCAATTCCTTAATGTATATCTTTGTATATTGTGTTGTAATACTTCCACTTCGATAAGTACGCATTTAAACAACTGTAGTGTTAACTGCAAGTAAGAGAACCTTTCTTGAGATCCCATCAGTAGATTGCAATGTAACTCGTAGTATTTCTTTCAGCATACAGGTGCGGAGGCAAATAGCTCTCCCCTCCTCCACAAATAGAATATCATATAACACAGTATAAAGTGGTTTCTGAACTCATCTAATACATTATAGATTAAATAATTTTTATAACTATGCAACAGTGGAGATTGCAATATATTCAAACACATTTTAACAAAGGAGTAAAAACTGCTTTAAGCTACACCATATTTTACCAGTTTCTTGGGTAAGGAGGATCCTCAACTCCCCTTTTGTTGAGATACATTGCATGGCCCGCTAACCCCCCCCCCCCCAACCCCTCGATCGACTTCTAGAAATCGGTCATGTCAGCATACCCAGTATTATATATCCCTGGACGCCCCTGTGCCATACACCTCGAGTGTACTATTAGCAGTGCTTAGACGATTCTACTTAATTTCTGCGATTGTCTCTTTATCCAGCAGAGTTAGAAGCGATTGCTTGTAGCATCATTATTCACTTCTGATAATGTACTTTCTTTCAAATCGCTGAAAGGGAAAAACTGAGAATTAATGGTGTGAAATATAAGATATATAAAGTCATTAGCATTTATTTAACTCAAATCCAAATGTTTGTAAACCTAAGGGACCAAACTGGTTTGGTCATCGGTCCCTAGAATTACGAACCTTTAAACTAACTTCCGCTAAGGACATCACACACAAACATGCTCGAGGTTGGACTCGAATCTTAGACGCGAGCGGCCGCGTGACCCGTAACGTTACGACCAGACCGCACGGCAATTCATGTGTAGCTTATTCACTTTTTTTATTCGGATTGGGATGAAGAGTAAAATAAAATTAAACAATTTACTCCGGTTGCTGGGTGCGATCTCTTTTTCTGTGGACCATTGTTACTGTTTTGCCAAGATCGCTTTTTTATCCACCAAGTTTATCGGTTTCGACTGAGCTTGCAATCATCGTCAGATCTGTGGAACTGTGGTGAATCTAGTAATACCAGTAACATGTAGCTCTGTCTACAGGGCGTTCTGTGAGTTTGTCAAATACACAAAATTGCATAGTCATAAATAAATACCAATCATGGCTCCCACAACTTACATGGCCATCGACAAGCGTCTCAAACCACCATATAGACAGAGCTACATGTTACTGGTATAACTGCATTCACGAGATCCACAGATCTGATGATTACTACAAGGTCAGTTGAATCCGGTAAATGTGGTAGATAAAAAAGTTATCTTGGCAAAACAATAACAAGGTTAAACATAATAAAATTAGGCTGCGTTTCCGTGGTTCGCACTCGCTACCTAGCCTGGATTCGCCTTTTGACGTAGGTCATATCCATTTCAAATTAAGCCACATTCGAAAAATGTATATTGCTTTCAGTGTCTGACAGGTGACGACACAATCTTTGCTTGATGGCAGAGACAGGATGCTTCCTGAGAACCACGTTATATTAGGGATGGGAAAAACCGACCGACTAAAATCGATACCGGTATTTTAGTTTTGAACAACCGGTTTTTTTCGGTATTTATTTGGTGTCTGTTGTAACCGGTTTATTTTAGTTATTCGCAAAGAACCGGGTAAAAAACCGGTACGACTACTTCCTGTAGTAGTGGTTCCAAATGTGTTTTTTGTACATAGTTTTAAAAAATTGAAACTAGTAGACCGAAATATTTAGGGGTATTCATAAAATTTCCACTGCTGTGAAACATTAGGTCATCGCAGTAACTAAGAAAATCGATCAGTGATAATTTAAGAACAATCCCGGCAGTCAGATACTGGAAACAAACGCGTGGCATAAGAACTTAAGAACTGGTACAGCTATTGAGGCATCGATGCACCTGTTGGTACAGCTATTGAGGCATCGATGCACCTGTTGCCTTGTGGCGTAGCCTATTAGACGACGCGCGTGCACCGGCAATGTACAAGCCTTGCCTCCGTCTGGTCATGCGGCAGTTCTTTGCTGTCGTCGCCAGACATTGCTTGTGTCTTAAATGGCATCATCCCGAGTGTGGCAGTACTTCACGAAGTACGGGAGCAGTGAGGTACAATGCTTCATTTGCTTCAAAAAGCTGAAAACGGGTGGAGGTACTACAAACAGCCGGCCGCGGTGGCCGAGGGGACTGAGGCGCTCCAGTCACGGTCTGCACGGCCACTACGGTCGGGGGTTCGAATCCCCCTCGGGCATGGATACTTGTGCCGTCCTTAGTTGTAAGTAGTTCGTAAGTAGTTTGTAAGTTTAGGGACTGATGACCCCATAGTTAAGTCCCATAGACTCTACAAACATTTTTTTTACTACAAACATGCTGTGTCATTTACGAAGAAAGCATCCAAACTGTTCCTATGAAGAGAAATTAAATTCGAGTCATATACCTATTATGTAAGTGATGTACTGTAAGCTTGGAATAACAACTTTTAATATATTATCATATTGTTATGCTAACGAGTTTTATTAATGTGATTCCTTGAAAGCGAGGGGCTTTTTTAATAACCAATATGGGTTCAGGTAACATTGATCATGTGGTGTCTTGCGAGGTAGCCGTGCGGTCTGAGGATCCATGTCACGGACTGTGCGGCTGCTCCAGTCGGAGGTTCGAGTCCTCCCTCCTCCCTCAGTCATGGGTGTATATGTTGTCCTTAGCGTAACTTAGTTTAAGTTAGATTAAGTAGTTTGTAAGTCTAGTGACCAATGACCTAAGCATTTAGGTCTCATAAGAACTCACACCCATGTGAACATTCTATGATCATGTGGTACACAGCTTTCCTAGTTCAGTTTGCGTAAATGTACACTGAGAACAATCATACTGTTAGTCGCAACTGTGATTTTATTTTTCGAAATACTTCTGCAGCACTGATTGAAGTTTATTTACTGGCTGTAACTTATATTGTGTTTATAACGAGATATTCGTAAGCCCTGGCTCACAAGTCCAACTTACGTAGTGGTTGGCTCAATATTGGCAACTGCCGGATGGAAATACTAGGCCAGTAAATCTGTATGCTTCGTATATCGCCTTCTACGGACTCCTGGCTAGGCTTACACACACTCAAGACGGCGTAGTATTGGGAGGGGATCTTGCAAAATATGGAAGGACTAGTGATTTGTCGTATAACGTAAATTTACCTATATTTTAACTAAATTTCGCAAGTTTCGGTTTCGGCCGAAACTAGAAGAACCGAAGATTACGGTTTCTGTTTCGGTAGCAAAATATGTTTCTATCCAACTCTACTGGAAATAATAGCAATAAAAAACCGAAAACCGGTTATTTAAAAAACCGGTTATCTTGAGCAATTTTTACGGTGCGTTGAAACTGGAGACGAAAAGGACCGGTATAACCGAAAACCGGCTGTTTCAGCAATAACCGCCATCCCTACGTTGTATTCTTGTTACCAGACAACTCAGGGGGAAAGTTATATGGGCTAATATCGATCTCCCAGTTCATCATACGGAAATAGCATTCTCTTGGTAGAAAGTGATTAACAGTTTAAAACCTGTTAATGATCAACCACACAGTATTAGCCTTAGTGAGTCGTCAATATGTAGTCGATGTGGTTATTGGACACACGCTCACACAGGTTTAAATGCGATGGTCATCTGTACAACTAACTTTGCCAGCAAAATCGAGTGGATTTCCCTGGCCTATGCAATTTATAATTTCTAGGACGAGCTACTTGCATCTGTAAAACTATGTAAAGAAGCAGCTACAAATGAATCTGTAGTAAAATGTTGATCAGTTTGAGATAAAATCGAAAAAATAGGTATTTAGCTGATCAGCTACACTATGCATTAAAGGGTTAACAGGAGAAGGAATCAACAAGTATGTCAATTACAAAAATTTTAATAATAAAAAAATAACTTGGCTATCGGAATCATTTCAATTTAATGAAATTCAAAACCTAAAAAGTTTCACAGGTGTTGTTCAGGATATGTACTTACATGTGTTCAGCACTTGAAATGGTCTGATAAATGTAAGCCGCGGCGAATTATCCATGAGCACTGGGACGCCGTGCTGCGGTGCGCGCGGTTGTTCGCCATTGGGGGTTCGAGTCTTCCGTCGGGAATGGGTGTGAGTGTTGTCCTTAGGTTAGTTGCCTTAGTTTAAGTAATTTGTAAGCTAGGGACCAATAATCAAGCGGATGAGTCCCACAGAATTACAAACATTTGAAAATTTTTTAAGAAATTTTATTAGTTTGGGTCTTTTGTTTTACACACTTGACACAAAATAACTTTCCTTGCTTTTCTACGAGCAAATTCATCAATAATGTCTTGATTACTCGGTTTTCAAACCACGTCACGTTCCACTGACAACAAGGCAGAGAAACATGCGTTTTTACGAGGTGATGCTTTTGAAATAATAACAAGAAAATAAATTTCAGAAGGCCGATAAATGTACGCAATTTTCCTAATTCCCTGTTCACCTCTGTAGCTCAGTGGCAGCGACGCTGAACACAAATGCAAGAGGCCCAGGAGCGATTCCCGACAAAAGACTGGCTGTTGTGTGTTTGCTGTCATCGTCACTTTCATCGTCATCAACACAGAAGTCGCTGAAGTGGCGTCAGTCAAAAGTTAGTTGTTCTATCCAAAAACTCATGTCAGAATGCGATGGAAAAATTCTGAGTTCCGACAACCATTTCAAAATCAAAGTCCACATGAGTTCGAAATATTTCAGAATCCAGTGCGGCGGGCTCTGCCGCTATGTTCAAGACCTAGCTTCTCACTCGATTCCACTGTACTTGCAACACAAGTCTGTCATCAATACTGATCTGGGCCACTAGTGGCACCCTTTTATATACGACTAGCTGCAAACCCGGCGTTGCCCGGGTGTTTTATCCTACACTCACGTAGCCCACACCCCCTTCCCCAGTCTCTCTACATCCACCTCATTCTCTCCCATCTCTCTGTTCGTTTCAACCTTTCCCTCTCTCGGCAAAGTTTTCTGAAATGTATCCTCTGTCATGTACCATACAAACATTTATCTTCCTATTGGTTTAAAGGACGTGTGTGCAAAAATTCATAAAGATTGGAGTACAACTATGCATTTTGTAAAATTCCGCAAGTTAAGTACCCTCCACCATGCACCGAAAGAAATTTGATACAGACAGTGACACTTCCGTTGTTTTTAAAGTAGAATGTGCAAACTTTCATCAATATCGGACAAAACTATAAATTTCTCTGCAGTGAAAACGCAGGGTCACATTGAAAAACACACTTTTTTGTTCTCAAATATTCCCTTTTATTTCATACAACCCTTGTTTTGAGAATAATTTAAAAAAGGGATCTGTGAAATCGGTCGAGCCGTTCTCAAGTTATGGCGCGACCAAGGTATTTAGGGGTCCATTTTTATGTTGGAAAGTACCCTCCTCGATGCACCTTATTAAACTTTAGGTAGTCGGTGACGTTCCTCTTGTTTTGCAGGTCAAGCCCGCGAAATTTCGCGAAGATCGGAATGAAACTTTAGATTTCGTTGATCTGTAGGAGAAATATGCTCCGCCATGCACCTATCACAAAATACTTTCTTAGCTGACGTTTTGTACCTATACTCTACATTCCTGCCAAATTTCAGCTTCATAGGTGAAGTAGTTTTCGAGATTTCGTGTTTAGTCAGTGAGTGTTCTTTCGGTTTTATACAGATAGAGATTAAGAAAACAGATTGTTTTATTTTGGATTCAAGTGAGTTGAGGGAGACGTGCAGACAAAAATAAATAGTAACATGCAAATCTGTAATGCTAACTTTGATACAAGGTCATGTTTGGTGACAGTTTTACGGCATCTACAGCGAAACTTTTGTGAGCGGTAGACTTTTTTTTTTGTTTCATCATTATGTATGTGGGGGGTTCAGTTACTAAACGCTTCATAAACGTCCGAAATTACATGCAAACTTTGTTGCAGATCCCTAACTACTCCCATTTTCCAATAATTGACGCATAAAACTGGGTATTCTCATGCGGTGGCCGCTCGTTATTTACGACGTCATACCTCCTGAGCTATGTGTCGTGCTCTTTTGTTTTTGGGTTCAAATGTTCAAATGTTTGTTAAGCTTATGGGACTTAACTACGGAGTCATCAGTCCCTAAACTTACAAACTACTTATCAACTACCTTATACTAAAGACGGCACAAATATCCATGCCCGAGGGGGGATTCGAACCCCCGACCGTAGTGGCCGTGCAGACCGTGACTGGAGCGCCTCAGTCTCCTCGGCCACCGCGGCCGGCTTGTTTTTGGGTCAGGAACCTTCGTGGGCGTACGGTGAACAATTCACCAAAGTTTCATTGTAATCGAATGAATAGTTTATGAACACATAGAGGACATACAGACAAACATTCATTGTTATATATGAAGGTAGGGATCTTCCCAATATTACGTCCCCATAACGAGGTTCAGTGGCTCTCCCAGTAGTGTACCAACTTTTTAAATAATGATTGAAATGTTGATGGAAGCCTGCTTCCATTTCAAAGCGACAGTATGATGGCATTATTAGATGCGCGCTGAGATTATATTGCAAATACGTACATTAGTTTCTGACTCTAATAATACCCCCAAAATCTTAAGTTTAAACAAATGAGTAGCTATAGTATGACAAGTCTTTCGGTCGTCGCACAATGAATATTTAAGTAGTCACTTAGGTAAAGTGTTTTTCGGGAAGATTTTCCAGGCCTCTTTCCAATCCCCTGTGTCGGAATTACTGTGCTCATAAATTTAAACAAATTACGGTCGCTAACAAATTAATTTAGCTTACACGAAGACAACGTGTTAAAAGAAACAAAAATAATAGAATCTAAACAGGTCATAATGTGTGTTTAGGACACTTGCAACTTATCACTTTCCCGGTGTTTGTGACTCTGTCTTGTATTAATTCAAATGTTCAAATGTTTGTATAGCTAATAGGACTTAACTACGGGGTCATCAGTCCCTAAACTTACAAACTACTTATGAATTAACTAAGACTAAGGACGGCACAAATATCCATGCCCAAGGGGGGGATTCGAACCCCCGACCGTAGTGGCCGTGCAGACCGTGACTGGAGCGCCTCAGACTTCTCGGGAACTTGTATTAATTGTTATTAACAAATCATTATTTTCTTTCTTAGAAGTGCTTTATTATGCGAAATATGGTTACACCGAACTTCGCGTCTCGATGAGACCTTTCATTTGATCCCTCGCTCGTTACTGCAGTTCAGTTAGTTCAGTCTCTGGATTTCTCCAAGTGAATAAATATTAGTTTTCAGAATAACTTTTTATATAAAATTTAATATAAATGATGTCAACACATCATCTGACTTGTGTTGTTCTCGCCTCATTTGCTACTACGTGCTAGTCCGTAACTCTAAAGGCTAGTCTACACGACGACACTAGGTTGCGAAACTCGTTGCATGAAATGAACTGCGCGCAACTAGTTTCGTGTATGTAGAGACGGCGCCAATACTATACACTTCAGTTTCGTTGTTTTGTGAGTGCCGTAGTCGCCGTAAAATGAACGTTTTGGTAGCTGTACGAGTTATGGCGAATATTGCTTGTCTGTGTGAAGTCGGTGCGTAAGAATAAACATAAAAAGATTAAGAAACGTGTTTGGGTTCGTGACTGGATTAAAAAAAGACGTCAGCTCTGTTGCTCTGCGACCTTCCTGAAAGAAATTGATTGAAGACCCTAGAAGTTATTTTAATCAACTTAGAATGTCACCAGAGAAGTTAACGTTCCTTTTAAACACAGTTAGTAATGCAATAAAGAATCAAGTTACCGTTATGCGTGAAGCATAGTTACCAGAACTGAAATTACAAATTGCATTACATTTCTTGTCAAGTAGATATTCTTCTCTGAGTACTTGTACCGTGTTCCGAAATCTACAATTGCCATACTTCGTTTGTATAGGTATTTCAAATTGGATGTAATTTATTCTGCAATTCACTAATCGTCAACCCATCGATATTTAATTTCACAAATAATTGCCAGAAGAGCACTAACACGCCGTTAAAATCGCACAAACACCTACTCAACGCATATATCTTCAAAAACCTAATCACTTCTCCCGTTCCCCTCTTTATGTTGTATTTCGTTCTGTATTAGTCATGACCTAACCTAAAAACACGCGCATTCAGTTTCGCCAAAGTTGGAATGTGCCGAAACTGTTTAGTTTCGTCAACGAGTTGCGCCAAGTCCCGCTGCGCATGCGCATTGGCCAGTAGCGCAGTTTCATGAAACGTAGTGTCGTTATGTAAACTAGCCTTAAAAGTATCAGCGTAGTATCTAAAAGTTAATGACAATGTCGTTTTTCAGCAGTAAAAATGTCAGTTGTAGTTGACAGCTTTCCATTTGCTCCGCCGTGGTCTGCGCGTGCTCTCAGCCTGCCTCGATGGAATAATGGCCGTGGCTTACCTCCTCGCGGCGGACGATTGCCTGTCACTCGCCGCAGCTTTCGACGCTCTCCGCTGTCAAACCAGCGCGCTTTGCGCTGCAAACGGTATTGCACGTTGTTGTAGGTCACAGGACGCAGTTTCTGTTTCAAACAGAAATCAGCCGATTATTAGGCTTGGGCGAAATTAGCTTTCTTGAACTTACTGATGAAGTCCAGTCGCGTTCTGAATCGATTCAGTCAACAATAACCTCAGTTGACAGTGCGCCGTTTATATGATAGGAGTCCATCCTCCCAAAATTGTGGGTATTTTGTCGTTAAGCACAATATAAAGCAATCGTATCTTATAGTGATACACTATGTTAGTAATAATTTAACTTAGTAACTAATGCACGTAATGGAATGGGATGATATATTGTTAAGCTGTAAGGATTTATTAATGAGTTTTCTTGAAAGCGAGGAGCATGTTTTAATAACTAATATGGCTTTAAGAAATATTCATAATGTGATACACACCTTTTCCTGTTCAGTTTGCGTAAATGTATACTGACAATATTCATACTGTTAGACGGAACTGAGACTTTATTTTACGAAATACTTTTTGCAGCACTGATTGAAGCAGCTATGTACTCAGCAATGCCATAAACGAGATATGTAAAGTTGTTTGTTAATTGCAAAACGCGGAAGTGTTCATGGATGAATGGATGACAATATAAAGCTAGGGCCAGAGGGGTACTAAGGGGGGAGGGGGCAGACCGCCCCAGGCCTCCAGTCTTGGGGGGCCTCCAAATACCTGAAGTGCGCTTGGCATCTCGTTCTACTGAGGGCGCTCCGAATCTCGAAAGCTATATTTTCAGACTGCCCTGCGCTTCTCGTCCTGGAAGGGGCCTCCAATTCTTTTTTATAGTAATACATGTATTTCCAAGTTAACGGGGGAGGGGGCCTCCTTTCGTTTCGCCGCCGCCCCGGGCCTCCGACAGCCTTAGTCCGCCACTGGCTAACGCTCTCAAGAACACAATCGTAAAGGATACAAACGGAAGCGAACAAATGATTACTTTCTGCATATTTTCTATGTAGTCATGTTGAAGCTCTGGCATTTAGAAGTATCTATTTCACATATTTTTCGTGCACCTAAATACTGCAGACTATCTTCCTACAAGAAGGTATGCAGAACTGTGGAATTTGTGAAAGCTGTACAGAAGTCTCGTAAGTTCGAAGTGAACGGGACCGGCATCACCTCGAACTATCGAAATTAATGTGTGAAAAAGAAGAAAATCTACTTTGAAAAGAATACACGTGTAAAAAAATAAATAAAAGAAAAGAAAACCTTTTTACTCAAATTTTTTAGTCATTTATATTTGCAGCTAAAAAGTTTTAAAGTCTTTTCACTATTTACTTTGCGTAATGCTGGAGTATATTTTTCTGTGAAAATAGAATGTATCCGCGGTTGTTGTTTTGTTTTATGACACTCGTATTTATGTGAAACTTGTAGATCCGAGACTCGAAATATCGAGGCTCCACTTATCGAGTTCCGTTTACTTATTGTCTAAATTCATTTAATTTTCTTTTTTAGGTAGGAAATGTCACAACGAGAAGAAAAGAATCCAATTTGGAAGTACTTTAATAAAAGTTCCGTCGATTTGTCTAAACCTTGTAACATTACAGATACAGGGGGAAGCTGATTGTTTCCATGTGAAATGCGGGTTTTCTAAGGCTGTTGGGTTCCACAATCGACCGGCTGTTTGTACCTAGTGAATATAATACAGGTAGTTAGGGAAATCCTAATCTGCTCGGAAACAGGAAACGGCGGCCTTGGATGAGCAAGGGCGGCTATTCCATATTGCTACTGAAACACAATATAGCCACACACATTATTCTAAAAATCCATAAAAAAAACTAGGAATGATCATACGGCAAATATAATTATATGAATGGATTCAGGAGGCTTCGGAGAATGAAACGCCATAATCACAATTACAATATCCCTTCTAGATAAAAACCAGATAAATTTCAGCACTATAATAATAGTATTGTAAGACTTATATTAACACTTATTGATATGTACTGTTTATCACTAATAGTTTAAGAAGCAAAGGAGCGGCATTGCACCACTATCTTAAAAGATGCAAAACGTTATTTATGTACTTTTTCAATAAACTTTGTTTTACACTCTTGTTCTGCTTTTCGTTGAGGTAGTAATATTCTTGTGTCAGAACGTAGATTCCATCACAGAAACACAAAACATGAACCCAGAAAAGCGCATTACATTTATATCTGTATTTTATTACATTTAATATTATCCCTTAACCCGAAACATCGGTCTCTCATACCCCTCGTTTATTTTAAAGGTCGATTGTGGTAGCACTGCAAAAAAGCGCGGCTCCCCCTTGCCAGTACCTTCGTCGCAATACTTGCTGCGTGTAAAGCAACAGTCGACAATCAGTTTTGCTTCGTCGCTGAAGAGATACAGAGTATTGTTTAGAGGAGTGCGCCAAGTTGTGTGCCTGAGGTACCGCATGTTTCGTATTACGTACAAGAATTTGGTGGGTCCAATAGACCGCATGTTTCTGATTATGACAGTCTGATTTCAGTGCTTTTTTAGCATTTTCTTCTATGCGTGAATATATGTTATATTTCTGGTATAATATGGATTGACTATCTAAGAAGAGTAACATATCTGCAGCTAATCCAGATATGGAAGCTTGGGTGCAAGCGCAATTACGGGATTTAGATGAAGCGGGAAATGTGAACGATGGTGACACATTTGATGATTCTGATGATGATCCAGATTTCGTGATAGGTGATGGCCACCATGAAACAGAGTGATACTAGTGAAGAAAATGTTTTATTGGAAGAAGAGCCTGGAGTGGTCTGTACTACAGATAATACCTCACAGGAAACACAGTTCTTTTATGGAAAAAATAATTTCATGTGGGAACGTTCTGAACCTGTTAGGACAAGAAGAACACCCGAGCACAACATTCTGAAAGGAGGAATGCCTGGACTAACAGCCAAAAGTCGAAGTTTGGGACAAAGTCCTACTAAATGTCAAATATGTTTTTGGTTGATAAAAGTAGGCCAGTTGGATCAGCATTATATGGATTCTCTGAGAATACAACACTGGTATCATTTGTTCCTAAGAGGAACAAGGCAGTGATTCTTGTGTCTTCAGTGCATCATTCTATTGAAAATGATACGATAAAAAACAAACCATAAATTATTTGTTACTACAATGCAACAACATCTGGAGTAAATCTGCTCGACATGAAATGTGCCACTTATTCGTCAAATAGACTTACAAGACGCTGGCCAATGGCAGTCTTTTATACACTTGTAAAAATCAGTTGCGTGAACAGTTTTGTTCTGTATTTGTACTACAGAGGAAACCCCATGATAACTCGTCTGAAATTCACCAAAAGTTTGGCCATGGAGCTGATAGAGCCACATCTAAGAAGACGACTGGAAATTCCAAATTTACCAAGAGATATCAAGGAAACGATCCGTAAAGTTCTGGGAGACAGTCAGCAATCAAGCGAAGCCATACCAAGTGATAGAACTGACAAAAGGAAGACGTGCATGAAGTGTCCTGCATTCAAGAAGAGGAAAACGGCGTATAAGTGCATCAGATGTGGTCAACCAGTTTGTCTGGAATGTAGCAGAAAGGTGTGTGTCGACTGTGCGAAAGAGCTGTGATTTAATATTTCAATTCATTTGATTATTATATTTGTTTACATTTTTTGCAATATTTCATCTATATTCAGGCATATATTGTCTGGTGTAACAGTGGTGAAAATTATTTGAAATCTGACACTGAATGACTGTGCTTGTGATATTTCATGTTTATTTTAAATATAATGTAAACAACAAAGTGTTAATATCGACTTCAAAGTATTAAATTTACTTAGAATATGAATTAACTGACTCTTTACTTAATTTCTGTGAACTAATGTGGAGGTCGGTGACGTAATAACATTAGGTGGTCTGAGAGACCGCATGTTTCTAGTTACGCACATTTCAGAGATGTTTCGGGTTAAGGGTTATTATTAGTAACGTTTCTTTTATGTTGTAGACTGCCACTTAAATACACTACTGACCATTAAATTGCTACACTAAGAAGATATACAGATGATAAACGGGCATTCATTGGACAAATATATTATACTAGAACTGACATGTGATTACATTTTCACACAATTTTTTTCATACATCCTGCGAAATAAGTACCCTGAACAACCACCTCTGGCCGTAATAACGGCCTTGATACGTCTTGGCATTAAGTTAAACAGAGCTTGGATGGCATGTAGAGGTACATATGCCCATGCAGCTTCAACATGATACCACAGTTCATCAAGACTAGAGACTGGCGGATTGTGACGAGCCAGTTGCTATGCCACCATTGACCAGACTTTTTCAATTGGTGACAGATCTGAAGAATATCCTGGCCAGGGCAGCAGTCCAACATTTTCCGTATTCAGAAAGGCCCGTATAGGACCTGCAACACGCGGTCGTGCATTATCCTGCTGAAGTGTAGGGTTTCGCAGAGATCGAATGAAGGTTAGACCACGGGTCGTAACACATCTGAAATGTAACAACAGCCACTGTTCAAAGTGCCGTCGATGAGAATAAGAAGTGACCGAGTCCTGTAACCAATGGCACCCCATACCATCACGCCGGGTGATACGTCAGTATGGCGATGACGAATACACCCTTCAAATGTGCGTTCACCGTGATGTCGCCAAACACGGATGGGACCATCATGAAGCTGTAAACAGAACCTGGATTCATCCGAAAAAATGACGTTTTGCCATTTGTGCACCCAGGTTCTTCGTTTCGTACGCCATTGCAGACGCTCCTGTCTGTGACGCAGCGTCAAGGGTAACCGCAGCCATAGTCTCCGAGCTGATTGTACATGCTGCTGCAAACATCGTCGAACTGTTCGTGCATATGCTTGTTGCATTGCAAACGTCCCCATCTGCTAACTCAGAGATCGAGACGTGGCTGCACGATCCGTTACAGCCATGCGGATAAGACGCCATAGGCTACAATACGAACTTTATCAAAGTCGGAAACGTGATAGTACGCATTTCTCCTTACACGAGGCAACAGATTAACGTTTCTTCAGGCAACGCCGGTCAACTGCTGTTTGTGTGTGAGAAATCGGTTGGAAACTTTCCTCGTGACAGCACGTTGTAGGTGTCGCCACCGGCGCCAACCTTGTATGAATGCTCTGGAAAGCTAATAAGTTGCATATCACAGCATCTTCTTCCAGTCGGTTAAATTTCGCGTCTGTAGCACGTCATCTTCGTGGTGTAGCAATTTTAATGCCAGGAGTGTATTTCATGGCCGACTAAAAATAGTAGACATGCAGCAGATAATTTATACATAAACAATTATATGTATTTGGGGACAAGAACTGAGTATATTTGCATAGAAAACCATGAAAATTAAATATTAATTGTGTAACTATATTTCGACGGAGGCAGTATATTTGAACAGTGAGTCACCACGCTTAATAGCTACCGATTTTAGTATTGTTAAATATGTATGTATCTATTAAATGCAAACAACATTTGTAGGAAGGTGGTCAAAGCTACGCCACTTTCCCTGTGAGAATGTGCAGTTGTTTTACTTTTAAGTAGGTGCGAGAATCTATGGCTGTTTCAAAGTGGGTAGAGGTAGCCCGCTTTGCATCGTTCTCTCTGGCTCAGAGTCGATAGTTGCTCATGCTACCACAGAGGTTTCCACACCCATTGGTAGCAAGCTGGTCAGTGAGCCTTCCCTCACCGTGAGTCTACTCTCTCTCTCCATCCCCACCACCGCTGTTTTCTTGGGCTTTCCAGCATCCGGTAGCTTTTCGAGCCCCGTGGCCGCTGGGCTTTCCATTCTGAGGTCTTCTGGTGAGGTAAGGTTGGTTCTGCTCTTGTGCTTGCCGGCCGCAATGGCCGGGGGGACTGCAGCGCGCCAGTCACGGTCAGCACAGCCACTACGGTCGGGGGTTCGAATCCCCCCTCGGGAATGAATATTTGTGTGGTCCTTAGTGTTAGCTAGTTCGTAAGTAGTTTGTAAGTTTAGGGACTGATGAACCTGTAGTTAAGTCACATAAGCTATACAAACATTTTAGAGAGAGAGAGAGAGAGAGAGAGAGAGAGAGAGAGAGAGAGAGAGAGAGAGAGAGAGAGAGAGAGAGAGAGAGGTCATATTCGTTGGCTGTACAGCGAGGCGACACTCCAATTCATGTGTCACGCTCAGTTACTTGTCTGCCCGGAGTCCAGACAGCATGCACAGTGTGAATATAAAACCGCGCTGAGTTACGTGGGCCCGGACACGTGCAGCTAGGTCCCGCTTCAACCGGGCGACCGGTAACCAATGAAACATTGGGTATTGCAAAATGTAATCCGTGGTACTATACTCCTGGCATATTGTAGTGAAGCATCTGCCTTGGTACCAATGATGGTCGTACCAGTGTGTGTCATCGTGCAGAGGAGCGCAAAAATCTGGAGTGTTTACGACAGAAGCACATGGAGCCGACTACCGGCACCATAGTGTGCTAAACCATACCCTACTCTGGCCGTTCTCATCTGGTGATCGTCGAGGGTATGTTGATCAGTGACTGGTACACTGAAACCATGATTCGACCCCTCTTGCTACCGTTCATGCACTGACAAGGCAATATGCGTTTCCAGCAGGAAAATGCACTTCCACACGTATCCCGTATCACCCCTCTTCTAGATATACGTTAACTACCCTGGCCAGCACGATCTACAGCTAAGTCCTCAATCGAGAGGTTTGGGACCGGATGGAACGTCACCTTGCGTGGACTGCACAACAGGTAGGAAATCTGGCCCAACTGGACACCAGGTGAAAATTTCATGGCAGGACATCCCGAAAGACTACATTCGGCACCTCTATGATCGTCCGCATCGTATAATCGTAGCTTTCATTGCTGAAAAAGGAGAGTATACATGGTACTAGCGCCGACATCGAGCAAGCTCTGGTGACTGTATATGCGTGAGTATGACTCTGTGTGATCGTGTATTGTTTACATCCTGAAGAATGTGTCGAATAAAATTTCCCTCTGCTGGGTCGACGAATTTATTGTGTTTTTTTTTTTTATATTTTCCATGAGTGTATATAATCAGAATCTCCATGTATATTTTTATAAATTAATTCGACCGATATAATTCAGAAAAATTGCACAATTTGTATATATTTGCCCCCCTCAGAGGCTCAGCATTAATTTTCTGAGTACGGGCTTGGCGAACCCGGGGTCCTGAGCCGTGGGATGTGTCGCGCCAACAGTCCGATACACCATAAGCTCTGTGCGTGCCTCAACAACCATTGTTCGGCGCGACGGTGGTACGTTGTACGTTTCAGAGCCCGGGGATCTTGGCTTAATCGCCCTGGTCGCGAGGACGGTACAAACCTCTATAAAAAAAAAACCTCCATCTCAAGGTGTGCTACGTACCGAGGAGATGCATGGCTGTTGAGGTTGAACAGCCGCTAGCGAGCAACCTCTGAGGAACCTGCCGCACCTCAGTTGTATCAGGCTTACCCAGGCAAGCGGGGCTCTGCCTTGGTGGACCTTTAGTTCCCTAGCTGCTCGTGGGACCAGAATGAAACGGGCAAATAATAGCGTCGCCACACGCAAACATGGCGTCTCTAAGAGAGGTAGAAATGAATACAATGCCGCCGAATACAATCCCCAAACGTTTCCCTCCATGGCTACGCCATGGGAAAAGCGTAGAGCACGGAATCAAGGAGAGCAATATGCTCCAAGATACTTAGTATGTACCAGGTCGGATGGCGAATCATTTGCGGCTACAAAGCCATTGTTTTTTGTGGACAATCTGGAGGACAGGTTTGGAGAAGTGGCTGGACTGCCGAAGATGTGTTCAGGATCGGTGCTGATAACGACGTCATCCCCAGCGCAGTCACGGGCATTGCACGCCTGTGATAAGCTGGGTGATGTTCCCGTTACGATCACACCACATAAAAGCCTTAATATGATCCAGGGCATCATATTTCATAGAGATCTCCTTTTGCAAACGGACGATGAATTACGCAAGAACTTAGAGCGGCGCGGAGTCCATTTCATCCGCCGTGTCTATGGGGCCGAAGAACAACAGGGTTGCCACTGGTGCATTCATCTTGGCCTTCGAGGGCGACACATTGCCTGAGAAGGTCAAGGTGATCATTTACCGGTACCGGATTGACGTGAAGCGCTACAATCCTCCGCCTATGCGCTGTTTCAAGTGCTGGAGGTTTGGGCACATGTCCTCCCTGTGTGATGCTGAACCCACATGTCGGGAGTGCGGACGTGCATCACATCCTGACGTCCCTTGTGTCCCCCCTCCAGTCTGTGTCAACTGCGGACTACACCATCCTCCTTGCTCGCCCAATTTCTCAGTTTTTCTTAAGGAGAGGAAGATCATGGAGTATAAGACCCTGGACCGGTTGTCCTACTCAGAGGCCAAACAGAAATATATGAAAATCGACCCTGTGAGCATGAAGACCTCATATGCCACAGCAACATCTACAATGCCATCTGTGACAAGTACAGTCCCATTTGTTGAAACCTCTAAAGTGGGCCCTTGGGTCCCGTCCTTTACACCTGCCCCTTCGAAAGATAGGGGCACATCCATTACTGTTGCTCCCACACTCTTCACACTGGGAGCAACGACCGCTCCATCTCAGGGGACGTCGGTCCCCCACCACACAGCCGGAGGAAAAACAGCCTTCTCTGGCTCCTCTTTCCCGGAAGGGGTCCCTCGGGACGCTCCCTTCTGAGGCTTCTCACTATGGCAAAGAGGATCCCAGCCAGCTGCTGCTGGATCCCCAGACCTCTGATCGAAGAGCTACCTGCTCTTCGTCAGCCCCAGAAGCCACATCTGAGAAGCCCTTAAGGCCCTTACCACCGAAGGGCAAGCAAGAGGATAAAATGAAAAAAAAAAAAAAAAAAGAAGAAAGAACCTACGGTGGCTGCAAAGCCACCATCACCCACATCCTCTTCTTCTGAGGATGAAGCCGGCCGTGGTGGCCGAGGGGACTGACGCGCTCCAGTCACGGTCTACACGGCCACTATGGTCGGGGGTTCGAATCCCCCCTCGGACATGGATATTTGTCCCGTCCTTAGTCTTAGCTAGTTCATAAGTAGTTTGTAAGCTTAGGGACTGATGACCCCATAGTTAAGTCCCATAACTTCTACAAACGTTTGAATATTTTTTTTTTCAGAGGATGAAATCGAGATCCTCGCATCTCCCAAGGATCTTGCAATAACAGGTTCATCTGAACCTATGGTGCTTGACCATGACCAAGGAGACTCTGCACAGCTGCCAGTAGACGATCCTGTGGAATAACCTTTTTTTTTCCACATGGCTATTTAGCTTGGAGACAACACAATTCTTCAGTGTAATTGCAGCGGCTTTTTTCAACACCTCGCTGAGCTGCGGCAGCTACTGTGTCGCTTCCCCGCACTTTGTGTAGCCCTCCAGGAAACCTGGTTTCCTGCTCAGCGGACTCCTGCCCTATGTGGGTATCGGGGCTACTTTAAAAACAGATCTATCTACGACAGGGTATCTGGTGGTGTCTGTCTCTATGTCCTTGCCTCAGTCCATAGTGCCCCTGTGCGACTCTACGCAGATCTTGAGGCAGTAGCAGTCAAAATCTGGGCTACCCAGGAATTCACTGTCTGTAGTGTTTACCTTCCCCCGGATGAGGTCGTATCTCTAGCTGACCTCACTGCTTTGGTTGACCAACTCCCTCCACCTTTTCTTCTTTTGGGTGATTTCAATGCCCACCACCCAATGTGGGGTGGAACACAGTCCACCAGTCGTGGTAGGGACACAGATACCCTTTTGGTGCAGCAAGATCTTTACCTTTTAAACACAGGTGCCCCCACGCATTTTTGCGTGGCGCGAGGCACATATTCAGCAATAGACCTGTCCGCCTGCAGCCCCAGCTTCCAACCGCACCTTACTTGGAGAGTCCATGACGACCTCTGTGGCAGCGACCATTTCCCGATCGTCATGTCGCTCCCACACTCCCAATCTGCAGATCGTCTGCCCCAATGGTCTCTTCATAGGGCAAACTGGCAGGGTTACTCCTTGGCTGCAACAGCTCCTGTGCCGCTGCCGGACGATGTGGATTTGGCGGTCCAACATGTCACTGACAGTATTATTTCGACCGCAGAAGCAACGGTACCCACCACTACTGGTTCCCCTCGTCGTAAGTCTGTGCCTTGGTGGACGCCAGAGATCGCGGAGGCCATCTGGGAACGTCGGCGAGCGCTCCAGCGCCATAGGCGCCACCCCTCAATAGAGAACCTGATAGCCATCAAGCGGCTTCGCGCCCGCGCTCGGCGGCTGATCAGGCAGGGCAAGCAGGACTCCTGAGAGCGGTTTGTAGCCACCATTGGCTCTCGCACATCCCCTTTGTGGGTCTGGTCCCTGGTACGACGAGTTTTCGGGTGCCGCCCGTCACCAGGAATACCCTGTCTGCAGATTCAGGACGCTCTCTGCACCGACCCAGCCATTATTGTTGAACGTATGGCCGACCAGTATGCCCAGACTTCTGGGACTGCAGCTTACGCCGCGGACTTCCGTGCCCTAAAAGAGCGGATTTTTTGTGGTTTTAGGGCGCACAACTTCTATGGTCATTAGCGCCCAGACAAGAACTTAGATTCACTGGATCTCAAAAAATTTTGTGACTGTCATAACATCAAGAAGAGGCTAAAAACGAAAGATAAAAGACAATTAAAAGGGTTAAATATCCTTCGATAAGTTGGCCAACTTGATAAAACGCAAAACTCGAGCCGCTGCTCGTGTGTCATCAGCTAAAATTTCCTCCAGAGTAGACGGAAAGTGAAGGGCTACACGGAGATGATTAAAATTAACACAAGTCAGTAAAACATGTCGCACTGTCAGCAGTGCACCACAGGAGCACAGCGGTGCAGGGTCGGCGGATAGCAAGTGACGGTGGCTGAAACGGCAGAGACCGATCCGCAACCGGGCCAGGATTACCTCCTCCCGCCGAGAGGGGCGTCAGGAGGTCCTCCAAGCGGTCGGGATCGGTTTGACAGTTCGCAATTTATTGTTGTACAGTGAAAGCTACGCATTGTGCCATTGCGACACGATACTCCGGTGAAGAGCCCGTTGAACATCGTTCGGTGGGACGCAAAAGGTAGCCTTGCGAGGCAAAAGAGCTGCGGCCTTGGCTGCTATGTCGGCGGCCTCATTCCCGGGCACACCCACGTGGCCAGGGACCCACAGAAAAGAAAAGTGACAGCTGTCATCTGCTAGCAACTGGAGAGAGCGTTGGATCCGATACACGAGATGATGGTTCGATAAAGTGTCCTTAAGACTCTGCAGGGCACTAAGGGAGTCCGAACATATGGCATAGGAAGATTGGCGGTGACGGCAGGTATACAAAACGGCCTGGTGGAGGGCAAAAAGCTCAGCCGTGAAGTTCGAGCACCGGTCAGGGAGCTTCTATTGGAAACGGTTGTCCCCGACGACGAAGGCAGATCCGACACCGGCAGTGCTCTTGGAACCATCAGTGTAAATAAATATGGCATTATCGAACCGCGAACGGAGTTCGACAAGCCTCGAGCGGTATACCAAATCCGGAGTGCTCTCCTTGGGGAGCGAACTAAGTTCAAGGTGAGTGTGAACCTGGGCCTGATGCCACGGTGGCAATGGCCTTCGCTCAACCGAAAGGTGAAGGAAGGGTAAAATCGAGCCGCTCTAGCAGGCGGCGAAACCGAACTCCAGGTGGAAGCAAGGCAATCGCAGACAACTGATATTGGCGATCGAGTGAGTCGTCAAAAAATAATCGGTAAGATAGATGGTTGGGCATCGACCGCAGGCGACATGCGTACCGACACAAGAGTATGTCACGCCGAGTGGTCAAGGGTAATACAGCAGCCTCGGCATACAGAATTTCAACAGGGCTAGTATAAAATGCACCGGTCGCAAGACGTAAACCCCGATGGTGGATAGAGTTTAGTCGGCGGAGAATCGACGGCCGTGAGAAGAGTATACAAGGCTTCCGTAGTCGAGCTTCGACTGAACAATGGCCCTGGTAATGGTGAAGCAGGACGGTACGATCCGCTCCCCATGACGTGCCACTGAGGACACGAAGAACGTTAAGGGATCGGGCACAACGGGCAGCCCGGTAGGACACGTGTGTGGACCAGCAGAGTTTACGATCCAACATGAGTCCCAAGAATTTCGTAGTCTCCACGAAAGGGAGAGCAACAGGGCCGAGATATAGAGAAGGTGGAAGAAATTCCTTGTATCTCCAGAAGTTTATACACACAGTTTTTTCAGTGGAGAATCGGAAGCCGTTTGCGATGCTCCAAGAATATAGACGGTCAAGACAGCGTTGAAAAGAACGCTCCAAGAGACACGTCCGCTGGGCACTACAATAAATTGCGAAATCGTCAACAAAAAGAGATCCGGAGACGTCTGCTGAAAGGCAATCTACGATCGGATTGATTGCAATGGCAAAGAGCGCCACACTCAAGACGGAGCCCTGTGGTACCCCATTCTCCTGGCGAAAGGTATCTGACAGAACAGAGCCCACCCGTACCCGGAACTTGCGATCCGCCAAAAACGCTTCAATGAAACGAGGAAGGCGGCCCCGAAGGCCCCATGTGTGCAATGTGCGGAGAATGCCCGCTCTCCAACAGGTATCGTATGCCTTCTCCAAGTCGAAGAACACTGCTACTGTTGGACGCTTCTTTAGGAAGTTGTTCATAATGAAGGTCGACAACGTAACGAGGTGATCAGCAGCAGAGCGGTGTCGACGAAAACCGCATTGGATATTAGTCAGGAGGCGGCGAGATTCGAGGAGCCAGACCAACCGAGCGTTAACCATGCGTTCCATCACCTTACAGACGCAGCTCGTCAGGGAAATGGGGCGATAGCTGGAAGGAAGGTGTTTGTCCTTTCCTTGTTTGGGGATGGGGACAACAATGGCTTCACGCCAACTTGTGGGAACATGACCTTCAGTCCATATGCGATTGTAGGTACTAAGAAGAAAGCACTTGCCCGCAGGAGAGAGGTTCTTCAGCATCTCAATATGAATGTAATCGGGCCCGGGAGCAGAATATCGGGACAGAGCGAGAGCACGGTCTAGCTCCTCCATGGTGAAGGCGACGTTATAATTTTCACGATTAAAAGAGCGGAAAGAAGGCGGCCGTGTCTCCTCTACCTGTTTGTGAGGAGGAAAGGCAGGGTGATAATGGGCAGAGCTCGAAACCTCCGCAAAGAAACGGTCCAATGCGTTGGAAACATCAGCGGGGTCCACGAGGACTGCATTCCCCATGGTCAGGCCAGGAATCGGGGAGTGGACGTTGATGCCGGATAAAAGGCGTAGGCCACCCCAAACCATCGTGGAGGGAGTAAAACGGTTAAAAGAACTAGTAAAAGCAGTCCAGCAAGCTTTCTTGCTGTCGTTTATGATACGACGACATTGCGCTCTCATACGTTTGTAATTGATGCAATTCTCCAAAGTTGGGTGGCGGCGGAAGGTGCGTAAAGCACGGCGCCGGGCTCTAAGCGCGTCGCGGCAGGCTGCAGTCCACCAAGAGACCTGGACACGACGTGGATAGGAGGATGTACGAGGTATGGAACGTTCAGCAGCGGTGAGAATAACCTCTGTGAGGTATTCCACCTGACTGTCACAGTCGGGAAAATTCTGATCGTGAAAAACAGCCATGGAAGAATAAAGCCCCCAGTCGGCTTTAGAAATGTTCCAACTGGTGGGACGAGGAGACGGGGAATGATGCAGGAGGTGGATGATACAAGGGAAATGGTCACTCGAGTACGTGTCAGAAAGTGCATACCACTCAAACCGACCGGCAAGCTGAGGACTGCATATTGCGAGGTCTATATGGGAATAAGTGTGTGTTGTGTCAAAAAGGAAGGTCGGTGCACCGGTGTTGAGGCAGACAAGATCGAGGTGGTGGAGAAGGTCCACCAAAAGGGAGCCTCTCGGACAAGGTGCCGGAGAGCCCCATAGGGGGTGGTGGGCATTAAAGTCGCCTACCAACACGAAAGGTAAAGGGAGCTGGTCAACAAGGTGTAGCACATCTGCCCTAGTAAGGGCAGATGACGATGGCGAATATATATTACAGAGGGAGAAGGTAAATGTGGATAAGGTGATGCAGACGGCAACTGCCTGTAGGTGAGTATGCAATGAAATGGGATGGAAATAGACATCGTCTCGAAGGAGCATCAGAACCCCTCCATGGGCTGGGATACCTTCCATGAGTGGCAGGTCGAACCGCACAGAGGTGTAGTGTGGAAAGTCTGCACGATCACTTGGACGCAACTTAGTTTCCTGGAGGCAGACGATAAGCGGGCAGTGCAACCGAAGGAGTAGTTTTAACTCCTCCCGATTGGAACGAATGCCGCGAATATTCCATTGAAGGGGCGCCATGATAAAAAATTAGATAAGAAATAAGGATAAAAGCCAACTAGCAAGCGGCGTCACCTCGACGGCCGCTGAGGACCGGATTTCGATGGAGCACTGCTATCGTTGTCTGGGGGCAAAGGGTCATGTTCCATTGGTTCGACCGACGCGGCTGCCACCTCCCTGAGGTGATCAGGAGGGGCAGTTTCCACCGCCGGTAAAGGGCCGGGCGCCCGGCAAACGGAGCGTCCCGGTGAAACAGAAGACGGCCGAGGCCGGCAACTGTTGGACGGCGTGACAGATGGGTCACACCTCGGCGGGGAAGGAGAGGAACTCCTTGTCTTGTCAGCTCTTCTGGAAGAGTGACGACGGGAAGAGGCAGTTGACGATTGGGAAGCCTGAGAACGCAGAAAATCCTCACGGACGGGTTCCTTTTTCAAGGTCCGGGCATCTTGTTTAGGTGCCCGCGGTTTACTAGAGGTTGACGAAGACTGTACCTTAGAAGCAGCAGGAGGAAGCGGGGACGTGGAACGGGCAATCTTCGGGCTGGCGGATCGCACAACTGTGTCAGTGAAAGTGAAATCACAAGTCTGGGTACTGGAATCCTTAGTAGGTCGAGTTGAAGTGAGGACCTTACTGTATGTACCCGCTGGGAGGACAGTGGGCTTTCGACTCGCCAACAACTTTCGAGCGGCAGATGTTGATACCTTCTCCGTAACCCGAATTTGCTGAATTATTTTTTCATCCTTATATACAGGGCAGTCGCGAGAGGAAGCCGCATGGTCGTCGTTGCAGTTAAGGCAGTGAGGGGACGGAGGTGGGCAATCCCCCTCATGGGCGTCCCTACCACAAGTGACACATTTTGCTGTATTTGGGCAAGATTCACGGGTATGGTTGTACCTGTGGCATTGGTAGCAGCGTGTTGGGTTTGGAATATAAGGGCGGACTGAGATAACTTCGTATCTTGCTTTGACCTTCGACGGGAGTTCAACTCTGTCGAATGTCAAAAACACAGTATGAGTCGGTGTCAACTTGTTATCTACCTTTTTCATCACCCTGTGGACGGCTGTCACACCCTGATCGGACATATAGGACTGGATGTCACCATCAGACAACCCGTCAAGGGATCTCGTAAAAACTACCCCCCATGACAAGTTGAGTGTGCGGTGCGCTTCTACCTTGACTGGAAACGTGTGTAATAACGTAGTCCGAATAAGTTTCTGGGCTTGGAAAGCACTGTCCACTTCCAGCAACAATGTGCCATTGCGCTGACGCGAACAGGTTTTAACAGGGCCAGCAATTGCATCAACACCTTTCTGTATAACGAAAGGAGTGACAGAATTGAAATCTTTTCCGTCGGTGCGAGACACAACAAGAAATTTCGGCAAATTAGGCAGAGTCTTCTCTTGCTGAGGCGAATCTATCTTACGTTTCTGGGTCAACGTCAGTGAAGAAGAGAAGGAAGTCATCGCGGAAGTGTCCCCCGTGATTACCGGCGTCTCCGATGGCGCGCTCCTTCCTAGTGGGGGCCCTCTCCGAGGGCTTACCCGCCTTAGGTGATTGTTCACACCTCAGGTCACACCTCCCGAGAACTGACGGAGGGACCAAATGGCATGTTCGGAAGGTACCAGCTCGGGTAATCACCCCTCCCCGGGCCTGGCCTTTACCAGGGGGTACGTACGTGCCCTACTTGTCTACCCGGGGCGGGGAATTACGCGTTACCCTGTCACCTGCTACGCATGATAATGCGTGGGTCGGCCTTCAGACACGCACAGGGAGGAAAGAATAAGGATAGAGGAAGTGAAGAGGAAGAAGGAAAGAAGTGTCTCAAACGCCAAGGCGGAGACTAATGAGGAGAAGAAGGCTAGGAGAGAAAGAAAGAGAAAGGGTAAGAAAGGAAGGAACCAAGGAATAAGAGAAACGACAACAAGAAAACACCTGAACTCGCGAAATACACCCGTCTACGGGCGAAGGCATAAACCGGGAGGGAAAGTGAAGCAGCCTGGGGCAGAAGAAAGGCTGCTCCGGCTCGGGGCCTCGTGCGCACCACACACGTACCCACAAAAGAACTGTGGGCCCCCTGGGGGGAGAGCGGGTTGAACGGCGGCGATAGTTCTCCTTCCTTACGCGCTGCCAGGAAATATATAACGCCCCATTAACTGAATGGGAATTTCAAAGTGCCCTCGCTGCATGTCCTGATACCTCCCCAGGCCCTGACCGAATCCACAGCCAGTTCGTTCGTCACCTGCCAACGGACTAAACACCAACTTCTCGGCTTATTCAATCGCCTCTGGGTAGACGGTGCTTTCCCATCCCAGTGGCGAGAGAGCATTGTCATCCCAGTGATGAAGCCTAGTGCTGACCCGCACGTGGCCGACAACTACCGCCCGATTAGTCTCACCAACGTTCTCTGTAAGCTCTTTGAACGTTTGGTGAGTCGGCGCCTCATGTGGATTCTTGAAGATCGGGGATTTCTTGTTCCACAACAGGAGGGCTTCCGTCAAGGCCGTTCCGCGGTTGACAACCTCATGTCACTGGAGTCTGCTATCCGCACTGCCTTCACCAGGTGTGAGCATCTGGTCGCGGTCTTTTTCGACCTTAGGAAGGCATATGATACCACCTGGCGTCACCATATTTTATCTACACTTTATGACTGGTGTCTCCGGGGGTCGCTCCCGATTTTCATACAGAACTTCCTGTCGTTCCGCTCTTTCCGGGTCCGGGTTGGCACCTGTCTCAGTTCTACTCATGTCCAGGAGAATGGGGTCCCACAGGGCTCAGTTCTTAGTGTTCCCTTGTTTCTGATAGCCATAATTGGTCTTGCTATCGCAGTGGGGTCATCGGTCTCACACTCTCTCTTTGCCAACGACTTCTGCATCTACTTCAGTTCCGCGAGCATTAGTGTTGCTGAACGTCGGCTGCAGGGTGCTATTAGAAAGGCGAAGTCCTGGGCCTTTGCCTACGGCTTCCAATTCTCGGGCCCCAAGACCTGAGTAATGCACTTTTGTCGCCATCGGGAACTTCACCTTGATCCTGAGCTGTACCTGGGCGATGTACCTCTTCGCGTTGAAGAAACCCATCGCTTCCTCGGCATGGTTCTCGACGCCCGGTTGACTTGGGTGCCTCATCTTCGTCAGCTGAGACAGAAATGTTGGCGGCATCTTAACATCCTTCGGTGCCTCAGCCACACTGTCAGGGGAGCCTCTCGCCAAACACTTCTACAGCTCTACAGGGCCCTTATAGAATTAAGACTTGACTATAGGAGCATAGTGTATGACTCGGCGGCGCCTTCACCACTCCGGGTACTGGACAATGTTTTACATAGTGGTGTCCGCTTGGCAACGGGTGCTTTTCGAACGAGTCCGGTCACGAGTCTCCTAGTCGAAGCAGGGGTACCTCCCCTGCGGTTCCGGCGGCAGCAGTTGCTTGCTTCCTCCGCGCCCGCATACGCTCCTCACATCACCACCCGAATCGCAGACTTCTCTTCCCGACTACCGCCCGCCCTTCTCCGCAGCGACGGCCGAGGTCGGGTCTCCCGATCTCGGTCCGTCTCCGTTCCCTTCTCTCATCCCTTAACTTCCTTCCCTTCCCTCGCAGTTTCCACTGCTCCTTCCATACCCCTCCTTGGAGTATCCCTCGCTTGCAGATTAGGTTGGACTTGACCTGAAAGATTCGGTCCCACCACAAGCTCTCCATCGCCAGTTCCAAGCACTGCTCAATTCCTACTGCGATGCAGCAGTTGTCTACACGGACGGCTCCCTCGCGGGTGCTCATGCTGGGTATGCGTTTATTTGTGGTGACAATACTGAACAGCGTTCATTGCCTCGTCGAAGCAGTATCTTTACTGCGGAGCTGGTTGCTATTTATGAGCTCTTGAACACCTCAGAGTTCGCCCCAGGGCGTCGTATGTTATCTGCAGCGACTCCCTGAGCGGCTTACAGGCCCTCGACCAGTTTCTCCCCAAGCACACTTTAGCAATCCAAGATGCTGTCTTCGCCCTTGGCGAGTCAGGCCGTTCTGTCGCTTTCATCTGGATGCCAGGCCACATAGGCATCCCAGGCAATGAACGTGTTGATCAGCTGGCCAAACAGGCCACCACTTCACGGGCTCTGAATATTAGCCTACCAGAAAAAGACCTCAGATCCCAGTTACATATCAGGGTCGTTGGGCTTTGGAGCTCTGAGTGGGCGAGCTTGACCGAACCAAACAAGCTCCGCATGTTTAAGCCCTCCACCGCTGCATGGAAGTCCTCACTGCGAAGCTCCGCATTTTAAAGCCCTCCACCGCTGCATAGAAGTCCTCACTGTGGGCTTCTCTCAGGGAGTCGGTGGTCGTTTGCCGGCTGCGTATCGGCCATACCTGGCTGACGCATGAACACCTGCGTCGTGATGACCCTCCTCAGTGTCGCTGTGGAGCGACTTTGATAGTCGCCCACATCTTAGTGGAATGCCCCAATTTAGCCGCAGAGCGACGGAATTTTAATATCCCTGACGTCTTGACGCTTGTTTTAGTTGACAATGCCTCCATGGTTGATAGTGTTTTAAATTTTATTCGTGAGTGTGGACTGTCTCTTGTGTGTCTGTCATTTATCTGTTCTCCGCTTGCCTAAATCTATTAGGTAGGTGTTTTAATGTGTACCAGAGTTGCTGGATGTGATACTTATATTTATGTGATCACCCAGCACAAACACTCTTGTCCTGTCCCAGTACTTTTATACTTTCTTCGTATTTATGTGGACCCTTTCTTCGTTTTTACATGTTCCTTTTAAAATTTGACGTGTTAAAGCATATGCTTCGTAACGCTTAACACAATGTTTTAGCTCTAAGACTGGAGCAAGTGACTGATAACCGTTGATGTTTAGTCCCTTTCAAAAACCACAAACCAACCAACCTATATATTTGCTTGTCACTGGTATGATATTGCACCGTTCATATCATAACATTTGATCAAAATTTTCTTTGTGTTTCATTTCACTGAGCTACTGAACACAGTTCCTATTAACCTCAGTGGCTGTGTCTGACAGGCATAGGAAGACAATACGTCTCGTCATTAGGAATAATAGGATGAAATTTAGACGAGGAAAGAAGTCAGATTTGGTATACATGGTCAGTCCCATGTAGAGATTGCTGTACCGGAGCGTTGCCTCAATTCTTGAATAAGTTATGGATGTGAATGCCGTGGTCCTCATATTGTCTGCAGCAATTTGATATTCAAATTTATTACAGTTGACATCGGTTGTATTGTTTTGAAGTGAACTGTTCTATTCATTTGTATGTGTTTCCAGCTGATTCGTATAACTGAATATTGGTGCTTCTGGTCTCATGTTGGCGACGTGAATTTTGGCTATATGATTTACGAAGATGAGGCTTTATTCTTCTACCAGAATAATTGTTTGTAAACCTACTGGACAAAAGAGCTGAAGTCATCAGTCCCTCGACTTACAAACTCCTTAAACTAACTTACACTAAAGACAACACAAGCACCCATGCCCGAGGGAGGACTCGAAACTCCGGCGGGAGTGGCCACCCAGTCCGTAACAAGATGCCTTAGACCAAACGGATATTACCGCGCAGCCTTCTACCCTACCTTCATTCTTCACCGATCTTTAGGGTCTTCTCTCCTGTTCTTGCCATTTCTACTATTCTTCTTTCTAAATATTTTCTTTCGTCTCTGGATTGGTATACGGGAAAACCTATTAAATTTATGGATATGGTTTATTAGGATGGTTGTTGTATTGACATGTTTGCAGTATATAGGATTTGTCGCTACAAATCGTTTCCGCTAGCACATTATTTCAACGGTCAATTTTCATCTGCCTTGATGGGTTCCTTTCATACACTTGCTGCTTGTGGAGTTGCGCAATTACCTTTACGGCTTTATTGCCAGTCTGCTGTCCTAGTTTGGTCGCTGATTTATGGCGTACCAGGTATACGCTTACGTTGCCGTACAGCTCTTCGAAATTTATGTTGTTCTGCTTTTTTTGCAGTTCACTGCCTTTACTATCTGCCACCTGGTATAAAATGGTACACTTCAGTAGCAATGAGTGGTAGTCAGCCTTATGTCTCCACTCATTGCTTCTGTTTCCTAGTGCCGCATTTCTTCTGTCGTTTCTTCTAATTATGGACGACGTGTCTAATCTACTTCTAGATTGCAGGAAGGTATATGACACTGTAGCTCACAAGCGGTTTATAATCAAATTGAGTGATTATGGAATATCATCTCAATTGTGGGATATGATTCGTGATTTCCTGTCGGAAAGGACAAACTACGCAGTAACTGAAGGAGAGTCTCTGAGTGAAACGGAAATGAAAACTGACGTCCCACGGGGAAATGTTATTCGTCCCCTACTGTACCTTGTCTTTATAAACGCTTTAGGAGATAATCTGATCAGCTGTCTTAGAATGTTCAGAGATGACGCTGTAGTTTATCAAAAAAATGTTCAAATGTTTGTAGAGTCTATGGGACTTAACTACGGGGTCATCAGTCCCTAAACTTACAAACTACTTATGAACTACTTACAACTAAGGACGGCACAAATATCCATGCTCGAGGGGGGATTCGAACCCCCGACCGTAGTGGCCGTGCAGATCGTGTTGTTTATCGGTTAGTAAAGCAACCAGATGTCAAAGTCAGCTGCAAAAGTTTTAAATAAGATATCTGCATGGTGCGAAAATCAACAACTGACCCTTAATAATTAAACGTGTGAAGTAACCCATCAGAACTCAAAAAGAAATCCGTTAAACTTCATTCTCACATTAAATCAGTCAAATGTAAAGGATGTAAATTCAACAAAGTACCTATTAACTACAGTTACGAACAATTGTAATTAGAAATAACACACAATATATCGTGGAGAAGACGAAGCGTAGACTACGTTTCATTAGAAAACACTTAAAAGAAGCAACAGTTCTAGTAAAGAAATTACCTTCACCACATTGTCCGTCCTATTTTGAAGTATTGCTGCGCATTGTGGATCCTTGCGAGGTGGGACTGACGGAGGACGTAGAGGACGTTCAGGGAAGGGAAGCTAGTTCCTCAATATCAAGGATATAATGCGCGGGTTGGAGTAGACATCATTAAAAGATGGGCATTATTCGTTGCGCCGAGAAATATTTAGGACATTTCTTTCACCAACTTCCTCCTCCGAGCTCTTGCATCTTTCTTAGTACCTAGCTACATGGAACGACATGATCATAATAATAAAATAAGGGCAATCAGATCGAAAACGGAAATATTTAGGTGATCCACTCTCTCACTCAATGTTAGGGTATACAACGGTAGAGAAATAGTATGAGAGCGGTCGGATAAGCCATTTATCATTGAATTAAACCTCATTTACAGCGTAAATATGTAGATCAAAATCCGTTGTGAAGGTAGCAGGGGTAAAATGTAGTGAACGAAGAGTTATATACAACTTTACAAAAACCAGACAGCAGTTATAAGAGTCGAGGGGCATGAAAGGGAGGAACTAATTGGAGACGGTGTAAGGCAGGTTTGTAGCCTTTCCTTAGTGTTATTCAAATTGCACAACGAGCAAGTTGTGAAGGAGCGCAAGGAGAGATTTGGAGAAGGAATTAAAGTTCGTGGAGAAGATATAAAAGTTTCCTTTTTTTAGGACATTGCCCTTCTGTTAAGGACAACAAAGGACGTGAAAGAGCAACTGAATGGAATGAGAAGTGTCTTGAAAGGAGGTTATATGGTGAACAGCCGCGGTGGAATGGCCGAGCGCTCTAAGGCGCCTTGCTGCGGAGCGCGCGGTTGCTTCCTGTTGGAGGTTCCAGTCCTTCTTCGGGCGTGTGTGTGTGTGTGTGTGTGTGTGTTTGTGTATATATGTGTACGTGTATGTGCAGGACCGGCCTTGAACATCCAGGCGCCCCGGGCGAGACGCCCACTAGGCGCTCTTTATTATATAAACAGCCAACCTGGCAGTGCTTTGCAACGTGTATTTAATGTTTTCTAGAAATCGACTTAAATTGATAATTACATCATCTTATAACATGAATTTTCATCGTTAATTTGAGGATTACATAAAATAAAATAAATAAACTAAAGAACGGAAATTTTCAAATGTTTATTAAGCTTAAGGGACTTATCTGCGGGGTCATCAGTCCCTAAACTTACAAACTACTTATGAACTACCTTATACTAAAGATGACACAAACATCCATGCCCAAGGACGGATTTGAACCTCCGACGCTGAAGGCGCGCCATAGATCGCTCTGCCACGGCGGCCGGCGTTTATTTCTGTGCACGTCATTATGATGTTGTTTTAGTTCACTCTTTATAATCATGTACTGAAAGTGGAAACGTTTAAAGTTTTATTACATACAGATTAGGTGATGTTAACATTTGCAAAACAGATGTTCACGGTATGACACGCCAACTCTTTTTCTAATGTATTTGATGAAGGTGCAAATTTAATGTTGGACTCCAGTTTTAATATTACACTAGTGATACACTATTTAAATATACAGGATGTTCCATATCTTGTGGCTACATGCGCAGGTTGTGTTTCTCCGTCACCGGAGCCGCGCAGGCCGTACGAATGTGTCGTATCTCCCTGCTAATAACGCACAACGCGTCTTTTCCGTCAGTGTCGTTCAAACAGTGAAACGACGGATGTTGAATGAGATAGATCAATAACGTTTTTCGAAAAAGTTTGTGATTGTATACTATAATACTGTTTTTATAGTACCTGTGTTCATTTTATTTTTATTTGTTTGTTTATTTTTTAGCCATGTGTTGGTGTACGCGGCGCCCCTGGATATCGGCGCCCATGCTAAAGCCGGCGCCTTGTGTGTGTGTGTGTGTGTGTGTGTGTGTGTGTGTGTGTGTGTGTGTGTGTGTGTTGTCATTAGGTTAGTTTAAGTAGTTTGTAAGCCTAGGGACTGATAACTTCAGTAGTTAAGTCCCACAGATTTACAAAAATTTGAATAAACATTTGATAAGATGAATATTAACAAGAAAAAACAAGGGTAACGGAATGTGGACCAAGAAAATCAAGCGATACTAAAGGAATTAAATTTGGTAACGACAAAATAAAAATAGTAGATGAATTTTGTTATTTAGGTAGTAAAATAATTTCTGATGGTCTAAGTAAAGAAGATATAAAATGTAGAATGGCTTTGGGAAGTCAAACATTTTTTAAAAAGCAAAATTTGTTGACCTTCAAAATTAAATTAAATGTTAGGAAGTCCTTTCAGAAAGCATTTGTCTGGAGTGTAGCACTGTACAGTGTCAAACGTGGACGATAAGGAGTTCAGACAGAGAGACGATGGAAGAATTTGCAGTGTGATGCCTTAAACGAATTGGGAGGGTAGACCGCGTAATTAATTAGGAAGTTCTGACCAGAACTGGGACAATTCTATGACATCATGGATTCGTCAGTTTAACCTTTGAGGAAAGTGTGTGGGGGAAAAAATGGCAGAGGGAGACCAAGAGACGAATTAAATTCAAAATGTTCAAATGCTTGTTAAGCTTAAGGGACTTAACTGCGGGGCCATCAGTCCCTAAACTTACAAACTACCTATGAACTACCTTATACTAAAGACGGCACAACCATCCATTCCCGTGGAGAGGATTAGAAACCCCGACGGGGAACGGCCTCCCGCATCGTAACATAGCGCCTCAATGCGCTCGTCCGCTCCGCCGCGGCACGAATTCAGTAAGGAGGTTCAAAAGGATGTAGATTGCCGTTCTTATTCATAGATGAAGAGGCATGCTCAAGACAGGGTTTCGTGGAGCGTTGCATCAAAGCAGTCTCAGGATTGAAGACAACAACAACAACAACAACAACAACAACAACAAAGGTAGATCCTTTTTGTCCTCAAATGTTGTGGTGGATGAGGAGTCCTGTGGTTATATTTTTTTACATTTCATTTATAATAACCTAATGATTTTTTCTCATTTCACCCTGAAAATAAACTTTGTCAAAGGGGTAAAATACTTATTATTTTAGTGCAGGAAAATTTTTATTTATTTATTTTTAGCAGTTTCCCCAGCTCCATAAAATGTTTCTGGAAAGAAATGCTAATCAGATGTGATGTGACGATTAGTGATGTCATGTGGTGATTTTCATATTATGTACCGTGACCGAGTGGCCGAGCACATTGAGGCGCTGTGCTCCGATGCGCGAGGCTGTTCCCCGTCGGAAGTTCGAATCCTCCCTCGGGCATAGATGTTTGTGTTGTCTTTAGTATAAGTTAGTTGATAAGTAGTTTGTAAGTTTAGGGATTGATGTCACTGTAGTTAAGTCCCATCAGCTTAACAAACATTTTTTTCACACTAAGTTCTTCCCTTTATCATATTAGCATTCTTCTATAATATGTATGTGAGATCATGCTTCAGAGTGTAAAATTGTTTTATAGTTTGTGTGGTGTCGCACAAGTATGAAGTGCGCGCCACGTACTTTCGCCGCGCGCCGCCATGCACGCACGGCGCGGCGTTCTTACGTCAGCCACGAGCGCCCTCTGCTGCAACTCCGCTCGTGGTCAGGACTGCAGCATCGTTCACTTGGCGATCAGATAGGCACCAGTTAAGACTTGGCTATCGGATAGGCACTAGGAATCATCATTAGGCAGGTTTCTATCTAAACTATGTATCAGCATTCTGCAGTCAAGAAATATGTAAAAGTTAAGTATTACCAAGACTCCACGAAATATATATCTTGTTCTAATTTAGCCTAGTGTTCTAGTTTCTGCTGTCCCACTGGCTGGTCACCTCCGTACCTGCACAAGCGTGCATCCTTTATTCCTGTGTCGGTCTCTTTTTACTCGGCCACCGACACCAAAGACAACCGGCGAAAACGAGACACAAACGTTTGACGTTGCTATCTGTGACATAGTTGTAGTTTTCCATAAGTGCTTGATGGTGCTTGGGTCTCTGGAACACTGGTCTTAATAGCGTATCGATTAATCTTAATAATTAAGTTTTGTTAAGAACAATAAGTATCTTATTTACTTTTATTTGTCAATACGTACACATCTGTGGTGAATGTACTGTGCCTTTTCGTACGATTTTGTAGTTCAGCGCCTCTTTATGTACCTTTGGATGATATGTGTGCTGAAGTAGAGGTAACGAATCTACTTCAGTATACACATATTAATTCTTCAGTTCCTCGTCGTCTATGACCATCATTCATATTTCTCTTGCTAGAATAATGCTGATTAATGCCAGAAACGATTGTAGATATGAGTTATTATTCCTTTGTCACCCTTTCTCCCCCTATATCTAGTACTTTTTATAAAATGTTCTCCCACTTGAATTCTTATACTCCAGACCCTAATACCTCACTTGCAGTCTTTGCTGCCAAGTTACCGCTTATCAATAGTAAAGCACCTGATCGATCTGGACGGCTAACTTTATTTATGTAGAATTGACACACAGTGTTGATGAGGTAATTTGCAAAAGCAGGTGTTTCACTGTTAACGAGCTGCATCAGAAATCCACAGGTCTTATGATCAGTAGTTTATCACACTCTTACTGATAAAATCAACTACAAAAAATGAGACGTTCAGATGTGAGGGGTTCATTGATGCTGGTATCCAAATGCTGGTGCCACTTATTTACAAATGTTTAAATGTTGAAAGACGACCGTCTGTCGTCTCCCATATATTTTAGTATAGTTTCTGTAAAGTTATGATTTATTTAATGTCGTTAGATTATCATTTTGTTAAAACTTGAACCCCACTCTTTTCAAGGCTGGAGGAACAGCATTTTTAATTCATGTGTTAAAATATCCCTTAATATTGCAAGGTTTTTCTTATTTTGTTATGTTAATAATTTATTATTATATTAATCAATGTGGCAAAAATACGGCTTCTCCGCTACGTCACTGTCCCTGTGAGAATGTGCAGTTGCTTTACCTTTAAGTGTGTGCGTAAATCTATGGGTGTTTGAATGTGGGGAGTGACAGCTCGATTTGCATCGTTCTCTCTGGCTCAGTATCGATAAACTGCTGATACTACCAAAGAGGTTTCCACACCCTTTGGTTGCGAGCTGGTTGGCGAGTCTCTCGGTCCCCCACCACCGCTGTTTTCGTGGATTTTCCAGCTTCCGGTGGCTTCCCGCGTCTTCCCGCGCCCCGGTGGCCGCGCGGCTGATCACTCTGTTCTGGGCGTCTGGTGAGGTAAGGTTGGTTCTGCTGTTGTTTCTGGAGATGGTAGCGTTTCATTGACCAGCACGTTTAACTTAGATTCGTGAACTTAGAATCATTTTTTGGAATATTTTCTCCTATCGTGTGTGGAAATGTGTTTACCTTTCTCAATTCAGTGATTTCCCATAGATAAACGCAGTGTGTGTAATTCTAGTTGCAGTTTGATAACGGCTTGGGATGTTAAAACCTTTTGTGATCATGTGGCGGTGTATGAACTCTGTGTAAATACTTCCTAGCTTTGTGTGGTCCGATTTCTAATAGGTGATATGTTCATTTTATACAGTGCATGTAAAATTCTTATCGTTTGCTTCCGTGAGTGATGTGTGTTTCACGTGGTTGGTTCATAGAACAAAGCCTTCAGCTTCCACTCTTGTTTGTTCCATGCCCATCAGGCAAGTAACTACGTGGGTATCCTTCTGATTTCCACTAGTATTGCGCGATCTTCTCTCCCCGCCTATTTTAATGTTGCTGTTTCTTCTCCGACTTGTAGTGCGAACTCTGTCTGTGTCTGTAATTCTCTCTGAGCCTTGTAAAACCTCTTCAAATAGCTTCTTTATGTAATTCTAACCATTTCTGTGAGTTGCATGCCGTAGTTCTTATTCTTATTTTCCGACATTGTAATTATTTCACTTTTACGAGTTTTGGAGACGGGACTTCATCGGTCTCCGTAATCGCTCCCTATCGCGTGTAGCTGTATTTCAAACCGACTTCTGGGGTTTGCAGCTAGTCGCCTGAGTTCACGCCACTTCTTTTATAAAACCAGTACCTAGCTAGATTTCTAACAGACTGCAACTTAACAATATACCGTGATTTTGTATAATGAATCCGACTTTCAACCACTTCACCTTCAGTGGAGTGCGTTCATGTATCGTAGCCCTGTGTCGCCGTTAGCGTGTTTGCTCGCGTTTTCTGTTCACATGTAATTTAACTTGCTATACACACGCACCATCTCAAAACAGGCACGACAGATCAGAGCCAGGTCCGAAGTGTTTTTATATATTGTGTTTTGTGCTACCTCCGACTTCCTTAATTTCGCCTACGATAGCGGCGCCTACTTCCGTCTCGTCTCAGCATGCTGGTTTTGGTGAGTTTCGCTGTGTCATTGCATGTGTGTGACAGAATGATTGTTGTTTGCGAATCCTTCCCCCCAGTAGCGTTAAATCATGTATAATTTAGGCTGGGCACCGTCCGCATTAATCTATGTAAGAGATGCATTTTCTTGTATTAACAAAATTGGTTCCCCATTTTGCTTGTTTTCTATCTGAACAAACAAGTTTATGTTCAGCATATTCCGTAAGTTGCCTATAAATTGTAGTTTTAGAACACCTTGCCTCTTTTATTTAATATTGTTTCACAAGTGCTGAGAACATGCTCAGATGCAATGTTTCTTACGACTAAATTCCGTTGCGCCATAAATGTTTCCTTAGCCATCTTTCTCAGATAACTTTAATTGTGGTGGCCTGCTTGTTAATGTCTGTGTATAATAACGTGTGAGCTGCTATGCATATTGACCACTGTAGTATTAACTTCCTGTTATTGAAGTAATTTGAAACCAGTCCGTTCTCAGTTTGGGCCAGGGAATAAGGCATTGTAGCGGGGAGTAACCAGTAGTTCCCACGGATCTTATTTACTAATTTTAGTGACAAAGCAAGGCTCTTGTTACGTACAGTGGTCGACTTTTAATGTCTATAGTGATTACTTTGACCAGTGAAAAGATAGGCATATTAAACGTAGGAATCCAATTTACTTTCATAAATAAACTTTCTCTTACTCCATTAAGTATCAGATATTAGTTTTAAAATATATGTCCACATAGCACAAAAGTCTCAGTTGTAGGGCTTCATGTTATGTTGTACCTAAACCGTTAATGAATGTTGATGCTGGTATGTTGAGTCCAAATCGTAATATTATAAATTCATATTATGCAATGAAATGAAATTAAAACAGCGTATGGCTTTCTTGGCCGGGAGAATCGTTACGGGATTGTTCGGCCGCCTGAGTGTCTTCTTATTTGTCGCCGCGTGGGCGACTAACGAGCCAATGATGATGAGATGATGATGATTAGTACAACACACAACACCCAGTCCCCTCACACAACACCCATTCCCCTACCGGTAATCGAATCCGGGCCCCCTGTGTTGTAGTCAGCGACGCTGCCACTGAGCTACGGAGGCGGACATATTATGCAATAAATTCTACATTCATGTTGCAAAATCATTTCGCCTGAAGCTGGATATCAAATGTAAAGAAGAAAAGAAACTTGTAATTAGTTCCTCTAGTTTGCTTGGTTGATCTGTCTCTAGGACTATTTATTGTGCTAATTTGCCTTGTCATGAATTGCGCGGCCACTCCCAATGAAGTTTCCAGTCCTCGTTCGGGCATGTGTGTTATGTTGTCTGTAGCATAAGTTAATTTAGTTACGTCTGCAAGTCCAGGGCGTGATGACCAAAGCAGTTTGGTCCCTTAGGCCTACAAACAATTGAAATCCTAATTTGTCTTCAATCCAACTAGAGATGGCTGCTACTATGCAGTATGGATCATTCTGAGAATGCTGATTGACCTTGAACCATACCGAAAACCATTAACCGATCTCAGATAAGACAATAGTGCTTAGCCCCTACCTCTTACCCCTCCCCCTTCCACACCCCTTTTCCCACATTGCTTTAACAAGCATTTTTTTCAGACCTCCCCGTGAAAATTTTCTAAGAAATGACATCAAGGGTATTACATTTACAATTATCTGATGTCGAAATGTGCATGTATTGAACCTCTAAATTCCCATATGAACAAATAACTAAGAAACTCCCCCCCCCCTTCTAACCCCCAGTCCGAGGTATTATGCTACATATAGTTACTTGAAGAACCCCTCCACATCTAAAAACCCATATCTACCATAGAATTTAGAACCATTCCATCACATCCATTCTGGGGCTTCCCCCATAATCACGAGACGAGTGCTCCTTTAAATTGCCACCAGCTGAGTCAGGCGCAGGGAATTCTCTAGCGCAGTCGCATCCAGAATCATGTATGGCAGATTTCTTGACTGACAAGGTTTACGCACTCATTGTCAATCACTTAATCGCAAAGGAAATAGCATACCATTTTGTGGTGCAAGATGTTCAGTGATGGCCTCTAACGTCTTCATTTTGCGAAGGACAACACTGTACTATGAGCTGGATGTCAGTTCGGCAAAATTGCTAATGGAAAACCACTAAGGTCACTCTATGGGTTCATCAGGAGAGCCTGTGGACACTGTTATGAACAGTTTATTATCCTTCATCCCACCTACATCGCGGGTCTTTGATTGGAGAAAGTAAAATGGATAAAAGACTTGTTATGTTCAAATGTTTTTGAAGCTTAAGGAACTTAACTGCGGGGTCATCAATCCCTAAACTTACAAACACTTATGAACTACCTTACACTAAAAACGACACAAACATCCATGCCCGAAGGGGGATTCCAACACCCGACGGAGAAGGGCCGCCGGCCGCGGTGGCCTAGGAGACTGAGGCGCTCCAGACACGGTCTGCACGGCCACTACGGTCGGGGGGTTCGAATCCCCCCTCGGGCATGGATATTTGTGCCGTCGTAGTTCATAAGTTGTTCATAAGTAGTTTTTAAGTTTAGGGACTGATGACCCCGTAGTTAAGTCCCCTAGACTCTACAAACATTTGAACATTTTTGGAGAAGGGCCTCGCGCATCGGAGCATAGCGCCTCAATGCGCTTGGCCACTCCGCCGCGGCTAAAGGACTTGTCACCTAAATACTGTGTACATATTATTGAGGACAAGGGCAGTCCTTCACTTCCAATGTTGCGGGAAAGAGGAGCCATTAATAAAACCGAACCAGTGACTGCTAAATGAAATGTTGAGTTGTTGGAACAATGAACAATGGTGGCGTGAGACTCACTTGAGTTGTGTCTATATATAATTGACAAAATTTGAAACGTCGGACTAACTAAATGTCTTAAAATTTACGTTTCAGTATTCCCTGCAGACGCAAATTGCTTACAGAATGGTGGATTGTCCATGGATGGATGTATAGAAAGAAGCAAATGTAGTGCGTGCATCCTACTAAAAATTGATTTTGGTGTTCTTCAAAGATAACAAGAGGATTTTATTGAACGTGAAACAAGAATTGATAGTGATACGAAGTGCTACTGATGTTAACTCGCGCCGGCCGCAGTGGCCGAGGAGATTGAGGCGCTTCAGTCACGGTCTGCACGGCCACTACGGTCGGGGGTTCGAATCCCCCCTCGGGCATGGATATTTGTGCCGTCTTTAGTATAAGGTAGTTCATAAGTAGTTTGTAAGTTTAGGGACTGATAACCCCGTAGTTAAGTCCCATAAGCTTAACAAACATTTGCACATTTTTTTGTTAACTCGCATATTCAGTTCGGAGAGGAAGATAACCAGCTATTCTTGGAGAAATTTCTGTGGAATGTGCCGCATGCGATAGCATCGCAAGAAGAACAATTAAAAGTATTGGATGTATTAATATCTTCAATACCGTTACCGTTATACTTTCATACAGGGAAATCTACAAATGTCTTCTTTTACCGCCTTCGTCACGACGTTCTTGGGCTATGAAAACATCAGTTCAGATTAAAATGTCTAGATTTGTTATACTGGCTTTTCAGACAAATAGGAGAGGGATTCCAATGAACGATTGGAATTTTACGATACATGTAAATTACGCAATGAAAATGTTTTAGACCCCTCGTTATTTTCCGTATGACGATTTCCAAATCGACTGTAAGACAAATGACACAAACCTTCGCTTATATAAGTGTGTAAGAATTCGCTCTTCCTATCCCCCGAAAAACCGGGGGTTTGTTAACCCCTAAGAAATTCATAGACTTGGCACCAATAGTGGTCATCGGCAGCACACACCAGAAGTAGCGTGTAATATCAAGGCCAATATATATTCGGACTGAATTTTAAGCAGAGTTAATTATTTCCGATTTCACATTGGCCTATGAGTTGTTACCGCATGTTTGTCTCATGAACTGCTCACCGTTCAAAATGTTCAAATGTTTGTAAAGTCTATGGGACTTAACTACGGGGTCATCAGTCCCTAAACTTACAAACTACTTATGAACTAGCTAAGACTAAGGACGGCACAAATATCCATGCCCGAGGGGGGATTCGAACCCCCGACCGTAGAGGCCGTGCAGACCGTGACTGGAGCGCCTCAGTCCCCTCGGCCACCGCGGCCGGCACTGCTCACCGCTCAAAGGGATTGTACAATGTGTAATATATAAAAATGATGATATGTACTACTAATGTAATTTTGGTTTTGCTTTTGTTTTCTACTGATAAATTATTTTTTCTTTATTTTGTAGCACAGCCAATAAAGCATTGTATTGTTTATTTCACACCTGCTACCTCCAAATCTTTTTCTTCTTGCCTGCATTTGCATTGGAGGTAATAATTTAATATATAAAGATTTATGCTGTCTATTTAGAACTCTATCGAGAATTTGCTGTGATTCGGCGATTAGACGATAAAACGGGATGCGAACGGTGGCATCCTGTTGCTATATTAATCGCTTTCTTACGTTTAGACAGTCTGAGTCATTGTCCTCCAGGAAATAAACGCTTCTACATGGCTCGGAAGAGGAATCCTCATGGCTCAAGAAAGGACTAACACTCTGGCATCACTGTGCTCTCTCACAACTGTTACGGGTCTGCTGTGCTGGTTTCACTACACGTGTGTACGTTGCATTCTGCCGACAAGATGGTTTCAGCTCACTATTTATTCATGGAATGCTGACGCCTGGTTGAGAGCTCGTTCCGTCTCTGTTTACCACGATATGCCGATTATTCTATCGTCTGTTTTCGTCGAATTCTGACGTGTATGACTTATTCCCACGCAGTACTTCTTATATATACTTCATACTGTACTGGGTTGACGTTGATGCCAGAGCTAAACCCTCTCGTGCAGAGGAAAACCCTCACCACCTTTAGGTGGTGATGATATGGTATTTCTCCTGCAGGAAGCTGCACGTATGTTTACAAATTTTTTATGTGTATGTTAAATTTTTCCTCTCCTTCACGCATTGCATGTGTGCTATGTTTTTCATTTTTTCCGTTATAGTTAGCGAGTAATTACTGATATTTGCCGGCCTAAACCCATCGTAGAAATGTGTGGAGATGTCTGCTTCTTCCAGCCAAATCTCATGGGACACCGCACAAGAGCTTGAGGATTCAATAAGTGAGTTTCACTCATATTCCTTGTCCCCATCTTTTATTTAAAACAATATATTTTTTACATACGACGGTTTTTCCCCCATGTCGACGCTGATATTTATCAAAGACCTAAGCACGAAATTGACGGAAGAATAGCTGCACTTTAAGCAGAAAAGTGCAATGATGATGATGTCTGATTAAAATCACTGCTTCAATCACAACATAAGTAGTTGAATAACAAGTGTACCTCTGCAAGTGAAAGGGGGATGACATTGATTATTGTAACATTATTCCTTATCATAGCAATACTAATCGATATCTCTCCTTTTGTCTATGCATGTTTACTACAACCTACGCCTACATCAAATTGGTTCGCTGTAGACCAACAACCTGCACTGTTGCCGCCATCGTCATCATTATGGGCTGATGCAGGCAAACCACATTGTAAGTTAGTATTCTTCTAATAGGAAAACAAACAACAGTGTTTACAAGCTGAAAGTTGTGGTAGTGGCTGTAAAGTCGTAATGTGTGTGAAGTGTGTGTTAATTTCACCACTTGAAAGTCGTGGGAGGTGCTGTGGTGTGTTGATGGAAAAGTAGTGAAATCCTATCCAAAAGCGGACCAAATATGGACAAATTAAATATGAAGCGCATAGCTATACAAATGTAATTTGCAATAAATGTATACCATCTGATGATGAGCTGTTAGGCAGCTTGAAACCGGTAATGGTTTAAATAAATCTTCATTAAGAAGAAACAAAAGGCGACTGGTTGCAGTAATTTCACAGTGTGCTTAATGTGTGTATATGTGTGAATTCCCACATATCCAGTTTGTTACTTGTGTATGTGCAGGTTTATTGGAGCTACCATAATAAACACCTTCACCCCAGACAGGACCATTTCGAGTTGGGCTCAGACACCAGGAATCTACTCCTCCTCCTCCTCCACCACCATCACCACACCAACACCACGACCATCATTATTATCATCAATGCATCCAGGACCATTAAACTGGCGACCTCCACCATCTTAATCCCGCTCCAAGTCCGCACCAACAACAAAATGTGTTGTAGGTATAGCAGCTACAGCCTTTGCTTAAGTAATGGGAAGCGGCAGATAAATAATGCAGCGGTCTTAAACTACTCTGTAATTGCTGTCGCTATCGAGAACAAGATCTAGCAATCCTGCATTTATAAATACTAATGTGGAATATCGTGATCCTGTTACCTTCCTGAATGCTTTGCAAGCTGTTTTGGAAAAGCAGTTCCCTGAACACCTCAATGACCCCCAGTACTTCGCCATTAAGAGCAAAGCAGTTCTGTACTATGAGCTGACACATCCCCAAAAGGAGGTAGAGATGTTGGAGTAAAACCCATAGGTAAAATTTGGGGGAAATTGGCGAAATATCGTGGTGTAATTCAGTTGGAGAATGGTTCGATATATTTTTTAGAAACGTTACGCTCGATTATTTATTTTGCAGATACAAAGGGAAGAAGGCAATTCACTGAGTCGTTTACTTCATTTCGAAGTCTACACACATGTTTACGATCCATTCAATTGGGGGTGGGGGGCAGTGTCATCCCCCTTCCAGAGTATATTTCTGATAAACAGACGTGCATAAATGTACAAAATGCTACTGAGGACGAAAAATTCTGTTTTGTTAGTCACTTCTGGCTTGCGATAGGAAGTACCCTTCACATGCTTGTGTTGCAGACACATACAAAACAAACAATGTCTGCACGCATTATAAACTTGAAGGCATCTGATTCCCCATCAAAATCCCACATGTACCAAAATTTGAGACGGTGAAGAGCAGACTGTGTAGAAAACAAAAGACTTGCATATGGTAGTTGGACCCTCCTTTTCTCCAAAGAAGCTGGTCAGCAACACATTCATGAAGCTTTGTTGCTGTTGAAAAGAGAGATACGCTATACTCCGTTTATATCAAGAACGTGTTGCGCCTGGTCTCCACAGAATTGCATATACACGGACATTGATGCCATAGACACTACTTTAACTAAACTACAGGTACGTTTTGCAACATAGTATCAGGTTATGTACTCATATGACACCAGTCTGGATAAATTTGAATCGTATGTCAACGATGATCCTGTGAGATGGTTGCTCTTTAAGCTCAAAAATCTTGCAGGGGGCAGTTGATGTTTTAAATAGCAACTCAAAGGAGAATGATCCCATACACTAGCTAGCAGTTGACTGTGATGTTTGTCCATTGCCACTTCACGGAGAAGCAGAAACCCCCCGTTAGGGACCACTTTCATGTAACAGGTAGGTTACATAGTTGAAAGACGGCCGTCTGCCGTCTTCCATAGGTTGTTTTAAATTTGTGATTTATTTAAGGTATGTACAGAGCCTTTGGATGAACGAGAAGCCGACTCTTTTCGAGTCTTGAGGAATAGGATTCATTTCACATTTAATTTTTCCTCGCTATTAATACTTATATTTACTTCCATTTTTATTATGTTTATGAATATGGCAATGCAAACTGTTTTTCCAATCCGCCACGGTCCCTGTGAGTGTGTGTGTGTGTGTGTGTGTGTGTGTGTGTGTGTGTGTGTGTGTGTGTGTGTTATTCATGTATGGGCGAATATGAGATTTTTGTGAGGTCCCTGCATGTATGACAAATTTCGTTAGGCTTGGTCAGTCGGCTGCATGCCTTTCATTGTTTTTGCCCTTAACGTCGGTAGGGAACCATTGCCAACTGTTCTTTTGATGATACCAAAGAGGTTTCTGCATACCTGGTCGGGTTAAAGGATTGGATATAGGGCGGCTAACGTCTTTGTGCTCTCCCCTCCACCGTAATCGCTTGAGTTCCCAGCGTCCGGCAGGAGGAATCACTCTACTGGTGGCCGTCGAAGTGGTAAGTGTGGCTCTGCTGTCATATCCGTTGAGATGGTGGCGATTCTTGTTCTGGATTATTTGCACATAGATTCTAGAATATTCATATTTCATGCCTATTTTCTCCAATCATGCGTGGAAAAGTTTTTTGATTTCATTTCAGTGATTTCATATAGATAAACGCGGTCAGTATGTACCCATTTTGAATTTGGTAAAGGCCTTGGTGTGGGTTTTTAACTTTTGCATGCTCAAACCTTCTGATTATGTGTCGGTTTGTGAACTTCCTGCAGGTTTCTTCTATCTTTCCAGGACGGTACTAGTATTCAAGGGTATGGTAAATTTGCGTAATGCGCGTGAAACATTTATTTCGCTCTTTCTTTCAATGAGTGATATGTGTTTCACGTGGTGTGTTCGTCGAATGAAGCCTTCAGCTTCCCGTGTGTCTATTCAGGCAAATAATAATGCGGTTAGGTTACTGATTCGCGACCTACACTCTCCGACTATATTAGTGTTGTGGTTTCCTTCCAGAACTTGTAGTTGTTTTCGCTCCTTGTCTGTAAGCTCTACTAGCCTTGAACAACCTCCTTTATTAGTTTCCTCTAGGAATTCTACATATTTCTAGTAGCTGCATGTTGTTGTTCCTTTTTCATCTCGTCCACTCATCTAATTTTGCACTTTGCTGGGTACTGGAAACTGTGCTCCATCTCTGTCTCTGAAGGCTCTTGCAGGCACGTGTAGCTACTTTTATTAGCTTTATCGTGAAATTCCTCGCGTTTCTAAGGTTTATATGCCACAGCTATTTTTTCTGTATTTTCCGGGAATTCAAGTTTTTTTTTTTGCATTTTCACTTCTTTTCGGAACCACGTGGCTCCGGACTCCGACGGAGAAGGTAAATAGTTACTCTTGCGCGTTTCTTTTCTGCTCATGAACCAGTGCCTAGGTTGTGTAATTCTTGTTTTAAATTTCAAGTTAATATTTCGATTTTGCTGAGATGTTACCGGTATTTAATCACTCCGCCTTCAGCGGTGTGCGTTCATGTAATGCTCCAGCCATGTGCCGTGCTTAGTTTGTTTACTCATGGCCTAATAATAACGCATATTAGTTTTGCTATTCTCTTGCTCCACTTCAAGTTGTAACGGACAGACCAGAGCCAATCGGGTAGGTTATTTTTATCGTGTGTGTGATTTCTTTCGGGCCACTGAATCTTTCTCCCACGTCGGCACCACGCGCCTTCGCCTCGTCGCAGCACGCAGATTTGGCGAGTGTCGCAATAGCATTGCGTATGAAAGAGCGAGTGCTTAGTGACTGTAAATCCCCCCCCCCCCAATAATATGCAGATTAGTCTGGTTTCAGGTTACGGTATATTGAATGCTGGGCATCGTCAATAAAGGATAGGTTAATATTTGTAAATTATCTCAGTTGGATACACTTTCAATTGTGTAATGAAATTGGTTCCCCCCCTCCCCCATTTACTGTTGGTTGCGTAATAAATAATCTAGATTCAAGGAATTTTGCCTCGCATATATATGGTACTAAATGAAAACCTCTCCCATTTTTTAAAATACTGTTTTTCACAAGTGCTAATAATATATTTCGGATGCAGTTATTAAATTACGACCGTTGTGCCATTAATGTTCTTTCAGCCACCTCTCATTAAATAATTTTACTTACAGTGGCTTACTTACTAACATTTGGGTATATCTATTGTTTCAAGGGTCCATAATATCAGTTAGAGGCTAACTACTAATATATGTTGTGCACTTTCCCTCAGATTCCCACTTCTAAGTCCAATTTATTGCTAATCAGTTCCTTATTTGGGCTGAAGAATGTGATTTTAAAGGTGGGAAGCAGACGGTAGTTCACTTTTACCTGACTTACCGCTGTCGGGATTCGCTCTTCTAGCGGATCATCTGTTCATTAAATAGTGTTTTTGTTTTAACTGCGTGTTTGAAAGAATTAACCAACAAATCCCTTCTCCCAGTGAGTGAATGTATGCTTCAGAAGCGTTTTGAATCTCTATGGGACACCTATGCTTTGAATACAGGGGGGTACAGATAAGCAGTCTTGTGAACGATTGTTGAGTACATTTTCCGAACAGTGCTTTGAGAAGCTAAATCTTCAGTCCAAATCCAATGGAATATTTTGGACATTATAGCTACAAACAAGCCAGACCTTGTCGATGCAGTCACTGTAGAGACAAGGGTCGGTGGCCATGATGTTGCCATAGCGACAATGACCAAAAAAGTTAATAAATCAGTCAAGGAGCCTAGTAGCGTGTTTATTCTAGAAAGAGCAGATATGCAGCTTTTAGTGTCACAGTTAAGGATTTTGTGGTTTTAGGGCGCACAACTGCTAAGGTCATTAGCACCCAGACAAGAACAGAGATTCGCTAGATCTCGAAAAAATTGGTAACTGCCAGTTGAAATATCAAGAGAAGGCTAAAAACAAAAGATAAAAAACAATTAAAAGTGTTAAATAGCCTTTGATAAATTGGCCAAGTTGATAAAACGCAAAACTCGAGCAGCTGCCCGTGTGTCATCAGCTAAAATTTCCTCCAGAGTAGACGGAAAGTGAAGGGCTACACGGAGATGATTAAAATTAACACAAGACAGTAAAACATGTCGCACCGTCAGCAATTCACCGCAGGAGCACAGCGGTGAGGGTTAGCTGTTAGCAAATGACGGTGGATGAAACGGCAGTGACCGATCCGCAACCGGGCCAGGATGACCTCCTCTCGCCGAGAGGGGCGTGAGGAGGTCCTCCAAGCGGTCGGGATAGGTTTTACAGTTCTCAATTGATTGTCGTACAGTGATAACCACGCACTGTGCCAGGACGACACGACACTCCGGCGAAGAGCCCGTTGAATATCGTCCGATGGGACGCAATGGTAGTCATGCGAGGCAAAAGAGCTGCTGCTTTGGCTGCTATGTCGACGGTCTCATTTCCGGGCACACCCACGTGGCCAGGGACCCACAGGAAAGAAACATGACAGCTGTCATCTGATAGCAACTGGAGGGAGCGTTGGATCCGATACACTGAGAGGATGGTTCGAGAAAGGGTCCTTAAGACTCTGCAGAGCACTAAGGGAGTCCGAACATATGGCATAGAAAGGTTGGCGGTGGCGGCAGGTATACAAAACGGCCTGGTGGAGGGCAAAAAGCTCAGCCGTGAAATTCGAGCACCGGCCAGGGAGCTTGTATTGGAAACGGTTGTCCCCAACGACGAAGGCAGATCCGACACCGTCAGTGCTCTTGGAACCATCAGTGTAAATAAATATGGCATTATCGAACCGCGAACGGAGTTCGACAAGCCTCGAGCGGTATATCAAATCTGGAGTGCTCTCCTTAGGGAGCGAACTAAGTTCAAGGTGAGTGTGAACCTGGGCCTGATGCCACGGTGGCAATGGCCTTCGCTCAACCGAAAGGTGAAGGAAGGGTAAAATCGAGCCGCTCTAGCAGGCGGCGAAACCGAACTCCAGGTGGAAGCAAGGCAATCGCAGACAACTGATATTGGCGATCGAGTGTGTCGTCAAAAAATAATCGGTAAGATAGATGGTTGGGCATCGACCGCAGGCGGCATGCATACCGACACAAGAGTATGTCACGTCGAGTGGTCAAGGGTAATACAGCAGCCTCGGCATACAGACTTTCAACAGTGCTGGTATAAAATGCACCGGTCGCCAGACGTAATCCCCAATGGTGAATAGAGTTGAGACGGCGGAGAATCGACGGCCGTGCAGAAGAATATACAAGGCTTCCGTAGTCGAGCTTCGACTGAACAATGGCCTGGTAAAGGTGAAGCAGGACGGTACGATCCACTCATCACTGAGGACACGAAGAACATTGAGGGATCGGGCACATCGGGCAGCCAGGTAGGACACGTGTGGGGACCAGCAAAGTTTACGATCCAACATGAGTCCCAAGAATTTCGTAGTCTCCACGGAAGTGAGAGCAACAGGGCCGAGACGTAGAGAAGGTGGAAGAAATTCCTTGTATCTCCAGAAGTTTATACACACCGTTTTCTCAGTGGAGAATCTGAAGCCGTTCGCGGTGCTCCAGGAATATAGACGGTCAAGACAGATTTGAAGACAACGCTCCAAGAGACACGTCCGCTGGGCGCTGCAATAAATTGCGAAATCGTCTACAAAAAGGGATCCGGAAACGTCGGCTGAAACGCAATCTACGATCGGATTGATTGCAATGGCAAAGAGAGCCACACTCAAGACGGAGCCCTGCGGTACCCCATTCTCCTGGCAAAGGTATCTGACAAAACAGAGCCCACCCGTACCCAGAACTTGCGATCCGCCAAAAACGCTTGAATGAAAAGAGGGAGGCGGCCCCGAAGGCCCCATGTGTGCAATGTGCGGAGATAGCCGCTCTCCAACAGGTATCGTATGCCTTCTCCAAGTCGAAGAACACTGCTACTGTTTGACGCTTCTTTAGAAAGTTATTCATAATGAAGGTCGAAAACGTAACGAGGTGATCAGCAGCAGAGCGGTGTCGACGAAAACCGCATTGGACATTGGTTAGGAGGCGGCGAGATTCGAGGAGCCAGACCAACCGAGCGTTAACCATGCGTTCCATCACCTTACAGACGCAGCTCGTCAGAGAAATAGGGCGATAGCTGGAAGGAAGATGTTTGTCCTTCCCTGGTTTGGGGATGGGGACAACAATGGCTTCACGCCAACTTGTGGGAATATGACCTTTAGTCCATATATGGTTATAGGTGCTAAGTAGGAAACACTTGCCCGCAGGAGAGAGGTTCTTCAGCATGTCAATATGGATGGAATCGGGGCCGGGAGTAGAAGATCGGGACAGAGCGAGAACACGGTCTAGCTCCTGCATGGTGAAGTAGACAATTTTCACGATTAAAGGAGTGGAAAGAAGGTGGTCGTGCCTCCTCTGCCTGTTTGCGAGGGAGGAAGGCAGGGTGGTAATGGGCAGAGCTCGAAACCTCCGCAAAGGAACGGCCCAGTGCGTTGGAAACATCAACGGGTTCCACTAGGACTGCGTTCTCGACGGTCAGGCCAGAGAGCGGGAAGAGGACACTGATGCCGGATAAACGGCGTAGGCCACCCCAAACAACCGTGGAGGGAGTAAAACGGTTAAAAGAACTATTAAAACCAGTCCAGCAAGCTTTTTTGCTGTCGTTTATAACTTTACGACATTGGCTCGCAGTTGTTTATAATTTATACAACTCTCCAACGTCTGGTGGCGGTGGACGGTGCGTAAAGCACGTCGCCGGGGGCTAAGAGCGTCGCGGCAGGCTGCAGTCCACCAAGGGACCGGGACACGACGTGGAGAAGAGGATGTGCGAGGTATGGAATGTTCGGCAGCTGTGAGAACAACCTCTGTGAGGTATTCGACCTGACTGTCACATCTGGGCCGGCGGCGGTGGCCGAGGAGACTGAGGCGCTCCAGTCACGGTCTGCACGGCCACTACGGTCGGGGGTTCGAATCCCCCCTCGGGCATGGATATTTGTGCCGTCCTAGTTCGTAAGTAGTTCATAAGTAGTTTGTAAGTTTAGGGACTGATGACCCCGTATTTAAGTCCCATAAGCTGTACAAACATTTGAACATTTGTCACATGTGGGAAAATTCTGATCGTGAAAAACAGCCATGGAAGAATAAAGCCCCCAGTCAGCTTTAGAAATGTTCCAACTGGTGGGACGAGGAGATGGGGAATGATGCAGGAAGTGGATGACAAGGGAAATGGTCACTCGAGTACGTGTCAGAAAGTGCATACCACTCAAACCGAGCAGCAAGCTGAGGAGTGCATATCGCGAGGCCTATATGGGAATAAGTATGTGTTGCGTCTGAAAGGAAGGTCGGTGCACGGATGTTGAGGCAGGTGTTGGAGTAGGCCACCAAAAGGGAGCCTCTCGGACAAGGTGCCGGAGAGCCCCATAGGGGGTGGTGGGCATTAAAGTCGCCTACCAACACGAAAGGTGAAGGGAGCTGGTCAACGAGGTGTACCACATCTGCCCTAGTAAGGGCGGATGACGATGGCGAATAGATATTACAGAGGGAAAAGGAAAAGGTCGATAGAGTGTAGTGGACGGCAACTGCCTGTAGGTGAGTATGCAATGTATGGGAGGTGATAGACGTCATCCCGAATGAACATCAGAACCCCTCCATGGGCTGGGGTACCTTCCACAGGTGGCAGGTCGAAACGCACAGAGGTGTAGTGGGGTAAGGCTGCACGATCACTTGGACGTAATTTAGTTTCTTTGAGACAAACTAGAAGCGAGCAGTGCAATCGAAGGAGTAGTTTTAATTCCATCCCGATTTTGAACGAAAGCCGCAAATATTCCATTGAAGGAGCGCTATGATAAAAAATAAGAGAAGAAAGGAAGATAAAAAGGAACAAGCAGGTGGGGTCACCTCGACGGCTGCTGAGGACCGGAATTCGAGGGAGCACTACTGTCACTATCTAGAGGCGGAGAGTCATGTTCCATAGGTTCAAACGAGTCATCTGCCACCTTCCCGAGTTTATCAGGAGAGGCAGCTTCTGCCACTGGTAAAATTCCGATTGCCCGGCTAACAGTAGTGCGTCCCGGCGAGACAGAAGATGATCGGGGCCGACTACTGTTGGACGGACGGAGTGACGGATGGGTCACGCCTCGGCGGGAAAGGAGAGGAACTCTTTTTCTTGTTAGCTCTTCTCGAAGAGTGACGGTGAGAAGAGGCAGTTGACGGTTGGGAAGCCTGAGAACGCAGAAAATCTTCACGGACGGGTTCCTTTTTCTAAGTCCGGGCATCTTGTTTAGGTGCCCGCGGTTTATTAGAGGTTGACGAAGACTGAACTTTAGAAGCAGCAGGAGGAAGCGGGGACGTGGAACGGGCTATCTTCGGGCTGGCGGATCACACAACTGTGTCAGCGAAAGTGAAGTCACAGGTCTGGGTACTTGAATCCTTAGTAGGTCGAGTGGAGGTGAGAACCTTACTGTATGTGCCCGCTGGGAGGACAGTGGGCTTTCGACTCGCCAACAACTTTCGAGCGGCAGATGTTGATACCTTTTCCATAACCCGAATTTGCTGGATGAACTTTTCATCCTTATATACAGGGCAGTCTCGAGAGGAAGCCGCATGGTCACCGTTGCAGTTAAGGCAGTGAGGGGATGGAGGTGGGCAATCCCCCTCATGGGCGTCCCTTCCACAAGTGACACATTTTGCTGCGTTAGGACAAGATTGATGGGTGTGGTTGTATCTGTGACATTGAAAACAGCGCATTGGGTTAGGTACATAAGGGTGGACGGAGATGACTTCAGACCCTGCTTTGATCTTCGACGGGAGTTCAACTCTGTCGAACGTCAAAAACACAGTATGAGTCGGTGTCAGCTGGTCATCTACCTTTTTCAACACCCTATGGAAGGCTGTTACACCCTGATCGGACATATAGGTTTGTATGTCTTCGTCAGACAACCCGTCAAGGGATCTCGTAAAAACTACCCCCGTGACGAGTTGAGTGTGCGATGCGCTTCTACCTTGACTGGAAACGTGTGTAACAATGTAGTCCGTATCAGTTTTTGGGCCTGGAAGGCACTGTCCGCTTCCAGCAACAATGTGCCATTGCGCTGACGCGAACAGGTTTTGACAGGGCCAGAAATTGCATCAACACCTTTCTGAATGACGAAAGGATTTACAGAATTGAAATCTTTACCGTCGGTGGAGAGACAACAAGAAATTTCGGTAGATTAGGCAGAGTCTTGTTTTGCTGAGGCGAATCTTTCGTTTCTAGGTCAATGTCACTGAAGAAGAGAAGGATGTCATTGTGGAAGTGTCCCCCGTGATTACCGGCGTCTCCGATGGCGCGCTCCTTCCTAGTGGGGGCCCTCTCCGAGGGCTTACCCGCCTTAGGTGATTGTTCACACCTCAGGTCACACCTCCCGAGAACTGTCGGAGGGACCAATCGGCATATTCGGAAGGTACCAGCTCGGGTAATCACCCCTCCCTGGGCCTGGCCTTTACCTGGGGGTACGTACGTGCCCTACTTGTCTACCCGGGGCGGGGAATTACGCGTTACCCCCGTCACCTGCTACGCATAATAATGCGTGGGTCGGCCTTCAGACACGCACAGGGAGGAAAGAAGAGCAATAGAGGAAGCGAAGAGAAAGAAGGAAAGGTCTCAAACGCCGAAGCGGAGACTAATGAGGAGGAGAAGAAGGCTAGGAGAATACAGCAAGGAGAGGAAGACAGAAACAAAGGTTAGGAAAGGAAGGAACCAAGGAATAAGAGAAACTACAACAAGAAATCACCTTAACTCGCGAAAGACGCCCGTCTCCGGGCGAAGGCATAAACCGGGAGGGAAAGTGAAGCAGCCTGGGGCAGAAGAAAGGCTGCTTCCGCTCGGGGCCCCGTGCGCGCCACACACGTACCCACAAAAGAGCTGTGGGTCCCTTGGGGGGACACTTAAGGAATGAACGGACATCTTTTAGGTCCAATACGGTGGACGTAGATATATTACAGGCAAAATGTAAAAGCATTGTAAATAAAGCATCTCACGTGCAGTTGCTATGCTCTTGTGATATTGATACTATTCTTCCAACAACTTGTAGTACACAGCGGACAAATCTAACCTAATGTACCTGAAGTTCCTGCAAAAAAGACATGAACTGCATGGCACACAGAATTAAGAAAGATGCTCTCTGTCTAACTACAAAAAGTGAAACTTATCACTTATGCAAAGGTAGACGTAGATGTCATCTCCTGTAAGAAAAATCTTAAAATTAACAGCGTGTAACTGGTGAGGATCTGTTCAGGTACTAAAGTGATGTCCCTAGTTACTGAAAGGAAAAAGTGATTGTAAAATTTATGGTTATTGACTTAAAAAATCAAATTAATAAAGAAACAAATTAAATTGTTTCATTCCAAGTTCCGGATCAGTTGACAGGATAGAGGAAACGTACAAACAAATTCAAAATAGAATAAATTTGGTATAATGGTTACAGAGTCGTGCCAACTTTAAAATTAATTTGATTTCGTCTGTTTACGATCAAGGCTGTCACGATGTCAGAAATGTTATGCAATGGTAGAAAAGATGTATTTGTTATTACTGTTTGGGGGTAGGTAGAGTTCACCTAACGCATTCCCACACAATAGCATTAACTGTGCCAACGGCTGCTAACTGCGTCTTCACTGAAATCGAAACTAAATAGCATCTGTTTTGATCGATTACTGCAGATCGGACTTTCCCTGCATCTTGATGAAGACAAGAATTACCTGTAAATCCTAGTCTGGCTACAAATTGCCATGGTGTGTCAGTTTCAGACTAACCCACTGTGTTGCCAAATACGCATTAACTATTGCACTATATGTTCACACGAGATATTAAGTATCTCGGCCTACACTATGAACAGTGAGGAATCCTTAATACTCCCCACTGGAGTTTCACTAAGATCCGCCACATGGGAGAGGTGCCCCTGGCAGTGCAGTACTCTACAGAAATCTTTATCGCCTCTCTGGACAAAAAAATCGCTATGACAGTGCCGCACCACTAGCTTGCATGCACAGCAACACACACACAGCCGGCGAAGACAAGAGAACGAGTCTGCCTTAATTTTTCTCATTCTGCTTGTGTACATCTTCCAGTGACACTTGCGCTTCTATGCCAGTGGCTCCCCTACCAATCAGATGGTGCATCTTAAAACACTATACGGCTCGCTGGCCAATAGTGAGTCAGCTAATGTCTCAGATAGGTATTTCCCCTCCAACTTGACGGCGCCAGTTTGGAATTCGCGTTCCACTTGCAAGCTGCAAGTAAACGCCTTTTGTTGACAGTGGTATTCTTTAGCTTTTAAAAGGATTTTAAGTGTCTGTATTTCCCCAAGAAGGTGTGGCTTTCAGGCCGAAGACTGCCAGGGCAAGGTAGTGCAGTGAGGATCCTTCCACACACCTGCCTGTTCTCACCGGTCGTCGCCACGCGGGCGCCTTGCCTCGCTTTAGAGAAACAAGTGTGTGACACTTCAGCCTCGATTATCTTGTCACACATGCGACGTAACCTCGTAATTTGCATATCAAACTGTAATTATTATCATTAAAATGCCCGTACACCATCAAATTTGTATTGAAATAATTCATTTTTACGAGTAGAATATGATTGTTATGGTTGGAATGTGCAGGAAATGAGTGAGGAAAACTTGACTCCTTATAAGCATTAGAGAAATATGTGCTGACAAAGTGGATTAAGGATGAGAAAGATCGACTGTCGTTTAATAGTAATATTCAAAAAATGCTGAGAAAGGAAAGGCAGTTGCAGTCTTGGGTCAAAAAAAGGACAAGCAAATCAAATCAGACAAAAGTTAGTAGAGATTCGTGCATCTATAAAAATAGCAATGCACGAAGCATACAATAACTACCAATTGTCATACCTTAGGAAAAGTACTTGCTAAGAAACCAAAAAAAATCTGGCTCTATGTAAAATTGGTAATGCCTATCCAGTCAGTTGTTGATCATTCTAGGGTGATGATGAAAAAAAAAAAAAAAAAAAAAAGAGAGAGAGAGAGAAAACCAGCAAACTGAAGGCTGAAGTTTGAAACGTAACATTTTAAAAAAATCATTCATCTGGAGGACCATGCAAGCATATGTTCATTTGAAGGTCGTTCTAGATCCCAAATGGTGGACACAATAATAGGCGTATCTGGTGTAGAGAAGCAGCAGAGAAAGTTGAAAGCAAACAAGTCGTCAGGTCCAAATTACGTACCAATCTGGTTCGACAAAGAATACCCAATGGCATTGGTCCTATACTTACCTTGTATTTATCACGAATCTTTGAGCCAGCGAAAAGTTCCAAGCAACAGCAAAAAGGCACAGATAACTAGTGTGTATAAGAAAGAAAAAAGAATGGACCCATGACAGAGACCTATATCATTAACATCAGTTTCCTGTAGAATTCTTGAACATATTCTCAGTTCTAAAATAGTAAACGTCCTCAAGATGGGAAAGCTTCTGTCCATGCATCAGCACGGTTTTAAGAAACATAGATTCTTTCATGACTTCTTGTGTGCTATGGGTGAGGTGTAGTCTGCAGTTTTCTGATGATGTTATGGAGTACTGGAGGGTGTCGTCATTGAATAACTATAGTAGGATGCAGGATCACTTATCCAAATTTCTAGATGCTGTGAAGAATGGCAACCAGCGGTAAATTTAGAAAAATGGAAGGGGAAGCAGAGAATTAGGAGAAAAAGTTACTTAATGTTCGTATACAGCATTAGTAGTGTGCTGATTGACAATCGTGGCAATTAAACATCTAGGTGTATCGCTGCACAGCAATATGCAATAGAATGAGCATATAAGGCAGTCATTGGGAAGCCGAATGGTCGAGTTCAGTTTATTGGAAGAAATTTGGGAAAGTGTGATTCATCTGTAAAGGAGACCGCATATAAAACGCTTGTACGACCCCGTGTTGAATATTACTCAAGTGTTGGAATCCCCAGCAGATCAGTTTAAACCTTCAGCTGCCGCCGCTGAGCATCCCGTCGGTCGGGTCGCTGGCGTCCTTGATTTCGCCTGATCCCCGCACCTGCGCTATTGTACTTCCAATCAGCCTGGCACTCGGCCGCCCTTGCCCTGTGCTCAACATTTCTGCAGCCAGGACGGTTGCGGCTGTGTTGCCTTCTGAGTCAATCACCGACGTACGATATACGCTATCTACATTCTTTCTCTGTGCCAGAAAAATTACTGCAGTTGAATTACTGAACAGTCAGTATCTGCATTGAAACTGCTTATAGGTCATTCCACGAAAAATAAATATTTTCCCAATCGACTAAAATATATTTCGAACCAATTTTATATGAATATTCTCATAAGTTCAATATGAATATTGGTGAAGATTAACAATCGTCGATGTAATACTGGATGTGATATACGAGGCAGTGGCCTCCAGAACCCGAAAAAAAAAAGAAAGAAAGAAAGAAAGAAAGAAATCGTATAACAGCAATCTGGTAAAGGTAATGATTGGAAACTTGGGGTGTTGTACCATAAGCTTTCATTGGATGGGAGTGAGTAAGTTTCTTCAACGGGAGTAGTAGATGGTAGTCTGTGTGGAAACTGACTAAAATTTTGCTCGTCAAGCAGATCTATCCCACCCCCTCCCCCCAAAGCCAAGTCCTAGTTACGCCACTAATACGAGGTATGTCCACAAAGTAAGTTCCGTTTGGTTATATAAAACAAACGTGTACAGATACAGAAAAAATATTTATTGTACAAAAAGAAACTATTAAACTACTTTTCTACATAGCTTCCGAAATTTTGTAGGCATTTGTCATAGCGTGGCAGAAGCTCGTCATCATCGCTTAAGTATTGACCACCATGGACAGGTTTTAGGTATAAGAAGAAAGTCGCTAGGAGCGAGACTGTACGGAGGATGATCAAACACGTCCTAGTGAAATTCCCGTAAGAGTTGTTTGGTCACATTCGCCTTGTGAGGTCAGGCGGTAACGTGAAGGGAAGAAGAAGACTCCTTTCATCTCTTCTTACACCTAAAATCTGTCCTTGTTGGTCAACACTTCAACGATGATCAGCTGAAAGAACATGTTTGCCACATGGTTGAATACACAGGCGGCAACCTTCTGTGAAGAAGGCACACAAAAACTTGTCCCAAGCTATGACACGTGCCTACAAAATTTCGGAAGTTATATAGAAAAGTAGTTGAAGAGTTGCAGATTTTTATATAACAAATATTTTTTCTGTATCTGTTCACGTTTGGTTTATATAACCAAACGGAACTTACTTTGTGGACATACCTCGTAATTACTGTGTGATGTTACGCAGAGTTCAAGTCAATTTCTAGGGAATTTGAACTGTTATATATCTTTTAATATTTTGTTAAAATATGTTAAAATCGGTTGCCTTTTAAAATTTCACTCGTTATCGTAAGAATAATAAAGAAAACAATTTTACGAGCCGTATTAAAATGTTTGTAAATCTATCGAACTCAATTGCGTGGTTATTAGTCCGAGCTTACAAACTACATAAACTAAGGTGAACTAATTTAAGGACAACACAAACACCCATGCCCAAGGGGGGACTCGAATCCCCGACGGCGAATGGTCGCCCGCACCGCAGCATGGCGCCCCAATGCGCACGGCTAAGCCGCCGCGGCCGAGCCATACAAAGCAGAAAATATTAAGCAAAAGATATGCGCCAGAAAAAATCCCGAAGTTCGGTTTATTATATCTCAGGGACTGAAAGTATGACGAAAGTGAAACTTGATATGTAGTAACGTAACGACAGAAGGTTCTGAAATGTGAAGTTTCATTTATGTTGTTTTTTTCTTATACCGAGTAAATTTAGTTCAAATTTGCGTATAAACCATACAAGTGACTATATCACAGTCAGTGTTGTTTTCACTTCGAGCAAACTGCACAACCTACATTGCCCTATCTTTCTTTGCGTGCTCGTTCTCAGTTATATTGGGAAAATGCCTTCCGGTAAATCGCACAGAGGATTCTCGTCTTCAAAGCGCCTCCCTCTGTCAGCTTTCCTCCGTTCTGTGGCGGGAGTTTCAACAAGTGAAATTCTGCTATTGACATTTTTCGCCCTGTTACTTCTAATGGATTGGCATTTAAACGTACAGATCTTATACATGGAAGAGGAACTTCGTTTACCATTTTACCGTCTTTCGCACTGATTCGACTGAACCCGGTAGTAAGTAAATTTAATCAACTGCCCCCATACTCGCGTTGTAATTCGCAACACATTGTGGTTTCATGCGTCTTTCACCAGTCTTTTTGTCCGTCTTCTCCGTATCACACATTTCTGCGGTATTACAGGTGGTCAACATACACACCTCTTATGGCACCATTTCATGGCAAGCATTGTATCTATGGACATAACCTGTACTTCTCCACGTTTCATTTTGTCCTGCAGTTTTGGAGAATTACGCCTCTTTTTCCCAACAGTACCACGGTTATAAAGCCAGAAGAGCAGGTTTGGGCTTCAATACCAGTTGTTGATACAGAGCGTGTGTCCCCATTGCAAATGTGGTTTTAGCAGTGGCGCTACTATGTCGCCACTTTTCTCCAGATTGTGAACGGTAGTTTCAGTCATGGTGCCTGTATACATAATGAAGTCCAGTATGTAGCCAGTCCGACAGTCGCACAACACTAACATTTTAATTCCAAACCTACTTTGTTTGGACGGAATAAATTGTTTGAAAGACAATCGCCCTTTGAAAAGCAAGAGGCTTTCATTAATGCAGAGGTTTTGGTATGGATGGAATGGGCTGTGGAATGATGTATGAACTGTATACACTATTTTTTAATTGTAAATAGTCTGTCTTATTCATTACTGACAGAGTTATCACTAAAATGAAGTATTCGTAGAATTAAGAGGATGCGGTCCCTGGACGTTATTTCGCTAAAATTTTTAGTGTTCAAGAATATGTCTCTGCACCAATAGTCGCAAATTTTCAATTTCCTCACTCGATCCATGAGCAAACAAACAGCAATGAAAGTATACAGTTCCTCAAAATTCCATATCTTTTCACCTTGACAAACGCAAATCTTCAGTGTCTGGAGAATTTTGCTTTGTATATACGTAAGACCCGTTTGTTTAGTCTCAAAGAAATTTTATCAGACACTCCGTTAAAAATAACAGAAAAAAATTGCGGAATGCTTGAATCAGGCCCTAATACACATTTGTGTCCAGGAGTTGAATCGTTAAATGCATGCACAAACGGACGATAATCATTTTCCTTCCAATAAACGTGTTACTAGTGTTTCCTCTTTTCACTGGCATTTGTCCCTCAGTTTCAGATTCTGCAGGATTTTCATCTCTTCTTGCAACACATGGTTCTGTTATACCTCCTGATGAATGTGGCACAGGACTGTTACTCCGAGATTCCGTCGATGTGTCGTCACTATGATCACAGTCGAACAGTTCATTTTCACTGTCACTTCTAGTGAGCATCTCGAGGCTTTCCTCATCTGTACAACTGCAACAGTGTGTCATTTTATTTGAAAAAAAAAAAAAAAAAAAAAAAAAAACGGTAACGTCGTTAGCATCCAGTAAAAAAAAATAAATAATAAAATAAACTAAGATGAACAGCGCAAGACATGTCTACAGCATCAAACTCACGCGAGACGTCAACTGAGCTGGCCGAACGTCGAGGCACTAGGCGCTCATTTTCTTTTCTTTCTCTCATCTTTCATTCCTCTCCCTGATGGAAAGAGGCAGCCTAGTGCACTTCGGTGCCTTAAATGATCTGTTGGTCACATTTAATTTGGGTTTGTGGGATTTCCTAATTTAAGATGGTTGCTGATTTCTTACTGAATTCATCCATGTTGTTAACGTCTTTCAGTTTATTTTGTTTTGCTCAGCGGAAATACCGCTCGCGCGTTAAGATGTCCAGAGCACACAGGGGACAAAGCGGAAGCGCCTTTAAACACGTCAGGAGCACACAGGGGGCAGTTAAAGGGTTAAAGGAGAACATTGAGGCAGTTCAGAGGCTGGCGGCTAGGTCCGTTACTGTCTGGTTTGGTCAATGCGCGAATGTTACTGAAATGTTTCGGGAACTCAAATGGGCTGTTGCTGGAGGGAAGGCGACGTTGTTTTTGAGAAACACTGTTGAAGAAATTCAGAGGGCCGGAATTTTAGGCAGACTGCACAACTATTACACTACCGCTAATCTACATTTCGCATAAACACCACAAAGATAAGATGAGAGAGAGATTAGGGCTTATACAGCATTTTTCCCTTGTTCTATATGGAAGTGGAACAGGAAAGCTAGTAACTAGTAGTGGTATTGAGTACCCTCCGCGTTAATTTTTGGAGGGCTCGGATCGTATGATCCGCGGCGACTTTAAAATATGTTATGGATATTCAAACAATGTAAGAATACCAATATTATTAGTGGAAAACCTATACTTCGTGATAGGTCTCTAGATGGTGCTCTCTGCTGCTGCTGCTGGTTCCATTTCATCATCTTGTATTTCACAGAATACTCAATCTTTCTGCACCTGACCCAGTTGGTGGCTATATAAAGGAGCGCACATCACATTGGGATGGGGGGATTCCCATTATGGATGTGATGGAACGTCTTATAATTTCTTTATTAGATACAGGTTCATATATGTGGAGGGTCCTTACCCAGGGCTCGGGGTGGGGGAAATTTGTTAGATAAGGGCTCCTCTAGGAATTTACAGGTTCAATATATGCACACTTGAACATCGGGTACTTGTGTAATATAATACGTTTCATGTGATTTATTAGAAAATTTGCACAGAGGTCGGGAAAAATGCTTGTTACATCCCAGGGGAAAGGAGGTGGGAGGAGGGAGAAAGGATACGTGGGCAGGGACTAATCACTTCTGTGTAGTATGACACCTGTCTTATCACAATTCCGATATTTCAAAGTGTATATAGTGATACTGTAATTGACTTAAATGCTTTTAAATCCTATCAAACTGAAGTCCCCCCCCCCCCCCCCTCTTTCCCTTTTTCATAATCAGAGATGTCTTTCGTTCTTGTAATCTCTTATCTATAACCCAGTGAATTTCGCCAATAACTTCAAAATGTTCAAATGTTTGTTAAGCTTATGGGACTTAACTACGGGGTCATCAGTCCCTAAACTTACAAACTACTTATCAACTACCTTATACTAAGGACGGCACAAATATCCATGCCCGAGGGGGGGGGATTCGAACCCCCGATAGTAGTGGCCGTGCAGACCGTGACTGGAGCGCCTCAGTCCCCTCGGCCACCGCGGCCGGTGCCAATACCTTTCTCATATACAAGAACTGTTTAATGTTTAGAGACAACCCTTGAATTATTTTACTATATCACTTCATTTCCAACTGCATGATTAGCTTGTTGTAAAGTTCCTCAATCTCTTCAACTTTTAGCTTGTAAAGGTTCCTATATGTAGACAAAAAATTTGTTTTAATTTCATAATGTTTATTAGCAGATTTTGTGCGTGAGCCGGCGGCAAATTTTAAGTTACAAAGGGCTAGGCCAGTTGTTGACAGTAAGAGCCGCTGTATTTTCCACGGCAGAGACGCACCATATAGCGTTGTCAGAGGCCTTTGAGTAGAGAAAGCTTTACTGATCCGTTGCATTGTAATACGTTTAAGACTAGTGAGGACTTGAATTAGATCTGAATGATTTCGCCAGTGAAGAGCCGTTAAGAACTGAGAGAAAGTGGCAGTGAAAATTTTTTACTCATGTGCAAAATAAGTAGAGGTGATATAGACAATGAATTTTTCTTAAGTTGCGGGTAGTGACAGTAAGAATACACGTCGCAAAATGCGAAAAAGTGAGTAGTTGTCCGTAAATTATTACGGTCGTGCAGTGGAAAACACAGATCGCATTACTGGATTAAGAACATTTCGCGAGTGCAACCTAACGAACGATCGACGGGAAACATCGCGATGAAGAAGAGAGAAGACGGTAGCAGATATGGCGAGGGTAGTCGCAAATACAACGGATTCTCCACAATGCACATGGAGCGCGCTGAATGCAGGCTGAAATAGCAGCCTAGGAGGGGTGTGCTACGGCGCACACAGAGGTCCGGAGTTCGACGTTCGGACGCGGCGCCAGGTCATCACTGGCTGAGCTACCTCGACTGCAGGGAACAGAAAAGTTCAATTAAGTGAATGTAAATAATTTATTGTATGTCGCTTCAGAGTGATAGACTAACTAAAGCTAATAATATATCCGTAGCTTTAGAAAATGTCGAACATAACATCGCTCAGAAAAATTTAAATCTGAAGAATCGAAAAAACATCTTTTCGTTAGGGAAATCTAAAGAGGAATGATAAATGAAAGTGAGTGATACAGTGAGAAGTAGGGGGCAGAAAACTGTTGTAGAGACAAAGGTCTGATAAATAGTTAAGTTGAGAGGACCAGTCAGACAGTGCATAATGAAAATATAACCGATAGCAGACAAAGTAATATAGGCTATAGTTCAGACATCAGTGTGCAAGCAATGTTTCAAATGCTGTTGAGTATGATAGAAGATACCAGAGAAGAAATAGAAGGAATTACTATAGATACTTGGTAGAAAATCAAGGGGTCGATTAAGGAGACTATTAAAAGGATTGAGGATACTAACAAAAATTAGAAGAAAATATTAAGAAAACTGATGAAAAGTTTGTAAAGCTAGACGAGAAAATAGACAATGTAGTGAAAGAACACAGGGCTGTAGCGCAGAAATGGTCTAGCGGGGAAAATACTGGTGAGACTAACATTGCAAACCAACGTTCTTGTATAAATACTTTGGAACAAAATGTAGAAAAAAAAAAGGAATTAAATGTTGGTAAGGAAGGTCGATCTCCAAGCTACAATATAAAATTCGGGAAACTGTATCAACAATATCTAGCAGTATTAATGTTGTACATAATCTCAATTCTAATATTTGTAAATCTATCGGACCAAACTGCGTGGTCATCAGTCAGTAGCTTACAAACTACTTAAACTAAGGTAAACTAACCCAAGGAAAAACACACACACACACACACACACACACACACACACACACACACACACACACACACACACACACACACACACACACACACACGCCGATGCCCCAGGGAGGACTCGAACCTCGAGCTTCCTTTTCTCCGCCTATTGAATCTATTATCATAGTTTTCCCTTTAACCATTGTGACTTTCATTATTACGTCTGTTATAAACATTAGCCCTGTCTCCAGTTAAGTCCTCTCCATCAGGTATCAGTTTCCTCTCCCAGATACAGCATCAGCCTCGTCCAACAATTGAACTACCTCATCTATTGTCCTGTTCGGTGTCCCAATCAATTTTCATTTTACACACGTCAGTAACCTAGCAAAAAATTATCGATATTGTGGTGTCGCACAAGTACAAAGTGCGCGCCACCTACTTTCGCCGCGCGCCGCCATGCACGCACGGCGCGGCGTTCTCACGACGACAGCCACGAGCGCCCTCTGCTGCAACTCCGCTCGTGGCCACCACTGAAGGACTGGCCACTTGAGACTGAGATAGCAACCAGTTAGGACCTTCGTAATCAGATAGGCACCAATGAAGACTGCTATCGTACAGGCACTAGGCAGGCCTCTAACAACTATGTATCAACATTCTGCAGTACTATGTAAAAGTTAAGTATTGTTACATTCTGTGCAATATATATCTCTTTCTAATTTACTCTAGTGTTTATAGTTTCTGGCTGCTCCCCTCCGTACCTGCACCCGCGTGCTATCTTATTCCTGTGTCGGTCTCATCCACTCGGCCACCGACACCTACGACGAGGCTGGGACACAAAAGTGGCGACGAGGATGGGATAGACGAACCGTGGACCAGCCCGCTTGTAGCAGCCAGACAGCAGCAGTCGGAGCACGCAGAAATTGCTCCCGCCCACCCACCCTTATTATAAGATTTTTGGGGGAGCATTTTCAGTTACGTGTTTGTGGACTTTTTTGTTGCAGAGCGTCCACTTTCATATTGCATTTGTGTTTTGTTATAAGTTACTTGTATACGCGGCGCCTAATCGGTCAGCATGGCCACTACCCCGAACCCAAACTTAATGGAAATTATTCAGTTACAGACGGCGCAAATCACTCAACTACTGCAGGCCGTGTCGCAGTTGACGGCACAGGCTGCTCACCAACAACAGCCGTCACATCAGCAGCCCACACCTGCCGCTGCACCGCTTCCTACATTTCGCCAGTACAACGAACGTGAGGAAGAATGGAGCGACTACTTCGCACAATTTCAAGAACTCGTCGCGGCTCATCAACTTACAGGTCAGACTGTTAAGCATCTTTTATTGTCCGTGGTGGGCCCCAAAACCTTTGTGTTACTGCAGAAACTATTCCCGCAAGCATCTCCTCGTGATGTAGACTGAACAAATAGTAGAGGCACTCAATGCTCATTATGAGAGAAAAGTTCTCGTAGCTGCGGCACGGTACCGATTTTTCAGACTTAAAAAATTACCGCAGCAATCACACCAAGAGTGGATTACGGAATTGAAGGGCTTAACCCGCCAATGTAAATTTACTTGCTCTTGTGGACTTTCGTATAGTGACGTGATGTTGAGGGATGCGATTACGCAGAATATTCAGGACCCCAGAATTAGAGCAGCAATTCTGAAACAGTCTGACCCTTCATTAGACAGTGTACTGCAGCTTATTGAAGCGCATGATACTTTTGACTTAGCAGATGTAGAAATGCAAAGCCACAGTGTTAATTCAGTGCGCCGCAACGGTCGCTTTCCTAGCCGTAGTTCTCAGTGTGGCACTAGTGATTCTTACAATAGTACAGGCCGTGCTGAACAGACTGAACGGTAGCCAGTGTCAAAGTGCGACACAAAGGTCGCCACGTCGTGTTCGAAACAGTAATTTGAATAACGGGCGCCAACGCTCATTTCAGAAAAATGTCCGTAAATCTTGCCCCCAGTGTGTATCTCGCCACAAACGTGCACAGTGCCCTAGTCGCAACGTAACCTGTTATCAATGTGGCAAAGCAGGACACGTACAAACAGTGTGTATGCAAAATAGAAATTGCAAGAATGGTGCCATTCAGAACATTGCTTCGCAGAGTGCGAGAACAATTCCTTCTGTAAATGTTATACATGCTATCAACTTAAACGGTGCTTCTATTGATTCTCACATGCAAGAAAGTTCTGCTTTTTTTTTTTTTTTTTTTTTTTTTTTTTTTTTTTTTTTTTTTTTAATGGTCTTCTCAGAAGTGCTGCCTTCTTTGAAAGCTGGACTTCATGTGTGCCAAGTCAACTGATCACTTTAACAGCAGTTCTACGTTAGCAGGACTTTTGAGCAGTCGCTCTTTTGCCCTACTCAGATGGTGGTCACCTTTACTATCGGAGGTCCCGCACCTGCTATTATGGTGGATCTTCAATAATTGCACGTGGAACTCTCACACGATGCCATCTCGCGGGGTGTACTGTGCCCGTATATTCTAGGTGCCTAGTGGTCGGTCGCAGGATTTCTACTTTGCTTAGTAAGTTCCTTGTGTGCTTGATTATGAAGTCTTGCACAGTGTCCATATGGAGCTCGTCATGCAACTCTCTCGTCCTGGCCCATCTAGGGGCTCGTAGAATGAGTCGGAGGCACTTGTTTTGCAGTACTTGTAACATTTTTATATTGGTGGGACATGCCGTTCCCCAAGACGAGCATCCGTGTGTCATGGCAGGGAGGACCGTGGATTTGTATAAACGAACTTTGGTCTGTGTGGCCATCTGGGTACTATACAATAACGGAAACAGTTTATGGATTAATTTAACCATTTTTTCTTTCTTAAGTAAAATGTGGTGTTTAAATGTTAACTTATTATCGAGCTGCACTCCGAGATATCGAACTTGCTGAGACCAAGGAATATTTGTATGGTTTATGTGGAGAGTATCGCGTAGATCAGGTCGTCGCCTGGTGAACATTACTGCCTTGGTTTTGTCGGCATTTATCGTGATCATATTTTGATGTGCCCAACTTTCAGTAAGCGTAAGCTGACGCTGGAGTCTGATGATGGCGGCGGTCAGACGCCGACTGCTAGCCAAGAATGCAGTGTCATCTGCGAACTGAGCAATTGTAACTTGGCGGACGGTCGGTAGGTCGTTAACATATAGGATAAACAGTGTCGGCGATAAAACAGAACCTTGTGGTATGCCTTCCTGGAGCGTTCGAATACCAGACCGTTGATTTTCCAGCCGTACAAAGAATCGTCTGTCTGTTAGGAAATTGTCCACTAGTTTGATCAGGTGTAGTGGGATTAATCCAATATTATGCAGTTTAACTATTAAGTTAGCCCTCCAGACTTTGTCATACGCAGTCTCAATGTCTAAAAACGCTGCAGCTGTGTAATACGCCCGGTTCATATTATACGACAGAAACTCCGTAACTCGCAACAGTTGGAGTTCGGCTGAAAGGTGGGATTGGAAAGCGTATTGATCTGGTCTTATTACATCGTGTTCTCGTAAAGGAATTCTGAGTCGGTGAAGAATGATCCTTTCAAATATCTTGGACATAGTCGGTAACAAGCTTATGGGTCTATGATTGCCAGGTTGTCGTGGGTCCTTTTCAGGTTTTGGTATAGGCGCAATTCGTGACTTCTTCCAGTCAGTGGGGAAATAAGACAGTAACAGACAGCTATTTAGGATTCTTGTTAAAAGAACAAGTGGCTTCCTAGGAAGGTGTTTCAAGTGGACGTTGGATATGCCGTCTGGTCCTGCAGCTGAATGCGTTCCCAAGTTTCTGATAATTTTACGGATTTCTGTCGGTGTTGTCAACTGTGGTTGCGTGTCATCTCTTGCTCGTCGTATGACCTGAAGTTGCCGTTCTACGTCTCGAATGTGTCGACGTGGTATATCGAGGTCATCAGCCCGTAATGTATTTTGGTGCTCATAGGTTTCTGCAAACAGTTCTGCCTTCAGAAAGGGATCGAAGACTAATCCTGCTGGTCCAAGTAATGCTGTTTTTGGCGCTTTAGGGGTTTTCATCGCTTTAAGGAGGTTCCAGTCCTTACGTTCATGGAGCAGAAAAGACTCCATTCGATCTTCCCACATTTCTTGTCGCCACTCTACGGCCCTCCTATGTAGTTCCCGGGTAAGTCTACGCAGTTCGCGTTTGTCTGCCGGATTTCTGAATCTTGTCCACCTCTTTCTAACCCTATTTTTCAGCGATTTTAGATCTTGGATGAGAGGAGAAAATTCATCCGTGGGCCTCCTTTCAAACTGGACCGAGACTGTAGCATGTTTATATGCGTCTTTTATGTGTCTGGACAATTCATTGATAGAGTTATCAATAAAAGCGGTGGACGAGACATCGGCTGTGGGGCGTATATGTCTCTGTAAATAATGTGCATATTGGTCCCTGTTCGTGATATACTTCAAGGGAGGTCTCGGAGGTTCAATAGCCCTGTTTAAGTGACCAATCACAGGGTTATGATCTGAGGTGAGATCATTTATCGTGACTAAGTTCGGATTAAACCTCAAGTTCTTAAGTATAGTGATGTCCAGCACATCCGGTCTGTGGTTCCGGTTCCTTGGAATGTGTGTAACATCGACGGGTACGTAGGTTATTGCTTGCAAGCGCTCTTCTAAATTGTAGAGCTGTTGGCCCTTAGGATTATTTGCGCGAGAATTCCACGCAAAATACTTTGCATTGAGATCCCCGAATAAAATAATTTTGTCAAAACTATCGAAAATGGTGAGAAGATCCTCTTCGTCCATAGGATCAGCTGGACGAATGTAACCAGCCACCAGCGTGACATTTCCATACTGCGTGTTTATGGTGACTGCAGTGGCTTCGAGTGTGTTAAGCGGCGGTAAAGTTTCGACTGAATGTGGAATGAAGTCACGTAAATATATAGCGGTGCCTCCCCCTCGCCTTCCCTGTCGGTCTGTCCGATACCCCACCATGTTCGGAATTTTGAAGGTCTGTGTTCGTCGTAAATGTGTTTCTGTCAGAAATAAGATGTCCACTTTGTGGCGGGTTAGAAAGTCACAGAGTTCTGTTTTCTTATTTTTGACTCCTTCGGCGTTAAAATTACAAAATGTTAAGTCGCAGGTCCTGTGGATCCTCGCAGCCATTACGGAGCAAAGATTTGCATTACGCCGTCCACCAGGACCATTATTTTGGATAAGATGTCAGGTGCTGTGTTGAATTGACGGAAAGTATTTGTTATGACTGCAAAGATGTTTCGTTGACGAAGATTTGAAAAGAATGAGTGAATGCCTCTCACAGTCTCAAGTATTTCAGCAAAATCAGATGTTGGTTGGCCTTGAGTGGCATCTGATGTGTTCGCGGCGGTATGTTGTGCGCCAGGGATCTTCCAAGGATTCTTTTTTCGCAAGACCGGGAACTCTTGTGGATTCTGGATGTTAACCGATGTTTGGGGTTGAGTCGTTTGTCGTCTCGATTGAAAAGACTGGGCTTGTGCTGTGTATATGCGCAATGCTTCTTGAAATTTTTCACACCCTCTCCAAGAAGCAGCGTGATCCTTGTTACAATTAACACACGTCGGTTTATGGCCGCGAGGTTTATCGCAGTCTTTCGATAGGTGGTGTCCTGGACATCTTACGCAACGAGCTGGCAGGGTGCAATAATTGGCCGTGTGGAAAAACCTCTGGCACCTTTTACACTGCGGAGGTCCATCTTTATTCCTGTACGTTTCAACAGTGACTCTCGTATCGAGGATGTGTTTAATGTCATATATAGACTCACTTTCTGGTCCTGGCGGTAAGGAGACGCAGTAGACAGGTTGTGGGATCAATTTCTGTGTGGCGTCATCCCGTGATTTGAACTGAAACACAGTCGCATTGTGAAATCCCAGTTGTCGTAATTCACTTTCTACATCTGTGTCCGGCACTTCCGCTGGCAGATATTTTATGACGACTTTTAACACTTTGTCTTTTGGATTCTGATGGGTATAGAACGGTATATGATGTGCATGGAAAAATTGTAAAGCGGCTCTGTGGTCTTCTATTGAGGCAAAATGATATTTAATGGAATCACCTTTATAGATTGCTTGTACTGGGCCCGTAATGTGTTTCTTAAGTTCTGTATTGAGCATCAGGTATTTTCCAGTGTATTGAATGGTTACAGGTGGGACTTTCAACGGCTTCTCCTTTGGCTGAGCCGCAGCAGATGTGGTTGCGCCCTGATTTGTCGTGGTAGTCGGTGTAGGTGCAGCCTCCTGATTGTCTGTATCTGCGCTCAAAGGAGCAAATTTGTTTCATGTAGTTACTACAGACTGTTTCTTAAGTGTTGCTGTGGGTAGCTGTGCATGTTTGCGCTTAGTCCCGGACTTCACTTGTTGAAAACCTTGATTTGTGTCGTGTTCGTCAAGGTCCATGTCCTCAGGGCGGTTTTTCCCGTCCTGGGGGTCCTCTTCAGATGAGTCATCTGTGAGCCAGGGAAGCCCACATTGGGCTGCAAGTTCCATTGCTCTTAGGTCGCGGGCTCTGCGGTCCTTATTGGTAATGACCGAGTCCGTCTCTTGAACATGGTTGGTACTCGTTGCGGCTGGGTAGGGTATGTTGTCTAGCTGTGAGGAATGTCGTCTGTGAGACGATTGTGACGATTGTCTATCCATGGAAGCGTCCCTGGTCGCAGATGCTGTTCTTGACCGTGAACCAGTCTTTTGCCTGGACACACAGCGGCTGTCCGTCCGTGGACGGGCACCTGATACGTCACCATCGGCTAAGCTCAGCCTACTGCTGCCGAGTCCAGCAGCGGGGTTGTTCATGCCGAGACGGCCATCGAAAGTAACTTCCGCGCTCGTATGTGAACGCTCACCCCCAGAACCGGGGGTGGCGGAAACCGAAAACGAGTTTTGATCTATCGCTGAAACTGCGTACTACACAAGAATCAGCAATAACAAGTAACGTTGTTTCGATCGGGTAATAACTACTAAACTACAAACTACGAACTATCGATACAGACGCGATGTTTACACTTCAGACTGTGTTGATGTGACGACGTGTGAGAAAGTTCTGCGCCTATGGCAAAACTATATAGTGCACCACGTAGCAAGCGCCGACGAGCGCGTAAAACAGTGCAACGGAAAAGGGTTCGGGACAAGCAAAATGACTATGAACAGTGCATTCCTGTAGTGAAAATAGTGCCTTCTGCATCTGCTCCTTGTAATAGTGCCCAGTACTGTGTAGCTAGTGACAGTAGACATCAAGTAGCTACTCAAAAGTGTAGTGCAGTAGTTAGTAAATCTGGAGTAGCTTCGCATGCTTGCGCGGACGCCGATCCGGCGGTAGTGCCATCTAGTTACAGTGTTGTTAATCCGCTGCGTGCCGAGTCTGCGCCGCTTACTTCACTACGCGGCCCTCGCAAGCGCAGTAAACAACCCGTAGCAGACGTTGCCCACATTCGCGCACCTGTCGAGCGCCGCAAGCAAAAACTGTTTGTGACTCTCTTCATAGAAAATAAGACGGTGCAATTTCAGCTTGATACTGGTTCCGCTGTCACATTAATAAATAACGATACTTATGAACTTCTGGGTTCGCCAAAATTGTCGCCGTGTCAACAAGTGCTAACAGCGTACACAGGTCAAAATATTCCCGTGCTAGGAACGTGTAGCCTGCCCGCCTCTTTTCAAGGTGTAACAAAAACAGTTGCTTTTGTAGTTCTTCAGGCCAAATCTACACAGAACATTTTTGGACTAGATGCTTTTGACTTGTTTGGTTTATCAATTCAAAGAGATGTGCTTCAGATTTCGTCAGTAGTGCCTCAGGACAAAATCAATGCTTTATGTGAAAAATACAGTGATTTGTTTTCGCCGGAACTAGGTTGTGCAAAAGACTTCGTGGCACATGTAACTTTAAAAGAATCTGCAGTTCCAAAATTTCGTAAAGCTAGACCAGTGCCTATCGCAATGCGTGATACAGTTGCCGCAGAACTTACACGTTGGAGAGATAGTGGGGTGATTTCTCCTGTTTCTGCGACTCAATGGGCCTCGCCTATAGTAATTATACCCAAGCCGTCAGGAAAACTTCGTCTCTGTGCGGACTTTCAATCAACAGTGAACAGTAAAACAATGGTAGACACTTATCCTCTGCCCAGACCTGAGGAACTTATGGACAAATTAGGACAGTCTCGCTTCTTTTCCAAGATTGATTTAGCAGAGGCATACTTACAGAATCCACTTGATGACGAGTCAAAAAGGTTTTTCGTCATTAATACTCACATGGGCCTTTTTCAATTTCAACGTCTACCCTTTGGCAATTCTTCCGCCCCCGCTATTTTTCAGCGTTTTTTGGAACAGCTGACAGTTTCTGTACCGTGTTGTTCGAACTATTTAGATGATATTGTGGTATCCGGACGTACAGTTGAACATTTAGCAAACCTGGAGTGCCTTTTCAAAGTTTTGACTGCAGCAGATCTACGTTGCAATAAAGCAAAGTGTTCTTTTTTTTTTTTTTTCAAACTGAAATAGAGTACCTAGGCCATGTGATTAATGCCCAAGGAATACATTCCTTACAGTCACATCTTCGAGCAATCAAAGACTTGCCTCCTCCTAAGAATGTGCACGACTTGCAAGCAGTAATGGGAAAGCTGAACTATTATTTCAGGTTTATTCCCAATGCCTCTCAGATTGCAGCTCCACTGCATCACTTACGTAGGAAGAATGTTCCTTTTGTGTGGTCCAAAGATTGCCAGGCGGCTCCTCCACAGCGTTTCTGACTGGCCACGCCCCAAGGGACCATGGCAACGTTTACATATTGACTTTGCCGGACCTTTCTGGAATACGCGCTGGTTAATTGTTGTAGACGCTTTCAGCAAGTTTCCTTTTGTGATTGCCATGAACTCAACGACAGCTTCTAGTACAATCAGTGCCTTAACATCAGTGTTCTGCATCGAAGGCTTGCCTGAAACTATCGTCAGTGACAATGGACCTCAGTTTGTTAGTGCGGAATTTCAACAGTTTTGTCGTGTGAATGGCATTCAGCATATCACCACCGCACCTTTTCACCCTCAGTCCAATGGTGAAGCAGAACGTTTCGTTCGAACATTCAAGTCTCACATGGAGAAGATAAAAGGTCAGCACTCCAGGCAGCAAGCTCTTCAAATTTTCCTGTCTACGTATCGATGCATGCCACGTGACGGCCCGTCTCCTGCCGAGCTGCTACACGGCCGCCATCACCGCACTCTCTTTCACCTGCTGCAGCCTCCCACGCACCGAGTCGGTTCGTATGGCGCTACGCGTTTTCAGGTTTCCACGCCGGTGCTGTACAGGGTGTTTGCTGGCAACAAGAAGACATGGTTGCCGGGCACCATTTAGCGCGTGCTCGGTCGCAATATGTATGTTGTACGTTCTTCCACAGGGTCGGAGCTGCGGCGCCACGCAACCCAATTGCGCTTGCACAGGCCGCGCGATCCTGTCTCCGGTTTCTTGATTCCAGACCCAGTTCACCGCCAGGGAGCACAGCCACATCGCTCGCCGCCGGGTCCAGCTTCCCCGGACGACGAGATCGTACCCATGGAGGTGGACGCACCTCCGACGCAGTCGTCGCCGCCGCCGTCACCGCCGCAGATAAAGCGTCACCGAGAGGGACTCCGGGACCGTGCTGGCCCCTCCAGCTTGGGCTACGCACCTCAGACGAAGATGACCTGGTCAATCTGGGCGGAGGCGGGCGCCCTTCCCCAGGTTTCGGCGGGTTCCCTGGAGGATCTCAAGGCAGATGCCGGGGCGCGGACGGCGTCTCGATCCCAGCCTCAGCTACGACGCCGGTCCCACCAGTAACGCCCCCGCCAGGTCCACCTCCAAGTGCCGTCGCCGTGGCCCTCAGCCCTACGCCACGACGGCGCGGCGGTTTTGGGGGGGGGGGGGGAGGGGTGTGGTGTCGCACAAGTACAAAGTGCGCGCCACCTACTTTCGCCGCGCGCCGCCATGCACGCACGGCGCGGCGTTCTCACGACGACAGCCACGAGCGCCCTCTGCTGCAACTCCGCTCGTGGCCACCACTGAAGGACTGGCCACTTGAGACTGATATAGCGACCAGTTAGGACCTTCGTAATCAGATAGGCACCAGTGAAGACTTTGCTATCGTACAGGCACTAGGCAGGCCTCTAACAACTATGTATCAACATTCTGCAGTACTATGTAAAAGTTAAGTATTGTTACATTCTTTGCAATATATATCTCTTTCTAATTTACTCTAGTGTTTATAGTTTCTGGCTGCTCCCCTCCGTACCTGCACCCGCGTGCTATCTTATTCCTGTGTCGGTCTCATCCACTCGGCCACCGACACCTACGACGAGGCTGGGACACAAAAGCGGCGACGAAGTTGGGACACAAAAGATATCAGATATGTTTCACATAATTGCTTATCTAGGTAGAAATTCTGTTAACAAGAATTCTAAACCTACTCTTTGTGGGTATCATACCCTTCTATTAACAAAGTGGAGAATACTTGCATTCTCTTGAGTACTATTGGACCAGTATTTGTCTAGGACACTCTTAACGAATTCCTCGTAATTCTTGCAAGTTCGTCCTACTCACAGTCCCCATGATAAGGCTTCTTCCTCCATGTTACTTGTAATGCAACTTATTTTTCTTCGTTAGTCTAAATCTTTCGACAACACGAACTTAAACTTACCTAAAAATGCTTTCAGGTGCATATTACCTTTTGGATAAAATCACTGACCACTTGCTGAATACCAACCACCTTATCTCAGACCACCTTAGTCTTACTCTCTACAAGATAGTGTACGCCACGGTGGAGTAGCCGAGCGGTCTAAGGCGCCTCGCTGTGGAGCGCGCTGTTGCTGAGTTGAAAAATAGTCCGTTACATATGGATTATCGGTTTTGTGATTATGTGAGCGAGAATGATGAAAATCATTAATCAAAACGCTACTGTGATGTGAGTAAACAGAACACAGATAACACAGGTGAGGTGGTAGTGATTTGAAGATTATGGAGATATGGGAGAAGATCTCTTGGAGGAGAACGTGGTAGAAGGCAGAGACGATTATTAGCCTATGATAAATGTAAAAGTGCCTGCTGTTGAATCAATTGCTGTTATTGATACAGGTAGTGAGTAGAGATCAGAAATCGGCTCCGAAATGTTGCTTAAAACCCGCCAGCGGGCCCGGCCACGCCAGCGGGCGTTATGACGTCATCGGCTCTGCCCACTGCGCTCATGGGCCTGCCGACGCGGTTCGCCTGCCTTCGCCGGGCCGGGTAGTACCAACACCACCTAGAGACAAGGCCTCACAACTGGCCGTGCTATGTCACACTGACCAGGCCGCGGCCGCCAGCTTACTGGCTGCCCGCTACGAGGCAGTGGGCATGCCCCAGCGGCGGCCAGCCATTCACTTGGCGGCCGCGGCCTGGTCAGTGTGACGTGGCACGGCGTGTTGTGAGGCCTTGTCTCTAGGTGGTGTTGGTACTACCCGGCAACAGACTCACGAGCCGTGTTGTCGGTACACGCTATCGGCGGGGGCCAGCGGGTAGAGTCAACGGGCAAAATGAGCAGTGTGGGCCGAGACGGCGGGCAAAACGGGTACAACGAGCCCAATCGCTGGGCCCACAGGTACGGCGAGCCTGGCGAGCTGAGCCGAGCCTGTGACTGTTACCGAAGACTTGCAGAATTTTCGCACCAGATACAAGTCATGCATGTTAATTATGTTGCTAACTCTTATTTATACATACAGTGCTTGTGTATTAGTTACCTGTGCTTTATTCCAAACTTGATGAAATGTTGACTTGTCACAAAATAAGACGAAGGTAACTCTTACAGAATATTAGTGTAGTGCATGGCAAGGGGTACTTCATTTACAAATTCTCTAAAATCTAAAGTTTTATTACAATCTTGATTAAATTTTGCACACTTGCGATTCAAAACAAGGGGAAGATCAATGTATACAAAAGGTTCTTGTGATATACGGTAGAGGTTCATCACTTCTAGAATTCCACGAAATCTATTGCCATCTTTAAGAAATTTCGCACACTTGCGAATCAAAACAAGACGAAGGTCACTGAAGATCTGTGTGGTACGTGGTGGGGGGTACTTCACATAAAAGATCACCTTGGAAATAGATTCTGGCATTGGTAGCCAGATAAAAGACCTCTTTGCATATAATTCTGGCCGTAAAGGCCACATAAAAGCTTCGTGTGAACTACTAGGGACTTCATGTTACAAAATCTCTTGTTCCCCTGCCCAACTGGGAACTGACTTGAATTGAAATTAATTTAGCAGTGGAAGTTAAAGGAAGGTGGCGAACACACATAGAAGATCACAGTAATTAATTTTACAATTATTAATAGACAAGCCATTACTCACAAAATCATTTCAATGGGGTGGCTGAGAGAACATTTATGGCGTAACTGATATAACTTACTAAATGAATCTGAATTTTTGTCACCACTAGTGAGAAACAATATCAAATAAAAGGGGTGGAAGGGTAGTCATTAATTACTATTTACAGGCAAGGCAAAATTACACTGAACTTCAACTTATTGAGCTCAAACACAAGCAAATGGGGAACCAATTTTGATACACAATAAAAACGCATCCCACTGAAATAATGTACTTAAGTTAACCTATCTTACACAGACGAAGCCCAGCATTGAATTAGCACAAAGTACACTGAACTGAATTCTATTGGTGGAAGATTTACAATCATCAAACATTCATTCATTCACACTCAATGCAATAGCGACATTCACCAAAGTCAGCGTGTTGAAACGAATCAAAAGCATGCGCCGCTGGCGTAGACAAGGTTTCAGCGAGCCGGAATGTACCACACAACACAATAAGAAATTAATCTCCGTAGGTGGCTCTAGTCTGTCGTACCCGACTTGAGATGGTGCGTGGGTATATCGAAGTTCAGTTGTATTTAAGTTAGGCCTTGAGCAAGCAAACTAACTGAGAGACACGGCATGCGTCGGCTACATTATATGATCACACCCTACTGACGGTGAGGTGGTTAAAAATCGGACTCATTTCAACAAAAATCACAACGGATTTGTGAGCAGTGAAGAGAACTCAAGAGACTAGCTATGAACACTCGAAGTCTGAGTCCGGACACATGTGATTCCGAAAAATTGTAAAAATACAAAATTAAATTTCCGAGAAATAAAGAAAATTAGCCGGCCGCGGTGGCCGAGGGAACTACGGCGCGCCAGTCACAGTCTGCACGGCCACTACGGTCGGGGGTTCGAATCCCCTCTCGGGCATGGATATTTGTGCCGTCCTTAGTGTTAGCTAGTTCATAAGTAGTTTGTAATTTTAGGGACTAATGACCCCATAGTTAAGTCCCATAATCTATACAAACATTTGAATATTTGAAAGAAAATTAACTATAGCGTGCAACACTTACAAATGCATAGAATTTCATAAGGGAGCTAATGAAATGCAGCTACACGTGATTGGGAGAGTTTACATAGATGGATGACGTCCAGTGTCCAAAACCAGAAATGAAATAATTACAAAGTTGGAGTAGGTAAAAATAAGAACAACGGTATTCAACCCCCAGAAATACGTATTATTTCATAATCAATCTATTAAAGGAAGTTGTACAAGGCTCAGAGAGAATTACTGACCAAGACTAAGTGCGAACTACAAGTTCGGAAAAGAAACAGCTAAGTTAAAGTAGGCGGAGAGAAAAGATCACGAAATATTAATGAAAATCAGAAAGTTACACGCATAATTACTAGCCTCAAGGGCATGTAACAGCCACAGGGGTAGCTGTGTATTAGTCACGGAAGGCAAAAAGACAAGAAATATTTCACATGCACTGCACAAATACAACATATCCCCTCTTAATAATCGCGTCCCACAAAGCTAGAAAGAATTTACTGTACACCGCCACATAATCACAAAATGTTTTAATATACCAGGCCATTACCAATTTGAAACTAGTGACATATTCACCGCGTTTATCTGCAGGAAGTCACTGGAATTAAAACAAAAAATGTTTCCGTTCATGATCGGAGAAAATATTCCGAAAAATGAAAGTTCTAGAGTCTAAGTTGAACATACCAGACAACGAATCGCTAACATCTCTAGGGACACGAAGGCAGAACAAACTTACCAAACCGAAGAGCAGCCCAAGAGTGACCACTGGCCAGCAGGTAGCCGCCCATCACCGGATGTACAGACAGAGAGAGAGAGAGAGAGAGAGAGAGAGAGAGAGGTGTGGCGACAGAAGAGACTAGCATGACACCCTAGAGAGACTCGCTCCGCGCATTGCCAACAAAAAATCTGATTAACTGGTGCATAAACCTCTTTGGTATCATTAATATCAGCAGTTGGTAAAGACTACCTATCGACACCAAGCCAGCGAGATTGCAAGACGATCAGGCAGCAGCCGACAGCGAAATTTCTCATATACAGACAGGCACTCCAGAAGATTCTCATACTTAGACAGAAATAAAGCAATCACATACTCTCATAGGGACAGTGGCGTAAAGGGGAAGCCGTTCATGTTGCCACATTCATAGACATAATAATAATTTTAAACATAATAAAATAGAATCAACACTAATATACTATTATTGGAAATAACATTAAAATATTAAATGAAACGCTATTTCTCAGGTCTAGAAAAAAGTGGGGTTCTAGTTCAACAGAAGCCCGATCTAACGACCTTAAATAAATTACAAATTTAAATAATATATGGAAGACGATAGACGGCCGTCTTTCACACTTACGAATTCTCTAAAATCTAAAGTTTTATTACGATTTTAATTATATTTTGCACACTTGACATTCAAAACACGTGAAAGATCAATGTATACAAAAGATTCGTGTGGTACATGGCGGAGGGTTTTTCACTTGTAGAATTCCTCAAAATCTATAATTTTATTGCGATCTTGATGAAATTTCACAAACTTGTTTATCAAAACTAGGGGAAGGTCACTGAAGATTTCGGTGGTACAACTCAGAGGGTACTTCACTTACGAATTCTCTAAAATGTAAAGTTTTATCAGCTTTCCGCAAACTCAAGTTATTACATCACAAAACAAAAGTTGTATTTTAATTCCGTACGATTTTATGTAGAAAAATATATTAATAGCAAATGTTTTATGCATTCGCTCCAGTTATGCTATAGCAATGCATTGACAGTACACGCTTTAGTATCCATTGCGAAGGGGTTTGATGGAGATGTTTCATTCCATGTGCGCAGCTCAGCGGTTGACAGGCCCGACGCGAAATGAGGCGGGCAGCACAGCGCAGTCTAATGGGGCCGCGCAGACTGGGAGGGGACACGACGCTGATGCGATCTGCACCTGTGCTGGGTTGCATCTGGGTTGCGTATCGCTGCAGCTGAAGCAAAGTTGCCAGCACCGAGTGCCATACTGTGGGCAACATCACAGGCAGGCATACAGGGGTGGCGGGAAGTGGGCAAGCAATCTGCCGTACGCTGTATATTGAAAGTAGCATTATTATTCGCTGTTCAAAATGTTCCAATGTTTGTAAACCTATTGGACCATACTCCTATGGTCATCAGTCCAAGATTGACAAATTACTTAAACCAACTTATACTGAGGGCAACACACAGACCTACGCACGTGGGAGGACTCGAACCTCAGGCTGGAAATGCTGCGAAATGTTGCTTAAAAGCCGCCAGCGGGAGCTATCAACACCACCTAAAAGACAAGGCCTTACAACAGGCCGTGCCTACGTCACACTTAGAGGCCGCGGCCGCCACCTCACTGGCTGGCCGCTGGGGCACGCCTACCGCCGCGCAGCGGCCGGCCAGTCAGATGGCAGATGGGGCCTCTAAGTGTGACGTAGGCACGGCCTGTTGTAAGGCCTTGTCTTCTAGGTGGTGTTGGAGCTATGATATCACCGGCTCGGACCGGCTGGACTCGTGGGCCTGCCGACACGGCTCGCCTGTCTTCGCCAGGATGCACGGTACCCGGCAACACACTCACGAGCTGTGTTGTGGGTTAGGCCGTCCGCACACGGGTCGTTTCGCACTCGTCGTGGGAGCGATTCGCGTCTCGTCCATCACGTGAGTCTTGTGAGAACCTCGCGATGCACACAGGTCGATTGGCACTCGTCGCGGGCGCAATTTTCCTTGCCAGCTAGCGACTTCCAACAGGGAAATACAAAACTGTGTTGGTTATTTACTCCAATAATTGCGCTATAATGGACAGCTGTAGTGATCAGGGGGACGCTGTGATGTTTTACTGGTACCGGCGCAAGAAAAAAAGACACAAAGAGTGTTATGGGTGCATCCGTACATAGAGCGGAATTTTCATCTTCGGTTGTTCGTTGGCACTAGAAACCTGCAAGAGACTGATACAAAATTTTAGCATTCTACAGAATATGAATAACATGGCTTGAAAAAATGGGATATACCCGAAACTAGTCGCCAATAAAAATGTAAATAAACATCAGCAGCTCTGTATGAGATATAAAAATAGTCTTTTCTTGCATATTTGCGAGCTGCAAGACACGACATACTGAAAATTTTTGTATGTTATCTACTTATTTATTTATTAAAAGTTCATAACAAGTGATTGCATTTAGATCTCAGGGGCTCTAAAGTGTTTAGGCACTGGAAATAGAGAAAAAACACACGGTAAATTATCTCTCTGACATACGATCCGCTCGTCACGTCGAACTTTCCCGTGCACTGCAGGTCGCAAGAGACGAGCGTCGCTCGCGACGACGTCGAGAAGATTACGAGACGCGTGCTAATCGCCTCATTGGCGGCCCCTCATTTACTTACGTGGGCAGTCACATGGGGACGGAATCGCGTCGATGGCGAATCGCAGCAGCGACGAGTCGAATTGACCCGTGTGCGGACGGCCTTACACGGAATCTACGGAGGCCGTCGGTCGGGTCGGCGGGCACAACGGGTACAGTGGGCCTAGCCAGCGGGCCCAAGGGTACAACGAGCCAATTTTCTGGGTACATGGGTACAGCAAGCCTGGCGAGACGGGCCGAACTGAGCCTGGCGAGCCTGGCCTGTGGCTGTTACCGAAGAGTCGCAGTGTTTTCGCGACATATAAAAGTCTTGCATACTAATTGTGTATGTGGCTACCTCTACTTTATACATACAGTGCTTGTGTATTAGTTGCCCCTGTTTTTATTAAAAACTTGATGAAATGTTCACTGGTCACTTTGAAAACAAGAGGAAGGTCACTCTTACATAAGATTCGTGTAGTGCATGGCAGAGGGTACTTCACTTACGAATTCTCTAAAATCTAGTTCTATTGCGCATTTAAGAAATTTCACACACTTGCTGATCAACACCAGGGGAAGGTCACTGTCTATATTACATTCGTGTGGTACATGGCGGAGGGTACTTCATTTACGAATTCTCTAAAATGTAAAGTTTTTTTCAGCTATCCGCTAAACTCAAATTATTGCATCACAAAAACAACCATATTTTAATTCGTAGGATTTTATATAGAAAATGTGTTAATAGGAAATGTATTGTGCATTCGCTCCAATTATTCTATAGCAACATTACCGTTTAATTTATTTTTATATTTTACGCACTTTCCTTAACAAATATATAGTAAAAACGATATCACCGGTTTTTTTTTTTTTTTTGCTGCAAACGCGCTGCTACAATGGTTTCACCGTAAAACAATTACTTTATATTCTTATTATTCATTTCGAATACTTTTCTGTTCAAGAATGAGTTAACAGAATGTACAGTTGAAACAGCAATTATAAGCTTCTACTCTTCCCTCGGCCATAGGTGTGTGTGCATTGTCGTTAGTGTAAGTATACTTGGGCAGTATTTGACGTGAAGGATTGTGATGGAGATGTTTCGTTCTACCTGCGCAGTGTGCAACAAAGCAGCACAGGCCGGACGAAAAATCAGACGGGAGGCACAGCGCAGTCTAATGGGGCCGCGCAGACTGTGAGGGTACACGACGCTGATGCGAAATGCACGCGCGCCGAGCAGTATGTCGCTGCGTCTGAGGCACAGTATCAGTGCCGCACGCCACTCTACGGACAACAGCACAGCCAGGCAGAAAGGGGTGGCGGGGAGCGGGCAAGCAGTCTGCCGCACGCTGTGTATCGAAAGTGGCACTATTGTTGGCTGTTCAAAATGTTCCAATGTTAGTAACCTATTGGACCATACTGCTATGGTCATCAGTCCACAGACTTACAAACTACTTAAACCAACTTACACTAAGGACAACACACGCACCTATGCCCGATGGAGGAGTCTAACCTCAGGCGGGAGTAGCCGCCCAGTGCTGTCACTGGCTGTCCGAACAATACTGCCTTACGACTGAAAGTGTTTGACATATACTAGTGATTCGTTTTTCAACATTTAAGTTCTCATTCTTATTTCATTTGTTTATTATACATTTCAATTACTGGGTACTTATATCTCTCTACAGTTTCATTTAGTGAAACATTTTAACATCATAATATCAACACCCAGCCCAGAAAATTTTAATTTTATAGTAATAGATCATCGATAATTTAATAGATAATGGGATGCAACGTTTTATAGTTTCTTAAATAAAGAAAACCAATCATTTTATTTCTAAGGAACTGGTAATATTTTAGGTAATTTTGTCACAATTGTGATAGTTTATGTAATTAATGCTAATTTTTTTTCAATCCTTACATAATGTGATCAGAATCTCAAAGATACATCATAATGCTTATAATATTTCGTCCAGGGACGCTTTTGTTCAGGGATTTTGCCGATGGAGGCATTTGCGCACGACACACCAGAGACCCACCAGCCTGCCAGCCCAGGGGGTGGAGAGGGACTGCCCCGAGGGAGCCAGCAGGAAACGCCCCAACTTTCACCTTCGTACCAGCCGCCGCAGCGCATTCTCTCGCTTCAGAGGGGCGAGCCTGGCGAATTGCCGTGGCTTTCTTGGAAAGATGTACACAGTGAAATCAGCCTGACTTTAGGAGCGGCAAGATAAATGGCGACAACGGACGCAGGGCAGACAAAGCCCTTATCTTCAGATACCAGAGGAGTCATTTCTAAAAAACAGCAACGGCATCGCAGATAAACCGTGGACCCCTGCAGTTAGGAAGAAGATCAGCAAACCCCTGCAGTGCAAACGTGCGTGAGTGGGAGAGGGACTGTGTTTCTGTATAGAAAAAGTGGTTCCACCAAAACAATGTTTCTGGCCAAGGAGAAAGACCCGGATAAATGGCATACCAGGCAGGCCTAACACAAACAGCTGCCACAAAGAACTGTTTCTTAGAACCAGAAAGGAATGCAGAAGATAAAGACATCGCGCATGAAACGTAGGAAAGACACAGTTCGCGAGTCTCATCTCGGCCCACAAAAAATTTCCACCACCGACTGAGAGGCATGGTAGTGAAAACGGCGATCAGCTATAGGATGGCATTGCAAAACCAACCGACCAAATTCAGGGCCAAGGGGACTCAAAATTCGAGAAGAAGCTCTAGCTGGAGAACGAAGGGGACTTAGTGACCAACCACCGAGGAGGAGACTTGGTACGTAGCTGGAGAAGTGAAGAGATATGAAGGCAGCTCCCGCCTAGGCAGTCGCGTAACTTCGACGCCATCGCTCGGGGGCCGCGTCGCAGAGCACAGAGCAGTGCTCAAAGAAACTGATGAATACTGATCCTAGGGTTTTATTTGCGGACGGAGAAGTTAGTACTGCTTCCTCCCACAAGTCCCCTCCTAAAACCTCCACATCCTTGCAGATACTGTTGCGTAGCAGTGTTCGTTTGTACCGCCTTAAAGTACGCACGAGGTGCCGTAGTTGCTGTCCATGTCGTTATGGAAAGCATAGAGTTCTGACTAACCTGTTGTCTTCTATAGTTGTGTCCCCAGCACAGAAGACAGCACACAGGTCGTTGATTCTTCTACAGCATACAAGTGAGACTAAAATAAGTTCTGTATGATGGAAGCATAATAAGCGACTCGCGAGATTTTTAATTTTCAGGGATGCCATTTATTAATTAAATAATATAATATGAGTAACTATAGTTAATATGACACGGCCTATGCTGCCCATCGCTCATGTTGAGACCTCGACTGTTATCACTATTAGAAAAATCTTTACTCATGACCGGCGCGGTCCGGCTCGTATAGCGGCAGCTCGAGACAAACTGCGACGCGTTGCGAGAGGGCACCTGACGCTCTATTTCGCGCCAAAACAAGGCCGTCGCGCGCCTTCTGCAAAATCGCTCTTCTCTTGTTACAATAAGAGAAGGCACCTCAAACTTTTTAAATTGTCAAAACCTAGCCTGTCCTTCAGAGATATTTATTACAAATTCTCAGCTCTGAATAATTAATATTTAGTATATAATAAACAAAACTAATTTCAAAAGAAATCACGTGACGTGAAATGCAGCAGCCAATGCCAGGAGAGTACCAGTAACATAGGGGGGCTTTCCCACGGGAACCAGCACCTACTGTGCCATATGCTACTGCTCCCCACCCCACATTTCAACATATGCTGCACTTCTGTCGTTCTTCCGCGTTTAAGACACGTACGATGTTAGCAAAGAAACGGCCAGTGGCCCGAAATATGAAGTGGCCATAGGCCAGGAATATCACACGGTATAAAACAATATTTGTATGAATAAGAAATGTAAGGACACTCATGTTTCCGGGTATAGAGGCAGTGGCGTAGACAAACGTGTCGATTCTCCGAGCACACGGAGACAGCGAGTATGCGAGGCCTACGAGAAAGACAGGCTGTGACAGCGAGTATGCGAGGCCTACGAGAAAGACAGGCTGTGGTGCGCGCGTCATATCACGTGATCAAATGACGCCTGTGCCGGCGCGATCGCTAACGTATTGGCTAGCCGCTAGAAGACTCTGGGTTGTGCCCCAGCGGCTGGGCAATCCGCTACCGATCGCTCTGGCACAGGCCTCACTTGATCACGTGATATGACGGGCGCGCCGCGGCCTGTCTTTCTCGTAGGCCTCGGCGAGTATGTATATAGTACCCGCGGAGCTCATGTCTGCTGAGTACTAGCCCATGAGTGCGATGGGACGGCTGCGCCAGCGAACTTAGGCTATGCGTGCACAGGCGATTTTTCAGTCGGGGCGAAAAAAAAATCGCTGTGACGTCAGTACATTGTGGTGCGCACACAGCGACAGGAAAATCGCAGCTACTCTCAGTACCAGCATGGATTGCATCGAAACAGCTTGTTTGGTGGTGCATTTACTGCGAAGAAGAGCGAGAAAATAGCGCTAATGTCGTTACTGTGTACATCCGATTGTAAGCCAAAGGCTAGTGAAAGCTAGTGAAAGGCTAGTTTTACAAATTACACCAAGAGTTACAAAATCACCCAAATAAATTCTTTCAATACCATCGAATTGGTAAGGACAGTTTTGATACAGTGTTTCAAGCAGTAGGACCGAATATAACCAAACAAGATACGACATGGAGGAAGTGTGTACCACATGAGAAGCGCTTATCAGTAACTTTGAGGGTAGCACACATTATTTCGTTCAACAGTTTTTATTGCCCTTTTACATTATTTATCAGATACATCAAGAAAATCATTTCATTCGACAATTGTTGGTATCATTTTACACTACTAATAAGATACATAAAGAAAATGGTACGAATGCCTTCTGCAAGGCTGTGAGCCTGAAGGAATAAGGGCTGATGCGTGTGGTATGCAGATAAGGGATTATTTTGGAAACTACTTTGTGACTGCACAAGGTTCAGTACCTTGGAAAAATGAAAAAAATTAAACTGTTATAATTGTGATGTCTACATGAATGAATAAAATAAGTCAAACATGAAATACCTTTGTTATTCTTTTCTGGTCCAGACAGTTCAGTACAGTTCCTAATTAGGCTGCAGCATACTTCTCCCCATAGTTTATCTTTCAAATTGCGGTCACTGTATTCTTTTAATTTCCTGTTGTACAGGGTTTTTTGTGGTATTTTAGGGCGCACAACTGCTGAGGTCATTAGCGCCCAACACTGTTCATAGTAAAATCGAGTCGTGGTTAGAACTTAAATGGCTTTCGCCATATTTGCACGATGTCTAAAAAGTAAAACTCTGTTAGGAGAATGCGGGTCATCAGCTAAAATATCAAACATTTCAAATGGTAAACATAGATCATGACGATTAAAAAACGGACATTGCACTAAAAGATGGTACACAGTAAAAGGTTCATCACAGTGCTCACATAAGGGAGCAGGATCACCACGTAGTAAATACTGGTGGCTATAACGGCCGTGGCCAATACGAAGCCGGGCCAGAACAATCTCCTCTCGGCGAGAGGGTCGAGATGACGTTGACCAGAGATCAGGCATAGGTTTAATGGCTCGCAATTTGTTCCCTGACAGGGATGACCAATTTAAATACCAACGAGAGAGAATACGCTGGGAGACACCAGCGCGAAGGTCATCAGAGCTAGTACAAATGGTAGATAGCCGAGGAAGGATAACTGCCTCCTTGGCAGCCGTATCCGCAGACTCATTCCCCAACACTCCCACGTGGCCAGGGACCCACAGAAACGTCACAATAGTTCCGCTCGCTGAAAGAGAGGTAAGGCAATTGCGGATACTTTGTACCAGGGGATGGACAGGCTATAGTGTGCGGAGGCTCAACAGAGCACTCAGAGACTCCGAGCAAATGACAGTCTTTTTGAGCGAGTTTCGCCGGACGTATTGGGTGGCTTGATATAAAGCATACAGCTCAGCTGTGGAAATGGAACTCCACCCAGGAAGACGATATTTAAAAGAGACGTTGCCAAGTACAAAGGCACACCCAACACCCTGGTCTGTCTTTGAGCCATCAGTGTAGATGAACAAATTGTCATCAAATTAGAACCGGAGTGCCAGAAATTCTCTCCGGTAAACGAACCTAGGTGTGGAGTCCTTTGGAAGGAAATGAAGGTCCAAGTTAATACAGACTTCGGGGCTTCGCCATGGTGGAGAGGTGCTCTCTTGTACAGGGCTGGTCGCTTTTCTACTTCTGTAATTAGTCTTTCTGAATCGACAACACAACCTACAATGTCATCCGTAGCACAACTCTCGTTATCGAACATGCTGCTGGCGCAATGAACTCACTCGTATGCAACACAGAGCGGGAGCGAATGAGAAATCGCGTCCCTAGTGCGCGCGGCCCCGTGCTGTTGCCCGTGATTCATTTCGCACCTGCGACAATCACGTAGCGTGTGAAATAGGGACGTTTACGTTTTCTAAATCGCCGCTACTTTTTTGTCGCACGTGCGCGTGCTCATATTCGAGCCACCGTGTTCCATTCTTGCGACAAATAAATCGCGCGACAGAAAATCGCCAGTGCGCGCCTGACCTTAGGATCGTTGTAGTCGCGGAATTTCTGTGGAGTTGAAAGGAGCCGTTCGTAGTGTATGCAACTCGCAAGACCTTGCTCATACTCGGCCCGTTTCTGACTGTAATATTTCTGGCTTAAAGCCATCATATTAAGTTCGAAGTATTGCTTCAGTGCTGCCGGTTAGGACCAGTAGGCGACAGATGGTGAGAACCACGACAGGTGGTACAATAGGTCGGGTTCTCATGGGAAAGAGCACTGACAAATCTCCCGGAATTCTAGGGAAGTCCCCGAGCGGCAGGCACTGGACGCCGATTGGCTGTAGCACTGGCGGTCACACACCAAAACGCAACATATTTTTATTAATATTTAATAAACTAATAATATATTCAATGTCAAACTCAGTTCATAAAAACCCCTCAAAGCTAAGCTATGTCCTGCGTAGGTAAAACATATTAACAATTGCTAAAAACATAAACAAAACAGTTAATATTAGACGGATGATGCATGGCGGCCATGTTTAGGCGCCAAATTGCGGAACGAAGGAAGTCTTGCATCGAGCCGCCACTGTTCAGTTCAGAACAGGCACTCGGAAGAGTAACATGTGACTTCACTACACGCACTCGGAGGAATAACATGCATACGTAGGCGGTCATAAGATTATGTTTAAACATCGCAGATCAAAGCTAAATAACTTTATATTTACATTCAGTTAAGAAAATGTGTGTCTGGTGGTTATTATTATGCAATTTACTGGTTTTCTGCTTACTTTAATTAAAATCAGTTGGCATTCCGAACTACGACAGTTTTATTCCATAATTAGATCAGTTACTGCGAATAGTTTAGCAATTTCAGTCTCATTCAAGAACTCCGACCTGCGTGCTATCATCTGCGTGCGGGCATCTATAGATAACGTCAGGTTGGTGAACTTTTAGAGTTTCTGCAAATATATGTTCAAATGTTTGTAAATCTATCGGACCAAACTGCGTGGTCGTAAGTCCGTAGCTTACAAACTACTTAAACCTAGGTAAACTAACCTTAGGCGAAACACACACACCCATGCCCCAGGTAGGACTCGAACCTCCACGGCAAGCAACCGCGCGCTCCGCAGCGAGACGCTTTAGACCGCTACTCCACCGCGGCAGAGTTTCTGCTCTTCACACAGTGCAGTGGGGAGTTCATACAGCGCTCGCGTACACTGTCATTGCGGTACACTGTTGTACGTTATTCATGGCAACATGGAGGAGGAAAGGAAATGATATAGAACCCGTTAACATATCCCCTGTAGACAATATTTCCTTATGTACATGGCATCCCTTGCGGGGAAAACATATACTTTCAGTATCTACACTGAATAAGTGAGGATTGAAGTTTGCGGGAACTGTGAACAGTGAATGAATGAAAAAGTGACCGACCTACGCAGATATTTACGGAGTTGCGTGTGTAGTATGTGCATAGTAACGAATCGCAGAGAAAGTGATTTGAAAAACAGCGAAGTATTAAACAGTGAGTGCACAGAGCACGGTATTACGTCACATCTGTACGAGAACGGCGCGGTGTAAAAGCTGTATCCAGACGGCGCAACTGACAGCAGCCACGCGCACCGTGGCACCGAGTGGATATATGGGGCAGCGTTCGGCGAAGTAGTTACGACTGTCAGGTCAGCGGTAGCCTAAAGCATCAGCTGGCTACCTAGCAACGAGGGGGCGCAGCACTCAAAACAACAGGAGCGAGGTGTCTACAAGGATCGGCCGAATAGCAGTAGCAGCAGGCAGGGGTCGGCGACCGCTCAAATCAACAAACAGCAGTGGCTACGGAGCGGCGTTCTCAAGCAGTTTAGGAGAGCGACGTGTAGCTGACATCGCAAGCAACAAGGAGTACACCAGCAGTACGCCGATCTATAGCAACGCCCACGAGAAACGACGACCGCACACACGCACCAGAAGAGAGGCTAGTGAGTCTGAGACTGGCATTTTGTAATTTTAGCATAAGTAAAATAATTTCAGCCGTAGGGCATAAAGTAATTAGTATTATTAATAATATAAAGCAAGATGACAAGTCAAATTGATATAAAATATTCTCTGAGAAGCAGGGAACGAAAATGTGCTCACAATACTGGTAATGATACATTGGATCAGCCACAAATAGAGCACACAGAAACTGTTAGTTTAAATTTTGTCAATCAGTCTTGCGAGGCAAATGATAATGTAGAAAACATTGTAGATGTAAATGCAGATTCTCGTTCTCCAAGTGGTTCTGGCAATGTAGATATTGTAACTAACCAAAACGTAGAACTAATTACTAAACAAAATGTAGATGATGCCGCTCTTAACCACAATGAAGTGGAAAATCTGGATGCGAACGTCAGAGACAATGAATCTGACGCTGGAATTTCAGATGAGCAGCAAACAGTGATGAGTAAGGTGAGCCATACAGCTGCCTCGGCAGACACTTTGCCAGTAGAAACTAACGGGGAGAAAGAAGTGGTAAATGAGGTAACTTTGACAGTGTTATTCCAATACATTAGTAAATTAGGAATATAATTAAAACGAAACACAGCTGAAAAGACACACAAACAAGAAGAAAACATAAAAAGATTGGATAACAAGTTAGTAGACGGTCTAAAAGAGACCTCAGAAAGGTTAAATGAAATAAATAACCAAATGGTTACCATCAATAGTAAATTTAAGCATTTAGAAAGCAGGATAACGATAAATAAAGCCATAACAGAGCAGTGCTTGAAATCGGTAGATAAGGAAACACGGGAATGGGGTAAAAAATTACAAGTTTGCAAATCTGAAATTAATCACAGGGTAGATGCTGAGGTTAATAAATGAAAACATGAAGGCCCAGGATAATGTTATATTATTAGTTAATGGTGACGTGAATAAACTAAGACAAGATCAAGCAGAAGTTGCCAAAGCATGTAATGACAGGCACAAGTTACCACAAAATAATTTAGAAAAAATAAAGAATGACTGTGTGTCACTTAATCATAAGGTATCACATGTAGAATCTGCTTGTAAGGGCAATACAAATACGCTTCAGAGTAGATTGTGCGAAATTGGGCAAAAAGTAAAAGAACTACCTGAAACGTGCAATGTTGCTAAAGTTTTAAGTTCCACAGAAAATGAAATTACGCTAAAGTTTGAAACATGTGAAGCACAAGAAAGACGGGTGGGGATAGTAAATGTAAGTGATTCTGTATATCACGCAAATATTTATAAATCTAATAATTTTTCAAACCAAGGTAATGAACACCCAGTTGCTTTTATTCGGCAGTCCAAGGACACTACGCATGTACACTTCACATAACAGCAAAGGAAAACTAGTGCATCTTATCAGGGAATACATTCCAGTAAAATGAATTTTTGCACCCGGAATGAGGTATCATTACACAATATGGTAGTTGACAGTACACCAAACAAAGTCAATCCAGTGAAAATAAATCAAACAGAAGCACTAAAGGAACATATTCAGGAGTCCAATGATGTCAATATATTGATCAACATTGACTTGACAGACTGCTTCTGGAAGGTGCATCTAGTAGAAAATTCTCATGAATATTTTTCATTCGTCTGTGAGGGACAAAAGTATCAATTCAGGCTCTTTGAAAGAGGAGCAATCAAAGGAATATACAACACAGCAGACATCATAAAACATTGTGTTCGAAAGAAAATACCTCAGAGGGCGATAACATTTTTTATATCGCTAGGTAGTTGACGCCTGCCAGGAACCCTAGTTAACTAGCAGCTTACTTCCTTTCTTTTCACGCTGTTAGTTCTTCCTTCATCATTCTGAACTATAATCTATCGTCTTTCAATTTCTTCCCTATCACACGAATTGGACAACAGAACATAAAGAACCGATAGTGACGTAAATTAAAAAGATAAAATCAACTAACAGGTAGAAATACATTGAAAATCACGCACAGGCTCAATCTTAAGACAAAGTACAACACCTACATATAGATTAAAAGCCAGTACAGAACAACAACAACGACGACGACGAAATGACACCAGGTAAGAAAAAGCATCAAACGTCATTTGAAACTTTATATATAATTTATGATATATTAATGTTAATAATAAAGCAGTGAAGCTTAAGAAGAGGAGATTTTGCGACGAGGTAAGTGGATAAGTAAACGAAGTATGGATTTAGTAATTGTGGTGGTAGATGGTCTGCTCTTTGTGTGAGATGTTAAGGAACAAGGGATCATTAGGTGTAACGGAATATAAGAGAATTTATAAGACGACAGTAAGTCGGCAAGTTTACGTAAGAAAGGTAGTAGTAGCGGTAGTATAAAGACGTATTTAAGGCGAGGAGAAGTCGACCATTTATGTCAGGTAGCTGTGGTGAGTTGAAGTTTTCTGGCGACGAGAAGTCGACCAATTTAGATTAATGAAGTGGGAGTAGTGGTAATAGTGAAGGAGGTGCTGAGAATCTTTAGGCGACGACAAGTCGGCCTCACTTACAAGAAATAAAGTTGCAGTATTAAGGCGATGTAAGCGTCGAACCTTAAAATGTTATAAAGTGGATCCCCTTCCTTATCACTGAACACTTGGTAGTAGAAATGTTACCTCTTATTAAGAACGACATAGTATAAAGATATTCACTGGTTGAGCAGAAAAACAGGTTACTTGAAGAGCACGGCCACTACGGTCGGGGGTTCGAATTAGAGGTCTGCATTATGTCCGATTTTTACCGGCGAGTCCCGCTCGCCCCTCTGTCTCTCGGGAGAACGCGGCCGAGCGTCCTCTTCTACCGGTCGCGGGCAACCGATCGCCAGCACTCGGCCGAGCGCGCCGAACGCTCGGTCGGTCGGTCGCCAGTGACCGGCGCACTCAGCGACGGGGAGCTGCACCACGTCACACTGCTTACATTAATAATTACACATTAATACTGATTACATTAATACTTGTTCCGTAGATCATGAATACGACACTTCGTAATGATGTGGAACGTGTCAGAGTAATAAAAGGTGTCTGTACAAGATATTACATTACACAAAATGTTATACGACACAAATGTATTTTGTATAATTTTTTTCTTTTTCTTTCTATGATTATTTTTACTTTTTCATTTTTTGTTTTACTAATTCATATCTAAAAATTCATGCATTGAGTAGAAGGAGTTGTCATTCAGAGATTGTTTTAATTTGTAAATGCTAGTTAGCTATCTGTCAGGTTTTGATGATGTTTGATAGGTGACCGAAGACTTTTGTGGCAGCATAATTCATCCCTTTACGTGCCAAAGTGAGATTTAACCCTTCGTAGTAATATCATCGTTTCTCCTGTTATACCTATGCACACTGCTATTACTTTTGAACTGGGTTTGCCGCGGCGGATTAGCCATGCGCGATGCGCACGGCCGTTCGCCATCTGGGGTTCGGGTCCCCTCTCAGGCATGGATGTCTGTGTTGTCCTTAGGTTAGTTTACCTTAGTTTAAATTGTTTCCAAGCTACGGACTAATAACCAAGCAGTTGAGTCCGATAGATTTACAAACATGTAAATATCTGTGAACTGGATTCGATTATTAACAACAAATTTCATCAGTATATATATATATATATATATATACACACACTCTGAAGTAACTGTTAGGATATCTAAATCGTTAAATAGGTGTCTCCAGGATGATCTTGGGTCCGCTCCAGCATTTATTCTGATTACACGATTTTGTGCAATGAATACTTTTTTACTGAATCGTGAATTACCTCAGAATATGATGCCATACGAAAGCAGTAAATGAAAATAGGCGTAGTAAACTAATTTACTGAGATTCTTATCGCCAAACTCTGCAAAAACCCTAATAGAATACGTAGCTGAACCCAAAAGTTTCAGCAGACGATCAATGTGTTGCTTCAAGTTTAATCTCTCATCAATTCACACATCTAAATTTTTTGAAAATCTCTGGTTTCCCTTCAAAACGAACGAATAATTTTGAAAATTCTACCTTAGCTACGGACTTCAGTTCAAAGTCTATAGCCGGCCGCGGTGGCCGAGGGGACTGAGGCGCTTCACTCACGGTCTGCCCGGCCACTACGTTCGGGGGTTCGAATCCCCCCTCGGGCATGGATATTTGTGCCGTCCATAGGATAAGCTAGTTGATAAGTAGTTTGTAAGTTTCGCGATTGATTACCCCGTAGTTAAGTCCCATAAGCTATACAAACATTTGAACATTTGAACATCAAAGTCTATATTTATCACTGGAGTTGTGCCATTTACTGTACGGAACGGTATATGCTGTGTTTTATCAAAAGTTAATGAGAGTCCGTTTGGTTAGAACAACTTAATAATTTTGTGGAAGGCGTTATTTACGATTACATCAGTAGTTCTCTATTTTTGGATGTGATTACTATACTTGTATCATCAGCAAAAAGAACTAACCATCAACTTAGAATGGCAAGTCATTAATGTATATCAGAGATGAGAGACCACCACTTCATATTAACAACTTATTTCTTTAACAAATGTCTTTCGTTGTTTACTATCAGTTCTATAACCCAAATACTGCAATTGTATATGTTACATTTGATGTTTGATGTTGTAAGTTTAGGGAATCATGACCCCGCAAGTTAAGTCCCATGAGCTTTACAAACATTTAAACATTTTTAACTATTTTGCAAACTACTGGAGTTTCGACTATTGAGGTGATCATGTCTTCCAGTAACTGCAACGTTAAAAACTGTCATTTCCGTATATAGTATTTTGTTCCGTTCGGTAGACAAACGGCAATACAGTAGTCTAATCGTGCGTTATGTGCAGAGTATCTCCAAACTCGGCCACGTATACATTGTACTGATATTGACTGCGTTGCTCAAAGCCAGGTCGGTTTCTAATGTGATTCCGCAGTGATGAGCGCGCGGCGGTGGCACTGTCACCGGCCGAGACTGCGAGAGCGCTCGAGCGCTCGAGCGCCCGGCAGTGCTCGACGGTTGCGCTGGTAACCGAGAGGCGGAGGGCGACCGCCACAAATGCTGCATTAGACGGCCGCAGTCGTGCCGCAGCGTGGGCCTACCCCAGCCGTCGAGCAGCGGCACGAAACGGGAAACGCTCGAGCGGTTGTTTTCATCGAAATGCAGAGCTCTAGTTCGAATCCCCCCCTCGGGCATGGACATTTGTGCCGTCCTAGTTCGTAAGTAGTTCATAAGTAGTTTGTAAGTTTAGGGACTGATGACCCCGTAGTTAAGTCCCATAAGCTTAACAAACATTTGACATTTTGAAAAAGATTCAAAAATATTCGGAAAGTTTTGTGTAAAGGGAAAATACTATTCCACCCAAAACTAGATAAGGAATTTGGTCTAGCAGCAGACAGTGCAGAATATGGTATATATGGTATAGGAGCACAGCTATTCAAGCTGATAGACACTGGGTGGAGTAGAGCAGAGAACCATCTGGAGATTTTTGCCAGAGTATGGACCTTTAAAAAGATTTGCTACTACTCGTTGGGTAGGAAAGTAATAGTACATAAGGCTTTGACTTTCATTAACATTTGCAGGTTAATGAGCGGTAGGCTTACCAAATGGGCAATTGCTCTACAGGAATACCGATATAAGATACAATACAGACCTGGAACAGATAATAAACTGCCCGACGATTCGTCCCAAATGCCTGTAGGAATGGATCAGGAGGAATAGGCTGAATCAAGTCGGAGACAAATTCGTCTGCTTTACTCGAAAAAAGTGAAATATGAGAGTAAAATGGCTCAAGAACAGGATGATGAAGTGCTGTTGCTCGATGTAAAGAAACAGTGGAAAGAGAATAATAATACTAATTAAAGAGTATTATTTTGTGGAAATTGGTATTCTGTACCGTAGACTGGAAGCTGGGTTTACCTGAGCACACGATAGAATCAAGCGTCTCCAAAACACAGCCCGAGGGCTGGATCCGTCCTGCGGAGAGCTTTTATCCTACCCGCGCACGAGTTTCAAGCAGCGCAAGATTGTCTCTCGTTTAACTCTGTGAGAGATCGCTAGGAGCATCGCAGCGCTTAACGCGCCTCAAAGTCGCCTTCAACTGTTAACAAATGAGTGAGAGGCTACCATCTGCACCCTGTCTGCAGGCGACTGGGATTTCGCCGCGGGAGTAGCCGAGAGGTCTGGAGGGCCACGTTGCGGACTGCGCGGCCTCCCGCGTCGGAGGTTGGAATCCTCCCTCGGGCATGAATGTTTGTGTTGTCTTTAGTAAAAGTTAGTTCCTAAGTAGTTTGTAAGTTCAGGGACTGATGACCCCCTCAGTTAAGTCCCATAAGCATTACAAACATTTGAAATGGGATTTCCTGCACCTGGTCTTCTTTGCTGGTTTCGTCTTGTTTCGATCATTCGTTGTAGCGTGTTCCGTGTTATTTCAAGTTTTCTTAGTTTGGAAAATACAAACGATTTTCGAGCCGTACACGTATGCACTGTGCAGTATGTCGGTTGAGGCGGAAAAGAGAAAAATGAGTACCGAGTGTCGAGTATTCAGTAAAACACGGAGTGTCAAATACTTAGTCATAAAGAAAAGCAACAAAACCATGTGTTTAATCTACAATGAACGTATAACTGAGCTCAAGGACCATAACATCGGTCTTCATTATGAAAGAAAGCATGGCGCATTATTTGATGCGTTCGAAGGTAATGTAGGAGAGCACAAATTTGAAATGTTAAAAGGTAGACTGTGTTTGCAACAAAACATTTTTAAGAAACCTGCTCATAAAAGTGAAGTTGCTACGAAAGTAAGCTTAGAATAGTCCGCAAAATCGCCAAACGTAGCAAGCCGTAAAGACTACATAAAGAACTTTATGCTGATTAAAGCTGAAGAAATGTTCCCTGATAAAAGGGAACGATGTAAAGCTGTTTCTGTGGCGCGTCGATCTGAAATCTTTCTTCCGATTACGAAGAAAAAAAAAAAGTTACGCTCGTAGGAACTCGCAGCGCTCGTGAGACTAGCAGACTCTTAAAGCTCATAGGAACTCGCAGCGCCGTTTCTTACAATGACGACGAAAAAGGACGTTCTGTGAGTGTTAGCAGACGGGAAGTACGTTCTGCTGGACAGGCCCGGAACAAGCCGCGGAATTTCCTGCTGGGATAACTTCACTAATTTAATAAGAAAATTATGTCATTTCATGTTAGATGAACGCGGTGTGCACGTTAATATATACAGTTTTTCTTAAATTTATTTATATAGCCATTTTAAACAAGAGTGCAGAAGATTTACTTTCATATTACTTACCTTATAAACAATTACACTTCGAACTTGAGGTTATTATGATATTGAAGCGCTTAATTTTTTGGCGAATGTTGTTACAGATGCACATGTCGCGCGCTCGTAACAGATATTCTTTACGAGGAAGAGATTCAAAACAGAAATATTGAGTTTATCATTTTGCAGTCTTTGCAATAAATTTCTTCCACACGCTCATATATATCTACTTCCACGTATGTATATACTCCGCAATCCACTATAAGGTATGTGGCGGAGGGTATCTCGGCTCACTAGTAGTCATTGATTTTTATAAAAAAAATGTTCAAATGTTTGTAATACTTATGGGACTTAACTACGGGGTCATCAGTCCCTAAGCTTACAAACTACTTATGAACCAGCTAAGACTAAGGATGGCACAAATATCCATGCCCGAGGGGGGGATTGAACGCCCGACCGTAGTGGCCGTGCAGACCGTGACTGGAGCGCCTTAGTCCCCTCGGCCACCGCGGCCGGCCGCACTCTATCCTGATCAGTCTCAGATACGTAAGATATTATTGGAGAAAAGGTATGTACACAAGTACATTGAGTAGTAGTAACAAACAATTTCATTGTAAGAAAGTTTATATAATTAAATACAATATGATTAAGTGAGAAACATATAAAAATCAGATATTGACTTTTTCATGTTTATTTTATTTTTTGAAAACTCGTTTATTATACGAACTCTGACATGAGCTGTTCAAACAGTTCAAGCCCAGTCCTACACACATCCACTGAGTGAATTTTAAAATCATTGTCATTCCTGTCTCCGTTAAAACTAAATTAAAAGTTAAATTAATTCTTATAAGCTATAATAGTAAGCGGTAGGCCTACCTACCTGTGATGATGAAGTTGACGTAATTCAGTTCATTCGCACAGTACACAACGCTTGCTTGAACAGAGCATCGACATGTGCATCGACGTGTGTAACAGAAATCGACGTGTGTAACAGAAATCTCGTGATAAACTACGCTTACGTAAATAATCTATACAACTGCAAGAGATGATGTGCCTGTTAGTTAAATCATTTGTGTATTTTTCGTAGTTACATCGACGTGTGCAATCGAAATCGTGTGATAAACTATGGTTGCATCAAAGAAGATCTTTGGCTTGCATTGAGAATATAATCAACTGCAAGAGCTGTCGTTCATCTTAGTTAAACAGATTGTCAATACATGACACCTATATTGCTTTTATAACGGCCGCGCAAATAAAGTTGATACTAGATGCTCTGACTGATGGGAGCAACCGTAAATAATCTTAGATTGTACGAACAGTACACAAATGTCTTCAAACTAAAGTTTTTGTGAAAACAATAACTTTAAACTATCTGGGTATTTTTCATCACTAGTGGAGAACGAAAGCTTGAAAATGACACCTCACTCATTAATTTTGGTTAAGTATTACGGGAGATATGGCGTACGCACAAAAATCACCGATGAGAAATAATATATATGATGAATCATGCCTATCAGATTTTTGAGTACTTTATTTAAACCACCCCCATTATCACAAGTTCAATTAGACCGAATTAGTGACGCACTTCGCTTATTGTGCAGTTTTCTGATGAGGCATCAGCTCCACTGAATGAAGGTTTATTAAAGAGCCTGCTATTAAAAACTACCTCTTCTATACAGGGTTCTGCTGTAGTGGATTAATAACATTGCGGGGAGCAGTGCAACATTTCGTTATCCGGCAAGGTAGTTTTTTTTTCTTTTCTTTCTACTATGTCATACTATTTGGAACCTGTACTCGATTTCAGTGAGTTCTTTAACGCGACCATATTAATTCAGAGGTTTATAACACGATTAAACTAGATTTACAGAACGTTGGACGTACAAATTACTTCCTACGGTACAGAAATCTTTGGCGAAAGAATATTGCTTTTCCTCTCACAAAACACAGAATGAGATTGCTCCTAGATAATTAAATAATGAAAGGCATGCATTTAACAACCCATTACCCAGGCAAGACGGTTCTTTGGGTATGTTACTGTTGCCGACATAAGTAATAGTTTGTGACAGAAATAAAATCCATGTGATAGTTCAAACTACTCCATACAGGCTTATTCTGTAGTTTCTTTCTTAGCCTAAGTGGAGCACTGACTTATTAGAACAAAGGATTTGATATTACATTACGCACAATGAATCATTAAAGAGATCTCAAAACATGTTTTACAGAACATCATCTAAGGTAGTTCAAAGTTAAGTAAGCCACTTATCAACCAGAAGATTGTTTGAATACCGTAGTGCTTTACCGAACATGGACTTGTTGGAGGTAGTATGCAGTTTGCCTTTCCAACCTTCGAAATGACTTAACCATTTACAGGCGGAACTAAATTGACATTCTGATTCCAAACCATACTGTGCCCTCGTACTTTTCACGTTTACAAATACTACCAGAAATCCAGAATGAAATTTTCACCCTGCAATGTAGTGTGTGTTGATAAGAATCTTTCTGCCAGATTGAAAATACCTGGCAGATTAAAAATAGTCTCTCTGAACTGGTATTCGAACTTGGGACCCTTGCCTTTTCATATCAGTGCACACTCCTCTTCAGAGTGCAAATTTCATTCTGGAAACATCCCTAACGCTGTGGCTAAGCCATGTTTCCACCACATTCTTTCTTCCTAGAGTGCTAAATGTTCAAATGTTTGTATAGTCAATGGGACTTAACTATGGGGTCATCAGTCCCTACACTTACAAACTACTTATGAACTACTTACGAACTAGGACGGCACAAATATCCATGCCCGAGGGGGGGGATTCGAACCCCCGACCGTAGTGGCCGTGCAGACCGTGACTGGAGCGCCTTAGTCCCCTCGGCTACCGCGGCCGGCCTAGAGTGCTAGTCCTGCTAGGTACACAGGAGAACTTCTGTGAAGTTTTGAAAGTAGGAGACGAGGTACTGGCAGAAGTTGTGAGAACGGCCCGTGAAGCGTGCCGGGATAGCTCAGACAGAGCGCTTGCCGTGAAAGAAAAAGGTCCCAGGTTCGAATCCCACTTCCGGCACACATTTTAATCTGCCAGGATGTTTCATTACCAGAAACGAATGACGTGTTAAGTCAGGTATAAGAATCCTACGAATGGCCAGGGCTCTAACTCATGATCTTTACACTTGTAATTCGGCAATATACCAGCTAACCACGGAAGCGCTGACTAATATTGTTTTATTCTCTCAGAGAAACAAATTATATAAATGCCAATTACTTTATGTTTTTAATGTTTTACAGACTTTCCTGTTGTCACTGGAAATACATGGATATATTTTTCAACAGATTAACAGAAATGAATAATCAGAATAGTTACAGTCGTTTCTCATTCTGCTAGGTACAGAAAAAACCGCATAACTAAAGCAAAAACGTTGGTAAACTGTCAGTAGCAGGTCACGCGCCTCTGTCGCCCTGCAGCTGACCTGTAGGCACCGCCGCTGCAAGGGGTCAGCGTAACTGCCTAGAAAGCAGGAGACCCGGGTTCGAATCCCAGCTGGATACACATTTTCAGCTTTGCCCAATCGCAGTTGATTTCATATATTCTGTGAATATGAAACAATAACAACTGCAGGATCAGAAGTGACGTCTGTCCTTTCGGAATAGACGCCACATGTATATATACATGTTCAAAATGTTCAAATCTTTGTTAAGTTTAGTGCACTTAACTGCGGGGTCATCAGTCCCTAAACTTACAAACTACTTATAAACTACCTTTTACTAATGGCAACAAACATCCATGCCCGAGGGAGGATTCGAACTCCCAACGGGGATCGGCCTCACGCATCTGAGCATAGCGCCTCAATGCGTTCGGCCACTCCTCCGCGGCTGTCAAACAACGTCTAAGTCTGTTGAAAAGTATCCTCTGCTACGCAACCATACAAAATTTTATGCAGACACTGGTCTTCCTTTTGTTTTGAAACTCAGCTGCATAGAATTTATTCAAAATTAGTATAAAACTGTAGATTTGTATGCAAACACACACACACACACACACACACACACACACACACACACACACACACAGCCGCGCGGGAGTAGCCGAGTGGTCTGGAACGCTACGTTGCGGATCGCGCGGCCTCCCGCGTCGGGGGTTCCAAATAGTGTGTAAGTTTAGGGACTGATGACGCAGCAGTGAAGTCCGATAAGCTTTACAAACTGCAGTAATTACGTACACTCATCGCAAGAAAAGCTAACATTAGGAACTACGGAGATGTTCAACAGAGTAACACCGCAGACAATGCCTTACTCACAGAGTAATACTTGCTTCTTCTACATGCGGCCCAACTTCCGAAAAACGAAAACTGAATTTTGGAAACCGTTTTCGCTGTCGTGTGTTCATGTCAGGACCAAATACGGTTTTGCTGTATCGATTGAAAACGGCATCTGGAAATTAGCTGTTCGGATTTCTGAGTTAGACAGCACAGTTGCTGTTCCCTTTCAGTTCAATATTATCAAACTATTTTCAGAAATAAATAGGATGTATTTATGACAAGTGATGAATTATTATTTAAGTTCTATTGTTAAGTTCTTGGTTCACCACAACCTCGGATGTCCCGATGTATTCGGAAATAGAGAAATATTTCTGACATGTAAGAATATGAATGTCATTTCTGGTCCCAGAATCTGTTACATACAGGAAACTGAAAGAAAAAAAATATTAAACCATACCAGGGTTCAAACCAACGATCACTGCATTTAAAATACTACTCTCCGTTAATCACCCGGCCATACTTTATACTAAACATCGCTACTGAATAGCTTTAGTCAGTGGACAATTTTGACAGATTTTACAGTCTTTGACAGCTTTTACAGCCACTGTGTCATTGATTGACTTAATTGTAAGAAACGCTACAGAGGGTGACGTGGCTTTGATAAATCCATTAAAAACCGCTCAAGTGCAGCTATTTGAGAAGGAAAGCAGACTACAGTAAAGGTTCGTTCAAGCAGCGGCCAGTTCCAGCAAATTGCGCATGGGAAGATCAGTTATCGAATATCAGCAACAGCTCTGCGCATGTGCAGTTTGCTGGAATCTGGCAACTGCTTGAACGAACCTTTAGTGTCTACTGCTACTGAAACAGAGCTGCCGCCTACAGCTGAGCACGCAATTAATGTGCACCGATCATTCCTTTAATACGTGATATGTGGTGCACTGAATGTAGATAAGGATGATTAGCTCCAGGTGAGTCCTAAGGGTAGTATGAAGAGAAGGGTATTTTGTGGTATTTTATGACAAGCTTTTTTTTTTCTTTAGAGTCTAAATGTATTAGTCTCGCGACACCCTTGATACTACTAAGCGACACCCCAGGGTGTGGAAAGCTCTGTCCAGGCGGACGTCTGTAAGCGCACGTGCATTGAGAGCTGAAATCAGACCCCTGCGAAATCTGTAATATTGAAAGCGAATATAACGTCTGCACAAGAGGTGGTGCTAGATATAGAAATACAACTACGCTTTAGCTGCATGCTGATTATTTGATAAATGCTGCAAGCTGTCCCGACGCTTATAAGCGTCATATGCACTTATTGCAAACAAGTCTAACAACGCCTCTGAATCAGTGATTCTATTACAAATTGGAAAGAAATTGAAATTCAAACACGAGAAAGAATTAATCTGAAAACACCAAAAGGTTTATCAAACGGACAAAAAGAAACATGTCTCATCTGCAATGTGGTGCTACGGTAACCGAGTCCCACATAAAAAAATACGTTTGCAAGGTGTATAGGTGATGGTATTATAGCAAACCACTAAAGGAAAACATACAACAGCAGACAGGGAAACGGTGATTTTTTTGGTGCTTTGTACTAAGACGAGTGCAGAGCCAAACGAACTAAACTGAGTATTCAGTCAGCGAACGCACCGCTTATAAGCGTTACCCGCACTGTCATGTTGATCACGGAAACGCTTATAAGCGTCAGTCGCAGCGAACGTGTTAACAGATGGAACATTTGTTTTTGGTGAGCATTATTTGAAGCTTTTTCACAGTGGAAAGCCTATGTATAGATACCTGAGCTTGTTCATCATATACATCGGCGCCTCAAATCGCAGGGGGTGGATGTTTGTGATCTAATTTTATAATGAGGACGTTAACACATGTGAGCGACGTAGTTACGCATGAATTGCAAAAAAAAAAAAAAAAAAAAAAAAAGTTTCACAGTGGCACTCTAAATCACAAATGTTTTAATCATCACAATATATCTTACAGTTTCGAAAAGTGATCTTAACTGGGCGATTCATTTGCTCTAAGTTGACAACAAACCAAGCAGACACGTGAAGCAGACGACTCGACAAATGCGTACCGTTTGAACGCTTCTTTATAAAAATGTTCAAATGTTTGTATAGCTTATGGGACTTAACTACGGGGTCATCAGTCCCTAAACTTACAAACTACTTATGAACTAGCTAAGACTAAGGACGGCACAAATATCCATGCCCGAGGGTGGATTCGAACCCCCGACCGTAGTGGCCGTGCAGACCGTGACTGGAGCGCCTCAGTCCCCTCAGCCACCGCGGCCGGCGCTTCTTTGTAGTTAGACTGTCTATTGCAAGGAGCTCTGCAGCTTTCTTGTGCGTGTTGCACGTCTCGTATAGAAAGGGCTACAGATATTAGCGTTTTTTTGTGGTCCTATTTAAGTTTAAGTGCATTGGTGGCACTCAGCGACAGTGGATAGAAGAAATGTACTGACGCTGCTAATCTCGCCAGAAGATAATGTAATCGGGCAATAATGCGGTATAGGGTACTAATATATATATTATATAACATAGCTAAATATATTTACTTGTCAAACTAAATACATTACTCGTTAGAGCAATGAGCGTATCGACATCAGTAGGCCCGCCGCGGTGGCCGAGGGGACTGAGTCGCTTCAGTCACGGTCTGCACGGCCACTACGATCGGGGGTTCGAATCCCCCTCGGGCATGTATATTTGTGCCGTCCTTAGGATAAGCTAGTTGATAAGTAGTTTGTAAGTTTAGGGACTGATGACCCCCTAGTTAAGTCCCATAAGCTTAACAATCATTTGAACATTTTTTTTCGACGTCAGTACTATCAGACAACCAGATAAAATATCGCCATTTTCTTTTATCTAGTGTACGGGTATTGTTTTTTCTTTATTGGTTTTTTTTTTACTTTTTATTTATTTAATTGTCTCTGCCGTCGTTCATGACCACTCAGGAATCGTCCTTGTAACAGTTATTATAAAATGTTCAAATGTTTGTAGAGATTATGGGACTTAACTAAGGGGTCATCAGTCCCTAAAGTTACAAACTACTTATGAACTATCTAATACTAAAGACGGCACAAATATCCATGCCCGAGGGGTGTTTCGAACCCCCGACCGTAGTGGCCGTGCAGAACGTGATTGGCGCGCCGCTCGGCCACTGTGATCGGCTACCTTTATTACCGCCGTATTTTCACACTGAAGGAATATTTTCTCAGTTCTTTTATAACACACAATACATCTTTCAATTGTTTATTACGTCTATTATTGTTATTAGGTTTTTGCGCATGCCACATTCCAAGAGATAGTACACCGCAATTGGCCGATTTGCCTTCCGCTACCAGTCTTACCGAGTCGCCTCGCTCGCGATCGCCTGTGCTCAAGGTACGAGCTGCTCGCTGCGCCACTCCCGAGCAGCGGCCGCACTTAGAGTAACCAGCGAGCTCTTTGCGCCTGCTGACCGGCTCTGTGCTTAGTTTTCTATAGCCTTGGACGAATCTACTGATATCGATTATACTGCCCAAGTTCTGTTGAGCTTTAAAGGTGTTAGTTCAAACTTTTAAGTACCTGAAGACAGAGCTGATTTCTGCTTGGCACAACAACAGCTGATCACATGATTGAAGAAGTACAGTTAGCTTTAACCACAAAGTACAACCTTCCTATTTCTTGGCTGAAATTTGTCACAACCGATAAAGGAAGAAATGTAACAGAAAAGAAAGAAAAATCGTTAGTTTCATCTTTTGAGAAATGTGAGAAACAAAAATTTCTTCTGTAGGTCGCGTTTGTTTCTAGTGTTTTGAGTTAAATAACTCGCAGTTATTGATTTTGTGGATTTGGTCACGGTGGATACTGCTTGATGTAAGGTGAGTAGAGGCGTGATGAACGATGGAAAATGAAGGCAGCTATTCAGGAGTAACGTTCAGTCTATTAAGAATCTTCTTACACTGTAAACTATTAACTGTTGTGGACGTAAATATTTTTATTAGTAAAACCTCAAAATCATGATATACGCGTGGAAAATACATTAATGTTTTTGAAAGATTACTGTGTAAATGTTATTGCTGCTCGTTTCACTGGTAGAAATTAAGTTGGGCTAATAGGTACCTGTTTAACAACAGATCCAATAGTCATTACATTCGGTGAAAATCCTTTAAAAAATCGCACTGTCGTGTTTTACGTTCCACTTTAGATTTGCCTGTAGATTTATGATATTTTGCAAACATTTTGGACAAAAATAATAAAAATATAAATAATAAAATATAGACGATACGATTACGACTCCACTATTGTGATAATATCCATGCATCCAACACGTAATATTCTTTTTGACCGTATTTTAAGAAACAGCTAAAATTATTTGATATTTGCGTTTGGTTTTACAAACATACTGTTTTTTTTTAAACTTTTACTTCTTTGAACTATTATTTGAATAGCTTTCCGACACTTTCATTATATTTCTTCGTTAAAATGTTACCACTTGTCTTGCTTTAGTAATTTGTTCTGTTTTCTTTGTCTGTACTGGTTACGAATGGCTATAGCCTGGAAGGAATGTAACGTACATTTGGCGTTCGGAAATCAGTCACGTGACATCCTTCGATCGAAACCTTGCTCGAAACTCTCTTGCATACGCCATATTGCTTTGTGTATTTGATGATTTTCTTACTATAACTCCAGCGTTGTCATTTCAAAGCTATGGCGCACTGAAAATTATCAAAAACACATCGTTCTTAGGAAAATGAATTATAATTAAATATCTAAAAATACCATCTTAGCGGATAACACCTGCCATCGATGGCACGAGAATTACGGATTACTCTCGCAACTTTTTGGCGTAGCGTAATGGGCAGCGATTTAGTTTGTGGTGCACGAACATGTTAAACGGAGCGTCGAAACTTGCCGGGCTCAGCGCGCTCGGTCAGAGGGCTCGACGCTCTCTGTAATTAAAAAAACTGAGTCAACGACGAAACGATCAAAATAAAACAAAACCCAACGTCCACAAAGGACCGGTCAAAGTGAAGAACCAATGAAATGAGAGAAAACGTAAGAAGGGTCAACTTCATCTGTAATAATAATAATAATAATAATAAAACCTGAGCAAAAATCTCAACGATCAACGCAGAATGAACGTGAATAAACGACCGAAAAGCATCGAGCTACGTGAGGAACAAATTAAATAAATCTATTTTTTCCTCTGTTTTCCATATAACGACAGTAGCCGCTAGCTGTTGGAGGGGGAGCAGGTGATCCAGTGACACATAAGAGGTGTGTGGCTCGTGTTTGTAAACAATAGTCGGTGTTTGTAAATGGACTAGAAAACATTATTATAAATAAACTACTCAGAAACAATAATTGGAATTAATATATATATATATATATATATATATATATATATATATATATATATATTGTGTGTGTGTGTGTGTGTGTGTGTGTGTGTGTGTGTGTGTGTGTGTGTGTGTGTGTGTGTGTGTGTGTGTGTGTGTTGTAGATGTTTTCTGTGTTTACTTATAAGCTAGTACTGTAACTGAAATAGTGCTTTGTTACATGTACCAAATATTGCGTCCTGGAAAAGTACACATAAGAGAGGCGCTAGCTAAAGTAAATCAGTGAGGAATACAGAGGATCAGGACGCGTAAATCAAACGATGTGGATGGAATCTACACCATAGCCATTGCCAGTATGGAAGGTCCATGATTATAATGACAAGGATATCTCAACATGACGACATGCTAGTATCACCAAGGAAAGTCGAGTGTTGTGTGTTTCATTTAATGTGAACGACCTAGAGTCGAAAATGAATAAACTAAAGGTAATAGTGAACGGCCTGGTGCTGTTATGCTTGAAAGAATGTGATCACACTCGTGTGTTAGTGCTAAATGTGGTTTTCATACGTTTTTGACGCCTAATTAAGTGAAAGGCTTACGTAAATGCTTAAAGACGGAAAATTGCCGATGAAAAATTTGATCGCTGATGTTCTTTGATAAATGCTGCGTAAGTGTAATATTTAATGTATATTTTTGTTTTCTATATTTGTGTGTTCTTGTGGTATTTTGATGTTCTTTCATGTGGTATTCGTTGTTAAAACCTATATTGAAATCTGTCTTGAAGATTATTCTATTACTTGTATTGAGTGTTGAATCAAAATTTGCTTTTGTATTATGACATTTTGTAATATATGTTGTTTTTGTAATGTTGAATTTATACTATTATCTATAAGAGAATGACAAATAACCATTAGTTTAAAACTTCAAAGTCAAGGTATAGTATAAAATTATTTATTGGCAGGCAATTGATTACCATAACTACAAGCGTAATTCGATAGTAGCAGTCTATAACTTCGGAAAGTTAACAGATTGATGAGGTAATTTTCAAATTTCAGTATTTTGTTGTAAAATGGCGAAATGTACATAATATTCCCAACATCTGCATTGCCACTGTTATTTTGTATTTTCAATTTGCGCCTTTTACTTGTAAAAAAACCAGTTTTGAAAAGAAGACACCGAAGGGGATGTTTATTGTTTCTATACGTAGGCAAATATTTTATTTTTATTTCATAATGGGTTTTATCAGATTTTGTGCGTGAGCCTACGGCAGATATATTTCTAGCTATGGAAGGCTAGACCGCTTGGCGGCTGTTGGGAGCCGTTGTAGTTGCCATGGCAGAGACGCACAATATGGCGTTGGCAGAGGAGGTGGGGTACCGAAAGCTACAGAACGCAGTATCCGTGGGATTGTCCGTTGCCACCGCCGCGCCTCCACACCGGTGAAGTAGGAAGAATATGGCGCGAATCTAACATCTTTAATTTGTTAATGTTTTTTCAACAATGATGGCTTACAACCTTAGTAACAGAGTAGGGGTCAACAGAAGCAGGTGATTATCATTTCGTTTTCTTTAATAATGTTCCAAGAGATAAATTAATGAATTATGATGCATGTAACGAACATTTACGAATACTTCCGAAGATGTAAGAATTTAATAGGAGATCTTGGCTTCACGCCACTGATGTCAGTCGGCGTTAGGATCTAGTTTGGATCTGTCTCGTAGGAACCATGCTCTCAGTATGAACAATTAACTCATAATTATTACTTTCAAAATCACTAAACAGTTTTTTTATTTTTTTATTATCGTATGGCTAGTAATAAATCGCCTTTATTGGCATCCAGTATTTCATTTAGACAAAACACCTACCCGTAACAAGTTAGTATTTCAGTTCTGCTACTACCACTTCCAGCAGTAATACAATGTGCTTTGTATCTGTGAAGGTCCTACGTCATCGAGAACATTTCCTACAAATCAGGTGGGAGGGACACCTACACGTCGTCTCATAACTCTGACTCAAAGACGGGTCAGCTTAGCTTGCAGTTCCCAGGTGGACAGTGTAGGCTGGTAAATCCGCACGTCCCCTACACCATCTTCTACAGACACCTGACTACACATACACACTCAAGATAGGTTCAGTCATAAAGGTGGTATTCCTACTAGCTTTGCTTCAAAATAAAGTATAATATTGCTGAAAGTACAGTTTCGTTTCTGCATGGCTAATATGTCCTGTTGTTGAAAAAGAAAATCCCCTCCCATAATCTTATCGATTGCTCAGTTTGGTACGATTACAAATTGTATTACTATTAGCCTACCTTGCCGTGAAAATCAGACTCCCGTCTATTTGGTAAGCACAGTTAAATGACCCACAATCGGCGATTCACTTAGTTCTCTTGGTATTTAAAACTTTAAGTTCTAATTCAATGTTAAACATGTTAATCAGTTGTTTGGAAATAGCCTTCATTTCGCTATAACTATGAAGACTACATTGGTCACAATATTACGGATTTTGACGTTAATTACTGGATGTGTTTCCTGAGGCAAATTTTGTTTATTTTATTACATTAATACTTTTTCAGGCGATTCGTTTGTAGGCCGGATAACACGCTTGGTTGCAGACACTAAAAAGGTAGGAGTTTGACATCCCGTCTATAACATGGTCTTAAGAGATGGAGTTCATGCTCGGATTTTTGGGTAAGGATGGAGACGGAAATTCGCCATAACCTTTCAAAGGACCTATCCAGGAATTTGCCTCGAGTGATTTAGGGAAATCAGGTAAAATGCAAATCTGGATGGCTGGAGGTTGATGTAAACCACGATGCTCCGAATCCAAGTCCATGGTGGGTGTCAGCCTTGCGCCACTTCGCTCGGTTTTGCCCCAGAGATACGTGATCTACCCAGTCTCCTATTATGCCATCTGACATGTGTGTTTTATCTTATTCCTATATAAAATTACGAGTAAAAGATAGTGTCAAGTCATTATAATCTCCGAAATTGAATAAAACGTTTATCATATAGTTTCGTTTTTCAGCTAATGCTGCCTTACTTAAATTATCCTTATTTTCTTCATTATCTGTATCGAGTGTTTGTAGCAAGCAATCTAGTCCAATCTCGTCTGCCAGATGTCTTTCAATTATTGGTGGAATTTCTTCGTAATCGTTGGTTTAATCAAACGTTCAAATGTTTGTTTAGCTTATGGGACTTAACTACGGGGTCATCAGTTCCTAAACTTACAAACTACTTATAAACTAGCTTATACTAAAGACGGCACAAATATTCATGCCCGAGGGGGGGGGGGGGGGATTCGAAGCCCCGACCGCCGACGCCGTGCAGACCGTGAATGACACGCCGCAGACCGCTCGGCCACCGCGGACGATAGTTGGTTTAATCCCCGTCATAGTATCCCAGCGTGTTAATGACAACTTACAACCTGTGTGTTCTGCTTTTGGCCTCTGTCATAAGTTGTCCTATCAATCTGTTTATTACTATTTTCGCAACATTAAGTGGGTCATACAGTGTCCCGCTGTTTCCCTGCTTCGCCGCGCGGGCGTAGCTGCCTGGTCCAAGGCATCATATAACGGATGGGTGGCAACTACCGCTGCAGGTTTGAGTACTCCGTCGGGAATGAGTGTGACAGACAATCATAGCTGGTTTGGTCCAATAGATATACAGACTTTTGAAATTTTTTTCCTTATTTCGACTGCTAATTATTTCGGATGTACACATGGGTTTGGTAATCTAATTTCTTCATCAGTTTATTAATCGTTTCGCCTTTCCTCACCTTGGGTGTTCGTGTTTGTGTCCTATTCTACAACACGTTCAGGGCTACTCGTGGTTGTGTTGTTTGGGTACTGTTTTTCTGACTAGCTGGTCTGTTGTTATTACCACGTACAGTATTGTTTCTACTGAAAATATGATTATATCTATTCGAATTGCTTATTGGATTAAAGTTTCCTCTATTACGACCTTAATTATACCCTGGTTTCGGTCTTCCATAATCGACGTTTTTCCAGTAGCGTTAGGTATCTTGTTATCGTAATCATCTCTCTGATTTCTACATTTTCGTTCATTGTGCTCACGTATGATTCATTTGAAATATTGTAGATTGTCGTCTCCTTCTCCCAACCAGTTATTTTTCGACGCTTAATGGGACGTTCATTGTACAGAGACGGATAAATGGTCGATCGCTATGCGGATTTTATAGGCAACTAGCTGAAATCCCGGCGTTGCCCAGATACTTTTATTCCAGTCTTAAATTAGTCCATCTCTCCGGCCCTCTTCTCTTTCAATCCACTCCATCTTTTCATCTTTTGCTGTCCATCATCTCTACCCTCCTCACCTCAATCTCTCTCTCTCTCTCTCTCTCTCTCTCTCTCCTTCTATCTCTTCATCTTCTCCTTCCCCATCTCTTCCCGTCTCTTTCTCTGTCCATTTCATTCTCCCCCTCCCTATGTTTCTTTCACCTGTCTGTCACCATCTTCCCTCCCTCATTCTCCTCCTCTCCCCCCTCTCTGTCCGTCTCCTCCCTTCCCTTTTCCCTTTCTGTCCATCTCCTCTTCCACCTACTCCTCGCGCTCCTATATATGCGCAAAGTTTCATGCTCACTGGTCGAACGGCGTCAAAATCGCAAGGTACCCTCCGCCATACTAAATTCGCTGACTTTCAGATTATTTACAAAAAAACTGATTCGTGAAAACATGCGTTTATGTTAACATTACCTGACATTGCCGGTTTAGGAGCTGATCTGATAGTTTTATATTCTTCAAAAATGAAACGCCAAGATCACAAATTAATAATGTATTTAATAACGACCAGTTCCGGAGGACTGTGCCACGACCATCTGGTCACATACAATCTATAAGCTGGTCATCGTATTTGTAAAAGTAGGTAAAAAGTGCAACATAGCATATATGATGACTAAGTGCTATGTTCCACTTTTTTTATATCCATGTCTTAAAATAATATTACCAGCTTATAAAATGTATATGACCAGACGGTCGTGGCACAGTCCTCCGGAACTGGTCGCCATTAAATAAATTATTAATTCGCGATCTTGGCGTTTCAGTTTTGAAGAATATAATCTATTTATGTGCGGACTTTAATGGTAAATAGTGAAACAATTTGGATGTTTGTTGTTACGTTCCCTCCACCATGTTTGTTTCTTCTGTTTGTTTGGGCGATATGTAATTTAAATATCGTTTAACCCAGGGCCGGCAACTATAGTACTACGAATCTCAGAAACGTTGGCAAAAATAGGAAAGCTTTTGATGCAAACAAATTGCCATATACAGTCTACGATTATGAAATTCATACTGTAATTCCAAAAACAAAAGTAGTTGATCTATGTGGCTAACCACATCAGTTAGAATTTTATGGAATTTCAAAACATTTTATGTAATTAATTCTGATGTCGTTGGAGGTGAATTGGGTGCTATAATTTCAAAGTAGAAAATTGCAGCAAACAATTATGTTACAATCACAAAATAATGAGTAAAAGTTTTTCTATGATTTTTATTGGTAAGTTATTGAGGTACTAGCCATGACGTTATGAGTGCTATCGACAAGGGATGTCAAATAGATTCGGTGTTTCTAGATTTCCAGAAGGCTTTTGACACTGTACCTCACAAGCGTCTTCTAATTGCGCGCTTATGAAATATCGCCACAGTTGAGCGATTGGATTTTTGATTTCCTGTCAGAAAGGGCACAGTACGTTGTAATTGACGGTAAGTCAGAGTAGAACGGAAGTAATATCTGGCGTTCCCAGGGAAGTATTATAGGGCCCTACTGTTCCTTATTCTTGTTAACGATTTAGGAGACAATTTGAGTAAAATGTTCAAATGTTTGTACAGCTTAAGGGACTTAACTACGGGGTCATCAGTCCCTAAACTTACAAACTACTTATGAACTACTTACGAACTAGCACGGCACAAATATCCATGCCCGAGGGGGGATTCGAACCCCCGACCGTAGTGGCCGTGCAGACCGTGACTGAAGCGCCTCAGTCTTCTCGGCCACCGCGGCCGGCTTTATTGCTTAGTAAAGTCATCAGAAGATCAGAAGCAACTGCAAAATTATTTAGGTAATATATCATCATGGTTCAAAAATTGACAATTAAACTTTAATGATAAGTGTGAGGTCATCCATATGACCACTAATAAAATTCTTGAACTTCATTTACACGATAAATCAGTCAAAGCTGCAGGCCGTATATTCAGCTAAATACCTAGGAGTAACAATTTCGAACAACTTAAATTAGGAAGAACACAGAAGATATAGTAGGGGATGCGAACCAAAGACTACGTTTCATTGGAAGAACACTTAAAAGATGCAACAGTTACATTAAAGAAACTGCCTACACCACACTTGTGCGTCCTATTTTGGAGTTCTACTGCGCATTGTGCGATGCCCACCTACTGCGAATGACGGACGATTTAGAGAAAGTTCAGAGAAAGGGAGCTCGTTCTTTATTTCCGCGATATAGGGGAGAGAGTGCCACGGAAATGATGCACGAGTTGGGGTGGAAATCATTGAAAGAAAGGCATTATTCGGTGTGACGGGATCTGTTTGCGAAATTTAGTTCACCGACATTCTCTTACGAATTCGAACATGTTTTGCTAGCAGCCACCTAAATAGGAAGACATGAGCATCACATTAAAATAAGAGAAATCAGATCAAAAACTCAAAGATTTAGGTGTTCCTTTTTCCCCGGAGCGATTAGGGAATGGAACTATAGAGAAATACAAAAGCGGTTCGATGAATGCCATGCATTTCAGTGTGACTTTAAAAGTATTTATGTAGATGTGGAAAAGGTGATATTTGTAGGTTGTCAGTAGACAAAGTTTCAAATTTCTTGTGTTTCAGTGTTTTTTTTCCCCCCAGTCGCGAAGGACGTACATCCGAAGACAATTTCTACCAAGATACACATCTTCCATCTTCTTTCTGCGTTAAACTTTTCTGGAAAACCATTCATGATATTTTTATGTCTGCTCATATCTTGTACTCCGATCATCTTCAGATAATTGAAATATTGGTTGTATAGCTGAAGCCCTTAAAACGAAGAAAAATATTATAGTCAACATACCATTCCGTCGAGTCCATGATGGAGAGTATCTTATTACAAACTTTGATACCGTTTGACGTATCAGCATTAATTTGACAGGTTGTAGTGACTACTGGCCTTTCCAGCGTTAGCGATACATGGTGAATTTCTTTTATATTTTATACGATATTTAATATTGGTAATAAGTATTGTTTTAAAATATATTTCTGTAAAAAATTGTTTTCTTTGTTTCACGAGTGACATGGGAACAACCTGGCCGCGAAAGGCAGTCATCGTAGACGTCGGCAATTATCAACGCAACCAGACTGTATTGCATCCTGGTTGGCGGCTTCCAATTGGAAGACGACGACTTGAGCACCGAGTTTCTACCGTGACCAATTAATTTTTTAAATAATTAAAAATGAAAAATGTGTTTGGTTTTGTAAAAAAAAAAAAAAAAAAAAGAAAAAAAATGGCACTGACGTGTTTCACGGACCACTTTATGTTTGTAGTTTTATCAGTTTTTACAAATATTTAGGACCAAAGTAATAATCTAAATAATAATAAATTATGGTGATATGATTACGACTCTACTATTGTAGTAATATCTATGCACCCAACACGTGATATTCTTTCAGACCGTATTTTAACAAACAGCCAAAATTATATGATATTTGAGTTTGGCTTTGACAAACATACTCTTTTCTTTGAACTTTTACATCTTCGAACTATCATTTTAATAGCTCTCCTACATTTTCATTATATTTTTCCGTTAAGATATAATCACCTGTTTTGCCTTGGAAGTTCAAAGTTTATTTTCCTTGCCTGTACTGGTTACGATTGACTATACCCTGGAACGAACGTAGTTCACTGGCTAGCCGCTGTGAGACGGTGGGCTGTGCCTCATCAGTTAGCCAGAGAGCTACGCGATCGCGACCTACTCTGCGTGACATGACGTGGCACGGCACTGCACAATGCGTTCTCTTCAGACGGTGTTGGTTCAGCGCCATCTGTAATAAAAAACTGAGTAAATTTCTCAACGAACAACCGAGAAGGAATATGAACAAACGACCGCCAAGCATCGATCAAACTGAAGAAATATACCACCACTGTCAATTTCTTGGCCCACTTTATTTTTCCTCTTGCTTCCTAAAAGGTTTTCGCACACTCTTCTTAACTGAACACAACTGTATTTCTCAAGATTCAGAGATGTTCAAAGGTAACAGCGCTTTCTCTGAAAATTGCATTTGTTCTGTTTCGAGAACATGCCATGAAATACATAGCAACTAATTGTAAACATAGAATTCTTTATCACCTTTACGTAAACTGGGGAGATACTATTCAAATGACTGTTGTTAACTTTGTGTGTGTGTATATATTTTAAGTGCTAGAGTTATGTGGAATTCAGTATTTCCACACTTATTCCGTTTGTGATTTTAGCTGTAAAAGAAAACGTAATCACGATTTTAAATAGAATATTTGCTCTTTATTTTACAGAGTAACATGAACGAAGTCATATCTGAACTACAGGAAAGGTAACAGGCTACCATCTACGTTAAAACCGTCCATAGCAACCACGTCAAAGAGAAACATTTTAGTAGGTGCATTGATTCTAATTAATGACTTTCAATATATTCCATAAATAGTGTATAAACGATTAAAAATAAGGTAATTTGTTGCAATGTATACACTTCCCTTTCGTTTCATTAAGGAACTACACTTGCCACAGAAATCTAGAACTTTTTATATATAAGAAACCACCTGTATCAGCACGTTGTTTAGAATGTTCATTGTTACAATATCTTCCCAGTTTACGTCAATATGCTTCAGATGACCATTATTCAATTACTTGTTACGTATTTCACGACATGTTCACGAAATAGAATAAACACGCATTTTAGAGGGAGAAGTTTTACCTTTGCACAACTCTGAACATTGAAGAACATAGCTCTATTTAATTAATAACAGTGACCGAAACCCTTTTACGAAAAATGGAGAAAAATGTTTGGTTAGTGGCGGGTTCCGAACCACTGCCCATGAGCATTATAGTACAACGTGCTGTCCACTACAGTACGGGTAACAACAAGACCATGCAACCTTCAATCTCTTACTATTGATGGCAGTTGTTAACTGATGCTAATATGGCATTTTTAGACACTATATTATCATTTATCGTACGAAAACAACGTGTTTTTGTGTCAAGCACGTCAGGCAACAAACCCAGAAGGACGTTGGGAGGTGTACCTGGACCAAGGGAGATGATATAGTCCAGGGCATTAAAACAAGGAGGAGAGGGAGGCAAGGATGTTTTTTTTTATGTTGTTTTAGGGCGCACAACTTCTATGGTCATTAGCGCCCAGCCAAGAACATAGATTCGCTATGATCACAAAAAAATGGTGACTGTCAGAACATCAACAAGAGGCTAAAAACGAAAGATAAAAGACAATTAAAAGGGTTAAATATCCTTGGATAGGTTGGCCAAGTTGATAAAATGCAAAACTCGAGCAGCTGCTCGTGTGTCATCAGCTAAAATTTCCTCCAGAGTAGACGGAAAGTGAAGGGCTACACGGAGATGATTAAAATTAACACAAGTCAGTAAAACATGTCGCACTGTCAGCAGTTCACCGCAGGAGCATAGCGGTGCAGGTTCGGCGGATAGCAAGTGACGGTGGCTGAAACGGCAGTGACCAATCCGCAACCGGACCAGGATGACCACCTCCCGCCGAGAGGAGCGTGAGGAGGTCCCCCAAGCGGTCGGGATCGGTTTGACAGTTCGCAATTTATTGTTGTACAGTGAAAGCCACGCACTGTGCCATTGCGACACGATACTCCGGAGAAGAGCCCGTTGAACATCGTCCGATGGGACGCAAAAGATAGCCATGCGAGGCAAAAGAGCTGCTGCCTTGGCTGCTATGTCGGCGGCCTCATTTCCGGGCACACCCACATGGCCAGGGACCCACAGGAAAGAAACGTGACAGCTGTCATCTGCTAGCAACTGGAGGGAGCGTTGGATCCGATACACGAGAGGATGGTTCGAGAAAGGGTCCTTAAGACTCTGCAGGGCACTAAGGGAGTCCGAACATATGGCATAGAAAGGTTGGCGGTGGCGGCAGGTGTACAAAACGGCCTGGTGGAGGGCAAAAAGCTCAGCCGTGAAATTCGAGCACCGGTCAGGGAGCTTGTATTGGAACCGGTTGTCCCCGACGACGAAGGCAGATCCGACACCGTCAGTGCTCTTGGAACCATCAGTGTAAATAAATATGGCATTATCGAACCGCAAACGGAGTTCGACAAGCCTCGAGCGGTATACCAAATCCGGAGTGCTCTCCTTGGGGAGCGAACTAAGTTTAAGGTGTGTGTGAACCTGGGCCTGATGCCACGGTGGCAATGGGCTTTCGCTCAACCGAAGGGTGGAAGGAAGGGTAAAATCGAGCCGCTGTAGCAGGCGGCGAAACCGAACACCCGGTGGAAGCAAGGCAATCGCAGACAACTGATATTGGCGATCGAGTGAGTCGTCAAAAAATAATCTGTAAGATGGATGGTTGGGCATCGACCGTAGGCGGCATGCGTACCGACACAAGAGTATGTCACGTCGAGTGGTCAAGGGTAATACAGCAGCCTCGGCATACAGACTTTCAACAGGGCTGGAATAAAATGCACCGGTCGCTAGACGTAATCCCCGATGGTGGATAGAGTTGAGACGACAGAGAATCGACGGCCGTGCAGAAGAGTATACAAGGCTTCTGTAGTCGAGCTTCGACTGAACAATGGCCTGGTAAAGGTGAAGCAGGACGATACGATCCGCTCCCCATGACGTGCCACTGAGGACACGAAGAACGTTAAGGGATCGGGCACAACGGGCAGCCAGGTAGGACAAGCGCGTGGACCAGCAAAGTTTACGATCCAACATGAGTCCCAAGATTTTCGTAGTCTCCACGAAAGGGAGAGCAACAGGGCCGTAACGTAGAGAAGTTGGAAGAAATTCCTTGTATCTCCAGAAATTGACACACACAGTTTTCTCAGTGGAGAATCGGAAGCCGTTTGCGATGCTCCAGGAATATGGACGGTCAAGACAGCGTTGAAGAGAACGCTCCAAGAGACACGTCCGCTGGGCGCTACAATAAATCGCGAAATCGTCAACAAAGAGAGATCCGGAGACGTCGGCTGAAAGGCAATCTACGATCGGATTGATTGCAATGGCAAAGAGCGCCACACTCAAGACGGAGGCCTGTGGTACCCCATTCTCCTGGCAAAAGGTATCTGACAAAACAAAGCCCACCCGTACCCAGAACTTGCGATCCGCCAAAAACGCTTGAATGAAAAGAGGAAGGTGGCCCCGAAGGCCCCATGTGTGCAATGTGCGGAGAATGCCCGCTCTCCAACTGGTATCGTATGCCTTCTCCAAGTCGAAGAACACTGCTACTGTTTGACGCTTCTTTAGAAAGTTGTTCATAATGAAGGTCGACAACGTAACGAGGTGATCAGCAGCAGAGCGGTGTCGACGAAAACCGCATTGGATAGTAGTCAGGAGGCGGCGAGATTCGAGGAGCCAGACCAACCGAGCGTTAACCATGCGTTCCATCACCTTACAGACGCAGCTCGTCAGAGAAATGGGGCGATAACTGGAAGGAAGGTGTTTGTCCTTCCCTGGTTTGGGGATGGGGACAACAATGACTTCACGCCAACTTGTGGGAACATGACCTTCAGTCCATATGCGATTGTAGGTACTAAGAAGAAAGCACTTGCCCGCAGGAGAGAGGTTCTTCAGCATCTCAATATGAATGGAATCGGGCCCGGGAGCAGAAGACCGGGACAGGGCGAGAGCACGGTCTAGCTCCTGCATGGTGAAGGCGACGTTATAATTTTCACAATTAAAAGATTGGAAGGAAGGCGGCCGTGCCTCCTCTACCTGTTTGTGAGGAGGAAAGGCAGGGTGATAATGGGCAGAGCTCGAAACCTACTCAAAGAAACGGCCCAATGCGTTTGAAACATCAGCGGGGTCTACGAGGACTGCGTTCTCCACGGTCAGGCCAGGAATCGGGGAGTGGACCTTGATGCCAGATAAACGGCGTAGGCCACCCCAGACAACCGTGGAGGGAGTAAAACGGTTAAAAGAACTAGTAAAAGCAGTCCAGCAAGCTTTCTTGCTGTTGTTTTTGATACGACGGCACTGCGCTCTCATACGTTTGTAATTGATGCAATTCTCCAAAGTTGGGTGGCGGCGGAAGGTGCGTAAGGCACGGCGTCGGGCTCGAAGCGCGTCGCGGCAGGCTGCAGTCCACCAAGGGACCTGCACACGACGTGGAGAAGAGGATGTACGAGGTATGGAACGTTCAGCAGCAGTGAGAATAATCTCTTTGAGGTATTCGACCTGACTGTCACAGTTGGGAAAATGCTGATTGTGAAAACAGCCATGGAAGAATAAAGCCCCCAGTCGGCTTTAGAAATGTTCCAACTGGTGGGACGTGGAGATGGGGAGTGATGTAGGAAGTGGATGATACAAGGGAAATGGTCACTCGAGTACGTGTCAGAAAGTGCATACCACTCAAACCGACCGGCAAGCTGAGGAGTGCATATTGCGAGGTCTATATGGGAATAAGTGTGTGTTGTGTCAGAAAGGAAGGTCGGTGCACCGGTGTTGAGGCAGACAAGATCGAGGTGTTGGAGAAGGTCCACCAAAAGGGAGCCTCTCGGACAAGGTGCCGGAGAGCCCCATAGGGGGTGGTGGGCATTAAAGTCGCCTACCAACACGAAAGGTGAAGGGAGCTGGTCAACAAGGTGTAGCACATCTGCCCTAGTAAGAGCAGATGACGATGGCGAATAGATATTACAGAGGGAGAAGGTAAATGTGGATAAAGTGATGCGGACGGCAACTGCCTGTAGGTGAGTGTGCAAGGAAATGGGATGGAAATAGATATCGTCTCGAAGGAGCAACAGAACCCCTCCATGGGCTGGCACACCTTCCACGGGTGGCAGGTCGAACCGCACAGAGGTGTAGTGTGGAAGGTCTGCAAGATCACGTGGACGCAACTTAGTTTCCTGGAGGCAGACTAGAAGCGGGCAGTGCAAACGAAGGAGTAATTTTAACTCCTCCCGATTAGAACGAATGCCGCGAATGTTCCATTGAAGGAGCGCCATGATAAAAATGAGAGAAGAAATAAGGATAAAAACCAAGTAGCGAGCGGGGTCACCTCGACGGCCGCTGAGGACCGGCTTTCGAGGGAGCACTGCTATCGCTGTCCAGGGGCAAAGGGTCGTGGTCCATAGGTTCGACCGACGCGCCTGCCACCTCCCTGAGTTGATCAGGAGGGGCAGTTTCCACCGCCGGTAAAGGGCCGGGCGCCCGGCAAACGGAGCGTCCCGGTGAAACAGAAGACGGCCGAGGCCGGCAACTGTTGGACGGTGCGACAGATGGGTCACGCCTCGGCGGGGAAGGAGAGGAACTCTTTCTTGTCAGCTCTTCTGGAAGAGTGACGGCGGGAAGAGGCAGTTGACGGTTGGGAAGCCTGAGAACGCAGAAAATCCTCACGGACGGGTTCCTTTTTCAAGGTCCGGGCATCTTGTTTAGGTGCCCGCGGTTTACTAGATGTTGACGAAGACTGTACCTTAGAAGCAGCAGGAGGAAGCGGGGACGTGGAACGGGCAATCTTCGGGCTGGCGGATCGCACAACTGTGTCAGCGAAAGTGAAATCACAAGTCTGGGTACTGGAATCCTTAGTAGGTCGAGTTGAGGTGAGGACCTTACTGTATGTACCCGCTGGGAGGACAGTGGGCTTTCGACTCGCCAACAACTTTCGAGCGGCAGATGTTGATACCTTCTCCGTGACCCGAATTTGCTGAATGATTTTTTCATCCTTATATACAGGGCAGTCGCGAGAGGAAGCCGCATGGTCGCCGTTGCAGTTAAGGCAGTGAGGGGACGGAGGTGGGCAATCCCCCTCATGGGCGTCCCTACCACAAGTGACACATTTTGCTGCATGTGGGCAATGTTCACGGGTATGGTTGTACCTGTGGCATTGGTAGCAGCGCGTTGGGTTTGGAATATAAGGGCGGACTGAGATAACTTCGTACCCTGCTTTGACCTTCGACGGGAGGTCAACTCTGTCGAATGTCAAAAACACAGTACGAGTCGGTGTCAGCTGGTCATCTACCTTTTTCAACACCCTATGGACGGCTGTCACACCCTGGTCGGACATATAGGTTTGTATGTCTTCATCAGACAACCCGTCAAGGGATCTCGTGAAGACTACCCCCCGTGACGAGTTGAGTGTACGATGTGCTTCCACCTTGACAGGAAACGTGTGTAACAGTTTAGTCCGGAGTAGTTTCTGAGCTTGGAAAGGCACTTTCCACTTCCAGCAACAATGTGCCATTGTGCTGACGTGAACAGGTTTTAACAGGGCCAGCAATTGCATCTATACCTTTCTGTATAACGAAAGGATTGACAGAATTGAAATCCTTTCCGTCGGTGCGAGAGACAACAAGAAATTTAGGTACATTAGGCAGAGTTTTTTTTTGCTGAGGCGAGTCTAACTTACGTTTCTGGGTCAACGTCACTAAAGAAGAGAAGGAAGTCATCGCGGAAGTGGCCCCCCGTGATTACCGGCGTCTCCGATGGCGCGCTCCTTCCTAGTGGGGGCCCTCTCCGAGGGCTTACCCGCCTTAGGTGATTGTTCACACCTCAGGTAACACCTCCCGAGAACTGTCGGAGGGACCAATCGGCATGTTCGGAAGGTACCAGCTCGGGTAATCACCCCTCCCTGGGCCTGGCCTTTACCAGGGGGTACGTACGTGCCCTACTTGTCTACCCGGGGCGGGGAATTACGCGTTACCCCCGTCACCTGCTACGCATGATAATGCGTGGGTCAGCCTTCAGACACGCACAGGGAGGAAAGAAGAAGAATAGAGGAAGTGAAGAGAAAGAAGGAAAGGTGTCTCAAACGCCGAGGCGGAGACTAATGAGGAGGAGAAGAAGAAGGCTAGGAGAGTACAAGGAGAGAAAGACAGAAAACGAAGGGTAAGAAAGGAAGGAACGAAGGAAGATAAACCACAACAAGAACCACCGTAGCTCACGAAATATGCCTGTCTCCGGGCGAAGGCATAAACCGGGAGGGAAATTGCAGCAGCCTGGGGCAGAAGAAACACTGCTCCGGCTCGGGGCCCCGTGCGCGCCACACACGCACCCACAAAAGAACTGTGGGGCCCCCTGGGGGGAGGCAAGGATGTAAGTACCCCCAGATGGCTTCTTCCCATGACGTCCCAGGGACAGGAGTGAGAGATGGAGCATGAGGTACAATAGGGGTGGGAGCTGAATATGTAGATGCCCCACCTTTTAAGGATGCGACAAAAGCTGTGACTAGCTCCATGTACTCCCCTCTTCTATGTTGCCCCTTGATGGCCTCCAGCAACCGCTCAGGGAACAACGGCTGAAGGCTCTGGTTGATGAAGCAGCACCCCTCCATGATGAGTTTGGCCTCGTCACAGTCCATCCTCAGGACCACCTCCTCTGACCAATGTGCCTTCTTCCTCTCCACGTCGATCTCGGCGTTGTGGGACTCCAGGTGTGCTCGGCGATGGTGCATGCCCAGCCCGGTATTTGATGAAAAAGACCGGGGTCACTCTGGGCACTGGAACGGCTGTCGACGACATCTCGACCAGGGCTGTTTGGCTTGTTTTGTGGGTGAGCAGGTGGTGTGGGCGCTTTAGTGGACGCCCCGAGCCGGCCGCGGTGGCCGAGGGGATTGAGGCGCTCCAGTCACGGTCTGCACGGCCACTACGGTCGGGGGTTCGAATCCCCCCCTCGGGCATGGATATTTGTGCCGTCCTTAGTATTAGCTGGTTCATAAGTAGTTTTTAAGTTTAGGGACTGATGATCCCGTAGTTAAGTCCCATAGACTCCACAAACATTTGAACATTTTTTTTTTGGACGCCCCGCCCTTCATTTCTCTACGACTTGGGCCGACCTGCAACAGATGGGGTGAAAGGGTTGGCAACAATAGGGTCATAATTACTCTGTTACCTCGCGCATCATTTGAAGATGAGCGGCGACAGGAAGAAGAAAGAATTTCATTTTAATACGAGCGTCAATGAGACACAATGATCACTTGGAGATTTGCATACACATCAGCTCGTAAAGGCGAGTGGCATATACATGTTATAAATCGGGCGCCCTTTCGTAAGACGAATACAGCTAACGGAGTGTATTTTAGGCCCAGTGCTTCAGAAATGCATTGGATATTAACTGGATTACAGGAAGACATCGGAAATCTCGTCAATAATTATATGAGGTGGAATATGGCTATGTTAAGATATTCATAGTTACTCCCACAGTGAACCTGGCTGACGCAGCAGCACCACGCGGCGGCCAGCATGCGCCTCAGTGGAGCTGCAGACCAGCGTGTGCGGCCCCCCTCCCTCCCTCCCACTGCCACTTGCCCACCGGCCGCTCTGCTGAGCACACACGCCCCCAGTGCACCCCCACCCTCTCGCCCCACCGCCGCCAAGTGGCCGACCGATGCTGTCGCAGTCTTATCTGGAATGGTTTTCCTCCTCACAATAGCGCGCGGTTGACAGCATTGCCTATACACATTGTGTCTGCTCAATAATAGTCTGTTTACCACTCTGGGATATTCTTTTCCAAGAATCTCACTCAGTTGTAACTTTCAAGGGAGAATTTCCACTACCTCCATTGACACAGTGGGGATTTCAACAGCGAAAGCACTGTGGAATGCAGCTCATTCATTAACAGATAAATATCAGCAGCAGCAGTATTTCACAAAGAGCTTGTCACAGCACTTTGAAGACAGCCTTTTACTCACCCCAGCAAGTCCAGATTAGTCCTCCTGGCTCCTACTAGCCTGACGCCACCCCTCTGCCCCTGCACAGTGAAATCTCGTAAACAAGTGGTCCTGCTTCCAGTCTGGCTGGTGCCATATCTACCTAAGCTTTCAAACGAGTCTGAACTAAATGAAAGTTATCTCTCAATAAGATACATTTACAATCTGAAGAAACGTCTCACCAAAATCTCACGAATATTTAACGGCTACATTCAACAAACCCAAAGTTTCAAATATGAATTATAACGCACTGATTAAGAACACAGTGCTTGACACCAGTTCTAAAAATTTAATATCCTAACACCTCTTACATAGTTAATCCCACCGTTTACCCCACCGCCTGAGCAGTGTCACTAACTAAATGACGTGGCATTTGGCTATTTAATATACGTATTGAGCCATAAAGAGAATACAGAGTTTAAAATAGGAAGTTAAAGACCAAACAGTTTGCCACATTTTCGACATAAATGGAATCAAATTCTTGCTCCTGCTACTAAGAGAGTCATAGTTACTCTAGCTGCAAACGCAACATCAATAATTGATGAGGCAGTTTGGCTACCTTGAGAGGGTCATAGTTACTCCTACCATTGATGTTGATTTTACGACTGGAGTAACTATGACTCTTTTGAAATAGCCAAATGCAGTCTCATCCAATTAGTGTCGCGCATGAAACACACACACACACACACACACACACACACACACACACACACACACACACACACAATCGTCCAGGTGAATGAGTGAGCAAGTCTTGACTTGGTGGACAGGTCTGAACCTGCAAGGACAGATGCTGAGCTTTCATTGGTCAATGGAACAAGCGGACTGCTCAGTTACTGCCAAGATGCGGAAGAGTGAACACAGTACAGATTCCAAAAAATTTTCAGTGAGAGATCGTAATTTTTTTTTAGTTCATAACGTGTTGCTTCATACTCTGTACACCATTTACTATCTTAGAGAGCGTTTACAGCTTGTGAGGTTACACCAGTTATTTTTTCGAAGTTATACTTATATATATATATATATATATATATATATGTGTGTGTGTGTGTGTGCACGCGCACTAAATAAATAAATATTCTTTTCCCTATTTTTTCTATGTTTATAATAAACAGTGTGGGTTCTCAAACAAGTTACGGGTATGCTGCCGAGTGACAACAACCACCGATATTTTGGCAGGAGGACACCATGCCATTCTCAAGGCACAACTGCTCAAGGTGTCCTCCAGCCGAAATATCGGCGGTTGTCGATGTCGTCACCCGGCAGCATACCTGTAAGTTGTTTGAACATTCATTACGCTGGGAAAAGTTCAAGTCTCACAGTGTTGGTTCTGTTGGTGCTGTATAATGTACCAGGGGGACTTTACTTGCTTGCTTGCTTACTTACTTAAACAGCTCCTGTGTATGTGGAGGTCCTTCCGCACCAGTGGTATAGTTCCAAGTGAAGGAGCAGAGTCCCTAGACATTTTGAATGCTACTGTGCTCTCATTGGTCGACGACAGAGTAGGTCGGAGTGGCCAATGGGGAATAGGCAAGTGGGTATTTCCGTGTCTGAGGGTGGGGCTAGGCAAGTCTGGACCTGATGGTGGTGGGATGGGCTCTTGTCCTGGGTTTTCCCCAGGTGTGTGGGGCAGGGCTTTTCCTCCTGGGGGTGGCGGTGGGATTTCCCCAGCCGCCATCTTTGATGACATCACAGAGGTCAAGGTCAAAAACGAGCGCTGACACCCCCACAGCCCTACTACTCACGCTACACAGCAAATCACTAATTTCTTCCAATTTTTCAAGATCCCCTACTTTTACTAAACCTTCGTGTGTGTGTGTGTGTGTGTGTGTGTGTGTGTGTGTGTGTGTGTGTGTGTGTGTGTGTGGGCCTAACAAGGAGTCAATAGAAGGCGAACAGGTTTAGATAAACCGATGGTACTTTTATGAAACTACTTCCACTTTGGATTCTTTTCTCCTCATTGTGACATTTTCTATCTAAAAAAAAGGAAAAATTAAAGGAAGTTCGACAATAAGTAAACTGAAGTCTCGGAATTACGCGTTTCCCGTAAATACGAGCATCATGAAACAAAACAAGAACTCAATGAACATTCCATCTTCACAAAAAAAGGCACTCTACCATTATAACGTGAAGTAAATTGTGAAAAGACATTAGAACCTATAGGCTTCCAATATAAACGAATACTTGAAATCTGTTTTAAAAAAGGAAATTTTTTACATGTTTTTTTCTGCGTTGATTGTCTTATTTTTCACACAAATTTCGATAGCTCTATGTGATCCCAGCCCCGTTTACCTCGAATTAACTAGACTACTCTATAGCTACGACAAATTTCACAGTCCTGCATACCTTCTCGTAAGAAGGCAGTCTTCAGTCTTTAGGTACACAACAAACATGACATATAGATACTACGAAATCTAAGAGCTTCAGCATGACTACCACAATACAAAATAATCAGAGAGTAATCATTTGTTTGCTTCCATGTTGCTTTATGTTGCCATCTTGACTTCCTTTTTTGCAATCGACAAACAACTCTTATGTATCCCCTTTTTGGCATTCCTGGATGAAAGCAGCTTCAATCAGTACTGCAGAAAGTACGTCGAAATATAAAGTCACATTTCCGACTAACAGTATGATTGTTGTCAGTATAAATTCACGCAAACAGTAAAAAGTGTGTAACACATATCAATGTTTCGTAAACCCATATTAAGTATTTAAAAAAAGCTCCTCGATTTCCAGGAAACTCATTAATAAAACTTAACAGCTTAACAATGTGAAAACCCATTTCATCATGTACAATACTGACTAAATGAAATTGTTACTAACATAGTATAAGAACATAAATATTAGATATGATTGCGTAATACTGTGCGTCACAACCGAATACATTTTTTACGCGAGAGGAGACGCTCCAAGAAGTCAACTGAGGTAAAGCGTTAATGTTAACTCAATCCATGCAGAACGCGACCAGACTTCATCAGTAAGTTCAATACAGCTAGTTTCGGCCAAGCCGAAGATTCGGATTATTTCTGGCCGAAACCGAAACGGAATATTCGGTCGGTCCTTATTGAATACATAACATGTTTGTATATTTATGTATAAATGTTTTGAAAGATAACTATAATGTTTACATATCTTCGACATTGATTATAGTATGTAGTATAAATGAGTGAAAACGGTACTCACACTAATATTTTGTATACATTACTTAACATCCATCATCCTGCAGAAATGAAACAGGAGACTAGAGTAGAAAGTTTCACTCTTAATAATGGTGACATGCCTCAGTGGTTGCACGTCGAAAATTTGAACTACTGCAGCGTCTCGAGTATGTAACATACACGACTTTCCTAATGTAAAATGCTCAAAGCCTCGTGTATAACGAAGGGAGGAAGAGCAGCTTTTAACGTCCTGAGGGCATCATGGTTATTAGAGACAGGGCACACACTAGAATAGACAAAAAATTCACAACACCGCAGAGCTCTTACATGTGACAGCATACATAGTACATTTGATGAGCATCTAACAACCTACAACCACTAACCATCCAAATTCGACAGATACTTAATAATACTTAAATCTAGCCACAGACTGCATCATGGTATAAAACTAGAAGAAAACGTATAAGTACAGAAGATTATAGTAGAAATTAAACAGTTTATAAACTGATGCACCAAATTATGTGAAGGCACATAATTTACCTCATTAAATACGTATACAGAAATAATGAACCAAGCAGCTAGACTCTGCTTGATAATAAGCAAACACACACATCCACACTTACACACTGTTACACACACACATCCACACTTACACACTGTTACACACACACATCCACACTTACACACTGTTACACACACACATCCACACTTACACACTGTTACACACACACATCCACACTTACACACTGTTACACACACACACACACACACACACACACACACACACAGAGAGAGAGAGAGAGAGAGAGAGAGAGAGAGAGAGAGAGAGAGAGAGAGAGAGAGAGAGAGAGAGAGAGAGAGAGAGAGAGAGAGAGAAGATACCGCAGAGACGTTATGTAATGTGTACTGCCCATTCAAAACGGAAAATGACACGAAATCATATGCAAACAATGTAATGTTGCTCTCTGTACGGTGCCATGTTTTAAAAAATCAAAATCACCTACGGTGTCATCAGTCTCTGAACCTACAAACTACCTATGAACTAGCTTATACTAAAGACAGCACAAACACCCATGCCCGAGGGGGGATACGAACTCCCGACCGCAGCGGTCGTGCAGACCGTGACTGGCACGACGCAGACCGCTCGGCCACCGCGGCCGGCTGCCATGTTTTGAGACATACCTGATAAACTGAAGATAGGTAAATACAATTGAAGTCTACGATGGACAGTAAATAAGTCTGTATGCTTTCCGCTGAAAATGGACCAGAGTTTGTTCAGAGAAAAAAAGAATCATAAAACGGGAGGAAATAATGTGAAACACACTTGCGTAGTTAGTTACAATTAGTAAATGGATGCGGTTGATAGGACTGACATGATGTCACTTGAGGACAAATGAACACTTGCTATAATGGGACACACAATAACTTTGTTTTACAAAGTGAAAAGTGTTCGTGACAAAATTCCCAGGATATATTTACTATTTGTGTGAGGTTCGTGAGAACACTAAATGAAGAATAACCGCCTAAACAAAACTTAATAGAAAATGCATGCAAAAATAGCTCTATACAATGAAATACCGCTTTCAACATAAATTGAGTTGTTAACTAGCCAATATGATTTCAGATATCATTATTTGGCTACCGGTGACATAGTTATCACTGTGTGATAGTATAAAAATGGCCTGTGCAGCCGTATAATGTAAAATCGAGGTAATAATAATAAAAAAGTTGTATAATGTGTTAATACTCTATTTTCAGACTTACGTAAATACTAAAACATGTTCATATTTCCCAGTGATAAAATGAGGCAGTGGTTCCACATGTTTCCCAGAACAAGCGATCTTAAAGAAGAAATAATATTTGTAGATTTTCATATGGTGAAGCCCAATTTCTGAAACGCCCACCATATGATCTTTTAGGTAGTACCCAGAAGCTACAGCATCTACTTAGCACATTTTCTGCCTTCAGTTAACGGAATATTCCTCTATTAGGAGTGTAGTCCGACGGCTATATTTTGTGACAAGAAAAACACAGATTTTCATATTTTATCTTTATGTGACAATTCAAGCATTTGTGGTATAGTCAGCTTTCATTTCTTTGAATTATCAGCACAAGAAAACGTGCTGCAATAGAAAAGGTACACTGTCATGGACCCTGTACTAGAAATCATCGTGGGAAGAGTGCCAATGGCGGGACTTGCTTACCTCATTAAACAGTAGCCTCAGGTTACGATTTAATTGTGCAAAGGGGACTAGGGATAAGGAGCGTTGCCCCTCGATATTGTTTACTCTTGCCAATAGAAATAGATGTAGCATGCAAGTTCAGAAACGTCTAAAACGTTCTAAGCTTTAATAATTTGAAACAATGTTTGCAACTGAGGATTAGAGCGTTTCAAATACATACAACCTTAGTATGTAATTAAAACGTAAACGACTAGAAGTCTTGATTTGCCACTGTCTCTTAACCCACAAAATTCTGTGATCAACCACATATAATTTTCTTTCTTGGTGACCCCCAGTATGATACAATCGGTGTTTTTATCGCATTTTATTAATCACGATGATTGCATTACAGAGTTACAACCATCATCAGGTTTCCTGTAAATACATTACAGGTATTTCAAAAAACTATAAATAGAAAGATGTTGTAATGCACTCATTTGGTATCTTTTTATAACTGTTGTCACTCCTATTCTTGCAGGACCGTTGCTGCCCCCATGGCTCCCACGTGTGAACCAGATTTTGACGCCCCCCTTCAAAACTTTTTTTTTCCACACTCATATGACGACTCGTCATCAGCATTTTCGTGATATAAAATATCTTTAACAATAATTTTTACGAAAAGAAAATCCATAAACATACTAATTCATTAGCTACGGCATATAAATGAGAATCGTTCTTGGCAAATCCAAGTATAATTTAATTCTAGTTAGTTTGCTGACTTGAGTGAACGTTTCTTCGACACTTACATGTATTCAGACAAACTGAACTTTTCTTGCTTTCATAATTGCAAAAGCTATTATCTGTCTAGTATCTAAACTGTCCAAGATCTCGTGTTCTATTGAAATAATAGGCAAATTTATAATTCTCTGTTGATGCATTGTTGATCTTAGATAATTTTTTATAATTTTTAATTTAGAAAATAATATTTCCCCTGATGCAACTAAGACTGACAGAGTAAGAAATATTCTTATCGCTACTGATGTGTTAGGAAAAGCTGATATCAAATCTTTTCGAAAAGATATTGAAGAATTGTATATGGGTCACAAGACTGATTTTGTAGAAAATGCCAAAGCGTTAATTTCATTGTACAAATCAGTACCACCAATGTCAGTTTCATTCCTCGAGTGGTCTTTAAGTTTCATATGCAAATCTTTACAACGATTCAGCAGTTCTTCCTTAGGGTAACTAAACAATGTACTACTGAAAAACCCAAAAACGTCGTCTAAATTTTGTAACTCCTCAAATCTCTTTGTTAAGGAAATTAATGTTTGATCTAGAATTCCAAAAAATAAAAAAATAAAAAAATCTCCACTTTGAAATTCATTTTGGGGTCAAACAAAACATCACGATGTTCATACTGAAACTGTGCCGGTTTTTTTCTTGGGCGAAGTATATTTACTGGAGGGAAACTTGCTTCAGCATTTAGTTGGTTTGCCATATTGATAGCTTCCTTTAAAACTATGTCTAAATTTTCCATCTGTCCCATATTGTGTGAATTTATCAATCAAGCTCTTTAACAAATTGATCCCTATCTGAGTATTAAATGTCGGGTTTGGCAACAATTCACTTACAGAATTAATTACACTCAAAACATTGTACCAGATTACAAACAGAACAAATGAATTTATAATTTTGAATTTTTAATGCAAGTGACTTCGCTTTGAGAGTGGTGGTACAATCCCAACTAGAAAAAGCTTCTGAAATTTCCAACAGAGCGTCAAATACGTTTTCTGTGTAAAACCGTAATGGCTTGATTGCTTCAATTCTTTTAGATCATCTCGTAACACTTAAAGTTTTTAGTGTTAGCCCTGGTAAATGTTTGCAAATGATTGACCCCCTAATTGTTGTTGATGAAAAGAATTTGTTGAATTACGTCGAAGAAATTCATGGTCTCTTACGAAATATTTACTGCGTCATTTACCACTAATGTTAAGCTATGAGCTGAGCATGGGACGTAAAATGCACGCTTATTGATATCCAGAATTCTTTTCTGCAGTCCATTGTGTTCAAATGTTTGTGAAGCTTAAGGGACTTAACTGCGGGGTTATCAGTCCCTAAACTTACAAACTACTTATAAATTGCCTTATACTAAAGACGACACATACATCCATGCCCGAGGGGGGATTCGAGCCCCCGACCGTAGTGGCCGTGCAGACTGTGACTGGCGCGCCGCAGACAGCTCGGCCACCGCGGCCGGCAGTCCGTTTTGTTTTCCACACATGTTAGAGTCATTGTCATAACCTTGTCCGCGCAAATTTGAATATCTAGGTTCAATTCAAAAAATAAATTCAAAACGAAATTTAACAAACCCTCGCCAATTGAACTCACAATTGGGCAGAAACCAACGAAATGTTCAGATATCTCTACTTTTTTGTCTGTCCGATTTAGATAAACATGCCTAAATATTACTGTTATTTGTTCTGTATGGCTTCCATCTGGTGTACAGTCTAATATGATTGAAAATATTTAGAGTCCCCAACTTTCTTCAAAATATAGTTTATCATTGTGCCTAGTAAATCAATAATTTCATTTTGAATGTGATCTCCTAAATAGTGTGCCATACCCATGCGGCTTGAGTCAGATTTTGATTCAATTCTGCGAATATGTTCCCGCATAACTGAAGTAATATGCTAGCATCTCTAGTGGTTTTACAAAAATTCCATCATGTTCATACATTTTTTTGGAAGAACCGCGAAAAGCCACATTTTCGCGACAAAAAATAACAGCGATATTCCTTTCTAATACATCACACCAGTGTTTTTTTCCTTCTCTATTAGTCTCAGTTGTATCTGATTTATAGTGTTCTTTGTTTGTAACATATTATTCAATTGTACCCATGACTTCACGTTTTCATTGTGGGCATCGCTTGTTTCGTGTCTTCTCTGAGTTAATGATAAATGCTGCTAATATGAAAACCCATTCATATCAGACAGACTACTTGCACTCTTGCCAAGCATTTTACAACAGAAACAATACACTGCATCCTTTGATAAGGAGTAAAGAAGCCAGTCTCTTAACTTTTACAGCGTTAGAAAGATTTCTATAATAGTAAGTGTCAGCAAACGTTCTTCCTTTGTCGTTCATAGGATAATTATGATTGTGTACTTGAACAGGACCACGTTAAACTAAAATATTAACGAAATCATTGTTAATATTAAGAGGCCACCGCCCTGGGTCTACACTAATTGTTAAACTCTCGCAAACTACCACTATACTGCTTGAAGAGTCTTCAGCAGCACCATCACGTGTGTCAATGCCTTCGATGAGACCACCAGAGCGAGTAGGGGCGCAACATGTCGTGTCTTCACTTGCTTCCATAGTTTCAGATCCAGACGTCGAGCACGAGACAGAGGCAAGCATTTCTTGACGTCATTCACAGATCTGTAAAAAAATTTCGTAATAGAACCAGTCAGATTTTCTTTTTGCCTTTCTGTCTCTCGTTTATGATTACTAAACTCATAAGGTTTTTTTCTTTTCAATGGTTCCTGAAACTTTATGGGTGAAACTAATAAAATTGTTGTTGGTACTTGGTTGAACAAATTTACAAGTACCGTATATTTCGGCAGATAAGACTATAGTACAAGCATAAATAATTTTACGCAAGGTCTGGGTCATCTTATACATCAGATGTTAAATATTTGCCTACATTCATGGTTTACCAGGCATCCTCTTATTTGCACTCTAAAAATGATCCAGGTGGATTTTTAGAAAATGCATAGATTTCCTCTTTAACGCGCCATATAATTACTTAGATTTGGATGTGTGGATACACAACTCCTCACAATTGCAAACTCTGAAGCATTTAACCTTCCTACGATATTTCTACGATATTTTTGCTGAATTTTCGCTTATCTATATCGCTGCCGCTTCGATCTCAATTTACAATTTCAGACCAACTGAAACAATAGGCTTTGCCACTACCGTGAAGCGGGAGCTGTGAGACGGCCAGTTAAAAGCATTACTCACAAACTACAACAATACTTGTTAGCTGTACGTAGGTTATTATTTGGCACGTGTTTCTACAGGCAACACCCCAACAATACTAAAGGACGTGTTTGCACTATGACGTGTGCAGTCGTACCAATTGTTTAGAAGTACACAGCGTGTATGTCCATAAAATTAAGCCTCGCGGAAATAGCCTTGTGGTCCAAGGTGCCTTGTCATGGACTGTACGGCTGCTTCCGTCGGAGGTTCGAGTCGTCCTTCGGGCATGGGTTGGTGTGTCGCCCTAGTATAATTGAATAGCCGATATGCCGCTTTTATATATACTCTAGGTCATTACCCGAAACAATGCGCATACTGTTACCCAGATGATCATTGTTATGAACTGTATTTACTGGTCGTTGATAGTTTGGGGTCCGTCTTATATAACGGCCATCACGTAAAACTATATATCTTTGACGGACATTTATACCTCGTCTTATGTTTCATCCAAAATATACGGTAAATTAAATGCTCGCTCTTATTTTCTATTATATTTTGTAACATCAGTTATTTTATTTTGTGTTACTGTAGGCGTTTTAGAGCGTGTAAATATTTCCTTCCACTTCTGACACGCTCGTTTTTTCTCGGCGTATAAGTGACTGTCGAATCCAGAACGTGGTCGATAACGCTGCACAGTGTCTCTTAATTTTGCGAAGAGTTTATTAATTTTGCGAAGAGTTTATTAATTTAGGCTACGATTGGTAACAGAGCTAGTAAGGCGCAGCGAATGAACCTAAATACGAAACCAGTTTTATGTATGTTAATGTCATACGGAATGTAAACCTACTTACTATACTGTTTTAACATTGGTAGATAGTGTAGCCAATTTATTTGAAAATGGGGATTCGGTTTTAACTGACCTTGTATACATATAGACATTTGGGTTTAACAATGAGAATATCTGTGATGTACTGCAGGTGATAAGCAACTAGTAAAGAGCGCGGGATCATGTCCCTCCGTTGTTAATCGTTTGTTACGTAAGTCACCTCTCCTTTGAATGCGCTGCTGCATCATGAGATTACATCCACATAGGCTCTTTTATTTCTGTTATCACTTTCCGTGGGGCCAGTTGTGTGTGTTATGCGTGTAAAGCTTGCTTTATTGGAAACATTTTCTTTACACGGACACATCTGAAGACTTACTAGCCTGCAAAATAAAATAAAATGCATAATTTTGAAGGTTAGGCCTACAGAAACACTGTAGAGCAGATACTACGGTATACAGCAGCAATCTCTGAATCTCTGCTGTAGCTGATTCCATTCTATCGAGTTAATAAATCGATGGTTTGAACCTACGAATCCATCCCCATGGCTATACCCCACGTAAGATAATGGTTTATGCCCCAATCAAACCAAAAAGCTTACTTGACACTTGCACTTAATTTCCATGTAGTAATTAAAATCTTAGAAAAAGTACTGGGATAAGCCTCGTCGTCCAGAATTTGTTTTCATTAAATGTTTTTAAGCAGAAGACACGAGTAACATTTAAAAAAATGGATAAAAGTGGATCCATGTAGCAAAGCTTAAGTTTTCAGCCAAATATCTCAGTTACATTATATACAGTATGTAGGTGTGCGGGGCAGGAGCATTGAATTTATTCTACAGGGTGCGAGGGTGAAGGTCGGGGTGAGAGTAATTTTTTAAACTTTCTCTATTTTAAACTCACAACCACCAGCTGCGAACCAATTTCCTAAACATGCAAAAAAACTGGAACTGTGATTGCGACTGACTCGTTTTCTAGGGGATGATATCACACGTTCGCAGCTTTCCTTCCCTGCATATGATTAACAAAACAAATTCATAATAAAATCAAGTTCATGAGAGAAAAAGGGTGTACTAACTACTATTTTTGAAAACACGTGAAAGTTCACTTTATGTTGTTTATTTCACAATCTCAGAACCCTGTGGCTGATACGTCTGTACGTCGACACATTTACCAAATAAAGTTATAGCTCGTGAGCCCCCAGACAAAATGAATATTTGTCGCGAATTGTTTTCACACCACGTGGCTGTCTCAAACATCGTTTATGTTTATGCCTATGCGACGACACGTGTTACATTAACAAATCACAGTCACTTTAATTCAATGCGATGCACACCTTGCATATTCACAAACACACAGTAGCACTCGATTTAACTTGGTGCAGTCTACGACGAGCAACCACACGTGGCGATTGCCACAGACAAATCTCAAGTCACCACCTCGAGAACCACATGCCGACTGCTGCAGAGAGACGCCGCCCGGCCAGCTACACCACGTGCTCTGGAGTCCTCACTTCCTGCCCTCGCGCGCGCGCCAAAAGCTCAACTGCCGGGGTTTTTTCCCCTACGTCATCAACTTCCGCATGTGAACTGTTCTAACCGATTTGCCAACGTACAGCGCTCAGCCAATACATTTCTAAAACTTTACATAAAATCAAAATAATTACACTACACATTAAACAAATATTTTCTTACGTTTTTATATTAGTATAAACATCCTTTGTACTGTTTATCATAATCATGCAATTTCTTATACCACAGATAAGTGATTTAACTGAATACTTCAAGATAAAATACAGAAGATTAATTGTAAATAAAATGAGAAATAGTTAATATATTATTTTTATAAACAAACATTGCCATGCTAGTTGTGTAACTGTCTTGTCTTCGTTGGTAATTTATTACTTTTCATTGTCAATTAAACATATTACGTTAGATGTGACTATATCAGCTAATGTATTGTTTATTTATCAACAGGCTATTTTGTAATGAGGGCCTTAAAGGTTCCTAACTGCATCGTATTACTTCAAATGCCAGTAGTATTACAATATTTTTGCACTGCACTGTGCCTGGCACTCGCCATTGTCCCTCTCTCCCCTCACCGGAAACGAACTGTAAAATCCTAAGCTGGAACAAGCCACCAACGTCGGCCTGCTCGCTGGCCTCCCGTCAGCTACAAGCACACAGCGAATCTCAACGTGGAGAAATTCTACCTTTGGCCTAACTATAAATGTTGTCACCCAACTGCGTACATACATTGCTACCATAATTAATAAGATTAAAATTGTGTAACATTTAGTGCATTGGCATGGTCAATGTTTGCAGTGAACTTCATGCTGTTTAATTATCAAATGCTATTAATTACCAGTATTTCTATTGGGCGGTAATCTCACAAGGGCAGCAAAATTCGTCAAGGCAACTGAGGTTGTATACGAAACTATTTATGGTAAATAAGAAATGAGAAAGTTTGAAATCATGATTATATTACAGACAAAATTTCATAAAGCCAGTTTACCTCAAGACTCAAATACGTATTGGCAAAAAATTATGCCCTCCTTCCTTAAACGGAGATAAATATGCCTACATTATTTCGTGTATTCAAATGATTCAAATGTTTGTATAGTCTATGGGACTTAACTACGGGGTCATCAGTCAAACTTACAAACTACTTACGAACTAGGACGGCACAAATATCCATGCCCGAGTGTGAATTCGAACCCCCGACCGTAGTGGCCGTGCAGACCGTGACTGGAGCGTGACTGGAGCGCCTCAGTCCCCTCGGCCAGCGCGGCCGGCATTTCGAGTATTAACTGTGCTATTATTGAGAATAGGAAAGCATATTAGAGTAACATTAGCCTAACTGAGTGCTGTACAAATGTTACAAACTTCAGCGCAAATTTAATTTGTAATGTCAAAGGTGAATTGTGGGTTGTGCCCACTTTGGGAGAACGCTATGTCCTACTGAGGGTTTAAAGTTCTGTATATACACCGCTGTCCGCAATTAACCTATCAAAACAGCGACTATAAAACAGGGAATATTCAGGATTAAAAATTAGTAAACAGAAAACCGTACTCACCATATTGACGCTTTTTCCTCCGCCTGTATCTTATAAAACTAAAAATAAAAAGTTGCAGTAAACAATCAACGGACAATGTGCGGCTTTGTGTACCGCGCTAACGGTTCGGAACAAGTGACTGGAGAGCGGAGTTTGGTCAGTCAAATGCACCCGCCAGCGCCGAGAAGCCTCTACGGGACGCGCCATCTGGAGGCAGACACTGCAGGTGTCTACTCAGTAATGTGGTAAAACCCCATTGTGGATGTTCCTTCGCAGATACCAGCAGTGTGGTTTCAACATACAGACGTTTCGTATTTTAGTTCGAACAGTCAGATATACATTTCATTCTTAGGAGAGGATTAATACTGGAATAATTGTTTCATGCTGATACGGAGACACTGAAACGATTCCGATGAAAGCGATTTGGATGAATTTTCCGCCCCCCCCCCCCCCCTCTAGGAAGGCCGCCCGCGTGTGCCGCACGCCTTGCACGCCCGCACCCAGCGGCCCTGTATTCTTGTCAGATAATGTACTTTAGCTGACACGGGAATGGACGCACGGGTCTAGGCGCCAAGTCGCTAACTGCGAGGACGCTCCCGCCGTAGTTTAGCGTCCTGCCTCGAGCGCGCACGCGCGCGCGCGCGCGCGCGCGCGCTTTTGTTTGAACCTTAGGTTTGCTTACGTAGTTTGTGAGCCTAGCGACTGATAACCACTATATCTTGGTCCCATAGATTTACAAACATTCGAATACTTGTTTGAGTTTAGCTACTTTAAATGTTTGCTAATTTATCAAAATGTTTGTTAAGCTTATGGGACTTGACGGGTCATCAGTCCCTAAACTTCCAAACTACTTATGAACTAGCTTATCCTAAGGACGGCACAAATATCCATGCCCGAGGGGGGATTCGAACCCCCGACCGTAGTGGCCGTGCAGACCGTGACTGTAGCGTCTCAGTCCCCTCGGCCACCGTGGCCGGCGTTAATTTATCAAGTTACATTTGGCTTATATATGTTTATGACAGTTTTTTTACTTTTTGCATTAGCGCATTTGATAACTAAAGTCACAGTGCAACAGTTATATTATATACTTTATAGTTACCACTTGTTGTAGTGCTATAATCAGATTCGGTTGTCTTCTGCTTTAGCTCGGTGTTAGTTCAACTTAATTTTCTTGATTTTCATTCTGCGTTTGGACGATAATTCTTGCTGTTTTATTTCACGTTATGTCTTTGCTATGTGGATATCGACTGCACCAACTGAGTAGGAGAGTGAAATGTGATGGAGAGTTTCCTTTGTGAAGGCAAACACCCATAAATTATGAGATCCAGTCTACCGTTGAGGTAAGAGCTAATTGCAATGTAGCTCTCAACACAGAATGTACTGAAAGGTGCTGTGTCCACAGTTTGATCATACCAATACAATTGCTACGATTCTTTCTTCATAACCTACCCTTTCGTGTCACCCAGCTACCATTGAATGGAAACGTTCTGCCTGATGTTGATAGTTGCAGTAACATATCATATACAAGGTAAGTCAGGAAGAAAGCTACACGCTTTGAGGGATGACACTATCACTGCTTCTGAATAAAAACTACTTCTGAACAAAAAGCCATTTCCTTAAACGTTTCAGGGTAAACAAATGACAACAAAATTTTATAAAAAGTTTAAATGTGTGAAAATATTTGGGACTTAGCTACTGAGTTTATCTGTCCCTAGGATTGCAAACTACTTAAACTAACCAAAGGACAATAGACACCCATACCCGAGGGAGGACTGGAACCTCCGACGGCGAGCAACAGCGCGCTGGAGCGCTCGCCATTCCACCACGGCGAAATGAAGACAACTAAAAAGCTGTGTGTGTGTGTGTGTGTGTGTGTGTGTGTGTGTGTGTGTGTGTGTGTGTGTGTGTGTGTTGTGGATGTTGAACCTATCGTTAAATCGGACAACAAGTTGTTCATTAACACAGCAATTTGGTTTAATTATGGCCCTGATATTGATGTATATACTATTAAATAAGAAACAGTGCATTAAACTGATTATGTTTGCAACGGATATTTTTAACACAGAACAACTGTGGCAAATCACCATTTTAAACAGACTGACTATACTCAAAAATTTTAACTGCGAGAAAGATATTAAAAAACCATAAACCACTTTCTTAATGTTTGACTGTGAGAATTTTATGCAGATCAGGTTCTGATTATTGAAATTTAGTATCATAGTCAATTAACCATCGTTTACTATGGCACCAATAACGAAATCTGTTCAACAATATTATCAAAATCAATACTGCACTTTAAATCCACTAAAAACTAATTATCAAATGAAGGAAGTAGGTTAATATTCTAACTACGTAAATGAAACAGGAAAGAAAGGTCAACTTTGTTACTTATTATTAATAATCTGCATTATATTACCTACATAATACAACTTCTTCCTAATGAAATCAAATGCAATTACCTTCATTCCAGCGGTGTTACAATACAATATATATTCCAAATACAATCAAATCGACTTGCTGGCACAGCAGCCTCTGCTCTACATCGGAGCCATACACACAACTCAACCGCTCTTTAAGCGAGCTGAACCACAAGTGCTACTCTCTCTCTGCGCGAGCCACAAAGCTATGCAATACATGATCTTTGCCAAAGATGAAACTTCACAGAGTTAAGTACACATATCGATACACACAGTAGAAGCGATATAATATATTTTCTTGCAAGCAAGTAACTCAACACAGAACAGGAGGCACAATATTAGACATCATCTTACAAAAATATTTTTTATGGACACGTTTCAACTGTTATGTTGTGGTTTGAATATTTTCTGACAAGAAACTTGCACAATTAAACAGTCCACTGTCAATTTGAAGGCATTTTGCTGTGTTATATAACCGATCGGAGCTCATTTCTGGATTATTTTGCTAGAGCACAAGCATGTAAAAATGCTTAGGAGAAGGTCCTCTCGTGTGTCAACTATTCCTGTACACTTCGCTCTTCAGCCATCGCCATAAAGCGTAATCCAATGGGTAAGAGCCGGTGACGTCAGCGGCCAAGCAATGACTCCGCCACCACCGATCAGACTACAAATTTATATACATATACATATATATATATACATATACATACATATATATACATATACATATATATATATACATATACATATATATATATACATATATATACATATACATACATATACATACATATACATATACATACATATACATATATATACATATACATATATATACATATACATATATATACATATACATATATATATACATATACATATATATATATACATATATATATACATATATATATACATATATATATACATATATATATACATATATATATACATATATATATACATATATATATACATATATATATACATATATATATACATATATATATACATATATATATACATATATATATACATATATATATACATATATATATATATATATATATATTTGTGGTTTTAGGGCGCACAGCTTCTAAGGTCATTAGCGCCCAGATAAAAACAGATTCGCTAGATTTCGAAAAAATTGGTAACTATCAGATAGAGTATCAACAGAAGGCTAAAAACGAAAGATAAAAACAATGAAAAGGGTTAAATATCTTTTGATAGGATGGCCATGTTGATAAAAAGCAAAACTCGAGCAGCTGCTCGTGTCTCATCGGCTAAAAGTTCCTCCAGAGTAGACTGAAAGTGAAGGGCTACACGTAGATGATTAAAATTAACACAAGGCAGTAAAACATGTCGCACTGTCAGCAGTTCACCGCAGGAGCATAGCGGTGCAGGTTCGGCGGATAGCAAGTGACGGTGGCTGAAACGGCAGTAACCGATCCGCAACCGGGCCAGGATGACCACCTCTCGCCGAGAGGAGCGTGAGGAGGTCCCCAAGCGGTCGGGATCGGTTTGACAGTTCGCAATTTATTGTTGTACAGTGAAAGCCACGCACTGTGCCATTGCGACACGATACTCCGGCGAAGAGCCCGTTGAACATCGTCCGATGGGACGCAAAAGATAGCCATGCGAGGCAAAAGAGCTGCTGCCTTGGCTGCTATGTCGGCGGCCTCATTTCCGGGCACACCCACATGGCCAGGGACCCACAGGAAAGAAACGTGACAGCTGTCATCTGCTAGCAACTGGAATGAGCGTTGGATCCGATACACGAGAGGATGGTTCGAGAAAGGGACCTTAAGACTCTGCAGGGCACTAAGGGAGTCAGAACATATGGCATAGAAAGGTTGGCGGTGGCGGCAGGTATACAAAACGGCCTGGTGGAGGGCAAAAAGCTCAGCCGAGAAGTTCGAGCACCGGTCAGGGAGCTTGTATTGTAAACGGTTGTCCCCGACGACGAAGGCAGATCCGACACCGGCAGTGCTCTTGGAACCATCAGTGTAAATAAATATGGCATTATCGAACCGCAAACGGAGTTCGACAAGCCTCGAGCGGTATACCAAATCCGGAGTGCTCTCCTTGTGGAGCGAACTAAGTTCAAGGTGTGTGTGAACCTGGGCTTGATGCCACAGTGGTGCAGGAGCACAGTGGTGCAGGGTCGGCGGTTAGCAAATGACGGTGACTGAAACGGCAGTGACCGATCTGCAACCGGGCCAGGATGACCTCTCGCCGAGAGGGGCGTGAGGAGGTCCTGATGCGGTCGGGATCGGTTTTACAGTTCTCAATTTATTGCCGTGGCGTGAGAACCACACACTGTGCCAGGATGATACAATACTCCGGCGAAGAGCCCGTTGAATATCTTCTGATGAGACGCAAAAAGTAGTCATGCGAGGCAAAAGAGCTGCAGCCTTGGCTGCTATATTGGCGGTCTCATTCCCAGGCACACCCACGTGGCCAGGGACCAACAGAAAAAAAAACCGTGACAGCTGCTATCCGCTATCAACTGGAAGGAGCGTTGGATTCGATATGCGAGAGGATGGTACGAGAAAGGGTGCTTAAGACTGTGCAGGGCACTAAGGGAATCAGAGCAGATGGCATAAAAAGGGTGGCGGTGGCGCCAGCCGTGAAATTCGAGCACCGGTCAGGGAGCTTGTATTGGAACAGGTTGTCCACGACGACGAAGGCAGATCCGACACCGTCAATGCTGTTGGAACCATCAGTGTAGATAAAAACCGCGAAAGGATTTCGACAAGCCTCGAGCGGTATACCAAATCTGAAGTGCTCTCCTTGGGGAGCGAACTAAATTCAAGGTGGGTGTGAACCTGGGCCTGATGCCACGGTGGTAATGGGCTGTCGCTCATCCGAAAGATGGAAGGAAGGGTAAAATCGAGCCGCTGAAGCAGGCGGCGAAATCGAACTCCAGGTGGAAGCAAGGCTATCGCAGACAACCAATATTGGCCATCAAGTGAGTCATCAAAGAATAATGGGTAAGATGGATGGTTGGGCATCGACAGCAGTCGGCAAGCGTACCGACACAAGAGTGTCACGTCGAGAGGTTAAGGGTAATACAGCAGCTTCGGCATAAAGACTTTCAACAGGGCTGGAATAAAATGCACCGGTCGACAGGCGTAATCCCTAATGGCGAATGGATTTGAGACGGCGGAGAATGGATGGCCGTACAGAGGAATATACAAAGCTTCCGTAGTCGAGCTTCGGCTGAACAATGGCCTGGTATAGGTGAAGCAGAACGGTACGATCAACTCCCCCTGATGTGTCACTGAGGACACGAAGAACATTAAGGGATCGGGCACAACTGGCAGCCAGGTAGGACACGTGTGGGGACCAGCAAAGTTTACGATCCAACATTAGCCCCAAGAATTTTGTTGTCACCACGAATGGGAGAGCAACAGGGCCGAGACGGAGAGATGGTGGAAGAAAGTCCTTGTATCTTCAGAAGTTTATACACAGTTTTCTCAGTGGAGAAGCGGAAGCCGTTCGCAATGCTCCAGGAATATAGGCGGTCAAGACAGCGTTGGAGAGAACGCTCCAAGAGACACGTCCGCTGGGCGCTACAATAAATTGCGAAATCGTCTACAAAAAGGGATCCGGAAACATCGGCTGAAAGGCAATCTACGATCGGATTGATTGCAATGGTAAAGAGTGCCACACTCAAGACGGAGCCCTGTGGCACCCCAATCTCCTGGCGAAATGGTGTCTGATACAAACAGAGCCCACCCGTACCCGGAACTTGCGATCCGCCATAAACGGTTGAATAAAATGAGTGAGGCGGCCACGAAGGCCCCATGTATGCAATGTGGGGAGAATGCCCGCTCTCCAACAGGTATCGTAAGCCTTTTCCAAGTCGAAGAACACTGCTACTGTTTGACGCTTCCTTAGAAAGTTATTCATAATGAAGGTCAACAAGGTAACGAGGTGATCAGCAGCAGAGCGGTGTCGACGAAAACCACATTGAATATTAGTCAGGAGGAGTCGAGATTCGAGGAGCTATACCAACCGAGCGATAACAATGCGTTCCATCACCTTACAGACGCAGCTCGTCAGGGAAATTGGGCGATAACTGGAAGGAGGTTCTTCAGCATCTCAATATGGATGGAATCGGGCACGGGAGCAGAAGATCGGACAGGGCGAGAGCACGGTCTAGCTCCTGCATAGTGAAGGAGACATAATTTTTACGATTAAAAGAGTGGAAAGAGTGGAAAGAAGGTGGCCGTGCATCCTCTACCTGTTTGCGAGGGAGGAAGGCAGGGTGGTAATGGGCAGAGCTCGAAACCTCCGCAAAGATTCGGCCCAGTGCGTTGGAAACATCACCGGGGTCACCGAGGACTGCGTTCTCGACGGTGAGGCTAGGAATCGGGGAGTGGACCTTTACGCCGGATAAACGGCGTAGGCCACCCGAAACAACCGTGGAGGGAGTAAAGCGGTTAAAAGAACTGGTAAAAGTAGTCCAAGGTTTTTTGCTGTCGTTTATAATACGACGACATTGCGCTCTCATTCGTTTATAATTTATACAATTATCCAACGTTGGGTGGCGGTGGAAGGTAAGTAAAGCACGTCGCCGGGCTCTAAGCGCGTCGCGGCAGGCTGCAGTCCACAAGGGACCGGGACACGACGTGGAGAAGAGGATGTACGAGGTATGGAATGTTCGGCAGTGGTGAGAATGTCTGTGGGGTAATCAACCTGACTGTCACTGCTGGGAAAATTCTGATCGTGAAAAACAGCCATGGAAGAATAAAGCCCACAGTCGGCTTTAGAGTTTTTCTAACTGCTAGGACGAGGGGAGGGGGAATGATGCAGGAAGTGGATGATACAAGGGAAATGGTCACTCGAGTACGTGTCAGAAAGTGCATACCACTCAAACCGACCGCCAAGCTGAGGAGTGCATAATGCAAGTTCTATGTGGGAGTAAGTATGAGTTGTGTCAGAAAGGAAGGTCGGTGCACCGGTGTTGAGGCAAACAAGATTGAGGTGGTGGAAAAGGTCCACTAAGAGGGAGCCTCTCGGACAAGGTGCTGGAGAGCCCCATAGGGGGTGGTGGGCATTAAAGTCGCCAACCAACACGAAAGGTGAAGGGAGCTGGTCAACGAGGTGTAGTACGTCTGCCCTAGTAAGGGCGGATAACGATGGCGAATAGATATTACAGAGGGAAAAGGAAAAGGTGTATAGAGTGATGCGGACGGCAACTGCCTGTAGGAGAGTATGCAATGAAATGGGATGGTAATGGACGTCGCCTCGAATGAGAATCAGAGCCCCTCCATGGGCTGGAGTACCTTCCACAGGTGACAGGTAGAAACGCACAGAGGTGTAGTGGGGAAAGTCTGCACCATCACTTGGACGTAACTTTCTTGGAGAAACTAGAAACGGGCAGTGCAATCGAAGGAGTAGTTTTAACTCCTCCCGATTGGAACGAATGCCGCGAATATTCCATTTAAGGAGCGCCAAGATAAAATGAGAGAAGAAAAGAAGATAAAAAGGAACAAGCAAGCTGGGTCACCTCGACGGCCACTGAGGACCGGACTTCGAGGGAGCACTGCTATCGCTATCTAGGAGCAGAGGGTCGTGTTCCATAGGTTCGACCGACGCGTATGCCACCTCCCCGAGTAGATCAGGAGGGGTAGCTTCCACCGCCGGTAAAGGGCCGGGTGCCCGCCAGACGAAGCGTCCCGGTGAAACAGAAGACGGCCGAGGCCGGCAACTGTTGGACGGCGTGAGCGAAGAGTCACGCCGCGGCGGGGAAAGGGGAAACTATTCTTTTTGTGCGCCTTCTTAGAGGCATGACGGGCAGAGGAAGCAGTTGACGATTGAGAAGACGTAGCCTTGAGGAAGTCTTCCCGAACGTTTTTTTTTTCTTTTTTTTTAACTTCGGGCAGGGGATTTAGGTGCCCAGGATGTGTGGAACTGGCCAACGAATGCACTGTAGAACGGGCAGAAGGGATTGGAGTGGTGGAACGAGCAATTTTCGGGCTAGCCGACCTGACAACAGTGTCACAGAAGATTAAATCGCAGGTCTGAATGCCTATCTTCTCGTGCAGGTGAGGTGAGGACCTGGCTGTAAGTACCTGATGGGAGTACAGTGGGCTTCCTACTCGCTAATAACTTAGTTGAGGTTGAGACCTTCTCCTTGACGTGAATCTCCTGGATGACCCACTCTTCTTTATAAACGGGGCAGTCCCGTGAAGAAGCAGCATGGTCACCCATGCAATTAATGCAACAAGGGGATGGAGGTAGACATTCACCCTCATGAGCATCTCTGCCACAGGTAGCGCACTTGGCTGCATTTGGACAAGATTTATTTGTATGATTGTACCTTTGGCAATGGAAGCAGCGTGTAGGATTTGGTATGTACGGGCAAACGGAAATGACTTCGTAGCCTGCTTTCACTTTAGATGGTAGGTCAACCCTGTCAAAAGTTAAGAACACAGTACGGGTTGGCACGAGGTCATTGTTAACCTTTTTCATGACGCGATGGACAGCTGTGAATCCCTGATCTGACATGTAGTTCAATATCTCCTCATCCAATAACCCATCCAGCAATCTAGAAAACACTACCCCCCGCGAAGAGTTGAGGGTGCGGTGAGCCTCCACTTTCACAGGGAAAGTGTGTACAAGTGTGGCTCGAAGTAACTTCTGTGCCTGGAACGCAAACTCAATTTCTAGCAACAAGGTCCCATTGCGCTGTCTGGAGCAGGTCTTCAGGAGACCTGCAATCGCATCGACACCCTTCTGAATGATAAACGGATTTACAGCAGAAAAATCCTGATCGTCAGTATGTGATACCACCAGGAACTTAGGAATGTTAGGCAATACTTTCTGTGGCTGAGAATCATCAAGTTTCCGCTTTTGGGTCAAGGTTATAGAAGATTTGTAAGGTTTCATAGCGGAGGTGTCCCCCACGATTACTGGCGTCTCCGATGGCGCGCTCCTTCCTTGTGGGGGCCCTCTGAGGGCGCACCTGCCTTAGGTGACTGTTCGCACTTCAGATCACATCTCCCGAGAACGGACGGAGGGACCAATCGGCATGTTCGGGAAGTACCAGCTCGGGTAATCACCCCTGCCTGGGCCCGGCCTTTACCAGGGGGGGGTACTTACATGCCCGACCTGTCTACCCAGGGCGGGGAGTTACGCCTTAGCCCGTCACCGGCTACGCAGAGCGTGGGTTGACCTTCGGACACGCACAGGGAGGAAAGAAGAGAGGAAGGAGAGAAAGGGATGAAGGAGGAAGAATCTCAAATGCTGAGACGGAGATTAAAATGGCGGGTCGAGGACAAGGAGAAAGGGGGAAGGCTAAAGAACAGGAAAGGAAGAGGACCAAGAAAAGGGGAAATCAGAGGACACGAAAAAAGAAACCTTGGACTAACTGAAAACGCCCGTCTCCTGGCGAAGGCACAAACCGGGGGGGGGGGGGAGGGAAGCAGCCTGGGACAGAGGAAAGGTCGTTTCGGCTCGGGGCCCCGTGCGCGCCACACACATACCCACAAAAGAGCTGTGGGCCCCCTGGGGGGACGTTGTGTTGAGATACTGTTCACTGGCCTTAGTGAATGTGTAGGAGCTCCATCATGCTGAAAGTACCTGCAATTCGTGCTGCCAAAGGTTGATCCTCTGCATATTCTGGTAGAACATTTTGAAGAAAATCAAGATACCGTGTCCAATTAAGATGCTTATTTTAAACAACTAGACCGATGATTTGGACATCAATAATACCATACCACAAGTTGCCTGAGAAACTCTACTGTGAGGGAACTTACACAACCACACAAACCATGTCGTAACAGTATCTTAATTTACTGTCTCTTGCACACTTCCTGTTCTTACTTGTTTCCATTGGTTTTATCCAGAAATAGGTAAAAAAATGGAACATGTTTATTACAAGGTTTTTCTCCAGAATCACCAGCAGTATCAACACTGAAAGTGCGTGACTTCCTTCCTGGGTCATCCTGAATACAGCATGTCGAACTCTAACGTTTCATACCAAATATATCTGGAACGAAAATAGACATTGAGAAACGACTTTTACAAACGTGGGCGAATGCCAGAGGCTTATGAAAGCAAATGTATGATCCGTTCCAAAAGTCAGCTTTACTTTCAACAAGCTTATTTTTCTTTAAAATCAGAACATTTAAATAGTTTGTTAAGCTTATGGTACTTACGTGATGGGTCATCAGTCCATAAACTTACGAACTACTTATAAACTGTGGTGTTGCACAAGTCTAAAGTGCGCGCCACGTACTTTCGCCTCGCCCCACTATGCACGCACGGCGCGGCGTTCTTACGACGTCAGCCACGAGCGCCCTCCACTGCAACCCGCTTGTGGCCACCACTGAACGACATCGGCCACTTGGGAATCAGATAGGCACCAGTTAAGACTTGGCTATCGGATAGGCACTAGGAATCATCAGTAGGCAGGCCTCTATCTAAACTATGTATCAACATTCTACTAGTCTGCTGCTCTCCAAGATAAGTATTGTACCATCTGTATGAAATATATATCTCGTTCTAATTTACGCTAGTGTTTCTAGTTTCTGCTGTCCCACTGGCTGGTCACCTCTGTACCTGCACACGCGAGCATCCTATTTCCCTGTGTCTGTCTCTCTCTACTCTGCCACCGTCACTCAGGACAACCGGCAGAAAAGAGACACAAAAGTGGTGACGCGGATGGGATACACAATAAACTAACTTATACTAAAGACAACACAAACATTCATGCCCGAGGGAGGATTCAAACCCCCGACGGGGAACGGCCTAGCACATCGGAGCACAGAGTCTTAATGCGCTAGTCCATTCTGCTGAGGCCTTCTATAAATAGACACACAATCAGGGAACTCAGAATGTATTTGCTGAATATGGGGTTGTCAAACCCAGGGTTCTTGAGCTGGGGACAGGTAAGAGTAGGATGTAAAAGCCGTTTCTGGGTCCAAAATAAGAAAATTGATATCAATTTGATATCAAATTACAGTAATTGCGTAATTAGAGTAATTGCATAATTGCAATTACGTGTATCTAGAGTAATTGCATGCACTTACAGTAATTAGGGTAATTATTTATTTAATGTAATTGTTTATTGTTATTGCAATTGCACGGGTTCACTCCTTCACGTCTGCTGTGGAACTGAGCTCACCCCAAGGCATCACGTGACTACGTCACCCCCCACCCCCACCCTACCACGTGACCGCCAACGACCAATCAGAGCACAGCACGTGACCACCCTCTCCACACTACCATGTGACCATCCCCAACCGATATTCTGCAGTCATTCAGACACAGAGTGTCTGAGGAACAGCAGCAACAAGGGAAGGATGCAATTACAGTAATTACATTTGACTCATGTAGTTGGGAGGTTCCTGGTACAACCACAAATTGGCGGGAAAACCGATTTCTGGTTGCCCGGGAAGGCTTTTGCCCCTCCGATCCAGTGGAGCACCCTCAGACTGAACCTGTTTCTATATATAACAAGAAATCAGAGCATTCTGTTCGGTAACATGATAAAAAAGAGCCTTAATTAGAGCTCATATCGCATCCAAAATTAGATGTGCATACAGATGAATCATATATATGATCATCTGTAATGTCATGTGTATGTACTCCCATTACTCTAGTAATTATATCGAATTTTCAATCCATAGCCGTTGAAATCGACTGAAAGCAGCAGTTCCAACCGCTGACAACAGATGGCTCTGATCCCACCTCTCCCCCCACTCAGCGGCTACACAATGAAGCCATGTGTGTCTGGGAGATCTTGTCTGTTACTGATCGCGGTTATAACACCATCTGTGGTAACTTGTTTAGAGTTGGTACTAGGTTAGCGACGGATGTTAGGATAGCTCTGTCTGGGTTGTTACGAACGTATACATAGCTTGCAGCATGCTATTTGGGACAAAAATCGAGTTGGAATGGCTAGATTCGTTTGTTGTTGTAGGTTCGTGTTGACTGTAGGTGTAGTTCTGTTACTGTGTTGGAAATGTTTGGCGCTTACAGAGAGTGCTTTAGGCTAGATGGGACGGAATGTAAGTAAAAAGTGTCGATATACCCTAAATATATACGTCACGGTAAAGCTGTAAAGAAAACTGACTTTGGTGGTGCATTGATCTTTCGTCGAAGCATCGTCTGTTTAATCGTATGCTAGTGTTGTCTGGTGTGAATTACGTTACGTAGCGGATGTGTCTGCTGCGGTAAATCATAATTCTTTCGTCGAAAATCAACGTGTTTTATAAAACTCCTACAGTTTGGTAACTTAAAGTGCGCTAGTTGTAGCCAATGGAGTGCGTGTGTGTGTAGTAAATTCAGCAAGTTCGATACTGCAAACGTTGGAGATAAGACGAAGTTACTATTTCTGGAATACATGGGGGAAATATGTATGTCCTGTGGGTATATATCTTATAAACTGCAGCTAATCGATGCTTTTTTTAATGGAGGCGCTCCCATCTATACTACAGCAGCAGCTTCGTGTAGATGGCTTCTATCTCCTGGATTTTTGGGCAATACTTTAACCGAGTGGCGTTCGTATCCGAGCATGACTTTCGGATGGGAGGAGCAATATCAAAGTGGTTGCAGGCGAGGAAACGACTGCTTAACGTGGTTGGCGTCGAATTGTAGAACCAAAATAAATTTGTCGAAAAATCACGAGCCCTGGTGTAAGCAAAGATATCGATTTTATAAAGAGTCCAGGCAGTTGATTGTTAGGACTTTTATTTTTTCGCCGAGTCGAGAAGATGGTATTACCAGGATGGAGGATTGTTTAAGTGTTCTAAAAGAGAAGATACGGTATTTACAAAGTGCGCCGTTGTACTTTGCAAACGCTTTTAGATTTGATTACTTGGGTATTAAGAGTACCCGAAAATTGACCACTCTCTCGGACATTATGTTTTTTAGTTTCAACTGTAAATTACTTGTAGAGTCGAGCAAGGAACTATATATATTTTTTTTTAGCATTCCAGGACTTTATTATCCACAGACGTAGATATCGTCTACGTTATTCCACAATTCCTAAGAAGAAGAAGAAGAAGAAGAAGAAGAAGAAGAAGAAGAAGGATGAACGAAAACTGGGTTATATGGCGAAGACACATGCTTTTAAAAGGAGGCTATTGTATATGTGCAAGCCCGGTTTCAACAGATAGTGTGGGGAGAAATATTTGCTTTTACAGTAAACAAGCGGGGGGATTGGTCCCGCATCGTTGTACTGGCCGAAATTAGCGGAACACACGACAAACGTGTTTGTTTGTACTGTGTGTGACTCCCATCCATTCCTTAGAGAGCAGGTTATGATCGAAGTGTGCGGGAGTTGGTTGCGATATGTTTGCGAACATTACGTTGCATGTACTCAGTTGTACTGTAATAAACAAAACAAAAATTGTAAACACTCCATGTCCTATATATAATCATGTGTTGTGGCGTGTAGGTTAGCGTCTTCGTTTGCGGTGGACATCTACTTGTAATTAAAATACTAAATCTTAGTTCGGAGTAGGAATTTTGTGGGTAAAGGGCGGGTCGAGCTGGAAATCTGTGTTGCATTGGGCAGGTAACTTCGGTTCTGTGGTTGCTGTATTGTCGAATAAGGGTGTTGTTAGGCCAATAATTTCGAAAAGTTTTAGTGTAGACGGTCGGAAATCGGTAAATTATTTCACGTATTTTTCTTTTATTTCGACTCTCCGTTGCACAATAGGGATTAAATGTCTTCTGGGGCGCTGGAATATCGGTGTCAGATAAATGTAGATTGCATCGTAACAGGACATAGAGATTTCTTAGATGGGATGTGTACTGCTGTAGCAAGGAAATAAGAGGTAAAATTAAAATACCCGAACTCTCGGAATGCGCAGTTATACCTCGATCTAAGAAGAAGGAAACGTAACAGGGCAAGATCGCTAAAGAGAGAGAGAGAGAGTGTGTTAAATTTCGGAACTTTCGGCATGGCTCAACTCCATTAAATAAATGCATTGCGAGCTATCCTTGTCAGAATGGTGCGTCTGCATAGAAGGTTTTGATCATTTGGAGATGTAACTTAGGTGTTTTTGTTTAAACACTTGGCATATGTTTCTTTTATGTAGTCTGCCGAGAGAGCGCTCTGCGTTCTGGACGATTGTTAACGGTGCTTGCAGATGTTTATTTAGAGACTTTGTGCTAAATGCCATTGCCGATTTCGTTATTTGGAATTTTTGTATAAACACTATGTCGTATTCTGCTGCTGCTGTTATCGAAAGAGTGGTTGGCATACAAGTTACATCCCGTTCGATGGCTATTGCTTGCATCGTCTAAACGAAGAGAGACATTTATAGATGCAAGGTTGTGGTCGAGTTCCGAAACGGACCATTTCTTTTCTTTTCTTTTCGTTAATTGGCTCTGGTTAGAATTGTTTTTGTATATCGAAAGAGTTTATGTTAAGATGGATAAGTAAGTTTGTGGCGTTTATTATCTAACCTGCGCTATTATTATTAAACACGGCTGGAGAGAGATGGGAATGTAAATTCTTACTTGCAAATTTTGCATACGAGTTTAATGGTGCTTTGCATATGTATATTTAGAGACGTTGTGCTAGATGCGACGGCCGATTTTCGTTATTTGGAATTTTTGTATAAACAATACGCCGTCTTCTGCTGCTTGCCGCTGCTGGTGCTGTTTTATCGAAAGAGTGGTTGGCAAAGAAGTTACATTCCGTTCGATGACTGTTGCTTGCATCGTCTAAACGAAGAGATACATTTATAGATCTAAGGTTGCGGTCGAATTCCGAAACGGACCATTTCTTTTCTTTTCGTTAGAATTGTTTCTGTATATCGAAAGAGTATATGTTAAGATGGATACGTAAGTTTGTGGCGTTCGTTACCGTAACCTGCGCTATTATTATTATTAAACACGTCTGTCGGTTGTAGTCTATGCGAAGAGCATGGAGAGAGATGGGAGTGGAAATTCTTACTTGCAAATTTTGCATACGAGTTTTAATATTTAATACTACTACATGCTGTAGTATACGAGACCAACTAAGCATTTCTGTTCTAAAGCATACGAAGAACACTATGGTAGCTTTATTTTTTCCAAGAATAATAATAATAAACGGCGGAAATTGTTGTTGTTACATAAATCGAGATCTGGCGTACGGATCGCTGCGGCGCGCTTAATAATAGTAAATATGCAATTTAATTGGCTGCTGACCTGGCGGGGCGCGGTCGCCGTAAAAAGAGAGCAGGGGTCGGCCGGCGGGGGCGGTGTCGGTGCGGTCAAGACAATCGTCGCGGTATTGTTTGTTCTCGCGGGTAGGGCGGGGTGGCGGCGTCCTTTGAGAACCGGTCGCTAGCGTGGAGGAGGAGGAGGGGGGGGGTAGCATCTGTCGGCGGCGGAGGCGGCGGTCCGGCAATCGGCCGAGCGAGTAGGGGTCGCGGGTGCGAGTACAGACATGTCGAGGGGTCTACAGGTCTGGACCTGTCGGAGGTGCCGCATGTCTGGCGGCAGTGCCGGGGGTGGAGGGGGGCGTCGAACCGGCCAGGTGTGGTCCAGGGTGCGAGTACTGACATGTCGAGGGGTCTACAGGTCTGGACCTGTCGGAGGTGCCGCTTGTCTGGTGGCGGCACCGAGGGGTGGAGGGGGGCGGGGCGGGGGGGCTGGGGGCTGGGGGGCAGGGCGTCGTGTGTGGCCGAGGGAGATGTTGCAACCTGTCAATCATCCTTAAGTGCGTTATGGCGGCGTCCTATGATAAGCAGTCGGATAAGTAGCGAATCAAAATGACCTAAATGTAAACTGTCAATCATCTTTCGTTCTTCCAGGAAGACCTATCAATCATCCTGTGGCGGTATCCTTTGATCTGCGGTCAGGCAATTGGCCGAGCGCAGAGGGGGGAGGGTAACGGTACTCGCGCAATGCATCATGGGTAGAATCTCAGTGGGGTGGAACCGGCATCACCCCACTACTCACTCTTTCGACAACATAACTGCAGTTGTAAGCAGATTTAGCCATACATTGCGTGAATCGCGCCTACACATAAGACGCTGTATTTTCAAAATAACTCTCACACATCCTTTTGAAACATGTCGATAACAATTCTAGGCTCCAGCTTCAACTGTTAGCTTTACGATATAGCAAATATTAGACATTTTGCATCCGCTCTCCAGCGACCATTCCCTATTACAATATTAGAACGTCTTTTTTGCTCGTCTACTTGTTCTAAACCTTCCACACTCTCCGTCACCATATGATACAGTTTTCGTTACTCGAGAAAATAGATTACATATAGAATGCCAGACTCCACACGTAAATTACAGATATAAGATTTTCTCAACGGATTTTTAGAACCCTCTCAATTAATTTATTACGCATGTTAACCAGTACAGTGTAAAAATACCAATCGTTTTTTAATACCCTTCGAAATCTAATATGACGCTCAACCCACGTCATCTTTCGTGAACACTATATGCTCTTCCCACTTTTGTGGAATTTCTGTCTTTATTCCAGCATTCCTAACCTCTGAAAAAACGGGTTTTCCGATGCGAAAAATGTACAACATCCATCCCGCCATCTTAATCTGCATGATGTGGTAAAGGATTTTCACCCAAACGATTTCATCGAGATGTTCCCCAGAGTCTTTTTGCCGACTTTCGATCCAGTATGCCGCCATGTAACGTTGCAGTGTCTCCATGACGAACTAGTCGAATTTACTACGTCTTTATAAGTTAAAAGATCGGAAATAATTAACCATCGCATACAACTAGTTAAACTCCACTAACACGCGATACTTCGTAACGTACACAGCGCAAAGTTTTAATAACATAATCCTAAAGCGATTTCTTTAGAACTCAATCGCAATACAACTGTAGTGCATATTTCAAATCGGTAACTCTACGTCGTTGGTAGATCCTTTCCGAACATATAACCGACTGATCATGCACCTCTTTTGCATTGCATACTCCACCAGACAGTATTTCTGTCATTCAATGGACTACATACCTAAAGCATTCGAGCACAAATAGTCGCCGTAATCCACCGTGTAAAACAAATCTATACTCTCGATGAACATCTGTAACACACTCAATTACATCGTAAAATGATTGACACGCATAGAACAGCTAACAAGGAACGATTCAGATCAACAACCACCTCTTTTCCTATATTTATATATCTACTAATACAACACCCGAAAATTTTTTATCGAATGCCAAGAGCAGTCCTTTAGAGACTAAACAAACGATTAAACACGCCTCCAAAAGTTGGTAAATACCCAGGTTTAAATCACCTAACCAAACCCCCATCCATACCAAGACGCTGACAGCTACACCGCGTCCCTGAAGCACTCCAAAACACATGCCCGCACTGGCCACTCTCCCCTGAGCCCGCGCGTCGGTGGACCAGGCGGTGTGGTGCGAGATGTTGGCATGCTTAAGAGACGATGGCGTTACCCATTCAAACAAACGCGGTATTCTCTTAACAGTTCTGTGGATAACATTTCAGAAACCACAACGATGTCCTCCTGGAAAACCTTACCCAAGCAGGATCTGCCGACACCTACCCCATTCAAACAGGTGGCAACTGCAAGCATCTACTTAAGAGCCAGGTAACGGCATTCCCCAAGCACAGCGCACCTGTACAAACATACCGCCACACAGATCATCCCCTGACAATAACACTCCTCCCCCAGGAAACATCCGTTATCACAGGCAAGTGTGGTTGAGTCGGAGCCTCCAAACACACACATACATACACACACACACACACACACACACACACACACACACACACACACACACACACACACAGTATTCCACATAAAAACAAATATTCCAGCCCCGCAATAAAAAGAGAATATAATGTTTTATCACTAAAACATACAGTTTGAGCTAATTGAAACTCTCCATACCCCCACAATTTTTTTAAATATCACAACAATTCCAAAGCTTCAATTACGAGCCATAACGTACGCCCAACATTGAATCTATGTTCAATAAGTGTGTGATTGCATCTCTCCTTATAGAAGAACGCGTGCAATACAGATGTTTCCGCAGGATGTACATATATCATTTTTCTATAAGTATCGCTATGATCAGGATTTTATTTTATGAAATACTCTATTGAGAAAAATTATTCATCATAGAGAAAAAATGCAGCGTCAAAAGAGATCGATGTTCTTGGATAAACAATTGTTTACATATCATTATTAATAACATACACAGAGCTCATTTGACGATGAGTTTTTTCTGTAAGACTGAAAACTTATAATTTTTTATTTATTTTAATTTTATTATTATTTTTTCTTTCATAACAAAAATTATTATTGCTTAAAAAGATCCATCCACCGCCTCAACTGCAGTGCCTCCTCCAGATCCATCCACAGCACTGGAAAGATAGAAACAAAGCCAATTACACATTTTTAATCATAGCCAGGGGACATCTAATTAGTTTACATAAGACAGTCCTATATAGAAGCTGATAGAATGCAAATAATTATTAGTCGAACTTTGAAAATAGAATCCCTCTATTGATATTGTTTATACCCGATTCACTTGCAAACACATTGAAAAATAGCTCAAGCAGATAGAAAACCGTGAAACATTTCTACCATCCACCGCTCGTAAAATCACCACGTAATCTATATCAAAACGATTTAATACAACTCTCGAAATCAACAGATACGTGATGAAACACCAGCTACGTAATAAAACACCTTGTTTGCAACACGATCGTTTGCTATTCCACAAGCTTTTTACTCTGCACTTACCTGTATCACATTTGGATGCAATTCAAAATAGAAATTTCAAACATCCCATGCTATTTTCTCCAGATGAGGTTGCGTGCAGACCCGTTTCTATCACAGACATAGGAGCAAAAAACGAATGAATGGCATACCATCACGGAAACGTATTACCTACATTCAATCGCAGCTAACGCATACGGTGTTCTAACGTGTATGATGAAAACATACATGTGATGCGGTGATAAACTATTTCACGTACAAACAGTAGGATGAGCGCTAATTTCGATGTAACTATTGCAGAAACGAACCGATGTTTTTAGAAAAAAAATCGGTATGAGTAAGTCTACCTCCTGCGTACGTCCACGGCAGTGGAACGGACACGCTATCACGTTCTCCCGATAGGTCTTTAAAACGTCGATGCTCTAACAATGATCAAAATGTTTTTGGAGTCTATGGGACATAACTACTGGGTCATCAGTCCCTAAACATACAAACTACTCACGAACTAGCTAATACTAAGAACGGTACAAATATCCATGCTCGAGGGGGGATTCGAACCCCCCGACCGTAGTGACCGCGCAGACCGTGACTGAAGCGCCTCAGTCCCCTCGGCCACCGCGGCAGGCGCTCTAACAATGGAGGAGGATCATTATAGCTTTTATTATATTAGAGGGGTGTCCTTAGAAAACTTTGAGGATTCTACTCTGAATAAAAATGGTGAAGAGCAAAACAAGAATCCAGCTCTAGGAGTTATCTGAGATAAAAGGCGTGAATGAGGTGAACATCAAGTTTAGCTGCATAGACTGCGATAGCTTTTAAAACACGCTATACACAATACTTCATCTTTTAAGACTAATATACACATCTAAACTCATCCATTAAGACGACATAAGGTTCCTAGAATTAAGCATTCGAGCAATAGTGTAGGTGAGGAAGCATTTAAATCCACATATAAAGCCATGATTCACTAACCGCGGAATCAGACCAATCGGAGAGATTTTTTTCAGATATTTAAAACAATAATGACGCTAACAAAATCCTTTCACGCCAAGTTAGCTTAACAATGCAAAATACAAAGTATTTTTAGGTATGCATATAATTGAAAGCATTGCAGAGACAGTATAAGCTATCTTACAACGCCAACAAACAACTCGTAAAAGGTTGTCTACAAGCACTACATTAGGATAAAAAGAGCTCGCCAACAGAAGATTTCCCCCAGAACGCTTATAATTGCGTCCTGCATAAAGGAGAAAATTTGGTGGGGTGCTACTATGCTGCTTTTAAAGGTAAATCAGACCATTCGCTTGAATCAATCTAAATGACTACCAGCCACATGTAAAGAGAACTAGCCTACATCCTATATGATTCACTCGAAAAAAATCACAGAAATACTTACAATCATTTCCCCAGACACTGGCGATGACGGAGCCGGCTGGCTAGCATCTACTAAGTAATCTCCCCCGCCGTACGGTGGGGGCGACGGTGACGCAGGCGTCACCCCCTCCTCTTCGTCATCAATTGTAATGATATCGTCTAATAAATCAAGAATAGAAACATCATGGTTAGATATATAGTATACATTCGAAATATGTTTTAGCATGTGCTGTAAATACTTCATTGATATAAAAAATAAGTGCTTATACTTACGAGAGTCCTCTTCCCCAGTGAGGTCAACCACCTCTATCGAAGTAGGTTGATGCTTCTTCATAGATGTTGGGGGAAAAAGAGTCATTAGCGTATAGTAATCATGTAAAAACCAGCAATTCTTCGATAAGCGTATCTGAAAACACACATCAGCGGGAAAAAAGGCAGAGTCCTGCTCTCAGCGCTCTTATATAGCTCAACGACGACCAAGGTGAGGGTGGGGATGGTAGCCCACCCCCTCCACCAGCCAACTAGTTCAAGTATTTACGCTGTTGCGTGATGGTGATAGTATAGAATGTTCACATCCAGTACATAACCCGAAATTTAAGCTCTGAATTTGAAATGGTGTGAATATCTCAATTTCAATTAACACTTCCTTGAATCAAAACTTCAATGATGCCAGTGGCCAGCGTCTGCACACATGGCTTCATTGTGTAGGCGCTGAGTGGGGGGGGGGGGGGGGGGAGAGGTGGGATCAGAGCCATCTGTTGTCAGTGGTTGGAACTGCTGCTTTCAGTCGATTTCAAAGGCTATGAATTGAAAATTCGATATAATTACTAGAGTAATGGTAGTACATATATATAGCATTACAGATCATATATATGATTCATCTATATGCACATCTAATTTTGGATGCGATATGAGCTCTAATTAAGGCTCTTTTTTATCATGTTACCGAACAGAATGCTCTGATTTCTTGTTATATATAGAAACAGGTGCAGTCTGAGTGTGCTCCACCGGATCGTAGGGTGCAAACGCCTTCCAGGGCAACCAGAAATCGGTGGTGGTGGTGGTGGACGACATGAGGGACCAAACAACGAGGTCATCAGTCCCTTCAACTTCAAAATGTATACGCCACGGAACCCAACGAAAAATAGGTGAAAGCCAAAAGACCATTACACTAGGAATTAAATTCGTCTCACCTACAAGGCTAAGACCAACCCAGGGCAGCAAATGCTACAGTGTCCGCTCCCACAGCTCCAGGAGCGACCACTACCCTAAACCACAAGTTACTAACGGCACAGTGGTCAACTTATCACAACTCCAGAGCAGGGAGAAATAAAACTACGTTAAAATGTAAAAGAGTGGGAGACTGGTGGGGAGAAGGCTCTAAACCCCACAAACAGCCAAGAATCACAAACCCACTCACCCCGACCAAGCGAGTCCTAGAGATGACAAAATCTACTTTCACGGAGGAAGGCAAGGACGCGATCAACCATCCGTGGGTCATCCGCCAAAACTAGAGGCAACGCAGGCGGTAGGCCATAGTCGCCACGAAGTGTCGAATGGAGAGGACATTCAGTCAGAATATGAGACACGGATTGAACGGCTCCACAATCAGAATGTGGTGGATTGTCATTTCGTAAAAGAAATCCATGGGTCAGCCTGCCGTGTCCAAGACGGAGGCGACAGAGGACAATTGATTCTCTCCGGGAAGGGCATAGAGATGAACTCCAAGCTGCAGTCGTATCTTTGATGGTGCGGAGTTTATTGGAAGGGGCAGTAGCTTTCCAACTGCTATCGCATGAGGAGTGAAGCAAAGATCTGATCTGCACCCGCAGATCCGCACCCGGAATTAGAAAGGGAGGTGGGCAGCGAGTAATTGCCGATCTAGCCAACCGGTCAGCCTCTTCATTCCCTGTAATACCAACATGGCTCGGCACCCAGACAAAGGTAACAGAGCAGGCAGCACGATGAAGGTCAGCAAGGAGATCATGGACGTAAATAACTAAAGGATGGGAGGGGAAACATCCATCAATGGCCTGCAGACTGCTCATGGAGTAAGCACAGATTAAACCACGTTCCACGGAGGTCTGTTTAATAAAACAGAGGGCTCTATAAATCGCCATCTGCTCTGCCGTAAACCCACTGCATGCCTCTGGCACAGAATGGCATTCCGCCCCAACAGGAGATGTAAAAGCATATCCGGAGTGGCCCGCTGTTTTCGAGCCATTAGTGTAGAAGATAGAGGCTCCCTGACACTCTTCTAGTACTGGGCGCACCAAACGCCGAAAGACCATGGGGGAAATTAAAGCTTTTGGGCCCTGGAAGAGATCCGCCCGAATTAGTGGTTGTGGCGCCATCCACGGAGGTGTGCGTGCAGTGAAATGGGGGGGGGGGGGCGCAATCTAGGGAAGGGAAATGGAAATCTCGGCGAAGAGAGGCAAGTCGCAGTCCGACAGGAAATCCCGATCGCGGCCGGGTATCACGGGGTCGAAGCCCTTCATATGCAAAAAGAACCTGGTAAGCGGTATGATCAGGATATTTCCGGATGGCGATGTCATAAGACGCCAGAAGCTGATGCCGCCTGACCTGAAGAGGGCAGATTCCCGCCTCAACAAGGAGACTATCGACCGGGGTAGTCGGGAACGCACCTGTAGCCAAGTGGACACCATAATGGTGAACCGGGTCTAATAATTTCAGGGCAGAAGGAGCTGCCGAGCCATAAACTTGACACCCATAGTCCAATCGGGACAAGATTAGGGCCCGATAGATATGGAGGATAGTTGTTTGGTCTGCACCCCAAGATGAATGAGCAAGGAATCGTAGGGCATTAAGTTTTCTCATACAACTAATCTTTAGGTGGCGAATATGAGGCACCAAAGTCAATTTTTTGTCAAAGAGAAGACCCAGGAAACGATGCTGTGCTACAACTTCCAGGCGCTGATTACCCAAGAACAGTTCTGGATCAGGGTGAACTGTAGTACAACGACAATAATACACCACCCTCGTTTTTGATCAGGAAAACTGGAAACCATGGGACGTAGCCCACACTGAAGCCTGCCGAATGGCGCTCTGGAGCTGACGTTCAGTAGAGGCTAATGAGTAGGAGCTGTACCATATGCAAAAGTCGTCGACATACAATGCCGGGGTTACCAGTGACCCAACAGAGCTCACCAACCCATTGATGGCGATTAGAAAAAGTGTAACACTCAACACTGAGCCCTGGGGGACGCCGTTCTCCTGTATCCGAGGGGAGCTAAAGGAAGAGCCAACTCTGACACAAAACAGGTGTGGGATAAAAGCTGACGGATAAAAATTGGTAAGTAGCCTCTGAGGCCCCAGTCATGAAGAGAACGTAAAATACGATGATGCCAAGCAGTGTCGTACGCCTTATGAATATCGAAGAAAACTGCTACCAGATGATGTCTTTTAGAGAAGGCCTGTCTGATCGCAGTCTCCAGTCAAAGTAAATGGTCAATAGGGGATCGTCCCTCCCGGAACCCACACTGATAAGGTGAGAGAAGTCCCCGGGATTCAAGAACCCAGCATAATCTGCGGGCTACCATCCGTTCAAGTAATTTACAGGGGACACTTGTCAGGCTTATTGGTCGATAACTGTCCAGCGCCGACGGGTCCTTGGCAGGCTTGAGGGCAGGGACCACAATACTCTCCCTTCACTGGGAGGGGAAGACCCCTTGAAGCCAAATACGGTTAAAAACTTTTAGGAGAAATTGTCATTGTGAAGGGTTGAGGTGTTTCAGCAATTTATTATGGATATCGTCAGGGCCAGGTGCTGAATCACGAGAAGAGGAGAGGGCCAGCGATAGTTCCCAGTCAGTAAAAGGTTCGTTATATGGTTCCACCTGGTGAGAAGTAAAGCCTAATTTGAAGGTTTCGGCCTGGTGTTTCTTAAGGAGAAAGGTCGCCGGATATGAAGTTGTCGCTGATACATTGGCGAAGTGAGTTGCAAGATGTTCTGCAACAACAGATGGCTCTGTGCAGACCCCATCAGGCAGGGCAAGACCAGGGACGGAAGACGGCCGCCAGCTACCTTGGATAGATCGGAGCATAGCCCACACTCTTGTCAGAGGGACAGAAGAGCCCAACGAGGAGAAAATTCTCCCAGCATGTCCGCTTACTTTGTTTGATTAAGTAAGGAGCTCTGGCATGAAGACGTTTGAAATTTATGAGACCAGCGAGGGATGGGTGGCGCTTAAGATGTTGCAAGGCCCTACGGCGCTCGCGAATGGCTGCGGCAACAGTTGCATTCCACCAAGGGACAGGCCGGCGAGTGGGAGGGCCTGTCGACCGGGTAAGAGCGGCGTTGGCAGCTTAGGTAATCATGATGGTCATTTGGCCTATAATATCTATACAGCCTGAGGGGGAAGATGGAAAAAACAACCTGGGATGTATATAGCGGCCAATTGGCACGACGGAAAACCCAGCGGGGTACCCTGGCTCGTGGTAGGTGTTAGGGAAGTGAAAGGATCAACGGAAAGTGGTCGCTATCGCAGAGGTCGTCATACGCCGACCAGTGAAATAAACGAAGGAGAGAAGGAGAAGTGAGAGAGAGGTCTATGGCAGAAAAGGTGCCGTGAGTGGCACTAAAATGAGTTGGGGAACCATTGTTGAGAAGGCTCAGATTGTGGTCAGCAAGAAACTGGTCTATGAGGCGGCCCCAGCTAGACGTATAAGCACTGCCCCACAAAGGATGGTGGGCATTGAAGTCCCCAAGGATGAGGTAAGGAGGGGGGAGTTGCTGAAGGAGGGCCACTATGTGAGATTACCGCCCAATAGAAATACTGGTAATTAATAGCATTTGATAATTAAACAGTATGAAGTTCACTGCAAACATTGACCATGCCAATGCACTAAATGTTACACAATTTTAATCTTATTAATTATGGTAGCAATGTATGTACGCAGTTGGGTGACAACATTTATAGTTAGGCCAAAGGTAGAATTTCTCCACGTTGAGATTTGCTGTGTGCTTGTAGCTGACGGGAGGCCAGCGAGCAGGCCGACGTTGGTGGCTTGTTCCAGCTTAGGATTTTACAGTTCGTTTCCGGTGAGGGGAGAGAGGAACAATGGCGAGTGCCAGGCGCAGTGCAGTGCACAAATATTGTAATACTACTGGCATTTGAAGTAATACGATGCAGTTAGGAACCTTTAAGGCCCTCATTACAAAATAGCCTGTTGATAAATAAACAATACATTAGCTGATATAGTCACATCTAACGTAATATGTTTAATTGACAATGAAAAGTAATAAATTACCAACGAAGACAAGACAGTTACACAACTAGCATGGCAATGTTTGTTTATAAAAATAATATATTAACTATTTCTCATTTTATTTACAATTAATCTTCTGTATTTTATCTTGAAGTATTCAGTTAAATCACTTATCTGTGGTATAAGAAATTGCATGATTATGATAAACAGTACAAAGGATGTTTATACTAATATAAAAACGTAAGAAAATATTTGTTTAATGTGTAGTGTAATTATTTTGATTTTAAGTAAAGTTTTAGAAATGTATTGGCTGAGCGCTGTACGTTGGCAAATCGGTTACAACAGCTTACATGGGGAAGTTGATGATGTAGGGGGAAAAAACCCCAGCAGTTGAGTTTTGGCGCGCGCGCGCGCGCGAGGGCAGGAAGTGAGGACTCCAGAGAGCACGTGGTGTGGCTGGCCTGGCGGGGTCGCTCTGCCTCCGTCAGCATCTGGATCTCGAGGTGGTGGCTTGAGATTTGTCTGTGGCAATCGCCACGTGTGGTTGCTCGTCGTAGACTGCACCAAGTTAAATCGAGTGCTACTGTGTGTTTGTGAATATTTAGCCGGTGGAACAAGGTGTGCATCGCATTGAATTAAAGTGACTGATTTGTTAATGTAACACGTGTCGTCGCATAGGCATGAACATAAACGGTGATTAAGACAGCCACGTGGTGTGAAAACAATTCGCGACAAATATTCATTTTGTCTGGGGGCTCTCGAGCTATAACTTTATTTGATAAATGTGCCGACGTACAGACGTATCAGCCACAGGGTTCAAGTATTGTGAAATAAACAACATAAAGTGAACTATAACGTGTTTTCAAAAATAGTACTTAGTACACCCTTTTCTCTCATGAACTTGAATTTATTATGAATTTGTTTTGTTAATCATATGCAGGGAAGGAAAGCTGCGAACGTGTGATATCATCCCCTAGAAAACGAGTCAAACAGTCGCAATAACAGTTCCAGTGTTTTTGCATGTTTAGGAATTTGGTTCACAGCTGGTGGTTGTGAGTTTCAAAAATTAATCTTTCCCTATTTTAAACTCTCACCCCGATCTTCACGCTCGCAACTAGAGACTCGAGTGTAGGTGGCCTGTCATGGGGAAGGTAGAGGTTGCAAATGGTTAATGGAGCGTCCAAGTGAACCCTGACAGCAAACCGAGTTTGGAGAGGAATCCAGGTACTGACAATATCTGTCCGGACCAAAGTACAAACCCCACCAGACGCCTGGAGGGGACCAACCCGGTTCCGACAAAAAGCACCGAACCCACGGAGGGTCGGTGAATGTGCATCCATAAACCTCGATTCCTGTAGGACGACACAGGCTGCAGAAGAGACAGAGATTAGCTGTTTAATCTCCAAGAGGTGACGGTAGTAGCCATTACAGTTCCTTTGGATGATCACATCACGAGGATCTAGGCGGGAAGCGAATGGCATAGTGTCTATCACGCCGCTTTGTCAGCGTCCGTCACCAAAGAAGAGGGGACAACATCCATAAATAGCTGATCAGCCTCAGGCTCAATGGGATGAGCGAGTTGCGAAAGCACAGTCGGCACCTCCGGTGGTACCAGAGTCGCTTTATCTTGTAACTTTGGTTTCTTCTTCTTCTCCTCCTCCTCCTCCTCCTCCTCCTCCTCCTCCCTCTTTCTCTTTCTCTTTTTCTCGTGTGGGACGGGCAGGACCCGCTCCAGAGAGGACTTTTGTCAGTTAGGTCTGGTACTGACGAAGATCGGGCGACCTTTGAACTCACTGACTGCGAGTCCGATGGCCAAATGGAGGTCGAAGATCTCCGATCTGGGGAACGCCGGGACGAAAGGCCCTGAGATGGGGGCACTGTCACCGGCAGGCGACGGAGAAGGGGTGCACTTCTCTGGCTGAGAAGGGGTGGGACACAAAGGGAGGGCTACAGGAGCTACAGGAGAGCGAGATGTAAGAGAGGGGTAGGAACGTGGTTTAGGGGGGAGATGGGAGTGGGAAGGGGTTGGTGAAAGGTTAGAAGACAACGTCGTAGGAAAGGTCGTCGCCATCTGCATGGGGTGCAGACATTCATATTTACTGTGGGCCTCAGGGTACGTCAAACGCTCCAGGGATTTGTACTCTTGTATCTTTTCTTTCTTGAACATAGGGCAATCTGGCGACCATGAAGAGTGGTGTTGATGACAGTGGACGCACACCGGCGGAGGAACACGGGCTCCCCTCATGTAGTGGGCTTCCACTATCACCGCATACGGGACTGCTGTACAGCGAGAGGACATATGACCAAACCTCATACATCGGAAACATCGCATGGGAGGTGGAATGTAGGGCTTCACATCGATATATCATTATCTTGACCTTCTCTGTGAGTGAGTCCCCCTCGAAGGCCAAGATAAAGGCCCCAGTATTGACGCGGTTATCTTTAGGTCACCTCTGAACACGGCGAACAAAATGTACACCAAGCCGCTCGAGATAGGCCCTAAGCTCCTCATCAGTTTGAAGGAGGAGGTCCCAGTGGAGTATCCCCTGTACCATATTCAAGGATTTGTGCGGGAGTATTGTTACTGTAATGTCGCCAAGGGTGGTGCAGGCGAGCAAAGCTTCAGACTGGGCTGCCGAGACTGTTTTAATGAGCAATGAGCCAGATCTAAGTTTACTCAGATTCCACTACACCAAACTTGTCCTCTATGGTCTCGACAAAGAACAGCGGTTTGGTGGTAGTAAAAGTTCCTCCATCAGTCCTTGTGCAATCCAGGTATCGAGGAAAGGGTTTTGCTCCTAACCGGCGAGACTGGCCTTCCTCCCAAGGGGTAGTGAGGGAGGTAAACATCCTCGTATCTGCAGTAGCAGTATTAAAAGATCTCTTCCTGTCTTGAGAGACGGCCGATGCACGACCATTTTTCCCCGAGGACAGGCATCAACTCCTTGGCTTGCATAGAGAGGTCGCAGCTCAGACACCAGTAGTGTGATCCCTGTGGTGTCAGGGGGCTCAGCCAAAGGGTACATAACAGCCCCCCCCCCACACGGACTGGCTACACGTGCTGGGGACCTAGTGGGGGATGGGAGCTACAGCGAGGAAAGGAAGTGGAAAGGAAAGGATAGGACCCGCACCGTAGGGACTGGGTCGGGAGTTCTTCCCCAATTGGCTCACACATTATCGGACAATTTAGTTATGGAAGGTCAAACCCCCAAGGGGGGACCAAACTGGGCCAAAAACCGGTGTACACAGCAGACAAAACCAAAACTGCAGGACAGTCGGTACCATGGGATAGCCAAGCCGTCATCTAGAGTAACACCGAGAGATGGGGTTTGAGAGGGTCGGAAGGAGGAATTGGGATGGGAAGGAGGGGGAACTAGGAGGGGTAATGCAGCCTGGGGAAAGCAGGAAAAAAGACTGCAATGGCTTGGGGACCCGTGCGTGCCACACACGTACCCACAAAAGAGCTGTGGGCCCCCTGGGGGGCCAGAAATCGGGTTTCCCGCCAATTTGTGGTTGTACCAGGAACCTCCCAACTACGCGAGTCAAATGTAATTACCATAATTGCATCCTTTCCATGTTGCTGCTGTTCCTCCGACACTGTGTCTGAATGACTGCAGAATATCGGTTGGGGATGGTCACGTGGTAGGGTGGGGGTGGTGGAGGGGGTTGTCCCGTGCTGTGTTCTCATTGGCCAGTGCTGGTCACTTGGTAGGGTGGAGGTGGGGGATGACGTAGATAGTCACATGATGCCTTGGGGTGAGCTCAGTTCCACGCCAGACGTGGAGGAGTGAACACGTGCAATTGCAATAACAATAAACAATTACAATAAATAAACAATTACCCTAATTACCATAATTACTCTAGGTACACGTAATTGCAATTAGCAATTAATATAATTACGCAATTACTCTAATTTGATATCAAATTGATATCAATTTGATTATTTTGGACCCAGAAATGGCTTTTACATCCTACTGGTAAGCACCGCCAGTCGTCTCTGAGCATGCTTCAGCAACCCTTGTGTGCCTCAGCGGAGGAGCGTTGTGTGTGTCAGGGAATGGGGGATCTTGGCTTGATCGCCCATGTCGCAAGGAAGGAAATTACCTCAGTATAACACCCCTCAATTTCAAGGTGTGCTGCTTGCTAATGGGATGCACTGATGTTGTGATGTAACAGTTGTTTGCGGGCATCCTCTGGCGATACTGCCGCACCTCAGATGTGTAAGGCTTACCTAACCAAGTGGAGCTCTGTCTCTGTGGACGGAAAGAACTGGGCATACAGAACACATGATATGATTATCAACCGATCAGAGGACACCTTTGAAAAGCAGCACCTTTTTACATTGAGAACGGTCTGGAGAATATTGCCGGCAAATGAATATCTGCAAAGCACTTGCGAAACGGAACGCTGTTGGTTGAAACTTCTACTCCAGACAAGCAGTAAACTTAGAGGAAGACACATGCCACGGAATATATACCATTCAGACATAGTTACGGGGCACTCTGAACTATAGTAAACGCGTAGTAAATTGCAAGTATTCGATGAAGAGCTAAAATGTGCAAGGGCTTAGGAAGGCATTATTGATGTCCAGATGTCCAGATTAGTATTAAATGGTGGATGGGGTGTTAATAAAATCTGTCTTCTTATTAATAACCTTCAATATCCTAAAACTCTGAATACAAGACAGGCTTCCTAATGTTAAAAGTATGATCCTGTTTCCCGAACTTGTTGGGCTGCTTCAAGTGACAGTGCTAAGCTCTCAGGACCCTCGTCTGCAAGGGAGAAGCCAGTCATGGAAAATGTGGTTAGGCAGCCTATGGCTGAGTAGCTTACCGAACACCTCCAAAGCGTGTCAATTGCTCTGGGGAACACCCAATTTGGAAAAGGTTTTGCCATGTATACTTGGAGGAATAGAAAATGCATGAAAGTCAAATAACAAAGAACATTTCCTTTGAAGAGGCAAAAAACCTTTATACCATGCAATCTCCTCCCATTGTCACCGCTTTATCTGTTGTTGTACAAAGGCCAGTTACCAAGGTTCATGCCTCCACTCAAAATGAGGTTGCTAGTGTCCATATTAACACCAACACCTGTGAATGCAACCTGTAAGTTGTTACAGAGCCAGAAGCCCCACCATGTGTATCAGGATAAGGTACCGTTGGCAACATGACGGAGCTATCGGCACCCTCCCCACCAGATGCCGCTGATCGGGTCCTGGCCCCTTCAAATCCAGAGGCTATTCAAATGACTAGTGCTGCCAAATCTACTGTTACTGACGTTAATGCAAAGACTACCAAGCAGAAAAAGTCAACAGGAAATGTCTGATACACATTAAAATGGCAGTAGACTTTCAAAACATATGTTCATTATATCTGATCTGTCGTCTGACTCCGTTCCAGAGCCCGTGGAGATGAGCTGCGGAAGCGGATGAGTAGCCGAGCGGTCTAAGTCGCCTTGCTGCGGAACGCGAGGTTGCTCGCCATCGGAGGTTCGAGTCCTCCCTTCGGTTAGTTTAAGTTAGTTTAAATAGTCTGTAAGCCTAGGGACTAATAAACAAAGAAGTTAAGTCTCATAGATTTATTACAAATACGAGGATTAACACTTAAATAATGGCAACTATATTTTCACAACCGATATAAAAACGTTAAAAGTTTGCACCTGTTACTGTCCTTCAAAGTAGTCACCACCGTTGAGTGGAACCAGTTGCCAGCGATTTGGAAGGCGTAATACACCGTTGGCAGAGCCTGTTCTGTTGATGGTGCGAATGGAGTGGTCTAGTGCCTGTCGAATCTCTGGAGAAGTTCTCAAACGGATTTTTTTCTTCATCTTAGGAATCAAAGTCACAAGGACTTAAGCCCTGGAAGTACGGTGGACTGTACAGTACGTCCCTGACCCATCGACCGAACAGAGCAGCCACAGCTTGCGCTGTATGCGCCCGTGCATTGTCATGAAAAATGATGGCTGGGTTGCGCAGAATGTCGCAGGTGATGCTCCAAAAACGAGACGCTAGGACGATCTGCCCGATACATATTCTGTACGGCATTGCTGATTCCCCGCATGCCTCCTGAAGACCCTGATGACACTCTTGCTGTACGACCTCTGGCACATTCAATCTTTATGGGATTTCGTTGTTCCTGTTTCAAAAACATAGTGACATGGTTACGTTAGAGTGCTCACTCAAAAGTCATTGTTTCCTGTGATTGTGCGCGCGCTGTTGACGGAGTGAAATATTGGAAAAAAAAAAAAAAAAAAAAAAAAAAAATACCGAAGTTGATATGTAAGGGTTCTTATAAGTAGGTAAAATTTTTATATTATTTTGTTTAATATGTTATTAATAGATTTTAGTGCGCGGGTCGGCGACAGATACATTTTCAGTTAGGGAAGACTAGGCAGTTTCCGATAGTAGGAGCTGTTAAAGTTCCCACAGCCAAGACGCACCATACGGCGTCTGCAGAGGAGGGTGGGTAGCGGAAGCTCCAGAGAGACGCTATCTGTGGGATCGTCCGTTGTAGCCACTGCGCCTATAAATAGAGCAAGTACGAAGAATATGGCGCGAAACTAACCTCTTTAATTTGTTAATGTTTTTTATTTAACAATATTTTTTGTGGCATACGGAGCTTAGTAGCAGACTAGGGGTGAACATAAGTAGGTACTGATCACTTCATAGTCTTTAATAATGTTCAAAGAAATGAATTACAACGCCTTTAACTAACTTTCGAAACACGTAAGAAGTACGAAGTTTATAGGAGGTCTCCGCTGCACACCATTGTCGTCAGTCGGCGTTAGAAACTAATCTGAACCGGTCTCATAGGGACCAAGTTCTCAGTATCAGAATGAAATTAAAATTAATTTCACTCTCAGTAATCAGTCTTGTATTACAGTGTGGCTACTAATAAAGCCCCATAATTGGCATCCCGGAATTCATTTTAATGAATTATGTACCGGTGACGTTAATATTTCAGCTCTTAATAACACTACCAGCAATACTCCAGTGTGCTGTCTAGCTGCGCAGGGTCTACATCAGCCATACTCAACCTTTTTTCCTCCTCGGGCCAAATTATCGAAAGTTTCATTTCAAGTGGGCCACAACATTATCACAGGACAAAATAACTCTGCGAAATAACTACACCCATTTTTATCATAAAAACTATTTTAAAATATATATGTTAATAGAAGAGTACGTTGCCTTTTGAAATATAGCTGAACGTATTATTAATTACTATTTTCTTAGGTTTATAGAATTCGTGGACTTGTTCTTTAGACAAATCATAATTTCAAAGAAAGATATGTAATAACTCGAAAAGTTTGAGTGGCCATCTGAAACACTGCTGCAGCCTTTTGTCACCTATTTCCAAGCAGTTACGTTTTTGTTAAATAGCCTATCTTTGTTCGTAACGTGCGTTACTCAATTGCATATGACTTTTTTCCAATGTAAACAGGGCGAATTATTACTGTGAACTACCACTATGGTACTTGGCAGAGCTGGACAGCGTTAACCAAAAAGTTCACTTCATTAATAACTAATAAAAACGTTAACTTGGTTAAACGATAAAGCGTTCCTTTACGGACAATTTAACGGAATTTAACGTTAATTGTAAACTCGGAACTGTATTGAGCAGCCATGAAATCTCGCCTTCAGTCTTTGAATTTGTGTGTTGTACCTTCGAAATAGAGTAAATTAAGTAAACCTTTTTACCCTACCTGATATTAAAAAGAAATGAAACATTTTAAGAAAAAAATTAATATTCATTACTGCACGTCATATGACCGAGCGTTTTCCTTATGTCAAAAAACCGGAACATTTAGGCGTCCCGGCAGAACCCAATGAGAACAACGGGACTGTACTCAAATACCGGAATTGTCCCGGCCACATCTGGACGTCTGATTAATTAGCAGTACAAAATACATTCTGATCAAAAGGTAGGATAGATATATTAGTTATACAATGGCATCTTGACTATTACTTGTCGCTACTTAGTTTAAATTCGTGACCTCCACGGCGCATAAATCAATATATGAGTGGGGAGAACACTGTTACTTGCTGAGAAGGAAGGTAAGAGGGAGAATGTTTACCTATCTTTCTTACAATCGTGCACGCAGCTGATCAGCTGCGCTATAAATTACACTAGCAATGCTGCGTAACAAAGTATTACAAAAAAAAAGTTTCTTCCTCTCCTTGATGTACATAATGTAAGATTTTTGCCACGCTATTAGAATTACTGAGGTTGGCAGAAGTCGAGACATACGAAATTCGACTGGAAGTATACTCCCACATATACTGGTCACACCTATTGGCCATAAGATCAACTAAGTTAAGACAAGTAACACAATGAGAATGAAAAAGGTATATAAATTATTTAATACCATATTTATTACACACAGATAAATGAGATCGTTGAAATTTTATACATTTTTAATAATATTTTCTATATCAGGCTTACGATTGCTTCATGCTACTCGTAATACGTCTTCCCCATGATAATCAGTGAGCCGGTTTCAATATATATTTTTTTGCATACTTCATTTTAGAATATGACGATTCACAAAGATAAATTGATGGAAAAAATGTAAGAAAAAATTTAGCACAAGTTTGTACAGTTCTGTATTGTCCGGGCACAATTTTCCAAAATTCGGCATAATCCATCTTCGCCCTCTTTTCTTTAAATATAGCTTCCAAATGTGTGTTGCTCCATAAATTCTTCAGACAGCTGTACGTAACTGCAGCCCAACAGGCCTACCAGTTCTGATTTGAATATTGTTTCTAGTTGCCAATGATTTTCTACAAGAAACAACATGTATTTAATTTTCTTTAAAATGACAATCTCCTTTTAAATTCTTCAGATAATACCATTAAGCTATTTGAAATCTTCATACAGTTATTTGACGAAGTATTAATGCCTTCGTTTTTACCTTTAGTCATTGTTGCAAAATTTTGCAGTATTTGGTTCTGTATCTCGTCTTTATACATCAGCATCTTTTCTTCGAACGAAAATATTTTATTTTCACCTTGTAAATCCAAACTAAGCCTGTTAAGTTTATTTGTGATGTCACACAGAAATGCTAAAATACACCACCATCCATCATCTTGCAAGTCAGTGCACTTTTTTTTTTTTTTTTTGCTGAAAATATAACCTAATTTCTTGGAGCAAAGAAAAACACCTTTCCAAGACCTTGCCTCTGGTAAGCCAACGAACCGATGTATGTAAAATAAGATCACTGTAGTGACTGCCCACTTCCTCCAAGAGACATTTGAATTTTCTGTTTAATTCCCCTGCTCCGATGTAATTCACTGCACTTACGACAGTTTTCATCACAGAATCAATTTCAGGACATTTACTGCGTGCAACCAAATTTTCCTGGTGAATAATACAATGAAATGGTGTTAGATTTGTTAAGCATATTTCTTTTCTAACAGGGAAATAGACCAATTTTTTGAGCCTGTCATTGAAGGACAACTATCGGTGTACACTGAAACTAGTTTTCTTGTATCTGTATTGTTCTGCTCAACGAAATCGCAAATAATATCTGGTTTGACCCTTCATTGGGAGTAATTTTAAAAAATCCTCTTGAACTCAGTTGTCAGTATCTAACAAAAAGTGTACACTGTGATGTTGCTGAAATATGAGTACTGTAATCAAGAGCTAAGCCAAAGTACTTGCAGTCTTTTTTTTTTTTTTTTTTTTAATCTTGAGCTATGCAATCACGAATATGTTGTGCTGTACCTTCAATACGTCTAATACATGTCGAATCTGAGAGCTGGAGCTTCTTAATTTCTGCAATGATTTCATTTTTGTTGGTGAATTTATCACATAGGACACTGGAAGCAGATACAGAACACTCCTTAACAATTTTTGCACCAGTAAATGGTTTCCTATGCCTACTAAGTTTATAACAAGTTTCATACAATGCCTTTGTTACCGCTATAACTTGTGACATCAGCGTCAACATACCTTTTGTTGTTGCGCCAAAGAACTTTTTAAAGCAGCGAGTTTCTTACGTCTTACGGTTGATCCCCGAGGAAAATTATCACTAAACGATCGGTGTTTTGTTGTGAAATGGCGATCAATATTATATTTCTTTAATACAACACTTTCTCGTCGAATTAAACAAGTTGCTGCTCCATGTTGTTTTGCACTAAAAATAGTCAATATCATACTGATCTTGAAACAGTCTTCTGTAAGCAGATAGTTTTCTTTTGTTTTTAGACATGAATAATTATTTTCTCGATCTTCAGTCTTCACTCTTAACAAGCAAAACAACGTACTGACTTCTCTACACATGAGCTTAAATCCTGCGAAAATCACCCGCTTAGCCCCGTCCACCGGACTCAAGCCAGTGTCATCACGGAACTCTGAGCATTAGAGATATGTTACATTAAAACAACAATTCGTAATGCACTGTTAAAGTTTTGAAGTATACCATTTTTACAGATACTGTCTATCAAATGAAATCAAATCTCCAATGCAATGGTAATAGCAGTTTGTCACAACTGAATCGTACGGTATTAGTGTCAACTCAAATCGGACTTTTGATGGGCCATCCTGTGGGCGCACCGAAATAGGCATCATGAAAGCTCTGAGTGAAGGTTTTACTTGTTTTATGTTTTCTTTGGACCCATATTCAAATGTTCAAATGTTTGTATAGGTTATGGGACTTAACTACGGGGTCTAAACGTCGTAAATTAGAATCGGAAAAAGGGTCATAGGGGTGACTATTACATTTTCCTTGAACGTCATCAGATTGCTCATTCAGTATTTGTGTTTAAATGTTTGTAGAGCTTAAGGGACTTAACTACGGGATCATCAGTCCCTAATCTTACAAACTACTTATCAACTACCTTATACTAAACACGGCACAAATATCCATGCCCGAGGGAGCATTCGAACCCCCGACCGTAGTGGCCGTGCAGACCGTGACTGGCGCGGCGCAGTCCCCTCGGCCACCGCGGCTGGCGAACCCATACTCAGATTATTTCTGCAATGTCTGTAAATGACGTAAATTCAAGGATTTTGGAGAGGGCAAATTGTCCAAATTTCTTTACTGGTGCTGACTTTTAAAAAGGAAAAGCTGCAATTTTGAAACTTTCAGCACAGTCACGCATAGCACCGATCAATTTTTTACCTTGCCCCTCCTTTGTTATGAAGTGTATTTTCGTAGGGACAGTGCACTGGCGGTGCTTAGATATTTGCGGTTAAGTTGCATATTAAGCACAGTTCTTTCCCAACACACTTTACCAACAAATACGGATCTCCCCAGTAAGCATAAAAAATGGCGCATTTAAATCCGAAACTTGTTTGCTCATGTGAACGCTCGCAAGATAGATTAACAGTGTAACATTAGATAGGAATCAGAACGGATACTTCAGCTCACCGAAAAGGACGCGATTGCGAGCGCTGTCCGAGCTGCCACAACCGCCACCCGGGGAGGACGTGGAGGGGGAAGCACCGGAGCAAACATTCGAGTGCCCCAGTCAGAGGGGCCTTCTTCACAACAAACGACGTGCGTTGAGGAGAACGTGCTGCCTCAATCAACACCTTCTGAAGAGAAGTCCTCCGCGCTGCCGTGCCACGTCACGCAGAGTAGGTCGCGAGCGCGTAGCTCACTGGCTGGCCGATGGGGCACGGCCCACCGCATCGCATCGGCCAGCCAGTGAGGTACGCGCTCGCGACCTACTCTGCGTGCCTTGGCACGGCAGCGCGGATGCCTTCTCTTCAGAAGGTGTTGCTTAAATTCAGGGCACTGGTTTCGTCAATTTCGCAGTAACGCCGGTTCACAAGTTTGGCTCAAAGGTGGGTCAGCTTAATTTACAGATCCCGGATGGACAGTGTGGGCCGGTAAATCCGCACGCCCACTATACCATCCTCTACGGACTCCTAGCCACGCCTACACTTTCCAGATAGGTTGAGTCCATAGGAGGGGATTCTTGCAATTGGCATTTCTTGAGCGGGATTGAATTTGTTGAAGTCGAGTGCCATATTTGGCACTAAAAGGGATTTGAATTTGAACTGAACAGTTTGGCGAGGGAAGTGCCGTTAAGAACTGCGGCAAATGTGAAAGTGCAATTCTTTCATCGATATGCAAAACAAGTAGAGCTTTTACAAACAGTGAAATTTTAACACACTCCTGGCCATTAAAATTGCTACACCTCGAAGATGACGTGCTACAGACGCGAAATTTAACCGACAGGAAGAAGATGGCTGTGATACGCAAATGATTACCTTTTCAGAGCATTCACATAAGGTTGGCGCCGGTGGCGACACGTACAACGTACTGACATGAGAAAAAAGTTTCCATCTGATATCTCATACACAAACAGCAGTTGACCGGCGTTGCCTGGTGAAACGTTGTTGTGATGCCTCGTGTAAGGAGGGTAATGCGTACCATCACGTTTCCGACTTTGATAAAGGTCCGATTGTAGCCTATCGCGATTGCAGTTTATGGTATCGCGACGTTGCTGCTCGCGTTGGATATATTGAGGAGATTAATAAAGGGACTGAGAATACTAATAAAAAAATAAAAGCATATATTAAGAAAATTTATGCAAGTTTCACAAAAGTAGACGAGGGGATAGATATTGTAGGGGAAGAAACTTACGAAAATAATGTTTCAAACCAATATATTTATATCCAAACACCAAAACAGCATGTAGAAAGTTTAGAAGTAAATATTAGCAAGGAGACTGAAAAACAGTGAGTCGATCTCCATGCTAGGGCATAAAGTTGGTGAAAAGAGATTAATCTTATTTTCACAAAGGGAATGTAGTTCAAAATTGTATAGAAAATAAAACTAAGGAGACATCAGTTGAGGTGGCTGGTATTCAGCAGGGGGGTCAGTGATTTTACAGCCAGAGACACTGACATCTTCGCTGAAAATGTACAAAATTTAATGGTAACAGTAACAGTGGAACAAATAATAACGAAGCCTACTGTTCAACGTTTGATGGGATAAATTGCTATAATTTAAAAGCAACCTACTCCTAAAAGTCTTGTTAGAGCAGTTTAAAGGGATGTTGATCAGAGATCAGGACACTCAAGGAAAGGCAGGAGAAGAACTACTAAATTTCGTGAACAAAGCTAGTGCTCTCAGTGAAGTTTTTTGAGCGAAAGAGAACGAATGCCAGGTGTAGAGGTAGGAAGTGAATTCGCAGTCAAACGGACAAAAATCAAAATAAGCAGAAGTGTAATGCACATAAAATTGTTGTTAAAAGGAATGAAGATGCATTGGGAAAGTATGAACATGAACTTGAAGTGATGTTTAAGGTCTTACGTGTGGAAGTAGTTCGGAAAAAGATGAAAGATGTCTCAAGAGGCGGTTGGAAGAGAATAAGATGGAAGTTAAAAAGCAATGGGGGACGAAACGTGTAACACTGGTTATTGCAAAGTACAAGTAGAAGGAATTACCATGTCATGTTTTTGATCGAGTAAACGAAGTACCGAACTGGGTAAACAAAATACCGACAGTGACAAAGTAAACAGGATCGGACTGGTAGACAAACAGGATGTGACAAAAGACAATGGAGATAATACGGAGGATCTCTTAGAGGAAACTGGCGTAGAAAACAGACTTATCAGCTTGTGATAAATGCTGAAGTAACCAGCACTAAAGTAGTCATCTTTTTGAAACAAGTAGCGAGTTGCGTGCAATAGTGAAAAGAGTGATTAGCCAGATAATAAATAAACAGGGAATGTCACCAACGCAAAGTGTAAATGTTGTAGAAGTTCTTGGTTTTTGAAGATGAAAATCGCATTTTGTTTTCTGTCTCCTAGACAGGTTTCACCTTTTATGTTAAAGGCATCTTCAGTGGTATCTGTAAGTACAGTTTTTTGTGAGATGTATTGTTTCGAGATTATAAACAGTTCACATGTTTGTTTACATAAGAGAATAGGTTTTAAACTTACATTTTCGTTGGCTTTTCAAATATCTTCTGCTGTTTCCTCCAGCTGGTCAAGGCCACATGTTGCACATTGTATGACTAACACCCTTCTTCGTAAAAGTTTTACACATTTTGGAGGTGTTTAGCAGCCATGATTTACTTTCTGCATTTTCTTGATTGTTAAGTCTAGAAAACTGATTTGGTTATCCTGTTCTTTTTCAACTGTGAATTTAATCATTTTGTGTATCATTAAAAATCAAAACCAAACACAATCACAAACACTTAATGCTACAACAACTGCCGGTAATAGCCGAAGCACTGTAAAAGAAGACATAAAATGGTACACAATGACATAGATACAAACGCACACACAAAATACACAACATTAAAAAAAACAGGGTATAAATATAGCATACTCAACAGATAATTCTATTCAAAAATACACTCCAAAACTAACAAAACACAGATATATACAAAAAATCTGGAATATACTAATTACAATGCAGCACCTATGATGGCAGATATATAGGACAGACCAGCAGGACCTTTGATGTCAGATATAAAGAACATATGGGATCCTGGAAATATGGTACAAACCATTCCACATTTGCTGACCATCCAAAACAACAATATCACAGACCAGAGAAAATGATATGAAAATAATTGGAATAAATAATAATAAAAATCACCTCACACATCAAGATAATTACCACATACAGAAAAAAAGCTGAAAAGTAAATTCTGCTGAATGATCAAGTAAACGTATCAAACATTTCACTGTTCAGGCTGCTAGATAATCTCTCTCTCTCCCCCGTTCTTATTCTTCTGTTTCAAATAACATTCTTACTCTTCCAATTTGTTCACACACAAGGGTTAGCAACCAACAAAACAAATGAAGACGAAAATACAAAAAGTAAATCATGGCTGCTAAACATCTCCAAAATGTGTAGAACTGTGCGAAGAATGGTGTTGTACAATGTGCAACAAGTGACCTTGACGAGCTGGAGAAACAGCAGATGATAGTTGAAAAGCCAACGAAAATGTAAGTTAAAAATTCTTCTCTTATGTAAACAAACATGTGAACTGTTTATAATCTCGAAACAATACATCTCACAAAACTTGTATTTGTAGATCCCAATGAAGATGCCTTTAAAATAAAAGGCGAAACGTGTCTGGGACAAATGAAACCAATTGAAGCAAACAAAATGCGTTTTTCACCTTCAAAAGCCAAGAATTTCGGGGATTGTTGCAGAAAGATGGCCACACAAACAAACTTGTTGTAGAAGTTGTTGTAGAAGTTGTTTTTGAAGAAAGTAAAAAAAAAAAAGTCCTGTTGCAGATTGAGGTTCAAGGAATAGTACTGGAGTGGTGGTACTTTAAGTAATAGGTATCAAGATAGGCGTATATTCGTGGTCGCAAAATGCAAACAGGGTAAAATTATGTTTGGTAATACAGTCCTAGCTAGCAGTGAGCCGCAAGACAGGGGCTACCTGACAAAATATGATTGCTTTCAGTGGCGTGTAGACGAGTACTGTGGTGTTGACAGAAGAAGTAATCTTTACAAACAGGCTGAAATTGAATCGCTAGATGATGAAATAGTAACAGGTAAGAGACCCAAAACCATAATTCAACAGATGGTAAAATTAACCGAAAAGGACTTACACGTACATCGAGGAAAAGAGAACTTGCATTAGAAAGGGCAATAGAAAAGGTGAGGCTCCTAATGCTCGACACAAGAAGGTGGTACCATGTGAGCGATATACTGTTGATCAGAGCTCACAGGCAGTCATCCAAAGTCGATGGTCAAATAGACATTTTTTGAAGGACCATATGTAGTGAGTAGGGTACTACATACGAATGCTGTAGAGGTGGCACACCCTGAAACAAAGGCCATAAAAGGAGTTTATAATGCAGTGGACATTAAAAGGTGCATCAGTGGTTAGCGGATACTACTGGCACTGGCGTGCATGAATAGCAGCCATTGAAGTGATATGTTCTTAATTACATGCATATGTGAAAAATAATAATGTAAATAATAGTTAACATGTGTAATGATTGGTATGTAGGACGAAAGCAGTAGTTAATCTTGCATAAAATATGTAGAGCCACGCCAGTGTTTTGGTTCAGTTGAGGCGAATGAACTATTGGGACTGATGTAGGTCAGGGTCGCACAGCTGTCAGAGAGCCATTTAAAAGACAGCTAACGCTTTAACGGCAGTAGCCGGTAGCCGTGGAAGGAGGAGCAAGTGGCCTCCCGACGAACTGACCTAGTTACGTAATAGATGGGTGTGGCTCGTGTTTGTAAACAGCGGTCAATATTTGTAAATAGGCAGATTAGAAAACATTTTCAGTAAAAAGAAACAGCGATTGGAATAATGTTTATTGGTTTTTTGTCGTGTTTTCTGTGTTTAGTTTTAAGTTGGTACTGTTACTTAGTTTCTGAAATAGTGCTATAGTTACATGTATCGAATATTACCATTCTTCTTAATGAATACATGGAGAGATGCTACCAAATGTAAATCACTGCACGATGCAGAGCATTTGGAAGAGCAAATCAAAGGACGTGGAAGTAATCTAACCATAGCCATCGCCTGTACGGAAGGGCCATGAAGATTATGATAAGGATCCCTCAACAGCACAACATGCTAGTATCACCGAGGACAGTCGTGTGTGAGTGAACGACCTAGAGTAGAAAATAAATTATAAAATAATAGTTTCCGTTGTGGTTGAAAGAAGATGATCACATTCGTGTGAAAGTGATAAATATGGTTCGCAAACAAAAAAGTAAATGAGCGGCCACAGAAATGTATGAAGTAGCCCAAATTGCGGATAAAAAATTTTGAGCTCTAATGGTGTTTGACAATTTCTATGTAAATGTAATATTGAATGTTTGTTTCGTTTTCCATGTTGGTGTGTTATTGTAGTATTTCAATGTTCTTTTAGGTGGTATTTACTAGTTAAATTTATATTCAAGATTGTTGTCTTGCGTGTATTGCCTTTTAAATATAAATTGCTTTGGCATTATGACATTTGTTAATATATGTTGTTTTGATAATGTGGATTTAATGATATCTATAAGAGAGCATGGCGAATAACTGATATAAACTTTAACGTGAAGATACAGAAGGTAAATCGTACTGGCAGCCAATTAATTACGGTAGCAATAAGAATTTCATGTTTTGGCAGAATTGCGCCTTTTACTTTACCATAAAACGAAATTTTGAAAAGATAATACCAAAGGGGATGTGTATGGGTTCTTATATTAAACAAAAATAAAATCGAAATTTACCTACTTATATTATTAACAGATTTTTGTGTGCGAGTCGGCGGAGATACATTTTCAGTTAGGAGCGGATAGCCTGGAGTCCATAAGTAATGATAGGGCCTTATGATCTGTGAATACCTTGCATTTTCTTCCCATAACATAACTAAATTTTTTAAACGCCCAGACCACTGTTAATGCCTCTTTCTCTGTCACTGAATATCTTCGTTCCCATTTGTTAAGTATTCTGCTAGCAAATGCAATCGTCCTTTCTACAGAACCTCCTTTTTCAATGAACTGGCACAAATGAGCACCTAACCCATACTCTGAACTAGCTGTGTATATACAAAAAGGAGAATTTAAATCTGGGTGAGAACACTATGTTCTTACATAGTTCATCTTTGATTCTTTGAAATTCTTTCCTACATACATCAGTTCAAACCCATGGGGTATTTAAGTTAATTCTAACATGTCCTTTCCATTAAGTACTTGATTGTTTGCAAATTTTTCATAGAATCCTGTGATTCCCATGAAAGCTTTTATTTGGGTTCTATTCTTAGGTTCAGGAAAATTTCTTATCGCCTCAAGCTTTTCAGGGTCGGGTTTAATGCCCTCCGCTGAAATTATGCGCCCTAAAAACTTTGTCCCTTTTTCCGAATTCGGACTTTACCAAGTTATCACTGATATTTTTCTTTTCAAACTTTTCTAATATTTGTTCCAAAATCTCATTATGTTCATTCAATGTTTTGGTAGCTATAAGAATATCGTCTAGGTATACTGTTATTTTGTCAAGAAATTCCTCCCCCAATACTCTATCTAGCTTACATATGAAGACAGATGTTGAAATTGTCAGACCAAATGGTAGTACTCTGAATTGATAACTTCTTCCTCCATACACAAAAGCAGTATACTTTCGGCACCTTTCTACTAGAGGGGTTTGCTAGAAGCTGGCAGTCAAGTCTATACTGGTTAATATCTTGACACCATTAAATTTCTGGACAAGCTTCTCCTGTACTTCTGGCCTATCCGTTTTTGGCAAAATTATTTTGTTTAAAGCTCTGGCGTCTAGTGTAACTTACTGAAATATCCTTCTTTGGACAATGACAAGGGGACTGCAATAATTACTTTGTGATCTTTCTATAATTTTCCACTCATTAATTTGTTTATTTCCTTATCTACTGCTTCCCTCTTTGCTAATTGAAAGGAATATGGCTTAAAACTGTATGGGTCGTGCGGGTTCACCTGGAACCCATATTCATAATTCTTTATGCACCCTGGTTTCTTAGAAAATGCTTTCCTATGCTTCAGCAGATCGTTTTCATTCCTACGCTTCGTTTTCATTCAAACCCTGTATACTAACGATCTTTTTGTTAATCTTGACTTTAATACTTCCTTTTTCATTTACATTAACACCAATAAACAAAATAGATCTTTCTCCTGATTCCAAATTCCAACACATGTTTTCTTTTATTATCTGTACTCTAGCTTCACTACTGTTACACGCCGGCCGCGGTGGCCGAGGAGACTGAGACGCTCCAATCACGCTCTGCACGGCCACTACGGTCGGAGGTTCGAATCCCCTCCTCGGGCATGGATATTTGTGCCGTCTTTAGTATAAGGTAGTTTATAAGTAGTTTGTAAGTTTAGGGACTGATGATCCCGTAGTTAAGTCCCATAAACTTAAACATTTGTAAACGTTGTTGCTACACTGTGGATTCTTGCTACCAATAAACTCAAACACCTGCTCCTCCTCTCCTCCTTGTACCTTCATACAACCTCCATTAAAATCTAACATTGCTCTATTATCTATGAGCCAGTCAGCTCCGAGAATCTAACACACAAACCTGTTACCACCATTGCATTTACTGTAAACAATTTCCCTTTTATTCGGAATTCTAACAGTATTTGATTCTTAATAACCTTGCTCCTTGCCCAACAAGCTGTAAATACCTTGATGCCTTGCACTGATAATAATGGAACTTTTGTGCTATTTTTTAGTTTCTCATAAAGACTGTTTGATACAGAGCTTATTTCACTGCCAGAGTCTAAGATCGCTACTGTTTCACTTTATTGATTTCTACTTCTTCTGCTGGCTGATATGTTTCTGTTATTTCCTGCCTATCCTCTTCCATGAGTGCTTCCATTATGCCATCCCTTTCGTCATATCCCAAGAATCTGCTCAGTGGTCCGTAGCATTTTGCCGTTCGCGATTGGACTAGGTCCGAACCGCCCCTTAATTTTCCGGATCCCTTTTATTTCTATCTCTGTCGTTTTCCTGATTCCTCCCATTATCGGTACTGTTATGAAATTCTCTGTTTCCTCCAAAATGACCACCTCTACCTCTATTTACCACACCTCTTCCCCGAGCAGATGGGCTACGACTTTGTCTGGGAGGTCTGTTTTTCTCCCACCTATGCTGCGCACTGTTCCTATCAGCTGTTTCCTGTCTTTCAGACTCATGATCGTTACAACGATCCGTGCGCCACTTTGTTTTTATCCACCCTTCTGCAACCTGTCGGTTACCTGATAGCGCATCCAGCTGTTCCAATACATGCGAGATTGTTGACACTCTGTTTGTTGTTATGGTCTTCAGTCCGGAGACTGGTTTGATGCAGCTCTCCACCCTACTCTATCCTGAGCAAGCCTTTTCATCTCCTCATAAGAACGGCAACCCACATCCACTTGAATCTGCTTACTATACGCGTCTCTTGGCCTCCCTCTGCGATTTTTACCCCACACACTTCCCTCCAATGCTAAATTTACGATTCCTCGATGTCTAAGAATGTGTCCTACCAAGCGATCCCTTCTTTTAGTCAGGGTATGCCAAAAATTCCTCTTCTCGCCAATTTTGTTCAGTACCTCTTAATTAGTTATGTGATCTACCCACTTAATCTTCAGCATTCTTCTGTAGCACCACATTTCAAAAGCCTCTATTCTCTTCCTGTCCGCACCGCGTATAGTCCATGTTTCACTCCCGTACAAGGCAACACTCCACACAAATGCCTTCAGAAAAGACTTCCGTACCCTTAAATTAATATTTGATGTTAGCAAATTTCTCTTTTTCAAAAATGCTTTTCTTCCCATTGCCATTCTGAATTTTATATCCTCTGTACTGCGACCATCGCATGTTATTTTACTACCCAAGTAACAAAACTCATCTACCACCTTCATTGTCTCGTTACCTAATCTAATTCCTTCGGCATCGCCTGCTTTTCTAAGAATACATTCCATTATCTTTGTTTTGCTCATGTTAATGTTCATTTTATACGCCCTCTTCAACACACTGTCCATTCCATTCAACTGCTCTTCCAGGTCGTTCGCTGTCTGACAGAATTACAATGTCATCAGCAAAACGCAATGTTTTTATTTCTTCCCCCTGAACTTTAATGCCTATTCCAAAATTTTCCTTGCTTTCCTTCAAGGCCTGCTCAATGTACAAATTGAATAACATCGGAAGAAGGCTACAACCCTGTCTTACTCCCTTCCCAACTGATGCTTCCCTTTCATGCCCTTCGAGTCTAATAACTGCGGTCTGGCGTTTGTACAAGTTGTAAATAACTCTCCTTTCCCTGTATTTTACCCCTGCTGATTTCAGAATTTGAAAGAGTGTAGTCCAGTCAACATTGACAAATGCTTTCTCCAAATCTACAAAAGCTAAAAATGTAAGTTTGCCTTTCCTTAATCTATCTTCTAAGATAAGACGTAAGGTAAGTATTGCCTCCCGGGTTCCTACGTTCCTCCTGAATCCAAACTGATCTTCCCCGAGGTCAGCTTCTACCAGCTTTTCCATTCTCCTGTAGATAATTCTTGTTAAAATTTTGCAACCATGACTTATCAAACTGATGGTTCTGTAATTTTCTCACCTGTCTGCGCCTGATTTCTTTGGAATGGGGATTATTACATTTTTCTTAAAGTCTGAGGGTATTTCGCCTGTCTCATACATCCTACACACCAGTTCAAATAGTTTTGTCATGGCTGGCTCTCCCACAGACTTTAGTAGCTCTGAGGGTATGTCATCTACTCCTGGGGCCTTGTTCCGACCTAGGTCTTTCAGGGCTCTTTCAGATTCATCTCTCAGTATAGTATCTCCTATTTCATTTTTATCTACTTCCTCTTCCCTTCCTACAACATTGTCTCGAAGTTCATTTCCTTTGTAGAGCTGCTCTATGTACTCTTTCCACCTTTCAGCTTTCCCTTCTTTGCTTTTTTTTTTTTTTTTTTTTTGTGGTTTTAGGGCGCACAACTGCTGTGGTCATTAGCGCCCAACACTGCCCATAGTAAAAAAGAACCGGGGTTAGAAATTAAATGGCTTTCGCCATATTTGCACGATGTATAAAAAGTAAAACTCTGTTAACCGATTGCGGGTCATCAGCTAAAATGTCAGACAATTCAAATGGGAAACACAGATCATGACGGAGACGGTTAAAAAATGGACATTGCACTAAAAGATGGTTCACAGTAAAAGGTGCATCACAGTGCTCACATAAGGGAGCAGGACCACCAGGTAATAAATGCTGGTGGCTAAAACGGCAGTGGCCAATACGAAGCCGGGCTAGAACAATCTCCTCTCGGCGGGAGGGTCGAGATGACGTTGACCAGAGATCAGGCACAGGTTTAATGGCTCGCAATTTGTTCCCCGACAGGGATGACCAATGTAGATACCAACGGGAGATAATACGCTGGGAGATACCAGCGCGAAGGTCATCAGAGCTGGTGGAAAAGGTAGATAGCCGAGGAAGGAGAACTGCTTCCTTGGCAGCCATATCCGCAGCCTCATTCCCCAACACTCCCACATGGCCAGGGACCCACAGAAACGTCACCGTAGTTCCGCTCGTTGAAAGAGAAGTAAGGCAATTGCGGATGCTTTGTACCAGGGGATGGGCCGGATATAGCACGCGAAGGCTCAACAAAGCACTCAGAGTCCGAGCAAATGACAGTCTTACTGAGCGAGTGTCGCCGGACGTATTGTGTGGCTTGGTATAATGCATACAGCTCAGCTGTAAAAATGGAACTCCACTCAGGAAGACGATATTTAAAAGAGACGTTGCCAAGTACAAAAGCACACCCAACACCCTGGTCTGTCTTTGAGCCATCAGTGTAAATGAACAAATTGTCATCAAATTTAAACCGGAGTGCGTGAAATTCTCTCTGGTAGACGAAACGAGGTGTGGAGTCCTTTGGAAGAGAATGAAGATCAAAGTTAACATGGACTTCGGGGCTTCGCCACGGTGGAGAGGTGCTCTCTCCAGCCGAGAAGATAGCAGGCATTGTAACGCCAAGCTGGCCGAGTAGCGAACGCAAGCGTACTCCCGGTGGTAGCAGAGCAGACGGGCGCAGAGCGAAGAGACTGTCAAGTGAGTCGTTAAAAAAAACTGCGTACGTAGGGTGTCCTCGCATGGATGACAAACGACTAGCGTAACGGCTAAGCAAGAGTTCCCGACGGTAAGAAAGGGGTAGTTCGGCGGCCTCGGCATAGAGGCTCTCAACGGGGCTAGTATAAAACGTTCCTGTCGCCAGACGGAGACCATGGTGGTGGATTGTATTAAGGCGGCGCAGTATGGACGGTCGAGCCGAAGAATAAACGATGCTACCATAGTCCAGTTTGGACCGAACTATGGTGCGATACAGATGGAGGAGAGTAGACCTGTCAGCTCCCCACGAGGTGCCACTAACACCCGCAGCACATTGAGAGAGCGGGTACAGCGAGCTGCCAAACGGGATATGTGGGGAGACCAACTTAACTTCCTGTCGAGAACAAGTCCCAAGAACGTTGTGGTATCCACAAATGGAAGTACTATGGGGCCCAGACGAAGGGACGGGGGAAAGAACTCCTTCCGCCGCCAGAAGTTCATGCAGACTGTCTTGTCGGCTGAGAATCGAAAGCCAGTGTCCATACTCCACGCGTGGAGATTGTCTAGGCACCGCTGGAGGCGCCGCTCCAGGAGACCCGTTTGCTCAGAGCTGCTGTAGATCGCGAAGTCGTCAACAAATAGGGACGCCGACACTCCCAGTGGAAGGTGATCGGCTATAGAATTGATTGCCACTGCAAATAAAACAACGCTCAGGACCGAGCCCTGGGGGATTCCGTTCTCCTGATTAAAAGTGCTCGATAAAAACGAACCAACACGCACTTTAAAAACACGGTCTGTTAAAAATTCGCGGATAAAAATTGGCAGGCGACCCCGAAAACCCCATGTATGCAGAGTGCGGAGGATGCCCATCCTCCAGCAGGTGTCGTATGCCTTTTCCAGATCAAAGAACACCGCTACTGTCTGGCGCTTCCGTAAAAAGTTATTCATTACTGAGGTAGATAGGGCAACAAGATGATCCACCGCAGAACGGTGCTTGCGAAACCCACATTGGACATTAGACAGGAGATGTCGCGTTTCAAGCCACCATACCAGGCGCCCGTGAATCATGCGTTCCATCACCTTGCATATGCTACTGGTGAGGGAAATGGGGCGGTAGCTGGAAGGGAGACATTTGTCCTTCCCAGGCTTTGGTATGGGAATGACTATGGCTTCACGCCAGCGTCGCGGAAAGGTGCCTTCTATCCATATGCGGTTGTAGGTGGCCAGTAGGAAGTGCAAGCTCGTTGGTGAAAGGTGTTGCAGCATCGCCACGTGAATGCCATCTGGTCCTGGAGCGGAGGACCGCGAAGACGAGAGTGCGTGGTGAAGCTCTCGTACAGTAAACTCGGTATTGTAGCATTCACGGTTCTGAGAGGTAAAGGGCAATGGAGTCGCCTCCACCGTCCGTTTCCTAGCTAGGAAAGCGTCAGTGTAATGTGAAGAGCTAGAGACCTCTGCAAAATGTCGACCCAGTGCGTTGGCTATTTGTGGAGGATCGACGACAGTGTCAGTTGCGACACACAGACCGGGAATTGGGGAATGAGCCATAGTGCCCGAAATTTTTCGAAGGTTACCCCAAATGATGGAGGAAGGGGTAGACCTATTAAAAGAGCTCGCGAATGAGCGCCAACTGGCGCGTTTACAGTCGCGAAAGAGGCGACGACAATAGGCCCGCAGCCGTTTGTATCGGATGCAGTTGTCGAGCGTGGGCCGTTGTTTGAAGATTCTAAGGGCACGTCGCCGTGCTCGCAGAGCGTCACGGCATTCTGCGGTCTACCACGGGACAAGGGGACGACGTGCGTGGGAAGTCTTGCAGGGGATGGAACATTCCGCGGCTGTCAGAATAACTGTGGTAATGTGTTCCACTTGGTCGTCTATACTAGGATAATGGTAAGTACCAAAATCCGCCAGTGACGTGTAGAGCTCCCAGTCCGCTTTCGTTAACTGCCAGCGGTGTGGATGCTCAAGGGTGTCAGGCATCATTAGGTGAATTACACACGGAAAATGATCGCTCGAATGTGTGTCTGAGAGAGCAGACCATTCAAGACGCCGTGCCAGCTGAGCAGTGCAGATAGCTAGATCTATATGGCTGAAAGTATTTGTGGTGTCTGAAAGATAAGTTGGTTCACCAGTGTTAAGGCAGATGAGCTGAAGGTGGTTCAGTATATCTGCCAGGAGGGAGCCCCGTGGACATGGTCGTGGGGAGCCCCAAAGGGGGTGGTGGGCATTGAAATCTCCCACCAACAAAAACGGACGCGGAAGCTGGTCAATAAGATCTAGGAGATCTGATCTAGTGACGGGAAAAGAGGAAGGAGCGTAAATATTGCACAGTGTGAAGACAAATCCAGGAAGGTATATCCGGACAGCAACAGCTTGTATTGGAGTACACTAAGGGACCGGTGTACTGTGTACGTCATCCCGAATAAGCAACATTACGCCCCCGTGGGCTGGAATTCCTGCCACTGGAGGAAGGTCAAAGCGAACGGTAGTGTAGCGTGGGAAAGTAATTCGAGTACCAGGGAGCAATTTTGTCTCCTGTAGAGAGAAGATGATTGGATGATATGTTCGCGTTAAAAGCTGCAGTTCTGTCCAATTCGACCGGATACCACGAATGTTCCATTGAAGAATATCCATAATGGGATAAAATGAGATGAAGGTGGACATCAGCCCGACGAAGGCGGCGGGCCACAGTGCGAATGTTCGCAACTGGTGGTGTCTGAGACAGGAGGGTCTTGCTCCATATTCTCAGAGGTTACCACAGCAGCTGCCTGAGTGTGGTCGGCAGCCCCATCTTTGGCTGATGCACCTGGAGAGACTATAGGCTTCCAGGGGATGCCATCGTCACATTGTGAGGTAGGAGGGGGGAGAGTTTTCCCCCTATTTGATTTCTTGGAGCCCTGGTGAAGCTCCTTGGTTGGCTCAGATGTTTTGGTAGGGGTGCGGAGGAAATCCTCGCGCGAATGCTCTTTCTTAGACTTTCGCGTCTCTATCTGTGGTTTCACAGCTGAAGATGAAGATGATGATTTGGAAGAGGTACCCACACTTTTCGTTGAACGTGACGCCGTTGTCGATGTAGACTGTTTGACAACTACTGTCGTAAACTGTAGGTCACAAGTCTGTGTGGCCATATCCCGTGTTGGTGGAGGCGTTGCAACTACAGTACTGTAGTTACCACGCGGCGGGGTCTTGGGCTTACGACTGGCGTACATCTTACGTGCAACTGGTATGGGAACCTTTTCCTTTACACGGATTTCCTGGATGGCTCGTTCATCGGCAAACACAGGACATTCCCGGGAGGAAGCAGCATGATTCCCGTTACAATTGATGCAATGAGGGGATGGTGGTGGACAAATCCCCTCATGGGCCTCTTTACCACAGGTGACACATATGACTGGGTTCTTGCAAGACTGGCTTGTGTGGTTAAATTGATGGCACTGATAACACCGAGTAGGGTTAGGGATATAAGGTCGTACTGTGATGACCTCATACCCTGCCTTGATCTTCGGCGGCAGAGCCACTCGGTCGAAGGTCAGAAACACTGTGCGAGTGGGCACTACAACATTGTTCTCTTTTTTTGTCACCCTGTGTACTGCGACGACGCCTTGAGCTGCCAGATATTCTTTCAGTTCATCCTCAGTCAGACCGTCCAAACTGGCCGAGAAGACTACCCCTCGGGAATAATTGAGGGTTGGATGGAGCTCAACACGAACCGGGTAGCTGTGGAGCAGAGTAGCCTTAAGCAGCCGCTGTGCCTGGGAGCCACTTTCTGTTTCTAACAGTAGTGTTCCATTACGTAGGCGGTTGCAGGTCTTAACTGGGCCGGCAATGGCATCAACCCCTTTTTGAATAATAAATGGGTTCACCGACGAAAAGGATTGTCCTTCCTCAGTACGGGTCACCACAAGGAACTTTGATGTCTGTAAATTTTTCTGTTCAGACACACTATTGTCTAGTACATCCATTTCTAAAGGCTCTTTCCATTTTCTTTTTTTTTAGAACCATCGCGGTTGTATCCCCCACGATTGCCAGTGTCTCCGATGGCACGCTCCTTCCTGCTGGGGGCCCCCCAACGGAAGCACACCCGCCTTGGGTGATTGTTCACACCCCAGGTCACACCTCCCGATCTACAGACGGAGGGACCAATCGGCGAATCGGGAAGGTATCAGCGCAGGCAATCGCCCCTCCCCTGGCCTGGCCTTAACCAGGGGGTACGCACGCACCCTACATGCCAGCCCGGGGCTGGGACTTACGCATTACCCAGTCACCCATATGGGTGGCCTTCAAGTGCGTACAGGGAGGAGGAAGAGAGAAATAGTAGGAGGAGAAGCCTCAAACGCAGACGCGGAGGCAAAGAAAGAGGTGAAAGAAGACTGTAAAGCCAAAAGGGTCAGAACTTCGGTTCCCCGAAGGATGCACACACTCGGTCCCCAAGAGAGGGGAAAAGGACAGTAGAAGAAGCGTCATGTAGCACGGAAAGGAAGGAGTGCTACAAAGGCTGGGGCCCCGTGCTCGCCACGCACGTACTCACCACAGAGCGGTGAGCCCCCTGAGGGGTCCCTTCTTTGCTGAAAACTGGTTTCCCATCTGAGTTCTTGATATTCGTAGAGTTGCTTTTCTTGTCCCCAAATGTCTTATTTTCCTGTAGGCGGTATCTATTTTCCCCCTTCTTATACATTATTCTACAGATTTGCATTTGGCTTCTAGCCACTCCTGCTTAGCCATTTTGCATTTCCTGTCAATCTCATTTTTTTAGTCTTCTGTACTCAATTTTGCCTGTTTCATTTACTGCATTTTTATATTTTCTCCTTTCATCGATTAAATTTAGTATTTCCTGTGTTATCCAAGGATTTTTTGTTGGTCTTGCCTTTCTACCTATTTTGTGCTCTGCTGCCTTCACTATTTCATCTCTCAATGCTACCCATTCCTCCGCTACTGTTTTATTTTCCCCCGTTTCTGTCAATTGTTGCCTAAAGCTCCCTCTGAAATTCACCAGAATTTCACGTTCCTTCAATTTATCTAGGTCCCATCTCCTTATTTTCCTACCTTTCTGCAGTTTTTTCAGTTTCAGCCTACAGCTCATGACTAACAAGTTATGGTCAGAGTCTATATCTGCCCCTGGGTATGTCTTGCAGTTTACAACCTGGTTCCGGAATCTATGTTTTACCATTATAAAATCTATCTGATACCTTCCGGTGTCTCCTGGTCTCTTCCAAGTATACAACCTTTTGTGATTCTTAAACCACGTGTTTGTTACAATTAAATCATGTTCCGAGCAAAATTCTACCAAGCGACTTCCTCTTTCATTCCTTTTGCCCAGTCCATATTCACCTACTATTTTTCCTTCTCTTCCTTTTCCTACTACCGAATTCCAATCTCCCATCACAATTAAGTTTTCCTCTCCCTTAACTGTCTGAATAATTTCCTTTAGCTCCTCATATATTTCTTCCATCTCCTCATCATCGGCAGAGCTAGTTGGAATATAAACCTGTACTACTGTTGTCGGTGTTGGCTTCGTATCTATCTTGACTATTACAATGCCATCACTGTGCTGCTCATAGTAGTTTACCCGCATTCCTATTTTCTTATTCATTATCAGTCCTACTCCTGTGATACCCCAAACTGCTTTTGTATTTGTAATCCTGTACTCACCTGACCAGAAATCCTGTTCATCCTGCCACCGAACTTCACTAATCCCCACTATATCTAACTTCAACCTATCCATCTCCCTTTTTAAATTTTCTAATTTTCCTACCCGATTAAGGGATCTAACATTCCACGCTCCGATCCGTAGAATGCCAGTATTGTCTTTCCTGATGACAACATCCTCCTGAGTAGTCCCCGCCCGGAGATCCGAATGGGGGACTATTTTACCTCCGGACTATTTTACTCGAGAGGATGCCATATGTTCATACAGTAGAGCTGCATGTCCTCAGGAAAAGTAACGGCTGTAGTTTCCCCTTGCTTTCAGCCGTTCGCAGTAACTGTGTGCAAAGCCACATTAGCTGATGTTACAAGGCCAGCTCAGTCAATCATCCAGACTGTTGCCCCTGTAACTACTGAAAAAACTGCTGCCCCTCTTCAGGAACCACACGTTTGTCTGGCCTCTCCACAGATACCCCTCCGCTGTGGTTGCTCCTACGGTACGGCTATCTGCATCATTGAGGCACGCAAGCCACCCCACCTCGGCAATGTCTGTGGTTCATGGGGGCGGTACTCTTATTTACACTTATTAATTTCTCTTGTACAGACCCAGGGAACTTAAGAATAATGATTTCTACTAAATCAGATTCTCTCAGTGGATCTGTTAGATACTGGTTCTTTTCCCAGTAATACTGAAAGAATTGCTTATAACTAGGACAACCACTATTGCTGAAACTTCTGCCTTCAAAAATTTCTTTTCTTACGCTATTCTGTGTACTTTTTGACCAATATTGGTTTCAGACCGCCTTAACAAAGTCCCTGTTCCCCATGAGATAACATCTCCTTCAAATCTGCTGGCTACAAACTTTATTTTTTGCTGTTCTGTCATGTTTTTAAGAATGATTCCCTCGAACTGTCGAATAAAAGCAACTGGGTGTATATTACCCTGATTTGAAAAATGATGGAATTTATAAACATTTGCGTGATTTACTGCATCACTCACATTAACAGTCCCCTTCCTTCTTTCTTGTTCTACCCACGTTTCAAACTTTTGCTTCAATTCGCTTTCTATATTACTTACGTATTTAGAAACACTGCGTCTTGAGTTAATTCTTTGACTTTTTGTTCAATTTCGCACATTCTACTCTGAAGCGTATTTGTATTGCCTTTACATGCAGATTCTACATGTGATACCTTATGATTAAGTGAAACAATATTTCTTCATTTTCTCTAAATTATTTTGTTTTAACTTACGCCTGTCATTACATGCTTTGGCGACTTATGCTTGATTTTGTCTCAATTTACTGACGTCACCACTCACTAATAATAACACATTATCCTGAGCCTGCATGTTTTCATTTATTTTGTTAACTTCAGCATCTACCCCGTGATTAATTTCAGATTTGCAAACTTCTAATTTTTTTTTACCCAATTCCTGTGTTTCCTTAGCTATCGTTTTCAAGCATTGTTCTGTTTTGGCTTCATTTATTGTTACCCTGCTTTCTAAATGCTCAAATTTACTATTGATGTTCACCATTTGGTTATTTATTTCATTTAATCTTTTTGAGGCCTGTTTTGGACCGTCTACTAATTTGTTTTCCAATCTTTTTGTTTTCTTCTGTGTTTTGTTCCAAACTTTTTATGTTTGCTGTGTTCAGCTGTGTTTTGTTTTACATGTTTTTCTAATCTTTTTATGTTTTCGTCTTGTTTGTGTGTGCTTTCTTTTACATGATCCAACAATATTTGGAACATGTCCATTATGTTATTATCTTGGTTAATCTCTCTATTATTTTCTGTTGTCAAAGTATTTGCTGAGTCGGTTCTATGGCTCACCTTAATACTGTTGCCTGCTCATCTGAAATGCCAGCGTCGTATTCATTGTCTCCTACGTTCGCATCCAAATTTTCCACTTCATTTTGTGTAGTAATTAGTTCTACGTTTTGGTTAGTTGCAATATCTACCTTGTCAGAGACACTTGCAGAACGAGAATCTGCATTTTCGTCTACAATGTTTTCTACATTATTTGCTTTGCAAGACTGAAACAAAATTTGAGCTAACACTTTCTGTGTGCTCCATTTGTTGTGGCTGATCCATAGGATCACTGCCCGCATTGTGAGCACCCACTCGCTCTCTACTTCTTAACAAGTATTTACTGTTATTTTCGCTAATCATTTTACTGATTTTGTTACTACTCTTAATCGCTTTGTTAACTTTACAGAATAATTTACATATTGTATTTGATAATTTTACAAAACTTCTAAGTACAACACACTTTTCTTCCGTTGTGTGTGTGCAGCCGCTGTTTCTCGTGAGCGTTGCTGTAGATTGTCGTACTGCTGCTGTACACCCTGTTGCTTTCGATGGCTCTCCTAACTGCTTGAGAACGCCGCTCCGTGAGCACTGCTGTTTGTTGATTTCGGCGGTCGCCGGCCTCTCCCTGCTGCTGCTATTCGGCCGCTCCTTGTAGACACCTCGCTCTTGTTTTGAGTGCTGCGCCGTCTCGTTGCTAGGTAGCCAGCTGATGCTTTAGGCTACCGCTGGCCAGCCAGTCGTAACTGCTTCGCCGAACGCTGCCCCATATATCCACTCCGTGCCGCGGTGTGCGTGGCTGCTGTTAGTTGCGCCGTCTGGTTACAGTTTACGCCGCGCCGTTTTCATACAGATGTCACGTAATCCCGTGCTACGCGTACTCACTGTTAATACTTTGCTGTTTTTCAAATCACTTTCTCTAAGATTCGTTACTGTGCACATTCTTCGCACGCAACACTAACTTCGCGTAAGTCGGTCACTTGCTACCAATAACAAAAATTACTGTCACTGTTCCTACTAATTTCAAGCCTCACTTATTCAATGTACGTACTGTAAATGTACTTCACCGCAAGGGATGTCATGTACAACAGGAATAATGTCTACAGGAGGTATGTTTACCGGTCCTGTATCATTTCCTTTCCTCCTCCATGTTGCCATTGATGACCCACAACAGTTTGCGTTTGTACCGCAATGACAGTGTACGCGAGGGTTGTAGCTACTCCCCACTGCACTGTGTGAAGAACAGAAACTCACAAAGCTCACCAAACTGACGTCTTCTATAGATGTCCCCACGCAGATGATATCACGCAGGTCGGAGTTCTTGAATGAGGCTGAAATTGCCAAACTGTTGGTAGGAACTGATCTAGTTACTGAATAAAGCTGAAATCCTCGGGAATCGGGATGCCAACAGATTTTTTTAAAAGTCAGCAGAAAAGCAGTATACTGCATAATAACATCCACTTGACACAGATTTTAATTTAATTTAAAACATACAAAGTCATTTCCCTTGCTCTAAGATGATTAAACAATGCATTATGACCGCCTACGTATGCATGTTACTTCACCTAGTGCACGTACTGAAGTCACTTGTTACTCTTCCGAGTGCCTGTTCTGAACTGAAGTGTGGCGGCTCGATGCAAGGCTGCCTTCGTTCCGCGATTTGGCGCGCAAACATGGCTGCCGTGCACCGTCCGTCTTATATTAACTATTTTGTTTATCTTTTTAGCAATTGTTAATGTTTTACCTACGCAGGGCATAGCTTATAGGTTTTTTTTATTAACTGCGTTTGACATTGAATATATTATTAGTTTATTAAATATTAATAAAAATATGATAGCGTTTTGGCGCGTGACCGCCAGTGCTACAGCTAATGGGCGTCCAGTGCCTGCAGCTCGGGGAGATTTGCCAGTGATCTTTCCCAACCCGACCTATTGTACCACCTGTCGTGGTTCCCACCATCTGTCGCCTACTGGTCCTAACCGGCTGCACTGAAGCAATACTTCGAACGCAATATGATGGCTTTAAGCCTGAAATATTACAGCTTACACAGTTAAGTTCCTTAAGCTATACCAGTGTTTTTGAAACTATGGGTCGCGACCCCCGTGGGGGTCACCAAGTTTTGCTCGGGGATAGCTATCACGTGAGGAAGAACTTGCACCAGAAAATAAGTAGAGATTCAGTAATATAAAAACGGATGCCTAAGTGAACTATATTCAATGTTAAAATTCCAGTTCCTTGTGTAAAATTCAACATGATTTGAATAGGTCATAGATTGTATTATAGTACAGTGTGTTAGTGATGAGTAAGGGCAAACTCTCCAACAATACAGTAGGTGAAAGAATATGACACAATAAGCTATCCCGAAAAATCGAAAAAAAAAATGGTTTACGTCTTTACAAATTGTCTATACATTGGGACACTTCTTAATGAGCATAATTCGCTTCAGAGTCTTGCCTAAAATGCGAAAATATATTTTCTTTCGAAAATCGTGTAAAATTGGATAATGTGTCTCTTTCCGAGGAGGAAAAAAAAAAAAAAAAAAAAAAAAAACCTTCAACACCGTGTCATACTCACCAGGGGCCCTATTCTGTATCTTTCGTATCGATCGGTTCGGTGTGTTTTTCTCGATGATGACGTCAATTTCGGTTCGGTAGCGAAAATGGTTATTCCGTAAGCTTCTGCTGCCTGCTATCGCCCGAAACGGCCACCGAAATTTCGAGCGCTGCACCGAAAGCCGCTGAGGTTTCGAGAAGGCGGTTTGGTTCGTTTCGGTGAGCTTGGATTGCGAAGATAAATTGTTATTTTAGCAATGCTGTGTCATTTTAAATTCCGATAATGAAAGATCAGTTGTTTTTAAGTAATAAGTAACAAAAGTTAATTTTCAAGGTTGTTTACAGATATCAGACTATTTTGTTAAAATTGCTAGCGTTCTAGTGTTTAATAAAACGAAGTAGAACTTCTGTAAACTCTATTGCAATAAACAAAGATGATTTAGATTTTGATGCTGCTGGTGGCAAAACAATTTTTTCCCGTCATCTTATTTTAAACACTTTTCAGTTCGTTTAAGAGAAGCATGAACTGCAATATTTTTAGGCCTAATTAAGTACATGTAAGAGCGAACGCTCGCTGTAGTTTCTTCGATTCGAGTGTTCACTTATGAAACGAAAGATGAAACTACTCAAGTTAAAGAACCAACGTAGAGTTTTATTTTTGTTTGTTTACTTCTTTAGTCTTGTCAGAAATATTTTCAGTGTGCTTATAGTGATCAGAAACATTTTAAACATTTCATGCACATAGTATGCTTGTAAATTTGGTTTGTAATTTTCTTATAATTGTAATTACTCATCATTACATCCTACCGTTTCTCCGCGTCATGATTTGCGATACAGGCCCATATACAGGGTGCTACAAAAAGGTACGGCCAAACTTTCAGGAAACATTCCTCACACACAAAGAAAATATGTTATGTGGACATGTGTCCGGAAACGCTTAATTTCCGTGTTAGAGCTCATTTTATTACTTCTCTTCAAATCACAATGATCATGGAATGGAAACACACAGCAACAGAACGTACCAGCGTGACTTCTAACTCTTTGTTACAGGAAATTTTCAAAATGTCTTCCGTTAGCGAGGATACATGCATCCACCCTCCGTCTCATGGAATCCCTGATCCGCTGATGCAGCCCTGGAGAATGGCGTATTGTATCGCAGCCGTCCACAATACGAGCACGAAGATTCTTTATATTTGTTACCGCGATTGCGTAGACACGAGCTTTCAAATGCCCCCATAAATGAAAATCTAGAGGGTTGAGGTCATGAGAGCGTGGAAGCCATGGAATTGGTCCGCCTCTACCAATCCATCGGTCACCGCATATCTAAACACTGCACTGTCTGCAAAATCACGTTCATTAAGAACACTAACCAGTTGATGCTACGTACTGATGTGTTTGATGCTATTACTGTAGAGCAATGAGTCTCATGTCAACACTAGCACTGAAGTCGACATTACCTTCCTTCAATTGGGCCAACTGGCGGTGAATCGACGAAGTACAGTACATACTAACGAAACAATTGGGTATTTTGACAATTGTCTGCACGAATTGAAATAATTTACATTTAAAGAGAAATACTAAAATGAGCTCTAACATGGAAATTAAGCGTTTCCGGACATGTCCACATTTTCTTTGTGTATTCCTGAAAGTTTGGCCTACCTTTTTGTAACGCCCTGTATAGATGAAACTACTTTTCTAATCGGAAGGCAGAGAGAAAGTTGTGGATGGCAAAATGGAAAAGGGCGCGGGGATACTCTGTAGTTGAGTATTTGCATTTCTGTACTCCAGTGATTTTCCCTTCCCTTATACCCATAATAACGCTTTCTTCTCTTCGTGTGTCGAGTGTAATAGCAGAAAGATCATTCTTCACACTCATACTCATTAAGACTTGATTGAAGAACTGTTGTGGGCCAAACCTCTTAAAAAGCTTGCATTGATGTATGGCCACAGAGAAATTATTAACAAAGAAAAATTTTAGATACATAAATTATTGCGAATGGGAAAAAGAATGGAGAAGCTATGTTTTCTGAAGAACAGATAATATAAAGCAACTTTCTTTGTGGTGTAAAAGATCAATCATTAAAATTCACACTTTTATAGATAACCATTGGAGTGTAATATGAAAACTGGAAAATTGTGCTAATGAGAGCCCAATATGCGTGATTCATGACAAAGAACTAAAAATTATCAAATGAAATTTTTTGTAAAATGATCACTGTCATATTTTATCCATCCAATGTATGAAATTATACAAAATCATTTTTTAGCACCTTAAGGAAGTTTTCAAGTTACTTTTGCTGTGTAATGTCTCATTCTCTAATTGCACCTTATCGACAGTCTCAAACTGCTACTGATTATAGCACTTTCATTTGTAATCTTTGTTAGAAAATGAATAGGGTATTACTTTTACTAACAATGAAAATCAGAATAGAAATTATACAGTCACTAAAGAATAAATAAATATTATTTTAAAGTATTTGGATGACGAAAAAATACGTATATAAACTAGACTGGCGAAAAACTGTCAACTAATTAAAACTTAAGTTTAGCCTCAAAAACATCTTTGATTATTTCGTAACGAAAATGACGTCAACACTTTAAATCATAATATACTTTCGCAGTCAAGACAAGTTACCTTTCCAAGCAAATCAACTAGTCACTATTTCCTATGTATGTTACTGAAAGTATTGTATAATTAGTACTGTAATGAAAGTTAGTAGCCATTTGTAGAAATATAGTTCACTATCTTGTATAAAACATGAAATGCTGTTTTTTTAAATATTTAATTTCCAATTACAACACAGTACGGTATTTGAGAAATTTCGTTTTAATTATAAATTATCAATTATCAATTTTAATCAGTTTAGTTATTTCCACCGCTCTTCCTCAGGTAGTCATCCAGTCTGGAAAAAGCACAAATGTTACACAAAGGGGGGGTGGGACGTCAAAGCGTGTGATGTTCATGTTCATTTAAAACTTACGCCTTCATGCCTCCTACAAATGCGTTAGTTGCTCGTTCAACATAGCAGCTTTTCCTGCTTCGACCTGCAGCTGTTGATGAGCAATGAGTTTCGCTATCTAAAGAGCTCGTTCTGTTCCTTCAGACATGCGACTTGCTCTCGTGTCAGAGCTAAGAGTGGATCGTCATCTCGTGTGGAGTTTCAACCTACATACACCAAATTAATGCAACTTACAAGTTCAAAATATGAACAAATGCACAACTCCTGCAGGTTAACCTTAGGCGTAAAGGCTCTTACCTGCAAAACGTTTGCGATTCATTCCTAATGCTCAAGGCCCCAATTGTGAATCATCCGAAGCTTGTATGGACCTAAATGCAGAGGATACGTTTTCATCTGCTAGAGCCAGAGGTGTTGCAATAATGGATGTTGAAACACGGCTTGATGGTGAAGCAGCGGATGCTGATATAGTGCTAAAACCGTCGATTGGAAATATCATTAAATCTTGGTTCTAATCGGTGCTAACATATTTAATCACTCCCACAGGGCCTTCCTCCTCTCTGGCACTTTAACAATATCATCCCCTGAATCCTGCAATACAGAATTATGTCGGTTTAATTTGGAAACAGACGCAGAAGACCTAGGACTAAGGAAAAAAACTATTACCTGAGGTCCAATGTTCAAGGGGTCAGGTACCTCTTCATGTTCAGAAACGGCAAAAGGGCCTAGGAAACTGAGCAGATTTTCCTCAAGAGGTATCAGTGATTTTACGTTGCAAATTATGCCGCCTCCAGTTTTATTCATTTCCTTCTTTAACAAAGAAGCTTTCGACTTAACATCGCTTCTCCAATCTTGCCATGACTAGTACCAAATATAGAAAAAAGTAAATGAAGTGTAATATAGGTGGGAAATATTTGGTGAAAATAATCAGTAATTGTAATGCATAATAGTATACAAATTTTACCTTCAGCCATTATGCTGCTGATTTTGTAACTATTCGGCATGCTGTTGAGCGCTACAGCGAATTCCTTTAAAATCCTTTGCTTGTGTTTTACCCCATCGAGTCCTGTAAACCTCCCGGTTTCTAATGCAGGATGTTTCATCATGAAGTCCAAGATGACTTCCCTCTGCTCAATAGAAATGCGTCTAAATTGACTTTAAGTGGAATCTGATCGACCTTACCTACACAACCAAATGGAAACAACATATAAATTTCGTTCATGTTGTGCAAACAATTCATATTAAGGTTTGTATACTTGATACAAAACCATTAATTATTTTATTAATGAACGATTGTCACCTGTAGTAGTCACACAAATTGACACTCGGCGGGGCGACAAGTGTGAGCGACCGCAAAGGCTTTTTCCACTTACGATCGCTCCCATAAGCCACCGCGCCGGGTGTGAATTTATGCCACTGCAATATCTGGCGCAATGACATCTGGTTTTCTAAGAGCCTGGTATTCGTTACGTGATTCGAATGATTGCTTTGTCTCGCGCTATACAGTAGGTTTAGTGGTGTCTAATTGGTTGAGAACAAGACACGAAGGAAGAAAGAAGATTAGTTTTTAATACCCCGCAAGAAGACAGGATGCTAACGCCACGACTAAAAAAAAGGAGTAAGCTTCATTCAGTGTATTATCCTCATTGTCTTTACGCACTACTCTGTGGATTCTACCGCTATTTCACATAATTGATAAGGGTCTTCAGTTTATCGGATTACTCCAATCTTTCATTCTTGAATATTTGTGTGACCTGTGCATGTTCATTGTCTTCAGTTACCGTTCTTGCACATAGCGAGTAGTTGTTAAATGTAGAACTATAGTATTATATATCATTCATTGCTAGCAAAGTTCTGGTATGCAGTATGGAATGACGACTTGCTTCTATTACATTACTGACTGAACAGAGGAAAAATAGTAATTGAGATTTGTTCAGGACAAGTCTTCACTTATTTCTGTTGTCCAGTACAATCTTTAACCATAATAATTCACACAAGTATCTACTTGGGTTTAACCGCAAGGCAAGTTACTAACTACTGTAACATGAAAAGATGAAAAAATGAGTGGCTTCATGAATGTTTGGTAGTTACATGGTAGCACAGAGTAACATATGCAGAGAAGAAGCCGCCGCGCCCCCCCCCCACCCCTAAACCTCTGTCCTATACTCCCCTCATAGTTCCCTAAGATGCCAGCAGATGTCAGGCGGTTCCCCGGCTTAGTACTGGTAGACCACACTAGAGGCGCTTCTGAGGGTGCCTCTCGTACGTCAGAGGGTAGCGTGGAGTGGGGGCTCAGGGGAGAGCTCGCGCTGCCTGCCACGAGTCCACGGCTGTGTCCGGTGTGCCGGCGTTTGAGGGGAAGTGGTGGTGGGGCCAGCCGCTACCTGCCGCCTGCTCTGGCCAGTTTAAAGAGCTGCTTCTGACTGCAGCACCATCACAGGACATCTTACGGAACTGTTTCAGCCCCCCCCCCCCCCCCCACCCCTGAGCATGTGACGGGGCTCTTACGGAGGTTTCCCGTCTGTATATATTTGTCTGTAATGGTAGTAATGTATGAGAAGGTTTAGTTCGTCATGGTGGCTGGCAGAATCTATAAAATCATGTTACACGCCCACCACTCAGCTGTGCGGTCCAGGGAGGCAGGCCGTCAAGGTCACAGCGGGCGAGGGCCGTCCAGCCTGCATTCCTCAGGGGTGACCAGAGCATAAAACGCCAATGGTCTTTCAATTGCCAATGCTGAGGCAGGGAACAGCGCAACGATTACAGGGGCAAGGAAATTAAATGATCAGAACCCATTCTACGGAAAATATGACCGAGAGGGTAACAGCTATGTGACATATTGACCATTAATAACCTCATCCTTTCAGACTAATGTTGTAAAGTATACGTTGTGAAAAAGTGATGAGCTAAAGTTTCTGATGCCTGGTGAGAAATTTTAATGTGGAAAAGAACTGTAACATTACCATCAGAAGATAGTAGAAATTGAAGTAACAAGACTGGTATGGATTTTTAATCTTGATAAGTGAAGCCGCAAACGACGTTCATCGATAGTGTATCAACCATATGCACGATATAGTTCGTGCCAAGTGAGCCGTTCAGGATATCATGCGTGAACGGAAAGAAAGAAGACATTTGACAACTGGAGAAAAAGAAAACCGAAGCTTTAACGTGGATAACAGGTTGTAAACGGGCTGTACACATTTTTCAGCAATTTTTATTGGAACTATGCTTTTGCTTCATTTTTTCTAGAAAATCAAAATAAGCTGTAGTAGTATAATAATGAAGAGAGAATCGCACCACATATGGACAAGGATTAATTACAAGAAACAGAACTAAAGTAATTAGTGTAAGAACAGTAATATAGCAATTTTTAATAACAAACAGTAACAGATTGCCACTAAGAACATTGCCATTAAATTCGAACGGCCCTTTTCTTGTTAGTAACCTTTTGTGAAAACCGGAGTATTCTTAGAAAATGTAATCAGAAGCTTGCGTTCTCAATTTCTTTCTTTTTTTCCGACAAATCTAAATCAAATGTTCAAATGTTTGTAGAGTCTATGGCACTTAACTACGGGGTCATCAGTCCCTAAACTTACAAACTACTTATGAACTACTTACAACTAAGGACGGCACAAATATCCATGCCCGAGGGGGGATTCGAACCCCCGACCGTAGTGGCCGTGCAGACTGACTGGAGCGCCTCAGTCCCCTCGGCCACCGCGGCCGGCCGACAAATCTAGTCATGCATTCGTAATATAGAACGCCAACGCAGTGTGGAACGTACTTACCTCACTTTCTGCCGACATTTCCGCTACTGTAGGAGATAGCAGTTCACTGTCAACACACGCTCCTGTGACACGCTGCTGAATGGTGGTTTGTTTGAGTGTCCGGCTGTGCGCATTGTGGAAGCAGTCGACGCAGCCGTGAAGTGGAGACGCACACGCCATCTGTGAGAGGGTGGGCTCAAAGTACAAGGGCTGCGGCACACTTCTTGTACACTAATCTTACTCCCTGACAGATGATGTGGGCGTCTGCACAGCTTCTGATAGATCGTTGATACTAGACTGAGTGGGACACTCTCTCTAATATGAGTAGTCCTCTGGGAAGCACTAAGATATGACAAGCAGTTATCAACAAAAACCGGGAGGTAGACTAAGAGTCCCCATTCAAGCAGGGTGGCACGTTTGTGGTGATGCCACGAGAAATAAGCCTTTCCCAAGTCAAACAATGATAAGGTGTTGATGCTTGGCAAAAGATATCTGAATACCAGAATCCAGGAGAAACGGGCAAACCTGGCACCAAGTCACGAATATCGTAAACCCAGGCTCTGACAAAAGGCTGCTCAGAGGGCTGCTTTGAGAAGTACCCATTGCAAGTGCTGTACAGAGTCAAGCTTCCGAAAAATGTCAAACTGTATGCCACATTCCCCTAATCAATTCGCAGACTTTATTCTTCGTGAAAACTATTTTCCAGCGATATTCATTTCTAATTAATATCAGATCTTGTTTTCTCAGTAACTAACAGTTTACATTTCGTGACTTCTCAAACGTTCAAATGTTTGTCTAGCTTATGGGACTCAACTACGGGTTCATCGGTCCCTAGACTTACAAACTACTTACGAACTAGCTAACACTAATGACGGCACAAATATCCATGCCCGAGGGGGGATTCGAACCTCCAGACCGTAGTGGACGTGCAGACCGTGACTAGAGTGCCTCAGTCCCCTCGGCCACCGCGGCCGGCTCGTGACTTCTGTATGTTTAAAAATGAAAGGTGAAATTGCTATAGATCAAATAGTTGTGTGAAACAGCCGACAGTGACGTAACTTTGATTTCTCAAATAATTCACTCTGTTCTTCCAAATATCTAACGATTTCCGAGTCTGTGGAATGTAAAAGCGGGAATGTAAAAGCACAACTTAAATTACGGCGAAAAAAGTAGCAGCAACCATCTTCATACTCCTTGTCACAAATATTTATCTGCGCTCGAATTCTTAACAGTGGATAGATGAAAAATCCTTTCGTAATATTAATAAATTATATTACCGTATATGAAAAGTTTGTCTCATCAGATGCATTCCCTACACGCTCTAGGAAAGTCGTTCGTAATTTTTGTCTGTAATACCCATATCGATGTATCGTATAGGGCAATAGACGACACGATCAATTCATGAATAGGTTACAGCCACATTATATGCAACTTCTTATCCGTTTATAGTCTCTGAAAAGAGTGTTCGAAAGTATTTGTAGGTGTATTTGTACATTTTGGTACTACACACACCATTCCATAATCTTTTTCCGAAACATATAATCCAAAACAAGATGTGAATGGAATAGCATGACATAATACGTCATTTATAACATTCCAGAACACTTTGAAATACCTTATCGTTATTATGTATGCATGGAAACACTCAGTAAGGGCAATTGTAAGCATTTTTATGCATTTCAGCTATGAATAATGGAGGTGGTCATGCTATGCATGTTACTGTTACCAAGGAGGCAAGAGGAACGAAGGCGGGCACGTCGGTTTGAGGAAATGCGGCGTCATGCGATACGGCAACGTAATCTGCGGGCAGAAATGAATCCATTTGAATTACCCGAGAGCACCTTCGTGGCAAAATACAGGCTGAGTAGAGAGGCGGCCCGTAATTTGATAGAGGAACTACGGCCGTACATTAGAGCCAATCAAAAATGTACAGCCATCCCTTTACACCTGAAGTTATGTAAAATTTTAGCAAGTCTTGTAAAACAACGCCAGTTAAACATTTCCTAACAGTCATCAAATACAATTGGTATTATTCCTTCTAGATTTGGACAACTCTTAATTTCTTGGGACAGGGATCTGATCAGAAGGGGGTAGCGGCTGATAATTCAGCCGCCATGAGTCAACCATACGTATCAAGGTACATTGACGAAGTGGTGAAGGCTCTTAATGCTCCTGCGGTTTTGAGAGCTGGTATCCGATTTCCTGAGACACTAGAAGAAAGGCTTCGTATCATGCGACGGTGTTGTATTCTTGCACGACCTTCGTGGTAGACAGTGTTTCCTTACATTAAGAGTTACTGCTTTAAAAATAAATATATTACAGAAAATTTAGACGCTCATACATACATGGCATCATTGGATTCGTAGATGGGGCCCATGTAATAATTATAGCCCCTGATGTACATGAGGAGCAGTATGTGAACAGGCGTGGCACGCATTCCCTGAATGTTCAAGTAGTACGTATTAAGATTTGAAACCTTCGTACTTCGTCATTTTTCATTTTCAGACATGTGATTCAGATATGGTAATTATAAATACGAGGCGCGTCCAGAAAGTAAGTTCCGTTTGATTATATAAAACGAACGGGTACAGATACAGAAAAAATATTGATTGTACAAAAATCTACAACTGTTAAACTACTTTTCTACATAGCTTCCGAAATTTTGTAGGCAATTGTCATAGCATGGCACAAGGTTTTGTGTGCATTTTTCATAGAATGTTGCTGCCTGTGTATTCAACCATGTGGTAACATGATCTTTCAGCTCGTCATCATCGTTGAAGTGTTGTCCACCAAGGACAGATTTTAGGTTTAAGAAGAGGATTACTGTCAAAAGTTTTTTCTCACGATAATGCCTGACCTCACACACCGAATGTGACCAAACAATTCTACGGAAATTTCGATGGGACCTGTTTGATCATCCTCCATACAGCTCGGACCTCTCTCCTAGTGACTTTCATCTCTTCTTACACCTAAAATCTGTCCTTGGTGGTCAGCACTTCAACGATGATAAAGAGCTGTTACGACATGGTTGAATACACAGGCGGCAACCTTCTGTGAAGGATGCATGCAAAAACTTGTGGCACGCTATGACAATGCCCACTAAATTTCGGGAGTTATGTGGAAAAGTAGTTCAAGAGTTGTAGAATTTTGTGCACTAAAAATTTCTTCTTTATCTGTGTACAATTTCATTTTATTACCAAACGGAACTTTCTGGACGCGCCTCGTATTTTGGCCCGATACCATGGGTCTACAAATGACTCCTTCGTGTGGGCAAATTCTGCTCTTAGAGCTAAAGTGGAAGATTTATATCGAGGAGGAGAATGTTGGTTAATAGGTACCTCCAAAGATATACTAAAGGCTATCATTTTTTATTTTAATGCAGTTTAAAGTAAGTAATTATTTCACTACATGTATCACATTTTTGTGATTTCCTTTTTTTCAATAGGGGATTCTGGATACCCTAATGAGCCGTGGCTCCATGTTCCAGTTTCTGATGCTTAACCTAAGAGCAGAGAGGCTACGTTCAATGAAGCTCACATGATGTCCAGAACCGTTGTGGATAGAACAATCGGACACCTCCGAAACAGATTTAGGTGTCTAAATAAACACAGCGTTTTGGAATATAGCCCAGTCGAAGCTGGATTAATCACAAACGCATGCGCAGTTTTTCAAAACAAATGTGTTCCTGTATACCTCAACCTGAACCGGATGACGGTGACGACAGCAGCAGTGACGAAGGCGAGCCACCACCTATGGTGAACGAAGGCCGTGTAAGGACAGGCTGCTGCAGGAGGCTTGAGCAGTCATTATTGCCAGATTGTTCCCTCCTCCACCTCACAGACCATACAATCCTCGAATGGCTCATTAACTTGCTCATAGGTACTTTTCTTATTTTCTTCTTCTACATTCGAAGAGAATGATAAACTGACTTTGCCTTATTATTTTGCATACCCTTTGTTTCCAAACTTCTTTTATCTTTTGGCAATGTTGTTTCACTTTCGTCTAGTTTTCTTTCCCTCGTAAAACCCTGCCTTTTGATCACCTCTCAGAAATGTGTTCTATGTGATACAGTACCTATTGTAAATCCAGTGTTTTCCATGTCCTTTCCAATATCAGTGAACCATATGAGCTAGGATTTGTAGCTGCTGAATAATTTAAGATCTTATTGGTTAGACTGGTGTTATCCATTCTGTAGATGCGTCCAAAGAATTTTAGTCTTCTCTTCCTCAATAAATTAGTTTTACAATTTTCAGTTATAACTTCTCTATGTGCTATTAGCCTATATTCTGCATTAATATTTCAGATCTAAGTTTTTTACTGAAAAATTTTATTTCGAAAGCCTTTAGTTTCTAGATAATTTTTTCTTGTTAGCTTTAATGTTTTTACAGCATACACAGCTTCGGGTCTGACCACTGTTTGGTAGTAATTTAACTTCGTGTTCTAGATCAAGGATCTTCTGTTATAAACACACGTGGCCACTTGAAACACCATTTTGTGCACCCTTTGTTCTAGAGCTGTCTTTTCTTGCATTGTTATCCACTCCCTTAGGTATTTAAAGGAATTTATTTTGTGTATTGTGTAGTTGTGAACTGCGCCCTTTTCAGGAGCATGATAGATGTATGCCATTATCTTTGGTTTTTCAAATTATATCTGAAATCTGTAGTCCTCCTTTCGCTGCTTGTTCTTGAAATTCCCTGATTTCTCTAGCGCAGGGCTATCCAACATAGGCCCGCGGACCGTAATGTGGCCCGCGGCGCCGTGAAATCCGGCCCGCCATAGCCTGACGAAGTTGTGAGCTTTTTTTTTATTATTTATTTTGTTTTCATCCAAAGTGTTAAGTGAGGACAATGATTTGAAATTAACCCTTAGCTTCACAGGTCATTCTGCCACACTGTCCTAGGTGCGGTCTGACAGACCACAATTTTTAAATAATCATAAATAGTCCTGATTGTTATCTATGTGAACTAATCCAATTTATTACGCAAAAGGCTACTTTTGTATACATAAATACTGCAAAAGGAATGTATTTTAAAATTGTATACAATATATATATTCAAACATAAAACCGCAGAAAATAGATTTAACACTACATCATTTATTATCACTGTAAAAAGTCAAATGCACTGGCTTTTAAATTTTAGTTTGTGTCCCAATTTTATTGTTTACTGTGTATTTAATGTTAAAAAAGAAACTCTCCAAAAAAACTTTACAAAAATAAGAATTTCACTACTACTTTGTTGGTAACTTGTCTTTTCAAATTTTTTCTCTGCACTCTATGTAAATTTTGATAGAACATTCGAGGTAGGTGGGCTTCTTGCAACAGTAGCGAACATAACACGTCTTTATATTCTTTTTTGGGTCACAGGTGGAGCATGTTCTACGTTCCACAGGTGCCAATACAATTTCTTCTTCACTTTCACACTATTCTGAGTCTGAATTATGTTCACTTTGAATCTCATAGTCACTGATTCCACATCAGTTCCTGAATGGTCTTCAAACCATTTGAAAACAGTATCCCTGAAAGTGAGGGACTGTAGCACGCGCAGTAGATGAGCTCGGTGCGGAATCCATAACGCAAAGGCCCTGGTACGGTCTCAGACAGCTAGCACAAAAGACGCTCCGACTCGCGTTAACGTCGCTACTGACAATGGAAAAAGTGCAAGTGTTGGAAGCAACGATTACACAACGCTGTATTATCCTTCCCCACCCCTGTCCATTAACAATTAACGATAAGTGTTTGCGGTCTCTGAGACCGCACCTGGGACGTTAAGGGTTAACCTGCATCGTCACTGGACTCCAGTGGAAATTAACACGTGGGGGCGGGAAGGTGGTTGCCTACCAGCTAACCCACTAGCTGCCGTCTTCTACAACTGTTCCTGACTGGCGGTTCTCCACAAGAGCGCCCCATTTCGCTCTTCTCCGGCAGCCGAGAGCTCAGAACGCGGCCGCCTTGCAACAGGCTGGCACTGCTACAACACGGGACAGCTGCCACGCCGTTCTCACGGTGACCCGCGGCGTTATGGGGGATTCGTAAACACGCGTCACGCGCATGCACACTGGCTATGCGGGAGACGGGTCACAGCGACCTCTTCCCGCAGTCACTCACTGTCTTAGAACTGTCAGTGAGACGTAAATAGTCTGCTGTTGCAGTGGCTGGGCGTTACTGGACTGGACACTGTTCGCGAGCCGTTTATTAAAGGTAAGTAACTGTACATTATTTGTCTTAATAAGTTCAGTCAACATACTACTTCCGAAGGCGAGTGTGTGCCAGAGTGTGGGTGGCTGTATGTGTAGGCAAGTGGATATTAGGATGGGTCCAATTCATTTATTTCATTTTTACGGAACGTTTTAGTACGGAACATTTGTCTGTTGTCATAAGAATGACATAGGACAAAGACGCCCTTAACCAGAGCAGGCGGCGTGGAAGCGGACACTCCTGACGTTGTTTTCAATACAAGAATTTCTTTGGTGGTAACAATCGAGAAGTTAACAGTTACATGTACAAGCTCAGTAAAATGTAGGGGTTATATACTCCACTGTAGTGGACGTCCTACATGATTTTCTAGTCTGCGAATGACACGATTTTTCCATGCAATGTTACTTGTAGTGCCATCTCATGAGTGGGGGGAGGAGGAGAGACACATTAAGATCAGTGGCGTAGCTTTGTCAGCAAGGGCCCCGGGGCAAAAATGACATTGGGGCCCTCTTTACACTAATACTGTACAGATGCAAAACTGTATCAGCTCCTTACCGCCCATTGGAAGACATAATAAGGTACACCTAAATACCACTAAGTAAATTATTATGTGTAACGCAGCAGATAATATTTACTCGTACTCTCAAATATAATTGTGGAAGTTTGTTATGCTTTCACGCAAAAGTTACTAGGTGATTTGGGTGAAATTTTGCAGAGGGCTAGAGATAGAGTTGGACCTGGGTAGGATATACAGGTGAAAATGCCCCATGGGAAATTTTTCGTCATCGGTGACAGTATGCGGACTGTTGTCAGTGCCGACAACTCACTCTCGCTAAACTACTGCGCTGTTAGCTCATATCGTTGATAGCCCAATCAAAGAAGGAAAATAGGGGAAATATTCGTGTAGGATGGTTTCATCAAAAGTAAGTTGCCGGATTTTGTTTGATGAAACACTTTCGATTGAGCCGTGCCCGTATCAGGCTGCTTAAGTATATGTTAGTGTCTGGCCAGGAAAAAGTAATAAGTAAAATAACTAAGTCATTATCTTCGCTTATTATCGTGACAGTAGGGTAGAGGGCAGCGTCTTGATGCACAATTCACTATTGGGACAAAGTAATTATTACACGAAACTTCTGATCAGTGAATGTAATTAATCCTTTAAATGGCAGAATAAACAGTGTGCGGGTAGAGACGTACCTTAAAAGATTGTGTAAAGTGCTGAATTCTCACCATTACTTTAAACCACAGCGAAGTTCGTTATTTTTCACATAGAACTGAGCAGAATGCGGCGGAGGGTGTAGTGTTAGTATGAACGTAAATTGAAGAGCGAATAGTTCTTATGGTATGGCAAGGCGCCGTTCCCAGAAAAAGCCACAGAATGCAGAATCCATTTCCCGCTTACCATTCTGTTCGGTATTCCTTTCAGTATTAACGCAATTGTGGAAAATAAACATGTCTGGTTTCCTGGCGCAAGGCATTTTGTGGAAAATACGCACTCTCCAGGTCTGTCTGCGCAGTACGTCATCTGTGATTTATGAGGTGTTCTGTGGAAGGGTCGGTATAACTTTGTAAAACATCTTGTAATTTCCTTTTGCGACGTAATGGTGTAGATAGAGTGGGGGCTCGCTTTCTCGCTATTCGTTTTGCAGGCGTACAAAGAACGGCAATACCTGACCATTCCAGCTGTCTGCCCTTTCCCGCACCTTCTGCCCTTCGCCGCCCCCCCCCCCCCACCTCTCCCCCTCCTGCTGTCACCTGTCACATCACCACAACAAATCATGTGCCCAATACTGTTCTACTGTACTTAAATATGCTGTATACATTTAATATTTTTAGTCCATTCTGTTTAACAATAACTATATTAACATTTTGGCTGCCAAAGGTATACTTGGGTTACCGACCCCCGGGGACCATTTACTTATTTTTCCATATTCTGCTTTCGTCTGCTTGAAGGAAGTTATTTAAGTACAAATAATTTGAAAATATTGCAATTTAGTACCTTAGTTTTTTTTTTTTTTTTTTTTTTTTTTGTGCGAGTTACATATGACATGGCGCCAGAGTGAAGTGCCAGGTGTGTCATTTGCTATGTCGCTAATAATTTTGGGTTGGTACTCCTGTAAGTCTTTCATTCCACAACATTATTTGCGTGCTGTTCCATTATTGTTTTTCTGCATTGTTACTACCGTCTTTATTCAGTGTTGTTTGCTGAGTAACAGTGATATTATAGAAGGAGAAAGTGTCTCGTAGAAGTTATGTAGATGAACAAACGCCTTTAGATGAAGTTATGGAAAAATAAGAGGAATGTGTTGATGCTGAGTATTCATCATGGAGAGGAAGAAGCTGAAGTTCAAGAGGGACACAAAGAAAAAACAGCAATGATAACTGACTATAATCAGTCATCTCTCTCACCAAATTAAGTCCTATATTGTCTAAGGCGGGGTGTGAAATGATACAGGAAGCTTGCAACTGAAAGGTTCAAATGTCTGTAAATCTATCGGACCAAACTGGATGGTCGTCAGTCAGTAGCTTACAAACTACTTAAACCTAGGCAAACACACACACACACACACAAACACACACACACACACACACACACGCCCCAGGGCGGACTCGAACCTACACGGCGAGCAATTCGCGCTCCGCAGCGAGGTGCTTTAGACCGCTCGGCTACTCCACCGCGGTGGCAATTTAACTGTTGACAGGGTCAACACTGGTATATGCTCTTTTGATTTACCGATACATCAGCAACAAGATCATCTCTATCACAGAATTTAAAGAGGAAGTGACTTTTGAGACTACTTCATACAGAAGATGCCGATGCCCCTGAGAAATCTGTCACCGTAGCCACCGAGCTGCCTGCAGATTGTGCTCTTGTGAACATGGGAGCAGTAAGTCATAAGTGTAAGGATGCTACGAAAAAAGGAAGAATGAATTTGGACGAGAGCAAGCTGTCAAGAAATACAAACTACATGGAAATGTAAGAACTTTTGACTCATCTTTTTGCGAAGAGTGTTTCTTTATAAAGCACAGTGCATGCAGGTGTTAGAGATACAAATTGGAATTACCCAATTTTTTCAGTCTGTTTCATTTATGTTGCAATTAGAGTTGGAGAATGTAATTAAAACTGTATGTGATATACAATCTACTGTATAAAGTAATATGCAAAACCAAATAATAAATTATAAAAACAAGGAAACTAACATGACTGGGCCATGTGAGTTATCAAGTGTCAATAAGTACTCTTGAGCTCTTGAAAACTGGAGGCCATGAACATAATTTGTTACTGGGGGCCACAACGTACTGCAACACCAAGTCACAGCACGCTACTGTGAGTTACAACTGCACCACGGAGCTTTAAATGAAAAAAAATGTCCGTGAGTTTTATTTACTTCAAGTGGCCCGAAGAGAAGAGTTCCTGTGACACATTTAACTCACGTGGCAGTCAATGGGTTAAAACATTGTTTTATGAAAGTTGGGAATTTTTCTATTTCTTGTAAAGCGAATACTATTAGTCTTTGAAAAAAATTCATAATTATTTTTCGCGCCTTAGTGTGTATCACGAACTTAGTAAGTACCGTTTTTCAAGTCGTGGGGATTTCGTCCGTGTTTCCTCACGCACCAAAGTGAGAGTGAAAGAATACCTACTGGAGTAATACTATTAGATTGTAGATGTTGGCAAAGATATGATTTCTGATCGGTAATTATCGGTAAGCGTTTTCTTGACTGCAGTACATTATAGTAATAATATGGACACACAAAAAGTAATCAATTTTAACACTTATTTTACAACCTTTTCCTGGCTTTGGGTTTTGCAAAAATCATCAATAAGGTCTGTTAAATCTAGACTTGATGCAGCCTTGTTTTCGATTGCTATGAGTGCCAATGTCAGAGTCAAGCTTGAGCCATACTGTACCGCAGATGCGTTTTGATAATTTTTAATTTGCTGAACGACCTTTTGGCAGCATATTTTGTTATAATTTCCTTACGTAATTGGCGAACTGTCCATGTTGGGGCCAATTTCGGCAGGAGAAATTAAAAGTCGAAATTCCTTCATTCAACTAAAATATTATATACAGTATAACGTTTATTATCCGAAGTAATTTTGGGACATGGATATTCGGAAAACCGATTTATTCGGATATTCGAACTGTACACTTCCATTTGCCAATAAGTACTGTACAGTAAATGTATTTATACTGTATTTGTAGGAGCGCGATTCTTCACATTGCGCCGAGCCGGCACGCTGCAACACTTGGAAGACGCAGCTGTTGCTTTTTTTTTTTTTTTTGTGGTTTTAGGGCGCACAACTGCTGTGGTCATTAGCGCCCAACACTGCCCATAGTAAAAAAGAACCGGGGTTAGAAATTAAATGGCTTTCGCCATATTTGCATGATGTATAAAAAGTAAAACTCTGTTAACCGATTGCGGGTCATCAGCTAAAATGTCAGACAATTCAAATGGGAAACACAGATCATGACGGAGACGGTTAAATAATGGACATTGCACTAAAAGATGGTTCACAGTAAAAGGTGCATCACAGTGCTCACATAAGGGAGCAGGACCACCACGTAATAAATGCTGGTGGCTAAAACGGCAGTGGCCAATACGAAGCCGGGCTAGAACAATCTCCTCTCGGCGGGAGGGTCGAGATGACGTTGACCAGAGATCAGGCACAGGTTTTATGGCTCGCAATTTGTTCCCTGACAGGGATGACCAATGTAGATACCAACGGGAGATAATACGCTGGGAGATACCAGCGCGAAGGTCATCAGAGCTGGTGGAAAAGGTAGATAGCCGAGGAAGGAAAACTGCTTCCTTGGCAGCCATATCCGCAGCCTCATTCCCCAACACTCCCACATGGCCAGGGACCCACAGAAACGTCACCGTAGTTCCGCTCGTTGAAAGAGAAGTAAGGCAATTGCGGATGCTTTGTACCAGGGGATGGGCCGGATATAGCACGCGAAGGCTCAACAAAGCACTCAGAGTCCGAGCAAATGACAGTCTTACTGAGCGAGTGTCGCCGGACGTATTGTGTGGCTTGGTATAATGCATACAGCTCAGCTGTAAAAATGGAACTCCACTCAGGAAGACGATATTTAAAAGAGACGTTGCCAAGTACAAAAGCACACCCAACACCCTGGTCTGTCTTTGAGCCATCAGTGTAAATGAACAAATTGTCATCAAATTTGAACCGGAGTGCTTGAAATTCTCTCTGGTAGATGAAACTAGGTGTGGAGTCCTTTGGAAGAGAATGAAGGTCAAAGTTAACACTGACTTCGGGGCTTCGCCACAGTGGAGAGGTACTCTCTCCAGTCGAGAAGATAGCAGGCATTGTAACGCCAAGCTGGCCGAGTAGCGAACGCAAGCGTACTCCCGGCGGTAGAAGAGCAGACGGGCGCAGAGCGAAGAGACTGTCAAGTGAGTCGTTAAAAAAAACTGCGTACGTCGGGTGTCCTCGCATGGATGACAAACGACTAGCGTAACGGCTAAGCAAGAGTTCCCGACGGTAAGAAAGGGGTAGTTCGGCGGCCTCGGCATAGAGGCTCTCAACGGGGCTAGTATAAAACGCTCCTGTCGCCAGACGGAGACCGTGGTGGTGGATTGTATTAAGGCGGCGCAGTATGGACGGTCGAGCCGAAGAATAAACGATGCTACCATAGTCCAGTTTGGACCGAACTATGGTGCGATACAGATGGAGGAGAGTAGACCGATCAGCTCCCTACGAGGTGCCACTTAACATCCGCAGCACTTTGAGAGAGCGGGTACAGCGAGCTGCCAAACGGGATATGTGGGGAGACCAACTTAGCTTCCTGTCGAGAACAGGTCCCAAGAACGTCGTGGTATCCACAAATGGAAGTACTATGGGGCCCAGACGAAGGGACGGGGGAAGGAACTCCTTCCGCCGCCAGAAGTTCATGCAGACTGTCTTGTCAGCTGAGAATCGAAAGCCAGTGTCCATACTCCACGCGTGGAGATTGTCTAGGCACCGCTGGAGGCGCCGCTCCAGGAGACCCGTTTGCTCAGAGCTGCTGTAGATCGCGAAGTCGTCAACAAATAGGGACGCCGACACTCCCAGTGGAAGGTGATCGGCTATAGAATTGATTGCCACTGCAAATAAAACAACGCTCAGGACCGAGCCCTGGGGGGACCCCGTTCTCCTGAATAAAAGTGCTCGCTAAAACCGAACCAACACGCACTTTAAAAACGCGGTCTGTTAAAAATTCGCGGATAAAAATTGGCAGGCGACTCCGAAAACCCCATGTATGCAGAGTGCGGAGGATGCCCATCCTCCAGCAGGTGTCGTATGTCTTTCCCAGGTCAAAGAACACCCCTACTGTCTGGCGCTTCCGTAAAAAGTTATTCATTACTGAGGTAGATAGGGCAACAAGATGATCCACCGCAGAACGGTGCTTGCGAAACCCACATTGGACATTAGACAGGAGATGTCGCGTTTCAAGCCACCATACCAGGCGCCCGTGAATCATGCGTTCCATCACCTTGCATATGCTACTGGTGAGGGAAATGGGGCGGTAGCTGGAAGGGAGACATTTGTCCTTCCCAGGCTTTGGTATGGGAATGACTATGGCTTCACGCCAGCGTCGCGGAAAGGTGCCTTCTATCCATATGCGGTTGTAGGTGGCCAGTAGGAAGTGCAAGCTCGTTGGTGAAAGGTGTTGCAGCATCGCCACGTGAATGCCATCTGGTCCTGGAGCGGAGGACCGCGAAGACGACAGTGCGTGGTGAAGCTCTCGTACAGTATACTCTGTATTGTAGCATTCACGGTTCTGAGAGGTAAAGGGCAATGGAGTCGCCTCCACCGTCCGTTTCCTAGCTAGGAAAGCGTCAGTGTAATGTGAAGAGCTAGAGACCTCTGCAAAATGTCGACCCAGTGCGTTGGCTATTTGTGGAGGATCGACGACGGTGTCAGTTGCGACACACAGACCGGGAATTGGGGAATGAGCCATAGTGCCCGAAATTTTTCGAAGGTTACCCCAAATGATGGAGGAAGGGGTAGACCTATTAAAAGAGCTCGTGAATGAGCGCCAACTGGCGCGTTTACATTCGCGAAAGTAGCGACGACAATAGGCCCGCAGCCGTTTATATCGGATGCAGTTGTCGAGCGTGGGCCGTTGTTTGAAGATTCTAAGGGCACGTCGCCGTGCTCGCAGAGCGTCACGGCATTCCACGGTCCACCACGGGACAAGGGGACGACGTGCGTGGGAAGTCTGGCAGGGGATGGAACATTCCGCGGCTGTCAGAATAACTGTGGTAATGTGTTCCACTTGGTCGTCTATACTAGGATAATGGTAAGTACCAAAATCCGCCAGTGACGTGTAGAGCTCCCAGTCCGCTTTCGTTAACTGCCAGCGGTGTGGATGCTCAAGGGTGTCAGGCATCATTAGTTGAATTACACACGGAAAATGATCGCTCGAATGTGTGTCTGAGAGAGCAGACCATTCAAGACGCCGTGCCAGCTGAGCAGTGCAGATAGCTAGATCTATATGGCTGAAAGTATTTGTGGTGTCTGAAAGATAAGTTGGTTCACCAGTGTTAAGGCAGATGAGCTGAAGGTGGTTCAGTATATCTGCCAGGAGTGAGCCCCGTGGACATGGTCGTGGGAAGCCCCAAAGGGGGTGGTGGGCATTAAAATCTCCCACCAACAAAAACGGACGCGGAAGCTGGTCAATAAGATCTAGGAGATCTGATCTAGTGACGGGAAAAGAGGAAGGAGCGTAAATATTGCACAGTGTGAAAACAAATCCAGGAAGGTATATCCGGACAGCAACAGCTTGTATTGGAGTACACAAAGGGACCAGTGTACTGTGTACGTCATCCCGAATAAGCAACATTACGCCCCCGTGGGCTGGAATTCCTGCCACTGGAGGAAGGTCAAAGCGAACGGTAGTGTAGCGTGGGAAAGTAATAAGAGTACCAGGGAGCAATTTTGTCTCCTGTAGAGAGAAGATGATTGGATGATATGTTCGCGTTAGAAGCTGCAGTTCTGTCCAATTCGACCGGATACCACGAATGTTCCATTGAAGAATATCCATAATGGGATAAAATGAGATGAAGGTGGACATCAGCCCGACGAAGGCGGCGGGCCACAGTGCGAATGTTCGCAACTGGTGGTGTCTGAGACAGGAGGGTCTTGCTCCATATTCTCAGAGGTTACCACAGCAGCTGCGTGAGTGTGGTCGGCAGCCCCATCTTTGGCTGACGCACCTGGAGAGACTATAGGCTTCCAGGGGATGCCATCGTCACATTGTGAGGTAGGAGGGGGGAGAGTTTTCCCCCTATTTGATTTCTTGGAGCCCTGGTGAAGCTCCTTGGTTGGCTCAGATGTTTTGGTAGGGGTGCGGAGGAAATCCTCGTGCGAATGCTCTTTCTTAGACTTTCGCGTCTATCTGTGGTTTCACAGCTGAAGATGAAGATTTGGAAGAGGTACTCACACTTTTCGATGAACGTGACGCCGTTGTCGATGTAGACTGTTTGACAACTACTGTCGTAAACTGTAGTTCACAAGTCTGTGTGGCCATATCCCGTGTTGGTGGAGGCGTTGCAACTACAGTACTGTAGTTACCACGCGGCGGGGTCTTGGGCTTACGACTGGCGTACATCTTACGTGCAACTGGTATGGGAACCTTTTCCTTTACACGGATTTCCTGGATGGCTCGTTCATCGGCAAACACGGGACATTCCCGGGAGGAAGCAGCATGATTCCCGTTACAATTGATGCAATGAGGGGACGGTGGTGGACAAATCCCCTCATGGGCCTCTTTACCACAGGTGACACATATGACTGGGTTCTTGCAAGACTGACTTGTGTGGTTAAATCGATGGCACTGATAACACCGAGTAGGGTTAGGGATATAAGGTCGTACTGTGATGACCTCATACCCTGCCTTGATCTTCGGCGGCAGAGCCACTCGGTCGAAGGTCAGAAACACTGTGCGAGTGGGCACTACAACATTGTTCTCTTTTTTTTTCACCCTGTGTACTGCGACGACGCCTTGAGCTGCCAGATATTCTTTCAGTTCATCCTCAGTCAGACCGTCCAAACTGGCCGAGAAGACTACCCCTCGGGAATAATTGAGGGTCGGATGGAGCTCAACACGAACCGGGTAGCTGTGGAGCAGAGTAGCCTTAAGCAGCCGCTGTGCCTGGGAGCCACTTTCTGTTTCTAACAGTAGTGTTCCATTACGTAGGCGGTTGCAGGTCTTAACTGGGCCGGCAATGGCATCAACCCCTTTTTGAGTAATAAATGGGTTCACCGACGAAAAGGATTGTCCTTCCTCAGTACGGGTCACCACAAGGAACTTTGATGTCTGTAAATTTTTCTGTTCAGACACACTATTATCTAGTACATCAATTTCTAAAGGCTCTTTCCATTTTCTTTTTTTTAGAACCATCGCGGTTGTATCCCCCACGATTGCCAGTGTCTCCGATGGCACGCTCCTTCCTGCTGGGGGCCCCCAACGGAAGCACACCCGCCTTGGGTGATTGTTCACACCCCAGGTCACACCTCCCGATCTACAGACGGAGGGACCAATCGGCGAATCGGGAAGGTATCAGCGCAGGCAATCGCCCCTCCCCTGGCCTGGCCTTAACCAGGGGGTACGCACGCACCCTACATGCCAGCCCGGGGCTGGGACTTACGCATTACCCAGTCACCCATATGGGTGGCCTTCAAGTGCGTACAGGGAGGAGGAAGAGAGAAATAGTAGGAGGAGAAGCCTCAAACGCAGACGCGAAGGCAAAGAAAGAGGTGAAAGAAGACTGTAAAGCCAAAAGGGTCAGAACTTCGGTTCCCCGAAGGATGCACAGACTCGGTCCCCAAGAGAGGGGAAAAGGACAGTAGAAGAAGCGTCATGTAGCACGGAAAGGAAAGAGTGCTACAAAGGCTGGGGCCCCGTGCTCGCCACGCACGTACTCACCACAGAGCGGTGAGTCCCCTGAGGGGGCAGCTGTTGCTGTGAGCACCTTTGTTGCTGCCGATACTTTTGCTGCTACGCTGACTGAAGTGTGCCGATTGTTGGAATGGCAGCTTCGCCTGTCAGCAGCGCCACATAGTAGCATCGTTCCGCCAGCTGGTGGCCCAGTGCGGCAACTGTGGGAAACGTGGTATGAGGGGAAGGGGATATCATGGACGATAGAGTGGGAGAGTAAAAAAATAAAAAATTTGTCGCTCACGAAGGTCGAGGGGCCCCTAGAGCTCGGGGGCCCCGGGGCACTGCCCCGCCTAGCCCTATGATAACTACGCCACTGATTAAGATGGTTTCATAAAATGCATTTTTAAAACCATCGGCTTTTTATTAAAAATATCAACCAGTTTCGGTTGATAGACCATCTTCATAGACAAACTATACAAAAAAACACAAACGTAATTAATGTGAACAAACAGAGGAAATAACCAGCAAAATTACGTATGAGATTGAAAACGGAAAATCATGTCATTTTAACATATAGTTAAGAATACTTACAAGGTGTTAAAACCGAATGGTAATGTGCATCAAATAAAATACATCTAGTTGACACAAACAGGAGTCGGTAGAACTAAAGACATTGAAAATATAGTAGTCATCTTAGATAAAACCTATCAGTCAACGCAACATAAAAGGTAAGAACAGATTATAAATAAAAATGGAGGGGGTACCTCGTGTTAATTGCATGAGTCAAAGACTATGAATCCTATGTTATCGATATTGGAAATACCATTAATGGATGTACAATATCTTTGTATGAACATCTTTGGACACAAAAGTAAACAAAGTTACAAGGTGCAGTCGTTTATGAAACATATGACGGCTGTTGACACTCACCTCACCAAAGCATTTACATTAAGGAGGGTTTACACCATAATTCAGTTTACTTCAAACCATCTCACACCAATTCAATCAATTTCAAGTAGATTTGGATCTTTCATTCTACCAAAACGGACGAAGAGTTCCACAGTGCGAGCTGAATTGCTGGGCTTATGTTACCAATATTTCCGGGTTTGCTCGGAAGTTGTTAGAACACTGTAATCTTGTTAACTGATGTCAAATTATATTTTAATCTGTTCCTCTCTGACGCTCGTATGGTTAGGAAAGCAGTCAATTTTATTATAATTCAAGTTTCTTACATACCAAATAAGCCTCTCCACTACAAAATAATCAACATTTCATTGTGGCTTTTGAACCACCAAAAAGACTTACGAGAATGTAAATGAAAAATCTAAAACGAAATCTTCGATAACAGATGGCCATCTGAGCGGAATTATACGAATTTCTACAACGGACATCACTAAATATAGAGGAACTCTCCAAGCAAAAAATTATTTAGAATTATTTGTCTCATTAATTTTCCTTAATATTATGTTTCTTTGAGTTTTATAAGGTTTGTTATAAATGCATCCTACCCGCCTACCTAGAAGAAGAGTGATTAATTTCCACTGGTTTAGTAATTGATTCCTTTGCAATTCTGTTTTGACTGGCCCGCCACAGTGATGAAAGTTGGTAATGTCGCCCGTGTCGAAATTTAGTTGGACACCCCTGGTCTAGCGGTTCAGTAATTAATGCCATGTCATCTCCAAATCGTTAGACAGTCGGTAGTGATATTGACTGGATTTCTTTTTAACAATATCTGCAGTACTGATGGCCTTCCTCCATTCTCTAACTTCCCTAATACAGGACTGATAAGCAGATTAGATAAACCATCACCCAGTCGTACAACTCACTTTATTTAAAATGATTTTTAAGTTGCCCCTAAATTTTATTGTGGATGTTACGTTTGTGAATGTTCCTTTCATTATTTCAGTTCGTTCAGTATCAGTCCTAAATCATTGATAACGATTTCGGCAGTTCTTACAAGTGAATCGTAGCCTTGTTTCTTTAACCCACAGAAGTAATTTCATAATCCAAGTACCTAACCTCCCTGATGTCTATTACAGTGTTTACATTTAAGAATTCTCTCCAACGTGTTTCAAGTTGGAGGCAAGCTGCTCCTAGTTAATTATTACTCTTTAGACATGATCTTAAATACTCAACCAAGGAAAATTACCTTTACAAAGAAAATTCAACATTCACTATTTGCTTAGTATGTTTCTGAATGTATTGCTTAATTAGTACTGCAAAGAGAGTTTTACTTAACATTTCTAGAAAAACTATTTAATAATTTTCTATAAAACTCGAAACGTAGTTTTTATCTATGTGGTGAATGTTCAATTTTCAATAAAACTTCAGTGCTGCTTTCCATCACAATGTGTGTGAAATTTCATATGTATTACATTACATTATAATAGGTTCACACCACTCATTGCCTCTCCTGTGCCTCAAAGTATTCCTCCCGTATGGAAGAAAACACAGCTGAACTCGCGCGTTGTCTATGAACCGCACAATTCTGCTCTCGTCTAGGGCAAACGGTAGTACCAAATGCCTTACAACAAACGGCAAAAATAAATTCAAACCGTTCCGAAACTTTCTCGCTTACACCCCCTCAAAAATATGTAAAGGGAAAAGTTTGTCGCTTACTACATTTTGGACATCGGTTTGGTAAAAGTCTGCGTCAGATGTGAGATTTTAATTTATTACTTCACTATCACTGAATATATTGTGCGGAAAGTTTGCAGACATCGACAACATATAGCACTGAAGGCAATTACAAAATTATTTTGCTACGCGACGCTTAGTTTACGAGATACGATGTGATAAACAGTAGCGCGAATAAACGTTTCATAAAGTTTAAATAATCTCTTTCAGTGACAAAAAGTTTTAATTTGATTTTAAAAAACGTTTCAGTTATGTCGCCATATTATAAAATACATGACTCATTTTTTTTTCATTTTGATAGGCCATCTCTCATGGTAGGAAACGCAGCGAACGCCATCCACTGCTGCCGTCCCCCCTGCTCACCAGCAGTGCGCACGCGCGGAGAAGCAGTCAGCCACTTCTGATTGGCTGATGCGACCAGATCTGGCAACAGCGCCACCATGAGCTTCGGTGTCAGGGCTGCCAAATTAGCGGAATTTCCGCAAAATTTGATTGATTTTAGACACAGTCAGCGGGTTAAAATTGACATTTAGCGGTCGACAGATTTTTTAACGGATTTGTGTATGTCTGCAACAGTATTATTCTGTTTACTTGTTTCTATTGTACTTCCTGTTATTCATGTACTTATTGCATATGCATGAAGTTTAATAATCGATTTCCAAAAAGTAATTCCCCTGCCTCCAAACAACAGAACAATCCTTCCCACTCTTAGTTCTTTGCTTTTATTGTGGCATGTTCAAGTTACCCTGTCACTGAAGTTCTGTTGTCTCTTCGGAACAGTGCTAAGTACTAAAATTTTAATCTTTTACTCTGGACCGAAGTGTAGCTGTCGTCTCGGTATTGTGCATAGTGCTAAAGTGTTAATCTCTACGGTGCAGTTGATCGCAGTATAAACCGTGATTATATTTACTTTTTTACTAATTGCGTCATAAAATGTCAAAACAAAAGGACAAAAGGACAAAAAATACACCCCTAGTGCACGATGTCGATTTTACCAGTTTAAATAAAATTCCCGTCTGTCGGATTTATTGAATCATTCAAAAAGCATATAAAAGCTGAAGCACCCTTTGCTTCAAAGGGGCAGTTGTCAATAGGCATTCCAATGAAGTTTCCGTTTTAGAAGCCGCATTAAGTTTATTTGTGGCTAACCGTTGCGCAATAAGAGCTGTGGATCATCTCTGCAGCTTATAAAAAGGTGTTTTATAAGTGCAGAGCATGTCTCTCAGATGCGTTTGCATAGAAGCAAGTGTACTGGCGTGATTAAAAACATTTTACCCACATTTCAAGGACAGTCTGAGAAAGAGACGGATATTTAAGTCTCATTTTAGACGAATCAACGGACATCAGTCTCAGAAAATTGTTAGCTGCGTGTATAGTATAATTTTCTGAGGCCCAATGTCACATTATTTCCACGTTCTTGGGATGATAGAGTCACCACACTGCAAGAGGAGGAGGGAGGAGGAGGAGGAGGAAATATTGTGGCTTGAACGACATTAATGTGGTGAGTGGAATCGAAACTTAGTTAATTTCCCTTTAGAATAGTAGAAGTATTAGTAATAGTAGTAGTAAACAACTGCGAAGAAGACAATTTCTTTGGAAGTTCGCAGTACATTGAAATATCAGTTTTATAAGGGTAAATAATAGTAAGCATTTAGCGGAATTTTAATTCCAGTTTAGCGGAATAATTTGTGTTACCAACGCTGTTCGGTGTATACGAAGACGGACCGCAACGCCACCGAAAGGCAAACAGAATTAAATAATGGAGCTGCTTCGATAACTCGACCCCTCAGTGCGCTGTATGACGGAACCGAACTTTGGCGCGCCGAAAAGATACAGAATAGGGCCCCCAGGCGTGGTCGCTGGTTTCTTCCTCGTCTTTTTGGCACCAAAAGAACCTTCTAGACTCGTCGCTCGTATTTTGTATATATAAATTACAATGGTCAAAGTACCAAATTGGTTCAAAATAAAAACTTATTAACAGAAAAGTGCTATATTGAAATTACGCTATTATCTAATGTTTACTTTCTCAAATATTAATAAATTAAATGTAGGAATGGTAGCAATGGGAGGGGAGGCGGCAACAAGTCATATCACGTCTATGCTACACTACCGTTATTTCTCACCGTACATTCGTGATCTGGCATCAGTTATGCTTTTCCCACCCCTTCCATTGATTGCATTATGCTACTTTGCCTACTGCCTGCCAGCTACTTGGCTTCTATAAAATTAACAAGTCCAAACTAAGATATGAAAACTCTGAATACTATTATTAAACTAATAAAGATATAAAATCAGACTTGTCACACATCCCCTACCTTTTGAAAAATTTCAAGATTGGGATGTTTTCAAAATAAACTCACAATTTGAAATGAGTTTTCATAAATTCTCAAAAATCAATGGTCCCCTTATCAATGTACATTAAACTTACAGAATACATAGTCATAAATTCCCTAATACAATGAGATGAATCAAATTACAAAAAATATTTATATGAAGTGAATTTTGTAATATTTAAAGGCTGGGGTTTCACTTCAACCAGTTCATGATACTATAAATTCCTAATAAAATTTGAATATAAGGCTTACTGCCATTTTGAGAGGTTTTCTTTCCGACACATTTCCTAAGCAATGAAATATGTTTTGTTTCACTCTTTGAAACTAACTTTTCACAGCACTCAGTGATGCTACGTTGAGACAATGCTTTGAATAACTCACCTAACAGCTGGCGCTGAATGGCTCACGCGTTGAGTGACAGCGGCGCACCGGCTGTCCGTATCAGTGGCGTGCGGCATCTTGCCACCAACAGTTGTCTCCGAAACCCGCATTTCCTCCCCTATGTTACATGAAATGATAAAACCATAATCAGAATCTAAATTAAATATACACTATACATGATAAAATGTGGCTAGCATGTTACTAATATGCTTGTTATAAATTATATGTTACATAAAGTCCTATGTTACATAAAGTATGATATAAAATTTTTCATTATTTATGCTTTCCAATTATTTGTCAAATGACCTATTAATTCTGTCCAATATGCAGGTCGCATAACTTAAAAAGACTCTACTAGTGTGCATTTGAACCAGTTATTTGTTTCTATTGTGGTCTCGGCTGGGTGGCCATCAGCACCGCACTCGTTCCATGTGTCACTGCTTCATATAAATGCCGCTGCGCGACCTTGACCACCTGTTGCTGCCTCTAACAGCGTTCCAACAATCTCTCTCTCTCTCTCTCTCTCTCTCTCTCTCTCTCTCTCTCTCTCTCTCTCTCTCTCTCTCTCTCTCTCTCTCTCTCTCTCTCTCTCTCCACCCCCCCCCCCCCCCGACACACACACACACACACACACACACACACACACACACACACACACACACACACACACAAAAAATCTCTACTATGGTCAATATTCTCTTAGTGTAACAAGGTTTCCTCCCTTTACACCGCACTAAAGATAGATTTTCTTAACGTAATTTATACTATACTATACACACATTTCGTGTCAGACAACGCAAAAGTGATTCATCAAATTTCGTAAAAATAGTAAGACTGGATCCTATCTGCGCGAAAAAACAATACATACTTTGCCTCTCTCATTGCCTTCATTTCACAGTTGACTGTATTCCTTGTCAAAATCGGTGTAAAAGTCTTATGACATCGTATAGTTTACATATATGTACGTTTCAGTCTCTCTATATCCGTGAGATCAAATGTATTCAACTTTCCTTTTCTCTGTGCTGTTAACTCTGTCCAGCGAGTTTCTCTTAAACAACGTGTGTAATTTACGTACAGATCTGATTAGATTAATACTTTGTTCCATAGATCATGAATACGACACTTCGTAGTGATGTGGAACGTCTCAGATTAATGAAACGTGTCTTTACAAATTACTACTTTGTACTAAATATTACATGACATTTTTATATTTTTTATATGATTTTTTAGGTTTACTAATTTATATCTAACAATTCATTTATAGTGTAGAAGGTGTTGCCATTAAAAAATTCTTTTATTTTTAAATACTAGTTGGCTATCTGTCAGGCTTAGGTGACCAGAGTCTTTTGTGGCAGCATAATTCACCCCTTTCTGTGCCGAAGCTAGATTTAACCTTGAATAGTAAAGATCATTTTTTCTCCTAGTCTTGTAGTTATGTACACTGATATTGCTTTTGAATTCGGTGGGATTGGTAGTAATAAATTTCATAAGTGAGATATATATTACTGTGAAGATCCCTAGCTTTTGAAATAAGTGTCTGCAGGATGATCTTGGATGGGCTCCAGCAATTATCGTGAGTCACTATAGTACATGTGATTTAAAATATATATGAATCCTAAATGTCTTAATCTTGCTTGTTTGGAAACTGCTTCGTCTATACCCACAAATAATTACTGCTTACACAAATATACCATCCGCCGGCCGCGGTGGCCGAGGGGACTGAGGCGCTCCAGTCACGGTCTGCACGGCCACTACGGTTGGGGGTTCGAATCCCCGCCTCGGGCATGGATATTTGTGCCGTCCTTAGTATAAGCTGGTTCGTAAGTAGTTTGTAAGTTTAGGGACTGATGACCCTGTAGTTAAGTCCTATAAGCTATACAAACATTTAAAATATACTATCCCGTCGTCATCTCGTAAGCTTCATTTATCAAAAAAAAAAAATGAAGTGTGGTGAGTCTTGCCTACACTCATACTATCGACATCGTACAGCAACACCTGTCGGCGGAATTGCTCATCGCCTCTCACAAAGCCTTATCACAAGAAAAAAAATCAGCGGAATACCCATCACCGCTTCCTCACAATTCTCATAATCTCCCTACACACAGTCTTTATCAGTCTCAACCTCCTCCACTTTCTCACTTTAAAAATGATGAAACAGTACTTTTTGTGTCTCATTGCCGCCGGTTGTCCTAGGTGTCGGTGGCCGAGTAGAGAAAGACCGAAACAGGGAAATAGGATGCACGTGTGTGCAGGTACGGAACCTGAGGTGAACAGCCAGTGAGACAGCAGAAACTAGAAACACTAAGCTAGATTAGAACAAGATATATATATTTCGTAGAGACTGTACAATACTTAACTTTGTTAACAGAAGACTAGCGGAATGCAGATACATAGATTAACTCAGGCCTGCCTACTAATGAGAGTGTTAACTGGTGCCTATCCAATAGCTAAGTGACCGATGCAGTTCAGTGGTGGCCACGAGCGGGGTTGCAGCAGAGGGCGCTCGTGGCCGACGTCGTAAGAACGCCGCGCAGTGCTTGCATGGCGGCGCGCGGCGAAAGTACGTGGCGCGCACTTAAGACTTGTGCGACACCACAGTACTACTTCTATCATCTGTTCGCCAAGACATTTTCGCAGTACAATGTGTACACTTATCTGGTTCCTCCTCTTCATCCGCGTCTTATTTTACAATTTACACATCGATGTTTCTATTCCATAGTTGACTTCATTAAATGTGAAACTCCTTAGTCTATCTAATATATAAAAATGAATGTGTGTTGGTATTTTATACGCGGACGTATAGTTCAACCGATTGTGATCAAACTTCAGCATATTGCTTGCACTTTCGCGGTGGTCATAGGCACCATGAAATGACTGTACGACAAATAGTTCAGGAGATATGACGTAATAAACAATGAAATGCGCGGAAAAGTGCTGCATCATGCGACGTCTGCTTCTATACCACTGTACCGATTTCAACCATACCGTTCATACGATTGCGATAAAACTGTCAACTCATTGCTTGCACTCGCGCGAAGGTTATAGGCATACTAAAATTAACTTCGTATGATGTATGGCGGATGGTGCTTTACAATTACTTCATTCGGTTCTTACGTCTTCACGCTGAAATAGCTGGACGGCTATGAGTGAAATTTGGAACAAAGGTAGCTTATACCCAAAGTAATACATGGACTACCTTTCGTAAGTCGCCGTATGGTGCGTGGCGGAAGGTACCTTACGATGGCTTAACACGTTTGTTACTTTTCACGCTGAAACAGCTGGACGGAATTGAATGACATGTGAAATGAGGATAGCTTATACCCCGAATTAATAGATGAGCTACCTTTTCTTAAGCCTCCGTATGTGCACGGTGGAGGATACGTAACAACAAATAACCATATTGTAGCACTGGTGACCATGAAAATCAGAACATAAATGTATGTTTTCATGAAGGGGATTTTTAAAATATGTTAGACTATATTTAGCAAGGTGGAGGGTACCTTGCGACTTTGACACCGTTTCACCAGTCACCATGAAACTTGGCGCATATATGTATGTTTTCATATGTAAGTGGGAGAGGAGTAGGTGGAGGACAGAAAGGGGAGGGGGTGACGAACAGAAAGTGAGTGGAAAGGAGGAGACGGACAGAGAGAAGGAAGAGTAAGAGAATGAGAGAGGAGAGGAGAGATGATGACAGGTGAAAGGAGATTAACGGACAGGAGGAGGAAATGGACAGAAATGGGGCAGGAGGTGACGGGGAGAGGAGGGAAAGCCGGAAGAATAATAAATAGTGAAGAAGGAAATATGATAGATTTTTGTTACATGGGTAAGATGAGGATTGATAGCATGAAAATAAATGGAAGTAATAGTGTCAATAACTAGCGTCCCCGGTGGTCGTTAAGCACCAAGTGTTGTAAAGAGCGCAGCCTCCTTTGAGGCTATTCTTGAATAAACTCCATTTTAAGTGTTTTGGTCATCACTGTATTCTCTATTATTGCCATGATAGCCACGTTGATAAGAGCCCCGCCCCCTTCTAGAAGGGCTGCGTCTGCGCCATTGCGGCTCATTATCCTGCCAGCTGTTCTTGTTTCTCCTATCATACTCGCCTCCTCGGCCCCGGTCATTATCGTTGTGACGGACTGATCGCCATGTGTTTCTCCTCAACCCTTCCTGCGCTTGCCTGCTACCACACAACGCATCCAACTGCTCCAGTACAAGTAACAAAATTGTTCACATCGATTCTATTTACCGTAACCAACTTTTCTTGTACAGATACAGGAAACTTCAAAATAATAATTTCAATTAAATCCAATTCTGTAATGGGATTTGTAAGGTACTTTTTTTTCGGTAATTGTGAAGGACGCTTGCACGGGCGGCGGATTCGATAAATCGCGAACGCGCGACCACACTTCGATACATGTAGCATGAACCAGTGACGAATAATGTTAATTACTCTTACTACTGCCGTTTCACATGTTCGTAGGTTGGCTGCCCACAAATTCAGTAATTAATACTGCTCCTGCTCTATGGTTGACAGGTTCTTGTTCTATGAGTGCAATTTTGCAGTCCTTATATTACGACGATAATTTAGAGTATTTTGCCCGTGTTATTAGCATAACGCGTATGTTGGCAACTTTGGAGTTTCTCTGAACCGGAGATTCGGGCGCTACGCGCTCTTACGTACTAATGAAAAATTATTCTTTTTTAATCTATACCTAACCTTCATTTCAAATAATCACTGTTTCTTGCATCAACAGATCAGATTCCCCCGACATCTTGGAAAATATAGAAATGCACCATATATCTAAGTGTTTTAGAGCATTCGAGATTTATCGAAACGGGCGCCATGCAAGCGTTCTTCACAATTACCGATTTTTCTCCCAACAGTGTTGAAAATACTTCTTATAACTACTACAACCACTATTTACAAAATTTTTTGCTTCAAATATCTCTTTATGTACACTGTTTCGTGTGCCTATAGACCAGTACAAGTTCAGAAATACTTCAACAAAAAATGTTCAAATGTTTGTATAGCTTAAGGGACTTAACTACGGGGTCATCAGTCCCCAAACATACAAACTACTTATGAACTAACTAAGGCTAAGTACGGCACAAATATCCATGCCCGAGGGGGCATTCGAACCCCCGACCGTAGTGGCCATGCAGACCGTGACTGGAGCGCCTCAGTCCCCTCGGCCACCGCGGCCGGCTATTATCTAAAGCGTCTACCTGCTGTTGTACTTCACGAAGTTCATTAACTTGAGCTTCCAACTTAGTATTTAACATTAATTTTGTAATCTACATTTTGAATGATATCAGTTTTACAAAATTTAATTGTTTGCTTAAATCAACAGTTTCCTTAGTTTATTGAGACGTTCCTCAGTTTTTGTCTCAAGATTGACACTTTGATCGATATATTTTTTTAAAAAGCTGATTGTCTCTTCTAATTTTTTCTGCCCTGCTATTTTTGCTGTTAATTCCCTTTAAATTTCTTCCCGGACTGTTTTCACATCTTCAATCTGCTTTTTCGTTTCTTCCTGCCCTGTCAATGCTTCAACATTGTTATTAACATGTATTCTCTATCAGACGCAACAACTTTATCCTTTAACACTTCCTCGTATTGTCAAGGTGTCCACTGATGCTGTACGATGACTTATTCTGCTAGACTCACTCACAGAAATATTTAAATTACTGATCTCAGATTCACTATTTCTGGAATCATGACTTGAATCTAAGGTATTGTCTTGATTTTGCAATTCAGAATCCACGCTTTCATTGGAATCATTAACAGAGTTTACATTTTCACTGACATTCTGCAACTTCATTATTTATAACTTCTGCCTGATCTGTGGGATTCGTTTCAGCATTATCAATTAGTGACTCCCCATATATATTTTTATATTGACTAACCTCATCTTACAATTCTACTGCGTCCCGAAAATTTGGCTTTTGTGAGAGCGACACTATTTCAAACTGCGTGCTGCCGACGAGATGCGCTGTTTTTGGCGGCTGTGGTATTGACGCCCTGTTTGTTGTTGTTGTGGTCTTCAGTCAGAAGACTGGTTTGATGCAGCTCTCCACAATACCCTATCCTGAGCAAGCCTCTTCATCTCCACATAAGAACGGCAACCTACATATGCCTGAATCTCCTTATCTGCTTACTGTATCCATCTCTTTGTCTTCCTCTGCGGTTTTTACCCCACACACTACCCTCCAACGCTAAATTCACAATTCCTTGATGTCTACGAATGTGCCCTACCAATCTATCCCTTCTTTTAGTCAAGGTATGCCAGAAATTTCTTTTCTCCCCAATTCTCTTCTGTACCTCATTAGTTACGCGATCCACCCACCTAATCTTCAGCATTCTTCTGTAGCACCATATTTCAAAAGCCTCATCCCTCTTCCTGTCCGCATTGTTTATCGTCCATGTCTCACTCCCGTACAAGGCAACACTCCATACAAATGCCTTCAGAAACGACTTCCTTGGGCTTAAATCAATATTCGATGTTAACAAATTTCTCTTTTTCAAAAACACTTTTCTACCCATTGCCATTCTGCATTTTATATCCTCTGTACTGCGACCATCATTTGTTACTTTACTGCCCAAGCAACAAAACTCATCTACCTCTTTTATTGCTTCGTTACCCAATCTAATTCCTTCAGCATCACCTGATTTTCTTACACTGCATTCCATTACCCTAGTTTTGCTCTTGTTAATCTTCAGCTTATATGCACCTTTCAGCACACTGTCCATTCCGTTTAACTGCTCTTCCAGGTCCTTTGCTGTATCTGACAGAATTACTATGTCGTCGGCAAAACGCAACGTTCTTAATTCTTCACCCTGAACTTTAATTCCTTCTCCAAATTTCTCCTTGCTTTCCTTTATAGCTTGCTCAATGTACAAATTGAATAACATCGGAGAAAGGCTACAACCCTGTCTTACTCCCTTCCCAACCACTACATCCCTTTCATGCCCTTCAAATCTGACAACCGCTGTCTGGTTTTTGTACAAGTTGTAAATAACCTTACGCTCCCTATATTTTACTCCTGCTTGCTTCAGAACTTGAAAGAGTTTATTCCAATCAACATTGTCAAAAGCCTTCTCCAAATCTACAAAAGCTAGAAATGTAGATTTGCCTTTTCTTAATCTATCTTCTAGAATAAGCTGTAAAGTGAGTATTGCCTCCCGTGTTCCTACATTTCTCCTGAACCCAAACTGATCTTCCCAGAGGTCGGCTTCTACCAGCTTTTCCATCCTTCTGTATATAATTCGTGTTAATATTTTGCAACCATGACTTATTAAACTGATGGTTCTGTAGTTTTCACACCTGCCTGCACCTGCTTTCTTTGGAATGGGGATTATAACATTTTTCTTAAAATCTGAGGGTACTTCACCTGTCTCATACATCTTACACACCAGGTGAAACAATTTTGTCATGACTGGTTCTCCCAAACACTTCAGTAGCTCTGAGGGAATATCATCTACTCCAGGGGCCTTGTTTCGACTTAGGTCTTTCAGTGCTCTGTCGAATTATTCTCTCAGTACAATATCTCCTATTTTATCTTCATCTACATCCTCTTCCCGTCCTACAATATTGTCTCGAAGTTCATTTCCTTTGTAGAGCCCCTCTATATACTCTTTCCACCTTTCATCTTTCCCTTCTTTGCTGAGAACTGGTTTTCCATCAGTGTCCTTGATATTCATAGAGCTGTTTTTCTTATCTCCAAATGTTTCTTTTATTTTCCTATAGGCTGTATCTATTTTTCCCCTATTTATACATTCTTCTACATCCTTGCATTTGCCTTCTAGCCACTCCTTCTTAGCCATTTTGCTCTTGCTGTCACTCTCATTTCTTAGTTGTCTGTACTCCATTTTGCCTGTTTGATTTACTGCATTTTTATATTTTCTCCTTTCATCGATTAAATTTAGTATCTCCTGTGATATCCAAGGATTTTTTGTAGGTTTTGCCTTCCTACCTATTTTGTCATCTGCTGCCTTCACTATTACATCTCTCAATTTTACCTATTCCTCCGCTACTGTTTTATTTTCCCCTGTTTCTGTCAATTGTTGCCTAAAGCTCCCTCTGAAATTCTTAAGAACTTCAGGTTCCTTCAATTTATCCAGGTCCCCTCTCATTTTCCTACGTTTTTGTAGTTTCTTCAGTTTCAGCCTACAGTTCATAACCAACAAGTTATGGTCAGAGTCTATGTCTGCCCCTGGATACGTCTTACACTTTAAAACCTGGTTCCGAAATCTATGTCTTACCATTATAAAATCTATCTAGTATCTCCCGGTGTCTCCTGGTCTCTTCCACGTATACAACCTTTTGTGATTCTTAAACCAGGTGTTTGTAATAACTAAATTATGTTCTGTGCAAAATTCTACCAGGCGGCTTCCTCTTTCATTCCTTTTGCCCAGACCATATGCACCTATTATCTTCCCTTCCATTCCTTGTCCTACTACCGAATTCCAGTCTCCCATAACAATTACGTTTTCCTCTCCCTTAATTGTCTGAATAATTCCCTTTAGCTCCTCATATATTTCTTCGATTTCCTCATCATCGGCAGAGCTAGTTGGCATATAAACCTGCACTATTGTTGTCGGTGTTGGCTTTGTATCTATCTTGACAATGATAATGCGATCACTGTGCTGCTCATAGTAGTTTACTCGCATTCCTATTTTCTTATTCATTATCAGTCCTACTCCTGTGATACCCCCAATTGATTTTGTATTTATAATCCTGTACTCACCTGACCAGAAATCCTGTTCATCCTGCCACCGAACTTCACTAATTCCCACTATATCTAACTTCAACCTATCCATTTCCCTTTTTAAATTTTCTAATTTTCCTACTCGATTAAGGGATCAAACATTCCACGCTCCGACCCGTAGAATGCCAGTACTGTCTTTCCTGATGATCACTTGCTCCTGAGTAGTCCCCGCCCGGAGATCCGAATGGGGGACTATTTTACCTCCGCAATATTTTACCCGAGAGGATGACATCATATGTTCATACAGTAGAGCTGCATGTCCTCGGGATAAATAACGACTGTAGTTTCCCCTTGCTTTCAGCCGTCCGCAGTAACTGCGTGGCAAAGCCACATTAGCTGATGTTACAAGGCCAGCTCAGTCAATAATCCAGACTGTTGCCCCTGTAACTACTGAAAAGGCTGCTGCCCCTCTTCAGGAACCACACGTTTGTCTGGCCTCTCCACAGATACCCTCCGCTGTGGTTGCACCTACGGTACGGCTATCTGTATCGTTGAGGCACGCAAGCCACCCCACCTCGGCAATGTCTGTGGTTCATGGGAGTTTTTTTTTTTTGTGGTTTTAGGGCGCACAACTGCTGTGGTCATTAGCGCCCAACACTGCCCATAGTAAAATGAACCGGGGTTAGAAATTAAATGGCTTTCGCCATATTTGCACGATGTATAAAAAGTAAAACTCTGTTAACCGATTGCGGGTCATCAGCTAAAATGTCATATTTCAAATGGTAAACACAGGTCATGACGGATACGATTAAAAAACGGACATTGCACTAAAAGATGGTTCACAGTAAAAGGTGCATCACAGTGCTCACATAAGGGAGCAGGACCACCACGTAATAAATGCTGGTGGCTATAACGGCAGTGGCCAATACGAAGCCGGGCCAGAACAATCTCCTCTCGGCGGGAGGGTCGAGATGACGTTGACCAGAGATCAGGCACAGGTTTAATGGCTCGCAATTTGTTCCCTGACAGGGATGATCAATGTAGATACCAACGGGAGATAATACGCTGGGAGATACCAGCGCGAAGGTCATCAGAGCTGGTGGAAAAGGTAGATAGCCGAGGAAGGAGAACTGCCTCTTTGGCAGCCATATCCGCAGCCTCATTCCACAACACTCCCAAGTGGCCAGGGACCCACAGAAACGTCACCGTAGTTCCGCTCGTTGAAAGAGAAGTAAGGCGATTGCGGATGCTTTGTACCAGGGGATGGGCCGGATATAGCATGCGAAGGCTCAACAAAGCACTCAGAGTCCGAGCAAATGACATTCTTACTGAGCGAGTTTCGCCGGACGTATTGTGTGGCTTGATATAATGCATACAGCTCAGCTGTAAAAATGGAACTCCACTCAGGAAGACGATATTTAAAAGACGTTGCCAAGTACAAAAGCACACCCAACACCCTGGTCTGTCTTTGAGCCATCAGTGTAAATGAACAAATTGTCATCAAATTTAAACCGGAGTGCGTGAAATTCTCTCTGGTAGACGAAACTAGGTGTGGAGTCCTTTGGAAGAGAATGAAGATCAAAGTTAACACGGACTTCGGGGCTTCGCCACGGTGGAGCGGTGCTCTCTCCAGTCGAGAAGATAGCAGGCATTGTAACGCCAATCTGGCTGAGTAGCGAACGCAAGCGTACTCCCGGCGGTAGCAGAGCAGACGGGCGCATAGCGAAGAGACTGTCAAGTGAGTCGTTATAAAAAACTGCATACGTCGGGTGTCTTCGCATGGACGACAAACGACTAGCGTAACGGCTAAGCAGGAGTTCCCGACGGTAAGAAAGGGGTAGTTCGGCGGCCTCGGCATAGAGGCTCTCAACGGGGCTTGTGTAAAACGCTCCTTTCGCTAGACGGAGACCTTGGTGGTGGATTGTATTAAGGCGGCGCAGTATGGACGGTCGAGCTGAAGAATAAACGATGTTACCATAGTCCAGTTTGGACCGAACTATGGTGCGATACAGGTGGAGGAGAGTAGACCTGTCAGCTCCCCACGAGGTGCCACTAACACCCGCAGCACACAGAGAACGGGTACAGCGATCTGCCAAACGGGATATGTGGGGAGACCAACTTAACTTCCTGTCGAAAACAAGTCCCAAGAACGTCGTGGTATCCACAAATGGAAGTACTATGGGGCCCAGACGAAGGGACGGGGGAAGGAACTACTTCCGCCGCCAGAAGTTCATGCAGACTGTCTTGTCAGCTGAGAATCGAAAGCTAGTGTCCATACTCCACGCGTGGAGAGTGTCTAGGCACCGCTGAAGGCGCCGTTCCAGAAGACCCGTTTGCTCAGAGCTGCTGTAGATCGCGAAGTCGTCAACAAATAGGGACGCCGACACTCCCAGTGGAAGGTGATCGGCTATAGAATTGATTGCCACTGCAAATAAAACAACGCTCAGGACCGAGCCCTGGGGGACTCCGTTCTCCTGATTAAAAGTGCTCGATAAAACCGAACCAACACGCACGTTAAATACACGGTCTGTTAAAAATTCGCGGATAAAAATTGGCAGGCGACCCCGAAAACCCCATGCATGTAGAGTGCGGAGGATGCCAATCCTCCAGCAGGTGTCGTATGCCTTTTCCAGATCAAAGAACACCGCTACTGTCTGGCGCTTCCGTAAAAAGTTATTACTGAGGTAGATAGGGCAACAAGATGATCCACCGCAGGACGGTGCTTGCGAAACCCACATTGGACATTAGACAGGAGATGTCGCGTTTCAAGCCACCATACCAGGCGCTCGTGAATCATGCGTTCCATCACCTTGCATACGCTACTGGTGAGGGTAATGGGGCGGTAGCTGGAAGGGAGACATTTGTCCTTCCCAGGCTTTGGTATGGGAATGACTGGCTTCACGCCAGCGTCGCGGAACGGTGCCTTCGGTCCATATGCGGTTGTAGGTGGCCAGTAGGAAGTGCACGCTCGTTGGTGAAAGGTGTTGCAGCATCGCCACGTGAATGCCATCTGGTCCTGGAGCGGAGGACCGCGAAGACGAGAGTGCGTGGTGAAGCTCTCGTACAGTAAACTCGGTATTGTAGCATTCACGGTTCTGAGAGGTAAAGGGCAATGGAGTCGCCTACACCGTCCGTTTCCTAGCTAGGAAAGCGTCAGTGTAATGTGAAGAGCTAGAGATCTCTGCAAAATGTCGACCCAGTGCGTTGGCTATTTGTGGAGGATCGACGACGGTGTCAGTTGCGACACACAGACCGGGAATCGGGGAATGAGCCATAGTGCCCGAAATTTTTCGAAGGTTACCCCAAATGATGGAGGAAGGGGTAGACCTATTAAAAGAGCTCGTGAATGAGCGCCAACTGGCGCGTTTACATTCGCGAAAGTAGCGACGACAATAGGCCCGCAGCCGTTTGTATCGGATGCAGTTGTCGAGCGTGGGCCGTTGTTTGAAGATTCTAAGGGCACGTCGCCGTGCTCGCAGAGCGTCACGGCATTCCGCGGTCCACCACGGGACAAGGGGACGACGTGCGTGGGAAGTCTTGCAGGGGATGGAACATTCCGCGGCTGTCAGAATAACTGTGGTAATGTGTTCCACTTGGTCGTCTATACTAGGATAATGGTAAGTACCAAAATCCGCCAGTGACGTGTAGAGCTCCCAGTCCGCTTTCGTTAACTGCCAGCGGTGTGGATGCTCAAGGGTGTCAGGCATCATTAGGTGAATTACACACGGAAAATGATCGCTCGAATGTGTGTCTGAGAGAGCAGACCATTCAAGACGCCGTGCCAGCTGAGCAGTGCAGATAGCTAGATCTATATGGCTGAAAGTATTTGTGGTGTCCGAAAGATAAGTTGGTTCACCAGTGTTAAGGCAGATGAGCTGAAGGTGGTTCAGTATATCTGCCAGGAGGGAGCCCCGTGGACATGGTCGTAGGGAGCCCCAAAGGGGGTGGTGGGCATTGAAATCTCCCACCAACAAAAACGGACGCGGAAGCTTGTCAATAAGATCTAGGAGATCGGATCTAGTGACGAGAAAAGAGGAAGGAGCGTAAATATTGCACCGTCTGAAGACAAATCCAGGAAGGTATATCCGGACAGCAACAGCTTGTATTGGAGTACACAAAGGGACCTGTGTACTGTGTATGTCATCCCGAATAAGCAACATTACGCCCCCATGGGCTGGAATTCCTGCCACTGGAGGAAGGTCAAAGCGAACGGTAGTGTAGCGTGGGAAAGTAATAAGAGTACCAGGGAGCAATTTTGTCTCCTGTAGAGACAAGATGATTGGATGATATGTTCGCGTTAGAAGCTGATGTTCTGTCCAATTCGACCGGATACCACGAATGTTCCATTGAAGAATATCCATAATAGGATAAAATGAGATGAATGTGGACATCAGCCCGACGAAGGCGGCGGGCCACAGTGCGAATGTTCGCAACTGGTGGTGTCAGACAGGAGGGTCTTGCTCCATATTCTCAGAGGTTACCACAGCAGCTGCGTGAGTGTGGTCGGCAGCCCCATCTTTGGCTGATGCACCTGGAGAGACTATAGGCTTCCAGGGGATCCCATCGTCACATTGTGAGGTAGGAGGGGGGAGAGTTTTCCCCCTATTTGATTTCTTGGAGCCCTGGTGAAGCTCTTTGGTTGGCTCAGATGTTTTGGTAGGGGTGCGCAGGAAATCCTCGCGTGAAGCTCTTTCTTAGACTTTCGCGTCTCTATCTGTGGTTTCACAGCTGAAGATGAAGATTTGGAAGAGGTACTCACACTTTTCGTTGAACGTGACGCCGTTGTCGAAGTAGACTGTTTGACAACTACTGTCGTAAACTGTAGGTCACAAGTCTGTGTGGCCATATCCCGTGTTGGTGGAGGCGTTGCAACTACAGTACTGTAGTTACCACGCGGCGGGGTCTTGGGCTTACGACTGGCGTACATCTTACGTGCAACTTGTATGGAAACCTTTTCCTTTACACAGATTTCCTGGATGGCCCGTTCGTCGGCAAACACAGGACATTCCCGGGAGGAAGCAGCATGATTCCCGTTACAGTTTATGCAATGAGGGGACGGTGGTGGACAAATCCCCTCATGGGACTCTTTACCACAGGTGACACATATGACCGGGTTCTTGCAAGACTGGCTTGTGTGGTTAAATCGATGGCACTGATAACACCGAGTAGGGTTAGGGATATAAGATCGTACTGTGATGACCTCATACCCTGCCTTGATCTTCGGCGGCAGAGCCACTCGGTCGAAGGTCAGGAACACTGTGCGAGTGGGTACTACAACATTGTTCTCTCTTTTTGTCACTGTGTACTGCGACGACGCCTTGAGCTGCCAGATATTCTTTCAGTTCATCCTCAGTCAGACCGTCCAAACTGGCCGAGAAGACTACCCCTCGGGAATAATTGAGGGTTGGATGGAGCTCAATACGAACCGGGTAGCTGTGGAGCAGAGTAGCCTTAAGCAGCCGCTGTGCCTGCGAGCCACTTTGTTTCCAACAGTAGTGTTCCATTACGCAGGCGGTTGCAGGTCTTAACTGGGCCGGCAATGGCATCTACCCCTTTCTGAATAATAAATGGGCTCACCGACAAAAAGGATTGTCCTTCCTCAGTACGGGTCACCACAAGGAACTTTGATGTCTGTAAATTTTTCTGTTCAGACACACTATTGTCTAGTACATCAATTTCTAAAGGCTCTTTCCATTTTCTTTTTTTATAACCATCGCGGTTGTATCCCCCAGGATTGCCAGTGTCTCCGATGGCACGCTCCTTCCTGCTGGGGGCCCCCCAACGGAAGCACACCCGCCTTGGGTGATTGTTCACACCCCAGGTCACACCTCCCGATCTACAGACGGAGGGACCAATCGGCGAATCGGGAAGGTATCAGCGCAGGCAATCGCCCCTCCCCTGGCCTGGCCTTAACCAGGGGGTACGCACGCACCCTACATGCCAGCCCAGGGCTGGGACTTACGCATTACCCAGTCACCCATATGGGTGGCCCTCAAGTGCGTACAGGGAGGAGGAAGAGAGAAATAGTAGGAGGAGAAGCCTCAAACGCAGACGCGGAGGCAAATAAAGAAGTGAGAGAAGAGCTTAATCCAAAAGGTCAGAACTTCGGTTCCCCGAAGAATGCACAGACTCGGTCCCCAAGAAGGGGAAAAAGGACAGTAGAAGAATCGTCGTGTAGCACGGAAAGGGAAGAGTGCTACAACTACAAAGGCTGGGGCCCCGTGCTCGCCACGCACGTACTCACCACAGAGCGGTGAGCCCCCTGGGGGGGGGGGGTCATGGGAGTGGTGACAGCCCTAGTGGCTCGAAAAGATGTGTCACCCGCTATAGGTGTCCGCTGCCCGCTACACCTGGCGTTGGCGCTACGATGCGCTGTGTCGTCTCCTAGTAATGTGTCGATATTCTCGTCCGATGCACAGTACGTAATCCAAGGACCGCATACTTGAAACGTTAATACCGAATGTCACACTAACAGTACCTATTAATAACTTTTCCTTCTCAAACTCATGATAATTTAGTTTCATATGTAGCACATTTTAATACTCGTTTACGAACCTTCAAACAATGTACGAGATATTAAATAACAGTTTATTCAGTTCTACACAGTTCTCTGACAATTTCTACATGATGCTGAAGTATACACTGTCACTTTAGAAACACGAGCCTTTCAGTTGGACTAATAGAGTTTATCATTTCATTTCAACAGTTCACAGCATTCAGTAGGCTAAGACATTCCCACCATGGATGCCATATTCAACATGCCTGGTGGTAATTTATATTTAATGTCTCTTCTAATGAAATAGAGTTCATAAAGAGGGAGCACAATTTTCCACACTCTTACGAATTTCCCCTGCTTTACCCTCAGTCCTATTACTAGGGATGCATGCGCTTATGCTTATATTTGCACTACGTAACGCATGCACGAGGGACCGTAGGTTTCACCAATTCTTCAGACTAGAGAAACAAAGTTCTTTTGTTTATTACTGGCCTTAGATCTCTAAGTATATAATGTCCCACGCAGTTTCAGCACACAAATCGCAGATTCTTGATGTCTGAAGTCAAACGCTGTGAAAATGATTTAAGGGTTCTAACTACGATTTTCTTCATAAATCACGGGATGCCAGTGAATTTTAAATTTATTTTTTTCAACGTTTACACACGCTCATCGAAATCCAAAAATCTAACCTGTACATTGAACGATAGTCTCTTTACAATAATTACCGGTGCCATGATGATAAATGTGCAAGTTTTGAAATGTTCCGTAATGAGACAAGGTGCTACATGTTAACTGTTCGAAGGTCGGCACTGACTTGTGCTCGGCCAGGCGTGGCTGCTAGTTGCTGCCTCTGACGTTTTGGCGTCAAAGGAGCCTTCTAGATTCGTCGCTCGTATTTTGTTTATATAAATCACAATGAACAATGTACCAAATGTGTTCAATATCAAGGCCTATTAACAGAAAAGAGTTGCATTGTAGTTACGCTATTACCTAATGTTTACTTTCTTAAATATTAACAAATGTAAGAATGGTAGCACCAGAAAGGAGGCGGCGGGCCAATCAGATCACGTCTATGCCACACTGCGGTGCTTTCTCACGGTCCATACATGATCTGTGCCATCTGTTATGCTTTTCAAACCCCTTCCATGGATTACATCATGCTAATTTGCCTACTGCCAGCCAGCTACTTGGCTGTTTTAAAATTAACAAGTCCAAACTAAGATATAAAGACTTAGTACTATTATTAAACTAATAAAGACATAAAATCAGACTTGTCACAACTCCTAGCTATGTCTACATTTTAGAGCTAGGTTTAGTGACTAGGAGGGGATTCTTCGAATACGAATCTCCCTACGGAGCAAACATCTCGCAGGAAGGTTGAACCTACACACTGTTCAGTGTCCCTGCCTCGGCGGAAATCAATGCAACCTCTGTGATAGTAGGCTCCTGTACTTCAACAAGTTTTAAAGGGATTCAGTAAACACGTGGAGGAACGACGTTTACTGTCTTAGGGTAGACCGACGTGTATATGTCTACAGGAGACAAATTTAAGACTTTATACAACCCTGAGTTTCGCGGTTACGATCTTTATAGAAAGGACGATCTTAGTAGTAAGAGAGCTAAAGAAGTAGTGTCTGTTCTCGCCAACACAGCGTACCACTGCGATTTACTCCCACTTCAGACAACCTTATATGCAGAATCATTGTAGAGCTTATGGGACTTAACTGCAGGGTCCTCAGTCCCTAAACATACAAACTACTTATGAACTAGTTAATACTAAAGACGGCACAAATATCCATGCCCGAGCTGGGGTTCGAATCCCCGACTTTAGTGGCCGTGCAGAACGTGACTGACGAGCCGCAGACCGCTCGGCTAATGCGGCCGGCTATATGCAGATGTAGTGTGCATACATACAGATCACTGATTGACTGCTCACTTTAGCTGCCCCCACATGACGTACTTGAAGAGGAAGTTGTTTATGACCTAACACAGCATCACCATCCTTTCATCCGGTTTGGTGATTTTAATGGACATACTGGGCTTTATGGCTTTGAAACAACCTCTCCTTGCAATTAAGGGGCTTCTAGTTTCGTGATTCATTCATTTAGTCAACACCCGAAAACCCATGCACTTCTGTACTGCAACGAGATCGTTCTTTGCCATTGATCTCTCACTTTGCTCTCCAGCTCTTGACCCCACTAGTCAATGAGAAGTGGTCGGTGACCAATATGGTAGTGATTATTTCCCAATCTGGAGCCACAAGCCAGATGGAATGAAGCCCGTCACGCAACCACTACTATGGGTCCTCTTAGTTCAGATGGGACACATTACAGCAAGGTTGCTGCGTATGGACGTCAGGTGTGCGTCCATGAATGGGTGCATCATATCACCCAAATGATCCTCGACGTCGCTGATCCATTCGCTTCAAGTCTTCAGGTCGACCGAAAAGACAGCCCTTCCCTTGGTGGAATGAAGAATGTCGTTCTGCTATGAGGACCCGGTGGGTGGCTCTGCGTCCGACTGCAGACATCTTTGCAGACTGTCGAGTGGCAAGGGACAAATGTCCACAACTCATTCGCGAGAATAAAATGAAGTTATGGCAATATTCCTTGATTCCGTTACTCGTTCTACAAACAATTCTGAAGTATGGTAGACCATCAGGGGGATATCTGGCAGAGGAGGGAGGTTTCCGGTGGCTGCTGTGATTGGGAATGGTACTTTTCAGACATACCCCAAGATATTACCCAGACTATAACGGCTTATTTCTGTATTATTACTGCTACTGCCAATGATACTACAGCTTTACAGCGCCACGGAGCGGCTGCTGAGAGGCAATTTGGACTTCCGGTCCACCACACACGACGGCTGTAACCGCCCCTTCCCCACGTGGGCGTTGGATGCTGCATTGTCTGCGGTTCGTGATATGTCCTCTGTTCACGAGAGAATCCATTACAGCAGGGATTGTCAAACATTTTGAGTCACGGAGCACCTTTAAAAAAGGAACTAAAGGCGGAGCATTAAATTTTACGTCGCAGATATATACAGCATTTGGTAAAATCAGTGACAGTATTATTGACGTAGCAAGGTAATTTCACCATTTGAGCATACGAGACATTAATCTTAATCACTGTAAATGTTTATTTTATCCACAATTTCACATTACACAGAACTTCACGCATATACAACAAACAGTAACAAAACATTTGAGAATAGATTCAGTAGAGGAGTTGTGTAGATCCACAATCTTTTTCACACACAGATAAATAGATATTTAAAGATATAGTTACAAGTTTTCCTTGGTTTAGGAAAAAAAGGATGTCATTGACAAAAATCAGACTGTTTTAATTTGCACGATATTGTACAGTTGCGACCGATTATCTTGCTCAACACAGAGGGGATCTGTATTTCGTTTTAGTTGAAGCATATGCAGAAAAAAAATAGTCCCGTAAATACGTGGTTGAGAAAGGCTGAAGAAGAAGTATAGCTTTATCTGATGAGATTTTTATCTCGTCGTTTAGTGTACACTAAAATTCCGAAACTAATTGCTTAGTTTGAAACTTTGCGGTTATCTCGGAATCTGATGTCAAATCAAGTAAGAATTCATACTGCTGCGACGTCAAAGACGCTGTTTTTTTATGTTTTCTTGCAATCTGGCTGGAAAATATAAGATTGAAGAATCAAGCAAACATAACAGGTGAACTTCGAACTCATTTACGATATCGTCAAAAATGTCTGATTCGAGTTCATCTCTGAAGACGTTTGTCATTGTAAAACTATCCATGCTTACATTTTCTTTTGGTGATTCTGCCTAAAACTTTGGCTTTTTAAATACTTCGACATTAGCATAAAAATAGTCACTGCTTTTCCTTCGATGGACAGACATAAATCACAAGTTTTGTATAAAATATCGGCTAAATACGCCAACTTCATTAGCCAAAAATCATCACACAATTTCTCTCCCAAAGGGAAGTCATTTTCAGTCAAGAAGACTCATTTCTCAGTTACCTTTTACCACGGGAGAGCCACCTTACTTCTGTGTTAAGAAGACGTATAAAGACCACCCATGTCATCACCCAAGGTTTTGAACAGTCTCTTATTTGTAGGTCGTGATTTTATAAAATTTATAAATGTAACTTTAGTCCAAAACTTTGTTTTCTTTTAGGGCGTAAAACTACTTAGTTCATTAGCGCCCAACACTGCCCACTGTAAAATCGAACCGGGGTTACAACTTAAATGGCTTTCGCCATATTTGCACGTTGTATACAAAGTAAAACTAGGTCAGCGGAATGCGGATCATCAGCTAAAATATCAGACATTTCAAATGGTAAACATATCATGACGTAGACGATTAAAAACCGGACATTACACTAAAAGGTGGTATACAGTAAAAGTTTCATCACAGTGCTCACATAAGGGAGCAGGATCACCACGGAGCAAATACTGATGGCTACAACGGCAGTGGCCAATACCAAGCCGGGCCAGAAATCTCTCTTCTCGGCGAGAGGGTCGAGATGACGTTGACCAAAGATCAGGCACAGGTTTAATGGCTCGCAATTTGTTCCCTGACAGCTGACCAATGTAAAAAACCAGCGTGAGATGATACGCCGGGAGACGCCAGCACGAAGGTCATCAGAGGTAATACAAAAGGTAGACAGCCGAGGGAGGAAAACTGCCTCCTTGGCAGCCGTATCCGCAGACTCATTCCACAACACTCCCACGTGGCCAGGGACCCACAGAAACGTCACAGCAGTTCCGCTCGCTGAAAGAGAGGTAAGATAATCGTTCAATACTGTTTTCATAGAAGGCTGCATTTTCTTCATTGCAAGAACGTGAAGTATGCAGTGACTACTGCTGCACCCCTTGGAATTTTATTTTGCGACGGCGCCAAACGTCTTACCAGTCATTGATTTTGCTCCATATGTGCACACGTCGACACATCTGTTCCTTGGTATGTTATTCTCTGTGAAAAAATCGTCCAATGATTTTAAAATTTCAGTGCCGGTTGTCTTAGTCTTCAATGGTTCGCACAGAAAAAGATTCTCTTGAAAGAGTCCATATGTCGGTAGCGCACAAATACCATTAATATTGCCAAACCAGCTACATCGGCTGATTCATCCATCTGAAGTGAAAATGCAGTGGGTTTAATTCGTGAAATTACAGTACATTTCACATCCTCCGATAAGTCCCAGATTCGCCGTGAAACTATCATTTGACAGAGGAACTGCTTCTAAGATGTTAGCGGCCTTTTCGTCCAACATGCATTCAACAGTTTATTTTACACAAGGCTTGATAAGCGTTTCAGCTATTGTGTCGTCTTCACCAGTTTGAGCAACTCTGTAACTTAAAAAGTGAGATGGCATCAGTGCCTTTTCGTTGACTGTTTTTGAAAGGTGGTATCATGCTTTTCTGCACCTATCCGATTTCAGTATACTTCCTTATAAAAGATATACTTTTGTTTATTCTTGCATTCTGGATGCACCTCTGAAAATGACGACCCAATTTTGCTGGCAACATTGAAGTATTTGGCAGGACTTAGCTGCAAATTATGCACTGAGGTTGATTGTCTGTGGTCTCAGTGAATCCAATATCCATTTAAGAATCGTGATGTCTTCTTTTTAAAGTTTTGGGAACTGTGGGACTGGTCTCTGCTGAAGTACAGCTACGTTACTTGGGAATTTCAGGAAGCGGTGTTGCAGCCACGCCGCGGCGGAGCGGCCGAGCGCATTGAGGCGCTGTGCTACGATGCGCGAGGCCGTTCCCTGTCGGGGGTTCGAATCCCCCTCGAGCATGGTTATTTGTGCCATCTTTAGTATCGGCTAGTTCATAAGTAGTTTGTACGTTGAGGGACTGATAACCCCGTAGTGAAGTCCCATAAGCTCCACAAAGATTTGAACATTTTGGTGAAACCGCTGTCGCTGATTCGCCAGGAAAACATCCTGTTCAACCTCCATATTCTCCACTGCAGTTAGGAAGTAATATGTTCATAAGCTTGGTGCAGTAAGGACATAACTGAAGATAATAGAATTTTACATTAAGCTTCGTAGTTATAAAAATATGTACTTAAGAACCGTACAAAGAAACAAATAGTTTTATTACAGAAATCCTGGAAATATTCCTTTTTCGTTTTGAAAAACTGGCTGCCCTGTTGGGGACTGTGTCCCCTGCAGCATCGAATAAAGCCAACCATTGAATAATACGTACCTCTCGGATGTTGCTGATTGTATGTCTATTCCAACTACCATGAGAGAAGTTTTGTTGTTTAAGGACCACGTTTTCAGTCAGGGATCCATTGAAACGTTTCACCATTACACTACAAAACACAGAGCTAGACGTAAGTTCTTATAACTTACATCATATCTGCCAAACTTTCGAAAGGAAGTATTTGATAACGTCTATTACCGTGGCTGTTATCACCTCAGCAGACGCTTATAATTTGCAGCAGTATTCTCTGATTAAAATTATTTTGAGATTGAAAAATGCCAACATGCCACGTGCTCATGCGATCGACAGTTGCAAGGGCACAAACGAAACTAGTCATCTGCTTACCGATTGTTGGCGCACATCTGTGTTGGTAGTTGGTGGGGGACTGCTGCTTCTTCTGTACTCTGTACGTATGACGACGCGAAGTTCACCGCCATAACACGTTATGAGCAAATAATAACTATGGGACGGGTATTAAGTCACACGCATGCCGCATAATAAAACGATTGAGACAGTTACGGAAATCGTCCAGTTTCAACCGAATGAGGGAAATTTTAGGATTAAAAAAATTTGAAAAATTTCGAATGTGGCTCAAAGCATCGAACATTCTCGGTATAAAAAGAAACTTAACCTTCAGTTAATAAATCCTGTAAAGGAGACTACTTGCTGCTCATTCAAAATTAGAGTTAATAACGCGATGAGAAAATTAAACTCCTTGCCTGTTTGTCGATTCAAAAATTTTCTTACCTTATCTCAAACTTCGCCAAGAAACGATGTTAAAACTTTGTCTGGAAATCACGGAACTGTTAAGGGAAAGTAACCAATTATCAAGCCGGCCGCAGTGGCCGAGCAATCTGCGGGGTGCCAGTCACAGTCTGCACGGCCGCTACGGTCGAGGGGTTCGAATCCCCCCCTCGGGCATGGATGTTTGTGCCCTCTTTAGTATAAGATAGTTCATAAGTAGTTTGTACGTTTAGGGACTGATGACCCCGTAGTTAAGTCCCATAAGCTATACAAACATTAAACAACCAATTATCAAAATACGTGGAGCTTATGGGACTTAAGTACGGGGTCATCGGTCCCTAAACTCACAAACTGCTTATAAACTAGCTAATACAAAGGAGGGCATAAATAACTATGCCCGAGGGGGGATTCGAACTCCCGACCGTAGTGGCCGTGCAGACAGTGACTGGCGCGCCGTAGACCGCTCGGCTACCGCGGCCGGCTTTACACTCTATACTAAAAACGGATGCATATTAGTTATATGTCAATCACTTTGAATATCGTCTGTGTGGTCACTGGAATTGCTGTCAATTTCATTACTAGGTTCCTCGTGCGTCGACGTAATCTAAATATGACGAAGTTTGGTTAACAGCAATTTTTGCCAATTTTTCTACCAGAGCACATTTTTATTGCTCTTTGCTACGTCATAGTTAATCATTTCAGAGAACTTAAGTGGCAGTAATGTGACGGAAATATGAGCACCTTATCTCCGTACGTTTTTGCCAGTTAATTTGAAACGTATTCTTTTCTGAATCGTGAGAACAAGTAATTCAGAACTTCAATATTCGTGTACTATAGGATTTTTTTTCTTGTTGAGGTACTCAATATGTTTTGTTTTCTGGCAGTTACAGCACTTTGTAGTGACATGAGGCCCCTATTCCACGCTTAAAAACAATTTGAATTTAATGCCTGCATTTTGCGTACGTTAAGACTTGACCGTAAGTCCACTGAATGTATAGAAGGTCTATCAGACGAGAACATTTTTCGCTACAAGCACTCCAAATTTTAGACTATAAGATGTAAAAAGGGTAACGTTCTTAACAAAATAGTTTATTTACAGTTGCTTCATAAAGAACGGATAGGACCTCCTTCCTTGCAATATTTTTGTGCAGAAAAGGAATGTTTACCAATGGACAAACTTCAGCAGCACATGTAGGTCTGCCTTATTTCCATATAAATACCTTTGTGATTGTACAACAAAAGAAGCAGTATTCAGAAGCAGAAAACACTGTTCTTGGTGCTCCATTTCTCCGTTTCCCTCTTTGCGGGCTGCTGTCATGCTCCTCAAATAAAAAAATAAAAAATATAAAATAAATAAAAATAAAAACAAACAAAAAGAGTGAAAGATGGTAAGGTATGTGTCACCATGGCAAACAACAACATTGCGAGCGCATGGAGCCCGAGAAACAAGTAACAAAGGAATGGTCAGACTTGTTCATGCCGAAATATTTGCCGATTTTTTTAGCACTGTTAGTTAACATTGAAGGAAGTCTGTATGATTAATGTTAGCTGCTGACATGACCTGGAAGTCACCTAAAAAAAAAAATCACGAAATGGCTGTTTTTCCTGCTTGGCGCTTGCGGTGACGGCTGGCCTGGAAATGGCGAGTCCCGAGCTGCTGTTATAGTGAGCGTTGTGCACATGGTCGGGATGTGCGGCCGTCTTATCGCGGCGTTCACTAAAGAGGAATATCGTTGCACGTTTTTGGCGGAAAGGGAAACGAATATGCGTTTCTGTGGCATGCACTGCCTTTTCATTTCTGGTACGTATTTCGAAACATACCGTCCTGAAACTGGTTAGAGATGTGAAAGATATTCTATACATCTACATCTATACCCCGCAAGCCATTTTACTGTGAACATTCAATCTCCCATCACAGGTGATGGCAAACACTGTAAATGTTTTGCTGCTTGCCATGGAGATATACTACTGACGCCAAATGAAGCAATCAACAGAAAACACGAGTGAGGACTATGATGTGGGACATTGTAGTTAAACTTCTAGACGAGCATGTAAATAGCGCAGACAAGTGGCTAGAAACGACTGAAAAACTCGATATTGCAGACTGTGACTCTACAGACGGCGAAGAAACTGAAGAAAGTTGCACACATGAAGACTCTTCGAGTGATAGTGCCACGTACCATCATCAATTATCTGCGAAAGCAATACCAGCAACTACATTATCAGACAAAGGAAAAGCGGTGAAGTATTGGTTGAACGAAAGTGGTAAGAAACCCCTATGTGTCAATACTGTCCAAAATAGGTATCGCTTTGTCCGTTCTGAACATGAATTGTATAGATGGAAAAGGGAAGTCGCTGGACGACGTAAGAGTCGACTGGAAATTGCGACGGAGATCAATGCGCGACTTTTTGAGCAATTTGGCCGGCCGCGGTGGCCGAGGGGACTGAGGCGCTCCAGTCACGGTCTGCACGGCCACTACGGTCGGGAGTTCGAATCCCCCTAGGGCATGGATATTTGTGCCGTCCATAGTATAAGGTAGTTGTTAAGTAATTTGTAAGTTTAGGAACTGATGACCCCGTAGTTAAGTCCCATAAGCTTAAACATTTGAACATTTTTTTGAGCAATTTACCGATGCCAGACGACAGTCATTGAGTGTCAGCGACTCAACGTTTCGTGATTCGGCGTTAGAGATTGCCAACGCGATAGGCGCTAAAAAATATACAGCTTCTCAAAGTTGGATTAGTCGCTTCAAAAGATCACATAAAACTGTGGCACGAAAAATGACAAAATTTGTATCGAGAAACAGGTCGGAGAATGAAGTGAGTCAAATGGAAATGATAGCTTTTCTTGCGACTGCAAAAAATAAGATCGTCAGTTTTAGTGAATCTTACGTTTACAATGCAGATCAGTCAGGTGTTCAAAAAGAAATGCGTGCGAAAAGAACACTGGCATTCGAAGGGGAAAAACATATTGAGGTAATTGCGCAGTCCACGACTGCACTCACCCATTCATACACTATAATGCCCATAATTAGTCTGGATGGTTCATTGCTGCCTAAACTATACGAGTGTTTTGAAGAACCAACTGGACGTTTTGGACCACGTGTCAAACAATGTTCTACGCAGACAATCTTGTGGTAGACTCATCGAAGTCTGCAAAAATGGTAAATGTTAACGTTACACTTTTCATGCTTCATGCTTTTCTTCTGTTCTGCGGGATCAAACCGATTCAAAAATGTTCGAATGTTTGTAAAGCTTAACGGACTTAACTGTGGGGTCATCAGTCCGTAAACTTACGAACTACTTATGAACTACTTACGAACTAGGACGGCACAAATATCCATGCCCGAGGGGGAATTCGAACCCCCGACCGTAGTGGCCGAGCAGACCGTGACTGGAGCGCCTCCCCCCTCAGGCATGGATTTTTGTGCCGTCTTTAGTATTATTTAGTTCATAAGTAGTTCGTAAGTTTAGGGACTGATGACCCCGTAGTTAAGTCCCATAAGCTGTACAAACATTTCAACATTTTTGATAATGGACACATCTACAACAATTACGACACAGTGTAAACTTCATTGTTCTACCACTAGATTCAACTTTTTACGTAATTCGGGCTCGCAAGTTTTACAAAATTAGCGCTGCTGATAATCGGAAGGTGGATCTCGACAATACCTTCAAATACTACCTTCACTTGTTCCTCTAATTAACCATTGTTAAAACTAATTACTTATGACGGACAAAGTTCATCGAACGTAAATTTCAAGGAATCTTTACTCGTCGATTGCGAAATCACTGAATCGTATTCATTTCTAAACAAGTACAATGAACACACTTAAAGGCTACAAGCTGACGCAGAGTCTTACTACGCGAGCGAAGTATGGCGCAGCACTCAGTACGGCACTTCCCACCTCCTGCGCTTCCATCGAAACACTGAAACATTCAGCCATGGAAGCGCGCACATGAAAATATTACCTACTTAACTGCACTCGATACTTCTCTACACGCCGCTCAAGGGCGCAAAAAATCACTAGATCGAAATGTTTGTCTCATGTATTTATTTTAAAAAGTACTTAAAATACCATTACCTTTTCGTGGAGCACCTGGAATTCTTTCGCGGAGCATAGTTTGAGAAACTCTGCACAACAGTATGCTACGATACCTGACAAGACAAAACAGTGAAGTCCTCCACCTTAATAATACCAGTTTCCTGACTCATGTAGGGAGGCCATTTTAATCGCCGCTGGCCGCGGTGGCCGAGGGGACTGCGGCGCGCCAGTCACGGTCTGCACGGCCACTACGGTCGGGGTTTCGAATCCCCCCCTCGGGCATGGATATTTGTGCCGTCCTTAGTAGTAGCTAGTTCATGAGTAGTTTGTAAGTTTGAATATTTTTAATCGCTCTTATAAAACCTGGGAAAAACGAAGCAATAATCTTAGTGTTGCCCTCGCTAGCTGGATGGGAGGGGCTTTGGAGAGGATGGTCAACTGCTTCAATGTATGGGTCATAGAATCCAGGAAACTCCTTAGCTACTTTCAGTGAGGGTAGAGGAGGTTAAAACTTTCATAAACTGTAATACCTGAAGACGGCTGCGCAAAAGGCTTTCCTGCGTTGACATCAACTTCTGGATGTACTTTTTGATATCAAGAAGGCGTAATACTTGGGCGCATCTTATTCTCAGGCAGCTCCACGAATGGGAGTTTCGTGATTTTTTTTCCAACTTTTATTCGGTCTTTCATTTCTCCACGTTATTTTAGATACAGAGTCCGTGACGCCCTTTGGGATTGCTTTGAGGAAGAGGACGGTGTCCCACAGAGTAGTGTTGTGTTGTGTTATTTTGATTGACGTAGCTACTAATGGTATTACGTCAGTCGTTAAATGTCCTGCCAAATGTTCTTTATTTTTGACGTCTTTTCTGTCTTTTACTCTTCCTCCAGCCATGAAACAACAAAACGGCAGTTGCAGTTAACACTTTGAAGGAGGGATGAATGGTCCAGGAAGGAACAGTTTTTCGCATTAAAATCTGTGTTTAAACTTGCCTGAAATACGAATAAGGGAAATCGTTCTGAATTTTGAAGACACAGTTTTCTAGGCCTCACACTTGACATGAAACAATCATGGCTGCCACACCTGAAAGATCTGAAACGACAGTGCCTCAAAGTAGTAAGTTTTTTTAAAATGTCTTAGCCACATTTCATGGGGAGCGGAAAAGACTTACAGAGCATTTGTGCGATCTCCGCTCGAATACTGGTGTACGGGATGTGGGTCTGCAAGAACTTTTTATTTAAAGATGTTGGGCACGGTGCATCATGGGGAGATTATGTTCGCCACTGGGGCATTCCGGGCCAGCCCCATATCCAAACTGCGCGGAAGCTGCTGAGCCGTCGCTTCAAATACAGCTCAAATCAAATATTTGTAAAGCTATGGGTCCAAGCTATAGTCATCGATCGCTAGACTTATGAACTACTTTAACTAACTTACACTGACGACATGCCCGAGGGAGGGCTAGAAACTCCGACGGGGATTAGCCGCACAATCCACAGCAAGGCATCTCAGAGTGCACAGCTATTCCCGCGGGGCCACATATGGCGACAACTCCTTATGGTGCACCAGACATGTACCTCACTGTCCAAGCCACATACACCAGCATACCATACCGTTGGTTAGCCTCTACGAATAGGATTTTTCGTACTCGGCTACAAGAAACGAGGGCTTTCGGTATTGGCACTCAGGAGTGTCTTTCAGATACTGGTGTGCCTCATGTTAACGTTTTATATCGACGATGGAGTCTATGTGCTCCTCCTGAGGCCCAGACTAATGTTAGACCTGACTCAAAGAAAGGTATTAATTCCGATAGCACGCATCAACTTTTTTATATTTGTTTTTCAGGATTTGCCTTCCTAATGCGTACTTCTTAGCAGAGCTTTACGCCATCCTGAATGCGTTGGAGCAAATGCGACGTGTTTGGGTACACGGTTTCTTTTCTTCTGCGATTCCCTTCGCGTGCTGCAATCCTTATAAAACTTGCAGCCAGCTGAGAAGATAACGCAGTTCATTCCTGATAAGACTGTGCTCCCTCTAGCAGCTGGGGAGTGTCATTCTGGTGGGTGCAAGAACATTTGGAAATTCGGGGCAATGAAACGACTGATCGGACTGTGAAAGAGGCCAGCGGATGCCGTTATATAATGCAGTGTTCTGTTCCTCTGCATTACGTTCTCTCTGCTGAGGGCTCTTCAATTGTGGGAGTAAACGTGGCTGGCAGTGCCAGTTAATAAGCTTTGGTTGGTTGAACCAATTGTCCGACCGTGGCGAACCGCCTGTCAGTCATTCAGGCGGCATGAAGTGGTCCTGACACGCCTCATAATCCGGCAGTGCCCCTTGCCACGCAGCGATTTACTCCGGCAAGAGAATCCCTCGTTTTGTCACGCCAACGGCATGCAAATTACTTTATGCCATATTTTAGGTGACTGTATTTCATATACTGCTAAGAGGGCAGCGCCGAATCTTGGTGGTGTGACTTAATTGTTGACAAGGCGAATGTGACCAAACTTTCATATTTTTTAATTCTGTTGATTGTGGCCTAAGCTTTTAACTAGTCGTTTTAGTTTCTTGCAGAGTGGCTGGCTGATCCATTTTATTTCGGCGATCAGCAGCCAAGTTTCCCAGGTTTCGTGTTTTCACTACTTGTGCAAATTTCTCTTACTAGGCAACCTTATATTATAGACTTACAACAACGTTTTCGTGCTTTTGTTTAGTTGCCTACACAGTTTGTATCTTTTAATTTATGTTGGCTGTCTTTACTGTTTTCCTCTGTACTTAGTTCGCAATCATCGCGTACTGAATTTGTGAGGACGCTAAAGACCTAGTTCCCGTGTGCCCAAATTACCTTACCTAACACATCCATCATCCGTAAATGGACACCCCATTCTCTTTCTTATGCAATAAATAGCGTGAGAAATTACACAAACAATGGCGTTCGTTGCATAGTAATAATCCAATTACATCCCGAGAGCTAGCAAAGGGAATTTTACGCTTGAAAAAGGCACCGTGCAGCTAGTGCACGACCCGAAACTAAAGCCGTAAGCGTGAGCTATCTACGCGCTTCATTTATGGCTTCGCAATTTTCTGGATGTAATTGACGTATTGCGATGTTACAAACACCATTCAAATTGTAACTTTTGATGCTGTCGTTTGCATAAGAAATATTAGGTACCCACATTAAAGAACATAATTTTGTGTTGAAAATAATATTTGCTTACTTTCATAAGCCGCTGCTATGCTTTCATGCTCGAGATTGTCGTTTTTCAATATCGTTGTTCTAGAGATATTTGGAGCACCCTCCATACAGGATGAATCACATAACTAGGGAAACAGTGGCGTCTGTAAATCATTTAGTTAGTTAAAGTGAAAATAAATTATTTAATTTTGGTTTCTAATTTACTTCATTCCAGTTATTGTTCTACAGAAATAGACTTCTGATTTGTCACTGAATGAAAAGCGGGAAAGTGCAGTTTCTAATTGCAAGCTTGCAGCCAAAAAGCGGTTTTTGTTATCTATCCATGCATTTTTTTTCTTTTAGTCTATAAAAGGAATTTCGAGATCAACTTCTGTCACGATAGGTCCGAAAACAGCTCTGAAAGATGTCCGTAACCACATGATAATAAATCAATTTAAGATTGGTGATGTGTGTTGACTGTCGATTGGTAAATTGTGTCATATGTGAACCAATGAATATCTTACATTCCGCATGGCACGTTGTGTAATTCGTCACCGAGAACAAAGGACAAATTTACTTAATATTCCAACTGGCAATCGAACACGGGCAATCCACAGCTAAAATTAAGGAACATGTTTAATCTACCATTAACTTATGGCAAGAATGGCTGAGTTAGCTAGTTTGCTAGTGATGAACAATACTGCATAAGTGAATGGTCATGAAAGTGGTTTCAAAAAATTTTCAAATGTTTGCAAAGTTACGGGAACTGCTATATCGGTAGCTGCGATATGGCGGCCGTCACATGGATGGGTTGGCAACATCCCCTTCGCGGGCCGCCACAGAGCGCCCCGCGAAGCCACGGCCGATGGGGGCGCCGCCAGCGCCTTCCTACTGAGCGCCCGAGGACACCACGCCAGGTGACCTCCTGACGGCGACCTGCACTCATCTAAATACCTTGCTTGTATCTAAATAGGATAGCTGCTGTTACCTGGTTTCTATTTAAGTTATGTATCGTAATTATTTTGGAATATATGACTAATGGTTCGATGTCTGTAGCAATTCCTCAGAGTTCCCGACTATGGCGTACAACCTGGAATCCACCTTCTGCGTGATCGCTAAGGACACAACAGGAACGAACTGCACTGGTCTTCGTTCCATAAACTTACAAACTACTTAAATTAACTTATCCTAAGAACAAAACACACACACACACACACACACACACACACACACACACACACACACACACACAAGAGGGAGGAGTCGAAATTCAGACGTAGAATGGCCGCACGCACCACAGCAAGGCGCCTCAGCGCTCACGGCTGTTCCGCCGTGAGCGACAGTGGTTTGTCTTTTAACTTTGTGACAATAATAACAAACTTTTTCTAAAACAATCTTCCATCATTTAATAGTTTGGTCAACACTGTTGCTTGAAGGATACTGTTATGTGCAACCTGCTGAAACGCGTAGTTTCTAGCCAATGTACATCATACATCTTTTTTACATATCTGCCTTGGACTTCTGACAGAATAATGCACCTCAAGGTGAGCTACCGAGCAAGGTGGCACAATGGTAACACACTGGACTCGCATTTGGAAGGATGGTGGTTCAAATCCACCTCCGAACATCCAGACAGTGGCGGACTAAGTGATGAGATTGGGGGGGGGGGGGGGGGGCGGACCGCCACGGGCCCCTGGAAAGCTTTTTTTCCCTTGGGCGCCCTTCGCATCTCGTTCTGGGGCCTGCAAATCTCGGAAGCTGTTTTTCTTAGACTGTCCCGTTCCTCTCGTCCACGGGGACTCCAAATCTCAACAGTTACTTCTTTTATAGTAGTGCATGTATTTCAAAGTGGACGGGGTACCCCGTTTTTTTTTTTTTTTTTTTGCCGCCATCCTGGGCCTCCCACAGCCGCTACATCCATATTTAGTTTTTCACTCCAGGCAAATACTGGGACGGTAACATTCAAAGGTTACATCCGATTTCCTTCCCCCTTCCTTAACTAAAATTCCGAGCGTGACTCCATGTCTAATGACTTCGCTGTCGACGGGACGTTAAACCCTAAGATTCATTTTTCCTTCTACAAGCTGAGCGGTCATTAGTATAATTACGACAATTTATTAGAAATTCCTGTATCTTTGCTGGAAAAAGGAAGGAAAAAGTGTAGCTGTCAGTTCCGCGAACTAAAGTGGCTTATATAAAGTAACAGTGTACGATTATAATGTGATGAATTGAAACTGCTGTGTATTACACAGCGGGAGAGAAGACTGAATGAAGGAACACTTAACTCTGCGATGCAAAGCGAGAAGCGATCATCATCTACTCGATGGGAGATGCATTGTGTAATTGTTCCAGAGTACACCATACGTCTCAATCTTACAATCACGAAAAAAAAAACCGGTAAGATAGATTGAAGTATCCTGTTGAAGTTGTCTGTGAAGCTGACGTCTTCATTTGACAACTGACGTAGGATTATTTTATTTCCTACTTATTTGTGTGAAAAGCCTTTCAGAATGGAAGAGACTGATTATTCTGTTGTTGCAACGGTAGGGGACGAAGCTATTCCGAATGTGAGTGATAGACAAGCACTCTTGAGGAATAACATGCAGGAGATAATGTAAGTACTGATGTATTAAACATTCACCTTAGTGTTAAACATGGTCCTCGAATCCCTCCTCTTCCGACAGATCAACCGACATCTACACCAACATCACTCTTACTGCGTGTCGCATTGAGGCTGACGACCGTATTTATGTATACTCAGGTCCCAAAGTTCGCCCAACTCATTTCCCAACGCATCAACACCTATAAATCCGCCATCTTCGTCTCCCTTGAACTAGGAAAAGCAATTGACTTTACACGGCATTCCAGTCCCCTTTTCAGACAATAGACATTTGCACTTACAATTCATACGTCACTGTTATGCAGCCTCTCTCTCCAACCACCCATCCCTTGTCAGTGTGAAAATATAAATTCCAGTACCCTCCACCCAGTTACAGGATATTCAGCAGTTCCACCGGCTCTGCTTCCTTTTATCCCCTGTACATCACACATATTACCAACTCACGTCTTCCACTATCCTCGGGCCGGCAATTAACGTGATACTCTCACCTACTAACCAACCAACAGGTGGTCCATAATGGATTAAAACTACTAACAAGCTGAAAGAGGGGACTACACACCTCTATTGTCCTTCACACATGCAGTGCTTTGATCCAACCCATCCTTTGCTATATAAATGTTGCACGGGTACCTGTCGCAATGAAGTTTTAAAAGTCACTCCAGACCTTTAACGCCATTGACAATGCACCTACTTCCGTATGCGTTTACCTTCCACTATTGGGATTCTGTACGAACTTACCAAATTACCACCTCTGCATACTCACATTGAACACTTCTGAATATTCACTACCATTCGAAATCTCCAACGACTCTACAGTGTTCCCTACAACTACCAATTTTAGTGTGCTCCCCTGCTTGACATCCAGATAACACTCAACCAGCACTCTCTCCTCATCCTCTCCAAAAGAATTTCAATTATCTCCTCCCAGATTATGAACTCCGTCCTGATATATACCCTAGTATTTGTTGTTATGAAAATGAATAGTGAAAGTGCTCCATTTCAACCAGTGTCACGTTTCGTCAAGTGTTTCTTAGTGATGATTCTTTCAGTTTTATTTGTGCTTTTAATACAAAATAATAAAGAATTTCAAATGTATATTCCCCATATATATCCCCTTTTCAACATTTAAAACTGATCATTATTTCCTGCTATTTTTTCCATATTGTCATTAATTTTAGGCTGGAGGGCTGGATTTTATTTTAATTTATTTTTTTTTTTTTTTTTTACAGCTCCGAGCCAATTGTCCCTACCACTTCAACTCCACCTATGGGCGAGGAGCGAGATGAAAGAACAATAGACAGTAAACGATATACCTCGATTATCTTTAGTTGTGAAGTTAGAGCGGAACCAAAAGTTTTCGATGATACCACTGTTGGGGACTGGTTTTATATAATAATATGGTGACTAAAAATTTTACCGATGTTAATATTTTTTGACATAAATAAGATAATAGAAACAATACAAACTGGAAGTAATACAATAAAGGTGTATTATTGGAAGGAAATTTGACAGTAGTCTAGTGGCAGTAATAAGATAGCTTGTGATGTTGAAAATTTTAAAATGGAAACTAACGATAAATACTAGAGATTTAAAGCTATCAGAAATTAAAATTGATGGTATAATTAAGTAGAAAACCAATGTTACCTGCCGTATCAACGTATAGAAGTTAATTTACGACCTTAATCAGGAAAGTGGCTGATGGAAACAAACAGGGGGCAGCTATTGTAGGATTAACACGTGAGAATGCCCATAATGCTGTAAACATTACAATTAATGCTGAATGTGAACATTATCATGTGTTGTATTTTTTCGCTTGAATTTATTGCAATGTAATGTAGAATAATTGAATCTAAAGTCTGAAATAATAACACTGATGTAAGAGCATGACAGGTTGACAAAAGCAGAACATAACATTAGAATTAGTACTAACAATGAGGGTTGTAGTATGGCGAGATACAGTTTCAAAGACATGTCCAGACAGGTAACGTGCATTTAAAATAATTTCGGACTGATTTTGAAATTGTTTTGAGTTTTCTATGGACCGATCAGCAAACAATTAGATTTTTACGTTAAAATTGTTGAGCGAATCTAGAACAACGTGTGTAACAGCTAAAGATCAATAGGAAATGTTAGGGAATTCCAATGAAGCAAGAAAATTGGTTTAGACAAAGATCTAATTAAAAAAACAGTTCTTGGGCTGCTGAGAAAATCAGTGTTAGGAAGGAATGGGTGAAAATATTTGCTTAAATATGAGCGACAAATTTGTCATATTTAACACACAAGTCAGAAACAAAGATTTATCCCATCAAAAACCATAAAATGTACAAAAAAACAAGCCTTGCTAATAACTCCTTCCACTGTGAAAAACGTGAGAGATCTCATCAGAAACCAATGGTAAACCAAATGGGTTATTTGAGCTAGTGTTAATAGAACCATCTATTCAGTGGCGCAACCATGCGGGGTGGGGGAGGGGGGATAATCGGGGTGTAGCGCCCCTCCCCCCCGCAAGTACCACTCAAAGATTTAATTTTATTATATTTTGTTTCCTTTTTTTATTTATTTTTTAAACAGGTCAGTAGCGGAAATTTGAAATAGTACACATATACATCGTAACTATAATTTGCCAAGCACAAGTGAACGTCACAATGGGTCGCCAACGTGTTGCTGTCACTGAGATCGTATGCTGCTGTTACTGTGAACGGTTTTTTTACTGCTATGCTGAAGTTACGAGCCGATTGTTCATATGCGACGACCCGCTGCTTGGCAGGTCAGCGATGCCACCGAGTGAAATCTTATGAACAACAACAATGTTATTTTAGTTCCATTTTTACACATAGTCTTATGTTAATTATACGGTTAAAATCTTTACCTTTGGCTAGAAACCCAGAAACTGCTTAATTATTTTAAGAGCTGATAATATACACTCCATTTACAATGAATTGCTCATCTTGTACTTTCAAATTCATTTACGTCTCCATAGATACTCTGCTCATAACTTAAGTGCCTGGCAGATGGTTCATTAACGACTTTCATAACCTCTCTCTTCCGTTTGAAACACGTCCACATAACGCGTTCCATTGAATTGACTCCCCATTAACAAATGTTGACGAGATTCAGACAATTTTTTGAATGTCGCAAGACATTCCACTCGCAATATGCGAGATACCAGGCATTATGTATTGATTTAGTTCTATCTGTATGTAAAATTCTAAGTGTATGTTGTACATGAGGCCCCAAATATCTATTAGTGTGTACTGTGATGTGCTCCACGGGCCCTGGCTTCCACAGAGTGAATGAAACGTTTTATGTAAGAGTTTAGGACGTGCTAGGCGCGCCTCGTCTGTTTTGTGTTGTTGTTTCTTTCAAACTGGGCGTTGAATGTGTCTAGGCGAGAAGTAGGTTTGCCAACTGCTGAACAGAACCCAGTCTTAGCAAAGATTCCTAATGTAGCTTGCTCTTAACCTCCTTGGTTGGGGGTTGGTCAGGTTACCTGCCTGACGAACGGTGACGCTCTCTGGGCTCCCCTCCACTACCCCTCCTCAGCAACGGCTAGGCAGTGGTCGAGAGAGCTATTCATTCGCTTCTTGGTTCCTGGTAGGGTAAGTACCTCTGGGTTTGGTTCTGCTGTGGCCTCGTGTCTCAACTTAGTTCAGGCTCCATAGTCATACTTATGCCTTTTTGCAAGTTTAATTTCGGGAGTAGCAGCTACACTATGTGTAGTAGTGAGATTTTGCTTAATTTCCTACAGGATTCCTAATTTTATGTCGATTTTTGTTGAAATCTGATTCCGAGGCTCTGATGGTGTTTTGTTAGCATAATTCTTGAACTTTATAACTTATAAATCACGTCTTCGCCTGTTTAAATATGTTCAATGTCTTTCACGTTCTTATTGTAGTTGAATTCTAATATTTTCGGGGATTTGCGGCGTCTATACTGTTCGTACTTTGATGACAGAACACGTGGACGATATCAGACTAAGCCTTCAGCTTTTCCATCGTTCAGTTCACATGAGTGCTTAATAATTGTATAGATAATTTGCTAAGGTGTTTCCTAGTGAGGGTAGCATGATAATTTTCCCCGAAAATTGTCCATCCTGACTTGTAATCTGTGTACTTGACGGCCCACGTGCGCCGATTAGCATGTTCCCTGTTGTGGTTATCATCATTAAATAGAATTATTGCACTTATCTGAATTTTTGTGACCGAACTGTGTTGTGCTGTAGTAGTCTGTAACCTTGCTTATCTAATAGACATCATTCCTCTAATCAGAAAGAATGGTTACACGATATATTTCGCGATCTTATTCTCTTCTAAATCGATTTTGTTAACTTTATGCATAGTTTGTGTTCCAACTTAGTAGAGTGCTGGATTGATGTAACAACTTTAACCTTCTGTAGTTACCTTCTCCCTCTGCTAAACGAACGCCAGAGCGACCGTTTTTAGATATTTAATAAAATCTTGATTTAATGTATAGTTAGAAGTTCTAGGGAGACTAACTTTCGTCTGTACACCGCACTTTGTGGTCTTAAACCAAGTGCGTTTGTTTCTGATAGTTTATCATGAGCCTAAGCCACTAGCTTGACACATTATGGAAGCGATTTACTATTTCATTGTGCGTGAGTGAACCTTCGATCTGCATTCTCCACATTGCTTGGCTGTCGTCTTGGTGTATTGGTGACGGGTGCTTGATAAGTACCTGCATGGCTTGGCGTATGAATCTGTGTATGAATGTGCTGCAATTCCTCCGTTCCCCCCCTATGAAACGTGATCGTATTTATCCTGTACTCAACTTTTCAGGTGGGCAATTTTAGGGCCATGTAATTGTGGATATTTTGAACATTTAGTGTGTTTTTTATTGTAATTAAAAAATGGTCTTCCCCTTGCTGTTCTTGTTTTGAACAATAAATTAATTTGTTAAACTATAATCCTCTGTGCTAATTTAAATTCTCCCCCCTATTTTGGATTAATGTGAGGTAATTTGTTCATGTATCTTGTGTCTCTGCTCCCTTCTGGAGTAGAGAATATTTGCGTTTCCTTTGCCAACATTTATTTTTGATTTAGATCAATGATTGCGGATCATTATTTAATTTTCTGCAGTTTCCTCTAAAGATTACTGTAAAGGTAGAACTGTTTGCTTAACTTATAGTATCAGAGTTTTGCTTAAGGGAACTGTATACTTCCGCCGCTGTGTGAATATCGCCGTAATTAGATTTTGTGAGCAAGCAGTCAATTGTTAACTTCACAAACACGGCTAGTTAAAAGACAAAATAACAGCGAGCGAGTTTCACGTTCCATTCTCTAATATTGCGCGGGTAGAAATAACACGTAAAGCGTTCCGTTTTCGATCTGATTTCTCTTATTTTATTGGGATGGTCATATCTTCCTATGAGGGTGGGTGCTAGCAAAATTTTTTCAAATCCAGAAGTAAAAGTCGGTGACTGAAATTTCGCAAACAGATCTCGCCGCAACGAATAACTTCGTTCTTTTAATGATTTCCACCTCAAATCGTGCAACATTTCCGTGACGCTTCCTCCCCCGTAACGTGATAAAACGAATTGCCCTCTCTGAACCTTCTCAATGTCTTCCGTCAGTCCCACCTGGTGAGGGTCCCACAAGGGGCAACAGTACTCCAGGAGAGGACGCACAAGTGTGATGTAGGCAGTCTCTTCGAGGTGGTGCATCTTCGAAACGTTCTGCCGAGGAAACGTAACCTTTGGTTCGCCTTCCCCACAATATTTTCTGTGTGTTCTCGCCAGTGTAAGTTGTTCGTAATTGTAACTCCTAGGTATTTTGTAAAATTTACGACCTTGCGTTTTTACTGATTTATCGTGTAATTGAAGTTCAGCGGATTTCTTTTGGTGGTCATGTGTATTACTTCACACTTTTCTTTATTTAGTGTCAATTGCCAATTTTCGCGCCATGTAGAAATTTTGGCTAAATCGCTTTGCAGTTGCTTTTGATCCTTTGTTGATTTCACTAACCGATAAACGACAGCACCATCCGCGAACAGTCTAAGGGAACTATTTCGATTGTGTCCTAAATCGTTTATAAACACAAGGAAGAGTAAGGAACTATAACGCTTCCCTGTGGAACGCCAGATATCACTTCTGTTTTACTCGATGACTTACCGTCAATTACAACGAACTGTTCTTTCTGATAGGAAATCGTGAATCCAATCGCACAATTGGGGAGATATTCCATAAGCACGCAATTTCATAAGAAGCCGCTTGTGGGGTACAGTATCAAAAGCCTTCCGGAAATCCAGAAATATGGAATCTATTTGAGATCCCTTGTCGATGGCACTTAACACTTCATGTGAATAAAGGGCAAGCTGTGTTTCACAAGAGCGATACTTTCTGAATCCGTGCTGACAATTGGTTAATAGGTCGTTCTCTTCGAGGTAGTTCATAATATTCGAACAAAGTATATGTTCCAAAATCCTACTGCAAATCGACGTCAATGAGATTGGCCTGTAATTTTGGGGATCACTCCTATTGCCTTTCTTGATATTGGAGTAACTTGGGCAACTTTCCAGTCTTTGGGTACAGATCTTTCGCTGAGTGATCGGTTGTAAATTATAGCTAAGTACGGAGCTATTGCATCAGCATACTCAGAGGAATCTAGTTGGTATACAATCTGGCCCGGAAGATTTGTTTTTCTTTAGTGACTTAAGTTGTTTTACTACTCCAGGAACATCTATGTTTCGCATGCTGGCAGCTGTTCTTGGATTGATCACTGAAGTGTTCACTTTCGTTGTCGTAACTACTATACGGTTCTCGCATTGAAGTCCGCGCTAGGTTGCGAGTTTCAGTAAAAGACAGACAGTCTTGTGGATTCAGTGTCTTTTTTAATTTTGCATGCGTTTTTCTTTGTTTCTACAACAGTGATCTGACCTGTTTTGTGTACCACGGGGGTCAGCCCCCTCTTTTATTAATTTGGTATAAATCTCTCGATTGCTACTGATATTATGTCTTTGAAAGTAAGCCACAACTGATCTACACTCGCATTTTTAGTTTTGAAAGACTGGATACTATCACTCAGGAAAGCGTGAAGCGAATTTTTATCTGCTTTATTGAATAGATATATTTTTCGTTTATTTTTGGTGCATTTGGGAATTTCGACATTCAGTCTCGCTACTACAATCCGATGTTCGCTAATCCCTGTATATGTATCCTTGTGTCATGAAGTAGGATTAGATTATTTACATAGAGCTTATGTAGAATATAAATGTAATGTTGATCACAAAACGGGCTATACTCTAGTTTAATAAGGATAGTGCTGCTTCCAAAATTAAAATTGAGAGTATACAAGGAATAAATGAAAATTTTGATGCAGATTAACAGCGATTCTGAACGCCTACAAAATGTAAACGTAAGAATTGACGAAAATTAGACTACTAATGAGTGCATTACAGAAATGACGAAGGTAGAGAGGACGCTCTTCCCTCGGATTCGACAGGATCAGGAACAAGGTGGTGTTACTTTCGTAATGACGATTAAGAGGTTCTGAAACATACTCCAACTCACAGTTGTGTGAATATTCGAGACAGATTCGGGTGAGTTACACCAAAATACTCATTCAATAGATAAAGTGCAAATGATGCAGTAGTTACCTGAATAAGGTAACAAACAAGCAAGGAAAATAGAAAAGTAGTGGAATATACTAATAAAAAAATAGAAGGGGTCAAGAAAACTATTGCGAAGGTTTAGAACTGGTCAGAAAGGAAATTACACGTGTAACGATTGCTCTAGAAATGGTAAAGAAGTCCGTATCAGATGCGCAAAAGACAGCAGTAGACGCGAAAAAAGACGGGCGCATTGCAAAGTTAGAAGCAATTGGCGCAAGAAAACTTGCCCTGGCAGTGAATCGTGAAACTAAAAAGATACACAAAGAAGTTTCGGTGATTAAAACCATTCTAGAAACCTTAAGAGAATAACAAAAACGCGTCATTCGAGAAAAATGAAAAGTTGACAGAAAACAGCAAAGAAATTGAAATGCTAAAGCAAAAGCATGCCGAAATCGTCGAAATCAAACAACAGCACACGCGGATCACGCTAGGACAAATGAGCTGGTTCGTAATGTGCAAGAAGCCAACAGAAAATTCATCATATCAGTGCAGGTTCGTTACGAGTCATTCGTTCCGAAACACACATGTCCCGGACAAAATAATTCTCAGAAACGGGACATGATACCGCAACCCGTGGGCGATATCGTGGAAGGTGGGGACACGCAAAGCGTGATACTAGAGCGGGAAACTCTAAATACATCAAGTGGTCTGCAGAGAGCACAGGACGGAGGCAGTTGCGGAAGACAGCGCCTTTTTTTGTGGTTTTAGGGCGCACAACTGCTAAGGTCATTAGCGCCCGAATCAAAACTGGGATATACCCAAGGATAGTAAGACATTATATAAACAGCTAAAAAATATAGAATAAAAAACAAAGCGAAGAGCTAAATGTCCCTTGACAAATTGGTCAAGTTGATAAAATCCAATACTCTAGCAACAGCCTGCGCGTAATCAGCTAAAATTTCTTCCAGTGTGTCCGGCAGATGTAGTGCAAGCCGAACAGAAGGAAAATTGGAACACAATAAAACATGGAGCACCGACAGCGGGTGGCCACAGGAACATAACGGTGCGGGGTCACCAGTGAGCAAGTGGCGGTGGCTGAACCGGCAATGTCCGATTCGCAACCGGGCCAAGATGATCTCGTCGCGAGCGGCATGAGGTCATCCAAGCCACCGGGAGCGGTTTAATGGTCCGGAGCTTATTATTAGTAAGTGAAGACCACACATTATACCACGACGATAAGGCGCCACGAAAGAGCCCCTTGAATATCGTGCGATGGGACAGTACGTAGCTGTCCGACGTAAGAGAGTTGCAGCCTTGGCAGCGGCATCAGCAGCCTCGTTACCAGGCACGCCTGCGGGGGCCAGGTACCCACAGGAGGTGAACGCGAGGGCCGTCAGAAGATAATGACTGAAGGGAGCGGTTGATTCGGTGCACAATAGGATGGGCTGAAAAGGTGTCGCTCAGACTCTTGATGGCGCTGAGGGAGTCAGAGCAGATGACATAAGGAGAACTGTGTCGACGGATGAAGAAGTACAGCCTGATAGAGGGCAAAATGCTCCGCTGTGAAATTCGAGCAGTGGGCTTTAAGCCTGTACTGAAAACAGTCATCCCCGACGACAAACGCACATCCGACACCTTAATTTGTCTTTGAGCCATCCGTATATATGAAAACGGAGTTTTCGAGCCGTGCGCGAAGTTCAAGAAACCGCGAGTAGTATGAAGCATCCGAAGTACTCTCGTTTGGGAGTGAGGTGAGTTCGAGGTGAACGCGAACTTTAGCCTGAAGCGAAGGTGGCACTGGGCTCTCACCTATTTGAAATGTGGAAGGGAGAGTAAAATCGAGCTGCCGAAGGAAGCGACGAAAACGGACTCCAGGAGGGAGCAGGGCAATCGCAGACAGCCCGTATTGGCTATCGAGGGAGTCGTTAAAGAACGATAGATAGGAAGGATGGTGAGGCATCGAAAGCAAACGGCATGCATACCGACATAGTAATATGTCGCGTCTATATGGTAAAGGTTATTCGGCAGCTTCAGCATAGAGGCTGTCAACAGGGCTTGTGTAAAAAGCTCCTATCGCCAGGCATAACCCCCGATGGTGAATCGAGTTTAGGCGGCGTAAAATGGATGGCCGTGCGGAAGAATAAATGAAGCGTCCGTAATCCAATTTTGAGCGGACAGTGGACCGGTAGAGATGAAGTAGGACGGTTCGATCCGCTCCCCATGACGTACCGCTAAGAACACGGAGGACGTTAAGGGAACGAATACACCGGCCAGCCAGATAGGACACATGAGGGGAACAGCAGAGGTTCCTATCAAATATTAGCCCTAGAAATTTCGTCGTCTCCACGAAAGGCAGAGTAACGGGGCCAAGTTGGAGAGACGGTGGAATGAACTCTTTATATCTCCAGAACAACGCTGAAGACAGCGTTCCAGGAGACACGTTCTCTGGGCACTGCAGTAAATCGCGAAGTCGTCCACAAAAAGGGAGCCACAGACGTCGGCGGGAAGACAATCCATAATTGGGTTGATTGCTATGGCGAAAAGTGCCACGCTCAACACAGATCCTTGCGGCACCCCATTCTCCTGGTGAAAGGTGTCCGACAAAACAGAGCCCACTCTTACACGGAACCTTCGATCTAGTAAAAATGATTGGGTAAAAATGGGGAGGCGGCCGCGAAAGCCCCATGTATGGAGCGTGCGGAGAATACCCGCCCTCTAACAGGTGTCATAAGCCTTCTCCAAATGAAAAAACAACCACCGTCTGGCGCTTACGCAAAAAGTTATCCATAATATAGGTCGACAAGGTAACGAGGTGGTCGATAGCAGAACGATGCCTACGGAATCCGCATTGGACGTTGGTAAGGTGACGGTGAGATTCGAGTAGCCAGATCAGCCGGGCATTAACCATGCGTTCCATCACCTTGCAAAAGCAGCTGGTGAGAGAGATGGGGCGATAACTCGAAGGAAGATGTTTGTCCTTCCCTGGTTTTGGTATGGGAACAACAATTGCTTCACGCCAGCGTGTGGGGACCTGACCTTCAATCCATATGCGATTCTAAGTGCGGAGGAGAAAACATTTACCTGCAAGAGAAAGGTTCTTCAGCATCTGTATATGAATTGCATCAGGCTCTGTAGCAGAAGATCGGACGCGGAGAGAGCACGTTCAAGCTCCTTCATGGTGAAGATGGCATTGTAACTTTCCCGATTGAGAGATAGGAAGGAAGGTGACCGTGCCTCTTCTGCCTGTTTTGAGGGAGAAAGGCGGGGTGATAATGTGTGGAGCTCGAGACTTCTGCAAAAGATTGACTTAAAGCGTTGGATATATCGGCTGGGTTTACGAGGACTTAATTTACGACGGTCAATCCAGGAATTGGGGAGTGGACCTTTGTTCCAGATTACCGGCGCAGGCCCCCAGACAACAGAAGGAGTAAGTCTGTTAAATGAACTAGTAAAAGCAATCCATCAGGCCCGTTTGCTTTCCTTGATGACTCGACGGCATTGCGCTCGTAGCCGTTTGTAATTGATACAGTTCGGCAACGTTGGGTGGCGGCGGAAGGTGCGTAGAGTACGTCTCCGGGCTCTAATAGCATCTCGACATGCCGCAGTCCACCAGGGGACTGGGACTCTACGTGGAGAAGACGAAGTACGTGGAATGGAATATTCGGCAGCATTGAGAATGACTTTCACCTGACTGTCACAGGTGGTGAAGTTCCCATCATGGAAAACTGCCATTGAGGAGAACAGTCCCCAGTCAGCTTGCGAGATGTTCCAACTGGTAGAACCTGGAGATAGGGTATGATGGAGAATTATGCAGGGGAAATGGTCGCTCGAGTATGTATCAGAGAACATACCACTCAAACCGACGTGCAAGTTGAACAGTACATATCGAGAGGTCGAAGTGAGAGTAGGTATGCGTCTTATTTGAAAGAAAGTTTGGTGCCCCTGTGTTTAGGCAGACAAGATTAAGATGGTTGAGAATGTCCACTAAAAGGGAGCCTCTCTGGCAAGAGGCCGGAGAACCCCGTAGGGGGTGTTGGGCGTTGAAATCGCCTATCAACAAAAAGGTGGAAGGAAGTTGGGCAACAAGGTGCAGCATATCTGCCCTAGTAAGGGCAGAAGACGATGGGGTATAGATGTTACAAAGGGAGGAGGAGAAGGTGGGAAGAATGATTTGGACGGCAACTGCCTGTAGTTGAGTGTGAAGTGGAATATGATGGTATTATATGTCATCTATAATGAGCAACGTAACCCCTCCATGGGCTGCAATACCCTTCACAGGGGGCAGGTCAAAACGCACAGAGGTATATTGTGAAAAAACTATGTTGTCATGTGGGCGTAACTGTTTCTTGAAGTCCGACCACAAATGGACGGTGCAGTCTGAGTAGAAGTTTCAATTCATCTCTGTTGGAACGAATGCCACCAATATTCCATTGAAGGAGATCCATAAGGTGAGAAGATAGAAAAGCTAGAGGAGATCACCTCGCTGGCCACTGAGGGTCTGACTTCGAGGGAACGCTGCTACTGGAATCTGTATGTAAAGGGGACATGTTCAATCGCTTCATCTGGAGTGTCCGCCGCCTGCCTGGATTTATCAGCAGGGCCAGCTTCCTCCGCCAGCAAAGGGACGGATGATCGGCTAGCAGTAGCGGGCCCCAGAGAGACAGAGGAAGACCGGGTGGTGCCACTGCTAGATGGCGTGACAGTTGAGTCGCGCCGTGGTGGGGAAGGAGAGGAATTCTGTTTTCTGTGTGTCTTCTTAGAAGAATGACGATGAGTTGTGTGCGTAGACGTAGGTTGTGCAGGCTCATATCTTAAGAAATAGTCACGGACAGGCTCTTTCTTGGAAGTCCAAGCATCCGATTTAGACACCCGTGATCTGGGAGGAGCTGCTGATGATTGTTTTTCGGTGAGAGGAAGTGAGTGGTGAGGTTGATCTGGCAATCTTTGGACTGGCCGATCTGACAACCGTGTCGCTATAAGTAAGGTCACACGTTTGTGTGCCAACCTCCTTAGTAGGGCAAGGAGAGGCAAGGACAGCGCTGTATTTACCCACTGGGAGCTTAGCGGGCTTTCGACCGGCTATTATCTTCCGCATAGGAGAGGTCGAAACTTTTTGCGTACTCTAATTTCTTGGATTACCCGCTCCTCCTTGTAAAAAGGGCAGTCTCTGGATGAAGCAGCACGATCGCCCATGCAGTTGATGCAGTGAGGGGATGGAGGTGGACAGTCCCCCTCTTGAGCGTCCCTGCCGCAGGTGACGCATTTGGCTGCATGAGGGTAAAACTCACTGGTATGATTATACTTGTGGCACTGGTAACATCGTGTGGGATTCGGGATATATGGGTGAACTGATTTAATTTCGTAGCCTACTTTGATTTTAGAAGGGAGATCCACCTTGTCAAAAGTCAAAAATACGGTTTGGCTTGGTATTAAACTTGTATCAGCCTTTTTCATAACCCTATGGACAGCTATGACCACCTGATCAGTCAATTAGTCCTTTATTTCTTCGTCCGATAACCCGTCGAGGGATCGAGAATAGACCACCCCACGTGACGAGTCAAGGGTACTGTGGGCTAAGACGTTTACCGGGAAGGTGTGCAAAAGCGTGGCTAGGATCAGTTTTTGAACCTGAAAGGCATCTGTTTCTAACAGCAAACTCCCAGTACATTGACGAGAACATTTCTTCAATGGACCTGCAGTGGCATCTACACCCTTTGGAATTATGAACGGATTGACCTTAGAGAAAACATGACTATCAGTACGTGTAACAATCAGAAACTTAGGAACGTTTGGTAGTAATTTCTTTGTTTGAGGGGGCATCCAACTTTCGTTTTTGGGTCGAAGTCAATAGAGGAGAGAGAGGTCATTGCGGAAGTGTCCCCCATGATTACCGGCGTCTCCGATGACGCGCTCCTTCCTAATGGGGACCCTCACTGAGGGCTACGCCGCCTTAGGTGATTGTTCACACCTCCCGAGAAACGGACGGAGGGGCCAATCGGCATGGTCGGAAGGTATCAGCTCGGGTAATCACCCTTCCCTGGGCCTGGCCTCTACCAGGTGGTACGTACCTGGGGCGGGGAATTACGCGTTACCCCGTCACCTGCTACGCATGGGGATGCGTGGGTCGGCCTTCAGACACGCACAGGGAGGGAGGAAGAAGAATGGAGGATGGAGAGAGGGAGATAGGAAAGTGAGAAAAGGGAGATTCTCACACGCCGAAGCGGAGATGGTATGGATGGCTCCAAGGTAGGAACAACAGTGTAAGAAGAATGAGCGGAAAAAGTGAGTGAAAGGAAGGAAGGACCTTGCGTTACACCAAAAATCCTTTATCGCGTAGTTTGACAGTGTACTACCCACGTCTCGACCCCTACATTGTCGTCTTGAATTTATTTGTGGGCACCTGCAGGGGAACGTGGCCGAGCACATGAGGTCGCTCGCGGAAACCTATATGTCGTACAAACAGTTTTGGAGAACCTTTCTGTCCACTTACTAGTCTACCCTAGTTCAAGAAATAATAAAGCAAGAGATAATGATGGGAAAGGATCTTTAAACACCTGGTTTTCCAGAGTGCTGCTAAATTTTTAGATTCACTTGTACAGAAAAATAGATTCTTGGACAATCCTTACAGTGAAAAGAAGATAGACTATTTTCTCCAACTCCCGTTAGAATTTCAAAGATCCCTCATAGGGAAGTGAAATTGGAAAATGGAAGAGATCACGACAGCCTAGCGTGAATCAGAGTACACAACAGAACGACACCGCCACAATAAGATGGAAAATATTTGGCAGCCTCTGAACGAGAATAATAGTAATACTGGTGGAAGGCGTTATGATGGCAGACATCATTAAGGAAATAATTATGGACATCCACAAAATAGGAACTTTGCCCAACAAGCATACTGGCACGATGGACGGAACCAAGTTAATCAAAATGTTCAAATGTTTGTTAGGCTTAAGGGAGTTAAATGCGGGGGTCAACAATCGCTAAACGAACTACCTTATACTAAAGACGACACAAATATCCATGCCCGAAGAGGGGGGATTCACCGGCTAATGCACCGCGGCCCGAGTTTACCATGGATACCATAACTAAGGGAAAAGAAACTGGGGGAGCGTAACGAACAGTGGGGAAGCAGGTAAGGCTCGAACAATTTAAACAGACGTCGTGATAAGTCAAATGGTCCACACAGGCAGGGAGAAGTTAAAACAGTAGTGTCGTCCACCGAATCCCGCGAACGGGGATAACATTGGGCGTAGTAACCATAACTGAAGTTTGAATTCTGGGGTTTCCGCGCAGGTAAATCCCGCAGCAATTCTCGGAAGCAGCGCGATTGACAGTCGTGCTCAAAACTATCCGAACGACCTGAATTGCATATCTCCTGATTTGCATGCAACCCAACTAACGTACCTGTCTTGCGGGTACTCTAATCGCTCCTCGACACAGTCGGACTATTAAAAATGGTTCCAACAAGTCACCAATAGAAAACTCTGCTCTATATCGTAATAACTCAAGATGTTAACTAATACCACGATACTACAAATTTCAGGGAACACGTAATCACAGATAAGACTGTCAAAGCTTGTAAGCTTTCATTTCTTACAAGAAATGACATACCTCAAATGTTACCACTCTCATTAAGTCAGATAGGTAATGCAGGAACTGATGACCTAGATGTTTAGTCCATTAAAACAACAACAACAACAACAACATGCAATGCACACAATATGTTGTTCGTATTCATGATTGCGTGTTCAAAGTAAGATACCGTATTCATTAGTTAACACAAAAGACATTAAAAATTTAAGTCTTTCTCGAGCAGCTAGTTGAGAATATGTATGAACGTCAAATGACAACGAACCGTCTCATTCTGCATATGGATTCCAACCCAGGCCATGCAGACTGAGCAAATATTTCGTGACTGACGGAATCTAACAGTCATTCCTGCCGCAGTGGAGTAGCCGAGAGGTCTAAGGCGCCTTGCTGCGGAGCGCTCGATTGCTCGCCGTAGGAGGTTCGAGTCCTCCCTGGTGTGTGTGTGTGTGTGTGTGTGTGTGTGTGTGTGTGTGTGTGTGTGTGGTGTCTTTAGGATAGTTTACCTTAAGTATTGTAAGCTACGGACTGATGACCACGCAGTTTGGTCCGAAAGATATACCAACAATTTTGTAGTCATTCCTGACGAAGCATACAGAGAGTGATATACCTCTATTTTCTACACTATCCGTTAGCTAATATCTTTAAATTACATAACGTAAACATTTTTAATGCACGGGAATTATTGTCACTGTTAACGAACTACAAGAGCTAATAAATACTGCTTCTTCACAAGTAACTTACTTGAAATGCCGTGAGGTAAGCCTTTGTGTTGGACAGGGATTCGAACTCAGAATCAAACAACATTGTTATCCAAGAAAAAGCAACTGTGCCAATCGGATTTTCTCGTCAGTACTTAGATGTTTTAACTGAAATGGCGAGGCGAGACAATTTTTCCCCCTTTCCAGGACTCCAACCCGGCACCTATCGCCGTTATATTCTAAAGAAAAACGAACTCTAAATATAATTTGTTACACCAGCAGCTACATGTGATCATCTTTGAACTAAAAATAATATGCCTAAGAGTTCAGTGCTGAATGGGAATCGAACCCCCACACATATCGTTGTTTACTACATACGAAGGGACGTCAGATACTCAGACTTTTTTCCACCAGGAGCTCTAATAACATCTTTGAACTTATAGATCTTGCAAAGTTGTCTCACTGGGAGTCAAAAACGTCTTATATCGTTAGTGTTGACAACGAATGAAAATACATTCAAATCCAAAATTTTTATCCACCAGCAGATAGGTGTCCTGGGCCCTACATAGCGTTTGTTTTGGACACTAGAAATAAATACCTAGTATAAGAAAGATTACTGGTTTCAGAGTTTCAACATGTCACGACGCTGCGGATTACCCCTGCGCATTGAGGCGCCGTACTGCAGTGCTCGCCGCCGTTCGCCGTCGGGAGTTAGAGTCAAATGTTCAAATGTTTGTAGAATCTATGGGACTTAACTACGGGGTCATCAGTCCCTAAACTTACAAACTACGTATGAACTAACTAAGACTAAGGACGGCACAAATATCCATGCCCGAGGGGGGATTCGAACCCCCGACCGTAGTGGTCGTGCAGACCGTGACTGAAGCGCCTCAGTCCCCTCGGCCACCGCGGCCGGCAGGAGTTAGAGTCCTCCATTGAACATGGGTGTCTATGTTGTCCTTAGGTTAGTTTATCGTAGTTTAAGTAGTTCGTAAACTAGGAAGTAATAACAAATCAGTTGAGTCACGTAGATTTAGAAACAATTCAATATTTTTGATCTTCCCTATCAAAAATCATCGGCAGAAGTTAGAATCGAACCTAGACCGTAGGTATGTTTACCTATCATCAATCTAACATACCACCAAATCCAATTCTCTGAGACGCATTTTCCAGTCGTTTCCCCATACTGGATGACAGTTCTGACACACAGGCTCCGTGTAGTGGTTTACAGCCTGTTTAGTACATTTATTTACTTGGTTGACTGAATCGCCATGAACTAGCTGCATCGGCTACCCAGTGCATGCATTCGTCTCTATTTTATAATCACCGAAATAAAAACAGGTAACTTCCGCCTACACAGAACTGCCAACGGTGTAGAATGCACAATGTTTTAAACCGCAATTCTGCTGTCTGCTGAATTTATCAATACAATGAAACTTTGAACATAAATCCATTTACCTCGCAACCCAAAATAATCGCATTTGGAAAAAGGGCTAACTTCTGCGACAGTTTGTTCGTTTCAGGTTTAATGGAAGGGTGGAGGCAGCAGATGCATCTCTAAACTTTTGTATTATGTATGGGGAATCACATCGTGCGAAAATGCGCCAGAAAAGTATCTTCTACATTAGCAGTCTTGTGGCAGAAGCATTTACTCCTCCTTCAAACCTTGTTTGACACCTTTAACTCAGGTCAAGTTTTCTACATGCATGTAATCAATAAACTGCCTGTGCATTGCCAGAATGTTATAGCTAACATCAGAGAATTCGCATATATCTATGATGATTAATTTTTCCCTCATGTTTACTATTGTTGTAACAACACTGAAAGAAACCTTACTAAAATTGTACATTGTATTATAAGAAATTAAATAACATTATCCACGATAACCGTACCACGAAAGTGTTTTAATAAAAATGATTATCTGTACGCAAGCGTGCCTCTATCGGCACGAATTAGTAAAATACTACTCACTTAGATTTCGATTGTGTGTGTGTTTAATTTGTGTGCTTCGTAATACTGAAGAGGTATTCAAATGTGGCATTTCTTAAATAAAGTTATGTATTCCTAGAAACGCACAATTTGCTTGTCAGCAGCGGAAAGAAGCGTTACCAGTTGTGCAGCAAGAAGTTTTTCACCATTGCATTATGAGCCGAAAGCATTTTCTTGCAATTTCCTGCCGGCCGCGGTGGCCGAGGAGACTGAGGCGCTTCAGTCACGGTCTGCACGGCCACTACGGTCGGGGGTTCGAATCCCCCTCGGGCATGAATATTTGTGCCGTCCTTAGTCTTAGTTCATAAGTAGTTTGTAAGCTTAGGGACTGATGACCCCGTAGTTAAGTCCCATAGACTATACAAACATTTTAACATTTTTGCAATTTCCTGATTGACGTTAGATCTGACTGCTTCTATCTCTTTCACAGAAGGGATAAAGCTGTTACAGTCACCGAGAAGCATAACAAACGTATGTTCACAGGTCATAACATTACCACAGAGCTAGCGAAGAGGTATGTGCTTCTGTTTCCTCGTACGAGGCCAAAAATGGATGGAACTCGTAAACCGGTAATTAAAGGACGAGATTAGTTGCGATTTCCACGTACAACAACTTTCCTGGGCTGAAAACCGTAAATGTACAATCATTTGTTACACTTCAAGCGATACTAACACAGATTATTCTATGGACATGACAGGAAAAATTAAGTAAACATTGAGGCTTAATTGGGTGCTCACCAGGAAGTATCTCGTCGATCACAGAGTTGCCAAACATACCTTGCCTTGTCGCCAAATCTTACACTACCAGGAAGAAGACGAACTTGTTCCTACAGCGGGCTGGGAAGTGACCATAGCTGATGTATGAAAGACGCGACTGCTACGGCCTGGAATACGTAATGCATCTGTTTCGCATTTTGTAACTATGTTTAGGGACTGGAACGTAGTTCTTGGTAATACTGAGAACTGACTGCAAACTAAGCATCATAAATCAGTAACTCTCATAGTTTTATTTTTTTCATAAGTGTACTCAAAACTCACGGACGTTTCCGTGCCTGGCCCACGATAGTCGAGCACAATAAACAAAAATAAAAAAAATTGTGTGCGTGTGTGTGTGTGTGTGTGTGTGTGTGTGTGTGTGTGTGTGTGTGTGTGTGTGTGTGTCTCAGAGAGAGAGAGAGAGAGAGAGAGAGAGAGAGAGAGAGAGAGAGAGAGAGAGAGAGAGAGTAAAAATTGTTGTAAAGAAATTTAATCCTGGCGTGTAAAGAAGTCTTTCACTACAACGATACGTTCCACATCATAACTAAATGTCGTGTCCATGATCTGTGAAACAAACAATCTAATCTAATCTAATCGAATCATATCATATGCTGACTAGCCATGAAGAATTACCGAATTTTCTCCAATATCAGTAACCAAATCTAAACTTGAAAATAAAAAAACGCTAGTTTTTGTAATAACCGGGACTCCTATTAAGACCCTTTTGTCCGTATTCACTAACCTCGGAAGATGTATGATAAACGTCCATTCAGAAGTAACAAAGTGTGTACACATTTAAAGATCAAGTGCAAGATGTTAAGTTCTGTAACGGAGATATGAACCCAACACGTAATCGGATTCTTAAGTAAAATCAAATGTTACGTATCGGTTTTTCTTTCCAGCTGCTAGGTGTTTGCATCTAAAATAAGGATATAAATTTTTGTGCTTGTGCGACAATCTAACCGCACACCCACCGTCCTTTATAAACCAGGAATATAGCATAAGCATCAATTTCTTACTCACCAACAGTACGATGTGTGCGCGTTTGACCCGAAATTACGGCACCTATTGCAATTGTTGGCAAGCTACAGTTTAACGTGTCTTTCGGATCACAATGCAACTCGGCATTTTTCACATCAAAAAACATTACCCAGAGGTGAAATAGGTGCAAAATAGCAGGTACAAATCGTGGGACTGACCAGGGATCGAACCGAGACCTTTGTATCCGTAGTCTTGCTTCTTACCACTTTGTCACGACTGTGGCTCCTTCTTGGCTTTAAAATTAAGAATCTCTCGTTTGTGCCTTCGTTGGCACTTGCATGCCTCTGCACCAAAGTAAAGAAAATTGAATGTAGTGCCTTAAAGTTGGCATAAACAGGAAACGAGAAAAATTAAACAACATAAATGGTCTCTCTTTGATGCCTCGATCTTCATTTACATTTTGCGTATTAAAAGAAACAACGTACTCCTCATTAAAATAAACATCGTATTTTTATGCAATCATTTGCGATATATTTTACATTAAAATTTTACTAACAAAATTAAAAAAGGAAAAGTCTTCCTGTTTTCACTGCAGCTTAATCGTTGAATATATGTTAAGCTGAAATTAAATAATATGTTCTTTAAATTATTCCTATTAACACAGTAGACTCTGTACTGTGTCCAGTTCCCATCCTCTTCTACAACTGCATTTAATCGCCGGGCAACAGAGGCGACAAGCTTCCTGATGAATGTGTCACTCGGCCGCGGTGGCCGAGGGAACTGAGGCGCTCCAGTCACGGTATGCACGGCCACTACGGTCGGGGGTTGGAATCCCCTCTCGGGCATGGATACTTGTGCCGTCCTTAGTCTTAGCTAGTTCATAATTAGTTTGTAAGCTTAGGGACTGATGCCCCTGTAGTTACGTCCCATAAGTTCTACAAACATTTGAACATATGAATGTGTCACTGCCTGACAACTCTTCCCACATAGCGTGAACTGTTGCCGACAACGCTGCCCTGGATGTTTGTGCAGGTCTGTTGTTCCTAATATTTTTTCCCATCTCTGCCCATATGTGCTCTATGGGACTGAGGGCAGCAGCTTTTGGAGACCAGTCCAACAGCTCAATGTCATTTCATCTCAAACCAGCTTCTTATACGATTTGCTGTATGAATTGGGAAAGAAATCAAATGTTGAAATGTTTGTATAGCTTATGGGACTTAACTACGGGGTCATCAGTCCCTAAACTTACAAACTACTTACGAACTAGCTACTACTAAGGACGGCACAAATATCCATGCCCGAGGGGGGATTCGAACCCCCGACCGTAGTGGCCGTGCAGACCGTGACTGGAGCGCCTCAGTCCACGCGGCCACCGCGGCCGGCGAATTGGGAAAGTCATGTTGAAAGATGACTATCTCCAGGAAATCGCTGACGAACAGAAGGAAGCATGATGTCTTCCAGTATTTCGCAGTAATAACCACTATAAAGCGGACGGTCTAGGTCCCACAGCACGTCGCACCCATTTGCTGACAGACATCAAGCCACATCTTTGCCTCTGATGGACATATTTACAGTCGTATCTCTTTCCACTTGGTCGATACATATGGTCAGAGTAATTTATCGTCGGTAAATAACTCGGTCCCATTACGAAAGCGGTTGCTTCCTTCTGTAGGCCAGTGCAAAATTTAACCTGGCAGCCCTATGTTGCTCTTTCAGCATTTCCTGAAAAGCCGCTTTCCGTCCATACCTTCCTTCCTCGTTGAGCCGACGAGGTATGGTCTACCTGCTCACTGTTAGCTGCAGGATGGTTTTAATTTCTCTGTTGCTCCACACTGCAACCGAGTTGACCCTTGTGTTCATCCTCTGTAGTAGTCCTTGGGCGTCTAGAGTGAAGGCGACGGTTTACGTGGCCTTCATCTTCCATACTCTTCACCCAGAGATGAATAGTGTGTTTGCTCTCGCCCCGAGCACGATAAATGGCACTGATACAGTACCAGTCTTCGTAAAGCGCAAGGATACGACCTTTATCAAACTCACTGAGCTGTCACATGTCACTTTGACAGAAGTAAGAACCGACTCACAGGGAAACAGGAAACGAAGTGCCACACAGGACGCAAAGCACTTGCATGAGCACCGAAGTCACATTCATATCCGATTTCAAACTTTCAGTACTGTGAAACATTATCACCATTTCTTTTGAACGTTTAGAGCAATATCAATGTGTTGCAGACGATCCAGTTGTAACAGATGGGTTCAGTTTGTGGATATATTAGCCAAATTCTCTAGTCTGAAATACTTATTTGTTGATTTTACCACATATGTCTTAAAAAAGAGCTCGAACCATGAGAGAATATTTTAAGGAGCTGTGTTAGATGACTATTTCCATCTGTTTAACAAAATTCAGGTTAAAGAGAAATATATTTTAGTCGTAATTATTACCTTGAAGGAACAAACATGTTTCAGAATAGAAGACTAAACTGTGGCGTTCAATATATACTACATCTACAAGGGATACTCTGCAAATCACATTTACGTGCCAGGCGGAGGGTTCATCGAACCACCATTATACAATTTATCTCCCACTGCATTCTCGAATAGCGCGCGGGAAGAAAACACCTGAATCTCTCCGTTCGAGCTCTGATTTCTCGTATTTTATTCTGATGGTCATTTCTACCCATGTAAGTGGGAGTCAACAATATATTTTCGCATTCGGAGGAGAATGTTGGCCATTGGAGTTTCGCAAGTAACCCACGCCGCAGCGATAAGCGCCGTTGTTGTAATGATTCCCACCCCAGATCCTGTATCATTTCCGTAACGCAGCCTCCCCTGTATTGTCAGAATACGAAACGAGCTGCCCTTCGTTGGACTCTTTCGATGTCCTCCGTCAAACCCACCTGATAAGGATCCCACACTGGGCTGCAATACTCCAAAAATGGACGGACAAGCGCAGTGTATGCAGTTTCTTTAGTAGTTCTGTTGCATCTTTTAAGGGTTGTGCCAATAAAACGCAGTCTCTGGTTCGCCTTTCCCACGATATTATCTACGTGTTCTTTCCATTTTAAGTCTGAAGTAATAGTGATTCCTAGGTATTTTGTGGAGTTTACGGCCTTCACGTTTGATTGATTTATGTTGTAAACAAAGTTTAACGGATTTCTTTTCGTACTCATGTGGACGACTTCACACTTCTCATTATTTAGAGTCAACTGCCAATTTTTACACCATGGTGATATCTTGTTCAGATCGTTCTGCAGTTGGTTTTGATCTTCAGATGATTTTACTAGACGGTAAATGACGGCGTCATCTGCACACAACCTAAGAGAGCTACTTAGATTTTCCCCTAAGTCGTTTATGTAAATAAGGAACAGCAGAGGACCAACAACATTATCCTGTGGGACGCCAGATATCACTTCTGTTTTACGACTACGAACTGTGTCCTTTCTGACAGGAAATCCCCTATCCAATCGCAAATTTGGGGCGATATAAGCACGCAATTTGATTAAAAGCCGTTTGTGAGATTCGGTGTCAAAAGCCTTCCGGAAATCAACAAATACGGAATCGATTTGCGAACCCTTGTCGATAATGCCCATCACTTCGTGTGACTAAAGAGCTAGTTGTTTCGCATGGACGATATTTTCTAAATCCGTGTTGACCTTGGATCAATAGATCATCATTCGAGGTATTGCATACGATGCTGTACGTCACTTAGATCGCTCATTGTGGGGAGCAGGGCGAAACAGTCTCCACAAAATTCCGATTAGTAAGTAAGTCTAACAAGGAGAGAGTGTGACGTGCGCTACCGATTGTGATCAGATATTGCATGGACGTTCTAGCTTTCTGCTAGACACTACCTAGTTTTCGATAAACTCGAGGTCAAAGTTGAGGACGGACAATCTTATTTTTAATGCTGTACTCCGAAAGAGCGACCAAACATAAAACTTTTTATTCGTACGTAATGTTTTCCAGTCGTTACGTGGTGGCAAAGTGGCAAGGAGCAAGATACGAATACAAAGGTCTCGGGTTCGATCCATGGTCAGTCCCACGATTTTTATCTGCTGTTCTACACATTACCCCATGGGTAATGTTTGTGATGTCAAAAATGCCGAGTTGCATTGTGGTCCGAAAGACACGTTGAACTATAGGTAGCCAACAATCTTAATAGGTGTCGTTATTCCGGGTCAAACACGCACACATCGTAGTGTTGGTGAGTAAGAAATTTATGCTTAAGCTATATTCCTCGATTATAAAGAAGGATGGTGGGTGTGCGGTTCGAGTGTCGCACAGGCACAATAATTTGTATCCTTATTTTAGATCCAAACACTTGGCATCCGGTAACAAAAACCTATGCCCAACACTTTATTTTACTTAGTTAACAATTCTGTTCGTATCTCCGTCACAAAACTTCACATCATGCACTTCATCTTTGAATGTGTGCACACTTTGTTACTTCTGAGTGGTGGTATATCAGACATCTTTCGACGTTAGTTAACTGCGACGTTAGTTAACTAAGACGAAATGGTCATAATAGGAGTCCCGGTTTATTATAAAAACTGTCGTCTTATACTTTCAAGTTTAGATTTGGTTACTGATATTGGCGAAAATTTCGGTAATTCATGACTCTTCATGGCTAGTCAGCAATATATGAGATTATATTAATATTTGTACGATAGATAATGAATACATTTCGTAATAATATGGAACGTGTCATTATAATGAAAGATTTCTTTACACGCCAGGCTCAAAATAACAATTTTTTACCCTCTCATTGATTTCTCTCTCTCTCTCTCTCTCTCTCTCTCTCTCTCTCTCTCTCTCTCTCTCTCTCTCTCTCTCGACACACATTCATATTCTTTTTTATTATTTGTTCTCGTCTATCGGCCAGGCAGGAAGACGTCCGTGAATGAGTTTTAGTTTTGAGTACATTTACGAAAAAAGTATAAAAACAACTAAGAGAGTTACTGATTTATGATGCTAACGTAGAAAATACTTTTCCGACGTATTATCGTAAGATGCGCTAAATGTTCAAATGTTTGTAGAGTCTATGGGACTTAACTACGGGGTCATCAGTCTCTAAACTTACAAACTACTTGTCAACTAGTTTACCCTAAGGACGGCACAAATATCCATGCCCGAGGGGGGATTCGAACCCCCGACCGTAGTAGCCGTGCAGAACGTGGCTGGAGCGCCGCAGACCGCTCGACCACTGCAGCCGGCACACGATGCGCTCTCCCCATAGATAATAAAAAAGTTTCGAGATGCATCTGCTGCCTCCACCCGTCTATTAAACCTGAAAAGAACAAAATGTCACTGAAGTTAACCCAAAATAGTCGCATGTGGAAAAAGGGCTGAGAGGTGAAGTGAATTACGTTCAAAGTTGTATTAGATTGATACTTTTAACAGACAGCAGAATTGTGGTTTAAAAAATTGTGCATTCTACACTGTTGGCAGTTCTTTATATGCGGCAGTTACGTGTTTCAATTTCGGTGATTACAAATATCGAGAAGAATGTATACATTGGGCAGCCGCGGCGGCTAGTTCATGGCGATTCAGGCAACCAAGTAAATGGCCGCGGTGGCCAAGCGGTCTGCGGCGCGCCAGTCACGGTCTGCACACGGCCACTACTTATTCCATCTTTTACTTGAGCTTCTGTATGTCGATAAAATTGGTTCTGGACTGAGAATGCAACTCTGACAGCCGTTAACGCGGAATTTGATCTCTTCGTGACAATACATAACTGCGGATTCCTCAACATCTTCACATATTGCACTAGAATGGGTTCGAATCCTGGCGCGGCACTGGAGATTTCATTATCAAACTCTAGCATGGTAACACCTATCTGCTGGTAAATAATAATGTTGATTTTAAATGTATTTTCATTCATTGTCAACCCTAAGGATATCTGACTTTTGGACTCCCAGTCAGACTGAACTATTTGCGAGATCACTAAGTTCAAAATGTTCAAATGTTTGTTAAGCTTAAGGGACTTAACTACGGGATCAAGAGTCCCTAAACTTACAAACTACTTATGAACTACCTACAACTAAGGACGGCACAAATATCCATACCGGAGGGGGGATTCGAGCCCCCGACCGTAGTGGCCGTGCAGACCGTGACTGAAGCGCCTCACTCCACTCGGCCACCGCGGCCGGCTCACTAAGTTCAATGATATTGTCTGAGCTGCTGGTGGAGAAAAATTCCGTATCTGGTGTGTGTGTGTGTGTGTGTGTGTGTGTGTGTGTGTGTGTGTGTGGTTAACAACGATATATTTGGGGTTCGATTCCCAGTCAGCACCCAGTCATTATTTCTAGTTCAAACATGCTCACATGTCGCTGCTGGTTATTTCTTTAGAGCAGCGGTTCCCAACCTATGGGTAGCGGCCCACTTGTGTGCCGTGGGCAGCCTGGCATTTTGCCGCGAACGCTCGATGAGCTAAGAATATGTAAATATTATCCGCAGGTTCAGGGGTTTATATTGCCAGTTGGTAAGGTCACCGACTAAAATAATTAGATGAAAGTTAAATGTCATAGATATCTGTATCACTTGTAAAGAAATGGAGCATTTTGTCATGCCGAAATCTGCCTCGAAGGATGCGGCTGAAGGGTACTTCTAGTTTATTTTATATTTCTAATTTTTAGTTTTAGTTTTATTTTTTATTATTTTTTAATGCCGAAAATTAACATAGTTCCTCATTCCTGCAGCACTCAGTCAAAATTCCGAACCCTACCCTACCTTTGTAACAGGGTTTGTCAAAGTGAACAAGCTCTAGTAGTACGCCGTAAATTAAAAAAAAATAATAATGCCAATAGTACACAGCGACAAAAAGTTTGGAAATCCCTACTGAGTAGACACTGCAGTAGTATCTGAGCTTTTCTATGTTTATTTCACGGACTACTTTTTTAAAAGGGAGGATCAAATCGAGTCGATTAGGAATCCCTTTGAAACGGATTACTTTAGAAAACTGAAATTTCATCAGGTGATGAAAACTCATTAACTGCACTATCATGTGATTAGTGTTTTAAAATCGTGTTTTAAACATCGTCATTGGTCCCATTCTGAATAAGTGTTCGGCAAAATTGCTCTGAAACATTTAATGGGCTTGTCGACATCCTATGTATGTGAACGAGCCTTTTCAACTGTACTCTGAAAATTAAGTACAGGAACAGAGTGAATGTGTAGAGAGAGAGAGAGAGAGAGAGAGAGAGAGAGAGAGAGAGAGAGAGAGAGAGAGAGTGATTTGCGGCTAAAGTTAATCCAAGTATTGAATATCTTATGTGACAAAGGGTGTCAGATGTCCCACTGAGTTTTTTAACTCTATTTTGAGATTTCACGTTCTTGCTGTAATTAAGAGAATACAATAAAAATCTTCTCTCGCATTAGTAATATTATTAATGCATATTATGTTCACGCATGTTTTGTGTGTGTGCTATTTTTACATTTTATTTAGTTGCTGGGCCTCCCAGATGTTTTTATGCAACTCAATGGGTGGGCCGCAGAGCAATAAAAGTTGAGAACCTCTGCTTTAGAGTATAACAGCGATAGGTGCCGGGTTGGGGTCTTGAGAAGGAAAAAATGTTTTGTCTCGTCATTTCAGTTAAAACATGTAGGTACTGCCGACAAAATCCGATATGACACAGTTGATAGTGCTTCGATGAAAATGTAATAAGGTTCTGGGTCTGAATCCCTGTCCAACACAAAGGTTTACCGTACGGCATTTGAAATAAGTGAAGAAACAAGCCGGCCGCAGTGGTCAACTTATCTGCGGCGCGCTAGTCACAGTCTGCACGGCCGCTACGGTCGGGGTTTCAAATCCCCCTCGGGCATGGATGTTTGTGCCGTCCTTAGTGTTAGCTAGTTCATAAGCAGTTTGTAAGTTTGTGGACTGATGACCCCGCAGTAAGTCCCTTAAGCTTAAACATTTGAAGAAGCAATATTTAACATCTCTTAGGGACAATAGGTGCTGGATAGGAATTCCTGTCCATTAAAAATGTTTACGTTATATAATTTAAAGTTCATTTTAGCTAACTGATGCTGTCTAAAATTGAGGTATATCTGTCTGTATGCTTAGTCAGCAATGACTGTTACTTTCCGTCAGTCACGAAATCTTTGCTCAGTCTGCATGACCTGGGTTTGAATCCATATGCAGACCGAGATGGTTTGTTGTGAAGCAATCATGAATACGACGAACACACTATGTGCATTACCTATTTTTGTTTTAATGGGACTCAACATCTGGGTCATCAGTCCCTGCATTACCTATCTGACGTAATAACTAAAGTGGTTACATTTCAGGTGTGTCATTTCTTGTAGTAAATGTGAGCTTACAAGTCATAAGGATAGTTTTATCTGTGATAAGGTGTTCCCTCAAATTTGCAGTATTGTTATATTACATCTTGAGTTATTGCGGTACAGAGCAGTGTTTTCTATTGGCGACTTGTTGGAACCATTTTCAATGGTAAAACGACTGTACCAAGGAGCGATTAGAGCACTCGCAAGACGGGTAAGTTAAGTTGGGTTGCATGCGAATAAGGTCAATTGCAAATTTTCTGATAAATTTGAGCACGGCAGTATATAGTAGAGTATGAAGATATACATCGCTAACTCAGTGAGGGGAAGAGCACTACCGGCAGACCAGAAGTTCACACAATTATTCAAGTGACGATTCGTAACGTTTAACGTACAGGAATCTTTGATAGCGAAAGTCAAATTTCGGCCATCTCTGATGTTCAAAATGCCAAGTAAAACATCCGTGTCCAACACTGAAGTTACGTAAAATGGTGAAGGGAGCATTAGTTGGTAAACAAGTAGATGCAAGTTACAGACACAAGACATCCTGTATTGGCACTTTCATCGCCATGGGTATTACTGGTAATACAACCTTATTATCGTACCAATGTTACCTTGTGAGCTGCTTCTAGGAATGGATTTCCTGGCAGAACACCTGGCTATATCAGACATCGATCTTTTTTTTTTTGTTTTGTTTTAGGGCGCACAACTTCTATGGTCATTAGCGCCCAGCCAAGAACGAAGATTCGCTATGATCTCAAAGAAAAAAGGTGACTGTCAGAACAACAGCAAGAGGCTAAAAACGAAAGATAAGACAATTAAAAGGGTTAAATGTCCTTGGATAAGTTGGCCAAGTTGATAAAACGCAAAACTCGAGCACCTGCTTGTGTGTCATCAGCTAAAATTTCCTCCAGAGTAGACGGCAAGTGAAGGGCTACACGGAGATGATTAAAATTAACACAAGTCAGTAAAACATGTCGCACTGTCAGCAGTTCACCGCGGGAGCACAGCGGTGCAGGGTCGGCAGAGAGCAAGTGACGGTGGCTGAAACGGCAGTGACCGATCCGCAACCGGGCCAGGATGACCACCTCTCGCCGAGAGGGGCGTGAGGTGGTCCTCCAAGCGGTCGGGATCGGTTTTATAGTTCGCAATTTATTGTTGTACATTGAAAACCACGCACTGTGCCATTGCGACACGATACTCCGGCGAAGAGCCCGTTGAACATCGTCCGATGGGACGCAAAAGGTAGCCATGCGAGGCAAAAGAGCTGCCGCCTTGACTGCTATGTCGGCGGTCTCATTCCCGGGCACACCCACATGGCCAGGGACCCACAGGAAAGAAACGTGACAGCTGTCATCTGCTAGCAACTGGAGGGAGCGTTGGATCCGATACACGAGAGGATGGTTCGAGAAAGGGTCCTTAAGACTCTGCAGGGCACTAAGGGAGTCCGAACATATGGCATAGAAAGGTTGGCGGTGGCGGCAGGTGTACAAAACGGCCTGGTGGAGGGCAAAAAGCTCAGCCGTGAAACTAACACCGGTCAGGGAGCTTGTATTGGAACCGGTTGTCCCCGACGACGAAGACAGATCCGACACCGGCAGTGCTCTTGGAACCATCAGTGTAAATAAATATAGCATTATCGAACCGCGAACGGAGTACGACAAGCCTCGAGCGGTATACCAAATCCGGAGTGCTGTCCTTGGGGAGCGAACTAAGTTCAAGGTGAGTGTGAACCTGGGCCTGATGCCACGGTGGCAATGGGCTTTCGCTCAACCGAAAGGTGGAAGGAAGGGTAAAATCGAGCCGCTGTAGTAGGCGGCGAAACCGAACTCCAGGTGGAAGCAAGGCAATCGCAGACAACTGATATTGGCGATCGAGTGAGTCGTCAAAAAATAATCGGTAAGATGGGTGGTTGGGCATCGACCGCAGGCGGCATGCGTACCGAGACAAAAGTATGTCACGCCGAGTGGTCAAGGGTAATACAGCAGCCTCGGCATACAGACTCAACAGGGTTAGTATAAAATGCACCGGTCGCAAGACGTAAACCCCGATGGTGAATAGAGTTGAGACGGCGGAGAATCGACGGCCGTGCAGAAGAGTATACAAGGCTTCCATAGTCGAGCTTCGACTGAACAATGGCCTGGTAAAGGTGAAGCAGGACGGTACGATCCGCTCCCCATGACGTGCCACTGAGGACACGAAGAACGTTAAGGGATCGGGCACAACGGGCAGCCAGGTAGGACACGTGTGTGGACCAGCGAAGTTTACGATCCAACATGAGTCCCAAGAATTTCGTAGTCTCCACGAAAGGGAGAGCAACAGGGCCGAGATGTAGAGAAGGTGGAAGAAATTCCTTGTATCTCCAAAAGTTTATACACACAGTTTTCTCAGTGGAGAATCGGAAGCCGTTTGCGATGCTTCAGGAATATAGACGGTCAAGACAGCGTTGAAGAGAACGCTCCAAGAGACACGTCCGCTGGGCGCTACAATAAATTGCGAAATCGTCAACAAAAAGAGATCCGGATATGTCGGCTGAAAGGCAATCCACGATCGGATTGATTGCAATGGCAAAGAGCGCCACACTCAAGACGGAGCCCTGTGGTACCCCATTCTCCTGGCAAAAGGTATCTGACAAAACACAGCCCACCCGTACCCGGAACTTGCGATCCGCCAAAAACGCTTGAATGAAAAGAGGAAGGCGGCCCCGAAGGTCCCATGTGTGCAATGTGCGGAGAATGCCCGCTCTCCAACAGGTATCGTATGCCTTCTCCAAGTCGAAGAATACTGCTACTGTTCGACGCTTCTTTAGAAAGTTGTTCATTATGAAGGTCGACAACGTAACGAGGTGATCAGCAGCAGAGCAGTGTCGACGAAAACCGCATTGGATATTAGTCAGGAGGCGGCGAGATTCGAGGAGCCAGACCAACCGAGCGTTAACCATGCGTTCCATCACCTTATAGACGCAGCTCGTCAGAGAAATGGGGCGATAACTGGAAGGAAGGTGTTTGTCCTTCCCTGGTTTGGGGATGGGGACAACAATGGCTTCACGCCAACTTGTGGGAACATGACCTTCAGTCCATATGCGATTGTAGGTACTAAGAAGAAAGCACTTGCCCGCAGGAGAGAGGTTCTTCAGCATCTCAATATGAATGGAATCGGGCCCGGGAGCAGAAGACCGGGACAGGGCGAGAGCACGATCTAGCTCCTGCATGGTGAAGGCGACGTTATAATTTTCACGATTAAAAGAGCGGAAAGAAGGCGGCCGTGCCTCCTCTACCTGTTTGCGAGGGAGAAAGGCAGGGTGGTAATGGGCAGAGCTCGAAACCTCTGCAAAGAAACGACCCAATGCGTTGGGAACATCAGCGGGGTCCACGAGGACTGCGTTCTCCACGGTCAGGCCAGGAATCGGGGAGTGGACCTTGATGCCGGACAAACGGCGTAGGCCACCCCAGACAACCGTGGAGGGAGTGAAACGGTTAAAAGAACTAGTAAACGCAGTCCAGCAAGCTTTCTTGCTGTCGTTTATGATACGACGGCACTGCGCTCTCATACGTTTGTAATTGACGCAATTCTCCAAAGTTGGGTGGCGGCGGAAGGTGCGTAAAGCACGGCGACGGGCTCGAAGCGCGTCGCGGCAGGCTGCAGTCCACCAAGGGACCTGGACACGACGTGGAGAAGAGGATGTACGAGGTATGGAACGTTCAGCAGCAGTGAGAATAACCTCTGTGAGGTATTCGACCTGACTGTCACAGTTGGGAAAATTCTGATTGTGAAAAACAGCCATGGAAGAATAAAGCCCCCAGTCGGCTTTAGAAATATTCCAACTGGTGGGACGTGGAGACGGGGAATGATGTAGGAAGTGGATGATACAAGGGAAATGGTCACTCGAGTACGTGTCAGAAAGTGCATACCACTCAAACCGACCGGCAAGCTGAGAAGTGCATATTGCGAGGTCTATATGGGAATAAGTGTGTGTTGTGTCAGAAAGGAAGGTCGGTGCACCGGTGTTGAGGCAGACAAGATCGAGGTGTTGGAGAAGGTCCACCAAAAGGGAGCCTCTCGGACAAGGTGCCGGAGAGCCCCATAGGGGGTGGTGGTCATTAAAGTGGCCTACCAATACGAAAGGTGAAGGGAGCTGGTCAACAAGGTTTAGCACATCTGCCCTAGTAAGGGCAGATGACGATGGCGAATATATATTACAGAGGGAAAAGGTAAATGTGGATAAGGTGATGCGGACGGCAACTGCCTGTAGGTGAGTGTGCAAGGAAATAGACGTCGTCTCGAAGGAGCATCAGAACCCCTCCATGGGCTGGGACACCTTCCACGGGTGGCAGGTCGAACCGCACAGTGGTGTAGTGTGGAAAGTCTGCACGATCACGTGGACGCAACTTAGTTTCCTGGAGGCAGACTAGAAGCGGGCAGTGCAATCGAAGGAGTAGTTTTAACTCCTCCCGATTAGAACGAATGCCGCGAATGTTCCATTGAAGGAGCGCCATGATAAAAACGAGAGAAGAAATAAGGATAAAAACCAAGTAGCGAGCGGGGTCACCTCGACGGCCGCTGAGGACCGGATTTCGAAGGAGCACTGCTATCGCTGTCTGGGGGCAAAGGGTCATGTTCCATTGGTTCGACCGACGCGCCTGCCACCTCCCTGAGTTGATCAGGAGGGGCAGTTTCCACCGCCGGTAAAGGGCCGGGCGCCCGGCAAACGGAGCGTCCCGGTGAAACAGAAGACGGCCGAGGCCGGCAACTGTTGGACGGCGCGACAGATGGGTCACGCCTCGGTGGGGAAGGAGAGGAACTCTTTTTCTTGTCAACTCTTCTGGAAGAGTGACGGCGGGAAGAGGCAGTTGACGGTTGGGAAGCCTGAGAACGCAGAAAATCCTCACGGACGGGTTCCTTTTTCAAGGTTCGGGCATCTTGTTTAGGTGCCCGCGGTTTACTAGAGGTTGACGAAGACTGTACCTTAGAAGCAGCAGGAGGAAGCGGGGACGTGGAACGGGCAATCTTCGGGCTGGCGGATCGCACAACTGTCAGCGAAAGTGAAATCACAAGTCTGGGTACTGGAATCCTTAGTAGGTCGAGTTGAGGTGAGGACCTTACTGTATGTTCCCGCTGGGAGGACAGTGGGCTTTCGACTCGCCAACAACTTTCGAGCGGCAGATGTTGATACCTTCTCCGTGACCCGAATTTGCTGAATGATTTTTTCATCCTTATATACAGGGCAGTCGCGAGAGGAAGCCGCATGGTCGCCGTTGCAGTTAAGGCAGTGAGGGGACGGAGGTGGGCAATCCCCCTCATGGGCGTCCCTACCACAAGTGACACATTTTGCTGCATGTGGGCAATGTTCACGGGTATGGTTGTACCTGTGGCATTGGTAGCAGCGCGTTGGGTTTGGAATATAAGGGCGGACTGAGAACTTCGTACCCTGCTTTGACCTTCGACGGGAGTTCAACTCTGTCGAATGTCAAAAACACAGTACGAGTCGGTGTCAGCTGGTTATCTACCTTTTTCATCACCCTGTGGACGGCTGTCACACCCTGATCGGACATATAGGACCGGATGTCGTCATCAGACAACCCGTCAAGGGATCTCGTAAAAACTACCCCACGTGACGAGTTGAGTGTGCGGTGCGCTTCTACTTTGACTGGAATCGTGTGTAATAACGTAGTCCGGATAAGTTTCTGGGCTTGGAAAGCACTGTCCACTTCCAGCAACAATGAGCCATTGCGCTGACGCGAACAGGTTTTAACAGGGCCAGCAATTGCATCAACACCTTTCTGTATAACGAAAGGATTGACAGAATTGAAATCTTTTCCGTCGGTGCGCGACACAACAAGAAATTTCGGCAAATTAGGCAGAGTCTTCTTTTGCTGAGGCGAATCTATCTTACGTTTCTGGGTCAATGTCAGTGAAGAAGAGAAGGAAGTCATTGCGGAAGTGTCCCCCGTGATTACCGGCGTCTCCGATGGCGCGCTCCTTCCTAGTGGGGGCCCTCTCCGAGGGCTTACCCGCCTTATGTGATTGTTCACACCTCAGGTCACACCTCCCGAGAACTGACGGAGGGACCAATCGGCATGTTCGGAAGGTACCAGCTCGGGTAATCACCCCTCCCTGGGCCTGGCCTTTACCAGGGGGTACGTACGTGCCCTACTTGTCTACCCAGGGCGGGGAATTACGCGTTACCCCCGTCACCTGCTACGCATGATAATGCGTGGGTCGGCCTTCAGACACGCACAGGGAGGAAAGAATAAGGATAGAGGAAGTGAAGAGGAAGAAGGAAAGAAGTGTCTCAAACGCCGAGGCGGAGACTAATGAGGAGGAGAAGAAGGCTAGGAGAGTACAAGGAGAGAGACAGAAACAAAGGTTAAGGAAGGAAGGAACGAAGGAAGAAAAACGACAACAAGAACCACCGTAGCTCACGAAATATGCCCGTCTCTGGGCGAAGGCATAAACAGGGAGGGAAAGTGAAGCAGCCTGGGGCAGAAGAAAGACTGCTCCGGCGCGGGGCCCCGTGCGTGCCACACACGTACCCACAATAGAACTGTGGGCCCCCTGGGGGGGGGGGATTCAGTAGTGGTTCCTCCTGGTTGGGTAACTGGTCCGATGGCCTTATCACCTCTAAACTGCATCGCTGGGTCCGATTGAGCCAGTCACGCTCAATCTGACATTGAGAATAGGGTACTCGTAACAAGATGGACATGGAAATGTTTAAGTGACAAGGGCCTCTTAGCGATATTTGAACCTGACTTGTTAGACACCGTAAACAAAACATTACTACAGTGCGGTAATTACAAATACTTTCTTCAAACAGATATAGATGAAATAACTGGATGCATATTTGTTTACAGGACCACAGCCACATCCCTCGAAGCCGCGCCTTTCAGTGATGGTTTCGCAGCCAAGAACAAATAAAGCTGATGGAGTTCGTTCCACGGTCTCGGAACTTAATCTTATTGAGAATATGTGAGCAGAAGTAACAAGGTCATTGTCACTTCGTTCAAGAAACGCAAGCAAACTTTCGGAAATTATAAAGCACATATGGTCGAAAATAAACCACCATGGAACATTATCAAGGCACTTAGTGGAATTTGTATCAGGTCGCATTAGCGAAGTATTAGGAAATGATGGTGGATGGGTAGGCTATTAGTAGTTCCTTCTCAAAATGTCAAGTAGTGTGTGTGTGTGTGTGTGTGTGTGTGTGTGTGTGTGTGTGTGTGGAGGGGGGGGAGGAAGCGCGAGTATGTCAAAGTGAAACAACAATAAAGATTCATAAAATATCAATGCGGAATGTTTTAATGACGACTTCTAAACTCCACCCCATACAGGCGGCGAGGGCCCAAAGGGTACCGCCCGGCCGCCGTGTCATCCTCTGCCCGCAGGCGTCACTGGATGTGGTATGAAGGGGGACGTGGCCAGCGACCCGCACTCCCGGCCGTTGCGTCGGTTTTCCAGACCGGAGCCGCTACTTCAATTAGCTCCTCAGTTTTGCCTCACAAGGGCTGAGTGCACCCCACTTTCCAACAGCACTCGGCAGACCCGGACGGTAATTTTTTTTTACGTCCATTTGAACAACAACAAAACACTAAGAATGCAGCACTGCGTCCTGCCGCAAATGCCGTGCGCCATACAGGCGCCGCGACAACATGCGTCCACCGCCCCCGCAATTAGCACTAAGCATAAATATATTTTTTTCTTCCATAAAATTAAGTCACTTTTACCAAATGAAACAACAAAATTCCAGAATAAGCCATGAGAAACCATCAACAGAAAAAAACACGAGGAGCCACTTCATGATAGCTGCATTGGAAGTAAAACCAAATTGTGGACTTCTCTGCAATTTCCTTGATATCCACTGCCGAAAATAGTAATTAACAAAAAAGTGACAAAGTTAAAATAGAAATACATTTTCGTCTCGTTTTCTTACTTTTCAGTCTAACTTTAAGGAAAACGTGATACGTTTGTACTGCACGAGTGGCGTTGTACTAATATTCTGCAAATGCATGTTGCATTGCAACACGTAAAAAGTTTGCAAAATTGAAATAAGTGTGTGTGATTCGTTCTTTGTTATGTTGGCACCATAGGTAAGTAATAAAGTCCAGGGAATCCGTCAATCGTAGGTGGAATGTTGAATGTATAAAGTGGCCAAGAATCCAAATTGTCGCATTCCTTTTCGTGGAGGGTTAGGCTTTACATTGTGGTGTGAGGGCTTCCATGACCGTCACATGGTTCGGAGCTACACGAGTAATGAGGCAGACCATATATCCCTGGTGATGTTCCAGATGGTGTGGAACCTGAGGCATTCCAAGCGATGTTCGATCGTGTCCTCGGCATTTCAGACATCACAGTTGCTGGAAGGGACGCGCCTGATGGAGTGGAGTTTGGCGTTAGTTGGGACAGTGCGGTTCATCACCTTGTGCCATGTGTCCCGGACGTCCCCTGAGATTACAGGAGAGGCGAGGTTCCTCCAGACGGAGGGTCAGTCGAGGAGAGGCAGCCGCGCCTCCCACTCGTTCCTGACGGCCGGCCCCGGAGCGCGTGCGTTCAAGTCGCTAACGGCGATCCCCCTCGCCTCGCAGAGCTCCACGTAGCTCAGCCGGAACGGGATTTTGTTTTGTTTTGTGGTTTTAGGGCGCCCAACTGCTGAGGTTATTAGCGCCCAACACTACCCATAGTAAAATCGAACCGGGGTTAGAACATAAATGGCTTTCGCCATATTTGCACGATGTTTAAAAAGTAAAACTCTTAACAGAATACGGGTCATCAGCTAAAATATCAGACTTTTCGAATGGTAAACATAGATCATGACGGAGACGATTAAAAAACGGACATTGCACTAAAAGATGGTTCACAGTAAAAGGTTCATCACAGTCGTCACATAAGGGAGCAGGATCACCACGTAGTAAATACTGGTGGCTATAACGGCAGTGGCCAATACGAAGCCGGGCCAGAACTATCTCCTCTCGGCGGGAGGGTCGATATGACGTTGATCAGAGATCAGACACAGGTTTAATGGTTCGCAATTTGTTCCCTGACAGGGATGACTAATGTAAATACCAACGAGAGAGAATACGCTGGAAGACACCAGCGTGAAGGTCATCAGAGCTAGTAGAAAAGGTAGATAGCCGAGGAAGGATAACTGCCTCCTTGGCAGCCGTATCCGCAGACTCATTCCACAACACTCCCACGTGGCCAGGGACCCACAGAAACGTCACAGTAGTTCCGCTCGTTGAAAGAGAAGTAAGGCAATTGCGGAATCTTTGTACTAGGGGATGGGCCGGATATACAGAGTACGCAGAGTCCGAGCAAATGACAGTCTTATTGAATGAGTTTCGCCGGACGTAGTGAGTGACTTGATATAAAGCATACAGCTCAGCTGTAAAAATGGAACTCCACTCAGGGAGACGATATTTAAAAGAGACGTTGCCATGTACAAAGGCACACCAAACACCCTGGTCTGTCTGAGCCATCAGTGTAGATGAACAAGTAGTCATCAAATTTGAACCGAAGTGCGAGAAATTCTCTCCGGTAAAAAAAACTAGGTGTGGAGTCGTTTTTAAGAGAATGAAGGTCAAAGTTAACAGATACTTCTCCAGTCGAGACGACAGCAGGCATTGTAACGCCGAGCTGGCCGAAAAACAAACGCAAGCGTACTCCCGGTGGTAGCAGAGCAGACGGCCTCATGGCGAAGAGACTGTCAAGTGAGTCATTGAAGAAAACTGCGTACGTTGGGTGTCCTCGCATGGACGACGAACGGCTAGCGTAACGGCTAAGTAGGAGTTCCCGACGGGAAGAAAGGGGTAGTTCGGCGGCTTCGGCATAGAGACTTAACGGGGCTAGTGTAAAACGCTCCCGTCGCCAGACGGATACCTTGGTGGTGGATTGTGTTAAGGCGGCGCAGTATGGACGGTCGAGCCGAAGAATAAACGATGCTTCCATAGTCCAGTTTGGACCGAACTATGGTGCGATACAGATGGAGGAGAGTAGACCGATCAGCTCCCTACGAGGTGCCACTTAACATCCGCAGCACTTTGAGAGAGCGGGTACAGCGAGCTGCCAAACGGGATATGTGGGGAGACCAACTTAGCTTCCTGTCGAAAACAAGTCCCAAGAACGTCGTGGTATCCATGAATGGAAGAACTATGGGCCCCAGACGAAGGGACGGGGGAAGGAACTCCTCCTGCCGCCAGAAGTTCATGCAGACTGTCTTGTCAGCCGAGAATCGAAAGCCAGTGTCCATACTCCACGTGTGGAGAGTGTCTAGGCACCGCTGAAGGCGCCGTTCCAGAAGACCCGTTTGCTCAAAGCTGCGCGAAGTCGTCGACAAAGAGGGACGCCAACACTCCCAGTGGAAGGTGATCGGCTATAGAATTGATTGCCACTGCAAATAAAACAACGCTCAGGACCGAGCCCTGGGGGGACCCCGTTCTCCTGAATAAAAGTGCTCGCTAAAACCGAACCAACACGCACTTTAAAAACGCGGTCTGTTAAAAATTCGCGGATAAAAATTGGCAGGCGACTCCGAAAACCCCATGTATGCAGAGTGCGGAGGATGCCCATCCTCCAGCAGGTGTCGTATGTCTTTCCCAGGTCAAAGAACACCCCTACTGTCTGGCGCTTCCGTAAAAAGTTATTCATTACTTAAGTAGATAGAGCGACAAGGTCATCCACCGCAGAACGGTGCTTGCGAAACCCACATTGGACATTAGAAAAGCGATGTCGCGTTTCAAGCCACCATACAAGGCGCCCGTGAATCATGTGTTCCGTCACCTTGCATACGCTAATGGTGAGAAATGGGGCGGTAGCTGGAAGGGAGACATTTGTCCTTCCCAGGCTTTGGTATGGGAATGACTATGGCTTCACGCCAGCGTCGCGGAAAGGTGCCTTCTATCCATATGCGGTTGTAGGTGGCCAGTAGGAAGTGCAAGCTCGTTGGTGAAAGGTGTTGCAGCATCGCCACGTGAATGCCATCTGGTCCTGGAGCGGAGGACCGCGAAGACGAGAGTGCGTGGTGAAGCTCTCGTACAGTAAACTCGGTATTGTAGCATTCACGGTTCTGAGAGGTAAAGGGCAATAGAGTCGCCTCCACCGTCCGTTTCCTAGCCAGGAAAGCGTCAGAGTAGTGTGAAGAGATAGAGACCTCCGCAAAATGTCGACCCAGTGCGTTGGCTATTTGTGGAGGATCGACGACGGTGTCAGTTGTGACACAGAGACCGGGAATCGGGGAATGAGCAATAGTGACAAAGTTTGAGGTTACCGCAAATGATGGAGGAAGGGGCAGACCTATTGAAAGAGCTCGTGAATGAGCACCAACTGGCGCGTTTACAGTCGCGAAACAGGCGTCGACAATAGGCCCGCAGCCTTTTGTATCAGATGCAGTTGTCGAGCGTGGGCCGTTGTTTGAAGATTCTAAGGGCACGTCGCCGAGCTCGTAGAGCATCACGGCATTCCGCGGTCCACCACGGAACAGGGGGACGATGTGCGTGGGTAGTCTTGCAGGGGATGGAACATTCCGCGGCTGTCAGAATAACTGTGATAATGTGTTCCACTTGGTCGTCTATACTAGGATAGTGGTAAGTACCAAAATCCGCTAGCGAAGAGTAGAGCTCCCAGTCCGCTTTGGTTATCTGCCAGCGGTGTGAATGCTCAAGGGTGTCAGGCATCATTAGGTGATTTACACACGGAAAATGATCGCTCGAATGTGTGTGAGAGAAAAGACCATTCAAGACGCCGTGCCAGCTGAGAAGTGCAGATAGCTAGATCTATATGGCTGGAAGTGTTTGTGGAGTCTTAAAGATAAGTTGGTTCACCAGTGTTAAGGCAGATGAGCTGAAGGTGGTTCAGTATATCTGCCAGGAGTGAGCCCCGTGGACATGGTCGTGGGAAGCCCCAAAGGGGGTGGTGGGCATTGAAATCGCCCACCGACAAAAACGGACGCAGAAGCCGGTCAGTAAGATCTAGGAGATCAGATGGGAAAGGAGGAAGGAGGAAGGAGCGTAAATATTGCACAGTGTGAAGAAATCCAGGAAGGTTTATCCGGACAGCAACAGCTTGTATTGGAGTACACAAAGGGTCCGGTGTACTGAGTACGTCATCCCGAATAAGCAACATTACGCCCCCATGGGCTGGAATTCCTGCCACTGGAGGAAGGTCAAAGCAAACAGTAGTGTAGCGTGGGAAAGTAATTTGAGTACCAGGAAGCAATTTTGTCTCCTGTAGAGAGAAGATGATTGGGTGATACGTTTGCGTTAGAAGCTGCAGTTCTGTCCAATTCGACCGGATACCACGAATGTTCAATTGAATATCCATAATAGGATAACATGAGATGAAGGTGGACATCAGCCCGACGAAGGCGGCGAGCCACAATGCGAATGTTCGCAACTGGGTGTCTGAGGTGCCCACAGCAGCTGCGTGAGGGTGGTTGGCAGCCCCATCTTTGGCTGATGCACCTGGAGAGACTATAGGCTTCCAGGGGATGCCATCGTCGCATTGTGAGGTAGAAGGGAAGGGGGGAAGTTTTCCCCCTATTTGACTTCTTGGAGACCTGGTGTAGCTCCTTGTTTGGCTCAGATGTTTTGGAAGGGGTGCGGAGAAATCCTCGCACGAATGCTCTTTCTTAGACTTTCGCGTCTCTATCTGTGGTTTCACAGCTGAAGATGAAAATTTGGAAGAGGTACTCACACTTTTCGTTGAACGTGACGCCGTTGTCGAAGTAGACTGTTTGACAACTACTGTCGTAAACTGTAGGTCACAAGTCTGTGTGGCCATATTCCGTGTTGCTGGAGGCGCTGCAACTACAGTACTGTAGTTACCACGCAGTGGGGTCTTAGGCTTACGACTGGCGTACATCTTACGTGCAACTTGTATTGGAACCTTTTCCTTCACACGGATATCCTGTATGGCCCGTTCATCGGCAAACACGGGACATTCCGGGGAGGAAGCAGCATGATTTCCGTTACAATTGATGCAATGGGGGACGGTGGTGGACAAATCCCCTGATGTGCCTCTTTACCACAGGTGACGCATGTTACCGGGTTCTTGCACGACTGGCTTGTATGATTGTAGCGATGGCACTGATAACACCGAGTAGGGTTAGGGATGTAAGGTCGTACTGTGACTACCTCTTACCCTGCCCTGATCTTCAGAGGCAGAGCCACTCGGTCGAAGGTCAGGAACACTGTGCGAGTGGGGACTACAACATTGTTCTCTTTTTTTGTCACTCTGTGTACTGCGATGACGCCTTGCGCTTCCAGATATTCCTTTAGTTCATCCTCAGTCAGACCGTCCAAACTGGCTGAGTAGACTACCCCCTCGGGAATAATTGAGGGTTGGATGAAGCTCAACACGAACCGGGTAGCTATGGAGCAGAGTTGCCGTAAGCAGCCGCTGTGCCTGGGAGCCACTTTGTTTCCACCAGTAGTGTTCCATTACGCAGGCAGTTGCAGGTCTTAACTGGGCCGGCAATGGCATCAACCCCTTTCTGAATAATAAATGGGCTCACCGACAAAAAGGATTGTCCTTCCTCAGTACGGGTAACCCCAAGGAACTTTGATGTCTGTAAAATCTTCTGTTCAGAGACACTATTGTCCAGTAGGTCAATTTCTAGTGACTCTTTACAGTTTTTTTTTATAACCATTGTGGATATATCCCCCACGATTGCCAATGTCTCCGATGGCACGCTCCTTCCTGCTGGGGGCCCCCAACGGAAGCACGCCCGGCATGACATTCTTTAATCTGTGGGCGGCAGATCACGCCACTATTTTGTAATCTACGTTTAACAGCGTGATGGGCCGGACACTATTGATACTGAGCGTCGCTTTGCTCTTAGGGATGAGGGTGATGCAACCCTCTTCAAATTCCTCCGGCATCGGAACACCGTTGCGTATTTCGTTCGCGATCGCAACGAGAGTGTCACTCAAATGATGGTAAAAAATCGCACTGATGTTTTTTACGGCCCACTTTAGATTTTTATAAGTTTTTGCAAACATTTTGGACAAAAATAATAATCTAAATGATAAAAAATTAATAAGAGTGTCCGAAACCCTTTTAGGAAAAAAATTCGGTTGTGGTGGGTTTAGAACCACTGACCTTCAGCGTCACAGCCCAACGCATTGCCCACTACGCTACAGGTGTTAGAAGTTGCATTCTTTAATTTCTTACTATTGATGGCCGTTGTTAACTGTTGCTAATATGACACTAGATTATTTATCGTACGAAGGACGACGTGTTTTTGTTAATTCTTCAGTGCGCCATTCCTTTGAAATGGCAACGTGTAAGTTACAATGAGACAGTCATCAAATACGCAACGCAAGATGGCGTATGCCACAGAGTGTTCTGTGTGAGGAATGTCACGCGACATCTGCGAACGGCTGGTTTTCGTTAATTCAATGGAGGGTGTCAAAACTCCGTTATTTTTGCAAATATCTTTCAAACGATACGAGAGATGAAAAAAACATAAGGGAACAAAGTTGTAGAGAAATTTCCCCTCTACCAATTAGGTTATTCAATTTTCGTGTCAGATTAATGGTTAAGCCGTTATTTTCATTTAAATTTCGAGCTGTCAAAAGACGATCGCAAAGGCCCACTTTTAGTTTTACTACCATAACCTAAAGTGGGCCAAAAGTTTTGTAAAATTCCGCGGGAAACCGTCTAGTCCAGGAGACTTCTCGCGGGGACTGCGTTTGACAGCATCTAAAACGACGTCTGCCGTGTACGGTTCGTTAAGGTGGGCCCTGTCAGTGAGCGTTAAAACATGTGGGACCTTTTATAAAAGAGTGCCCAGTGCCCCGGGGTCTTCGTCCACGTCCACGAACAGGTATGCAATTTGCGCTCGCAGCTCCCGCGCGATCTCGGCCTGGAGCCGTCGGCGGTCCTGGAGCCGTCCCGCCGGACCCTCTGTGCGAAGATCAGCGCCTCGCGCCGCCGCCGCTCCCGGGGTTGGAACACTTGCGCGGAGTGACATGACACTTGCGCGGAGTGACATGACACTTGCGCGGAGTGACATGACACTTGCGCGGAGTGACATGACACTTGCGCGGAACCCGGGGCCCTTGGGGCGGCTAATGGCTTTTCCTGGGTACAGGCACACCAAGAAGTCTATCTCTGCTGTTGTCAAGTTTCCACACTGTCAACATAACACGAAAATCAGTGAAATTGCACAACCCTTTGCAAGCTGAAGAGCAATATAGTAACTTGTTCTAACTACATATTAATCCGTTGAGTGTTCCTCCTGTAAACAAAAAGGTATTTTAATAGTGATAATGTTTGGAGAGTTAGTCTCTGCTCCTTAAAGCATATTATTCAGAACACTAAGCATATCAAGACACCTGCTCAAGCAATGAATATATTAGGCATCCTGCACAGATACGTTAATGTAATTGACCGCTATGTAGTTAACCCCACTATCACGCAACTTCCATCTCTTTAAAAATAGCTGCTATGCTTTGTAGTAGGAGGTGCAACCTTAAACCTTCAATTAAAAAACGTTAATAATAAGTCAATGAGTATTTTACATACTTAAAGCGTTTATTCGTAGACCCCAAAACGATTTGGCTGTATTCGAATTACAACTACATCTAAGCACACACCGAAAAATGCTAAAGAGAAATTCTATTTTCCATCACCGTCATATGGAACCATTTTTACTCCGAACTTGGCATAAACCAACAGGGAGAAACAAGTAGCAAGACTTCCAGGAAAAATGAAGCGAAATTGGCAGCCAATAGTTGGTTATAAATTACATTGCCTGTTAACTGTATAAATATAAATTACGGAATACGCGGAACTCCTGTTCAGTACAGTCAAAAAGGTCTAAGGTAATAGGCAGTGGTTTACAATCAGATATCCGTATCACTCTCCTCCTCAACAAGTCTGTGTGAAGATTTATATTCAGAACATTCAAGAAAAAGGCTACTGTGGTGTTGAAACTGCAAGAAGCAGCTCATTTACTCAGGAAGGGAAAACTTTATGGTGCCCGTAAATTTGAATGGCTGTATCTCTTGTAACATTCATTTTTTGATAAAATTTTAAAATCCAATATACCAGAATTTTGTTTTTCTAAACTCAGTGCCAACTTTTTTTTGACGAAATTTTTGCAGGAAGTAGTCTTGACGTGATTTCATACTTCTATGCATTAATATTATCAAACATGTAATTTGTGTCACAAATTGCGCGGCCGGTCAGGTCGGATGTTCGAGTCCTTCCTCGGACATGGGTATGTTTGTTTGTACTTTGCCTACGTTATTTTAAGTAAGATTAAGTAGTGTAAGTCTAGCGACCGATGACCTAAGTAGTTTGGCCGCATAAGACTACACATATACACGTAATTTATTTATTTCATCACCACATTTAAGTACTAATAATTAAAGAAACTTGAATGTAGAAATTTGAAATAAACACTGAAAACAAATGATTGATATTTCTCATAAGATGAATGCACAGAACCATTGAATTATGTCTTGTGAATGTACCTACGAAATCTGCCATATGAAAATTGTAGTGAGAGTCCCAATTTTGTTTCTGTAATAACATTAAAAACATTAAAAATTCAGAACTCTAAAATCAGTGAAGTTTTGGACTTTAAGCGTTTTTGTTGCTAAATCTTTACATAGTAGACATGATTTTAAAATTTGGTTGCTATCGCCAAAGTAGACGAAACGTTAAATTTTTTGGTGTAATCTTCGCCGTTTAGACTGTATGTTGAAGTCTACGTCGAACCTAATCATACCTCTGAGGAGAGAACGTTGTTTGCACTTCTGCGTTTCCAGTCGGCTGTGCTACGTAACGACATCGTACCGTTCCACTTTACCGAGAGCTATATATGTATTGGTGTGATGTCTGTTCTTTCGAAATAAGACATCACACCAATATATGTATCATTTAGACGCAAAGATTCTGGGTTCTGTTTTCATCGCTGACGCGATTAACAACGTTAGACCTCGTGTGTAAACCAAATGTTCAAATGTTTGTGTAGTCTATGGGACTTAACTACGGGGTCATCAGTCCCTAAACTTTCAAACTACTTATGAACTACTTACGAACAAGGACGGCACAAATATCCATGTCCGAGGGGGGATTCGAACCCCCGACCGTAGTGGCCGTGCAGACCGTGACTGGAGCGCCTTAGTCTCCTCGGCCACAGCGGCCGGCGTGTGTAAACACTTAAAAGTTATGAGTGCCACTGGAAAAAATGCGTAAATAACACCTGTTTGAGACTTGAAGATGACCTGAAATTAGCGTATATTTCATAATGCTATTCCTAACATATTTAAAAGCTGCTCAAAACCACCTACAAAAAACCTTTATAATGAGATTGTATATAATTCCACGATCAAATTGTGTTTTAGTTATTTGTAGTAATACACCCAAAGATCTGCCCTTGCTTTTAGTGCTTTGATCAGCTGTTTATTTTTAGAGGTATTACTAGGGACAGGAAAAATTCGCATTTGCGATAAATGCGAATATAGATGCGAATTCTGACGCAAAATGCAGTAAATCCGAAATTGTAGTTAGCAACGGTTGCGCTCAATTCCGATTTCATCACATTCCTCTTCACATGGTGCTGTATTGTAAATCGAGTGATATTTGTATGACGTATTATCTCCCTGTTGAATGAGACTGTGATATCTCCGGGCCGTTACTACTGCTCCACCTCGCTCGGTGGGTCTTTCCCTGAATACGGCACAGGTAGCGGCTGGAGGGCGAGGAGTAGGGGTGGTGTATCCCTACTTCTGGAACACCCTGTTCACTACCTGCAGCGTCCGGGTCTCCGCGCAAGTGTCTACACATTCCCTTTCCGCTCAAGTGTCACTCCCCACAAGTGTCACAAACTCGCCGCTCCCTGATCAGATGGTGGACGGACAGCGGCTCCCCAGGCACCGCGCCCAGCGTCTGGCTGCGCGCCACCGCCCCCTCACCTTTGCAGCGCAAATCGTTCAGGAGTTTTGCCTTTAATTGTTTAAGGGTCGGCAACAGTTCGAGGTCGGTCAAACATCCCTGGTACAACTGGGCCGTCGTCCGACGCCAACGTGTAACCTCGCGGCTAAAATAGATTAAAAACTTCCTGATGGAGTGCTTGGCAGTTTAAGCCACCATTCTATAGTACCACAGTCCGTTCACCGAGAGCTTTGACGAAACGTAAACAGCGTGAGAGACTAAGATCGTTTCTAGAGAAAGCATTCGGTGTTCACGTGAAGGGGTGTACAAAATCCTTGGCGCAAGCTTTGCGGGTGGTGGCGAGCTGACGTCATAGCGGACCCTGAGAGTTACAATAATGTTAAAACTGAGTTCATTCTGTCAAAACATTTGTTTTCATACAGGTTGCTAACAAAACGCTCCATTCACACACAATTTTTAATATTACCATGAATAAAATGGTAAAGGACGGCGAAACAAGGTTAATCCTGTCAAACTTTAAATGTTTTTATTGAGGTTTATACCAAACCGCTCCTTTGTCTCTCCTCTACAATTTCCACATTTGATTTTGAACTAAAAATACGACACGGAGGACGCACTTGTTCCTAACTTCTGCAGCCACTGTTTTTACTGCTTCTTCTTGCAGTTCTTTAACTTTCCGCATTTTGTATGTTTTGTCTTTCGCTGCAACATATCCTTTGATTCTGGACCACACTAACTCGACGGCGTTTAATTCACAGCGGTACGAAGGAATTCTAGGAACAGTTTTCCCTGCATTATTCGCCATTTCATCTGTCGCGTATTAGTTGTGCGCTGTTCTGTAATTTTGAAATAGATCTTAAAGTTATTTCTTCAATATACTGTCTTCAAAATCGAGGTTTTTAGATTTTAGTGACTATGATATTTCGTGCTTAATGGAATTCGCACTGGGGACTTTTTCTTTTCTATGATAACGGTACGGAGCTTTATCAACAACAATAACAAAGCTGAAGAACATTTTAAAATCACTTCTCGAAGGTTCAACTAGTCTTTCAAGCGTCTTTAAAGATTAACTGAAGAGATCCTGAAATGGCCGCTGTAGAACACGCAGTAACCAGCTCACATATGCAACTAACATTGTCACGCTGACTGTGCGCCCCTGCCTTGTACACCCCTTGACGGCAGCGCTGTGGTCACGCGCCTTGCTGTGTTAACAGTACGTCTCTCGTTTCGGTGAACGGAGTATACCTTCATCTCGCCTGCTCCGGACTAGCCTTTCCCACATAACGGTAAAACTTTCCCTAAAATGATCGTCATTTAAAAGACCACAGTTCAATCTGTAGTTTTTACGAGATAAAACAGGAACACAAGGTAAAACTAGTTGGCACAGATAACTGCAATGGTCTGAAAAAATAACCGGCTTCACTTCAGTCCTGGTAATAGAAGTTTCTAAACAGGAAGACACGTAAATTCTGTCTAGGCGGCTGTGCCACGTGGAATAAAAATAGGTGAACTCCATCCTGTGAGGATTCAGCACTCGCCACGTGTCTGAGCCGAAAACTGCTGACTACAGTCTGCAGCTCTTGACACTTGTTAGGGTTCGGTTTCTGGTCCCTGACGTCCGATAACGCGTTAAAATCGCCAACAACAAGTTTGTAACGGGTGCGATATAAAAGCTAACGGAGGTCATCGTGATAAAACCACCTCCTAGCGGGCCTATTGCCAGAAGGAGCGTAAATGTTAATGAAGAAGATGCCGTTGATGGTACAGGCAATCGCGCGTCCATTAGATAAAATCTCAAAATTGGTATAATCCATGTCATGGCGAACTAAAATAACGGTACCAGTTTGCTCTTCCGATAAAACATTCTCTATCAAATTAAAATCGTTAAAATCTAATATATAAAGCAGAGTGTCCGTAAATTTGTACGTGTTGCATACAAATCTACAGTTTTGTTCCAATCTTTATCAAATTTTGTACACGTTAGCTTCAATCCATGAGGACGGTCGCCGTAAGTGTAAGAATCACATAAGATATAGTTCATGAGATATGACTTCATAAACAATGAGATGCGCGAGAAACTGCTGCATTTTGCGAAAATGCTGCTCATTTTCTTCTAAATCATAGGACTGATTTCAACCAAATTTGGTACACACATTCCTTACCGTGAGGTAACAATTGCTGCATGGTTAAGAATCACATACGGCACATGGTTCCAAAGATATTACGTCATACCAATAGAAATCGCAAAAAATTCCATATAATGAGGCGAGACTTTCAAAATACACTGTATGAAAATGACAGTACTTGCGACCTGCAACAAACTATAATCATAATTACAAACTTTTATTAAACTTTTTCTCGCTGGCAACCATAGTAAAATGATGAAATGAAAAAGGTTTCTCGCTTACTACTTTTCCGCTGTTTATGGAGTAAAACTACGTCTCTCGGTAAGACGTTCAATTTATAAATTGTAACACTACAAATTGTAGCGACAGGAAATTTTACAGACAGTACACACATATATAGTTGAATGTAGCTGCTAAATTGTATCACAGTAAGACACGTAGTTCATGAGATATGAGCACGTAAACAGTAACGTTGATGGAAAACCGCCCCATCACGCACCAAGTTTTAATCTGTTACTTTTTTACTACTAATTGTTTTCCCAAGAGTTTTTACAGACATACAGCCCTTATAAAAATGAATATACACCTGAAAAATAGCAGGAATAAATAGCTAAATACCCGGGCAACGCCAGGTTTTTAGCTAGTTGTTAATAAAACAGAGCGTCACGCGTTACTTACTGCAAGAATGCGAGATGACATTAAAAACTTTTGCAACGCGGAAGCCTTGACCGGACTGCGCATTGTGTACACATTTACGGTTAAAATGTTGCACTAGGCGCAAGTACCATACACAAAGACAACACACACCACAGACGAGCACAGGACATAATATGTAGCTACAAAAAAGTGGAAGGGGCTACTGAACATCTACCACCACATCAGGGCCGGGTTTAAGTCCCGCTACCCTCATCCATCCCCGCCGCCCAGTCAGACGGCGCAGTAAGCAGTGGGTACTCAAACTTTGGTTCCAGTTCCATCTCTGATACGGAATTTGACATATATGTTGCCTTAGCCTTGGTAGTTTTGACTGGCGGGCGGTTACGAAGTTCGTGGGAATCCTCAGACTTCCGCTTCACCGGCGGCTGTGCGGCTGGCACAGTCGGGGTGACTTCTATCTGGGATTCACTATCTGTCTACGTCTTGTTTACCTAGCACCGCCTTGAGATGCCTAACAGTTACCTCCCGTTTGCTTTGCGCGAGACTGTTTCGCGGCTAGACTCCGACTGCTGCCTAAGGTCTACGTCGGCCGCCTGCCAGTCCCGTTTCTGGCTCTTGTTTTTACGCCGAGATCTGTGAGACGTGCTCTTTTTGTCAACAGGAGATAGACTGCGGTCTTTTCTGAGAAACCGTTGTGATTCCAATATGCTAGAAGCACTGGCGCTACGGAGACAATCGTGTCTTATTTTCTTCGGTTTCGCGGCCACGTTGCGGTTTTGGTTCAGCAGGAGTAGCGACACTGTCGGGGGTTTTGTCAAGATCGGGAGCTACGTCCCTCATATTCGAAAACGCAGTGACTGGACCTGCCACCGGAGCAGGCACCTTTTCAACCTGTGTTGGCAAGGTGGCAGGGGGTTCTGATCCCGTGTCATGCACCTGTTCGGGAGCAGTATCAGACTGCAGTGTCGCAACTTTCACATGTACAGTTTCGGTAGTATTGTCGACAAGAGGGTCTACTAAAGCACTGGTGTCTACGGGTGTGGTGTCCATTGCACCGTCATATGTAGCTGTTTCGTCAATAACGGGGCGCCGCGCGGGAGGGGGGAACCCAACGCTACGGCCGCGTACGTCTGTGCCCTGACTGTCGTCTTTCGGCAGCTGTGCAGGGCGTTTACGTTTGGGACAAGCAGTTCTAAAATGTCCGGTCCCACTACAAAAGGAACACGTTTGTGGTTGTCCGTTATATGTTACAAAAGCCCGGTGCCCATTGACAAAAGCTAAGAACGGAATATGTTTACGCACTATCATTTTGACACTACGAATACAGTTTTCCACCCGACATATACAAGCAGATTACCATTTTCCTTTAGTAACGGAATGAACGGTACCGTAAGGGCTCAAATGTCTCAATTGTGTCATTCCGAATTTCAAATTGAAATGTTTGTATAGCTTATGGGACTTAACTACGGGGTCATCGGTCCCTAAACTTACAAACTACTTATGAACTAGCTAATACTAAGGACGGCACAAATATCCATGCCCGAGGGGGGATTCGAACCACCAACCGTAGTGACCGTGCAGACCGTGACTGGCGCGCCGCAGTCCCCTCGGCCACAGCGGCCGGCCCCGAATTTCAATCGGCAGGGTAAACACCCGTATCGTACGAACGCCAAATCCCGGGTTTGACAAGTTTACTTTACTAAAAGTCCCATCCAAGTGCTTAAAAGTACGTTCACCGTTATTATGTTGTACTAAAGCGTCGCACATATCCAGAGATTTCAATTTAAGGAACAGAGTTCAAAAACGTGTCGAGTTGAAGTCCGAGTACATCACTTTCCGGTATTTTCAAATCAATACGAAACCACTGGTGAATTTCGAAAGCTGTCGGTCGGGAAACGGATCTGTCGAAGTCGCACTTTTATTTTATTTATTTTTTATTTGTTTATTTTTTTTGTCGGGGCTCCCTTCTCCCCTACACCCCGCCCTTGCACTCTCCATTTTTTCGCCTTCGTCGGCGAGCTTTCAAGCTATAGTATAGCTGGTGAACGTAAAACACTCCGTTGTAAGAAGTAAAAAAACTGTTCCGCTGTACAGTGCTTTCTATTTTTCAGTGATGCACTTCAAGTTCGATGGTAAAAAGTCAACTAAAAGTCCTAATGGTAGAGAGATTCCAATCATAGACATGAATAAGAGATAATTCTCTTCTTGGAAATAAAAAAAAAAAAAACCATCCTCAACACTGAAGGTCGGTGGGCAGACCTGCGAAGCACTACACACTCTTAAAACGTGTCAACAAAACTGAATAGTAATGATAAAACTAAGCTTATTTCTGCTTAGACGCGCACGCACATAAAGTGTGACATGCCACAAACACATAATTTTACCGTGTAATAGTCACACGATAATGTTCCGTCGAATTACATCATAACCAGAAACTATGTCCATAGCCAAAAGTCTTAGTCCGATGAGGGTTTGGGCTGTCATCGAATTCCCGTCACAAAAGATTGTATGCATATTTAATTGCTACGATCAAAAACCGTGCAAAAAATGTAGAATTATCTTTTGTATGGCGTAGGTTGTTATGTTCCTCCTTAAGGTAGACCATATACTGATAGACCTGTGTCAACTGTAATTGTAGAACGGCGTAGATAGAATGCGCGACGATCCATGTTGTTGCGGCACACTTGGTGGCAGGGTATGGCTTGAAGTCAGGGACGAGGGCTATGTCCACCGAGGTGTCCACGGCGGTGCGATTGATGAACGCCAGTATGCTGGTTGCAACGTTCCAGATGGACGAACGCGTGGGGCACAGGAAACGGTGTTCCAACGAGTCCTCCTGTGAGCAGTCTACGCAAAGGCTGGAAGCGCGCAGGTGAATCCTGCGCAGTTTTTCGTTGGTGGGCACGACTATTCACAACTTTATACCAGCAACCAACCACGTCCGCTGAAAGGAAGGGTGCGTTGACATTCGCCCACACATTTTTCCACCTAGACCCTGGGAAAAACATCTCCATCTTATTGGCGGCTGGCTGTCCTCGCAGTCCGTGGTAGACGATTTTTACAGTCCGCGTCCTCGGGTGGAGGTCTTCGTCGTCCAGGTAACTTTTCTGAACAAAGTACTCCCTCACATGCCGCAGCCGGTAAGGGATGGTAGTGGGGTTGAGCGACGCTATTTCAGACGCGGGCCGGAGAACATCGAACAGAACGGCCGTGGGGCCGAGCGGGTCCTTTTCTATAACGGCGGTGGATCAGTAGCGCCGCCGCTTTGACAGCGAATTGCGTTGGCCGAGGCCTCCATCTCGGGGCTACGTGCAGGTAGCATGATTTATTTTGAAAATTTCACCCCCCCCCCCCCCCCCCCCCACAGAAACCAATAGGCTGCTTGTGTGATGGCTCGTCCTAGCTCTTTGGGCACGTGGAAGACCTGTGCGAGGAACCAGGCTTTGCTGGGCAGACACACGTTGACGATCGAAACGCTATGCGTAAGGGCCAGGGTGCGGGTAGCAGTGAGGTGCGCCATAGCGCGTATTGCGTGCAGTGTCAGGCGCCAGTTGAGTGCCGCTGCCTTCAAAAGATTTGCCGAGAAACGAACACCTTGGATCTTACGCACTTGTTTCACGGTAAACCAGGAACGTCAGAATCTTTTCGTTGCGCCATAAATAGGAAGAAACAGTTTTACGATTGTTGATACATGCACCCGATGCATTTTCATATAATCTAAGGACCTTGCGTATGGTGTCCAAGTCAGCTTCCGTAGACACAAGAAGGCCGACGTCATCCCCATACGCGCGGCAAACCTGTTGTTTCATCCCTCCTAGACTGAGTCCGACGCATGCACTATGCAGGCGTCGCGAGAAGGGGTCCAGTGAGATTGCAAACAGGGCCATAGCGAGAGACATCCCTGCTTGACGGAGCAATCGACGGCAACAGGTGCGGACAAAAAAACATTGATCGTCACACGCGATGTCGAGCTGTTAAAATTATTAAACAACATGGCCGGGAATTTATTCCCGTAATCCAAGTTTAGAAAGCACTTTTCTTAGGTAATGGTGACTAAAGCGATCGAACGCCGTGGAAAAGTCAACGGAAAGTATTCCAAAGGGAATTTTCTGCATCTTTGTGTATGCGACGACGTCACGGTATTTAGTGACCGCGTCGTAGATATTCCTTTGCGGCACAGCACAAAACTGACAGTTACTAAGGATCTTAGACGTAACAGGCTTTAAACGGGACGCAACACATTTTGTAAAAAGTTTTTAATCACCGTTTAAAAGCGTGATCTGGCGGAGACTCAATTCTATTGTTCACTCGGGTTTTCGGTGCCAAGGTGATTATTCCTTCCGGAAAACTCGCCGGTATTGCCACTCCACTTAAAAGTTCGTTAAAACAGTCAACTAAAACTGAACCGAACAAGTGCCAAAAGTGGAGATTAAATTCTGGCGGGAGGCCGTCAGCACCGCGTGATTTGTTTCTTGCACATAGTGGTAAGACCTATTTCACTTCCTCTACAGTGAACGGTTCCATGAGGTGACGGCGGTCCGTGACTTAAAACGTGCGGGACACCTCGCAACAGATCTGTAATGGCGGCGTTGTCGGTCGCTTTTGCGCTATACACGTCCGCTGCGTGTGCGCGCGCGCGCGCGCGCGCGCGCGCGCGCGCGCGCGCCTCTGCCAGAATGCCCGCCCTGTCGCTCAGCCGCGCACCGCCGGCCGCCTGCAGCTCTGTGACGTCACGCCTGGCCAGCAGGTGGAACAGAGAGGCCTGCTCTCTGACAGCTGACCGACCGCCTGGCTACGCACCACGCTACCACGCAACGACGCCTTCTTCAAGGCCGAGAGTCTGGTTTTAATTTGCCTGATGTCCGCCATCCGGAAAGACGGATTGTCTGTCTGCATATTGATTGCGTCGTTGAGACATGTCTCGTAGAATTGCAACGTGGTACGTTCCCAGTGGCGAACAGATTGACTAAATTCAATAATACTTTTTCGTAGCGACGGCTTTGCATATTCTGTCCACCACGATAACGCAGAAGAGTAGAATCTATTGATGTTTATAGTGGCAACAAGTGATGGTGGGTGTGCCACCATTTAGTCAGGGAATTCAACGACGGCGGAGACTAGGTCTCGCCCTCTTCCATCTCCTCCGCCCACGACTTCGACACTTGCTGTCCAGTGTCGTGGCCTGCCGCGGCCCCCTGCAGGGAAACGCGCTTGCGCGGCTGCGGGTCGTCTTCAGCCTTTCTTTTGACCGCGGCTTGCGCCGGGTTCAAGTCCTGTGAGAACTCCATTGCCACACGATAGTCGGTGACGGGTGCACTAAGCTTTTCATTTAGCTGCCGGACCACATCCTCCAACCTGTATTCCTGACCACTCGTCATGGGCTGCTGGTAACGACGGCCCGCTTGTGGTTCCTGCCGAGAATCTGGAATCCGACCGTGACGAAGCCAGTGACGCAGATTTCTGCAGCCACTTCGACGCCGAGCGCTGATACTGACGAGATTCCGGAGACCGACTGCAGCCCTTCTTGTACTCCCGCCGCTCCGGGTACCCCGAGCAGCTGGTGCTGTGGCCCTTCTCACTGCGCGCGCGCGCGCGCGCGCGCGCGCCTTTCCGCCGCCCTGTCGAGACGTGACTTGCGGCCACCCGCGTTGTCTGGCCGTTCGCGAGGACGATCTGCAGCGGCGGTGGCAGAAACTTCAACCGCTGACACTTCAGGGGGGACGCTATCTTGCACGGCTTCTGATCGTGTCTTTGTGGACAACGTCACATCTACCGGAGTCGACACGGCAGGCTTAACATATTGTTAGAGTCCCGTCGTCTGACTCTCCGGGACTACATTTGAGGGGACGTAGGTAGGATACACATCTTCAATGGTTCCGGAACCTCTCACAGTATTCGCCGACTCGTCAGGAAGTACCTCGAGATGGGCATCTGTCACCTGGGATGTCAGCATAGTCGCCGCATCTTCCGCCTGTGGAACTTCAACTGGGGCGGGTTCTGATTCCGTCGCGTCTGCAGGTGGTATCTGATTAGCGACCTTTTCCGCAACCGTCAGCTACATTCTGAGCGTCGGCTGTGACGTCATTAAGCTTCATTTTTAGGGGCTGCGGGCGCGGCGTTTACATGCATGACAGTCTTTCGCGGCAGCGCGACGCGTCGGCAAGGTGGGCACGCCAAACGCGACCGAGGCGTACGTCACGGTGTCTGCCGCCTCCCCCGCCGGTACTTGGGCGGGGCGCCTGCGGCGTGGGCAATTTGAAGTGTTCAAATGTTTGTTAAGCTTATGGGACTTAACTATGGGGTCATCAGTCCCTAAACTTACAAACTACTTATGAACTACTTACGAACTAGGACGGCACAAATATCCATGCCCGAGGGGGGATTCGAACCCCCGACCGTAGTGGCCGTGCTGACCGTGACTGGAGCTCTTCAGTCACCTCGGCCGGCTCATAGAACTTTTTCTAACCTAGAGAGTTGTTTATTGTTATTTTCAAAATCGCATATTTCCGAAAGATCTTGGCCTAAAGCTTTGAAATGTTGACATCGTTCTAATGAAATATGTGCAGGTTTTCATATACCAATTTTGGCCCACCTTAGGTTAAGGTATTAACACTAAAAGTGGGCATTTGCGATCGTGTTTTGACAAGTCGAAATGAAAATCAAAATAACCGCTTAACCATTCATCTGACACGAAAATTGAATAACCGAATTTGTGGGGGAGAAAATTCTCTACAACTTTGCTCTCTTATGTATTTTTCATAACTCTTATCGTTTGAGAGAGATTTGCAAAAATAACGGAGATTTGAAACCCTCCATTGATTTAACGAAAACCATCCGTTCGGAGATGTGACGTGACATTCGTCGCTCAGAACTCTGGCATACATCTTGCGTTGCGTATTTGATGATTTTCTTATTGTAACTTACACGTTGTCATTTCAAAGCAATGGCGCGCTGAAGAATGAACAAAAACACGTCATTCTTCGTACGATAAATGACAATCCAGTGTCTAAATATGCTTTGCCGTAGCGTAGTGGGCAACGCTTTGGACTGAAATGCTTATAGTCAGGTTCGGAACCTGCCACTACCCAAATTTTTTTCTCATTTTATCCTAAAAGGGTTTCGGCCACATATTAATTAGAGCTAAGTTCTTCAATCTTTAGAGTTGTGCATATATAAAAATGCTCTCTAAAATGCGTGTTTGTTCTATTTTGTAAACATACCGTGAAAAACTTAACAACGAATTGAACAATGATCTTCTGAAGCAATGCACGTAACCTGGGAGTTATTCACTATTTGTGGTATATATTTAAAGTCAATTAGAATCAATGCATCTACTAAAATATTTGTCTTTGAAATGCTTGCTATGGACGCCTTTAACGTAGATGATAATATCTGAACTACAGGAAAGGTACTAACTTCGTCCATGTTACTCTGTTCTGCGTTAAAATAAAGAGCAACTATTTTATTTCAAACTATGATTACGTTTCCTATTACAGCTAAAATCACAAACGGATTAGTTGTGGTAATACTGAATTCCGCGCAACTATGACCACTCAACACACTCAACACACACACTCAACACACACTACACACACTCAACACACACTACACACACTCAACACACACTACACACACTCAACACACACTACACACACTCAACACACACTACACACACTCAACACACACTACACACACTCAACACACCACTACCCACCACACCCCCCTCAACACACACTACACACACTCAACACACACACCACCCACACACTACACACACTCAACACACACTACACACACCAACACACACACACACCAACACACTCACACACACACACACCCACACACCCCAACACACACCACACACACACACACACTCAACACACACACACACACACACACACACACACACACACACACACACCACCCACACACACACACACACTCAACACACACACCCACACACACACTCAACACACACTCAACACACACACACACACACACACACTCACACACACACACACACACACACTCAACACACACACCACACACACACCACTCAACACACACACACACACACACACTCAACACACACACCCACACACACACACTCACACACACACACACACACACACTCAACACACACCACACACACACACACCAACACACACACACACACACACACACACACACACTCAACACACACACACACACACTCACACTCAACACACACACACACACACACACTCAACACTCAACACACACACACTCACACTCAACACTCACACACACACACTCAACACTCAACACACACACACACACACTCAACCACACACACACACACACTCACACTCACACACACACACACACAACACTCAACACACACACACACACACACACTCAACACTCAACACTCAACACACACACACACTCAACACTCAACACACACTCAACACTCAACACTCAACACACACACACACTCAACACTCAACACACACACTCAACACTCAACACACACACACACTCAACACACACACACACTCAACACACACACACACTCAACACACACACACACTCAACACACACACACACTCAACACACACACACACACACACTCAACACACACACACACACACACTCAACACACACACACACACACACTCAACACACACACACACACTCAACACACACACACACACTCAACACACACACACACACTCAACACACACACACACACTCAACACACACACACACTCAACACACACACACACTCAACACACACACACACTCAACACACACACACTCAACACACACACACTCAACACACACACACTCAACACACACACACTCAACACACACACACTCAACACACACACACTCAACACACACACTCAACACACACACTCAACACACACACTCAACACACACACTCAACACACACAGTACCATCAATACGTCATTTACAACAGTCATCGTAACAGTATCTCTCCAGTTTATGTACATGTGATTAAGAAGTCTATGTTTACAAGTCGTTGCAATGTATTTCATGGCTTGTTCTCGAAACAGAATAAATACCCTTTTCGGAGAAAGCTTTATTACTTTTGTACAACTCTATCTCGCAGAATATAGTTATCAGTTAACAAGAGTTTGCTAAAACCCTTTAGGAAGCAAGAAGAAAAAGTGGGCCAAAAAATTGACAGTGGTGGTTACGTATGTATACTTTTATTTAGAGATCGATGCCTTGCGGTCGTTCATATTCGTTCTCGGTTGTTCGTTGACAATTTTACTCTATTTTATTACAGATGGCGTTGAACCAACACCGTCTGAAGAGAAGGCCTGTGCACTGCCGGGCCACGTCACGTCACGCAGAGTAGGTCGCGATCGCGTAGCTCACTGGGTGGCTGATGGGGCACAGCCCTCCGCCTCACAGCGGCCAGCCACTGAGCTACGCGATCGCGACCTACTCTGCGTGGCATGGCACGGGAGCGGAAATGCCTTCTCTTAAGACGGTGTTGGTTGGACCGTGTTTTGTTTTCTCTTTTCACTGGTTCTTCGGTTTGAACGGGTACTTTGTGGACGTTGGTTTCGTCCTATTATGATTGCTTCGGATGACTCAGTTCTCTCGTGACAGAGGTCGTCGAGCTACCATGCCGGCTACCCTCAGACCGAGCGCGCTGAGCCACCGCGTCCTAGCAAGTTCCGAACCACAGTCTAACATGTTCGCACATCACAAACCAATTCCTCGTCTATTACGCTGTGGCGAACAGCTGCGAGAGTAATCCATGATTTTTTTTTTGTTTTTTTTTTTGTTTTTTTTTTTTTTTTTTTTTGGTTTTAGGGCGCACAACTTCTATGGTCATTAGCGCCCAGCCAAGAACATAGATTCGCTATGATCTAAAAAAATGTAGACTGTCAGAACATCAACAAGAGGCTAAAAACGAAAGATAAAAGACAATTAAAAGAGTTAAATATCCTTGGATAAGTTGGCCAAGTTGATAAAACGCAAAACTCGAGCAGCTGCTCGTGTGTCATCAGCTAAAATTTCCTCCAGAGTAGACGGAAAGTGAAGGGCTACACGGAGATGATTAAAATTAACACAAGTCAGTAAAACATGTCGCACTGTCAGCAGTTCACCGCAGGAGCATAGCGGTGCAGGTTCGGCGGATAGCAAGTGACGGTGGCTGAAACGGCAATGACCGATCCACAACCGAGCCAGGATGACCTCCTCCCGCCGAGAGGGGCGTGAGGATGTCCTCCAAGCGGTCGGGATCGGTTTGACAGTTCGCAATTTATTGTTGTACAGTGAAAGCCACACACTGTGCCATTGCGACACGATACTCCGGCGAAGAGCCCGTTGAACATCGTCCGATGGGACGCAAAAGGTAGCCATGCGAGGCAAAAGAGCTGCTGCCTTGGCTGCTGTGTCGGCGGCCTCATTCCCGGGCACACCCACATGGCCAGGGACCCACAGGAAAGAAACGTGACAGCTGTCATCCGCCAGCAACTGGAGGGAGCGTTGGATCCGATACACGAGAGGATGGTTCGAGAAAGGGTCCTTAAGACTCTGCAGGGCACTAAGGGAGTCAGAACATATGGCATAGAAAGGGTGGCGGTGGCGGCAGGTATACAAAACGGCCTGGTGGAGGGCGAAAAGCTCAGCCGTGAAGTTTGAGCACCGGTCAGGGAGCTTGTATTGGAAACGGTTGTCCCCGACGACGAAGGCAGATCCGACACCGGCAGTGCTCTTGGAACCATCAGTGTAAATAAATACGGCATTATCGAACGGCGAACGGAGTTCGACAAGCCTCGAGCGGAATACAAAATCCGGAGTGCTCTCCTTGGGGAGCGAACTAAGTTCGAGGTGTATGTGAACCTGGGCCTGATGCCACGGTGGCAATGGGCTTTCGCTCAACCGAAGGGTGGAAGGAAGGGTAAAATCGAGCCGCTGTAGCAGGCGGCGAAACCGAACTCCCGGTGGAAGCAAGGCAATCGCAGACAACTGATATTGGCGATCGAGTGAGTCGTCAAAAAATAATCTGTAAGATGGATGGTTGGGCATCGACCGTAGGCGGCATGCGTACCGACACAAGAGTATGTCACGTCGATTGGTCAAGGGTAATACAGCAGCCTCGGCATACAGACTTTCAACAGGGCTGGTATAAAATGCACCGGTCGCCAGACGTAATCCACGATGGTGGATAGAGTTGAGACGGCGGAGAATCGACGGCCGTGCTGAAGAGTATACAAGGCTTCCATAGTCGAGCTTCGACTGAACAATGGCCTGGTAAAGGTGAAGCAGGACGGTACGATCCGCTCCCCATGACGTGCCACTGAGGACACGAAGAACGTTAAGGGATCGGGCACAACGGGCAGCAAGGTAGGACACGTGTGGACCAGCAAAGTTTCCGATCCAACATGAGTCCCAAGAATTTTGTAGTCTCCACGAAAGGGAGAGCAACAGGGCCGAGATGTAGAGAAGGTGGAAGAAATTCCTTGTATCTCCAGAAATTGATACACACAGTTTTCTCAGTGGACAATCGGAAGCCGTTTGCGATGCTCCAGGAATATAGACGGTCAAGACAGCGTTGGAGAGAACGCTCCAAGAGACACGTCCGCTGGGCGCTACAATAAATTGCGAAATCGTCAACAAAAAGAGATCCGGAGACGTCGGCTGAAAGGCAATCTACGATCGGATTGATTGCAATGGCAAAGAGCGCCATACTCAAGACGGAGCCCTGTGGTACCCCATTCTCCTGGCAAAAGGTATCTGACAAAACACAGCCCACCCGTACCCGGAACTTGCGATCCGCCAAAAACGCTTGAATGAAAAGAGGAAGGCGGCCCCGAAGGCCCCATGTGTGCAATGTGCGGAGAATGCCCGCTCTCCAACAGGTATCGTATGCCTTCTCCAAGTCGAAGAACACTGCTACTGTTTGACGCTTCTTTAGAAAGTTGTTCATTATGAAGGTCGACAACGTAACGAGGTGGTCAGCAGCAGAGCGGTGTCGACGAAAACCGCATTGGATATTAGTCAGGAGGCGGCGAGATTCGAGGAGCCAGACCAACTGAGCGTTAACCATGCGTTCCATCACCTTACAGACGCAGCTCGTCAGGGAAATGGGGCGATAACTGGAAGGAAGGTGTTTGTCCTTCCCTGGTTTGGGGATGGGGACAACAATGGCTTCACGCCAACTTGTGGGAACATGACCTTCAGTCCATATGCGATTGTAGGTACTAAGAAGAAAGCACTTGCCCGCAGGAGAGAGGTTCTTCAGCATTTCAATGTGAATGGAATCGGGCCCGGGAGCAGAAGACCGGGACAGGGCGAGAGCACGATCTAGCTCCTGCATGGTGAAGGCGACGTTATAATTTTCACGGTTAAAAGAGCGGAAAGAAGGCGGCCGTGCCTCCTCTACCTGTTTGCGAGGGAGAAAGGCAGGGTGGTAATGGGCAGAGCTCGAAAACTCTGCAAAGAAACGACCCAATGCGTTTGAAACATCAGCGGGGTCCACGAGGACTGCGTTCTCTATGGTCAGGCCAGGAATCGGGGAGTGGACCTTGATGCCGGACAAACGGCGGAGGCCACCTCAGACAACCGTGGAGGGAGTGAAACGGTTAAAAGAACTAGTAAAAGCAGTCCAGCAAGCTTTCTTGCTGTCGTTTATGATACGACGGCACTGCGCTCTCATACGTTTGTAATTGATGCAATTCTCCAAAGTCGGGTGGCGGCGGAAGGTGCGTAAAGCACGGCGCCGAGCTCGAAGCGCGTCGCGGCAGGCTGCAATCCACCAAGGGACCTGGACACGACGTGGAGAAGAGGAAGTACGAGGTATGGAACGTTCAGCAGCGGTGAGAATAACCTCTGTGAGGTAGTCGACCTGACTGTCACAGGTGGGAAAATCCCGATCGTGAAAAGCAGCCATGGTAGAATAAAGCCCCCAGTCGGCTTTAGAAATGTTCCAACCGGTGGGACGAGGAGATGGGGAATGATGCAGGAAGTGGATGATACAAGGGAAATGGTCACTTGAGTACGTGTCAGAAAGTGCATACCACTCAAACCGACCGGCAAGCTGAGGAGTGCATATTGCGAGGTCTATATGGGAATAAGTGTGTGTTGTGTCAGAAAGGAAGGTCGGTGCACCGGTGTTGAGGCAGACAAGATCGAGGTGGTGGAGAATGTCCACCAAAAGGGAGCCTCTCGGACAAGGTGCCGGAGAGCCCCATAGGGGGTGGTGGGCATTAAAGTCGCCTACCAACACGAAAGGTGAAGGGAGCTGGTCAACAAGGTTTAGCACATCTGCCCTAGTAAGGGCAGATGACGATGGCGAATAGAAATAGGGAGAAGGTAAATGTGGATAAGGTGATGCGGACGGCAACTGCCTGTAGGTGAGTGTGCAAGGAAATGGGATGGAAATAGACATCGTCTCGAAGTAGCATCAGAACCCCTCCATGGGCTGGGACACCTTCCACGGGTGGCAGGTCGAACCGCACAGAGGTGTAGTGTGGAAAGTCTGCACGATCACGTGGACGCAACTTAGTTTCTTGAAGACAGACGATAAGCGGGCAGTGCAACCGAAGGAGTAGTTTTAACTCCTCCCGATTGGAACGAATTCCGCGAATGTTCCACTGAAGTAGTGCCATGATAAAAATGAAATAAGAAATAAGGATAAAAACCAACTAGCAAGCGGGGTCACCTCGACGGCCCCTGAGGACCGGATTTCGAGGGAGCACTGCTATCGCCATCTAGTGGCAAAGGGTCATGTTCCATTGGTTCGATCGACGCGTCTGCCACCTCCCGGAGTTGATCAGGAGGGGCAGCTTCCACCGCCGGTAGACGGCCGGGTGCCCGGCAAACGGAGCGTCCCGGTGAAACAGAAGACGGCCGAGTCCGGCAACTGTTGGATGGCGCGACCGACGAGTCACTCCGCGGCGGGGAAGGTGGGGGCTGTTCTTTTTTGGAAGCCTTCTTAGAAGCATGACGGGTTGAAGAAGCGGTTGACGATTGAGAAGTCGGAGTCTTGAGAAAATCTACGCGGACGGGTTCCCTTTTTGAACTCCGGGCAGCAGATTTGGGTGCCCGGGATGTGTGTGAACTGGTCGACGAATTCAGTGTAGAACGGGTAGAAGGCATCGGAGAGGTGGAGCGAGCAATTTTCGGGCTAGCCGATCTGACGACAGTGTCACTGAACGTTAAATCGCAAGTCTGAATGCCCACCTCCTTAGTTGGTCGAGGGGAGGCGAGGACCTGGCTGAAAGTATCTGATGGGAGTACTGCGGGCTTCCTACTAGCTAATAACTTCCGAGCGGCATAGGTCGAGACCTTCTCCTTCACGCGAATCTCTTGGATGACCCGCTCTTCTTTATAAACGGGGCAGTCCCGTGAAGAAGCAGCATGGTCACCCATGCAATTAATGCAGCGAGGGGATGGAGGTAGACATTCACCCTCATGAGCGTCCCTGCCACAGGTGGCGCACTTGGCTGCATTTGGACAAGATTTACTGGTATGATTGTACCTTTGGCAATGGAAGCAGCGTGTAGGATTTGGTATGTACGGGCGGACGGAAATGACCTCGTAGCCCGCTTTCACTTTCGATGGCAGGTCAACTTTGTCAAAAGTCAAGAAGACAGTACGGGTTGGCACGAGTTCATTGTTAATCTTTTTCATCACGCGATGAACATCCGTGACTCCCTGATCGGACATATAGTTCAATATCTCCTCGTCCGATAACCCATCCAGTGATCTAGAAAACACTACCCCCCGCGAAGAGTTGAGGGTGCGGTGAGCCTCCACTTTCACAGGGAAAGTATGTACAAGGGTAGCTCGAAGTAACTTCTGCGCCTGGAATGCATACAGACTTTCAACAGGGCTGGTATAAAATGCACCGGTCGCCAGACGTAATCCACGATGGTGGATAGAGTTGAGACGGCGGAGAATCGACGGCCGTGCTGAAGAGTATACAAGGCTTCCATAGTCGAGCTTCGACTGAACAATGGCCTGGTAAAGGTGAAGCAGGACGGTACGATCCGCTCCCCATGACGTGCCACTGAGGACACGAAGAACGTTAAGGGATCGGGCACAACGGGCAGCAAGGTAGGACACGTGTGGACCAGCAAAGTTTCCGATCCAACATGAGTCCCAAGAATTTTGTAGTCTCCACGAAAGGGAGAGCAACAGGGCCGAGATGTAGAGAAGGTGGAAGAAATTCCTTGTATCTCCAGAAATTGATACACACAGTTTTCTCAGTGGACAATCGGAAGCCGTTTGCGATGCTCCAGGAATATAGACGGTCAAGACAGCGTTGGAGAGAACGCTCCAAGAGACACGTCCGCTGGGCGCTACAATAAATTGCGAAATCGTCAACAAAAAGAGATCCGGAGACGTCGGCTGAAAGGCAATCTACGATCGGATTGATTGCAATGGCAAAGAGCGCCATACTCAAGACGGAGCCCTGTGGTACCCCATTCTCCTGGCAAAAGGTATCTGACAAAACACAGCCCACCCGTACCCGGAACTTGCGATCCGCCAAAAACGCTTGAATGAAAAGAGGAAGGCGGCCCCGAAGGCCCCATGTGTGCAATGTGCGGAGAATGCCCGCTCTCCAACAGGTATCGTATGCCTTCTCCAAGTCGAAGAAAACTGCTACTGTTTGACGCTTCTTTAGAAAGTTGTTCATAATGAAGGTCGACAACGTCACGAGGTGGTCAGCAGCAGAGCGGTGTCGACGAAAACCGCATTGGATATTAGTCAGGAGGCGGCGAGATTCGAGGAGCCAGACCAACCGAGCGTTAACCATGCGTTCCATCACCTTACAGACGCAGCTCGTCAGAGAAATGGGGCGATAACTGGAAGGAAGGTGTTTGTCCTTCCCTGGTTTGGGGATGGGGACAACAATGGCTTCACGCCAACTTGTGGGAACATGACCTTCAGTCCATATGCGATTGTAGGTACTAAGAAGAAAGCACTTGCCCGCAGGAGAGAGGTTCTTCAGCATCTCAATATGAATGGAATCGGGCCCGGGAGCAGAAGACCGGGACAGGGCGAGAGCACGATTTAGCTCCTGCATGGTGAAGGCGACGTTATAATTTTCACGATTGAAAGAGCGGAAAGAAGGCGGCCGTGCCTCCTCTACCTGTTTGCGAGGGAGAAAGGCAGGGTGGTAATGGGCAGAGCTCGAAACCTCCGCAAAGAAACGACCCAATGCGTTTGAAACATCAGCTGGGTCCACGAGGACTGCGTTCTCCACGGTCAGGCCAGGAATCGGGGAGTGGACCTTGATGCCGGACAAACGGAGGAGGCCACCCCAGACAACCGTGGAGGGAGTGAAACGGTTAAAAGAACTAGTAAAAGCAGTCCAGCAAGCTTTCTTGCTGTCGTTTATGATACGACGGCACTGCGCTCTCATACGTTTGTAATTGATGCAATTCTCCAAATTTCGGTGGCGGCGGAAGGTGCGTAAAGCACGGCGCCGGGCTCGAAGCGCGTCGCGGCAGGCTGCAGTCCACCAAGGGACCTGGACACGACGTGGAGAAGAGGATGTACGAGGTATGGAACGTTCAGCAGCAGTGAGAATAACCTCTGTGAGGTATTCGACCTGACTGTCACAGTTGGGAAAATTCTGATTGTGAAAAACAGCCATGGAAGAATAAAGCCCCCAGCCATGGAAGAATAAAGCCCCCAGTCGGCTTTAGAAATATTCCAACTGGTGGGACGTGGAGACGGGGAATGATGTAGGAAGTGGATGATACAAGGGAAATGGTCACTCGAGTACGTGTCAGAAAGTGCATACCACTCAAACCGACCGGCAAGCTGAGGAGTGCATATTGCGAGGTCTATATGGGAATAAGTGTGTGTTGTGTCAGAAAGGAAGGTCGGTGCACCGGTGTTGAGGCAGACAAGATCGAGGTGGTGGAGAATGTCCACCAAAAGGGAGCCTCTCGGACAAGGTGCCGGAGAGCCCCATAGGGGGTGGTGGGCATTAAAGTCGCCTACCAACACGAAAGGTGAAGGGAGCTGGTCAACAAGGTTTAGCACATCTGCCCTAGTAAGGGCAGATGACGATGGCGAATATATATTACAGAGGGAGAAGGTAAATGTGGATAAGGTGATGCCGACGGCAACTGCCTGTAGGTGAGTGTGCAAGGAAATGGGATGGAAATAGACGTCGTCTCGAAGGAGCATCAGAACCCCTCCATGGGCTGGGACACCTTCCACGGGTGGCAGGTCGAACCGCACAGAGGTGTAGTGTGGAAAGTCTGCACGATCACGTGGACGCAACTTAGTTTCCTGGAGGCAGACTAGAAGCGGGCAGTGCAATCGAAGGAGTAGTTTTAACTCCTCCCGATTAGAACGAATGCCGCGAATGTTCCATTGAAGGAGCGCCATGATAAAAATGAGAGAAGAAATAAGGATAAAAACCAAGTAGCGAGCGGGGTCACCTCGATGGCCGCTGAGGACCGGATTTCGAGGGAGCACTGCTATCGCTGTCTGGGGGCAAAGGGTCATGTTCCATTGGTTCGACCGACGCGCCTGCCACCTCCCTGAGTTGATCAGGAGGGGCAGTTTCCACCGCCGTTAAAGGGCCGGGCGCCCGGCAAACGGAGCGTCCCGGTGAAACAGAAGACGGCCGAGGCCGGCAACTGTTGGACGGCGCGACAGATGGGTCACGCCTCGGTGGGGAAGGAGAGGAACTCTTTTTCTTGTCAGCTCTTCTGGACGGGTTCCTTTTTCAAGGTCCGGGCATCTTGTTTAGGTGCCCGCGGTTTACTAGAGTTTGACGAAGACTGTACCCTAGAAGCAGCAAGAGGGAGTGGGGACGTGGAACGGGCAATCTTCGGGCTGGCGGATCGCACAACTGTGTCAGCGAAAGTGAAGTCACATGTCTGGGTACTGGAATCCTTGGTAGGTCGAGTTGAGGTGAGTACCTTACTGTATGTACCCGCTGGGAGGACAGTGGGCTTTCGACTCGCCAACAACTTACGAGCGGCAGATGTCGATACCTTCTCCGTAACCCGAATTTGCTGGATTACCTTCTGATCCTTGTATACAGGGCAGTCGCGAGAAGAAGCCGCATGGTCACCGTTGCAGTTTAGGCAGTGAGGGGACGGAGGTGGGCAATCCCCCTCATGGGCGTCCCTACCACAAGTGACACACTTTGCTGCATTTGGGCAATGTTCACGGGTATGGTTGTACCTGTGGCACTGAAAACAGCGCGTTGGGTTAGGTACATAAGGGCGGACGGAGATGACTTCATACCCTGCCTTGACCTTCGACGGGAGGTCAACTTTGTCAAACGTCAAAAACACAGTACGAGTCGGTGTCAGATGGTTATCGACCTTTTTCATGACCCTGTGGACGGCTGTCACACCCTGATCGGACATATACGATTGGATATCTTCATCAGACAACCCGTCAAGGGATCTCGTGAAGACTACCCCCCGTGACGAGTTGAGTGTGCGGTGCGCTTCGACCTTAACTGGAAAAGTGTGCAACAACGTAGTACGTATCAGTTTTTGGGCTTGGAAGGCACTTTCCACTTCCAGCAACAATGTGCCATTGCGCTGACGTGAACAGGTTTTAACAGGGCCAGGAATTGCATCTACACCTTTCTGTATAACGAAAGGATTGACAGAATTGAAATCCTTTCCGTCGGTGCGAGAGACAACCAGAAATTTAGGTACATTAGGCAGAGTCTTTTTAGGCTGAGGCGAGTCTAACTTACGTTTATGGGTCAACGTCACGAAAGAAGATAAGGAAGTCATTGCGGAAGTGTCCCCCGTGATTACCGGCGTCTCCGATGGCGCGCTCCTTCCTAGTGGGGGCCCTCTCCGAGGGCTTACCCGCCTCAGGTGATTGTTCACACCTCAGGTCACACCTCCCGAGAACTGACGGAGGGACCAATCGGCACGTTCGGAAGGTACCAGCTCGGGTAATCACCCCTCCCTGGGCCTGGCCTTTACCAGGGGGTACGTACGTGCCTTACTTGTCTACCCGGGGCGGGGAATTACGCGTTACCCCGTCACCTGCTACGCACGATAATGCGTGGGTCGGCCTTCAGACACGCACAGGGAGGAAAGAAGAAGAGGATAGGAAAGGAAGAGAAAGAAGGAAAGAAAAGAAGTGTCTCAAACGCCGAGGCGGAGACTAATGAGGAGAAGAAGGCTAGGAGAGTTCAAGGAGAGAAAGACAGAAAACGAAGGGTAAGAAAGGAAGGAACGAAGGAAGAAAAACCACAACAAGAACCACCGTATCTCACGAAATATGCCCGTCTCCGGGCGAAGGCATAAACCGGGAGGGAAAGTGAAGCAGCCTGGGGCAGAAGTAAGGCTGCTCCGGCTCGGGGCCCCGTGCGCGCCACACACGTACCCACAAAAGAACTGTGGGCCCCCTGGAGGGGTAATCCATGATTGTCTTACCATCGATGGCAGGTGTTAACTAATCAAGATTATAATTCCATTGTCCTAAGAACGTGTTTTTGATAATTTTCAGTGCGCCATTACTTGAAAATAAGAACGCTTGAGTTATAATAAAAAGTCATCAAGTAGAACATTCCGTTAAATAAGTAACAACGAATTGAACAATAGTCTTCTGAAGCATATGGCGTACGCAAAAGAGATTTTGGGGCGAGGTATACCACGTGGCTGATTTACGAACGCCAAATGTACGCTGTGTTCCATCCAGGCTGTAGTCACTCGTCAGAACGCCAAAAGTACATTACGTTCGTTCTAGGCTATAGTCATTAGTAACCAGTGTAGGCAAAGAAAATAAACTTTTAACTACCAAGGCAAGACAGTTTATAATATTTTAACGGAAAAATATAACGAAAACGTGGGAGAGGTATTAATCTGATAGTTCAAAGAGGTATAAGTTGAAAAAAGAGTACGTTTGTCAAAGCTAAACTCAAATATCATAATTTTGGATGTTTGTTAAAGTACGGTTCAAATGTCTGTTAATCTATCGGACCAAACTGCGTGGTCATCAGTCCATAGCTTACAAACTACTTAAACCTAGGTAAACTAACCTAAGGACAAACACACACACACCCATGCCCTAGGGAGGACTAACCTCCACGGCGAGGAACCGCGCGCTCCGCAGCGAGACGCTTTAGACCACACGGCTACTCCACCGCGGCATCTGTAATGAGCTTTTCACGTTCCGCGGCAAGGCATCAGCAGCAGTTATATTGTAACCATCACTAATGTTGGACAGTAGATTTGTGTATCAGAACAGTAGGAATGCTTAGAGAGCGACACTGCTTCATGCTGTCTACCGGCTTGACAAGGTGGAAGTGTCGGTGGGCTTAATCTAGTGCTATTGTATGTGTCAGAGGCGGCTTCTCTGTTCATGACCAGGAGACATCAAGAACATCAACTTTTGATACACTCGTTTGTCTGCTCAGTCCAATATACGATACACTTGTCTGAATAGGACTAAGAAGACAATGTTAAATCGCACGGTAAATAATGAATTCGGCAGAAAAGTGCTTAGACAAATTACCGTCTGCTACCCAATTGAAATGACAGCCATTACATAAGTTTATATGTTACAATTAAGCAACCAGTTTTCTGCAATATTTCCACTGTTACGAAATTTATGGATCGTTAGTTATTTCAATAAATACACTTCCCACTCCGAGACAAGTATTTCACACATTTTGGCTTCTTCACAAACAATGCATGATGACTGAATACCGTTCAAGTACCATTTCGATTATTGTCTGAAAAACAGTTAAATATAATTCGTGCGTAATAACCAATAATCATAGGAATTTTAAGTTTTCGTCTACGAGGAGCTCATCTGAAGAGTGAATTACAATGTTTCTCGTACAGCATGGAAAACCTCCTGTTTTCGCAATTGGTTGTTGTGCCGTGGATGCAGATGACATGTTTCCTAACCTCTGTTATTATTGCAGTACGTTAAATTCGAGATGAAATAAATAGTAATGGGGCCGATCAATCCCAGACGGTATGTCCCGGCGAATAATGCCGTATGATCATTTCAATAATTCTAACAGCGACTCTAACTTAGCCTGTACTAAAGAAATGAATCCTCACCGACTCAAAATATAACCACATGTGTACTGCTGAAAATGTAGCCATATAGTCAAATCCCACTACAAAAGTGTGATCAAAGCTGGAATTTACTATTGCTGTACCTTAAATGGGTACGACTGCAACGACATCAACTGCAAGAATCCTTCGAGAAACCTGAGTTCGTAATCGTCAGATGACTTATAGAATTCGCCACACTTGCTAGTTACTACAATAATATTGTTTATCTGTCAGATTCTACATCTACATCTACATGGGATACTCTGCAAAATCACATTTAAGTGCCTGGCAGAGAGTTCATCGAAACACAATTATACTATTTATCTCCCATTCCATTCTCGAATAGCGCGCGGGAAGAAAGAACACCTGAATCTCTCTGTTCGAGCTCTGATTTCTCTTATTTTATTCTGATGATCATTTCTACCTATGTAAGTGGGAGTCAACAGTATATTTTCGCATTCGGAGGAGAATGTTGGCGATTGAAGTTTCGCAAGTAACCCACGCCTCAGCGATAAGCGCCGTTGTTGTAATGATTCCCATCCCAGATCCTGTATCATTTCCGTAACGCTGTCTCCCCTGTATCGTGACAATACGAAACGAGCTGCCCTTCTTTGGACTCTTTCGATGTCCTCCGTCAAACCCACCTGATAAGGATCCCACACTGGGCTGCAATACTCCAAAAATGGACGGACAAGCGCAGTGTATGCAGTTTCTTTAGTAGTTCTGTTGCATCTTTTAAGGGTTGTGCCAATAAAACGCAGTCTCTGGTTCGCCTTTCCCACGATATTATCTACGTGTTCTTTCCATTTTAAGTCTGAAGTAATAGTGATTCCTAGGTATTTTGTGGAGTTTACGGCCTTCACGTTTGATTGATTTATGTTGTAAACAAAGTTTAACGGATTTCTTTTCGTACTCATGTGGACGACTTCACACTTCTCATTATTTAGAGTCAATTGCCAATTTTTACACCATGGTGATATCTTGTTCAGATCGTTCTGCAGTTGGTTTTGATCTTCAGATGATTTTACTAGACGGTAAATGACGGCGTCATCTGCAAACAACCTAAGAGAGCTACTTAGATTTTCCCCTAAATCGTGTATGTAAATCAGGAATAGCAGAGGACCAATAACACTACCCTGTGGAACGCCCGGTATCACCTCTGTTTTAGTCGATGCCTTACCATCGATTACTACGAACTGTGTCCTCTGACAAGAAATCCCCTATCCAATTGCAAATTTGGGGCGATATACCATAACCACGCAATTTGATTAAAAGCCGTTTGTGAGGTACGGTGTCAAAAGCTTTCTGGAAATCAAGAAATACAGAATCGATTTGCGAACCTTTGTCGATAGCACCCATCACTTCGTGTGAATATAGAGCTAGTTGTGTTTCGCATGAACGATATTTTCTAAATCCGTGTTAACCTTGGGTCAATAGATCGTTCTGTTCGAGATAATTCATAATATTTGAATACAGGATATGTTCCAAAACCCTGCTCCAAATTGACGTCAATGAAGTAGGCCTGTAGTTTAGTGGGTTACTCCTACTGCCTTTCTTGAATATAGGTGTGACCTGTGCAACTTTCCAATCTTTTGGTACAGATCCTATGAGAGAGCGGTTGTATATGACTTAAGTAAGGAGCTATCGCTTCAGCAAAATCAGATAGAAATCTAATGGGTATACAATCCGGACGAGAAGACTTGTTCTTGTTACGTGATTTTAGTTGCTGCACTACTCCGAAGATATCTACATCTATGTTACTCATCACGGCATCTGTTCGTAATTCGAAATCTGGAATATTGGTTTCGCCTTTGGTGAATTAGTTTCTAAAAGCTAAGTTTAGTAACTCTGCTTTAGTAGCGCTGTCATCGGCAGGATCGTTATTACTATCACGTAGTGAAGGTATTGTTTGTGACTTTCCCAGAGTATATTTAACATATGACCAAAATCTCTTTGCGTTTTCAGTCAAATTACGAGAAAGAGTTTCGTTGTAATAAATGTAGGCATCTCGCATTGAAATCCTCGCTAAATTTCGAGCTTCTGAGTACAATCGCAAATCCTGGGGATTTCGTGTTCGTTTGAATTTAGTATGCCTTTTCCTTTGCTTTTGCAACAGTGTCCTAACCTGTTTTGTGTACCAAGGGGGATCGCCTCCTTTTATTAGTTTATTAGGTATAAAACTTTCAATTGCTGTCGATACCATTTCTTTGAATTTGAGCCACATCTGGTCTACACCTACCTTTAGTGTTAGAAACGAGTGGAAGCTGTCTTTCAAGAAGCAATGTATTTTGTTTCTATCTGCTTTCCTGAACAAATATACTTTGCGTTTATTTTTGGTAACTTTGGGACTTTCGATATTCAATTTCGAATTTAAGCCACTCATTGAACTGCATTTTGATTGTTGTAGCTGTTATCTTGGAGGCGTTATGTTTTCTGTAGTAAAATATTTACTGAATGTAGTTATTTTCTGAGTAATAGCAGAATAACCTCTCAAAAGAACGCTGACAAAAGCTGATAAGCAAGTACGATAGATATGAAACTGTATCCAGTGTCTTATTCTATTAAACATCTCTAGTTGCATCTATTGTCCGGGAAGGGAGTGGATGTGAATTACGGTGTGGCGCACTACAACAATTTTTTTTCACTTCCAAAACGAGGCTACAGTCTACTGCGAAGCAGAAAATATAAAAAAGGGAAACGATAGACGCTATCAGAATGAGATGCCCATATTGCAGTTCACTGCGATTAACTGGCATATTACTTGTCTGGTTATCTGTGTGGTACCATAATGTGGATGCAAATTCACCCATTGCTAAGAAACTCTTTCACGGGCAGAAAATAAATCCTACAATTCGATGTAGTTAAGCGTCAAGATCTAGTAGCGTATGGATACTCTGTAAGTATTAGATCTGTCTGCCTGTCTGCGACGTCGTACTTAATGCCTATAATTTGAATATAGTGACAGGATGGAGATATCCAGAAGATCAGGTCATAGAAATTTTGCTGCGTATAATTGGCAGCTGATCGGTGTCGATACTCTTCACCAAATGTTGAGCAATTCTCTGACAGACAACTTAACTTGGGATATAATCTGACAGTGACAATTTGGCGTTATCCATTGGTAGCATAAAAAGTCTTTGCAATTTCTATAACCATCTGATCAACTGTGTCAAATTACGGCCCGATGGTTCTGGTATGAATATTGTGGGAGCCCGGAGCTTGTTTTCATAAGAAAACGGCTGGGGTGAAAAAATAACACTGTGCTGCTGTTGCATGTAATATCAGCACTATGCTCTGGTTCGTTAACCCATAGTTCTTTTGGGTTCTCTCTGCCCTGAATGTTCTGCACAGAAGGTTTTCAGTATATCCGCTGCTCGTTAACGGATATATTGGGACTCTAACCAACAGGTGATACTATTCATTTTTGTAATATTTGTAGACAGTTTCGCTTAAAGATAAATTAATCTATACATTACTGTCCCTAATTCTACGTTCGGATAATAGCTTTTCTTATTTTGAACTCCATGTTACGAAGCCTCCCCAGTGATGTTCACATCTTGAAAACAATACTGCATTTATTTCTCTTCGTTTGTTTGCCTCTGTTTGGGGATTGTGCCGCTGACAGCGGTAATATAGATATTTTCTAAAACTGTAATTATAAAGAAAACTGCTGCTTACATCTAACGTTTTCAGTATAATCTATGGAAATGCTCGAAGAAATATGAACCCGACTGGTGAATGACCTTTTGTTGTCATTGTGATTAAGACAGAAAACGCTAATAATTGAGACACTTCCTAATATGGTATCGGTCGGAGCATCTGTATTTTTATAAGTGACTACGCTCGAGTCATTAAAGCTAGTTACGAAAATGCGAGCTGGGCTCATTGACATATACTTCAGGTGCTAAGACCCTTAGCAGGCGTGCGAGGCGACGGGCTCGCTTGGCAATCACCTCTGCTCTTATTCTTCCTGTTGATAGCATGACAAGCTTGGCAACATCGCAGCGTAAGTCTGTTAACGTTCAGATGTTTTATCGAATCCAGCATTGTGGTTGAACTTTGCTCACTATAAAAAAAATGGTACTCAGTAATTAATTTCTTCTTAAGATTCCCTCATTCTGACATTCGTCGCTAATAACAATCGTGAGTAGGAATCCTGAATGAGCGATCTGTTGCAGTTGAAGACAAATGTAATCGTCACCCCTATGACACTTTTCCGATTCTAATTCACGACATTTAGAATATGTTCATACGTCAGTCAGAAAAAACCAATACGTGACTGGCATATAAGTATTATAACTTCAAGTAAGGATATAACTGCCGGTAAATAGACTCACAGCGGTGCGCCGCTGTCACAGACTCCGCAGGCGGCTGAATGGGTAGAGGGCTCCCTAGAGTAAACAGTTCAATTTCGCTGCAGCCGCGAGCTCTTTTGTGTAATTTTCTGTCTGTTACATTTGAGGTTTTTCCACACTAATAAAGTCAGACGATATGCGGTTTAAAAAAGATTGAAGGTTATTGGATTCGATATCGCGACTGGTTATATATACACTTGTGAAAGCGACTTTTACCTCTTTTCTTTTGGGTGGGGCGTCTCCTTTCTCCACTTCAACCCGTCCTTCCGCTCACCTACATCGCCTACCTCGGCGTCGGCTTCATCTGCCTTTAAAAAGGGAAATGCAGAAGTCTACGTATTTCCCTCTTGAAAATCGGGGATTTCTGGAAATAAACATGAATGAACTTTGTCATTTTAGCACGTTTAACTTCAGCTTAGTGGTTGCTTATCGGAGTTCGTCTTCTCGAATATTGAGGTGTGTTTCCGTATCTGATTCTATTTAATTTCTTATACTGTGTCTTCTCAGTTATCGGGTGTTAGTACCACAGATTGTCTTTTCGTAACTCCGAAAAGCGTCATGGCCAAAGTTTCCCGGCTGCTTAGTTGGTGAAACAAAGTTTACATCGTTTCTTGTGAATTTCTTTTTGTCTTCATGGCATTGGCTTCTGGTCATCTCTATCCATATAAAAGCGCAAGGACACCATTCATACACTCATTCACTCACTCACTGATTAAACAAAATTTCGAAAACCAATTCACCTATGAAGCTGAAACTAGGCAGGAATGTAGTTTATAGGGAGAAGACGTAAGCTAAGAAACGTTTTTTCGAAAGGACCGATAGTTCAAGAGATACGACGTCATAAACAAAAACTTCCCCGTCATTAGGCACGTGAATACTGTGACTATCAGTCCACTATTTGAGAAGGAGAGCACTTAGCAACTTGCAACAAACCTTGACATAATTTCAGACCTTTAGGAAACTTTCTCGCTGACAACCACAGCAAAATGATGAAAGGAAAAAAGTTTCTTGCTTACTACTTTTGCGCTGTACACTGAGTAAAACTACGCCATTAAGTATAAAATTGAAATTTCTAATTTCTGCACTACATATTGTACCTCAGGAAATTTTAAAGACAGTATACACATATAGCAGTACGACACGTAGTTCATGAGATAAGAGCACATAAACAGTAACGTTCATGGAAAACCACCCCATCACGCACCAAGTTTTAATCCATTACATCTTTACTACTCATTACATTCGCAACAGATTTTTCAGACATACAGCACTTATACAAATGAATACATACCTGAAAAATTATACAATTTTACATCATAAGTCAGTAAATATGAGATTATACATACTGTGATGGGTAAAAACTTTCCACATCAGGCATCACGTTGTTATACATTTCTTATTTTCAGCTAAGACACTCCTGTATTCCAGTGAGCTAAAGGAAATTCCTGAAAGATGACAGTGCTGTTGAAAACTTTGAAGCAACTTTGAAGTGTAAAGCGCATACCGCTGTAGGAAGAAGCAATAGATATCTATAGAGCTACAAGGAAAGAACGAAACAGTACATCCGACGAATATCCATTATTTCCGACTGATCTTGCTTTTAACTTTAAGAGATTGCAGTGAGACTTTCATTTTATATGATCTTGGACAAGTCACAAGAAAGTTTGTTTATAGTCAGGACGGAAGGAAAATATAAGCGTTTAATGCCCCGTCGGCAACGTGGTCATTATGGGTGGAGCTTACGCTCTGTTTGTTTGGGTAAGGATGGGAAAGGAAATCGTAATTTGAAGTTTTTGTGTGTACTATGCTTGTAAGTTTGGTGTAGTACATGAAATCCCGAGGAGTACTATACGAACATTCATGGGGTTTCGTAGGTCAACAGAGTACCTTGGGGCAACATATAAGCTTCGTTTCATAAAAATCTGATCAGCGGAAGATATCGTAATTTGTAGTTTCTGGTGTATGTTACGCTTGAATTACTGCGTAGTATAGCAAAGATCCGATAGAGGCGCTGTTGTTGACATAGAATACCAGATAACTAATAGATGGCGATGCTGGGTTGTTTATTCTCACAACTAAGGTGAATACACTGAAACAAGGGCTACGATTTTCCTTATGGTAGTGGTGTAATGTATTGAGGTTGGCAACGGCCGTTGAATCCATTTTGAAAATTAGTCACCTACAATGACGGGAATAATTCTTTGAGTTGATAACGAAATAGTTTTGTCCCGATCAGTAAATTAAGAATTCCCAACGTTAACATACTAAACCGCTGCCACTGCAAGTAAAATTTGAAACAGGTGCGACAAAATTAATCCATAAAGAAAATAAAAATAGCTGTATCCTGCATGCCTTGCAATGCCATGGAAAGAAAAAAGTGCGTCTTTCCGCAGGTATCATTTGAATTTAAAACATAACGACGTTCTTTCGCGTCTATCGATGTTTTCATTTACTAAGAATTCTTTGCAAGGAAACACCAATTTATGTAGTTTCCTTTCTGATTTCGGTGCATACATATTACATCTTGAGTCCATTCTCTTTAGGAATGCCTGGAAAATGGTGTAGTACAGTACAGAACAAATCGAGGCCCTGTTACGTAGTGCACCAAAGAACTAAAACTTGGCGCTGCTGCATTTTTTAATTTTTTTTTCGATACCTATGGCATAGAATACCAACGCACCATTAAAGGTGCTGTTGGTTTTGCAGTGCTGCAAAGAAACATATCATCGTGTTTTCTGTATTCCTTCAGTAACAAGTATTTTGAACTAAGAGCCGCAATCTCATCTCTGCAAATACAAACTAACATTGAACAGTGAGTTGCTGATTACATTTCGTATATTCACAGCGTATCGGCATTTCTTTGCTTCTTTTGACAGGGAATATTTGAATATAAAACGTAACGACATTCCTTCGCGTCTATCGATGCTGCAATTTACGTAAGATATCTTTGCTAGGAAAAATAATTTGAGTAGTTCCCGTTCTAATTTCGATGTATCCTCATTACATTTTGAGTGCGTTGTGTTTAAGAATGCTTCGTAAACGCCGTAGTAGAGGAAAGGACAAAGCGGAGTGGCGTTAGTTACATAGTGCACCAAATAATTATGGCGTTGCTGCAATTTTTTTCCATTCTCATAACTATGGCATAATAGACTACAAGAAGGGGTACAATTTTACTTACGGCGGCGGCGTTGTGTGCTGATGTTGGCAACGGCCGTTGAATGCCTTTTCAAAAATCAGTCACGTAGAATGAAGGGCATAGTTCTTTATGTTCACGATGAAATAAATTTATGCTGTTCTGGGCAGTAAATTAATCCTCCTAAAGCGATTAGTTCGTGGCCAGCGATAGTAAACTGAACTGCTGCCACTTCAAGTAACATTTAATCCAGGTAGGACACAAAATTTTTTTTCTTCCCAGCTGTATCCCATATGTTTTGCCATGTCATGGCAAGAAAAAGAAATGCATATTTTGATGGGTATAACCTCCAAATTGTGTATAAAGTAGAAAAACGTGTGGAGTGATCGTGTTCTGTGCATCTTCTCAACATTAAGCTGTAATTACCACGTGATATTGAGACAAACCCACTCGTGCCACACATGTATTTGCTATTACGATTGATTTGTACCACATTGTCTGCAAAGAAGCCCCACCTTTTCGCAGAGCACCATATAACATGTAAATAAATGTCACAGAAGCAACAAGAAAGTTGAGGAAGCGTCGCTAAAAAGGCCATTTACATATAGCGTCTTAATAGAACAATAAAGGACCAAGATGAAGTCAGCGATTAGTAGATTTTTCCCAATATCTGACATTTACACCTTAATGTTGAGAACACAAAATCTGTTCTGCGCATCTGAATTCTCACTCCAGAGATATTTCTGCTCTATCCCTGCCACTAGAGATAATATACACATGGGAGCGACAAGCCCATCAGAATAGAATAACTACATTGTCCCCAGTGCTATACTGTAACATACTAATACTTCAGCAAACACTGAGAGAAACAGTTTAGTACCACACCATAGAACCAATACATGGCGCTGTTATTACAATTTCTCCCATTTATCATCTCAACGACAGAAGTTTTTTCTGAAATTTACGCCAGACAATTACACACCACAGACTTAACTTTATGCCCATAGACTGACATTCAATTTACATCGTTTCCGATTACGGACTTAAATTTCACTTTTTGTATGAAAAGCTTCATGCACATTCGTTTTCGACAATGACTTCTACTTAAATGTGACATCTTGACTATGAGAACTGATTTTATTGACTGAGGGATCCAACAAGGATTCTGTTTTTGCTGACCTAGGTCCAGAACCCTAAGAAACCATGATATACACAGATCTCTCTTTAACAACCGTTGCGAAGCACGGCCATATTAGCTAGTAATATCTAAGTACGAGCTTTGATATATGTACCTCTGCTAGATCTACCTTAAAATTTTGATGATCTGTCAGTATGTGATTGAGAAATGCCGATTCTCGTCTCTCAATATCAAAGTGTGGAATTGTGGAATTTGGAAATATAGCTAGGTAAAGTATGTAATCTTGATCGCCGAAAATTCTGGTCGAAATTGCCCTGACGGGGTTCGGGAAAATGATATGGCTGTGCGCGCTCGACTTGGCAGGGCCACTACCGTTCCGAGAAATGATGGTAGTAAATACATAACTGAACATGAAATGGCGCAACATAATTATACAAAATCTCAGGGATGATACTAGTATATTTATTATCTATTTCGAAAGGGTAGTAAGTCCGATGCTGGGAGTAGATTAATCCACGTTTTAAGATCCAGAATATTGTGGAGACCCAACGAAATGTTAAGGAAACAGAATGGGGGTTTCTCTAAATTACAGAGAGGTTGGCGTCATAGTATCATGGACAGAGAAAAGATCAGACAGAAATCAGTCTATACATCAGTTTCTCCGATATATGATGCAACTGATTTTCAAGACAACGAGTAGGTATACATAATTAAACTTTCACAGTTAAAAATTAGGTGTTAAAATTTTAATAGTCTGAATTAAAGTCCTTGGTCCACTTGAGCTGTTATTTTATTGGAGTCGAAGACCCGCACAACCGGTTTCGCAAACTACAGTTGCAACTTCGGGCGCTTTTTTACTGTGCAGTATAATTGTCTTAATAAAATGAATATTTAGACTGAAAATTACATATTTAAAAAATCCGAACTAGTTATTTATCGGGAAGTTACATGCAATAAAAATGTTATATACAGAAGCCGGTATATATATATATATATATTTTAATGTTACTAAAAGTTTTCCATATAAGTCATCTGTGATGGATAACGGGGTTAATGGTGAGGTCGTACCGCAAGCACCTTCACTCTTTTCGACAAAAACATTAAGAGAAGTCTACCGTGCGGTTCTTGTCATTTTTAGTAAATGAATAGAAAAGTCGGCAATCAGTTTAGTAAAGTTTGTTTGGCCTGTGACATAAGGCAACGTGATGGGTTGCCCTACAATAAACAACCATTATAATGATTAGTGAGAACCACGGATGTTGTTGGTGAATCAGATTTTCGCGTAGAATGAGAATACATAATTTTTTAAACTTACAGACTGTGGTGAGTGTAGTGAGGTTCAACAGCTCCTTCAAGACGATCAAAAATTGCATTTCCGTGCTGGGCGGAAGTGGGAATACAACTGATTCCCATGTGTATCGGCCGCTAGACTGAAGCCGACTGGCTGTGGTTCGAGGGGGCGCTAGGTGTACCGTCGAGGCTAGTTGCGGTGGTAACCGACCTGTAAACCTCAATAACCATTTTACACAAGTATGTATACTGATTTAGACTAATGATTATGTGTTAAACTCTGAAGTAGTGTTGACATCACGGATACAATGAGATAAAATGAGATAAAAATGAGGAATTTTATAAATGAAAAGACTTCATGCTGGACTTAGAACGTTATGGATTTCAATTCTGCAAATGCTAGATAATGAGAGAAATAGGAATTTATTAAATGCGGGGATAATACCTCAGCTATACAGGAACACATGACCGAAACAAGCCACAAGTCATGGACTAAAAAGAGTGGTTGGGTAGGGGGGGGACATGTTATAGTACTTAATGTTTTAATGGTACACATGCATGTTTCCTTAATATAATTAAATTGCTTGCAGGTAGTCATAATTGGTTAATATTCCATTATGTTTTAAATCCGTCTGTTTATTCAGCGCGTTATCTGGTAACTGTGTAATAGAACGTTTTATGTATATTTCATAAAGTGCTTTCAGAACAGTACCCTTACCTCAATGTGCAGAGTATCTAAATTAGTTTGTAGGTTTGTAATAGAATGTCTATTGTCTTTTAAATGTGCAGTTAATGCGGAACTGGAGCTGTTAAAGTTGAGGTGTTCTTTGAATGGTGTATTAAACGATCTACCGGTTAGTCCTATGTACTTTTTTGGACAGTCACTACAAGTGATGGAATAAATACCTGAATTTTTGTATGGGACCTTGACCGTTCCCTGTGTCTGAACCTACTACCAACATTTTGTGGGGTGAAAAAAGCTGGAGTTAGGTTACTTTTTCTCAGTTGTTTACCTAACTTTTCGCAAAAAAGTCCATTGTATGGGAACCGACGAAAGTTTTTACTATTTTTGTCATGTGTTGGTGCAAGCGTAGTAGAAAAGGCTTGTGTGCTGGAGGTTGCGTTTGTCTTTCTCTTTATTTCCGTGTGTATTTTGTGGACGAAGTCCGAGCTGTAACCATTTGTGAGGCCAATGTATTCTAATATCTCATATTCCTGTTTGAAAGCTTCAGTTGACAAAGGGACTTCGTGAAGGCGTCGTAGTAACGAGCGAAAAGTAGCTTTCTTGTACTGTAAGGGGTGATTTGATGAGTTGTGAATGACGGAGTCCGTAGTTGATGATTTACGGTAAATGTCAAATTGAAAATTGTCCTCCCGTAAAGTGATTGACAGGTCTAAGTATGGTATAGTGTTCTTTACATTGTGTTCCACTGTAAACTGAATACTGGGTGTTTTTTCGTTTAGATGGTTAACTAGAGAGTCGCATACAGTGTGAGAACCTCTGTATACTAGAAATACATAGTCCACTTACCGTACCCAACATAGTACGTTTGTGCCGTAACCTGGGTTTTGCTGTACAAAATCGTACTCATACTTAGTAAGGAATATGTTAGCTAAACAATTTGACAATGGAGAACCCATCGCCAAGCCATGATTTTGCATATAACAATCATTACCAAACTTTAAATAATTTTACTGCAGAAAAATACTTAATAACCTTAGTACTTCATTTATTTCCTCTGGGGGACGATTACTGTTGACCCGTAAATTTTCCGAGATAATACTATGGACCTGGTCTGTGGGAAAGTTTGCTTCATTAGATATAAAAAACATGTACACAGTTCTGTAAGAACAGAAATTGTGTGCGGTTACGAAGAGAGAAGCTACATGGGTGTGAATAATACTTGTTTAAGTAGTCTGAAACCAACTTTTCAGCTTGGTAACCAAGACTACTTTTTGAATTCACAATTGAACTTGCTGGGAGGTTATTTTTGGGTAGCTTGATTACTGCTCTTAATCTAGATGCTTCGGGCTCATTGGAAGTAAGGATCGGTTTTGAAAAGTGGTTGGAAAGTGAGAAGTGGTTTTTAGATGTTTTTTCATCTGTGCCAAAAAGTTGGCTGTTGGGTCAAATCTACATTTCGTTATGTTATTTTCCTAAAAAAAAAAAATGTGTACCTAGGTTAGATACATGTGTTAGTCTTACTTTTGTCTGCCTTAATTATGATTGCGTGTTGGACATGTAACTTTTTGTTAATGTTACAAAGGATTACATTCTCATCCGGTTCCCCCTTTGTCCTGTGTGTGTCATTTGATTGTAATATCTGACGTTGTATTATTTTGTTTATTTTAATGGCTGTCTCATTTCGTTGTGCGATTGAGCATGAAACACTGTCTGTAGCAGAAAGAGAATGGGCAACTGAAAAATCTATCTGTGCGGTACGACCTCACCATTAACCCCGTTATACATCACATATGATTTATATAGAAACCTTTGTAACATTAAATATATGGCAATTACTAGCCTACTGGCTTCTATATATTAAAAAATGCATTTAACTTCTTCATACATAACTAGCTCGGATTTTTTGTTTTTAATATGTAATTTTCAATCTAAATAGTCATTTTATTAATACTATTATCATCCTGTACATTAAAACAGCGCCTGAGGTTGAAACTGTAGGTTGCGAAACCGGTTGTGCGGGTCTTCACGACTCCAATGAAATAACAGCTCAAATGGACCAAGGACTTTCATTCAGACTATTACAATTTCAACACCTAATTTTTAACTGTGTGAAAGTTTCTTAATTATGTATAAATATTGTAGCTGTGGCTGCCCGTCATACAAAGTTCTTTGAGAACGAGTAGGGTTACAAACGAGGTACAATGACAGAACAAGGGAGATTAGATTACATCCCTAAAGATAGGATTTGCAGACGTGTAACAGTAATTAGAACACATGTCCTTCTTACCTGACAACAAGATAGCAGTAGGAGTCAACTGTTTCGGAATGTAGTGATATAACTGAGGAAACAGAAGTGAGTAACACCGTATATTTACTTACTGAAGTTTTAGAAGCATTTATGATTAGCGGAGAGCAAATTAAATGTTGAAAAACTGATAATTTGATGAGTAATTACTGAAAGTGGCGATTCCTCTAATATACAGGAAAATATGTTCAGTAGAAATGATTATTAATCTTGTCATGAGATAGGAGGAGACACAGATAATGAGAAATTATAGGAGTTATATGAGAAGAGGGCGGAGAAAATATTGGAGTCACTAAGAAGGGGACTTAGATGCGGCCATAGAATCACTGCAGATATAGGCTCATCGTCAGTTGGTATACATTTAGTGCAAATTACATTTGTATCTGTGGCAGGGCAGAAAACGAGAAAAAAGTAAACACTAATTTTGGTATGCTACACTGAATAATTACAATATAAGTTCGTCTTCAAGATATTACATAGTTTTGCGTTTCACATGTGAAATACAAATTTAATTTGCACTAAATGTTTACCATCTGATGATGAGCTGCTAGGCAGCTTGAAACCGGTCATGGTTTAATAAATGTTCATTAAGAAGAAAAAAAAAGGAGACTGGTTGCATTAATATCTGAAACCTATTTCATGATACAGTCGCAGGTTCCAACACAATGGATAAAAGTTTCACTGCAGATATGTTATGATCCCAATAGGGTTATATGCTCAGCAAAGAGATAAAAGAGGATGATGAATTAGTGGAGAAACTAATTAATGTGAAGAGAGGAGGTAATTTTGATTTACCTTACCAGATGGCGTGTCTCAAGTTAAAATTAACCTTAGAAAATGCAATTCTACAAATATGTGTATAATCTCCAGTTACCGGAAGGGTTTGTACAGAAGGGATGTAGTGATCGATTTTCTGTAGGAGGATGAAATCACTTAGAGAAAGAGACATAGTACCGGGCAGTGCTTGACTTGTAAAAAAAGTTCCGGTACGGCGACCTTTTTCTTTTTTTCCATTCTTTTTCTTAAATACGCACTTCTGAAAGCGTTATTTTAACGTTTGTCTGAATATTTTATATGCCAATCAGTAGGGTATCCAGGATCGTGGTCTAGTGGGTTCTGAGGTCAAGCATCAACCGAGGTGACGGGTTTACTAAAGGGAGAAGTGTGAGCTTCGTCAAGTTTGTTTTTTAGGTATTTTGTGGAAATAACTAGTTATTTTATCCATTGCATGCAGTGATGGAAAGCGTTTCAGACAACTAAGCAAACACAAGAGAACAGTGAAAGGTACTAGACACATCAGAAGTCGACTGCTGATACTCCGTCAGCTGTCACGCTGTGGGAACGGCAGAAAACTCATTAGCGGCTTCCATGTGTACTGGTACAACAGATTTGCATCCCGCCATTGCTGTCTTTAGCTGCCAGGGCGAGGAAACAGCAGCTGGATGAGACAGCAGGTGCGTGTCAGCTGGATATATTGTAGCAGCGGCCGGTCTGTGTTCCGTGAGAACCTGCCGCCCGCGTGGCCCGACGGGCCTTTAGAATTTGAAAAGTCATACGTAATTGAAGAGTTAAATAGTTCAATTTTCATATGTTTGTAAAGCTGTGGTAAAGCAGTGGTAAAGAGTCCCTAGACTTACAAACTACTTAAACTAACCTACGCTAAGAACAGCGCACTCACACACGCCCGAGGAAGGACTCGAACCTCCGACGGGGGCAGATGAGCTCTCCGCAGCATGACGCCTTAGGCCCAATTCACACAGAAGTGGCGCGGCACGGACGCATGGCACTGTGACGCGCCACCTCCACGTTAACAAATGCAGCAGTTCAGTCCACACAGAGGTGGCGTGGCGGGACGCGCCGCTTCGTAGTCCGCGCCGCGACCGTTTGCCGCCACCAGCGGCGCAGCGAAAGGGCGCGAGACGGGCGCGTACAGGTGGCGCGCTGCAGTTTCTCTCATTCAAGTTTCAAAATGCGAGGCGATGTCGAGTTTAACGTCAAGTTCTGTCATTTAATAGAAAGGTATTCGCAACTGTGCGATCATAATCATTCAGACTACTGCAATCGTAGTGTGCAGGACAAAGCCTGGAAGAACATCGCTGGAGAACTAAATGAAACAGGTTAATCACGGCATCTGATTATTATTATTATTATTATTATTATTATTATTATTATTGTACTGGTGATGCATAACTGAATCGTTCGCCCTAACAACGCTGTAATTAATGAGAGCAAATTTTTCAGGCGAAAAAAATGTTTTCTATTTATCTATTTAGGGTTTCTTGATGCAAACACTATATACGAGTTAAAACGTCATTCTGCCTATTTTGTAACAGTTCGAAAATGTTCAAATGTTTGTAGATTCTATGGGACTTAACTACGCGGTCATCAGTCCCTAAACTTACAAACTGCTTATGAACTACTTACAACTAAGGACGGCACAAATATCCATGCTCGAGGGGGGATTCGAACCCCCGACCGTAGTGGCCGTGCGGACCGTGACTGGAGCGCCTCAATCCCCTCGGCCGCCGCGGCCGGCTTGTAACAGTTCCTAAAACGTTGATTTTTGTTATCTTTGTCAGAAAATACTCTGTTTTCCTAGATGAACAATTTGCATTACTGAAATACATATAGGCTACACCATGTGAATTATATCTCCACCAAATGTGTATACCGCATATTTGTTATAAACTTAAGACTTTAGGCAAAATTCTCGTATGTTTGCATACAATATTCGCTTTTCCCTCTTACCTCGTAAAAAGATGAAATTCTCGGATGCGTACGAGAATTCTCGCATGCGTACGAGAATTGTTGTGCATATCAGAGCCCTGTTGTATAATAATGATCTTCCGCTTCGCTCATTGTTCGCCTCCACAAAGAATGTTTTTGGAGCGACAATGGTGCTAAAATAACGTGAGTGTGAAACATTTTAACCAGTAGATTCAGGGCGCCAGTTACACCGTCACTCCAACTCTTAAAACACGCGCGCATTTAGACAGCGCCACTGCAGTGTGCACTCCTCACGTCCCGCCCGTGCGGCGTCGCTGACTCTCCACCGCCCGACGTCCGCGCCACGCCAGCTCTGTGTGAATTGGGCCTTGGAGCGCATGGCCGTTACCGCAAGGCGAAGTAAATGGGGAAAAATCCTTGGTTTTCCAGTTTTTAGGAAAAAGAAACTTACGATTGAGGATAATGTCATATTCCCATTAGATATTGTAGAAAGGCTGATGGTTTCGAATGCCCTAATTTATGAGCAAGCATCAGGGTCGATATAGTTGATATTATGATAGTACAGAACAGGTAATAAGAGGTGGAGTATCCACGGTAATCAGTACGTAGCTGAGAATAAAATCCCAGTAGGTATTACTGTATTTGCAATACTAGGTGACTGATTATCACTACGTACTTTAAGACAATACTGCTTCATATCCTTTGTGTAGACAGCCTCTTTCTTCGCCTGTCATTCTGAACTTTGTCTGTCTACATCTACATCCATACTTCGCAAATCACCTCTTGGTTTGTAACGGAGTGTACTCAGCGTACTTCCTCGTATTCCAGTCGCAAATATTTAGCGGGAAGAGAGATATCTCGTATTCCTCCGAGAAGGCCCTAATCACTCTGATCTTTTCTTTGTGATCGCTTCCCGAGATATTCGCTGTAGGAAGCAATATATTGGTTGCCTCTTCATGAAACGTATGATCTCGGAACTTCGACAGAATCCCCTATCACGAAACGAAACGCATCTCTTGCGGAGTCTACCACTGGAGTTTCCTCGTCATCTCCGCGACGCTTTCGCGCTAACTAAATGACCCCGTAATGAAGCGTGCTGCCCTCTATTTGATCTTCTGGATGTCTTCTATTAACCCTACCTGGTACGGACCCCACACAGATGAGTTACAGTCAAACCCTGAGCGAACGAGAGTTTTTGTAACCTAGTTCCTTTATTGACGGACTACACTTCCTGAGGATTCTTCAAAAAATCAAAATGTTTGTTAAGCTTTGGGACTTAACTACGGGGTCATCAGTCCCTAGACTTACAAACTACTTATGACCTAGCTTACACTAAGGACGGCACAAATATCCATGCCCGAGGGGGGATTCGAACCCCCGACCGTAGTGGCCGTGCAGACCGTGACTGGAGCGCCTCAGTCCCCTCGGCCACCGCGGCCGGCGGAACGTCCGAAGTTTTGCACAGTGTTATTTATATATGTTGTAAAAAGCAACGGTTCTAAAAAAAAACTTCCTCTAGGGCACACCTAAAATCACGTTAACGCCTGAATACTTCTCTCTGTAGAGTGATATCCTTCTATTAGCTAGAGCTATGCACGAAGGACAATAGGCAGACTGCATATTTCTCCATTTTAGAAATGTGTACTGCACCACAAACTGCTAACGAAGATACGAGCATATGGAATAGATAACCAAATATGCGAGTGGCTCGAAGACTGCTGCACTCGATGGCGGGTGTTCTTCAGAGACTAGGGTATCTTTAGGAGTGCCCCAGGGAAGTATGATAAGACAGCTATTATTTTCTGTATATATAAATGACCTGGTGGAGAGTGTGTAGCACTCTGCGGCTGTATGCTGACGTTGCTGGGGTGTACAGGAAGGAGTCGTCATTGAATGACTGTAGCAGGGTGTGGGATGCGTAGGATCAAATTTCTAGTTGGTGTTAGTAATGGCCGCTAGCTCTAAATGTGGAAAAAATTATGGCGATGCAGATGAGATTCCAATACAGCATTAGTAGTGTGCTGTTTGTCAGAGTCGCGTCACTTAAATATCTACGCGTAACGCTGCACAGCGATATGAAATTGAACCAACATATAGGAACTGTCTCGGGGAAGCAGATGATCGTCTTCTGTTTATTGGGAGAATTTTTGGAAAATGTGATTCGTCTTTAAAGGGGACCGCGTATAAAACTCTTGTACGACCCTGTCTTGACTATTAATGAAGTGTATGGGATCCCCACCAGACCGATTTAAAGGATGATATAGAAGCAATTCAAAGGATGGCGGCTAGGTTTGTTACTGGTGGGTTAGATCAATGCGCGTGTTTTATTGAAATGCTTCGGGAAGTCATATGGAAGCCACTGCAGGAAAGGAGACGTTCTTTTCTAGAAACACTGTTAAAGAAATTCAGAGGTCCAGAGTTTGAAGCGGATAGCAGAACGATTCTACTGCCGCCAACCTACATTTCGTTTAAAAGATAAAAGATATTAGGGCTCATACAGGTCCATAAAAACAATATTTTTCCCCACCTATATGGGAGTGAAACAGAATAGCAAGTAATTAGTAGTGGTACTGAGTGCCATCCGTATTGCGGACATTGTATGTAGATGTAGAAACGCGTCCATCCACTCACACTGTCTGCTTAATGAAATCTCTGCCAGGCACTTAAATGTGATTTGCAGAGTATCTATGTAGATGTTGATCTAATATTTCGTATGCACGCACTTTGTCCATTAGTCGATGGTGCGGAACGGTACTGAACGCCTTGCGTTAAGTCAAGAAAGTCGGCATCTACTCGGAATGCTATAGCTACTGTCCTTTCGATCTCGAGAATAAGTTTGACATAGTTGCTTTCGGCAAGCATGTATATTCCCAAGGAGATTATTCGTCTCTAGAAATGACATAATACTCTAACATAAAATGTGTTCCAAAATTTTATAACTGACCGATGTCAAAGATATAGGCATATAGTTTTGCGCATCTGATCGATGATCCTTATTGTAAACTGGAACGACCTGCGTGTTTCTCCAATTCTTAGAAACGCCTCATGATTCTAGAGATGTTTGGTACACTGCTGCTGGATGGGGGACAAGTTCCATTGCATACTTACGTAAAATCGGATCGGTATCAAATGTCTCTAAATCTATCGGAATCAACTGCTACGTTATTAGTCCGTAGCTTACAAACTAGTTAAACTAACCTATGGACAACACAAACACCCATGCCTGAGGGGGGGGGGGGGGACTCGAACCCCCGACGGCGAACGCCCGCGCGCACCGCAGCACTGCGCCCCAGTCTGCACGGCTGATCCGCCGTGGCGAATCGGTATCCTCACTGGCCTTTCGTCTGTAAAGCGTTTTGCATAGCCTTTCTATTCCTCTGAAATTTATTTTAATATATGCCATTTGGTCGTTCGTGCGATTGTTTACAGGATGAAGAACAGTGCAATCTTCCTCTGTGAAACAGCTTTGCAAAAGATAAGTATTTCAGCCTTCTGTGTGTCATCCTGTGTTCCAACGCCGTTTAGTTCACTGAGTGCCTGCATATTTAGTTTCGACCCGCTTACCGATTTGACCTAGGACCAACAATTCTTAGGATTTTCTGCGAAGTCGGTACACATAACATTGCTAAGTCGTTTAAGGCTTTCCAGATGCTTGCATGTATGCTAATTTGGCATCATTTAACTTTTGTTTGCAAAACTTTGGCTAGGTATATATTTGCAGTGTAGTTTTCTTTGCTTTCGTAATAGTTTCCTAACTCAATTGAACCACAGTCTATCTTTACCATCTCAGTTATCAGTACATAACTTATCTAATGCGTTGTAGTACGGCGCACTTTAAATTCGTCTACAGATGCTCAACACTTTCTTTGTTACAGACGAAACTATCGTATTGAGCAATCAAGTACTTTGAAATGTATACCTTCCCCCTTTTGCTAAAAAGGAAGCTCTTCCCACATTCTTTGATATTTCTACTTACATTACAATATTAACTGATACTGCAACGGATTTTTGATTTGTGATTACCAGTTCTGCACTGAGTCGAAACGTTCGGGTCTATTTGTCATCACCAAGACAAACACGTTATCTCCACAAATCGGCTCTCTAACTGCTCGAGATAATTTTCGGGTGTAGCACATAGGACAATACTGCTCGATTCTCTGTCCACGCCACCAGTTTGAAAGACTGTAGTCTCCCAGTCTAGAAGTGTCTACCTATAATTATGAAAAGCAAATGTTCGGGATATATTTTCCAAATAATCCCTCATATGTTCCGCTACTGCTGCTGAGCCAGATGGTCTACTAAAACATGCAATGACCATGTTCGAAACACTTTCTAATCTAACCCTCGCCTAAAATATTTCGCATTCCGTATCTGTAGTAATTTTACTCGATACAATGATACGTTTATAGCTATAAAGACGCTTCCACCTTCAGTGTTGCGCATTATACGTTCCAATTGGAGTTTAGGATTTCATAACTATTGACGTATGGTTTGACCCAACTTCCTGTCCTTTGTGGTATGTTGGCATTATGAATATCTAAAAGTGAGAGCACTTCTGAAAACCTTAAATATTTTTTTTAAATATTTATTGTGCAGAAGAGGTACAAGGCTGTATCACTTTTCAACACAATCTCGCCCACGCTCAATCCAAGTCCGCCAGCGCTTATGAATTGCATAAATTCCTTTAGAAAACAATTCTTTTGGTATTCCGCGCAACCACATACGCACCGCTTGGCGTACCTCTTCACCAAAACGGACCTTCTTTCCTCCTATTGCTTTTCTGAGTGGTCCAAACATATGGAAATAACTTGGGGCAAGGTCTGGTGAATATCGTGGATAAGGAATACACACAAAATGCAGGTCTGTGATTGCTGCAACACTTTGTGAAACTGGAGCCCATCATGCACAATGTGGTGTGCTAATCCATGACTAATCTGTAAACGTGCTGCATTGTCATTCAGTGCCACCCGGCGGTTTTCCTTCACTATGGCTTCAACTGTTGCAATGTTCTGTGGGGTCACAACTCGTTGTGCCTCACCTGGTCGACTAGCATCTTCCACTTTAGTCACACCATTTACGAACTTCATATTCCATTCGTAGACTTGCTGCTGTGAGAAACATGCATCACCATACTGAACCTTCATTCGTTGATTAATTTCAACAGGTTTCACACGTTCAATACGCAAAAACCGAATAACAAAACGCTGTTCTTTCCTGGTGCAAGTCGCAAGTGGGTCGGCCAAATGTTGAAATGTTTGGTAAACTTAAGGGACTTCACTGAAGGGTCATCAGTCCCTAAGCTTACAAACTGCTTATGAACTACCTTACACTGAAGACGACACAAACATCCATGCCCGAGGGAGGACTCGAACCCCCGACGGCGAACGGCCGCACCCACCGCAGCAAGGCGCCTTACTGCGCACAGCTATTCTGTCGCGGCTTGGAGTCTTTCTGTACAGGCTCCTGCAGTTAATTATTACTGTATTAATTTTTTTCGGCGTTCTATTGTGTCGAGTTGTGGCATTTCTCTACCATAGCAAAACCACATGTGCACGCCACACGTATTGTGGTACATTAGTAGCCGCTCCCAGAGTGTAGTGTACGACTGACCTACACAGGGGCAGCCTACATTCGTCAACCCGATAATGAAGGTCGAGAAATTTGCATCCAAGAGCCCCAAAGAATCTTCTTGGGCCTATGGTTTTATTCTTCCACTCGGCTCCAATCCAGAGGACAGCGATCGGTTCTGGAAACAATGTCGCATATCGATAGCTCCACTTCTACTCGTTCTACTCGGCGAGCGAGCCTAGGTATCTTCTTTTGTGTCCCAGCCTCGTCGCCGCTTTTGTGTCTCGTCCGCCGGTTGTCGTAGGTGTCGGTGGCCGAGTAGAAAGAGACCGACACAGGAATAAAGGATGCACGCTTGTGCAGGTACGGAGGTGACCAGCCCGTGGGACAGCAGAAACTAGAAAACTAGGCTAAATTAGTACAAGATATATATTTCGTGGAGTCTTGGTAATACTTAACTTTTACATACTTCTGACTGCAGAATGCTGGTACATAGCTTAGATAGAGGCCTGCCTACTGATGATTCCTAGTGCCTATCCGAGAGCCAAGTCTTAACTGGTGCCTATCTGATTCCCAAGTGTTAACTGGTTCCTATCTCAGTCCCAAGTCGCCGATGCAGTAGTCGTGGCTACGAGCGGAGTTGCAGCAGAGGGTGCTCGTGGCTGATGTCATAAGAACGCCGCGCCGTGCGTGCATGGCGGCGCGCGGCGATAGTACGTGGCAAGCACTTTAAACTGGTGCGACACCACATCTTCTCCAAATCCGCTAGCCACCTGGATATACTGAGGATGGACGAGCTCTGAACCTAGGCGGCGGGCGTCATTGGTGCCGAAATGAGCAACTATTTGCAGCCGGGTGCACACAGTGCTCTCTGTCGGCGCCGGCAGAGCCTCCTCCACTTCTCGGATGAGACTTCCCAGCAAGCAAACAGAGTGCACACCGACATTCGCTCCGTCGGACAGTGGTCTGCAACGGCCGAAAAGTTCGCCAAAAGTCGAAAAATATTCTGATAAGATTGGAACTTTGTATATAAACGTTTTTGGGGGTCGTTGAATTCGATTTTGAGGGGAAAAAGTAAAAATTACCAATGGCGGATCTAACATACCCAAGTTATTTATTAAAACGCAATTCATTACAGTTTAATGTAAGTTTGTAAATTAAGGCTATTTGGGATCGTTGATTACAAGTATATGATTATTTACATTGAAAGAAGTTTACAATTTTTGCATTTTGAACGTGTACAAAAAATTGTCGCGACAAAATTAATCTGTATCGTTGTCTGATTCTGATTCATAATTGTCAGACAAAGCAACAACAGACTGATTTCCACTGCAGATGCGATGTCAACTCCTCTGCGCTGTATTTAACAAGCAGTTCAGAACTTCTTTTCGTTCGACCACTAGCATTTGTGAACTGTGTACGTAGGTGCCGTGAAATATTCAGTAGTAGAAGCATTCTACGAAAAATATGTTGAAATGTTCAAACGTTTGTTAAGCTTATGGGACTTAACTACGGGGTCATTAGTCCCTAAACTTACAAACTACTTATGAACTACCTTATACTAAAGACGGCACAAATATCCATGCCCGAGGGGGGATTCGAACCCCCGACCGTAGTGGCCGTGCAGACCGTGACTGAAGCGCCTCAGTCTCCTCGGCCACCGCGGCCGGCTGAAAAATATGAAATCCTTTAATTATACGTTTATTATTCTGGTTTTACAATGTAAGTATATTTTTCCAGCACCTACCTTAGATTACATTAAGTAACGAATTATTGTTCACACTCTTCTCTGTCCTCCCATAAGTCCTCAGGAATGTTGTGTTTCTTCATTGCTGACTGAACGTCCTGCATCCATGTGGTCGTCCCTTTTTTCTTCTTCCGGTCGGTGTCCAGTCCAGTATGCATTTTGGAATCCTATTTTGTCCCATTCTTCTGACGTGTCAATACCATTTTAGAAGTTTGTGCTCGATTAATTCTTTTCTTTTTTCGTTTCGGCAATCTAAGGACCACGCACCAATTTCAATGTTTCCTCCTTTGTTCTTTCTTTTTCCTCCAGTATTCTTTCATCTTTTCACTATGCATCCTTTTTGTCTCCTCAGACCACTTTACTCCTGTCTTCTTCTGACTCCTGCCTTGGAATCCTTCCATTTTTAACACATTCTTCTTCTTAAAAGTTATCTTTCTGTTGCATCTTTCTCACTTATATTGTTTCTTTCCAAATCTTTCCTAACTTCTTGAATCCATGCTATTGTTGACTTGTCCCAGAGATATTTAAAAATCTGTTTAGTTAACATGTTGCTGTTCATTCGGTATAAATGTCCAAAACATAGCAGTCGCCTCTTCCGTAGTGTTTCGGTTATGTTTTCTATGTTGCGATAGACTTCTGCATTACTTCTTAGTTTACATACCTCTGTATTTCTTAGTGGACCAAGTATTTTTTGAATATTCTTTCTAGGACTTCAAGTTTATGTAATTTGTAATTCAGAACTAAAAATTCACTTGCATTAAGACATTCTGGCTTTACTACTGTGTTGTAGTGCTGTATTTTCAGATTTTTAGACAGATCTTTTGTTGTAAATGTTCCTCGTTATACCACATGCTCTCTCCATTTTATGTACTCTTTCTTCTACAGCAAATTTTTCTAAGCCATTTTCCTGAATCATTTCTCCCAAATATTCAAATTTATTTACCCTCTTTATCGGCCCAATATCTGTTAGTAGGATTTCTGGAGCATTTTTTATGTTTGTCATAAATTTTGTTTTCTCCACAGAAAATCTTAAACCTGCTTTGTTGGCTATTTCTTCTAAGAGATTGATTTCGATTGCTGTATTTTTTTAGGTTTTCAGATATAATGGCAAAATCACCCGCAATACTAGTCAGTGAATTTCGATACCTTTTTGTTTGGTCCCCAGTCTGATTGGTCATAGCTTATGGTCTCTTAGTTTTTGTTTGTTTCTCGATGAATTCAATAATTGAAAATTTACATTTCATTTTTTTTCTGATTACTTCATTTCTTATTCTTCCTCTTCTTGATATTATTATCCACAATTCTGAACCATATGTAATAATGCTCCGAACTATTGTTTTATATATCCTTATTTTGTTATCTGTAGTTATATGTTTGTCCCAGAGTATTCCATTCAACAAATTAATTGTCGTCTTTCCTGCATTTATTCTTGATCTAATTTCTTTTTCCTGTTTCCCATCATTTGTAATTTTAACTCCTAAATATTTATATCCCTCTGTAGTTGTTATTGTTCCCATCCCTTTTTCCAATATTAAGTCTTCATTTATTCCACCAATTACCATGTACTTCGTTTTATTCATGTTGACATTAAGACCTGCTTTTTTATATTCCTGAATCAGCTTCCTGATCATATACTCTATGTTCTCATAGTCTTCGGCTATAATCAATTGGTCATCTGTAAATTGCAATGAATTTATTGTTGGCATTTATTGGTATTCCCATAGTTTTACTTTTTCTTCCAATTCTGTAAGGTTACCTCTGTATATATTTTATACAATGTAGGTGACATGATACATCCTTGACGTAATCCTTTTGTGACTTTGAATCCAGATTACAAATTTACCAATTTTTATTTTTGAAATAGAGTTTTTATCAAAATTTTGAATTGCTTTTATTACTGTTGGGTTAATTCCTATTGACAGTAAAGCTTTCCATAGATTGGGTAAAGGCACATTGTCATAGGCTCTTTCTATATGACAGGTTGTGCCCGACCAACTTTTTTTTTCAATTATTCGTTGTAGGCAAAAAATATGATCAATTGTTGAGCTTCCAGCTCTAAAACCTGCTTGTTCTTCAGCCTCCTTTTCTTTGTATTCTTGTTCAAAGAAGTACTTAATAATTCTTCCATATAATCTACTGAAGGTATTGGTCACTCTTATTCCCCTATAATTTTTACAATAATCTTTCTTTCTTTCTTACTTTCGCAATTCCTCGAATTAAGGATGTCGGAAGTATCATCGACCAGTTTTATGAAATCAATAGTGTGTCTTATTCTGGCATTAAATACCGAACGGCCTGATAAGTTGTGTGACACAGCAATTCGGCTGCTAAACCCACTCTCTGCTGGTCTTTGCCCTTAACTGTGATATTTTCAGAGTTAAGATGGGCCACATTTTCATCTCCCCACTGTCTAAAGCCAAAAGTGTTTTCGTTACTGCCTTATTTTCTAGAATAATTCCGTTATCTATCAAATGATTCCATAACTTCAGCAAATGGGGAACGTCTGAGCATACCCCCACACGTTTGCGCGTGTAGCTAGGATGCTGGAAACAACTGTTTTTGTGTGTCACATTAAGCTCGTTCCAAACAGAAATGTTTTCTGTTCCAATGTCTGCAACACAAGCTACAACTTCATATGCATTACTGGCTAAGGCGAAAATAATTTCCTTCAGGAGTAGAGCTGTCATACGAGTACCGAAAGAAATTAAACAGGTTGTTTCCAGCTTGAAAACAGCTCACGAACCATAACAACTAAAACATTATTGTGGGGACCTAACTCCCTGTCTTCTTTTTGATCATAACAAATCCTGCTATCAATGTTCATTACATCGAAGGACAAAACACAGATTCGTTCCCTATCGGTCAATGTTTCAGCCTCCATTTTCATCACAGTTAAAACATTCAGAATTCCAGGACTGCAACTAAACGAGCTGTTTATCCACGCCTTCAATGTCGACGCTTCCGGTAGAGGATACCCAATTTTTTTCCTCAAAAAATTGTAACATTTTTGCGATATAGCACGCAGACTAATGGATTTACCTATGTCCTCTTTCCTCTATCGAACCCTTTTTGAATCATTTAACGGTCATTTGATTTGAGTCGGTGAAAATATTTTCCCAACACACGAGTGATTTCAGACACAGCAACTCCCTTATTACTTTTTTTCTCGCGCAGAAGTCCTCGTGTTCTTCACAGCTGACTCCGAAGATTTTTTATTAAGCGCTCGAAGTCGAACATCCTTGTTTCTAAGAACAGCAATCCTTCTTTCTAACACCGTTATTGTATTCATCAAAGCAACTTTTTCTGTATCAGGTGACAATCATACTACCGAATGGCAAATTGCACAACGGAACTGCGACTGTCTTAAGCACTCTTTTTCGCGGCAAATTGAGCAACTCTGACTGTAAATCCATCATGCCATTTGATTCTTCGAAATGGCGAGAGCATATTCGTGCATTCGCAACATTTACATTACCTTTCCTACAACATTTGGATAGACACAGTTTTTGTTATGTTTCAATACGCGGGAAACTATGATACATTACGTTAGTTCCCTTTGTGTTCCGGTTGAAGCAATAAAGCCCGTAACAGCACAGCTCGGCATTGTAAAATTAGTTTACACACGCTCACTTGTTCGGAAGTTTGGAATAGTTTCTCGCTGCAGTTACAGCTAAAACCGTAACACTCCCGAATTAATTAAAGTTTCAACTATTGACTGTACTTACGAGGGAAAAACTCGAAGTAATGCACCAAATACAGAAAAAAAACTATCACACACGCTTCCACCTATTTCCACAAAGTATTGTTTGTCGCGGCCACCACCACGCTGACGTCATGCGCAGAACAAAGAAAACGTGTACCTTGCTGCGCTTTGCTTACTGTGCCGCGCCGCCCCCCCCCCCCCCCCCCGCTACCCCCGGTCACAGTGTTGTCTGGCAGACACTGGGCGGTATTTATTAAACTATATGTTTTACTAAATTAAATATTAATTTCTATAACTATTACGTATTCTAATACTAATTATTAGTTTAATATGAGTTATGTAATAATGTGAATGAGGTATGCTTGTAGAGTCACAATTTCAGACAGCACCTGTAATGTTGATTCATAAATAAAAATTCTTAAAATAGGTATGTGAATATATTTTCCCAGTTTGTGGTAACGGGGAAACGTTGAATGTCCGTAAATGTTTTATTTAGTTAACGCTGGAATGTTTTGTTTCATTTTTTTTTGTTTATTTATTCGATCAGTTGTTTAAGAAATTAAGAGTTGTTGTAATTGCTCAATTAATTACCGTACTTTGTAACTGCAAGCTGATTGGCTGTAGCGGTTTTCTACGAAATCAGAGGATAGTTTTATTCGTCCTCTTTTTCCAACGCTTTTGTCGTTTGCATGGGGTGACACCACCTCCTCCACCAGGAGTAAATACGTGTACTTCAACTGTTTGCCTACAGTATAATTAATATGGAACTGTGTTAAACTGTTTCTAAATGTTTGTCCAACTGTAATGACCATGATGTTGACAGGACGTTAAACCCTAAGCTTGCTTGCTTTGAAATGTTTTTGATCAGAGTAGCTGAGGTTGATCTTCTGTACCGGCCCGTACTTGCCCAGTGGGTCGTAAAATACCGGCAAAACCCACATACAGCCTGGGCGGTACATCGATCCCCGACGGTTAATCCTCCTGGCGGAATAGAACTCAAAGCGGCATACCTTCGTGTTCCGGAAAGCGGCGCCTGAAACCTTTTTATTTTTTAAATTTATTTTTATTTATTTTTTTATTTTATTATTTTTTGTGGTTAAGGGCGCTCAACTACAGTGGTCATTAGCGCGCAATTCTGACACTAGATTGACTTAAAACAAGATTAAAAAAGGTGCCGATAAGGAGAAGTTCCGAATGTCACTAAAACGAGAGATAAAAAATAGCATTGGAAGGAATTAAATGTCCTTGGACAGATTTGTCATACTTATAAAACGCAAAACTCTAGCAGCTGCCCGTGCGTCATCAGCTAAAATGTCCTCCAAAGTGGACGGCAGATTTATTGCAACACGAATATGAGTAAATTTGGGGCAGAACATTAAAACATCGCGCACTGTCATGAGGTGACGGCAGGAACATACTGGTGGGGGGTCGCCTGTTAATAAGTGTCGGTGGCTGAACCGGCAATGACCGATTCTCAGCCGGGCCAAGATTACCTCCTCCCGCCGGGAGGGGCGGGAGAAGGTCTTCCAAGCTGTTGGGATCGGTTTTTGGTTCTGAGCTTATTCTCCTGAAGCGAGGACCACAGCCGATGCCATGATACAGTAATACGCCTGCAAATAGCCCCTTGAATGTCCTTTGACGGGACACAAACGGTAGCTGTCCGAGGCAGGAGAGTGGCAGCCCTGGCCGCAGCGTCAGCAGCTTCGTTCACTGGCACACCTACGTGGCCAGGTACCGACAAGAAACGAACGCAAAAGCCGCCTTCGGCTACCAACTGAAGGGAGCGTTGGAGTCTGAGTACAAAAGGATGGACCGGATACGGGTCTCTAAGACTGAATGTCACTGAGGGAATCTGAGCAGGTGACATAAGAAGGATGGCGGTGGCTGCGAACATTTTTGACTGCCTGATAGAGAGCGAAAAGCTCAGCTGTGAATTTGGAGCATTGTTCGATGAGATTGTATTGAAAGCTGTCGAACCCGACGACAAAGGCGGATCCGACACCATCAGTGTTCTTAGAGCCATCTGTATAGACGAAGATGTTGTCATCAAGCTGCGAACGAAGTTCGACAAATCTTCAGCGATACACCGAATCCGGGGTACTCTTCTTTGGGAGCGAGCTGAGTTCGAGGTAAACGCGAACCTGTGCCTGAAGCCACTGTGGTGTTGGGCTCATATCCATTCGAAGGGTGTCAGGAAGGGTGAAATCGAGTTGCTGAAGCAGGCGACGAAAACGAACTCCGGGAGGCAAAAGTTCGGATGCAGACACCCCATATTGGCGATGAAGGAAGTCGTTGAAAAATGATGGGTAGGATGGGTGTTTGGGCACTGAAAGCAGCCGGCATGCATACCGACAGAGTAATATATCACGCCGATAGTGCAATGGTAATTCGGCAGCTTCTGCATAGATTCTTTCAACAGGGCTGGTATAGAAGGCTGCAATTGCTAGGCCTAACCCCCGATGGTGAATTGAGTTAAGACGGCGCAAGATGGAAGGCCGTGCGGATGCGTAAACAATGCTTCCGTAATCCAGCTTCTATCTGACTATGGACCAATAAAGCTGAAGAAGGACGGTTCTATCAGCTCCCCATGACGTACCGCTAAGAACACGGAGGACATTAAGGGAAGGTGTACAACGGCCAGCCAAAGAAGACACGTGTGGAGACCAACAAAATTTCCTATCTAATGTTCGTCCTAAGAATTTCTTTGTCTTCACGAATGGGAGGGCGACAGGGCCTAGATGTAGAGATGGTGGAAGGAACTCATTGTATCTCCAGAAGTTGATGCACACTGTTTTCTCAGTGGAGAAACGGAAGCCATTTGCGACGCTCCAAGAATAGAGACGGTCAAGACATCGCTGGAGACAGCGCTCTAATAAACACGTTCTTTGAGCGCTGCAGTAGATTGTGAAATCGTCCACAAAGAGGGAACCAGAAACGTCGGTTGGGAGGCAGTCCATAATTGGGTTAATTGCTATGGCGAAGAGTACTACTCTCAAAACGGAGCCTTGTGGCACCCCATTTTCCTGGCAAAAAGGGTCGGACAAAGAGCCCACTCGTACCCGAAAACGGCGGTCCGATAAAAATGCACAGATAAAGAGGGGGAGATGGCTGCGAAAGCCCCAGGAATGCATGTGCGGAGATTTCCCGCCCTCCAACAGGTGTCGTAGGCCTTCCCCAAATCGATGAACACAGCCACCTTGTGGCGATTTCTTAAAAAGTTATTCGTAATAAAAGTCGACAAGGTGACGAGGTGGTCAATTGCAGAGCAGTGCCGACGAAAACCACATTGGACATTGGTAAGGAGGCGTCGGGATTCACGGACCCAAACCAAAGGAGCGTTAACCATGCGTTCCATCACCTTACAGACACACCTGGTAAGAGAAATGGGGCGATAACTGGAAGGAAGATGTTTGACCTTCCCTGGTTTGGGGACGGGGACAACAATGGCCTCATGCCAACTTGTGGGGACCTGACCATCAGTCCATATGTGATTATAGGTGCGGAGAAGGAAACATTTACCCGCAGGAGAAAGGTTCTTTAACATCTCTCGCCATGTCCCGCTCCTCTGCTCCGGGGCCCCCGGAGCAGAGGAGCGGGACATGGCGAGAGCACACTCTAGTTCCTTCATAGTGAAGGCATCATTGTAACTTTCGCAATTTAGAGATTGGAAAGAAGGCGGCCGTGCCTCCTCTGCCTGTTTTCGAGGGAGGAAGACAGGGTGGGAATGAGCGCTGCTCGAAACCTCCGCAAAAGAGCAGCCTAAGTCATTGGATACGTCAACGGGTTTCACAAGGACTGCTTTCGCTACTGTCACGTCTGAAACGGGGGAGTGGACCGTAGTGCCAGATAACCGGCGCAGGCTACCCCAGACAACCGATGAGGGAGTGAATTTGTTAAAAGAACTAGTAAAGGCAGCCCAGCAGACTTTTTTGCTTTCTTTTATAACACGACGACATTGCGCTCGCAGTCGTTTGTAATGGATGCAATTCTCCATCGTTGGGTGGTAATGAAATGTGCGTAGAGCACGTCGCCGGGCTGCATGCTGCAGTCCGCTAGGGGACTGGGAAGCGGCGTAGAGAAGAGGAAGTACGATGTATGGAACGTTCGGCAGCAGTGAGAATAACCTCTGTGAGGTACTGGAACTGGCTGTCGCAGCTGGGGAAATGCTGGTCATGGAAGAATAGAGACCCTAGTCGCCTTTGGAGACGTTCCAGGTGGTGGAACGCAGAGATGGGGTTTGATGCAGTAGGTGGATTACACAAGGGAAATGGTCGCTCGAGTACGTATCAGAAATGGTGTACCACTCAAACCGATGCGCTACCTGAGGAGTGCATATCGCAAGGTCCAAGTGGGAGTAGGTGTGCGTGGTGTCCGAAAGGAAGTTTGGTGAACCGGTGTTTAGGCAGACAAGATTGAGATGGTTGAAAAGGCCCACTACAAAGGAGCCTCTTTGGCAAGAAGCTGGAGAACCCCATAAGGGGTGGTGGACGTTGAAGTCGCCAAGCAAAACAAAAGGCGAAGGAAGCTGGGCAACAAGTTGCAGCACATCTGCCCTAGTTAAGGCAGACGATGACAGGGTATAGATATTTCAGAGAGAGAGAAGGAAAGGGTAGGGAGAGTGATGCGGATGGAAACTGCCTGTACAGGAGTGTTCAGAGAGTTGGGATGGGAATAGATGTCCCGAACGAACAACATAACCCCTCCATGGGCTGGAATACCATCCACAGGAGGTATGTCATAATGCACAGAGGTGTATTGGGGGAAGGCTATACGATCCTGTGGACGTAATTTGGTTTCTTGGAGGCTAACTATGAGCGTACAGTGCAATAGAAGGAGTAATTTTAATTCCTCGCTATTGGAGCGAATGCCTTGTATATTCCACTGAAGAAGCGCCATGATAAGATTAGGGGAGAAAAGAGAAGAACGAGGCAAAAGGGGATCACCTCGGCGGCCACTAAGGGCCTGACTTCGATGGAGCACTGCCATTGCAATCCATTGATAGACAATCGTGTTCTGTCAGTGCGACTACAATTTCTGCCGCCTTTCCGAGTTGATCGGTAGGGGGAGCATCCTCCTCCAGTAAAACGCCGGTTGCCCGGCTAACAGTAGATCGTCCCGGCGAGACAGAAGATGTCCAGGGCTGACTACTGTTGGGTGGGGTGACGGATGAGTCACGCCTCGGCGGGGAAGGAGAGGAACTCTTTTTTTTTTTTTTTGGAAGGGTGACGGGTAGAAGAGGCAGTTGAGAAACCTGAGTATGGAGAAAATCTTCATGGACAGGTTCCTTTTTCGAAGTCCGGGCATCTTGTTTAGGTGCCCGCGGTTTATTAGAGGTTGACGACAGGGGCGTATACTGGATTTGAGTCATGGGCATGCTGGTTAGCGGTGGTAACTCACTGAGTTAAGCATCAATGAAGCTGAATTACTATCTTCTTCTTCTTCTTCTTATTATTATTATTATATTAGCTATTTTCAGTTGTTCAAACATAAGTAATAATTAAACTGTACTAGAGTAGATTGCACAGCCATCACCTTGGAATATATTCGATGATGTATTCGGAGGTGACAATGGTGTGAGTAGCTGGTGCTTACTGGAGTAAGGAAGTGCTCTTCATATAATACACAGAGAGACTCATTAAATTACCAACTGGGAAGGTTTGTTTGCAAGCAAGTTTTGTCAGTTTTGTGTTAATACGATTCCCATTAAGTCTATTCACTCCATCTGGCAGTTGAAAATGCGGCAGTTGTTGGCCAGAATTGGGTGATAACTGTCACGCTATGCCTCTTAACGCCGAAAAAGAACGTTTCACTGTTGCAGTTAAAACAGGTATTGACAATATTAAGGAGGCCAGTTTGTAGGTTTCGCCCATAATTTTGTGAATATTGTTGGTGTTCGTATATGGTAGCAGTTCATGCACAGGCTTGTTTTCAAATTCTGTTGATGAATAGAATGCGATCAAATCATTATTTAACTTTACAAAATCGAACAGTTCAGAATACGGACTGTCGTTAAGTTTATCTAGTAAACCGTCTGGAAAATTTCGGCTGGGAGACGAATATTTCTCTTCGCTTAGAAGAGTCATGAACTGCAACTTGAAGAGACCCAAAACTGCCGGATATTTAATTGGAAATGTTGTCTATAATCTTAAATTACAATCGTCTTACTTCGTTTTTGTCAATACAAGTTCTCTTGGTGGACAAATTATTTCTGTGTTGAATGTCATTTTTTCCCATAGTGCATCAAAATCATTTTTCTGCGAAACAAGCAAAAGCTGGAACTTTTTGATCTCTTTATTAGAATATGCTATATCTAGTGTCTTCTTTTGTAGTGTATCAAAAAGTATATCTGTGTGACAAAATATCCGTGAGAAAACATCAAGAAGAAAGCAGTTATTGTACTTAGAACAGAAATGAAATGAATCCATAAGCCTGAGCTACACACACAGCATCCCAACCATCACAGTTCTCCGTTATGTCTTCGAAAACATAATTAACTTATTTCTCATTTCTTGAACTGTGTTAACAAGTCTTGAACTAAAGTTTCACCATACAAGTGCGACTTTGGGAATATTCTTTTCCACGAATTTTTTCAATGCATTTCTATTTGGAGAAGTGGAAAAAAGCAGACAACCCAGACATTGTCTCAAAAAACAAACGGCAGTCCTTATTAGCACTAACACTGCTGTAAAACTAAATTTAAGACGTGGCTATAGCAATGAGTGAATATAGCCCGTGGATACTTTTCCTGTACGTGTTACTGCAGCCCAGTCATTTGGCCTGCCATAACTGCCGCTCCGTCGTAAGTCTGACCAACTAATTTTGATTCCAAATTAAATTCTTCTACAGTTTGGACAATATGTTTGAACAAAGCTTCAGCAGAGCGATCTGCACTTACATCAGAAAAACCTGTGAATACTTCCCAGGCCTCTATTATTTACATATCTCAGGCATGTAGATAAAAGACGTATTGATGAAATCTTTCGTTTCATCTAGTAGAATGGAAACAAACTGAGCATTAGCTATTTCTCCTTTCAGTGTGTTAAGAAGAAATTTTGAAATACATATTCTAAGTTCATTTTGAATAGTAGGGGACGGAAAACTTTACTGTCTTTCATGTAGTTAGGAAGTCTGATCTCATATTTGCTAATGATATTTACCAGTTCAACGTAATTCCCTCTGTTTAGAGATACAGCCGATTCATTATGACCTCTGAATGGCAGCTCTTGATTGGCTAAGAAACATACACAGTCTATAAGCCGCTTTAAAATTCCTCTGTTGTTTGTTACAGCCACGTTGTGAAGTATCACAGAAGTTCTCAGTTGTTGATTCAGCTGATGATCTATGACCAAATGTTAAAAGCTCTAGACTTGCTCTAATGTGTCCAAAGGCTTCTACGCGTCTTGAAATTGATACTGACAACACATTCAGATTACTGAACGCTTCCATAGTCAACAAGCTTGTTCTATCAGCACCATAGAAGAGACAAGGCCATCAGAACAACCTTTGCTTAACGTCACAACCACTTAACCAACTAGTTTTCTTATACTGTGCTGTTTGAAAATGCCGTATGTATTCTTGCTTCTTATCTTTAAGCCTAGTAGAAAGTCCAGACAAAGCAGGGCAAGGTCTTCCTTTAACAACTATTTTCTTTTTTGCTAAAAATGATCTTGCACTAAATGGGTTTCTAATTAATTCCTGTATTACAGAATTTTCAGTCATTTCGAAATCTGAAAAAGGAAGGAAGTTCACTGAGTCCTATCGACAGGCTTCATTCAGTACGAAGACCGTTAAAAAAATAAATCAAAATAAAATATAAGAGAATCATGTAAGTAACAAACAACGCCAGGTCTGGGAGAAGAATGGTAACCACTGACGTAACACAGAATAAAGCTCAGTTGCGCGGCTATCCGTTCCAACTACCTGTCTCACGAGCGAGGCTAGCAGGCTTGGCTTGCTGTGACTCGGCCGCATACACCCGTGGCTTAGACGGTGGGCAGTTCCGGGCAAAGGAGGGTGCGGGGCAGGTGCGCGCGCATCTTCCTGACAATGTCAAAGTCTCAAAGGCGATGCGGTGGAGCGGCAGCATGCCTCCATGCAGTTCCAAGGTAGGGGTAGGCGAGGGTGGGGATGCCGTTTGGCCTCGGATGTAGCGGCCCGTCGACAGCAAGCGGACACGCTGGGCGAGGGACGGAGTGTCACAACGGAAGGTGGGGTCGAGAGTGGCGAAATGATGCAGCTCTTCCTCCACATGCTGAGTAGTGCGGACAGCACTAGCTGCGCTTACTGTAAGAAATAAATTATTCTTCTGCGGGGGCCATTGTTTGAAGGTTCTAAGGGCACATCGCCGTGCTCGCAGAGCGTCACGGCATTCCGCAGTCCACCATGGGACAAGGGGACGACGTGCTTGGGTACTCTTACAGGGGATGTAACATACCGCGGCTGTGAGAGTAACTGTGGTAATGTGTTCCACTTGGTCGTCTATACTAGGGTATGATGAGTACCAAAATCCGCCAGTGACGAGTAGAGCTCCCAGTCCACTTTGGTTATCTGCCAGCGGTGTGGATGCTCAAGGGTGCCAGGTAGCATTAGGTGAATTATACACGGAAAATGATCACTCGAATGTGTGTCTGAAAGAACAGACCATTCAAGACGCCATGCCAGCTGAGCAGTGCAGATAGATAAATGTATGTGGCTGAAAGAGTTTGTGGAAAGATCAGTTGGTTCACCAGTGTTAAGGCAGATGAGCTGAAAGTGGTTCAGTATACCTGCCAGGAAGGAGCCCCGTGGACACGGTCGCGGGGAGCCCCAAAGTGGGTTTTGGGTGTTGAAATCGCCCACCAACTAAAGTGGGCGTGGAAGCTGGTCAAGAAGATCTAGAAGATCAGATCTAGTGACAGGAAAGGAGGAAGGAGCGTAAATATTGCACAGTGTGAATATAAATTCAGGAAGGTTCATCTGGACGGCGACAGCTTGTAGTGGAGTACACAAATGGACGGGTGTACTGTTTACATCATCCCGAATGAGCAACATTACGCCCCCATGGGCTGGAATTCCTGCCACTGGAGGAAGGTCAAAGCGAACAGCAGTGTAGCGTGGGAAAATAATTCGAGTAACAGGGAGCAATTTTGTCTCCTGTAGAGAGAAGATAATTGGGTGATATGTTTGAGTAAGAAGCTGCAGTTCTGTCCAATTCGACCGGATTCCATGAATGTTCCATTGAAGAATACCCGTAGTAGGATAAAAAGATATGGAGGTGGACATCAGCCCGACTAAGGCGGTGGGCCACAATGCGAATGTTCACAACTGGTGGTGTCCGAGACGGGAGGGTCTTGCTCCATATTCTCAGAGGTGACCACGGCAGCTGCGCGTGGGTGGTCGGCAGCCCCATATTTGGCTGATGCACCTGGAGAGACTATAGGCTTCCAAGGGATGCCATCGTCGCATTGTGAGGTAGAAAGGGGAGATGTTTTCCCCCTATTTGACTCAGATGTTTTGGAAGGGGTGCGGAGGAAATCCTCGTGCAAATGCTCCTTCTTAGACTTATGGGTCTCTATCTATGGTTTCACAGCTGCAGATGAAGATTTGGAAGAGGTATTCACATTTTTCGTCGAACGTGACGACGTTGACGACTACAGTAGTAAACTGTAGGTCACATGTCTGTGTGGCCATGTCCTGCGTTGGTGGGGGCGCTGCAACTACAGTACTGTAGTTACCATGTGGTGGGGTGGTAGACTTACGACTGGCGTACATCTTACATGCAACTTATATAGAAACCTTTTCCTTGACACGTATTTCCTGTATGGCCCGTTCATCGGCAAACACGGGACATTCCCGGGAGGAGGCAGCATGATTTCCGTTACAATTGATGCAATGGGAGGACAGTGGTGGACAATTCCCCTCATGTGCATCTTTACCACAGGTTACACGTGTTACCATGTTCTTGCACAACTGACTTGTGTGAGTAAAGCGTTGGCACTGGTAACACCGAGTAGGGTTAGGGATATAAGGTCGGACTGTGAGTACCTCATATCCTGCCTTGATCTTCGGCGGCAGAGCCACACGGTCGAAGGTCAGGAATACTGTGCAAGTGGGGACTAAAACGTTGTTCTCTTTTTTCATCACTTGGTGTACTGCGATGACGCCTTGCGCTGCCAAATAGTCCTTTAATTCCTCCTCAGTCAGATCGTCCAAACAGGCTGAGGAAACTACCCCCTGGGAATAATTGAGGGTTGGATGAAGCTCAACACGAACTGGGTAACTGGAGCAACATAGCCTAGAGCAGCCGCTGTGCCTGGGATCCACTTTCTGTTTCCAACAGTAGTGTTCCATTACGCAGGCGGTTGCAGGTTTTAACTCGGCTGGCAATGGCATCAACCCCTTTCTGAATGATAAATGGGTTTACTGGCGAGAAGGATTGTCCTTCCTCAGTACGGGTAACCACAAGGAACATAGATGTCTATTTTAAATGCTTCTGTTCAGATACACTAATATCCAGTATGTCAACTTCCAGAGACTCTTTACATGTTCTTTTTTTTATGAAAACCATCGCGGTTGTATCCCCCACGATTGCCAGTGTTTCCGATGGCACGATCCTTCCTGCTGGAGGCCCCCAACGGAAGCACACCCGCCTTGGGTGATTGTTCCCACCCCAGGTCGCACCTCCCGACCTACAGACGGAGGGACCAATCGTCGAATCGGGAAGGTATCAGTGCAAGCAATCGCCCCTCCCCGGGCCTCCCCTTAACCACGGGGTATGCACGCACCCTACTTGCTGGGATTAAGCATTACCCAGTCACCCATATGGGTGGCCTTCAGGTGCGTACAGAGAGAAGGAAGAAACAAATAGTAGGAGGAGGAGCCTCAAACGCTGATGCTGAGGCAAAGAAGGAGGTGAAAGAAGGGCTCTATCCAAAACCTTTGGAACTTCGGTTCCCCGAAGGATGCACAAGACTCGGTCCGCAATAGACGGGAAAAGTACAATTGGAGAAGCGTCGTGTAGCACGGAAAAGAAAGAGTGCCACAAAGGCTGGGGCCCCGTGCTCGACATGCACGTACTCACCACAAAGCGGTGAGCCCCCTGGGGGGGGGGGGGGCAGCTGGAAGGACAGTGGGCTTCTGACTCGCTAATAACTTTCGAGCAGCAAATGTTGAGACCTTTTCCGTGACCAGAATTCGCTGAATGACCTTTTCGTCTTTATAAACAGGGCAGTCGCTAGAGGAAGCAGCATTGTTACCATTGCAATTAAGGCAGTGAGGGGACAGAGGTGGGCAATCTCCCTCATGGGCGTCCCTACCACAAGTGACACATTTTGCTGTATTGAGACAAGATTGACGAGTGTGGTTGAATCTATGGCATTGCATTCAGTGCGTAGGGTTTGTACATAAGGGCGAACAGAGATAACTTCATATCCTGCTTTGACCTTGGATGGGAGGTCAACTCTGTCGAACGTCAAAAACACAGTACTAGTTGGTGTTAGCTGGTTATCGACCTTTTTCAACACTCTATGCACGGCTGTTACACCCTGATCAGACATGTAGTTTTGGATCTCTTCGTCTGACAACCCATCAAGGGATCTTGTGAAAACTATCCCCCGTGACAGGGTGAGCGTGCGATGCGCTTCTACATGTACAAGAAACGTGTGTAGTAGCGTAATCCTTATCAGTTTTTGCGCCTGGAAAGCACTGTCCGCTTCCAGCAACAATGTTCCATTGCACTGCTGGGAACAGGTCAAAACAGGGCCAGCAATCGCATCAACACCCTTCTGAGTTACGAAAGGATTGTCAGAAGAGAAATCTTGACTGTCAGTTCGAGGAACAACCAGAAATTTGGGAAGATTAGGCAAAGTTTTCTTATACTGAGGAGAATCGATCTTTCTTTTTTGGGTCAAAGTCACAGTAGAAGAGAAGGAAGTCATTGCGGAAGTGTCCCCCGTTTACCGGCTTCTCCGATGGCGCGCTCCTTCCTAGTGGGGGCCCTCTCTTAGGGCTTACCCGCCTTAGGTGATTGTTCACACCTCAGGTCACACCTACCGAGAACGGACTGAGGGACCAATCGGCATGTTTGTAAGGTACCAGCTCGGGTAATCACACCTCCCTGGACGTGGACTTTACCAGGGGCTACGTACGTGTCCTACTTGTCTACCCGGGGCGGGGAATTGCGCGTTACCCCGTCACCTGCTACGCATGATAATGCGTTGGTCGGCCTTCAGACACGCAGAGGGAGGAAAGAAGAAGAATAGAGGAAGTGAAGAGAAAGAAGTGCCTCAAACGCCGAAGCGGAGACTAATGAGGAGGAGAAGAAGGCTAGAAAAGTACAACAGGGAGCGAAAGACAGAAGCAAAGGTTAGGAAAGGAAGAAACCAAGGAATGAGAAAAACTAGGACAGGAAACCACCATGACTCGCTATGCACGCCCGTCTCTGTGCTAAGGCATGAACCAGGAGGGAAAATGAAGCAGCCTGGGGCGGGAAGGAAGGCTGCTTCGGCGCCTGAAACAAGATGGTATCCTTTTTTTTTATATAGAGCAACGTTCTTTCTGTAGTCTACAAAGGCGTCCCTGAGACGTGACATCAACACGAAATCTGAAAAACGTCGTTCTTCGCTCGATAATTGATAAGTTCGAGGATTGCGATGTGTTAATGATATTCAGCTGGTGTTTATGATGCTTGGTTATGTAATACGTTGGATAATTTGTGTGATCTGTGAATTGACGAATATCTTAAAATCCGCGTGGTACGTTGTGTAATTTGTTGTCGAGAACTGACCGTTGAATGTGACAGACTTGCATTTCTTTTTTGAGGGAGTAATCGATTACAGACAGTCCGTGTTGAATGTCGGTAAGTACTTCAATCCTACCATAATTTGGCCACAATAATGTGTTTTTGAGTACTGTCTTAAAGAACGATCTTCACAAGCTTCGTGTTACAATTTTGTGACAATAGTAACAAACTTCTCACGAAAAAATATTTCCTTCAGGGACTAGTTTTTTCACAACTATCGCTTGAAAAATACTGTTTTATGCAGCTTGTAGAAATGTGTAGTAAGACCAATTTTCCATACCGCTTTTCCAGCAAAAGAACATTTTATATTTATTACGCTTCTGTCGTGAACTACTGTCATAAGAATCCACCAGACGGTAGGTTCACATTAATGTATTCAGGAAGATGGCATGGATCACAACGTTCCATCAAGATTGCTTGGAAGGGAGGCCCTAGTATGTTCAAATTCGGAGAAGGAGCATTGCCATAAATAGAGGTAAAGTCATGTATGGTACAGGAAAATGCGTTGGGTCCGTTGATTGTCATTTCACATTTTTCTAATCTGCTAGAGAGTATTGTCATAGTAACCACAGTCTGTTGATATATAATGCAATTTATCCATGATGTGTAAGGAACTACTATCTTATGAATGCAGTCCAAGTATCTGACGAGATAATGGTAGGATTCGGAAGAAGTGCAAAGATTGGGAACCTGTGTTAAATACTCATAAATATAAGATGGTCCACTTGACAAAAGGAAAAATATGTATTATGTTTGCAATGACAATGATTAACGTCTGGAATCAATCAACTCGCACAAATGCCTGATATATCAGTTTGTGAAGGTATGAAAAAAATGGTCACAAGGTCTCCGTACTTCGTAAGAAAGGTCGTGGACGTTAATTCTGCATCAGGATACTGGTGAAACGCAGTCATTATGAAAAGGAGACAGGTGACAAATTAGTTGAGCGTTCCATCGAAGAAAAATTTTCAACTGTTCCAGACTCAGATAGGAATAACTACAGCAACTGAATGAACGTAAAGAAGGATGACAGGAAAAGTCACAGGGTCAACTGACTCCTGGGAAAGTGTGACGAAACGTTAAAGATATCCGAAATTAGATCCCCGACTACCATGAAATGTCCTTCATACAATGTCCAAAAATCAGTGTCGAATGGAAAATGCAGAAAATTTCTTAATTCCTTAAGTATTGTTGGGACTGGGAAGTCGCAATAAGGTTTACTATAGCTCGCAAAGATGCGTTTCATCCTCACCGATCTTTATTCTTTATTAGGGCACATACGTTCGTTTAGAAAATAAAAAATTAAAGTCCAAAAACAAATTTTCAAAAATCACGATTGGGTCTGTGAGTTGGAATTCAGTCTGCTACCCCTTCATTTCACAATAAGCTCTTTTTATTAGCATCGTATTCGTAAAGACGGCGGTTGAAATTCGCCTGCAGCCATTCTGAGGTATTTTTACGTGGTTTTCCTAAATCGCTCAAGGCGAATCGCAGGATTATATATTTTTGACGTTACAGCGTTCATTTTTACTGAAATAAATCGCAATTTGCGATCACTTATGGCTTCACTGTACTAGGTTTAGATGTAATGCCGATGTGCGGCGATTGAAAATGGACATTTGGGTGTGGCGGGAGACGTGCAGGAAAGAGTCTTCTGCAGTCGCGTTGGTCATTGTGTCCTCGGTGGCGGCGTGGTCAACGCGTCTGCCTAGGAAGCAGGAGATCCCGGGTTCGAATCCCGGCGCGGCACAAATTTTCATTCGTCGCACATTGGTATTACATCTATACGTAGTACAGTGAAGCCATAAGTGATCGCAAATTTCGATGTATTTCATTAAATCGCAGAATTTTTCCTTTCAAAGGACACGGCCGAAATCATTAACAATCCTTAAAAAACTGTGTGCGCATGTGTTTGCGATCTTCCTCTCGGTACTCACCAGTAAGAATTGGACAATACACAAGTCAGGGTAGTAAAAGGTATATGGCTCGTTGTCTCTGTTCATAGGGGGTGAGTTATGTATGTCAGCTTCTATGCCCTAAACAGGTACCCAAACTATTCAAATAAAACAATAATTAATGTGTAGTTTAGCCAGTGTATCAAAATGCAGATGACGCGAAAAAAAATTAAAGCTCTGAATAACCAACAAACTGGATTCTAAGGTAACGTTTAGGAGAGAGTCATTCAAGAAGTAATTTTTATAAATGAAGTTTATTACTCATTTTGGACATGAAATGCGGAGGTAGTCCTACTTTATACATCGGTAAACAACTGATATTGCTCCTACTATTGTTCATGAGAGGCACAGTAAGTATCACACGCACTTGAGAGTAAAAGATCCAAATTATCACTCGTAAATTAGTGAAGTCCATCAGACATTGCAGTTCCGAATTAATCCGCGATTAAAGTATTTCTTATAAAATAGTTTGTAATCACACGAGTACACGATTGCTGAATTATCACAGTTCCACAGTTATACTACCGTGCATAGTTTATTACTTTTCAAGCAGAGACTAAGTTCTGCAGTCACAGTCCCATAAATTTTCTAAGTCCGCACATGCCTATCTCTTCACATCACAAGTTCGTAACGCGGCTTCAGACCGCCCAGCGTCACAACCTTTCACCACCACGTCCAAGTTACGAGTCCCTTCCCAAGCGTTCGAAAGCGTGCTCTACCTGCTCTCAAAATTGTATCCTTCCACGCATCCTAACGCCTCATCTTTAAAATACAATTTCCCTTCCAAAATATTATACATTTTAATATCACAGATTAAATGCTTTGACCACGTCCCTACAAATGTGTACATTCAACGAACAAATCCATACTTAACAATATTGAAATCGGTTGAGACTGAAGCTCTTTCCTCAGGTAGCCATTTAGCGTGGCGTCTCACTGTTCAAATGTACTGCTGCCGTCTAAATATAGTTACACAATTAATACTGAATTTATCACGGCTTTTTATACAAATATACTCAGTTATTGTCCACAAATACTTATAATTGTTTCTATGCTGCATATCTACAATTTTTAGTCGGCCAGTAAATATTTAAGTGACAGTCTAACATAAAACGAACGTTATTAAGAAGAGCCGGCCGCGGTGGCCGAGGGGACTGAGGCGCTTCAGTCACGGTCTGCACGGCCACTGCGGTCGGGGGTTCGAATCCCCCCTCGGGCATGGATATTTGTGCCGTCCTTAGTCTTAGCTAGTTCATAAGTAGTTTGTAAGCTTAGGGACTGATGGCCCCGTAGTTAAGTCCCATAAGTTCTACAAACATTTGAACATTTTATTAAGAAGAATATTAAATATAAAATACATATACAGGGTGTTACAAAACGGTACGGCCAAACTTTCAGGAAACATTCTTCACACACAAAGAAAGAAAATATGTTATGTGGACATGTGTCCGGAAACACTTAATTTCCATGTTAGAGCTCATTTTATTACTTCTCTTCAAATCACATTAATCATGGAATGGAAAAACACAGCAACAGAACGTACCAGCGTGACTTCAGACACTTTTTTACAGGAAATGTTCAAAATAGTCTCCGTTAGCGAGGATACATGCATCCACCCTCCGTCGCATGGAATCCCTGATGCAGCCCTGGCGCATGGCGTATTGTATCACAGATGTTCACAATAAGAGCACAATGCGTCGTTCTACGTTTTCCCCAGTCGCGAGTCATAGGCTGGAATGTTCCGTGCTCCCTAAGAGGCCGATCAAGTGCTTTGAACGTCTTCCTGTCGGGACACCTTCGTTCTGGAAATCTGTCTCGATACAAACGTACCGCGCCACGGATATTGCTCCGTGCTAATCCATAAATCAAATGGGCATCTGCCAACTCCGCATTTGCAAACATTGCACTGACTGCAAAACCACGTTTTGAAAATTGACTGCACGAATTATTTCAATTTACATTTAAAGAGAAATACTAAAATGAGCTCTAACATGGAAATTAAGCATTTCCGGACACATGTCCACATAACATATTTTCTTCCTTTATGTGTGAGGAATATTTCCTGAAAGTTTGGCCGTATATTTTTGTAACACCCTGTATAAATGAAATGCGCTTTGCTGGGTTCATGATTTGTGTTTCTATGGTAGAGTATATGTTCTGACACAAGAATCTTACTACCTCAACGAAAAGCAGAAAAAGAGAGTAAAACCAACTTTATTGAAAGAATACGGAAATAACGTGGTGCGTCTTTTGAGATAGGTAGTAGCATGGTGCAAAGCGGCCCATCTGCTTCTTAAACTGTTTCTTATAAACACTACGTATCAATAACTGTAAATATAAGTCTTAATATTAATATTGTTATTATAGCACTGTAATTTATCGGCTTTTTATCTGTAAGGGATATTGAAATTGTAATTACGGCGTTTGATTCCCTCAAGTCTCCTGAATCTATTCATGTAATTATGTAATATGTAATATGATCATCCCCTGATTTTATATGGATTTTTAGAATAATGTGTGTGGCTAATATCCTATTTCAGTAGCAATCTGGAATAGCCGCCCTCGCTCATCCAAGGCCGCCGTTTCCTGTTTCCGAGTAGATTAGGAAAACCCTAACTACCTGTATTCCATTCACTAGGTACAAAGTGTTAGCCAGCTGGTTGGGGAACCCAACAGCTTGACAAAACCCGCCTTTCACATGGAAACAATCAGCTTCCCCTGTATCTGTATGTCGCATGTCCCTTCTATAAAGGCCATGATGTCGACGACAAATTAAACCCTCATCTTTCACGTCTTCCTCTTTAATTGGCAAAACCTCGTTAACAATGTCATGCATTCTGCTTTTGTTCTTATACCGTTTTAAAAACACAAGGGTTGGAACTTAAATAGTGGCAATACTGCTGCTAAGACACTATGCAATGGAACCTACTATTGTCGCTGTCAGCACACGTTGTTGACATACCTACCTTACCTCCGAGCAAATGGACTCGCCTGCCCCATGTCTCCGGCGTGCCCACAATTGAAGGAAACACAGTCACTTGTGAGCGAGCGGTCTAACATAACGGTGTGACTATGTTTTCAAAAAGGGAACAATACAGTTGGATCAACATTGAATGTACCAAAGGTCATGCAGCACGACACTGTCAACAAAGTCTTCAAGAGGCATGCGGGGAATCGGCATTCCCATACAGAATAGTGGAACAGTGCCACGTTGGGTAAAAGCCTTCAACGAGGGTCGGCAAACTGTGGCAGTCGTCCTAGCGTCTCTGAAGAAGTAGTGCATACTGTTGCCGCGTTAATGGCCATTGATCGACGCTAGACGATTCGTGAGCTCACCCACGAAACCGACTTAGTGCATACGATTGTGCTTCGCATCCTGAAGGAACGTCTGGGAAGGCGAAAAATTGCATCACCATGGTTTACGCATGAATTAACGGAAATGCAGAAATGGATGCGTTACGACGCTGCTCAGACTCACTTGGAACGCCATGGGCGCGAAAGGGAGGCTTTCGTACTCAGTATACGTCAGTAAGTAGACCGCTACATTCGCGCCATTAACAGAAAATGTTCTGACAGTATACTAGGCCTTCCACATCGCTGGCAACTGATTCTATAGAACGCTGGTGACTACCTTTAAGGACAGTATCAGGTGCAAACCTGTAACGCTTTCGTATCGGTTGTTAATAAACACTTGCCACTATTTAAGTTCCAACCCCTGGTGGGTTCAAAATGTTCAAGTGTCTGTAAATCTATGGTACTTAACCACTGTGGTTATCAGTCCTTAGTCTTGCAAAGTACTTTAACTAAGCTAAGGAAAACACACACACACACACACACACACACACACACACACACACACACACACACACACACGCGCGCGCGCGCCCGATGGAAGACTCGAACCTCCGATGGGGAGCAACCTCGCGCTCTGCAGCAAGGTTCCTTAGAGCGCTTGGAGCCGGCCGCGGTGGCCAAGGGGACTGAGGCGCTCCAGTCACGGTCTGCACGGCCACTATGGTCGGGGGTTCGAATCCCCCCTCGGGCATGGATATTTGTGCCGTCCTAGTTCGTAAGTAGTTCATAAGTAGTTTGTAAGTTTAGGGACTGATGACCCCGTAGTTAAGTCCCATAGACTATACAAACATTTGATTTTTTTAGAGCGCTTGGAAATTCCAGAGCGGCTGAAAATAGGTTATCAGTCCTTAGTCTTGCAAAGTACTTTAACTAAGCTAAGGAAAACACACACACACACACACACACACACACACACACACATATTTTTGTGTCCAATATTATTGTACGTACTAACAGCAAAGTATGACGCGCTTTAGTGTTTCAGTCAATAAATACTCGAAATACGACACAAGGGCATTAGAAATCCACATTTCCGGCCGAAGAACGTTGTGAAGAAAACTAATTAGTTTCCATTCATTACTGTCTTAGCTGCTGAATGACATCACGTCAGGACAGACTGAGGCCGACTAAATACTTGCTGCGGGTTTAGTCCCTAGACCGAACGGGGAAAAAACCACATAGGAGAAACACTGCTGTACGGTAATATTGTGCATGAATTGCATGGCAAAGAGGATTTTTTTCTTTAAATTTTGTTTTATTGTGGCCCGTTACCGTCATAGCTATTGTAGGTTCTTAGTGTCAAATTTTTCCTAGACTGATTTATGTGAAAAACAACTTTGAATCGCTGTATGTATTCGAAGGTATTTAAAGTGTTCAGTGCGGTATTCATATTCTCGCAACAAGTCTAACCATATAGTCACGTTTTTTAACGAAACTTCCTCTATCAATATCGATTTGACATTAAATATCGATAAAACTAGGTTGAGTAACTGAGGCACAAAATTTTTGCATATAACACTTCCAGAAGCGACCGATTTGAAAAGAAAAAGAAAAAATTACCGAGTCACTGTACGTGCGCAGAACTATGTCATCTACATCAGAGTTGCCTCCGTCCATCAAAAGATTCCCATTACTTGCGAAATTCTTGAATTTTCCGAGGTATATGAATAACATTCCACGTGCGCATAATAGGAACCCACTTCGGAGTTCATGCATTACAACTAGTTAGCCTCCCAACAAGTTTAATTGAATCTTTATATAAGAGACCTAGGGGATAATGCCATCCCTTAACTCAAAAGGTGCAGTGTATCAAATAAAAAGCTAAAGCCATTTCTTGTAATTGGAGTAAACATGAAGCTGCAGGTAACAGTTGCCAATTACTGTTCCTCTTCGACTGCGACGCTGTTTACAAACAGAGAAAAACAAACAAGCGTCGGTAGAAGTTGTTAGCTTCAATTACTGTTATCCACCGTGAAAGCTACGTTGCAATCAGGAGGTATAATTGCTGTTTCCTTCTGAAAAACGAGGCGGTCATCGTTCGGAGCTAGGAAGCTTAAAGCATAAAACAAAATCGATATCAGTAAAAATTGCTTTCAATTACGTCACATTTTCCGTCAGACTACATTACGAACGACGAACTGCAACGTTGTCGCTAGCTGTAGAGAAGAGATTTGTACAGCAACAGCCTATAAAAGCCTGTATCCGTGAGACATGAGAACAATAGTAATGGTGTTAAATGGTGTGGTTCAAGAGATACAAGTAGGTCCTACTGTGCAGCTCTACGAATCGAAGGGATGCGATCAGAGACTTTCCTGCAGTTGAATAATGAAGATCGCATACTTACTATATGTAATGCGGCTCAGGAAAATTGTGCCTAAATGAAATACTGCAGTTTCACGAGCTGTACACATGGATTAATTGTCAACGGTTTTGAGTTAACCGTTCTCGAACTGGAAGAGGTGTTCCGTGACTGGAGCGCCTCAGTCCCCTCGGCCACCGCGGCCGGCCAAGACTTCGGGTTTTCGTATAAGATTGATGTTCCCTCTATGAAAGCGGTTTATCTGATATGACAGGAATGTATATAAACGCTTGGTCGAATGTCATGGAGCTACTGAAACGTACATTACGCTGTTACTGTGGGATGGTCGCGATCAGTGAAAAACGTGTCTCAGTATCAGAGACGGGAGGAACATGCGAATGTCCATAAACTTATTCTAACCATAATGTAGCAGAACGAACAAGAGATTTTTTGAGAATTTGGAAGATAAGGACGACTATCGTATGAAAAAGTAAGTCCTATTGCTCAGATATTGCATACCGTTATTTAAAACACCTTTAAGTCTAGTTGTGTTTGAAGATTTTTTTTTAAGTCTATGGGACTTAACTACGGGGTCATCACTCCCTAAACTTACAAACTACTTATGAACTAACTAAGACTAAGGACGGCACAAATATCCATGCCCGAGGGGGGATTCGAACCCCCGACCGTAGTGGCCGTGCAGACCGTGACTGGAGCGCCTCAGTCTCCTCGGCCACCGCGGCCGGCGAAGAATCTACTGTAAAGATGTCACTCGTTTTTTCGCCGGCCGCGGTGACCGAGGGGACTACGGCGCTTCAGTCACGGTCTGCACGGCCACTACGGTCGGGGGTTCGAATCCCCCCTCGGGCATGGATATTTGTGCCGTCCTGGTTCGTAAGTAGTTCATACGTAGTTTGTAAGTTTAGGGACTGATGACCCCGTAGTTAAGTCCCATAGACTACACAAACATTTGAACATTTTTTGAACTCGTTTTTTCCTTCAATACCGTTCATTAAAAAAAAAGTACTTCTCTGAATGGCAATACTCACAACGGTTGTCAAGGCTCCACCAAATCAAAATATCTACAAAACTAAATGTTCACTGGTTTGCAGTTACAGTACTTACAACATTCAACATCACCAACCACGGACGTCAATGAGGTGGATCTACAGTTCTTCTGTTCCCACAGTCGGTGGCGGTGCTGCGGAGACCCGGTGGCGGCCTTTCGCGGCGCGGCTGAGTGACGGAATAGCGGCGGCGACGACGACGACGAAAGGCGAAGAAGTTGCACGTCTTTTGGCTGGCGTCCGACTGCTGTGACCAGTTTGTGCGCGAACTTAAGCGCGCACGCGGAAGGATATCTGCCTGCCCTACTTCGCGATCACGTGTACGGTGGACGGGAGTAGGTCCATTCTTTCTGCCCCCTCTGAGAGTGTGGCTAGCGCCGCCTGCGATCGCTTGTTTTCCAGCGGAGTGTTCGCCCAGCTTCCAGGCAACCCGCGACGCCTTCGTGTCGTGAGTGTTGCCGCTGTAGTAGGCGGACTGGACAGTGCAAGTTGAGTCTTCAGCATCGCCAATGTCAGGTCTTCGAACGAACATTTGCTTACAAGAGATGCACAGGGCAATAGAACACTTTAACCCGAAGGGAACTAAAGGTATGCGATTAGATATTGCCATTAATATTCTGATGCGATACTTGCGCGACAAATCGTATGGCATATTAATATATTTAAATAAAGGCAAAGTAATATCGAAGCTTTCTGTTATAAGGCGGTTGCACGGAATCTCATAGCTCACTATCGGAGACGTAGTAGGCGGTGAGTAATATCTGAGAAAAGTTATGCGATACAATGTTTGGAGAAAATAAATAATAGTTTATAGAAACGGTAGATGAGGTGCCATAAAATTTAAACATGTTGATTTTTTCACATACAGCTGTCACAATTCGTCTTTAAATTTGCAAACGTGCCCTCCTGATGCCGAAAGCCTGGACAACAGTTTGGTTGTAGATTATTCAGGAAACAAAATACAAGCATGGTGGAAAGTGACGTTTTTTTTCTTTTTTATTCTATGTGTAGTTCTGTTTCTTCCGGTGGGTGATCGTGTTTGTTCGTTGTCGTTGGCTGCGTCCTTGGCTCAGTTTTTCCATTACACAGAAGCGTTCAACCCTCCTCCCGCGATTAGCCACGACGCCCGGCAGAACGGTGGGCCTCACCAACGCGTAAACAGTGTTCCTTCTCGGACGTGGAATTCCTAACCAACGAGATGAAATATTTGTAAGACCAAGTTCCGGATAATAACCCAAAAATTAAAGGCTCAGGAACAGGGCCGAAGTGAAGTTCACAGGTGTGCCGATAGCAGCGTAGCAGTTCCACAGCACAAGCACTATAGATGATATTTTTAGGGTGTTTCAAAAAGTAGATACGTATTACAAAGTATTATTTTGACCAAACTCTCGATCGCTGCGCCTAGGCTGTTGGAGACACGAATACATATCTACATCTACATCCATACTCAGCAAGCCACCCGACGGTGCGTGGCGGAGGGTACCGTGAGTACCACTATCGGCTCTCTCTCCTGTTCCAGTCATCTATTGTTCGCGGAAAGAAAGACTGTCGGTATGCCTCTGTGGGGGCTCTAATCTCTCTGATTTTATCTTATTGATCTCTTCGCGAGATATACGTAGGCGGGAGCAATATACTGCTAGACTCCTAGGTAAAGGTATGTTCTCGAAACTTCGACAAAAGCCCGTACCGAGCGACAGAGAGTCTCTCCTGCAGAGTCTTACACTGGAGTTTATCAATCATTTCCGTAACGCTTTCTCGATTACCAAATGATCCTGTAACGAAGCGCGCTGCTCCCTGTTGGATCTTTTCTACTTCCTCTTTGAACCCCACCTGGTACGGATCTCACACTGGTGAGCAGTATTCAAGCTGTGAGCGAACAGGTGTACTGTAACCTACTTCCTTTGTTTTCGGACTGCATTTCTTTAGGATTCTACCAGTGATTTAAGTCTGGCACCTGCTTTACCGACGATTGATTTTATATGGTCGTTCCATTTTGAATCACTCCTAATGCCTACTCCCAGATAATTTATGGAATTAACTGCTTCCAGTGTCCGACCTGCTATAGTGTAGCTAAATGATACAGGATATTTCTTTCTATGTATTCGCAGCACATTACACTTGTCTTGATTTAGATTCAATTGCCATCCGCTGCACCATGCGTCAATTCGATGCAGATCCTGCTGCATTTCAATACAATTTTCCATTGTTACAACCTCTCTATATACTACCGCATCATCTGCAAAAAGCCACAGTGAACTTCCGATGTTATCCGCACGGTCATTTATGTATATATCGTGAACAGCAACGGACCCATGACAGTCCCCTGTGGCACACCTGACATCACTCTTACTTCGGAAGACTTCTCTCCATTGAGAATGACATGCTGCATTCTGTTATCTATGAACTCCTCAATCCAATCACACAATTGGTCTGATAGACCATATGCTCTTACTTTGTTCATTAAACGACTGTGGGGAACTGTATCAAACGCCTTGCGGAAGTCAAGAAACAGTGCATCTACCTGAGAACCCGTGGCTCTCAGAGTCTCGTGGACAAATAACGCGAGCTGGGTTTCACACGATCGTCTTTTTCGAAACCCATGTTGATTCCTAGACAGCAGATTTCTAGTCCCCAGAAATGTCATTATACTCGTACATAAAAGATGTTCCAAAATTCTACAGCTGACCGACGTTAGAGATATAGGCCTATAGTTCTGCACATCTGTTCGACGTCCCTTCTTAAAAACGGGGATGACCTGCGCCATTTTCCAGTCTTTCGGAACGCTACGCTCTTCTAGAGACCTACGGTACAGCACTGCAAGAAGGTGGGCAAGTTCCTTCGCGTACTCGTGTGTAAAAACGAACTGGTATTCCACCTGGTCCTGCGGCCTTACCTCTTTTGAGCGATTTTAATTGTTTTTCTGTCCCTCTGTCAATTATTTCGATATCTGCCATTTTGTAATGTGTGTGGCAATCTAGAGAAGGAACTACAGTGAAATCTTCCTCTGTGAAACAGCTTTGGAAAAAGTCATTTGGTAATACAGCCTTCAGAGTGTCATCTTCTGTTTCAGTGCCAGTGTCTGGAGATTTTGTTTTGATCCACCTACCGCTTTGACATAAGACAAAAATTTCTTAGGATTTTCAGTCAAGTCAGTACATATAACTTTACTTTCGAACTCGTTGAACGCCTCTCGCATAGCCCTCCTCACGCTACATTTCGCTTCCTTTAATTTTGGTTTGTCTACAAGGCTTTGGATATGTTTATGTTTGCAGTAATGTTCCCTTTGCTTCCGTAGCAGTTTTCTAATTCGGTTGTTGTACCATGGCGGATCCTTCCGATCTCTTACGATCTTGCTTGATACATACTCATCTAATGTATATTGTACGATGGCTTTGAACTTTGACCACTGTTTCTCAGCACTATCTGTACTTGAGAGTCTAGTTTATGTTAATAGCCACTAGATGCCAGTTGTCTTCTGTTTTACGTGGTGGCCGTCATACACTCCTGACCATTAAAATTGCTACACTACGAAGATGTACTACAGACGCGAAATTTAACCGACAGGAAGAAGATGCTGTGATATGCAAATGATTAGCTTATCAGAGCATTCACACAAGGTTGGCGCCGGTGCCGATACCTACAACGTGCTGACACGAGGAAAGTTTCCAACCGATTACTCAGACATAAACAGCAGCTGTCCGGCGTTGCCTGATGAAACGTTGTTGTGATGCCCTGTGTAAGGATTAAAAATGTGTACCATCACGTTTCTGACTTTGATAAAAGTCGGATTGTAGCCTATCGGAATTGCAATTTATCGTATCGCGACATTGCTGCTCGCATTGGTCGCGATCCGATGAATGTTAGCAGAACATGGAATCGGTGGGTTCAGGAGGGCAATACGGAACGCCCTGCTGGATCCCAACAGGGAGATGACAGTGATCTTACCCGCATGGCTGTAACGGATCGTGCAGCCACGTCTCGATCCCTGAGTCAACAGATGGGGAAGTTTACAAGACAACAACCATCTGTACGAACAGTTCGACGACGTTTGCAGCAGCATGGACTATCAACTCGGCGACCATGGCTGCGGTTACCCTTGACGCTGCATCAGAGACAGGAATGCCTGCGATGGTGTACGCAACGACGAACCTGGGTGCACGAATGTCAAAACGTCATTTATCGTATGAATCCATGTTCTGTTTACAGCATCCGTGTTTGGTGACATCGCGGTGAACGCACATTGGAAGCGTCTATTCGTCAGCGCCATACTGGCGTATCACACGGCGTGATGGTTTGGGGTGCCATTGGTTACACGTCTCGATTCAAAATGATCAAATGTTTGTAGGGCTTATGGGACTCAACTACGGGGTCAACAGTCCCTAAACTTACAAACTGCTTATGAACTAGCTAACACTAAGGACGGCACAAATATCCATGCCCGAGGGGGCAGACCGTGACTGACGCGCCGCAGACGGCTCGGCTACCGAGGCCGGCTACACGTATTGGACACCTCTTGTTCGCATCGACGGCACTTTGAACAGTGGCCGTTACATTTCAGATATGTTATGACCCTTGGCACTACTCTTCATTCGATCCCTACATTTCAGCAGGATAATGCACGACCGCATGTTGCAGGTCCTGTACGGGCCTTTCTGGATACGGAATATGTTCGACTGTTGCCCTGGCCAGCACATTCTCCAGATCTCTCACCAATTGAAAAAGTCTGGTCAATGGTGCCCGAGCAACTGGCTCGTCACAATACGCCAGTCACTGCTCTTGATGAACTGTCGTATCGTGTTGAAGCTGCATGGGCCTCTGTACCTGTACAACGCCATCCAAGCTCTGTTTGACTCAATGCCCAGGCATATCAAGGCCGTTATTACAGCCGGAGGTGTTTGTTCTGGGTACTGATTTCTCAGGATTTATGCACCCAAACTGCTTGAAAATATAATCACATGTCAGTTCTTTTATATTTGTTCTATGAATACCCGTTTTTCATATGCATTTATTCTTGGTGTCGCAGTAGTGTAATGTGCAGTAGTGTACGTTTAAAATGGCTACTCTGCAACAGAAATCATTTTGCGATCTCGAGTTTGCGAAGTGCCATTCCGTGATTACAGTACAGGTTGAGATAACAAATTAATCCGCCGAAAATGTGGAACATTCGCAGATGGTGTAGGATGTGTATATAAAGAAACGAGTCCTAGCCGTCCTGGTGTTCCTGAAGAAAATGTTGCACGAATTCAAAATGCTTACGAACTTAGTCCTGTAAAAGCAATTTTTCCTGACAGTCGGGAGTTATAACTGTTTACAACAACAATTTGGAGTGTTTTGAGACGTCGGCTGGCCATGAAACCGTACAAGTTACAGCTGTAATAAGCTCTGCGTCCTGATGACAAACGCAAACGTGTGGCATTTTGTAACGCGATTATTGATGCTATTGACAATGATAACAATGATAATTCCCAAAAGTCAATGCGTTTTGTGCGATATCCCTATCATCTGTTTACGGCCCATTCTGTTTTGACGGAAAAAAGGCCAACGGTCAGCAGCATCTGCCTGTGTTGCAAAAATGTTGTTTTCCGAGGCTGTACGAACCCAACTTCATTTTTCAACAAGACGGGGCATCCCATCACTGGAGTCGCCAAGTGCGTGAATATCTGAATCGAATTCTATCGAACCGTTGGATTCGTCGGCAAGGAGCTGGCGACTTTCGAATGTCTCAGCTGGGCTCCACGGTCACAGGATTTGACACCCTGTGACTTCTTCCTGTGGAGTTTCCTCAAAGACAACGTTTATGTACTACAACTCCCAAAGAACCTGGAAGAATTTAACAACCTGATCCGTACTTACATAACTTCAGTGACGAAGAACATGCTTTCCCGAAAAAGGAAGGAATTTGTGTATCGATATTGATACTGTTCGTTTCGCTGATGGAGAACATATTGAACATCTGTAACCCCCCCCCCCCCCGTCCCACCATCAACTGCTGACATGTAAGCCAATAGGGGGTAAGGGTTTACTCCCCCTACTTGCACTGAGGGCTTTAACTACCTTTATTTTTTAGTCATTTACGTTCTAGTCTGTTTCGTAGTGCAAGTACATCAAATTAAAAATCAATTTCGAAACCATGTATGTCGTGTTCCTTGACTGCCAAGTTTACGTGCCATAGAAATGTGTTTTACTCCAAAGTAGTCACCATTTCGGATGTCGGGTGGAGCACGAAGGTGAATAGTTGCTTCTGGCGTTTTCACTTTGCGGTGGACAATTCTCTATTGCAAGCTGGATGTACATTCGGTAGAATGGTTGATGGAAAACCACCAGTCACTCTATCGGTTCAGCAGATGTGTCTGTAGACACTGCTGCGAACGGTTTTGGATCGGTTATCCTAATTACATCGCTTGTGTTCGTGAAAGGACAGAAGAAAGTAAGGTGCATAATGAACTTGTTACCTGAATAGAGCGTTCATAGTATTGAGGACAAAGTTTGTCCCTCACTTTTCGCGTTGCGGCAAAGGAAAGCTATATATGTAGTTTCGCCAGCGTGATTGTTGTTAAAACTATTACACCATTATGACTGTATATAAATAAAAAGAAATTTCTATTGAAATGTGTATATTCTTCTTTGTATATAAAATCACCTGCGCCACGGTGGAGTGGCCCAGCACTCTAAGGCGCCTTGCTGCGGAGCGCGTAGTTGCTCGCCGTCGGACGTTCGAGTCCTCCCTCGGGCATGGGTGTGTGTGTGTGTGTGTGTGTGTGTGTGTGTGTTTGTGTGTTGTCTTTAATAAAAATTAGTTTAAGTATTTTGCAAGTCTAAAGACTGATGAGCATAGCAGATTGGTCCAAACATTAGACCAAAATTGTTGAGTGGTGTAAATAATCAGGAGTCGTAGCAACAGACTGGTGCTGTAACGGTAGCGATAACCAGCTGAAAAGAACAAGGAATGGGTCGCTGCTCCCTGAGATCAAACATGCACAGGTTGTTGGAACACTGGACCGAGGGAAAACTATCACTCTTAACAAACCTCGAGGGTGTTCGTTTCGAGTTTGTTTGTTTTGTGTCTCAACTTCGTCGCCGCTTTTGTGTCCCAGCCTCGTCGTAGGTGTCGGTGGCCGAGTAGAACGAGACCGACACGCTGGTGCAGGTACGGAGGGGAGCAGCCAGAAACTATAAACACTCGAGTAAATTAGAAAGATATATATATTGCGCAGAATGTAACAATACTTAACTTTTACATAGTACTGCAGAATGTTGATACATAGTTGTTAGAGGCCTGCCTAGTGCCTGTACAATAGCAAAGTCTTCACTCGTGCCTATCTGATTACGACGGTCCTAACTCGTTGCTATCTCAGTCCGAAGTGGCAAGTCCTTCAGTGGTGGCCACGAGCGGGGTTCTCCCAGAGGGCGCTCGTGGCTGTCGTCGTGAGAACGCCGCGCCGTGCGTGCCTGGCGGCGCGCGGCGAAAGTAAGTGGCGCGCACTTTGTACTTGTGCGACACCACACCCCTCCCCCCCAAACCGCCGCGCCGTCGTGGCATAGGGCTGAGGGCCACGGCGACGGCACTGGGAGGAGGGCCTGAGCGGGGGCGTTACTGGTGGGACGGGCGTCGTAGCTGAGGCCGGGATCGAGACGCCGTCCGCGCCCCGGCATCCGCCTTGCGATCCTCCAGGGAACCCGCCGAAACCTGGGGAAGGGCGCCCGCCCCCGCCCAGAGGGAGCAGGTCATCTTCTTCTGAGGTGCGTGGCCCAAGCTGGGAGGGCCCGCACGGTCCCGGAGTCCCTCTCGGTGACGCTGTCATCTGCGGCGGCGACAGCGGCGGCGACGACTGCATCGGAGGTGCGTCGACCTCCATGGGGACGATCTCGTAGTCCGGGGACGAACGATGTGGCTGTGCTCCCTGGCGGTGAACTGGGTCTGGAATCAAGAAACCGGAGACAGGATCGCGCGGTCTGTGCAGGCGCAATTGGTTTGCGTGGCGCCGCAGCTCCGACCCTGTGGAAGAACGTACAATATACATATTGCGCCCAAGCACGCGCTGAATGGTGCCCGGCAACCATGTCTTCTTGTTTCCAGCAAACACCCTGTACAGCACCGGCGTGGAATCCTGAAAACGCGTAGCGCCATACGAACCGACTCGGTGCGTGGGAGGCTGCAGCAGGTGAAGGAGAGTGCGGTGACGGCGGCCGTGTAGCAGCTCGGCAGGAGACGGGCCGTCACGTGGCATGCACCGATACGTAGACAGGAAAATTTGAAGAGCTTGCTGCCTGGAGTGCTGACCTTTCATCTTCTCCATGTGAGACTTGAATGTTCGAACGAAACGTTCTGCTTCACCATTGGACTGAGGGTGAAAAGGTGCGGTGGTGATATGCTGAATGCCATTCACACGACAAAACTGTTGAAATTCCGCACTAACAAACTGAGGTCCATTGTCACTGACGATAGTTTCAGGCAAGCCTTCGATGCAAAACACTGATGTTAAGGCACTGATTGTACTAGAAGCTGTCGTTGAGTTCATGGCAATCACAAAAGGAAACTTGCTGAAAGCGTCTACAACAATTAACCAGCGCGTATTCCAGAAAGGTCCGGCAAAGTCAATATGTAAACGTTGCCATGGTCCCTTGGGGTGTGGCCAGTCTGAGAAACGTTGCGGAGGAGCCGCCTGATGCTCCGCACAAACAGTACACTGTGACGTCATGTTCTCTATCTGAGCGTCCATACCAACCCAGGTACAATGACGTCTGGCCAGTTGCTTTGTCCTAACAATGCCCCAATGTCCTTGATGCAGGAGGCGTAACACTTCTCGTTGCAGGGAACGAGGAACAATCACTCTTGCTTGGTCGTTGTCGGTATGCAACAACAGTACACCCTGACATAAAGATAATGCATGACGTTGTGCAAAATAACGTCGAACCAGAGGCCGATCAATGTCTTTGGCTCTGGCAGGCCACCCTGAGCGAACAAAACGTGCTACCACACTTAGATCCGCATCCGCAGCTGTTTCCTGTGCAACCCGACGAGAGTTCAAAGGGAAATCTGCGACAGCGGAAGCATCTCTGGAGTCTATCTGACAACATGCCATTTCTGAAGAATCAAACGACACATCCTGGCCAACCGGAAGTCGGGAAAGTGTGTCCGCGTTAGCATGTTTAGTGGTAGGTCGGTACAAAATCTCATACTGATAATTAGACAGTATTAAGGACCATCTCTGAAGCTTTTGTGCCGTACGTGGCGGAATCGGCTTTGTGGGTGAGAACAACGACGTGAGAGGCTTGTGGTCTGTCAACAAATAGAATTTTCTGCCATAGAGATAATGATGAAACTTTGTGACGCCGTAAATGATTGCTAAGGCCTCCTTTTCTATCTGACTGTAATTCTGTTGCGTCGGCGTCAGTAGCTTGGATGCAAAGGCAATAGGACGATCGTGAGATCCAATGCGATGTGACAGAACGCAACCCAGACCGTACGACGAGGCGTCAACTGCTAACACTACAGGCTTCTGTGGGTCAAAGGGAATCAAACATGCATCACTGAGTAGTGCAGACTTTAATTTGTCAAAGGCAACCTGACAATCTTTAGACCATACAAAAGGAACATTCTTCCTACGTAAGTGATGCAGTGGAGCTGCAATCTGAGAGGCATTGGGAATAAACCTGAAATAATAGTTAAGCTTTCCCATTACTGCTTGCAATTCATGCACATTCTTAGGAGGAGGCAAGTCTTTGATTGCTCGAAGATGTGACTGTAAGGGATGTATTCCTTGGGCATTAATCACATGGCCTAGGTACTCTATTTCAGTTTGAAAAAACGAACACTTTGCTTTATTGCAACGTAGACCTGCTGCAGTCAAAACTTTGAAAAGGCACTCCAGGTTTGCTAAATGTTCTTCAACTGTACGTCCGGATACCACAATGTCATCTAAATAGTTCGAACAACACGGTACAGAAACTGTCAGCTGTTCCAAAAAACGCTGAAAAATAGCAGGAGCGGAAGAACTGCCAAAGGGTAGGCGTTGAAATTGAAAAAGGCCCATGTGAGTATTAATGACGAAAAATTTTTTTGACTCGTCATCAAGCGGAATTTGTAAGTATGCCTCTGCTAAATCAATCTTAGAAAAGAAGCGAGACTGTCCTAATTTGTCCATCAGTTCCTCAGGTCTGGGCAGAGGGTAAGTGTCTACAATTGTTTGACTGTTTGCTGTTGATTTGAAGTCCGCACAGAGACGAAGTTTTCCTGACGGCTTGGGTATAATTACTATAGGCGAGGCCCACTGACTCGCAGAAACAGGAGAAATCACCCCACTATCTTGCCAACGTTTAAGTTCTTCGGCAACTGTATCACGCAAGGCGATAGGCACTGGTCTAGCTTTACGAAATTTTGGAACTGCAGAGTCTTTTAAAGTTACATGTGCCACGAAGTCTTTTGCACAACCTAGTTCCGGCGAAAACAAGTCACTATATTTGTCACATAAAGCATTGATTTTGTCCTGAGGCACTACTGACGAAATTTGAAGCACATCTCTTTGAATTGATAAACCAAACAAGTCAAAAGCATCTAGTCCAAAAATGTTCTGCGTAGATTTGGCCTGAAGAACAACAAAAGCAACTGTTTTCGTAACACCTTGAAAAGAGGCAGGCAGGCTACACGTTCCTAGCACGGGAATATTTTGTCCTGTGTACGCTGTTAACACTTGTTGACACGGCGACAATTTTGGCGAACCCAGAAGTTCATACGTCTCTTTATTCATTAATGTGACAGAGGAACCAGTATCGAGCTGAAATTGCACAGTCTTATTTTCTATAGAGAGAGTAACAAACAGCTTGTGCTTCTGGCGCACGACCGGTGCGCGAATGTGGGCAACGTCTGCTACGGTTTGTGTGCTGCGTATGCGCGGGCCGCGTTGTGAAGGAAGCGGCTCAGACTCGGCACACAGCGGATTAACAACACTGTCACTAGATGACACTACCGCCGGATCGGCGTCCGCGCAATGCGGGGCTACTGCACTAAAATTACTTTCAGTATCTACAACAAGTCTACTGTCACTAGCTACACAGTACTGGGCACTATTACAAGGAGCAGTTGCAGAAGGCACTATATTCACTACAGGAATGCACTGTTCATAGTCATTTTGCTTGTCCCGAACCCGTTTCCGTTGCACTGTTTTACGCGCTCGTCGGCGCTTGCGACGTGGCTCACTATATAGGTTTGCAGTAGGCGCCGAACTACTTTCTTGCAATTGAGATCCAAGGAAAGCACTGTTCAATTCCACAGCCCGTATAACATTTACAGAATGAACTGTTCTCGCACTTTGCGAAGCACCGTTTCTAACGTCACTGTTCTTTAAGTTTTTAATTTGCATACACACAGACTGCACATGTCCCGATTTGCCACATTGGTAACAGGTTGCGTTGCGACTAGGGCAATGAGCACGCTTGTGGCGAGACACACACTGGGGGCAAGATTTACGTACATTTTTCTGAAATGAGCGTTGGCGCCCGTTATTCAAATTACTGTTTCTAACACGACGGGGCGACCTTTGCGTCGCACTTTTACTCTGGCTACTGTTCACTGTCCGTTCAGCACGGCAGGTAGAATTTAAAGAATCACAAGTGCTATACTGAGAACTACGGCTAGGAAAGCGTCCGTTGCGGCGCACTGAATTAACACTGTGGCTTTGCATTTCTACATCTGCTAAGTCAAAAGTATCATGCGCTTCTATAAGCTGCAGTACACTGTCTAATGAGGGGTCAGACTGTTTCAGAATTGCTGCTCTAATTCTGGGGTCCTGAATATTCTGCGTAATCGCATCCCTCAACATCACGTCACTATACGAAAGTCCACAAGAGCAAGTAAATTTACATTGGCGGGTTAAGCCCTTCAATTCCGTAATCCACTCTTGGTGTGACTGCTGCGGTAATATTTTAAGTCTGAAAAATCGGTATCGTGCAGCGGCTACAAGAACTTTTCTCTCATAATGAGCATTCAGTGCCTCTACAATTTGTTCAAAGTCTACATCACGAGGAGATGCGAGAGGGAAAAGTTTTTGCAATAGTACGAAAGTCTGGGGGCCCACAATCGATAAGAAAAGGTTCTTCACTCTCTGACCTGTAATTTGATGAGCCGCGACGAGTTCTTGAAACTGTGCGAAGTAGTCGCTCCATTCTTCCTCACGTTCGTTGTACTGGCGGAACGTCGGAAGCGGTGCGGCGGCAGGTGTGGGCTGCTGATGTGACGACTGTTGTTGTTGGTGAGCAGCCTGTGTCGTCAACTGCGACACGGCCTGGAGAAGCTGGGTAATTTGCGCCGTCTGTAACTGAATAATGTCCATTAAGTTTGGGTTCGGGGTAGTGGCCATGCTGACCGATTAGGCGCCGCGTATACAAGTAACTTATAACAAAACACAAATGCAATATGAAAGAGGACTCGCTCTGCAACAAAAAAGTCCACAAAACACGTAACAGAATATGTTCCCCAAAAATCTTATAATAAGGGTGGGTGGGCGGGAGCAATTTTTGCGTGCTCCGACTGCTGCTGTCTGGCTGCTGTAAGCGGGCTGGTCCAAGGTTCTATCACTCCTCGTCGCCACTTTTGTGTCTCAACTTCGTCGCCGCTTTTGTGTCCCAGCCTCGTCGTAGGTGTCGGTGGCCGAGTAGAACGAGACCGACACGCTGGTGCAGGTACGGAGGGGAGCAGCCAGAAACTATAAACACTCGAGTAAATTAGAAAGATATATATATTGCGCAGAATGTAACAATACTTAACTTTTACATAGTACTGCAGAATGTTGATACATAGTTGTTAGAGGCCTGCCTAGTGCCTGTACAATAGCAAAGTCTTCACTCGTGCCTATCTGATTACGACGGTCCTAACTCGTTGCTATCTCAGTCCGAAGTGGCAAGTCCTTCAGTGGTGGCCACGAGCGGGGTTCTCCCAGAGGGCGCTCGTGGCTGTCGTCGTGAGAACGCCGCGCCGTGCGTGCCTGGCGGCGCGCGGCGAAAGTAAGTGGCGCGCACTTTGTACTTGTGCGACACCACAGTTTGTGCATTTTCAAAAACACTTTCTCCACCAAAAAATCAGGTGTTACAGGAAATTTTACATATTATTAATGGTGTTATCTACCAGACCTTCAGTGAAAGCAGTGACATAACATTGATAATGTTAAACCAAACAGTGTACCATGTTATTGTTGAACATAAGGAGCATGTTCACAAATATTTTTGTTTGGACGTCATATGAATGTCGACATACAGGGTGAGTCATATAAGGCGTTACACTCCTATTACTTCGTGAAGAGTTGCACATATGGAATCGGTTTTCGGTACATGTTAGAGCGTCGATGAGTGCATCTATATTTGTTTGGGGAACGATTTTAGCATTGCTATCAACTGAGATATGCAAGCAAGTACGATTTATTGATGGAACTGTTCACTTTTTAAAACTGCATTCGATAGCTCTTGAGAAGACAAAGGGTTTTTGCGTTCGTTAATGTTGACGTTGAAACATGTCATAAAAATTGAAGAAAAGTCCTACAATTTTTGCACAGCGTGGCCGTAATCAACGTTAGTAGTGTAAACACTACCAAGCAGGCATCCAAGATCAGGCAAAGTGGGTCTGCGCGAATATAGTAAAGCCTTGTTTCTCCTTGGACCAACTAAAGACTTAAAGTGGATGCAGTTTCACCTAAGAATGTTGTATATGGATGTACGGCGTAGGTTAAAACCTACCGTATCACAGTGGGCTTAGAAAAACTACTTGCATTTAAGAATGAAACTTTCGCTCTGTAGCGGAGTGTGCACTGATATGAAACTTCGTCGAAGACTGAAATTGTGTGCCGGAACCAGGACTCGAACCTGGAACCTTTGCCTTTTGTGGGCAAGCGCTCTACCACTGAGCTATCCCGACTCGACTGACGGCTCGTCCTCGCAACTTCAATTCTGCCAGTACCTCGCCTCCAAATTTTTAAACATCACGGAAGATCTCCTGCGAAACTTGCAGAAGTAGCACTCCTGGAAGAAAAGGTATGGTGGAGACATGGCTTAGCCACAACCTAACGGATGTTTCCAGAATAAAACTTTCACTCTGCAGCGGAGTGTGCGCTGATATAAAAATTCCTGACAGTATTCGAATTTGTTTACCTTCCCGGACGTACGGGAGATGAAACAGAGAAATCACCTGTTCATTCTTCGAATACAAGGAAGTCTTATACACTACAAAATCCAACTACTGTACGAAATATCTAAATTATAGAAGGAATAATTGACGTATAGTTTTCTGTACGGGGTTCTGTCCTTCTAAGTGGTTCAATACATGCTGCCGGACAACTATCGCTACCCATACTGTTGTAAATTGTGCCATATGGAACACATTCAATGAACCAAGATTTTATTAAAAATAATTTGGTGATCATCAGTACAGCGCAAAAGAAATATTTATCTAAACTAAACGTCTTTTCATACTGAACGTAAGTGCGTAATGACAATGTTACCAGATACTTGCCCTACACGCTGGAGACTTACTTGACATTGCAGTGTAATTTCGTACACAAATAACTGTAATGAAAAATTTACTAACAATGCTTTGGTAGCCACGCAAAGCACATAACATTAGGTTTATCTTATAGAAACAGAAATTTATCCTTTATTTGAACGTGTGTTGCAAATTTTGACCTCTACTGGAACCAAGCGGTGGGTTCCCAGCTTTGTCAGGATGAGGCGTGGGACCTGGAGGTGCGCCATAGGACGCTAATAGAACAGAGTTAAAGTTTACACGTTTATTACGTAGCATACAGTAAGTCTGATTAAGGCCGGCCGCGGTGGCCGAGGGGACTGAGGCGCTTCAGTCACGGTCTGCACGGCCACTACGGTCGGGGGTTCGAATTCCCCCTCGGGCATGGATATTTGTGCCGTCCTAGTTCGTAAGTAGTTCATAAGTAGTTTGTAAGTTTAGGGACTGATGACCCCGTAGTTAAGTCCCATAAGCTGTACAAACATTTGAACATTTGATCTGATTAAGGCGATAGCTCGACAGGAGCTAGAGCAGTAGGTGGCGTCGTCTTCGGGCGCGTAGTACCCGCGCCGCAATGTATGGGAATCGAAGCACGGACTGTTATTGAGAAGTACTGTGTCCCTTCTCCAGTCTATGCAGCTACTAGTGGATCCATGCGTGGGCCCCCCTGAAGTCGGATGCCGTGCTGATACTCGACTCTGAATACTGGCTGGCCGGATTAGCACCAGAGTGCTAACTCGTTGACAGGAACATTGGCCTTTGGTACTTAAGCGATGTAGACTGCACTGGCCTCAGGCAGCAACCATACGGTCGTGAAGTCGTCAGCACAGTGTATCACCATCTTCCCCGGATGATGGTTAGTGCACAGTATGGCATCGACCAGACTCCATCTCCTAGCTGTATGTACTGCTATCTGTGACAAAGACGGAGCACAATGATTAAGCCAATGAATCGAATACTACCTCCTGAGCATAGTCGATACCGAAGACCAAGTGACTGCTACTTCTGAAAACGGGAGTGTATATATATATATATATATATATATATATATATATATATATATATATATATATATATATTGCTGAAGCTAGGGCGTATGAAACGATTCGAATGTGTTCCATTTTAAAATTCAGTGCCTTTATCGCTGACGCATACGCGGTCTTATTCACTCTTGTGACAGAGTGACGTGTAGTTATGGAATGTTTACTAGCTGCCTCTCTGTCTGACAGCCGTCTCATTCAGCAGTTCGCTGACGGTAGGCATTCAAACTCCCCGGCGCAGCGTCTGCCGTCGTCACGAAGACAAGGGAGCATTTCTACTACAGAGCTGCTGACCTGATTCTGTCCAGCTATGGTGAGCAATCCAAGATTTTAAACATGTTTCCCTGTGAAAATTTTTGTGATGTAATATATCCCTCCCCTTCAAAAAAATTCGACCCCAATTTTACTAATATACTCATCTTTCCCCTATTATATTTATACTCTATTTGTAATTAGAGCTAACCTCAATTTGCATTTTCGTATTTACTGTATTGTACCCTTCCAATTTGTTTATACTATTACGTCTATTATTATTTGTTTTCGGGTGCTGACCAGGTTACTGGTATCTGATGGATAGTTATGTCCTTGGCATGAGCTACTTTCCGTTTTACACATAAATAAATAGCACAAATACTAGAATCAAGATTATGATCGTTGTTGATATACTGTTAATAATCATGCGGTGCTTCCGCTTTTCGTGATACTCTTTCACGTACCACAAAATTTGATTCATCGAAATTTGTTCTTTTTCGAACACTACAACTGATTCAGTGACTCTAATAAAGTGGAATCTACGGTATTGTTGATAAAGGTAAGTTTTTGTTCAGGAAGTATGTGTGGAGGTGTTACCGGCCAGTACAACATTGGTTGCGACATGTTAATCATTGTGATTCCCGAGATGAAAGTATGTTCCTAGTATTTCGCATTTATTTCCATTGATTAATAATCCATTACCTGTTAATTCTAATTTCATCTTTCCCACTGGCTTACCATTTACATATTAAGAGATAATTACAGTGCCAGCTGTTGTCGCTGCCTCATCGCCCAGAGCGCTAAGTATCATAATTTAATTGCGTGAAATTTCGTTGCCATTTAATTCCTAAATTTTCGTTAGTGTTTCTGTTTTTAAAAGATTTCCTCGCACCTACTTGGCACATTTCATTTGTGCTACTGGTTTAAGAGTTTGTTCTCGCGTATTTTGATAAATATAGTGTGTATAGTTTTTGTCTGCTAAAAGCTACGTGTCATATTGTCACTTCCTTATTTCGTGTTCTTCTCTGAGACAGCTTATATTCCCGCGCGTTTGATAACAGTGAATTCCATAGATATTCTTGTTTATTTTGAAAACTGCCGGACTCAGTTTCGTTGTTTTGAGAGTGTACTTACCACTGACCATAGTTCAGTCAGCTGCCAGCCGTCAGCCGCCTTTATTAAAGTAGTAGGCTAGATCATGGGTGCACTACACTAAGTAAGCGGCTACTCGGGTAGCAGAGTACTTGTGGAGTGCACATGCTTTTTTTTTAAAGCTAGGCGCTAGCTCTGATGACCACTCGCCTCAAACAGCGAATTCAGGCCACGTTCGGCTAAAAAAATTCGAATATCAAAATATTTGTCGCGAACTTACAAAGTATTAGAAACAAAGTTCCCGAATTTGCCGCACTGCATGGAAATTATTGTGCTCAGATACTTTTAGGCACCGAAAGCTGGCTAAATCATGATGTGGCAAGTTCAGAAATATTTAGCGAGGCGTGGAATGTATATCGGAAAGCTAGATCGGATAGAACTGGAGGAGGAGTGTTCATCGCTGTGGTCAAAGATATTGTTTCTACTGAGATCGAGGTTGAAAGTAAAAGTGAAGTTATCTGGGCACGTATAACAGGTCTAAAAGAAGTAAAGTTAATAGTTAGGTCTTTTTACCGGCCCCCCAGTGCTGCTGTAGCAGTTTTAGAGTCATTCAAAGAAAGTCTACACCAGGTAGTGCGTAGGTATCATGGCTATATAATATTAGTCGGGAGAGACTTCAACCTTAAGAGTATAGACTGGAACCTCTCTAGTGACATTTCAGGCGGCACATCAAGCAGTCTTGCGAGCTACTTTTGGACACATTCTCCGAAAACTGTCTTGAGCAGTTAAACCGGCAACCCACGCGTAATGGAAATATTTTAGACCTAATAGCTACGAACAGGCCTGACCTTATTAACGATGTCTGTGTAGAGACAGGAATTAGTGATCATGATATCGTCATAGCGTCGATGGTGACCAAAGTTCATAAACCTATAAAGAAGGCTAGGAGCGTGTTTTTGTTCGGAAGAGCCGATAAAAAATGTTAGGATCGCACTTAGAAAATGAATGGGCATCGTTTAATTCCGGGACAATAGATGTAGAGGAATTGTGGACTAAATTTAAGTGCAATGTAAATATGTGCCAGCAAAGACGATTAAGGATGGAAAAGATCCACCGTGGTATAATAATAATGTTAGAAAGCTGCTGAGAAACCAAAGACTGTTGCACTCTCGATTCAAAAAATAATACGCAAATGATGACAGGCAAAAGTTAATAAGAGATTCGTGCGTCTATAAGATCGATGCGCGAAGCAGACAATAATTACCACAGCCATACCTTACCAAAAGATCTTTCCGAGAACCCGAAAAAATCTGGTCCTGTATAAAATCGATAAGTAGGTCAAAGCCCACTATCCAGTCACTTGTTGATCATTCCGGGCAGTAATACAAGAAAGCAAACGGAAAGCTGAAGCCGACCACGGTGGCCGAGGTGACTGAGGCGCTCCAGTCACGGTCGGCACGGTCACTACGGTCGGGGGTTCGAATCCCCCCTCGGGCATGGATATTTGTGCCGTCCTTGGTATTAGCAAGTTCATAAGTAGTTTGTAAGTTTAGGGACTGATGACCCCGTAGTTAAGTCCCATAAGCTTTACAAACATTTGAACATTTTTTTTTTATTTGGAAAGCTGATGTTCTAAATTTAACCTTTAAGAAATCTTTCACGCAGGAGGACCGCACGTATGTACCATCATTTGATCAACGTACTAATTCCGAAATGGAGGATATAGTAATAGGTATATCCGGTGTAAAGAAGCAGCTGAGAGAGCCAAATACGAAAACGTCTGATGGTCCGGATGGAATACCAGTTCGGTTTTACAAAGAGTATTCTGCGGCGTTTGCCCACTACTTAGCTTTCATTTATCGCGAATCTTTAAATCAGTGCAAAGTTCCTAGTGAGTGGAAAAAAGCGCAGGCGACTCCCGTTTATAAGAAATAAAGAGAACTGACGCACACAATTACAGGCCAATATCGTTGACATCAGTTTCCTGTAGAATTTTGGAGGATATTCTCAGTTCAAATATTGTAAATTTTCTTGAAATGGAAGAGCTTCTTTCTATGAATCAGCAGGGGTTTAGGAAACATCGTTCATGTGAAACTCAGCTTGCCGTTTTCTCACATGACATCTTGCGAGCCATGGATGAAGGGCAACAGGCGGATTGTGTTTTTCTCGACTTCTAAAAGGCGTTCGACGCGGTGCCAAGCTGCAGACTGCTAACGAGCTTATGGTATAGGTTCACAGATTTGTGACTGGCTGGAAGACTTCATAAGTAATAGAACGCAGTACGTTATTCTGGACGGCAGGTGTTCATCAGAAACGAGTGTATCGTCAGTCGTGTCCCACGGGAGTGCGGTGGGGCCACTGTTGTTTTCTGTCTATTTAAATAATCTGATGGACAGAGTAAGTTGTTATTTGCGGCTGTTTGCTGAGGATGCTGTGGTGTATGGGAGAGTGTCATCTTTAACTGACTGTAATAGCATACATGATGCCTTAGACAAAATTTCTAGTTGGTGCGTAGAATGGCAGCTAGCTCACAGAGTAGTAAAGTGTAAGGTGATGCACTAGAGTTAAAAAAAACGACATGGTGAGCCGACACAGTCGTACATACAGAATGTTTTGGCCCTGTGTAACACAGTAAACGCGAATATGACTGAGGCCGACAAAATCACGCACCTGATGAAGGGTATTGCAGAAGACATGTACCAAGCTCTTCTGATAAAAGACATCGCTACGACGGAGGAGTTCATCAAGTGGTGCCAGCGTATTGAAGAGATGAAACAAAGAAGGGCTGGACGAAAGAAGTATGACAGACTCCCCAATGTAGTTACTATGGCCGATGTGGACGACCAGCATGACTTCGCTTCTCTCATACGACAAATTGTGAGTGGAGAATTACAACAATTTATGGCAACCGGGACAGTTAGACCGAGCGAGCATCAGATTATGGCCATGGATGTATGCCCTGTAAGTCACGAGGGAGCCGACGCCGCTGAGGAAGAGGCATTTCAGACATTAGCTCCTGTCTGCCCCGTCAATCGCACCCGACGTGAAGAATGGCGTCACCATGCTATGACTTACGCCGCAGCCGCCAAACGGCAGCCTAAGAACCGGCCTACGCGGCCACAACCAACTCCCCCAGTAACTACGACGCCCCGCAGAAGAACAGACGTCTGGAGGACAGACGACAACACAACACTATGTTTCTACTGTGGGCGCCCTGGACATGTCGTACGCTACTGCAGAGAGAGAGAGGAGGCGAGTATTCGACGATTATTTTGCCGCAAGCCGTCAGAGCAGTTCTATGTCAGGCAGTTACCTGCTGATGAATTCAGTCGACCTATCGGAAGAAGCCCATCGAAGTACCGTGGACGAGGTCGCTTCCCGACTCGCCGCTGCCGTTCATCGTCGCCGTACATAGGTACCAGCCGCTCCCCTAGCCGCCGCGCCCAGGAAAACTAAGCGAGGCGACCATTACGGAGGTGAGGCCGCCGCAGATAAAAATCCTTCATGGATGACAATCGCTAAGATGTCGGGATATCTCATCGACATTGTTCTGTGACACGGGAACAACTGTGCTGAAGGTAGCAAATGGAAAGTACGTCCAGCCAGCAGGAACTTCTGTCGCAAGAATAACCATCGACATCAGGATCCAGCCGTTTGAATTTGTCGTTTTAACAGAATGTAGTCATAATGTCATCCTCGGATGGGACTTCCTTGAAGCATCCCAAGCTATCATTGACTGTGGAAGATCTGAGCTGCAAATTGAGGAAGTCGTCCCAACGGATACACGTAATACAGAATTTTCTGGGAAGTTATTTGCCGTTGACAATGTGACGATACCGTCATTCACAATGAGTTGCAGTCACAAACACAGAAGACCGGTTAAACTGTGAAGTTCTTGTTGATAGTAAAAAGTTTATTAGGCTACCAAAAGAAATTTACATAACAGTGGCTGTCATAAGCATTACCGGTGATCGAGGAGAGATTTAGATCACTAATTGTCACGAGCAGTCACAAATTATCCCCAAGGGAATGTGTATCGGGACATCTGAACCAATCCAGGACAATGAGCTCAACGTCATCAATGAAGACCCATGCTCTGCTGTTAGTACAGGTTACACGCTGGAGGAAACAACCATGGAGCTGCCAATAGGGCCCGGACTGACCAAGGAATAATGGCATCGGGTGTTAGCTATACTACGCCAATTTTCGGGTGCATTCACACCTCAGCAGAGGAAAATTCAGACGAAACGATCCAAGATAAGGCACAGTACCCACCAATTAGCCAGCGTTCGTATAGAGTGTCACCAGTTGAAATACGGATAATTCGGGAGTAAGTGGAGAAGATATTGCACGATGACATTATTAACCTTCAGAAAGTCCTTGGTCGTCTCCGGTGGTCCTCGTAAAGAAGAAGGATGGCACGTGGCGATTCTGTGGACTATCGACGGCTGAATGAGATTATAAAGAAAAATGTCTACCCTTTGCCGCGCATTGACGACACCTTAGACTGCCTGAAAGGACATGCAGACAGGTTATTTGTAAATCGAGGTTGACGAAGCTGACAGGGAGAAGACAGCTCTTTTACACCTGACGGCGTCTATAAATTCAAAGTAATGCCATTTGGATTGTGTAATGCTCCGGCCACATTCGAACGCATGATGGACCACTTGCTTCGACATCTTAAATGGACGACGTGTCTTCTACATCTACATCTACACACATACTCCGCAATTCACCGTAAGGTGCGTGGCGGAGGGTACACTGTACCACTACTAGGCATTTCCTTTCCTATTCCACTCCCAAATTGAACGAGGAAAAAAAGAATGCCTATATGCCTCCGTACGAGCCCTAATTTCTCTTATCTTGTCTTTGTGATCTTTACGCGAAATGTAAGTAGGCGGCAGCAAGATCGTACTACACTCAGCTTCAAATTCCGGCCCTCTAAATTTACTTAACAGAAATTCACGAAAAGAACGTCGTCTTTCTTCCAGCGATCCCCAATTGAGTTGCCGGAGCATTTCCGTGACACTCGCGCATTGGTCGAACCTACCGGTAACAAATCTAGCTGCTCGCCTCTGAACCGCCTCTATGTCTTCCTTCAAACCGATCTGCTGCGGTTCCCAAATACTTGAGCAATACTCAAGACGTGGTCGTACAAGCGTTTTATACGCGGTCTCCTTTACAGGTGAAGTACATCTTCCCAAAATTCTCCCAATAAACCGAAGTCGGCTGTCTGCCTTACTCACAACTGTCCTTATATGCTCGTTCCATTTCATATCGCTCTGCAATGTTACGCCTAGATATTTGAACGACGCGACCGCATCAAGAAGCTCACTACTGATGCTGTATTCGAACATTATAGGATTGTTTTTTCTACATTGAGAGCTAGCTGCCATTCTTCGCACCATCTAGAAATTTTGTCTAAGTCAACCTGTATGCTATTACAGTCACTTACATATGACACCCTCCCATACACCACAGCATCGTCAGCAAACAGCCGCAAATTACAACTTACTCTGTCCATCAGATCATTTATATAGATAGAAAATAATAGCGGTCCTATCACACTCCCCTGGGGCACGCCTGACGATACACTCGTCTCTGATGAACACTCGCCGTCGAGAACAACGTACTGCGTTCTATTACTTAGGAAGTCTTCCAGCCAGTCACAAATCTGTGAACCTATTCCATAAGCTCGTATCTTCGTTAGCAGTCTGCAGTGTGGCACCGTGTCGAACGCCTTTTTGAAGTCGAGAAAAACACAATCCGCCTGTTGCCCTTCGTCCATAGCTCGCAAGATGTCATGTGAGAAAAGGGCAAGCTGAGTTTCACATGAACGTTGTTTCCTAAACCCGTGCTGATTCATGGAAAGAAACTTTTCCGTTTAAGGAAATTTACTATATTCGAACTGAGAATATGCTCCAAAATTCTACATGAAACCGATGTCAACGATATTGGCCTGTAATTCTATGGGTCAGTTCTCTTTCCTTTCTTATACACGGGAGTCACCTGCGCTTTTTTCCAATCACTAGGAACTTTGCGCTGAATTAAAGATTCGCTATAAATGCAAGCTAAGTAGGGGGCCAATGCCGCAGAATAGTCTATGTAAAACCAAACTGGTATTCCATCCGGACCAGCAGACTTTTTCGTATTTAGCTCTCTCAGCTGCTTTTCTACACCGGAAATACCTATTGCTATGGCCCCCATTTCGGAATTAGTACGTTGATCAAATGATGGTATATTTGTGCGGTCCTCCTGCGTGAAAGATTTCTTAAAGGTTAAATTTAGAACTTCAGCTTTCCGTTTGCTATCTTCTATTACTGCCCCGGAATGATCAACTAGTGACTGGACAGTGGGCTTTGACACGCTTATCGATTTTACATAGGACCAGAATTTTTTCGGGTTCTCGGAAAGATCTTTTGCTAAGGTATGGCTGTGATAATTATTGTATGCTTCACGCATCGATCTTTTTATAGACGCACGAATCTCTACTAACTTTTGCCTGTCATCATTTGCGTGTTCTTTTTTTAATCGAGAGTGCAACAGCCTTTGCTTTCTCAGCAGCTTTCTAACATTATTATTATACCACGGTGGATCTTTTCCATCCTTAATCGTCTTTACTGGCACATATTTCTCTAACCCTTCATTAACAATGCATTTAAATTTAGTCCACAAGTCCTCTACATTCATAGTCCCAGAATTAAACGATGCCCATTCATTTTCTAAGTGCGATCGTAACATTTGCTTGTCGGCTTTTCCCAACAAAAACACGCTCCTATCCTTCTTGACTGGTTTATGAACTTTGGTCGCCATCGACGCTATGACGATATCATGATCACTAATTCCTGTCTCTACACAGACATCGTTAATAAGGTCAGGCCTGTTTGTGGCTATAAGGTCTAGAATATTTCCATTGCGCGTGGGTTGCCGGTTTAACTGCTCAAGACAGTTTTCGGAGAATGTGTCCAAAAGTAGCTCGCAAGACTGCTTGTCTGTACCGCCTGAAATGTAAGTAGCGTGGTCCCAATCTATACTCTTAAGGTTGAAATCACCTCCGACTAATATTGCATGGCCCGGATACCTATGCACTACCTGGTTGTCGTTTTCTCGAAAACATTTGAAGAACATCTGAGTCGCCTGTCAACCGCGCTGAAGTGTGTTCAGACTGCAGGACTCCGCCTCAATCCTAAGAAGTGCCTCTTCGTCGGCAAAGAGATAAAAGTCCTGGGGCACCTAGTCAACAGAGATGGTGTCCGTTCTGATCCAGATAAAGTAAGGGCAGTCACAGAATTTCCAACTCCTCAGCACATTCGTAATGTGAGAAGTTTCCTCGGGCTGTGCTCATACAACAAACGTTTCATGAAAGGATTTTGTAACAAGGCACGTCCATTGCAAGAACTTCTGCAGGGAGACGCCAAGTTTTACTGGGATGAGGCAAAGGAAACAGACTTCCAGGAACTTAAGGAGGCTCTAACTTCCCCACCAGTTCTAGCCTTGAACGACGACAATGCGGAAACTGAACTTCACACAAACGCCAGTGGGTATGGAATTGGTGCAGTGCTTGTACAAGTTCAGGAACGTGTTGAAAAGGTGATAGCCTACGCATCAAGAGTACTCTCAAAGTCCGAGATAAGCTACTCTACAATTTGAGAAGGAATGTCTCGCAGTTATTTCGGCTATCAACAAGTTTCGGCCGTATTTATTCGGGAAACCATTCACCGTCCTGACAGACCATCATTCTTTATGTTGGCTGAGCAATTTGAAGGATCCATCAGGTCGACTACCAAGATGGGCACTAAGACTCCAATAGTACGACGCCACAGTGGTATTCAAGAACGGGCGCAAACACAAGGATGCCGACTGCCTTTCGAGGAATCCATTAGTGGAACACAAGAGCACGAATGAAATTTCAGCCCTCACTGAATTAGGTGATGTTAGAGCTGAAAAGCGGAAAGATCCAGCACTATTAAAAACCATAGAGGCCTTGGAGAGAGCAGAACCGACCAATGGAGAGTTCCAACTTATAAACGGGACATTGTATACGAGCAACTACGATCCACTGGGCCCACTGGTCGATCCTGCTCATCTCCAGCCAGCTATTTTCCAATATTTCCACGATGCTCCAATATCCAGTCACCTGGGGTTCGTGAAGACCCTAGACAGAATCAGACGCAGCTATTACTGGAAAGGTCTTTACAGATCTGTCAAGCACTATGTGAGTCACTGTAAAGAGTGCCACAATTACCTCCGGGGCATCTCGTACTGTTTCCACCTGCAGAAGCTTCCTTCCACCGAGTTGGGATCGATCTTTTAGGAACGTTCTCGAAGTCGACGACCGGTAACCGATGGATAATAGTCTACACCGACTACCCCACACGTTACGCTGTCACCAAACCTGTGACGACTGCAGAACCTCCAGAGATCGCAAAATTCCTTGCAGAAGACATTATTTTGAAGCATGAAGCCCCGCGTGTGATGATATCAGATTGTGGAAAAGCATTCCAGTCAAAACTAGTATCAGAGGTAATGTCACGTTGGGACATTGTCCCAGAATGACAACTGCATACCATCCTCAGACAAATGGTTTTACATAATGTTTTAACAAGACGTTAGCAGATATGCTGTCGATGTATGTCGATGTTGAGCAGAAGGATTGGGATACAGTACTGCTAGTCGTGACATTTGCTTATAATACAAGACACCACTGGCTTCACGCCGTTTCTCCTGCTCCATGGCCGTGAAGCTGAGACGACAGTAGATACGCTGTTCCTTTTCCAGCCAGATGACACTCAGGATGACTATGTGAAACAGCTCATCACCAGGGTCGAAGAAGCAAGACAGCTGGCTCGATACGGACGCCCAGGAGAAGGACCGTCAGCAGTATAACGACAAGCACCGACCTGTTGTGTACAGCCCAGGGGATCTGGTATGGATTTTTACCCCTGTACGGAAAGTTGGACTATCAGAAAAGTTATTGAAGCGATACTTTGGTCCGTATTGTGTAATACGCCGCCTGTCAGACGTCACATACGAAGTTGAGGATTATGAGCCGTCGTTGAAACGACAAAAATGAAGAGACATTGTTCACGTCATCCGCATGAAGCCTTACTACGATCCTGAAGAGCAGATAGTCGACAATGGCATCTTGTTCAAGGCCTCTAAGGACGGTAATAATACTGATGAAGCCACGAGAGAAACATCTGTCGTCGAAAATCTTGCAGAAGGGAAGGATTCTCCAGAACTGCCATACAGAGGACCCATGAGAAGATCAAGATACAGGACATTGCAGCTGGCTCCAAAGGGTACCTAACAGCGGGTCGCTGTTTTTTCAAGAGAGGGAGCAATGCCGCGAGACCCCACGTTAACTCTTTCAATCTTGGTGGTTAGTGTTACTAACCACCTCTTTTCGATCGCGGTACTTCTATTCTAAGCCATCTACCGATAAACGGTTGAATTAGTATGTCCGTTTGGACTGTGCTTCAAAACAAATGACAGATTCCGGGTACATTGCATGAATGTCAGTGCATACCAGTTGCATCGAATATAGCGCTAACGTACCTTGCCTCGAGTGTCTGATAAAAACATCAATACGAGTACGTAAAATGTTTTCTGTAATGTATTTTATTGAACGTATTCTCATAGGCCTATTTTATGTGTGTTGGCATGCAGGTACTGTTACTTTTGTGTTTTCACTGAGTAGTTACAAAGGGAATGTGGTGGTTTGCTTACAAACCACAATGGCGGTGGCGGGTTAGCTTTTGGATGTAACGTCATTTGTTTTTTTTTTCACATTCTTTACAGTATGTCGCGCCGCACGCGCCGCTTAGGAGAGAACAAGATTGGACAATACTTGTTTGAACACATCCCTTCAGGTAACTAGAGCATTTGCAGCTCTGACGATGACGAAGAAGAGGCAGCAAATCAGCCAAATCCGATGGTGTTAGGTGATTTGAGTGGAGTTCAAAGTGCTCCTGACGACAGTTATGATTATGAAGATGACCTCCCTTTGTCTAGCCGGTTACAACGGACGCCTGATTCTACAGAGTGTAATAATGTAAGTGCAAACATGACGGTTATGATTGCTCCAAAATGGACGAAGGATTATAGAATGGATATGCCTGGTGCGTTTTCTGAAAGTATATCGGGGCCTACTGGCACCAGCATATGAGACAAACACAGGCCGTATTCAGTGAACAGCAGCTGTAATTCTGCGGCCTCATCTCCAGGACCTGCGTTTATAAAACGCCACAAACCTACAGTCCCGCAGGAAATTCGTCTAGAATCCAGTCGCCATCAACCTGAAAGAAGCACATCAAGAAGATGCTGCAATTGTACCACTAAAATATCTCCCGTGCGTACTGTATGGCAGCGTAGTACATGTAAAGTGCCTCTTTGCTTACGCAAAGGTAACACATGTTTTGCAGATTTTCATAAAAAATAATCTGTTTTTCTTAGTTTTGTACGTTTGTAATGATGATTCGTCTAATAAATAACGTTCACAATCATCCTAGTATTATTTATAGCAATAGTCATGGTGGTTAGCGTTAGTGAGCACCTCACTCCTTGAAAGCCTGAATACCTATATTATGTTTCCTCTATTGTCTGTGATATTTCAGTTGTAATAGTTGCTTCAATGAACAGACATTGATAATTATGTTCCTATTGTACAAGTTTGAACAGATATTGGTAATTATATTCCTATTGTAAAAGTGTGACTGAAAGAGTTAAGCAACCGCCTGCGTGGCGCAAGGGGTAGCGTCACGGACTGCTGTACTGGAGGTCGCCGGTTCAATCCCGTCAACCGACAAAAATTGATTTCCTTGTAATGAAAATTTTCAGAATGTTCTACATGCTTCTTATGTTCACTTGTAATTTCTACTTGTTTCTTATGTTAACTATTCTTCTAATATCTGGTACATTCTGTCTGTGTATAAATAGCAGAGCACTCTGCCCGAGAGGCAGTCAGTGCTGCGTGTACGTTTCAGTTTGCAATAAACCTGCTTTCAGTATAAGTGCTGTGTTCACTCGACAACCAAGCCTTCGAAGTCAAGCCTGCTTCAATTTCAACGCGACAATATGGACTATGGAAGATTTAGTTGGTACTTGCCGTTTGACATTGCCTGGCGAAGTCATTTTAATAACTTGATATGGACCATTGTACTTTGTTAAAAACTTTTTTGCTTTTCTGTAGGAGTATATGGGTTAGCTAATAATACCCATTGTCCTACCCTGCACTGTGGCAGTTTACTCACTCGTTGCAGTCACATGCAATCGTCGCTTGAAAGAACGCTGAACAGATGTAATTACAGTGGATGGTATGTTAGAGCATGTGTCAGCGATTCGACGACGCATATCGTATGGAGCAGTGCATCGTTACAGACTGCATTTTTGAGTCCTCCCAAAGAAAGAAATCAAAAGTTGGGGGGATCTGATCGTGGGACCTCGCAAGCCATTTTACAACAGAATATTGTCCAATTCCACGTCCAGGAACTTTTTCTTCCAGTATTTGCGTTGCATCACGGGACGAGTGAACTGGACATCCGCCGTGTTGCATCCACATACACTTTCGAATGTCCAGTGGTGCCACCTGTAGAAGAACTGGAAAGATGTTCCTATAGAAGTGTGGGTACGAATGTTGAGCAGTCCTGGGATGAAGTAAGGTCCCACAATACAATTGCCTATGATGCGCACCATACGTTTACGCTACACGGCCGTTGATGTTGAGCCTGACGAAGGCATTTTGGACTTACGGCTGCCCAGTACTGCATGTTATGTAAATTTACATTACCGTAGTTAGTAAACGTTGTTTCATCAGTAAAGTACACACTTTGGAAAAACCTGGTGTCGTGTCTTAGCTGCTGAAGGGCAAATCGACAAAATTCTTTGCGACATTCGAAATTGCGGCTGCCGAGTCCCTGATGTAGTGAGCGATGATAGGGATGGACTCTGTGTCGATGCAAACTCGTCTGGTTGATTACACCCACATTCCTTGGCAGTTAGTCTCGTACCACTGTGCGGATTCAGTGGTGTAGCCAGGACGGCTTCTTCGTTTTCTCTATAGGACGCTGCCTTCTTTCTCGTTCTCGGTTGACATTCAAGCAGCCTGCCCGCACTAGCGTCTTCATGTTTCGTGCAGTTGCTTGGCGCGTCGGACATTGGCGATCCTGATAAATAGTCCTGATAGTCTTATACCGCTGTATTGTTTGCACGGTACTTTTTTACATTCGTTATATAAAAGGACTATATCCAATTTCTCATTCCAATACGGGTCTGCATGCAATTGATGATGAAGTGCAAATGAGCGGTCATACAGACAAGTCGTCAGTAAAATGTGCTGGTACTGTGACGCTACGTAGAACGATAGCTCTGCTTGGCGCTGTTTCTCAGGCTAATACAGATTCCGGCCACCGTGTCCTCAACTTCAAGGATATTTCTCGAATTCTTTTACGACAGCTTTCAACATCAACATTCGCTATGTCACTGTAACTGCCTTCTCAAGAGCTATCGACTCCAGCTATAATAAGTAAGGGGTTCCATTAAAACAAGTACTTGCTTCGATATCTCAATTGATGCCGGTGCTAAAACTGTTCAACAAACGAAATTATATTTGCCCCTCGACGCTCTAGCACATACGGTAAACCACGTTTCGATATATGTTTCGTCTTAGGTAACTCGCCCTGTATCTATAGTGGTCATTTTATATGAATATATTCAGACATTTCGTCTCAGACATTTTCCCGTTTCGCCACAGATGGTGCTGTTATCAGCGAAATCGAAATAAGTCAATAAATGTAATTTACAACATGCAGCTCAATGTTCATTTGATGGCCCGTCATCGTCATATTGTATAAGTTATACATAACTGCAGGGTCAAATGTTGTGTCTCTTCTTTAGGACATGTCAGAGAGACCAGACATCAGACATGCAACGATCCTTTCTTCAATGCGGAAGAGCAACTACACTACGGTAATGAGATTGAAAAAAATCGCACTGACGTGTTTTATGGCGAACTTGCAGTTTTATGATTTTTTGCAAACATTTTCGACAAAAATAATAAAAATGTAAATAATATAACTTATGGAGATATGATTACGACTCTACTATTTTGACAATATCTATGCACCCAACACGTTATATTCTTTCTGACCGTATTTTAACAAACAGCAAAAATTATTTAATATCTGAGTTTAGCTTTGACAAACATACTTTTTATTTTAACTTTTACCTTATTAATATATTATTTTAATATATCACCTACAATTTCATTATATTTTTCTTTTAAAATATCATCACCTGGCTTGTGTTGGTAGTTTGTTCGAAGTTTATTTTCTTTGCCTGTAGCCGAATGACTATAGCCTGGAATGCTCGTAGCGTACCTTTGACTTTCGGACGAGAGACTGTAGCCTGGATGGAACAAAGCATACATACTCCATCTTGCTTTCGGTGTTTGATGATTTTCTTATTATAATCCAAGCGTTGTCATTTCAAAACAATGGCGCACTGAAAATTATCAAAAAACACTTCCTTCTTAGGACAAGGAATTATAATCTAATGTCTAAAAGTGCCAAGTTAACAGTTAACACCTGCCATTGATGATACGAGAATTATGGAATACTCTCGCAGCTGTTCGTCGTAGAGTAATGGGCGACGAATTACTTGTGATTTACTAACATGTTAGATGGTGGTTCGAAACTTGCTAGGGCGCGGTGGCTCGGGCGCTTGGTCATAGGTTTGCCGGCATGGTAGCTCGACGCCCTCTGTAACAAAAACAATGAGTCAAAGACGAATCGATCAAAATATAACAAAACAAACCAACGTTCTCAAAGTACCGATCATTCCGAAGAACCAATGAAAGAGAGAAAAAGACATATGGTTCAAAGCCATCTGCAATAAATATCTGAGCAAAATTCTCGACGAACAACCCAGAACGGACATGAAAAAACGACCGCATAGAATCGATCTCTCTGAAGACAAAAAAGAATATTTGAAAAATGTAACCACCACTGACAATTTTTCCCTCTTGCTTCGTAAAAGGTTTCCGCACACCATTGTTACCTGAACACAACTATATTCTGCAAGATTCCGAGTTGTTCAAAGATAAAAGCGCCTTCTCTGAAAAAGTGCATTTGTTCTGTTTCGAGAACAGGCCATGAAATACATACCAACGAATTGCAAACATAGACTTCCATATTACATCTACATAAACTGAAAAGATGCTGTTGACAGTAATGACAGTACTAAAAGTTCAAATGTTTGTCAATCTATCGGACTTAATTGCTAGGTCATTAGTCCGTATCTTACAAACTACTTAAACTAAGGTGATCTAGCCTAAGGACAACACAAACCCCATGCCCAAGGGGGGACTCGAACCGCCGACAGCGAACGACCGCGCGCACCGCAGCACGGCGCCCCAGTGCGCACTGCTAATCCGCCGCGGCAATGATAGTATTAACTTTGTATAGATATATTAATTACTAGATTTATGTAGAATTCAGTATTACCACATTTATTACGTTTGTGATTTTAGCTGTAAAAGAAAACGTATCACGTTTTGAAGTAGAATATTTGCTCTTTATTTCAGCGCAGAACAAAGTACCTTGAATGAAGTCATATCTGAACGACAGTTCCGCCGGAAACACCTGACACCTGCTACATTCTTATGTTGCCCATGTTTGAGCCTCACCCCACCTCCCGAATCGCCGGTTTCTTTTTCCAGACGCTCCACTCCCTATCCCTCTATGATGGCCCTGATCAGGTTACCTGACTGCAGTCCATATTCATTCTGTTCTTTCGTCCCTCGAATCCCATCCTCTCCCTGTCTATTTCCAATATTCCTTTCAAACCCCTCCTTGGTTCATTCCTCGTTTGCAGCTTTGTCTCGATATGTCCCGTGCCTTGGGAGGCTTAGTTCCCCCAAAAAATCATTGTCGCCAGTTTCTACAACTCCTCGATTCGTTTCGTGTCGACAAAGACATTTACACTGATGGTTCTGTGGTAAATGGTCATGCTGGGTATGCGTATCTCCATGGTGACTGTGTCGAACAGCATTCTTTGGTTCATGAAAGTAGCGTTTACTGCGAAGCTGGTCGCCATTCTACAGGTTCTGAAACACCTCTGATCCTGTCCCAGGGGATCATTTGTCATATGTACTGACTCCCTAAGTGGCTTGTAGGCAATCGACCAATGCTTCTCTCAACACCCATTAGTGCAGTCTATTCAGGATTCTGTTTATCTCTAAGAAGATCTGTCCATTCTGTGATCTTTGTGTGGAACATTGGTCACATCGGCATACCGGGGAATGAAGGTGTCGATCGGTTTTCCAAGCAGTCTACTACGGCACCATCTCTAGATATTGGCGTCATGGAATCGGATCTCATGTTGGTGTCACACCAGAAGGGGCGTGAGGCTTGGAGCACCGAATGGTGTACCATGAATGTGTCGTATAAGGTTCGAGCAGTCAATGTATCCACGACTCTATGGAAATCTTCACTGCGGGTCATACATCGAGAATTAGTTGCACTCTACCGCCTCCATATTGGGCATACATGGCTGGCCCACGTTTATCTCCTTCGTCGTGAGGCCCCGCCTGTGTGTCGCTGCAGAACAGTGCTCAAAGTGGCCCATCTTCTGATGGACTGTCCAATTTCAGTACCCTTGCAGGAGTCTTTTAATCTACCAAGCACGGAATCCTTAGCTTTAGAGGATGTTGCCTCCATAGCTAACTCTGTTTGAAGTTTTATTCGTGGCAGCTGGATTTCACAATTCTATTTAGTGGCGGGGAGCTACAGCTTGATCTCTCCACCTATCCAGCACTTTTACGTCTTTTTCATACTTTTCTGTAGAGTGCCTAGGTGCTTTTACTGTGTCCAGCAGGGCTGGCGTATCTTGTATTATCATTCTGATCTGCCAGCCATGGTATTCCACTGTCAAGTTTTAGCTCAGTTCCTTACTTGGTTTCTACCTATTGTGTTTCTTTCTTTTGTGTTGTCAGCAAATTGTTCATTGTCAGTCTCCCCGTTTTGTGAGTTTCCATTCAAGGTTTTTTATTTCTTAGCTTCTTAGAGTGAACTCTTTGCTATGAACAGGGGAATGATGACCTCAAAATAACAACAACAACAACAATATGATCAGAGGCTGGCAGTGCAGCCGTGATTGTGTAGACTATAAATAATACTCAGAATATATAAAGACAATTCAGTGAGGCAAAGAGACATAATGAGGAAATGGAGGCGGTAGCGTTTGGTAAAGGGCCGTATTTCAAGTGTTGGAGGAATAGACTTGAGTTGTTGATCACGAAAAAAAGAAACAAAAGTCTGTAGCAATATTGCTGGCAGACCTCTGACGAATGTGAAAATTCCAAAGTCTTGTGGTTGTTTATGCCAGATGGTTTTACCAAAGAAGGTGTTAATTCCAAAGACCACAGAACTGTTAATCTCGATGAGTATTATGGTCACGGAACACATTGGAAATAGAATATTCTGTGATTTTTTGGAGTTGTAGAGCCACCTGTAGATATTCAGCGCTTTATTTTTACTGAGAATAGCGTATATTACAGCTTTAAGCGATTCCAAGGATTTTGTACATTTCTTTTGGAGATATTTACATTTAATGTTTCCTCTGACGAACACATAGTACAAACAGTCTTTATAACATAGCTACACAGTGTTGTACTTGGCCGTCCTCAATCGCATCCAGCTGCAGTTAGGTTATTATCTCCTTTAGCACACTGCCTCGGGCGACTCACATAAGTGTAGCGTGTACTCACCAGACCATGTGTGGATAAATACGGTTTCATGCGTACCACTGTGTCAGTATTCCAGCAATGCATGTGCTGTAATGACGTACACTTTCACGTTAAAGGCTTGATTCCCAGTATTAAGTGCGAATTACTTTCCACCGATGGATTTATGTAACATTAATCCGTGAATTGCTCTGATCAATTTGAAATCCTATACATCTAAATGGAAACTCCTCAAGTCACATTGAAGTGCGTGGCAGTAGGTTCATCGAACCATTTTTATTATACTTCTCCATAATTACATTCTCTAATCGCTAGCGCGAAAAAGAAAACGTAAATCTTTCTTTTTTCGATCTGATCTCTCTTATTTCAATATGATGATCATGTTTCCCTATGTAGGTGGGTGGTAAAAATATATGTTCGCTTTCAGAAACGAGAGTTGGTGAAAGAAATTTCTCAAATAGATCTGGCCGCAACAATTAACGCCTTTGTTTTAAGGATTTCCAACACAACTCGTGCATCATTTCCGCGACACTCTCTCCCCTATATCGCGATAATACAAAACGAGCTGCCCTTCCATGAATTTTCTCTAAATAGTCCGTCAGTCCCACTTGGTGTGGATCCATAATACGCAGCAATAATCCAAAACAGATAGCACAAGTGTAGTGTAGGCAGTTTCTTTAGTAGAAATGTTGCATCTTCTAAGTGTTCTGCCAATGAATCGTAGTGTTTGGTTCGCCTTTCCTCCAACATTTTCTATGTGTTCTTTCCAATTTAAGTCTTTCGTAATTGTTACTCCTAGATATTTACTAGAATTGACTGATTAATCGTGGAACTGAAGTTTAACGAATTTCTTTTAGTGGTCATATGGATGAGCTGGTACGGCTCCATAGCACAGTGGTAGAGTGCCTTACTACAAATCCAAAGGTCTCATGCTCGATCCCCGCCAGGTGCTGGGATTTTTATCTGCTACTTTCCACTTCCTTCACCTCTGGCAGTGTTGCTGATGTAAAATATACCGAGTTAAACTGTAGGTCGCCCTATAACTGTCTGGGTAAGTCAGTTTGAAGGTCGGAGGAAGGCAACGGCATACCACCACCAAACAGGACCATGCCTAGTAAAGCACTGTGGTGTTCAAACCAATCTTCGGATTGTTGACTGCTTTACCTTTACCTTTTTATGGATGACCTCATATTTATCAATTTAAGGGTCAACGTGCAAATTTTGCACCATGCATATATCTTATGTAAATCATTTTGCAGTTGATTTTGATCGTTTGGAGACTTTACTCACCGATAAATGACAGCATCATCCGGAAACAGCCTAAGAGAGCTACTTAGATTGTCTCCTAAATTGTTTATAAAAACAAGGAACAGTATGAGCCTTATAACACTTCCCTGTACAACGCCAGATATCACTTCAGTTCTACTCCATGACTTATCGTCAAATATCATGTATGTGTCCTACCTAACAGAACTGTGGCGATATTCCATAAACACACAATTTGATTAGAAGACGCTTGTCAGGTTCAGTGTCAAAATCATTCTATAAAGCTAGAAATATCGAATCTATTTGATATCCCTTATCTGTAACACTCAATATATCATGTGAGTAAAGAGCTAGCTGTGTTTCACAGGAACGATACTTTCTGAATCCATGTTGAATCGTTGTCTTTGAGGAAGTTCATAATGTATGAAAAAATGTATGTTCCAAAATCCTGCTGGAGACCCACGTCATTGATGTGGGCCCGTAATTTTGCGGATCACTTCTATTGTCTTTCTTAAGTATTGGAGTGACCTGTGCAATTGTCCAGTCTTTGGGCACGGAACGTTCGCTGAGAGAGCGGTTGTATATGATAGTTAGGTATCTTGCTATTGCATCAGCATAGTTTGAAAGGAACCTAACTGGTGTACAGTCGGTACCGGTAGACGTACTTTTTTAAGTGATTTAAGTTGTTTTTAATACTCAAGCGGTATCTACTTCGAAATGAGACATACTGGAAGCTGTTCTATATACGAATTCTGGAGTATATGTTTCGTCTCCTCTAGTGAAGGAATTTCGGAAAGCTGTGTTAAGCAATTCTGCTTTAACACAACTGTCAACAGTAGCATTACCATTTCTATCGTGTAATGAAGGGATTGAATGTGTTTTGCCGCTAGTATACTTTACATACGGCAGAATTTCTTAGGATTCTCTACCAAATTATGTGACAGGGTTTCGTTGTGGTAACTATTGTGAGCTTCTCGCATTGAAGTTTGAACTAAATTTCTAGCATTTATAACGTTACTGAATCTAACAATAAGCTGCATTAGAGGTGTGGTGAGATCGTGGAAATTTCTTCTGGTGCTTATGATGTCATAGACATAAATGCAGTTATAAAACAATCCATAAAAGACATTCAGCTACGTGCAAACATTAAGACATGAAAGACCGAAATTACAGCAAATGAACATTCCGTTGACTTTATCCAAGAGTAGTCAATTGGCCCGTTACTTCGATTATGAAAAAAGCAGTATCTGGAAAAGAGCCCTGTCAAAGTTTACGGTTAAAGCATGCAATTGACATTCAAGCTGTGAATGCTATTCTCATTCAATGACATATCGCCACAAACGCGTATCTCTATAACAGCTTAAAACATACAGTTTTTTCCCAATTTCACCCATAGAGGTAACATCACCAGTTCAATTCATTGTGTGTTAAATCCGACAGGAATACATGTCCCACAAGCCGTTTGCATCGACAACTTTCCACAGTAATGACGAAATTCATATAATAATGCAAATTGCATTTACATTTATGTTCCAAGATATCCGCTTTGTACTGAATGGTGTTAAGGTGGATAAGGTTCGAAATGTTGGATAACTTCTGTGAGACGGGGGCAGTAATTAGTCTATTTTTCATACTAACTTTGTGTTACTGTATCTTTCACTTTACTCTAATTATTGAAATATGTAACATTTTTCTCTGTAGATCTTTCTTTATTTTGATTTCTGTGCCTTTGGGGACACATCAGGGGTGATGGGCTCCTGGGATTGTAGTACATTCTATGTTTATATGAAAATTATGGGACTTTAATGTTTATTGGCGCAGCTTTGTTGCTAAAAAGTGGTTTTTTACGTGTTGGGTACGGTCAGGCTGAGCAGAGCAGAGAAGCTCTTGGAGGTCTCCCCCTCCCACCAACTTTCGCTCGCCTTCGGGGAAGGACCTGTTTGGCGCCACGCTACGTCCAGGGGCCGGAGTATACCTGGCAGAATTTTTTAGAATGTGTGGGACGCTTTACACAATGCTGGACCGCAGTTTACGGTGCGCGAGAGAGGGGACTGCCTTTTTAGTCATTGGTCCATTTCGCAAGAGAGGAATTTGCCGGATACAAACAATAGCAGAGTGCTCTGGGCCCCGGACTGTTTATGGAGACGTATTGCCCTTAGGCGTTATCTAAAAAAACTCCCTTGAAAGCAGCAGAGTTCGAACATAGTTAGTGTGAAAAATGCTTAGGTTGAGAGGAAAGCTTTCTGCCCGTCTGGCACCCCAGGGGTTTGGCTCCAGCGGCTGTATATACAGCACAACGTTAACATTTTAGGTCGTGTGACCGTAACTAGGAGCAAGCTGAAATTCCTTCCAGGGCATTCACCCTGGGAACGGTGAAATCCGCGGGAAGATTTGGTGGCGTGGGCGGAGCGTCTTGGCAGCCGCAGAGAACGCGTCCTGATTCGGCAGATTATTTTAGTATGACAGCTAAACAATTAGTCAACGGCGCTACGCCACCTGATTAGTCTGACTATTAGCCGTTAGCAGAGATTGGTGCTTGTATTGCGCGTGGTTGTGGCCGCCCGTCACTTGCCGTGAGCTGCGGCAGAGCGCGAGAAGGCACGTGGACTCCTGTCTGAGCGACCGAAGTGTACGGACCTCGGGAGACTCCGGTTTCAGCGTCTGAAGTGTACGGAGCTCGAGAGACTCCTGTGTGAGTATCCGAAGTATACGGACCTCGGGAGACTCCTTCTTGAGCGTCCGAAGTGTACGGACCACGGGAGACACGCAATACTCCGTTTAGATTCACGGGGAGGACATCGTCTTAAACGGTCCTCTGGTTAGACTTGTGTTTGATTCCGAAGATTCGGACCTTGCAGAACTTGTGTTTACTTCACGGACGTTACACTGTCCGGTGGTTACGCTGTGAGCGGCCACAGTTTAGTTTTCGTTTTGTTAGAAGTCTCTATTTGAGCATTCGCGCCTTTGCGAATCGGGCACTGTTTTTTTACAGACCTTATTACGCAAGTGACTGATCGATTTGTGCCAAGTGGCCTTTGTGTCACCTATACAAAATATTGATTAGTCTACTAGCGTGATAGAATCGCACAGCAACTGCCTAGCGACGCCGACGCCAGTGACGCTGTGTTAAGTTACATATCGACCCTGCTTAACATGTCGCAGCAATTACGGTCGGATAAAAATTTCAGCTCATCCGCTCCCATCGCCTGCTGCCTGCGAGCCTGAGACGCTGCCGTCAATGATCATCTGTGTGGGTAAGGTGAAGCACTTGCTGGAGGGTTATATGAATCAGACTTGTTAGATTCTGTCCCTTATTTTATTCTTTTGATGTTTGTTCAAATGTTTGTAAAGTCTATGGGACTTAACTACGGGGTCATCAGTCCTTAAACTTACAAACTACTTATGAACTAACTAAGACTAAGGACGGCACAAATATCCATGCCCGAGGTGGCATTCGAAACCCCGACCGTAGTGGCCGTGCAGACCGTGACTGGATCGCCTCAGTCTCCTCGGCCACCGCAGCCGGCTATTGAGATCTGCCTTTTTACTCTGGGGAGCATATGACTAACGATAATTTCAAGCCCCTGTGTAGCCAATCTAATAGCATTCTGCTTTGCAAAACCTCCGACATTTGACTCAGCCAGTCATTTTTGTGTCTCAGTATTTTAATATTTGTAAAAGATTGTTTGAATACCATTATCTGTTTTACATGATAGGAAATGTCATCTGATCTATTACATGTTTAATTATAATAAATTGATTTTGAGCAGATCATCTTTCATTCAAGAACATTCCTTTTTCACTATTTTGGAGGGGAAACAGAATAGTTAAATTCCACAGTTTACCAATAATTTTTCAAGTACATTTTTTGTATGGTGCAACTGATACATTGCAATAGAGAAGGATTATTTATTATATGTTTGAAAATATGATCACATCACAGCTGATCAGTAACATTTTAGTTTTCCATATTTTGGAGAAGTATGGTGGCGACCCAAGGTAATTAATCATATTTTAATGGTATACACGCACCATATATCCTGTTTATAGATCCAATTGTGAACTATCTGGGATTCTGTGAGCAATTTATGACCGCAGGGGTGCTGAGACGTACGTTGTAAGACAGGAAGTGCGTGAACTACGTCCTTAATTCTATGGCAGGAGTCACACTTCCTGTCTTACAACGTACGTATCAGCACCCCTGAGGTCATAAATTGCTCACAGAATCCCAGATAGCTCACAATTGGATCTATAAACAGGATATATGGTGCGTGTATACCATTAAAATATAATGATAAAAGAGGACCTAGAAGAACACAAAACAAGAACTGATTTTGATACCAAGTGTAACTGATATTAACTCATATATTTGAATTGGGGATTAAGAGAAATCAACTAGTCTAGGAGAAATTAGTGTGGAAAGTGTCACATGTGACAGTATCAGATGTGAAACGATTAAAACTGTACCTGTGTTAAACTCTTCAATACAGCTACCATGTTGTTTTATTTCATGCAAACTATTAATTTCCTCATTTAGCACCTTCAGCATGATATTGTTAGGCTGTAAATACATCAGTTCATCTTGAGACGTCTTAATTCGTTGTATCTTCTTTACAGATGAACAAGATAGGGAATCCACTGAACGATGGTAGTCATCCACACCTGTAAATTACGCAGAGCAAAATTATTTCTGAACCCTCAATATTTTCTGTCTGACGACATAAATATTGACTGGATAATAACTATGTAATTCATCTCTTTGATATGTATGCAGGATTTCGCTCTTCCTATTATGTTGAAGATGATGAAAAAACAGGGTGTTTGTTGAACACTTAGAAGTTTATCGACGTTATGCCAATAGTGGTGATAAACTTCACACACCAAAATAAACATGTAAATTCGGGACCAGTAGAATTTCGAATTGAATTTCAAACAGATGGAATTATTCCCGATTTCAAAACGGATTATGTCTTATTATGGCATGAGCGTCTCGTAAACTACTCACCGCCGCGGTGGAGTAGCCGAGCGGTCTAAAGCACCTCGCTGCGGAGCGCGCGGTTGCTCGCCGTGGAGGTTCGAGTCCTCCCTGGGGCATGGGTGTGTGTGTTTGTCCGTAGGTTAGTTTACCTAGGTTTAAGTAGTTTGTAAGCTACGGACTGATGACCACGCAGTTTGGTCCGATAAATTTACAAACATTTGAACATTTGAAACTACTCACCGCTTAAGAATTGTACAACAAAAATAAACTGGGATGGGTAAACAAAAGAGATCGAATCTTACATTCGATGGATTGTCTCAACAGCAAAAAGTCATTCCCGATTCACTGGACTGTTGATTGTAGCGGTAAAACGCAACATACCTCGGGGTTTCAGGAAGAAATATATCCCTTGCTGGACTCGCAACACAGAAAAACTGTACAAGGATTATTGCAAGACGCGTGATCATCAGCAGGGAGAATAAACACAGCTCTCAATTAATGAAGAATGCAAAGAAAGATGGGAAGAACTAACAGAAAACCTAGAATTCATCCATAGCAGCCGAAAAGCGTAGTCTGTCATACGAAAACTGGGTGTTACAAATCCAGTTTACGTTCAGAAAACTTAAATGTCACCATCTCAGGTAGCCCTACACATAAAAGAAGGAGCAGACTCTAAAATCCAAGATGAGGTAAAGCGACTGAACTGAGCACTCAAGCCGGCCGCGGTGGCCGAGGAGACTGAGGCGCTCCAGTCACGGTCTGCACGGCCACTACGGTCGGGGGTTAGAATCCCCCCTCGGGCATGGATATTTGTGCCGTCCTTAGTATAAGGTAGTTTGTAAGTAGTTTGTAAGTTTTGGGACTGATGACCGCGTAGTTAAGTCCCATAAGCTATACAAACATTTGAACATTTTGAGCACTCAAGCCAAAGAGGATATCGGTCTCTTTATTCCATTCACAGAGACCGAACTTGAAAAGCAGCTGGACTAGATAGGATATTCCCAGAATTCATCAAACACCTGGTACCACATGTAATAAACTGGTTACAACATTTCCACACAATTATTTTGAACACCGGCGAAGATCCTAACCACCTTTAGATATCCGAAACACTTGCAATATTAAAACCAGAAAACCACAAGCTTACCCAGCAATCTACCGCCCTATTTCAATGCTAAGTGTCTGCTACTAACTACTAGAATGGCTAATTTATAACGGAATTTACAACAAATTGATAAGGCTGTCCCTTCCTACCAGGTAGGTTTTCATAGAGGGCGAAGCTGTTATGAGCAAGTCCTGGACCGAAACTTATTTACTGAAGCCAGCTTCCAGAAAGGACTGAACACTTATGTGGCATTTATTAACTTAACAGCAGCCTACGACACAGTATGGCTACATGGTCTTTTCCTTAAACTTAGAAAAACTGTTCCAAGCCTCACAATGACGAAGTTGCTGGAGAATACGTTGAAAAACTGCTACATTGAAGTCACAGTCAAAGATGCCACCAGTAAATCCTTTACCATCTAGAATATATTACTGCAGGGATCAGTACTAGCCTTACACTTCTTCAACCTACCTATACAGAAGTGACGTCCCAGACATTTAGTGTGAAAAAATCTACTATGCTGACGATATGCCGATTGTCACACAATCTAAGAATTATGGGCAACGTGAGCGAATACTCGGTATGGATCTAGATACCATAATTGAATATCACAAGCAGATAAGGTTATGCGCGAACCCAAAGAAATCTGAAGTATGCTGTTTCCACCTGAGTAATTAGACAGAAAGTAGAGAACTAAACGTATCCATTTGTGATAGAAAACAAAAATTGAAACCCAGAAACAATTTGATCAGAAAAAATCATGGTACAATCTGGGGAGCACATGCAAAGACATTACGTACAGCGTCACTGGCATTGGTCTATTTTGTTGCTGATTGTTGCTCTTCTGTATGCAGTATAAGCTATCACATTAAAAAGATACAGGGGATTCTTATTCCCAGGTTCGAGTCCCGGTGCCGGCACTCAATTTTAATCTGCCATGAAGTTTCATGTTTGTAATACTGGAAAATATAATACAATAAACGTCTATGCATATTACAACTTTGAATACTTCTTATATCCCGTCAAAAATCAAGAGAGGAAGAACACTGATTATTCAGTGCAAGTTCATGCTCTCAGAAAAAACTCAAGCCAGATGAGGAAGAAGTTAATGACGTTAAAGAGCATACAGTGCAGAAAACAAAAAACAGTTATAGTAATTGGACCTCTCTACTTTTCCAAAGAAGTAAACCGGCGGATGAAACATGTAGATTTATTGCTATCTGACAAGGGAGATAAGCAAAACCACTTTTGGATAAAAGAAAAAAGTGCCCGCCTACTCTCCATACAAATGAGTAAACACAACGTAAGCGGCATTTTGGCCATAGACGTCTCATCTCCTTAGCTAAGGGAGAATTTATGGAGAGACATCAAGCTGACTGCATGAGTTATGAACCTGATCGTGTGCAAACGCCCACTGGGGATAAAAATTTCTTAAAATCGACATCGAGTGGTTATTATTTCTGGTGGCAGAATGTGAAGGTGATACCACTGCATCCCACACCACCTATACTAAACGACCCATTCTGTTTGTCGCAGTTTATCAGGATGTACACTGGTATGACTCCAATTTCAATAAATTTGATTCATATATCGCGTATAATACTTCGAAATGATTGCTCTGTGAACTCAAAAACTTGCACAGGAAATTGGTGTTTTATATAGCAACGTCATTCCCGTCGCAACACGAATGTGAATTAGGTCTTATAGGAGAAAGCAATTAACTGTCAGCCTAGGGGATTGCCACTTGATCGGGAATCGGAAACTCCTTATTGGGACCACTGTATCCTAACAGGTAGGTTATAATACATGGGCTGCAGTATCAGCTGCAACGATACCTGTCTTCTTTCACTATTTGAGTAGATACGATTCTCACTTCGTTGTTGAGCGCTTGGGTGATTTTGGCTTGAAGAAAGATTGAGTGAGAGTCATACCTCACAATGTAAAAAAAGTACATCTGTTTCCCCAAGCGAGCACTTCACAAATAACGCTCCATTTTCTAGCCTCATTGCCTTCCATGCAGACAACTCTTCAAAAACTTACCGAAAGAATGCGAGAAGATGATACACGTATAATACAATATCATATACAGATTATGCAATGTTTCTGTTTGTAACGAAGAAGGAAGTCTTTCCGTACGAATACCTGGATTCTATTGAGAGACTCTGTGAAACCACGTTGCCAGAGGTGTCTGCCTTCAGTAATGAACGTACTGGCAGTGTCATAACGAAATCGGAGTACGAGCACACAGTTAATATTTGGCGGGAATTTGACATCTCCGATTAGGGGACTGTGATAAATTACGTACAACTTCCCACAGAAATATTTTGAAATTCTTGAATGAATGCATGGACACATACAATCTGGATCCATCCTTTTATTTTACTGCACCGGGACTTTCGTGGAATTCAAAGATGAAATGATAGCATATCAACCTTGAATTTTTGACCATTTTTGATATGCTGCTGTTCGTCGATCGCAGAATTCCGGCTGCATGGTTACACCATGGTCAGTACCCTGCAAATTTGTGAGGCGGAATACCGACCATCAGACGTTTTGAGGTACATTATTTACCTTGAAGTGAACAGTCTATATGGGAATTTCATGCATAAGGCTCTACCAACTTGGGGGTTCCAATGGCTGCTCGAAAAACAAATCATAAGACTTACATAAAGTAATGTTGAAATTTATCAGGAAGACGTCATTGGATTTTCGTGACAATTATTATTTCTGTACCTTGTGGACCAGGCAAGTTTACAGGAACACAGAATTTGAGTGCTGTGGGATTTCGTGAGGCTGGACAGTTCCCCGTAGTTAGATACAAAGGGAGAGAGCGTCCCTGAAAGGAACCCATCAGTATCCTGAAGCCTGTATGGCCACTCCCGGAAGAAGGCCCTCATCGGCCAGGTATTGCACCGTTCCCCCCGCTCTCGTGCAAACCCCGATGGACCAATCTCTGAACGCCCATACGGTTTTGTCAGTCTGGACACTATCTTCTACATTCTCTACGTATTCGGTACGCCACTGCCAATAGGCCGGCACCGCAGTCGGTGGCGTCGTCTGGATGAAGGGCTCTTTAGAAAACTCTCTGTAGCTCAAAGCCCATTGACTTACAGGGAGAAACTCAGGAAGTTTATGGTGGGCGGTCCTCTGGTGCAGGTGGCCAAACGCCGAGTTGGAGGTCGGCAACGGACATGTCAAATAAAAAACTCTGAGACTGATACCCGGCTGGCAGGCGACAGAGTCTGGATAAAGTCAAAAAAATAAAAATGCCTCAGCGTGACAAGACAGGTCGCGGAGTCGTGGCTGTAACCTCGCGGACGCGGAAATATTTCGAGAGATCAGTGACAGTTATAGCAATCCATCTTTCGAGGACAGTCCGACATTGGTCGGACACTGCTAGCTCGAAGAGCATTGGATTCTTATTTTAGTAAGGCCAGTGCTCTGTACTTTTGACTTTCTAAGGAGCGAAAGGAAGTGAGGTGAAGAGCCTCTGGTTTGTGAAGCTGAACGAAGCGGCAGCTTCACTTCTGCTCACAGCCTCTTGTTTCAAGTCGCTATACTTGTAGTTTTGATGCAACTTTCGGACTAGCACCGAAACTTCCGCTTCTGCACTGAATGGTAGCGAGTCGATAACAGGGTCATCCTGTCCTATATAGGGCGCAACGACGCGCTGATAACGTATCCACAGTTCTGGTGTCATCTGTGCATTTAGCAGTCTCATGTACCACCACACATTGGCTAAAATGGCAAGACACAGCCGAACTTGTGTATTCGTAGACTCTGAAATCCACCAGGATCAAAGTGATTGATTGTAGTGGAGTTTGCTTCTGTAATACGAAGCCTAGTTGTTATTTTCCGTGGTCATTATACAAGTCATTTATTTTCACCACAACTGAATGTTTCATATATACAGCTGCTCCTTCAACTTTTAATTCAAGCACTGCCTCACCATACGTGTCGATAACCGCTGCGTTACCCTTTAATATACTAATATTTATAGGGGCGCATGACGGATTGTAGTCACTTGTCATCTATCTCCATATGTACTACATCATTGAACTACACAAATAATCCCTTTCATATTACACATATTGTACGTTTGTACCAAGATTCCGTACATTCTCTACTTCAATAACCATGTCAAAGACTCTCTATGAAACTAAACCTGTTTTTACACTTTTTGAACCAAATGTCGTCGTGCTGTAGGTGTTGGTTAACAACAGTATTCTGGAAGAGCTTATCTAAGTTTCAATTTCTGGCTACAACTGTGTTGGGTTGTAGTGAAACGACGCAGGTTAGGTAATTCGGGAAGAGCACATTCTGTGGGCTGCAGACTGTAGGAAATGCCTGCGTGTCCACGTTAAGCACTGGGTGATGCTCTGAAACAACGGTAATCAATATTTTATCTATTATTTCAAACAGATGCACACACAAAATAGCGTTGTTCTTAGTAGTAATAATGAGTGAAAATTTACTTACTGATTGGTTTCTTTCAAGATGTTGATCGCTGCTGCAGCTGGCTGCGTTTCAACTTCACCACATCTTTCTTTAAACAGTTTTTAATTTGATGTCCTTGCACAGCATAACTGACTCTAAATGATGATGGCAAAGAAAAAATGCTAGTGTTTGTAGGGGGTTTAACTTTTACCTCCTCTTAACTAATATCAATGTTCAAATGTTTGTATAGCTTATGGAACTTAACTACGGGGTCATCAGTCCCTAAACTTACAAACTACTTACGAAATAATGCTAAGGACGGCACAAATATCCATGCCCGAGCGGGGATTCGAACCCCCGATCTTAGTGGCCGTGCAGACCGTGACTGGAGTGCCGCAGTCCCCTCGGCCACCGCGGCCGGCCTTAACTAACATCACAGCCTGGGGGCAGGGAGAAGTTTTGAGGGAAAGTGACGAGGGGGAGGACGCGGGTATAAGCACTAATGTGTAACGTGATGACAGTATTATCTCAATTCTAGGAATGCTGACGTTATCTGAGTTTGGGGAAGGACACGTGTTTACGGTTGAAAAACAATGAACATTTCCAGAATCACCTGTACGAGGGCGACGCCTGCCCTTCGGGTACATAGGAATGAGGAATATAATTTTTACAGGCTTGATTCCATTGTGAAATTTGTGCGCCAAGAATTTTTCCATTCTCATACGTATTTAGCTCAGCCTGGCTGGTCTCACGGGCCTGCCGCGTGTCTGGTGCTGGAACTTTCCGCACACGTGTTTCCGACACGTTTGATCGGCACTACTTGGTGGCTTGGCTCTCCTGACAAGGGTACGCCACCCTCGGAGACTCGGCAGAACCCAGCTACCAACCACGAGCCAGATTGGAGGTCACGTCGGGTACAGTGTGCCCAGACCTGAACGACAAACTGAAGAACGGACGATCTCTTGCATCCCGGCCTCTGACCAGCTGACGAGATCTGCTTCCTTGAGCATCAATGTTACCAAAACTTTGCCTCTAATGTACAGTCGTGCTCAAACTTATCCGAACCACCTGAATTGCATTTCGCCTGATTCGCATGCAACCTAACAAACGTACCTTTCTTGCGTGTATTGTAATCGCTCCTCGGTACAGTCGTTTGACTATCGAAAATGGCTCCAACAATTCACCACTAGAAAACACTACTCTAGGGTGTCCAGCGTCCTAGAAAACCAGAAAAACACAGGGAAGTTTTTTTCTCTTAAAATCTCAGGGAACTCTCAGGGAGTTATTGCATTGGCGCACTTTAGGTTACGGTAGTAACACTAAAAGTGGGCCTTTGCGATCGTCTTTTGACAGTTCGAAATTTAAATGAAAATAAATGCTTAACCATTCATCTGACACATAAATTGAATAACCGAATTTGTAGAGGAGAAAATTCTCTACAAAGTTTCTCTTTTATGTTTTTTTTCATATCTCATATCGTTTCAGAGATATTTACAAAAATAACGGCGATTTCGGGATGTCTGTCTGTCTATAACGTGTTCCCACTTTTTGGGTCGAGTCGTTCAACCGATCCCACAAAATGTTACAGACATAATTGTTGGCTACCAGAGACCAAAACCTGGATTTTTCAAATATTTTGGACAAGAAATACGTTAGTAATGGAAAAAAGGCGTTTGTAATGTAATTTTAACTGCAAATAAACCGTTCATCTGACGCGAAATTGAATAAACGAATTTGTAGAGGAGAAAATTCTCTGCAATTTTGCTCCCTTATTTCTTTTTATATCTCGTATCGTTTGAGAGATATTTGCAAAAATAACGGAGATTTGACTCCTTCCACTGAATTAACGAAAACCGGCCGTTCGGAGATGTCACGTGGCATTCCTCGCCCAGAACTCTTTGCGGCATACGCCTTCTTGCGTTGCGAATTTGATGATTTTCTTATTGTAACTTACACGTTGTTATTTGAAATCAGTGGCGCGCTCAAGAATGAACAAAAACACGTCGTTTTTGTACGATAAATGATAATCTAGTGTCTAAAAATTCCATATTAGCATCAGTTAACAACTGCTATCAATAATACGAGATTAAAGAACGAAACTTCTTATTGTTAGTCGTAGCGCTGTGGGCAAAGCATTGTTTTATGATGCTGGAGGTCAGTGGTAGGAAACCCGTCACTACCTAATTTTTTCCTAAAAAGATTTCAGACACTCTTATTAATTAAATAGAGCTATGTTCTCCAATGTTTAGAATTGTGCATATGTAAGAACGCTCCCTCTAAAATGCGAGTTTGTTCTATTTCGTTAACATGCCGTGAAATACGTAACAACGAACTGAACAATGTTCTTCCGAAGTATATACACGTGAAATGGGAGGATACTGTAATAATGAACATTCTGTACAAAGTGCTGATACAGGTAGTTTCGTGTATAAAGGAAGACCCAGATTACTGTGTAAAGTGTAGTTCCTTAATCAAACAGAAGGGAAGTGTATACATTGCAACAAATTACATTGCTTTTTTTTTCTAAGCGTTTATTCACTATTTGTGGAATGTACTGAAAGTCATTCATCAGAATCAATGCATCTACGCCAAATATAGGCTGTGTTCCATCCAGGCTATAGTCACTCGTCCGAACGCCAAATGTGCGCTACGTTCGTTCCAGCCTATAATCATTCGTAACCAGTATAGGCAAACAAAATAAACTTAGAACTACAAAGTGAAGACAGGTAATAATATTGTAACGGAAAAATATAATGAAAATGTGGAAGAGATATTAAAATGATAGTTCAAAGTGGTAAAAATTCAAAAGAGTATGTTTGTCAAAGCTAAACTCAAACATCATATAATTTTGGCTGTTTGCTAAAATACGGTCAGAAAGATATCACGTGTTGGGTGCATAGATATTACCACAATAGTAGAGTTGTAATCTTATCACCATAATTTTTTATTATTTATATTATTATTTTGGTCCAAAATGTTTGCAAAATCTTATAATACTACAAAACTAAAGTGGGCCGTAAAACACGTCAGTGCGATTTTTTCCCCCAAAAACACCCTGTAAAAGTCGCGGTACTCTGTTTACTTTTCAGCAGAAACATTTGCTTGCCTTCCGCTTGGCTCGGCGCATTTCCTCGAAAATAGGTTCGTTAGAGTAGCGAGAAATTTACCAGTCGCCAGTTTCTTATTACCTATACTGCGCATGCGCGGCTTCCGCCAGTTACAAACGCAAACGCCAAATCGAACGCGTATTTCTCGCGTTTCGTGCTTTGGCCATCTGTAGCGCTAATTGACTCGTTTAATCTCCAACCTGCGTTGATGAAAGGCTTACACGGGCCTTTGTAGAACCATTTTCGAGTCGTACTGCGGCTCTGGACTCAGGTGTATCGTGTAATGCGGTCTAATAATACATATTCGTAGAAAACGGCAAAGTACTTTTGACAAGCTACACTGTAGATGTCTGTTCTGACTGACAAAAGTACTTTACAATTTCTTTACGAATATGTCTTGATGTTAAAGAATGTGGTTAGGCCGGAACCTAAGAGAACAGCTTAAATTATTGGGAGTAAAGAAGCAGTGATAACATCTACATTCTGGCATGTCAAAAGTACTTCGCTCTTTTCTACAAATATATGATACACCTGAGGCCAGAGCTGCGGTAACAGTCGAAAACGGTTCTACGAATAAAGGCACATTAGGTTTACTACTTAAATAATGAAACACTGCAACAACACTTCGATTGTGCCTTTTGAGATTTTACTGGATGGTTAAGTACAAATATTGATGTGACGTTCACATATGTTGCATTTTGCGTATTTTTATCCGTGCTGTGCTGTATTTTAGAGTTTTTAAGGTACAACACTACTGAAACTTTCATATAGAAAACTGGTGGTGCTGAGTGTGTGTTTCATGGAACATGCCGTTTTTTTATAATCTTAAGCCGATTACAGTGAGATAGAGGCAATTAAATCACAGAATTAACCTACATTACATTTTCATCTCGAAAAGTTCTCAATGAGTTTTCATGTAAAGCATAACAACATGCTGAACTTTCAGTGTTTCATTAATCAAGTAATCTATATTAATATAAATTAATTGCCGCATGTATGAAAGCACCTCACATGAGAATGACTACATCGATTTGATCAATATTTTCTGTTCGTAAGTCTCAGGACAAGGTTTGTATGAAAGAAAATTTTTGGAAAATCTACCAGAAAATATCTGAATTTGAGAAAAACTGAAAGTATGCTTCCAGATCGCATCATTTTTTTAGATTCTCTAACAATCAGATTATTCATTCGCTATTCGCCTAGCGACCAGATATACTGGAACGGAGCGTAAAATTACGCAAAGGAGGTTGGAATAAAGGGAGATAGCGTTATCTGTGCTGAGAACAGGCACTGCTTGAAGCCAGAGAGCGATTGGAAAATCTACCGGAAAAAGAAATTGAGAAAAACTGAAAGTACGTTTCCAGACGCGTGGAATCGCGTCGTAATAATGGGCCTTCACCATTATAGAGCAAAATCTAATATCTGTCGGCCTTCGCGCAACGCAATTCTACTACGTGATCGTAGACTGAATGAGACAGCAACGATAATCATAGGAAAGTTCAAAGGAGAGGATGTTCGGATTCCAAGAGTACCACTGATTCCAAGCACTTAACGTTTTAGTTTAAACGTGTCCAGCTTCCTGTTCGCACCAGTCGTCGGATGTTTGTGGAATAAATCTTGAATCGCCGTGTTTTTCCCATGGGCAGATGTACGTGGTGAGTTCGAGAGTTGGTAAACCATCTGCACTGTTTGCTTTCTCTTCGGACGGAACGACAAAAAATATCGAAGACTTTCGAAACGTTGTATTTCCATTCCTGTTAATGTATTTAAATTAATTGTTTTGTATCATATGGAATTTCTATCATTAAAGTATGATCATGCTACAATTATTTTGTTTTCAATTCAACAACGCTCAAGAAGGTATGAACATGTTATAAAAAGCAGTTCTTTTCTGCTCGTTGTGATAAATGTTCAAATGTTTGTAGTGCTTATGGGACTTAACTACGGGGTCATCAGTCACTAAGCTTACAAACTACTTATGAACTAGCTTAAACTAAAGACAGCACAGACATCCAAGCCCGAGAGGGATTCGAACCTCCGACGGGGAACAGCCTCGCGCATCGTAGCATAGCGCTTAAATGCGCTCGGTCGCTCCGCCGCGGCTCGGTGCGAGAAAAGCTTGCAAAGCTGTGCTGTAAAAATGTGTTTTTTTTTTTTTTTTTCCTATTCTCAGTTTTTTATAATCATACCGATTCGTACAATAAAAATTCAAATGTTCCAATGTTTGTATAGTCAATGGGACTTAACTACGGGGTCATCAGTCCCTAAACTTACAAACTACTTATGAACTACTTACGAACTAGGACGGCACAAATATCCATGCCCGAGGGGGGATTCGAACCCCCGACCGTAGTGGCCGTGCAGACCGTGACTGGAGCGCCTCAGTCTCCTCGGCCACCGCGGCCGGCTGTACAATAAAACCATTATAATTACGCCCATTGAAGGTACTAATCTCACAGATAGAGCAGCTCGAAAGGTATCTCTAATAACCCGTTTCCAATTGATTTACCCATCCATTTCGACTTCTATTTCCGATCAGGGTCCCGATTGCAACAGCAGTAAACTAGATCAGAGAGAGGGGGAGTAGTAGATAGAGAATCGGGGGAATGAAATGGATTGAAAAAGGGGGGATAATATAAACGAAGCGAGGAGGGGGGAGGAGGTGGGTGTGGTGTGGGATAAGAGGGAGTGGGGTGGAGGTGATGGAAAAAGAAGGGGAAGAAGGAGATGGACAAAGGAAGGGGAGAGGAGGCGACGGCGAATTAGAGGGATAGACATTAGACTTGCACATAATAGTTCGGTCGCGCTCACTTTAATTCGCGGCTCTGCCGCGAACTAGTTCGTTCTTTTAGTTCGTCCGCTCCCAGTGACGGCTGAGCGGCGTGGTTTGTTCATGCAGGTGGAGGGAGAAGTTCCCCCACCTAGCTGCTTCATGCGCTTGCTGCGTGAGCCGCTAACGATATCACGCATACCAAAAGAAACAGTTTGTGGATAATTTCTCGCCTTCAAGATTAGAGTTATCTCTATATCTTGACATTATGGAATTTATTAGTCAGATATTGCAGAGTGCAGAATACTTCAAAGCAGAAATTTTGTAGCACTGAACTATGTAATCTAGCAGGCAGACGCTAACCTCGAAATGGCTCTCATCAGCAGAAGGCAAACACGTAATTTTTAATTCTGTTCGCGACCTATCGTGCACATTTTTGTTCGAGACCTATCGCGCATATTTTAGTTCGCGACCGGTAGCTCTCCTTTTAGTTCGCAGCTCGGCCGCGAAGCAGGTCGCTCTTTTTAGTTCGTCCGCTCGTTTTGGCTTTTGCTGCCACTACTAAAACTACAGTTGAGCTGCATCTCAGCTCGAAATGACGGTAACTGGCAGAAGGGAATCACGCGTTTCTGCGCGCTCTCGCGTCCTCTCGCTGTTTCCCGTCAGTCTTTGGAAAAGGAGCGGACGAACTAAGAGGCGAGGGATCTGCGAACTAGTTCGCGTAGTTCGCCTGTGGGAGCGCTCTTCCGAACTAGTTCGTTCGCGAACTACAGAAGACTAATAGACATAGGGAGAACATCCTATACACATTTGCTACTGCGAAGCCTTGCTGGATTTGCTAGTAGTTACATAAAAACATCAATTACTTTTAATGAAATTATGTCAAATTGCTGAACAAAGCTCTTAATAAATAAATCTAGAAACCAGTTTCCCAATGATCATCCTGTTTTACTTTACATTTTTTGATCAAAGAAATTGGACAAATTTAATTAAATTGTGGCATTTATATTGTCAGAAATTTCGCAGTTGACTGGTTCCAATTATCTGATATTTATTGTCAATGTTGATAAACTAAAATTTTGTTCTTGTCCAAACGTAACCAGTGCTCCAAATTGTCTCTTTCCAAGAAAGTTTGTGAATTATAACTCGTTAAGTTTCTAGTAAGAGGCTGCGAGGTGTCCAGTATGCAAACGTACGGCTGGTGCTAGAGGTATAGGTATACTGACAAAGTTGATCACACGCTAGTTGATTTCAGTATGAAAGCTACTCGTATTTAAAAATAAACAGTGGTCAGTACCATACCTCAGAATGCTTTTCAGTGGTACATTGTTGCTTTCAAAATTTGGTCTTTGCACGGGGAAACCTTTTTATAGTAGGCCAATCAGTAGTAATGTAATTTTGAGAATACAATTAACACTTATTCTTCGCAAGTAGGTATTAAAAGAACACAGGTATGTATTTTTTCATACCAAGACTTCACTGCAATAGCGGTTGAGAATCTGTATCCATGTTACTTTCGTCGATTTAAATATAATGCATCCCATTTGCTACATATGCCAACTTCCCTCTATAATAGGGGATGTTAAAATGCACACGTCACTTATAATGGCGAGTGTAGTATGTGACGCACAACTGTTGGCTTCTGTGATCTGATACCTGTAAACAACAGATATATGCAAAAAAAAAAAAAAAAAAAAAAAAAAAAAAACTGCCACAAACGGTTGCAACTCGTACCGCGCTGCAACTAGAACGCCGCACTGGCAGTCATATTTAGTTTGAAACGGTGGCGACCGAAACCCAAACGGGTTAAGGGTCTGTATAGGCAAAGTATGGCCAGCTAGCCAGTGTCGGCCATGATGGGCCTTTTCTACTGCTGCTCACACATTGACCGCCACAGCGTTCCAAGCGCTTACAATATTTATCAGCCGATTTTCAGAAAACTATCCGATGAAAAATTTTAATTTTCTCATGTCTTATAGCGTGATATTTTCGCTCGATATTGGGCTCACTTTATATTCGTTATTCCGTATAGTTACTGTGCTATATCAAATAAAGCATTCCCCAAACTTTTTAAGAGTTCGCAGACGAAAAATCGCATTGCGTAGACTTTGCGTATGACTAATTTTAGGACATACAAAGCTGGAGACGAAATATAGGTAAGATATCGAAATTGTATTTAAGGCTGAGAGCAGAACGATAACTCATTTCATTCTCGAGATATAGGGTGTTACATTCAACGGACAGACGCGGGAAGTGCGCACAGTTCTGTGCATGTGGACTTTCCGGCTGTATGTAATACCTGTCAGCCGAATTTAAGAAAATAGTTTGGTTTGCGGCTCTATATCGAGAGTTCAACTATAAATTCAGACATAGCTGTAGCGTATCCCAGTTATGAAACAAACCGTGAACTTTTACCCATGGGAGCAAACAATTGCGATGACGGACAAGTTTTTGATGAGTATTTTCGTACATATTATGTACTTAAACCTAACATCAACTACGAAAAGTGCAAGGGGATACCAACTACACTACTTTCACGAAAAACAGAAACATATTTGTGTGTTTTCAGCAATTACCTGCAAATAAAACCAACGACGAGTGAATAATTTAACCTCACGACATAATGCAGGAATTATCTTCACAAATTTACTGAAGTTAAAGAAGAAAATGCAGGTGTCTGATGCGTGATCTAATCGATAATGAATCTTTAATATATTAATTGTCATCACGGACTAGACGTTCCACAGCACAGAAACGAGGGTCGCTTCGGGCTCGTAGTTTTCTCTGAAACTTTTCGCCAGCCCGACTCATCAAAATGTTCAAATGTTTGTAAATCTATCGGACCAAACTGCGTGGTCATCAGTCAGTAGCTTACAAACTACCTAAACTAAGGTAAACTAACCTAAGGACAACACACAAATCCATGCCCCAGGGAGGTCTCGAACCTCCGACGGCGAGCAACCGTGCGCTCCGCAGTCCGCAGCGAGGCGCCTTAGACTGCTCGGCTACTTCACCGCGGCCCCGACTCCTCTTCCTGCCTTTCTGAATTCAGATGGAAATACTGTAATGTTTACCTTCTTTATTGGCTGTAAAAACACCGTAAAGCTCATCACTGTGGCATTATTCAAACCCAAATTAACGAATATTTACGACACTTCTTGTTTTGTCGTCCTGGTCAGCCTCTGCTTAGATCTTCCCAGCCTGTCTTTCAGGAAAGGTTCTTGGCAGGAAGCGTGGTTAGCTAAAACAGCTATATAGATTATTAATAAAAGTTTTATTTACTGAAGAATACAATTACTTACCTTTTGAACCTATGTATTTTCTCTTCTCGCTTCTCTCTTCTCGCGGCGTTGTCTACCGTATGATGCTAGCTGCGCTGTCCCCTAGTGACTGCCAATATCGGAACCGATTACAGATGGGGCTCGTCCAGACGCATGTCGGCCAAGACACAGCTGCTTGTAGAGGCCGCGCATCTAGGTTACTCCCTCCAGGATGCGCGGCGCCGGCGTGCGATTGGCTGCCGGTCGTCCGCTGCCTGATTCACAATCGTTCTCGTGCGTCTGGCGTGTGGCGCTGACTTTACGCCACAACACTTCTTATGGAAGCGAAGCTACGTATAGCACCAACAGGGCGGAAAAAATCATATGACTAGATTTCAACCAATCACGAGCTGCAGAAGGCGGAAAGCAGCGGGGGAAAACGATGGCCATACTTCCCCCATACAGGGCTTCAATTCACACGGGAATACACAAGTCTCCGAGCGACTGAGATACTGTGCGACCAAGAGACGCTGCATGATTAGTTAAATGGGGCAATTCATATGGTTATACTTGAGTAGCGGCATCGCGAGTCGGCGCGACTCGGATACTACGCGACTCAACATGCTGGTCACTGAGTCTCCCAGTCGCTTGGTTGCAATCGCAACATTTGGTTGCGCAATGTACGGAAAAATGTTTAAGTTGAAATTCGAGGTAGAAAATCTTTGCTAGCTTCCAGATGAGTTACAGACTTAAAACAATCAATAGCTCGGAACATGATGAATGTTTTTTATGAGATGTATAATGGAGTTAGTTTTGTCCACTGCTAATTCTTTCTTTCCCTATTCCTCTCACTAGTGCTTCTTGGTAAGAACACTTGATGGTAAACTCCATGTGAGCTCGATTATCTATAGTTTTTACCTTCATCGTCTTTTCGCAAGATGTGCATATGAGAAAGCTATATGTTGATTGACTCACAGAAGAAGGAAATTGAAATTAACATGAAAGTTTCCTCACGTCTGCTGTAATCTCAACAGAATGTCTGAAATCGATTTAAAAATTTTACACGCACTACACCCAAAAAAAAAAAAAAAAAAAATATATATATACTTCCTTAAATATTAAAAAAAATTAAACCTGTTTTTAGAACCGAGTAAAAAGTACAATTTCTCCTAGGTGCACACAAATTTCTAATCCCATGCAGATAGCCTGGACCTAAAAATTTGTGCTTGTCAATTTTAAATAACTACGACAATACCTGTACAATTAAAAACGAAAGACGAGGGGTACATGCAATACACAATAGTAGGAAGTAGAGGTTGCTTAGAGAAATTATACAACAGTGCATAGCATATGTAGTGCGACAAAATCATAACTTATAAGTGACTTTGGTGAACTATTCGTATCTCAGTTATGTAATGCACATGCCTCACGTTTTTTATTTTAAATATAACAAATATTGATGTAGCCATTAAAAACTGACAGGCAAAAATTTAAGGCCTGTCTGCATATACTGGTGATAATAATAAAGCTATTATAATAGCGTGGTCACTGCTAGAGTTACTAGATATTGTACTATAGGCAGCAGAGTAAACAGAAACTGCCTTACGTCGCGCTCAGGCAATGAAACTGATTTAATTTTCTTTCACACCGCAAGCGACTCGGCAGTAAGGGAGACTTGAGTCGTGCGTGTGTGAATGTGATGGGCTACTCGAATCATACAGTTTCCTAGTGTTCTAGTCGTCAGGTAGCTGGAGGCGCAATTTGCATATCGCCGTTTGAATAGGGCCTAAGCGTCGTTGCAACCGCAACTCGAAAGAAGTCAATAGTTCACCCTCAGCTCTTTGTGAAATGCTACAGCCTGCAGTTCCTGGAATTCCCTACCCCCTTCCCTCCCTCAGTCCAATGTAATGGGCAAACAGCCGGGACTTTCCCAAGATTACCCGTTATTTATAACGAAAGAGGGAGAGAGAGAGAGAGAACACAAATTTACAGCCATGTACAATAATGGTTCTCCAAGAACTTAAAATTTTAAACCATCTGTTGAATTACAGTACTTAACTGTCAATATATGCTTCAGTTTATTTTGTGAGGTATTTAAAATAGTCATATTAGAATCAAATGGTGGTTTGTTCACCTTAGTTACCAGTCTCAATGCATTTTTTTTAGTAAATGCTCTGTCTGTATAGACTGTTAGTGTTCCACACCCACTCTCAATACTATACCATGCCGAATATGCATAAGTATCAATGTGAAATATATATATGGTTTAAGGTTTTATAGTCTCGTTACAGCTAAGCAGGAGGTGCATTGTCACTGCCTTGTTTTTATTTACAAGATGATTATTTACAGTAAGATGACATATTGTAACTGATTTCACTACTGTTGGCCGAAGTTCCCAATAGTCTGTTTTTGTTAAAATTAAAATTTAAATTCATTATTAGTTATTAGTTCTATTTCTAAAAAGTGCAAAAGTGTGTATGGTCATGTTTTATTAATACTGTTTCACCTCATTTGCAAACTTTTCTTGTAGTTTTTTGTTTTGTTCACACTTTTGACATGTAGTATGGTATGTTTGCCGCGGCGGAGCGACCGAGCGCATTGAAGCGCTATGCTGCAATACGCGAGGCCGTTCCCCGTCGGGGGTTCGAATCCCCCCTCGGGCATGGATGTTTGTGGCGTCTTTAGTATAAGCTTGTTGATAAGTAGTTTGTAAGTTTAGGGACTGATGATCCCGCAGTTACGGCCCATAAGCTTTACAAACATTTGAGCATTCTGGTATGTTTGTATGAGACCTTATTTCAATAGTATTGCACCAAGACTTTAACTAATGTTGATATAATGAGGCTTTTAAACATAACTGGGTGAAGATTCTTCTGCGATTAAGACACCTCAAATAATACTCTATTTCAGGTATCTCAATCACAAAATTATCGTCACCCAGTTATGTTTAAGCTTCAATGTATCAACATGAGCTGAAGTGATGGTTTACCACTATTGAAATAAGGGTTTCAAATCTTGATTAAACTAAGCCATGTTAGATTACTTTTTTCTTTAACTTAGAGTAAAACACTATTTATGTTCCTATATTTTGTAATCGCCGAAATAAAATCACGTAACTGCCACCTACACAGAACTGCCAACAGTGTCGGATGCAGAAATTTAAATAGGAAGGGTTCCTTTCCACTTGAACTACTCTATTGGACTATCTGTTTGTTTAAAACGTCGTGCATTACAAAATAAACGCTGTAACTGTCTGTCTCTCAGAAGTCTAGATTCGGCCATATGCATTACGTGACAGCACTGTGGAATGCGGAACTTCTGGAGGAATCGTTGTGGACATCTGGAGCTTCTGTAGACACGTGTCAGCTAGTTGCGTAACGGTAAGCGTCGCGCACCCTAGATAAGAGGTCGCGTGTTCGAGTTCATTCACTGCTACGTTTTGTAAAAAGCAATTCTGCTCACTGCTGAAGTTATCAATCTAATAGAACTTTGAACGTAATTCCCTTCACTTCTCAACCCAAAATAATCGCATGTGGAAAAAGGGCTCACTTTTGCGTCATTTTGTACTTTTCAGGTTTAATAGGCGAGTGGAGGCAGCATATGCATCTCGAAACTTTTGTATTGTGTATTGGGAGAGCGCATCGTGCGAAAATACGTCAGAAAAGTATTTTCTAAATTAGCTGTCGTGTGGTAGTGGCATTTTTTTTCCTTCTTCAAACCTTGGTTGACAGCTTTAACTCAGAACATGTTTTCTACATGCTCGTAATCAATAAACAGCACGTGCATTGCCAGACTGTTATAGATAACATCAGATAATTCGAATATATCGTTGATGATTAATTTATTTGTCATGAAAAGAAACCTTACTACAATTGTGCATCCTATTATAAGAAATGAGATAAAACTACCAACGATAACCTTACGACTTCAGTCTGTTTTAATAAAACTGAATATGTGTACACAAGCGTGCCTCTATCGGCAGGAAATAGTAAAATACTCACTTAGATTTCGATTGGGTCGTGTTTAATTGGTATGCTGTGTCATAATCTAGAGGTATGCAAATGTGGCATTTCATAAATAAAGTTACGTATTCCTAGATACCCAATTTTTTTTGTCAACAGCAGAAAGAAGCGTAACCTGTTGTGTAGCATTGTAACTTTTTCACCATTGCACTATGGGCCAGAAGTATTTTCTAGCCATTTTCTTTTCGATGTTTGATCTGTCTGCTTGTACCTCCTTCACAGAAGGAATAAAAATGTTAGCGAGACTGAAACCGCGAACCATAATAGACGCTTTTTACCACAGAGCTAGCGAAGAGGTATGGGTCTTCGCTTACTCTTACGAGGACAATAGTCGCTGTAACTCGTATACTGCTATTAAAGGACGAGATTAGTTGCGATTTCCACGTGAAACAACTTTCCTGGGCTGAAAACCGTAAATTTACAATCTTTTGTTACACCTCAAGCGGTAGTCACTCAAATTATTCAATGACAGGAAAAATCAGATGAACTTTGAGGCTTAATTCCGTGCACACCAGGAAGTAACTCGTCGATCACAGAGTTGCCAAACTTACCTTGCCTTGAATCAAATTTTCACTCTTTAGCGGTGTGTGCGTTGATATGAAACTTCCTGGCAGATTCAAATTGTGTGCCGTAACCGGGAGTCGAGCATGAGACCTTTGCCTTTCGCAGGAAAGCTATCTACCACTTTTTTTTTCCTTTGTTGGGCCTCCATCCACCCCTTCTAGCCCGTCCTTACACTCGCCATTATTCACCTTCGTCGGCGCAGGCTGTCGTAAGCCAATGCAGAACAGAATATCTTTCTTTTGCTCAATTCAGCAGGAAAGTCGTTCCCAGCAACAGATGGTAAGCAAACAATCTTCTCTAAACGTTGTAGCTTTCGATTCGGAATAGGAAATGGAGTTTGACAACTGTAATCCATGCATGGCACCGCTCTTCTTTGTGCATCCCTTGTTGATATATGCTTCAGTCTTCTTGATCCTCGCTAAAAGTGTTAAAGGTTGTTTTCATGCTTTTTATTTGTTATAATAGTGTAAACTAGAAGTAACGTTAAATGTTCAGATGTTTGTTAAGCTTATGGGCCCCTAAACTTACAAACTGCTTATGAACTACCTTATACTAAAGACGACACAAACATCCATGCCCGAGGGGGATTCAAACCCCCGACCGTGTAGACTGTGACTGGCGCGCCGCAGAACGCTCGGCCACTGCGACCGGCCAGAAGTAACGCTATAGTAATGTAAATTGTACAAACAAGATGACCTAAAGGCCACCCTGGCTGTAATAGCACATCTTCACTTGGTAAAATAAAAGTCGAATAAATTAGTTTCTGTTCAGTGTATTCGGTAGGGACTAATTTACTGCAGCAAAGTACCATTACATGGTGAAATGTGTTTGTGTGGGACTTCTGTTGAACTGGGATTAAAATAAAAATTTAAATATCAACTAAAATTATTACTCTTGAATGAAGAAGAAAATAGTTTCCGGGATGAATCTTCAGTTTGTTGCCACTTCGCACGTCCTGTGAAAGAATCAGATAATGATCGTGTTGTTAAGGGTCTAATTAAAGATCGATTGACGTCAGTATCGAGTTATTTTTTCCATCATTTAACCATTACTTACAATATTTAACATACTTTGAAATGTGATTCTGTAAGTCTTATGCAGGTATATCATCATATCTTCTCTCTCAATGTATGCATAGTAGTAATGGAAAGTTGCTCCTCTGTTGCGTATCATGAAAGATGGTGTGTGGCCGATGATCCCCATTGCTGCGTTGCATTTTGCTCGGTGATCAATCAGTTTCTGTGGTCGAAAAAACTCTTGAAATTCGACATAGTTTATCCGTGCGGTCTAACAGCGATAATCCCTGACGAAGAAATTTCAAAATTTCTTCAGTATGTCCACACGTGAATCTATGAAACAGCGTGTCGACTCGTCAACATGCAATGCAAGATGATGTGTGATGAAGGCCTATCTTGTGTAGCTTTTCATTTGTCGCTATTTTGTCGTTAACGACGAGATACCAGTCAGCAGTTAGGTATGGCGGTAGTATATGATTGTGCACATTTCTCCAAACGATATTCCATTGCGTTAACGGGTGCTTGGTATCCATACGATTCCTGTGGTTTGTGATCGTAAGCATTTCACATAATTTCTTTTTAGTCAAGTTTCTGGTGTTGCCGACGCAGTGCCGAATATAGCTCACTTCCGTGTAATATCGTCTTACGTGTCGGTAAACAAGTGGGATGTTCCTGATGTTGATCGGAGCATCGAGGCTATGTGGTTTCCACCGCATGGTGAGGTACTTGATTATGCTTGTGTTGCGGTTGTAGACTTTCTTTCTTATTCGGTTGACAAGCAGGGCTGCGCTTTTCTGTGAAACATCAAGTTGTAGGCTGCCTTTAGAAGTGGGTAAGGTGAGAATTTCATACTGCACTTTAAAAATGTGCCCTCTGAGAAGGAACCAACAGAGCTCTCGTTGTATGCTGCCGGCGAGGTGGTCGGATAATGGCAGTATTTGCGCAAGGTAGTTCATCTGGCTTGTGATGAAAATCTGTACGGTTCTGACTTTCTGTATTAGATTTACGTCACGATCAGAATGCAGTACCAACGAGGTACGTAATTTTTTTAGCATGTCAGTCCAGTTTTTCGTCAGAAACCTGTCTGGTTCAGACTCGAATGAAACACCGAGTGTTTTGTGACACGTTTTTTTTTTTTTTTTTTTTTTTTTTCACCGTTCAACGTTTGATATATCTCCTATTCCACGGCCATTCGGTAGGACTGTGGTTTTAATTTTATTCTGTTTTGCTCCTGAAACGGACGTGAATGCTGCTAACTCATTTCCAACGGCGGTTAGTTGTGATATCGAAGATACAGCAATGAAAATATCGTCAGCATACGCTATACATGGCACATTGTGGGAACCTATGTGAATCCCGATACCAGTTTGTTCCAAGTTGTTCAGTAAAGGTTCAACTGCCAAGGTCTATAGCATGACAGAAAGTGGACGTCCTTGTCGGATAGACTGCTCTATTATCACCTCCTTAGTAAAGTGTCTAATAAGAAGAATTCTGGAGGAAATGTTGAGGTGATTTTCAGGATTAAATCTATAAATTTACTTCCACAACCCAGTTTTGTCGCGCTGTGGAAAAGATGTGACACACGCGGCCATACGCCTTTTCGAAGTATAAAAATACTTGAGCGCCTTGCGAATTGTTATCGGCGGACGTGCAGATAATGTCTCTCATGTCACAGGCAGCAGAGATTGCACTGCACCCCCTGACTGCACTATATTGGTGACGACATAGAATCTTGTTCATAACGGTTTGCATCAGCTGTTTGATTGATTTTGTTATGATTTTGAAATCTGCATTCAGTAGTGTGATGGGTCGCATGTTTCCCACTTTATGGTTGTTATCTTTCTTCGGCAGGGGTATTACGACGCCTTCCTTGTGTTCTTAGGGTATATCTGCCAGACGTCGTTTGCCATTTCTTGAAGTGTCGGTCCGAGGATGTGCCAGTAGCATTGGTAGAACTCGACGCCCATACCGTCTGCTCCAGGTGATTTCCCTTTCTTTGTTCCTTGAACTGCAAGCTTTACTTAGTCCTCTGTAAAGGCCGATTCCAGGTCTGTTGTTAGAATGAGACAGACGACAGCTCAGTGCTGCAAGGTAGGTATCAAGAGTAGGTTCATCCACTAGCGGATTCCGGTAAAGTTTACTGCAGTAGTCGTGGACGTGAGCGGCAATGTCACGTTGTTGTGTGACAACGTTCCTGGCATCATCAACCACTGCCTCAATCATCTGGGCTTTGCGCCGTTTGGCTGTCCGCAGGATGTGATACAGTGAAGCATGTTGCAGTGGCAACGTCATTTGGGTGGGACATTGTAATGAGTCTTCCATGTGATGTCTTTTGAATATCGATTACCTTTGCTTTGTATCTTTTCATCTATACATATATGTCATTTGTAAGGATATCAATATTGTTGTATAATTCTCTCAGACATCTGCAATAACGTTCTATTGTTTCCCTCTGCCAATAACTCTTTTGCCGGACATAGTGCACGAGTACCCGTTGCAGTTAGGGCTTCGCATATTCGATCCACCATTGCAGAACAGTGGGATAACGTATGCAGTGGCGTTGGAGTTGTTGCCACACCTCTGTCACTTTCTCCTCAATTTGTATATCTTGCAATCGGCTGACATAAAGTTGCCAGTACCCTTTCCCACGGTAAATTTGCTGGCGCTGGAGACTGATGTAGCACTGATGTGAGGCATAGTCTGAAATGCTGACCGGAGCAATGTCACAATTCACAGTCTGAGACATACGTTCTATCGATCCGGCTGGCAGACTGATGCGCTACACAGATGTACGCTCCCCGTGAATTATCTCTCATGTGTCGTGAAGACGCATACCTTGAATTAGGTGTTGCAGCTCTATACATCTGTTCACCCTCGGAGTCTGATCCTTGTCATTCAGGACGCAATTGAAGTCCCCACCAAAAATAAGTAGTTCGGGAACAGGTTTCATAAGCAGTGGTACGCCATTTCGAAAAAAAGTAAGCGCGTTCTTTTCTACGGCTACTGCCTGAGGGAGCATAGATGTTAACGATCTGAACGCCATTCACACAAAGAGAAATACCTCGACCACTAGCTAGCCACTGCCCGTATATGTAGTTTATGCCATCTCGCAGTAAGATGGCAGTTCCTACGGAGTCCACTTTGTTAATGTTGTCGATAGTAACATAGCCATGCACATGTAGTCCACTGAGAAACCCTTGCAGCAAGGCAATATAAACGCTGGTACCGTATAAGAAATCAACCAAGAATCGTATTTTAACTGCACTTTCTATTACGGTGATGATAAGCGTGGTAACATTGTAGGTTTGTATATTGGCCATGTTCCTTAGCTTTAAAACATCATATAGGAATTTTTTGATACCATTCGAATGGATAAATAAAGTTCTAAACAAACGATTTCCAGATATCGGTTAAAAATATTCCTTATTTGGGAAAAGTTCGGGCGGGTGACATTGTGTGGACGTGTCTTTGTCGTCATGACGAACGTCATCCTTGGTGGTAATATCGATGCTCGTCTCATTCGGAGATGTATCCATTGTTTCGTCTTCGGTAGTGGACTCCAGTTCCATTAAATTAGTCCAGGCACTTGACGAAGGATTGATAGTAGCTGTTTCCGAATATCGAAGAGGGGGTATTGATCATTCAGTTATCCTCTCTGGGTTCGTGTTTTGTAGTCTTATCGGGAGTCAAGTTTGCAGGAACTGAACTACTTTCCATTGCAGAAGGTGCATTGGCAGATATATGTTTTACGTCCATGCCGTGAGTGTCGGGAGTTTCTTAGGTGCGCTACCTATTTGCCTGACCTTTTCGCGTAGAACAGATACATTCTCCTTCGCACGTTGGCACGCAATCCTCTTCTTTTTGGTTTTCTTTGAAGATGACCCTCCTGGAGGACTGTTTTCATAGCCTGCAATGGCTCTCGGCTGGGGAGCATCGTCTGTTGGCGAAAATGTTGGATTTATTTCCGACAGCTGTTTGTGTGTATTGTGTGTATCTACAACCGGTGTCGGCACGGAGTCGGATATATGTGGGATTCTGTTTCAATATCGAACCGGCGTACTCCGTTTCCCCTGTCACGGCATCGACAAATGGTGCCTCTGCTAGTATGGATTGAGGAGCCTGTTCCTCAGTAGCTAAAACCGGATTCATAGTCTCTACAGGTGTAGGCGCCATCAGTTGTGCGGTTTCGGTAGCTTCCATGAGTGTCTCTGCCTGCTGCACGTCACAGCTACTTCTTAATTCTGGGGCCGCGGCGGCAGCAGGCAGGCCGCGCGCCACGGCGACGTACGACACGGGCAGTGTTGTCACGACAGGCGGCGCGTCGGACTCGCCTGACGGCAGCTGCGACACTCGCCTCTGCACGCACTCGGATCGAACATGACCGGTTGCGCCACAAGCACCGCACGTTTTCGGCTGGTCATCGCACATCACGATAGCACGATATCAGCATACGTTAATGTAAAACGGTATGTGCCGACGCCATTCCACGTGTAACTGCCGCACCCCGTTTAATACAGGGAACTTATTGGCACTAGACCAACTTTCTGCTACATTGCTCAAAACCGGCCGTAGGGAGATATCACTTCGTTAATTTCCCCGATAGTGATTTCGAAGGGCAATCTGAAAATCCTAACAGTTTGAATACCAAATCCTGCATTGGTCACATAAACATCACCCACATTTCAGTCACGGTGGTTGAACTTAAGCATTTCGTTACATGCCTCAACAATCTCCTCACAGAGTTCGGCACTGGCCAGTTTGACGAAGACTACTGTGTTCACTATCAACAGATGGATGTTAACCATGTCTTCAAAACTTATCTTTACTACTGTCTCTAACCAGTCCTCAAACGATTTACGTCGGGAAAAGTTTCGGTCAAATGTAAATTTCAAAGTATCTTTTCTACTACGTTGTTCCATCATGAGATCAGTTCCATTTTAAAGTAGACAATAAACGCAGCATAGTGCTAAAGCTCACACAACGACTCACAATGCGGGGAGCACCGACGGAGAAGCAAACAGCACGGCACAATTGTCCTCCTCGGCGTCCGCCGGCAGGCTGCCCACTAAGCTATCCCGGCAAGACTCACGGACCGCCCTCACAACTTTACTTCTACCAGTACCTCGCCACCTACTTTCCAAACTTCACAGAAGTTCTCCTGTGAACCGTGCAAGACTAACACTCCTGGAAGAAAGGATATGGTGGAGATATGGCTTAGTCACAGCTTAATGGGTGTTTAGAGAATGAAACTTTCACTCTGCAGCTATGTGTGCGCTGATATTAAAGTTCCTGGCATATTGAAATTGTGTGCCGGAACCGGAACTCGAACCTGGGACCTATGCCTTTCGCGGGCAAAGAGAGCTTCTGTGAAGTTTGGAAATTAGGAAGTGAGGTACAGGCAGTACTAAAGTTGTGATGGCAGACCGTGAGTCGTGTCGAGATAGCTCAATGATAGAGCGCCTTCCCGTGAAAGGCAAAGGTCCCAGGCTCGACTCCCTGTTCTGGCATACAATTTTTAATTGTCAGGAAGTTTTATACCAGCGCACACACCACTGCAGAGAGAAAGTTTCATTCTAGAAATATCCCTTAGGCTGTGGCTAAGCCATGTCTCCCCACATCCTTTCTTCCAGGAGTGTTAGTCTTGCAAGGCTCGCATGAGAATTTCTGTGAAGCTTGGAAAGTAGATGGCGAGGTACTGGCAGAAGTTGTGAGGGGGGACCGTGACTCGTGTCGGGATACCTCAGTGGTAAAGCGCCTTGCTGGCCAAAGGCAAAGGTCCCAGGTTCGAGTCCCGGTTCCGGCACACAATTTTAATCTGCCAGGAAGTTTCATACCTTGCCTTGTTGCCAAATCTCTGTTTCAGTACCAGCAGGAAGAAGACATACCGATGTGTTCGTACAGCAGGCTGGGAAGTGACCATATCTGGCGTCTCAAACGCGCGGGTGCTACAGCCTGGAATACGTAATGCTTCTGATTCGCATTTCTGTAACTAGGTTTAGGAACTGGAGCGTAGTTACTAATAGTACTCAGAAGTGACTGCAAACTAAGCATCATAAATCAGTAACTCTCATAGTTGTTTTTATATTTCTTTCGTAAGTGTACTCAGAACTAAGTAACTCATTCACGGTCGTTTACGTGCCTGGTCGATTGTCGAGCAAAACAAACAAATAATAATTTAAAAAAATAATGTGGTGTGTGTGTGTGTGTGTGTGTGTGTGTGTGTGTTTGAAGCGAGAGAGAGAGCTCAAAACAAAAAACGTGCACACGTTGTTACTTCTGCATGGAGGTATATGAGACTTCTTTCGGGGTTGGTTAACAGGGACGAAAGGGTCTTCATAGAAGTCCTGGTTTATTACGAAAATTGTCGACTAATATTTTCAAGTTTACATTTGGTTACTGATATTGGCGAAAATTTTGGTAATTCATGACTCTTGATGGCTAGTCAACAATATGATATGATTAGATTAGCTTTGATTGGATTAGATTAATACTTGTTCTATAGATCATGAATACGACATTTCGCTATGATATGGAACGTGTCATTTTAATGAAAGATTTCTTTACATACCATGATTCAATTTCTTTACAACAATTTTTACTGTCTCTTTCTGTGCATATCCATCTAAGGAATCTCTCTGCCGTGTTACAATGCAAACGATTCTTTACAACAGGTCAAATACCGATAATCAAGCGCCCCAGAAAACATTTAAACCGTATTGTACAACGGAGAGTCACAATAAAAAATGCGTGAAATAATTTCCCGATTTCCGACCGTCTACACTAGAACTTTTTTTCTCGAAAGTATTGACCTAACAACACCCTTATTCGACACTACAGCAACCACGGAACTGAGGTAGTTCTTTACCTGCCCAGTGCAACACAGATTTTCAAAACAAGCTCGACAAGCCCTTACCGACAAAAGTCATACTACAAGATCCCTTCTTGTGAGTTCTTTTTTCATTCGACTAAACCGAACTCGGTTTTTCCTTTTTTTCCATTTTCTTAATTTTTTATTATCTTTTCTTTTTTCTTTTTTTCAATTAGCTATCTACCGCAAACGAAGATGCTGACCTACATTTTTGTTACAGTACAACCGCGTATGTGCAACGTAAAGTTCGCAAACACTTATATCGCACTCCAACGCTCGCATACATCAAACATAATATTTCTACACATTAGCATGCAACCACAGACTAGCCCTTCAGGTCGCAAACGTCCCAGAGTTCGCTAGATTTACAGATACACCAGTCAATTTTCGGTGTTCTTAATAACCCAGCAAAACACAGCACAAGAACTGCTCTCTAAGGAGTGGGTGGGAGTGGCACACAGTGCAGGACAGCACTTTGTAAATATTGGCTATCCCCGTTTCCAATCTGGCCCATAAGTGCATACTGGAACCCCACCAGATTGGTATGCCAAATGAAGATGTAGAAGTATCCTGCAAACGTCGTTTATAAAATCGATAAGGTGACTATAGGTAATTTTATTGACTTCAGAACTCCTGATACGACAAATAAATGTAGTCGACGTAAATCGATTCCAGCTACCCTATACAAGCGAAAGTAATGGGTGGATGCTAGGAACTCGCACATTTCCAGTTGGTTTAAAAAAATCCCTACGAAATCGAGCGGATGGCCCAAATCCAGCAGATGAAAGCCACATACACGAAGCTGGTTTATCATCGGCTAGACCCACTTTATAAGGTGCAGCCAAAGGATTTCCTCGCGATGTTCTCCAGCGTCTCCTCGCCGAGTTTCGATCCAGTATTCCGAGCGCTCTCACAACGCCGCAGCCAGGTAGGAGAAATGGTAACTTCGCATTGTCTCCATGACGAACTTGTCGAATTTACTACGCATGTATGAGTTAAAAGATCAGAAATAATTTACCATCGCACACCACTCGTAAATTAAACCCCCTGACACACGATCAAACAGACAATAAATACTTCGTAACGTACACAGCACAGAGTTTTAAAGACGTAATCCTAAATCGACTTCTTTAGAGCTCTATCACAACACAACATCATTCACAACTGGAAACAGATACTGTAGCGCATATTTCAGACACTTTTTACTTAAATTCTATCCCAACTAGCCTTCAACACTCTATGTAACAACAACAATACCCAACCCAACGACCGAACCACAACAAATAGCTCTTTTTAAATATTTGTAAATCTAAAAGCCTTAACTACTGTGATCATTAGTCCCTACGCTTGGAAACTACTTACATTAAGGACAACTCACAAACACTCATGCCTGTGGGAGGACTCGAACCCCCAGCGGTGAACGGCCGCACGCACTGCTGATGGGCGTTTTAGTTTGCACGGATATTCTGCCGCGGCAGCTCTTTTCTACTAAAGTTCTAAACTAACTAGCAAGCGGCGACAATCTCGGTAACTCTGCGTCGTTGTAAGACCTCTCTGGAGCATCTAACCGATTGATCATGCAGCTTTTTGTATTGCATACCCCCCACCATACAGTATTTCTGAAACGTTTTCTATCAGTCACTAGACCACATACGTCGTACGTTTAACAACCATTCGAGCACAGTCATCGTATCCCCCTTCTAACAAATCAATACTCTTGATAAACATCTGTAAAATACACAATCACATCGTAAAACTGACTGACACACATAAAAAAGCTAACAAGGAACGATCCAGATCAACACCAAGCTCTTTTCTTATGTTGTTGTTGTTGTGGCTACCCTGTTCTGTGCAAGTCGCTTCATCTGAGAATACGTTCGGCAACCTAAATCCTTTTGAATCTGCTTACTATATTCGTCCCTCGGTCTCCCTCTACGAGTTTTATCCCACACGCTTCCTTCTAATGCTAAGTTGACAATTCCTTGATGTCTCAGAATGTGTCCAACCAATCTATCCCTTCTCTTAGTCAGGATATGCCAGAAACTCCTTTTCTCTCCAATTCGGTTAAGTACCTCCTCATTAGTTACGTGATCGACCCATCTAATTTTCATCATTCGTCTATAACACCACATTTCAAAAGCTTCTAGCCGGCCGCGGTGGCCGAGGTGACTGAGGCGCTCCAGTCACGGTCAGCTCGGTCACTACGGTCGGGGGTTCGAATCCCCCCTCGGGCATGGATATTTGTGCCGTCCTAGTTCTTAAGTAGTTCATAAGTAGTTTGTAAGTTTAGGGACTGATGACCCCGTAGTTAAGTCCCATAAGCTTAACAAACATTTGAACATTTGAAAAGCTTCTATCATCTTTTTATCTGAACTCCTTATCGTCCACGTTTCACTCCCATACAATGCTACACTCCAGACAAATGCTTTCAGAAAGGACTTTATAACATTTAAATTAATATTGGATGTTAACAAGTTTGGCTTCTTTAGAAACGCTTTTCTTGCCATAGCCATTCTGCATTTTATATCTTCTCTACTTCGGCCATCAGAAGTTAGCTTGCTACCCAAATAAGAAAATTCATCTACTACTTTTATTGTCTCATTACCTAACCTAATTCCTTCAGCATCGCCTTATTTTCTGACATTGCATTCCATTACCTTCGTTTTACTCCTGTTAATGTTCATCTTATATCTTCCTCTCAAGACACTGTCCATACCATTCAATTGCTCTTCCAAATCTTTTGCGGTCTCTGACAGAATTACTATGTCATCAGCAAACCGCAATGTTTTTATTTCTTCTCCCTGCAATTCAATGCCCTCTCCAAGCTTCTCCTTCCATTCCTTCACTGCCTGCTAAATGTACAGATTAAACAACTTTGGGGAAAGGCCACAACCCTGTTTTACTCCCTTCCCAAACTCTACGTCCCTTTCTTAACCTTCGACTCTAATAACCGCTGTCTGGTTTTTGTATAGGTCTAATATAACTCTTCGCTCCCTATATTTTACCCGTGATACCTTCAGAATTTGGAATAGTGTATTCCAGTCAACATTGTCAAAAGCTTCCTCCAAATCGACAAACGCTAAAAACGTAGGTTTGCCTTCCTTAGCCTATCTTCTAAGATAAGTCATAATGTGAGAATTGCCTCCCGTGTTCCCACACTTCTCCTAAATCCAAACTGATCTTCCCCGAGGTCTGATTCCACAAGTGTTTCCATTCGTCTGTAAATAATTCGTGTTAGTATTTTGCACACATGACTAATTAAATTGATAATTCTGTAATTTTCACACTTGTCTGCACTTGCTTTCTTTGGAATTGGAATTACAATATTCTTCTTGAAGTCGGAGGGTATTTCCCCTGTCTGATACATCTTGCATACTAGTTGATACAATTTTTTCACGACTGGCTCTCCTAACGACGTCAGCAGTTCAGACCGAATATCATTTACTCCAGGGGCCTTGTTTCGACTCAAGCCCTTCAGCGCTCTGTCAAATTCTTCTCGCAGTATCATATCTCCTATGTCATCTTCCTCCACTTCGTCTTCCATTTCTAGAATACTACCTTCAAGTTTATTTCCTTTGTATAGGCCCTCTATATATTCCTTCCACAGTTCAGCTTTCCCCTCTTTGCTTGGTACTGGTTTTCCGTCTGAGTTCTTGATATTCATACAGCTGCTTTTCTTGTCTCCAAATATCTCTTTTATTTTCCTGTAGGCGGTATCTATCTTTCCCCTAGTTATGCATTCTTCTACGGTTCTGCATTTGTCCTCTAGCCACTCCTGCTTAGCCAGTCTGCACTTCCTGTCAATCTCATTTTTCAGACGTTTGTACTCCCTTTTTCCTCTTTCACTTGCTGAATTTTTATATTTTCTCCTCTCATCAATTACGTTCAGTATATCCTGTGTTACCCACGGATTTCTATTAGGCCTTGTCCTTCTGCCTATATGGTCCTCTGCAGCTCTCTCTGAAACTCTCAACCCCCTCTGGTTCTTTCAATTTGTCCAGGTAACATCTGCTAACCTTTCTACCTTTCTGCAGTCTCTTAAGTTTTAATCTGCAGTTCATAACCAATAAGTTATGGCCAGAGATATGTCTTACAGTTTAGAACCTGGTTTATAAATCTATTCCTTATCATTATCAAGTCAATCTTGTACCTTCCAGTGTCTCCTGGTCTCTTCCATGTATACAGCCTTCTTTTATGATGATTAAACCAAGTGTTGGTGATCATTAAATTGTGTTCTGAGCAATATTTTACCAAGCGATCTCTTCTTTCATTCCTTATTCCCAGTCCATATTCACCTACTACATTTCCTTCTCTTTCCTTTCCTACTACCGAGTTCCAGTCCCCCATCACAACCGAGTTTCCGTCTCCCTTAACTTTCTGAATGATTTCTTTTATCTCCTCATACATTTTTTCGTTATACTCATCATCGGCCGTCCTAGTTAGCATATAAACTTGCACTACTGTGGTCGGTGTTGGCTTCGTTTCTATCTTTACTACAATAATGCTTTCCCTTTGCTGTTCATAGTAACTTCCCCGCATTCCTATTTTCTTATTCATTATCAGACCTACTCCTGCGTTACCACCAACAAATTTTGTATTGATAACCCTGTACTCACCTGACCAGAAATCCTGTTCATCCTGCCACCGAACTTCACTAATCCCTACCATATCTAACTTTAACCTACCCATTTCTCTTTTCAAATTTTCTAGCTTACCTACACAATTAAGGGTCAGAACATTCCACGCTCCGACCCCTAGAATGCCTGTTTTGATTTTCTTGATGACGACATCCTCCTGAGTAGTCCCCGCCCGGAGATGCGAATGGGGGACTATTTTACCCAAGAAGACGCCATCATCATATAGCATACAGTAGAGCTGCATGTCCTCGGGAGAAGTAACGACTGTAGTTTCCCCTTGCTTTCAGCCGTTCGCAGTAACTGCATGGCAAAGCCATGTTAGCTGATGTTACAAGGCCAGCTCAGTCAATCCAGACTGTTGCCCCTGTAACTACTGAAAAGGCTGCTGCCCCTCTTCAGGAACCACACGTTTGTCTGGCCTCTCCACAAGTACCCCTCCACTGTGGTTGCACCTAGGGTACGGCTATCTGCATTGTTGAGGCACGCAAGTCACCCCACCTCGGCAATGTCTGTGGTTCATGGGGGTGGCTTTTCTTATATGTATATTTATATATCTAATCCTTACAACTAACAACAAAAAATAGTCTAGATAATTTCGAACTAATAGAAAACCCGAAAATTTATATCGAGCGCCAAGAGCAATCATTTAGAGACTAAACAAACGATTAAACACACCTCCCAACGGAGGTAAGTACACAGCTTTAAATCGCACAACCATAGGGTTTATTGAAATCGATGCTTCTCGACCGATGAACAATAATTTACCACAGCAAGCATCACCGCCACGCTACCGAGAGAGGTCCAATCGTAAACACCGCAGCCCTAACACTACTAAGTATCAATATACAGTCCACAAATGTAGAACACCTGTAGGTTGCAATGAACCGTACGACTAAACAGATCGAAATCGGTATTTCACACAAGCCAGGATACATCGTACGCACCAGATTACGAATACACGACAGCTAATTTTAGGAAGAAAGAATATTACATTACGTCTACGAACAGCCGTAAGAATAAAAAAACGACCGATCTGTCACAGATATACCAGCCCTCTTAATGCAACATCGACACAATAAAGGCTCTCTCTACAGGCCATAAAGAGACATCCGCGCACAATCATATTACCGACAAATGCTGCAACACTTCTATGGATCATTTCCTTGCAGCTGCCACAAACGACGTATTTACCGTAGGAGTTGGCTGCAAGAGCATGCACAATGAAAATATAGCTAGCAATAAGCTGTTTTATACACAAACAGTTGGATGAGCGCTAATTGGCGATGTAAAGTCAAACTCCAGTCCATACACCAACACAACATCGGTTTAAACGAACGCTTGCCTAGATGTAGACTAGAATAGCACAGAACTACATTTCCAATAACTGGCCAATTAACAGACACTCGATCAATCGAAGCACTGATCTGCTGACATGTAAAGTATATTCCGGTATTTTATCCTGGATCCATAGACCTGTAAAACCGAAACGTTCTACACAAAACCTGGAATGAGTCTTAACAACAAATAGCTGTTGCAGATGCAAACTACTGCATATTTTAGGTAATCACATCGACGCTGGAGCGATCCTCAGCACACTTGATCCCCCTAAAGATCTCAGGACCTACAACAAACACCTCGTAAGTGTGCTCTATGTACACAGCAGAAGAGTGAAGGGCTCTTTACACAGATGGAAGAAACCTAGAATGCATCTAACTCGATCCCCACTGTGCTTTACTAGCTTACAACACATTAGATCGAACTCTAACCCTTTTTAGGGCAAAGTGAGCCAGAGTGCAACGCTCATGCTATCCAGGATAGCTTGATAGTAATCTATAGAAATCGGCAAGTTACGTGCAATAGGTTTACACCGTTAAGTTTTCCCTACCGCACCGTTCCCAGCCGATTCCCACAATTAGACAAATTTCCTGAACAGTAACGCGCCTCTCTGAGAGGATTGCCGTGTGCTTAACTTATACACTAGTACACTACTGATACGAAAATTAATGTTTCTTTGTACTGAGGCTCTAAAATATTTAACAATAAATACGGTCGCCAGACTATAGAGTCAAATTAGTGTTTCAAATGATTTTATAAGCAGTAGCATCAACTACGTGAACGATTTTTTAAATTTGGAATAGACATACAAAAGAGCAAAGCTGTCAGTATCCAAGTATGCACTCTGTTATGCAAGTAATTTGTATGGTAAATTTTTGTAATCAGAAAGTGAAAAATATTTCCCACAGTAATATACACTGTTCTTAAGATGGTGTACCAAATATGTAGGAATAAGTCTAAGCAGTTAGTAGGAAATATCACACTTTGTATATTCTAGGGATAAATTTCCTGCTTACATATACACTAGCAAAAATGTTTGCATCAATGATTGACAACTATATACTTTCACATAGACTGTTTATTTTAGTGGAACAACAGTTTTCCTTCATTAATAAGTTACTGATATGGAACAAACCTTTTCATGTTGTTTAAATAAGACGACTTTCTGGCTAAATAGTTACAGTATGAGACTGCAATTATTTTTAACTTATTTTATTGATACCTTTCAGTATAATCAAATGACTTAAGGATAATTAATTTGTAAAGCAGAAAAATCTGCACTGATATGCCAAGTCTGAACAGAGTAAGCTACTTTCTGAATCACTGTCTTTCAATATCTACTATGTCAATATTATTGTGAAAAATTCTAAGATTATCTGATTTCTGTTTTAAATAATTACTCCTTACCTAAATCTTTTGACAGAAACTTCTATATAAACTGTCTGAGAAAATTCGCACGTATTTTTATTGAGAATGCAATTATCAGGAATAAAATAAGTTTCTTCACTGCATTAATAAATATTAAGGATGCTCGCGGAATCTTTTGCACTTATAAGGTTACGAACCTACATAGCTCAATGATTTAGGAAAATGACGGGTGGAACGCAGGTTAAAATGATATTTGGTTGTTATTCACAATACATACAAAAGTGAGTCTCTGGTTTACAAAATTAATAATGATTGCATTGCCTGTGTTCGCAGAGAAGAGCAGGTGCGTGGCTCGCCGTTGCGCAATTGTACAAGTATTGGCTCATACAGTGCTGTGGCTTTTGCAATCTTTTTGGCATCGGAAATTTAAAACAATTAAGCCACCAATATTTGCGTAATTGCCCACAATTTGCAGCGTTTGTCATCCGAGGCCATTTCCAGAAAATATTGGCCTGATAAAACACTGCCTCAGCTGCACGCTGCTCACCCGTCGGAGGCTCAGACACTACTCTCTCAACTAGAATGTTCGTAGCGCTCACCAGCGCTGCTTTGGCGCGCTTTCCCACCTTTCCCATTCACGCACGCTCTGTCCGTTTTTTAGTTCTTCCCACAGGCTTTTATATTATACATACATTTATAAAATCCCTTCCCAGATCCTCCACAAAACTGTTACAATAAAGTAATTTAAAAATTATTAGTATTACAATCCACGCAAGATTAAAAAACACATTTTTAAAATACATTAATAAAATTATAAAAATGTTCAAAGCTTTTGTGAGTACAAAGACACCTCATCCATAGAACATTACTACAGATCCATTAATACAATTATGGAAAAGAAATCGATATGCAACAAATTTATACATTTTTATGAAATATAGCAATATTAAGATATTGTATTTTATGGTGTCACAAGTGATCGATGATTTTAACATCAAAACCATAGGATTACAACATAGCCACCCCTTTTAACACAAAACGATTCACACATAGTGAGATACACAAATATTACTGGAAACATGCTTCTTGTGTGACTATTCTATACGAAGAACCAGGTGTTCCACCAATCCTCTTACACAACAGACTTAGTACCATTCACCTTATGTTCTACAGCAAACAAAAAGGGACGTTTGCATATGTAATTTATACGCTCAGAAGGTAAAGTTTAGACCAGCGCTCCATTTAGGATGTTTATATTTTACATCATGCACGAGGCTATGGAAATAAACACAACAGACCCACTGCCATCCATTTGTAAGGTAAACAGACCCGTAATAATGTAGCTGGAGACCTATTTAAATACTGACACATTGCGAGGTTTACAACGGGAAGACTACAGGGGTTTGTGCTTAACCGGTCCTATATCATTTCCTTTCCTCCTCCATGTTGCCATGGATAACGCACAACAGTTTGCGTTTGTATCGCAATGACAGTGTGCGCGAGGGTTGTAGTTACTCCCCACTGCACTGTGTGAAGAGTAGAAACTCTAAAAGTTCACCAACCTGACATCTTCTATAGCACATAACTCACATAAGTGGTCGACATACTGTCGCCTTATATACCTCTTTATACTACCGCTACTACTATCTTTCTTACATAAATTTGCCGACTTACTGTCGTCTTATAAATTACCTTCTATTTCGTTAAACCTAATGATCCCTTGTTCCTTAAAATCTCACACAAAGAGCAGACCATCTACCTTCTGAATTACTAAGACCATACTTCGTTTACTTATTCACTTCTTTAGCAATATTACACGTTTCAGGTAGATCTATCACGTATTGTTCATCTTCGAACAATCTATTCTGAAGCGCATTTGTATTACCTTTACAAACAGATAATTCTTGATCATTAGTTGTAATTGATAACACAACATTTTCTTGATCTTGCCCGCTTTCATTAATTGTCTTATTTTGAACATTAGCTCCATGATTGACATCATATTTCTGTAACTTTCAAAACGTCTCTTTTAGTCCATCTTCCCAATTATTTTCTAATATTTTAAATTTTTCATCTAGTTTGTGTGTGAGTTCAACTGTGTTTCATTTTATCTGTAGTACCTGTTTAATATTATCTAATAATATTTGGAACATGTCCATTATTTTTCGATCTTGACTAATCTCATTTTCCTTATTATTTTCTACCGGCAAAGTGTCTGCTGAGGCAGTTCTATGGATCACCTTACTCAATACTGTTGCCTGCTCATCTGAAATGCCAGCGTCGGATTCATTGTCTCCGACGTTCGCATTCAGATTTTCCACTTCATTGTGGTTAAGAGTGACATTTGCTATATTGTTTACATTGATATGCTCTATGTTTTGACTAGATGTATTTTCTACGTTGTTAGACTCAGCCACAAAATTTGAATCTATATTTTCATCTACAAAATTTCTGTTTTATTATTTCCCTCGCAAGACTGAGTGACAAAATTTAAACCAGCATTTTCTGTGTGCTCCATTTGTGGCTGATCTAATGGTTCATTAATCACATTGTGAGCACCCGCTCGCTCTGTACTTCTTAACCCTTTCACTCCGGCGCCGTGATAGCTGCTGCTCTGTTGACACCTCCGGTCGCAGACCTCTGCTGAATCTGCTGCCCCCCTCGCCTTTTGGTTTGAGCGCCGCGCCGTCTCGTTGCTAGTTAGCCAGCTAATGCTTCAGGCTACCGCTGTTCAGCCAGTCGTAACTGCTCCGCCGAACGCTGCCCCATATATCCGCTCCGTGCCGCGGTGCGCTTGGCTGCTGTCAGTTGCACCGTCTGGTTACAGCTTACGCCGTTCTCGTAACAGATGTGACGTAATCCCGTGCTCCGCGCACTCACTGTTAATACTTTGTTGTTTTTCAAATCACTTTCTGTACTATTCGTTACTATGCGCATACTTCACACGCAACACCGTAAATATCTGCGTAGGTCGATGACTTTTTCATTAATTCACTGTTCACAGTTCCCGCAAATTTCAATCCCCACTTATTCAATGTACAAACTGAAAGTATATGTTTCTCCCCGCAAGGGATTCCATGTACAACGGAAATAAAGACTACAGGGGTTGTGCTTAACCGGTCATATATCATTTCCTTTCCTCCTCCATGTTGCCATGGATGACGCACAACAGTTGGCGTTTGTATCGCGATGACAGTGTACGCGAGGGTTATAGTTACTCCCCACTGCATTGTGTGAAGAGTAGAAACTCAAGTTCACCAACCTGACATCTTCTATACATGTCTCCACGCAGATGATATCACGCAGGTCGGAGTTCTTTAATGAGGCTGCAATAGCTAAACTGTTGGTAGGGATTGATCTAATCTGTATCTATAAATGTGAATGTCTGTTCGGTGTACGTTTATCACGTCTGAATCACAAGACATAAAGAGCTAAAAATTTGTACAGTTACTAATGTCTACCCGGGGAAGACTTTAGGCACGGTGTTATGGCAATCGGATAGCTATTTATATATATTAATGAAAATGTATGTTCGGTGTATGCTTAACACGTCGGAACGACAAGACCCAGAGACTTGAATATTTTTACAGTTACTAATTTATACCTGAGGAAGGTTTTAGACATGGTTTTATAGCGATTTGATAGATATTCAGTAATTTTAAGAACATAACGCAAAATGCGAAACAATTATTACTCTTTGAAAATTGTATTTATTCTTTCAAACTTATATATTTACTCTTTGAAAATGGTTTTATTGAATGCATTGTTGCTTGAGGGTTGATAATGATAAGAGAGTGGAGTATATTGGGATGGAAAGTTATCGGTGAATATAAAATTCTACGTGTGTGTGTGTGTGTGTGTGTGTTAATATTTCTCTCTGCAGCGAAAACTACAGAACGCAAACGAATGGTCTGTGTGTAATTGTTGTCCGAAGTCTCCTGTTGTACACCGTAGCAGTTCCATGCCGATAGCTATTAGGGGGTGGAATATATGGTGTTGAAAGTCGTCAAATTATAAAAAAATTCGGACTGAAGGCCAGCGATGACGTTTGCGACTCTATAGCAAAGAGGTTACATACAGCGAAACGTGATGCCACAGACCATATCTTTGGTCTATGCGTGTTACAATATCTTCAGCTCTTTCTCTGTAAGAATATATAAGAATAAATAAATAAAGCAGTAAAAAAAAAATTCTTTTAATACATCTCTTCAAAAAATCGATTTGACGTTTCGCGCATTACATCAAGTGATCGATCTGTGATATTATTACAATCATTAGTGTTGAATTTCCTTTAATACCTTCAGATATACCATTTCAGTTCATAAGACTTCAGTTTCCGATTCGTCTAGCTTTTGTCATGACAATTAACAAAGCTGAAGGACAATCATTAAACATCGCAGGAATCCATTTAGAGCCCTCACGTTTTTCACATGGTCAATTATACTTCGCTTTCTCAAGGATAGGCAACCCAAAAAGTCTCTACATTTATGCTCCAAACAATACTACAAATAACGTTGTGTACTAGGATGCCCTAAAATGAAATTAAAATAAATGTGGACATTACTCTCACCATACGTGTTGAGATATTGCAACACAGGCTATAAGGAATAATGTATGTATTATTAATTGTAATTCATTAAGCACTTCACATTTTTAATTCGAAACTTGATTAAAATGTTTGTTTCTAAAAAAGTTATTGTATTTCATTTCATCCTTCAAAGCCAGTCTCATAGCACACTACTGAAAGGTAGCTTGTCTATCATAATCAACCAACACGCGAGCGGAGCCGCGGGTTTAAGATAGTTACTGAATAAAACTGAAAACCTCGGGAATCGGGATGCCAACTGATTTATTTAAAGTCAGCAGAAAACCAGAAAAACTGCATAATAACATCCACTTGACACAGATTGTTTTAATGAAATTAAATATAAAATCATTTCCCTAGTCCTAAGATGATTAGACAATGTATTATGACCGCCTACGTATGCATGTTACTTCACCGAGTGCACGTACTGAAGTCACTTGTTATGCTTCCGAGTGCCTCTTCTGAACTGAAGAGTGGCGGCTCGATGCAAGACTGCCTTCGTTCCGCGATTTGGCGCGCAAACATGGCTACCGTGCATCGTCCGTCTGAAATTAATTATATTGTTTATTGAATTAGTAATTTTTAATATGTTTTACCTACTCGGGGCATAGCTTAGCTTTGAGGGTTTTTTCTACATTGAGTATGACATTGAATAAATAATTGGTTTAATAAATATTAACAAAAATATGAATGCGTTTTGGCACGTGACCGCCAGTGCTACAGCCAATCGGCGTCCAGTGCCTGCCGCTCGGGGACTTCCCTAGAATTCGGGGAGATTTGTCAGTCTCTTTCCCATGAGAACCTGACCTATTGTACCACCTGTCGTGGTTCTCACCAGCTTTTACCATCTGTCGCCTACTGGTCCTAACCGGCTGCACTGTATCAATACTTCGAACTTAATATGATGGCTTTAAGCCAGAAATATTGCAGGTTGTACGACTCCTTCGACATTGGACTGCTCCTCAACACACTTGATCCCCCTACAAATTTTAGGACCTACAGCAAACACCTCATAAAAGTGCTCTATATACACTGCAAAAGAGTAAAAAGCTCTTTCCACAGTGGGAAGAAATATAGAATGCGTCTAACTCGATCCACACTGTGCTACACCAGCTTACAACACATTATTCCAACTGTAACCCTTTTTAGGGCAAAACGACTCACAGATCGATGATTTTACCATAGGCTTACAACACAGCACTCCCACATCTAACCCTTTTAGGATAAATGAGGCACACCTTGTAAGATACACAAATGTCAATAGAAATGTATTGTTTGCATGAACATTCTATATGAAGAACCACGTGTTACACCAGTCTTCTTACACAACAGAACCAGAGCCATTCGTCTTATGTCCTCCTCCAAACAACAAGTAACGTTTTTATGTATAATTTATACACACGGAATGTAAAGTTTTGATCAGCGCTCCATCTAGGCTATTTGTTTGTCAAATCCTTCATCGCGTAATTTGCACAGAGCTACCAAAAGAACACAACAGACCCACTTCTATCCCTATTTAAGGTAAATAGATCCGTAATATCGTACCTGCAGATCTATTTAAATCCAAATACATCACGAGGTTGTACGTCTCTTACAACTAACCACGTCTTTATGTTTAAGAGGAAATCGCGTCGATAGTTCCTTTGAATGTTAGATCAGGGTATAGAGAATGAAACAGAGTTGATAAAATAGAATATAAACGCCACTAGCTAGGTTCAAAAAAATGTTCAAATTTTTGTTAAGCTTATGGGACTTAACTACGGGGTCATCAGTCCCTAAACTTACAAACTACTTATGAACTACCTTATACTAAAGACGACACAAATATCCATGCCCGAGGGGGGATTCGAACCCCCGACCGTAGTGGCCGTGCAGACCGTGACTGAAGCGCCTCAGTCTCCTCGGCCACCGCGGCCGGCTAGCTAGGGTCAGGACAATACTAATCGCAGAATCGAACAATCATCGACCGTGTTTCCCTTACAGATGGCGATGCAGACGTTAACGACCTCTGAGAACTCGATAAAAACACACAATGGACAGACAAAACACTCGCGTCGTTACTCAACTCTTATTACATATATCGTATACACCAACCCACATTACATAATATATCCATAGTAACAACGGTCTACAGTATTAACCATCCGGACCAATTTACTTCAACCTTGTAGAAAACACACACAACATCGCATCAGCTCACATAGATAACACTGCAGAAACAGTATAAGGTATCTTACGACACCAAAAGACGAACTCGAAAGAGTTAACTACACACAACACCGAAGGGTAAAGGGTCTGTCAACAGAAGAATATACCTAGATTGCTTATATTCGTAACCAAAAACATGATAAAGTGTGCAGAGGCACGAAAAACTTAAAATGCAACAGACCGAGCTCTATGTCAGTTTTAGGGTAAATAAAGCTACTGAACACAAAAATTCACATCACAAACAGTGGATCATGTCTTAGTATGACTCCGACTAGTTCTCCAAATAATGCTTTTGAGTGATATTTCTAGGCGAAAGACCAAATAACCCACATATGGCGGAGAGGTACAACGCATTCTTAGATTCCAGATGTATTCTTAGAGACGTGTCGTAGAGAGATAGCTTGATCACGTGACAGAGTTGTAGGGTAAATCAAGCCGCGGATCACACAATTCACACCACAACCAGCGTTTCTTGTGCCAGCAAGATTCTATGATGATCGCCAAATAATAATTTTGAGTGATATTTCCAGGTGGGAGATAAAATAACCCACATATGGGTGAGGCCTGCCTGATGTAAGGAATCGTTTGCATTGTAACAAGACAGATAGGTTCCTTAAGTGGATATGCACAGAATGTAGAATTAAACTACCCGAATTGTCGGAAGGTGCAGAACTGGATATTCAGTGGATTACAGGATGACTGGGTGTTAGACAGCGATACCTCCGTCTAAGGAGACGTAACAGCGTATGCGAGAGAGAGTATTCCATTTCGGAACTTGATGATTTTAAGAGAGGTCCATAAAGTGCAGTTGGTATGATTTCTAAGAGAGAGCAGTTTGTCTTTGTGGGCAGGATGTCTGTTAAGATCGATTGCAGATCTAAATTTACACTCATTCCTTCCAGGTGTAGCGGCGTTTGAGTGACTGAACCGTTTTCGCTGTATGTTTGCTTTCGGGATGGAATATCGACAGTGGCCTCTGTTGTCAGGCACTCAGCTGTGTCCAGTTCCATTAAATAAATGCAGTGCGCGCTCTACTCGTCAAGGTGGTGGGTGTGCAGAGGTCTTGCGTAGAAGGTTTTGATGATTTGGATATGTAACTCAGATGTTTTTTGAGAGAGGATGCTTAAACGGTATGATATCTTGTTTAAATATTTAGCACATGTTTGTTTTATGCAGCCTGTCGAGAGAACACTGCGTTTGTGATCGCACTGTCGATCGAGCTACGTTGCTGTTAAGCGTTTAAACGAGGATCGTTCGTACCGTTTCTGAGAGAAATTGTTAAGCAAGATGTGTTACCCGTCGAGTGTTTGACACTGAGGTTTGGGGGAGGGGAGGTGATCGTTACCGTTAAATTACGTTCGTTGGCTGTTGCGTCCATCGTCTATACAGTTATGTCAACCATTCGAACCCACGGAAAATTAGTCCTAAAATGCACGAATTCGGGTGGAGAACATTACAAGAAGGATCTTTTGACACACAGAACCTCTAGGTATGTGGCTCTTGTTGGGGAATTGTGTGCTCGGGAGGTTTGTAACTATATTACTTTACATTTGTTACTCTATCGACGTGCTGGACTATTTTACGACGTAATTGGGTGGGTGTTATGTTTGTTTATCGATTGTAACGAATGGCATTTGCAGAAGACCTTGTGTTAACCATATACGAAACACCTAACCGCTATGCTATCTCGAATCACTTCTCCATTAAAATCTATGCAGAAGAACAAAGAATACAATGCAACTAAACTTGTTTAAAGTCTGGTTCGATGTATTAAACAGGATGTAGCGACGTAATGTCCCAATTAAAACACTGGGTGTCGCACTTAATAATTGGGGTCGGTGTCGATGGCCTGGCGGCTAGCAGCGTCAATATGTTTACGTAACTTTCGTGTTATTCCAGGTAATTGTACTGTCCGAAGTATGCAATAATTGGATTATTTTCGGGGGTGCTGGGGCGGTAATCTGTAGGACAGCCTGTGGCGGCGGCGGTGGGGGCGAGGGCATGGGCGCGGACGGCTAGAATTAATTTGATATGCATAAATTTATCTGTGGTTGCGACTGGTGTCTCGCGCTATCGTGTGAGCGCGTCGGATCTATTTCAGTTGCTTGTGTACACATTGACCGGCCGCTTGCGGTCACTGGTATTCGCTTTCTCTTTCTTAAGGTGTAGCTCCAAACATTTACGAAACATAAGTAGACTGTGTATGTACGAATCTCTCGGAGGTGGGGGCATCGGGAGCTGTGGGGGCGGGGGCGGCGGCGGCGGCGGCGGCGGCGGCGGCAAATTTAATAAAATTAATCGGGAGCAGAGGTTGGCCAATTGAGCGTCTTCTGGGGCTGGAGTAACGGTACTTCGCCTTCTCAGAGGCGGCTGGGGCGGTGCGATGGGGGGAGGTGGCGTCAGTCTGGGGGGGGGGGGGGGTGGACAAGTCTGGACATGTCGGTGGTGGCGCCAGTCTGGCGGGGCCGCTGGGTTTTCCCCAGAGGTGGCGGAGGGGGGAGGGGGTTTTTTCCGGCCACCATCTTGAATTTTGAACCAGGCCAAACAAAACATTACTACTTGCATGATGTGAAGTTCTGTGACGGAGATACGAATGCAGCACGTAATCGGATTCTTAACTAGATCAGATCAAACGTTACATGTCGATTTTTTGCACCAGCTGTTAGGTGTTTGAATCTAAAATAAGGATACAAACTTTTGTGGCTGAGCGATAATCGAACCGCACACCTGCCGTCCTTCTATATCATCCACGAATATAGCTTGGATATCAATTGCTTAATCACTAACAGTAAGTTGTGTGCGTGTTTGCCAGAAATAACGACTCCTATTGCGATTGTTAGCAACCTACAGTTTAATGTGGCTTTCGGAACACAGCGCAACTCGGCGTTTTTCACATCAACTAACACTGCCCGAGGGGGGATAAGTGTAAAATGACAGATAAAAATCGTGGGACTGACCAGCTATCGAACCCGAGACCTTTCTATTTTTAGTCTTGCTGTTCACCACTTTTTAATTTTTTAAATTATTTGTTAATTATTATTATTATTAGTTTCGGGCCTCTTTACCACCCCCCCTTTTTTGTTATGGGACTTAACTGTGGAGTCATCAGTCCCTAAACTTACAAACAACTTATGAACTAGCTTACACTAACGACGGCACAAACATCAGTTCCTGAGAAAGGATACGAACCCCCGACGGGGAACAGCCTTGTGCATCGTAGCATAGCGCCTCAATGCTCTTGGCCGCTCCACCACGGCATCACTCCTTCAGCCTGGTTTTGCCCTCACCATAAGTCGCCTTCCTCGGCGTCGGCTTCAGTGCCTTCAAAGGAAACAAATTATCTCTTCCAAACTTTTATTTTAATTTTTTATCGTAAAGCAGTGATGTGGATGCATGCCTTTTTCGGCGCAGTGACCTTCACAGAGTTTGTCTTTTCGAATATTGACAGGGTTTCCCTGTCGTTCTACCTTCCTCACTATTTCCCAACTGTAGGTGTTCGATAGTTTGTCTTATTTTAACTTGGGGCGTCAATCGCCAAAATGCCTGCAATATTCCTGTTGCTCAGGGATCTAGGCCCCATCCCGAGACCATCAGTAACTTAACTCACCTCTCGCCACTATCAGTGTCCAGGATACCCGTATTCTTCAGCAGGAATGCAGCTTTGTGGTCCATAGTGGTACATGATAAGGAAATCAAAATATGCCTCGAATACCAGCAGGTGTGTCTTCCATATACAGTGTGCCTGCCTCTCAGTATATTTTTCCCTTGATGAAATTTGTCATAAATAATACACCCCTTTTCCCAACAAACAGCTCAGTTCATACCTACAATACTAGGAACAAAAATGATCTACACAAGGACTTAAAAGCACATTCATTGTTTCATAAAGGGGTCCACTACTCAAGAACACATATTTTTAGTAATTTACCAACAACTATAAAACATTTAGCGACAAATAATGATCAGTGTAAGAGGAGCCTAAAAGACTTTCTAGTGGCCAACTACGTCTCCTCCTCTGCCGAATTTTTAAATAGAAACAAGAATGATGCATGTATCTGTATTCATACTATTAATATTATTATATTAACAGCTTGTCAAAAGTAATAGAAGAAATATGACATGTTCCACATCCATGAGGATCTCTTCAACACGGATCTATGGAACTAACAACTAATCTAATCTAAATCTAATCGGTACTAATATGTCCAACATTGTATGGTGCAATGCAATTGGCCGGCCATAAAGTTGGAAAGAGACATTGAGTGATCTCTGGCTCACTTGCTTTGGCCAGCCACAAAATTTGACAGAGGCATTGAGTGATCCCTGGTTCCCTTGCTTGGCCGACTTTAGAGGTCCGTTTGAGGAACATGGCCTTTCATAGCGTGTGGATGTGTTTGACGCCCAGGCCTCCTGTGTGTCTGTCTAAGGTAGCTGCATTGAAGGACACTTTGAAGATATTCTTCTTTCTCACGAACCACCAAGCTACCGCTAGTATTTTGTGCACAATATCTGGCAGAATCGGTAAGACTGCTGCTATATGGTGAATTTTGTGAAGTTCATAAACGATAATGAACTGCACTCGTTGAAGTTGATACATTATTTTCCCTGAGTATTCCACAAATGACTTTCAGCTTTTTCGAACAGTTGACAGTGATCATTTTTTGTGGGTTTTGCGTGAGGTACATCCCGAATTGAAATCTTCCAGAGGTTTCCTCAAACCCTATCGTGACTACTCTGCTGCCGATAGGACTCAAATGCATTAAATGAGACTACTGCAAGTTAATTTGTGCTCCAAAAGAGTTCACGTGCATTGTCATAATCTTACTCAGGTCGTTCAGTTCTTCATCTGAGCCCACACTTATGTCATCTGCATAGGCATGACACGCTATTTTGACATTAAATAATGTTATTACCAGTATATCTGCATAAAATTTATGGAGGAATGGTTCAATGGCTATGGCATATGTCATGGAAAGTGGACAATCCTGACAAACTGACTGCTTAATTGGAATAGGCCCAATAAATTGTCCATTAATCTTAATCCTCGAGTAGATGTTACATATGTATTTCCAGATGATCTGTATAAATCTTTCATCAGAACCCCTGTCATCATTGTAGTCAATAAAAATTTATGATTGATTCTGTCAAATGCTTTGTTAAAATCTAAAAGCACTAAACCAAGCTGGCATTTACAGATCCATCTTGAGTTAATGAGATCTCTATATGAGCATAGAATGTCGAGCATTGATCCGCTTATTGGGACACTTGATTGATAAGGTTCTATTATTTTGGGCAGCATTGGCTTCAGTCTTCCATTTAGTATATGCGTAAAACTCTTAAAATCTACATTTAGTAGCATCAGAGGACGAAAATTCTGTAGCCTTTCACAGTGTGTCATTTTCAGTCTAATAGTGATCCAAGATTTTATAGTAATAATATGTTTGTTGGTGCCGGTAAGTCAATTAATGAATTATTAATAATTTTTATTATAGGGTTTTTGAGTTGTAGGGATTTATTCATTAGTTTACTTATTTATGTATTTTACATATATGTCCTTGATTGATCTTGGTAATTTTAACTGCTGGTATTAATGTAATGAATAAATATATTATTATAATAATTGAAATAATAAGTGTTGGATTATTATATAGTTTGGTTTATGAAATTTATATTTCTTTAAACTTAATTCAGTTTTTTAACTTTATAATTTCTGTCTTTAATTATTTCTGTAAATATTGTTTTATCAATATTATGTAATTTAATTGATAAAAAAATATTAGGTTTAAAATATAAATGATATTGGTGTATTTAATTTTAAATATTTCATTTGATGCAATTAGTGTTAAGTAAATGAGTAATACTATTATACTACCAAGAAATGTTAATAATAGAATATATGATAATCAGAATCTTTCTATTAATAATCCTGTTAGTATTCTAATAAATAAGGTTTGAATAAAAATTATAATTAACACAGAGTATGACCATTCCTTACGTGAATGCAGTTCGGAGCAGTGTGTCCGTCAGCAGTTTGTTGTCAACCTCCATCATCTCTGCAGCAATGATGCCCACACGCAGGCATAAAACTCGATGGGTAGGCTTTCCCTTGCAGTGCAGCCTTGATAGTACCTTAGATTTTGTGTTGTTTATGCTGTCCAATATCTCCCTATTGTCGTCCAAGGTCACTGTGATGGGAAGTGTCGACAGTAGGTCCTCTCAAGCAGCCAATTTGACATTTTGTTCATTATACAATATGGCGTAGTATGTCTCCAGATAACCACATAATTTTTGATGGGAAGTTGATCTTTGTACACTGTTCCTCCAGCATCCATCGAACAATTAATTACTTTCTGTTGTCCCCATCTGATTTCACTCACAATGTGAAATAGGAAAGTTTCGTCATGAGGAAAGCAATCCATGGTCTTTGACCGTATCTTGCTACCATCTAAGAACATCCCCGCCAAGTCAGTTATTTTCGCCTTAATGCGTTTTATTTCCAAAATACTGGTAGCTAGAGAATAAGGTCTACTATAAAAGTAGCGTAAGCAATAGAAATAGTATTTGGATGTGCACTTGTGCGAATAGGATCGGTCCCTGGAGTACTGGATGACACTTTTCTTAGTTGTGGCTTCTCATGTTGAACTCACCAACTATTTCGGTCCCAGTAACATGACTTCAGTCGAAGACTGTGGTGTCGCACAAGTACAAAGTGCGCGCCACTTACTTTCGCCGCGCGCCGCCATGCACGCACGGCGCGGCGTTCTCATGACGACAGCCACGAGCGCCCTCTGTTGCAACCCTGCTCGCGGCCACCACGGAAAGACACCGGGCACTTCGAACTGAGATAGCAACGAGTTAGGACCTTCGTAATCAGATAGGCACCATTGAAGACTTTGCTATCGTACAGGCACTAGGCAGGCCTCTAACAACTATGTATCAACATTCTGCAGTACTATGTAAAAGTTAAGTATTGTTACATTCTGTGCAATATATATCTCTTTCTAATTTACTCGAGTGTTTATAGTTTCTGGCTGCTCCCCTCTGTACCTGCACCAGCGTGTCGGTCTCATTCGGCCACTGACACCTACGACGAGGCTGGCACACAAAAGCGGCGACGAAGTCGGGACACAAAAAAGACAGTTGACCCATATCCCTTTGACCACCTGCTTCAATCCATCTTTTAACAGTAAGCCTGTTTTCAACTGCCAGGTACTGCGCCCACAAATGGTTTGTTGTTTGACATGCTGGAACGTGATATGATACATGACAGGGTTGGAAAAGTTAACTGGCCAGTACTTACAATCTATTAAATTAGCCAGGGATTCACTACTAACATAAATGCTGTCCAAGCAACTAGCTGAAACACTAGTAGTGTAAGTATAGCATACAACTTGCAGGTGGATATAGGCCCAAGTATCTTCCAGACCTAGTTCATTAACAAATACTGCCAGTTCGCCACATCTATTAAAATTTGGTGCCTGATTCTCTTTGTGGAGCACACAATAGCCATCTCCCTCTATTGTGAAATTTGTCTGACCGTTCAATAAAAGATTCACAACATCACTTTTGAAGAAGGTGCCTCTACTCCGTTTCCCATTTGAATGCCTCAGTTCCATAGCGGCCTAACCCATATTTCTTAAAAATAGCTGGTTTGTGATATACTGGGCTGTACATAATCGTCCTAATGTATGCCAAACTTGCCTATACGTTTTTTGTGGTTTGATTGGTTCTCACACCTAGCGTTATTTTTGCAAATTACTAGATGAGTATTTAAGATACCACTATATGTGCCTACTCAACATAAAGAAGGTGGAAAGGCTATTCAAAGGTAATGAGACAAGAAGAGCTGTTTAACAACAGTGATGATGATCTGAATTACGTTCCAGATGCTAATGATACTGTTCTTCAGGTAAATATGTATGTAATGGTTATGCTACATGACAACTCCACTCGTTTAGAAAAAAGCTTTAATAGTTCTTGTGGGTTTGGCATGTCTTGAACTATATAATTTTTACGAAAAAGGAGTGCAGTTAAAGAACACATAATATTCTTCATAATTTTAAAATAGTTGATATCTAATTACATGGTGAGGAATTATAGTAGATATAATTTGGGGTCACTGCCCCACCATGACAACTCAAAAATATCGATAAATTAGTACAAAAACTGGCTATATATGCAACCTTCCATAAGTACTCATGAAGTACAATTCAAACACAGTACGTTTACTACAAAAATTGGATATAAAAGACAAGTATAGTACACAAACAGCAACATAGTTGATAGTATGCCACAAAACAAAAATTGTTTAAAATTAGCACAAAACAGGCTATAAATGCAATCTTCTGTAAGTAACAGTAAGTATAATACAAAAACTATAAAAAAATTTTATGATTATATTTCAAACGATGGTTAAATGGCAGAGACCCAAAACTGACTATAAATGTCATTTTCTGTAAACACAATACAGAAACAGTAAATTACCTGATTATATTGGATTTGTTCTGTAAATGATGGTTAAATCAGTTTGCAATGTACATATGGTAATGTATATATTTTATTTTCAAAACTATATTTATTTACTCATGGAAGTAGTGCAAAAATGTTCGTTATCGAACGTCTATTTTAGTTGAAAATTTATTACTCAGAACGTTATGTTTCTCAGCAAAACTCCTTTCTTGTATGGAGAAACAACAGACCGCATCGAGTTGTAGTAGCGAGACTAATGTCGAAATGCCCAAATGCACCAAAACTAAACGAAAAATATATCTATCCAATAAATCAGATAAAAATTCGCTTCACGCTTTCCTGAGTGATAGTCTCCAGTGTTTCAAAACTAAAAATGCGAGTGTAGATCAGTTGTGGCTTACTTTCAAAGACATAATATCAGTAGCAATCGAGAGATTTATACCAAATAAATTAATAAAAGAGGGGGCTGACCCCCGTGGTACACAAAATAGGTCAGATCACTGTTGCAGAAACAAAGAAAAACGTATGAAAAATTAAAAAAGACACAGAATCCACACGACTGGCAATCGTTTACTGAAACTCGCAACCTAGCGCGGACTTTAATGCGAGAAGCCTATAGTAGTTACCACAACGAAATCCTGTCTCGTAATCTTGCAGAAAATCTAAAGAAATTCTGGTCATATGTGAAGTACACTAGCGGCAAAACACAAACAATACCTTCACTACGCGATAGCAATGGTAATACTACCGATGACAGTACTGCAAAGGCAGAATTACTAAACACAGCTTTCCGAAATTCGTTCACCAAAGAAGACGAAGTGAACACTCCAATATTCAGTCCATGAACAGCTGCCAGAATGCGAAACTTAGAAGTAGATGTTCCTGGAGTAGTAAAACAACTTAAGTCAATAAACAAAAATAAATCTTCCGGGCCAGATAGTATTCCAACTAGATTTCTCTCAGAGTATGCTGAGGCAATAGCTCCGTACTTAGCTATCATTTACAATCTATCACTCAGCGAAAGATCCGTACCCAAAGACTGGAAAGTTGCCCAAGTAACTCCAATATTCAAGAAAGGCAATAGGAGTGATCCCCAAAATTACATGCCTATCAAATTGACGTCGATTTGCAGTAGGATTTTGGAACATATACTTTGTTCGAATATTATGAACTACCTCGAAGAGAACGATCTATTAGCCAGTAGTCAACACGGATTCAGAAAGTATCACTCTTGCGAAACACAGCTTGCCCTTTATTCACATGAAGTGTTAAGTGCCATCGACAAGGGATCTCAAATCGATTCCATATTTCTGGATTTCAGGAAGGCTTTTGACACTGTGCCTCACAAGCGGCTTCTAATGAAATTGCGTGCTTATGGAATATCTCCCCAATTGTGCGATTGGATTCACGATTTCCTATCAGAAAGAACACAGTTCGTTGTAATTGACGGTAAGTCATCGAGTAAAACAGAAGTGATATCTGGCGTTCCGCAGGGAAGCGTTATAGGTCCATTACTCTTCCTTGCGTTTATAAACGATTTAGGAGACAATCTGAATAGCTCCCTTAGACTGTTCGCGGATGATGCTGTTGTTTATCGGTTAGTGAAGTCAATTGAGGATCAAAAGCAACTGCAAAGCTTTTTAGACAAAATTTCTGCATGGTGCGAAAATTGGCAATTGACACTAAATAAAGAAAAGTGTGAAGTAATACACATGGCCACCAAAAGAAATCCGCTGAACTTTAATTACACGATAACTCAGTCAAACCTTAAGGTCGTAGATTGTACCAAATACCTAGGAGTTACAATTACAAAAAACTTTGACTGGAGAGAACACACAGAAAATATTGTGGGGAAGGCGAACCAAAGGTTACATTTCATCGGCCAGCTCCACCAAAGAGACTGCCTACAACACACTTGTGCATCCTCTCCTGGAGTACTGTTGCCCCTTGTGGGACCCTCACCAGGTGGGACTGACGGCAGACATTGAGAAGGAAAGGTCGTTTTGTTTTATCACGTTACGGGGGCGGGGGGGAAGTGTCACGGAAATGTTGCAAGAATTGGGGTGGAAATCATTAAAAGAAAGACGTTATTCATTTCAGCGTGATCTGTTTGTGAAGTTTCAATCACCGACTTTTAGTTCTGAATGTGAAAATATTTTGCTACTTAGGGATACATGACCATCCCAATAAAATAAGAGAAATAGGTTCGAAAACGGAACGATGTAGGTGTTCTTTCTTCCCGCGTGCTATTAGAGAATGGAACGGTAGAGAAAAGTTATGAAAGTGGTTAATGAACCCTCTGCCAGGCACTTTAATGTGATTTGCAGAGTGTCTATGTAGATGTAGATGTAGATCACCTGGGATGTTTTTAAGTAAACCCAATATTGAGCAGGATTCGAATCACATAATGTCCCTAGGAAACATTACTTACTTGACAACACATAAAAATCATTTATGTGCCTACAATTATGTACAAAAAATATATTTAGAAAGTGTTGCCAGTAGTATAAGTAGGCCTAAACTTTGTTTCAGTGTGTATGTGCAGTAATAATATTTAGCTGTTAAGACATACATAACTGTACTGAAATGATAGCAAAGTACATAAAACAGTATGCAATTAAATTTTAAAGCATCAAAATCGATTAAAAACTTTAAAAACTTTTGTACTGTATTAAAAGCCATCTGTTGGATTCTGCAAGAACTGTTGCGTTCTGTGCTAATGAAGTGAAAAGAACAGATAGATAGATTGCGAACTAGTGTGAGTGAGACAGAGATAAGAATCAGAGCCAGCAGGAAGGCAGAGCTTGATAGCATGCTGCTAGCTATACCAGTAGCCACACTTCCTGACAGCAGTCAGACCACTGAGAGCCTTCATATAGGCAAGAGCTACACTATTTCATTCAACTTAGCAGCAAAATAATTCGCAAAAGATTTATATACTAAATGATGCTGTTCCAAAAAGCAATTTTGATTCATGTACTTGAGCTACCTGAATATAATAAACCTGAATACTGTCAGAATTATATTTAGTGGTGTAGTGCTGCCACACGATGCAATAATTGTTTTCCTGATGAAATTAGCCGATATAAAAATCGTAAATATTGAGAAAAATATTTTATAGATAAACTAAATAAATTAATGAAAATTGATTGCAATGATGCATTTGTATATACATTTTTGATAAAGGCCACATTATTGATGTATTCGATTTGTTTAATGAACGTTTTAAAGGCAAAGCTTTGCCATATACAAATTTTATTGCAAAGATAGCTTATTTTTTAAACATTGAGCTTAATGTAGAAATACATGACACAAAGCGTAACAAAGAAATATGGCAACAATTTTTAGACGTGAAACCATTAGATGTGATTCAAAAGCAAAAGGAATATGATGAATTTATGAAAGCACAGATTAGAGCTACTGCAAGATATCTACAATTAGAAGAATACACACTAGAAAATATAAATGTATCGTATGAAACCGTTAGAGCCTAGATGGATAGCTATCTTTTTTTCTGAACATGTCCTGCAATCAGTACATCAATTAATTTTCATATTTTGTCTCTCATTATTTGTAGACAGTTAAAAATTCTCTGTTAGTATTCTATGTCAGCATCACAATTCAGATTCTTGTTCCAATAGATGACTATGTAGGCTAGCATATCAATTGGTATTTTATCAATCAACGTAGCACATAACTTCATCATTGTTTTTTGTGTAGCTAGGATAATTTGTTATGAAGTTAAAAGGATTTATATCAACATGAACTTTCAGTTGCGAGACTCGCTTCATGTAACGAAATGTATCTTACAGAAAGTTATTTGGTGGCTCTAAGTTCCATGTTTTTCAGGAGTATATTCTGTAGTTCCACATGGTCACATGGCCAACTGATTATTTCTTAGATCTGTTTGAAACACTGCAAATATGGAGAAGGTGTATCAAATTATATTGAACTTTAATAGATTGTGATGTCTAATTCGACATTCGTCTTGCCACTTAATCCAGCTACTTCTACGCTTTGCAATTAATGGAACAATATCGGAATTTTTGGGGTTTTCAAGATAATGTCACGTTGTTCAAGTTCATAGTTAGGTTCATATTTAAAAACAGGTACAACAATCTCCATATTTTCAACTACAATTTTAGCTTCCTTTCGACGTGTACATGTATCATCGTTAGTAGACCATCGAAAAAGAGCATCATTTGCACTTGAACTACAAGTAAATATTACAGTAATAGCACCTTTCCACAATTCTTGCTAATAAACTTTGAAATAAACTACCTAATATTTCTAGTGGATAAAGTACTTCATTTTTCTTACTTTTTATTTTGCCAATGTGAGTAATTGGATCTTCCATAAATATTTTATCAGTAGGAGATGATGTTCAATTCAACATGAATGAGGAAGGAATAAAAGGATGTTCAATTCTAGATAAAATATTCTTTCCTTTTTTATGGTTATAAAGTAAAATAGCTATATGACATAATTATCAATTAGCTTAACATTCTACATACTATCATATACTGAATAATCTGATGTATTTGCATGAACAACTTCGAAGCTCACGTACAGTTGAGTATGATTAGAATGAACCATCCATCACGAATATGTATATTCATTTCGATATCTTTATTAGGAGTATTCAGGTTATTTTTACTCTTTTCATTCACTGGGAATGATTGAAATTGATAGATTTCAATCTTGTTCATTTATTAAGAATTAAATTAAAATTACATTAGGAACATTGAAATTCTTTAAATTATAATTTTCGTCTATTATACTTTGCTCTAAATCCTGAAATTTCTCATGAACTGGAACAAATAAAGGATGATAAGGCTCATAAATAATTTGTGTGGCAAATTCATCATTTGGCTTCAATAAAGCGATAATATTCGTTTCACAATGAACATGATCATTACACATAACATACATCAGCTAGATTCAAATTTACATTTATTAACTGAAATGGATAATCTTAGGAACATCTTTAGCAACAGTATTTTCGTTTCAATTAATAGTATGATTACTAAATTCTAGCAAACTGACTATATTATTATCGTTTTTAATGTCGATATACAGCGTAACATTATCCCAATAGTAACTCTATTTAAAATTTCATCTGCTTTAAAACGGATATTAGGCTTCTTTGTATGAATATATCTTTTCCCAAACTTTCCAAAGTGTATTGACAACTTGGAATAATTATTGTTTCGCCAATACAGTATGATTTATAATTATTCGGCGTGAAATTTGGAGTTAAAAATGTAGTATAAAATCCAACCAATGCTACACTTTTAAAACTATCTCTTAAAGGAACAGTTAATCTTTTTTTTAGTACAGATGAATTACCAATTACTTGAATTATTCTACTCATTTGTTAGTAATTAACTGAAGATAGATTGGGAACTAAAATAGGAATTACAGTAAAGAAACAAAAAAAAACATGATAAACTTTTACCTAATTCAATTAGATTTGCTATTATTAGACCAAGTTGATGCAGTGAAACTACATCATTGATTGATAATTATATTTTAGCTTCCAGATTGTTGAACTGGAATAAAATTAATCATTTGTAAATTTATTCTAAAAGTCTAGACCAATCAAAGTGTCAGGAATTTAATGAAAAATGTAAAAAAAATTGAAGAATCGACAAATGACTCTCTGGCTTCATTTATTAGTAAAATTATGGTGATTTACCATTAGATGAACATCAAGAGAATTCAGTTGCAGTATTTATTGATTTTATATTGCAAATTCAAGGTCTTGTAAGTAAATATTTTACTAGAGGTAGACAGAAAGAAAAGGGTGTTTTTATTTGGCTCAAACATATTCAAAAATACCAAAACAACTAGACCAAGATAATCTCAATTTTTTAAATATTTCCAGACACAATGACACAAATCTACATCACATTTGTCATGGATTTGTTGTTGGTGACTTGAGATATGATGGCTTTAGGTATATGTGCAATAATTGATGAAATGGTGGTTTTGGTTTCATAACTCTAGATATGGTATATAAATCAAATGATAGTACATACAACTCTCAAATAAAGTATTTTCTAATAACATAAACAGAAATGTACACATAAACATCTGACTTAATGTAATGATTAATGTCTAACAGAAACGTAAATGTTAAAATAAAGATGTAACATAAATGTAAACATTTTATAGTATAAAAATGTTCGCAAAAAATGATCATCATAAAGGACTTAGCACACTTCAAATGTATGATCCAGAGCTTGTTAAACAAGCAAAACGAAATAAAAAGAAACAGGAAGAATAAAAAGAACAATTTTAAAAATTGAAAGAAACAACCACATACAGAATATGAAAAATATACATGAAAAGATCAACCTGATATTGATGCTATACAACAAGTAAAACAAGAAATTGAAGAAATAGGTGATAATGTTCTGAAGGCTATTGAATGAAACAGAGGAGTCAAAAAACAAATGATTCCATCACCCAGAAGAATTTAAAGATATACTTCAAATCAAAAATTAAGATAATTATAGTGATAGTAGAGATTTAAATGATTTAGAAATTGAGGATTTATTGAATAAATGTAAATAGGGAGGTAGAGGTGGAAAAAAGGATGCAGCTACGAAAATAAATGTAAGTGAAAGAATGTTAAAATAAATAAATCATTGTGAAGGTACAATCATTGGATTAAGACCTTTTTTATTTGTATTGTTACCTTTTATTGATGTCTTTACTTAGTTTTTTTATTTTTATTCCTTATGATACACATTTTCTGGTAACATGAATACACAATGCACATGAAGCATTGATTTTAAGCTACATATCAACACATTATTTGTTTCTACAAACTGATAATCTTGACCATGTAAACATATAGCACAGTCCTCTTCTGTACTAGATATTATATCATAACAATTTTTATATTTTGTGTCAATGATTTAAATACACTTTTATATTTTATGATTCAATACAAATTTAAATTGATGTAAAATTATAGTAAAATCTTTCACAATTTCTGGTATTTAATTATATTCCAATCACCTTAATGTGGAAATTCTTTAAGAAAACTCTCAGACAATTTTTTTATGAAATCAACTGGAATTCCAATGTACTTTATTCCGAAATTCTTTATTAAAATCTTTAAATAAATTTTCTTGAAAGAATTTATATACCAGTTAAGTTTATGTTGAAATTTACTTATTAAATCTCCAGACAATCTTATATAATAAGGTATAAAAAATTAATTAAAATAAAAAAATCGGTTTTTATTATTTCTATATAATTATTATTTGTAAATGTATCAGCTGCTACCAAATACAAAATAAGTAATTGTTTTAATTTTTATACAGTAATGTCATTAATAAGCCAATACGTTGTTGTTTTCTCATTTAATTTTAACCTTTTATTTGCACTTTAGATATAGTTTTAGCCATTCCATTTATAGGAAATATCTTTTCTTTAGAAAAAATAAATATATCCAAATTCAGTTGTGAAAGATATAAATTTAAAATTTAATTTGAAATTAAATTATTGTATATCCTAAAATAATTTAATTGAATAAAATACAACTAATAAACATATTAATTGAATAAAATATATCGAATAAAATATAATAATTGAATGAATTGTATCTATAATAATATGTATTAATTGCATCAAATATCAAACAATTAATTGACTAAAGTATATCTATTAAAATATGTTAGTTGAATAATTATTATATATACAAAAATATATTAAATAAATAAAATGTGACACAATATTTCAATTCAGTGTAATGATTAATATAATGAAATTATAATTTTTCTATAACGAATATCATGTTGTTTCGGTTTAAAAATTGTGACAATCTATTTGCACATTGGACATCAAGTATTTTCTTTAAACCATAGATCAAGATATTCTTTGTGATATACATGTTCTCAATTAATTTTTATAAATCGATAATTTCGACTATCTGGATCATCTAAATATATAGGACATTCTTCATCTTTTATATCATCAGTTATTTTATGAAAATTTTTCTTTTTTTGTATGAATGATTCCGATAGATTTAGGTAGCATCAGATTAAGATCCAATCAACATAATGCTGAAATACGTTTATAAAATTTTCTGACGAATTTTGATGTATTGCTATTTTATCCCAATGACCTTGAAATTCTGCACTAAAATTCCAGACAGTTGCATGTTTTGATTGGCATAGCAATCATATTCATCAAATGGATTATTATTCGTAATATATTCAGCAAGCTTTTTTCGATATGTCAAATACAATTCTATAATTTGTTTTGGAGTTAAATTTTTACATATAAAATGTGTTTGTAGATCATTAATGTCATTATTATTCTTACCAACAACACTTAGTTTTTTTTCAATTTTAAATTTTTAAATTTTTAGTCATTTTACTACAGCTTTTAATTTGTATATGGTTAGGTATTCCACTTAACAGAAATAGATGAATAATTATTGTATCTAATTAAATATATTAAATGATTAATGTTTATAGCAACCAAAAATGGTGAAATTTTATTCCTTATAAATGGAGTCATCTACAATGAATATTATAGAACTGATAATTTACAGTAATAATCTTGGTATTAATAGTTATAGCAATTTAAAGAAATCAGTAATAATTAATTTTATTGCATTACATGAATTTCCTTTTCATTATGAATTATTTTTCTTTCAACGTAAATGAAGACCAAAACGACGACCAAATATAAACTACCTTTACAAATTGGATGAAGAACGTTTTGGAAATATAGAAACTAAAAAACTAGAGGAAATATTTCCATTTTCTACTAATGGTTTTTAGAAAAAAAAGAAACAGAAAAACATTTACATAATATCAAGTTGTTATAGTATTTAAAAAAAAGAGTACAAACCGTAAATTTTGAAAATTATACACATTCAGTTGAGCATAATCAATTTTTAATGCTGTGAAACCAAAACTTATTAAAATAATTAAAGAAACGTAAATACTACATTATGGTTTGACAATGAATTTTAGTTTATTTTCTGAGTACAGATTGCAGGCAAATAATCAAATTCAGGAATTCAGTAATTTGGACATCAAACACAAACCTATACTGTCATTACTGATTAAGAGTCAGTTAAAAAATTCGAGCATGGAAAGCAAGAAATTTTTTTTAAAATGTCTAATTTTCAAGCTAGAGGTTCAGGTTCGACAATTAACAGAATTATTGGTTTACAGTTAGGAGTTAGTAAATATGTTCCACTTATAGGATAATCTTACATTTACATTTAATTACCACAAAAATAAATCAAAAGATAGCTTGTATTAATGTGTAAAATAATTATCAAAAATGTTTTTTGTGATCTATAGATTCTGCATTAAATCCAGTAGATAGACAAAAATGTAAAAATCCAGATAGAACGACTAATTATAAAGAATTTGGGAAAGAATGTTAAGAAAAATAAACTAATATTTCTTTTCCTGTTAAAATTGATAACGTCCCAAAATGTGAAACTAAACTTAATATATCTATTAATGTTTACGTATTTGATTCATTTCGTTTTTCGTGTCTAGAACACCATCCATTACACTCTGGTGTGAATTCATGTAAAAAATTTTAAATATTGAGGTTTGGGCTCATCAGTAAGTGGTCGTCTGTCTGGACATTCCCACGTTCGCACAGAGGTTCCCCGTCCAAAGGAAGCTCGTTCTTGAGAGAAGTTGCCTTGGTTGTTTTTGGTGCAGCCAGTGTCCTAGCTTCCTTATTCCTGAGATGAAAACTGCAGACTTGCGTCTTACCTGGGTATGGTTTCAAATAGTTCTGATGATAGTAATTACCAAGTACTTCCAGTGCTCTCATTAACCTCTCCTCCACCACCTTGATGGTGCTTCCTTGGGAGGCCACAGCCATGTCGTCAGTATATATAAACTGCCTGACATTGGGGTGTGTTGGTTGGTCATTTGTGTATATGTTGATAACACTGGTGCTAATACACTGCCCTGAGCAAGTCAATTTTTTGGATACTCCATCTAGAGCCCGTCAAAACGGCCGCCACTCCCGCTCGGTTCCCGCAGCGCTCGCGCCCCGCTCTCGACAGCTGGCGGCAGGTAAAGGGTTGGTAGAGGGGGAGCGATGACGTCACACTCGCGAGAGCGAGACGTTTCGGGCAGGACGAGTCACGCTACTCCGGGTTCTCGTCGCGCCCGCCGGGACGAGCTGCACTTGGCTGAGCCGCCTCAGCCTAGTCGGCGCACGCCGCCGGCTGCGTGTTCACACAACGCGCCGGACGTACCCGAGACAAAAAAGGGGGAAAATACACTTTTTCGATTTTCACGTTGTAAAAATTGTTCACGGTATACAAGACGACGTTTTATGAAATTAGTTTTTCCTTACTAGCTTTGCCTTGCCTGTGAAAAAATAAAAAAGGCTAATTTCATTCCGCACGAGTTTTTAGTCCCGTAACGCTCCTCACTCGATTGTGATGAAAGTATGCGTTTAAAAAATCTGATTTTTGGACACATTATAGTAAAACATCTTAGCTTTTGTATACGACATTCACCTTTTCGTAATTCCTAACAGTTGTTTTCAAATGACGCCATTTCTCAAGTATATGCACTTGATTTACAAATCGTGTATTGAAAAAGTTAGATAGCGGGCAGGTTACTGTTCTATGATTTTTAGACCATATATTACAGCGAGTGAAATGGAGCTAAAAGAACAAAAAAGTTTTTGAAATGGTAATCGCACTGATATCTACCTCCTTTCAGAAGTAATTGCAAGTAATCTGAGCGCCCTCGGGCCGCGATCACAATTTACGAAATCAGCCTGTGTTGTGCGTAGCCTGAAGCACTGCAGTGCCGAAAAATCTGAATTGCTGGCTACGTTTGTCGGGCCCTCGTAATGTATTAAAGATCCATAATCAGAGAACAATAATGAGCTAATTTTTCTTGGGTGGCAACCGATTACAATGGACAACTATCTGCTACGGTTTTACAGCAGATCATACTTGACTTTGAGAGGCATACATCCGGTTTTTTCCACATAATACAATTCATGGAATTTATATTTCGTGTTTGGAACTAGAAGAGAAGAACAAAGTAATGTAAACTGCGACTTTGCTCTTAATGGACTGAAATAAAATTTTGTGTCATTACAGTTAACTGCTTTCTAGTTGCAGGTGAACGAGAAAGACAAAAATAATTTATATTTATTGATTCTACTCCTAAGACACAATATTTACCTTTTCGCTTTTGTAGCTTTCGGAAAATGTGTTCCCACAGGGTGAAAATAATTGTATACAGTGTGTCGACATAAATGCGGTACTTTCACATCTGAGATGAAAGTAAGAATGAACTGAGTTGCTTTTAGTAAGCTGTCTGAGACGAACAACGTTTCTACGAACATTTTTCTGTATCATTTGAAGACAATTTTCTTTGTTTGCAAGATGGTACTTTCGAATTTTCAACATACGCTGGTTTACTTTAGCCTCAGACACTGCAGGACAGGTCAGTAAAGGATGAGAAGCGCCTGTCACTTTTTTTCTAACTTTTTTTCCGAGGGAAGGGGAGAGCTTGTCCCCACCTATAAGGAATCCCAATCCACTGTCAGCAGAAGATCGATTGCTGGCCACTTCAAAAATCCAGCTAACAGTTCATTGATTTTATTATATTATATATTAAAAGAATCTACGAAAACTAAAGTCAGTCGGACAGACTAAACTACCCAGCTGATTTCCTTCATTTTTGTGTAAAACTAAAGGTATTCATCCACTTTATCTACACTCAAACGGGATTTCCTTCTGTATATTTCTTATGGGGATGTCCTGGCTGTAAATTAAAGTCATTCGTTCAGGCCGTTTTATCTGACCCGATTTCTTCATTTTCGCTTTAAACGGAAGGTATTTATTCGCAGATTTGTCATCAAGTATCATAATTAACTTAAGTCTCTCCTTCCTTTACTTTCATTCAAATGCGGGATACTTCTGTCCTTGCATTGAATATTTTAATCGGTTTGTTTTAGGATATCTTCGGTTCTAAATAAAGTACACAGTTGTCTTTGACCTAACAACACTCAACGGATCAAGATCGTTTATAAGGGCTTTTAAACACTTGTACGGATTGATTCTGAAGAAAGCTATGCGTGATCATTCAACTTTACTTCCATGTCATCCCAACGTTTTAGTCATTCCACTAACGGTGCGAAGTATTCGCAAGTGTCCTCTATCTTTCTTATATATTAAAAGAAACTATTTTATAATTATAATTGATTTTAAATAAGTGTTTTGATATGAATGTAAGAAAACACAAGCTTATATAATATTCTGTATACTGTTACTATCTATAATAAATATTTTTAAATGATAAATATTTAATTTTACTTATTTCCATTTCACATGACTGGCCACTAATGTTGCAAAGTATTTGCACAGGTCGCCTAGTTTTATTACTATTGTTCTCACACTGTAGCGAACCGTCGAATTTTATGAACATAAGAAATAGGTGGTAATGCACTCGTTCCATCCATATAGACTAACATTTAGGAGAGTATTTCCTTCCTTTAACATTCGATATCTTTAATATTACCGGCGCGAGTCGGCGCCGGCATGAACCAATTGGGTATGGTGTTGCTTCTGCAGCACAAGTATCACAAGTCTCCAGCCTGCTTTCAGCTAAAGCTCCTCTGCATGATTTTTTTTCAATTATACTTATGATAATACATTTATTTTTCCTCCATTACTATTAATTCTATAATATGAATTTAAAAAATTAAGAAATGTTTAGTTTTTCACTTAAGGAAAAACTCTCCTAAATGTTAGTCGAAATTAATGGGATGGGTCCATATCACATATTTCTAATGTGCTTATAATTCTATGAGTCACTACAGTGTGCAAACAATAGTAATGAAATTACAAAATCAATTAACATCTGGATCGAAGTAGATGGCAGTGAACAAGTACTGGTCACACCTGTGTTTCCTTCGATCTTCTGCTGACAGTGGGTGACGATCCCTTGTTGCTGGCCACAAGCCCACTAAGAACGAAAAAACAAATCACAACATGAAACAAATGACACCTGCTTCTCATCCTTTACTGATCTGCATTGTCTGAAGCTAAACTAAATGTGCGCGTTTTCCTTTCATTGAAAGTATAAAAATCGATGAAAGTACCATGGAGACAAGGAAAATTGTGAGATTCTGGAAATGTTCATAGAAAAGCAGTTCCCATCAGAGAGCTTCCTAACAAAATAAATACAAATTCTGAGAACCGTGTGGAGTTCTTTGAAAGTGGAGATGAGCTGAAACATAGTACAGCGTGTACCACATAAATCTGGCACACCTGACGTACCCCCCATGGCCATAAGTTGCAGCATCCCTTATCAGGAGGTAACTAAATGTCTTTAATTTTACTGCTATGTACTCCTACTTTAGTCTACGTCTGAGGAATAGCGCTTTTATGTGAGACACTGTATATAAATTGTTTCACCTTGTGGTAGAACATTTTCTGGGAGTTACAAAAGCGAAAATTAGAGAAGCTTCAAATGTTTGTTAAGCTTAAGGGACTTAACAACGGGGTCATCAGTCCCTAAACTTACAAACTACTTATGAACTACCTTATACCAAAGACGACACAAATATCCATGCCCGAGTGGGGGATTCGAACTCCCGACCGTAGTGGCCGTGCAGACTGTGACTGGCGCGCCGCAGTCCCCTCGGCCACCGCGGCCGGCTTAAGAGAAGGCTAAACAATGTAATCTTAGGTGTAGATGCATCAATAAATGTAAGTATATTTTTGGGTTTCTTCCGTTTATTATCCTCAACTAGAAAGTCATTGAGTAGAATTTCAGAAATTTTATTTCAGTCCATCAACAGCAAATTTGCAGTTTACATTAATTGTTTCTGCTCTTGAAGTTTGAAACACGAAATATGTATTCCATTAATTGTACAATGTGGAAAACGAACTACTTGTATACCTCTTAAGTGAAGTATTACCTTACATAAAACCATAGCAGATCATTGTCCATTGTAATCGGTTGCCACCCAAGAGTATAGCTATTTTCTGGTTATGAATTATTAACACATCACGAGGGACCAACATACGTGACCAGCAAATATTTTTTTCTGCACTGCAGTGCTTTACGCCACGCTCAACACACCCCGAGTTCGTTGGCTTGCGGTCGCGGCATGATGCTGCTCAGATAATTCACAATTACTTGTGAAAGGAGGTAGATATCAGTGCGACTACCGTTTCAAAAACTTTTCTGTTCTTTTAGCTCAATGTCACTCGATGTAATGTATGGCCTAAAATGCATAATACAGTAAGCTGCCCGCTATCGAACTTTTTCAATACACGATTTGTAAATCAAGTGCGCATACCTGACAAAAAGCATCATTTGAAAACGATTGTTACGAATTTCGAAAAGGTGAATGTTTTATTGGAAAGCTAAGATGTTGTACAACCCTGTGTCCAAAAATCAGATTTTTTAACCGAATACTTTCATCAAAATCGAGTGAGGAGCTTTACGAAACTGAAAACTCGTGCGGAATGAAAAGTAGACTTTTTATTTTTTCACAGGCAAGGTAAAGCTTGTAATGAAAAAATAAGTTGATAAAACGATGCGATGTGGTCTTATATACCGTCAAAATTTCTTACAACTTGAAAATCGAAAAAGTTGTTTTTCCCCCTCTTTTTCGTCTTGGCACATCGCCGCTCGGCTCGGCCCGGCCGGCAGTGTGAACGCACCGTCGTAGACGTGTGCCGGACGGGCGCAATTATTAACGGCGTCGTGGGAGGGGCTGGTCGTGCGCATGCGCACTGCTGTCGGCTGTTCCACATGCCAGGCCAGCCGGGAGTACCGAGACTTCTCGCTCCCGAGACTGTGTTATCGGCACTGCCGGCTCCCGGGTGCGGCGGTCTCGCCAGCCGCTTCCTCTGGCGGGAACGAGCGGGAGCCACGCCGTGTTTGACGGCCTCTAACTCCATCAGCTGCTTTTCCCTTGCAATGGGACATAAAAACGCCTGTTCTTTAGTATGCACTGCACAAATCTTGAAAGTCTGAAGTCCACATTCGCCTGATAAACCTTATGTAGCAGTTTACTGTGATTAATGGTATCATAGGCTGTGCTAAGATGAACAAAAGCCACACCAGTCACCTGCTGTCTTTTATACCCGTCTTCAGTATACTGGGTTAAATTCAGCATTTGCACAGTACATGAACATCCTGGCCTAAATCCAACTTGTTCAGGACTTATATCTTCATCTACATGGTTGGATATTGTATTGAGCACCATTCTCTTGAGGGCCTTGAAAAGATGGCACAGCAAGGATACTGGGTGGAAGTATTTGACATCTGTTGGCTTCTTTTGTGGTTTTAATAGCGCTACCACTCTTGCTTTTCTCGACACTCTGTGAATTTGCATGGTGATGAAGCAGTTGTTCATCAGGTGTGTTAGTCATCTTAGGGTTTCTAATTAAAGATATCAAGTATATCCATTAAAAATTACAGAAAGTAAGAAAGAGCAACATGTAAATTTATTATATTTTAAGTATAATGGAAACTCACATTATTGTTAGATTAATGATTTATCTCGACTTATTTCAGCCCAAATTTTAAAACATATGTTTACTACATTTAAATAGGAAAGAAAAATTAGACAAAACTGTCTAGTTAACAGACCATTAAAAGTAGAGATGCCAGAAAAAGGTTCCTATATCCATTTAAAAAATTATCAACATACATAGAAAGTTATTTATGCTGATTTTGACAGATTATTATTGAAGATGGATAATTGTCAACCAAATCTGGAAAATTCAAATGCAATGAAATATCAAAAACAAACCTAGTGGTTTCTATTTTTACATTAAATATATAAATGGATATTATAAAAATCCTGTGTTTATAGAGGACCAAACTGCCAAAAACAATTTACAGATTGTATCAAAAAACAAGTAGAAGGAATGATACCATTAACTCCTGAAGAACAATCAAGACATAATAAATCGAAAGTTTGTACATTGTGTAGATGTCATTACTCACACTAAAATAAAATAGTTCATCATCATGATCAATTAAATGGAAAATATATAAATTCATTATGTAATAATTCCGATTTACAGTTAAAACATTTACTTTTGTAACAATTTATTTACACAATTTATGAGGTTATGATTCACAATTGTTTGTAATAGAACTTGATTATGATAATAAAGGAATCGATTTAATACAAAATAAAGCAATTAGACATACTAGTTTTGGAAAAAAGTCAGAAGCTTTGAAATTGAGGTTTATTGAGACATTTAAATTTATGTCATCTCCACTTGACAAACTTTCATCCAATCTGAAAATGGATCAAATGAAAAATATTAGAAAACCTTACTCAGAAGGGTTATAAAATCTAGTGATTAGAAAAGGTGTATAACCATATGATTACATGGATTCTTGGACAAAATATGAAGAAATAGAACGACCACAAAAAGAAGAATTTTACAATAAACTCAATGACTTTGAAATAAATGATAAAGATTATGAACATACAAAATTAATTTGGAATAAATTTAACATAAGAAATGTTGGTGATTATCATAATCTGTGTTTCGAAAATGATGTACTGTTATTCCCTGACGTGTTTGTGAATTTTAGAAAAACATGTATAAAAGCATACGATTTAGATCCTTCTTGGTATTTTACTGCACCTGGTTTATCATGGGATTCAAGGTTTAAAATGACAGATGTTAAATTATAATTGCTACATGTCCACAATATGAGTTTGATAGTTGAAAAACAAAGCAAAAAAGAGCTGGTATATCATAATGTTGTAAATGGCATGTGAAAGCAAGTAATAACTTTATGAATGATTATGGTGTTAAAAAGGTATCCAATTATTAGGCATATTTAGATGCAAACAATTCATATGGTTACAATATGACTCAGTATTTACCACATGATGGATTTGAATGGCATAAACTAAATAATTTTGAATGTACAAAAATAAGTGAAATTTCAGATACTGCTGCAGTTGGATATATTTTCAAAGTAGATCTAGAATATCCAAAAGAATTACATGATTTACATAAAGATTTACCATTAGTTTCTGAAAATAAAATTGTACCAGGAACTAATGAAAGTAAGTTGTTGAGTAGTCTAAATGATAAATATAATTATGCAGTTCATTATAGAAACGTCAAACAGTATTTATTGTTAGGAATGAAAATGACAAATATTTATAGAATTTTAAAATCAGATTGATTTGAATACTCAAATGACAACAAAACCTAAAAATAATTTTGAAAAAGGTTTCTTTAAGCATATGAATCATTCAGTATTTGGTAAGACAATGGAAAAGAGGGTGGATATAAAACAAGAGTGATATAAAATTAGTTTCAAATGGTGAAAAGTGTGATAAATTAACAGCTAAACCAAACTTTAAACAATAAACTATAATTAATAGAAATCTTGTTACCATACATATGAATAAGACGAAAAATACATTTAATAAACCAATCTATGTTTGAATAAGTATACCTGATTTATGTAAAGAACTGATGTATGATTTTCACTATAGAATGATGAAACTAAAATATGGGAAAAATATTGAGTTGCATTATCAAGATACTGATATTTACATATAGAATATAAGAACAGATGACTATTATGAAGACATGAAATCAGTGATTGATTACTTCGATACAAGTGATTATCCAACAGATAATATTTACAATATTCCACAACTAAACAAGAAAGTTGTAGGAAAAATGAAAGATGAATGCAATGGACAAATAATGGAAGAATTCTGTGGTTTAAGAGCAAAAATGTAGGCTTATAAATTCGGCTGTTTGTGTACTATACTTAACTATTACTTGTCTTTTATATCCAATTTTTGTAGTAAACTTCTTTTGCATTGTACTTCACTATTACTTACAAAAGTTTGCATTTATAGCCAGTTTTTGTACCAATTTATAGTTATTTTTGAGTTTATGGTTTAGCAGTGCAAATTTTATCTACTAATTACATCTGTATGTAGTAAAAAGGTGCCTAAGGAGTAATGCTCCTTGGAGCCTTGCAGTTGTGTCATACTATGATTTCTATGCAGATGAGACAGCAAATTTTTGACAGTTTTTGAATCATGACTTGGTCTCTATAAAATGTGTTTAAAACTGGAGAAATTGGTGAGAAGTTGTTAAGTGGAGCTATGGGAAAAATGGTTTCCCAACACAGTAAGACAAGAAAATACCGACTTAAAGATGAAAATGGTGAAAACAAGATAATATAGAAAAAAAATCTTTCAGGGAACGCTATGAGTATATGGCAGTATAACTAATGCATGTAAGAGGAAGAAGGTGAATGGAACACCTGAAAGTGACAAAAGAGGCAAACATGTGCCACAAAACAAAACAAAATCTACAGATGAGGAGCGGGTTTATCGATTTTTTGAAAGTTTCTGGCATACAAGAGCCATTATTGTCACTGAGATAGCTCATGCAAATATTTATCAACAGGTCTCAATATGAGTGTAATGTTTAAACTCTAAAACGAAGAGTGCAATCTTATAAGTTACAGGGCAGTTTCAGAGTACAAGTTTCGCCAGATTTTCAATACAAGATTCAACCTGCATTTTAAACAACCATAAAAGGACACATGCCATATTTGTGATGAATTTCATGGAAAGATAGCCCCGAAAAAAATGAACTGCTTGGGCAGTATGAACTTCATTTAAGAAAAGCAGAAGCTTTGAGAGATATGAAGTTACACTACCAGAAGCAGAGTTCGTTTTGTTTGCAGATGATACAAGTATTGCAATAAAGAGTACGTCAAGTATATTGATAGAAAAGTCTGCTAATGATATTTTCATAAACATTAATAAATGGTTTAAAGCCAACTCATTGTCATTAAACTTTGAAAAACGCACTACATGCAGTTCAGAACAAGCAAGAGATTTCCTGACAGCATATGCATTAAATATGAAGAAGAGCAGATAGAAGAGGTTGACAGAATTAAATTCCTGGGATTACAGCTTGATAATAAATTTAGTTGGGAGGAGCACACCACAGAACTGCAGAAACGACTCAACAAATCTGTATTTTCAATACGAGTGTTATCAGACATAGGAGACATAAAAATAACAAAGCTTGCATACTTTGCTTACTTTCATTCCTTAATGTCATATGGTATAATATTTTGGGGTAACTCTTCAAGTCAGTCAAAAGTCTTCAGAGTCCAAAAACGTGTAATACGTATTATTTGTGGAGTAAATTCACGGACGTCTTGTAGAAGCCTCTTCAAAGAACTGGGTATATTAACTACTGCCTCTCAGTATATTTATTCCTTAATGAAATTTGTCATAAATAATATATCCCTTTTCCCAACAAACAGCTCAGTTCATACATACAATACTAGAAATAAAAATGATCTACACAAGGATTTAAAAGCACTTACTTTAGTTCAAAAAGGGGTCCACTACTCAGGAACACACATTTTCAATAATTTACCATCAAGTATAAAAAATTTAGCTACAAATAAAGATCAGTTTAAGAGGAACCTAAAAGACTTTCTAGTGGCCAACTCCTTCTACTCCATTAGTGAATTTCTAAATTGTACCAAATGATGCATGCACTCATACTATATTAGTATTATTATATTATCAGCAAAAAAAAGCTTAAAAAAACATGTATCTGTATTTATATTATAAGTGTATGTATTTGTATTTATATTATTAGTATTATTTGTTATTCAACTTGTAAATTTTGTTTCTTGACATGTTCCACATCCACGAGGATCCCCTCAATATTGATCTACGGAACAAATAAATAAAATAAAATAAAAATAAATAAGAAGAGAGGCATAAGTGAAGCAGTTCAATGTAACGGTGCAAAACAAGTTCTTGCTTTTAATTTACAGAAAACACATACTAACCCAGTATTAACAACAAATGTAGCTTATTACAAGTGTCACTTAGGGGTCTACATTGTAGGAGTACATGATTAAGTTAGTAACCATGGTCATATGTACATCCGTGGGCCACCAGAAATTGCCCCATGCCTTTTATACCATATTATAAATGGTCTCCCACGAACCACAAAAGTATTACTACTCTCCAGTGACAGTTGGGATGGCCAAAGCAGAAACATAAAAATGACACTGATGTTAAGCTACGTATTTCATCAAGCTGAGATACAAAATATACAACAGACGTTTTTCCTGCCCACAGTTTTTATACTTGTGATCAAGATGTTGACACAATTGAAAGGAAATAGAAATACCATGGAAAGAAGAAGCAACCAACATTTGTTGTTCATGAAATGAGAAATTTACTTTTCAGTACAAAATCCTCAGAAGAAAGCATTACCAACGGAAAGTAAATATGAAAACTGACAAAAGTGGAACAGTTGAGTATGCGAAGGCTAAGGATTCCCAAAGAACATCCAAAAATATTATTCTACACGATGATGTTGGCTTCAGTGCACTAGACATTGGCAGAAAGTGAATGACGTGCTAGCCGCCAGTTCCCAGAAAGTTTACAACAATTATAACGTAATGGTAGAAAATTATCAAAGAAAAAACAAGTATTTGCAGGGACCTTTGAAGTTTGTGCCAGCATAACAGTGTCAGCTTTACTTGTCTCTTGAAGGGAGCACAGGAAGTGATCCCTGCATAAGGTAAGAGTGATGAAGGCACAGTGACATGAGTTGCAGTCTTCTGCTTCAGTGTCTTCGGGAAGAAGACCCCCGAGGAGGACTCAAAGAAACGTGCCTTTTCGCCGCTTTGTGGCTCAGTCACTGGAAAGTTTAACCGACTCCTTAAGAGACACAAGATCGACTCGATCTTCAGGGCTCCTTCAAAAATACGTCAGTTGATGAGACCTGTTAAAGATGATGCAGACCTAAGAACACCGGTAGTGTATAAAATACCTTGCTGTTGTGGACAATTTTATATAGGAGAAGCAGTGCGCACTATTGAACAGCGCTGTGTGGAACACGAACGATATTATCGTTTACGTTATCCCGAAAAGTCAGCAATAGTGGAACACGGAGTGGCAGACATCGTATTGCGTATCCATAATTATAAGAACGACCAGTTTCTCAAATACAAATGTTTGTATAGCTTCTGGGACTTAACTACGGGGTCATCAGTCCCTAAACTTACAAACGACTTATGAACTAACTAAGACTAAGGACGGCACAAATATCCATGCCCGAGGGGGGATTCGAACCCCCGACCGTAGTGACCGTGCAGACCGTGACTGGAGCGCTTCAGTCCCCTCGGCCACCGCGGCCGGCTGCACGGGATGCCCTCTTCGTATATAATCGCAGTGCCACCCAGATTACCTGTGTTTAGAACTGTATCGTGTCTGGTGATCCTATTGATTTTCTCTGTCACCATTTCCTGTAACAGCGCAATATTGACGCCAGCCGCATACAAGTAGTCTTTAAGGCACTGAATGTTCACATCGGAGACTATTCTACTAATATTGATAGACGCTAATTTATAAGCTTGCATTTAAGCATTTGATATATATTATCTGTAATTTTAGTTTCCATTGTTGCTGCATGTGGTGCATGTTCTGATATATTGCTGTTGGTGGTGTTGATACCACCTATCCCGACGCTAAATGGTGTTGTTTGTGTTTTACCACAGTTAGGGACATAAATCCATCAAACGCATTTACCCTAGGGGAAAGAAAACCCATACTTCTCAGTTGTTTTTTTCGTATTATTAACTACGTATGTAAGACAGTTGTTAACAATTCTATATCTATTTCCATATTTTGAACTGTTGTTCGTGAAAGGTCGTTGGTTTGTTCGACTCTTGCGTCTGACGAAACGCTCCCGTGCCCATCCGCGTCCCAATCCGTACCTGGAGGAGGAGGAGCTTCCCGTCTATGTGGACGACCATGTGGCCTCAGGCGGTGGCGGGTCATTTACGCACATTTCTTGTTCCGATCTGTCGGATATTAACTACGTGACGTTTGCCTCCAGCCTCCCTCAACTGACACAAGGTCTTACTTTCGGTTTCAATTTTTTAGCAACTTCAGAAGCACCTTCATGGGCAATTCGATTCTTTTGTTCTTATGTTGGGACGACTCTACACGACAGGTCAAGTTACTGTTTTCTGCTGGCAAACCCCCAGGGAAGTTATCTGTAATTCCGGCTGCATCTCTAACAGTGCACGGTGCGACAGGTTCTGTACTTCCTAAAACCACTGGTGTTGTTTTGGTACTGTTCGATTCAGTCGGCTGTTCTTGGGAAGTACTCGCGGCAAGGCTCTGTGTGGTGGCGGTCACAGCGGTGTCAGGAGGCGCGGCCTCAGCTGAAGCATCCTCAAATTTCTCGTGCCACTCTACTCTTGGTGTAGTTAGCGTCACCGCCAGAAATGTCATCATTGTCGTTTCTGTCACGACGAATGTCAGTGGCACGAGCAGGCACGACCGCAACCTGCACAGGCGTGAGCACGTCAGCAGCTACGTCCGCTTACGTTATCGGCTGGTCTAAAGCGATCTGAACAATGCGCCATTTTGAATCCCAATCCGACGTCAGTGTTGTATGCGTTGTGCGGTGTAGCGAAATGAATCAGCCAATATTTAGTGATTTCATTGTTTCACAATGTGAAATGGTTGGTTGCGCTGCTCCAAACTGCTAATATAATAGCAGACATGGTCACTGTAAGTTCTATCGGTTTAGTTTATACATAGATTGGTGTGACAGGTGACTTGTAAATACCAGACGCCAAGTATGGACGTCAAAGTCGAGCAACTATCTGTGTAATATTAAGAATAAAACTGTTTTATTTGTATTAGAAATATTTATGCTCACAGAGAGGTAGTAATGAAAATATAGGCCTATATGTAAACAATCGTTTATTTTAATTTTGCTAGATTGTTAACGTAACACGGCATACAGTGTGTTTAAAATAAGCCCCTTTTCTTTATTTTACTTAGACCAATCGAGTTAATTGTATTTTAAGCGAGGCATGAGTGCAGCTGGCTTTACCCAGCTAGGGGTTTTTCAGTTATATTATTTGGCATTAGTTCAGTGTTTAAATGTGACTCTCAACACAGCAATATGTAGGCCTAAGTGTAGCTGTGAACAGGATGCCTGGAAAAAGAAACAATAATAATAATAAATTGAACTTTGCGAATAATGCAAACAGGAAATAAGTCGTACATGAAAGGCATTAAATTTGAAACTTAGCATGCTACATTTACTTCATTTCAAAGGCCATGCTACCAGAGAGACTTTATTTGGTCGATATCTAACGAAACCAGACGTTCAAAGTTATTAAACACATTTTGACGTAAAATCTTAAATATGGTGTGTGTAAAATATGCCAGATATTAGAGGGAGAATTCGGGAAGTACAGTATTACAGTTTATCATTATCCCGTTACTGTTTTCGAATGCAAGTCTTAGTTACCTTAAAAATACGTGGATGTACATATATAAACCAGAAAATACCATACATTTAACGCATTTTAACTGTATGCGGCAAATATTTAGTAAATATTAAGGAAACACATGCCTTAATTTGGAATGTAAGTGAATGTAATATATCTCAAAATACCCATACAATCACTAATAAACTTATGTTGCTTGCCTCCTTCAGTCAAATGTAAGCAAATAAATTTACTATGCTGTAATATTTTCTGCGTTAGGAGAGTATATTTAATGGCCTTAAAAGCATATTAAAGGGCGTATGTGTTCCGTAGTTTTTAAATGCGCACCTTTAACGTGGGCTTCATAATGGCGGATTGTTCTGCTTTTACTACATAGTGCTCTAGGCTGGTCTGGTCAGCAGTTGTGGTCTAACAGGGGGGGGGGGGGGAGGGTTGGAGGAGAGGACTGTCCCGGACCTCCCCTCTTGGGGGGGGGGGGGGCTGCAAATACCTCAAAAGCAAGTTTTCTTTTTCTTGAGCGCTCTTGGCCTTCGATCTGGGACTTCCCAATCTCGAAAGCTATTTTCTTTAGACTATGCCGTGCCTCTTGTCCTGGGTGGTTTCCTAATCTCAAAAATTACTTTTTTATAGTAATAAAATTGGTGGGGGGCCTCATTTTGTTTTGCCACCGACCCGGGCCTCCAAGAGCCTTTGTCGGCCACTGCTTGTGAAGCCTGTCAACAAGCACAGCCCGCGGCAGCTGCGCGAGCTCGTGCGTGGCTGGCCCTAGTAAACAACTAGTGCTTTGAAGCCAACGACGTTAACCCTCTCATTCCCAATGTTGTTCCCTGACAATAACGTATTAAAAGCTGATTTATACCGTCTAACGTGCAGCCGCTGGTTAGGTGCTGCCACTATCACTCAGTCACTAATGCGCAAATTACATCCGACTTTAAATGAACCCTATCCCTGCAAGACAGTGTGATTCCAGCGGCGAACCCGTTAGCCTTCCGAAGACAAGCTGTTGCTGAAATAGTTAAACAATTAGAATACGGAAAAGGGGCCTATATTCCATGAAATAAGACAGCTTATCCCGGTACTTTTTTTAATTATACACAAATTTATTTACCTTCAGCACAAAGGGTTCAATTAGAGCTGAAATATGTGAGCACATACAGAGATGTAATGTGTCACCAAAAATATACAGGATAGCAATAATAGGCGGAGAATAAACTGAATTATCCTACCAAACATTATTCGTCAATGGCTTGTACTTAAATGACGTCTACCAAATGGTTAGTTCGTAGAACGAAAATGACAGTGCATTGACTCGGTGGAAAAGTACACTAACGCGGTATTGACGCAGTTGTGCAACACAGTACCTATTTACAGCTGGGCTGAGGCGATGTGACTAACTGCAGCTCTGAAACGCTGCAAATTATTTAGTCTGATCTGGCCAAACAAAGTGGCAATACTTTCTACGTTTCCGTAAAGCGGAAAACCAATATACAACCCTAGTTCAAGGCTAAAGTTGGCTCAGTATATGTGAGGCCTGCACCTATACGACCTATGCCCAGAATCAATCTCCCTTAGGAAAAATTTAACTTACTTCACACGTATAGTGCAGCGCAAATCGCATGCACTTCCGGCTCTGGAGAAGCTAGGGAACCGGGTCATCTACCAAAATGTCCGTGCGAGGTGCCTGGGATGCCCACAGCACAGCTCCAATGAACAGGCGGCTTAGAAAAGCATGTAGCCAGCCGCGCGACCAATCGCGTTCCACGTATTTTCTCCACGCGGCGGCGTTCTCCCCGAGAGCTGCCGAAGAAACCCGAATAACGTTGCATTAACTTCCGAGGCGGAGCCTTCGGAAATTACCCTAGATATGCAGCGCTGTCTAAAAATACCCGCGCTACTTCGCTCAACACCTGGCGTACAGGCGAGCGTTATTTCCCACCGAATTGCACAACATTACGTGAACTACTGAATACTATATGCTACTAAAAATGGGGTAATGCATGCATTATGTACACAATTATTATTAATGTCAATAAACGCAATAACCATCGAATAATTGAATAATTATATAGAACATATCTGGTCTTATTGGTATGGCAAAGAAAAAATTGCATTGTAAACTTGTAATATCGCTGGTATATCTGTCAAAATAGCTGTCAAACATCGACAACATAAGAATTATTAAAAAAAAGTATATTTACAGCTAGATAGGAGCTATAACAACAACAGTTCTTTTACATATGTAAATAAGAACGTATACATATAAGAGAATCAGCGATCTTACAAGGGTAAGAACAGCTACCAATGTATATATAAAGTACAATTATCTTCTTAAATTAAATAGTATAACCACCTTTGTCTTTTACAGTAAACCTGACGATGGCATTCACGCCGAAACAGGCCTGTCGTATTAAATAATTTAACACAAAGCAGCGTCTCTGGTATCAATAATTTACAATGTCTCTAAATGACATATATGACGCAGCGGGCCCAGAAGATTATAAATTATTAGAAGTTAAGCTGAAATTAAACAATATGTGCTTTATACAAAGACTTCTTTCTATTAGCACAGTTCAATCAGTATCGCTTCCAGTTCACGTCCTCTGATACAACTGCATTTAATCGCCGGGCAACAGAGGCAACAATCTTTCTAATGAATCTGTCACTCTGTGACATCTCTTCCCACGCAGCGTGACCTGCTTTCGACAACGCTGCCTTCGATGGCGGTGCAGTTCTTTTGCTCCTAATACTTTTTCCATATCTGCTTACACGTCCTCTATGGGATTGAGGTAAGCAGCTTTTGCAGGCTAGTCCAACAGCTCAATGTCTCCTTTCATCTGAAACCAGTGTCCAGCGGCGGAGCAAGGCGTGGGCGACGTGGCCGACCGCTCACGCTCCCGCGCTGCTAGGGGTCTCGCGCCTTCAACGTTTTATCAAGTTTCTTTAACTCGTGAAAAAATATTCATCTATAACCGTTGAAATACGTGACTCCAAGCAAAGATTTTACTTATCATACAACAATGAATCCCAGTGACTAGAAAGCACTTGGTAATACTAGCCAACAACTTTCGGAATATAGTTTTGTCTCGTGCATTCTCCACTTATGTTGCATGCACAGCGCAAAGAGTATATGCCAGTGTTCCGTTTAGGCTGAACTCGATTACACCGGTCGTGCGTCATTCCCAACAACCATTAGCAGTACTTATCTAAAGCGCCATACAGCAGTATGAAATGGGTAGGTGATACCTACGTTCACGATTCTCAACGTCTAGAGATCTAATTTAAATACCGCGTGCACTCATGCTAACGTACGTTCTTATCTAGTGTTGTGTTATTTTTTAATTCTTACATTATTACGTGGGATTACTGCTTTTCAAACGGTAAAAAATTAAATAACTACGTAGTAATTGTTTATCGGTGTCGTACATTGAATGAAATACCGAAGATGTTTAATGCTCATAACGTGTTTGTTATTGAAGAAAAGCAACAGTATACGTGCATATTTATTTAAAATAAATAAAAAAATAGTTTACACACATATACCATAGAGTGTAAGTGAAACTAATGTGATGTCTTACACCATGTGACGTATAAGTTAAATACAGGATACCGCAAAAGAAAGACAATAAAGATTTCCGAAAAAATTGACCCTTCACACAACTTTATACATTAGTGCACTACCATTCTGGCTGAGTTGTACGAGAAACTGAAAATATTAATGATACGTAATATTTTTCTTGATACAGAGTGCTTCGATTTTACTTATCAGAAATGCGTTGAAATAGAGCTACTCTCGAAGCTGCTTCTTTTTTTATTATTCTTTAATTTTGTAATCGAATGTACAACTCCCAGGTGCAACAGTAAAAGGTTGAACGAATTATAGGACTTTCTATTGTTTTTATAACGTTGTCATTCGATGCCTTTAAATTGCCGTGATCTATTGTGTCTTTACATGTTTTTGTGTTTCCAGAATGCGTGTGGCGCGGTGGAGAGAACGAGCGCGGTTGTTCGCCGTCGGAGCTTCGAGTCCTCGCTCGGGCATTGGTGTGTGTGATGTCCTTATCATAAGTTAAAAGTTAATTTAGGTAGTTCGTAAGTTGAGGCATTAATAACCGCAGCATTTAAGTCCCCTAGATTTACAAACATTTGATTTGAATTTCGTAATGCGTATACAGTGAAAGACGTCCTATGCTTATAAAATGTAACACAAAACGCCTACATTTTATTTTTTATTTTACACGAATGAGGTGGACAAAATGTTATACTATTATTTTGTTGGCGTAAGAAGTATGAACAGTTATAATATTGCATACAGCTGCTGGGTGGATGAGTGCGTGCTTGAAAAGGCAATCATAGTAAAAGCTATCGGAGTAGATCCATTAATCATTGTTACACGTATCGATTTTAAACATGGACATCCCTATAACACACTTGCACGAAATGTTAGTTATGTGTGCTATTTCTACCATAGCTGCTGACAGGTGCGTGGAGCCTGAGTTGCTAGCAATGCAGGATTAAGATAAACACATTCCCTTCGCCCTTCAACAATTTTATAATGCAGCTACAATGTTATTTCCTCTTCACTCCATCCTCCCTTGACATATACCTTGATGGACTAGAGGTACTTATGCGAAAAAGTAAAAACCTTTTGATTGCTTCCATGTCACAAATACAATATCGTTTCTTCAACATGTCAGGCCCAGGCTATATGAGATATAGAGACATCGGCAGAAAATGGGAATCTTCTACTGCAAAAAGAATAGGAATGGTGAAAGAGGGTTATCGAATAATGATTTAAGTGGACGTATGATGAAGTTTCTAACAAATATACATGTAATATTAGGGAATCATATGGATCGATTGCTTCGACTTCGAAAACAGCACCAGTCACATTCGATACTCAACTCAAGTAAACTTAAATTTACTCCAAAAGATGAAATATTTAAAAACAGCTAACATTCACACACAGTGAGTGAGAGCTGTGACTTCCAACCTTACAAATTGTATTAAGATTGACGAACTATGATCCAAAATTTATCCGACTACGCTAAAGATGTGAAACAGCTATTGAAATACACAATTGATAATAACTTAAACGAAATTTTCTCAAATATTTATACTGTCATTAGCATTTTGTAAACAATAACAGTAAGTGCAGCCTCTGCAGAAAGTAACTTTTCCAAATTAAAAGTAATTAAAAATATCTATGAAGTACGCTGAGTAAGCAAAACTTTTAGCTTTGGCCATTTTATATATAAAAGCAGATATACCATCCAATCTGAATTATGATGCAGTTTTTACGCAGTTCAATAAGGATAAAAGCAGAAAATTTTTGTTTCAGTAATGTTTAATTGAAATTACTGAATAATGTTACATTAACACATTTTTCTTTTATTATGTTACCGGTTTCGGCGTGCTCGACGCCATCTTCAGACCTGGCGTAATTTACATAACTTCACAACATTTTTTATATACTAAAAACCTTTTGAGGTTAGGACAGGTCTGAAGATGCCGTCGAGCACGCCGAAACCGGTAACATAATAAATGAAAAATGCTATCTTCGCTGCAAAATCATTATTAAACAATTATAGATCGCCCCATCGAACAATGAGTTCCTTATATAATGTTACATGAACTTGAAACGTTTCCATTTTGTAAATAAAAGTTTATCAGTATAAAAACAACCAAAAATATTCCTTTATATAAACCACTAGCTGGTACCCGGTACGTTGCTGCTGCAGAAGGAATAATTGTGCAAATAACGTTTGAAATTTGTAATTCTTAGCTTGTTTAATTGCGAAGTTTTATCGCAATCAGATGAAGCTTATGGCAGCGCATAAAATACGAACAAATATATATATGAGGCTTCTAATTTCCATTAGTCCATCTTTTCCGTTTCCTTCCCTCTGTTCGCCTGCTCTTTCCCCCGTCTCCTCCTGTCCGTTTCTCAGTCCATTTCCTCCTCCCCCTGTTCATCTACTATCTCCAGTCTGTCACCAACTCACCTCTCTCTGTCCGTCACCTCCCCCCCCCTTATGTCCATCTCCTCCTCCACCTACAACTCTCCTTCCCATGCGCCAAGTTTATGGTCATTGGTCAAAAGGTGTTAAAGTCGCAAGGTACCATTCGGCATTCTAAATTCACTGGCTTGCAGATTATAGAAATCTCCTTCATGCAAACATGTGCTAACTTCTGTGGTGACCAGTGAAAACAATTTTGTAGTTTGTTGTAACGTACCCTCCGCCATGCACCTAGGGAGGCTTCCGAAAGGTAGCCCATGTATTAATTCAGGTTATAAGCTATCTTCATTCTGCATTTCATTCAATTCCGTCTAGTCGTTTCATTGCAAAGAGTAACAAACGTGTTAAGCCACTATAAGGTACCCTCTGCCATGCAATGTACGGTGGCTTCCTAAAGGTAGCCCATGCGTTAATTCAGGGTATAAGCTACCTGCAGTATGAATGATTGGCAGAATTACAGGACTATATCATTGTCTTCGGTTTGCAGCAGGATTCTGCTGAACTACCTCGAAGAGAACGACCTAATGACCTATAGTCAACAAGAATTCAGAAAGTATCGTTCTTGTCAAACACAACTACCTGTTTATTCACGTGATGTGATGAGCGCTGTCGACAAGTGATGTCAAATAGATTCCGTATTTCTAGATTTCCGGAAGTCGTTTGACTGTACTTCACAAGCGTCTTTTAATCAAATTCGTTGCAGTTGACGGTATAAGACATCGAATAGAGCAGAAGTGATGCAGGGTCCCTAATTGTTGCTTTTTTATTTACGTTTTAGGCGACAATCTTAGACTTTTCGCGGATAATGCTGTCAATACGGTTAATAATGTTACCAGAAGATCAAAAAGAAAGTGCCAAACGATTTAGATAAATCTGCATGGTGCAAAAATTGGCAATTGACTCTTAATAATGTGTGAGATCATCCATATAAGCACTAAAAGAAAACTGTTTAAAATTCTGTTACACGATAAATCAGTCAAATCTACAGGTTGTAAATTCGACTGAATACCTAGGAGTAACAATTACAAACAACTTAAAGTGGAAGGAACACATAGAAAACATTGTAGGGAAGGCGAACCAAAGACTTCGTTTAATCGGCAGAACAGTTAAATGATGCAACAGTTCTAGTAAAGAAACGCCTACACTACACTTGTGCGTGTATTTTGGAGTATTGTTGTGCATTGCGAAATCCATACTAAATAGCACTGACGGACGATTTAGAGGAAGTTCAGAGAATGGCAGCTCGTTTTGTACTATTGCGATACAGGGGAAAGAGTGTCACGGAAATGACGTACGAGCCGCGGCTGAGTGGCCAAGCGCATTGAGGCGCTATGCACCGATGCGCGAGGCCGTTCCCCGTCGGGGGTTCGAATGCCCCCTCTGGGATGGATGTTTGTGTCGTATTTATTATAAGGTAGTTCATAAGTAGTTTGTAAGTTTAAGGACTGATGACACCGCAGTTAAGTCCCTTAAGTTTAACTAACATTTGAATTTGAATGATGTACGAGTTGGGGTGTAAATCATAGAAAGAAAGTCGTTCTTTGTTGCGGCGAGATCAGTTTGTGAAATTTTTCACCAACTTTCTCTTCCGAATGCAAACATATGTTGTTAGCATCCACCTACACAGGGACACATGATCATCATAATAAAATAAATCAGATCGAAAACAGAACGTTTTAGATGTTCCTTTTCCCGCGAGCTATTAGAGACTGGAACAATAGGGTAATATAAAAGTGGTTCGATGAACCCTCTGCCATGCACTTCAATGTGACTTGCAGAATATCCATGTAGATATAGATGTAGATGCATTCATCTTTTTTCCAGATACGTCCAGCTGTTTTAGCGTAAGGAGAAACAAGTGTATTAACCCATTATAGTGTACCGTCCGCCACGCACCGTACCGTGGCTTATGAAAGGTAGCCCATATATTAATGCAGGGTAAAGCTACCTCTGTTTCAAATTTCATTCATATCCGTACTGCCATGTCAGCGCGAACGCGTACGAAACGAAGTTATTAATAGTAAAGTATCATCCGAAGTTAATTTTAGTATGTCTATAACCTTCGTGCGAGTGCAAGCAATGACTTGACAAAGTTTTATGGGAATAGGATGTGTGATATGGCCACCCATAAAATACGAACAAAAAGACAAAGAAACAAACTTTTACAGGCAGGTATTTATTTAAATTTTTATATTTTATTGCTAGATTACTTACATTATTAGTTTTATTTAAGATTAATGATGTATTTAAAACTCTTTATTACCCTTTCGATATTGAGTATGGTGCTGGAGGTTTCACTTTAATTTTTCTTTCAGAGTATTCTAGAATTATTTTTTTGACAATGTTATTTTCATTAATTATTTTAGGTGGTGATTTTTATTCTTTTTATCTTTTAAGACTTTCTTTTATTCTTTTTTTATTTCAGTTACTGGTACTCTACCACCTTTCTCCACCACGGGGCCTCGCAAAATTCATCTTGCCCACTCTGTAGTATGGTCTTGCCCCGCCTCTGCCAGTTTATTACACGATTGGCTGTAGGGATTTGGGAACAGTCATCTTGGAAGATGATTCTACCTCCAGGAAATCGCTGACAAACAGAAGGAACTATGATGTCTTTCAGTATTTCGCAGTAATAACCACTACAAAGGGGACGCTCAAGTTCCCACAGCACGCCGCAACCATTTGCTGATATCCAGCTGCAAACTGTGACAGATGTCTGGCCACATCTTTGCCTCTGCTGGGCATATTTACGGTCGTATCTCGTTCCACTGCGTCGATACACATGAACAGAGATATTTTGAGCATGTGGAGTTATTGAGACACACGGCATGTGTCTGCTACTTTACATATTCGCACCCCACTGAAGGCGAAGTGCTTAAAGATCGTATTCATTTCAACAAAAACCAACGGAATCACAGATTACGAAGCAAGAATACACAATAGCAAGGCACTGGTGTGTGAGCAGTGGCAAGAACTCAAGTGACTAGCTATAAACTCTTGAAGTCAGCTGAAAATACCTTCTCGTCGGTAAATTTAACTCGGTTCCAGTACGAAAGCTGCTTCTTTCTGTAGGCTAGTGCGAAATTTAAACTGGCAGCCCTATGTTGCTCTTTCAGCATTTCCCTAACGGCCTCTTTCCGTCCATACCTTCTTTCCTCGAGCCGACGACGTATGGTCGACCTGCTCACTATTAGCTGCAGGCTGTTTTTAATCTCTCTGCTGCTCCTGAAAGGGTCCTCAACACAGCAGCGGAGTATGCTCTTCTCTTAATCCTCTGGGGTAGTCCGTGTGCGTCCAGAGCGACGACAACGGTTCAGGTGTCCTTCATCTTCCATCCTCTTGAAAGACCACCGTTAATTGTAAAATTAACTCTTGCTGAAAGGAGCCAGTTAAAAGCTTACTTTAAGCATATAATTCTGGCCGTAAAAACCAGCTAAAGGATTCGCATTAACTACTGATTACTTCCTGCAACAGAATTTTATTCCCTGGCCCAGAATTTAGAACTGACTCAAACTTCACTTTAGCAGCAGGAAGACAAAGAGACGGTGGCCAACATACGTCGTAGATCACGGGAATTACACAGAATCATTAATATACAAGCCACTCCGAACTAAACCATTTCACGAAAGTGGCTGTGAGAACATTTATGGCGCAACAGAATTAAAGATATGATAATATGCAACTGAAATTGTCCTCAGCACTGGTGAAAAACAACATTAAATAAAAAGGGAAAGGTATTCGTTAACTAATATTCATAAGTAGGATAAAGTTTTACTGACAGTCAATTATTTATTCAGTTCAAACATGAGCAAATGGGGCACCAATTTTATTAAACAATAAAAACGCATCCCACATTAAAAATTAAGCTGAAGTGATCTGAACTGAACATCGTCGGTGGGAGATTTACAATCAACAAGCATTCAGCCACTCACACGCGCGAATCAAAGCGAAACTCACCCAACTCAGAGTACTGATACGAGGCAGAAGCAGGCGCCGCTATCGTAGGCGAAATTCAGTCAACCAGGATGTACCACACAACACAACAAAAAATAAACTTCGTAGGTCGCTCTGGTCTGCCTTCCTTTACTTGATGTGGTACGCGATAATAGCGAGATTAACTTCCATTCAAATAAAACCGTGAGCATGTGGAGTTATTGAGACACACGGCATGTGTCTGCTACTTTACATATTCGCACCCCACTGAAGGCGAAGTGCTTAAAGATCGTATTCATTTCAACAAAAACCAACGGAATCACAGATTACGAAGCAATAATACACAATAGCAAGGCACTGGTGTGTGAGCAGTGGCGAGAACTCAAGTGACTAGCTATAAACTCTTGAAGTCAGAGTTCGGAGCCACGTTGTTCCGAAAACTAGTAAAAATACAAAAATTCAATTTCCGAAAAATAAAAAAAAATAGCTACGGCATGCAACCCTTAAATATGCCTAGAATATCATGAGGAAGCTAAGGAAATACAGTTAGACGCGATTGGGAAGGTTTTACACGGATGGACGAAGTCCAGTCTTCAAAAATCAGAAAAGTGGAATAAATTCAAAGTCGGGGTAAATCAACTAAGAAATACGGCATGCAGCCCCCCAGAAATACGTAGTATTTCATAAGCAATGCCAGAAGAGAATTTACTGGGGGAGTCTGAATGCAAAGTACAAGTTTTGAAACGAAACAACAATTTAAAATAGACGGAGACGAAATCGCAATGTAATAAGGAAAATCAGAAAGATACTTACATGATTTCTTGCCTGAAGGGCCTAGAAACAGACAAAGGGGTAGCTGAAGGCTTTGTTCTAAGATCACACCACGTGGAGTACATGTCTCTCGCAGAAGGAGGAAACGGAAATGAATATTTCACATGCACTACACAAAATAAAAATATTCCCGTCAGCTAGTCTCACACCAGTTACCGATTCCCAATCGTTATCAAACCTAATTAGTTGCATATTCACAGCATTTACCTATGCAAAATCACTGAAATGAAATTGATTACATTTCCGTACACGATCAGAGAAACTTATCCCGAAAAATAAGATCTGAAGTCTAACAAACCAGACAATGAATAGCTACCATCTCAGGGGAGGAAAGAAAGTCCAGAACGTCTTATCAGGTCGAAGTGCAGCCACAGATTATCTAGATCGGCCACCCAGTACCCTCCACCACCAGAAATCCACCGGAAATCGGTAGAAACCCCTGGAAAAAGGCTCTATCGCCTTTGCCAGTACGCAGTGCTCACTTGACCTGTGTGTGGACATGCTCCAAAATTTTATAATGTCACTTTGTTTTTAAATTTTAATCTATTGACATGGAGTCAGCCACATTTTAACAACCTTTTTTTTTAATGTGAGCTTTATTGTATCCTTCTGAAGAAGGCAAAATTAATTTTGCCGAAACCTGGGTAAAGGTTTATAGATGTAAACTATTTTATGCAACTGGTCGGTTGAAACTGTGTTGACTCTTGGATCAAAGGTATATCTAAATGCACTAGTTTCTCAAGTTCCTCCTGACAAAATTCCTTCATGCTCTGTTTCCCTTTCACATAGTTTGGCCCATTCAAGAATTCATTTTGTATCTTAGCTTGTTTTGCCTCTCCCCAATACTTATTTAAAAACAATTTTTCAAATGCCTCAAAAGTAACAAATTTATCAGCACACTGATTTGCCCAAGATTGAGCAGAACAGTCAAGCATTCTCTTTGCTAACTTCACTGACATACCAGGCACAAATTGGTCCTTGCATGCAGCCAAGAAATCTACTGGATGATAATTACCCACTCCTGAAAACTTTTTGCCATTAGGTGTCTGCACCATGGACCAATTAGTGTTTCCTGATGCAGTACACAATTCTAGATTATTTATTCTAGTGTTCACCTTCTCAATCTCAGTATTGTTTACTGTCACTACTTGTTCTATCTTTTTCCTAAAGTTAGATTCTGTATTCTCTAATTTTCCTGATAACAAAGTTTTTGTTTCCTCAATACCTGCCACCATCCTCTTATCAACCTCAACCAGCGCTTGCATAGTGCCCTCATTCCTGTGATCACATATTTGTTTCACAGTGTCTATCTTGCCTCCTACCTCAGTCTCAATAGCGCCAATTCTGGCATGTATCTCCTTTTCCCTATTTTCAAACCGTTCTGTTAGACTTCCTATCTTTTTGTCAATGTCTGTGATTATTTCTGTCTTTAATCCAAGCACTGAATTTTGTAGTTCCCCAATGTCTGCCTTAAAGTCTGCTTTCAATTCTGATTTTACAGTTTCTATTTCTGATCTTACAGTTTCTACTTCTGATTTTACAGTTCCTATTTCTGATCTTAAATTTGATTCTAAATGTGAGTTTGAATTTTCTATTTTTGATTCTAAATGTGAGTTTGAATTTTCTATTTTTGATTCTAAATTTGAGTTTGAATTTTCTATTTTTGATTCTAACTTTGAGCTAAAACTCGCTAACATGGCTGCGATCATCTCCGGTGTCAACAACATTCCCCCAGTATTTACCCTCTCTGGACTTTCTGGTATGCTGCTCTCTGAATCTACGTCGCTTGGCGACGTTTTAAAAACCTGCACCATTTTCTGTGCCACAAGAAAGCTTGATTAACACACAAGAATTTATAGCGCCAACTGCTTTACCTATATTTTAATCCAGAAGTTGCTGCAACGAGCTGCGACGTCCCCAACGCTCGCTGCCGTCTGTTGTAGAAGCTGTGCCTGGAATATGACCTCACTGCATCCCTTATCCTTTGTAGAATCGAAGCTGCTTTCCTTCCCTGCATATGATTAACAAAAAAATTCATAATAAAGTCAAGTTCATGAGAGAAAAGGGTGTACTAACTACTATTTTTGCCGGCCACGGTGGCCGAGGTGACTGAGGCGCTGCAGTCACGGTCAGCACGGCCACTACGGTCGGGGGTTCGAATCCCCCCTCGGGCATGGATATTTGTGCCGTCCTAGTTCGTAAGTAGTTCATAAGTAATTTGTAAGTTTAGGGACTGATGACCCCGTAGTTAAGTCCCATAAGCTTAACAAACATTTGAACATTTGAACTATTTTTGAAAACACGTAAAAGTTCACTTTATGTTGTTTATTTCACAATATTAGAACCCTGTGGCTGATACGTCTGTACGTCGACACGTTTATCAAATAAAGTTATAGCTCGTGAGCCCCCAGGCAAAATGAATATTTGTCGCAAATTGTTTTCACACCATGTGGCTGTCTCAAACACCGTTTATGTTCATGCCTATGCGACGACACGTGTTACATTAACAAATCACAGTCACTTTAATTTAATGCGATGCACACCTTGTTCCACCGGCTAAATATTCACAAAAACACAGTAGCACTCGATTCAACTTGGTGCAGTCTACGACGAGCAACCACACTTGGCGATTGCCACACACAAATCTATAACCTCCACCTCGTGATCCACATGCCGACTGATGCAGAGCGACGCCGCCCGGCCAGCTACCCCACTTGCTCCCGACTCGTCACTTCCTGCCCTCAAGTGCGCGCGCGCGCCAAAAGCACAACTGCCCGGGTTTTTTCCCTACGTCATCAACTTCCCCATGTGAGCTGTTCTAACCGACTTCCAACGTACAGCGCTCAGCCAATACATTTCTAAAACTTTACTTAAAATCAAAATAATTACACTACACATTAAACAAATATCTTATGTTTTTATATTGGTATACACATCTTTTGCACTATTTATTACAATCGTGCAATTTCTTATATCATAGATAAGTGATTTAACTGAATATTTCAATATAAAATACACAAGATTAATTGAAAATAAAATGAGAAACAGTTGATATATTACTTTTATAAACAAACATTGCCATGCTAGTTGCGCAACTGTCTTGTATTCATTGGTAATTTATTACTTTTCATAGTCAATTAAACATATTACGCCAGATGTGACTATATCAGCTAATGTATGGTATATTTATCAACAGGCTATTTTGTAATGCGGGCCTTAAAGGTTCCTAACTGCATTGTATTACTTCAAATGCAAGTAGTATCAGAATATTTTATTTCACACTGTGCACTGCACTGCGCCTGGCACTCGCCATTGTCCCTCTCTCCCCTCACCGGAAGCTAGCATGGAAAATCCTAAGCTGGAACAAGCCACCAACGTCGGCCTGCTCGTCGCCTCCCCTCAGCTACAAGCACACAGCAAATCTCAAAGTGGAGAATTTCTGCCTATGGCCTAACTATAAATGTTGTCACCCAACTGCGTACATACATTGCTTCCATAATTATTAAGATTAAAATTGTGTAACATTTAGTGCATTGACATGGTCAATGTTTGCAGTGAACTTCATACTGTTTAATTACCAAATGCTATTAATTACCAATATTTTTATTGGGCGTTAATCTCACAGTGTTACATCTAGTTTTCATTCCAAATGGTTTTGTAGCAATTTCTAGTACATATTGATTGCATAAATTTTACCCTCCATATTAGAATGCCAAAAAATTTAAATTTATTTCGTGAATAGATGTTTAACTCTCGATAAATTGTCCTCTTGTTTCTCCTGATTAACCATGCTGCAGTTTCCGTCAATCCCATTTTAACCCTTTTTATGCCACACACAATGACTGTTATTCTACTACATAATTTAATCTTCAGGTCTTGTAGACGTGGTATTGATCTAATAGATGAGAAAATAGACTTCTTTCTACAAGTAATGAAGATATTAGTAATTTTGTCTATATTCCTCGTCAGGATACTATTATTCAAATCTAAATCCTAGTTACGATTCCGAATAAGATATCAGACGCAATGAATCTGATATTGAAGACGGTACCACTCTGTAAAGTAAACCGCCATACAAGCAGCACTCCAAAACACTGCAAAAAAGAATATCATAAAAATCTTTCCTGGTTCAAAATAAAACGCAAGGGGCGTGAGATCAGAGTCGCAAGCTTTCTCATTCATGATAAATGATAATATGATTGATGAGGTAATTATGTGTATTAAGTTACACATAACACAAAAAATTACTCAAGAGGCAGGAACTACAGGGAAGTAACGAAAGATGAAATGATAGTACTGCTGGGTCTATTATACATCATTATTGTGCAATTTCGGAATAATGTTACATTTGTTATATTTATACACCAAAGGTAATTGATATACTCAATCAGCTATTAACAAATGTGATATTTCTACGTGTACATTGACCTATTTTTGTCATTTTGATCATTTAGTAGCTATATTCCAGGTTGTTAACTCGGAATACACAGTGGTAGCAAATCTGCATCGCGCTGCTGCTGAAGTTATAATAATTGATGCTGCCGCCCGAGGGTTAATAACTTTTTTCATTCCTGATATGAAGATACCCTCAAATTCCTTATTCAGTCGTCTGAAAAGTGGTTCGATTGCCACAACAAACATCATTATTGATAAACGGTTCCCCAGGGGTTCTCCATTGTCAATGGGAATGTCCTCAGTACCGTGCTGAGCTATTTTTGTGTTTATACCTTTTAAAATGTTGTAAATAATCTTCACATTACTCTCGCTAACATTCAAGTGCGTCTGAGTTTTAAAAAGGTAGTCGTGACTGGATTTATCGAATGCCTTTGCAAAATCTACAAATGCAAGACCGCCATATGCTGAAGTGTTTGAAAATATTCATACAATGTCCCTGTACTTGTTTACTGTCTCCAAAATAATTTCTCCAGGGAGACACGTCTGGTGGCATCCAATTATTTGATCTAGGTCTGACCGTAATCGCTCTTGCAGTACGAGAGCTATTATTTTTAGTCAGAATTCATTACTGTAATAGGTCTCATTTTCTTAGTACCTTTTGTGTCCGTGTTCTTGCCTTTTGGGAGTAGTACTGTTAAATTCTGTTTTAAATCTTTTAGGACAGTCTCTCCCTTTAAGGTTTCGTTAATAACTCCTGTGAACGTACTGCCTATAACATGCCAAAACGCTTTATAAAACTCGAAAGGCAGACCACAGAGGCATGGTGACTTTTTTAACCCGTTCAGTCCCACGTTATTAAATTAGCTCTTTAAAAAAATTAAATTTCAACATTTTCTGTATTAATACAGTGCAGTAAACATCAAAATATCTGTTTTAAAATTTTTTGGTCGAACTATTGATTTGTTATATCATGTATTTCATGCACAACACAGACGTTTGTATCGAGGCATTTTATAACTTGGACGTTATTTTGTTGATAGTTAACACTGCTAAATCAATAATGCTAGCATAATCTTCGCCACAGCACCAAAGACAACACAATTCACGGCTGGAATAAAATAAAAGGAACCACACTCACGCTCACACTCTCAGCCACGTACGGACGACAACGAAACACAACTTCGAAGTTGGACAGATTAATGCCTCAGAAGTGGCTACATGCAACAAAGCGACAAAATGTCATACCCAGGTAAAAAAATCACTTATGACCTATTCATCGGTACTATTTTCAGTATAGCGTGCAGTATAAAATCGGTAGGCTTCATTGATAATGTCTTTGTGAGTTGACAGGACGTTGTTATCTTCTGCTCTAAGAGACGCAATAAAAGTTATTCTCCTTCGTTCCTCATGTTTTTTGAGATGATATATCGACGAATTTTCCTCCTCAACCACAGTCTGTGTGTGGGATTTGGTTTCATTAATCAATTTGTCACCGTTTGAGTTTGATGAGTTCAGCTTTCGTCCCATTTATCTCAGTAAGATGGCTTGTGACATCGGTTGCTCATTGAGTTCACGTAAGCAGAAGTAGTGAAACTCTATAGTATGCCGTAACCACCTCGCCATCTCTTTCCCGTATGTTATCAAAGTACCTCTTAACCGTTTCTTTGCTGCAGCGCTCCACCATTCTCCAGTAGATTTGTATTTATAGCGTGTTCTTAAAGAGGCGCACCACGTCTCTGCTATGTGGTCAGCAAGAGCACTTTCTGGCAACACGTTAATATTCAATTTCCACAGGGACCTATCCCAGTATGTCCTCTGTCTCATTAACCGCATACTGCACGTTAACGCCTTGTGGTAAGAAATGATGGCGGGTATCACTACAATGACATTCACACTATTTTCTAAGGTCGAGCATACGTAAATTCTATCTATTCGACTTTGAGATGTGTTAGTAATATAAGTAATGGTGGGATACGTTATCTTCCAAGCGTTCTTCCCTTTCATATTAGTAACTAGTCCCTTTAGTCTTTTGGGTTTAGTAAAATTTGGCCTTCGGTCCTTTTCATGTAATACACAATTCCAGTCACCATCAATTAAAACGTCAACAGTGTTATCGTAGAGTAATGGTAAAATGTCAGTTTTATAAAAAGCAGCTCTTTACGGTTTAGCATTGTTTCCGGATGGGGCATAGATGTTGATAAAAGTTGTGTTAAAAGTTTTGCATTAGATGCCACTCCCAGATTCTAAAGGAACAGCGTCTTTCATTTCGATTATTTCCCTTACAAGGATAGCTGTCCCACAACTGGTCTCCGGTGCTATGTTTACAATTTCTCCGTAACCGGCAATATAAAGATACCTGACTTTTACCTCTTGCAGCAGAGCTATATCGGTGTCTGACTGATATAAAAAATCTCTAAGTGCTGCAACTTTAATTTCACTTTGAATTTTGTTTACGTTTAAGGTGGCCATAGTATATGTTTGTTCCATGAATAAGTGTGATTTAAGAATTTACAAGATTTCGTAAAGGACAAAATTGTTCTTTCATTCCGTGTAACACCTTCCATTTCTTACTCCTTGTGTGCAATTGTTACGCTTTCAATCATTTTCTGAGTAAAAGAAATCTTGTAAAATGTAAACTTTCGCGGCCAGAATGATCAAAATTATTAAAAATTTCCGGGCTATTATGCCGTGGTCTAGTGGATTTATTGTCAAAGGGTTTCGACAATAAATCCACTGGACCACGGAATAATAGCCCGGAAATTTTTAATAAAAGAAATCTTCTTCTGGTTAAGTTTCTTCTTCCATGTCCTCATCTGGACTTTCGTTGACATCTTCGCCCCAATCACATCTTGCCGCTGCAACACTTTGTTCAAGGAGGGATGTTTCGTCTGTGTCAGAAATTGCATGGTCAACCTTACGTGTATGACGTCTGTATTAAACGTTCGGATATTTATGAAGGCCTACTTCCTGGACGAGACTCATCGAAGCGACTGGATGTTGGGCCCGCTTGGTTCTCAATTTATCATTTAAAATAGTAGACTTACTCCCCAGCCTCATGAACCAGTCTACATTTCTTGTTACATTTCCTCTTCGGCGATGCTGTCGGGGACAAATCAAGTGACTTGTCCTATTACTTCTTCTATATCTCGCTTCGGAGATAATAACTGAAAGACACTGTCTGATACAGAAATTGTGTTTATTGACAAGACAAACTAATCAACTTCTGTAAACAAAACAAACTTCTGAAACTAAGGTAAAAACAACAAACAGCAACTAAAAGTATTCTTCTCTCACGAATTAGGTATAAGCCTGGGAGATGACGAAAGCCTTGAGAGAATGGCCATGGACACGGATCCGGATGACTTATTCCGTTGCGGGAAGTCCTGGCGGCGCGGCGGCGCTGGCAGAGACTCTTCCCGGGAGGCGTCGGTCGCGATCCCTCAGCTATGGTCATCGTAGGCGGTCGGCGGGGAACTGGTGTCGTGTTGCACAACGCCCCCCTAAATAGTCGGCGCGCAGTGATACGTGGCAATCTCGAGCTGGTCTCACGTGACTGTGCGGAGGAAAATAGTCCCGGTTTAGTGAGCTCTCTGGCGGTGCTCGTTGCGTCCTCTGGTGACTCCGGGACCGCCGCTGTCGGGCGCCTCACTGTTATGCATCCATGCGCTGGTACTCTGCATTGAGGGTTGTCCGCTCGTCAGGCGAAACACCGGTTAATGACAAATCCATTCTAAGAAATCTTGCCTTTTTCGGTAAATGACTGTTAAATCTCGTAAGCTTTCGGTCTTTCAAAGTTTCTGTCAAAAGTAAATTTCATCGTTTCTTTCCTTATCTCTTTTATCGTATTCACTCTGTCTTATCAATCACTTTAACTAAAGCGATAATCACAAAGAAGCAGTTGGGACTTACTTTATAAGGTCCAACAAAGCAGTTTTTTTTTACAATAGGACCACCACACGTCCTTCCTCCACCGCGGCTGCGACTCGAATGGTACTAGTAGACATGTGGCTACAGTAGCTCCAGAAGTCGACAACAACTCCTGCAGAAGCTCTGCATTCCACAGTGCTGTCAGATAATGTATATGACTTGATCTAGACTTCTGAGAGAAAGTCAGTAATAGCTTTTCTTTTGAACTGCACGACGTTTTCAACAAACAGACAACGCAATAGAGTAGCTCAAGTGAAAAGGAACACTTCCTTCTGCATCCTACTCTGTTGGCAGTTCTGTGTAGGTGGCAGGTACGTGATTTTATTTCGCTGATTACAAAATAGAGTAGAATGTATGCACTGAGTAGCCGAGGAAGCCAGTTCATGGCATGGCTATTCAGTCAACCAAGTAAATGAATGTACTGAACACGCTGCAAACCACTACAGAGAACCTGTGTGTCAGAATTCTCATCTAATGTGGCACAACGGCGTTACGATAGAAAAATGAGTCACAGAGAAGAGGATTTGGTGGTCTGTTGGATTGATGATAGGTTGATATACTTATGGCATGGGTTTGATTCCAACTACTGCCGATTATTTTTTATAGGGAGAATCAGAATCTATTCACTTCTGGCCAAGCGAACTGAAGACGATATAACGGCATTGTGGTCTGAAATTCACATTAAACCGATATTCCTCTTCTACTAAGTAGAAGTTAGGATGAACCACAATAAGGTCAGGAGTGGTGACATGTAAAAACTATATCACAAGTAACCTTTCTTGTACTAGGTTTTTTATTTCTAGTGACGAAACAAACGTTATTAAGGTCACAGGACACTTATTCCATTTTTTACTTGAGCTTCTGCATGACGACAAAATTTGTTCTGGACTGGGAATGCAACTCAGACCGCCGCTAACTCAGAATTTGATCCCTTCGTGACAATACAGCTCAACTACAATTTGTTGTTTGTTCAAAAGAGCAGATTCCTTAACATCTCCACATATTGCGCGTGAATGGGTTCCAATACTGGCTCGGCGCTAAAGTTTTCATTGTGTATTATCAAGCTTTAGCGTGATAACGCCTATCTGCTGGTGGATAATAATTTTGATCTCCAATGTATTTTCATTCGTTTTCAACACTAACGATGTATGACGTTTTTGACTTCCAGTGAGACACAGATCTTTTTGCGAGGTCATTGTAAGTTGAAGGTTGTTATTGCGAGCTGGTGGATAAAATTTCGGTAACTGTCTCTTTGTGTAGTCAACAACGATATGTGTGAGATTCGATTCCCCGTCAGCAGTGAAGTTTCGTCATATTATTTGTAGTTCAAATATGCTCACATGTCGCTGCTGGTGTAACAAACCCATATTTAACGTTCGTTTTCTCTAGAATATAACAGCGAAAGATGCCGGTTTGGAGTCCTGGGAAGGAAACATTAATGTTTCGTCTCGTCATTTCAGTTAAAACATCCTGCCACTGCCGAGAAAATCTGATATGTCACAGTTGATTGTGCATAGATAACAGTCCGATTGGGTTCTTTGGTTCGAATCACTGTCCAACACAAAGCTTTACCTCACGGCACTTCAATATTAAGTAACTTCTGAAGAAGCAATATTTAATATCTCTTGTAGTTCGTTAACAGGGACAATAGATCCAAGATAGGGATTCCCGTCCGTCAAAAATGTTTACGTTATGTAATTTAAAGTTGATATTTGCTAACTGATACTGTCTAAAATCGCGGTATGCATGCCTTGTCAGGAATGACTGGTAGTTTCCGTCAGTCTTGAAAACTTTGCTTAGTCTGCATTACCTGGGTTTGAATCCATATGCAGAACGAGACGGTTCGTCGTGTCATTTGAAGTTCATACACTTTACTCACACGAAGTGATTACTGCTATCGACAAGAGATCTCACATTGATTCAGTATTTCTTGATTTCTAGAAGGCTCTTTTACACCGTACTTCATAAACGGCTTTCAATCAATTTTCGTTGTTATGGAATATCGTCCGAAATTTGTGACTGGATAGGGGATTTCCTGTCAGAGAGGACTCAGTTAGTAGTAATCGATGGTAAGGCATCGACGAAACCAGAGGTGATATCGGGCGTTCCACAGGGTAGTGTTATTGGTCATCTGCTGTGCCTTATTTACAGAAACGATTTGGGAGAAAATCTAAGCAGCTCTCTTAAGTTGTTTGCAGATGACGCCGTCATCTACAGACTAGTAAAACCAGCTCAAGATCAAAACCAACAGCAGAACTATCTAAATAAGATGTGACTATGGTGTAAAAATTGGCTATTGAATTAAAATAATGAGAAGTTTGAAGTCGTCCACGTGAGTACGAAAATTAATCGGTTAAACTTTGTTTACAAGATAAACCAATCAAAATGGAAGGCTATGAACTCCAGAAAATACCTAAGAATTACTATTACTTCTGACTTAAACTGGTAAGAACACATAGATAATGTTGTGGGAAAGGCGAACCAGAGACTACGTTTTATTGGCAGAACCCTTAAAAGAACTACTAAAGAAACTGCATACACTACGCTTGTTCGTCCTTTCTTGGCGTATTGCTGCCCAGTGTGGGATCCTTATCAGTTCGACGGAGGAAATCGAAAGAGTCGAAAGAAGAACAGTTAGTGTTTTATTGTCACAATTGTAACCCCCCCCCCCCCTTAATAAAATTTCTTATTTGTTTCTTGCTTTTGCAGAACCATTGGTTGACATTGGGAGTATATCTTTCAATCATTTCTTGCCCCTGGAACGCCTACACCAACGCTGTCTAAACAGCGGGCTCACACAAACCCCAAAAATTAATAGAATACTGTGGAATGTTTGGCTTACACGTAGGCTTTACCTTGTCTAGCTGCTCATATTGGTTCCGAAAATAGAGGTACTAACCACTTGATTAAGAAACCGAACTATATAGCCACTGATAATTAATTTAAAGCAACGGATAACGCAACTGACAATATTGAGGCAACGGAACCAGTATGGCCAACTAACAAGAAGGGAAGGTTAACTGTATTTAGTTCCAGAGCAAGTAGATTTTTTTACTTTCCCCATCCAAAAAGGTAGTCTTAAGGGCAGAAAAAAATGAGCAAAATTTATCATCTTTATATATTTATTTAGCTAAAACAATTTGTCCATTTAACTATTACTTAGAATAATTGATCAACACACTACCAGTTATCTCTTCTTGACAACTAATTAAATATTTAGTAAAAATTAGATCTTGGTCACATTATTGACTGTTCTGTCCGAGTTCATTGCCACACTTAGAAGCACGGGAAGGACAGGTTTCTTTCACATTGGAAATATTACTTCCCATAAACGGCAGTGAGACAAAATTAAGCATGCAGTGCACAAGCATTTCCTAAGCTACAAAAAACGAACTTCACTTCTTATATTTACTCAGAAGGCCCCATGCACAGTGTGGAATTATAATTACTGCTCACTCGGAAACTATGCTCACAATGGTACAAGAAAAATCGCGAAGCCTGAAGAAATTCTTAAAAAAAAAAAAAAAACAAAAAAAAAAAACATAAAATTAAAGCATTTCTTATCCTACAGCATACAGCGCTACATTTCTATCAACATTTCTCCCTACGAATATAGCAATTTTGCGCAACTTCTTATCACTTAACTGCGAAGCTGAACAGCACCCTCAGAAATGCGTCTGGACCTCGTGGTAGGCAGGCAACGACAACCTCTTACTCCCTCGCCAACCGCCAACGTCCCAACTTTCCCCTGAACTCGCTCTCTGATTGGCGAAACGTGGAGGCCCCAGAGGGCCAATTCCTTCGCTCGGTTCCGCAGTCCCTACTCGTCCAATATCGACCAGCCACTCACAAACTGAACATCTTTGAACCTCCCGCTGGCTAACAACCTCATCTTTGCCAGCAGATGCAGACGATCTCTATACTACTGCTACAAACATGCAAACCTTACCTTGGGCTACCTGTGAGCTGTTACTACTTGCACCCATCCATTTTCACGCTCAGAGGAAGGAAAAGGAAAAGCGTGTGACATGAACTCTTGTAATGTATGATGAAATAAATCAACACGCCTGTACCATCTCCCCTTCCATGTCATACCACATCGAAAAATTAAATTGTAACTCAGAAGAATAGTGCCTACATGTCCCAGGGCTCAACATTACTTGAATTGACAAAGATTTCAAATTACTTAAAGTGCAAGCATGATGACAATTGAGTGGCTATTGACTGAGAAGGCAATGTGACGATACAGCAGTAACGTCACATCACCCCCTCCTCATGGAAGCGAAAATGGCTATGGAACTATCATTCTGATAGGATGGCAGTTTTAGTCATTTTCTTAACTATCAGTACGTGAGGGAGACCCCTAATCGTCGCATCCTGTAATTCATAGCATTTTATTAGAACAAGTAAACAGTCAAGTAACTTTCAATATACACCACCAAAATATCTTGGTCGTATATGTGCCTACTTGGCATCTATTTAAACTATCATCACAATTACAATTACCAATGAAGCACTTAATTCTTGACATTTTTCAAGGTAACAAATTTACTGATATCCAGTGAAACACTTAATAATTACTGTTCATCACAATACATAGGATAAACTGCCTTCTGTGGCACATTCTCATGTCATTACCTGAACCTACTCTATCCTGCTAGACAACAGAACTTGATTAATTAGTCTGAACTCGTTCATTACGATTGAAATAGGACAACATGGGTACTGCATTTCTACAAAAGAATGTTTAAAAAAGTTGATCCATTTGTTGTCAAAAAAAATCTCTAAACCAAGAATATACAAAAACTGACACCTAGTAAAACATCCCTTAAGCCTGAATGTCCAAAGTTTACCCACATGAAATTTACAAACACACAAACACCGAAATGTCTACAAACAGGTACATAAAACATATAAAGACACACAACATTGAAACATATCTTAAACATACCGACAGAGAGATAATTGTTAGCATAATCATGAAGTTTAAATCACAACGTAAATATGAAGATATCTGCGGAGAATCAAGCATGTACGTGGCATACAAAACAAATAAACATTGAAACATACCAACAAAAATTACTAACATCAGATATCCACACCGGGACATAGAAATAGATGTTAAGGATGAAAATGTTTCCTTGCACATTTAACATCAACGTAATGGCAACATACACAAGCAGCATAAATGTTGTTCAGTACATAAAAGACATCAACAATGCAAATGAACACTCTTGACCAAAACATTGGACAACATCAAAGTATTAAATAAAGAAAATATACCCTAGCAACATAAATATAGACCAGCATATAAAAATCAGTACCCCCAAAAACACATATTGCAAGTCATGTCAGAGCAGACAAGAAAAATGTACCAAAATCATGAAGTGCCAACAGAACCCTTTTTAAGGCACCTTCACAAAAATTCTGCACAAATCAACAAAACATAAAAGAATATACCAGAAACACAAAAGAATGCCACCCATTGGTACATTCGGTGGGCACAAACATATGTGCTGAAATAATTATTTCACTAGGTACGAGGCCGCTTTTATGCACTTTTAACATCGCCACTCGGGGCCATAATTATACTTTAGCACATCACATATAAGCTAACAGCACTGGGGGTTGGGGTGGACGTTCATTCTGCAGCGACTACAGGGAATTCGAGTTTCACACGCTCTTTCTGTCATCTCTCCATTGAAATCCTCTTCCCCGAAGAGCTCCAACTCCCATACAGTTCCCTGGTTCAACCATTGCTGAACCCACCTGATACTACTGGCAATAAACTAACATGTCAATGGCACCCATACACGAGTGTTCATAGTGCAAAGACCGTCTCTCCCCTAACCTTCGACAAAGTTAACATAACCAGTGCTGTGACTGTCCTTTCAAGAGTCAACACCTCCTCCATATTAACAGTGCCCTAGCTCACACTAAGTGAGGTTCTGTCTGAAATACGTCCATTCACAGAGAAACTGGCATTAGGTACCGTATCCTTGTGAAACATAACTCCCACATTAGTTGTCTGTGCACGACGGAAGAATTGTCAATTGTTCCTACACAACGTCCAACTGTCAACACCACTTAAACCGTCTAGAAAATGCACAGTAGACAACCCAAGGCAAGCCTCTACATGTCTCTCTCTACAGTTCACACTAAAGTTCACTGAAACGAGTGTAATTGCCCGCCAGTGATAGCAACACAGTTTCATACTTGCCCAATAACTAATCAACCAAACCACTGCTCTTTAATGAGGGCAGAACCTAATTGGCTGAGATTCCACTACTTGCGTCTAAGTTGTCCTTTCATCTGGAGGAGGCAACAACCACATTGTCCTCATTCCAGTAATTGACAGTTAAGTTACCATCCCTAAAGTTCTATTACATTGTCCACATGGGCCTGGCTAAGTCAGTACTGTTCGCACCCTGCGTGTCCTTCAGTCTGCTGTAGCCGTCAATAACACCAATTCTTTTGCTGGTAAATTCATTGTTCGACACGTTTGCGTGCGTAGAGCGCGCGGTCTCTCAACACAATTAACAACTGGGCGATGGGCGTGGCGCTGTAGTGGTTCGGCGAGACGCAACGTCCCAGGCCGGGCCAGCTGTGTTTACTCGGTGGGGCGGCGGCCGTCGGTCGGTGACGGAGCCGCCAGGGGTCAGTGCCCCGTAGTGGCTCGGCTGGCCGCCCATTCGGCCCTAGAGTTCGGCGGAGCGACAGGGCGTGGTGGGGAGAGACACACCACCTGACAGTGCGCTGCCTCCTTTCAGCTGCCGCGGCCACCCTCTAGCCGCTGTTGCCGCAGTCTCGCCCTTGTAGTCGCTCACGTCCGGCAGAGCCGGCACCCCTGCATGTCCCAACTTTCCGCACTGGGCGACCTTGGCGGCAGCCGCTCTCGCTCCACACGCTCCTTCTGCGCCCTTGTTGCGAACGCCAGTTACACGGCCATTCCATGAAACATGAATACATGACACCAGCATCATGGCTAACACAACACCGATCCAATTCTCACCCAAGCTATTCTATGAATTACATCTTAAACCAATCAAAGCTCCCTATATTTCACACAAAAAAAATGGAGCTGACAAATAATTAGACACGAAAGACACAAAAGGAATAATCGAACAAATAATGTGTACAGCATGGTTGCTTGTGAATATCTTAACCTACTCGCCCTCAGAACTTTACAAAAGTGGGCCTGTTACTAATTACTCTAAGACTACCCCATGCCCTTTGTCTTTACAAAAGAATGGGCTGTTTATCAATAAATCTCAAAACAAGGCAAACCTAAAACAATGTCACTACTGACTACTCACATCGTGCCACAAAGTGCTCAAAATAAGACTTTCTGACATAAGGTTTCTGGTATAAACACAGGATACAGGTACCACATAGGATTTAGGTAGTCACAGGTTGGTGACTTTGGAAATGTTCTTTCTACTTCCTCCCGACACCAAACACAAACTACATCAGGCAGAGCGCCGGCGATAGATACCAGACGTTTCTCAAACATTTATTCGCTCACACATAAGGCAAAATCTCCGTTCATTCCAGACTGTGCTGAAAAGCAATGGCAAATTAGCAGCGCAGCAGAGCATAGGACTAAATTATTACCTTGATAGGCGGTTCCCTTACTTTTACCACAAGTTTTACCAACCACAATACCTTTGCCTATTGCTCCTTTGAAATATTTCATAATTTCAAGAGCGAGACTCAGACAACAACATATTGGTGTTACGTTGGGCAGTTAGTCATCAAGAGCTATGTAAACATAAGACAGATTTCATTAGACACCTTCCAAACAAAATTATCAGAGTCAGTAAGTCACGTCTTTTGAATAACAGATATTTAAATAAGCAACTTCATAACAACTTATGGAAGAACAAAATACCTTAAATACTTCCTGTTTACCTTTTAGTTACTTTACAAATTGCGCACAGTCCATCTTGATAATTGCATAGTATCAGGTCACCTTTCTCCAACGTGAAAGAATCGTCGTCTAAAAAACATTTTAACACTCCATCCTTATCAAGGACCGCTCACGGCTCCTTGAAAACGGCCCAGCTCCCCTGCTACAGACCGCCCTGAAACACTAAGAGAAATAGCTCCGGCCTATTTGGCCACATAAAGAAGCAAATTAGTGACGCCCTTGCGGCGTAAAATAAACGTCTATGAAGTTTTATTGTGCATTCCTTTCCGGAACCACGCCACGAAAGCTGTGACACGACACTTCACTAAACACGCGGTTAATCAGCTGACCCTTACTAGACAATAGTCAGAAACTTGACATTACTTTACCAGTCTACCAATTTGTATGAAGCCCTATAATTGGTGCAACGCTGACCTCTGACATGCGCTCTTCATTGCCTCTTATTTAGTACCTCCACCTTTTAATGTTGCTTATGTGCTGCAGGCCTTTAGGCAGTTTTGACCTGATCGTTTCAATTTCTACGACGTTATGGTGAGCCCGTCGTCTGATGCGAAATGGGCCTTCGTAAATCCGGTAAAACTTATGGGTCTTGTGCTTGCTTTTACATGATAGCCTGTGGGTCTTTACCAGTATCAGTTCCCCCACACGGAAGTCTAGATCTCTGGCTACCCGTTTTTGCTTGTGCTTACGTTTGCTGCTTCTGTCTCAATTCTGCGCAGCGCTCTATCAATGAGTGCACGGTGGCTAACTCTCCTACTGGGAGGAAAGGTTACGATGTCTCGTACCTTATCCGCCGGCCACCTATTCTGTAGCACTAGCAAAGGACAAAGTCCTGTCGAACCGTGAGGTGTACCATTTAATATGTCTTGAAACTCACGCAAATGAACATCCCACTGCCTGTGCTGTTTGTGGCAGTAAACTCGACAGAACTTTACAAGTTCCTTTCTAACCCGTTCTGCAGGGTTCGATGCAGGTCTATATTTAGAAATGAAGACAGGCTTCATTCTTCTCCTTAGGAGCATCCGTTGCCAAAGAACAGAACGGAACTGTGTTCCATTGTCCGAGATTACTTTATCAACGCGACCGACCTGGCCGCAAAAATCCCGAACAAATGCTCGCGCAACCGTCCTTGCGTTCGCGTTGCGGAGCGGGGAGAACGTTACGAACTTTGATGTTAGTTCTACTCCTTTCAGAACATATCGGTACCCTTTAGTCGAAGTGGGCAGCGGTCCGAAAAGATCCACAGCTCCTAGTTCTCTCAGTTTCGTAGGTACTATAGGAAACAGTGGAGCCACAGTACAGACATTTGAGTGCTTCGCCAGCTGACAAGGCTTACACTTGTCAAGTACCTTCCTCACTCTGCGCTCCATGCTGTTAAAATAGACCGACTCCTTTAACTTGTTGCATCACTTCGTTGTACCCAAATGACCACATTTTAGATGGGTGTACCATACTAATTTATTGATCAGTTCATCCGCCACACATAACAGCCATATCGCACTGAGTGGGTGGCGCCGATAAAACAGTACATTATCGCGCAAGGTGTAATGCCTCTGTAACTCGACACAGTTTCCTTGTTCTAATTTCGTTCGTATGTCCTTCCAGACACTGTCCCTCTCTTGTTCCCTATCGATATTACTAAGTGCATCACTTAGAAAGTTCTCGAACGGAACCGAACGCATAAACAGTGCGTCATATCTCCGTTCCGACAATTCCACCTCCCCCTCATCACGTAACCCCACAGGTCCACGTGAGAGTGCGTCGGCTACTATGTTTTGTGGGCCGGGAATATATACGATCTCAAAATCAAACTCCTGTAAAACTAGGGTCCATCTCGTGAGGCGGCTGTGCGTCAGCTTTGCTGACAACAGGAATTGCAACGATCGGTGGTCAGTGTACACACGTGTACGTCGGCCGTACAAATAATAGCGGAATTTTAGGAAGTCCCACACTATCGCGAGTGCTTCCAGGTCCGTTACTGTATAATTACGTTCTGCCTTGTTTAGTACTCGGCTAGCAAAAGCTATTGGCTTTGGCACAGTTTTGCCATTCTCCTCGAATTCTTGGAATATGACACAACCAAGACCGTTCCTAGAACTATCCGTGCACATACAAAACTGTCTTTGAAGATCGGGGTGCACAAGTAGAGGGGCAGACAGAAGGGCGTGCTTCAGAGCAACAAACTCCTCCTGTGCCTGTTTAAAATGCAGTGTGGACTGAACCTGTTCAGGTTCTCGGACCGGTGCAGGGTCCGTTCTATCCGATCTAGCTTCAACTTGTACCGACAGCTGCTCCACTGCTGATGCAAGTTCTGCAACATCTTTCGCTACTTTAGTCAGCGTATCCTTTTGCACCTCTGTGACCTTTTCGATTGCACCTAGCAATTCAATTTCGGTCGCGCCTAACACAGTTTGAGCTACTTCCTGCTCAACTGCGATTATTCTTGCCTCAAACCTATTGTTTATATTGGCAAAGCTGTCCTGTATACCTTTTACCTCACTCTGCACGACATCCAGACGCTTGCAACTATTGCTCGCGACCGCTTCTATTTGGTTTTCTAAACTTGCCAAACGTTCCCCTTGCTGGGCAATGACCTTACCGTGATGATCAAGCCGCGCATTAACGACAGCTGTCTGTTCCTCAAACCGGGCATTGAGATCATCTAATTTCTTTGACTGTTGATCTAATTTACTATTCAGAACCTTTGACTGTCGATCTAATTTACTATTCAGAAGCTTTGACTGTTCCATGATTTGCCGTAGTATTTCCATCACGCTTTCGTCGCCTGATATCGGACCAGACAACGCAGCACTATTCTGTGCCTGCTCTGAAGCCTGGGGCTGTCGCTGCCCCTCTTCGAGAGTCGAAACGGCATCACAGCTTACCGCCGCCGGTTGAGGACACAGGCTATTGTCCGTAGCCAGCGGACCCGCATTCCGAGCGCCCTCGCCTAACGGTAACATGGGCCCCGTGGCCTCCAGCTCGCCGTCCAAATTCTTCATGTTTCCGCTGTCAGCCACGTTCGTGGATTCTAGCCGCTTGTTACACCGCGATCGAGAACGCCTCACTACACCGCTCATAACCTGTACTGGCAATCCCTATTACCTTTCCTACTCCACTTGCACAAATTAGACAATCGTTACACAAAGCAAGAACACATACAAGACACAAAAATAAACAATCCTGAAAAGAATGTACACAAATGATTAGTAATATGTGCCAACCTAACGGTTACTCATATTTCAAACTATAAGAACTAGCCAGGTTAGCAAAAATCCTGACAGGGTAAAGGCAGATGTAACCCCCACTTAATAAAATTTTTTATTTGTTTCTTGCTTTTGCAGAACCATTGGTTGACATTGGGAGTATATCTTTCAATCATTTCTTGCCCCTGGAACGCCTACACCAACGCTGTCTAAACAGCGGGCTCCCACAAACCCCAAAAATTAATAGAATACTGTGGAATGTTTGGCTTACACGTAGGCTTTATCTTGTCTAGCTGCTCATATTGGTTCCGAAAATATAGGTATTAACCACTTGATTAAGAAATCGAACTATATAGCCACTGATAATTAATTTAAAGCAACGGATAACGCAACTGACAATATTGAGGCAACGGAACCAGTATAGCCAACTAACAAGAAGGGAAGGTTAACTGTATTTAGTTCCAGAGCAAGTAGATTATTTTACTTTCCCCATCCAAAAAGGTAGTCTTAAGGGCAGAAGAAAATGAGCAAAATTTATCATCTTTATATATTTATTTAGCTAAAACAATTTGTCCATTTAACCATTACTTAGAATAATTGATCAACACACTACCAGTTATCTCTTCTTGACAACTAATTAAATATTTAGTAAAAATTAGGTCTTGGTCTCATTATTGACTGTTCTGTCCGAGTTCATCGCCACACTTAGAAGCACGGGAAGGACAGGTTTCTTTCACACTGGAAATATTACTTCCCATAAACGGCAGTGAGACAAAATTAAGCATGCAGTGCACAAGCATTTCCTAAGCTACAAAAAACGAACTTCACTTCTTATATTTACTCAGAAGGCCCCATGCACAGTGTGGAATTATAATTACTGCTCACTCGGAAACTATGCTCACAATGGTACAAGAAAAATCGCGAAGCCTGAAGAAATTCTTAAAAAAAAAAAAAAAAAAAAAAAAAAAAAAAAACAAAAAAAAAAAAAAAAAAAAAAACATAAAATTAAAGCATTTCTTATCCTACAGCATACAGCGCTACATTTCTATCAACATTTCTCCCTACGAATATAGCAATTTTGCGCAACTTCTTATCACTTAACTGCGAAGCTGAACAGCATCCTCAGAAATGCGTCTGGACCTCGTGGTAGGCAGGCAACGACAACCTCTTACTCCCTCGCCAACCGCCAACGTCCCAACTTTCCCCTGAACTCGCTCTCTGATTGGCGAAACGTGGAGGCCCCAGAGGGCCAATTCCTTCGCTCGGTTCCGCAGTCCCTACTCGTCCAATATCGACCAGCCACTCACAAACTGAACATCTTTGAACCTCCCGCTGGCTAACAACCTCATCTTTGCCAGCAGATGCAGACGATCTCTATACTACTGCTACAAACATGCAAACCTTACCTTGGGCTACCCATCCATTTTCACACTCAGAGGAAGGAAAAGGAAAAGCGTGTGACATGAACTCTTGTACTGTATGATGAAATAAATCAACACGCCTGTACCATCTCCCCTTCCATATCATACCACATCGAAAAATTAAATTGTAACTCAGAAGAATAGTGCCTACATGTCGCAGGGCTCAACATTACTTGAATTGACAAAGATTTCAAATTACTTAAAGTGCAAGCATGATGACAATTGAGTGGCTATTGACTGAGAAGGCAATGTGACGATACAGCAGTAACGTCACACAATACACGAGACAGCGTCACGGAAATAATACACGATCTTGGATGGGAATCATTACAACAACGGCGCTTATCGCTGTGGCGTGAGCTACTTACGAAACTCAAATCGCCAACATTCTCCTCCGAATGCAAAAATATATTGTTGACGTCCACTTACATAGGTATAAGTGATCATCACAATAATATACGAGAAATCAGAGCTCTAACGGAGAGATTGAGGGGTTCTTTCTTCCGGTGCGCTATTCGTGAATGGAATAGGAGAGAAATGGTATAAAGGTGATTCGATGAACCCTCTGCTAGGCACTTAAATGTGATTTGCAGAGTATCCCATGTAAATGTAAATACATATTCTCTACTAGCTGCTCGTGAGTAACTTAAGTTTTTAATGCCATTTTGTGTTCCATAATAATTACGGTATGTTACTTTGAACAAGCAACATATCAGGGGTGTCATTTCTTGTAATAAATGTGAGCTTGCAAGACTTAAGGGCAGTCTTATCTGTGATAAGGTGTTTCCTGATTTGTAGTATCGTGGTATTACTTTACATCTTGAGTTATTGCGATACAGGGAAGTGCTCTTTAGTGGTGACTAGTTGGAACCATTTTCAGTAGTACCGTGGAGCGATTAGAGTACCCACAAGACAGGTCCGATAGTTGGGTTGATTTGCGAACCAGGCCAAATTCTCAAAACAATTCAAATATTCGTATTCCTATGGGATCGAACTAAGTTGGTCATCAGTCCCTGGTCTTACAAACAACTTAAAGTAAGTTAAACTAACCTAAGGACAACACACACGTCCAAGCACGAGGGAGGATTTGAACCTCCGACGCGGGAGGCCGCGCGATCTGTTACGTGGCGCTCCAGACCGCTCGGCTACTTCCGCACGGCCAGGCTAAATGCAATTCAGGTCGTTCGGATACTTTTGAGCATTACTGTAGGGGACAGGGTTATACCTTGAGACGGTTTTACCTTGAGATACTTTTAATGAAGGCAGTGCACTTTAGTGGAAACTTTAAGAACTATGAAGTAAAGTTGTCAGGCCTATTTTCATAGGGAATAGGAGGCCATGTTATATTTGGATGGTGTTTGAGATCAGAGGAGGAGTTTTACACGTTTTCGTGTTTGAAAGTAAAATTTAGCCACTATCCTTACAAGATATAAATTAAAGCTAAGCGTCATTATTGATTTTTGAAACGTTCAAACGTTTGTAACGCTTATGACACTTAACTACGGGGTCAACAGTCCCTAAACTTACAAACTACTTACGAACTAACTATGACTAAGGACGGCAGAAATATCCATGCCCGAGGGGGGATTCGAACCCCGACCGTAGTGGCCGTGCAGACCGTGACTGGAGCGCCTCAGTCTCCTCGGCCACCGCGGCCGTCTATTGATTTTTCTTCAATACAGTGTTGTAGGGCATTGTTTAAGTAAGCTATTAAAACCATAAGTTATAAAGATATAAATGTGTACATAGGTTAGGATACTGTTTTCTATTATTGTGTATTTGGTTTTACCTTGGGACACTTCTCTGGTTGCACCTTGGGACAGTTGAAAGGTGTATGATTGTCAATTATACACCAGAAAAACAAGGAATTGAAGAGAAAACAGAAAGTAAACAAGAAAAAGACGTATTTCCCAAAGAAAGAAGCCACTAAACGGACAAAGGAGTTTTCATCTTCCACTTCTTTTGATGAAGAAATTCCCGAGCTTGGCAGTAGCTATAGAGGTAGCATATTTGATTTGTCATCTGAAGAAGAGGATTTCTCATCCTTCTTCCCATCTAGAAAAGTAACACTTTCTTGTTCTCAAGCTAGTTGGGTCGTGGTAAAATTGAGACATCAGTAGCAGATATCATGTTTACTATGCAGGAGTAGTTTTAGAAAGCACAGAAGAAGATGTGACTGTGAAATTCTTAAGGATGCAAAGGACCATTTTGTTTTCTCTAATGTTGAGAACACCATCATCGTTAATCACAGAAATATAGTGAAAGAACTACCAGCTCCAGTGGTGTGTCATGGTTTTCATTCATTTAATATTTTATTCCCACCATATCTTGTTTTAAGGTAAAATAACTTTTGTATTTGAACTAACAAACATTTACTACATAATTCCAATACGATTTTTTCATTCATAAAACTCAGCAATTGGAATACATCACCGGTCCCAAGGTAAAACCACCACTATCGCAAGGTGAAACCATAGGTTGTACCTTGGGACAAGTGTCAAAAAAGTCTTTATTGGTTAGTAATTGTGTAAATCTTGGAGCTAGCGTAAACTGCTATTCGTTTAACATTACCTAAAATTGATGCCTGTGATGGGGTAAATTTTCAAATTTCTTGTAAAAAAAAATCATAGTATAAAAAAGTTAAAATGTAAAAAATGTCCGAAGGTACAACCCTTTCCCCTACCTTTAGGGACAGGTGTCGATCTCCACCCATGCGGGTCCCATTTATTAGCATGTAACAACCATTTCCAAGTAAAAGCCATTCAGATGTCGCCATAAGTTATGGTTTTTTTTTTATTGAAACCCAATGCCTACACCTTCGCTCGGACATCCTGCCACAAATTGGAGTCAGAAGCGGGCTCCGGCACGCCGTGCGGCTGAACTGAGTTAGGCGTCAATATTACGATAATGGAGGTCGGAGGCAAATAAACCGTCGTAAAATAGCGGTGCGGTATTCTGCCGCCCCGCGCCACGCACAATCAGCTTCACGCGTACGCAACCGCAGCAGGCATGCCTGCGGACGGGCGCCCTGTCTGCGTCGGCAGCACGCCGCGCCGATGCGTGGCAGTGTGAGAGGGACAGAGCATCGCGGTGACGCCGCGCCAGAGCCGTTCGCTGCGACTACGTGCCGCCCTTCGACGCGTCCCCAGATGCGGCCTCCACGGCGCACTTTCCAGCTACGCTGCAGCCGTGTACCGCCGCCACGAGGGCCTGAGCGTCACCGACGCCGCCCACCTAGCTGCCCCATCGAAAAAGTCCAAGGTAGGGCAGCTCGTTTCGTATTGTCACGATACAGGGGAGACAGCGTTACGGAAATGATACAGGATGTGGGATGGAATCATTACAACAACGGCGCTTATCGCTCCAGCGTGGGCTACTTACGAAACTACAATGGCCAACATTCTCCTCCGAATGCGAAAATATACTGTTGACTCCCACTTACATAGATAGGAATGATCATCAGAATAAAATACGAGAAATCAGAGCCCGAACGGAAAGGTTCAGGTGTTCATTCTTCCCCCGCGCTATTCGAGAATGGAATGGGAGATAAAATATTATAACGGTGGTTCGATGAACCCTCTGCCAGGCACTTGATTTGCAGAGTATCCCATTTAGATGTAGATGTAGATTACACCGACGCCGCTGCCATGTAGCTGCCTGACGAGCCGAACGACGACGCCATGCTGATGCAGCCTCCCTCAGCTGTGCGGCTCCACGCACCACCGCCGACTACATTATGCCCCTTTCTCACCTTTTAATTTTCGTCGTATTTTAGGCTCACTACCTCCTGTGGACTGGGTGGAAAAATGCAGGTTCGGCTTACGGATGGAGGATAGGCAGCGTAAGGTCGGTGATAGGAGGAGGTATAAAAGTGGTTTGTGGACTTCGTCCCCGAAAAGGGAAAAGTAATAGGTTTGATTTTAAATGATCGAATATATTACAAAAGATATACATTCAATTATAAAAGCAATATGAATACAGGTATAATGAATACAGGCTAGTATGTACAAACTTGACTGCCTATGCAGTCAGAGGAAGAAAGAGATGTTAACAGGTTTGAGGGAGGCTGCCGAATGAGAGGATCGCTCCGTCGTTTTCCATACGCGCACGTCGCGCCAAACCGCCGTCAGAACGCGTGGTCCAGCGATCTTCGCGTAACCGACGCGGAAATCGATACTCAGGGATGTTACATAGCCCCCAAAATGTGTTAGACCCTGCGGTGTGAGGCTAGGGGCGAACACAATGTTTAAAATTTGCATTTTACAATTTTCTTATGACATTTTGTGAACAGACATCTTCACGATAGATAATTTTAAAATTTATATGTTTAAAACAAACATTTTTTTCAATTGACAGATTTTTTTACACCACGTGCTTTTACACTCGATAGCACAGTGGTAGAGTGCCAGACCATGATTCCGAAGTTCGCGGGTTCGATCCCCGCCAGGTGCTTCATTTTTATCTGTCACTTTTCACTTCTTTCACAAAAAAAAAAAAAAAAAAAAAAAAAAAAAAAAAATTGTTCAAATGTTTGTAGAACTTATGGGACTTAACTACGGGGACATCAGTCCCTAAGCTTACAAACTACTTATGAACTAGCTAAGAATAAGGACGGCACATATATCCATGCCCGAGGGGGGATTCGAACCGCCGACCGTAGTGGCCGTGCAGACCGTGACTGGAGCGCCTCAGTCCCCTCGGCCACCGCGGACGGCTTCTTTCAGCTCAGGCAGTGTTACAGATTTTGAAAAATATCGAGTAGCACCGTGGTTCGGAACCCACGTTAAACTGTAGGTCCCCCTAGTACTGGCTGGGTAAGTCAGTTCGAAGGTCGGAGGAGGGCAACGGCATAACACCTCCAAACAGGACCATGCCTAGTAAAGCACTGTGGTGTTGAAACCAATCTTCGGATTGTTCACTGCTTTACGTTACCTATTTTTATAGAGGAATTCTTTGAGTAGATATTTTTGAAATACATATTTTTGGAATATATACAATTTTACATTTTCTTCTTTGTGTGTACATTTTCTTATTTTTGACAAATTTTTGACTTCTACTCTACGTACAAAATACATGTATAATTTTCAAAAATTTTCTGGATTAACAGAACATTATTTTCCGTAAGAATTGACTCATGGAATACATTTTTAATTTTTATATCTTGGGACGGAGCTGATGCAGTTGCGGAGGAGAGGTATGACTCAGGATTAGAGTCATGCAACATGGCTTTGGTAATGTCGAGAGCAGAGCCTGTTTAGTGTTGCGCCTCGTAGTAGTGTCTTGAATATTTGCCAGTAGGACTCAGCCATCGGGATGATATGAAACAGTTGTAACACGGGTGTTAGAACATGAGTTACACTACGAAACATAATGATAGGTGGCATTTTTATAGTTTTGAGCATCTGATGAAGGCTGCGGTACTCTATGCCCATTCTACAGCCTAAATGCATATACCAAGCCCATTTACTTAACAATAAATTTATTCACTCCACTAATTCTCCAAAATTGACTGCGTATTGTCCATTGCAGTTCATTCCACAGTTTAAGAAGTCCAATACGCAATGACACAGATACAGATACAGATAAGAAAATTCTATCACGACGACATTTCCATAAAATGCACTTAAACAAATAACATAAATAAAGAAAGTTTGTCTTCTAGACATCTCGGAAAAGAAAAAGTTCATTATGATCCTTGAATAATACAATTGTATTCATACACTATCTATAATTTAGTACATCTCAAATAAATCACTTATTGTGGTGTCGCACAAGTACAAAGTGCGCGCCACCTACTTTCGCCGCGCGCCGTCATGCACGCACGGCGCGGCGTTCTCACGACGACAGCCACGAGCGCCCTCTGCTGCAACCCCGCTCGTGGCCACCACGGAAAGACACCGGGCACTTCGGACTGAGATAGCAACGAGTTAGGACCTTCGTAATCCGATAGGCACGAGTGAAGACTTTGCTATTGTACAGGCACTAGGCAGGCCTCTAACAACTATGTATCAACATTCTGCAGTACTATGTAAAAGTTAAGTATTGTTACATTCTGTGCAATATATATCTTTCTAATTTACTCTAGTGTTTATAGTTTCTGGCTGCTCCCCTCCGTACCTGCACCAGCGTGCTGTTTTGTTCCTGTGTCGGGCTCATTCCACTCGGCCACCGACACCTACGACGAGGCTGGGACACAAAAGCGGCGACGAAGTTGGGACCCAAAAGTGGCGACGAGGATGGGATCCAAAAGTGGCGACGAGGAGTGATAGAACCTTGGACCAGCCCGCTTACAGCAGCCAGACAGCAGCAGTCGGAGCACGCAAAAATTGCTCCCGCCCACCCACCCTTATTATAAGAATTTTGGGGGAAGATATTTTGTTACGTGTTTTGTGGACTTTTTTGTTGCAGCGCGTCCTCTTTCATATTGCATTTGTGTTTTGTTATAATTTACTTGTATACGCGGCGCCTAATCGGTCAGCATGGCCACTACCCCGAACCCAAACTTAATGGAAATTATTCAGTTACAGACGGCGCAAATCACCCAGTTGCTCCAGGCGGTGGCCGAGCTCACAGCGCAGGCAGCTAACCAACAACAACAGCCGCCGCCTCAGCAGCCCACACCTGCCGCCGCAACGCTTCCTACGTTCCGCCAGTACAACGAACGTGAGGAAGAATGGAGCGACTACTTCGCACAGTTTCAAGAACTCGTCGCGGCTCATCAAATTACAGGTCAGAAAGCGAAGCATCTTTTCTTGTCTGTGGTGGGCCCCAAAACTTTCGTGTTACTGCAAAAACTATTCCCGCACGCATCTCCTCGTGATGTAGACTTTGAACAAATTGTAGATGCACTGAATGCTCATTATGAGAGAAAAGTTCTTGTAGCCGCTGCACGATACCGATTTTTCAGACTTAAAAAATTACCGCAGCAGTCACACCAAGAGTGGATTACGGAATTGAAAGGCTTAACCCGCCAATGTAAATTTACTTGCTCTTGTGGACTTTCGTATAGTGACGTGATGTTGAGAGATGCGATTACGCAGAATATTCAGGACCCCAGAATTAGAGCAGCAATTCTGAAACAGTCAGACCCTTCATTAGACAGTGTACTGCAGCTTATAGAAGCGCATGATACTTTTGACTTAGCAGATGTAGAAATGCAAAGCCACAGTGTTAATTCAGTGCGCCGCAACGGACGCTTTCCTAGCCGTAGTTCTCAGTGTAGCACTAGTGATTCTCATTTTTCTACCAGCCGTGCTGAACAGACAGTGAACAGTAGCCAGTGTAAAAGTGCGACACAAAGGTCGCCCCGTCGTGTTAGTAACAGTAATTTGAATAACGGGCGCCAACGCTCATTTCAGAAAAATGTACGTAAATCTTGCCCCCAGTGTGTGTCTCGCCACAAGCGTGCTCATTGCCCTAGTCGCAACGCAACCTGTTATCAATGTGGCAAATCAGGTCATGTACAGTCTGTGTGTATGCAAGTTAAAAACTCAAAGAACGGTGCCGTTAGGAATAGTGCTTCGCACAGTGCGAGAACGGTTCATACTGTAAATGTCATACACGCTGTGGATTTGGGCAGTGTTTCTCTTGATTCAAAAGTGCAAAACAATTTTTGTGCGCCTATGGCAAAACTATATAGTTCACCACGTAGCAAGCGCCGACGAGCGCGTAAAACAGTGCAACAGAAAAGGGTTCGGGACAAGCAAAATGACTATGAACAGTGCATTCCTGTAGTGATATTAGTGCCTTCTGCAGCTGCTCCTTGTAATAGTGCCCAGTACTGTGTAGATAGTGACAGTAGACATCAAGTAGCTACTCAAAAGTGTAGTGCAGTAGTTAGTGACTCTGTAGTAGCCTCGCATTGCGCGGACGCCGATCCGGCGGTAGTGTCATCTAGTGACAGTGTGGTTAATCCGCTGTGTGCCGAGTATGCGCCGCTTCCTACCGCACGCAACCCGCGCAGGCGCAGAAAACAATATGTATTAGACGTTGCCCACATTCGCGCACCGGTCGTGCGCCAGAAGCACAAGCTGTTTGTTACTCTCTCTATAGAAAATAAGACTGTGCAATTTCAGCTTGATACTGGTTCCGCTGTTACGTTAATAAATAAAGACACTTACGAACTTCTGGGTTCGCCAAAATTGTCGCCGTCACAGCAAGTGTTAACAGCTTATACAGGTGAAAATATTCCCGTGCTAGGAACATGTAGCCTGCCCGCCTCTTTTCAAGGTGTAACAAAAACAGTTGCTTTTGTAGTTCTTCAGGCCAAATCGACACAGAACATTTTTGGACTAGATGCTTTTGACTTGTTTAGTTTATCAATTCAAAGAGATGTGCTTCAAATTTCGTCAATAGTGCCTCAGGATAAAATCAATGCATTGTGTGACAAATATAGTGACTTGTTTTCGCTGGAACTAGGTTGTGCAAAAGACTTCGTGGCACATGTAACTTTAAAAGAATCTGCAGTTCCAAAATTTCGTAACGCTAGACCAGTGCCTATCGCCTTGCGTGATACAGTTGCCGAAGAACTTAAACGTTGGCAAGATAGTGGGGTGATTTCTCCTGTTTCTGCGAGTCAGTGGGCCTCGCCTATAGTAATTATACCCAAGCCGTCAGGAAAACTTCGTCTCTGTGCGGACTTTAAATCAACAGTGAACAGTCAAACAATTGTCGACACTTATCCCCTGCCCAGACCTGAGGAACTGTTGGACAAATTAGGACAGTCTCGTTTCTTTTCTAAGATTGATTTAGCAGAGGCATACTTACAGATTCCACTTGATGACGAGTCAAAAAAGTTTTTCGTCATTAATACTCACATGGGCCTTTTTCAATTTCAACGCCTACCCTTTGGCAGTTCTTCCGCTCCCGCTATTTTTCAGCGTTTTTTGGAACAGCTGACAGTTTCTGTACCATGTTGTTCGAACTATTTAGATGATATTGTGGTATCCGGGCGTACAGTTGAAGAACATTTAGCAAACCTGGAGTGCCTTTTCAAAGTGTTGACTGCAGCAGGTCTACGCTGCAATAAAGCAAAGTGTTCGTTTTTTCAAACTGAAATAGAGTACCTAGGCCATGTGATTAATGCACAAGGAATACATCCCTTACAGTCACATCTTCGAGCAATCAAAGACTTGCCTCCTCCTAAGAATGTGCACGAATTGCAAGCAGTAATGGGAAAGCTTAACTATTATTTCAGATTTATTCCCAATGCCTCTCAGATTGCAGCTCCACTGCATCACTTACGTAGGAAGAATGTTCCTTTTGTATGGTCCAAAGATTGCCAAGTTGCTTTTGACAAATTAAAGTCTGCACTACTCAGTGATGCATGTTTGATTCCCTTTGACCCACAGAAGCCTGTAGTGTTAGCAGTTGACGCCTCGTCGTACGGTCTGGGCGCGGTAATCTCACATCGCATTGGATCTCACGATCGTCCTATTGCCTTTGCATCCAAGCTACTGACGCCGACGCAACAGAATTACAGTCAGATAGAAAAGGAGGCCTTAGCAATCATTTACGGCGTCACAAAGTTTCATCATTATCTCTATGGCAGAAAATTCTATTTGTTGACTGACCACAAGCCTCTCACGTCGTTGTTCTCACCCACAAAGCCGATTCCGCCACATACGGCACAAAAGCTTCAGAGATGGTCCTTGATATTGTCTAATTATCAGTATGAGATTTTGTACCGCCCTACCACTAAACATGCTAACGCGGACACACTTTCCCGACTTCCGGTTGGCCAGGATGTATCATTTGATTCTTCAGAAATGGCATGTTGTCAGATAGACTCCAGAGATGCTTCCGCTGTCGCAGACTTTCCTTTAAACTCTCGTCGGGTTGCACAGGAAACAGCTGTGGATGCAGACCTAAGTGTGGTAGCACGTTTTGTTCGCTTTGGTTGGCCTGCCAGAGCCAAAGACATTGATCGGCCTCTGGTTCGACGTTATTTTGCACAACGTCATGCATTATATTTAAGTCAGGGTGTACTGTTGTTGCATACCGACAACGACCAAGCAAGAGTGATTGTTCCTCGTTCCCTGCAACGCGAAGTGTTACGCCTCCTGCATCAAGGACATTGGGGCATTGTTAGGACGAAGCAACTGGCCAGACGTCATTGTACCTGGGTTGGTATGGACGCTCAGATAGAGAACATGACGTCACAGTGTACTGTTTGTGCGGAGCATCAGGCGGCTCCTCCACAGCGTTTCTCTGACTGGCCACGCCCCAAGGGACCATGGCAACGTTTACATATTGACTTTGCCGGACCTTTCTGGAATACGCGCTGGTTAATTGTTGTAGACGCTTTCAGCAAGTTTCCTTTTGTGATTGCCATGAACTCAACGACAGCTTCTAGTACAATCAGTGCCTTAACATCAGTGTTTTGCATCGAAGGCTTGCCTGAAACTAACGTCAGTGACAATGGACCTCAGTTTGTTAGTGCGGAATTTCAACAGTTTTGTCGTGTGAATGGCATTCAGCATATCACCACCGCACCTTTTCACCCTCAGTCCAATGGTGAAGCAGAACGTTTCGTTCGAACATTCAAGTCTCACGTGGAGAAGATGAAAGGTCAGCACTCCAGGCAGCAAGCTCTTCAAATTTTCCTGTCTACGTATCGGTGCATGCCACGTGACGGCCCGTCTCCTGCCGAGCTGCTACACGGCCGCCGTCACCGCACTCTCCTTCACCTGCTGCAGCCTCCCACGCACCGAGTCGGTTCGTATGGCGCTACGCGTTTTCAGGTTTCTACGCCGGTGCTGTACAGGGTGTTTGCTGGAAACAAGAAGACATGGTTGCCGGGCACCATTCAGCGCGTGCTCGGTAGCAATATGTATGTTATACGTTCTTCCACAGGGTCGGAGCTGCGGCGCCACGCAAACCAATTGCGCTTGCACACGCCGCGCGATCCTGTCTCCGGTTTCTTGATTCCAGACCCAGTTCACCGCCAGGGAGCACAGCCACATCGCTCGCCGCCGGGTCCAGCTTCCCCGGACTACGAGATCGTACCCATGGAGGTGGACGCACCTCCGACGCAGTCGTCGCCGCCGCAGATGAAAGCGTCACCGAGAGGGACTCCGGGACCGTGCGGGCCCCTCCAGCTTGGGCTACGCACCTCAGAAGAAGATCACCTGGTCAATCTGGGCGGAGGCGGGCGCCCTTCCCCAGGTTTCGGCGGGTTCCCTGGAGGATCGCAAGGCGGATGCCGGTGCGCGGACGGCGTCTCGATCCCGGCCTCAGCTACGACGCCCGTCCCACCAGTAACGCCCCCGCCCAGGCCCTCCTCCCAGTGCCGTCGCCGTGGCCCTCAGCCCTACGCCACGACGGCGGGGCGGTTTGGGGGGGAGGGGTGTGGTGTCGCACAAGTACAAAGTGCGCGCCACCTACTTTCGCCGCGCGCCGTCATGCACGCACGGCGCGGCGTTCTCACGACGACAGCCACGAGCGCCCTCTGCTGCAACCCCGCTCGTGGCCACCACGGAAAGACACCGGGCACTTCGGACTGAGATAGCAACGAGTTAGGACCTTCGTAATCCGATAGGCACGAGTGAAGACTTTGCTATTGTACAGGCACTAGGCAGGCCTCTAACAACTATGTATCAACATTCTGCAGTACTATGTAAAAGTTAAGTATTGTTACATTCTGTGCAATATATATCTTTCTAATTTACTCTAGTGTTTATAGTTTCTGGCTGCTCCCCTCCGTACCTGCACCAGCGTGCTGTTTTGTTCCTGTGTCGGGCTCATTCCACTCGGCCACCGACACCTACGACGAGGCTGGGACACAAAATCGGCGACGAAGTCGGGACACAAAACTTATATTACAAACTTTTTTAAGTCTGGATGTAGATACAATCCTTTTATTCTAAGGCTGTTCGGAAATGCTAGAAGGTACGCTCCCGAATGTGGGATGCCAATAATTTATTTATTTATTATTTAACATGCCCCATTACATAGCAATATTATATGTTTGATGGTTTGATTCAGGCGGTTACATCAAATGTTCTTACAAACACAAGTACAGTATACAAGTTTACAGGGTTTACAAAGGAACAAACGGTTTTATACATTAGGAAATCTTAATTAATTACAAAAATTGTAAAAGTTTTATACATTAGGAAATCTTATTGAATTACAAAATTTGTAAAAGTCAGTAGTGTATTTATGTACTAAGTCATATTTACTGACGGGCCATCCTCCTCCTTGGGCAGCTATTTTTTTCCTGAGATGGTCCCTCTCTTTCAATAAATTGCAGCAGTCGAAAAGCACGTGGTCGATAGTTTGGACAGCACTGTTACATGTGCACGTTCCGTCTTCAATTATTTTGAACCGCTGATAGTAGGCTTTCAGTTTCCCATGGCCTGTTAGCATAGCTGTAAAATGCGGAGATATTGGAAGTTTAATCATTAAACGTTGTCGGATCGTAGGAAAATACGGTTTAGCGCTTCCCCCGTTTTTTGTTCTGTGCCACTCAATGTCCCATTTGTTTCTAAACTCTTCTCGAAATTTCTTCTTTACGGCACTTGTAGGTATTTTGTTATAGCGTGTTGACTGTCGTGATCGAGCTGCTCTTTTAGCAAGGTTGTCAGCTAGTTCATTTCCCCATGTCCTTTGATGTGCCTTAACCCATTCGAAATGCACCAGCCAGTTGTGTGTCTGCAACCTTCTGATATTACTTCTTATTTCTTCAATCAACAAGTTGTGGTTCTTCGGATTTCGCAAAGAGTCCAAAGTAATTCTGCTGTCAGTGTGAATTACTGCAGTTGTATCAGTATTCGAGAGATTATTTATGAACTCAAGAGCATTGACGATGGCAAATTGTTCCGCTTGATTGTTTGAGCATTCATTAGACAGTTTTAGCTGTATCTGGTAAGCAAGCCTCTTATTAACAAATATTGCTATCCCCGAACCCACTCCGTCGTCTGATTTGCTTCCATCTGTGTATACTTCAACAGCGTAGCTTTTGCTGGCGTCCTTCTCAATTATCTTTGTAAAGTCTGCTGGGTGTGCCCAGCTTCTGTACTCTAGGGCGATGTCGATTGTCTGCCAATAATGAAAAATGGTCTAGTATATAACAGCTGCCACTTTTCTATTTTTCTTGTCAATGTCGACGATTGGGGATGGTTTCGCACTAATATCATGTCGCCGATGATTAGATGTCTTCTTTCCTGAAGATTTGCATCAAAATATTGCTTCCTCAAATTCCCTTGATGTGTTGTTGCCAACATTGCTTGTCTTATTTTTTCATTTCTTTCTCTGTTGCTACTTTGGGAAGAGGATTAACAAATTTATTTTCTTTTTTCTTCCCTAACATTAGTTTCGTGGGTGTAAATCGAGTGTAATCATGAGGCAAATAGCTATAGATTTCCTCGAATGGCTTATCACAATTGATCTATTTTCTGTGGTTGTCATGACAATAGGTCCTAATGAACCTATTGACTTCTCTAAATATTCTCTCGAGTCGATTTTCTTCGGGATGGTACTTGGCAATTAATATTTTTCCAATGTCTGCTGCTTCCAGGATCCTTTTCCAATTGAGAGAGGCGAATGATGTTTCTTGTCCGATAACAAGGTACTTGGTTCCCCTACTGCCAGAATGTAGTCAAATGCCAGTTTTCTAATGACAACACTTGTTGCAGTTTTCAATGGATATAATCGTAGATATTTTGTAAATACATCATAGAAAGCAACAAGGTATTTTGCACCAGCACGTGCATGTGGAAACGATCCACATACGAAAAAATCAAATTCAAATGTTGGTAAATCTATCAGACCAAACTGCGTGGTCATCAGTCCGTAGCTTACAAACTTACAGTCGCTTACAAACTTACAGCACACACACACACACACACACACACACACACACACACACATTCCCCAGGGAGGACTTATACCTCCGACGTCGAGCGACCGCGCGCTCCGCAGCCAGGCGCTTTAGACCGCTCAGCTACTCCACTGCGGCTCCACATACGACCACAGCCACTAGTTCCAGAGGTTTACTAGGGAGAATTGGATGTAGAATATCCTTTCTGTTCTTATTAAGTGGTTTTGCCTTTTGGCATATAACACAGGTTCTCACATCTCTTTGTACCTTTCATCTGATGTTCGGAAAGTAACAGTACGAATCGATTTTCTTTGCACCATGTTCTTTGCGTATACCAGATTAATTTCTCCTCGAACTCTTCTGGAGTGCACATGCAGTATGATTTACTCGGATTCCTTCTGTAGAATAACACATCTTGATGTAACATGTAGTAGTTACTTAAGTTGGAATCAGAGTTAGCAATTACTTTCCTAAGATTACCCGACATAGCCGGGTCTGGAGGCGATCTAATAGTTTTATAGTTTTCAAAATGACAAGCCAAGATCGCACACAAACAATTTATTAAATGATGACCGGTTTCCGTGCACTGTGTCACCATCATCTAGTCACATATATGTTATAATCTGGTCATCTTGTTTATAAAATTGGGTATAAAATAACAAGTGCAAGATTGCACTTAGTCACTATATAAAAAAATACATAAGTATTTTGTAAGCTGTCATGTTTTTAACTTGTGTATTTTTTATATAGTGACTAAGTGCAATGTTCACTTGTTATTTTATACCCAATTTTGTTTAACAAGATGACCAGGTTATCTATATCTATAAATGTGAATGTCTGTACGGTGTACGTTTATCACGTCTGAACCACAAGACATAACGAGCTAAAAATTTGTATAGTTTCTAATGTCAACCCGGGGAAGGCTTTAGGCGCGGTTTTATGGCGATCGGATAGCTATTTATCTATATATATTAATGTGAATGTCTGTTAGGTGCACGCTTATCACGTCCGAACGACAAGACGCAGAGACTTAAATATTTGTACACTTACTAATTTATACCTGAGGAAGGTTTTAGGTGCGGTTTTATAGCGACCTGATAGATATTTAGTAATTTGAAGAATACAACGCGAAATGCGGAACAATAATTACTCTTTGAAAATTACATTTACTCTTTGAAAATGGTTTTATTGGTTGCATTGTTGCTAGAGAGTTGATAATGATAAAAGTGTGGAATATATTGGGATGGAAAGTTATCGGTGTATATAAAATTCTACGTGTGTGTTTGTGTTAATATTTCGCTCTGCAGCGAAAACTATAGAATGCAAACTAATGGTCTGTGTGTAATTGTCCGAAGTCTCCCGTTGTACACCATAACAGTTCCACGCCGATAGCTGTGGAAGATATGGTAGTTGAAAGTCGTCAAATTATAAAAAAAAAAATCGGACTGAAGGTCAGCGATGACGTTTGCGACTCTATAGCAAGGAGGTTACATACAGCGAAACGTGATGCCACAGACCATATCTTTGATCTATGCGTGCTACAATGTCTTCAGCTCTTTCTCTGTAAGGATAAGCATACGAATAAGGAAATATAAGAATAAATAAATAAAGCAGTAAAAGAGAAATTTCTTTTAAAAAATCTATTTGACGCTTCGCGTATTACTTCAAGTGATCGCTCTGTGATATTATTACAATCATTATTGTTGAATTTCGTGATTGTATTCTTCGAATGGAGTGCATTTTTACGTGTGATTTGATCTACACCACTTACTTTCCTGATAAACGGTAAGTGAATAGAATTTTGCAATCTGATAGGAATATTTTACAGTTCCTTCAAAACCAGCCTCATAGCACACTACTGAAAGATAGCTTATCTATCACAATCAACCAACACGCAAGCGAAGCCGCGGGTTTAAGCTAGTAACATATATGTGACCAGATGATGGTGACACAGTGCACCGAAACCGGTCGTCATTTAATAAATTGTTAGTGTGCGATCGTGGCTTGTCATTTTGAAAACTATAAATTAATTTCCTCTTCACCTCACTCCCCCTTGGATCACAGTCCTCCAATGATGACATATTGGTACACAAATTGTTAAACTGAAGACGGTTGGCGTCATCTGTCATCAGCAGAAACAGTAAGTCAGTCATCACATTGTTCGCTTCCTTTGATTTACCTAATCCTTGCGGTAAACTGGACAGGACATCAGCAACAATGTTGTCCTTATCTGCGACATAGAAGATATTAAAGCTGTATTCCTGAAGCGCAATAAACGATCTAGTTAATCTCAGGTGAATTGGTTTGCAGTTCATCAGCAAGCTAAGTGCTTTATGATCGCAATAGATCTTAGTATGAGCACCTCACAAATGGCAGTGGAACTTTTTAAACGCCCATATAATAGTTAACAGTTAAGTTCCGTGGTCGTGTACCTTCTTTCACTTGGAGACAAGACGCGACTGGCGAATCCGTTAGTGCAGATCGTCAGAATTCCATCGATGATTTGTGTTTGAAAGAGGCATGCTCCAAGTCCTACGTTAGAGCCATCTGTACTTAATTCAGAATCACACACCATGTCTGGATGGTACAACAGTTTAGAATTCACCAGGGCTTGCTTGATTGAATTAAATGCTGCTTCACATTCATCTGACCAATACAATGGGTCATTCTTCCTTAATAGTTGGAAAAGTGGTTCAGTAATTAGAATTTGATTAGGCACATATTTTCTATAGAATTATGCTACGCCCAGAAATGCCTTAAGCTGCTTCTTAATGGAAGGCGCTGTAAAGTTGGAGATGGTACTAATCTTTTCTGCATCAGGTAATATTCCATATGACGAGATGAAATATCCAAAAAAATATCACTTCTCCGAGGGCGAATATGCTCTTGCGAAGATTGCCAGTGGTTCCACCTTCCGCAAATTTAGATAGTACCCAAGTTTTAGTTGCGATGAGTAGATCATCCACAAAAACGTATACTTTGTTGAGAAGTTGGGGTCCTAGAACATAATCCAGAGCACTGATAAATATCCCAGAACTGATGTTTAATCCGAAAGGAATGACTCGAAATTGGTAACCCCTATCATTATTGATGAAAACTGTGTATTTCTTAGAGGATTCTTCCAATAGAATTTGCCAGTATGATGCACCGAAGTCGAAGCTTGTCATGTACTGCACACCGTGATATTTCTGTAACAATTCTTCTATGTTTTCAGGGTGTCTCTGGTCTGGAATGACAATCTTATTTATTTGAAGTGCAGCTAACACAATACTTATATCTCCATTAGGCTTTTCTACGGCCAGAAGCAGGCTTGAATACGGGCTTTGAGAGGCTTCTATGATTTTCCAGCTAAGCATCCATTGTAATACATTATTTATTGCCTGTCTCTTCGACCATGGAATCCCATAGGTGAAATTAACGAAGGTCTTTTATTAAATGACATTCAGACGACACTGATAGCCTTTCAATGTACCTGGTTTGTCCTGGAATACAGCTAAAAATTTATGTAATAATTTATGCACATCCTGACACTGCTCCTTATTTAGTTGCACTGATTCACTAACTTTCTGGGTGATGTCTTCCTTAAGTTTCGATAGTTCATCTGTATACAACAGCAGTTCTAATTTCGCCAGTTTTGATGTGTAAAGCATATGTATACACGTGAAATTTGTTCCATGACTGACCTCCTTCCGAATCAGTTGCACTGAATATACATTGCCAGGTTGACTGAAGTGACTATAAGCATTGAAGGATTTGTCCTCAACAAGAGTTCAAGTCCCAGTTGAAAGACAACTGCCTGCCGTCTTCCCTAGATTTTTAACTTTTTAAATTATCTAAGTTCACTATATGGCCTTTTTTGCTAAACGAGAACCCCTTTCGTTCGGAGGCATGAGGAATAGCATTTCATTTCATGTTGTTAAATGTTACTTTCTGTAATTCTGTGTTAATATTGCTGGGATTTTATTTTCAAAGTTCAAATGTTTGTATAGCTTATGGGACTTAACTAGAGGGTCATCAGTCCCTAAACTTTCAAACTACTTATGAACTACCTACAACTAAGGATGGCACAAATATCCATGCCCAAGGGAGGATTAGAACCCCCGACCGTAGTGGCCGTGCAGACCGTGACTGGAGCGCCTCAGTCCCCTCGGCCACCGCGGCCGGCGGATTTTATTATACTAATAATTTATCATTGTGTCTATGAATGTGGCAATATGAACGGTTTCTCCCTGATGCCACTGTCCCTGTGAGAATGTGTACTTGCTTTATTCTGTATGTGCATGTACGAGTATTTTCTAGCGTGGAAGTCAGAGTGTATGTATGGGAATTTTCGTCGTCGGCTGGTGGCTGTGCGCCTTGCATCTCTGGCTTCGTGTCGATTGGTAGTCGTTACCAACCTCTGCTTTTGATGCTACCATCACCCCTTGGTTTCAAGTTGGGTTGGCAATACCCAGTTAGCGAGCCTCGGCCAGACGCGTGAGTTTAAGCTCTCCCCACCACCTCGTTTTTCGCGGGTTTTGCAGATTTCCGGCCGCTGGCGGGGGTCTCACTGGCGGGCCAACTGGGACATTCTGTGGCTGCGCTTCAACCAGGTAAGACGTTCTGATTTTCTTTCCTCCCTTGAGATGGTAGCGATTTGTTGTCTCGTTTGTTCGACTTGAGATCTTAGGTTCATTTTTCGGGATACGTTTCTCTGATCATGTATGGAAACATATTCAATTTCATTTCGGTAATTCTGCATAGGTAAACGCTGTGAATATGCAACTAATTCGGTTTTATAACGGCTCGGAATCCGTAACCTGTGTTGGGCTAGCTGGCGGTGTATGAACTCTGTTTAATTTCTTTCTAGCTTTGTGGAATGCGACTAATATGCGGGAATATTTTTAATTTTGTATAGTGCATGTGAAATATTCCTTTCTGTTTCCTCCTTCCGCGAGTTATATGTACTCCACGTGGTGTGTTCTTAGAACAAAGCCTTCAGTTACCCCTGTGTCTGTTTCTATGCCCTTCAGGCAAGAAATCATGTATGTATCTATCTGATTTTCCTTATTACATCGCGATCTCCTCTCCATCTATTTTCAATTGCTGTTTCGTTTCCAAACTTGTACTTTGCATTCGGACTCTGTCAGTAAATTTTCTTCTAGCCTTGTACAACCCCCTTTATTAGCTTGCTTATGAAATACTACGTATTTCTAGGGGCTGCATGCCGTATTTCTTGGCTACCAGCCATCACAGCGAAATAGGCCTCACTGGCAACACAATACTCGAGCGTCACTAGAAGCAACTGCCGCCGCGCGGCCCACACCCAGCAGGAGAGAAACGAAAGCCCTCACTCCATTCGCCGATGAACACCATATGCAAGAAGCAACGGCTAATCCCCACTCCCTCCACCTGCCGGCCGCGGTGGCCGAGGGAACTAAGGCGCTCCAGTAACGGGCATGGATATTTGTGCCATCCTTAGTATAAGGTAGTTGATAAGTAGTTTGTAAGTTTAGGGATTGATGACCCCGTAGTTAAGTCCCATAAGCTTAACAAACATTTGAACATTTCCCTGCACCTCAGCATCCTATCAGAATAAAGTTCCATTCTTCCGCCAAAAAATTCACCAATAACATCGCTTATTTTTTTAAAAAATATGACGTAATGTCTAAATGAAAGTAATATAAAGTGTAGTAACAACCAGTTCACATCAGTATACCCAGATGAAGGCCACTATAACGTTGTCCGAAATGTCGGTTATTTAAGTAATGGCCTTACATCATGACGCGGTACAACACCCAGAAAACATTTATGTCTTCTGACTCTGGCCGCGGAAGCCTAGGTAATTAATGTTCCAGATTGGTTTCCGGTACATTTACTAAATTTTCCTGGATATTATCTGGAAGACGTGCCTTCAAAATTCTTATCAAATCCCGATTGGAAATTGGATCCGTGCAATACCTCGTTTTATCTATGTATCTTTCAAAGTATTTGCGGAGCGTGCCCTTCCGGTAATCAAATGGTTCGGGATTAAATACTTCCCGTTGGAGCCGCTCCTGTATCAGATACGAACAATATTGTTCCATATTGTTCCAGAAAGCGATGCTCGAATTCAACTAGTGTATTACACCGTGTGCTCATCTGACCACAACGATGCGTGACCTTGAATAGAGCTGCAGATGTACTTTATTTTTCCTTCTCAGTCCAAGAATCCGGAAGTACATTTTCAATAGACTTAATGAAAACGACGGTGTGGACTGGTTTTTTTATCCGCCGTGAAGCACTGAAATTGGCGTAGGTGTATAAAGGTTCCTTCCGCGTGGTAAGTAGTTAATGTTCCTCCGCGTGCGGCCGATCCAAATTTCAAATGTTTGTATAGCTTATGGGACTCAACTACGGGGTCATCAGTCCCTAAACTTACAAACTACTTATAAACTAGCTAATACTAAGGATCGCATATATATACATGCCCGAGGGGGGATTCGAACCCCCGACCGTAGTGGCCGTGCAGACCGTGACTGGAGCGCCTCAGTCCCCTCGGGCACCACGGCAGGCCGTGCGGCCGAATTTGAACTATGCGGTTCATTCGTGTATATTTGGCCACGTGGTGTGTCCGTTACGTCTGTTTCCTTCGGTACGGCACACACTTGAGCTACCTGTCTGGCTTGCCCACCTTGCAAAGCAATACGCATTTCAGAAACTTCCTTCGAAATTGTTTCTACTTGCTTCGTTAAATCTATAAACTTGGAATATGCTGTGTCGCTTGAAATGACCGTAAAACCGATGTTTCAATGCGAGGTATTTATTCCTTAAGCCTGTCCTTTTCCTGAACAAATTTCTTGGAGACCGATTTGCCTAGAGCCATTTTCTCGTTTACAAAACGTTTCGCTTCCCTTCTCTCGAGTGCTTGTTCACTTTCTCGTATAGCACGACACTCTTTATCGAAACGTTCCGTGATTTTCCTGTTCAACTATGTTTCGTGCTGTTCGAGCTTCTGATTAACTTCTACTGATAGGTTGTTCAGACACGTAGTTAAGTCCCTCTACATTCTGCCAAAAATTGTTCTGACTAACTTTCATGTTCTGAACATCTTTCAAAATGTTCAAATGTTTGTAAAGTCTATGGGACTTAACTTACGAACTACTTATGAACTAACTAAGACTAAGTACGGCACAAATATCCATGCCCGAGGGGGGATTCGAACCCCCGACCGTAGTGGCCGTGCAGACCGTGACTGGAGCGCCTCAGTCTCCTCGGCCACCGCGGCCGGCTGAACATCTTTCGCCAGAGTTGCTATTGCTACAGAATAATTTTTCTGCGCCTTAAGTACTTCTGAAAAGTTCTTATTCATTTCTTCCTGATTTTCGACCTGACCTTTCATTATTGCCTGAAAATTTTTGTTTATGTGAAAAATACTGCATTTAATGTACTGTTAATGATACTAATCTGCTTGGTGGTTTCTTCCGGCGTTAAAATTGGTAGTTCCGAAGGTATTTCCTCCTGTGGCCTAGAACAAACACTTGCTGCATCGCAATTGTCTTTATCCTTATCAACATGAGGTTATTATACTATTTCGTCACGCTCCTGTTGTGAATCCACAATTAGCGGTTCCTCGAAGTGCTCTACTGAATCAGTCATTATGCGAAATAACTAGGTAAGTCGGCTGGAATTTACCGAGTGATCAAAAAGTCAGTATAAATTTGAAAACTGAATAAATCATGGAATAACGTACATAGAGAGGTAAAAATTGACACACAAGCTTGGAATGACATGGGGTCTTATCAGAAAAAAAGTTCAAAAAATGACCGACAGATGGCGCGTGATTCTGGTTTTGTAACTGCTACCGTGACGGATGAGAAGTATGCCCATATGTTACAGAATCCCACCATCCACAGCCTGGCTGATAAACATCTGCTGGAATGTACTATTTTTATGCAGGATGGCGCTCCACCCCATATTGCTAGACGTGTGAAAGATCTCTTGCGCGCGTCGTTTGATGATGATCGTGTGCTCAGCCGCCACTTTGGTCATGCTTGGCCTCCCAAGTCCCAAGACCTCAGTCCGTGCAATTATTGACTTTGGGGTTACCTGAAGTCGCGAGTGTATCGTGATCGACCGACATCTCTAGGACGCTGAAAGACAACATCCGACGCCAATGCCTCACCATAACTCCGGACATGCTTTACAGTGCTGTTCACAACATTATTCGTCGACTGCAGCTATTGTTGAGGAATGATGGTGAACATATTGAGCATTTCCTGTAAAGAACATCATCTTTGCTTTATCTTAATTTGTTATGCTAATTATTGCTTTTCTGATCAGATGAAGCGCCATCTGTCGGACAATTTTGAACTTTTTTTTTGTTCTAATAAAACCCCATCTCATTCCAAGCATGTCTGTCAATTTTTACTTCTCTACTTTTACTTTTTTACTTCTCTATCTATTCCGCGATTTATTAAGTTTTCAAATTTATACTAACTTTTTGATCACCAGGTATGTGCAGTTCACTCGCCTACCGCTACACAGGAAATTTCACTCACTGCCTACAAAGAAAACTACACACGCAACGTCCACTAAGGGACGCATTTCACTGTTATTCACAACAAGGGCTGTAACTTGGTCGCACTGTTTCGGTGCTACGTTCTCTACTGGTTTTCGCTATTCGGAAATGGGCTCGGTACAATAACTAGGGCAACAAGAAAAAGTAAAGTGCACTACTCACCTTCGTGACTTGATTGCAGTTGGTTTCCGTGTATACTGGCTTCTTGCTCTGTGACGGAAATACGGCAAACCTCTTATGGATGCAGCTCGCCCCCAGTCTTACACGTAGCGTGAAATAGAGAGCAACTTAATACAACAACTGTACAACAAATTGTTACAGTACACTAGGAGTTAGTAAATGGATTATTTTTTTAAATTCTTCATTATGGCTTTTTGTTGCAGTGACCATACAGCCAGCGGTTATTACAGTGGCAACATTAAAATAGATTTCAAATTCTTACAATACATATCACAATATTTGTAGTGTGAGATTACCGCCCAATAGAAATACTGGTAATTAATAGCATTTGATAATTAAACAGTATGAAGTTCACTGCAAACATTGACCATGCCAATGCACTAAATGTTACACAATTTTAATCTTATTAATTATGGTGGCAATGTATGTATGCAGTTGGGTGACAACATTTATAGTTAGGCCAAAGGTAAAAATTCTCCACGTTGAGATTTGCTGTGTGCTTCTAGCTGACGGGAGCCAGCAAGCAGGCTGACGTTGGTGGCTTGTTCCAGCTTAGGATTTCACAGGTTCGTTTCCGGTGAGGGGAGAGAGGGACAATGGCGAGTGCCAGGTGCAGTACAGTGCACAGTGTGAAATGAAATATTCTAATACTACTGGCATTTGAAGTAATATGATTCAGTTAGGAACCTTTAAGGCCCTCATTACAAAATAAGCTGTTGATAAATAAACAATACATTAGCCGATATAGTCACATCTGGCGTAATATGTTTAATTGAAAATGAAAAATTATCAATGAAAACAAGCCAGTTACACAACTAGCATGGCAATGTTTGTTTATAAAAATAATATATTAACTATTTCTCATTTTATTTTCAATTAATCTTGTGTATTTTATCTTGAAGTATTCAGTTAAATCACTTATCTCTGATATAAGAAATTGCACGATTATGATAAATAGTACAAAGGATGTTTATACCAATATAAAAACGTAAGAAGATATTTGTTTAATGTGTAGTGTAATTATTTTGATTTTAAGTAAAGTTTTAGAAATGTATTGGCTGAGCGCTGTACGTTGGAAGTCGGTTAGAACAGCTCACATGGGGAAGTTGATGACGTAAGGAAAAAACCCCGGCAGTTGGACTTTTGGCGCGCGTGCGCGCGAGGGCAAGTAGTTACGAGATGGGAACAAGGGGGGTAGCTGGCCGGGCGGCGTCGCTCTGCATCAGTCGGCATGTGGACCTCCAGGTGGAGGTTATAGATTTGTGTGTGGCAATCGCCACGTGTGGTTGCTCGTCGTAGACTGCACCAAGTTGTATCGAGTGCTACTGTGTGTTGTGAATATTTAGCCGGTGGAACAAGGTGTGCATCGCATTGAATTAAAGTGACTATGATTTGTTAATGTAACACGTGTCGTCGCATAGGCATGAACATAAACGGTGTTTGAGACAGCCACATGGTGTGAAAACAATTTGCGACAAATATTCATTTTGTCTGGCGGCTCACGAGCTATAACTTTCTTTGTCGACGTACAGACGTATCAGCCACAGGGTTCTAATATTGTGAAATAAACAACATAAAGTGAACTTTTACGTGTTTTCAAAAATAGTAGTTAGTACACCCTTTTCTCTCATGAACTTGACTTTATTATGAATTTTTTTGTTAATCATATGCGGGGAAGGAAAGCTGCGAACGTGTGATATCATCCTCTAGAAAACGAGTCAAACAGTAGCAATCACAGTTACAGTGTGTTTGCGTGTTTAGGAATTTCGTTCGCAGTTGGTGGTTGTGAGTTTTAAAAAATTAATCTTTCCCTAATTTTAAATTCTCACCCCGACCTTCACTCTCGCAGTAGGTATGTAATACCATACAGCCTTAGAATGAAAGTAGAAAAATCATGTGTACAAGTTATAAAATAATACACATTTAACAGTATTAGTGACAGATGTAATACAACGAAAGTTCAAACAGTATAAAACAAGAGGAGAGTTGCAAAGACATATAAAAGTCAAAATATAATATAAAATTTCTTATATAGTTTCAAGCATTGCATGTTCAAAGTAAACACACCAGCTCTTAAATTATAGCTGTATGCCGGTGACGTTTACGTAGTCCTTCAGTAAACTGTACATAAACATGTCGAATCCATACAGGAAGACAGTGACACTTGTGGGGAGTGAGAAACCCCTCGCAACCAGCTTTCTGTTGAAGACATTTTGTGCGGCCGTGTACTTGTTGCATGCCAGTATGATATGGTTGAGAACCGCCACTGCCGTTGGATCTTTGTAGCAATGTCGAGAAGCGATGATTTTCAAACGGTGTAGGCGGGCAGGGTAACATCCATGTCCCAGTCTTATCCGAATGAGAGACGTTGCATGACGGCTACTAAGCTTCATCGACGAAAACCATGGACGAGAGAAGACATACATGGATTTGCACATTCGTATTATACACATTATTATCATACAGTAATTTTTATGAAAATTTTGATACAACTATTGAAATCAAAATTCACTCATGTTGCAGTATTTTTACGTATAATGAAAAACGGACGCCACTTATGTTATGCCCTTTTCTCACCTTTCAATTTTCGTCGTATTTTAGGCTCACTACCTCCTGCGGACTGCGTGGAAAAATGCAGGTTCGGATTACGGATGCAGGATAGGGAGCGTAAGGTCGGTGATAGGAGGAAGTATAAAAGTGGTTTGTGGACTTCAGCCCCGAAAAGGGAAAAGTAATAGGTTTGATTTTAAATGACGGAATATATTACAAAAGATATACATCAAGTTATAAAAGCAATATGAATACAGGTATAACGAATACAGGGTAGTATGTTCAAACTTGATTGCTTATGCAGTCAGAGGAAGAAGTAGAGATGTTAAGAGGTCTGAGGGAGTCTGACGAATGAGAGTAAGTACCGCTTCATCGTTTTTCACGCGCGAACTTCGCGTAAAACTGCCGCCAGAGCGCGTGGTCCAGCGATCTTCGCGTAACCGACGCGGAAATCGATACTCAGGGTCAGGGACGTTCCACGACGCAGCTCGCCGCCACGCTGTGCACCGTCGTTCCTGGTCGCCACCCCCGGCGCCTCCGCCGTCGTGGCCGTCCAATGAAATCGCGCCGTCTTGCGACGCCGCTGCTACCATCGCGACGCAACCGCGTCGCCATTTAAACGCGTCTTGTCTAACGTGAGTGTCCCTTTGCCAGATGTATCTTTTGCAATAATCGTACATAATTGTATTCAGTCATCCTTCTGTTAGTTCATTATTAATTTCATCAAGGCAATAAGCCGCAAATCAGGTCTTATCAGAACCTTGCCACTGAAGTCATTATAAATGTCTTAATTACAGCCATGCATGAACAGATAAAGAGGTTTCTCTTTAAAGAAAAGTCGAACTTCATTCACAGGCATTGGTTTGCCACCAATGCCTCGTGGGTAGAAGTTATAGTGCACGTTAACTTACTAGCTCCACTGCATGGGCACTGTTTGCAGAGATGGAAGCTAATTGATGGGAATGGGACATGGATATTAATAATAATAAATGTAGGCGGATGGGCAGGTTTACCAAAGATAGTCATCACTTGCTGGGTGAGAATTTTTATTACAATTAAGATCCTGAAAAGGAGTGTAAAATTCTTTAAATGTATTAAAATGAGAAATAAATTCACACATTTATTGCAATTAAAATGCTGAAGAAGGAAGTTCTTTAACCCTCTTAAAATGAAAAATACAAATTACACATTTTACTGATAACTAATTTTAAACACCCAACAGCTAGATGCGGCTTTGACCAACTATAAATAGCAACACAAGAGCGGCTTCAGTCACACACACACACACACACACACACACACACACAAATGATGAGGCTGCATTTCAAAGCCGCAGTGTAACGGACGAGCGCATTGAGGCGCTATGCTCCAATAAGAGAGGCCGTTCTCAGTCGGGGATTCGAATCTCCCCTCGGGCATGGATGTTTTTTGATGTCTTTAGTATAACTTAGTTCATAAGTAGTTTGTAAATTTAGGGACTAATGACCCCATAGTTAAGTCCCATAAACTTTAAAAACATTTGAAATTTTTTTTCACTTCCAAGTGCCATTAAACAGGAATTTAATTTGAAAATTTGTTCTCCTTATAAAATTGTAAAGCTACACCGGAAGTCAGCAAAAGGAAAAGAATTCAGGGCATAATAAAATCACAAAATACAGAGGCAAGGTGAGCGATGTAAAGCAATAAATGTCATCTTCAATTACAGCTTAAGAATTTAAAATGAGTAGAATGACACAATACTACATTAAATCGGTAACCAAAATTTCCTTCAACCGCGAAGTTAACTCATAATCCCACTAATAAATGGGCAAAACATAAAGACAAATAGACACTATGACGTAAAACAGCTGTCACCAAGGCAAGAAATACTCATAACAGGCATATTTACAACTCAAGACATCAAGACTAATGCGCTTACGTGTTAAATTTAATATCCATCAACGCTCCAATGAGAAAGACAACAAGGGAGAGTAAATTCTTTTTTCCTTTCTTAAAACTATCCCAAGCAGTTAACAATGAAGAATTTCACTAAGTTACATTAGGGGCCCCACTTGTTTAGGTTTCAAGATACACAAACATTGAACTAATAAGTAAAAGTAATTAAAATATGACTAGGACGACAGTACTCAATTTATGAACAGCCTACATAATAGTTTGAAAACAGTTCAGTGGTTACAAATTCCAAGTTAACAACAGTATCAGTTTCTTAACATAAATCCAATCAATATGTCATGCCACTTGAAACAGGAATGGCTCATAAAATCAGAAACTGAAATATGTGCTAAAATCTCGGTAACAACGGGAGGAACGGAAGGAGTATAGACGAAGAACAGACAGAGAAGAACAGATGAAAATAAAATTATCAAAGGATCTGCTAAAATTACAACTACAGGCGGGCAGAGAACACCACGCAGAGGGAAACACACACTGCCTGGGATAACGCTTGTCACCCGGGCAGGTACCGAAGCAACAAGTGGGCACACACCAAATATTGCCTCAGTGATACTTACGAAGCGTTAAATTGAATGAACAGTCATTAGTTGCATAGAAGCAAGGTTCTACAACCTCTTACCAAGACTATCAATAGCCAATTCATAAACCATCAACACAAGAACTATAACGTAGATATTATGAAATGCAAGCTGCAGGGGTTCAACTTCGAAGCCTACTCAGAGAGACAAATATAACACGAATTTCAGAACGAGGCGAGACTAAAAGATTTTCTGGTGGGTGTGTTGCAAAATAAAAATGCAAGGAAGTGGAGTATGCAAATGGTTTGTTCACTTGATATTAAAGGATAGGCGTGGCTGACTCACCATCGATCAGTTAATGAATTTATACTCTAATTTGCAAGTAATAACACCCATCCAAAATTGTGTAAAGGGGGCTAACTAATTTGAATGATTTGTGTAAAGAACTTTGTTTTGTCTCGTTTTATTCTCTGAAGTCAAATGAACGTCAGAGTTGAAAGGAAAATCCACATACAATTAAACACTGATCAAATTTAATGAACATAATATACAAAACAAAATATACCCTCCTACAGCAAGTGACTGGTAAGTCGAGGAGAATTTTTTTTTAAATTCTAGACACTTGTGACAACCTACGTTTAACTGGAAATCGTGGCGTAATCGAGAGGAATATTCAGCTACGATGTTTCTGTGAGTTTACCTGACGTCTTCAATAGTCGAAGAACGTGAATGCCCCTAGAAACACTAGCAATTGCATGCGATACTGTAACAAAACTGTGCTGGTTGGCGATGTCAGGACGACGGCTGCGCAGCGGTTGTGTGCGTCGATAGTGGCAAATCGGGGACCCTTAGATAATTTAGCTTAGGATTCCAGATGCGATGTTTCACTAATATCAGCCAACTTTGAGCCAGGCGGATCTCAGTGCCTACGATCTCACTCGTTCGGCTATGTCATGCCAGACAATTTACATGCGAACCACGAGTGTACTGTAGGCAGAGGTGAGATCAGAACTGTGACAACCGCAATTAGCGCGTCGGTGCGTCTAATATCAGGCAGGCTCACTTTGCTCTCGGCTTGCCAATACTCAGAGCTTTTAGCGCAAGATTTGAAGCAATTCCAAAAGTTGAACCACAAACTCTAACTATAGCTGCTCGACGACAAGTATAAACTGAAAGCAGAAGAGAAGCGTCTGCTCTCCTCGGCTGCTCAAACACCAGTCTCTTTCTCTACTCACTTCTGAAATCTCCGTCTCCTCTCTGCAAAGGCTCCAGGCTGAAACGCCAATCCACAGCGAGACGCCAACGTACGGCCAATCACGTCTTCCGTTCAGGAGTCGGACAGCCCAACCTCCTTTCCATAAAACAGCAGCCAATGGCCAACTCTACCGCGTTTCCACCGCTCGGGCCTCGCCCTTTCGTCCTGCGTTTTCACGGTAGCTGCGGATTGCCTCCAGACACCGCCGAAAACACGGCCAGCAAGTTATTCCCAGCAAAAAGCCAAGCTCCCTCGCTATTGTACAACTGCTGCGTCCGCCAGCTTGGCGACATAGACGTACAATGTTCTAGAGGGTGTCACCATGGCGTTCGCCAACTAGGCGCCAGATGTGGTAGTCCCAGGTATCTGTCTTTCATACATTTGCCAGCTCTCATCTCGCAAAGCACCGTACACCGCCCTTAGAGGCACACTGTATTTCTCCAGACGCTCTCGCCCAGATGACGACAGCGTTGGTGGCGCCAGCCAGATGGCGGTAGCGTGTGCGAAAATACTTGGAAGGCTTACACCTCAGTTCTACATATTGTGGTCCTCAGTCGGAAGCCGTCTTCCAGGAACCGCAGCGTCTCAGAATAACAAAGCCACCCTCGTGATCGCCACTGGCCTGCTGTTAGCTCTGAATGCGTGTCTCCCCCCCCTTACTACAGGTCCCACACAACCAAGTAACAGAATATTTCTCTTTCGCCACAAGTTATTAAAGAAAATCGATAACCTACGAATAATCAAATAAAATCAACAAGAGTAATTTTTTTTTTTTTTTTTTTTTTTTTTTTTTTTTTTTTTTTTTTTTTTTTTTAAACCAAATGTATTATAAACGTAGTGGCCTTGCTCCAGAATAAAGTTTGTGTAACAGTCAGCGAGTGAATACAGTATAAATGACATTTGATGCGACGCGGTTATTCTATATAGGTTGTCGGTAGAGTAATTCCGTGGAATGATGCTGCTGCTATGATGTTGAAGCCGGCCGCGGTGGCCGAGGGGACTGAGGCGCTCCAGTCACGGTCGGCACGGCCACTACGGTCGGGGGTTCGAATCCCCCCTCGGACATGGATATTTGTGCCGTCCTTAGTATTAGCTAGTTCATAAGTAGTCTGTAAGTTTAGGGACTGATGACCACGCGGTGGCTAGCGTGTGCTTCCTAGCAGCGAGTTGCTCTCTCTTCCTTGTACGATCACGAAATGATACTTGTTCTACCGGAACCACATTCACACTTCTCGAGTACAAACTGAACTTTCTGTTTCCTCCTTCCGAGCCGCACTGCTGTATGCTCAGTCGACGCCGATCTGTCGTCCTTGCGCACGCGCCACCAGATATACTTGTCGACCGCGCCAACTAGTGCCGGCCGCGAGATCAAGAAAAACTAAGCGCACCGCCCGCTATGAAGCTACAACGTGATATCGATACGTGAGTGTGAGCGACTGGTAACTAGCTCCAATACATAGGAGAGAAGGCAACGAATAATAGAGCCAGCACAACTCACTAATGTTAGTTCTATTTCTGGTAATATTTCCCCTATCTTTTCCTTTACCATTTCCTTTGCGGTCGAGTCACAAATTAAAAAGTCAGGAAACGCAAAAAAGAGACTGCCCTGCTTCCTTCCTACCGGGAAGTGTTAGAACATAAGGTTCAGCCTCCTACCCATGATGGTCCAATTCGCCTTCCACAGGTGACATCAGTGTCATCGATAACCTACAATCGAACGATCGCACCCTCATAATACATTTTGATCACCTCTACCTTACCATGGACGAGTAGACAACCCTATTCCTCCACCAGGCCCAGAACCACCCCTAAGGACACAGAAAAAATTCTAGTTGATAGTCTGCCATAGATATTTTTTGGCCCCAGTTATTGTATTTTATTTCCATGTAACTTAACTGCAGAGGTTCTTGCATTGAGACGTGCCTGAGCCATACGAAGTCCCCAGCCATTAATTTTTGCATATCATCATTTATTTTTATGTCATGTACATTAATTTTTATTTGCTTATGTTTTATTGTGTGTTTAATTATATTCCTATTGAAAACATTTGTAACAATACGATTATTAATATTGTACTAACGCCCAAAGCCGTGCCCTTGCTCATGCCTAGTACTAGCTAGCATTATTTGTCGTAATCCTGATAGTTACTACCACTGTCTAAAACAATGATACTAATCTGTCAGCTGTTTGCTAGGCTCCCTATCCAGAATTGAGCAAAAAATGTCCAGTACTTCTGATAAGCATAGTGTCTTCATTTAACAGAGCGCTATTATTACTTGTGCACTGCCGCAGTGGAGTAGCCGAGCGGTCTAAAGCGTCTCGCTGCGGAGCGCGCGGTTGCTCGCTGTGGAGGTTCGAGTCCTCCCTGGGGCATGGGTGCGTGTGTTTGTCCTTAGGTTAGTTTACCTAGGTTTAAGTAGTTTGTAAGCTACGGACTGATGACCACGGCCGGCCGCGGTGGCCGAGGAGACTAAGGCGCTCCAGTCATGGTCCGCACGGCCACTACGGTAACTATTAACACATGTTAAATCCGCGTTTAACTCAGTGCCGACCCTGCATGCATACGGGAAAAGGGCCAAAGAGACAGACAGACAGATATACTGTCACCACTGCACAAAAAGGGGGATGCGTCTGATGTCAACAACTACCGCCCAATCTCAATTCTGACAGCCTTATCCAAAATATTAAAAAAAGTAATGTATTCTAGAGTAGCTTCACACTTAGGTAAAAATTAAGTTCTTACAAAACGTCAGTTTGTTTTTCAGAAAGGCTTTTCAACAGAAAATGCTATATATACTTTCACTATTGAAATATTAAATGCTTTGAATAACAGGACATCACCCGTTTTGATTTTTTGTGATCTGTCCAAGGCTTTTGTGTGTAAATCATGGAATTCTTCTAGATAATCTAAACTATTGTGGTATGAATGTGACAGTGTACACCTAACAGGAATAGTGCAAAAAGTTGACAGAAGTAGTTCACATAATATTCAAAAAACAGCTGATTCCTCAAATTGGGAAACAATCAAAGATGGGGTTCTACAAGGTTCGGTCTTGGGCCCTTTGCTGTTCTTAATATATTTTGCCATTATGTATTCATGAATATGCAGAGCTGGTTCATTTTGCTGATGATAGAAATATGGTTATCACACCTGACAGACAAGAACTAACTGAAGAAATTGAAAACTATGTATTTCACAAAATCATTAAGTGGTTCTCAACAAATGAACTATCATTAAAATTTAATAAAACACAGTACATACAATTCCAAACAGGAAATGGAATGACACAAGTAATAAATATAGACTTTGATCAGAAATCTGTAGCAATGGTAGAATATTCAAAATTTTTAGGTGTATGCATTGATGAGGGTTTGAACTGGAAAAAAAAAACACATTGAAGATCTGCTGAAACGTTTGAGTTTAGCTAATTATGCTGTTAGGATAATTGCAAATTTTAGTGATATACATCTCAGTAAATTAGCTTACTAAGCCTATTTTCATTCTCTGCTTTCGTATGGCGTCATTTTCTGGGGTAATTCATCATTAAGTAAAAATGTATTCATTGCACAAAAGCGTGTAATCACAATTATTTCTGGAGGCCATCCAAGATCATTCTGCAGACACGTATTTGAAGAGCTAGAGATCTTCACTGTAGCTTCACAGTATATATATTCACTTAGGAAGTTTGTTATTACCAAACCCACCGTGTGCCGGCCGCGGTGGCCGAGGTGACTAGGCGCTCCAGTCACGGTCAGCACGGCCACTACGGTCGGGGGTTCGAATCCCCCCTCGGGCATGGATATTTGTGCCGTCCTAGTTCGTAAGTAGTTCATAAGTAGTTTGTAAGTTTAGGGACTGATGACCCCGTAGTTAAGTCCCATAGACTGTACAAACATTTGATGACCACGCAGTTTGGTCCGATAGATTTACAGACATTTTTGAACTTGTACACATACCTGTAAATAGCTATTATGTTAGCACGTTTTATTAATGAAATAGTTTAATGTGTCACTTAAGTATATGATGTAAGTAAACGAAACGGGTTTGCTGCCTCAGTGAGTAACATAGATCTTTCGTTGTCTGATGAATTGAACCTATTACTTATTGGGTGGTAAAAATAGACTCCATTTCTTGGCGGAAGACACGCCCCCTGTGTTTACGGCGCCTGACAGATTACGAGCGCACGTGCTGCCTCCCAGCTGTATGCGCCTACCGGCTATCCTCTCCCTTCCCCTCTCCCGCTGCCCGGGTCAAGTCCATCAGCCATGCGCTTATCACTTCATCCCGTACTGTCCCGTAAACTAACACGTTCCAACACCACCTAGTTTAACCAGTTATAACCGCAGGGACGTGCCTCTTGCACATGGTGTCTGGCAAGCACCCGAATCCTAGCTAGTCATGATATTAACTACCCTTTAGTTTTCATATCATGCTCAATTCTGTTTTTCTTTGATCTTCCCTATAACACCCTTAGCCCTCGAAGGAAGTATGCTTTTATTTTAAGATCAAATCAAAAAGATTTATTTTAAGACCGGTACCAGCGTTGAGGTCTTAAAAGAAAAACCGCAACCTCAAAGTTTGCGATCGTGGTTGAGTCTACCACCTTTGTCGACGAGTTTAGACGGTTTGGCCTGTAGCCACACAAACAGCCGTACACACAACCAGCGTTTTCAACTGTTGAAAGCGTTAAAGTGCTGTGCTGTAGAGGTCGGCAAATTGCCGGTTTCGCTCGCTCGTATTCGGTCGAGTGCGCAACGCTCGGCGGTGGCGCGCCGAGTGTGTTACGTTCGCAGCGAGCGTGTTGACACTCGAACCAGGCTACGTGGGGCGGGGCGGGCAGAGGCCGCACAGCGTAGTGCTGCCTTTGTATTCACAAGGAAACCTACCCAAGTGTCATTCTCTGATTTTTATGAAATTTTCATATGTTATAATACATGAAAAACTATGGGACACGTATTTTTTTTAGCGGCGGAGAAACATATTTAAGAGGTGAAACCGTCCCTCCAAAATTGTTGCTAAAATTAAAAAAAAATGGTGATAACTTAGACACTAGTGAAGCGATTTTAATGATTTTTGGTATGAAAGTATCTTTTGATAAAAGGCAAATTTCATAGATTCAACTTCGATTAAATCAAAATAATTTTTGCGCACAAAAAATTGGTCACTTTAGGGGTAGCTACCCTCCTAATTGTCACTCCCCCTGCAATGTACCTAGACCGATCTCTTATCAAGAGATACTTTCATACCAAAAAATATTAAAATCGCTTCCCTAGTCTCTAAGTTATCGCGATTTTTCTATTTTAGCGACAATTTTGGAGGGACCGTTTCCCCCTTAAATATGTTTCCCACCGCTAAAAAAATTACGTGTCCCACAGTTTTTCATGTATTATAATATATCCAAATTTCACAAAAATCGGAGAGTGACACTTGGACAGGTTTCCTTGTTAGTCGCTACGGCAGTGACAAAACTGTTCAAATGTTTGTAAATCTTATGGGACTTAACTACAGGGTCATCAGTCCCTAAACTTACAAACTACTTATGAACTACTTACGAACTAGGACGGCACAAATATCCATGCCCGAGGGGGAATTCGAGCCCCCGACCGTAGTGGCCGTGCAGATCGTGACTGAAGCGCCTCACTCCCCTCGGCCACCGCGGCCGGCACGGCAGTGGCCCTGTGGCTCTGAGGTGTGGGCTGCTGTTGTGTCTGATGCACTCACAACATCTAAAGGAACTAAAATCAGTTATGCTGTAGACGTGTATTCCTGCATAGTAGCATGTAACCGCAATATCATTATACCGCAAACGAGACACGTTGTTTTTACCAACTACAACATTTGGAAGTAATGTAAAGGATCCAAAGAGAAACTATGGAACGAACGACGTTTATATTGCAATGTACAAAAATGAATGTTACCGTACAACAAAGTATACATCGAAAAGTGACACCATTATCCCCAAAGTATTCGTTGGTGGCATTGTAATTGCAATGTACTATTAAAATATCATTGACACGTTGAAGACTGAAAGTGCTTTCACTAGCTGCATTTGAGGTGGGCACACAAAATACTCTTTTTGCCACTACAGCTGGCTTAGGAAAGAGAGTACTGTTGCGTTTCTACCATTCAAGCGGGTCGTCGTCATCACCATCAATTCGTGCTAAATAAAGGTCCACCTCATTTGTGGATTGTGCCTCGCGCATTTCACAGTCCAGCCATTCCGAAAACATGCACTTCAGTCTTTTGTATATCACTATATTGCACAAAAGCTTGCATGCGTTCTTTATTATGTAGATAAGAAAGACGAGAGTGGCAGTGGGGGATATATGAACGTTGCAACTGGAAAAATTCCCGTTAAGGACTCACTCGGAAAAGGTAGAGGCGCAGCAACCACGCACAGTGCCAAAATGCTACGGGAATAGGTATTAACGGGGTGCAACAGAGATTCGAAAACCTAACCTAACGAGTGTACATCAATGTCGTGTATTTAATATCAATATAAAAGACGGAAAAGTATTTCAGGACTTGAGAGTGATAAGAGGAATGGATATAAAATACAATCACTTCCTCATTAAGATGGCAAGTAACACCTACCACTAAACAGGTACTAACAGTCCACAAAATTGGAACAAGAAAGAAAGAAAGGCCCTGGAAAACTCATTTACTAAATGATCTTAGCACAGAGACTTTATATTAACCACGTGTAATAACCTGTATGGTAAAGTATAAAATGCGAAACTGAATGGCTAGCTCAACTGGATCGAGAGAACAGCTTTCGAAGCACCCGGGAAAGGAACAATTCCAAATTTCGCAGTCAGGATGTATTCTACAGCTTCTAGTTTGCTCCCGACACTCGCCTTGGACTCGAGTGGCGCTGCGGTGGGCGACCGAATGGCGAGCGGGCAGTGTGGACGGTCGGGCCGTTCGAGCGTGCCCCGCTCGAACGAGCGTGGAGGAAGTCGAGCGCATCCACGCGCCTTGTCGCAAGTTGCAGTACCGACACCTGCCGGACTGTCATAGAACGACATGTATCACGCCATTCGAGGGAGCAACCGAGCGACGTGCAGACCTCTACTGTGCTGATCCACCACACTGTAAACCCAATGATTAAACTTAAGCCCCTCCCTCCTTTCCTCTCTACATGTTTCTTCCCTGCGTATTTCTTTCTAAGTTTTTTTCTTTCGTAGAGGTGGTAGTTTCGTTAAGATAGCTGCCCAAGCAAGTGACAATAGTGCGTTAGAGCATAAAACGTAAATCATGTTGATTCCAAAATGTTTTACAGGGGAGAATTCTGATTGAGATGTGATAAGATAGCCAATGAGGAGACCCGAATGACTACTGCACCTTAATGGTGTGCAGGTTAAACCCTTTTAAGCTGTAACCCTCAGAAGGGAGCTAACGTTCAGTTACGTTAATGAGGAGTTTAATTATACGTGTTGCACGTAGCGAGTTAAGTACGAAAACCACCATTTAGTCCTTATTTCTTTACACATCATTCTACTGCTAACGGCTAAGTTCTTGTATGAAGTGGAAGCTGCTTTGTTACCTTGATGGAATATGTTTCGTTTCAAGACCATAAGCTAGTAACTGAAATAAAACTGCAAGCTATAACGCCTTCTTGTCGAGGTTGTGTGTAGCGTAGTACTAGACATCAGGTGGCTATGGTCCTTCAGGGACAGAAAAGTAGTAAAAATCGATTAGCGCCTGCAAGTCCAGCAAAACCACAGGATGCTGTTTCACCTGAACGATTGTAAAACAAAAGGACTTATCTGTTCACTGTTTCCATTTTCCATAGTTCTTCGCGCTACTTCGTCCCTTTAGAACTCCCTGTGACAATGTCTACTTTGGCTGAATCTAACAAGGAAAGTACTTAGGTTCGAACAAACAGAAATACACCAAAATCGTATTATAAATAATGTAAAGATCTCTTATTGCACCAGTGATACTCCCGCATCTGCAAAACTCTGCAGTCGCCCATTAGAGGCCTCTGCATGTACGCCAGTAGTGACGGTGCAGTGTGTCTCTGAAGTTGCGCTTTGTGACGTTATTTGTGTGGTGAAGTGTCGGATGGGTCGGCGATTGGTAGTCAATCCTGCTAATATAGTGTGACTGGTTGAGGTGAAGTTACGAAGAAACCTTCTTCGTGTAGATGGTATTGGTGTAGAAGATGAATCATTCGCATGTTACCTATTACCTGTTGTAGTGTTTCTAATCTATGCTCATATTTCTGCACTATAATAGATACCAGAAAACATGTGCATGATTTTTCTTCTACACCAAGACCATATTCAAGAAGAAGGTCTCTTCGGAATTTCATCTCAACCAATTGCAATACATTAGCAGGCGCGTCAGTCACGGTCTGCACGGCCACTACGGTCGGGGGTTCGAACCCCCCTCGGACATGGATATTTATCCTTAGTATTAGCTAGTTGTTAAGTAGTTTGTAAGTTTCGGGACTGATGACCCCTTAGTTAAGTCCCATAAGCTCTACAAACATTTGAACATTTAAACATTAGCAGGATTGATTACCAATCGCCGACCCATCTGACGCTTCACTACACAAATAACGTCACAAACCGCAACTTCAGAGGCACACTGCACCGTCACTACTGGTGTACCGGCAGGTCAAATTGCAATGCCGCATGGCACACGCAGAGACCTCTGATGGGCGACTGCAGAGTTTTGCAGATGCGGGAGTATCACTAGTGCAATAAGGGACCTTTACATTATCTGTCATACGATTTTGGTGTATTTCTGTTTGTTCGAGCCTAAGTACTTTCCTTGTAAGATAAAAGTGATAAATCAGTCACATAAATATGCATATTGGTTATACGCTGGCCTACAACAAAGTCGTAAGCACGCTAAGTGCTAGAAACATCTTGTAGGACCGCCGAAAACCATGAAAGACAAAGTTTCTTGTATGTAGTAGGAATGTTTGAACAAAAAAAGACATCATACACGTCTTGGTTTTGAATAAAACACTGCTTCTACAGTTGTCAACTTTGAAATGCTGTGCGCTACTCTGTTGCACACGAGAGACTTTAGCATCTTTCTTTTCCTTCTGTCTTTTTAGCCCTAAGCTGTCACGCGCGGCCAGAGAGCAGCCACTCCCCGCTTTACCTCCTCTCATCCCACCCTTCCGTCGCTAAACATCTGTCCGAGTGCCACTCGCTCCTAACATGATTATCTTTCCTGTCTGCTAAACGGAATTATTAGATTTTCCAATGACCGTTACATCAATTATGCGTCGATTTTTACGGCGATGTTCTGAACGTCGTCTACCACACGCAGTATTCAGACCTTGCATCGCCTCAGCTAGCTAAATTCGCGTGCTACACGACACGCCGATGACGGCGGTATTCCGTTGTTCACGGGCTGATGCGACGTTGCCACTCCGTACTAGGGATGCAACATCGTTGATAAAAACATCGATGTTCAGACATCGATGTTCCTGTGGAAAAATATCGATGTTAAAAAAACATCGCTCTTAAAAACGATACATCGATGTTTTTCCGATGTTTCCATACGTTTAAGAAATATTAGGAAAAACGCACTGAAATGAAGCTGTGTTGGCAGAAAGTATCTGCCTTATTTTTTCACTACGTTACGAATACACAGCGAAATGGCAGATTAGAATGAAAAATAAGTTGGGAATAAGGTTTCGCTACCAATTGGGCTGATTTTATTTGGGATTTACATCGATTTGTTCATTACATGCGAAATAACTTGTGTTTTGTTGACGTATTGCATTTTTCTTAGCTGTCGACGTGGAGAAAATTAAACATTATGCATCTTTCAGTTATTACTTAATAATGTATTTTTAAAATCAATATTTATCAATGACGTTTATCAAATCATGTACCTTGCTGAAATGAAAATCTATGTTATACTTGGCTTGTTGGCTTTTGTCTCGGATTTTTCGTCGACTTTTGTTTCATGTTTTAACTGGCGTTTTTACAGTCTGACTGGGTAACACTGTCAAAGATTCGATTCCACTGATGTTGGAGGGTGAAATTTCAGCAATGCCAGCAGCCCGTGCTGGACAAACATCAGATTGTTTCATATTTCACTTACCTACTATTTCAAAAGTATGAAAACAGCAACGAGCGACGACAGCAGGAGCACAACACTTGATCTGACGCTGGCTGAGCAACTAATTAAGTAATAATGGAGTTGCCAATGAGTTGTTGAACGACATCGATAGTTTTGGACTTCTGTCGTCGATGCATCGGCGATATATCGCTGTTCAAAACATTGATGTTAACATCGATGTTTATGGACGAAACATCGATGATTTCAAAAAATCGATGTATCGTTTGCATCCCTAATCCGTACGCTTGCTGCCCCTTCCGCTGTTCGACAGCAGACGAATAAAACTTTTCATTCACACCGACGAGGAATCCAACCTTCTTTTCATATTAGTCTACACCGTCATTGAAGAGAACAACTACCACCGTTCCATTTATTCCCAATATACATAACATGTAACAATACATTAGTGCAGCAACTGTTCAGGTTTTAATTCATAAAATGCAGCAACCAGTTGCATGTAATAATTTATTTGCAACGGCCGGATTCGGGGGCTTGAGTGCAATTCTTCTGGTCTATTTTAGTATTATAGCTTAAGAGATGTACTTGCTACGATACTAAAATAGACCAGAAGAAGGACACCCCAGAGCACGAAACCGGTCGTCGCAAATAAATTATTACATGCATCTGGTTGCTGCGTTTTATGAATCAAAACAATACATTTATTATTTCATACTTCAATTTTGTTATGCTTTATACTTATTGTTTTTCAACCGTATTATATGTTTTCATTATTGATTGTTTCTTATGTTATTAATTATGTTATATTTTTCAATTATCCAGCATCTACATCTACATCTACATCTACATAGATACTCTGCAAATCACATTCAAGTGCCTGGCAGAGGGTACATTAACCACTTTCATAACTTTACTCTACCGTTCCATTCTCTAATAGCGCGCGGGAAGAAAGAACACCTAAATCGTTCCGTTTTCGATCTGATTTCTCTTATTTTATTGGGATGGGCATGTCTCCCTAAGTAGGTGGGTGCTAGCAAAATATTTTCACATTCAGAACTAAAAGTCGGTGATTGAAACTTCGCAAACAGATCACGCCGCAATGAATAACGTCTTTCTTTTAATGATTTCCACCCCAATTCGTGCAACATTTCCGTGACGCTTTCCCCCCCCCCCCCCCCCCCGTAACGTGATAAAACAAAACGAGCTGCCCTTCTCTGAACCTTCTCAATATCTTCCGTCAGTCCCACCTGGTGAGGGTCCCACAAGGGGCAACAGTACTCCAAGAGAGGACGCACAAGTGTGATGTAGGCAGTCTCTTTGGTGGAGCTGGTGCATCGTCTAAGCGTTCTGCCAATGAAACGTAACCTTTGGTTCGCCTTCCCCACAATATTTTCTATGTGTTCTCTCCAGTAAAAGTTGTTCGTAATTGTAACTCCTAGGTATTTGGTAGAATTTACGACCTTAAGGTTTGACTGATTTATCGCGTAATTGAAGTTCAGCGGATTTCTTTTAGTGGTCATGTGTATTACTTCACACTTTTCTTTATTTAGTGTCAATTGCCAATTTTCGCACCAAGTAGAAATTTTGTCTAAATCGCTTTGCAGTTGCTTTTGATCCTCTGTTGACTTCACTAACCGATAAACGACAGCATCATCCGCGAACAGTCTAAGGGAGCTATTCAGATTATCTCCTAAATCGTTTATAAACACGAGGAAGAGTAGCATTATGCTTACCTCACTATCGCACTAGGTTCGAGTTCTCCCTGGGGCATGTGTATGTATGTGTGTATGTGTGTGTGTGTGTGTGTGTGTGTTTTGTTCTTAGGTTAGTTTACCTTAGTTTAAGTAGTTTGCAAGCTACGAACTGATGACTACGCAGTTTGGTCCGATAGATTTACAAACATTTGAACATTTTTTGCTGTCCTTGGCATCTGGATCTCCATCTGGAGCCTCTCGATCTCGACAGCTATTTTTTTAGACCCTCCTGTGCCTCTCTTCCTAGGGATTCCTCCAGGTCTCAAAAGTTACTTTTTTATAGTAATACATGTATTTGTAAGTGGATGGGGTCCTCATTTTGTTTTGCTGCCGCTCCGGGCCTCCGACAGCCTTAGTCAAAATGTTCAAATGCTTGTTAAGCTTAAGGGACTTAACTGCGGGGTCATCAGTCCCTAAACTTACAAACTACTTATGAACTACCTTATACTAAAGACGACACAAACATCCATTCCCGAGGGAGGATTCGAACTCCTACCGTAGCGGCCGTGCAGACTGTGACTGGCGCGCCGCAGACCGCTCGGCCACTGCGGCCGGCACAGCCTCAGTCCGCCACTGCCTAATGTAAGGAAATTTCCTTTATTTACGATACATTTTTATTTTGCAATTTCATTTCAATATGTTTTGTATTTTATCGTCTCTTACTACTATGTTCCATCACATGGAGCGTTGACTAATTGAGTAAGTGTTATATCATTGATGATAGTTATCCTTAGATGCTTGTAGCCATTTTTCGCAATTCGTATCGCTTTTCAATGTATATCACCATAACATTCCTATGGAGTTACGTAAATATTCACTATTTTTCCACCTATATCTAATTTGTGAGAATCAAAATACAATACCTACAGTTCCTTGGATGTGTTATCTTAGTATTTTTAAGTTGTCCCGTTCCTTAACTTAGCTGTTAATACCCTGCCTATAGCTTTGCATTATAAAAACAGTGTCTACAGTTATGATAATTTGCAGCTGGAAACGAACTTTATTTGCCATTTAATTTCGTCATGAGATGATTGTCATTTATTTGTATGTTGCCCTAACCAGCAACTTTGGTGTTATTACTATTTCTTCAAACTCTCCCCTTTCTTACTAGCAATTACACCAGCTCGTAGATCTCACAACTAGCCTGTTAGAAATTTAATATAAATGTCTCTTCTAATCAAATAATAATGTTCATCGAGAGGGGAGAAAATAGTCACTGGCCGAGAGCATGTCTTTATATACGATGTTAAAACTGTCTAGTAGGAAAGTTCCTAACAGTCTCTCAGCACAATCTTCCACCCTCTTATAAATTTCTCGTGCTTTACTCTCACTCCTATTACTAGGGATGCATGCACTTATAGTCTTATTTGCACCAGGTAACGCATATTGCGTGAGGGACCGTAGGTTTCACCAATTCTTCAGACCGGTGAAACAAAGTTCTTTTATTTATTACTGACCTTAGGTCTGGAAGTAGATAATGTCCCACTCAGTTTCAGCACAGAGGTCGCAGATTCTTGATGTCTGAAGCTAAAAGGCTGTGAAAATGATTCAAGGGCTCTAACTACGATTTTATTCATACAACAAGCGATGTCAGTGGATTTTAAATGTATTCTTCCAATGTTTACACACGCTCAACGAAATTCACAAATCTAACTAGGGGAACACCAAGTATGGTACAAACGAATTTTAATGGGTCGCAGGTATGTTGTGCAGGAATTCCTCCAGACCACCAAGCTAAAAGGATTTGTTCAAATGTGCCTTGGTTTCCACGAAAATCGAGATTAAAGTCCACTGCGTAACTTCGATACCTACACTACGTTACCGCCGGTACTTCCGTCAGTGTGGTGTAATTAGCAAGGTGCTCGGCTGTCATGTAGACAACCTGAGTTCAAAAGTACCGGGCGCCGTGGCTCAGCGCGCCCGGTGAGGGGGCTAAACGCTCCCTGTAATAAAAAAAAAAAAGCTGAGCCAAATACTAAAAAACCACCAAAACAAACATGACCTAACAACCGCGAACGATTGATCTATCGATCTACCTAAAAAAGAGGGGGGAAAAAAAGAAAAGAGGACAGCTCGGAACTTTTCTTTTTCTTGTCCGAAGATTGATTCACATAATGGGCCTGCTTCTAACACAGCGAATTTTTCATCCATGTTGCACTTCGTGGACTATACGCTACTATTGACTAGTTTCCTGGACGCAACATTATAATCCTTTGGGACGCGTCAAGTGGGCACATACTGGATTCTATGGTATAACAACAGTTGGTCGGGGATTGTAAACGTAACTACCAATGCTGCACAAATGTTATAGGCGATATCTACAGACGGTATACTGATTTAGAAATATCTTTCAATCGCCGTAAAAGTATGCTTCGAAATGAAGAATTAAATAAAATAATCGTCATGCAATACATAACATGTTGAGCAATTAACATAAATTATTATCATGACCAATTACTGAAGCATTAACATAAGAGTGGCTATAAAAGCAAATAACTATGCACAACAAATTGTCACTAAAATAATCGTCGGACAAGTGTTAAAAAAAGGTGAGCTCCGAGCAGGATACGAACTGGGGTCTTCTGTATGGTAGACAATCGCCTTTCTAGTTACACCACACTGACTATAGTTGGTGAAGGCTACGCAAGCGCCTCAGTTTTGAGCACTTCTGCGCATCCCCTTCCGTTACCGCAATGACAGTCAATAATGTTAATTCTGTAGGCGCGTAGCTGGCCGCGAGTTACGCAATGTTTCTCCCGCAGGCGCAACTGTTGGCGCTCGGCCGTAGCTCCTCCTCAACGCTTCCCCTATCGCTCCGCCTCTATGCACGGAAGCGCCTTCTTATATGACGCCAGGTATAGCGTAACACAGGTGGTTTGTACAGGTATAGCTGTTACGCGCTAGGCTTTGATCTCGATATTCGTGGAAACCAAAGCGCATTGGAACACATCTTTTTAGCTTGGTGGTCTGGAGGTATTACCGCAAACCTGCAACCCATCAAAATTCGTTTGTACCATACTTGGTGTTCCCCATGTAAGCGGTACATTGAACGAGACTCACTTCACAATAAATAATAGTGCCATAATAATAAATGTACAAATTTTATAATACTCCGTAATGAGACAAGGTGCTAGATTTTAACAGTTCGAAGGTTGGCATTGGCCCGTGCTCGGCCAGACGTGGCTGCTAGTTGCTGCCTCTGACTTTTTGGCGCAAAAACGAAACTTTTAGATTCGTCGCTAGTATTTTGTTTATATAAATTACAACGAGCAAAGTACCAAATGGGTTCAAATGAAAGCTTATTAACAGAAAAGTATTACATTGAAATTACGCTTTTATCTAATGTTTTTCTTAAATATTAGTAAATGAAATGTAGAAATGGTGGAACCGGGAGGGCAGGAGGCAGCCGATCAGATAACGTCTATGCCACACTGACGTGCTTTCTCACAGTCCATATGTGATCAGCGCCATCTGCTATGCTTTTCCCACCCCTCCCATCGATTACTGCCAGCCAGCTACTTGGCTTCTAGAAAATTTACAAGTCCAAACTGAGATACGAAAACTCTGAATGTTATTATTAAACCAATTAAGATATAAAATGAGACTTGCCACTATCTGTATATTCGCTGTTAATCGGTGTCATTTAAGGCAGATTCATTCGTTTCGGTGGGTTGGGATTGCGAAGATAAATGATTATTTTATCAATGCTGTTTAATTTTAACTTCTGATAACGAAATATCTGTTGTTTTAAGTAATAAATAATTTAAAAAGTTAACTTTCAAGATTTTTTTACAAACATTATCACAATATTTTATTAAAATTGCTCGCATTGTGATGTTTAATATAACGAAGTAGCACTTCTCTACATTCTATTTCAATAAAGTTTATCTTAAAATAGGCGTCTCGGAAATGTCTTTATTGCGCCGTTTAATTTACCCTGAGAACTCTCATGTTCCGAAACTGTAAATACGAAATCCATCGGGCGCTGATGACCTCGCTGCTGAGCGCCCTAAAACGCCAATCATCATCATCATCACGAAATCCATCAAATGCGGCGTCACCTTAGTTTTCGCCGTTCGCAAAACTGTCACGTCTTATTTGGCAAATTTTCGTATTTGTACTTGAGAATTAGTCAAATATGTATTTCAGATACTACACCGCATTAGAAATATTTATAAAATGAGCGCTGGCCGCGGTGGCCGAGGGGACTGAGGCGCTCCAGTCACGGTCTGCACGGCCACTACGGTCGGGGGTTCGAATGCCGCCTCGGGCATGGATATTTGTGCCGTCCTTAGTCTTAAGTAGTTCATAAGTAGTTTGTAAGCTTAGGGACTGATGACCCCGTAGTTAAGTCCCATAAGTTCTACAAACATTTGAACATTTTTTTATAAAATGAGCCATTTTTACCGCAATCGTAAGTCCTGTAGTGCTCACAAGCATGTTAGCGATGTATCTAAATGGTACTTAGCAGTGTTTTACCGTACTTTTCCGTGCAAACGGAGTATTTTTTGCTTACAGAAAACGCTTTTACAACATTTAAGTTAAAATAGAAAGGAATTTTGTGATGTCAGATAGTGGAAATCATATAAATTAGTAGCAGTATAAGTAGCCTACAATCATTCCGCAAAGAAGTCAACGGAAACAAAGAATAACATTCTGCGAAGATGATCTGGTCTAATGGTACCGGGCGCCGTGGCTCAGCGCGGTCAGGGGCTGAACGCCTTCTGTAATAAAAAAGCTGAACCAAATGCTCAACGAACGATCAAGTAAAACGATTCAAACGACCGCAAATCATGTATAAACAAAACAAAAAAAAGTGGTTAAAGCAACGAGTTCTCACTGTAAATATTACACGTTCGAATCCTGCCAGGTGCAAAATATTTTTTCACCAGTCGCCTTGTTTGAAACACTTTTCTATTCGTTTAAGAGAAGCATGATCTGCAATATTCTTTAGCATGTACATGTAAGAGCGAGCGCCAGCTGTAGTTTCTTAGACATCGGTGTTCACTATTATTATAAAACGAAAGATGAAATTTCTGTGAGTGAAACACATATAGACTTTTATTCATTTAGTTTTTCAGTCTTGTTGCAGATAATTCATGTGTGCCTTCATGTTGACGATTACATAATCTTCAATATGAAGATTGAAAATTTTTGTACGCTTCAATGTTTTAAGCACTGATTAGTGTCTCACAGCGACCAGAATCAAATTTTGCGACTGCTCTTCATTATCCATATACGTTAACAGGCACTGAGCAGTTGGATTCAAGATGGAATCAAGCCTGACTTTTCAGGTTTTGTCCAGTTAACGACAGAAGATATTAAAACTGGTTCTGAGTGAATCTAAAAAAATCCTTTAGCTTTCCGCATCGTCAAACAACTGTTATGTTAATAAAATATTGTACGCTCCCTCTTCAGTAAAAACATTGACTGATTTGCGCTTCTAAGAACTGTCTTGACTGATATGTAGTCCTTTTCCTCCTCCACAACTTACATATACTTCCGTAGTGCCGAAATGAAAAGTCTTTCACCGCCAGCACTGCGCTCTCTCTGCTGCTATCGCCGGACCGCATTGGCCCGTGCCTAGCAAACTGTCGCTTCCAACGTGCTGAACTCGCGCGTCGACAATGAACCGCACAATACTGCAGGACAAACGTTAGCAACCAACGCCTTCCAACAAACGGCAAAAATAAATTCAAACATTTCCGGAACTTTTTCTCGCTTACACCCCCACAAACAATATCAAGGGATAAAGTTTGTCGCTTACTACATTTTGGAAGTTGATTTGGTAAACGTTCTACGTGAGATTTTAATTTATTAGTTCACTATCACTGAATATATTGGCCGGAAAGTTTGCGAGATAATTACGAATGTATGGTTCCAAGCCGCCACTGACGTCATTGTAAACATCATCCTATTTAGTACACATTACTTTGCAATCAGACTTTACTATTAAGATTTACATCGTATTTTGTTCACATTTCAACGACTTTATTGTTAACATGGTCCTAGTTAGTAGAGATTAATTTGATATTTAGACTTTACTATAAGGTTTTACATCGCATTTAGTGCACATTTCACGTATAGGTTACCTGTTAAAGGAGGTGTTGGGGCTGTCTTCCTTGCATCTGGATGCAATGAATGTCGAATTCTTTCGAAAGCCCCTGTATCATTTCGGAATTATTGACAAGCCGTGTACAACTCTCCACTTCAGTTCTTAAACCGTATTATGGGGTGTACTTTTGAGGTGACCCTAGGCAGAGGATTGAGATCAGGTAATGTTTGAGGCCAAGGTACAGGTGCACCTCGACCTATCCATTTTTGGCCGTGTCTGCGCGTTAGATGCCGTATCGCAGCAGCAGCAAAATATGCCGGAGCTCCATCATGCATGTGCCACATACTCTGACGTAGTTAAAAGGGGAACATCCTCAAGCAATCCTGGCAGATGACGGCGAAGAAACCTGACATACCTCCGTCCATTAAATTTTGGTGCACAAATGTGTGGCTGTCAGTGGTGGCTTGCAACCACACATTCGTAATTATCTCGGAAACGGCTTGTTTGCGGACCCATCTTTACGGGACATTTTTGCTTCAACTATTGTGTATTTTCACCCATAGAAGTTTGCGCCATTCTTTCTGATACGCCCTCCGCATTGGAACGGCCGAGCGCTCTAAGACGCCTTGCTGCGGAGCGCGCGGTTGTTTCCCATTGGAGGTTCCAGTCCTCCCTCGGGCAAGGGTGTCTGTGTTGTAGGTATGTTAGTATAAGTAGTTTGTAAGCCTTGGGATGATAAGCGCAGTAGTTATGTCCCATAGATTTACAAACATTTGAATATATGTACTTGTTTTCTTATGAATATGGAAAGAAATATTTTTATAAACACATTCAGAAGTTAGTTCTATGAAATTTGCTTTCATTGAAATTCTTGCGCCCCTAAGAACTGGGCACCGCAGGCTGCGTCCTGCTCAGCCTGTTGGATAAGCTGCCAGATCAGTGGCAGTGAGCGTCAGCGCCAGGCAGGGGCAGTGGCTAGGCCGGTACTTCACCATCATATGTCTGATGTGTCAAATATTTACGTCAAACAAACTTGATAGTGTAATGGAGAACTCTGGAATACCTCCTCTTTCATCAAAGAAATCGTTTGTCATCTGTTCACTGCAATGCAGTGGCGGACTAAGGCTGTCAGAGGCCGGAGGGGGCGGTAAAACAAATGTGACCCCCAAGTCCACTTGGAAATACATGTATTATTATGTAAAAGTAACTTCTGAGATTTGGAGGCCCCCTAGGGCGTGAGCATGGGACAGTTTAAAAAATAGCTTTCGGGATTTGTATGCCCCAGAACGAGAGGCTGAGGGCGTTAAAAATGTGCTTTCGAAGTATTTGGAGGCCTTCCAAGACGAGAGGCACAGGGCGGTTATTCTATAGCAACATTATAGTTCTTTTCGCAGGGTGGTCAATTATTTGTCCATTTATTTTCTCTCTTTCTGATGCCTTTATGTGCTCTGAGCGTAGTGGGAGTAATTTGATAGTCCTTTTATTTATTATTTATTCTTGCATGTCATAAGGGTGTGCCTCAGAATGTATTGTTTGGTGAACTGCAGTATGTGTGTTGAATGATAATTTTCTCGTTTTTCTTGGGAACTGTATTCTTTAGCTGTTAGGTGCTGTCCTAGGCTGTGGAAGGCAGAGCTGGGCTGGCGTTGTCGAGGGAGGCTGATCGCTGGCGACACGTTTATGTGGGCAGTTCGCGAGGCGGGACCTATTTGTCAGTAGGCTTACTACCTGAGGTGGCAGCAATTTCTAGAAAACACTCGATAATTTATCACATCCCTTTTAGATAGCAGGCAGTGTGGGCCACATTCCACGGGGTTCCCACCATCACGGAAACACTTAGTGTTTGCCTTTGGGGAGGTTATCTTGTAAATATCCAGTAGCCTTCCTTGTCTGCAGAATTACAGCCGGGGGCTGACTCGGGCCATGTTTTTTCAGCATGACATACTGCCTGGTGTCCTGTGGAATTTCGGCACGCAGTGGAGTCTTCTCTTGTCTGGTTTTTCGTGTTCCCTTTCTACTTTGCTCTTTTATCTGTGGCTATTTGAGCTACAAGCTCGCTAGATAAGACTTTAAATTCCTTTTAGAGCAAAAGGCTCAGAATGGATGGGCGTGTGGAATTTTCGAAAGGACGTTTGGATGGGCCCTCTGGAAGCGATCCGATTGGCTCCATTTTTGTAGACGACAGGTCTGGCTATCTGTCATAGCTGCCTGTCCATCTCATTGGCTGGAGGGCTAGAGCTGGAGGCTGACTTGGGCGATGTTTTTTCAGTGTGACATCCTGCCTGGTGTCCTGTGGAATTTCGGCACGCAATGGAGTCTTCTCTTGTCTGGTTTTTCGTGTTCCCTTTCTACTTTGCTCTTTTATCTGTAGCTATTTGAGATACAAGCTCGCTATATAAGACTTTACATTCCTTTTAGAGCAAAAGGCTTCGAAAGGATGGGCGTGTGGAATTTTCGAAAGGACGTTTGGGTGACGTCCTCTGGAGGCGATCCGATTGGCTCCGTTTTTGTAGGTGACAGGTCTGGCTGTCACAGCTGCCTGTCCATCTCATTGGCTGGAGAGTTAGAGCTCTCCAGTGATTGATATAGAGAGTTTAGGGGGGCAGTGATGCCCAGGTTTTGGCATGGGCGTACGAAGAGTGGCGAGTCACTTCTCTTGTAGGCTCCGTCTACTTCGGATGTCTTCTTTCAGATAGGACCTGAAGAGTTTAGTCACTCTTCTGGGCTGACTCCTGACCATTTATGAGACTTTAGTTTTCTTTGGTATCCGCCTGCAGTGGATCTCGGACTTTGAAAATTTGATGTGTCGACCCAGACATGAACTCAGTTGCAGTTGTTCACTTTGCAAAACAGCAGTGTTTTATATTCTTGTTCGGTCGAGACTTGAGATAAGACAGCCACTGTTATACTGGCCGTTCCGACGTGCTAGTGGTTTATGCAATTCCATTCTGGGGACAATACTCGCGTTTTGCGCTTGAGTTTGTAAGTGTATTTCCTAGCCAACACTGGAAGCATTTACCTGTCAACTGCTATCTGCCGTGATAGTGGGGCTGTTATAGTTAAATGTCGATACTGTTTCACAGATCGTAGTGAGATTCCCGGGTGGAAGAATTTAATCTCTTTCAGCTGCACTTCTTCAACATCATCCTGTCGCCAGCGAGATTCAGCGTCGACAGATCAAGCCGACTCAAGGTTATTGGTAAAGTGATGCTCGCCATTTGCTAGGTTGTTGTATACAGTTGCAGTAATCACACATAACTGTGTATGTTCGTGCGTATGATCGATGTTGACTTCTTTTTTTCTATAACTATTTTCTTAGCGCCTCTGAACACCTTTCTAATTTTTTTTCACGATAGGTCAACGCCACATGTAAAGCCGAATAGTACACTGTATTGATAAATTTAGTGGTAAAAACTTTACATGTAACAGTTAAGGCTCCATTTGTTTCATTTCTACTAAACTTTGTATATTGATCTGTAAACGTATTTGTTAAAAATTCTGACAATTTGCTAGTCACACATGTATTCCGCGGTGTTAACCGATTTTACTGCATTGGATGTCCTTTTTATAAATAATTGTTTTCATTTGTAACCCATTGCTTGACTACACTTTTAACTGTGATATCGTTTACAAAATCCTTTATACTAGTTGTTAACCACCCCACGAATTACTGTGTCCTTTAATGAATAAATGTATTTGTTTAATTCATAAATTTACTTTCCTTCACAAATTCCTATCTCACTATTTTGGAGGTGTAATTAGATACATAGGTAGAGGACTGTGTTTATTATTTAGTGCACTCTGATCAATTATTTCGATACCGTGTTGTAGATTTAGGATGCTGGATCTTTTTCCATGTTTGTAATAAAAATATAGTAGCGACTCTTGATATTAACACTAATTAGGATTATATTTAAAATTAATTTGCATATCAGTGATTTTGCACATTTTCAAACCAGTGCACCGTATCTGACGAGTAAAAATGTATTCACTTGGTGGGGTTATCCATACCTTCTGACGCGACGTCATACATTTTTTCACGAATTTTCCTTCACAAGAGTATATTATTAACGATTGCATCGTATTTTGCAAACGCGCTGATACATTGTTTGACCGAAAAACAATAACTTTATATTCTTACTAGTTTACATGCCCGTGCTACGCAACGGTTGTTAAAGACGGAGCTGCGTATATCATGGTTTCTTAAGGTTTTGGACCTATCTCAGCAAAAACACAATCCTTGTTGGATCCCTCTGTCAATAAACTCCATTCTCGTATCCAAGATGATAAATTTAAGTTAGTCATTGCCGAAACGAAGAATGTTCATAAAGTTTATCATACAAAAAGTGAAATTAATTAAAGTCCGTACTCTGGAATGATGTAAATTCAATGTTAGGTTGTGTTCATAAAGTTAAGACTGCGATGTGTAATTGTCTGGCGTGTACTTCTGAAAACACTTCTATCATTGAGATGAGACATAGTAATAATAACAACAGCGCCATGAATTACTTCTATGATGTAGTAGTAAACTGTTCATTTCTCACAGTAAGTCCATGCTGAAGTATTAGTATGTTGCTGTCCTGCACTGGGGACAATGTAGTTATTCTGTATGTAGTGCTTCCTATTATCAAAAACACGACGAATGCTGAAAGTCTGGTAATTCAATCAAGACAGCAGTTCGTGTCTATTTAAATAAGACGTCATGGTGGAGTCAATGTGCGATAAAGTTAGTCTGGGTAATCGTTGAAGGAATGGCGTCAGCTGATCGTCTGTATAGAACTTTCCATTAAATATAGTATTTCCAGTGAATTTTCTTTACTGTGTTAACAGCATCGTGCTCTGTTTCAGCTAATACATGTCCCCATGTCCTGCAGTGATTACTTCGTAAAGCACGAAGTTGAAATCTACCTTGTGTAGTAGAGCTATATATTCAGAAGTCGGATTATAACTAAGTGCATTTGTCTCTGCAAAAGAAGACGTCTTTATCTATCTTAATGTCGTCCGCACCAAAAGTAAGTAATTGCAAATTTTAATCACAATATTGTACCGAACAGAGTGGTTTCAAAAAAAATGTTCAAATGTTTGTATAGTCTATGGGACTTAACTACGGGGTCATCAGTCCCTAAACTTACAAACTACTTATGAACTACTTACGAACTAGGACGGCACAAATATCCATGCCCGAGGGGGGATTCGAACCCCCGACCGTAGTGGCCGTGAAGACCGTGACTGGAGCGCCTTAGTCTCCTCGGCCACCGCGGCCGGCCAGAGAGGTTTCTGAGGAGTTTGTAGCTCACGTGTGTATATTGTCTATAGTGGCAGGCAGAGAGCAGAAATATCTCTGGAGTGAGCATTCAGATATACAGAACAGATTTTGTCTCCTCAACATTAAGGTGGAAATGTCACATGATATTTGGAAAAATCTACTAAACGCTGACTTAATCTTGGTCAGTTTTTGTTCGGTTAAGACGCTGTGTGTAAATTGCCCTTTTATCGACGCTTCCTCGACTTTCTGGTTGCTTCTGTGTCATATTTATTTAGATATTATTTCATGTTATGTGGTTGCTCTGCGAAAAGATGGTGGGGCATCTTTGTAGACATTGCGGTACAAACCAATCGTAATAGCAAATACATGTGTAGAAAGAGTGGATTTGTCACAATATCACGTGGTAATTCCAGCTTAAAGTTGAGAAGATGCACAGAATGCAATACTCACTCCATAGTTATTTCTACTCCATATACAATTTAGTGGTTATACCCATCATAAGATGCACTTCTTTTTTATTCAAATTCAAATGTTCAAATGTTTGTTAAGCTTATGGGACTTAACTACGGGGTCATCAGTCCCTAAACTTACAAAGTACTTATCAACTACCTTATACTAAGGACGGCACAAATATCCATGCCCGAGGGGGGATTCGAACCCCCGACCGTAGTGGCCGTGCAGACCGTGACTAGAGCGCCTCAGTCCACTCGGCCACCGCGGCCGGCGTCTTTTTTATTGCAAAGCATATGGGATACAGCCAGGAAGATAAAAAATGTGTCTTACCTCGATTAAATTTTACTTGCAGTGGCAGCGGTTTAGGTTCCTATCGTTGGCAACGAACTATTCACTTTAGGAGGATGATTAATTTTACTGTCCAGTACAGCATAAATTATTTATATCATCGTGAAGATAAAGAATTATTCCCCTCATTATAGGTGACTGATTTTTGGAAAAGCATTCAACGGCCGTTGCCAATATCAGCGCACAACGCCGCCGCTGTAATAAAATTGAACCGTCGGCCGCGGTGGCCGCGGGGACTGAGGCGCTTCAGTCAAGTTCTGCACGGTCACTACGGTCGGGGGTTCGAATCCCCCCTCGGGCATGGATATTTGTGCCGTCCTTAGTATAAGGTAGTTCGTAAGTAGTTTGTAAGTTTAGTGACTGATGACCCCGTAGTTATCATAAGCTTAACAAACATTTGAACATTTGAAAATTGAACCCCTTCTTGTAGTCTATTATGCCATAGTTATGAGAATGAAAACAAAATTCCACAGTATTGAGTAGATTGCCCAGTGATTCATTAATCATAATAGAAAATGCAAGTCCCCCTGCAAACTGCACTCTCTTAAAGTTCAAAGCCAGATCTGTCCGAAATAAAAATGTTCAAATGTTTGTATAGCTTATGGGACTTGACTACGGGGTCATCAGTCCCTAAACTTACAAACTACTTACAAACTAGCTAATACGGCACAAATATTCATGCCGGAGAGGGGATTCGAACTCCCGACCGTAGTGGCCGTGCAGACCGTGACTGGAGCGCCTTAGTCCCTTCGGCCACCGCGGCCGACTCTGTCGGAAATAATGGGTGTTCGTCTGAAGTACTCTGTTTAATTCTCTTCCTTTTCTTGTAGCTCTATAGACATACCTTGGCCGGCCGCGGTGGCCGAGGGGACTGAGGCGCTTCAGTCACGGTCTGCACGGCCACTACGGTTGGGGGTTCGAATCCCCCCTCGGGCATGGATATTTGTGCCGTCCTTGGTTGTAGGTAGTTCATAAGTAGTTTGTAAGTTTAGGGACTGATGACCCCGTAGTTGGGTCCCATAAGCTTAATAAACATTTGAACATTTTAGATATTACTTGCTTCTTCCTACAGCGGTATGCGCTTCACAGTTCAAAGTTGCTTCAAAGTTTTTAACAGCATTGTCATCTTTCAGGAATTTCCTTAAGCTCACTGGAATAGAGGAGTGTGTTAACAGCAATTAAGAAATGTAATAAAACGTGATGCCTGATATGAAAAGTTTTTACCCATCGCAGTCAGAGGCGTGCAGCAGGCCTGCGCTACCCGCCCCGGCCCCTAGCCGCGCCACCCGGACGGGCCTGGCCACGCGCTGCCCGGCCAGCCTGCACGAACCGCATCGGACGGCGGCGGGCAGCGCGGGTACCTGACTACCCGCCGAGCCCCGGTCCGCCCGGCCGCCCGTGGCGCTCTGCTGCTAGCCGGGGCACGCACCCGCCAGCCGCTACACTCTTAGCGGCAAATACACTATTCAGATTTTCACGCTGCAAAAACTGTTCACGGTACATACGACCATCCCACATCGGTTTACGAACGTAGTTTATCCTTACAAGCTTTACTTTGCATGTGAAAAAAAATAAATAAATAAAAATAAAATGTCTACCTTTCATTCCGTGTGAGTTTCATAATGCTTATCATTCGATTCTGAAGAAACTATGGGGTTAAAAAATCTGATTTTTGAACATGTGATATTACAGAATCTTAGATTTCTAGCAAAGCACTCAACTTTCCACAATTCGTAAATGTCGTTTTAAAATGATGCTATTAGTGAAGTATGTGCACGTCATTTACAAATCGTGTGTTGAAAAAGATAGCAGGCAGCTTAAATGACCTATGCATTTTAGACCGTACATTACCGCGAGTGAAATAGAGCTGTCTCATTTCACGAGAAATTGCGAGTTAAGGAACATCAGTGCCGCGATAGCAAGTGTATGTATTCAGCGCGTGTTCTAACAGCGTTTCTGTCGACATTTCGATAAATTGCTCGATGTATCCTTGCTGAAAGAAAAAAGGAAGATCGGATTGTTACGTTCAGTTGGAATCGAGGTCATTAGAAACGATTAACTGGTAGAATGTTGGAAGGTTCAGCTTACGCTCAAGCAATCCAAGGGAAGTAAACTAATTACTCTCCATCGATAAAGGCGTGTGGTCCATTGTTGTTTTATTTCCCCCCCCCCCCCCTTTTTTCGTTTGGCTGGGGCGAGCTGAAGCCTCGAGGGAGTCACCACTAAGGGAGAGGTGACATTCAACGTCGCAGTCATCAGTTTTGTATCGCTGGACAGATTGCATGTAACTTCAAAACACTTGTAATATTTCCTCACTGAATGAATTGTCAGTGCAGTATCAATTGCGAGTAAAAAAGAAAAAAAAAAGACGTGCGCAGTAACGGATCTGGTAAAAGCGGACAGAAGACGCCGAATTTTGTGCTGCAGAAGCAAAACGATAGCCGTATCGGCTCGAGCCGGAATTATTAAACCTGTTGTAAGCCGTCGGCTTTGCGTTAGCCGTCTCCGATACGTTTGTAGGCAGTTTTGTACTTTGCTCAGTATTTACTTACACAGTGTTTCACTTTCACATTATATTAAACTAAGTGATGCCTCTAACATGAAGAGCAAGATGAGACCTTAAATCTCTTGAGGTCCTTGTTCCTAGTAAATCTACTTATTGTTATGTGTGTGACGAAAAATGATATGCCCTACGATAATTTGATAATATTTAATTTTATTCAAGGTTGTCCTACTAATTATCTAGCTAAAATTCTGTCAAGGTTAACAGCAACTCTTTAAAAAGCCAGTAGTTTGCGAAATGAGTAAGAATTTCATTCAAAATGATTGCTTCAATAACTTCGACGACTTGCCGGTGGATATCATCTTTCTTTAGAAGAAAATGTCAAGAATATAACTGAAGAACATTTGGAGGGACTTGAAAACCTTTCAAACATTATTTCCCTTCCTTGTCTACTAATAGCAATGGGATTCATAACCTCTTGGAAGGAGCAATAATTTTAGAATCCACATAACTGCAAATTAATAATAAAAGCTTCTGGAAACGTCCAGTAACTTTAAGTCACATAAATCTTTGGTATTACTAAGAGGTAACCATTTATTACATGTCTCGTTCACTCGTTGTGCGAAAAGACTTTCACTTCTAACACTTAGATACAAATAAATACAGAAACACTCTTCTCGCTGAAAGTAACCAGAGATTCGCTTGAACGTCTGTGGATCCTCTACTAAAAAGTTTATCCGCTTAATTCCATAACGAAAACTTGTAGGTTAACAGACAAGTGTAAAATACTTTAATACTGTATACTGCACTTCTCCAGTACGCAAAAGCCTGCATCAGTCCTTTTGATATGAAACCATTGATGTGTAAACTACAAAAACCATTAGTCGTACGTACCAGTAAGAAACTATTTCGTCTATTATTTTTGTATTTCACTTTATTCAATTTTAATAAGGTGGAGTAAAACTACTATATATCTGCGATATGGTAATAGGACAAAAACGTTGAAGAGGCACTGTGCTTAGGAGTTTAAAAAATAAAAAATAAACTCTACATAACATCACAGCTTTACGACGGATCCTAATCGTCTTTTGGCTGAATATATGGTTGTTACAATTAAGAGATGAACTAATGAAGGAATATTAGAAACATTCTTGTTGTAAGTAGCGTCTACTCCTTGCACATTGGTATGGTCTGTCCTGTTCGTTATTTATTTCAGTCATAGCAATAACGTATAAATTGCTACGTAGGTAATTAAAAATGTGCGCGATGCCTACGCTCTGATTAATACAACGTCTTGCTCAGCGCTGCATTCCAGCGCTCGCAGCGCCGTGTGTAGCGCTTTTGTACGTGCCCGGCGGGTACCCGCTCTCCCGTCGAGTGTCGGTATTCGACGGCGCACCGCAGCTCGCTCGCTCTGTACGCGGTACAGTGGGGCTTGACTACCCGCGGTGCGGGCAGCAGAGCGCAGCGGCCGGACGCAAACTATATCGGATGCATTGTGACCAGGCCGTCGGTCGATGTTTTCAGTCGAAATCGGTCGACGGCGTCTGACGACGGTCTGTCGATGCCACTGTGAACACAGCCTATTGGGGTCGCGCAGACTGAGAAGGTACACGACGCTGATACGACCCGCATCAGCGACGGGCCGTATCGCTGCAGCTGAGGCATAGTATCAGCGCCGCACGCCACTCTACGGACAATTGCACAGGCAGGCACAAAGGGAAAGCGGGGAGCGGGGAAGCTGTCTGCCGTACGCTGTATATCTAAAGTGGTCCTATTGTTGGCTGTTCAAAATGTTCCATTGTTTGTAACCTATTGGGCCATACTGCTATGGTCATCAGTCCAGCCGGCAGCGGTGGCCGAGGGGAAGCCGGGCGCCGTGGCTCAGCGCGCCCGGTCAGAGGGCTAAACGCCCTCTGCAATAAAAAAGCTGAGCCAACAACACACCGAACATGAACGAACACAAATGATCAGCGACCGCAACTAAGAGAACTACCCCAAAAAAAAAAAAAAAAAAAAAAAAAAAAAAAAAAAAAAAAGGGGACTGCGGCGCTTCAGTCACGGTCTGCACGGCCACTACGGTCGGGGGTTCGAATCCCCCCTCGGGCATGGATATTTGTGCCGTCCTTAGTATTAGCTAGTTCATAAGTAGTTTGTAAGTTTAGGGACTGATGACCCCGTAGTTAAGTCCCATAAGCTCTACAAACATTTGAACATTTTTTTCGTCAATCCAGAGACTTACAGACTACTTAAACCAACTTACACGAAGGACAACACACACACTTATGCCCGAGGGAGGAGTAGAACCTCTGGCGGGAGCGGCCGCTCAGTGCTGTCATTGGCTGTCCGAAAATATTTACCTTACGACTGACAATGTTTGTCATAGATTAGAGATTCGTTTTTCAACATTTAAGTTCTCGTTCCTTTTTCATTTGCGGATTATACTTTTCAATTACTGGGTACTTACATCTGTACAGTTTTGTTTAATGAAATACTATAACATCATAATATCAACAACCAATGCAGAAAGTTTTAATTTCATAGTAAGACATCGTCGATAATATAATGGATAAAGGAATGCAACATGTTATAGTTTCTTAAATAAAGAAAACCAATCATTTGATTTGTAAGGAACTAATAAAATTCTAGGTAATTTTGTCAGAATTGTGATAATTACTGTAATTAATGCTAAAGAATTTTTGAATCCTTACGTAATGTGGTCAGAATCTCAAACACAGATTTTAAAGCTCAAATCAACATTCTATAGTTTCGGGATCTGATACGTTTATATTTATTTGGTTGTAATTTTTGGTATCAGTTATTTACTGGAAAATTGATTTTTTATTCGAAACGTAGGTCATTCTTTATTAATAAATGAAATAAGGATTTGGTTTAATTAAAACACAGACAATTGTGAGCTTTCATCGCCTACCGTACCTCAAAAATACCGCAAGTTCCGGTTCATTTGCAATAGTCTCTTGCAAATTACATTCATGTAAGTCAGTGGCGTGCTATATAACTCCAATTAATACTTCTGAAAACTGCCTTTTAATCATTGCGATGTAAAATCAGCATCACTTACATTTATAGTAGTTGGACATCGTCCAGATTTTTCGATCATTCTAATACATTTATTTAGTGACATTAATTATTAATGCACTAATGAATAAAGCAACACTTCGTCGGCAAAATGAGTATGAAATATGACGATTGATGACCACGTGATTCCCAATGCGCATGGGCGGAAATTGGACTGCCAGGGTCTCGAATATAACGTATCTATCTGCTCTGTTTCAAATGAAAAGTAGGAATTTGGAAAACATTTCAAACAGAGCATACTTTGAGCAAAAATCGACTGTACCAAAAAACCTACGAGATGTGTTTTTTTTACCACAGCACACTCTTCATTTTAGTGTAATACTTCACTTAATTTGATGTTTCACTGTAACTGTACGCATTAACAGTAACGAAAAGAAATTCAGATCAAACTATAATATTGTCGCGTTGAAATAGAAGCAGGCTTGACTTCTAAGGCGGGGTTGTCAGCTGAACACAGCACTTATACTTAAAACAGGTTTATTGCGAACTGAAACATACACGCAGCACTGACTGCCTCTCGGGCAGAGTGCTCTATTATTTATACACATACGGAATAATAGTTAACATAAGAGACATGTAGCAATTAAAAGTGAACATAAAAAACATGTAGAATATTCTGGAAATGATAATTACAAAGAAATTTATTTTTGCCGGTGGACAGGACTGAATCGGTGACGCTATGCACTGCGCCTCGCCGGCAGTCCGATAACTTGGGGTCTTGCGACATTGCTCCCTCTCCTGAAAAAACAGCGATCCGCTATTAGGTACCCTTTGGAGCTAGCTGCAATGACCTGGATCTTGATGTTGTCATGGCTCCTCTGTATGGCAATTCTGGAGACTATTTCCCTTCTGCACGATTACCGACGACAGACGTTCCTGTCGTGGCTTCATCAGTATCATTATAGTCCTTAGAGTCCTTGAACAAAAAGCCATTTTCGCCTATCTGGTCTTCAGAATTGTAGTAAGGATTCATGCGGTGGACGTGAACAATATCTCTTCGTTTTTGTCGTTTCGACGACGGCTCATAATCCTCGACTTCGTATGAGACGTGTGATAGGCGGCGTATGACACGGTACGGACTAAAGTATCGTTTCAATAACTCTTATGATAGCCCAACTTTCCGTACAGGGCTGTACACAACAGGTCGGTGATTGTCCTTATACCGCTGACGGACCTTTTCCTGGGCATCCAGTGTCTGTATGCAAACCAGCTGTCTTGCATCTTCGTCGGCCGCTGTGGCCGAGGGGATTGAGGCGCTCCAGTCACGGTCTCCACGACCACTACGGTCGGGTGTTCGAATCCCCCCCTCGGGCATGGATATTTGTGCCGTCCTTAGGATTAGCTAGTTCATAAATAGTTTGTAAGTTTAGGGACTGATGACCCCGTAGTTAAGTCCCATAAGCTATACAAACACTTGATTTTGTCTTGCTTCTTCGACCCTGGTGATGAGCTGTTTCACATAGTCATTCTGAGTGTCGTCCGGCTGGAACGGGAACAGCGTATCCATTGTCGTCTCAGCTTCACGGCCATGGAGCAGGAAAAACGGCGTGAAGCCTGTGGTGTCTTGTCTTGCGGTATTATAAGCAAATGTCACGACTGGCAGTATTGTATACCAATCCTTCTGCTCAATACCGACGTACATCGACAGCATACCTGCTAACGTCTGGTTAAAACGACCTGTAAGACCATTTGTCTGAGAATGGTATGCAGTTGGCGTTCTGTGGACAATGTCGCAACATTACATTACATCTGATACTATGTTTGACTGGAATACATTTCCACGATCAGATATCATCACACGTAATGCTCCATGTTTGTAAATAGTGTCTTCTACAAGGAATTTTGCGATCTCTCGGGCTTCTGCAGTCGGCACAGGTTTGGTGACAGCTTGGCGTGTAAGGTAGTCAGTGCAGACTCTTATCCATCGGTTACCGGTTGTCGACCTCGGGAACCTACCTTAAACGGCAATTCCACCTCGGTGGAATGGAGCTGCTGCAGGTGGAATTGGTACGAGATGCCCTGGAGGTAATTGCGGCACATGCTTCCGTCGCTGGAACTCTTTATAGTGACTCAAATAGTGCGTGACAGATCGGTAGAGACCCTTACGGTCATACCTGCGTCTGATTCTGTCTATGGTCTTCAGGAATCCCAGATGACCGCATATTGGAGCATCGTGGAAATATTTGAGAATAGTCGGCTGGAGATGAGAGGAACGACCAGTAGCCATTTGGGGGCCAGTGGATCGTTGTTGCTTTTATTTAATGTCCCGTTTATAAGTTGGAACTCTTCATTCGTCGGTTCTCCATTCTCCAAGGCCTCTATGGTTTTTAATAATGCTGGATCTTCCCACTGTTCAGCTGTAACGTCACCTAATTCAGTGAGGGCTGAAATTTCATTCATGCTGTTGTGTTCCATTAATGGATTCCTCGAAAGGCAGTCGGCACCCTTGTGTTTGCCCGCGTTCTTGAATACCACTGTGACGTCGTACTCTTGCAGTCTTAGTGTCCATCATGCTAGTCCAACTGATGGATCCTTGAAGCTAGTCGGCCAACACAAAGAATGGTGGTCTGTCACGACGGTGAATGGTTTGCCGAATATATATGGCCGCTACCTGTAGATAGCACAGATAACTGCGAGACATTCTTTCTCAGTTGTAGAATGGTTTATCTCGGACTTTGAGGGTACTCTTGATGCGTAGTCTATCACCTATTCAGCATCTTCTTGAATTTTCAGAGGCACTGCACCAATCCCATACCAGCTAGCGTTAGTGTGAATTTCGGTTTCCGAATTCTCGTCGTATAAGGTTAGAATTTGTGAGGACGTTCGAGCCTCCTTAAGTTCCCGGAAAGCTCTTTCTTTTGTCTCATCGTAGTAAAACTTGACGTCTCCCTGCAGAAGTTCTTGCAATGGACTTGCCCAGTTACAAAACCGTTTTATGATAAGTCGGTAGTATGAGCACAGCCCGAGAAAACTTCTCACATCCCGAATGTGCTGAGAAGTTGGAAATCCTGTGGCCGTCCTTCCTTTATCTGGATTAAGATGGACACAACCCCTATTGACTAGGTGCCTCAGGTTTTACATCTCTTTGGCGACGAAGAGGCACTTCTTTGGATTGAGGCTGAGTCTTGCAGTCTGAACACACTTCAGCATAGTTGGCAACCGACTCAGACGATCTTCAAATGTTTTGAAGAAAACGACAATGTCATCTAAAAAGCAAAGACACATCGTCCACTTAAGGCGTCGAAGCAAGTTGCCCATCAAGCGTTGGAATGTGGTCGGTACATTACAAAATCAAAATGCCATTACTTTGAATTCATAGAGGCTGTCAGGTGTAATAAAAACCGTCTTTTCCCTGTCAGATTTGTCAAGTTCGATTTGCCAGTAACCTGTCTGCACGTCCATAGTTGAGAAGTATGTAGCTCATTTCAAGCAGTCTAAGGTGTCGTCAGGGCGCGGCAAGGAGTAGACATTTTTCTTTGTGTTTTCGTTCAGCCGCCGATAGTCGACAAAGAATCGCCACGTGAAATCCTGCATTTTTACGAGGACCACCGGAGACGACCGATTCTCCGAAGGTTGAATAATGACATCGTGCAACATCTTCTCCACTTCCTCCAGAATTATCCGTCTTTCAGCTGGCGACACTCTATAGGAACCCTGGATAATTGGTGAATGGTTCCCAGTATTGATACGGTATTTTATCGTGGACCGTTTCGTCTGACTTTTCTCCTGCTGGGGTATGAATGCACCCGAAAATCGGCGTAGTATAGCTAACAACCGCTGGCGTTATTCCTTTGTCAGTACGGGCCCTATTGGCAGTTCCACGGTTGTTTCCTCCAGCGTGTTGTCTGTACTAACAGCAGAGCATGGGTCTTCGTTGATGACGTTGAGGTCACAGTCCTGGATTGGTTCAGTAGTCCCGATACACATTCTTTTGGGAATAAGCTGTGACTGCTCGTGACAATTACTGATCCAAATCTCTCCTCGACCTTCGGTAATGCTTATGATAGCCACTGGTCTGTAAATTTCATTTGTGAGACTAGTAAACTTTTTACTATCAACTATCAGTCCGCAGGTTAACCAGTAATTTGTGTTTGTGACTGGAACTCTTCTCATTGTCAGCGGCGGTATCGTCACATTGTCAACGATTATGACGTCGATGACATTTCCCGACATCTTGGCGACTGTCGTCCATGGAGGATTTTCATATGCGGCGGCCTCACCTTCGTAGATGGTCGCCTCGCTTTGTTCTCCTCGGCGCGGCTGCTAGGGGAGTGGCTGGTACCTCTGTACGGCGACGGTGAACGGCAGCGGCGCGTCGGGGAGCGACCTAGTCCAATGTTCGGCGATGGGCTTCTTCCCATAGGTCGATTGAACTCATTAGCAGGTGATTGCCTGTGACAGAGCTGCTTTGATGGGTGACGTCTTGCGACAAAATAATCGTCGAATACTTGCCTTCTCTCTCTGCAGTAGAGTACGACATGTCCAGAGCGCCTACAGTGGAAACACACTGGTGTGTTGTCTTCTGTCTTCCAGACGTCTGTTCTTCTGCGGGGCGTCATAGATGCCGGAGGAGTTGGTTGTGGCGGGTTCCTAGGGTGTCGTTTGGCGGCTGCAGCGTAATTCATTGTAGGGCTTGGCCATTCTTCACGTCGGTTGCTAGTGGCGTGTCAGACAGGTGCTAATGTCTGAAATACACCTTCCTCAGCGGCGTCGGCTTCCTCATGATTTACAGGGCTTACATCCATGGCCATAATCTGATACTCGCTCGGTCTAACAGTCCCGGTTGCCATAAATTGTTGTAATTGTTCTCTCACAATTTTTCGTATGAGAGAAGCGAAGTCATGCTGGTTTTCCACAAAGGCCATAGGAACTACATTGCGGAGTCTGTCATACTTCTTTCGTCCAACCCTCCTTTGTTGCATCTCTTCAAAACGCTGGTACCACTTGCAAGCAAGAGCTTGGTACATGTCTTCTGCAATACCCTTCATCAGGTGCGTGATTTTGTCGGCCTCAGTCATATTCGGATTGACTATGTTACACAGGGCCAAAACATTCAGTATGTACGACTGTGTCGGCTCACCATGTCGTTGGGCCCGGTCCTTCAGTTGTTTTTCCGTCGAGCGCATTTGTCAAATGTTCAAATGTTTGTTAAGCTTATGGGACTTAACTACGGGGTAATCAGTCCCTAAACTTACAAACTACTTATGAACTACTTACGAACTAGGACGGCACAAATATCCATGCCCGAGGGGGGATTCGAACCCCCGACCGTAGTGGCCGTGCAGACCGTGACTGGAGCGCCTTAGTCCCCTCGGCCACCGCGGCCGGCGCGCATTTGTCGCTGGCAGTCTCCAAATGTCTTCTTAAGTTCTGTCTGGAACGTTTCACAGTCATTCAGCTTGTCTTCGTTATTTTCAAATCATTGCTGGGCTCTCCTGTCCAGGTAGAAATATACGTTGGAAAAGCAAACTGTCTGATCCCACCTGTTATACTTGTCAAAAAAATGTTCAAATGTTTGTAAAGCTTATGCAACTTAACTGCGGCGTCATCAGCCCCTAAACTAACAAAATTCTTATGAACTACCTTATACTAAACACAGGACAAACATACATGCCCAAGAGGAGTTTCGAACCCCCGACGGGGTACGTCCTCGCGCATCGGAACATAGGGCTTTAATGTACTCAGCCGCGGCTTATATTTCGCGACTCGGTCAAACCATTGCCGGGCTGTTTCGTGCAGAGAGAAATAAACGTTGTCCTAGCACACTGTATGATCCCACCTATTATACTTGGCGACTCGGTCGCACCCTTTTAGCCATTTGTTGGGCTCCTGTCCCGCGTCTCCTGAGAACACCGACGGGCGTCGGATATGCGGCTGGCTTACCGCTGGTTTCGTGTCCCTGGGTCTTCTGATGATATGGACTTTCGGAAGGATGTACTCGGTAATCCCTTGTATTCCGATTCAAGTCCGTGTAAGCGACGGCTTTCACGTTGCCTAATCGGATCCGCGGTGATGCAGCTGTTGCACAGGATACCCGGCGCCATCAACATATAAAGTCGCGTTGAAATGGATGCATGCTTGACTTCGAAGGCAGGGTTGTCAACTGAACACTGCACTTATATTGAAAGTATATTTATTGCGAACTGAAACATACATGCAGCACTGACTGTCTGTCGGGTAGAGTGCTATGCTATTTATACACAGACAGATTGTACCAGAAATTAGAAGAATAGTTAATATAAGAAACATGTAGAATATTCTGGAAATGATAAATACGAAGAAAGAAAGTTTTGCCGGTGGATGGGATTGAACCGGCGACCTCCGCATCGCAGTCGGTGACGCTATTCACTGCGCCACACCGGCAGTCGGGTATCTTGCGGTTTTGCAGCAATATACGCGAAAAATATTGTCTTATGCGAATAGTTTTCTTAATATGGAGTGACAAATGTTTCACTTGATCAGCAAGAACATAATAATGAGGTGAAAACATAATTAAAACTTATTGAGTGAATTGAGAGTGCTGCAACAATGTGTGGAAACGATCTTCAATACAATGAAATGAAGTTGTTTTTTGGACACATTGCAGAATGAAACTGATGAATACTTGATATGTGGGTCCAGAGTCAAAATTTCAACAGGACTGTTAGAAAACTTTAGATTCTGTCGAAGTCCATAAGTTAAGTAGCCTCCGCTATGCATCACACGGAGTGTTATGTATGCTGTAATATTCATCTTGTTTTGAAGATCAAGTGTACAAAATTTCATCAAGATCGGTATAAAACAAGGTTTGTATGAATTACAAACGTATGGTCATTCGTGTATAAGCGTATAGATGCAGTGGCGTAGACAAACGTGTCGATTCTCCGAGCACACGGAGACAGAGGGTATGGATATGACGTCAGGCTACGAGCCCACAGTGCAATGAGCCGGCTGCGCCAGCGCACTTTGGCTGATTGTACCAACACCGTCTAGATAGAAGGCCTCACAACAAATCCGAGTCACGTCCCACCGATCGGCTGCCCTAGCAAGCTCACTGGCTGAAGCTACGAAGCAGTGGGCTGTGCCCCAGCGGCCAACCAGTGAGCTTGCTAGGGCAGCCTCATGGTGTGACGTGCCACGGACTTGTGAGGCCATCTAGACGGTGTTGGTTGTACTCGAGCAATTACAGCGGGTTTCAACGGACGCGTCTGAAGTGTAGGCAACCCGCAAGACCGGGTTCATACTAGGCCCGTTTCTGAGCTCTACTAGCTACGTATAAAATTTCTCGCAAATCCTAGAAACTATAACCGAGACACCAATGGTCAACATTTTTTCGCGTAATACTATTATTATTAGATACAAAATAGTGTTAAAAAAGATCGATTTGTGCGATCTCATGATCTCAGAAAACCGAAAAATCAGTAATTATATACCCAATTGTTTGCGACATATGCCGTTGTATGAGTTCAAATTGTGGATTCTTAATTTCCAAGATAATGACGATGACACAGTTATTGATATTTCAAGTGTAGTAACTGAAGAAAAGACGTTGGTTTTGTCGTTAATGGTGGAGTTTGTTTCACCAGATTAAGGCATGGAGGAGGAGGAGGAGAAGGAGGAGGGAGGCTTCAGTAAGAGACAGTTGACCGAATTTGTTTGTTGAAAACAATTTGGATTCAGCCTTGACCCTCAAAAATGTTCAAATGTTTGTACAGCTTATAGGACGTAACTACGAGGTGATCAGTTCCTATACTTACAAACTCCTTATGAACTAGCTAATCCTAAGGACGGTACAAATATCCATGCCCGAGGGGGGGATTCGTTCCCCCGACTGTAGTGGCTGTGCAGACCGTGACTGGAGCGCCTCAGTCCCCTCGGCCACCGCGGCAGGCAGCCTTGACCCTACCAGGCTTCATGAGGTATATGTTTATGGATGTCAATGAATAAAACAACTAAGTCGACATATTCACTTATTAGCGTGACAAGTGGAGTGCAAGGCAACTTCCTCTAGAGCATATCTCACTACTGTGAAAAAGTAATTATTACATGACTTTTATGATTCATGAACCTATCTAAACTATTAAATGGCCTTATAAGCAAATAGTGCGATGGCAGAAATGAAAAGAAACTTCGAAACCTAAAGTCAATCGGCCCGACCAAACTACTCGGCCGATTTTCTTGATTTTTGTTTTAAACGAAAGGTATATATCCGCAGATTTGTCATCAAATATCAGCATTTGCATAACTCTCACCTTCCTTTTTCTATACTCAAACGCTATTTCCTTATGTGTATTTCTTATGGGGATATTCTTGCAATAAACTAAAGTCATCGGTCAGGCCGTTCTATCCAACCGATTTCCTTCATTTTTGTTTTAAACGGAAGGTATTCAGTCACAGATTTGTTATTAAGTATCAGAGTTAACTTAAGTCTCTAAATCCTTTATTTTTAATCAAATACGGTATTCTTCTGTCTTTGAATTGAATATTTTAATCGGATTGTTTTACGATATCATCGGTTATAAATTATTAAGGGACGTAGTCCTTTTTGAACTAACAACACTCAGCGGATCACGCTCTGTCCTTTGCGCTTTTAAAAACTTGGATTGATTGGTTATGAAGAAAGCTATGCTATGCATAAACATTCCATTTTTCCCAATTTTTTGTCCTTCCACTAGTGGTGCGAAGTATTCGCACTAGTCCACTAGTATACCTTAAAAGGCTCTGAGCAACGCTGAGCTTACTCCACCATTTAAAAACAAGAATAGTGACGTGGTTTCGTCCACTCACGGCAGAGAACTGGACAGAATGTGCGTAAACTAAAGAGCGAGCGGTTCTCATATGGGGTGGGAGGGGGGAGGGTTTTCAACGAAAAAAAAAAAAAAAAAAAAGAGCCACGACAATAGTGTAACGGACTGAAACTCTACTTACTGTTGCAAGTACCCGTGGACAATATGCGCTCAAATGACCGCGGTGGGGGTAGCTGACATCTCACACCAGTGGCGTAACTAGCACTTGGCTTTGGGGGGGGGGGGGGGGGATAGACCTGCTTCATGAGCAAAATTTTTCCAGACAGACTACCATCTACCACTCCCGTTAAAGAAACTAATTCACTCCGATCCAGTGAAAGCTTATGGTAAAACACCCCAAGTTTCCAATCTTTACCTTTACCAGATTGCTGTTATACGATTTCTTTCTTTTTTTTTTTTTTTTTTTTTTTTTTGTACTTGGGGGGGGGGGAGTTATTCCCCTCCCCCCATAGTTACGCCACTGTCTCAGATGTTACTACTACTAAACTGAAGTGCTTCGTCCTGTTCCTTCTGTTCTTTTCCTGTAGTCTATAAACGTATAGTTTCGACAGCAAAAAGATACATAGCTGGGAAAGCCCTGTCCTGCTTCACTTGATGAGACATAGTCCCTTTCTTCAACGGGAAAGGCACAAACAATGTCTTTGTACATCAAAAACAATACTGGCACCTAAAAATAATTATTTATAGCGTCATTACGAACAAATAGAAGGGGATCTATTTTACCAAGAAAGTGATAACCTGATGGCAGAGTAATATACAGGAGGGCTCAAGTAAACTATTATTTATTGTACTTTTCCCTTTGATTATGGACAGATGTAAGGCACGCCCTGTGTTATTTGGCGCCCTAAACCTTCTACTCTGTTTTACCACTGATAATGGCGCCTGCGGCGAGGTCATCAGCGCCACTGCAGAGCTGCGGGCTGCGCGGGGCCGGGAGGCCACCAGCTGACAAAATGTTTGTATAGCTTATGGGACTATACTACGGGCTCATCAGTCCCCAGCTGACACGATGGCCGGCACGCCAGCTTTCATCACGGGATGATTAGTTGCAAACGGCTACTCGTCTATTCATTAAACGCAAAATTATGAAGAGTCCAAGAGATTGCATGTAACATTGACTTGCGTTTTGTCTGTTGCCCATTGCTCTGTCCGTGTGTAGTAGCTAGGAATACCTCGCTCCTGGACCGCAGCGCAAAAGCAAAGTAAACCGCACCGCGAGCGCACGAGGCTTCGTCGCGCACCACAAATTTGCCGCTCCCCAAATTCCAGCGGCGTAGTTTGCCTATATGGTCGGTCTGACCCTGATTCTATGTATTCAAACGATCGCTTTATCTCTCGCGTTTCTATACCTCGCCATTCCCTATTTTCTGCCGATACCACGTGCGTTACATTTTTTATTCGTATGTAGTGCGCAATACACAGTTTTCGTCGCGATGTGTTGAATAAGAATCCTGGATGTGGAAGTCCGCATCCTGACCTTCTAGGGTTCATCTATTCGTAATGTTTACTCAGCTTATCCTTTGAGTAACTGCCTTATTCAGCAACTGTGTATCAGTTGTTACGTTAACAATGGTTTAGCTCATGTGTAAGACCTTTTTAACAACTGTGAATTGCACCATCAGAAATTCAGAAAATTCAGGAAGTTCGCAATAAGTTTTGCCGCAACTCTTATTTTACGTGTTCTGCAATCGTAGAGAAGCCTCTCGAAGAATAGTTTACAACCAGGGCCGGCGCAAGGCATGTGCGAAACGTTCGGCCGCACGGGGCGGTACTTTCCGCTTTCCGGGGGGCAAATCTGCGCCCCCCCCCCTTTTTTTCTGTAGTACTAACTCAACATTCATTCCCAAGAGGAGATTCGAAACCAAACCTCGGAGGGAGAGGCTTCGGAAACTGTGGCATGGCGTCTCGAGTACATGCTGGCCGCCACTGTTCAACAAGGGGAGTGAGGAGAGCTAATTTCTTACTTGCCACTGTGGCAGACCCGTCGTGTTTACGCCGGAAAGGAAGCAGTCTGTCGCACACGCCAGTATTTTTATGAATGGAGCGCTGCCAGCGTGTTACGTATCGTGCGTTTACTCACAACTAATTTTGCATGAGACGAAATATAATTAGGAAATTCGAATGCAGTGTTCGATACTGCGGTTACATGTTAAGCCTGAAGCAATTTTGCTAAGCCCATCAATGGCAGTTGAGTGTTTTATTCTTCCCGCGCTATGGAAAAAAAAGTTGAACATTACTACTGTCGAACATGTTCAACACCCACAATGGCTAGAAATATTCCGAAGGATAAATACGCTGTAATTACAAGGGATAAAGACATTGATAGTAAGCCTGGGATAAGTTGGGTTTCGATGTATTTTTGAAAATGTTTGCTATCCGTTTCAGAGTGATAGTCGGACGTTTTGGTTTTTGAGCCCTGAAACACCTGTCTCGGCCTGCATGAACACAATTAAACTCTGACCAGCACTTTTGTTTGACAATACTACTCACATACTATCACTCTGCCAACATTTATTTACTGTATAATGCGTATGAATCCATGTTTCGTCTTTGTAAACTACTGGTCGCTTTAATTCTGATGAAAACCTGAGAAAGTATGGTCTTTTAGCAACAATGCCTTCTCGTCCAAGCGAAACAAAACGTTAATTTGGATACCTTGTAAGACGAATATCCGTAGACAGAACATTGCTTCTAAGGGTTTGCTTGCTAGCTTTGAAGCTCATTTCTGTTTGATAAAAGTTGTGCAGTTTTCGCAAAGTTCGTATTTCTTTCTATTGTTCGTAATGATATAAAAATTACTGCCTGATAATACATTTATCCATATCATCGGTCACATTCTTATTGTGAGCTTCTTGCTTCATCTTCTTGGGCGCTACTTTAACCGTAGTCTCGCTGTAGCTCGTCACGTGACCTAGTTCCTGGCACTGCCGCGTCACAACTTCGCCTTTCCAGACAATAGGTATTGTTGCGTTCTCTACAACGAAAACTACAGAAATCGTTTCGATAGTTGGCCGAGAGAGTCAAGATTGGTCAGAAGCACTTTCGTTGCGTTTCAGAGGAACAGAAGAATTGGTGCGACCGCATTTCTTGCAACTTGGGATGTAATAGGTAAGTGCTTTTCACATAACCTACAATTAGTATTGCGCATGCACGTTACTCATCAGTTAGAATTTTTCTCCTTTAAGAATGTAGAATAGGAAAATTTATTTTTCTTATGATCTGTTACTTAAAAAATTGGCAATTCGGCAAATAAGCACGCGTCACCCCAATAGCTAGAATGAAAATAAAGCGCAGAAAAGTGACGTGATAGGACGATGACTAATTTGTTACCCCTTATTCCATGATGAGACATGACAGAACTGACACGTGCAAATTACGACAGATGGCGAGTGTCAGTTCTTTGAAATGAATAACCACAGCGCAGTGAGTTAATATATTTCGACTAGCATCAGTACCCGTCGATTCCCAAGTGTGTATTTATTGCATTATTATGTTACTCCATCTCCTTATTCTTCCTCTCTCCATTGCCTTCTCCCCACTCTATGGCCGTTTTAGCTGCCTTTATTTTCCACATCTTCATAGATTTCGGGCACAGTGTGGCTATTCTCAATGCTTTGAGTTATGTTTACATCTATACCGTCGTGCTGAACGTAACTGCCTACATGACGGTTTAGATGTAAGCACATATTCACGGTTAATTCGATATGAGAAAAATGTAATCGCATTAGATCGAGTAGTGTCTCATGATGGTGATTGGCATCATCAGAAAATGATGACCACTAATGTTATGCATACCTCCATGTCAGTTCTTGCAATGCAGTTGATAAGTGATCACCTTTTTATGTTTGTGTAAAAAGGAAACTTTACCCATGTAAACCAGTCCCCCAAAGAAGTGGTCACTCGCAAAAACCCGAGGGCACCTATCACCTATCAGGAACAGGCTTTTGTATTAAGCTTTTTGTTACACACTTTATTACTTTTTTTAAAATGATTTTCAGAATACCACATTAAAATATTCACATCCGAAGGGAATAATACTTGCACTGTCAGAGAAATAAGGTAGTTCAGTTACGTGGACCAGACATTAATCAACTGAATATTCATTTGTATTAATTTCATAGTACAGACGACTAAGAAATGAGATTGACAGGAAGTGCAAAATGGCTAAGCAGGAGTGGCTAGAAGTCAAATGCAAATCTGTAGAAGAATGTATAACAAGGGGAAAAGTAGATACTGCCTACAGGCAAATAAAAGAGACGTTTGGGGACAAGAAAAACAGCTCTACGAATATCAAGGACTCAGATGGAAAACCAGTTCTCAGGAAAGAAGGGAAAGCTGAAAGGTGGAAAGCGTACATAGAGGAGCTCTACAAAGGAATTGAACTTAGAGACAATGTTGTAGGAAGGGAAGAGGAAGTAGATCAAGATGGAATAGGAGATACTATACTGAGAGATCAATTTGGCAGAGCCCTGAAAGATCTAGGTCGGAACAAGAAGGCCCCGGGAGTAGATGACATTCTCTCAGAGCTACTGAAGTCTTTGGGAGAACCAGCCATGACAAAACCATTTCACCTGTTGTGTAAGATATATGAGACAGGTGAAATACCCTCGGACTTTAAGAAAAATGTAATAATCCCCATTCCAAAGAAATCGGGTGCAGACAGGTATGAAAACTACAGAACCATCAGTTTGATAAGTCATGGTTGCAAAATTTTAACACGAATTATCTACAGGAGAATGGAAAAGTTGGTAGAAGGTGACCTTGGAGAAGATCAGTTTCGATTCAAGAGGTACGTAGGAACCCGGGAGGCAATACTCACTTTACGACTTATCTTAGAAGATAGTTTCAGGAAAGGCAAACCTACATTTTTAGCTTTTGTAGATTTGGAGAAAGCTTTTGACAATGTTGACTGGAATACACTGTTTCAAATTTTGAAGTCAGCAGGGGTAAAGTACAGGGAAAGGAGAGTTATTTACAACTTGTACAAAAGCCAGACCGCAGTTATTAGACTCGAAGGACATGAAAGGGAAGCATTAGTTGGGAAGGGCGTAAGACAGGGTTGTAGCCTTTCTCCGATATTATTCAATTTGTACATCGAGCAAGCGGTGAAGGAAAGCAAGGAAAAATTTGGAATGGGGATCAAAGTTCAGGGTGAAGAAATAAAAACATTGCATTTTGCTGATGACATTGTAATTCTGTCAGAGACAGCAGAGGACCTGGAAGAGCAGTTGAATGGAATGGACAGTGTGTTGAAGAGGGCGTGTAAAATGAACATTAACAAGAGCAAAACAAAGATAATGGAATGCAGTCTTAGAAAATCGGGCGATGCAGAAGGAATTTGATTACGTAACGAAACAATGAAGGTGGTAGATGAGTTTTGTTACTTGCGTAGTAAAATAACAAATGACGGTCGCAGTACAGAGGATATAAAATGCAGAATGGCAATGGGAAGAAAAGCATTTTTGAAAAAGGGAAATTTGCTAACATCGAATATTAATTTAAGTGTAAGGATGTCTTTTCTGAAGGCATTTGTGTGGAGTGTTGCCTTGTACGGGAGTGAAACATGGACGATAAACAGTGCGGACAGGAAGAGAATAGAGGCTTTTGAAATGTGGTGCTACAGAAGAATGCTGAAGATTAGGTGGGTAGATCGCATAACTAATGAAGAGGTGGTGAACAGAATTGGTGAGAAAAGAAATTTTGGCATACCTTGACTAAAAGAAGGGATCGCTTGATAGGACACATTCTTAGACATCGAGGAATCGTAAATTTAGCATTGGAGCGAAGTGTGTGGGGTAAAAATCGTAGAGGGAGACCAAGAGACGCATATAGTAAGCAGATTCAAATGGCTGTGGGTTGCCATTCTTATGAGGAGATGAAAAGGCTTGCTCAGGTTAGAGTAGGTTGGAGAGCTGCATCAAACCAGTCTCCGGACTGAAGACCATAACAACAACAACATTTATTTCATTGTTAAGAACTTCGTGAATATGACCTTTCAATATCATATTCACAAGTCAGATTACTCTTTCCCAATGCCGATTTTGTCTAATGGCTGAAGGACACGGTGACCGATGAGCTGCTGAACGACCGAATGTGCTGAAGACCATAACAACAACAACATTAATTTCATTGTTAAGAACTTCGTGAATATGACCTTTTAATATCATCTTCACAAGTCAGATTACTCATTCCCAATGCCGATTTTATCTAATGGGTGAAGGACACGGTGACTGATGAACTGCTGAACGAACGAATGTGCTCGCCACCCCAATGAAAGCTTCTCTCATTCCCGCGTGGATGAGTATTGCAGCATCCCCGTTCGCTGCGGCCACCTCTTTTCCTCGCCACCAGCACCACACTCATTCTTATGCAAGAAAGCCTCAAGCCAAGTACCAATCATTCAAATTTTAAAATTAACACTTAGAACACGTGATCGGTTGAATAACTACAGTTAATCATTTAACATTTGTTCTACTAACTTTTGAGCTACGTACACTTATTGAAAGGGCCGTCTGAGTACAGCGTATAAATATCAGTTATCTACATATTGCTAACCGTTAACTAAACTGAACGAAACTTGTGAGTTCATGAGAAATGGTTTGTTATTCTATTAATTTGTATCAACTCAGTGTTATTGTTATCACTTCTTTGCTGTCAATTTTTAACACCGTATGCAACACCACCATGTAACAACGAGTTTAATTTTGCTTAATCCACACGAACACCTACACATTTCTAGAGGAGCCTTTAACCAGAAAATACTTTAAAGATGGAAACTGATTAATTCCGTAAAATTTTGTTGAAAACTTTCTACACTTTTAGTTATATTGACAATACTTTTCTCTCCCCGCCTCCCCGTAACTACTCTTTTTTAGAAAGGGGAAAGATGTACGAGCCCGTTTGATCGGCATTCCTTGTTGCTTGGTACTACTGACGAGGGTACGTATCCCTCGGAGACTCGCCAGATCCCAGCCACCAACCACGAGTCAGATTGGCGGTCACGTGGGTACACTGTGCCCAGACCTGAACGGCGGACAGAAGAACGGACGCTCTCGTGCGCCCCGGCCTTCGGCCTGACTAGACCTGTTTCCTTGAGCTCCGATCTTACCATAACTGTGCCTTTGATTTACCTTTAGGGTTGGCATCGACCTGACCCCCGGTCCCCATTTGGTAGCATGTAACAATCATTTCCAAATAAAACACATTCTGATGTCGCCATAACTTCACTCCTTTCTCATTTAAGCCGAATGCCCATTCCTTCGCTCCGACATCCTAGCATAGACCTCTGCATAGGATTCAAGGCCATCTCGTATTGGCACTGCTATTATTCGATTCTGTAAGTTATGTATGTAAACATCGAAAGAAACATCATTTAGAAAAGTGTGTGTACGTGTGTATTCGTGGAGTAACATAATCTATTTTGATCAGACCTATCGATATTAAATCTATGCAACTCGAAATTACGGATGGAACACAGATGTAAGCAAACTGCTCCTATTGCTCTGAAAGCTATAGTTGCTGAGTTTCTACCCTATAACACCCAATAGTGTACTTATGTATGGGAACGCTTTCAATAATTTTTTGCACAAGAACCAAACATTGTACAGATATCATACATATGTCATTTTGAAGAAACACCCCAAATTAACATACTATGCTGTGGCGGAATATTTAAAAAAATACCCTTAGGGTTTCTCTTCAGAATTTCATATTAATGTTATCAGTACAGTGTTTGGTTCTTGTGCTATAAATAATTGAAAGTGTTCCCGGCCAACCTGTATATCCCCATGAACTACAGTCATTGATGAGGTAGTGTGGCTTGCGTGCCTCTACGATACAGGTAGTCATATCATAGGTGCAACCACAGCGGAGGGTACGTGTGGAGAGGACAGACAAACGTGTGGTTCCTCAAGAACCAGGCAGCCTTTTCAGTAGTTATAGGGGCACTAATCTAGATGATTGACTGTGCTAACATCAGCTAACGTGACTCTGCCATGTAGCTACTGCAAGTATCTACATCTACATATACACTCCGAAGTCCACCGTAAGGTGCGGTCTGTATATGCTTCTGTACAGTTCAAAGCAAGAGGAAAATACAGTCGTTTTTTTCGGAAACTGGCAGCTCTACTGTATGAATATTTGATGATGGTGTCTTCTTGGGTAAAATATTCCGGAGTTAAAGTAGTCCCCCATTCGGATCATCGGACGTTGACTACTTAGGAGGAGGTCGACATTAAGGAAAACAACTAAGGAATTCTACACATCGAAGAGTGTTATGTTCTAACCCTTTATCGGGTAGATAAGTTGGAAAATCTGTATAGGGAAGTGGCTAGATCGAATACGCAGGCGCTATGGTTGGCCCGTTTGAAGGCGCTGCCATAGATTAAATGGATATCAACTGCATTTTTTAAAATAGGTACCCCCATTTTTATTACATATTCGTCTAGTACGTAAATAAATATGAATGTTTTATTTGGATCACTTTTGTCGTTTTGTGATAGAGCGTGTTTGTTGTTAAAACTAAAAATGTTCAAATGTTTGTAAATCTATGGGACTCAACTGCTTGGTTATTAGTCCCTAGCTTACAAATTACTTAAACTAAGGTAAACTAACCTAAGAACAAACCCATGCCCGAGGGGGGACTCGAACCCCAGACGGCGGATGGCCGCGCGCACCGCAACACGGCACTCCAGTACGCGCGGCTAATCCGCGACGGCTGTTGTTAAAACTGGTAGCCACACAAGAAAATAACTGTTTTCCTCTCAGATTTCGTGTCAGATACATTACGAACACATATAACAGCGTGTTGGTACCATGTGTTGCATAGCCACGTAACAAACAGTAAAATTTTGTCGCTGAGTACAACGAATAGACTAGTGGTCTCGCGAATTCTGTCTCCGACTGTACATTAAGGGAAATTTTCCTTGGCATAAATCTAAATCCTCACATCGATAGGACTCTTTGTGCTTGGAAGAATGGAATACTAGAGGTCGGTATTTTGGGGAACTTCCTCGCTCGCGTGTGGCACGTTCGGGATTATATTTCTCGAGTACCTATTCTCAGAGCGACCAGACTATACTTGATTGAGGTGCTGGGAGAGCAGATACCGCCTTGAACTGCGTGCTCGCCACCCTACTGTTGTGGACTTCGTTGGTGCTTTGAGTGTTAATTCCGGTACATTACAACCAACGAATGACACTCTGGTCACATCAGTTTAGTTATGCTGTACATGAAAATTCTTCCATGACAGCGTTTACTGCGTGGTATAGTAGTAATAATAATTCTTTGAATGTCTCTAGGGCCACGTTAAGAGTTTTTTAAAACCGCCTTGTCAGTGGACTCTCACATACAAGTTTAGCCAACATAAAATCGATTTCTACCACCTTCAAACTGCTGCAGGCACACATTTCTACGATAAAGCCAGAAAGCCAGCACTGTATGTTGTCACTGAAGAATGTTAAAGTGTTTGACGTGCTACGATCGACGTTACATGCATTCAGAAAGACAAAAGTTTCACCACCAGCAAAAACGTCGTGGAAAATTGGAACAGCTTAGGTGGAGTTCTTTTAGTCACGTAGTAAGAAATGGCCAAGATGTAATGTATGTGCTATCGTAATCAGATGATCCTACACTGAAGTCTGTCGTCAACGAAGGGATAATTGGTATGTATTTATAATCTTCCGAATGTGGACGACTGAAATCACACGAGTTAGACATTTCCGTTGACTTACGAACACACGTGATAGATGAGATGAGATAGAGCGGTTTGAAACTTAATGACTAAAGCTATACGTAACATACACGTGTTAACGCTACTGCCTTACGCAAAGACATGTTCGCCTCCAGATGTGTATATAAACTTTATACCTTACTCCCGGTTCTTCTTTTTAGTTGTAATCGCATTATAACTTCTTCTCCGAGAAAGTTAATGAGTTGTCCTTGTTCGACAGTGTTCAACTCAAATGTATCCCATTTTCAAACGGTTACGTGGAGATATATAACAGTAGCTGGAACCTCTAATATTGTATACCCAGTGCCTACCGAAAGTCAGAAAAAAAACACAAGTCAAATGTAACTAGCAACGTATCATTTAGAAACTTATTTGTTCGTTTATTACACTCAACGTGCACAGTCAGTCAGCAGTATATTTACAGATGGATTAGACTTTATTATACCAACAGACAGTGCGACACGTTTTCACAAATGCCAAAAATGTCCTGTTGACCATCCATTGAAAAGACAATACCGATGTCAGTTTTAGGTTTATGTGGGCATTAAAGGTATTGCTATTTTCAAGTAATTCGAAGACTCTTATACGCTGTATTAAAAAAAAGTATTTTTTCATAGATGCCATACGTACACTGCACAAAACAACTGGGGCTCAGGTGAGATTCCCCCCCCCCCCCCCCCAAATGGGTTCACGGTTCTTTCGTGAATACGTGCGTGGCGAGCGCGGGACTCCGAGCTAATGCAGTCTTCCTTCCTTCTTTACTACCCGGACTCCATTTCCTTCCCCCCTCCCCTAGTTTCCTATCTTCACTCCTTCCCCTCCCCACCGGGGGACTGATAACCGTAGCAGTTTAGTCCCCCTATCCCAATCAAACAACCTAATCCTCAACTCAGGTGAGATCACATACACAACAAACATATGGTGACGAATTTCAATCAGATATTGGTTACAGTTGTTTCTTGTGTGCGATGCAGTACGACATTTTACTGTCTCAACACTTTCTTGAGGTTTATATGGCATACAGCTATAATACGTGTTAGTTATCATTGGAATACAGTGTGTCCCACGCAATTTTTTAACTCTAGATATCTCTTAAACTGCAATAGTTATTGAAATACTACTTTCACGGTCATGAATCATGAACGTACGATAGGGGATTATGAAAGTAAGTACAAACAGACCGTATAACACGTAAACAAATATTATTTTGAACACAAACTTCTGTTTTCTTTAAATGGGTACCGCATATTATTTGTTACGCAATCAATAGCATGAAAAATCGCAAAAATAATGGCGTTGCGTGAATCACATCCGTAGAAACTGCGAAGTGAAGTTGTTTAAAATGCATGAAGCGCGCTTCTAGTGCATGTGAGTCTCACTTAAGTCTAGAGACGAGATAGCTGCGATCTGCATGTATTTCAAACGCCAACTTCGCTTCGCAGTTTCTCCGGATGTAATTGACGCATTGCGAAACAACCAACGCCATTGTTTTTGTAATTTTTCATACTATTGATTGCGTAAGAAATACTATGGCGTATCCATTTAAAAAGCATGTTTGTGTGAAAATAATATCTGTTTACATTTTAGACTGTCTCATAGTACCTACATTCATAAGCCCCTGCCGTAAGTTCATGACCGTAAAAGTCGTTTTTCACAAGAACGATACTTTCTGAAGCCGCGTTGACTATGGGTCAATAGGTCGTTCTCTTCGAGGTAGTTCATAATATTTGAGGAAAGTATATGTTCTAAAATCCAGCTGCAAACCGACGTCAACGATATAGGCCTGTAATTTTGCGGATCACTCCTATTGCCTGTCTTGAATGTTGGAGTGAACTATGAAACTGTCCAGTCTTTGGTTACGGAACATTCACTAATAACTAGGTATGGGGCTATTGCATCAGCGTACTCTGAAAGGAAACTAATTGGCATACAATCGGAACCCGAAGACATACTTTTCACAAGTTGCTTTTATACACTATAGGTAACTACTTCTAAATTACACATGCTGGCAGCTGTTCTGTGGAGTTTTTGCTTCGTCTTCTTTCGAGAAGGAATGTCGGAATGCTGTGTTAAGTGATTCTGCTTTAGCAGAACCGTCATCCGTAGCATCACCATTACTATCGCGTAGTGGAGGTACGGCTTATGTTTAACCGCTAGTATACTTTGCATACGACCAGAATTTCTTAGAATTCTCTACCAAATTACGTGACAAGGTTTCGTTGTGGAAACTATTATAAGCTTCACAATGCACAGCAATACTCCAAAATAGGACGCATAAGTGTAGTGTAGGCAGTTTCTTTAGTAGAATTGCTACATTTTCAACGTGTTCTGCCAATGAAACGTTCGTGCTAAATTTCGAGTATCTGTCGACTGCTAGGACTGCTAGTCTGCTAGGACTGCTAGTCTGGAGTATTTGTGTCCGTTTAAATTTGACATGTGTACCCTTCAATAGGGAATGTTTTAGGCATAAGGCTTATTGTGTTATCAACGCGTGAATCAAGCAGGCACCAAGCCACAGAGACGCACACGACCTTACAAGTGACAAGTGAACGAGTTTGAAAGGGAATGAGTTTGTGACCGCACGAGTGACGGGATGGTCCTTTCGAAAAATTGCCTTACAATTGGGCGTTCTGCGTCAGTTGTGCAACGGTACTGGTTGAAATAGTCAGGTGAACAGTCTCATACCCACAGACGGGGTTCTGCATGAGCAGTCGCCACACAAGTCCGTCAATATCATTGGAATGTTAGGGCAGCAGTGGCATACCATACAGCTACCAAACCACTGATGAGAGGAGTAGTTCGCCTAGAAGTGTCAGTACGAAATGATGACAACCGGTTAATGGCTATGGGATTGCGGACATACAATTACGTCACAGCTTAGAATGTGCGCCACTGCAGTGTTTCAGTCGGAGCATCACTTTCTGGGTTGATTGTCAGACTGTGGACTTCAGCGATTGAATGAGATTCTGCCTGTACTTAAATGATGGTCGTTTCGGCGTACGACGTAGTTCTGGTAAGCGCTGTCTCTAGATTGCATTCATTCAAGACTTACGGGCCCCATCCCAGACGGTACTGTCTGTGGTGAGATAAGCTGTAACACTCGCTCACCTCTGTGTTTGTGAGGAAGCGCTGACCAGTATCGTTCTTTTGCATTAGAACAGGAAGGTGATGTGGTGTTCCAACAGAATAATTATCGCCGATACTTCTTTGGGTCGTACTCTATCTGCTGTGCGACACGTACAACAACTACGTGAACGCAGTTGTCGAATACTGTTTCCGAAGGCTGTATTTGCCGCCTGTATGAACTAATGGATGCCATAAACAACGCATGCTTACACCAATTACACGTTTGGTTTCATCGGCGTTGATTGACACCTGGCAACTCAATACCGCATGAGGTGCTAAAGTTAAAATGTAGTCACTTGTACTCCCTGTTTCAAAAGTAAATCTAGAGTTATTTGTAAAACCCTAAAAATTTTCAACAAAAAAGTTAATTCCGATTTTGTATCCCATCCTGGTCGCCACTTTTGCACTGGCTACTGTTCACTGTCTGTTCAGCACGGCCGGTAGAAGAATAAGAATCACTAGGGCTAGACTGAGACCTACGGCTAGGAAAGCGTACATTGCGGCGCACTGAGTTAACACTGTGGCTTTGCATTTCTACATCTGCTAAGTCAAGGGTATAATGCGCTTCAATAAGCTGCAGTACACAGTCTAATGAAGGGTCAGACTGTTTTAGAATTGCTGCCCTAATTCTGGGGTCCTGAATGTTTTGCTTAATTGCATCTCTCAACAGCACGTCACTATAAGAACGTCCACAAGAGCAAGTAAAATTACATTTGCGGGTTAAGCCCTTCAGTTCCGTAATCCATTGCGTATGCGTTAGGTCCAGTGAGTTTTTTAGTCTGAAAAATCGGTTCCGCGCCGCAGCTACGAGGACTTTTCTCTCATAGTGCGCATTCAGTGCATCTACAATTAGATCGAATTCTAATTTAGCCCAGTGTTATAGTTTCTGCTGTCCCACTGGCTGGTCACCTCTGTAACTGCACATGCTTGCATCCTTTATTCCTGTGTCAGTCTCTTTACTCGGCCACCGACACCTACGACAACCGGCGGAAACGAGACACAAAAGTGGCGACTAGGAGGGATAGAAGAGCCGTGGACCAGCCCGCTTGCAGAAGCCAGACAGCAGCAGTCGGAGCACGCAGAATTTGCTCCCGCCCGCCCACCCTTATAAGAATTTTGGGGGGGAGATATTTTGTTCCGTGGTTTGTGGACTTTTTTGTTGCAGAGCGTTCTTTCTATTGCATTTGTGTTTTGTTCTAATTTACTTGTATGCACGGCGCGTAATCGGTCAGCATCCACGGTCTGCACGGCCACTACGGTCAGGGGTTCGAATCCCCCCTCGGGCATGGATATTTGTGCCGTCCTTAGTCTTAGCTAGTTCATAAGTAGTTTGTAAGCTTAGGGACTGATGACCCCATAGTTAAGTCTCATAAGTTCTACAAAAATTTTAACATTTTTTGAACGGTCAGCATGGCCACTACCCCGAACCCAAATTTAATGGAAATCATTCAGTTACAGACGGCGCAAATCACGCAACTACTCCAAGCGGTGTCCCAGTTAACAGCGCAAGCAGCTAACCAACAACAGCCGTTGCTTCAGCCGCCCACACCTGCCACTGCAACGCTCCCTACTTTTTGTCAGTACGACAAACGTGAGGAAGAATGGAGTGGTTACCTGGCACAATTTCAAGAACTCGTCGCGGCTCAGCAACTTACAGGTCAGAGAGTGAATCACCTTTTATTGTCAGTTGTGGGCCCCAACACCTTCGTGTTACTGCAGAAACTTTTCCCCCACGCATCTCCTCGTGACCTAGAAAATACATATCTCGTTCTAATTTAGCCTAGTGTTATAGTTTCTGCTGTCCCACTGGCTGGTCACCTCCATAACTGCACACGCGTGAATCCTTTATTCCTGTGTTCGTCTCTTTAGTCGGCCACCGACACCTACGACAACCGGCGGAAACGAGACACAAAATCCGACTATGTATTAGGAAAGGGAAGAGAAGGAAATGTAGTAGGTGGACATGTACTGTGAAAAAGGAATTAAAGAGGAGATCGCTTGGTAGAATTTTGCGCAGAGCACAATTTAATGATCACCAACACTTGGTTTAATCATCGTGAAAGAATGCTGTATACGTGGAAGAGACCAGGAGACACTGGAAGGTACCAGATTGACTTTATAATGCTAAGGAATAGATTTAGAAAACAGGTTCTAAGCTGTAAGACATATCCAGGGGCAGGTATAGACTCTGACAACAACTTATTGGTTATGAACTGCAGATTAAAAGTTATGAAAATGCACAAAGGTAGAAAGGTTAGGAGATGGAACCTGGACAAATTGAAGGAACCAGAGGTGGTTGAGAGTTTCAGAAGGAGCATTAGGCAAGGATTGGCTGAAATGGGGGAAAGAATTACAGTAGAAGACGAATGGGTAGCTCTGAGAGATACGGTAGTGAAGGCAGCAGAGGACCTTATAGGCAGACGGACAAGGCCTAATAGAAATCCTTGGATAACACAGGATACACTGAACTTAATTGATGAAAGGAGAAAATATAAAAATTCAGCAAGTGAAAGAGGAAAAAAGGAGTACAAACGTCTGAAAAATGAGACTGACAGGAAGTGCAGACTGGCTAAGCAGGAGTGGCTGGAAGACAAACGCAGAACCGTTGAAGAATGCATAAATATGGGAAAGATAGATACCGCCTACAGGAAAATAAAAGAGATATTTGTAGACAAGACAAGCAGCTGTATGAATATCAAGAACTCAGACGGAAAACCAGTACTAAGCAAAGAGGGGAAAGCTGAACTGTGGAAGGAATATCTAAAGGGCCTATACAAAGGAAATAAACTTGAAGGCAGTATTCTAGAAATGGAAGACGAAGTGGAGGAAGAGGAGATAGGAGATACGATACTGCGAGAAGAATTTGACAGAGCACTGAAAGATGTGAGTCGAAACAAGGCCCCTGGAGTAGATGAGATTCCGTCTGAACTGCTGATATCGTTAGGAGAGCCAGTCGTGAAAAAATATGACCTGGTATGCAAGATGTATGAAACAGTGGAAATACCCTCCGACTTCAAGAAGAATTTCGTAATTCCAATTCCAAAGAAAGCAAGTGCAGACAAGTGTGAAAACTACAGAACTATCAGTTTAATAAGTCATGGTTGCAAAATACTAACACGAATTATTTACAGCCGAATGGAAACACTTGTGGAATCCGACCTCGGGGACGATCAGTTTGGAATTAGGAGCAATGTAGGAACACGGAAGGCAATACTCACATTACAACTTAGCTTAGAAGATAGGTTAAGAAAAGGGAAACCTACGTTTTTACCGTTTGTCAATTTGGAGAAAGCTTTTGACAGTGTCGACTGGAATACACTCTTACAACTTCTGAAGGTAGCAGGGGTAAAATATAGGGAGGGAAAAGTTATATTCAACCTATACAAAAACCAGGCAGCGGTTATTAGAGTGGAAGGGCAAGAAAGGGAAGCAGAGGTTGGGAAGGGAGTAAGACAGGGTTGTAGCCTTTCCCCAATGTTGTTCAATCTGTACATTGAGCAGGCAGTGAAGGAATGGAAGGAGAAATTTGGAGAGGGCATTAAAGTGCAGGGAGAAGAAATAAAAACATTCCGGTTTGCCGATGACATAGTAATTCTGTCAGACAACGCAAACGATCTGGAAGAGCAATTGAATGGAATGGACAGTGTCTTGAAAGGAAGATATAAGATGAACATTAACAAGAGTAAAACGAAGGTAATGGAATGCAATGTCAGAAACTCAGGCGATGCTGAAGGAATTAGATTAGATAGTGAGACAATAAAAATAGTAGATGAATTTTGTTATTTTGGTAGCAAGATAACTTATGATGGACAAAGTAAAGAAGTTATAAAATGCAGATTGGCTTTGGGAAGAAAAGCGTTTCTAAAGAAGCGAAACTTATTAACATCCAATATTAATTGAAATGGTCGGAAGTCCTTTCTGAAAGCATTTGTCTGGAGTGTAGCATTGTGTGGGAGTGAAACGCGAACGATAATGAGTTCAGATAAAAAGATGATAGAAGCTTTTGAAATGTGATGCTACAGACGAATGTTGAAATTTAGATGGGTAGATCACGTAACTAATGAGGAGTTGCTTAACCGAATCGGGGAGAAAAGGAGTTTCTGGCATATCCTGACTAAGAGAAGGGATAGATTGGTTGGACACATTCTGAGACATCAAGGAATTGTCAACTTAGCATTAGAAGGAAGCGTGTGGGGTAAAAATCGTAGAGGGAGACCGAGGGAGGAATACGAACGTACTCTCAGATGAAGAGACTTGCACAAGACAGGGTAGCGTGTAGAGCTGCATCAAACCAGTCTGCGGACTGAAGACCACAACAACAACAATGTATTAATACACCTCTTCCAGGAATAATGTTTCATGCAGGTATGCGAGTTTCCTTAAACACAGTTTCCATACTTATTCGTTAATTTACCTTTCTCATAGTTGTGAAATAAATGGAATTATTGTATTTGTATGTGCATTATTAGCAGAGTTTGATGAAGCTTTTAACAAGTCTACTACTTCGGTGGGATTAGATTAGTACTTGTGACATAGATCATAAATACGACATTTCGTAATGATGTAGAAAGTGTCAGGTTAATGAAAGGTGTCATTACAAATTATTACATTGTACTAAATATTACATCCACAATTTATTTTTATTTTTATTGATTTTTTTTTCAGATTTACTAATTTATATCTAAAAATTATCTATAGTGTAGAAGGACGTGCCATTCAGAAATTCTTTTAAATTGTTTTTAAATGCTAGTTGGCTGTCTGTCAGGTTTTTGACGTTGTTTGGTAGGTGATCAAAGACATCTGAGGCACAATTATTCACCCCTTTCTGTGCCAAAGCTAGATTTAACCTTGGATAGCGAAGATCATTCTTTCTCTTAGTTTTGTAGTTATGTACACGGTGGGTTTCAAATGTTCAAATGTTTGTTAAGCTTATGGGACTTAACTACGGGGTCATCAGTCCCTAAACTTACAAACTACTTATGAACTACTTACGAACTAGGACGGCACAAATATCCATGCCCGAGGGGGGATTCGAACCCCCGACCGTAGTGGCCGTGCTGACCGTGACTGGAGCGCCTAGTCACCTCGGCCACCGCGGCCGGCACACGGTGGGTTTGGTAATAACAAACTTCCTAAGTGAATATATATACTGTGAAGCTACAGTGAAGATCTTTAGCTCTTCAAATACGTGTCTGCAGAATGATCTTGGATGGCCTCCAGAAATTATTGTGATCACACGCTTTTGTGCAATGAATGCATTTTTACTTAATGATGAATTACCCCAGAAAATGACGCCATACGAAAGCAGAGAATGAAAATAGGCATAGTAAGCTAATTTACTGAGATGTATATCACTAAAATTTGCAATTACCCTAACAGCATAATTAGCTAAACTCAAACGTTTCAGCAGATCTTCAATGTGTTTTTTTTTTTTTTTTTTTTTTTTTTTTCAGTTCAAACCCTCATCAATGCATACACCTAAAAATTTTGAATATTCTACCATTGCTACAGATTTCTGATCAAAGTCTATATTTATTACTTGTGTCATTCCATTTCCTGTTTGGAATTCTATGTACTGTGTTTTATTAAATTTTAATGATAGTTCATTTGTTGAGAACCACTTAATGATTTTGTGAAATACATAGTTTTCAATTTCTTTAGTTAGTCCTTGTCCGTCACGTGTGATAACAATATTTCTATCATCAGCAAAATGAACCAGCTCTGCATATTCATGAATACATAATGGCAAAATATATTAAGAACAGCAAAGGGCCCAAGACCGAACCTTGTAGAACCCCATCTTTGATTGTTTCCCAATTTGAGGAATCAGCTGTTTTTTGAATATTATGTGAACTACTTATGTCAACTTTTTGCACTATTCCTGTTAGGTGTACACTGTCCCATTCATACCACAATAGTTTAGATTATCCAGAAGAATTCCATGATTTACACACAAAAGCCTTGGACAGATCACAAAAAATCAAAACGGGTGATGTCCTGTTATTCAAAGCATTTAATATTTCATTAGTGAAAGTATATATAGCATTTTCTGTTGAAAAGCCTTTCTGAAAAACAAACTGACATTTTGTAAGAACTTAATTTTTTACCTAAGTGTGAAGCTACTCTAGAATACATTACTTTTTTTAATGTTTTGGATAAGGCTGTCAGAATTGAGATTGGGCGGTAGTTGTTGACATCAGACGCATCCCCCTTTTTGTGCAGTGGTGACAGTATATCTGTCTGTCTGTCTCTTTGGCCCTTTTCCCGCATGCATGCAGGGTCGGCACTGAGTTAAACGCGGATTTAACATATGTTAGTAGTTACAGGGTGGCCGGATGCCCTTCCTCCCGCCACCCCATATCCCCCAGGAAGAAATGTGTACCCCAAATGTCTGCGTACAGTGTTATATGTGTGTGACAGTGTAAAGTCTTACGAATTCTCTGCGAATCGTGAAACTGAGGCGTGACTTGAGGACCAGCCCGGTATTCACCTAGGGGGATGTGGAAAACCACCTAAAAACCACATCCAGGCTGGCCGGCACTCCGACCCCTTTCGTTAATATACCGGGCAGATTCGAACCGGGCCGGTACGCCTCCCCGTCTCGGAAAGCGGTGCGTTAGACCACACGGCTAACCGAGCGGGTTGTGGTGGTGACAGTATATGTTCTATTTAATTCAACAGGTCTAGATACAGACTTCAGAACTAGGCTTTAATGTATAAAGTGTAGATTAAAAGCGAAGAAACTCAATAACAAAGTAAAAGAATGGAAAAATGGATATATTAAATGAACGACAGGTCGTTGAAAATTGCAGACGGACCATTAGGTAACAATTAACTGAAACGGGAGACAGAAATACTGTATAAAGAGAGTAAATAGGTTTGATGGGAGAAACAGTGACGGTCGCGGTGGATCAGATGGAGAAAACCTTATAGAAATCCTTGGCTAACGCAGGAAACACTGAACTTGATTGATGGGAGGAGAAAATATAAAAATCTCGTATATGAGGCAGGCCAAAGGTTTGTGTCCCAGCCTCGTCGCCGATTTTGTGTCTCGTTTCCGTTGTAGGTGTCAGTGGCCGAGTGGAAAGAGACCGACACAGGAATAAAGGAAGCACGCTTGTGCAGGTACGAAGGTGAGCAGCCAGTGGGACAGCAGAAACTAGAAACACTAGAGTAAATTAGAACGAGATATATATTGCACAGAATTTATACAATACTTAACTTTTACATAGCTCAGTACGGCAGAATGCTGATACATAGTTGAGCTAGAGGCCTGCCTAGTGCCTGTCCGATAGCCAAGTCTTCACTGGTGCCTATCTGATTCCGAAGTGTTAACTGGTTCCATTCTCAGTCCCAAGTGAACGATGTCGTTCAGTGGTGGCCACGAGCGGAGTTGTAGAAGAGGGCGCTCGTGGATGACGTCGTGAGAACGCCGCTCCGTGCGTGCATGGCGGCGCGCGGACTTTGGACTTGTGCGACACCACACCCCTCCCCCCCCAAACCGCCGCGCTGTCGTGGCGTAGGGCTGAGGGCCACGGCGACGGCACTGGGAGAAGGGCCTGGGCGGGGGCGTTACTGGTGGGACGGGCGTCGTAGCTGAGGCTGGGATCGAGACGCCGTCCGCGCCGCGGTATACACCTTGCGATCCCCCGGGAAACCCACCAAAACCAGGGGAAGGGCGCATCCCCCCCCTCCCGTCCAGAGGGAGCAGGTCATCTTCTTCTGAGATGCGTGGTTCAGGCGGCGGGGGCACGCACGGTACCGGAGTCCCACTCGATGACGCTGTCAGCCGCGGCGGCGACGGAGGCGCGTCGACATCCATCGGGATCTCGTAGCCCGGGGAAGCTGGACCCGGCGGCGAGCGATGTGGCTGTGCTCCCTGGCGGTGAACTGGGTCTGAAATCAAGAAACCGGAGACAGAATCGCGCGGCCTGTGCAGGCGCAATTGGTTTGAGTGGCGTCGCAGCTCCGACCCTGTGGAATAACGTACAACATACATATTGCGACCGAGCACGCGCTGAATGATGCCTGGCAACCATGTCTTCTTGTTGGCAGCAAACACCCTGTACAGCACCGGCCTAGAAACCTGAAAACGCGTAGCGCCATACGAACCGACTCGGTGTGCGTGGGAGGCTGCAGCAGGTGAAGGAGAGTGCGGTGACGGCGGCCGTGTAGCAGCTCGGCAGGAGACGGGCCGTCACGTGGCATGCACCGATACGTAGACAGGAAAATTTGAAGAGATTGCTGCCTGGAGTGCTGACCTTTCATCTTTTCCATGTGAGACCTGAATGTTCGAACGAATCGTTCTGCTTCACCATTGGAGTGAGGGTGAAAAGGTGCGGTGGTGATATGCTGAATGCCATTCACACGACAAAACTGTTGAAATTCCGCACTAACAAACTGAGGTCCATTGTCACTGACGATAGTTTCAGGCAAACCTTCGATGCAAAATACTGATGTTAAGGCACTGATTGTACTAGACGCCGTCGTTGAGTTCATGGCAATCACAAAAGGAAACTTGCTGAAAGCGTCTACAACAATTAACCAGCGCGTATTCCAGAAAGGTCCAGCAAAGTCAATGTGTAAACGTTGCCATGGTCCCTTGGGGCATGGCCAGTCTGAGAAACGTTGCGGAGGAGCCGCCTGATGCTCTGCACAAACAGTACACTGTGACGTCATGTTCTCTATCTGAGCGTCCATACCACCCCAGGTACAATGACGTCTGGCCAATAGCTTTGTCCTAACAATACCCCAATGTCCTTCATGCAGGAGGCGTAACACTTCACGTTGCAGGGAACGAGGAACAATCACTCTTGTTTGGTCGTTGTCCGTATGTAACAACAGAACACCCTGACTTAAAGATAATGCATGACGTTGTGCAAAATAACGTCGAACCAGACGCCGCTCAATGTCTTTGGATCTGTCAGGCCAACCAAAGCGAACAAAACGTGCTACCACACTTAGGTCTGCATCCGCAGTTGTTTCCTGTGCAACCCGACGAGTGTACAAAGGGAAGTCTGCGATAGCAGAAGCATCTCTGGAGTCTATCTGACAACATGCCATTTCCGTAGAATCAAATGACACATCCTGGCCAACCGGAAGACGGGAAAGTGTGTCCGTGTTAGCGTTTTTAGTGGTAGGTCGGTACAAAATCTCATACTGATAATTAGACAGTATTAAGGACCATTTCTCAAGCTTTTGTGCCGTTCGTGGCGGAATTGGCTTTGTGGGTGAGAGATTTGTGGTCTGTCAACAAATAGAATTTTCTGCCACAGAGATAATGATGAAACTTTGTGACGCCGTAAATGATTGCTAAGGCCTCCTTTTCTATCCGACTGTAATTCTGTTGCGTCGGCGTCAGTAGCTTGGATGCAAAGGCAATAGGACGATCGTGACGTCCAATACGATGCGACAATACTGCACCCAGACCGTACGACGGGGCATGAACTGCTAACACCACAGGCTTCTTTGGGTCAAAGGGAATCAAACATGCATCACTGAGTAGGGCAGACTTTAATTTGTCAATGGCAACCTGGCAATCTTTGGACCATACAAAAGAAACATTCTTCCTACGTAAGCGATGCAGTTAGCTGCAATCTGAGAGGCATTGGGAATAAATCTGAAATAGTAGTTAAGCTTTCCCATTACTGCTTGCATTTCATGCACATTCTTAGGAGGAGGCAAGTCTTTGATTGCTCGAAGATGTGACTGTAAGGGATCGATTCCTTGAGCATTAATCACATGGCCTAGGTACTCTATTTCAGTTTGAAAAAACGAACACTTTGCTTTATTACAACGTAGACCTGCTGCAGTCAAAACTTTGAAAAGACACTCCAGGTTTGCTAAATGTTCTTCAACTGTACGTCCGGATACCACAATACCATGTAAATAGTTCGAGCAACACGGTAGAGAATCTGTCAGCTGTTCCAAAAAGCGCTGAAAAATAGCGGGGGCGGAAGAACTGCCAAATGGTAGGCGTTGAAATTGAAAAAGGCCCATGTGAGTATTAATGACGAAAAACTTTTTTGACTCGTCATCAAGCGGAATTTGCAAGTATGCCTCTGCTAAATCAGTCTTTGAAAAGAAGCGAGACTGTCCTAATCTGTCCATCAGTTCCTCAGGTCTGGGCAGGGGTAAGTGTCTGCAATTGTTTGACCATTCACTGTTGATTTGAAGTCCGCACAGAGACGAAGTTTTCCTGACGGCTTGGGTATAATTAATAAAGGCGAGGCCCACTGATTCGCAGAAACAGGAGAAATCACCCCACTATCTTGCCAACGTTTAAGTTCATCTGCAATGTATCACGCATTGCGATAGGCACTGGTCTAGCTTTACAAAATTTTGGAACTGCCGCTTCTTTTAAAGTTACATGTGCCACGAAGTCTTTTGCACAACCTAGTTCCGGCAAAAACAAGTCACTGTATTTTTCACACAATGCATTAATGTTGTCCTGAGGCACTACTGACGAAATTTGAAGCACATCTCTTTGAATTGACAAACCAAAAAAGTCAAATGCATCTAGTCCAAAAATGTTCTGTGTAGATTTGGCCTGAAGAACAACAAAAGCAACTGTTTTTGTTACACCTTGAAAATAGGCGGGCAGGCTATACGTTCCTAGCACGGGAATATTTTGACCTGTATATGCTGTTAGCACTTGTTGAGACGGCGACAATTTTGGCGAACCCAGAAATTCATAAGTATCTTTATTTATTAAAGTGACAGCAGCACCAGTATCAAGTTGAAATTGCACAGACTTAATTTCTATGGAAAGAGTCACAAAAAGTTTTTGCTTATGGCACTCGACAAGTGCGCGAATGTGGGAAACGTCTGATAGAACTTGTTTACCACGCTTGCGCATGCGCGGGCTGTGTACGGTAGGAAGCGGCGCAGACTCGGCACACAGATTAATAACACTGTCCCTAGATGGCAGTACCGCCGGATCGACGTCCGCACAATGCAAGGCTACAGCAGATTCACGAACAACTACACTAAACTTTTGAGTAGCTACACCAAGTCTACTGTCACTATCTACACAGTAATGGGCACTATTACAATGAGCAGTTGCAGAAGGCACTAGTTTCACTACAGTATTGCACTGTACATAGTCATTATGCTTGTCCCGAACCCGTTTCCGTTGCACTGTTTTACGCGCTCGTCGGCGCTTGCGACGTGGCTCACTATATAGTTTTGCTTTAGGCGCAGAAGAATTATCTTGCATATTAGAATCAAGAAAAACACTGTCCAAGTTCACAGCGTGTATGACATTCATGGAATGAATTGTTCTCGCACTCTGTGAAGCAGTTTCTAACGGTACCGTTCTTGGAATTTTTGATTTGCATACACACTGTCTGCACATGTCCTGTTTTGCCACATTGATAAGAGGTTGCGTTGCGACTAGGGCAATGTGCACGTTTGTGGCGAGATACACACTGAGGGCAAGATCTACGAACATTTTTCTGATAAGAGCGGTGGCGCCCGCTATTCAAATTACGTTGTCTAACACGACGGGGCGATCTTTGTGACGCACTTTTACACTGGCTACTGGTCACTGTGGTTCAGCACGGCCGGTAGAAAAATAAGAATCACTAGGGCTGGACTGAGAACTACGGCTAGGAAAGCGTCCGTTGCGGCGCACTGAATTAACACTGTGACTTTGCATTTCTACATCTGCTAAGTCAAAGGTATCATGCGCTTCAATAAGCTGCAAGTACACTGTCTAATGAAGGGTCAGACTGTTTCAGAATTGCTGCCCTAATTCTGGGGTCCTGAATGTTCTGCGTAATCACATCCCTCAACATAATGTCACTATAAGAAAGTCCACAAGAGCAAGTAAATTTACATTTGCGGGTTAAGCCCTTCAATTCAGTGATCCATTCCTGGTGTGATTGCTCCGGTAACTTTTTCAGTCTGAAAAATCGGTACCGAGCCGCAGCTACGAGAACTTTTGTCTCATAATGAGCATTCAGTGCTTCTACTATTTGTTCAAAGTCTACATCACGAGGAGATGTGTGGGGGAAAAGTTTTTGCAGTAACACGAAAGTCTTGGTGCCAACTACGGCGAGAAAGAAATGTTTGACTGTCAGACCTGTTAGTTGATGAGCCGCGACGAGTTCTTGAAACTGTGTGAAGTAGTCGCTCCATTCTTCCTCACGTTCGTCATACTGGCGAAAATTAGGAAGCAGTGCAGCAGCAGGTGTGGGCTGCTTAAGCGACGGATGTTGTTGTTGGTTAGCTGCTTGCGCTGTTAGCTGGGACACTGCTTGGAGTAGTTGCGTGATTTGCGCCATCTGTAACTGAATAATTTCCATTAAGTTGGGTTTGGGGTAGTGGCCATGCTGACCGATTAGGCGCCGCGCATAGAAGTAACTTATAACAAAACACAAATGCAATATGAAAGAGGACGCTCTCTGCAACAAAAAAGTCCACAAAACAAGGAACAAAATATCGTCCCCCAAAATTCTTATAATAAGGGTGGGTGGGCGAGAGCAATTTCTGCGTGCTCCGACTGCTGCTGTCTGGCTGCTGCAAGCGGTCTGGTCCAAGGTTCGTCTATCGCTCCTCGTCGCCACTTTTGTGTCCCAGCCTCGTCGCCGATTTTGTATCTCGTTTCCGTTGTAGGTGTCGGTGGCCGAGTGGAAAGAGACCGACACAGGAATAAAGAAAGCACGCTTGTGCAGGTACGAAGGTGAGCAGCCAGTGGGACAGCAGAAACTAGAAACACTAGAGTAAATTAGAACGAGATAAATATTGCACATAATTTATACAATACTTAACTTTTACATAGTTCAGTACGGCAGAATGCTGATACATAGTTGAGCTAGAGGCCTGCCTAGTGCCTGTCCGATAGCCAAGTCTTCACTGGTGCCTATCTGATTCCGAAGTGTTAACTGGTTCCTATCTCAGTCCCAAGTGAACGATTTCGTTCAGTGGTGGCCACGAGCGGAGTTGTAGCAGAGGGCGTTCGTGGCTGTCGTAAGAACGCTGCGCCGTGCTTGCATGGCGGCGCGCGGCGAAAGTAGGTGGCACGCACTTTGGACTTGTGCGACACCACAAAAAGAGCGTAGAGACGGCTAAAAGATGAGGTTAAATAGATATTGTCCTGAAAGGAAGGTATAAGATGAATAAGAGCAAAACAAAGGTAATGGACCGCAGACCAATATTCTACAGCAATGTAAATACTCCGAAAAACGCAATAAAGTGATAAAATGTTCAAATGTTTGTATAGTCTATGGGACTTAACTACGGGGTCATCAGTCCCTAAACTTACAAACTACTTACGAACTAGGACGGCACAAATATCCATGCCCCGAGGGGGGATTCGAACCCCCGACCGTAGTGGCCATGACTGGAGCGCCATAGTCCCCTCGGCCACCGCGGCCGGCACAATAAAGTGAATGGCAGAGGGTGTGTCTAGGAGAAAGATAAATAGTGCCTACTGCAAAATAAAAATAAATTTAGAGACAAGAAATGCAGGTGTGTGAATATCGAAAGCTGAGATGCAAGGCCAGTAGTACGCAATTAAGAGAAAGTTAAAAGGTGGAAGGTACACAAATATGGGCCATAAAAGGGAAATAAGCCTGAAATTATTTTAGAATCGGAAGAAAACGTTGGCAAGGAGATGTGGTATACGATACTGCGAGAAAAATTTCACACAGCATGTAAGATATAAGGCGAAACAAAAGCCCTGGAGTGGATGATGTTCCCTGCGAACTTGGGAAAGCGAGCCAATGTAAAACTACTCCACATGGAGTGCAAGATATAGTAGCCAGGTCAAATACCCACAGACAGCAAGAAAAATTCCAGTTGCAAAGAAGGCAGGCTTGAAAATTACAGAACTATCAATTTCATAAGTCATGGTTGCAATTTACTAACAATGTAAACGGAATTAAAGATCATGGCGATGGAATAAAAGCTTTGTGGTTGCCGACGACAATGTAATTCTGTCAGAGACAGCAAACGACCTGGAAGATCTTTTGAATGGAATTGACAGTGTCCTTAAAGGAGGGTATAAGATTAATAAGAGGAAAAGAAAGCTATGTAGTCGAATTAAATCAGGCCGTGCTGAAGGCATTGGAAAAAAAGTAATTGATTAGTTTTATTATTTAGACAGTAAAATAACGTCTAAATGACACAGTATGAAGGATATAAAATGCAGAACGGCAATGGGAAGAGAATCATTTTACAAGAAGAGAAACTTGTTAATATCGACTCTTAACTCAAGTATTAGGAACTCTTTTACTGGCGGCATTTCTCTGTAGTGTAGCTTTGTACAGAAGTGAAAAGTGGAACATCAACAGTTCTGACAAGTACGTGAATGCGGTGCTAAAGTAAATGATTAAAATTATATGGATAGATTGCCTAACTATTGGAGACTTACTAATCAAAATGGCAGAAATGGGAAGAAAAGATATTCCACCATATCTTGATTTAAAGAAGGGATCGACTGGTAGGACAGGATCTGAGACATCAAGGAATCGTCTGTTTAGTGTGAGAGTGAAAGGCGCAGAGGGAGACCAAGAGACCAATACATTAAGCAACATCAAAGGCATGTGTGTTGCCGATCTTATCAAGAAATGAAGAGGCTTGCACAGGATTTAACAGCGTAGAAAGTTGCATCAAAGCAGTCTTTGGAGTGTAGACTACTACAACAACAAAAAATAGCTGTTTCAGATAATCTTCAATCATATCTACATCATCTTGACCTAAATTTTATTAATAAATGTTTGCGAAACGCGTTCAATGCCTTAAGGGACATGATCAGTTTTACTTTTAAACATTAATTTCTAATCTAATGTTCAGTCTTAGCAATCGTAACTTTTGACTGCCAATTTCATGTGTGACAGTAATTGCTTTGATATGTTGTTAATACTAAAATTGTATGAGGAGTACACACTGTATATATGCGGTTTCGACAAAATTTTCTTTTAAATTTATATCTTAGATACTTGACATAATTTTCGAAATATAGGGGATTGAGTGTTTTCAATAATTTTTCTAATCTTTCTTTCACCAGGTTCTCATCCTTGTCCAGTTCATGATTGCACGACTTACATTTTTTACCCATCCTCATACTAAGAACTCTTATACGTTCTTCAATTGTTACAAGTTTGATTTCAACATATAAACGTACATCTTGTCGCTACTTCTCTGGCTATTAATGAATGAATGACGTAATTATAACTGCATATCTCTAGATATAAGAAGTTTCTTTTCTTTAGAATGTCTTCTTAAAACATTCTTAAAAATTTCTGTTGAAATATCTATGCCTCAGTTTCCGCGTCTAATCAATAAGTACAAGCCCATAATTATTTCACTTCCAATATTCTGCACAAATACTTTTGAAATCATGTCTGTAGCGACCTGGTATTCTTAATGTGTTTTATATTCTTGTTGTACCGTTTGAAAGCGACAGTAAGATCCGTATTATATCGAATCAGCATCTTAGGTAGTTTTGAATATGTTTGTTAAATGCAGAGTACTTCTGTATTGTTATGTATACCGAAGCAGGAGTAAATTCCTATCGGAGCTTACTTTTCACAGGCAATGTCATCACTAATAAAAATTGACTTCGGATTTCCCTCATCTGGCGGCGGTAATGGCACGGTGGTGCCTTCTTCATTATCTATTAAAGCTCCAGTTCATCTCATGAGTTCATTTAACAGCCGATACTTAGTCTGGATCATAGTTTTACAAATAATCTTCACATTCGAAACCTACTCTATCTGGACCATCTGGAGGTGTTAATGAAATTATAATGTTGTGACTGAAAAACACCTAATTTTCCACAACGAAAGTACATTTACACAAGCTAGTCTAAAATTACAGGTCTGGGAATAATTTTGAGACGAGACGACGTAGTGAAACAAATGATAAACGAAGTTCCTACTGCAGTTAACAAAATTTAAGTTCTCTTCCATTTCGGCACAGGACCATCATGGACTGGCAGACGATACGTTAGAGTCAACAAAGCCTACTTCAGGAATCTCAGAGAAATATTAGAAGTTCACCAAAAGAGAGTCCGGGAACGAAGCTCGTTGGAGAGCCAGAGTCAGATTCCAGACAGAAGCTGGGGTCGGTTGGTAGCCTAGATATAGCTGGCTCCAACCAGTCCAATGCAAGAGTAGCGATACTTCCTGCATTGCGGTCTTCTAGCGTTCTATGTTTGCTTCCAACTCCACCTGAAAGATGTAGTTCACATTAGATATATTGTTGTTATTCTTGCCGTACCTAGAAATGTCTATCGTCTGCTACACGTTATAGTTCAACGTGTGCATCTTGAGTTACAGCTTCAGATGAAGCCTGCCATGAACACTTACTGGTTAATTGATTTGAGCCAGCATAACACATAAGTAAATTCGTTTACCACAGTGTGATGATCTCATAATTACAGAATGTATGATTTGTTTAGGAAGATGAAGTTTCTCTTACACAGGCATTTTGCAGACTAGACGTATATATTAGTAAGAGATTTTATAGAGAAATGCGGTTGAACACATGACTTGGTTTAAATATGATTCAAATTCAGTTCTACAGTCCTCTAGATACGGTAAGTTTATGGTGTCACATCTAAACGCACAATAGGTATCGTAATAGAAATGGATTCTTCACTAGGCTTTGCAGACTGCACGTTCAGCCACAGTTAACAGTATATTTTATCACATGTTACTGACATACAGTTGCCAACTACCTTTTAAGTTCACAGAAGTTTGGATAGCATCAATACTCTACAATATATATTTGTAAGTTGTAACCTGTATGAGAATAACTTTAGTATTATTAAACAAAGAAGAAAGCTGCCAATGCTCATTGTGAGACTTCTTAAATCAATTGCAAACGCTTGCATATTTCAAGAAAACATGGAAGATGTTTGTCTGAAATTTTCGTAGAAACTATACTTGTCGTCATTCGTTAATGTTACTTGGCTTGATGAGCATCCAGAGTTTTCAAAGTCAAATGTCTGTAATGCTATGTGACCAAATTGCAGCCGTCATCAGTCCGTAGACTTGGAAACTACCTAAACTAACTTATGCTATAGACAACACACACCCATGCCCGAGAGAGGACTCAAAGCTCTGACGTGGAACATCCGCACGCTCCACAGCCAGGCACCTTATGCTGTGTTATAGCCTGCAGTTCCTCCGCGGCAGAGCAACCGCTGTGATTTAGCGGAGGCTCCACATGTCACTCACGCAGCTGTCGGTTTAGCCTCAGTGACGTTGAGGACCTTGTTCCCAACTGGCGGCCAGACAAAGGGCGCACTGCCATATGGCGCGCAGTTCCACCGTGCACACCGAACAGCCCTATAAGGCTACGGCCACACTTGCGTTTTTTGAAGCTGGACGCTCAGCGTCTAAAGAAGTAGCTTTAAAAGGTGCCAGGTGGTGGCTACATTCGACAACGTATATACAGCGGCTTCTTACAGACGTCCTACCGACCAAAGACGTGAATGTGGCCACATTTGGATCAGTAGCGTTTCAGACCTGCATGGGTGACATCGCATCATCGAGAAATGAGTGTATTAAGTAAACAGTCTGCAACAATAATATGTGCTGCAAATTACTGCTTCATATATATGGATGTTGGTGCCTTTGGACACGAGGGAGATTCAAACATCCTGAAAAATACTAGTTTTAGCAAGAAACTCTATTCCCACATTTTACCATTACCACCACCAGCCCCCTTACCAAACGATACATCTGGTCGATTACTGCCATATGTTTTTCTGGCAGATGAAGCCTTTGCTCTGTGTGAAAACCTTCTGAGACCATAACCCGGCAAGGACATGACTAACATTAAAAGAATTTTTAACTACCGTTTATCGAGTGCCAGGCGGTTCGTGGAATGTGCATTTGGTATTTTAGCCAATAAATGCCGTATATTCCACCGTCCGATTGACGTCAGTATCGATTTGGTTGATATCATTGTTAAAGCAACTTGCGTACTGCACAACTTTGTGAGGGAAAGCGATGGGTACAACTTTGAAGACACGTTATCGTGTACTTTGGATAGCATTCCGGCCCAGGGGACAAGTGGGACCGATATAGGAACACACACAAGAGATCAGTTTGCTGAATATTTCTGTTCTACCGCGTGTTCTGTACCCTGGCAAAACCGATACGCAAACATTGCTGAGTGAAAAAGACTGCTGTCTTAACAAGACTCATATAATATTCTATAACAAAGCGCAAATTTTGTGACTTCTTGTACTAACTTAATTTAATAAATGTAATTCACCTGATGTCTTTCATAAAATTCAAATATTTTTTGTTGTTGTATTTTTGATCTTTTATACTACTCTAATTAAATGTTTTTACTCAACTTACCTAAGGCGTCTTTTGTTTCTTTGTCCATGTTGTCCCAACCTTCACAAACAACATTAGATGTCACAGCTAGCCAACCGTCTCTTTTTTTTTCGTCTGTTTTTATAATCCACATTTTGAATGTCGTGTAAAAATGGTCGAGCTTGAAATTATAAGATAATACGTTCGCTATCAAGTCCAATTTTTTCCATCTCACTCATCGAAAAAAACTGTAATAACGCTTGACTACTACACTACTCTGCGTTGACAGACTGCACAGATACTGCTCAGTAGGGCTGGGCAAATGATACTCGCGTTCGAACATGTTCGGGATTTCCCGATGCAGCAGAGAACTCGAAACAGTATCGAAGTGTTCGAACACTCAGATAATAAATGACTGGCGCTGTTTGTCTCTCAACGATAGGCGGGAAATTTTGAAGTTAGCGGGCTATCGCTTTGCTCAGGACTAATTTCATAGGAAGTACAAGAACATGTAAAGTAAAAAGAAGGGCAACATTATGAGAACTGTATATTTTGTTTGAAACAGTGCACACGTGACGTGTCTGATGTCACTGCATGATATGACCCATTGATAAACAAAATATCTGCTACTAGAACAGAACTACTGCACCTCATTACTGATGGCTAACATTCAAAGGAAAAAGGGTGAATCTTTCATAAGTAGAAATATAGGTTTCAAATGACCATTTCATTCCCTGATAATACGGTACAGTAAGAGATTGAAATGTTACCACTTTTTCATCGCCTTGAAAACAAGAGCCGGCCGCGGTGGCCGAGGGGACTGAGGCGCTCCAGTCACGGTCTGCACGGCCACTACGGTCGGGGGTTCGAATACCCCCTCGGGCATGGATATTTGTGCCGTCTTAGTTCGTAAGTAGCTCATAAGTAGTTTGTAGGTTTGGTGACTGATGACCCTGTAGTCAAGTCCCATAAGCTTAACAAACATTTGAAACATTTGAAAACAAGATTAAAAGAGATGAAATAGGGAAAACATTAGAAATTTAATAACCAATAACGGAAATAAGTCATATAAAGATACACTGTAATTGCAACCTCGGAATAAACGGTGCACGAAACACTATGTACGTAGTATCGACAGGAGACGTTAGATAGCAGCACTATAATTTTTAATGGCAATTGCTATCGCCTACTTATAGCCTATATTCGCTACTGTTTTTACTTATAGTTTTTACTATAGTCGAAATTTCACACTTATAAATTCCTATAGAAGATTAATGACACCCTATCTTCGTTATAAATCGTATACTGCACAGCACAGAAAAGATTTATGAATATCGTCTTGTAAATCGTAGAGATAGTACCTCCTGACATTGCTAGATAGCGTCGTGATCGAAAGTTCGAACATTTCCAGAGATTTCCCGAATTGTGACGTAAATTGTTTGAACAGTTGGAGTCATGTTTAAACCCAGCTCTACTACTGAGTTCACGTGGTAACGCAATGTGAGAACCGTCTTATGACGCTGGAAATGGACCCCGGCCCATCCGACTGGCGTCTGACCTCGAGGATGCGCCTTCCCGTCTGACGCTGGCAGAAAAAGACGCTGTGTGTGGCCACTGCCGGCCTTCTCCAGCATGCCTATAACTGTGGCGTCTTTTGACGCTGAGCGTCCAGCTCCTAAAAACGCAAGTGCGGCCGTAGCCTAAAGGTGGGTTGTCCAAGATGCGGCTGTTAACTGCGATTGCTGCTCGGCCCCCTCCCATTTTCGGCTTTGGCGGACGGTGGCGAGTCGGGAGCACGACGCGAGCCGCTGCCGTTTACCAAGGCGCGGCGCCTGGTCGGCGTCACCGGAAATTCATGACGAAAATAAAATTTCCGATTTTTTTTGCAGAAAAAATTACTGCATGTTAAGGAAGCAAAGCTACATTAGTTCCCACATTTAGTTTTTCGTTACAGATTCTCGTTTTCCTTTAAAAAATTAAAAAGCACTACTTTCGGTTGCGCGTGTTTTTTTCACTTTTTATTACATCTCTGTCGAGTTTGAGGAAACTAACACACACAAAAATTTGGTTTTTGCATATCTTGTAGTTTCACACCCCAGCTTGATAACGAAGTGTCGGTTTTCTCAAAATTCCTCATAGTTATTCAAATATTTAATTTTTAAGTAACCTATTGCGTTAAACTTTAAGTGTTTATATCGAATCATGTAGTCGCTGGCTACTTTGCGTATGGTTCATTTTATATCATACATTGTTGCGGATGAAATGAAGCCAATAATTCGAAATTATTTTTAAAGTTGAGAGCAGGACGATACCTGTCTCCGTTTTCGAGATTTTGGCCCGTATACCTACGGTATGGGAGCGTCGCGACTAGCGCGCTAGTTCTCTTCACGTGCAACCTGAATTGTGCGGAGGTAACAATCATCGCATTTTATAAACTGTTGAAGATATTGAACCCTTTTTTTAATGATTGCCTGGGAAGGAATTCATGTTTTACACAATCACTAATACTCAAAGCTTTTTTATCTATAGTTATACAGAAATAAATATAGTTTTTTACGATGAAACGAGGTGTTAATTAAACAGTATCTAACATTTATGGAGGTTTATTTCCATCAATTGCAACTAAATGAAAGGCGTTTCGCTTCTTTATTTGTGAACCATCATCAATGGCAGTTTTTTAGTGTTAATTCTATGTGCGACTTCATGGAGCTGTGTGTGTATTCTCCAGAGTGATGGAAGTTTTAGTTCTTTATTTCATCACTTTGCCGTGTACTTCACTCTGTCATTGCAGTCATTGCAGATGTTAACTGTTAGGGTTTTCTAAATATTGATTCTATTTTTGTGACACGTGACCTTGAACGCTGTTAAAACATTTTTATTAACAAGCACCTTTTAAATGACGACACGAAATTCATACTTGAGTTTAGATTAAATGTCAGCCAGTTTTCACATGAATTGGAACTAGCAAGAGTGACACACACAGAAAATCCTATAACCGATTCAACAAATCTATCAGTGCAGCTGAAAAAATAAATAAATAAAAATAAAACGCAGTGACACTAGGGCAATTGTTCTTTTATTTTCTTATTTACGATTGCGGCGCTGTTTATAAGACCAGGGGTGTGTTTATCTGAAACTCCTGATGCAGCTTGCATCTCTCTCGTCTCAGGCTTTTTTTCTTTTTCTTTTTTTTTCATTTTAACTGATTGCATTCACCTTTTGGATTGCCTTTGAAATAAGTCCCAGTATTCGAAAACGTACAGTTGAATTTTTTCCAAGGGAGATCAAAAATAGCAAACACATACATTTTTCTGTAGATTGTTAAATGTAACGACAACAGTTGTAAGACTGCTGTTTTGTTAGAATTTATTCCATTCTGACCGGTTTCTGTCCTAAACCATCTTCCAGGGAATATGGCAAACAAAAAGATTTTAAAATATCGAAGATGTCAGCCATACCATACAAGAGACATTTGAATCTAAATGGTACATCACAAAATTTATCTTTTTTCATATAAACTAAGATAATTTTTACGGCGCACCACAGAACGGATTTTATTGGTATGAATGAAATTATTACATTAACGTTTTCATGTATTTCCTTACACCTGTGGGACCACCTAAACAAAAAAATTAGTTACCACCGGTCACATTTTTTATTTCCAAAACCCTAGAGGCCAATACGGCTCCTTTTCCAACCTTGATTTCTCTTTTATTTCTCCGAATATTTTCGGTCCACTCTTTTATGTCACTAGATTGCCATGAAATCTAAATCTGTTCAACGTACAAAGGGAATAGCTTAATGGCGAGACGAGCTTATCTTATGAGTGGTTCATAACCGTTTTTCTTCGCTCCGCTTGGCTCGACATCTTTCTGCCGCTGCCTTGAGTCGTTGCAACTCCCATCGCAACACTGCTCACTGGTGCAGTCCTGCGATTGTCGCCGCATCAGCCGGGCGCCGCACTCCAAACTCAAAGTGCGCATGCGAGAGCAGCCAGCCTCTAGCATCACGAGGTAGGTTGTCCAAGGCGCGATTGCTGCCTGCGGCTGCGATGGATCGGCTCGTGACGTCAGAGGCTGGCTGCTTGCGCATGCACACTTTGAGTTTGGAGTGCGGCGACCGGCTGATGCGGAGACAATCGCAGGACTCCATCAGTGAGCAGTGTTGCGATTCGGAGTCGTGACGACTCGAGGCAGCGGCAGAAAGATTTCGAGTCAAGCGGACCAAAGAAAAACGGATATGAACCACTCATAAGATGAGCTCGTCTCGCCATTAAGCTATTGCCTTTGTACGATGAACAGATTTAGATTTCATCGCCATCTAGTGACATATATAAGCATAGACTGAAAATATTCGGAGAAATAAAAGAGAAATGATGGTTGGAAAAGGAGCTGTATTGTCCTCTAGGGTTATGGAAATAAAAAATGAGACCGGTGGTAACAAATTTTTTTGTTTACATCCCACAGGTGTAAGGATATGCATGACAACGTTAATGTAATATTTTCATTAATTTCATTCATACCAATACAGTCCATTTTGTGGCGCGCCGTAAAAATTATCTTAGTTTATATGAACAAATATAAATGTTGTGGTGCACCATTTAGATTCAAATGTCTCGCATGCAGTATGGATACCATCTTCAATATTTTAAAATCTTTTTGTTTTCCATATTCCCTGGAAGATGGTTTAGGACAGAAACCGGTCAGAATGAAATAAATTATAACAAAACAGCAAACAGTCTTACAATTGTTGTTGATACATTTAACAAGCTACAGAAAATCTTTTGTTTGGTATGTGTTTGCTATTTTCGATCTCCCTTGGAAAAAATTTCAACTGTACGTTTTCAAACACTGGGATTTATTTTGAAGGCAATACGGAAGGTGAATCCAATCAGTTAATATGAAAAAAAGCCTTAGACGAGAGAGATGCAAGCTGCATCAGGAGTATCAAATAAACACACTCCTGGTCTTCTAAACAGCGCCGCAATCGTAAATAAGAAAATAAAAGAACAATTACCTTAGCGTCACTTTGTTTTATTTTTATTTATTTATTTATTTTTTCAGCTGCACTGATAGATTTGTTGAATCGGTTATAGGATTGTCTCTGTATGTCACTATCTGCAAGTTCCAATTCATGTGCAAACTGGCTGACATTTAATCTAAACTTAAGTATGAATTTCCTGTCGTATTTTAAAAGGTGCCTGTTAATAAAAATGTTTTAACAGCTTTCTTGGTCATAGAATAGATTCAATATAAAGAAAACCCTAACAGTCAAAGCTGAAAAAATAAATAAGTAAAAATAAAACGCAGTGACGCTAAGGTAATTGTTCATTTATTTTCTTTTTTACGATTGTGGCGCTGTTTATAAGACCAGGAGTGTGTTTATCTGAAACTCCTGATGCAGCTTGCATCTCACTCGTCTCTTCTGTGTTGCCTTTGAAATAAGTCCCAGTGTTCGAAAACGTACAGTTGAATTATTTTCCAAGGGAGATCAAAAATAGCAAACACATACCAAACAAAAGATTTTACTGTAGCTTGTTAATTGTATCAACAACAGTTGTAAGAATGTTTGCTGATTTGTTATAATTTATTCCATTCTGACCGGTTTCTGTCCTAAACCATCTTCCAGGGAATATGGAAAACAAAAAGATTTTAACATATTGAAGATGGCATCCATACTGCATGTGAGACATTTGAATCTAAATGGTACACAACAACATTTATCTTTGTTCATATAAACTAAGATAACTTGTACGGCGCGCTACAAAACGGACTTTATTGGTATGAATGAAATTAATGAAAATATTACATTAACGTTGTCATGCATATCCTTACACCTGTAGGATCTAAACAAAAAAATTAGTTACCACCGGTCACATTTTTTATTTCCAAAACCCTAGAGGCCAATACAGCTCCTTTTCCAACCTTCATTTCTCTTTTATTTCACCGAATATTTTCAGTCTACTCATATATATTTCACTATATTGCCATGAAATCTAAATCTATTCAACGAACAAAGGCAATAGCTTAATTGCGAGAAGAGCTCATCTTATGAGTGGTTCATTTGCGTTTTTCTTCGGTCCGCTTGGCTCGGCACCTTCCTGCCGCTGCCAAGAGTCGTCGTGAGTCGCATCGCAACACTGCTTAAGCGCTCGGCCATTTCACTGTGGCCCAAAGTTTTCAAACGGGAACAAAGGGTTCAATTTATGGTCTGAAGACAATCCTATAAACGCAAGTTTCGTATCGTTGCTCTTTGTTCTATATGTCATGTTGTAGTGTGGTCGTTTCGATTTATTTCTATTCACAAATATGTTCAAATGTTTGTAAAGCTATTGGACACAACAGCGATGGTCATAAGTCCCTAGACATACAAACAATTTAAACTAACTAAGCCGCGGTGGAGTAGCCGAGTGGTCTAAAGCACCTTGCTGCGGAGCACGCGGTTGCTCACCGTGGAGGTTCGAGTCCTCCCTGGGGCATGGGTGTGTGTGTTGTCCTTAGGTTAGTTTACCTAGGTTTAAGTAGTTTGTAAGCTACGAACTGATGACCACTCATTTTGGTCCGATAGATTTAGAAACATTTGAACACTTTTTTTTGAAACTAACTAACCTATGGAAAACACACACACCCATGCCCCAGGGAGGACTCGAAATTCCGATGGCGAGCAACCACGTGCTCCACAGCATAGCGCTTTAGACCGCTCGGCTTCTCCAATGTGGCTTTCTATCCACATAATATGTGGATGCATGTAATAAAACACTTTCAACTTTAGGAACTGAAGGTGTCATCAGCGGTTATTCTATAACATCTCCTGGAACAGTAATTTCACTTCTGATTTCTATTTATTGCACATTTGTATATAAAAATTCTGCATCTTCATACTTATATATGAATGCTAACCTGCGCCGGCCGCGGTGGCCGAGGGGACTGAGGCGCTCCAGTCACGGTCTGCACGGCCACTACGGTCGGGGGTTCGAATCCCCCCTCGGGCATGGATATTTGTGCCATCCTTAGTATTAGGTAGTTCATAAGTAGTTTGTAAGTTTAGGGACTGATGACCCCGTAGTTAAGTCCCATAAGCTATACAAACATTTGATTTTTTTTTTTTTTTTTTTTTTTTTTTTTTTTTTTTTTTTTTTTTTTGCTAACCTGCGTAATGAGCTTCATTTTATTCTCAACTAGCTGAAAACTCTACGTAGTCTGGTTATATAGTTATTGCATACTATCGATGCCCACACCTGCTCTCTCCCCATCTATGTGCTCCTCTCCCATATCTATATTCACCTCCTCTTTCAGCTTATTTATTCCACTCCCTTGCCTACCTCCTGCCTCCACAGTCCATGTCCTCCACCCTCCTCCCCATTTAAGAAAACTGAAAAATATCTATCACCTTTCGTGGTGATACGTGAAACAGTTAAAGTTTATTGGAAGGTACCTTCTGATATATAGCATACAGTGGTTTGTGGAATAAAAAATCCTCGCCTCGAAATTACATAATCTGGATTTAACTTTCATGTTAATTTTTAAAATTGACTGCAATGTCTTGTAAGGTACTCTCTGCCATCCGCCGTATGAAACATTAAGTAGACAGTGATCTTTCGCTTATGTTCAAACTCAAGTGTGTATAATTTCATGAAAATTGGAATAAAATTGTAGGTATCTTGGAAATCTGTAAGTGAAGTACCGCAGTTATTGATCAACAAAGTTTTCAATTCAGAAGTAGCGATTTAAATAAGAAAGTAATACGCACTAATTGAGAATCTACTGAAAAGCTATTGAAGACAAACTGTAAATCGTAGAAAGGAAGAGGGTCATTTCCATTTTAATGTTGCGTTTATCTTTGTGTGAAAGGGTAAAAAGAAAATGGTTTTTATTTTATTCCGTGCAATTTTTTCAATTTTTCTCTCTATAAGAACCTTCGTCACTCAACAAAAAGCATTTGGAAGAAATTCTGGGAAAATATGCGCAGTTGCATCAACTGTAGAATTTAATGATAACATATAAACATTTATGCTGCGAACACCTCCCGGAACGACCAACAGTACCATTATCCCTCACTTTGGCTACTGCCCATGAATTTTCGTTCATTGCACTTTGTATGTGCCACACAGAGGGAACTCTCCGCGCGGGAATAGTTGTGCACTGTATGACGCCTTGCTGCGCAGTGCGTGGTAGGGATGGGAAAAACCGACCGGTTAAAACCGATACCGGTATTTTAGTTTTGAATAACCGTTTCTTTCGGTATTTAATTGGTGTCGGTTGTAACCGGTTTCTTTTAGTTATTGCCAAGAACCTCATAAAAAACCGGTACGACTACTTCCTGTAGTAGTGGTTCAAAATGTGTTTTTGTAAATAATTTAAAAAAAATTAAGCCTAGTAGACCCTAATATTTAGGGCTGTTCCTAAAATTTCCACTGCTGTGAAATATTAGGTCCTCGCAGAAACTAAGAAAAGCGATCAGTGATAATTTAAGAAGAATCCCGGCAGTCAGAAACGCGCAACAAACGCGTGGCATAAGAACGTAACGACTGATGCAGCTATTGAGGCATCGATGGACCTGTTGCCGTGTGGCGTGGCCTATTAGACGACGCGCGTGCACCGGCAGTGTACAAGACTTGCCTCCGTCTGGTCATGCGGCAGTTCCTTGCTGTCGTCGCCAGACATCGGTTGTGTCTTAAATGGCACCATCCCGAGTGTGGAAGTACTTCACGAAGTACGGTAGCAGAGAGGTACAATGCTCCATTTGCTTTAAAAAGCTGAAAACTGGTGGAGGTACTACAAAGATGCGGTGTCATTTAAGGAGAAAGCATCCAAAATGTTTCTTTGAAGAGAAGGTACATTCGATTCATATACCTATTATGTAAGTGATGTACTATAAGCTTGGAATAATAACTTTAAATGTACTATCATACTGTTATGCTAACCAGTTTTACTAATGTGATTCCTTGAAAGCGAGGGGCTTTTTTAATAACCAATATGAGTTTAGGTAACATTGATCATGTGGTGCCTCGCGAGGTACCTGTGCGGTCTGGGGGTCCATGTCACGGACTGCGCGACTGCTCCAATCGGAGGTTCGAGTCCTCCCTTCTCCCTCGCTCAAGGGTGTGTATGTTGTCCTTAGCGTAAGTTAGTTCAAGTTAGATTAAGTAGTTTTTAAGTCTAAGGACCGATGATCTAAGCAGTTATGTCTCATAAGAACTCACACCCATTTGAACATTCTTTGATCATGTGGTACAGAGCTTTCCTAATTCAGTTTGCGTAAATTTACACTGACAACAATCATACTGTTAGCCGGAACTGTGACTATTTTTCTGCAGCACTGACTGAAGTTCATTTACTGACTGTCACTTATATATATAGTGTACTAGCTTAACCACGCGGCTCCGCTCGCGTGTTGGTTGATTATGATAGATAAGCTATCTTTCAGTAGTGTGCTATGAGACTGGTTTTGAAGGATGAAATTAAATACCTTCTTTAGAGACAAACATTTTTAATCAACATCATCAGGAAAGTAAGTAGTGTAGATCAAATCACACGTAAAAAATGCACCCGTTTCGAAGAATCCAATCACGAAATTCAACAATAATGATTGTAATAATATCATAGATCGATCACTTGATGTGATGCGCGAAACGTCAAATCGATTTTTTTTAAAGAGATGTGTTAAAAGAAATTTCTTTCTACTGCTTTATTTACTTATTCATTCTTATATTTCCTTATTCGTATGCTTAACCTTACAGAGAAAGAGCTGAAGACATTGTAGCACGCATAGACCAAAGATATGGTCTGTGGTATCACGTTTCGCTGTATGCAACCTCCTTGCTATAGAGTCGCAAACGTCATCGCTGGCCTTCAGTCCGAATTTTTTAATAATTTGACGACTTTCAACCACCATATCTTCCACCCCCTTATAGCTATCGGAATGGAACTGCTAGGGTGTACAACGGGAGACTTAGACAACAATCAAACAGAGAGCATTCGTTTGCGCTCTGCAGTTTTCGCGGCAGAGCGAATTATTAACACAGACACACACGTAGAATTTTATATACACCGATAACTTTCTATCCCAATATGCTCCACCCTTTTATCATTATCAACCCTCAAGCAACAATACAACCAATATAACCATTTTCAAAGAGTAAATATAATTTTCAAAGAGTAATTATTATTCCGCATTTCGCGGTATATTATTCAAATTACTAAATATCTATCCGATCGCCATAAAACCGTGCCTAAAGCCTTCCCCGAGTAGACATTAGTAACCGTATAAATTTTTAGCTCTTTATGTCTTGTGATTCAGTCGTGATAAACGTACACCGAACAGAGATTCACATTTATAGATATAATGAGATATTCGTATAAGCTGGCTCACAAGTCCAACTTACGGAGTGGTTGCCTCAATTTCGCAACTGCCGGATGGAAATACTAGGCCAGTAAATCTGCATAAATCTGTATGCGCCGGCCGCGGTGGCCTAGGGGACTGAGGCGCTTCAGTCACGGTCTGCACGGCCACTACGGTCGGGGGTTCAAATCCCACCTCGGGCATGGATATTTGTGCCGTCCTTAGTTGTAGGTAGTTCATTAGTAGTTTGTAAGTTTAGGGACTGATGACCCCGTAGTTAAGTCCCTTAAGCTTAACAAACATTTAAACATTTTAATCTGTATGCTTCGTATATCGTCTTCTACGGACTCGTGGCTAGGCTTACACACAGTCAAGAAGACGTAGTATTAGGGGGGGGGGACCTTGCAAAATATGGAAAGACTAGTGATTTGTCGTATGACGTAATTTTACATAAATTTTAACGAAATCTCGTAAGTTTCGGTTTCGGCCGAAACTAGAAGAACCGACGATTACGGTTTCTGTTTCGGCCGCAAAATATGTTTCGTTCGAACTATACTGGAAATAACAGCAATAAAAACCGAAAACCAGTTATTTAAAAAACCGGTTATGTTGAGCAATTTTTACGGTGCGGTTAAACTGGAGATAAAAAGAACCGGTATAACCGAAAACCGGTTGTTTCAGCGATAACCGCCATCTCTAGTGCGTGGTCGTTCCCCGTCAGAGGTTCTAGTGCTTCCTCGGGCATGTGTGTGTGTGTGTGTGTGTGTGTGTGTGTGTGTGTGTGTGTGTGTGTTGTTCTTAGCATATGTTAAAGTAGTTCGTAAATTTAGGGATCGATGACCACTGCAGGTAGGTCCCATTGGTTTATGACACTTGAGGGACGTTTATTACAACTGTTACAAGACTTGCAGTGGCTCATTTACACAGGATGATTAGTGTCCATGGTTATCGATGGACCCAATGTAAATGACCTACAGACATGCAAGCATATCTGAAGGAATGGAAACTATGGCGACTGCAACTGTCAAAGGAAAAAAGATATTTACTTGCAGTTGCGGATACAAATCAGCGTCAGATACACAATTTCATACTGGCAAATGAAAATTTGTGCTGGACCGGGATACGAACTCAGATATCACGGTCTTTGCCAGGAGCCGCATTAACCATGATGCTATCAGTACACACCTGATGGGTCGACGAAAATTTCCATAAGCCTCATGTTGTCTTCCACCCTTGAGTAGTCGTATATCCTACTATGTAAGTCCCACACAGGGAGAGGCATCTATGGCAGTTGTCGCAATCTTTGTTGTGGCACATTTAAATACGACATGCAGTGACCATGTTTATTGATGCTACCAATACAAATGTTCTTCAAACATGGAGGCACATTTTTCGCTTAGCAGTGTATTCTGTCACTCATCTTATTTATACAGGTAGATTATGTTACTCCATGTACCTGCCCTTCTCTCTATCCATCTTCTGCCACCATCGTATATGAAAAAAGTTCATATATTTTCCAAATGTAAGGCTGATCGGTCACAAAATGTCGAAGTGTGGAGTAGTGTACCCTTCACCAGGCACTGTACGTAATCTTATGAAGGAAGTGAACTTCTTCATTTTTTGAAGGTCAAGTGTGGAAAGTTTGATCAATATTGGAAGAAAATTGTAGATTTAGTCGATGGCCATACCGTAAGTAAAGAACCCTTCGCCTTGCACCATGTTAAATTGTATGTTGCAAGGGTTCCTATATATTGGAAAAAAAATTATTTGCTAAGTTCATTACCAGATTTTGTGCGCGAATCAGAGGCAGATATATTTTATGTTAGGAATGGCTAGGCTGCTTGTCGACAGTAGGCTGTGTATATAGTCGACTGTTGCTCCATGGTGGAGGAATCGCGGTACTTGGCAGTGCGCTGTTTCTCATAAGGCAGTGTGTGACCTGTTTGTAGGAAGGTAGGAAGGAATCTTGGAGTTTAACGTCCCGTCGACAGCGTGGTCATTAGAGACGGAGTTTACACTCGGAGTGTTTGGGGAAGGATGTGGAAGGAAATCGGCCGTGCCCTTTCAAAGGAACCATGCCGGCATTTGCCTGGACTGATTTAGGGAAATCACGGAAAACCTAAATCAGGATGACCGGAGGTGGATTTAAACCACCGTCCTTCCGAATGTGAGTCCAGTGTCTTACAACTGCGCCACCTCGTTCGGCGTTTAATTACGTTTATAGGCGCGGCTGCGGTAGCGGACCTCCGCTCGTCCGCCTCGGCGTCAAAATAGCAGCAGCTGCACTTCCGAACCACTGCGGTCGTGTGGGCCGCAGTGGCGTCTGCTCACACGGCGGCTTATGGGGCTGTTCGGTGCACCATATGGCAGTGCTTCCTATATCTGGCTGCCAGGTGGGAACAGAGTCCTCTACGTTACTGCGGCTGAACCCGCAGCTGCACGAGTACGAGCGGAACCTCCGCCAAATGACAGCGGATGCTCCACCGCGGACGGACCGCAGGCTATAAACACAGCCCATGAGCCATTGCAGTTCCCACGGCAGACACCACCATATGGCGTTGGCATATGAGGAGGGGTAGCGAAAACTCCAGATCGTCGCCTCTGTGGGAGTGACCGTTGGAACAGCTACGCCTCTGTGCCGGTGATGTATGACGAATATGGCGCGAATCTAACATCTTTAATTTATTAATTATTTTATTTAACAATGCTGTTGTGGCATACACATCTTAGTAGCAGACTAGGGGACAATAGAATTGTTCCGATCATTTCATTTTTTTAATAACGTTAAAATAGATAAATAAATGAATTACAACTTCTGTAACGAAAATTTATGAATACTTCCCAAGATGTAGGAACTTTATAGGGGGTCTACGCTGCGCGCCACCACATTCAGTAGGCGTTAGGACCTATTCTGGACCTGTCTCATAGAATCCATGCTCTCAGTATCAGGAGTAAACTCATAATTGTTAGCCTCGGAATCTCTAAATAGTCTTATATTACGGTGTGGCTAGTAATAACGCCCCATAATTAGCGTCTTTAATTTAATTTAAATAAAATACCTACCTGTAACGAGTTAGTATTTCAGCTCTTTTAACATCACTTCCATCAGTATTCCAGTGTGCTGTCAAGCTGTGAAGGGACTAGGTCATCGACAGCATTCCTACAAAACAGGTAGGTGGAATGCCTACGCGTCAGAAGTCTGATTCAAAGATGGGTCAGTTTAACTTGCAGGTGCCAGACGTACAGTGTGGCCCGGTAAATCCGCACGCCCCTTGCACCATCTTCTGTGGACTCATAACTGCGCCTACACCTTCCAGTTTAGTCATTCAAATGTTCAAATGTTTGTTAAGCTTATGGGACTTAACTACAGGGTCATCAGTCCCTAAACTTACAAACTACTTATGAACTACCTTATACTAAAGACGGCACAAATATCCATGCCCGAGAGGGGATTCGAACCCCCGACCGTAGTGGCCGTGCAGACCGTGTCTGAAGCGCCTCAGTCTCCTCGGCCACCGCGGCCGGCGTTTAGTGATTATGAGAGGTTCTTACAATGTGGACAGTGGAAGTTCCCCGTCGGACGTTCGAATCTTCGCGCAAGCATGGATGTTTGTGTTGTCTTTGGTATAAGTTAGTTTAAAAGTTTAGGGAGTGATGACCCCGCAGTTAAGTCCCATAAGCTTAACAAACATTTCAACGTTTGAATGTGGACGATGATCTTTGACATCGGATGAGCGTGTGGCAGCGCATATAATACAAATCTAATATGAGGTCGCAATGTCCCACACAATATAACGAATTTAATTTTTTCGACATTTTTGAGTGACTTACCGGGGTAAAATGTGCATCTAAAGCAGCATGGGGTCCACTCAAACACACACAAAAAATTTCACCACAATTGGTGCAACGGTCTGTGAGTTCTATGACATATACATGTACGGACGTTTGAATTGGTAAAACGAAGATAGTTTGTAAGTTTTCCGGTTTGAGTACAATTCTTCCACTTCTCCTCATCATAATTACCTTTCTTGGATTTCAACAAATATTTGAAAAAGAATTGCCGAATTCATCCAACCGTTCTCCAATTTTGTGCTTACCAATACATTCAGCATCTATTTTTAGTGATAAGATTCGTATTTATAGTTATTTATTACAGTAGGCCTATAAAATCTGAAACTATACTATTTCAAATCGACACGTAAATGGAAACAGACATTCAATCACTCCTAATTATTCCGTAACAGTACATAAAATTTTCTCATTACAACTGTATCACAATATTTACTGGAGAGGTGTTCGGTAATCATCTACGCCGTATTCGGAGAAACTTTCAATATGTATTGCTATCGATCAGAATTAATGATTGTTTGGTGCATTTCTTTTTTAGTGAGGTGTGCCATTCTACCTGTATTGCTGCGTAATTGAAATTTCAGGGGGGGGGGGGGGTGAAAGTTTAGTACTTTTTGCCAGCGTGGGGGGAAGCTTTATAAAACAATTTACAGAACGTGAAATAAGAGATATTTAATTCTAATATAAAATGGAAAAACATTTCAATATCAAATGGCAAAACAGGACCTAGTATCTTCGGCGTGTGTGTGTGTGTGTGTGTGCGTGTGTGTGTTGTGTGTGTGTGTGTGTGTGGAGGGTGGGGGTGTTGGTCGCAGTTTGAGGTGTGGGGGTGAGTCATTGGCCCAGAGGGGGTTGGCGCCTCTGGCTTAATATAATGTTTGTTGAGCGCTGAACTTCCTTAATAGTTCCACATACTGTCAAGTAGAAGGTAAGTTTTACCCATAACAGTGTAACAATTCGTAAGCTTTTATCTGGAAAAACGCGTATTACACTATCGTATCCTTCGGTAGCAACAGATATGTCGCGAATGAGTTATATTTCTAGGATTATTAAAGATCTTGAGAAAATGTACTGGATGCGTGTTATAGACGTAGAATATGTCAGCAACGACATTCATCATATGAAAATGATTAAAAGTAATAACAATTTTTATTAAATCATGTTAACTCGCGGCGGCGTCAGCCCCAGGATGATGCGGTGTACGCAGAAATTCAATCATGAGACTTGACGTGCATCGGCGTTGGCGTTAGGTGACGCGTTGAACGTACTATACACAGTTTCAGGGAACACAGATCCAATGCTGAAAATTCCGTGCTTTGTTGTTAAATTTGCGATAAACTGTGTACCTGATCCAGAACACAGAGCTTCAGAGTAGCGACTATGACATTCGGCGTACTTGGAGTTAAATTACAGAACCTTGAGAATCCAAAGGTTAGGCGAGCTGTCAGTTAGGAGTATATGCGAAAGTGTAATCAGATGGCATGAAAATCAATTACAATGCCAGGAATCGAACCTAAAACATTATGACCCCAGAATTTTGTAAATAATGTAGATTTTCGAAATGTCATTTTGATGTGTTTGTGATACTGATATTAAATTTTATGCCAATTAAGTAGACATGCAGGAGGTCTAAATGAGAGTCCTATAGTGATGTCAGATCTTAGATGGTGTGTTTCTTACGTGTTGCTGCGAATTTGTATTGAACTTTTATGAACATTAAGAACTTTGCCCATTCCATGAAGACCTTTGAGACTCCGGCAAGTAGTTGTTTTGAAACACTCTGTGATATTAGATGATATCGTGCCAATGGTGAGAATATTAGGGATAACTGATGTTTATGTCCTTAGCGTAGGACAAAAACGACTGACCTCTACTGCTCACTGTTATTACACTGATCCTTCACACTTAGATCAATTAGTAAGATATGCTCATTGGTTGGTACTAAATTGTAAAAGACCTTGTACCACGATGGAGATACGTCCATTGGCAGAAGGAAAAAGCCGACTCCAAAAGTAAGTTACGACTCGATGTTATCGCCATTTATTATACTACAGACACATAAGCGAGATTACTGTTTCTATTACGACATAAAATATGAGTTCCCTTTATCGCATAATCCCAGAGAGGCTGCAAACTTCACCCGCAACGGGCAACCATCTTTCCGGTTCCAGATATACAGTAATCACCTCGAGTTCTGAGCGACCACCTACATATAGGTGCTTTGACGTCCTTATCGTTTAGGAAACCTCGTCCAACATAAAGCAGTTCAAGAAATTTGGCGAAGGAATCTGATATTCGGTTTGTTTTTGTTGCACTTTGACGCAACACCGCAAACGGCCTAGCAAACCTCACAGCAGCCGCGTGATTTAAATGGGAGGTTCTCAACATCCTTTATACATTTCAGGCTTAGTCGCGTGCGATTATCGTATTTTTGGCATGATGAAAGAGACTTTCGGTGTATGATGATTCCGAAGAAATGAGAAGGAGAAAGCAGTTGTATCCATGTGGTTACATTACGTTGCAGGTTATTTCCACGCAACCGGAATCAAGAAGTTTATTGCTCGTTCTAAGAAATGCTTACAGTCTTTCAGGGAGTACGTGGAAAAGTAGTCACAGTGCATGTTGTCATAGTCGTGTTGCCTTTGTGTGTGTGGCTTAGTAAATGGATGTGTAACTTAAATTTTTATTCGGCCTGATATTAATCTTAATTTGCTTCCACGACGTAGTCAGCAATTCACGCCAACCAACGAGAGGCAATCGTAGATACCACGCGTCTATAAAAGATGCGTCATTCAGGCGATATCAGTTTCCAAGTACATTATATGTTTCAATTTTGAGTTCATCTGGCCGACATCAATAGGTAGAGTGAGAGGGGGAATGGAGGTTAAATTAACCGGCCGAATACGGTTAAACAATCGAGATGAGTGTGTGCCCTAGATAAATGTTAAAACGATTCGTCGGATAACTATTGTCGAAGACTGAGACACCTTCCTTATATTCCATAACCAAATTCCAATTTAGCGCAGGCATTTTCATCGGGCAGTGATCGATAATAACACGTAACTATTTATAACGATTTATCATCATTAACCATGGTATCTCAACTTCGATAAATCCTCATGAATTGAACAATCTACATTTTTGGTTATTAATGTCGGTTCTTGATGTATAAAGTATAATGTCTGAACTACTTCATATCCTTACCAGGTGGGGTTCATAGAGGAAGTAGAAAAGATCCAACGGAGAGCAGCGCGCTTCGTTGCAGGATCATTTGGTAATCGTGAAAGTGTTGCGGAGACGACCGATAAACTTCAGTGGAAGACTCTGCAGGAGAGACGCACTGTCGCTCGGTACGGGCTTTTGTCGAAGTTTCGAGAACATATCTTTACCGAGGAGTCCAGCAGTATATTGCTCCCTCCTACGTATATCTCGCGAAGAGATCATGAAGATAAAATCAGAGAGATTGGAGCCCACACAGGGGCATACCGACAATCTTTCTTTCCGCGAACAATACGTGACTGGGATAGGAGGGAGAACCGATAGTGGTACTCAAGGTACCCTCCGCCACACACCTATCGGGTGGCTTGCGGAGTATGCTTGTAGATGTATATGTAGATATGATCGCCATTTGACACGACCCGAGAGGCACATACGTCTTATCTAATTCCACGGGCGCGGCGAACTGAACCCCACAGCAAATACACATATGACTACATGAGCTTCTAAGCATATCTCTTCTATCAACCGTATCTTCAAGGGTGAGCACTAAAACAGGTGTACTTCGGGCCCGTTCAGAATCTTCAAATTCCAAAAATAGAGTACAGTTATTTCCTTATCAGACCCAAACTGTACGTAGGAAATATCATAAACGTCAGTGGAATAATCACCTGCTACTGTAAAAATCCATTACGTATTAAACATTTATGGTACAGATTTGACATACACAAGATTTTATGTGTAGTGGCTGAATTCACGTTGCTGGATACCCATGAATACTTCAAGTTCAATGACCAGAAAATGAGAGCAGCTTCTTAGTTACAAGGTACATCGTCAAGCGAGATACACTCATAACAGTATTGCACAACATTCTGATAAAGTTAATTTAAATGTTGACAATACCATTGGAGAAATATGCCTTGTCAAGAAATACACTGTTGCGTCAGCTGTATTAGTAGAACATCTTGAGTTTTACATTGCTGACAGTCAACTCCAATCTTCCGCTTCAAATGGGACTGCTACTCTCGCTATAAAAAGCAAATTTCTTGATTCCAGCCGGCCGCGGTGGCCGAGGAGACTGAGGCGCTCCAGTCACGGTCTGCACGGCCACTACGGTCGGGGGTTCGAATCCCCCCTCGGGCATGGATATTTGTGCCGTCTTTAGTATAAGGTAGTTGATAAGTAGTTTGTAAGTTTAGGGACTGATAACCCCGTAGTTAAGTCCCATAAGCTTAACAAACATTTGAACATTTGAACATCTTGATTCCAAAGTGTATTGCTCACTCTGAAGTGGAGTGCGTTATTCTTTTGGTAGTTACTAGTATATCAAAACGCGATTCTTCCCTTTCGCGGTATTGTGGAACAGTTTTTCTAAAATTTCTCCATGACGTTATCAATAAACAATCACTGAGGTCAGGGTGACAACTACATTTAATTTATGAGTGGTGCATAAAATTAAATCAAACGCCAGAAAATGAGATACTAATTAGTAATTGAGCCATCCCGACTCCTGTTTCTGCGATTGACCCTGTCTTTATTTAATTACTGGCGCAAGTAGCATCGATCTCTCTGTGCTTGCACCGCTAGTGGCGCTGTTTGATCTATCGCGCGTCGATTGTCTTCTGACTGGTGTTTTCTTTGTCGCTTTTGGCGCGACGGTGGAGCGCCGAGGCAGTTGGAGAGCGGGAGAGTATCAGGCAGTGAGTTTGATACGATGCATGGCATCGCCAGGGTCGAGTTATTTTTATTAAGAGGCCATTTGTGGCCGGGCTCGGCGTGTGCATCGAAGTTGTTCTGGGTGGCACTATGTCTGTCCGTGAGGAGCCACGCATGCCATGAGCTGAATAGGTTGATCCGGAGAGGCCCGTCAGTCAAGTTATAACAGCACCTCAGTCGCGTTCCTAGCGGCCGTGCGACACCGCGTCCGTCCCTCGCCAAGCGTCGGAGGTGCCAACTATTGGTACTCTGCACTCAGCCCCGCCTGCGCCTCGCGTCGTTTCAGCCGCTTTTCATCTGGGATGTATGACATGTTTCTTGGCGTTGGTTGTCAGGATCGGTGGTCGTTCCCCAGGGGCCGTCGTTGCCGGTGTCTACGTCGTTAGTTGTTTATTCATGTGTTATACTGCACTTTTAATTCGATTCAATTGAATTATTCTTTATATTTGCTCCGAGTAGCAAGTACTCTATGTACATTAACTTGGTTAACTTACCTGGGGAATTTATCTGGTTTGTGCCCCTTTGCTGGCTCGCATTTGCACCGACGGTAGTTGTATAGCTTTGTTTTTATCTTCTTGTTGCAGAAAATTTTCCCTCCGTGAGGCATCGCAACCCCGCGGTTGTAATTTGGCGTCCGTGTCAGAGCTGTAATTCTTGATGACCGTTGGGCACCTTATTCCTGTCCTCCCTGTTTTGAGTCAGCTCACTGTTTTACCTGTGTGAGTGCATTAAATTAACGAGTGGCTAGCTTCCCACCTTTAGTGTGATATTAATAAGTAAGCTGAGCTGTTTTCATTTAAATTTCATGGCTCATTTGTAACTTTTACTGTGTGTTTTTGTATTGGCCTTCTGCCTATTTATATCATTGAGCACAGTTTTCTGCTACCCGCCTCTATAATTAAACTCAGATGTTACTTGAAATTTTAGCTCCTATTTAATGTGTTTGGTAACTGTACTTTTAAAAGGCTGTGTTCACTTAAATTTTGTGGGCTCCACTTTAGCGTGATTTTGATAAGTAAGTTGAGCTGTTTTCATTTAAATGGCAGGGAGCATTTGTAAATAATATTGTATTTACAAGGGTTGCTTTCAACTAAGACTTTCTAGTGTCACTTAAATTGCTCGGCTCATTGTGTCTGTAATGGTAGTTTTAAAGAGTAGTTCCTTTTACTAAATTTCGAGCCTTATTAACTTATAAAAAAATTGGTTCTCTCAACTCAGCCTTCTGCCTTGCATCACTTACCTGAACTGTCTCATATAAATGGAACGTGAACTGACTATGCTTGCTTAACTTCACCCATCAACTACCCAACCATCCTCTCAGTAATGTTTCCTTCCTTTTTTAAAGCTAGAAGCCCTTGTACAGTTTTCCTGTAATGGCCAGCTGCCTGCGTGAACACGTGGCAGCTGTGAGGGGACATTGGCGTGAATGTCATAAAACTGTTTCTGCTGAAAGCCAGAACGCTGTCAGGTACACAGGATAGTGAGGGTGTCTTTTAGCATATGCAAGATCCATCGGTGTTTGTCTAGTGCTTGTTGAACTTTATATGAGCTGAGAGCTGAAGAATGCCTTTTAGAAAAGTATGGGACGAAGGAAACAAGACGTACTGAGAGTGGTCGCTGAAAAAGACCTCAGGTACTGAACTTTAAAATTTCCAAGAAGATTCATGTTTCGTTCATCACAATTAATAGCGCAGGACACTCAGAAATGCAGCTGCGCTAAGTGTCAAAATACTATTTTAGTGATAGAGAATTTCTGTTTTCCAGCTCACACAGACGACTCAGCTTTATTGGTTAATAATGCTTGATTTGTTATGAGAAGGGAAATTATTCCTTTTGTTATGGGTCAGAATTCGGAATTTCGACTGCACATGTCTAGCGACAATGTGGTACTAGCAAAATCAGCCAGATTTGTATGCCAACATTGAAAGTGACGACGCCTGCGAATGTCTTAAAGAACAGACTTAATGTTGGAGCATTAGCGTCGTCGTATCCTCTAAAAGGAGAAGCATTAGCGGTAACTGCAGAATAGGAAAACTTTTATATATCTGAGTACACATATTGGTACCAAACTTGTGACTCTTGGCCTCCTCAAGTATTAGTGGAATGGTAAGTACTACCCTCGTTTGCATACGTTATGACAAGGGGGATGCGATGTTGTTTGTACCTGATTTTCGTATCAATGCACTGATCCATACAAGCAGATAGTAGCATTCATTGTGCTCTTATTTGTAAGAGCCGGTGTGTATAACTAATTTTATGTGTCTTTTCTTCAAGATACAAACTTATTGACCTATTGGTGGTTTTAAGGGGGACAGCTTTCGTGTCATCTCGATTTCAAATAAATCCTCACTGTACCAAGGTAGTTCCCTTAAGAAACTTCCTGGCAGATTAAAATTGTGTACCTAAACCGGGACTCGAACCTGGGACCTTTGCCTTTCGCGGGCAAGCGCTCTACCACTGAGCTATCCCGACACCATATCCTGTATTCCAAGTACTGCAAGTTTAGCAGGAGAACTTCTGTGAAGATTGGAAAGTAGGAGCGAGGTACTGGCAGAAGTAAAGTTGTGAGGACGGACCCTGAGTCGTGTCGGGATAGCTCAATGGTAGATCGCTTGCCCGCGAAAGTCAAAAGTCCCAGATTCGTGTCCCGGTTACGGAACACAATTTCAATCGGCCAGGAAGTTTGATATCAGCGCACACTCCGCTGCAGAGTGAAAGTTTCATTCTAGTTCCCTTACGTTTGGGAACCATAAAATCTTTCTAATGATTGGTTTTGGCATTCAGTGGCTAGAATCATATTAAAACATTTAGCGATAGTTCAGGTTGTTGTGGTGACATTTACTTTCATTTCGTAGCTCGATAGAACCCTTTCGTAAGTCAGTGATGTGTTGTACCCAAATCAAAATGTTCAAATGTTTGTATAGCTTATGGGACTTAACTATGGGGTCATCAGTCCCTAAACTTACAAACTTCTTATGAACTAACTAGTACTAAGGACGGCACAAACATCCATGCCCGAGGGGGGATTCGAACCCCCGACCGTAGTGGCCGTGCAGACCGTGACTGGAGCGCCTCAGTCCCCTCGGTCACCGCGGCCGGCTGTTGTACCCGCAATTCACGTTATAAGGGTACCTCCGTGCATTTCACATGAACTTATTGCTACAAATCTGACCTCTACATAACTGTGTTCACCTGTCGTAATATCTCAGAGGTATGCTTAAATTCTCAAAGGACATTTTCAAAGTAGTTAATTTATTTACCTACTGAGCTACCGAGGAATGACTCCAGACCAATAAATCTAGCTTCACTGTTGCGTAAGCTTTCCTTCTACTTCTTAAAACCTCCCTCCCCCCACCCCCCTAGTTTACAGAATTAACATTTCTGTACGAAGTGACTTAGATGAGAAGCGGCTTATTCATAGAGTCCTAATACCGTTCTAGCTCAAACATGAGAAGTACAAGGCAGTTTAAAGATCTGAAAATTATCTTACTGTAACCAAAACTTTCAGTTAACAAGTAGTTTCAGTAGCTAAACGGAAATAGAGCTGTCTTTTACAGGTAGCTTTGTGTTATGTATTGACTATACTATCATATTTTTGACTTCCTGAGAAGACAATAGACGAACTCGGTGGGATAAACAGGTTTGATGCTGCCGCATTGTTACCGCTATGCTGAGCGCCGGTTGCAGTAGGTCAGAGGTGCCCACATGGGGATGGAGGGGGGGGGGGTCATGACGCAAACTGCATCATTGAAATTTCCAGGAGGGGGGAAGGAGGTGAAAAATCAGTACTTTTGGCCAGCCTGGCGGGGGGGGGGGGGGCTTTATAAAACAATTTACAAAACTTGAAGTAAAAGATATTTAATTTTTATATTAAATGGCAAAGCCATTTTTATTAGACAATAAACTAGGAATCCAGGACCTAATATCTCGGTTGTCGGGGGGAGGGGGGTCTGACGCAGTTTCGGGGGGGGGGGGGGGGGGTCATTGGCCAAGGGTGGGGGTTGGAGTGGGCACCTCTGAAGTAGGAAATAGGCTTTCTTTTTTTTAAAAAATGAGCCTACCCCCCCCGCCCACCCCCCCCCCTCTCTCCCCGAGAAACAAATCCTGGCTTCGCCACTGCTGATAACGTTTAGGTTATGGGAAAGAAACAGTGAAGTAAGGGCCTTTGCGAACTGGTAAAGCCCCTAGCGATGTTCACATAGTGGGGTATTATTGGGTTCAACAAGGAAGCACACGCGATGCGTGTCCAGGACACTATGACCATTTTTGTCCTATGCAAATGACATCATGTGACCCGTAGCAATACCATTACTGCATGACAATCCAAACGCAATTTTTCAGCAAGAGAATGCTCGAGCACCTGTTGCTGCACGATATAGTACCTCCTTGGTGTCCCAGACCCTCCATAACACCAGAAGTCACCATTCAAAAATATGTGGCATTTTATGAAAAGACAGGTTCAGCGCTTTGACCCAGTGCCAACCACCTCAGAGGAACTTATGAACCAGGGAAATGTAGCAATTTTCGTTTTATACGCATCGATACCATTACGCGTGGAACAAGATATCGGTTGTATCCCGCACATAGAAAGGCCGTGAGCAGAACACCTGCCGCCTTGTACACGAGCTTAATGCCTGCGAAAATCACGACGAGTAGCTCGGGAATCGCCGTACACTATAAGGCGCCTTGCCGCGGAGTGCGCGGCTGCTCCTTGACGGATGTTCGAGTCCTCCCTCGAGCATGGGCGTGTATGTCTTAGATGTTCTTAGCATGAGTTAGTTTAAGCAATTCGAATTAATGACCACTGCGGTTTTGTCCCATAGCTTTACAGACATCTTATTTGAATCTACATCTACATAGATTCTCTGCAAATCACATTTAAGTGCCTGGCAGAGGGTTCATTAACCACTTTCATAATCTTTCTATGCCGTTCCATTCTCTAATAGCGCGCGGGAAGACAGAACACATAAATCGTTCCGTTTTCGATCTGATATCCCTTATTTTATTGGGATGGTCTTGTATCCCTATGTAGGTGAGTGCTAGAAAAATATTTTCACATTCAGATGTAAAAGTCGGTGATTGAAATTTCGCAAATAGATCTCGCCGCAACGAATAACTTCGTTCTATTAATGATCTCCACCTCAACTCGTGCAACATTTCCGTGACGCTTTCCCCTCTCTAACGTGATAAATCAAAACGAGCTGCCCTTCTCTGGACCTTCTCAAAGACTTCCGTCAGTCCCACCTGGTGAGGATCCCACACTGGGCAACAGTACTCCAGGAGAGGACGCACAAGTGTGATGTAGGCAGTCTCTTGATGTAGCTGTTGTCATCTTCGAAGAGTTCTGCCAATGAAACGTAACCTATTGTTCGCCTTCCCCACTATATTTTCTGTGTGTTCACTCCAGTCTAAGTTGTTCGTAATTGTATCTCCTAGGTATTTGGTAGAATTAAGACCTTAAGGTTTGACTGATTTATCGTGTAATTGGAGTTCAGCGGATTTCTTTAAGTGGTTATGTGTATTACTTCACACTTTTCATTATTTAGTGTTAATTGACAATTTTCGCACCATGTAGAAATTTTGTCTAAATCGCTTTGCATTTGCTTTTGATCATCTGTTGACTTAACTAACCGATAAACGACAGCATCATCCGCGAACAATCTAAGGGAGCTATTCAGATTGTCTCCTAATCGTTTATAAACACAAGGAAGAGTAGGGGACCTAGAATGCTTCCCTGGGGAACAGCAGATATCACTTCTGTTTTACTCGATGTCTTACCGTCAATTACTAGGAACTGTGTCCTTTCTGATACGAAATCGCGAATCGACTCCCACAATAGGGGCGATATTCCATAAGCACGCAATTTCATTAGAAGCCGCTTGTGAGGCACAGTGTCAAAAGCCTTCCGTAAATCCAGAAACATGGAATCGATTTGAGATCCCTTGTCGATGGCACTTATCAGTTCATGTGATTAAAGGGCAAGCTGTGTTTCGCAAGAGCGATACTTTCTGAATCCGTATTGACTATTGGTTAATAGCTCGTTCTCTTCGAAGTAGTTCATAATGTTTAAACAAAGTTAATGTTCCAAAGGCCTACTGCAAATCGACGTCAATGAGATGGGCCTGTAATTTTGGGGATCACTCCCATTGCCTTTCTTGAATATTGGAGTGACTTAGGCAACTTTCCAGTCTTTGGGTACGGATCTTTCGCTGAGTGATCGGTTGTATATGATAGTTAAGTATGGAGCTATTGCACCAGCATACTCTGAGAGGAATCTAGTTGGTATACAATCTGGCCCGGAAGATTTGCTTTTGTTTAGTGACTTAAGTCGTTTTACTATTCCAGGAACATCAACTTCTAAATTTCGCATGCTGGCAGCTGTAATTCGTTCGAATTCTGGAGTGTTCACTTCTTCTTCTTTGGTGAACGATTGTCGGAAAGCTGTGTTTAGTAATACTGCTTTAGCAGTACTGTCATCTATAGTATTACCATTGCTATCGCGTAACGAAGGTATGGTTTGTTTTTTGCCGCTAGTATACTTCACATATGAGCAGAATTTCTCAGGATTTTCTGCAAGATTGCGAGACTGGATTTCGTTGTGGAAAGTATTATAAGCATCTCGCATTGAAGTCCGCGCTAGGTTGCGAATTTCTGTAAAAGATTGCCAGTCTAGGAGATTCTGTGTCTGTTTTTAATTTTGCATGCGTTTTTCTTTGCTTATGAGAAATTTAATCCGTCGTTGCTCACAAAGAGTATGCTGAAAGATAACTCAAGTTAAAATACCGAGAAAATCTAAAGGGGTTTCAAATGTAGCGAGCGTAGGACGTCGTGTGGCGGACTGAAGGTGGGCGGGCGACAGCATTGAGCTGGGTGAGACGCGTAGGTAGAAGAGCGAGGAGGGCCGCGCACGGATTTACGTCTGCCCCGCCTGGACACCCGAGGGCAACAAAAGCGCTCCAGCCAGATCTCCAGCCGCGGTACACATCAAAGAAAAAAGGGGCGCTACCAGAAGCGGACGTCATCTGGATTTCCCGACACGTGCTGCAAATAGAATGCATGTATTCCCACAGAGCGTAGGAGATAATAGAGGGATTTTCCCCTTGGCGGTAGGTGTCCAGACAGACTGTGACGAAAATAGTATTGAAACACAGGATTACACTCTAAAGCCTGGATTACTTAATGTCTTTTCCCAAAGCTGTTTCACAGAAACCACTGTAGTTCATTCTCTAGATTGCCGCACAGATTAAAAAATTGCAGATATCGAAATAAATGACAGAGGGATATAAAAACAATTAATATCGCTCGAAAGAGGAAAGGCCGCAGGACCTGATGGGATATCAATTTGAGTTTACACAGAGTACGCGACGCAACTTGCCCCCCTTCTTGCAGTGGTGTACCGTAGGTCTCTAGAAGAGCGCAGCGTTTCAAAAGATTGGAAAATGGCGCAGGTCATCCCCGTTTTCAAGTAGGGACGTCGAATAGATGTGCAGAACTATAGGCCTATATCTCCAACGTCGGTCAGTTTTAGAATTTTGGAACATGCATTACGTTCGAGTATAATGACATTTCTGGAGACTAGAAATCTGCTCTCTAGGAATCAGCATGGGTTTCGAAAAAGGCGATGTGTGAAACCTAGCTCGCGTTTTTCGCCCACGAGACTCTGAGACCCCTAGACATGGGTTCTCAGGCAGATGCCGTGTTTCTTGACTTCCGCAAGGCGTTTGATACAGTTCCCCACAGTCATTTAATGAACAAAGTAAGAGCATATGGTCTATTAGACCAATTGTGTGATTGGATTGAGGAGTTCCTAGATAACAGAATGCAGCAGGTCATTCTCAATGGAGAGAAGTCTTCCGAAGTAAGAGTGATGTCAGGTGTGCCACAGAGGAGTGTCGTGGTTTCATTGCTGTTTACGATATATATATAAATGACCTTGCGGATAGCATCGGAAGTTCACTGAGGCTTTTTGCGAACGTTGCTGTAGTATATACAGAGGTTGTAACACTGGAAAATTCTGTTGAAATGCAGGAGGATCTGCATCGAATTGACGCATGATGCAGGGAATGGCAATTGAATCTCAATGTAGACAGGTGTAATTTGCTGGGAATACCTAGAAAGAAAGACACTTTATCATTCAGCTACACTATAGCAGGTCATCAACTGGAAGCAGTTAATTCCATAATTATCTGGGAGTAGGCGTTAGGAGTGATTTAAAATGGAACGACCATATAAAATCAATCGTCGGTATAGCAGATGCCAGTCTTAGATTCATTGGAAGAATCCTTAGGAAATGCAGTCCGAAAACAAAGGAAGTACAGGGTACAGTTGTTCGCCCATTACTTGAATACTGCTCACCGGTGTGGCATCCGTACCAGGCAGGGTTGATAGAGGAAGTAGAGAAGATCCAACGGAGAGCAGCGCGCTTCGTTACAGCGTCAGTTAATAATCGTGAAAGCTCGGTACAGGCTTTTGCCGAAGTTTCGAGAACATACCTTTACCTAGGAGTCTAGCAGTATATTGCTTCCTCCTACGTATATCTCGCGAAGAGATCATAAGGAAAAAATCAGAGAGATTAGAGCCGACACAGAGGCATACCGACAATATTTCTTTCCGCGAACAATACGAGGCTGAAATAGGAGGAAGAACCGATAGTGATTCTCAAGGTACCCTCCCCCCACACACCGTCGTGTCGCTTGCGGAATATAGATGTACATGTAGAGAAGGGCGATTTCGCATGTGCTCATACGCTTCATCTCTTATGTACCATCCACGCCTGTCGCAACATCAGTATCTCCCTTGTTTTCTCTCTGTCTGCCATTATACTCACTGCCTTACCTCACTTTTCTAACTAGTGTGTTTTATATTTGTTAATTGACACGCTAATGACATAACGGGGACAATAAATCTATACATATTACGAACATGGACGTTTTTAGATTTGACATCACCTTCTAAACTACACGACCGATTTCAGTCACACGGTGCACACTTATTTCTTGCTGTCAACAACAATGGCAGGAAGGCAAAAAGCAACCTATATTCCATAGGGGAGGGAATTAGGGTGAAAAAACGAAGAATAGTCCGTGTAGCATGAGTAATCAGACTTTATTCATTCATTATCTGAGGACACGTGCAGGTACAAGTAACACTACCTGTAGTCCGTTCACCGAGAGCTGGGACGAAACGTGAGCGACTACGATCGTTTCCAGAGAAAGCATTCGATGTTCGGTGTTCACGTGATTCGAAGGGGTGTACAAAATCCTTGGCGCACGCTTTGCAGCTGGTGGCGTCGGCTGGCTGCCGAGCTGATGTCATAGCGGACCCTGAGAAACCTGAACAACAATGTAACGAAATAAAGCACTACATGGAAGTTTGAAAGCCAGTTACAATAATGTTAAAAGTACGATGAAACTGAGTTCATTCTGTCAAAACAGATTTGTTTTCATACAGGTTGCTTACCAAACGCTCCATTCATACACAATTTTTAATAACATTCCCACTAATAATAGTGGTAAAGGACGGCGAAACTTGAACTGTCAAACTTGAACTGTTTCCATTGAGGTTTATACCAAACCGTTCCTCTCTCCTCTACGATTTCCACATTTGACTTTCAACAAAAAATACGACAAGGAGGACGCACTTGTTCCAAACTTCTGCAGTCACTGTTTTTACTGTTTCTTCTTGCAGTTCTTTAACTTCCAGCATTTTGTATGTTTTGTCTTTCGCTGCAACGTAGCCTTTGATTCTGGTCCACACTTAGTCGATGGCGTTTAATTCACAGCGGTACGGAGGAATTCTAAGAACAGTTTTACCTGCATTCTTCGCCATTTCATCTACCGCGTATTCGTTGTGTACTGTTCTGTAATTTTGAAAGATATCTAAAAGTTATTTTTTTAACATACCGTCTTCAAAATCGAGGTTTTCAGATTTTAGCCACTCTGATTTTCGTCCTTATTGGAGTTCCCACCGAGTGAGGTGGCGCAGTGGTAGCACACTGGACTCGCATTCGGAAGGATGGTGGTTCAAATCCACCTCCGGCCATACAGATTTAGGTTTTCCGTGATTTCCCTAAATCACTCCAGGCAAATGCCGGGATGGTTCCTTTGAAAGGGCACGGCCGATTTCCTTCTACATCCTTACCGAAACATCCAAGCGTAAGCTCCGTCTCTAATGACCACGCTGTCGATGGGACGTTAAACTCCGAGCTTCCTGGAATTCGCACTGGGAACTTTTTCTTTTCTACGGTAATGGTACGGCGCTTTATCAACAACAATAACTGTAAGCTGAGGAAGAACACCTTACAACCACTTCTCGAAGGTTCAACTAGTCTTTCAAGCGTTTTTAAAGATGAACTTAAGAGAGCCTGAAATCTGAAATCGCCGTTGTAGAACACGCACTAACGAGCTCACACCTGCAATTGAGATGGCCACGCTGACTGTGCGCCAGTCCCTTCTACACCCCTCGACGGCAGCGCTGTGGTCACGCGCCTTGCTGTGTTTACAGTACGTCTCTCGTTTCAGTGAATGGAGTATAGCTACCAGTAGCTGATTCCGAAACACTTTGATTTATTCTGTAATCTTGGTCAAAATATGAGATACGTATTTTTATAGGTGCTCACAAAGCCGCTGAAGTGGTCAATACCAACCCAAAGAAACCACGGTTGTTATCTTTCTGAGCATATATCGTTGAAACAGTAGGATAAAGAACATAAATGTTGAAACATTATTTCCATCCTGTGTTCTTTACAGATTTGTAATGGCATCGTTAAACAATTTTATATTTTCCAAATAACCACTTCGCCTCACAGGTTTTAAACGGTTTATCTTTATGTGTCGTAAATGTATTACTTTTTCAACAACAAATTCAAGTATTTATGATAAAGTTACATCACGAAATCGAAGTAATCACATACATGTAGGAAGTACCTCTATACAACGCTATACGTCCGTTCTATCCTCTGTATGACGCTTCTAATACACGTAAATATTGTTATGAATGGCACTGATTTTCCGTCTTTGCAACTACAATAAAATGCGATTTTTTTACACCAGACGCGTTTCGTTTTATTGAATGTAAAACATCATCAGTGGTCTGAAATAATAGAAATCTACAGTTTGTTTTTTGTTTAGATCGAAAACAGTTCTTAAATGGACCCTGAAAAGTAGGCCTAATGTTTGGTACTTACGGAAATTTTGTCTCCTTTTCGCTTCACATCATGGAATGCCGGTCTGAGACCGGCATTCCATGATGTGAAGCGAAAAGGAGACAAAATTTCCGTAAGTACCAAACATTAGGCCTACTTTTCAGGGTCCATTTAAGAACTGTTTTCGATCTAAACAAAAAACAAACTGTAGATTTCTATTATTTCAGACCACTGATGATGTTTTACATTCAATAAAACGAAACGCTTCTGGTGTGAAAAGATCGCATTTTATTGTAGTTGCAAAGACAGAAAATCAGTGCCATTCATAATTATGAAAGTCACTACGGACATTATGGCCACACAAACGAAGTAAATATTGTTGTTTGCAATGTTACCTCCACATCTGTTATTCACAGACTTGACAGAGAGCGAAACCTTATTTTTTCAATTCAGTCCTTTCGGAGTTCGTCTTTGTAGTACTGTGAAACTACATTAAATGACACTATCGCCATGTATGGCAATCATCATATGGCACATAGAGCACGCGTACAGCGGTAACAACCTCGCGAAATCCGTTTCCGTGTCTCCGGCCTTTTTGCTTCAGGACGTCAAACAGTGACGGAATCTTCCTCCCGTACACCACCTCATACGGCGACAAGCCCGTTGCCTCGTGTGCTTCGCATTATAGCATGATACAAACATCAGAAGTTATATTTCCCAGTTATTATGTTGCTCGTTACATAGTAACTCAGCATTTTGCCGATGGTCCAGTGCACTCTTCCGGTTCGTCCAGTAGCCTACCAGGGCAATTGTATTGTGCACAATTTCCGCACTTTCAGCTGCTTCAGCACTTCTGAAATAAAATTTGATCCTTGATCTGTAATAATGGCCTCCGGTACTCCGAATTTGAGTATCCAATTGTTCACCAGTGAATTTGCGATTGTGCTGCCCTGCTGCTCATGGAGATTAACCGTCATCAAATAACGTGAAAAATGGTCAATAAAAATCAATATATACTTATTCCCAAGCGGTGTCTTGTGAATTGGCCCATATATATCAAGTCCACATAATTGAAATGGTACTGAAGCTTTTGGAAGCCTTTGTAACGGTACTTTTTGATGGCTCAAGTCCGGTCGCTATGCCCGCTCCACACAATTCCGCTCGTACTGGACCACGTCTTATTTCCTTGATCGCCACCAAAAGCTTTCAAGTACTCGTCTTTCTGTAGCCCGTTAGTCACCGTGTCCAGACAGGACGTGATCGTGCGCCTCTCACATTACTTCTCGCCTAAGATGCGCGGGCACCACTATTCTGGGACGAAGCCTGTTCTTCCGGCACAGAACCTCGTCCTACTAGCAAAACTGCTTCTGTGTGCCATAATTCCTACACTCTTGATCTCCCGCCTGCATTTCTGGCCACTTCTCCACACTCGTACCCATTGCTTCCACGAGTGCCACTTTCCTACTGAGACTGTATGCATTAGTATGCTTCTTCACATACTTGTGGACCACCTCAAAGTCCATTTCAGATAAACGCAACGACCACCGGATTAAACTGTTAGAAGGGTCTCATAATCCGAGGAGCCACATTACTGCACGAATGATCCGTCAAAACCTTAAATCTCCTCCCATGTAGATAACACACCTTTATTATTTGATTCCGTATATTACGCTGAGTATATCTTTCTCTATCGTTGAGTAATTCCTTTCCGCTCTCATCAGTTGCTTGGAGGCATAAGATATCAGGTAATCTGTCCTATCCACATTTTTAGACTACACCACAACCACCGAATGTCCACTCGTGTTACATGACAAAATAAATTCCATGCTATAGTCTGAATTCGCCAGGACTGGACTCGTTACTAGTTTATGCTTTAATGTCTGGAAAGCTTAGTCGCATTCGGCCGTCCACTGAAATTTTGCCCCTTTTTTCAATAACTGCGTTAGGAGTCATGCTACTCGGCAAAATCCTTTACACACATCTTGAAATACCTTGCAAGACCGACGAAGCTTTATACTTCTTTGATACACTGTGGCACTGGAAAGTCCCTTACTGCTGACACAAGTCGTGAATTCGTACTGACTCCATGCTGACGAATAACGTGACCTAAATAGGTAACCACTTTTAACGCAAAATTACACTTCTGTAAATTCAGAGTCAACCTAGAGTCCCTAAGCGTATGAAATACGTTCTGTAAGCGGGTTGCATGACCTTTTAAGTCCTGCGAAAAGTCCTTCCTTATGTCGTCCAGACACAATGTAATATTTCTGGCTTATAGCCATCATGTTAAAATTGGAGAATTGCTTTGATGCAGAAGGTTAGAACAAGTAACCGACAGATGGTAGAAGCTGGTGAGAACCACTACAGGTGCTAGCAGTAGGTCGGGTTCCCATGTGAAAGATTGCTGGCAAGTTTCCCCGAATTCTAGGGAAGTCTCCGAGCGGCAGGCAATGAACGCCGATTGGGTGTAAAACTGGCGGTCACGCGCCAAAAATGGTCATATTTTTATTAATATTTGGTAAATTAATTATTTATTCCAGGACATACTCAAGTTACGAAACCTCTCAAAGCCAAGCTATGACCTGACTGGATCTCATATATTAACTATTGCAAAATTAAGAAACAATGTAATTAATTTAAGACAGACGATGCAGGGCGGCCATATTTGCGCGCAAAATTGCGGAGCGAATTCAGCCTTGCATCGAGCCGCCACACGCACTCGTAGGAGTAAAATGTGGTCTTGCGCATGAAGTCTGCCATAAGACATAAATTGATCATTTGGAACAATGTTAAATGACTTAATGTTGAACTTCCAGTTAAAAGAAAATGTGTGAAGTATGTATTATTATACGGTTTGCTGGTTTTCTGCATTTTTTAAATAAATTAGCTGGCATACCAAGAACTTTAGTATTATTCCGTAATTAGATGAGTTCCTGTCAATAACTTAATAATTTCAGCCTCACGTCAAGTACTCTGACCTGTTTGCTACCATCTGCGTGGGGACGACAGCTATAGAACACGTCAGGTTGGTGAACTTTAGAATTTCTACTCTTCAAATCATATCCAATCAAATCTTTGCAAATCTATCGGACCAAACTGCGTGGTCATCAGTCTGTAGCTTACAAACTACTTAAACTAGGGTAAACTAACCTAAGGACAACACACACACACCCATGGCCCAGGGAGGACTCAAACCTCCGACGGCGAGCAACCGCGCGCTCTGCAGCGAGGCGCCTTAGACCGCTCGGCTACTCCACCGCGGCTTTCTACTCTCCACACAGTGCAGTGGGGAGTAACTAAAACCCTCGCGTACACTGTTATTGCGGTACGAACGCAAACTGTTGTGCGTCATCCATTACAACATGGAGGAAGAAAGAAAATGATGTAGGACCGGTTGACATACCCCTTATAGAATTTTCCTGTTTCACATGGAATTCCAGGTTTGGAGATGTACACTTACAGTACGTACATTAAATATGAGGCTTGAAATTAGCGAGAACTGTGAACAGTGAATCAATGAAAAAGTGACCGACCTACGCAGATATTTAAGGTGTTGCGTGTGAACTGTATGCATAATATATAATCGCAGAGAAAGTGATATTGAACGCAACAAAGTGTTAATAGTGAGTGCGCGGTGCACGGTATTACGTCATATCTGTACGAGAACGGCGCAGCGTAATCTGTAACCAGACGGCGAAACTGACGGCAGCCACGCGCACCGCGGCACCGACCGGATATATGGGGCACCGTTCGGCGGAGCAGTTACGGCTGGCTGGCCAGCGGTAGCTAAAGTATCGACCTAGCAACGAGACGGCGCGGCGCTCAAATCAACAGGTGAGGCTGTCAACAGAGCAGCGTGGCGTGGATCGGCAGTCAAAACAAAACAACGGCAGAGTGGAGACCGGCACAGCTGCGTCTACGAGACACTACGGCCGCACACACGCCCCAGAAGAGAGGCTAGTGTGAGTCTGACTGTGGCATTTTATAATCTTAGCATAAGTAACATAATTTCAACCGTAGGACACAAAGTAATTAGTATGTTGTATGTTTGTTAAGCTTATGGGACTTAACTACGGGGTCATCAGTCCCTAAACTTACAAACTACTTATCAACTACTTACGAACTAGGACGGCACAAATATCCATGCCCGAGGGGGGATTCGAACTCCCGACCGTAGTGGCCGTGCTGACCGTGACTGGAGCGCCTCAGTCACCTCCGCCACCGCGGCCGGCAGTAATTAGTATTATTAATAATATAATCCGTGTTAAAAGCATAAAAAGCAAGATGCCAAGTGAAGGTGATAAAAAATATTCTCTGAGAAACAGAGAACGAAATTGTGCTCGTAATACTGGTAACGATCCATTACATCATCCACAACAGGAGCACATGGAAAATGTTAGCTTAGATTTTGTCAATCAGTCTTGGAAGGCAAATGATAAGGTAGAATACATTGTAGATGAAAATGCAGATTCTAGTTCTGCAACTGGCTCGGATAATGTAGATACTATAACTAACGAAAACGTAGAACTAATCACTAAATAAATGTAGATGATGCCGCTCTGAACCAAAATGAAGTGGAAAATCTGAATGCGAACGTCGGAGACAATGAATCAGACGCTGTCATTTCAGATGAGCAGGCAACAGTATTCAGTAAGGTGAACCATAGAAATGCCTCAGTAGATACTCTACGACAGAAAATAATAAAGAAAGAGAGATTAACCAAGATAATAAAATAATGGATAAGTTCCAAATACTGTTAGATCATGTAAAAGAAAACGCACACAATCAAGATGAAAACATAAAAAGATTAGAAAATAAATTAGAAAATGTTCTATAACAGACCTCATAAAGGTGAACTGAAATAAATACACAAATGGTTAACATGAATCATAAGTTTGAGGTTTTGCAAAACAGGGCGAATACTAATAAAGCTAGATCAGCAGACTGTTGGCGGAAAATTGATCAGGATGTACTAGAATGGGACGAAAAATTAGAAATAGAAAAATCTGATGTCAATCACTATGTTAATGTTCAAGATTAGAATTATAATGAAAACGTGCAGGATCAAGAAAATGCTGTGTTATTAAATACACCTAAGGATTATAAGAATTATCTGCTAGTAAAGGCAATACAAATACGCTTCAGAGTAAATTGCGCGAAAATGAGCACAAAATAAAAGAATTACCTGAAACTTGCAGTGTTTCTCAAGATTTAAGTGACATAGAAAGTGAATTTACGCAAAAGTTTGAAACGTGGGTAGAACAAGAAAGAAGGGGACAGTCAAAGTAAGCCAAACTCTAAATCACACAAATACTTATAAATCTAATCATTTTTCAAACCAAGGTAATGTAGGACCAGTTACTTTTGTTTAGCAGTCCCAGGAAACTACACATGTACATTTCATAAATCAGCAATGGAAAACTAGTGTATCTTATCACAAAATACATTTCAGTAAAGTGGATTTTGGCACCTAGAATGAAGTATCATTGCACAAGATGGTAGTTAACAGTATAGTATACAGAATTAATTCAGTAAAATTGCATCAAACAATGGTAGTAAAGAAACGTATTCAGAAGTGCAAGGATGTCAAGATGTTGATAAACACTGACTTGACAGTCAGCTTCTGGAAGGTTCATTTAGTAGAAAAGTATCATGAATATTTTTCATTCGTGTGTGACGGACGACAGTATCAATTCAGGTTCTTTGAAAGAGTAGCAATCAATGGAATACACTAAACAGCAGACATAATAATAGAACATTATGTGCGAAAGAAAATACCTCAGGGGGCGATAACATTCTTTCCATTGCTTGGTAGCTGACGCCTACCAGGAACCTGAGTTAACCCTTAACTGTGCTGGTGGGGTCTATAAAACCGCAGCGCTGTTTTGTTTCGTGATATTTCGCGGGCTATGCGCTAGATGTCGTGGAGGCTTTTCGTAATCTTGGAATACATTGTCATATCACGTTGGAGAAAGCAGTTTGCATTGTTGTTTCTCAAAGGCGAAATATCACCGCGTGGACCCCACGAGCGTGTAAGTGTATGCATTTTTTTTTACGTCAGCGAGTGAACTGATCTTTCAAGAACTTATATTTTCTTGAAATTTACCTTATATGAAAGATGTCATTCATTAATAATTACATTGCGCAGAGTAACAAAAGGCTGTGTTTGCTTTTTCAGCACAATGTCTTCGCGAAATCCAGCAAGTAGTCCCCTAACAGAAGAGGAATCAGAGAGAATCGTGAATGATCTACACTTTTTCGATTCAGACGATGGAAGTGAGGCTGAAGAAAATCAGTTTATCGCGAGTCAACATGATTCCGAGTCTGAAGCATCCTCAGATGGATTAATTGAAGACAATTAAAATTTCAGTACAACAAATTATTACTATGGCAAAATCCCTAATTGGAAATGGTCTAAAACGTGTAAACGACGTACTAGAACTCGTGCTGAAAATATAATTGTCCACCTGCCAGGACTGAAAGGAGCTGCAAGAAATATTGAACCTGGAAATGCGTTACAAGCCTGAAACTTATTTGTTTCTGAAGACATGCTGAATACTATTTTGATATATACAAATCATAAAATAAGATCAAGTAGGGAGAACTTCAAGGAATCACGCCCATCGTACACAAAAGGCTTACATTTGATTGACGTAAAAGCTTTTATTGGGTTGTTATATTTATCAGGATGTCTGAAGTCGGGACATGAAGATGTTGTGGCGCTATTTGCATCGAACGGTACTGGCAGGGACATATTCCACGCAACTAGGAGTGTGACACGTTTTTTATCCATATTATCTTGCTTTCGGTTTGATGATCGGTCCACTAGAGCAGAAAGAAAACTTTGTAATAAACTAGCAGCCGTGAGTGAAATATGGAATCCATTCGTTACTAACTGCAAGTCTTACTATACACCAGGTGAAAACGTCACTATTGATGAAATGTTAGTTCCCTTTCGTGGACGGTGCAATTTTAAAATGTCCATGCCGAAAAGACCAGGAAAATACGGTATAAAAACAATGTGTATGTGTGACTCTCGTACACATTTTATGTGTAATGCTTTTGTATACACAGGTAAGGAACAACGGAATGGTGCACTGTCTGTTCCACCAATGATGTGTTGAAACTTATTACACCCATCCAAGGCTCGAATCGGAATGTTGTTGTTGATAATTGTTTTATGTCAGTGGAGGTATGTGAAAAGCTATCAGAAAATCGTCTGACTGTGTTAGGTACTCTAAAAATAAATAAGCCGCAGCTGCCCCCAGAATTTAAGCCTAATCGGAAACGTCAAGTAGGTTCAACACTCTTTGGTCATCATGATAACATGACAATTTGTTCGTATGTTCCTAAAAAGAATCGTGCAGTTGTGTTATTATCAACAATGCACCATGATCAAGAAATAAGCAAAGAAAGTGGAAAGCCAGACATGATAAATGACTACAACAATGCTAAAGGTGGAGTTGACAGCTTAGATCAACTTTGCGCTCACTACTCAGTATCTAGACGCACCAGGAGATGGCCAATGGTAATATTTTATGCCATTTTGAACATTTCTGGTGCAAATTGCGTAAATGTTATAAGGTGTCGTGAAAATTCGGCGGAAACAAACCGTAGAGAAGCCCTAATGAGGCTTGGGAAATCTCTAATTCGCCCACATATGCAACGTAGGGATTTGAAGCATGCTCCTCGAGATCTGCAATCCATAATACGCAAACACTTAGGGATACAAGGTTTTCAACGTGGTCTCGCGAAGAACCGCCAAGAAAATCAAGATGTGAAGCATGTCCAAGGCAAGCAAACAAAAAAACTAAAACACGGTGCGAAAAGTATTGTGTGTTCATTTGTGGGGAACATACCCATTTCATATGTGACAATTGCAAATAACTGTATGTCACCAGATATTACGTTATATTTTTTCTTAGTATTATTGTTTTTAATTGCATTTATTGTCAGAAGGTAAAAACTGAAAATTGATGTGGAAATGTCATAATTATTACTGCTAAGTTATTTGACCATTAAATATGTGAAATTTGTTAGTAAATTTGCGTCATCATAAAATTTATGATGTATTGTTTAATAATATTACAATTTATAAATAAAAAGTCTTGTATTTTATATTTTTATCTTTTTTTATTTTGGTTTATAAGACCCCACCAGCACGTTAACGCAACCTGATAACACCAGTATAGTTAAGGGTTAACTAACAGCTTACGTCCTTTCTTTTCACGCTGTTAGTTCTTGTGTCTTCATCATTTGTAACTATTATCTATCGTCTTTCAATTTCTTCTCTGTCACAAACATACGTCAGAGGGTGATACCATTCTTTCCATCGCTAGGTAGCTGACGCCTACCAGGAATCCGAGTTAACTAACAGCTTACTTTCTTTCTTTTCACGCTGTTAGTTCTTCCATCTTCATCATTCGAAACTATTATCGATCATCTTTAAATTTCTTCTCTATCACACACTTACCTCTGGGGGCGATAACATTCTTTACATCGGTAGGTAGTTGACGCGTACCAGGAACCCGAGTTAACTAACAGCTTGCGTCCTTTCTTTTCACGCTGTTAGTTCTTCCATCTTCATCATTTGTAACTATTATCTATCGTCTTTATATTTCTTCTCTATCACAAAAACTGGACAATAAAAGAAAAATAATCTATTGTGACATAAGATTAAAAGATATAATTGACACAAAGTAGTGCTGCATTACATTCAAAAATAAACTCAAGCTCCAGCTTATGACTAAGTACAGCACCAACGCATAGGTTAAAAGACAGTAAAAAACAACAACAACGAGCAGTCACCAGGTAGAAAACGAAGCAACATATGCTATTTGAAACCCCATAAATAATTAATAATGCAATAGTAATATAAGTAGTGAAGCTGAAGAAGAGGAGATTTTACGAAGAAGGTAAGTGGATAAGTAAATAAAGTATGGTTTTAGTAATTGAGAAGGTAGATTGTCTGCTCTTTGTGTGAGATGTTAAGGAACAGGGAATCATTAGTGCAACGCAATATGAGAAAATTTTTAAGACGACAATAAGTCGACAAATTTACATAAGACAGGTAGTAGTGGCATTACAAGGAGATATGTAAGGCGACTGTTAGTCGACCAATTATGTGAGGTAGGTAGTTATGGAGTTTTGAAGAAGTTATGTGGCGACAAGAAGTCGACCAATTTATATGTATGTAGTTAGAGTGGTAGTAGTAAAGGAGGTGATGAGAAGTAATAGGCGACGGTAAGTCAGCCACACGTGTAAGGAATAAAGGTTCATTATTAAGAATGATGTAAGCATTGATCCTACGTAAGAGGATTTTCAGGTATAAAGTGGATACCCTTCCTTATCATTGAATACTTAGTAGTAGAAATGTTACCTCTGTTATTGAGAACGATAAAGAAATTTTCACTGGTGGGGAGACCAAATAAGCACAATGAAGCATACACCTTGTACAACAGTGAATTAAATTATTAAGTTACCGCCCGTAATAAAATGGTTTCTCCCCTTTTTTAATATGCAGGTAACTTGGGAGGATATTTGCAAATACACAGGGGATAAATAAAGCAAACTCACTCACTCAGAGACAGACACACAATGCTTGTGACACTTACTCAATCAGGAACAATTCATGGTAGATGTAGAACGAGGCGTCGGCTGCGTTTTGGCGAGATGGCGAGTGTCTTCAAACATAATTCAAAAGTATACTATGCCTGAACGAACTCATGTACAGGGAGGCAGCGGATACTATCCTTAAATACCATTTGGTGTACGAAGATGGTGAATTGCATAGATTTTACGAAAAGAAATTAATTTAAAATAAACAACTATAGCCCACACAAGAATTCAGTAGAAGAAAGCTGGTATCAGTAAAGAGCATGACTGAAGGCTGAGGTAATGACCGCTACGAAATCGTGTTGTGCAATCGGTGATCCCAAGATAGGAAAGGCGGAATCAATCAAGAAATTCTGAGAGAGAATTTAGCATGCTCACGGACACAGACACCACACGAAAACGTTAGTTAAAAGCAGCAAGGAATTCAAACGTACTGAGTTTACGCAAAGGCTGAAGGGGACACACGTGTATTTTAACTCATGAAAACCGGACACAAAAATCAATGCCAGGTCGAAAATACAAATACTAAATTTACAGTAAATACTCGAGTTCTGAAAAATAAGAAACTCTTTGTCTCGCATAGCAAAATAATTACTTCAGAATAACTATCATTGATAACCCATGACTACAAATAAAGTAACGTTCTAACAGCATGGCATCCCCTTATCATGATTCGACGAAATACTCACATTGGCGGTCGCAGAAAGTGTGATTACTCAGCCCACACACATCCGCAGCGGATGATAGGGTGCGCTCAAAGCCTACAGTCTAACAACCCTCGGTACCTGAGAGAGATAATACACTCTGTTACTGTTCCAGGTCTCTTTTGTTGCCTCTTTCGTACATGATTATGTTACTACCACACTAAGAACAAGCCACCTTGCCATCTTGTCGAGTAAGGGTGTCTCTAGCTATCTAGCAGACGGCAGTGCATACGACATGCAAAGTCATGCATTTTTAACAATAGTAAACGAGGCGTAACGCGTGAAGCGGCGAGTGTAAGCCATTGCGTTACAGTCAGTCAATATTAAAAACAACCTTCCAAATTCATACAAACACACAAGTTTAATCACACGGGTGGAAACATATATAAACAATGGGCATTGATCAATAATAAAGAAACAAAATAATTGATGTACAGATAAACAATATTAATGGTGGAGACACAGTTTAGAGTAATGAAAGTAGACATGTTTATCGTTCAAAACTCAAAATGGAACACGACTACACACTCAGTGGGCGTGTTTCAATGTTAAGAACTCAAACAGATATAAATTTTCGTAATATTTTGTAGATTTAAAACAGATTAAATTCACAGGTTAAAAGGAAATACCGAGCCATTTGAGGGATTTAAAGGTTTTATAAATTTGAGCACAAATTCTTAGTTTTCTTTGAGGACCTCCAATTTTGGAAAATGTTAAAAGGAAGGGAATGTGCAATATTTCTGGATTCGAGCTATCATATTAAAAATTTGAGAATTACTTCGGTACAGCAGGTTAGAACCAGTAACTAACATATGGTAGAAGCTGGTGAGAATCACGACAGGTGATACCAGTAGGTCGGGTTTCCATAGGAAAGAGTGCTGGCAAGTTTTCCCGAATTCTAGGGAAGTCCCCGAGCGGCAGGCATTGAACGCCGATTGGCTGTAGTACTGGCTGTCACGCGCCAAAACGCGATCATATTTTTATTAATACTCAATAAACTAATTATTTATTCCAGGTCAAACTCAAGTTAGGAAACCTCTTAAAGCGAAACCCTGGCTATATATATATAACATACACTCCTGGACATTAAAATTGCTATACCACGAAGCTGACGTGCTACAGACGCGAAATTTAACCGACAAGAAGAAGATGCTGTGATATGCAAATGATTAGCTTTTCAGAGCATTCACACAAGGTTGGCGCCGGTGGCGACACCTACAACGTGCTAACACGAGAAAAGTTTCCAACCGATTTTCCACACACAAACAGCAGTTTGTAAGATGTATCGTAGACCCAACGTGACTCGAGCCATTTGTAGCAATATATGAATATAATGGCCAAGTACGCTTGATCGCAACATATCTAAATAATTAAATATGCAAATGGTATGAGATAGAATAAACTATATATTTATAGATCTGATAAATTTGGGTCGCCACTATGTTTTACAAAACACAGAAAATATAAATGTTCAAATGTTTGTAGAACTTATAGGACTTAACTACGGGGTCATTATTCCCTAAGCTTACAAACTACTTATGAACTAGCTAAGACTAAGGACGGCATAAATATCCATGCCCGAGGGAGGATTCGAACCCCCGACCGTATTGGCCGTGCAGACCGTGACTGAAGCGCCTCAGTTCCCTCGGCCACCGCGGCCGGCCAGAAAATATATTCCTGTCCTAACTGAACAGTAGCGTACCAGAGCAAGGCCAAGAAATAATAATAATAATAAAATTCTATCATGAATCAATTTATGAGAAGATAATCAGATCATTCCCCATACTGCTAATAGAAACAAAGTATTTTCCCTCCAAAATGGTGACTGGGGTTACAGAAATAATGTTATACAAATTTGATAAAAATGGCATATATTGGCAAACATATCCAACCTGACCAAATACAATAGTATGTGACTAGGTATCACTCTCTGATTGAAAAAAAAAATTAATAAAAAGAGTTCTCCAAATACCTATAAAAATGAAATATACACTCGTACAAATAAAATTGAAAATTAATTCAAATGACTGGCTATATCGTTTAGGAGTCTATCATTGATAGTCAACATAGAAATAGACCTCATTATCTCATCCCACTCCGAGTGAAAAGAAAGAAGGTAGCTACAGCAAATGATCCCATTAGAAACGAAGAGCTGAATCCTAACCAGGACCGCAGCAGCGCAAGGAAATACTATACCAAACACTGGGTGACGGTCGTGCAGCAGCGGCGTCGATGTCAGAAGTCTGGTGCAGCAGCTGAGGATTCTATCGAAGAAAATACTATAATAATAAAGCAACAACAAATTGCCGAAGTGTGGTCACACCCAGCGAAACAGCACTTTGAAAACAAAGATACATGCAAACTACAACTGCGGTGTCCATTTTGATAACAATACGATGCGCGCAAGAGCGGAGGCTACTGTTCTCGGCGGCGGAGTCTCTCCGAGTGTCCCCATTCACCCAACAGCCCAAAAACTCCTCTCCACTGCCAAGATCCACCCGAGCACGTGGGCACGCCTGACTCGTCCAAGAGCCATTTTCATCGACCCGATAATGGCCTTCCCAATCAGAATGCACTGCCAGGATTTGCATACACCAAAAATGAGAAAAAGTAGTAACGACAGCCAATCCCGGTGTTTTCTGCCAACGGATCTTTAACCTCCTCCCAACACACACACAAACAGCTTTCTCACGTATGCTCACTAGTCAGCATTTTGGTGCCTAATTTTACTACTACTGGCGACACTGTCCTGCTGTGCCAGACAGATTTCACTTCACAGAGACGCCAACTTGATTTGCCCTGCCATTTGTTAAATCGTAAACTGCACTACCTGCTACTGACAGCTTAGGGACGGAAAGAAAGCAGGGCATCTGGCAACCATCAAACGTTTTTTCCTCTCCTGCTCGCACAGCCAAAGAAACACTACGGCGCCAGACAAGCCCCAGTCGCTCTAAACAGCTAACGTATGGTGCGAGCTCTCACCGGAAACTGCAGGTAACCGGCGGTCAGTCGTGTCGCCGTGCGAAACCAGCCGGCCCACCCCAATGCAGTATAGATACCCCTCAGGTGGCCAGATTTCTCCTAAACCCTGAAAGGAGCTGGCACCACACCGGATTCCTGTGACCTAGCTGACCGTCCAAGAGCCCTGACCCACGCTGCTTTACAACGCCGACTCGACAGTAAGGAAAGAATTAGAAATCAGAAGCACTACATCAAAAATAATAACTAAAAAAAACCAATACACCTGAATCGTAATGCAATTCTCCCAACCCATAGCAGAATACAGAAGTCAGAAAACATGTAAAAATAAATTAATTTCATGCAACGAAAATCAAAATTAAGCAATTAAAAAAATAAACAGACACATGAAGCTAGAAATAAGAAAATCGTAAGACAAAAATGACCACCACCTTTCACGTTGACCGGCGTTGCATGGTGAAACGTTGTTGTGATGCCTAGTGTAAGAAGGAGAAATGTGTACCATCACGTTTCCGACTTTGATAAAGGCCGGATTGTATCCCATTTCGATTGCGGTTTATCCTATCGCGACATTGCTGCTCGCTTTGACCGCGATCCAATGACTGTTAGCATGATATTGAATCGGTGGGTTCAGGAGGGCAATACGGAACGCCATGTTGGATCACTACGGCCTCGTATCACTAGCAGCCGAGGTGACAGGTATCTTATCCACATGGCTGTAACTGCTCGTTCAGCCACGTCTCGATCCCTGAGTCAACAGGTGGGGACGTTTGGAAGACAACAACCATCTGCACGAACTGTTCGACGACGTTTGCAGCTGCATGGACTATCAGCTCTGAGACTATGGCTGCGGTTACCCTTGACGGTACATCACAGACAGGAGAGCCTGCGATGGTGTACGCAGCACATTCTCCAGATCTCTCACCAATTGAAAACGTCTGGACATTGGTGGCCGAGCAACTGGCTCGTCAAAGAGACGCCAGTCACTACTCTTGATGAACTGTGGTATCGTGCTGAAGCTGCATGGGCATCCAAGTTTTGTTTGACTCAATGACCAGGCGCATCAAGGCCGTTATTACGGCTAGAGGTGGTTGTTCTGGGTACTAATTTCCAGGTCTATGCACCCAAATTACCTGAAAATGTAATCACATGTCAGTTCTAGTATAATATATTTGTCCAATGAATACCAGTTTATCATCTGCATGTCCTCTTGGTGTAGCAATTTTAATGACCAGTACTGTATATTAACTATTACGAAATTAAGAAACAAAACAATTAATTTAAGACCGAAGACGCACGGTGGCCATGTTTGCCCTCGTAATTGCGGAGCGTAGGCAGCCTTGCATCGAGCCGCCACACTTCAATCCAGAACACGAACTCGTAGGAGAAACATGTAGGTCTCGCACATGTAGGCGGTCATCAGACATAAATTGATCGCTTTAGAACAATGCTAAATGACTTAATGTTGAACTTACAGTTAAGAAAATGTGTCTCATGTGTATATTATTATACGGTTTGCTAGTTTTCTTCATTCTTTAAATAAATTAGCTGGATCCGAAGAACTTCAGTATTGTTCAGTAGTTAGATACGTTCCTGCCAATAACTTAATAATTTCAGCCTCACTTCAAGTACTCCGACCTGTTTGCTGCCATATGCGTGGGGACGACAGCTATAGAAGAGGTCAGGTTGGTGAACTTTAGAATTCCTACTCTTCACACAGTGTAGTTGGGAGTAACTTCGTCCCTCGCTTTCACTGTTATTGCGGTACAAACACAAACTGTTGTGCGTCATCCTTGGCAACATGGAGTAGGAAAGAAAATGGTATATGACGGGTTAACATACTCCCTATAGAATTTTCCTGTTGTAGCACGCAACACTCTCGCGTCTTTATCCATCGCAGGACGCCATCCAGCAACCTCTGAAATGTTGCGGCAGCGTATTTTTAAACCAAATGGCTTCCTTCTAGACTGCCAAGTCCCACCAGTGCTTGAGAACGCTGTCTCGTGCCTGTCCACCTCTGCCACCTCTAACTGATGATATGCACTACTCAAATCAATCGTGGAAAAATATTTACTGCCGCCCAAATTGTCGATTACATGCATGAAATTCGGTACCGCGTACACATCTGAAACTGTCTGGCTTTTCAAATGCCTTTAGGCGCAGCAAAACCTATATAGTGTCATCCAGTCGGTCGATTTTTTCATAATGTAATGGTATTTGCACTGTGCGGCGAATCCGAATATTCTGTCACGCCATTCTTTATTTGCTGCTAAATAAAGTCGTTCAACAACTGCTGCAAATTGCGAGAAACCCTGTATGGCTTCTTATATATCGGAGGGTTGTTGCCCGCTGGAATTCTGTGCTGCGTGATCTTCGTCGCCGGCAGTGGCCTTTGTGCGATAAACAAATCGTAAAACTCTATCACCACAAATTCAATTTCATCCCTATCACCTCCCTTTAAGTGTCAAATATTTTGACGCATGACAGTTTCATGATGCTTATTGAAGAAGTCTAGCCCCAGAATTGCGTCATAACTGTCACACACCTTACAAACCACTTCCATCTCTTCATGGAAACGTGTGCCACTGATTGAAAGCCGGCCGCGGTGGCCGAGGAGACTAAGGCGCTCCAGTCACGGTCTCCACGGCCACTACGGTCGGAGGTTCGAATCCCCATTGGGCATGGATATTTGTGCCGTCCTAGTTCGTAAGTAGTTCATAAGTAGTTTGTAAGTTTAGGGACTGATGACCCCGTAGTTAAGTCCCATAAGCTTAACAAACATTTGAACATTTTGAACTGATTGAAAACACTAACACAGTACATCCCAACGACCGCAGATTACCATCTCTTATTCCACTTAACCTAAACCTCGGTGGGTCACACTTCCTCCCTCCAACGCACCTACTGACTATAATTCACACATTGGCCCCAGTATCCACCAGAAACTTATAATTATGTTCGAACTTCCAAGGTCCCTAACAATCAACAATCAGCCGTTGCATGCGTCATGACTGCATCAAATGTTTGTGGGAAACTGGGACATCGGCACCTGCCCCCCCCCCCCCCCCATTGCAGTTTATCGGACCCCTACTCGAAATACTCCTCTTTTTCCCTACACTCCTTGCTTGTGTGTCATTTCCTGCGACACACATCACATAGCGGCTGCCTACAATTCCTCACTATATGGTCCTGAAATTACAGCTGAAACATTTCTCCCTGCCAAAGAAACATAACGTCGCTCCCTGGACCTCGTTGACACATCTATTTCTTCAAAGGCCATGGCAATACAGCTTCAGATGAGGGCTTAGGAAACTCAGCTCTTACCCGACGAGATGTCTCAGTAGGCAATCTATGCAAGAAGGCGTCCAATGCCCTTTTTCCGCTTCTTGCAAGATAACCCTATTAGTTATGTCATTATTCGTCAGCTGATATGTATTGATGGTAATCTTTCTAATCCTATTGACGAAACTGTCAAGTGTCTCCTTATTTCGCTGGCTAATGGCATTCAATTTCTCTCTGTAAAACCTATAATTATTCTATTTTTGAAATCGTCTCATCGAACACTTCTTTAAGTCATCAAATGTCATCGTGTTCCATAATTCTACGTGATACAAAACATTTGTCTTGGCTTCCCCCAACTAAAGGCAGTTTCGTGATTTGCAACAGCTGCTCGTCTGACCATAAACCCAATTTAGCTGCTGCCAATAAATCATCAAATAAAGCCCTAGTTTGCCAGGGAAAGGGGTTACAAGGGTAGCTGCGGAGGAATCAAAGATAGAAGGAACTGCGCCTGTTTGGCGAACATTACCTAACTGTTGTGACAATCTTCAGTTGAGCTACTAGACCCTGAACAGCTTCCTCCATCGGAACTCCCTATGGGGTTCGGAAGTCAACTTTGCTCTGCCTTCCTTCTGCACTATAGCAACTTCTTAGTATTCACTTCAAACAAAACAAAACTACAAAAAGAATACCGCTCAGAGTACTGCCATATACCCTAAGACCCATTAACCTGTGAACACGCCCAGTATGCATTCACCAAATTAACTATCCAAAACATACCAATTTCCTCAAGAGTGAAGACTCAGGCCATGCCAAAAGCCTTTCCCTCCTTGCACTGGATGTAGTGCGCCCTGAAAGCGATGCAGAGCACGTTCAGAGCATACTTGTCTACCAATCCTCGCTACCTGAAGGAGATAATACCCTCTTGTATAGTTCCAGAGAGGTCTCTTTTGTCACCTCTTACGTTGGTACTACACTAAGAACAGGCCATCTCGCCATCTTGCCAAGTAAGCCACCCAGCGTAGCCATGCGTTCTTACTAAAGTAAACTAGGCCCAAAGCCGAGATGGCGACTGTAAGCCATTGCACGGTAGTCAGTCAATATTAAGAGCAACCTTCCACATCCATACGAACACACAAGTTCAATCACACAGGTGGGAAAATATATAAACAGGGGCATTGATAGGAATAAAATAATTCACATACAAATAGACAATATTAATTGCGGGGAAACACTTAAGAGTAACCAATAACTAAAAATGGAACACGACCACACATTCAGTGGACGTGTTTCAGGATCATCTAATATATATCATATAATTAATGAGTAATGTTGTTAGTATTAATGTTAGTTATGGGATTTAATTGTGGCCTAATATTTAAAATAAGAATGAAAAGAAATTTTTGCCATACGTCTGTTTAATCTAAATTTGCTATCTGATACTGTTTGATGTAAAACGAATAAATGATTTGCTACAATATCAGGAATTATAAGTAGTCATTCAAAATGAAATGTGTAGTATCAATTTAAAACTGCATTATCAGCAGCGAATACTTCTTAAACTAACTGTACTAATTTTGTTCCTAAGTAAATAATTTCTGATGATAGAATTGGAATTACTCTTGCAACTCAAAATGATACTTGTCCTCCATGTAACACATATCCTATGAGTGCAGTTGCTACTACTATATATCCATTTACTCATGTATTTATATTGAAGTATAAATAAAAAAAAAATACTCGTCCTACATGCAAATAAATATATATAACGAATATTTATGCCCCGTTTGCATGTAATGTTCGAATAATTCAACCATTATTTACGTCTCGACAGTTGTGAATTACTCGTTTAAAGGCTATTTCAATATTTTCTGTGTTATGTATATTTAAAAATAATCTTGTTTTAATTTTGTTTTGAATATTATCCTAGTGGTGAACCAAAAATTCATAGAATAAAATATCTGTAGTTTCTGGTAAATCAACTAAGGAATTATCAATAAATTTACTTGTAGGGAGTTTAACTCTAGAGCGGGCGCACTAGCTGGCGTATTTCATACACTAGTGTCATCTGTTGCTCTCTGCCGTAGAAATGCCAAGTATTATAGCCATCTAATGGTTGGTAACATTATATACATAGTTTAGCTTATGTTTAATTGTGACAGAACGTTTCCAGCATCAACAGGTGAAGGGCAATAATAGGTTATTACTGAAAGTGAAGTATCAGTGTACTGTATACACCATGCACCTTGTCATGTAAGTGCTATTTCAAACTGTCTTCGTCATAGGTTGTACTTTTTTATGAAGTGTTGTGCAAAATAGTGTTCTATTTTGAGACGTCTGTTACTATATTTCATTAGGTCATGTTCACAGCTTATGTTTCTAATTTCGGGGCCAAAAAATACTTGACAGATGAAGAATAAGAATACCCTCCTTTAGAGGTGCTTGCGGAAGAAGCATGGAGAAGATGAGTAATATTATCCACTGAACATGATAGTGTCCCTGAAATTCAGTTTGATAAAATATTACGTTCCTTAGATAATGAAGATGAAATAAAAAGGAAATTGATGATCACTTATGCAGAAGCAAGATTTGTCAGGGCCTAAAATGACAGCACATGGTAACGTAGAGGTAACTGAACATTTTCACAAAACCATCATAAATGAATCTGTGCATTTAACGAACGCATAAAATGAGAAAAAGACATGAAGACAATTATTCTAAAGACAGAGATGCTAAATTGATTGATTTATCGAAATGAAATTTGCGCAGTATTAAACGTTCTTTTTTTGCTTGACATCAAAGGTGGTAACCAGATTAATGGATTGGAACTTCGATCAGATTGTGGAATTGGAATGATTGATTTGAAACCCTGCCTGAGTCACAAGAGATTTATATTCCTTCTCATATTTGATGGCAAAGACACTAGGGATGTTTGACCTACAAGTAGGTTAACAACTATTTGGAGCTTTCTGGATGCATTTACGGAAAACTGCATGAATAGTTACAGTGCTGGAGAATTCCTTACTATTGGCGAGAATCTAGAAGCATTCAGGGGCCGTTAAAGCTTCATAGAATAGATTACCAATAAACTAACTAAATGTGGCATCCAAACATTTGATCTGTGGGATGCTAAATAATTCTATACTGGTTTGTTGGAAGTGTTATGTGCCGAACAGCCAGAAGAACCAATATGTGTTTCTAATAAGCAATTTGAAATTATGTCCAGATTGACAGAATCGATAAAAGGCACAAATAAAAATCTGACAATAGATGATTATTATATTAGCTATCTCTCTCTCTCTCTGCTGCTAAACAAAACTACTTGTGTAGGAACCCTAAGAAAGGACAAAAAAGAAACACCGCCTGAGTTTTTGCCTAACAAGAACAGAGAAATCGATTCCGAAACTTTCGAATTCCAGAACGATCTTACTCTGATATCGTATGTACATAAACGTGTTAAATCTGTTGTAATAATTTCCTCGATGCAAAATTAAGGAACAGTATATGAGACAACAAATGAAACTTTAAATTATACTTAATTGTAACTTGACAAAGGGTGCGGTTGATACTGCTGACCAAATGTGTAATACGTAATCAGGAAAAAGAATGACAAGAAGGTAGAAAATCGGTATATGCTATGCATTGTTAACGTGACAGGTATCAATGTGCAGATGCTGTTTCTAGAAAATGAAAAGAACGAGGAACATTCACACCGGGTCTTCCTAAAGAAACTTTCCTTTCAGTTCATGAAACCCCATCTTATCGAAAGATATGCGATACCACGTTTTCCAGGTGATGTTAGCAATTATCTATGTTGTTACAAAGTCCAAGAGACGCATATACAAAAGCAACCAATGGAGAAGAAAGGTAGATGTGGAATTTGTGTAAGTGCAAAGAATAGTCCCATGACAATTGGATGTATCCGCTGCGGAATAGTCGTGCGTTCTGAGGCGCTGTGCAGCGGTGCGTTCGGCCGTTCGCTGTGGAGGTTCGAGTCCTCCCTCGGCCATAGGTGTGTGTCCTGTCCTAAGCTTAGTTTAACTTAGTTTATGTAAGCCTAAAGACTAATAGCCAAGCAGTTAAGTCCCATAGATTTACAAACATTTGACATTTGAATTGGATGTAACTCCTGCAAAGATCCTCTGATATTCTCTGATATCGAAGACAACTAATTTGGATGTAAATTATCCATTGTTACAAATCAGCTCTCGTAACACAGCTAAAACTATTTTTATGCGTAACTTTAAATGTACCTTAAATCATTGTATGATGTAATGTAAACTGCTGCAGTAAATGATAGAGCAACAACATGAAATCACAAATTATGATCAATGTGTACAATATGACCGTGTGCCTACTCCTCTAACGTTAAACAGCGCACCTGCTGTAAGGTTAAACCTGAAGGTATATTCATAAGTTTAATTATTTTATTTAATGGATTGGACCCAGATTAAAATTAGCAATTTTTAATACTGCTGATATTGCAATAAATTAATATTAGTATTATTTTAATAACAAGTGCTGCTTTATTATATAGTTTTAATAGCGTGTTACTATTTCTTGCTAACTTAGTGAATGGTAAATGTTAATAATTTTGTATTACAATTAGGTCTGCAAATATTATTTTATCTGTAATGTTTAAAGTTAATATTACAATTATTCTTATATCTAATTTGAAAATCACTTAAATTGATATATTTTTGAATATTTCATTTGATGCCTTTCTTGTTATGTAAATAAATAGAACTAATATACCACCAAGAAATATTCATCAAATTACACATAAGTACTCTGAAAGTCACAATGAAATTTATGGCACAGTGTTCAGCGAACCGCCTTTATGATATTACTCTACAGTTACATTCTCTTTCAGCTAGCGCGAAAAAGGAACACCTGAACATTTCCGTTTTTCGATCTGATTTCTCTTATTTTCTGATGATGATGATGCCTCCGAATATAGGTGGATGCTTACAAAATATGTTCGCCTTCGAAAGAGGAAGCCGGTGAAAGAAATTTCGCTACTAGATGACGCCGTAACGAATAACACCTTTTTTCTATTTCCATCCCAACTTGTCCATCATTTCCGTGACATTCCCTCCCATATATCGCGATAATACAAATCTAGCTGCCCTTCTCTGAACTTTCTCTATATCCTTCGTCAGTTCTACTTGGTGGGGATCCCACAATTCACAGCAGTACTCCAAAATAGGATGAACAACTGTAGTGTAGGTAGTTTCTTTAGTAGAAATGTGGCAACTTCACAGTGTTATTCCAATCAAACGTAGCCTTTGGTTCGTCTTCCCTACAATTTGTTCTATGTGTTCTTTCCAATTAAAGTTGTTGATTATTGTTATTCCTAGGTATTTAGTTGAATATACATTCTTTAGATTTGACTGACTTAGAGTGTGAATGAAGTTTAAAGGATTGCTTTTAGTGCTCATATAGATTAATTAAAACTTCTCATTGTTGATTATCAATAACTGCCAATTTTGGCACCATGTTGGTATTTTATCTAAATAAATTTTCAGCTGCTTTTGATCTTTTGGTGACTGTACTAACCGACAAATGGCAGCAGCATCCACGAACAGTTTAAGAGAGGTGCTTACGTTGTCTCCTCAATCTTGTTGTTATAACACTTCACTGGGGGACGCCAGATATCACTTCCGTTTAACTCGATGGCTTTCCATCAATTACAACGTAGTGTGTCGTTTCTACAAGAAATCAGGATTCCAACTGGACAACTATGGCTGTATTGCATAAGCACAGAATTTGATTTGAAGGTGCATGTGAGGTACAGTGTGAAAAGCCTTCCGGAAATGAGGAGGTCTTCGCATAATTACATATTATAATACCCAGGATTTGAGTGGAAAATTACTTAGATACGCGTTCTTCTGGAAATTTAGAGGTGTAAAATTGCACCTTTAGACATCGCATAATTTTGTAATATAATACCCTTGACGTTATTTGTTAGAACCATTTCACTTTAGATGTCACGTAGTGGTGTAACATAATTTCTTAGAAATACATGCACATTTAGACGCCACGTAATTATGTATTATAATACCCTTGACGTCATTTCTTAGAAAATGTCTCCCCTCTCATACATGGCCTTGTGAGCTCAATGACCTGGCTATTACGTCAGGTTTAATATGTTACCGGTGATCTTGAAGTGTTTCAGAACGTTGATACATATATTGCTCCTGTGATATTTCCGCTGCCTGCTGCATGTCTCCTTGTTATAACTGTGACTGTCTGTACTCGGCTCAGCCACCAACATCAATAAACAGCAGCGCTCCAAACTCGAGACCGGCTTTCGAATAAAGAGCATATTCTATCTCGTCTTTCTCGGACACAAACTCATAACTTCCTCATCTATGAGCATGAATTAGGGCAGATAAACCCCTCTCCAAGCGGAGGATATCTAACCAACTCAGATCGGTTGTTGGCTGCCTCATTCAAAATGTCCTACAAGGCACACAGTCCAGATCTGGAGCCCAATAGCTTGATACCATTTAACATTATAGTCGAAGATCACCTTTCTGTTACGTATTTGAAGTTAATACGGTCCGACTTAGACTTCACTTTCTTTCTTTTATTTTTTTGAAGTTCCTTCAGGGCAGGCTGGCAGTGGCATCCTACGGCCCTCTTCAGCCGAGCTTATTTACAATTTGAAAGGTGTAAAAATGAAATGAACTTGAAGGTTTCAATGCAGAATTTAAAAATTGAGAAGGCGAAGGATGTGGGGAATAAAAAACAATATATGAGCTGAACAAAAACATATAGTCTCTATAAAAGTGCCACAGTGGGTAAAGAACGTGGAGACTTGCACTGACATAGATCATGATTACAGAGACTGGCACTTTACTTAAAACACACAGCTAGGATTAGTTCTGCTGGATGTAGCAGTTTCATCACGATAAAACATCTCTGCAAATAACAGAGCACTTCATAACACAGACGGCGCACTGGGAAAATGACTGCATTGAGAGAACCCTGCAGGGCTGGGGGAACATGCGGTACACACGGGAACATTGGGGAAGGGTGCGATAGACGGGTGCGGAAACGCAAGGACTGCAGGAGGAGGGGGAAGAGGAAGCAAAAAGAGGGGAGGGAAGAGAAGAGCGGGAGAGGAGGCGCTTCATTTGTGGTGAAAGAGGGGAGAGTATTAGAACTAGAGGGGGAGGCGGCGGTCGTTACTCTGGGAAAAGATGTGTAGTGTGGGGGATGAAGGAAGGAGGGTTGCAGTGGTGTAGGCCTGACAGAGTCGCTGGGTCAATGAGGATGGGAGAATCTAGAGGGTTGAGGCACTGGTTGTAGTAAGTGAAGAACTGGGAGTGGTGGGATTGGAGGAGGTGCTGCAGTTGGGCTTGGTAGGTGGCATGGGCTAGGAAGGCAGTGTCGTCAGCCTACTGAAGGAGGTGGATGGGAGGCTGGGGCTGGGGCATATCTGTGGAGTAAAGGATGTAAAGGAGGGTTGAGAGGATGGATCCATGAGAATTCCAGTGGAGAGGTAAAACAAAAGGGCGTTGGATGGGCATTGCCATAGGATGCGTGGAGCGAAAAACAGGAAGCAATGAAACAGACATAGTTAACAGGGTGCAAATAGGCCTGGAGCTTGAAAAAGAAGTCGCAATGTGATATGTAGTCCTAGGGATTTTGTATGTCAAGGTAGACGAATATGCCAGAATGATGGGAGTTGAGTTGGACAGGGAGGAGGCAAGTGGGGTGTAGGAGTTGGTCATCAGCCGAGAAGGAAGGTCAGAAGCCACATTGGGAGAGGGGGAAGAGTTGGTTTTGACAGAGATGTTGATGAATGTGGAAGGACAGGATGGTTCCTGCGGCCTTACCGAACACTGAGGAGAGGCTAATGGGACGATAGAACGAGATAGTGTATGTGGGCTTGTTGGGTTTGGTGAACATCAGGCTATGGCAGGTTTTCTACAAGTCAGTGGAAGACGATGGTGTAAAGGATAACGTTTTAGGGGGAGTTGAGGCAGTATGTTAAGAGTAAGAGTGGGCAGTAACACAGGTTTCAGTGAGACAATTGTGGCAAGGGACGGTGTTGCGTTTATTGCATAGTGTTAATTTAATGTCAAGGGGATTTACGGGTGTGTTTAATTCTGCGGAGGAATGTGGTCCAAGTACTGGAAGCTGGGGGCGTGCAGAGTAGCAAAGTTATGAGTATGCCCAAGGACTGTGAGAAAGAGGGAGTCATGAAAATGTGGGTTATTTGGGATGGAGATGTTTTGGAAGAGGTAGGAGGCCCAGTATTCTGCCCTGCTGGAATTGTGAGAAAAACGATGGTCATTGTGAAGGAGTGGGTAGTTGGGGATGGGTTCACGGCCAGTAAGGCGGTGGAAGGCCTGCCTGCGGGTAATTTACAGAATTGGAGGGGAGAATGGCATTAATATCGTTACATCTCTCACAACAAATCTGTCGGCCTTTTCCTGCTCAAGAGTTTTCTGAACTGTCGTTGTAATTGCTAGTGATGTTGAAGTGAGTACCGGTCACGACTTTGCAAAAGGGATCGCTAAGGGTGCCAGTATTCCATAACGCGGAAGACAGCCTATAGAGGGAAAGTGGGGCGGTGCAGGTGATTGGTTTTGGTGGGGATGTGGGCTGGAACGTGTCAGTAATGGACTGGTGTAGGAAGGAAGAGGTGTAGTCTATGTCGGCAGGTGTGTGGAGGGGGAGAGTGGCTTGCAATCGAATATTAACCCTTTGCGTGCCGCACCTGCGCGTCCGGCTGGCCGAGTAACGCTGCCGTTGCGGCCCCCTAATCCGTCTACCTGCACTGGCAGCTGTCTCCCCGGATTATAGTCTGTTACTGGAGCTGTCCGCTCGGCCGTCCTCGCCCTGGCCTGAGTATTTCAGCAACCACGGCGACCGCTATAGTCTCGCTGTCATTGTGCTCGCCAATGTTGCAAATAAACGCAGTATATCAGGATGTTTACTCCATAGATTTGAATCTGGAAATGATTGCTCGACAGACATAATGTACACCGAAACTGCTTACGCTGCTAACATGTAACTCACAGGTCATTCCATGTAAAATCGCCTAATGTCGGAACATTTTCCTGTTCGACCAACATGGGAAATTTTATGTGAACAATCGAACATGTCCCCAAAGAACAATGATAAACTTTAAGATTCGTTGAAGCAATACTGACACTTGTCTGACCCCATATGCGGCTTTGAATTCCTGACGAATTTGAGCTGTTTTAACTCGGGCAATATTTCGGTGAAAGATAAAAAATTTTGCCATCGTATACACCTGTATGCGTTCTTATTGGAATAATATTGAAAATAATTTTACATGCTATAAAAAGCCAGAAAAGTTCCGGTAAATTTGCAGAAAAATCGTTGCCCAAAAAAATCAACGTTCGGCGTGTTATATCTCAGGGACTAAAGGTATAACGAACGTGAAACTTGGCATGTGGTAACCTAACAATACAAGGTTCTGAAGCATGAAGTTTTTTGTATGTGGCGCTTTCCAATAATTAATAAATTAAGTGCAAAATTGAAGATATTAGAAAACGATAAAATTGTGGTATTTTCAACCTTAGTTTGACAAAAACTATGCTGTATAAAACTTTCCAAACTTGGCTGATTACAAAGACCATTATATCAACTGCAATAAAAGTGTGTTTTTTCATCCGACGCCGGCGAAAAATGCAAGTTAATATGAATCAAATTTGAACGCGTAAATCGCGGCTCGAAAAAAGTGTAAACTTTGGATTCTTATATCTCCTAATGTAAATGTATGCTGAACATGAAACTTCATATTTAATAGGTTAGCAACACAGCGATGTGGAAGAAAAAAAATTCAGCCACCTACTATTTTCCAATAACGTAAAAAATGGCGATTTTTCTGACAAGGTGAAAATAGTGTTAACTATATTTGACACATCTTTTAGGAATACCGGTTTCTCGTAAAGCTTCAAAACCAGTCCCATACAAAACAACATGTTTTAAGGAACCACAGACATATAGGTTTAATTCCCAACTTTGAGTAACAGTAGAACACAAATTGAACAAACCAGGCGAAAAATAATGCTGTGAAGTATGTTCTGCGTTTGGAGTTTTATATCTCATTGATGAAAGCCATGATATATGTGAAACATTGCACATAGCAACTTAGTAACGTAAGGTTTTCCAGTGTAAAATATAATTAATTTCTACAAAAATCCGTTCAAACTTAAAATTTTCGAAAATTATAAATATATATTTCATTCTATTTCCTTTTTGATAGTTTGTTTTTGCACAATTTAATTGAATCTATTCACAGTTGGAAGGAGCATGTTTTCAAGCATCCAGAAAATCACGCTGGTTTTCCTCTGTGTGCTAACAATACCAGAAAATGACAGAAAAATTTGAGGCAATGTACCGCGATAACAGGCTTCAATGTAGCAATCTATTGTTCGTTATTAAGTTACATGTGCTTTTTGTTTTGAAATTGGTAATTAATATCTCACAATATTGCGTTGATCGATGGTGAACTTGAGACAGACCGGCATGCAGCCCTGAGCGGCTACTGACGTCCGCAGGCCCACAGGCAGTGGAACCGGCTGCGGTATAACCCCTATTTAGAGTCCAGGTACCAGCCAGGTCGCACGGTGGCCGCAATGTGGACAAGCCAAGCTGTCTTAAGGCGTCTCGCTGCGGAGTGCGCGGTTGCTCGCCTTTGGAGGTTCGAGTCCTCCCTGGGGCATGGGTGTGTTTGTTGTCATTAGGTTAGTTTACCTTAGTTTAAGTAGCTTGTAACCTACAGACTGATGACCACGCAGTTTGGTCCGATAGATTTACAAACATTTTGAGCTGCACAGTGAATGCCGTCTGCAGGGCCCACGGCAAATACCACTGCAGTGGCAAACAACGTTCTCAGGTCCCACGGCAAGGTGGAGCGCCGCGGCACTCAAAGGGTTAATGGAACACTGGTAGGAATCGCAGTTGGCACAGGAAAAGTCATGGACTATTTTAGGAAAAATAACAGAATGGGAAACACAGGCTGGGCAATGGTGAAGAGTAGATTGTGATTAGGACGGTGGCGTGGTCACTACTTATGAGGTCGAGCATATCTGCCTTGAGGCGCCTGAGGAGGTTGCGAGTGGCCACAACGACGTCAGTGGTGTTATTTTTGTGGCTAGTGGATTGTGGAAGGGGTACAAGGTCGTCCCAAAGAGAGTTGGCGATGAACTGACGCAACCGCCAGTGTTCAGCAGGGATCAAGGAAGAAAGGTTAAAGTCAGTGGCAAACCACATAGTTTGCGAAGGATCTGTTGAAGTGTGAAAGGAACTCACAGGGGAGTGAGGAGGTTCATTGGACATAAATTGTGACTAGTGTGACTATAAGGGAGGGGTAAATGGAGCTGAGAAAGAGTTGTTTGTTGGGATCATTAAGGAGAGGTTGTAGCCAGACAAGGTCGTGATGGTGGTGGCAGATCGCACTCCTATATATGTAAAGGTAGAGGGAGCATCTCTGCGTTAGAGGAAGCAGCGAGAGGTACTGATGGGACGATGGGGCTGTAGCAACGATTCCTAATGAAGGAAGGCGTCCAAACGGTGTTGGGAGACGGTAAGCATGAATAGGTGCATACTGGCAGAGAATGAGCGAATGTTAAGGTGGGGTTCTGCAGAGGGGGGTAGTTTGTAGATGGGTTAAAGGTTATGGGTGTACCTTCTACAAGGATAACCTGCTGAGAGAATATGAAGCAGCAGTGGTTTTTGGGAAAAGGTGTCAGAGTCTCGAGTTGGGAAATGATGCAGGTGGTAAGGGGTATCTGCTGGAGGGCATGGGGCGTGCTGGAATCGGTGGATGTCCTGGAGGACTGTGGTGTTGAACTGGATGACATCCTCAATGGTGGGAGGGGGCCATAGAGAACTGTTGGGATGCAATGGTGGGTTGATATGGCGAACAGGGACAGTGAGTTCATGGGTGAAGAGAGTGGGGTGGGCTCTACACTTGCAGGAGTAATTAGGGTGAGGTTTGCCATAGGTGTTGCATTTGTGAGGGAAGCAGATGTTGGGGTGCTGTTTAAGGAAGTGGCAGTATTTACGTAGTGATAGGTCAGGGAGTTGCAGCAGTTGGCGGTCAGGTGGTCGCTGTACATGAGACATCATGCAGAACAAAAGGATTAAGGAGGGAAACAGGAGTGATCCACCTTGTAACATCTGTCGTAATTTGAGTGTCCCCTAAGAGAGTAAGCAATCAATGGAGGATGCATTTTTGGTGAAAATCGGCAACAGGTAAGTAGGCAAATAGGCAGTGTGGATGTACTTTGTAGATCTAATGGAGAGGTTAGGATAGGCGTTGAAATGGCCTAACACCTTCTCCTCGGTGATGCCCAGAGCGAGAGTTTGCAGTAGGTTGACAGGTTGTGGTCAGCAGGAAGAGGAGGCGGTGTAGAAAGGGGTGAAGGTGGCATGGGGTTCAAAGAGGACTCACGGAAGGCACTGGATGAGGTCTGTGTGGCATGTAGGGCTGCTGGACTTGATAAACACCTGATGTGAGGTAAGATGGGAATTGTGGAAGTATTTACAAATTTCTATTGATAGGGCTTGTTGTAGAGGAAGTGGGGATCTGGGTGAGGACGTAGGTGTGGAGTTCTGAGGGCTGTGGGGAGCAAACAATGTTCACATGTTTGTAAATCTATGGGACTTAACTACTGCATTTATCAGTTCATAGGCTTGCAAACTACTTAAAGTAACTTAACCAAACCTAAGAACAACACACACACCATGCCTCAGGGAGGACTCTAACCGCCGATGGAGAGAAACCGTGCGCTCTGTGGCAACGCACCTTAGAGCGCATGGCCATGACACAGCGTCAGGAAAGGAGTGGCAGCATCAGCGGTAGTGGTGGCTGTGGCGGTGAGGAGCGCCGTTAGTAACAGGCGTCTAGTAGTCACCGGCAACAGCTGAGAAAAGGTCCTACAACAACCATATATGGTTGGCATGGAGGCTCCCGCTTCCAGGCGGGTGGATGCGCACTTGCATATTTTTATTGGTAATTTTGGAACTCTCTACTGGGTCAGGCTGGCAGCAGCTTCAACGCCGCTCTTCAGCCAAGTGACAAATACGTGAATAACAAGGCGACAATATTATAAAAATGAGACATAGGATGGGTGACGAGCGAGAAAGGAAGCGATGAAGCGGACATAATTAAGAGGAAGAGCATCGAGTTGTAGTATGAAAAGGAGACCGGAATACCAGTGCGGTCGTAGGCCTTCTCGATGTCGAGGGAAATATGGATAGTGGCACGACGGGAGTTCATTTGGACAGAAAGGAGGTGGGTTAGGCACAGGAGATGGTCATCGACAGAGAAGGGTGGTCGGAAGCCACATTGGAAGAGGGAAAGGATCTGGTGTTGACGGAGATATTGGCGTATGCAGCAAGACAGGATTGTTTCCAGGACCTTGCTAAACACCGAGGTGCGGCAGATGGGACGATAGGATTAGGCGACAGATGGTGGCCTGCTGGGTTTGAGAAACATGAGGATACGTGCAGTGGCGGACTAAGGCTGTTGGAGGAGATCCGGGGCGGTGGTAAAACAAAATGAGGCTCCTTATCCACTTTGAGATACACGTACTACTATAGGAAAGTAACTTTTGAGACTCCCTAGTAAGAGAGGCATGGGACAGTAAAAAATATAGCTTTCCAGATTTGAAGATCCCACCCTATGACGAGAGGCCAAGGGCGCTAAAAAAAGAGCTTTCGATGTATTTGGAGGCTCCCAAGATGAGAGGCATGGGGCAGACCGACCCCCCCCCCCCCCCCACCCACCCACCCTCCTTAGTCCGCCAGTGGATACAGAAGGTGTTCCACAGGTCAGGGAAGAAGCCGGTGTATAGGACGACAGTACTGAGGGAAGAATGGGGACAGGCCCAAATATGCCTTGTGAGATGCGGGCTGTAATTAGTCTATTTTTTGTACTAACCTTGTGTTACTGTACCTTTCTCTTTATGATAATTATTGAAATATATAACATTTTTCTTTGTAGATCTTTATTTATTTTGATTTCTGTGCCTTTGCGGACACATCAGGGGTGATGGGCTCCTGGGATTGTAGTACATTCTATGTTTATATGAAAATTTCGAGATTTTAATGTTTATTGGCGCAGCTTGGCTGCTAGAAAGTGGTTTTACGTGTTGGGCACGGTCAGGCCGCGGCAGAGCAGAGACGCTCTTGGGGGTCTCGCCCTCCCACTAACTTTCGCTCGCCTTCAGGGAAGGATGAGAGGGGCTGGCTTGACCTGTTTGACGCCGACGCTACAGGCGGCGGAGTATGTGGAATGCTTTACAATGCTGGCTTGCGGTTTACGGTGGGCGATAGCAGGGACTGCCGTTTATGTCATTCGGCCGTTTCGCAAGAGAGGAAAGTTTTCTGCCCGTCTGGCGCCCCAGGGTTTGGCTCCAGCGGCTGTATATATAGCACAACGTTAAAATTTGTAGGTCGTGTAACCATAGCTAGGAGCAAGGTGAAATTCCTTACAGAGCAGTCACCCTGGGAACGGTGAAATGCGCGGGAAGCGTTGATGGAGTGGGCGGAGCCTCTTGGCAGCTGCAGAGAACGCGTCCTGATTCGGCAGAGTTTTTTAGTATGGCAGCTAAACAATTTGTCAACGGTGCTACGCCATCCGATTGGTTTGACTATTAGCCGTTAGCAGATATTGGTGCGTCTTTTCACGTGTGGGTGTGGCCGCCCGGCACTTGTCGTGAGCTGCGGCAGAGCGTGAGGACGTACGGGACTCCTGTGTGAGCGTCCGAGGGGTAAGCACCTCGGGACAGGCTCTCGTGTCTGAGCGTCCGAAGTGTATGGACCTCGCGAGACTCCAGTTCGAGCGTCCGAAGTGTACGGACCTCGGCAGACACAGAATACTCCGTTTAGAATCGCGGGGAGGACATCGTCTTAAACGATCCTCTGGTTAGACTTGTGTGTGATTCCGAAGATTCGGACCTTGTAGAACTTGTGTTTACTTCGCGGACGTTACATTGTCCTGTGGTTACGCTGTGAGCGGTCACAGTTTAGTTTTCGTTTTGCTAGAAGTCGCTATTTGAGCATTCACGCCTTTGCGAATCGGGCATTGTTTTTACAGATCTTATTACGCAAGTGACTGATCGATTTGTGCCAAGTGGCTTTTGTGTCACCTATGCAAAATATTGATTAGTCTGTTAGTGTGATAGAATCGCACACCAACTGCCTAGCGACGCCGACGCTGTGTTAAGTTAAATGTCGACCCTGCTAAACAGGTCGCAGCAATTACGGTCGGATAAAAAAAAATCAGCTCATCCGCTCCCACCGCCTGTTGCCTGCGAGCCTGAGACGCTGCCGGCAATGATCATCTGTGTGGGTAAGGTGACGCACTTGCTGGAGGGTTATATGAATCAGACTTGTTGGATTCAGTCCCTTATTTTATTCTTTTGAGATCTGCCTATTTACTTTGGGGAGCTTAGGGCTAACGATAATTCAAATCAAATGTTTGCTTAGTCTATGGGACTTAACTACGGGGTCATCAGTCCCTAAACTTACAAACTACTTATGAACTTTTTACGAACTAGGATGGCACAAATATCCATGCCCGAGGGGGGATTCGAACCCCCAACCGTAGTGGCCGTGCAGACCGTGACTGGAGCGCCTTAGTCCCCTCGGCCACCGCGGCCGGCGCTAACGATAATTTCAACCCCTGTGTAACCAATCTAATAGCATTCTGTTTTGCAAAACCTCCGACCTTTGACTCAGCCAGTCATTTTTGTGTCTCAATGTTTTAACGTTTGTAAAAGATTGTGTGAATACCATTATCTGCTTTACATGATAGGAAATGTCATCTGAATGTTTAATTGTAATAAATTGATTCTGAGCAGATCGTTTTTCATTTAAGAACGTTCCTTTTTCATTATTTTGGAGGGAAAGTACATTTTTGTTTGGTACAAGTGATACATTGTAAGAGAGTAGGAATATTTATTATATGTTTGCATCTATGATCACATCATAGCTGATCAGTAATATTTTAATTTTTCCATATTTTGGATAAATATGGTGGCGACCCAAGATAATTAATTGCTGTCCTAAATAGATATATATTAATTCCTAACCAAGGACATAGTTCACACCTGACAACTCCAGCCATAGAACAATCGACCTACTTTACACTTGGCGATCCTGCCATAGGATTATCGAATGTTAGGAGATTCTGTGATGTGGTCATATGTTGTTCAGTTGCAGGCAGGCCAAGCCCCTTATTTGTAGTTAGTTTTTAGAAGTTTTCATGTGCGCAACGCGTCAGCAAGTGTTCCTTTGCAGCGTTCATGTAATGTGGTTTCTGCACCACACAACGGCGTTGTTTTTACGGCGTTGACATTGACGGCGTCATTTTGCTTGTGTTATTTGGTGGGCAAATATTTATGTACGTGTTTTTAACAGTTATTCGCGTACGAAATTTATTATTGTCACGGACATTTGATGTGTTTTAATCTCAAATACTCAGGCCCATACGTTGTACGCCGGGTAGACACTTGCGTATAAAAGTTGGTAAATTTGTGTATTAAAAATTTATGATTACTAGGAGTAGGGCTAGGCTTTTAGAAAATACTTGTTTCAGTAAACAGTGCCACAATGAGTGACACGGAGCGCCATTCAGATGATTTTGACTTTTCTAGTCGTCGTGAATCATGTAGAAAACGCGACTTGAGTAAAGTGTCAAGAAAAGGTTCTAGAGAAATATTAAATAGACAGAGTTCAGTAAACAACTCAAGTGAAAGTGAGATTGAAATTACTCACAGTCACAATAAGAGCAAAATGTATGCTCATAGTAATGAGGGAACTTATACAAAAGCGCAAAGCCGCAAGCCAACAGTATCAAGGTCGTCCACTCCAGCTGGAAATTATGAGGATATTCAGCTGGGGGATTTCATGAGATATTTAATTCATGATAAACAAGAAAGAAAGAAATACAAAAACTAGAAAGAGTTGTATATGCTCGTGTTAGTGAAAATGCCGACAAAGTAGGGAGAGTTATCGATGCCCGTTTGGGTGAACTCAAAGAGGAATTATCGGTAGTCAGACAAGAACTTATTTCTATCGGTAAAACAGCGACTGAAGCAAAGGATACGGCAATAGAGGCAAAGAAAGACGCCAGAATTGCTCGCTACGAAGCAGCTGGTGCAAGAAAGACGGCCGAATTGGCCAAAAGAGTCGCAGTAAAGTCACGGATTGACATCGCTAATGTCAAGAAAGTAGTTGCCACATTACGCTAACAAGGAAAGGAAATTCTGAAGGAGACAACAGAAAAAAATCACAGAAAATTCAAAAGCGATCGCTGAGATTACAAATCAGCAGACAGAAATAGCGGAAATCAAAGAGGCACAAGCTAACATTTCTTCACAACAGAAGAAATTGAGTCGCGATATAATAAAAACTCGCGGCGATGTAGATAAAATTGCGACATTGTCGACAGCGGCCAGAAGTACGGAAAATGCGGGAGAAAGTGCGGATCGTGTACCACGCGAAATAGATAGTCCCACAGAACCGCGACAGGACGAAAGAACTCATGTCTTCCGTCACCATTCGCCAGACATAGGGGAATAAAACACTCGGGGGGAAATTTAACACAGTGTACACACACGATCCGAGGCAGATGATAATTGCTGTCGTCTACGTAGGACAGACTCCCACCTCCACGGATCAGCTGTTTCTGAGAGGTATGCTCCAGCTGGTAATAATCAGCAGAGCATGAGAACGGAAGGGTACGCGCAATACGGCGGTGGAGCCACAGCATATAAGCCATTCGATCTGAATCACTTCCTGTCTGTACAGAATTTTCAGATCTATCGTGAATCGAACAATGTACTGCTCCCGAAGTCGTTCATTGCACAGTTTGATAGAATACTCCAGCCAGAGTGGCCACTGCAGTATAAATTTGAATTCATTTGCGGCCATCTGCAAGGGAGCGTGGCGGAACACGTGCGCTCTGTGGCGGAATCTTGCACGTCATATGAGCAGTTCAGGAAAACGTTTCTTGCTTCGTATTGGCCTTCACAAGTGCAGGAGCGAATCCGTGATGAAATTGTTATGGGATGCGACATGTTGTCCGCCGGTTTCAAGAACCCAGTCAAGTTTATGGATTCACTAATAAAGAAAAACAGAGTCCTTGATAACCCATATTCGGACAAGGAAATTATGAAGCACTGCTTTACCAAGCTTCCTGAAGGATACCAGAGGAGCATGATAGGAAAATGCGACGGAACTCTTGATCAATTTATTTCCGCGCTTAGAGAGGCAGATTACGTAGAAATCCGACACAGGAGGCGTCCTCAAGATAACAGAGACGAAAATCCTCCGCAAAATGGAGGCAATAATTCTTGGGAAAACAACGGCGACCGTGGGCGAGAGAAGAATCGCAAACGCAGGTGGATTAGTGGCAACGAATGGAAAAAGAGGAATCATAACAAAGAAAACTGGCGCAATAATGATAATGACGGCCATCAGAACCAATCCTTTTTCAATAATAATAGTTTAGGACAGGGCCAAAACAATGCACAATGGCAAAATAACGATACACCCCGATTCCAGAACAAGAATAATGGTTAATTGGCAGTCACAACAAGTTCAGCAGTGGTCGTCTGCCCAAGGTAGTGGTAACCAAGAAGTTTTTGGGGGTGCACCACGCCTGCCACATTAAGCCTTTTATCGAATAGACTTCTATTTTTTGTATGTACTGTAGATATATATTTTCCTGTGTAATATAAGTTTGTATTTGTACTTTAATTTGCTAATTGTTAACGTGTGCCTTTTGTTTTTAGAAATAAGTTGTGTGTAATCAATTGACTCATTTACAGGTTTTCCTTATGTTTGTTTATCGTCGTATTTTAGCATGTAATTTGGTTTTGTGATAGGGACTGGATTATCTCGACTTGCGTCCTTGAACACCTTAGGGCGGATATTTGTTATTTAATTTCTGTCTTTTTCTGAGGCGTCAGCTCTCCAACTTCTTCGTCATGTTGTTCTGTGTTTATCGTTGTTTATCTGAATTGTAATTGCCAAGTAATATATTAATATCTAGGCTGCACCAGCGTTGCTGACTGCGAATGCCATTGTATATGTCGTCTTGTGTTGGTTGAGTCTGTCTCTGTAGTGACTCTTCGAAAGTGGATGGACAATTCTCGCCGTTGACGTAAGTTTTTTCCTCAAATTGTTTTGTGGATGTTTGTTTTCGCTGTGTGTCTGTTGCGTCTGTGAGCGTTATTTGCTGTGAATAAGACTTGCTGGAACGGCTATCCACGAGTGATTTGCGTAGTCAGTCTTTGGGATCCGTAACCTTGATATGGGTGTGGGGTTACGCGTCTTTTTCGTTGTGATTTCGTGGTGTCCGCGCATATGGCGTGTTGACATTATTTTGTATCGTGTAATCGCATAAATGCGATACTAGATGATACGATTCATCACAATTGGCTAGGGCAACATTTTTCCTTCACTCTAACCATGATTGTTTATTTTCAGGGTAAACTTCTACAACATGTACACTAACATTAATCTACAGTTTCAGAATGACTGAACTGCATTGTACTCTTAAGCCCATAACAGCATGATGGGAAGAAAACTGAAGAATCTAAAGAAGACTGCAGTAAAATGACACAAGAGAATTGATATTTTTTTAAGGTACTGGTCAGGGAGAATAAACAAATTCGTATACGTTCCCAATAACCCAGTATTCCTACACTTTCCATTTGCATGTCTGTAGTACGAACTCGATAGATAGTTTCCTTGAGCATGCACTTCAGTAAGCTTGGTAATTGACAAAATAATGTTGTTTGCATGGACACTAAAGCATCTACTAACGAACTATTAATAATAATAATATCATAACTTTATTAATAAAACAATTATGTTAATATTTAGATTTTTTTACTTGTTACTAAAGAATGTCAATTAATTTTATAAAGGTACAGTGGTACCATGATAACGTAAGGAACTTTAAAAAAAGTAATTAATAGGAGCTATATAATTTTCTATTGTATTTGTTTTATATTTTCTGTTTTAAATATGAATGTTTGTATGTCCGGAGACATTCTCGCGGCACATGGGGGCCACTTCAGGCAGCTGGTGATGTGCAAGAAGAGACATAATTCTTCATAAAATGTCTGCTGGTGGTGGTGGTGTAAACGGGGCGACGCACTGACGCGCCAACGCCGTTTGCTGTCCACGGCTTCAGCCCGGTGCTATGCCTGGGACCGCACCGCTGTGTTTGGACTCGTAAAAGCGGCAAATATGTCACTCGCACCGGCGGCAGCCCGCCCGAGAGCAACACAATGGGACGCCCACTGTAAGGAACGAAAGAATGCGGAACGCAGCGCTCGCCACGAGGTCGGGCTGGGCCTCGGCCAGCCCCTACTACTGGCATGGAAACTGGTTCTCTATCAGCTGGGGGCTGCTGCCCCAAGGCCATGATACAGAAGATACTGGCCGTGTGTCCCGCCACCTGGGGCCACCTACGTCAGCGGCGTTCCCTGCGCTGTGGGGGGTGTCAGTGGCATCCAACGGAAGTGTCATGCACCTTGGCGCATGCCACGCGGCCCACTGACCCAGTCTCGGTGTGTTTACGGCGGAACCGGCTGTCTCTGAAGGGACAGCCACAGCGACGGACTGTGAGCCCTCAATGTCTCTGTGGTCCACTGAGCGACCATAAACTACCAGTGTTGCTCCTCCCACACCCACTACACCACCATTATGACTCATAAACAGTTTTTTATGCACACAACATTGTCCTGAAAAACGTTGCCAAAACAGTGCCATTTTCTATGTTGTTTAATGTGATTACACTTTTCAACACAATTTTGATATATTATGTTATTTGTTTGTCTATGATATGTTAGTAATTTTAAGTCAGAATTTGAATATTTCTATTGCATATTATTCTCTTTATTTCATTATTTCATTTTTTTGCATTTATTAGTTAGGATGTTTCTTATTTACTTGTTTGTTTTTCCAACATTGTTTATTACTAGAATAATAATTACGACATTTCTAAGCACCAGACTCATTCCCTAGAACTGAATATAATGCCCTTTGTTTATTTAAATCTGAGTCTCTTGTTTACTTAAAATCAATTTCTTTTTATATTCAGAATTTTATGTTTCTTTATTTCTTTTTGATGAATGAATGTTGTTTTTGTGTCATTAATCATGAATGTGGTAGGGTCCAGGCATCTTAATAGTATGAATGGTCATACAAGGGATAGTTTGTTTCTGTTTGGGGTTGGGGTTTTGCAATGACCATAGAGATCAACCCCAACCAAAAGATGACCCAACTAAAAGGATAGGGAGAGTGATTGGGGCCCTAGTGTCAATGAGATGAGTAAGAAAGTCATTGACAGGGGCTGTAATTAGTCTATTTTTTATACTAACCTTGTGTTACTGTCCCTTTCTCTTTACACTAATTATTGAAATATGTAACATTTTTCTTTGTAGATCTTTATTTATTTTGATTTCTGTGCCTTTGCGGACACATCAGGGGTGATGGGCTCCTGGGATTGTAGTACATTCTATGTTTATATGAAAATTGTGGAATTTTAATGTTTATTGGCGCAGCTTGGCTGCTAGAAACTGGTTTTACGTGTTGGGCACGGTCAGGCCGCGGCAGAGCAAAGACGCTCTTGGGGATCTCGCCCTCCCACTAACTTTCACTCGGCTTCGGGGAAGGAGGAGAGGGGCTGACTTGACCTGTTTGACGCCGACGCTACAGGCGGCGGAGTATGTGGAATGCTTTACAATGCTGGCCCGCGGTTTACGGTGGGCGATAGCAGGGACTGCCGTTTATGTCATTCGGCCGTTTCGCAAGAGAGGAAAGTTTTCTGCCCGTCTGGCGCCCCAGGGTTTGGCTCCAGCGGCTGTATATATAGCACAACGTTAAAATTTTTAAGTCGTGTGACCATAGCTAGGAGCAAGGTGAAATTCCTTGCAGAGCATTCACCCTGGGAACGGTGAAATGCGCGGGAAGCGTTGGCGGAGTGGGCGGAGCCTCTTGGCAGCTGCAGAGAACGCGTCCTGATTCGGCAGAGTTTTTTAGTATGACAGCTAAACAATTTGTCAACGGCGGTACGCCATCCGATTGGTTTGACTATTAGCCGTTAGCAGATATTGGTGCGTCATTTCGCGTGCGGGTGTGGCCGCCTGGCACTTGCCGTGAGCTGCGGCAGAGCGCGAGGACGTACGGGACTCCTGTGTGAGCGTCCGAGGGGTAAGCACCTCGGGACAGGCTCTCGTGTCTGAGCGTCCGAAGTGTACGGACCTCGCGAGACTCCAGTTTGAGCGTCCGAAGAGTACAGACCTTGGTAGACACAGAATACTTACTTCGCGGACGTTACATTGTCCTGTGGTTACGCTGTGAGCGGTCTCAGTTTAGTTTTCGTTTTGCTAGAAGTCTCTATTTGAGCATTCACGCCTTTGCGAATCGGGCATTGTTTTTACAGATCTTATTACGCAAGTGACTGATCGAGTTGTGCCAAGTGGCTTTTGTGTCACCTATGCAAAATATTGATTAGTCATAGTGTGATAGAATCGCACACCAACTGCCTAGCGACGCCGACGCCAGTGACGCTGTGTTAAGTTAAATGTCGACCCTTCTTAACAGGTCGCAGCAATTACGGTCGGATAAAAAAAAATAAAAAAAAAAAAAATCAGCTCATCCGTTTCCCACCGCCTGCTGCTTGCGAGCCTAAGGCCCTGCAGTCAATGATCACCTGTGTGGGTAAGGTGACGCACTTGCTGGAGGGTTATATGAATCAGACTTGTTGGATTCTGTCCCTTATTTTATTCTTTTGAGAGCTGCCTATTTACTTTGGGGAGCTTAGGGCTAACGATAATTTCAACCCCCTCTGTAACCAATCTAATAGCATTCTGTTTTGCAAAACCTCCGACCTTTGACTCAGCCAGTCATTTTTGTGTCTCAATGTTTTAACGTTTGTAAAATATTATGTGAATACCATTATCTGTTTTACATGATAGGAAATGTCATTTGAATGTTTAATTGTAATAAATTGATTTTGAGCAGATCGTTTTTCATTTAAGAACGTTCCTTTTTCATTATTTTGGAGGGGAAACAGAATACATTGTAATAGAGTATGAATATTTATTATATGTTGGCATCTATGATCACTTCATAGCTGATCAGTAATATTTTAATTTTTCCATATTTTGGATAAATATGGTGGCGACCCAAGATAATTAATTGCTGTCCTAAATATATATATATTAATTCCTAACCGAGGACACAGTTCACACCTGACAACTCCAGCCATAGAACAATCGACCTACTTTACAGTCTTTTCGTCAGGCAGTCGTGGCCGGCACCGGTGTTGCGTTTCGTGCGGAGTGTTGATTCTATGTCGGGTGCTGTGATCGGAGTGTTGAGTTGTATGGGGGGGGGGGATTCTGTCCAAGTACTAAAAGCCAGGGGCGAGCGACGGGATTGAGGTGTTGGTTCACACGTGGACTCTGGGAAGAGGGAGTAATCAAATCTTAATTTATCAGCGATGGAAAAAGTATCACTGAGTTGGGTGGCGAAGTGGTTCGCCTTACTGGCGTTGTCTGCGAAAGGAAGGTCATAATGGAGGAGCGGGTAGTGTGGGGTGGAGTGACTGCCAGTAAGACGGTGGAAGGCTTGCCAGTACTTTAAGGAATTGTGTGGGAGACAGACGTTAAAACGGGTGCATGTCTGGCGCCAGTCCCGGCGTCTTTTAGCGTTCAAGAGGTTTGCATGCCTGATACCACAACTGCTGTTGTGTATTCCTTGAACCCCATAATTTATTCGGAAACAATTCTCATTTGGTTTCATATGCTTGAGAAAACACATTTACATTAAATTTATTTGATTACATATTACTATATCTGTGATCAGGAACTGTAAGATACTCCTTTTTTTCTTTATTATGCTGCATATAAATTGGTGTCCAAAATTAAACCATATTCCCTGTCTTGTGTGGAATTCTCGGTGTAATCTTACGAACTGCTATCAGATGTCGGTACTCGCACTCCGTGTGGATGATGGCGTTCTGGCCATCGTACGACCGCACCAGCGATAACGTCACGGAACCTGTTAAATGGGGGTAGTGTTTGCTGATCTGGCCCACATCCGGTGCAGTATCGTACAGATGAAATGCCCAACAGAGTGTCTGCGGGGGAGGGCCACAGGAAGAGTGGAGACAGTACATTCTTATACCGCTGTGGGCAGATGGCTTATTTTAAGTAGTTTCTCGGATGTGAAGACAGTTTATAGAGGTGGAAGCTCAATCCCGGTGATCGGTGGATAGTCGACAATGTGTGATATTTAAGACAAACGTGTTTATTTGGTTTTAATGGGACGTCAGTATCACAGTAGCAATGCACGGTAAATGGCATCTGATCGTGCAGCGTCCACTGGGAGATTTGTATCGGTGGAAACAGGTTACACATTGCTTACGCAGAGTGGCCTTAATTTTCAGAGACCTGCTGTGTGCATACCCTGACGCAACGCATGGGGGACTGATGACCGTAGTTAAGTCCCATAGACTTTACAAACATTTGCAACGCATGGGAACGTCTCCAGTGGAGTCGTCTACATGCCAACGGGGCACTCGGACTATGGACGCGTAAACGGGCTAGGTTTAGCAGCTTTCATTTATTATGATGACGTCTTGATACCTCATGTACGGTGGTCACAAGGTTCCGTGGACCCAAAGATCGTACTGATGGAAGATGATTCCCGGCCACACAGCATGTTGTTGGTTGAGGTCTTGCATACTGAAGATTTGGCACGTATTGTATGGCCTGCTCGATCTTTCGATTTGGATCCAATATAGCAGGACTAGGATGCACAAGGGAGGTGGGCTGCATCACGTCACCATCCACCAGCCACTTTCTACGACCTAAGAGAAGCTCAGCAGGGCGATATTGCCGCGCGGGAGTGGCCTTGCGCTCTAAGGCACTTTGCTGCGGAGTGGGCGTTTGATCCCTGTCGGAGGTTTGAGTCCTGCGTCGGGCATGGGGCTGTGTGTGTGTGTGTGTGTGTGTGTGTGTGTGTGTGTGTGTGTATTGTCCTTAGCATAATTTAGGTTAAATTTTTTGTTAGTCTAGGTACTGGTGACCACTGCAGTTTGGTCCCTTAGCTTTACAAAAAATTTTAGGGCGTCATTACCTAAACGTCAGATTTATGATGTAATTTGCAGTATTCACAGTGATTTTCAATCCTGTATTGCAGTCGTAGGTGGGCACACTCCATAATGAGCACATAAACTAGTTGTCGAAATATGCATTAAGCTGGAAATAAAGTATGAAAACATTGTCAGCTATCATTACAAATCTTGCCGTTCTTCCTGTGCTGTAATATTTATATTGGTTCTACTTCTCTATGACTTATTTATACTGATTTGTGGCAAAATACGTGCAACCCATGCAAAATTTCCAATTGTTCAAAAATGTTCAAATGTTTGTAAACCTATCGGACCAAACTGCGTGGTCATCAGTCCGTAGCTTGCAAACTACTTAAACCTAGGTAAACTAACCTACGGACAAACACCATGCCCCATGGAGGACTCGAACCTCCACGGCGAGCAACCGTGCGCTCCGCAGCGAGGTGCTTTAGACCGCTCGGCTACTCCACCGCGGCTCCAATTGTTAACTTAACTTTGGACAACAGTGTATATTATTCCACAACCAGTGTATGGAACTGATTCCTCCACGTATAAAATGTTCAAATGTTTGTAGAGCTTATGGGACTTAACTACAGGGTCATCAGTCCCTAAGCTTAAAAAATACTTGCGAACTAGCTAATACTAAGGACGGCACAAATGTCCATGCCCAAGGGGGGATTCGAACCCCCAACCGTAGTGGCCGTGCAGAACGTGAATGGTGCGCCGCAGACCGCTCGGGCACCGCGGCCGGCTCCTCCACGTACAAATTCATCTCAAAGGTAGATGGTTTTCACTACTGATTCTCTCGTTATGATCAAATATAATTGTGAAAACCAATCGCATCACATACAGCTATGTAACTTTTTTTGTTTACAAACTTAATAAATAAAAGCTTTTCTCTCATACTATAGAGTTTGAAGAGATAGCAAATAGAAACGTCTTTGTGTTAACCAAATACCGATCATTTGTAGCCATGCCACCGGAATACTCCTTCATTGTAATTATATTCGTAGTATACGAGTGCAGCCTGCGCATGTGAAATATGCAGACGCGACGTACTGGGAAGTACAGGAAAACAAGCCTGTTTACAGTGATAGAGAAGTGGAATGGGAATTGCCAAAAATTTACAGCGACTTTCTTGTACAAAAAGAGAGGCATAACGTGTATATCAGAAGATATATTAGAAGATCTTTATTGTGTCTCATAAGGACTCACTTAAACAGAAAAGCCAGTTATTAATTAAGCGGAATGAAACGACAGCAAAGATACTAAAACTCCCGTTTACTTCACATTGAGTGATTGGTTACCAGAAAACGATTATGCTCTGTGCTTCCATGGTGTTTCTTAAGAAGTTTACAAGTAGGATTTGTTGGATGTATCAAAAAGAATGAATTGAGAAAGCTGTATTCGTTATTGCCGTCATCTACAGATTTTAGATGGAACGATGGAATAAACACGGTGTAACGTAAGCTTCAAAATATTTCTTCATATTCCCGCTTGGACAGTCGTCGGAATTGAGGTATGCCAGATCCTCTTTCAATGGTTCTACTCAGATGCTGTTTATTTATTAAGGTATTTACATATTTGCATTTGTTAGGTTCAATTCTAGAACGATTTAGTCACGAATCAATCTGTGCCAGTGTTTCGTCTTTAACATTATTACTATTTACATGGCGTGTACCCACAATTGTTGGCTAAAATACGAGGCGCGTCCAGAAAGTAAGTTCCGTTTGGTTATATAAAACGAACGGGTACAGATACAGAAAAAATATTGATTGTACAAAAATCTACAGCTGTTAAACTACTTTTCTACATAGCTTCCGAAATTCTGTAGCCAATTGTCATAGTATGGCACAAGATTTTGTGTGCCTTTTTCATAGAATGTTGCCGCCTGTGTATTCAACCATGTGGTAACATGTTCTTTCAGCTCGTCTTCAACGTTGAAGTGTTGTCCACCAAGGACAGATTTTAGGTGTAAGAAGATGATTACTGTCAAAAGATTTTTTTTCACGATAATGCCTGACCTCACACACCGAATGTGACCAAACAATTCTTACGGAAATTTCAATGGGACCTGTTTGATCATCCTCCATACAGCTCGGACCTCTCTCCTAGCGACTTTTATCTCTTCTTACACCTAAAATCAGTCCTTCGTGGTCAAAACTTCAACGATGATAAAGAACTGTTACCACATGGTTGAATACACAGGCGGCAACCTTCTGTGAAGGATGCATGCAAAAACTTGTGGCACGCTATGACAAGTGCCTACATAATTTCGGCAGTTATGTGGAAAAGTAGTTTAAGAGTTGTAGAATTTTGTCCAATAAAAATTTCTTCTGTATCTGTGTACAATTTCATTTTATTACCAAACGGAACTTACTTTCTGGACGCGCCTCGTAATACAGTTTTTTCTATGATAATTATCGTAATTGAATTACATCCGTCTGTTATATTCTGAGTTAAAAAATTTACTTTCAAAATGTGAAGCTGAAATCAATCAAGAAGTTCTACCAAAGGTTTCGTTACTACAAAATAAACATTGGCCATACACTCTCGTGGAGACGGACTTCGGGGAACGTAGGGCACCGTGGACGCCAGCCAGCGTGCAGGCAGTAATTACTAACTTTGTTAACGTTATTCAGTGCGTAAATGGCTGCTAATAATGAGCTATACTTGGGTGTGCCACCTAATAGGATTTTGTGGCTCTCCTCTCGAGTTCGACGTCGCGTCGGTCGTTACGAGCGACCGAGGCCCCTAGTTTCGGGCGTGCTGCAAACTTTCTCATTAAAAGGCAGCAACGGGCAGCCGTTGTCTAAACTGGCAAACATTCTTCTAATAATGTCCCGAAGTTGTGCATAGAATAAGCATTTGCAGTCCGTTCCGTGTCTGAACTTTGCCTTCAAGGTTGTAGTTACAGCCTTGTGCAGTCCACGTGGAAAAACAGGTTCAACTGTGACAGTACACCTACATCGTGGAGAGATCCCTCAGTTGTACCAATTTTGAGATTTTGTTTATTATAGCCTAAAAATTATCTACTGAATGTTGTCCTCAGTATCTTTATAAAATAACGGTATTTTTGAGAAAAAAATTACATTTAATTTTCCAAACATCTGCAAGTTGTACGAATTAGATATCTGTTTTCAACGGAAAGGTATCTACTAATTTACCTTTCAGAAAATATTCCGTGTTTTAGCTGTCATATCAGAATTTGTAGAAATGCAATATACATCTTTCGTTCCTTTCCACAGTCCTGGCACTTCGCATGATACCATATATTGCATTTCTTACATCAGACCTTTTCATCCATTCTATCATTTCGGTTTTCCTCGAAAAATTCGGTACAATATTGTGGAGTTGCAGAGCTATATTTCTTCTCCCTCGACCTTCTCTGCGGATGGATCTTCGGCTGTTCATGGCCTCTTTGGCTAAACTTCGAACTCTCATTTCGCTCGTACGCCACGAGTTTTTTAACACCTTTATCTCGCTTTATCTTTGCCTTCGCTCATTGAATAGTTCGAAGGGGTATATGTTATTCACATGTTTGATTTGTATCACAGCCTTTCTTACTGCAGTTTTTCTGTGCTCACTTCGCGAAATAATTTATTTTGATACGCTTGGTTGCTATAAATAACTGCAGTGCTCTTAGTTCACCTTTAATTTCGATAGTCTGATTTTCAATCTCAGTCATGTTTCCATAGTTATGGTATAATTAAAGTTTCGCTTCTTTCTTTCTGGAGCAGTAACTCCGCTTCTCCATTCCAAACAAACTTCTTTATTGATGCATGTTATCTTGATCGTATTTCCACTGTACATGGTTGTACATAGTAGTGCTGAAACGCAAATGCAGTTTGCTTTGTAGCATGTCGCACATCGTGTCTTCCAAACAAAACCATGGTGCTGCGCAGAGAATACTTTCTTTGAGTATTTTATTATTATTATTTTTATTTTTCTATCATAGTTTCAGAGACACACCAATCTAATTAGAGATGAAATCTTATGGAAATAAATGTTTGTTTCTACTGCATACTAAGAGAAGGGATCGCTTGGTAATACACTTTCTTAGACATCGAGGTATCATAAATTTAGCATTGGAGGGGAGTCTGTGCGGATAAAATAGCACAGGGAGACTAAGAGACGCATATAGTAAGCTGATTGAAATGGATGTGGGTTGCCGTTCTTATGAAGAGATGAAAAGGCTTGCTCAGGATAGAGGAGGGTGGAGAGCTGCATCAAACCAGTCTCCGGACTGAAGGCCATAAAAACAACTTCAGTATTAAGGTCAGTTTGATGTTCTCCAATATTGTAAGTCTTCCGGTTAATGTCACGGCCTTTGTTCCTTTCTCACGTCCTACATTATGGAATGTGAGGGCTTCTCGTGTTAATTTATTTCTATACTGAGGTGCTACTTAAGTTAATTTCTTTATCTCTAAAAGTATCTATGAAAGATAGACGAAGAAAACCTTGTTACTGAAGATACCAACGTATTAACAGACGCATGCATAATCCTGACTCATTTCAGTGATTCTGGTTTAGGTATTAGTGGAAATTGAATTATGGTCGTATATGGTAAGATTAAGTTCACTTTTCGGAGATCTTCTTACCAGAACACTTATAATAAACATGCACCAGAAGAAATTTGTCATACCACTAACCAAGACAGGTTAAACGTTTCCGATGTCATCTTATTTCCAGAAGTCTTCAGATAAACACGAAAAAAAAAAATTTTTTTAGAAAGCACATGACTTTCAATTTAGCAGTTCGTTTAGGTTTTCTGGTTTTCTTAGGCTAGATGTGCTTAAACCGAACACCATCCATTCAAATACAAGAACTTTCTATTCCAATTAGATTACAAATTAGCTTGAAAATTGGAAAACACATTCACGGACCCAAAAATTTTTATATTCCCATTTGCAGGTTTGTTTATGATTACAGTGTACTTCTAAATAGATGAGTTACGCAGATTATTTTATATGTGTGCATTTAATTCATAATTCCCATTTAGAATCTCTGTTTCATATAATTGCAATTTATCTGTGCCCTAATATCCGTAACGTCACCACTTTTATTCGATACATTATGTTGAATTAATAATGCATATGACATTATTAAAACTCAAAACAAATCTTTCCTAAATTCGACCTTTACGATTTCGTAAACGTGTAGTGGTGCATTATAACTAAAGTCGCCATTGTCTCTATGTCAAGTCTCTACAAATAAAAATAAATAAATTTAAAAAAAATTATAAGAAATGTATGGGACTTAACGACTGAGTATATCAGTCCTTAGGATTACAAACTACTTAGACTAACCTAAAGACAACACACACAATACTGTCCGAGGGAGGACTCGACTCTCCGACGAAGAGCACCGGCGCATTCCGCGGCAAGGCACCTTAGAACGCTCGGCCATTCCACCGCGCAACAGATCCCTACGAACGAACCACATCAAATACATATCCATTAACATATGGAAACTGAGGTTGTTTCATAAATATTCGCCGATGTATAAAACATTATGTAGCCATTTGCTATAATTGTAAAATAAGTGTCTTCGCCTCGTGTACAAAATGGAAGATGAAAATTATACCAAACTCAACTGTTTCTACAGACGACCTATCACGCTACACACACCACTCATAGCTGACAATATGGCACCTAGAAACCAACAGTTTACATAGACGCACTAATTTTAAAATAACACTGGTGGAAACAGTTTTCTAAAACATTGTAGGACTATCAGCGTTCTAAATGGAAACGTCAATTTTCATCGGGTTTTTGCGCATGTGAAACTTTTGTACTTGTACACTGCGCTTGGCGCTATCGAAATTATCACCTGGCCAATACTTACAGTTGCAGTTGTATAAATCTATTACATACATTTCCTTCAATGGATTGGATAAAAACAATTTTTGTATATTATTTCCCCCCCCCCCCCCCCCAGTGTTTGGACTTAACACTAAATACAATGGAATTATTTTACTACTAAAATATTTCCTTAATAATATTAATTCTTTATTACGATTGAACGACTAGTTTCATACCATTAGAACAGTATTTCCATAATGATGCCTGTGTAGTTGAAAACACTGCACCCAAGAATATATTTGAGCTAATTAACTTTCTTTTTCTCCTATCAAAGTGTCATATTTATCCACCCAAGGAGATATTTAGATGCAGTATCTATTTGCTCGGGCTACTTCTTAGTAGAAAAGAATAGTCTCCAGCTCAGTATCCTTTTTCAAAAACTTCTGAATGTAAATAGAAACATATCATATAGAAAAATATACTTGAATGATTTTAGCATGGTGATTGAGATGGTGTGGACCCGTGGCCAGTTTCAGCGTTCCGAAACTGAATGGGGCCCGAGACTGAATGGGCCTCAAAATTAACGGGGCGCTGCACTTTATGGGCCCTCGAGATTTATTCCTACTAATATTTCACTTTACTTAAAGAACAACATAGTTTCTCACTAAAAGAAAAACAAAAAACTCAAATCTATGATGTTAATATGCAGCTTTCATATTAGTCCTGTTGCTTAGAGCATCGTATTACTGAATGTACTCTTTCTTAAACAGCACAGCTTTCACGAATACCGCTGTAGTTTTGCATTTCTCCCCTAAAACGCTAGACTAAGTATGGCGCGCGCCAGTCATAGTCTGTACGACCGCTACGGTCGGGGGTTCCAATCCCTCATCGAGCATGGATGTTTGTGTCGTCTTCAGTATAAGGTAGTTCATAAGCAGTTTCTATGTTTAGGAACTGATGGCCCCGCAGTTAAGTCCCTTAAGCTTAACAAACATTTGAACATTATTTTTACTAACTGCAGCATATGGTCAGAGATCGTCAGGTGACATTCTGTGAAAGCCCTCAGTCATTGCAAAATCTGTAGTAATCTGTTTCCCAGCAACCGCATTATCTTGTACATTATAAAACCGGCACACGTTTGTTGTTAAATCTGCAACTTAAAGAAAAACACTATATTAGACATTATCATTTGCGACATACCTTTAGAGCAGGCGTCCCCAATTTTTTTGTCTCGTAGACCCGTTGCCAACTTCTTCTGCCTTGTTTAGGCCTCCTGCCTTTTGTGTATAAATTTTTTACGAATTCCTGACTTCAAATGTGTTTTCGCACCTCATATAGTGCTACTAACTTTCATAATTATTACTGTACTTCACGCACCAGTTGTCAAGAATAAAATATATATGTCAACACGACATGTTTGGGGACGACATTATCCCATAATAGAGTTATGTAGAACAAGGAAACGTAGAATAATAAGGGTACTATATACAAACGACTGTACCACAAATATTTCAATGAAACTAGCCTCCTACCCACCATAAAACTTATCTGATGCTAGGAAGCATCGTTAAACACAATAGCTGTGTATGTACATTGTCAATCATAAAGCATTGCGCAGTACCACATGTTTCTCAAGTGGCAGCAAATTGTGCACTAACGGACAGTTGATCCAACTTCCATATGCTTAACCACTGTCATTGGTGGCCAAAGATATTCTAGTCAAGATACCTAACATATATTCATAAAAACAGTCACTAAATTAATGGTTTTGTAACGCAACTACGCTCTAAATTTGTCAGTGAAGTTAAAAGCAAGAAGTCGATATTTAATACATGCACACACATCAGTGTTTCTCAAGGAGGAGGTTGCTAAAATATGCCCCGTAATGGTTTTTAAACCGATTTTATGAATAAATGTTAGGTATCTTGACTGGAATATCTTTGGCCACCAATCTTTGAAGTTGGATCAGCTGTCCGTTAGTGCACAACTTGCTGCCATCTAAGAAACATGTGGTACTGCGCAATGCTTTATTTTTGACAATGTACATAAACAGCTATTGTGTTTAACGATGCTTCCTAGCATCAGATAAGTTTTATGGTAGGTAGGCTAGTTTCATTGAAATATTTGTGGTACACAGCTATTGTGTTTAACGATACTGCCTGGCAGCAGGTAAGCTTTATGGTAGCTAGGAGGTTAGTTTCATTGGAATATTTGTGGTACAGTCGTTGGTATATAGTGCTCTTATTGTTCTACGTTTCCTTCTTTTACAGAACTCTATAATGTCCTCCCGAAACACGTCGTGTTGACATATATATTTCATTATTGACAACTTGTGCGTGAAGTACAGTAATAGTTGTGAAACAGTTGTGTGATGACGTCTAAACATAACTTTAACTATAAAAGGCTGGAGTGAAAAAATGCTTTACATGTTAGAACGTATACGTTATAAATGACTGATCTCCCCGCCCACCCCTACCACAAAAACAAATTCTGACTACGGGCCTGCAGCAGGAGATCGAAAATACAGAATTCCTCCACTCTCTCGCTTAGCAAATGAAGCGAACAGTGCCATACATAGGATCAAATGTTCAAATGTTTGTAGAGCTTATGGGACTTAACTACTGGGTCATCAGTTCCTGAACTTACAAACTACTTATGAACTAGCGTATGTGAAAGACGGCACAAACATCCATGCCCGTGGTGGGATTCGAACCCCCGACCGAAGCGGCCGTGCAGGCCGTGACTGGCACGCCGCAGACTGCTCGGTCACCGCGGTCGGCATACATAGGATCAAGCTTCAGCATTGTCAGAATAATTCTGAATTTTAGTTGCGACCTTACTAAATATGAATCACTATCGTGGACCCAGTTACAACAAAATTATTTTTCCGCTGACGTGGACCAGTTGTAGGTTTGAATAGATCCAAAAATGTTCAAATGTTTGTATAGTCTATGGGACTTAACTACGGGGTCATCAGTCCCTAAACTTACAAACTACTTATGAACTACTTACGTACTAGGACGACACAAATATCCATGCCCGAGGGGGGATTCGAACCCCCGACCGTAGTGGCCGTGCTGACCGTGACTGGAGCGCCTTAGTCTGAATAGATCCCTGGGGATCTATATAGACCACTTTGGAACCATTGCTTTAGAGGATTATTTTGCAAACGATATTGCAACACTACTTGCAGCTCACAACATTATGTAAGGGATATGGGACATCGTAATATGTGGAAATATTTTTGACACAGTTAAGGCAGCCATTTCTGAAACATTCGGGGAAATATCTAATAATTCACTATTACAGAAGCAACTAAAATCAATTCACAAATGGTTTGTTATTATTAAGATATTCAAATGATTATGAATTTATGGGGCCAATCTGCTGTGGACATCAGTTCCTAGTCTTATAAACTATTTAAACTAACTTACGTGAATGACAACACAAACAGACACATGCCCGAAGGCAGGGCTCGAACCTCCGACTGGGAGCAGCCGCGCATTCCGCAGTAAGGCGCCTAAGAGCACCGGGCCATTCCCGCGCGGTTTGATAATCCTGTAATGTCAGAGATGCCTAGAAATTTGTTACATTCTTATTTTTTCGATTCTAAATTCACATTCAAATGTTTGTAAATCGAAGGGACTTAACTACCTTGGTTAACAGTCCTTATGCTTACAAAGTACTTAAAGTAACTTATGCTAAGGACAGCACAAACACCCATGCCTAAGGGAAGACTCGTACCTCCGACGGGGAGCAACCATGCGCTCCGCGGCAAGGCGCCTCAGAACGCTCGGCCACTCCACTGCGGCCTTACGATACTAGTTAAGTGTGTTTCAGCGCCAGGTTCATACGTTTTAAGTGAATCAACCTATATTTCGGATACATGTTTCTTTGTTATAGTACAGGTCTATATTTATCGCACCGTACATTAATATACAAATTTAATGTTCCTGAAACAACTGGCAACAGTGGCATCATCGTCGTTTCCGAATCAGAGAAAATAATAGAAAAGATAATCAAAGATAATCGAAAATATTATGAAACCTACACCGTCCCTATTATTACAAGTCTACCTTAACACACTGATTTAAAGGTTGAACAGAATTTAAAGCGGCTGTAAAGATTACGAACTGCTTAGTTTGCTTTGTCCAACAATGCTGTCGTTATTTTAGTGCAACTGAGGCCGTACACTACCGAAGATATACAACTGGCGCCAATAATGGAATCAGGGATGCTTGAGCACCATAACCTTGCGCCACACATCGTGAATCCAGTGCAAACAAACTTGGTTTTCTCGAATGAAAAATGTGTTCTAATATTTTAATCTAATGTCTTGGGTATCTCCCTGTTTGTTTGATATCTGTGATTCCAGTCTCTGCTAGAGTGTCTACGAAGTCCAGGCCAATCGTCCTAAGGTTGTCATTCTCTTGTCAAGTTGTTTGGGTTAGTAACAGTTCTAATTTTTAAGTTATTTCTCCCATTCTCTCATGAATTTATCAAGGTTGAAGAGCAGTGGTGACAATCCGTCACCTTATCACACGCCTGTCCTATTCCCGAAAGGCTTTGATATATCACAAACGAATTTCTTCAATAAGTGTTTGTTTTACGGGGAGTAGTATTTTGCGCCAAATCTATTATCTCAAAGGACACTGAAAACGGACTGTCGATCAAAGGAATCAAACGCCTTCTAGAAGTCCACAAACATATCAATGAGCGGGTAGATACGGAGTGCCGTATACTTATTTTCAGGTAGAAAATTTGCTCTGCGCGGGATCGCCATGGTCAGAGGTCCGCTTGGTGTTACCAAATTTTGTATTCGAGCTGCCCATCAGTTCACTGACGAAGACAAGCTGAGGAGGTCTTGTAAGTGACCTACATCAAGGAAATTGAACCATAGTTATTGATATCGAACTTGTCACATTTTATGTATCGGATGCATGAGTGTACATTTCCACCTATGAGACTGGTGTTCCGTTTATAGGTTTCCTTTTGTCACATGTCTAAAAGGATGTCTTTGAGTTCCTGAAGTGGGTCTACGTTCTTCGAGAGTTAGGTAATAATAAAATCTTTCCCAGATTTTCCGTTATCTTTTAGTCTATGTGTTTACGGATTTCATATTTGGTGGGTGGTTAAGATGAAGGGTTAGTGTACGTAGTAGTCTTTTCCTGACATTTTAATGTGGGTACCCGGAAAATTTAGCATCTGTAAGAAATAAATACCCACATCCAAGCAGATTATTCAGTGTACATCTTAATTTCAGAAGCACATATTTTATGGGACATGCCTACAGATTTTTCCTACGAGCGTCTTGTAGACGTCTCGTTTGTTGTAACCTCTAAGGTTTTCTTCGATGGAGCGAAAATGCTTTTTCATATATCTCCACTTGTTTGCTTGGTTACTTTTGGGATGTGTTGTCTTTCAGTAACGTTATATTTTACCCACACAGTACTTCTACAAATGTAGAATTACGCCATGGCTGTTTCAAATTTTTCTTTCTGGGCTTGTAAACGACAAAGGTGAAATCCGTATATAATCACAACAACCGCAGTGTTGGTAAACAAACTTATAGTCTTGAAAAAAAATTAAAGGGTCTCGAAGTTTAGGCTTCACATTTGGATCTGAAATTCATTAAACCTGCCCTAAATAGAGCTATCATAGAGAGACTGATATTTAAAGACTTGTCCAGTCATATTAAAACAAGCACCCCCAACCACATAAAAAGTCAGGTCACTAGCTCGGAGTCACTTAACTAGGAAATTTTCATCAATCAATTTATAAAGCAGTTTTCCACTCCGTTAGCTACTGGAAGTAATTGTTTTGTTTGTATCTGTTATCAGAGTAAAAGGCAGACTGGTAAACTAGCACAGACTTAACCGTACTGTAGACACTTAGCATCACCGATCACTGGACTTTCTGCGAGTGATGCGACCTATTTAATTATTTATTTCAATTCTTCTTAAGTGAAATGGCATTAAGCATTTCACCGGCGCTATAATTTGTAAGCCAGTATATTTATTTGACGATACTTCAAGATATTTTTGTTCCAAACACAGAAAAAAAAATTCATTACTTAATTTCGACTCTGAGAATAAAATAAGTGTTCCTGACCAGAGTTCGCCTTGAAATTCACTGCTTTCAAGTACAACTAGCTCGAAGCTCTGAATAATAGTAACTACGGTTCCGAAACACAATATCGGGCAGAAGCCGTATTCAACAATTCAGTAAAACATAGTAACCCATCCCCTTCACGTAATTTCAGAGCCATGTTTCAGCCTTCTAGGCAGCTTACAAAGAGAAATTCGATGGGATTAGCATGGGTAAATCTGTAATACACTACAATAGAGTCTCCACATAGAAAGGGTAGAGTGCATTAGCTAGCCAATTCCGAGGGGAAAAACTGGAACAGTCGAAGTGCAGCTTTGTGTATTTTAAATATTTTCATGTAGAATGCCAAAATATGCGAGAGCGGAGTCCTTTCAAATTCAAATGTTTGTAAAGCTTATGGGACTTAACTCTGGGGTCATCAGTCCCTAAACTTACAAACTCCTTATGAACTAACTTATACAGAAGACAACACAAACATCCATGCCCGAGGGAGGATTCAAACATCCGACGCAGGATGCAGCGCTATCCGCAATATGGCGCGCGGAGTTCTATAACATTAACCAAATAATAACAAAATACATAATGAACTTAGTTACAGTGAAGCAGAAGAGCGTCGAAGGCTAATCAGATTAGGCAATTGTTGCCTTTCGGCTCTTAATGATAGAATTTTGCGACTTTATTTTGAATGAAACGAAACCATTGGCATTAGAGAAATATTTTGATGATCAGTGAGATATTTTGAGTGACTTAGACAAGTGTATTCGAAGGGTCCTGATTTTAACTTAACTTTATTTGGAATGAAAGGCTGTAATATTTCAACCGAAACTCCATATGTAATTATTGAGTAAAGGTTAAACTAAAAGTTTTGAACGATGTTTGTGATATGTATATGAATCATAAACTAGCGAGTCACATTGACTTCACACGTGTGCAGTTTATCAATCAGTTAAATTAGAACTGCACTAAGCCTAAAAATAAGAGGTACATTATTTCATAACATTCCTTTAGGAATTCCTTTTGTTTAGGCTGCTCGTCTTCTGCCATTCAGTCAGTAAGTACATGTAGAAAATATCTCTGAAATGAATCTTTCCAGCAAGTTGTTTCAGTTCAAAGAAACAATTTCAATACGTTCATGGAATAACTGAATCCGAATTCTATTGAAGCAGAGCTTGTTTACTCATATGGATTATTTATTCATTGTTTCTGCATCTGCCACAATACAGTGGAATGAAATCGGCATTCATTGTTTTGACAGTCAGTCATTGCTGTTGTAACGGCATTCATGGCAAAGTTTGGTGATAAATAACTTGCCGCGGTGGAGTAGCCGAGTGGTCTAAAGCGTCTCGCTGCGGAGCGCGCGGTTGCTTGCCGTGGAGGTTCCAATCCTCCCTGGGGCATGGGTGTGTGTTTGTCCTTAGGTTAGTTTACCTAGGTTTAAGTAGTTTGTAAGCTACGGACTGATGACCACGCAGTTTGGTCCGATAGATTTACAGACATTTGAAATTTTTTTTTTGGACATAAATAACTTTTATTGTCTATCCGTTCGGATATTTCAGGGGCTTCAATCTTATCTCTGTGCATCTATACACGACTCCTCTCAGTGTCCATCTCCTTCTCCCGTTCTCCTGATACAAATGCTGGTACGTGTAAAGCACAGTCACATTTAGGAAATTATCTTTGTATGCCAACTTCCTTTAGTCCAACTCCTCGTCCACCTCCCTCTGTTACCTACTCCTCCCCCTAACTCTCTATAACTTGCCAATATTCGTCTCTTCCACGCACATCGTCGCTACTTCTAGTATCCTCTTCCCATTTTATCTATCAATCTTGTCCCCCTACCACACCTTCTGTCTCCTTCTCTTCCCCCTCATACCCTCTCTCTCTGACTCCCCTCCGCTCTACGTAAGAGGTATTGCAAATATCTGCCTACTATAAGGTGGAAGCTTAATGAAAGATAGCAACTGCAATGCACGATACGATGTCTTAAACTTCTCAATATATAAAAGAACCATACATATACCAAATGTCGTGCTGATCTACAAGATATCCCTTCCCTATCATCAGTTATGGTAGAGAGTGCATTGAGACCTGATTTTTGCAGTTTGTCTGAAATTTCCAATCTTCATTAGTAATTGTCCGATTTTTCCCTGAAAACTGTTCCAGGACCATAATGAGCAAAACAGAGAAATGATCTTTTATGTCCAGCGTCTGAATCATGAATCTTAATTTTGAATTCATACAAAAATCCCACCCAAAAAAACTCTTACTTTTTCCCCAATTTTTCGATTTTCTGGAAAACTTTTACATATTTGTCTTCTATACATACCTTGTCCTGACAGTTATGAACACATCACAATCAACGCAGCAAATTAAGTGAAGTCTTTTTCAAGAAATGATGTCTCATACAGGCGGCAGACGATTTCTGAGCCGCAGACAAACAGGTAGGAGGGGCAATCATGTTTACATCGCTTAGCTTTCGGTCACAGCCTTCGTGAAGACACAAGTCTCAAGCCGAGTGCAGCGTGTAGATTGACGTTCCTCAACAAACTTCCATCAGATCTGTCATATTACCAACAATAAAAAGTAGGCTATAATTTTGTATGTATATTTTAATATGAATACTAAATGCTGACTGGCATGTTAACGTGTATAATTGAATATATTTAGATGTTTTAGGTGTTAACGTAGACCACCCTTGTGTTTCATAAAATTTTTTTTGCAAACATTTGCTCACTAACGAGAGGTTACCCCAGACTTTAAAACAGTTATCTATACACCACGATAAAGTAACGTGGATTCTTTTTTAAGCCTAAGTCACAAAATCATCATGATTACTTTGATCGATTCGTTCGACACTAGTCCTTTCAAAATCAATGTTTTTTTTTTTTTAGTGTGTAAACAGACGTTAACTACAGTTTGTACCGATGTGCCGCAAAACTGAAAATAATTTAATTACTGCACTTGAAATGCATAACATAACTTACTACTATAGCTTATTTGACTCGATCGATTACACTATCCAGAAATAACTATAAATGTACTTCACCGCATAAACTGCACTGTAAAAAAAAAGGGGACTTGAATATCTCGAAGTCGTTTCAGTCACCATGGCAGCCAACTGTAGGAAGATGGGATCAGTATCAGTTGATAAGGATAATTAATTATACAGTTCCCGTTATTATATCTATTCATTAGATTTTTTGTTCATTGTTTCCCAAATGGTTACCATTACTTTTGAAATAAAAGAAGGAAACATTATTAGGGCTTAATGTTGCAACGACTACGAATTAATGTGGGAAAGAGCAAAAGGCAATCGACAGTCACAATGACGAATGGTGCGATCTAGCAATTTCGGAAAATCATTTACGGAATCCGTGGGTCCGTAAATCAGTGTGGACGGACGGAATATTTAACCGCAGCCCTCCCGTGTACGAGGCCAGGTCGCAAGCCCTGAAACAATTCGTCGACTGTCGTCAGATATGCGATAAATGGCATGACGCTGGTTACTGGAATTCATACTGGGTGCACCGACGTTTGTAAATTCCATTTACAAGCCAAAACTATGTAACCAATGCCCAGCCTCAGATTAAATACCGCGGGGTTGCGGTAAGGGAGGTACAGGGCAGACAAAATAAAACTTGATCTGAAAATATTTGCAATTAGACTGACGCAGTTCTGACCCCTGTTAATCAATATGAGCGAAGATGTTGGAATTGCTCATCGCTGACGTCACTGCAACTCTGTGCTCGATTTAGCGCACATTGAGACACGCGTAACAGCTCTACATGTACGACTGCAGTAAATCTGTTTTCGGTGTGCTGCCGTAGTTCTTCCGGTGATAAAGATTATTTGAATACAGTTTACTCCTCACCTTGCCCCATTGCTAAAAATTAAAGGGGGTGAGACCACGCAATGAAGTCTGAAAGACGACCGTCTGTCGTCTTCCATATATTTTTTGTATATTTCTGTAAAGTTATAACGTATTTAATGTCGCTAGATTACCATTTTGTTAAAACTTGAACCCCATTCTTTTCAAGGCTTGAGGAATAGCATTTTTATTTCATGTGTTAAAATATTAGTTAATATTGCTAGGTTTTCCTTATTTTGTTATGTTAATAATTTATTATTATATTAATTAATGTGACATAAGTACGGCTTCCACACTACGCCACTGTCCCTGTGAGAATGTGCAGTTGTTTTACTTTTAAGTGGGTGCGAGAATCTATGGCTGTCTGAATGTGGAAAGTGATAGCTCGCTTTGCATCGTTCTCTCTGGCTCAGTATCGATAGCTGTTCATGCTACCACAGAGGATTCCACACCCTTTGGTTGCGAGCTAGTTATCGGACCTACTCCAGCGCGAGTGTACTCGCTCTCCGTCCCCACTACCGCTTTTTCAGGGATTTTCCGGTTTCCGGTAGCTTCCCGCGTTTTCCCGCGCCCTGGTGGCCGCGCGGCTGATCATTCTGTTCTGGGCGTCTGGTGAGGTAAGGTTCGTTCTGCTCTTGTTTCTGGAGTTGGTAGCGTTTCATTGACTAGCACGTTTAACTTAGATTCGCGAACTTAGAATCATTTCTCGGGATATTTTCTCCGATCGTGTGCGGAAATGTGTTCTCGTTTTTCAATTCAGTGATTTCCAATAGATAAACGCGGTCTGTGTGATTCTAGTTGCAGTTTGATAACGGGTTGGTATGTTAAAACCTTTTGTGATCATGTGGCGGTGTATGAACTCTGTGTAAATACTTTCTAGCTTTGTGGGGCCAGATTTCTAATAGGTGATATGTTCATTTTTGTACAGTGCATGTAAAAATCTTCTCCTCGTTTCCTTCTGTAATCACCCCCTATCGCGTGTAGCTGTATTACATTCGCTTCCTTATATAATTTTAAGCATTTCTATGGGTTGCATGCTGTAGTCAATTTTTTTTTATTTTTAGGAATCTGAATTTAGTCAATTTTATCGGTTTTCGGAACCACGTGGGTCCGAGTTCCGACTTCCGGGGTTTGCAGCTAGTCGCCTGAGTTCACGCCACTTCTCATATAAAACCAGTACCTAGATCGATTTCTAACAGACTGCAGTTTAAGAATCCACCGTGATTTAGTATAATTAATGCGATTTTCAACCACTTCACCTTCAGTGGAGTGCGTTCATGAAACGTAGCCGTGTGTCGCCGTTAGCGTGTTTGCTGGCGGTCCAATTCAGATGTAATTTAACTTGGCTATACACGCACACCATCTCGAAACAGGCACGACAGACCAGAGCCAGCTTTAAAGTGTATAGTATATTGTGTTTTTTGCTACCTCCAACTTGGTGAATTTCGCATACGATAGCAGCGCCTGTTTCCGCCTCGTCTCAGCACGCTGATTTTTGTGAGTGCATTGCGTGTGTGTGAGCGAATGAGTGTTGTTTGTGAATCCTTTCCACCAGTAGCGTTAAATCATGTATAACTTAGGCTGGGCACCGTCCGCGTTAATCCATGTAAGAGATGCATTTTTATTGTATTAACAAAATTGGTTCCCCATTTTGCTTGTTTTCTATCTGAATAAACAAGTTTAAGTTCAGCGTAATCCGTAAATTGCCTATAAATTGTAGTTTTAGAGCACCTTCCCTCTTCTATTTAATATTGTTCTTCACAAGTGCTGAGAACAAGATGCATTGATTTACGACTAAATTCCGTTGGGACATAAATGTTTTCTTAGCCACCTTTCTAAGATAACTTTAATTGTGTTCGCTTCCTTATTAATGTCTGTGTGTAATAACGTGTGAGCTGCTATTTATATTGACCACTGTAGTATTAACTTCCTGTTATTGAAGTAATTTGAAACGAGTCAGTTCTCAGTTTGTGCCAGGGTACAAGGCTTTGTAGCAGGGAGTAATCAGTAGTTCACACGGACCTCATTTGCTAATTTTCGAGATAAAACGAAGCTCTTGTTACGTACAGTGGTCGACTTTTAAGTGTCCAGGAGGTTTCGTATCCTCTAGTGGTTGGCTTCTCTTCCGCCAACAACTCATGCTCTCGTGGCAATTACCATATGGTCGCTACTCTACTGTGGGTTGACCTACATATCTATTAAACAGTTTATGAGCATTATGGACCCGCGAAGTTTTGTATTGAACACGACTTTATATTACATTAAAGTGGCGGCTCAACACGTTAATTCTTCTCACTCACTCAGATTAAGAAGGAAGGAAGATTATCGTTGAACGTCTTGAGGACAATGTGATCATTACAGACAGAAACAACACACACTGCACACCAAGTACAAATTTTCTGATGATTCAACTGTTTTTATGAGTACTGATGAAGATCTTCTGATGCATGGTGGCGCATGCATTGTAATTCACAATCCATTAGAGGGAAAACCAGATCTTATCTGAAAAAAAAAACGGAGATCTGGGGTTCCGAAAGTCCTGATTGCACTTAAAAACCAGCTGTAGAGCTACACACATGATGATTGGTGTGAATGAAATGATTCTGTTTTAGATCGGTATTCATAATGTTTCGACACCACGACCTTCTCATCCTTATTAGCACATGCAAATGCATTTCACGAGATTTGGGTTTTATTTGCTACAAACGTATTTAGGATCAGTTTGCCAATATGGTTGTTCCAAGGCGCTTCCATTCTTAAACTAATGTTGCAGCAGATTTGGGTTAGTTCATATGTTCAAATATTTGTTAAGCTTAAGGGACTTAACTGCGGGGTCATCAGTCCCTAAACTTACAAACTACTTATGAACTAGCTTATACTAAAGACGAAACAAACATCCATGCTCGAGGGGGGATTCGAACCCCCGACCGTAGCGGCCGTGCAGACTGTGACTGGCGCGCCGCAAACCGCTTGGAGACTGCGGCAGGCAGTTAGTTTACAACACTGGACAAAGAACACGCTAAGTTTTACATTGAACACGACTTTATGTTACATTAAAGCGGCCGCTCAGACGTTAACCCTTCTAACACACTCAGATGAAGAAAAAAGGTAGCCGTGGCGGAGCGGCCGAGCGCATTGAGGCACTATGCTTCGATGGGCGAGGCCGTTCCCCGTCCGGGCTTAGAATCCTCCTTCCGATATGAATGTTTGTGCTGTCGTAAGTATAAGGTAGTTCATAAGTAGTTTGTAAGTTTAGGGACTGATGACTCCGCAGTTAATTCCCATAAGCTTTACAAACATTTGAACATTTGAAGGAAGGAAGTTCAACAAAAATATTCAAATGTCTGTAAATCTATCGGACCAAACTGCGTGGTCATCAGTTCGTAGCTTACAAACTACTTAAACCTAAGTAAACCAACCTACGGACAAACACACACACACCCATGCCACAGAGAGGACTCGAACCGCCACGGCGAGCAACCGCGCGCTCCGTAGCGAGGTGCCTTAGATCGCCCGGCTACTCCACCGCGGCGGAAGTTCATCTTCGAACGTCTTGAGGAAAATGTGATCGTCAGTGACAGAAACACAAGTTCAGGTTATTTTGGCTACGGATGGTGGAGGATATCGGCCCTAGATATAGAAACGATACGTCCCAGCACTTATTTAGAGAAACCACGTAAAACTGAAATCTGGATGGCTGGAGCATTGTTAGAACTGCAGTCCTCCTGAATTGGTGTCTAGGATGTTAACATCTGCGCCAACTACCTCGTTCACTCAAGTATTATAATATAGTGCAGCAAAGGAAGAATCATCATTTTCACGTCTCGATGACAGCGTGGTGATTAGAGGCTGAGCTCACTCTCGGATGGTTTGGGTAAGAATAGGGAAGGAAATCGGCTGTGCCCTTTCAAAGGATCCAGTCCAGAATTTGCTTGGAGCGATTTAGGGAAATCACGAGAACATGAATCCGGATGGTCCGATGTGGATTTCAACGCCGTCTTACCTAATGCGAGTCCAGTGTGTTACCAGTGCGCCTCCTTGCTCGGTGATAGAGCAAAGTATTTGCGACAGAGCCAGCATGACATGTGACAGCAACCAATTGGGCATCGAAATAATCGTTCCGGCATTTTCTCCTATTCATCATCAGTGTGTCATGAGCCGTTGCGTGGAAATGAACTCGGAAACGGTGAATCTAGTGACTGCGCAGTCACGAGTAGCGACAAGCTGTAGCCGGCTGCGGTGGCCGAGGGGACTGAGGCGCTTCAGTCACGGTCTGCACGACCACTACGGTCGGGGGTTCGAATCCCTCCTCGGGCATGGATATTTGTGCTGTCCTTAGTATAAGGTAGTTGATAAGTAGTTTGTAATTTAGGGACTGATGACCCCGTAGTTAAGTCCCATAAGTTTTACAAACATTTGAACATTTGACAAGCTGTAAGACGTCAAAGGTACTTAAACGTCACATGCTTGCCCTCTCTGTCTACATTCACATCTACATGGGATACTCTGCAAATCACATATAAGTGCCTGGTAGAGGGTTCATCGAACCACCATTATACTATTTATCTCCCATTCCATTCTCGAATAGCGCGCGGGAAGAAATAACACCTGAATCTCTCTGTTCGAGCTCTGATTTCTCGTATTTTATTCTGATGATCATTTCTGCCTATGTAAGTGGGAGTCAACAATATATTTTCGCATTCGGAGAAGAATGTCGGCGATTGGAGTTTCGCAAGTAGCCCACGCCGCAGCAATAAGCGCCGTTGTTGTAATGATTCCCATCCCAGATCCTGTATCATTTCCGTAACGCTTTCTCCCCTGTATCGTGATAATACGAAACGAGTTGCCCTTCTTTGGACTCTTTCGATGTCCTCCGTCAAACCCACCTGATAAGGTTCCCACACTGGGCAGCAAACCTCCAAAAATGGACGGACAAGCGTAGTGTATGCAGTTTTTTTTTTTTTTTTAGTTCTGTTGCATTTTTTATGGTTTCTGTCAATAAAACGCAGTCTATGGTTCGCCTTTCCCACGACAATACCTACGTGTTCTTTCCAGTTTAAGTCTAAAGTAATAGTAATTCCTAGGTATTTTGTGGAGTTTACGGCCTTCACTTTTCATTGATTTATCTTGTAAACAAAGTTTAACGGATTTCTTTTCGTACTCATGTGAACGACTTCACACTTCTCGTTATTTAGAGTCAATTGCCAATTTTTATACTATACTGATATCTTATTCAGATCGTTCTGCAGTTGGTTTTGATCTTCAGATGATTTTACTAGACGGTAAATGACAGCGTCATCTGCAAACAACATATTAGAGCTACTTAGATTTTCCCCTAAATCGTTTATGTAAATAAGGGATAGCAGAGGACCAATAACACTACCCTGTGGAACGCCCGATATCACATCTGTTTTAGTCGACGCCTTACCATCGATTACTACGAACTGTATTTTATTTCCTGTCAGAGAGGTCTGACAGGAAATCCCCTATTCAGTAGCGAATTTGGGGCGATATACCATAACCACGCAATTTGATTAAAAGCCGTTTGTGAGGTACGGCGTCAAAAGCATTCTGGAAATCAAGAAATAAGGAATCGATTTGCGAACCCTTGTCGATAGCACCCATCACTTCGTGTGAATAAAGAGCTAGTTGTGTTTCGTATGAACGATATTTTCTAAATCCGTGTTGTGGTTGGGTCAATAGATCGTTCTGTTGGAGATAATTCATAAAATTTGAATACAGGATATGTTCCAAAACCCTGCTGCAAATTGACGTAAATGAAATAGGGATTTAGTTTAGTGGGTTACTTCTACTGCCTTTCTTGAATATAGGTATGACCTGTGCAACTTTCCAATCTTTTGGTACAGACCCTTCTTTGAGAGAGCGGTTGTATATGGCTGTTAATTAAGGGGCTATCGCTTCAGCATAATCAGATAGAAATCTAATGGGTATACAATCCGGACCAGAATACTTGTTTTTGTTGAGCGATTTTAGTTGCTGCTCTACTCCGATGATATCTACTTCTACGTTACTCATTACGGCATCTGTTCGTAATTCGAAATCTGGAATATTGGTTTCGTCTTCTTTGGTGAATGAGTTTCTGAAAGCTATGTTTAGTAACTCTGCTTTAGTAGCGCTGTCATAGGCAGGATCGCCATTACTATCACGTAGTGAGGGTATTGTTTGTGTGTTGCCCTTAGTATATTTAACATATGACCAAAATCTCTTTGGGTTTTCAATCAAATTTCGAGAAAGAGTTTCGTTGTGATAAGTATTGTAGGCATCTCGCATTGAAGTCCTCGCTAAATTTCGAGCTTCTGAGTACGATCGTCATGCCTGGGGATTTTGTGTTCGTTTAAATTTAGTATGCCTTTTCCTTTGCTTTTGCAACAGTGTCCTGACCTGTTTTGTGTACCAAGGGGGATCGCCTCCTTCTTTTATTAATTTATTTGGTATAAAACTGTCAATTGCTGTCGATACCACTTCTTTGAATTTGTGCCACATCTGGTCTACACCTACGTTTAGCGTTAGAAACGAGTGGAAGCTGTCTTTCAAGAAGCAATGTATTTTATTTCTATTTGCTTTCGTGAACAAATATACTTTTCGTTTATTTTTGGTAAATTTGGGACTTTCGATATTCAATTTCGCTACTACAGCTCTGTGTTCACTAATACCTGTATCCGTTTTGATGCTCGTTATGAGCTCAGGATTATTTGTTGCTAAGAGATCAAGTGTGTTTTCACATCCATTTACAATTCTAATTGGCTCATGAACTAATTGTTCGAAGTAATTCTCAGAGAATGCGTTGAGTAAAATTATGCACGATGATTTATGCGTACCTCCTGATTTGAAAATGTAATTTCGCCAACAGATCGAGGCTAAATTAAAGTCAGCGCCTATTATTATCGTGTGAGTCGGGTGCGTTTTTGTAATTAGACTCAGGTTTTCTTTGAACCTTTCTCCTATTGTATCGTCAGAGTCGGGAGGCCGGTAAAAGGAACCAATTATTAACTTCTTGCGATTTTTGGGTACAACCTCTACCCATAATAGCTCGCAGGAACTATCAACTTCAACTTCGCCACACGAAATACTACTTTTGACGGCGACAAACACGCCTCCACCTATTTTGTTTAATCTATCCTTTCTGAACACAGTTAGATCTTTTGCAAATACTTCTTCTGAACTTATTTCCTGCTTGAGCCAACTTTCGCTGCCTATAATGATGTATGTTTCTGTGCTTTCTATTAACGCTTGGAGTTCTGGTACTTTCCCAACACAGCTACGACAATTTACAACTGTTACACTGATAGTTTCCAGATCTACATTTCTCCTGTGATCGACCTGCGCCCTTTGAGATTGCCCATTTTGTTTTTCCCGGAAGCCCTTTATTCGAAAAAACCGCCCAGTCCACGCCACACAGCCCCTGATAACCGTGTAGCCGCTTCCTGCGTACAGTGGACTCCTGACCTAATCAGCGGAACCCCGAAACCCACCACCGGATTCCGAAAGTCAAGGACTCTGCAGCCTACATGGTCGCAGAACCGTCTGAGCCTCTGATTCAGACCCTCCACTCGTCTCTGTACCAGAGGTCCACAGTCGGTCCTATCAACTATGCTGCAGATGGTGAGCTCTGCTTTCATCTTGCAAGCAAGACTGGCAGACTTTACTACTTCAGATAGCCGCTCAAAACCTGAGAGGGTCTCTTCAGATCGGAAGCGACACACATCATTGGTACCGACGTAAGCTACCACCTGCAGTTGGCTGCACCCCTTACCCTTCATGGCATCCGGAAGGACTCGTTCCACATCTGGAATGACTCCACCCGGTATGCACACGGAGTGCACGTTGGCCTTCTTCCTCTCCTTGGCAGCCATCTCTCTAAGGGGCTCCATCACCCGCATAACGTTGGAGATCCCAACTACAAGAAAACCCACCCTATATGAAAGCCCGGATCTCGCAGGCTGGGTGGTGACCTCAGGATAAGAGGCACAATCCGACTCAGGAACGTTGTCCTGAGCGGATAACGACTCAAACCTGTTCGCAAGACGAACTGGGGAGCCGGCCGCGGTGGCCGAGGGGACTGAGCGCTCCAGTCACGGTCTGCACGGTCACTACGGTCGGGGGTTCAAATCCCCCCTCGGGCATGGATGTTTGTGCCGTCTTTAGTATAAGGTAGTTTATAAGTAGTTTGTAAGTTTAGCGACTGATGACCCCGTAGTTAAGTCCCATAAGCTATACAAAAAAAAAAAAAAAAAAAAAAAAAAAAACGAACCGGGGAGCCTCACGATCGGTCCCCCGGAATGTCTTGCGCCTCCTGCCACGCGCTGGAGCAGCCTCCCACGCAACCACGGGTGGAGTGTCTGCCTCACTGCTAGCAGTATCAGGGCATGTCGCTGTCACAGGCTGATCGGTGGAGACGACGGGAGTCCGTTCGGTCCCCACTACCGGCCAACAACAACGACGCTTCTCTATCGCAGCTTCCAACTGTCCAACCGAGGATAACACAGCTTCAAGCTGGGAGCGAAGTGTCACCAGCTCAGACTGCATCCGCACACAGCAGTCACAGTCCCTATTCATGATAACAGTGCCAACAAAAACAAAAACTACAGTCACGATGCGTTCAAAGGAAGACTACACTGTTTGTTAAAACGCGGATTTGAATCTAATATGCACGAGAGCACAGTATAAAATTACAAACTGAAACGAGAACGCGCAGACGAAAATCAAAATACCATATGCCGCTTCTAATCAGAAAATAAAGACAGACGAAAATGTTCAAATGTTTGTAGAACTTATGGGACTTAACTACGGGGTCATCAGTCACTAAGCTTACAAACTACTTATGAACTACCTAAGACTAAGGACGGCACAAATATCCATGCCCGAGTGGGGATTCGAACCCCCGACCGTAGTGGCCATGCAGACCGTGAGTGGAGCGCCTGAGTTCCCTCGGCCACCGCGGCCGGCAAAGACAGAAGACTATGGCAACTCGATTCACACGACGGAATAATACACTAACCAGATATTTAACGCGAATATGAATCAAATAAACAACGCGAGCACACAATAACTTTAATCAACTGAAGGGAAAGCGCACTGGAAAGTAAAAATATGTAGCTTCTAGAGAGAAGCCGGTTACACTTACAACTGAGACTTTGCTGTCACTGGACGGGTGTGCACTGGAGGACGTCCACTCGGCGACTGAAGCATGATACACATGTCTGTAGCATATTTGACGACAGACTACACTGATGTTGGAAGCACAAACAAGTGTTTTGAGAACATTGTAGTGGGCACATTACTGAACACGGGACTCTGCAAAAAACTTCTACATATTCCAATGCTGACCTAATAACATAATTAATTAAGATGTTGCATCGCCCTAAGAGTAGGTGATGAGAACGAGGTGGCACTTAACCAATAAAGGGTTGTTGTTGTGGTCTTCAGTCCGGAGACTGGTTTGATGCAGCTCTCCACAATACCCTATCCTGAGCAAGCCTCTTCATCTCAACATAAGAACGGCAGCCTGCATCTGCCTTAATCTGCTTACTGTATCCATCTCTTGGTCTTCCTCTGCGATTTTTACCCCACACACTTCCCTCTAATGCTAAATTCACAATTCCTTGATGTCTTAGAATGTGTCCTACCAATCTATCCCTTTTTTTAGTCAAGGTATGCCAGAAATTTCTTTTCTCCCCAATTCTATTCAGTACCTCCTCATTAGTCACGCGATCCACCCACCTAATCTTCAGCATTCTTCTGTCACGACTGAGAGAATCGCTAACTGTATACCACTATACTTGGCGTCACGTAGGAAGGCGTTTCAGCGCATAGAGATAGAGGCGGAGCGATGGGGCAAGTGTGAAGCAGAGGAGCTACGGCCCGCCGGCCGCGGTGGCCGAGGTGACTGAGGCGCTCCAGTCACGGTCAGCACGGCCACTACGGTCGGGGGTTCGAATCCCCCCTCGGGCATGGATATTTGTGCCGTCCTAGTTCGTAAGTAGTTCATAAGTAGTTTGTAAGTTTAGGGACTGATGACTCCGTAGTTAAGTCCCATAAGCTTAACAAACATTTGAACATTTAGCTACGGCCGAGTGCCAACAGTTGAGCCTGCGGAAGAAGCATTGCATGACTCGCGGTAAGCCACTCGCCTAGAGAATGAATGAGTGGGGTGCGCAGAACGACTGAAAACTTGACCGCCTTCCTACGTGACGCGGCTATAGTATCGATTTCCGAGACATGAATGCATAGTGTAATGGTTAATGTAATCGCTCGCAAAATGCGACAAATCCTGATTGGGGTCCTGATTCGGAGCTAATTGTACAGCTGACACTGATTCATATTCATTTGTAATTTCACATGTATTTCTTTTATTTATCACAGCTATAGTCCTACAGTGTCCGTTTTCTTCAGACATGCAAGTATGCTTTCGCATTGGTTATATTACTAAACACGACTCCCGTATATAGTATTTAAGCATAAGCAAGGCACGTGGCATTTGTAATAACCGTATCTCCCTGAGAGTGAATTAGAAAATGGAATCTGTGAGCACTAATGGATTGTGGACAATGTGTATCATATCGAAGTTTCGCACTAGTTGTAACAATGTAAAAATGTCCGAACGACATTTTCGGGCCTACATTAGCCCATTCTCAAGTTCTAAAAAGAAGAAATCCAAGGAAAACGTGTGTTAAGAAAAGAACCAAATAGCATATTAAATGAAAAGACGGAATTGTCTAAAGGACATTTCCGGTCTCATGTTGGTAATGTCCTTCTCGATAAACAGTGAAACTTCAAATGTTCAAATGGTGTAAATCTATCGGACCAAACTAAATGGTCATCAGTCCGTAGCTTACAAACTTCTTGAACCTAGATAAACTAACGTAAGGACAACACACACCCATGCCCCTGGGAAAACTCGAACCTCCACGGCGAGCAACCGCGCGCTCCGCCGCGACACGCCTTAGAGTGAAACTTCTCCTCACATTTGGTTCCTTCGGGTTGGGGTTGGCTGATTTACTGTTTGATGTTTTTTGGATACATTTTAAATTGTGTTTTTAGACGGGTTTACTTTCGATAGTAGCAATATTGTAGGTTTATCTTTGGTAGTGGGTAGCGTTTGGACTATCTCTGATACAGCAGAGCAGATAGTTAGCAGTCCACAATTGTGCCTCCAACTAACATGTCATACTGTGGGGAATTTTTTTCTGATGATAATATGCATATGCCGCAAATATTTTACGCTTGACGTTGCCTTAGGTCAGATATGTTTTAGAATTTAAGGTAAGCCAGTATAGGATGAATATACTTTGTTAGATTTTAGTGTTTTCGTTTTATTTACGTTCTCCTTGGTTTTCTTCTTTTTAGAACTTGAGAAAGGGCTAATGCAGTCCCGAAACATGTCGTTCGGACATTTTTACATTGTGATAACTGGAGCGGAAACTTTAGTGCCATAGTTCAAACAGTTGTGAGATGGCATCCAAACAAACGATATCGAAGTTTCGGGCGGTCCGGGAGGCATGTGAGGTTAACGAGACCTTTCGTAAAAAGCGCAAATTCCAGTCCGGCGCAAGTTTTCATATGTTAACAATAAGTTGTACAGCTGCTGTTGATTCATATCCGAAACTGCACAAACATTTCTTGAACTTTTGGCAAGTGTAGTCTCCGCAGTGTCCGTTTCCTTCAGATATGTATGCACTGCATTCAATAGAAAATGAAAGTTTACTAATACATACGTTTTATTAAGTCCAGTGCTAAGATTTAGGACACACTACAACACAAGTCGATGATCAATATTACTATCGAAAGGATAGTCCTTTCCAGGTGTAGATTACGTAAGAACAGGGTCTGACTGGCCATATAGTGGAGATGGCGTTTGCCAGGCCGCGGTGGAGTAGCCGAGCGGTCTAAAGCGTCTCGCTGCGGAGCGCGCGGGTGCTCGCCGTGGAGGTTCGAGTCCTCCCTGGGACATGAGTGTGTGTGTTGTCCTTACCTCTACGCTGCCTACTCCCTTGGCTTAGGAGATGCATTATAAATTCTCCATACATACTTGGATACAAAAGATACCGAAAAATGGTTGACACTAAGGCCATTTCTGACACTTCCCGCTATTTTAGAACTCAAAACGCACAAATTATGTTTGGTCGTACTTATTGAGCTCTTCGACACAGAAATAGGACGTTTTTTGACCCTCCAACACCTTTCGCTTCTAAGATAATGAGAGCTCCTTTCTATGATTTAGAAAAACAATATTTGCAGCGAGATTAATTTAATTTTGGCTTTCGATGCTGTTTATTGGTACAAGAAACTGTGTTTCATAAAAAAATACTGCAGCGTCAAGAGATTTGAAAGTTATTTAGAAAATGCACTCTTCCTGTAGCAATATTCTCGAAATGAATAAACGAACGGCATTCGACGTGTTATTTTATGTGCTACAAAAAGTGTTTTTATAAAGTCGTTGCAAAAAACTTTTTGGACTTAGTAAAAAATCCAACTCAGTAGGAGTTCAGTTATAATTAACGTATGGTTCTTCAACTTCTCGCCATGAAAGTTGAAAATTTTTAAGAATGGGAAACTTACAAGACTTCCTAAGAAACTACTCAAAAACCTGAAGCAAATTACTACTTCAATAAATCTAAGTTTCGTGAATACCTACAAAGGACCTCTAGTAGCATCCCCATTCTTGAAAATTTTCCATTTTCATAGCGAGAAGTTGAACAACTATTCATTAATTATAAGTGAACTCTTATTGAGTTGCATTTTCGTAAGGAGACTGATGGCCTCGGAGTTTAGTCCTCTCAAAATTAACACAAAAAATCTTTTTTAATAATATAGATGGAAATTGAAAACGACAATTTTAAATTAACCCTTTCGTGACCAGTGGGAGATGTGTGTCCCTCATAAATAATTGTAAAACTATATATAACAACTGAAATTTAGAAACATGGCCTGTCTCAGTACCCATTCCAAAATCAAGAAACCGATTGTTATAGTAATATGCGAAATTTTAATTAATTCGGTCACGAAAGGGTTCACAGATAGGTAACGTCGCGTATTCATTTACCTTAATGGAAGGCAACTTTAAAAGAATCTTAGCATCGCACATCGAGAAATTCCATTATAGGTGTGACCTCTCGTGCTACCGGCATTGTATTCCACGCGCCAGATCGTGCATCTTTATAATATTACTTGTTCTAGTAATTTATTGATGATGTGTGGTGCGTGTTGTTAGTTTTAATTCTCGTGATATGTGTTATTAATCTACGTCAATTCCAGTGGACAAGATTAGTTACATTCCACTTTAATTCAGTATCAAAAATAAATTCTTAATTTGAATGATTTGTGTATAATAATAACATAAATAAATATGCCGTAAGACATATTCCTCCGTATATAAACACAAATCTGGCTCCAAAAAACGGAATAATTAAAGATGGAATTATAAACTGTGGCTTTCAATTCAACGCAATGCAGACATCACAACAGTTTTAAAACTAAAATTATGAACGACACGCAACCAAGTTAATAAATTGGGTTTTTAATACAGTCGAGTTTTTCTCATTTAACTAGTCTAGTTTACAGTATACTAGCATCATTTTTACCCGAGGTTTCTCTTTGTGATTCCTTATTCCTTAGTAATCTTCATTTTCATCAATAGACGAGCTGTCCTTATCGCCCGAGTAGTGTATAGGGCATACAGACCACAAACATCATTTCGCTGCGGTGGTGACATTTATTCCTTGGTGGAGCGAAAAAAGAGAGTTTCTGAATTTCACTGTGGCCATCATGTAACATTGTTGCACTGGCGTGATGTCGATTTGCCATTAGCTCCGGTATACATTTGTTTCTTTTGCTGTTTGATGACTGAGTTGTACAACAGCCACCATGGTTTGTTATGAACTGGTTCCATGCTAAACAGTATCGAACTTTTGTAACGAAGCAATAATGATGATAATTCTATGTAACTAATCGTAGATATATCACACGTTTTTCAATATATACAATGAGAAAAAACTGTAGCACACTTCAGGGCTTATGAAGTAGAAAAATAAATAAAATATAAAATGAAAATAAGTTAAGAAATAAAAATCCTATTGTTACAACAATGACATTCAGAAATTTTAAATTATGCTTCGTACCGTTAGTGGAAAGACGAAAAAGTTAGGAAAAATGGAAGTGAAGTTGAATGTTAAGGCGTAGCTTTCTTCAGAATCAATCAATTAAAGCGTTTAAAAGCGCTGAGTGTTTTTAGGGCAAAAAGAACTACGTACCTTAATTAGAACCGAAGATATCGTACAACAAACCGATTAAAATATTCAATGCAAGGACAGAAAGACGTCGCGTTTGATTAAAAATAAAGGATGGTGAGACTTGAATTAATTCTGGTACTTGATGACGAATCTGCGAATGAATACTTTCCGTTTGAAACAAAAATGAAGGAGATCGGTCGGATAGAATGGCCTGGCCGACTGACTTTAGTTGGGAAAAATGGAAGTAAAGTGGAATGTTCACACATAGCTTTCTTCGGAATCAATCAATGGAAGTGTTTAAAAGCGCAAATGAAAGATCTTGATCCGCTGAGTGTTGTTAGGTAAAAAAGAACTGCGTACCTTAATTAGAACCGAAGATATCGTAAAAAACGATTAAAATATTCAATGCAAGGACAGAAGTGTACCGTGATGAAATAAAAATAAATGATGGAGAGAATTAAGTTAATTCGGAGACTTGATGACAAATCTGCGAATGAATACCTTTCGTTCAAAACAAGTATGAAGGAAATCGGTCGGATAGAACGGCCTGACCGACTAAGCTTACTTTACAACAAGGACATTGTGAGATTACCGCCCAATAGAAATACTGGTAATTAATAGCATTTGATAATTAAACAGTATGAAGTTCACTGCAAACATTGACCATGCCAATGCACTAAATGTTACACAATTTTAATCTTATTAAGGTAGCAATGTATGTACACAGTTGGGTGACAACATTTATAGTTAGGCCATAGGTAGAAATTCTCCACGTTGAGATTTGCTGTGTGCTTGTAGCTGACGGGAGGCCAGCGAGCAGACCGACGTTGGTGGCTTGTTCCAACTTAGGATTTTACAGTTCGTTTCCGGTGAGGGGAGAGAGGGACAATGGCTAGTGCCAGGCACAGTGCAGTGCACAAATATTGTAATACTACTGGCATTTGAAGTAATACGATGCAGTTAGGAACCTTTTTAAGGCCCTCATTACAAAATAGCCTGTTGATAAATAAACAATACATTAGCTGATATAGTCACATCTAACGTAATATGTTTAATTGACAATGAAAAGTAATAAATTACCAACGAAGACAAGACAGTTACACAACTAGCATGGCAATGTTTGTTTATAAAAATAATATATCAACTATTTTTCATTTTATTTCCAATCAATCTTTTGTATTTTATCTTGAAGTATTCAGTTAAATCACTTATCTGTGGTATAAGAAATTGCAAAATTATGATAAACAGTACAAAGGATGTTTATATTAATATAAAAACGTAAGAAAATATTTGTTTAATGTGTAGTGTAATTATTTTGATTTTAAGTAAAGTTTTAGAAATGTATTGGCTGAGCGCTGTACGTTGGCAAATCGGTTAGAACAGTTCACATGCGGAAGTTGATGACGTAGGGGAAAAAACCCCGGCAGTTGAGCTTTTGGCGCGCGCGCGCCTGGGCAGGAAGTGGGGACTCGGGACCACGTGGTTTGGCTGGCCTGGCGGGGTCGCTCTGCCTCAGGCGGCATGCGGATCTCGAGGTGGTGACTTGAGTTTTGTGTGTGGCAATCGCCACGTGTGGTTGCTCGTCGTAGACTGCACCAAGTTAAATCGAGTGCTACTGTGTGTTTGTGAATAATTAGCCGGTGCAACAAGGTGTGCATCGCATTAAATTAAAGTGACTGTGATTTGTTAATGTAACAAGTGTCGTCGCATAGGCATGAACATAAACGGTGTTTGAGACAGCCACGTGGTGTGAAATCAATTCGCGACAAATATTCATTTTGTCTGGGGGCTCACGAGCTATAACTTTATTTGGTACATTTGCCGACGTACAGACGCGACAGCCACAGGGTTCAAGTATTGTGAAATAAACAACATAAAGTGAACTTTCACGTGTTTTCTAAAATAGTAGTTAGTACACACTTTTGTCTCATGAACTTGAACTTATTTTGAATTTGTTTTGTTAATCATATGCAGGGAAGGAAAGCTGCGAACGGGTGATATCATCCCCTAGAAAACGAGTCAAACAGTCGCAATAACAGTTCCAGTGTTTTTGCATGTTTAGGAATTAGGTTCGCAGCTGGTGGTTGTGAGTTTCGAAAATTAATCTTTCCCTATTTTAAACTCTCACCCCGACCTTCACCCTCGCAACATCCCCACAGGAAATATACAGAAGGAAATCAAATTTGAGTATAGAAAACGGAAGGCGAGAGTTATGTAAATTCTGATACTTATGACAAATCTGTGGATTAATACCTTTCGCTTAAAATAAAAATGAAGGTAATCGGCTGGGTAGTTTGGTCTGTCCGACTGACATTAGTTTTCGTAGATTCTTTTAATATACAAGATTATGATAGGAACCAGTCCCGGGACTTTAATAAGACGAGAATCTGTCCCATCTATTGAACTAAGTAGTATACACTACGGGAAGTAAAAAATAAATATAGTTAATCCTACAAGCTTTTCCCAATTGAAACAGTGCATGTGGGGTCCATGAAATGATTATATTTACATATCAACAGTTCCGGCTGGTACTGAGGTACCAGGTGTCGATTCACACTGAAACACCCATAATAGTACGTGGTGTAGCCTCCACTAAAGATGGGTCGTTAGGATTCTTTGTAACACATACAATTTACAGGCATAATGAATTTAATATTTTGATTTCAACGTAAATTTCAATCATTTTCTCAAAATCTAGTGGAAGTGTCACGCCGGCCCCTTACAGTCGGGCAACACACACCGCACTGAAGCGACACGGGTTACCGCGCGCACAGGCGCTCCTCGATCGGTCGCGCGCGCCGATAAACATCAACAGAACGGGTTGTTACCAGCCTCGCAAGCCACCTCTGCGCCGGCGCGGTGGATCTATTCCTGCCGCGGCAGCGGGACACAAGTGACCTGCCCGTGTGACCACAATTCTGCAGCTAGTATCACATCTCCGCGCACTGGTTAGCCGGAGTGGTATATTTAAGGATGTGCTCCGGCCCTCACCGGCAGTTCGCTTCGCTTCTCGCATGCTGACTACACTGCTGTCTTCGATTGATTACGCTACGACGACCGCTGCCTGTACTTGGACTTCGAGAGGACCTTACTTTGAAGTGTTTATGCTGCCAGATTACCGGCCAACCGGCGGAGGTGCAAACGTGTACTTTTGAGAAGCTCTGTAGAAGTTTGTTCTGTTTTCTGTACTTTCGTGCACTAGGTGTGAGCCTTGTTGGTCTTGCTACATTGAAAGCTGTGGAGTAGCCGATCGGTCTAAAGCGTCTCGCTGCGGAGCGCGCGGTTGCTCGTCGTGGAGGTTCGAGTCCTTTCTGGGGCATGGGTGCGTGTGTTGTCCTTAGGTTAGTTTACCTAGGTTTAAGTAGGTTGTAAGGTACGGACCGATAACCACGCAGTTTGGTCCGATAGATTTACAAACATTGGAACATTTTTTTAAAGCTGTGTAACTTTGGACAATAAAGTAGCGTTGTTCAAACTCTGACTATTGAGTAACAACACAAGTGGCGGAGGTTCTAGTGCACGCTCGGGATGCCGGAACAGGGATACCAACTGCAGAACCCACGGACTATAGGCACTCTTTCAACAATTAACATCACACCAACAATAGCTCCAGACGCAAAATCAAGAATTTTTATCACAGCTCCTGACGGAAATTGTGCAAGCTCGTCTGACGCCACCACCGGCGTCACCACCACCGCTACCTCCTTTCCCGGCCTTCAACGAGAAACGAATCAGGCAGCACTTTCGTATACATCACATTACAAGTGAGATAAATCAACGATCATACTTCTTGTAATGGACTAACTCCACGATGTTCGTCCTGTTGACGAAGCTACAGTACCGTGACCCGGATGAATTGACGTTTTCGCAGATCTGCGACACCCTTACAGCGTACTACAAGCGCCGCTACCACATCTTGGCAACAAGGGTTGAATTCTGTCAATGCAGAAAGAAGCCTGATCAGACTTATCGACAATGGGCAGCGGAACATCAGGGACTAAGTCGCAAACGCCAATTTTTGACAAGAGCTTCCATGGAATCTTATGCAGATGATATGGTTAGAGACCATTTAATTCAAGCAGCCCCCGACGTCAGTTTCCGCCAGGACGCCCTTAAACTGAGTGGCCCGATCTTGGACCAGGTCATCGATCTGGCGTTTATCAGCAGCAGCCGATCGTCGACAGTAATGAGGCAGCTTTACATACACCACCATCACCAGCAAGAGTAGAAGATGTCGCCGCCCTTCGCGATTGCCGCCGCCAAGGCGTGGGTCGCCATAAATCATGTCCGTCAAACCATTGTCAAGACTACGCCCCACCAGCGAGTGGCCCCGCCAACAATGCTGAGCGCCCCCGTCGCCATCCCAGACGTCTTCCATCGTGGACGCAGTGTTTCACCAGGCATTTCAGAATCGACTGTCCCGATCGTTGGTCTACATGCAACATCTGTGGCCGCAAGGGGCATTTGGCCACCGTTTGATGATCTCGGGACGAGCCTCCACCGTCGCGGTCCACCAGAGACTGGCCAGATATGGAAATCAACGAAGTCAAGACGACGCACGCCTCCAAGCTTACGATCCATGTTTCCATCAACGGCGACCCCATCTGCATGCAAGTGGATACCGGCGCATCAGTCTCGCTCATAAACTGAGCCACCTATGCTGCCATCGATGCGCCTCCCCTCCACTGAACGCCCCGACGCCTTCTGACATATAATCAGCAAGCCATCGCCGTCTTGGTCACCTTCGACGTGGTTATAGCATACAAATGTCTCCCGACATCTACCAGTAGTCGACGCCGCAACCGCTGACTTATTCGGCTTAGACGCCTTTCGCATCTTTGGGTTCTACATCGATGACACGGTCCATCTCGTTTCGCCAGACGTGCCATTTCCAGCAGTAGAAGAACTCTGCAAGGAATTCCAAGATCTGTTCTCTCCGGGCATTGCTGCGCCACATTTTATGAGACGTCACTCACACTGCAACCAACGGCAGGCCCTCGCTACTTTCTGGCTCGTCAAATTCCGCTAGCGCTCCAGCAGCCCCTACAAGAAGAATAACAGCACCTCCAACACAACGAATTCTTAACACCGGTACGGTACAGTCAATCGGCCACACCATTAGCAGTAATCAAGTAGGCTTTTGGCCGCCTCCGGATCTGCGGCGATTTCAAGGTTACGATCAATCAACTCTTAATTGTCGACGATTACCCGTTGCCGCATCTCGACGTCCTCTACGCTAAGCTGGCCGGAATAAAAGACTTCTCCAAAATAGACCTCCCGGAAACATACCTACAAATTCCTGTGGATGCTGCCTCCTCGGATCTTCTCGTCATCAATACACTGTTTGGTCTCTTCCACCTCAATAGGCTGATGTACGGGGTAACCAGCACACCTGCACTTTTTCAACGATTTTTGGAGCAGCTCATCGCCAATATTCCGGGGTGCATGAACTACTTCGATGACATTGTAATCACAGGGGCTTCTGCGCAGGTCCATATCTCCAACCTGACCTCTCTCTTTCGCCGTTTAAGAGCGTGTGGCCTAAACTGCAATCGTTCTAAAGGTGAATTTTTCCAACCAGCTATATCCTACTTAGGCCACGTCATATCCGCTAAGGATATCTCGCCGTCTTTTTCATACAGTCAGGCCATAGGTCCACCACCACGTCCTGAGGATGTATTGCAGTTGCGATCATTCCTTGGGAAAAATTCATTCCTCAAGCCGCCACCCTGGCCGCACCCCTCCATCATCTCTGCAGCAAAGACACCCCATTTCACTCGTCCATAGCTTGTGATCGGGCGTTCGCAGCTCTGAAGTCGGCATGCAGTCCGCATCATGCCTCACCCAATATGATCCTTCACTGCCTCTTTGGGTATTTGCGGACGCCTCGGCCTATGGGGTTGGGGTGGTGTTAGCTCACCGTTTTCCTGATGTGTCAGAACGACCCATCGAATACGCTTCCAAATCGCTCATGCCTACCCAGCAAAATTACTCCAAGTTTGAGAAAGAGGCCTTGGCAATCATATTCGCATGCACTACATTATATCCATACATTTATGGAGTCACCTTTCATCTCGTGACAGAGTACCAGCCCCTGCTCACACTGTTCTCCCCAAAAGCGCACTTACCAACCAAGGCCTCCCACTGCCACCAACGATGGGCCCTCTTCCTATCCCGTTTTCGATATGTCTTACCTTCCGTTCCTTTTCTCGTCACGCCAACACGGACGCCCTATCCCGACTCCCCTGTGGCCCAGATCCAGCGTTTGAGAGAGAGGAAATTATGGTGTTCCACAATCCTCCGCCGACCTGGAATTCTACTTCGGCATCCGACACCATAGTCGACGGAGTGCTCCCCCACCTCGAGGCCGCCGCCACACTGAGGGTCATCGTCCTCCCATCGCTGCAGGCGGTGGTCCTCCGTATGCTCCACGACGACCATTGGGGAATGGCCAGGTCCAATCCTGGCCGTCCGCAACTGGACCTCAGGAACGCATCCACATTGATTATGCGGGACCCTTCAGGGCTTCCACTGGCTACTAACCACCGACGCATACTCCCACTATTCATTTATCTTCAAATATCATACCATAACTTCCGCCTTCACAATTTTTGCCCTGTCAAAACTTTCGCCCTCGAAGGGCTTTCTCAGATACTCGTCTCCGAAAACGGCCCACAATTCCGAAGTTGAGAGTTCGAGACATTCTGCTCCACCAACGGGATAAAACACCTATGCACCTCTCCTTTCCATCACCAATCGAATTCCAGCGCAGAGCCTCTTGTACGCACGTTCAAGTCGCAGATGTCGAAGTATGCTGAAATTCAATCTCTCGACGAGTGCCTTTTACTTTTCCTGTTTACCTTCCGGACCACGCCCATAACCGATAAGGGCTCGGCGGAGCTTTTTCACGGCTGCCAATCCCGCACTATCCTCCATCTCTTACGCCCCACCCCTCGCCCACACCTCCCGATTCCTCGCACCCAACTTACACCAGGTGTCTTTGTTTGGACACGGGGGTTCGGTACCAGCCGTCGTGGGTCTCTGGGGTCATCCTACGTAGGCGGGGTCGTCACCTATTTGATGTCCGGGTGGCGGACCGAGTAGCCACCCAGCATCAAAACCAGCTTTGGCGCCGTTTTGTCGACCCCCCGTCCTCCTCCCACTCCTCATTCGCACCCGTCCCTGCCCTCTCCCGCAGCGCCCCTACTACCATTTGATCCAGTCACTGTTTCAGGCACCGCTCCCGCGAGTCAGCCACCTACGTTGCCACGCACACCGCTCCCTGACATGGCAGAGACGGACGAACCCATGCCCCTGGCACAACCAGAACGTCGACGATCCGCCCGCCTGGCCCAGCGACCGGCACCCTACCCATCAGCACCGAGCACCTCCGCCAAAATCGAGACGCGTCAGACGACGACGAACCGCCCTCCGCTCCTGGGTACATTGTGGCGGTTCAACAACAGCCCCAGCAGTGTCGGCTTCGCACGGGAGGGGTGCCACGCCGGCCTCTTACAGTCAGGCAACACACGCAACACTGAAGCAACACGGCGCTTCTCCATCGACCGCGCGCGCCGATAAACATCAACAGAGCGGGTTTTTACCAGCGGCGTAAGCCGCCTCTGCTCCGGCGCGGTGGATCTATTCCTGCCGCGGCAGCAGGACACACGTGACCAAACTGTATGGCAACAATTTTGCAGCTAGTATCACATCGCCGCACAGTGGTTGGCCGGAGCGGTATATTGAGGGACGCGCTCGGCCCTCACCAGCAGTTCGCTTCGCTTCTCGCATGCTAACTACCCTGCTGCCTTGGATTGATTACGATACGACGACCGCTGCCTATACTTGGAGTTCGAGAGGACCTTACTTTGAACTGTTTATGCTGCCAGATTACCGGCCAACCGGCGGAGGTGAAATATTGTACTTTTGAGAAGCTCTGTAGAAGTTTGTTTTGTTTTCTGTACTTTCGTGTAGTAGGCGTGAGCCTTGTTCGTTTTGGCTACATTGCAACTTCTGTAATTCCGGACATTAAACTTGTGTTGTGCAAACTCTGACGTTTGATTCGGTATTCCAGTAAACATATATTTCCGTCCCTATCTACCCGATACATGACATGTGCCTTCATTGAACTACCTCTTTTTTTTCGTAGAAAATGAAAAAAAAGTTGTGCGTGATATAGGACGGATTTCGGTTTCTAAAGATGTAGCCTGAAATACTATCCTATTTACCTTTCACTCAGAAATGATTGTTCAGCTTTTACAAACAAACTACTCATTTTCTACACTTTATATTTTGATTATCTGTTATTGGTTAATAACTCGATAAAAAAGGAACGGTGAACCAGTAGAATGGAACGGTGTACCAGTAGAAAGGAACAGTGAACCAGTAGACAAGAACGTGGACCAGTAGAGAGGAACAGATTCCATACAGAAACGATCATCAGTGAACTAATTCGAAAAAGTTGTTTGCCCTTCTCTAGCCACAAGGGGTGGACTCGCACGCGCTGATTCTTTCATACATTAAACCTTACTGATGGGGAATAATGTCTTGAGATAAATTATTCCACACCTGCCAGGCCTGTTACTATTATTCTGTAAGAATTTGGGGTAGTCGTGTCAGTTTCCGTTCTATCATATCCACCATCTACATGTGCTTGGTTGGAGACAAGTTGCTGCAAGTCTAGCAGAGCACTTTGAGTTCCACGCGCAGTGTGTGGGCGACCATTATCTTCCTGTTGCAATAATGCCAAAAGAATTGGTCTTACAACATTCGGCATGTACCGAGAACTAGTCAGCGTTCCCTCAACAACCACTGAAATGGTATCTCATTGTGCCCCAGAAAATGAGGCCCCAGGTACCGCCAATGTGTCTAGCACAATTGCAGCGATCACGCGGTCTACGTCGTACGCGCAAACGCACACCACTCGCTTGCGGCAGAATCTGCTATCATCACTGGAGGTGAAGACCCGTCAATTCTTACTTCCAAGTGATCCTCTGACGGCAACAGTCGTGTCGTGCACGTCGATACCGTGGCGAGAGTGGAAGACGGAAAGACGTGTGTTTGCCTGTAGTCCCAAGTCCCATTGCTGGAAACCGGTTGGCTAAATTAAAAAAAAAAAAAAAAGAGAAAGAAAGAAAGAACAACACACTTATTTGTGCTGACTTAGATGTCCGATCTGTCAGTGGTGACTTTACAATACGACGACCTCCTTCGGACGTCTGTGCCTCTTGGATGTTCAAAATCGCGTATATTCATGTGGGAATGTTCACCTGAACACTGCAACGATTATCGTAGCACTGTTGACGCACTACGTCCAACTAGGTGTGGGATTTCTCCGAAAGGACCATCTCCGCATTCCAATAGTCATAATTATACCGTTTCAGAACTCAGCTGACTTTAGGAAACACGAGTTCATCTTTTTGGCCAGGCTCCTGTTTCACACGTTGAGAACACACTAAGCGTTATGGCTGCAAACGTTCCCTATTAATGGGCCGGAGCTCTGGCAGCTATTTCAGTACACTATCTGTTAGTGCACGACGTTGCATCTAATATCGGTACATCTAGCACCCCCGAGGCGCCATATGCCGTCATCGGACCAAAATCAAAAGTGTGATTTCCGTATTGTATTTTCTACTACATACATGTGTTTTGGATTTGACGACACGAAGCCGGCGTTCCTCTGGACGTATTTCTACCAGTCTTCACGTCCGCATTCCTTCTTTCTCTGTCTCCACCTCCTATTTCCTTTGTCCATCTCCTCCTCTTCACTCTCTTTGTTCATCTCCTGCTCTCCCTTCTCTCTGTTCGTCTCCTCCTCCCATTTTGAATGTCTAACTCCACCCTCCCTGTATCTGCCGGAAATGGCCTCATCTCTGTGTCTAACTCCTTTTTCATCTCTTCAGCCCATTTACTCCTCCATTTATCAGTGAAAAATTAAATAACTCTGTTAATTTTAATGTTGAGCAGTGAAGTGTTGTCTAAGTTCACTGTAAGGTACTCTCTAAATGAAATCTTAAGTAGACAATGAAGTGTTGTTTTGACGGTGCAGTGTTATAAATTTTATCGAGATCGGAATACAACTTTTGCCGAATTACATTGATTAAGTATCCTCTGCGACGTACCAAACGAAATTTTATGTGTACGGTATTTATTTTCAAATTTGCATTAAAACCATACGTTGGTAACAAAAAATTCCTTCTGCTGGTGGTATTCACCCTAATGATTTGGTACGCTTGGTATGCATCAAAGATGACAGCCAAAAACCGCCATTTAAAAATCTGAATGACGTATGCTTTTTCCACTGAAGCATATTAAAAAAAATTCTATATTTAAATTGCGTACATAAAATTCATATGTTGTGAACAATATTTATGTTTGAAATGATTCTTTGATGATTATCACCATCAAAAATTTAACGTAACTTCCAAAGAGAGCTTCTAGAATTTTCAGAAATTCATTTACATTCGAAACTTCGCCGAAATCGAAGAATTATCTGTTTAGTCACATTAATTAATTGAAATGATTGTAGGTAATGTGAATATATTAATAATGAACTGATAAACTGAATTGTTCAATCATATTTAAAAATTTCATCAGGCTCGGAATACAACTGTAGAATCTGACGAAGTCAATTGTTACTTCATGGAAGGAACCTGTGTACCAAATTTGGTTGAAATCAGTACAGTGGTTTAGAAGCAGACGTCGCATAATGCAGCACTTTTCCGCGCATTTCATTGTTTATTACGTTATATCACCTGAACTGTTTGCCGTACAGTCATTTAATGGTGCCCATGATTATCGCGAAAGTGCAAGCAATATGTTGACAAAGTTTCATCACAATCGGTTGAACGGTACGGTCGCGCATAAAATACGAACACACAAACGTGTGTGTGTGTGTGTGTATAATTCCAATGTAAAGTTTACTGGAAAGAAAAAGAAATGAGGTCAAATTTCACATTTTAATATACATGTCACTGGACAACAAAGTGGAACTTTAGGCTATAACAAAAAAATTCTGTGATATATACATTGGTCGATCGGGCCAACAGAAGCTGTGAATCGCAGTATGTTAAGGACGAACTTGGATATTTAAGCACAGCCTTCAGAGGAAATGGTTACTCAGAAAAAGAAGTAAATATAGAATGACATATTGAAAGTATAAATCAAATGCAGAAAAATAGCCCACAGAAGGGAATGTATTACTTTCATTTGTAAAAACTGGCACAAATCGCATCAGTAAAATCCTTAAACACATTATTGATAAATACTGTATCCACCGATATAAGTGTGAAAATATGTTAAACAGTGACAAAGACATGTGGCCAATTCATGTCAAAGCTGGAGTCCATTAAATCTATTGCAAGTGTTGCGAAATGTACGTAGAAATTACGAAAACAAGCATTAACACCCGCTTAAGGAAACGGGAGAGTAATTGTCGCCTAGACAACGCGGGTAAATCAGCAGTAGCAGAACGTGCACTACGAACTGAAAAACCAACATCTAGCAAGATCTAGTAATTATTACGGCAGAATATATAGAGAAGCAACAGAAATTCAGAAGCACAAATACAATTTACGTCAGTGCGACTCCGCGATCGTAAATAGCTATCTCATGATGTCATTAACCCGTTGCGTAGACACAAATGAACACAACTATTTGCTTATCTAACTTAAATGTGAACCAGCATTTCGTGCATTTAAAGTCTCCGAATATGTCTTTAGCAGCGGAAGATGAAGCCTCCGTTAGAGGATTACGCACTGGACTACCTACTTATTCCCGAGAATATTATATCAGCTATATTTCAACAACCGACCGTGAAATCCTATTTCAAATATTTGAACTATGAATTACGACTCGACAAAGAGGTATCACTGTCGGCAAACACAAAGTAACTCCTCCATTTCCTTTAACGAAGTCAGCATTACAGCAGCTTTAATTACAATTTAATTACAAAGAATATTTGACGGAGCATGCCGCATTTTTTTACCCAATGTTATTAAGAGAGATGAGACTCTAATAGACGCATTAAACTCTCTCGCATCAAATGAAAATGTGGATGGATAAATGCTGTCAAAATAAATTGAATCTGTTGCAAAAAGTTATGACCAAATATATAAAGTTCTCGGGGATGAACTCGTGCCAGATATACAACAAAACTACAACGGCTCAGATTATCAGTGTGAGGAAGACGATGACAAAATGACGAAAGTGTTTCTAACGCCTGTCTACGTTGCCTTCGATATCTCTGTAAATTCAGGTCGCAATATTACATACACTTTCGTACGTACTCTAACTTATACACTGATGAGACAAAGAAACTACTATAGGCACCAGTGATCTCTATATAACCTGGATGTATAATTCTGGTCCTGAGCATAGAACTGTAGCGTGCCTGCACATTCATATGTTTTGCGCACGAATTTGCATTGTCCGCCATGTTGTAATTCGTCAAACGATCAAATTCAAATGTTCAAAAGTTTGTATAGCTCATGGGACTTGACTACGGGGTCATCAAACCCTAAACTTACAAACTACTTATGAACTAGCTAACACTAACGAAGCCACAAATGCCCATGCCCGAGCGGGGATTCGAACCCCCGACCGTAGTGATCGTGCAGACTGTGACTGGCGCGCCGTAGTCCCCTCGGCCACCGCGGCCGGCGACCAAGACTTCAACTTTAATTCACTGCCATGTACAATAAGTACGATTCTCGCCTTGCTACAAGAACAAAAATTCGCTGATAAATAGCATAGCCGTTACAGATAGCGGGTAGCACAAAGAGCAGTAAACATCCTATAAATGTTTACGAATATTGCCCCACACGTGGCTGCGTCCAGGACAGGGTGTATGCCGTCCCCCTGAATGACAGGGTATACGGACACAACATTTGACGTGATGTATAAAAACTGCGATTTATCCTATGAGGTTACTCGATTTCATTGATGTGTCGTCTGGTATCTATGACACCGCACGTGCTGCAATCATATGACCATGCCTTCGCACGCATGGTCTCCAGCAACCTCACCGCATATGGAAATGCGCGGATCAGCCACCTCATCAGTCAATCTTCGAAACTCTTCATGGTTATCAGTGCCTAAGGACCGTTTGTTTGCCCTGCACTTCGTTCACGAGGAAAATGACGTTGCTTTGTCTTATATAGGGTAGGACTGGGCCGGAGGGGCCCACTTGACTCGCTAAAAGTATGGGATTACGATAGATGTGAGACTGTAATATCGTGTACAAGACACAGGGATACATATTTCCATCTGAAAATAACTTCTAGAACCCAGTAAAACTTCTCTTCCTTCAATGAATGATGAAAGAAACAATCCACAACCAAAACAGGAACCTGTACAGTACTGACAAACCAAACAGTAAAGAGAAGTCCCTGGCGTGTCAGAAGTTCCAAGATCGTGACTTTCTCGGCAAGGAAACTTGTAATCCACTGAGCTAGCAGACGCTGATGTCTGGAATCGGCGATGGTCCCTACGTAGTGTCTCCGAGTGAGAGAGCTCGTTTAGACGGGGCAAGTAGCACCTGCCTGGAGCTTGAACTCACCTGCCAGTCACCGGAGTATACTGCAGGCCACGGCAGGATACAGTCGGCGCACCGCCCCTACTGCCGGGGGTTCGAATCCCCCCCTCGGGCATGGATATTTGTGCCGTCCTTAGTGTTAGCAAGTTCATAAGTAGTTAAGTCCCATAAGCTATACAGACATTTGAACATTTTTGAAGTCTTGGTCACCGATGGAGCACGTCTGAGACTCATTAGGGTGACAGGACTGTGCACAAATCATTGATAATTTACTGGAATTGTTTTCCTTTCACGTAAGCATTACATAATAGGGTATTTGATTGATTTGTGGAAATCATCTTAAATGTGGAGACACTCAGAGGCCGTTACTCTTACGCAAATAGTTTGGAAATACCACGAGATTGACAAATAGTGAGCAGGGAAAAATTAAGAACTGGTATCTGACGAGAGGCGTTCTCGAGTAGTCCGTGAAGTTGTGGTGTATCCCCATTAGTGTAGGTGACAGCGCAACTACCCAGCAAGCAAGACACCTGGGTTCGAAAGCCGGCCGGGTACTCATTTTCACCTTTACTCATTCGCAGTTATTGTCGTTAATTTGTTGTATACGAAAGGATACATTATATGTTACTCCCGAAAAAATGTTATTAGTCGAGACTCAGATTACTAGATTACTCTGATGCACGACTACACTGGCAAGCGGTGTACTGCACGCCAAAACAACAACAAATGGGATCCTCGGAGGGTGGTGGAGTACAGGAGTTTGCATGGGTCGCAAATCACAAACAAGGCGAAGTGGTGACTGTGGATGTAGCTGGAACTACGTTGGACACGTGTCTAGGTAGAGCTAGGCACTGGATGAACGAGTGCGCGATAGGCACAATGGGTCAATAACGCATTCGATAAACCTTATTTTGCGTGTACAGGATAAATAAGACAACCTGACTAGTGTATACCGATCGGTACTGGTTCATATTGTGTACGTATACACATAAAACGTGCAAGAGGGAAACCATTATGTGCTTATGAGAGTTGATGGCAGCAGACCGTATTATTCGTTTCGGACCTCTTGGTAAGTATGGAAGTGGGATTACGCATGTCAATCACATCGCGATTACGGGCAGCATGGAGTACACGTCTGAGACTCAGGACGTGCGCTAGCAGCGCATTTCGGGTTTTTCAAGCGTCAACTTCGCGTCGCAATATCGCGGGATGTAATTGGAATATTGCGATGCAATCAACGCTATTGTTTATGTGATTTGTCATGCTATTGATTGCTGAAGAAAAAATATAGGGTGCCCATTTAAAAAAAACATACGTTTTATGTTAAAAACACATTTGCTTTCGTTTTAGAATGTTTCCAAATATGTACATTAATGGGCCCCAGCCGTACATTGATACCGGTGAAAGTTGTTTTCCAATAGCTGTTATTGTTCAAGAGTTATTTTGGGTGTACAAGTTAGCTGGGACACCCTTTATATTAAATTCCACCGATGTTTCGGCCACTGTTGCAAGTAGCCTTCATCTCGGTGTCGGTTTACTGTTGAATGAGGGAAAATTAGAAACTTGAATGCTGGTGGTAGTAACGGTTGGCAGATTGTGATTGGAGGTTTCGGTTATGGGAGAAGGGAGTGAGGCTTTCCTTTTTTGGCGTGTTCTTTATTTCTTCCTATTGGTGGAAAAGATAATCCTGGGTTGGTGTTCGCATTATCGTTTGTTATTTGTTAAGCGCGGTGTCGTCGGGCAGCGTTGCTACTTCCGGCGTCCCGCCTGCCCGCAGTACCAGCGCTGTGTGACGTCATCCCGCGCAATGTAGTCCACAGGGGCCCGCCCGGAGACAACAGCGGCCGCAGGCACGCAGGGCAAACACCACACCGTAGCCGGCTCTGGGCAACACTGCTACGTCACTGCTACCACCCGCCGCGCATTCGCCAGGGACGTCCAATAGCAAACGATAATGCAAACACAAATCCAGGACTCCCTTTCCGACCGCCGAGGCCGAGCGTTCTAAGGCGTCTTGCTACAAGGCGCGTGGTTGCTCGCCCTTCTTCGAAAATGGGTGTTTGTGTTGTCCTCAAGTTAGTTTAACTTAGGTTCAGTATTTTGTAAGCCTAGGGATTTGCAAACTTTTTTGTTAACTCCCTTCGCCCTTTGCGCGAAACCTCGAATCAGAATTTGGCAACAGTTACAACCACCAATATTTAGGTTCCCAGCATTCCCTCAAACACTCAGAAGAAGGCTGCTTGTAACAGTTGCCGAAACGTCGGTGGAATTTTATATATTCCGGATGCGGTCCAGTGCCGAGAAGAATTTTATAGACGATCGTCCTACGAACAACCGAAATGACTCTTAAGGTACGTGAATGACACCATTGTTATAAGGATTGACAGTAGTTTCAAAATGTTAAAATGTTTGTTAAGCTTGTGGTATTTCACTGCGAGGTCATCAGGTCTTAAACTTACAAACTACTTATAAACTACCTTATACTAAACACAAGACAAACATCCATGCCCGAGGGAGGATTCGAAACCCCGACGGGGTACGGCCTCGCGCATCAGAGCATAGCGCCTCAATGCGCACGGCCACTCCGCCGCGGCCCGACAGTAGGGTGAAGCTCGATGTTTTCTTTGAAAGCGTAAACTCACGCCATCCATTCCGAGATGAACTTATGAAGAGGAAGTCAAATCGCATCTCCGGTCACGGTGTGTACCACGAAAGTATTCACGCATATTTCTACCTGCAAGACAGCAGTTGCCATGTATCCAGAACTCTCGTTCACCGGGCACGACTCTCTCAGATCATGATAATTTATCGACGGATATACGATATCCAATGTTCAAAAAACACTACGCCCTGTTTCTCCGCCAGAGGTTCTTAAAGCGGTACTGGACGAAACGAAGAAGACGGTATATTTTCCGTATGCCGGACCTATATCTGTAAAATCAGCAGAATTCTCCTCAAACTTCACATTAAAATCTTCTTAGGTCCACCAACCAAGTTGAAGGTTCTGCTAGTAAGTGTGAACGATGATCTGTGCCTACAGAAAACTGGCGATTAGTTTTTTTGACATCAGCTGCAAAGAATATGAAAAGCAAGACAGACTTAGAAAGCCAACCAAGTCAGCTATTGTCGAGCCTTTTATGGAACCTAGTTACGAAATAAACTCAAATGATGACAAGATTGTGACACAAACACCGAGCCGCATTGAATGGCAGCTTGGTCTAAAAAAATGTTCAAATATTTGTATAGTTTATGGGACTTAACTACGGGGTCATTAGTCCCTAAACTTACAAACTACTTATGAACTGCCGGCCGCGATGGCCGAGGAGACTGAGGCGCTTCAGTCACGGTCGGCACGGCCACTACGGTCGGGGGTTCGAATCCCCCCTCGGGCATGTATATTTGTGCCGTCCTTAGGATAAGCTAGTTGATAAGTAGTTTGTAAGTTTAGGGACTGATGACCCCGCAGTTAAGTCCCTTAAGCTTAACACACACACTACTTATGAACTAGCTAATACTAAGGACGGCACAAATATCCATGCCCGAGGGGGCATTCAAACCCCCGACCGTAGTGGCCGTGACTGGCGCGCCGCAGCCGGCTAAGCCACCGCGGCCGGTAGCGTGGTCTAAGGCGTCATGCGACGGACTGGGCGGCCGTTCCCGTCGGAGGTTCGAGTTCTCCCTCGGGCATATGTGTGTGTGTGTGTGTGTGTGTGTGTGTGTGTGTGTGTGGTATTTTAGTTGTTTGTATGTCTAGGGATTGATGACCTTAGCAATGGTCTCCAAAAGGTTTACAAACATCTGAACAAACACCGATTTTCTGGGATAACGTCGTCAAAGAATCCATTGAAATTACGGTCACGGAGAAGCTCATTACCCGTGACATAGGATACAAGCTGCTGAGCTCGGCCTGGATCTTGATCGAACTCCTGCAGAAGTAATGGAAGCAACAGCAAGACGTAAGTGTGAGGATGGAGAAAACCGCCCTGTACATAAACACGGCACTCACGGCAATTGTACGACTAACCTATCTCCTGAGGACGTTCTACCGGGTCTCGAGCAGCGATTGAAAACCAGCGACCTCAAAATAACACTGCAGTCCTTCGTGGCGTGAGGGGATGTCGGAGATAACGCCTGGTATGGCACGCTGCTGTGACAGAACATCCTAGACACCAGGATGAATTAAAAGGTGGCAATCAGAAGCGAAAATATCTACCACAACTTGGACGACATTCACAACTTCATATAGAAAGAGCGATGACTGAAAATAATCATTAAGCTTCAAACGGGCGAGGCTAGGAAAAAGCACTATAGCGGCTGGTACTGGTCAGGATATAGCACGCAGTGGGCGCTTGACGTTGCTCAGACCGCAGACAGAGAGCCCATGACCTCATAGACACAAATACCAGATTCGTTACAAACTGGGATCAATATCGGCAAGCACCGGAGGAATACTGCGAGTTTTGCAGTTGAAGTATCGTCCAAGATCAACGCGAGCAACCGGCAGAAAACTCGATTTTTCAGCATAACACTTCGGCGGGATAGGTTGAAAAATTACAACTAAAAATAAACAGAGAGCATACAGGGAAGCCGCGTTGGGCCGGCCGAGCGCGTTGAGGCGCTATGCTACGACGCGCGAGGCCGCTCCCCGTCGGGAGTTTGATGTTTGTGCTGTCTTTAGTATAAGTTAGTTTATAAGTAGTTTTTAAGTTTAGGGACTGATGACCCCGCAGTTAAGTCTCTTAAGCTTAACAAATATTTAAACATTTTGAACATACAAGAAATAAACTTAAACTGATAACTCGGAAACTTGACCTATACAATATTTTAAATGAAAATAATTTTAATATATAAATTACTTAACAATATTACTAAGGAAAAAAATTTCAGATTTGCGAAGCAAACCAGGAATAAACTTTAAACTAGGAAAACAGTATCATTATTACGTTTTGAGTAACCTGAACAATTCCAATAAATTAAACTACTTCACAAGACGGCTGACGTATGTTTTAAACAGGAGTTTTATCTTAGAACTGTACGCACATAATATTTGGGGCACATAGGTAATATATTAACACGTGGAATGCGATACAGAGATCAGAATCTGTCTTAGAACAGCCCATTGTAGCAAACGTAATTGTCCGTAAAACTTAGGATGATTCAATTATCAAAATGAATATAATACTGAAAATGAATAGACACAGAAACACAGTACGATGAAATGGAAATCAAAAAAGATTAAGTAAAGATGAAAAGTGGGAAAGTGTTCAGTTGTGTTTGCTCATTTAGTATTTAATCTGGGTTATGAGCTACATAGTTATTGATTTCAAATGCTTCTAAGGGGTCGATTAATAGAATGGCTTCTTCTTGTGCATTGTATTTGTGGGTCTCAATTAGTACAGGTTTATCAAAATTGGAACTACGATTTTGTAAACCCCAGCTGTGTTCAAGCTCAGTCATATAACCTTCCGTGCTTTTTCCTGATCAGTCCTAAGCAAATCAAAATCTGGACATGAAATATTAAGTACCTTACGATTTGACAGTATCTGCATCTTACATTTTCTCTTGAAAACACACCTCACTGTGGTGTATTGCACATAGTAGGAGGATTTAGGTGGTTTGTCCCGTGTACGGTATTCTGCACCACTTTCTGCATACACTGGGGGCAGAATAGGAGAGAGGTGTAATTTTCGATTTCTGTTTCCTGAGCAAGATGACCTCCTCAACCAAAAAACGATTAAAAAAATAAAAATAATCTTGTTGAATAGACACAGCATTGTGTTTTTAATTCAACAACGATGTACATTTACATAAAGTGTATTTGAATTTTATTTTGATTTCATTTTCATAAACTAATACCGACGAACATGAGAAAGACTTCTCTGAAGAGATTTCCAAGGTATAAGCAAGTTGCTAGTTAACCAACAGAGTGCTGTGAGTGTATACTTACCGAATACTAGTGGTTTGTTGTATACAGATGACAGGAAGTGCTATTGTATTTTGAGTGAACTTTTTCCATAGAGCAAACAGAAAAATACACTTTTCTTCCCGTGTTACTGTCTAAAAGATAAAGATTACTAGTTTATGTGTGAGGTGCAGAGTTAAATTGTGTTGGCTACTGTTATAACGAACCAATGAAACATTATTTGAGTAGCCTATTATCAAAGACGGACATCTGTCGTTTGCCAGAAACTGAGATAAATGTCATTTCTTATTGCGAAACGTAGAGCTAATATATTTATAAGCTGATTTGAGCATTATCAACTTTAATACTCGAGGATTTATACCTGTAAGTGGCTAATATCAATTTCATTACTCAAGAACCTTAAAATTGTGTTTGAAAATACTGATGTCCGTCTTTGAAACCAAAGCGTGTAGCTGTCCGCTTTTGATGTGAACGTGCTTTCAGATGTCCGTTTTTGATACACAGAGATTCGCTTACTGCTGACGAGAATCTTTTACAGATGTATAATCTGGGAAATTATATGAATATCGACATAAAGTAGAAAATATTAAATTTTGAACTCTATTAAATATTGGAAAAATGAAGAACTGCAATAATCATAACAATCTCTTTAATTTTATATACAAAATGAAATGTTATTGCACTGAATCTCTATAATTATTAGCATCAGGTCTGTTGAAACTATCGCCAGATTTGTCTGTAAATATCCTCACGTTATTTCTGACATCGAACTTCTTTCCAACAAGTGATAATTTCGTACAACACACCTCACAATAGAAAGTGTAGTTTACAAGCTAGTCTTACCTTTGTTTCTTTTCAATGTTTATTTTCACTTTTCAGGTTGTCTCAACCGCTTCCTAGGTTTTCCTTCGGACGCTGGTGATATACTGTGTTCCATTTCGTTCGCTTTGAGATGGTTATTAGTAATAATAATATAAAAAAAATACTGAAAAACTTAAGTAGGGTCTAATACGTCTTAGTACCTGGAACATAGTGTCGCCATGTCTTATTTTCGAGGTCATGTGATCATGTACTTTGTTCCCATTAGTGCACACTGCATTATTCGACAAGTGTCCGAATTTGATATCAAGCGCTTATGTAAGGTGTCCGCTTTTGATGTGAACAGTCAACGTTAACGTATGATTTATAACATTTACGTCATTTTTTGGAAAAAACGGACTTCACCAATGAAAAGAGCGGAAAAGCTTCCTTTAGGATCGACTGCTAAATAAATTTCGACCATTAGGTCAGATGTCCAGGTTTGATATTAGGCTACTCATTTGTTAATTAGGAGCCTCAATACCACCGTTTAAAATACAAAAGCACAGTATCACATTATCTTAAATTGCATTTAGTACACTTATTCAAGAGATGAAGAAGTAAATTAACCATAAGTGCCTTTAGACAATTACCAAGAGCTCTGACACCGTATTAATGAAATAAAATAAATTTCCTGCAATTTCATTCCTAAAACCGGTCGACACTGCATCTAAAAATATAAGTTTTATCTCCACAGTATTACGAACGCTGCCAAACGGAGTTTCCAGGGACACTATGCTGATACTCTCGTGTCGAATGAATCTATGAGCTTCATTCCGGGAACATCTAGTTTCAAAGCAGCAAATGCCACAATGGTGGTCAGTTTCTGCTCAAAGTCCGCAGCGAACATGGAATTCATCGACACGACCAGTGGCACACGAATGCCATTGGCGGCCAAATGTGAGCGGGAGACAAAAATGTCACACATCTGCATCCGCTGCGTCGCCGAAATTAGCGGGGCGTTAATTACGCATTCGGATGAATGGGCAGTAAATCGCAGGCTCCGGAATCCGGCCCCATCATAATTACCAGGGACTCCGACGCCGCTCGTTTGCCATTTACAGCTCACCGAATGCCGACGTCTATGATATCGATTTACTTCCTCCGAACATCGCCTGTGTCGGATTATATCAAACGTATGTCAAAGAGTTCCTGAAACAAAATGGATAAGAATAAAACTAAACGTTATTGTTATCTGAGCACACAGTGACACTGACATAATAATATGATTTATACACAGAACACTCCACTATTTAGTAATGCTCATATTTTAACAATGAGGTACGCATTTCGGCAGAGGAGCGTTCCTCAGGTGTGCTTACCTGCAGCTCTATAATCTTTTCCTAAGTTCATATTGTGTTGTATTGTTTAGTAATAATGAGCAGAACGCTGAACGTGGTGTTATACATACAATATACCAATTGGCTGTAACTTCAGTTGTAGATAGTTCTACTACTTTTTGCGGTACACTGTGTATTATACATCTATTTAACAATTTCTTTGCGAGATGCCTTTGTCATCACTCGAACTTACGGTTTCTGACAGCAGTTTGACAGTAGCTTGGATACATAGTATCGGTAAGCGATTTTACGTATTATGGATATAATTCGAAATAATATAACTGTTGTGTTTGTGCCTGTGGTTCATAGTCATGATCGATATGTTGATGACATCCTTACGCTCATAGACAGAAATGAAGCTGACACAAATAAAGTTTGTGAACTCTTTCAAAAATCTACAACACCATACAGAAAATACAAAACAATCACAGATATGACATACACAGACTGCCAACAACATCGAACACCCATGTTCATTCATTTCTGAGCGATCACACAAACTAGCCTTATTCCATTCATTTGTCAACAGACTTTCGACATATTACGAGAATTAACTAAGCTTAAATACACCACACAGCATTTCTATATAATAGAAAAACAATCCCGGGACCACCCAAAACACGAGCAGGAATCGCGTTACAAAGATAAATATCACAAATACATAAACCAGGATATGTCAGTACAGCATAACTAGAGCGAAATCTCCAACAAAATCAAGCAAACCGTGTGAAATCCAACACACCTTTCGCATTGCAGAATACCGACCATAAAATAAAATCGACACACACACCGCAAAGCCTTCAAAAGTTCTCTACTTTGACATTTACAGAATCAGTTTTAGATCACGTTATATATTCTACACCAGACAAACAGAACAAAATTTCATAAGCTGATATAAAGAACACACTAGAGAATGCGAAAGGATCCCTTAACCTTTCTACCAGTAGTTGCAACCCGAAAACCACTCAGTGGACACTATAGTGACTGCACTCAAAATGATACATACAGTACAAAAGGGACAGAAAATGAATATTCTGGAATGATTTAAATTATGTGTATAGAATACAAGCGATGCAGCTAATTTGATAAACGATCAAACGTATTTAAAAGATAAAAATGTCATAGATAATGTTGTTGATATTCTAACGCTGGACGATGGATGAAAAAACCCACCACATATTAACGATAATAGTAAAACAGAAAAATTACAACAAGAAACTAGGCAAGAACAATCGACTGAAACGATATTTTAGATTTAATATCTAAAGTTTAACCGAAAACAACTGAAAGACACTACACACACAAACGCAAAAATTATACTCTCTCACTTAATACACATAAGATGTATATTTTATTTCCGGGAAAAACTGTAAACATGTTGTATCTCTGTACTGTTGCAAAATGGCTTCAAAACTCGTAATTTAGAGACATGGATATCAGTATCTCTCATATAACACCGGGTAAATAGCTTTATGAGATTCAGTGTTTCGCAAACAGTGGTACTACACACCAACGGCTAAAGAGGACGTAAGGAAGATTAGACGTTCCGTCAACACCTAAAGTAAGAGCCAATGAAAAGCCAATATGTGCTACATACTACGTATATGTTTCTGTGTATTATAAGTGGACTTCTATACCTACAGATGGCTATTCTGTCGTAATAACCAACTCATCGTGTAAAATGTAGGTATTATTAAATATTGCAGTGTTCTGGATAATAATCCTAATAGCATACTAGCTGAAAGATGATCCTGTAGGACAACAAAAATGTAAATATGTTTCTGTTTAAAGGACTCTCACAGGAAAGTCTGGAACTAGCAATATCAGTCCCTATTCCGCCTTCCGCCTTCCAAAATATTTAGGCCATTCCCGCAGCGGAGCGGCCAAGCGCATTGAGGCGCTATGCTACGATGCGCGAGGCCGTTCCCCGTCGGGGGTTCGAATCCCCCATCCGGCATGGATGTTTGTGTTGTCTTTAGTATAAGTTAGTTCATAAGTAGTTTGTAAGTTTAGGGACTGATGACTCCGCAGTTAAGTCCAATAAGCTTAACAAACATTTGAACATTTAGGCCAGCGAGCATATCGTGTTCTTCTGACGCAGTACATTCTGCATCCTTTTCCCCATTCTGTCATCGTAATCAATTATACATATACAGCATGTCTCTGTCACCGCCCGTATCTAGTCAATCACGATAAAACTGTGGTGTGTGTATTTCATTGCGCAGTAGGAAAGCAAGAAGAAAGCTTTGCATCATCTGGAAAGCACATAATGTAGTTCACAGTTACCATCAAATGTTCGAATGTTTGTTAAGCTTATGGGACTTAACTGCGGGGTCATCAGTTCCTGCCGGCCGCGGTGGCCGAGAGGACTGAGGCGCTTCAGTCACGGTCTGCACGGTCACTACGTTCGGTGGTTTGAATCCCCCCGCGGGCATGGATATTTGTGCCGTCCTAGTTCGTAAGTAGTTCATAAGTAGTTTGTAAGTTTAGGGACTGATGACCCCGTAGTTAAGTCCCATAAGCTTTAGAAACATTTGAACCATTTGAACATCAGTTCCTAAACTTACAAACTACTCATGAACTACGTTACACTAACGACGACACAAGCATCCATGCCGTAGGGGGGAGTCGAACCCCCGACCGCAGCGGCCGTGCAGACTGTGATTGGCGCGCCGCAGACCACTCGGCTCACAGTGACCATCCAAAACACTTGGGAGCAAAACTGGATCGTTCCTTAACTTTTAAAGAGCATTGTGTGGGTCAGAAACAGATAATGTATTTACTAATGGACGCTGCTTTTAAATAAATTCATCAGAAGCACGCTTAAATGAGTTATGGAGAACCCGTTCTCCATAGGGGTTGTCGACAACGGGAGAACATTTTGCGTACGGGTCCTGCAAGACCTCAACAGGCTGAGAACCGGAGTCACGAGGTGTACAACGACCTATGGATAGATTGGCATCAGACCGTTTGTCTCATGGTGGTGGCGAAACGACTATACAGACGATGTGATGATAATGTATTCATCAGTCGAAACCGATCATCTAACAAAATAAATTTCTAATTATTGTGGGAACCTTACTGATTTTTGTTTATGTCTCTCTCCCACGCTTTGCTTGGCGATTTGATTAAGCAGGTGGTTTAGACCTGAGGCTGTTGGTTCCCCAGTTTTCTGCCACAGTCTATGAAACAGTAACGTAATTTATATTGCCTGTATTATGTTCAAACAGGAACATTTTTTCAGCTGGTTCTCTTCGTTTCCTTGAAAATGCCCAGTAAAATCATGTAGGTCTGAGAGAGTAGAATGATTACATGTTATTTTCATCAGGAACCAATTTCCAGAAACGACATTAATTCCCTTTATGATCAACTCTGTGTGTGCAATTTGATAAGCTTTACAAAACAGTTTATAATTATCTATAATATGTGTTTGAGCAAAAAACGTTTTAGAGTTAACATTTGTGCTTCATGGACTGAAACGTCGTTCACTATTCAGCTAACAGAATGCTCTACTAAAAATAAAGAGTGAGCTAAAATTGTCTGTTTTTATGCTGCTGGTCTGCTGCTCTCGGGAAAAATTCTGTTTGCATCAGATAATACGTCCAACAGAATCCTGTTTGTTGCACTCCAACTTACGCAATACAACAAATTTTCTGTACTTCATATGAAGTATACATATAAACCTCTCTAGCATTAGCAGGAATGTTTTAGAATCAGAATCATGGGACCTACAAAGCACAAAAATTAGGTTTCACAGTAGTCAGCCACCCATGCACAACATTCGAATATCTTTTCCGTGCAATGTTTTATTATATCGATGGACTCAACTGGTATAAGGTTTTCCTATGTACAGTTGTGTTCACAAGTATCCGAATGACCTGAATTGCATTTCGGCTGATTCGCATGCAACGCAACTAACGTATCTGTCTTGCGGGTACTCTACTCGCTCCTCAGTACAGTCGTGCTACTATTGAAAATGGTTCCAACAAGTCACCACTAGAAAACGCTGCTCTTTATCGCAGTAACTCAAGATGTAAAGTAATACCACGATACTACAAATATCAGGGAACACCTTATCACAGATGAGACTGTCCATATGGTTTGTAAGCTCACATTTATTACAAGAAATGATATACCGTACCTGAAATGTTACCACTCTCATTTTTACGTCAGATAGGTAATGCACGAAATAAGTTCGTCGTATTCATAATTGCTTGTTCAAAGTAACATACATTATTTAACACAAAATGACATGAAAATTGTCTCTCACGAGCAGCTAGTTGAGAATTTGTATGAACTTCAAATGACACGACGAATCGCCTAGTTCTGCATATGGATTCAAACCCAGGTCATGCAGACTAAGCAGAGATTTTGTGACTGACGAAAACTAAGGCATTCCCGACTAAGCATGCAGAGATTGATATGCGTCGATATTAGACAGTATCAATTACCAAATATCAACTTTAAATCACATAACGTAAACGTTTTATTGGACGGTAATTCCTACCCAGCACCTACTGTTAACGAACTGAGGGAGATGATAAATATTGCTTCTTCACGTACTTGAAATGCCGGGAAGTAAAGCTTTGTGTTGGACAGGTATTCGAATCCAGAACCTAATCGGATTGTTATCAAAGCACAATCAACTGTGGCATATCGGATTTTCTCGGCAGTAGCTACATGTTTTAACTGAAATGACGAGACGAAACATTTTTTTTGTCCTTCCCAGGACTCCAACCCGGCACCTATCGATGTCATATTCTAGTGAAAACGAATGTTAAATATGGGTTTGTTACACTAGCAGAGACATGTGAGCATAATTGAACCAGAAATAATATGACGAAAGAGTTCATTGCTGACTGGGAATCGAACTCCACACACATCGCGGTTTACTGCACGAAAAAAGACGTCAGCTACAGAATTTTTCTCCGCCAGCAGCTTGGAATAACATCCTTGAACTTACCGTTATCTCACAAATTGTCAGTGTCTCACTGGGAGTACTGTTGACAACGAATGAAAATACACTGAAAATTAATATTATTATCCACCAGCAGGTAGGTGTTCTCATGCTAGAGCTTGATAATGCATAATGAAAACTTTATGGTATTCAAGCGCAATATGTCGAAATGTTGATTAATCTGCAGTATTGAACAAACAACAAACTGTAGTCGAGCTGTATTATCGCGAAGGAATCAAATTCCGCGTTGAGGGTGGTCTGAGATGCATTTCCAGTCCAGAACCAATTTTATCGACATACAGAAGCTCAAATAAAAACTGGAATAAGTGTCCTGAGACACTACATAGCGTTTTTTGTCACTAGAAATAAATAACTAGTTCGTTTGTTTGTTTGTTAAGCTTATGAGACTTAACTGCAAGGTCATCAGTCCCTAAACTTACAGACTACTTACGAACTACCTTAAACTAAAGACAGCATAAACATCCATGCCCGAGGGGGGATTCGAACTCCCGACGGGGAACGGCCTAGCGCAGCGTTGCATAGCGCCTCAATGCGCTTGGCCGCTCCGACGCGTCAAATAACTAGTAAAAGAAAGGTTACTGGCGATTGAGTTTCTACGTGTCACGCCGCGGCGGATTAGCCGTGCGCATTGAGGCGCTGTGCTGAGGTGGTTTACAGCATGTTCAGTACATTCATTTACTTGGTTGACTGAATCACCATGAACTAGCTACGTCGGATACCCAGTGCATACATTCGTCTCTATTTTGTAATCACCGAAATAAAATCACGTAACTGCCGCTTACACAGTACTGCTAACAGTCTAGGATGCACATTTTTTTAAAACTCAATTCTGCTGTTTGCTGATGTTAACAATCTAATGGAACTTTGAACATAATTCCCTTAACTTCTCAACCCAAAATAGTCACATGTAGAAAAAGGGCTAACTTCTTGCGACATTTTGTTCTTTTCAGGTTTAATAGAATGGTGAATGCAGCAGATGACTCTCGAAACTTGTGTATTATGTATGGGGAGAGCGCATCGTGCGAAAATACGCCAAAAAAGTATTTTCTACATTAGCTGTCGTGTGGAAGTGGCATTTTATTCTTCTTCAAACCTTGTTTGACAGCTTGAACCACGTCCACTGATTGTGTGGTCGTGTTCTATTTTGATTTATTCGTTAATCTAAAGTGTTTCTGCACCATTACTGTTATCTATCTTTGTGTTAATTATTTTCTATTTTATCAATGATCAATGCGCCATGTTTATATATGTTTGTCTCATGTTTATTTATGTTTCCACCCGCGTGATTGAACTTGTGTGTTCATGTGAATGTGTGTTTTTAATATTGACTGACTGTCGGGCAACGACTTAAAGTCGCTGCCTCCCGCTCTAGGCCTCGTTTTGCTGTAGTTAAGAACGCATGGCTTCGTTTGTCGTCTGCGCTGGCGTCTGTTGGGTGGCCAGAGACAAGCTTACTTAGGAAGATGGCGAGGTGGCCGTGTTCTTAGTGTCGCACCAACCTCATCTTGGACGGCAGAGGTGACAGGAGACCTCTCTGAGAACGGTTGAAGAGGTAATTGTCTTGGCCAGGTAGCAAGGGTAGGTAAACACTTGTCTCTGAACGCACTCTGCGTCGCTTTTAGCGCGCTCTACATCCGGTGTGTCGGTGGGAGGTTTTTGCAAGGCCTTAGAGGTTCACTGTGCACTCTCCTATCTGGCTCCGACGACTGTGGTAGTAAGTACTCTGCCGAATCATGCTCAGGGAAAGGCATGCTGTTAGGACTTTGATTTATTTGTGATCACGCAGTCTTGGTTTTTCGGTGATAGTTCTTTTGTGTAATTCTTTTGCTATGACGGCGAAGTGTTTCTTAATTTACAGAATTCGAGTAAATTAAATGTAAATTTATTATTTGCATTTTCATTTCAGTAATTATTGTGTGTCCGGTTTTCCTCTAGTTAGAATACAGGTGTGTGGGCTTCAGCCTTTGTGCAAACTTTGTGTGTTTGGATCTCCTTGCTGTTTTTAACTGACTTTTCGCATCGTTACTGTATCCACGAATATACTAAATATTTATCAGATTTTCTTGTTTGATTCTATCTTTCCTGTCTTGTATGACCGATTACACCACATGCTTTCATAACGGTCGTTACTTCGGCCTGCAGCCATGCTTTTGTTAATTCTAGCTTTCTTCTATATGAATGCTTGCATGTGCTTTACTCGCTTATTTAAAATTAATTTCTGCTTGTAAATGTTATGAAATTTCGAGTGGACGCACACCACCTGGTACTTAAGAACTGTGAGACGCTGCCTCCCCGAACTTGTGTTCCTTTAGTGCACAGTTTAATTAAATTTGTGGTAAAGACACACGCTATCTCATCAAGATGCCGCCGATGCTTCGTTTCGCTGCTGCTATAAAGTATTCCAGATTTGTAATGTACCGCCTAGCTTCATGCCCATTTCTGTGAATGAATGAATGTGCTTTCAGCTACCCATTGTGTATTTGAAAATTTCCTCCCACGTTACCTCCATATTCATAAAGGGCAGAAACAATTTTAATACGAGCAGTAATTATATGATTTAATTCACTTTTGTACAAGGTGTGGCCTTTATTTGGTCTCCCGACATTTATTTGCTTGTTATTTTACTGAATAGATTATGATTTTAAAGTAACATACCTCTGATTTATGATTTCATGCTCCCTGTCCCATGTTTAATTATCTATTCACTTATTTTTTAACGTTCATTTTGTGTTTGTGAAAACGTTTGCTGCTCCCTTAAGGAGTGAGCAGTCAGATAAATTTCCGTTGCGTATATACTGTGGCCACTCATAAAGTAATTTAGAGCAGCAGTGATCATTTTAACTTACATTTGCAGATCTCAACTGCGAGAGATCTTGCTTATTTTAATAACAGTCTCCTTTCAAGCTTTAACTCAGAACAAGTTTTCCACAAGCATGTAATCAATAAACTACATGCGCATTGCCAGACTGTTATACATAACATCAGAGAATTCGCATATTTCGTAGATCATTAATTTCGTTCTCATGTTTACTATTGTTATAATAACACTAAAAGAAACCTTACTAACATTGTGCACTGTATTATAAGAAATGAAGTAAAACTACCCATGATAATCTTACGATGAAAGTCTGTTTTAATCAAACTGAGTATCTGTACACAAGTATGCCTCTATTGGCATGAATTAGTAAAATACTACTCACTTAGATTTCGATTGGGTCAGTGTTAATTGGTATGCTGGGTCATACTCAAGAGGTATGCAAATGTGGCATTTCATAAATAAAGTTATGTATTCCTAGAAACCCAAAATTTGCTTGCCAGCGACGGAAAGAGGTGTTACCTCACCGTTGCACTATCAGCCGAAAGTATTTTCTTCAGATTTCCTTATTGATGTTTGATGTGACTAATTGTTGCTCTTTCACAGAAGGTATAAAAAGGATGCAGTCAACGAGACTGGAACCGCGAACCACAATCGATGCTGTTTCAGAGGTCAGCACGTTACTACAGAGCTAGCAAAGGAATATGTGTCTTGACTGTCTCCTGCGAGGCCAACAGTGGCAATATATAGTAAACCGCTAATTGAAGAACGAGATTAGTTGCGATTTCCACGTAAATCGACTTTCCTGGGCTGAATACCGCAAATTTACAATCTTTTGTTGCACGTCAAGCGATAATAACTCATACTAATCAATGAAAATGATAGGTAAAATCAAGTGAACATTGAGGCTTAATCCCGTGCACACCAGGAAGTAACTCGTCGATCACAGAGTTGCCAAACATACCTTGCCTTGTTGCCAAATCTCAGTTACAGTACTAGCACGAAGAAGACAAACCGATGTGTTCCTACAGCGGGCTGAGAAGTGACCATAGCTGGCGTCTCAAAGACGCGGCTGCTACGGCCTACAATACACAATGCGTATGATTCGCAATTCTGTAACCAGGTTTAACGACTGGAGCGTAGTTATTAATAATACTCAGAACTGACTCCAAACTAAGCATAATAAACCAGTAACTCTCATAATTGTTTTTATATTTCTTACGTAAGTGTACTCAAAACTAAGAAACTCATTCTCGGACGTTTTCGTGCTTGGCCGATTATCGAGCACAACAAATAGATAAAAATAATAATGAATGTGTGTGTCTGTGTGCGCGCGTGAGAGAGAGAGAAGAGAGAGAGAGCGAGAGATAAAAATAAAACGAATGAGAGAGAGTAAAAAAATTGTTCTAAAGAAATTGAATCCTGGTGTATAAAAAAATCTTTCATTAAAATGACACGTTCCACATCATTACGAAATATTGCATTCATAATATACGGAACAAATATTAATCTAATCTAATTAATCATATTATATTGCTGACTAGCCATGAAGAGTCATGAATTACCGATATTTTCTACAATACCAATAACCAAATATAAACTTGAAAATGAAAGACAGTTTTGTAATAAACTGGGACTCCTATGAAGATCCTTTTGTCCCTGTTAACGAACCTCAAAAGCTGTCTGATATACATCCATTCAGAAGTAACAAAGTGTGCACGCTTTTAAAGATGAAGTGCATGATGTGAAGTTCTGTGACGGAGATATGAACCCATCACGTAATCGGATTATTAACTAATCAAAAAGTACGTATCGGTTTTTCCTACCTGCTGCTAGGTGTTTGAATCTAAAATAAGGAAACAAATTTTGTCGCCTGCGTGACAATCGAATGTTCAAATGTTTTTAAAGCTATCGGACCAAACTGCGTGGTCATCAGTCTGTATCTTACAGACTACTTAAACTAAGGTAAACTAAACTACAGACAACACACACACCCATGCCCCAGGGAGGACTCGAACCTCCGTGACAATCGAACCGCACACCTACCATCCTTCTTTATCATCCACGAATATAACTTAAGCATCATTTGCTTACTCACCAACAATAAGGTGTGTGCGTGTATGACAAGAAATAGGGATACCGATTGCGATTGTTGGCAACCTACAGTTTAACGTGGCCTTCAGACCACAGTGCAACTCGGTATTTTTCACATTAGAAAACACTGCCCGAGGGGAAATATTGTAAAATGGCACACAAAATATCTTGGGACTGACAAGGGATCGAACCCGAGACCTTTGTATCCATAGTCTTCCTCCTTATCACTATGACACCACATAGCCACAGCTATGACTCCTTATTGGCACACACCTTACTGTTGGTGAGTAAGCAATTGATGCTTAAAGAAGGACGGTAGGTATGCGGTTCGATTGTCACGCAAAATTTGTTTCCTTACTTTAGATTCAAACACCTAGCAGCTGATAAGGAAAACTGATACGTACTTTTTGATTAGTTAATAATCCGATTCATGGCTAGTCAGCAATATAATATGATTAATTAGATTAGATTAATATTTGTTTCGTATATTATGAATGCGATATTTCGTAATGATTTGGAACGTGTCATTTTAATGAAAGATTTTACACAGGAAGATTCAATTTCTTTAGAACATTTATTTACTCTCTCTCATTCTTCTTATTTCTCTCTCTCTCTCTCTCTCTCTCTCTCTCTCTCTCACACACACACACACACACACACACACACACACACATTCTTTTTTATTTTTATTTGTTTGGTCCATGAATGAGTTTCTTAGTTTTGAGTACACATACGAAAGAAATATAAAAACAACTGTGAGAGTTACTGATTTATGATGCTTAGTTTTCAGTCAGTTTTGAGTAGTATTAGTAACTACGCTCCAGTCCCTAAACCTAGTTAGAGAAATACTAATCATACGCATTACGTATTGTAGGCCGTAGCAGCGGCGTCTTTAAGAGGCCAGCTATGGTCACTTCCCAGCCCGCTGCAGGAACACATTGGTTCGTCTTCTTCCTGCTAGTACTGTAACTGAGATTTGGCAACAAGGCAAGGTATGTTTGGCAACTCTGTGATCGACGAGTTACTTCCTGGTGTGCAAGGAATTAAGCCTCAATGTTCACTTGATTTTACCTGGCATTTCAGTTGAATAATCTGAGTTATTATCGCTTGATGTGTAACCGAAGATTGAAAATTTGCGGTATTCAGCTTAAGAAAGTCGTTGTACGTGGAAATCGCAATTAATCTCGTCCTTCAATTAGCGGTTTACGAGTTCTAGCCACTGTTGGCCTCGCAGGGGGAAGTAAAGACACATACCTCTTTGCTAGCTCTATGGTAACGTGCTGTCCTCTGAAGCAGCGTCATTTATGATTCGCGGTTCCAGTTTTAGTGACTGCAACTTTTTTATACCTTCTGTGAAAGAACCACAAGTAGACAGTTCAAATATCCATAAGGAAATCGCAAGAAGGGTAGTTTTATTTCATTTCTTATAATACAGTGCACAATGTTAGAAAGGTTTCTTATATTGTTGTTAAAACAATAGTAAACATGAGAGAGAAATTAATGATCTACGAAATATGCGAATTCTCTGATGTTATGTATAACTGTCTGGCGATGCACACGTAGTTTATTGATTACATGCATCTTGTTCTGAATTAAAGCTGTCAAATAACGTTTGGAGAAGAGTAAAATGCCACTACCACACAACAGATAATGTAGAAAATGTTGTGACCTCGCCGCCTTGTGTTGTTTCCTCGTCCCGGTCTAGTCGTCAGTAAAGGTACTATTGAAGGATCCTTCGGCATCTAAAACATTGATATAGTTAATATTACAATATACTTATTGACTGAAAAGTATAATACTGAACATTAGAAAATGTGTCTGTTTCTTCTCTCTTCTTGCTTCTCGCGGCGTCGTCCGTAGGATACTAGCTGCGCTGAGACCTAGTTACTGCTAAGTTCGTAGCCGCATTCAGACTTCGTAGCCGCCTAGTAACTGCTCTACTTCTGTATACTAACTGCCGAGGTCTCACTAGTAATTGGCGGGCTGTCCAGACGTATGTCGGTCTAGATATAGCCGCTCTATTCCTGTATAGTAACTGCCTAGTTCTCACCAGCAACTGGTGGGCTGTCCAGACGTATGTTGGTCTAGATATACTAGATATAGCCGCTTGTGGAGGACGCGCATCTTCGGTTACTCCGTCCATGATGCACGATGCCTGCTTGTGATTGGCTTTCGGTCGATCGCTGCCTTCTGCACAATCGTTCTCTACGTCTGGTGTGTGGCACTGACTTTACGCCTCAACAGAAAATACTTTTCTTATGTATTTTCGCACACTACGCTCTCCCCATACGTAATACAAAAGTTTCGAGATGCATCGGCTGCCTGCTCCCGTCTATTAAACATGAAAAGAACAAAATGTCGCAGAAAATACCCCTATTTCCACATGTGTTTATTTTGGGTCGGGATGTGAAGGGAATTATGTTCAAAGTACCATTAGACTGATAACGGCAGCAGACAGCGGAATTGCGTTTTAAAAAATGTGCGTGCTAGACTGTTAGCAGTACTGTTCAAGCGGCAGTTACGTGATTTTATTTCGGTGATTACAAAATAGAAACGAATGTATGCACTGGGTATCCGCCGCAGCTACTTCATGGCGATTCAGTCGACCAATTAAATGAATGTACTGAACATGCTGAAAAACACTACAGGAATCTGTGTGTCTGAATTCTTATCCAGTGTGGAGCAACGGCGTTACGATAGGAAAGTGAGTCACAGAGAAGTGAATTCGGTGGTCTGTTGGACTGATGATAGGTTGATATACTTACGGCCTGGGTTCGATTCCAACTTCTGCCGATGATTTTGGATAGAGAGAGACAGATTCTATTCACTTCCGCCTACGCCAAGTGAAGGAGGTATAATTGCATTGTGGTCTGAAATTCATATTAAACATGATATGCCTTCTCTACCAAATACAGGTTACGTTGAACCGCAATGAAGTCAGGAGGGGCGATGTGTAAAAAGAGTTTCGCATGTTTGTAAATGTATGGGATATAACTGCTTGGTTATTAGTCTCTAGCTTACTAACTACTTAGACTAAGTTAAAGTAACCTAAGGACAACACGAACACCCATGCCCGAGGGAGGACTCGATAGGCCGTGCGCACCGCAGCATAGCGCTTCAATGCGCACGGCTATTCAGCCGTGGCGTGACACATAGAAACTCAATCGCCGGTAATCTTTCTTACTAGTTATTTGCCGCGGCGGAGCGGCCGAGCGCATTGATGCGCTATGCAACGTTGCGCGAGGCCGTTCCACACCGGGGGTTCGAATCCCCCCTCGGGCATGCTTGTTTGTGCTGTCTTTAGTTTATAAGTAGTCTGTAAGTTTAGGCACTTATGACCCCGCAGTTAAGTCCCATAAGCTTAAACTAGTTATTTATTTCGAAACAAACTTCTTCACACTGCAGAGAGCTCATAACGCAGACAGCTAACTTTTACACTTGGAGAGCAGAGCTGAGTGATCGTAACAGAGGGATGTTGAAGGGTATTCCGATGAAAAGCAACGCGATGACAGCTGCAAATGTCACTGCAGAGCGGTATGTCTTTCTCGCCAGCATTGCCAACAGTAAAACACCTGGAAAAATCTTCAGAAGGAGAAATTTTCTGGGGTAACTGGAATTATTGAATCACACATCAGTACTTTGCATGTTCTAACAGAAAAATTTCGCGTAGAAGACAAAAAACTTACGCTTTGGAGCAATGGAAAAGATTATTTGATCTGATTGGTCTTTGCACACTGTTTTAAATATCTTGTCGAGTTTACGACGGAAGAGCGGACGCGAAGCATCACTCAGCTGTATATGACAGCTCGAGTGATGAATTGGGCCCCCATACCGGGGTATTTCATTACATCTACATCTACATATTTACTCCGCAATCCACTCCCAAAGAGAACGAGGAAAAAAAGAATGCCTATACGTTCCCGTACGAGTCCTAATTTCTCTTATCTTGTCTTTATGATCACTACGCGAAACGCATGTAGGCGGCAGGAAGATCGTACTAAATTCAGCTTCAAATTCCGGCCCTCTAAATTTCCTCAACAGGATTTCCCGGAAAGAACATCGTCTTTCCTCCAGCGATCCCCAATTGAGTTCCCAGAGCATTTCCGTGACACTCGCGCATTGGTCGAACCTAACAGTAACAAACCTAGCTGCTCGCCTCTGAACTGCTTGTATGTCATACTTTAAACTGATCTGCTGCGGGTCCCAACACTTGAGCAATACTCAAGACGTCGTACAAGCGTTTTATACGCGGTCTTCTTTACAGATGCAGTACATCTTCCCAAAAGTCTCCCAATAAACCGAAGTCGGCTGTCCGCCTTGCTCACAACAGCCCTTACATGTTCGTTCCATTTCATATCGCTCTGCATTGTTACGCCTAGATATTTGAACGACGCGACTGCATCTAGAAGGTCACTACTAATGCTGTATTCGAACATTATGGGATTGTTTTTCGTACTCATGCGCATCACCTTACATTTTTCGACATGAGAGCTAGCTGCCATTCTTTTTACCAAGAAGGATTAATGGCAATTAGGGATCATCAATTCCAGCCTATGGTTAGGTATTCTTTCCTACTAATGTCGCTGTTTCCCAAGACGACAAAACTCCTATTCACACAGCTCACATTTCTAGAACCGGCCTCTCTGCCACAGTTGCCTGTTATCAGAATTACTGAGCATTAGTGGTCTACTTTGAAATGTTCGGATTTTTGTTAAGCTTATGGGACTTAACTGCGGGGTCATCCGTCCCTAATTTTACAAACTACTTATAAACTACCTTATACTAAAGACAACACAAACATCCATGCCCAAGGATTGGAACCTCCGACGGGGAACGGCCTCCCGCATGGGAACATAGCACCACGATGCGCTCAGCTACCCCGTCGCGGCGTCTAGTTTGGAGGGATAGGCACTTGGACGCTACTATATATCCATGAACTTTATCTAAACTCGCCAACATTGTGCAGGAGGAATTAGGTCCATTTAAAAACCACAAAAGACCTACATCCTTCGCTTCCGAGACGACTGTAAGCTATTTTGAACGCCATCCGTTTTACTAATCCGTATTAGCCCCCTATAACAGTCTGAGTAAGTCACTTCAAAGGTCGAAGGAAGGTAAAGGTATACCACCTCGAAACAGGACCATACCTATCTTCGGACTACTAACTGCCTTACCTTTTTTTTTAGCTATGATAACGAGGTGTAAATTTGTATTTTCACATTTCTATACACACCCTGTATCTGTGATATTTTCAAAATGTGCACAACAGTGCATATTTCGTGGTATACGTCGTGTGTCAATCTTGGGAACAACCTTATTCTATTTTTTCATGATAATTATAGGGGAGAACTGTAACTCACACTTTGATCTTTCTCCTCAAACGTTCATTCAGTATTACTTGATTATGCCTCAGGTTTTCTTCTTACAGTAGTTTAAGTTTTGTATTCCAGTGATATAAGACAGTACATACATGTTTAATGATGAGGCTGAAGAAAATGTTATATGGGAATAAAATGTACTGTTACGTAACCTTGGACGGTGAAATCCGCAGAAGTTTGTGGAAGGTTACACTTCTGTCACGTTGAACTACTCTCTCTAGTCGAGTTGACGTTGGTCCCGTTCATGTGGGATCCTTTTCTTATTTTAATAATTTTCCCGTTTGAGTGTAGCCAGCTGCGGCACATGCAGCACCATGGTTTAGCACCACCCACCCACAGTTGCAATACATACATGAACATTTTTTCAAGACGAAATTAAGACATTTTATCTAAAGAAACTAGGATTAAATAGCGAAAACCATTCAAAACCAGACGTTTTCAGTTGGTGAGAGATCTGGAGGATGTGCTGGCCATGACAGCAGTCGAACATTTTCCCAATCCAGAAAGGCCCGTACATGACCTGCAGCATGCGGTCGTGCATTATCCTGCTGAAATGTAGGGTTTCGCAGGGAGCGAATGAAGGTTAGAGCCACGGTTTGTAACACAACTAAACTGTAACGGCCACTATTCAAAGAGCCGTCGATGCGAACAAGAGGTGACAGAGACGTGTAACATATGGCACCCCATACCACCACGCTGGGTGATACGCCAGTATGGCGATGACGAATACACGCTTCCAATGTGCGTTCACCGCGATGTCGCTAAAGACGGATGTGACCATCATGATGCTGTAAACAGAACGTGGATTCATCCGAAAAAATGACGTTTTGCCATTCGTGCACCCAGGTTCGTCGTTGCGTACACCATCGCAGGCGCTCCTGTCTGTGATGCAGAGTCAAGGGTAACCGCAGCCATGGTCTCCGAGCTGATAGTCCGTGCTGCTGCTAACGTCGTCGAACTGTTCGTGCAAATGGTCGTTGTCTTGCAAACGTCCCCGTCTGTTGACTCAGGGATCGAGACGTGGCTGCACGATCCGTTACAGCCATGAGGCTAAGATGCCTGTGACCTCGACTACTAGTGATACGAGGCCGTTGGGTTTCAGCACGGCGTTCCGTAATGCCCTCCTGAGCCCACCGATTCCATATACTTCTAACAGTCACTGGATCGCAACCAACGCGAACAGCAATGTCGCGATATGAGAAACCGCCATCGCGATAGGCTACAGTCCGACCTTTATCAAAGTAGGAAACGTGATGGTACCCATTTCTCCTCGTTACACGAGGCATCACAACAACGTTTCAACAGGCAATGCCGCTAAACTGCTGTTTGTGTATGAGAAATCGGTTGGAAATTTTCCTCATGTCAGCGAGTTGAAGGTGTCGCCACCGGTGCCAACGTTGTGTGAATGGTCTGAAAAGCTAATCATTTGCACATCACAACATCGTATTCCTGTCGATTAAATTTCGCGTCTGTAGAACGTCATCTTCGTGGTGTAGCAATTTTAATGACAAGGAGTGCAGATCTTGCCACACAACTAACCATTTTTAATGTTATGAAGAGCGTCGTTTATGCATTAGAAAACGAAGTCTAAACGTTGAAACGTGAAGCAATTGTGACCTTTAATTTTTCTTTTCTTTAATAACAGGGAAAAGCAATGAAGCCCAGTCGAAACACCTGCGAGCTTTACGGAATAAGTGCTATCGGGAACGTCAACGTGTTTCGTTTATAGTACGATCCTTTTCAGATAAATTATTCATGACATTCAGGAAGGCAAACAGGCACTGATGAAGGACGTTTCTACGATATAGTACTATACTGACTAGCAGTGTATTAAGTAACTGACAAGTTTAGTGACCAATTACCCTGCTACATTTACAGTACATATACATCCGTACTCCGCAAGAGACTTCAAGGGGTGTGGTGGAAGACACTCTGTGTTCCATTATCACTTCCTCCTTCTATTCGAGATGCGTATGGTTCGCGGGAAGGACAAATGCGTTCTCGTATGGTTCTCTCGGAAAGCGATTGCCGGTAATACACAGTGTGGGCTCTAATTTCTCTGTTTTTATCTTTGTGGTCGTTCCGCGAGATATATGTAGGAGGCAGCAATATATTGGTTAACTCTCCGAGAAACGTATGCTCTCGGAATATCGACAGAAGCCCGTACTTTTCATGCGACGCTTTCCCTTAGCAGTCATATTCAAGTTAAAAGAAAGAAAGGAGGACTACGGTACAAAGTCGCGTCGAATAGGTGATTAAACGCGAAACAGAACTTCTATCTGCGGATGGCGGAAGACATCATCTGTGCCCTTTTAAAAATTTGATGCTGACATTTGCCCTAATAGATTTAAAGTCACCTTCAACTTAAATCAGTGTGGACTAACGGCAGTTTGAAGTACCGTATGGTAATCTCAGAAGGAGAGCTTAGTGTGAAAGCCATAAAAGTATTTTCTCAAACGATGGCATTATACGTCCACGGGATGTTTGTTATTGATTTACATCTGGTGGTACAAAGACTGTGTCTGGTGTTACGAACTGCTTCACAAGGATGTGTCCTTCGCAGTTGACGTTTTCGGTGATAAATGAGAATCACAGCATTCATAGAGTAACAAATGCGACCTTCGAAACAGCACGAAGGAGGTTGTTTGTCAAACGCACTTCCCCACGTCTTCTTCATTCGCACCGCCTGGAGGAAGTCGAAAAATTTGAAAGAAGGCAGTTTATTTTGCAGTATAATGAATTTGGGAGAGGACGAGGTCACGGATGTCTTATTTTTTCCCGTAAGGTTCGAGGAGATAGAGGCAGGAGGTATGTTGGGAAACAAAAGCAGTTTCACTGCCATACTTTACTTCATAAATATAGCTACCACCAACCGTCAAATAAATACAGTTTCTGTAACCTTTCGTAAATAAGAAGCGAGGAAGGGAGGTTGGAGTTTAAACTCTCGTCGACAGCGTGGTCATTAGGGACGGAGCCTCTCAAAGGATGATATTACAACTGTAATAACTTCGCAGTTATAACAACTCGTACGTCAACAAATTGGTGCCCCTTTCCTCAAGCCTCTTATGCGAGCGGAACGGTAAAGAAATTCAAGCGATTCTGTGAATCCTTTACGAAACCCTTAACTGTGAGTATTGGGGAAATTTTGTATCATTGAGATATAAATGAAGTGCTTCAGCAGAACGTAATTTAGATCGAGCAGCACATATTGTTTCAGCGAAATTGAGAACACTTTTCAAGTGCACAAAACATGTACACAGATATTTGGCGAGGCTGCCACCAAAAGTGGATATTTTCGCAATCCGCTTATTTCTTGTTGTTGAGCTATTCAGTCTAACGTCTGGCTCGATGCAGCTCTTCACGCTATCGTATACTGCGCAAGGCTCTTCATCTCTGAATATCAACGGCAACATACATCCTCTTGAACCTGATTACTGTACTGTTCTCTCCGATTCCCTCGCAACTTATTTATCTTGGTTGAATATATATTTTCGTTAGGTTACGTATAATTCAAAGCGACTGCATGAAAGAATACTTAGTTGCATTATACAACTACTAGGAAGCTGAAATATTTTTTGGTAGCGGAACCGTCAAAATAGATGTTTCTGCTCACGCTGTAACAAATTAACTCTATCTGCGTTCGTTCATGCTACAGACTTGGGTAGATTGGATGTAACATTTGATCCTTCAAGGGATGGAGTGTGACTTTGCAGTCTGGCTACATCAGACGTAGCTCGTTACCATGGGTCACTCTTGCCTCCACAAGCATCATTATGAGAGGAAAGTAGGAATACAAATCATACCGTCTGTTGGAATGGCTCACCGACCGAGATCAACTTAGAGTCGTCGCTTGGAGTAGAAAATATTTGATACTGACTGGTATTTGTGAAGCTCCATCTGAGAGCGTAGTGGGGAAAAGTCAATTTCGCTGAGAAGCAGGTATTTTCCACCAGGAACGACGGTACAAGGTCGTTCACAGCCAGCAACGAACTGGCCGTCGTCACGAAGAAGTGAACAAGCGGGCGGCTATCTGTTTCCAGGTGAGGCTGAATTTTTGCGAGAGGAGCAGCTGTTCTTCGCAAAACAGGAGGACTTCCCGACAGCGAAAACTCCCACATATTGAAAAATGTATGTATCTGTCATTGCTAATTCTGCGTGAGAAGGGACTTTGCATTGCAAGAGGACTATCTCCCGTTGAAACGTCTGCATTTGCTCAGCAGCGGGTCTCCGAAATTGGCGTGAAATTATGGCCTGGTCTCCAGGGGCAGCTGAAATGAATCCCATGACAAGCAGGTAGGCTGAGGTTGACAGAACGTAATAGAAGCTGGTCACGAAACGAAGCTATTTACACGGATGCTCTTCGGAACTTCAACAGGAAGCCTGGGAGGAGACTGTTGCATAAGGCTGTTCAGTCCGACGGGCTGTAAGTACTATGCCAAAATACGTGATGGATGGACTCTGTATAATTTATTAGAGACCTTAAAACGTTTAGTTATTTCTTCTTTTCCTTCATAATTCCTCATTGAAAGCCAGTGGAAAATCACTTTGCAACAGGAAAGATGAAATATGACTTAGTTTTCCTTTGTGATTCCCTTTTAATTGGCCGGCCGCAGTGGCCGAGGGGACTAAGGCGCTCCAGTCACGGTCTGCACGGCCACTACGGTCGGGGGTTCGAATCCCCCCTCGGGCATGGATATTTGTGCCGTCCTAGTTCGTAAATAGTTCATAAGTAGTTTGTAACTTTAGGGACTGATTACCCCGTAGTTAAGTCCCATAGACTATACAAACATTTGAACATTTGAACATCCCTTTTAATTGGAGTGGGTTGCATTTGAAAATACAGTTTCTTAAATATTATTTCATTTATACCCTATTTGGATTCTTAGAAAGTAATCAGTTTAGATGCACGCTGTCAAGGAGTGCTTCATTTTCAAATGAATCTCTCGTTTCCACTCCATCCATTAATACACTGACCGTTCTCTAAAAATTTCGTAATTTTGTTAAATTCTCCATTTTCTTTTCTCTAATGTTTCTCTCTCTCTGTCTCTCTCTCCTCCTCCTCCTCCTTCTCTTACGTTTCCACAACTTCCCTTCTACTCCATTCCCCCAAGATATTATAAACAAATCCAGCAGTATTCGCTGGCAAAATTTTCTTTCTTTTAATTTCTGATCTCTTTACTGTCCTAGATCATTCCTCCCAACACCTATGAAACCATATTCTTTCGTATACTCTTTCCGATAATCTTTTCTGCGTTCTGAAAAACACATCTTCCCTCACTCTGCTCCTAAAATAAAACTAACAGTTGCATACGTCTCAGTACGCAAAACTCCACAAGTTGCCTCTCTTTTATTTTGCATTTGTTCACTCCTGTTCATTCCTAGATATCACCCTCACTCCTGCTACCCCTCCCTTTATATTAGCACCTTCATCTACATGAATACTCTGCAGTTCACAATTATGTGCTTAGCAGGGGGTTCTTGGAGACACTGTCACGATGTTTCTCTACCCTTACATCTTCACAGAGCCCCTGTGAATAATGAATATGTAAACCATGCCATGCAATAGAAAATATTTCGTAGCATTTGCGAATGGAATTTTGGGAAAACATCTCGCTGCAATGTGGCATGCTCTTGTTTCAATAATTACTATCTTAACTCATTTATCATATGTACTGTATTCCTAACTTCCAATGGTTATTTGTACTTGGGATAAATCAAGAAGTATGCATTAGTGTGGGGTATAAATTGGACTTCAAAAGATCCTGTATAAATAAACTTTAATTTTTATCAGGGGGTTTCTTTGCCTTCAGAATATCAAATTCCTTAACAACTTGAGTTTGCTGCTGACCTATCATGTTGTCTGGTTGTTTCTTAGGTTTGTGGATTTGATGTCCTTCACTACTAGTCATCCCTGATTTCGCACAAAATTATCAGGTGGTTCTTGTATGTTCTGTTTAGTGTTTACCCCTGGATCCAGTTTGGATATGACATCATCTACTTCTGATTCTTTTACGTCTTCTACATGCTTTTTACTCATCCTCGTAATATCTGATTGTTCTTTCCTTTCCGGACTGGTGTCTACACTTAGATCTAATGTGCTTCAAATGTTTGTAATTTTATGGTACCAAACTACGTTGGTCATCAGACCGTAGTCTTACAAACTACCTAAGTTAAACTAACCTAAGGACAACACACACATCCGTGCCCGAGGGTGGATTCGAATCTCCGACACGGGAGGCCGCGCGATCCGTAACATGGAGCTCCAGACCGCTCGGTTACTCCCACGCGGCTCTAATGCGCTAACGTCGATTTTCTTTACATTAATTAATTCGTCATTCTCGCTGAACTCAAATTTAAATAGTTCACCTACTTGTTCGGTCTCTACTTTTGGGTTTCGTACAGTTTGAAACATATCTGCCCCTACTTCTGATTCTAACACTAATTCAGGTTGCAGAACGTCGTATTTATTCTACCATTTCCCCATCTTCAGTCGTTTCTCCCTGGGAGTTATCATCATCACTTGAACAATTGGAATCACTATTAGGTTTTAAAAGGAATGCTTTCCTTAAACATGCGCCGATTTCTTCGTCCGACCTGGTAGCAGTATATCGGTACTCAAATTCATAAATCTCTTTTGAAACTGACAGTATTTTCGGTTACTTGCGGCAATGCATTGGAATTACTTTCTATGTCAGACCTAATAACGTTAAAAGTGAATTCATAGGTGCTATAGTCACTGTGTTTTTCAGTTAGTCGTATCCAGTCGTTTGGATTTGCTTCCTGTTTTCGTTCCTGAAACAAATTACTTTACAAGGCTTTACCTTAATCAGAGTTGCTTGGTCGGCTACGCCTCGGATTTCATTCTCTTCCCTACTTTGATTCACAGCGATCTAAATCATTTTACTGCTGGGATCACGTGTACCTTCCATGGAGACATTACATTTATTACTTCCCCATTTCTTTTAATTTAGCAGCACGTGAACATTGCACGGCGCTATTATTTGTCCTACTATCAGGAATCTTCCTGTTTAGAGTGTAGCTCTTCTTCCATTCTTTTACTATTTATTGGTTCGACCGCATAATCGTTTTAGAAATCCTACTAGTCAGGAGTTGCAAAACCAGAGTGCAGGTTATAAGTCTGTTCCCACCACATTGCAGTCTCTGACAAATCATTTTCGCCCTTTATAACATCTTTCTCTTTAACGACTGTATCTGCTTCATTGCGAGTTGTAGCACCATCAGATACCGCAGCCACTCTGTTTACTTTCAATGAGACTTCACCCGGCCGGCCGCGGTGGCCGAGGGGACAGTTGGCCTTCGGGCGTGCTAGCGTGCGGACCTGCGGCGCGCGCCGCTTAACGCTCCGCTCCGGTGTTTGTTTAGTTCCACGTCGCGGTATTTGTGTGTATTTAGTCCCGCATTAACGTACCTCATCACGCATGCTTACCGCCGTGCGACGATCAAAGTAACGTTTCAGTCTGAACATCCACGACCAAGAGTTTTGAAGTCGAACAGTTCGTACTGAAGTTGTCCAACGACATAACACCGGACTGAAATTCAAGCACTCTGATGGACACATAGGTGTGGTAACGGTCGATCATGTAGGATTCGGCTTACGAACCCTGCGGGTGTTTGAGCTTCCGTTTGAAGTACCTCAAGAAACAGTCATTGCAGCTTTCCAACCGTATGGTAACGTCGTGGGTCATCTCGCAGAAAAGTGGCAAACATTTACGACCTACCAGGTATTAGTGTCCGTTAGATACAGATTGAGCTGACGAAACACGTTCCATCGTACCTGATGATTGGTGGTGTGCGAGCCATCGTTATGTACGATGGCCAGCCTCAAACATGTGCAGGATGTAGCCAGGAAGGCCATGTCCAGCCCGAATGTATGCGCCGACGTTTGGTACAGACACCACTATGTGAGTTGGCCTCAGCAACGACGGTCACGTCTCTACCCGTAACCTACAGTTGCACAGAATCAAGTAATACCACTCCAGGCTACGCCTGAACCTAAGTTGCCTGTACCCAACACAGAAGAATATACCGGCCACACAAGCACAGCACCGCCTCCAGCGCCCTCACCAGAGCCGGCAACAATAGAGACCACTCCGAATGACGCTGCTGGTACCATGGACATCGACCTAAGTGTGGTGCTGGCGTCTGCCTTCGTCCAAAAAAAATGTTCAAATGTTTGTACAGCTTATGGGACTTAACTACGGGGTCATCATTCCCACTTTCGTCCAGACGGGTGCGGCGATAGAAGAGGAGCAACCACATTCTGATTCAGAACAACAGCCGGCCGCGGTGGCCGAGGGGACTGAGGCGCTCCAGTCACGGTCTGCACGACCACTACGGTCGGGGGTTCGAATGCCCCCTCGGGAATGGATATTTGTGCTGTACTTAGTATTAGTTATTTCATAAGTAGTTTGTAAGTTTAGGGACTGATGACCCCCTAGTTAAGTCCCATAAGTTATACAAACATTTGAACATTTGATCACATCCGGAAACAGCAGTCACCTCCGCTGACGGCCTCCATCGGACGACCTTTTCAGATAACGAACGAATGTCTGACAGTGACCTACCATTTTCCGTCCAAGCAAAATGATACTGCCACCCTGGACAGTCCTAGGGTGTCGAAACATACCTCAAATCAGGACATACCCTCCTTGCAGTCAGCACCTATGAATGACCTTTCCCTTACAGCACCGGTTGGAGTATCCGCCTCGTCCGTTACAGAACAACGCCAGCACACGTCATCGACATCCACTTCATGGGCCGACGATGTTGGGAAGGAGCGGATCAGATAGCCAACGTGGCCGAGCGGGTGCATCCCGTGGAGGCACCAGATTTGGTACCCAACTAAGAATTGCGGCAGCTGTGGGAGACACGGCAAGTCAGCGACTTTCAGGAGCCGCTGCAACGCCTTCTGTAAACCTTGCAAGTGCCCATCCGCAGGAATATCGTATTGCCACGATGAATATGGCCACCATTCGCGCCCCACACAAACTGGCGATGTTTCGACATATCATCTACTCAAGTGATGTTGATTTTTCGCTCCTACAGGAGGTGTTTATCGCTGATTTTCTCATCTGTACCGATTACAATGGCTATGTTTCACACGCCTCCGACACCGGCAGCGGCGTCGCCATCCTCCTACACGACGCCCTTCCAGCAGAGGACTTCGTTTACCTCCACACTGCTCGGGGAATGGCCCTTACTGTATTTGGCGCGCGTATCATTAATATCTATGCACCATCTGGCTCCAGCCACGGTCGAGACCGCAATACATTCTTCGCCGAGGATATCACGCCGCTATTCACAGGTCCACAGGATGACTTGGTATTTGGTGGGAATTTCAACTCGACTTATTGGCCACCGACCAATTACCACAACATTCACCCAGTGTGGCTGTCTCTGCGGTCATCGACAGACTACAAATCGTTGACACCTGGACAAAGCTCTACGGAACTCGCCCGGGCTTTACGTTTTACACCCCCCAATCCTCGAGCCGCCTGGATCGCATATACCTCACTCGCCCTCTCGCAGATGATACCCGTCATGCGGAAGTCTGGCCCTTAGCCTTTTCAGATCATGAGGCATATATCTGCGACGTTAGTCTCGTCCGACAGAGTGTGTGGCATAGTCGTGGCCTGTGGAAACTAAACGTGTCTCACCTGACCGCTCCAGATTGTCGACATATGATCGAAAATGTGGGGGCACAGTGTTTACGCCATCTTAACGCCTATAACTCCACTCTATCTTGGTGGCTCTCCTGTGCAAAGCCAACACTGCGCAAGTCTCTGATGAATTACGGCCGAGACATCAAGACATGGCGAAATAACACTTTGACTTTCTATTATTCCATTCTTCGAGAATGTGTGACGATGCTTTTCTCACCAGCCAGGCAGACGTTGGTTCACCGTACAAAGGTTCAAATCTCTTTGCTAATGCGCCGCCTGGGACTGTAATCCGATCTCGTACAAATAATCGAATGGTGAAGAACATCCGTCGATGTACCATCCCCTCCAGGAAAGACAAAAACGACGCCGGGCTCTGATACACGTCCTGATTGACGCGGAAGGTCACCGGCACGATACCCAACACGCCATCGGTCAAGCGTAAATGCCCATTTCACAAGACTATATGAAGCTGTGCCGCATTCGCCAGAACTGATTTTAGAAGTCGCACAACTTACTCCCAGTACTCTCCCAGTGGAGGTCGCACGTGAACTCCAGGAAGACGTGACCACGGATGAAGTACTAGAAGCAATTAAAATGGGGCATAACAATAGGTCTCCTGGACCCGACGGTATTCCCGTTTAATTTTATAAAACTTTTGACTATTTGTTAGCACCTACATGGACAACCATCGCTCAAGAACTAATGTCCCCGGCTACTGAGGTCCCTACAACCTTCCTTGAACGCATAATTATTCCTGTACACAAACCGAACGGGTCATCCAGAATACAAGATTATCGACCTATAACTCTGCTTAACAGCGATATGAAAATATCTACACGGTTGTGGGCCTCGCGACTCAAGAAAGTTGCACGGTACGTCACATCCTGCGACCAAACGTCCTTAGGAGGAGACAACAATATCCATAGGACTCTTTGCCGTTATCGAGACATGATAGCACTTTCCCGGTATCAACGACTTCCTGGTGCCCTGGGTCTCTTGACTTTAGCCAGGCCTTCGACCGTGGTTGATCACTCCTACTTGCAGACAGTTCTCCAGCACATGGGTTTCCTTGGCGACATTGTCGCAGTAGTTATGCGTCTTCTGACCGGCGCGACCTCTAAAATCATGTACAGCGGTCGCGTCATCCCACCCTTGGTTATAACACGATCCGTCCGAAAAGGCTGTCCACTTTCAACTATATTATACGCCTATGCTTTAGAACCATTGCTCCAGGGACTACGACAACGTTTGTAAGGTATTAGTTTACACGGGAACCGCTTCTGTTGTACAGCCTACGCCGATGACCTCATCCTTTACCTACGCACTGAGAACGATGTACGGGCAGCCCCGACGTGGGTGTCAACCTATGGCGAGGCATCAGGCAGCTTGCTCAACGTCACAAAATCCAAGGTCTTGCTCATCGGCGAGGGCCTACCAGAGAGAAGCAGCGCTCCTCTGAGTGTAGCCACCACCGTCAGATGCCTTGGTGTAGATTTTTCAGCCGATCTCCGCCGCTCAGCAGCAATCAACGGTAGGCGATTGCTTCAGAGAATCAGGGGAAGTCTGGCAGATCACCAGCTACGATCCCTCGACATAGTTCAACGTACACAAGATGTGAACATCTATCATGTCTCTCGCATACCCCATGTTTCTCAAGTGCTACCGATCCCAACTCTCCTGGCACGTCGTATATTGGCTGCATTAGTCTCCTACGTCAGCTCCGGATTGATATTCAAAGTGCAATACGACGCCCTTGCACTCCCGCGGGAACGTGGTGGGGTAGGACTAACACATGTGCCGACCAGAGTCACGGCGCTTTACGTCAGCTCTCAATTAAAAATCTGGCGACGTTGCCCACAGAGTCTCACCGGTATCCTATACAATGCCTTTGCCCCGGACTCTTTGGTAGCTCCAGTAACGATTGCAGCCATTCCAGTTGCCTTCCATCACATCCGACGATTCTTCTTGGACCTTAGTTATGTATACAAATCTTTACCACTTGCTTGTTTGTCACAGACTAAAACAGTATATGATCTGCTACAACAGTGTCGACCATCCAACCCAATAGAAATTAAGCATCCACAGTATGTGTGGCAGCATATATGGAAAGCTGTTTACGAACGTTTTCTCGAATCAGACGTCCAGTCTGCTTGGTATATCAGAAAATAAGTTAACTGACATCGCCTGCATCGATCCATCTCGCCGATTCGCCCCTCTGCATTCACTGTGGAGTGGACGACACAAATAGCCACAGGTTCCACTGTGGTCAGGCAAACGATGCCTGGACGCTCGCGCGGCAAATTTTGGCGTTCCTTACTCGCCAAACACCCGCCCTGATCGACATCAACATGCTCTTATTTCCGGGGGAGACTTTCTACCCTACCACCCAAACACACTCGTTAAACTGGATTCGTGGCCACACGATCCGATACTTCTTTGATTCTGGCGAGAAGTCAGTACTTGGATATTGGAATTTTCTTAATGAACGACACTGCGTCGTAACCCAAAGTACCAGCAATATTTTTCCAACTTTTTACGGAGTGCCTTTCATGACCCTCGCAGCTGGAACGTCCAAGCCATGAGAAGGTAAATCTTAACACAACCAACCTGAACTGAACATGATCCACAACGGAACGAGAAGACACGTTTGGACGTTTCTCCCTATTCCGGCGGCAACTCTACGGCGCACCTCTTATTATATATATATATATACAAAGCATAAAAAATAATAACAAAATAAAGAATACAAAAGAAAAGAAGTTTTTCCAGTTATTTCTTCAAAATCTCCTGAGATTTATTTTATTTATTATTATTTTTCTCCTTTCGGTAGCCTTTTACCTTTCCTTGCCCCTTATTAACATTAGATTTGTTGGATTGGGACTAGGAAAAAGGCAGGAACCAACGACTGAAGTGGTCAAGCGTATTTTTTTTTCTAAAGGCAAAAGTGGCGGTGGCAAGTACGCCCCCCCCCCCAAAAAAAATAAATAAAAAGAGTGGGACTGAGGCGCTCCAGTCACGGTCTGCAGGGCCACTATGGTTGGGGGTTCGAATCCCCCCTCGGCCATGGATATTTGTGCCGTCCTTAGTCTTAGTTATTTCATAAGTAGTTTGTAAGTTTAGGGACTGATGACCCCGTAGTTAAGTCCCATAAGCTATACATACATTTGAACATTTTTAGACTTGACCCGCTTGTGTTGTATCTGCGCCAATTACTCTGACTACAAATTGAAAATTTTACGTTCCATCCAACGGAACCTACACTCGCCGATCGATATTTTATTGCCTGGCCGGCAGCTGTGAGTCGTGACTCCAAAAAACAGTCGTTCGCCTGCTAACCTGTTGTGTCTCAAAGTAACCACGCCTGTATAGAAAGCATTCCTCACTATCATTGGGTAATTTTTTCCTTATAATGGGACTTTGGTAACTTTCCGAGCGCGTTTGACCCATAACGCACGCCTAATCTAGTTTACCGTATCATTTTCTTCATAATTTCGAGGAGCAGACACTCGCCCCCATCCGTGTTGTATAACATTTACGTGAATCCTACTGTCGTCTTCCTGTCGCGTTCACTGTGATTAACACGGTTCCCGTTATTATGCGGGAGGTAATCACGGATACTTAGCTACTGATCTTTATGTTCTACCCTTTCCAAGATTGTGGAGAATTCTTATGGCCGCTTGCGAGGGTGAAGGTCGGGGTGAGAGTTTAAATTAAAGAAAGTTTAAATTTTTAAACTCACAACCACCAGCTGCGAACCAAATTCCTAAACATGCAAAAACACTGGAACTGTTATTGCGACTGTTTAACTCGTTTTCTAGGGGATGATATCACACGTTCACAGCTTTCCTTCCCTGCATATGATTAACAAAACAAATTCATAATAAATTCAAGTTCATGAGAGAAAAGGGTGTACTAACTACTATTTTAGAAAACACGTGAAAGTTCACTTTATGTTGTTTATTTCACAATACTTGAACCCTGTGGCTGTCGCGTCTGTACGTCGGTAAATGTACCAAATAAAGTTATAGCTCGTGAGCCCCCAGACAAAATAAATATTTGTCGCGAATTGATTTCACACCACGTGGCTGTCTCAAACACCGTTTATGTTCATGCCTATGTGACGACACGTGTTACATTAACAAATCACAGTCACTTTAATTTAATGCGATGCACACCTTGTTGCACCGGCTAATTATTCACAAACACACAGTAGCATTCGATTTAACTTGGTGCAGTCTACGACGAGCAACCACACGTGGCGATTGCCACACACAAAACTCAAGTCACCACCTCGAGATCCACATGCCGACTCATGCCGAGCGACGCCGCCCGGCCAGCCACACCACGTGCCCCAAGTCCCCACTTCCTGCCCAGGCGCGCGCGGGCGCCAAAAGCTCAACTGCCGGGGTTTTTTCCCCTACGACATCAACTTCCCCATGTAAGCTGTTTTAACCGATTTGCCAACGTACAGTGCTCAGCCAATACATTTCTAAAACTTTACTTAAAATCAAAATAATTACACTACACATTAAACAAATATTTTCTTACGTTTTTATATTAGTATAAACATCCTTTGTACTGTTTATCATAATCGTGCAATTTCTTATATCACAGATAACTGATTTAACTGAATATTTCAAGGTAAAATACAAAAGATTGATTGAAAATAAAATGAAAAGTAGTTAATATATTATTTTTATAAACAAACATTGCCATGCTAGTTGTGTAACTGTCTTGTCTTCGTTGGTAATTTATTACTTTTCATTGTCAATTAAACATATTACGTTAGATGTGACTATATCAGCTAATGTATTGTTTATTTATCAACAGGCTATTTTGTAATGAGGGCCTTAAAGGTTCCTAACTGCATCGTATTACTTCAAATGCCAGTAGTATTACAATATTTGTGCACTGCACTGTGCCTGGCACTCGCCATTGTCCCTCTCTCCCCTCACCGGAAACGAACTGTAAAATCCTAAGTTGGAACAAGCCACCAACATCGGCCTGCTCGCTGGCCTCCCGTCAGCTACAAGCACACAGCAAATCTCAACGTGGAGAATTTCTACCTATGGCCTAACTATAAATGTTGTCACCCAACTGTGTACATACATTGCTGCCATAATTAATAAGATTAAAATTGTGTAACATTTAGTGCATTGGCATGGTCAATGTTTGCAGTGAACTTCATACTGTTTAATTATCAAATACTATTAATTACCAGTATTTCTATTGGGCGGTAATCTCACACGCTCCCCACATATCTCTTAGAATCCTTTGGCAATTTTTTCCTAAGTTCCCAAATTATTTCAGATTCCGACCGTCTACTTCTTAAATGTGTTAACTTCCAGTACCAATTTTCACAAAAATCTTTTCCATTGCTTCTGCCCTTGTTATCGCGCAGTTTGGCCATGATAAATTCACGCCATAAGCAATCTTGTTTCTGTTCAGATCGAAATTCTTCAATAAACTTTGATTTGAACACACTATAACTCATATTTTCTGTACTTATGTTTAAAACCCATCTCTCGGCGTCTCCTGCCAAGTCACTGATTAGTACATTAACTTTTTTATTATCTTTGAAATTTTCAGGAAAAATCCTTTCACAGTTTTTAGTAAAGTCAAGTGGATGCCACCCGTTATGTTTACGAAAAGGATCGAATATATCTTCTCTAATAGCTTAACAGTGCTTACTTCATTAATTACGCAACCGTGTTGACTTTTCATTTTTCGTTCTAGATCGCATATTTTTCCCTGAGCCTGATAAGTATTAAAGTTACACATCTTTTCGCATTCATTCACTTTCGGCTTTACCTATGAAATCTCGGCTTTACAGCGGCCATCGATTTCTGTTAGAAAAACAAATATTTTTTTCGTCTACTTTGTTTACGACGATAGGTTCTACACTACTCTGATTATTTACAATTTCTGAAGCAAACCTATCATTAATTCCACGAATCTGCCTTTGCATGGTAGCTACATGTCTTTATATGCCGTTAATTTCAGATTTCATTTCTGTAATGGTATTCTACATCGACATCTACGTACATACTCCGCAATCTACCGTAAGGTACTCTGTACCACTACTAGGTATTTCCTTTCCTATTCTACTCCCAAGCAGAACGAGGAAAAAAAGAATGCCTATATGCCTCCGTACGAGCCCTAATTTCTCTTAACTTGTCTTTGTGATCACTACGCGAAATGTAAGTAGGGGGCAGGAAGATCGTACTAAGCTCAGCTTCAAATTCCAAACCTCCAAATTTCCTCAATAGAAATTCACGAAAAGAACTTCATCTTTCCTCCAGCGATCCCCTATTGAGTTTCCGGAGCATTTCCGCGACACTTGCACATGTGGTGTCGCACAAGTCCAAAGTGCACGCCACCTACTTTCGCTGCGCGCCGCCAAGCACGCACGGCGCGGCGTTCTTACGACGTCAGCCACGAGCGCCCTCTGCTACAACTCCGCTCGTGGCCACCACTGAACGACTTCGTTCACTTGGGACTGAGATAGGAACCAGTTAACACTTCGTATTCAGATAGGCACCAGTGAAGACTTGGCTATCGGATGGGCACTAGGCAGACATCTAGCTCAACTATGTATCAGCATTCTGCAGTACTGAGCTATGTAAAAGTTAATTATTGTATAAATTCTGTGCAATATATATATCTTGTTCTAATTTACTCTATTGTTTCTAGTTTCTGCTGTCCCACTGGCTGCTCCCCTCCGTACCTGCACAAGCGTGCTACCTTTATTCCTGTGTCGGTCTCATTCTACTCGGCCACCGACACCTACGACGGAAACGAGACACACAAGCGGCGACGAGGCTGGGACACAAAAGTGGCGACGAGGAGCGATAGACGAACCTTGGACCAGCAGCCAGACAGCAGCAGTCGGAGCACGCAGAAATCGCTCCCGCCCACCCACCCTTACTCTAAGATTTTTGGGGGAAGATATTTTGTTCCGTGTTTTGTGGACTTTTTTGTTGCAGAGCGTCCTATTTCATATTGCAATTGTGTTTTGTTATAATTTACTTGTATGTGCGGCGCCTAATCGGTCAGCATGGCCACTACCCCGAACCCAAACTTAATGGAAATTATTCCGTTACAGACGGCGCAAATCACCCAGCTACTCCAAGCGGTGTCCCAGCTAACGGCGCAACAACAAAACCAGCCGTCGCTTCAGCAGCCTACACCTGCCGCTGCAACGCTTCCTACGTTTCGCCAGTACAACGAACGAGAGGATGAAAGGAGTTACTACTTTGCTCAATTTCAAGAACTCGGCTCATCAAATAACAGGTCAGACAGTTAAACATTTCTTTCTCGCCGTAGTTGGCACCAAGACTTTGGTGTTACTGCAGAAACTTTTCCCGCAAGCATCTCCTCGTGATGTAGATTTTGAACAAATAGTAGAGGCACTAAATGCTCATTATGAGAGAAAAGTTCTCGTAGCTACGGCACGGTACCGATTTTTCAGACTGAAAAAATTACCTGAGCAGTCACGCCAGGAATGGATCACGGAACTGAAGGGCTTAACCCGCCAATGTAAATTTACTTGCTCTTGTGGACTCTCTTATAGTGACGTTTTGTTGGGAGATGCAATTACGCAGAACATTCAGGACCCCAGAATTAGGGCAGCAATTCTAAAACAATTTGACCCCTCTTTAGACAGTGTACTGCAGCTTATAGAATCTGATGATACTTTTGACTTAGCAGATGTAGAAATGCAAAGCCACAGTGTAAATTCAGTGCGCCGCAATGGACGCTTTCCTAGCCGTAGTTCTCAGTGTAGCACTAGTGATTCTTTAAATTCTACCGGCCGTGCTGAACAGACAGCGAACAGTAGCCAGTGTAAAAGGGCGACACAAAGATCGCCCCGTCGTGTTAGAAACAGTAATTTGAATAACGGGCGCCAACGCCCGTTTCAGAAAAATGTTCGTAAGTCTTGTCCTCGGTGTGTATCAAATGTTCAAATGTTTGTAATTCTATCGGACCAAACTGCGTGGTCTTCAGTCCGTAGCTTACAAACTACTTAAACGTAGGTAAACTAACCTACGGACAAACACACACACCCATGCCCCAGGGAGGACTCGAACCTCCACGGCGAGCAACCGCGCGCTCCGCAGCGAGACGCTTTAGACCGCTCGGCTACTCCACCGCGGCTCGGTGTGTATCTCGCTATAAGCTTGCACAATATCCTAATCGCAACGCAACCTGTTATCAATGTGGCAAATCAGGACATGTACAGACAGTGTGTATGCAAAACAAACTTTCAAAGAACGGTGCCTTTAGAAACAGTGCTTTGCCGAGTGCACGAACAGTTCATGCTGTCAATGTCATAGAGGCTGTGGAATTGAACAGTGCTTTACTTGGTTCTCAATTGCAAGAAAGTTCTTCTGTGCCTACTGCAAAACTATGTAGTGAGCCACGTCGCAAGCGCCGACGAGCGCATAAAACAGTGCAATGGAAACGGGTTCGGGACAAGCAAAATGACTTTGTACAGTGCAATCCTGTAGTGAACCTAGTGCCTTCTGCAACTTCTCCTTGTAAAAGTGCCCAGTACTGTGTAGATAGTGACAGTAGACTTGTTGTAGCTACTCAAAAGTTTAGTGCAGTAGTTAGTGAATCTGTAGTAGCCTCGCAATGTGCGGACGCCGATCCGGCGGTAGTGCCATCTTGTGACAGTGTTGTTAGTCCGCTGCGTGCCGAGTCTGCGCCGCTTACTTCACTACGCGGCCCGCGCATGCGTAGCATACAAGCTGTATTAAACTTTGGCCACATTCGCGCACCTGTCGAGCACCACAAGCAAAAACTTTTTGTGACTCTGTTGATTGAAAATAAGACTGTACAATTTCAGCTTAATACTGGTTCCGCTGTTACATTAATTAATAGACACTTATGAACTTCTGGGTTCGCCAAAATTGTCGCCGTCACAGCAAGTGTTAACAGCATATACAGGTCAAAATATTCCCGTGCTAGGAACGTGTAGCCTGCCTGCCTCTTTTCAAGGTGTAACGAAAACAGTTTCTTTTGTAGTTCTTCAGGCCAAATCTACACAGAACATTTTTGGACTAGATGCATTTGACTTGTTTGGTTTATCAATTCAAAGAGATGTGCTTCAAATTTCGTCAATAGTGCCTCAGGACAAAATCAATGCATTGTGTGGCAAATATAGTGACTTGTTTTCGCCAGAACTAGGTTGTGCAAAAGACTTCATGGCACATGTAACTTTAAAAGAATCTACAGTACCAAAATTTCGTAAAGCTAGACCAGTGCCCAAAGCAATGCGTGATACAGTTGCCGAAGAACTTAAACGTTGGCAAGATAGTGGTGTTATTTCTCCTGTTTCTGCGAGTCAGTGGGCCTCGCCTATAGTAATTATACCCAAGCCATCAGGAAAACTTCGTCTCTGTGCGGACTTTAAATCAACAGTGAACAGTCAAACAATTGTAGACACATACCCTCTGCCCAGACCTGACGAACTTATGGACAAATTAGGACAGTCTCGCTTCTTTTCTAAGATTCATTTAGCAGAGGAATACTTACAGATTCCGCTTGATGACGAGTCAAAAAAGTTTTTCGTCATTAATACTCACATGGGCCTTTTTAAGTTTCAACGCCTACCCTTTGGCAGTTCTTCCGCCCCCGCTATTTTTCAGCGCTTTTTGGAACAGCTGACAGTTTCTGTACCGTGCTGCTCGAACTATTTAGATGATATTGTGGTATCCGGACGTACAGTTGAAGAACATTTAGCAAACCTGGAGTGCCTTTTCAAAGTGTTGACTGCAACAGGTCTACGTTGTAAAAAAGCAAAGTGTTCGTTTTTTCAATCTGAAATAGAGTACCTAGGCCATGTGATTAATGCCCAAGGAGTCCATCCCTTACAGTCACATCTTAGAGCAATCTAAGGCTTGCCTCCTCCTAAGAATGTGCATGAATTGCAAGCAGTAATGGGAAAGCTTAATTATTATTTCAGATTTATTCCCAATGCCTCTCAGATTGCAGCTCCACTGCATCACTTACGTAGGAAGAATGTTCCTTTTGTATGGTCTAAAGATTGTGAGGTTGCCTTTGACAAACTAAAGTCTGCACTACTCAGTGATGCATGTTTGATTCCCTTTGACCCACAGAAGCCTGTGGTGTTAGCAGTTGATGCCTCGTCGTACGGTCTGGGTGCAGTATTGTCGCATCGTATTGGATGTCACGATCGTCCTACTGCCTTTGCATCCAAGCTACTGACGCCGACGCAACAGAATTACAGTCAGATAGAAAAGGAGGCCTTAGCAATCATTTACGGCGTCACAAAGTTTCATCATTATCTCTATGGCAGAAAATTCTATTTGTTGACAGACCACAAGCCTCTCACGTCGTTGTTCTCACCCACAAAGCCAATTCCGCCACGAACGGCACAAAAGCTTCAGAGATGGTCCTTGATATTCTCTGATTATCAGTATGAGATTTTGTACCGACCTACCACTAAACACGCCAACGCGGACACACTTTCCCGACTTCCGGTTGGCCAGGATGTGTCGTTTGATTCTTCGGAAATGGCATGTTGTCAGATAGACTCCAGAGATGCTTCCGCTGTCGCAGATTTCACTTTGAACTCTCGTCGTGTTGCACAGGAAACAGCTGTGGATGCAGACTTAAGTGTGGTAGCACGTTTTGTTCGCTCAGGGTGGCCTGCCAGAGCCAAAGACATTGATCGGCCTCTGGTTCGACGTTATTTTGCACAACGACATGCATTATCTTTAAGTGAGGGTGTTCTGTTGTTACATACGGACAACGACCAAACAAGAGTGATTGTTCCTCGTTCCCTGCAACGTGAGTGTTACGCCTCCTGCATCAAGGACATTGGGGTATTGTTAGGACAAAGCAACTAGACAGACGTCATTGTACCTGGGTTGGTATGGATGCTCAGATAGAGAGCATGACGTCACAGTGTACTGTTTGTGCGGAGCATCAGGTGGCTCCTCCGCAACGTTTTTCAGACTGGCCACGACCCAAGGGACCATGGCAACGTTTACACATTGATTTTGCCGGACCTTTCTGGAATACACGCTGGTTAATCGTTGTAGACGCTTTCAGCAAGTTCCCTTTCGTGATTGCCATTAACTCAACGACAGCGTCTAATACAATCAGTGCCTTAACATCAGTGTTTTGCATCGAAGCTTTGCCTGAAACTATAGTCAGTGAAAATGGACCTCAGTTTGTTAGTGCGGAATTTCAACAGTTTTTTCGTGTGAATGACATTCAGCATATCACCACCGCACCTTTTCACCCTCAGTCCAATGGTGAAGCAGAACGTTTTGTTCGAACATTCAAGTCGCACATGAAAAAGATGAAATGTCAGCACTCCAGGCAGCAAGGTCTTCAAATTGTCCTGTCTACGTATTGGTGCATGCCACGTAACGGCCCGTCTCCTGCCTGATCTGCTGCACGGCCGCCGTCACCGCACTCTCCTTCACCTGCTGCAGCCTCCCACGCACCGAGTCGGTTCGTATGGCGCTACGCGTTTTCAGGTTTCTACGCCGGTGCTGTACAGGGTGTTTGCTGGCAATAAGAAGACATGATTGCCAGGCATCATTCAGCGCGTGCTCGGTCGCTATATGTATGTTGTACGTTCTTCCGCAGGGTCGGAGCTGCGGCGCCACGCAAACCAATTGCGCTTGCGATCCTGTCTCCGGTTTCTTGATTCCAGACCCAGTTCACTGCCAGGGAGCACAGCCACATCGTTCGTCGACGGGTCCAGCGTCCCCTGACTACGAGATCGTCCCGATGGACATCTACGCGACTCCGCCGCTGTCGCCGCCGCAGATGACAGCGTCGCCGAGAGGAACTCCGGGACGTGCGTGACACCGCCGCCGGGCCACGCACCTCAGAAGAAGATGACCTGCTCCCTCTGGGCGGAGGCGGGCGCCCTTCCGCTGGTTTTGGTGGGTTTCCCGGCGGATCGCGAGGTGTATACCAGGGCGCGGACGGCGTCTCGATCCCAGCCTCAGCTAGCGATCCCAGTAACGCCCCCGCCCAGGCCCTCCTCCCAGTACCGTCGCCGTGGCCCTCAGCCCTACGCCACGACGACGCGGCGGTTTGGGGGGTGGAGGGGTGTGGTGTCGCTCAAGTCCAAAGTGCGCGCCACCTACTTTCGCCGCGTGCCGCTATGCACGCACGGCGCGGCGTTCTTACGTCAGCCACGAGCACCCTCTGCTGTAATTCCGCTCGTGGCCACCACTGAACGACATCGTTCACTTGGGACTGAGATAGGAACGAGTTAACACTTCAGAATCAGATAGGCACCAGTGAAGAATTGGCTATCGGATAGGCACTAGGCAGGCCTCTAGCTCAACTATGTATCAGCATTCTGCAGTACTGAGCTATGTAAAAGTTAAGTATTGTATAAATTCTGTGCAATATATATCTCTTTCTAATTTACTCTAGTATTTGTAGTTTCTGCTGTCCCACTGGCTGCTCCCCTCCGTACCTGCACAAGCGTGCTACCTTTATTCCTGTGTCGGTCTTCCTACTCGGCCATCGACGCCTACGACGGAAACGAGACACAAAAGCGGCGACGAGGCTGGGACACAAAAGACAAACTAGGGAAAACATTTTGAATACTTTTTATCCAACGAAATTTTAGAAGATTCCACAGGCAATTGTAGCAGATATTTATGATAATCCGCTTATCTTACTTCGATTGATACTCTCATTTATTGCCACTGGTTGGTATTGTATGTGTGTATTAACTAAGATGACCAACCGTACCGATTGTTTCGGGACAGTCACGATTTTTGTGTGTCTGTCCCGAATTTCTTCAAAGGTAATTCGGTACACCTATTTGTCCCGGATTTAACAATTATGTTCCGATTTAGAAATTCATGTCACCTGTATTGGTCTGTGTTATTATTACTTTTAATTATTATGGGAAACCGTTTGACAAAACGTTCATTAGACTTAAGGAACTTATCACAAATTGTCGAATCTGTTTCAAACAGTTTCCACTGAGCATACGCGCACAAACTGTACCAGTGAGAAAATCAGTTAGTGGACTGCTAACACCACTTTTCCAGGTCAAATATGGATTGATATTATTTCTCATTTCAGACAGAAGCATGTGGCATTCTCAAGTGTGGTTAAGCTAGTGCAGTTTCTCTTCTGCCTTTCGAGAAATACTGCTGTTACTGAAAGGGTTTATTGCCCACATGAATAATGTGTAGATAAGTGACACAACTCATTTTGTCGCAGAAACTGTCAAATCAATATTAGTAAATAGAGTAAATTATCATGAAACTCACGTAGATTTTTCACATGTTGTTGAAGAATAAAGACTTGCTGAAGAAAATTCACTGCAATGTTAAATACAGTTGGTCTGATCGCATTCTTTCATCATATAAAGTACTAATAAAGTTTAAATTAATGTACTTCTTGTAACAAATTAAACTGTTATTTTGTAATTATTACTTTCACTAAAATCTTCTTCTAATATAATGAAAAAATATATACAAATTACAATATATGTAATGTGTCCCGAATTTGGGTCTAGAAAATGTGGTTATGTCGCGAATTTGAATCTAGAAAATATGGTCACCTTAGTGTTAATACAGTATGCAATGGTTTCTCCTTGTGGAGTGCACTCACTGAACAGAGACGGTGCTTATGCTGTTGAACTGAATTACGATGTGATTGTTTTTTAGAAATGTTGAGAGGTTTCATTTTTCTTCTCTATTAGGGCTGGTCATTGGGAACTGTTGAAACGACTTTGCCTAATTCTTGTTGCAATCAAAGGCTACAAATACTCGGGCAAATTTTGAAGCAACATCCTTCGATCTTCAGAGTTTTAGACATGTTCCTGCTGTTTGATTGATTGATTTATTCACCATTAATCATTTACATGAAATGGGTTTCGTCAATGTGCATACATTAAGATAAATACATATAATATTTATCAGAATATATAGGTCACTCCATCAGCAACAAATATTGATTTGGATCCTAAGAAGTACTTGACAACTTTAAAATGCCTCCTGATATAATTTTGACGCAATATCTTGACCTCTATTGATCACAAAATATCTTTATACGGAACAAATGCATTTCCCTCTCTGTAGCGATGCCAGTTATTAACTTAAAGACATTATGACATCAATTTAAATGCATAAAAAGTAGTTACTGAGGCAGATGGCATTTCATCAGATTTATCAGTAGGAACCCTGGTGCAAATGAAATGCCATATAGAACACTTCAGCCGTAAGCATCAAATTAATTCAGATCTTTTTTATCTTTCCTGTTTTTAATTTTGTGATGTAAGATTTGAAAACAATATTTGCGAGTTATGAACAATTGTTTCATCTATTTTCACCAGTTTTTTGCTCTCGTGGACCGAGAAAGTAACGAACTGAAAGTTAAAAATCACCAGTCCCATCTCAAAGTATCCTTCAGATTTAGCAGATACTGACAGCTTCTTTGAAATTCTACTCATGTAGACCGTCTTCAGTAGGCTTGTAGTCTGTCAACCATACAAGGATCCAATGAAGATTCTCAATACGTTTATGAGAAAAGCTTCAAGCAATTTTTTTGGTACTCAGTCAAACAATTAGACTTTTTTGCACGATTCATCGCAGAATTAAGGCAATCGGAAGTACCGTGGCGGCTGGGTGCCCAGCACTAGAGTGGGCCCCGCCATGATCGCCTTCGAAATTTGTCACTATTTAACGAAGAGTATTGTTTCCTAGTAAAAGGAAAAAGCCATTGAGAGTACCTTTATTGTTATATCTACTTTTCCTTCAACGGGACAGCAGTGTTGATTACTACGGCAGTATACTTCACATGAACCAGCGACGATACACATTTCGATTTGCCGCCCAGTCGGCCGCCGATTGTCGAAACACCAGAAATGTTTGATGTCGCTGACAGGCGCAGTTCGCCTTTTTGCGTACAACGCGGTGCTTTAGGCCCACAACAGTGGGTAGTGTCTGCAGAGGCTGCCCTCAGCCGGTGCAACATATACAGTAATCTGCAATTCCCTCAATTTCTACGAATAATTTGTAAGTATACATTTGTTATTAGATGAAAAAGTCTGCATATTCATATTTGCCGTGAAATTATTATCAACTTATAGAAACACTACATCAGACATTAAGAGTGCGGATATTGCAACAATAAATTTCTATTCCGTCAGCCAGAGGGGACTCCAGAAACATCCGAAAAATATTATACCAGTTTTAGGAAGGCCTTTATTAAAACTTTGGAAAAATATTTACCAGCTTACCATAAAGCCATAATTAAGATAAATATAGCCTATAATAGTTTTAGTGTCACTGTAATATTAAAAACAACTAATATATTGTTACATTCCTATTTCTTCAGTTTTATGTCGCGTTAGTTTTAGGTACAAGTTCGATGTTTTTAAGCTCATTAACCGCATTTTTTGCATATTTCATCACATACATTTCACTTGGCACAGCCAATTGGTAAACTATCCGGGCAGTAATACTGTCGTGATTAAATGCAGAAGAAAGATAAGCCGGCCGCGGTGGCCGAGGGGACTGAGGCGCTCCAGTCACGGTCTGCACGGCCGCTACGGTCGGGGGTTCGAATCCCCCATCGGGCATGGATATTTGTGCCGTCCTTAGTCTTAGTTAGTTCATAAGTAGTTTGTAAGTTTAGGGACTGATGACCCCGCAGTTAAGTCCCTTAAAAAAACTGTTGTTTTTTATGTTGTTTCAATATTCCACAACAATGCCATACATTCCAGCACTGATTGCGGTAGGTTATCTGGGGATGGAGGTCATGTATGGATGAGTTATTCCTGAGTGATTGATTGTGTGAGTAAGTGTGAGAGTTTGATCTTTTCTGACGAAGGTCATGGCCGAAAATTTACAAGTTGTATGAATGTGAATATGAGTTTGTTGGCAGCTCATCCATCATCTTTACGGTGATCTTTATGGACTTTCCATTGTAAAAAATCAATAAAAGTACATATAATGGTTACAATGAATTATCTTTCACAATCTGGCCGTATAAACAATACAACTGCAGGGGACCAATTCGACTCAAGAGATTGTTATACGCAGTAGCTTGCATGCGATCCTTCTAGTATTAAATGACAAATAGACCAGATAGCGGCTATAAAACATGATCTAATTAGTTTCTTTGCCCATTTTACTATGGTTGTCATACCGCTTAGGGATTCGTTCTCGAAGTCATACTGTTGAGTAGCAATTTGACGTTACTCCTGACGTTGCTTGTAAAGGTATTGCCGGCCGCAGTGGCCGAGTGGTCTGCGGCGCGCCAGTCACAGTCTGCACGCCGCTACGATCGGGGGTTCGATTCCCCCCTCGAGCATGGATGTTGTGTCGTCTTTATTATAAGGTAGTTCATAAGTAGTTTGTAAGTTTAGGGACTGATAACCTTGCAGTTAAGTTCAAATGTTCAAATGTCGATTACGCTGTGACTGGGCTTTCAGCTCGACAAAAATTGGAATTCTGTGATTAATATCATCCAGTCACAGCGTAATCGACACCATCAATCGATTATCAATGATTAGAAGACTGTTGCTCCTCCACCACCGAGGGCAGCACATACAACTCGGCTGTATCGCGCATGACACCATCTAACGCATGCGCAAAATGATACCAGCACTTTTGGCATGCGCAAGAACCACTACAAATACCGCGACTGCACCTGGGCTCTTCAGTACTCGCTACTCACCTGAAGATGTCCGGACGTTTCCAAGCCGAAATATCGTGTCAGAATGACGACGGGATCCGGCTGCACACCCGAAAGTTACTGGATGCAAAAATACGCTGGGAAAGCTTCAGAAGTCACATCAAATACCTCTACGGGAAGAGATGATTCAAGATGTCCGCAGATTGGATAAATTATGCGAGAAGAGAGCCAGGTTACTGTGTTCATTGATTTTCTTGTTGAAATGTAGAGGCCATAATATGATTCCTAATTTCGCCAGAGTTGTTCATTTCATCAATAGTGCTTCTGCCAATAATATAAAACGTAAAGCAAGTCTGGCCTTAGTCAAAGAACGTATTCGCTTTACACGTCGTGAATTAGAAGCTGTTTCTAGAGATTTATTTAATTTACATCTGAAGATTGCAGCATGATGTTCCTCTTTCCGTTGGGACTGGATTGACGGATTATCCTGGGCTAAAGCAGACTGGTCGCACAGGGACAGTACGAGCAGGCAAAGTGCAACGTTTAGCCGACTCGCAACACATAAATCGCAAGATGCTTCCTCTGTGGTGAACCTCACAGAGAACTCTTTGGACGACGCGACGATTTCTGTTCTTGCGAAAGGATTAAACTTCGCTCCTACGCCCACGAAGCCTCCTTTGATGGAGTTCATCGGTTAGACCTCTCCTTGTGAATTCTGCAGATGAAATTCGACGAGAGTCCTGTCGTATGCTGTTGAAATGTGCTCCTCAACGTTGTAATATCTCGCCACTGAAAAAGCTGCTCTTCGCAGCCTCCGATAAGATAGCACGGTCGTTCTTGCTGCAGATAAGGGTAATGCCACAGTCCTGATGACAAGGGAAGCCTACAACGACAAGATTTACAGTCAGCTAAGTGATTCTACGTATCGAAAAATCAAAAAGGATCCAACAAGCCGGATATCAAGGAAAACTACTGCACTGTTAAATTAATTTTTTCTTCCTGAACAAGTTACCAAGAGTCTGAAACCACATAATGCAGTACCACCGAGACTTTATGTTCTCCCGAAGATCCACAAGGATGGTGCTCCACTGAGATTAATAGTCAGTAATATTGGTTCTCCGACCTATTCTACTGCCAAACACCTGGCATCTCTACTCAAGCCGTAATTGTTGTCACCATATACGCAATTCTGAAGATTTTGTCCATCGCGTGAAGTCTATTAAGCTCAATAGCTCAGACGTACTTGTAAGTTTTGATGTGGTCTCACTCTTTCCCAAAGTGCCTTTATTCGATTCGTTACCTCTCATTGGTAACTTATTTAGTGCAGAACCGACAGCCATGTTCGAACACATACTCTCCTCGACGTACTTTTCATTTAATAACGATTTTTTTGAGCAAACGGACGGCGTCGCCATGGGGAGCCCTTTGTCCTCTGTGGTGGCTAACCTTTTTATGGAGGATTTCGAGGAGAAGGCACTTGAGTCTGCTGTTTTAAAGCCCATAGTGTTCTGGCGCTACGTAGATGACACCTTTATTATATGGCCTCATGGGAAAGAAGAGCTTGAGAAATTCCACTCTCATTTAAATTCACTGCATGACCACATCACGTTTACGATGGAGATTGAAAAAGACGGGACTTTACCTTTCTTAGATGTATTAGTACAAATAAAGAATGATGGATCACTGGATCACTCTGTGTATAGAAAACCGACGCACACTGATCTATACTTACAGGTGTCGAGTTGCCATCACCCCTCGCAAACTGCTGGTGTCCTCAGCACTTTAATTCATCGAGCGCATATAATATCTGACGAAGATAACCTCTACGCAGAATTAGAACACCTGGAGAAGGTTTTCAAACATAACTGATATACTTCTCGACAAATAAAGAAGGCCATGTACAACTACAATAACAAGAAGCAACGCACAGAAGACACTGATGACGATTACAAACCAATTGCTTTCCTCCCTTTTGCCGGAAATGTGTCCTCCAAAATCGGCAGGTTGCTTAGGAGAAATAAAATCAAGGTTATCTTCTGTCCACATGCGAAGAGTTTGGCCTTAGTAGGATCTGTCAACGATGATTTGCAACTGAGAAAATCGGGTGTTTATAAGATCCCCTGTGAGTGTGGCGCTGCATATATAGGCCAGACAATACGATCTGTACAGGAACGATGTGTGGAACACGAAAGACACACCCGTCTACTTCAACCATCAAATTCGGCAGTAGCAGAACCCTGGATTTCCATGGGACACACTATGGAATATTGTAAAACTAAAATTTTAACTCCAGTCTCCAGTTTCTGGGATTCACTTATTAAAGAATCGGTGGATATTCGTCTTGCCGACAATCTTATAAATCGTGAAAACGGCTTTCAGCTCGACAAAAATTGGAATCCTGTGATTAATATCATCCAGTCATAGCGTAATCGGCACCATCAATCGATTATCAATGATTAGAAGACTGTTGCTCTTCCACCACCGAGGGCAGCACATACAACTCGGCTGTATCGCGCATGACACCATCTAACACATACGCAAAATGATACCAGCACTTTTGGCATGCGAAAGAACCACTATAAATACCGAGACTGCACTTGGGCTCTTCAGTACTCGCTACTCACCTGAAGATGGCCGGACGTTTCCAGGCCGAAATATCGTGTCAGAATGACGACGGGATCCGGCCGCACACCCGAAAGTTACTGGAACCTGTATATTGTTTACATCAGTATTTTCAACATAATGAGACATGAACCTGTCGTTTGCTACAGCGTGTCTACACGAGCAGTGAACAATTAGGCCTCTAATACTTCTTTCGATAAACTGATGCTGCTCAATGTTAGTAATGAGCTGTAATTCTACTTTGCTAGTTTTAAATAATGCGTCCCATGCCAAGGCAGGTGAAGCAACATAAAGTGGGGGGTCTAACTCATAGGTTTTAATGCAAAGGTTTCGAAAATTCTCAAAAACATCAGATAACAACAGCTCATCAGTTTTCAAATAAAGATCGGAGTACTCCCCTAGTGTTTTGCACTTGAACAAACGCCATACATCTCATGCCCTTTGATAATCACACTCTGAGACAGTTCTCCCACCAGTCAGCAAACTTTTAAATTTCTGAATCTGAGATAAGTGTTCTTCTCATAAAACACACTCATCACTCGCATACTCATATGGAAATGTACCCTTCTGTGTGACTAAATAAAATTCACGATCGTCAGGAAACAATTTCCTAGTTAGCTTGAGTTCCTCTGACTCCACGTAGGATGCACACTTTTCTAGCGAGCATGATAAAAAATTAAATGAATCTATAAAGCGGAAGTTTATGTAGCAGAGCCGGTCTTTGTGTGTTACTTGAATGCTCTTCGTGAAAGATTTGTACTTCTCCATATTCGATGGTAGTATACAAACGCGCCCTGGATTTAATTTAGTTTCCCTCCCGTTGTCTTTCACTATTTGTTCGCAAATATTTGTGACTATGAAATGGCCGTCATAATTGGGCAGATTGTGCAATACGACAGGCACTGTACACTGAGGTCTGTAGTTTACATTGCAGCCAGCATCCGCTGCAACGCGGCAGAAATCGGTAAAATAGCAATGGTAACGATGCTTCATATCGCCTGTCTCAAAGGCTTCCTCACAAATATGGCAAATCTTTGCAGAGCGAAAGGCTGATTCTTCCTCTGGGCGTAATATCATCTCTTTACTTTGTAACAAGAAGCCGTTTACAAACTCAGCAATTGCATAGAGCTGTTTTGTAAGCCACTGTATTCAATCACGACTTCGATACAATTTAAATTCCGAATAGTCATCATTACAGCTACAATGTATCTAATAGGCAATATTGAATGGCATTTGTAAATGTATTTGATCGGAATTACTACTTCTGCTGCACTAGCAACCGGTTGTAGCATGCACTCCGTATCAGCATAATATAAAAGGCAGCTAAAACTTGTTTCTGAAGTTGGATGGCATTATACTGTTGACTGGCTTAAAATGCGCGCAGTTGACCAAGTGTGCTTCTGTTTTGAATGAAAATAACATAGTCAATGGAGGCATATCGCAACAGACTCACGCTGAGCATTTGTATTTGAAAGCTGCAACATTAATAAATTTACACGTTTTCTTGATGGTACTTTGTAATATGCAATGGTATAACTCGGAAATCTTTATACCTTTCCATCTTCCTCCTCGTTCCCCCTCTATCATCATCTACTTTGTCTGCCATGTATTCTTCCTCTTCTACTTCTTCAACAATGCCGGCCGCGGTGGCCGAGGGGACTGAGGCGCTCCAGTCACGGTCTGCACGGCCACTATGTTCAGGGGTTCGAATCCCCCCTGGGGCATGGATATTTGTACCGTCCTTAGTCTTAGTTAGTTCATAAGTAGTTTGTAAGTTTAGGGACTGATGACACCGTAGTTAAGTCCCATAAGCTATACAAACATTTGAACCTTTTTTTCTTCAACAATCATCCAATCATAATCCAAGTACATTAGACAATTTCCATTCTGCTTTTCGAATATGTGAACATGTGTCACGCGTGACAAAATCTGTGGTACACGTATCGTCTTTTAATTCGGTGAAACTTTCCGTATTTGAAAAGACATGGTTAGTATCACAATATGCTAATAACTACATAATATTATAACAAGTATTAGTATTTATCAAACAGATTCAAAATCAACGATATCCATTCTGTTATTCCTACCACGATATAACAGGGCGACTCTTACGGAATTCAGACAGTCCAGTTGTTCGTCGGTGTACACACACACACACACACACACACACACACACACACACACACACACATATATATATATATATATATATATATATATATATATATATATATATATATGTTTACAAACTGATCTAGGGAACGAATTCTACAATATTAGTTTTAAAAATTTAATGCAGCTCCTCAAAACAAATTATTACTCCACTTTCTCAAATATGAAAGCTTCAGTAGTTGAACGCTTCAATAGAACTCTCAAGAACCTCATGTTTGGGAAATTTACTGCTCAAGGCTCCTACAAATGGATTAATTCTGTACACGAGCTCTTCCTGCAGTATAATCACACGAAACATAGGACAGTAAAAATGCGACCAGGGATAACTAAATCAAAATGGTTAACCCACGCCCATAGAAACTTAAAAGTGGTGATTTTGTCAGAATTAGCAAGCAGAAGACAGTCCTTGAGAAAGGATACACTGCAAACTGGTCTAAAGAAATTTTCCGAATATGTAAAGTACAAGAAACCAATCCGAGAACTTTATTATAATTCTCATCCTATAGTTGGAACATTCTATGCTGCAGAGCTACAGAAAACTAAATATCTGTCAACATATATTGTTGAGAAAATCATACATAAGTAAGGGCTAGGATTCAGCAATGCACATAATATCTGGAATAATTTGTATAAATAGCCAAATCATTTGCTGAATATGTCTAGAATACGCTACGTTACTTGTGTGTGTGTGAGAGTGTGTGTGTGCGCACGCATATGCTTATAATCTGCGCTGGACAGCTGTCAGAGTGACTTTAAGATAGCAGCGAGCAATTGTTACGTCAGGGGACGTAAGGTGCTAAGGACGGTACCTATAAAGGTCCCTGATGTGTTCAAAACGCCCATAGCTCAACTACTCTCCACCGACTCCTGACGTACGCGTACGAGAGATCCCTCCACCCCGGGCCAGCCGCCTCCTCCACCACTCCCCGTTATTCTGTTTTCATTTGCATATGAAATTAATTGTTGTAGTAACAATTTGAGACACCACAGCCCTCAGCAATCCCTCCGTCCCTGACAGTTGCTTACTTGACGTTCACCACTTTGATTATTATTTTTTATATGCATATCAAATCAATTATTGTACTGAATATGAAATAAATGTATGCAATATTTCTTTCGAACCACTTCTAACAAGGGAATGGTCAGACTTGTCATGCCGAAACAAGTACTGTTTTTTAGCACTGTTAGTTAACACTGAAGGAAGTCTGTATGCAGAAAGTTAGCTGCTGACATGACCTGGAAATCACCTAAAAAAAAATTACGAAAATGGCTGTTTTTCCTGCTTGGCCCTTGCGGTGACGGCTGGCCACCCCTGGAAATGGCGAGTCGCGAGCTGTTGTTAAGGTGAGCGATGTGCGCATGGTCGGGAGGTGCTGCCGTCTTATCGCGGCGTTAACTAAAGAGGAATATCGTTGCACGGTTTTGGTGGAAAGGGGAAACGAATATTCGTTTCTGTGGCATGCACTTCCTTTTCGTTTCTGGTATGTATTTCGAAACATACCGTCCTGAGACTCGTTAGAGACGTGAAAGATATTCTGTACATCTACATCTATACTCAGAAATCATGTAAATGTTTTGCTGCTTGCCATGGACATATACCACAGACGCCAAATGAAGCAATCAACAGAAAACACGCGTGAAGACTGTGTGATGTGCGACATGGTAGTTAAACTTCTAGATGAGCATGTAAATAGCGCAGACATGCTAGAAACGACTGAAACACTTGATATTGCAGACTGTGACTCTACAGACGGCGAAGAAACGGAAGAAAGTTGCACACATGAAGACTCGTCGAGTGATAGTGCCCCGTACCATCATCAATTATCTCCGAAACCAACACCAGCAACTACAATTACATTATCAGACAAAGAAAAAGCTGTGAAGTATTGGTTGAACGAAAGTGGTAAGATACGCCTACGTGTCAGTACTGTTCAAAATAGGTATCGCTTTGTCCGTTCTGAACGTGAATTGTATAAATGGAAAAAGGAAGTCGCTGGACGACGTAAGAGTCGACTGGAAGTTGCGACGGAGATGAATGCACGACTTTTTGAGCAATTTAACGAAGCCATCAGCGACACAACGTTGCGTGATTCGGCGTTAGAGATTGCTAACGCGATAGGCGCTAAACAATATACAGCTTCTCAAAGTTGGATTAGTCGCTTCAAAAGATCACATAAAATTGTTGCACGAAAAATAACAAAATTTGTATCGAGAAACAGGTCGGAAAATGAAGTGAGTCAAATGGAATTGATAGAAGCTTTTCTTGAGACTGCAAAAAATAAGTTCGCCAGTTTTAGTGAATGTTACGTTTACAATGCAGATCAGTCAGGTTTTCAAAAAGAAATGTGTGCGAAAAGAACACTGTCATTCAAAGGGGAGAAACGTATTGACGCAATTGTGCAGTCCACGACTGCACTCACCCATTAATACAGTATAATGCCCATAATTAGTCTGGGTGGTTCATTGCTGCCTAAACTATATGTGTGTCTTCAAGAACCAGGACGTTTTGGACCAAGTGTCAAACAATGTTATACGCAGGCAATTCTGTGGTAAACGCATCGAAGTCTGGAAAAATGGGAAAGGATAACGTCACAATTTTCATGCGTCATGCTTTTCTTCCGTTCTGCGGGAACAAATCTCTTCTCCTTCTAGATTCGTGGTCATGTCATAAAAGTTCTGATTCATTAATAGCTGTATTTCGAGCTCACCCGAACAAAGATGTAGAGATACTTCAGATTCCACCCGGCACGACGAAAGTAATTTAACCGTTAGAGAATTTTTCCGCCAATGGACGGCATTTTACAGAAAACTAACAGAGAAAAGTGTTGTGTGCAAATCACTGCAGTTTCCTGTATATCACCGTGACAATATTCTCAAGTTGCAATCAGTTGTGCATTATCAGTTTTCCTCCCCACGGTTTTCTAAATGTGATTAAATATGCGTGGCATGCCTCGAAATATACTGATATTAGGCCTGATTTCTTTCTAACACCGGCCGAGTTTTGTCTACGGACGTCTAACAACGTCTGTGATTCGCAGGGCTGTCATATGTCGTCTTCGCTCGTATGTTCTTGGTGCACGAAAAACCTATATTTTGAAATTGTATCAATATTTCGCATTTTTACGGTAATTACAAGAAATAAAAATTTGATGTGTTTTAAACCGCATATGTATTTGTGTCTATTTCATAGCTATTTGGAAAGAATGTTGTAGATAACATATCAGCTATATTTGTCAACGAATTTATTATTATTGTATTTATTAATTATCGTACGATCGCTTTCACTGGGCGAATCAGCTCTCTCACTGCTGTGGCAGGAGAGCGGCGCGTAGCTAACGCCACCTTGTTCCTAGATGGCGTTGGTATAACCTAGTGAGAGAGGTCATGGTTGTTCAACAGGCAGTTATAAGCGCGGAAACCATGCGAAAATAATGTCATACAACATAAACGTTTTTACAGATTTCCAGGTCATGTCAGCAGCTAACATTCTGCATACAGACTTCCTTCAATGTTAACTCACAATGATGAAAATAGCAAAACAGGTTTCGACAATGCAAGTCTGATCATTCCCTTGCAATAATATTTTACGAACATTATACATCCTTGTATTTATCGAAATACAGTTTCTATTGTAACCAGACACAACTCCCTAGCTTTTTTCGAAATTCGTCAAACTTTTTACGAAAGTTGTATATCCTTGTAATACCCTGCCCCTCCCCCCCCCCCCCACCACCTGCCTCACCAGACACCCCAACCATCTTCTGACCAACAAAAAATTATATTTTTGGGTATAGGTTTCAGGGTCATTTTTTGTTTAATTAAATTATGTTTGCAGTTCAGCCATCCATCCTCCTGGACCTCCAGACTTTAACTGATGCTAGTACCTACTCACACACCATATCACGTGTTGCCCCCACCACACACCAGACCACGTGTCCCCCCTCCCATCCTCCACTACGAAACTGGCGATAACCTCAGGTAGTCTGATCCTATAGCCAGCCGTGAGACTTCGTATGCAGCAGCAGAGATCCACACACACACACTATGCCACGCTACATGCACCGCGTAACATCAATGCAGTGCCGAGTAAACACGCGCCGCCTCCAGAAGCGTGAAAACAGAGGAAACCACTGCGTCCGCACTTGGTCAAGGCGAGCACCGAGATTGCATACCAACCCCACACGTGCGGCTACGTCGGCAGTAAATAAGCACTGTTGGCTACTGGATTTGCCTGATGCCGTGCGGATTTACCCCCAGCACAGTGCAGGAATGCTGCTGAATCCAGTCACGCAGAACCAATTATTAGGAGATTACTGTATGGCAACACAGACAGCGGTCGTGGGCTTCAGAGCAGCGCTATTGTACAGTCATGCTCAAAAGTATCCTATCGACCTGAATTGCATTTCACCTGATTCGCATGCAACCCAACTAATGTGCCTGTCTTACGGATATTCTACTTGCTTCTTGGTACAGTCGTTCAACTATTGAAAATGGTTCCAACGAGATAACACTAGAAAACGCTGCCCTTTATCACAATAACTCAAGATGTAAAGTAATACCAAGATACTACACATATTAGGGAACACATCACAGATAAGACCGTCCTTAAGGCTTGCAAGCTCCCATTTATTAAAAGAAATGATGTACCGTACCTGAAATGTTACCACTCTCATTTATACGTCAGATAGGTAATGCACGTAGTACGTCCGCCGTATTCATGATTGCTTGTTCAAAGTAAAATACCGTACTTACTATTTAACACAAAATGACATTGAAATTGCCTCTCAAGAGCAGCTTCAAATGACACGACGAAACGTCTCATTCTGCCATACGTAGGTCATGCAGACTCAGCAAAGATTTCAAGACTGATGGAAACTAACAATAATTGGTGACTAACCATACAGAGAGTGATATGCCTCGAATTTAGGCAGTATCAGTTAGCAAATATCAACTTTAAATTACATAACGCAAACACTTTTAATGGGCGGAAATTCCTACCCAGCATCTACTGTTATTGTTAAGGAACTTCGAGAGATGTTAAATATTGCTACTTACTTGAAATACCGTGAGATAAAGGGATTCGAACCCAGAACCCAATCGGATTGTTATCAAAGCACAATCATCGGGTGTACTGCTGTTGATCCACGTCTTTCAAACACGATATTTCGACACCGTAACTAGGCGTTTTCATCAGGTGTTCCCTGAGACTGATAGACATGCCGACCGTGTCCCGTACTTGTGCCTAGGCGGTGTCTGGTGCTTTCTATGAGGTCCGCGCCCAGTGTGCTCCAGTCTGGCAGTGGCTTCTGACGTAGGATGATCCATCGTCGGTCCGCGCCCAGTGGCGGCCGTCTCCGTCTCCTGGCGCTCCATAGGAGGTCCGCGCCCGCCTTGCGCGTTCCTAGCACTTTCGCGGCGATTCTTCTGATGTTGGTGACCACTACGGGGACATCAAGGATGATCTGGGACTACGAAAACCGGGTATCTACAAGATACCATGTGAATGTGGTATGTCTTATATCGTTCAAACCACCAGAACCGTTGTAATAAGATGTAAGGAACATCAAAGACATACCAGACTACGACAGGTCACTCAGTCTGCTGTAGCAGAACATTGTCTGGAGATGGACCATACCATGCATTATGACAAAACCAGGATCTCGGCTCAAACCCCACGGTTCTGGAATAGCATTGTAATGGAGTCAATTGAAATCAAGATGGCGGATGAACTGATAAACCGGGAAGCAGGATATCAACTCAGTACTGCATGGAATCCGGCTCTGGAACTGCTACAGAAGCAACGGAAGAAAGGCACCCCCCCCTCTACAGAACCAGGCAAAGCTCCAGACGACAACCAACGCCACGAGTGATTTCGGCGGCGCGCAACCCCAGCAGCAGCCTGATGCGACGGGTAGCATACCTCGTCTTGCAAAGGTGCACCGCTGTTAAAGCCGGCTGAGAAAGACACTTTCCCTTCAGAGGACTGCAGGATGGAAACTTAGGGTGAAAGTCCTTTCTACAGCGAGGTCATCAGAGACGGAAATTCAGCAAAATGTTCAAATGTTTGTAGAGCTTATGGGACTTAACTACGGGGTCATCAGTCCCTAAACTTACAAACTACTTATGAACTAGCTACAACTAAGGACGGCACAAATTTCCATGCCCGAGGGGGGATTCGAACCCCCGACCGTAGTGGCCGTGCAGACCGTGACTGAAGCGCCGCAGTCCCCTCGGCCATCGCGCCCTTCGAAATTCAGCAGAGTAGCTTCTATTGCCCAGCTGACTTTTATGCAGTCCACCGTCTGCAACTTACGATTGCAGTAAACTTCCGTAGAAGTTCACCGTAGTTGATGGGTTAACTACTCAATTGCCATTTGATCATTGTGTAGGCGTAATTTCATACCCAGAGCTAAGATGGAAGAAATTATTTATATATAGATATTATATCTATTTCATCATTCTTAACGCTCTTTAACTCCGTCCCTCGTGACGTGTAAGGATGAGTATCCCAGGAACACTGCACCTGAGGTATTGCTGCAACGATTATCTAGCCGCTGGAAGCGACGACTACAAAATACACCGCCTTCCCCTTCCGACACGCAGCTACTAGCACGAGCGGCGAAATAGGAACCTCTTCCTGATGTGTGCCGGGAAATCCAACAGGACGTTACAGAAATTAACGGGTGCTCTCCGTGAAATGGAATTCGTTAATGAAAAACAAAATGCGTGCAACAGGAAAGAAAACTATGAAAGTGATCACCTTCCCGATCCGAGAATTTCGGTAGCAGACGGAAGGAAATAAAGTTCAGACCGCAATACGATAACCATCAGCAAGTTAGACGAAATTATTCGCCACGGTGTAACTCGCGCAATAACAGAAATAACGAGATAAAAGGCTTTAGAAACCACTGAGGCACGAACTGTGGTCCACCGCAAGACCAGCATCGCTTTGAACAACCTTTCTGCGGCAATCAACACGACGGAGGAAATTGGAAAGAGCAAACGGTTCGCCGCGGCAGGACGTTGTGGAAACAACAGAAATACATCCGCCAAATCCCGCGCCCGGGAAACTTCAGCGGTAGAGGAGATAAAAAGTGACGGTCACACCCTGGTAACACGAGCGTTCGATTCCCGAAAAATAAAAGGTACTCCAAGCTAAAATGGCTTTTATAGAATAAGAGGTGTTCTGAGTCATAAATATTATGTACTTTTGTAATGAACAATAGTTATTATTTGATTTGCAATTTATACCTATCTTTCGTGAAAGTTTGTTCCATTATGTTTTATATGTCATTATTTTATCTGTGTTCTGATAACTATAATTTATACTAATTTGGGAAAACAAGGGCCGGCCGCGGTGGCCGAGGGGACTGAGGCGCTCCTTCACGATCTGCACGGCCAGTACGGTCGGGGGTTCGAATCCCCCCTCGGGCATGGATCTTTGTGCCGTCCTTAGGATTAGCTAGTTCATAAGTAGTTTGTAAGTTTAGGGACTGATGACACCACAGTTAAGTCCCTTAAGCTTAACAAACATTTTATGTTGTTAGCATTCATCGGCGGCTAGGAAAGCTCACCTTCCATGAACTGTGCAAGTGCAATATGATACGATTACTTTTTTCTCACGATAGCTTTTTTCCAACCAATACTTCTCTATTCAGCAGACCAACTTGCTGGCGTGAAAGTGTTAACATCACGGCAGAGTATGAGGCGGGACGCGCTGCCCGTACTGTTAAAACTTCAAAGAATAACCGCAGCTGTGGTGCCACACACTTTAGATACCACCAGAATTATTGTTTCCCACATTTGTCAATAGTTCATTGTCGCTACAATCATCTCTAGCCGGCGTGAATGAGATAATCTAAATAATCATTAGAATTGTCATACCTAAGATAAACACGAATGCCACTAAAGCGTCATACGATTTTGGCACCACCATAATTATTGTCAGTATTGTTGCCCACAGCTCATCGTAGCTACAGAAGCCGCTACTGGGCGAGTATGAGTCGGAAACTCCCATGGCATGTGATATGCGCATGCCACGCATACCGGAGCACGGTAGCAGCGCCCCCTAGGTTCTACAAGTAAGAGGAAGCAGGAGAGCGGCAAAATTCAGCCTGCGTGGCTGGACACACAGTCTACGACTCCGAGTCTGTGAAACCTAGTACAACATGTCATAGTGCCTCAGTCTACGTGTTGCAGCAAACAGGAAGACGGCGTGAAAGCTGGTGGTCATTTCTGTCTTTCAATTTTCTTATTTCTCGCTTCATGTGTCTCTTTACTATTGTAATTGGTTAATTGTGATTTTCGTTTCATGAAATTAATTTATTTTAGATATTTCCTGACTTCTATATTCTGCTATGGGTTTGGATTCAGGTGTATTGGTTTATTTAGTTTGTTTTTTTATGTAGTGTTTCTGATTTGAATTTCTTTCCTTACTGTCGAGTCGGCGTTGTAGAGCAGTGTGGGTCAGGGCTCTTAGGCGGTCGGCTAGATCACAGGAATCCGGTGTGGTGCCGGTTTCGCAGGGCGACACGACTGTCCGCCGGCTACCTGCGATTTCCGGGGCAAGCTCGCACAATTGTGTTAACTGTTTAGAGCGGTCGGCGCCTGTCTGGGCGCCTCGGTGTTTCTTTGGCTGTGTGAGCAGGACAGGAAAAAAAAAAGTTTGACGGTTGCCGGACGCCCTGCTTTCTTTCCGTACCTAAACTGTCAGTAGCAGGTAGCATAGTTTACCATTTAATAAATGGCTGGACACTTCAAGTTCGCGTCTCTGCTCAGTGAAATCTGTCTGGCACAACAGGACAATATCGCCAGCAGTATTAAAAATAGGCGCCAAGATGCCGACTAGTGATAATTTGCAAAGAATTTCCTAGTATTGCACGAGCGTACGTGACTTGGCGTGAGAAAGCTGTGTGTGTTGGGAGGAAGTTGAAGGGCAAACTCCGTGATCTGCAATCGGTGCTACTTTTTCTCATTTTTGTTGTATGCAACTCCCGGCCGTGCATTCTGATTGGGAAGGTCATTAGCGGGGCTATGTGATTGGCTCTTTGACGAGTAGGACGTGGCCGCATGCTCGGGTTGATCTGTGCTGTGGAGATGTGAGAGGTGTTGCGGGACTCGGTGAGGCACCATCGTCGAGAACGGTCGCCTCCACTCTTGCGCGCATCGTATCGTTGTCAAGTTTGGCACCGCAATTGCGGTTTGCGTGTATCTGTGTTTTCAGAGTCTTGGTTCACTGGGTGCACACTTCAGCAATTTGTTGTTGCTTTATTATTAACGTGAATTTTGCCTGCAGTATGCGTGAGTTCACACTATCTTATTATTTCTGTGTTCAGGTTGCGGAGGTGGCGTTTGCGTAGGAGAAAGAAGAAGGCTTCTCGCTTTTACGGTCTTACCTCTTCTGTTACTTGACACAAGAAATAAGTCAGCTGTTCACTGCTACTGATCCGCATCAGTACTTCCGATATTCCCTGATAGTCTCAGGCTATCGATTGTGACTGTTCCCTTCGTCCGTGGGCACAGAAGCTAATGTTAGATTAAATACCTCCGCATCTCTGCTTGGCGAAGTTACTGTATTTTCGCGGATAGAATCCACAGATGCTGCACCAGACTTCTGACATCTACCCCGCCACTGCACGACCGTCACCCAGTGTTTGCTATAGTATTTGCTTGCGCTGCTCCAGTCCTGGTTAGGATTCAGCTCTTCGTTTGTAATGGGATCATTTGCTGTAGCAAACTTCTTTCTTTTCTCTCGGAGTGGGGTGAGATAACGATATCTATTTCTATATGGACTTTGAATTATAGGCTCCTAAACCATATAGCCAGTCATTTGAATTAATTTTCAATTTTATTTGTACGAATGTATATTTCATTTTTAGAGGTGTTTGAAGAACCCTTTTTATTAAATTTTTGTAATCAGTGTGTGACACCTAGTCACACACAATTGTATTTGGTTAGGTTGTACATTTTTGCAATGTTCTTCGTTCCTACATTGAATCCACAGTCATTTTCCAAACGTGGTTGAAGACATCAATTAGGTTCCGTCTAGGGGACTCAACACTCAGATTCACCACAATGGTGCAAGTTTATGTCTGGCAACACCATAATAGATGAAGACGTAAACAGAACGTACTCATCCAACGACCCAACTTCGAGGATAGTTTGAACAAAAGCAATCCTACATATGTACACTTGACAGCAACGATGTGAATCACTCCTGAATTCCAAGGTGAAGGCCGCATCTGACGCTATGCAACCAACACAGCATAGCTGCGTCGCAGGTCCTCAAATCATTCCACAGTTCAGCCATTATCTACCCACAAAAGGTACTACGTACATCTACATATACATGAGATACTTTGCAAATCATTTTTAAGTGCCTGGGAGTTCAAAGTTCAAATGTTTGTTAAGCTTATGGGACTTAACTACGGGGTCATCAGTCCCTAAACTTACAAACTACTTATGAACTACTTACGAACTAGGACGGCACAAATATCCATGCCCGGGGGGGGGATTCGAACCCCCGACCGTAGTGGCCGTGCAGACCGTGACTGGAGCGCCTCAGTCCCCTCGGCCACCGCGGCCGCCAAGTGCCTGGGAGAGGGCTCATCCAACCACCTTTATATTATTCACCTACGTTTTCTTTACAGTTTGAGTCTGATGTAATAGTAATTCCTAGGTATTTAGTGGAGTTTACGGCCTTCACATTTGATTCATTTATCTTGTAAACAAAGTTTAACAGTTTTATTTCGTACTCATGTGCACGACTTCACTCTTCTCGTTATTTAGAGTCAGTTCCCAATTTTCACACTATCCTGATATCTTATTTAGATCTTTCTGCAATTGGTTTTGATTTTCAGATGAATTTACTAGCCGATAAATGACGGTGTCCTCTGCAAACAACCTAAGATTCTCCCAAATCGTTTGTGTAGATAAGGAACTGCAGAGGACCAATAACACTACCCTCTGTTACAGTCGATGCCTTTCCATCGATTACTACAAACTATGTCCTCTCTGACAGGAAGTCTCCTATAATCTTGCTGACCTGAGAGGTGACCACAAGACTTGTGGCACCATCTGGCTAAGGAACGCTATCCATCTCCGACAGCGCCTCAACCTGTTTGTAAGACGGACCGGGAAGGCCTCATGATCAGTCCCCCAGAATGTCTTACGCCGTCCACAACGGGTCGGGGAGACGTCCCAATCAACCACAGATGGGACGGCGACCTCCATGCGTGCAGTGAACGGACTAGCCAAAGCCGCGGGCCGATCGATGGGCGCATCAGACGCACAGGGCGACTGTTGGACAACGCAAACGACTGACGGCAGGAGCGCCCATCCACCGGAGCCTCAAGCTTCGCAACCGCAGCCGACGCCGCCTGAAGCTGGGAGCGAACAGTCACCAACTCGGTTTGCATCCGCAGACAGCAATAACAGTCCCTAGCCATAATAAGAACAAAGAACAATTCAAGTGTAGGACTACGAACCGTAAGTACCTTCAAAACAATAATAAACGAGCGGGAGGGTACACTGAGCTGTTTATTAACGCGGATTTGCATCTCAGTAAAGACGCTAGCACACAAAAAATTAAGAAAAACGCAGAGATAAATGAAAATAAGTCGCTTATACTGAGAAGCTGGTTTAACTCATAACTGAAGAAAGCTGAAGGAGCTGCTGTCTGCTGATCTGTGAACTGACGGTAGTAAACAAATGGTAACTCGTTTTCAAAACAAACGACTGTCGCGACGCGATTCACACGGCGGAATAATACACTAATAAGATATTTAACGCGAATATGAATCAAATATCAACGCGATCACACGGTAAATTTAATAAACTGATGGGAAAGCGCACAGAAAAGTCAAAATTTGTTGCTTCCAGGGAAAATCCGGTTACACTTGCAACTGAAAATGTGCTGTCACTGGAGAGGTGCGCTCTGGAGGACTGCCACTCGGCGACTGACACTAATGACATTTCGCCTTTTGGCATTCAGTCAACGTGCAAATCAGTACTGTCCTACAACAAATATTAGAATAAACTTTATTAGAGATGAGGCAGTACCACTTGTAAATTAAATTTCATTGCAATACGTGAGGAGACAGATACGTTCTCTCACTTATTTGATGATATGATGTTTTTGTTCGAGATCTGAATTTGAAGGCACTGTTCACCAAACAAAAGTTGTGTGCCGGATCGTGATGCGATTAGGCAGACGTAGACAAAATCACTGACGTTTTCATTAGTATCTGTTTCCAACACTGATGTCCGAACCCGGAAATAAATGATAATCTTAGCACTGCACCAGGAATTGCATGAAGCTCATATTGTTGTGTAGACGTAACCGCTGAAGATATGTAAAATACTGCAACTCACAGATATCATAAGTCATAAATTTGTGGAATTGATGAACTGTTAATTAAGCACAATCAGATGTCAGATATTATATATGTGCACAAATAACGTTATACTGGGACCTGAAACGACGATACAATTGATTTTTTCCGAGGTAGGGACTCGAACCCGACACCATTTGCAGTTGTATAATACGAAGGAATACTGCTGATATATTTATTGTTTCTTCCGTGGACTCCAACCACGCAAATACCATCACTCTTGACCTGATACGATGAGGCGTCAGGTATCACATTGTCGTTCACTAGTAGTTAGGATCGTACCTTTCGTAGAGACGTGGAGGGATTTGGTATTTTGAGGAAACAACGAAAACTCTGTTTAACTTAGTAGCACATGGATATGTGCAATGGCCATTTGAAACGAGGCAGAGTCCTCCGTTCTTTACTTGGCGTTACTGGAGGTGCAGATGGTATTTTTGTCGCTGTTAACAACTACTACCCCCCAGCGGGAATCGGACGCATACCTATGCCATTACAAGTGATCCTCATCCTGGTCTACCAGCGAATTAGATCTTCTGTGTAAGATACGGTAACTTATGTTAACTATTTCAGTGGCATGCACTTTTACTGTATAACGAAATTGGTTCCCCAATTTGTTCATGTTTGAACTGAATAAATAATTCATGTTCAGTGAAATTTTATCTAGCTTATGAATACCTCCCCCTTTTATTTAATATTGTGTTTTACCAGTGCTGAGAACAAACTCAGACGCAAATTATTATTTCTAAATTCCGTTGCGCCATAAATGTTCTCTCAGTCACCTTCATGAAATGATTTTATTTGCGGTGGCTTGTCTATTAATGACTGTGTATAGTTCTTGTGATCTACTACGTATATTTGCCACTGTCTCCTTAATTTCCTGTTGCTAAAATATTGTTTGAATCAAGTCAGTTCTCAGTTTGGGCCGGGGAACAAGATTAGTTAGTAGAAAGTTGCCAGTAGTTCACACAAATCTTTTAATTGGTTTTTATTATTATTATATTTCTTAAAGTAATCTTTTACCTGGTTCCGTTCAGTCAGAGTTAATTTTACAGTTAACGGTGGTCTTAAAACGCAACAGACTGAAGAAACAACTTCCTCCCGTGCTTCAAGAACGCAGTCCCAAAGAGTGTCCGATGTAGTTGGCTCGTTTTGTGGCCAGTTCTTTGTTAACATCCTGGCGACCTCAGCCCACATATTTTTCGTGGGGTTCATGTCAGCCGCCCACGGCGGACAGTCCATGACATTGACGCTAATCCTGGAGAGCCGCTGTTGGACGAATGCAGATTTGTGAATAGGAGAATGGTCCTCTTGCAGTATGAAGTACTCTTCTCCATACAGCATTCGCACCGACGGAAGCATCATTTTGTCCAGTATGAGGGAATACTGCACACTGTCGAGGATGCCTTCTATCCTCTGAAGCATTCCTGCTGCTCGTGCACATGTCCAGCCCCAAATGGATATGTGGCCACTTCTTCTCGTCGTTGTTACATATTCTCGTTAATGGCGAGTCCCTCGAGGACTGTAAATGACCCCTGGACCGTCGTTACTGGTGGAAAACACCTTTTCGTCAGTGAAAAAACGTTTTCACAAGACGCCCTGAGATGGATTTCTGCAAATGCCAGCTAGTATGTAATATTTTCTTCGCTGAGTTCTTGTTTCACACCGGACCGTCGTGTGTGTAGTCTAGCGTCCCTCATCCTTCGGCGAATTGTGTCACTGGAGCACGGGAGGTTGGTTACCCGCCGCAACTGCTTCGCATGCAAAAAAGGATTTTTTGTGCTCATAGACACTAGCCCTCACGATCCTCCTGCTGCGAGCTTACTCTCTTCCTGCCTGAGCTAGGAGCTCTCTCGGTGGTGTCAAGGTAGTTCCTCCACCATCTCGTTGCAGAGGTATATGACACGCCAGACCTTCTGCCAGCCTCTCTGATGGAGCATCCTCTATCTTCAATAAGAGCGACGACTTTTTCTCGAGTTGACCTCCACCAGTGAGCCTCTGCCACAGACTGCCTCACGCCTACTTCCTCTTGTCGCTCTGGTATACAAGTAGAGGAAGTAAACACGTTCACGCCAACATGAGCGTCAGAGGCAGACCCGCACGCGCAGCCTACTGTCCCCTCTCGTCAAAATGTTCAAATGTTTGTATAGCTTATGGGACTTAACTACTGGGTCATCAGTCCCTAAACTTACAAACTACTTATATACTAGCTTATCCTAAAGACGGCACAAATATCCCTCTCGTCACCGCCATCAGCCTCGCCTCGCATCGGCGCCAGCCCGTTTCTCGCCGGCCAGCCCGTCATTCATCCTGCCCGGCTCCTCCGTAGTTCGCGAGCCATGCCGAATACAGCTCCAGGCCGCAAAGCCACGTTCACCCCTTGAAGAATCAAAAGTCACACCTAAACTACCCGGTTCTGTAGTTTAAACTAACACAACTAGTGTTATTTCTCTATAACTTGAGCTGTCACATTATCATTTGTCGTTTCATACAAATATTTGATGAAGTTAAAGACTATAATGGTGGTAAACGTAGCTGTCACATAATATTTCATCTATCTAACAATGACACGTTGCAGGAAACTATTGTCTCCTGCAAGCACTCTGTGATCTAGAGTTATGAAACTGTGTATTGGACCTAGATAACTAAGCGAGGTGTAAGACTAAACAGTTTTCGTCGCAGCATGACAAACTGTATATACGTAGTATATCATTGAGAACTTACAAAGAATCTCTGAAACAATAAGTGTATGCTGATGCCCTTCATTTACATGATTGTGCTGTTATTCACAGTTGAGTGTTTCGTAACGGATTTACAGAGTCGCTTCAATTTCTCGACTGTTCCACGCTTATAAGACGTTAGAAAAAAAAGTGCCAAAAAGCGTATGTGTGTGTTTCAATTACTCTTACGTTATCCCCGCAGTTGTAACACCATACCTTGTACGACAGTGGGAAAAAGGTCTTTGCTTTCGAAGGAGAACGTTGGTGATTGAAATCTCATGGAAAAATCGGGCAGCAATGGAAATGTTTTTGTTTTAATATTGCATCCACACCTTATCCCTCTTCCCTCTCCCTTCCCCCACCAAATTTCAAGGAAAAACACGGAAAACATCCGAGACCTTCATTCCCTTTATTCACTATACTACACAAAATATGAAAATGGATCAAGTGAAGCAGGCAAAAGGAAGTACAGACGTCTGATAAAAGAGATTGACAGGAAATGCAGACTGACTAAGCTGGAGTGGCTTGAGGAGATATGCAAGGCATTATAATAGTGTATAACTGGGGGAAAGATAGATACCGCCTACATTAAAATAAAAGAAACATTTGGAGACAACAAAAGCAGATGCTTGATTATCAAGAACTGAAATGGAGAACCAAGCAAAGAAGGGAAAGCTGAAAGGTGGAAGGAATATATAGGACTGTCCAAAGTAAATAAAATTGAAGGCAGTGTTCTAGAAATGGAAGACGAAGTAGAGGAAGATGAGATAGGAGATACTATACTGCGAGAAGAATTTGACAGAGCACTAAATGGTTTGAGAAGAGAGAAGGCCGCTGGAGTGCCGTCTGAAGTGCCATTATCTTTCGGAGAGCCAGTCATGAAAAATGAAAAAATTGTTCCACCTCACATGCAGGATGTATGAGACGGTGGAAAAACCCTCTGAGTTCAAGAAGAATATAATGATTCCAATTCCTAAGAAATCAAGTGCAGACATATGTGAAAATTACAGAACTATCAGTTTAAAAAGTTATGGTTGCAAAATACTAACACGAACTATTTACAGACGAATGAAAAAACTGGTGTAATACGACCTTGGTGAAGAACAATTTGGATTTACGAGAAATGTAGGAACACGCGAGGCAATACTTACATTACAACTTGGCTTAGAAGATAGATTAAGGAAAGGGAAACCTACGTTTCTAGCATTTGTGGATCTGGAGAAAGCTTTTGACAATGTTGACTGAAATACACTTTTTTCAGATTCTGAAGGTAGCAGGGGTAAAATAAAGGAAGCGAAGAGTTATCTTCAACGTGTAGAAAAACCAGACATCAATTATTTGAGTCGAAGGGCATGAAAGGGTCCTAGTGGTAGGGAAGAGAGTCAGACAGGGTTGTATCATTTTCCCAATGTTGTTCAATATGTGAATTGAGCAAGCTGTGAAGTAATGCAAGGAGAAATTTGGAGAGGGAGTTAAGGTCCAGGTAGAGGGAATAAAAAGGTTGCGGTTTCCTGACGACATAGTAACTCTGCCACAGACCGCAAAAGACCTGGAAGAGCAATTGAATTGAATGGACGGTGTCTTGAAAGAAAGGTGTAATTATGAACATCAGCAAGAGTAAAACAAAGGTAGTAGAATGTAGTTGAGAAAATCAATCAATGTTAAAGAAATTATATTAGGTAATGACACAATAAAAGTAGTAGACGAGTTTAGTGAGGTGGCAAGATAACTTCTGATGGTCGAAGTAAAGAAGATATAAAATGCCGAATAGCTATGGGAAGAAAAGCGTGTCAGAACAAGCGAAATGTTTTGACATCCAATATTAATTTAAATGTAAATAAGTCCATTCTGCAAACATTTGTCTGGAGTGTAGCATTGTATTGGAGTGAAACTTGGACAATAAGGAGTTTAGACAAAAAGATGATAGAAGCTTTGAAATGTGGTGCTACAGATGAATGATGAAGATTAGATGGGTAGATCACGTAACTAATGAGGAGGTGCTCAGCAGAATTGGGGAGAAAAGGAGTTTCTGGCATATCCTGACTAAGAGAAGGAAAGGTTGGTAGCACACATTTTGAGACATCAAGGAATCTTCAACTTAGCATTAGAAGGAAGTGTGTGGGATAAAAATCGTGGAGGGAGACCGTGGGACGAATACAGTAAGCAGATTTAAAAGGATGTAGGTTGCCATTCGTATCCTCAGATGGAGAGCTGCATCAAACCAGTCTGCTGACTGAAGACCACAACAACAACACAATCTGATATATTGTTTCAAATTTTTCGACGTCCTCCCCCTATCCCGTAGGTAATAATCACACACTGCTCAGCAATACTGCAGAAGAGGTGGAACAATTGTACAGATGGTAGTCTCCTTAGGAGACGTTTAAATTTTCTAATGGTTGAGTCAATAACAGACTGTTTGTTTCCCCTTCGCCAGAACACGTCTTATTCCCTGTTAACGTTGTTTTTAATTGCACCCCCAGGAATTTCATTATATGTATAACCTTCAAATTTGTTTTCCTTATTGATATGAAGAAGGCTGACGAAACTCTTTCAGTAATTATGTTCATAACCAAATGCATATTGATATGTAAGGTAAATTGGCACAATCTGCGCCGTGAAGATACAAATTGAAGATCATTTCGCAATTGACTTCGCTTTTCTGAGAAGAATACTAGTTTGCAGCATTAACTGCCTCTAATCTAAGAGCAATGTTCTGATTTCTTACTAAATATTGCCGCAAGACCACAATATCTCAGACTTCCGGCATGGCGCAATGGATAGCGCCACCGATTGCGGTGCTGAAGGACACCGGTTCAATCCCATCCACCAACAAAAAAATATTTCTTTGTATTTATCATTTCCAGAATGTTCTACATGTTTCTTACGTTCACTTGTAATTTCAACATGTTTCTTACGTTAACTGTTCTAATATCTGGTACATTCTTTCTGTGTATAAATAGCAGAGCACTCTGCCCGAGAGACGGTCAGTGCTGCCTATAATTTTCAGTTCGCAATAAACCTACTTTCAGTATAAGTGCTGTGTTCAGTTGACAAGCCTGCCTTCGAAGTCAAGCCTGCTTCCATTTCAACGCGACATTGTTTGTTGGAGGCGCCGGGTATCCTGTGCAACTGCTGCATCACCATGGCTCCGATTAGGGAACGTAAAGCCATCGCTTACACCGTCTAGAACCGGAATACAAGGGATATACCGAGTACATCCTTCCGAAAGTCCATATCAACAGAAGACCCATGGACACGAAACGATCGGTAAGCCAGCTATACATCAGACACCCGTCGGTGTTCTCTGGAGAGGCTGGACAGGACCCAAACAATTGGCAAAAAGGGTTTGACAGAGTCACCAAGTATAACAGGTGGGATCATACAATGTGCTTTGCCAACGTTTATTTCTACCTGGACGGAGCAGCCAGGCAACGGTTTGAAAACAACGAAGAGAAGCTGAATGACTGGAAAACATTCCAGACGGAACTTAAGAAAATGTTTGGTGACCGCCAGGGACAAATCCACTCGGCCGAAGAAAAACTGAAGAACCGGGCCCAACGACATGGTGAGCCGACACAGTCGTATATACAGAATGTTTTGGCACTATGTAACATAGTCAATCCGGATATGACTGAGACTGACAAAATCACATACCTCATGAAGGGAATTGCAGAAGACATTTACCAAGCTCTTCTTATAAAAGAGGTCTCTAGGACGGAAGTGTTCATCAAGTGGTGCCAGCGGATTGAAGAGAAGCAACAGTAGAAGGTTGGACGAAAAAAGTATGACAGACTCCCCAATGTAGTCCCTATGGCCGTTGTGGTAGACCAGCATGAATTTGCTTCTCTCAGACGATAAATTGTAAGAGAAAAATTATAACAGTTTATGGCAGCTGGGAGTGTTGGACCCTGCGAGCATCAGATTATGGCCATGGATGTAAGCCCTGTAAGTCATGAGGACATCGACTCCGCTGGGGAAGAGGTATTTCAGACATTAGTACCTGTCCGCACCGCCTGTCGCACCGGGCGTGAAGAATAGCCTCTCCCTACAATGACTTACGCTGCACCCGCCAAACAACAGCCTAGGAACTGGCCGACGCGGCCACAACCAACTCCCCTGGCAACTATGACGCACCGGAGGAGAAGAGACGTCTGGAAGACAGTGTTCCTACTGTGGGAGCCATGGACATGTCGTACGCTACTGCAGAGAGAGAAGGCGAGTATTCGACCATTATTTTGCCGCAAGACGTCACCCATCAGAGTAGTTCTATCCCAGGCAGCCTCCTGCTGATGAGTTCAGCCGACATATGGGAAGAAGCTCATCGCCGTACCGTGGACGAGGTCTATCCCCGACGCGCCGCAGCCGTTCACCGTCGCCGTACAGTGGTACCAGCCGCTCCCCTAGCCGCCGCACCCAGGAAAACTAAACTAGGCGACCATCTACGGAGATGAGGCCGCCGCAGATGAAAACCCTCCATGTATGACAATCACTAAGATGTCGGGATATGTCATCGACGTCATAATCGACGGCCAACCTGTCTGGCCACTAGTTGATTCAGGAGCTTCTTTCTCTGTAATGTCGGATAATTACCGCCGCACCCTAAAGAAGACTATGTTCTGTGATACAGGAGCAACTGTGCCGAAGGTCGCAAATGGAAAGTACGTCCAGCCAGCAGTAAATTGTGTCGCAAGAACAACCATCAACAACGGGACCCAGCCATTTGAATTTGTCATTTTAACAGAATGTAGTCAAAATATCATCCTCAGATGGGACTTCCTTCAGGCATCCCAAGCTATCATTGACTGTGGAAGATCTGAGCTTCAACTTAAAGAAGTCGTTCCGACAAGTACATGTAATACAGAATTTTCTAGGAAGTTATTTGCCTTTGACAAAGTGACGATCCCGCCATCGACAATGAGAAGAGTTCCAGTCACAAACACAGATGACCGGTTAAAGTATTAAGTGCTTGTCTATAGTAAAAAGTGTATTAGGCTCTCAAAGGAAATTTATATACCAGTGGCTATCATAAGAATTACCCGTGGTCGAGGAAAGATTTGTATCACTAATTGTCACGAACAGTCAAAACTTATCCCCAAATGAATGTGTATAGGGGCAGCTGAACCAATCCAGGACGGTGAGTTCAACGTCATCAATGTAGACCCATGCTCTGCTATTAGTACAGACAACACGTTGGAAGAAACAACCGTTGAACTGAAAATAGGGCCCGGACTGACCAAGGAATAACGCCAGCGGATGTTAGCTATACTACGCCTATTTTCGGGTACATTCACACTCCAGCAGGAGAAATGGCAGACGAAACGGCCCACGATATGGCACCTTATCAATACGGGGGATCATCCACCAATTAGGCAGCGATCGTACAGAGTGTCGCCAGCTGAAATACGAATAATTCGGGAGGAAGTGGAGAAGATGTTGAGCGGTGACATTATTCAACCTTTGTAGAGTCCTTGGTTGTCTCCGGTGGTCCTCGTAAAGAAAAAGGATGGCATGTGGCGATTTTGTATTGACTATCGGCGGCTGAACAAAATCACGAAGAAAGATATCTGCCCACTGCGGTGCATTAACTACACCTTAGACTGTTTGAAAGGAGCTACATACTTCTCAACTATGGACATGCAGACCGGTTACTGGCAAACCGAGGTTGACGAAGGTTACAGGGAAAAGACGGCTTTTATTACACCTGACGGCCTCTATGAATTCAAAGTAATTCCATTTGGAGTATGTAACATTCCGGCCACATTCGAAGGTATGATGGACATCTTGCTTCGACACCTTAAGTGGACGACGTGTTTTTGCTATTTAGATAACACTGTCGTTTTCTCGAAAACATTCGAAGAACATCTGAGTCGCCTGTCAACTGTGTTGAAGTGTGTTCAGGCTGCAGGACTCCGCCTCAATCCAAAGAGAGAAATATCCTGGGGCACCTAGTTAACGGCGATGGTGTCCGTCCGAATCCAGATAAAGTAAGATCAGTCACAGAATTACCAAGTCCTCAGCACATTCGTGGTGTGAGAAGTTTTCTCGGGCTGTGCTCATACTACCGACGTTTCATAAAAGGATTTTGTAACAAGGCACGTCCATTGCAAGAACTTCTGCAGGGTGACGCCAAGTTTTACTGGGTTGAGACAAAAGAAAGAGCTTTCCGGGCACTTAAGAAAGCTCTAACTTCCGCACCAGTTCTAACCGTATACAACAATTACACTAGCGGTTATGGATTAGTGCAGTGCTTGTGCAAATTCAGGAAGGTGCTGAAAAGGTGATAGCCTATGCATCAAGATTACTCTCAAAGTCCGAGATAAACTACTGTACAACTGAGAAAGTACGTCTCGCAGTCATCTGGCCTATCAACATGTTCCAACCATATTTATTCGGAAAACCATTCACCGTCGTGACAGACCACCATTCTTTGTGTTCGCCGACTAGCTTGAAGGAGCCATCAGGTGGAGTAGCAAGATGGGCACTAAGACTCAAAGACTACGACGTCGTAGAGGTATTCAAGGACGGGAGCAACACAAGGATGCTGACTGCCTTTCAAGGAATACATTAGTGGAACACAAAGGCATGAATGAAATTTTAGCCCTCACGGAATTAGGCGACGCTACAGCTGAACACAGGAAGATCCAGCACTATTAAAAACCACAGAGGCTTTGGAGAAAGAAGAACCGATCAGTGGAGAGTTCCAACTTATAAACGGGACATTGTATAAGAACAACTACGATACACTGGGCCCCAAATGGCTACTGGTCGTTCCAGCTCATCTCCAGCCAGCTATTCTCAAGTATATCCATCATGCAGCAATATCCGGTCATGTGCTATTCGTGACGACCCTAAACAGAATCAGACGCAGGTATTTCTGAAAAGGTCTCTATCGATCTGCCAAGCACTGTGTGAGTCACTGTAAAGAGTGCCAGCGACGGAAGCATGTGCCGCAATTACCTTTAGGGCATGTCGTACCAAATCCACCTGCAGCAGCTCCATTCCACCGAACTGGAATCGACCTTTTAGGGAGGTTCCCGAAGTCGACAACCGGTAACCGATGGATAATAGTCTGCACTAACTCACATGCTACGCTATTACCAAACCTGTGCTGACTGCAGAAGCTCCACAGATCACAAAATTTCATGTAGAAGACATTATTCTGAAGCATGGAGCACCATGTGTGACGACATCTGAAAGTGGAAAAGTATTCCAGTCAAAACTAGTATCACGTTGCGACATTGTCCACAGAATGAGAACTGCATACGATCATCAGAGAAATGTTCTTACAGAACGTTTTAACAAGACGTTAGGAGATATGCTGTCGATGTACGTCGATGTTGAGCAGAAGGATTGGGATACAAAACTGACAGTCGTGACATTTGCTTATAATACCGCAAGACAAGACACCACAGGCATCACACCGTTTTTACTACTCCGTGGCTGTGGAGCTTAGACGACAATGGATACGCGGTTCCCGTTCCAGCCGGACGACACAGGATGACTATGTAAAACAGCTCATCACCAGGGTCGAAGAAGAAAGACATCTCGCATACGGACACTGGACGCTCAGGAAGACCGTTTGCGGTATAACGACAGGCACCGACCTGTTGTGTACAGCTCAGGATATCTGGTATGGATATTTACCCCTGTACGGAAAGTTGGGCTATCAGAAGAGTTATTGTAGCGATACTTTGGTCCGTATCGTGTCATACGCCGCCTGTAATAAGTCACATACAAAGTCGAGGATTATGAGCCGTCATCGAAACGACAGAAACGAAAAGACATTATCCACGTCCTCCGCATGAAGCCTTACCACAAACCTGAAGAACTGATAGGCGAAAATGGCGTCTTGTTCAAGGACTCTAAGGACGGTAATGATAGCGATGGAGCCACAACAGGAACGTCTGTCGTCGGTAATCGTGCAGAAGGGAGAGATTCTCCAGAACTGCCATACAAAGGACCCATGACAAGATCGAGATCCAGGACACTGCAGTTGGCTCCAAAGGGAACCTAACAGCGGGTCGCTGTTTTTTCAGGAGAGGGAGCAATGCCGCGAGACCAGAAGCTATCCCATTGCCGGCGTGTCGCAATGGGTAGTGTCACCGATTGCGGTGCTGTAGGTCACCGGTTCAATCCCATTCACCAGCAAAAATTTATTTATTTGTATTTATCAATTTTAGAACGTTCTAAATGTTTCATATGTTCGCTTGTAATTTCTACATGTTTCTTATGTTAACTATTCTTCTAATTTCTGGTACATTCTGTCTGTGTATAAATAGCAGAGCACTCCGACGGAGAGGCAATCAGTGCCGCGTGTATGTTTCCGCAATAAACCTGCTTTCACTATAAGTGCTGTGTTCAGTTGACAAGCCTGCCTTCGAAGTCAAGGCTGCTTCCATTTCAACACGACAGTATTCCTAATATATATTCCAAACAGGAGAAGTCATCTTCTCTTTCCCGGAAGAATTACATTAGTCACGTCCTTTTCACTAGGTGACTCCTCGTGAGTTACTGCAAACTATTACCTTGCAGCCACGACATCACGATCCCAGCGCACAACTGTGACTTTACTCTTAAGGAAAATGATACGGTTCGTAGTTGATTATGACTGAACATACCAAAAATAGTTTTGGCACTCTATAAATACGGAATTAGTTTCAGATTACCCAGTACTTCATGCAAATATATTATCGCCAAAATCTCACAAGAGTAAAGAGTAAGAGAAAACCAAGCTGGGTTTATGTTAATACCTGATATACGAGGCGCGTCCAGACAGTAAGTTCCATTTCAATTTATCTCCGCTGCAGCGCTGCGATTGCAGTTCCACACATGCGCTGTAGACGATGTGTATCAAGGAGAAAAACATGCGCCATTTGGAGATCGCTGTCAATTACATACACTTTGTTGTGCTTGTTTGAAATGTCGGCGTTGATTGAAAATCCCGCCGCCTGCGAAATCAGGTCGGTGATTCGGTTTCTGAATGCGAGGAAAGTGAAACCAAGTAAAATTTATCGGCCAATTTAGGGTGTTTACGGACCAAATGCGATGAGTGATTCGATGGTGAGAAGATGGGTCCGACAGTTCAATGACGGGCGTAGTGATGTGCACGTTGAAGAACGAAGTGGGCGTCCACCTTTGGTTACAGAAGAACTTGTTCACGCGATTGATGACAAGATCCAGGAAAACCGTAGGTTTACAGTTAGTGCTCTCGCTATGAACTTCCCCCAAATTTCACGATCACTGATGCATGAAATTGTTACCAAACAACTAAAATTCCGTAAATTTTGCTCACGTTTGGTACTAAACATTCTCACTGAGCAACACAACACACAACGGATGGGTAGTGGACTTGAGTTTTTGACCCGTTATGCTGAAAGCGGCGAAGAATTTCTGAGACTGATAGTCACAGGAAATGAAACGTGGGTTTCTTACGACACCCCTGAGAGTAAGCGGCAATCAATGGAATGGAGGCACACTTCACCCCCACCAGAGGTAAAGTCGAAGCAAATTATGACACCTCGGAAAATGATGTGCACAGTGTTCTGGGACTGGAAAGGCATCCTACTCATTGACTTCTTACCGCGTGGTCAAACAATCAAAGCAGATGCTTATTGCGATACACTTCGGAAATTGCCCGGGCAATTCAGAATAAGCGCCGGGGACTGCTCTCATCCGCGGTGGAGTAGCTGAGCGGTCTAAGGCACCTCGCTGCGGTGCGCGCGGTTGCTCGCCGTCGGAGGTTCGAGTCCTCCCTGGGGCATGGGTGTGTGTGTGTGTGTGTGTGTGTGTGTGTGTGTGTGTGTTTGTTCTTAGGTAAGTTTACCTTAGTTTAAGTAGTTTGTAAGCTACGGACTGATGACCACGCAGTTTGGTCCGATAGATTTACCAACATTTGAACATTTTGACTGCTGTAAAAAGGTGTTGTTTTGCTTCACGACAACGCACGTCCACACACTGCAGATGTGACGAATAACCTCCTACAGGGATTTGGCTGGGACGTGTTTGACCATCCTACGTACAGCCCTGACCTCGCTCCTAGCGACTTTCATCTGTTCTTACATCTCAAGTCTTTCCTTGGCGGTTATCACTTCACCAATGACGACGAGCTGAAAGAAACGGTTTCCAACTGGTTGATGACACAGGCGGCAGATTTCTATGAAGAAGGTATACAAAAACTGATGCCACGCTATGACAAATGCCTGCAAAATTTTGGCAGTTATGTCGAAAAGTAGTTTAAGAGTTGTAGAATTTTGTGCAATAAAAATTTCTTCTGTATCTGTGTACAATTTCATTTATTACCAAACGGAACTTACTTTCTGGACGCGCCTCGTATTTCTAGATATTTCATAACGTCGGGAAAAGAATTTGTTCAAACCTCCTGCTACATGTCGATATCAATACACTGGATCTGTAGCTCAATGGATTACTTTTTTTCTCTTATGTATCTGTGCAACATTCCATTCTGCTCCCTCACTATAAATACTTCAATACTCTACATCACGTCGTAGGAGAAGTAATTAAGTCATTGCATAGTGTGTGCACAAGATGTTCTTCTAATGTGTTGGGCACTTGAGGAAGACATTGCATGTAAAAAAAATGGTCTTTCTGGTACAACTATTGTAGTGAAATGACAAGAAGATGGATCAAGTCTGGTGACTGTGAGAGTTGTGCTGCTTCCTGGCTGGAATGGCAGAGAAGAATCTAGATTAAAATAAATAATTCGACACAAGGTTGCTTGCGGCCATTGAGTGAAAGCATTTGGGAAGTTGAACATTTGTGCCCAGTCGGATTCCGGATCCGGTTCCTACTGCTCTCAAAGCAGTTACGGTAACCACTGCACGAGCGGGGAAACAACGATAATTGCAGGTGCGAGGTCTCCTCCCCCTCCCCTCCCACGTCACACAAAAGACTCAAACTTCCGCACACTGCCTGGAGGCTGGATCTGTGATCGTCTTCTCCTTAATTATGTGTATTTATGTGGTGTCAGTTCTTTCGAAGGAACAGTCACGAAACATATATGAATAGAGAAGAATATTTCAAGATTCACTTGATATAATGGTGCTATTCCAATGAAAATGTCTGAAAATTCAACTTTGGTGCGTTATCTACTTATGAAATACATGGCTACAGACAAGGGTGATGAATTTCACGTTCCGCGCGGGAGTATCCGAGCGGTCTGGAGCGCCACGTTACGGATCGCCCGGCCTCCCGCGTCGGAGGTTCGAATCCTCCCTCGGGCAAGGATGTGTGTGTTGTCCTTAGATTAGTTTAACTTAGTTAAGTAGTTTGTGAGAATAGGGACTGATGCCCAACGTAATTTGGTCCCATAGAATTAAAAACATTTGAACATTTTTTTTTTAAACTTCACGTAGCAAATACAACTATTCTCGTTCCATACTTTCTCAATTATCTGCATCAACCTTCACAAGGGCAATGAGGAGGCGATTCACGCTGCAGCTGTTTGTTTCCTACATGAAAATGTCGGCTCTCTCTAAAGATTAAGAGGCAGTAGCTCTCAGTTACAAACTGGAGCTAGAGTAACATGTTACCCCTCTCCGACAGAGCTACAAACTGCTATATAGAACTAAGAAATATTTGTGGCAGATTACGCTGTTGTCTAGGAAACACCTCGGGAAAGCAAAGCCAATTTTAAAATGATATTGAAGTTATATCTTCACGTTGAAAATTGCGACAATTGAGCCTAAACATAAATATGTGTATAGTTCACCACCTGATTAGTAGAAAATTTTCGTCAGGCTTTGAGAAATCGATAAGCAAAACAAATTTTGGTATTATACTTCTAACAACTGGTGGGTACAATTTAAAACAACGTAAACTGGAAAAAATACATGTTTTTACTGAAGAGAAGCTGGTCCGTCAGCGTTATAGGTTCTATACTGAAATGCATTATGGAACAAACAAATAATGAAGAAATTATTTGTCCTTAAAATGTTTTTTTATCCCGTCTGTATCTTCCTATTTCCTAAGTGAGAGACTATGAAAGATTTCTTGGAAACTGAAATAAAATATGAATTTGTTTTTCGTTTGAGCTGCCTCTAAATTGAATTTTTATTACATATACAGTTCCTTCATTACCCTTTTTTAATAAAAATTTATCTACCTAGAGACCGTTTTCCGTCACAATAAGTAAAAGACGTTTAGTGAAAGGAGAAGCATTGGATTAAATTAAGTATGGAGGTGTGGGTTTGATACCGATCCATGGCACAAATTTTAATTCAATGCTTCTCCTGCCACTCAATATCCTATTTCTATTTCATTTATAGCCAGTCTCCATGCATTCCAGATAATCAGTTTAGATGGACGCTGTCGAAGTAATTTTTGTTATTTCAAATACGTCTCTCTCCTCCCCTCCATCCGATAATAAACCCTCCGTTCTTCACAAAATATGCAAACGATTTATCTTGCATTTATTAATTGTTAATTTTCTTCTCTTCTCCCTTTCTCACTCCCTGTCGCCTCTGCTACATAATAAGCTCAATTACTCTTCTGATCTGTTCTCGCAAAATGCTGTGATGAAATCTATTGGTTTCCATTGCCAGCATACTTACTCTTTTAATTTATGATTTCGTTACTATTAGTCCTCTCTATGAGAGCGTGTTCTTTCATATCTCCTTACCTATAATCCATTCTTCGTTCTGTGAAATACAGAGTACTGGTGTTTCGATTTACCTCCTCTGCTTTCATCCCAACAGAATATGTACAAATGATATATATTTCCCCGTTTCAGAATCCGTTTTCTAATGCGTAAACGACGCTCCTCGCAACTTTTAAGATGCGTAATATTCCATTTATTATGGTAAGAGCCATGCTACAAACTTGAGCGGTGCGCAGATTTGCTGCGCGGTCTAAGGCATCATGTCGTGGACCAGGCGGCTGCTCGTATCGGTGATTCGAGTGCTCTCTCGGACATTGTTGTTTGCATTGTCCTTCGATTAAGATAGTTTAAGTAGTGTGTAAGCTTAGGAACAGATAACCTTAGCAGTTAAGTCCCATAAGATTTCACACACACATTTCGTACAAATTTGAGCAAAACGAGACAAAAAACATTCATGCCCGAGGGGATATTCGAGCCCCCGACGGTGAACGGTCTCGCGCATCGGATCATAGATTCTCAATGCGCTCGGCCACTCCGTCCGGCAAAAACAAGACCATAGTTAAATAAGTATACAGCGACATGCCATACAAAATCACCACGAAGCATGCTGAAAAGCAGTGTAATATCATACACAATGTTACATAATACTGTATATAGTTTTTTGTAGTAGTCCTAAGGGACCAAACAGTTGAGGTCATCAATCCCTACCTAACCTTACATGCTACTTTAATTAATTTACGCTAACGACGACACAAACACACACACACACACACACACACACACACACACACACACACACACAACTACATATGCCTGAGGAAGGAGTCGAACCTCATGCGGTAGCGGCCACAACTTCGCGACAAGACGCCTCAAACCAAGCGGCCAAGAAATTACTGTTACCTAGACAGATACCAACGAACTATTATACTTCTTGTACCAAATGATCTGCACTCCATTTTGACAGAAAAATTATACTACCACACCTGAAAATCGGTAGTTGTTCGGACCGATGCAAGCATGTAATGGCTAAGACATGGTCCGATTGCTCCGGGGTAACAATCGAAAACATCCCCATCTGCACCTCCAGTAGTAAAGAATTTAGGACTGTGCCGTGTTTCAAATCTACATTACACATGCCCATTCGCTACTGACTTGGACATAGTTGAATTAGTTTTCTTTGTTTCCTCAAAATGCCAAATCCCTCCATGTCTCTACTAACGACGCGATCCTAATTACTAATTTGTTTTCTTGTCGTCTGATGGCAACGATGCCGGTAGGCGCGGGGGGTTGGAGTCCCAGGCAACACTGAGTCACTCATTGCGCTACTTGTAGCCGAACATGTACACATCTCGTTAATGGTAACAACACAGTAAATATTTGATCTCTATACATATATATATATATAATACAATAGCGAATATTGCCGGGTTTGAGTCCCTGCTGGGAAAGCAGTGAATTGTATCTTCAAGTTCAAATATAGCGTTGTTTGTGAATTCATTTAATATCTGACGTGTCATCGTGGTTAGTTAACGATTCACGTAGGTACTGCATTCTATTCCACAATTTTATGACGTCTGACACCTGTGAGTTGCACTATATTATATACCTTTAGTGGTTACCTCTCAGAAACAATTTGAACTTCGTGCAATTCCTGGTGCAATGCTAATGTTAACCATACATTTCTAGCTTCGGACATTGGCCTTGTACACCGATACTAATGAAAATGCCAAAGTTTTACGTATCTTTATGCCTAATGGAGTCTCGAATAGAAACGCAACCTTTTTTTGGTTAACTGTATGTTTAAATACAGAGCACGAACAAAATCTCCTCATGTCATTGAATGAGTTGGATAAGGTATGTGATTTGTCACTTATTGTAATGAAATTGAATTTCCTTTGCTGTCTCGTCTCCAATAACTTGTATTGTAATACTTTTTGTATGATGGTATTGAATTACATGTGGACTGACAGCCATAAGGAGCAATGTTCTCTACTGTTTCTTATGGTAACCATTGTGTATAGACCAGAGGTGGGCACAAATCGGCTCAATGAGCAGCGCTCCGGCTCAGGCCGGAAAAAGAGAAGCGTTCGCGCTCGGCCGGTAGTTATCCTAGTTGCCGCTAGAGGTCTGCATGCTTGCTGGTGCACGTAGTTCCGTGGGAGTCCGGTATTAAACAAAACACTGTGATTAAGTTATCTCGTAAGTATGTACAGCATTATAATATATACCTTTACTTTACTTCCTTCCTCGCGTAGATAATTAAGAAGATTAAGTCGCATTTCGCTTTCTACACACCCATACTGGTTGAAGTGATGTGTTCTATAGTGGCGTTCTAAATTGTACTTTTTCATGCCTAGTATTTTACCACATACCAAACATTTTGCTCCTCCTTCGCTTTCAGTGAACAAATAATCACACTCCCAACTAGAGTTGAACTGGTAAATAGAACGTCGATTTACCGCGCCGATTTGCCTAGACATTTCAACTTCACAGCGTACTGTACCATAACGTAATATCATAGATTATAACGAAAACCCTGCAGTACAAAATTCGAACTAACATATGGCACTGTTAGCGGTGTCTTCTGAAACAAAACAAAAAATCGCTCTTATCTAGATAAGATATTTGCCAGCTCGACTGGACGTTTTAGAGAAGAGTTTCCAGTATTATGTTTATAAGTTACTTACTTATAAAAATAATAGCATTTTTCAGGAGATACCCCTAGCAGTGGAATCTGTTCATTCGAGTTGTATACTAAAGAGTTTGCACTATTATGTTTATAAGTTATTTTATAACGCACTCAGCCAGGTGCATTTCTGCGGCTACGTTAGCGCGTTGGCTGCGCATAACGCCATCTAGTCTTTTCAACAGGAACTACGTAATGGACGCCTGCTGCTCACGGCTCTGCTACCACTCAGGCAGGTGGCTCCAAGAGCGCGGCTCGTTCATTGCCCACCTCTGTTATAGACTAACGACTGCACTCCACAGGGGTTTGGTGATTAGAGAACCCTCATCACAGCTACGTTAGGTGGGTTGCATTCAGCAGTGATCCACTTTTTTTGCTGTCAAGTGTACCAAAAATGTTCAAATGTTTGTAATTCTTATGGGACGAAACTACGTGGGTCATCAGTCACTAGACTTACAGACTGCTTAAACTAAGTTAAAGTAATCTTAGGACAACACACACACACATCCATGCCCGAGGGAGGATTCGAACCTCCGACGAGGGATGACCCGCGATCCGTACCGTGGCGTTCCAGACCGCTCGGCTACTCCCACGCGGCTCAAGTGTACCATTTGCAGATATTGAGAAAGGGTTTGACAGTCTTGGCTGGAATATTCTCTTCGAAACTCTGAAGGTAGGAGAGATTAAAAGATGTAAAAAATCAGAATGCAGTTATAAGAGTTCTGGGAATTTAATCGAAAGCAGAAGTAGCGAGGATCTAGTGGGCTGACTACCAACAGCAAGAGACATGATTCCGAAAGGGAAGACGTAGGTGACATGGAAGGTAATTGTATTTGTGTGGAATGTAGCCTTGTACATAAGTGAATCGGGAATGATAAACAGGTCAACCAAGAATACGTTGGATGCTTTCAATTTGTGGTGCTATTGAAGACTGCTTGAGCGGCCATCGTGTGGCGCTGCGGTAGAACGTTTTGTGTCACAGGGAACTAGGATCTTGGCTTGACTGCTCGGGTCACGAGGATGGTAAAAACCTCTGGGGAAACAAAAAAAAAAATAATCACAAGGTGTGCTGCGTGGTAGAGGGATGCATGGCTGTTCATGTGGAACAGACACTAGCGGTCAACCTGTGTGGATAGCAACGCATCTCAGTTATAAAAAGCTTACAGAAGCAAGTGGGGTTCTGTTTGGGTGCACCGTTATTGCGCTAGCTGCTCGTGGGACCAGGATGGACTACTTGAATTTTTCCCTTCCCAACAGAATGGGTGTACCGTCTTGGAGTAATCGCGCCCTCTCATCTAAGCGATTGAGGGAAACGTGTCATGTTGTGAATAGTAACAGGGATCAAGAAGTCGTAAACCATAAAGTATTTTTCGTAATTAAGATTAAAAGAGGGTACATTTTCAACAATTCTTTCATTTCCCCGTTAATAAAGGATTAGAAGGGTTTGCAGGAACATTAAAATCCATTATTAGGCTGCGAAATCATTCTTTGTTAGTTGAGACCACTAGGGCAAAGAAAATTGACCACCTTACTAAATCGACAAAACTGTGCGACTGTGATATAATTGTTGAATTAAGTAACTCCCTAAACGCAAGCAATGGTGTGGTCACATGCCATGACAATATGGACATGGGCACGACAGAAATAAAGCAGAAGCTGGCAGCACAGATGATAGTACACGTTGAGCAATCGACTCAATGGAACAATTGAGTGATACAGGAAAGTGCTACTTTCATTATCACTTTAAATTCTTCGTCGTTGTTAGAACATATTATGCCAGTGTTCCTTCGTCTTAAAGTTGGGCCGTATATACAGAACCCTATGGGATGTTTTACATGCCAGTGTTTTGATCATACAATGCAGAGTTGCGGAGGTTAACCAAACTGTGGGAGGTACGGCAAGACTGCCCATGAAGCTGGGGTTGACTGTCCCTCACCAGCAGTTTGTAGCAACTGCGCTGAAAATCACCCAGTATGAAGCCGTGACTGTCCTATTTTTTCTGACTCTGGTCTGTGAACCCACGCCCAAAATTGATGCTTGCCCATATTCACCAGCAGCACTAGTACCTGCAGATCCAATGGAAGATAAAGAAGGCAGAGTACCTCCAAAATTAGAGTGTTCTCCAACAGCAGGACGCCACACAATTGTCCCTTTCCTCATCTTCTTCCACAAAGAAGAAACCAATGAAATTATCAAGACGTTACGTTGGAAGCCTCCAGCAGGCAAAATCAGATATTGTTATGGCAGCCTTAACTGATGATGAGTACATCATGGAGATAGGTGCCTCGCCACCGGAACCAGGCAGGCCATCTGCTACACATTGCTCTAAATGTGCCTCACCGTCCTGGTACAAGAATAGGGGTAGAACAGAACCACTTCGCTGATATGGCTATCATGCTCCAGTATAATATAAATGGATGCTGGAAGGAGGAATTACAACTGATTATAAGGTATAGCCATTCTATCACTTTTACAGGAAAAGTGACATCACTGGTGATGAGGCGCTAGGTGTTGTGACAGTGTTCGTCAAGGACACATTCGATTCTACGCCTATGCCCACAACACTACAGGCGGTTGGTGCCCGTGTACTGGACCATACATTTTATTTTTTATGATACATATTCTTCTAATTCTACATTTTTGTAATAGGGTAAACTTTTCTCACATCACTGGATTTTTATTTATTTTCAGCAATAGTGTATCAATTGTTAAGTGTTCTAGACTTCAAATTTTGCTGTGAAACACAACTCTCTCACAGCCAAATGCAGACATGTGTTCCCGGCAATGCGAAGGTCGAGACAGCTATAGGCGTGTATATATACCAAGCAGGTAGAAGGCCCAGATTCATTTACATTCATTTACGCCAAACAGGTGGAAAGACCAGACAGCTAAGGACATTCATGTATGCCCCAGTGCGGGAGCGGCAAACGTCCATTATGGAATGGAGCCTGTGTCCATTTCTCACTGCACCTGCTAACACTGTTATTATCTGTTCTTCTTCGTAATGCCAGATAATGCTTCCTGTTTCTTTCCGCTTAATAATTGAGCACATGACCAGTTCTGTATCCACGTTTAATGAGATGGTACTATTTTATTTTCCTACTTTTGCAGTGTTATATCATAATACATCTTATAAGGAAGTCAAAGATATCCTCATGAACAGTAATGACGAAGGAAGAGGTAGTGATGATTCAGATCTATCATTATATGAAGATGTGCATGTGTCCGGGCCTGCTACTGCTTCTTCAGCAATACCAGGAACATTAGCAGAAGATTCTCGATCTGAAGAGCTAATAGAAGATGAATCGGTGTCTCAGAAAAGAACATATGATTGTTCAGAGAATGAACCTGTGACGAAACGTCAAAATTTCGTGAAAATATTTAGTGGCTTAAAAATAGAATTTGACGAAACAGCAAATTAATATTTTTTGTACGTTATGCCCATATAACGTGTTTCTGTTATTTATGCAGAAATAAGTATTATACATTGATTACAGAAAAAATGACAATACCCAGTACATTATTAAGAGGGAAGCAAATTGAACTTGCTGAATTTTATTATTTCTTCCCCTGTTCCCATTTTACGCCAAAAACTTTAAAAGTTGAAATAAATGAAGAGTGGTCAAACAGATTCTTTGCTTCAGACATCAGTACTTTCATAGATAATGTCGAGCGTCTCTTTATTACAGCTCAGTTATAATACTGCTACATCACAAAATATTCTTGTGAAAATACGTCTCGTTGTAGAACACAAACGAAAACGATTTCTAGGAGGCCGGCCGCGGTGGCCGAGGAGACTGCGGCGCGCCAGTCACGGTCTGCACGGCCACTACGGTCGGGGGTTCGAATCCCCTCTCGGGCATGGAATTTGTGCCGTCCTTAGTATTAGCTAGTTCATAAGTAGTTTGTAAGTTTAGGGACTGATGACCCCGTAGTTAAGTCCCATAAGCTATACAAACATTTGAACATTTTGAACATTTGATTTCTAGAGGACATAGTGCCTTTTGAAAACCCTGTAATAAGTGAATGTCTGCTTCTTTTCAAATCAAGGCTCCTATATTAGCAGTATACACCGAAGAAACGTAGCAATTTTGGTATTAAAATTTTTCTTGTTTGTGACATACAAAGTAATTATTTTCTGTCTATACTGATGCTGCCATGGAGACAGAACATGGAAATGCTGGCTGGGGAAATTCAGGCGATGTTTTTGTAACCTTATTATTGCTATATATCAACAAAAGTCATGCCTTTAATTATATAACTGATATACAAGCCCCAAATTATTCCTGTGTGTCTATGAGAAATGTACAAATGCAATTGTAACAGTGTGCAAAAACGGAAAACATTTACCTCCGACGCCTGACAAGCTGAAGAAAGGTGATACACTGTTCAAGTCCTGTGGAACACTGTTAGCACAAAAATAGATGGATAATCAAATAGTTTGGATGCTTTCCACAGTAAATGGACCAGATTTTGATGTGACAGAGAAAACCCATCATAAAAGGGGGCAGAATAAATTAAAATCCTCCTCTATAGTGAAATACAATAAGTCAGTGAGTGCTGTTGATAATGTGGACGTTATGTTAAGTTCCGTACCGTTCATTAGAAAGACAATGAAGTGGTACAAGGAAGTATTCTTTCATTTAACTGCCTTCTGTGTGCTGAATGCAAAAGCTATTTTCGAATTAAGAAAGGAAGAAAAGAAGTCACTGGCGAAATTCCAATTGGAACTAATGCTGGAGTTACTGGATAACTTTCATGGACAAACAGATTTCCCATAGATACCAAAAAAGGAAACTCCAATTTAACTAAAAAATATTGTAGGACTTGTAGTTGCTTGGAACAACAGAGAAAAAAGAAACTCCTGAGAGACGTTGCTTTGTGTGTATTGCTATTGCGAAACTAAAAATGATACTTTTTTGGTGCAAAAATAATGATGTTACTGTTTGCACGGTCCAATCTTTTGAAAAATATCACACACTAAAGAAATAATAGACTGTTTCAGTAACGATGTATGATCCATGGATGTGTAATGCTATTATTTCGTACAGCAAATTTTCAGTTTTAACTGTAACCGGCTTCTCTCTAGAAGCTACATATTGGCCCACTTTAGGTTATGGTAGTAACAATAAAAGTGGGCCTTTGCGATCGTCTTTTGACAGCTCGAAATTTAAATGAAAATCACGGCTTAACTATTCATCTGACACGAAACGTGAATAACCGAGTTTGTAGAGGAGAAAATTCTCTACAACTTTGTAATCTTATCTTTTTTTTTTCTTTTTCTTTTTTTTCATATCTCGTATCGTTTCAGAGATAATTGCCAAAATAACGGCTATTTTGGGATGTCTGTCTGTCTGTCCGTAAAGTGTTCCCTGTTTTTAAGACGAACCGTTCAACCGATCATCACCAAATTTTACAGACACGATTGTAAACCGCCAGAGACCAGAATCTCACTTTTTCAAATTTTTCGGACAAAAAATACAGTAGTAATACCAAAAAAAGCCTTTGTAATATAATTGTAATTGCAAACGAATCGTTCATCTGATACAAAAATTAAATAACCTAATTGGTAGAGGAGAAAATTCTCTACAACTTAGCTCCCTTATGTTTTTTTTCATATCTCCTATCGTTTGAGACATATTTGCAAAAATAACGGAGATTTGACACCCTCCATTGAATTAACGAAAACCAGCCGTTCGGAGATGTCACGTGACATTCTTCGCCCAGAACTCTCTCTAGCATACGCCATCTTGCGTTGCGTATTTGATGATTTTCTTATTGTAACTTACACATTGTTATTTCAAAGCAATGGCGCACTGAAGAATTAACAAAAACACATCGCTCTTCGAACGATTAATGATAATCTAGTGTCTACAAAAGCCATATTAGCATCAGTTAATAACGGCCATAAATAGTATGAGATTAAATTTAGTGATCTTTCGATTAATAGCCGTAGCGTAGTGGGCAAGGCGTTGGGCTATGACGCTTAAGGTCGGTAGTTCAGTACTCGCCACTACCTACATTTCTTTTTCCTAAAAGTGTTTCAGACACTCTTATTAATAAATTTCTTATTATTTAGATTACTATTTTGGTCCAAAATGTTTGCAAAAACATATAAAACTACAAATCTAAAGTGGGCCGTAAAACACGCCAGTCCGATTTTTTTTCTTTTCAGTGCGCTTTCCCTTCAGTTCCTTAAATTTATTGTGTGCGCTCGCGTTTTTATTTGATTCATATTCACGTTAAATATCTGGTTAGTGTATTATTCCGCCGTGTGAATTGCGTCGCGACAGTCGTCTGTCTTTGTTTTCTGATTAGAAGCGACATCTAGTGTTTTGATTTTTGTCTGCGCGTTCTCGTTTCAGTTTGTAAATTTATACTGTGCTGTCGTGCAGACTAGATTCAAATCCGCGTTCTAACAAACATTGTAGTCTTCCCTTGAGCGTATCGCGAGTGTAGTTTTTGTTTTGTCGGCATTGTAATCATGAATAGGTACTGTGACTGCTGTGTGCGGATGCAGTCTGAGCTGGTGACACTTCACTCCCAGTTTCAAGCTGTGTTAACCTGGGTTGCACAGCTGGAGGCTGCGATCGAGGGGCGTCATTGTTGTTGGCCGGTAGTGGGGACCGAACGGACTCCCGTCGTCTCCACCGATCGGCCTGCGCCATCAACATGCCCTGAAACTGCTAGCAGCGAGGCAGACATCCCACCCGTGGTTGCGTCGGAGGTGGCTCAAGTGCGCGGCAGGAGGCGCAAGACATTCTGGGGGACCGATCGTGAGGCCTATCCGGTTCGTCTTGCGAACAGGTTTGAGGTGCTATCTGTTCAGGACAACGTTCCTGAGTAGGATGGTGTCTCTCATCCTGAGGTCACCACCCAGCCTGCAAGATTTGGGCTTTCACAAAAGGTGGGATTACTTGTAGTTGGGAGCTCCAATGTTAGGCGGCTGATTGAGCCCCTGAGAGAGATGGCTGCCAAGGAGGGAAGAAGGCCAACGTGCACTCCGTGTGCATACTGGGTGGAATCATTCCAGACGTGGAACGAGTCCTTCCGGATGCCATGTTCAAATGTTTGTATAGTCTATGGGACATAACTACGGGGTCATCAGTCCCTAAACTTACAAACTACTTATGAACTACTTACAAACTAGGACGGCACAAATATCCATGCCCGAGGGGGGATTCGAACCCCCGACCGTAGTGGCCGTGCAGACCGTGACTGGAGCGCCTCAGTCTCCTCGGCCACCGCGGCCGGCGGGATGCCATGAATGGTAAGGGGTGCAGCCAACTGCAGATGGTGGCTCATGTCGGTACCAACGATGTATGTCACTTCGGATCGTTTTCAGCGGATATCTGAAGTGATAAAGACTGCCAGGCTTGCTTGCAAGATGAAAGCAGAACTCACCATTTGCAACATAGTTGACAGGACAGACTGAGGACCTCTGGTACAGAACCGGGTGGAGGGTCTGAATCAGAGGCTCAGACGGTTCTGCGACCGTGTAGGCTGCAGATTCCTTGACTTGCGCCATCGGATGGTGGGTTTCCGGGTTCCGCTGAAAAGTTCATTATTCCACTATACGCAGGAAGCGGCTACACGGGAAGCGGGGGCTGTGTGGCGTAGACTGGGCGGTTTTTAAGGATTTAGGGCTTCGGGAAAAAAACAAAGGGTGCAGGTGGATCACAGGACAAATGTAGATCTGGGAACTATCGGTATAACAGTTGCAAATTGTCGTAGCTGTGTCGTGAAAGTACCAGAACTCCAAGCGTTAATAGAAAGCACCGAAACACACATCATTGTAGGCAGTGAAAGTTGGTTCAAGCCGGAAATAAGTTCAGCTGAAGTATTTGCAAAAGATTTAACTGTGTACAGAAAGGATAGATTAAACAATTTAGGTGGAGGCGTGTTTGTCGCCGTCAAAAGTAGTATTTCGTATAGCGAAGTTGATGTTGATAATTCCTGTGAGCTATTATGGCTAGAGGTTGTACCTGAAAATCGTAGGAAGTTTATAAATAGATGTATGCGAAAGGCCTTGGAGTGAAAGACCAACTGCAGCTTCTTAATCGCTTTAAGTGTGGGTTCAGGAGCTATCTCTCCACCTTTCATAATCTGGCCTTTCTGGAAGCGTCTATGCACCTTGCTTTCCTGCACCAGTATCACCTTTTCTCGTATCTTCAGACAGTGTTACAAACTAAGGTTTTGTGGTTGTGTTCCCTGTTTTATTCAGTCCTTTCTTTCCCCAAATTAGCTTAGATATCGAGCTGGTGCCTCTATTTCGGATTTCTTTGAGCAGGAGAAATGTGTCTCCCTCTATTTGTTAATGACCTCTTTCCATTTTTCTCTTTCTCCCGTCTTGCAATGAAGACATGTGTGGTGCAGTTAACAGTACGTAGGTTAGATGAATGGGCAGAGAAAACTGGTTTTACGGTCTCATCCAAGAACTCTGTATGTGATCACATGAACTGTTGCTGATCTATTTTTAATTTACTTGCACTGAGGATACGGGGTCTGATAAGAAATATGGTATTAAGACATAAAGTTATAACAATAACGACATAGAAACTATAGGTAATGCTGAAAACAATAATTTATCCAACAGTGATTTTCAAAATGATGTTAATGTGATTGAAAATGGCACCTGTAACATTGTATTTGAAAAACACTAGTCATAAACCATTTGAAAATGTAAATGAATTTCTAAAGACCTAGAATTCATTTTAGTAAAGTGGAAAATGATTGTATACCTGTACCTAAATGTGATCATATGTTTGTATCTGAATCTGACAGTTGTAACTTAGACTTTGTGCATGGTATTGAAAGTAATATTTTACGTGATTGTGACACTCTTATTGTTGAGGTAAATGATAATGTTCCTGTTGACATAAGTGAGGTATCTAGTTATTTGTGTAGAAAGTTATCTATTGAAAACGAAAATGCTACATATGGGAAAACTGTTGATGACATTAACAATGAATACAATGTATTCTGTAAAAATAATGAGATGGAATATGAAAAGGTTACAAGTAGGAAAAAGGTTGATGTAATTGATTATGTTAGTCATGACAATGTCTGACTTTTAAAGACAGTTGCGGCAGAACGACAAAGTGCATTGAGGCGCTACGTTCCGATGCGCGAGGCCGTTCCCCGGTGGGTGTTCGAATTTCCCCTCGGGCACGGATGTTTGTGTTGTCTTTAGTATAAAATAGTTCATAAGTAGTTTGCAAGTTTTGGGACTGATGACCCCGAAGTTAAGTCCCATAAGCTTAAAAAAAAAAAAAAAAGACAAAATACGGCTTCTTCGCCACACATCTGATTTTAAACTTACCTGGCAGATACACCTTAAGGACCTGAAGACGTGGTACATCCAAGCACTGTGTATTTTAAAATGTTTTGGCCACATTTCGTAACGAGCAGACAGAATATGTTTGCTACAATGTTACAGAGCATTTATGCAATCTCGACGACGGTGCATGGTGTACGGGTCTGCACGGCCATCCTACTTAAGGATGTAGGGTATAGTAAACCAAGAAGGGATTCGGCTGGCCAGTGGGGCATTTAAAACAAGCCAAATACCGAGTCTCTGTGCTGAGGCTGATGGGCCATCACTATTCTTATGTTGGTGTGCAATGACTATAATGGGCCTACGATGTCCTCAACTTTCACACCTTCATATTTTACCGTTTCTAAACCTCCAATGGAAAGGGTTCTTCATAATCGACTGCAGCTGCACTGGCATACACTTGTTCTCGCCAAATTTAGAGTCCCGAGAAACGACCGTTTGCTGCGCAATATTAACAATCTGCCCAATAGAATGACTCCTATCATCTGGGAGGGTCTTTTTTTCTTCCAAAACTAGAAAAATGTTCAAATGTTTTTAAATCTATAGAACGTACCTACTGGGTTATCAGTCCCTAGCTTAAAAACAACATAAACTAAGTTAAATGTTATGAAATGTATATGCCCTATAAAATTCCGTTTGTTTGGATATATGAATCGTTCGATACAGCTCAGTAATGTGCCTTTTCTTATGCATAACCACTAATCTAATCATAAAACATTACAATAAGATACAAGACTGTTTAATTGCATCAATGGCTAGGTATTTTGTATTATTTCATTAAATTATTTATGTTTGTAAAAATCATAGCATTAATATTATGTAATAATATTTTTGCTAATTATACCGGTTGATCAAAAAGTCGGTATAAATTTGAAAACTTAATCATAGAATGATGTAATTAGAGAGGTAAAAATTGACACACATTCTTGGAACCACGTGGGGTTTTATTAGAACAAAAAAAAGTTCAAAAATGTCCGACAGATGGCGCTTCATCTGATCAGAAAAGCTATAATTAGCATAACAAAATAAGACGACGCAAAGATGATGTTCTTTACAGGAAATGCTCAATATGTTCACCATCATTCCTCAACAATATCTGTAGTTAAGGAATAATGTTGTGAACAGCACTGTAAATCACGTGCGGGGTTATGGTGAGGCATTGGCGTCGCATGTTGTCTTTCAGCATACCTAGGGATGTCGGTCGATCACGATACACTTGCGACTTCAGGTAACCCCAAAGCCAATAATCGCATGGACTGAGGTCTGGGAAGCTGGGAGGCCAAGCTTGACGAAAGTGGCGGCTGAGCACACGATCATCACCAAAAGACCATATCATTCCAAGCATGTGTGTAAATTTTTACCTCTCTATCTACATTGTACAAATGTTTGTAAATCTATCGGACCAAACTGCGTGGCCATCAGTCCGTAGCTTACAAACTACTTAAACTAAGGTAAACTAACCTAAGGACAACACACACACACACATACACACCCATGCCCCAGGGAGGACTCGAACCTCCACGGCGAGCAAGCGCGCGCTCCGCAGCGAGGTGCCTTAGACCGCTCGGCTACTACACCGCGGCTATCTACATTGTTCCGTGATTTATTAAGTTTTGAATTTTATATTGACTTTCTGATCACCTGGTATTTCTAACTAACATTATCTGATGACTTTTGCAATGTACTGATTTGTTTCCGATACTCAACTTACCTTAATATTGTGTAATTACTTTAATTTAACTATTTTAAATAATGTCAACAAATGCACCTACTACTCAAATTGTAAATTACAATGTTAATTTTCGTTTTGTTTTGATACGAAAATCCTATAATTGTATTTATCATAATTTTGTGTATAACCTCTTGATGAATGATTCCTTTATGCTCCACGAACAAACTATTTAATATGTCATGTTGTAACTTCCTTATTATAGAATGTTCCCGTAAACGTCACATTCGATTAATTTGCGCGAACACAGTTAGTTGTTAGTTATTAATTAGTCAGTCTTAGTGTACAACATGTCTTGGTACAATTATTTATTGCTTCGTTATGAATGTTTGTGTGCTTCTCCAAGAATCCAAATAAACGAATACACGAAACAAACGTGTCCTATTTGAGATCCAATGACTTTAAGAACATTTCGTCTTTCATAATATGGTACACGCAGGCGAGCTATACAAACTACTGGATGTACCACTGAACGACCGATACATAAGGTGATGTATGACTCTTGTTTATGAAACATCTTTAAAATGTAGTAGGAACGGTGAGTAACACCGTTACACTTGGAGCATCAGTGCCGGCAAATGCTGTCGATTTTGGGAATCTACAAATGTGACATGTTTCAGAAACAACGGAGAAGCCAAAAGAGGAAGAAACGACACATCTACATAAGGTTTTTGAATGACATTGTAATAAATTTAACCGGCATGGGATTCAAGACAAAATGACGATTTATGTTGGGAGAAAAAGGACGCTGAAGTGAGATCAGAAGTTACGTTATGTTGGAATGGATTGGACGCCGAAAATTGTGTTACCAGATTTTGATTTTCAGTGATCTGAGTGCAGTTTATTCAAAATGGATAAATGTAAAGACAATTTTAGGCCATCTGATGTAAAAATGGATTTTTCTGCAAAACAAAAACTGACATTAGATATGCTACAGAAAATGTTAAATAAAATGGGGTTTTAATTAATAAAATTAGTGAACAACAAAAATCTATTAAACAGAAGTTAAATGAACAGATAAAGGCAGATATATTTAATATTTCGTGTGAACTTACTGATCGAAAAACACATAATGAAAATGTAGTGAACATTGAGTTAATAAATGATATCTATGTAAAGAGTTGTTTTCATGAAGTAAACACAAAAGTGCATACAGTGAAAAAAGATGTAGCCTTTGTTAAAGAAGTTAATAGGGAAAGGGAAAAGATTAAAAATTCATATAAAAAGTTGTAGAATCAGTAGTAGGAAGTTTAAATGTAAGCACTGATAAGGTAGGCCTAAACAAAGTTGTAAATGAGGATTTTGACAGTGTACATTCATCTGATAACTGTGTTGACAATAATATGTTTGCAAAAGTCATTCATAATTTTAGTTTATTGTCTAAAATTCCTGTAAAAGGATTCCCAGAAAGTGATTTGTACCCTGCAGACTTTATTTTAAGCTGTGAAAATGATTTGGTTGAAAGGCTGTCTGAGGAATGTAAAATCTGATATATTTAAAATTAGTTAATTGGTGAGGCATTTAGCTGGGATAATGAAAACTGTGTTAGGTGGATAACATTTTATGATTTTAAAAAGGATTTTTCTAAAATACTGGGACCAAAGTATACAAAACAGTGTCAAATGTGAATTTCTAAATGGTCCTGCCCACAAAGGCAGACCAGGACAATTATATCAATTTTGGAAACAACAACTAAAAACTTTGATTCACCTCTCTGAACCGTTTGATGCTATGACACAAATTATTGTTTTAGAAAGAAGGCTACCAAAATATTTGCAATGGGATTTTATGTATACACGTGACACTGAGGTGGAGGAATTTTTAAATTTTGTGTACAAAATTGACAAACTTGTTGAAAGGTAAGGCTTAAATAAAAGTAATAAACGGGATGGAGGGTAACACAGACATAATGATTATGGCAATCAGCATTTTCATGGAAAAAGTAAATACAGAATTAATTCTAAGCAAGTCAGTTTGAAATTTAAAAAATTTAATGTACTATCTGGATGTCCTGATGTACCTTCAACAGACTTCCATGATAGGAAATATAGTATTAAGACACAAAACTATAACAATAATGACACAGAAACTGTTGGTAATACTGGAAACAATAATTTTTCCAACAGTGATTTTCAAAATGATGTTAATGTGATATAAAATGCCACCTGTAACATTGTATTTGAAAACACTTGTCCTAAACCATTTGAAAATGTAAATGAATTTCGTACAAGGCCTAGAAATGATTTTAGTAAACTAGAAAATGATTGTATACCTGTACCTAAATTGATCATATGTTTGTATCTGAATCTGACGGTTGTAGTGTAGTAGTAGTGGTAGGGAGTAGTTTGTTAAGCTTATGGGACTTAACTACGGGGTCTTCAGTCCCTAAACTTACAAATTACTTACGAACTACCTTATACTAAGGACGGCACAAATATCCATGCCCCAGGGGGGATTCGAACCACCGACCGTAGTGGCCGTGCAGACCGTGACTGGAGCGCCTCAGTCCACCGGCGGGCACCGCGGCCTGCTCTGACAGGTGTAACTTAGACTTTGTGCTTGGTATTGAAAGTAATATTTTACCTGATTGTGACACTTATATTGTTGAGGTAAATGATAATGTTCGTGTTGACATAAGTGAGGTATCTAATGATTTGTATAGAAAGTTATCTATTGAAAACGAAAGTGCTACATATAGGAAAACTGTTGATGACATTAACGATGAATACAATGTATTCTGTAAAAATAATGAGATGGAATATGAAAAGGTCATAAGTAGGAAAAAGGTTGATGTAATTGATTATGTTAGTCATGATAATGTTAAAATTCTTCGTTTGTGTGGCCATAATGTCCGTAGTTGCTTTCATAATTATGAATGGCAGTGATTTTCCGTCTTTGCAACTACAATAAAATGCGATTTTTTCACACCAGACGCGTTTCGTTTTATTGAATGTAAAACATCATCAGTGGTCTGAAATAATAGAAATCTACAGTTTGTTTTTTGTTTAGATCGAAAACAGTTCTTAAATGGACCCTGGAAAGTAGGCCTAATGTTTGGTACTTACGGAAATTTTGTCTCCTTTTCGCTTCACATCATGGAATGCCGGTCTGTTTAGTGCAATACCGCCAGTTCTTCATGCTGTGTCGTTTTCTCACTACTTTCACTGTCACAGTGACAGCCTTCTCGTGTCACAGTGACAGTGAAAGTAGTGAGAAAACGACACAGCATGAAGAACTGGCGGTATTGCACTAAACAGACCGGCATTCCATGATGTGAAGCGAAAAGGAGACAAAATTTCCGTAAGTACCAAACATTAGGCCTACTTTCCAGGGTCCATTTAAGAACTGTTTTCGATCTAAACAAAAAACAAACTGTAGATTTCTATTATTTCAGACCACTGATGATGTTTTACATTCAATAAAACGAAACGCGTCTGGTGTGAAAAAATCGCATTTTATTGTAGTTGCAAAGACGGAAAATCACTGCCATTCATAATAATGTTAAAAGTAGGAAATGTGTGAAAAATAGCAATGAAACTGTTAGTAGAATGTGTTTTGAAAATGAAAGTGTGGTAAATGATGTTATTGAAGAAGGGCTTAAAATATTTGTGTAGACAATGTAGTACATGATGTTAATGAAGAAGGGCTTAAATATTTGTGTTGACAATGTGAGACTTTATGTTGATAATGAAGGGTTTAAAAATATTTGTGTTGAAAACGAGAAGGCTGTAAGTAGGGAACATATTGATCAAACTATATTGTCTTGAAAATAATCCTGAAAATGTAAACTTGAATGGTATTGTCTTAACTACATTGACGGTAAATTACCAGAGTTGACTTTTGAAACGGATAGATTTTTGAAAAAATTAGGCAGAAACGTAAAAATGATGACAGATACTTTGGATGGAAAGAACTAGAATTACGCTGAGAAAAATCATACCCAGAATGGTGGAAACATCGTAAAGTAAAAAGATGTAGGCAAAGATGTGTTAGTATGTGATCTCTTACGATTGAAACTCAATCCCAAGCAGGTTCAGGAAGTGTAATTAATTTTCTTTGCTTTAAACAGGAATGTGCAGTAGTTTTGACAGTAGTTTTGACTTTAGTCCATAAACTTTTACTAAACCATTTGACATCTGTTGATTCTTTTGAAGTTTTGGTAAATTATGTCCCTATATGATAACATGTAAGTTTAAAATATCCACTGACAGTAGGCCTGTGTGCTTTGTGAAACAATGTTCTGTGTCATTGCTATAAATACTGTTCAAAATTACCTAGTATAAAAACATAATGAGAGGCATTTTCATGTGACAGGTTGTAATATCTTTTTGTAAGCTAAATTCTTTCCTAACATTTATCTATGCACTATGTTTCCTGGTAAATGAGTCATACTACGTACTATATATCAAATGGTCAAAAGTTTGTATAGCTTATGGGACTTAACTACGGGGTCATCAGTCCCTGTACTATATATCCAGATGTTGTTATCGAATGTATAAATCCTAAGTATGTTTATTGTTTGAACAGATAGATAAAGTTTCTGATGTGTTTTTACTTTACAAAGTACTTTATGTATGATATTCTGGGAATCTTTGGTCGTATCTTCTCATTATTCTGTTTGGTGCTAAAGACACACATGTCGACTTTTAAATTCCCCTAGCTTATTCTAAGATGACAATGACTGTATGAAAAAAGAGCAGGAATTCAAGATTGCAGTCTGAGAGACGTGTATTCACAGAGGTCTTCGATGATACTTATTATTTAATCTGCAGTGATATTAGCTTTTTGAGGCTAAAATTGCAGGAAGTTATATCCATATCTAGTATAAAAGTGGAGAAGATCCAGGACAAAGGAACCAAGGCACAAATACACAGCGATGATCACAGAAAGGTACCGGATAGTTGATTGTGGTCATTTACAACCACTTGAAAAAGAATGGACAAGATACGGGCACACTTTTCTAGAATGGCTAGAGTTGGAAGCATGTAAAACGACAAAAATTGCTTCGTACTATAACTCAGGCAGATAGAGGAAGTTGTTTTGAAGATTTCCCTGCAAACAAAAAGATAATTGTTTCGTACATGCAGATATCATTGGAAGACTTTGTAAATAGGTTGAAAACTTTGGGTGAAGAGGTGGCACGCCATCTCTCGTTATTATTCGTTGAATTGACGTAAGAATAACGATACTATTACTACATTACGCACCTTGTGTTATTTGCCAAAGACGGAATATTTTGTGGAGGGCTGTTCTGAGAGAAAAAAAGGATGTTTGTTTGGCTGACTCGATGCGTGACCGTGGGCCCAGCGAAAAGAGTTCTGGGCCGACTTTTACGGCGTTACCTGGGTTAGCCACTGTGGGCAGAGGCAGCCGTCTCGCCAGCAGGATATCTGGGCGAACTGAGATTGTGAAAATGTACACGAAGATTCTGAAACTGCGGGAAGACGATGCCAGCTATTGTGTGCAACAGTCTTAAAAGAGCCGTGTTCTCAGATTGTAGAAAAGATACTGCAGGAGGCCCTTCTCGGCCTTTTTAAGAGGAGAAGTCGACCAGCTATGTTTCGATAAAGATAACACGACGATGGGCCGTCCTCTCCTCTTTCACGAGGAAATAACGACCAAAGTTTTGTCTTAAAAACAGAAAGACAACACTCTTGGACGCTAGCACCTGTCGTCGGGAAGGCGGACAGCAAAAAAATCAAGGTCGGTGTGGCGGTTCGTTAATGGACAGCAAATTTCACCAAGGCTTGGCCTAGGAACGAGTTTTGGCGGGAGGAAGGGTCGATAGCATGAGAACCACGCAAAGAAAGTTAAAAGCAGAGTTGGGGGAATGGATAGTTGTCTCTGATTGGCTCTTGTGAAGAGTTACAGTTTTCCGAAATCAGTCATGAAGTGCCCCGTTCTCACTGGTCGGTGCTAGGAAGCTAGTATTTCATTGGATTTCCGGGTGATTGGCCCACACAAGAGAGAGGGAGGAGCGGTACTGCCAGCGAAAGGAGGGGAGTTCGTTACGTTCCACCAAAGAGCTCGGACCAAAGCATGGTTTCATACCTCCAAAGGATGTGCATCGGAGACTTCGTGTTTCGCCTCCTTAGAGTGCAGACTTGAAGAAATCCCTGATTTCGTTTAGTTGGCACTTGCAGACTTAGTACAAATTTAGGAGTTTGTTCGGAAGTTTTAAATTGCACTGAAAGTTCCATTGAAGCGAGAATAACGTCAACCAACCTCATTAGTAGCACCGAAGCTCTAAATTTGACATGCTCAATTTTTTGGAGTCATCTTGGCCTTCAATATTTATGTGTAATGGTTTATACAAACTGTATAATTGTTTGAGGTCGTTGGCACTGTGATCTTCCATGAGTACAGAGGCTGATAATAGGAAGTAACCGTTACTAAATATCGGAGCAAGAAGTTCTTTTGTGGCCGCATAGCCGCTCGCTGAGGAGCGCGCAGTTGCTCGCCGTGGAGGTTCGAGTCCTCCCTGGGGCATGGGTGTGTGTGTTTGTCCTTAGGTTAGTTTACCTGTGTTTAAGTAGTTTGTAAGCTACGCACTAATGACCACACAGTTTCGTCCGATAGATTTACAAACATTTGAACATTTGAACAACCATTTACAGAGCATCCATCACTTTGAAGAGTCCCCTATTGTATGGATTCATGAGGTTCTTTCCGTAACGCTACACGTCCATCTGCTCTATACAACTGGACACGAGACTCATCAAGCAAGGTAAAATGTTTCCAGTCATCAACAGTTCAATGTTGCTATTGATGGGCCAAAACAAGGCGTAAAGCTTTGTGTCGTGCAGTCAGCAAATGTACTCGAGTGGGCGTTCGGCTGTGAAACCCCATGTCCATGATGTTTCGTTGAATGGTTTGCACGCTGGCACTTGTTCATGCCCCAACACTGAAATCCAAATCACTTTATTGAATAGTCGCACTACTGTCACGTTGAACGATTATCGTCAGTCGACAGTAGTCCCGTTCTTACAGGATCTTTTTTTGGCTGTGGCGATTACTAAGATTTGATGTTTTGCTGAGTGCCTGGCATCCACGGAGCACTCCTGAGATGTTAGTAGTAGGGTAACGCCTCATTCAGCGCAGTGACCTTTTACCTTTTGAGCGTCGACGATAGTGTCATCGACGCCAGGTACCCCCTCCACCTTCGGCCAATGACCGGACTTCAGAACAAAAGATGTCGCCACACTCGGACAATAGTGCACTTGAGGATGATTGACAGCTTACACGTAATTGCACGGAACACTGAGGCAGTTGCAGGACACGTAAACACCTACCTGTATGCCGTCCCCGCCGCCGCCGCCGCCAGACTGACGCCACCTCCTCCCTTGGCCACTTGCCTGACTGCTAATCAAAGGACGCCGCCAACCACCCTTCCCGGAAGGACCGAACAAACAATACCGCACTTAACGATGATCGTTATGACCACCTCCGACGACCGCGCACTTCTGCGAGGTCCGCAGGGCCCCCCACGCCATCCACCATCGCCCCCGATTCATTTTGTTGAATTTTTATATCAATTTAATTGCAACAACCTATGTTTTAACAGTAACGAGGTAACTGCCAGCACAAGTAAGCACTTGATTTGGTTTATTACGAAAAAAAGTTTGTTTTTTTATTTTTTTACCAAAGTTATTACTTACCTAAATACAGCAACGTTGGGAAAAAGGTGCCAATTATTGCGTACTTCGGACAGTACAGTTACCTGGAATAACATCAGACATGTTCACTTCCATAAGTGGACACTTGTGCGAGTGCCGCTCCCCCCCTCGCACCTCATTCGTGCCCACCGCCCCTGATTAATTATATTAAATTTACATACCAATTAATTTTAAGCAACTTAACTGTCCCTCCCGTCCCCGCCCTCAACCCCGACGCCACCCCTCACCTCCATCGCACCGACACTCCTGAGGATTGTCAACCTGCGCAACCCAGTCTGGGACTCGAACCCCCGCCCCTAAAATAAAAATTCCAAGAGTTACTACTTATCGACGTAAAGTTTATATTACACCAACAAAGGATCTAATTATTCCATAATTCGAACAGTACAATTACCGGGAATAAGACGAGAGTTTCGTAAACAAATTGATCCTGCCAGCCGCTGCCTGCCACTGCTTCCTGTTATTAATTGCAACATCCAATGTTTTAACTAGAGCAGTCTGTTTAATACATCGAATCTTTGCTATTAAATAAAGAAATTCGGTGTAAGGCTACAGATTGGTATTGTACAAACATTTAGAACTAATGTTCCGTCGGTTCGCCTGGGCAAAATAAATGCTTAGACTCTAGATGTGTAACACAGCTACCTTAACAATTTCTCTTGATAGACACCACGGAAAATAAAAACGCTTGACAATAACATAGTTCGATCTCCAGTGCCATCACAAACACACAAAGTTCTCGCAGATGCCTGCAGACAGGAGGAGAAAGCGCGTGAATCACCGTATAGCGGTTTACATGCGACATAAATATATGAGGCGAGTGTTCTGTGCTGCTTGCTCGCATCGGGTAGCACTGCCAGCCAACCTTACCGACCGCCAGCATCAGGCCGCGAATCTAAAAGACGCATGTGTCTCTAATTGAACTTGGCGTGACGAGGTATTAATTCTCACATAACATCATGTATTTAACATATGCAATGGCCAAATCTGTTTATTAAAAAGACTAAGTACTACATGTTCTTAGTATGGTAGGTACTTATTCGCTCCCCATAGCGGGACCATTGCTCGCGAGTTGTGAGGTCGCGTTACAATGTAACAGTAACGATCCACCTACATACAATGGGAATAACAGAAGAGGACCCTGAATGTAGGATCTGTGATGACGGTAATGAAACTGCATCACATCTAATCTTCGAATGCATTGCATTGGAGAGTAAATGGCACAGAACATTTGGGACAACCAGACCCGAAGAAATTGTGTATAATAAAGAACTGGTAAAGGGACTCCTGGCACTGTTTATGGGCATTGGTTGGCTTTACTAGATATACAGGGAGCGATACCGCAGAATAAACTTAGTTTCGGTGCGGGCAGTGACGGGTTGGAACAAGACTGTTTTTGCTTCCCTGAGAAAATCAAATCTAATCAAATCAACAGTAAGGATCACCTGAAACTTGTACGTCAAACACTTTTTAGGTAGCGCGACAACAGCAGCAGCAGCAGAAGATATATTGTTCCTAAATGTAATACTCTCTCTTTAGGTACCATGCCCTGTTACAATGCACACAATTCTTTTAGAAATGGACCAAGTCTTTACAACGTTTCCTGAGATCTATGTATCGCTGTCAGGTAAGATTTCAGTCTTTCTGTAATCCACTTAATATCCAGTTCGGCACCTTCCGAGAATTAAGGTAGTTTAATTTTACCTTTTATTTCCTTGCTAATACAGTACACATTTTGCGTATGCCCAACCAAACTTAGCAAAGGCAAATCACTTTCCCTTTCTCTCTCTCTCTGTCTCTCTCTCTCTATCGGCCATACCCTATCACAGTATTAAACAATGCAAGCGATTCGTTACAAAATTTCTCTGACACAAGTCAAATTCCGATAATCGAGCACCCCATAAGACGTTTAAACCCTATTATACAACGGTATTTCCTTGGAGAGTTACAATAAACGATAAAAAAAATGCACGAAATAATCTAAGATCAGCAGTTCACCGATTTCCGACAGCCTACACTATTTTGTTTTTCGTAAGCACTGACCTAACAACACCCTTATTCAACAATACAGCAACCATGGAACCGAGGTAGTACTGGACCTCCTAAGGCAACACTGATTTTCAGTTCTTTAAAACGAGATCGACCAGCCTTTTACCCAAAAAATTCATACTCCAAGTTCCTTTCTAGTGATCTCTTTTATCATTCAACTAAACCGAACTCGGATTTATTTTCTTAATTACAAGTAGCTGTAGATGCCTGGAACGCTAACCTACACAACGCAACACCTGATCCTTAAAAGAACATGGTGTGTCTACACATTTTTTGTTACAGTACAACTGAGTACGTGCAACGTAATGTTCGCAAACACTTATAACACAACCCAACGCCCACATACATCGATCATAACCTGCTCTCTAAGGAATGGATGGAAGTGACACACAGTACAGGGCCGCACTTTTTAAATATTGGATATCCCCGTTTCAGATCTAGTCAGTAAGTGTATATTGCAACCTCCAACCTGGTAATGCCAAACGAAGAGATAAAAGTATCCCGCAAACGCCTGTTATAAAATAGATAAGGTGATTCTACAAATAAAGTTACACGACTGCCGATGTGGCGCAAGGGATAACGTCACCGACTGTGGTGGTGCAGCTCACCGGTTCAATCCCGTCCACCGCCAAACATTTATTCCTCTGTAATTATCATTTCTAGAATGTGCTACGTGTTTATTATGTTCACTTGTAATTTCTACATGTTTCTTATGTTAACTATTCTTCTAATTTCTGATACATTCTGTCCGTATATAAGTAGCAGACCACTCTGTCCGAGAGGCAGTCAGTGCTGCGTGTACGTTTCAGTTTGCAATAAACCTACTGTCAGTATAAGTGCTGTGTTCACTCGACAACCCTGCCTTCGAAGTCAAGCCTGCTTCGATTACAACGTGACATTGATTGGTGGAATAGCCGCGCGCACTAAGTTGCCGCGCTGCGGTGCGCGCGGCCGTTCGCCGTCGAGGTTCGAATCCATCCTCGGGCATGGGTGTATGTGATGTCCTTAGGTTCGTTTAGCTTAGTTTAAGTAGTGTGTAAGCTAGGGACTAATAACCAACCAGTTAAGTCCCATACATTTACAAACATTTGAACATTTGGACGCTAGTTCGAAACTTGCTGTGTGCGGTGGCTCACGGCGCTCTGTCAGAAGGTTGCCGGCGTGGTAGCTCAACGTGCTCGATCAGAGGGTCCGACACCCTCTTTAACGAAAAAACTGAATGAACGACGAAAGACTGAAATTAAAACAAAACGAACCAGCGCCTGCCAAGTACCGATCGAACTGAAGAACCACAGAAACGAGAGAGAGAAGAAAGAGGGCTCGCCGGCCGAGGGGACTGAGGCGCTCCAGTCACGGTCTGCACGACCACTACGGTCGGGGGTTCGAATCCCCCTTCGGGCATGGATATTTGTGCCATCCATAGTCTTAGCTAGTTCATAAGTAGTTTGTAAGCTTAGGGACTGATGACCCCGTAGTTAAGTCCCATAACATTTGAACATTTAAAAAAAAGAAAAAAAAAAAAAAAAAGAGGGCTCAACGCCAACTGTAATAAAAAATCTGAGCCAAATGCTCAACGAACAGCCGAGAACGAACATGAATAAATGACCAAAAAACCATCGATATACCTGAAGAACAAAAAATATAAATAAATACATTAATAAATAACCGCCAATTCCAATTTTTTTCGTCTTTCTACCTATAAGGTTTTCGCACAGTCTTTTTAATTGAGCACAACTATAATCTGCGACATTTCAAGTTCTTCAAAGGTAACAGCGCTTTCTCTGTAGAGTACATTTGTTCTAATTTGTGAACATGAGATGAAATACATAACAACGAATTGTAAACATGGACTTCTTTTTGACAGGTACATGAACTAGGGAAATACTGTTATAATGACTATTCTAAATGACGTAATGACAGTAGTAACTTTGTATATAGATTAAGCACTAGATCTATGTGAAATTCAGTGTTACGGCACGTATTCGGTTTGTTATTATAGCTGTAAAAGAAAACATAGTCACGGTGTGAAACAATATTTGCTCTTTATTTTATCACAGCACAATGTAACATGAACATAATCATATCTGAAAAAGAAAAAGGAATTGAATTGAATCTACATCAAAAGTTTCCACAGCAGCCATGGCAAAGACAAAAATTTTAGTAGACGCAATGATTATAATTAATTACTTTCAACATATTCTATAAATAGTGAACAATTTCTTAGAAAATAAGAAACAAGATAAGTTTTTGTAATGTATACACTTCCCTTACATTTCATTAAGGAATGACAGTTGTCATTGCTCGCCGTCGGAGGTTCGAGTCCTCCCTGGGTCATGGGTGTTTCTGTTGTGCTTAGGTTAGTTTACCTTAATTTAAGTAGTTTGTATGCTACGGACTGATGACCACGCAGTTTGGTCCGATAGATTTACAAACATTTGAACAGTTACTACAGAAATCTTGGACTTCAGTTATATACGGAACTGCCAGTATTAGTACGTAGTTTACAATAGTCATTATTACAGTATCCTCCTCTTTTATGTGCATATGCTTCAGAAGACCATTGTTCAATTCTTTGTTACGTATTTAACACCATGTTCACAAAACAGAACAAACACTAATTTCAGAGGGAGCACTCTTACATATGCACAACTTTACATACTGCAGAACAAATCTCTATTTAATTAATAATAGGGCCCAAACCCTCTGAGAAGCCAAGGCGAAAAAAAATTTCGTACTATGGACCATATAAATTACAATCTAACACATCGTCCACTACACCACGGCGAACAACCAGGAAACGGTTCCTTAAATATCGCAGTATTCGTGGCAGACGTTAACTGCTGAAATGGCATTTTAGACACTAGATTATAATTTATCCCACTAAGAATGACGTGTTTTTCTTAAATCCTCAGTGCGCCATTGCTTTGAAATGACTACAGTTCTGGGCGAGGAATGTCAAATGATATTTCCGAACGCGTGCCTTACGTAAAATCAAGGAAAGGTGTCAAATCACCGTTATTTTTCCAAATATCTCTGGAACGATGCGAGTTAAAAAAGAAAAAGAAAAAAAGTTAGAAAACAAAGTTGTAGAGAATTTTCTTCTCCATAAATTCGTGTGTTCAATTTTCGTTCATATCAACGGTTTCTTTGCAATTAAATTTTCTGTTGTCGAAAGGCCATCACGAACTGCCTTTTCACAGTGCTACTAACGTATCCTTTGGCCGAAATATTTTGAAAATGGGAGGGGAGATTCTGGTCGCTGGCTGACAACAATTACGTCTGTGAAATTTGATGCCGATCGGTTGAACGGTTCGAGCTAAAAAGTGGGAACATGTTATGGACAGACAGCAGACAGACATCGTCAAATCGCCGTTATTTTTGCAAATATCTCTGAAACGATGCCAGATATGAAAAACCTAAGAGAGCAAAGTTGTAAAAAATGTTCTTCTATACAAATTGATTTAGCTAGTTTTTCTGTCAGAAGAACGGCTAAGCCGATATTTTTTTTGAATTTCGAGCTGTTAAAAGGCGATCACAAAAGCCCACTTTTAGTGTTACTACCGTAACCAAAAGAGTACCAGAAATTCAAGAAAAACGCCGTAGGGTATTATGAATCAGCTAACGTTGTGAATATGCAAGCCATTAGCACCATACGTGTGGTGTTTAATGGGGTAACAAATTAATATGTCAACACCAGGCATATATATATATAAAATTTAAGATTTTTTCCCTATTGTTTCTGGAGGATATTAAACAATCGACCTACCTATTAACCCAATATATCTACCAGTGATTGTGCAGACATTGGATCACGCTGAATGAGCAGTTGTAGATTTGAATGTCATGCCGGCCGATTTTCGTGGTGCTGAAGCTGTCAGAACACTGCATACCACGGAAAAACGTAAAATAAAATGTTGATTGAAAGCACTGATGGCGGCATTCCACAGCAGGAAGACAGTTGGATAGCACGTTTTCGAAGCCAAAAATATGATAATTAAACATAAAGTATCGAGACAAATGTGTGATTGCAACAGTTCACGGGAGGAACTCAGTGAGTTAACAATAGAGAATTACGACTTTCTTATCTCCATATGTTTAGAACCACGAGATTTAATCACATCTAGAAATAACAACTCCATTTCAGATGAAGGTCTTCCTTATTCTTACTGAATATTTCTCACGCAGACATTATGCATCAACAACATTTAACAACAATGATGAAATAAGAATTCTCAAACGCTATCAGGACACAGTGACATTACCAAGAAAAAGTTTTCTGCAAATAACTGGAGAATTTGTAAAAAAGATGGTACACCAGCTGTATTATCATGTTTTGTGAGATATGCATCTGCGTTTCTTTTCCAAGAAATTCGCATCGAACACAGTGGTATGGAAATCGATATAACTAGAAACGTCGGCATCACACTTAAAGCTTAAAACTTCCGCTTCAACACCGTCCACAGAACTTAATAGCTTGAAAAATGATGGATGTTTCCTAGATGTTTCAATAAATAACGTATTTAGCGTTTGCATACTACTAAAATTACTTTTTTTGTGAAGATAATAGAATAATAAATGCATGACGGGAATAAATTCTAACAGTAAGTATGAGCGATAATAGTTCCTACCTAAGAACAGGCTAAGAAGAAGCTAGGATCAGCTGCATAAAGTAATAAGCAAGTTCCCCATACAAGTATATCCGATGAAGGACGTCTGATATTATTATGGATGTTACACTCATCTATAACCTTACCTTTGAGTTACCAATCATGGGAACCAAATGACTTCCAAGTCCTTTCGGCACTGTCACGTAAGAGCTGGTCCATAGAGTTAGAGACACCGAGATTCATTTCCTTGGCTCTGTAGACAGAGGAAATCTGCATAATGACTTCAGCATATTTGATCATTGCATCCTAATCAATGTGAAAGTATTGCTAATATTATTTCCACGCCGCGGCAGATTAGCCGCGCGTACTGGAGCGCCGTGTTATTACAACAGAGATGACGATGAAATGTAATGTTCCTTAAGTCCACAAAAATTTGTGATCTTGTTCCAATAACTGCGATAAACTGTGCTCGTCAGAATGAATATATGAAAATTGGTCCAAATTAAATTTTAAACAGCTGAAATTATACCAGACTAGCTTTAAACCCGGCGTTGCCCGGGTGTTTATTTATCCTACACTCTCGTAGTGCATATCCCCTTCCCCCCTCTCTCTGCATCCACCTCTTTCTGTCCCATCTCCCTGTTTTATGCAAGGTAGCCTCTGTCATGTACCAAACAAATATTTATGTATCCAGTGATCTTCCCCTTGGTTTAAGGGTCATGTGTGCAAAAATTAATAAAGATTCAAGCAAAATTATACATTTTGTAAAATTCCGTAAGTTAAGTACCCTCCAACATGCACCGAACGAAATTTTATAGACAGTGACATTCCTCTTATTTTTAAGGTAGATTGTGCAAACTTTCATCAATATCGGAACAAAACTATAGATTTCTACTTAAAGGAAACGCAGTAATGGTGCGACCAAGGTATTTAAGGATCCGTTTTATGTTGCAAAGTACCCTTCCCCATGCACCTTCAGCTTCTTTTGAAGGTCAGGCATGCGAAATTTCGTGAAGATCGGAATGTAACTGTAGATTTCGTGAGTCTGTATGAGAAGTTTGCTCCGCCATTCACGTATCACAAAATACTTTCTTAGCTGACTTCTACCTATAAACTACATTCCTGCCAAATTTCAGCTTCATAGGTGAAGCAGTTTGCAAGATTTCGTGTTTAGTCACCAAGTGAGTGAGTGTCCTTTCGCTTTTATATAGATAGAGATTGGTAAAACAGATTGCTTAATTTTGGATGGAAGAGATTTGAGGGACACTTGCAGACAAAAATAAATAGTAACATGCAAATCTGTAATGCTAACTTTATTTGATACAAGGTCAAGTCTGATGTGACAGTTTTACTGCATCTACAGCAAAACTGTTGTAAGTGGTAGAACTCGTTTCATCATTTTGTGTGTGTGTGTGTTTGTGTGGAGGGGGGGAGTCAATTACAAACCGCTTCATAAACGTCCGGAATTATATGAAAACTTTGTTGTAGGTCCCTAAAAACTCCCATTTTCCAATAATTGACGCATAAATCTGCTTCTCTCATTATTTATGACGTCATATCTCCTGAATTATATGTCGTGCTCTTGTGTTTTTGGGTCAGAAACCTCTGTAGGTGTATGGTGAAAAGTTCACCGAAGTTTCATTGCAATCGAATGAATGTTTTATGAACACATAGAGGACATACAGACAAACAATATATATATATTTCAGAGCGGCCTACGTGTTTCTACTATATGATCGACTTTTAACCACTTGTCAACTTACAGGAAATGTGCGACTTCACATATGAATGATTGTATGTAAGTAAGAAAGTAATTTCAATAAAAAAATTGTACACTGGAAAAAGTATTTTAATCATTGCTACTTTCATCCAAAACTCTACTTACAGTTTGGTCCGCATTGTTGAATATTCAATTGCCACTGACATACTGCAGATAAGTGAAAAGAATTGGGTCGATCATTTCCGATAATTCTGCGACCCGATGTTTAAAATAAACGCATTTCGCAGCGGGCTCTCGCCATTTTAACCAGACGCGTGAACTTTTAGGCTCGATTTCAAGTCGCGTTACGAGTGACCGGAGCCAATATAATTTGTTGTGCTGTGGCGTCGCATATCGACTCTGTGCTAGCCGTATGCGGCCGCGGTAACGCCATTGCACACACAGCGTAATCAGATTTTCTGATGGCACTGATGAGCTTTCAGTATTTCGAAAAAGGAATTGGAGTGGACCCATTTCGTGGTAGTGCTATAGGGCCACGATGACGCCATTGCACACGCAGCGTAATCAGAATTTTTGATGTCGCCACTAAGCTGCACTAATTTGATGATTTTCACACGTCTGGTTGTATTCCTGGAAATATTGTGCTCTCTGCTGTTTTTTCCACGACCTACACGACATAAATACAGAACACCGCTCGTGCTTCCCACACCATGTTGGCTGTACTCTGTTTTCTAGGACGCGCTCTTCATTGGAACTGAGAAAAGCTGCACTAATTTGGTGGTTTCCACACGTTTGGTTGTATTCCTGGAAATATGGTGCACTCTGCTGTTTTTTCCACGACCTACACGACAAATGTGTGATTGGACATTCTCTCGCCGAGTCGTATCTGGAAAGGCAAGATGAAGAATCAGCAGATTCGTACTTTGGTTTCTGTGCTAAACGCCCTAATAATAGTGATGAGGAAACATCGGCAAATATCACTGATGAGGAGGAGGTGGAATTCATCACAGGTGAACGTAAGTTTTTCCCCACTGTTATTTTTTTAATATGCATGTTAACTTTACTCTTCTTGTCCATGTTCACGCTTTGTTCCTTTCTGATGGTTGGCGAGCTAACATTACATTTTTATAGACAAATTAGAATCCTCATCATCACCACCAGAAATGACCCACATTTCAAGTCAGAGCTCTTGGGGCATCAAACATTGAGGAGCGGATACGTAAGTAGAAACTACTCTTCTCTTTCCCCTTCTCCTCATCCATTAACATACAGTGCTCCTTCGTCATTATTAGTACAATGATCTTTGTAGGTGCACTTAGATATGCTATGGAGTGTGAGATTGACGAGGGGATAAAAGAGTATCTTGCAAAACAACATAATGATGAATAGCTGACTTCCGGCCGCGGTGGAGTAGCCGAGCGATCTAAAGCGTCTCGCTGCGGAGCGCGCGGGTGCTCGCAGTGGAGGATCGAGTCTTCCCTGGGGCATGGGTGTGTGTGTTGTCCTTAGGTTAGTTTACCTAGGTTTAAGTAGTTTGTAAGCTACGGACTGATGACCACGCAGTTTGGTCCGATAGATTTACAAACATTTGAATTTTTTTTTTAACCTCCTAATGTTTCCAGGCCTTTCCATGTGTATTTTCTCCTAGTGTGGTCCTCTAACAGAGTATTGACTATTATCATTTGAAATGTGTTACAGAAATCGATACGTCATTCTTTTCTCTCATTCTTACTACCAATACCATGTTCTCCCATAACCCTTCCGTCCATTTTATCCACGTTTGGATAAAATACAAGTCACCTAGGATCCAGCAAAATCAGTAAACTTGGCCATAAGTGTTGTTTTTACAATATATGTCTCAACTCCTTTACTAAGAGAGGGTTTCTAGAGAGACATTTTAATTGCCAATATGAGTCATGAACCAGTTTATGTGCAAATGCCCTCCGAGGATGAGAAGTTCTTAAAGTTCTGCAAACCCTAATATGAGGCTCTGATGTTGGTTGCAGCTATGCTGGGTAGTCACCACGTGTGATAAATCTTGAAGAAGAGAATTTGTGGATCGCTGTTGCTGCTCTTACAGTGTGGGATATGATTGCATATCCTCATCAAGCACTGGCTTATGCGGTGCATTATAAACAACAATATAAAATTAACTATCTAAATTGATAACTGCACAAAGAAAATAATATTATTTTGGGAAAACCTATTCTTACTGAAACCTCTCCTTTTATTGGAAGCTCCATGCTGCTCCTCCTCCTGGCGTTTCATCAGCTTCACAGCATACTCTCAGCACATGACTCAGGCTAACTAACGGGAGTACTGACAACAGAAAACAATGAAAGGGGTGGAGGGACTCCTCGGAATTGTGAAACTTTAATTCTTAGAAAATATGCCCTCAAAAAAAAAAAATGTTCAAATGTTTGTATAGTCTATGGGACTTAACTACGGGGTCATCAGTCCCTAAACTTACAAACTAATTATGAACTACTTACGAACTAGGACGGCATAAATATCCATGCCCGAGGGGGGATTCGAACCCCCGACCGTAGTGGCCGTGCAGACCATGACTGGAGCGCTTTAGTCTCCTCGGCCACCGCGGCCGGCAATATGCCCTCGCCACCACCATCAGCTGCATAGGAGTGCTATCGTTGGACATAGTGTAATTGTGTAGTATTATACCAAGAAGGATGGGGGAAACATCCTGTCCCCTTCAGACGTGGTGCTGTAATTTCAGACCGGTTACCTTGAATCCCGCCAGAAAGTAGATACTATAACCACTGACAGTGACTTTTCTATAGTTTTTGGGAGCAAGTAGTCGCCTTACTGCTTCATGTCGCGCTGAAGAATAGTTAGACTTAGGTTATTATTTTTTCCTTCAATTATATTCTTCAAGAAGAACGAAAATTTTGTCTACATGTTGTGATGATATATATGTCTGAAAAGAACAGAGCACATATCAATAATTGGAAATATGCCCACAAAAGGCGCCGCGGCGGAGTGTCCGAGCGCATTGAGTCACTCTGCTCCGATGGACGAGGCCATCCCCCATCAGGGGTTCGAAACCTCCCTCGAGCATAGTTCTTTTGTTGCCTTTAAAAATTCAAATGTTTGTAAAGCTTATGGAACTTAACTGCGAGGTCATCTGTTCCTAAACCTACAAACTACATATGAACTAACTTAAACTGAAGGCAACATAAACATCCATGCTCTAGGGAGGATTCGAACCTCCAAGGGGGGATACCGCGCTATCCGCAATGTGTTGTCTTTAGTATAGGTTAGTTTATAAGTAGTTTGTAAGTTTAGGGACTGATGGACTCTCAGTTAAGTCCCATAAGCTTAACAAACATTTGAACATTTTCACAACAGGCAATGACAATTTCAATGCGGATCCATTCATACGCTCGGTCCCTTGTGTGAATATAGTATAAGCTGCGAGCAAGAGGGGACCAATTGGCAGAGGGCACTACAATTGAGTGTGGTGTTAGTTCAGAATTTGGTTGGAAGGGAAACATGCCTGGATAGGCTAATTGGTTAAGGCGATCGTTGACCCGAATCGGGAAATCTGGGTTCGAATCCCGGTCCAGCACAAATTTTCAACTTTGTCGTTGGTCTTATTTCAACGCCCCGAAACGGTCGAAATATTTCAATATTTTGGATTCGTAAGTTTTCGGCCGTTCCTGTTAACTCCGAGGTTCTGCATATTGTCGGTCAATGGTCTCAGGGCGAAGACCGCTTCGTCCCAGTTTCCAGGTTACTGCCATCAGCAGACTTATTTCGACACTTTCTGCTTCTGCCGCCTTCAGCCACATGAACTCGCGAAAATCACCATATAACTTCACTTGTTGCTTACTAAAATTAACAAATATCTCCGTACCTCTACACTCCTCCCCTGTACGAAAAAGAAATTCGTCCCAGAATTTCACAAGGCATCATACAACACACCAAGTTGCAAACTCAAAAACCAACACTTATTCATCATGAAGGAGTAAACACAAAGTACTAAAACTAGTCATGTCACCTTAGCCCACCATGTTCTTACACTATATTCAGCCTGACTTAAATTTCCAGGTCCCCCTTCCACCTTTTCGGGTATAAAATAAAATTTCACTTTGAAAAACAGTCCATGAACAAGTTCCAATGGCTTTACGAAAAGTCTTCCTCAATCTTCCTAGTTTGCTCAGTAACTAGCTTGCTGGATGGGATTCTCAGGGTTAGGGATGTCAGGAATGGGATTTGAGCGACTTTTTTCTTAAACACATAATACAACAATCCTACCGTTATACAAAAACATTAGCTGCAGTTATTGACTATCCGATAATTATCGTTTGCCTCCGCTGTTGCTAGCGATAATTTTGAACATGTTCTAACAATCGTCCCAAAGCAATACGATCATGCTGTGCGGCAATCATTTGATCTAAGGAAGTGAGTAAGCTAGAGTCCAACGAATCATTCAACATTGCAAGATGTTCCTGCAGAAAACTTTCCAGCGGTTGATCTGGTACATAAATCAAAGTATGTTTTATTCTTATTGTAACTGTTCCTACCATTGTGTCAGGTAACCTAAAAGCAGGTCCGTAAATGTGACATGCCTTTCCATTGATTATCAATCCCTGACTATGGAGTTCCAACCTTTATATTTCCATTTGCCGTCCTTGTTCATACCATGTGTAAATAATAATCTTAGGGTTTTCTACCGAAAATAGCCAAAGCTGACCTACCTTCTTTAAAAAAATCCCGATGCCCTGCTATAACTTCTCTCAGGCATTGCTTGGTTAAATTATTCGAGGAAAACGATGAAAACTCACAAGATGTTGAAACTGTATACATTAATTTTGTGGGGCAAATAGTAACCGGTCCTATACTGTACTGACTTAGTTCCCGCTCTGACAGTAGTATGTGAGTGCGTCTATCTGTAGATACCAATAATATGTCCCGCATTTTTAACTGTACCATCTTGCGCACTGCCTCTCAATATATCGGATATGTGTGTATTTCATAACTCTGGAATCTACATCCTTCACATGTGAGTGGAATTTTAAAATTAACGTCCAACCTTGTGCCCACATGTCTGCTTGTTACCGATGGCATGCGATAATAGATGGATAGTGCTTTGTCTCTTTCGGTCGACAAAAGTGCTAGTGGTGACGGTAATTGTGCTGTAATCCTCTCCAATCCGTCCTCAAATTGTTCTGGCGATAGCAACGCTGGCGACAAGTGCCCACGAGTGGCGTGTAGTGATGCCTCTTCTAACTCCGCAGTTTCAATATGGGCATAAGGTATGCTTTCCTGTAGACTCCGTAGCATGTTTGCAATTAACAGGTGTCTATCAACCTCTCCCAGATGTTCCTTAACTACGTTCAAATCGCGGTTTTTTGCATTCGCCGACATTTGCACGTGCGATAACAACGTAGAGTTCAGAATTGCTTAGTATTATTTAAGACGTCGTTCTCGCGGCTAGTCGACCTTGTCGTATGCAAGTCTAATGTATCCTGGTTGTCTCTCTGTAAATGCTGTAACACCTCATTGTTGTTTTAAGGTCCTCAGAATCCGCTGTTCCGACACTATTTTAGAAAATTCGTCCTCTTGCATCCAACCATCCCCTCTTCCGACGTACATGCGGAATCACTGCCGATGTTTGTCTTAACAGAGCCTAAGAAACCCAACATCAGCTCCTTGCCCTCGCACGCGGTCTACGCACGTAGTAATGTATTTGGGTTTGTACCGACCCATTTTCATTCTCTTTCGCCACTTCCTTTTTGCGTTTCTTTTCTGATGGAACCTTCCCGGCTATCGACAAAGGAGGTACCAACTCGATATTCCCCTTGCAAGATCTAACCCTGCTGAAATGTACAACTACTGTACGGTTTGATGGCTGTAACTTGACATTTACGGGTGATGTCATCTCAAAGACTTGATATGGGCCATCATATCGAGAAACAAATTTCTCCATCTTCCCTTTCGGTACACAAGGATTTGATAGCATTACCCATGGTCCCACATGAAATTTCGGTAAAGTTCCCTTTTATTATATAATCGGTCCTGACTTTCTAAGGCCTTAGTATTCATCTTCTTAATTTGACGCTAGACCATTTTCATACTCTTCGCGAAATCCTTCACTTGAGAAGTATCGCCTTTTTTCAGCTTCATGCAGAAATCGAAGGGTGATCGCAATTTTTCTCCAAATACCACCTCGTACGGAGATAAGCCAGTATTTTCGTGCACTTTGGTGTTGTACGCGCAAGTGCAGGCGTTGAGAAGCGTATCCCAACTGTTGTGAATTAACGCAATAGTTCAATATTTTAGCTAGTGTTCTATGTACCCTCTCTGTTTTGCCGTTCGACTGATCTTCATATGCACTACTGCGTAATTTTTTATTGTGCAACAACCGACACAATTGTTTGAATAATTTTTCCATAAAATTTGCTCCTTGATCCGAAATTATAGTACCCAGCACGCCAAATTTCAATATCCATTCATTCAGTAACGCCTAGCTTATCAGGTATTGCAACCATGATAGCGAAACGAGAAAAATAGTCAATTATTGTAAGTATATATCGATTACCTGCTGGAGTTTGAATTAGTGGTCCGAAAATGTCGACCCCTAACATGGCCCGAGGCCTATCTGCTTCTGGGAGTCTTTGATATTCTATTCGTTGATGGCTGAGTTGCGCCCTCTGTCCGCATGGGATATAGTTTTTTAGATATTGGTCTATGTCCTACTTCCGCGTTTTCCACCAATAATTCTGTGCTATTCTGCGCTCAGTTGCTCTTTTCCCCGAGTCGCCTGTCAAAATAGAATCGTGAGCTTGCTTTAGAATTTCGTTACGCAGCTTAGCTGGCATAACAATTCGCGGTCCGTTACGTGTTGACCTAAAAAGAATTCCGTCCTCCGAGCAGAATTGCGACTGGCTGGCAAACTGCTGACAGTCCGGGTCCGTCTGTTAAGCATTCTTCCACTCTTCTCCGTCAATTCTTGCACATTCTATGCTTCTGAGTTTCCTACTGAGAGCATCTGCGTTTGCATACGAGGTACCCAGTCGATGAATTACTTCAAAATCGTACTCACTTAAACGTAGACACAATCTTGCAAGACGCGAGGATGGGTCCTTCAAATTTAGTAGCCAACGGAGTGCTGAGTGGTCTGTTACCACCTTGAACTTTCTAGCATATAAGTAACATATAAAATATGTTACAGCGAAAACTAAATCCAACATCTCACGCTCTGTGGTTGAATAGTTCCTTTCCGCGTTATTGGGCTGCCTGGGTGCGTAAGCTACAGAATGTTCCCGACCATTCAATTCCTGACTTAGGACCACGCCTAATTCATAATTAAATGCATCACACGATAGTATATACTGCTTGTTGAACTCGGGAAAAATGAGTACAGGAACAGATGTCAACAACGTTTTCAGTTTTCCGAATGCTGAATCGCATTCCGGAGACCAAATAAATTTCGCACCATTCTTAAATACCGCAGTAAGGTGTCTTGCAATTTCTATAAATTTTGGAATATATCTCCTGTAGAAATTTGCTACTCCTAAATAAGATTGTAACTGCTTTACAGTTGCTGCTGTTGGAAAATCTTTTACAGTTTGTACGAAGTTAGGATACATTCGAATTCCTTCCTGATCTATTGTATGTCCTAAATAACGGACCTAAGTGGCTAAGTGGCACTTATAAAGACTCAGTGTTAACTCTGCGGCAAGCAGTCTGTCAAACACATCATGCAAATGTGACACATACTCTTGCAAATTCTTGGAAAAAATAATGATGTCCAAGTACATCACGCATTGTCTAGGCTTAAGACCCCGTAAACACTACCTAGCTACCACTGAAACGTCGCTAGAGCGTTTTTCAATCCAAAGGGCATACGCTTATACTTATAATGACGATCTGGTGCAGAAGAAGCTGTCTTCAGCCGATCTTCTGGCGTAACTACTAGCTGGTGGTACTCACTTCGTAAATCCAAGTTTGTGAAATACTGATACTGACCCAAATTATCCAGGGTTTCCGTAATATTCGACATTGGGTAGGCGTCTGTCACTGTTTTCTTATTTAAAAATCGATAATCGCTTTCTCGCCATTTGGTGATTTTTTTGCAATTAGTACCACGGGCGCGAACCAGGGACTGTTAATCTCCTCAATAATATCGTCTCGCAAATGCTGATCTATTAACTGCTGCATAACAGGCTGCAACCAATGAGGTACGCGGTACGGCTTCTTATAAACTGGCACCTCGCTCCCGGTGGGAATCTAATGCTGTACTAGGGGTGTTGCAGGTAACGGGCCTAAAGGATTAGATAATTCAATATACTCTTTTAACAAAGCTTCCATGGCAACCTTATGCTGTCCATCCAAATGTGCAACCTTATTCTTTAGTCCTAACCAGTCGACAGATTTTCCCGGCATTGCTTCCCTTTGCGTAAAATTCTCTTCAAAGTCATCTTCATTTAATATTTCCAAATTCGCTACCGGGGTACCCTTTACTAACTGTACCTCCTTGGGCCCAAAATTATCAATGCTAACCGGTACTATCCTCGTACCTTCAATTTTCCGCACGTAGGATATGCTACGTCGTACAAAACACCTGGCTAGATCCAGCCTGTCATTTTCCGATAATTCCACAATACATAAAGTATTTTTTGGCAAATCAGCGCCTACTGGAAACCCGGTTAGCCTGTCTGACCTTTTCAGTATGTTATAAAGCGAGATAACTTCGAAGGACCTAGTCTGAAGTTTAAGTGGTTTCCCTTGAGCGATGGGCGATCCTTGCGACTGTAGGCCTAATGATATCTTGGCGGTGACGCCTAAGTGAAACAACATACCATCCAGTTCCACCGTACGCCGTTCCAAGTCAACTTTACCGTGATGAGCAGGAAGTCCAACCCAAGAATGACATCGTAGTTGCTGCCTACCGCTGTAACAACGTCAACTTCTACCTGAAAAATCGTTCCACCCACTCGGAAATCAAGAGTACTACATCCAAGTGAACTTACGGGCCCCCCACCAACGCTTCTCAGCGTCCAGCGTGGTGATTTTAACGATTTCTTTCCGCACATGCCCCTGCTCGCTACCGACACCTGAGAACCAGTTTCCAACAAAAGTCTACAAAGTTCCTCCCCCCCCCCCCCCCCCCCCCCGCCCCCACAAAGACAAAGCCGGTCAGAAAAAGATCTGCCACTGATTTTGCACAAGTGTTAACGTTTACTGGGAGCGCTGCACAGTGGACACCCCGCTCCGCGTCCTGTTTAACGACTGAGGACGCAATTTAGCTTGAGAATAATCTTTTCGCTTTCGCTGCCCATTGTTCCGACAGTCACACTGCAAGTGACCGAATTTTTTGCTCCTCCCACACTACACTTCTTTGCATTCCCGTTTCATATGCCTCTTACGGCCACACGTAAAGCATGTCACATCGGTAGAGAATACGGTTCTTCGTTCCCGTGACCTCGTCATTGACTCTACTTCTTCTAATGCCAAAGCTAACGTCAGTGCCCCGCTCAATGTTCTCTCCATCCTAACTTTTTTCGACAAATCTGGTTGCATACCCCTCAAAAACGCATCAAGAGCTCTTTCCTCGCGTAAAACAACCGAATTTATGGAATCATCATCTGTCAGTTCAAAATTTTCCATATTCACCTTCCCAATCCAATCCGCAAAAGCCTCGATTGCTTCACCCTGTTTTTGAGAAATGGTGTTAAGCTTTTCCCGACAATACCTCTACGTATTCTTCTGACGGAAACTCTCATTTAAAATCTCCCGGAATCCATCAAAAGTCCTAGCCTCCCGCACATTCTCATGGCACATTGCAATTGTCTTAGGTTCGCCTATCAATTTTAATTTCGTAATGCTTAGCATCTGATCCTTTGACCAATTTCCTAACCTGGCGACTGTGACCAAATTATAAAAAACTACAGAAACATCTTCCACTTACTTTCCCAAAAATGGCGTAACCAACGCTGTGGCAGTAGTATCTACTGTTGCTACCGTTGTGGATGACTCTACCTGACCGGCGACCTTTATATCATCAAGTTGAGCCTGCAGCTGGCTCACCTGATTCACTAAATGGTCAATAGCTACTTGTATTCTTATTTATCGTCTGGCATGCTTGAAGCTTAAGAAAAATCACTCGAGATAAAAATAAAAGGAATAAAAACCCAGAGAAAGCAGCGAAGAAGAATTCAAGCTTGGTACTCACTCATTTTGTTGCCGTAGATCGCTGCTGGTCGACTTCTCCGTGATTCCAGAAACTTGCACCTTCCACCACCGGGGTCCACCTTTACCGCCAAAATTCTTCTGACACTAGTGTAATGGAGGACGGCCGTAGCGGATTAGATTGGTGTGGGGTGGTGGCAGGTTAAGACTTGTGGAACCTGGGAAAATACAATTAATTTCTTTATTAGTTTCTTGCGGTTGAATGACTCCTCTGCCTGTGTCCTGGGCAGGCGTTGCGAGTAGCAGGCCGAAGCGCCCACTGAGGCGCCAGGCCTGCGAACGCAGCTGGGATTCCGCTGAGTCGAGCTGACGACGGACCTCGCCCCACCACGCCAGCTGAAGCTGCCGTTGGAGACACACGCCGCCTTGCTGTATGTTTCGGAGTCGCCGACCCCGTTCAGATGTAGGCTGATGACGTCGCGCTGCTTACCGGCGTCATGGTGTCTGGCGGCGCCCGCTGAGGGAACCCGCCTCCGGCCCAGCCCGCGTGATGACGTCGGAGTGGCGGTCTGTCAGAGCCGCGCCGCTGAAGGTCCTCACTTCGACGCCCGCTGTCGGTGGCGTGCTGCCCTGTTGGGTCGCGGCGGCGACATCCGCCGTAACAACGTCCCCGTCACGGCATTCTGCGTCACCGAACGCCCACTGCCCAGTAAAGCGCCTATAAGTACTGCTTTTCTGCTGGGGTGTTTTCCGGCATGTCCCACTTGCGTATGACGAACTCCGAGTCTCTGCATACCGTCAGTCAATGGTCTCAGGGTGACTTGTTTCGACACGCTCTGCTTCTGCCGGCTTCTGCCGCTAGAACATGTACTCGCGAAAACCACCATATAACTTCACTAGTTGCTTACTGAAATTAACAAATATCTCCTTACCTGTACTGCCTTTGTGAAGATTTCTGAAGAAGTTACATGAAACGGTTGGAGGTTCTTCATTGGCTGAAGGCGAGTACTTTCTCATTGATTACTCTGATAGCAATGTGGAACTGAATGACTTATATTGATGCGGTGCATATATTGTTATTGTAGAAGTGGTGAATGGTAAAAAGGTGCGTCTGTAGACCTACTTTAGATGTGTGGCAGTTCTGATCTCTGACAGATTCCTTGTCTTAATAGATTAGTGGTGAATTACTTTACAATATTCGGTTGTACCATCACATAAGGATAGGAGTGGATGGAATCTGTGAGTGTATAGCACCGCAACATCATAAAAAGCGAAGCCGAATAACAGTGTATTAATACCAAACACTAATACAGTGTTATTGTTGCAAATTAGGTAATGTTCAAATGTTCAAATGTTTGTAAATCTTATGGGACTTAACTACGGGGTCATCAGTCCCTAAACATACAAATTACTTATGAACTACTTACGAACTAGGACGGCACAAATATCCATGCCCGAGGGGGGATTCGAACCCCCGACCGTAGTGGCCGTGCAGACCGTGACTGAAGCGCCTCAGTCCCCTCGGCCACCGCGGCCGGCAAATTAGGTAATAATATTCGATTTATACATAATATATTATGACCGTCATTGGTTGCATGAATGTGATACTTAAATGTCTACAGTAGGAAATTGTACTGGAATTCGAGAACAATTATAGTTCTGCATTACATAGCAACGTAACTGAAAAAACATATGGTTAGAGGCACTAAAAAGGAAAGATCCTTCCAGCGAGTATATAAGAGTTAATTTAATACTTATTGTATCAAATGACAGAACAGAAACAAACACAGCAAGATACGTACACTGCTCTAAAACAATTAGGGATCATGTAAGATATAATAAACAATATAAATATTGCAAGTATTTTATTCAGGTATTGGTTACAATTGTAATTTGTGTGTGATACAGTACAATATTTTGCTGTGTCGTCTCTCCACGTAAGGTTTACATAGCGTTTACTTAGAGCGAGGCACCATGTGGCTACCATAATTGTGAAAAAGCCATTCTTGTTGCCCTTTAATATGGTGTGTGATCACCTCGGGTGGCCAGTACAGTTGCACACCTGCGTGACACGGACAGTATCAGGTTGTCAATTAGCTACTGAGGGATATTAGGCCATTCTCCCATGAGTGCAGTATCCAGTTCTGCAACCGTTGTGAGAGGTGCTTGTCTGTCTGCAATGCGCCTGTCAAGTGCATCCCTGAAATGCTCAGTCCGGTTTAAGTCCGGCGAACAGGTTGGCTACTCCATTCCTTCAATTTCCTCAGCTTCAGACATGTTGTCCACCAGTGCAGCTCTGTGCAGACGAGCGTTATCATCAGTAGAAGGAACCCATCTCTTGTGACACAAGCATAGGGTACAACAAAAGTTGGAAGGATCTTGTCTCTATTCTGAACGACATAGAAGTCCGTACGTCCACCAATAATGACTTCTACCCTCAACATTCGTCCACCACCATGATATGGTGATGCTTCCTGCACATTATCACGATTGTTCTGAGGTCCACGTTCTCTCCAGATGAGGGAACGGCGATTGTGCTGCTGAATACAAAATCTTGACTCATCTGTGTAAATAACTCGGCACCATTCGTTCGACTCCATTCATAATGTTCCCCCGCCGCGCTTCTGCGACCTAAACGATGTCATGGTTTTAACAGGATACACACCATAAAAAGCCACATTCTTGACGGCGATTTCAGACTTTTTATGTTGATATTGAGCATACTCTTGCTGCCTGGAGAGTGCGTTGCAGTTGCGTAGAATTCACCATCCTGTTTCGACGGGCAGGTAACTGGAGATAGGGGTCATCTCTTGCTGATGTTACACGTGGACGACCTTGGCGTTGCTTTCTTTTAATGGTTTCTGTTGACTGAAATCGCATCAAGATCCCATAAATTCCTCTGCGGGACACTTCAATAACTGCAGCATCCTCCCTGTGTCCGTTCCGCTTCCAGTCTTCCTGTGGCTCTCAATGCCATAGCTTCGGGTAAGTCATGTTGTTGTTACATTGCACTTCATGCTCACTACTCTATCTGAACCCAACTGCTTGTGTATTTCGGCCAACACCAACTTCCTCTGCAGCAACTGCAGCAACTTATCGTAGTTCATTCTGCAGATGAGAATACTTCATAACCTAATTATTTCAACTGGTCTCCTAAGTGTTTTGAGAAATGTATTTTATAATAGTGTGATTTCATGAGCAGTATGTCCACACTGTAAGGTATACGGAAACAACGGCTTTGCTTGTGTGACATTCGGACGAAATGTTTCAGTGTAGTGGTCTGACGACTTAGTTTGTGAACCCATCGCACTGATGGGGGGAAGTGATGGTTAAACACTGTAAGGCTCAAAATTATCGGAATGACCTGAATTGCGTTCCACCTTATTTGTATGCAGCCCACTTAATACTGCTGGTTAGCAAATCCATTAGTGTATTTGAGGTATACCAGTTGACTATGCAAAATGATTACCACAGTTCATATCTGGAGAAAATTTATCTCTGGTGCAATCAGTCCTCATGGAAATTAATATTACAATACTGAAAATATTTAGAAATATCTTTTGAATATAAGGCTGCTCTTAGAGGCTTGTAAACTGCAATTTATTACAATAACATCAGAAGCAACAGATATTTGGAACTCTGACACGTAAATCATGCAGTAATAATGAAACGAATTTAAGTACTTTTATTAGTAATCACTTTTGAAAGAAAATCGAGACTCGACGAATTCAATGACGATTCGAAACATTTTGTTGTCGAAAAGGGAAGCGAAGAAGTTTAAGATTCTCCGTCCCATCGACATCATTGTCGTTAGAGACGTTCTTAAAAAGGGTCTCCAGCCACTTACTGCTTAATAAACCACACACTTAACGCAAACCGGGATTAATCGTAGCAAGCGATCTATGAAGGCCTCATTATTAACAGCATATCGCTAGTAATTGCACTGTATTGAAAATAGCAAGTGGATCCATGCGGTGTACGAAAAACATGTTGAAATATTTGTGAAGCTGTGTTACTAAACTGCAGTGGTCATCATTCCCTAGACTTACAAACTACTTCAGGTAATTTATGAACGAGGGAGGACTCGATCTTCCGACGCTGAACAGCAGTGCACTCCTCAGCAAGGCTCCTTAGAGCGCACGACAGATCCCGCGTGGCTGCGGGAATACGAGAGTCATCTGTCGTCCTTATTATCTAGCAAAAGGTCACACTAGATATCTAGATATATATCACTAGATGTATCTACGTCTGAACCTATAATATAATAATTTAGCTGAGGCAATCGTATTTACGAGTTCAAAGCTATGGCTTTAGTGTTATAATCTGATTGCTATAGCATCTAGTACAGCATTGTATCATTTATGAAGCTGCTGTAATCATGCCTGTGTCTGTTATATATTATTTTAATATATTTGATTAATGTTTATTGAGTATGTAGGTGGCAGAATAGACACACCAAGCCGATATAATATTCGTCTCTTTCTGTTGTGCTATCGAGTAAAAAAGGGCTCTCTGAAAATGAAAAACATATGCAAGCAGCTCTCTATGAATTCAACATAGAAATTAAAAAATGAATGTAATGAATGAAATTTCTAGTTCTCTTAACACTGAATAATTTCAGTCGTAACGAAATACTTTCCCAAATTTCGTCAAAACGTCTCTATTTTTGATATGTGTTGCATAATCTAGTCGCACATCAGCATTTCTAATAGGTTACATTCATTTTCATGTTTTACTGGATAATCACGGTGTAAATATATAAATAAATAAAATAAATATGTCTGAGATAATAAATCAGTTGAAATTAACTCTCTCTGGTTATGTTCTGATAAGATGCTGCAAAAATATTCTGAAAGAGAACAATTTATTTGTTTCTCGCCACCACAGGCTAGACGTTGGGGCGTCAATGTAGGTCGTAGATACTCGATTCATGATCTGCAATTGTGTGAAGCTATAAAATTTGAATTTATTTTTACATAAGAGAGAGAGTCACGGAATTAAGTATCTCTGTCTGAACGGATAATCCACAATCCAATCTGGAATTGCTAGCTGTTTAAATGCGCCTCGGTTGCACAGTGGTAGAGTGCCAAACTACAAATCCAAAGGGCGCGAGTTCGATCCCCATCAGCTCCTAGGATTTTTTATCTGTCACTTTCCACTTATTTCACCTCTGGCAGTATTGCTCATGAGAAAAATACCGATTAGCACCGTGGTTCGGAACCCACGTTAAACTGTAGGTCCCCCCTATAACTGCCTGGGTAAGTCAGTTCGAAGGTCGGAGGAAGGCAGCGGCATACCACCTCCAAACAGGACCATGCCCAGTAAAGCACTGTGGTGTTCAAACCAATCTCCAGATCGTTGACTGCTTTTTTTTACCTGTGTCTAATGTAACAAATATTTCACGATCAATTTAGATACAGTCTCGTGTGTATAATGTGCAGATTCTTAATTCCAGATGAGGCAGACCCGTAGGCTACCTTTGTACTGAAAAGAAATTGCCTGTGCAATTGATTAAATAACTGTAGACAAATGCAGAACTTACTTTGAGTTGAAACATACGTATATTGAGCGTTCGCCATACATCCAATAATTCCATAACCAAGTATGACAATCCTCGTCCATAATTATAATACTACAACACACCAGCAAAGAACAACCACTCCTCTTCCTACCCGTTACACAGAGATTTTATATGTTTTGAAAAATACTTTACATTAAATTTGTGATTAATGATCAGATTTTTGATTCATATTGAGTACTGCAAACTTCCCAATTAGTGTTGAATTTAATTCACAACATAACAAAATCTTGTATTGATAGTTAGGTGATTAACAAATGTACGAGGCGCGTCCAGGAAGTAAGTTCCGTTTCAATTTATCTCCGCTGCAGCGCTGCGATTGCAGTTCCGCACATGCGCTTTAGACTATGTGTGTCAAGGAGAAGAACGTGCGCCATTTGGAGATCGCTGTCAGTTACGTACGCTTTGTGGGGCTTGTTTGAAATGTCGGCGTTGATTGAAAATCCCGCCGCCTGTGAAATCAGGTCGGTGATTCGGTTTCTGAATGCGAGGAAAGTGAAACCAAGTGAAATATATCGGCAAATTTGCGATGTTTACGGACCAAATGCGATGAGTGACTCGATGGTAAGAAGATGTGTCCGACGGTTAAGTGGCAGGCGTAGTGATGTGCACGATGAAGAACGAAGTGGGCGTCCACCTTTGGTTACAGAAGAACTGGTTCACGCGATTGATGACAAGATCCAGGAAAACCGTAGGTTTACAATTAGTTCTCTCGCCATGGACTTCCCGCAAATTTCACTATCACTGATGCATGAAATTGTTACCAAACAACAGGCGGCAGATTTCTATGAAGAAGGTATACAAAACCTGGTGCCACGCTATGACAAGTGCCTGCAAAATTTCAGCAGTTATGTGGAAAAGTAGTTTAAGAATTGTTCAATTTTGTGCAATAAAAATTTCTACTGTATCTGTGTACAATTTCATATTATTACCAAACGGAATTTACTAGACGCGCCTCGTACCTATGTGACGCATAGTACTGACAGGTATCTTACAACGAAAACGTCAAACTGCATGATGATTGAAACTTCCTGGCAGATTAAAACTGTGTGCCGGAACCGGGACTCGAACCTGGGACCTTTGCCTTTAGCGGACAAGCGCACTACCGACTGTGCCTACGTGTCGGGATAGCACAGTCGGTAGTGCGCTTGCCCGCAAAAGGCAAAGGTCCCAGGTTCGAGTCCCGGTTTTTTTTTTTTTTTTTTTTTTTTTTTTTTTTTTTTTTTTTAATGGATCAACCTGCGTGGTCATCAGTTCGTAGCTTACAAACTACTTAAACCTAGGTAAACTAACCTACGGACTAACACACACACCCATGCCCCAGGGAGGACTCGAACCTCCACGGCGAGCAACCGCGCGCTCTGCAGCGAGGTGCTTTAGACCGCTCCGCAACTCCACCGCGGCTCGAGTCCCGGTTCCGGCACACAGTTTTAATTTGCCAGGAAGTTTCATATCAGCGCACACTGCAGAGTGAAAGTTTATTCTGGAAAGATCCCTTAGGCTGTGGCTAAGCCATGTTTTGTGTCCCAACTTCGTCGCCGCTTTTGTGTCCCAGCCTCGTCGTAGGTGTCGGTGGCCGAGTGGAATGAGACCGACACAGGAATATAGATAGCACGCTGGTGCAGGTACGGAGGGGAGCAGCCAGAAACTATAAACACTAGAGTAAATTAGAAAGAGATATATATTGCACAGAATGTAACAATACTTAACGTTTACATAGTACTGCAGAATGTTGATACATAGTTGTTAGAGGCCTGCCTAGTGCCTGTACGATAGCAAAGTCTTCACTGGTGCCTATCTGATTACGAAGGTCCTAACTGGTTGCTAACTCAGTCCCAAGTGACCAGTCCTTCAGTGGTGGCCACGAGCGGAGTTGTCGCAGAGGGCGCTCGTGGCTGTCGTCGTGAGAACGCCGCACTGTGCGTGCCTGGCGGCGCGCGGCGAAAGTAGGTGGCGCGCACTTTGTACTTGTGCGACACCACACCCCTCCCCCCCAAACCGCCGCGCCGTCGTGGCGTAGGGCTGAGGGCCACGGCGACGGCACTGGGAGGAGGGCCTGGGCGGGTGCGTTACTGGTGGGACGGGCGTCGTAGCTGAGTCTGGGATCGAGACGCCGTCCGCGCCCCGGCATCCGCCTTGCGATCCTCCAGGGAACCCACCGAAACCTGGGGAAGGGCGCACCCCCCCGCCCAGAGGGAGCAGGTCATCTTCTTCTGAGGTGCGTGGCCCAGGCGGCGGCGGCACGCACGGTCCCGGAGTCCCTCTCGGTGACGCTGTCATCTGCGGCGGCGACAGCGGCGGCGTCGCGTCGATCTCCATCGGGACGATCTCGTAGTCCGGGGACGAACGATGTGGTTGTGCTCCCTGGCGGTGAACTGGGTCTGGAATCAAGAAACCGGAGACAGGATCGCGCGGCCTATGCAGACGCAATTGGTTTGCGTGGCGCCGCAGCTCCGACCCTGTGGAAGAACGTACAACATACATATTGCGACCGAGCACGCGCTGAATGATGCCCGGCAACTATGTCTTCTTGTTGCCAGCAAACACCCTGTACAGCACCGGCGTGGAAACCTGAAAACGCGTAGCGCCATACGAACCGACTCGGCGCGTGGGAGGCTGCAGCAGGTGACGGAGAGTGCGGTGACGGCGGCCGTGTAGCAGCTCGGCAGGAGACGGGCCGTCACGTGGCATGCACCGATACGTAGACAGGAAAATTTCAAGAGCTTGCTGCCTGGAGTGCTGACCTTTCATCTTCTCCATGTGAGACTTGAATGTTCGAACGAAACGTTCTGCTTCACCATTGGACTGAGGGTGAAAAGGTGCAGTGGTAACATGCTGAATGCCATTCACACGACAAAACTGTTGAAATTCCGCACTAACAAACTGAGGTCAATTGTCACTGACGATAGTTTCAGGCAAGCCTTCGATGCAAAACACTGATGTTAAGGCACTGATTGTACTAGAAGCTGTCGTTGAGTTCATGGCAATCACAAAAGGAAACTTGCTGAAAGCGTCTACAACAATTAACCAGCGCGTATTCCAGAAAGGTCCGGCAAAGTCAATGTGTAAACGTTGCCATGGTCCCTTGGGGCGTGGCCAGTCTGAGAAACGTTGCGGAGGAGCCGCCTGATGCTCCGCACAAACAGTACACTGTGACGTCATGTTCTCTATCTGAGCGTCCATACCAACCCAGGTACAATGACGTCTGGCCAGTTGCTTTGTCCTAACAATACCCCAATGTCCTTGATGGAGGAGGCGTAACACTTCTCGTTGCAGGGAACGAGGAACAATCACTCTTGCTTGGTCGTTGTCGGTATGCAACAACAGTACACCCTGACTTAAAGACAATGCATGACGTTGTGCAAAATAACGTCGAACCAGAGGCCGATCAATGTCTTTGGCTCTGGCAGGCCACCCTGAGCGAACAAAACGTGCTACCACACTTAAGTCTGCATCCGAAGCTGTTTCCTGTGCAACCCGACGAGAGTTCAAAGGGAAATCTGCGACAACTGTAGCATCTCTGGAGTCTATCTGACAACATGCCATTTCTGAAGAATCAAATGATACGCCCTGGCCAACCGGAAGTCGGGAAAGTGTGTCCGCGTTAGCATGTTTAGTGGTAGGTAGGTACAAAATCTCATACTGATAATTAGACAATATCAAGGACCATCTCTGAAGCTTTTGTGCCGTTCGTGGCGGAATTGGCTTTGTGGGTGAGAACAACGACGTGAGAGGCTTGTGGTCTGTCAACAAATAGAATTTTCTGCCATAGAGATAATGATGAAACTTTGTGACGCCGTAAATGATTGCTAAGGCCTCCTTTTCTATCTGACTGTAATTCTGTTGCGTCGGCGTCAGTAGCTTGGATGCAAAGGCAATAGGACGATCGTGAGAACCAATACGATGTGAGATTACTGCGCCCAGACCGTACGATGAGGCGTCAACTGCTAACACTACAGGCTTCTGGGGGTCAAAGGGAATCAAACATGCCTCACTGAGTAGTGCAGACTTTAGTTTGCCAAAGGCAACCTGACAATCTTTAGACCATACAAAAGGAACATTCTTCCTACGTAAGTGATGCAGTGGAGCTGCAATCTGAGAGCATTGGGAATAAACCTGAAATAATAGTTAAGCTTTCCCATCACTGCTTGCAATTCATGCACATTCTTAGGAGGAGGCAAGTCTTTGATTGCTCGAAGATGTGACTGTAAAGGATGGATTCCTTGGGCATTAATCACATGGCCTAGGTACTCTATTTCAGTTTGAAAAAACGAACACTTTGCTTTATTACAACGTAGACCTGCTGCAGTCAAAACTTTGAAAAGGCACTCCAGGTTTGCTAAATGTTCTTCAACTGTACGTCCGGATACCACAATATCATCTAAATAGTTCGAACAACACGGTACAGAAACTGTCAGCTGTTCCAAAAAACGCTGAAAAATAGCGGGAGCGGAAGAACTGCCAAAGGGTAGGCGTTGAAATTGAAAAAGGCCCATGTGAGTATTAATGACGAAAAACTTTTTTGACTCGTCATCAAGTGGAATTTGTAAGTATGCCTCTGCTAAATCAATCTTAGAAAAGAAGCGAGACTGTCCTAATTTGTCCATAAGTTCGTCAGGTCTGGGCAGGGGATATGTGTCTACAATTGTTTGACTGTTCACTGTTGATTTGAAGTCCGCACAGAGACGAAGTTTTCCTGACGGCTTGGGTATAATTACTATAGGCGAGGCCCACTGACTCGCAGAAACAGGAGAAATCACCCCACTATCTTGCCAACGTTTAAGTTCATCGGCAACTGTATCACGCAAGGCGATAGGCACTGGTCTAGCTTTACGAAATTTTGGAACTGCAGATTCTTTTAAAGTTACATGTGCCACGAAGTCTTTTGCACAACCTAGTTCCGGCGAAAGCAAGTCACTATATTTGTCACACAATGCATTGATTTTATCCTGAGGCACTATTGACGAAATTTGAAGCACATCTCTTTGAATAGATAAACCAAAAAAGTCAAAAGCATCTAGTCCAAAAATATTCTGTGTCGATTTGGCCTGAAGAACTACAAAAGCAACTGTTTTTGTAACACCTTGAAAAGAGGCAGGCAGGCTACACGTTCCTAGCACGGGAATAGTTTGACCTGTGTACGCTGTTAGCACTTGCTGTGACGGCGACAATTTTGTCGAACCCAGAAGTTCATAAGTGTCTTTATTAATTAATGTAACAGCGGAACCAGTATCAAGCTGAAATTGCACAGTCTTATTTTCTATGGAGAGATTTACAAAAAGTTTGTGCTTCTGGCGCACGACAGGTGCGCGAAGGTGGGCAACGTCTGTTACGGTTTGTTTGCTGCGTATGCGCGGGCCGCGTAGTGAAGGAAGCGGCGCAGACTCGGCACACAGCGGATTAACAACACTGTCACTATAAGGCACTACCGTCGGATCGGCGTCCGCGCAAGCATGCGAAGCTACTCCAGATTTACTAACTACTGCACTACACTTTTGAGTAGCTACTTGATGTCTACTGTCACTAGCTACACAGTACTGGGCACTATTACAAGGAGCAGTTGCAGAAGGCACGATTTTCACTACAGGAATGCACTGTTCATAGTCATTTTGCTTGTCCCGAACCCTTTTCCGTTGCACTGTTTTACGCGCTCGTCGGCGCTTGCTAAGTGGTGCACTATATAGTTTTGCCATAGGCGCAGAACTACTTTCTTGCAATTGAGATCCAAGGAAAGCACTGTTCAATTCCACAGCCCGTATAACATTGACTGTATGCACTGCTCTCGCACCCTGCGAAGCACTGTTTCTAACGTTACTGTTCTTTGAGTTTTTAATTGGCATACACACAGACTGCACATGTCCCGATTTGCCTCATTGATAACAGGTTGCGTTGCGACTAGGGCAATGAGCACGCTTGTGGCGAGATACACACTGGGGGCATGATTTACGTACATTTTTCTGAAATGAGCGTTGGCGCCCGTTATTCAAATCACTGTTTCTAACACGACGGGGCGACCTTTGTGTCGCACTTTTACACTGGCTACTGTTCACTGTCTGTTCAGCACGGCCGGTAGAATTTAAAGAATCACTAGTGCTATACTGAGAATTACGGCTAGGAAAGCGTCCGTTGCGGCGCACTGAATTTACACTGTGGCTTTGCATTTCTACATCTGCTAAGTCAAAAGTATCATGCGCTTCTATAAGCTGCAGTACACTGTCTAATGAGGGGTCAGACTGTTTCAGAATTGCTGCTCTAATTCTGGGGTCCTGAATATTCTGCGTAATCGCATCCTTCAACATCCCGTCACTATACGAAAGTCCACAAGAGCAAGTAAATTTACATTGGCGGGTTAAGCCCTTCAATTCCGTAATCCACTCTTGGTGTGACTGCTGCGGTAATTTTTTAAGTCTGAAAAATCGGTATCGTGCAGCGGCTACAAGAACTTTTCTCTCATAATGAGCATTCAGTGCATCTACAATTTGTTCAAAGTCTACATCACGAGGAGATGCGAGAGGGAAAAGTTTTTGCAATAGTACGAAGGTCTGGGGGCCCACAATCGATAAGAAAAGGTTCTTCACTCTCTGACCTGTAATTTGATGAGCCGCGACGAGTTCTTGAAACTGTGCGAAATAGTCGCTCCATTCTTCCCCACGTTCGTTGTACTGGCGAAATGTAGGAAGCGGTGCAGCGGCAGGTGTGGGCTGCTGATGTGACGGCTGTTGTTGTTGGTGAGCAGCCTGTGCCGTCAACTGCGACACGGCCTGCAGTAGTTGAGTGATTTGCGCCGTCTGTAACTGAATAATTTCCATTAAGTTTGGGTTCGGGGTAGTGGCCATGCTGACCGATTAGGCGCCGCACATACAAGTAAATTATAACAAAACACAAATGCAATATGAAAGAGGACGCTCTGCAACAAAAAAGTCCACAAAACACGTAACAAAATATCTTTCCCCAAAATTGTTATAATAAGGGTGGGTGGGCGGGAGCAATTTTTGCGTGCTCCGACTGCTGCTGTCTGGCTGCTGTAAGCGGGCTGGTCCAAGGTTCTATCACTCCTCGTCGCCACTTTTGTGTCCCAACTTCGTCGCCGCTTTTGTGTCCCAGCCTCGTCGTAGATGTCGGTGGCCGAGTGGAATGAGACCGACACAGGAATATAGATAGCACGCTGGTGCAGGTACGGAGGGGAGCAGCCAGAAACTATAAACACTAGAGTAAATTAGAAAGAGATATATATTGCACAGAATGTAACAATACTTAACGTTTACATAGTACTGCAGAATGTTGATACATAGTTGTTAGAGGCCTGCCTAGTGCCTGTACGATAGCAAAGTCTTCACTGGTGCCTATCTGATTACGAAGGTCCTAACTGGTTGCTAACTCAGTCCCAAGTGACCAGTCCTTCAGTGGTGGCCACGAGCGGAGTTGTCGCAGAGGGCGCTCGTGGCTATCGTCGTGAGAACGCTGCACCGTGCGTGCCTGGCGGCGCACGGCGAAAGTAGGTGGCGCGCACTTTGTACTTGTGCGACACCACACCATGTTTCCACCATATCCTTTCTTCCAGGAGTGCTAGTCTTGCATGGTTCGCCAGGAAGTTCCATATCAGGGCACACTCCGCTGCAGAATGAAAGTTCATTCTGCATGCTGATTAATTGAAATAGGACTCACAGTTAACTACAAAATTTAATGAAGTGTACATCTGTTATAGAAACGTTACTATTAAATATATGACTGTGTGTAGAAGCAAAATTCCATCCCAAATCTTTGGGTATCCTGGGCAGCGGCTTTAAATTTCCGAAAAAAAAAACAGCAACAAAAAACGAAAAAACTAAACTAAAAACATTGGCAGAGCCAGTAGAATTTACGAGTATTAGTAAGCAGCGGATAGTAATTGCTGGCGTAAACGAAGCTGTCGCGGTGAGTCTGGTCCGTCAGTTGTCCGACAATGGTGTAAACGGCGCTGTGTTCACAGCTAGCCGCAGCGCAGCGCCGACACGATTTGGCGCTAATCCGGCTGCAGCTGCGCACGGCACGGACGGATCGGCCGTAATGCTCTTCATTTCATTCCATCCAGGCTCTCAGCGCACACTGCCACCAAAATCGAACCTGACACACTGTTAACGTCGTTTTTCGTGAATGAGATTTGCATGGAATAATAAAACTCAGTGGATACGTAGCGTTAGTTTAAAATAACGGATCTGAGAGTTTCACGTGCTATTTCTGTAACCCCACCGTGATCCTAAAAGCGTATTTCAGCGGCACATTTTAGCTATCGAGAAAAACTTTTCATTTAACATAAATTTGGTAGGTGACAGAAATTGCTTTGAAACTCTGAGGACATTACCGATAATTTAACTTGAATGTTTATCCTCTGTTGCATACGCACGTAGACGAAATACGGCAAATAATGTGAAACATAAGCCGGATTCCTTAAATTGGTACATCTACATTCATATTCCGCAAGCCACCTCAGAGTGTACGGCGGAGGATACTTTGCTACCACTGTCACTTCCTGCCCTTCCAGTCGCGTGTGGTTCTCGGGAATAAATGATTGACTGCATGCTTTTGTGTGGGCCCAAATCTCTCTGATTTCATTCATCACGTTACGGGGGGGGGGGGGGGGAGGAAAGCGTCACGGAAATGTTGCACGAATTGGGGTGGAAATCATTAAAAGAAAGACGTTATTCATTGCGGCGTGATCCGTGTGCGAAGTTTCAATCACCGACTTTTAGTTCTGAATGTGAAAATATTTTGCTAGCACCCACCTACTTAGGGAGACATGACCATCCCAATAAAATAATAGGAATCAGAGCGAAAACAAACGATTTAGGTGTTCTTTCTTCCCGCGCGCTATAAGAGAATGGAACGGTAGAGAAAAGTTATGAAAGTGGTTAATGAACCCTCTGCCAGGCACTTGAATGTGATTTGCAGAGTATCTATGTAGATGTAGACTCAAGTGTACAGAGGTTTGTAAATCCATGAAACTTAACTTTTGTGGTTATTAGCCCCTAGGCTTACAAGCTACTTAAACTAAGTTTAACTACCCTAAGGACAACAGAAACGCCCATGCCTGAAGGAGGACACGAACCTCCGACAGCAAGCAACCGCTCGCTCCGCAACAAGGCGCCTTAGAACGCTCGGACACACCACCACGGCCATGGTTTTATCCTTGTGGTTGTTTCGCGAGATGTACGTAGGAGGAAACAATACACTGGTTGACTCTTCATGAAACCTTTAGTCTTGGAACTTTGACAAAAGCGCGTACCGCGATACAGAACGCCCCTCTTGCAGCGTCTGCCGCTGGAGTTCCTTAATCATCTTAGTGATGCTTTCATGCTTACTGAATTAGGCCGTAACGAAGGGTGCGGTTCTCCGTTGGATCTTCTCTATGTCTTCTATTAAGTCAACATGATACGCATCCCACACTGATGAGCAATACTCAAGCGACGACAAAACGAGAATTTTGTAACCTACCTCCTTTGTTGACAGACTACACTTCCTGAGGATTCTTAAAATGAATCTCAATCTGACATCTCTTGCGAAACACAGCGTGCCCTTTATTCACATGAAGTTTTAAGTGCCATCGACAAGGGATCTCAAATCGATTCCATATTTCTGGATTTCCGGAAAGCGTTTGCCACTGTACCCCACAAGCGGCTTCTTATGAAATTGCGTGCTTATGGAATATCTCCCCAATTGTGCTGTTGGATTCACGATTTCCTCTCAGAAAGAACACAGTTCGTTGTAATTGACGGTAAGTCATCGAGTAAAACAGAAGTGATATCTGGCGTTCCACAGGGAAGAGTTATAGGTCCCCTACTCTTCCTCGTGTTTATAAACGATTTAGGAGACAATCTGAATAGCTTCCTTAGATTGTTCGCGGATGATGCTGTCGTTTATCGGTTAGTGAAGTCCACAGAGGATCAAAAGCAACTGCAAAACGATTTAGACAAAATTTCTGCATGGTGCGAAAATTGGCAATTGACACTAAATAAAGAAAAGTGTAAAGTAATACACATGACCACTAAAAAAAATCCGCTGAACTTCAATTACGCGATAAATCAGTCAAACCTTAAGGTCGTAGATTCTACCAAATACCTAGGATTTACAATTACGAACAACTTTGACTGGAGAGAATACATAGAAAATATTGTGGGGAAGGCGAACCAAAGGTTACGTTTCATCGGAAGAACGCTTCGAAGATGCACCAGCTCCACCAAAGAGATTGCCTACACCACACTTGTACTTCCTCTCCTGAAGTACTGTTGCCCCTTGTGGGACCCTCACCAGGTGGGACTGACGGAAGACATTGAGAAGGTTCAGAGAAGGGCAGCTCGTTTTGTTCTATCACGTTACGGGAGGGGAAACCGTCACGGAAATGTTGCACGAATTGGGGTGGAAATCATTAAAAGAAAGACGTTATTCATTGTGGCGTGATCTGTTTGCGAAGTTTCAATCACCGACTTTTAGTTCTGATTGTGAAAATATTATGCTAGCACCCACCTACTTAGGGAGACATGACCATCCCAATAAAATAAGAGAAATCAGATCGAAAACGGAACGATTTAGGTGTTCTATCTTCTCGCGCGCTATTAGAAAATGGAACTGTAGAGGAAAGTTATGAAAGCGGTTAATGAACCCTCTGCCAGGCACTTGAATGTGATTTGCAGAGTATCTATGTAGATGTAGATGTAGATGTAGACATCTGCTTTACCCGCAACTGATTTTATATAATTTTTGCATTTTAGATAGCCTATTATGTACACCCCCAGGTATTTTATAGAAGTAACTGCTTCCAGTGTGTGTGCAGCTATTGCATAATTATGTAATAGAGGATTTTTCTTTCTATGTAATCACAGCACATTACAGTTGTTTATATTGAGGCTCAATAGCCACTCCCTACACTACGCGTCAATACGCTGCAGATCCTTTTGCATTTAGCTACCCGTTTCAAGTGTTGCGACTTCTAGGTAAACTAAAGCATCATTCACGAAAAGCATAATTGAACTTCTGATGTTATCTAGCAGGTCATATATAACGGGTGATCAAAAAGTCAGTATAAATTAGAAAACTTAATAAATCACGGAATAATGTAGATATAGAGGTAAAAATTTACACACATCCTTGGAATAACATGGGGTTGTATGAGAAACAAAACAAAACAAAAACAAAAAATTGCTAGACGCGTGAAAGATCTCTTGCGCGCGTCGTTTGGTGATGATCGTGTGCTAAGCCGCCACTTTCGTCATGCTTGGCCTCCCAGGTCCCCAGGCCTCAGTCCGTGCGATTATTGGCTTTGGGGTTACTTGAAGTCTCAAGTGTATCGTGATCGACCGACATCTCTAAGGATGCTGAAAGACAACGTCCGACGCCAGTGCCTCACCATAACTCCTGACGTGCTTTACAGTATTGTTCACAACATTATTCCTCGACTACAGCTATTGTTGAGAAATGATGGTGAATATGTTGAGTACTAGCTTAAACTCGCGGCTCCGCTCGCGTGTTGGTTGAATATGATAAATAAGCTATCTTTCAGTAGTGTGCTATTTATTTATTCTTATATTTTCTTATTCGTGTGCTTATCCTTACAGAGAAAGAGTTGAAGACATTGTAGCACGCATAGACCAAAGATATGGTCTGTGGCATCACGGATCGCTGTATGTAACCTCCTTGCTATAGCGTCGCAAACGTCATCGCTGGCCTTCAGTCCGATTTTTTTATAATTTGACGGCTTTCAATCACTATATCTCCCACCCCCTTATAGCTGTCGGCATGGAACTGCTATGGTGTACAACGGGAGACTTCGGACAACAATTACAGACCATTCGTTTGCGTTCTGTAGTTTTCGCTGCAGATTAACACACACACACATGTAGAATTTTATATACACCGATAACTTTCCATCCTAATATACTCCACCCTTTTATCATTATCAACCCTCAAGCAACAATGCAACCAATAAAACCATTTTCAAAGAGTAAATATAATTTTCAAAGAGTAATTATTGTTCCGCATTTTGCGTTATATTCTTCAAATTACTAAATATCTATCAGATCGCTATAAACCGTGCCTAAAACCTTCCTCAGGTATAAATTAGTAACTGTACAAATATTTAAGTCTCTGCGTCTTGTCGTTCGGACGTGATAAGCGTACACCGAACAGACATTAACATTAATTTATATAGATAAATAGTTATCCGATCGCCATAAAAACGTGTCTAAAGCCTTCCCCGGGTAGATATTAGTAACTGTATAAATTTTTAGCTTTTTATGTCTTGTGGTTCAGACGTGATAAACGTACACCGAACAGACATTCACATTTATAGATATAGATTTCCTGTAAAGAATATCATCTTTGGTTTGTCTTGATTTGTTCTGCTAATGATTGCTTTTCTGATCAGATGAAGCGCCATCTGTCGGACATTTTTTGAACTTTTTTGTTCTAATAAAACCCCATGTCATTCCAAGCGTGTGTGTCAATTTTTACCTCTCTATCTACATTATTCCGTGATTTATTAAGTTTTCAAATTTATACTAACTTTTTGATCCTCGGTATATTGTGAAAAGCAAACGTCCTATAACACTCCCCTGGTGCACACCTGAGATTGCTTTAAAATCTAAAGATTTCTGCCCGTTGACAGTGATATGCTGCATTCTGTTTGTTAGAAACTCCTCAGTCGAGTCACACAGTTGGTCTTATTTTCCGTATGCTCGTACTTTGTTCATCAGGCGACGGTGCGGTAGGATGTCGAACGCCTTGCGAAAGTAAAGAAACACGGCATCTACCTCGGGTCCTGTATCAGCTGCCCTCTGGATATCCTGGATGAATAGCGCAAGTTGTTATGTCATGATGGTTGCATTCGGAAGCCATGTTGACCCCTACAAAGGAAATTTCCGGTCTTCAGATATGACATAATATTCGAACATGAAATGTTTGCATAATTCTGCAACTGACCGATGTGTGGACTATGGGCATATACGTTATCGCATCTGATAGACGACCCTTCCTCTAAACAGGAATGACCTGCGCCCTCTTCCAGTACTTGGAGCAATTTTATTCTCTAGAAACCTTCGGTACACCGCTGCTATAAAGGCAGCAAGTTCCTTCGCATACTCCGTGTAAAGTCGAATTGGTATCCCATCAGGTCAAGCGGCCTGTCATGTGTTGCTTTTTCTATCCTTCTGACACTTATTTTAGGATCCGCCATTTTATCATTCGTGCGATAGTTTAGAGGAGGTGCTACAGTGAAATCGTCCTCTGTGAAACATCGTTGGAAAAAATATTTAGTATTTAGGTCTTTTGTGTATCCTCTTCTGTTTCAACAACTTTATGGTCCCAGAAAGTTGCAAATCGGCGTTCCGACCCGTTTACCGATCTGCCATAAGACCAAAATTTCTTACGATTTTCTGCCAAGTCGGGGCACAAAAGATTGCTCTCAAAGTCGTTGAACGATTCTCGTATGAGAACCCTCACGCAAAGTTTGGCATCATTTAACTTTTGCTTGTCTACTAGACTTTGGCTACATTCATATTTGAGGTGAAGAGATCTTTTCTTTCGTAACAGTTTCCTAGCTCGGATGTTGAATCACGGTGGATCTTTCCCATATCTCATAATTTTACTTCGCACTTAATTATCTAATGCGTATTGTACAGTAGACTTGAACTTCGTAAACAGTTGCTCAACAGTCAGTGTTAGAGGTGAAACTATCGTGTTGAGCAATCAAGTACTCTGAAATATGAACCACTTCGCTTTTGCTAAGAAAGAGGATCATCCTACGTTTCTTGATATTTATATTTAAAGTTGTAATGGCCTTATTATCGCTGATTCCCATCTCTACCCTAACTAAATCTAAAATTTCGGGTCTTTTTCTCATTAGCAAGTTTATCATGGTATCTCCATGAGCCGGCTCTCTATTTAACCGTTCAAGGTAACTTTCGGATAAAGCAATTACAACAGTTACAACAATGTTGCTCCGATCTCTGTCCCTGCCACCTGTCTTAAGCACGTTTGTCTCCCAGTCCATATCCAGTACGCCACCTAAAACCGTAACATGACAAGGAAAATGTTCAAATGTTTGTATAGCTTATGGGACTTAACTACGGGGTCATCAGTCCCTAAACTTACAAAGTACTTACGAACTAGCAAACACTAAGGACGGCACAAATATCCATGCCCGAGGGGGGATTCGAACCCCTGACAAGGAAACCTATGGAAAATAATTTGTACGCTTTCCCTGAAATGATCTGCTACTAATGCAGCTGAGCTAAGTGGTCAATAAAAACTTCCAGAGACCATGTTTGAGCCACTTTTCAAGCTGACTTTCGGCCAAGGTACTTTACATTCCGAGTCTATTCTTATTTCACTCGATACAATCGTATTTTTATTGCTATAAAGACCTCTCCCCCTTCAGTGTTTACCTATCTTTGTGGTATACGGTCCTGTCTTAGTTTAGAATTTCATTACTATTGACATTGGTTTGAGCCAGCATTCCGTCCCAAGTACTGTGTTAGAATTGTGAACGTTGACCGCAATCAGTAAGCGTCTTAACGGGCCTGTGGAGATATTTCTCTAACCTAAAAACCTATACATGCACTTCACGTGTACTCTGCTACCCTAGGAGCCGCTAGCTGCGTGTAGTGTATGCCTGACCTATTCAGGGCGATCCTACATTTCTCCAACGGATAGCGGAGGTAGAGAAATTTGCACCAAAGATCCTCTCAGAATTGCCTGAGCCTCTGGCTTAAGTCTTTCACACGGTTCCAAACCAGAACACCGCGATCGGTTCTAAAAACGATGTTGAAAATCGGAAGCTCCGTCTCTAACCCGCGAACGAGGCTACATGTCTTCACCAAACCCACTAACCGCCTGAAGTGCTCTCTACCACCGCCGACTGAGCCTCCTCCACATATCGAATGAGATCCCCGGCAAGCAAACAGTGTGTTCACTGACATTGTTTCGAGAACTTTCCGGTGTTTCCCTAAGTGGCTCCATCACCCGCCTGACATTGGAGATCCCAGTGTATAAGAACCTCACACTCTGCGTCTTTCCAGACCCATCAGAAGGTTTGGCGACGCCGCATCCGGCGAGGCAGCCCGCACTGCCCTAGAGGTATTATCAGCAGCGGACAAAACCTCGGACCTATTGCTAATGCGTAAAGGGACAGCCTTACGTCCGGTTCCCACTTTCCCCTACTGGTCAGAGTTTCCTGACTCCTCCACAGTTCGCCAATCACTGTCGACTTGCAAGGACGTGGGGAACTGTAGTAACACAAGCATCAGGTACCGGAGTGATAATGCAGCCCAGGGCAGCAGCCTGAAGACTGTTGACCGTAATCAACAAAACCTCCAGCTGCTTACAGCCAACGGACAACTCGTTCAGAACCCGCACACAACAGGCGCAGTCCCTAGCCATCACTGTAAAGTAACTTAAAATATTGTATGTACCTAAACACGCGATACTATAACCCTCGAATGAAGAAAATCTAACGAACATTTACCAAATACACGAGAATGAAGCTCTAAAAAACAGAAGGACTTTCGAAATTCAAGAAAAATACTAGTAATAAAATTCAGAGACATTAAATTACGCAATTACTGCCCTGCAGGTGACACTGACTGAAGTGAAATGTCTCTGACTTCATTTGGATATGCAAATCACAGACGAAACCAGAATGAAACTTTCACTCTGCAGCGGAGTGTGCGCTGATATGAAACTTCCTGGCAGATTAAAATTGTGTGCCGTAACCAGAGGCGAGGTACTGGCGGAAGTAAAGTTGTGAGGCGACATCGTGAGTCGTGTCGGGATAGCTCAGTTGGTAGAGCGCTTGCACGCGAAAGGCAAAGGTCCCAGGTTCGAGTCCCGGTTCCGGCACACAATTTTAATCTGCCAGGAAGTTTCACAGACGAAACCTTGCGAGCGTGAAGGTCGGGGTGAGAGTTTAAAATAGGGAAAGATTAATTTTTGAAACTCACAACCACCAGCTGCGAACCAAATTCCTAAACATGCAAAAACACTGGAACTGTTATTGCGACTGTTTGACTCGTTTTCTAGGGGATGATATCACACGTTCGCAGCTTTCCTTCCCTGCATATGATTAACAAAACAAATTCATAATAAATTCAAGTTCATGAGAGAAAAGGGTGTACTAACTACTATTTTTGAAAACACGTGAAAGTTCACTTTATGTTGTTTATTTCACAATACTTGAACCCTGTGGCTGATACGTCTGTACGTCGGCACATTTATCAAATAAAGTTATAGCTCGAGAGCCCCCAGACAAAATGAATATTTGTCGCGAATTGTTTTTACACCACGTGGCTGTCTCAAACACCGTTTATGTTCATGTCTATGCGACGACACGTGTTACATTAACAAATCACAGTCACTTTAATTCAATGCGATGCACACCTTGTTCCACCGGCTAAATATTCACAAACACACAGTAACACTCGATTTAACTTGGTGCAGTCTACGACGAGCAACCACACGTGGCGATTGCCACAGACAAATCTCAAGTCACCACCTCGAGATCCACATGCCGACTGGTGCAGAGCGACGCCGCCCGGCCAGCCACACCACGTGGTCCCGAGTCCCCACTTCCTGCCCAGGCGCGCACGCACACCAAAAGCTCAACTGCCGGGGTTTTTTCCCCTACGTCATCAACTTCCCCATGTGAACTGTTCTAACCGATTTGCCAACATACAGCGCTCAGCCAATACATTTCTAAAACTTTACTTAAAATCAAAATAATTACACTACACATTAAACAAATATTTTCTTACGTTTTTATATTAGTATAAACATCCTTTGTACTGTTTATCATAATCGTGCAATTTCTTATATCACAGATAACTGATTTAACTGAATATTTCAAGGTAAAATACAAAAGATTGATTGAAAATAAAATGAAAAATAGTTAATATATTACTTTTATAAACAAACATTGCCATGCTAGTTGTGTAACTGTCTTGTCTTTGTTGGTAATTTATTACTTTTCATTGTCAATTAAACATATTACGTTATATGTGACTATATCAGCTAATGTATTGTTTATTTATCAACAGGCTATTTTGTAATGAGGGCCTTAAAGGTTCCTAACTGCATCGTATTACTTCAAATGCCAGTAGTATTACAATATTTGTGCACTGCACTGTGCCTGGCACTCGCCATTGTCCCTCTCTCCCCTCACCGGAAACGAACTGTAAAATCCTAAGTTGGAACAAGCCACCAACATCGGCCTGCTCGCTGGCCTCCCGTCAGCTACAAGCACACAGCAAATCTCAACGTGGAGAATTTCTACCTATGGCCTAACTATAAATGTTGTCACCCAACTGTGTACATACATTGCTGCCATAATTAATAAGATTAAAATTGTGTAACATTTAGTGCATTGGCATGGTCAATGTTTGCAGTGAACTTCATACTGTTTAATTATCAAATGCTATTAATTACCAGTATTTCTATTGGGCGGTAATCTCACAATACCCCCACTTGCGGCATCCAAACCATGTGCAGGATGGCGCAAGTAGCACCAAAATTAATACATTCAAATGAACAAAATTTTTAAATTACAAAATTATTGAATCGGATTGGCTCAAACACTATGCCAATTATGACCTCAACTAATGCAAAAAATAAATAAATAGATAAATAAAAAATAAACTGGGCAGTGAGATAATTTCCCAATATTTGTACCATTAAGACCACTTATAGTGTGTGCATATTTTTAAGAAAAGGATCCTTATAACTAATTACATCCATGAATTTTAAGTGTGCCTGTTGTTTATATACAGAATTGGCACCAAATTTATAATATTATTAAACTTTAGTCTTTAGAGAACCTTGTCCTACATGGAAAAACTAGAATTGTCACTATAAAAACTTTTGATGGTGTACACTCCACTTGTTTGAAGGAAATCTCTCACCACTTTGACACTGTGAACCCCAGAGTCATCGTTGCAGCAACTCTGGTCCATGGTGTATGGTCCTATGTCTCCGTCATTTCAACCAACATGCTGTTGCAGCTTAGATTCATGGCACTGGATCAAGCGTTCTTGTTTACACACGTCATATGCACCCTACATGGAACAGGAAAAGCAGAAGGCACTCATAAGTCAACATAGACAAAAGTTTGTCTGGACACCAGGATTCGGTTGGATTTGTATCCCACCCCCCTGCCATCCAGACTTGGTGCAATTGAAACTAAGCATTGAGACATGTACAGTAACATGTAAATCAACAGAATTAAGAACTGAAAGTGGCTGGTGTTAGTCATTATCAGATTAACCCAAACCACCATGCCTGCACTCTCAACAGCCATAGCTTCAGATGAAACAGACAAGAGAATATGTGGCCTACTTGGAGTTTTACTCCATCAAATAAAAAAAAAAAAAAAACAACCTGCCTATGTCAAAAATATATCTTAAAGCTCAAATAATACTACCAAAAGTATGTTATCATAGAGAATTTTCTCTATCAAAATGACACCTACAAGCATAAATACAAATCCTACCCCCTCGCAGCAAAAAAAAATTTATTTTTTGCTGGTGTGAGATTAAATTTGCATCCCTGTCATCAGCCTCTTGTGCTTTTCACAAGTACTCCCCACAATAAAATATCTAAGGTTAAAGTCTAATTTCAAAATTAGTTTCTCACAAAACATCTACATTTTTTAAATAAAATATCACCAAACCCTATTGATACTCAGGCTAGACAGAAAAATAGTTCTCGTCAACTGTTGTTGCAGAAATTGTTCAGTCAACAGTTGAGCACCATTAAAGAAACCAAAATGTGTTATCAGAATCAGTTTAATATAACAATACAGAGCATTCCCTATTAGACACATTACCTACCAAACACGCAAAGATACAGACATTAAAGAGCAAACACTGTCTTTCATTGAAACATTTCTCAATCCAATCCAACTTTAGCCAAAACAGCGACAACAAAACATACATTCCTCACTTCTGACCCATATGGTCAGTCACACCCACATATGCAACCCTGTCAGCTGACATTTTCATCACAATTTATCTAAGCCACAGACCCCACTGCATGCATCAATGTCCACCACTTTCTCGTTCTCCGAGTCACCCCACAACTCACACCACATATCCAGCCCTGCTCACATATACACACACATAAACAGTACACTCCCACTTCCTCTATCCTTTGGTGTTGGCATACATACATACATATTTACCTCATGTACCGCTGTTGAACTGCAACTCTGATACAAGCACATGTTTTAACACAAACAACAAAAGAAAAACATTTACAAAGATTACTTGTAAACTTGACCCCAATGCTTAAATCTAAACACACAAGTAGATACTAACACGGACCACAGAATAAATATACACAAATTCTTAACCTACTATCTACAATGCATTGAATCTCATACTTCATGATTTACACTGGTTTATGGCAGTTACTTGTGTAAGCATGCCATTAAATCTTTATCATTTACAACATTTTTGAATTTCACCCTCTTCATGCATCCCTCCAGACTTAATTCTAGCACTTTATCCTTATATTCCAACTGAGCTTCATATTTGCACAGAAAATCACTTCCTAACACTAGATTTAAACATAGACCTTTCATCACCAATAAATGTTGAATAAACAGCTCCTCCTCAATGATTATTTCAAATTCTGAGTTCCCTGCATTTAACACCCCTATTTTTCTTGCAAAAGCATAATTTTCTTTTTCCCATGCCACTAGCTCTACTGTTTTTAAATATTTTAAAAACCTAATCCAATCATCAGTCCCATAGTTATGCACTTCTTTGTTAATCCAACCTACATTCAACCCATCTTCATCCATGAATGTATATTGTTCATTATTATAAATGACAGATGATTGTATCTTATTCTCCTTATTCAATGCGATGCACACCTTGTTCCACCAGCTAAATATTCACAAACACACAGTAACACTCGATTTAACTTGGTGCAGTCTACGACGAGCAACCACACGTGGCGATTGCCACAGACAAATCTCAAGTCACCACCTCGAGATCCACATGCCGACTGGTGCAGAGCGACGCCGCCCGGCCAGCCACACCACGTGGTCCCGAGTCCTCACTTCCAGCCCAGGCGCGCACGCGCGCCAAAAGCTCAACTGCCAGGGTTTTTTCCCCTACGTCATCAACTTCCCCATGTGAACTGTTCTAACCGATTTGCCAACGTACAGCGCTCAGCCAATACATTTCTAAAACTTTACTTAAAATCAAAATAATTACACTACACATTATACAAATATTTTCTTACGTTTTTATATTAGTATAAACATACTTTGTACTGTTTATCATAATCGTGCAATTTCTTATATCACAGATAACTGATTTAACTGAATATTTCAAGGTAAAATACAAAAGATTGATTGAAAATAAAATGAAAAATAGTTAATATATTATTTTTATAAACAAACATTGCCATGCTAGTTGTGTAACTGTCTTGTCTTCGTTGGTAATTTATTACTTTTCATTGTCAATTAAACATATTACGTTAGATGTGACTATATCAGCTAATGTATTGTTTATTTATCAACAGGCTATTTTGTAATGAGGGCCTTAAAGGTTCCTAACTGCATCGTATTACTTCAAATGCCAGTAGTATTACAATATTTGTGCACTGCACTGTGCCTGGCACTTGCCATTGTCCCTCTCTCCCCTCACCGGAAACGAACTGTAAATTGTGTAACATTTAGTGCATTGGCATGGTCAATGTTTGCAGTGAACATCATACTGTTTAATTATCAAATGCTATTAATTACCAGTATTTCTATTGGGCGGTAATCTCACAACCTCTACACAACATTTATTTAACAAGTACAATAGAATAAAGCCCTTGAATAGAGATAAGCTAATCAAATGTACCAAACACGCGAGACTAGAGCTTTTAAAAAGACAAGCACTAACGAACTTTAAGAACTGATCAGTAGTAAAGATACAGGAAAGTTAAATTACGCTCCTGTACCCTACAGGTGTGACTAGCTGACACTAGATTGTAAAGCAGTATAGTTATTGAAATAATTGCTAGTATTCTATTTAATCATATCGTCCATGGCAGTGCGTAGTATTAACAGGCCGGGTTAAAAAAAAGGCGAATCTTCAGGGGCCTTTAACTGGGATTACGTCGATCTCAGAGATAATATGTGAAGTGTTTTGGATAGTGCTTGACTTACTGATTATTTGTATACTTACAAACAAATTGGCATGCTGAAGTTATCCTACCGAACAAGGTAAACTTTAACCAATGCACACTTACTACATCGCAGCCAAATCGAGAAAACAGATTTTATTTTCTATATTTCTTGTGGTCTAAGGTAGGCATTATATGGTTTATAAAAGCGCCATTTATTCATTGTTTGTTCTTAAAAAGGGAAATTCCCCAACGAAAAACTGAACACAGATCGAGCATGAAAACTGGAAGAAACTATACGGAAATGTGAAAAAAATAAATCAATAAATATTTAAATAAATAAAAATAAAATAAAAGAAGTAGTTACTGGTCCAAGAGCAAGATGTACAACACAGAGGAAATTAGAACAGTGTTCGGTTGTCCATGTTGCACAAAGTTTATATTTTTTGTCTTCCATTGTCCGTCCAGTCACTGACACGTCCTTCGACTGTACTGAATTTTGTGTTACATCCGTGTCGCACAACTGCTCTGTGCGAAGTTGAAGGATGTGGCTCTTCTATGGGAGACGCAAACGTTAGATGACAAGACCAAAAGTCAACCGAAAAACCACCGGAAAACGTCTGATCACACACGAAATTTGTGACAGTATTTGCGCATATGATAGGAATCGCTTACCGGCACACCTAACATGTACGCCTGATGTACGCGTGTGATGTGCCCCGTTGGACCAATATAGGTGTTTGTATGAAATTGAATGCGACCACTCCCAAAACAATGATGAAAACAACAGTTTCTCACATAAATGCAAATGTTCAAATGTTTGTAAACCTAAAGGACCAAACTGTTATGGTTAACAGTCCCTAGACTTACAGACTACTTAAAATAACATACTGCTTAAAATAACATTCACATATACACGTGCCCGAGGGAAGACTCGAAATTCCGACGATGACTAACCGCGCGCTCCGCGATAACGAGCCGTAGTACGCTCGGCAACTCCAACGGGGCACACGTAAGTACGGCAGAGCAACGAAACAGTTTCACACTCACGCAGAATTGTCTGTGCCTTTTAAAAAACGAAAAAGGTAAAAAATTATTTTTAACGTTTACGGTTTCCTTATGTACACCATCAAATCCTGCAAATGACCAAGCATATCTGAATATGTTCCAGAACTTATCCGAGCGAAATTTATTATATACGACGACGTGAAATTATCTACCACATCCCGTTCACTTTTTAATTTATTTCTGAGGTCTATGAGGCGTCTCGCCTGCACTCCTACTCATCATATTTAATTGGGACGGTAATATATTTTTCAGTATGAATCATATTCATTAATAATGAATAGCATGACAAGTACCAAGGCTACAAAGAAAGAGGAAAATGTCAAAGACCGGATGGATAGTTCATAATTTCGTTAACGACAAGAAATAAAAATACATGGTCGAGAAGAGATCTCATCATTCACCTCCCACTTTGCAACACATTTTATTTATTTTTACTTATTTTTGCCTGCTCCTATTTCGAGCAATATTGTCAGATCTGCAGTTGATATTGACAAGTAGACGTTCCACCGCAATGGCGTAATGGCATACAACGCCGTAGATAGGTGGTAGCTTTGCCGGATTGATCTTCTTAGCCGACCGCGGTGGCCGAGGAGACTGAGGCGCTCCAGTCACGGTCAGCACGGCCACTACGGTCGGGGATTCGAATCCCCCCTCGGGCATGGATATTTGTGCCGTCTTTAGTCTTAGCTAGTTCATAAGTAGTTTGTAACCTTAGGGACTGATGACCCCGTAGTTAAGTCCCATAAGTTCTACAAACATTTGAACAGTTGATCTTCTTATTGTTATTTTGTCTGTCAGGCGGCAATAAGTAACACATAGTAGCGAGCGTTAGAGATGAAATGTTGCATTAATTTGACGAACCGTTGACCAAAGCTCATCTTCGTCAGGTATTCGTGGTTGATGCGGTCGCACGATTTTTCAGAGTCTAATAATAGCGCGCCAGATTCTTGGTTGTTCGCCAGGGTGCATATGACGTCCCGTAACTCGCAAGCTGCTGTTATCGCGCTGCGCCCAGGCACTGCCGCATATTAATGGCTTCCCAGTATTTTTTGAAACACCGATTGTAGTCGCTGTTTGCAGCACTCGCAACGATTTTGAATACTGAGTTTCATAATGTGACTGGTCACAGTTCGCTAGTCTTTTTACTATTGCCTTTTTTTGGGTACAGGCATGATGAAACCTTTTTAAGCTAGTCCGAAACAGATTCGAGTTGCCACATTTCATTGGCCAGCTCGTTAGTCTTGGACAATCAGATCCCAATATAGTTAATAAATTACTGCGCAGAGTCCGTCAGGTCCGGGAGACTTTGGTTTTGCGGCGTTTAACACGGCTTGTTTTATATCAGCTTCAAGAACTGGGGCCTCGAGTATGGCGAGATCTTCATGCGACAGGGGGCAATGTATTTTTTTAATTTCTTTATTGATATTATCATACATAATAACCCATCACCTAAGATTAAATGGGTCCTAATTTTAATACATGTAATTAACAATGACATATTATTTTGAAACTACTGGTCACCCATTTAATTGTTACTATTACTATACATACTACCTTATCAGATACTTCATTGTTACAGGTGTGCCAGTTATTGACAAACCTACTGTGTAGATCTTCTGGCCGGCTCATTGAGCTAAGCCCGATGAGCGTGCCCCTGGCACTGGGCAGGCCTCTTCTTCATGTCACTGCAATCTCCCCCCCCCCCCCCCCCCGCAAGAATTAATCCCCAAAAATTTTTAATTTTACCTAGGAAAAAACTTACATACTAACCTATACTACGTCTTGTCAAGTCCGGGTGTTGCCACATCTCCCCCGATCCCAGGGATGGCGGATCCAGTCATTTTACTGACGTCCAGTCCATCTCTCGGTGACATGGTGGTTGGTTTTCTCACATCCGGTTGGCTTTAGTGATGAAGTCGTCTAACACCTTTTTAGAGATGGTATTTGCAAGTGTATCTAACACTCTGAACGCGTCGGGATCCCTAATGAGCTCGTGGGTGTTGTTGTTTGGGAGAGCCCTTCTTAGTTCCGCCGCCACGTCGTCGAATGCAGGACACTCATATATGATATGGTCAGGTGTTCCCTCCTCAGCTCCACAGCCACACGCAGTTGTAGTCTGCTTCCTAAACCGACATAGTTATGTCGGGTAGGGCCCGTGTCCAGTGAGAAACTGCAGCATCCCTCTTGATGGTTGAAGATGTTTCATTTTCAGTCTTTCGACTATGTCCGGGAGAAGGGCGTACGTCCTTCTTCCAGGCTCGTCCTCATCCCAGGCCTTTTGCCATAGCAGCATCCCCTTGCTCTTTATTTCAGCTTTGGAGTTGGCGGGTTCTCCGAGGATTTCCGCCACCCTGTCTTGCCTCCCTCTATGGGCCCAGTACCAAGCCCCCAGCTCTCTCACCCTGATGTCGAGGGGACAGAGTCCCATCAGCACCAACTGAACAATCAGACCAGTGCACCTCTGACTACAAACGGTTTCCGTGATACAAAAATATAGGCTTAATAAAAGTGAAATTTACTTGATGTTCAAATTATATATTTCCTTGTTCGTTTTTTAACATTAGTTCTGAATTGGATAGAACTGTTTTTATTTTATTGTTTTAAATTTTATTACATCGTGTTATCGACGGATAAGCGCATAGTCTGAAAACTGTTTTCAGGAACCATTTACAATATGCAATAATTAATTCCAAGAAATTAAAAAAAATATACTACTTTAAATTTTGTCTCTATAGTGAGAGCTTTCTTAATCAGCATAATTCGGTTCTGAATCTTGCATAAGTTCGAAACACTAGTTATTAAAAAAAAATACATTTCTTTGGGAATGAATGTAAAAGTAATGTCTTCCATTCCGAAAAATACTCATTAAAAACAACGTTCAACAATTTACAAGAAAGCTGTATCAACAGAAAAAAGATTACATTTGTTGCCTTTGAGATAACGAACATAGTTCTGTTAGTGTTGAGGGGGAAGCAGGGGGGAGGGGGTCGCTTGAATATTTTCAATTGGAAGGAGGTCGTTGTAATATTTTTAGTCTGAAGGGGATCGCATATTCGAAAAGTTTGAAAATAACTGTCCGATAGTTTCTGCAAACATGTACTGTGTGACTGAATTTACGCTACTATCTTCGACCACTTTCATTAACTTTGCTCTCTGACACTTCAGTGCTCTTAAGGTATGACGGAGGAAGTCTGTTTCCTGTGACGCTATGCCCTTCGGTTGCGACCTTGTGATGGGGCTTTCCATCGGTTTTCGGTACAGGTTCGTAATTTTTGCTTCGTGTTTCTTTATTCGTCGATAAGCGTCGGTTATTGCAACGTCACTGGAGTGGTACAGCTCGCGGAGACAGAAATAAAACTCTATCGTTTTTCGTACCAGTATGATTTCTGGTAAGCGTAACGTTTTACCGTTGAGGTAAGCTTCGTTTTTCGCAACGTAGGCTCCACTCGAAGGTCGTTCTGTATCTGGTCTGGGAGCGCGTTTACGTCTGAGTGCAGTTGCTGGTCGCGGTCCAGACTGCTGTCCATCCGCCACTAAAATCTTCCGCGAAACACTTGTGGGGTCTGGAGTTTGACATAACACTGGTGAACGCATTGGTCGGGAAAGCTAACTGGACCAATATCACAGTTTGCTACATTTCTGCGAAGTGCGTCAGCAACGTAAATTCGTTTTAAATGGGTGGCGGAGTTTCTGGTGATGTGGGTGTACGCTGCGCGGTCACCAAAGATTATTTCCCAGGTGTCGTAGAATTTCAGCCCGTGGACAAGGTGATACAGTTCGATACATTTATTAAAATTCGCGGTTTGGTCTTTTGGTGAAATTACGCAATTAAAATCTTCCAATTCAATCCTTCGTCAATGCAAACACCTAAAATTTTTGAATATTCTTCCTTAGCTACAGATTTATGTTAAAAGTAAATTTATTAATGGTGTCATGCTGTTTACTGTCTGAAACTGTATATCCTGGTTTTTATCAAAGTTTAATAAGAGTCCATTTGTAGAGAACAACTTAATACTTTTCTGAAATATATCATTTACAATTTTATCAGTTAATTCCAGTTTGTCAGGCTTGATAGCTATACTTGTATCATCAGCAAAAAGAACTAGCTTAGCATATTCGCGAATGTAGAATGGCAAGTCATTAATATATATTAAGAACAGCAAAGGACCCAAGACCGATCCTTGCGGGACCCTATTTTTATTACTCCCCAGTTAGAGGAATTAATTGTTTCTTCTATATCATGTGAACTACTTATTTCAGCTTTCTGCACTCTTCTAGTTAAGTATGATTTAAACCATTTGTGCACTGTCCCACTCATACCACAATAATTAAGCTTATCTAGAAGAATCCCATGATTTACACAATCAAAAGCCTTTGAGAGATCACAAAAAATCCCAACTGGTGATGTCTGGTTATTCAGAGCACTTAATATTTCATCTATGAACGTATACATAGCATTTTCTGTTGAAAAACTTTTTGGAAAACCAAACTGACATTTTTTTAGAACTTTATTTTTACTAAAATGTGAAGCAACTCGAGAATACACAACTTTTTCAAAAAATTTGGATAAAGCTGTCAGAAGTGAGATGGAGCGGTAGTTGTTGACATCAGACATATCCCCTTTTTTATGCAAAGGTTTAGCGATAGCATATTTCAATACATCCAGGAAAATACCCTGCTTTGAAGAGCTATTACATATAAGACTGAGAATCCTACTTATCTATTTGGAAAAAGCTTCTAATACCCTGCTGGAAATGCCATCAATTCCATATGACCTTTTACCTTTGAGAGAGTTTATTATTTTCCTAATTTCTGAAGAAGAGGTGGGTGAAATTTTAATTGTATCAAATTGCGTACGTATTGCCTCTTCCATTAACTGCCATGCTCCTTCTAATGAACATTTAGCTCCTATTTTCTCTAAAACATTTGAAAGTAAACATTGAAAATGTTTGCAACTTCTGAATTTTTGTTACTAAAGTTTTTATTTGTTTTGATGATAATACCCTCTTCCTCTGCTCTTGGTTGCCCTGTCTCCCTTTTAATAATAGTCCAAATTGTTTTAATTTTTTATCAGAGGAGCGTTCTTGTCGCGATTCCGGCCGGATGGTGCATACAAGTTGATAATCTGAATGCCGTTTATGTTACAGGAGATGCCGCGTCCATTAGTAAGCCGTATAAGGTTTGAATGAGGAATTCCATCACGTAGTGGTATTGGAGTTTCCGTATGATCCTATTTGCTGATATTTATTATAGTGACAAATCCCCGTAAGTGTGGTTCGACACAGACTTCTTGTAGTAGCGCAATGTCTACTTTAGTATAATACAGGAAGGCTACGAGCGCTCTATCTTTGACAGGGTTCTCAATTCTATCGATGTTTATTGATATAATATTGTACGTAAATTTATCAGTCAGTAGATTATCACGTATTGATGTAGACATAGACACACGCACGCATGTTTCCGAGCAGACACACATCAGTAGGCTACCACATATCCACGTACGAATACTCGTGCACATGCAACAATGGTATTTACGAATGCCCCTTATTACGCTTCGTGTCACCGCCCGCAAACCACGTATGATCCGGCAGTTTTCCTCGACTGTCATCAGAATCCACTGGTTCGTCGCTAGTAACTGCGGCCGGCGCTGTTCTTTCCGGCTGGCTGTTTTTGAGTTTTTCAGCGACGTGCTGTGCTACCGTTCGCAATTCTAACGGCCTTCCGCATTTTATTTACGTATTTTTTATTTTACTTTATTTATTTATTCATTTTTAAAAGTAGGAGCTGCAGGTTCAGGACCAGTCCAAGTTTTACCACTCACTTGGGGGAGGGTCTTCTCGTTTGTCAGTCTGGAAATGTTCCGTACTGTTCAACGGTGCGACGCGGGTGTCCTTCGACGTATCGCGGGCCTCGTTCTCGTCTAGCATAACAGACTCTGGTACTTGTGTATCGTCAGTGATGTTGTCTAGTGCGGGGCGGGTTTCAGGAACAGTGTCAGTCATTTCTCACGTCATCTTATACGGCGGGCCGTTGAGAGCCACGTCGGGGGTTAGAATGCCCCCTCGGGCATGGGTGTTTGTGCGTCTTTTGTATAAGCTAGTTCATAAATAGTTTGTAAGTTTAGGGACTGATGACGCTGCAGTTAAGTCCCTTAAGCTCTACAAACATTTGAACAATTTATCTGTACGGCGGTGCACTGGGCTGCGGCGCGGCGGGCAAGGCTGCCGCGGTTAAAGCACCAGATATACCGAGCTGAACAATCCGATGGCAGTGTTGTATGCTTTGTATCGAAGTAAATCAGGGAATATTTCGTGATTTTATTGTTTTACAGTAGTCTTGTGTAGTTCACGAACGAACTAGTTCAGAAGAGCGCTCCCACAGGCGAACTACGCGAACTAGTTCGCAGATCCCTCCCCTCTTAGTTCGTCCGCTCCTTTTCCGAAGACTGACGGGTAACAGCGAGAGGACATGATAGCGCGCAGAATCGCGTGATTCCCTTGCTGAGATGCAGCTCAGCTGTAGTTTTAGTAGCGGTAGCAAAAGCCAAAACAAGCGGACGAACTAAAAAGAGCGACCTACTTCGCGGCCGAGCTGCGAACTAAAAGGAGAGCTACCGGTCGAGAACTAAAATTTGCGCAGTAGGTCTCAAACTGTAATATGCGCGATAGGTCGCGAACTAAAACATGCGTGATAGATAGCGAACTAAAATATGCGCGATAGCTCACGAACTAAAATATGCGCGATAGTTCGCGTACTAAAATACGCGCGATAGATCGCGAACAGAATTAAAAATCACGTGTTTGCCCTCTGCTGATGAGAGCCATTTCGAGGTTAGCGTCTGCCTGCTAGATTACATACTTCAGTGCTACAAAATGTCTGTTTTGAAGTATTCTGCGCTCTGCAATATCTAATAAATTCCATAATGCCAAGATATAGAGATAACTCAAAACTTAAACGCGAGAAAATATCCACAAACTGTTTCTTTTGATTTGCTTGATATCGTTAGCGGCTCAAGCAGCAAGCGCATGAAGCAGCTAGGTGGGGGAACTTCGCCCTCCACATGCATGCGCAGGCCACGCCGCTCAGCCGTCACTAGGAACGGTCGAACTAAAAGTACGAACTGGTACACGGCAGAGCCGCGAACTAAAGTGAGCGCTCCCGATCGCGAACTATTATGCGCAAGTCTATTTCACAGTGTGAAATGGTTGGTTGTGATACTCCGAACTCCTGAAAAACTAGTAGACATGGTCGCTATAAGTTTTATCGTTTACCTTCAAACATAGATTGGCGTAAAAGGTGGCTTGTGAATACCAGACGCCAAGTATAGACGCCAAAATCGAGCTACTATCTGTGTAACGTTAAGAACAGAACCTTTTATTTTGGTTAACATAGCATACAGTCTGCTTAAATTAAGCTACTCTTTTTTATTTTATGTACACCAACTAAGGAGCTATTGTAGGGCTGTTAATGGTATTTTAGGTAATGCATGAGAGCAGCTGGCTTTACTCAAGTAGTGGTTTTTTAATTGTATTATTTCGAATTAGTTCAGTGTTTAATTAAATCTCTCTACACGGAAATATGTAGATCTAAGCCAAGCTATGAACGGCCTGTATGGAAAAAAATAAGAAAAAAGTTAACTTCGCAAAAAATTCGAACATGAAAGAAGTCGTACATTGAAGGCATTAAATTCAAAATGTATCATGCAACATTCACTTTATTTCAGAGTACATACTACCACTGAGGCTTTATTTAGTCGTTATCTAACGAAACCAGACGTTCGAAGTTATTAAACACATTTTGACGTACAAACTTCTCTGAAATATGGTGTGTGTAAAATTGGTGAAGCATTAGAGGGGGGAATAAGGGAAGTACACCATCGCAGTTTAACATCATTCCGTAAATGTTTTCGAATGCAACTCTTACTTACCGTAAACGTATATGGACGTAGGATTTATAAAACAGAAAATACGCCGACCGCGGTGGCCGAGGGGACTTAGGCGCTCCAGTCGCGGTCTGCATGGACAGTACAGTCGGGGGTTCGAATCCCCCCTCGGGCATGGATATTTGTGCCGTCTTTAGTATTAGTTATTTCATAAGTAGTTTGTAAGTTTAGGGACTGATGACCCCGTAGTTAAGTCCCATAAGCTATACAAACATTTTAACATTTGAATAGAAAATGCGATATTTGAAACGTATTTTTACTGTATGTGGTAAATATTTAGAACGGCATCATATGCCTTACTTTTGAATGTAAGTGAATGTACCACATCGCTAAATATCCATTAATCAATAACTTTAAGTTGCTTGCCTGTTACAGTCAAATGTAAGCAAACAATTTACTACGCTGTAATATTTTCTGTGTTAGGAAAGTATATTTAATAGCTTTAAGAGGACGTTAAAAAGCGTAAGTGTTCCGTCGTCGTTAAATGCGCGCTTTCAAAGTGACGGATTGTTCAATTGTTAAATAAGGTTAAGGGACTTAACTGCTTGGCCATCAGACCCTAAACTTACAAATTACTTATTAACTACATTGTACTAAAGACGATACAAACATCCATGTCCGTGAGGGGATACGAACCCCCGACAGGAAACGGCCTCGCGCATCGGAGCATAGCGACTAAATGCGCTCGGCAGCTCCGTCGCGACGGCGGATTGTTCTGCTTGCTCTATACAGTGCTTTAACCACGGTAGTGACGTCACCGGGCAGCCGGGCTGCGCTCTGCTCGCGCGTACCCACGCGGCTGGCGACTGAGGCGTATTGGGCGAACATCACCTAGAGAGAAGGCCGCGGTGCTCTCGTGTCACGTCACGCAGAGTAGGTAGCGCGCGCATAGCTGACTGGCTCGCTGCTTCGGCATAGTGGGCAACAACAAAGACTGGCTAAGGTGCTGCCATACTTGAAGCAAATTGAATGATCGGCCGCCATGTTTTACAACGTCACCTAGGTAACCAGTCGTCTGCTATAGCACTGAATCATGTCACTTTCACTTTGTGCAATGGCTTAACAAACCATTCTCTGCCTGATTACTGTTATTTTCATAGCCAAGCGAATATGGATAAAGGATAAATGATAGACAACAAGTGTGTGGTAGACAAATCGGAAAGTTTAATTACAAATCACACATACTCTGGATTGGCTAAACATCATCTCATTCAGACAAAAACATGCATTTTTACTGTTCTTTAAACAATATTAATTTCGTGTATCTTTGTCTAATCTGCTTACCCCTTTCCTCCGCAGATTTGGCTTTACATAAATGTGTATTCTACAACTGAAGTAATGTTTCAGTAACAGCTTTATTAGACTGGAGTAACGAGATTCCTCCCAAAATTCCGAGGATATCATTAAGTTAGTAAATAAAGTAAGTCTGTTTGCCAGTATTCTAAATACATCTACATACATTCGCAAAAGAAAAACGTTTCTACAAGATCTTTAGAGGGATTGAACACACTGTGTTTTATACCTTATAATCCGATTAATCCTGCTTTACTCTCATTTTAGGAGCAAGTACAACTTCTAAGCAATCTAAACACTCAAGTTTTTTATTCACTTGCCTAATGATGCTATCAGAAATATATTCACCTACTTTTTCGGAATATAATGTCAGAATTTCGTATTCTGGCACATAACCATGGTCACTGTGAATAGGCCTACTGCTCTCTGAATGACTTTAATCATGATTTGCAATAGGTAATAAAAGAGATTCCATGTCTCCTGCTTGGCTACATGACATATCTTCGAATGAAGCTGATTCAGCCACCTAACCCTTTTTTTTTTTTATCTTCTTGCTAGCGTTTTTGCTGATTTTCAGGGAACGGAAATATCGTCACAATCGCATTAGCCAGAAGCCGCTTTGTATCATTTGTTGCATACACGATTTCTCCTCAAAATGCGATGAACAAATGCAACTGTATGCAGTAGGTTTCCACTTATCTCGCCTCATATTGGCTAAACATCGCTTTGTAATTACAGCTTACTTTAGTTACAGTAGGACTATTGTATGCACAAATGTGGTAGGACAAAAGAAGAGTACACGAAATATGAGAAACGAAAACATACAAATACTTACTGAAAATAGGATATTGCAACAGCCTTGTTACTGCGATTCGTACAGTTATATGCTGCGCATAGACTCGGTACGATTTCAACTTAATAAATTACCTTTCAAGCTACACATAAAATGTGAAATCAAAACACGTAAACAGCGTCAGTCAAACTTTCGTATTCGGCGCACTACACGTTGAAAAAAATGGCTGCAACAGTTCCTGGTTGCTGCCACAAGGAGCGCTGTTAACCCTGAGACAGCCACTCTATGTAGTTTATATAGCTTGTGGGTGGGCCGTGCTGCAACGGCTACCCAGTCAGCTATGCGCGCGCAACCTACTCTGCCTGACGTCGCACGAGAGCGCCGCTGCCTTGTCTCTAAGTGGTGTTGGTACTGGGCGAAGGTCGCGGCATTGTCATGTGACGTCACGCAGAGTAGGCATCGTTCACGTAGCTTAATGATTGCACGCTACGGCATAGTGGGCCATACCCCAGCGGCCACCCAGTCAGCTACGCGAACGAGGCCAACTCTGCGTGACGTCACACGACAGCGCCGCGGCCTTCTCTCTAGGTCAGAGCCGCTCAAGGTGCATGCACGGGCGCATCGCACAGTGCAGAGTGCAGAAGACGGCTGCGCTTGTTGACGACGGTGCAAACCCCCACTCCTCGGCTTTGCGCCGCTTCTCTCTTTCCTTACGCCGCCTGTCTCAACCTTTTCAAAACTTTTACCCTGTTTTCTTCTCCGCCGGCCGCGGTGGCCGAGGTGACTGAGGCGCTCCAGTCACGGTCAGCACGGCCACTACGGTCGGGGGTTCGAATCCCCCCTCGGGCATGGATATTTGTGCCGTCCTAGTTCGTAAATAGTTCATAAGTAGTTTGTAAGTTTAGGGACTGATGACCCCGTAGTTAAGTCCCATAAGCTTAACAAACATTTGAACATTTTCTTCTTCATTGCCAAATACTTGTGCACACTAGGCGGAGAGCTTATTTTGGTGGAACACGATTACCGGTATAAAATAGATTTAAATAATATTAATAACTGTAATGATAACAATTTTAAATTTGGTTGCAACACAAATTTATCTCTTCTATGTTCTCTTTTTTTTTATTTTCAATTATGCTACTAAGATCTGGAACAAGAGATCGGCTGACAGCATTTTTGAAATTAATATTATAAATACTTGCACGCAATCTAGTTTTCGTACAAGACAAAACAGAAAAAACCTTTCACATACACATGTGGAGCCAAACATAGAAATAATCTTCGCTGCTTCTCTGTGTAACTTGGGAAATTCTTCCTTCGACAAATTGTGGAAGAACTCGAGCAAACCTTTTGTGTTGTAAAACAAATCCTTTCGGTGAAAATCGGTTTGCAAATCAATCAGTTCGAAATGTAAATCTCGTTTGTAGATACAGAATTCTCTTCTGCAAGAGTTTTCACCTTCCGCAATTCTTCCTCTCTGGCATACCCTGTGGTATCACTATACTTTTCTGAATGCAATTTGCTGTAGTGTCTTTCAATAGACGATTTTCTGACACACGTAATTAGTGTACCGCAGATTAGACATTTGGCTTTATCGTCACAACGAACACAAAAGTAAGAGAGTTCACATTCCGCTTTAAATTGACTTTCGGGAAAATTTACTTTTTTTTGGGCAGGTGGTTCCATTATTGTAGTAAATGTCTTGCGCTTACTTAATCCAATGTTGACTAAGCCGTCTGGCAGCGCATTCGGCAGCGTACAGCGACGGACTTACCCAGCAAGCCGAGTTGGGGAGAAGTATGCCGAGTTGAACCGATGCACTGTGCAAACACTCTCTGCACCTCGCTTTGCACGCGTGCGGTTTTCCGTGTTTGTGCGGCCCTGCTCTAGGTGGTGTTCGCCCAGTACGCCTCAGTCGCCAGCCGCTTGTTTACGCGCAAGCATGGCGCAGGCCGGCTGTCCGGTGACGTCACTACCGCGGCTAGCGAGGCCGGCGAGAAATACAGGCCTGAGCGCGCACTTCGTGCTACGTAAGCAAGGTAGTTCCGAGCCGGCGCGATCGCTAGCCGATTGGCCGGCCGCTGGGGCACTGCCCTCTGCGTCATAGCGGGCAGCCACTGGGCTAGCGATCGCGCCGGCTCGGAACTACCTTGCTTACGTCGCATGATGTGCGCGCTCAGGCCTGTATTTCCCGTTGGCCACGCGCGGCTAGAGCATTGCATTGTGAAAGCAGAACAATCCACCGCCGCGGCGGAGCGACCGAGCACATTGAGGCGCTATGCTCCAATGTGCGAGCCAGTTCTCGGTCGAGGGTTCGAATCCCCCCTCGGCCAAGGGGATTTTTGCCGTCCTTAGTATTAGTTACTTCATAAATTGTTTGTACGTTTAGGGACTGATGACCCTGTAGTTAAGTCCCATGAGCTCTACAAATATTTGAACATTTTTCAAAACTGAAACCGAACTTCAAGGTGTATTTTCTCAATTGAGACGACATTTCAGCACAATTATCAATGCAATCAGGCTCAGATGTAAACACCAGTGAGCGTCACTGTCAAGAAATGTCCGCACAAGCGTCCAACCACTGCGACGGCCGAGCCGCGACTGTTTCAGCTGTGAATATGTGCACCATGTTTTGTATAAGTACTTGCCTATCTCTATTTTCCTTTTTTCCTCATTTAAGTTAAACTTCTGTCTGTTGTAGTGAGTAATCTGTCCAGTTTTGGATGGCATATCGACTGCGTCATCTTACAACTAAATTTGGGGCGGAGGTGTGATGGGGAGTTACGGGAACCATGAGAAACACATGAGTTTGGTATGCGAAAACTACGAACCGTGAAATTAACCGAGTCTATAATTTTCATTTGCTGAAAATTGTTGAAAATTTTATCAAATGTTGCTAAGATCGTGTTCTCTAACTAATTCTAAATTTTTGCTATATATTTTTCAGTTATGCAAAAAATATAAAAATTGTTCTAGCCGTTTATGTGCAGGGCACTCAAAAATCTAAATAACGAACCAGAGGAAAGAGCTAGTATTTTAATTTGAAGCCTTATATTTATCTAGAAACTCCATTTTTCCATTTAAAATAATTTCGATGTTTATAAACCTGTTGCGCGAAACTACTATTCCCATTAGTGACTAAGCTTACAAATTACTTAAACTAACTTACACTAAGAGATACACAAACAGCAAGCCCGAGATAGGACTCGAACTTCCGGCGGGAACGGCTGTCTAGTCTGTAGCATGACGCCTTAGACCACGCGGCGATTCTGCACGGCTTTCGATAATTCATCAGTTGTCAAAGTACAACCGTAAAAGTGCCGAGTGTGCTGAAAGGCGGCATTCGGGCCGATATTACACTTGCCATCCGATTTTAAGAAATATACTAAGCGAAAAAAGTAATAGTTTCGCACACCCTGCAGTTATACATCCTCGCTCAATGAGAAATTTATTCTACTTGCAATATTCACCACACTTACTATGCAACTTCAAATTTGCTAAAGTATGGAACATATGTCATAGAGTTTCAAATGTTCAAATGTTTGTATAGTCTATGGGACTTAACTACGGGGTCATCAGTCCCTAAACTTACAAACTACTTATGAACTACTTACGAATTAGGACGGCACAAATATCCATGCCCGAGCGGTGATTCTAACCCCCGACCGTAGTGGCCGTGCAGACCGTGACTGGAGCGCCTCAGTCTCCTCGGCCACCGCGGCCGGCTTGTCATAGAGTTTAAAGAGGTGCAAACAATATGTCATTGGTTTCCTATCCGGCGTATGAGCCGGTGCAGTGTAGCTACATCTATCTAAACGGGCGTGCCGGTCGGTACGATCACACTTATCATTCCGTTTTAAGAAAACTTTCTGTAAGAGAAAGTGTGTTTTGCTGATCATATAGTCTGATAACTTACATCGATGAATAACCGAATTTCCTTATGTCATTCGTCATACACTGTATATAAACGAGTAGTGTAGCAATAGGTGTTTCTCTCCACTGAGATTCTACCCATGATGCATTGCGCGAGGTACCCCCAACCCCTCCTCTCTTGGCCACTTGCCCGACCGCCAATCAAAGGACGCCGCCTCCCATCCTTCCTGGAAGGACAGGACGAACTATAGAACTCTTAAGGATGAGTGTCATTGAACATTTAACTGCAGTTAGTAAGACGATGACGCTCTTCAGGAGAAATAACCAATAACAAGTAACGTACTCGTAAACGACATGTCCGTCTCCACAAGTGGGCATTTGCGTGGGTACAGCCCCCGCCCCAGTCCCCGCCACCGCCACTGCCCCCATCACCGCCCCTCCGACAGTCCTAAGGATTGCACACCCTCCCTCTACAAGCGGGTCTGGGACTCGAACCAGCGCATCCCCCCCCCCACCCAATTAATTTTCTTACCAACGTTATTACTTATCGTCATTCGCGATGTATGGGCCAATTATTTTATTTATAACCGTACTTCGTACAGTACAATTACCTGGGATAATAACTGATAACACCAAACATGTACCTGCACTTAACACGAGAGTTTCGTAAAGAAATGGACCACCTTCAAAACTGATCACTACCGCTCCCGCCAGCTGCCAGGCCATCCACCACCGGCCCCGATTTTTTTTTATTCCTAAATTGCATGCCAAATTCATTGTGAGATCCTATGTTTTCGCATTAACAATTAGAACATTCCGTTATTTCCGAATTGGTACATACAGTTTAAGTAACGTAATACATCGATCCTTAACTACATCTCATATGGAACGCAATTTTGCAGGTAAATATAGACACAGCATAGAGAAATCCCGTGTAATGCTACAGGTGGGTGTACCCTAAGGGTTGTATAACCTACGTACATTTATCGACAATTATTTAAAAGCAATTCTAACCCAACATTTAGGAATATCCAAGAAACTGTCCTTTCTTACGGAAATCGTCGCCCCTAAGGTGCCTGGGCAAAATAAATGTAACTCTTCACATAGACAATGCTTGAAATAGTCGACAAACGTGTTTTTAAAAAATAGTGCACATTAGATAATAAATGGAAAGTAATGGTAACTATCGTCACAAACTTGTCTGTGTCCATCTTAACACTCTTTTGATGTCTAGACGTAAAACACAACTATCTTAAATAATTGCTCTTGGTAGACACCACGGAAACGGTAATAACAAACAACGAACTGTCTAGAGATCTAGAGAAGAACTTTGTTTTAAAAACAAAAACGTCTAACAGTAACGTGAATACAGCTCGATCTCCAATTCGATCACAAACACACACACACACACACACAGTGTTCTCCCGGCCAGCTACAGTACATAAAAGAGCTATGACAGTCCTATCGATAAACATATGATAAATGTTTTAAAAACATCATAAAGTTTTATTATTTAAAGCCTTTGAGTGCTGCAGACGTGATAAGCCATGGCGCTCCACCTTGCCCTGGGGCTTGCGGACGTCGTTTACCGCGGCAGTTGTATTTCCAGTGGGTCCTGCAGACGGCATTTCCTGCACGGCCTGGCCTGTACCACGGCCTCCTCAATAAGAGGCCGGAGTCATCAAGTTGACAACGCTGTAGGCTGTGACGTCAGTGGGCCCAGTAGGCCGAGTAGCGACAATTTATTCGTGAAGTTCAGACGCCGTGCAGCCTATTCTATATTTGTAATCAGTTTCTTTTTTGGCGATATGATATCAACAGATAACACAGTAACTTCGGAAAGCCAATTTGTTGCACTAATATGCTGATCTTATGTTGAAATTGCGCATTTCGTTCTCATTACGTTGCGACGATCAATATTTCTCTATCACATTACGCACTAACAGTTCTCTCTTTAAAAAAATTAAGTTACGTCACGTAAATTTTAGGCTACGATTAAATTATCTTATTGCTGACAAAATGTTCTTTCTTTGATTTGTATTTTGCGTAATTTGGGGCAACTGAATTGTGAAGAATATTAAAAACAAAACCATCAGGTTACATGGAAAAGACATATTAAATCTCTTCTTACATGGAATCAAATATTTCTCTTCTTTATCTTTAACAGACATCACGAAACAGATTAATTAAAATTGTTTTATGTCCTTATGAAATAAGAAAAATTCATTAGTCAAGCCAAGATTGTCACCCACATGACAATCGAGAGAACTGAGAAGAAATACCATTATTAAAGACTTTTACAACCAATATAATAAACAGTAATACTTAAATTTTCATCCATGAAGGTATCCTGGGCTGCAGCAACCTGTAATATAGCCTATTGCCCCTTCCATTCTATTCAGATCTAAGAGTACAATATCTGTTCATATCTCTTCAGTGACAGTGAAGTGTAATGTAAATTTTCCTATTTGTAGAAATGTGACCCTCAGTTCCTTTTTATTTTCAACTGAAGAATTGCGTAACTATAATAAATTTCTTAAAGGCAATATTTTGTAGAAAATCTTTGTTCTTCATGACTAGTAAATCTTTCTACATAGGAATATGCTTTAACTAGGAACAAGGCTGCAATTCGTTTGTAAGAATATTGACCTTTTTTATTTTTTTTTATTTTTTTTTTTGTTTCACATAAAATGATCTGGCATTCTCTGTCGAAGATATGTGCTGTAACTTACCTCTTTAATTGCACTGATCCTGCCAAAGCACCTTCCGCAAGTAAAGTGGCTGTATAATGCCACATTACTATCTTCAAATTATATTTTGAAACACTTTATACTAGTCTTGAACTGTGAGCTATGACCTGTCGAAATACTGGTTTTACTGGCTTCAGAAGGAATTTCTCCAAGTAACCGATCTAAGAAAGTAATGGCAGTATTCCTTGTATGGTTTAAGTTATCAGACACTGTCATTGTGGGATAATGTTTGCTAGTGTGTAAGAAACACAACTGACTTTATTTAACTTTATCCACTTGAAATAAAAGCCTTCCTGGTTTCATCATAACCAACTTAGCAACAAGTTGTGCATAAATGAAGACTGGGATACCACCCGTCAGCTTTGACCCATAACATCATTAACATGTCGGAAAATCCACATACGGGATATCTCAATACTTCTGTATTGTATATAATAATTAATCTGTAGCTATCCTCGTAAATTACAATTACAGATAACAGAATGTACCATTGATCACAGGTCTCAGCTCAAAAATTATCACCTTCACTGCTCAGATGCGGAAAAAAACCCACTGTCAATATATACCTTACCATCAGAGGAAAGCTACAAATCACTTTTTAAACACAGAATGTTAATCTCTAATCTGTTCTGTTTGTAAACTATCGTTTTTAACGCAGCTACCACATAATTACTCAGGCGTTCTACATGCACTTAAAAACTACCGCAATGCGATGTCACAGGTCAAAGCTAATGGCGGTATCTCCGTCTTCAGGTGAGCAACAAGATGGCTTGTATTTGAAATTAAAATTTAACTGGTTGCTGCATGAGCTACACCATGAACTGAATAAAATATTTTAAAGTTATCCATGTATTGCAGATTATTTCATGGTGCTCATCTCCAACATTTATAAATCACAACATGAAGGGCTTTGGGTCATGGATGTAAAAATGTCTCCTTGCAATGCTACAACAGTGAGGTCAGACTATGAAACCAAAAATGTTTATATTTAATACACAATTTCAAATTTAAGAAATATATTGCAAGGACACCAAAGTTTATTCTGTGGTATGAACTACATTTTACATATATTGCACAGTTTGAAATGCTGCTGCAATGATAAAGATTTCTCAGTTGAATAAGTTGTCACTTTACCTGGAAGAACTTTTAAAGGTCTACAATTTGGAACAGTGGTGGAAAACAAAAATATTTCACTTTGTGTGGAGCATGCAAGTTCATGTAGCACGCTTCAAAGGTTAAATTTTACGTATCATGCTGGCAGTCTTGTGTGGAAACGTTGGCACTCATGTGACACTGGCATTAGCCAGTCACGTGACAACACAAATGTTTCATCCTGAAATCCTCGTTTAACGAGGCTAAATACTTTTGCTGAGTGTACAAGGGTACATACAAGAACCTGTCAGCTATAGAACAGCTTTAATTATTTACTTTGTGGTTTATGCAAAACACTAATCAAGTAATTCTGTTTGGATTTCTAAGAATATGAAAATCTTGGTGACGATTTTCTACCATGTTGGTGATGTCAAATAATCACATGAGGCTACTAGCATGGTAAGTAAAATTCCACCCACTTGAAATGTATACCAGCTATTTCTGGTGCAAATATAAAAACATACCAGAAATAATGGTGTCAGTACACATTCCTTCACTTGTGGAACAGAACAAAGTTAAAAGGAGCACTTTATGGTGGATGAAAAATATGAGTCTGTATTTCCAGATAATTTATTTCATGGCAATTACTAGTACAGTTAAATATTTTAAAATTAAATTCCACCTGGAAAGCAAAAACACAAAGGAAAAAATAGATCTGAAGTATTTTGATAAACAAGGTACAACAGAAATGTGGCGTGTGCCAGAGAAAACCCAACAAATTATTTTTGAAACATTCAGTCAGGATTGGTTTTTATTTTCTAGCCACCAGTAGTCTAGTCAGAAGTTATGAAATGTATTTATTTTTCTATTGATTACCACCTTCTTAAAACATGTTAAATGTTCATTATGCAGATTGGTGTAATTGTTTAGCAATATATTACACATAATGCAAACCAACTTCTTGTATACATCAGTAAGTGGTCTTCCACAAAGACATAAATCTGTTAGAAATATTTTAAGATAAACATGTGTATTAACTTCTTGGTTAACCACATTCTGCAGCAGAATTGCTTTTGATTTTTGCACAGGATAATGTTTGTTTCATGCTCTTGAGATATTAAGAGCTGCATAGCTCCATATACAAAATTGCCAAGTTCCACAACAATATCTGATGGCACAGTCAATCCACTATGGACTAGATTTTCAAAATATTTATCTGAAGTATGTCGCCCTAAGACAAAATCAGTGCACGTTTTACAACTGAGCTTTTGTGTTGTTTTGTGTGCTGCATACCCACAAACATACAGAAGCCCAGACTGGTCTACATGAACACTTTCAGTGCTTAATTTGTTCAAAACACTTAAAAATGGAGTCATGTCAACATCTGAATACATTATGTCTGAGGTGCTCACATCATTCAATATTTCTGGAGAGAATTTTACTGGGTCATATTTTGCTGACTTTATTCCCAAAACACTCATAACACGGAGTTTTTTTCTGATTCAAATACTTGAGTAACAGAAATATTGTAGATTCCTCCTGATAATTGGCGATATCTACTAAACTGTGACTCCAAATTATCAGTTTGGAGTTCTCCTGTCAGAAGATACTGCACACCTACACTACTGAAAGAATATTCAATAATTTCTGAAGTAACAGAAGTACTTTGATACAGTGCCTGATGTGTGTCTGTAGTTAGACAATTGGTAGAGTCCAAAGCCCTCCATCTCTCCAACCAAACCAAAAATAAGTCAAGAAACACTAGCCTGTCATCAGAAGCACTAGTGAAAGGTAGAAGCAATTCATTTTGTTTGTGAATTCCCTTTGTAGAATTCTTAATATTCATAATACTCCACCAACGCAGAATAATTTGAACAAAGTGTTCAGTCCCTGAATTGTCACCATATTCAGTTTTTAAGCCTGCAACTGTTGTGTCATTGAAAATATTGCACACAAGGTTGACATTCTGTCTTTCTAAGCTACTGGGATACACTGATTTATAGGTCAATCGAGGTGCTAATTTCAACAGCTGGTTCAGTTCCTTTCTATATAGGTTCTCAATATCTGAAAATCTTGCTGTTAACACTTCATTAGATGTAGATTCAAAATGGGGACATTTAAATGTTTTGTCACTGTCCCTTTGATTCAACCAATTGTTCCTAATGCTTTTCAATAATTGAACAGTGTCAAACATTAAGAACACAGGGGAACGACATGACATGAAATACTAGGGCCTGTTGGAATTTTTTACTAGCAGTGAAAACATATTCCTGTTAATCCTATTGTTATCAGATATAATAACAACAACAGTCAAAACACAACATCTTAAGTGTTAATTTGTGTAGATCTGAGCCTGACCACTGTCTGACAGGAACCAAATGAACAACTTCTTTGAAACTGCCATATAGAGAAGATGTAAGAAAGGCAAGCACATTTCTTGCCTCTGCTGGGACACTCTTTTCAGCATATCCATGAAGTTTCCCCCCTTTAAACTGAATACAAGGCTTAACATAAATTTCATCTATTTGCGGAATTACAAATCTTTCTCTCTCATCTAATTTATCCACTAGAATTTTAAGAAAGTGGGCATTTTCTGTTTCACTAGTTGGACTTATCTTCAATGAGGATGACAGCTGTTGAATATGCTTCACATGTGGTAAGATCAGTAATCCACTTGATCGGAGAGCTGCATAGCATGCTGGAGACTGGGTGTAGATGATGAAGGCATGTAACATCATATCAACTGAATAGGTTCGCTTATTCATAATGCTGAGTAAGTTTGTTAATAATGTTCTTTAATTCATTTAAAAGAGAACTAAAAGAGGGTATGTAGCTACTACAGTTGATATATCTGCTCAGAATATTTTCACTCTGTGACCACCTGTTTACTTTAAGTGAGGAAGTTAAAATCCAGCTAAGATCATCATATGTCAGAATGAAACCACTCACACAAACACTGGAAACAAGTTTGTCATTAATTTGTACACTCATTTTAACTGAGGTATGTCTGCAGAAAAATCTACACCATAAAAGACTATTTTACTGTCTATGACGTTAACACTCCACTTTCCTAAACTCTGTAATTTATCCTGATACTTGGCACACAAACACTCAAAATTTTGTGCAATGTCATATCGTTTAACCAAGCTTCAATCTTCTCCTCCTCTTCTTTGCGTGTACGCTTCCTTCTGGTCTCTGGATCACACCTTGTTGGAGGCTGAATCTTACTAAGATATGATGGTAACCCAGGGAATATTTTTGGCACAGCATTTGGCACAAGTAGTGGCCTCTGACGAGGGTACTCGTGACAATTCCCATCAGAATCCTTGTAAATTTCTACCCTCGAAACATCACTTTCTTCAAAATGTTTTATACAAACAACACTCCTGTTGGTAAGAGTCCAGTCTTTTCTGGGAATGTTTCTTATCCAGCGCTTTCTATTTGTCTCTTCAGTGGGGAATCTAAACACCGAGATATAACCCCCTTCCTTCTTGGATTTATAGTTGCTGCTGCATCCAGGAACACAACATTTTTCTGGCATCTCTAAATATATTGATGTATTCATTGTTAACATCTTACTTCAAAATATGAGGTACGAACAAAAACTGAGAAAATCGAAAGAATAGTTTGTTGTACACTTGGGCACCACAAAACTATCTTTGTTAATTGAGGTTAAACACAGTCACATTATATAAACACAGTCACATAACCGCTGTCAATTCATACAATATTTATGAATCAGAAACACTATTTTAAAATTCTATATAGATTCACGTTTCAATTCTATTAGCGAAAGTAATAAGAAGGTAACATAGCTGAATATATACGTTTAAAACACTGCAAACTTTAAAGAATACTATACTTACATTGTGTATATATTCAATTGCAGTAAGAACAGTGCGTTATAATTTTCGCAGTATCGAGTTTGGCACAATTCAAGCATCAAATCGTGTGAAACACACACAGCAAACGAACATCAACGAACGCCACTTTATACAAACACAGCCACGATGTAGGCCTTAACGCAACGTTGCTACAATTCAGCTCTCCGGCCTCTTATTGAGGAGGCCGTGCCTGTACCTGACCCCTAAAGACGGCATATGCCGCAGCTGGTTCCACTGCGCGTGGGCCTGAAGACTTCAACAGCCGCTCAGGGCTGCTGTTTACATGCTGACCGCCACAGCGTTCCGATCGCTTAGAATATTTATCAACCGATTCTGAGAAAACTATACACTGAAAAATTTTCATATTTTTATTCCTTATAGTGTGATATATTCGCTCGATAATGATCTGACACTCAATTCGTTATTCCATATAGTAAATTAATGAGCAAAATTTTGAAGAGTTCGCAGTCGAAAAAACGCATTGCGTAGACTTTAGGTATGGTTGATTTTACCACATAAAAAGCTGCGGAAGAAATGTGGGTAAGATATCTAAATTTAATTTTAGGTTGAGAACAGAACGATAACTTATTTCATTCTCGAGAAATAGGGTGTTATGTCCGACGGACAGACGCGGGAAGTGCGTGCCTTTCTGTCCATTCGGACTTGGCGGCTCTACGATATATTTCTCATCCGATTTTAAGAAAACAGTTTCCTTTGTACCTCCAGATCGTAAGAGTTCACTATGAATTCACTCTGTCATGCAGTGTAGCCCAATATTAAAACAGACTGAGAACATTTTCTTATCAGAGCCATTTATAAATTAATAAAATATTTGTGATTACAGTCCATGCTTTGATGATTATTTTCTTGCAAATTGCGTACTTAAACTTTACATGAACTACGGAAAATGCAAGGAGATACCCACTACATAACTTTTACTAAAAACAGAGAGCCGGCCGCGGTGGCCGCGGGACTGAGGCGCTCCAGTCACGGTCTGCACGGCCACTACGGTCGGGGGTTCGAATCCCCCCTCGGGCATGGATATTTGTGCCGTCCTAGTTCGTAAGTAGTTCATAAGTAATTTGTAAGTTTAGGGACTGATGACCCCGTAGTTAAGTCCCATAGACTATACAAACATTTGAACATTTGAAACTCTATGACATATGTTCCATACTTTAGCAAATTTGAAGTTGCATAGTAAGTGTGGTGAATATTGCAAGTCCCATAAGCTTAACAAACATTTGAAAATTTTTTTGAAAAACAGAGAAGTGCCTATACAATACCAATTACATATATGTGTCGAATATATATCTTGCTTTAATTCTCTGTTTCCTGAAATAATAGACTTAACACATTTCCAGGAATGAGGAAAAATTGCTTCAGGAACTGTATATTAATTACATATCTGAACGAGGATCCAATTAGTTTACTCAGTTCTAGGTAAAAATTTTTGCGTGTTTCCTTAATTACCTGTAAATAAAACCAAGAGCGCGTGATTAATTTAACCTCACGATATTATGCGGGAATTTTCTTCGCAAAATTGATTCAAGTTAAAATGTGTCGGTGGAAAGTGGCACATAAACGAAACTTCACGTTTAAGAACCTTGTATTGTTAGGTTACCACCAAATTTCACGTTCGTTATAGCTTAAGTCTCTGAAATATAACACGCCAAACGTTGGAAGTTTTTTATGAGAGCCGATTTTTCTTAGCAATTTTGCTTGAACTTTTCTGGCTATATAAAGCACGTAAAATTATTTTCAGTATTATTCCAATGAGAACGTATACAGTTGTACATGATAGCCACGTTTCATATCTTTCAACGAAATATTTCCCGAATTATAACGGCTCAAAGTTGTCAGGAATTCACGCTCGCCCTGCGCAAAATCGCGCATGGCGTCAAACAACTGATTATATCTCGGTCAGTATTGCTTCACCAAATCTTAAAATTCACCAATGTGCATTGGGGACATGTTAGAATGTTCACTAAAATTTGACATGGAATGACCCAGGAATTACATGTTAGCAACGTAAGCAGTTTCAGTGTACATTATGTCAACCGAGTCATTATTTCCAGATTCAAAGTTATGGAATAAGTATCCAGGTATACTGCGCTTATTTGTAATGTCAGTGAGCACACTGAGTGTGAGACTGTCGCGGCCGCCCTGGTTACAGAAATAGGCCAGGCCGAGGACGGCCGAGCGGACAGTTCCAGGCACAGACAATAGTCTGAGGAGAGGGCTGCCAACGCAGATAGACGGATTAGACGGCCACAACAACAGCCCTGACTCGGATAGCCAGACGCACAGGTGTACCACTCAAAGGGTTAAGTTTTTTTCTCTCCACACTCGTCGTTTAGACTACGTATACAACAGTCGACATACGTGTGTAAAATAGCGCAGGTTAGATGATAAACGGAATGCAACGGTAACGATCGCCACAAACCTGTGCGCCCAACTTAATATACACTCTTTCGGTAACGCAACAGCAGAAATACTGGTTGGGAGGAGGAAATAGAAGAAAGCGATACATCGATCTTAGGAAACGTTGTAAAATCTTGGAACATTTCGAAAAGAATTGTGTGCATTGTCTAATATTGTAACAGAACATAGTCGCTAAAGTGAGAGAGAGTATTATATTTCAGAACTTGATAATTCTGTTCTAGCCGGCCGCGGTGGCCGAGGGGACTGAGGCGCTCCAGTCACGGTCTGCACGGCCACTACGGTCGGGGGTTCGAATCCCCCCTCGGGCATGGATATTTGTGCCGTCCTTAGTCTTAAGTTAGTTCATAAGTAGTTTGTAAGTTTAGGGACTGATGTCCGCGTAGTTAAGTCCCATAGACTACACAAACATTTGAAACATTTGAATTCTGTTCTAGGAGAGGCCACAAAGTGCGGCTGGTATGATTTGTACGAGAGAGCGGGTTGTCGTAAGTCTGTCATTCTGTCTGAATCCAGCCAGGAAGACTGCTAACATCGCTTACAGATCAATATTTAGACGCATTTCTAGCGCAGTGGTATGTTCTAGATATAGTGCGTTTGAGTGACAGAGTGAGCTCTCGTTGCCTGTTGTAAATGGTTGGTAAAATACTGCGTGTCTAAGCTGCAGTTTTGTGCTGCAGTGTTCGACTTGAATCATAAGATATTGCCGATTTTCGCTATTTCTGTCAGTAAATTCCATATTTTTAAAACAATGTGTCTTTTGCTGTTTTTGTTGTTATATTACCGAAAGAGTTTGTTGAGATGGGAACACAGGTTTGTGGCAACCGTTACCGTTACATACCGTTCACTATCTAATGCGCGCAAGTTTTCAACACATCTGTCGGCTGTTGTATACGTAATCTAAAGAAAGAGTGTGGACAGAGAATGCTTAAAATAATAAAACTTTATGATACTTTGTTTAAGTAATTAGCATATGTTTGCCGATAGGACTGTAAGAATAGTTTTCTATAGCTGGCTGGGAGAACAGTGTGTCTGTCTCTCTCTCTCTCTCTCTCTCTGTGTGTGTGTGTGTAGTCCAGATACGCCAGAAATCCCTTTTCTTCCCAATATTGATCAGTACCTCTTCTAAGTTACGCGATCAACCCATCTAATCTTCAGCATTCTTCTATAGCACCACATTTCAAAAGCCTCTATCCTCTTCCTGTCCGCACTGTATATCGTCCATGTTTCACTCCCATACAAGGCAACACTCCACACAAATGCCTTTAGGAACGACAATTTTACACTTAAATTAATATCCGATGTTAACAAATTTCTCTTTTTCAGAAACGCTTTTCTTCCCACTGCAATTCAGCATTTTATATCGTCTGTAATGCGACCATCGTGTGTTATTTTACTGCCCAAGTAACAAAACTCATCTACAACCTCTATTGTTTCGTTGCCTAATCTAATTCCATCAGCATCGCCCGATTTTCTTACACTGCATACCATTACCCTTCCTTTACTCTTGTCAATACTCATTTTAAAAGCACCTTTCTAGACACAAGGTGAAATAGCTTTGTCATGGCTGGTTCTCCTTGAGACTTCAGTAGCTTTGATGGAATGTCATCTCTCCAGGGGCTTTGTTTCGGCTTAGGTCTTTGAGAGCTCTGTCAAATTCATCTAGCAGTATAGTATCTCCCATTTCATCTTCATCTATTTCGTCTTCCATTACTACAATATTGTCTGTAAGTTTATTTCCTCTGTAGAGCTCCTCTATATACTCTTTCCACCTTTCAGATTTCCCTTCTTTGCTGAGAACTGGTTTCCCATCTAAGTTATTTATATTCATACAGCTGCTTTTCTTGTCTCCAAATGTCTCTTTTATTTTCCTGTACGCAGTATCTATTTTTCCCCTAGTTATAGCCGCGGCGGAGTGGATATGCGCATTGAGGCGCTACGCTGCAATGCGTGAGGCCGCTCCCCGCCGGGGGTTCGAACGCCCCCCACCCTTCCCGGGTATGAATGTTTTTGTCGTCTTTAGTTTAAGGTGGTTCATAAGTAGTTTGTAAGTTTAGGGACAGATGACCCCACAGTCAAGTCCCTTATGCTTGACAAACATTTGAACCTGCATTTGGCTTCGAGCCACTTCTGATAGCTATTTTGCACTTCCTGTCAATCTCACTTCTTAGACGTCTGTACTTCATTTACTGCATTTTTATAATTTATCATTTCATCAATTAAATTTAGTATTTCCTGTGATATCCAAGGATTTTTGTAGGTCTTTCCTTTCTACCTATTTTGTCCTCCGCTGCTATCACTATTCCATCTCTCAATTATGTTCCGTGCAAAAATCTACCAGGCGGCTTCCTCTTTCATTCCTTTTGCCCTGTCCATATTCAACTACTATTTGTCCTTCTCTTCCTTTTCCTACTACCGAATTCCAGTCTCCCATCACAATAAATTTTTCTGCCCCTTTAACTGTCTGAATAATTTTCTTTAACTCCTCATACATTTATTCGATCTCCTCATCATCGGCAGAGCTAGTTGGCATACAAACCTTTACTATTGTAGTCGGTGTTGGCTTCATATCTATCTTGACAACGATAATGCGATTACTGTGTTGCTCATAGTAGTTTACCCGCATTCCAATTTTCTTATTCATTATCAGACCTACTCCTGTAATGAAACCAAATGATTTTGTATTTATAATCCTGTACTCTTCTGACCAGAATTCATGTTCCTTTTTCCATCACACCTCATTAATCCCCACTATTTCTAACTTCAGCCTATCCATTTCTCTTTTTAAATTCTCTAACTTTCCTACCCAATTAAGGGATCTAACATTCCATGCTCCGATGTGAAGAATACCAGTTTTGTCTTTCATGATGATCACATACTCCTGAGTAGACCCCGCCCGGAGATCCGATTTGGGGACTATTTTACCTCCAGAATATTTTGCCCGAGAGGATGCCATCATCATATATTCATACAGTAGAGCTGCATGTTCTCGGGAAAAGTAACGGCTGTAGTTTTCCTTTGCTTTCAGCCGTTCACAGTAACTGTGTGGCAAAGCCACATTAGCTGATGTTACAAGGCCAGCTCAGTCAAACATCCAGACTGTTGCCCCTGTAACTACTGAAAAGGCTGCTGCCCCTCTTCAGGAACAACACGTTTGTCTGGCCACTCCACAAATACCCATCCTCTGTGGTTGCACCAACTGTACTGCTATTTGTATCGTGGAGGCACGCAAGCCACACCACCTCTGAAATGTCTGTCGTTCGTAGGGGTGGTACGTCGATGAGTAATAAATTAAAAAAAAAAAAATACTGGTGCGGGTTCGAGTTCTGGGCCGGGTCGCGTGCAAGTTGTCGGTGAGACTGAGGTGGGGGCGGTGACGGCAGTGGGGGTGACGGCTGTTCTCATGCAAGTTCCCACTTGTGGAGGCAGCTGCTCTTCTTACTGTTAAAAACAAATGATGTCACAATTAAATTGATATGAATATTTAATAAAATTAGTCAGGGTCGGTGGGTATGAGGCGGTGGGGGCGGGGTTTGTACTCCTCCTTGTGGAGGCGATCATGTTGTTTACGATTACGTTACTTGTTATTTGAGTAGCCTGATATCAAAGGCGGACATCAGTCGTTTGCAAATAACTGATATAAACGCCATTTTTATTACGAAACGTGGAGTTAATACATACGCATGCTAGTTTGGTCATCGTTTAGTTGCAAATGATCACGAAACTAGCATGCATACGTATTAACTCCACGTTTTGTAATAAGAAATGGCGTTTATCTCAGTTGTTTGCAAACGACAGATGTCCGCCTTTGATATCAAGCTACTCATTTTTCATTCATTGTTAAGAGCATCATTGTCTTACTAATTACAATTACATGTTCAATGACTCTCATCTTTAAGTGCGGTATTGTATGACCTGTTTTTCCCAGAAGGACGGGTGGCAGCGTCCTTTGATTAGCGGTCGGGCAAGTGGCCTAGGATGGGGAAGGGGGGGGGGGGTTACGGGTACCTCGCGCAATGCATCATGGATAGAATCTCACTGGGGCATAACTCGTGTTGCTACCCTACTTAAACGTATCGATGCATATAGACAAATTGTCAAGTCTTTACTGATTTATAGAATTTGTCTTATACCGTGTATTTTCTCTGGTATCTGTGCAGATATTTGCAACTTTATTTTTTGAGTATATAACTGTAGTCTAACCAAACAAACTGTTGCCTGAGTCATAATTCCGCCTTACCAAAAATTTTGGTATGCAAACGTATTCCCTCTTTTGGTGCTTAAAGAGAACAGCAAATATTGGCCGTGGAAGATAACAGACGGTTCCAGAGGGAGAAAAAGAGGATGCAGGCTGTCATGATGAGGGAGACAGTGGAATTAAACATGATAACAGCCACCTACGCTAGTGCGTAGTGCTAGTGCGTCCATCACATCCGCAATTCAACTGACTTTGTGGAACGTCACAAGATCCTACGAATTTCGAACACAGACATCATGGTCAGCTTTGATGTTGTGTCTATATTCACTAGAGTACCACTCCAGGATACACTCGATTTAATCAGTAGATACGGGAATGGAGTTGGCGAATTTACATCAGCAGTTTCTCTCTCAGGTGTGCTCATCATCAGCAGGACCTCTACCACAGGGCCTCCATCAGCGCTCTAGAGTGGCGACAGCAAATCCAGCACCTAAGCTCTCAGCTGTCGCCTCACACACTGATGCACTGTAGTACTTTTCTCGAAGTTCCACGTTATTTCCCTGAACTGATCGGAATCGTGACACCAATCGTGCTGTAATTCCATCTCCCGAAGCATCATTCTGGGCGACCATTTCAAGGGGCAGGAGTCTGGTGAACCATCCGACAGGTTCGTGAGCCCGCCAGAACGTATGGACTCGGATGATGGCCGTTAGACGGCGCGCGTACCTGACGAGTGCTCTCATCGCCACTACAGCGCTGAGCGCAGATACACGCCTACCGCGCAGGCCAATTAGCGAAGCGGCCGCTCTATCCCCATGTCCAAAATGATCGGTCGGACGTAAACGCGGCGCCGTGTGGGACCGAGCGAATCGGCGAACGATATGACAGGAAACAATGCGAAGCGGCAGCTCTGTCCTACGTGCGCATTTAAATCGCGCGATGCCTTATCCCAATACACAACGAAAATGACTGTTTCGATTTTCTTGCTGTAATAAAATGCAATATGTATATGAAATAAAGCTACATCGCACCCTGGAGTCAGATTTATATATAAAATTTACTTTTACTGTCAAAAATAAAAAAAATGCAATATAAAAAAACACTTCTTAAAGTTTTGGGCATTTTCTTTTGTGTCCCAGCCTCGTCGCCGCTTTTGTGTCTCGTTTCCGTCGTAGGTGTCGGTGGCCGAGTCGAAAGACCGACACAGGAATAAAGGATGCACGCTTGTGCAGGTAGGAGGTGACCAGCCAGTGGGACAGCAGAAACTAGAAAAACTAGAGTAAATTAGAACGAGATCTATATTTCTTAGAGACTTAGTAATACTTAACTTTTACATAGCTCAGTACTGCAGAATGCTGATACATAGTTGAGCTAGAGGCCTGCCTAGTGCCTGTCCGATAGCCAAGTCTTAACTGGTGCCTATCTGATTCCGACGTGTTAACTGGTTCCTATCTCAGTCCCAAGTGAATGATGTCGTTCAGTTGTGGCCACGAGCGGAGCTGTAGCAGAGGGCGCTCGTGGCTGACATCGTAAGAACGCCGCGCCGTGCGAGCATGGCGGCGCGCGTCGAAAGTAGGTGGCGCGCACTTTTGACTTGTGCGACACCACATTTTCCTTCATACATGATACTTATCACTTATATTTGCAATAACAGCATGACGAAGCGTGCGTTTCTTCTACATTCGCTATAGTTTTTTGATTACTTAATTTTCAAGTAACCTATTGCATAAAATTGGATGGTTTTGCAGTTACAAATGTAGTCCCTGGATACCTTACGTTTGGTTGGTTTTATGTTATAGATTACAATGTACGAAATTGTTTTTAATGTTTAAAAGAAAGCCTTATATCATATAAGTTCAGTGTGGCTAACAGGATGTTGCACTTTGAAGGGGCTGGCACCGCATGATCGTCACGCAATGTGTTCACAGTCAGCATACATAAGAGCACATGCTCAAGCCAAGAGTAAAGGTTTTAAAAATTGCACATTTTTTTCTTGCGACAGATGACAATTCCCTAACTGCCTGGGAAGTATAGATGGGTAACACATTTGGATTAAGGAGAAAATGACGGTAATTCTGGTTCTATGTATTTCTGTTAAATATATGGGATTACTAACTGTCACTGAGGTAACTTATAGGTTCAGTTTGGTGAATGTAGAATCCTATGGATGATCCTCCTCCCAACACGCAACACAAATGGGAAGACTAAAATTACCCAGGAAATTTTTACCAGGACCCATTATCAAGTGAACTTATGTTTCTATAGTCAATATTTAATGATACCTTCTCCAGACGTAAGTACAGCAGGGGACACTATAGATGTTTGCAACAGTCGGTTACCTTGTTCAAGAACAGCAGTAGAATGTTTATTTGGTTGTACAACATCTAAATTTAGATTTTGTATAAACTTTTGGAAATTAATGTAGAAAACGCAGTGTACATTGTGAAAGCAGTAACATTATGTCACAACATCATCCGTAACCTTGAATCAATTAGTGAGGCTTAGGCTGCATTTTTCTAATGGGTACACGGAAATACACCGAAAGCAGCGCCAGATATTTATCAAAAGAGAGAGAATGCTTCTTCGCGAGCAGCCGTGGAAGAGAGAGAAATTTTTAGTTTGTGTTTTGAATACAATATTAAACATATCACGGGATCGACATTAACGTACGTTTGTTATATTACCTTACTTGTAGTACCAATTATTTTGAGAACCTCCACGATTTACAGTACGATAATAAACGGTAATTATAATTTTTATTTATTTTTTGTCCCACAATACGGAACGTTCTTGAACGGCATTGATCAAATTTTCAGACGCGCGAAAATATCAAACCGAGTGATCGCGTCCACTTTCCCGCATCGTTGTCGTATGTTGCAAGACGGACCGCGCGGGAATTCTACAGTAGGACATTTTGCTGTTGGACAATGTTTGAAATTTTTGCGCACTCGCCGCGCCTCGCGTTCGCAACAGTTGACTCACGCTGGCCGGCCGCGGTGGCCGAGGGGACTGAGGCGCTCCAGTCACGGTCTGCACGGCCACTACGGTCGGGGGTTCGAATCCCCCCTCGAGCATGGATATTTGTGCCGTCCTTAGTATAAGGTAGTTGATAAGTAGATTGTAAGTTTAGGGACTGATGACCCCGTAGTTAAGTCCCATAAGCTTAACAAACATTTGAACATTTGTTTGGCTGACGCTGGACGCTGCCTACATATAGGACGAAGCCACGGCACGCTCCTCACTAGTGTCTGGACTGCGTTTCGATTCGTTCACTTGCTACATCGTTGTTTTCTGGGTCCTTCTCGGAGACGTTTCGGTTCCGATTTTATTCTCCATTAGAACTTTCAATTTCGCCTTGTTGTTGTTGTCTGTGTCCTCTGTTTGTGTCATTAGGTGGTGTTCGTTTGCAGCGTCTCTCTCGCAACGCCCTCGGCCCCTTCTCAAGTCGCTTTCGATCCGGTCCGACTTCGATCTAACTGTTGTGTCTGCTCACGGAAGCGACTGTGGTGGGCTGCTATCCAATTTAATAAACTACACAGAACCAACGAGACCTCTACAACATGGAGCTCTTCTTTCCACTTCTTTTATAACAAATCTATCACCTGACGTCATCCCAAAATCAGTCGTACAAGGATAAGCCATAATGTTAGCTTGTGTAATGTGCATTTCCCATATTGTGGCAGTGGAGCTTTAGACACTATAGCACACATGCAGGTGGTATCACCCCTTCTTTCGCCCTCCATGTTACATTTGGACTGCAGGATACATTATTAGTAAGCTGCCACAAGAATTCAATACGTTTCGTAGTAATGTACGAACTTTCAAGGCTGAAATGAAGAGTTTCTTCATGACTCACTCTTCGTATTCTGTCAAATAATTCCTGCAAAAAGAAAAATAATTAAGCTAATATCTGTGCCACATTGTTGGTTATTTTTACTTATTCTTAGGCCTGTCATGATCATAGCACTGATAAACGTTTCACTTAATCTATTACTGTTCTTTTGTTACAATTTGATGTACTAACTTGTTCCATGACCATGAAGACTTGCTCCTCAGTTTGGTCGTGCGAAACGCGTTACATGTGAACAAATAAAAAATATTTAGCAACTAAGTCGCTGCAATAGGTCCTGTGATCCTTTGTCCCATTCTGCATACAAAGAGTACACATCAGCTACACGGTTGGTTATTTACGACCAACGCGATCACCTAATTCTCTGAAGGATTACCCGCAATACCTATAGGCAACTATCCTTCCTCAGTCCGACTCTGAAACATACACAAAAGATGGTTAAAGAGTTCTGCGAGAAATACTGCACCTGCTTACACCAAAACACAATTCCAATGCCTCAATACCGTAGTCGTTCCCCCTTAATACACCGCTTGCTTGTGTCGGCTCTTTCGCCCATAAGGTGCCCATGCTGTGAAATTATGGTCATGTGCATCTATACTTGACAGGAAAGCTCGCTGCAGATTTCACCACACTTTTGTGCTTCCTTCAGGGTGTTGCATTATAGGATTCAACAACAACAACAAAAAGTTCAAATGTTTGTAGAGCTTATGGGACTTAACTACGGGGTCATCAGTACCTAAACTTACAAACTACTTATGAACTAGCTAATACTAAGTACGGCACAAATATCCATGCCCGACGGGGGGATTCGAACCCCCGACCGTAGTGGCCGTGGAGGACGTGACTGGCGCGCCGCAGACCGCTCGGCCACCGCGGCCGGCTATAGATTTCCAGCAGTGGATATTATGACACTGCACAGGGAGAAACATGGAAGTCCTCATCAATTTTTTTTAGAATCATATGAGTGACAGATCACTTCCATGCGGGGAGGGAACGTTTTAACTCCACCCAGCTAAACCGAGGAAACACTGTACATGCCGAAGAAGGTATCGTAATGTAGTCCTCACCAGCTGCGTGGGTAATACCTTATAGTGGATGGTCAACCGCGGACATATCTGCATCTTGGAATACAGAGAGCTCCTTCATCACTTTACATGTGAGTTCAGAAAGTAACGTTCCACCATTCAGAGCCTGGGCTTCCTGGAACTTCTATAGAACAAGTGTTTCTACGCTGGCATCCCCTGCTGGGTATACAGAATGCGCCAAATAAAAGTGGCCTAGGGAACAAAATTCCAGGGTACAGATAAACAGCAAATAAAAGTAAATTCCGAACGAAATTGACTATATCGGATGCTGAAAGTGACCACAATTTATCTCTTGACACTTTTGCGCCCTGGTCAGTATTCTATTGCAGACGGCTCAAAGCAGGACTGCTGGAATTGTTGTCATCTCTGCTAGAATTCTCGAAGACTGTGAAGTGTGTCCTTGCCACACCAAGTAGTGGCACACTGACAAAATAGGTGACCTGAGTTGCCCGCCTGGGCTGTGACTAGACTGACCACTGACAACTACATTAGTCAAGCGTGTAGTTAAGCGTAAACGAGTTCCAAGGTAGGACCGGCTGTATAGGAAGTTCCTTTATCCTGTTAGAAATACCTGTAGGTCTTTTCCTGCTTTATTACTGCTGCCGCATAGTGTTTCAATATAGTATACGTTCGTTCGGACCACTTTTATTCGCCCACTCTATCTATTGCGTTTACTGTGAGCTAGGCAATATGATGCTACCGTAATAGTGGAAAAGTAGTTCTCGTTGCCCTCGCCGGCCACGGTGGCCGAGAGGACTGAGGCGCTTCAGTCACGGTCTGCACGGCCACTACGGTCGGGGGTTCGAATCCCCCCTCGGGCATGGATATTTGTGCCGTCCTTAGTTGTAGGTAGTTCATAAGTAGTTTGTAAGTTTAGGGACTGATGACCCCGTAGTTAAGTCCCATAGACTCTACAAACATTTGAACATTTGAACATCGTTGCCCTCTAATATGGTGTGTGATCACCTAGGACAGCCAGTACGGTTGCACACTTGCCTGTCGTGGACATTGTGAGGTTTTCAATCAGCTGTTGAACCATATTTGGCCATTCTTCCATGAGTACAATATCCAGCTCTGTAACCGTTGTGTCAGGTGCTGCTCTGGCTGCAACGCGTCTGCCAAGAGCAACCCAGACCTTCTAAATCGGGTTTACGTCCGGTGAACAAGCTGGCCACGTCATTCATTCAGTTCCCTCAGATTCACGATCAGTGTAGTTATCTAGGGACGAGCGTTGTCGTCCTCCGTAAGGAATCCATCTGTTATGGCACAAGCTGAGGGCACAACGAAAACTCAAAGGATCAAGTTTCTACACCTCTGAATAGTCAAACCGCTGTTCTGAACGACATAGAGGTCCGTACTTACACCAATACTGACTTCTGCCTACACTATTCTTCCACCACCATGATATGTTTCCTGTACATACACAGGATTGTTCAGAGTTCCGGGTTCTCTCCTTTTGAGGGAACGACGATTCTCCGACTCAACACAAAATTACACAATCTTGACTCATCTTTGAACAGGGCCGGCCGTCGTTCGTTATGACTCCAGCCCTGATGTTCCTCGCCCAGTTTCGGACTTGTTGTGTTATATTGCGCGTAGCGTTCCTGCCTGGAGGATGAGTTATAGATGGGATGCATTCTGTTCCTGTCTCGACGGCCTATTAACCAGAAATAACGGTTATCTCTTGCTCATGTTACCTTGGCCTTGCCTTCTTTCATATGTTCAAATGTTTGTATAGCTTATGGGACGTAACTACGGGGTCATCAGTCCCTAAACTTACAAACTACTTATCAACTAGCTTATCCTAAGGACGGCACAAATATCCATGCCCGATGGGGGATTCGAACCCCCGACTGTAGTGACCGTGCAGACCGTGACTGGAGCGCCTCAGTCTCCTCGGCCACCGCGGCCGGCGTTGCCTTCTTTCAACGGTTCCTGTTTTCTGAAATTGCGTCCAGGTCCTGGACGAAGCAGAAGCCTCAATTATTTCCTTGCCAATGAAGAATTTATGTATTTCAGCTCGGGGTGGGGTGAAACGTAGGGAAGGAAGGGTCTTCAAACTTAGCGTTTCTGCCGTATAACGGATTTCTGTTGTGACGACCCTGATAGTGTCGCAAAGTAGGTCCAAAATTAGAATATTATAGAGTGGGTAATAATGGCGATTGAAAATCAGATGAACTGACAAAGTGGTGAGCAGATTCGGACAGAGGCAGGAGTACATCCCCAAATGCGAGTGTTGCATATTGCACCAGAAACAGAAAGAAGCAGTGGACTTGAGCACGCGCGGCCGTCAAAACGGTAAACAGCAATACACAACAGGCGTATGCTGTACATGACGACATGCTGAACGTGAGTGAGTTACAGAGGTTATGGTCCCTGAAGACAATTAGTAGAAGGAAGCAGCTGGCGGAATAAATACCAGCCAAAAAGCGAGGATTGGCAGAGTTGGCCAGCGAGTAAAGTTGGAGTGGAGCAGTGAAAAGTGTCGGAGACCGGCAACGCCGGGTTCGCGGGCACTGAGGTCCTAGCAGCGGGGCACGCACCCGGGAACGTCGGAAGAGGAGCTGGTCCGCGGCCACGCCAAACGAAAATTCAAATTCAAATGTTTGTGTAACTTATGGGACTCAACTACGGGGTCATCAGTCCCTAAACTTACAAACTACTTGTGAACTAGCTAATACTAAGGACGGCACAAATATCCATGCCCGAGGGGGGATTCGAACCCCCGACCGTAGTGGCCGTGCAGAATGTGACTGGCGCGCCGCAGACAGCTCGGCCATCGTGACCGGTCACGCCAAACGACCGCCGCCTATCTGTCAGCCACGAGATCCCCGCAACTGGTGCCGCCAGTAGCAAGGGATAGCAGTCAGCTACCTACCTCCGTTTGACTGCACTGGTGACCTCCGCGGGAAGAGCAGCTGAAGACAACGAAGCAGAGGGCGCCCGTTAGAGTCCCAGCCAGCGCACCATCCGTCGCGACACAGCGATGAAGAGACGGGAGACACTCTACACGGGTCCCCGGGGCGCGAACACGGCACCACCGGCGCCGAAAGCGGGCAACACATTTCTGGCCGACCTACACTCCGTCCCGCCGCGTCAGCACCAACGCTCACACAGTCAAGCCCTCTGAAGGTCGCGGAAGAGAGGTTAAAAACATGTACAGTGGTTGTCAATAAATTTCGTTCTAAGTAAACGCTGTTTCACCCATGCTTCCACGCAGAGTCGAGATACGTCCCCCGCGCCATACGGCTACCCTGGTGATGCCTGACAAATATATGTTTGTTAAGCTTATGGGACTTAACTACTTGTGAACTACTTACGAACTAGGACGGCACAAATATCCATGCCCGAGGGGGGATTCCAACCCCCGACCGTAGTGGCCGTGCAGACCGTGACTGGAGTGCCTCAGTCCCCTCGGCCACCGTGGCCGTCTAAATATTATTAATAACAGTTCCAGTAACGTTCCCACCACGAGTCCCCTCCCCCACCCCACAAGATCCAGTTTCAATTTGGTATCAGCAAACTTGACTCGGTAGGAGGTAGGGGTGGAGCGAGCAGTCAACGTTATTAGGGGCTAGAAAAGTGAAGTAGCAATCGGAATGTTTTGTTATGCGGCAAGGTAAATATCAATAGTTAAGTTCTATATCGGGAAGTGTCCTGGTTGTTAGATGCATTTGGATGCATGGTAGCTGTAGTCATGTTTAAATAGGAATGGATGTCTTAGTTTATCTTCGATTTGCAAGTCTGATTTGTTTTGTTATAGCAGCAATAGTAAGTATAGTAATTTTGTTTTGTCGACACTAATAGGGAACATGATGGGAAAGAAAAACGGTACAGAGGTGGAAGCACAAGGAGTTTCCACGACAGACGCTATTCAGAGTTTGATAAATCCAGTAGCACAGCTGAAGAGTGAAGAGCACAGCTTTGCATGAGCAATTAAGTCAGGTTTTGCAAACGGGCACGATTCCACCCACTCTTGATTCTTCGCGGACTCCCTTGTGACTCCATTCACTGGAAAACCTGTGGAGGATATTGCGGCTTTCCTCGATGATTTATTAGCAGTATCTAAGTTACGGTTATGGACGGATGCACAATTGTTGCAAATGACAAAATTATGACTGGTAGGAGAGATTATTCTCGCGTATTTTGACAAATACCGTGTGTATTGTTTTCATCTGCTGCAAGCTGGTTTAAGTGTCACATTGTCACTTCCTTATTTCGTGTTCTCCTTTAAGAAACCTTATATTCCTGCGCGTTTAATAACAGTGTATTCCATACATTTTCTTGTTTATTTTGAAAACAGCCGGACTCAGTTTCATTGTTTTGACCGCGTAGTTACCACTGACCATAATTCAGTCAGCTGCCAGCCGCCATTATTGAAGTACTACAATAGTTAAAAGTCGATTGATTAGTTTTCGACATTCTACAGTTAATTGTATCGATAAGATAGATAGGATGTGTGCCTGCTGTGTGCGGACGCAGGAGTTGGCCGCAGTTCGCGAACAGCTGAGCGTGCTGTTGGCTACGGTCAGCAGTCTTCAGGTTGCTGTCTCGGGGTGCAGCGGTGGTGGGGAGTCTGGTGCGTCGATTAGCACACCCCAGGTGTCTCATGCGTCGCACTCTGTCCCTGCTAACGAGGCACCATCAGGTCGAGCCGCACTCTCCGCAAGGGGAGTGGCGGGTTGAACGGCGTTGCCGTTGCTCGAGACAGAAGGCCAATGTGGAGGCTGGACGTCCGTCCACGCTCGTTCGTCCTGTGAATGGACGTGTGGCCATTCCAGCAGGAACCGAGCAGGTGCACGAGGGAAGTAGGTTATTAGTTATTGGGAGTTCCAATGTTAGGTGCGTGATGGAGCCCCTTAGGCAGATAGCGTCGAGATCCGGAAAGAAGTCCAACGTGTACTTGCTGTGTCTGTCGGGATGTGGAGGCAGCCTTGCCAACGGCTATCAAGGGTGCGGGGTGCGGTCAACTGCAAGTCGTGGCTCACGTCAGCACCAATGAAGCATGTCGCTTGGGTTCTGAGGATATCCTTAGTTCCTACTGGCGGCTGGTGGAGTTGGTGAAGGCTGCTGCCCTCGCACGCGGGGTGCAAGCAGAGCTGTCGATTTTTAGCATTGTTCCCAGGGTTGATCGGGGTCCTTTTGTTTGGAGCCGAGTGGAGAGTCTGAATCAGAGGCTTCGCCGACTCTGTGACAGTCATGGCTGCAGATTTCTGGATCTGCGTTATCGGGTGGGGACTTGTAGGACGCCACGAGATAGATCAGTGGTGCACCACACGAAGGAAGCGGCTACTCGGGTAGCAGAGTACTTGTGGATTGCACATGGGGTTTTTTCTAGGCCAAGCGCTAGCTCTGATGAGCATTCGCCTGTCAACATTCAGACAGCGAATTGAGCCGCATTCGGTTCAAATATTCGACTATAAAAATATTTGTCCTGAACTTTCCATGAATTAGAAACTAAATTCCCAACTTTGCGGCGCTGCATGGAAATTATTGTGCTCAAATAGTTTTAGACACCTAAATCTGGCTAGATCATGATGTGGCAAGATTAGAAATATTTAGCGAGGCGTGGAATATATATCGAAAAGATAGCTCGGACATAACTGGAAGAGGAGTGTACATCGCTGTGGACAAAGATATTGCTTCTACTGGAATCGAGGTTGAAAGTAACTGTGAAGTTATTTGGGCATGTATAACAGTTCTAAGAGAAGTAAAGTTAATAGTTGGGTATTTTTATCGCCCCCCTCCCCCAGTGCTTCTGTAGCAGTTTTAGAGTCATTCAAAGAAAGCCTACAACAGGTAGTGCGTAGGTATCCGGGCCATGTAATATTACTCGGGGGAGACTTCAACTTTAAGAGTATGGGTTAAGACCTTTCTAGTTACATTTCAGGCGGTACAGACAAGCAGTCTTGCGAGCTACTATTGACCTGATTAACGATGTCTGTGTAGAGACAGGAATTAGTGATCATGATATACTCATAGCGTCGATGGTGACCAAAGTTCATAAACCAATCAATAAGACTAGGAGCGTGTTTTTGTTAGGAAGAGCCGATATGCAGTTGTTAGGATCGCACTTAGAAAATGAATAGACATCGTTTTATTCCGGTACATTGGGTGTAGATGAATTGTGGACTAAATTTAAATGCATTGTACATAAAGGGTTAGAGAAATATGTGCCTGTAAAGTCAATTAAGGATGAAACGATCCACCGTGGTATTATAATAATAATGTTAGAGAGCTATTGAGAAAGCAAAGACTGTTGCACTCTCGGTTCAAAAAAGAACACGCAAATGATGGCAGGCAAAAGTTAGCAGAGATTCGTGCGTCTATAAAAAGATCGATGCTCGAAGCATACAATAATTACCACAGCCACACTTTGACAAAAGATTTTTCCGAGAATCCGAAGAAAATCTGGTCCTATGTAAAATCGATAAGCGGGTCAAAGCCCATTATCCAGTCACTCGTTGATCATTGCGGGGCAGTAAGAGAAGAAAGCAAACGGAAAGCGGAAGTTATAAATTTAACCTTCAAGAAATCTTTCACGCAGGAGGACCGCACAAATGTACCATCACTTGGTCAGCGTAATAATTCCTAAATGGAGGACAGTAGTAGCTATTTTCGGTGTAGAGAAGCAGCTGAGAGAGCTAAATACGAAAAAGTTTGCTGGTCCGGATGGAATACCAGTTCGGTTTTACAAAGACTATTCTGCGTCATTGGCCCCTTACTTAGTCTTTAATTCAGCGCAAAGATCTTACAGATTGGAAAAAAGCGCAGGTGACTCCCGCTTATGAGAAAGGAAAGAGAACTCACCCACATAATTACAGGCCAATATCGTTGACATCAGTTTCCTGTAGAATATTGGAGCATATTTTCAGTTCGAATATAGTAAATTTCCCTGAGACGGAAAAGCTTCTTTCTATGAATGAGCACGTATTTAGGAAACATCGTTCATGTGAAACTCATCTTCCCTTTTCTCATATGACATCTTGCGAGCCATGGATGAAGGGCACCAGGCGGATTGTGTTCTTTTCGAGTTCAAAAAGGCGTTTGACGCGGTGCCACACTACAGACTGCTAATGAAGATACGAACTTATGGAATAGATTCACGATTTGTGACTGGCTGGAAGTCTTCCTGAGTAATAGAACGCAGTACATTGTTCTCGACGGCGAGTGTTCATCAGAGACGAGTGTATTGTCAGGCATGCCCTAGGGGAGTGTGATAGGACCGCTATTATTTTCCATCTACATAAATGATCTGATTGGCAGAGTAAGTTGTAATTTGCGGCTGTATGTATGGTGTATGGGAGGGTGTAGCCATTAAATGGCTGTAATAGCCTAGAGGATGACTTAGACAAAATTTCTAGTTGGTGCAAAGATTGGCAGCTAGCTCTAAATATAGAAAATGTAAGATGATGCACATGAGTAGGAAAAACAATTCCATAATTTTCGAATACAGGATTAGTAGTGAGCTTCTTGATGCTGTCACATCGTTCAAATATCTGGGCGTAACATTGCAGAGCGATATGAAATGGAACGAACATGTAAGGACAGTTGTAAGGCGGACAGCCGACATCGGTTTATTGGGAGAATTTTGGGAAGATGTACTACATCTGTAAAGGAGACCGCATACAAAACGCTTTTACGACCACGTCCTGAGTATTGCGCAAGTGTTTGGGACTCTCAGCAGATTAGTTTAAAGGAAGACATAGAAGCAGTGCAGAGGCGAGCAGCTAGGTTTGCTACTGGTAGGTTCGACCAATGTGAGAGTGTCACGGAAATGCTCCGAGAACTCAGTTGAGGACCGCTGGAGGAAAGACAACGGTTTTTCGTGAATTTCTGTAGAGGAAATTTAGAGGGCCGGAATTTGATGCTGAGTGTAGTACGGTCTTCCTGCCGCCTACTTAAATTTCGCGTGTTGATCACAAAGACAAGGTAAGAGAAATTAAGGCTCGTACGGAGGTATATAGGCATTCTTCTTTTCCTCGCTCAATTTGGGAGTAGAATAGGAAAGGAAATGCCTAGTAGTGGTACAGTATATCCTCCGCCACGCAACTTACGAAGGATTGCGGAGTATGTATGTAGATGTAGATGTAAATCGCATGAGGATTTTCGAAATGCATTAACATTTGATGATTTAAAGAAAGGATTGGTTAAACGGTTTCAAAAGCAGAATATTTGTAGATATTATAGGGAGAAATTAAATGCAGTGATCCAGAAGCAAAACTGAACACTGGAAAGTGTCGTGGATGGAATTAGGAAGATGAACGTGAATACATGCCAGTTAACGATGAAGATACTAGAATCATTCTACAGGAAGCCGAGTATAGAGCCTAAGACGTCTTTTAGCGTGGATTACCATCAGAAACTTCCCATTGGGTGAGGGGCGAGTTTCAAAAGTCATTGGCTGAAGCCGTTACTATTGCCACATCTTTCGAATAAATAGGAACAAGTAGAAGGAGCGACGCAATGTTTTCTCAAATGTTCAGATGTTTATCAAGCTTAAGGGACTTAACTGCGGGGTCATCAGTCCTTAAACTTACAAACTACTTATGAACTACCTTATACTTAAGATGGCACAAACAGCCATGCCCGACGGGGGGATTCGAACCCCCGACGGGGAACGGCCTCGCGCATCGTAGCACAGCATAGAGTATGGTGTTTTAGATGTGACTGTCAGGGACACATCGCGTAGAATTGTAGACAGCCAAAGTTTGGTTTTGCCATAAGATAGGGCACATAGCTAGGGAATGTAGGCCCAGGAAACCTTTCACGAATAGACGGGCGTTGAACGGGAATGAGATTCAGGAACCGTCGGCACGAGCCCCCATTAAATTTTCATGCGGTGATGACGCATACAAAGGCGGACTGCTGGTTATTAGGATTCATAGGTGGTAAGGCGTTTAGGTTTTTGGTAGATACGGGGGCCAACGTGTCAGTTATAAGTAGTGAATGTGTTAAGGAGCAGAGGTTTGACCCTCCCAGGTATAAGGTAATTGGAGTAGGTGGGGGGGGGGGGTGGTGGGCGTGTGCATTCAGTAGGATGCACCTCGGTAGTGTTTTTTGTGCGTAACACGCGTTTTCATGAGAAAATGGAGGTTGTGACAAAGGCAAGTGATTGGTATGGCTCAATTCTGGGGTTAGATTTCCTGAATAAGCATCGTGCTATAATCAACATCAGTCAGCAAACGGTGGAGCTTGGTGGGGTAATGTTCTCATTAGGTGACACTGCTGCGAGGGATGCACCGATGCGCAAGGAAAAAACAAATAAACTACAAGCGATGCCCTTAAAGGTGGATTCACACGATGAAGTACCGTTAGGCACCGGGGAATTTCTCTGGGTAGACGTTGACACCTCCTTGCCTGCTGATACACCATGCTTGGTGGAACCATTGGAATCCACTGAGGAATTGGATATGGCAAACTGTTTCGTGCAGAGAAGTATACGGCGTTTAAGAGAAACTGAAAGAGTAAAGAAGGTACCGATATTCATTGATAGTTTTGGGGCACAAGAGAAAGAATTAAGAAGGGGTAAATTTTTAGCTGCTGTGAGTACTTTTGAGGAATTAGATTGGTCTGATGATGGTAATTAGGGATGCGTCGAACCTCAATTTTACCGAATCGAATCCGAATACCGAATCTTAAGTATAATTTGTGCCGAATTTCGAACCCGAATCGAATCTTCCGAATCTCTAACCCAAATAATTTGTCCACTCAAGTACATATATATAAAAAGTCTATCACAGCCAGTGATGAAAATAAAGCCTACTGGGATGGATCCCAAACGTCAATATTACAGTAAAATTTAAGAAATAAAATTTTCATTTAGATTTTTATTTTAAATCCTAAGTATTTTTAATAACCCGCCCCACCCCTTAAAAGAAATTCGTTTAAAACATTTTGAGATATATGTTGTTTAGATGCTCTAAGAGATAATAAGAAACGTTCTTCACTATTGCAAACTGTTCCAATTTGATGAAATAAAAAATAATTTCATAAATAAGTCCTAGAAAGGAAAGGATTGCGTATTTTTTCCTTTTTCAAAGAGGAAGAGTCAAACATAAAACCTTAAAAAATGAGTACATATTTTGGATGTTGGAGAAATACATTCTTAAAAAATAGGATGTCTAAATGTTAAATAATTTTACATCGACATATCAGGCATTACATGTGTGATGTACAGGACATTCAGACACAGAGAAATCCGCGTTTTTTCGACGTGTGTATACTTGTTACTACCACGAAGGCATGTCAGAACTGTGAAAAGTATTTAACGAGCAGATTGCGCATTTCGGATTTATTTATTCTTTCATACATTTAGGATCACGTAACTTGTCTGCACCGAGTTTATATTCGTAAAAGATTTAAAAATCAATACTAGAAGTCAGTTGCCGTGTTTTTTTCTAACTGTTCGCGTTAATCATAACAATAATACAACTGTAAACATTAACGTGATACGCATATTCTCCCGTGTTCGCCATTGTCTTTCGGGTTTGTTACGCGGACGCAATTTAAATGTGGTAACAGCTAACACGGAAGATTACATGGCGTAATGTTTACATGTGTATTATTCTTATGGTAAAGAGAGTGTGGACTTTACGAATCACGATACATAGGAACAACACCTTGCCCCTAATAGAAACACACTTAAGTTTGTGCAGGGCAGTTGGTTCAGAGCACTAAGCAATAGAATATTTTTTACAAACTCCATTGCCATCTCTAACTTCATCCAAGTAGTAGCCTCGGTTTCAGCCGGTTTGGTCTGGTCAGCATACACGCCCAAGCTACGACCTGATCACGTGAACGCCTCTCAGGCGTAAGCGGAATCGTGTGAGCCTACGATTCGCCAACTACATGGTCTGACTGGAAGGAACCAATGGCAGGCTGAGGAGAGCACCACGTGAGGCTCTGAGGCAAGCGTCTGCGGGCCGCAGCCCCAAGGCGAAGCTCTCTTCCTCTCTGACTTCCGATCTGTTGAGATGCACAGTATTTCTCCCTTCCCGCCGAATGGCGCTTCCTCAACCATCTGACTTGTTGCTCTGAGCCAGCGGCGACCTCCCTGGTGCCTATGTAGCCCAACTATTCGCATAAACAATTTCTTATTCAAGTATTTTTTTATTCCAAATCCGAAGGGACGCCCCTTCCTCGCCTGACTACTCCCTGCCATCCTGTATAACTGATGTCAGAAGTGGGATAGTTCGCACCTTGATTATGGAAGTTGATTTGAGGTGAGTTCTGAACAGAGGAATCCAGCAGCCAGGTGTTGTAGTGTGACCAGTGCAGTTGCTACGCCGCTGCAAGTCAGCGCCACGCTGTTATCGGAGCGCAGCTACAGGACGCCAAGGAAGCGGCCGACCACGAAGCCGCTGCGCTGAGCATGCACAGCAGAAACTCAGATCTGCTGGCAGCGCACGTGTCCTTGTCGCGTCTACGCGACGGTTGCTCCTGTGCCGTGCTGAACTGAAAACCACCTTCTCGCGAAGTTTAAGAAAGTGCTGCCTGATGTCGGGCCGCAGAGTGCGCCAGGGGAGTGTGATAGGACCGCTATTATTTTCTATCTATATAAATGATCTGATAGACGGAGTAAGTTGTAATTTGCGGCTGTTTGCTGATGATGCTGTGGTGTATGGGAGGGTGTCGTCTTTAACTGACTGTAATACCATACAGGATGACTTAGACAAAATTTCTAGTTGTTGGCCGGCCGCGGTGGGCGAGGGGACTGAGGCACTTCAGTCACGGTCTGCACGCCACTACGGTCGGGGGTTCGAATCCCCCCTCGGGCATGGATATTTGTGCCGTCCTAGTTCGTAAGTAGTTCATAAGTAGTTTGTAAGTTTAGGGACTGATGACCCCGTAGTTAAGTCCCATAAGCCTTACAAACATTTGAACATTTTTTTTCTAGTTGGTGCGAAGAATGGCAGCTAGCTCTCAATGTATTTCGGTTTCGGTTTATTGGGAGAATTTTGGGAAGATGTACTTCACCGTTAAAGGAGACCGCGTATAAAACGCTTGTACGACCACGTCTTGAGTATTGCTCAAGTGTTTGGGACCCTCAGCAGATTAGTTTAAAGGAAGACATAGAGGCGTTCAGAGACGAGCAGCTAGATTTGTTACCGGAGGTTCGACCAATGCGCGAGTGTCACGGAAATGCTCCGTCAACTCTATTGGGGATCGCTGGAATAAAGACAACGTTCTTTTCGTGAATTTCTGTTGAGTAAATGTAGAGGTCCGGAATTTGAAGCTGAGTGTAGTACGATCTTGCTGCCGCCTACTTACATTTCGCGTAAAGATCACAAAGACAAGATAAGAAAAATTAGGGCTCTCACGGAGGCATATAGGCATTCTTTTTTCCTCGTTTCATTTGGGAGTGGAATAGGAAAGGAAATGCCTAGTAGTGGTACAGTGTACCCTCCGGCACGCACCTTACGGTGGATTGCGGAGTATGTATGTAGAGGTAGAGTGAAGATCCATCGCCGCCGTTCCATCCTGCCGCCATCGCCGTTAGGATCGTGGATTGCTGCCAGGGTCGTCCACATCACGTGCTCACAGCAGCAGCAGCCGCGCCGCAGCCACGTCGCGACGCCTCTCCGCCGCTGCCGCCACAGCCTAAGCGCAGATTTCGCCCCCGCCGCCGCCTCCGCCACGCCACCGGTTTCTCCGTCGCGCCGCCAGCACGCTGCCGTCAACACCGCCGCTCGCATCACCACTATTACAAAACCTTAAGCCTTATAACTAATCCGTGCATGAGTTGGTAGTGCCAGGACGATAATTCATTATATTTTGGGTAGATTCTAATATATTGTAAACATGCCTCCCAAAACACGTTAGAGAGGTAGAAGCATTTCGGAAAATTATTCACCAACAACCAGTCCCATAGAACGGTTTAAAAATCAAGTTGGAAGGTTGATTCATAAGAATAGTAGATTAGAGGAGAGATTATCTCAAGTCATCGCAAGAAACGATAAACTATCCGCTGAAAATAACCACCTGCGTGCCAAAGTTGCCACTTATCATACCGATTTTTCAGTGTCTAAAGTAGAAACATAGAAATTGGTATCCAAACTGATTTTGAGATGGAATTCGAACGTGTAGATATCGAAACTGTCGATACAGCTACCTCCCGCTGCCAGTTCCCCAGTAAAGGAAGCAGACGAAAGTTTAAGCGTGCTGCTGGACCGAATTGGTGTCCTTACGGCCGAGACACAACAAACGCCAAAACCACCCAATATTTTAGACACACTGCCAGCTGTTAATTTTATCCCATCTTTTTCCGGGAAGTCGACTGAAAACTTGAATACGTTTCTTCAGAATGTCTGGGACATTAATAAACATTGCGCTTGGCCTGACGAATTCATGCTAAATGTAACCCGCATGAAGGTCACTGGCAACGCTAGAAACTCTGTAGAATTGGTAGAGAACTCGAGCAGTGCAAGAAGGTTTGAGTATTTAGCAAATGGTTTGATCGAACGGTACTTTGACAAGCGTAGTACTAGTTACTATCGCGACCAATTTTTCACCCTACGACAAAAACCGGGCGAGGACGTTGAAACCTTTTCTTTGATACGTGCAGTATCATGTAAAACGTATCACCTTGGCAAAGATGAAGCAAGAAATAGCGTCTTACTAGAGGAAGCTGATTATAGAGCAATGGATGTTTTCATCGGAGCAATTGACCCTCAGATCGGGGTTCAGATAAAAGTTGCCGCTCCCTCATCGCTGCACTAAGCCGTGCACCTAGCATTTATTTGGGAGGATGCATACCGGTTCGTAGCCGATCCTCCCGAAAAGAAACGATCGCTATCATGTTTTTGTAGGACAGGTGAATTGCAGCCGATGCGGCCGACCTGGCCACATCGCCAACGTTTGTCGGGCAACATATTGCTCAAATTCTGTACGAGTAGGTCACCTTAGAGAGCATTGTCCCCAAACAAACAGGCAACGCAATCACAAAAACGCCTACAAGACGATCACACCCTCTGCGGAACTTCCGCGTGAGCCCCCATAAGGAAAAACCGTAAAACCAGAAACAGGCACAGGTATAAAAGTCAGACTGATAACCGTCGCTGTTTAGTCCCTTCCAAAACACAACACAACACAATAAAATTCATGTTGGGCCACCACTTGCAAAAACGGTTATGCCAGAGAACACCAAGGTTCCCTTGAGGCAGGATTATAAGGATGGTAATAACTCAAAGCCACCCCACCCTCGCCAGACACAGCAACCGACAGTGCTGACGTGCCAAGTAGACGACGAAATAGTAATTCTCCACGGGGAAATGTTCCGAGAGGAAGACGAAGCCAGCGTACGAGAATTAGAGCCGAATGAAAATTATAATAAATATCAAGTACGAGCCGACGTGATGCGGCCTGTTGATAGGAAGGCCGCCAAACATTCCCTTCCTGTAAGAGCCGCGCGGGAGTAGCCGAGCGGTCTGGAGTGCCACGTTGCGGATAGCGCGGCTTCCCGCGTCGGAGGTTCGTATCCTCCCTCGGGCATGGATGTTTGCGTCGTCTTTAGTATAAGTTAGTTCATAAGTAGTTTGTAAGTTTAGGGACGACGACCCCATAGTAAGTCCCATAGGCTTTACAAACATCTGAACATCCCCCTGTCAGAAAAGTTGGTTTTCTTGGTCGTATTAATTGAAAGGATAGAACTGTTATGACTGGGTGCTGTTAGTTTGCTTGAATGTGTGTTTGGATACATAGCTTTGTTGATAACCGTGAGACGCGGCCGCCCTGCGCTGCCACGGCAGAGTCCGCCCCCGCCTCGCCTGCACCGCCCCTCCTGCCCCCTCTCTGAGATAACGCTCCCTTCCCTCTTTAGTCCCTCTCCCCTTACCTACCTTGCCCAGCTGTATCACTGTGATATCAGAGTCCTCTGTACGCACTCCTGTGAGCTTGATAAACCTGTGTTCGTGACTGAGTTTGCGTAACCTGAAACTGTTACTTTGAGAGGTTGGACGATTAATCAGCAGCAAGCTCTAATTGATTCACGACCCGATTATTGAGCAAATTGCCACTGCAGTTACTGAGATACTAACCACTGCACCACACGAGTGAAAAGCGAGTCGTTTGAATGTTACAGAAGGTACAGTATATAACCTTTCCGTACGATTTTTCCGCTACTGAACAGACAATATTACCCGAAGCAGTAACCGGCGAGAGAAAGCCGTGCTGATTGTCATATTGTACGCGCTACCTACAAACGTAACAAAAAAAATGTTCAAATGTTTGTTAAGCTTATGGGACTTAAATACGGGGCCATCAGTCCCTAAACTTACAAACTACTTATCAACTACCTTATACTAAAGACGGCACAAATATCCATGTCCGAGGGGGGATTCGAACCCCCGACCGTAGTGGCCGTGCAGACCTTGACTGAAGCGCCTCAGTCCCCTCGACCACCGCGGCCGGCTCACAAACGTAACACACACGCGCGCGTTATCTGTCGTGGTGTGTCTACTGCTAAAAAATATTTTGCCCCGAACCCCTCTTTACATACGAAACGTGTGTGAACACCTGTGTTCAGACGAACGCAAATATTGCAGCGGATAGCAATACGCTGTAGAAAAGAGCGAGGCAATAGTCAAAACAGGTGCTTCCGCGCCATAGCTGTTTCTGACGAAGCATGCCAGTTGATCCTCTGTACACATGGTGAGCACTCTCTCATCTCATGTTCCATTAACTTCTCTTTCTTTAATTCCCTATACACACGAGACATTATTTAATTTGCGGTTTCTATTACCAAGAATACTGAGGTAGGAATTCCACAGTGAATTCTTTGTACACAAGCTGTGTTTATATTGTTACTAGCTGATAACCCGGCGTTTCCGCGGTATTTATTTATTTATTCCTGGCGTTTTTCAGATATATATTCATCTGTATAACGGCTGTATGTGTGTAAAACCTCTGGGGAATACAATTAGTAGTAAAGAAGTAATATATTAAAACTTGGTGCGTGATGGGGCACTTTTCCATGAACGTTACTGTTTATGTGCTCATATCTCATAAACTACGTGTCGTACTGTGATACAACTTAGAAGGTACACTTAACCGTAGGCGTACATACTGTCTGTAAAATTTCCTGCGGCTACAATTAATACTGTAGAAATTATAAATTGTAACGTCATACCGAATGCCGTAGTTTTAGTCCATGAACAGCGGAACGCTACTGTTTGCTTGCTCATATCTCATGAACTACGTGCCGGAATGTGATACAATTTAGAAGCTACATTCAACTATATATGCGTATGTTGTTATGGTCTTCAGTCCGGAGACTGGTTTGATGCAGCTCTCCACCCTACTCTATCCTGAGCAAGCCTTTTCATATCCTCATAAGAACGGCAACCCACATCCACTTGAATCTGCTTACTATACGCGTCTCTTGGTCTCCCTCTGCGATTTTTACCCCACACACTTCCCTCCAATGCTAAATTTACGATTCCTCGATGTCTAAGAATGTGTCCTACCAAGCGATCCCTCCTTTTAGCCAGGGTATGCCAAAAATTCCTTTTCTCACCAATTCTGTTCAGTACTTCTTCATTGGTTATGCGATCTACCCACCTAATCTTCAGCATTCTTCTGTAGTACCACATTTCAAAAGCCTCTATTCTCTTCCTGTCCGCACTGCTTATCGTCCATGTTTCACTCCCATACAAGGCAACACTCCACACAAATGCCTTCAGAAAAGACTTCCTTACACTTAAATTAATGTTCGATGTTAGCAAATTTCTCTTTTTCAAAAATGCTTTTCTTCCCATTGCCATTCTGCATTTTATATCCTCTGTACTGCGACCATCACATGTTATTTTACTACCCAAGTAACAAAACTCATCTACCACCTTCATTGTTTCGTTACCTAATCTAATTCCTTCAGCATCGCCCGATTTTCTAAGACCGCATTCCATTATTTTTGTTTTGCTCTTGTTAATGTTCATTTTATACGCTCGCTTCAAGACACTGTCCATTCCATTCAACTGCTCTTCCAGGTCCTTTGCTGTCTCTGACAGAATTACAATGTCATCAGCAAAACGCAATGTTTTTATTTCTTCCCCCTGAACTTTAATCCCTATTCCAAATTTTTCCTAGCTTTCCTTCACCGCCTGCTCGATGTACAAATTGAATAACATCGGAGAAAGGCTACAACCCTGTCTTACTCCCTTCCCAACTGATGCTTCCCTTTCATGCCCTTCGAGTCTAATAACTGCGGTCTGGCTTTTGTACAAGTTATAAATAACTCTCCTTTCCCTATATTTTACCCCTGCTGACTTCAGAATTTGAAACAGTGTATTCCAGTCAACATTGTCAAATGCTTTCTCCAAATCTACAAAAGCTAAAAATGTAGGTTTGCCTTTCCTTAATCTATCTTCTAAGATAAGACGTAAAGTGAGTATTGCCTCCCTGGTTCCTACGTTCCTCCTGAATCCAAACTGATCTTCCCCAAGGTCAGCTTCTACCAGCTTTTCCATTCTCCTGTAGATAATTCGTGTTAAAATTTTGCAACCATGACTTATAAAACTAATGGTTCTGTAATTTTCACACCTGTCTGCGCCTGATTTCTTTGGAATGGGGATTATTACATTTTTCTTAAAGTCTGAGGGTATTTCGCCTGTCTCATAAATCCTACACACCAGTTCAAATAGTCTTGTCGTGGCTGGCTCTCCCAGAGACTTTAGTAGCTCTGAGGGTATGTCATCTACTCCTGGGGCCTTGTTCCGACCTAGGTCTTTCAAGGCTCTGTCAAATTCATCTCTCAGTATAGCATCTCCTATTTCATCTTGATCTACGTCCTCTTCCCTTCCTACCACATTGTCTGTAAGTTCATTTCCATTGTAGAGCTGCTCTATGTACTCTTTCCACCTTTCAGCTTTCCCTTCTTTGCTGAGAACCGGCTTCCCATCTGAGTTCTTGATATTCGTAGAGTTGCTTTTCTTGTCCCCAAATGTCTCTTTTATTTTCCTGTAGGCGGTATCTACTTTTCCCCTTCTTATACATTCTTCTACAGATTTACATTTGGCTTCTAGCCACTCCTGCTTAGCCATTTTGCACTTCCTGTCACTGTCATTTTTTAATCGTCTGTACTCCATTTTGCCTGTTTCATTTACTGCATTTTTATATTTTCTCCTTTCATCGATTAAATCTAGTATTTCCTGTGATATCCAAGGATTTTTTGTAGGTCTTGCCTTTCTACCTATTTTGTCCTCTGCTGCCTTCACTATTTCATCTCTCAGTGCTACCCATTCCTCTTCTACTGTTTTATTTCCCCCTGTTTCTGTCAATTGTTGCCTAAATCTCCCTCTGAAATTCTCCAGAACTTCACTTTCCTTCAATTTATCTAAGTCCCATCTCCGTATTTTCCTACGTTTCTGCATTTTTTTCAGTTTCAGCCTACAGTTCATGACTAACAAGTTATGGTCAGAGTCTATATCTGCCCCTGGGTACGTCTTGCAGTTTATAACCTGGTTCCGGAATCTATGTCTTACCATTATAAAATCTATCTGATACCTTCCGGTGTCTCCTGGTCTCTTCCATGTATACAACCTTCTTTTGTGATTCTTAAACCAGGTGTTTGTTACGATTAAATCATGTTCCGTGCAAAATTCTACCAGGCGACTTCCTCTTTCATTCCTCCTGCCCAGTCCATATTCACCTACTATTTTTCCTTCTCTTCCTTTTCCTACAACCGAATTCCAGTCTCCCATCACAATTAAGTTTTCCTCTCCCTTAACTGTCTGAATAATTCCCTTTAGCTCCTCATATATTTCTTCGATCTCCTCATCATCAGCAGAGCTAGTTGGCATATAAACCTGTACTACTGTTGTCGGTGTTGGCTTCGTATCTATCTTGACAATGATAATGCGATCACTGTGCTGCTCATAGTAGTTTACCCGCATTCCTATTTTCTTATTCATTATCAGTCCTACTCCTGTGATACCCCCAACTGATTTTGTATTTATAATCCTGTACTCACCTGACCAGAAATCCTGTTCATCCTGCCACCGAACTTCACTAATCCCCACTATATCTAACCTCAACCTATCCATTTCCCTTTTTAAATTTTCTAATTTTCCTACCCGATTAAGGGATCTAACATTCCACGCTCCGATCCGTAGAATGCCAGTATTGTCTTTCCTGATGACAACATCCTCCTGAGTAGTCCCCGCCCGGAGATCCGAATGGGGGACTATTTTACCTCCGGAATATTTTACCCGAGAGGATGCCATCATCATATGTTCATACAGTAGAGCTGCATGTCCTCGGGAAAAGTAACGGCTGTAGTTTCCCCTTGCTTTCAGCCGTTCGCAGTAGCTGTGTGGCAAAGCCACATGAGCTAATGTTACAAGGCCAGCTCAGTCAATCATCCAGACTGTTGCCCCTGTAACTACTGAAAAGGCTGCTGCCCCTCTTCAGGAACCACACGTTTGTCTGGCCTCTCCACAGATACCCCTCCGCTGTGGTTGCACCTACGGTACGGCTATCTGTATCGTTGAGGCACGCAAGCCACCCCACCTCGGCAATGTCTGTGGTTCATGGGGGTGGATATGCGTATACTGTCTGTTAAATTTCCTGTCGCTACAATTTGTAGTTTTCAAATTTTAAATTGTAACGTCATACCGAGAGCCGTAGTTTTTCTCCATAAACAGCGGAAAAGTAGTAAAGCGAGAAACTTTTTTCCTTTCATCATTTTACTATGGTTGCCAGCGAGAAAAAGTTTCATAAAGGTTTGAAATTATGTTTAAAGTTTGTTGCAAGTCGCTAAGTACTGTCATTCTCATACAATGTATTTAGGAAGTCTCGCCGCATTATATGGCATTTTTTGAGATTTCTATTGGTTATGACGTAATATCTTTTGAACCATGTGCCGTATGTGATTCTTAACCATGCAGCAATTGTTACCTCACGGTAATTAATGTGTGTACCAAATGTGGTTGAAATCGGTCCAATGGTTTAGGAGAAAATGAGCAGCATTGTCGCAAAATGCAGCAGTTTTTCGCGTATCTCGTGAACTATGTATCGTACGTGAATCTTACACTTCCGGCGACCGTACTCATGGTTTGAAGCTTACGTGTACCAAATTTCACAAAGATTGGAACAAAACTGTAGATTTTTATGCAACACGTACAAATATGCGGACACTCTGCTTTATATATTAGAGTCTACTACGTCATAAAGAAGTGAAGCGAAGCCAATTAATTCTTTTTAACCTTGATGTGCTTTTCCAGAATGCTTTTTTTGCGTGTCCAAAATGATCGACACAGCAGCGTCTTCTCCTTTCGTCTCAGCTAGAGTGTGTGAAACCAGGAATCTATCTTCAGAATAGGTATTCTTCGACCGATCGAAATTGCTGTTGCTTACTGGTACGTCACACAGCGTGCGCCGCGAGCGCAATTTGACAGCTGTTAGCAGTGGCAGTCCCAGCTGACTGCCACGTGCTTCCAGCGAACCCACCTTGGACGATGGATCCTGCCCCCTCCATTCCCCTACGCTGATCCATATGGCGGATAGTCCGTCTGCGTTGCTGTGTCCCTGTCATCAACTGAGACTCGTACTCACTTCCTTCGCGCATCAAGGTGACCGCCCCTCCTCGACTAAATACTGTATGACACAGCCGAGCATACAGCTCGCGACTCCCATATTATAAGCAGCGTAAAGTAAATCCAATCACTCCTAACATTAACGTTCCTCATTCTCGTGTCACTTTTGGTTATCACTGTACCCTTTAGTGTGATTCGGCAGTAAAGGTGTCGAACCTCTGCCTTGATGTGTAGGAAACCTTTAAACTATCGGTTTTCGGGATCATCTGTCCTCAGTGACGAGAATACAATTCTTAAAAGCCTTCGTTCCATTGAACATTCTTTTATTGACAGTTATAACTTCAGCGGTTACCACTCTTGTCTTCCAAGGGGAGGCCGCCAATTGTGAAATTCAGATTCGATTCATACTGCGCATAATAAAAGCTCATGGCCAGAGGTGTAATTTGGCAAAGCACTAAGATGCACTTCTCAGCCGTCGTCGAGAAAATAGAAAATTAAAAAAAACCGTTGCGGTGAAATACTTTCTACGATTGATAGTTTTCTACAGCGGCGTGGCGCAGCGGTAAGCGCTCTGGTTCGTAATCGTAAGGTCGCCGGATTGAATCTCGCGGCATGCAACATGGAACTTATTTTTATTTTTTTATTTTATTTTTATTTTTATTTATTTATTTATTTTTTTTATTTTTTTTATTTTTTTATTTTTTTATTTTTATAATTCACGAATCAGAGTGATAGTTATCATAGAAATATGGAAAACATAAAACAGCACGACATCGAGCACATCTGATAAACAATTGTTCTTTAAATTATCTGTTGGGAAACACACCTGACTGACATTCTGAAAAATTGTTCTATCGTTCGTCAGGTTTGACTTACACTATACGTATCCGTTTTGGAATATCGTTTATACTACTTCCGTTAACTATACGTGGTAAACATTATGAAGACAATTAATAACATTTGTGAATTACTACTTTGTTTGCGAAAAACATAATGATGCTCGAAGTCGTCAGTTGCATATAATATATAATAAGTTGTTTGAAAGTCGTTTGTCGTGGAAAAACTGGCGACTTCGAAAATCAAATGTTATTAATCAAATTTTATTCAAAACGTTCAAATGTTTGTATAGTCTATGGGAGTCAACTATGGGGTCATCAGTCCCAAATTTTATTAATTCTCTTAATATATATATATATATATATATATATATATATATATATATATATATATATGTGTGTGTGTGTGTGTGTGTGTGTGTGTGTGTGTGTGTTTGTGTGTTTACATTTCAATTACAAAAAGCAAATAATAAAAAAAAGTGGCACGCCGCAAATTCGATCCGGCGACTTTCGGATTACGAACCCGAGTACTTACCGCTACGCCACGCCTCTGTACAATATTACCAATCGTAGAGAGTATTTCACAGCAACGGCTTTTTTTAACTGTCGATTTTCTCGACAACGGCTGAGAAGTGCATTTTGGTGCTTTGCCAAATTACACCTCTGGCCATGAGCTTTCATTATGGGCAGTATGAATCGAATCTGAATTTCACAATTGGCGGCCTCCCCTTGTTAGACGTAGTATTCATTACTACTGCAGTTCTTGAGGTCAGTAAGTAAGCGTATACAATGGAATGCGACCTAAAGAGCGCGGCGTTAATATCGCTCCAGTGAACACAGCCATGTTTACGCCAAGAACGTGTCCTGTAGAATCACGCCCGTCGGAACTGCTCTTAGACGTCCGTCAGGTTATCCACTGCCCCAGCACCCATCTGTCATCTGTAAGGAGACCACATTTATCAATTGTAGTTATGCGTCCGCTCATTCCAAACGTCCCGAGTATTCGGCTTGAGTACCATTTTGTCCTTGTCGGACTGTGTTTTATAAAATCAACCGGCATTTTTGCTATGTAAACTTCTGCACGATGAATCGCCTTTAATAACTTCCATATACTGACCTTTTTCACACATACGGAATTTTAATGGACTATCACTGACTCCTGCTTCACGCCACACAACTTTTAACGTTGAAAAATTCAACAATTATTTACAGTAAGAGAACACAATTACTTCTGTTAACTTTCTTTCGAGATGGCAGTTATAGTGAATGGACTTTGTGAACTTGGGAGTGTGGCCATTCGGCTTGCAGTTGAGGCAGCGGCCTCGCCAGTTGAAGCCAGTGTCGGATTGTGCACAGGCAGCGCTGAGCACAGTTCCCTTGTTCCTCGACTCCGCTTTGCCACTGTAGACAGCCTCACGTTCCCTTGGTAAATTATAGCCTTCTGTCCCGCTAACTTTTATAACAAGCTTCTTATGAGACAATCACTGCACGCCTCTTCTTGTGTGAAACTAGTTATTGCGCCCCACTTGCATTAATGAAATTACACGTCTCGATTTTTAGAATACAGATTTTCCTTATTATGCAAATGACTTAATCTTCTTGAGCTGGGAATTTTTTGAGTAGATTTTGTGGCCGAACTATTAATGCTGCTGTCAAAGACCCGCTCCTAATTGTTACGGATGCATTCACCATGAAAGCGTACAATGCGCAGCTTATGCTACTCTAGGTTAATTATTACCTCTAATGTAGTTATCCCATTACTATTGCCGTGTTTTGATATGTTATACGGGTTCTCGTATTGCGATGTGTTTTTATTTTCTTTAGATTGTTGGTACACTATACATTGATGTAGTAGCGTATTGCCATGTTTTCGGTGGTTCGAATCCCCCCTCGGGCATGGATATTTGTGCCGTCCTTAGTTGTAGGTAGTTCATAAGTAGTTTGTAAGCGTAGGGACTCATGACCCCGTAGTTAAGTCCCATAAGTTGTACAAACATTTGAACATTTTTTATTGCCATGTTTCTTTTGAACTCTGTTTTATCCATGCTGCTACAACACCAATACCGGATACTATCAGTTTCATCAGCTTCATTTGTATTTTTGTACTCATGCACTCAAAGGCTAAATGCCTGCATCTGGTATCACGAGTATTTTTCTGTTGGAATCAACTAACCTAATGACTAATCAAAATATCCACGGGTGTACTGCCGGTCTATAGTGTCCAACGGGCACAATATTTCGGCGATCATACATGTCGCCATCATCAGGTGAACTGACGGACTGAGCTCCTGGAAACGCGCCGGCACTGAGATCCGCACGCTACGGCTGCTCGAAGGGAACTGGGTTCTAGCCCGGTAGAGGGCGATTTAAATACCCTCGGCCCGCGGAGCGACCCCTCCGCGGTCCGCACCCCGCGCCGCGGCCGCGCAGTGGAACCGATTGCGCCGGCGTCTGAGATGACATCGGTGTGAGGGCTCTGTCCGACGTGGTCGTCACTTCGTTACGTTTGCTAGATTTACTCTTAATTGACACAATCGCTGGTTCCCAAGCTTTGCTAAGATTATAGCCACAGTCACGGTTTATGAGGTCGTCACTTGTGCGAATTTCAATGGCCTTTCTAACGACGCAGTCCCAGTATCTCGACGTCTGTACCAGAATCCTAGTGCGTTCATACTCCATCGCGTGATTCTCCGACAAAAAATGTTCAGCGCCCGCCGGATACATCAATCGTGTGTGCCTCTGGTGTTCAACGCATCGATCCTCGACGGTACGCATCGTCTGTCCAATATATGACTTTCCACACTGACACGGAATCTGGTACACGCCGGCCTTCCTCAAACAGAGATCATCTTTGGCACTCCCCACCAGTGCACGAATTTCATTCGGCGGACAAAAAACAGTTCCAACCTGGTGTTTTTTTCAAAATGCGGGCGACCTTCCCCGAGAGTGCGCCGGTATATGGAACGAATGCAGTGCCTATATCCTCCCTCGTGTATTCATCCGTTTCCACAGGTTGTGATGTAGTGGTTGGGCTGAGAGCCCGTTGAATCTGCCACTCTGAGTACCCATTTTTTCGAAATAAAGTTCTCAGGTGTTCCAATTCCTGGGGTAGACTCTCTGCGACGGAGATAGTGCGCACCCTATGTACTAGAGTTTTAAGTACCCCATTCCTCTGTGAAGGGTGGTGACAGCTGTCTGCGTGTAAATACAGATCAGTGTGCGTTGTCTTCCGATATACACTACGACCCAAGGTGCCATCAGCTCTTCTCTTGACCAAGACGTCAATGAACGGCAATTTACCCTCCGTTTCAGTCTCCATAGTGAATTTGATGTTAGGGTGTATGGAGTTCAGATGTGTAAGGAAGTCAAGGAGTTTATCCGTACCATGTGGCCAGATGACGAAAGTGTCGTCCACGTAACGAAAAAGCAAGTAGGTTTCCATTCAGATGATGCCAGAGCTTCCTCTTCGAAATTCTCCATGTACAAATTTGCGACCACAGGGGAGAGTGGGCTATCCATGGCGACTCCCTCCGTTTGTTCGTAGTATTCGCCATTGAAAAGAAAATACGTGGAGTTCAAGACATGCCTAAAAAGTTCGGTGGTCTTCTCGTCAAACTTCTGACCAATCAAATCTAGTGACTCTCGAAGGGGCACCCTCGTAAACAACGAAACGACGTCAAAACTCACCATGATATCTGACTCATCCAGACTGAAGCTGTTAAGACGTTTAACAAAATCCACGGAATTACGGATGTGATGAGGGCATTTACCCACATAAAGACTTAATATTCCCGTCAAGTATTTGGCCAACAAATATGTAGGTGCTCTGATGTTACTGACAATGGGACGTAACGGCACCCCATCTTTGTGAACCTTAGGGAGTCCATAAAGTCTTGGCGGTACCGGACCTTGAGGTAGCAGTTTCTTGGCGACACCCTCCGGTAAATCCGCATCCTCGAGAAGCGCCCTCGTCTTGTTCTCCACCTTCTTTTTGGGGTCAACGCTGATCTTCCGGTAGGAATCGTCATTTAGCATGCTCTGCATCTTTTCAGTGTAGTCCTTATGGGAGACAACAACCGTAGCATTGCATGTGTCAGCCGGTAAGACAACAATTTCAGGGCGCTCCCTCAGGTCACGAATAGCCGCCCTCTCTTTACTAGTGATGTTCGACATCATGGGCTTGGATTTCGTCAACGCACGACAAGTTTCACGACGTATTTCCTCAGCTGATTCAGGCGGAAGTCGAGCTGCAACCTGTATAACAGCACTAATAATTTCTGCGACCGGTGTGAACTTGGGGGTAGGAGCAAAGTTGAGCCCTTGCTCCAAAACTGAGACCGCTTTACAGATTTTATAAACTTGTACAACCCACGACACACATTTTACTATCTATGTGAATATACATATTCCAGGAAAAGTTTCATCGAACTGCAGTATGAAAGCAAGGATACCTTTCTGAGTACCCTGTAGTTCCGAAGGGAATACCGATTTCAGTTAGTTTTACCTCTCTACTCTTCCCTTCAAATCTTGTTTCCAACCCGGTGCACGCGGGCAATCTATCGTAGTGCGCAGTGCGAAGATTGATGTTGGAAGCTATGGTTTGGAAAAAAATATCCACTTATTCCAAAAACTCTTCCCTCTAATAACCTATACTGCCTTACACTTCGAAACCACTAATCTGACCTTTCTCTAAGTCCCACACCAAATCTGTAAAGTTTCCTGAAAAATATCAGGTAATGTTAATTTCATTTTCGCTTCTGTCCGATTGACTAAGAATCCTGGAAACTGAACTCTCATGACATGATACTTTCATACCTCATAAGCTGAAACACTGGAATCAAAATAATAATTATAATAATAATAATTTGTTTTCAAACAGAGCAAACGTATGGATCTGACTGTGAGATAGCTCTTATGCGGAATAAATTCATTGCCGGCCGCGGTGGCCGAGGAGACTGAGGCGCTTCAGTCACGGTCTGCATGGCCACTACGGTCAGGGGTTCGAATCTCCCCTCGGGCATGGATATTTGTGCCGTCCTTAGTTGTAGGTAGTTCATAAGTAGTTTGTAAGTTGAGGGACTGATGACCCCGTAGTTAAGTCCCATAAGCTTAACAACATTTGAACATTTGAATAAATTCATTAAACATCTTTGTCTACCATCTGTCAAGTGTTTCAGCAAGCCTAACTTGTTACTGTAACTGCTTGTTGATAGTTGTATCATTTCGCTGTCTGACGTCATTATTCCTTCCCTCAAATTGACGTCCCGTTGAAGTGATATTTTAGTGTTAGTTTGAAAACTTTTAAATGTATGTACTTGAGATTATTCCCTTGTTGTAATTTGTTGTTTGGAATAGAGATTCAATTTCAGATTCAGTGCCGGCCGCGGTGGCCGAGCGTACTGCGGCGCGCCAGTCACGGTCTGCCCAGCCACACGGTCGGAGGTACGAATTCCCCCTCGGGCATGGATATTTGTGTTCAAAAATTTAAAATGTTTGTATAGCTTATGGGATTTAACTACGGGGTCATCAGTCCCTAAACTTACAAACTACTTATCAACTAACTAATACTAAGGACGGCACAAATATCCATGTCCGAAGGGGGGGATTCGAACCCCGACCGTAGTGGCCGTGCAGACCGTGACTGGAGCGCCTCAGTCCCCTCGGATATTTGTGCCGTCTTTAGTATTAGCTAGTTCATAAGTTGTTTGTAAAGTTAGGGACTGATGACCCTGTAGTTAAGTCCCATAAGCTCTACAAACATTTGAACATTAGATTCAGTGACTTTTCTCATTTGTGTTTTCTTCGTGATTAATTAACCCTAGTGAGTTAATGATACAGCCCACATGCAACTTAAGTGATGTTCCAAATACGACAATAATAGTTACCTACAATTGCCTTGTCAATTTGTTTACCCGATTTTGTGCTCTAGAAAGTTCACATCGCATGTTAGTACGTTTTTAGTAACACGTGCAAGATCTCAACTTCTGCCTCTCTGCCAAGGGTAATATACATTTGAAACTCAAGAGTAGATGAGCACTTTCAGAAGTAGCAGTCTCACTAACAAATCATCAAGCCTTCTTGCAGACGGGTTGTATCGATCCCGAAGCCCAGAAATTTTTATTATTTTAAACCAGAGGCAAGATCGTCCTGTGTCACCATCACCGAACAATGATCGCTGAATTCCTTGGTTATACTTTCAGGCATTGACTTAAAACAATATACGAGGCTTGTGTAACCACCCTTAGTATACAGTCTAGTTTGTAAGAAGTGGATGTCATACAAGTTATGTTACGAGGCGCGTCCAGAAAGTAAGTTCCGTTTCAATTTATTTCCGCTGCAGTGCTGCGATTGCAATTCCGCGCATGTGCTGTAGACGATGTGTATCAAGGTGAAGAACGTGCGCAATTTGGAGATCGCTATCAGTTACGTACGCTTTGTTGTGCTTGTTTGAAATGTCGGCGTTGATTGAAAATCCCGCCGCCTGTGAAATCAGGTCGGTGATTCGGTATCTGAATGCCAGGAAAGTGAAACCAAGTGAAATTTATCGGCAAATTTGCGATGTTTACGGACCAAATGCGAACAGTCATTCGATGGTGATCAGATGGGTCCGACAGTTCAATGGCGGGCTTTGTGATGTGCACGATGAAGAACAAAGTGGGTGTTCACCTTTGGCGACAGAAGAAGTTTCATCTGTTACATCTGAAGTCTTTCCTTGTCGGTCATCTCTTCACCAATGACGACGAGCTGAAAGAAACTGTTTCCAACTGGTTGAAGACACAGGCGTCAGATTTCTATGAAGAAGGTACAGAAAACCTGGTGCCACGCTATGACAAATGCCTGCAAAATTTCGGCAGTTATGTGGAAAAGTAGTTTAAGTGTTGTAGAATTTTGTAAAATAAAAATTTCTTCTGTATCTGTGTACAATTCCATTTTATTTCCAAACGGAACTTACTTTCTGTACGCGCCTTGTATTATGAATTTTAAATGCTTCCTTAAATCAGTAAGTGAATTTACACAGGTAATAATTATGATAGAGAAATAGATATTGAATGTTTAACGCTACTAGAAGCGAAAAATTTAGTATTTGAAGTTCAGAGAATACGGAGCATTTAAGCTGTCCAATACAGCAGGCGAAGTCTGACTTAGAACGCGCCCAATTACCATGCAGCTTCCTTTGTATTGTACTACAAAACGTAGCGTGAAGCCCCTACTGCTGCATTAGCAGTAGCCCAGGGCGTAGTCTGCAGCCCGGCTGGTGTGTGTTGCAGCCCCTGTCAGCCGCCGCCCCGCCGCGGGCGCCGCCACGCCGTCTCGCTGCAATCGACGGCATCGCTACTAACCTTTGTAAGGCCAGCCGGCCTAACGTACGAGCAGCGATTCCATTGTAACTGTATTTTTGTGAACTAATACCTCTGAAACATAGTCTGTTGTAAACCTAGACATAAGTACCCCTTGCAAAAGTAGCGTTAAATTCAGCCTCCCTTAGTCGACAAGGACCCGTACCACCACCACTCTGTCCGACGGAGCAAATTCATACTCTATTATTCAACGTTAAAAGTATAATCGCTGCCGGCCGCGGTGGCCGAGGGGACTGCGGCGCGCCAGTCACGGTCTACACGGTCTACACGGCCACTACGGTCGGGGGTTCGATATCCCCTCGGGCATGGATATTTGTGGTGTCCTCAGTATTAGCTAGTTCATAAGTAGTTTGTAAGTTTAGGGACTGATGACCCCATAGTTAAGTCCCATAAGTTCTACAAACATTTGAATATTTTTTTTTTGTAATCGCCACTCCCGAGGAAGAGGGGAGGAGTGTGCAGGACCGTTGTTTCAGAGCACTAAAGAATGGAACAGTACATGAATTTTTTACAAACTCCAGTGCCACCTCTAACTTCATCCATGTAGTAGCCTCGGTTACACCCGGTTTGGTCTGGTCAGGCCACGACCCGATCACGTGAACGCCTGTCAGTTACAACATAAGCAGAATAGTGAGTCTACCAGTCGCCAACTACATGGTATGACTGGAAGTTACCGATGGCAGGCTGAGGAGAGCACCATTGAGGCTCTGAGGCGAGCGTCTGCGGGCCGCAGCCCCCAAGGCGACGCTCTCTTCCTCTCTGGCTTCCGATCTGTTCAGACGCACAGTATTTCTCCCTTGCCGCCTAATGGCCCTTTCTACGCCACCTGGCTTGTTGCTCTGAGCCAGCGGTGACCTCCCTGGTGCCTATGTAGCCCAACTAATCGAATAAACAATGTCTTATTCAAGTATTTCTTCATTCCTAATCCAAAGGGACGCTCCTACCTCGCCTGACTACTCCCTGCCATCCTGTATAACTGATGTCAGAAGTGGGATAGTTCGCACCTTGATTATGGAAGTTGATTTGAGGTGAGTTCTGAACAGAGGAATCCAGCAGCCAGGTGTTGTAGTGTGAGCAGTGCAGTTGCTACGCCGCTCCAAGTCAGCCACGCTGTTATCGGACCGCACCTACCCGACGCCAAGGAAGCGGTCGACCACGCAGCCGCAGCCGCAGTCACAGCAGAAGCTCCGATCTGCTGGCAGCGCACGTGTCCTTGTCGCGTCTACGAAACGGTTGCTCCTGTGCCGTGCTGAACAGAAAACCACCTTCTCACGAAGTTCAAGAAACCTCTATCTGATCTCGGGCCGCAGAGTGATTAGATTAGATTAATACTTGTTCCATAGATCATATATACGACATTTCGTAATGATGTGGAACGTGTCAGTTTAGTAAATGTTGTCTATACTTGACAATCAATATTTTAAGGTATTTTTTTTATTTTTTTTGTTTTGTTTTGTTTTTATTTTTTTAAGTTTTATGTAAAAATTCATCTACATTGTCGAAGGAGTTGCAATTCAGAAATTCCTTTAATTTCTTTTTAAATACTAGGTGGCTATCTGTCAGACTTATGATGCTACTTGGTAAGTGACCAAAGACTTTTGTGGCAGCATAATTCACCCCTTTCTGAGCCAAAGTTAGATTTAACCATGAATAGTGAATATCATCCTTTCTCCTAGTGTTGTAGCTATGTTTGAATTGGTTCGGATTGTTAATAACAAATTTCATGAGTGAATATATATATTGTGAAGCTACAGTGAGTATCCCTAGATCCCTAAATAAAAGTCTGCAGGATGCTCTTGGGTGGGCTCCAGCAATTATTCTGATTACACGCTTTTGTGCAATGAATACTTTTATACTCAATGTTGAATTGCCCCAGAATATGATCCCATATGAAAGCAGTGAATAACGAATCTTAAGTATAATTTGTGCCGAATTCCGAACCCGAATCGAATCTTCCGAATCTCTAACTCAAATAATCTGTCAACTCAAGTACATGTATTTAAAAACTCTATCACAGCCAGTGATGAAAATAAAGCTTTCTGGGATGGATCTCAAATGTCAATATTACAGTAAACTTTAAGAAATTAAATTTCCATTTAAATTTTTATTTTAAAAATTAAGGACTGTTTAATAACCTCAACCCTTAAAAGAAAATTGTATATAACATTTTGAGATATATGTAGTTTAGAAGCTCTAAAAGATAATAAGAAACATTATTCACTATTACAAACGGTTCCATTTTGATGAAATAAAAAATAATTGCATAAATGAGTCCTAGAAAGGAATGGATTGCGTATTTTTTCCTTTTTCAAAGGGGAAGAGTCAAAAATAAAACCTGAAAAAATGAGTAGATATTTTGGATGGTGGAGAAATACGTTCTTAAAAAATAGGATGTGTAAATGTTAAATAATTTTACAGTGCCATATCAAGCATTCCATGAGTTATGGACAGGACATTCAGACACAGAGAAATCCGCGTTTATTCGACGTGTGTGTACTTGTTATTGCCACGAAGACATTTCAGAACTGTGAAAAATATTGAACGAGCAGATTGCGCATTCCGGATTTATTTATTCTTTCAAACATTTAATATCGCGTAACTTGACTGTACAGAGTTTATATTCGTAGAAGATTTAAAAATCAATACTAGAAGTCAGTTGCCCTGCTTCATTTCTAACTATTCGCGTTCATCATAAGAATAATACAACTGTAAACATTAACGTGATACGCATATTCTACCGCGTTCACCATTGTCTTTCGGGTTTGTTACGCGGACACAATTTAAATGTGGTAACAGCTAACACGGAAGATTACATGGCGTAATGTTTACATTTGTATAATACTTATGGTGAAAAGGGTGTCGACTTTACGAATAACGATACATAGGAACAACACCTTGCCCCTAATAGAAACACACGTAAGGCCGTTGGTTCAGAGCACTAAAGAATGGAATATTTTTCGTTTGTTTGTTTGTTTATTTGTTTGTTTGTAAAGCTTATGGGACTTAACTACGGGGTCATAAGTCCCTAAACTTACAAACTAAAGAGAGAGAGAGACAGAGACAGAGTATTACATTTAGCCGGCCGCGGTGGCTGAGGGGACTGAGGCGCTTCAGTCACGGTCTGCACGGCCACTACGGTCGGGGGTTCGAATCCCCCCTCGGGCATGGATATTTGTGCCGTCCTTAGTGTTAGGTAGTTCATAAGTAGTTTGTAACCTTAGGGATTGATGACCCCGTAGTTAAGTCCCATAAGTTCTACAAACATTTGAACATTTTTTGAATGGAATATTACATTAATGTTTTACCAACTCCATTGCGACCTGTAACTTCATCCAAGTAGTAGCCTCGGTTTCAGCCGGTTTGGTCTGGTCAGCATACACGCCCGGGCCGCGACCCGATCACGTGAACGCCTCACAGCTACAACATAAGCAGAATAGTAAGCCTACCAGTCGCCAACTACATGGTCTGACTGGAAGGAACCAATGGCAGGCTGAGGACAGCACCACTGAGGCTGTGAGGCGAGCGTCTGCGGGCCGCAGCCCCCAAGGTGACGCTCTCTTCCTCTCTGGCTTCCCATCTGTTCAGACGCACAGTATTTCTCCCTTGCCGCCTAATGGCCCTTTCTACGCCACCTGGCTTGTTGTTCTGAGCCAGCGGTGACCTCCCTGGTGCCTATGTAGACCAACTATTCGAATAAACAATGTCTTATTCAAGTATTTTTTTCATTCCTAATCCGAAGGCCCCTACCTCGCCTGACTACTCTCTGCCATCCTGTATAAGTTGTAGCACGAAGGCAGCGGTTGTAGCGGCAGGCTATTGACGCAACACAGGCTTGCCAGCCGGCTTTACGTGGTAGCTTTTAGATAAGACTTCAGATGTAGAGATTTTGTTGCAACACTGAACACTTACTAAAAAGAATGGAAATAACTTTGAAACTAAATGCGAAAATATAAAACACTTATAGTAGACTTATAATACAAATTTTACAAAATGTTTATAATAGCAATTAGATACCAGTAAAGTAATTCTGAATCAGTATCACTTGATTCCTTGTTATTCAGTTCCTTCTTACTACAGAGCATAATCTCTTGTACAATCTACTGCATTCGATATCTAACATTTGTAAATGCCTGTTACGCAATCTGATTTGGAACCCATGTACCATTATTCCATTGCCACACTTGTGCCTTTTACACGACCAGTTGGTGTCAGTTGTCTGTCACTTTTCGAAAGGCAGTCAGTGTTTAAGCTTGACCTTAAACAATTTATAGAAACAGACGTCAAGTAGTTGCTGAATTGACATCATTCTGCCTGGATGGCGCACGATTGGAAATTTTTTCCACATAATAAATGTTCAAATGTTCAAATGTTTGTTAAGCTTATGGGACTTAACTACGGGGTCATCAGTCCTTAAACTTACAAACTACATATGAACTACTTACGAACTAGGACGGCACAAATATCCATGCCCGAGGGGGGATTCGAACCCCCGACCGTAGTGGCCGTGCTGACCGTGACTGCAGCGCCTCAGTCACCTCGGCCACCGCGGCCGGCACATAATAAATAACTTTCTTCTTGAAATCCTAGTGCTTAATTACAGTTCACTTACCCCAGCACTTCACAAAATTCGACGAAACAGTACGTGAAATCAGAATGAAGCAACTCATGCAAGAATCCTAATGCCTTATGTATTGTTGGTATTTACGTAAAAAACTTATTTTTGTTGCTACTAATATTTGAAACGCTGCAATACTAATGTTCTATTTCCTTCGTTGGATGGTCTATTCAAATTCAGTAGTCGAAAATAAAAAGGAAATTACACTCATCTTTCTTTTCTTCCTTTCTACGAGTGCAAAAGTTAGCTCCAGTATTTATATTTGCGCCTGTAAAGCAAACCTGAGTAGCAATGCTTATATTGGACGGGTAAAGTTACTTGTGGCGGTTCCAAGCACCATTTTTCAGAACTTTGTTCGCTTCGTACTCAATTTAAATCCCGGGAGGTTTTTTTGGATACCAAAAACGGGAAAAAGGTTCACATTAGATTCGGGTAAATACGCTAGATTGTTTTCACAATAAGCACACAACTACGTAAGTTTCGTAGTGATTCCACTAGAATAAATCCAAAGCGAGATCGTTTTGTTGTATGACGTCACGTCTTTCAGCGGTTCTACGGAAAATAAAGTAAATAACGCAAACGAATGCGCCCTGTTATGCAAAATAAACTACAACATTGGTAACTGAAAGTTTCCCTATAACACGGAAAGGGCAAGGGTCAGCAGAAGCGGAAACGGGGATCCGGGGAAACATGGGATGTGCGTCAGGCTTCATATAACTCGGGGATATCCAGTATAGCAGTAGTAAAGGGAAGTAGTTAGGAATCATCGTATAGTTAAGATTGTTTTTGTTGTTGGCTTTTAGGGGACTAAACAGCTAGGTCATAATTCCTCTTAAGATTGTTGTTTTATGTTCTTGTGTCTCTTGGGGGTACGTGACGACAGTGTTTCTTTTTCATGTAGTGCAAACTACCTCAATGGAGCAACCTATCCTGCCTTAATCAGTCCCTTGACACTCCAATCCTTGACTCGCTAGATCTCTTCATTAGTGCCTAACAGAGCAGGATTGATGCTAACGCCATAATACAACGCGTCATACAGCTTGGGCAGGAACAGAAAACAAAAATTTTGGTAATGAGACGTGTCTGACAGGAACCTTCTTGATTGTGTTTTCCCTATGTGAAGTTTTTCTTTATTGTTATAAACAGAAAAGGGTTGAGGATATCAAGTTACCAGTACACCAGATTCCGATCGACTGGTTACACCAAGTTTAATATATAAAGCATTCTCTTGCGAGTAAATATTTCTTTCTTTCTAACTAGTGTAAATGATTGTGGGCTAGTAATGCCATTGAGACAATTGTTAGTAGGGGTCGTATGTATTGTTATGTATAGGTTCTTAAAATTCGGGACGAATATTCACCAGGGGATTGAAAATCAGATGAACTGACAAAGTGGTGCGCTGATTCTGACAGAGACAGTACAACGTGACCAAATGCGAGTGTTGCATGTTGCACCAGAAACAGGAGGAAGCAGTGGACTTGAGCAAGTGCGGCCGTCAAAACGGTATACAGCAATACATGGCCGGCATATGCTGTACGTGGCGACATGCAAAACGTAAGTGAGTTACAGAGCTTATCGTCCCGGAAGACAAGCAGCAGAAGGGGGCAGCCGGCGGAATAAATTCCGACCAAGATGCGAGGACTGGCAGGTTCGCCGATGAGCAGTAAAGTTGGAGTTTTTAGGCGAGAAGTGAAGAGTGTCGGCGAGCATTGAGGGGCTAGCATCGGGCCACGCACCCGGAAACGTCGGACGAACAGCTGGGCCGCGGCCACCGCCGCCTAGCTGTCAGCCACGAGGTCCCCGCAACTGGCGGCGCACAGTGGGACGGAATCCCCAAAACGTGGCCAAAACCCCAATAAGACGTTTAATTCAAACATAACTCATTACACGGGGTTTTTTGAAGTCGCTGATTACGAATTTGATGGTAAAAATTGTCTAAACAAAATGGCGGAACTAATATATCAACGTGACCCATGCAAATCCATAATAATAATAATATAGTGTATAAAGTATTTAGACACTAATAATTTATACACTGTCAACATTATTTGTTTATTATAATAAAATAACAGAATATCTGTTGAAAACATATCGGAAAACCCCGTAGTCAAGTCCCATAAGCTTAACAAACATTTGAACATATCGGAAAGAAATTCTTCGATACCACACAAATTGTAATTCGCTAAAATAATGAAACAATCTTGAAAGTTGATGACACAATACAAATAATAAATGTAAAAGTATAATCAACGAGAGAAGTAATAATGGTAGCTAATAAAGACAATCGTTCTTAACATTCAAAACTTAATATGATTGAAGACGTTGTTCTGATCCATACAAAATGGTATGATTGGTTTTATATCTAGCAATCGCAATCAGTATCGCTTCCGAAGTTCTCAGAGTCAGAATCCATATCGGAATTTTTCATGGGCGATCATGGTGTAATTGGAATTCCAGGGGACAGTGAGAGCTTTATTGTCTCCTTTGACAAGCTTTTTACATGTGTTTGTGGCAGTTTTACAATACTGGATATTTATGGATCCGAAGTTACCAAAAGCCTCTTTAAAACGTCTTCTATTGTTTTTACACGTGAAGATTTTCTGGAAAGGTCTTCCCGATATCTTTCATGTCTTTGTTCCTCACTTCCTGCCCCTCTTCGGATAATTGACCAATCGGCAGCAGTGCGTGGGCATTTGTAAATATTCATTATACAAGAGAAGTGGCAGATGATTCTTGTAATCCCATGAGATAATTAGTCAATCTGGGAGTTTAAATTCCGCGGTATATTGCGGTATAAGTTACATTTGCTTTAGTTGAAAATGCAAGGCCGGCAAAGCATGGTCGTTTTGCACATGCATCGGAAAAAATAGATAGCAACCGTTTCCATTTTGCTGAACTGAAAGTCTTCACTTCACTACCAAAACATTCACTCACAAACCTTGCTTTTAATGCGCCGCGTGTGCTCACGACGAAGGTCTCCTTTGAACTGACGTTACTCGACAGGTATCGAAGTTGGTGATCTCTCCTTCTGGAATGAGATGCACCAATCCTTCCCCTACCCAACCCACTCATCAAAATTCAGAGAATCGAAAATCCATTTCTCAAGGTTTTGGCCACGTTTTGGGGGTTCCGTCCTACTGTGCGGCGTCAGCAGCAAGGGGTAGAAGCCCGCTACCTACCCCCGGGAGACTGCATTGGTGACCTCCGCGGGGAAAGTAGCTGAAGATAACGAAGCTGAGGGCGCTCGTTCGAACGCGGCCAACGCACCATTCGGCGCGACACCGCGAGAGAGAGACGGGAAGCAGTCTACGTGAGCTATGGGTCTCAAATGTTCAAATGTTTGTAAAGTCTATGGGACTTAACTACGGGGTCATCAGTCCCTAAACTTACAAAATACTTATCAACTAGCTAATCCTAAGGACGGCACAAATATCATTGTCCGAGGGGGATTCGAACCCCGACAGTAGTGTCCGTGCAGACCGTGACTGGAGCGCCTCAGTCCCTTCGGCCACCGCGGCCGGCAGCTATGGTTCTCCGCACGGGTACTAGCATAGACGGAAGGAGTCACGCGCAGGTGGGAAGGGCTAGGCCGTTCTCTGTGACGTCACCCGGTGACCACAGCCGACACTAACGGCCGCCACGAAAAACTTATCAAACAATTGCAGGAAAACTATTTGGTGATTTTTTTTACATCTTACAGATTGACATCTCCGCTCTATGAAGGACTGAATTTCTTTTTATTATTCTGCATAGATTTTTTGTACTGTATAAATGAAGTAAATGGTTGCAATAAACTTTATGATTTTGTGGAGTTAAAAATGCATTGCGTATTATACATTTTAGATCATATGTTGCTGTGTAAGAATGTTGTGAACATGTGGAAGTAAATAATTATTTCATGTATTAGTTTATTGCTGTCACTTCTTAAATGGTCAACTTCTTTAGTTAATTCAGGTACAATTATTCCATCATTGTCAATGGCAGTGCTGGCTCGGGGGTTTCGGAATTAGTACACCTTCTGATTTCCTCAACGGAATTCTTTATACAATTTACGCTGTCATCCTTGGCATTTGTTGTTAACATTAACATTTGTACTTCTTTTCGGTTGTTCCGTCATTCTACTCTGACTTCAAGGCATTCGGAAGAACCTGTCTTAACTACGTCGATGCACTTAGGCTTCTAAGTAGGGACCGTATCTGCCTTTAATATACGTTTCAATAGATGATTTAAAAGTTCATTTTTCAAGTCTCGAACATACTCAACCTCTTTAAAATGTTCTGAATATACATGACCAGTATCACTGTTCAGAGCATCTAATCACTTACACGCGTTTATCCACTTAAACCTTACCTCTTTTTCTATCGGAAATCTGAGAAATATCGCATTCTTCTGTCTGTCATGGTACGTACAGCACGCAACAGCCCAACACGCCATCGTCACTAATAAGCCATCACTTATCACAACTAATTTACACATACACAAACTATAAAGAGCTAGTGGGAAATCATTTCTGTGGTCATACACTCATATAGTAACGCTACGGTCTAAGGCGCCTCGCTGCAGAGCGCACGGTTGCTCGCCGTCGGAGGTTCGAGTCCTCCCTAGGAGATGGATGTGTGTGTTGTCCTTAGGTTAGTTTACCTTAGTTTAAGTAACTTGTAAGCTACGGACTGATGACCACGCAGTTTGGTCCGATGGATTTACAAACATTTGAACATTTTTTGCAACGCTACGGTAGCACTGGAAAACTGTGCTGGTCTCCTGGTGACGTCAGTGGCGCGACATACGACTGCGTATCCGGCGTTTGACCCCTACCGTCTATTCTAGTATCTGTGAGTCCCCGGGGTGCAACACGACACCACCGGCGCGGAAAGCGGGGCAACACACTTCTGGCCGGTTGGGGTCTGGAAGCGCAATAACTTCGCTGACAGCAGCGGGCCGCCGTAAGGGATGCCTGCTGATGCCCACACTCCGTACCGCCGCGTCAGCTACAACGCTCACACAGTCAAGGCCTCTGAAGGCCGCGGAAGCCAGGTTAAAAGCATGTACAGTGGTTCTCAATAAACGTTATTTTAAGTAAACGCTGTTTCACTAATGCTTCCAACCCGAGTCGAGATACGTTCCCCGCGCCTTGCGGTCGCCCTGGTCTTGCCTCACCATCCCACAACCATCCCGTTACATTATATATGTACCATCTGGCACAATTAAGGTCAATAAATGTCATATACAGCTGTCGCAAATTTGGATCAATGACCTGCTGCCACATGTAATAAAAAGGTGGAAAGTATTTGGCAGGAGAATGCGGATAGCGCTCATGCCCTCCGCACGCTGCTCACGCGCGTGGAACGGAAATTAAAAATATCTTAATACATGTAGACGTCATATTTGGCAAATATGCAGACATGCAAGTCATTCCTGACGTAGAGGCGTCATATTACGCAAATACGCAGAGTTTCAGACAAACACGTTGTTTCCTGTTGACATGTTGCCAAGAGCATGTGGTAAGGTCACGAACAGCCGGAGCTCTAATTACACACCTGACAGCATTGTGTGTGTGTGTGATCCAGGACATTCGAGCGAAGAAATAGGCAGTGGGTTTAAATGAGATTGGTGATATCAGAATGAGTTTTATTTGGAAATTTTTGTTACTTGGTACTAAAGGGGACCCGGGGGGAGTCTAAGCCTGTCCCTAGAGGTACATATTAGAATCAGAGGAGACGTTATGCTATTGACGGAGATGAAGGTCTAGTCAGTCGGAGACCGTGACTCAAGACAGCGCCCGTTCTTCAGTCAGGTCTGGGAACAGTGTACCCACGTGACCACCAGTCTGGCTCCTGGTTTGTGGCTGGGTTCTACCGAGTCTCCGAGGATGGCATACCCTCGTCAGCAGAATCGACAGGTATCGAAGTTGGTGATCTCTCCTTCTGGAATGAGATGCACCAATCCTTCCCCTACCCAACCCACTCATCAAAATTCAGAGAATCGGAAATCCATTTCTCAAGGTCCCCCGGCTCCCCTTTAGTACCATGTAACAAAAATTTCCATATAAAACTCATTCTGATATCACCATCACTTCACGCCTATCTCATTTAAACCCACTGCCTATTCCTTCGCTCGAATGTCCTGGACCACCAAATGTGCCGAATTGACAGGCGCGTGTCGGGAGCATGCATGTGGAATCTTTCAGCAGGAGGCACGCGACACGACCCGGGATTGGTCTGGCAAGCCAGGCTGAGCAAAATACGTATGAAAACTTAAAAATTCTATTTCCTATTCCTATGCACCCTAGGGGCAGGCATCGCTGTCGTACATCCTTTCCCCTTCTAAAAAGAGTAGTATTGTGAGGAGAATAGTGTCATTAATATAACTGTGTAAAAGTGTAGCAGTTTTTAACAAAATTTTACAGAATTAATAAGTTTCCATCTTAAAAAAAATTTTCGGGTTACAGACGCCTCTAGGAATGTGTAGGTGTTTGTGTGGATTATGCAAAATTAAACTCATTATTACACGGTGGTGTGGCATAGCAAAAATTGCACAAATAAGTGATAACAGTAACAGTGAAATGATGCAAATTAATAAACGATATCTCAATAACTTACAATTTTCGTTCAGTTTAGTGAAGGGTTAGCAACATGTAGTGAACTTAATTTTATAAGCTGTACCCACGGGCAGTTGGCCCTTAATATAACTTTACGTAGCCAAAATTCAGTATAAAAAAGATTAAAGGTAGTTACGTAACTATTCACTTCTTCTAGGTATAGTTTTACAATTTCAATTATAGCTACAATACTTGGCTTGAGGCTTTCTTGCGTAACAGTGAGTGTGGTGGTGGAGGCAAGGGTAAGACGTAGTCGCAGCATGGTGCGGCGAGATGGGTGTAAACAGCTCGGTTGTAACACTCCACCCACGCGGCACTCACAGAGGCTCTCACTGAACACCATACAGATATTTCGGAATAGGACTTGTCGGCCAGCAGTTACAAGGATCAATGCTGGTGTTGGCAGCATGGGGCGAATACTATTGATTTTATAATACAATGTGACTACCTCAAATGTTCAAAATACTCAAATGTTTGTAAATCTATCGAACTCAAATGCGCGGTTATTAGGCCGTACCTCACAAACTACTTAAACTAACGTAAACTGACCTAAGGACAACACAAACACCAAGGCCCGATGGGGAACACGTACTCCCGACGGCGAACGGCCGCGCTCACCGCAGCACGGCGCCCCATTGCGCACGGCTAATGTGCCGCGGCTGTAACTACCACCTGATGGCGTACAAATTCACTTCTACACTAACCCTTCAATGACATCATTAAATCCCTACGCTGCTACGTCAAGATTAAGGTACTCAATCCGACTGATCATTACTACATACTAAAATAGGGAGGACTGTGCGTGTACTCACTTAACGTTATTTATGTTTAAAAAATGTTTTAAATGTTTTTTAAGCTTATGGGACTTAACTACGGGGTCATCAGTCCCTAAACTTACAAACTACTTATCAACTACCTTATACTAAAGACGGCACAAATATCCATGCCCGAGGGGGGATTCGAACCCTCGACCGTAGTGGCCGTGCAGACCGTGACTGGAGCGCCTCAGTCTCCTCGGCCACCGCGGCCGGCCGTTATTCATGATATGAACCTTCTGGCTGGGAGGCCGTCACCACTTCAGTGGATGCAACGGCACGTTTACAAATTCCCCTTTTTATATCAAATACCAAAAAGGGCTTAACTGATTAGGAGCATTAGAGGAGCAGGAATGCTGTAGGTGGTTAGGTAGTCAGTGTTTCGTTTTGGTGCCAATCACTGATATGGGCTGCAGATCTATCGAACGTGATCTGGTTTTGTTCGTGATTGAGCATACGGTCGATTAAATTTAGGAGTCTAATGTCAGTAAAATTAGGCAGCTCCTTCCAGCTGTCGTGGGGATGCAACTTGAAAATGAATTCGGGGAGATAAAACACAAAGTTGGGTTCAAATGTTTGTAGAGATTATGGGACTCAAATACGGGGTCATGAGTCCCTAAACTTATGAACTACGTTACACTAAAGACGGCACAAACATCCATGCGCGAGGGGGGATTCGAATCCCCGACCGCAGCGGCCGTTCAGACCGTGAATGCCACGCCGCAGACCGCTCGGCCACCGCGGCCAGCTAAAGTTTGGTATTTGAATATGAGTAGTGGTACGTATGTGTACATGCAGTCTTGTCGTTTTGGTAACTATTATATAACAAACAGCTACCGTTCAAAGTAACTCGCTAGGTCTGGGGACTCGGGGCTCTACTGTAACACGTGAACGTGACAGTTATAGGCTACAAATAACAGCATATTGCCGATTGTTTTAAATTATGGTAAACGCACTGAAGTCAATAAACATGGGCAGGACGTTTCTGTAAGGTCTGCCAGGAAGAGAGATACATTATGCAGTGTAAGATTGCAACACCCAGCCCCTACACGATGATGAATGTAATACTTAAATGTCCCAATAGCTGTGTAACCTGACGATGTATGAGACGTTTAACAATATTTCTGCACTGAAAACAACTCCAATGAACCTTAATGGTACTGTATCGTTTTCTACGATACTCCTTCCCCCTTCTAAATTAAACGAGAAACACGTCCACAGAGTGTGTGGTAGGGTTCCATTTTGATTTATTCGTTAACCTAAAGTGTTTCTGCACCATTAATGCTATGTATTTGTGTGTTAATTATTTCATTCTCTTTATTAATTATCAGTGTCCCATGTTTATATATGTTTGCCCCATATTTATATATGTTTCCACCCTTGTGATTGAACTTGTATGTTCATGTGAATGTGAAAGGTTGCTTTTAATATTGACTGACTGCCGCATAATGGCTTACAGTCACCGCCTCCCACTCTAGGCCTCGTTTTGCTGTGATTAAGAACGCATCGTTTGTCGTCAGCGCTAGCGTCTGCTGGGTGGCCAGAGACAAGCTTACTTGGCAAGATAGCGAGGTGGCTGTGTTCTTAGTGTCGTACCAACCTAATCTTGGCCGAAAGAGGTGACAGGAGACCTCTCTGGGAGTGGATGTAGAGGAATTTGCCTTCGCCAGGTAGCAACGGTTGGTAGGCAGGAGGCTCTGACCGCACTTTGCGTCGCTCTTAGCGCGCTCTACATCCGGTGTATGGCAGGAGAAGGTTTTTCCGAGGACTTAGAGTTTCACTCTTCACTCTTCATTCTGGCTCCGACGACAGTGGAAGTAAGTAGTCCGCCGAATCATGCTGAGGGGAAGGTATGCTGTTGGAACTTTGCTTTCTTTGTGATCAGGCAGTCTTGGTCTTCAGTGATAGTTTTCTTGAGCAATTCATTCGTTATGCGAGGCGAAGTGTTTCTTAATTTGCATAAATCGAGTAATTCAGTGTAAATTCATTATTTGCATTTTCATTCCGGTGTTGATTGTTTTGTGTCCCAACTTCGTCGCCGCTTTTGTGTCCCAGCCTCGTCGTAGGTGTCGGTGGCCGAGTGGAATGAGCCCGACACAGGAACAAAAATAGCACGCTGGTGCAGGTACGGAGGGGAGCAGCCAGAAACTATAAACACTAGAGTAAATTAGAAAGATATATATTTTGCACAGAATGTAACAATACTTAACTTTTACATAGTACTGCAGAATGTTGATACATAGTTGTTAGAGGCCTGCCTAGTGCCTGTACAATAGCAAAGTCTTCACTGGTGCCTATCTGATTACGAAGGTCCTAACTCGTTGCTATCTCAGTCCGAAGTGGCCGACGTCCTTCAGTGGTGGCCACGAGCGGCGTTGTCGCAGAGGGCGCTCGTGGCTGTCGTCGTGAGAACGCCGCGCCGTGCGTGCATGGCGGCGCGCGGCGAAAGTAAGTGGCGCGCACTTTGTACTTGTGCGACACCACAGATTGTGTGTCCAGTTTTGATCAAGTTACAATACATGTGTGTAGCCTTCAGACTTTGTGTAAAGTTAGTGTGTTTGAATTACCTTGTTGTTTTTAGCTAAAGTTTTCACGTCACGTCTGTATCCACGAGTATGCTAAATATTTATCAGATTATCTAGCTTCATTCCGTCTTTCCCGTCTTGTATGACCGATTGCACCACATGCATTTGTAACGATTGTCACTTCGAAAATTCAAATGTTTGTAGAGCTTATGGGACTTAACTACGGGGTCATCAGTCCCTAAACTTACAAACTACTTATGAACTACTTACGAACTAGGACGGCACAAATATCCATGCCCGAGGGGGGATTCGAATCCCCGACCGTAGTGGCCGTGCAGACCGTGACTGAAGCACCTCAGTCTCCTCGGCCACCGCGGCCGGCCAAGACACCTGTCATCTTGTCAAAATGCCACGACACTTCATTTTGCTGTTGTCAAGTGTTCTCGCAGAGTAATGTACCGCCAAGCATTATGCGCGAGTCTGTGAATGAATGAATGTGCTTTCAGCAACCCATTCTGAGTTTGGAAATTTCCCCCCACATTACGTCCGTATTCATAAAGGGCTGAAACAATTTTATTACAGGCACTAATTTTATTATTTGATTTACTTTTGTACAAAATGTGTGCTTAATTTGGTCTCCCCACATTTATTTGCTTCTTAATTTTACTCAATAGATGGAGATTTTAAAGTATCAAACCTCTGCTTCATGATTTCATGCTCCCTGGCCTATGTTTAATTATCTTTTCATTTATTTTTTAAAACTGGGTTTATGTTTGTTAAAACGTTGGCTGCTCCCTTAAGAAGTGAACAGTTAGATAAATTTGCATTGCCCATGTACTGTGGCCACTCATAAAGTAATTTAGAGCAACAGTAAGCGTTTTATCTTACATTTGCAGGTATCAACTGCGCGGGATTTAGCTTACGAAACATAACTGGCTACTTACATTTGGCTTACCGCTGCTAGGATTCATCCTTCTGGCGTCTCCTGATTTCACTTTAGTTTTTGCATTCTTCTCTAGATGCCCTCCCGTCCTTTGAATGTGTGTGTGTGTGTGTGTGTGTGTGTGTGTGAGTGTGAATGAGTAGAAATCGCAAGCACTAGTGTCCTTCCATTTCCAGCCGCGCATTGCCATTGCATTTGTTTTCTCTTTCAGATGTGAACATTTTTTATGTGTATTTTTGGGGAAACATAATTATCGAGTTTATGCAGTTTGAAAGGCGGGAGCAATTACGACTGTTTTGTGTGTGAAAACAATTTTGCGTGTGAAACTCTTACAGAAGAACCACATGTTCTGACCACATGGGTGGCCAGGAACTTGTCGTTTGGTATAGAATTGTGAATATTTTTCGCGTACTAGTTAGCAATTGAAACACGTATGCGAAACACTCTTAAGGAGCAAGGAAAAGAAAAATGTGATAGATCACGGGAAATAGATTCAGTGGGTTCTGAAAATGAGCTCGTTGCCTTAAATGGAGCTGCAAACGCGGGAGAGGGTCTTCACAAAGAATATACGTTTTCCTTTGAAAAACACATACAAAGCGTAGGCGAAGGGTCGGTTAGCAGCGAGCGGGGAACAGGAAGCCTTGAGCCGGAGTCCTCTTGTGTTATGAATTACGAGAATAAGCCAGCGGCGGTCGCTTCTCTGCAGGTACCCCCCGTCCACTGACGCGCCCACCGCCCTATTCAAACAAATGACCACGAAGATGAGCGCTCAGTTTCGCCAAATAAAAGAACAGTCGAAAAAAGTTACCAAACGCTTTGATAAAATAGATCAATGCACTGCGGATACATTTGCGAAAATAGATCAACGTTCTAACGATCAGTACCTTCAAATGAAAGAACAGGTCGCAAATCAAGAAGTGCGGGTGTTGCAAGAGATGACTAGCCTCCGCGAGCAAGTGGCTTAGGGAGTTAGTCGGTACAGCGCGGGATAGCTCGAGCCATGCTCAAAACAGCACATTGTAATCGGGACCCAGCACTGGGCTTCAGTTACAACCACTTTCTGACCGTATGTAAATTTGAAGTCTTCCAGAACGCGCCCAGTGGAATACATCCGCAGGCTTGGGTAGCCCAATTTGACTTCTCTCTACCGCCGAACTAGCCCGAAGGACATAAAATCGAGTTCGTGCGCGGACATCTGGAAGGCTAACCCGCGACGCAAATGAGGTCGTTCCCGCGGTTTGGCGACAGCTATTAGAGCTTCCGCCAATAATTTTTAGCTTTGTAATGCTCAGAGAATCAGCAGGACCGCGTGCGTCACAACATACAAATGATTCCGCCCTTCAGCCAATCGAACTTTTCCAGTCCAGTCGAGTTTTTACAGGATATGTTAAATAAGAACTATTATTTAACCAACCCCTATCCCATGCCTGAACGCATAAGAATTTGTTTGCCGCGACGTCTTCGCACCACTCTCTCGGCTGGGAGATGCAAAGACGACGTGGAGCAGTTTCAAGCCCTCCTAGAAAATCTAGATTTTGATTATCACCGCCCCCCTCCCTCGCAGAATAATTTCCCAGTCAAACAGGGAAAGGGGAATAATAATCAAAATGAAGATCCAGAGAAGGAGCAGAATAATAGTTCTAATCGGCCGTCTTGGGGAAACGGCCAGTGGAACTCAGCAAAATTGGCAATGGCGCAATCAAAATTAAAACGGGCACAAAAGTGACTACCGCAGGAAGAAAAAGCGCAAGATAATAACGAACCGCGGCATGAAATTCCAAGCACGTTCACTGGGAATGGCAGAACAGGCCTCTGCAGGGTGTGGAGGCGCGTCCGCCCGACACGGAGCATAACAAGAAGCCAGAAGCGCAACCCGGACCATCGACGTGAAAACAATGACGTTCTTACTAGGTTCCTCCCTGCTCGTGGTATGCAACAAACAGGAGAGGGAACACGTCAGATGGATAACGTTTGACAATGTAACGGAAGTCCTCTTAAAGAAGGATCCCGTGCGTATTTAATTTTTCTTGTGTATTCTCTATAGGTTACAGGTTCCATGTTTTCATTGTGTATTTTGGATGTGTTTTCCACTGCACTTCAGCGTTAAAGAACGCACCGACAAGGTGTCGCATAAAAGATACATTTTATAGTGTATTTTTGTATGTGTTTTTTCCACTGTGTTTCGGCGTTAAAGAACGTGCTGACAATGTGTCATGTATAAAACACATTTGTAATATTTGTTATCCTGCGTATGAGTATATGCAGCACTGGGAGAGATAAGTTGTGCTCTGTACAATCAGCTGACGCCTGAGGCATGTCGATCCGGTAGGGGCACTTAAATTTTGTGGCACCGTCAGCAATGTCGGCTCCGCTAATCAGAAGTTTGATTACTTTTTCACCATGGAGCGCCAGTGTAATGGGTAATTTAGGTTAATTTTCAGTCGAGTCGTCGATGCGTGTTATTCTAGTGCTGCACCAGATATGTGAACTAAGTGCAATTAGTACTAAAACTAAGTCTAACATCTTAGGATGTACCTTTCTTTTCATCTGTGCTACGTAAATTTGATGTTTTAGGTTGTATTGATGTCCAGTACCGTCAGTGAACGAATGGGAAATTGTCAATTTGTCGCCTTTTGTAAGTCGCCATAACGGTGCCGCCTCCTGGTCAGAAACGGGTTAGCGCTTGGTGAAGCGCAGAAGGAGTTTCGGAACATGTTGTGTATATTTAGGATAAGGGTTTATAATGCCAACTGGGTGACATATCTGATTTATAAATTAATTAAGCAAACCATAACTCAAGCTTTGTTTGCAGGAAACTATGTTTGACACAATATAATAAATGAGAAAGACAGACTGAAAAAACTACCTTGCCAGGCCCACATGAATTTTGTAGTCGAGAAAAAGTACGCAGCACAGTGTACAAGGTCGAGCCCATGGTTAATGCGACCACAGTGCGAGATGAGTTCCAGAACTTGGAAAACTACGTGTGGTACAGGTAAGGAACATGTACCCCATAATCATTTTCTTTTGTAAATTTTAGATGGAAACTAGGTAATATGTTTAATTTTAAGACACTCATTCTTTTAGTGAGAAACCTTGAACGAGGTCAGCTAATCACTAATGTGTGTTTTGATTTATGTCTTTCAGGCGATTTGTAGTTTATATGTCTGGCTTAATCAAATGTGTTTTATTTTCTTTATTGTTACAGGTGTTTGTGTATTTTCATGTTAAAAGTCGACTACCGTACGTAACAAGAGCCTTGCTTTGTCACTAAAATTAGTAAATAAGGTCCGTGTGAACTACTGGTTACTCCCTGCTACAAAGCCTTGTTCCCTGGCCCAAACTGAGAACAAACTCGTTTCAAATTACTCCCCTAACAGGAAGTTAATACTATAGTGGTTAATATACATAGCAGCTCACACGTTATTATACACAGACATTAATAAGCAAGCCACCACAATTAAAGTTCTCTTAGAAAGTTGGATGAGAAAACATTTATGGTGCAACGGAATTTAGTCGTAAGAAACATTGCATCGGAGCATGTTCTCAGCACTTTTGAAACAATATTAAATAAAAGAGGGAAGGTAACTTACGGAATATGCTGAACTTAAACTTGTTTGAAACTTCCTGGCAGATTAAAATTGTGTGCCGGAACCGGGACTCGAATCTGGGACCTTTGCCTTTCGAGGACAAGCGCACTACCGACTGTGCTATCCCGACACGACTCACGATGCCGCCTCACAACTTTACTTCCGCCAGTACCTCGCCTCCTACTGTCCAAACTTCACAGAAGCTCTCCTGCGAACCATGCAAGACTAGCACTCCTGGAAGAAAGGATATAGTGGAGACATGGCTTAGCCACAGCCTAAAGGATGTTTCCAGAATGAAACTTTCACTCTGCAGCGGAGTGTGCGCTGATATGAAACTTCCTGGCAGATTAAAATTGTGTGCCGGAACCGGGACTCGAACTTGGGACCTTTGCCTTTGCCCGCACTGATAAGCAGCGGTATGCAGGGCAACAGTATAGGGACTACACAGCTGCCCTGCATATCACCGCTTCTCACGAGACCCTCAGATCTCGGAAATTCAGTTTGGAATGAGACTTTGCATGTTTGTTGTATACGTCAAGAGTGCCCATTCAAAGAAATTTTAAAGCGCACTATCCAGAAAATTCCGAGAAAATGCCTCCGAAGTTCAACCGCAACTCAAATACGTCATATGCACCAGTCAATGAGACACATGATGGGGTGTGTCGAAATAGTTCAGGTAGTAGCTAGCCTGACTGTCATGTGTATGTCTCGCGTTCGATCCTACCTGAGGAAACATTTAATTTTTATTGTTTTTTATCGTTTTGAAATTACAACATTTTTAAGTAAAATTAATTACATGAAGTATTATTGAACATAACGTACTTTATTTTATTCATAAAACGACGGTTGGGGCTAATAAAAATTTTAATTTCAACATAAAGGCGAATAATTCCAAATACATTTTACAGTTGCATGTAGGAAGATTAAAGTGTTAAATATTATTGTCATTAAAATGTTATTACAAAGTGAGGCGATATTGTAAGCCAGGCATGGCCAAACACTGCCCCGCGGGCGCGAGCACCCTCCCCGCGCCCTTGCCCCCGCCAGCGGAAATGGCCAACTTTTCCGTCTTCTGCACCCGCGCACTGTGCGCAGCGGCGCGTGGAGCAGAGTGGCTACAGTCAGGCAGGGAAAATCTGAATTTTATGCGTCAGTGGGTACCGCTCGCGCTCGCGCTCGCTTGGTTAGGAACGGCAGAACAGCCAATCAGGAGCTGAGTTATGCCGGTCAACAAGATTTATTCGACGGTGAACAGAAAAGGTGCATGCTATATACAAAATTATCATATAATTCTACCCTTCAATTTCTTTCTCGCGGTGATATAATTTACGTTACGTAATATAACTTGTTTTGAGCTTTAGGTGTGTGAAAATTATCCCTTCACTTTAAGGAATTTAATAAAGGTTTCTAAATATGTTGAACACCTTAATGCAAATGGTTTTGTTTGTCAAGAAAGAATACTGCGGAATGTTCGTATTTCAATTGTTAAAATGACTGTAATCCTATGAGACCAAACTACTTTGGTCATCAGTACCTAGTCTCACAAACTACTGAAACTAAGTCAAAGTAACCTAAGGACTACACACACGTGCATGCCCGAGGGAGGATTCAAACCTCCGACGAGGGAGTCAGCGCGATCCGTAACGTGGCTCTCCAGACCGTTCGGCTACTCCCGCGTGGCGTGCGTATTTCATTAAAAATAAAGTTATTTCTTTGGCGAATGGAAAAAGGTGTCAGATATATGCAGGTTGAGTCACTTAACATTACGGTTGCATATATTTCGGAAACCACATCAAATACTGACGAACCGATTCCACAGACCGAACGTGACGAGAGGGCCTAGTGTAACTGGGTAATACGAACCATACAAAATGCACGGAAGTTTGGTTTTTAACACAAACCTACGTTTTTTTAAATGGTACCCCGTAAGTTTTGTTAGCACTGAACATATAAACAAATATGTAATCAGTGCCATTTGTTGCATTGTAAAATGTTAATTACAACCGGAGATATTGTAGCCTAAAGTTGACGCGTGAATACCACTCCTCCGTTGTTCGATCGTGTGTATCGGAGAGCACCGAGTTAAGTAGGGATCCAAAGGGAACGGTGATGTACCTTAGGTACAGAAGAGACTGGAACAGCATATTACGTCCACATGCTAACATCTTTATTGGTTTTTTTCACTGACGCACATGTACACTTGACAGCAAAAAAAGTGGATCACTGCTGAATGCAACCCAACTAACGTAGCTGTGTTGCGGGTACTCCACATTCAAAACCCCTGTAGAGTACAGTCGTTCGACTATTCACAATGGATACCAAAGAAGCAGTAGAGAACATTGCTCCTTATGGCAGTTGGTCCACATGTTATTCAATACCGTCATACAAAACACATTAGAATACAAGTTATTAGAGTCGAGAGAGCAACGTAAATTCAATTTAATTACAATAAGTGACAAATTGGGTACCTTATCAAACTCATTCAATGACAAAATGAGTTTTTGTTCGTGCTCTGAACTTGAACGCACTGTTGACCAAAAAAAAAAAAAAAAAAAAAAAAAAAAAAAGAAACGCTTGCGTTTCTGATCGAGACTAGATTAGGCATGAAGAGACATAAGACATTGACGTTGTAATTGTTATCGGTTTACAAGGCAAATGTCCGAACCCGGTTATCTTTAGCATTGCAGCAGGAATGGCATGAAGTTCAAATTGTTTCTGATAGGTAACCACTGAAGGTATATAATACAGTGCAACTCACAGGTGTCAAACGTCATAAAATTGTGGAATAGAACGCAGTACCTATATTAATCGTTAACGCAGCACGATCACGTCAGATATTAAATAAATTCACAGATAGCGCTATATTTGAACTTGAAATGACGATACTATTGACTTCTTTCCCGGCAGGGACCCAACCCCGGCGCTATTCGCTATTTATTATATATACGCAAAGAGATGAAATAGTTACTGTACAGTATTTTGATGACAATATTCATTGTTGTACATGTAAAAGGATTGTAGTCTGGTCCAAACAAAGGGCATGTAATAAGTAGACCGAGGATTTTAGGTAAAAACCTATTTTGTTCCGGAGTTCCTTTTTGCATAAAAATTTGTACTTATACGTTTCATGACTATTTACACTTAATAGCGTTAATTCTATAGGACCTAAAAAAGCCTATTTCGACGTTAGTGCCTGTTTTTGCCTATTTCGGTTTTAATTTCCCAGGAAGTTCCTATTTCATCATATAAGTTTTTCCACACTATACGAAAGATGGAAAAATATATTTTCTGCCCAGAGTGCAACAAGATGGCTAGTTGATATGCGCTATGCATCGTATTTGCCTAACACTTCGGTCTTTTTTATTTTTTTTATGTCGCTATCCCTGTTAATACCCAATACTCTTTATCGGTGTTTTATTATTCATAGCCGGCCGCGGTGGCCGAGGGGACTGCGACGCGACAGTCACGGTCTGCACGGCCACTACGGTCGGAGGTTTGAATCCCCTCTCGGGCATGGATATTTGTGCCGTCCTTAGTTGTAAGTAGTTCATAAGTTTAGGGACTGATGACCCCGTAGTTAAGTCCCATAGCAAAAAAAAAAAAAAAAAAAAAAAAAAAAAAGTTACTGTTCTCACCATTAGGGGGATGTGCATATCTTCGGACTAATAACCAAGCAGTTGAGTCCGATAGATTTACAAACACAAACATTTTGAAGTAGCGCAATAAATAACGTTGTGCTGCCTGGGACTCCAACCCCGCGCTTATCGTCAGCGTTGACCTCAGATGACTAGGTAACAACTGTCCTAATCTCGTTTACTAGTAATTAGTATCGCGCCGTTCGTAGAGACCTGGAGGGGTTTGGCATTTTGAAGAAAGAACAAAAACTAATCCAACTTTGTTCTAGTCAGTAGCGAATGGACATGTGTAATGTGATTTGAAAGACGCCACAGTCCTAAATTCCTTATTTGCCGCTATTGGAGGTGGAGAGGGGGATGTTTGCGATTGCTAAAAACTGTTTCCCCAGCAGGAATCAAACCATATCTTAGCCATTAGAAGATGGCATCAGCCCGATTAACTACCGATTTCCAGATGTGGTAGTATAATGTTTTTCGTCAAAATGGAGTGCAGAACACATGGTACGATAAGTAAACTAATTCGGCGGTATCTGTCTACGTAACAGTAATTTCTTGTCCTCGCGGTCTGCGGTGTCTTTTCGCGGTCCCTCCAGCCAGATGTTCGACGCCTTCTTCGGGCATGTGTAGTTGTGTGTGTGTGTGTGTGTGTGTGTGTGTGTGTGTGTGTGTGTGTGTATGCGTGTATTCCTTAGCGTAAATTAATTAAAGTAGCATGTAAGGCTAGGTAGGGACTAATGACCTCGGGTGATTTGTCCATTAGGACTATAACAAAAATGTTATATACAGTATGTAGAATTATTTAGCATTGCGTATGATAATATACTACTTTTTAGCATGCTCTGTGGTGATTTTGTATGACATGTTGCTGTATGTTTATTTAACTATAGTCTCGTTTCGCTCAAGTTTGTATAAAATATGTGTGTAAAATCTTATTGGACACAACTGCTAACGTCATCAGTCTGCACACTACTTAAACTATCTTGACATAAGGACACCACAGACACACAAGACCGAGGAAGGACTCGAACCACCGACGCGAGCAGAAGCCCAATTCAAGACATGATGCCTTAAACCGCGCAGCTACTCTGCACGGCGTTAAAGAATGTAACATAGCTCTTACGATAATAAATGAAATATAACGCATCTTAAAAGTAGTAATAGAAAACGGTTTGTAAAACGGGAAAGATATAGCATGTGTAACGATATAGTCTGTTGGGATGAAAGCAGAGGAGGTCAATCGAAACACCAGAGCTCTTTATTTCACAGAACTAAGAATTTATTATAGGTAAGGGGGTATGAAAGGATACGGTCTCATAGAGAGGATTAATATACAGTAACGAAAGCATAAATTAAAAGAGAGTGCATGCTGTCAACGGAAAACAATAGATTTTTATCACTGTATTGTGAGGGAACCGACCAGAAGAGTAACTGAGGTTATGATGCAAGAGCGGCGACAGCGAGTGAGCGAGAGAGAGAACAGAAGAGAAATTAACTATTAATAAATGCAAGACCGTTTGCGTATTTTGTGAAGGACAGAGTGTGTATTAATGGATGGAGGGGAGGAGAGAGACGTATCTGAAATAACAAAAATTACTTTGACAGCGTCCATCTAAACGGATTACTCTGTTTGCATGGAGGCTGGGTATAAATGTAATAAAAAATAGGATATTGAGTGAAAGGAGAAGCATTGATTAAAATTTGTACCACAGGGAGGAATCGAACCCAGAACTCCATACATACTTTAATTCAATGCATCTCCCTTCACTCAATGTCTTTGACATATTGATACAGAAAACTGTTGAAATAAAAATTGTGCCATGGGAAGGAATCGAACCCAGACTTCCATTCTTACTTTAATTCAATACTTTTCCCATCACTCAATATCTTTGACATATTGACACGCCGGCCGCGGTGGCCGAGGAGACTGAGGCGCTCCAGTCACGGTCTGCACGGCCACTACGGTTGGGGGTTCGGAACTCCCCTCGGGCATGGATATTTGTGCCGTCCTAGTTCGTAAGTAGTTCGTAAGTAGTTTGTAAGTTTAGGGACTGATGACCGCGTAGTTAAGTCCCATAAGCTTAACAAACATTTGAACATTTGAACATATTGACACGGAAACTATCACTAGGTATATAAATTTATAATAAAAATAGGATAATTAAAGGAACTGCATATTTAAAAAAAACTTCAATTTAAAGGTAGCTCAAAGGAAAAAGAAACACATATTTTATTTCTGTTGCCAAGAGATCTTCCACAGTCTCTCACTCAAGAAATATGAAAATAGAGATGAGATTAAAAAAAAATTTGAAGCACTAATAATTTATTCAGAATCCCTCATTATTTGTTTCTTCCGTTATGCATCTCACCATATAATCTATAACGCTATCGGACCAGCTTCTCTTCAGTAAATCCGACGACTCTATCTCGAGTTGATTGCTCACAGTGAGACGGCCTGATTTGTATTTCTGCTTTCCGCTCTCACTATGAAGCCAGGAAGTAAACATTGTGTATTTACGTCAGAGCCCCGCTTTGTGCCGTGCTGTGGGCTGTTGCCCGCCGACGCGACCGCCAGCTGGCTGGTTTCCGCCAAGCCTCGCCTCGGCACCATCTGTGGTTGACCGGCCTGCCCGTAGCTCGCAAGCCACGGCTAATACAGCGAGATTCAACCCTTGAAGTATGAAAAGTTTCTGCAAACCTACCCTAACGTGTATTATAAACTACCACACCTAGAGCTATTTTGCTATAAAATGAGCAGCCACGTTATCTTTTGACACTTTATTCAAATATTTAACGAAGTGAAAGAAAAGAATCATGATAAACGTAGTACCACATAATGTTTCACATAGATAGCAATCATATAACACCGAAAATCATTCTCTCTTTTCAGCGCTCTGCATTAGATCTAGATGTAATGAAATACGTAGTTACCTTAGAAATTTAAGCATGTTGTAAAATTAAACAGTTCTGGTGGCAACAACACAAATGTATACATGTGGTATATCATTCACGTTTTGTGTACTTATAAAGTGTTTTCAATGTATCTGTAAACAATAAGTGCTAAACAACAGAAATTACCTTCTGCTGGGGCTCTTCATTTACACGATTGCTCTGTTATTCACAGTGAAGTGTTTCGTAATGGGTTCATGTAATCGCTTCAGTTTCTCGACTGTTCCACGCTTATACTAAGCTCGAAATACTACTACTACTACTAATAATAATAATAATAAATACAAGTGCCAAATAGCGTATGTGCGAGTTATAATCTGATATATATTCTTTCAACTTTCTCGACGTCCTCCCTCTATTCCATCAGGTAATAATCGCACTCTACTCAGCAGTACTGCATAAGAGGGGGAACAATTGTAGGGTTGGCAGTCTCCTTAGGAGACGTGTAAATCTCCTAATGGTAGTGTCAATAACAGACCGTTTGTTTCACCTTCGCCAAAAATGTGTTATTCACAGTTAAAATTGTTTTTAAGTGCACCCCCAGGAATTTCGTTATATGTATAACCTTCAAATTTGTTTTACTTATCGATATCTAGAATGCTGACGAAACTCTGTTCAGAGCCAAATGCATATTGATTTTTAAAGTCAATTGTCGCCATTTGCGACGTGAAGAACAGTCACGACACATATATGTATATAGAAGAACCTTTCAAGATTCACTTATTGATGGTATTCCAATTAAAATGTCTGAAAATTGAACTTCGGTGTGTTATTTACTTATCACATATATGATTACAGACAAGGGTGGCGAATTTCACGTAGCAACTACAACTATTCTCGATCCCTACTTTCTGAATCATCTGCATCAGCCTTCACAAGGGCAATGAGGGAGCGATTCACGCTGCAGCTGTTCGCTTCCTTCATGAAAATGTCGACGCTCTTTAAAGATTAAGAGGCAGTAGCTCTCAGTTACAAATTGGAGCGAGAGTAACATTTTACCCACTCTCTGATAGTGCCACAAACTGCTATATCGAATTGAGAAATATTTGTGGCAGATTATGCTGCTGTCTAGTAAGCACCTCAGAAAAGCAGAGCCAATTTAAAAATGTTATTGAAGTTGTATCTTCACGATGCAAATTCGACAATTGACCCTAAACATAAATATGCGTATAGTTCACCACATGATTACCAGGAAATTTTCGGCAGTCCTTGAGAAACCGATAAAGAAAACAAATTTAAGAACTATACACCTAACAAAATTTCTGGTGGGTACAATTGAAAACAACGTTAACTACGAAATATACATGTTTTGGTGAAGATAAAACAAGCGCCTGTTATTGACACAACCATTAGAAGATTAAAACGTCTCCCTAGGAGGCTATAAACCCTACAATTGCTCCACCTCTTCCGCAGTATTGCTGAGCAATGTGCGATTATTATCTGACGGTATAGAAGGAGGACACTGAATAAGTTGGAAAAAGATATCAGGTTGGTTTTTTTTTTTTTTTTTTTTTTTTTTTTTTTTTTTTTTTTTTTTTTTTTACTACTTTGCGGAGGGTCGGAAACGGCAGGGGGATGAGTTGAGGAAGCAAAATATTAAAAAAAAAAGAGTTTTCTGTGTAGCACGCTTCTTCTATGAGATTTAAATCACCAACCTTCTCCTACAAATGCAAAGAGCTTTTGTACTCATTACCGTACAAAGTATGATGTTACAATTGTGTTACAATTGTTAAGAAGGCCGCGCAGAGTACCCGCGCGGTCTAAGATGGATCGGGTTGCTGCTCACGTAGGAGGGCCGCGGTGGAGTAGCCGAGCGGTAGCCGGGCGCCGTGGCTCAGCGCGCCCGGTCAGAGGGCTCAACGCCCTCTGCAATAAAAAAGCTGAGCCAACAACACACCGAACATGAACGAACACAAACGATCAGCGACCGCAACTAAGAGAACTACCCATAGGAAAAAAAAAAAAAAAAAAAAAAAAAAAAAAAAAAAAAAAAAGCGGTCTAAAGCGTCTCGCTGCGGAGCGCGCGGTTGCTCGCCGTGGAGGTTCGAGTCCTCCCTGGGGCATGGGTGTGTGTGTGTGTTTGTCCTTAGGTTAGTTTACCTAGGTTAAAGTAGTTTGTAACCTACGGACTGATGACCACGCAGTTTGGTCCGATAGATTTAATAACATTTGAACATTTTTTTCACCTAGGAGGTTCGAGTCTTCCATCGGGCATGGGTATGCGTGTGTTGTCCTTAGAATAAGTTAGTTTAAGTAGTGTGTAAGATTAGGGATTGTTGAAGTTAGCATATCACACACATTCGAACATTTGATTTGAATTTTAAGAATAATATAGTGGTAATTAGAACTCGCATATATCCTTTTTGGCACTTGTTTATCTCGATATTTGTATAAGCGTGGAACAGTCGAGAAACTAAAGCGATCATATGAACCAATTACGAAACACTTCACTATGAATAACAGAAAATTCGTGTAAATGAAGGGCCTCAGCAGAAGGTATTTCTGTTTCGTAGCACTTATTGTTTCAGAGACAATGAGAACACTTTATAAGTGCACAAAACGTGAATTATATATATATATATATATATATATATATATATATATATATATATATATATATATATATATATTTGTGTTGTTCCCACCAAAATTGTTTAATTTGAAAACATACGTAGTTTTCTAGGTTTAATAAGTATTTTCTTGTGTCTACATCTAATGCAGAGCGCTGAAAAGATAGTATCCTGTGTCGTATGATTGTTATCTAGGTGGAAAGTTATGTGGTAGCTGCGTTTATCATGATTCTATTCTTTAACTTCGTTAAATATTTGAATGAAATGTCAAAAGATAAAGTGGCTGCTCATTTTATAGCAAAATAGCTCTAGCTGTGGTAGTTAATACTACACACTTGGGTAGGTTGGCAGAAACGTTTGAGCCTGGTTTTGCGGTCTGTGCCTGTATTAGCCGTGGCTCGAGAGCTATGGGCTGACCGGTCAACCACAGCTCGTGCCAAGGCGAGGCTTCGTGGAAGCCAGCAAGCTGGCGGTCACGGTGATACCCAACAGCCCCCAGCACAGCGCAGAGTGGGGCTCTGACTTAAATACAGAATGTTTACTTCCTTGCATCATAGTAAAAGCAGACAGCCGAAATACAAATCAGGCCGTCTCACTGCGAGCAATCAACTCGAGATAGAGTCGTCGCTCTTACTGAAGAGAAGCTGGTCTGACGGCGTTATAGATTCTACGCTGAGATGTATTATGAAAGAAACAAATAATGAGGGATTCTGAATAAATTATTAGTCCTTAAAATGTTTTTTTTTTTAATTTTTTTGTTTTGGTTCTTTTTTTGTTTTGTTGCTTCTTGTCTTTTTTTTTTTTTTTTTTTTTTTTTTTTTTTTTTTTTTAAATCTCCTAAGTGAGACTATAGAAGAAATAAAATATGAGTTTCTTTTTCTTTTGAGCTGCCTCTAAATTGATTTTTTTTAAATATACAGTTTCTTTATTATCCTATTTTATTATAAATTTATAAACGTAGAGACAGTTTTCCATGTCAGTACGTCAAAGAAATTAAGTGAAAGGAAAAGCAATGAATTAAAGAAAGTATGGAGGTCTGGGTTAGATTCCCGCCCGTGTCACAAATATTAATTCAATGCTTCTCATTTCACTCAGTATCCTATTTTTAATCATTTATACCTAGACTCCATGCATACAGAGTAATCAGTTTAGATGGACGCTGTTAAAGTAATTTTTGTTATTTCAAATACATCTCTCTTCTCCCCTCCATCCATTAATACACCCTCCGTCCTTAACAAAATATGCAAACGATTTGTCTTGTATTTATTCGTTGTTAATTTTTCCTCGTTTCTCTCTTTCACCTCTCTTACATTATAACCTCAGTTGCCTTTTGAGTCTATTCCCCCAAAAAGCTGTAAAAAAATTGTGGTTTCCGTTAAAACAATGCTGTCTCTTTTAATGTCTGCTTACTTTACTGTCCATGGGTCCTCTCTATGAAGCAGTGTTCTTTTATATCTCCGGTAATCCATCCTTCGTTCTCTAAAACATTCGTTCCTTTTCTCTCGGTCCTAAAACAAACTGTGATTTATAAGTAAGGAGTACTTTGCAAACATTTAACTCTTTTATTTTGAAGTTCTGCATTCCTCTTCATTCCTCCTCCCTCCTGCTACCCCTCCCTTGAAATATTTATCTGCATCTCCGTGCTTCTTTTCACAATTTTGTGCTTGGCAGATTTTTTAAAATCACTTTCATTAGTTCTCTGTCGTTGATTATCGAAAAGCACGTGGATGTAATGGACAACTGAACCCTACCGTGCAAGCACTATTGTCGCCATTAAAATGGACATCTATTCCGACAAATACCAGTATCCAAGCTTTGAAATGGCAGAGACTGATGTTCTCCCCCATCCTTCCCAGTTGGATATTATGCTTCGCATGTAATCGCATTTTCGATGCGACATTGTATTAGAATCCACATTGCTGTTTTGTAACCTCAGTATGAATATTGAAGGCAACCACACCGTGAAGAATAATTGCTGGACACACTTGCCAGTTATCGGATACCTTGTCACTGACCATACCAGTAAATCACAGAAACCTCCTTCATCTATGTCTGTGTTCCTGAACGTGGTGAATAAATGTCAAAACGAAGTTACTTTCCGAATTTCGAATTTTTTTAACGCTAAATCCACGTTCCTCATAACTATAAAAGTGCCTAATATTCAACAATCTTTATTATAATGAGCTCATAGTTAAAGAAGCTTATTACAGAATGCCATACCAAATCGTAATGTAGCATACTAAAACGTAGTATAATATCATGCAAAATCCACGATAAGGCGCCTCACACTAGGTGGCCATCTCGTGCGGCCAAGAATGTCTTTTTTTTTTTTAATTTTTTTTTTTTTATGGGACTTAACTACAGGGTCATCAGTCCCTAAACTTACAAACTACTTATGAACTAGGTAATACTAAGGACGGCACAAATATCCATGCCCGAGGGGGGATTCGAACCCCCGACCGTAGTGGCCGTGCAGACCGTGACTGGAGCGTCTCAGTCCCCTCGGCCACCGCGGCCGGCGAGAATGTCTTACCTAGCCAGACACCTCTGAGCTCTTTGACTGGTCGTACTGTCTAACGAGTACTCAATTATGACAAAACATTATGCTAACGCATCTGTAATTCGCTGTAGGCCGGGATGAGGTTAACTTGTAATAGCTAAGGTATGGCTCCGATTCCTGCTGGGGGTAACAGGTTTTAATGGCCACAAAAATACCATATACACCTCCAGTATCTCAAATAAAGAACGCAGGACTCTGCCTTGTTTCAAATCAAAATTGCACACGTCCATGCGCTACTAAATTAAACAAAGTTTTTGCAAAATACCAAACCCCTTCCACGTCTCTACGAACGGTCTGATCCTAACTACTTGTGAATGACAATGTGATAATTGACGCCTCATGGTGTCAGGTCAAGAGTGACGGTATGTGCAAGGTTGGAGTGCCCGGAAGAAACAATAAATGTATCACCAGTATTCCTTCCTATTATACAATAGCAAAAGGTGCTGTGTTCGAGTCCCTGCCGGGGAAAAATTAATTGTATCGACGTTTTAGGTACCATTAAAAGGCTATTTGTGAACATATTTGATATGTGACATCTGATTGTGTTTAGTTAACAAATCATCAATACACTGTATTCTATTCCACAACTTTATGATGTATGACATCCGTAAATTGCACTATATTACTTATCTTCAGGGGTTACCTCTCAGCAACAATAGGAGCTTCATGCAACTCCTGGTGCAGTGCTAAGATTATCATTTATTTCTGGGTTCAGACATCGGTCTACGAAACTGATGAAAAAGTCAGTGTTTTACGTCTATTTATGCCTAGAGATCACGCGCACTGAAACGTGGCCCCTGAGCGGAGAATGTTGGGAGCTGAAGCTTGCATTCAGCTCATAGCGGATTGGCTGTTAGAACGAGCCCCTCCTCTCTCCCCCAGTGCCGGCAGCTTACGGCGTATAGATTACAGGTTTTAAAAGAAACAACATGTAAGTGTTAAGGCGTCACAGATGGAACACGAAATTAATTATCAGTTTAATGTTTGAGTAATAGAAAAGTGGAACGCATATCTACGAAATGTTAATATTTTAAAGAGGCTTATTAAGCGGGTGTAACAACGCTCTCTGCCTCTTTTTACTGTCGTAACAGAATAAAAAGCAGAAGTAACATTCTTCACACCTTTTTCAAGGTCAGCCTTCTTTCTTATAAAAGAAGTCGTTGGGGTATGTGGACTTAAATTAGCAAATAACAAAGTGGAAGACAATAATCAATAAGAAGCACAAACCAACAATACATTGACGAGGTCTACGGTGTACAGTGCTTTTACGAGGTAAGGTTGGTAGAGAGCATAAACGCCGGCCGCGGTGGCCGAGGGGACTGAGGCGCTCCAGTCACGGTCTGCACGGCCACTACGGTCGGCGGTGCGAATCCCCCCTCGGGCACGGATATTTGTGCCGTCCTTAGTATAAGGTAGTTGATAAGTAGTTTGTAAGTTTAGGGACTGATGACCCTGTAGTTAAGTCCCATAAGCTTAACAAACATTTGAACATTTGAATTTTGAGAGTGCATAAACATTCCGTTGACACACGAGCTCAGCCGACTTCCGCCGATCAGAGAGGGGCCACGAAAATGTGCGTGAACTGTAATCGCATCTTGATTAGTCATACAACTGTTTTCTGGTTAACAGTGCGTTCAGATTCAGATCATGAACAAAAACATGTCATGTCACTAAACAAGTGTGATAACGTATCTGACTTTTCACATATTGCAACTAAATTTAATTTACAAGTGTTACTGTCTCATCTCTAATGACGTTTATTCTAATATTTGTTGTACGAAAGTATTGGTTTGTACCTTGCCTGAATGCCATACGGAGAAATAGGAGACTTACTTAGTACCTATTGTCGGTAGGTAATAACAGTACTGTGCAATGATTTAACGACCTGCGACGCAGCTGTGCAATGGTGGTTGCATAGCGTCAGGTGCGGTCTCCACTTAGGAATTCAGGGGTGATCCACTTTTTTTGCTGTCAAGTGTACATTACCATGAGGGGTGAGGTACACGTACACACATGGCTTCCGTTTTCAAGAATAGAGTGTGTCCCGACATGTCAGGCCAATAGATGTTCAAAGTGGTGGCCATCATTTGCTGCACACAATTGCAATCTATGGCGTAATGAATGCAGTACACGCCGCAGTACATCTTGTGTAATGTCGCCGCAGGCTGCCACAATACGTTGTTTCATATCCTCTGGGGCTGTAGGCACATCACGGTACACATTCTTCTTTAACGTACCCCACTGGAAGAAGTACAGAGGTGTAAAATCAGGAGAACGGGCTGGCAAATTTGTGCGTCCTCCATGTCCTATGAAAAGCCCGTCGAACATCCAGTCAAGGGTCAGCCTAGTGTTAATTGCGGAATGTGTAGGTGCATCATCATGCTGATACCACATACGTCGACGCGTTTCCAGTGGGACACTTTCGACCAACGTTGGCAGATCATTCTGTAGAAACGCGATGTATGTTGCAGCTGTTTGGGCCTCTGCAATGAAGTGAGGACCATTGAGTTGGTCGCCAATGATTCCGCACCATACATTTACAGTCCACGGTCGCTGTCGCTCTACCTGTCGGAGCCAGCGAGGATTGTCCACGGACCAGTAATACGTGTTCCGTAGTTTCTCTGCCCCGTGGTTTGTGAAACCCGCTTCAGGTAGAACTGCAACGCATTCTCTGTTAATGCCCATTGACAGAATTGCACTCGATGATTAAAGTCATCACCATGTAATTACTGATGTAGCGACACATGAAACGGGTGAAAGCGGTGACGATGCAGTATGCGCATGACACTACTTTGACTCAGTCCACCGGCTCTCGCAATGTCCCGTGTACTCCTGTGTGGGTTCACGGCAACAGCAGAAAACACATCAACTGCACCGCTTCTCCTGTGACTGGCCTGTTATGGACCTGTTTGCGTGCTACGACTATACATGTTGCATACAGTAGATGTTTTGAAATGTGCGGCACTTTGGATGCTCTCTTTCCGGGTACCGTTCTGCATACACCCTGCAGGCTTCAGCTGCATTTTGTCGACACTCGCCATGGATGAGTATCATCTCCGCCTTTTCAGAGTTCGAATACACCATGGTCACAGTTCCTACAACATTACACTATTGCAGACGTCTGGTAACACAGTGTACTACAGTTAATCCGCGTGCAAAGACGAATGCAGAATAACAATAGCAGCAAGGGCTACATGCGGACACTGCGACAGCTAGTCCAAACCACAACAGTGCACTACAGCCACACTCGTAAACATGGTCGTCACCGTAAACATGTCCCTGCAGATGCTGCTCGCTGACTGTGGCCCGTGTTTGTTACAACACGCAACTGAACGTCGGAGGTATCAAGCGTCAACTTTAGGTAACAATATCTCGGGATGTAATTAACATTTTACAATGCAACAAACGGCACTGATTACTTATTTGTTTATATGATCAGATGTGCTAACAAAACTAACGGGTTTCCATTTTTAAAAATGTAGGTTTGTGGTAAAAAACATACTTCCGTGAATTTATTAATGGTTTATATTAACCAATTACACTAGCCCCACTCCCGTTCGGTCTGTGAAATCGGTTCGTCAGTGTTTGATGTGGTTTACGAAATATATCCAGCGGTAATGTTAGGTCACTCATCCTGTATTAGTGCTAAAATCCCGATTATAGAAGTACTTTACGACATTGACAACTCCATTTAGCAGCCTCACTGTATTGCAAAAAATTCCATCCTTCGTTTTGCCCTTGCAGCGTTTGGCATAAAGCCGTCTCACTGCCGCGGCGGAGTGGCCGAACCCATTGAATCGCTATGCTCCAATGCGCGAGGCCGTTCCCCGTCGGGGGTTCGAATCCTCCCTCGGGCATGGATGTTTGTGTTTTCTGTAGTATAAAGTAGTTTGTAAGTTTAGGGACTGAAGATTCCTCAGTTAAGTCCCATAAGCTTTACAAACATTTGAACCTTGGAAGTAAATAAAATTTGATTTCTTTAAATGTTTGTAAATCTTATGGGACTCAACTGCGGGGTCATCAGTCCCTAAACTTACAAACTACCTATGAACTAACTTATACTAAAGACAACACAAACATCCATGCCCGAGGGAGGATTCGAACCTCCGATGCGGGAGGCTGCGCTACCCGCAAGAACTTTTTATTTTTATTTTTTTTATTTTTGGCGTGTCACTACCACCCATGCTACAGGCATTCCAGTGGCTGGGGAAGTAGTGCGCCCGTCAAAACTGTTCGCGCCCGAATTGCGCTCGTATCTTTTCGAAGGAAATGGGAGAAGATACACCTCAAACCAATTTTTTGTAAGTTTTGTGTGTTTTAACAAAAAAATATTTTCTTGTAAGAATGAGACTACTTAGGATTTAAAAAAAATATTTCTAAAGTAGCATATTTATGATACTAGTTCATTTAAGAAACATATATCTTTCAGAAGAAGTCTACTGTATATGTGACGTATGTGTGTGTACAATACAAATAAAGTCAAATTTATGTCACAAAATTACAAAGTTTTTCTCTGATTCGTGTTTTGGATAATTACTAAAGCTTGGCTATTTCTCATTATTACATGTAAATGTCGACAATAGTACTTCTCGCGTGGGCGGGGGAGGCGGGTTGTTTATCTTACAGTACACCATCAAAAATGCTGAAGAGATTATTATCTATTGTTTCCAGTTGATTGTCGAGCCATTTTTCCCTCAGCGTTTAAAATGTTTATATATATTTGCATACTTTCTAAAATATTTAAATATTTAATTTCTTTCTTTTGGTAGCATTATTCCAAGATCTTCATGTTCTGACGAATGTCAGATTTTATGCTTTTTCGTCCGTATATGTTCTCCAAAGGTATATTTATTATTATGAGGCCTGACAGTAACACGCCAAGATACATGTCTATAGTGAGAGATGTTGTGGGAGAAACACTGTGTACAGTTTATCATCCAACAAACATTTTTTTATCTGATTCTTGACTTTCTCCCAGCGTATTTGATAATCAAAATATCCACGGGTGTACTACCGGTCTACAGTGTCCAACGGGCACAATTTTTCGGCCATCATACATGTAGCCATCATCAGGTGAACTGACGGACTGAGCTCCTGGAAACGCGCCGGCACGGAGATCCGCACGCTACGGCGGCTCGAAGGGAACTGGGTTCTAGCCCGGTGGCGGGCCATTTAAATACCCTCGACCCGCGGAGCGACCCCTCCGCGGTCCGCGCCAGCGCCGCGGTCGCGCAGTGGAACCGATTGCGACGCCATCTGAAATGTCGATGTAAGGGCTCTGTCCGCCGTGGTCATCACTACGTTACGTTTGCTAGATTTACTCTTAATTAACCCAGTCGCTGGTTCCCAAGCGTTGCTAAGATTATAGCCACAGTCACGGTTTATGATGTCGTCACTAGTGCGAATTTCAATGGCTTCTCTAACGACGCAGTCTCAGTAACTCGACGTCTGTACCAGAATCCTAGTGTGTTCATACTCCATCGCGTGATTCTCCGACAAACAATGTTCAGCGACCGCCGACTTTCTCGGATACATCAATCGTGTGTGCCTCTGCTGTTCAAGGCATCGATCCTCGACGGTACGCATCGTCTATCCAATATATGACTTGCCACACTGACACGGAATCTGATACACGCCGGCCTTCCTCAAACCGAGATCATATTTGGCGCTCCCCACCAGTGCACAAATTTTATCACAGACAGTTTATAATTAAGGAGTGTCGCTTCACAGCATTCACGGAAGATATATTAGAATGATTCTCGGTGTGCATTGCATCACCGAAAACATTCAAAGCTGTGACATGTACTAAAACAAGACAAAGTGCTTTGTGGTTGACTCGTAACTATCATGGACTTCACTGGAATGCTCCCCGTATACCCTATAAGGACTTGGTTGCAACTCTTCGAATATTTGACTGTTAAGATGGCGAAGAGAAGATTGGTTTGCTGTGTCAAATCTATAAGTATGCGGTTACCCAGGACCTACGATCCTTAGGACGTCCTGCTATCCATCGACTCAAGAACAATAGTGTTGTGTGTGCATATAACATTGGAAAATAAATTAAATTTTACCTATGTGTTTTTTTATAAATATATTAATAGAAAGGGAATGAAATAATAATAAAATGAACACCAGCCAAATACGTTTAACGAATTTGGTTGTTTATACAGTAAAAGAAAGAGGTGTTTGAGCATTACACAATTCAACCTTTAAACAATCTTCTTTTTGATTTCAATTCAATTACTTAATACAACAACTCAGAGCCTAAATCGCATGCAGGGTTCTTCTTTTAGAATTTATTGGCTGAATGTCACGGCAAAGTCTCAGCGAGCACACATGCGCGGCCGCGTAAAATGCACACGTGCGGCTTTGGCGCGACGCCAGCGAGCGTCAGATAATACTCAGCTGCACGCAGGCCGAACGATTGCATGCACCCACATAGACTCCCAAAAAATTACAATACTCTTTGTAAACATTACTCCGTGCGGGAAAAAAACCATAATCGATAATAATTTCCGCGAGCTGGAGAATATTAACATTTGTTATTGAGCAATTAATTTAGCAGTGCAACTATTAATTTATTTCTTTTTGCTTGCCCTCCCCTCCACACATGTGTAACCAGTTTGGCTTAATACCCACATCAATAGTCTGGCATACAGAATCCGGTTTGAATTAATATCCCAAACACTGATCTGGCATATAGAATCTAGTTTGAATTAATAGCCCGAGTAATGGTCTGGCATAGTCTCGTGACGTCATCAGTTTCAATTAATACCTCCATCATTTCCCTTTTCTTCTGTGCCCTGAACAGCTATCCAAACTGTTTAAATAAGATAAATAAGTAATCTATAGTTCATCCAGTCTATCAATCTGCAGATGGTGACGCGAAAAATATTTTTAAACAAACATAAAGCTCTGAATAACCAACAAAATTGATTGTAATATAATGTTTCGAAAAGAGTCATTCAAGAAGTAATTTTTATAAATGGAGTTCGTTACTCTTTATGGACATGAAAATGCGGAGGTGGTCCTACTTTATACATCGGTAAATAACTGAATATTTTCCCAACTATTGTTCATGAGAGACACAATAAGTGTCACACACACTCCAGAGTAAAAGATCCAAATTATCACAAGTAAATAAATGAAGTCCATCGAAAATCGCAGTTCCAAATTAATCCACGATTAATTACAGTATTTGTTATAAAACACAGTTTGTCATCACACGAGTACATGATTGCTGAATTATCATATTTCCACAGCCCTCCTACCGTCCATAGTTTACCGCTTTTCAACCAGAGACGAAGTTCTGCAGTCACAGTCCTGTAAATTTCCACACCTGCCTATCCTCTCAAATCACAAGTTCGTATCGTGGCTTGACACCGCCCAGCGACACAACCTTTCACCACCGCGTCCAAGTAACGAGTCCTTTCTCAAGCGTTCGAAATCGTGCTCTAATTGGTCCCAAAATTGTATCCTTCCGTGCATTCTAACGCCTAATCTTTGAAATGCAATTTCTCTTCAAAAATATTATACATTTGAATATCACAGAATTAAATGCTTTGACCACCTCCCTACAAATGTTGTTTACATTTAACAAACAAATAAATATTTAACAATACTAAAATCGATTGAAATTGAAGCTCTTTGCTCAGGTAGCTGTTAAGCGTGGAGTCTCTCTCTTCATATACTGCCGCCGTCGAAATATAGTTACACAATTAATATACTCATTTATCATGGCTTTTTATACAAACATATTCAGTTCTTGTCAACAAATACATATAAATGTTTATGTATAAATTATCTGCTGCATATCTACTACTTTAGACCGCCACAAAATATTTAAGTTGCTGTCTACAACATAAGACGAACGTCGCTAAGAATAATATTGAATAAAATAAAATACATATATAAATGTGATGCTCTTTGTTGGGTTCATGTTTTGTGTTTCTGTGGTGGAATCTATGTTCTGACACAAGAATATTACTACCTTAACGAAAAGCAGAACAAGAGAGTAAAATAAAGTTTATTGAAAGAATATGGAAATAACGTGGTGCGTCTTTTAAGATAGGTAGCGTGGTGCAATGCTGCCCATTTGCTTCTTAAACTGTTAGTGTAAAAACTAGGTATCAATAATTGTAAGTATAAGTGTTATAACATTATTATTATAGTACTGAATTTGTCGTTTTTTTAATCTGTAAGGGATATTGAAATTGTAATTACGCCGTTTGATTCTCCCAATTCTCCTGAATCAATTCATATAATTATATTTGCCATGTTATCATTCCCTAGTTTTATATGGATTTTTAGAATAATGAGTGTGGCTATATTGTATTTCAGTTGCAATCTGGAATAGTCGCCCTCGCTCCTCCAAGACCGCCGTTTCGTGTTCCCGAGCTTATTAGGGTAAGGTTTCCCTAGCGAACTGAATTCCATTCACTAGGTCCAAACTGTTAGCCGGCCGGCTGGGGGACCCAACAAACTGAGAAAACCCGCCGTTCACATAGAAACAATCAGCTTCCCCCTGTATCTGTAATGTCACAAGGTTCTTGTATATATGTCTTGTCATTTCAGTAAATAAAATATCCTCTTACAGAGGACATTTCATATGAAAACATTTGCGTTGATAAGAGACTGACATGAAGAGGTGCAAGTATACTATCACCCTATTAGATAACGCTAACGTCACATCAGCACGCTATGCCATCGCTGCCATAGGTAAAACCTGACCGACAAATACAGAACACGGAGTAATACAGAACATGCTTGTATTATACTCACTCATATGAAAGGCGAATAATTAGTTTTCCATCGCTACAATGCAAAAATATACGTTATGGTACGACATACAGTTATTACCTCACGCATTCTGCCTCAGAGAACCGTAACGCTGTCCATTACAGCTGCATCTACATGGAATACTCTGCAAATCACATTGAAGTGCGTGGCAGAGGGTTCATCGAACCACCTTTATACTATTCCCGTTCCATTCTCGAGTGGCGCGCGGGAAGAAAGAACACCTGAATCTCTCCGTTCGAGCTCTGGTTTCTCGTATTTTATTCTCATGATCTTTTCTACCTATTTAAGTATGAGTCTACAATATATAGTTTGCATTCAGAGGAGAATGGTGCAGCGATAAGCGCCGTTGTTGTAATGATACCCATCCCAGATCCTGTATCATTTCCGTAACGCTGTCTCCCCTGTATCGTGATAATACAAAACGAGCTGCTCTTCTTTGGACTAGCAATACTCCAAAAAAGGACGGACAAGCGTCTGTAGGCAGTTTCTGTAGTACTTCCGTTGCATGTTTTAAGGGTTCTACCAATAAAACGCAGTCTCTGGTTCGCCTTTCCCATGACATTATCTACGTGTTCGTACCAGTTTAAATCTTAAGTGATAGTAATTCCTAGGTATTTTGTGGAGTTTACAACCTTCACTTTCGATCGATTAATCTTGTAAATAAAGTTTAACGGATTTCCATTCGTACCCATGTCGACGACTTCACACTTCTCATTATTTAGAGTCAATTGCCAATTTTTACACCATAGTGACATCTTATTTAGATCGTTTTGCAGTTGGTTTTGATCTTCGGATGATTCTACCAGTCACTAAATGACGGCGTCATCTGCAAACAACCTAAGAGAGCTGCTTATATTTTTTCCAAAATCGTTTATGTAAATAAGGAACAGCAGAGGACCAATAACCTTCCCTGTGCAACGCCAGATATCCTCTGTTTTAGTCGATGGCTTACCATTGATTACTACAAACTGTGTCCTCTCTGACAGGAAATCACCAATCCAGTCGCAAATTTGGGGCGATATACCATAACCACGCAATTTGATTAAAGGCCGTTTGTGACTTACGGTGTCAAAAGCCTTCTGGAAATGAAGAAATATGGAATCAACTTGAGATCCCTTGTCGATAGCACTCATCACTTCGTGTGAGTAAAGAGCTAGTTGTGTTTCGCACCACCGAAACACCATGAAAAGAATGTCTGGTGTAGGTGAATACTTATTATGTTCATAACATTGCGGGAGCATAGAATAATTTATATTTTAATGTCAGGTTTCTTGTTATTTGTGGGATATCTGACTAGACTGTTACACCAAAAAAATAATATATGTAATCCTCCTTACTTGCTGTTACTCACAATTGTTAGTTTCCAGTACGGTTGATTCAAAGTATAGATTTCGGTAGTACTTTCAATGGCGCTGATTATTCGCACAAGCAATGAACCACATAAGTAAACGAGTAACCGTTCGGGTTTATTCAGCTCAGTTCGTGTAGACACGTGCCTTTTTGTCTGCTAGAATACTCGTATTATTCTAGATTCCTCTGGCCGAGTCATCACGTACAGAGTACGGGCTGTTCCAGCACGAGAGAAGGCGGGCAACTAGCGGGCAGGAACGAGACAACAACTGTCAGGATGGGCAGGCAGCAAGCATTTAAAAATGTTCAAATGTTTGTATAGTCTATGGGACTTAACTACGGGGTCATCAGTCCCTAAACTTACAAACTACTTATGAACTACTTACGAACTAGGACGGCACAAATATCCATGCCCGAGGGGGGATTCGAACCCCCGACCGTAGTGGCCGTGCAGACCGTGACTGAAGCGCCTCAGTCCCCGCGGCCACCGCGGCCGGCAGCAAGCATTTACTCTGGCTAGGGAGGAGCAAATACAGTCTCACTGATCCCAATTAACAAAAAGCATCCAATATAAACCAAACGTTCCAAAAAGATGAGCTAGGCGCCTCGTGAAACGGGATATGTTGCGTTTTCAGCATCCATTTGCCTTGTGGTCACGAGATTAGGATAACCTAATCACAAGCCTCTACCTGTCATATTCCCTTCAGGAACTGGCTTCCCTGACTAGCAATACGTGTATAGCAATCACGAAGTCTTCTATATAGCTACCATGTTTCTCCAATTGCTACTTTTATATTTACAAACTACTTGATTTGTAGTGTTTATATTGTGTTTCGTGTGTTACTATTTCCTTTTCAGCCTAAGTATTGCATTGATAGGCCCCGTACGAGCTGTTATGATTGTGTTTGTTCAAGAAGTATTCAGTCTATGTTGGTCTTTGTGCCAGCTGTTGCAAATTCAGATATTCCCGCCCGTTCAGCAACCAGGCATCTGCTCCTGTTCAGTTGTGCGCCTAAACTGTTTCTATTGCGAACCTAGCAGTTTCCTTATGTTGGTTCAAATGTTTGTACGGCTTATGGGACTTAACTACGGGGTCTTCAGTCCCTAAACTTACCAACTACTTATGAACTAACTAATACTAAGGACGGCACAAATATCAATGCCCGAAGGGGGGATTCGAACCTCCGACCGTAGTAGCCGTGCGTGACTGGAGCGCCTCAGTCCCCTCGACCACCGCAGCCGGCCCTTATGTTGGTTTGCATGTTTATGTGATTATGACATCATTCCTTTCAGGATATTTCATTGATGCAGTGCTTGCCCAGTTACAATTTTGAAGTATAGTGTATTAAGTGTAAGTATCATGAGCAAGATTACTATCGTTAGTTTTGGTAGCCCTACGCACTGCAGGCAACTAGCAGGGTTCAGCGTAAGCTGTTACAAGCCACTGGATGTTTACATGCACGGGTGGTCCCTCAACTTGCGTCCATATCCTCCAGCATAACCATGCTTTTAAGATATACCTCTTATATATAGCTTGCCATGTAATGTTCAAATATGCTGCATGTTTAATGATCATTACTTCCTGCCTAAGTTCTAAGTTATGATAAATTCCAGAATTACTTGCTGCCTGTACATTTGCATGTTTTGTGCTAATATTTTCAATTATATGTGTTTAATAATCATCCTTGTGTAGTATAAGTGTAGCTTTGGTACATGAGCACAACACCAGACGACGTGGAATTACACCAGAGTACAGTGGCTCACTTACAATGCGCATCTGTCGTTTAGTATATCTGAATCTACCTGTGACGGTTGCAGCCGCAGTTTGTTGACAGACGGGAAACCACGTGGAGCGGTTGAAAAATCCGCTGGCCCCTCCCCTCCTCCCCTCCCACGCGCGGCCAGCAGACCGCTGGGTTTACGCGTCGATAACTCCCTGGTGCCCGCGGAAGCCGCAAGCGCTAAGAAGCTGCAGCTCAGCGACTTGTGCAAATCGTATCGTTTTCGCCCGCCACCCGCCTACCCAACTCCCCGTCTTCACCTTCGCCCCGCGTCGGCCAACCGCCGCGCCTTATAAGTTCCGTGACGCTCTGAGGCAGTCATTCTTCCCCTTCTCCCGCTACACCAGCCTTCGGAAGCCACTGGCAAATTGATGTTTTTTCCTTCGCTACTAGCGGCGTGACATTTAAAAGACAGCATAGGGGTCCGTGCTGTAGCGCGCTTGACATGGAGCCCCTCGTGTTTCCTCCCCTCTATCGCCTTGCAGCCCCTCAAGCGCAACGTCACACGAGCTGAACAACGGTCCCACGATACGCGTGTCTTTGCTCCCAGCTGGGTCCAGTGTCGTCACGCACGGTATGCTCGTCCTTTACGAGGCAGTAACTCACTTTGCTTCTGCACATATTGCCGCGAGACACCACGTACACCAACTGCCGGCGTGACGCTATCCCCTGAGCCACGCCGGCAGTCGGTGTACGGGGTGTCTCGCGGTATTACTGGAAAGATCTCTACCGATCTGTCAAGCACTATGTGAGTCACTGTAGAGTGCCAGCGACGGAAGCATGTGCCACAATTGCCTCCAGGGCATCTCGTACCGATTCTGCCGGCCGCAGCTCCATTCCACCCAGTTGGGATCGATCTTTTAGGGAGGTTCCCGAAGTCGACAACCGTCAACCGATGGATAATAGCGTGCACTGACTACCTCATACGCTACGCTGTAACCAAACTTATGTCGACTGCAGAAGCTCCAGAGATAGCAAAATGCCTTGTAGAAGACGTTATTTTGAAACATGGAGGACCACGTGTCATGATATCTGATCGTGGAAAAGTATTCCAGTCAAAACTAGTATCAGAGGTAATGTCACGGTGCGACATTGTCCACAGAATGACAATTGCATACCATCCTCAGACAAATAGTCATACGGGACGTTTTAACAAGACGTCAGCCGATATGCTGTCAATGTACGTCGATGTTGAGCAGAAGGATTGGGATACAATTCTGCCAGTCGTGACATTTGCTTACAATACCGCAAGACAAGACACCACAGGCTTCACGCCGTTTTTCCTGCTCCATGGCCGTGAAGCTGAGACGACATTGGATACGCTGTTCCCGTTCCAAGCAGATGACACTCAGGATGACTATGTTAAACAGCTCATCACCAGGGTCGAAGAAGCAAGACAGCTGGCTTGCATACGGACACTGAACGCCCAGGAGAAGGACCGTCAGCGGTATAACGACAAGCTCCGAACTGTTGTATACAGCCCTGGAGATCTGCTATGGATTTTTACCCCTGTACGGAAGGTTGGACTGTCAGAAAAGTTATTAAAGCGATACTTTGGTCCGTATCGTGTTATACGCGGCCTGTCAGACGTCACATACGAAGTTGAGGATTATGAGCCGTCGTCGAAACGACAAAAACGAAGAGACATTGTTCACGTCCTGCGCATGAAGCCTTACTACTATCCTGAAGAGCAGGTAGGCGACAATGGCTCCTTGTTCAAGTACTCTATGGACGGTAATGTTACTGATAAAGCCACGACAGAACCGTCTGTCGTCTATAATCGAGGAGAAGGGAAGGATTCTCCAGAACTGCCATACATAGGACCCATAACGAGGTCAAGATCTAGGACATTGCAGCTGGCTCCACAGGGAACATAACAGCGGGTCGCTGTTTTTCCAGGAGAGGGAGCAATGCCGCGAACCGTACAATGACTGCGGCGTGGCGCAGGGGATATCGTCACCGACTGCGGTGCTGACGGTCGCCGGTTCAATCCCACCCATCGGCTAAAATTTACTTCTTTGCAATTAACAATTCCAGAAGTTTCTACATCTTTCTTATGTTCACTTGTAAATTCTACTTGTTTCTTATGTTAACTGTTCTTCTAATTTCTGGTAAATTCTGTATGTGTATAAATAGCAGAGCACTCTGCCTGAGAGGCAGTCAGTGCTGCGTGTATGTTAAGTTCGTACTAAACCTGCTTTCAGTATAAGTGCTGTGTTTAGTTGCCTTCGAAGTCAAGCCTGCTTCCCTTTCAATGCGACCTTGGCCTTAACTGGCCACGATGTGCCAGTGTCGCTTCAACCGACCTTGCTTATGTTACCGTCCTTCACTACAAGTTCCTTATTCATGTGGAACCTGGGTACCTTTTCCGTATTACGTCCGTTACTGTACCCTCGCTACCAATTGCTCATCGCCATGCCATTATATTGATGCCTACCACCGACTGTTACAGCTCTCTAGAATCCGTAGCCGTAACCCTTTTAAAAACCGCCCGTTTCTTAATGCATTCCATGGCGGGCGTGCGAACGTGTTGATTACGTATGGTCGTTATACTATCGGACGCGGGCCTGCGTGAGGAAGTCAGCTGCAACTACAATTTTGTACCCTTCTTGAGCCACCATTACACCTGATTTCTTATCTCACAAGATGTTTCTACCTTTTCCAATCGATTCTAGGTCCATCTTTCAAAGAGGAGCCATAGATTTTCCACCTTACTAACCATAAAATGTCTCCATTTCTCTAGGTGCCCTTCGACCCTTTTCTACCTCTAGCAGCATTAATATACCCAGATATTATATTTCCGTGCATTTTCTCCTAATAAACCTATCCACAGAGCTTAGAAAACTTATTTTGTCTTGTTGACTGTGACCGCAATTGTATATTCGACATTTCAGGTCATATCTTCCCGTCCTTTTTCTGTCTTTTATAGACGTATTTCATGCGTATTTTACCAGTAATTCCTCGCTGTGAACAGCTGTTTACTCCCTTTCAGCTTTATATACCGTATCCATCTGTAGTAACCACTACACAACCACAATCTTTGATATACACTACAATATGGATTTTCTATCACTATCTCATTGGCCTTACTTCATCTATGTTCATATTGAAATTAACATATTTTTCTGTAACGTAAGTTCGTTACCTGTACTACTGGGCATTACGTCTCCTATGTGTTGCCCCGTTACCATTATTATGAAAACTCTTTTCTTCCCTCAACTCCGTCAATACCTTTTTCAGTCTCCGACAGTGTTTTCACTGGTAGACGAAAGTTTCTAGCCTTTTCGGTCTAGTTTGGCGTCCGTTATATCCGACTACTGACCTTATATTCCTATGCTCGCAGTTATCCCATCAAATACTTTACTTACAATTTTCAAGTGTGTTCCTATGTATGTTTTCCTACCTCTTTGAGTTGATTCATCTCTTAATTTTCGCTATCACATCCACTTTGAGGAAGCTATTACGCCAACAGACGACTCTGAAAACTTACTCAGCAACCTATACCCAGTGCAATTTCCATTACTTCCAACAAAGGCTTCCGTAGCGGCCCAAACGGCCACAACTTTGTAACGCACTGAGTTCCAGTGACGCTAGAAGACACGTGGCAAAGCCACAGAATCTGTCAGGCCAGGCCTCAGGCAACGGAAGAGTCATTAAAAAATAAAAAGAAGTCAAATTTGATTACAAATTCTGAATACTGATGGAATGTTCAAATGTTTGTAAATCTACAGGACCAAACTGCGTGGTCATCAGTCCGTAGCTTACAAACTACTTAAACCTAGGTAAAGTAACCTACGGACAAACACACATCCATGCCCCAGGGAGGACTCGAACCTCCACGGCGAGCAACCGCGCGCTCCGCTGCAAGGTGCTTTAGACCGCTCGGCTACCCCACCGCGGCCCTGATGGAATCCCGAGCTGATTGACTACACACACAGACCGTTTAATTTGTTAATTAATAATCATTAAAATTTCAACGCACGATTATAGCCACAAAACTAATTTTCCCAGGCCCACAGACACTATCGATGTATTGTGTGCATAGAGGAGCATCGGTTGGAGGGAGTATCATAATTTTCGCACGGCACATTTAAATATAACAGATAATGGCCAAGATGGTGAAATCTTGTTTAGTTTCCCTTCGGCCGTTATTTCAAACCGTCGCTGTAGCACCTGGTGGCGGAGGCAGACGAGTTTTCGCGTTCTGCGAATCCGCGCCATTTCAGGCCACGCAACGTGACGGTTGCAACTCCGCCACAGCCAGTGGCCACAAGATGGGTAACGTAGCGTCCTCCCTTCTCTGTTAGGTTGGCTACAGGGACCTCTTCGACAACCGCAGAGGTGCACACGAATGCATTTGTCACATCTTTAAATAGCCTGGTGAGCAGCTCCCGCGCCCCATTTCGTTGCAGCTCCTGGAGGTATCGACATCGGCAGATCAGTGTGCGGCAGTTACCGTCGTTTAGTGATACGTGCTTCCCATTACCTAGGGAGTAAGCAGCCTGTCCTAGACTTACGCGCCGGACTCGACATGATAACCGATACGACATACTTAGCATCTTCCTTGGACCCGATCGCCTTACTTTGCAATTGCGCCGTCTTTTCGGGAACTGCTATTCCGGTATGTAACGTGTTCGATGCCTAGGTTTGACCCTGTTCTTGTAATCGTGCGGGAACTCATGGCCAGTTTCTTACCTTTCGTCTTAAACTCTTTCGGAGGACTGGTTCTTACTTCGTTCTTACTCTTGTATGTATATTACGACTTGGCCTCCAGCAAGTCTATTACACGCCCAGTGTCTACATTCAGTATGTGAGGGTTTATGGAAATTTGTGACAGGGCTACCTCACCTCTATGTGATTTTTTGTTAATATATGTTTCGACTGGCTATCCCGATTTTCATTTTCCTGTAGCTTCCCTTACTGCCCCTTTTTGTAAATCTTCTACCAAGCGCTGAAACCCCTGCTGTAAGAGACGAAGTCCGACAGCAGGGAACAGAAGACATGCAGGTGAGTTGCCTGCCAGGGAACAGTGACAGTCGGAGACTCTTTGATGGGCAATTTACCCAACATTACTTTATTCAGCCACAGCTACAGCTTCATCCAACATTCCCTACGCTACAGACAGGATCGATTAGGTTTCATTGCCACAAATTTTTCTGTTTTCTTGAATAGCAATTTTTCAGTTGCTCACACTAGCTACTGTTGTTGGCCACACTTGGTTGTGTTATAGCGGTGACAAGAACGCTGCTTCCCGCTAGGATACCTCTGTAGGTGGCGACCGAAATCCCATCCTTATTCAGAGAGAGAGGGTTCTTTGTTATTGTTATTTCTTTCTTACTTCTTAGAAAACTGCATTGGCCATAAGGGAAGGTTTACGTAGCAGACAGAACAGGTGGTTCGGATGAGGCAGAAGGATTACAGCTGGACGCCTCCGGGAGCGCACAGTCGCTTCGCACAGAGGATTACGGCCTTTGTATGGAGGCCGCTCCGGACAGCGGTTAACATTCTTTGAACCAGGCGGGCCCGCCGGGTCAAGCGAGCCCCCTCCCCTCGGCCGCTGTGAGGACTGCAGACGCCGCCACCGCCACCACCACCAAAGCCGACGCCAGGGCCGGAGCGCTGAACGACGCCGACCCGACCCGCCACGCCACCGGCGACGGCGACCCCGACGTCGACTCCGCGGCCCACCAGCATGCTGACGTCGAGGAGACCACGGCGCAGCCGCCAACACCGTCGATTGCAGATGCACATCAACAGGCAAGTGACGCTTTTCAACCAGCTGTTGCCGCAGACGTGACGCAAGCTATGCTGAGCCAGTTGCTGGCTGCAATCATATCTCAGAACTCAGAAATGATCGCACAGTTTGAAAAGCAGAGCACTTCTTAGAGTGCCGAACTTAGCGTACAATCAAAAAAAATTCTGAATTAGGTATGAGATGGGACTTCAATATGCAGAATTGCACACCTCTTTGAGTGCGTAATTCAAAAAATGTTCAAATGTTTGTAAATCTATCGGACCAAACTGCATAGTCATCAGTCCGTAGCTTACAATCTACTTAAACTAAGGTAAACTAACATAAGGACAACAAACACACCCATGTCCCAGGGAGGACTCGAACCTCCGTCGGCGAGCAACCGCGCGCTCCGCAGCGAGGCGCTTTAGTCCGCTCTGTTCAAGTGTCAGGATGTGGCTGGCGGTGAGACGTGGGCGGTTCGGGTGGCAGAGAGAAATGCAGGAAAATTTTGTTTAATCAAACCATGAAGTTTATTTACTTGTTACTACAGAAGGCTACCGGGGGGTGTGCAACAGTAAGTGGAACCCGTCCCAGGGACCATGGTGACCCGCGACCTACGGGATGAGACCCGGAGCTAGCAAGAGAACGTCTTTTCACGACGGTGGCCCGATCAGAAGAGAGCGTGCCTCCGTCCCAGCAATCGTCGGGGCCTGGCGGACGCTCCACGTGAAGCAACGTGGTCTTCCCCGATTGGTAGCAGAGTATCGCTGAGTGGTAGGAACTGCGCTCCCCACGACAACGACACGAAGCGAGCAATGGGGGAAGATGATCGTCGAGTCAGCAAGGGGAGCCGACGGCTCCATCGGTTACGAAACTAAGACGGTCGGAGGGAAAAAGTCGAATATTTTAATAAACTAAATTTTCGGTTCTAGCCAGGGTGCTTAGGGAGAGGTTCCGCTTTAGGGAGAGGTTCCGCTTGTACATTTTCTTCCCCCTTCTAAAAAAGTAAGTTTAAGAATTTTTGGGAAAGAGTATAAGTTAGGTGGGTTACAGAACCACTTGCACAGGGAATTCGTTAACTAAGTTTTTCAGTTAGAACAGATTTTTCTCAACAATCGAGTTTAAAATTCTGACACTTCTATAGATTCCTTGAATATAATCATCTGTTTTGACATTTAAGAAGATGGAATACAATAATAATATTTTTTTTCATGATTTTTCTCTAAAAACTAATATCGCTTATTTGTGTGTGTTTCTACTCTAATGGTAAGTATAACTGAAAACCCAACGGTAAAACAATGGTTACAGTTAGAAGTCCTATAGGCATCTACCAGACTAAAATTATTTTGTTTACAGTGCCCTACATGCTCTCTTGGATCTAACAGATTTTTAGGCATCAATGACTATATTAGCACATTACAATTGTAATTTAATGGACCCTAAGTAACTAACATGAGTTTAGACAAGCAGTTGGAGCACAGAGCATGTATGAATAGAATAAAATCCCAATTCCACTAAGGTAATTAGTGAACAATTGTATACCATATAAAAATGAACTACAGCCACTTATAGCTATCATTATTAGATATTAAAATGTATAAGTGCAAAGTTATATAATAGTGTGTGTGAGCGCAGTGTATAGGCGCGGGCGGAACTGAATCAGCATTGGTCTCAGAGGTTACAGGCGCCCCTAGAAGTGTAACTGTTTGCGCATGTATTTCAAAACTAAACTCGTGGTTTATCATGACTGGCACAGAATTTTTTCCACTCTAATGGCAGCACGGTTGTTACAGTCTTTAGCTGAATTTATTTAGTAAGACCTTAGGGGTCTGTCGAATGACGTAGTAAATCATTAAAATGGGGCAACTTGCCCAACAAATTATTTGTCAAGTACTGTACTAGATTTTGTTCGGCGCACTTCACCTCAACGTCACCGACGGTGGCGTAGCGACCGTTTCCGGCAATGGACCAAGGGCACATCTGGGCGGCCCGAGGTATGCAGACGAAAGTTCTCCAGATGTCTCGCCCGTTAGGAAGGTCTGGATCAGCGCCTGGGGTCTGTCAGCTGAAACTCACCCACGAGGCAAAGAGAGACTGTTTGTTGTTAAGTTGGGGGTGGCGGCACGCAGTGCGACCGACCACCCTTACAAAATGTGGACATAGTAGCACGTTGCCACGGCATGGGGTAGAATTCCCATGTAATTTACACGTATATAAATGAAAATAAAGTTAAGCACTTATGGCCGGTTTGTAACATAGACATAATTATGCAGCTAATTGAGACTTACAATAATAATACTTAAGGTACTTGGTGTTTGAGTTTACATAGTAAGTAATAGTGCTTTTATAACAACATAATAAAGTTGAACACTGAATATTGAGTGACTGAACAATACAGCAAGTCATTGACAAAACTTGACATGGAGTTTGTGAAATGCAATTCCTGTAAAAGGTTCGTTGGTGAGCGTGTGTTTACATAATGATTTAGGATGGTGTGAGTGAGACGTCAGTACTGCTTTCCTTTTGAGTAAACACAGTTTTGGAACGCTCGGTGCGGTATATGCCATCACTTTGGCGTTCCGGGATTACGTCGCCTGGGACCTGGCGTTTATTTTGTTTCTTTTTCCTGAGGTAAAGGGCAAGGACCACGGCTGACAGTATTATGACGGGAGTGGTAACAGAGGGGAGTACGACCTTTAGCGTGTCTCGGGCGTAGTGCCATTCATCTATATGGGCTATAGCTCGGTCGAGAGTAATCTCTTTTTGTACACGTTGGATGAGTTGTTTAAGAGAATGAATTAATTTAGTAGAATTCCAGTGAGGGAGTTCTGTCCAGTTCTGTACCGAGGGATGTGGCAAGGGTAGTTCAGGTAGATACAGAGCTGGCGGGGGAAGTTTTATGGGAACATGGGTATGCAATTGAGCAGGAATACGGCGAGTAGGTGTGGAAATTTCGCATTTCGAAATATTATGCATAAGTCCGGCTCCTGTTAACGTGATACGAAATGTTCGAGATCCTTCCGGTTGCTCATGGCACAAAAGTGTGAACGTAGTGGCGTTCGGCAAGGCGTACAGTAAACTATTGCCGATTAACTGCAGTATTGGAGCGGTAATAGTGGTAATTAAACGAGTACAAGACTGAGTATCACTGTCCGACAGGAAGAGGGAGATCTCACAATAGCCCGTACGAGTTTGTAAAATGAGAGTTTGACATAAGTATATACCAATGAAATGGCACCGCTGGAGCTCCTCGCGGTTGAGGGCGGTATGAGTTTGCCTATCCGCTCTGACTAGGAGGTAGTCACTGGTTCTCCACGTAATGTGCTGCTGAAGGGGCACCCATTTAATAGGAAAAGTGTGGAGTCTATAGCACTCGTATTCACAATTAGTACACGACACCGGTATAGATACATGCGCCGTGCAGCAGTCTCCTGACCGCGTCAATGGGACCTTGGCCGCTGCATAATAGAACGGAAGGTTCTCTTCAATTACCGGTTTAATCATGCGTAGAGGAGCCGGTAATTGAAGGGATGCATTGTAAAGGAAATGTTCAAATGTTCAAATGTTTGTAAAGTCTATGGGACTTAACTACGGGGTCATCAGTCCCTGAACTTACAAACTACTTATGAACTACTTACGAACTAGGACGGCACAAATATCCATGCCCGAGGGGGGATTCGAACCCCCGACCGTAGTGGCTGTGCAGACCGTGACTGGAGCGCCTTAGTCCCCTCGGCCACCGCGGCCGGCGCCTCGTGGCAGTTAGTAAGTTATTTTCTATGTGAGTCAATCGAATCTGTTAATGAGTGGTGACAGTGTGTAAGTTCTGTGTGATTGTGGTAAGTTCGCTTACTGCATGATTCCAACGTTTTGCATCATGGTTATCCGGGGTTCCAAAAACAGTTTTCAGGATCAAACCACCAGCATTAAACCAGGCACGTTTTACACGTGTTAGTGGCACTGCATCAGCAATACTGCGTTGTTTATTTCGCAAATGTATGATAATCCTATTCACTTCCTTCAGCTCAGCTGCGATGGGTACTTGTTTGTACATTAGTAGCCGTTGAACAGTTTGTTGGAGCGCTAAGTCTTCCTCCTGAAGTGTGGCTAGACTAAATGCAGCCGAAACGTCGACAGAGTGCGGAGCGTGTATTATGCCAGGCAATTTTTCAAAAAGAACCCCTGCAGTGGAGGGATGAATCTGGTACGGCGGCTCTCCCATGATCGTCGAACCAAAAACTGTTAAGAGTCCCAGCAACATTAACATGTTTAAGTTCCGTATGTGACGCCAGGAGACCTAGGAAAGAAAATTCTCACTAGGACGATAATAGTGAAGTGGCTAATAGCGGGCTGAAAGTAAGAAACACATACCTCAGTTCCATTCATGATGAGGCAGGTGAACTTGAGCAGAGTACAGGTCAGAATTCAACTGCCTAGCCACGCGCGAACGTGATGGCTGGGCGGCACGTTTCACCGGTCAGCGGTATTTGCTTCCATTGTTCGTATCCGAATTGCTGACTGCTTTGTAGTCAGGAATGGGTGCTGTTCGTGCAGGAATGTTCGGGAGCAGGGGGAACCGGAATTTTGCAAGGTTCGTCAGACTGGAATGCTCAAGGCTCTAAAGGGGGGGGGGGGGGGGGTTGCGTGGTCATCTGTTGCGTCAGCAAGACCGGCTTTTCTTCACATACTGCGCATCTATATGAAGAAGGCTTCTTTTACCTTCGCAACAGAATTTTTCCACTAGGAAGTTTTGGAAAAAGGAAAGAAGAACAGTACCAGCTGTAATTTCAGTATACCGTAATTAATAACATACGGAAAACTCTGGCTACTTTAATCAATCACACCATAATATAATGGGGCTGCCCTGATTGATCGGTCTGATTGTTAAATCATCAAATGATGCTCCTTAACGCGTAGTGGCTTTGCCGATTTTAAGCGCGGTTGCGGCGAGGTTGTGACTTTTAATTCATGGAGAACATTATGACCGTGTACTCGCCCTCCTGTAACATTGAACATTGTAATGGTGCATTGTTGTATTTTTTTTCTTCCCCCTTCTAAATAGGCGAGGGCAAGACGGAGCCTAGTTATAACGCTGCGGGGTTGTCTGGAGGTTACAGCTCAGACCCGTATAAGCAGATGCGATGCGGCACCGAATGTGCCTTAATTGCTGAAATTAGGACACACTGTCCGTAATGCAGTACTTGGAAGTAGCGTGAGGAAAACAGTGACATCACTCAACCGCTCACCATAACGGGGTAGGCGCCCCCATAGTGGCAGTGGATGGGTGCTGGAAAGGCATACAATATACAAAACTGAACAAAGCTGAAAGAAAACTTAAAATATAAAGTATACTTAGTGGCTAGCAGATTGACGGAAGTGCTCACATAGTAAAATTGTAAACTCAGCCGTTCCTGAGGAAACCGGACCACGTTCACTGAAGTAAATGCGTTTGTAATTGCAGTAGTTAATACTGTTACCGCGGTTGTAGCGGGCAGAGGCAGGCAGGCAGTGACTATGCGGCTATGCGGCTGGACTCGTCTGTCTCGTGGATGGGTGATTACTTACTGGACAGTGGACCAGCTTTGTAGGAAAATAGCTGTCTGATTCTCGAGGAGAGAGTAAAGAACGAGCATTATTATGTAGCGATTCATGGTTAATGAAAGGTACATCGCTGTAGATAAAATGCACTTGTGTTGTCTCATACTGGGCGCGTGTTGGGGGCGGTGAAGTTTGACGTAACAGTCAGCTGTATTCGGGTGTTATCTGAGGCGCGGCAGCGGTTGCTACGCGGCGCGGGACGCTAGTTGTCCAAGCCCACCGCGACCTTGCTTGTTATCACGGGTGGGAGGGAGAGGAGGGGAGAAGCTCGTGGCCGTACAGGCGTCGTAGCGGTTTTTAAACGGCGCGCAGCGCGCGGCGCGGCCGGGAAGGTTGGCAGGGGAGACGGAGGGGTCGAGAGGGCGGGGAGGCGGTGACAGGCGGGCGCACGTGGCGCGATAAGAATGTTTACACCTGACGCCCGCGGGTAGGCGTAGGCGGCTACTGTGTGTACGACACTTAGGAGGAGAACTAAAGTAAGCTAACGTAATTTATTGTCATAACCCATTCGCTGTCCAGAGATATAATAAGATCATCCAATAGAAACAAGGTGAGGCAGCATATCCAAGGGGATTCTGCGTTCCTTATTTATTATCTAGCAAAACACGACCCAGGAGTTCCGTTGTGGAATACTATTGGGTGCAATTACAGCCGTGTGCGGCGCGTAAAGAAATTAATCGCGTCGAGGTTTCCTTTCTGACGAGAGCATTTGTTAATCAGAAAAATCCACCTAGTTGTGAATGTGAGCCACTAATGCCTGCTCTGTCGCTTGGGCATTTATATTGTAGTTGTATACAATAGAGACACCTTAACTACATAGTTTACAGTATAAGATGATGGGCTATTGCGCGGCCGGCCGCGGTGGCCGAGGTGACTGAGGCGCTCCAGTCACGGTCAGCACGGCCACTACGGTCGGGGGTTCGAATCCCCCCTCGGGCATGGATATTTGTGCCGTCCTAGTTCGTAAGTAGTTCATAAGTAGTTTGTAAGTTTAGGGACTGATGACCCCGTAGTTAAGTCCCATAAGCTTAACAAACATTTGAACATTTAGCTATTGCGCAGCCGGCAGTGCATACTTAATAACTAGAACTTATTTCTTCTAATAATTGATCCTTATACTAATTGATACGGCATCTACAATTAAATTGCATTATGTTAACCGCAGAATAATAATTATTTACATATAGTATCTGCTAAATATTTGTAATTAGTACTGGCTTAGTGGAGCAGCCGGATAGACTGTCTTGATGCATCTGTAGGGCTATTTGCCGTAGTTTACAGTAAGAGGAGACTCGTCGGTCCCTGTAGTGTGATTATCGGTACTTTTGACCGATTGTAGGTGTGGTAGGAATTGTGCAAGGCAAATTCCGTAGGGGGCGCTAGCTAGGCGCGTAGAGTGTGCAAATGAATAGATTTCCGCTCAGTGGTGAAATGTATGGTATACCAGCGAGGAGAATATTGGTGACTAGTCACGTGATCGCAGAGCGTATTTGTGTTTGGACCGTAGTCGGTATTTGTGTGAAGTAGTGTAGTGCTTGTGGTTTCCGGCGCTTCACAGGAGCGCGCGGTGCGGTTTTTGCAGGGGTTTCTGCAGGTTGTGTTTGTGGTGGTCGTCCGTGGTAAGGACGTAGCCGGTCAAAATGCACTACGAGGGTCCGATCTGCTAGTTGCAGTTCGGCGTTGACTGGGGAGGTCAGACGCAATATTTCAAAGGGGCCCTCGCAGTTTGGAGTTTGGAGTGAATTTTCGAGCCCTTCCTGGTTTAACAACCGTGTTTTTTAGCAACAAAAGGTCGCCCTGTTTGTAACCAGGGGGGACGGCCTGGCGATTGCGCCGGCGTTGCTGGTTGTCTGAGGCTTTAATATTGTTGCTTTTTACTTTTCGCCAGATTTCTTTAAAGCGTTTCGCCAAGTGTTTCACGTGCTGGTTACCGACCTCTGGAGGCACTTTATCCAGCTCGAAGGGCGAATTCATTGGTCGGCCAAACACGACTTCGTATGGCGTGTAGCCTATGGATTTATGTATCCTGGTGTTGTACGAACTGGTCACGAAAGGAACGTATCTGTCCCAATCGGAATGGGATTTATTAGTGTAAAACGACAGACTTCTCATTACTGTGCGATGCACGCGTTCCACGCGGCCGTTGCACTGGGGTGGAACGGGGTGGTCCTCCACTTCCTGGTTTTGAGTAATTTGCACACTTGTGTGAATAATTGACTCATAAAATTACTCCCTTGGTCAGTCAGAATCGCTTCGGGACTTCCAAAAGGCAGGACAAGTTTGTCTACAAATTGTTTAGAAATTGTTTCAGCGGACATGTCTGCAATAGGTACCACGATCAGAAAGCGAGAAAAATGATCGATAATAGACAAAATGTACTTGTTACCCTGGGTAGTTTGTGGTAAGGGGCCGACAATATCGAGAGAAACGTAATCGAAAGGTTTTGTGGCTTGTGGTAAACTTTGCATAGGTACGTGCTGTTGTCTGTTCTGGGCGCGTAATGAACAAGGTAGACATGCGCGGACATAGTTGGCTACATCTTTCTGTCTAGTTGCCCACCAGTACTTACTGGCAACGCGGACATTTGTGGCATTTCTGCCATTATGGCATGCTTGTCAGGAGTCATGACACTGTTTTATTATTTGCTCCTGGAGCGAGGCTGGTATAACCATTCGGTTGCCATGAGCAGTTTTCCGGTAGAGAATGCCGTCGTGTACTTCAAATTCCGGAAGAGTTTTATAATGCTGGCAGGTGGGGTTCTGTTCTTGTGCTTCCCGCAGTTCTTCCGTCAGTACATCATCGACCTGCACCACCCTAACCCTTCGGCTGAAGGCGTCGGCATTTCGATGTAGTTTGCCCGGTTTGTGGCGCACCTCATAGTCATACTCAGACAATCTGAGGGTCCACCTCATCAGCCTGCTACTCGGGTCATTTAAATTTAGTAACCACTGCAGTGCGGAGTGGTCCGTGTACACAGTAAATTTGCGCCCGAACAGATAACAACGGAAATGTGTAATCCGAAAAAGGAGAGCCAAACATTCCTTTTCGGTGGTACTATAATTGCATTCCGCCTTATTCAACTGACGGGACGCATACCCGATGGGGTGTTCCACGCCGTTGATTTCTTGACTAAGGACACATCCTAGAGCATAATTTGATGCATCACAGGATAATATAAACGGTTTATTAAAATTAGGGTACAATAGTAAGGGGGCACGAGTAAGAATTTTTTTGACTTTTGAAAAAGCTAGTTCACAGCCTTCTGACCAGATAAAAGGGACATCTTTTTTCAATAAATTAGTTAAGGGTTTGGCTATCGCTGCATAGTTTTCGGCGAACCTCCTGTAATAATTACTTAGCCCCAAGAAACTTTGAAGTTCTTTGACGTTTGAGGGGGTGGGGAAGGTATTAGCTGCTTCAGTAAGCTGGGGATCCGGTCGAACCCCGGATTCACTGATGATGTGACCAAGGTACCTTACTTGGCTTTGTGCAAAATGGCATTTTTCGATTTTCAAACTGAGATTGGCGTTTTGCAACCTGGAGAATACATTTCTGAGATGTTCAACATGTTCAGCAATAGTTTTAGAGAAAATAATAATATCGTCTAAATAAACTAAGCAGGTAGCAGGTTTCAACCCACGCAACAACAAATCTGCAAAGCGCTGGAATGTGGCAGGTGCATTTCTTAGTCCAAAAGGCATGCGGATGAATTCATAGAGCCCGCTGGGTACTACAAATGCCGTTTTAGGCCGATCCTTCGGCACAATTGGTATCTGATGGTAACCACTTTTCAAATCTAAAGTGGTGAAAAATTTGCAGTCCCCTAGCCGGTCTATGCGCGGCAGCCGATAATGATCAGGTGTGGTTACCTTATTCACTGCTCTCATATCAACACACATTCTATAGCTGGTCTCGCCATTTAAGGACTTCTTTTTAACCATTATGATCGGGCTTGACCAAGCTGAGGAGGAGGGCTGGATTATACCTGCAGCTAGTTGCTGTTGAATAGTTTCTTCCACGATCGGCTGTAAAAGGTACGGAATTCGATACGGTTTTTGTTTAATTGGCCTTGCATCGCCCGTTGGAATCTCATGTTCCACTAAATCGGTGGCAGGTAAATACTCCCGTTCTTCGAATAACCATGAAAACTCGCACAAAACTGAATGAAGTAATTCTTGATCAAAGGGTTGCAGGTGTTGTAATTTGTCCGAGAATACCTGTTGCAAATTAGAACTGCTAGCATGTATTGATTGTTTCGGCAACATTTTCGCAGATTCAGGGGGTGTCGGAGGTACGTCTGTTGGCGTTACTGCGGATACGCTAGCGAGCACAGTACCACGCTGAATAGTGACGTCAGCTGTGCCGAAATTGTCAATCGCAATAGGGATGCAATACCTGTTATTGCGCTTTGTGGGGTGGCAAAGACTACGCCGGACATGTACTTGCAGTCTGTCTAGCACTTCGTTTTGGCAGAGGGGATCTACTAAAAGGGTAGCGTCATTGCGCCCTTTTGCTGGTGTAGAAATCCAAAAAATTCTGCCCGTACTTGCAGGAAGTTCCAGGGTGCGATGCGCCTTCAGCGCGGAAACAGTCACGTTTTTGTCAGAGGAAACTGGCCAGGTCTGCTTGACTTTGTGGGTCTGTTCCGTACTGATTTCGGATCCGGAGCGCCTGAATTTATGTTCACAGACCATCGAAACGTACGGTTCCGGTTCCGTAATCAATCACGCCCTTGAACTTACTTAGAAAATCATCCCCGAGAATTATATCATAGTCGGCATGTTTCCAATTCACCACCTCCATAGCGAACTGGTAATGTGTGTGATTTATTCGGAATTTAATGCTGCAGCTGCCGACGGGGTCTATCACTCCTTGTCCGATACCAGATAGACGGCATCGCGGGGGTTGCAGCTTACGATTTCCGCAATGTGCAAGAAAGACTAAGCTTATTTGCGCCCCTGTATCTACCAAAATGGAAACCTACTTCTTGCCTAGTTGGCCTCGTAACACTACACTCGCCACCTCATCTACACCGGGGTAATTTAGCGGTGTGAGTTGTTTCAGTGGGGGTGCGGTGAGGCGGCAACACCTACCCCTTAGGCGTTTACCGATTTCGGACCTGAGCTGTTTCCTCCCGACTTCCCCTTTGTTTGGTGCGTAAATGAATTACTGTTCGTTTTACGTTGTGCCTTACATTGGCGTAGTGAGTGTCAGATTTTGCTGCAATTAATGCAAAATGGAGCGCGGCATTCTTCCGCATTATGCCCGTTACGCCGACAACGGCTACAAGGTATGTCATTGAAAAAGACATTTTTTTGTTCTTGCGTTCGGCTGGGGCCAGCTACAAATCGGTCGGCTTCCTCTCGGAGGATAGGTAACCTGACGGCTTCATGCAATGTAGGTGGTGAAGCGATTTTCAATTTGCTGCCGTATTAGGTATTTATTCCCCGAATAAACACTTCAATAGCTCGAAGATCTGCTTCCTCTAATAAGACAGAATCTCGAGCGGCATCACCGCTGAGGGTGTAAGTTTTGCATGCAACTGAACGGATCCGGTCCGCAAAGGTCTCAAAATCTTCATTTGGCTTCTGCCGTAAGGTGGATAGTTGATCACGATAGTAACTGGTAGAACGTTTGTCTGAGTAACGCTCTGCCAGACCGGCCGCCAGGATCTCGAATCGGGAAGCGTTTTTAAGTGCTTCCACGGATTCAAAATAAACCCGCGCATCACCCGTAAGTTTCATACGCGTAACATTCAACAAAATGTCATTGTTCCATTCGCAAATGCGACCGGTGTCCTTGATATTTTGGACGAAAGTTTCCACACTTACTCTGGGTTTCCCCGCGAAAGTAGGAACGAAGGTAATTGCAGGTTGTGTGGTAGCCATGGAAGAAGCAGAGGTGTTAACACTTAAGGCAGGGGTAGGGGGGGGTACCTACCGCGACTGAATTTTGTGATGGGAAAGATTGCCTTCGCTCGGCTTCAGCGAGCCTCGCTTTAAGGTCATCATTCTCAAGCTACAGGTGATTGAGTCGCTCTTGTAACGCATCAATAGGATCTGAACTCGGCGCAGTACCAGTGTACTGGTCTTGAGACCGAAGGGTGAGCATTCTGACTACTACAGGGGTAATTTAACCGAACAGTGATTAGGTAACTAGAGATGTTAGTAAGAAATAGCAGTACTGATGCCTCACTCACCGGATTTGATGAACTGCGGCAATGGCGGCGGCGTCGTGCAGACCCATGGAGATGGTGGGTGGCTGCGTCACAGCAACGGGCGTCGATCTCGGGGACCTCGGCTCGCCATCTCGCCCGGACCCTCGGGCGTCGACGTCGGCGGAAACGGGGAAACGGCGCCGGGCGGCGGCGGCGGCGGCCTTCGGCTCGGACCTGCGGCGCGGAACTGCGCCCGCGTCAGCGTAACAATAGAGTAAGCGCGCGGCAGAGCCACGCGCCAGGTTCGAACTACGTACGTGGGCCACCGTCATTAACATGTTTAACTATTCCCGAAAATCTCTCAGCCGTCCTTACGGAGGGCCGAATCACGCATCTCACACCAGTTGTCCAAGTGTCGCGATATGGCTGGCGGTGAGACGTGGGCGGTTCGGGTGGCAGAGAGAAATGCAGGAAAATTTTGTCTAATCAAACCATGAAGTTTATTTACTTGTTACTACAGAAGGCTACCGGGGGGTGTGCAACAGTAAGTGGAACCCGTCCCAGGGACCATGGTGACCCGTGACCTACGGGATGAGACCCGGAGCTAGCAAGAGAACGTCTTTTCACGACGGTGGCCCGATCAGAAGAGAGCGTGCCTCCGTCCCAGCAATCGTCGGGGCCTGGCGGACGCTCCACGTGAAGCAACGTGGTCTTCTCCGATTGGTAGCAGAATATCGCTGAGTGGTAGGAACTACGCTCCCCACGACAACGACACGAAGCGAGCAAGGGGGGAAGATGATCGTCGAGTCAGCAAGGGGAGCCGACGGCTCCATCGGTTACGAAACTAAGACGGTCGGAGGGAAAAAAGTCGAATATTTTAATAAAGTAATTTTTCGGGAGCCGGCCGCGGTGGCCGAGGAGATTGAGGCGCTTCAGTCACGGTCTGCACGGCCACTACAGTCGGGGGTTCGAATCCCCCCTCGGGCATGGATACTTGTGCCGTCTTTACTATAAGGTAGTTCATAAGCAGTTTGTAAGTTTAGGGACTGATGACCACGTAGTTAAGTCCCATAAGCTTAACAAGAGGTTCCGCTTGTACAGCTCGGATACTCTACCGCGACGAGTGCGGAATTCCCGTTTGGAGCTGGATAATAGGCTTGAGATACAATCGAGTGTCATAGATAAATTCATTAATTTTGAGCAACATTAACTATATCTGCAGTTCCTTTAAACGATGTGTATCACTTTTAAGAAGAAACTATTGAAATTAATTTGTCTGTTATTCAGATTGGAGAGAATATATACAATGTACTCCTGGTTTGAAGCAATCAATCAATTTATGATTACCAACTGATCGCTACTATAACTTTAAATTATTTACTGTTATTTTAATCATTGTATTTTAATAGTTTTTCATTAAATTTGATATATGAAGTGCAATATTTAATTAGTAAGAAAACAAATTGCAACAGTTTCTTACTACTTATCAAGTATCTACTGCAAAAATGTAACTAAGCACTTCTGATTATTAATTAGTTCATTAAGAGAATTATTTTATTTTTAATCTGTTGTGATTTAGGACACTCGGACATTTACACATTATGATAGGACCATGACTAGGTAAGTGACAGGCATAAACAAAGGTTATCACAAATTTTTAGTTCAGTTCACTTATTATTGACACAAATCACTACTTTTTCTCTGATCCATTAGCGCTACAATACTGAAAGTACATAACCTTTTCAAATATCCCGTGCTGCGGACGAGCAGTTGCGTGATTGCACAACTAAAGACGAATCGTCGTCAATAGTGGCTCTTGTTGTGTGGCACTGTATTCTCTTCTTGGCGATGAAAAAATTTACACTGTGCCGATAATTCCATGTCACGATGTAATAGTCAACCAACATCCGAGGCTATTTTTTGGAAATTCTTGATACAATTCCAAGCCTCCGCTTTGGTGCCTCGCTTACGTCTCGCCACATATGTGCTCACTCACTGGCGGTCTACAGACGACTCTCTCGTTAAGCCACACTGTCCGTATTCGTATTCCTGCCTCTTTCTTACGCGCCAAAAGTTGGCGCCTTCCACGTCAGCAACGGGACAGTACCAATGGTTTTACATTACACATATCTTATTACTAGACAACGGATTTTTAGGTCGTAAAAAAGTCAGTTTTAGGCACCTAATATAAGCTCCTTCAGTAGTTCATTTGGGTTATATAAAACCTAAAATAGGCTCTAATAAGTGATGCAGAGAAAATAAAAATAAATTAAAATACACAGTGTTGACAGTGTTTCGGCATGGCGTAGTATTCTCACACAGAAACTAGATTTTATTTTCTACTTAGAACGTCAGTAACACTTAGCATGTCGGTCGCTACACAATGTACTGATTTGTATTCGCTGGGGAAAAATGAACGATGACCTGTATTATTATTATTTTTTTCCTTTTACTGCGGTGCATGGTAGCGGTAGGGGAAGTACCGTACTCGTTGCTGGACGTATGGCACCTGACAGATGGCCGCCCCTTCTGAACAAGCGAATGGAATCTACCGGTGCTTCAGATGGAAACATCTCATTACTGGCAAATTATTTTTCCAACCGGAAAATTCACGTATAATACCTTTCACGAAAACAGAGTAGTAGACAGCAGCGAGAAAATGCGCGAAGGGCAGTAATTTAGCTATAGAGGGCGTCTACGATTAACAACATGATTTTTAATCTGCATCAGTACGAACTTATATGCAAATTAGAGCTTAGAAGAAGAATGGGTTTTAACCTAAAGATCCGTGATCTATTTTTTACATATGAATAATAAAAAAAATGTTCAGATGTTTGTAGAGCTTATGAGACTTAACTACGGTGTCATCAGTCCCTAAGCTTACAAACTACTTATGAACTAGGTAACACTAAGGTCGGCACAAATATCCATGCCCGAGGGGGGATTCAAACCTCCGACCGTAGTGGCCGTGCAGACCGTGATTGGCGCGTCGCAGTCCACTCGGCCACCGCGGCCGGCTATAAATAATAAAACACCGATAAAGAGTATTGGGTATTAACAGGGATAGCGACATAAAAAAAATAAAAAATACCAAAGTGTTAGGCAAATACGAAGCATGAGCGCATATCAACTAGCCACCTTGCTGCACGCTGGGCAGAAAATATTTTTTTTCCATCTGTCGTATAGTGTGGAAAAACTTATATGATGAAATAGGAACTTTCTGGGAAATTACAGCCGAAATAGGCAAAAACAGGCACTAACGTCGATATAGGCTGTTTTAGGTCCTATAGAATTAACGCTATTGAGTGTAAATAGTCATGAAACGTACAAATTTTTATGCAAACAGGAACTCAGGAACAAAATAGGTTTTTACCTAAAATCCGCAGTCTACTTATTACATGCCCTGTGTTTGGACCAGACAACAATCCTTTTATATTTACAACAATAAATATTGCCATCAAAATACTGTACAATCAAGACACAAAAAATCATTTTCAACTCTACAAATACTCCAATAATATACATACCACATTGCACGAAAATAATTAAAGATGGATACCTAAAATTTTATATGTCGATTACAGCGAAACAAAGATTTGGTATTAAATAGTTCGAAAAAAATTATTGATTATATACATTAATGTTACAAGTACAGCTGTATTTAATTTCTGCCTTGTGGAATTTGTGGGATGCATAACCAACTGGATGTTCCATGCTGTTCTGCTCTTGACTAGGCACACATCCAAAGGCATAGTCAGGAGCATAGCATGACAATAAAAAGGTCTAGAGAAATCAGGATAAATAAATAAGGATACACATGTTAAAGTGTTTTTTACTTTCTGAATTGCAACTTCACATTGACGAGACAGTATGCAGCGAGTACCATTTTCAGTATTGCCGTTAAAGTTTGGTGATTTCAGCAACAAATATTTACGAATTTACGATAATAATTAAACACAAACAAAAAAGTTTGGTGTTCCTTTAAATTAGTAGGATTAGGGAAAGTGTCTACAGCCTCATTAAGCCTGGGATCCAATTTTACTCCCCCTGCGCTAATAATGTGACCTAAATAGTTTACTTGTGACTGGAAAAATGAATATTTTTCAATCTTTAAAGTTAAGTTATCATTGTAATCTGGCAAGTACACTACGTAAATGTTCTGCATGTTCTGAGATGGTCCGGGAAAAGACGACAATGTCATCCAGATAAAATAGACAACTTGTTGGTGTTACGCCACGTAACAACAAATCAGCAAATCTTTGAAAAGTAACAGATGCGTTGTGCAGACCAAATGTCATTTGTAGAAATAATTGATATAGGCTGCTAGGGACAATAAGGGCGGTTTTCGATCTAACTTTTTGACAATGGGAATTTGATGATACCCGCTTTTCATGTCTAGGGTGGTAAAGTATTGACAGTTGCCGAGCAAATCCAGCGTCTCGTCAATTCTTGGTAGCGTATAGTGGTCAGGGGTTATGAACTTGTTGACAGCACAGTCGATACCTTTTTCCTCGTTTAAGGATGTTTTAGTACGATGACTATAAGGGAGCACCAGGGGAATGAAAAGGGTTGTATGATTCCAGCGTTGAGTTGCTGTTGTATAGCCTCCTCAACAGGCTGCGAATGGTAGGGTATGCCAAACGCTTTTTTCGCGATTGGTCTAGCGTGACCTGTTGTTATTTCAATCTCGATGAAATCAGTGGCTAGTAAATATTGTACTTCTTCGAACAACCAAGAGTACTCTGATAATACTGAATTTAATCAAACTTTTTTAGTATGGTGAAAATGTTGCAATTTTTCCTGAAACTCATACTGTGATGACTGAGAAACTCTAAAAAACGCTTTCTTTGTCAAACTGTGGGATTGTGTATTTCCGTTTTGATGTGTAGGTGGTAAGTCTTCCGGTGCTACTAACCGTAAACTGGTTAATATGGTAACACGTGGTATAATTATATCTTTCAATCCAAAATTATGTATGGAAACTGGCATGCACGCTTTGAACTGTATGGTTACCGTTTCGTACAATCTGCGTTTAACATGCACTTATAAATGGTCCAAATCTTCATTCTCGTACAGTGGATCTACCAGAAAAGTTGTCATTGCGTCACTTTAACCTCCGACGGTACCCAAAAACTCTTACCTGTTCCTGCCGTTAAATTCATTAAACTATGTGCCTTCATCTCTGTCACAGAAGCCTTCTGAACGGAGGAAACCGACCTTGGTTTCACGGCTCCATACATGTGGGCAGTGCTGTTCTGTTCAAAAAGGTGCACGTCCTTGGCAAGTAGTACAGTGCAAGATCTATGGTCAATAACCGCTTGAGATGGACGGGTTTTTGGTTAATTACTTCCATAACAAATTTATATTGATCAGAATCAATATCAAATTTCGTAACACAACATCCTACAGGGCCAATACCCCATAGCCAATACCGCTTATGTTACACCGTGGGAGCTGTAATTTTTGCTTATTACAAATAGTTTGGAAAACCATGCATACTCGAGCACAAGTATCGACTAATATACCTCCACACTTGCCATATTTCGCACCATGAAGACAAACATTGGCCTCCTCTTTCAGTTCATCGTATTTGATGGGCGTCACGTATCTTAAGCGGGCCGAAGAGGGGCGGCAGCGCCCACCCACTCGATCGTTTTCCGTTACGCGCCTTTGATTATGGCAGTCACCGTGTTAGCTACTTTGACCTGTGCCACATTCAATCTATCTGGGCAAGTGAGCCCCAAATAGCCAATTCATTCACAGTGCGGGCAGTATGGCGCACTTCACCGTCCCACTGTGTGGACAGGTTTGCGGCAACGTCATCAGCGCGCGTCATTGGAAAACACACGCCGCTGCGCGTTGTCATGCGCTGTATAGGCAACAAAACGAGTCGCTTCTTCCCGTAACAGAGCTATCCGGACGATCGCATGTAAGGAGCAGGGGGAGGCTACTCTTATCTCTCCTCCGACTTTGGGGATAATTCCCCGAATGTGTGTCTATAGTACGCAATTCTGCCTCTTTCAACAAAAACTCTTTCCGCACCTGATCCTCACCTAAAACAGAATAGCGACACGACACAGCTCTAATCCTATCGGCAAAAGCTTCCAAATGTTTTCCCGGTTTTTGTTGGAGAGTGGACAACTGATCCCGGTAATAACTATTGCCGTGTTTATCAGAATAACGCTCTGCCAACCCTTTCTCCAAGCCGTCAAAACTACTGGCATTACGCAGCTTTTCTATGGAGTCCAAATAAGTCCTAATATTATCAGACAGATTCATGCTGGTCGCAAACATTAGAAACTCGACTGGCCAAGCATATCAAATGTTCAAATGTTTGTATTGCTTATGGGACTTAACTACGGGGTCATCAGTCCCTAAACTTACAAACTACTTATGAACTAACTAAGACTAAGGACGGCACAAATATCCATGCCCGAGGGGGGATTCGAACCCCCGACCGTAGTGGCCGTGCAGACCGTGACTGAAGCGCCTCAGTCCCCTCGGCCACCGCGGTCGGCTACCCAAGCACATATACAACCGAAATCTTTCACATATGGGTAAAGTTGAAAATGTGTACACAGCCGGGACAAGAACGCAGGTCTCCTGCTTTCTAGGCAGTTGCGTTGAAAAAATGTTCGAATGTTTGAATAGCTTATGGGACTTAACTGCGGGGTCATCAGTCCCTAAACTTACAAACTACTTATGAAATAGCTATTACTAAAGACGGCACAAATATCCATGCCCGAGGGGGCAATCGAACCCCCGACGGTAGTGGCCGTGCAGACAGTGACTGGCGCGCCGCAGGCCGCTCGGCCAACGCAGCCGGCGCAGTTGCGTTAGCCTCTTCATCACTGGAGACACAGCGATCACCATACCTGCACGGAATTACTCAAGTGCGCCTTCTACCAGATACAAATTCTCAACTTTACCCTGCCCGTTAGAACTCAAACTCGTAGTTATTTTAAACTAATTCCCGTAACAGTAAGGGCCTATGAGTGCCTCCGCACTGAAGAAAGGATGATTGCCGGTCATTGACACTTAAATAAGTTGTATATATATATGTGACGTCTGTTCTTTCTGACATGTCTGAAAGAACAGACGCCACATATATATAAATGCCGATGACGGGCAATGCCCGTTCTTCAGTGCGGAGGAACTCCTAGGGCCTTATTGCTACGGGAATGAGTTTAAAATTATTACGAGTTTGATTTCTGGTGGACGAGGTACAGTTGAGAATTTGTATCTGACGGGAGGCTTACTTGAGTAATTCCGTGCAGGTGTGGTTATCGCTGTGTTCCCAGTGGTGTCAGAACAGAACGGTATACAAACCGCAACAACAAACATGGCAACGGATAATATACAGAAGCAAGACTTTTACTTAATTTTCAAGAATTATTTCGTTTAAAGGCGCAGAAGCCGGGCCGAGAAGGCAATAATTGGCGAGCGGAAGGACGGGTTGAAGGGGAGGAAGGAGACCCGAAAAAAAAAAAAAAAAAAAAAAAAAAGTGGTGTAGAGGTCAGCGCAATTGCCTAGAAAGCAGGAGACCTGGGTTCGATTCCCGGCTGTGTACACATTTTCAACTTTACCCACTCGCAGTTAATGTCATACATTCCGTAAATATGATAATATAATAACTGCAGGATCAAAAGTGACGTCTGTACTTTCGGACATGTCCCAAAGAATAAACGCCACATATAGAGGGTGTGTCTCCCCAACAGTAAGAGATACAAAGATGCCGTTTGGAATGGGAATTGAAGGGATCGGGTCTACTTGAGTACATGACATTTCATGAAACTTCCTGGCAGATTAAAATTGTGTGTCGGAACCGGGACTCGAACCTGGGACCTTTGCCTTTCTGTGGCGAGAGCTCTACCACTGAGCTACCCCGTCACGACTCACAGCACCGCCCCACAACTTCAATACTGCCAGTACCTCGCCTCCTAATTTCCAAACTTTGCCCGCGAAAGGAAAAGGTCCCAGGATCGAGTCCCGGTTCCGGCACACAATTTTAATTTGCCAGGAAGTTTCATATCAGCGCACACTCCGCCGCAGAGTGAAAGTTTCATTCTGGATGACATTTCATGACTGATGACCCCGTAGTTAAGTCCCATAAGTTGTACAAACATTTTGACATTTCATGTTTGTGCTATTTTTTGTTACTCAGAGATTGAGGCCATCTATAGTTGTTTCTTTTTTTTATTTTTTTTATTTTTTTTTAATAGAACCCTGTGTTAAATTTTAGCGTTACATGATGGGCTTAAAAAGATGGTTTCAAATATATGTATATCATAATATTTAGGCGAACACTTTTTGAGCCACAGATCGGTTCCTTTATCGTATTCCTCCTTCGAAGCGGCGTTGTTTGTGTAAGGACGAAGTCGCGAAGTTAACCGTGTAGTCTACACAACAGAAAAGATCGCATTGAAGAACACCCTTCGAAGGCCGAATACGATAGGAGAAAATATCTGTCTCAAAAACTAATCACCTATGTATTATTATATACACTTATTTGAAAACGACTTTAGTTATGCTAAAATTTAACATAGGGTTCCAATTAAAAAATTAAAAAATAAATAAATAAATGAACACAAAAAAAGACAACATCCAAAGATGGCCTCATATCTATGTAATAAAAAATAGCACAAACATGAAATGTGATGTATTCAAATAGCCCCTGTCCCTGCAATTCACTGTGCAAGCGGCATTTTTGTATCTATTAAGGTTGGGGAGATACAAGGGGTGTTATGACTTAGCTGCCTCAAATGTTCAAATGTTTGTAAATCTATCGGACCAAACTACGTGGTCATCAGCCCGTAGTTTACAAACTAATTAAACGTAGGTAAACTAACCTACGGACATACACACCCATGCCTCAGGGAGGACTCGAACCGTCACGGCGAGCAACCGCGCGCTCCGCGGCGAGGTGCTTTAGACCGCTCGGCTACTCCACCGCGGCGCGGTGAAGATCACGGACGTGAACTGCGTAGGGTGCGGCACGCGAAGGTGCACACTCAGAGTAGAGTGATCTGCGGGGTATCGTCGTTCGGCACTCCAAGCAACTGTATTGTAGCAATGTCAGTGACCCGCGCTGGGGATAGCTACGGGGGCGGCGTTGGTGACGATCGGGCCCTCGTGGCGGCGGTAGGCTGCAGCGTGGTAGGAAGCTGCGCCGTGGAGGCGGCGTAGTCGGAGGTGGTGTTGGAGGCGATGTCGGCGGCTACGTGATCGGCAGCCCCTGGCGTCGCATCCCGGACCCTCTGGAGGTGGTCAGGGTGACATCGAAAGTGGCAGCGTGAGTGCTCTCTGCGACGGTAGAGATAGCGGCGTGGTTGGCTGTGGCGGCGCGGATAGTGACGTGGACCCAACCACATCACCCGGCAGCGGTGGCAGGCGCACAGTGCCGGCAACATCAAAAATGTTTGCCGCAGCACGGCATACGTCCCCCCTCCCCCCGCCCCTCCTTTCACGCCCTTAAATGCGCAGTATCTGCCTCCAGCCTCTACTAACCAAAACTCACTGCGTAACTCAGCTGAGCCATACGGCGAGCAGGGTCCCACTTCTGACACAAGTTTGTGCCACGATGTTGGAGTGGCCGCGGCGGAGGGGCCGAGAGCATTGAGGGGCTATGTTCCGATGCGCAAGACCGCTCCGTGTCGGGGGTTCGAATCCCCCCTCGAGCATGGATGTTTGTGCCAACTTTAGTATAAAGTAGTTCGTTAGTAGCTTGTAAGTTTAGGGACTGATGATCCAGCAGTTACGTCCCTTAAGCTTAACAAACATTTGAACATTTTTGATGTTCGATCGAAGGAATGGGCAATTGTGTTCAAATGATTAATGCGTGAAATTATGGTGATATCAGAAAGGGTTTTATTTGCTAATGGTGGTTACATGGTACTATGGGGGCACAGGGGGAAGTCGATGACTGTCCCTATAGGTACATCTTAAGTTACGGTATGATCGCAGCTCAAGGGAGCAGGTCTAGTCAGGTCGGAGGCCGGGGCGCAAGAGGGCGCCCATTCCTCAGTCTATGGTTCAGGTCTGGGCACAGTGTACCCACGTGACCACCAGTCTGGCTCGAGGTTGGTGACTGGGATAAGCCGAGTCTCCGAAGGTAGCGTACACTCGTCAGCAGAACCGAGCCACCAAGGAATGCCGACTCTATAGGCACGTGTCGGGAACTTGCGTGTCGAATCTTCCAGCAGCAGGCACGCGGTACGACCCGTGATCGGTCTGACAAGCCAGGCAGAATGAAATACGTATGAAATTTAAAAATTATATTTCCTAATCCTATGCATCCCAGGGGCAGGCGTCATCCTCGTATATTTACATGCGTGCGTTCAAGTGAGTGTGTGTGAAGCGGCGAGATGTGGCAGGCATGTCAGTAAAATAACATAAATCACTTGCTAATCTCACAGTTTTACTGATAGATTTATGTTTCTCGATTACAGGAGCTAAAACGTTTTTAAGCCTTACTTTGCGGAGATGTTAGAGAAAAATATTTCTTATCTCACAACGATTCGCAAGTATTAGTAAGGAGGATTTACATCTCTTAAACAGTTGCAATATATCAATGATCTACTTAGGACTATGAGTGGCATTCTCATAGTGTCTTTCACAACTAAGTGGGTGTCTTTTGTATTTATGGTATGTACCGCTTCAGTTCTTGCGTCAATCCGAAACGCAGATTTTGTCTTTAAGTGAAACCTGTACGTGAAAATGACTGTAATATCGAAAAAAAAAATTGCCTTCGTCTGAAAGACACGTATCTTCCGTTTAAAAAATGTTTAGTTTATTTACTTTTAAATAGTTATTATAGTCTTAAACGCTCTTTGAACAAATGTCTGCACACTGGACACGCTGAAGCTTCAGGGAAGCAATATCATCATAAACTTTCCATGGCTGCCACAGTCATGGAAACAATAAAACCAATATAGAGGGCCTTGCAGCTAAAAAATTACTTCTCAAATGTCTAAATGGCCGTGCACAAAATCCTAATGAGAGTGTCAACATCTGAATGTGGCAACGAGTACCGAAAACAATGTTTGTTGGATAGACATTACTCAAAATAGGTGTGATGGATGTTGTTATCTGTTACAATGATGTTGCAATTAGCACAACAAAAGTAATGAACAAATTAGGCATCTGACCAGGATATAATATGATAGCTGCTCTGACTGCCATAGATCTTCAGCGACTAGTTGAAGCTGAAAGAACTGCGGAAGCCCCCACTAATGAGTCCAGAGTAAGGAAATGATTCCTGAAAAGTCTGCAGAGGATAAAGAAGCAGTTGGCCAGCAAGATTATGAAACAGGAATTTTATGAAATAGGCATACGGTAAGTAAAAAATATCGTGAATATTCTTTTCTCCTTTTCTAGAAACTACATTTTCATAAGATTAGGTACATATATCTTCATAATGGCTTTAGCTATGAAGAATGGGACAGTATATTTCTATTATACCTAATATGTTGCAGAAATCATCCATGTTTGTCATTCTGTGTATAATTTAAACCATAATTTTTAGACAAAATAGTAATGAAGTGTACTAAGGTTTTTTTTTCTCAGATATACTCCAAACTACATAACAAAAGGCATAATGTGATCCTACGAATGTTAACAGCAGCCTGTTACAGTCTAAATGATACTATACTTACGATGCACCAGAAAATGGTTTCATAATGTGAACATGTATTATAAATATATCAATTAGGCAAAATATTGTAATTCTTAACCTATAACAGATATTTCAATAAATTTCCTATTACAGCTTCAGTTAATGTCATTCAGCATTGGTACAAAACCGCAACTTTCTCCGAATTGTAGATCGTGAGTAATGTGCACCGAAAGCAAAGTATGAAAATTACAACGGGAATAATGTCTACAGGGGGTATGTTAACCGGTCCTGTATCATTTCCTTTCCTCCACCATCTTGCCATGGATGACGCACAACAGTTTGCGTTTGTATCGCAATGACAGTGTACGCGAGGGTTGTAGTTTCTCCCCACTGAACTGTGTGAAGAGTAGAAACTCTAAAAGTTCACCAACCTGACTTATATAGATGTCCCCACGCAGATGATAGCACCCAGGTCGGAGTTCTTGAATGAGGGTCAAAATGCTAAACTATTGGTAGGAACTGATCTAGTTACTGAATAAAACTGAAATCCTCAGGAATCGGATGTCAGCTGATTTATTTAAAGTCAGCTGAAAACCAGTAAACTGCTTAATAACATCCACTTGACACAGATTGTTTTAAATGAAATTAAATATAAAGTCATTTCCCTTGCTCTAAAATGCTTTAACAATGTTTTATGATCGCCTACGTATGCGTGTTACTCCACTGAGTGCGCGTAATGAAGTCAGATGTTACTCTTCTGAGTGCCTGTTCTGAACTGAAGTGTGGCGGCTCGATCCAAGGCTGCCTTCGTTCCGCAGTTTGGCGCGTAAACATGGCCGCCGTGCATCGTCCGTCTTATATTAACTGTTTTGTTTATGTTTTTAGTAATTGTTAATATGTTTTACCTACTCATGGCACAGCTTGGCTTTGAGGGGTATTTCTAAATTGAGTGTTTCTTTGAATATATTATTAGTTTATTAAATATTAATAAAATTATGATTGCGTTTCGGCGCGTGACTGCCAGTGCTACAGCCAATCGGTGTCCAGTGCCTGCCGCTCGGGGACTTCCCTAGAATTCAGGGAAATTTGCAAGTGCTCTTTCCCATGAGAACCCGACCTATTGTACCACCTGTCGTGGTTGTCACCAGCTTTTACCATCTGTCGCCTACTGGTCCTAACCGCCTGCACTGAAGCAATACTTCGATCTTAATATTATGGCTTTAAGCCAGAAATATTACACATCCCCTTCTTTCTATCTTTTTCCAAAATTGGAGATTCTCGAAGAGAACTAACAATTTGGAAAAATCAAAAGTTTTGATCTGAAATTTATAGAATTTTTAAATCCCTCAAATGCCTCGCTATGTCCTTTTAATCTATGAATTTAAATTGTTTTCATTCCTGCAAAATATTATGGAAATTTCAATCTGTTTAGTTGTTAACATTACTAAATACTATCCTGAAAAGAGATAATATAATGGTTATGTTAGTACATACAAACATACTGTACATACATGGAACACAAGTTTCAACATACTTATAAACATAATTAATATACATAAACATAACTGTCAGCACATTGCTGTCTTTTAGCTAGTTTGCCACATTAACATGTTATTACAAAGATGATTATCACCAGAGTCACATTACTCTCAAATGCATTTGCTCGACGATACGTCATCCTTATAAAACTTTTCATGTATCCTATATGAATGCACTTAATACAGCAAATTGCTGTCCACACTGGTATGAACTACTAAAATTCGACACTTTGCTGTTCACACGGGTATAATCTACTAAAATTCGGCTCTTTGCTGTCCACACTGGTAAACACCACTAAAATTTTAGAGAATGCCGTACATCACTACTTTGAAATAAGATAATTTTCACTATCAATTGGCTTTCTTTGCCATTCATTTAACAAACACTCCCTACAAAACACTGACGTTGCACTAATCGTGTGTTTTGGACAGTCGAAATCTGTCTACCATTTCGTAGTGCAAGAAAAGTTGCAATGCAATATAACAATATACAGATGTTACATGAAGATAAAAATACAAACTTTTATCATCATACATAAATTACCATGAAATACGTAAGTGAAGTACAAGAATACACAATAATTCAAAAAGAAGTTTACATTATTTTAAACATTACCACATACATAAAACACAGGAGTTCAAAATCAGTTATCTTATGTTGAATAAGCTTGTGTGTTGACTTATAAATAAAGTACCAATATTAATAAATTGGATGGCTAAATGTTAATTCGTGAATGAAATACAATAATGTATATAATAGGTGACAAATGTTGACTCATTTGACAGGTCATCTATGTTTTTTGTCATATCGGTGTTTGTTTTGTGTTGTCAGGGTCAGTGCCTTCCAGGCATTTACGTTTGTTTACAATCTTTGTTTGTGTTGTGGTCTGAGTGATTGACCTCCAGCCATTAACCTACTCGCCTACAGGCGTGCGCAGGCACCACCTGCTCTTCCCCTTCTCGCCTTCCATGTTTACAGCGTCATCTGGCGCTGCGGCCCAGCCTACTGCAATATATTGGCGTCCTGCAGCGTCTTTTACTATACTAATTCGCATCGCGTTTACTTGAATTATGTTGTGATTCTATGATCTCATACAGGCATAACAAATACGTTTCATTGCATATTGCGAGAATGCGAACGTTTTTAAGTCAAAATCAAAACTCAATAATAACCAGTATATATACATAATGGACAGCCAGTTGCATTATTCGACACCCAGGTTCATTGATTTCCAAGTAATTATATATATATATATATATTCCAAGTAATTATATATATATATATATATATATATATGTGTGTGTGTGTGTGTGTGTGAGAGAGAGAGAGAGAGAGAGAGAGAGAGAGTCACTGTTTTATCTGTTGTGAATGTATTTTATGTGAAATTGAAACATTACTTCATACCCTTCAACTAAACAAATTTTGTATTTACGCTTCTGAACTAGTGACTATTTATATAGATCTAATCGTTCTTAATAACAAAGGTAACATTTCTACTACCAAGTGCTCAATGAAAAGGAAGGGGATCCACTTCATAGCAATTTTAGGGTCGACACGTCGCCTTAATACTACAACTTTATTTCTTGCAAGTGCGGCTGACTTATCGTCGCCTAAAGATTCTCTGCACCTCCTGCACTACTACTACTACTCTCACTTCATATTTAAAGATTGGTCGACTTCTTGTCGCCAGAAAACTTCAAAACTCCACAACTATCTAACTCACATAATTGGTCGACATCCTGTCGCCTTATATACCTCTTTATACTACCGCTACTACTACCTTTCTCACGTAAATTTGCCGATCTACTGTCATTCTATAGTTTCTCATATTCCTTTGCACCTAATGATCCATTGTTCCTTAACATGTCACACAAAGAGCAGACCATCTACTTCCATAATTACTAAAACCATACTTCATATGCTTATCCACTTACCTTGTTCGGAAACTTCCTCTTCTTCAGCTTCACTGTTAATTATTATTATTAATGTATCATATATTATAGATAAAGTTTCAAATACCATTTGTTCTTTCGCTTTGTACCTGATGTCTGTCCGTTGTTGTTGTTCTGTACTGGCTTTTAATCTATATGTAGATGTTGTACTTTGTCTTAAGCTTGAACCTGTGCGTGATTTTCAATGTAGTACTACTTTTGTGTCGATTTTATCTTTTTAGTTTACGTCATTATCGGTTCTTTGCGTTCTGTTTTTCAATTCATGTGATATAGAAGAAACTGAAAGACGATAGATAATAGTTCCGAATGATGAAGAAGGAAGGAACTAACAGCGTGAAAAGAAGGGAAGTAAGCTGTTAGTTAACTCGGGTTCCTGGTAGGCGTCAACTACCTAGCGATGTACAGAATGTTATTGCCCCCTGAGGTATTTTCTTTCGTACATAATGCTTTATGATGTCCACTGTTGTGTGCATTCTTTTGATTTTTCATCTTTCGGAGAACCTAAAGTGACAATTTCGTCCCTCACAGACGAATGGAAAAAATATTCACGTCAATTTTCTACTAAATGATCCTTCCGGAAGCAGGCTGTCAAATCAACGTTTATCAATATCTTGACATCCTTGACCTCCTGAATATGTTCCTTTAGTGCTTTTGTTTGATTCATTTTCACTGGAATGACTTTGTTTTGTATACTGTCCACTACCATCTTGTATAATGATACCTCATTCTAGGTGCCAAAATTCACTTTACTGGTATGTTTTATTTGATAATGTCTACTAGTTTTCCTTTGTTGCTTTGTGTAGTGTACATGTGTAGTGTCCTTGGACTGTTGAACAAAAGCAACTGGGTGTACATTACCTTGGCATGAGAAATGATTGAAATTATAAGTATTTGCGTGATTTACAGCACCACTTACTGTGACTCTCCCCTCCCCTCTTTCTTGTGCTACACACGTTAAAAACTTTTGCGTCAATACACTTTCTGTGGAACTTAGATCTTTAGCAACACTGCACGTTTCAGGTAGTTCTTTTACTTTTCGCTCATCTTCGCACAATCTACTCTGAAGCGTATTTGTATTGCCTTTACAAGCAGATAATTCCGTATGATCATCAGTAGTAATTAATAACATAGCATTTTCTTGATCCTGCCCACTTTCGTTAATTGCTTTAACTTGAACATTAACTTCGTGATTCACAGCAGATTTCTCTATTTTTAATTTTTCGTCCCATTCTAGTATTTCCTGATCAAGTTTCCGCCAACGGTCTGCTGATCTAGTATTATTGGCATCCGCCCTTTTTTGAAAAACTTCATACTTATGATTCATTTTAGCATTTGTGTATTTATTTCATTTAACCTTTCTGAGATCTATTTTAGCCCATCCTCCCAAGTATTTTCAAATCTTTTTAAGTTTTCATCTAATTTGTGTGTGTATGTTTTTCTAATCTTTTTATGTTTTCGTCTGTGTTTTGTTTTAGCTCTAATCCAGTTTCTTTAATATTATCTAATAGTATTTGAAAAATGTCCATTATTTTTTGATCTTGATCAATCTCTTTTTCTTTATTGTTTTCTACCGGCAAAGTATCTACTGAGGCAGGTCTATGGTTCACCTTACTCATCACTGTTGCCTGCTCATAAGAAATGCCAGCGTCGGATTTATTGTCTCCGAAGTTCGCATTCAGATTTTCCACTTCTTTGTGGTTAAGAGCGGCATCATCTACATATTGTGTAGTAATTAGTTCTGCGTTTTGGTTAGTTACAATATCTACATATTCAGAGCCACTTGCAGAACCAGAATCTGCATTTTCGTCTACAATGTTTTCTACATTATCACTTGCCTCGCAAGACTGATTGACAAAATTTGAGCTGACATTTTCTGTGTGCTCCAATTGTGGCTGATCCAATGGATCATTGCCGACATTTTGAGCACACGCTCGCTCTCTACTTCTTAACAAGTATTTAGTGTTATGTTCGCTCGCTATTTTACTGATTTTGTTGTTGTTATTATTTGGATGTTTAAGGGGGACAAAACTACAATGGTCATCAGTCCCCCATTCCATTACAAAATGTCAAAAATAAAAGTGCGGACGTCAAATGAATGCGCCCAGAGATTAAGTCTGCGAAGTGGGATGGAAATCCCACTGGGTCTATAAAACATCAACAAAACGGAGAAGAAACTAAAAGAAAAGGGGACGAACACACAAAGACACCTTACTACAAAGAGGCCGAAGGCAGTGGTTGACCGACCATAGGAATAAAAAAGGAAAAGTCAACCACTCGGCAGTGCAAGGAAAAGACCAGTCATAGAGACTGATAAAAACCTCCTGCTCGAATAAAACTTAAAACTGAATTTGCTGCTGAAGCATCGTCACGTAAAACATCTGATAAAACGCCAGGAATGTTAAAACGACGCCGCAAGGCGGCTAAAAACGGGCAGTCCACTAGGATGTGGACTATTGTTAAGTGGGAGCCACAACGACACTGGGGCGGGGCTTCACCACGAAGGAGATGTCCGTGGGTGAGCCATGAATGGCCAATACGGAGTCTACACAGCACCACGGAGTCCCGGCGAGAGGCCAGCACAGAAGAACGCCATGCGGTGGTGGTCTCCTTGACTAGCCGAAGCTTGTTGGGTGTGCCCAGGCTATGCCACTCGGCATCCCAACGCTGATGTACGCGGTGGCGCAACAACGAACGGAGATCAGACGCCAGGAGGCCGATGTCCAAAATGGACGCACTGACTGCCTGCCTGGCAAGTCTGTCAACACGCTCATTGCCCGGGATGCCGACATGACCCGGAGACCAGACGAACACCACCGATTGCCCGGACTCTCCAATGGCACAAAGCGTCTCCTGTATGGCCAACACCAGAGGAGACCGCGGGTAACAGTGCTCCAGAGCTCGGAGGCTGCTCAGAGAGTCGCTGCAAACAACAAAAGACTCGCCGGAGCAGGACTGGATATGCATGAGAGCTCTGTGAATGGCCACCAGCTCTGCAGTGTAAACACTGCAGCCATTCGGCAGAGAGTGCTGTTCCACATGGTCACCATGAGTATAGGCATATCCCACACAGCCATCAACCATTGAACCATCTGTGTAGATCAGGTCATAACAATGGAACTCCGCTATGACAGCAGAGAACTGACGGCGGAGCGCCTCCAGTGGAACTGAGTCTTTGGGCCCCTGGGCCAAGTCCAGCCGAGTAGACGGCCTTGGCAAACACCACGGAGGTGTACGGGCACGGACCCGATAGGAAGATGGAAGGGGAGAAGACTCAAGCTCCTGCAGGAGGGACTGAACCCGATAGGCAGTCGTATGACCTGATCTGGGGCGTCGCTGATGGGGACGGACTACCACATCAGGAAAGAGGAGACGATGGTTCGGGTGGCCTTGGGAGCAATACACATGGGCTGCGTAAGCCGCAAGTAGGTGTTGGCGGCGGATCCCCAAGGGTGGAACCCCAGCCTCCACTAGTAAGCTGTTCACTGGGCTGGTGCGGAAGGCACCCGTCGCGATGCGAACCCCACAGTTGTGAATGGGGTCCAGGAGATGCAGTGCCGAAGGTGCCGCAGACCCATAGGCAATGCACCCAAAATCGAGACGGGACTGCACCAGCGCCGTGTAAAGCCGCAACAGTGTCGAGCGATCAGCACCCCAGGTCGTATGACCTAGGTGGCGGAGAAGGTTGAGATGGAGCCAGCACTTCTGTTTCAGCTGACGGATGTGGGGCAGCCACGTCAGCCGGGCATCAAAGACCAGTCCTAAAAAACGGTGAGTTTCCACTACTGTAAGTGGTTCGTCATTCAGATAAAGTTCAGGGTGCGGGTGGACGGTCCGACGCCGGCAGAAGTGCATCACTCTGGTCTTGGAGGCAGAAAACTGAAAGCCATGGGTAAGCGCCCAGTTCTGCGCCTTCCGAATAGCACCCTGCAACCTGCGCTCGGCAACATGGGTGCTGCAGGAACTAAAAGAGAGACAAAAGTCGTCAGCATAAAGAGAGGGGGACACCGACGATCCAACCGCTGCAGCTAAACCGTTGATGGCAATTAAAAATAATGGGACGCTTAAAACGGAACCCTGAGGAACCCCATTTTCCTGTATATGAGAGGAGCTCAGAGAAGCACCAATTTGAACACGAAAGGTACGGACGGCTAAAAAATTCTGAATAAAAATCGGTAGGGAGCCCCGGAGGCCCCAGTCATATAAAGTGTTGAGGATGTGGCGTCGCCAGGTGGTATCGTATGCTTTGTGCATATCAAAGAAGACGGCAACAAGGTGTTGGCGCCGGGAAAAGGCTGTGCGGATTGCAGACTCGAGGTACACCAGATTATCGGTGGTAGACCGACCCTGGCGAAAACCGCCCTGGCATGGAGCCAATAATCCCCGAGTCTCAAGAATCCAACACAACCGCCGACTGACCATCCGCTCCAACAGTTTGCAGGGAACGTTAGTCAGGTTAATGGGCCGATAGCTATCCAAGGAAAGAGGATGTTTGTCGGGCTTAAGCACTGGGATGATGATACTCCCCCGCCACTGTGACGGGAAAACACCATCACACCAAATGCGGTTATAGACCGCAAGTAGGGCACGCCGACTATCCGCTGAGAGATGTTTCAGCATCTGGCTATGGATGCTATCAGGCCCTGGCGCCGTGTCTGGGCATTGTCGAAGAGCACTGAGGAGCTCCCACTCAGTAAAGGGAGTGTTGTAAGATTCAGAGCGGCGGGTACGAAAGGAGAGAGACTGGCGTTCTACCCTCTCCTTTACTGCACGGAAGGCCGGTGGATAGTTTGCAGAGGCAAAGGCACGAGCATAATGCTCGGCAAACATCTCTGCAAGAGTGGCCGGGTCCGTACATAGGACTCCATTTGAGGAGATCCCAGGGATTCCCATTGGTGTCTGTAATCCCTGTAGCCGCCTGATCTTACTCCAGACCTGCGAGGCTGAGGTGCCTGTCCCAATAGTGGAAACGTACCTCTCCCAGCACTCCTGTTTCCGTCTTCTTATAAGCTGGCGAGCACGAGCGCGAAGCCGTTTAAAATTGATTAGGTGCTCCTGAGAGGGGTGCCGTCTGTATCGCTGTAAGGCCCGCCTGCGGTCTTTAATGGCCTCAGCGATCTCCGGCGACCACCATGGCACTGTCTTACGCCGTGGGCACCCTGATGTACGCGGAATGGTAGCGTTCGCGGCAGAAATAATGGACTGCGTGGCGCTCTCAACCACCACATCGATAGTATCGAGTGGGGGAGGGCCAACAATGGCAGCAGAGGTGTAGCCTTCCCAGTGAGCCCTATGGAGAGCCCACCGAGAAGAGCGTGCTGGGGACTGACGTTGTGGGAGTGACAAAAAGATCGGAAAATGGTCACTGCCGCACAAGTCATCATGGACACTCCAATGGATGGATGGCGGAAAGCTGTGGCTGCATATCGACAGATCAATGGCCGAGAATGTGCCGTGTGCCACACTGAAATGTGTGGGGGCACCTGTATTCAAGAGGCAGAGGTCGAGCTGAGAAAGCAGGTCCTCGACAACTCTGCCATGGCCAGAGATCGTAGAACCACCCCACAGGGGATTGTGGGCATTGAAGTCCCCCAATAGCAGAAAAGGTGGCGGGAGTTGTGAGATAAGTGCAGCCAAGACAGCCATAGAGACATCGCCATCTGGAGGGAGGTAGAGACTGCAGACAGTAATCTCTTGTGTTGTCCTTACCCTAACGGCCACCGCTTCCAACGGTGTCTGAAGGGGCACAGGTGCACTATATACAGAGGTAAGGACATACACACACACTCCACCTGACACCCTGTTATACTGGCTACGATTACAGAAGTATCCCCTATAGCCCCGAAGGGCAGGGGTCCGCATTGCCGGAAACCAGGTTTCCTGCAGGGCAATGCAGAGAGAAGGTGTAACGCTCAGAAGTTGTCGTAGCTCAGCCAGGTGGGTGAAAAAACCGCCGCAGTTCCATTGGAGGATGACAGAATCCGACAGCTGGGAAGGCATGAATGAAAAACAAGTTATGAATCACACCTCAACATCTTTTGTGGCCACCGGTAGCGATGCATCAGCTTCGATGTCCATTGCATCTGATGCATCTAAGAGAGCAAGGTCCTCGGGGGAGGCGAGTATCTCCACCTCGTCCTCAGAGGCAGAGGTGGAGGGGGCGGGTGGCACAGTGGCCACCGTGGAATCTTTTGACTTAACCTTTTTGTCATTTTTCTTACGGACCCTCGAGTCCCTCGGGGGCTTCGCTGGAAGGAGGGGCTTCGCAGACTCATCCTCCGTCTCAGTGACAGAGGGAGAGTGCAACGCCCTGCGGCCAGCAGCCGGCGATGGTGCCTGCTGCTGGCGGCCAGTACCGGTACCGGCACTGGAGGAAGCCGCAGAAGGGAGTGTCCCGAGGGTCCCCTTCTGAATGAGGGCAGCCGGAGAAGGTTGAATCTTCTCTGGCGGAGGGTTGGGGGCTGCTCCCGAAGCAAGTGCCTTGGGAGCAGGAGGAGGAATGGAGCCCCCGGCCATTGTGGGGGCGGGCGTGAGTGGACGGCCCTGAGGGCCGGCAGATGGTGGAACACTAGTGTCTGCTGCAGGTTTAAAGGCGGACGGCGACGATGTCACTGCTGCGAAAGAGGCAGTCATGGTAACGGGGTGAAGTCGCTCATACTTCTTTCGAGCCTCAGAATACGAAAGTCGGACCAAGGTCTTAAGTTCCATGATTTTCCGTTCCTTACGAAGAACGGTGCAATCCGACGAACAAGGAGGATGATGCAAGCCACAATTCACGCAGATGGGAGGCGGTGTGCATGGCGCGTCCGGGTGTTCTGGACGTCCACAGTCCCTGCATGTAGCGTTGAAAGTACATCTAGAGGACATGTGGCCGAATTTCCAGCATTTGAAGCATCTCATAGGGGGAGGAATGTAAGGTTTCACGTCGCACCGGTAAACCATCACCTTGACCTTCTCAGGCAGGTTATCGCCTTCAAAGGCCAGGATGAAGGCACCGGTGGCAACCTTGTGATCCTTTGACCCCCTATGGACACGCCGGACGAAGTGGACTCCTCTACGCTCCAAGTTCTCGCGTAACTCGTCGTCGGACTGTAACAAAAGGTCTCGGTGGAAAATTATACCTTGGACCATATTTAGCGACTTGTGTGGTGTGATGCTCACAGGGATATCACCCAGCTTGTCGCAGGCAAGTAACGCCCGCGACTGAGCCGGGGAAGCTGCTTCTATGAGCACTGCGCCGCTTCGCATCTTGGACAATCCGGAAACTTCACCGTACTTGTCCTCAAGATGTTCCACAAAGAAAAGAGGCTTCGTAGATGTAAACGACTCACCATCCGTGCGGCTGCATACAAGGAATTTGGGAGAGTATGGCTCATTCGCAGATCTAGCCCGACGTTCCTCCCACGGTGTAGGCAGGGAAGGGAACGAACGGGGGTTATATCCAGCAGCATTATAATCTCCTCTTCCACGCTTAGAGACGCCGTTTTCGCGACCGGCCACGCTTTTATTTGCTCGTTTCATTGTCGTCCCACGAGCAGCTAGGGAAAAGAGGTCCACCCAGGCAGAGCCCCGCTTGCCTGGGTAAGCCTTGTACAACTGAGGTGCGGCAGGTTCCTCAGAGGTTGCTCGCTAGCGGCTGTTCAACCTCAACAGCCATGCATCTCCTCGGCACGTAGCACACCTTGAGATTGAGGGGTTGTTTAGAGAGGTTTGTACCGTCCTCGCGACCCGGGCGATTAAGCCAAGATCCCCGGGCTCTGAAACGTACAACGTTCCACCGTCGCGCCGAACGATGGTCGTTGAAGCACGCACAGAGCTTACGGTGTAGCGGACTGTTGGCGCGACACAGCCCACAGCTCAGGACCCCGGGTTCGCCAAGCCCGTACTCAGCAAATTAATGCCGAGCCCCTGAGGGGTTACTGATTTTGCTACTATTGTTAATCACTTAGTTAGTTTTGCAGAATAATTTAGGTATTGTACTTGTTAATTTTACGAAACTTCTAGTACAACACTCACTCTAATTTTTCTTCCGTGTGTGCAGCCGACGTTTCTCGTGGGCGTTGCTGTAGATCGTTGTACTGCTGGTGTTCTCCCTGTTGCTTTCAATGTCAGCTACGCGTCGCTCTCCTAAACTGCTTGAGAACGCCGCTCCATGAACACTGCTGTTTGTTGATTTCGGTGGTCGCTGACCTCTGCCTGCTGCTACTATTCGGTAGGGATGCGGTTGTCGCTGAGACAACCGGTTTTCGGTTATACCGGTTCTTTTCATCTCCAGTTTAACCGCACTGTAAGAATTGCTCAAGATAACCGGTTTTTTAAATAACCGGTTTTCGGTTTTTATTGCTATTATTTCCAGTAGAGTTCGAACGAAACATATTTTGCGGCCGAAACAGAAACCGTAATCGTCGGTTCTTCTAGATTCGGCCGAAACCGAAACTTACGAAATTTAGTTAAAATTTAGGTAAATTTACGTTATACGATAAATAACTAGTCTTTCCATCTTCTGCAAGATCCCCTCCAAATACTACTCCTTCTTGAGTGTGTGTAAGCCTATCCAGGAGTCCGTAGAAGACGATATACGAAGCATACATATTTACTGGCCTAGTATTTCCATCCGGCAGTTGCGAATAGTGAGCCAACCACTCTGTAAGTTGGACTTGTGAGCTAACGCATACGAATATCTCGTTATACAAACAACATATATAAGTTACAGTCAGTAAATAAACTTCAGTCAGTGCTGCAGAAGTATTTCGAAAAATAAAGTTTCAGTTCCGACTAACAGTATGATTGTTGTCAGTGTAAATTTACGCAAATTGAACTAGGAAAGCTGTGTACCACATGATCAAAGAATGTTAAAATGGGTGTGACTTCTTATGAGACCTAAATGCTTAGGTCATCGGTCCCTAGACTTACAAACTACTTAATCGAACTTAAACTAACTTACGCTAAGGACAACATATACATCCATGACCGAGGGAGGAGGGAGGACTCTAACCTCCGACTGGAGCAGCTGCGCAGTCCGTGACATGAAGCCTCAGACCGCACGGCTACCTCGCGACGCACCACATGATCAATGTTACCTAAACCCATATTGGTTATTAAAAAAAGCCCCTCGCTTTCAAGGAATGACATTAATAAAACTTGTTAGCATAACAATAGAATAATACATTAAAAGTTAGTATTCCAAGCTCAGAGTTCATCACTTACATAATAGGTATATCAATCGAATTTACCTTCTCTTCCAAGGAACATTTCGGATGCTTTCTCCTTAAATGACATAGCATGTTTGTAGTACCTCCACCCGTTTTCAGCTTTTTAAAGCAAATGTAGCATTGTATCTCACTGCTCCCGTACTTCGTGAAGTACTTCCATACTCGGGATGGTGCCATTTAAGACACAGCTGATGTCTGGCGACGACAGCAAGGAACTGCCGCATGACCAGACGGAGGTGAGTCTTGTACACTGCCGGTGAACGCGCGTCGTCTAATAGGCCACGCCACACGGCAACAGGTGCCTCGATGCCTCAATAGCTGCACCAGTTCTTTATTATGCCACGCGTTTGTTGTGCGTTTCTGACTGCCGGGATTGTTCTTAAATTAACACTGATCGCTTTTCTTAGTTTCTGCGATGGCCTAACATTTCACAGCAATGGAAATTTTAGGAATAGCCCTAAATATTAGGGTCTACTGGATTTAATTTTTTAAAATTATTTACAAAAACACATTTTGAACCACTACTACAGGAAGTAGTCGTACCGGTTTTTTTGCCCAGTTCTTGTCAATAACTAAAAGAAACCGGTTACAACCGACACCAAATAAATCCCGAAAAAAAACGGTTATTCAAAACTAAAATACCGGTATCGGTTTTAACCGGTCGGTTTTTCCCATCGCTACTATTCGGCCGCTGCTTGTAGACACCTCACTCTTGTTGGTTTGAGCGCTGCGTCGTCTCGTTGCTAGGTAGCCAGCTGATGCTTTAGACTACCGCTGGCCCGACAGTCGTAACTGCTTCGCCGAACGCTGCCCCATATATCCGCTCCGCGCCGCGGTGCACGTGGCTGCTGTCAATTGCGCCGTCTGGTTACAGCTTATGCAGCGCCGTTCTCGTACACGAGGCCAACGAGAGAGACAGGCCGCGGGGCGCCTGTCAAATTACGTAAGCAAGGTAGGCCTGAGCTGGCGCGATCGCTAGCGGATTGGCCGGACGCTGGGACACAGCCCACTACGTCGTAGCGTTGACCTCGCTCGTACAGATGTGACGTAATGTCATGCACCGCGCACTCACTGTTAATACTTTGCTGTTTTTCAAATAATTTTCTCTACGATTCCTTACTATGCACATACTTCACACGCAACACCGTAAATATCTGCGTAGATCGGTCACCTTTACATTCATTCACTGTTCACAGATCCAGCAAATTTCAAGCCTCACTTATTCAATGTACATACTGAAAGTGTACGTTTCTCCGCACCAGGTATGCCACGTACAACGGTAATAATGTCTACAAGAGGTATGTTAACCGGTCCTATATCATTTTCTTTCCTCCTCCATGTTGCCATGGATGACGCACAACAGTTTGCGATTATATCGCAATGACAGTGTACGCCAGGGTTGTAGTTACTCCCCACTGCACTGTGTGAAGAGTAGAAACTCTAAAAGTTCACCAATCTGACTTCTTCTATAGATGTCCCCACGCAGATGATAGCACGCAGGTCGGAGTTCTTGAATGATTCTGAAATTGTAAACTATTGGTAGGAAATGATCTAGTTAAAGAATAAAACTGAAATCCTCGGGAATCGGGATGCCAACTGATTTATTTAAAGTCAGCAGAAAATCAGTAAACTGCATAATAAAATTCACTTTACACAAATTGTTTTAAATGAAATTAAATATAAAGTCATTTCCCTTGCTCTAAAATGTTTAAACAATGTATTGTGACCGTATGCATGTTACTCCACCGAGTGCGCGTACTGAAGTCTCATGTTACTCTTCTGAGTGCCTGTTCTGAACTGAAGTGTAACGGCTCGATGCAAGGCTGCCTTCGTTCCGCAATTTGGCGCGTAAACATGGCCGCCGTTCATCGTCCGTCTTATATTAACTGTTTTGTTTATGTTTTTAGTAATTGTTAATATGTTTTACCTACTCAGGGCACAGCTTGGCTTTGAGGGGTATTTCTAAATTGAGTGTTTCTTTGAATATATTATTAGTTTATTAAATATTAATAAAATTATGATTGCGTTTCGGCGCGTGACTGCCAGTGCTACAGCCAATCGGTGTCCAGTGCCTGCCGCTCGGGGACTTCCCTAGAATTCGGGGATATTTGCAAGTGCTCTTTCCCATGAGAACCAGACCTGTTGTACCACCTGTCGTGGTTCTCACCAGCCTTTACCATCTGTCGCCTACTTGTCGTAACCGGCTGCACTGAAGCAATACTTCGATCTTAATATCATGGCTTTAAGCCGGAAATATTACAAAATACAACCTGTTCACGTCGAGGTCTCGTTTACATTATTCGACTGACTGCGTTTCTGTTATCTTTGCAGGTTATGTTCTGCTTTAAGTATTCCTCCAATTGCTCAAGATTCTTCCATTGTATCAAATAACTTCTGCAGCCTAAGAAGTAAAAATACAATTGAGCTTGCTGTTAATGTTTACCTGTGAATTGATTTTTGATGACATTCAGGTTTATGTAGCCTGCCACGGTGGCCAAAGGGACTGTGGCGCTCCAGTCACGGTCTGCACGGCTACTACAGTCGGGGGTTCGAATCCCTCGGGCATGGATATTTGTGCCGTCTTTAGTATAAGGTAGTTTATAATTTTGGGGACTGATGACCCCGTAGTTAAGCCCCATAAGCTATACAAACATGTGAACATTTTTTTGGTTTATGTAAATTGCGAAAGTTGCGACAGTTATTTCCTTTACAATTTGTAAATAGTAATTAATTCTGCTTGATAGCTATTGCTGTTATTATGCATTAAATTGTTAGTCATTAATGGTGTTACGGATTCATTGAGAGCGAGACTGTGCTATAATACATTATCATCATCAGAGACTGATTATAGCTTTCAGCGTTCAGTCTGATGCAAAGTTCAGCTAATAGAATTCCTCCTGCATGATCCCCTATTCAATGATAACATAGATGTGTCTTATGATGTTAAGCATGTTACTTCAAAATCATTCTTGACCGAATTCAAGTACTTTCTCCTTGTTTTGCCTCGACTCCCACTACCCGTTACTGTCGAACCCATGAGCCTCTTACGTAATCCAGCGTCTCCCATGCTTGAAACATGACCCCACCATCTCAGCCTGCTCTCTCTAACTGCTTTTTCTATGGTGTTCACAACCAGCTTTCTATGAAATCCTCATTGTGGACACCATCCAGCCATTATTACTATCTATAATTTGAATAATCCTTGCCACTTTCATATCTGTAAGTTCTACTTTATTAATAAGATAACCTTAATCCATCTTTCACTCCCATAGAACAACATTGCTCGAAAGATAGACTTGTACACTGCTAACTTAGTCTTGGCACTAACTTCCTTTTTCGGGAAGAGAGTAGATCGTAGCTGAATACTCGCTGTATTAAAGTCACTTAAAAGTGAGTTAAGATCGTAAGGTTACGAGCTTGAATGACTTTTAAATGAATTCATTCATTCTGATCGCTGTATCTCCACGAATATTTCTAAAATATTTACTCACTTATTAGCTTTGTTATACCTTGATTCCAATTTTTTCACTATGTTGGCATCATGTGAGAAAGTACATCCTAAGTACTTCAAACTGTCCATCTGTTCTAACTCTGATCCTCTTATCTGGCACTCAATCTGTCTAAATCTCTTTCCCACTGACATTGCCTTCGTCCCCATATGCGAAACTATTAACAACATGTGAAAAATAAATATTTAATTATGAATTATGAATTCATTCATTCTGATCGCTGTATCTCCACGAATATTTCTAAAATATTTACTCACTTATTAGCTTTGTTATACCTTGATTCCAATTTTTTCACTATGTTGGTATCATGTGAGAAAGTACATCCTAAGTACTTCAAACTGTCCATCTGTTCTACCTCTGATCCTCTTATCTGGCACTCAATCTGTCTAAATCTCTTTCCCACTGACATTGCCATCGTCCCCATATGCGAAACTATTAACAACATGTGAAAAATAAATATTTAATTATTAAATTACCTAATCGTCTCCTATAATTACAACCTCCTAATATCTCAATCCCTTATAATCATAAATGACATCAAGTGTAACAACTGTTCCTAGGAATAGGAAGAAGTACACAGTTTGAGTAGTAATTGTACTATGGGCAGTGATCTCAGCCTGATGAGTATGATATACATTACTAACGAAACACACATCGAACGCACTTATCTTAGACACTCTATCGACAGGTAGCAGCATGGTCTGATGCTGGCATCGCAACAGCATTCAAGATTTTACTAACAAAACCTGTAGTTTTAAATCACAGTTTACAACAGAAACCGACAAACTTCAGCGAATTGTATAATACACAGATAAGTTGTTTATATGAGTTGTCTATTCTTTCATATCAGGCGCCACATCTATATAACTTATACAATAAGCTGATCACAGGCATTCTGATCCTTTCTTCAGTGCGGAGACACTCCTAGACTCTTTATCTTACAGCAATCAGTTTACAAAATCTGAGTTTGAGTAATAGTGTGTACGATAAAGTTGAGAATTTGTATCTAACGGGAGGCGTGCTTCGGTAATCTGTGTAGGTGTGGGAATCGCTGTGTCCCCAGTGGTGTAGGGGTCAGGGTAACTGCCTAGAAAGCAGAAACCCCGGCCAGCATCCGGCCTGGGTGCACATTCGCAGTTATTGCCATACATTCCATGAATATGAATAGATAATAACTGCATGTCCAGAAGTCGCAATATGCCGATCACATGTAATGATCCTTTTTTCAGTGCCGAGGCACTCCTCGGCCCTTACTCTTAGAGAAATCAATTTACAAAACTACGGGTTTGAGTAATTATGGGCAGGGAGGCTGTAGGATGGATGGCTCACGGCCATAGCTATTCAGTTTCTAAAAAAATTCATAAATTACATAAATACGCTGCAAGTCACATTGAATTGCATAACAAGGGCTTCATAGAACTGCTTTTATGATGTTTCTCTACAGTTCCATTCTACAATAGGTCGCGGGAAAAAGAAACACCCAAATCTTTTCGTTTTCGATCTGATTTCTCTTATTTTATTTTGATGATCATGTCTTCCTATGTAGGTGGGTGCTAACAAAATATGTTCGCATTCGGAGGAGAAAGTTTGTGAAAGAAATTTCGCAAATAGATTTCGTCGTAACGAATAATGCCTTTCTTTTAATGATTTCCACACCAACTCGTGCAACATTTCCTTTACACTCTCCCCCCAATATCGCCATAATACAAATCTAGCTGCCTTTCTGTGAACATTATCTAAATCGTCTGCTGTCGGTCCCATATTTTCCATGTGCTATTTCTAATTTGTCTGTAATTGTTATTCCTACATATTTAGTTGAAGTTACGACCTGAAGATTTGACTGATTTATCGTGTAAAAGAAGTTTAACGGATTTCATTTTATGGCCATATGGACAAATTCCCATTCCTCACTGTTACGGGTCAATTGTCATTTTTGCACTGTAAGCTCAAGTTTTAAAGCTTGGGTGTATTTCTTTACTATGTACGCCAGTTTTGTCGACTGCTACAATACTCAGTATGCAAATCCCCCACTTGCTTTGAATTGATTCTTTAATTGGAGATATTAAAGTGATATCATAATATTATTGATATTAATTTTGGGTCGCCACCGTGTTTATAAATATATAGAAAACTATTTTTTATTGACCTCACTTGCTCGGTTGCGAATGATACGGTCAAGCACATTTATTTTCTAAATTCCTAACCAATATTACAATAAGAGGTACCATCAATGAAAACCTCATTTACTCGGTACACTCGCGCTTTAACTAACACCTGTTTGACGCTCCACAAAATATGCATGATTGGGAAATTTAAAATTGTAAGAATATTTATAATTCAGGTGCAATTTATTTTCCATAAACAATTCATCCTGTCACATGACAAAGCTAAGGGGACATAACACAAACTTTGAAATGAAATGAGATTCTGTAGGCAAGAGTTAAAAAAAATCACAAATAACAATTTGAAGTTACGTTGGCTATACATTTACAACAACAATTTACTGGAAGAGTCAAGTAAGAAGAAACCTATTCATGAAAAATAATTATCCAAACCACTACCGCTAGTACACAAACTGAAAGTTCAGATGAAGGTTCACAATTTGAACAGATAATCCTGGATATAAAATAAATAAAAAATAACCCTTTAAATCAGCAAAATATTGGCCCTAGTAATGATGGAGGTGACACATTACCAAATATTTGGAGCAAGAAGTTAAGCACGTATAGGAGTCGGCAACAGAACTGATATTTAACTAACAGCCTCTCTAGCAAACAGTGCTGCTACACAGGCAATGGATGCACAATTTTATATCGCAAGCAGACAAGTCGATCGTAGTGTACTTGTGAAATGGTGTTCACAAATGCAAATCACCAAGTCCAACTTGAGACACGAAATATTAAAATATGTATGATCCTCAAAGTGCGAGTGCTCAATGTGAATTTCCAAAATATCTAAGTCAACTGCGACAACCGGAAGCGAACCCACAGGACAATAATCAAAGTTCAGACAACAGCACAAGTTAACCGCGCAATCAAGAATGGAATGTTTGTACAACTTATGGGACTTAACTACGGGGTCATCAGTCCCTAAGCTTACAAACTACTTATGAACTAGCTAATACTAAAGACGGCACAAATATCCATGCCCGAGGGGGGATTCGAACCCCCGACCGTAGTGGCCGTGCTGATCGTGACTGGAGCGCCTCAGTCACCTCGGCCACCGCGGCCGGCGCAATCAAGAGGTCCGAACACTTCGGAGTCCTCAACACGAGACCTAAGTCGATCAGCATACTGCGTAAACCCACAAGTGAATCTCCAAAAAAATCTCTCCACGCCCGTTTTCCTGGTCGCGACACGCGACCCCGCCTACATGGCCAAAACACTCCAATTACCACATACCGCTAGGTGCCTGTCCAATGATATCGCAAGAAGCCATTGACAAATTACAAAACTGTCACTATCCTAAGCTTTGCGAATTACAGAGCATTCTGTAGACGCCACTACAAGTTTCACCCACACGATCAAAGTTCCCACACAGATGTTATCGTTGTGACAAGTTTGATTTTATTTCTTTATTGATTTAATAATAGTATCAAGAGTTTTTCATATCTTAGTTTGCACTTGGAAATGTTATAGAAGCCAAGTAGCTGGCTGGTTGTAGACAAAGTAGCATGATGTAATCGATGGCAGAGATCATGTATGCACCGTGAGAAAGCACGGCAGTGTAGCATAGTCGTGATCTGATTGGCTGCCGCCTCCCCTCCCACTGCTACCATTACTACATTTCATTTATTAATATTTAAGAAAGTAAATATTAGATAATAGCGTAATTTCAGTGTAGCACTATTCTGTTAACAAGCTTTCATTTTAACCCATATGTACTTTTTTAATTATAATTTATATAAACAAAATACTAGCGAAGAATCTAGAAGGTTCGTTTGGCGCCAAAAAAGACACAGGCAGCAACTAGAAGCCACGCCTAGCCGAGAACAGTCCAGTGCCGATCTTTGAACACTTAACATGCAACCCTTTGTCTCATTACGGACCATTATAAAACTTGTACCATTATTATGTCACTATTATTTATCGTGAAGTGACCACCATTCAGTGTACTGCACAAATTTTGTGGATTTCGCTGAGCGTCTGTAAAAGTTGGTAGAATAAATTTAAAATCCACTGGCATCTCGCGTTTTATGAGATTGGAGCCCTTGAATCATTTTCACAGCATTTTAGCTGCGACCTGTGTGCTGAAACTGCGTGGAACATTATCTACTTCGAGGTCTAAGCTCAGTTATAAATAAAAGTACTTTGTTTCACCGGTCTGAACAATTGGTGGAACCTACGGCCCCTCATACAATATGCGTTACCTAGTGCACAAAGGACCATAAATGCATGGATCCCTAGTATTAGGAGTGAGGGTAAAGCAAGGGAAATTTGTAAGAGGGTGGAAGATTGTGCTGACAGACTGTTAGGAATCTGTCAACTATACAGTTTTAACATCTTATATAAAAACTTGTCCTCGGCCAGTGACTATTTTCTCCCCTCTTGATGAACTCTTTTATTTCCTTAGAAGAGACATTTAAATTAAATTTCTAGCAGGAGATTTGTACCGTACACAGGTCCACGACCTCTCCGGAATATTCGAACGCTCTCTTTTGGTCCCAGGCCTCAAAATACACAAATTTTTTGGCCATTGGCGCCAGGCCCCCGCTGGCCCAGACAATCGAATATGCTCCGAGCAAAGTCCTCAACATTCATCGCGCAGAAGAATGTTTCTGCAACCATTTGCATTATCAAATTCGGAGAAATCGTCCAGACATTCGTAACCGTAAGAACGACACGCTGCCCTGGTGTGATGCTTTTCAGATCTCTGCAAATTTTGCCCGCAGGTGGAACGGCCGATTGTCTTGCTGTTGCGATAGTCTGGCGGACATTCTGTAGATGCCCACAGATCTTTGTCCTGCTCTGCCAGTGATACCAAACAAAACCTCACAGTTTGCCACGGCCGGCCCTGAGTGACCACTCTCACCATCCACGGCCCACCGAACGGGACCTCATGAGCACACGACCATGACGGGTGATCTCCCTTCCTCAGCCGAGTCGGCAAACATTTGCGACAGAAAAATTCTCTGAAGGCAAAAGCCCAAACACGCTAACTTATGGACCCAAGCATACCGTCTGCAGAGGCTACGTGACAGATAAGATTAGATTCATACTTGCTCTATAGATCATAAATGTGACATTTCGTAATGAAGAGGAACATGCCAGGTTAATAAAAGTTACGTGTACAAGATATTACATTACAGAAAATATTACATGACACAATTATATATAATTTTCTTTACATTTACTAATTTATATCTAAAAATTCATCCAGTGAAGAAGATGGGGTTGTCATTCAGAAAATCTTTTAATTTATTTTTAAATGCTTGTTTGCTATCTGTCAGGCTTTTGATGCTCTTTGGTAGGTGACGGAAGACTTTTGTTGCAGCATAATTCACACCTTTCTGTGTCAAAGTTAGATTTAACCCTGCATAGTGAAGGTCATCCTTTCTCCTGGTGTTATACCTATGCACACTGCTATTACTTTTGAACTGGGTTGGATTATTAACAACAAATTTCATAAGTGAATATATACTGTGAATTTACTGTGAGGAGCCTAAGTCCTTAAAAAATGTCTGCAGGATGATATTGTGTGGGCTCCAGCAATTATTCTGATTATACGCTTTTGTGCAATTAGTACATTTTTACTCAATGATGAATCACCCCAGAATATGATACCATACGACAGCACGACAGCCGTCCCCTTGCTGTCACCAGCCTGTCCAATAGACAGCAGTAAGAATCGTAGAACAATTAATTAAAAAAGTGCTGTAATTGAAGGACCTTTCCTTAGACGAAGTACCTACATAGAAGCAGAACTTCCCCATCTGCCCAAAGACAAAAACAAAATAATCAATAAAATATGCCTACATGTTACCGCCACCGCACAGCACCATGCTGATATCTTATCCAATGTATTTATCGTTCTAAATATAGGGTAAATACGATTCACCCTGAAATCAAGGCATATAGAACCAAATATTTTGGTAACACTGGGAGGGAAAAACTGTAGGATTGTCAGAAATGTTCAGGGTGAATCACGTAAAACGTGCACCATGCTGATATCTTATCTAACGGAGCGCGCGGTTGCTTACCGTGGAGGTTCGAGTCCTCCCTGGGGCATGGATGTGTGTGTGTTGTCCTTAGGTTAGTTTACCTAGGTTTAAGTAGTTTGTAAGCTACGGACTGATGACCACGCAGTTTGGTCCGATAGATTTACGAACATTCGAACATTTTCTTATCTAAATGTATTTATCGTTCTAAATAAAGGCTAAATACGATTCAGCCTGAAATCAAGGCATATAAAACCAAATATTTTGGTAACACTGGAAGGGAAAAACTGTAGAATTGTCAGAAATGTACAGGGTGAATCACGTAAAACTTGCACCGCAAATTTTTGATACGGACATAGGACGTGCTTCTGATATGTGGATTTCACGTGATGGATTGGTAATCAGGGGCTCATGTTGTTATCCAATAAACAGATTTTAATTGTACATATAATGTTTTAAATGTAACGGTGGCTCTTGGCACCAACAAACTAAATGTAGGGTTAATTAAAACGTGAGTGGAGTTTGTTGCACGTCTCTGGTGCAATTCGTTTACGTGATGTTGCATTGTGAAAAGTTTCCACAGCAACACTTGTTAATACCTGTGGTAGACCACAATAAAAAGCAACACGAGTGCATACGCAAGTGATGTGGATTTTGGCTAGTGAAAAGGCGATTGACCGCGCAGATTGTGTTCAAAATGACTATCGGCAGTGGCAAGACACGCTTCCAGTATGGCATGGAAAGATTATGGTACAAGTGATAACACTTCAACGGTGATGTGTGAGCAGGCTGCAGTAATACGTAGCTGCATCGAATGTAATAAGTAGTAATTCCTCTCCCTCTACGATTGATGTACAAAATGATCAAAAAGTAAGTATAAATTTGAAACCGTAATAAATCCCGAAATACTGTAGATTGAGAGGTAAAAATTGACACACATGCTTGGAATGACATGGGGCTTTATTAGAATAAATAATAATAATAATAAATAAAAAATAAAAAAATGTCGGAAAGATGAAGCTTCATCTGATCAGAAAAGCAATAATTAGCATAAGAAATTGAGACAAATCAAAGATGATTTCTTTACAGGAAATGCTCAATATCTTCACCATCATTCCTCAACAATAGCTGTAGTCGACGAATAATGTTGTGAACAGCACTATGAAGCATGTCCGGAATTATGGTGAGGCACTGGCGTCGGATGTTGTCTTTCAGCACCCCTAGAGATGTCGATCGTTCACGATACACGTGCAACTTCAGGTAACCCCAAAGCTAATAATCGCACGGACTGAACTCTGGGGACCTGGGAGGCCAAGCATGACGAAAGTGGCGGCTGAGCACAAGCTCATTTCCAAACGACGCGCGCAAGGGTCTTTCACGCGTCTAGTAATATGGGGTGGAGCGCCATCCTGCATTAAAATCGTACGTTCCAGCAGATGTTTATCAGCTAGGCTGTGGACGATGCGATACTGTAAGATATCGGCGTCCCTCTCACCCGTCACGGTAGCAGTTACAAAACCAGCATCACGCAGTTTTACGAAGAAAAAAGGCCCGATAACGTTAGATGTGGTAAATCCACCCCATACAGTGACTTTCTCGTCGTGAAATGGAGTTTCCACGACAGTTCTAGGGTTTTCGGTAGCCCAAATTCTGCAATTGTGGGAGTTGACAGACCCTCGGATCGTGATGTGAGCTTCGTCGGTCCACACCACATTACTCAACCAATCGTCTTCTTCCGCCATCTTTTGAAACGCCCACACCGCAAATCGCCAGGTAACAGTTTATGATGCCGATGGATTTTGTAAAGATAGCATCGGAGTGTACGCCTAAGTGCCAATCAAACAGTAGTTTGTGGAATGACGGTGCGACGTGCGACTGCACGAGCGCTGACTTCCCCGTGCATAGACGAACCCGCTACTGTCTCCATTTCTTCCTGAACTGTCTCAGCAGCATTACGCCTTGCGGCCACTACGGGGTCTATCGACTAAACAACCCGTGGCTTCGAACTTTGAAATCATTCTCGCCACAGCTGTATTTGTCAACGGACGTTTACCCGTTCGAATCCCCTTCCTATGGCGATAGGATCGTAACGCTAACCTAGCAAATTCGCCATTCTGATAATACAGCTTCACTAAAATCGCCTTTTCGGGTAACGTCAACAGGCTGCGACTGCTGGTGCATCTGATTCTCTCTCTCATTACAGCTCCTTTTATACACGATTTTCATACGCAGTCACTGACGTTTTGCTGTCCAGCGCCATCTGTCGGACATGTTTTGAACTTTTTTTTGTATTATTATTATTATTGTTCTAATAAAACCCTATGCCATGTGTGTCAATTTTTAACTCTCTATCTACATTATTCCGCGATTTAATAAGTTTTCAAATTTATACTGACTTTTTGATCACCTGGTATATGTAAAGAAGAGTTTGCGTTTATCTGCTAGTGAATCTTACAAATATATTATATGATCGATGTAGATACTCAGTTGTGATGCTTGTGCATGTGTGCGTCTGTAAATGTGTATGAGAGAGAGAGAGAGAGAGAGAGAGAGAGAGAGAGAGAGAGAGAGAGAGAGAGACAGACAGACAGAGAGACAGAGACAGAGACAGTGAGAGGGGGAGAGAGAGTGTGAGTGAGAGTGTATACGCGCACGCGTGTTTGTGTAAGAGGGCTCGCTCGCCCAGGGACTAGAGAGAGAGAGAGAGAGAGAGAGAGAGAGAGAGAGAGAGAGTTGCTGCACGTCTCTCTCTCTTTAAAGAGCTTAGTCTCTATTCCTTCGGGGCATAATTTATACCGAAGACTAGACGTCAAGCATGGTGTTCAGTGTTTCACGAAACCGTATCGAGATATTCCGATCGCAAAGTTTGAAACATTATTAACAATGACATCACTGACAAATAGGTATAAAAAGTGGTTGTCAGTAGGATCTGGTAGGAAATCTTTACGGAGTTAATTATGGTCGTTTCAGGCTGTCTAAGGGGTATGGTGCGGCAAGGCTAAGCAGTCTACATTATTTGCAGGGCAGGACGAAAGCGGAGTCTTCGTTATCCTTCATGGGTACTCCTCTCATTATCATCAGGTTCGTGTTGTTTTCATCCTCCTCCTCCAAGTACGAAAGAGTAATCTAAAATACAAATATATATTACAATACGAGGGTTGGACTTGACTATTGTCAACTATTTATTCACAACCGATACAAAAGCGTTACATGTTTGCAGCTGTCACTGTCTTTCAAAGTTATCACCAGCGTTGTGTGGAACCCGTTGCCAGCGATGTAGAAGCGCATTACACCGTTAGTAGAACCTGTTGTGTTTATGATGCGAATGGAGCGGTCTACTGCCTTTTGAATCTGTGGAACAGTTCTGAAGCGAATGCCACGAAGTGGTTCCTTCACCTTCGGAAATAAAATCAATGTCACAAGGACTTATGTCTGGGCAGTACGTTAGAGGGTACAGTACTTCTCAGTCCCGTCGACCGAACAGAGCAGCCACAGTTCGCGCTGTATGAGCCCATGCGCCGGTCGCGGTGGTCGAGGGAACTGAGGCGCTCCAGACACGGCCACTAGGGTCGCGGGTTCGAATCCCCCCTCGGACATGGATATTTGTGCCGTCCTTAGTATTAGATAGTTCATAAGTAGTTTCTAAGTTTAGAGACTGATGACCCTGTAGTTAAGTCCCATAAGCTATACAAACATTTGAACATTTTGTGTCCATGCATTGTCATGCAAAATGAGGGGTCTGGCGTCGATTAATGTCCACTAACGTGGCAACATTATACACTTCTTCTTCAGTGACGCTAAGACGACCTGCACGATGCATGTCTTCCACAGGTTGCGGATCTCCGTTGAAACCTTCCTCCCCCCGCCCCCCCCCCAAAAAAAAGAAAAAATCCCACTAGGGAGCTCACGGTTATTTCGTGAGTATGTACGTGGCGAGCACGGGGCCCCGAGCTAATGCAGTCTTTCTTCCTCCTTTACTTCCCGGACTGTATTTCCTTTACACATCTCCTCTTTTCCTACCCTTACTCCTTCCCCACCCCACCCCCCCCCACCCCGGCGACTGATAACCTTACCATTTTAGTCTCCCTATCCCAACCAAACAACCCAAGCCAACCCAACCTTCGTCAAAGGCTTTTACCATACGTGCCACTGTTATGTCGTCCTATACCACCTCTGCCACATTTAATATTGATCCAACTCTGCGGTTGCTCTTTAGAAAATAGAGTGACACAGTTAATTTGTCCGCTCTCTCAGAAGTGACTGAGTTTCCTGCGATTGTGCTCACGCCGGTGACCTGGGACGGGCGAGTCCATTTGCTCGGACGTAAGGTAGGTATGTCAACACTGTGTGCTATTAGCGACAACAGTAGATTCTGCTGCATCGTGTCTCTACAGCAGTGTGCCACTATTTAAGTTACAATCTTCCTAAACGAATAAGAAACACTTCAATATTCTTGACGGGAAACGCAACAGTGAAATATAATCACGTTAGGAAACCTTAATTTAGTCTGCACTTGTAGTTTGTTACAAATAAGTAGTTTTGTAAAGGAAACATTAATTTCAGCGAATATTTACAATGTTATGAACTCACGGACATTTGGACCCACGTACCCCAGCTGTTGTTGCCATGCATTAGCAAATATGGCAGGGTTAAATGCAAAACAAATAGGTAAGTATCTCAATACTTTTGACCATAACACAATATATGTTTAAAGATCAGAGGGTAGAATCAAAGAATTAGGCTACACTCTCATACCCTCTGTGCAGCCTTATCGCACCTAAAAAGATTTTGCATCAACAGGAAATTTGACAGCAAAAATTCACTTAAGATTTGTTTTCTGGCATTGATCGAGAGAACGCAGTATCACCTGGCCGCCGACTCCATCATTGTAATGAAGATCCATCGTGGACGACCGATGTTTACATTTTACAACATTTGGGATACAGTTTTATCGCAGGCTTTATATGGAAGTTGCTGTCCTCGCTCTTAAGTGCAGGTGACAGCAGTTCCTATCACAAGATTTTCGCCTGTAAAGACCACCCATTTATTATGTGTGTATGTGTGTGTGTGTCTGTCTGTGTGTGTGTTTGTGTGTGTGTGTGTGTGTGTGTGGAGGGGGTGTCTGGTTGTGTACCGAATTACAGCAGCTGTAAAAGATACTTCATTAGAAATTAAGCCGCCTGTTTCCTGTATCTAACATTAATAAGCGGTCGTGGAAGATTTTTTGGTGTATGCAGGAATGTAAGGCGATTAGTGCAGCGTTCTGTGTTGCTGCGTGAAGTATTCTGCGCGGAATATGGTCTGATACTTTGTAGCATTTAGAAACGTTCTCAGTAAGCGGCACCTGAAATAGAAGTCCCTATGTCTGTCTCTCTGTTTCTCTCCCCCTCTCTCTCTTCTCTCTATGTAGTTCTCTTTTTATGCGGGGGCTGCTGGAGTTGCACGGACCAGATAGCTCGATCCGCAGCGCTGAGCAGTTGCTAGAAACACATGCCTGTATAACAATGCGCTCTTTTCCGAACAAAGCGTGTACTCGAAACCCTCCGTCCTCATAAATACGTACCTGAATGCTGTAATAAATGAACAGAACACCCTATTTTTAAACAGAAAAAACATCGATTACATTATCGACTATACACTTTTTGCTCTCTGCAGTACGTCTACTTATAAGTTGCATTATAGTTGTGAAGGTGGTATTACCTCAAGGCAATGGTTTATTTGTCATACTAAGTGTGCGTGTTTGTGTGTGAAACCAATCCAAAGCAATTGCAGCAAATAATATATCCTTAATATCCCTAATCCCTATATCCCCTAGCGAATAATATATCCCTAATCTACATCATACGATATAAGTAATGAACAATAATAACTAATAGCCCTACTCCTCTGTACATAATTATCATGTGCACATCCTGGAACTAAAAACTGTTCAAATGTTTGTAAATTTTATGGGATTTAACTATGGGGTCATCAGTCCCTAAACATACAAAGTACTTATGAACTAGCTTATACTACAGACGGCACAAACATTCATGCCCGAAGGGGGGATTCGAACCCACGGCCTCGCGCATCGTAGCATAGCGCCTCAATGCTCTCGGCCGTTCCGCCGCGGCATCCTGGAATCGTTCAAATACATATATAGAGACAGAAGATAGACATGCACTACCGATGTGTTTTTCTTCTCATGAATGCTAAAATGTAAGATACTTGTACCTTCTGCTGAGGAAATAATGCATCCATAGAGTTCATCTGAAATGGTATCGGTTTGCAGGAAGCGAGGTTCGCTTCCTTAGACGTGCAGTTATTCACCAGTAAGCAAGCGCCTGACACACAAACAGGCGGTTTTACACTAGTAATGGTGATGAAACTATGTCTTTTCATTGCGGTGGAGGTTTGAATCATTGGCAGGAAATAGATGATCCATGTACAGCACATAGTCTGTTCATCTCGATGTGCCAGTTACTGATTCATGTTAAGGACACTAAATTTGTGTCTAACATTAAAAATGCAACTATCACAGTAAACAATATGGCTATTACTAAACTTAGATCAAATATCCGGAAAAAACAGCGTCACTTGAACAGTATGTGGCACAGAGAATTCGTCTGCAGAACGAGGTGGCTGTGTTGTTCGAGCCATGGAGATACATTTCCTCACGTGTTCTGTTCATATGTTTGTAAATCTAAGGGACTTAACTGTTGGGGTTATCAATCCCTAGGCTTGTAAACTACTTAAACCAACTAATGCTAAGAACAACAAACACACTCATACCCGAGGGAGGACTCGAACATCCGATGACGAGCAACTGCGCGCTCTGTAGAAAGGCGCACTAAGCACTCGTCCACTCCACCGTGGCCATGTGTTGTGTATTGTGTATTCGACGCCAAGAGCATTCACAGTCAAAGTGTTTAAGTAACGAACAGTTTATTTTTTTATTTTATTATTATTTTTTTTTCTTTTTTTTACTTTCTGTTTACTTATAACAACCCTGATAAATTGTTAATTTTACAACTAATTCTACCAGTTTTAATGTACATTAGAAACAGTTGTATCACCAGAAATTGATAGATTGTACCAATTAAGGCATTAACAACTACACATATGCATGTAACATATTGCTACATGATTTCTACAAGAATATTTGTAAACTGAAGGAAAAATAAAAAAATAAAATGTCCGATACCCTATTCCGAAGCGTATTCCCTACATTGGTTATAGATAAATAATGAACAACTATTTTGATAATATTCACACATTTGAGGGAATATATGCGATTCACCCACTATCGTAACGTACTCAACACATCTAGATGGCACTCCATCGAACCTACACTGCAAATAAAAGTGCCTGGCAGAGGGTTCATCCAACCACCGTTATACTGTTTGTCTCCCATTCCATTCTCTAATAGCGCTCAGGAAGAAAGAACACCTGAATATATCTGTTTGACCTCTGATTTCTGGTATTTTATGCTGATGATCATTTCTATCTTTGTAAGTGGGAGTCAACAATATATTTTCGCATACGGAGAAGAATGTTGGCTATTGGGGTTTCGTAAGTAGCCCACGCCGCAGCGACATGCGCCGTTGTTGTAATGATTCCCATCCCAGATCCTGTATCATTTCCGTAACGCTGCCTCCCTTGTATCGTGACAATACGAAACGAGCGCGTTTCTTTGGACTTTTTCGATGTCCACGGTCAAATCCACCTGATAAGGATCCCACACTGGGCAGCAATAGTCCAAAAAAGGAATTCGAATTTTTTCATTTTCAGTTTTACACCCCTATTTTACAATGCAACGGAAACTGCAGCTAATAGTTCACAGTGTTTTTCCCAGGTTTCAGGTGCAACCAATAGGTCATCAACATAAATTGTTAGCCTTTGGGTTAATTTGCGACGTAAAACTGAATACTGGGCTCTAATGAAAACAGATACATGTATTCAGGCTGAAAGAGTCGACTTTGTACTGACTTTACCAGCAAACAGAAAAGTCCTGAAGTTACGTAAGTCCTTACTGAAAGGAATTTGCCAATAACCAGCGGTTAAATCAAGGCTTGTAAAGTACTTTACATTATGAAATATCTGTAAAATTTCCTCCACGTTTTCTGGTCTATCTATTTCATTTTTCATAATTTATTCAGTGTTTGGGCATCTATCACTATTCTAAATTCCCCCTCTCTTTTGTTAACAATAATGAACGCTTTATTGTAATGACTATTACTCCTCTTTATCACATCCCACTCGATCATCTCATCTATTTCATCCTGTACTGCCTGTTCATTTGATATTGGTACTGAATACGGTTTCACGAAGAGGGGATCATGGGTTACGAATTCTATCTGATATTCAAAATTTTTGTATGAGAATACATTTTTTCTTCTCTAAAACCTCCAATAACTAAATTTTTTGCGCGGACGACAAGTCACGCAAATTTTCTACAGTATCCTAGAAATATTTTCCTTTCGTTCTTCACACAATACTTCTTTAACATGGAGATTTCACAGAAAGGTATAAGCCCGTGATTATTAGGTTCAATTTCTAATTGCATTGACTCGTATTCTTTACCAAATTTGGTAGCATTTTCTTCGAAACCCCCTTCTACATTTTTAATACTATTCTTTATTCGCTTTGTGCCACTGGCACAATGGAGTATAACTCCTTCTTTATCTAACGAGTCAACGCCTAAAATCATTTCCGAATTTAATTAGAAACCACCAAAACGTGGTGTTCTAATTCTTGCTCTTTGATTTTAAATTCTGCTAGTATTTGGTATTTAATAGGTTTGCTTATTTTCCTGGTTGCCCCTAGAACTTTTACTCCACTTACTGACATTATCACTAAGCCTAGTTAATTAGTAATATGGCTGAAAAATGACTGGTATGTTATACTAATTTGTGCCCCAGTATCTAATAATACTTTCAACTTACCCCATTAATATAACTAACCCGATTAATATCTATAGGAATAATGGTTTGTTTACCGGCCGCAGTGGTCGAGCGGTCGGTGGCGCGCCAGTCACGGTCTGCACGGCCGCTGCGGTCGGGGATTAGAATTCACCTCAGGCATGAATGTTTGTGCCGTATTTAGTATGAGCTAGTTCATAAGTAGTTTGTAAGTTCAGGGACTGATGACCCCATAGTTAAGTCCCATAAGCTCTATAAACATTTGAACATTTTTAATGGTTTGTTAGTTATATTTATCATCAGGTTTGTCTTGCTCTTCCCATAATAGATCTTGGTCAACCATCAGGTCATTCCAAGATGTATTATTGACTACCCTTTCGTCAATATCTGGAGGTCTTTTCATTTCCAGGACCTGGAATTCTTTGCTAGTTTGATCCCTTGTTTGCCCTAAGGTGTTATTATGGGGTGGTTTCTTCACTTTGGAGACTCGAAATATTTAATAATCTCAGTCTCCTGCTCACGTACTTCCCCATCAGGTGATTCTTTAGGTTTCTCAATTTCAACCTCTTTCACAATTCCTAACCATTCATTATTCTGAACAACCTCTTCAGGACATAGTTTTTCTTCAATTTCCTTACATGCCCCTGGATATGACAAGCGAACTTCTACTTTTTTCACGGTTACTAATTCATCTTTCTGATTAAATGTATATTCGAATATTTCCTCTTTCTTAGAATAACCTGATTCTGACACTACTTTGTTTTGGGTAACATGAAATTCTGTAGCTACATTACCCTTACTACTTCATCTTCACTACTTTCTTCAGAAAAGCTACTTTGAGGTTCAACATCTTCAACATCACTGCCCAGGCTCCGTTAAGAATAATCTTCTCAAACAGGTACTCAATTCCTCAGCCGATCTATTGTCAGGGTAGTTATGAACAACTTCATGATGCCCCTGCGAATATATTATTTCTTTGCAAGTAGATCCCGTAATTATTCTTGAATTGTATGTTTCATGTAGACTGATGACGCGAACCTTTACTTCACCCTTATCATAATGCTTACGTTCCTCAATTAAACTCACACATTGAAAGACGGCTGTCTGTCGTCTTCCATATCTTTTTAAATATTTCTCTAAAGTTATAATTTATTTAATGTCACTAGATTATCATTTTGTTAAAACGTGAACCCCACTCATTTCAAGTCTTGAGGAATAACATTTTTATTGCATCAATATTAGTTAATATTGCTAGGTTTTTCTTATTTTGTTCTGTTAATAATTTATTATTATATTAATTAATGTGGCATAAGTACGGCTTCTCCGCTACGCCACTGTCCCTGTGAAAATGTGCAGTTGTTTTACTTTTAAGTGTTTGCGAGAATCTATCGCTGTTTGAATGTGGGGAGTGATAGTTCGCTTTGCATCGTTCTCCGCCCTGTCCCTGTGAGAATGTGCAGGTGTTTTACCAATAAGTGTGTGCAGAATCTATGGCTGTTTGAATGTGGGGAGTGATAGCACGCTTTGCATCGTTCTCTCTGGCTCAGAGTCGATAGCTGCTGAGGTACCAAAGAGGTTTGTACACCATTTGGTTGCGAGCTAGTTAGCGATCCTTCCCTCCAGCATGAATCTTGCTGTCCGTCCCCACCACCGCTGTTTTCTTGGATTTTCCGGCTTCCGGTGGCTTCCCGCAGTTTCTCGCCTCATGGCCACTGGATATGCATTCTATGCTGGGCGACTGGCGAGGTAAGGTTGGTTCTTCTCTGGTATCCGCAAGATGGTAGTGTTTCATTGACTAGCACTTTTAACTTAGATTCGTGAACTTAGAATCATTTTTTTGGAATGTTTTCTCCAATCGTGTTCGGAAATGTGTTCTCGTTTTTCAATTCAGTGATTTACAATAGATAAACATGGTGTGTGTGATTCTCGTTGCAGTTGATAATGGCTTGGTATGTTAAAACCTTTTGTGATCATGTGGCGGTGTATGAACTCTGTGTAAATAATTTCTAGCTTTGTGGGGCGCGATTTCTAGTAGGTGATATGTTCATTTTATACAGTGCATGTAAAAATCTTCTCATCGTTTCCTTGCGTGCGTGATATGTGTTCCACGTGGTTGGTTCATAGAACAAAGCCTTCAGCTTCCACTCTCGTTTGTTCCATGCCCATCAGGCAAGTAACTATGCGGATATCCTTCTGATTTCCACTAATATTTCGCGATCATATCTCCCCGCATATTTTAATGTTGCTGTTTCTTCTCCGATTTGAAGTACGTACTCTGTCTGTGTCTGTAATTCTCTCTGACCCATGTACAACCTCCTTCAATAGTTTCCTTATGTAATTCTAAACATTTTTATGGGTTGCTTGCTGTAATTATTAATTTTATTTTTCCGACTTTGTAATTATTTCACTTTTACGAGTTTTGGGGACTGGACTTCATTCGTCTCTGTAATCGCTTCCTATCGCGTGTAACTTCATTTCTTTCGCTTCTTCGTGGAATTCTGAATATCTCTATGGGTTGCATGAAGTAATTTTTATTTTATTTCCCCGAATGTGTATTTTTTTTTTTTTTTTTTTTTTTTTGAGACTTGAATTCATCCGTCTCGTCTAATCGCTCCCTATCGCTTGTAACTGTATTTCATTTGCTTCCTTATATAATTCTAAACATTTCTATGGGTTGCATGCTGTAGTTAATTTCCTTTATTTTTTGGAATCTGGATTTATTCAATTTTATCGGTTTTCGGAACCACGTGGATCCGACTTCCGACTACCGGGATTTGCAGGAATACAAATCTGCGACTTGTTCACTCCACTGAATGATTTCTGACGACACATTGTCTCCTAACAGATTCACTTTTGCCTCAGTGCTATTAGCATTTGATAGCTGACCGATTTCGTTAACCTCTACTGTGACGTCATCTACCAGTTCACGCGCACAAACAGTCGTATTTTTGCCTACCGCTTTCATTCTGTTAACATTCGAGGTCAACCGCACTGCTAGCGGGCGATCGATATCCACTCCGTCAGCTGTTCGCTTTAAGTCGTGCGTACCTGTTGCGCTGCTAGCAGGCTGTTGTCTCTGTCGGCATTTCTGCCTACGTAAAAACCATTCGTGCGTACCACGAAAACGTTTATTTTTCTGTCTGGGTCTGAAATTAAATTCTGCGCTCGTCCGACCCACAACATTTGCGCCATTTAGTTTCCATTGTGGTTGTGTTCCGAATAATTTCGAGGCGGAACGCCTCTTCGGCCGCGGCGGAGCAATGGAGCGCATTGAGGCGCTATGCTACGATGCGCGAGACTGTTCCCCGTCGGTGGTTCGAATCACCCCTCGGTCATGTTCAAATCATCAAATGTTTGTAAAACTATGGGACTTGACTGCTGGGTTATTAGTCCCTAGCTTACAAACTACTTAAACTAAGTTAAACTAACCTAAGGACAACACACACATCCATGCCCAAGGGAGATTCGAACCTCTGACGCGGGAGGCCGTGCGCTACACTTATGTGTGTTTGTGCTGTCTTTAGTATAAATTAGTTCCTAAGTAGTTTGTAAATTTAGGGACCCACAGTTAAGTCCCTTAGGCTTAACATACATTTGAACATTTTTCAACGCTTATTCTTCGTCATCTGCCACTGCCTCTTTCTCGTTGAACTACATTCACGTAGACGCTATTATCATCATTACCACGTCCATGTTCGACATAATTGTTACGATAACCATGATGTTGTTGGTGGTGGTCCTAATCACTACGCCAACGGTTTTCGACTTGTACATTGTCCAGAGAAGCGAAGAAATTTCGGTGACTACTCCCGACATAACCTTTAGAATCGTCTGTAAGCTTCTTCCACAGCTCCCATATTAGTTTGGTCCCTGATCTATGATTCCTTAAATGGTTTAATTTGCGATACGAGTTTTCGCCAAATTTCCTTATACAAGTTCGTATAAGTTCATGTAATCTGGCCATCATAAAATCACGCCATAAACTGCCTTGTTTTTGTTCTAACATACTACCGTGAATTTGGTTTTAAATTGGCCAAAAGTCATGTTGTTGGTATGTAAGTCCCCACCGATTGGCATTTCCTGCCAAAGCGCTAATTACAACATTAATCTTTTCTATATCAGTAAAGTTTTCTGGAAAGACTCTTTCGCAGTTTTTGATAAAATCTAATGGGTGCCATCCATTGTGTTCATGAGAAGGCACGAATAAAGTACCACTAAACATCAGGGTAGGAGGAAAGGAATAGACTATACTGTTACATTTGTCGTAATTGACAATCTCAGGATTCGAGTGGTTATTTATGAACTGCTGCTTTCTTTAGAGGTAAATTGATTAGCCTGTTAATCATTGACTTGAAAAATGCAAATTTAGGTGACACGGAATGAGATGAGTCAGAATTTATGATTCATTCTAGGAATCGATGACCCTATCAGTTTTGTCCATCATGTTTACAAATAGGTAATAGTAATCGAAAAATAAGTCAAATTTCTATATAAAAACTCAGAAATGAAAATCACTCATCCCTTAACATCGAAAATGCAATAATGAGACTACATAAAATACAAAAGGGGTTAGAAATTAATATTCTTGAGTAAATTGAAATATATATATTCACATTAAAGTTATGCACATTAACAACTGAATCAACACAACAATTTCAAACATAAAAAATATCTAGTCAATCTTATCGAATTCATCGATGAATGAGGCTGGGAACCAAAGATATGATTAACGAGCAGAGGTAACTAAAACATAATCGTCTCTGATCAATGTAAACATTAAACGTCTGTGGTTACATGGTCGATTATCCTATGTATGTAAAACATCTTTGGCGGATCTGTTGAAAATTATATATATATATATATATATATATGTGTGTGTGTGTGTGTGTGTGTGTGTGTGTGTGTGTGTGTGTGTGTGTGTGTGTGTTTGTGTGTTTGTGTGTGTGTGTGTGTGTGTGTGTGTGTGTGTCTGTGTGTGTATGAATGTTTTTAATCTATATAGCTTAACATCATACCAGAACAACGTAAAGAAAACCTTGCAGCAAAAAGTATATAACTGCAAATCCGTAAATAATATATAGAAATTATTATAAGAGACACGCCAGATGTTAATTACGAACGTCAAAAATCGTAGATGTCAGTAAAATAATAATAATAATAAAATTTTATATGTAACTACGTAAGTCACTAAAGTTTAATAATAAAGTTTTATGTGCAACTTAGCCGTATTAGACTAGTAATAATATGTGAAATTAATTAAAGTGATATTCTTATATAAACGTAGGCGCTTGAAAATGGTGAAGTGTTGAAACAGATGTAGCTGCTGCCACTGGGCATCCGGTCTGTCGGGTCTCGCTCGCCCTTGTGGCCGCCCAATCCTGCTATGTGCGCTGATGGATGTCCCGATGGTCTCCTGCAGGCGGCTGAGTCAGCCGATCATCCGACCGTGCCGTGTGCTGAAAATTCCTGCAGCCAAGGGCGGTCGCTGCTGTCCTGCTTTCTTAGTGTTATCCCAGACATACACTGTATCTGGACACTTTTTTCCATGGCTTTGATTCTGCAGATGTATTACGACACAGACATTATGCGCTCTTAGTCTGCTTATTGTCCTTTCCACGTCAAGTGGCCTGATTTTGAAACATTTTGCCACTCGATCATCATAAATTCGAAGCATTTTTTATATGAACATTTACACGTCGTCTATGAATATTAGTAAAGTTTTGCACTCGTCGAACTAATACTGGATGTGATATACTCACTTGTTTGCCTTCATGAGCAAAGTTGCACCGAGTGAGCGTGAATTTCTGGCGAATTTGAGAAGTTCTACCTCGAACAATAGTTTTTTTTTAAAAAATACTATTTGGCCAGCGCTTACAACTGCATGCGTTCTGTTAGAAATAATAAATAACCTATTTTGTCAAGCCATATTCACCCATAAAATGTTAGGCAAAGCTGCCACAAAAAGTCGGCACCCAACAAAATCTCTGAAGGTCAACGTCTTGTATCTGAGCGACTACAACTATGACGAATATCTTGTTGGCATTTGTGTCCTGCACTCGAGTCATTAAAATCGTGGTTTAACAGCTAGAAATCGTTGTCTTTCCAGTCAAACGTGTCACTAAAGCGTCCTCTTTTCCGAACCACTTCACAGTCACTAATTTGGGACATTTTCCCCACTCGACCATTACGGATTTCAAACAAATTTCATAGGAACAATCGCACATGTCCTCTATGAACGGTTCTGAAGTTTGGCAATTGTCGAAGAAATACTTACGATATAAACACTGCTTTGACTACATGTGCAAAGTTGTGCCAATTGAGTTAGAATTTTTCTCGACTTTGAGCTATTATATCTGAGGCAATATTTTGTTACAATAAATGAAATTTGGCCTTCTTTTACAACGCCTTGCGTTTCTTAAGGATACTAAAAAAAATTGTGTGAGCCATATTCAACAAGAAATGTAAAGGCGATATCAAGCCATTAAAACAATCGGGACACAAATATCATCTGTCTAAAGATTCAAGCATTCTGACATTTCTTATTACATTCAAGTCAGAAGACTTATTACAGTTTGTAGCAGATGAAACAAATCAGTTTTACTGGTAAACCAGAGCAAATACTCTGGAATCTGTACGTTCACTGTCGTTCCTAGTGAGTATCTCCAAAATTTCTTTATCTGTGCAACTATGGTGACATGAAGAATGCGAAACTAACAGTCACAAAAACACAAAATGTGCAACAGAATTCAACAACCAAGGACCTCAGCAGTAAACGCAGATCGACGTTCCAAATATGTGGCCAAAACTCTGAACAGCTACTGAAACTATGCGGAAATAAATCTCTGTGTCTGCAGATATCTACAGCACACAGGAAGCAGGGGCAGGGCACGTCCGAATACATGAACAGCACAGACAGGAAGTCCCAGCATTGAACCTGGGAACGTCCACAGCAGCAGGGGATGGCCACGGACTTTTTATTAGTATTCATTTATTATACAATAAGTTGTTTAGTTACTGCAGTTTAAATTATATTACATGTAATTTACTTATCATACCTTTATTTACTATCTTACAACCAATAATTGTTACACAATCATGCCATCCTACCAAGTTTCCATATTTATCTGGTAATGTAATTCTGATCTCATTATTGAGCTCCAGCAACGTCTTATAACCGAATTTGGTGCTTATGATGGCAAAATTTGTAATTTGATACACTTCGTGTACATCAATATCACGTAATTTCATCAATGGTATATTTTTATTAATACAATTTGTAATTAATGCACAGTTTCTACCAAATAGTGAAAAATTAGTTGTACCAACATTTAATACCTTTATGTGAATTTATTATATTTGTGAAAAGTGTCATCTTTGAAAAACCGCAAATTACCATTAATGTATTTAAATACTGAATTTATACTAGTTGGTAATCCAGAAAATTCTGTGGTTATAATACCACATACTTTATACTTAAAATTTCATTAATCCATTTTGACATAGAACAAGTTGTTATGGAAGACAAATGTTCTACCAGAACATGTATTAACAAGACCATTAATTTTATAATCATTATGTAATCCTGAACTAGATAACAGTTTTGGATATTCTGGTATTAATTGTAATATATGTAAATGATTGTAATGTAATGTAATGTAATTGTAACCCACACGCAATGGAAATATTCTAGACTTTATAGCCACAAACAGGCCTGACCTTATTAACGATGTCTGTGTAGAGACAGGAATTAGTGATCATGATATCGTCATAGTGTCGATGGTGACCAAATTTCATAAACCAATCAACTAGTTAGGAGCGTGTTTTGTTGGGAACAGCCAATAAGTAAATGTTAGGATCACACTTGGAAATTGAATGGGCAAGGTTTAATTCCGGGACTATGGAAGTAGAGGAATTGTGGACTAAATTTAAGTGCATTGTTAATAAAGGGTGAGAGAAATATGCGCCAGTAAAGACGATTAAGGATGGAAAAGATCCACCGTGGTATAATAATGATGTTAGAAAGCTGCTGAGAAAGCAAAGACTGTTGCACTCTCGATTCAAAAAAGAACATGCAGATGATGACAGGGAAAGGTTAGTAGAGATTCGTGCGTCTATAAAAAGATCGATGCGCGAAACATACAATAATTATCACAGCCATACCTTAGCAAAAGATCTTTCCGAGAGCCCGAAAAAATTCTGGTCCTATGTAAAATCGATAAGCGGGTCAAAGCCCACTGTCTAGTCACTCGTTAATCATTCTGGGGCAGTAATAGAAGAAAGCAAACGGAAAGCTGAAGTTCTAAATTTAACCTTCAAGAAATATTTCACGCAGGAGGACCGCACAAATGTACCATCATTTGATCAACGTACTAATTCCGTAATGGGGGGACATAGCAATAGGTATTTCCGGTGTAGAGAAGCAGCTGAGAGAGCTAAATATGAAAAAGCTATTCTGCGGCATTGGCCCCCTACTTAGCTTGCATTTATCGCGAATCTTTAATTCAGCGCAAAGTTCCTAGTGATTGGAAAACAGCGCAGGTGACTCCCGTTCATAAGAAAAGAAAGATAACTGACCCACACAAATACAGCCCAATATCGTTGACATCAGTTTCATGAGGAATTTTAAAGCGTATTCTCAGTTCGAATATAGTAAATTTCCTTGAAACTGAAAAGCTTCTTTCCATGAATCAGCACGGGTTTAGGAAACATCAGTCATGTGAAACTCAGCTTGCCATTTCTCACATGACATCTTGCGAGCCATGGATGAAGGGCAACAGACGGATTGTGTTTTTCTCAACTTCAAAAAGGCGTTCGACGCGGTGCCACACTGCAGACTGCTAACGAACATACGAGCTTATGGAATAGGTTCACAGATTTGTGACTGGCTGGAAGACTTCCTAAGTAATAGAATGCAGTACGTTGTTCTCGATGGCGAGTGTTCATCAGAGACGAATGTATCGTGCCCCAGGGGAGTGTGATAGGATCGCTATTATTTTGTATCTATATAAATGATCTGACGGACAGAGTAAGATGTAATTTGCGGCTGTTTACTGATGATGCTGTGGTGTATGTGAGGGTGTCGTCTTTAACTGACTGCAATAGCATACAGGATGACTTAGACAAAATTTCTAGTTGGTGCGAAGAATGGCAGCTAGCTCTCAATGTAGAAAAATGTAAGGTATTGCGCTTGAGTAGGAGAAACAATCCAATAATGTTCGAATACAGCATTAGTAGTGAGCTTCTTGATGCTGTCGCGTCCTTCAAATATCTAGGCGTAACAATGCAGAGCGATATGAAATGGAACGAACATGTAAGGACAGTTGTGAGTAAGGCGGACAGCCGACTTCGGTTTATTGGGAGAATTTTGGGAAGATGTGCTTCACCTGTAAAGGAGACCGCGTATAAAACGCTTGTACGACCATGTCTTGAGTATTGCTCAAGTGTTTGGAACCCACAGCAGATCAGTTTAAAGGAAGACATAGAGTCGGTTCAGAGGCGAGTAGCTACATTTGTTACTGGTAGGTTCGACCAATCCACGAGTGTCACGGAAATGCTCCAGCAACTCAACTGGGGACCGTTGGAGGAAAGACGACGTTCTTTTCGTGAATTTCTGTTAAGTAAATTTAGAGGGCCGGAATTTGAAGCTGATTGTAGTACGAGCGTGCTGTCACCTACTTAGATTTCGCGTAAAGATCACAAAGACTAGATAAGAAAAATTTTGGCTCGTATGGAGGCATATAGGCATTCTTGTTTTCCTCGTTCTATTTGGGAGTGCAATAGGAAAGGAAATGCCTAGTAGTGGTACAGTGTACCCTACGCCATGCATCTTACGGTGCATTGCGGAGTATGTATGTAGATAGAGATGTAGATGTAATGTATGTAAATGAGACAATAAAAGTAGTATATGAATTTAGTTATTTGGGTAGCAAGATAACTTCTGATGGCCAAGATAAAAAAGATATAAAATGCAGAATGGCTATGGGAAGAAAAGCATTTCTAAAGAAGCGAAACTTGTTAACATCCAATATTAATTTAAATGTTAGGAAGTCCTTTCTGAAAGCATTTGTCTGGAGTGTAGCATTGTATGGGAGTCAAATGTGGCCGATAAAGAGTTCAGATAAAAAGATAATAGAAGCTTTTGAAATATGGTGCTATAGACGAATGATGAAAATTAGATGGGTAGGTCACGTAACGAATGAAGAGGTGCATATGCGAATCAGGGCGAAAAGGAGTTTCCGGCATATCCTGACTAAGAGAACGGATAGATTGGTTGGATACTTTTTGAGACATCAAGGAATTGTCAACTTAGCATTAGAAGGAAGCGTGTGCGGTCAAAATCGTAGAGGGAGACCGACGGACGAATATAGTAAGTAGATTCAAAGGATGTAGGTTGCTGAACATATTCTCAGATGAAGAGACTTGCACAGAACAGGGTAGCATGGAGAGCTGCATCAAACCAGTCTGTGGTCTGAAAAACAATGTCAATGCGTCATATATATAATATTGCCAGATGCGATGGCCGAGGGGACTGAGGCGCTCCAGTCACGGTCTGCATGGCCATTACGGTCGGGGGTTCGAATCCCCACTCGGTCATGGATATTTGTGCCGTCCTTAGTATTAGCTAGATCTTAAGTAGTTTGTAAGTTTAGGGACTGATGACCCTGTACTTAAGTCCCATAAGCTATACAAACATTTGAAACATTTTATATAATATTACTAATAAATATTACAATTTCAACAGGAGATCTTTAATATATACAATTTATAGATTCGAAATTTTGTGTTAACAATGTAATTAATTGCTTATAAATTGTGATTTCGTAACATTACCAACCTAAACCCATTTAAAATAAAAAACATATAAAAAGTTCCATTTTCAATCAATAAGTGGTCGAAATGTTTACATTCATATAATGATACAAGTGGTTAAATATGTGTTGGAAAATGTACACTTACTTTTGTTATAGTAGGTACTTTACCATATGTACTTTGAATAGCTTCATTATCATCTTGGGATAATTGTAAATTGTATAATTATAATACACTATATCTCCCGTTTTATATAGCCTATTCTTAAATTATTAAATAAATAAAATCGTCATTAAACTTGTCAAGTTTAAATACATCTATAAAATTAGTTTTTGAAAAATAAAATCGTAATAATTTTTCATGTGTAAATGGAGATAATTCCATCTATGATCAATACATTTCCATTTATCAACCATAACAACTATAAACTAAATATAGGGTTCTTCTGTTAATCACAGAAGATAAAACTCTCATTATTATGATATTCCAGATTCTAAATATTTCGCCCCTGAAATTATTTAAAAATAAAGTAAATTATATTCAATTTCTGCAAGAGAATGAGACACCTTTTACAGAAATAAAACGAGATAATCCATTAGTTTTACAAGATGAATAAATTCAAATGAAATAGAAACCTTAAACCCAGTGTAACCTATAATATTATAGACAAAATATTTGATTTTCTAAAGGATACAGCAGCTTATAAAACCATTCATGCTCCACAACAAGCTATAGAGTTAGAAGATTAATTACAACAACTTGCTGTACAACTAGAAGAACAAACATCAACAATTAAAGAACTAAGAGAGGTAAACTACAAAGTATATAAAATAAAATTGAATGATATAATTTACATAATCACAACACACTAGTTAATGAAACCTAAATTAGCTACATCAAATACATGTGACCATGGATATGAAAATTTTTATTTTGCACATTTAAGAAGAATGTACCTAAAATTTAAATCTGCTTTTAAATGATTCAGGATGGATGAATGTCCAGAATTATACAATACGAAATTTGATTATATTAAATTTATATAGATACTTTTCTGTAGAAGAAATTAATTCATTACAAGATAAACGTGATCTCAAAAATGAAGAAATTAGAAGTAAGTTATATGACCACAAATCTAACACAAGCTAAATATATTCAACCAATTAGCTGCACATGTATACAACAAGATAATTAATAATATGTCTAGAGAAGAAGTATTTGCAGTTATGTTTGAAATATTTGAAGAATATCTGCTTACAAATAATATTGTTAAAGAAACATTTAATAAACCTTTAGAGTCAAAAGTTTATAGATTTTAAAGGGAAGAATATGGTTTTAAAAATGTAGAAAATATTTTATCAATTAATTTTCAAGGTAATTAAATTTCCAAGCACTTTTTCAGTAATTAAATTTTATATAACATACATTCTTATATGTCTAATAAACTATTTTCGACTAATGTTGACTATATTTTAATAAACTTATTACTGTTAGTTTTTAACTATATTTAATACTTAATTATTTTGTGGAACAGTCTACAGAATGAATATGAAGTATTTTATTTAAGCCATGTTTAAATACCTTATTTGTGTAATTCATGATTACACTTTTTTTTACAAATTGACAGCCTTGATAAATTAATAAATTATAACATTTTTCCTCTGTACTAGATACTATATTACAAGGATTCTTTATTTTTTAGATGAATGATTCACATAGATTGTGATATTGTAAGATGTGGATTGTAAGATTTAGTTCATTTTGAAATTCTCTTATGAGAGCATCAGAAAATTTTTGATATTTCGTAATTCTCCCATAAAATCTTCAAATAATATGTCTATATTGTGACATAATTTGCCAATAAATGTAATCTGGAGATTCTCTTATAAAATCATCAGACAATTTTTGATGTACTGATATTTTCCCATTTTCTTTTTATTTCGAAATATTCTAAGAAAATTTCAGAAAATTTTTGTTGCCATTATATTACCAACAAAATTTGTTCGAAATTCTCTTATGAAATCTTCAAATAAGTTAGGGTTATGTGATAAATGAAAGTAGCCAGTTTCATTAAATAGATTAGTAGAATTTTTAATATAACCAATAACTTTATTTCCAAATGTTTCAGTTGTTGTTAAATACAAAACAACTATTAGCATTGGATATAAATTTGTAGGTAAATATTAATTTGTACTTCAGTAATGTCACTGATATTATTAAGAAGGCCAAGTAGTTGTGGTTTTCTCATTTTAGAATAATTATTTATTTTTAGTCTTCTTACATTAGGTTTTAAATCATATAGTTTTAGCTATACCATTTATAAGAAATTAAAAAATTGATATTACCATTTTAGTAATAAAATATTACTTTAATATTTAATAAATATACAATATTGTAATTGTAAAAATGAGTATCTTTATATAGCATATCATTTTACTAGCGAATTATATTAATTGTATAAAATGAGTATATTCGTATCTACTAAATTTAGTAACTAAATGTTGTAAAATATCTTAGTTGTATAATTATTATATATCTGTATCCTATAAAATATAGTAAGTTTATAATAGTTATATAACGTGAAACATATTTATTGAAATTATGATACCTCTATTTAATAAAAAAATTATTATTAAAATACATAATAAATATATTAATTTCTTATATATTATATAATTTCTTATATATAGCAAAATAAATTAATTGGAAAAATATGTACCTCTATTTAGTAAAACATATTAATTGGAAAAATTGTTTAGTATTTGTAACTTGTAAAAAGTATCTAATGCATAATTATTATACATAGCAATATATTAATTGATTAACAAGTAGACCTGAATTTCAAATTCAGCAATTAATAATTATAATAAAAGCTTAATTTCATAACAAACTGAGGCCAGTAAAAATAGTGAATAATTATTATATAAACAAGAGTAAATTGATGCATCTAGTTCTGACAATGCTAATATACATGAAGAAAGAAAAATTGAACATTAAACAGCTCAAAACATAGGCTAAAATATTGATAATAAATGTGATATGAATTTAAAGAAATCAGAATTAATTAATTTAATTACATTACATGAATTTCCTCTTATGGAAGAATTATTCCACCAACCTAAATCTAGACCAATACGACTACTATTAACTGCTTTTCTAAATTCGATGATTAAGTAAAGAAACTTAGCACACAAAAGATTTCCGTTCCCTTGGGCCCGCAGTAAGAGTAGGTCTATGAGCGACATGTTCAATACAACAATAATTATAAATTATTTTTACAGTGCTTTAGAATTTTATTATTTCACTATAAGCTTATTTTGGCCTTAGGCCATCATCAGGGGTTCTGTAAATATAAGTAAAATAGAGGAGTTATTACATACATTCTTATAACATAATTACATAAAATTTTTACAATGTTTCTTACATTACGTATAATGTTTTTGTCGTTTATTTGCTGCCCAATTGATTTTAAAAGCTGATGTAATGCTTATCTATTGCTGGTTATCTGTATATGTGCAGCAGCACTGGTTATATTACTCGATTTTTTTATCAATTTTTTTATAGTGGCAGCCTATTATACACTGTATCGGCAGCATTCAATGATATTATAAGTTTACATGGTTACCAGTAATTTATACATTAATATCTTTGGTTTATTTATTGGTTTTGTATTGGAGTTTTACTATGGATTAGGAATCTTTGGTGTTTTTCCATTCTCTTGTGTGTTTATAATGTGAATAAAAATTTTGAAGTATTTTTTTTACGTTTGAGTTCGGTTTGTTCATTTATTACATCATTCTGGTTGTTGTGTATGTGGGAATATAGTTTGAATTCCTTTAGAGGAAGTCTTAAAAATTTTACACATTACAAAAAAAGGGCCAACACTGAATATTCCCGAGGAAATCGAACTATATTCCGATACCGCCTGCCAAAGCTACGTGACAGATAAGATTAGATTTATACTTGTCCCATAGATCATAAATATGACATTTCGTGATGAAGTGGAACATGCCAGGTTAATAAAAGGTATGTGTACAAGATATTACATTACAGAAAATATTACATGGCAAAATTATATATAATTTTATTTTTATTTACTAATTTATATATAAAACTTCATCCAATGGGTAGAAGGGGTTGTCATTCAGAAATTATTTTATTTATTTTTATATGCTAGTTGGCTATCTTTTAGGCTTTTGATGCTGTTTGGTTGGTGACTGAAGACTTTTTTGGCAGCATAAATCACCCCTTTCTGTGCCAAAGTCAGATTTTACCAAGCATAGTGAAGATCACCCTTTCTCCTGGTGTTAGAGCAATACACACTGCTATTATTTTTGAACTGTGTTGGATTATTAACAAATAATTTCATAAGTGAGTATATATACTATGAAGTTACTGTGATAAGAACTAAATCCTTAAGCAGATGTCTGCAGGATGATGTTGGGTGGACTCCAGCAATTATATTGATTACACACTTTTGTGCAATGAGAATCTTTTTAGTCATTGATGAATCACCCCAGAAAAAGATGCCATATGAAAGCACGCCAACCATCCCCTTGCTGTCACCAGCCTGTCCAACAGACTGCAGTAAGAACCATAAAACAATTAATTAAGAACCTGCTGTAGTTGGACGACCTTTCCTCATAGAAGCAGAACATCACCATCTGCCCAAAGACAAAAACAAAGTAATTAATAAAAAATGCCTACATATTACCACCACCATGATTCACCATGCTGATATCTAAATGTATTTATCGTTGTAAATAAAGGGTAAATACGATTCAGCCTGAAATCAAGGCATGTAGACCCAAATATTTTGGCAAAACTGGAAGGGAAGAAATGTACAGGGTGAATCACACAAAACCTGCACTGCAAATTTTGCGGACATAGAAAGTGTTTTTGATATGTGGATTTCACATGATGGATTGTTCATTAGGAGCTCATATTGTTATCCAATAAACAGATTTTAATTATTCATAGATTCAATGAATTAGCTCCAATTCCATATCTTCTTGTGATACCTCTTTACAATAGCCGCACAAACCAATATATCCACCCAACACTGGTAGCTGCCTGCTTCATATGCTGTGACTACTCTCAGACTCAGCCTATCACTACGACTCACTGTTGCTACTATTCCTTGTGGCCTCACACACTTCCAGAAACTTCTCCCACCAACTAACCACCTTTTCCTGTATGCCAGCCACCTTTCCATACTGCACTCTAACTTTCATATTTAATTCCAAATTTGCCCATTACATGAACCAACATACACTATTACAAAAATTTTACAAAACAATTTACAAAATAATAAATTGAGTATTTCTGAATATTAATTATACATTATTAAAGAAATTCAGTCAACTTATACAACTACTGTGCCAAAGATCATCTATACAGACATCACATTACTGTTCAATACATTTAACAATCGATATACACAAGACACAAATATAATTAATTAAATACAACTAAACATCAGGATATGAGGAAGGAATAGGCTATAGTGTTACTTATGCCCCAACTTTCAGTTATGTTAACCGACAAATTAGTATAGCTTAGGTAAGGTATACACATACAATATGGGTACAAATACCTTATAAATAAGCAGTAAATTATCTAAATTTCTTATCATCCAATACCTTATCTATAAAGAGAAACATAAATACGTATACATAGCTTTTCTATATACATAGGCAATAATTACATACACATATATGAATATACTACAGATTTTCATGTTATCATATATTCATTGAAACTTATATAAATTTCTCTGGACAGTCTCTCATAAAAGTCTTTCACTATTCTATATAGGACAAAATTACAATAGCTACTTAACACTATATGCTCTTCTTTCTCCTACTTTGGCTGCAAAATTTAAATGCAGACCCAAATATTTGGCACAACACTGATTGTTTTCATAATAAATACACTTCTTTTCTCATCACTAGTTAAGGCAGTACTTTTCACTCAGAAATCTATTATTATTCTTTTCTCTGCAATCTGCCCATTTATTGATGATTAGGCTGTCCTTGCTGTATTTTCACTATATGACACCTTTAAATTTAGACCGCAATTCATCGTTAGAGCAGTTCATTTTGATTTTCTTCTTCACAATATTCAATAACATGGGATATTTCTTTTTTTTTTGCATATATTTCCCAAAAATATATTTGAAACTTAAAGATTCGTGTCAGTCTCTCACATTAACATACATACAAACAATAAAAGAAACATTTACAGAAAACAAGTTTTTTACATTAATTATGTACAATTATTTCCTTCTGTAGTTACTTTTTCATAATTATTTTCCTTTTACATAGGCATTTAGATCAACAATGTTCCTTACACCTAAGGTTTTCTTAGATTCAGGATACACAAGATAGTATTCATTAGCATTGGCAATCTCTTGGTCTTCAAATGGTCCATAATATAATAGATTTAAATTTAGAAATTTCAAGGTTTAACTAACTAGATTTTTTGTAAGCTTTTGCTGATACATTAATCGCCGATGCTGAATATTGTCACGGTCAAGTTATTATCGTGTTCTTTACGTCTATTTTCAGCCTTCAATTTCATTCTTCCCTTAACCAAAATCTTTTTATCATAAAGATTGACCTCTATACAGGGTGGAAACTTTAAATTTTCCTTCACGATACTTTTACATTTGGTATTAGAAAAATTTTTTCAGTAGTAAATGCTGTAGACTAATGATACAATGAATTCATAATAGATACAAATTCAGGTATAAATTAACCCAAGCTCTGTAATTGTGAGGACAGTAAGTCCTACAAAGACTTCCTAATACGTGCATGCAATGCTCTACCTGGTTATTGGCTGATATATATATATATATATATATATATATATATATATATATATATATATATATATATATATATATATATATATATATATATAACTTGTACATTATGGTTTTCCATACCATCCTTCCACATTTTTTAACTAAACTGGGCCCATTATCTGACAATACTGCCTTGGGTTTGCCTACACGTTTAAAGAACTCTCTTGAATAGTGTCTTGGCAGTCGCTTTCCTGATTGGATATAACTTTCTAAATTTTGAAAATATCTCCTATACTACAAGAAAGTGGTAACAGTTACTAGCTGTTTTAGGTAGGAAGTCAACTGAAAGGAGGTCAAAAGTGTCTTCTCGTATGATACTTTTCATGAAGCATTTACTTGTTTTATTAACCACTTCAGCCCTTTATCAAACATCACAATATTTTAAGTGTTCAGTTACTTTTTTACTTATGGTACAGTTTATTGGTACCACATCATTCAGTTTAGCACCACTGTGGCCTAAAGCTAAATGAAAATAGCCGATAATTTCAACGTCAAATCGGTATGGGTACCACATCATTCAGTTTAGCACCACTGCGGCCTAAAGCTAAATGAAAATAGCCGATAATTTCAAGGTCAAATCTGTATGAGCAACAGAGACACAATTTTTCTGAATCTAGAGTTTTTCGTTTGAACAAAATACCTTGAAAAAGTTGGTAATATTTTGCTATTTGGGGAAATTCACTTTTACAAGCATACGTACCTTAAACTCATTTTGATAATGACACATATTTTTACTAATTATTTCAATATTTTTCCTGCCTTTTACTTCCTTCATAAAGTTAAGCATAAATGTTTCATCTTCATTATTTTCCTTGGGTACACAATCTGAGTCCTCGGGCAGGTGAGATTATGCATCTGCTATGAAATTTTCCGCTTCTTTTACATAACAAACTTTATGATTGTATTGCTGTAGGGCCATGCCGAATAGCTGCCCAGGTGCAGTGCAGGTGGTCGTTCGCCATCAGGGGTGTAATTGCTCCCTCGGGCATAAGTGTTGGTGCTGTTCTTAGCATAAGTCACTTTAAGTTAATGTAAGTTGTTTGTAAGCCTAGGGACTAATGACCAACGTATTTGAGTCACTTAGATTTACAAACATTTGTACATTTGAATTGCTGTAGGTGAAGTACCCAGCGATTTAATTTACCAGTGAAAATGTTGCTATTTCGTAATAACGTTAAGGCTTTATTTAAACTCCAAGTTAAGGCTAAAGCCTCTTTCTTCGAAATGCTATAATTTCTATCAAATTTTGTTAAGTCCTGCTTGCAAATTCTGTAGTCCTATGTACTTTATGTACACCATTATCTACCTCCTGTAACAATTCTGCCCCAATCCCATCATCACTATTATCTGCATATAATTGGAAAGGTTCACTCAATATTGGGTGGTATATAATGATATTTTTCAACAATTTCTTTTTCAATTCTCAAAAATCTTTCTGGCAGTCTTCTGTCCAAACAATAAATTGTTCAAATGGATACTATTAAAAACCTGCCTCTGCACAAACTTATGATGAAATCCACATGAGCCAAGAAAATCTTTCACCTGCTTTTTGGATTTAGGTGAAGAACAATTTATGATTGCTGGGTCTTTTCTAATTCCTGTGGTCAAAATATCGTGCCCTAAAAATCTTCTCTCTTTCTTTCTTTCTTTTTTCATTTTCAATTTAAAAGCCCCATTTTGCAATGCAACGAAAACTTCATCTAATAGTTCACAGTCTTCTTCCCACGTTTCAGTTCCAATAAATAGGTCATCTACATAAATTGTCAGCATTTGAGTTAATTTGTGACATAAGACTAAATCTAGAGCTCTAATGAAAACAGAGACATGTATTCAGGCTGAAAGGGACGACTTTGTACTGATAGCATTTATCAGCAAACAGAAAAGCGCATAAGTTATGTGAGTCCTTATTTAAAGGAATTTCTCAATACCCAGTGGTTTAATCAAGACTTGTAAGGAACTTTACATTATGAAATCTCTGCAACATTTCCTCCAAGTGTTCGGGCCTACCTATTTCTTTTTTCATAATTTTATTCACTGTTTGGGCATGTATCACTAGTCTAACTCCCCCATCTCTTTTGTTAACAATAATGAATGGATTATTGTACTGACTATTACTCCTCTCTATCTCATCCCATTCGATCATCTTATTTTTTTCATCCTGTAGTGCCTGTTTCTTTGACATAGATACTGAATACAGTTTCATGAAGAAAGGATCATTGTGTACAAATTCTATCTGACATTCAAAATTTTTTGTGAGAATACATTTTTTTCGTTTCTAAAATCTCTAATTCCTCAAATTTTTACGCAGACGACTACTCTCCGGGAAATCTTTTTCCTTTTGTTCTTCACACAATAGTTCTTTAATATGGTAAATTTCAGAGACAGGTATAAGCCCATCATAATTAGGCACAATTTCTATTTGCATTGACTTGTATTCTTTACCAAATTTGGTAGCTTCTTTTACGAATCCCACTTCTACATTTTTATCACATTTCTTTATTCTCATTGTACCACTAGCACAATCTAGTATAAATCCTTCTTTATCTAACTAGTCAATGCCTAAAATCATTTATGAATTTAATTCAGGAATCACCAAACAGTGGTGTTAAAATTCTTGCTCTTTCGTTTTAAATTCTGCTAATATTTTGTATTTAATAGGTTTGCTTATAATCCCAATTGTCCCTACAACTTATACTCCACTTACTGACATTATCTCTAATTTTGGTTGATTAGAAAAATTGCTGAAAAATGACTGGGATATTACATTTCTGTTGTGCTCTGGTATCTAATAATACTTGTAACATCACCCCATTAATATCTGCAGTAATAATGGTTTGTATGTTATATTTATCGTCAGATTTCTCTTGTTCTTCTCATAATAGATCTTGGTCAACCCTCAGGTCATTCCAAGATGTATTATTGACTACTCTTTTGTCAATATAGGGAGCTTTTTTCATTTCCAGGATCTGGAATTCTTGCAAATATATTATTTCCTTGTTCGTTAATACCTGAATTGTATGTTTCATCTGGCCTGATGACGTCACCCTTTACTTCATACTCAGCATAATGCTTAAGTTCCTCAATTCAACCCAAACATTCACGTTGCATAGTTACCCTCGTTTTGCAAGATTTAATGTGGTATTTTATTTATATGATTTGCCAGCTAATAACACTGACTATTATGGGCATTGCTAATAAAAGTAAATGGTTCATGTTCTGACCGAAAGTTGTGAAAGATGACTGCCGGGTTTCTTTATTTATGTATAAATTAATCAAAGGCCTCAAACGAAAAATTTGTTATAATCTAACTTGTGCAACGGATAACATGACTGCGGGTATTTAATCAGTTGTCACACCCTTCGATACAGAGTTTGGTAAACTATGACAACTGCCAAGTATTTTAGCTTTTACCTTCATCATAATCACACATCTGATATTAGTTAGTTTCTTTAATTTCTGTTATTAGGATTCCAGCTTTCCCTGTTAATTTTAAATGTGTGGAGGAAAATCTCTTCATAATAAAGGCCGACAAAATCAGGACAAGATTTTTTTATTTTCTGATAGTATGCAATAAAATCATAGCCTTAGACAAATTTAATTTACAAGGAACAAAAAATGTGTTGTGAACACTCGTTACAGACAGACAAACATTTTGAGCCACAGGCTCTAAGATAAATTAACTAATAGACTTGCTGGTCTCCTAAACATATAAATTTTTAACATGCTTCATGCTACACTGAATAGAAAACTAGAGATAAAAGGATTTATTGGACTAGTAAGGATATCCCTCTTCACAGGCGCACGCGCTCATCAACCACTTTTACACTGCATGCACTAGCCACTCCATTTTTAATTAGCAAAGGAAATAAAAAATGGTTCAGCAAAGAGGATGGCCATTATTAAATTGCTGACATGAGACAAGCAATGGTATCTACTGCTCAGATCTTACAGATCCAAATAACTCAAACACACACACCATATAAAAAAATTAAAAGGAAATCTACACGTGGAGCTTATTCACACAACAAGCATAACTGGGGATCCTTTCTTATCATACTGAACCACGCAAAAAGATTTACGGCGGGAAGCACATGGCTCCGCGATTTCCAAAAACTGTAGTGCCTTCCGGAAAATAGCCATTATTAGAAATTTCATCTGTTCCTAGAATTACGCTGCGGGATAAAACGCCACTCTACCCCACTCTGCTCAATTACCACCCTGCTCCGCCACGCGGCCTCCATGGCTCATGCTGCCTTTGGTCTGATTAGAAAAATTACAAAATCAATTAAATACCGGACAACCCGCGGAAGAAAATGAGATGTTGCTTGTTTCTGTGGCTGCTATCGCCCATTGAAGGTGCATTCATACTTTGAAATTGCCAGACTGTGGGCCTATTGTGTAATGTCTACGTCCCATTACACAAAGAAACTCCGTAAATTCTCATACGATTTTCTCTGCATAAACTTTAAAATGAGGGTTCTCAAAAGGTTTACTAAATATAACAAGCAAACGTAGCGAAATCTCAAAGCGTGAGGTAGCAAGCGGATACTAAGTACCGACCGTCCTCTCTGGGGGACACCAGCTTGACGGAGCACTGTCCGTGTGGGTGGAGAGGCTTGCGCATCCGTGGGAAGCTGAGGGGTATACCGAAGGTAGAGAACCTACTGCCGGAAAGGCCTCAGCTGATGAATCTGACTAAGAGTATCCCACAACGTCCCGTCTTCCTTATCCTCTCCCAGTCCTTTCCCAATTTCTTTCCCAACCCAAGGTATGATGTGATTCATGCCGAGGGGTGCATAGTACATGGGTGGATGTGTCTCGAACAGAGCCTCAGGGATACCGGGCGACCTACCTGAGTAAGTAGCCTTGAAACGTGTTATCGTGGTGTGAACCATATAAATCCCCAAATCTCGTGGGACTAAGATGAACTCAGAGAAAGAAAGTATTTTGAAAGAATCTGAGGGGCAATCTGAGGCCTCAGATACTCAGAAATCGGGATCAGGACCGATGGAGTGCACTCCTACTTCTGAATCAGGGTCTAGACCTGAGCAAGAAGTGGGAACTGTAACAGAGATGTTGGACCAGATTAGGATTAAGACCTTGTCTGGGACACAGAGGAGGAAACTTCTCAAGAAACAAAAGCAAAAGCATAAGTGGAGGGAATCAAAAGGGCCTGAGCCCAAGACCCCCAAAAAGAAACTGCCTCATGTCGAAGGGGATACACAGACCCCCTCCACGTGAAAGACAGGTAACAAAAGGGTTAGGGAGGAATCTAAGACTCCCTTCTCTCTGGACTCCCTCCTCTCGTGATCCTAAAAGGCTGAGGCAGGAAATAGGGAAACAGACCTATAGTACTGCAGTCTCGGTCTTTAGAATGGCGGTTGTCCAAGAAGGATACTCACTGGTAAGCATCACCTCGCTCCAGGATGAGCTCATGAAGATGGCCCTCTTTGAAGAGATTGAGGGGGACGCTGGTCCAGGACCCAAATTCAGGAGGGTCTATCTAGATCGTGGTGCCCTCATTTTTGTCTGCGAGGGGAGCACTCAGCAGAATGGCTTAAGGACAAGGTGCCCATGATATCCCCGTGGGAGGATGCGAAGCTGCTGGTCAAAACAGCAGCCGAACTCCTGAAGACTTCAAAGGTATCAATATGGGTACCAAAGATCCTTAACGATGTCTCTCCAAAGACTCTGTTCGAGAAAATAAGGGTCCAGAACCCAAAAGTCTCGACAGAGGATTGGAGGGTAATTAACCAAAAGGTCGTTCCGGAAGGACGAACCCTGGTGGTGGAGGTCGGAGAAGTCCCTGAAGGCAATGCGAGAGCAAGGCCTGAAACTGTTTTTAGGGTTCTCGCAGGTCGCCGTCAAGGTAATCAAAGACCTTAAAGGCAATAATGGCAGCAAGATGGGGACTGGAAGTGCTGCAGATAAACCTGCAGCACAGTAAAGGGTACACTGCTGCCCTGAGCCGTCGCCTGGGGAGACAGGAGGTGGACGTGGCCCTGATACAAGAACCCTATTTATACAAAGGGGCCTCGGGCCTCGGTGGTATGGTACTGGAGGTAAGCTGATTTATGCTAGAAATCTGAAAAACTCCAGAACATGCATTTATGTTAGAAATGGAATCCCTTTCATACCAATGATGGATATTTGTTCCAGGGGCCTGGTGACCATCAGGATGCAGCAACGTGAGGAAGGTATCACGAGGGAAATTGTTTTGGCCTCAGCATACCTTTGTGGGGACACGACAAATTACTGTTTGTATTTTCTGAGCTGTATTAAGCTAATTGGTATTCTCTGTTATTATCTTTGATCGTTAACAAAAAAGAGTACAAAAACTGTTCTTCTCTTGTCACTGTATTACGCTTCCATGATGTGTGATGTGCAAGATAGAAGTAAATAAATGTATGGAAAAATAAGTGTTAAATTTAATATTTAATGAACCGTGTGCTACAAAATTGTTGACCCCGACGTGATCGACAAGACGACAGATGCCACGAAATTTTTCGGCGTAATTTTCGACGAGATTTCCGTAACTTGAGTTCGACGTATTCTGTGTCCAAGAATACGCAAAATGTCGACAGGAGAAGCAAACGGTAATCAAGGGAATCGTTCTGAATGTAGCAGTAAAGTGGAAATTGATAAGGTAAGCGTTAAGCTACCCCCGTTTTGGACGGAAAAGCCGGACATCGGGTTTTGTCAAGCCGAAGCACAATTTACGATCGCTGGTATTGTTACGGAGGCGACTAAATTTAACTATTTACTCGCTCAGCTGCAGCCAAAATTTGTTGAAAATATATGGGATCTAGTTACGAGTAACGATAACAACAAATATTCTCTCGCAAAAGAACGTCTACTGAACATATTCAGAGAAAGTGAAGAGCGCCAAATTAAAAGACTTTTGAGTGGCTTAAAACTCGGCGACATGAAACCTACCCAATTATTAAGAAAAATGAGGAGCTATGCAGGTACAAATGTATCATAAAAGATCCTAAAAACACTTTGGCTTGACAAACTTCCAACTAGTATTCGAAGCATTTTAGTTATATCTGACGAAACAGTGGACAAGATTGCTCAAATGGCAGATCGTATGTTCGAATTAAACGCTGTTGACGAGGTTCAAATTGCTTCCACCCATTCCATTCCGTCAACATCGTTTTCTTTGTCAGTACAAGATCTTCTCGTGAGAATTGATGAATTGGAAAATGAGATTAAAATGCTTCGAAACACTCGCAGTCGCGGGCAAAGATCGCGCAGTAGAAGTAGAAGCAGAGCAAAATACGATAAAAACGGCAAATACTGCTATTACCATTTCAGATTCGGCACACGATGTAAGCCTAAAAAATGTGTTCAGCCTTGCCAATGGCAAAATAAGTAGAACTAGAAGTGGTAGACACAATAGCGGCTGAGTGTTCTACCCCAGTGCACACATTAGGCCGCCAATATCGGCTATTTGTCAAAGATCGAAATTGTGGAAAATATTTTCTGGTAGGTAGCGGTGCAGATTTGTCCGTTATACCAGTTGAAAAAAGCCAAAAAGGTCAACCCTCTGACTTCAATCTTTATGCTGCAAATGGGTCACAGATAAAAACTTACGGTTCAAAACTGTTAGACATTGATTTAGGACTCAAACGCAATTTTGAATGGCCATTCATAGTAGCAGACGTATCAAAAGGCATATTGGGAGCCGATTTTCTTCATCATTATGGGCTACTGGTTGACCTCAAAAATAAAAAGTTGATAGACAACACCACCAAATTAAAAATTGTAGCAGAAGTAACCACTGTGGATGCTAATGAATCAGTAAGCTCACTCTATGCAACATGCCAGTTTTCAAAACTTTTAGAGAATATTCCTGATCTAACTAAACCATCTATAGTACCAAAAATATTAAAGCATAATGTGCAGCATTATATCACTACATCTCCTGGACCACCAGTTTACTGTAAGGCTCGTAGATTGGACCCACATAAATTGAAAATTGCTAAACAAGAATTTCAATTTCTGTTAAATAATGATACTGTACGTCCATCAAAATCACAATGGGCTAGTCCACTCCACCTTGCTAAGAAGCCAAGTGGTCAATGGCGAGTCTGTGGAGATTATCGCCATTTGAATGACAGGACTCTGCCAGACCGGTATCCAATTCCACGAATTGATGATGTAAATTTTATGCTTCAAAATAAAAATATATTCACAAAGGTAGACCTACTAAAATCCTATTACCAGATTCCACTAGCCGAAGAAGATAAGCCAAAATCAGCCGTTATAATACCATTTGCTCTCTATGAATTTAATTATATGCCATTTGGACTTCGCAATGCACCTAGTACATTCCAAAGGTTTATACATGAAGTTGTGAGAGAACTAGAATTTTGTTTTCCATATTTGGATGTCATTCTAATAGCATCTGAATCACCAGAACAACATGTTGAGCATCTAAATTTACTTTTTGAGCGGTTGAATAAGTATGGTCTTGTGATAAATGTTTCCAAATCAGTATTTGGTGTACAACAGCTAACATTTTTAGAAAATTTAATTACACCTGCTGGAACAAAGCCAGATCCAGAGAGAGTTGCAGCAATAATGAATTACAAACGACCCAAAACAGTCCGTGAACTTAGAAAATTCTTAGGGATCATAAATTTTTATCGTCGACATTTGGAACATGCAGCTTAAAACCAAGCCTTGCTGAATGATTTCCTAAAAGGAACAACAAAAAAGGACAGACGAGATATTAACTGGACAGAAGAAGCAATTGCTCAATTCGAAAAATGCAAAGAAGGTCTAGCAAATGCTGCACTTTTGACATTTCCTAGTTTGAACAATCAACTTGCATTATTTGTGGATGCATCAGATTTTGCTGCAGGTGCTGCATTGCAACAATGGCAAGATGAACAGTGGAGACCAATTGGATTCTTTTCAAAAAAGTTTACAACAGCACAGAAGAAGTATTCCACGTATGATAGAGAGCTGCTTAGCATCTATATGGCTGTCAAATATTTCAAATATCTGTTGGAAGGAAGATATTTCATTATTTATACTGACCATGCTCCTCTAACATATGCATTTAAACAAAAGAATGAAAAAGCAACACCAATTCAATTACGTTACCTCCAGTACATTTCGCAATTTACCACTGACCTACGTCATATATCTGGTAAAGAAAATGTTGTTGCTGATGGTCTATCAAGGCTTGAAGAACTAGTTCTAGTTAACTATGATGAGATAGCCCAAGCACAAGAAGATGATGAAGAGCTTCGTCAACTACAGACCAGCCCTCATACATCACTGAAGTTAAAACACCATCTGACACATGGAGGAAGACAGCTATGGTGTGATGTGTCAACATAAATAATTCGTCCTTATATTCCTAAACCATTTAGATACTCTATTTTCCAACACTATCATAATCTGGCTCAGCCAGGCATTAAGACAACAGTAAAAATGATCTCATCAAGATTTGTCTGGATCAATTTAAAAAAGGATGTCCAAAACTGGGCAAAAAAAAGTACTGCATGCCAGAAAAACAAAATATCACGGCACATTCAAACACGAGTAGGACACTTTCCTAGTAACGATGAACGTTTCAGAGTTGTTCACCTTGATTTGACAGGACCAATGCCTCCAACTGAAGAATATATTTATTGTTTAACATGCATTGACAGAGTTACAAACTGGACAGAAGTAGTACCTCTTTGGGACATACAAGCAGAGGCAGTAGCACAAGCATTTTTCAATTGTTGGATCACTAGGTTTGGAACACCATATCAGATAGTGACTGATCAAGGCAGGCAGCTTAACTCTGAGCTATTCCGAGCACTGTCAAAACTATGTGGGTGTAACCAAACACAAACTACAGCATACCATCCTCAATCAAATGGAAAAATTGAAAGATTTCATCGCACACTTAAAGCAGCTATCCGTGCCCATGCAACTGCCAAATGGACTCAAGTAATACCTGTAATCCTCCTTGGCCTGCGATGCTCCATCAGAGAGAACAGTAATGCTACAATTGCAGAAATGGTTTATGGCCCACCCATCAGAATACCAGGTGATTTTTTTCAAGAGTATGCAACAAAATTGGATGCAGACTTACCTCAATTCGTTTCACAACTGAAACCCGTACAATACTCCCACAAAGCAAAAGAAAGACCTTTCATACACAGGGATCTCAATGAGTCAACACATGTATTTGTACGAGTTGACCGAGTCAAAAAAGCATTAGAACCTCCATATGAAGGCCCATACGAAGTAATAGAAAGAACCCAAAAATTTTTTGGTGTTAAAAGACCAAGTCAAGAATATCTCCATTGATCGATTGAAACCTGCGTACCTCATGAATCATAATGAGAAGCAGCCTGAAGACACTTCAACTGAAAGGTCAGCCCGGCTCAAACAACCAGACACAACCGACAGTGGAAAACCAAGAAGAACAAGATCTGGTCGTGAAGTTCGATTTCCTGCAAGATTAGTTGAAGAACTGCAGTGTTAAGTGACTATATGACTGAGAAGGGTGTGGTGTGGGGACACGACAAATTACTATTTGTATTTTCTGAGCTGTATTAAGCTAATTGGTATTCTCTGTTATTATCTTTGATCGTTAACAAAAAAGAGTACAAAAAACTGTTCTTCTCTTGTCACTGTATTACGCTTCCATGATGTGTGATGTGCAAGATAGAAGTAAATAAATGTATGGAAAAATAAGTGTTAAATTTAATATTTAATGAACCGTGTGCTACACCTTCCTTATGAAGACAACTCTCCTTCTTTGGAAGTGAGGAGACTGACGGAAGCCTGCCATCGGCAAGGTGACGAAATGTTGGTGGGATGTGATGCAGCAAGGACACCAACATTAGAGGGGAGCACCTTCTTGAATTTCTCCTATCTAACAACATGGAGATCCTGAATAGCGGCGATGAACCTACATTCAGGAATAGTAGAAGGGAAGAAGTAATTGACATAACTTTTGGTTCCATGATGATGAGCAGTTATGTCAAACAGTGGCATGCGGTCCTGGAGCCATCCTCATCAGATCACATGTATATTAAATTCATGGTTGAATGCGAACCAGACAGACCATGGCCTATAGGAATCACAGGAAAACGGACTGGGAGGCATATAGGAGAGACCTTTCCTTCAGCCTATCGGAAATTAAAACTTTGATAAGGAATCCAGCAGAGTTTGAGGAAGTAGCAGAGGCCGTAAGCTCTGCTATAGTGACCTCTTACCAGGACAACTGCTCAATCACCAAAAAGTGCACAAATAGGAGTGTGCCTTGGTGGAATAATAACCTGGAAATGCAAAGGAAGCAGGTATGAAGACTGTTTAACCATGCGAGGCGCAAAGGACAATGAGCAAAGTATCATGAGGCCATCAGACGGGCAAAGGAGGCATCCTGGAAGGTATTCTGTGAGGAAGTGGAGGGCACGGCTGCTCAAGCGAGATTTCATAAAATCCTCACTAGGGTACCAACTAATCCAGGAGGAACATTGAGGAAGGAGGATGGGGAGTATACAAAGACAGTACATGAAACGCTGGAACTGCTCCTCAAGACTCACTTTCCTCAATATACTCTGGTGGATAACTCAGACCAGAATGCGATTCCTGATAGACAACGGTTCTCAGGAGTTCGCAAAGAGGACTGGGATTTGGCCAAGGAGTGTGTCAATTTCAGTAAGGTCCGCTGGGCGGTGGGAACATTTCAACCGTTCAAGTCACCTGGCCCTGATGGAATCTTTCCAGCTCTCCTGCAACAAACAGGAGCAAATCTTCTTAGATTCCTATGCAGGTTATTCGGGGCTAGCCTAGCAGCAGGAATCATACTCAATGCCTGGAGGGCAGTGAAGGATGTCTTCATTCCAAAACCTGGGAAAATTGATCATACCAAGGCTAAGGATATGAGACCAGTCAGCCTGTCCTCCTTCATTGGAAAAGCTGGATAATGTTCATGTTGGAGAAAGAAGGTTAAGTAGGGCTCCTCTACATTCAAACCAACATGCATGTCAGCTAGGTAAATCATGTGAGACAGCTCTCCACCAACTCGTTGGGAAGGTGGAGAAAGCACTACACTTTCAGGAAATAGCCATCTGATTCTTCCTGGACATCGAGAGGGCTTATACCAACACGACCTTCGATTCCATGGTTAGGGCAGCAGAGGTGCATGACCTAGGGACCACTATATGTAGGTGGACTAGGGCCATGCTCAGTGGAAGAAAGGTAGAGGCTACCATGATGAATGAGAAAATGGTAATCAACACCACTAGGGGTTGCCCACAAGGAGGAGTTCTTTCCCCTTTATTGTGGAATCTAGTGGTGAATTATGTCATTGGAGAATTAAACTCTAGGCAGTACTTTTGCCAAGGATACGCAGATGACCTTGTCATAGTAATACTTGGCAAATTTGCTGACACAGTCAAGAATATGGCACAAGGTGTGTTGGACATTGTGCAAGACGGGTGCAGAAAACAGGATTTGGGGGTTAGTCCTGAGAAGACTGTTGTTGTACCATTCACAAAGAAGCATCCAACATTCAAGTTGGAATCTACAGCTTTACAACGAAGTGCTATCTGTGAAGGGGACAGTGAAATATCTAGGGGTTACCTTAGATGAGAAACTGACATGGACCCCTCACATCAGGAATATTTGCTCCAAGGCAAAAGGTATTCTTGTGGGTACCAGGAGAGATTGTGGCAAAAATTGGGGCCTGAGCCCCAAGGGTATGCACTGCATATACACCACAGTGATTAGACCCATGATCACCTATGGGGCGGTCGTGTGGCGGAAGAAGGTAGAACAGGAGGTTGCTGCTAAGGAGCTTGGTAATGTGCAGAGATTAGCCTGCTTAGCCATAACAGGCAGAATTAGCAGCACACCAACTACTGGTATGGAAACCATGTTGGATATGACCCCATTACACTATTGGGTCAAGATGGAGGCAGCGGCTGGTGCATACAGACTGAAAACTGGCAAAAACTGGAACTCTTTGGGATATCCAGAATCACACACTAAGATAGTGAGTGAGGTAAATATATGAAAGTTTGGGGGTATGCCAGGCGACTATATTATAACCCCATATTGCTTCAACAAGCCTTTCAATGTAACAATTGGAAGTAGGGAGCAGTGGGAGGAAATAGTTAGACACTGTATGGGGGATATTGTCTAGTTCACTGAAGGGTCAAAATCAGACCAAGGCTTTGGGGCCGGGGTATATGGGGTGCAGCCAAGACTGGAGGGCGTCATATCTCTAGGGAAACTTGCCTCAGTATTCCAGGCCGAAATCACTACCATCAGGGCATGTGTGGAGGAGAATTTGCGTAGGTGCTACAAAGATCGTAGCATCTATATCTATTCAGACAGCCAGGCAGTCCTGAGATCACTGGCAGCTCCTGCAACAAGGTCTAAAATAGTTGCAGAATGTCACAGGGTTCTGGTGGAGCTAGGGGAAAGCAATAGAGTAAACCTATTGTGGGTCCCTGGCCACTCGGGGATCAGTGGCAACGAACATGCCGACAGATTAGCCAGGATGGGGGCAGAGACTCCATTTATTGGACCGAAACCTGTCCTGAGAATCACCAAGGCAAAGATCAAATTGGAGCTACATAACTGGCTCAGAAGACAGCACGTAGAATATTGGACCAAAGTCTATCAACATGGCAAGGTAATGATGTCAAAGCCATGTTTTAAAAGAAGCTCTGTAATCCTGGGCCTGAACAGGAGAGAGATTAGACTCATGGTTGGATTGCTGACAGGCCATGGGAATTTCAAAAAACACCTACATACAATGGGAATAACAGAAGTGGACCCTAAATGTAGGATCTGTGATGACGGCGATGAAAGTGGAGAGTGAAAGGCACAGATCATTTGGGGAAACCAGACCCGAAGAAATTGTGTATAATAAAGAACTGGTAAAGGGAGTCCTTGCACTGTTCAAGGGCATTGGTTGGCTTTACTAGATATACAGGGAGCGATACCGCACAATCAAGTTAGTTTCGGTGCGGGCAGTGGCGGGTTGGACCAAGACTGTTTTGGGTTCCCTGAGAAAATCAAATCAAATCAAATCAAGTCCCGACCATTACCGTTGGTATCAAACTATTTCAGGTACTCAAATGGACCCAAAAAACAAGCAAAATCGCTAAACTTTCTGCCATATTAACATAAGTCTGCTTCAACTATTGCGTTGAAAGTCAGATTCAGTATAATAAGACACATGTTTTTACAAACTTGCTATCCACATTTGCAGCAGTCGAGCACAGGACGTCCGTCCTCTCGGGCATCCAAGCTAACAGTGCCAAACATGGCATCTCCTAAGCGCAACGAACCGCTGTAATTTTTTTTTTTAACGTTAGGAAGATACCTGCCACTGGCCGGTCCCTGCCTCCCCCTCAAAACAAGCGACACATGAGAAAGCCACTGCCAACCTCCCTCTTTGCCTCACCTACGCAAAAGATTTCGCAAAAACTCCACCACCTCGAAACTATCTTTGGTTTGTAATTACTGAAAAGGACCTACTCAAAAAAACATTCACGCCGCGGTGGAGTAGCCGAGCGGTCTAAAGCGTCTCGCTGCGGAGCGCGCGGTTGCTCGCCGTGGAGGTTCGAGTCCTCCCTGGGCCATGGGTGTGTGTGTTTGTCCGTAGGTTAGTTTACCTGGGTTTAAGTAGTTTGTAAGCTACGGACTGATGACCACGCAGTTTGGTCCGATAGATTTACAGACATTTGAACATTTTGAAAAATATTCACACATGCTCATTTACATGGTGGGAGACCAGAGAACAACAAAGTCTGACAAATTATAAATAAAACCAATAACGTATTTCCAGATCTAACTGGCCAGAAAAGTTAATCAGCGTTACAGTTCGTAATTATTCTCCATGAAACTGTCATTATAATTTCATTTACTATGGAGCTAGCCCATAAGGTTTAAATAGAGCGTACTGCAGTACCGCTTCAACGTGAACAAACATTAATTCTTAACTGTTGGCAACGTTGTTTCGAATAGGTTTTTCGTCAATCAGATCATTGTGGTTGGCTAAGCTGCGAATTTCATTTTCCTCCTCACTATGGTTATATGCGACTGAATTACTATTATTACAGGCAGCCCGTGAACCTTCCAAGACGCCTTCATTTTTTCTATCACCCTCGTCTACATAAGCAGCTCGCGTACCTTGTGCGGCGGTATTTTTCTCTCCTCTCTTTTTAATACTATCGGGTATCGCTAACTTCGGAGCGTGGCTCTTTTTACAGTCATTACTACTAATAGTCTCAATCGCATAATCTTTCTTATAATCCAGCCATTCGCACATAGACAAACCAGAATACAAGTCTGCGACTTTTTCCCTCGACTCAGTGATTTCTAACGACTCATTGTCACCACCTAACCGATCCACCTTTGCCTCAGTGTAATTATCATTAGATAGCTGACCAATTTCGTTAACCTCTACTGTGACGTCATCTACTAACTGTTCAAATGTTTGTAGAACATATGGGACTTAACTACGGGGTCATCAGTCCCTAAAACGTACAAACTACTTATGAAGGAGTTTATACTAAACACGGCACAAAGATACATGCCCGAGGGGAATTTGAACCCCCGACGGGGAACGGCCTAGCGCATTGTAGCATAGCGCCTCAATGCGCTAGGTCGCTCCGTCGCGGCCGTCATGTACCAGTTGACTCGCACAAACAGTCGTATTTTCGCTGACCGCTTTCCTTCTGTTAACATTCGAGGTCAACCGCCCTGCTAGCGGCCGATCGATATTCCCTCCGTCAGCTGTTGGCTGTAAATCGTCCACACCTGTTGCGCTACCAGCAGCCTGCTGTCTCTGTCAGCATTTCTACCTACATTCAAAACAATCGCGCGTACCGCGAAAACGATTATTTTTATGTCTGAGTCTGAAATTAATTTCCGCGCTCGTCCGACCCGCAACACAGGCGTTATTTAGTTTTCCTTGTGGTTGTCTTCCTCGTTGAACTTACAAGCTTCCTAGGGTTTTACTTGTGGACGGAGAAGTTAGTACTGCTTCCTCCCACAAGTCCCCTAAAACCTCCGCATCCTTGCGGATGCTGTTGCGTAGCAGTGTGCTTTTGTACCGCCCTACAGTACGCACGAGGTGCCGTAGTTGCTGTCCATGTCGTTATGGAAAGCATAGAGTTCTGACTAACCTGTTGTCTTCTATAGTTGTCCCCCCAGCGCAGAAGACATCACACAGGTCGTTGGTTCTTCTACAGCATACAAGCGAGGCTAAAATAAGTTCTGTATGATGGAAGCATAATAAGCGACTCGCGAGATTTTTAATTCTCAGGGATGCCATTTATTAAATAAATAATAAAAATATGATGACTATTGTTAATATGATACGGCCTATGCTGCCCAGAGCTCATGTTGAGACCTCGACTGTTATCACTATTACAAAAATCTTTACTCATGACCGGCGCGTATAGTGGTCAGCTCGAGATTGAAACTGCGGCGCGTTGCGAGAGGGCACCTGACGCTCTATTTCGCGCCAAAACAGGGCCGTCGCGCGCCTTCTGCAAAATCGCTCTTCTCTTGTTACAATAAGAGAAGACAACTTAAACTTTTCAAACTGTCCAAATCTAGCCTGTCCTTGAGAGATATTTATAATAAATTCTCAGCTCTGAATAATTAATATTTAGTTTATAATAAACAAAAGTAATTTCAAAATAAATCACGTGACGTGAAATGCAGCAGCCAATGCGAGGAGAGCACCAGTAACATAGGCGGGCTTTCCCACGGGAACCAGCACCTACTGCGCCATATGCTACTGCTCCCCACCCCACATTTCAACATATGCTGCACTGCTGTCGTTCTTCAGCGTTTAAGGCACGTACAATGTTAGCAAAGAAACGGCCAGCGGCCAGAAATATGAAGTGGCCACAGGCCAGGAATATCACAAACTACATTCACATAGACCCTATTATCATCATTACCATGTCCATGTTTTGCATAATTGTTACGATAACCTTCATGTTGTTGGTGGTGGCACCAATAATTACACCAATGGTTTTCGTCTTGTACTTTCTCCAGAGATGCGGAGAAATTTCGGTGACAACTTCCGAAATAACTTTTAGAATTCGCTGCAAGCTTCTTCCACAACTCCCATATTATTTTGGACCCTGATCTAAGATTCCTTAAATGTTTCAATTTGCGATACCAGATTTCGCAAAATTTCTTAAGCGAGTTCCTACCTTGGCCTTCAATCTGGCCACGATAAGAGGACACTATAAACTGCCTTGTTTTTGTTTTGACTGACATTCTTCCATGAATTTGGTTTCAAATTGGCCAAACGTCATGTTGTTTGTATCTAAGTCCCAACCGATTGGCATCTCCTGCCAAAGCGCTAATTACAACATTAATCACTTCAATATCAGTAAAGTTTTCTGGGCAGACTCTTTCACCGCTTTTGTTAAAATCTAATGGGTGCCATCCATTATGTTTACGAAAAGGATCGAATAAAGTACCACTAAACATCAGGGTAGGATTCAAGGAATAGATTATGTGTTACATTTTTCGTAACTGGAAATCTCAGGATTCAAGGATTAATGAACTGCTGCTTTCTTTAGAGGTAAATTGATTAGCCTGTTAATCATTGACTTGAAAAATGCAAATTTAGGTCGCACGGGATGACAGGAGTCAGAATTTTTGATTCAATCTATGAATCGATGACCCTATCAGTTTTATCCATTACGTTTACAAATGGGTAATAATAATCGAACCATAAGTCAAATTTGTATATAAAAACTCAGAAATGAAAACCACTCATCCCTTAACATCGAAAATGCAATAATGAGAATACATAAAATACCAAAGGGGTTAGAAATTAATATTCTGGAGTAACTTGGAATATATATATTCACACTAAAGTTATGCAAATTAACCACTGAATAAACACAACAATTTAAAACATAAAAACTATCTAGTTAATCTTATTGACTTCATCGATAAATGAGGCTGGGAACCAAAGACACGATTAACGACCAGAGGTAACGAAAAACATATTCGTCTCTGACCAGTGTAAACATTAAACGTCTGTGGTTACATAGTCGATTACCCTATGTATGTAAAACATCTTTTGAGGATCTGTTGAAAATTAAGCAAAATATATATATTTTTTAAATCTATAAAGCTTAACATCATACCAGATCAACCTGAATAAAAGCTGGAAGCAAAAACGTATGTAATTGCAAATCCGTGAATAATGTATATAAATTATTGTAAGGGAAACGCCAGATTTTAATTACAAACATCAAAAATCGTAGACGTTATTAAAAAAAAGAATGTAATAAAATTGTATATGTAACTATCTTATATAAACGTAGGCGCTTGAAAATGGTGAAGCGTTGAAACAGATGTAGCGATAGGTATTAAACTTTAACCCTTTAGCTGCTGCCACCAAGCATTCGGTCTGTCGGGTCCAACTCGCCCTTGTGGCCGCCTAATCCTGCTACGTGCCCTAATGGATGTCCCGAGGGCCCGCTTCAGGCGGCTGAGCTAGCCGATAAGCCGACCGTCCCCTGTGCTGCAGCCAAGGGCGGTCGCGGCTGTCCCTCCTTCTTAGTGTGATCCCAAACAAACACTGTATCTGGACACATTTTCCGTGGTTTTGATTCTGCAGATGTATTACTACACAGACATTATGCGCATTGAGACTGCTTATTGGCCATTCCGCGTCAAATGGTCTGATTTTGAAACATTTTGCCGCTCGATCATCATAGATTCGCAGCAATTTTTTATGAAAATTAAAAAAAAAAAAATCCAAATATTTGTAGAGCTTATGGGACTTAACTACGGGGTCATCAGTCCTTAAACTTACAAAACTACTCATGAACTATCTATCTATATAAATGATCTGAAGGACAGAGTAAGATGTAATTTGCGGCTGTTTGCTGATGATGCTGTGGTGTATGGGAGGGTGTCGTCTTTAACTGACTGCAGTAGCATACAGGATGACTTAGACAAAATTTCTAGTTGGTGCGAAAAAGAGCAGCTAGCTCTCAATGTAGAAAAATTTAAGGTATTGCGCTTGAGTGGGAGAAACAATCCAATAATGTTCGAATACAGCATTAGTAGTGAGCTTCTTGATGCTGTCGCGTCGTTCAAATATCTAGGCGTAACATTGCAGAGCGATATGAAATGGAACGAACATGTAAGGAGAGTTGTGAGTATGGCGAACAGCCGACTTCGGTTTATTGGGAGAATTTTGGGAAGATGTACTTCATCTGTAAAGGTGACCGCGTATAAAACGCTTGTACGACCGTGTCTTGAGTATTGCTCAAGTGTTTGGGACCCACAGCAGATCAGTTTAAAGGAAGACATAGAGGCGGTTCAGAGGCGAGCAGCTAGATTTGTTACTGGTAGGTTCGACCAATCCGCGAGCGTCACGGAAATGCTCCAGCAACTCAACTGGGGATCGTTGAAGGAAAGACGACGTTCTTTTCGTGAATTTCTGTTAAGTAAATTTAGAGGGCCGGAATTTGAAGCTGAGTGTAGTACGATCTTGCTGCCGCCGACTTACAGATCGCGTAAAGATCACAAAAACAAGATAAGAGAAATTAGGGCTCGTACGGAGGCATATAGGCATTCTTTTTTTCCTCGTTCAATTTGGGAGTGGAATAGGAAAGGAAATACCTAGTAGTGGTACAGTGTACCCTCCGCCACGCACCTTACGGTGAATTGCGGAATATGTATGTAGATGTAGATGTAGAACTAGCTAATACTAAGGACGGCACAAATATCCATGTCCGAGGGGGGATTCGAACCCCCGACCGTAGTGGCCGTGGCAGACTGTGACTGGAGCGCCGCAGACGGCTCGGTCACCGCGGTCTGCGAACATTTACACATGTCGTCTATGAATATTAGTAAAGTTTGGCAATCGTCGAACTAATACTGCATCAGATATAGTCACTTGTTTGTCTTCATGCGCAAAGTTGCGCCGAGTGAGCATGAATTTCTGGCGAATTTTCGATGTTCTTTTTCGGGCAATATTTTGTTAAAATAAATGCAATTTTGCCAGCGTGTACAACTGCACGCGCTTTCTTAAGAATGATAAAGAAAATAATTTTTGAGCCATTATCAGCCATAACATGTTAGGCAAGGTCGGCACAAAAAAACATCGGAGCTCAACAAAATCTCTAAAGATCGGCATCTTATATCTGAGGGAATACAAGTGTAACGAACAACCTACTGACATTTCTTCCTGCACTCGAGTCATGAAGGCGTGGTTTAACGGCTACAAATCGTTTTATTTCCAGTTAAATGTATCACTAAATCTTGCTCTTTTCCGAACCATTTCACGGTCACTATTTTCGAAACATTTTCCCTCTCGACAATCACGAATTTTGAAAAATTTTATATGAACATTTGCACATGTCCTCTATGAAGGTTTGTGAAGACTGGCAATCGTCGAAGTAATACTTGGTGAAATATAAACACTGGTACGACTTCACGGGCAAAGTTGCGCAGATTGAGCGTGAATTACTGGCGAGTTTGAGCTACTATATCTGGGGCAATATTTTGTTAAAACAAATGAAATTTGGCCAACCTCTACAACTACACACGTTCTCTTAAGAATGAGAAAGAAACTAATTTTATGAGCCATATTCAGCAAGAAAATACTAGGCAAATTCACCATAAAAATATCGGTGCCCAACAAATTCTCGTAAGATCGGCATCTTATATCTGAGGGACTACAAGTATGAAGAATATCTTGTTGATATTTGTGTCCTGCACTCGAGTCTTCAAAGTCGTGGTTTGACGGCTAGAAATCGTTTTCATTTAAGTCAAATGTGTCGCTAAAGTGTCTTATTTCCGAACCATTTCACGGTTACTATTTTCGGACATTTTCTCGCTCGGCCATCACGGATTTCGAAGAAATTTCATGGGAAGATTCGCACATGTCCTCTATGAACGTTGCTGAAGTTTGACAATCGTCCACGAAATACTTGAGTTATAAACACTGATTTGACGACATGTGCAAAGTTGCGCCGATTGAGCTGGAATATCTGTTGAATTTGAGCTATTATATCTGAGGCAATATTTTGTTAAAATAAATAAAATTTGGCAAATCCTCTTGAACCCCTCGTGTTTTCTTAAGAATACTAAAGAAAATAATTGTGTGAGCCATATTTACCAAGAAATGTAAAGGCGATATCAAGCCACTAAAACATCCGGGACGCACATGTCATCTCTCTAACGATTTAAGTATTCTGTCATTTTTTATTACATTTAAGTCAGAAGTCTGATTACAGTTTGTAGCAGATGAAACGAATCTGTTTTACTGGTAAACCAGAGAAATACTCTGGAATCTGTACATTTACTGTCGTTCCTAGTGAGTATCTCCAAATTTCTTTATCTGTGCAACTACGGTGAAGTGAAGAATGCGAAACTAACACTCACAATAACACAAAATGCGCAACAGAATTCAACAACCAAAGACCGCAACAGTAACGCAAGCGGATGTTCGAAATATGTGGCCGAAACTCTGAACAGCTACTGAAACGATGTGAAAATAAAGCTCTGCGTCTGGAGACATCTTCAGCACACTATAAGCAGGGGCTGGGCGCGTCCGAACACGTCTACAGCACAGACGAGAAGTCCCAGATGCGCGCCTGGGAACAGCACCAGGGGAAGGGTGCGGAACCGCGTCTATAGACGTCCACAGCACCAGGGGAAATGCGCGGTAGATGTCCACAGCAGTCAAAGGGTTCAGCAGTGATTATGTTCCTTTTATTACAATATACTTCAATGACATTTACTGCACTACAGGCCCAACAATCTGGAAATTTAAAGAATTTCACGTTGATGGTTGGCTGTTTTTAGCGACTCCCCAGGCATACCATTATAATTCTAGAGTCATTCAAAGGTGATCTATGGTCATTAGCGTAAAGGGACCGGACTATGTATTATAAGTCGGGGGTTACTTTAACCTATAGAATATCGCCTGGGACATCTATGCTACCAGTAAAGAAGGTACAGAAAATCGGCCTCATGATCTAGTATATAACTTGTCTCCCGAAAAGTGTTTTGAGCAGCTAAATTGAAAGCCCAGAACAGAAACATAATAGATGTTATACCTGACCTTCTCATTGATATCATTATAGAGTTGGTGGTTAGTGATCATGAAAACATCACATTTACGGTGGTTACCAGACTTAATATTTCAATCAAGATGGTTAGGAGAGTGTCGCGCAGTAATTTACGCACTGTCTGGTTATATAAGGACGAGCAGGTGACTGCCGGTTATAAGAGAGGTAAATAAACAGACAGGCATAGTTATAGATCATTATCATTGATACCAGTTTGATCTTCAATTCTTGAAAATTTTCTTATTCAAACATAACAGATTTTCTTGAGACGAACAAGAATCTGGCCATGCACCAACATGGATTTAGAAAGCGTCATGTGAAACTACGCTTGCGTTTTTTTTTCTCACGTGACATCTTGCGAACCATGGATGAAGGGAAACATTGCCATATAGCCATGTTTCATCATTACAACACCTCATAGGAGCTAAGAGTGAAAAATCCAAGTCAAAATCTATATTTACATCAGCTACAGCATCGCATAGTGACGTCTCTGATTCATAGCATGCCTTAATTAGAACTCAGTATGTTGTCTGCGAGTGTTAATCAGAGACCAGGGTATCGTCATGGGCGCTCAGGGATGTGTGATAGTACAGTTATTGTATCCTGCTAACGTACATGATCTGACTGACCGACTGAGTAACAATCTTTAACTCTTTACTGATGATGGCCTTCTGTATGGGTTGGTGGCGTCAATGAATGATTCTTATATGATGACTTAGGCAAATTTTCAAGTGGCGTGAGGATTGGTAATTAGCTCTAAAGGTAGAAAAATTTAAGATGAAGCATATGACTAAAATCACAGTTCCATAATGATCGAATATAGCATTATTAGTGTGCTATTTAATACAATCCTGCCGATTAAATTATCTATATGTAAAGTTGCAAAGCAACGTGAAATACTGTAGATCGTTCATGGCAGGACAGTGGTGGGGAAGGCTGAGAATTCTGGGAAGAAGTGAACCACCTGTAAAGACGACAGCATGTAGAACGATTGTACATCCCTGTCTTCAATAATGCGTAAGTGTTTGGTATCCCCTCCAGGTCAGTTTAAAAGAAGACATAAAAACAACTTCCAGATGGTCTGCTACGTTTGTTACTGGTAATTTCTATCAACGCATGAGTGTTATTCAGATGCTTTGGGATCTGAAATGCTAATCACTGGAGGGAAGGCGACTTTCGTTTTGAAAAACAGTGTTTAGGAAATTTAGAGGGCCGAAATTTGAAGGTGACTCTATTTGGGAGTAGAATAGAAAACGAATTAACAAGTAATGATACGAGGTACCGTCCGCTGCGCCGCTTTGGGTGGATTGCAGTGTGCATAGAGGTAGGTGTAGATGTATGTTACATCGGGGCTTTGATGATGGAGCAGCACTATTGTTTTGAAATTACGGTTCCACCAACATGCTGCTGTCTCGCGGTATTTCTTAATGGTCGAACACTGAATATGTTCGAATATGTAGCTATATTTCCTGCCTGCATAGGTCTGTAGTGGTATGGAGTTGCGGTGTATGTTTAACACACAACTACACTAAATATACTGATCGAGGTGGTGCAGTGATATAACACTGGACTCGTATTTGGAACGACGGCGGTTTAAACCCGCCTTCACGCTGATTTACTTTTTGGTAATTTTCCTAATTCACTCCAGGCAAATGCCGTGGTGGTTCGTTTCAAAGGTCACGGCCAATATTCTTTCCTATCCATGGCAGAATATCCGAGTGTTTGGTCCGTCTCTCTCGATCATGATGTCGACGGGACGATACACCCTAATCTTTCATCTCTCTTTCTTTTAATGCTATAAGTATAGGTTAGTGCATTTAAAGGCTCTCTGCTGAAAACTGTATTTCCTAATAACATATGAGAATGTTATTGCCTGGAGACCATATACGTTTTACATTGAAGCATGGCTTTTACACTGATCACAAAAGTTATGCGATCTAGTTGAGATATCTTGGTTCTGAAAAATTATTTGAGAATTAACTTCAATAGTTTGACGTCTTTCTGTCGGTTTTACGAAATGGAGGCAACCGTGGTAATAACGGAAAGTTGCTGCAGTGGGGTTTATGTTGACTTGTGTTTACCAAACTAATTACACCTGCAGTTGGGTTCAGATCGTGTAGTGAGCAGGTAGTGTAATGTAACAACAACGATACTTACCAAAAGCTATCGCTTGGAGAGTCACAGGAAGGTTGTAAGCGCCACAGATACATATGGAGGTGGCTACAGCTAATGGAGTGTCTCAGTGTGTATTTTGCAGGAACCTGGACGTGATTTCAGAAAAAAAGGAACCGTTAAAGGAAGGCAAGGCCAAGGTCTTCAGGGGCAAGATCAGTAAGCGATGACGGTCATCTCCTGTTAACCACCCGTCGAGAAAGGAGGATGGATGCAACTCAGCTTCAACAAACCCTCCAGGCAGCAACAGGACGCGCAATATCAACACAGTCCGAAGTCACCTTTGCGAATTTAGCCTCAGCGCACGAAGGTCATTGTGTGTGCGCCATTACAACAACGTCACCGTTTAGCCCGCAGAAAATTTATGGAAGAACAACAGGATTGTAGTCGTAACGAATGGCGACGGTTTCTGTTCGCAGAGGGGACAAGATTTTGTGTTCAGCTGAACACTCGTCGTTACCCCCATCTAGAGAGAACGTTGAACTTGTATCAATCCTGTTTATGTGCAGGAAACACCACCTTATCATGACGGTGGCCGAATCGTGTTGGCAGGAGTCAGTATTAGCAGACGTTCGTACCTCTATGGCGTTCAGAATGACGCTTTGACTGCTCAGAGGTATAGATACGAGATCCTTCTGAACTTTTGTTGTGCCCTATGCTGGTGCCATATTAGATGGGTCCCTTCTAGTGTGATAACGCTCGTCCCCTAAGGGCTGTACTGGTAGACAACCTGCTTGAAGCTGACAGGACTGAACGAATGAATGGTCAGTTTATTCACCGGATGTAAACCTGTTTGAGCATGTGTGGAATGTACTTGGCACACGCATTTCAGCCACACCAGCACCTCCCACAACAGTTGCAGAGCTGGGTATTGCACTCTTGGAAGAGTGCAGTCGCCGTCGGAGGTTCGAGTCCTCCCTGGGGCATGGGTGTGTGTATTTTCCTTTGGTTAGTTTACTTTATTTTAAGTAGTTTGTAAGCTACGGAGTGATGACTACGCAGTTTGGTCCGACAGATTTACAAACATTTGAACATTTGAAGAGTGAAGCGCATTACCCCGTCTTCTTCAAATTCGGCAGCAAATCCGGTCTTAGAACTGCCCGTTCGAAGGCAGAAATTCTTGGAATGATCGGGGTGTGCTAGCAAAGGCGCAGCCAGAAATGCTTACTTAACACTTTCAAATTCAGATTGCACATAAGCGTCCCACTTCCACGGCTTGTTTTTACCATCAGTGAGCAAGGGAAAGTGTACCCATGATTTGAAGAGATATAAATTTTTTCTAAAAATTTACGAGACCCAAGTAGGCACGCACTTGTTTTTTTGTTGTCGGAACAGGAAAGTCTCAAATTGCGTCTAGTTTACTAGCGTCCAGAAGAATACCCTCTCTCGTAATGATGTGCTCGAGAAAGTTGACCTGCGGCCGACCGAATTCTGATTTTCTCAGATTAACCATTGCCTCTGATTGCTGGAAAACATGCAATAAATAATCTAAAATCTATCCCACAAATATTCTGCAAGCAGCCCATCATCCACATAAGTGGTGATTCGCTGCCGCAATTCCTTTGCTAAAATGGAGTGAAATCCATGTATAAAGGTGGCAGAAGTGGTGTTTGTGGTGTCGCACAAATACAGAGTGCGCGCCACCTACTTTCGCCGCGCGCCGCCATGCACGCACGGCGCGGCGTTCTTACGACGACAGCCACGAGCGCCCTCTGCTGCAACTCCGCTCGTGGCCACCACTGAACGACATCGTTCACTTGGATCTGAGATAGGAACCAGTTAGCACTTCGGAATCAGATAGGCACCAGTGAAGACGTGGCTATCGGCCAAGCACTAGGCAGGCCTCTAACTCAACCATGTATCAGCAATGTAAAAGTTAAGTATTGTATAAATTCTGTGCAATATATATCTCGTTCTAATTTACTCTAGTGTTTCTAGTTTCTGCTGTCCCACTGGCTGCTCACCTCCATACCTGCACAAGCGTGCTACCTATATTCCTGTGTCGGTCATCCTACTCGGCCACCGACACCTACGGCGGAAACGAGACACAAAAGCGGAGACGAGGCTGGGACACAAAAGTGGCGACGAGGATGAGATAGAAGAACCGTGGACCAGCCCGCTTGCAGCAGCCAGACAGCAGAATTCGGAGCACACAGAAATTGCTCCCGTCCACCCACCCTTATTATAAAAATTTTGGGGGAACATATTCAGTTACGTGTTTTGTGGACTTTTTTGTTGCAGAGCGTCCTCTTTCATATTGTGGTTTGTTATAAGTTACTTGTATGCGCGGCGCCTAATCGGTCAGCATGGCCGCGAACCCGAATCCAAACTTAATGGAAATTATTCAGTTACAGACGGCGCAAATCACCCAGCTACTCCAAGCGGTGTCCCAGCTAATGGCGCAAGCCGCTAACCAACAACAAAACCAGCCGTCGCTTCAGCAGCCTACACCTGCCACTGCAACGCTTCCTACGTTTCGCCAGTACAACGAACAAGAGGAAGAATGGAGTGACTACTTCGCTCAATTTCAAGAACTCGTCGCGGCTCATCAAATAACAGGTCAGACAGTTAAACATTTCTTTCTCGCCGTAGTTGGCACCAAGACTTTCGTGTTACTGCAGAAACTTCTCCCGCAAGCATCCCCTCGTGATGTAGACTTTGAACAAATTGTAGAGGCACTAAATGCTCATTATGAGAGAAAAGTTCTCGTAGCTGCGGCACGGTACCGATTTTTCAGACTTAAAAAATTACCTGAGCAGTCACACCAAGAGTGGATCACTGAGTTAAAGGGCTTAACCCGCAAATGTAAATTTACTTGCTCTTGTGGACTTTCTTATAGTGACGTTATGTTGAGAGATGCGATTACGCAGAACATTCAGGACCCCAGAATTAGGGCAGCAATTCTGAAACAGTCTGACCCCTCATTAGACGTGTACTGCAGCTTATAGAAGCGCATGATACTTTTGACTTAGCAGATGTAGAAATGCAAAGCCACAGTGTAAATTCAGTGCGCCGTAACGGACGCTTTCCTAGCCGTAGTTCTCATTATAGCACTAGTGATTCTTTAAATTCTACTGGCCGTGCTGAACATACAGTGAACAGTGAACAGTAGCCGGCCGCGGTGGCCGCGGGGACTGAGGCGCTCCAGTCACGGTCTGCACGGCCACTACGGTCGGGGGTTCGAATCCCCCCTCGGGCATGGATATTTGTGCTGTCCTTAGTATTAGCTAGTTCATAAGTAGTTTGTAAGTTTAGGGACTGATAACCCCGCAGTTAAGTCCCTTAAGCTTAACAAACATTTGAACAGTAGCCAGTGTAAAATTGCGACACAAAGGTCGCCCCGTCGTGTTAGAAACAGTAATTTGAATAACGGGCGCCAACGTTCATTTCAGAAAAATGTTCGTAAGTCTTGCCCCCAGTGTGTATCTCGCCACAAACGTGCTCATTGCCCTAGTCGCAACGCAACCTGTTATCAATGTGGCAAATCGGGACATGTGCAGACAGTGTGTATGCAAAACAAAAATTCCAAGAACGGTACCGTTAGAAACAGTGTTTCACGGAGTGCGAGAGCAGTTCATTATGTAAATGTCATTGACGCTGTGGAATTGAACAGTACTTTACTTGATTCTAAGATGCAAGACATTTTTTCTGCGCCCACTGCAAAACTATATAGTGAGCCACGTAGCAAGCGTCGTCGAGCGCGTAATTCTGTGCAACGGAAAAGGGTTCGGGACAAGCAAAGTGACAATGTACAGTGCAATCCTGAAGTGAACCTAGTGCCTTCTGCAACTTCTCCTTGTAATAGCGCCCAGTACTGTGTAGCTAGTAACAGTAGACTTGGTGTAGCTACGCAAAGTAATTTTAGTGCAGTAGCCTCGCATTGCGCGGATGCCGATCCGGCGGTAGTGCCATCTAGTGACAGTGTTATTAATCTATGTGCCGATTCTGCACCGCTTCCTACCGCACGCAGCCCGCGCATGCGCAAGTGCAGCAAACAAACCGTAGCAGATGTTGCCCACATTCGCGCACCTGTCGAGCGCCGCAAGCAAAAACTTTTTGTGACTCTTTACATAGACAATACGACTGTGCAATTTCAGCTTGATACTGGTTCCGCTGTTACTTTAATGAATAAATACACTTATGAACTGCTGGGTTCGCCAAAATTGTCGCCGTGTCAACAGGTGCTAACAGCGTACACAGGTCAAACTATTCCCGTGCTAGGAACGTGTAGCCTACCTGCCTCTTTTCAAGGTGTAACAAAAACAGTTGCTTTTGTAGTTCTTCAGGCCAAATCTACACAGAATATTTTTGGACTAGATGCATTTGACTTGTTTGGATTATCAGTTCAAAGAGATGTACTTCAAATTTCATCAGTAGTGCCTCAGGACAAAATCAATCCATTGTGTGACAAATATAGTGACTTGTTTTCGCCGGAACTAGGTTGTGCAAAAGACTTCGTGGCACATGTAACTTTAAAAGAATCTGCAGTTCCAAAATTTCGTAAAGCTAGACCAGTGCCTATCGCAGTACGTGAAACAGTTGCGGAAGAACTTAAACGTTGGCAAGATAGTGGTGTGATTTCTCCTGTTTCTGCGAGTCAGTGGGCCTCGCCTATAGTAATTATACCCAAGCCGTCAGGAAGACTTCGTCTCTGTGCGGACTTTAAATCAACAGTGAACAGTCAAACAATTGTAGACACTTATCCCCTGCCAGAACTGACGAACTAATGGACAAATTAGGACAGTCTCGCTTCTTTTCCAAGATTGATTTAGCAGAGGCATACTTACAGATTCCACTTGATGAGAGTCAAAAAAGTTTTTCGTCATTAATACTCATATGGGTCTTTTTCAATTTCAACGCCTACCCTTTGGCAGTTCTTCCGCCCCCGCTATTTTTCAGCGCTTTTTGGAACAGCTGACAGTTTCTGTACCGTGTTGCTCGAACTATTTAGATGATATTGTGGTATCCGGACGTACAGTTGAAGAACATTTAGCAAACCTGGAGTGCCTTTTCAAAGTTTTGACTGCAGCAGGTCTACGTTGTAATAAAACAAAGTGTTCGTTTTTTCAAACTGAAATAGAGTACCTAGGCCATGTGATTAATGCCCAGGGAATTAATCCCTTTCAGTCACATCTTAGGGCAATCAAACACTTGCCTCCTCCTAAGAATGTGCATGAATTGCAAGCAGTAATGGGAAAGCTTAACTATTATTTCAGATTTATTCCCAATGCCTCTCAGATTGCAGCTCCACTGCATCACTTACGTAGGAAGAATGTTCCTTTTGTATGGTCTAAAGATTGCCAGGTTGCCTTTGACAAATTAAAGTCTGCACTACTCAGTGATGCATGTTTGATTCCCTTTGACCCAAAGAAGCCTGTAGTGTTAGCAGTCGATACCTCGTCGTACGCTCTTGGTGCAGTTTTGTCGCATCGTATTGGTTCTCACGATCGTCCTATTGCCTTTGCATCCAAGCTACTGACGCCGACGCAACAGAATTACAGTCAGATAGAAAAGGAGGCCTTAGCAATAATTTACGGCGTCACAAAGTTTCATCATTATCTCTATGGCAGAAGCTTCTATTTGTTGACTGACCACAAGCCTCTCACGTCGTTGTTCTCACCCACAAAGCCAATTCCGCCACGAACGGCACAAAAGCTTCAGAGATGGTCCTTGATATTGTCAAATTATCAGTATGAGATTTTGTACCGCCCTACCACTAAACACGCCAACGCGGACACACTTTCCCGACTTCCGGTTGGCCAGGATGTGTCATTTGATTCTTCGGAAATGGCAAATTGTCAGATAGACTCCAGAGATGCTTCCGCTGTCGCAGATTTCCCTTTGAACTCTCGTCGGGTTGCACAGGAAACAGCTGCGGATGCAGACCTAAGGGTGGTAGCACGTTTTGTTCGCTCACGGTGGCCTGCTAGAGCCAAAGACATTGATCGGTCTCTGGTTCGATGTTATTTTGCACAACGTCACGCATTGTCTTTAAGTCAGGGTGTTCTGTTGTTACATACCGACAACGACCAAACAAGAGTGATTGTTCCTCGTTGCCTGCAACGTGAAGTGTTACGCCTCCTGCATCAAGGACATTGGGGTATTGTTAGGACAATGCAACTGGCCAGACGTCATTGTACCTGATTTGGTATGGACGCCCAGATAGAGAGCATGACGTCACAGTGTACAGTTTGTGCGGAGCATCAGGCGGCTCCTCCGCAACGTTTATCAAACTGGCCACGCCCCAAGGGACCATGGAAACGTTTACACTTTGATTTTGCAGGAACTTTCTGGAATACGCGCTGGTTAATCGTTGTAGACGCTTTCAGCAAGTTTCCTTTCGTGATTGCCATGAACTCAACGACAGCGTCTAGTACAATCAGTGACTTAACATCAGTGTTTGCATCGAAGGTTTGCCTGAAACTATCGTCAGTGACAATGGACCTCAGTTTGTTAGTGCGGAATTTCAACGGTTTTGTCTTGTTAATGGCATTCAGCATATCACCACCGCACCTTTTCACCCTCAGTCCAATGGTGAAGCAGAACGTTTCGTTCGAACATTCAAGTCTCAAATGGAGAAGATGAAAGGTCAGCACTCCAGGCAGCAAGCTCTTAAAATTTTCCTGTCTACGTATCGGTGCATGTCACGTGACGGCCCGTCTCCTGCCGAGCTGCTACACGGCCGCCGTCACCGCACTCTCCTTCACCTGCTGCAGCCTCGCACGCACCGAGTCGGTTCGTATGGCGCTACGCGTTTTCGGGTTTCTACGCCGGTGCTGTGCAGGGTGTTTGCTGGTATGAAGAAGACATGGTTACCAGGCATCATTCAGCGCGTGCTCGGTCGCAAAATGTATGTTGTACTTTCTTCCACAGGGTCGGAGCTGCGGCGCCACGCAAACCAATTGCGCCTGCACAGGCCGCGCGATCCTGTCTCCGCTTTCTTGATTCCAGACCCGGTTCACCGCCAGGGAGCACAGCCACATCGTTCGTCCCCGGACTACGAGATCCCTATGGACGTGGACGCGCCTCCTACGCAGTCCGCCTCTCCGCCTCCGTCGCCGCCGCAGCTGACAGCGTCACCAAGAAGGACTCCGGGACCGTGCGTGCCCCCGCCGCCTGGGCCACGCACCTCAGAAGAAGATGACCTGCTCCATCTGGGCGGAGGTGTGCGCCCTTCCCCTCGTTAAGGCGGGTTATCCGGGGGATCGCAAGGTGGATACCGGGGCGCGGACGGCGTCTCGATCCCAGCCTCTGCTACGACGCCCGTCCCACCAGTAACGCCCCCGCCCATGCCCTCCTCCCAGTGCCGTCGCCGTGGTCCTCAGCCCTACGCCACGACGGCGCGGCGGTTTGGGGAGAGGGGTGTGGTGTCGCACAAGTACAAAGTGCGCGCCACCTACTTTCGCCGCGCGCCGCCATGCACGCACGGCGCGGCGTTCTTACGACGTCAGCCACGAGCGCCCTCTGCTGCAACTCCGCTCGTGGCCACCACTGAACGACATCGTTCACTTGGATCTGAGACAGGAACCAGTTAGCACTTCGGAATCAGATAGGCACCAGTGAAGACGTGGCTATCGGACAGGCACTAGGCAGGCCTCTAACTCAACTATGTATCAGCATTCTGCGTACTGAGCTATGTAAAAGTTAAGTATTGTAAAAATTCTGTGCAATATATATCTCGTTCTAATTTACTCTAGAGTTTCTAGTTTCTGCCGTCCCACTGGCTGCTCTCCTCCATACCTGCACAAGCGTGCTACCTTTATTCCTGTGTCGGTCATCCTACTCGGCCACCGACACCTATGGCGGAAACGAGACACAAAAGCGGCGACGAGGCTGGGACACAAAAGTATTCAGGCCAAAAGGAAGCTTTCGGAACTGGTAATAGGTTCCGAAGCAAAGGAAGGCTGTGTAAGGCCGACAAGCGCGGTCCAGTTGTATTTGCCAGTAGCTGTCCCGCAAGTCGATAGAGGAGAGCACCAGAGCCTTGCGGCGCGCCACATTTACCCGCCCGAGCTCGCATGCGTCCGGCCGCTGCGCTCTGCTGCCCACACCGCGGGTAGTCGAGCCCCACTGCAACGCGCACACAGCGAGCGAGCTGCGATGAGCCGTCGAGTCCCGATACTCGCCAGACGAGTGGGTACCAGTCGGACCCGTACCCTCTGGGCTCAGTGCAACAGCGCTACAGACGGCGCTGCGAGTGCCAGAATGCAGCGCTGCGCAAAACGTTGTATTAATCAGCGCGTAGGCATCGCACACATTTTTGATTACCTACGTAGCAATTTATAGGTTATTGCTATGTCTGAAATAAAGTACGAACAGGACAGATCATACCAATGTGCAAGGAGTAGACGCTAATTAAAAGAAGAAAGTTACTAATATTCCTTCATTTGTTCATCTTTTAATTGTAACAACCATATATTTAGCCAAAAGATAATTAGGCTCTGTCGTAAGGCTGTGATGTTATGTAGATTTTATTTTTTATTTTTAAATCCCTAAGCAGATTTTCTCTTAAACGTTTTTGTCCTCTTACCATATCGCAGATTTATGGTAGTTTAAACTCCACCTTATTAAAAGGAGATAAAGTGAAATACAAAAATAATAGACGAAAAAGTTTCTTACTTGAACGTACAACTAATAGTCTTTGTACTTTACGCATCAATGGTTTCATATCAAAAGGGCAGATGCAGGCTTTTGCATAATGGAGAGGTGCAGTATACAATATTAAATTATTTTACATTTGTCTGTTAACCTACAAGTTTTCGTTATGGAATTAAGCGGCTAAACATTTTAGTAGAGGATCCACAGACGTTCAAGCGTGTCTCTGGTTACATTCAACGAGAAGTGTGTTTCTGTATTTATTTTTATCTAAGTATTTGAAGTGAAAGTCTTTTCGCACAACGAGTGAACGAGACATGTAATAAATGTGTCACCTCTTAGCAATACCAAAGATTTATGTGACTTAAAGTTACTGGACGTTTCGAGAAGCTGTTACTATTAATTTCTAGTTATGTGGATTCTAAAATTATTCTCCTCCCAAGAGATTTGCGAATACCATTGCTATTAGTAGACAGGGAAGGGAAATAATGTTTGAAAGTTTTTCAAGTCCCTCCAAATGTTCTTCAGTTATGTTCTTGACATTTTCTTCTAAAGAAGTGGTTATTGAAGCACTAATTTTGAATGAAATTCTTACTCATTTCGCCTACTGGCTTTTTAAAGAGTTCCTTTTTACCTTAACAGAATATTATCACATCATTGTAGGGCATATTATTTTTCGTCACACACACATGACAATACGTAGATTTACCAGGAACAAGGAATTGAAGATATTTAAGGTCTCATCTTGCTCTTAATGTTAGAGCCATCACTTAGTTTAATATAAAGTGAAAGTGGAAAACTGTGTAAGTAAATACTGAGCAAAGTATAATACTACCTACAACGTATCGGAGCCGTCTAACGCGAAGCCGAGGACTTACAAAAGGTTTCATATTTCTGGCGCTAGCCGATACGGCTATCGTTTTGCTTCTGTAGCACAAAACTGGGCGTTTTCTGCCTGCTTTTACCAGATACATTACTGCGCACATCTTTTTTACTCGCAACTGATACTGCACCGACAATTCTTTCAGTGATGAAAAATAGCAAGTGTTTTGAAGATACATGCAAACTGTCCAGCGATACAAAACTGATGACTGCGACCTTGAATGTCACCTCACCGATAGTGGTGACTGCCTCGGGGTTTCAGCTCGCCACAGGCAAAGGAAAAAGGGGGAAAAATAAAATAACAATGGACCACACGCCTTTATCGATGGACAGTAATTAGTGTACTTCCCTTGGAGTGCTTGAGCGTAAGCTGAATCTTCCCACATTCTACCAGTTAATCGTTTCTAATGACCTCGATTGATACTGAACGTAACAACCCGATCTTCCTTTTTTCTTTCAGCAAGGAAACATCAAGCAATTTATCGAAATGTCGACAGAAACGCTGTTAGAACACGGGCTGAATACATACACTTGCTATCGCGGCACTGATGCTCCTTAACTCGCAATTACTCGTGAAATGAGACAGTTCTATTTCACTCGCGGTAATGTGTGGTCTAAAATGCATAGGTCATTTAAGCTGCCTGCTATCTTTTTCAATACACGATTTGTAAATGACGTGCACACACTTCAGCAATAGCGTCATTTTAAAACAGGCGGGCAGATAGTGCAGGCCCGCTGCACGCCTCTGGAGAGCACACGAACGCCATGGAACTTCTGCCAGAGTTCGTCTAACGTCTGCGGTCCATCAGCCTCCAGCTTAATTATGGTGTTTATTTGTCTCGAATCCAGGACAAGCCTGATCGATTTATCCTTCTTGGGGACGATGAAGAATGGACTGTTATATGAACTCGCAGTGCGTTCTATGACGCCGTCCGCTAACATCCGCGCAATCTCCTCCTCGACTTCCCGTTTCTATACCCATGGAATTTGGTATGGCTTCACAAAAAACTTGTTGTGTGGCCGCACTTTAAACTTATATTGAAAACGTTTGATCCTGCCCGGGGCATCACAGAAAACCGTCGCATGTACTGCAAAATGGCATCTATATTAGTTTTCGCTTGGGGTGGAGCATCATCAAACGAAGTCATTTTTCGGTCGATCTGGTCCATGACGTTTACTTTCTCACAATCAACAAGAAGTATATATGGGTCATCATACTGTTGAGAGCACCAGATCTGGCGAGTACATCGCCCGGTAATCTGATAAAAAATCGCCAAAGTGCAAAGTAGCATGGTGTGCCACCAAAAATTCCACACAGAGCAACACATCTACGCTACGCCCAACCAAGGCGCCTTTAACCTTGGTGCTTTGCAGGGGGAGTTCCAGCCAAGTTCCAAGCGCTTGTATGCCGTCTCACTTATCACGGATACAACGCTGCCTGTGTTAAGAATGCAGCGTAACTCTACATCATTCACAAAAATTGTCAGGACAGGTTGTATCAAATTATCGCCTCGGAGTTCCCTTACGTCGTCAAACCCAATCAGTCTGACTTGTTCCATCCCCTGTTAGTCGTCAGACTACGAGCAGGAAGGAACAGAGTGAGAACGTCATTGTTTTGACGTCGATGGTCGAGGTTGCGCGTATGACTTGTTAAGTTTTGGGTTGGACAAACACACATCCACACCCTGCGGAGATGTGTTGAGCTGTTCCCAGTGAACGCGTTTGGAATTTGCATTGCGCGGTTCGTTGTTATCGGAATGCCAGATATTGACATTCCCCAACTTGCGTTTTTTCTTCCCGCGATAATCACCCTAATACGCATTCTCATTCTTATTATGCCATTGCCCATTTTGCTGGGTTCACTGGGAGTTCCCCAAGACTGCCGATTAGAACAAGTATTTTGTTCCTTCTCCGGTACCTGATTCTGATTATTATTTCCCTTTCCTTATTTGGCTGGAAAGTTACTCTATGGAGGGTCGTAATCAAAATAGAGATCTTTGAGGAGAGCCTGAAACTGCTTCACATCGTCTTTGCATCTCCCTGCTAAGAGAGTGCGGCAGCTTACCCAAACAAATTATGATAAGTTCAGGCATGGGATTTGGGTTGGTTAAATAATAATACTTATTTAACATGTCTTGGAAGAACTGGGGACAGGCTGACAAAGTTCCACTGTCCAAAGGTGGGCATCATTTGGATCTTGTGGCACACGCGGTTCTGCTCGTTCTTGGACCAGTAGGAAGCTAAAAAGTATTGTCGGAAGCTTTCGCCATACCGAGGGAATGACTTCATTCGCATTGCGGATTCGCCTTCCAGGTCTCCATGCACGAACTCTATTTTGTGCCCTTCAGGCCAGTTCGGTAGAAGGGAGAAGTCAAATTGATCTACCCACACCTGCAGATGTATTCCACCGGGCGAGTTCCTGAACACCTCGAAGTTATGTACCGTTAGAAAATGGTTGTGATCGAAGCCCAGTGCTGGGTCCCAATTACAACGTGTGGGCCTACTTTGATTACAACTCGAACTTGCTCTGGGAGGCTCACTTTCGTCCTCAAAAGTGGGGTCCGAGTCGTGGCCTGCACTTCCGTCTCAGCTGCTACACCCGCCACGTGGCGCGAAGCCATTATTGCATGCGGCCATCTCCTGCGGCCGAGCCATGTGCTCACTTGGTTCATCGCGTGGTTGCAACTCTCGCTTAAAGGCTGTGTGGGGTTCAATTCTATGCGTGCAATCCTAGCGTACTCTGCACGGTACTAACGGCAGTGGTCATATCATCGATGAGGCCAGAAAACACACCAATACTGGTTTGAACCATTTCTATGCTTTCTTCCACGTGTTCCCGCCCCGGTGTTCACCTGTGTGAGCATGTCGTCGACACACGAATCAACGGCTCTACGTGTTTGGCAAGACCGCCGACCCGCATCTCTATGCTCTCGGCACATGATTTTATAGTTTCTATTTCTGTCGTGTTCCTACTGACTCCCTCAGCCACATGCTCGTGGAGACTAGTTATTTCTTCCAATTCCCGCGCCTCTTGATTCGCGACCTGCTCTTTCATTTCACGATACTGATCGTTAGTGCGATGATCTATTTCAGCAAATCATTCTGCAGTGCATTGATCTATTTTAGCAAGTTGTTCATCAATCTTTTGCGACCACACTTTCATTTGTTCAGTGACGTCTTTCGGTAGCTCTTTCATTTGTTTAGTGACCTCTTTCGACTTCTCTTTCATTTCATCAAGTCGTTCATTAATCTTTCATGACTGCTCTTTCATTTGTTTGGTAATGTGCGTGGTCATTTGTTTGAGGAGCTCGGTGAGCACGTTGGTTGACGCGGCTACCTGCAGACAAGGGCTTGCAGCTGGGCTATTCCCATAATCCATAACACAAGGGGAGCTCTGCTCAAGGCTTCTATCTAGCCGCTCGCCTCTAACCAGCCCGTCACCTACGCTTTGGACACAGTTTATAACTGAAATTATTATTTTCTGTTCGAAAACTATCTCCCGTGTTCGCAGCGTTGCTTAAGGGTATTGCACTCTTGGAAGAATGGCGAAATATCCCTCGAGATTTGACTGATTCCTTCTTACTGTCTACGCCACATAGGTGTGCTACTATACTGGTCGTCCAAAGTGGTCTCACACTATATTAAAGGGCAATGAGAATTACTTTTTCACCATTATGGTAGCTCCATGGAGCCTCGTACTAAGTACACACCATGTAAATTTCGAGTGTAGTTCTGAGACAGCAAAATGTCGTACTATATCATACAAAATTGCAATTGTAATTGATGTCTGAATAAAATGTGTTACCAAATGTATATTGTGTGTGATATTTCATCTGATCCCCAATTTTTTTTCAATAGTGTGTTGTTGATAGCAACATTTACTCAAAGAGAGTGTTAACAGGCTACTGAATTACATACAATTATTATCTGCATCATTAAATGTTGTTCTTGTACATAAAATACAAACGAATTATAATCGTCAACATCACAATTACATACGTGGTCTGTGTATGTTTTAGCAGGCATGAACGCATTGTTATGCCCATTGCTGACGTCATCACACGAGTTCGCCATCTGGAGGACATATTTATGTCGATTATAGTCTGGTCTATGTTAATTTACTGCTGTGATAACGTTAAGATCTCTATCGAAAATGTTTATTTTGTACTCCTAGAATACTCTGCACATCAACGTCTTAGCCTTAGAACTTATCGAGAATGTGCTGAAGCCGGAATTTATACACAGTATAGCTGTTCTTTGAAGTACATTAAACATGTACATTACCAGTATGAAAGTAGCTTTTTAAATTTTCGATGTAAGATCTCGGGCAGTAGAGATCTGTAAACACAAGTTAAAACGATCAGTGCTCCTCTAAATTACTTTATGGGTGGCCACAGTACTTGTGCAATGGAAATTTGTCTAACAGCTCACTCCTTAAGGGAGCACCCAACGTTGTAACAAACACATTAGACGAGAAACATGAGATTATAAAGAAGAGGTTTGATACTTTAAATCATTATCTATTCAATAAAATAAACAAGCAAAATGTGTGGAGGCCAAATAATCACAATAAAGCACACACCTTGTACAAAAGTGAATTGATGTAGATGATGTAGGGGAACGTACAGTTAATTTGGTGTAGTAGTTTGTGGTGATACTTTACCATATGTACTTTGAATTTCTTCAGTATTATCTTGAAATAATTGTAAATGTTTTCCATCATACTATGACTACATTATTGACTCATAGACATCTGAAAGTTGTAGAGCTAATGTATAGCCAATTTTATTCACTAAAACTTCAAATAGATTTATTTGATTTTTTGTATATTTTAATCAATTTCCAAAAAACACAATTCATCATGATCTTTATGTATTTTTACAGGGTTACTATTCGTATTTTGAACAAATTCATTTGCTAATAGATTGCCTTTTCTATCTAATTCTTTTAAATTACGAATGTTTTTATCAATTTCATATTTATGTTTTCGACTATTGTTTGTAATTATGAAATCAGGATTATTGCTGTCCTGATGATGAAACTGAATATAAAAATAGTTTTGCCACAAACTAGATTCTTTTGATACAACACACACTCTTTTAGTAGCACCTGTAAATACCCTTTTATATTCTTCTTATTACATTTATACATGTAAGTTCTACACGTACCAAAATCATGTTTCACACCCTAATTTATCTGAAGGTTGTATGATAACTGAAGTGACATTAATGTTTCCTGAAATGCGTCATCACTCACTTGAGCATTTCGATTATATGGAATATCTAAATAACCACATTCTTTTAAATGCTTTCTTGGTCTTTTCTTATTATGCGCAATTATTATTTTTCTCAGTAATGGTATCTACATTTGTATACATTTAAGAGATTCATTCTTCGCCTATTCATTCTTATCATATAAATTACTAATATGTCATCTATTGTTGAAAAAATTCCCAACCATCATAATCCTCAGATGACAATTGATTCTTTGAAACATAAAATAAATATATTCATCATAGTAGATTAACAACAACTACTAGCTATACAACTAAGAGAAGAAAATTCTAAAAATAAAAAACTAAGACAGAGAAGCTACAAAGTATATAAAGTAGAATTGACTGATAAAAGTATCATAATCACAACAAAAAGATAATTTTTTAAAGTTCGTGGAACAACACATAAGTTAATGAAACTTAAATTAGCTACATGAAAAACATGTGAATATCTGGATAAATTTTTTTATTATGGATATTTGAAGAATGTACCAATTATTAAGGAATTGAATAAAAATGTAAATGATTCATGATGGATGAACGTACACAAGTATACAGTGTGAAATTTGATGATTCTAAATATATATAAATACTTTTGCCGAAGATGTTATTAATTCGTTACTACATAAATATGATCTCAAAAATGAAAAAAATTAAAGATAGTTATATGACAACAAATCTAACACCAGCTGAATATATTCAACCAATTATCATTGTTAAAGTTGTAGACATCAAGATAATTAATGATATGTCTAGAGAAGAAGTATATGCAGTTACATTTGGAATTTTTGAAGATTATTTACTTACATATAATATTGTTAAGGAAACATTTAATAAACATTTAGAAAATATTTTATACATTAATTTTCTACAAAATTAAATTTGCAAGCACTTTTTAGTAATTAAATTGTATATAACATCCAAAACAAATCTTATACAGGTCTAATAAACAATTCTTGATTTATGTTGACTATATTTGACTAAATTTTACTTCAGACTGTTTCTAAATATATTTGATACTTAATTACTTTGTCGAACAGTCTACATAAAAGTAGATGATGTATTTTCATTACCCATGTATAAATACCTACATTGTGTAATACATGATTACACATATTTTTTAAAATTGATAAATTAAAGAAATATAACATTCTTCTTCAGTATTAGATAGTACACTACAAAGATTCTTTATTTATTAGATGAATGATTCAGATAGATTGTGATGTAGTAAGATCTGAATTGAAAGATTTAGCTAATTCTGAAATTCTATTATACAATCATGAGACAATTTTTAATATTGTGATATATATTTCCAATCAATCTTCTCTTGAAATCCTCTCATCAAATCTTCAGATAGTATCTGGTATTGTGATGTATAAATACAATAAAGCTCATCTGGATATTCTCGTATAAAGTCATGAGATAGTTTTTGATGTATTGATATTTTTCCCCATTTACTTTATTTTGAAATTATCTAATTATATCCTCAGATAATTTTTGTAGCCATTACAGAACCAACAAAACTTGTTCGAAGTTCTGTTATAAAATTCCAGGCAAGTTGGGGTCATGTGATATATGAAAGCAATCAGTTTCATTAAATCGATTAGTATTCTTTTTAGTATAATCAATAAATTTATTTCCAATTGTTTCAGCTGTTCTCAAATTCAAAACAATAATTTTTGATGCATCAATGCCATTGATTTTATTAAGAAGACAATTAGTTGTGGTTTTCTAATTTTAGAATAACCTTCTTACAATAGGTTTTATATCTTATAGTTTTAGGTATTCCATTTATAAGAAATTAAAAAAAACAGAATATTTTACTTTAATATATAACATTACTTTAATATATAATATATATATTAAAATATTGTAATTGAAAAAAATTAGTGTCTTTCTAACGTACAGCATTTGAATAGTGAATTGATTAAATTGAATAAAAACAGTATATCTGGATCTAATACAGTTAGTATCAAAATAATTGTTATATATCGTAAAATATATTGATTGTATAATGTATCTGCAACCAATAAATTCGAATAAATGAATAATAGTTATATAACATAAAACATACTTATTAATTAATAATTACACCTGTATTTAATAAATAAATCGATAATTAAAATACATAATATATATATATATTAATTCAATATTTCTTATATATAGCAAATTAAATAAATTAGAAATATATATACCCCCATATAGTAAAACATATCAATTGGAAAGATTGTTTAGTTTCTGTAACTAGTAAAACATATTAATGGAATCATTATTTTGCATAGTAATATGTTAACTGAACAAAAAGTAAATCTGAATTTCAAACTAAATCTATTAATACTCGTTACAAAAACTTATATTCATAACAAATTAAGGCCAGTGAAATACTGAATAATTTTATATATATATATATATATATATGTGTGTGTGTGTGTGTGTGTGTGTGTGTGTGTGTGTGTGTGTGTGTGTGTGTGTGTTTGTGTGTGTGTAAATTGATACAGCTAGTTGTGAAAATACAGTGTACATCAGGCATTCACAGAAAGAAAAAAATTCCTTATTTTATTTCTTATAGGTTGTGGGATCTACAGTGAATATTAAACAGCTCAAAACATTGGCTAAAATACTGGTATTAAATGTGATAGGGATTTAAAGAAATCAGAATTAATTATTTTAATTCATTACATGAATTTCCTTTTCAGAATGAATTTTTTTTCCATCAACCTAAATCAAGAGCAATACGACTACAAAATATTAACTGCTTTTCCAAATTTGATGATGGAATAAGGAAACTATACCACTATGAAAATACTTCCGTTTTCTATTAATGATTTTGGGTAAAACAGACAGATAAACAGTTATATATTATGTCGTTGATACAGTATTTAAAAATAGATTATAAAGAATAACTTTTGAAAATATCTAAAATTGAGTTGAGCTTAATCATTTTTTAACTGTGAGTCCAAAAGTTATAAAAATAGTTAAACAATACTACACCATGGTTTGAAATTAAATTTTAACATATTTTGTGAGTACAGAATATAGACAATAGTAAAATTTAGGCATTTGGACATCAAACACAAACGTATACTGTCATTACAGAGATGAATTAAATTACAAAATTGTTGTTTGGAAAGCAAGAAATTTTAACAAATATTACTAATTTGCAAGCTACAGACACAGGTTAGACCCAACTAGAATAATGGGTCTTCAATTAGGAGATAATAAATGTGTTTCATGGAGAGTATTATCTTACATTGAATTATCACAAAATATAAAACATCTACATCTACACAGGATACTCTGAAAGTCACATTTAAGTGTCTGTCAGAGGGTTCATCGAACCAACTGTATCCTATTTATCTTCCATACCACTCTTGAATAGTGCGCAGGATGAAAGACCACCTGAATCTCGCCGCTTGAGCTCGGATTTCTCGTATTACATACTGATGTTCTTTTCTACCTATGTAAGTGGCAGTCAAAAATATATTTTCACATTCAGAGGAGAATGTTGACGATTGTAGTTTCGTAAGTAGCCCATGCCACAGCGGTGAGTGCCATTGTTGTAATGATTCCCATCCCAAATGCTGCATCATTTCCATATCCCTGTCTCCCTGTCTCGTGACAGTACAAAATGAGCTGCCCTTCTTTGGAATCTTTCGATGTCCTCTGTGAAGCCCACCTGATAAGGATCTCACACTGGGCAGCAATACTAAAAAAAGGACTGACAAACACAGTTTCTTTAGTAATTCTTTTGTATCTTTTAAGGATTCTGCCAATAAAATGCAGTCTCTCTGTCGCTCTTGCCAGGACATTATCTAGATATTCATTCGAGGTTAAGTCTGAAGTAATATTAATTACTCGGTATTTTCTAGAGTTATGGCATTAACTTTTGTTTGACTTGTGTTTTAATTAAAGTTTAACGGATTTCTTTTCATACTGATGTGGACGACTTCATACTTCTCATTATTTAGAGTTAATTGCCAATTTTACACCATATTGATACCTTATTTAGATCGTTCTGCAGTTGGTTTTGATCTTCAGATGATTGTACTAGACGGTAAATGGCGCAGTCATCTGCAGACAACCTAAGAGAGCTCTTTAGATTTTCTCCCAAATAGTGGACTGAAATAAGGAACAATAGAGGACCAAAATACTACCCTGTGGAACGCTCGATATCACCTCTGTTTGATTCGATGCCTTACCACTAATTACTAGAAACAGTGTCCTTTCTGACAGGAAATTCCCTATCTATTTGCAAATTTAGGAAGATATACCATAACCATGCAATTTGATTAAAAGTTGTTTCTGAGGTGTGGTGTAAAAAGCCATCTGGAAATCAATAAATAAGGAATCAATCTGAAATCCCTTGTCAATAGCACTCATTATTTATTTACTTTTTTTCACGATGAGTTTTTTCTGGGGTTCACTGAACCAATGAACACATAGGACGCACCGCCACTGTCGATCCGATAGCTATCAAACTTCACAGGGACACCTGCTGATCTATTCTGAATATTTAATCAGAATATCATGCTATCAGAATATCAGAATATACAGCTATCGTGGAGTCCATTGGGAACATACAGTCCTCAAAACAGTTAATGGGATGAAGTGAGATGTCATACACAATACACACATGGTAACGTATTGTATTTAGATGTTGGTTAGAATTGTAATTTGTTTGTGATACATTACGATACTTGGCTGTGTCATCACTTTGAAATTTACATAGCGTTTACTTAGAGCGAGGTAATACGGGGCTACCAGAATGAGGAAGTGATTCTCTTTACCAACAGATGCCAGTACGATTGCGCACCTGTGTTACACACGTGCGTGAATAGTGGAACATACTTCCGTGAGTGCAATATCCTGCTATGCAACCGAAGTGTGAGATGCTGGTCTGACTTCAATGCATCTTCCAAGTGCGTACTAGACATGCTCGTTGTGGGTTTAAGCTCAATGAATAAATTGGCCACTCCATTCGTTCAATTCCCTCAGCTTCAATCATGCAGTCGTCCAGTGCAGCTCTGTGGGGACAAGCATTGTCGTCCAACAGAAGAAACACGTCTCCTATGGCACAAACGTAGTTCCACGCTCTCTAAATGTTCAAATGTTTGTACAACTTACGGGACTTAACTATGTGGTCATCCGTCCCTAAGCTTACAAACTACTTATGAACTAGCTTAGACTAAAGACGGCACAAATATCCATGCCCGAGGGGGGATTCGAACCCCCGACCGTAGCGGCCGAGCTGACCGTGACTGAAGCGCCTCAGACACCTTGGCCACCGCGGCCGGCTCCACGCTCTCTCCAGATGATGGAACACCGATTGTCTGGATGAAAACAAAACCTTGGCTTATCTGTGAACAGAACCCGGCGCCATTCCTTATGACTCCAATCCTGATGTTCTTTCCCCCAAGTTTCAGAGGGATAAACGGTGTCGTGGTTCTAATGGGAGACACACCATAGTCCTCCGTGCGTAGAAGCCACTTTTCCGAAGGCAATTTCGTACTGTTTGTGTTGATATTTCGCGTCCTGTTGCTGCCTGGTGGGTGTGTTGTAGCTGATTATCATTCAGCTTCGTACCTCGAAGGGCTGTTAACAGGAGATAACGGTCATATCTTGCTGATGTTTCCCATGGACGTCCGTGGTATTGCCTTCTTATAACTGTTCCTGTAGTCTGAGATCATGTCCTGGTCATGGAAATTGCACATTGAGACACTCTAACAGCTGCAGCCACCTACCTCTGTGCTTGTGCCGCTTCCAATTTTCCGATAGCTTACAGTGCCATACATTTGGATAAGTCACGATGTTGTTACACTGCACTACTTGATCACTAAACTATCTGAAGCCAACTACTTGTGCAATTCGTTTGGTACAGTAAACACAAATCAGCACCAACCCCATCAGCAGTAATTTTCTTTTATTGCCAGTATCTCGTATGTTGTAATGTTGTTGTGTCTACTCCGTACAACCGACAGAAAGATTTCGAACCATTTTAGTTTATTCTGCTGATGACAGTACTTGAAACCGCATATATCTCAGCTGACCCCCAAATTGTTTTGATAAGTGTACATACATAAATCCACTTTATAGCTATAGATTATTGCCTATGTTATTATCCCTATGTTAATCATTATCTCTGACCTGTGACACTTTTTCCTTCACAATCTGATTCTTTCCAGCGAGACACTCAGAGCTGTAATGGAATTATTTTTATACAATTTTAGAAAAGACATATTTTATTAATTTAGTCCCATGTCAATCCACCAGATATGTTCGTCTTGAGTACTGCTACCATGTTCTTGTCAGACTGTGAATTACCAAAGGCATCTTTGTTTTAGCAGTGCACATTGATCCCGCAAAAGGAATGAATTTAAATAAATTCCTGACTCTGACTTTTTTCTTATTTTAAGCGTCTTCCGTTGTATGTTATTTAACTTCATCCCAGGTTTAATGTTGGAGAACGGAACTTTCAACAGTCTCACTTGGTGAACGCCTTTATTCCTATTTGCTTTCCTTCAGTGCCGTCAGCAGTTCTGCATCGACGTTGTAAACTTCGGCGGTTTGCCCTCCAGCTTCTAGGTGAAGTAGGGGCCCTGTCATTACCAGACTGTGCAGACGCTGCGCTGAGAGCAGTTCCGTTGTTCCTCGTAGCTGCTTCGTCCCTGCAAACTGCTCTACGTTAACTTAGTACAATACTGCCTACTTCCTTACAGTGAGTTGCTGATGAAAGAACCAGTCCATGCTGCACAACTATTCTTTTCCTTCTCACCACATCGTTCATCATTCTGTAGGGCATATGTATAACGACTGTACTGTGGTTTATGTCAGTGCGAAGTACATGATTAGCGCTAAATTAATTATTGGAGTGCATGCAAGGTTGTACACATGTCTGACAGGAGTGTGGGTTTCCAAATCATTCAGCAGCCAGAATGACCTTCTTCTTTCTCTCTACCATCCATGAAATTCACAATACACTAATGTCTCCATTTCCTTTCTTCGTACATGTTTACTGGTGTTGAGTAGTAGCATGTATACAATATGAAAGTACGTCATAAATCTTAATTAACGGATCTGAGAAGCTCTCAATAGGAAGATGGGTACTATATTCTGATGCGTAGGTGTGTGCTAGGCACCCATAACTTCATTTCACAAAATCTTTACGTCTAGAAAATAAACATGGAGGCAACTGAACATCGTTGATTTACTTAAAGACATGGACCATGCATGGACAGCGGATAATTTTACTTTAGAACCTGCGTGGAATCCTGAAGATACCTGTCGATGATGCCTCTTGGGTAAGTGCATGTGATGTGTATTACATAAGAAAAATACATCATACTGGTCTTCTGAGATCCTGGCCCTCATTCCGCGGTTTTTTTATGGTTGTTGCAGTAGTGTTTCAATTAAACACTAGTTCAACAGTTCCATGTTACTATTTAGTATGTTACATTTTTGATGCAGCTATCGGTTTTTAAGTAAGTATGGATACTTTATTATATACCCACTGAAATATTACTTGGTGTCTCCAATATAGTTTTGAATTAAATGTTGTCTTGTTCTCCTCCTTAAAATAATTTTTGGAAGTTAGAAATGCAGACACTGCACATTATTCTTCATGTACATTGACTTATAATTTGGAGAATCGTATGTTTCCTGCACAAACAAACACAGATTTGCACTTTCCGAATGCTGCCATATGTGTATTTAAAGTACCAGCCGGTTGTGACCCTGACACGTACTGTTCCGTTGGCAAACGAAGCAACATGTTTGCCTAAAATGCTGCACACTTACGAAGTAAGACCTCGGCTTGCGTGCAGATCCTTTTAAATCACTGACCCAGTCTCTTAATCAGCTTTATTAATTTACTAGAAGATCTGGCCGCGGTGGAGTGGCCGAGCGTTCTAGGGCGCCTTGCTGCGGTTCGCGCTTTTGCTCGTCGTCGGAGGTTCGAGTCCTCCCTCGGGCATGGGTCTGTGTGTTGACCTTAGGTTAGTTTATGTTAGTTTCAGCAGTTGTAAGCCAAGAGAATAATAACCACTGTGGTGAAGTTCCATAGATTTACAAACACTACAACATTTCGAAGAGGATCTTGAATTTCAATAAATAGTACCCATATATTCTACTCACAATGTGTTCTAAGAGAGCTGACAAATAGATAAAAAGACTGACATGCAAGATAAGACCAAGAGCAGTCTTCGTCGTCGACAGCCCTGAAAACTGTGGAGCTTGGGTCACACCTGAGATGATGAGGCCTACATCATCAGAGAGTAGACATAACACTTCCTATATTCCATCTTACTGCATTTGATTAGATATCACGAAATGCTTCGAAGTGATAGGGTTGTCGTCTGAATTGTTGAAGTATTCTTTAATTTTCAATGTTTTTGAACCGCCATGTCACTATATAATGGTGTGGGAGAGCTGTATTAAGGGGAATAGCAGTTCCAGCGGAGTAGATATTCGTCTTGGGGACACCTTGTACAACCTCATCAATGTAATCCAACAGATTGCGAACGAAACAAAAGATGCCTACCAAGACCAGTTGGTTCTCTGCCATGATCAACGTCGTAGTCATTCTGTCTGTCAATGGCAAGGACACCACAGAATTATCGGAGAGTGGCCACGGTCACATAGATCGCCTTGAGGTGACCAATATACGAAAGCCACAAGATTAGGGAAAGTGATCTTGAGATCGATAGCTGAAAAGGTGCCAAGGATAGCACTGAAGTGTTTATGTCATGCAAAACTGAGGAAGCACTTTTCACGATGTGTAAGAAGCTGTCCAGTTGGAAGGCTCCTACCAAATGAAGTGGTTTTCCACACATGGGATGATGTGAGGTAAAGTGCGTGAATACAAGAAGTGGTGAGTAAACTTGCCATCTCGTAGAATCGGGTGTTCTATCTGGGGTCCGCGTCTTTTAGAACGAAATTGTGTTGCTGTATCTCGGCGTCTTCATCAGGTGATTTCTTAGACTTAGGCACACTATTCTACGAGATGACAACGAATCGCCGGAAAATACTAAGGAATTGCATGGTAATGAATGTTTTTAGATTAAGGTGTTCAGTAAGTGGCCGGCTTAGAGGTAGGTAAACGTTGCAAATGGTGAACACTGATGTCGTTTGCAAGCGGACCGCAACTTCTTTCTACACTGTACTATGAGAAATCCTCTCACTAATGACATCTTCGCCAACGAATGTACAGACCAGTCCATACGCTCTCTTGTGTCCAATGCACTACCGACGTAACCCCCGACAACCGTTCAGTGTCACCAAGCTAAGTGACCCAGTGGTAACACACTGGACCAGCAGTCGGGAGGGCAGTGATTCAAATCCATCTGCGGCCACTCAAATTTAGATTTTCTGTGATCTACCTAAATAGCTCCAAGTCAATTCCGGAATGTTTCTTTCTAAGGGTAAGGCGGATTTCCTTTGCTAACCTTACCCAAGGAATCCGAACGTAGCTCCGTCTCTAATGACTACGGGGTCGACGGGACGTTAAATACTAATCTTCATTCCTCCTTCCATGGAATATTGCAGAAACTTCTGCACTGTAGCGAGTTTGTTGGAGCGTCAAGCAACAACAGGAAGCAATAGTTCTGTAAGGTGATAGTTATACCCAATACAATAATACTGAACCATCATGCGAAGGGAGTCCATGTTAGGCTTGAAGAAGCCAGAAGTCACGCTGCGAGATCAGCAGCTGTTCGAATCACTGGCTTTGGTTGGTACTGAGGCTCTAGTCTAGAGATTTATGGATTTCAGTGGAAAGGGGTCACGAGAGGGAGCTCTGTGGCCGACAGCCGCTAAATGATGAAGATTTTTTATCCGGGAGTGGGGAGTGGTTTCCAGAGGTGGCACCATAGGTGGGAGATCTGGTTTGGGAAAGAATGTGACAGAGGTTGGGGAGTCGTGAATTTTGCGTAATTAATCGACATGCACAGAATGTAGGCGTTCATATAACTTACGTGAATCAGTATGTCGGACGTCAGAAGATTTCTATTCTTGGATACATTTCCAATTTCCAAACTGCGTGAAATGCTGAATATAGAGGGCGCTGTTCTCTGCAAGTAACAGGCAAAGCCTGGAGTATACAAAGGCTACCTTTCAGCAGTAATTGTCCACAGTTCCTGTATACTATGTGAACAAAAGTACCCGGACATCCTCAGAAACATACGTTTTTCATATTAGGTGCATTGTGCTGCCACCTGCTGCCAGATGCTCCATACCAGCTCCACGGAACTCACGGACTTCGAAAGTGGTCACGTGATTGGGTGTCAACTGTGTCAAAAGTCTGTACGAGGGATTTCCACACTCCTAAACATCTCTAGATCCACTGCTTCTGATTTGATACTGAAGTGGAAACATGAAGGGACACGTACAACACGAAAGCGTGCAGGCCGACCTCGTCTGTTGACTGACAGAGACTGCCGAGAGTTGAAGAGGATCGTACAGCGTATTAGGCAGGCATCTAGCCAGACCTTCACAAAGTAATTCCAAACTGCGTCAGGACCCAAACAGTACAATGACAGTTAGGCGGCAGGTGAAAAATTTTGTATTTCATGGTCTATCAGTTGCTCATAAACCACACATCACTCAGGTCAATGCCAAACGACGCCTCGCTCGCTTGGTGTAAGGAGGGTAATCATTGGACGATTAAAAAGTTGAAAAACATTGTATGGCATGACGAATCATTGTACACATCGTGGCAATCCGATGGCGGGTTGTGGGTATGGCGAATGCCCAGTGAATGTTATCTGCCAGCGTGTGTAGTGCCAACAGTAAAATTTGCAAGCGGTGCTATTATGGTGTGGTCGTGTACTTCATGGAGGGGGCTTGCAACCCTTGTTGTTTCGTGTAGTACTATCACAGCAAAGGCCTACTCTGATGTTTTAAGCAGCTTCTTTCTTCTCACTGCTGAAGAGCAATTCTGGAATTGTGATTTCATCTTTCAACACGATCAAGCACCTGTTCATAATGCACGGCCTTCTTCGGAGTGGTTACACAACAATAACATGTCTGTAAAGGACTATGCTGCACAGAGTCCTGACTTGAATCCTATATAACACTTTTGGGATGTTTAGGAACGCCGACTTCGTGCCAGACCTGATCGACCTACATCGATACTTCTCCTCAGTGCAGCACTCCTTGAAGGACGGGGTTCCACTCCTCAAACAACCGTAAAACACCTGACTGAGCGTGTGCCTGCGAGAGCAGAAGCCTTAATCGAGGCTAATGGTGGGGCAACCATATTTAATTCCAGCATTATCGATGTAGGGCGCCACGAACTTGGAAGTCATTTTCAGTCAGGTGTCCTGATACTTTTTATCACATAGTGTATTTTGGGTCCGCTGTTCAGTGGGACGTCATATGCCTAAAGTGCAAATATCGAAAGCAGCTCATGGTAGATGTGACATACGGTTTCACGTCACACGTGTATGCCATTGCGTTACCCGACTCTTAATGAGCACGCTGTCAACGGGACGTTAAAACCTAATCTTCCTTCTGTTATCCTAACTTTCACCGAGAGGAGATTCCTTTCACAGGTTAAGATATAGGCTGCTGTATCTGCACAATCTTCCTTGGGCCATTTTGTACATATCTAATAAAATTTTTACCTATTCCCTCGAGAATACATAGAAGTTCCACATCCATGTTGTGGAAGATGATATACTGAAACCTGTTCAAAGTTCTGTGATCATAAATATGTCACCTAGACGATCATAAGCTTGGAGAGCTATAGAATGCGGATTAGAGGACGTTTTAGTTAACAATCAACAATTGTGCATTATGTTATTTCCCTAAACAGCTCAGAACAGATGCCGAAATGGTTCTTATGGAAGGGTACGTCAGATTTCCGTCCCCACCATTATCAGATAATCCCATCGTATAGCGTGCGTCTAATGACGACGCTGCCGACGGAAAGTCAAACCGTATTCTTCCTTCCTTCCTTGTTCATTTTCCCCAAACCTACACCTGATCCAAATTTGACTACAATCGGAAGAAAATCAGTTGGACTAGATGCCAAATACTGGTTATAGTTTCAAAAATCTTACGGGTATTCTGCCAGGTACCAAAATCGACGACGGCCGATATTTCGGCAGGAGACCACTCTGCCATTTTCAAGGCAACTGCAGTGAGGAAGCAATGTGCAACGATCTTTAAAACCTCGGTTTTCAATCAGTAAACTGGAAAGACAACACACACCGAGCAAGCAAGCACACAGCGTCGACACGACCAAAGATGAAACCGGTCAGAATATCGATAATAAACATCAGTTCTCGAGGCATGAGGTCGGATTAGTTTTGTCCCTCTGTTTTTTGACAAGTGAGAGAGCAGGATCCCAAGCGGAATTTAAGCAGAAGCCTCCATCCCTATTCTTAAGGTTGTCACCTAGATTTATTTCTATCGCTTCCTTGATAACACAGTCCCTGTAGTTGATTGATTTTCTCAGGGAAGCCAAAACAGTCTTGGTCCAACCCGCCACTGCCCGCACCGAAACTAAGTTTATTGTGCGGTACTCGGTAGTTGGAAGTGCATGCCAGAATTAACGATTTGTTGTATTCCATAGGGTGACATGTGTCAAGACAGTGTTCGGTCGCAGTAGATTTGTTTGGCTGTTGTAAACGTGTGTGACGTTTATGCTCAATACAACGGTCCTCAACAGTCCTAATAGTTTGACCAACATATGACATGCCACAGCTACATGGGATACGGTAGACACCCGCCTTGCGCAAACCGAGATCATCCTTAACGGATCCCAAAAGGGCCTTAATTTTAGAAGGTGGATGAAACACACATTTGACATTTTTTTACGCAAAAATCTGCCAATATTGTAGGAAGTGCTGCCAACGTATGGCAGAAAGGCCATTCACGTGGGTGCCGACTCAGTGCTATCATCACTAGCCTGTTGCACATGTGGTCCATAGCGCAACGCTCTTTTAATCTGCCCTTCACCATAGCCATTCTGTCGAAAAGTTACCTCCAGATGAGACAGCTCAGTGGGCAAATTTCCGGGTCAGAAATGACGCGAACCCTATGCACTAAGGTTCGAAGAACCACTTCACGTTGAACTGGGTGGTAACGACTGTCAGCTTGCAGCTTCGCCAGGAGAAGTTAAGGAATCAGGAATCACACTGGTTATAGTGTTTTGCACCATACAAAAAAATAAAAAGTAAATCTAAACCATTTAACTGCTGCGGTTATCAGTACATAGGCGTACATACAACTTAAACTAACTTATACTAAGGACAACACACACACACCTATGCCCGAGGGAGGAATCGAACCTCCGACGGGGAGCAACCTCGCTTTCCGCAGCAAGGCGCCTTAGAACACGCGACCACTCCACCGCGGCGCTCCCTATCATCTATGTTAAAGGGTTGTAAAAATCAGCGCTGAAATATCTAGACGTTTGTAATGGGATGGCCGGAATAGAACGACCATTATTTCTATGTAATGTGAGAATTTCATTTTCGAAACTTGCATTCAGATGCCACTCACTACGATTAGAGACTCTCCCACAGGCGCCAGATAACCAAAAACAACTACCTGTCATGATGACCGATGACGGGACTCTTGAGTCCTAAGCAAGTGGACATCTAGTAATTCAAATACATGTTGAGCTAGAAGATCAGGTATCAAAATATGATTCCTGTGTATTTTTCATTTCTTTATTCAAAATATCCATGTTGGATACCAACTGCAGCAGTAGCGTAAATTGGCAGTTTATTTTCGTTAAAAGAAATGCGACCAGCTGCTTTTATGGATGTTTTTTATTCCATAAGTAGTATTCAAGTCACTACAGGTTCATCTTCGCATTTCTTTTAACGAAAATAAACCGCCAATTTACACACAGCCAATTTACGCACAGCAAGATGAACCGGTAGTGACTTGAATACTACATAAGGAATAAAAAACACCCATAAAAGCAGCTGGTCGCATTTCTTTTAACGAAAATAAACCGACAATTGATTCCTGTGTTTTCAGAGGGCCCACCAAAAGGGTTGCCCCATGACCTGACTGCTACCATATTGCCTTACAAGCTCATAGAAAAGGCTAACAAGACATTGGGTGTAGATGATCTGCAACAGTGCATGTTGCAGGAGGTATTGATGGTGTTATTCTGCAGTCGATTCACAATTCAGGAAAATTTAGAAGAGAGGAAGTCAAACCTAGAAGGGAATAAAAAATTATCAGGGTAAATGTGATGTAGAGGATATACTTAAAATTCCAAAATTGTGTTGAACCTTGGAAATAGTCGCGTCGTCAACAAAGGAACCCACCATGAGCGTTGAAGAGAAAGAGGAATATTAAGAGATGAGAGATTACAGCTGCAATAGACTGGGGTCGCGGCATCGACCCGCAGGTACTCACGATATAGTCGTAAGCAATCTGAGGGAAAAAGAAGAATAGCGAAAGCCCGCTGCGAGTAGTAGGTCGATTAAGGAAAGAGCACATTATGAAGCCTACAAGATATCAACCAACACCGGCCTTAACCTCCGCCTGTCGAGCGATTAACGGAACTATAATGCTTTTTATTGTCGCCTGTCAGACATAGAGATGTTATCTCGTAGATTGAAGCACCTGCAAATACATTTCGAAAGGAACTTACTCTGTGACCAAGTAATGTCTAAACCGATATTCTGAAAATCAGATTTAAGGGCCTCGTAGACGATGCATAGAACCACTTTTAGACTATTTCTTTTATCATTACATTTTCGAATATCGCACGGGAAAACGTAGCGCCTAATACACACTGATTTCTGTCTCTTTATTATTATAATCTTGTTTCCCCATGTATGCGGGTGTCAAGAAAATGTGCTCGTATTCAGAGGAGAAAGTTGGTGAAACAAATCCGGTATGTACATTTCGCCGCAACGGATAACGCCTTTGTTGTAATAATTTCCATTCCAAATCGTGCATCATTTTAGTGGCATTATTGCCCTTGGATCATGATAATGTAAAATGAGCAGCCCTTCTCCGAACTTTTTCTTTGTCTTCCGCCAGTCCCATTTTCAAGGATCGCACGCTGCGCAGCAATACTCCAAATGAGAAAGGACAAGTGTAGTATATACAGTCTGTTGTTGCATAAAGTCACCGCCACACGCCAGACGTAAGAGAACGATCGTGGAGAAGGCAGCGATCGACCGAAAGCCAATTGCAAGCAGGCGCCGCGCATCCTGGAGGGAGTAACCGAAGATGCGTGCCCTTTACAAGCAGCTGTATCCAGGCCGACATACGTCTGGACAGTCCGTAAGTTACGTGTGAGGACTCAGGCAGTTACTAGGTCAGAACGCGGCTACGAATCAAGCAGCCAGTAGGTCTCAGCGTAGCTAGCATCATATGGACGACGCCGCGAGAAGCGAGACATCTGTTCTAAAGTTGGGTATTATAATTTTCAGTCAATAAAACGTCTATTATTAATCTGATATATGTTCTAAAGTTGAGTATTATAATTTTCAGTCAATAAAACTTGTATTATTAATCTGACTTCGATTTCTGCACCAGTACTTTTCATGACAACTAGACTGGGACGAGAAGCAACAAAAGGCGATGAGGTCACAACACAGTCTCCTTTGTTTATTAGTGTAGATGTTGCAGCTTCTAAGTGTTCTGCCAATGAAACGTAGCATTTTGTATGCCCCGCCTACAACATTTTCTGTATGTCCTATTCAATTTTCGTTGTTCGTGACAGTAATTCCTATTATTTAGTTCAATTTACGGCTTATAGATTTGACTGATTTATCGTGTGAATGAAGTATAACGGAGGTCCTCACACATTCCATTATTCAAAGTCAAGTGAAAATTTTTCACCGTATTGACATCTCATCTAAATAATTTTTTCAATTGGTTTTGATCCTCTGCTAACTGCGATAAACGACAGAATCATCCGCAAACAGTCGAAGAGGGTTGCTGAGATTGTCTACTACGTCGTTTATGAAGGCAAGGAACTGAAAAGGTGCCATATCACTTCCTTGTGGAACGGAAGAAATCACTTCTGGTTTGTTCAACGACTTTGTCAGTTACGACAAACTATGTTCAATCATCATTATTCAAGATAGATTATGTCTTTCAGCGATCAGTCTGAGTCATAGCCCCCTTTATAAAACTCCTCCATGATCACCTGTTTGATGCTAACATTGCTGTTTTGTCTGATGTTAAGCTTCTTACTTAAAATCACTGTTGATCGAATTCAAGTAGTTCCTTCTTGGTCAATCTCGACACCTCTTATGGGTCTGTTAGGTAACCTGGGATCTCTCATGCGTGTAAGATGACCCCACCATCTCAGCATGTTCGCACTAACTGTTCATCTATTTATTTCCAGTTCCCTTTTATTTCCTCATTATGACCAATATGCTGCCTCCTGCCACTGTTATTACTACTTGCAGTCTCCCTTGGTACTTTGTATCTGTAACAACCTCAATTTTATTAACAACGTAACCTGTATCCATCCAGTTTACGAACTCATTGAAGAATGTCAGTCGAAAGATAGAACGGTGCACTGCTAACGTAGTCTTGATACTGACTTCCTTCTTGCAGAAGAAAATAGGTGATAGCTGAGCACCCACTGCATTAGCTTTGCTACACCTTCATTCCAGTTCTTTCACTATACTGCCATCCTGGGAGAAAATACATCCTAAGTACTTGAATCGGATCACCTGTTTTAGGTTTGTTCCTGCTATTTTGCACTCAATCTATTTAAATATATTTCCCAAAGACATTACTTTCGATTTGGAAATGCTGATCGTTATACAATCACTCTTAAATCTCTGATCTAGCTTGAATATATTAGATTGCAACCTTTCAGCCAAATCTGCCATCACTATTAAATCGTCCGCTTATGCGAAATTGCTTATTTTGTTTTCACCTGTTTTAATCTCACCATGCCAGTTTATTGTTTTCAACATATGATCCATAAATAAAATGAACAAGAGTGGTGACTGGTTACAATCTTGTCTTATCCCTGAACCATGAACTCAATTTACCGTAAACACTAACTGCTGCCTGACTATCTAGCTGATAGGTGAAACGTTTTATTGCCCGCAGTTCCATAATCTTATAAATCATAAACATTTATAGATCGGTAAAACATAAATATAATTCCCTGTTCCAGTCATAGCACTTCATTATCTGCCGTAAGGTAATGATCTGGTCTTGACAGCCTCTGAGATGCCTAAAATCACACTGATTTTCATCCAGCTTATCTTCAAGTAACACTCGTATTCTCCTTTTAACAATACCTGAGGAAAACGCCACAAACCTAATTAAAGAGACAGCTCTATACGTGTGACAATATCTGATTTCACGCTGGAAAATTGGCGTGGTTACTGCTTTCGTCAAATCAGGCAGAACCTGTCGCGACTCCCACGCCATATCATTTATCCTGTGTATTCATTCGGACCTGCGATTCCACTGTAACTGATATCATCCGACCTGATTTCGTCTACCACAGTCGCTTTATTTCGCTGCAACCTACAGGCCATTCTCTCCTCTTCCTCAAAAGTGATCCTATGTCGTATCATAACACAGCAAAGAGGAAAAGGGGTTGTCGGTCAGTCTGTTAGTCTCGAGCGGAAAGAAGTGACTACAGAAAGACAGGTAATAGGCATCTACGAGAGATGCGGATTTCGGGACTCGAGAGGAAACTTAGAGCCGGCCGCGGTTGCCGAGCGGTCTGCGGCATACCAGTCACGATCTGCACGGTCGCTGCGGTCGGGGGTTCGAATCGCCCCTTGGGCATGGATGTTTGTGCCGTCTTTAGTATAAGCTAGTTCATAAGTAGTTTGTAAGTTTAGGGACTGATGACGCCGTAGTTAAGTCCCATAAGCTGTACAAACATTTGAACATTTTTTAGGAAACTTGATCCGAAAATTTAGGGAATTCATAGGTAAAAGAAACTATATTTATTGTATTCCAACTGCTATAACTACTACACTGGAGCTAATCAAATAGAAAATCGAAATGATGCTTCAGTTGCCACAACAGAAGTCAGTGTTTACGTTCCCTGAGGAAAGGCCTAATACAGCTACCCTTCCTAGTAGCATTTCATGAAAGACGCACTCCCTACGAGAAACAGACTGTCGTAGAGCTTACCTGAGGCTGGTGGCGAACGACACGGATCCGACGCCCAACTCGTCTGACAGAGAACTTCCCAGTCGATCGAAAAATCGGGGGTTTCAAAGATCAATGTGGGCGCACTGTCTTTCCCCACTTTTCGTTATCTAACAGTTTCCTATTGGCGACTGCTATGTTCAACCAATCTAATTTTTGGCTCGCCACCTCCCCGAGCCCTGTCCCCGCTGCCATTCCCTGGGTGGGGATGTGACTTGTTTTTGCATTAACAAACTCCATACTTGGTAGTAACATTGCAAACGTCACGGTCCTACCCATTATGGTCAGCAACAACAATGTGTACGTCAGTTGGCCACGCCTTACGCCCTCTCCAGTGTGGGGATCTGCTAACTAGCAGTTTTCCTCCTTTACCCTCTCACTCCAGCCTCGTGAAACCACTGACGTTGCTATTCCCAGGGACTGCTGTCAAATTTGCTACGTAAATAAAAACGTGCCTGTTGGCAACCAAGTACTAATTTAACGTCTTAAAACACGTCTAGACGCTGTATGAAGTTACCTTGCTATTCTCCGAAAGGAAACCCTCTACCCTGAGACGGTGGCTGAGGACATCTGCAGTTCACAAGAAGATTTCTTAACCGCCTACATCCCGTAAGCTATATGGGTCCATTTTAGCCTGTTATCTACGATGGTCAGCCTTAACCAGTTAGCCTTCCCTTCCAACCCAATTCTTTTCCTTTGGCACACTATAATGGTAGTGTCCCCTGCCCATTACTTCCTGTTGATCGCAAACTATACTGGATTTCCGCAAGGGATCGTGGGAATGAATCCGCATTCAATTTGTCAGTTGCCTGTTGGGGGCATATTTTACAATTATTGATACTGAAAATTTCAATGCGGGCTCATTCATACGCTTGTTTCCTTCCAGGAATCCAGTATAGACTGCGAACAAGAGGAACTAATGGGCAGGGGGCACTACCATCGTAATGTGCTACAAGTTGAGAATTTGCGTTAGTAGGAAACCTTTCCTGGATAGCCTAATTGAAGCTGGACGCGGTGGCTCGGCGCGGTCGGTCATTGGGTTCTACCCTATCGGTAATAAAAATACTGAGCCAATAACCTAACACACTATCCGGAACGTAAACTAAAAACCGACCGCAAAGATTCGATCTACCTGGAAAACAAAAATTATGAAACAAATAAAAAGTAAAAAGATCGGCTAAGGCAACTGCTGGCCCGAAGCAGGAAATTCGAAATCTAATCTCGGTACTGACAGAAATTTGCAACTTCGGTGTTGAATTTGTTTCGACGTCGTATCTGTCCATAATCACGCAAATTGATTAACAGCCACGTGTGAGGTATGGTGCAAAAAGCCCTGCGAAAGTTTTAAGTTAGGGAATCCATCTAATGTCCTTTTTCAACGCTGATCACATCGTGTGAGTAAAGAGGTAGCTGATTTTCATAAGAACGATACTGTTTTAATTCGCTTTAGCAATGGGTCAGTAAATAGATCTCTTTGAGGTAATTAGTGATGTTCTAGAAAAGTGTACATTCCAAAATCCTGCTTGAAATCGACGTCAATGAGATGATCCCGTAATTTTGTAGATTAGCGTTTCCTGTATACTGGAGTGACCTGCTCATCTATCCAATCTTTGGGTACGGATCTTTCTCTAGGCTAGTAATTGTATATGATAGCAAGGTTTATAGCTATTTCGTCTGCATCTACTGAAAGATACGTAATTTGTATACAACGTCTACCGGAAGAATTGCGTAGCTTAACATATTATGTGGCTTACTACACCGAGGATATCTACTTCTAAGTTACTTATCCTCGTAGCTGTTCTCTATTCGAAATCTGAAGTATTTACTACTGCCCTTTAGTGAAGGAAATTCTTAAAATTATGTTTAGAAATTTTGCTATAGTAGCACTGTCATCAGTAGCATCACCATTGCTAACATATACGAACTCTTTGCTCTGTCAAAGGTAAACTATAGCTTCAAAAAAGGGTACATACTTCACGTTTGTCAGTGTGTTGAATGTCATCAGTAGCATCGCCATTGCTAACATATACGAACTCTTTGCTCTGTCAAAGGTAAACTATAGCTTCAAAAAGGGTACATACTTCACGTTTGTCAATGTGTTGAATGTGGCTTAGTTCATTATGCCGGACATAGAAGAAGAACATGTCCATTATATTTTGCTGGATAATCGCCTAGTTCCCTCGTTTTTGTACACCACACTCACGACTCATTTGCTTCTGAAACTTGGAGATTACTCAGAACAGAGCTCCGTTACACACTTTGGTGACGTAAGATATGGATACGGATATGCACAGATATAGATGGCGGTATTATCGCGTACGCCAGGTCTAAAAGAGAAATATATTGGTAGAGCTGTAGTTTATGTTCTCATGGTTCATGTGCGTAACTCAGCACGACAGAAATAAACAGACATTGAACTGGTGGCGATGTTCGCAGATAGACGCATGGTGCATTTTACTTCGTAAATCGTAAGAGATTCCAATATTCCAAGATCTACGCTGTCAAGAGTACGCCGAAAACACGAAATTTCAGGCATTACCTGTCACTATGGACAAAACAACAGCGGACTGTCTGCACTTAGTGACCAAGAGCATCGGCAATACCAAAGAGCTTTCATGCTAATAGACAAGACACACTGCGTCACATAATTAATGTAGCACATACTTTCGTGGTGTAAAGTCAGCACCACACGCCAGACACGGAAACGATCGTGAAGAAGGTAGCGGATGACCGGCAGCCAATCACACGCCGGCACCACGCGTGCTGGAGCGAGCAACCGTGAAGCGGGCCCTCTACAAGCAGCTTTATCTAGGCCGACATGCGTCTGGAAGGGCACTCCGAACTCGACTCCGAACTAGGAAGTTACCAAGAGTCAGCGCAGCTTGCATCGTGCAAGACGACGACGCCGGGACAACAAGACAGACAAAGTTGAGTATCTATATACCTTTGTATATAAAACTTGTATTACTAATCAGTATAGCTGTTTTAGTTTTCAACGCATCCCACGCGTCCTGAGCAGATCCTTTCCTGAAATAGAGGCCGAGGAGGACAAAACACATACGAAGAACGTATTCATTAGGTCAGTGAGACACTCTAATTCTCTAGTTAGGGTTTAATGTCCCGTCGACAGCGGGGTCATTAGAGACGGTGCTCATTTCAATTAGTAGGAGCTCATTGTCGGGTTCGAGACACCACGAAGCCATGGACCCAAATTGCAAGCAAAGAACCGCGCAAGGTAGTGCTGACTCTATAATGGTGTATTGTTTTTTTTACATGGAATGGACCGAGTCCTCTGGTCCAAATAAACGGATCACTGACTGGAAATGGTGATCTTCGGCTACTTAGAAACTATTATTTTACATGTTCCCAGACGATAATGGAATTTTTATGGACGACAATACATCATGTTATAGAAGTTTTTTGCAGCCATTCTACACTGACGAGAAGAAAAGTATTAACCCCTTTAGAGGTGTCCCATTAACACAATATTTATTTTTGAAAGAATGAGCATTGGATAAATAAAATGATTACATTCACAGATCAATAGCTCAATCGGTTCTCAAGCACTAGGTATCGACACATGCTGAAACACCCATATAGCTTCCACGGACGGGAATGCTGGTGGCGACTCTTGTATCTTCATACAGAGGGCGAATACTGTTTTTGGATGCGTTATTACACGTCTCCTCGATCGTTTCACGTTGTTCCATAAGAGTTGTGAGATGACGAGTCGTACGAAGTACTTGCGGTTTCATCGTACGCTACAAGTTCTCGATTGGATACGAGTCTAAAAATTCAAATGTTTGTAGAGCTTATGGGACTTAACTACGGGGTCATCAGTCCCTAATCTTACAAACTACTTATGAACTAGCTACAACTAAGGACGTCACAAATATCCATGCCCGAGGGGGGATTCGAACCTCCGACCGTAGTAGCCGTGCAGACCGTGCTGAAGCGCCTCAGTCCCCTCGGCCACCGCGGCCGGCGATAAGAGTCTGGAGATCGTGTTGGCCAAGGAAGTTGTTGCACGTATTGAAGGACAAGTTCAGTTTCATTGGCAGTGTGTGAGCCAGAATTATCAAAACACAAATTTTCAAACGCTTGTAAAACTATGGGACCAAACTACTGTAGTCATCGGTCCCTAGACTTACAAACTACTTAACTAACTTAGACGTATCCTAAGAACAACAGCACACCCATTCCCGAGGGAGGACTCGAACCTCCGGCGGGAGCAGCTGCACAATCCCTAACATGGCCCCTAGCAACACGCGGCCTAGAAAGACCCTAGAAACACGCGGCTAGCATTAAACAGATGGATCAGCACATCAGCTTCGTACTGTAAAAACAGAAAACGGAAACATCTGATAACAGTCCGTAAGTAACGAGCGCTGGCTAGCGTTCCACCCACAAACACCAATAGTAGATTAGCGCATCCAAGACTATAAGGCGTGCTGTGGTACCAAAGTGTCTTAAATTAATACTCTCTACAAGACAGCGCACACGAGGTATGCGGCCATTAGTTACGTACAGGCAAGATATGTTTACTTCTCTAAACACCACGGCAGGCCATTTCGCCGATATTATCGCGTGACTGGAAGACGGGATAGAATCGTGCGTTTCCCAATCCGCATGTTAGTAATCGATTAAAAAATGTTTAAATGTTCGTAATTCTATGAAACTAAACTACTTTGGTCATAAGTCCTTAGACTTACAAACTACTTAAACTAAACTAAGGACAACACACACATCCATGCCCAAGGGAGGAGTCGAACCTCCGACGCGGGCGATCCGTAACGTGGCGCTTCAAACCGCTCGGCTACTCCCGCGCGGAGTAATCGATTACCAACAGTCCATTTTAATACTCCTAGACTTATAAGCCCTCTAATATGTGCTTTGGTAACTGTACGATCTGCTACCACTGCCTTTTTGGTACAAAGATTCTAGCGGATACCTATACTGCGTGGACGTCCAATAATTCTTCATGAGTATGAGATTATTTACGAGATACCATCATCGTTGCACGACTGATGCACCACATCCAACTCGTGTGGAAATTCTCCTGAAAGAGCATTTCACCCCTCGGAAGGCCACAATTTGAATCCTCTCCTGCCGCGGTGGAGTGACCGAGCGCTCTAAGGCGCCTCGCTGCGGAACGTGTGGTTGCTCGCCGTCGGAGGTTCTACCTCTGGCATGGGAGTGTGTGTTGTCTTAGCATAAGGTAAAGTTAGTTTATGTATTTTGTAAGCCTAGGGACTGATAATCTAAGCAGTTAAGTCCCTTAGACTTACAAACATTTGATTGATTTTTAATCCTGCGTAAAAAATAATTTCTGCATAAAATAATAGTTGTCATTACTTTTTACCCACCCCTTCTATTTTATGAAGTGTATTGTTCACTTTTTCGTACGCCTTTAAATAATAAATTCTACTAATCTTATAACATTAAGAAACAGGATTGAAAACGAGGGAAAGACGTGAATATGAACACCAACTACAGTAATGATAGAATCATCTACGTACATGGAGAACAGTGACACTGATACTGACTAAAGGTATACATGTCTGGTGCAGATGAAAGCCCTCCCTCTGCTTATCGATATATGTGCGGAAACAGGTTGGTATCATGTTTACGTCGGCCGCGGTGGTCGAGGGGACTGAGGCGCTCCAGTCACGGTCTGCACGGCTACTACGGTCGGGGGTTCAAATCCCCCCTCGGGCATGGATATTTGTGCCGTCCTTAGTAGTAGTTAGTTCATAAGTAGTTTGTAAGTTTAGGGACTGATGACCCCGTAGTTAAGTCCCATAAGCTATACAAACATTTTTTGGTCATGTTTACAACAGTAAACTGTTTCTTCTTTTTCGTTTTCTTGCGTGTTTAAATAGCGACCTAATGGGACAATGAGTGGACGTATACGAGACACACAAAGACGTAACAAACTGATAGATATAATGTAAATGATACGGTCTCAGAAGTTTAAACTGTGATACTAGTAATTCGTTTGACGCAATATAATTAACCTGTCTACCTAAAAAACGAATATACACACAACATAAAACGACAACTAAAATACAAATGAAACTACAAGGAGGAAATTGTCAACTAGTCGAATATTAGACAATTTTACTCAGCAGTCAAGGTAAGCTTCGAAGCTTCAATTCCGAGACTTCCCTCCGACATGCTGTAAATGTATCATGTCATGTAAAACGTCATAAGAACATGAACGGCACAGTGACCAAAGAGGAGAACAGTATCTGTTATGAGAACTATGTAAATGAAACGTTCTTCATGTATAACAGCTGTATAATCTATTATGCTGATGAAAAATAGGTAATCAACAAAAATATGAGTAAATTACAATATAACAATGTAACACAAGAAAAGAAATGAATATTTTCTAGACTTCAGAACAAATGTTAAATCCCTAGTTTTTAAATAGATACATGACACACAACGTGCATGGTGTATAATGAATACGAAAAAAAAAAAAAAAAAAAAAAAAAAAAAAAAAAAAAAACAGAAAACAGCTCCATTTACCGTTGTCCGCTTCTCCAGAGGACCAGTGTTTTCAAGACAATTTGTAGATGTCCTCATTAAGGAATATATACTACTGGCCATTAACACGGATACACCAAGAAGAAATGCAGTTGATAAACGCGTATCCATTGGACAAATATACACTGCTGGCCATTAAAATTGCTACACCACGAAGATGACGTGCTGTTGTTGTTGTTGTGGTCTTCAGTCCGGAGACTGGTTTGATGCAGCTCTCCACAATACCCTATCCTGCGCAAGCCTCTTCAGCTCCACATAAGAACGGCAACCTACATCTGTTTGAATCTGCTTACTGTATCCATCTCTTGGTTTTCCTCTGCGGTTTTTACCCCACACACTTCCCTCCAATGCTAAATTCACAATTCCTTGATGTCTAAGAATGTTCCTACGAATCGATCCCTTCTTTTAGTCAAGGTATGCCAAAAATTCCTTTTCTCGCCAATTCTGTTCAGTACCTCTTCATTAGTTACGCGATCCACCCATCTAATCTTCAGCATTCGTCTGTAGCACCACATTTCAAAAGCCTCTATCCTCTTCCTGTCCGCATTGTTTATCGTCCATGTTTCACTCCCATACAAGGCAACACTCCATACAAATGCCTTCAGAAAGTGCTTCCTTAGGCTTAAATCAATATTCGATGGTAACAAATTTCTCTTTTTCAAGAATGCCTTTCTACCCATTGCTATTCTGCATTTTATACCCTCTGTACTGCGACCATCATTTGTTATTTTACTGCCCAAGTAACAAAACTCATCTAACTCCTTTATTGTTTCGTTACCTAACCTAATTCCTTCAGCATCACCTGATTTTCTTAGACTGCACTCCATTACCCTAGCTTTGCTCTTGTTAATCTTCATCTTATATGCACCTTTCAGCACACTGTCCATTCCGTTCAACTGCTCTTCCAGGTCCTTTGCTGTCTCTGACAGAATTACTATGTCGTCGGCAAAACGCAATGTTTTTAATTCTTCACGCTGAACTTTAATTTCTTCTCCAAATTTCTCCTTGCTTTCCTTTATAGCTTGCTCAATGTACAAATTGAATAACATTGGAGAAAGGCTACAACCCTGTCTTACTTCCTTCCCAACCACTGCATCCCTTTCATGCCCATCAACTGTGACGACCACTGACTGGTTTTTGTACATGTTGTAAATAACCTTACGCTCCCTATATTTTACTCCTACTTGCTTCAGAACTTGAAAGAGTTTATTCCAATCAACATTGTCAAAAGCCTTCTCCAAATCTACAAAAGCTAGAAATGTAGGCTTGCCTTTTCTTAATCTATCTTCTAGGATAAGCCGTAAAGTGAGTCTTGCCTTCCGTGTTCCTACATTTCTCCTGAACCCAAACTGGTCTTCCCCAAGGTCTGCTTCTACCAGCTTTTCCATCCTTCTGTAAATAATTCGTGTTAATATTTTGCAACCATGACTTATTAAACTGATGGTTCTGTATTTTTCACACCTGTCTGCTCCTGCTTTCTTTGGAATGGGATTATTACATTTTTCTTAAAGTCTGAAGGTACTTCGCCTGTCTCATACATCTTACACACCAGGTGAAACAGTTTTGTCATGGCTGGTTCCCCCAGAGACATCAGTAGTTCTGAGGGAATGTCATCTCCTCCAGCGGCCTTGTTTCGATTTAGGTCTTTCAGTGCTCTGTCAAATTCATCTCTCAGTATAGTATCTCCTATTTCATCCTCAACTACTTCTTCTCCCCTTCCTATAATATTGCCTATAAGTTCATTTTCTTTATAGAGCCTCTTTATATACTCTTTCCACCATTCAGCTTTCCCTTCTTTGCTGAGAACTGGCTTTCCATCTGCGTTCTTGATATTCATAGAGCTGTTTTACTTATCTCCAAATATCTCCGTTATTTCCCGGTAGGCAGTATCTATTTTTCCCCAATTTATACATTCTTCTACATCCTTGCACTTGCCTTCTAGCCACTCCTGCTTAGCCATTTTGCATTTTCTGTGAATCTCATTTCTTAGTTGTCTGTACTCCAATTTGCCTGTTTCATTTACTGCATTTTTATATTTTCTCATTTCATCGATTAAATTTAGTATGTCCTGTGATATCCAAGGATTTTTAGTAGTTCTTTCCTTGCTACCTATTTTGTCCTCTGCTGCCTTCACTATTTCATCTCTCAATGCTACCCATTCCTCCTCTACTGTTTTATTTTCCATCGTTTCTGCCAATTGTTGCCTAAAGCTCCCTCGGAAATTTTCAAGAACTTCAGGTTCCTTCAGACTATCCAGGTCCCATCTCCTTATTTTCCTACCTTTCTGCAGTTTTTTCAGTTTCAGCCTACAATTCGTGACCAATAAGTTATGGTCTGAGTTTATATCTGCCCCTTGGTTTGTCTAAAGTCTAAAACATTATAAAATGTATCTGGTATTTCCCGGTGTCTCCTGGTCTCTTCCACGTATACAGCCTTCATTCATGATTCTTAAACCAGGTGTTTGTTATAACTAAATTATGTTCCGTGCAAAATTCTACCAAGCGGCTTCCTCTTTCCTTCCTTTTGCCCAGACCACATTCACCTACAATCTTCCCTTTCCTTTCTTGTCCTACTACCGATTCCAGTCTCCCATAACAAATAAGTTTTCCTCTCCCTTAATTGTCTGAATAATTTCCTTTAACTCCTCATATATTTCTTCGATCTCCTCATCATCGGCAGAGCTAGCTGGCATATAAACCTGTACTAGTATGATCGGTGTTGGCTTCGTATCAACCTTGACTACGATGATGCGATCACTGTGTTGCTCATAGTAGTTTACCCAAATTCCTATTCTCTTATTCATTATCAGACCTACTCCTGTAATACCCCCAATTGATTTTGTATTTATAACCCTGTACTCACCCCACCAGAAATCCTGTTCATCTTGCCATCGCACTTTACTAATCCCTACCATATCTAACTTTAACCTATCCATTTCCCTTTTTAAATTTTCTAACTTCCCTACCCGATTAAGGGGTCTAACATTCCACGCTCCGATCCGTAGAATGCCAGTGCTGTCTTTCCTGATGATCACATCCTCTTGAGTAGTCCCCGCCCGGAGATCCGAATGGGGGACTATTTTACCTCCGGAATATTTTACCCGAGAGGATGCCATCATCATATGTTCATACTGTACAGCTGAATGTCCTCGGGAAAAGTAACGGCTGTAGTTTCCCCTTGCTTTCAGCCGTTCGCAGTAGCTGTGTGGCAAAGCCACATGACCTGATGTTACAAGGCCAGCTCAGTCAATCATCCAGACTGTTGCCCATGTAACTACTGAAAAGACTGCTGCCCCTCTTCAGGAACCACACGTTTGTCTGGCCTCTCCACAGATACCCCTCCGCTGTGGTTGCACCTACGGTACGGCTATCTGTATCATTGAGGCACGCAAGCCACCCCACCTCGGCAATGTCTGTGGTTCATGGGAGTGGGATGACGTGCTACAGACGCGAAATTTAACCGACAGGAAGAAGATGCTGTGATATGCAAATGATTAGCTTTTCAGAGCATTCACACATTGGCGCCGGTGACGACACCTACAACGAGCTGACATGAGGAAAGATTCCAACCGACTTCTCATACACAAACAGCAGTTGACCGGCGTTGTCTGGTGAAACGTTGTTGTGATGCCTCGTGTAAGAACGAGAAATGCGTACCATCACGTTTGATAAAGGCTGGGTTGTAGCCCATCGCTACTGCGGTTTGTTGTAACGTGACATTGCTACTCGTGTTGGTCACGATCCAATGACTGTAAGCAGAATATGGAATTGTTGGGTTCAGGAAGGCAATACGGAACGCCATGCTGGATCCCAACGGCTTCGTATCACTAGCAGTCGAGATGACAGGCATTTTATCCGCATGGCTGTAACGGATCCTGCAGCCCCGTCTCGATCCCTGAGTCAACAGATGAGGACGTTTGCAACACAAAAACCATCTGCACGAACTGTTCGACGACGTTTGCACTAGCATGGACTACCAGCTCGGAGACCATGGCTGGGGTTACCCTTGACGCTGGATCACAGACAGGAGCGCCTGTGATGGTGTACTCAACGACGAATCTGGGTGCACAAATGGCAAATGATGAATCCAGGTTCTGTTTACAGCATCATGATGGTCGCATCCGTGTTTGGCGACATCGCGGCGAACGCACATTGGAAGCGTGTATTCGTCATCGCCATACTCGCGTACCATCCGGCGTGATCGTATGGAGTGCCATTGGTTACACTTCTCGGTCACCTCCTGTTCGCATTGAAGACGCTTTGAACAGTGGGAGTTATATTTCAGATGTGTTACGACCCGTAGCTCTACCCTTCCATCGATCCCTGCGAAACCCTACATTTCAGCAGGATAATGCACGCCCGCATGTTGCAGGTCCTGTACGGGCATTTCTGGATACGGAAAATGTTCGAATGCTGCCCTGGCCAGCACATTCTCCAGATCTGTCACCAATTGAAAAGTCTGGTCAATGGTGGCCAAGCAACTGTCTAGTCACAATTCGCCAGTCACTACTCTTGATGAACTGTGGTATCGTGTTGAAGCTGCATGGGCAACTATACCTCTACACGCCATCCAAGCTCTGTTTGACTCAGTGTCCAGGCGTATCAAGGCCGTTCTTACGTCCAGAGGTGGTTGTTCTGGGTACTGAATTCTCAGAATTTATGCATCCAGAATGCGTGAAAATGAAATCACATGTCAGTTTTAGTATATTACATTTGTCCAATGAATACCCGTTTATCATCTACATTTCTGTTTGGTGTAACAATTTTAATGGCCAATAGTGTATGTTTAAAGTGCCATCGATGCGCACAACAGGTGACCGAGACGTGTAACGAATGACACCCCATTTCATCACACCGGGTGATACGCCAGTATGGCGATGACGAATACACGCCTCCAATGTGCGTTCACCGCGATGTCGTCAAACAAGGATGCGACGGTCGTGTTGCTGTAAACAGAATCTGGATTCATCCGAAAAAATAACGTTTCGCCATTCTGGCACTCAGGGTCGTCGTTGCTTACACCATCGCAGGCGATCCTGTCAGTTATGCAGCGTCAAGGGTAACCGCAGCCATGGTCTCCGAGCTGATAGTCCATGCTGCTTCTAACGTCGTCGAACTGTTCGTGCAGATGGTTGTTGTCATGCAAACGTACTCATCTGTTGGCTCACGGATCGAGACGGGGCTGCACGATCCGTTACAACCATCCGGATATGATGCCTGTCATGTTGTCTGCTAGTGGCAGGAGGCCGTTGGGGTCCAGCACGGCGTTCCGTATTGCCCTCCTGAACCCACCGATTCCATATCCTGCTAACAGTCATTGGATTGCTACCAACGCGAGCAGCAATGTCGCGATACGATAAACCGCAATTGCGATAGGCTATAATCCGACCTTTATCAAAGTCGGAAACGTGATGGTACGCACTTACCCTCCTTACACGAGGCATCACAACATCGTTTCACCAGGCAACGCCGGTCAACTGCTGTTTGTATCTGAGAAATCGGTTGGAAACTATCCTCATGTCAGCACGTTGTAGGTGTCGCCACCTGCGCCAACGTTGTGTGAATGCTCCTAAAAGCTAATCATTTGCATATCACAGCATCTTCTTCCTGTCGATTAAATTTCGCGTCTGTAGCACGTCAGCTTAGTGGTGTAGCAATTTTAATGGCCAGGAGTGTAGCTGGTAAATAATAATGACATTTTCTAAAGTAACCTAGTACATTACTAACATTTGACATTTATTTATCTACTGTTATTATTGCCCACACAACAATAGCGGGGATGCCGCGATAGAGTGGCTGAGCGCTCCAAGGCACCTTGCTGCGAAGCGCGCAGTTACTCGCCTCCAGAAGTTCGAATGCTCCCTCGGGCATGGGAATGTGTTGTACGTAGCATAAGTTAGTTTAAGTAGTTTGCAACTCAGGGACTGACTACCACATCAAGTAAGTCCCTTCCATTTACATACATTTGTAACGTTGTTAACACTTTGTTAGGAATTTCTGTTGAACTGCCAAGTAATTTAATATCGTAAGCATACGCCCGGTCTCGTTTCTTGGTGGGAGTCACTTGTAGTTTGCTGCACACCTATGCATATTATATAACGAAGTACTCCCGCAGCGTCTCTCCGTTTGTCCTCAATGTGATTTTCATACGTTTTTCACTGAAGGACGATGTAATTCGTTACGCAGGTTTATTTGTATAATTCATTAAGGTGCGTAGCAGTGGGTAAGTCTGGCGAGCAAAAATCCGCGAAAGAGAGTAACAAATACTCGTAAGAAAATATATATGTTCTGTGTCTTACCATCTTTTCAGGACAAGTAGAATGAATTTACTGTTTCATAATAAGAACCTGGCGCTATTTCATCATTCAGAATTTAATGTAGGTAATACATGACGTACTGTACATATTATATTACAAAGATATTTAAACACATCTAAACTGTGCAAAGGTACTAGGCTAAAATTAGTTATATAAGTATCAAGTAAATTCATTTTCCAGAAACGGATGTAATCTCAACATATCAAAGCCTCGCATTATAATAAAAGAGTCAACGTCAAAAATTCAGTGAACATAAAAGAGTTAACTTAAGAATTTGCAGTATTGGAAATAAAATATGTTAAAATTCTCCAAGTAGGATTAACATTGGTAACTTTCTATCTTACGAAGATGCTCGACGAAACGGGCTGATACGACACTACCACACCAAAATGTGGCCATGTATGTTCTGCAAACTGTGCGAAGCCGGGACGGGTTGTTAGTAAGTAAAATACATATCGGCGTCGCATCACTATGGAACAAACAGCGTGTGCTGATCGAAGCCGTGTTTCATTCCGTGTATTTTTACCGTATACTGCTTTTGGGATCGCCAAAGTGAGTGCGCCCAGCATGTCATTAAAGTACTTCATTCCGGCGTGACACTATTGTCTGCTGAACTTTGGTCGGTGGTATTAACGAGAAAATTCGCTACACCAGAAGGAGGATGATAGCAATGTTGGCCAAGAGACAATTACTTGTGATAGTCCTATATTTACATCTCAATTTACAGTGAATGTAGATGAAATCATCGTACCAATCTGAATTACGTTACTTGTTAGAAAATACTATGTTGGTTCACGTCACCCTTGACGAACAGAGATCCTTTACTGGAAAGGTTATAATCTTCTGTGTCAGTCTGCCCTTTCCACGGATTAACTCTACATCTTAGGTCCGTCACAAGAAATTCACAATATCATGCTAGAAGGTATCTGTAAATCGTTGTTGTGACATCACTTTCGCAAATCTGTACAACTTTTCATTGGTAATAAAAGCGAATAGGTAAATTTCGATGTTGGGCGCCTCTCTAACCCACACACAACAGCGAACTGGTCTTTTTGTCAAGTTCTGAATTTAAGTGACATGTTTTGTAATGGTTTGATAAGTGTGATTGCTTCTCAGAGCTAATCTTAGTAGACATATTTTGAGGCTACCGCCCAAGATGATTGACTGGTGGGGAAAACCCACCCCCGCCGCTGCCGCCGCCACCTCCACCGCCTCCACAGGCAGCGCCATGGCAGGTGCAGACGCGTCCGCATGGCTCCAGCCAGCCTGGAGCCAATTCTGGCCGCCCCCGCCGCAATCCGCACCTCCGCCCCTCTGGCAGTCCTAAAGTTTCTCAACCCACGCAACACAGTTAGGGACTCGAACCCAACCCTATCCCGCCAGAAAAAAAGAAAAAAAAAAGTTATTACTTATCGACGTAAGAGTTGTATTACTCTGTCCTACACGTACATTGGAAAAAAATGAGCTAATTATTTTGTTTATATCATACTTCGGACAGTACAATTACCTGGAATAATGACTGATACCATCAAACATGATATCTGCATTTAACAAGACAGTTTCGTAAACAAATTGACCGTCTTCACAACTCATCACTACCGCCACCTCGAGCTGCCAGAGTATCAACCACCGTCCCCGATTTTCTTCCTAATTTGCATATCAAATTGATTGCGACATCCTATGTTTTTGCATTAACAAATAGAATATTCCTTTTTTCTCTGAAACGGGTTATATGTTTAAGTAACGGAATACAGCATAACATTGAGGGAGGAGGATGGGGAGTATGCAAAGACAGCACATGAAACGCTGGAACTGCTCCTCAAGACTCACTTTCCTCAATATACTCTGGGGGATAACTCAGACCAGAATGCGATTCCTGAGAGAGAACAGTTCTCAGGTATTCGCAAAGAGGACTGGGATCTGGCCAAGGAGTGTGTCGATTTCAGTAAGGTCCGATGGGCGGTGGGAACATTTCAACCGTTCAAGTCACCAGGCCCCGATGGAATCTTTTCAGCTCTTCTGCAGCAAGCGGGAGAAAATCTTATTAGATTCCTATGTAGGTTATTCAGGGTTAGCCTAGCAGCAGGAATCATTCCCAATGCCTGGAGGGCAGTGAAGGTTGTCTTAATTCCAAAACCAGGGAGAATTGATCATACAAAGGCCAATGATATGAGACCAATCAGCCTGTCCTCCTTCATTCTTAAGACATTGGAAAAGCTGGTTAATGTGCATGTTGGAGAAAGGAGGTTAAGTAGGGCTCCTCTACATTAAAACCAACATGCATATCAGCCAGGTAAATCATGTGAGATAGCTCTCCACCAACTCGTTGGGAAGGTGGAGAAAGCGCTACACTTTCAGGAAATAGCCCTCCGTATCTTCCTGGACATCGATGGGGCTTTTAGCAATACGAATTTCGATTCCATGGTTAGGACAGCAGAGGTTCATGACCTAGGGACCACTGTATGTAGGTGTACTAGAGCCATGCTCAGTGGAAGAAAGGTAGAGGCTACCATGATGTATGAAAAAATGGTAATCAACACCACTAGGGGTTGCCCGCAAGGAGGAGTTCTTTCCCCCTTCTTGTGGAATCTAGTGATGAATGAGTTCATTGGAGAATTAAACTCTAGGCAGTACTTTTGCCAAGGATACGCAGATGATCTTGTCATAGTAATACTTGGCAACTTTGCTGACACAGTGAAGAATATGGCACAAGGTGCATTGGACATTGTGCAAGACTGATGCAGAAAACAGGATCTGGGGGTTAGTCCTAAGAAGACTGTTGTTGTACCATTCACAAAGAAGCATATACAATATTCAAGTTGGAATCTAAAGCTTTTCAATGAAGCACTACCTGTGAAGGGGACAGTGAAATATCTAGTGGTTACCCTAGATGAGAAACTGACATGGAACCCTCACAGTAGGAATATTTGCTCCAAGGCAAAAGGTACTTTGGTAAGTACCAGAAGGGCTTGTGGCAAAAATTGGGGCCTGAGCCCCAAGGGTAGGCACTGGATATACACCACGGTGATTAGACCCAGGATCACCTATGGGGCGGTCGTGTGGTGGAAGAAGGTAGAACAGTAGGTTACTGCTAAGGAGCTTGGTAAGGTGCAGAGATTAGCCTTCTTAGCCATAACAGACAGAATTAGCAGCACACCAACTGCTGGGATGGAAACCATGCTGGATATGCCCCCATTACACATTTGGGTCAAGATGGAGGCAGTGGCTGGTGCATACAGACTCAAATCTGGCAAGAACTGGAACTCTTTGGGATATCCAGAATCACATACTAAAATAGTGAGTGAGGTAAATATAGGAAAGGTTGGGGAAATGCCAGCCGACTATATTATAACCCCATATTGCTTCAACAAGCCTTTCAGTATAACAATTTGAAGCAGGGAGCAGTGGGAGAAAATAGTTCTACACCGTTCGAGGGATATTGTCTGGTTCACTGACGGGTCAAAATCAGACCAAGGTGTTGGTGCCGGGGTATATGGAGTGCAGCCAAGACTGGAGGGCGTCATATCTCTAGGGAAACTGGCCTCAGTATTCCACGCGGAAATCACTGCCATCAGGGCGTGTGTGGAGGAGAATTTGCGTAGGTGCTACAAAGATTGTAGCATCTATATCTATTCAGACAGCCAGGCAGCCCTGAGATCAATGGCAGCTCCTGCAACAAGGTCTAAAATTGTTGCAAAATGTCACAGGGGTCTGGTGGAGCTAGGGGAAAACAATAGAGTAAAGCCATTGTGGGTCCGTGGCCACTCGGGGATCAGTGGCAAGGAACATGCCGATATATTAGTCAGGATGGGGGCAGAAACTCCATTTATTGGACCGGAACCTGTCCTGACAATCACCAACGCAATGATCAAATTGGAGCTACGTAACTGGCTCAGAAGACAGCACATAGAATATTGGACCAAAGTCTATTAACAAAAACATGGCAAGGTAATGATGCCAAAGCCATGTTTTAAAAGAATCTCTGCAATCCTGGGCCTGAACAGGAAAGAGATTAGACTCTTGGTTGGATTGCTGACAGGCCATTGGAATTTCAAAAAACACCTACATACAATGGGAATAAAAGAAGTGGACCCTAAATGTAGGATCTGTGATGACGGTGATGAAACTGCATCACATCTAATCTTCGAATGCATTGCATTGGAGAGTAAAAGACATAGAACATTTGGGACAACCAGGCACGAAGATATTGTGTCTAATAAAGAACTGGTAAAGGGAGTTCTAGCACTGTTCAAGGGCATTGGTTGGCTTTACTAGACATACAGGGAGCGATACCGCACAATAAACTTAGTTTCGGTGCGGGCAGTGGCGGGTTGGACCAAGACTGTTTGGGCTTCCCTGAAAAAATCAAATTAAATCAAATGTACGTAATACAACGAACCAGAAGTACAACTCCCAATTTTGCACAATCGTATTACCGACAAATACTGTAACACTTCAATGGACCCGCGGTGGAGTAGCCGAGCGCTCTAAGGCGCCTCGCTGCGGAGCGCGCGGTTGCTCGCTGTTGGGGGTTCGAGTCCCTGGGGCATAGTTGTGTGTGTTGTCCTTAGGTTAGTTTACCATAGTAATTTGTAAGCTACGGACTTATGACCACACGGTTTGGTCCCATAGATGTACAAACATTTTGAACTTCTATGGATTATCTTCTCGCAGTTGACACAAACGAGCTATTTACCGTATGAATTGATTACATCAGCCGTTATAACTTGCATGATGAAAATAAAGTTAGCGATAACCTATTTTATACACACATACACACACAGTAGGATGAGCACTAAAGTGCGATGTAAAGTCAGACTCCAGTTCATACAGCAACATATCGCACAACATTGGTTTAAACGAACGCTTGCTTAGCTGTAGACTAGAACAGCACAGAACGGCATCTCCAATAACTGACCAACTAACAGATACTCTACCGATCGAAGCTTTCTTCTTCTGACACGTAGCCTTTCTTCCGGTAATTTCTCCAAATTCCATAGATCTGTAAAACAGAAACTTTCTACACGAAAAGCTGTATGTCTTTACAACAAATAGCTGTAGAAGGTGCAAACTATACCATATTGTAGGTAACCACATCTATGTTGGAGTGTTCCTCAGCAAACTTGATCCCCTTACAGATCTTACGATCTACAGCAAACACCTCGTAAGGGTGGTCTCTAATGAACCGCACAAGAGTAAAAGGCTGTTTCCCCAGAGGGAAGAAACCTAGGATGCATATAATTAGATTTCCAAATCGCGAAACGATACTGTGCTGCAACAGCTTACAACACATTTGTTCCAACTTTAACCATTTTTTGGACAAAGCGACCCACGGATCAGTGATTCTCACATCAAAAACATTGGATTACACGTCAACAAACCCACATGTAACCCTATTTATGACAAAACGAACCACACCAAGTAAGACAAACAAATGTTAATCGAAATATACTTTTTGTATGATAATGTATACGAAGAACCATTTAAAATCAAACCCAGACGTTATCGATCGACTCTTCTGGCCCTAACCACTTCTTTTTGTACGCCCTAACAACCCTATAGTTGTGAAAATCCGGATACATACTACACAACAAGTTCCAAAGTAGTACATCATTTAAATGATCAGATCTAACTCTCAACCACAAGTAAACCCCCTGCAATTCAAGTATCCAACACCCTGAACACTTAGCCATTTACAATAGATTGCAATGCGAGATTTAGAGGAAGATTTGGCAGATGTCAAAACACGGCTCAACTGTAATCAAATACTAGCAGATGCGTGCATGTTCCACCATTTCACACAACAGAACCCGTGCCAGTTGTCTTATGTTCTCCCGCAACAACAAGTAACGTTTGTATGTATAATTTATACACACGAAAGGTAAAGTTTAGGTCAGCGTCCTGTCTACCAGCAATTTTTTTTCTTTGTAATTAACAGTTCCAGAATGTTCTACACGTTTCTTATGTTCACTTGTGATTTCTACTTGTTTCTTATGTTAACTATTCTTCTAATGTCTGGTACATTCTGTCTGTGTATAAATAGCAGAGCACTCTCCCCGAGAGACAGTCAGTGCTGCGTGTAAGTATCAGTTCGCAATAAACCTGCTTACAGTACAAGTGCTGTGTTCTTTGAAGTCAAGCCTGCTTCCATTTTAACGCGGCAATATTTTATAAATTCGTGTTGACCTTGGGTCAATAAATCATTCTGTTCCCGATAATTCATGACATACGAATACATGGTATGTTCCAAAACCCTGCTGCATATTGATTTCAATGAAATATGCCTGTAGTTTAATGGGTTACTCCACCAGAACCCTGTGACATTCTGCAACTATTTTAGACCTTGTTGCAGGAGCTGCCAGTGATCTCAGGACTGCCTGGCTGTCTGAATAGATATAGATGCTACGATCTTTGTAGCACCTACGCAAATTCTCCTCCACACATGCCCTGATGGTAGTGATTTCGGCCAGGAATACTGAGGCCAGTTTCCCTAGAGATATGACGCCCTCCAGTCTTGGCTGCACCCCATATACCACGGCCCCAAAGCCTTGGTCTGATTTTGACCCTTCAGTGAACCAGACAATATCCCCCGTACAGTGTCTAAATATTTCCTCCCACTGCTCCCTACTTCCAATTGTTATATTGAAAGGCTTGTTGAAGCAATATGGGGTTATAATATAGTCGCCTGGCATACCCCCAACCTTTCATATATTTACCTCACTCACTATCTTAGTGTGTGATTCTGGATATCCCAAAGAGTTCCAGTTTTTGCCAGTTTTCAGTCTGTATGCACCAGCCGCTGCCTCCATCTTGACCCAAAAGTGTAATGGGGTCATATCCAACATGGTTTCCATACCAGTAGTTGGTGTGCTGCTAATTCTGCCTGTTATGGCTAAGCAGGCTAATATCTGCACATTACCAAGCTCCTTAGCAGCAACCTCCTGTTCTACCTTCTTCCGCCACACGACCGCCCCATAGGTGATCCTGGGTCTAATCACTGTGGTGTATATGCAGTGCATACCCTTGGGGCTCAGGCCCCAATTTTTGCCACAATCTCTCCTGGTACCCACAAGAATACCTTTTGCCTTGGAGCGAATATTCCTGATGTGAGGGGTCCATGTCAGTTTCTCATCTAAGGTAACCCCTAGATATTTCACTGTCCCCTTCACAGATAGCGCTTCATTGTAAAGCTGTAGATTCCAACTTGAATGTTGGATGCTTCTTTGTGAATGGTACAACAACAGTCTTCTCAGGACTAACCCCCAAATCCTGTTTTCTGCACCCGTCTTGCACAATGTCCAACACACCTTGTGCCATATACTTGACTGTGTCAGCAAATTTGCCAAGTATTACTATGACAAGATCATCTGCGTATCCTTGGCAAAAGTACTGCCTAGAGTTTAATTCTCCAATTAGATAATTCACCACTAGATTCCACAATAAAGGGGAAAGAACTCCTCCTTGTGGGCAACCCCTAGTGGTGTTGATTACCATTTTCTCATTCATCATGGTAGCCTCTACCTTTCTTCCACTGAGCATGGCCCTAGTCCACCTACATATAGTGGTCCCTAGGTCATGCACCTCTGCTGCCCTAACCATGGAATCGAAGGTCGTGTTGCTATAAGCCCTCTCGATGTCCAGGAAGAATCAGATGGCTATTTCCTGAAAGTGTACTGCTTTCTCCACCTTCCCAACGAGTTGGTGGAGAGCTGTCTCACATGATTTACCTAGCTGACATGCATGTTGGTTTGAATGTAGAGGAGCCCTACTTAACCTTCTTTCTCCAACATGAACATTATCCAGCTTTTCCAATGAAGGAGGACAGGCTGATTGGTCTCATATCCTTAGCCTTGGTATGATCAATTCTCCCAGGTTTTGGAATGAAGACAACCTTCACTGCCCTCCAGGCATTGAGTATGATTCCTGCTGCTAGGCTAGCCCCGAATAACCTGCATAGGAATCTAAGAAGATTTGCTCCTGCTTGTTGCAGGAGAGCTGGAAAGATTCCATCGGGGCCAGGTGACTTGAACGGTTGAAATGTTCCCACCGCCCAGCGGACCTTACTGAAATTGACACACTCCTTGGCCAAATCCCAGTCCTCTTTGCGAACTCCTGAGAGCCGTTGTCTACCAGGAATCGCATTCTGGTCTGAGTTATCCACCAGAGGATATTGAGGAAAGTGAGTCTTGAGGAGCAGTTCCAGCGTTTCATGTACTGTCTTTGTATACTCCCCATCCTCCTTCCTCAATGTTCCTCCTGGATTAGTTGGTACCCTATTGAGGATTTTATGAAGTCTCGCTTGAGCAGCCGTGCCCTCCACTTCCTCACAGAATACCTTCCAGGATGCCTCCTTTGCCCGTCTGATGGCCTCATGATACTTTGCTCATTGTCCTTTGAGCCTCACATGGTTAAACAGTCTTCATACCTGCTTCCTTTGCATTTCCAGGTTATTATTCCACCAAGGCACACTCCTATTTGTGCACTTTTTGGTGACTGAGCAGTTGTCCTGGTAAGAGGTCACTATAGCAGAGCTTACGGCCTCTGCTACTTCCTCAAACTCTGCTGGATTCCTTATCGAAGTTTTAATTTCCGATAGGCTGAAGTCAAGGTCTTTCCTATATGTCTCCCAGTCCGTTTTCCTGGGGTTCCTATAGGCCATGGTCTGTCTGGTTCCTATTTCAACCTTGAATTTAATATACATGTGATCTGATGAGGATGGCTCCAGGACCACATGCCACTGTTTGATGTAACTTCCCATCATCATGGAACTAAAAGTTATGTCAATTACTTCTTCCCTTCTACTATTCCTGAATGTAGGTTCATCACTCCTATTCAGGATCTCCAAGTTGTTAGATAGGAGAAATTCAAGGAGGTGCTCACCTCTACTGTTGGTGTCCTTGCTGCCCCACGATAGATTGTGGGCATTGGCATCACATCCCACCACCAGTTCGTCACCTTGCCGATGGCGGGCTTCCGTCAGTTTCCTCACTTCCAAAGAAAGAGGAGAGCTGTCTTCGTAAGGAAAGTATGCTGAGGCCAAAACAATTACCCTCGTGATACCTTCCTCACGTTGCTGCATCCTGATGGTCACCAGGTCCCTGGAACAAAAATCCATCATTGGTATGAAAGGTATTCCATTTCTAACATAAATGCATGTTCTGTAGTTTTTTAGATTTCTGACATAAAGGCCCGATACACCCCCTTTGTATAAATAGGGTACTTGTATCAGGGACACGTACACCTCCTGTTTCCCCAGGCGACGGCTCAGGGCAGCAGTGGCCCCTTTACAGTGATACAGGTTTATCTGCAGCACTTCCAGTCACTATCTTGCTGCCATTATTGCCTTTAAGGTCTTTGATTACCTCAACGGCGACCTGCGATAACCCTAAAAACAGTTTCAGGCCTTGTTCTCGCAATGCCTTCAGGGACTTCTCTTCGACCTCCACCACCAGAGTTCGTCCTTCCGGAACGACCTTTTGGTTAATTACCCTCCAATTCTCTGTCGAGACTTTTGGGTTCTGGACCCTTATTTTCTTGAACAGAGTCTTTGGAGAGATATCTTTAAGGATCTTTGGTACCCATATTGATACCTTTGCGGTCTTCAGGAGTTCGGTTACTGTCTTGACCAGCAGCTTCGCATCCTCCCACGGGGATATCATGGGCACCTTGTCCTTAAGCCATTCCCTCGCAGACAAAATGAGGGCTCCGCGATCTAGATAGACCCTCCTGAATTTGGGCCCTGGACCAGCGTCCCCCCCAATCTCTTCAAAGAGGGCCATCTGCACGAGCTCCTCCTGCTGCGAGGTGATGCTCATCAGTGGGTATCCTTTTTGGACAACCGCCATTCTAAAGACCGAGACTGCAGTACTATAGGTCTGTTTCCCTATTTCCTTCAAATGTTCAAATGTTTGTTAAGCTTATGGGACTTAACTACGGGGTCATCAGTCCCTAAACTTACAAACTACTTATGAACTACTTACAAACTACGACGACACAAATATCCATGCCCGAGGGGGGATTCGAACCCCCGACCGTAGTGGCCGTGCTGACCGTGACTGGAGCGCTTCAGTCACCTCGGCTACCGCGGCCCCTATTTCCTTCCTCAGCCTTTTAGGATCACGCTTGTCCAGAGAGGAGGGAGTCCTAGACTCCTACCTAACCCTCTTGCCACCTGTCGACGTTGAGGGTGTCTGTGTATCCCCTTCGACCTGAGGCAGTTTCTTTTTGGTGGTCTTGGGCTGAAGCCCTTTTGATTCTCTCCACTTATGTTTAGGAAGCCATTCTTTTCCTTCCTTTTGCTTCTGTTCCTTGAGACGTTTCCTCCTCTGAGCCCCAGACAAGGCCTTAATCCTAATCTGGTCCAACTTCTTTGTTACAGTTCCCACTTCTTGCTCAGGTGTAGACCCTGACTGAGAAGTAGGAGTGCACTCCATCGGTCCTGATCCCGATGTCTGAGTATCTGATGTCTCAGATTGCCCCTCAGATTCCTTTACAATTTTTTTTTCTTTGTGTTCATCTTAGTCCCACGAGATTTGGGGATTTATGTGGTCTACACCACGATAATCCCGCAAGGTGCAAGGCTACTTACTCAGGGAGGTCGCCCGGTATCCCTGAGGCTCTGTTCGAGACACATCCACCCATGTGCCACGCACCCCTCGGCATGGACGTATCACACCTTGGGTTTGGAAGGGAAATGGGAAAGGACTGGATGGATAAGGAAGACGGGATGTTGTGGGACACTCTTAGTCTCATCCTTCAGCTTAGGTCTTTCCGGCAGTAGGTTCTCTACCTTCGGTATAGCCCTCAGTTTCCCATGGATGTTCAAGCGTCTCCACCCACATGGACTGTGCTTCCTCAAGGTGGTGCCCCCGGAGAGGTACTGCAGGATAATAAATAATGTTTGTAATTCTATCGGACCAAACTGCGTGGTCATCAGTCCGTAGCTTGCAAACTACTTAAACCTAAGTAAACTAACCTAAGGACAACACACACACACACACCCATGCCCAGCGAGGACTCGAACCTCCACGTCGAGCAACCGCGCGCTATGCAGCGAGCCGCTTTAGACCGCTCGGCTACTCCACTGAGGCGTACTGCAGGAGGTGGAGGAACGAGAGAAGGTGGTATAGGATCCACATTTTGGAGGAGAGTCGGATGCGGTAGGCAAGACAGAGTGCTTGGCGTTCAAGGATTTTGAGGGTTTTGTAATAGGCAGGGGGAGCTGAAACAGAGGATGGGTAGGTGTAAAGGATGGTGGAGGGGTTGAAACACCACATCCGGCCAGTGAAGAGTTTCAGGAGGTTTAGGCGGGATATGGGTTTCTGTCGGACCGTGCAGAAGTGGAGAGTCCAGGATAGGGATCGATCGAAAGTAAGGCCTAGGTATTTAAAGGTGGGGTTGTGACACGTGGGACGGTCGTGGAGGGTAAGGTAAGGAGAGGGTTGTTCAGCCTGATTTCCTTTGATTTGTCTGGATAGACTGAGAGAAGCTATGAGTTGCAACATGCAGAAAACTCAGTGAGGTGAGATTGGAGCAAGTGCTGCGAGCAGGCAGCAGGATGGGCCAAGGGATAGGAAGGCGGTGTGATGAGCATATTGCAGGAAGTGGATGGGAGGCTGGGGTTGGGACATAGTGGTGGAGTAGATACGTAAAGGAGGGTGGAGAGGAGAGAGCCGTGTAGCATCCAGCGAAGGAGTAGAACAAAAGGGAGTTGGAGTTACAGACAGTGACTAGGATGGGTGGGAGGTGAGGAGAGGATGCAAAGAGGCGGACATAGTTAACAGGAAGGACATAGAAATAGAGGCTTGAAGAGACCGCAATGAAATACATAGTCATAGGCTTTTTAGATATTTAGGAAGACAAAGATGGCACAGCAACAGGAGTTATGCTGGATGGAGTGGAGGTGCGAAAAGCGAAATAGCTGGTCATTGGCAGAAAAGGAGAGTCAGAAGCCACATTGGGAAATGGGAAGGAGATTATGTTGGAGGAGGTTTTGATGGATATGGCGGGAAAGGATTGTTTCCAAGACCTTACTGAACATGGAGAAGTGACTGATGGGACAGTACGATGAGGTCTGGGATGGGGGTTTGTCGGCTTTAGGGGAACATGTGGATGCGGGAAGTCTTCCACAGTTCGGGGTAGAAACCGGTGTAAAGGGAGGCGATGGTGGCATGGAAGGATGGAGGATACGCCTGAAGGTGCCTGTAGGTCAACCGCTTGTGTCTGGGGGTTGTCTTTAGTGCTGAGTGTCGCTTGGATGTGATTGGCGTGATTGGCGTGTTTAATTCTTAGGGAGGGATGTGGTCCAGATACTGGAAGCATGGGGTGAACGGAGCAGAGGAGGTGTAGGTACGCTCATGGACATTGGGGAAGAGGGAGTAGTCAAAACGAGGATTGTCTGTCATAGAAAATACTTTGCAAAGGTAGGAGGCAAAGTGTTTGGTCTTACTGGCATTGTTGGCAAAAAGGAACGGTCTTCATGGAGGAGCGGGTAGTGCGGCATGGAGTGATTACCAGTAAAGCAGCACAAGGCTCTCCAGTACTTGGAGGAGTTGACAGAAAACGTTGAATTAATACGGGTGCATACATGGCGCCAGTCCTGGCGTTTTTCGCGGACAATGGTTTCGAATGTGGCATTGGCGTTGCCAGTGGCATGTGAGTGCATCCCAGTCACACGTCTGGAGGAAGGAATGGCAGAGGCGGCAGGATTCATGCAGGTGCAGGACTGCCTGTGGAGAACGAGTGGGACAGTGGTGGTAGATGGTTTTGATGGAGACATGGGCCAGGACCGCGTCAGGTGGATGCATGTTCGATGTCAGCCCGTGTTTGGAGGGGAAAGGGATGGCTTTAGAACGAGGTATCAATGAATCGCCGGTATGCATCCCACTCAGCACAGGAGTAATCATGGACTAGTTTGGCAGGGGTATATGATGGGGAGTGCGGGCGGGGCGGGGCGGGGTGAGGCGGTGGTCAAGGGTAAGTAGGACACAGCCATTAGGCCGAGAATTTCCGTCGAAAGGTGGCCAAGGGCATTGCGAGACTCCAGGATGGCGTCCGGGCTGGTGTTGCTTTCGGGGCAGGTGGGGTGGGGAAGGGGAAGGAAAGATACCGCCCTGAAGCGAGGTGGTGATGAACTGAAGCCACCACTGAAGTTCAGCAGGCTGATTGGAAGAAAGGTTAAGGTTGGTGGCAACCACGTAGGTCGTGAAAGAGCGATAAATATGGAAAAGGAAGTCGTATGGGAGGGGAGTGTTGCTGCAGAAATTTATGGTGGCAAGGGTGACAATGAGCTACGGGAGAAACAGGCTGAGGATCAGATGTTTGGTAGCATCATTAACGGGGGAAGGTTTCTAGCCAGATGGAGTGATGGTGGAGGTGGCCGATCGACACTCCACCTCTTGCAAGGGGTGGGTGAGCATCAATCTGATGGAGGAGGTAGGGGGTGTTACTGATGGAACAACACGGTTGGAAGAATGTTTTCTTTAAAAACGAGGCATTCCACGCAGTGTTGGGAAAGAGTCTGCATGGAAATGTGTTTGTTGGCAGGGAGGGAGAGGATGTTGTGGTAGAGGAAGGTGCAGAATGGGATTGCGATGGGTTAATGGAGGAGAAGGGGGGAGGAGTAAACGGTAAAAAGTTAGGGTGTGTTTAGACTAGGGTAACTAGCTGGGAGAAGGTGAAGTGGGAGTGGGCGCTGGAGAAGGTCTACAGTTGGGAGACGGAACAGGTCGCAAGGGAAATCTGTTGCAAAGTATGGGGACAGCCTAGGACTGATGATTAGAGTAGTTAATGCTTTGACTACTGCGGACCTGTTAACTCGCCCTGCTTAACCATTACCATAGTGCTGCCGACGTGTTTACGGGCGGCCTTTGGGTTTCCCTACAGCGCTAAGGACGTGTTGAGACGTCCTGTGCCGCTGGGCCCCTAACTGCTACGGACGAGTTTTGGCGCACTGGGCGCTGCTGACGTGTTACCGCACGGGGCTACCTTTTCGCCATTCACTTCCAGTAGCTGTTCAGTGTTCTGGCTGTATAGTTCGAGAGTCCTTACACATTTGTTGCTGTGATCCGTATTTGGAAAATTCGACTTCAACTCCCTGTTTTCGTTATTTTTGTTGTTTTCTGCGACCAAAAAAAAGTTTAAATGTTTGTGTATCATATGGGACTTAACTACGGGGTCATCAGTCCGTAGACTTACAAACTACTTATGACTTAGCTTACACTAAGGACGGCACAAATATCCATGCCCGAGGGGGGATTCGAACCCTCGACCGTAGTGGCCGTACAGACCGTGACTGGAGCGCCTCAGTCCCCTCGGCCACCGCGGCCGGCTTTTTGCGACAGAAATGTCACGTCGCCGTGATTGCACGGATAAATAGATCCCGGATAAGCTCACTAGGAGTGACAGTGAGTGTCAATTCTCTAGCAGTGATGAGTCTTCAACAGAATCTCGAAGATGTACTCCTCAGCTCTCTACATCAGAGGGAAGAGTACAATGTACAGTCGACAGTTCCTCAGAATCCGAGTAATCAGAAAGTGAAAGTGAAGCAGTTCGGAAAAGAACTCGCTTCAGAGACAAATTTGGCTGGGAAAAAACCAATATCCAGCCATTAAACAGTTACTTTGATGACTCGAGTGCAGGACACAAATCTTAAATAGATACTGACTAAAGCATTCTTTCATATTTTGTGATATTTATGTCTGAAGAACTGTTGCAATTTATTGAAGAAGAAACTAATCGATTTTACTTTTACACCAGAGAAAATCATATAGAATCTGTGAATTCTTGACTGTCACAGTGAAAAGACTCTTGCTCTCAGGAAATGTATTGTTTTGTTGCTATTTGCCTTCTAATGACGCAAATTAAGACGTTAAAATTAAATACCAATATAAATGGAAATTTCCAAACCTTGAGACTGTTTCTCCTCTCGAATATGTCTCTGAATATTTTTTGGCCCAGAGATACACTTCCGAACACACCAGTTTTCTGCGAAATTATATACCGAGGCCACTTTTTTGTACTTCTGAGAATGATACGCTTCAATGATAACTCTACGAGTACCGGAAGTGATAGCCTGATTAAAACTTCATATTGCCCACAACACAAGCTTTGTATAGCTGAAAGTCTCTTGCTGTTCAAAGGACGATTATCTTTTAAGCAATGTATTCCATCCAAGCGAAGTAGTTCTGGGGTAAATACATTTGTACTGTGCGACTGTCAGAGTGGGTACATTTTGAATTTTATTGTATATACAGGCCCAACAACAGAAATTGGGTTCTATAATTTAGGAAAACGTGGCTAAGTAGTGGCAACTCTTATGGGTCATGAGGAAAAGGGTCATATTCTGTTTGTCCAAAATTGCAATCGCAGTCCATACCTGTTCCTCTGGCTTCACAACCATGAAACAGCAGAATGTGGCACTGATCGTAAGAGTAGGCGCAACATGCCAAACGTGCAGAAGAAATTAAAACGAGGATAGACTGAGTTTATGTCTACTTACAAAACCCTTGCTATCAGGTGTTGCAATAAGAGATAGGTGTTCATGTTGACCACATCTCACACAACACAAATGGTTGATAGATGACTGACAGAAATACTGGCGAGAAAACTAAGGAAACCGCAATGTATTATAGATTGCAATTCGAGTATGGGTTCAGTTAAGCATTGTGAGATGTTGCCGAGCTCATTGGGATCAGCCCGTAAGATTGTGAAATGGTACAAGAAATGTGATTCTTAAAATTGTCCCGGCGCAACTGATGATGGGAACTTGTTAGTTGCCGATATATTGTGCCCGTTGGACACTGAAACCCGGCAGTTTACTCGCGAATTTTTTTCACATTCTGTAATTTTGCATTTTAAATGCTCATGCTCTCCACGGGTCGGTAAAAGGGCGAAAATTGGCAATCGGAGAGTTTCACCTTTCTCTCGGAAGGAAGATTGTAGAAAAATATGAGAGTGAATGGAAGCAAAGCTGGTAGGAGAAGGCGCTACAATGACAAGAATCCTCTGCGTTTAACAAGCAAACATTTTCCAGATGTAATTGTGCGTGAACATTCGCAGAAAAGTACATTATTGCGTAGATGCGTCGTTTGCACGAAACAGAAAGTGCGCTTGGAAACTAGATACCAATCCAAAACTTGCATTTTTCCATTATGTGTTGTACGCTGCTACGAGACTAATCATACAAAGAAGCATTACTAATCATTGGAAACTAAGTCAGAGAAAATTTATTCACACTCTGTAAGAATGACTAAGAATAGAAAGAAAAAGAAGTAAATAAGATAAAAAATTACAAATAAAAAAATAAAATAATTCAAGAAATAAACCAAAAAAATTAAAAATAAATAAATAAATATTTTTAAATTCCAAAATGTCGGTCCAAAGCTCGGTTGGAAAAGAAGGATGGAAAATATATCCAGAAGGTACAAAATCGTCAAAACAATACTGACTGAGATATGGTCACTTGTAAGACTTCTAGGGCAAATTTGAACTAAATTTAAGCGGTATAGGAAAGAGGTTAATAAACGAAACTTTACATTTGAGAACCTTGTGTTCTTAGGTCATTACATGCCAAATTTCACGTTCGTCATACTTCCAGTCTCTCAGTTATATTATGTCGAACTTTGAGATTTTTTCTGGTGCCGATTTATTCCAGCGACTTAAAAATTTTCTTGCTGAATTATGACTCTTAAAATTCTTTTACTCATTATTCCTAAGAGATCGTTCATACTTGTACAAGGTGACCAGATTTCATTTAATCTAACAAAAGCATGAACGAGATAAAACAGCTCAAATGCGCCGTAAATTCAAGATTACTCTGCGCAGTTTTGCGAATGAAGTCAAGCAAGTGATGACATCTCACCCAGTATTATTTACACGATAGTTAAACTTCAGCCGCGGCGGAGTGGCCGAGCGTATTGCGGCCCTATGATACGATGCGCGAGGCCGTTCCCAGTCGGGGGCTCGAATCCCTCCTTGGGCATGGCTGTTTGTGTCGTCTTTAGTATAAGGTAGTTCATAAGTAGTTTGTAAGTTTAGGGACTGATGACTCTGCAGATAAGTCCCATAAGCTTGACAAACATTTGAACAGTTTTATTTAAACTTCACCAATGTTCATAGAGGACTTTTATGATTGTTTACATAATATTTTCTTCAAAATTCGTGACGTTCGAGCGGGAAAATATTCAGAAATTAGGCACTTTAACGTTGACTGGCCCATACCGGTAGGCAGTTTAAATGCAAATCAAGACTGTCCAGTAATATGTCGGCAGATTGAAAGCCACGTAAAAAGCATGCAGATAAATTGAGTGTCGGTGATCACATTCGGAAGTCGAGACAGACGCGACCGCTGGCTCTAGAAAAATGCAGCACAGGGCAAGGGAGGCCGAGCAGCGGTGGGTGCGGCCCTCCTGCAGCGCAGGTATAAGCGGGATTAGGCGGTCTCAAGGGCGAGCTCCACGCAGGATGCACGGCTTTAGCGGCGAAAGGCTTAAGTCCCATAGATTTACAAACGTTTGAACAGTTCCGAGATTTATCACTTGCTAACAAAAGCTGCTGCAGGATCAAGAGAAAGACTATAAATCCCCAACAGCAGATGCGATTGCTATACCCACTAAATATTCTGCTAAGTAAAGAGTTCTTCCCGCCAACTGCTGCAATGTATTCGTCGAACTATTAGAACTGAGAGGCGGAGGGCAGCGTGGTGTGATCGACCTGGACATGCGAGTGCGCTACAATGGCGTTCAAGCGATGACTGAAGTATCTGGCCACGGTCGACTACGAGTAGTATCGAGCTGTGATACTACAGATACAATTGTTATTCCTTCACAATCGTTTGACTAAAGATCTCTATTCCCCAGGGATCCTGCAGCTCTTGTTTGTCCTAATTATGATATACAGGTATTAATGGGCGAGATCTAATGACTTATTTGTTAATAAAGATCATATAATAATAATAATACGAGTATTGGAACTTAAATAGTGACAACACTGCTGTGGAGACACTACGCAATGGAATCTGCTATTGTCGCTGATAGCACATGTTGTTGACATACCTACCTTACCTCTGAGAAAAAAAATCAGATGTTTGTAGAGCTTATGGGACTTAACTACGGGGTCATCAGTCCCTAAACTTACAAACTACTTATGAACTAGCTAATACTAAGGACGGTACAAATATCCATGCCCGAGGGGGGATTCGAACCCCCGACCGTAGTGGCCGTGCAGACCGTGACTGGAGCGCCTCAGTCCCCTCGGCCACCGCGGCCGGCCCTCTGAGAAAATTGAGTCGTCCATCCCACAATACCGGCGTGCTCACATCAAGGGAAACACAGTCAGTTGTGAGCGAGCAGCCTAACATAACAGTGTCACTATGTTTTTTAAACAGAAACTACGGAGTTAGATCAAGATTTTATGTGCCAGAGGACGCGCAGCACGAAAGTGTCGTCATGATCGTCAAGAGGCGTGCAGGGAATCTGCGCAATCCAATCATCATTTTGAACGTCAATGCACGGGTGCTTGCAGCACGAGCTGTGGCTGCTGTTTTCGATCAATGGATCTGAGAGGTTCTGTATCATCCACCATACTCACCGAACTTAAGTCCTTGTGACTTTGATTTGATTCCGAAGATGAAGGAATCACTTCGTGGCTTTCGCTTCAGAACTGTTACAGAGAGTGGACAGACAGTAGACAGTTCCATTCGTACCATCAACAGAACCGGCTCTACTAATGGTATACTACACCTTCCACATCGCTGGCAACGGGTTCTACTCAATGCTGGTGGCTACTTTGAAGAACAGAAACAAGTGCAAAAATGTAAGGCTTTTGTATCAATTATGAATAAATAGTTGTCACTATTTAAGTTTCAATCCCCGTAATAACATTAATGATAATAATAATAAAAATACTAAACATATTATTATAATAATTATACGTACAAATGACACTGCAACATAAATTAAACAGGATGTTAAGAACAACGGTGGAGTGGCTGAGCGCTCTAAGGCGCCTTGCGGTGGTGCGTGGGGTTGCTCGCTGTCGGAGGATCGAGTCCTCCCTCGGGCATGGGTGTATATGTTGACCTCAGTGTAATTTAAAGTAGTTTGTAACTCCATGGACTGATGACCATAGCAATTTGGTGAAACAGGTTCCATACATTTGAATCATTATAACATTTTGGTTTATACTTCATTGTACGTACGCATTATCTTCACAGAAGCAATCCTTACATGCATGGGAGTTTCCAAAATACTTGATAACGTACCGGACGACGTAAGATAGTTGAAAGCATTTCCTTAGATAGAAAAACATGCATAGAAGGCAGTCGTCGCGTTGAAAAACGTTGTGAATTAAAAAAAAAAAAAAAGTGTTCAAATTTCTGTAAATCTATTGGACCAAACTGTGTGGTCATCAGTCCGTAGCTTACAAACTACTTAAACCTAAGTAAACTAACCTAAGGACAACACACACACCCATGCCCCAGGGAGGATTCGTACCTCCACGGCGAGCAACCGCGCGGTCTGCAGCGAGGTGCGTCAGACCGCTCGGCTACTCCACCGCGGCAAAACAAAAAAACAAAAAAACAAACAAAAAAACAAAAATGTGTCATGAAATATTTAGTACAAAGTAATAATTTGTAAAGAAACCTTTCATTAACCTGACACGTTCCACATCATTACGAAGTATCGTATTCATGATCTGTGGAACAAGTACTAATCTAATCAGTCATCGGTCCTCATGTGCATTGCGGTTTGTCTCCCCATAGATCAGTATCACATCTGTGTACTTTTCGCTGAAGTACAATGCGGTTGTTACCAGTTTGACAGTGCGGCCTCCATCCAACAACAATCCACGCCCACGCGACTTTGTAGGAGAGAAAGAGGAAAATGCACACAGTCGGGGGCCAGCTCAGTAGAGAGTCGCCTGTACAAAACGTGCCCTTCCAGTGTGCACTGCAGTGATAAGGCAACCCTTCTTGTACCAAAGTATGCGGGAAACATAAAACTGTAGAAGACGGCGTGCGTCGCCCGCCTGGAATATTTATTAGCTAGAATCCTCCTCTGCGAGGCATTGGCGAGCACAGTGGATGCAGCACGTTGTCTTGGAACACGCTAATTTCCTTGTCTCATAATTCTCTCAAAACCGTCATGTAGGCCACAGCATTTTATGCTGGCAGTGTGGCGTCGTGCTCTTATATCAAATGTTCAAATGTTTATAAACCCAATTGGACCAAACTGCTATGGTCATCAGTCCCTCGACTTAGAAACTACTAGGGACAACACACGCACCCATGCCTGAGGGGAGGACTCTAACCACCAGCGAGAACGGCCGCTCAGTTCGTAGCATAACGCCTTAGACCAGGGGTGGCCAACCTTTACAGCGGGCGGGCCAAATGCTTGAGTGCGGATTACCCCGCGGGCCGCATTACCGATTTTTGTTTTTTGAACCAAACACACAAAGAATATTAATTTATTTTTAAAGAAAATAAAAAAGGAATTAAAGAACATTAATTGTACAAAATATTATATAATTTTAGTATGCAATTTATTAGACAATTTAATGAAATACAGTGTTAGTGGTATGTCTGGCTTCGTTTCACTGAAGTAAGTGAATCAATGTTGACATGAAGTTAAGTTGTCGCTACACGAAAGAGTTTTCCAGATGCACATCAGTAATTCGGGTTCTTGTATATGATTTTATGTAAAAGCTGTTCACACACGTACATGTTCCCAAATTATGAACATTTTTAGCATGTTTGTAAAACGCTGGATGTTTCTCGTCTAAATATGTTTTATAGAACGTTTTGAAACCAACCTGATGAGATTTCTCTTTCAATTGTGAATCGGATTGCATTTCGCAGCATTTCATTTGTAAATGTGCCAGTAGTGAACTCATGTCTACAGACAGTGGCATAGCAAATATAGAAAAAAAGCAGACGATGTTTCTTGAATGTTGAAATCGGGTTTCGAATTCGTATTTCAAGTCAGACATTAAAGAAGGCTATTTAATCGCTGCCGCTGTGTGACGTCCGATTGCTATGACAGTGTAGGAAAATGTGTGTAGTCCTTTGCTCGCAATTGTTGCTCCCATAGCCCAAGTTACTTAATGAATGCAGAAATACGAACCTGCATGACATTAATCAGCTGATCGTTTCCTTGGAGTCGAGTATTAAGATCATTTATGTTGCTTGTTACATCGACCAAGAGCGCTAAGTCCGAAAGCCCTTCCTTATTTTCGAATTCCAGGAGTATCTTTGACTTGCTTTCAGAGAATGGTTGTATTTCTTGCTTCAAATGAAACACTCTTTTCAACATATTTTGATGGACTAGCGATATTTTTACTGGGTAATACGAAATATGTTTCGTGCCCTGACTCCAAAGAGTTCAAAAATTCTTGAAACTGACGGTGATTCAAACCTCTAGACTTAATAAAGTTCACTGTTTTGACCACTACCTTAATGACATGGTCTATTTGAGGGATTTTGCACATAAATTCTGATGAAGGATTACTCAGCGAAACATTAACACCGATGTATTGCCAACTTTCCGGGCCTCGTTTTTAGTTAACTGAACTAAAGCTTCGTGTTTCCCAGCCATTGCTGGGGGCTGATCCGTTCTTAGCCACGATAAGTTGTCAAACTTAATGACTTAATGACGATGTAAATCTCTGACTTCGTGATATACGTAAGTGGATACAATGCTGCTAATTCTTCTGTTTTATTAACAAGGGCATAAATCGCCACTTGGTCGGCATCTGGAATATATGCGCGCTCATCCAAAGATAGTGAATAAAACAAACGCAGAAGCACGATATTTTAAATTATCTTCAATTTGTCTTCCAATGACGACACACGTCTATTAATAGTTTGACGAGACAGGCTTATTTTGGAAAATTCTGTTTCCTTTGTGGACACACCATTTCGACGACGGTATCAAAGCATTCCTTTAACATTTCGTCACCTGAATATTGGTTTTATTTTTTTGCCAGTTCAAATGTTCATATGTTTGTAAAGCTTAAGGGACTTAACTGCGGGGTCATCAGTCCCTAAACTTACAAACTAATTACGAAGTACCTTATAGTAAAGACGGCACGAACATTCATAAACGAGGGGGCATTCGAACCCCCGACGGCAGACGGCCGCGCGCACCGCAACACGGCGCTCCAGTACGCGCGGTTAATCCGCCGCAGCTTTTTGCCAGTATTGAAGCTACTGGATAACTCACTTCCACACAGCATGTTGTTTCTGAATCGCGCTTGTAAATAACTGCTGTTGAGTACAAAGTTTCCTTTTTTAAGTCGTTTACTTTATCTTGTACTTGTCAAACATATCTGCATGTTTAGTGTCGTAATGCCGTTTTATGTCATATCCTCTTGGAACCGAGGTATTCCTTGCATATTAGACATATCGGTTTCGTTTTCTATTCCACAAAAAATACTTTACTGCCCACCTGCACTGAAAAGTTCTTAACTCTTCTGTACCTATCCTCCCCTTAGGACCTACTTCTTTGCTAGTTGACGCCATACCAAGTTTACGTCTTCAATTGTAAGATATATTTTTCCCCGTAAGTCAAAGTGTCCAAGGGATGACGCGGTAATCGAAGTATTGTAATTTTTGTAAATATATATGTTGTATGTGAAGTTCAGAATAACTCACAAAAACTACCTACAAAATATACCTTAAAGTTCCCCGAAATTGTTTAACACTGCAAATCACTGGAGGCGCGTTCTGCGTGTGATTCTTCATTTTATTCTCGTAGCAGATCATTTTATCTGCAATGCGCATGCGCAATTGTTCCCTGAGTGCAACATACGCACCTCACGGTTGTTTTCGTCACATTGAAGATTTATCAAAAACACGGCATATTTGGTAAAATTTCATCAGCCTTTCTGCATACGAAAGGTAACAGAGAGATTTTCTTACAATCGCTTAACAGCGCACTTAGTTATATATTGTGCTTTAGCGGTCATGACAGGGATTTCAATAGTCAATATTTTTTATAACTAGTGGGGGAGATGACATGTTTTCAGCCTAAATGGCGGTACCACAGAGGTACACTGCTCGCCGAATTATCAGTGTTTCAAGTACGGTATTATACGTATTTGGGAAACATAATAGTTTGTTATCTCGAGAATTTTTGGTAGTAGTATTCAACTGCTTTAGGAAATTTGTATTTTAGTTCTGAACGTCATGTATCGTAAATATAAAAATTGCTGATGCTTCACTTAACGTGGTAGCCTTACTTTAAAATTTCGACATATTTTGTTATGATTTCAAGCCTATAACATTATTAGTTGCTGTAAATAACACAGAAGAACAGATGGTTAAACTTGCATTGGTAGGGTCACATCTGTACATTTGTAATACGGAATCCTTAAACGTCATCAGTAAAACCACATTATTACAATTAAAGATTTATTTATTTTGTACTACTGAAATTGAAAGATGGTACTGAGGCAGAGAGCATTGCTAATTTCGACTGGTGTACCTACCCGCTATAACTGGATACATAAAATACAAACATCATAGATCAGCTGTAAAAAGATGAAAGCTGGTTTTACTTGAAAGACTACTCTGTTTCAATTCACAACTGCAACTAATCGTGCTGTTATTACCATTCACTCACGTTAATTTATTTTCTTAATCACATGTAAATTTACTTACTGTATTAAACAAAATAAGGGTAAATAAACAAGTTAGATGTAAACTCGTCAGTGTACCAGATACTACCGTTTAGTGACTGGAGACGAATCAAACATTTATTTCCGAACAATCAACGCTAACGCAGCAGCTGAACCGATTGCGATTCAAAGAATGCAACATCAATCTGGAGGATGCTCTGTCGCACGGTGCAGCGAATTGTTACCTTCTGTCAGATCGAAGAGGGGCTGTAAACGTCGTTGTGTATTCGTTGTGCTACAAGCTGGAGCTGATGTTGTAGCAATGAAGGTGCATACTACATGAGTCCAACGTGCAGTCACCACAACCGAACGCTATAGATTCCTAAACCCGAGCGCCTTCTTCCCTCTTCCCTACAATCGCGCTCGCCGGGAAGCTAGGCAGGTACCAAAGCTGCCCTTCTTTTGCGGCGGTCCTCTCGCCGCACTCACAACACAGCACCGACTGCAACTCCCGCGTCTCCGGCAAACTGGAAACTGGCCGCCACGGAATTCACAACAGGCGAATGGTCGCGGGGCGTCCAGCGCTCCATAAGCTGCCTCTCCCGTCCCCTTGTTCTCGCAAAGTCCACCGCCTCAGCCACAAGCCGCGCAAGACTGTAGTGGTTTTTTTCCCAAACAGGAATATACACGAAAATTTTACGATAGTTGAACCAATGAAATGATTATATTTATTGTAATTCGATATGATACGGAAGACGTTTGATGGAATGCTATTTTGCAGGTTTTACATGAAATAAAAGTTAAATTTTTCTTTCATGTGAAACAGCTCTGCGGGCCAAAATTTATCGGCCCCGTATATTCCATGTTTTTAGTGTAATCTCGGGACGTCATAGGACATTTTAGAGTAAATTCCTAGAAGCTCTGTATGTGAGGTGGTGACGGAGCATTGCGATACGGCCTGTCCAGAGGAAGGTTGTGCATGACGGTGTATTTTCAGAAATGCAAATTGGGGGCAGCGGCAGTTACTGTGTTACATAGGTACAAGGCCAGGTATTCAGGGCGCTAAATACTACCGGTTCTGCTTTCCGAAAGTAGATGGTAGAGGAATGGCAATCTTCACACCTCAGCGGATGAGAGGTCAGCAGGTGCAAACTTTCAGTAGACCAAAGACACTGGAACCTGGAAACCAGAATTGTCTGGAAAATGGTATACAGCACATCACAAGTCGCTATCATTGTTAACATACTGTAACTGACCTGAAGAAGGCCTAGAATAGCCTGATATAAGGCAATAATGTTATGTATGGTCGTTTTTATAGTGGTCTTCAATCCGGAGAATGGTTTGATGCAGCTCTTCACCCTACTCTATCCTGAACATACCTCTTCATCGCCTCATAATAACGGCAACCCACATCCACTTGAATCTGCTTACTGTATTCGTCCCTTGCTCTCGCTCAGCAATGTTTATTCCACACACGTCCCTAAACAGATAAATTTAAGATTCCTTGATGTCCAATAATGTATCGATTCCAATCGATTCCTTCTTTTACTCCAGATATTACAGATATACCTTTTCTCCCCAATTCTGTTCAGTACCTGTTCATTAGTTACGCGATCTACATCTACATGGGATACTCTCTCTGTAAATCACATTTAAGTGCCTAGCAGAGGATACATCGAACCGCCTTTATACTATTTACCTCCCACTCCATTCTCGAATAGCACGCGGGAAGAAAGAACATCTTTTCCGTTCGAGATCTGATTTCTCGTATTTTATTCTGATGATCTTTTCTACCTATGTAAGTGGCAGTCAACAATATATTTTCGAATTCGGAGGAGAATGTTGGCGATTGGAGTTTCGTAAGGACCCCACGCCGCAGCGATAAGCGCCGTTGTTGTAATGATTCCCATCCCAGATCCTGTATCATTTCCGTAACGCTGTCCCCCTTGTATCGTGGCAGTACAAAACGAGCTGCCCTTCTTTGGACTCTTTCGATGTCCTCCGTCAAACCCACCGGATAAGGACCCCACACTGGGCAGCAATACTCCAAAAAAGGACGGACAAGCGTAATGTACGCAGTCTCTTTAGTAGCACCGTTGCATCTTTTAAGGGTTCTGCCAAGAAAACGCAGTCTCCTGTTCGCCTTTACCACGATATTATCTACGTGTTCTTTCCAGTTTACGTCTAAAGTAATAGTAATTCCTAGGTATTTAGTGGAGTTTACGGCCTTCACTTTTCATTGATTTGTCTTGTAAACAAAGTTAAGGGGATATCTTTACGTAATCATGTGGACGACTTCATACTTCTCAGAGTCACTTGCCAATTTTTATACCATAGTGATACGGTTTTTATATCGTTCTGCAGTTGTTTTTGATCTTCAGATGATTTTACTAGACGGTAAATGATGGCGTCAAATGCAAACAACCTAAGAGAGCTGCTTAGATTTTCTCCGAAATCGTTTATGTAAGTAAGGAAAAGCAGAGGACCAATAACATTACCCTGTGGAACACCGAATATCACCTCTGTATAAGTCGATGCCTTACCATGTATTACTAATAACTGCGTCCTCTCTGAAAGGAAATTTCCTATGCAGTCGCAAACTTGGAGCGATATACTATAACCACGCAATTTGATTAAAAGCCGTTTGTAAGGTACGGTGTCAAAAGCCTTCTGCAAATCAAGAAATACGGAATCAATTTGAGAACCCTTGTCGATACCACTCATCACATCGTGTGAGTAAAGAGCAAGTTGTGTTTCGCATGAACGATATTTTCTAAATCCGTGTTGACCTGGGTCAATAGATCATTCTGTTCGAGATAATTCATGACATTTGATTACAGGAAATGTTCCAAAATCCTGCTGCAAATTGATGTCAGTGAAATAGGACTGTAGTTTAGTGGGTTACTCCTGTTGCCTTTCTTGAATATAGGTGTGACTTGTGCAACTTTCCAGTCTTTTGGTACAGGTCCTTAGCTGACCGAACGGTTGTATATGGCTGTTAAGTAAGGAGCTATCGCATCAGCATACTAAGATGGAAATTTAATGGGTATACAGTCCGAACCAGAAGACTTGTTCTTGTTAAGTGATTTAAGTTGCTTCACTACTCCGAGGATATCTCCTTCAACGTAACTCATTCTGGCTTCTGTTTGTAATTCGAAATCTGGAATATTGTTTTAGTCTTCTTTGGTGAATGAGTTTCTAAAAGCTATGTTTAGTAACTCTGCTTTAGTAGCACTATCGTCGGCAGGATCGCCATTACTATCACGTAGTGAGGGCATTGTTTGTGCTTTGCCACTAGTTTACTTAACATATGACCAAAATCTCTTAGGATTTTCCGTCAAATTTGGAGAAAGAGTTTCGTTGTGAAAAGTACTGTAGGCATCTCGCATTGAAATCCTCGCTAAATTTCGAGCTTCTGTGTAGGATCGCCAATCTTGGGGATTTTGTGTTCTTTTGAATTTAGCATGCCATTTCCGTTACTTTTGCAACAGTGTCCTGACCTTTTTGTATACCAAGAGGGATCACCTCCTTCTTTTATTAATCTATTTGTTATAAAACTGTCAATTGCTGTCGATACAACTTCTTTGAATTTGAGCTACATCTGGTCTACACTTACGTTTAGTTTTAGAAACGAGTGGAAACTGTCTTTCAGGAAGCAATGTATTGTATTTCCATCTGCTTTTCTTAACTAATATACTTTTCGTCTATTTTTGTAACATTTGGACATTCGATATTCAATCTCGCTACGACAGCCCTGTGTTCACAAATACCTGTATCCATTTTGATGCTCGTTATGAGCTCAGGAATATTTGTTGCTAAGAGATCAAGTGTGTGTTGACATCCATTTACAATTCTAGTTGGCTGATGAACTAATTGTTCGAAGTTATTCTCAGAGAATTATCATCAGTATTCTTCTGTAGGACAACATTTCAAAAGTCTCAATCCTCTTCCTGTCTGAACTATTCGTCCACTTTTCACTCCCGTGCAAGTCAACACTCCACACAAATGGCATCAGAAAAGACTTCGGAACACTTGAATTAGTATCTGATGTTAGCAAATTTCTCTTTTTCAAAATCGCTTTTCTTTCCATTGCCATTCAGCATTTTATATCCTTTGTACTGCGACCATCGTGTGTTATTTTATTGTCCAATTAACAAATCTCATTTACCACCTTTATTGTTTCAAAAGGAAATCTAATTCCTTCAGCATCACCTGATTTTCGTATAGTGCATGCCATTACACTTGTTTTGCTCTTGTTAATTTTCATCTTATATGCTTCTTTCAAGACACTGCCTATACCATTCAATTGCTCTTTTAGGTCAGCGATGATCAAACGTGCCACTTTTTCTGGGACCAATAGAATTTTCACCTCATTCTCCTCCGTAGCTCAGTGGCGGCGTCATTAATCAACATGCAAGGTGTCCTTGTTCGTTTCCCGGAAGGACATAGTGTGTTTTGTGTTTTTATATTCATCTTCACGTTGATCGTTTTCGACACGCCGTAGTTGCCTCACTAAAAAGACATGGAATCGACGGACGAACCCCGTAGGTGATATCCAGGGCACTAAAAGACATACGATTATTTCATTTCACATTACGTCGAGGTAGTAATGACGGATGTTAGCACATCAGCTCGGTGCTTTTTTCATCATGGCAGTGTACTGTTAGGCGTCTTTGTGAATTATTTACTCGAAGTTGCAGCGTTGTGTTGAGCTGTCAGAATGATATTACGGTACCTTTCCAACGTTGTCATGTTGCTGGATTTGTGAAAAAACGGAAAGCCCGAGCTCTTAATAAAAGGAACCATCTCACCATTTGCCTGGAGCTATTTAGGGAAGTAACGGGAAAACTAAATCTGTATGGTCATCCTTCCAAATACGAATCCAGTACGAAACCACTACACCACCTCTCTTGGTGACAGACACACAAACGTATGACGTGAGAGAGATGAATAACTACTTCCATGGCTTGCTATGTTGATGTATGTTTTACTTTGATTGCGGTACAACAAGTGACACTTTCTGCACTTAGCTTAAGAATAATTATTTTTAAATATTTCTCTAAGATATTTTTTCCACTACAACAGTATCAAAATGAAGTGCAACATTATTATGCCTAAATCCTAAGACGGATACAAGCCAAACTCACCGCACACTCCACTGGGCTTAGCGGGGAAGTAACACCATTACACTGTTAAGCGAATTGTTCCATTCACGTTTCTTCTCAGTACAGAGTGCCTGACTGCAGGTACTTACAACTTACCGAGGGAATCTTCAACAAGATTGATAGTATTGTACACGATCTGAAATATTGGTCTGCAAGAGTACGTTAAAATCTGCGTCGTTTATCTTGGTTAGACTTCATGAGCTCTCTCTAAACGGACGCAGAAGAATCGCGTGATTAATCCTTTGGAAAGTACATAACATATTTCCTTCCTATTTTATCTTACAATTTACACTCGGACTTAAATTATTATTTTTCATTGGTGGAATATCGAACTTTACTCTTCGTACTTCAGTTTGGCAAAGAGATGGTAATTCCTGTGATTGCGAGGTTTGACCACCCTGCAATCTTACGCAATACTGCAGAATGTTCCTTCGTATTAGGTGATGGTTGCTTTTGATCCTTTTTGTCTCGTTTCTGCTTCTATGACATCTTGCACCGCTGCAGTGGGTGATTCTGGAACATCCATCGCGCTCACCCAACACGAGTCACAGTTAATTTCACAATAGCCCAGTTACTATATCTTTGTTCCGCCAAGCACGCAGGTCTATAGGTACATCAGATGCCTCACAGTTGAAATATTCGAAACTTTTCGTAGATGTTTAACTCATTTAGTACACAACTTAGTATAGAGAAACAATTCATTTCCATTATTTGTTTGTCATCGATCAACAGTCCCTAATATCGCAACGCTTTACGGTTCAAACAAATATTGCTGCGATCAAGGAAACACAAAGGTGACACATGTGGGTTTAGGTAATGCGACATGGCTGTGTAAAGAATTTAGAGAATTGCTATAATTTCTGAAGAAATATTATGGTTAAATATAGGAGAGGCATGTTCCCTGAGTGAGTAACAGGACTTCTTAAACCGCTTGGAGATAAGTCATGCTTTGGAAAAAAAGTCTATATTTGGGGCAGTTCATTAGTAAATTTCACTGTAGACACTACCAAAAATATTAGATTACCATACAACATAAATGTTAAAGTAAACACTTACAGCATCGGATGCGCTATCCTGTTTAGTATCGCTAGTGAAATATGAACTACCATTCTGGTGCTAGGAGTAGCAGTAATTTAGATTTGTTACATGAATAGCACATTTCTAATGTGATTATCGTTGCAGTACAGCATCACTAGAAAGTCATGAAATCCATTACACTCAAATCCACGTCGTTTACTTGTCTACCCTAAAGATACTATATGAATAGCTCTTCATCAGTGTGAGTAATACGTCAACTTCACACACCTAAATCACAGCTCCCTTTCCCTTCCTAAATTAATTTTTTTTCTTCCGCTGATGACGTAACGCAGCAAGTGTTTACCCTCTGACGAACAATTATAACAATAATAATAAAAATAAATCCTACGCACGCCCTGCTTCATGTCGTAAAATTTAACTGCCTATTGAGTCCGCAGGGAACGGTGAAATGGCTGCGACGCTTCTGTCTTAGTTTGCTGCAGGGGAGAACCACATTCTTCTATATTGCCTAGATAACGAGATCTTTAAAGGTACTGAGGGAGTCTAGCGAATGAAGTTACGCACAATATTACGTTCAAGTTACCGAGACGCCGAAAGTTAGTCTGGCGATAAAGACGGGCCATTGAGTAACGTATTCACGGGTAGCGCGTACGCGCTGCGGTTCCCTACCGTTCGAAAAGCGGGCCACCTGGTGGCGGTGGGTAACGATCCAGATAACACGTTGGAGAAGTCAAAGGAAGAACTACAGTTTCCAGTAACTCGCGTACAAAACTGCCTGTAGTGAATACAGATAGCAGTTTTTCAAGGCGGAGTCTCGTATTTGATGTATCACGTTTTACAGAATTATTCAGTACAAATTGAATATCAGCAAAGTATTTGGTCTCTACTAACCACTGGTATTGACATTATTGATAAACGTTCGTTTAGTCGAAATATTTGGTTAATATTACAACCAGCTACATGGAAAAAAATAATTTATGGCAATGTAAACCGGAACTTTCGATCATTATCATTTAATTCTCTAGTTCATAAAGGAAAGATAATCGCTTTCTCTCCCTGTAACACAGCCCATTGAGCTACGTAATGTCTTCTACTGGCTATTGCAGAAAGAAGTTTATAAAAGGTGGGGGATGTAGAAAAGGCTTAGTAGATTATATTCCGATAAGCAACCTTTGTCTACGAGCACTTCAACTTCGAAGCTATGAACCAAAGCTCTGCAAGCTCTTTCCTTTCAATATTTTGAGATGAGGTACTATGGATCAAAACAAAACAAATATTTCTAGTATACGTCGCCTTCTAATGTGCATACTTTGGGAGCTCTGAGCATTTTTCCATCTTCAATACTGCGAAGCACAGCTCTCCTACTAGCCAAGTGCTTATAGGTTAGGGAGTACACAATGTAGGAGCTATGTTTACCAGACGTTATTTCTTGTTTTGGGCGATTCAACTTATTACTATTATAGCGAGTAGTTTCAAAATTATCGACAATTCTCGTATCTTAATCGCCATCGGTCCTTGACTGCCTGATCACATTCTTCCAAACCTCGTTTCCCCATTTCGTCTTGAATATTGTTTATCCACATATTATGTAGCCTTCCACGCTTATTTCGTTTAGTAAAATGCAACTTCATAACTGTAATGGTATCCTACACTGTTACATACATCGCTATTGTCAAAATGATTTAAATTTTTAATCATTAATTGCATCTATACTGGTGGTTTCAGCTGACAGCTAAAAATTCTGTATGTATCCAGCATGAAAAATCATGCATGTATCCAGTCGTTAAAAGTGGTTAAAGGAAGTAGAAAGTAAAAGAAGTATCAGACGACGATTCGCAGCAAATATACTAGTGGTATAATAGGTAGATCTACCAAGTCGGCCATATCGTCAGCAATGGAACTCCAAATATCACAGTTACGAAATAACGTTATTTATTGTCGTTATATAAACACGTGAACACAAAAACGGAAGTACCACGTTTCATTATTACTACTATTCTTCACGTATGGACCCAACAGGATCACGTGAATTACATTTAGTCAGTATGGGTTTTGTTGGTTGGTCTTCCTTTCTGTCGAAACTTGTTTTCAATTATATATTTTTGACGACGTTACAGCGTTCATTTGTACTGAAATAAATCGCAATTTGCGATCACTTATGACATCACGGTACTAGGTTTAGTACAGTGAAGCCATAAGTGATCGCAAATTGCGATTTATTTCATTAGAAGTTTGTTCTATCCAAAATGAAAATTTTTTTTTTCAACAGACCGCGGTGTTGGAGTCCGTTTTTTAATTTCTCTCTGAACAACTTGGGAATCAAATATCATTTGCCTGAACTTTTTTCTATGTCTAACGTCTCCCTAAGTTATTTCATCTACTTTAAGATCCTCCTTAATTGCAGGGGCGCATTTCATTGGCTCAGGCCTGGTCTTAATTTTCTTTTCGTAGAAGCCTACTATTAGTTTTGCCAGCCGAGTGAGTGCATTTCTTTTAATGTACCCATACAATTTAACTCTTCATCTTCTCATGTCACCAAGTATGTCAGTGTATTTTTCTATTTTCTTATTACTTCTCAGCCAATAAGTTTCCCTGTCAGTAATTTTGGGAGATAATATTTTCCTAATAAACTTTCTTTTGAATTTCTTCAATATCTCTCGTCCATTTATAATTAAAGCTTATTAAAGACATTCTGGTTTGATGACAGTGCTGTATTGCACTTAATTTGGAAAGTAACTCTTTATTGTATATATTGTAAGGAATCAAGCCACTCAGACATATTTTCCTACATATTCGGACCTTTAAAACAATATTTATTGCTTACAAGTAACGTCTGACGGGTTAATTAATTAATTAATTATTTTTATGGACGTTGTTATTCGAAGTATATCATTAAATCGCGAGTGCGATGTCTAGCTTCTTCTACGCTGAAGCAAGTAACAGTTCAGACATACAGACTGAGGGAATATTTTTGGTTACAATTTATCATTTAAAATACCATGGCAGACAGTACTTGGCAACGGTATTTCATGTGGTTGTAAAGTATGGTGCAATACTACATTATTCGCGGGCGCGAGTCTACGTAGCGGCAGGTGACCTCGGAAATGGGGATGAGCATAAACGTGGTAGTAGCCCGTCCGTAATTGGCCAGTTCGAGGGCGCGCCCAAAGCGGAACAATAGCGCGGCCAAGGATGCTGGCGTGGAACCGTGACGTAGCGAAGAGGGAGAGAGGAAACGGGGGAGGTATATAATGTGCAGACGCACACGGTACTCTGTAGAGCTCTGCCTCGTGGACAATACGTCGAAACAGAGAGGAAACTCAGTCGGCGCAATTTGCGCATCTTCGAGTGTGGACAAAGTAAGTGAGAGAGAACACTTATTTTCAGTGCTGTACTGAAATGAGCAGCTCTGTGGAAAGCAGATCTGAAATTACTTCTTGTTTGAGAGTAATCAGATTGTGCAATATTCGCTGTGTTGGTGAGGCACTTCTTGTCTGACGTGAATCAGGGCAGAGTGAAATAATTAACGCCTGTGTGCGAATTGTAGTAGCATCGCGGTGGCTTGATTACTACAATAAGCGTACCACTATGATGTGTTAGGTGTTCTCAACACCATTGAGACATGCAAAGTATTTCGAGTGACAGAAGTTGATCCAGTCAGACGAGTTAAGTTGATTATCAGCGACGGCGCACCAGCTTCCAGCCCTCTCGAAGAACGGTATGCTCATGGTTAGGAAAATAAATAAATAAATAAATAAAAACACGCATTTTGTGCGACAGCCTCTTGTCAATTTAAGGTCAAGTTAGGCGTGGTGTTACAGCCATTTTGCGGAGTGCAGATTTCTTTACTTTAAAATTCAGTTAAAAATTCGGGATAAAGTTTCTATGATATTTTGTTGTAATATCTGTTCCTCCAGTTAACAGCTTCTATGCTAACAAACTTCAGATCATGTGAAACTTTAGTTCAGTCAATACACATTCTTTGTTCAAATGAATTAAATACACAAAAATCGTGTTTACTTTCAGTAGATTAAATTAGTACTTGTTCCATAGATCACGAATACGACACTTCGTAATGATGTGGAACATGTCAGGTTATTGAAAGGTGTCTTCACAAATTATTACTTTGTACTAAATATTACTTGACACAATATTTTATTTACTTTTTATTTATTTACTTTTGAATTTTTTCAACTTTTTTTTCAGATTGACTAATTTATATTTAAAAATTCATCTATAGTGTAGAAGGAGTTGCCATTCAGAAATTCATTTAATTTTCTTTTAAATGCTAGTTGGCTATCTGTCAGGCTTTTGATACTGTTTGGTAGGAGACGAGAGACTTTTGTGGCAGCATAATTCACCGATTTCTGTGCCAAAGTTATATTTAACCTTGATTAGTCAAGATCATTCTTTCTCCTTCTGTTGCACTTTGTACACTACTACTGCTATTGAATTCGGTGGGATTGGTAATAACAAATTTCATAAGTATATATATATATTCTGTGAAGCCACTGTGAAGATCCCAAGCTCTTTAAATAAGTGTCTGCAGGATTATCTTGGATGGACTCCAGCAATTATTCTGATTATACGCTTTTGTGCAAGGAATACTTTTTTACTCAATGATGAATTACCCCAGAAAACGATGCTATACGAAAGCAGAGAATGAAAATAGGCATAGTAAGCTAATTTACTGAGATGTATGTCCCCAAAATTTGCAATTATCCTAATAGCATAAGTAGCTCAACTCAAACGCTTAAGCAGATCTTCAATGTTTTCTTCTTTTTTCAGTTCAACCCTCATCAATGCATACATCTAAAAATTTTGAATTATCTACCTTTGCTACAGATTTATGATCAAAATCTATATTTATTAATGGTGTCATTCAATTTACTGTATGTAACTGTATGTACTGTGTTTTATCAAAATTTAATGATAGTCCTTTTGTTGAAAACCACTTAATGATTTTCTGAAAGACGTCGTTTACAATTTCTTCAGTTAGTTTTTGTCTGTCAGGTGTGATAACTATACTTGTATCACCAGCAAAAAGAACCAGCTCTGCATCTCCATGAATATAGAATGGCAAGTCACTAATATATTTTAAGAACAGCAAAGGGCCAAAGACCGAACCTTGTGGCACCGCATTTTTGATTGTTTCCCAGTTTGAGGAATGAGATGTTTTTTGCATAATATGTGAATTACTTATGTCAACTTTCTGCACTCTTCCTGTTAGGTATGATTTAAACCATTTGTACATTTTCCCATTCATACCACAATACTTCAGTTTATCTAGAAGAATTCCATGATTTACACAATCAAAAGCCTTGGAGAGATCACAAAAAATTCCAATGGGTGATGTCTGGTTATTCAGAACATTTAATATTTCATTGGTGAAATTATATATAGCATTTTCTGTTGAAAAGCCTTTCTGAAAACCAAACTGTTATTTTGTTAGAACTTTATTTTTACCTACGTGTGAAACTACTCTAGAATACATTGGTTTTTTTTTTGTTTTTTTTTTGTTTTTTTTTTTTTTTTTTTTTTTTTTCAAGAATTTTGGATAAGGCTGTGAGAAGTGAGATTGGGCGGTAGTTGTTGACATCAGACGTAGTTGATATCAGTAGCTAGTGACGCAAAATTTGTACCCAGTTTGACCTTACTAGTAATAAAGAGAGGTATGTTTTTCTTACAGGAGATGTAACCTGAGTTTGTTAAAGTAATTTTATAGAAAAGTATCTTAATTCAGCAAGGAGCATCTTGCTGACTTCTACGCGACTTGTTGTTAGGGTCTTCAACGCAGGAGCCACGGGTACACTGTTGGATAGCTAGTGCGCAATAAAAACCAGTTGTAAGTTTATGCAAAATTACAGCACAGCTAGCACCAATTTTCGCATTAGAATGTTTTGTGTTAATATGAATGCAGTTGCCATATTTTGACAATGTACTTTCTTTGCAGCCTTTTTATACCGTTTTCTTGTAGGATTACCCCCAGGTATTAACACCGATAAAAAATTTCATTTGTCCATATTTCGTGTTCAGAAACTTTGGAGTTTATTTTTTCCATGTCATATATTCCGTTTCTCCAAATTGCATTAGTAGTCCGACTCTCCCCCCCCCCCCCCCCCACCCCTGCTAAAACTGAGAAACCCGTTTTAATTTCTCCATATTTCGTGATTTCGTGTTCAGAAACTTTTTTGATAGTTTTTGCGTGTCGGATATTCCATTTTTGCGGATAATATTAGTAGGTCGACTTCTTTAATAATCGACGTCTTTAATAATCTTAATTTGTTTTCGATCTGTGGTAACATCCTGGTTACAACTATCAGATCATCTGCAAAGACGGGGCAATCTACTATAATATTACTTCTACCTAATTTGATTGATTTACACTTTGACTCGACTTTGCACTCCACGTTATGTAATTACCTTTTCGAAAACACAGCTAAACAATAATGGGGAAAGTCCATCTCCCTGTCTAAAGCCAGTCTTTATATAAAATTCCTTCGAAACTTCTCCCATTAATTTAACTTTAGTGCTAGTGTCGATTAAAGTTTTCTTCATCTATTTTAGAGTATTATCGTCTAGCCCTGTTCCTTTGAAATTAGGAAAAAGATTCACGATCAACTGAGTCGTAGCCCTTTGAAAATCCACAAATCTACGTACCATGTTGTTATCAAAAAGTCTTTGGTAGCTTAGGATTAGTTTTAAATTAAGAATTTGGCCCAGATAGGATCTGTTTGGTCTAAGGCGTGCTTGATATTCACTAATTTTTGGTTCCAACTAGTTTTTGGGATCTATCAAGTAAACATTGCGACAGAGTTTTGTATCTTGAGAGAGACTCCTCACTAATTACCATACCGCGGATCCTTAGGTTAAAACCTATACTTTTCCCGAGTTCCTAGTTGCAAATAAACTTGTACTTGGGCATTTCATGACTAATTGAAACTAAAACAGCTAATTTTATAGCACCTACTATAGCCTATTTCGACGTTAACACCTACTTTGGCTTATTCGAGTTTTAAAATCCTGAAAGACACTTATGTAAGAAGACTTGTTTCGAAAAATCGAAGACGAAACACGGAAGTCGATATTTGGAAAAAAATATCCCGCTACCTGCCTGTACCCCCAGAGTGAACATTGTATAAAAATTATTGTTGACTCAGCTTATTCGGACGTACTGCAAAGAAACCGATAAGGTATTTCGGAGTCTTGCATACGGATTTCTGTAGATGAAACTATAGCACATGGAAAAGCTAATTGTTGGTTAGTTATACCCAGATAAGCCAACCGGATATATTTGAATTGTTCAAAGCAAAGGCCAAAAACTGAAAGACAAATAACCGCCTACTTTATCAACACTGGATTGTAGGAGCTATATTCAAATGGTGTAGATGAAACTAAGTGCTTGTGGCATTGAAAGACGCAACACAATACGATGATCCCTCAGTTCTGCGGGACTTGGTTTACAGTACAGCCAACTGCACATTTATGGCGTCAGTTAGTTACGAATTATAAGACTCAGGTTAAACTGTGTACGAGAAATTGCTTTTCTGGAGGAACTGGAGAATGAAATAAAGGGCAGGTGAGTGGGAGAAAAAACCGAGGAAAAACTCTACAGGCTTTCCAGGAAAAACATCGCCATGAATGGCCCTTGCAAAAAATACATTTCCACTAACTGCTCCATTCCTGTCCAACATTCAACGAAAATGAAGATCACCGCCGTCACATCCACTTATATAAAACAATCATTCTCCGCATATCGCGACTACTCTGTAAAACCTACAAAAGGTTTCAGTCATGTACTGTGAACTTGCCTGAGAGTTTGAAACCAATGGTTTATTCAGAATTTATTACATGTTTTTCTATGATTTCTGACCTGAATTGTGTTTCTTTCTTCGATAACTAAAAAGGTTTGTTATCAGTTTAATCACTAATGTCGCTACGTCTTTTACGTTATGTTTATTTCATCTGATGAATACTTTTAAGGGCATATTTTGGATTTTATTTAATGTAAATGAGGTAAAGAAAGTGCCTATTTCAGGCGCTTAAAATGTTCTTCTTATGACCTAGAAATCTGCGCTCTAGTAATTAGTAACATCGATTCTATCCACTTTTCTATGAAATTGATGAATTAGAGTAGGTTTCAAGTCTTCCGGTATTTTCTCAGTTTGTCAGATATGTCACATTAGCTGAGTGATCTATTTTACAGCATTAGGGTGAGCTGATTTTGAAAATAATTAGCAAGTACTTTATAGTTTTCCTGGTTGTTCAGAGCAAAACTGTCATTTTCATTTTCGAATCAGTTTTAGAATTTGGTATCCGGTTAGTTTTGCTATTAATGTTTTATAAAAGCTTCGTGTGTTGTTCTTTTGGAGGTCTTTTCCGATTTCTAAAAGTTGGGCAGTTTCGTAATCCGTGGCATTAATGCAGATATATTTCTTTTATTACAGTTAGATAGGTGATGTACGTATTACCGTTTTTGTTACTATGCTAATTTTTGAATACCTCATGCCTATACTTAAATGCTATTTCATAATCCGCCTTCCACCAAGGTTCATTTCGTTACATTTGATGCGGAATTAAATTCCCTGCTGTTTTGATGAACTTTGTTTTTTTTTTTTTTTTTTTTTTTTTTAGGTTTTGCTAACTGTTGGATTGTTTTTGTCAAGTTTTCTTGTTGAAAAATGTTCAAATGTTTGTAAATCTATGGGACTTAACTACTGTCGTTATCAGTCCTACTACTTAAACTAATGTAAGGAAAACACAAATACCTCATGCCCGAGGGAGGGCTCGAACCTCCGACGGGGAGCAACCGCTCGCTACGTAGCAAGGAGCATTAGAGCTCTCGGCCGTTCCACCGCGGCTCGCTTGTTGGAAATCCTCAATAAATGTACTGGGTGGCGAACAATATTTTTGTTTAGGAAGGATATTTTTTAAATGTGTTGACATGATTTTAAGATTTAAATTTTTGTACGTTTCAACAAGTCTGTGGCCTTTTGGTTTCTTCATTTATGCCCAATAAATCCACCCACAGTTTCCTTATACCTTTCTCTCTTTGCCTAAATGAGCATTAAAATCTACCAGTAAAATTTGAACATGATTTGAGGGCATTTTCGAGATGATGCTTTGTAATATTTCCCACGCTTCAATAACTTCTTCAGGTATTTTGCAATTATGTTCATTTACCGACAAATTTGCAATAATTAAAGAGTAAGCTATATTTGCGTTTTTAAGAGAAATTGTCATTAGTTAACAAGAGGTTTTACCTTCATCGCTGAATTTAAAATATTTTTGGGGACTGCAAAAGCAGTCTTACTTCTGGTTTAAAAGATAGTTAATTTCTTCTGTAATATGTCGTTCAAATGTAGCAATATCGATATTTCACAAAATGCACCCTTAGTCTCGGCACAAAAGGCCGTCCTTCTGTAACCAAGTAAAAACGAAAACACTAGTATTACATTTTAATTGTAAAGCCATTCATATGTTTGTGAATAATAAAAATAACATTTATGTGTAAGTAGTTATACATAAAAAATAATGAGTTCACTGAAACGTTGCTGTTGAATCCCTATCTTCGAACGTGACTAATATAGAATAATGTGCTAAAGCAATGACTGTTAGTATAAGCATGTCAATGAATGCCATTCAAATGATAGTCCGATGTTGGAGAAAGTGTTTTGTGCCAAAAGGAAACGATTTACTTTAAATGTTTAAAAATGAATCATCTTTCTGAAAGGAGTCAGGATACCTTTTATCAGTTTTACTTTTAAAAAGATGTTAGTTGGCGAAATCCATGGTTTTGTTAGCCGACATTTGTGTTCATTTAAGTGCCGAATTTTAATCTTTTTTTTAATGTATCTTCCAATTTATAAAGTATATCTGGCTGTAAAAGTGTTTGTATATTAAGTGTTGAAAAATGTATTTTCTTTGGTTTTTAGTTGGACAGAGGACTTCCATTTCCTCTGTTGAATCACGTTGGATACCAGTCTGGACGCTCCAGAATCCGAAAGAGCAGATTAGTCAGTATTACTGACGGTGTACTGACCACCTGGAGTAACAGTGTTTCATGAAAACGCTCTATGATGACTGTACCTCGAATCAGGTAAGGCTGAGTGAGCTCAGAGTGTTAAGACTGGAAGGGCTACTTCTAGAACATAAAATTCATCCGCAATACCAATGAACAGACGCTGACCACTTTCCCGCATGCTACAAGACAGAAAAATAGTGGGTTTGGATTTGTTTTGCTTTGGTTTGGGACTGTTTATTCTGATTTCGTAGTTGTCCACCATATATGATGGAACGTACACTATCCACCACCTGGGACCCGTCGAATAACCCTAGGTATGGTTGGCTTTTTAGACTTTTAGTTACAAAGTCTTGAAGGCTGGAGATTTAATGTTAATTATACGAGTCTAATTAATCTTTGCCATTTATGTGCACAAAACAAAACTCAAGTGCTACGAGCCGTTAAAGTGGTTAAAGGAAGTGGACATTTTCATATCTGAAGGGGATATTTGCTGAAGATACGCCGAGAAAGCTACAGGTCTAGCAACACAGGCGTCTAGTATTATAGTGGACGCAGCTATGAGGTCGATCGAGGTGTCAATAGTGGAAATAAAATTCTGACGGTTGCCGTTGCTTACATTAAAAAATTGAGTTTCTTTACTTTATAAGCGCAATTAGTCGAATTTTGCCCATAGACAATACCATTTTTTAAGATAGCAGGTGTAAGACAGATTTCTTTCCACACTCCCTTAGTTTTTAAGCACTGATTAGAGGTACAATTTCCAATATGAACTACGCCCTTATTATGTTTGTACATACCTTTTACTGTATTTAAATATCTTTTACTTACTACGATTTCTCTGAAACGGGGCAGAGCTCCCAGAATGGGACCAAATCAAAAACCTCTTGCAGATCTGTAAAATTTGTATGTATCTTTCTTACCTTTAACATACTGAATTAGTAACAGCGAAATTAATATTAAATTCAGAGTACATTCCATGTGGCACATAATAATGTTACTGCCTCCTATTCTAAAATAAACAGACGGTAGCTGCTGGTTTAATTCTGTCGCTATGTAAGCTTTTCATTGATAATCTGTACATCGGAAGGTGCTCCGCCAGCCTTTGGGACGGAACTGATGGCAATTTATGACATTTATAACAGTCCTGTTTAGATTTAAGAACCTATTGGGGCAGTTCGCTTCATTTAAGATCATGTAGTATTTAGCTGACAGATAAATGAACTCGTAAATATACTATCGCTCTTCCTAAGTATAGGTGTAAAAAGTTTGTTAGGGCAGTCCCATACTTTAAATTGTGTGATACCCTCTACTACTCTTACACTTACGTACCATCTGGCAACAGAAAAAGTGCTAAATTTGATTACTCATTTTAAAACAAATTTTAGAGAGAATATTTAATAAGGATTTTGTTAGATGTTTCTATTACTAGAGTCTCGCTATTTCATTCTGAAAAGATATATATATATATATATATATATATATATATATATATATATATATATATATAGTTACTGAATTAAATATCTAAAATATATCATTTACTAAGCAGTACTTAACCCTATATGTCTATGTTGTGATTGGTCAATACGATTTAGTGTAGTCTAAACGAGAAGATACGTAAAGTCGATCCTCTATAGCAAATGGAAACGTAATAAGGAGCCCTGCGTTCAATAAGCTTTCGATGTTAGGCTTCAGCTGTTTCAGCAATACCTTTTGTTGTGCTTCTGAAATATTTCCGTAACATTTATTTTCCCGCAGACTAACTTTTACGTTTTCCTCAGACTTTAAACAGAAATTCAAATGTACATTTTAACGTGATTTACCTACCAGAATCTATTCTTAATTGCTTTAAATATAACTATGTGTTCATAAATTAATTCGATAGCTTGCATTAAAATTATGCAGTAATTCTATGAAAGATAATGAATGTAATAAATTGATATCGCTAAGAATTATCGAAAGACTCCGCCCCAACCCCAAATCTAATGAATCTGCTAATTATAAAGAATAAAAAAAGTCGCTCTCAGTTTGCGTTACCTGGTCGGATTCTTTTTCCGTAAATTTCTTAACCCTGCTCGTGAATCAGCTTAAAAATCACACAAAAACAGGAGCGTAACCTGTTTACGTGCTATTCTTTCAGGAAGATGAGATGCTTGTCATATACACTACTGGCCATTAAAACTACTACACCAAGAAGAAATGCAGATGATAAACGAGTTTTCATTGGAAAAATATATTATACTAGAACTGACATGTGATTACATTTTAACGCCGTTTGGGTGAATAGATCCTGAGAAATCAGAACCCAGAACAACCACCTCTGGCCTTAATAACGGCCTTGATACGCCTGGGCATTGAGTCAAACAGAGTTTGGATGGCGTGTGCAGGTACAGATGCCCATGCAGCTTAAACACGATACCATAGTTCATCAAGAGTAGTGACTGGCGTATTCTGACCAGCCAGTTGCTCGGCCATCATTGACCAGACGTTTTCAATTGATGAGAGATCTGCAGAATGTGCTGGCCACAGCAGGGCAGCAGTCGAACATTTACCGTGTCCAGAAAGGCCCGTACACGACCTGCAACATGCGGTCGTGCATTATACTACTGAAATGTAGGATTTCACAGTGAAAGAATGAAGGGTAGTGCCACGGGTCTTAACACATCTCAAATGTAACGGTTAGTGGTCAAAGTGCCGTCGATGGGAACAAGAGGTGACCGAGACGTGTAACCAATGGCACCCCATACCATCACGCCGGGTGATACGCCAGTATGGCGATGACGAACACACGCTTCCAAAGTGCGTTCATCGCGATGTCGCCAAACACTGATGCGACCATCATGATGCTGTAAACAGAACCTGGATTCATCCGAAAAAATGCCCCTAGTGCCCCTAGGATCGTCGTTGCGTACACCATCGATGGCGCTCCTACCTGTGATGGAACGTCAAGGGTAACCGCAGGCATGGTCTCCGAGCTGATAATCTATGCTGTGCAAACGTCGTAGAACTGTTCGTGCAGATGGTTGTTGTCTTGTAAACGTCCCCATCTGTTTACTCAGGGATCGAGACGTGGCTGCACGATCCGTTATAGCCATGCGGATAAGATGCCTGTCATCTCGACTGCTAGTGATACGAGGCCGTTGGGATCTAGCACGGCGTTCCGTATTGCCCTCCCCAACACACCTATTCCATATCCTGCTAACAGTCATTGGATTACTACCAACGCGACCAGCAATGTCGCGACACGATAAACCGCAATCGCGATAGGCGATATTCGACCTTTATCAAAGTCGGAAACGTGATGGTACGCAATTCTCCTCCTTACACGAGGCATCACAACAACGTTTCACCAGGCAATGCCTGTCAACTGCTGTTTGTGAAGAAGAAATAGGTTGGAAACTTTCCTCATGACAGCACGTTGTAGGTGTCGCCACCGCCGCCGAACTTGTGTAAATGCTCTGAAAAGCTAATCATTTGCATATCATAGCATCTTCTTCCTGTCGGTTAATTTAGACGTCTGTAGCACGTCTTCCGCGCGTGCGCCGTGGGCAATGATGTGCTGCCGAACGCTCCTGTGGTGGAAATTGGAACTAAGTATCTGCGTTGCGCTGCGTTCCTTCGTGTTTCCGATTTTCTCTTTTCTCCTGTTTTGCTTTGATTGCAGCCAATAGTGGATTCCAGGCTGCGCTCATCTGGAAACCTGCGTCCCTGTTTATAAGATTATCCGTCGTACGGATGTGTATGGCCTCCTTAAAAATACTGTCTGCCAGTTGACGCAGGCCAGACTGCCCAGGCCTGAGGCGGCGGCTGGTCCCTTACTCACTTCATTTAAGCTTACCGCACCTAAATCGCTGACACAACAAAATTAGGAAATACATAAAAAAATCTATCCAAGCACCCAATGGCGATTTTATAGATTAGATTAATACCTATTCCATAGATCTTATATACGACATTTCGTAATGATGTGCAACGTGTCAGTTTAGTAAATGTTTTCTATATATGACAACCAATACTTTAAGGTTTATTTATTGACATATTTTCATAGTATATTTATTTATTTATTTTTATTTTTTAAGTTTTATCTAAAAATTCATCTCTAGTGTAGAAGGAGTTGCCATTCAGAAATTCCTTTAATTTCTTTTTAAATACTAGTTGGCTAACTGTCAGACTTTTGATGCTACTTGGTAAGTAACCGAAGAATTTTGTGGCAGCATAATTCACCCCGTTCAGTGCCAAAGTTAGATTTAACCTTGAATAGTGAATATCACCCTTTCTCCTTGTGTTCTAGCTATGCATACTGCTATTACTTTTGAATTGTGTCGGATTGTTAATAACAAATTTCGTGAGTGAATATATATGTGTTGTGAAGCTACAGTGAAGATCCCTAGATCCCTAAATAAATGTCTGCAGGATAATCTTGGGTGAGCTCCAGCAATTATTCTGATTACACGCTTTTCTGCAATGAATACTTTTTTACTCAATGTTGAATTTCCCCAGAATATGATCCCATATGAAAGCAGTGAATGAAAATTGGCACAATAAGCTAATTTACTGAGATGTATATCACCAAATTTAACAATGACCCTGATAGCATAAGTAGCTGAACTCAAACGTTTCAACAGATCTTCAATGTGTTTCTTCCAATTCAATCGCACTTCAATGCAAAAACCGAAAAATTTTCAGTATTCTACCTTAGCTACAGATTTATGTTCAAAGTCTAAATTTATTAATGGTGTCATGCCGTTTACTGTATGAAACTGTATATACTGGATTTTATCAAAGTTTAATGAGAGTCCATTTGTAGACAACCACTTGATAATTTTCTGAACGGTATCATTTACAATTTCATCAGTTAATTCCTGTTTGTAAGGCGTCATAGCCATACTTGTATGATCAGCAAAAAGAAATAGCTTAGCATCTTTGTGAATGTAGAATGGCAAGTCATTAATATATATTAAGAACAGCAAAGGACCAAAGACTGAACCCTGTTTGTGCACCATTCTCCTTTCCAACTGCCACAGTGGAGTAGCCGAGCGGTCTAAACCGTCTCGCTGCGGACCGCGCGGTTGTTCGCTGTGGAGGTTCGAATCCTCCCTGGGGCATGGGTGTGTGTTGTCCTTAGGTTAGTTTACCTTAGTTTAAGTAGTTTGTAAGCTACGGACTGATGACCCCGCAGTTTGGTCCAACAGATTTGCAAACATTTGAATTTTTTCCTTTGCAACTATGAAAGTTCGTATAGAACATACAAATACTCCCAGCAACAGGCATGTTTTAACAAACTGTTTCCAGTAACTTGTGAAAGCTAATTGTAACTCACAAAATGTGTGGAATTGTACTTGGTGGTGGTTTTTATACGCCAAACAACGTGCAGAAGTAGCTTCTGCATGCGGCTTGTGGAACTTTATTTACTAGTGGACACAAGAGTTACCTCTAATGAACGCGTCCATTCTAAGTTTAACATCATTTCTAAACTCTCATTGTAAACCCGCTTGAGATTTAAGTGTCCTTTTTTTCTAGACTTAACAATATGCATTATTGATCAAGGTGTACGGTCATCTAATAAACTGGAAATATTCTGAGCGGATACGACGGAAGAGAATAACCGAGGAATACTACATTTAATTTCGATTAATTTCTCACAGATTTACTTATACTTTCAAAATTTTATTCACACTGACCGAATGCACTAAACTAAGTCCAGACCAGACGCGTGAAACGACGTATTTAATTTTTCTGTGTTAATAGTGTTGTATTGTCGCGTGGACTTGTGTAGGATTAGGGAGAGGGCCAGAGGGAGAGTCTCGACAAGGACGTTGCACTTGCTCGTTCTTTCTGGCTGTACGCCTCACCTTGAGACTACCAAACTAATATAAAAATACTGAAGTATACAAGTGTGTAAACATCAATATATAATAATATTTTATTGTTGAACCAATTCTATATAATCCAAAAGTTTTAATATTTTCTTCATACGAAAATTCGTTACCATAATTTTTTCTCTTTTTTCCTCCTTCTTTTTTCCTATTTTTTCCTCCATTCCTTCAGAGAGTTAGGGGAGCGGGAGGGGAGGGCACGCGCCCCGTGCCCATGGGTATGGGTGCGTGTTCGAACCTTCGACGGGAAACGGCCTCACGCAGCAGAGCATAGCGCCTCTTTGCGCTCACTCAGTTTGCCACGTCCCAGTCACATCTGGCAGGCGCTGTTGCAACTGCTTGTATGCGACAGGTTCTGAAGACTGAACAGCCTATCTGTTGTACTTAGCATTGATGAGTCATACGGTTAGCTGGCTTAATGTCCCTACAGAGGCACTGTAAGAGGCGTCGTCTTAATACCTCTTCGGAGCTGTCTAAGTTCCCTTAATGCACTGTTATGGTGATCCACATTAATCAAGAACACACAAAGGAAACAACGTTAAAACCCTCCAGAAATTAATACAACTATTTTCAGCAGTATAACGGTTAATACACTCCTGGCCATTAAAATTTCTACACCACGAAGACGACGTGCTACCGACGTCTAAATTAACCGACAGGAAGTGTGGTGTCGCACAAGTCCAAAGTGCGCGCCACCTACTTTCGCCGAGCGCCGCCATGCACGCACGGCGCGGCGTTCTTACGACGACAGCCACGAGCGCCCTCTGCGGCAACTCCGCTCGTGGCCACCAGTGAACGACATCGTTCACTTGGGACTGAGTTAGGAACCAGTAAAGTCTTCGGAATCCGATAGGCACCAGTGAAGACTTGGCTATCAGTTAGGCACTAGGCAGGACTCTTGCTCAACTATGTATCAACATTCTGCAGTACTATGTAAAAGTTAAGTATTGTATAAATTCTGTGCAATATATATCTCGTTCTAATTTACTCTAGTGTTTCTAGTTTCTGGCTGCTCCCCTCCGCACCTGCACCAGCGTGCTATCTTTATTCCTGTGTCGGTCTCATTCCACTCGGCCACCGACACCTACGACGGAAACGAGACACAAAAGCGGCGACGAGGCAGGGACACAAAAGGAAGAAGATGCTGTGATTTGCAAATGATTAGCTTTTCAGAGCATTTACACAATTTCGGCGTCCGTGGCGACACCTACAAAATGCTGACGTGAAGAAAGTTTCCAACCTATTTCTCCTTCACAAACAGCAGTTGACAGGCATTGCCTGGTGAAACGTTGTTGTGATGCCTCGTGTAAGGAGGAGAATTGCGTACCATCACGTTTCCGACTTTGATAAAGGTCGAATATCGCCTATCGCGATTGCGGTTTATCGTGTCGCGACATTGCTGGTCGCGTTGGTAGCAATCCAATGACTGTTAGCAGGATATGGAATCGGTGGGTTGAGGAGGGCAATACGGAACGCCGTGCTGTATTCCAACGGCCTCGTATCACTAGCAGTCGAGATGAAAGGCATCTTATCCGCATGGCTATAATGGATCGTGCAGCCACGTCTCGATCCCTGAGTAAAAAGATGGGGACGTTTACAAGACAACAACCATCTGCACGAACAGTTCGACGAAGTTTGCACAGCATGGATTGTCAGCTCGGAGACCATACCCTTGACGTTCCATCACAGGCAGGAACGCCTTCGATGGTGTACGCAACGGCGATCCTAGGGGCACTAATAGCAAAACGTCATTTTTTTCGGATGAATCCAGGTTCTGTTTACAGCATCATGATGGTCGCATCAGTATTTGGCGACATCGCGGTGAACGCACATTGGAGGCGTGTGTTCGTCATCGCCATACTGGCGTATCACCCGGCGTGATGGTATGGGGTGCCATTGGTTACACGTCTCGGTCACCTCTTGTTCCCATCGACGGCACTTGGACCACTGACCGTTACATTTGAGATGTGTTAAGACCCGTGACACTACCCTTCATTCTATCACTGTGAAACCCTACATTTCAGCAGGATAATGCACGACCGCATGTTGCAGGTCCTGTACGGGCCTTACTGGACACGGTTAATGTTCGACTGCTGCCCTGCTGTGGCCAGCACATTCTGCAGATCTCTCACCAATTGAAAACGTCTTGTCAATGATGGCCGAGCAACTGGCTGGTCAGAATACGCCAGTCACTGCTCTTGATGAACTATGGTATCGTGTTTAAGCTGCATGGGCATCTGTACCTGCACACGCCATCCAAGCTCTGTTTGACTCAATGCCCAGGCGTATCAAGGCCGTTATTACGGCCAGAAGTGGTTGTTCTGGGTACTGATTTCTCAGGATCTATTCACCCAAATTGCGTGAAAATGTAATCACATGTCAGTTCTAGTATAATGTATTTTTCCAATGAATACTCGTTTATCATCTGCATTTCTTCTTGGTGTAGTAGTTTTAATGGCCAGTAGTGTCTATGACAAGCATCTCATATTCCTGAAAGAATAGCACGTAAACGGGTTACGTTCCTGTTTTTGTGTGATTTTTAAGCTGATTCACGAGCAGGGTTAAGAAATTTACGGAAAAAGAATCCGACGAGGTAACGCAAACTGAGAGCGACTTTCTGTATTCTTTATAAGTAGCAGATTCATTAGATTTGGGGTTGGGGCGGAGTCTTTCGATAATTCTTAGCGATATTAATTTATTTCATTCATTATCTTTCATGGAATTACTGCATAATTTTAATGCAAGCTATCGAATTAATTTATGAACACATAGTTATATTTAAAGAAATTAAGAATAGATTCTGGTAGGTAAATCACGTTAAAATGTACATTTGAATTTTTGTTTAAAGTCTGAGGAAAACGTAAAAGTTAGTCTGCGCGAAAATAAATGTTACGGAAATATTTCAGAAGCACAACAAAAGGTATTGCTGAAACAGCTGAAGCCTAACATCGGAAGCGTATTGAACGCAGGGCTCCTTATTACGTTTCCGTTTGCTATTGAGGATCGACTTTACGGGTCTTCTCGTTTAGACTACACTAAATCGTATTGGCCAATCACAACATAGACATATAGGGTTAAGTACTGCTTAGTAAATGATATATATGGCTCACTTTATTCTTAGGGGCGAACCGTACATGCCTGCTTTCGTGCCCAGCAAGTACAAAAGCGTCAAATAGTAACTTCTGTCTGTGATCCTATAGTCACTCTATGCAAAGGATGACATTCACGAAATAATAATGATATATAAAATATAGATAATGATTAGTTAAAAAATAAATTAAAACAGGTTTTATTCTAATGTTCGAAAATATTGTAGGCAACTTCAGATAACTCAGTTGAAAATGATTGCTTAAACACAAGATTTATCTACTTGAAGTGGTCCAACAAAAATCAAAGTTATGAATTAAAAATTTTAATTTTTTAATTATCAGAAGAAATGCTTTAACTGCGTTGTGGGAACGACAGCAAATTCCCCAACTAAGTAATCATTGACGTATGTCAGATACCAAGTCCATTTCGTGATCACAAAACATGAATTAATTGTCAACTCAAAATTGTTCATGTCTTGATCCGACAAATAACATATCATCACTTGTTAATTCTCGTGTAGAATCTCATGCACTGTTCACTTACAATTCCAAAATGGAAAAAGAATTAGTTAAAATTCTTAAACCGGCACATATTAGACCTCGGCAAAGATAGAGCCTCGACAAGTAACCATTTGCACGTAGTGTTTATCACTCTGGCAAATGAATCACTTCTAATAAACAGGCACGTCCTCCTTCTAAGACGAGACAAAAAATGTCAATCCAGACCCCAAGGAGACTCCACCCGCATCTTTCAAATATTTTACTTGACCACTTATAATATTTTGGGGTAGCTCTTCAAGTCACTTAAAAGTCTTCAGAGTCCAAAAACGTGTATTACGTATTATTTGTGGAGTAAATTCACGGACGTCTTGTAGAAGCCTCTTCAAAGAACTGAGTATATTAACTACTGTCTCTCAGTATATTAATTCCTTAATGAAATTTGTCATAAATAATATATCCCTTTTCCCAACAAACAGCTCAGTTCATACATACAATACTAGGAATAAAATGATCTACACAAGGACTTAAAAGCACTTACTTTAGTTCAAAAAGGGGTCCACTACTCAGGAACACATATTTTCAATAATTTACTATCAAGTATAAAAAATTTTGCTACAGTTTAAGAGGGACCTAAAAGGCTTTCTAGTGGCCAACTCCTTCTACTCCATTAATGAATTTCAAAATTGTACCAAATGATGCATGCACTCATACTATATTAGTATTATTTTATCAGCCAAAAAAAACCCTTAAAATTTTATGTATATGAATTTATATTATAAGTGTATGTATCTGTATTTATATTATTAGTATTATCTATTATTCAACTTGTAAATTTTGTTTCTTGACATGTTCCACATCCACGAGGATCCCCTCAACGTGGATCTACGGAACGAATAACTAATCTAATCTAAATCTAATCTAATCACAGGAGTCTACTGCACTAGTTAGTTTCTCATTGGGAGATCGCCTTCCCCTTTAAAAGTAGCAGAGTTCTTAACAGAAAAGATTTGTTTTCTCTTAACTTTTACCACATTCAGACTAACTTAACATTTTATAACATTAAACAGAATAGTCACCACAGAAATAGTCACCATGTGACTACCAGCAGTACAATGTATGAAATAAATAAAGAAGCCCGCCTTCATGAGCTTGACCGCTCTTAATACACTTTACTTACGTAAAGTCACTGAAAAAAATAGACAATTATTTATTAAACAGGTACGTGAACATGGGGATAAGACGTGCATATCATCTACATCTACATAGATACTCTACAAATCACACTTAAGTGCCTGGCAGAGGGTTAATTAACCACTTTCATTACCTTTCTCTAATAGCGCGCGGGAAGAAAGAACATCTAAATCGTTCCGTTTTCGATCTTATTTCGTTATTTTATTCGGATGGTCATGTATCCCTGTGTAGGTGGGTGCTAGAAAAAAAATTTCAAATTAAGAAGTAAAAGTCGGTGATTGAAATTTCGGAAATATATCTCGCCATAACGAATGAAGTCGTTCATTTAATGATTTCCACATCAAATAGTGCAACAATTCCGTGACGGTTTCCCCCCTGTAACGTGATAAGAGAAAACGAGCTGCCCTTCTCTGAACCTTCTTAATGTCTTCTGTGAGTCCCACCTGGTGAAGGTCCCACACTGGTCTACAATGCTCCAGAAGAGGAAGCACAAGTGTAATGTAAGCAGTCTCTTTGGTGGAACTGTTGCATCTCCGAAGCGTTCTGCCAATGAAACGTAAACTTTGGTTCACCTTACACACAATATTTTCTGTGTTCTCCCCAGTCTAAGTTGTTCGTAATTGTGACTTATAGGTATTTGGTATAATTTAAGACCTTAAGGTTTGACTGATTTAATGTGTAATTGAACTTCAACGGATTTCTTTTAGTGGTCATGCGTATTACTTCACACTTTTCATTATTTATTGTTAATTGCCAATTTTCGCACCATGTACAAATTTTGTCTAAATTGCTTTGCAGTTGCTGTTTGCAATTGCTCAGTTATTGTGGAGGATACAATGATCTGACTGTATTTATAATAAATTATTATAACAACTGTAATACATCTTTAAATCATTTGGTAAAAATGTATGGCTTTCAACATGGTAGTTTGAGACAACAGCTATTATCTAAGACATGGTTTGTTGAAATTGTATGACGCAGTCAAAAGTTCGTAATTTTAAGTTTCATTTCCTATGTTCAGACACTGGGAAAATTAAGTGTTGTAGATTTCAAGATATTACAGATATTGTTGGTTGATTTTTTTTTTATTTGATTTGATTTTTTCAGGGAAGCCAAAACAGTCTTGGTCTAACCCGCCACTGCCCGCACCGAAACTAAGTTTATTGTGCGGTACCGCTCCCTGTATGTCTAGTAAAGCCAACCAATGCCCCTGAACAGTGCAAGGAGTCCCTTTACCAGTTCTTCATTAGACACAATTTCTTCGGGTCTGGTTGTCCCAAATGTTCTGTGCCTTTTACTGTCCAATGCAATGCATTCGAAGATCAGATGTGATGCAGTTTCATCACCGTCATCACAGATCCTACATTTAGGGTCCTCTTCTGTTATTCCCACTGTATGTAGGTGTTTTTTGAAATTCCCATGGTCTGTCAGCAATCCAACCATGAGTCTAATCTCTCTCCTGTTCAGACCCAGGATTGTAGAGCTTCTTTTAAAACAAGGCTTTGGCATCATTACCTAGCCATGTTTTTGTTGATGGACTTTGGTCCAATATTCTACGTGCTGTCTTCTGAGCCAGTTACGTAGCTCCAATTTGATCATTGCCTTGGTGATTGTCAGGACAGGTTCCAGTCCAATAAATGGAGTCTCTGCCCCCATCCTGGCTAATCTGTCGGCATGTTCGTTGCCACTGATCCCCGAGTGGCCAGAGACCCACAATAGGTTTACTCTATTGCTTTCCCCTAGCTCCACCAGAACCCTGTGACATTCTGCAACAATTTTAGACCTTGTTGAAGGAGCTGCCAGTGATCTCAGGGCTGCCTGGCTGTCTGAATAGATATAGATACTACAATCTTTGTATCACCTACGCAAATTCTCAACCACACATGCCCTGATGGCAGTGATTTCTGCGTGGAATACTGAGGCCAGTTTCCCTAGAGAGATGACGCCCTCCAGTCTTGGCTGCACCCCATATACCCCGGCCCCAACACCTAGGTCTGATTTCGATCCGTCAGTGTACCAGACAATATCCCCCGTACGGTATCGAGCTATTTTCTCCCACTGCTCCCTGCTTCCAATTGTTATATTGAAAGGCTAGTTGAAGCAGTATGGGGTTATAATGTAATGTTCAATGTTTGTTAAGTTTATCGGACTTAACTACGGGGTCATCAGTCCCTAAACTTACAAACTACTTATGAACTACTTACGAATTAGGACGGCAGAAATATCCATGCCCGAGGGGGGATTCGAACCCCCGACCGTAGTGGCCGTGCAGACCATGACTGAAGCGCCTGTTATAATATAGTCGGCTGGCATTTCCCCAACCTTTCGTATATTTACCTCACTCACTATTTTAGTGTGTGATTCTGGATATCCCGAAGAGTTCCAGTTGTTGCCAGATTTGAGTCTGTATGCGCCAGCCGCTGCCTCCATCTTGACCCAAAGGTGTAACGGGTTTCCATCCCAGCAGTTGGTGTGCTGTTAATTCCGCCTGTAATGGCTAGGCAGGCTAATCTCTGCACCTTACCAAGCTCCTTAGCAGCAACCTGCTGTTCTACCTTCTTCCACCACACGACCGCCCCATAGGTGATCCTGGGTCTAATCACCGTGGTGTATATCCAGTGCATACCCTTGGGGCTCAGGCCCCAATTTTTGCCACAAGCCCTCCTGGTACTTACTAGAGTTATTGTTTGTGGAGATTAAGGGACGTAACTACGGGGTTACAAACTACTTATGAACTAGCTTATACTAAAGACTGCACAAAAATCCATGTCCAAGGGGGGATTCGAACCCCCCGACTGGGAACGGCCTCGCGCATCGTAGCATAGCGCCTCAATGGGCTCGGCCGCTCCGCAGCGGCAGCGATGCTATTACCCAGGTGCAGGTATCTTGTAAATACCTGAAGCCGCATCTCCCCCCCCCCCCCCCATCCACAGCTATTCGCTGCCACCTGATTCACGCCTATTAGCTAGCAAGTAATATTCCACGTACGTCTTGAGCACACAGCAAAGATTTCTCGGTATTTCTATTACCTTACCCTACAATATGTCTGGGATCGTTGAGTCTGGTGTGTGCAGAAGTAAGCAGTATTTCGATATTAAATTTTTAATATCGGCCAATGGCCGAAGTTCACCTTAATTCTCCCCTCTATCTGCAACGCATCTGTGAACATTAAACCCGGGGTGTACACCAACAGAACTCTAACCTAATAAGAGTTACTCTGTTCTCCGTACCTTTTCATTATCACGCAAATCTGATTTGAGGAGATCAGACTTTTGCGAGTGCTTCAAACGAAAGAATTCGCTTTTGATGTTGGTAGGAGGAATATGAAGCCCCTAAGCGATTATCAATTACGATCTGTTTCAACCTCCGCTTTTCGCTATATTAAAATCTACCTTTGTGCGTAATTATTACCGCGTGATGGCCTTGTTTACTCCTGGTCAATACAGGTCCTATCGTGCTTCTCATTTCAGTTCATCTGCTGAAAGTAATAAACGTGCTTTGTATTGATACGTACTGTATTGTATCATATGTAATATTTCTCCTCCATAATAATTAAAATTCTTGCAGTTTGCGTCGGAAAGACGTATCCGCCTGCTTCATCGATAAACATGCACAGTTTAAAATTGTATATTTCTTTTAGGCTTTCTATACTTAATCATACCATAGCGGTTACAGACATTTGTAATATTTGTGTCTACTACTATGAGATCTGATCCATTACAGAAACCATTCATTTGCCATATAGATTGCATTTGATACAATGAACGACTTATATTCAGAAACATATGTTCAAAATTTACACTGAGTTCGCGAGAGTGTTGCTATTTTTCAAGCCAGATAGCGTTATCACGCGATTATGCCTGGTAAATGGATATTAATTAGTATAAATTGCTTTTTTATTTTATTTTTATTACTTTTCATATAATTTTTTGAGCCGTTGAGTAAATGAAAACAATGCTCGGTTTCGAAAGCAAATGCAAATTATGTTTCACGCGGAAACAAATTATTAATCTGTCATATCTGCTCAGAAGTCAGACTTAGAATGTTCCAGGAAATATGAGAGAAAGTTGAGAAGACTGATGTTGCTGATTGAGTTCCAACGAAGCTGACAAGTTGCAGCTTTATCTGATTCCGTCTACGGCCTTCTCGAATCCCAGATGACCGGAGATTGAAGAATCGTGGAAACACTTGAGAATAGCTGACTGGAGATGACCTGGAACGACCAGTAGCCATTTGGGGCCCAGTGGATCTTAGTTGCTTTTATATAATGGCCTGTTTATTAGCTGAAACTCTCCTTTGGTTGGTTCTCCTATGTCCAAGGCCTCTATGGTTTGTCACAGTGGTGGAACTTCCCTCTGTTCACCTGTAATGTCACTCAGTGAGCGCTGAAATTTCATCCATGCTGTTGTGTTCGGCTAATGGATTTCTCGAAATGCAGTCGACTCCTTGTGATTGTGCCCGGTTTTGAATACCACTGTGACCTTTCACTCCTTGAGTCTTAGTGCACATCTTGCTAGTCGACCTAAAAGATCCTTGAAACTGGTCAACCAACATAAAGAATGGTGCTCTGTCACGAGGGTGAATGGTTTACCGAATAAATACGGCTGGAACAGATACCGGCGAGACACTCAAAAATGCTCAAATGTTGTAAAGTTATGGGAATTAACTGCAGTGGTTATAGGTTCTTGCGAGACATCCCTTCTCGGTTGTAGAGTAGTTTATCTCGGACTTTGTGAGTACTCTTGATGATACGCTATCACCTTTGCAGAACCTTCCTGAATCTGTACGAGCACTGCACCAATCACATAACCGCCACCGTCTCTGTGAAATTTGGTTTCCGCATTCGCGACATATAAGGCTGGAACTGGTGAGAAGGTAGAGCCTCCTAAGTGTCCGTAAAGCTCTTTCTTTCGTCTCTTCCCAGTAAAACTTGGCGTCTCCTTGCAGAACTTGTTGCAATGCCCGTGCCTTGTTACAGAAACCTTTTATGAAATGACGGTAGTATGAACACATCCCGAGAAAACTTCTCACATTACGAATGTGCTGAGGAGTTGAAATTCTGTGACTGCCCTTACTTTATTTGGATCAGGACGGTCACCATCTCTGTTCACTAGGTTCCCCATAAAGTGTTTATCTCTTTGGCCACGAAGAGGTACTTCTTTGGGTTGAAGTGGTGCTGTGGTGTGCGAGGCAATTCACCGTCGGGCGTTCGAGTCCCCCCTCGGGCATGGGTGTTTGTGATGTCCTGAGGTTAGTTTACCTTAGTTTAAGTAGTTTGTAAGCTACGCACTAATAACCGAGCAGTAGGTTCCGATAGGTTAACAAACATATTTGAAGTACTGCAGTTAGAACACACATCAACATAGTTGACAAGCGGCTTCTATATTCCTTATATGTCCGTGGGAAGCCGACAATGTTACCTAGGTAACAAAGACATGTTGTCCATGTAAGGTGTCGAAGCAAGTTGTCAGTTATACGTTCTAAAGTGGCCGGAGCATTACGTACTCCAAACGACATGACTCTGAATTCATAGAAGCCGTCAGGTGCAATAAAAGCAGTCTTTTCCCTCTGAGCTTCGTCAACCTCAATTTGCCAGTAACCTGTCTGCGTGTTCGTAGTTGACAAGTATGTAGTTCCTTTAAAACAGTCTCATGTGTCGTGAATGCGTGACAATGGGTAGACATCTTTCTTTGTGATTTTGTTCAGCCGCCGATAGTCGACACAGAAACGCCACTTGCCATGCTTCTTCTTCACGAGGACCACCGTAGACGACCAGGGAATCTAAGGAGGTTGAATGTCATAGTTCAACATCTTTTCCACTTCTTCCCGAATTAACCGTCTTTCAGCTGGCGACACTCTGTGCGAACGCTAGCTAAATGGTGGATGATCGCCTGTACTGAACGGTGTTTTAACATGGACCGTTTCATCTGGCTCTTCTCCTGCCTGGCCCTGAATGCACAAGAAATTTGGTGTAGTATGGCTAACACCTGCTGACGTTGTTCTTTGGTCAGACTGGACCCCTACATGCAATTCCTAAGCAGTTTCCTCTAGTGCGTTGTCAGCAGTAACATCAGAGTATGAGACTTCGTTGATGATATTGAGCTGGCAGTCCTGGACTGGTTCAGTTGTTCCAATGCATATTCCCTTAGGAATGAGTTGTAATTGCTCGCGAAAATTAGTGATCTAATGTTCTCCTCGACCACTTGTAATGCTTATTATAGCCGCTGGTATGTAGATATCCTTCGTTATACTGCTTAGTTTTTTGCAATCTAGAAGCACTTCACACTTCAACTTCTTATCTCTGCTGATGACTGAAACTCTTCTCATTATTAACCACTTAATCATCATCATCATCATCATCATTAGAGACTGATTATGCCTTTCAGCGTTCAGTCTGGAGCGTAGTACCTCTAATAAAATTCCTCCATGATCCCCTATTCAATGCTAACATTGAGGCCTCGTCTGTTGTTTTGCCTTTTACTTCAAAATCATTCTGCACCGAATCTAAGTACTTTCTTCTTGGTCTACCTCGACCCCGCTTACCCTCCACTGAAGAGCTCATGAGTCTCTTAGGTAACCTAGCTTCTCCCATGCGTGTAACATGACCCCTCCATCTCAGTCTGTTCGTTGTAACTGCTTCATCTAAATGCCTGAATTAATTTCTACCGCAAGAAAAAAATCAAAAATGATATATTGTGCTCAATATTGGGGACTTCGACCATTTATATCATCAAATATAAGAAATGTTATATATAGTTGGTATAATTAGGTATGTGTCAAATTTGCGACATCAGGCATTTGAGAAATAAAACGCTTACAACTCTTCATTGAGGGAAATTTTTTTATTGTCCTCATAAGATTTAATGAAAAAAATGAACATACATTTGAATTACAATTATGGTTACTTATAAATCTAATGCAGAGGATCAACATTTCTTTACTCATGAAATTGCCTAAAAAAATACGAATTTTTGTGGTGAAGTTTGCATTTCGCACACATAATGACTGTCTGCCCTTTACTGCTGGGTCTTTTGCATCTTTGCCTTCCTGTTACACAAGGCCAATGAACTACTCCATCGGTACGGGTAGATTTATCAGGGACTGGTTTCATTGGACCCTGACGCTTCTTACGTTGAATTTCCTTTTCCATACTTAGTGAGGGCCTAACTCTCTTTTTTCGTGTCATGTCTTTTCCTTGCTTACAGAGAGCATCTGCTATTCTGGATTTGAATTCCAGAAGATCATGTTGTTTACGACGGGGAATTTGCAAAGCATCACAATCCCTTCGATACAGCAACCACGAATTCACTATCACAAGATCAACTAGGTGGAAAATCAATCTATGGTAATATTTCCTTGAATTTACGAAAATCCTATAATAGGAATTTAGAGCGTCAATAAAAACCCACCCCTCCCATGACTGTATTGTAAACTGTAACAATGCTACGGCATGGTATTTGAGTGCGTGCTTTTTCTTTTCCGTTCCATCTTTTTATTGTGCTCACCGGATGAGCAGATGCAAATGTACTGGCAATAATTACACCTCTGTTGTCAAACCATTTTACTGCTCTGATCCCTACACTTTCAACCGTAGCTTCCTTTTCTTCGAAAGACCCCCTCCCTTGTTTCTTGAGGTTGCTATCGGTTTGAAACGTACAACCTGGAAGACGGTTTGAGCGGATAGTTCCCAATGAATAAATCCCCCTTTTCATCAATGCAACAAGCAGATTGGTAGACGAAAACCAGTTGTCAAAAACAATAGATTATTCTGGCCATGTTCAATAACTTGTGCAAGGCGTAACACAATATTTCCAGATGCACCTATATCCGGACAACCTGTCACTGGCATTAATTTTCCCTGTATAAATCTCAAAATTGTACACCAGACATTCGTGTAACATAAAATACATATTTTATAGCCCCATTTGTTGGGCTTCTTGAGCAAATATTGCTTCAGTGCACACTGCCCCGTGAATGGAACCATCTGCTCATCAACACACATCAGCATTTTAGGTATGGCTTGAAATTTTGGAAGCAGTGAATCAATTACTGGACGTATTTTGGACAGTCTATCCCTCTTTGGATCATCAGTGTTCAGCATTTTGTCATTATCGTTGAAATGCAGATTTCTCTTGATGTCTTTCCACGAATCACGTGACATAACATCGGCAACATGGGGCAGTCGACTCGCCATTGCCCAGTACATATCGGTGCGAGGGAGATGATAAATTGACATATATAAAACTGTGCCCAGAAAGATGCTCAAGTTCGTCTTTTGTAAGTCGTAGTGGCTTATTTACGTTCTTCCCAGTGGCGTACGTGTTACGTGTAGTCGTCAGAACGGCTTCCTCAATTTGTAGTTCAGACCTTCCACAGTCAATGACAGCCTGGTATGCATGAAAGAAGTCCCATCCGAGGATGGCGCAAAGGCTACATTCTGTTTTAACGACGAATTCAAAAGGCTGCGTCCCTTTGTTGTAGTTATTCTTGCGACACACGCTCTTGCTGGCCGGACGTATTTTCCTATTGCGACTTCAGCATTGTCATGACGTCATGCATCTTGTAGGGTTGCCCAGAAATCCGTAAGAGTTAGAATCTTCTAAACAGCATTTTGCAAGACATCAAAATTTGATCAAAAACATTCGTGTCTGGAAAGGTAAGTAGCCATCAGAGGTTATTAAACAAAGAAGAATGTTGCTGGAGCAACTCTGTATCAATTCTGGACTTCTGGTGTGTTAAATTTCCTCCTGGAGTTGCCCAAGTCTGTCGGGATGGAAAATGGGCATAGATGGTTGCAGGTGATCAGTCACGATGCGTACGTACGGGTCACCTATCAGCATCGTGTCTAGACGTGTCAGGAGACTCATATCACTCCAACTCCACGCACCCCACGCTATTACGGAACCACCAGCTTCAACAGTTCCAAACGACATGCAGGGTCCATGGAGTCATGGGGTCGTCTCCATACCTTTACGCGTCCACCCACTCAATACAACTGGAAACGGGACTCGGCAGACAAGGCAACGTATATCTAGTCTTCAACAGTTCAATGTCGGTTTTTACGGACCCAGGCGAGGCGTAAAACTGTGTGTAATGCAGTCAGCTAGGGTAGTCAAGCGGGCTTTTGGTGCCGAAAGCCAATATTCATGATAATTCATTGAATGGTTCGCTCGCTGACACTTGTTTGTTGCCCAGAATTGAAATCTGAAGCAATCTGCAAAAGGGTTACGTTCAAAGATTCTCTTTAGTCTTCATTTGTCTCGTTCTTGCCGGATCTCTTTCCGGCCACAGAGATGTCGGACATTTAATATTTTTACAGATTCCTAAAATTCACGGTGCTCTCGTAAAATGGTCCAACAGGAAAATCTCCACCTCTTTGCTACCTCGGAGATGATGTGTCCTATCTCTCGGGCACCGACTGTAACACGACGTTGAAACTAAGTTAAGATCGTGATAACCTGCCATTGTTGCAGCACTAACCGGTCTAACGCCTGATGTCATATATTCTATGAATATTAAATAATAACAACTGCAGGATCAGAAGTGACGTCTGTTCTCTCGCAATAATATGCATATATAATATGCCGGTGACGGGCAATGATCCTATCGTTAGTGGGGAGGGGTGGGCAAAGTTTGAAGCCCTTACTCTTACGGGAATTAGTTAAACTACGAGTTTGAGTACTGTGGGCAGGGCGAAGCTGGGAATTTGTATCTGACGGGTGGCGTACTTAGGTAGTCCTTGCAGGTGCGGTGATCACTGTGTCCCCAGTGGTGTAGGGGTCAGCGCAACTGCCTAGAAATCAGGAGACCCGGATTCGAATCCCGTCTGGGTACACATTTTCAGCTTTGCCCAATCGCAGTTGATGTCATATATTCCATGAATATTAAATAATAACAACTACAGGATCAGAAGTGACGTCTGTTCTCTCGCAAAAGACGCCACATGTATATATATCTTATACAGGCGTTGCCGAGCGCAACTCTGAGTGTATATACATCTATATGGCTGCATACGCTTATTTATAACAGTTTCTTTGGCTCTTCAGTGTAAGTCGCTCTCGTAGGAAAAGCTCGTATAGAGGCGTTTCGACAATAATATTTGCAGAATTCAGTACCCGAATGGAATGGAAAAAATGTTTCATGGCCGTTACGACGAGAGTTTCCTGCAGCCACGCACCTGGCAGTGGTTTGCATGGCATGGATGTAGATATAGACGCAGGCGCACTTTCTTTCAAATGTTCGAATTTCGTTCACTGCAACATGTTCAGATGTTTGTAAAAATGTTCAAATGTTTGTTAAGCTTAAGGGACTTAACTGTGGGCTCATCAGTCCTTAAACTTACATACTACTTAAGAACTATCTTACACTAAAGACGACACAAACATCCATGCCAGAGGGGGGATTCCAGCCCCCGACCGTAGCGGCCGTGCAGACTGTGACTGGTGCGCCACAGACCGCTCGGCCACTGCGGCCGGCCAGATGTTTGTAAACCTAAGGGACCAAATAGCTGTGGTCATCGGTCCCTAGACTCACAAAATACTTAAACTAACTTACACTAACAACAACAACTGCGGTTTCGCCTAAGTATGAAGTGCGCGCCACGTACTTACGCCGCGCGCCGCCATGCACGCACGGCGCGACGTTCTTACGACGTCAGCCACGAGCGCCCTCTGCTGCAACTCCGCACTGGACTGCATCGTTCACTTGGGAATCAGACAGGCACCAGTTAAGACTTGGCTATCAGATAAGCACTGGGTATCATCAGTAGGCAGGCCTCTATCTAAACTATGTATCAGCATTCTGCAGTCAAGAACTATGTAAAAGTTAAGTATTACTAAGTCTCTATGAAATATATATCTCGTTCTAATTTACTCTAGTGTTTCTAGTTTCTGCTGTCCCACTGGCTGGTCACCTCCGTACCTGCACACGGGTGCATCCTTTATTCCTGTGTCGGTCTCCTTCTACTCGGCCACCGACATCTACGACAAACGGCGTATACGAGACACAAAAACAATAACAACAAAACAACAACAACAACACACACACACACACACACACACACACACACACACACACATGCTCGAGGGAGGACTCGAACCCTTGACGCGACCGGATGTGCGATCCGAAACGTGGCGCCCTAGACTGCTCGGCTCGCTTTCTTTCTAATATTGTTCGTAATTGGAGAAAACGTATCGCTCTGAAAATAAGGTTCACAAATAGAGGTACGCTATTATAGTTGGTTATTTACTAAAGCTGCCTCATAATTGCCAGGGTAATGATGCCAGAGTAATGATTAACAGTGACAATTCATAAAAAGAGCCAAGGAGAAATTCCTTTGCATTTGCCGCAATAAAATCAACTGTACTAACTGGTTGGTTAGAGAAGAAGGTGGAGTTCCCAAATCGATGTGAGTGGAAATGACAATCAGATTGTGATGAAAATCCTATAATCGTTTTGACATTCTGAAAGTATTTACCATTGGTGAATGCGATACCTCCAACTAATGCAGCAAATAATTACTGTATTATTGTTAACATGAGATGATTATGCCATAATTTGTAACAACGTCTACCTTCCCAACTCAACAGTAATCAAAGCAGCAAATAATGGAATGTCCTCATTATTTACGATACCGAGGAAGAAACATTTCTAAATATAACATTGATCTTCTGCATCACTCAGTGAATTAAAAACACAAATTTCGTCGTATTACAGATATTTACGTTTGCGTTTTTACAAGGAAGGAGCTAAGGAAGAAGCAATTGTTGAAACATATACGAAATTTTCATTCCTCTTACGTTCACAGTTAAGGTTATGTATGCCTGCTTCCTTTGTCATTCCTGTGGTGTAGCACAAGTACAAAGTGCGCGCCACTTACTTTCGCCGCGCGCCACCATGCACGCACGGCGCGGCGTTCTTACGACGTCAGCCACAAGCGCCCTCTGTTACAACTCCGCTTGTGGCCTCCACTGAACGACATCGTTCACTTGGGACTGAGATAGGAACCAGTTAACACTTCTGAATCAGATAGGCACCAGTGAAGACTTTGCTATCGGATAGGCACTAGGCCGGCCTCTAGCTCAACTATGTATCAGCATTCTGCAGTACTGATCTATGTAAAAGTTAAGTATTGTATACATTCTGTGCAATATATATCTCGTACTAATTTACTCTAGTGTTTCTAGTTTCTGCTGTTCCACTGGCTGCTCACCTTCGTTCCTGCACAAGCGTGCTTTCTTATTCCTGTGTCGGACTCTTTCTACTCGGCCACCGACACCTACGACGGAAACGAGACACAAAAGCGGCGACGAGGCTGGGACACAAAAGTGGCGACGAGGATGGGATACAAAAGTGGCGACGAGGAGCGATAGACGAACCTTGGACCAGCAGCCAGACAGCAGCAGTCGGAGCACACAGAAATTGCTCCCACCCACCAACCCTTACTATAAGAATTTTGGGGGAACATATTCTGATACGTGTTTTGTGGACTTTTTTGTTGCAGAGTGTCCTCTTTCATATTGCATTTGTGTTTTGTTATAATTTACTTATATGCGAGGCGCCTAATCGGTCAGCATGGCCACTACCCCGAACCCAAACTTAATGGAAATTATTCAGTTACAGACGGCGCAAATCACACAACTCCTGCAGGCAGTGTCCCAGCTAACAGCGCAAGCAGCTAACCAACAACAACAGCCGCCGCTTCAGCAGCCCACACCTGCCGCCGCAACGCTTCCTACGTTTCGCCAGTACAACGAACAAGAGGAAGAATGGAGTGACTACTTCGCTCAATTTCAAGAACTCGTCGCAGCTCATCAAATAACAGGTCAGACAGTTAAACATTTCTTTCTCCCCGTAGTTGGCACCAAGACTTTCGTCTTACTGCAGAAACTTTCCCCGCAAGCATCCCCTCGTGATGTAGACTTTGAACAAATTGTAGAGGCACTAAATGCTCATTATGAGAGAAAAGTTCTCGTAGCTGCGGCACGGTACCGATTTTTCAGACTTAAAAAATTACCTAAGCAGTCACACCAGGAATGGATCACTGAGTTGAAGGGCTTAACCCGCAAATGTAAATTTACTTGCTCTTGTGGACTTTCTTATAGTGACGTTATGTTGAGGGATGCGATTACGTAGAACCTCCAGGACCCCAGAATTAAGGCAGCAATTCTAAAACAGTCTGACCCCTCATTAGACAGTGTACTGCAGCTTATTGAAGTGCATGATACCTTTGACTTAGCAGATGTAGAAATGCAAAGCCATAGTGTAAATTCAGTGCGCCGCAACGGACGCTTTCCTAGCCGTAGTTCTCAGTATAGCACTAGTGATTCTTTAAATACTACCGGCCGTGCTGAACAGACAGTGAACAGTAGCCAGTGTCAAAGTGCGACACAAAGGTCGCCCCGTCGTGTTAGAAAAAGTAATTTGAATAATGGGCACCTACGTTCTATGCAGAAAAATGTTCGTAAGTCTTGCCCCCAGTGTGTATCTCGCCACAAGCGTGCACAATGCCCTAATCGCAACGCGACGTGTTATCAATGTGGCAAATCAGGACACGTACAAACAGTGTGTATGCAAAATAAAAATTGCAAGAACGGTGCCGTTAGAAACAGTACTACGCACAGTGCACGAACATTCTTACAGTTAATGTTATACACGCTGTGGATTTGAACGGTGCTTCGGTTGCCTACGGCCTACGGCAAAACTATGTAGTGAGCGACGTCGCAATCGCCGACGAGCGCGTAAAACAGTGCAACGGAAAAGGGTTCGGGACAAGCAAAGTGACTATGTACAGCGCAATCCTGTAGTGAACCTAGTACCTTCTCCAACTTCTCCTTGTAAAAGTGCCCAGTACTATGTAGCTAGTGCCAGTAGACATGATGTAGCTACTCAAAAGTTTAGTGCAGTAGTTAGTGAGTCTGTAGTAGCCTCGCATTGCGCGGACGCCGATCCGGCGGTAGTGCCATCTAGTGACAGTGTTGTTAATCCGCTGCGTGCCGAGTCTGCGCCGCTTACTTCACTACGCGGCCCGCACATGCGGAACAAACAAGATGTATTAGACGTTGCCCACATTCGCGCACCTGTGGAGCGCCGCAAGCAAAAACTTTTTGTGACTCTTTACATAGACAATATGACTGTGCAATTTCAGCTTGATACTGGTTCCGCTGTTACTTTAATGAATAAAGACACTTATGAACTGCTGGGTTCGCCAAAATTGTCGCCGTCCCAACAAGTGCTAACAGCGTACACAGGTCAAAATATTCCCGTGCTAGGAACGTGTAGCCTGCCTGCTTCTTTTCAAGGTGTTACGAAAACTGTCTCTTTTGTAGTTCTTCAGGCCAAATCTACACATAACATTTTTGGACTCGATGCCTTCGACTTGTTTGGTTTATCAATTCAGAGAGATGTGCTTCAAATTTCGTCAGTAGTGCCTCAGGACAAAATCAATGCATTGTGTGAAAAATATAGTGACTTGTTTTCGCCGGATCTAGGTTGTGCAAAAGACTTCGTGGCACATGTAACTTTAAAAGAATCTGCAGTTCCAAAATTTCGTAAAGCTAGACCAGTGCCTATAGCAATGCGTGATACAGTTGCTGCAGAACGTAAACGTTAGCAAGATAGTGGTGTGATTTCTCCTGTTTCTGCGAGTCAGTGGGCCTCGCCTATAGTAATTATACACAAGTCGTAAGGAAAACTTCGTCTCTGTGCGGACTTCAAATCAACAGTGAACAGTCAAACAATTGTAGACACATATCCCCTGCCCAGACCTGAGGAACTTATGGACAAATTAGGACAGTCTCGCTTCTTTTCTAAGATTGATTTAGCAGAGGCATACTTACAGTTTCCGCTTGATGACGAGTCAAAAACGTTTTTCGTCATTAATACTCACATGGGCCTTTTTCAATTTCAACGCCTCCCCTTTGGCAGTTCTTCCGCCCCCGCTATATTTCAGCGCTTTTTGGAACAGCTGACAGTTTCTGTACCATGCTGTTCGAACTATTTAGATGATATAGTGCTATCCGGACGAACAGTTGAAGAACATTTAGCAAACCTGGAGTGCCTTTTCAAAGTGTTGACTGCAGCAGGTCTACGTTGCAATAAAGCAAAGTGTTCGTTTTTTCAAACTGAACTAGAGTACCTGGGCCATGTGATTAATGCCCAAGGAATCCATCCCTTACAGTCACATCTTCGAGCAATCAAAGACTTGCCTCCTCCTAAGAATGTGCACGAACTGCAAGCAGTAATGGGAAAGTTTAACTATTATTTCAGGTTTATTCCCAAGGCCTCTCAGATTGCAGCTCCACTGCATCGCTTACGTAGGAAGAATGTTCCTTTTGTATGGTCTAAAGATTGCGAAGTTGCTTTTGACAAATTAAAGTCTGCACTACTCAGTGATGCATGTTTGATTCCCTTTGACCCACAGAAGCCCGTAGTGCTAGCAGTTGATGCCTCGTCGTACGGTCTGGGTGCAGTTTTGTCACATCGCATTGGATCTCACGATCGACCTATTGCCTTTGCGTCCAAGCTACTGACGCCAACGCAACAGAATTACAGTCAGATAGAAAAGGAGGCCTTAGCAATCATTTACGGCGTCACAAAGTTTCATCATTATCTCTATGGCAGAAAATTCTATTTGTTGACAGACCACAAGCCTCTCAGGTCGTTGTTCTCACCCACAAAGCCAATTCCGCCACGAACGGCACGAAATCTTCAGAGATGGTCCTTGATATTGTCAAATTATCAGTATGAGATTTTGTACCGACCTACCTCTAAACATGCCAATGCGGACACACTTTCCCGACTTCCGGTTGGCCGGGATGTGTCGTTTGATTCTTCGGAAATGGCATGTTGTCAGATAGACTCCAGAGATGCTTCCGCTGTCGCAGATTTCCCTTTGAACTCTCGTCGGGTTGCACAGGAAACAGCTGCGGATGCAAACCTAAGTGTGGTAGCACGTTTTGTTCGCTTTGGTTGGCCTGCCAGAGCCAAAGACATTCAACGGCCTCTGGTTCGACGTTATTTTGCACAACGTCATGCATTATCTTTAACTCAGGGTGTTCAGTTGTTACATACGGACAACGACCAAACAAGAGTGATTGTTCCTCGTTCCCTGCAACGAGAAGTGTTACGCCTCCTGCATCAAGGACATTGGGGCATTGTTAGGACAAAGAAATTGGCCAGACGTCATTGTACCTGAGTTGGTATGGACTCACAGATAGAGAGCATGACGTCACAGTGTACTGTTTGTGCGGAGCATCAGGCGGCTCCTCCGCAACGTTTCTCAGACTGGCCACGCCCCAAGGGACCATGGCAACGTTTATACATTGACTTTGCCGGACCTTTCTGGAACACGCGCTGGTTAATTGTTGTAGACGCTTTCAGCAAGTTTCCTTTCGTGATTGCCATGAACTCAACGACGGCGTCTAGTACAATCACTGCCTTAACATCAGTGTTTTGCATCGACGGTTTGCCTGAAACTATCGTCAGTGACAATGGACCTCAGTTTGTCAGTGCGGAATTTCAACAGTTTTGTCGTGTGAATGGCATTCAGCATATCACCACCGCACCTTTTCACCCTCAGTCCAATGGTGAAGCAGAACGTTACGATCGAACATTCAAGTCTCACATGGAAAAGATGAAAGGTCAGCACTCCAGGCAGCAAGCTCTTCAAATTTTCCTGTCTACGTATCGGTGCATGCCACGTGACGGCCCGTCTCCTGCCGAGCTGCTACACGGCCGCCGTCACCGCACTCTCCTTCACCTGCTGCAGCCTCCCACGCACCGAGTCGGTTCGTATGGCGCTTCGCGTTTTCAGGTTTCTACGCCGGTGCTGTACAGGGTGTTTGCTGGCAACAATAAGACAAGGTTACCGGGCATCACTCGGCGTGTGCTAGGTCGCAATATGTATGTTGTACGTTCTTCCACAGGGTCGGAGCTGCGGCGCCACGCAAACCAATTGCGCCTGCACAGGCCGCGCCATCCTGTCTCCGGTTTCTTGATTCCAGACCCAGTTCACCGCCAGGGAGCACAGCCACATCGCTCGCCGCCGGGTACAGCTTCCCCGCGCTACGAGATCCCGATGGATGTCGACGCGCCTCCTACGCAGTCGGCCCCTCTGCCTCCGTCGCCGCCTCAGCTGACAGCGTCACCTAGAGGGACTCCGGGACCGTGCGGGCCCCCCCCAGCTTGGGCCACGCACCTCAGAAGAAGATGACCTGCTCAATCTGGGCGGAAGCCTGCGCCCTTCCCCTCGTTTTGGCGGGTTTTCCGGGGGATCGCAAGGCGGATGCCGGGGCGCGGACGGCGTCTCGATCCCAGCCTCTGCTACGACGCCCGTTCCTCCAGTAACGCCTCCGCCCAGGCCCTCCTCCCAGTGCCGTCGCCGTGGCCCTCAGCCCTACGCCACGACGGCGCGGCGGTTTGGGGGGGGGGGGGGGAGGTGTGCGGTGTCGCACAAGTACAAAGTGCGCGCCACCTACTTTCGCCGCGCGCCGCCATGCACGCACGGCGTGGCGTTCTTACGACGTCAGCCACGAGCGCCCTCTGTTACAACTCCGCTCGTGGCCACCACTGAACGACATCGTTCACTTGGGACTGAGATAGGAACCAGTTAACACTTCGGAATCAGATAGGCACCAGTGAAGACTTGGCTATCGGATAGGCACTAGGCAGGCCTCTAGCTCAACTTTGTATCACCATTCTGCAGTACTGATCTATGTAAAAGTTAAGTATTGTTTACATTCTGTGCAATATATATCTCGTACTAATTTACTCTAGTGTTTCTAGTTTCTGCTGTTCCACTGGCTGCTCACCTTCGTTCCTGCACAAGCGTGCTTTCTTATTCCTGTGTCGGACTCTTTCTACTCGGCCACCGACACCTACGACGGAAACGAGACATAAAAGCGGCGACGAGGCTGGAACACAAAAGTGGCGACGAGGATGGGATACAAAAATTCCGTTCCCTTTTAGGGGCGGGAAGAGGAGAGGGCTGAGCGCAGAGCTATAATTGCTCTTCAGCCTACAATTTTAATAACAGATTAATAGTAGTATAAATTTTAAAAAGGTGTAAAAGATACGGACCTTAACAATTTAGTGGAGAAGAGATGCAAGTAGATGATCGTGGATGTTGTGTTTGTGTGTTAATCACGTATTGCAGATTGCGGTAAGAGTTACCAGTCAGAGGGAGGAGATGAAACAGCATAGATTACATGAAAAAGGCAACGACGGTCGATGACCGGGAAAAACAGCGGTGTCTGACTGTGAAGGCAACGTTGGGCAGCGAGGCCAGGCGGCAATGATGATGACAAGGTTGGCGAGACCGAAATTCCAACCTGAGAGTTGTTGTCCCAAGGAAGATCAGCAGCCGTGCGGGAGTAGCCGAGCGGTCTGGAGCGCCACGTTGCGGATCGTGAGGCCTCCCGCGTCTGAGGTTCGAATCCTCCCTCGTACATGGATATGTGTGTTTGTCCTTAGGTTAGTTTCACTTAGTTTATGTAGTTTGTAAGTCTAGGGACTGATGACCAACGTAGGTTGGTCTCACTGAATTACAAACATTTTAACTTTTGATTTGGAGAGCAGTAACAGTGATTCCAGCTATGATAGTGCCCATGTCAGCTTAGGACACTGGTGCTTGGGAAAACGTGTGTGCCTATAAATTGATTTCATTTCAATGAAAAGATAATGCCAGTCGGAGACGATTTACTTTTTCTACAGAATTACCAGAATTTCTTAACGACGCAGTTTTAAAGGCGTTTTAAAGACGACCAGCAAAGTACATTCACCTACTGATTTCTTACTTCAAAATTAGTACATTAATTAAAGAAATCATGGTTCCTTCTCTGTCTGGTTGAGACACTGTCATGCTGACCACTATTTTCATCGACATGAAACGTTTCTGATCAAGAGGCAATATTGTGGCATGGTGTCTCTAGCCACATACGTATCGATCTCATTAATAGTTGGCAACCTACACAAAACATATGAAGACTGGTGCATCAAATCTCTACAAGGTCGAATATAATTACAGACGCCGCAGTTCTTAAGCTGAAGCCACCTTTTAGATGTGTGATGCTTCTTTCAGCAGGTATTCACACGAGGACCGGGCCGCTGACAGGAATTCAAGGTTACTTGCGAGACATGGACGGGCTAGGGTAGCCGATGCAGGTGTGTGAAGCGGTTGTGCCTGGGCAGTTCTAAGGTTGGCACAACTTCCTTGTTAGCAGGATACTCAGGTTTGAGTACCGGCCCTGGCATAAAATTTCATATTAGCATACTGTTTGCCAGGAGCTGAGATAAAAATAACCCAAATGAAATCTATATTTATAACAGCTTGCAGCATCATATTGCAATGTCTATTCTTTCGGACCTATCTGAGTGAAGAGACGCCACAAATCATAATTACATAAAACGGTAGGTTATGAGTTTTCAATAGACTAGCACTATCAAGGCAGTGATAAGCCGTACGCTGGCTCCTCAGAACTGCTCATTGAAAGTTGGCAACAATCAGGAAACTTCGTGTCGCTTATTCCGTTTCGATATGCTGTCACTGATAGCGACATCAGTTGAATAAAATAAGTCGACAAGTGTAGTCAGTCACTGCTTCAAATCTCTTCTGAACGAGTTTAATACTTGTATGCTCATGAGAGAACATGGAAAGGGAACTACTCATTACAAATCTTTGTTGGGAAACCCTAACATACAGAAAAACAATGTCAAGGTTTTTCAAAAAATTAAAAAAAAATAATAAGAAAGGATATATATAGTAAAAACGAACCAACTAGCTTACAAATATTTTAAATGCAAGTAAATTGTGATGTAGTTGTAATCTCCTGAAGCAAGAAAATCATTTTGCTCGTTGCAGCTATTCATTCATTTCTTAGATACTGGTATATATCGAAATTGTCACCGGAATGTAAAAATCGTGAAATTGTTTGAGTGGAATAAATCTCATATTTTCAAATCATTTAACAAAACTTTAAACTCTTTTTTGTGGAAGATACTGCAAAAAAGCAAATGCCCACATGTAAACTTTTCGTCAGACTCTCAAATATTCACCATTTCTGACCGAATACATTCATACAGTTAATACAATTAAAGAATCCCTGAGACGGATTTACGTCTCTAATATATCAAAGACATTATTGATAGATCTGAAGCATTGAATTAAAGTTTGTGGTGCGGCCGGGAATCGAACCCGGACCTCCTTGCTTACTAGGCAGACGTCTTAACCGTTAGACTACCACACCACTAACGATTAAGGCGCCTCGGAATAGTCTATGTACGATTTCCCTCCACAACACAAACTTTAATTCAGCTTCTTTGTTCCAAAGATAATTGCCACTACTGCCAAGGCTCTCCCTGCAGCGGAATAGCACCTTAGCAATGGACATGGTGGAACAATCCTGTTACGGTGATATAAATATCAATTAATACAATTAAAGAATCCCTGAGACGGATTTACGTCTCTAATATGTCAAAGACATTATTGATAGATCTGAAGCATTGACGGTTAAGACGTCTGCCTAGTAAGCAAGGAGGTCCGGGTTCGATTCCCGGCCGCACCACAATTTTTAATTCAATGCTTCAGATCTATCAATAATGTCTTTGACATTCATACAGATTACAGAGTTATATATGTAACTTTCATGTATAATTTTCGCGAGTATAATTAACTGTTCATAATCCTTTGATCGTAATACACTTCAATGAAGAAATACTAGTACGTCAGCTGTAAATTTTTGTACACTAGCTACCATTAAGCTTAAGAGAAAAAAATTTGGTGATGTATTTATACAGGTGTGTGTTACCTTAATCAACAATTTCCTAGTATTTACATAGGCATAGTTATTACATCGGCAGGAGAAGCAGATTTGGTCTGAAGTCAGTAATTTCATTAACTTGCCTTTTATACAAAGGCGTAGCAGCAATATATAGCCGCTCAGTGGAATGCGTTCGCACGCCACAGAGGTTTCATTAACTCATTTCATGTCTGAGCGAGTAAGAGCAACTTATCAACTCACTCCGCAAGCCCTAACCACTTTGCGGCCAATGGCTGGGAAAATCTATTCCCTTCAGCGTCGACATAATGCCCATTATATCATAAACGATCCGCATTCCACGCTGACGCATAGCACCGATGCATCTAGTCGTGCGCAAATGCGTCATATATGGTATCCTCACTTTTAATACCTCTAGAAGGGAATACTTTGCGACATTCTATCTATATTTTACAATTAGCGGTAACAGGCTAGTGTATTTTGTTTCTATTTCTTCTTTGTGTGATGCTTTCCTTTCTTTTAAGAATGAGATACTAGGTAAATTGCACAAAATCGTATCACACATATTGTTTCCAGTTTTCTATTGAACTTGTCCTGCCGGCCGCGGTGGCCGAAGGGACTGAGGCGCTCCAGTCACGGTCTGCAAGGTCACTACGGTCGGGGGTTCGAATCCCCCCTCGGGCATGGATATTTGTGCCGTCCTTAGGATTAGCTAGTTGATAAGTAGCTTTTAAGTTTAGGGGCTGATGACCCCGTAGTTAAGTCCCATAAGCTTTACAAACATTTGCACATTTTTTTGAACTTGTCCTTTTTAGGCTTTAAAACATTTTCTCCGGAGAAGAGCGTTCATAATTAGCAGCAAAAATAAACGTAGTTGACGATGCTATTGTGCATAGGAAACTATCGTCATTGGACGGTCGTGCGGAGTTGCAGGACAACTTTTGCAAAATACCGGCTTTATGTGATGAATGACAGTCTTTTTATTTATTTTGTCTCGTCAGATTAGAGCCATCAGGATCTCTCTTACATCATACCGGGTTTTTGCACATACATGCACATGCATGTGAGTTACCTATAATAAAATATTATTTTTAATGGAAAATCGATTAACATGGTATTATGAACGTAATTTAAACACATTGAATACATGTAAAGAGGATGTAAATAAATAGTACTGACAATACTCTAAAAAGATTAATACTAGAAGCACTATTGATAATGTGTGTAACAACGTGAATGAGTATAAACCGATAAGATTAGTGGTGAAAATCTTGCCAAAGAGAAATGCCGTAATCAGAGTTCCGAGTAACGTCTCTCATTTTAAGAGGCGACAATATAGGAAGACACGTGTAATGTCTTACCCGTTGGTTCGCGACAGTTTCTGCATTAATTACAGTCAAAGTTTTAGACGAACTTTCGGTGTTGTAACAGTATGATTTATTGCATACACAGGACTGTACAATATATACATCAAATGAAAGGTACTGTGGTGGCAAGTCACGGACACAGCTACAACATGACTGAGGCACGCCTCGCACACCGCGTGCTCGCCGGTCGTGACGGCGCTGCAGGCCCTCAGAGGCGGCGCCATCGTGCGGCGGACTCGACCGTGGCGCGTCTTTCAGATGACGCGTACGGACGGGACGCGGCTTGCAGTGGCGCGCTCCAACATCCCTCCCTTCTTCCGGGAAGCCGACACCGCAGGTGGAGGTGGACGATGGCCGGCGACGGGAGTCCCACACGTTACCCTGCGGCGGTGGCGATCGCGACGGGGCGGGAGCCGGTCGGAGACGGCGAGCGCCTCCATCGCCTCATCTGCGTCGAGGAGATGTCGTCAGCACGTCGCTGCGCTGCCAACCAGTCCGGGGGCACGTAGGGTCGGTAGTGCCCACCCCGGCGGCGACCAGGTCGGGGCAGGGTCAGGTGACAGTGGCGGAGTGGCTGGTGGCATCTCGACGTTGCCACTGGAGGAAGACGCCTCCCCTACCGGCGCTCCCCCCACCGCTGGTAGCTTAACAACACAGCTGCGTCCGTAGCAGGCAGGAGACGAGGGCGACGGAGGGTACCGGCCGGAGTGTCGACCCGCGGGGAGAGAGGCCGTATCTCGACGTCATCATCAGCGGCCGACTGTCGGCGTTGTGGACGCCCATCCGTAGCGCCACTTCTCCGAGCCTCGTCGAGCGTCGGCTCCAACGGTAAGGCGTCGTCGTGGTGCTGGGAACGGGGCGATAACGCTGTAGAGGCCGCCGGGCGTGAGCTGTCGGCGGGATGAGGCTGGTGCCACCGTGATGCCGGATGGATTCGTTGCGCGACATCCGAAGCTACGGAGGGGTATCCGGGAGGCACAGACTTGAGATCTGCAGGCGGTGGGGTGAGGCCCCACCGAGGACGTGGCTGAGATGGCGGGAGATCGTCACCCCGTCTGCATCTACCACGCACATCTGTCGACCACGCGAACGCCGTACTATCCCTGGCGTCCACCCTGGGCGGCGGCCAAATGTGCGTGCCCAGACAGGGGCGTCTGGTACGTAACACTGAGGGTGTGCAGACGCCTCAGGTCGGGTCTCTGGCCACAGCAGGTGCAACACCTTCCGGGGCTGGCGGCCATGGAGGACCTCCGCCGGGCTCCGACCATGAATTGGTGTTGTCCGATAAGTACTAAGAAATAAACGGGGGCGCCGCCTTGGCGGACGACGTTTCCAAGCACTTACGAAGTTGTGATTTACGAGTTCGCACTATACGCTCTGCCTCCCCCATTGGATTGGTGGTGGAAAGGAGCCGAGGTGAGGTGGGAAATACCATTATTAGTGCAGAATTGTTGAAAATAAGACGACTCGAATTGTGGGCCATTATCAGAGACGAGCGTCCGAGGAAGGCCTTCAATAGCAAAGGTCTGTACCAGGGCTCTGACAATATCTTCCGCCGTAGTGGAACGCATACGCACGACGTACATATAATTAGACAGTGCATCTACCACCACGAACCACATTGTCTGACAGAAAGGGCCGGCCAAGTCCACATGAATGCGATCCTAGGGGTGCTCCAGAGTAGGCCACGTGGAAAAAGTGCGCCGGGGGGCAGCTTGCTGGTTAGCACACTGAGTACATGTACGAACCAACTGGTCAATGGCGGCATCGATTCTTGGCCAATATACAAAACGGCGTGCGAGCACCTTCATGCGTGTTATACCCCAGTGACCCCGATGTAACAGAGTTAACATACGAACCCGTAAGTCAGACGGAATGATGACACGAGGCTCGTCAGAAGCGGTACTGAGGAGGAGGACACCGTTGATAACTGACAGCCGGTGTCAAAGCTGGAAATAGGTACGCAGAGGGCCAGCGTCTTTCGCAGACAATCACTCAGACCACCCGGCGGTGAGAAACTTAAGCACCTCCCGGAACACAGGGTCCCGACAGATGGCTTGCACGACTCGATTGGCCGTAATCGGAAGTCGCTCAACAGCGTCGTGCAAACGTTCGTCAATCTGAAAAATCGCCACTTCGTCTTTGTCGAATGAAAGGTCAGGGCCCATGAGCAGACGGGACAAGGCGTCGGCATTGGCATGGTGCGATGAGGGCCGATAGTGATAGGCACTCAAAAACAGGGCCCAACGCTGGAGACGTTGTGAAGTCCGGTCTGGAAGATGAGAACGCGTACTAAACAGTGCTACCTGGAGTTTGTGATTCGTGATAAGGTGGAATTTAATGCCATAGAGGAACACATGAAACTTCCGAACAGTGTAAACAATCGCAAAAGCCTCTTTCTCAATCTGAGAATAATTACGTTGGGCATCTGACATCGTATTAGACGCGTAGGCAATGGTCTGCTCGGAACCATCATCCAGTCTGTGGACCAACACCGCTCCAATTCCGTGCTGAGAAGCATCCGTAGCTAGGACGAGCTGTCGGCCTGGTGTAAATGTGCCGGGCAAGGTGAAGACTTCAACATTGATTTGATGCGTGCGAATGCCGCCTCACAAGCAGACGACCACACAAACGGAACACCTTTCTTTCGAAGGGCGTTCAAAGGATGAGTGACCTCCGCCACGTTAGGAAGAAATTTGGAATAGTAGCTGACCTTGCCCAAAAAGGACTGGAGTTCCTGCAAATTGGTAGGACGAGGAAGATGGTCAATCGCCGTAACCAATTCTGACCTAGGGAGGACGCCATCTCGTGACACCAGGTGTCCCAAATACTCAATTTCAGGTTGAAAGAACTGTGATTTTTGAAGATTGCATTTGAGGCCTGTCGTGTGCAATTTCGTGAACAAGAGCTGCAGGTTGTTTACGTGATCTGTGAGGGAGGAACCGGTGACGATGATATCGTCCAGATAGTTCGCAATGCACGGAATGTCGTCCAATAACTGTTGCAAGAACCGTTGAAAAATCGCGGGCGCACTCGCGACCCCAAACAGCAGACGTTTGTAACAACACAACCCGAAAGGAGTATTGATAACCATGAATTGTTGAGAATCAGAATCTAAGGGAAGCTGGAGATACGCTTCCGTCAAATCAATTTTTGAAAAAACACTCACCGCCCGCCAATTTCTCATAAATGTCATCTGGGCGGGGAATGGGAAAACAATCTATCACTGACTGAGAGTTAACTGTAGACTTGAAATCACCGCACAACCGAAGGACTCCCGTGGGTTTCTTTATTATCACCAGAGGCGTCGCCCACATGCTAGAGGAAACTGGTTCGATGATACCCAAGTATCGGGCTCGATCCACGACAAGAAGAAAGACTTTTGTAAGTCAGGATCCGTTGCCTTAAAAGCCGCAAAATGCTTCTGTATGCTTCTGTAGACGCCGCACGCAGGATTCCCAGTCTTCCTTAGACTCTTGGAAAGCCGGAAAAACCGGTGGAGCGGGGGGGGGGGGGGGGGGTAGGCCTGGGGCGGCGGCGAAGGGGCCACAGCGGGACGAGAAGACGTAATCAACTCCGTAAGCAAATCTAGCTGTTGCTGCTGCTTTTGGAGTAACTGAAGCAACGCCGGATCCATAACCACCGCAAACAGAAAACACGCGTAAGAACGAAACTCGTCGCCAATTATACTGTTGTAACAGTATAATTTATTGCATACACAGGACGGTACAACATATACATCAAATGAAAGGTACTGTGATGGCAAGTCACGGACACAGGTAATGTTTACACATGAAACCGGCGAGAGCTACAACATGACTGAGGCACGCCTCGCACACCGCGTGCTCGCTGCAGGCCCTCAGAGGCGGCGCCATCGTGCGGCGGACTCGGCCGTGGAGCGTCTTTCAGATGCCGCGGACGGACGGGACGCGGTTTGCAGTGGCGCGCTCCAACATTAGGATTATTTAGGTTCTGCTTACAATCTGTCAGGCCGAATCGAGCCGGTGGCTTTGAAAATAGCACAACGTCTGGGCAGTTTTGCGCTTCATGTTCGAAACCTCATCAGTGTTGTTATTATTTATTCAATATTTTTTACTTTCTAATTATGTTTTGTGAATGAATCTTACAAACAAACAAAAATAAATACCTGGAAATTATTTACGATGAAATTATTGTAGTGTCTTGCCTATAATATTGTTGGTTATTTCTCATGTTAGATTTGTACCAATTAATGTGACACTGACATATCTGCTTTCCCATATTGCTCAGACTGTTGAGACGTTCTATGTCTCGAATGTATCTGTTGTTGTTGTTGTGGTCTTCAGTTCGCAGATTGGTTTGATGCAGCTCTCCACGCTAACCTATCCTGTGCAAGTCTCTTCAGCTGAGAATGCGTTCGACAACGTACATCCTTTTGAATCTGCTTACTGTATTCGTCCCTCGGTCTCCCTCTACGATTTTTACCCCACACACTTCCTTCTAATACTAAGTTGACAATTCCTTCACGTCTCAGAATGTCTCCTACCAATCTGTTAGTCGGGATATGCTAGAAATTGCTTTTCTCCGCAATTCAGTTAAGCACCTCCTCATTAGTCACTTGATCTACCCATCTATTCTTCATGATTCGTCTGTATCACCACAATTCAAAAGCTTATATAATATTTTTGTCTGAACTCCCTATCGTCCAAACTTCACTGCCATACAATGATACACTCCAGACAAATGCTTTCAGAAAGGACTTCCTAAAATTTACATTAATATTGGATGTTAACAAGTTTCGCTTCTTTAGAAATGCTTTTCTCCCCATAGCAATTCTGCATTTTATATCGTTTTTGCTTCGGCCATCAGAAGTTATCTTTCTACCGAAATAACAAAACTCATCTACTACATTTATTGTTTCATTACCTAATCTAATTCCTTCAGAATTGCCAGATTTCGTCTTCCCTTTCTACAATACTGCCTTCAAGTTTATTTCCTTTGTATAGGCACTCTATATATTCCTTCCACAGTTCAGCTCTCCCCTCTTTACTTAGTACTGGTTTTCCGCCAGAGTTCTTGATATTGATACAGCTGCTTTTCTTGTCTCCAAATATCTTTTTTGTTTTCCTGTAGGCGGTATCTATCTCTCCCCTAGTTATGCATTCTTCTACGGTTCTGCATTTGTCCTGTAGCCACTCCTGCTTAGCCAATCTGCACTTCATGCCAATCTCATTTTTCAGACGTCTGTACTCCCTTTTTCCTGCTTCACTTGCTGATTTTTTATATTTTCTCCTCTTATCAATTAAGTTCAGTATATACTTACTGTGTTATCCAGGGATTTCTATTAGGCGTTGTCCTTCTGCCTATATGATCCTCTACTGCCTTCACTATCCTATTTCTCAGAGCTACCCATTCTTCTTCTACTGTATTACTTTGCCCCGTTTCAGTCAATCCTCGCCTAATGCCCCCTCTGAAACTCTCAACCACCTCTGGTTTGTCCAGGTTCTATCTCCTAACCTTTCTACCTTTCTGTAGTCTCTTAATTTTTAATCTGCAGTTGATAACCAACAAGTTATGGTCAAAGTCTATATCTGCCCCTGGATATGTCTTACAGTTTAAAACCTGGTTTCTAAATCTATTACAAAGTCCATCTGGTACCTTCCAGTGTCTTCTGGTCTCTTCCACGTATACAGCCTTCTTTCACGATGTTTGAACCAAGTGTTGGTGATCATTAAATTGCGCTCTGCGCAAAATTATACCAAGCGATCTCCTCTTTCATTCCTTTTTCACAGCCCATACTCATCTACTACATTTCATTATCTTTCCTTTCCTACTACCGAGTTCCAGACCCCCATCACAATCAAGTTTTCGTCTCCCTTAAATCTCTTAATGATTTATCTCCTCATACATTTCTTCGATATCCTCATCATCGGCCATGCTAGTTGGCATATCAACTTGCACCACTGTGATCGGTGTTGGATTCGTGTCTATCTTTGCTACGATAATGCGTTCACCATGCTGTTCATAGTAACTTCCCGCATTACTATTTTATTATTCATTATCAGACCTACTCCTGCGTTACCACCAACTGAGTTTGTGTTTATAGCCCTGTACTCACCTGACCAGAAATCCTGTTTATCCTGCCACTAAACTTCACTAATCTCTACCATATCTAACTTAGACCTATCCATTTCTCTTTTCAAATTTTCTAACTTGCCTAAGGGTTAGAACATTCCATCCTCCGGCCCATAGAATGCTTGTTTTGTTTTTCTTGATGACGACATCCTCCTGAGTAGGCCCCGCCCGGAGATCCAGATGGGTGACTATTTTACCTCCGGAATATTTTACCCATGAAGACGCCATTATAATATATTCATACAGTAGAGCTGCATGTACGTGGGAAAAGTAACGACTGTATTTTCCCCTTGATTTCAGCCGTTCGCAGTAACTGCATGGCAAAGCCACGTTAGCTGATGATACAAGGCCAGCTCAGTCAATCATCCAGACTTGCCCCTGTAACTACTGAAAAGGCTGCTGCTCCTCTTTAGGAACCACACGTTTGCCTCGCCTCTCCAAAGATACCCCTCCGCTGTGGTTGTACCTACGGTTAGGCTATCTGTAACGTTGAGGCACGCAAACCACCCCACCTCGGCAATGTCTGTGGTTCATGGGGGTGGAAAATGTATCTATGGTCGGTAATACCCAAGACAGTGCACCACCTCCTGAAAAATAACAATCGGAATAAGTCATAGGAATATATGTAAGACTTAAGAGTGATATACAAAGATATGAGAATGTTGACAAAAGAGTGGGATACCTCCTAATGTGTTGTCGGACCGTTTTTCCGGCGAAGTGCAGCACCTAGACACGGCCTGAACTTACACGTTGCCGCAACTCCTCTGCCTGTGACATGGCGCATTTCCATTCATATAAATTCCACCGTTAGTTTCATTAATGCCTTAAAATGGTCTCCAGGTAGACGATCATCACTATTTTAATGCAGTGATTTGTTTCGTTGGACCCAGTCCTATCCATATACGACGGTTCGAACTTAAATAGTGGCAACTATTTTTTCACAATTGATACAAAAGCCTTACTTGTTTCAACCTGTTACTGTCGTTCAAAGTAGCCACCACCATTGTACAGAACCCTTTGTCGGCGATGTAGAAGTCGTAGCATACCGTTACGGGAGTCTGTTTTTTTGATTGAGCGAATGGAACGGTCTACGGCATGACGAATCTCTGGAACAGTTCTGAAGCGAAGACATGAAGTGGTTCCTTCATATACGGAATCAAATCAAAGTGACAAGGACTTAACTCCAGGAAGTATGATGGATGGTACAGTGCTTCACAGCCCCATTGAGTGAACACAGCGTCTAATTCTTGCGCTGTATGCACCAGCACATTGCCGTGCAAAATACTGGTTGGGTTGCGCAGAGTGTTCCTGCTTCTTTCGCAATTCTGGTCGCAGGTGATATTTGTAAAACGAACATTAATATTTTGCAATGACTGTCTGCCGTGGAGGAACGTAATGCGCTACGATAACACCATCACAGCGGTACACGAGAATCACCATACCTTTCACCATACTGGGGCACTGACGCACTTTCGACTTTCGCGGCGATCCATAATGACGCCATTGATTAGAGTGGCGTTTCATTTTTGGCACGTACTATCTAGCTCATATCGCATCCAGTATTACGATACGGTCTAAGAAAGCCTCTCCTTCACGCTCATAGAGTTGGAAGTACGTCTGAGCAGAGTCGTAATGCATACATTTCTGCATTTGTGTCAGTTAATGTGGAACCCATCATGAAGCAATTTTTCGCATGCCCAGGCGTTCCTTCCGGATGCGAAGGACAGTCGTGTGCACTATTTCGTGGGAAAGCTCACGAATCGTCTGGCGTCGACCACTGTCAACTAATGCGACAACAGTATGCACTTCTTGTCATGTACCGGTGGCTCGCCTGACGAGCAGACAACCCACAATGCAGGATACAAGCGCATGGATGCATAACAGTAAGGCGTCCCACAGCGGCGGTTCCGGAGTCACCAGACGCAACGAGCACCGCAATAGAGCGCACTAAACCGGAACTATTTTCCTCCGTACAGTCACGTGAGGCCAGCTCGAGACTGCCACATATCACTGCGTGCCGACTATTTAGGGTGGCGCAGTGGAACACGACCCAGTTCTCCCCCGACCGCCTACGAGAACCACAGCTGAAGGATCGCGACCGACGCCTCCGGGGAAGAGTCTCTGCCAGCGACGCCGCGCCTCCAGGACTTCCCACAACGGAATACGTCGTCCGGCTCCGTCTCCCTGGCCGTTCTCGCTAGGCTTACGTCATCTCCCTGGCTTGTACCTAATTGGTGAAGAAGAAAATTTTTAGTTGATATTTGTTGTTTTTGCCGTAGTTTCAGACGTTTGTTAGTTTGTTTTGTTTCCAGAAGATGATTAGTTCGTCTTATCAATGAACACAATTTCCGTATCAGTGACGTTCAGTCATAATATCCGAGGGGAGATATAGCATTCTTTTTCAGAGACGCTAGGATGACCTGCCCGAAGCATGTCTGCCACAGATTGCCGACCTTCGTTGAAGGCTTTTTACCAACGTGTCACTGTTATGCACGGCAATGCCGATTCCCCGCACACCTCTTGAAGACGTTTGTGACACTGTCGTGCTGTACAACCTCTGGCACATTCAATCTTGATACAACTCCATCGTTCCTGTTTCTAAAACATAAGTAATACCATTACGTTAGATCGCTCGCTCACAAGTGACCGTGTCTCCCTCGATTGTGCGCACGCCGGTGACGTGGGACGGGTGAGTCCATTTGCTCGGAGGTAAGGTAGGTATGTCAATAACGTGTGCAGTCAATGGCAATAGTAGATTCCATTGAATAGTGTCTCCACACAAGTGTTGCCACAATCTAAGTTCCAACACTCGTAAAAATAGCAGAAGTATTATGGAGCTACCACCGACTTGCCTTTTTGACAATTGAGAAATATAATGTCACAGGGTCTGCGTCACACTTTAAACCTACCGTTTGCTTTTACCAATATAAATTGGGACTCATCTGATAAGACCAAGGTATTCTAGTTATCTAGAGTACAAACGATGAGCTCACGAAAAATGTTCAAATGTTTGTACAGCTTGTGGGACTTAACTACGGGGTCATCAGTCCCTAAACTTACAAAATACTTATGAACTAGCTTACACTAAGGACGGCACAAATATCCATGCCCGAGGGGGATGCGAACCCCCGATCGTAGTGGCCGTGCAGACCGTGACTGGCGCGCCTCAGTCCTCTCGGCCATCGCGGCCGGCTGTGCTCACGAGCTCAGGAGATAATCAGAAGGCGATGTGATCCTCTCAGCCAAGATACTCTAGTCGTCATCTGCTACCATAATCCATTAACGCTAAATTACACCAAACTGTTAGTTTGTCGTACGTCGAACGTTGATTTCTGCGGTTATTACACGCTGTGCTGCAGCACTGACAACGGTATGCCAATGGCGCTACTTTCGACGACTGTGTGGGCTGTGGTGCGAGGCAATGCAAGAATTTTTTTTTCTTGCCACGTTCTCGACACTTGAATTTCGAAATACTGAATTCCATAAAGACTGCCTAAAGACTCATTCACGTAGCTACAAATACAGTCCAGTGTTCAAAGTCTGTCAATTCCCATCGTGCGGACATTATAAAGCTTGCTTGATGACACACCGAAGTATAAGTGACGGTTGTCCCATTGCACCGCTCTTTTATCCCTAGTGCACGTGATACCAACCACCAGCCGTATCTGTGTATTATGACTTTCGTCACCTATTATACGGGATAGTTATAATGAAACTTTGCCTGTTTAACCCATTATACACTGTAACTAATTATCGTACGAATACCAGACTTAGTGGCACTAATGTGCAGAGTATAGGGTGCACGATTCCTACCCGTCACATCGCCACCGTCCCACTCCCACTATGGCCACCAGTTGCCTTGATGGGACATCGTAATTCATAGATTAATATACCTTACCAGTCACAGTGCACTTTCTGACGTTTAACGTGAAGTTTGTCAAATGGAGTAAGGCATTATTTGTGCTGTGTTATCAAAACAACAGAAATACTGCAGCTAAACTTCGAGAATATCGCCGGCTGAAACGGTTACGGAAGGGTTCTCTTTCTCTACCTGATGTGAAAAGCATGATGAAGTTTGAATCAACTGGGGAAGAACTGGGCGTTCCTCCAGGAGGTGGCAGACGACTAGTGTCATCACAGGTGGTAGACGAAATCTCCCGATGGATCAGCAGTGTACGTGCTATGTCACGACAGTTAAACATCCCATGGTCCACTGTACTTAAGGTGCTTCGAACCATTCTCAAATGGAATCTGTACAAGATGCATATCGTACAGCATCTTGCACCACAGGACATAAAACAAAGCCTTCATGTCACTCTCCAATTTCTAGCAAGGACTGAAGTTTACGCGGTGTGGCCGTCCACCACCCTATGGACAGACCAAGCTCGTCTGGCACTCTTTACAGTGACTCACATAGTGCTTGACAGATCGGTAGAGTCCTTTCCAGTAATACCTGCGTCTGATTCTGTCTAGGGTCTTCACGAATCCCAGATGACCGGATATTGGAGCATCATGGAAATATTTGAGAATAGCTGGCTGGAGATGAGCTGGAACAACAAGTAGCCATTTGGGGCCCAGTGGATCGTAGTTGCTCTTGTACAATGTTCCGTTTATAAGTTGGAACTCTCCATTGGTCGGTTCTCCTTTCTATCATTTTTTGCAATGGAAGCAGGCTTGACTTCGAAGGCAACTAAACACAGCACTTATACTGAAAGCACGTTTATTACGAACTCAACATACACGCAGCACTGACTGCCTCTCAGGCAGAGTGCTCTGCTATTTATACACAGACAGAATTTACCAGAAATTAGAAGAACAATTAACATAAGAAACAAGTAGAATTTACAAGTGAACATAAGAAAGATGTAAAACCTTCTGGAATTGTAAATTGCAAAGAAATAAATTTTTGCCAGTGGGCGGGATTGAACCGGCGATCTTCTGCTCCGCAGTCCGTGACGCTATCCCCTACGCCACGCCGGCAGTTTGTGTTCGTGGTCTCTCGCGGCAATATTAGTCGGAGGAGATTTCAACCTTAAGAGTATAGATTGGGACCTCGCTAGTTACATTTCAGGCGGTACAGACAAGCAGTCTTGCGAGCTACTTTTGGACACATTCTCCGAAAACTGTCTTGAGCAGTTAAACCGGCAACCCACGCGCAATGGAAATATTCTAGACCTAATAGCCACAAACAGGCCTGACCTTATTAACGATGTCCGTGTAGAGACAGGAATTAGTGATCATGATATCGTCATAGCGTCGATGGTGACCAAAGTTCATCAATCAATCAAGAAGGCTAGGAGCGTGTTTTTGTTGGGAAGAGCCGATAAGCAAATGTTACGATTGCACTTAGAAAATGAATGGGCATCGTTTAATTCCGGGACTATGGATGTAGAGGAATTGTGGACTAAATTTAAGTGCATTGTTAATAAAGGGTTAGAGAAATATGTGCCAGTAAAGACGATTAAGGATGGAAAAGATCCACCGTGGTATAACAATAATGTTAGAAAGCTGCTGAGAAAGCAAAGGTTGTTGAACTCTCGATTCAGAAAAGAACACGCATATGATGAAAGGAAAAAGTTAGTAGAGATTCGTGCGTCTATAAAAAGATCGATGCGCGAAGCATACAATAATTATCACAGCCATACCTTAGCAAAAGATCTTTCCGACAACCCGAAAAAATTCTGGTCCTATGTAGAATCGATAAGCGGGTCAAAGCCCACTGTCCAGTCACTCGTTGATCATTCCGGGGCAGTAATAGAAGAAAGCCAACGGAAAGCTGAAGTTCTAAATTTAACCTTTAATAAATCTTTCACGCAGGAGGACCGCTCAAATGTACCATCATTTGATCAACGTACTAATTCCGAAATGGGGGACATAGCAATAGGTATTTCCAGTGTAGAGAAGCAGCTGAGAGACATCAATTTCGTTGACATCAATTTCATGTAGAGTTTTGGAGCATATTCTCAGTTCGAATATAGTAAATTTCCTTGAAACGGAAAAACTTCTTTCCATGAATCAGCACGGGTTTAGGAAACGTCGTTCATGTGAAACTCAGCTTGCCCTTTTCTCACATGACATCTTGCGAGCCATGGACGAAGGGCAACAGGCTGATTGTGTTTTTCTCGACTTCAAAAAGGCGTTCAACACGGTGCCACACTGCAGACTGCTAACGAAGATACGAGCTTATGGAATAGGTTCACAGATTTGTGACTAGCTGGAAGACTTCCTGAGTAATAGAACGCAGTTCGTTGTTCTCGACGGCGAGTGTTCATCAGAGAAGAGTGTATCGTCAGGCGTGCCCCAGGGGAGTGTGATAGGGCCGCTATTATTTTCTATCTATATAAATGATCTGATGGACAGAGTAGGTTGTAATTTGCGGCTGTTTGCTGATGATGCTGTGGTGTATGGGAGGCTGTCCTCTGTAACTGACTGTAATAGCATTCAGGATGACTTAGACAAAATTTCTAGTTGGTGCGAAGATTGGCAGCTAGCTCTCAATGTAGAAAAATGTAAGGTGATGCGCATGAGTAGAAAAAACAATCCGATAATGTTCGAATACAGCATTAGTAGTGAGCTTCTTGATGCTGTCGTGTCGTTCAAATATCTAGGCGTAACATTGCAGAGCGATATGAAATGGAACGAGCATGTAAGGACAGTTGTGAGTAAGGCGGACAGCCGACTTCGGTTTATTGGGAGAATTTTGGGAAGATGTACTTCACCTGTAAAGGAGACCGCGTATAAAACGCTTGTACGAGCACGTCTTGAGTACTGCTCAAGTGTTTGGGACCCGCAGCAGATCAGTTTAAAGGAAGACATAGAGGCGGTTCAGAGACGAGCAGCTAGATTTGTTACCGGTAGGTTCGACCAATGCGCGAGTGTCACGGAAATTCTCCGGCAACTCAATTGGGGATCGCTGGAAGAAAGACGACGTTCTTCTCGTGAATTTCTGTTAAGTAAATTTAGAGGGCCGGAATTTGAAGCTGAGTGTAGTAAGATCTTGCTGCCGCCTACTTACATTTCGCGTAAAGATCACAAAGACAAGATATGAGAAATTAGGGCTCGTACGGAGGCATATAGGCATTCTTTTTTTCCTCGTTCAATTTGGGAGTAGAATAGGAAAGGAAATACCTAGTAGTTGTACAGTGTACCCTCCGCCACGCACCTTACGGTGAATTGCGGAGTATGTATGTAGATGTAGAAGTGAAGCGTCGACAGACAAAGTTTTCTCGTTTGCCGTGTTCGATTCAAAGGCCTGTCGATACTTGAACGCTCACGACGGACTTGTCATTGTTGTCTCATATATATTTTTTGCAGTATCCAGTTGACCTACAGAGCGTAATCTCATTTGAGAAGCATAAGCTAATTCTTGTGAGACAAAGTTTCACAGACATATTGGGATGTTCTTCGATTAGACCTCTTCCTCAATGACGCAAAATCCACAGACGGGTGTCCACTGCATTTACTAGTCGATGGCAGATCATAGCCTGAGAATTACCACTAACAGTAGGTGTCGGAAATGAAATGGGTGCACTAAGCCATTCGTTGTTTTGTTTCAAAAATATACACTCTGTCCTTTTCGCCTTTTGCCACATTGTTCTCAGTTTACCAAGGAATGAGGAAAGAGAAACTTTCATAACCTCGGGTATCGGTAACTATCGATCAATTTTCTGGGAACGTTGTTCATCCATGTACGGTATTAATACAGGTAGACCATCATTCAACCACTGGTTAACAATGCTGAATATTTCTTGCCGAGTGAATTTCACGTATTAACCATCCAAACCTGTGTGAAAAATATTACAATAGCTTTAGTAAAAGATTAAGTGTAGCAAAATGGTCAGATATCGTAAGCGTGTGGTACGGGAAATATATAGTTCCTTAGCCTACCGCACCGCGCGCTCCATCGACCATGTTGTGCCACGAAATGTCGGCCGCACGGGCACCTGTAAATATTCATTATACTAGAGAAATGGAAGATTTTGGCAGCTGATTCTTGTCAATTCCATCAGATAATTAATCAGTCTATAGTCAGGGAGTTGAAATTCCGCGGTATATTGCGGTATATGCAACGGTTGCTCTAGTTGAAAATGCAAGTTCAGCAAAGCATGGTTGATTCGCACAGGCATCGGAAGAAATGTAATATAAATAGGATAACCATGAAATTTATACAGATTTAGTGTACGAAAATGTTGTACGTACCTGTATCAACCCTTTCCATCTTGTAGAACTGAATTTCTTCACTTCACTAGCAAAATATTCATTCACAAAGTGAAAGTATATTTGCCTTGCTTTCACAACGCCGCGTGTATTCTCGACGAAGGTCACTTTTGAACTGACGTAACTCGACAGGTACCTCTCCTTCTGGAATTAGATGCACCAGTCCTTCCCCTACCCAAATCACCCATCAAAATTCCGAGAATCGAAAATTCATTTTTCTGGTTTTCGCCACTTTGGGGGATTCCGTCCCACTGTGTGCCGCCAGGCCAGACCAGACCAGACGCTCGCCCTGCCCGCTAGCCGCTGCTGCAGCTGGTCAACAGCACGCTATGTAGTCGGCGTCAGCTGCGAAGGCGGCCCAGTTTTCAGCCGTTCTGCGCATCCCCCTCCATTACCGCAATGACAGCCAATAATGTTCATTCAGTAAGCGCGTGTCTGGCCGCGAGTTACGCAATGCTTCTGCTACAGGCGCAACTGTTGGCGCTCGGCCGTAGCTTCCCCTATCGCTTCGCCTCTTTGCGCCTTCTTACATGTCGCCATGTATAGCAGTCTATGTAGTAGCGCCGGTACTTACATGACAGGGGCAGCGCAACCGAGTCGCCTACCACCTGTGTGCTGCAGACAGTTCACCAACATTCCCGCTTTAGTTGTGCGGTTGTCTCACACACCAAGGAGAATCAGAAACGATTGTATCTAAGTCCATTATTGCTTTCTGTTAATCCAGCGGAAAAAATCGCTGTAATTCCAATCACAACATTGGCATTTAATTCATTAATTTGTCGAAGAGAATGAAGTCAAAGTTATATGTTGTGAGGCATTGCTTCCATGGCTCAGTGCTAAAGCGCCGAAACTACAAATGGTAAGGTAATGGTTCGAACCCTGGTCATTCCTAGAACTTTTATCTTTCACTTATGACGTTGTTTATTTCTGGCAATATATTTTGTTGGCGTCAAAAACACCAAGTCAGAGCTCGTTTAGAAATCAGCATTTAACTGTAGGTCAGCCTGTAAGTGACTAGTTCAAACGGAAACGTCTCATCTCCTCTAACGAGATGACGTCTGGTAAGGCACAGAGTGTTCAAAGCAGGCTTGGGTATGACATATGTTTACATGTACGCAAACCTCTTTCAATTTTTCATTGCACGTAATGTAAAGCCAATAATCTTCGACAGTAACATCCCAAAAGAACATTGTACAAACCTTTTCTGCGTAATCCGTAGTGAATTGTGCGCTTTTCATTAGTTAATTGGCTATGAGCACAGTCTTAGTCTGTGCTTTGTGGAAAGAAAAGCAATCATTTTCCGGCAAATATTTACACAGCGTAATTTGGCGGGTGCTTCCTAGCAGTAGTTTATTGAAACAACTCGCATTTACACTCTCCCTCACTGTTCCAGTTATACTCCCCTGCGAAAGCTAATAAAAATTATCCATCTGCATCTCAAAATAGTCAACAAGACTATGTATTGCAATTGTAAAAGACTGATCCAGAATTAGCAGGAACTTAACACTGCCTTGCTGCTTGCCAAATATTCCAGTATAGGTCTATAGGGTAAACTACACTCCCCACTAAACATCGTCTGTTTATTCTACTTGCCGGCCGCGGTGGCCGAGGTGACTGAGGCGCTCCAAGTCACGGTCAGCACGGCCACTACGGTCGGGGGTTCGAGTCCCCCCTCGGGCATGGATATTTGTGCCGTCCTAGTTCGTAAGTAGTTCATAAGTAGTTTGTAAGTTTAGGGACTGATGACCCCGTAGTTAAGTCCCATAAGCTTAACAAACATTTGAACATTTTTATTCTACTTAATTGATTGCACTTACTGTGTTAGTGTTGATAAGAATTCAGGCAACGGCTGTTTTCTTATTGCTTTTAACGTGAATCCACAAATTAAATGAAACTGACAAACATTTAAATTTTGATATTTCAGTTCTTTTATCAAAGCTAGACTTCTGAGTCTTGAGGGAGTTTCCACGATCGTCATATGAATAGAATTCTTGGATTTTCGTCTCCAGATCGCATTTATTTTTTAGAACATGACCGGTTTCGGGACAGCTGCCCATCTTCATATTTGTTAACAAATGTTTCAGTTGAATGTATGCTACATTTTACAAATTATAATATACAAAATGTTTATGGAAAAAATATTAAAAAAAAAAAAAAACAATTTTATCAAGTTAAAGAGTAACTTGTCGCATGATGAATGGTGTGTTCACAGTCGTTACTAAAATATAGTAGCCTTCTGAGGCTTTATATAATGTGCTTCTAATCATCTGATTGGTGGATACATTTTCGTTAAAATTATTAACAAAAATATTTAAACAAGGAGTAAGATAATATTATTTACAAAGAAACCATTTTATTATTCAATAAATCTGTGTGTATAAGCCATATATTGAAACACGTCCACTGATTGTGTGGTCGTTTTCCATTTTGATTTACTCTTTAACCTAAGGTGTTTCTCCACCATTAATGTTATCTGTGTGTTAATTATTTTATTATTTTTATTAATGATCAATGCCCCATGTTTATATATGTTTTCCCCACATTTATATATGTTTCCATCTGTGTGATTGAACTTGTGTGCGAATGTGAATGTGTGCTCTTAATACTGACTGACTGCCGCTTACTGACTGGCTTACAGTCCCCACCTTCCGCTTTAGGCCTCGTTTTACTGTAGTTAAGAACGCATGGCTTCGTTTTACGTCTTCGCTGGCATCCGCTGGATGGCCAGAGACAAGCTTACTTGGCAAGGTGTCGAGGTGGCCGTGTTCTTAGTGTGGTACAAACCTAATCTTGGATGTAAGAGGTGACTTCTCTGGGAGTGGTTGTAGAGCGAATTGTCTTGGCCAGGTAGCAAGGGTTGGTAAACACTAGTCTCTGAACACACTCTGCGCCGCTTTTAGCGCGCTCTACATCCGGTGTATGGTGGCGAGAGATTTACCAAGGCCTTAGAGCTTTAGTCTTCACTCTGCATTCTGGCTCCGATGACTGTGGAAGTAAGCACTCCTCCGAATCATGCTGAGGCAAAGGCATGCTGTTAGGACTTTGATTTCTTTGTGATCAGGCAGTCTTGGTTTTTCAGTGATAGTTCCCTTGAGGAATTATTTCACTATGTGAGGCGAAATGTTTCTTAATTTACAGAACTTGAGTAAATTCAGAGTAAATTTATTATTTGCATTTTCTTTCCAGTGATGATTGTGTGCCTGGTTTTGCTTAAGTTAGAATACATGTGTGTGGCCTTCAGCCTTTGTGTAAACCTTGTGTGCTTGGATCTCCGTTGTGTTTTAACTAACTTCTCACATTGCCTCTGTATCCACAAGTATGCTAAATATTTCTCAGATTTTCTGATTTTATTCCGTCTTTCCTGTCTTGTATGACCAATTGCACCATGTGCTTTCGTATCGGTCGTTACTTCGGCCTTCAGCCATGGTTTTATTAATACTAGCTATCTTCTATACAAATTCTTGCGTGTACTCTACTCGCTCATTCAAGATTAATTTCTGTTGGTAAATGTTATGGAATTCAGCATTGTTGCACACCATGTGGTACTAAAGAATAGTGAGCTGCTGTGTCCCTGAACATGAGTTCATTTAGTGCACTTAAAATTAGTGATCAAGCCACCTGCAATCTCATCAAGACACCGCCGACGCCTCGTTTCGCCACTGTTTTCAAGTGTTCGCGGAGAGTAATATACCGCTAAGCATTATGCACATGCCTGTGAATGAATGAATGTGCTTTCAGATATCCATTGTGTGTTTGCAAATTTCCTCCCACGTTACCTCCATATTCATAAAGAGCAGAAACAATTGTAATATGGGCAGTACTTATATGATTCAATGCACTTTTGTACAAGGTGTGTGCTTAATTTGTTCTCCCCTCATGTATTTGCTTGTTATTTTTCTGAATAGATTATAGCCGGCCGCGTTGGCCGAGGCGACTGAGGTGCTCCAGTCATGGTCTGAACAGCCACTATGGTCGGGGGTTCGAATCCCCCCTCGGGCATGGATATTTGTGCCGTCTTTAGTATAAGGTAGTTTATAAGTAGTTTGTAAGTTTAGGGACTGATGACCCCGTAGTTAAGTCCCATAAGCTATACAAACATTTGAACATTTGAATTTGAATAGATTATAATTTTAAAGTATCAAACCTCTGCTTTATGGTTTCATGCTCCCTGTCCCATGTTTAATTATCTATTTATTTGTTTTCTAACATTGATTTTGTGTTTGTTAAAATGTTGGCTCCTCCCATGAGGAGTGAGCAGGTAGATAAATTTCCGCTGCACATGTACTCTGGCGCTTCATAAAGTAATTTAGAGCAGCAGTGAGCGTTTTAAATTACATTTGCAATTCTCAACTGCCCAAGATTTTTGCTTATTTTAATAACAGGCTACTTTCACTTGGTTTATCGCTGGCAGGATTCGTCCTGCTGGCTTCTCCTGATTTCATTATGTAATTTTGTTTCTTTCTCTAGATGCCCTCTCGTCCTTTGAATGTGTGCGTGTGCATGTGAATGAGTAGTTATCACTAGCGCTAGTGTACTTCCATTGTGTTCTCAGCGCGCATTGCAAGTGAATTTTTTTGTGTCTCGTTTCCGCCGGTTGTCCTGGGTGTCGGAGGCCGAGTAGAGAGACCGACACAGGGAAATAGGATGCACGCGTGTGCAGGTACGGAGGTGACCAGCCAGTGGGACAGCAGAAACTAGAAACACTAGGCTAAATTAGTATAAGATTGTATATTTCGTAGAAATAAAATAATACTTAACTTTTCAAGACTGCAGAATGCTGATACATAGTTGAACTAGAGAGATGCCTGCCTACTGATGAATCCTAGTGCCTATCCGATAGCCAAGTCTTAAGTGGTGCCTATCTGATTCCCAAGTGGCCGATGCAGCAGTCGTGGCCACGAGCGAAGTTGCAGCAGAGGGCGCTCGTGGCTGACGTCGTAAGAACGCCGCGCCGTGCGTGCATGGCGGCGCGCGGCGAAAGTACGTGGAGCGCACTTCATACTTGTGTGACACCACACATTTGTTTTCTCTTTCAGCAGTGATCATTTTACTATGTGCATTTTGGGGGGAAATAATTGTCGAGTTTACGCAGTGTGAAAAGTGGGCGCAATTACGACTGCGTTGCGTGCGAGAGCAACTTTTGTGTGTGAAACTCTTACAGAGGCTCACGTGTCGTGACCACGTTGGTTGCTAGGAACTTTTTGCTTTGGAATTTTATTGTGAATATGTTAACGTTCTCGTAAATACATTAACGTGATTTCAAAAATGGATAGCGTTTGTTCCAGCAATTGAAACCTGTAGGCGAACCGCTCTTAAGCAGCAAGAAAGGGAAAAGCGTGATAGGTCGCGGGAATTAGACTTAGTTGCTACAGAAAATCAGCACGTTGTCTTAAATGAAGCTGCGAATGCGGGAGATCTTTCTCAAACAGAAAATGATCTTTCCTTTGGAAACGACATAGAAAGCGCAGGCGATGGGTCAATTAGAGACGAGCATCCGATCGGAAACCGCCAGTGGGGGCCCTCTTGTGTTTCGGATTATGGGACTAAGCCAGGGGCGACCGCTTGTCTGCCGGTAGCCGCGTTACCTGACGCGCTCACCGCCCTATTCAAACAAATGACCGTGCAGATTTCCGAACAAATGAGAGAGCAGTTGAAAGAGGTTGCCGAACGTTTTGCTAAGATTGACCAACTCTCTAATGACCAGTTTCGTGAAATAAAAGAACAATTGAAACCGGTCGCTGAACAAATAAAAGAGCAGTCGAAAGAAGTTACCGAACGCTTTGCTAAAATAAACCAACGCACTAACGACCAGTTTCGCGACATAAAAGAGCAGCAGTGAAAGACTGATGAGCGACTTGACGAAATGAAAGAACAGTCGAAAGAGGACACCGAGAAATTAAAAGAACAGGTCGCGAATCAAGAGGCACGCGAATTACGAGAAATGGCAAGCCGCCGCGAGCAACTAGCTGTGGGAGTAAGTTGGAACAGCACGAAGATAGAAAATATAATCACGTGTTGAGACCGTTGAGACGCGGGTCGGCGGACTTGCCGAACACGTTGTAACCGTAGATTCGCGTGTCGACGATGTGCTCGCGCAGGTGAACACTGTGCGTGAACAAGTGGAAAAACACGTGGAGACGGTTTAAACTACTGTCGGTGCGGTTTCTGCCCGCGTCGATGTTGTGACCGCTGCGGTTACGAGTGTGAAATGCACGCTAGATAAGGTGGTGCAGCCGATTGCAAGGCTAGAAGTAAACCCCATACAGCCCTTAACTTACATTTGCAGGTCACAACTGCCCGAGATTTTTGCCTATTTTAATAACAGGCTACTTTCAATATATAAATACACCTTTTTAAATATTAGGAGTATTGCACTGTTTATAAAATCGCAAGGTTATGATATTTTTACAATATATGTCGTTGCCTAGACAAAAAGAGGAATACATTTCTTGCTATATTTTTAGTGTACAAACATTAAAGACAAGAAATACACTAGCAGGATATTGTTGAAACATTATTTACAAAAACATCTCACCATCCCTTAAGCATACAAATTCTTTTTACTCTAAACAACAACACTAGATATGAATAGGAATTCATATAATATAATTATTACAATACACACTGCTTTCGATATGAAAACAACAATAAGAAGTAATAATTTTTTTTCTAAAAGGCTACTGGATTATTGCTCTCATGAGCATATAAGTAATTATGAGACTGAATCATTATATGTTTATAGTAGCAGCAGTACTACACATGAACCTATTGGCACTAGAGCACATAATATAACATTTTTCGTAACTCATTTTATAATACACTAATATGAACAATATTTTTACGCTAAAAATATGCATATATATATTCTTACTATAACTGGAGTATCCAAAAAGAAATAGACTAGCAGAATATTGATTAAAAGACTGTTCACTTCACCATATAAAGCCTCTCTTTCTCTCTCTCTCTCTCTCTCTCTCTCTCTCTCTCTCTCTCTCTCTCTCTCTCTATCTATCTATCTATCTTTTTACTGTTAAACGATGAGAATTGATCTGTATTGGGATTCATATAGTATAATATAAAGCATACTTTTATCTGTATATGAGACTACTAGAATATTTACAAAACAACATATTACTGTTCAAGAAATATTCACATGTTTGTAAATTTATGGGACTTAACTACTGTGGTTATCAGTCCTGATGCTTAAAAACTACTTCAACTAATTAAACTAACCTAGGGTCAAATACACACATGCTACAGGGACTACTCGAACCTCTGAAGGCGAACAATCGCAATCTAAAGTAAGGCATCTTAGAGTGTTTGGCCACTCCACCACAGCCATTACTATTCCATCGGTACATATATGAGTACTGCTGTGAATATAGGCATGGCCGGCAGCATGCAGCTAGAAGAAGAAAAAAGAAAGACAATTGTAGGCACACTCAAGTACTGTGAGAATGGGAGGGTTCCAGTGCCATCGTCACAGATGAAGTGTTTTTCATCATGAGGCACCAGCCCGACCTTCAATTGTACTGCAGTATGCACCTCATGGCCTCGTGAACGAAAACTACTTACCCACCATGTGGGGAGCACCATCATTAATCAGGCAGTCCTTGTAATCTTCGAACGTGAGGACACGTAACGCTGCACAATGCATTTGGGGGCGCCAGTATCTTTACAGTAGGCGTACATTTTCGATCTCAGTCCCACAAACTCCACAGCCTGCGACCCATTCGCCTCGTCTTTCATCAAGCCAATAACATTATTGTTTTGAGGTATTATGCCACAAGGATTTCGGATGCATATCAAGACGTGTCAAATTCGTCGGGATTGCACCTAATTGCGCGATAGCAGCCTTTCATCCAGTAAATGGAACTATCTGTATCCGCTGGGATCAACAAAGTTTTGATTTGCGAACTCGTAATGGGACCAGTACATATGGAGTTTGGACAGGTCCAAAACGCAGAAAACGATATAGATACTCTTTGTAAACTCCAGTACAACCATACTCATTTGCACTGCAACCAGTTCTCTATTATAGATTGTGTCACCCTTGAAATTTGGTTTTGGGATATAAATTGGTGCATCATAAAGCTCATCCAAATAGTAAACCAAATGGATATCACAGCGGTTCCTAACATTTATCATGGTTTATTAAAAAGTTGAATTGTTCATTAACTTGTAGAAATATTTATCAAACTCACTGGTTGCTTGTGGCCTCTTCCGAGTGTTTAAATCAGTATTATCCTTCATCCAAGTTCGCTGGTTGATGGAGATGCCACCAAACTGAGACATTGCAAGAGATCCAGTAACGTAGAACGTATCTCCGTTTAGGCCCAGTGTGGTCATTGCCCTGGGGACAGGTCGCTTTCGTGGGACTATGTGTTCCGAATAGAGAGCGTGCGTGCGTGTATCATGCAGATGAACAGTATATGCCATGTCTACCTCTACGAAATATCGCACGCCACGATCAGCAGCCAAAAGGTTAATATCACTTGGAAATCTGACGATTTGCTCTTTGGGCAGCCATTATAACCCACCATTTGATAGACTGCTGCATGTTATGCCCGTATAGATTGTTTACATGAAGGTAGACGATGTAGCTCAAATCGTCAGATGGTCGGTATTCCGCTTCATTTATTTGTAGGATATTTGCCTAAGCATGCCCATGCACATACTTCCAAAGTCCCCCGTGAATCCCGCGTCTGAAGAACAGCAGCATATCAACATCAGTCAGCAATTCGAAGTTGATACGCCTTCTTTTCAGCATTGCGGCCAATGAAACCCCCAGGCAGAATTCGGAGTGTATTTATTGAAGCATACACTCTGGAAATTTTTAAATATGCCTGCAAGCAGGCGTACATCAGTATCCAAATGCAGATTAACACATTACCCTAAATAAGACATGTTAAATTCCCGCCAAACATTAACTCCGTGCTCATAATCTACACTTGTTATGACAGTGCCTGTAAGTTTACTAGTGAATGTAGACATGTGGAGCAAATGGGTTCACGGAATCTCTCCACCGAATCCACATATTCGTAAGGAAAGACTCCGTTCTTTGCTACAAGCTGAAACTTTACTTCATCAGGAAATGTTGCTCAAATAATATGCATATATTCTTGACGCAACGTCTCAGCAAGTTTTTGAAGAGGTGCCTGTATGAAATATGAGACTAGAAAAAGGAGTGTGATTCGAGACGTGATTCACTTGGAGAAAGGGATGTACTGTTCTACATTATCAGGTAAGACACTCACTTCATCTTTGTTGTTGTTGTGGTCTTCAGTCCGGAGACTGGTTTGATGCAGCTCTCCACAATACCCTATCCTGAGCAAGCCTCTTCATCTCCACATAAGAACGGCAACCTACATCTGTCTGAATCTGCTTACTGTATCCATCTCTTGGTCTTCCTCTTCGATTTTTACCCCACACACTTCCCTCCAACGCTAAATTCACAATTCCTTGATGTCTAAGAATGTGTCCTACCAATCTATCCCTTCATTTAGTCAAGGTATGCCAGAAATTTCTTTTCTCCCCAATTCTGTTCAGTACCTCCTCATTAGTTACGCGATCCACCCACCTAATCTTCAGCATTCTTCTGTAGCACCATATTTCAAAAGCCTCAATCCTCTTCCTGTCCGCACTGTTTATCGTCCATGTCTCACTCGCATACAAGGCAACACTCCATACAAATGCCTTCAGAAAGGACTTCCTTAGGCTTAAATCAATATTCGATGTTAAAAAATTTCTCCTTTTCAAGAACACTTTTCTACCCATTGCCATTCTGCATTTTATATCCTCTGTACTGCGACCATCATTTGTTATTTTACTGCCCAAGTAACAAAACTCATCTACCTCCTTTATTGCTTCGTTTCCCAATCTAATTCCCTCAGCTTCACCTGATTTTCTTACACTGCACTCCATTACCCTAGTTTTGCTCTTGTTAATGTTCATCTTATATGCACCATTCAGCACACTGTCGATTCCGTTCAATTGCTCTTCCAGGTCCTTTGCTGTTTCTGACAGAATTACTATGTCGTCGGCAAAACGCAATGTTTTTAATTCTTCACCCTGAACTTTAATTCCTTCTCCAAAGTTCTCCTTGCTTTCCTTTATAGCTGGCTCAATGTACAAATTGAAAAACAACGGAGAAAGACTACAACCCTGCCTCACTCCCTTTCCAACTACTGCATCCCTTTCATGCCCATCAACTCTGACAACCGCTGTCTGGTTTTTGTACAAGTTGTAAATCACCTTACGCTCCCTATATTTTACTCCTGCTTGCTTCAGAACTTGAAAGAGTTTATTCCAATCAACATTGTCAAAAGCCTTCTCCAAATCTACAAAAGCTAGAAATGTAAGTTTGCCTTTTCTTAATATATCTTCTAGGATAAGCCGTAAAGTGAGTATTGCCTCCCGTGTTCCTACATTTCTCCTGAACCCAAACTGATCTTCCCCGAGGTCGGCTTCTACTAGTTTTTCCATCCTGTTGTATATAATTCGTGGTAATATTTTGCAACCATGACAAATCAAACTGATGGTTCTGTAGTTTTCACACCTGTCTGCACCTGCTTTCTTTGGAATGGGGATTATAACATTTTTCTTAAAGGCTGAGGATACTTCGCCTGTCTCATACATCTTACACACCAGGTGAAACAGGTTTGTCATGGCTGGTTCTCCCAGAGACTTCAGTAGCTCTGAGGGAATTTCATCTACTCCAGGGGCCTTGTTTCGACTTAGGTCTTTCAGGGCTCTGTCAAATTCTTCTCTCAGTACAGTATCTCCTATTTCATCTTCATCTACATCCTCTTCCCTTCCTACAATATTGTCTCGAAGTTCATTTCCTTTGTAGAGCCCCTCTATATACTCTTTCCACCTTTCAGCTTACCCTTCTTTGCTGAGAACTGGTTTTCCATCAGTGTCCTTGATATTCATAGAGCTGTTTTTCTTATCTCCAAATGTTTCTTTTATTTTCCTGTAGGCTGTATCTATTTTCCCCTATTTATACAATCTTCTACATCCTTGCATTTGCCTTCTAGCCACTCCTGCTTAGCCATTTTGCACTTCCTGTCAATCTCATTTCTTAGTCATCTGTACTCCATTTTGCCTCTTTAATTTACTGCATTTTTGTATTTTCTCCTTTCATCGATTAAATTTAGTATGTCCTGTCATATCCAGGGATTTTTTGTAGGTCTTACCTTCCTACCTATCCTCTGCTGCCTTCACTATTTCATCTCTCAATGCTACCCATTCCTCCTCTACTGTTGTATTTTCCCCTGTTTCTGTCAACTGTTGCCTAAAGCTCCCTCTGAAATTCTTAAGAAGCTCAGGTTCCTTCAATTTATCCAGGTCCCATCTCCTTATTTTCCTACCTTTTTGTAGTTTCTTCAGTTTCAGCCTACAGTTCATAACCAACAAGTTATGGTCAGAGTCTATATCTGCCCCTCGGTATGTCATACACTGTAAAACCTGGTTCCGAAATCTATGTCTTACCATTATAAAATCTATCTGGTATCTCCCGGTGTCTCCTGGTCTCTTCCACGTATACAACCTTCTTTTGTGATTCTTAAATCAGGTGTTTGTTATAACTAAATTATGTTCCGTGCAAAATTCTACCAGGCGGCTTCCTCTTTCATTCCTTTTGCCCAGACCATATTCACCTACTATCTTCCCTTCCCTTTCTTGTCCTACTACCGAATTCCAGTCTCCCATAACAATTACGTTTCCCTCTCCCTTAATTGTCTGAATAATTTCCTTTAGCTCCTCATATATTTCTTCGATCTCCTCATCATCTGCAGAGCTAGTTGGCATATAACCCTGTACTACTGTTGTCGGTGTTGGCTTCGTATCTATCTTGACAATGATAATGCGATCACTGTGCTGCTCATAGTAGTTTACCCGCATTCCTATTTTCTTATTCATTATCAGTCCTACTCCTGTGATACCCCCAACTGATTTTGTATTTATAATCCTGTACTCACCTGACCAGAAATCTTGTTCATCCTGCCACCGAACTTCACTGATCCCCACTATATCTAACTTCAACCTATCCATTTCCCTTTTTAAATTTTCTAATTTTCCTACTCGATTAAGGGCTCTAACATTCCACGCTCCGACCCGTAGAATGCCAGTATTGCCTTTCCTGATGATCACATCCTCCTGAGTAGTCCCCGCCTGGAGATCCGAATGGGGGACTATTTTACCTACGGAATAATTTTATACAGTAGAGCTGCATGTCCTCGGGAAAGGTAACGGCTGTAGTTTCCCCTTGCTTTCAGCCGTTCGCAGTAGCTGTGTGGCAAAGCCACATTAGCCGATGTTACAAGGCCAGCTCAGTCAATCATCGAGACTGTTGCCCCTGTAACTACTGAAAAGGCTGCTGCCCCTCTTCAGGAACCACACGTTTGTCTGGCCTCTCCACAGATACCCCTCCGCTGTGGTTGCACCTACGGTACGGCTATCTGTATCGTTGAGGCATGCAAGCCACCCCACCTCGGCAATGTCTCTGGTTCATGGGAGTGGACTTCATCTTTATCCAAGCCAAAATCACCCATGTACTCAACAAGGAAGTGAGAATCATAACTACTAAAATTGTGAAAGTGGACGGGTATGTGGCATGGCAGTTGATACTGCATGTTACATGTACTGTGAGCTGCAACTAGGAACCTACCCGTTAGGTGGCAGTGGTCCCTATGTGGAGATTCCGCTTCCCGATCAAGTGGCAGCCCACAAACGTGGTAGTCAACTACCTGATACTATAAGGCATCATTCTCCTCGAGTTGTTCATGGAAATATTGTTGCTGTATACAATATCAACTTCCTGTGCAAGCGTTTCGGGCTCAGGGAGCCACGATTTTGCAGGATCATCCCCGCAATGTGAATTAAAATCATTCAGATCGGAGTCATAGGAGCACACAACATTATATCCCTCCACAGTGCGCTCTTGACAGTCATCATCTTCTACATGTGGCTTGCAATATTTATTTATTTTTGAGACGTGTGACACTGATTAACTATGGTTTTGTTAGTAAAGCTTATAGGACTTAACTGTGGGGCCATCAGTCACTAAACTTACAAACTACTTAAGAACTAGCTTATACTAAAGACGGAACAAACATCCATGCCCGAGGGAGGATTCGAACCTCTGACGCGGGAGACCATGCGGTCCGTAACGTGGCGCTCCATACCGATCGGCTACTCCCGCGCGGCTAGGGTTTTGCCTCTCAAGTTTGGTATGTCTTGAATTTTGACAGAGACTTAGATGCCTTCAAAGTTCAATTGCGCACAGGCATTGCTTTTTTTTTGAATGTGACTAGATCACTAGCTTATGAAGGCTAGTTCCTTTCGCAAGCCAGAAGTGACCAAGCGAAACAGAAATCACCCCTCTCAGCGGTATTTGGGACATTTATGCAAGCTGTTTTAAAGGTGATATCTTCGGAAAGAGGAATGATACTGGTCATCCCATTAGCTGGATGGTAAACATGTCAGTTGTCATCGAGGTTGAGTTAATGACTAAATGCCTTACCGTACCCTCTTTCCTGCATATTTGCAAAATATCGGAGTATGACATTCCCAGCAAATGCACCAAACCACTCTGCAATTGAGCTGCCCCATGATATCACACCATTCGTCGCGCGGGAGAAGCCGAGCGGTCTGGAGCGCCACGTTACGGATCGCATGGCCTCCCGCGTCAGAGTTTCGAATCCTCCCTCGGGCATGGATGTTTGTGTTGTCTTTAGTGTAAGGTAGTTTGTAAGTTTAGGAACTAATTACCTCGCAGTTAAGTCCCATAAGCGTAACAAACATTCCATTCTTCCCTCATATTTTAACGATGGTCTTTTCTTCAACATCGCTGCCTTACTTTGGGGAATGTGTCAGGTCATTGTAAATACTTGCTTTGCTTTTAATGGATTGATAGCGTGGGTCATTGACGATTTCGTGGAACTTCCTTTCCAAAATCGCTTGACAAGCATTCATAAAGGTAGCAGGATCCTGATATTCTGCATTATTATTATAAATGCGAGATTGCTGGATCCTGTTATCAAAAGCGCCAGCAATTGTAGACATAGCTTGTTGCTGAGAGCATGGAGTTCGTGGTTCCGAATGCCGGTTTGGTGGCGCTGGCTGTGGTTAGTCTGGTGCTGCCTGGCGAGAGTGACCTAGGCTTGCGGATGTCCAATGTGATGGCCCTGGCTGCGGTTGCACTGGCACCGATATTGGAGGCTGCAGTCTTTTTTCACAGACAAAAGGAGTGAAACTGATAAGTATCATAAAATATTAGGTTTAATATATACATCCTACCATTTGCTCAATTACTTATCTTCCTTTTGGTTTTCTTTTTATATGAATGTGATAATTTATTGTTCTCTTCTATTCTACTTTTGCAAATACTTACCCTATGGTAAGAGTGCAATTCAACCACTCACCATTACATGTATTTGCTATGTACTGACCGCGGCGGATTAGCTGTGTGTACTGTGCGGTGCGCGCGGCCGATCGCCATCTGGGGTTCGAGTCTCCCCTGGGGATGTGTGTTTGTGTTGTCATTGGGTGAGTTTACTTTAGTTTAATTAGTTTGTAATCTATTGACTAATAACCTAGAAATTGACTCCGATAGATTTACAAACATTTGAACATTTGCTAGGTACTGTTTATCCCCTTCTCCAACTCACACGCTATGACAAGGTCATCGCCGAGTGCACCTACAAAGAACATAATGATAATAAAGAAGCGAGGGTAACTGCTACTCACGCATCCGCTCCTCAGACTTTGATGACATTCCCCAGGAGCTCTGACTTGAAATGGGAGACCTTTACAGTGATGAAGATGAGGGATTCAAATTTTTCCATTGAGAATGTTAGGTTTTCTCACCAACTATAAGAGAGAAAAAAAGTTCCATTACAAGTATGAACATGGAGAAGAAGAAGAATAAAATATCATGCAGATAAAAATTAAACATTACTTCTCCCTCTGATAAATTCCACCTCCTCCTAGTCAATAACGTTAGGTGATATTTCCACATGATAATTCAAAAATGTTCAAATGTTTGTTAAGCTTATGGGACTTAACTACGGGGTCATCAGTCCCTAAACTTACAAACTACTTATCAACTACCTTATACTAAGGACGGCACAAATATCCATGCCCGAGGGGGGATTCGAACCCCCGAGCGTAGTGGCCGTGCAGACCGTGACTTGAGCGCCTCACTCCCCTCGGTCACTGCGGCCGGCACATGTTAATTACGAGGACGTTTAGCATTGTTGTTCGACGTGCGAGCCTGCTGACGCTTCAATGTGCCTCTCCAGATATCACTTAACGAGAAAATGATCAAGCACAGAGCAGTGTTGTGTATTTATATCATGTGGGGCGTGAGAAATATTGGAGATAACACTATTTTCTGGAAGGCAACCAAACATCTGAAAACCGCTGCCTTAGAGCAACTGTTCTCATTTATATTGAAGAGCGTGTCCGAGATATCATAGTACAGCAAGCAGGGATGAAAACCAGCGACGCTAAGCACTCCCAACCATCTGCAAGCAAGTAGCTATATTTCACAAGTACTCAAAGCCCAGTGGTGACATCAGAAATTCTGATTGCACTGTGTTTGCAATGGCGACATTGTGGGACCATAACGCTGCCACTGAATTAAGGGGCGACGACTTTTTCCCGAGTATTCAAAGCTCAGCGATGACATCAGAAATTCTGATTGTGCTGTGTGTGCAGTACCATCATCGTGAGCTCACGGCGCACTGTTACAGAATCAGAATATGCCGCCCCAAAGTGACAAATTACATTTGCTCCAGTCGCTCGTAAAACACTTTACATTGTGGCTAATGACATAGAGCCTAGGAATTCACGAGATGGTTTAATATGGCCAAAGGCCGCCGCAGAACGTCTCCGTTGCGAACATAAAATCACCGAATTAACGAAATTTATCAACCCGATTCTCAATATTTACCTGCTGTCTGTCAGTGGTGAAAGAAAATCCAACAATGAGCACCAAATTATAGATAGAATTTTGGACGGGACTAATAATGATTTAAAACATTTTTTTATGCATAGAGAATTTTTCATTCAATTTCTTCCATCTCTATCTATATAAAAGCGAAATGACATTCATTCACTACCTCAGTCACTAACTAAACACGAAATCTCGAAAACTACTTCACCTATGAAGCTAAAATTTGGTAGGAATGTAGTTTGAGGTACAAGACGTCAGCTAAGAAAGGATTTTACAATAGGGCCGATAGTTCAGGAGATATGACGTCATAAACAATGAAAACTTCCCCGTCTTGCAGCACGTGATAGTGTGACTTTATCAGTCCACTATTTGAGAAGGAGAGTACTTAGCGACTTGCAACAAACTTTAAACATAATTTCAAACCTTTAGGAAACTTTTTCTTGCTGACAACCCCAGCAAATTGATGAAAGAAAAAACGTTCGTCGCTACTACTTTTTCGGTGTTCATGAAGGAAAATTACGGCATTTGGCATTACGGTACAATTGATTACTCGTACACTATTATTTGTATTCGTGAGAAATCTTACAAACAGTATACAAATATACCATTGAATGTAACATGGCGTTTTGGTTTATTGCATATTTCCTACTATCTCTGTTCGCGTTCTATTTTGCAGATATTTTACATATATACCACTGACATACCCTCGAAGTAATATCCTATTACAACATATAGTTCAGATACTATGACGTCAAAGACAATGAAATGCAGGAAAATTCGCCCTAAGAAGCATGAGGTTGTAATTTACTACGTCTTTATTACCAACTCAATTAACAACACATTTCATAGTCAGTTTCCTAATATTCCACTCTACGAATCTGGTAAATTCAGGAGGTGGCGAAACATTCTTCGTTTGTGTGTACATAATGTCGGTAGTTGCTTTCATAATTACGAATATCAGTGTTTGTCCGTCTTTGCAACTACAATAAAAATGTGATTTTTTCCCACCAGACGCGATTGGTTTTAATGACAGTAAAACATCTTCAGTGGTCTGTAATAATAGATATCTACAGTTTGTTTTGTTTTTAGATCGAAAACAGTTCGTTAACGGAACTTGAAAAGTAGGCCTAATTTTTTGTTATTTACGGAAAGTTTGTCCCGTTTTCGCTTCATATCATGGAATGTCGGTCTGTTTTCTGCAGAACGATAACAGGCAAACTTATCGTATGGAAGATTTGTATTGTAACTAGATCAGGCAGTTAGATCCCACACAATGCAACATTGGTAATTTGCTCTGGGGATGGCGAAGTCAGAGTCCTCACAGAGTTAATGATACAATGTGCTACACATGTATACTGATTCAAAGTATACTGCTGGTGCGAGGGTGATGGCGTATGGAAATCGTCTGTGAGTCGTACTTACGACATAAATTGAAACATCTCGGTAGTGTACAGGAGATTGCTAAATTGTTCTTTGGCCGAGAAGCATATGGTAAAATTTATCTCCAATAGATTGGTGACCAATTTCCACCAATGGAGCTGTATGGACAAGGTGTAACATGTGTTCGATTGCTTGTAGCAGTCAGTAACACTTTTTTTGCATTATGCCGAAGAATACATTGCACTGTATATGTGTAGTGTGTGTGTGTGTGGGGGGGGGGGGGGGGGGGGGGGTGATAAAAGAACTAAAACCGTGATGTTGATGTATACCTGACCATTCCTAGTAAACGGTTCTGTGTGTCGTTCATGCATTTGCTGAGGAACGTGCGATGTTAAACGCACATTGTAAGTCGTATGATGGCTGATAGAAATATGTTCTGGTGGACTGTGCATAGCGTAACTTACTAGTTGCATGATGGGAATCGATTTCACGAATACAGGAAAACTAGATGTGTATTACCATGACATCTACAGTTTGTTTTGTTTTTGGATCGAAAACAGTTCGTTAACGGAACTTGAAAAGTAGGCCTAACTTTTTGTTACTTACGGAAAGTTTGTCCTGATTTCGCTTCACATCATGGAATGCCGGTCTGTTTTCTGCAGAACGATAACAGGTAAACTTATCGTATGGAAAACTAGTTGTGTATTACCATGATTATCAATCGTAATGACAGCGGGGAGTGTCATTGGAAGGTGTGTGTAAAGTGAGTGTTGGGATCTCCCCCCCCCCACACCAACACAGATGCCTGTTGAACATACAAGGCAATACTCACCAGAATCACATTTATTGACGAACATTGTATTGCATGTTGGCTGTGGTGTATGTTGAAAATTAGCTCAGAAGTATGGTCATGTGAGTATTGGACTTGGCAACGTCTAAAGTTCGACAGGATGTTAATAAGGAATAGGTATATTCGTTTTAGGGAAACACAATGCGTGATTATTGCCTTGGGTTAGGTCTCGTCTCTGTTATGCTGTCCTGTCTTTGACATATACATGTGCAACCCGTTAGTTTACTTGTCCTACATCCATTCAGGTTGGGTTTTGGTAAAATCGCAACCTATCAAACATACAGAATGTTATATTCTCTGCACAAGCACACACACACACACCCACACACACACACACACATACACAAACACACACACAAACAGACACACACACGCGATATTGGACGTTAGTTTATGATTTAACGTGCTTTCAGATAGAAGATTACGTTTCCTTAAGCCTGCTTACAACATTTTTTCTACGATAGGTACGGTTTTACACCGTGCATTGTGCTTAAAGGACACAAATTATCGACTTTATTTACTTGTGATACTAATATTAGGGGCAACAGTCGTCTTTACATTGTTGTGGCTAACTCAGTCAGTGCTATGTAAAATACTTAATTTAATAATTTAATTGTACCTAGACAGCATTTTTTTAGCCTAGTTACTGTTCTGTTAAAATTAGGTAATATCCTCATTAAAATGTTGATTATTTACTACCGATTACAGCATTTCTTTTGTTGCTCTCACTGGTATGTCTAGATGTAACTATGTCTAGAAGTAGCTGTGTTAAGGTATCACACTTTAAAAAATAAGGTTATTGCCCTGATGAAAGACGAGGCAAATGGGTCACAGATTTTTGTGTTTGTAGTGCGCAGATCGTAAATGTACGCATACCATATAGAAACAGTCCTCACCCAAAGGCGAGCTTAGGGTGCGCATCATGCAGCCTCATGGGTTCTCACAATCGAAGATTACAAGGTCTGCTTGTTTAATGATGGTGCTCCCTGCATGGTGCATCAAGTAGTTTCTTGGTTACGAGACCATGAGGTGCATACTGCAGTACAACTGAAGGTCAGGCTGCCGCATCACCATGACAAATGCTTCACATGTGAGGATTGCATTCAAACCTGACCATTCTCACACGACATGAATAGAGACTAAGTGTCTGACCACTCTTCTTCTACTTCTTCTATGCTTCTTCTGGCTGTGTGCTGCTATTACTCCCTATATACATAGCAATACTCATGTATATACTGATGGAATAGGAATATGTTTTTGTAAATCTTCCATTAGTCTCATATGTAGACAAAATGTATTTATTGAATGATAGTATATGAATCACTATACAGATCAATTAACATCGTTCAACAGTTAAAGAAAAAGAATGTATATGGTGAAGTGAACTTTTTGAATCAATATTCTGCTAGTCTCTTCGTTTCTTGAAATGCATGTATAATGCAGTTATAGTACAAGAATATGTTCCTACATTTTTAGTGTAAAATATTGTTTGTAAAGGTAATAACATGTATTATAAAAATATATTACTTAGTTTCTATCCAATGGCCCTGCAGCACAGAATATATATCTAAGAGGCATCATGTAATTATACCAATATGCTGCTGTAAAGTTTTGTATTGTAATTCTGTTATGGATCCATTTCGGCACAATTAGTCATCATCGGACAATCTGCGAAATACACAAAATTTTTATATAATAATTATCGTTTTTTTTGTGTCCCAGCCTCGTCGCCGCTTTTGTGTCTCGTATCCGTCGTAGGTGTCGGTGGTCGAGTTGGAAGACCGACACAGGAATAAAGGTAGCACGCTTGTGCAGGTACGGAGGGGAGCAGCCAGTGGGACAGCAGAAACTAGAAACACTAGAGTAAATTAGAACGAGATATATATTGCACAGAATTTATACAATACTTAACTTTAACATAGTTCTGTACTGCAGAATGCTGATACATAGTTCAGTTAGAGTCCTGCCTAGTGCCTGTCCGATAGCCAAGTCTTCACTGGTGCCTATCTGATTCCGAAGTGTTAACTGGTTCCTATCTCAGTCCCAAGTGAACGATGTCGTTCAGTGGTGGCCACGAGCGGAGTTGTCTCAGAGGGCGCTCGTAGCTGACGTCGTAAGAACGCCGCGCCGTGCGTGCATGTCGGCGCGCTGCGAAAGTAGGTGGCGCGCACTTTGGACTTGTGCGACACCACAGTTTTGGTATATATAGTTTTAACTTATGCCTGTTTTTTCGATATAAAGTTTTTACTTACGACCATGTGACATCCTTGGCAACGTCTTGCTGTTTATTTAATGATAATGTGATCGTTTGTGTCAAACTTATGTAGCGTTATACAAATATCGTTAATTAATTTTGATATTTTTTATCGTGATGATCTGACAGTTGGCCAAAGATGTTAAATGTTTACAGTTATATTATACCAGAACTAATATGTGATTACATTTTCAAGCAAAGTGGGTGCATAGAGCCTGAGAAATCAGTACCCAGAACAACCACCTTTGGCCATAATAACGGCATTGATATGCCTGGGCATTGAGTCAAACAGAACTTGGATAGCGTGAACAGGTAAAGATGCCCATGCATCTTCAACACGATATCACAGTTTATCAAGAGTAGTGACTGGTGTATTATGACGAGCCAGTTGCTCAGCCACCGTTGACCAGACGTTTTCAGTGGGTGAGAGATCTGGAGAATGTGCTAGCCAGAGCAGCAGTCGAACATTTTCCGCATCCAGAAAGGCCCATAAAGGACCTGCAACATGTGGTCGTGCATTATCCTGCTGAAAGGTAGGGTTTCGCAGGGAATGAATGAAGAGTAGAGACACGGGTCGTAACACATCTGAATTGTAATGGCCACTGTTCATACTGCCATCGATGTGAACAAAAGGTGACAGACATGTGTAACCAATGGCACCCCATACCATCATTGGATCGCGACCAACAAGAGCAGCAATGTCACGATACAATAAACCGCAATTGCGATAGGCTACAATCCAACCTATATCAAAGTCGGAAACATGATGGTACGCATTTCTCCTCCTTACACGAGGCATCACAACAACGTTTCACCAGGCAACGCCAGTCAACTGCTGTTTGTGTATCAGAAATCGGTGGGAAACTTTTCTCATGTCAGCACGTTGCAGGTGTCGCCACCGGCACCAACCTTGTGTGAATGTTCTGAAAAGCTAATCATTTGCATATCACAACATACTATTCCTGTCGGTTAAATTTCGCATCTGTAGCACGCCATCTTCGTGGTGTAGCAATTTTAATGGCCACGAGTGTATATAATACACATATTCAGCTTGTTATTTACAGTATTGACCAAATGATTAATTTCTGTAGGCTTTAAATTCAGTCTTTATTGCATTGTGTCCTATTGGTGCAGTTATGAAGGTAGACATTTTTGAAATAAATTCAGTTTCCACAGAGTTCACACTTATTAGTTTTTCTATTGCATATTATGATGTTGTGTGGATAAAAACGTTTATACACTGCTCTAGTTTCTTTATAGACACATTGTGCTGACATAAATACATAGTGAAGTCATAGCATGCAGCCCTAATATAAGGACACCAGTGTCTTTGTCTGTTGTAATCAGTAAAGCACTTCACAAATCGTTTATTTCTCCACACTTGAATGTTATATATAGCTGAACCATCAACTTCTAATTTAAGCAGTGCAGCATCATACATTGAGATAATTCATGCCTCGCCCGTTAATGTATTAATGTAAATAGTGGTGTGTGATGCACTTTATTCACTCATCTCTCTCTGTATGTAATCCATCATGGAATCACACAAACAGTGCAACTCATACCACACATACTGTACTTTTGTACATAGTCTTTGAACATTCTTATTTCAATAACTACGTCAAAGTCTCTGTCAGGAGTTAGACTTATGTTCACATTTTGATCCACCTGCTGTCACACTGTAAGTACTTGCGAACAACAATATTCTGCAGGTGCTCATCTCAGGTTCAATTTCTGTCTGTGGGGGTGTGGTAGTAGTAGTTAAACAGCGCCATCCATAAAAATGGGGAGAGGACTTTCTGTAAGAAATGATTGTGTCTCCTCGTCAAACACTTTTCCATGCTCTCAAACAACAATAACAAATATGGTAAGTATAATTACACACACATAAAAATATCCCTATTATTAATATAGAGTGAAACTTTATTTACTTATAGGTCTCTTTATAGCTGCTGGTCGCTGATGCTGCTGCTGGCTGCAACTCATCTTCAACTCAAAGAAATAAAATGTACTTGCACTGCAGAACTGACAAAAAAAGCACTTAGCTGTCACCCCTTGAATACAGTTGGCTGGGTTGGGGGCCTGCAGTGGGGGACCTCTGACATAGGGCTTGAATTCCTGGAATACGGACGTAAGGAGCACCAGTTCAGCAACTGTGTAATATAATTCCCTGAATTCCCAGAGTGAATGTGCTGGAATGCATCTTAACTCACTTGTACACCCAAAATATTGACGTCAAGCATTTCTCAGAATATAAATGATGAAAATGTGTCTTTTGATTCCAAGAATAAACGTGATGGAAATCGTCATACATCACTTGAGGAGTGATGACCATAGGATAGTTTTTGGTATGGATGACGTCAGCATTCACGGAATTACCTCTGTGTAGGTGCCAAAGACGTCTAGAACCGGCACTGCCCCCTACTTATTTTAAATTCTGTTAATTTTATTATATGTACCACTATTTTTACTATCATTACTTACTTTGCTAGCCACAGGGCATAGGAAGACCGCAATCCTTACAGCATACATTAATCTCTATAAAAATAACGTAATAATTATAAAAACCATAAAAGATAAATAAAGCAGTGTTCTTTCTGTTGTTTGTATTTAGCACATCACCCTTACTTTCCTCTTTTTCCCCTTATACAGATAGTTTCCCGGTGTGCCAACACCTGAAGAAGTTCAAGACTTTTTTTTTTTTTTTTTTTTTTTTTTGTCAGCTACTGTAAAAGTGGCGGTGGCAGTGAGTTACTTTCTTTTTGTAGTTGTTTTACCTATTGGACAGAAAAAGAGAAATAAATAAAAAATAGGAACAAGGTATAGAAAAATACAACAATAAAATAAGTCAAGAAAAACAAGTAGGCACCGTCGATTAAAATAAAAAATATTTGTAAAGCACGAGTTTTCGAACCTTATGGAGTTTCTTCACTTTAGGTTTGAATTTAGACCTGTGCAGGTAATACTTTAGACCTTAATTCGTTACACATTTGCTGTTGTAAGACCTTATGCGCAGTTTACATGAGCGAGTAGTGGATGTTTCCAGTTCTAACATTTTTTCGTCAACCGTTGTAGGCCTATTCGACCATTGTACCAAAAAAAAGATGAGATTGGTAGCTCCGTGGTAACATATCATCTACCTTTTCTGCTAACTGCTATGTTTACCATCGAATCCTTGGAACGTAATATTTACCTGACCTGAAATAAAAATACAAATAATATAGTAGGAAGTAATTTAGGAAGTAAATTAATATAGTTGGCCTAATGACTATGTAGGTCTTTTACAGAAAAATAAAAAATAAAATAAAATGAATTGCCTCAGTATTTTGCCCACAAGCAAATGCCATCAACAGCTTGGATCTTTCGAGGCATATAATTTACAAAACTATGGAAAAGTTATCAACAATTGCAGTACTGTACCATGAAAATCGACAAAATCCCATAAGGTAGTCACAATTCTCGGAGAAGGGTGTGGACAATTGCCCCAAAGAGTCTTATTAAATTCAGCACATGTGCGATTGAGGTCAGCGGACTTTGGAAGCCATGGAAGGCATTCAATAAAATTCACTGTTCCTTGTAATCAGTTCTGAATCCTGATACTAATGTGTGATAGATGATTATTATTTTGTATTATTTTTATAGGATAATTAGTTGTATTATGCAACTTTAAAAATTTGTCTAATGAATATCATACGATTTACGAATTACTTTAAGTCATTTTCAAGTGGTCAACTCTTACAAAATATATGTTTATACTCTTCTATGAATTTTTATTTCAATATTTAACAGTTTTATGCTATGGCTTTGTACTATTCTCAATAAAATTAATGATTAAGATTACTCACATTTTCTATGTCGCTATCTTAATAGTTTTCTTCTTGAACTCACACTGACACTTATGGTAACACTACACATTTTGTATTAATCCTCGTTACAAGCATACCAGCAAGTGACAAGTCGTCACCTGTCTAAGAAGTAAGGAGTTTTCAGAGACGATGTTGTTGTTGTGGTCTTCAGTCCGCAGACTCGTATCATGCAGCTCTCCACACTGTCCTGTGCAAGCCGATTCATCTGAGAATACCTACATCCTTTTGAATCTGCTTACTGTATTCCTCCCTCGGTCTCCCTCTGCGATTTTTACGCCACACACTTCCTTCTAATGCTAAGTTGACGATTTCGTTATGTCCCCGAATGTGTCTGAGCCGTGTCGGCTCGATTTACTTGTATTGGCCCAAGTTACCCGATGCGCACGTATCGATATCTCTTCTTACTTCGCCGCAGATGGCGCGGCGTGCCTCGTTTCGTTTGTCATTTCTCTCGCAACCGGCGCGAGTCGCCGCGGCCGGCGTATATATCTGGGGCCCTGCGTGCAACGTTCGCCTCCACCTCCTAAACTCGTCCATGACTACTCCCGACCAGGCTGGGATGCCTTTCGCCTCTCCATCACCCATCAGGTTGAAAGCCACCATCTCCCCCTACACTCCCCCGATGATATCGACCAAGCTGCCTCCTTCCTTCAGCAGACCTTGTCTGATGCTATCCATTCCCACATCCCTACCAAAGCTGTCCAGCCGCACAGTCCCACACTCCCTCCACAGGCTGTCCTTCTTCTGCGGGAATCCCGTCGCCTGTACCGCTCCTTCCTGCGAACCCGTGTCCGGGATACACTCCTCCGCCACCGGCAACTCCAGCGACACGTGCGCAGCTTCCTGACTTCGAAAAAACGCCGGGACTGGCATCAGACAGTGACACGGCTTAATGCCCACCTCCCAATCAACTCGTCCCGGTATTGGAACGCCTTCCACCGCCTCACTGGATCGAAACCTATGCCCACGTACCCTCTCCTCCACCTTGACCAGACCCTTCCTGATAATGCCAGTAAGGCTAACCATTTTGCCTCTTTCCTCTCTGATGTCTTCTCCATCCCTGACAATCCTAACTTTGATTATACCTTGTTCCCAGATGTCCATGAAAAAACCGATATCTCCATCCCACCCCTGGCTCCCGGCTTCCATTACCTGGACCACATCCCCCCATCAGACATTAACACCCTCATGACTGCACACGACATACAATTGATACTGCGCACCATACGCAACACGGCTCCCGGCCACGATCGCATCACATACCGCTACCTCAAAGAATGTCCCCTCCCTTTCCTCACCACTCTTGCTTCCCTCTATACCACCATCCTCTACACTGGCTGCTACCCCCGCCTGTGGAAAATCTCCCGAGTCCTCATGTTCCTCAAACCCAACAAACCCCCCTCTGATGCCTCCTCCTACTGCCCGATTTGCCTCACCCCAGTGTTCAGCAAGGTCTTCGAATCCATTCTGTCCCGTCGCATCCATCACCACCTCCACCTCCACCACCTTCTCCCAGACACCCAATGTGGCTTTCGTCCTTCCTTCTCCACTGACGACCATCTCCTTCGACTTACGCAACTCCTTTCCCTCCAGCTAAATTCCCGTCGTGCCGCCATCTTTGTGTCCTTAGACCTCGAAAGGGCCTACGATCGGGTCTGGCACTCTGGCCTGCTCTTCAAACTCCAAACCTATGCTCTTCCCATCAACCTCATCCGGGTCATTGCCTCCTTCCTCTCCAACCGCCCCACCTATGTTACCATCCACAACACCGACTCCCGTCTTTTTTATCCCTCTGCTGGTGTGCCCCAAGGCTCTGTCCTTTCTCCCCTCCTGTACCTCCTGTATACCTCGGATATGTCTAAGCCTGCCCCTCCCGTACACCTTTTCCAATATGCTGACGACACCGCTTTCCTTGCCTTAGCTCCCACCATTGCCCGTTCCAACCGCCTGCTCCAAAAATACCTTGACCTCTTTGCCGCTTGGTCCTACCAAAACCCGGGTGATCATCGTAGGTCGTACAACCCCTTCCTTCTGTCCCCGAGATTTTTATCTGACCCTCCATAACCGTCCCATTCGTCTCACCCCTACCCTAAAGTACCTGGGCCTCACTATTGATCGCACCCTCTCCTGGACTCCCCATCTACGCGCTATCCAAGAAAAAGCCCGCTCCCGCCTCCGCCTCCTCAAACTCCTTATTGGCCGAACATGGGGCCTCAACCCTTCTACCATCCTCTATACCTACAAATCCCTCATCCGCCCAGTCCTCTGTGTCGCCCATCCCGCCTGGATCTCCGCTCCCCCATCCTTCTACAAATCTCTGGAGATACTGGAACGCCATGCCCTCCGCCTCGCCTTCCGTATCCCCCTTTATCCCCCCTCCCCCACGCGGATCCTCTATGATCTCATTCCTTTCCCCAGACTCGTTCTCTTTATTGAAAATCTCCGCCTCCGTTACATATACCGCAAATCAGATCCGCCTAATCCTCTAGTCCATCCCCTCCTCCCTGCACCTGGTACATTGCCGCGCCTCCACCACAGTATTCCCCCTGCTCTCCACTTGTCCAGCCTCCGGATCCTTTTCCAATATGCTGACAACACCGCTTTCCTTGCCTTAGCTCCCACCCTTGCCCGTTCCAACCGCCTGCTCCAAAAATACCTTGACCTCTTTGCCGCTTGGTCCTACCAAAACCCGGGTGATCATCGTAGGTCGTACAACCCCTTCCTTCTGTCCCCGAGATTTTTATCTGACCCTCCATAACCGTCCCATTCGTCTCACCCCTACCCTAAAGTACCTGGGCCTCACTATTGATCGCACCCTCTCCTGGACTCCCCATCTACGCGCTATCCAAGAAAAAGCCCGCTCCCGCCTCCGCCTCCTCAAACTCCTTATTGGCCGAACATGGGGCCTCAACCCTTCTACCATCCTCTATACCTACAAATCCCTCATCCGCCCAGTCCTCTGTGTCGCCCATCCCGCCTGGATCTCCGCTCCCCCATCCTTCTACAAATCTCTGGAGATACTGGAACGCCATGCCCTCCGCCTCGCCTTCCGTATCCCCCTTTATCCTCCCTCCCCCACGCGGATCCTCTATGATCTCATTCCTTTCCCCAGACTCGTTCTCTTTATTGAAAATCTCCGCCTCCGTTACATATACCGCAAATCATATCCGCCTAATCCTCTAGTCCATCCCCTCCTCCCTGCACCTGGTACATTGCCGCGCCTCCACCACAGTATTCCCCCTGCTCTCCACTTGTCCAGCCTCCGGATCCTTTCCCGTGGCAACTTCCGTACCCTCCCCCTCCCGGGTGATGCCCTCCGACCTGACATCTACCCTTCATTCCAGCTGTGATCCTTCTCCTTGCTCCCCCTCCCCCTTCTCTCCCTGAGGGCCCCGACTATCCCTCCCTTCCTGTCCCTTCTCCCCTCCTCCGTCCCCTGTCCCTCCGGATCCTCCTCTTACCGCCCTCCCCTATCCTTCTTCCCCATGGCTTTCTGGGACATCATTCTCCCGTCCCTTCCCTACCGGCTCTGTAGTTCCTCTGCACCCTCTCCCTCTCCTTTCATCCCCTTTCCCCCCACACCATATCTTCAATGCTGTCAGTGCCCCACCATCTACGGAACCTCCTTTGTACTTCGACAAGTGTGGTGTGTTTTAGTTACATCGTTTTATTTTACAATAGCGGACGGCCAACCCGCAGCCGACACCGTCAGTTTTAACTTGTGTATTTCTCCGTGTGTGTGTTGTGTTTCTTTGTTTTAACTCCAAATAGCGGACGGTCTCACCATGGCCGCCGCCCTATGCTCATTTTAATTGTGTGTGTGCCACTGACATTCGAGCAACTGTTTTTATTCACCAATTTCGCCGTTCCAAGTGTTTTATGTCACCACCGTTTTCCTCCATTTTATGTACTTTGTTTTATCCCCATTTTAAATCTCCGTTTTATGTCTGTGTTATCTCCAAAATTTTATCTCCTTTGTGTTTTTATGTTCTCCGCTGACAATTTTATTTCTGTAGGCTGAAGAGCGCCAGCGAGCGCTGCCGGCCCGCCCCTTTTTTTAGGGGAATTGAAACCACAATCAAGAAAAAAAAAGCAACGTTCAGTGATTTGACGTGCGCAGGGCACTGTGTACGTTTGGGCCGGCGCCTAGGTGGAAGGTTGGTGTTGCGTTTTGACAGCCCGGAGTGGCTCTACAAACCTACCATTCTCTTAGTCATGATATGCCAAAAACGCCATTTCTCCCCAATTCTGTTGAGCATCTCCTCATTAGTTATGTGATTTACCCATTTAATCTTCATCATTCGTCTGTAGCACCACATTTCGAACGCTTTTATTATCTTACTTCTGTCCAAGTTTCACTCCCATACAATGCTACACTACAGGCAACTGCTTTCAGAAAGGACTTCCTAAACTTTAAACTAGTATTGGATGTCAACAAATTTCGCTACTTCAGAAAAGCTTTTCTTTCCATAGCCATTCTGCGTTTTATAACTTCCTTTCTTCGGCCATCAGAAGTTACCTTGCTGCCTAATAACAAAAATCATCTACTAATTTTACTCTCTCTTTACCTAAAGCAAATCCTTTAGTATCGTCTGATTTTCTGATAATTAATTTCATTACATTTCTTTTACTTTTTTAAATGTTCATCTTATACCTTCTTTTCAAGACAGTGTCCATTCCATTTAATTTCTCTTCCATATCTTTTGCTCTCTCAGACAGAATTACTACATCGTCAGCAAACCGCAAGGTTTTCATTCCCTCAACCTGGACTTTAATTCCCTTTCCAAATTTCTCCTTGCATTCCTTCACAGCTTGCTCAGTGTATAGATTGATAGATTGAACAACATTGGGGAAAGGGTACAACCCCGTCTTACTCCCTTCCTAACAGCTGCGACCCTTTCATGATCTTCGACTATAATAATTGCTGTCTGTCTTTTGTACAAGCTGAATGTCACTTTTCGCTCCCTATATTTTACCCCTGCTACCTTCAGAATTTGAAAAAGTGTATTTAAGTCAGCATTATCAAAAGCTTTCTCCAGGTCCAAAAATGCTAAAAATGTTGGTTTCCCTTTCATTATTCTATTTTCTAAGATAAGTCGTAATGTGAGTATTGCCTCGAGTGTTCCTACAGTTCTCGTAAATCCAAATTGATTTTCCCCAAGGTCAGATTCCACCAGTTTTTCCCATTCGTCTGTAAATAATTCGTGTTAGTATTTTACAACGATGAGTTATTAAACTGATAGTTCTGTAATTTAGACATTTCTCTGCACTTGTTTTCTTAGGAATTGGAATCACTATATTATTACATATTGCATATACCAGGTTTAACAATTTGTTCATGACTGGCTATCCTAACGATAATACCAGTTGAGACGGGACATCATCTAATCCAGCGGTCTTGTTTCTACTCAAATCGTTTAGTGCTCTGTGAAATTCTTCTCGCAGTATAGTGTATCCCAGCTCATCTTCCTCTACTTTGTCTTCCACTTGTAGAATACTGGCTCCAGGTTTATTTCCTGAGTACAGACCTTTTATATATTTCTTCCATGTTTCAGCTTTCCCTTATCTGCTTAACACTGGTTTTCCACCTGAGTTCTTGATATTCACGCCGCTGCTTTTTTTTGTGTCCAAATGTCTTTTTTATTTTCCTGTAGGAGGTATCTATCTTTCACCTAGTTTTATATTCTCCTAATGTCTTGCATTTCTCCTCAGGCCACTCTTGCTTAGCCTATTTTCACCACCTGTCAACTTAATTTTTCAGAAACTTGTACTCCCTTTTGCCTGCATCACTTGATGTATTTTTATATTTTCTCTATTCATCAATTAAGTTCAGTAATTCCTGTGTTATCCAAGGATTTCTATTAGGCCCTGCCCTTCTGCCTAGGTGATCCTCTGCGACCTCCACTTCTGTATCTCTCAGTGCTAACAATTCTTCTTCTAGTGTATTACTTTCCCCCGTTTCAGACGATCCTTGCCAAATGCTCCCTATAATGCTCTCAACCACATCTGGTTACTTCAATTTGTCCAGATTCCATCTTCTTAATTTGCTACCTTTTTGTATTATCTTAAGTTTTCATCTACAGTTCATAGCCAATAAGTTATGGTCAAGGTCTACATCTGCCCCTGGATATGTCTTACAGTTTAAAGCTAGCTTTCTAAACGTTGCCTTACCATTATAAAGTCAATCTGGAACCTTCTAGTGTCTACTGGTCTCTTCCACGTATATAACCTTCTTTCATGATGATTAAACTAAGTGTTTGTGATGATTAAAGTGTACTCTGCAGAAAATTCTAGCGGGCGATCTTCCCTTTCATTCCTTTTCCCCAGTCCATATTCGTCTACTACATTTCCTTCTCTTCCCTTTCTTACTACCGAGTTCTAGTCCCACATCACAATTAAGTTATCGTCTCCATTAACTGTCTGAATAATGCCTTCTATCTCCTCATACATTTCTTTGATCTCCTCATCATCTGCAGATCTAGTTGGCATATAAAATTGTACTATTGTGGCCCGTGTTGGCTTCGTGTCTATCATTGCTACAATAATTCGTTCACTATGCTGTTCATAGTAATTTCCTGCATTACTATTTCATTATTCATTATCAGACTTCCTCCTACGTTTCCACCAACTGATTTTGTATTTATAACCCTGTACTCACATGACCAAAAGTCGTATTCATCCTGCCAGTGGACTTCACTAATCCCCACTCACAGAGATGACATGTGGTTCGAATTCCACCTGAAACTATAGGTGCAATCAGTCCACTGATGGATTTTTTCGTGTTCACATACGGTCAGATGTACAATGGGGGACAAAAAGATTGTTGTTTGTTTTGTGTCTCGTTTCCGCCAGTTGCCCTGGGTGTCGGTGGCCGAGTAGAGAGAGACCGACACAGGGAAATAGGATGCACGCGTGTGCCAGTGGGACAGCAGAAACTAGAAACACTAAGCCAGATTAGAACAAGTTGTGTATTTTGTAGAAATATAATACTTATCTTTTACAAAGTTCATGACTGCCAACTAAGTGTACTGCAGAGACATAGGTTAACTAGATAGACGCCTGCCTACTGATGAGTCCGTTTCAGTGCCTGTTCTAATCCCAAGTGGCTGATGCAGTTCAGTGGTGGCCACCAGCGGAGTTGCAGCAGAGGGCGCTCGTGGCTGACGTCGTAAGAATGCCGCGCCGTGCTTGCTTGGCGGTGCACGGCGAAAGTACGAGGCGCGCACTTCAGACTTGTGCAACACCACACCCCTCCCCCCCAAAACCGCCGCGCCGTCGTGGCATAGGGCTGAGGGCCACGGCGACGGCACTGGAAGGAGGGCCTGAGAGGGGGTTTACTGGTGGGGCGGGCATCGTAGCTGAGGCTGGGATCGAGACGCCATCCACGTCCAAGTATCCATCTTGCGATCCCCCGGGAAACCAAAACGAGGGGAAGGGCGCACACCTCCGCCCAGAGGGAGCAAGTCATCTTCTTGTAAGGTGTGTGGCCCAGGCAGAGGGGGCACACACGGTTCCGGAGTCCCTCTCGGTGACGTCGGGTTGCTGCTGCGGTGGCGACGGCGGTGGGGTCAACTGCATCAGAGGTGCATCAACCTCGATGGGGATGATCTCGTAGTCCAGGGACGCTGGACCTGTCTACGAGCGATGTGGCTGTGCTGCCTGGCGACGAATTGGGTCTGGAATCAAGAAGCCAGAGACAGGATCGCGCGGCCTGTGCAGGCGCAAGTAGTGTGCGTGGCGCCACAGCTCCGACCCTGTGAAAGAACGTACAACAAACATATTGTGACCGAGCACGCACTGAATGGTGGCCGGCATCCATCTGTTGTGTCCAGCAAACACCCTGTACAACACCGGCGTAGAAACCAGAAAACGCGAAGCGCCATACGAACCGACTAGGTGCGTGGGAGGCTGCAGCAGGTGAAGGAGAGTGTGGTGACGGAGGCCGTGTAGCAGCCCAGCAAGAGATGGTCCGTCATGTGGTATGCACCGATACAGAGACAGGAAAATTTGAAGAGCTTGCTGCCTGGAATGCTGACCTTTCATCTTTTCCATGTGAGACTTCAATGTTCGAACGAAACATTCTGCTTCACTATTGGATTGAGGATGAAAAGATGCAGTGGTGATATACTGAATGCCATCCACATGGCAAAACTGTTGAAATTCCGCACTAACAAACTAAGGTCCATTGTCACTGACGATAGTTTCAGGCAAACCTTCAATGCAAACACAGATGTTAAGACACTGATTGTACTAGACGACGTTGTTGAATTCATGGCAATCACAAAAGGAAACCTGATGAAATCGTCTACAACAATTAACCAGCGCGTATTCCAGAACGGTTCAGCAAAGTCAATGTGTAAACGTTGCCATGGTCCTTTGGGGCGTAGCCAGTCCAAAAAACTTTGTTCTTAACCTGGGCGTATATATCAACCCAGGTACAACGTCGTCTGGCCAGTTGCTTTTTCCTAACAATACTCCTTGATGCAGGAGGCGTAAGACTTCACGTTGCGGGGAACGATGAACAATCACTCTTGTTTGGTCGTTGTTGGTATGTAACAACAGAACACCCTGACTTAAAGACAATGCATGACATTGTGCAAAATAACGTCGAACCAGACGCCGATCAATGTCTTTGGCTCTGGCAGGCACCCTGAGCGAACAAACCGTGCTACCACACTTAGGTTCCTCATCCACAGCTGTTTCCTGTGTAACCCGACGAGTGTTCAAAGGGAAGTCTGCGACAGCGGAAGCATCCCTGGAGTCTATCTGACAACATGCGATTTCTGAAGAATCAAACGACACATCCTGGCCAACTGGAAGTGGGGAAAGTGTGTCCGCGTTGGTATGTTTAGTGGTAGGTCGGTACAAAATCTCATACTGATAATTAGACAATATCAAGGACCATCGCTGAAGCTTTTGTGCCGTTCGTGGCGGAATTGGTTTTGTGGGTGAGACCAACGATGTGAAAGGCTTATGGTCCGTCAACAAATAGAATTTTCTGCCATAGAGATGATGATGAAACTTTGTGACGCCGTAAATGATTTCTAAGGCCTCCTTTTCTATCTGACTAATTCTGTTGCGTTGGCGTCAGGAGCTTGGACGCAAAGGCAATAGGACGATCGTGAGATCGAATACGATGTGACAATACTACGCCCAGTCTGTAAGACGAGGCATCCACTGCTAACACTACAGGCTTCTGTGGATCAAAGGGAATCAAACATGCATCACTGAGTAGTGCAGACTTTAATTTGTCAAAGGCAACCTGGCAATCTTTAGACCATACAAAAGGAATATTCTTCCTATGTAAGCGATGCAGTGGAGCTGCAATCTGAGAGGCATTGGGAATAAACCTAAAATAATAGTTAAGCTTTCCCATTACTACTTGCAATTCGTGCACATTCTTAGGGGGAGGCAAGTCTTTGATTGCTCAAAGGTGTGATTGTAAGGGATAGATTCCTTGGGCATTAATCACATGGCCTAGGTACTCTATTTCAGTTTGAAAAAACGAACACTTTGCTTTATTGCAATGTAGACCTGCTGCAGACAACACCTTGAAAAGGCACTCCAGATTTGATAAATGTTCTTCGACTGTGCGCACTGAGACCACAATGTCATCTAAATAGTTCGAACAGCACGGTACAGAAACTGTCAGCTGGTTCCAAAAAATGCTGAAAAATAGCGGGGGCAGACGAACTGCCAAAGGGGAGGCGTTGAAACTGAAAAAGGCCCATGTGAGTATTAATGACGAAAAACTTTTCTGACTCGTCATCGAGCGGAATCTGTAAGTATGCCTCTGCTAAATCAATCTTAGAAAAGAAGCGAGACTGTCCTAATTTGTCCATTAGTTCCTGTGATCTGGGCAGGGGATATGTGTCTACAATTGTTTGACTGTTCACTGTTGATTTAAAGTCCGCAAACAGACAAAGTTTTCCCATCGGCTTAGTTAGAATCACTAAAGGCGAGGCCCACTGACTCGCAGAAACAGGAGAAATCACCTCACTATCCTGCCAATATTTAAGTTCTTCAGCAACTTTATCACGAATTGCGATAGGCACTGGTCTAGCTTTACAAAATTTTGGTACAGCACATTCTTTTAAAGTTACATGTGACACGAAGTCTTTTGCGCAACCTAGTTCTGGCGATAACAAGTCACTGTATTTTTCACACAATGCATTGATTTTGTCCTGAGGCACTACTGACGAAATTTGAATCCCATCTCTTTGAATTGATAAAATCAAATCGAATGCAGCTAGTCCAAAAATGTTCTGTGTAGATTTGGCCTGGACAACCAGCGGGCAGGCTACACGTTCCCAGCACGGGAATATTTTGTCCTGTATATGCTGTGAGCACTTGCTGAGACAGCGACAATTTTGACGAACCCAGAAGTTCATATGTGTCTTTATTCATTAATGTGTCAGCGGAACCAGTATCAACCTGAAATTGCACACTATTAGTTTCTGTGGAAAGAGTAAAAAATAAAAGTTTTTGCTTGTGGGGCTCGACAGGTGTGCGAATGTGGGCAAAGTCTGCTACAGTATGTCTGCCACACTTGCGCATGCACGGGATGCGTACAGAAGGAGGCGGCGCAGAATCGGCACACAGCAGATTAATTACACGGTCCCTAGATGGCACTACCGCCGGATCAGCTTCCGCGCAAACTTGCGAAGCTACTACAGATTCACCACCTACTGCACTAAAATTACTTTGAGTAGCTACACCAAGTCTACTGCTACTAGCTACACAGTACTGGGCACTATTACAAGGAGAAGTTGCAGAAGGCACTATATTCACTACAGGATTGCACTGTATATTGTCATTTTGCTTGTCCCGAACCCTTTTCCGTTGCACAGATTTGGACGCTCGACGTCGCTTGCTACGTGGCGCACTACATAGTTTTGCCGTAGGCGCAGTGGAACTACCTGGCATTTTACAATCAAGAGAAGCACTGTTTACTTCCACAGCGTGTATGACATTTACTGCATGAAGTGTTCTTGCATTTTGCAAGCACTGTTCCTAATGGCACGCTTCTTTGAATTTTTATTCTGCATACATACTGTCTGTACATGTCCTGATTTTCCACATTGATAACAAATGGCGTTGCGACTGGGGCACTGCCCACGTTTGTGACGAGAGACACTCTGGGGACAAGATTTACGAACATTTTTTTGCAAAGAGCATTGGCGCCCGTTATCCAAATTACTTCGTTTAACACGACGGAGCTAGTTTTGTGTCATTCTTTTACACTGGCTATTGTTCACTGTCAGTTCAGCATGGCTGGTAGAATTATAAGACTCACTTAGGCTAGACTGAGAACTGTGACTAGGAAAGCGTCAATTGCAGCGCAATGAGTTAACACTGTGGCTTTGCATTTCTACATCTGCTAAGTCAAAGGTATCATGCGCTTCTATAAGCTGCAGTACACTATATAACGAAGGGTCAGACTGTTTCAAAATCGCTGCCCTAATTCTGGGGTCCTGAATGTTCTGTGTGATAGCATCTCTCAACATAACGTCACTATAAGAAAGTCCACAAGAGCAAGTAAACTTACATTGGCGGGTTAAGCCCTTCAATCCCGTAATCCAGTCTTGGCGTGACTGTTCCGGTGATTTTTTCAGTCTGACAAATCGGTACCGCGCAGCGGCTACAAGAACTTTTCTGTCGTAATGAGCATTCAGTGATTCTACTGTTTGTTCAAAGTCTACATCACGAGGAGATGCATGGGGGAAAAGTTTCTGCAGTAATACGAAGGTCTTGGTGCCCACAACTGATAAGAAAAGGTGCTTTACTGTCTGATCTGTAAGTTGATGAGCCGCAACCAGTTCTTGAAACTGCACCAAGTAATTGCTCCATTCTTCCTCACGTTCGTTGTACTGGTGAAACGTAGGAAACAGTGTGATGGCAGATGTGGGCGGCTGATGCGTGGCTGTTGTAGGTGAGCTGCCTGTGCCATCAACTGGCACACCGCTTGAAGTAGTTGCATGATTTGCGCCGACTGTAACTGAATAATTTCCATTAAGTTTGGGTTCGGCATAGTGGCCATTCTGACCGATTAGGCGCCGCGTTAACACGAAAATTAGAACAAAACACAGCTGCATTGTAAAAGTAAACTCTCTGCAACAAAAAAGACCACAAAACACATAACAGAATATGTTCCCCCAAATATCTTATAATAAGGGTGGGTGGGCGGGAGCAATTGCTGCATGCTCCAACTGCTGCTGTCTGGCTGCTGCAAGTGGGCTGGTTCAAGGTTTTTTTATCGCTCCTTGTCACCACTTTTTTATCCCATCCTCATCGCCACTTTTGTATCCCCTCCTCGTCGCTACTTTTGTGTCTCGTTTCCACCAGTTGTACTGGGTGTCTGTGGCCGAGTAGAGAGAGACCGACACAGGGAAATATGATGCACGCATGTGCGGGTACAGAGTCTGAGGTGACCAGCCAGTGGGACAGCAGAAAATAGAAACACTAAGCTAGATTAGAACAAGTTGTATATTTCGTAGAAATAATACTTATCTTTTACAAAGTTCATGACTGCCAACTAAGCATACTGCTGAGACATAGGTTAACTGCCTACTGATGAGTCCGTTTCAGTGCCTGTCCTAATCCCAAGTGGCCGATGCAGTTCAGTGGTGGCCACGAGCGGGATTGCAGCAGAGGGCGCTCGTGGCCGACGTCATAAGAACGCCTGCGCCGTGCTTGCATGGCGGCGCGCGGCGAAAGTACGTGGCGCGCACTTCAGACTTGTGCGACACCACAGTTTGTTGTTATGGTCTTTAGTCCGAAGACTGGTTTGATGCCGTTCTTCACCCTACTGTGTGATACTTACATTGACGAAAAATGATCTTAATGTAGGAACTTATTATGTTAAATCGAGGACATAGTCAGGGCCCCAGATAGGAAAAGAATTTCAAATAAGGAAAACAAAAGAGACCCACAAAAATGAAGAGAGAGAAACCTATTAACAAAGGCTTCTGTGTGAAGCAATTTTCAACGTGGATAATGTAAGTGGGTGCAACATTTCGGTTACTGGACTCCAAAATTCAGGTGTTGTGAAATCGATGCTATTAAGGCATACAGTGGACACTGGTGTTTGGAAGAATCACCAGTAAACGTGGCGATATTTATATACCGCAGTAGACACCATGCAGACATGAATTAAGGATACTGGTCTGTTCAAACTAGTTGATAAATTAATGCAAACGCGAAAACAATTAGGTAGAAAATGAAATGAAACTCATCGCTGATGCTGGTACTGATGTTACACATGGAACGTGTAGTGGATAAAAGTGCGAATAGCTTAATGAAAATCAGACAGACTGAAAGATACGTATCAAGTACAGGAAGAAAAGAAAGTAGTAGAATTTGCGCACCAGATAGCATGTTTTGCAGATATGTGACGTAGTTTCAGGCTCAGACGCAGCAAGGGGCGTAGAGGGACACGGAGGAGGGGGGGGGGGTGTTCCTCCCCTAAACCCGAAATTTTTGATTTGCACTAGATCACTCAAGGATTTCAGCTAATTAGGTTCTTTTGTGTCCAGATTCAGTGCCGTATTCATTAATATATGTATACATTTTGGCATAATATTGCTGTGCCTGGGCTATTTTTCAGCAGAAAAGAATGTGAAAGTGAAGAGATGTCACTCACTTAGAAATAAATAATTCGAATTACTACAGTATGATGAGTCACATAGAATGGAGTAGACCCAGGGTCTGTTTAAGGGTATAGCAAGAACGGCAGCTGCTGGGGGCACTTAAATCGAGAGGGCCCCAGAATTGAAAAGGTCCCTGAGTTTGACGGGAGCGGGAGCCCCCCCCCCCACTCCCCCCAGATTGACAGGCCCCGAAATTGAGGTGGCACCAAATTTAACAGGACCCAAAGATTGATAGGTCTTCGAGATTCATTGTTCAAATGTTTGTTAAACTTATGGGACTTAACTGCCGGATCATCAGTCCCTAAACTTACAAATTACTTAGAAAATGACTTATACTAAAGACAGCACATACATTGATGCCAGAGGAAGGATTCGAACCCCCGAAGGGGAACGGCCACGCGCATCGGAGAATAGTGCCTCAATGCGCTCGTCCACTCCGCCGTGGCTCCTCGAGATTGATCAATATTATTATTTGACTTTACGTAAAGAACAGTCTTGTTTCTTGCTAAAAGAAAAGAATTTTCATACGTAGAATGTTAATAGACAGTCTTCACATTAGTTCTGCTGTTGAAAGTCTCATATAGTTTTTTTAAACTTTTCCTTAAACCGGCCAGCTTTGACGGACTCAGCCACGGCGGAGTGGCCGAGCGTATTGAGGTGCTACGCTCCGATGTGCGAAGTCGTTCCCCGTCGGGGGCTATAATACTCCTCGGGCATGGATGTTTGTGCTGTCTTTAGTATAACTTGGTTTATACGTAGTTTGTAAGTTTAGGGACTGATGACCTCGCAGTTAAGTCCCATAAGCTTAACCCTCTCATTCCCAGTTTTCTTCCTGGACAACAACGTATTAAAAGTTGATTTATTCCGTATTTTGTGCATCATTACTTAAAGTTGCATTTTTGTTGATGAACAACATGCTTCTAGTACGACATTTTGCCGCTTGGTACGGCGTGTAGCCATTTCTGGCATTAATCTGTCCTTCTTGGAGGTAGTGTTGCATTGCCGTCTGTACGTGGCTGACAGTGTGAGCGTGAGTGTGTTTCCTTTTATTTGATTCCAGCCGTGAATTGTCTTGTCTTTGGTGCTGTGGCGAAGATTATGCTAGTCTTATTGATCTGGAAGTGTTAACTATCAACAAAAAATGTCCAAGTATTAGAATACCTTGATAGAAACGTCTGTGTTGTGCATGAAATACATGACTTAAAAAATCAATAGTTCGACCAAAACTTTTAAAACACATATTTTGATGTTTACTGCACGGTATTATAACAGAAAACACTGAATTTAAATTTTTCAAAGTTGATTTCATAATGTGCGACTGAAAGGGTTAACAGGCATTTGAACATTTCGAAGAACTCACTGGGAGTTTTTAGTTTGTCTCTCATAACTGTAGACTAAGACCGCCTCATGGTCCGAAATTGAAATTTCTCACTCACTGCAAAATCTGTAATAATGTGTTTTCTATCGACTGTATATTTTATACACAACAAAACCGCAAAAGCTCGTTTTTATTAAATTTTGTGACACAAAGGAGAACATTGTATTATACACTACGGTTATGTTCCAACCGTCATCGTGATCTAACAAATATGTTATTCCTATCATGGGGTAAGTTCTAGAATGCATTCAAGAAACTATTTTTGCAGTTTTCCCATTTTTATGAATTTCATTCGTAATTGTCCGAGTGATCCCCTAAAAACTTTTCCAGGACCCTAATGAAAAGAAAACAAACAAACGCGTATATATATCGGTTCAATCGCTAATCCATTCAAAACTTCCTTGGAAAAACACCCACAATTTTTCCATAAGTTTCCCGTTTTTTGAGAAAATTCACCAAATTTTTCTTCCCAACAGACGTTGTCCTCACAGTTTCCCTCTGAAATCAGTTAACATTAAACTCAGTGAAAAGTAAAAGTTCTTACTGAATTGATGGCATTTCTAGCAGGGCAGTTAAAGCTCGTTCATCACATATAAGTAGGATTCTCAGTCACATAAGTAATAGCACACCGAAGCAGGGTGTTTTCCGTGATAGATTGAAATATGCCATTATTAAACCGTTGCATAAAAAATGGGATACAACAGATGTCAGCAACTACGGCCCAGTCTCTCTTCTGACAGCTTTATCGATAATTTTGGAGAAAGTTATGAATTCTAGAAAAGCAAAGTACTAACCAAATGTCAGTTTGGTTTTGCGAAAGGCTTTTCAACAGAAAATGCTACATATGTCTTCACTGATCAAATACTAAATGATTTGAATAACCGGACATCACCCACTGGTATTTTTTGTGATGTCTCAAAGGCCTTTGATTGTGTAAATCATGGAATTCTTCTAGATAAGCTAAATCGTTTCGGTTTGATTGGGCAGTGCACAAATGGTTTAATTCATACTTAACTGGGAGAATGCAGAAAGTTCAAATAAGTGGTTCATATAATGTCAAAACATCAACTGATTCCTCATGGGGAGCTATCAAGAATGGGGTCCCACAGGGTTCAGTCTTAGATGCCTTACTGTTCCTGATATATGTTAATGACTTTCCATTGTACATTGATGAAGGTGCAATGTTAGTTCTTAATGCTGATGATACAAGTATGTCAGTCACATAAAAAAACTAGAACTAACTGATGTAATCATAGATAATGCTTTCACAAAATTATTCAGTGGTTCTCAGCAAACGGACTCTCATTAAATTTTGATTAAACACAGTATATACAGTTCCGTAAAGTAAACGACACAACTCCAGTAATAAATATAGACTTTGAAAAGAAGTCTGTAGCTAAGGTAGAATTTTCAAAATTTTTAGTTTTGTGCATTGATGATAGATTAAACTGGAAGTAACACACTGATGGTTTGCTAAAACGTTTGAGTTCAGCTACGTATGCTATTAGGGTTTTTGCAAATTTTGGTGATATACATCTCAGTAAATTAGCTTACTAAGCCTATTTTCATTCACTGCTTTCGCATGGCATCATATTCAGGGGTAATCCCTCACTGAATAAAAAATTATTCATTACACAAAAGTGTGTAATCAGAATAAATGCTGGAGCCCACGCAAGATCGTCCTGCAGCCATCTATTTAAAGATATAGGTATCCTCGCAGTAATTCCATTGTGTATATATTCACTTATGAAATTTGTTGTTAATAATCCAACCCAGTTCAAAAGTAATAGCAGTGTACAAAGCTATAGCACCGAGAAAAAAGATGATCTTCAATATGCAGGGTTAAATCTGACTTTGGCACAGAAAGGGGTGAATTATGCTGCCACAAATGTCTTCATTCATCTACCCAACAGCAAGAAAAGCCTGAAAGATAGCCAACTAGTATTTAAAATAAATTAAAAGAATTTATGAATGACAACTCCTTCTACTCATTGGATGAATTTTTAGGTGTAAATTACTAAATCTAAAAACAACAAAAAAGAAAAAACTAAAAATATTAAAATGTTCAATCAAATGTTGAAATGTTCGTAGAGTCTATGGGACTTAACTACGGGGTCATCAGTCCCTAAACTTACAAACTATTTATGAACTAGCTAATACTAAGGACGGCACAAATATCCATGCCCGAGGGGGGATTCGAACCCCCGACCGTAGCGGCCGTGCAGACCGTGACTGGAGCGCCTCAGTCCCCTCGGCCACCGCGGCCGGCAACAAAAAATATTGAAAATATAAACAATATATATATATTTGTGTCATATAATATTTTGTGTAATGTAATATCTTGAACAGACACCTTTTATTAACCTGACACGTTCTACATCATTACAAAGTGTCGTATTCATGATCTATGGAACAAGTATTAATCTAATCTAATCCACATAACAAAATGAACCCAGATGATTATGTCAAACCGTCCTCAAGTAATGTTCTTTTATATAGGTGGCAGTTGATTTTTATTTATATGAGTACAATAAGCTTCCCAGGAACATGACTGCTGAGCCACAGACAATCACATAGAAAAGACAATCATATTGGCACAATTTAGCTTTCGGTCACAGCCTTCGTCAGTCAAGAGTCTCAAGTATGCAGTATGACTTGTAATTGTACGAATTTGTTGGTCCTCTATTCCTGATTAAGTCTGTGGCTGAAAGTTGAGTTGTGGGGGTTTGACTGTCAGTGTCTGCGAGCCTGCTGCTCATATACCGGGTGGCCCACGTACGCCTTCTCTGAACCTTTATTTTTCCGCGTAACAGAAGCGCTGCCTCGTCACTGCTGTTCACAGTGGAAACGTCTACCGAGCTATTTTGATACCAGCGTGCTATTTCGTAGTGGTTTCTTTGAGATATGTTCGAGTGGCCGTCGGTTTGCAACTCCAATCAGGTCCTAGAGACAGACAGGTAACTAACGCAATGAATTCTAGTGAAGAATACGCCGATGTGATACTGATTGTTGGGGATACTCATCGCAGTACAGCTGTATTCACAACGCAGCGTCTACCTTCTGCGCACGTTTCTATACGCTTGCAAACGCGTTTAAGAAACAAGGAAGTTTTCCATGCACATGTTGTATCAGACCAATCCGCGAAGCACCTGATGTTGCCAGGAAAGTTATTGAGTATTTTGGAGCACATCGCAGGCACGGTAAGCATAGCTTAAATGAAAATAAAGTCTACGTACTAATTAGTATAAGCAAATGTGTTAAGAGGCTATGTAATTGAAGAATATCTGTGGGTTGTATAGAAAAAATGTTATCCAAGATGAAAAAAAGGCTGTCTACAAAAAGAAATAAAATCTCATCAGAAACATAAAATGTACAAAAGTGCAATTCAAGTGATGAATTCCTTCCACCGTAAAATCCCCCCTGGGGACTGACGGTTATTTCGTGAGTACGTGCGTGGCGAGCTCGGCTCCCGAGCTGATGCAGTCTTTCTCCCTTCTTTCCCCCATGGATTGCATTTCCTTTTCCTTCCCCTCCTTTCATATCCCCACTCCTTGACCTCGCCACTGGGGGACTGATGACCTACACAGTTTGGTCCCCCTGTCCCAAACAACCAACCAATCACCGTAAAATGTTGTGTGGTCTCACTGGAAACTAAATCGTTTAATTTAGTTAGTGTTCATGGAACCACCTACTCAACAACTTACCACATACTTTTACGTAATTAGTACTCTACCAACATTTTTAGTAACTACATCAATATTAGATATCTTCTATAATAAAACATAATGATTTTGCAACCGTGTGGCAACATTAACTAATGTGTAAAAAATTTATACATATGTCAGTGTACTTCAGTTTTATGTGATTACACTTGGTTACATAATGGAATATCAATTATTTTTATGTCATCGTGTCGTTGTACAATTTCCTGATCATTAATTTAAGCTTATGTCATTATATTATGGTGTAATTGACGAGTCACTATATTTGTTATTGAATTAAGGATGTAAAATATTGATATAGTTGTTACAAATTTTCGTAGATAATTAATTAGAGAACAAATAATGACAAGATGCTTAATAAATGGTTCCACGAACACCAACTGTAGTAACCGACTCTATGACATATCAAAACTTTTTTCCGTGGACGAAATTCACCGCGGAGTTGAATTACTTGTACATTTTACGTTTCTGGTAGGATTACGAGTTTCTGTTGTTGTCGATCCATATGTGTCTTAGTGGATACATACAACTCCAAAGGCCGCGCTGGATTAGTCGAGCCGGCCGCGGTGGCCGATGGGACTAAGGCGCTGCAGTCACGGTCTGCACGGTCACTAAGGTCGGGGGTTCGAATCCCCCCTCGGGCATGGATAAATGTGCCGTCCTAGTTCGTAAGTAGTTCATAAGTAGTTTGTAAGTTTAGGGACTGATGACCCCGTAGTTAAGTCCCATAGACTATACAAACATTTGATTTTCATTTTTGATTTGGAGTAGTCGAGCGGTCTGCAGCGCAGTGTTGCGGATCGCGCGGCCTCCCGCGTCGGAGGTTCGAATCCTCCATCGGGCATGGTTGCTTGTGTTGTCTTTTAGTATAACTTAGTTCATAAGTAGTTTGTAAGCTTAGGGACTGATGACCCCGCAGTTAAGTGCCAGTCTATCGGTAAGAGTTACCACCATTTGAACAATTCCAAAAAGACACTTGGGATAAACAACACCAGTGAATCACATGAAATATGAAAAGGTAATAATTAATCTTGCGTAAAATTGTGGTACAGAAGTTGTTCGCCATTTAATAGGCCAAAATAGGAGAAACAGTAATGTAGAAAAATATTATTATTTATTACACAATGGAGATGTTCCATACAAAAACAAACAAGTATTAGAGGCCACTGATGATGCTTCCCAAATGAAAGAAGCTAAATGCCTATGAGATGAACAAATGCCTTTTATTTAGTTTTAAAGACGGAATACTGCTACACGAAAGTTTTAAGCAAGTATGGAACGAAGAAAACCGGGTGAAATGACGATGAGGAAGTGCTCAGGAAGGAAGTAAGCTTCGAGTTTAACGTCCCGACGACAGCGCGGTCATTAGAGACGGAGCTCATGCTCGGATTTTTGGGGAAGGATGTGGTAGGAAATCGGCCGTGCCCTTTCGAAGGAACCATCCCGACATTTACCTGGAGTGATTTAGGGAAATCACGGAAAACCTAAATCTGGATGGCCGGAGGTGGATTTGAACCACCGTCCTTCCGAATGCGAGTCCAGTGTGTTACCACTGCGCCACCTCGCTCGGTAGGAAGTGCTCATAATGTAATTTACAGGGATGGGTTTCATACAAAAACTTCATTTACTAAGTCCTCGCTAAGATCTTCTAATTTAATCGTCAATCTGAAACGCCCTGTGTATTGAAAATTCACCCTTTATGTTGCTAAACTTAGCGTACCATTAGCATCATACAATGCCCGGTAGTTTATAATGGAGATGCTGGCAAAAGCGAAATATATCTTGCACACGTGGGGCCTGTGGGCGCAGCTTGGCAGGCAAGTCTGGCAGACGCTGCGCGTTCCTGCGTTAATTATCTGCGCCGCCGGAGACGCGTTCCGACGGCTACACAATTACGCCGACGCATGCGTAGCGCAGACACTTTCTGCTCTTTCCACCGCGCGGCCGAGCCACGCACCGCTGCCCGTCCCCACAGCCGAGGGCCGGCTGCTGCAGGCATTACCCTCCCCCCAGACGCTCAAATGAGAATATTCGGTGGACACATTCTGGACATTCACTCGAAAATACGAGGCGGCAGATCAGCCGTGCGCAGTGGGGCGCCGCGCTGCGCTGCGCGCGCTCCTTCGTCCACGGGGTTTCCAGTCCCCTCTAGAACACGGACCTTTGTGTTGTCCTTAGGTTAGTTTATCTCACTTTAAGTAGTTTGTAAGCTACGGACTAATAACTAAGCAGTTGAGTCCGACAGACTTACAACCATTGGAACATTTTGATTTTACTCGAACATAAGCGTACGAAAGACACAAGCGAATCATAGGATAACGACCCGTTAACTTGATACCACATGCATTTAAACCCATTAATAAGAATAATCTGCGAATTTTCAAAGGAGAAATGGTATTAATTATATCTTTGGTGATGTTTCGATATTGATTCACATAAATAATTGTATTGGCCGGTATTCTGAAGACATTTAGCATCATCGTTGCCGATACTTGCTCTTTTGTAATTTGATGGGAAGACTAGATTAAGTATCGGTCATAATATTCCGTTCGCGAAGTCCCAGACAAATTTATTGCGAATATTTTTCTCACAAACGTAGTCATCTCCATTGCTTAGTTGGTTAAAATTTCCATTATTGGTATTTCACTCGAATGTCGTATGGTATAATGTCAGCTACATATAATACTTTAGTAAGATATACTAGTGTCTAATTAATAAGATAAAACATATCTCTGTCACAGAGCCAAGTCCAACTTCTTTAACCACTGGACAGCTTCCTGACTACTATATGGAGTTCGGTCATCCCTCCTGAGAATGATCGTAATGGGCAATTAGTAATTATGTGGGTTATCGTTTGTATGTCTGCTCCACAGTCACATGACTGGTCGTCAGTCTGTCCCCATTTGAATTTCCAATAGTTACAGCGACCAACACCAGTTCGGAAGCGGTTGATCAAAGTCCATTCTCTCCTGGGAAGGTCCATTCCTTGGAGCTGCTTAGAGGGATCGTCTATCCAGATACTCGAATGTGGTAAAGTATGTATTCTCGAGTTGCTTCACACATTAGTAAAAATAAAGTTCTGACAAAATGTCAATTTGGATTTCGAAAAAGCTTTTCAACTGAAAATGCTATATATACGTTCACTGATGAAATATTAAATACTTTGAATAACCGGATATCACCAGTTGGGATTTTTTGTGATCTGTCAAAAGGTTTTGATTGTGTAAATCATGGGATTCTTCTATATAAGCTTAAGTATTGTGGTATGAGTGGGACAGTGCACAAATGGTTTAAATCATACTTCACCGGATGAGTGCAGAAAGTTGAAATAAGCAGTTCACATAATATAGATGAAACAATTAATTCCTCTTACTGGGGAGTTATCAAAAATGGGGTCCCACAAGGTTCGGTCTTCGGTCCCTTGCTGTTCTTTATATATATTAATTACTTGCCATACTACATTCACGAAGATGCTAAGTTAGTACTTTCTGCTGATGATACAAGTATAGCTATCACACCTGTCCAACAGGAATTAACTGATGAAATTGTAAATGATATCTTTCAGAAAGTTATTAAGTGGTTCTCTACAAATGGACTCTCATTAAACTTTGATAAATCCCAGTATATACAGATTCATACAGTAAAAGGCATGACACCATTCATAAATTTAGACTTTGAACATAAATCTGTAGCTAAGGTAGAATATTCAAAATTTTTAGGTGTTTGCATTGACGAGGGACTGAATTGGAAGAAACATATTGAAGATCTCCTGAAACGTTTGAGTTCAGCTACTTATGCTATCAGAGTCATTGCAAAATTTGGTGATATACATCTCAGTAAATTAGCTTACTACACCTATTTTCATTCATTACTTTCATATGGGATCATATTCTGGGACAATTCAACATTGAGTAAAAAGGTATTCATTGCACAAAAGTGTGTAATCAGAATAATTGCTGGAGCCCACCCAAGAGCATCCTGCAGACATTTATTTAGGGATATAGGGATATTAACTGTGGCTTCACAATACATATATTCACTCATGAAATTTGTTATTACAATCCGAGCCAATTAAAAAGTAATAGCAGCGTGCATAGCTAAAACACTAGAAGAAAGGATGATATTCACTATTCTAGGTTAAATCCAACTTTGGCTCAGAAAGGGGTGAATTATGCTGCCACGAAAGTCTTTGGTCACTTATCAAGTATCATCAAAAGTCTGACAAATATCCAACTAGTATTTAAAAAGAAATTGAAGGAATTTTTGAATGCAACTCCTTCTACAATGTAGATGAATTTTTAGATAAAACTTAAAAATATAAAAAACAACAAAAATGTAATAAAAAATCCTTAAAATATTGATTGTCAAGTGTAGACAACATTTACTAGACTGACACGTTCCACATCATTACGAAATGTCGTATATATGATCTATGGAACAAGTATTAATCTAATCTAATCTAGTAAGAAATCACTACAGTGTTCGTTAATATCCTAGACTAAATTAGAAAGGTCTCTTCAACCACTCTTGAAGTCAGTGTATGTAGAAGTACCGTTGAATGGAGGTACTTTCAATCACGAAGTTACTTTGATACATAATTTATAAATTTTAGAAGGCGAATTCCTTCGCTTCTATATATTTTATTATTCATTTATATTTTAAGTTATTTATTTATTTGCTTTGGCTGTACTTAATGTCTCTCTTTGTCATTTCCCAAGTACTGCTCGAATGACTCTAACAGTTTAAGACTGGGTATGACAGGTGCTAGGAAAAGTGATTGTTCCTGTTGCTGTGTGTCCGATTAGCTTGAGAAAGAAGTCTTGTTTTGTATTCTACGCCTACTGGGGATGGCCTCGCGGTCTAGGGTACAATGGTGCGGATTGCGCGGCCGCTCCCGTCGGAGGTTTGAGTCCTTCCGCGGCCATGTGCTGTATTGTCCTTAGGATAAGTCAGTTTAAATAGTCTAGAGACCGATGGCATAGCAATATGGTGCCTTAGGATTAAAAAGACTTGAAAATTTGATTCTTTGTTTTATAATTTCAAAAATATCATACACTGACGGCTGTTCCTTTGTCTGGTCAATAAATATACGCATCAGGTTTCTTTAATCAGTGATCAATCACACGCTCAGATCTATAATTTAACTGTTTTAGTCGGTTTAAGGGAATCTATCAATAAATTCGTAATGATTACTGTTTATATTCGATTTTTCAATTTATTTTTTATTTTGATCAAGCGCTAAGCTACGAGATTATACAAAGCGTAAGAAAATGTGCTGGACCAAGCAGAACGTAGAGTATCACTGCTAGATACTTCGACACAATCGATCGCAGCGACAGCTCTAGCGCCAACCGAGCGCCTCCTAGCGCCACCGCGATCCCAGAGATAGACGGCTCAGAGCTCGCGCCTGTACATTGACGTCCACGCGAGCAAACAGGACACATTGTCAGACGGTGCTTAGTGGCTCGCACCAAGTATTAGCTAACCAGCCGCCGAGTTGGTCATCACCTCGCGACCCACAGCAAAAGGACATACTAAAGATAAGTTCTTGTTCAACCCATTGTAAATAGTATTTGACTAATAAATAGATCTTTGTTCTAGAAGCGGCAATCCTCATTTGGCGACCTACGCATAAATGTTCTAAGATATTGGCCAGAACAGAACGATGACTTTTCATGCGTCTTCTGAACATTTTTACGTACCACATGTTACGGTCTTGAATAAGTTAGCCTCGTTGTTGTCTGCAGTCCGGAGACTTGTTTGATGCAGCTCTCCAACCTACTCTATCTTGAGCAAGACTTTTCTCCATAAATTTTCTAACCTCCCTATCCAATTACGATATCTAACATTCCACGTTCCGATATCACTTTATAACCTTGAATTTGCACATATTTGATTATGTTCAAATGTTTGTAAATATAAGGGGCTTAACTACATTGGTCATTATTCCCTAGGCTTACAAACTAATTACACTAACACTGCAGCAAGGCGCCCTGGTGCGCATATTTGAAGAAATTCTTATGCATAGAAAAAGGCAAAACAGTTTCTAAATTTTAAAATATCTTTCCTAGAGAATACTAGACCTACTATCTGACAGGTCACACGAACGAGTATATTGAACGCGCTCGAGCTGCAGTAGCCGATGAAAATATCGAGAAATATTTCGATCTTTAGAAAATGCGTCGTTTAACCTCTTAATACCGTGGGGTCTCTAATGACCCTATACCGTAAGTTTCTCTATAATATACCATGTTCTCTATTCCTCAAAATTGTGGAAAATTCTAACTATTCCTAGCTACGTACTAGTTTCATTAAATAAAAAGAGAAGTTCTGAAATATAACTAGTTTCGCAGAAAATTATTAGATAGGTACCGAATCCATTGGTATATATTGCGATCCCATTTCTCTCTTGCAGCTTTTTACTCACGAATGTTGCTTTAAGTTTGTGATTGTTGCTTTATTTGCTTTCTTTCATTCTTAAAGGTATTGTGGGAGCGTTCGAATGTTGAGGATCCTATACAAGTCGTTAGTTATTTGTAACATACGAGTGGAGATCTACTACAGTGTGTGCAGCATTTTGTTCAAAATGGCTAGTCATCTTTCCGAAGGGGAAGTGCTCGAAATATTACTGCAAGATAATCCTCTCTCTGGAGACTCGAGTAGTTATATCAACGATATCGATTCTTACGTCTCATATAGTGACGGAGAAATAGGTATTTTAGAAGCGAATATTTCTCAATCTGACGGAATTTAAAAGCATTTTGGCAGAGCAGACGTCAAGACGGAACAGGGAGTAACACATGTGCCGTACTACGGTTAGTGCGGCCTTCCTGCCGCTGACGCCGCCTATTATTGAGTGTTGCGCCGCCCCACGTCTGCTGTCAGACCTACCAAGCAGACGAAAGGTGGCTCCTTACCGGGGCGAACCACTCTCTACCCGCCGAAGCTACCGCTCATCGCCCACCAACCAGCTACCGCCCCCGCCTGCTATGCACCACTCCACCGTCGAACTTCACCGTGCCACACCACGTCCTGACGGATAAGTACAGACTGATACTATATTATTTGATATTACTTTCTATTCCGAGATGTTTCGAAGTAATAGGATAATTAAAATACTAGAGGACCCGTGCGAATACTTCGCACCGTTAGTGGAATGACAAAATGGAAGTAAAATTGAATGTTCACACATAGCTTTCTTCAGAATAAATCTATGTAAGTGTTTAAAAGCGCAAATGAATGAGCTTAATCCGCTGAGTGTTATTAGGTCAAAATATCTGCGAACCTTAATTAGAACCGAAGATATCGTTACACAAACCACTGATTCACTGCAAAGACAAAAGGATAACACGTTTGAATAAAAGTAAAGGATGGAGAGACTTGACTTAATTCTGATACTTGATGACAAATCTGCGAATGAATACCTTTCGTTTAAAGCAAAAATGAAGGAAATTGGTCGAATAGAACGGCCTGACCGACTGACTTTACTTCACAGCAAGGAGATCCCCATAAGAAATATACAGATGGAAATCGCGTTTGAGTATAGAAAAAGGAATGCAAGAGTTATGTAAATTCTGATAGTTGATAACAAATCAGTGTATGAATACCTTTCGTTAAATAAAATAATGAAGGAAATAGGCCAGGTAGTTTGGTCTCGCCGACTGAATTTAGTTTTCGTTGATTCTTTTAATATATAAGATGAATTTGCCCTAGACTAAGTAAGGCATAATGTTGTTTCTTCTCCCAAATGACTGGCTGAACTGATGTTGGTTTCTTGTTTCCCACTTCACAATTACATTAGAAAAGACTATTTATGTCGGAAGTGTGGAAGTTCCATTTTTTAAATAATCTGTAGCCTGTGTAATCACAGAGTTCTATGATTTTTGAGCAAAGTTTTTTCACTAACCCTAGTAAGGTGCGGCCTGGCGTCCACATTGTCCGAGCCATTCGTCATATTCCTTCCAGTTCAGTTTCAGTGTCACGATGTCTCTTTCCTTGACCTTTCCTATCAATAGTTTCCGTGCCGTTAGTGAAAGTAAATTTCCGCCCTCCGCAGACGTGATGGGTTAAAGGAAGACATTCCCCCCTCCAAACCGCGTCTGGCAGAAATTGAAAACTTATCGGTACTATGGAGACGTGTGAACTTCTAAGCTTTGAAAGAAGTGTGGTTTTGTTTTACGTTGAATCACCGATGCGATACTAGCATTGGGGTCATGAAAGAAAAACCACAAACAAAACGTTTTCACTTGTGTTTGAGTCTACCACATTTGCTGACGAGTTTAGACGTTTTGAGGTCCGTGCCGCACTAACAGTCATACACATGACTAGCGTCTGCAACTGTCGGAAACATTAGAACGCTGTGTCGATCCACCATTATGTAAACCAAGAAATAAACTTTCGCCCCTCCCTCTTCTCTACATCTTTCTCTTTTTCTCCCGGGTATCTCCTTTCTCTCTGAGCTTTCCTTCCGTACAAGTGGTAGTTTTGCTAGCTGGTTGCAAAAGCATGTGACGGCAGTGTGCTTCAGGTCACGAAATGTGAATCTTGTTGATTCGAAAAGGTTGTACCGGAGTGAAGCCTGTTGAGATGTGATTGATAGCCTTTGAGACATACGCGAATTCCTACTGCACCTTATGTGATGTGCAAGTAATACCCTTTTACGCTGTTACCCTCCAAAGGCCAGCTGAAGTTGAGTAATGTTTTAGCCGACGTAATGGAGCCTGTATATAGTTGCTAAACCGTGAGTCAAGAGGACCGCCTGTGAGCGTGAAATCCTGAAGAGGAGTTTAAAGTGGAAAACTGTTGCACATAGTGAGAGAACCAAGAAAACCACCACTTTGTCCTTATTTCTATTACTGCCATTCTGCTTCGATATATCTCCTGATTTCTGTAAGACACTCCTTTTCTTTGTCCGATTCCGAAACTTCCGTAACAGGGCCCATAATGTTTCCCGTGTCAGTACCTTAGCAAGACATGCACATGGAACTGAACGCACATTAACGTTGTGTGAAGTAATTTCTAGTCTTTACCGCCGGAGACAACCTAAAGTTGATGTGTAAATAATTACGAATCCTGTTAGAAAAGTAAGGTGAAGCTTTATTCCGGTACCCCAGTAGAGGTACTTACAACGTGGTATGATGTGTAAACTGTAATGATAGGTTGTACGTCTTCCATATAGCGTATTCCAGTGCTACTTTGCAATGGTCCAGTCATGATATTTAAATGGAACGTGAGAAATTTATACAAGCGTAACCCAGACGTTAGCACATCCTGTTCTCTTTTAAAGGACCACAGTATTAAGCTTTAAGTATCAAAATTTGCTCCAGTCACTGATAATACAGATTTTTGTAAGTTTTATTACTGTGTGAGGATTTTCCAAACGTATTCCTGTCTAGTTCACACTTATAAGCTTAGTGTCTTAACTATCCTCGAGAATTTTGTATGTGCTGCCATTAGGTGAGGAAGAGTTAGCCTTGTTACGTACATTTTACTACCATTTACGATTTATTGCTTCTTATTTTCCATTCAGAAGTGTCATGTTTTGTTACCAAATCCATAATGTGCAGCCTTCTATACGGAGTTTATGCTGATTGCTTCTATACTCAAGGGTCCATCATATACCATTTAAATTTCCAATTGTTAGAGTGATACGGTTGTGGTCTGTCTTTCCTGTGCTACCTTCATTTCTTTGAGACCTTTGAGATTGAATTTAGTGATTATAAGGATTAAAAACTTAATTGTTCGCTTTTTAATTCTTAAAATCCACCGACCAGCCTGGTTTCCTCCAGTCTTTCTTCATAAAATTTTAACCCATATCCTGTTTTCTGGCATTAACTAGTGTCCATTCCACTGAAATTTAGAAACTGAGTCGAACATTTCGTCATACTATATATATTATGATGTTTATGCTGATGTCAGATTGTCAAAACCAATGGCCAACGTTTTGTGCCTGCTATAATTCAGTGCATGATGGCGTTGAGACGTCATTGAAATTTTAAAATATGTACTGTTAATTGCCTCATATTTGCCCGTTTGCCCATTACGTGGCAAAGTGATGCAACTTTCTTTCCATCGATTTGAATGACGTTCATTTCAAAATATTTGATACGTAATTTATTTTATCCACTCTTTTTAGCCGATGATGTCATCGTGCTTCCGTGTTCTAATTTTAAATGTACCTGCGCGAATTACCGCCAGAATTATTTTTCCTAGTGTTGTTAACGTGTGTGCTTACATGCCGTCACGTGACGTTAATCCTCTGTCTTTGAAGGCTGTAGCAAGCAGCTGCCGCCCCTCCACTCCCTCTTCCTCGCGCACCTGCCCCTCTCGTATTCCTCGCCTGTCTCCGCCCCGCTGTGCGTGTAGCTGCGACTTGCCTCTCCTGATATACAAGCCTACCCCAGCATGAAGCGCCGTGCTCTTCGCCAGCAGATTACCCCCCTCTCGGTCGCTTACCGCAGGCAGCCATTATACTTTTCTGATTATCACCTCTCCCCCCGCGCTACGCACCATGTGAGACTCTGACAGTTCAATTTGTTTACAAACATTTCCTGTGCCGCGTAAGCTGCATTACGCGCATTATACATTATCTCAACACTTGTGGTTCATTAAGTAAATTTCCCAGTATAATACCACCTGAGACTCCCAAGTGATACGCCATACGAATATTCTATAAGAATTATGCAGTGATACAATCCGTTATCCACGTAGGTAAACGACGTAACTCAATCGTTAAGTTGCTGCACTGCTTAATTATTATTAGAAAGTTCAGTAGTTAACGTAACGTGACGGATCGTACTTCTGCTGCATCCGAAGTAGGTCATTTTTTATTAGCAGGTTTGAATCAGTTTAAACTGATCATAATGTGAGATGAATATCTATTTTGGTATCGGCTTCTCCTGTGCGTACCCAAAGATTACTGTATTTACTCCGTTCCGTCGTTGCTATGTCCACAATCAAAGATGTCATAGCACTAAATTCTTGTATAGAGCTAACTGACGTTTAACAGACGGGATAGATTTTTTAAAAATAGTCCATTAAATAACTCCTTTCGATTAAATCAATGATTAATGTCCTTCAACTTTATGTAAGTTAAGTTTTCTATGATGCAAATACGTAATTTCATTTAACCAGAGATTATAGCTTGCCACTGCATTAATAATTGTTGCATCTGGAACGTAATGTTATTCAGTTCGTATAGTCAGAATCAAAATTAATACTATCCTTTTTCGTAGAATATTAACTTTAAAAAATATTACGTAAAGTCAATATGCTAGCATGTCTGGTCCTCTATTAATCCGTTCACTCGATAACACTGTCTTTTACAGGTTGTAACTGTTTCACCAAACCAGAGATGAAAGTAGAAATATATATCTATCCCAGCCGTTAAATCACTCATAAAATCCTGGCACCATTGAATCTAAATAATTACCAAGCGTATTTGAAATAAAACCAAATCTGAAGTTAGATTCTGGGTTGTAACTGAATCCACAAAGAAAAGTCGAATCCCGCCAAAATGTATCTTTCACGAGTTTCACATTTAACAACGTATAATTTATCTGCAAAGATCATATTACATACTTTCCATCACAAAATGTTGAATTAGTTTTTAATTCAACCTGAAAACTTTTCAGTATGATCCTCGCGAAATTCTTCATAAAATAAAATGCAGAATCAGCATATTTTCCATTAAACACTTCTTTCACAGTTTTTATTACTTTCAAAACACATATGATTACAGTAAACATTCATAGGTAAGCCAAGAACTAACTCTCTTTTTACAAATCAGATTGCATATCTGTTCATTGTTAAAAAAATACATTGGCCATGGAAGAAACTCGGTGCGCCAGGTGTCTTCTTCCAACCAGAAGCCGCCGACCGTGATGCAGTATAGTCCGGTTGTGTTGACAACTGCCGACGACTACGAAGACGTCCTTTACGGCCACGTTTCTGCCGTGCCGCTCATGAAACAGAAGAAAACAATTTTTTTTACTGAAATATATGTAAAAACAAAACTTACTACATACATTAAAATTTATATAAAACAAAAAAGAAACTCACCATGTATAGTTAACGCTGGAAAGGCTGGTAGTGACTTCTAAAATATATTTCTGAATCACTACGATTAGTTACTTTTGTGATAAGCTCTATTTACTCGTCCTACGCCTAATGACTGTTTATTAAAAGCAGTTACATTGGGGAAAAAAGATTAATTTTTATCGAAGACATTATCCTAGCTATTTTCAAGAATATCCCTTTTTTCTGCAGTTGACAGTGTTTCAAGTAATTTAGTTCTTGCTATGTTTTATATACCGTTGAGACACCCATATTTCGTACGGTGTTGGCATCATTTGATGTTGACCGTGTATTAACAACTCTCTATTAGGCCACAACACGACTATGAGCTAGAGGTAATATTGTGAAGTGTTCCTATATGACCTGTTTGGAAGGACTGTTGCCTCTTTAAGTAACTTGCAATATTTCCAAATAAATAATTAGGTATTATGTACTCGATTTTTATTTTTAGACGTTGTGTATTATGCGGTGCACTAAGATAGATTAAAACTCTGTTGTATTTCCATATTTTACTTCCTTATTTCGCATGAGTTCTATCCCTTCGTTGAAAATACTTTTAATCCTACACATTTTATGTATTTAGTGTATTTTGTAATTTCCACAATATTTTATGTAATGAGTGATGTTGATGCTTTTAAAAAAGGTTGTTACTTAAATGTAGTTGATCAGTTAATGTAGTTAGATCGCATATTATAGTTTTATGTCTTTACAATGCATTATAGTTCTAATCTACAATTACAATTAATAATCCATTTTATATTGATACCGAATGATTAAATTCGTATTAATCTGTGGAAAGTATCACCTCCGTCTGAGAATAAGCATTTACCGTCTGAGTTTTTCATTGGATTGATTTCAATGAGTTCGATATTTTACTATGTTTTACACTGTTATTTAGTGAAGGAAAAGATATTGCAATTTTGTGCAGTATTCTAATCCAATATGATTGTCACCCAGACACATTAATCCTCTTATAATTACATAATTTGTTGTGTGATGTTTTACATTTTTTACACTGTGTAATAACGAAATTAATATTTGGGAAACAACACAAACAGCTACACCTTTCTAGAAGCATCTGTAACCATTGTAAGACCCATGCTGATTAAGTTTGGCCAGCGTCTAAACTATGATGTCACAAGATTTAGTAATGACATGTAACATGTGAAACAAGGTTTAATTGAAGCATAACACTACATTCAACTGTTACATGGTTCGAATTTCATCTTATTGAATTCATTGTACTACAAATTTCTGCACAGTTATGCCATTTACTACTTTTGTTGTTTACCTAAAAGCCAAATGTGACTACATGTAAGCCCTCTCACACTCACATTAATTTAACACATTTCTCGTTTAGTTACTTAGACGCCTTCCGGGCATCCTGTTTTTCCCGGGAGTGTCTGGCGCCCACGTAAACTTTGTAACTCACCACTTCTAGGAAAGGGGGAGGGAATGTACAGGATGACCAGCCACAGTCTAAAATAGTTAGGAAAATAATTCAAATATTTTATTTCAAAACTTCGCCTATGTTTTACAAGTGTTCTCCCATTGTAACATCTGCCGTGAAAACGTTACCAAGCCTGTCCACCTTGCACGACAAAGCCGGCCAGAACCAGTATTGACTGCTAGTTCAAAAATCACGCCACCCTTCTAGCGTCCATGCTAAAACTACTGACGTTTCGATGCCACCGTGTGAGCCAATAGCAAACACACACGATTGATCTCGTGTGCTACTGCTGAAGGACTCTGAGGTGCGAGAATCAGTTGCTTCGCACTCTTGCGTTCTAACTCTCATGCACAACAGACGCACTCCGCAGGCTCAACCTCTGTGTGGGGCGAACGGCTGCATGCCGTCCGCTCCCGCCTAGCTATTCGGTATTAGCCACCAGCTGTGTGAACCGTAACTGCTACCTAATCCGTTAACTTAGAGTGGCACTCTTCAAAACATCCGACCTCAGGCCCCTCAGGCCGAGTCCAGCTATGTATCCCGTACTTTCAGAATATAGCCAATATTAACTTGAGCCCTATCTTTTATTTATCAATTAGCTGAAAACCCGGCGTTTCCCGGGTTTTTACTTTTTTATTCCAGCCTTGAGTTAGTACTTCTCATATCCCTTCTCTCTGTCCATCTCCTCTGTTCTAAAAACATGTTACATTTATTGGAGAGTATATAAGAAAGAAACTCTGTCTTGCATAATGCACAAAATTATACGTGCAGTATCGAAACAGAAAGTAGCAATCATAATACAAATGGCATATAAAGTTAGAACAATCTCATATTTATTGAGTTATACGTTGTACTATTGTAAAATTTGTAGGTATCTATTCATTTGTATAAGTGTAGTATGTCTGTAAAATCTGTTGCCAATACAATTAGTAGTAAAGAAGTAATAGATTAAAACTTGGTGCGTGATAGGGCAGTTTTCTATGGACGTTACTGTTTACGTGCTCTTATCTCAGGAACTACGTGTCGTAGGGTGATACAATTTCGAAGGTACATTCAGCTACATGTGTGTATACTGTCTGTAAAATTTCCTGCGGCTACAATATTTAGTGTGGAAATTATATATGGTTGTCAGCCAGAAAAAGTTTAATTAAGATTTCAAATTATGTTTAAAATTGCTTGCAAGTCGCCAAGTACTGTCATTCTCATACAGTGTGTGAATAAAGACTCGTCACATTATGTGGCAGTTTCTCGCAACTATACTGTTTATGACGTTATATCTCCTGAACCATGTATCATATGTAGTTCGTACTCCTACAGCAATTATTATCTCACGTTAGGAATATGTGTACCAAATTTGGTTGAAATAGGTCCGGTGGTTTAGGAGAAAATAAGAACCATTGTCGCGTAATGCAGCAGCTTTCCGTGCATTTCATTGTTTATGACGTCATATCTCGTGAACTATGTGTCATGCTCTTTTGTTTCCTAGGGCGCCCACAAGCCTTCACCGCTTTACCTCTCATCCTGACAACGCCCCCAACCAATTTTATTTGTATAGCAGTTGGATGGGTTGCACAAGTTTGGTATTATCCATGGGGTAAAGGTTAAGTGCTATACAGATGCAACATAATGCAAATAAAGCCAGATCCAACAAAATTCGCAGTGAAAAATACAGACTGTATCGAATCAGCTTTTCAATTGTTTCTTAGGAAGAACAGAGTTGATGTAATACTAGAGTGGGCGTACAAAGAGGGAAATCTTTATCAATGTAGTAAAAGGAAACCAATAGATGGCACTGAATTGTAATGCTTTATCGGTGTCTTGATCGTATCAGGTGCTTTCAAGGCCAATAATGAAGCAATTACACATATATGGAATAAAGCGGATGGTAGACCCATTTTTAGTGACGCAATGTCTACAAATCTATTTACGAAAATTTCAAGGTGCATTGGATTTGACGATGAAGATACGAGAAGTCGCAACAGTGGCCATGGCAAACTGGATCCCACCAAAAAAATATTTGAAATGTTCGTGAAGACATTTCAAGAAGCGTATGTTCATCACAGCAACGTAACAATTGACGAACAACTTGTAACATATCGTGGTAGATGTCCATTTCGGCAATATATTCCTTCAATACCAGCAAAACATGGATTAAAATTAGGGGCTGTGTGTCATAGTGCAACATCTTATGTTTTAAGTCTCTATGTATACACAAGACAACAAGAAAATCAATCACGTGAAGTTGGATAAGGCAAGAGACTTACTTTAGGTATGGTAATAGGATTTGAAACTAATGACAGAAACGTGACATCTGACTTCTTTTTTTCCCTTGCCTTAGTTTAGCGAGAGTACTTTCTAAAATCAATAAAGGAGAGTTACTAGAATTTTCACTCAGCCCAATAATAGAGTCAAATTTTCATCCACTTTTGGTTTCCAAGTACATGCATCAATTGGTTCGTATTGTCAGAAAAAGGGAAAAGTTGTAACTTCACTCAGTAAACTGCATTCAAGGAAGGAAGTGGAAGATAACGAAGAAAGCAAACCAATAATGATACGGGATTACAATAAAACAAAATCGGGGGCACGTACAATGCCAGAAACTGGTTAGAATGTACAAAACAAAGAGAATGACCAGAATAGGGCCAATGATACTATTCTACAATATGATTGATATCAGTCCACTGAATGCATTTATCATATTGCTGCATCTTCACCAGACTGGGAAGAAAAGGCCAACAACAAAAGAGGGGCCTTTTTCATAGAATTAGGAAAGCAACTCATTGGTAGAAAGGAAGATAACATTAGTTCTTCAAAACTTCCATCAACACCGCAAACAAAAACAAAAGAACAGAAAAATAATTAAAAAAAAAATAAAAAAATAAATAAATACGGTTTCCATTTAGTAAAAGATGTGATAACAGTAAATAGGCAGACAAGTGTTCAAAATGAGGATCTTCTGTGTTTAAAAAGCACGCTGCAAGTATTTGCTATGAATGTAATGCCTCGTGATTACAGTTTGAAATATAATCAAACATAAATGTAGTTTCATCATAATCCTTTGTAACTATTACTGAAATAAATAATTGAAATATTTATGCATTTTCATTCAAGTTTGTCACTCACATCAAGTTTTAGAATTTGTAAAATATAAGGAATGTGATTTTATTATACTTTTATTTGAAATATCCTTGACAAAAAAAAGTTCCCTTGGAATTATTAAAGACACCAGTGATACTCAGTGCAACAAAAATATATCGGTATTAGAAGGTTAAATTTGTTTCTTTCTTTATCCGCAGTTTAACAGTAATCTCTATTTTTTTCATTCGACTGATTATTCATTTAAAATTAAATTAATATTATCTGTTGTTGGGTATAAACAGGCATCCCTATGATCCGTACTTTTGCATTTGAAAAAGTACCGCAAACTGAGATTCTAAACTGATCAATGACATCCAGTTACAGGGTGTTTAATCTGAACAGATCCTCTACTGGAAACACTGCGTCACGTTTTAATTTTCTTTCTAGCGAAGAAAGCAGGTGCTTCACTTGACACTCGTTAATATTTCAAACATTGTCATATACACATATTGGAAACTGTACCCTTCACGAAATTATCACAGTCACCTACAATAAATCTGTTTCGCGTAAGTCGCTAAACTTTCATGTTGTCGAAAGAGCTTCACGTAGAAGATCTTACAGCAATCTAGCGGAAAAGACAAATATTGTTATTTTCTAGGTTTATTCGATTCATATAGTTACCAAAGCGTCTCCACGTTTGTACTTTTTCAAACTTTTCCGTCCTGTTGTTCTTTGCATGTTATTTGCTATGTTACTGTCGAAATGAAGTTTACAACCGAGACTTAAGAAACAATATTTTGCTTCTTTGTGACATTATATCGTTATTCACTTTTTTAACAATTATACAGGTTGTCCCAAGGAAAAAAAAGATATACTTTGGGGTTAGATTCCGTACACTAAAACAAGGAAAGAGTGTCGCGGCGGAGCGGCAGAGCGCATTGTGGCGCTATGCTACGATTCGCGAGGCCGTTCCCCGTCGGGGGTTCGAACCCCCTTCGGGCATGGATATTTGTGCCGTCTTTAGTATAATCTAGTTCATAAGTAGTTTCTATGTTTAGGGACTGAAGACCCCGCAGTTAAGTCCCATAAGCTTTACAAACATTTTTTTGGAATAGAGTCCTGTTGACACGGGCATTAATACAACATACCTGAGGTGCTGTAACCAACTGTTCATCTACTCTGTAAGTTCCCATAGGCCTTCAGGTGAACATTTCAGAGGTCATGTATACCGTATTTTATTCCTTTTTTCGTCCAAATTATCTCCTGTCATGATATAAAAAGCGAAGAGCTTGCAGTAGAAAAGATATGCTTCACAGTAACGAATATGAACGAATGCTCATAGTACAATGTAAGCAGTTTATAACCCATGTTTACTAGGCATTTATCCTTATATTGCTTCAAGTAATCTGTCTCCAAGGTTTGTCTTCTATTTGTGACACCTTGTATATGATATCTCATACTATGACAGGTAAAATTATACCAACTGTATAGAATTACAAACCATATGTTTTGAGTTATTAGGGCAATGGTTAGGGAAATGAATATTTCTGGCCTCATGGGGTTTGGGGTGAGTATACAGTGTCATCTAAAGTCTCCGGATATTACTATTCCCATTTATAACGGTTGTAAATAGGCAGGGAACATTTTAAATTAGGTAAATGAATGAGGTGGTCTGGAAGCCCATTACTTCTGAAGGGCCGATACCAATTACGATGTTGATGTTAGGCATTGGGATCTGGAGTAGAAGTCTGCATCTGGCGTCTATGCTCGCTCGAACAGGAGAAAGCACGGAGTTCCGTGGCAGTCAGGTAGATGTCAATGTCGCTTAGCATGCTGCGAACGAATGCATTTGATTTTCCTCTTACTAGTTTGAACATGCCGTACTCGAAAGGCCTGACACTGAACTCTGCTTTTTCTTTGTAGTAGCCTTGTCCCACGTCAAGTAGGGTCGGCGTTGCTCTTCTGGACCCTTCTTCTCAATAATACTCTATTCACTGCTTCTTCCTTCTTCCATCCTTTCTCCCTTAGGTCCCCCGCTATCTTATTCTTCCATCTCATCTTCGGTCTTCCTCTCCTTCTCACTACTCCAATCTTTATACCTTCAACTCTGTTTCCGATATACTGTTTCCCTTTTCTCTGTAAGTGTCCATACCACCTTAGTCTACTCTCTTGTATCTTTTTACCCACGGGTCCCTCTTTCACAACTCCTCTAACAAATTCACTTCTAATTCTGTCCTTTCTTGTTACTCCACACATCCATCTCAGCTTCCTCATTTCTGCTACTTCCGTCTTCCTTTCCTGGGCTACTGTGATTGGCCATGTCTCTGCCCCGTATATCATAGCAGGCCTTACCACCGACTTGTACACTTTCCCTTTCAACCCATTGCTCACCTTCTTGTCACACAACAATCCGCTCATTTTCCTCCAATTGATCCATCCACAGTTTATTCGGTGGTGTACCTCGCTTTCCAGTCCTCCGACCCTCTGTATGTACACCCCAGGTATTTAAATTTACAGAACGATTTCAGTTCCTCCTCCTGGATCTTGCAAGACCTTAGCTGCCCATCCTTCAGTGCTAAACATTCTGATTTCGTCCTGCTAATTTTCATCCCTCTTTCTTCTAGCGCCTTCCTCCAACCCTCCAGCTTTTCTTCAAGTCTATCGATGCTCTGGTCAGAAAGAACCACATCCTCCGCAAACATCATATTCCATGGCGCTTCCTTTTTCACATCTTTCACCAGCCCATCCACAATCAGGACAAAGAGGTAAGGGTTAAGCGCAGACCCTTGGTGTAACCCCACTTTTACTTGGAACTCCTTTGTCACGCCCACATTACTTATCACGTGTGTCATTGCTCCTCTGTACGTTTCATTCACTAACCTTACATACTTCTCTGGCACGCACTGCTCCCACATGCATCTCCATATTTCGTCCCTTGGGACTCTGTCATAAACTTTCTCCAAATCAATGAAAGCCATAGGTAAATTGGCTTGCATCTCCCGGTGTCTCTCCACTGTCTGCCTTAAAGCATGTATTGCATCAGTCGTTCCTCTTCCAGGCATGAACCCAAACTGTTTTCACACACCACAGTCTCCTTGCCGCGGTGGAGTAGCCGAGCGGTCTAAAGCGTCTCGCTGCGGAGCGCGCGGTTGCTCGCCGTGGAGGTTCGAGTCCTCCCTGGGGCATGGGTGTGTGTGTTGTCCTTAGGTTAGTTTACCTATGTTTAAGTAGTTTGTAAGCTACGGACTGATGACCACGCAGTTTGGTCCTATAGATTTACAAACATTTGTACATTTTTGAACACAGTCTCCTTGCGTACTCTTGCCTCTATAACTCTTTCCAAATTTTCATTGTGTGTGCCATCGGTTTAATACGTCTATAGTTACTGCAGTCCTGCACATCACGTTTCCCCTTAAATATTGGTATCAGTGCACTAGTTCTCCACTCGTCTGTATTTTTATTTTTGAACAAAACGTTTCAATTTCTGTGATAAACAAAAAAGTTAGTTACTTTTAATTTTTCATTTGTGTTTTAATAATTAATTAATTTACTTTTTAGTCGATTTTGTAGGAAGTAAGCGGTGAATAATTCCGGCTCTGTGAGACGTTGTGATGTGCTACATTCTGTCTTGCACGTGCCATTGATTGTCGAGTTCTGAACTGAAAAAAGTGTGATAGCATGTAGCTTGCTGAGAGCTACGATTAACGTTATACGTTATTGCAAATGAAATGTAGTTATAGCTAGACAAGAGTTTTGGAAATTGTGCTGAGTACATTTTTGTCGTTTTCAAAAGTTGATGTGGTCTTCAGTCCGGAGACTGGTTTATGCAGCTCTCCACCCTCCCCTACCCTGAGCAAGCATGTTCATCTCCTCATAAGCCCTGCAACCTAAATACGTGTTATTCAGTGGTGTTAGTGTTGTATTTGCAAGCCAACGTAAGCAGTGCAAGCTTAGCTTATACTGTCAAACACTGAAGGAGACTAAAGCGAATTACTAGGTATGTCCTGCATTTGATATCGGAAGTTCGTCTGATTTTTGCGTTCAGCAAAAGAATGTTCAAATGTTTGTAAATCTTATGGGACTTAACTACGGGGTCATCAGTCCCTAAACTTACAAACTACTTATGAACTACCTACAACTAAGGACGGCACAAATATCCATGCCCGAGGGGGGATTCGAACCCCCGACCGTAGTGGCCGTGCAGACCGTGACTGAAGCGCCTCAGTCCCCTCGGCCACCGCGGCCGGCGTTCAGCAAACTCTGTAAACACATTCAAATTTTTACCACAGCGACGATCGATTGCGATGGAGAAGTATCTCCTTACGGTAGCATTTCCTAACATCATAGAAACAATTAATTCTTAGTCATTTCACATGACGTTTCGAAATGAGATTCACCTATCGCATATAATTTTTGTGACATTTTTCTAGTAGACAAATTTCAGGCTTCATAAATCCCTGTAACATCGATAATAACTATTAATTATTTTATTGTACTTAAATGATTATATAGTTTACTTCTACTAATCGAATAGCCCCATATCATACTTGTTCCATTCCATTTCTTCCTTTCTCCCTGCAGGATTTGCCTAGTAAACTGGACACTACGAAGCATGAATATTCGTGTTTGACACAACAGATGTGGGTACAGTCCCACAGGTTGGTGGAAATACGGTGTATCAGACGTAGTATCACCGCAGTCTAACATACCAGCCGAGACACTCGCCGGTGGAAAAACTGTTACCGTCTGACAGCTAGGGCGACACTAGCGCTCCAAGTGGTGAGAAAGGGAGCTGCCTTTTAACATCATGTGTGTAACACTTCAACACTTTTCTGCCTAATTTCCGATATGATTGTTTTATTTTAGACTCGATGGAGTTAAATATTAGTCGAAACGGATTACGCTAAAATTAAAACCTGTGCAACTACAACAGATGTATGAAATGGCGAAATCTTAAACCACTCGCGTAGAAATAAGCGCCGATCGAAATATTTTTACAGTTTTTCTCATTGAAACTAAGATAATGTACGTCAACACACAGAGTAAGAAGCGTGGTCATGTAGCTCCATTAGAATACTGGTGTAACAACTCCCGTTTCATTGTGTGTTTACTTTGTAGCACACATGTTAGAAAAACTACGACTTTTGTCTTTATCATCGTTCTGTGTTAGATGAGGTACCCTATTGGCAAGTAACAGTAGATGTTACATTTAGGTGCACAACAAACACGAAAAATCGTGTGAGTACTCTCACTTACGCCCAGATTTGATTTTGCTGTTAATATCGTCTACACCTTTTGGATATTTGCCCATTTCCTCCCTCACAATGTTCCAGGTGGTTTTCACCTTATTTTCACAATTTTTTTCTTAAATTATAAAGTTTTAAATTTTTGTAGTAGCTTTTGCAGTTTGGTCTTCAGCTCTCTGTGACAATTTCCTTCTCAGGGACAATTGTGGCGGCTTGTTCCGTATTTCGAATAATGTTGGTACAGCATTCCATACCAGTTTCTTCCTTTCTCCGTTAATGAACTGGTTTTGTTTGAAGTGCAACGAACAAAATTTCACGTTATTGTACAGGTAAACGGTATCTTTCTTCAGTAGATCTTTTCTTCTGCAATTTATGAGCTATTTTCCACTCTTGAAAAGATCAAAGAATCATAATAATACTTCAATTTATGTAACTGTCAAACGATTCGTGTCGAAAACAATTCAGAAATAGGATTATGTTACAAACCTTTCAAGATCCTTAGGAAACTTGAAAAATGACAAATGTAGTGTCTTTTTCTGGTTGTTGCTGCAATAACTTGCGCTACAAGCGTTCCCGGTTCCAAAAACCATCACGAAAACGAATAAAAGCTGTAAGTAACACGACACAATTCACGAAATACCGTCAACTCAGGAGGGTCCCCTGCTGGCCGCATGCCGCGCTGCGATCGCAGCGGGGAACAAAAATTGGCTCGAGTGTCGTGACTGGTCTGTTAGCCTGTGCTATCTCCCTCCAGACACACTCAGCTGCTGTGGTGGGCGTGCTACGCCAGGCCGCGTGTGCCCCACTCGACCGCCGCGACGGAGCCCAGATCGGGTGGCAGCCGGCTCCCAACATTCATACTCGAAAAATCCGCATCCGAGCTCGGCGCACTCGAGTGAGAACGGGAAAGGAAAATCCCCAGAATCCCCAATATTCAGACCCCTAATCTGGAGCACTTCCGTAATACTGTTTCGACAAATACTCTGCGACTAGAGTGGGCGTCCTAGGCGAGGCCGCGTGTGCCCCACTCGACCGCCGCGACACACTCCAGATGGGGCGCTCCGAACATTCATACTCGAGAGAGCCGCATCCGAGCGCGGCGCATTCGATCGAGTATGAGCGAGCAAAATCGCCAATACGCAGACCTCCAATCTGGAGGACTTCCGTAATACTTTTTCGATAAATACACCGTGTCTAGAGCCAGATATTCATAGAAGGGCTGAAGTTTCTAAATCCGTTATAACGGAAGCCAACGCAAAGCTTCCAAGTAAGTGGTATCGTCCGATGAATTACCAGTTACATTGTTCCCTACAAAAAACGGCCTTTATCTCTAGGAAATCGCAAAATAATATTACGGTGCGGCATGTGTGCTTGCTTTGTTTAAACATTGAAAAAGATCCGTCATCATTTGGGCACACTACACTAAAGAGCCAAATAAACTGATACACTGGCCTAATATCGTTTACGGCCCCCGCAAGCAAGTGCCGGAACACGACGTGGCATAGATTCGACTAATGTCTGAAGTAGTGCTGGACGAAACTGACACATCCTGCAGATTATCCACAAATCTGTAACAGTAAGATAAGTGGAGAGACTTCGGAACAGAACGTTGGAAGGCATCCCTGATATGATCAAGAATGAGCATGCTTGGGTTCCAGAAGAGTTGTTTAAACTCAGAAGAGTGTTTCTGGAGCCACTCAGTGCAATTCTTGACGTCTGGGGTGCCGCATCGGAATGCAGTATGGACTTCTGGATCAAGGTGAGCCACCAGGTAGCATACCTCTCACATACAAATCTAGATGTTTCAAGGATCCCATATCACTACAACTACACATGTCCATATAATTACAGAGCCTCCACTAGCTTGCACAGACCCTGTTATACGTGCAAGGTCTATGGAGTAATGAGTTTGTCTCCATACCCGTACACGTCCATCCGCTCGATACAATTGGAAACAAGACTCGACATACCAGACAACACGTTTCCAGTTATCAACAGTCCAATGTCGGTGTTGAGGGGTCCAGGCCGAGGGGACTGCGGCGCGCCAGTCACGGTCTGCACGGCCACTACGGTCGGGGGTTCGAATCCCCCGTCTGGCATGGATATTAGTGTTAGATAGTTCATAAGTAGTTTGTAAGCTTAGGGACTGATGACCCAGTAGTTAAGTCCCATAAGCTATACAAACATTTGAAACATTTTGAATATCTTTGTGTCGTACACTCAGTAAGGGTTCGCGGGTGAGCATTCCAAATCAAATCTTTGTAAATCTTATGGGACTTAACTACGGGGTCATCAGTCCCTAAACTTACAAACTACTTATGAACTACTTACGAACTAGGACGGCACAAATATCCATGCCCGAGTGGGGATTCGAACCTCCGACCGTAGTGGCCGTGCAGACCGTGACTGAAGCGCCTCAGTCCCCTCGGCCACCGCGGCCGGCGGTGAGCCTTCGGCTTCAAAAGCCCATATCCCACCCGACCGTAGCGATGTCGGATTTTATTTATTTATTTATTTTTATTATTTTTTTACCGTATTCGCGACATTCACTATGCACGCGTGATACTGTCGTACGGGAAAACCTACGCCTAATCAGTGCATCGTAGATGTGTGCCATATCTCATGCGGCGACTACAATCAACACTCTTAAATCGTGAAAAACTGCCATTGTAGTAGGAGTAACCGATCGAACAACTGCTCCAGACACCTCTTGTCTTATATAGGCATTGCCGATCGCAGCGCCGTCTTCTCAGTGCTTATATATCTCTTTGTTCGCATACGCATGCCTATACCACTTCCTTTAGCTTTTCAACGTATATCGTGGTGTTCAAATGATTTTATAATTGTCCTCATTTGTAATGATTTGGATATCATGTTATTCAACAGTTTATAATGTTACCGTTACTGGTGAAGTAACTGTGAATGAATACCTCAGCATCCTCGACAAAAAACTGCTTACTATTACTTACATATTGCCAACAAACTCTGACGCACAGGGATGTTATAATTTAAATGACGGTGTTCCTGGTGATGCAATATGTAGACATCGCAGGCGTTCAAACTTTGTGGGTATGTTGACTTTTACGCTATTTTAATCTCGGATACCATAGGCGCCGAAGGGTTTTCCTAAACAGAACATTGGAGGGCACTCCTCACTAGCAGATCAGAGACCTTGCTAAGCGTAATACCGGCGCTTGGAAACACACATTTTATAGCTCTACCTGTTCCTATAGCTCGTCGCTAAAAATATTGTTTCCTATAGAATGGATACTGGATTCTATTTCTAGGCAGAAGAATGATTTCTGTGACCAAAACAATACGCACTGGTGGCAAAGCATATTAATTATCTGTTCAAGACACAGCAACATATAATATCTAATATATGAACAACACATAATGCAACCATTCGACTTCACAGTTAATAATATTAAATAAATGGTTATATACAATTGACTGCAATTAAGCATACTGTAATAAATTATGTTTTTACGCCTGTATTATTGTCTGAAAATAATTTATTACTACAGCATTAATTCATAATACAAATGATGAAATGCATTTCCGTCTTGTTGGATTGAAATACCACCTCTCGGTATTATCTCGGATTCGTCTTAACGTTTGTGCACACAGTGAACGCATTAATTCTTTTGTCACATCTGTAATTTTCGGTTAATTATTATTATAGGTACAAATAATACTGCATCCCAAATTACATAGCCCGATAACTCATTTGTACGTTGTCATTATTTTTACTTATGCTATGCTTACTGGCGTGAGATGTACTCCAAAATACTCAATAACTCTCCTGGCAACAAATGCTGAGTCGCGGGCTCTTATGTTCACGACACGTTGTACACGATAACTTCATTGGTTCTTAAACGTATCTCTGAGGGTCTAGAAACATGCACAGAAGGTATAAGTCTAGTGGTGTAGCCATTCGCCCAACGTCGGCCGTCTACACATGTCGCTGTACCACTTCGTGAAGACTCGATTAAATCAACCGATAATCGAGACCCCAAAGCTGTTCTCCAGTCGCTTACCAAATATGTTGACCCTAAAAAGGACAAACTTAAAATAACGCACATTCTAAGCACTGCAAGTGCAGTCATAGTAGAAACAGTGTCGCGGGAAGACTGTCAAAAGCTCGTGGAGAGAGCAAAAAAAAAAAAAAAAAAAAAAAAAAAAAAAATGCTGCAATAAAGTGTGAAGGACCGCGCAAACGTAATATCAACTGAACATTAGCAAATACGCCACGAGAGAAAACTTTGAACAGCAAGACAGGATCCGATTCAGGTCGGGGTAAATGTTACAACCATCAGGTAGTCGAAGGCTCCCCAGGAATACTCAAACTTTTGATACAAAAAGAAAGAATGTATATTCAATTTCAGTCTCTCGCCATCAAAAATTACGCAGTCGTAGCAAGCTGTTACAACTGTTGTGATCTCAGCCACACAACATGACAGTGCAGTGAGGATACAAATACTTATGCCAACTGTGGGGAAAACAGGACATAAGCGTACAGAGTGTAAAAGTCAAGAAAAGGCCACATGTATCTCGTGCATGAAAAGAGGCAAACAGTGTAATAAAGAAAAAGGAGGAGAGTGTGTCACATACGTTTGTGTACGATATGCTGATTTGAAAGTACAGACTATGCCGTCCTGTGTGAGTATGTTCTCGAAGTCGGTTTTTGTGTGTAACATCAGTATCTCACTGGCTTATAGCACATCCGGTTTGATTACAGTATTGTAGTGAAGAATGTAGGTGAAGGTAGAAAGACATTTCTTATTACAGATATCCTGTTGTTTTGTATTAAGCTCTCTTCATTTTCAGTACACTAATGTTCTGTGCGATTTTCTCTTTTCCTGTCGGTTCGATCACTACACCAAGGTACTTAAAGGGTGCAACCCTGTTGATCTTGCCACACGTCGTGTTCAAATTTGGTATGTTTAGATTCGTGAAGAAGAACTCAGTCATTTGAAAGGATATCTGTAGCCATACTTTCTCTGCGCACTCTTTGAGTACTTCTATCTTTCTGATTACTGTGGTTTCGTTATCCTTGAGTAGTACCAGATTGTCCGCGAATGTTAGACAGCCAACCTATAGCTTGTATTTTGGTCGTCCAAGTAGCACTGGCTTCCAGTGACATTGCATTTTGAGCTCCTTTTCCCACTCCTTGATGACTTTGTCCTGCACTATGTTAAAGAGGAGCGGTCACCTTGGCGAATTCCTGACTTGATTTGAAAGGGTTCGGAGATTTCCCCCTTAAAATTTACCTTAGATGTCTTGTCTGTCAGTGTCTGTTTGATCGGTCGCAGTGTCTTGCCGTTCAAACCTTGTTCATGTAGGATATGGAATAATGTCCGACGGTCGACGAAGTCATATGCTTTCTTGCGGTTAACGAAGGTTCATATGTCTGGACTGTTCCTGAGGGCTTTGATTTTCAGGGTAGTCTTTCGATTGAAGATTTGTTCTGCACAGGAGCGACCAGGGCGGAAGCCCGCTTGGTACCCGCCGATCTTGTTCTCCAGCTGGTCCTGTGTCCTTTGGAGTAGGCAGTCTGAGAACACTTTGTGTGCGACATGTATTAGTGAGATGCCCCTGTAATTGTTTACGTCTGTGGGGTCACCCTTTTTGTACAGTGGGTGGATCAGTGTACATTTCCAGTCGCCTGGTAACTTTTCTGATGTCCATATGTTTGTGATTATCTGTGTCAGTTGTCAGAGTGAGTTTGGTCACAGATTTTTCAGCATTTCGGCTACTGTGCAATCTTCGCCAGAAGTCCTGTTAGTTTTGAGTTTGAGAAAGTGCTTGTGAATTTCCTCTTGTGTCGGGAGCTCAAAAATGTTCAAATGTTTGTATAGTCTATGGGACTTAACTACGGGGTCATCAGTCCCTAAACTTACAAACTACTTATGAACTACTTACGAACTAGGACGGCACAAATATCCGTGCCCGAGGGGGGATTCGAACCCCCGACCGTAGTGGCCGTGCAGACCGTGACTGGAGCGCCTTAGTCCCCTCGGCCACCGCGACGGCGTGTCGGGAGCAATGAGTCTGTGTGTCTATATGTGGGTTCCTTGTATGGAAATCTCTCTATGGGTTCTGAGCAGCTGAGAAGTTCTGCGAAGTACTGTGCCACCACCTTGTAGTTCTCCTTATTCGACAGTACCCATTTTCCGTTACTTTTTCTGAAGCAGAGGTTTGGTGGTGTGTAACCTCGGATGTGCCCTGCAAACGTCGTGTAGAGGTCGCTTACGCTGTAGTTGCGTAAGTTGTCCTCTAAAGAATCCAGCTGTTCCTTCAGGTATTTCCTCTTGGATTGTCTGATAATTTTTGCTGTTGCTTTTTCTGTTTCGTTGAATACCTGTAAATTTTCTGGAGACTTGTTGCTGTTGTATTTCTGGTATGCCCACTTTCTCGCGACGCATTTACTCTCACAGTGTCCCACTACGGGTGCTTTGCGTTCTTCTTCCAAGGAACGGGCGCTCGTGCTTTTTCTATGCTTTTTTGTTGGAAATTTTGCGGGCTTGTGCTTTTTCCATGATTTTGTATGGAAATTTTGCCAGTCATTTGATTGTTCTTTTTCCCAAGCTTCCTTCACTACAGAGTCAGCAATCATTTTTGTGTCAAATTTCAGTAAGTCAGTTTTTTACAAAAATTCTCTTGGGTGTGAACTTGACTTTGACACGCGTAGAAAGTGGTCAGAATCAATGTTGGCCCCCTGCGTACCTTTACGTCATGGACCTCTTTCTGTACTGGGTGTGAGAATGCCACATGGTCAATGTGGAACTCACCTAACTGCTGGACCAGTGCACGCCAGTTTTACTGTTTTCTCGGGTATTTCCTGAGAGATGTCGACATGAGGTTGGGATTGTACTGTCGGCTGAGTTCTATGAGCCGTGTGCCATTTTTGTTGGTGAATTTATGTGCGGGATAATTTGCAACGGTTTTCCTGCGAATCTTTCCTCTGACAATCTATGCGTTGAAATCACCCAGCAGAAGTTTGATGTCAACCTTGCGGTCTTTGGATAATACGTTCTCGAGGGTTGACCAGAATTTATCGGCGGACTGTGGGTCTTTCTTGTTGCTATGGTTAGTGGAGGCGTGTGCATTGATCATTGTGTATTTTTTGTTGGCGCACTGTATGCACATGGTCATCACTCGATTGTTGACTAGCGTGACTTCTCTGATGGATTCGAGTATAGTCCAAAGGACCACGAAGGCCATCCCCAGCAGTGGAGCGCTTTTGGCAACCCGCCTACCAGTTTTGCTCTTAAATATGCAGTAACTGCTGTAGTCTGTCGTAACTTCGTCTGTGATACGTGTCTCTTGCACAGCGGGAATCAGTATCTTCCGCCTATCGATTTCTGTCTGTAGATTGTGTAGCTTTCCAGGCTGTATGAGAATGCTGATGTTGAGGGTACCTATGTACATTGGTGTCTTGCGTGGGTGTTTGCTAGAGAACTCAGACTTTCTCCGTGGTCGTGGAAATTCGGGTCCCCCAGAATCCGAGTGCCCGATTGCCACCATCCGACGGGTGGATTGGTTACCACCTGCGGAATTGATATTATTTCTTACACGAGTACTGTTTGCTTGTAAGCATTGGTGCCCAGTGGTCGCCCACTGGATTTATTAGAATCACGGAATGTTAGTTCCTGAAGCATGTATTACAGCTGCACTCATTGAGTGAACAGACGCTGACCAGTTACCGGTGGCTACCTCTTCAGACGTGACTTGGATTTGATATACTTCATTAATTCCGAGTATTTGGCTGCCTCTTCCGCCACGTACTTAAATTTGAACTCCATCTCGACCATAGATGCCGTAGAGGTGTTTAGCGTAACTTGCCAAAGGGCCCTTTAACAGGGTGCTACCATCCAGAGCCAAATGGAGCCTGGTTTTTTAACGAGGTTGATACTCCTCCCGCTCCTCCTTCCTCATCACTTGCGAGATGAGGCCACGATATTGCAACCGGCAATGGCGGAATATATATATGAGAACCCGGCAGGAGTATAGGAAAATATAAATGACACTCACGCCCCACAACGTATCTATGTGCTTACCTGTGTCTCAGTAATCTTGTTTCTGGTGAATTACAAACTATCCACATTACACTTATGGAAATGAAAATCAACCGCCGCCTCTATGAATGATCATTATTTTTAATGGTTAGACAGAATTTACTGGGTTTGTTTTGTAATGTTTGTAACTGTCAGGACAAGTTTAATAAGGATGAAAAATTTGGTGAAGTTTCCCAGGAAATTGGAAAATTCGGAAATCATGAAGAACGCTTCTCCAAAGGATTTTTGTATGGTTTCAAGAGAATAGTTCGCGATTCAAACGAAATATTTTTATAATTATGTTACTGTTTTGTTCATTAGGGTCCTGGAAAAGTTTCCATGGAAAAGCCTAACAATTACAAATGAAAGTCGGAAATCTGAGACTGACAACTCCTGTTTTGAGTGCACTCTAGATCTTACCTGGCGATGGGACACATATTTGGTAGACCGCCAAGAGAGTTGGCATATATATATACGTATTTTTCCATGGGGAAGTTTAAAACTCGGTATGGTGCACGGCAGCTGTTATCTTCCAATAAGCGTCGACCCTTTGACCGATCATCATGAAGGTTGTCAGATATTTGTAGTTTCTCGTGGATAGGAGGGGGAGAAAGAGATAGAGGTAGGAGGAGGGAGAAGAGAAGGAGATTGAATTAGGGGGGCTGGGTGTGGCAGTTCATGACGGGCGAGGGAGTGAGACGAGACTGACAAAGAGAAGGGGGAGGAGGGGACCGATAATGGGGACAAGGGGATGGTCGGGTGCGAGGGAGAGAGTCGGATGGGTAAGACGAAACAGAGAGATTATGGATGGGAGTAGATAACAGAGATAGGGTGAAGGAGCAAATCTACTGTAGAAAAGTTTCAATTAATATACAATTTACGAAATGTTACTGTGCTTTACATATACCATCGTTTATATCAGAAGAAGGTGAAATGAAGATAGACCTTCAGAATAGTCAACAGGACATGCACCACGAGATGATTGAAACACCCGAATTACCCGACCGGAAGACAAAAAATATAAGCACCACTAAACGTTGCCATGAATGCATTTGAAACATCAATACATGGCTATCAAAATAATGAATTCAATTGCATTCCACTGCAATATGGCAGAGGCAAGAACAGTGGGTAAATAATACATATGAGTAACGTTGAAACATACATGTTTTTCGATGTATTTCGCTTCAATAAATTTACGATCGTACTCAAATGGTTTGTTTCAACTCAAACAAATTTTAGGGAATATTTAGTTAGATACATTTCTTCATGAACAGCCTGACAGAATGAAAGATAACACACAGCCTGAAATACTGCAGATATTGTCATGTTATGAAATAATGTAATTAATATTTTTTCATAATATCAAAAAGGAACAACTTCCTGATATTCTGCAAAAGTTATTTATTGGTCACAAACCGGCTTTCGGCTTCTTAGGCCATCATCAGGTTGTCACCTGATGATGGCCTAAGAAGCCGAAAGCCGGTTTGTGACCAATAAATAACTTTTGCAGAATATCAGGAAGTTGTTCCTTTTTGATATTATTATCATGTTCTGTCAAGTACCGACGGAAAAATCAATTAATTTTAATATTTTTTCGCCAAGAATACCTCTCGTTTTATTAATTAATAGACTGCACACGTGCGAAGCCAGTACGAGTCGCTTGTTGAAGATGTAAATACAGATCGTCAATTCTGTTCAACAACAGTAGTTTTATCTTTAATCGTCTATCATATATACTATTTGATTTGCAATATTTCAGCCTTACAAACGCCGGTGCAACCATAAAATTCATTCGACATCACGTTAAATTAAAATCAGGACATTACAATTACTTTCCCTATATCACCCAAAACATGAAATTGATCATCAAAATGTTGCTTACAGTGATAATGTCGGTTTTTTTAAACGTTAGATAAAGTCTATCATTAAAAGTCGGAAAGGCAACACATCGCCTAATCTGGTCAGCCTCTCCACTGTAAAAATTTTTTTGAAAAAAGTTCAAATGTTTGTTAAGCTTAGGTCCCAAAACTTACAAACTACTTATGAAAGAACTTATACTAAAGACAACACAAACATCCATGGCCGAGGGGGGATTCGAATCCCCGACGGGGGACGGCCTCGCGCTATCGTTTATTAGGTCATCATTTGGAGTCTCTCTTGCTACTATATATAAAAATTTAAAAAAAATACATAAAGCTGCACTTCGAATTTTACACTTTTTCTCTCGGATTGTGCTGGGTAGTGCGTTATACGTTACCTATATGGTGGAAACAGGACTCTGCGGTGTATTTCTTATATTGTAAGGATGTATACGAATTCGGTCGGATGTTGTGATTCGAAACTGTAGTTACTGTGATAAGTATCCAGCTATATTTACTTAAAAACAGTGTCCAAGGCGAACTCAGATCTGTGATACGAATTTTATAGTACGGATCGATATTAAGTAATGACGGCTTTTTGCTGTCTTTTGAGAAGACGTTTCTTTATATCTCGTTAAATAAATTTTTGTCTTATGAATTTTATAGTCTGGGTGAAATGCTTAACACCATTTCACATATGAAGCATTGAAAGAAAGAATCAAATGATTCGAATCAATAGCAATAGTTCCAGCGTTTGGAGATGTTACAATTTTACAGTACAGTTGAGGAAAGGAAGCAAATTATTGAACGTTCTGGCTTACAAATCAATATTTGAAATTGACACACAGAAAATGAAAATTTACTTCCCGTAGTTAACTGGGTCGGAAGCTGTCGATTGATGAAAAACTTCTAGTTAAATGACTCAGAGTGAGTGCCTTCACTTTCTATGTGGTTGGAGGTGTTTGCATTAACGTGATTATAATAGGGTTTAAATATCACTCTTGGTTTGATATTTCTATTCAGGGCAGAATTGAGTAATTTCGGGGTCCCCTGAGAAGTCTGAACATGCCGATCCTTTCCTTTTTTCTAGACTACAATCTTTTTACACACACTGCGGTAGTCGTGATTATATACAGACTCTGCCATTGTCGGCCGCAAGTCCATAAAGAAATATTCAAAACATGAATAATGGAATTCTGCATCTGAAGTAGTTTGGATGAAAGACAGCCATACAAAAAGACAACAATTCACAAAATTAATTAGGCATACAAAGTGGAGATACATAAAAAAGCAGTTGCACTCCAGCTGAAAGGTTTCAGAAGTTCCAAACATGGTATTAAAATTTACTGATTAGAAGCTACAAGAATTACGTTAGTGCTAAATTCTACGAAAGCGGTATCGCGTGAAACAATTAAGTAACAACTATCCAAATATATTGCTAGTACCTCGCGTATCAGACTGCAAGCGTCGTCTTCACACAGCAGGGCCCGGATTCCGTCGAACTAAATTGTATGGTATAGGGTTAACCTACTCTAAATGGATCTAGCGTTAGCTTCAGAGAGAATTAACTGTATTACAGACGGTATATTCCAAGCTATTAGGCATGTACCTAGGGGTCCTCTGTTAGACGTGGATAGCGTTTCTGTTAGCAAGTTGTCAGTTGATGAAGCACCACTACTGGTAATGAGACGGCGTTCGGTGGACAGAGACTCCACAGGCATTCCGCGGCCGTCGGTAGCTCAGACACTGTCGGAATGTTCTCGGTTTGGTTTAACGCTGAGTTCGTGACTCTCTCCGACAACAATGTTGTTTATCATTAAATGGTGGACTAAGGTGGTATTCCGTATTTGCGTCCGTGGCGTGTGTAAGAGCACTGTGACTGAATTTAGCAGTGTCCTTGCTTACTGTGGAATGCCGGGTAAGTAACATGTTTACCTTGCGGGGAGAAACCACGTTCTTTAGTTTTCAGAGGAACACCTGAAAGCTTACGGCACGTGCTATTTGGAAAAGTATGACTGATGACGTAAACTTCCTCCATGATTACTTTAAAGCTCTGAGAATTGTGTATTATTCGAAATACATGAATAACAACAGTTTTGAACGAATAGTCAGGAACACGAATAAAAGGGTAAAATTTAATCTCAGCGCAGGGTGTCCAGTGAAGAAGTCCCTGATTTCGAAATTAAATATCTCGAAACGAGGACTGATAACCAAGTTCATCAGAATGCATTTTTGTTGCGAAAGGTGTGAGAATTGTCTATAGAAGCAAAACTATAAAAGGATCTAAATAGTTCGTAAATCTATTAGCATATGGCTCTGTATATAGCGCAGCTCATACTAAAGCACTAGATATACCCAACTGAACAATCCGCCATTTTGAATCCCAACCCAACGACAGTGTTATATGGTTTGTGTGGTGTAGCGAATTGAATCAGCGAATATTTGGTGATTTCATTATTTCGCAGTGTGAAATTGTTGGTTGTGATGCTCCTAACTGCTGAAATAATCGCAGACATGGTCGCCTTAAGTTTTATCAATTTCTTTCATACACAGACCGGCATAAAAGATGGCTTGTAAACTCCAGCACGGTTTATTTTAATTTTTTTACAAATTGTTAATATTTATTTCAAAGGGCATGCTACCAGAGAGACTATTAGTCGTTATATAACGAAACCATACGTTCAAAGTTATTAAACACATTTTGATGTAAAATCATCTCTGAAATATGGTGTGTCTAAAATATGTGAGACATTAAAATGGGGAATACGTGAAGTACAGTATCCCAGTTTAACATCATACTGTAACTGTTTTCGAATGCAACTGTTAGTTACCGTTAGAGTTCCGACGACTTTAAAACCATGTCGCTATATTTCGTATAATACGACAATCTTGGTTTTAAGCCGTTTAATACCAGGTACTATTGGTATAATGGGTTAGATTGGTATATTCAATGTGCAAACCGAAACATTAGATATTTGAAATGTTACAATGGGCATTTTATTTCTTACATATATTTCATAGTCCACAATATAGAAGTATAGTACATTTTTATTCGATATGTGACTCGAAATTGTGTGTAAAGCACACTTGACATATTACGAAACGTAATTACACTACAAGAAAACATTGTCAAATGTCTTCTTCATGATGCCACTGTACATGACTGAAAAATATCAATCAAATCTTTGCATAACAAACAACAACAATAATAATAATACCATTAATAATAATTATTATTATTATATTAAATAACAAATACAAATACAAATAAACATTCCGGTAGCCTCTTATCATAATACTAATCATATTCCTCCTTCCAGGATGACATCAATTTTTCGACGTCTTGTGAGTCACCCATGTACCTGAGGTTCCACTGTATATACACTAGTTTTGCGGTTGTATCTGGAGACAGTCTGTTCCGTAATGGTCTGTGAGCTGACCAGTTACGCTCACTTGCCGTAGAGGAAGGCGGTACATTCAAAATTCTGGAAGCAAGTGAACACAAGGGTTGTTTCGTACATAAGCCATTCCCGAATGGTAACGCCGGATGTGTATGCAGTTGATACTGTCGTATGGTACTGCGGGTTGCCTGACAACCAGAATGAAATGCTCTCTCCGGAATCATACATGGTTTTAAACGGTTTAAAACGACACGTTTCTGAATTCAACCGTATGAAACCGTATTTTTAAATCTCTGGTTACCGTAAATGTATGTGGACGTACCATTTATAAACCAGAAAATACAATAATCGTAATGTATTTCAGCTGAATGTGGTAAATATTTAGAACGGAAAAATATACCTCAATTTGGAATATAAGTGAATGTGTCATATCTCTAAATACACAAATAATCACTAACTTTAAGTTGCTTGCCTCTTATATTCAAATGTAAGCAAATAAATTTACTGTGCTGTGATGTTTTCTGCGTTAGGAAAGTACATTTAATGGCATCAAGAACATATTAAAGAGCGTAAGTGTTCCGTAGTCTTTAAATGCGCTCTGTCAACGTGGGATTCAAAATGGCGATTAGTTCCGCTTGTAACATACAGTACTTTAGCTCATACAGTATCAGCGTGCATAATGAAAGCCCTCCGTAGCATGTCGTCTTTCCAATCACATGACAATTTTATTATAATCCCACCATCCACAAGACGGAGGTGGCGCAAATGAGTAATAAAATTTGCCATCACATCCTGTAGTGTAGTGGATTCGGATGCCTTGCAGATAGCGATTCAACCTGTTCCACGATCGTGGGATGGTTGCGGTAAGCGTGTATTCCAAAGTTCGAACCAGAAGAAGTCACAGGGAGTCAGATCGGGCGAATATGAAAGCCAATCCATCTATGCGCCAATAAATTTGCAAAAGTTCAAAAAAATAACTCCACTGACGAAGTATTAATCAATAACGCGAAATATCTGTAAGATGTGATGTGGTCTGGCATCATTTTGCATGAACCAATCGATGGCTACTCGGATACTCTAACGCTGTGTGGCGACGAATTGTTTGAAAATCGCAAAGTAACGATAATTAGTGATGGTCTGCCGCATGAAAAAGGAGAAAATAATGCATATGCTGCATACTTTGCCCACACAGGAATTCTGAGAGAATACATTGGGTTCGCTTCATACAAATGAGGAGTTTAAAAATCCCAAAATCGCCAGTTTTGCTGATTCACGACTTCATTTATGTGCAAGTGTTATTCATCTGTGAACCAAATGTAGCCAACTTCAAATTCTTCATTAAAAATAATTGTGTGAAACTGGTTGGAAACGTTAGGCAGTTCACTGCACTTTCAACCACACTGAATCTCCCTTGTGGAAAAATCTAGAAGCCTGAATTTTCAGTATCTGTTATAAATAGCAAAATTTCCAAATGATGCTAATCTACACCTTAAAGTTTACGAAATATTGGCAGTCGAAAATCGCCACTTCTGTCACTAGCTTATTCATGGATCATCAAAATTCCAAGGTATTTCTATCAGACATACAAACACAAAATTTCAAATTTAAATAGTGTGTAGCCTGTACTGGAACGAAAAATTTATCTGTAACTATGCATCCCGTTTTAGAACGCATTATCGCTTGATGAAACAGTATCTTTCTAATTTGACCACGCCATCAAAATAGTGATAATGGTCTTGTAGTAAATCGCTGGACTCCTGCTAGAGGTATCGCGTGCGCGATTCCCAGTTGGATAATCTGTTTTTCTGTTTCATTTTAACCGAGCCGTTACCTTTCTACGAGGTCATATGCCGTCAGAAATGACATGTGGTTCGAATTTTACCTCAAATTGATGGTGCAATCAGTGCAATCAGACATCTAATGAATGTCGACTTCATTAGTATCAAAGCTTGAGAGAATTCAATCGTCGAATATATTTCACCTAATCGCATTTACCGTCCAGACTTCTCAAAAGTTTTTGCTTCAAAAACTCTGACAAGTAATTTGTTGATATTAAGCCTACAACATCTAAGGGAAATTACATTTAATAATGAATATCTAAAGTCTATTATCCAACTAAACATAATCACACAATTATAAAGTACAATCATATAAAAGTACAGTACAGGTTCGATAGTCCGTGGTGACTGGGACAACCTCAAAATATTGAAAATTCTAGCTATCGAAACTGATGTAGAAAAAAGAAAGAAATCTGTGACGAAAAGAATATAGGTTCCTAACAAACTTTGTTATCAGGGGGCACAACAGTGCCCACGCCAAGTCGGGCACACAGCAGTAGTCCATTCACGGCACTTTCTACCCCGCTATGCTTTCGTTGTGGATACAGCTACAAAACCCGTGCATTCAATGACCAAAAGTATATACTAAAATTAGTTATATTCTCCAATTATCGTATTCCACACCTTAAAGTTTTTGAAAAATTGGTAGTCGAAATTCGTTAATTCTGCACTCATTCACCGATCATAGAAATTCTAAGGTACTTCTAGCACACAAACAAAATTAAAAATATTAGATAGTATTTTGCCTATATTAAAAAAAGTTAAACACCCCTAAATATCTATCCCGTTTTCGAACATTACAACGCTTGGTGTAACATTGCTAACTTTATTGTAATTGTAAAATGGTGGTAATGATCCTGGGGTAAAGTGCTTGACTCGCACATGAAGTGTCCTTGGTTCTAACTAGGGGTGGGTGATTGGGGGGCAGAAGTATCTTTCTTTAAAACTCTTATTTTTCCCTAGCTTAAACCTCTCTACTATATGAGGAGTCGTCAGAAATTACCTTATTAGAGAATGAAGAATAAATTAACTATTTTTATTTCATTGACAAAGATGAACTCTTCTATATCTGAAAAATGATTATAGATTTTTTAATTGGTGAGATGTGGCTGAAATTACAGCAAATGGAATCAGGAACAGTGACATCTATATTCTAGCTTGTCAAAAAAATGGCATTATTTTTTTTACTAATTTGTCACTATTTTAAAGTATGTGGCGATGGAGGAATACATGTTTGTGGACAGTAACCTTAGAGTACAGCATAAAATGCCCCAAGTGATACGAGCAGCAACAACATCTGTGACGTATATCCCAGATCACGCAATCTGGTTGTCAAAAGTAGGCTTCCTTCCTGTTTTTTAGGGATAAGTCATGAATTTAAAGGGTGTGGGTAGCCATGAATCAACAGACAGTACAAGTTAAACTGCTGCGATTGAAAAGAGTAGAAATGAAAATGCAGTCTAGCTTGTCATGAGTAAAGTTCAGTTTTTTCTTTTAACGGTGTTGCCGTCCGCTGATCACTGCAGCCAATATTCGCCATTGCGTTTTCACGTCACTCTGACGACCCGTTCGCCTAAACTTGGATACGAAGATGGCTACCCAAGAATATTGGACACAGTTTACATGGCCGGCCACGGTGGCCGAGGGGACTGAGGCGCGTCAGTCACGGTCTACACGGCCACTACGGTCGGGGGTTCGAATCTCCCCTCGGGCATGGATATTTGTGCCGTCCTTAGGATTAGCTAGTTCATAAGTAGTTTGTAAGTTTAGGGACTGATGACCCCGTAGTTAAGTCCCATAAGCTATACAAATATATGAACATTTTTGAATAGTTTACATGTATAAAGTTGATAGTTTAAGATGGACCCATAGGCCGATTGCATAAAAATATCTCTGGTGTGAGCATTCAGATGAGCGGAACAGATTTCATGTTCTCAACGTTAAAATGGAATTGTCACGTAATCTCTGGAAACATAAACTGTCGTCACACTCTGTCTTGGCCATTATGTGATTTGTGTATGTCGTATGATTTTCTGTATCTTCTAAATATTCATGGTCGTTAGCAACTGTAGCTACGTATTATAAAAGTAATCTACGTGAATAAATTGTTGGTGTAAATTCGATGTTGTTAGTACAGACTGTTGATACTGTTTACAGAAATGAGCGGACAGGTTGTTCCTTGCCTTTCTAGATCCTCGCCATCACATTTAGTGTTACTTCTGTGACTCATTAATCGTTATGATATTTGTTGGTTTAAAGCTATAAGTTGGCTACTCTGGAAAAAGGAGGTGGTGCCTGTTTCAGTCAACAATGCCGAGTAATCTCAGGTGAAGGTTGAAAACATGTGCAGAAGGCAATGATCACTGCAGAAATATTTCTACTTTTCGGTCGAAGCTTGGGGTCCAAGGTTCGAAGACACAAACAATAGACCAAAGATAAGAACTGCGCAATACTTAATTGTACTAAAACCAACAACAACAAAATTAAACCTCATCAAAAACATTAGTACAAAATGCGAGCCTCGCAACGAATTCCTTCCATTGTAAAAAGTTCTGAGATCTTACGGGAAACCAAGTCTGTGATTTTAGTTAATGTTCGTGGACCGCCGAAACAAAATCTTATCATAATTTGTTTTCTATTTACTTGTCAAAAATGTTCAAATGTCTGTTAAGCTTAAGGGACTTAACTGTTGGGTCATCAGTCCCTAAACTTACAAACTACTTTACCTTATACTAAAGACGACACAAACGTACATGCCCGAGCGTGGATTCGAACCACCGACGGGGAGCGGCCTCGCGCACCGTAACATAGCGTCTCAATTCGCTTGGCCACTCTGCCGTGACTACTTAGTTGTCACCAGGATTTATAGCGACTATAAGAGTATTATACATCTTTACTTCTATAATAAATATAATGATCTGGCATCTTCACATTGACATAATGACATGACATTAATTATATCCCATGTTGTAACTAAACGTAATGACGTAAGAATGAAGTAAACTTACATATGCATAAAGTATTTCATATATTAGTTTATGTTACCATGTAATCGCCAAGTAATTATATTTATTGTGTAAATAAAGATGTATAATATTGACACAGTCGCTACAAATGTTGGAGATAATTAATTCGATAACAAATTATGACAATGTGTTGTAAAGGTGGTTCCATTAACAGTAACTAAAATAACAGACTTGGATGCCCATGAGTTTTCACATTTTACTGTGGAAGGAATTTGTCGCGCGGCTTGTATTTCTATACTTTTTTTGTGTCCCAGCCTCATCACCACTTTTGTGTCTCGTTTTCGCCGGTTGTCTTGGCCGAGTAGAAAGGGACCGACACAGGAATAAAGGATGCACACTTCTGCGGTATGGAGGTGACCAGCCAGCGGGACAGCAGAAACTAGAAACACTAGAGTAATTAGAATGAGATATATATTTCATAAAGACTTAGTAATACTTAACGTTTACATAGTTCTTGACTGCAGAATGCTGATACATAGATTAGATAGAGGCCTGCCTTATGATGATTTCTAGTGCCTATCCCATAGCCAAGTCTTAACTGGTGCCAGGGCCGGCGCAAGCCCAAGTGCCGCCGCGTGCGAGCTGCTAAATTGTCGCCCCCCTCCACTTTTTTTTTTTTTTTTACAAATGTTTGTGAGATTTTATTTAAACAAATTTACAAATCTGTAGTAAAAGTCAGCAATCAATCGCAATTTTTGTTTTTCATTTTCAGAGCTACCTAGGTTTCGGCCACTGAGTGGTCAGTTTCGAAGCTTTTAATATTTGCTTACATCTAAACCGTCATGTTGACAGTTACATTCAGCAAGACGGTATAGATGTAAACATAACGCAAAGCATTGAGAATAGCCGCTCTGTGCCAGAAATCTATGAAGATATGGAAAATAAAAACAGTTGAAACGGCCAAAGAGCGGATCGGAAGACAAAGGAGAGAGGAAGAATGAGGAGTTGGAGTAACATAATAATGCAATAAATACATACTCGGGTATCGACGGGTACTGATGCTAGTCGAAATATATTAACTCACTGCACTGTGTTTATTCATTTCAAAGAACTGACACTCAGCAACAGTCGTAATTTGCATGTGTCAGTTCTGTCGTGTTTGATTATGGAATAAGGGGTAACAAATTAGTCATCGCCGTATCACATCACTTTTCTGCGCTTTGTTTTCATTCTAGCTGTTGGGGTGACGCGAGCTTATTTGCCGAGTTGCCAGTTTTTTAAGTAACAGATCATAAGAAAAATAAATTTTCCTATTCTGCATTCTTGAACGAGAAAAATTCTAACTTGTGATTAACGTGCTTGCGCAATACTAATTGTACGTTATATGAAAAGCAGTTACCTATTACATCCCAAGTTGCAAGAAATCCGGATGCATCAATTCTTCTGTTCTTACGAAACGCAATGAAAGTGCTTCTGACCAATCTCAACTATCGAAACAACTTCTGTAGTTTTCGTGCTAGAGAAAGCAACAATACCTATTGTCTGGAAAGACGAAGTGGTGACGCGGCAGTGCCAGGAACTAGGTCACGTGATGAGGTACAGCAAGGCTACATCTACATCTACATGGGATATTCTGCAAATCACATTTAAGTGCCTGGCAGAGGGTTCATCGAACCACAATTATACTATTTATCTCCCATTCCATTCTCGAATAGCGCGAGGGAAGAAAGAACACCTGAATCTCTCTGTTCGAGCTCTGATTTCTCGTATTTTATTCTGATGATCATTTCTACCTATGTAAGTGGGAGTCAACAATATATTTTCGCATTCGGAGGAGAATGTTGGCGATTGGAGTTTCGCAAGTAGCCCACGCCGCAGTGATAAGCGCCGTTGTTGTAATGATTCCCATCCCAGATGCTGTATCATTTCCGTAACGCTGTCACACCTATATCGTGACAATACAAAACGAGCTGCCCTTCTTTGGACTCTTTCGATGTCCTCCGTCAAACCCACCTGATAAGGATCCCACACTGGGCTGCAATACTCCAAAAATGGACGGACAAGCGCAGTGTATGCAGTTTCTTTAGTAGTTCTGTTGCATCTTTTAAGGGTTCTGCCAATAAAACGCAGTCTCTGGTTCGCCTTTCCCACGATATTATCTACGTGTTCTTTCCAGTTTAGGTCTGAAGTAATAGTAATTCCTAGGTATTTTGTGGAGTTTACGGCCTTCACATTTGATTGATTTATGTTGTAAATAAAGTTTAACGGATTTCTTTTCGTACTCATGTGGACGAATTCACACTTCTCATTATTTAGAGTCAATTGCCAATTTTACACCATACTGATATCTTATTCAGATCGTTCTGAAGTTGGTTTTGATCTTCAGATGATTTTACTAGACGGTAAATGACGGCGTCATCTGCAAACAACCTAAGGGAGCTACTTAGATTTTCCCCTAAATCGTTTATGTAAATAAGGAATAGCAGAGGACCAATAACACTACCCTGTGGAACGCCCGATATCACCTCTGTTTTAGTCGATGCCTTACCATCTCCATGCCTTGTCCTCTCTGACAAGAAATCCCCTATCCAATCGCAAATTTGGGGCGATATACCATAACCACGCAATTTGATTAAAAGCCGTTTGTGAGGTACGGTGTCAAAAGCTTTCTGGAAATCAAGAAATACGGAATCGATTTGCGAACCTTTGTCGATAGCACCCATCACTTCGTGTGAATAAAGAGCTAGTTGTGTTTCGCATGAACGATATTTTCTAAATCCGTGTTGACATTGGGTCAATAGATCGTTCTGTTCGAGATAATTCATAATATATGAATACAGGATATGTTCCAAAACCCTGCTGCAAATTGACGTCAATGAAATAGGCCTGTAGTTTAGTGGGTTACTCCTACTGCCTTTCTTGAATATAGGTGTGACCTGGGCAACTTTCCAATCTTTTGGTACAGATCCTTCTATGAGAGAGCGGTTGTATATGACTGTTAAGTAAGGAGCTATCGCTTCAGCATAATCAGATAGAAATCTAATGGGTATACAATCCGGACCAGAAGACTTGTTCTTGTTAAGTGATTTTAGTTGCTGCACTACTCCGATGATATCTACTTCTACGTTACTCATTACGGCATCTGTTCGTAATTCGAAATCTGGAATATTGGTTTCATCTTCTTTGGTGAATGAGTTTCTAAAAGCTAAGTTTAGTAACTCTGCTTTAGTAGCGCTGTCATCGGAAGGATCGCCATTACTATCACGTAGTGAAGGTATTGTTTGTGATTTGCCCCGAGTATATTTAACATATGACCAAAATCTCTTTGGGTTTTCAGTCAAATTACGAGAAAGAGTTTCGTTGTGATAAATATTGTAGGCATCTCGCATTGAAATCCTCGCTAAATTTCGAGCTTCTGAGTACGATCGCCAATCCTCGGGATTTTGTGTTCGTTTAAATTTAGTATGCCTTTTCCTTTGCTTTTGCAACAGTGTCCTGACCTGTTTTGTGTACCAAGGGGGATCGCCTCCTTCTTTTATTAATTTATTTGGTACAAAACTGTCAATTGCTGTCGTTACCACTTCTTTGAATTTGAGCCACATCTGGTCTATACCTATGTTTAGTGTTAGAAACAATTGGGAGCTGTCTTTCAAGAAGCAACGTATTTTATTTCTATCTGCTCTCCTGAACAAATATACTTTTCGTTTATTTTTGGTAACTTTGGGACTTTCGATATTCAATCTCGCTACGACAGCTCTTTGTTCACTAATACCTGTATCCGTTTTGATGATCGTTATGAGATCAGGATTATTTGTTGCTAAGAGATCAAGTGTGTTTTCACATCCATTTACAATTCTAGTTGGCTCATGAACTAATTGTTCGAAGTAATTCTCAGAGAATGCGTTGAGTACAATTTCGGACGATGTTTTATGCCTACCTGCTGATTTGAAAATATAATTTCGCCAACAGATCGAGGGTAAATTAAAATCGCCACCTACTATTATCGTGTGAGTCGGGTACGTTTTTGTAATTAGACTCAGGTTTTCTTTGAACCTTTCTGCTATGTATCGTCAGAGTCGGGAGGTCGGTAAAAGGAACCGATTATTATCTTCTTACGATTTTCGGGTACAACCTCTACCCATAATAGCTCGCAGGAACTATCAACTTCAACTTCGCTACATGAAATATTACTTTTCACGGCGACAAACACGCCCCCACCTATTTTGTTTAATCTATCCATTCTGAACACCGATAGATCTTTTGCAAATACTTCTTCTGAACTTATTTCCGGCTTGAGCCAAGTTTCGCTGCCTATAAAGATGTGTGTTTCGGTGCTTTCTATTAACGCTTACTGTTCTGGTACTTTCCCGACACAGCTACGACAATTTACAACTGTTATACCGATAGTTTCCGGATGTACATTTCTCCTGTCATCCACCTGCACCCTTTGAGATTGCCCATTTTGTTTTTCCCCGAAGCTCTTTATCCTAAAAAACCGCCCAGTCCACGCCACACAGCCCCCGCTACCCGTGTAGCCGCTTTCTGCGTATAGTGGACTCCTGACCTATTCAGCGGAACCCGGAAACCCACCACCCGATTGCGCAAGTCAAGGAATCTGCAGCCTACACGGTCGCAGAACCGTCTGAGCCTCTGATTCAAACCCTCCACTCGGCTCTGTATCAGAGGTCCACAGTCGGTCCTGTCAACTATGCTGCAGATGGTGAGCTCTGCTTTCATCTTGCAAGCAAGTTTGGCAGTCTTTACCACTTCAGTTAGCCGCTCGAAACCTGAGAGGATCTCTTCAGATCCGAAACGACACACATCATTGATACCAACGTGAGCCACCACCTGCAGTTGGGTGCACCCCGTACCCTTCATGGCATCCGGGAGGACCCGTTCCACATCTGGAATGACTCCATCCGATATGCACACGGAGTGCACGTTGGCCTTCTTCCCCTCCTTGGCCTAAGGGGCTCCATCACCCGCCTAACGTTGGAGCTCCCAACTACAAGTAAACCCACCCTCTGTGAAAGACCGGATCTTGCAGGCTGGGTGGTGACAGGGTGAGAGACACCATCCGACTCAGGAACGTCGTCCTGAGCAGACAGCGCCTAAAACCTGTTCGCAAGACGAACCGGGGAGGCCTCACGATCGGTCCCCCGGAATGTCTTGCGCCTCCTGCCACGCACTGGAGCAACCTCCCACGAAACCACGGGTGGGATATCTGCCTCACTGCTAGCAGTTTCAGGGCATGTCGCTGCCGCAGGCCGATCGGTGGAGACGACGGGAGTCCGTTCGGTCCCCACTGCCGGCCAATAACAACGACGCCCATCGATCGCAGCTTCCAACTGTGCAACCGAGGTTAACACAGCTTGAAGCTGGGAGCGAAGTGTCACCAGCTCAGACTGCATCCGCACACAGCAGTCACAGTCCCTATTCATGATTACAATGCTAACAAAAACAAAAACTACAGTCGCGATGCGTTCAAAGGAAAACTACACTGTTTGTTAAAACGCGGGTGTGAATCTAATACGCACGACAGCTCAATATACATTTACAAATTGAGACGAGAAAGTGCAGACGAAAATCAAAATACTATATGTCGCTTCTAATCAGAAAATAAAGACAGACGACTGTCGCGACGCGGTTCACACGGCGGAATAATACACTAACCAGATATTTAACGCGAATATGAATCAAATAAAAACGCGAGCACACAATAAATTTAATGAACTGATGGGAAAAACGCACTGAAAAGTAAAAATATGTAGCTTCTAGAGAGAAACCACTGGAGAGGTGTGCTCTGGATGACGTTCGCTGGGCGACTGACTGGAGTAAACAAACGGTAACTGTTTCAAAAACAAAGACAGACGACTGTCGCGACGCGATTCACACGGCGGAATAATACACTAACCAGATATTTAACGCGAATACGAATCAAATAAAAACGCTACGGTTAAGCTAGCGCCCAAGAAGTGAAGCAAGAAGCTCACAATAAGTATGTGGCCGATGATATGGATAAATGTATTATCAGTCAGTAATTTTATAGTATTAGGAACAAAAGAAAGAAATACGAACTTTGCGAAAACTGCACAACTTTTGCCAAACAGAAATGAGCTTCAAAGATAGCAAGGAAACCCTTAGAAGCAGTGTTCTGTCTATGGATTTTCGTCTTACAAAGTGTCAAAATTAACGTTTTATTTCGCTTCGACGAGAAGACATTGTTGCTAAAAGACCATACTTTCTCAGGTTTTCATCAGAATCAAAGCGACCAGTAGTTTACCTAGTCGAAACATGGATTCACACGCATTATACAGTAAATAAATGTTGGCAAAGTGGCAGTGTGGGGTAGTATTGTCACACATAAGTGCTGGTCAGAGTTAATTGTGTTCATGCAGGCAGAGACAGGTGTTTCAGGGCGCAAAAACCAAAACGTCCGACTATCACTCAGAAACGGATAGCAAACATTTTCAAAAACACGTCGAAACCCAACTGATGCCAGGCTTACTACCACTGTCTTTATCCCTTGTAATTACTCGCAGCGTATTTACCCATTCCGAATAGTTCTAGCCATTGTAGGTACTGAACATGTTTGACTGTAGTAATGTTCAACAATTTTTTTCCATAGCGCAGCAAGAATAAAACACTCAACTGCCATTGAAGGGCTTAGCAAAATTGCTTCAGGCTTAACATGTAACCGCAGTATCAAACATTGCATTCGAATTTCCAAATTAGATTTCGTCTCCTGCAAAATTAGTTGTGAGTAAAGGCACGACGCGTAACAGGCTGGCAGCGCTCCACTCATAAGAATACTGGCGTGTGCGCCAGACTGCTTCCCTTCCGGCGTAAACACGACGGCGCTGCCACAGTGGCGAGGAAGAAATTAGCCCTCCTCCCTCCCCTTGTACAACAGGGGCGGCCGGCAGGTAGTCGAGACGCCATGCCACAGTTCCCGAAGCTGCTCCCTCCGAGGTTTGGTTTCGAATCCCCTCTTGAGAATTAATGTTGAGTTTGTACTACAGAAAAAAAGGGGGGAGCGTCAGATTTGCCGCCCCCCAGAAAGTGCCGCCCCTTGCGGCCGCACGTTTCGCACTTGCCTTGCGCCGGCCCTGACTGGTGCCTATCTGATTCCGAAGTGTTAACTGGTTCCTATCTCAGTCCCAAGTGAATGATGCAGTCCAGTGGTGGCCACAAGCGGAGTTGCAGCAGAGGGTGGTCGTGGCTGTCGTCGTAAGAACGCCGCGCCGTGCGTGCATGGCGGCGCGCAGCGAAAGTAAGTGGCGCGCACTTTATACTTGTGCGACACCACACTTTTTTTATGGGATTGTTTAGTTTGATACTGCTGTCAGTAGGAACAGAGCCTTACACGAGGGAGGTTCTTTTTGCCAATGATGATTATGGTGCAGCCCTTGTCTGCTCTTGTCCTGCAGTCCAGAATTACACCGGTAACCCCTGTCTTTGTTTTTATTATTCCTCATCTCTTACATCAATATTTCTTTGAAAAATTTAGTTGTTACATACTATCGCAATTTGATCTATTTCTGGTTGACATCACTATTTCCATGAGGACTAACGGTTGTAGAAGATACTGACCTTGCTGTTTAGTCCTTTAAGCCTCGAATGAACATAACAACCGACCTCTTACATCTAGCCGCGGCGGAACGGCAGAACACATTGAGACTCTGTGCTCCGATGTGCGAGGCCGTTCCCCGTCGAGGGTTCGAATACCCCTCGGGCTTGGATGTTTGTGCTGTCTTTAGTACACGTTAGTTTATATCTAGTTTGTAAGTTTAAGGACCGATGACCCCGAAGTTAAGTCCCATAAGCTTAACAAACATTTTACTACTTCTAATGTTTCATTTCCTTAATTAATTTAATTCAATGTATTTAATTTAACTTGATTAACCTTGATCTACCTCTGGCAACGTTCATCAAAACCTATTTTCATAACGATGTCCATCATTTTCAACACTTTTCGAGCTCTGTTACAATCTCTGAAATAATTACATCAGCAAGCCTCAAATATTTAGTTTTTCTCACAGATCCTTAAATCCCCAAAATTTCTCTTTGACTTCCTTCACAGTATTTTAATAACACGGACTGAATACCATTTGGGATAGGGTACAACCAACACCACCTAGAAGACAAGGCCTTACAACAGGCCGTGCCTAGGTCACGCTTAGAGGCCGCGGCCGCCACCTCACTGGCTGTTGGCTGGGGTACGCCCACCGCCGCGCAGCGGCCGGCCAGTCAGATGGCGGCCGGGGCCTCTAGGTGTGACGTAGGCACGGCCTGTTGTAAGGCCTTGTCTTCTAGGTGGTGTTGGTGCAACGCTGTTCACTTTCTCCTCAATTACTGATTACTGATGTACTTTGGGTATTATAATTGCAGTGGAGATTCTATACACGTTTTAGATAAACAATCAAATTCTACATTTTCCCCATACCTTCAGAATTTGAAAGAGTTCATCCCAGTTAACATTGTCAAATGGTTCTTTAAACCTATAAAGGCTATAAATGCGGTTTTGACTTACTGCAACCTATCTTCGAAGACAATTGTATGGTCAGTGTATTACCCTGTGTATTCATGTATGTGTCTACAACCCAATATGATCTTTCGTGAGATTAACTTCTAGCATTTATTAACTTGTTTGTAAATGATTGGTATCAATATTTTACAAGGACGTCTTCTTAAATTAACAATCCGGTAAAATATGTAGTGGCAAGGACTTGTCTTTTTGAGAATTAATACTTTTACATTGTATTTGAACAGATTACAATGTGTAATGCACCTAATATTCATTTTATATTTTTGTAAGCGCACTTTTACTAAGCTTTGTACATTTTGTATAATTTTCTTTTATCGTATTCACTGGACCAATGAATAATCAGAACATAATAGTGCTGCCGCCTGGAGGGTCTCTTCCTACTTTCCGGCTTACGGACTTTCTGCATACTTGAACAGTCGGTCTAGCTGAACACAGCACTTTGTTTCATGATTAGCCAAAACCTGTTCTTCAATGGCTATATGGCCCTGTTTCTGTATTTTATATACTTTATGAGTGACCTGAGGTATGGAGAATTTTGGTTTACTTTATTTCACTTTCATGTTTTTTTTTATATTTTAAAAAACTAAGTTGAGCTTTGCAATTTTTGTTTTCAATTATACTTCTAGACTCTCTAATGAGGGGCGTCACCCGAACCGCGTAAGAAAAATAAAGAATCCATTACCACCTGGATCTTCGTCGTTATTGCAGCCCAACAGCCTTTTTAAAGTAATTTTATAGTAATTTCTATAATGGCTGCTTACCTCCATCAAGACTTCAAGTCTAAATTGCATTACAAGAAGGGTCTTTGAACTTCTAAGTACATTTCCCTTGTTGGTGTTTTATGACGATGGGGAAAGAAATTTTTGATGATTGGATGTAACGACGTGTAGGCAAGAATCCTAGTTTATAGAATAGCCATTGTTTGCGAAAGCCATCAACTTGTTAATTATCGATTAAAAAACTCGTTCAGTCAAATGGATTAAAAAAATTGTAGTTAACACCTTGAATGCGCTTGGTTTTACGTTCGTTTATCGTGTGTAACGAATGCTAGAGTGACAGGATTTTTTTCTCACACATGTGATTTTTTAACGTAAAAGGCACTACTTTTGTTGGTTAGATAAGGTCTCCTGAATATGATCTGTTATCAGGAAATCCTGCGTGATATATCTGGTGGCTCTCTGTTACGTTGGGCTGACACACTGTAATCAATGTCGGAAAGGTGGGTGGACAGTTATCGAAGGCTACGAAAGTACAGTCGTGAATACAGGGTCTCATACTTTTTACAGAACGTGCGATGTTTTGAATCACCGCTATAAGGTCTGTCTGTTTATGGTCACTAGAGATTATCATTTTCCAAATGTTCATTTGAATATGCACTTCCGAAGTGCATAGCTCTGAGATTTTTCTCTGTGTGATCGCACAACTGACTTGGTGTTTAAGCACAGTCCCCTATTATTTAGTTGGATGGAGCGTTTTTATCATTGCGTGTGTTATTTTTACACAGGACCTCGTATTATGTGATGTTTGATGGTGTCTCGCGGAGAGTTCCTTTTCACCTTGATCATCTTATGGTCGCTAGAGCGGCAGTATTAAATTTCAGAACTTGATAATTTTAAGAGCGGTCACAAAGTATGGCTAATATCATCTCTAAGAGGAAGTGGGTTGTCGCTAGTCTGTCTATACCAGAGGTGGCCACAGCGCGGCTCGCGAGCCGCATGAGGCTCTTGTTTTAAAACGTAAATGTGACTCATTGTTATATAACGAAAATGGCACTTCCTTGCTCACACCTACAACTGTGGAACTTCCGTACCGATTTGCAGAAATTGCGTATACTTATCGCAATAAAAGGAGCGATGGGCACTAAAATGTAGCCAGTTACGTTCGTAGCTAATAGTCTCATTACTTTTCTGGGTTGTAACAGTGTTTAAGTAAACTTGTGATTACTGCTGGTGTCCTAACATTTGCAATCTTATCTAAATGTTCAAATGTTTGTTAAGCTTATGGGACTTAATTACGGGGTCATCAGTCCCTAAACTTACAAACTACTTATCAACTACCTTATACTAAGGACGGCACAAATATCAATGCCCGAGGGGGGTTTCGAACCCCCGACCGTAGTGTCCGTGCAGACCGTGACTGAAGCGCCTCAGTCTCCTCGGCCACCGCGGCCGGCCAATCTTATCTAAGAAGGATTAATATGAACAAGAGAACAGAGTGTTTAATAAAGAGTGGGAGGGGCAATTCGGAACGGTAAACCAATTTGTTTTAAATGACATCGTCACAGTACAAAGCCAGTAACCTCAAACACCATCACGACACTAACCATAACTGGTTTTAGGAAAGCATTTCCTGTTCGTTCGCAGTTGAGTAAAACAAAATTGTCGTCACTAAAGAAAAAACTTCAAGCAAGGAGCAGGGTTATAGCCACGATTACCAGGGATTCAGATTTAACAACCGAAACTGGCTGTGTATCGGCTTTTTATATTCCAAAATCAAAATAACCTTCAACAGAGGGGGAGTTTGTGAAGAACAATACTGCACAAGTTATTTCTGTTTTCGAACCCGATAATAGGAAACTATAAATATTGGATGATCAAATGCCCGCATCTAGACATACAATAGAGAGGAGCGTATCTGTTATTAGTGGTGGCATTGTAAGTAACTTGCATAAACATATAAATGACTGTTAAGCAATGAGTCTAGCTTCGATCGAGTCTACTGACATCCAAGATAAACCGTAACTTGCCATATTTGTGAGATTTGTATAAAATAACTTGCAGGTGGTGAAAGAGCTCTCAGACATTGTTACCTTGAAGGACGTTACTCGAGAATTTGACAGTGAAGAAGGCCTGGACGGCGTTTTAGTGAAATATTTAGTGCCTACTGCTAAGACTGTCAGTAATACACAGTCTCTCCAGGTAAAACCAAGGCCTTGCTCGACATTTAAAGCCGCGGTGGAGTAGCCGAGCGGTCTAAAGCATCTCGCTGCGGAGCGCGCGGTTGCTCGCCGTGGAGGTTCGAGTCCTCCCTGGGGCATGGGTGTGTGTGTTTGTCCTTAGGTTAGTTTACCTTGGTTTATGTAGTTTGTAAGCTACGGACTGATGACCACGCAGTTTGGTCCGATAGATTTACAAACATTTGAACATTTGAACATGTAAAGACTGACATATCACACCCTGAATCCCTACCAGTCCACTGTATTATTCACATAAAACATTTAACATCTAATTATTTTCAATTTGGGTATCAGCAGGTAATATTCAACACAGAATTTACACATTTTCCAATTACTGGATGCAGTCAAGCAATTTTAGCAGGAAAGAGGAAAATCCTTCCCTCAGCCACATTTGTTATTAGATATGGCTTTGTTCACCGAAGTTGTTCAGCATTTACAAACACTAAACAAATCATTAAAAGGAAGAGGTAAACTTATTTTTGACTTAGCGCACTGTGACATTACCGCCCAATAGAAATACTGGTAATTAATAGCATTTGATAATTAAACAGTATGAAGTTCACTGCAAACATTGACCATGCCAATGCACTAAATGTTACACAATTTTAATCTAGCAATGTATGTACACAGTTGGGTGACAACATTTATAGTTAGGCCAAAGGTAGAAATTCTCCACGTTGAGATTTGCTGTGTGCTTGTAGCTGACGGGAGGCCAGCGAGCAGGCTTTTTCCAACTTAGGATTTTCCAGTTTGTTTCCGGTGAGGGGAGAGAGGGACAATGGCGAGTGCCAGGCACAGTGCAATGCACAAATATTGTAATAATACTGGCATTTGAAGTAATACGATGCAGTTAGGAACCTTTAAGGCCCTCATTACAAAATAGCCTGTTGATAAATAAACAATACATTAGCTGATATAGTCACATGTAACGTAATATGTTTAATTGACAATGAAAAGTAATAAATTACCAACGAAGACAAGACAGTTACACAACTAGCACGGCAATGTTTGTTTATAAAAATAATATATTAACTATTTCTCATTTTATTTTCAATTAATCTTGTGTATTTTATCTTAAAGTATTCAGTTAAATCACTTATCTGTGGTATAAGAAATTGCACGATTATGATAAACAGTACAAAGGATGTTTATACTAATATAAAAACGTAAGAAAATATTTGTTTAATGTGTAGTGTCATTATTTTGATTTTAAGTAAAGTTTTAGAAATGTATTCGCTGAGCGCTGTACGTTGGCAAATCGGTTACAACAGCTCACATGGGGAAGTTGATGATGTAGGGGAAAAAACCCCGGCAGTTGAGTTTTGGTGCGCGCGCGCAGGAGGTCAGGAAGTGACGAGACGCGAGCACGTGGTGTAGCTGGCCGGGCGGCGTCGCTCTGGGATCAGTCGGCATGTGGATCTCGAGGTGGTGACTTTAGATTTGTCTGTGGCAATCGCCACGTGTGGTTGCACGTCGTAGACTGTACCAAGTTAAATCGAGTGCTACTGTGTGTTTGTGAATATTTAGCCGGTGTAACAAGGTGTGCATCGCATTGAATTAAAGTGACTGTGATTTGTTAATGTAACACGTGTCGTCGCATAGGCATGAACATAAACGGTGTTTGAAACAGCCACGTGGTGTGAAAACAATTCACGACAAATATTCATTTTGTCTGGGGGCTCACGAGCTACAACTTTATTTGGTAAATGTGTCGACGTACAGACGTATCAGCCAAAGGGTTCAAATATTGTGAAATAAACAACATCAAGTGAACTTTCACGTGTTTTCAAAAATAGTAGTTAGTACACCCTTTACTCTCATCAACTTGAATTTATTATGAATTTGTTTTGTTAATCATATGCAGGGAAGGAAAGCTGCGAACGTGTGATATCATCCCCTAGAAAACGAGTCAAACAGTCGCAATAACAGTTCCAGTGTTTTTGCATGTTTAGGAATTTGGTTCGCAGCTGGTGGTTGTGAGTTTTAGAAATTAATCCTTCCCTATTTTAAACTCTCACCCCGACCCTCACCCTCACAGCACTCTGTGTTCAAAATTCGTAACAAATTAAAACTCCATCAGTAAGACTTTGACAGTAAAACATTTACTCATTTCATATGCCTGAAGAAAATTTATGAAAACCGTCCTTTAGTTCAGGTCCAAATATAAAATTATTTAAGTAGACTTAATGCCGTTGCTGAAGATACGTCAGATCTAATGATTTTAAGACATTTAATCTTGCATTTTCATTTCTGTAAACTCCTTTCCTTGTTGATGTTGTGGAGGATGGCTGTCCCGTTTCACCACAAATAATTACATATTCAGCAGCTTTAAAGATGGAGCTATTGGAAATTCAAGAGGACGAAGGAATAAATGGTTTGAAACGTAGCAGTTGTTCAACTATTGAGTCTCAGAAGAGGGTCCAAGAAGAAAAATATCTTGCAACAAGAGAGTGTTCCCGGAGACTGATAATTTTTGAGACCACTTATGTGTGTAAATAATTGTACTCATCTCTCAATTTTATCTTAGATAAGTATCGATCAGTACTACCTGATGAACGTAGATGTTATCTTGTCCGCACTGCACTCACGGATTATCAGCCAGATTTCAAACAGATTACACTAAAATTAAAACCACAGAAAAAACATTACATATGTAACTTCCAATTTTTATTGTGTAATAAATAGTTAGTTGAATAGTGTTGTTTTTAAAGCAGTGTTTCTTCGTTGATAGTAGTTAAAGCTTACTTACTGCTGCGGCGTAGTGTGCTAATGTTTACAACAGCATGTTCGATTTAAAAGAATAATTAATTTACTGAGAGCACAAGGGTACATACAATAAAGTGTCAACGATAGAACAGGAACAACCTTAATTGTCTACTTAATCGTCACAACACAAAAAATTTCCCCTCTTTTTATATGGTTGTTGTCAAACAGAATTCAACGGTCGTTGCCAACTTCAGCACAATAGCCCGCCGAACTGTAAGTAAACATTTACCTTGATATTACTACCAGATTAGTATGGGCCATTTGATCTTCATTTCAAGCAAAAGCTCGTCTTTGACGCATCTCATTATTTATGCCAACATTTGTCTTTAAGTATGTGCCGTATAGTGATATAATTTTGCTGGTGCAAAAAATGACATCTGTAGATAATGTCTGCAAAGTATGTTGTGAGTCGAGGCAGAAGTTAATACGTTATGAATGAATACGTCACGGCAGGTGATGACGTTTGACCACACAAACAGCGAAAATCTGGGAAGCGATAAACCTTTATCCTTTCTTTATTTTGTGACACGTGCCTCCGATCGTGAGAATTTCATATTATATGTGAAGTATATTGGGAGTCGTGAAGTAATTGATGCCCTAACTTGGAATATTTGAATGCTGACACATTCTAGAGAAACACATAGTTTGTAATTGTAGTACTTGTCTGATCATGTTAAGATTTTATCTCTTTAAAGAGTAGATTGCGATTCAATTTAAAAAATTTAAATTCCGTCAATAATTGCGCAAAACAATGGAAACGAATTTTATGGCCACATAATATTCAGGACAACGAAAATAGAATTTTATGTTGTAGGGTCATACTCTGACGAAACGCATGGCTCGCATCGAAACAGCTCCGTAGGTTTGCGTCTCCCAAATGTAAGGTAAGCTGCCACCCCTGGTCTATACAATGGGCAGCATCTCGTCGAAAGGACTGCCTGGAAAAGTGTCTTCCACAATGGAGCCCTTCCAGGTATACCGGCGGCCCGCCTACGGACGACTGTTGCCGTCGTCGCCATCGGCTGGCTAGGACCAATGCGCGCGTGCTCACTCGCGTGTAAAATTATAAGGATTCCCCCCCCCCCCTTTTTCGCGCGCATCCCCTTCAAGTGCACCGCGGTGAAAGGAATCGTTGCCGTCACGTATAATTTGTCACTTGTGTGCGTCTACAGGTGATGCTACCTCTTAGAACACTTGGAGATATAACTAAGATGCCTTGAGTGAGAATGCTACAGCTCTATCATCGTAATTGTAGTTGTAAGTAGAAGATTAGTTGCGTGTCGGATAGATTAAAACTGGGGTACTGCATTGATATAACCATTTCTCGGATATTTATCTAGTATGAGTTCTGTTCTGGAAATGGTGTCCTAAGAGTAATGATCGTGTGTGTCCATACTTTCGATCGAGAAGTGTTTAAGCAATATCTTTTATTACTTGATTCCTAAATGAAACTCGAGTCTCTGGCGTGATAAACAAGTTAGGTCTCGGTAATATGAATGACTGTTTTCGCCAGTTAAGGAGCATTTGCGGTAGAATGGTCTCATCATTGACAAGAGATCGTTCGAGATCTTTGAAGATTTGCTTCAGTTAAAAGAATTTGATCATTTCGAGCTGGATGATTCAGGTTTCCATAACACTTCGAACACACTTGATGCTCGAGTTTAAATGAGCGGGAGACTCATTAGATTATGGAGCGCTAGAATGTGCGCTAGTTGCGAATAGGAGTTCAAATGTTTGTTAAGCTTATGGGACTTAACTACGGGGTCATCAGTCCCAAAAATTACAAACTACTTATGTTCTAGCTAATCCTAAGGACGGCACAAATATCCATGACCGAGGGGGGATTCGAACCCCCGACCGTAGTGGCCGTGCAGACCGTGACTGGAGCGCCTCAGTCCCCTCGGCCACCGCGGCCGGCTGAATAGGAGTGCCTGCAGTGTCTAATAGTGTGAGAATAGATGATTGCCGGAGGGAGTGCATTAAATTTCAGAGTATTTTGGAACTGAATAATAATTAGGTACGATCAGTAATGTGGGCACTTTTTGATCTGTATTTTAATTAGTATGATAAAGGTATGCGGAAAATGTGCTTACTTAGTTAAGCACAGTTGTGATGTAGGTTAAGAGTCTCCAGAAACTGCAGGTAAGCCTGTTTGTGGCGCGTTCTAAAAGACACGGGTCTGTCTGTACAACAGGCATCTCGGCAAGAGGACAGCCTACACGAATATCACTCAGGTGTGCTGAAGCTTGTTTTCGCGGTCGGAAGGGGCAACAGCGCTCTGGTGGCGGCACCCTTCTCAACACCGGAGAGCTCTGAAGACTGCTGTCAGCCCTGTGGCAGTGAGTGGCATGTACAGATATATATTCCTAAGCTTACCGCAGAACTAGGCAGACGACTTTGTGGTATATAAGCTAAAAATGAAGGTGTTAAATGGGAATGCTTAATAACAAATAAAGCCTGGCAAGCGTGTTATCTTTCTCGGAGGTGGGGATGTGGATGGGTTCCCAGATCGTCGCCATGCGAAAACTGTCTTTTCAGCTGTGTGGTGTCTTTTGTCTGCGTTCATTAGGACGTGGTGCAGCTGCCAGCGTCTTCCCCAGCATTCCCACACTGTGGCAGGAGTATATCTGCAAGGATTCAAATGAGCCCGATAGGCGAGAGTGCTCATTCCACTGCCGGCGCGGCCGCGTGTGTGAGCTTCTCTCTCTCTCTCTTTCTCTCTCTCTCTCTCTCTTCGCTGTCGGCGCTCGCCTTACCTACGGACGGCAGAGTACGACGCTTCAGGAGGAGCTGCGTGTTTACTGTGTGCAGCGTTGAGGTTACGCGATGCATGTCGTATGGTGTTGTGTGTGTGTTTCTGTGTGTGTGTGTGTGTGTGTGTGTATGTATCTGCGACCGCATACGATGTCTTGCGGGTGGCTCTATGATGAGACTGACTGATATTCCCGCCAATTTAGTGTTGGGGCAGGTGAGGGGGACCACGTGGTATGGTTTGTGGTGTGGGCAACACGTGATCTAGTAGTCCGTTCACGTCCGGAGGTGTAGGACTACGATTGGTCGCCTCCACTGCAAACAAAATTTAATAAAGGAAAATAAAATTATCACGAAACCAATTTCGATGGCTGGAGGGTGGTTGGTGGGGGCGCAGCAGTTTCAGGATCTATAACTTTCGTAAATAATACACAGACGCGTTTCGAAAGCAAAAAACAAAAATATGCTCAAGAGCAGGTTATAATACAAACAGTATATCGACAAGTACATGTAACTATGTTCGTAAAAAATTAGAAAAAATGCATATATTAATTCAATACTACGTACGATTTGGTATGCAAGTAATCGGCGGCCGGCGGACCGCAAGTTCTCCACACCGCTAGCGTGTCCCGCGGCGCCGAGCGGCGTGTTTAAATAATGCTCTGGGCTGCGACAGGTGCTCCTTTCTCGCGGCGCCCCGCGTGTTTAATTAATTCTCCGCAACGGCGCGCGCTCCGTAAACGCACCCGACAATTTTGTTACGTACATAATCTATCCCAAGTACATGATCGTCGGGGGGCGGAGGGGGACCGAATCTACTGAGCAGGTGGGCACCTCTCGAGGGCCGACAAGTGTGAACCTGTAGGTGGCTTTTCGCGAACCTATGAAGCTGTTATGGATTACTGAATTTCAAACTCGTGCGAATGTTCGATGTCTATAAACCTTAAGAGCATAATTGTCCAAGGGTGGAGGTTGTAAACTGGGCAAGTGGGCATCTGTGGGAGCGGAGGGATTAGGCATGGGTTTTCCCCAGCCATCGTCTTCAATTTTGAAGCAGTAGCGGCAAACAATAACTATTAGTATCACTTGCCCAGAGACGCTGACGCGAAAATCATCGGACGAAATTGAACAGGTAGCAAACCGAGGGAGGAGGGCTGCAACCTTTGTAGCAGAATCTGCCTTCTTATTCCCCAGCACACCGGCGTGGCCAGGAACCCACAGGAAGACCATATTGGTTCCACTGCCAACGAGGGAGTAAAGACACGCCTGAATTTCTTGTACCAAGGGGTGTACCGCATACAGCACACAAAGGCTCTGGAGACCATTCAGAGAATCTGAGAAGCTAAAGCTATTAGAGAGCTCGTGTCGCCTGATGTACTACATGGCCTGACACAGGTCAAAGAGTTCCACAGTAAAGATTGAGCAATGGTAAGTAAGACGATATTGGAAAGAATCGTCACTGTGTACGAAGCACACCCAACAACATGATCAGTCTTGTTACAATCGGAGTAGAAAAAAATTTACCTGAAGCTGTGTGGGCAATAAACTGGCTGAGATACACCGAACCCGCGGTAGTGTCTTTGTGGAGTGAATGGAGTGCAAGGTTAACAGCGACGTCAGGGCGGTGAAGACTCACGCTTATCGTGAATGAGACAGGGAGTGTATAGTCAATCCGCTAAAGCCAGTGCCAGCCGCTACCAGTGTCACATCGTAAACAGCGCTAAGTCTCTTAATTTAATTTGTGGCAAATTCAATTTGCCAGTCTAGTTCTTCATTTTCGTTAGTACTTCTGTTTTTGAGGTTTATTCCCGCGTACTTGGCAGACTAGCATTCAGTCAGTCAGCAGTCAGTTCAGTGCCAGCTGTTGTCGCTGCCCCAACATCCAGAGCGCTAAGTATAATGTAATTGCGTGAAATTTCGTTGCAAGTTAATTTCTTAATTTTCGTTAGTGTTTCTGTTTCTAAGATGTTTCTTCTCACTTACTTGACAGATTTCGTTTGTGCTACTGCTTTAAGAGTTTATTGTCTCGTATTTTGATAAATACCGTGTGTATCGTTTTCGTCTGCTGCAAGCTACATGTCATATTATCACTTCTTTATTTCGTGTTCAGCTTTGAGAAAGCTTATATTCCCGCGCGTTTGATAACGGTGTATTCAACAGATATTCTTGTTTATTTTCAAAACTGCCGGACTCAGTTTCGTTGTTTTGACAGTGTACTTACCACTGACCACAGTTCAGTCAGCTTCCAGCGGCATTTATTACAGTACTAGGCTACTTAAATGTTGATTATTTAGTTTTCTACTTTCTATAGTTATTTGTATCGATAGGATGGATAGGATGTGTGCCTGCTGTGTGCGGACGCAGGAGGAGTTGGCCGCAGTTCGCGAACAGCTGAGCGTGCTGTTGGCTACTGTCAGCCCTTTTCAGGCTGCTGTCTCTGGGTGCAGAGATGGTGGGGAGTCCGGTGCGTAGAGTGGGACACCTCAGGTGTCTCATGCGTCGCTCTCTGTCCCTACTACCTAGCCACCTTCGGGTGTACCGGACGTGGTAGAGCCGCCCTCTCCGTAACGGGAGTGGCGGGTGGTACGGCGTTCGCGTCGCTTGAGGCGGAAAGCCAATGTGGAGGCTGGATTGCCGGTGGCTATCGAGGGTGCGGGGTACGGTCGACTGCAAGTCGTGGCTCACGTCGGCACCAATGACGCTTGTCGCTTGTGTTCTGAGGACATCCTCAGGTACTACGTGCGGCTGGCGGAATTGGTGAAGGCTGCTGTCCTCGCACGCGGGGTGCAAGCAGAGCTGTTGATTTGTAACATTGTTCCCAGAATTGATCGGGGTCCTTTGGTTTGTAGCCGACTGGAGGGTCTGAACCAGAGGCTTCGACGACTCTGTGACAGTCATGGCTGCAGATTTCTGGATCTGCATTATCGGGTTGGGAATTGTAGGGTGCCCCTAGATAGACCAGGGGTACTAGGGGTTAGGCTAAGCGCTAACTCTGATTAGCACTCGCCTGTCAACATTCAAACAGCGAATTAAGGCCACGTTCGGCTCAAAAATTGGAATATCAAAATATTAGCCACGTACTTACAAAGTATTAAGAACAAAGTTCCCGAATTTGCCGCACTGCATGGAAATTGTGCTCAGATAGTTTTAAGTACCGAAAGTTGGCTAAATCATGATGTGGAAAGTTCAGAAATATTTAGCGAGGCGTGGAACTGCAGGAGGAGTGTTCATCGCTGTGGACAAAGATATTGTTTCTACTGAGATAGAAGTTGAAAGTAACTGTGAAGTTATCTGGGCACGTATAACATGTCTAAAATAAGTATAGTTAATATTTGGGTGTTTTTACCGCCGCCCCCCCCCCCCCCCCAGTGCTGATGTAGCAGTTTTAGAATCATTCATAGAACGTCTACACCAGGTAGTGCATAGGTATCCGTGCCATGTAATATTAGTCGGGGGAGACTTCAATCTTAAGGGTATAGATTGGGACCACTCTAGTTACATTTCAGGCGGTACAGACAAGCAGTCTTGCGAGCTAATTTTGGACACGTTCTCCGAAAACTGTCTTGAGTAGTTAAACCGGCAACCCACGCGCAATGGAAATATTTTAGACCTTATAGCCACGAACAGGCCTGACCTTATTAACAATGTCTGTGTAGAGACAGGTATTAGTGATCATGATATCGTCATAGCGTCGTGGTGACCAAAGTTCATAAACCAATCAAGAAGGCTAGGAGCGTGATTTCGTTGGGAAGAGCCGATAAGCAAATGTTAGGATCGCACTTAGGAAATGAATGGGCATCGTTAAATTCCGGGACTATGGACGTAGAGGAATTGTGGACTACATTTAAGTGCAGTGTACATAAAGGGTTAGAAAAATATGTGCCTGTAGAGTCGATTAAGGATGGAAAAGATCCATCGTAGTATTATAAAAATAATGTTAGAAAGCTACTGAGAAAGCAAAGACTGTTGCACTCTCGGTTAAAAAAAAAATAAAAAAATAAAAAAAAATAAAAAAATAAAATAAAAAAAAACACGCAAATGATGAGAGGCAAAAGTTAGTAGAGATTCGTGCGTCTATAAGAAGATCGATGCGCGAATCATACAATAATTACCACAGCCATATCTTACCTAAAGATCTTTCCGAGAACCCTAAAAAATTCTGGTCCTATGAAAAATCGATAAGCGGGCCAAAGCCCACTGTCCAGTCACTCGTTGATCATTCCGGGACAGTAATAGAAGAAAGCAAACGGAAAGCCGAAGTTCTAAATTTAACCTTTCACGCAGGAGGGCCGCACAAATGTACCATAATTTGACCAACGTACTAATTCCGAAATGGAGGACATAGTAATAGGTATTTCCGGTGTAGAGAAGCAGCTGAGAGAGCTAAATACGAAGAAGTCTGCTGGTGCGGATGGAATACCGGTTCGGTTTTACAAAGAGTATTCTGCGGTATTGGCCCCCTACTTAGCTTGCATTTATCGCGAATCTTTAATTCATTGCAAAGTTCCTAGTGATTGGAAAAAAGCGCAGGTGACTCCCGTTTATAAGAAAGGAAAGAGAACTGATCCACACAATTACAGGCCAATATCGTTGACATCAGTTTCATGAGAAATTTTAGAGCATATTCTCAGTTCGAATATAGTAAATTTCCTTGCAACGGAAAAGCTTCTTTCCATGAATCAGCACGGGATTAGGAAACATCGTTCATGTGAAACTCAGCTTGCCGTTTCTCACATGACATATTGCGAGCCATGGATGAAGGGCAACAGGCGTATTGTGTATTTCTCGACTTCAAAAAGGCGTTCGACGCGGTGCCACACTGCAGACTGCTAACGAAGATACGAGCTTATGGAATAGGTTCACAGATTTTTGACTGGCTGGAAGACTTCCTAAGTAATGGAATGCAGTACGTTGTTCTCGACGGCGAGTGTTCATCAGAGACGAATGTATCGTGCCCCAGGGTAGTGTGATAGGATCGCTAATATTTTGTATCTTTATAAATGATCTAATGGACAGAGTGAGATGTAATTTGCGGCTGTTTGCTGATGATGCTGTGGTGTATGGGAGGGTGTCGTCTTCAACTGACTGTAATAGCATGCAGGATGACTTGGACAAAATTTCTAGTTGGTGCGAAGACTGGCAGCTAAGTCACAATGTAGAAAAATGTAAGGTGATGCGCATGTGTAGCAAAATCAATCCCATAATGTTAGAATACAGCATTAGTAGTGAGCTTCTTGATGTTGTCACTTCGTTCAAATATCTAGGCATAACATTTCAGAGCGATATGAAATGGAACTAACATGTAAGGACAGTTGTGAGTAAGGCGGACAGCCGACTTCGGTTTATTGGAAGAATTTTGGGAAGATGTACTTCACCTGTAAAGGAGACCGCGTATAAAACGCTTGTTCGACCACATCTTGAGTACTGCTCAAGTGTTTGGGACCCGCAGCAGATCAGTTTAAAGGAAGACATAGAGGCAGTTCAGAGGCGAGCAGCTATGTTTGTTACTGGTAGGTTCGACCAATGCGCGAGTGTCACAGAAATGCTCCGGCAACTCAATTGGGGATCGCTGGAGGAAAGACGACGTTCTTTTCGTGAATTTCTGTTGAGGAAATTTAGAGGGCCGAAATTTGAAGCTGAGTGTAGTACGATCTTGCTGCCGCCTACTTACATTTCGCGTGGTGATTACAAAGACAAGAGAAATTAGGGCTCGTACAGAGGCATATAAGCATTCTTTTTTTCCTCGTTCTGTTTGGTAGTAGAATAGGAAAGGAAATGCCTAGTAGTGGTACAGTGTACCCTCCGCCACGCACCTTACGGTGATTTGCGGAGTATGTATGTAGATGTAGAAGCAGCAAAAGAAAGTGAACTCTAGTAGGTAGTAGAGAAGACGGAGTAGAGTCATACTGGCTGTCCAGAGAATCATCGAAAAAGACGGTGTAAGATACATGACCGCGCATAGATGATAACAGGCATGCATATTGGTTAAGGAGGATTTCCTGCCGATAGGACAGCAGTAATTAAGCACCTGCAGTGTAGAGGCTCTTAACAGGACTGGTATAAAATGCCCCTGTGTCTAGACGAATCTTCTGATGATGGATCATGTTGAGACGACGTAAAAGGGACGACCATATATATATGAATAGATAATACACCCATAGTCTAGATATGAACGCACAAGGGATTGGTAGCAACAAAGAAAAGTTGTCCGGTCAGCTCACCAAGAAGTACCACACAGTGCACGTAGTACATTGAGAGAGTGGGCCTACCCGCAGAGTTTCCTATCAAGCTCTAGCCCCAGGAATTCAGCTGTATTAACAAACTGAAGGGACAGTGGGTTAAGATGAAGGGATGGAGTTGAATTTCAGTGTGCCGACAGAAATTCATATACATTGTTTTGTCAATGGATAATCGAAAGCCATTACTGATGTTCCATGAAAAGAGGCGGTCGAGACAATGCTGAAGACGCCACTCAAATAGACAAGTTCATTGAGAACTGCAGTAAATTGCAACATCATCAATGAATAAACAAGCTAAAACACTTCGGACAAAACAGTCCATGATAGGGTTAATTGCGATGGCAAAAATAACTATGCTCAACACTCAGCCCTGAGGTACACTGTTCTCTTTAGAGAAAGTGTTTGACAGGACTGAGCCCACACGTACTCTCAAGACACGATATTGTGAAAGGCGCTGAATAAAAAAGGGTAGGCGACCGCGGAATCCACAAGCAAGTAATGTTTGGAGGATATCTTTTTCTCCAACAGGTATCGTACGCCTTCACCAAATAAGAAACAAAACCGAAACTTTTTGGCGCATCTGCAACAAATTGTTCATAACATAGGTTGAATTAGTGACAACGTGGTCAGTAGAGGGGCAGAGCGGATTTGAGATGGCCTTGACCACTACCCACAGGTCATTCCAGGAATGCTAACATCATCCTTCCAGGAAGTACGCTATGGCCAGCACTTTGCTGCATTCCATCATGTTCCTTCTGAGAATCCGGTGACACAATCATGTCAGTATTTTATACAAGTGTGCATTCCATCACTTTCATTGTGGGAATCCGGTGACAATTGCTGAAATCAGTATTCTGGGAATTGAAGGCTTACAACAGAGCACCCGCAGGTCACAGGTTACACAAGTGCACATTCCATTGCATTCATTTGGGGAATTCAAAATCTTACATTACACATTTGCATCACAGGTGCTGCTTACATCAAGGTAAGAGCGCTCAGGGCATTAACCCCCCAGGTCGCAGGGTTGAGCACTGAAGGCTCTCACCCCAAGTCCCAGGTTGAATACTGAGGGCTTTAACCGCCAGGTCCCAGGATTGAGTGCAGAGGGCTTTCACCCACAGGTCCCATTGCCGAGTGCTGAGGGCTTCAACCCCCAGGCCTCAGGTCCCCCAGCCAAGGGTTGAGCCCCAGTCTGACCTAACTGCCCACCCTATGATAGTTTGGGCAGACTAAAGCACTTTTTCTCCTTTATTGATGTATCATTCCCCTGATGGGGGAGGCTGGCAGTGCTTAATGCGCTCTTCAGCCAACAGCATTACATAACAAAAAAAAAGGAATACAACAAAACCAATGAGTACATAAATGCAGCAAAAGCAAAACACATAACATGGGGGAAATGGAGATGATACTGTGTTGAATGAAGTGAACTGAAGAGTGTAAAAACATACATGTTGATGATGATGGAATAACACAAGCACTGTATCACTGATGTATACAGACATTTAAAATACCCAGGTGTAGGCTGTAGGGTGGCCGTTTGCAGTTTTATTAAAAATAAACTGATAATATTCACTCTGACAGTACACAGACAATTCACACACATGTATTTAATTAATAGAGTGAATGAAGATGGAAAGAAGCAAGGGGAGGAATGGAGGAGGGTGGAAAGATGGGGAGGAGTATTTGTTGGGGAGGGGGGCAGGAGAGAGGAAGGGCCACAGGGTCATATGGAAAAGGAGGGGGTGGGATGCCCCAGGAAGCTGTAAGGAGCAGGAGGGTGAGTTACTGGAAGGACTAGTAGGACTGAGGAAGGGAGGAAGAGAGTCGGGCCTCATAGAGGGATCAACAAGAGAGGATGAGGGCAGAGGAGAAGGAGGAGCGTCAGAGCTGGTACAATGGGTAGATTTCGGGCAGAGGGCATCGTCAGGGAGGGGGTGGGTGCAGAAATTGCCACGAGAAAGGGTAAGGAGAGCAGGGGAGATGAAATGATAATGGAGTGGCCATGGACAAGAATCTGTGAGGAGAGGATGGACAACAGGATGAGGAGGATCGAGTTTATGGTAGAGGAAATGGAGACGAAAGTGCTCAATGAAGCGGACCAGGCATGGGAAGGGTATGAGGTCATAGAGGAGCCACGTGGTAGAAGGGGGGTAGGAACGGATGCAGAAGGCGAGGCAGAGGACGTGGTAAACAGGATCTCGAGGGACTTGTAGAAGGAAGGGTGGGACAGAGATCCAGGCAGGGTGGGAGATACTGAGGATGGGGCAGATGAGGGATTTGTAGGTATAGACGATGGTGGAAGGCTTCGGGCCCCTTGTTCAGCCAACAAGAAGTTTGAGGAAGTAGAGGCAGGAATGGGCCCTATCTTGGATGGTGCATAGGTAAGTAGTCCAGGAGAGGGTGAGATCTATGGTGAGGCCCAGCTTCTTCAGGATGGGAGTTAGGCGAATGGGACGGTTTGGAGGGTGAGGTAGAAATCATAGCAGTGGAAGGAAGGGGTGGTGCGACATACAGTGATCACATGGGTTTTACCAGGATGTATAGATAGGAGCCACTGGTTGCATCAAGTGATGAAAAGGTCAAGAGTTTTTGCACATGGTGATTCCAATGGGAGCTAATACATGCGAATACATCAGTGTATTGGGAGAGGTGTATTGGGGGGGGGGCAGGCTTAGGCATATCAGTGGTATACAGATGAAAAGGAGGGGAGGAAGGACGGAACTTTGGGGCACGCCAGCAGGGGGAGAGAAAAGACAGGAATCGGAGTTAAGGACAGTAACAGAGGTAGGGCAGTCAGAGAGGAAGGAAGCAATGACCCGGACAAGGTTGATGCAAATAGCATAGGGAGTTTGAAGAGATGGCTGGAATGCCAATCACGGTCATAGGCCCATTCAAGGTCTAGGAATACAAAGATGTTAGCACAACAGGAACTGAACTGGAGGGAGAAGAGTTGGATAAGGCGAATGAGTTGGTGACTGGTGGAGAAGGGAGGACTAAAGCCACATTGGGTGTCAGGGAGAAGGTGGGGAAGTCAGAGGTGGTGATGGATGCCACCGGGTAGAATGGATTCGAAGACCTTGCTGAACACCAGGGGGAGGCAAATGGGGCGGTAGGAGGAGGCATCGGAGGGAGGTTTGTTGGACTTAAGGAACTTGAAGATATGGGAAAAGGGAATAATCAAAGTGGGGATTTTCTGGATGGTGATATGTCAGAATGGAAGCAGGCAAAATGGCCAGCTTTAGTGGCATCATTAGGTAGGGGATGGTCATGGTGTAGGAGGGGATAGGTGAGGTTGGGGTTGGAGCCAGTGAGGCAGTAGAAGGCTCTCCAATACCGGGAGTAGTGTATGGGGATGTGGGCATTAAGCCGTGTAACTGTGTTCCAGTCCTGGTGTTTTCTGGCAGTCAAAAGACTGCACACGTGTCACTGTAGTTGCCAGTGGCAGAGAAGTGTATCCCAGTCAAGGGTACAGAGGAAGGAACGATAGAGGTGGCGTGATTCCTGGAGGAGAAGGACCACCTATGGGGGAAGGCTGGGGTGGTGAGGGTGTATGGCTTTGGCGAGAATGTAGGATTGGACGGTGTCAAACAAGGTCTGTTGGAGGAAGGAGGTGGCGTGGTCTATGTCGGCAGGGGAGTGGAGGGGAAGGGGGTGGCTTTCGACCTGATGGGCGAGGGAAAGGTGGAGGGCATCCCAGTCTCCTAGGGAATAATTAATGGACAAGACGAGGAGGCGGGGGCGGGCGAGGATTGCTGGGGCGATGTATATTTGTGGTAAGGGCGAGGAGAACAGGGTCCTGGTCACTGCCAATAGGGTCAAGGACCTCGACGGTGATGCGCCCTAAGAGGTTAGGAGAAGATGACGTTGGGGTGGTTAGAGCTCCAAAAAACATAGGCTGGTGCCTCTGCCATTTTCATTCCCTGTGAAAGCTAAATACAATATGTACAGTAGCTTATGCGAACAGTGTTGCTGTCTTCAAGTATTGTGAACCATTTTAGAAGATCATCCTACTTTGAGCTTCCATTCCGCTCTTGTCTACATCGATAAGTGGATTAGGCACAAAATCTCGCGTTTTCTTTACTTATTGCTGCTTTTCTTTGCTGCCCGAGTAAAGAAAAAAGGGCAAGAAACATACGTATATTTCTGTGACAAAAATCGCGCACTACGTTTAATTCTGCCAAAACTGGTCGTCTAAATAAAAGTTTTAATGATCTTTGCGTGTATCTGAATAATGACTGTCAATATACGAGGTTTTCTTGCTGTCTTGCAATAAGTGTTTGTTGTCTGCTGTGACAAATACACCACATCGCATTTGCGTACTCACATTGCGGATTGTACTTCCATTATATTTGTCAATATACAATATAAGACACACATATTGTGCTCTCAAAACTGTTTTCTGAAATGTTTTGCAGTGTTACCATATTTTGCGGCTGCTTACTTCCTACAGGCAGATCTCTGTTACGAGGTAGTACTTTCAAAAGAGCTAAAAAAAACTTGCGTTCGAATATCACAGACGATTTTTACTATTAAATATTGCTTCAACTCATAAATAATATTTACTTACAATACATAACTTTGCGCTCTGTCTGGTATCCCAGTTTTTGTGCCAACAATTAATGATCCCTTTTTTTTTTTTTTGATCACATAGGTCGAAAAGAAAGAATCAATATGGGCCAGGAAGTTATAGGGGAAAGCGGTGCAGGAACGGACGTATGTGGTGGCACAGGTAATAGTAAGAGAAGGAAGGAACAATGTATGGATAAGTTGTTCATAAGGGATATTAAGAAGAGGATGTGGCAGAACTTGGTGGTGGCAGAGGTGGGTAAAAGCCACTCCGCCTCGAGCAGTGGGTGGGGGGAGTCGTGACGGTGGATGACGTAGAGGTTGGTTCTAACATGGTGGTGGGGAAGGAGAAAGGTTTCATTCAGGAGAAAGGCAATCATGGGGCGTTTGGAAAGGGTGTTCAAAAGAAGGAGTTTACTGGTGGAAAGGGAGCGGATGTTGGTTTTAAGAAGGGTAACTTGTTGCTGTGCTATGAAGGGGATGATCAAGGGGAGGGAAGGGGAAGGATAGGGTCTAGAGTCTGGGGGCCTTCAGTGCAGGAAAGGAAGTGGATGTGGGACTGGCATGTCATGGATTTATCATCAACATTGACAAGGGAGCGAGTAACAAGGTAAACTTCGTGAAGTGTGTGGTGGCCTTGAAAATGGTGGATGTTTTATAGGACAATGGTGAGGAACCTGATAATGTCCTCTGTAGTGGGGATGGGCAGAGGGAGTTGTTGGTGTGGATGGCAGGATCGGTGGGACATATGGGAACTGTGAATTAATCTTTGATGGGTGATGGATGGCATTTACAATTATAGGAGTAGGTGGGGTGAGCCCCGTCACAGGGTTTGCAGGAGGGAGGCAGTGAGTTTGGGCCAGGACTTATGGAAGTTGGGACCTTGGCAATGAGGGCAGACAGGAGGGAGGTGGCAATATTCTGAAAGGTGTTCATTGTAGGTCAAGCAATGGGAACAGCAGTAGGATTGATGGGGAGAATGGGAGGGTTCGACAAGATGGAGGCGGTTATGCATGGGGGCCCCATTTTGGAGGTGGTGGTTTATGGAAGGCGCATCTTCAGTGAAGACGTGCATGAGGGAGGTGAAACCTGACGCATTATTAATATGACCGGCGGAGCGGATGTAAAGATGGGGATCCTCCTGCAGTTCCTCCAGCAACTCAACCTCTGTGATCTCCAGGTTTAATTTGGTGATCACAGTGGTGAGGGTGTGGGGGCAGTGGGGGAGGCGGAGGTATTTGGTGGTTGGAGGGGGAGGAGGGATGAGGGGGGCATGGGAGCCAAACTGAATGTGGGAATCTTGTGGAGGAGGAGGGAGTGGAGGTCAGGGTCCGTGGATTTAAGGACTGAGTCCCTCTGGGGGGACGATTTGGGAGATGGGTAGGGAGGGGGCATACTGACGGAAGAGGAGGGCGAGGGCACGAGGGTCGAGAAATATGGGATTGGGGTTCGAGAGGACGAAGGTATGGCGAGCAGGGGGAGAGGGAGGGGTAGGGGCTGGGGTGGCAGAGACTGAGCTGGGGAAAGAGGAGCAGCTTCCATGAGGACAGATGAACCAGTGGCGAGGGGTCAGGGGCTTTCTTTGTGTCTTTACACAAGAAACACCGGTTGTACGTCCGGCAACGCTATTATTGGCTCTTTTCATTCTCGTCCCACGAGCAGCTGGGGAACCCAGAGTCCACCCAGGCAGAGCTCCGCTTGCCTGGGGAAGCCTTATACAACTGAGGTGCGGCAGGTTCCTCAGAGGTTGTTCGCTAGCGACTGTTCAACCTGAACAGCCATGCATCTCTTCGGCATGTAGCACACCTTGAGATTAAGGGTTATTTTATAGACGTTTTTACCGTCCTCGCGACCAAGGCGATTAAGCCTAGATCCCTGGGCCCTGAAACGTACAACGTTCCACCGTTACGCCGTACGATGGTCGTTGAAGCACGCACAGAGATTACGGAGTGGCGGACTGGATCCAAAACGAAACGAAAATCCTTGAATTTTGTCTGCGTGTGTGTTTCATCAGTAACCTATGTGTACATAAAAAATTAAAATTAGGTGCACACAGTTAAAGGAGAGAACTGAAGAGAAATAAATTGGGGGCCGGGGGACACGTTGGGCGACTGCGGAAGAGAGACATGGTGACAACTAGTGGTATAGGTGGCTAAACTGCGAAACAGGTGAAATAAGCGTTCGATTTCTCTTCGGAGTTGCAAACTGTCGAAAACCGCGCATGCGAAGTGATAGCTTTCCAAACCGTCAGAAAATATCAGCGTCTGGGCCACTCGAACGAACCTAATATGTCGAGTCCCGGTTGGTCGGCGTGAAGTTGCGCGGGCACGTGCGCCAAGGCCACCTAAACTGTTAGAGCTCTTCTCTTGCCGTGTGCGTATAGTTATCGGTATGTCGTGTTCTAGAAAGTATCGAAGTGGGAGCGAAAAACTGAAGAGGAAAGAGTCTGAAGAAAAAAAATAAGAAGTTGCCTAAATTAGTCAATACTTCAAGAATGAGGAATTTGAGGAAAATTCGGAAGAACTCTATTTCGGAAATGAAGCAATGGAAGTAACAGAAGGTGACAGAACAGCAGACACCAGCAACAGTGAATATTCAGAAACAGATCCTGGACAACCAAAACCAAGTGTGAGCAAAAGTCAAAGTGATTTCGGTTTTTGTGTAGAAAACATAAAATCTTCGTATGTAACTGATAAGGGTAGTTTCACAGAACTAAATGTTCAAGTGATACGTTTTGTGGTCTAGAAAGGACACTGTAAACCCAAAGGCCCATTCTTCAGAGATATTAACAAGAGATCTTTCTTGGAAAAAGTTATTATATTGTTTCTAAATCTGGCGTAAAAATAGAACGTACATGGCTGTCATATTCACTGTTGCTTTAGAAGGCGTATTGTGAACCGCGTTCGTATTTTGCAAACAGGGCACCTAAAAACTTACAAAATGTTTGGATAGAAGGGTATTCCGATTGGAAGCACATTGTGGAAGCGATAAAAAGACACGAGACATCTAAAATTCACTTGGATTCTTGTATTGTGTATCAACAATGGCGGTTACATGGCACTGTTGATGAACAAAAATCCGTAATAAAAAGAGAAAAACCTTTTTGGTGTCAAGTTTTCAGTGGACTCTTATACCTTACCCTGACACTTTGAACCTGAAATTTAGTTTTTCCTGCACAGAGTGCGCAGACATCAATGAAAAAGGAAATTTTTTGACCATTTGTGAGTTACTAGCGATATACGATCCTGTTTTAGCAGACCTGTTACGTAAACCAAAGAGCCACATAAGATACTTCAGTCAAAAATACAAAATGAGCTCATTCCTTTTCTGGCACTAAAAGTGGAAAATGTACTGATAAATGAAATACTAACTGCTCCATCTTACTCCATCATATTTGATACGACTCAAGACATTTCGAAAACAGATCAGTTATGTGAACGTTACAGTTACGGTTTGATTGAGAAAGATGAAAATAGAATCCCAAAGGCACTCATTATTAAAGACCTATTTTTAAGATTTCACGAAATTAAAGACCAAACTGCCATAGCAGTGTCAAATCCAGAGTATAAAGTCAATAAATTGCAAATGACAAAAATACTCCTCTAAATAAGTGTCGTGGTCAAGGATATGACGGAACAAATACCATGAAAGGTAATTATGGTGGAGTTCAAAAACTTATAAGAGGCCGCGGCGGAGTGGCCGAGCGCATTGAAGCGCTATGCTGCGATGAGCGAACCCCGTGGGGGGTTCTAAGCCCCCCTAGGGAATGGATGTTGTGTCGTCTTTAGTATAAGGTATTTCATAAGTAGTTTGTACGTTTAGGAAGTGGCGACCCGTCAGTTATGTCCCATAAGCTTTACAAACATTTGAATAGCTTATAAGAGATATCGAGCAAAATGCAATGTATGTCCATTGTGCTGCTCATAACCTAAATCTGGTAGTCACTGATGCATTAAAAGGGGTTATTGAAATGCAAACGTTTATTGAAATCGTGCAACAAATTTACATTTTTTTGGACACAGTATCAAAAGGTGGAGTATCTTATCACGTTTTATATCTGATAATAAAGTAAAAGGAGTCAACTTCAGAAACATTAAAAGCACTTAATCCTACTAGATGGGCAGGACGCTATGATGCCATTTTCGGTTTGAAAATGTGTTGACATCCAGAAAGAGCTGGCAAAAACTATTCTCTTGAGATCCAAACCAGATGAGAAAAATTAAGGTATTTCACTGAAGAAGATCGAAAACTATAACTTTATTGCATTACTGGTTTACCATTGCAAAATTCTACAGTCTATAGATGCAACCTCTAAAGCACTTCAGTCTAACGATACAGATCTTTCAAATGCATCGAAATCTTCGCATGTGTATCTAGAAGAAGTGGAAAAGTATCGATCTGAATTTAAAGATTTAAAACAGGAAGCAAAGAGTGTACCAGAAAATCGGTCCATCAACCCTGAATTTCCCTAAATTCGTCAGAGAATAGTGAAAAGTCATATTGATTAAATTTGCGAGGATGAACGTCTCCAAGATCCCGAGAGGTTGTTGATAGTGAATATGTTCTGACGTGTGTTGGATATCAAAAATCAAGTAAGACTGCGTTTTCATCTAATGAAACAAATTGTTCATAATTTCAGTGTCCTACAACCCACCACTTTGCAAAATTTAAATGACACCGATTAGGGAAAGCTTTAGAATTTGTTGACACATATAAAAAAGACATGTCTGCCTCATTTGACACAGAAATTCAGTTTTAGATCCCCTTTTAGACACTAAATTGAATAGTTGACATGTAGAAGAGAACTTGCCGATTTATTGATATTAAAGAATCATTTTGTGTCTTCTAGCTTTCCTAAAGTGTATACTGCATTTACGTTATTTTTAACAACTCCTGTGACTAAAACTAGTGCAGAGCGCTCCTTTTCAAAGTGAAAATTAATAAGAACTTATTTAAGAAATTCTGTGAGACAAGAAAGACTACGCAGCTTGTCTATATAATCAATCGAAAATACTGTGGTTCGTAATGTGAACTATGATGTTATAATTAAAATTATTGAACAGAAAGCACGGAAGAAGAACTTATAATAAATAGGAATAAACATTTGGCTAGAAATATATCTTTTTCTCTTCATGCAATACCTAGCCTCTCTAATTTACTACAGCCTGCTGCGCACTTTATAACCGCGGCCCACTTCGGCGGAGTATACGGAGTATGGGGTAGCATGGATGTCCAACAGCCAAATTCAAGCCAGATTAGATTAGATTAGATTATTACTTGTTCCATACGACATTTCGTAATGATGTGGAACGTGTCAGTTTAGTAAATGTTGCCTACACTTGACAATCAATATTTTAAGGGTCTTTTTTGTTTTTATTTTTATTTTTTTTTTAATTTTTTGAAGTTTTATCTAAAAATTCATCTACATTGTAGAAGGAGTTGCCATTCTTAAATTCCTTTTTAAATACTAGTTGGCTATCTGTCAGACTTTTGATGTTACTTGGTAAGTGAACAAAGACTTTTGTGGCAGCATAATTCACCCCTTTCTGAGCCAAAGTTAGATTTATCCTTGAATAGTGAATATCATCCTTTCTCCTAGTGTTGTAGCTATGCACACTGCTATTACTTTTGAATTGGGTTGGATTGTTAATAACAAATTTCATGAGTGAATATATATTGTGAAGCTACAGTGAGGATCCCAAGATCCCTAAATAAATGCATGCAGGATGCTCTTGGGTGGGCTCCAAACACCTGTTTCGCCAGCTACAACTTTTTTCAGCTGTTTCGATACAGATAAAATTTTAATTACTGATGCGACAACAACACGTAATACTACTACTTCGGCTTCCGACTGTAGTGTTTGCGCTATACTATAAGAGCGCTCCGCCGAGGCAATCGTAAATATCTGACAACAACGCTGTTTTCCAAAAATCTCCGTGATGAAATGAAGGAATGTCGTCTCCAGCCACCAAAATAAAATGCATCAACTGTAAGTAGATAATTAACTAAAATGCATTAAACTTAAATATTGTTGGTAAGTAAATATTAGGTATGTATGGAGTGATTTATAAAAATAAAACTATACCTTGTTAAAGACACTGCCAAGATCGCAAAACAATTAATTTCCAATACCGGTTTTGACGGTATAAATCGTCATCTTCAAATTCTTAAAAGTGGCAATCTCCTGAGACATTATGAGATCAGGTTTCACTCGTCATAACATACAATAGATAAAATATCTACATCTACATGGGATATTCTGGAAATCACATTTAAGTGGCTGGCAGAGGGTATATAGAAGAGTGGCACCACGTATTTGATCTGTTAAGCAGAAATGATGACACTTTTACTCGGAGCTCGTCGGCAGCATCGGTAGATCTACTATAGATGTTTTTTATTATGGAGGCTAGAGTTTAAGGTCTAATTACAAGCGAACCAAGAGGTCCACCGAAAAATGGATTATACCAATCTCTTACTTGACTTGTCTTATCTGCTTTAGAATATGTGGAGCAATCTGGTTTGAAACTGTAAAATATATTTTCTGTATTTTAGAATGTAGTATCGTATGGACTGTGCGATTTGGGCGTCTTCGGTTGGAACTTGCAACTTTGAAGCTGTGTACTGCCGGCCGGGTCGGCGCGCCCCTGAGACCTGCTAATCCGTCCCTGCGCTAAAAGGTGGCTACACGGATGGCTAAACCTGCTGCTCAGCCGGTCTCCGCGGTCGGCTATAGAAAGAACAGGACAAAAAGGTGTTATTTTATGGCCAAAATCCGTGTTAGTTTCGGGCTTTTCGGTGTTATTTACTGGTGTTATTTTCTGGTAATCTTTTTCCATTTTCGGTGAATATTTTTGTCATAGCTGACAATTTTTCAGTAGCATGTTGAAAATGACACTATTCCTAAAATAGGATGGGTAAAATTTGATATGGGTATTGCAAAAAATAATTGTAACAAAAACATATTGATGCAAAGAAGTACCTAAATATCCTTTTTTCTTACCCTCTAGTATTTTAAATACTGTGAAAAATAGTAATTTCCAATTATTTTATCCAGCAGGTTTACCCTCTTTTTTCTGGCCCGTAGACTGTTTTTGACACTACGAATTTTCTCGATGACTTAAATGTTTGTTATATTGTCACAATTAATTAGAGAACAACACTATTGAAAACTAGAATGATACATTTAAATATAGGCTAAAGAAAAGTCTAGGCTTTTGAAACAGTATTGTAAATAAATAAAAAGCCTTGCCTACATTTTTATAAGAAAACCACAAAAAAACTTGAAGGTTCACATCTTTTTTTAGAGTATTTCTCAGGAAACAAATTAAAAGGTATTGAACTCGAGGATAAAATGTGGCAAAATTGAATTTTCGTAATATGTTTTTATGTTTAGTCCCATATGGCATTGAAAGTAAGTTTATAACATACATTTTGGTACAAGTTTGAGTTTTAAATTCTGTTTCCCGTCAGGAATACAGTGTATATAAGTTCCATTAACGTTGACTTATTTTTGACACAGGAACAAATAGTTTTGCAGGTCATTTATGCTATGCATTTTCTGCTGTTTTTCAGTGCTGGATCTATGACATTACCCAACCGGGACACAAAGTCTTCCTCCCCCTATTCCTGCAAGGCGTCCTTTTGTTGCGCCCCCACCCCTCAATAAATTCCGTTTCTACAAACGTCTTGACAAGTGACTTTCTGGCAGGATTGGTGTGGCCTGAGGAATTCGGACGTCATCTGCAACTACATAAATATTCTGCAAGTCACAATGAAGTGCATGGCAGAGGGTTCATCGAACCGCTTTTATGATGTTTCTCAACAGTTCCATTCTCTAATATCTTGCGGGAAATACATCTTCAAACAAAAGAAGCGGTGTTCAGCCTTGTAACAAAGAAGTTAGGTCAAATAAACATTTCAAAAATTTTAATTTGACGTATGGCAGCCGGCCGTGGTGGCCGAGGGGACTGAGGCGCTTCAGTCACGGTCCGCACGGCCACTACGGTCGGGGGTTAAAATCCCCCCTCGGGCATGAATATTTGTGCCGTCCTTAGTTGTAAGTAGTTCATAAGTAGTTTGTATGTTTAGGGACTGATGACCCCGTAGTTAAGTCCCATAGACTTTTCCAACATTTGAACATTTACATATGGCAGCGGCGTGGAACTATGCTAATGTTGGAAATGAAATGTTCGTTTCGCGAGGATAATTGACTGACCGGACAAGGCTTCACAAAAGAACCTGTCGGGAATACAGCAGGAACAGCATTAATTATTTAGTTTTTGGTCTACACAAAAGAGTATTTCCTTCATTCTATCAGATTGCGTTTTCGAAGAGCATTCAAAGATCGTTGCCAGCATTAGTACATTACGCCGGCGCTGTCCCGACTAGGTTAAAATGGAGAAAGCCCAGAAGATGATATAAATGAGCATCCTAATAAAGAAGCGTTTGTTAAATCCAGTTGCGGTGATTATAAGCCTGAGAGAAACCCATCATCCAAGTCGAGCGGAACGGTAACGATAACAATAACAGCTCAGTCAACGAATTTAATGAGATATCATTATAACTATAAATTTCTATAACCAGAGTGTTTGCGTCTCGAAAATATCAAAGACATTCAAGATAAAGGTGAAGCATTGAATTAAAATTTGTGCTGAAAAAACTGCTCATCTTCAACGCATTTCAAAGGCCTTATTAAAACGCAGTTCCACCCTCCAAAGTTATGCAAGAGCAGTACGTCAAAATTAAAAATTCCAGGTCGGCGTTTGATCACGGAAAATAATCCCAAACTGTTTCAAAATTCTAAACCATTTCAGCGAAGAAATCTACCGACATTTGAAAACAATCATATCAATTACAGTAATATTTTCATACCTGAACAAAGAGACAAATAACCTTGACGACAATTACCGATCGGCAATCGTACTACTGTCAATATGCGCGTCTAACAATGTGTTGCGCTGTATTATTACAATATGTATTGCAAAATAATAAAATAGGCCGTTTGTTGGAGACTACTTATCGTGGAAGATTTCTACATTAAATACCAATATGTCACATCATTAGACCTACGACGTTTCTTACCCCTATACAGGGTAATTTCGTCCAAAACCCCTGATTTCGCGTTAGATAAAAAGAAAAAAAAATCACCGACTTCGCGTTATTTCCTTAAAAACCGCCGAATTCGCGTTATTCGTCGCGTTATGGTTAAAAGGAATATTTCCTGTCCCTATCTATAGCCCTCTTTAGAACTCAGATACCGGAAAGTCCTGATGGTGAATGCCGTCTGCAGTACCGAAGGAAAACCCCAATGCGACGGCTAACGACCTCCACAGAGCACCTGGCCAAAGATGGGGAAAGGAGTTCCCGTTACCTGGAGAAACTCGCTTGGCGGTAAAGTTTCAAGCCGCTAATAGCGCAATGAAACACGGGAAAACTGTCTTAAATATTATTCTCTATAACTCTGTATCACGTTATATGCTCACGCTGGTTACAGCTTCTACAGGCACAAAAGCAAACCTTCAAATCGAACCCATTCTTACTATTGTATGCTCATCCTGGGCCGAGAAAACGTTACTTTAGAAAAACTACAAGATCTATTTGCTCGATTAAAAATTCGGTACTTTGACATTTCCACTATGAATACAGTAGTTATAACCTACTAAAATTTCGTTAAAATTGGTCAAATACATTTCGAGCTATATAGCTGGGAAACTGGATGTTCCTAGGGAAGACGTCCAAAATCGCACAATCACAAGTGCAATCTAAAATTTTTAAAAGAAATGTATATTTCACTTTAAAACCAAATTGTACCATATACTATAAAGTAGAATAAAACAAGGAAGGTATTTGTATAAGTTATTTTACGATAGACCTGTTGGTTCACTGGTAATTAAAACAAACTTGAGTCTCTATAATAAAAATATTCGTCAGTAGGAATTGCTACCAACGAACGGGATTAGAAGTGAGCGGCATTACAATGAGCAGATGTTATATTTTTAATAATCATTGGTATAAATAAGTAACTTAATATAAGGAAACTGTATAAAAGCTATGAAATGTCAGTTTCTTTACTTTGACGGACCCCCCCCCCCCTCACTTCTGCAGATAACTTTGCCACGGGTCTCAGTGGGTATAGTTAACCACTGTCTTCATCTACGTTCGAAACATCGTCCTGGGAATCATCTGGTAGGAGTGTGAAAAATTGAAGAAATTTTCAAATGTTTGTTAAGCTTATGGAACTTAACTACGGAGTCATCAGTCCCTAAACTTACAAACTACTTACGAACTAGCTAATACTAAGGACGGCACAAATATCCATGCCCGAGGGGGGATTCGAACCCCCAACCGTAGTGGCCGTACAGACCGTGACTGTAGCACCTCAGTCCCTCGGCCACCGCGGCCGGCTGTGAAAAATTCATCGCGCAAGTGTGACTCCAACTCTGTTGCCGATGTTTTCCTTCTGTTTTTGCGTCGTTTTGGTGACCTCTGTTTACGAGGATATAGTTAGAGATCAAACGTTGGAATGGAGCCGCAACGTTCAGAAACGAAAGCAGCAGTAGGCACGACTATGCCGTCAATATCTATAACACCTTCACATCTGTCAGCATCTTCCTCCGGCATGTGAATCTCTGGGCGAGAGGCCGGTTGCTCTTGTATGACGTCAGCCTGGAGGTTATCCGCTCTCACGGCCGTTGCATAGCTTACTGGCAGGGTTGGTGTGTCCTGAGGATTTCGGACGTCATATGCATCTACATAAATATTCTGCAAGTCACAATGAAGTGCATGGCAGAGGGTTCATCTAACCGCTTTTATGATATTTCTCAACAGTTCTATTTTCTAATAGCTCGAGGGAAAAAGGAACTCCAAAATCTATCCGTTTTCGATCTGATTTCTCCTATTTTGATGATCTACATCTACATAGATACTCTGTAAATCACATTTAAGTGCCTGGCAAAGGGTTCATTAACCACTTTCATAATCTTTCTCTACCGTTCGATTCTCTAATAGCGCGCGGGAAGAAATAACACCTACATCGTTCCGTTTTCAATCTGATTTCTCTTATTTTATTGGGATCGTCATGTCCCCCTATGTAGGTGGGCGCTAGAAAAATATTTTCACATTCATAAGTACGTGGCTGATTGAAATTTCAGAAATAGATCTCGCCGCAAAAAATAACGTCGTTCTTCCAATGATTTCGACCTCAAATCGTGCAACATTTCCGTGACGCTTTCCTCACTGTAACGTGATGAAACAAAACGAGCTGCCCTTTTCTTAACCTTTTCAATGTCTTCTGTCAGTCCCACATAGCGAGGGTCCCACAGGGGACAACAGTACCCGGGAGAGGACGCGCAAGTGTGATGTAGGCAGTCTCTTTGGTGGAGCTGGTGCATCTTCGAAGCGTTCTGCCAATGAAACCTAACCTTTGGTAGAATTTACGACCTTAATGTTTGACTGATTTGTCATGTAATTGAAGTTCAGCGGATTTCTTTTAGTGGTCATGTCTATTACTTCCCACTTTTCATTACTGCCAATTATCACACCATATAGACATTTTGTCTAAATCGCTTTCTACTTGCTTTTGATCCTCTGCTGACTTCACTAGTCGATAAACGACAGTATCATCAGCGAACAGTCTAAGAGAGCTATTTAGATTGTCTCCTAAATCGTTTATAAACATAAGGAAGAGTAGGGGACTATATTCCTTCTCTGGGAAACGCCAGAAGTCACTTCTCTTTTACTGAGCTGTGTCCTTTCTGATAGGAAATCGTAAATCCAATCAAATTTCATTAGAAGCCGCTTGTGAGATATAGTGTCAAAAGCCTTCAGTAAATCCAGAAATATGGAATCGATTTGAGATCCTTTGTGGATAGCACTTATCACTTCATGTGAATAAAGGGCAAGTTGTGTTTCGCAAGAACGGTACTTTCTGAATCCGCGTTGACTATTGGTTAATAGGTCGTTCTCTTCGAGGCAGTTCATAATATTCGATCAAATTATATGTTCCAAAATCCTACTGCAAATAGACATCAATGAGTGGGCCTGTTATTTTGGGGATCACTCCTATTGCCTTTCTTGAATATTGGAGTGACCTGTGCAACTTTCCAGTCTTAGAAACGGATATTTCGCTGAGTGAACGGTTGTATATGATAGCTAAGTATGGAGCTATTGCATCAGCATACTCTGAGATGAATCTAGTTGGTATATAATCGGGCCGGGAAGGTTTGTTTTGTTTAGTATTAAGTTGTTGTACTACTCCAGGAACATCTGCTTCTAAATTTCGCATGCTGGCCGCTGTGTTTGGTTCGAATTCTGGAGAGTTTACTTCGTCTTCTTTGGTGAAAGATTTTCGGAAAGCTGTGTTTAGCAATTCTGCTTTAGCAGTACCGTCATCGGTAGTATTACCATTGCTATCGCGTAGTGAAGGTATTGTGTTTTGCCGCTAGTGTACTTCATATAGCCGGCCGCTGTGGCCGAGGGGACTGAGGCGCTCGAGTCACGGTCTGCACGGCCACTACGGTCGGGGATTCGAATCCCCCCTCGGGAATGGATATTTGTGCCGTCCTTAGTATACGGTAGTTGATAAGTAGTTTGTAAGTTTAGGGACTGATGACCCCGTAGTTAAGTCCATAAGCTATACAAAAATTTTTTTTTTTTTATTTGTACTTCACATATGAGCAGAATTTCTTTGGAATTTCTGCCAGATTACGAGACAGGATTTAGTGGTGGAAACTATTATAAGCTTCTCGCATTGAAGTCCGCACTAGATTGCGAGATTCTCTAAAGGATTGCGAGTCTTGGGGATTCCGTGTCTGTTTAAATATTGAATGCGTTTTTCTTTGCTTCTGCAACAGTGATCTGACATGTCTTCTGTACCACGGGGGGGTCAGCCCCCTCTTTTATTAATTTATAAATAAATAAAAATGAATAATAAAAATAAATAAATACATAATAAAATAATAAATAAATAATAATAATATTTAATTTATCAATCTATCGATTGTTACTGATATTATGTCTTTGAAAGTATGCCTCATATGATCTACACTCGCATTTATAGTTTTGAAAGACTGGAGACTATCAATCAGGAAAGCGTGAAGCAAGTTTTCATCTGCTCTTTTGAATAGATATATTTTCCGTAGATTTTTGGTGCATTTGGGAATTTAGATATTCAGTCTCGCTACTACAACTCTATGTTCGCTAATCCCTGTATCTGTTTTGATCTTTTTTACTAGCTCAGGATTATTTGTTGCTAGGAGATCAAGGGTATTTTCGCAACTATTTACTATTCTAGTGGGCTCATAAACTAAATGTTCCAAGTGATTTTCAGAAAAAGCGTTGAATACGTATTTATGCCAACATATCGAGGGTAAATTAAAGTCGCCACCGATTATAACAGTATGCTTCGGATACCTGTTTGAAATGTGATTCAAATTTCTTTGAACGTTTCGGCAATTGCATCGTCTGAGTCATGGGGCCGATAAAAAGATCAAATTAATAACTTATTACGGTTTTCAGGTATAACATCTAACCATGCTAACTCATAGGAAGTATCTTCCTCAATGTCTCTGCAGGATAAACCGTTTCTAACGTCAATAAACACGCCGCCACCTTTTTATTTATTCTCTACTTTCTGAAGACCATTTGAACCTTTGCAAAAATTTCGGACGGACTTATCTCTGGCGTCAGCCAACTTTCAGGACCTATAACGATTTGTGCCTCAGTACTTCCTATCAGCGCTTGGAGCTCTGGAACTTTCCCAACACAGGTACGACAATTTCCAACTGTTACAACAATGGTTCCTAGATCTGCATTCATCCTGTGTTTGACTTGCACCCTTTGAGACTGAAACCCATTTTGTGGTGCCCTTCAACCTAAAAAGCCGCCCAGTCCACGCCACACAGTCACCGCTACCTGTGATCATGTCTTCGTATGTAGGTGGGTGCTAACAAAGTATGTTCGCATTCGAAAGAGAAAGTTGGTGAAAGAAATTTAGCAAATACATCTCGTCGCAACGAATAACTCATTTCTTTTAATGATTTCCACCCGAAGTCGTGCATCATACCCATAACACTCTACCCCAGATAGCACTATAATACAAAACGAGCTGCCCTTCTCCGAACTTTTTGGAATATTTGCTTCGCCTTTTCTTTGCGGAGGAATTTCGGAAAGCTGTGTTCATCAATTTTGCTTTAGCAGAACTGTTATCAGTAGCATCAGGATTACTATCGCGTAGTGAAGTTATCGATTCTGTTTTATCGCTATTATTCTTTCCATACAGTTGTGTTTCTGAACCACACAAATTTATTTTTCTCATCAAAAGAACTAGAATGCGTAATACACCGCACGACTCTAATGTCAACAAAGAATTATTCTGTTTCTAGTCAGGATGAGTCAACACCAATAATCGAAGTCTATGATCAGAAGGCACTTTTACAGTCCAGTCACAGTCCCAGGTCGAAGCTACACGTGGTGATAGAACCAGTCCGAAGCGACGTACCGGCGTGTGTTCTTAGGTCGGGGTCTTCATCTTCTTCTTCGCCCTCCTTTCTTCTCGGAGAGAGTGCTACACACAGCCGCAGGCAGGCGAGAACTGTCTGGGGTGCTTTTTTTTCTTTATTGTGGTTTCAATTCCCCGAAAAAAGGGGCGGGCCGGCAGTACTCACTGGCGCTCTTCAGTCTACAGAAGTAAACTTTGACATCAGAGAAACATAAAAACACAAAGGAGATAAAATTTTGGAGATAACACATACATAAAACGGAGATTTGAAATGGATATAAAACAAAGTACATAAAATGGAGGAAAACGGTGGTAACATAAAACATATTTAACGGCGAAAGCGGTGAATAAAAACAGTTGCTCGAATGTCAGTGGCACACACACAATTAAAATGAGCATAGGGCGGCGGCTATGGTGAGACCGTCCGCTATTGTGGAGTTAAAACAAAAAACACAACACACACTCGGAGAAATACACAAGTTAAAACTGACGGCGGCGGCTGCGGGTTGGCCGTCCACTGTTGTAAAATAAAGCAATGTAGCTAAAGCACACCACACTTGTCGAAGCACAAAGGAGGTACCGTAGATGGTGGGGCACTGACAGCATGGAAGATGTGGTGTGGGGGGAAAGGGGATAAAAGGAGAGGGTGGGGAGGAGCCACAGAGCCGGTAGGGAAGGGACGGGGCGGATGATGTCCCAGGAAGCCACTGGGAAGAAGGATAGGGGATGGTGGTAAGAGGAGGATCCGGAGGGACGGGTGACGGAGGAGGGGAGATGGGACAGGAAGGGAGGGATAGTCGGGGATCTCAGGGAGAGAAGGGGGAGAGGGAGCAAGGAGAAGGATCACAGCTGATATGAAGGGTAGATGTCAGGTCGGAGGGCATCATCCGGGAGGGGGAGGGTACAGAAGTTGCCATGGGAAAGGATCCGGAGGGTGGACAAGTGGAGAGCAGGGGGAATACAGTGGTGGAGGCGAAGCAATGGACCAGGTGCAGAGAGGAGGGGATGGACTAGAGGATTAGGCGGATCTGATTTGCGGGATATGTAACGGAGGCGGAGATGTTCAATAAAGAGAACGAGTCGGGGGAAAGGAATGAGATCATAGAGGATCCGCGTGGGGGAGGGGGGATAAAGGGGGATACGGAAGGCGAGGCAGAGGGCATGGCGCTCCAGTATCTCCATAGATTTGTAGAATGATGGGGGAGTGGAGATCCAGGCGGGATGGGCGACACAGAGGACAGGGCGGATGAGGGATTTGTAGGTATACAGGATGGTAGAAGGGTTGGGGCCCCATGTCCGGCCAACAAGGAGTTTTAGGAGGCGGAGGCGGGAGCGGGCTTTTCCTTGGATAGTGCGTAGATGGGGAGTCCAGGAGAGGGTGCGATCAATAGTGAGGCCCAGGTACTTTAGGGTAGGGGTGAGACGAATGGGACGGTTATGGAGGGTCAGATAAAAATCTCGGGGACGGAAGGAAGGGGTAGTATCACCTATGATGATCGCCTGGGTTTTGGTAGGATTAATAGACAGGAGCCACTGGTGGCACCAAGCGGCAAAGAGGTCAAGGTGTTCTTGGAGCAGGCGGTTGGAACGGGCAAGGGTGGGAGCTAAGGCAAGGAAAGCGGTGTCATCAGCATATTGGAAAAGGTGTACAGGAGGGGCAGGTTTAGGCATATCCGAGGTATACAGGAGATACAGGAGGGGAGAAAGGACAGAGCCTTGGGGCACACCAGCAGAGGGATAAAGAAGATGGGTGTCGGTGTTGTGGATGGTAACATAGGTGGGGCGGTTGGATAGGAAGGAGGCAATGATCCGGACGAGGTTGATGGGAAGAGCATAGGTTTGGAGTTTGAAGAGCAGGCCATAGTCCCAGACCCGATCGTAGGCCCGTTCGAGGTCTAAGGACACAAAGATGGCGGCACGACGGGAATTTAGTTGGAGGGAAAGGAGTTGCGTAAGTCGAAGGAGTTTGTCGTCAGTGGAGAAGGAAGGACGAAAGCCACATTGGGTGTCTGGGAGAAGGTAGTGGAGGTGGTGATGGATGCGACGGTACAGAATGGATTCAAAGACCTTGCTGAACACTGGGGTGAGGCAAATCGGGCGGTAGGAGGAGGCATCAGAGGGGGATTGCTGGGTTTGAGGAACATGAAGACTCGGGAGATTGTCCACAGGCGGGGGTAGCAGCCAGTGTAGAGGATGGTGGTATAGAGGGAAGCAAGAGTGGTGAGGAAAGGGAGGGGACATTCTTTGAGGTGGCGGTATGTGATCCGATCGTGGCCGGGAGTCGTGTTGCGTTTGGTGCGCAGTATCAATTGTATGTCGTGTGCAGTGACTGGGGTGTTAATGTCTGATGGGGGGATGTGGTCCAGGTAATGGAAGCCGGGAGCCAGGGGTGGGATGGAGACATCGGTTTTTTCATGGACATCTGGGAACAAGGAATAATCAAAGTTAGGATTGTCAGGGATGGAGAAGACATCAGAGAGGAAAGAGGCGAAATGGTTAGCCTTACTGGCATTATCAGGAAGGGGCTGGTCAAGGTGGAGGAGAGGGTAATCTGGGGTGCTAACTGGCCGGCCTCATATAGCCAGCCCCGGTCGGTCTGGAAATTTCTTTCTTGTAACCGGCGACCTCTGTAAAAAAAGAGTTACGGAGTGTTGTTGTGGTGGCTGCTACGTAATGTTTACTTCCTACAGCCTCGTTGTCTGCCGGGGTGGATTGTGCAATCCTGCTCTTCTTCAGTGTTTTGCGGGTAGCGTGCATCCAGCCTGGCATGCGTTTGATACGGTTGGCGGAACACATGCGACCAGAATTTCTCACGATTCTCTATCAAATTACGTGACAGAGTTTCGCTGTGGAAACTATTATAAGCTTCTCACATTGAAGTTTGAGCTAAACTTCAAGTTTCTGTAAAAGACTAAAGGTTTTGGGGATTTTGTGTCTGTTTAAATTTGACAAGGTTTGGTCTTTGCTTTTGCAAGAGGGATCTTACCTGTTTTGTGTACCACGGCGGGTCAGACCCCTCTTTTGTTAATTGGTTTTGTGGTAATCTCTCACTAACTGTCGAAATTATTTCTTTAAATGCAAGCAATATCTGATCTACACTCACATTGTTAGTTTCGAAGACTAGAGATTCTCCCTCAGAAAAGAGTTAATCGAATTTTATTTGCTTTTATGAATAGATATATTGTTCGTAAAGTTTTGGTAGATTTGGGAAATCCGATATCCATTCTGGCCATGAGAACTCTGTTCACTTAACCCTGTGTCTGTTGTGATGCTCTTTGGTAGCTCCGTATTCTTTGTTCCTAAAAGGTCAGGTATATTTTCACAACCATTTACTATTCTAGTCAGTCCATGAACTAACTGATCGAGGTATTTTTCGGAGAATGGGTTCAGTACGATGTTCAGTACGATTTCGGTCGATGTTGTATACTTGCCTCCGGTTTTAAACATGTATTTTTGACAAAATATCGAGGGGAAGTTTATGTCACCATCGATTAAAATTTTAAGCTTGGGGTACGTTTTTGAAATTTAGTCCAAGCTTTCTTTGAACATTTCTGCAATCGAATCATCTGATTCTGGGTGTCGGTAAAGAGAGTCAATTATTAATTTATTCTTGTTGTCAGGTATAACGTCTACACATACCAAATCACAGGAACTATCTTCTTCAATTATGCTACAAGATAAACAGCTTGTGACAGCAATAAATACACCACCACCGGTTTTATTCAGACTATTGTTTATGAACACCATTTAACCCTTAGTAAAAATTTCAGCTTATCTCCGGCCTTAGCCACCTTTCGGTACCTATAGTGATTTGAGATCCTGTGCTTTATATTTGCGCTTGGAGATCTGGTTCTTTCCCCACACAGCTACGACAATTTACAACTGTTAGACCAATGGTTTTGAGATCTGTCCGAAGTTGTGAAATTCTGAGTTGGGGGCTTTCGTTTCGCAGAATTCCTTCTTTACCGTATCCTGAACAGGTCTTAGATTGCCCGTCATACGTAACTATGACCTGGTAACCGTCAAAGGTAGTGCGGGACAGGTTTCTGTAACTCGCCATTCAAGACTGGGTACTTAGTGACGTGTAGCCATGTCTCTGCTACGTGGTAGTCTAATGTTCCCATAAGGAGTAGCGCCGGCATCACGACTTCTGTCATTTCGAACGGATGTTCGAAGACTCGAACAGTGCATAATTTGAGGTCGACATGTTCAACTATTACTACGCCGATGTGGCCGTCACAATTCCGGAATTTATGGGCATCTTTCATCCGTAATAATATGTAGTCGCAGGCTGCATCGTTTGTCAGTTAGACTTATCGTACACAGCTAACGATCGAAAAGTGTATTACGATCATGTCAACACGTGGGTTGTTACTTTCTCACATAGGAATTGTTCGATGTCGAGAGATTTGGGTCTTCATCAAGTAGGTGAAAGTCAGTGTAGTTTTGCGATAGGAGCTGGCCAGTCTAATGTTACCGAACAACAAGCGAGCACCACTGTGAAAGTAAACAACCGCGTATCACACACTACCGACTTACATTTCAACTTTTTCTACGAGCTCCAATAATGATTGTCAAAATAAATTATATTGCAGGTTTCGCAAAAATTGGAGTTGTTGATAATAAAGCGATTATTATGGAAATGAAAGGAGAGCTCTGAGAGGTGTGACTAACCGTCAAAGATTTTGATAATTCTGCATAATTTACAATAAATTAATTATGTTTTAACACCTGACTGCAGACATTCGATGACAAGCTTAATATCTAGAAGTACTACATTGGTCCTGTAATACGCATGGCAATGTCATCCTCTGTGTTTTATAAATCTGTCTGCTGTTGCCAGTTCCGCAGTCAACATTCACCCCTCCAAAATATGTGACTGGGTACTAACTTACGAACGATGATCTCGACAAAACATATGTGTACAAAATGACTATTCTGGAAGATCAATGTCCGTATGAAGAAAACACGAGTACAACAAATACATTGATTGCAATATTAGGATGACACGAAACAAGTAATAGCAAACACTAATGATTACTTAAACTTACTGCAGATTTTTAAAAGAAGATGATATTTCTCTTACACCACTGATCGGCAATTCAATCTTATATCTTGACGTTCGATCTATGTAAACACTTCTTGAAGAGGAGATTAAAATCTGTTGGCCTCGAATATTCAATGTAGGGTTCTAAGTTACAACACTTTCCCGAAAGGTTAGAAATCGGTCGGAATTCCTATCAGTTACAGGCGTGAGCAGGTAGCACGTTACCCAACGTGCTATGGTGATGAGTTCTGTGAGAAGGCGTGGGATGACGCCTGACTGCTGAAAGATTCGTGACTACGAAACAATTTCTTGCTCTGAGTAATCGCAAGCTGTTACTACTGAGAAATCAGCCGCTGTGTTCCCAGCAGATCTCAGTGCCAACGGCCTCAAACAGTTCTGCAGTATGTGCCACTTCAGTGTGCATATACTGGTATACGTAAATTTCTGAAGGCCAAAGGTGACTCCAGAACGATGATCAAGTCGTAATTAGAGCATCGGTGCAACTAATAATGCAGGTTGACATTCTCTCTTCACTAGAACTGAGCACAAGTTCAACCTTCAGGTCAAGCTCCGAAGTTTGCACCAAGACTACAAGTCCACGCTAAATAAATAAGTGTCCTTCGTACCCGGAGCAGCAGCTGAAGTTACTCCTTCTCTACTTACAGCTGAAGATGCAACTCCTACGTCATCACTGTTCCCGTCTTTCTCTCTCAGTCTCTCTCCCTCTCTGTCCTGGTCATGCCCTACCGTCTCTTAAAACCAATGGTCTAGCAGACTCTGAGCGCCGACCAGTGAAAAGACGTCCTCAGAAGATTATCTTAAACTATCAAAAGTTATGGCTAGAGCTAGTCACAGAGACCATGCGATCGCTGCGCTCCCATCATGCCTTGGTTTGCGATTTTCCCACGGCACGTCTGTTCGCGCCAAAACACACTAACAGGATCACTGCCGGTGGACTTTGGTGTCAATTGAAAACAGCCTTCACTGGCCTCCGTCGGCATCCGGCATCCGGGTTCCAGATGTCCGTACCATAGCGTGCTCTTTTTAAAAACGTATTTGGTCGATTTCTCCTTGTAAAAGTGCTGGACGTTCCGCTGCAGTCTTTTTCTATGCTTGCGAAAGCGGTCATTATAGACGTTTCGCATAATACAAGCGCAAACCTCCACCCCGCAGCACATGAATGTTCGCGCAACGATTTACAAGTGCTATTCACCAAAATAATGATGCACCCGGCTCTTCGTAAGGGCACTGGAATGCACTGGCAGATAAATGCTGACAGAACGATGGAACTGCCCCCGACTGGTGAGCAGTTTCAAGAGGCTGAAACGAGCAGTGAACGCATTAACGGACGCCCTAGCTCTCGCTCCACTGACTTCTCTGAAAGGTTCGCTTCCCCTTGCCGACACGTTAAATAACGAGCCCATCGGTCACTAAATCAAATGAACTCGATAAATAATGTGAGACAAGGATCGCCATCTTTCAAGGTTTACAAACATTTGAACATATTTTATTTTTGGAACACTGCAGCATCTTACGTAATGCAAGCACAATGCTCTGTACGTGGACTCAAAGTTATTGAGGCCTGGCAATCTTTTTGCCTCTAATTCTATATAAGAGTGTGCATCAACCCGCTTTCCATACCATTCACTGTAGACTGTTTTGACATCAAACTCACACCCACTATCGAGTTATAGTTCGAATCCTCATCAGGTTCCTTTCTAATGTTTCAGACGTCATTTTCCTAGATAGCGTTGCTTGCTTCACCCTTTCATACATGCATTTTCAATTTGCACCGTATCTCATTTTCCTAAAGAAACATTCGTCTTGAATCTGTACAGCTAATCGTAAAGGTGCATCGTAACATTTTTCCAAAACCCAACAACGATAGGGTGTGCGGTATTGTAAAGAAATGATCCCTGCTAGAGAATCATACTCTTGTGAACGCTGGGTAAACGATAGTTCAGAGACAAGCTTCTAACTAGATAACTGAGGCTGTTCATTCTTGTTGAGAAATAGAGCAGCTATCATTGGGTAATACAAACAAATCGTGAGTGCGAAAATGGCGATTGCTTGTACATGTGTGTAGCAGAGTTGGACTGAAACACAGAAATGGACAAATAGTGGAAGTCTGTTGGAGCCTTTTTCTGAAGCCAGTATCTGATAGGTCGGTACCGACCTCTCTGATAGGTCGGAAGAATCAGCCTCATTAATAAGCAAAATAGTGCAAAACGCACACACTTTTAAGAGAAGTGTAAAATTTTAATTCTTGCTGGGTGCGTTCTGTAAAGAACACATTGAACCAAGAAGGTGAGAGTATGAATTTCATTTCAGGGTTCGCGGGAGAGCAGCATTCGTTGTAGAAAAATAACTTATAACTTTGGCAGCCACCACAACAGTCACTTGCTTCCACAGGTAATATTAAAAGAAACAGCAGCATTCGCAAACAGTTTTACTGGGGATCTGAAGATCATAATTAAAATTAGGGCTTCCTTATTTCCATTCCAAGAACACTTATTAATTTGATAGCTAAACATGATTAATGATCAGCAATCATTGTACAACTTCATCGATCTTAGTGTTGATAGTTCACGCATGAAACAGTCCCCTTTCATTTGTGGACTTTACGTTTAATATGAAGTGTACGGGGACTTACAATAAATAGAACGTTAAAAAATATTTAAATGTTTTATTGGTAATTATATTTAGGATGTTCCGCAGGATCAAATTCAGGCTGTTGAAAAAAGTCAGTACATGAAATTTTAACAAAAGATTGTCAGTAGATAAAATGAAACGTACAGTAATCATATGCACCCATCAGTCCTAAGCATTACTAAAACAAAGTGAGCCTTGAGGAAACGCTTCAATTTAGATTTCAAAGTATATAGATTACTATTATGCTTTTTGAATTTTTGTGACAGCGTAATGAAAATGGATCTCACAGAATGTTGCACGAATTTCTCCACAACCTTCAAGGAGGTGCGTTCCAAATGCAGATTCGATTTCTGTTTAGTATGTTATAGAACAAGTTCTTGAACAAACTATCCACGACTGCCTACTGGCCTCCTCAACACCTAGGAATTTGAACTCTTCAGCCTTACTTATCATATGCCCATTCTGTGTCATCAAAATGTCATTCCTTGTTTAACTGCGTGTTAGAAACTGTGAGAAATGAGTCTGTGATTTAGCACACATTTATTTTCTATATGCCTTTGACTTATGTCCTGAACTATATTATTTAATACTGTGTCAATGTTGGAAACATCATCAAATGTTCAAATGTTACTAAAGTTATGGTACTTAGCTGCAGTGGTCAGCGGTCCCTAAACTCACAAACTAACCTATCGTAAGAATAAAACACACACACACACACAAACATACAAACACACACACAAATGCCCGAGGCAAGTGATCCCAGAACGCCCTCCTGGGGCACAGACAACTTAACTGTGCCACACCGTTAGTAAATATAATGGCCATTTTCAATACAGCATAAAATTACCTGTTATTATAGTAAACGACAATCGAGCTACTGCCATTATTCCACATTGTCCCAATTTCTGCAACAATATTTTGTGATCATCACAATCAAACGCCTTTGTTGGATCAAAGAATACACTTATCGTTCGCAGCCTTTTAATTAATACATCAAGTGTCTTACAGAGAAAATTTGCGCAAATGATGACAACTGAAGTAATCAGAGTTAACTATACTGGTTTTCAATAACTTTAGGCAATAACAATGGAATAAAAATAGGTCTATTGTCTGAATTATCCTTTTTTCCTTTATTATAAAGTTTCTCCACTATTGAGTACTTCATTCTGCCAGGAAAGTAACCGTTCTGTAAGAAACAAATACAAATAAGATAAAGTACTGGGCTAACAGAGGCACGACTCACGATGCCGCCCCACAACCTTACTTCCGCCAGTACCTCGCCTCCTACTTTCCAAACTTCACAGAAGCTCCCCTGCGAGTCCCGGTTCCGGCACACAATTTTAATCTGCCAGGAAGTTTCATATCAGCGCACACTCCGCTGCAGAGTGAAAGTTTCATTCTGGAAACATTCCTTAGGCTGTGGCTAAGCCATGTCTCCACCATATCCTTTCTTCCAGGAGTGCTAGTCTTGCATGGTTCGCAGGAGAGCTTCTGTGAAGTTTGGAAAGTAGGAGGCGAGGTACTGGCGGAAGTAAGGTTGTGGGGCGGCATCGTGAGTCGTGTCGGGATAGCATAGTCGGTAGTGCGCCTGCCCGCGAAAGGCAAAGGTTCCAGGTTCGAGTTCCGGTTCCGGCACACAATTTTAATCTGCCAGGAAGTTTCATATCAGCGCACACTCTGCTGCAGAGTGAAAGTTTCATTCTAGATTAGATTAGTTTAATACTTGTTCCATAGATCATATATACGACATTTCGTAATGATGTGGAAAGTGTCAGTCTAGTACATGTTGTCTACACCTGACAATCAATATTTTAAGGTTTTTTTATTACATTTTCTGTTTTTTTTAAGTTTTATCTAAAAATTCATCAACATTCATAGTCAAGGATGACTATTTCAGGTAACAGAGTTATATGATTACTTGTAGGAACTAAGTTTCTGTTAAATTCATCAGCTACATTCAGTCATTATTAAATACTGTACATATATCTCACTAATTAGTAACAAACATTTGTACTATGCACTGGCTTTATATCCTCAATATCGTGCTGTTTACAAGATACTGCCTTCACGACTGGTTATATGGTTCAATTTTATCCTGAGAATTGCGTATTGTTTTTGCATACCACGAACATTTTGCCTACTTAATGACTTTTACTACCTTAAATTACTGTTTGTAGTGGTCTATTGCAGCTTGTTTGTGCCTGCTTCTAACATTTTGATATAATATCCTACTTTTTCTACATTATATTCCTATCCTCCTTCTCAGCCACCCAGGATGCCTGTTAGTGGGAGTACCCTGTTTTCAGTGGTCTAACGGAAAGCAACTTTCAAAGAGAGTGATATATGTGTCTAGGAACCATTATAATTATCGTTTGTATTATGAGCACTCTAAACATCTTGTCACCCTTGGTCCATAATTAGGTTTTAGAAATCATCTGTTGAAATTTGAAGTTTTTAATTATATTTTATAATTGTATGAGCTCAAAAATATTTTAGAGTTAAAATTTGTGCGTCATGGCCTGAAAGGCCATACATTCTTTTGCTAACAGAATGCCCCTCTAATAATAAAAAATAAACAAAAATCTTGTCTATAGTTGTGCACTCTCGTGGGAATGAATACCGTTTGTAACAGGTAGTAAGAATTAAATAATTCTGACAGCATCCTTTTTCTTGGACAATCTGTACCACAATAAACGTTGAAATCAACACATACTACATTTCTTCTATTCCCTGTAAGTCAACATAGAACACTGCCTAGGTTCAACAGAAATGCCTTACAATGAGAGTCAGAGAACCTATAAATAACAACGATTACAAGTTTAGTTTCACTGAAATGAATCACTCCTGCAGAACACACAAATATTTTTTCCGTACAGTGTTTTAGTGTTTTGAAACATCCAGGGACTCAACTGGATTGCCGTTTTCCACAGACATTGCCATTCCCATATACTGTAAAGACTCCTGGAGAAGAATGGAAAAAGTAGCTAACTTTTAGCCGCGGTGGAGTGCCGTAGAAGCCGTCAAAAATGGCCTCACTCCTGCTCGTACCCACTAGCGAGACCGCCATGCTCAGGAATCGGCCGTTCTGAGAACACAGTCCCGGAAGCAAGGCGACACGGAACTCCCGGTAGCATTGCGCATGCACACGGCCAGACATCACCACGCCGGAATTATTGCCCGCCCGGCACACGTCTAAATTTGATTGCGTTCACACTGCCGGCCGGGCCGAGATGGAAGAAAGGAGGAAAATCCACGTCCCGATTTTCGTGATAAAAAAATGTTGACGGTATATAAGACCATCCCACAACGTTTTATCAACCAATTTCTTTCTTTCAAGCTTTACCTTGTCTGTAAACAAAGAAAATGTCTACTTTTCACTGATTATGACGAAAGTATGCAATTAAAAAAACTGATTTTTGGACTCATGATAGTACAACATATTTGCTTTCGTATGCACCATTCTCATTTTCATAATTCGTAACAAACATTTTTAAACCACCCTATTTGTCAGGTACGTGCACTTGAATTGCAAATCGTGTATTGAAAAAGTTCGATAGCGGCGACTTTACTGTTCTATGCATTTTAGACCATACATTACAAAGAGTGAAATGGAGTTAAAAGAACAGAAGTTTTTGAAATGGTAGTCGCTCTAATATCTACCTCCTATCACATGTAACTGCGAGTTATTTGAGCGCCGTCAGTACCGCGATTACAAGTCTACGAACTCAGCATGTGTTGAGCGTAGCGTGAAGCACTGCAGCGCCGAATACATTTGCTACCCACGTATGTTGGGCCCTCGTGATAATAATCCATAACTAATAGCTGTAAACTTATTTTTCTTGGGTGGGGACCGATTACAATGGACAATGATCTGCTATGGTTTTACGTATGGTACTACTTCACTTAAGAGTTGTACAACTAGTTTGTTGATCACATCCTACTATTGATGGAATACATACATGGTGTTTGGAACTGCAAGAGATGAATAAATTAATGTGTGGGCAGCCGCAAAACGCGCAGACATTCTGCACTGCCTCGCTCTTTCCACAGTCCAGACGAATGCAATCATTCGTTGCAAAGTAAAGGCGTTTATAAGTAAAAGTACATGTCTGGTAAAAGTGGACTGTATTTGTCAGAAGCGCTACATTCTGAGGCAGAAACGCATGCGTCCGAACAGGTCGGCGGTTATCGTCCGTGTCCCCCCGCCGGCCCAATGCCAGCCGTTTCATTGTGCGAGGGCCGAGCAGGTAGCGGCCGCCCTTACCTGCAGCCGCAGCGTCCGGTCTCTGCTGCGCCCTTGTGGCGCCTCGCACCTGTACGGAACATTCCGCCCACCTAATTTGTATAAATTACACTAATACAAAAATCACAAAAAGCACAAGGTAGATAACACAAACAAAACAAAATAAATTGTTAATGAACTCAGGTCCGATGTACATGAAAGAAACACAAGTTCATTTAGTTGTTCAGTGGTTATGAGCACTACATCTACATCTACATCTACGTAGATACTCTGCAAATCACATTTAAGTGCCTGGCAGAGGGTTCATTAACCACCTTCATAACTTTTCTCTACCGTTCCATTCTCTAATAGCGCGCGGGAAGAAAGAACACCTAAATCGTTCCGTTTTCGATCTGATTTCTCTTATTTTATTGGGATGGTCATGTCTCCCTAAGTAGGTGGGTGCTAGCAAAGTATTTTCACATTCAGAACTAAAAGTCGGTGATTGAAACTTCGCAAACAGATCACGCCGCAATGAATAACGTCTTTCTTTTAATGATTTCCACCCCAATTCGTGCAACATTTCCGTGACGCTTCCCCCCCCCCCCCCCCGTAACGTGATAAAACAAAACGAGCTGCCCTTCTCTGAACCTTCTCAATATCTTCCGTCAGTCCCACCTGGTGAGGGTCCCACAAGGGGCAACAGTACTCCAAGAGAGGACGCACAAGTGTGATGTAGGCAGTCTCTTTGGTGGAGCTGGTGCATCGTCTAAGCGTTCTGCCAATGAAACGTAACCTTTGGTTCGCCTTCCCCACAATATTTTCTATGTGTTCTCTCCAGTCAAAGTTGTTCGTAATTGTAACTCCTAGGTATTTGGTAGAATTTACGACCTTAAGGTCTGACTGATTTATCGCGTAATTGAAGTTCAGCGGATTTCTTTTAGTGGTCATGTGTATTACTTCACACTTTTCTTTATTTAGTGTCAATTGCCAATTTTCGCACCAAGTAGAAATTTTGTCTAAATCGCTTTGCAGTTGCTTTTGATCCTCTGTTGACTTCACTAACCGATAAACGACAGCATCATCCGCGAACAGTCTAAGGGAGCTATTCAGATTATCTCCTAAATCGTTTATAAACACGAGGAAGAGTAGGGGACCAATAACGCTTCCCTGTGGAACGCCAGATATCACTTCTGTTTTACTCGATGACTTACCGTCAATTACAACGAACTGTGTCCTTTCTGATAGGAAATCGTGAATCCAATCGCACAATTGGGGAGATATTCCATAAGCACGCAATTTCATTAGAAGCCGCTTGTGGGGTACAGTATCAAAAGCCTTCCGGAAATCCAGAAATATGGAATCGATTTGAGATCCCTTGTCGATGGCACTTAACACTTCATGTGAATAAAGGGCAAGCTGTGTTTCGCAAGAGCGATATTTTCTGAATCCGTGCTGACTATTGGTTAATAGGTCGTTCTCTTCGAGGTAGTACATAATATTCGAACAAAGTATATGTTCCAAAATCCTACTGCAAATCGACGTCAATGAGATAGGCCTGTAATTTTGGGGATCACTCATATTGCCTTTCTTGAATATTGGAGTAATTTGGGCAACTTTCCAGTCTTTGGGTACGGATCTTTCGCTGAGTGATCGGTTGTAAATTATAGCTAAGTACGGAGCTATTGCATCAGCATACTCTGAGAGGAATCTAGTTGGTATACAATCTGGCCCGGAAGATTTATTTTTGTTTAGTGACTTAAGTTGTTTTACTACTCCAGGAACATCTACTTCTAAGTTTCGCATGCTGGCAGCTGTTCTTGGATTGAATACTGGAGTGTTCACTTCGTCTTCTTTGGTGAAAGAATTTCGGAAAGCTGTGTTTAGTAATTCTGTCTTAGCAGTACTGTCGTCGGTAGTATTACCATACTAAAGTCTACGTTTCCTGTGGAACAACACAAATCTCCGACAGCGTTCGTTTATTGGTTCCTGTTGATGTGCGCACGGAAGCCACTCGCACCAAACCGTCAGGACCAGGGTGAGTGCAAACAATGGTCCCAGACCACCACACGAGAGGTGGCGAGTTGTCTTCCTTCAGGAGAACCAGTGTACCGGGCTGCAGATTGTCTTTCGATGGCGTCCATTTAGTTCTCTGGTGCAGCTGTGACAAGTAGTCGTGTGACCACCGTTTCCACACGCGCTGCTTACACTGCTGGATGAGCTGCCATCTCGACAGCCTGGATTATGGCTCCGGAAGCAAGTCTGGCTCTGGGACTGCTGTCAAGGGTTCACCAATAAGGAAATGGCCAGGAGTAAGGTACGAAAAATCATCTGAATTATCAGGAAGTTAGGTCGAGAATTTAAGCACGCTTCAATTTGAGTTAGAAATGTGTATAATTCTTCAAACGCCAGCACTTGGTTTCCCATGACTCTCTGTAGATGCGTTTTCATGGATTTCATACCTGCTTCTCATAATCCACCAAAATTCGGCGCATGAGGAGGGATAATATGCCACTGTATCCTATTTTTTATCCATAGCTCTCGATTTGTGTTACATATAACTGAGAGCTGAACAATTTGTGGAGTTCAGGCGGATCATTCCTTGCTCCCACGAACGTCTTTCCATTGTCACTGTACGAGTTTGCGCAGACACCTCGTTATGAAATAAATCTTTGGAGAGCACCAATGAATGCTTGAGAGGACAGATAGGTGACAAGCCCCATGTGTACTGCCTTTGTTGCCATGCAAACATCCAAGTCAATGTAGACCTTTGCCTTCGTTTTACACCTCTTTCCACCGTATAGTGGACCACCATAGTCAATCTCACAATTAAGAAAGGTACTTTGATACACGAACTGAAGGTAGTTTTCCCATAAGATGGTTGCAGTAGTATCCTTCAATCGGTAACAAGGGAGACACTTGTGAATCATTTGCCTGATGACTGAGCTTCCTGTTGGAATCCAGTACCTTGGTCTGAAACTTGCTAACAGGAGTTATGATCCTGGATGTAACAAACGTCGATGCTCGCCCATGACTGCTAACTTAGTTACATGATGCTTAGGAGCCAGAATCATGGGATGCCTTTGACTGTAGGAAGCATTTGACTGCTCCAACCTGCCGCCCACCCTTAACAACTGTTCTTCGTCTAAAAACAGATGATGTGAGATCACTATGCTTTTCTTGGGGACCGTTCGACCATGTTGTAGCTCTAAGATCTCCTTGCAATACTCGCAGTCCAGCGTGGTTGTTTTTCATTGGTAGTTTCACCACGTATCTACCGTTAGCATTCATTTGTATGGTTCTTTCAAAATATTCCTCACACAAACGCTCTTCTTTCGTTCGCACAGAAACATTCATTTCTTCTTGCTGACAAAACTGTTCAACCTGAGTGTTAAGGTGATTAGTGCGTGTGAGGCATGACAGTACATTTCGTGCCTTGGACGTCAAAGACAGAGGAGTTATTTTGCCTGAAACAATCCAGCCGAACGATGTCTCCTGCAATGTTGGATGATTCTTCCTCTTCATCTGGCCTGGCTTCAGTGCGTCAAGAAAGATGGATGCTCCAAGCAGTAGATCAATCTCACCAGGTTTATGGAAGGCTGGATCTGCTAGCTTTAGGTGTCTAGGAAGCTGCCAGGTGGAAATTTCAAAGGATGCTGTTGGAAGTGGCCCTGTTATACGTGGAAGTAATGCGCAGACGGCATTTGTGCTGTAGTTACCAACTCTTGAGGAAGTATTCACCTCACAAACATGCGACGATTCTACCGTTTGAACATCACTGATCCCTCTTATTGGTATCAGACGCCGACTGAGCTGTAGGCCCATCCTATCTGCCAGGCTAGTAGATATGAAATTCATCTGTGATGCGCTGTCAAGCAGTGCTCTTCATTGGTGTACCTTCCCTTTATTGTCCGTGATGTCTACAAGGACAGTTGATTAGAGTACTTCTGTGCGTTGGTGGTTTCCCTTAACGGCGCAGTATGTCTGCTGTTCTGGTACGCTCGTCTCTTTCTCCCTATCACCACTGCCACTGACTCGTTTCTTGTGCAGTAACGTGTTGTGGCCCTTTTTATAAATGCGGCAACTGCCAGCACGGCATTCCCTTTGCCTATGATCCGTGCGCAGGCAGTTGAATCAAAGCTTTTTTCTGCTCACAAAGTCTAGTCTGCTTACAATATCGCTCTCTTTGAATTTGGGATACTTAATTAGTTCGTGAGCTGCGCCACAGAATACACAGTTGGATGATGTTGAGAGGAAGGTTCTTTACAAATTGTAACCTTCTGCTGTAATATGCTTGGCGGCCGGCTGGTGGAAATGCTGTAACATTCTGTCTGAATGAATTAGTTCTAACGTCTGACAGCTGCTTTCCAGAAATGCCACCAAATCTTTCAGACGAGGAAAAGTGATGTTAGCTGTTTTAGATTCCCACTGTTTCCTGAGATTCACACTAATGTGATGCAACAAAATGTGTGAAAGTAACACGTCATGCAGGGGAATGCCGACCTTAAGAACCTCAATTGCGTTCAGGTTTGTCATCAGCTGGTTAATTAACATGCGCAAGTCCTTAGCCGATTCAGTTTTGATGCTTGGCAGGTTCAGAAGTTGTTTATCATGCAGATCTACAATTAACTTTGGATTATTGTATCTATGAACAATCAGATCCCATGCAATTTTAAAGTTGCTCTCTGTAACTGGTAAGGTTTCAATCAACTTGCGTGGTTCACCAGATACACAAGACAACAAGTAATAATAACGCTGGACATCAGTTAAGGCGTCATTGCTAATAATTAGTGCCTTAGAGGTATCAAAGAAGTGCATGAACTCTGCAACGTTACCATTAAATGTTGGCAATGAAATTGCAGGGAGCTTTATTTCAGGTGCATTGTATGAAGTTGACGAATGAGAACGTGCCACAACATTCGTCTGCAGTTATGTAGTTATTTTTGACTCTACATCTAAGCACAAGTCTTCAAATGACTCTCTGTCAGCATCATGGGATTCTTCCAGATCGTTAATTTCTAACTGTGTCTGAATGTCGTGATATTCATTTTTGCTTGTGGTTAGCAATGCCTTACTCTAATGTCGTTGAGATTGGATCGGTCCTGAAAACTACTGACAAATGTCGAGATTCTAGTCACTCGTGACTTGATGACTGCTCTTTTCTTAACTGCTGCGGGAGCTGTTGGGCTGCCTCACGTCGTCTGCTGGTTGAGATGCACTTCACAACACCATCCGCGCGTATTCTGTACTGCGGACAGCTTTAAGTCAAACATCGGAATGTTCTATTTGCGCCCGGAGGACCACATGTGGGCAGCCGCAAAACGCGCGGACATTCTTCACTGCCTCGCTCTTTCCACAGTCCAGACGAATGCAATCATTCGTTGCAAAGGAAAGGCGTTTATAAGTAAAAGTACATGTCTGGTAAAAGTGGACTGTATTTGTCAGAAGCGCTACATTCTGAGGCAGAAGCACATGCGTCCGAACAGGTCGGCGGTCACCGACCGTGTCCCCCCGCCGGCCCAGTGCCGGCCGTTTCATTGTGCGAGGGCCGAGCAGGTAGCGGCCGCCCTTTCCTGCAGCCACAGCTTCAGGTCGCTGCTGCGCCCTTGTGGCGCCTCGCACCGGTACGGAACAAATGTGAACTGCGAATTTTCTCTTGATGGATTAAAATAAAATTTTCTGAAATTCTACTAATGACTTTCTAGTTGGAGATTATAAACGGAAGTTGCCCAAAAATATACTTACATTTATTGATGCATCTACACATAAGATGACTAGTACACCTTATAGCCTTATTTTATTTTTCGCTTCTGTAGCTCTCGGAAAATGTAGTACCACAAGGTGCAACAATTTGTATAGAGTGTCTTACATAAAAGCGCTATCCCTCGCGCCCAAGACTAAAGTAGGAATGAACTAAGTAAAAAGGAATACATAACAGTAAAATTAAAAACATTTAGGTACCTCCTGATAAGGGATGCTGCAACTTATGGCCTTGGGGGTGAGTGAGGTGTGCCGGTTTCACTTATATTGGCGACATATGCTAATTCCTCTATTACTTAGGTACCTGAACTTCGCCGAAAGTGGATCCATTGTTTAAGGGACTTCCTTGAAGAAGCAATATCTATTAGCTGACTTCAGTTTATAAAGGTTTATTTTTAACACTCATTCTTCCACGTGTGATCCCATATCCTTCACCACACCGTCACCAGTGTGATTTGCCAACCTTCCCTTCCCAGTCTTATTGAGAGGCAGGCCGTGCCTCGTGAAACCCGACCTGCTGATGGACTCCAGTGTCACCACAGAAATGTGAGCCATTCTATCTGCTATCAGTGCTTCCTGAAACCTCATGTTAACACGCCTCCCTACTGAATAAAGATGACGTTGATTCAGCTGCAGAAAAAGTAGATTTGTGCCACTAGTATGAGTGGCCCCACCTGTGCCAAATATCTCATCCCTATCCAGACAGATCCTAGATCCACGTACTATCAGCACCTGGTCCTGTTTTTAAAAATTCCTGCATAATTCCCCTACGTCAGGCCAATTCAGCTCGAGCAGTCAGTGCCTGCACATCCCAGTGCCACGCCGTGCGGCACCGGTGCGCCCATCCCTCCCCCCCCCCTCCCGCCGTGTAGCAACGCGTGTTGCAGACAGCGCTCGCTATCGCATCATCTTAGTTCCGCTGAAATAATCGTTCTGAATCTTATCAAATGGGACTCCTAATTTATCTTGCGAACGTTCAGCGTGAGCAGAAAAGATTCATATTTCCCTTACGCCTCGTGGAAAAAAGCTATCATTAATATGCCACTCTACCGTTAGTATAAAAGCATCAATAGAGTTCTGACAAATATTCAAAATATCCACGGGTGTACTGCCGGTCTATAGTGTCCAACAGGCACAATATTTCGGCTATCATACATCATCAGGTGAACTGACGGACTGAGCTCCTGGAAACGCGCCGGCTCGAAGGGAACTGGGTTCTAGCCACTCTCACGCACGCTCACGCTTCTCATGACGGACCTCGACCTTGGTCCGATGGGTTGCAGGCTAAGCATTAACTGCTGTTCCTGCGGTACCTGAAACATAGGAAACATATATTAATGGCCTGACTGGAGGAAGGGTCTTAGGGTGTCAGATGAGGATGGTGTGGTTTCTTCCACAGTTGCTACGAGATTGGCCTGAAGTGTTGTTGTGTCCCAAGGTCCCGGACGAGCCGGTTTTGGGACTGCTGCGACTTCTCGTAGAACTTCCTGGCGGTGGCGCGGAACCTCTCCCGGAGTGGCAAAATGCCGACTCCTTCATGAAGCTGGGCGGTGGAGTACCGCGTGGGAAGACGCAGGGCAGTCTTCAGGGCGCGGTTCTGGATCCTCTGCAGCGACTCGATGTGGAGGTCTGCGGCGTTTCCAAATACTGGGGACGCGTACTCGAGCACTGGGCGAACCAGTGACAAGTACATCGTGATCCCATGTTGCGGCGGCAGCGACGATTGCGGGTTAAGCAGCGGGTAAGTTACGCCCAATGGCCCTCTGTCTTACATCACTGACATGATGTTTCCAGGTGAGCCTTTGATCTAGGGTAACCCCTAGGTAGTTCGCCGTCGTGCCCCAGGGGATGGGAGCCCCCAGAATTTCGATCGGCGGTAGCCCAATGGGCACTCGTCTTCTAGTGAAGACGACTGCCTGGCTTTTCGCGGCGTTGAATTTCAACCGCCACTTAGTGGCCCATGCCCCCAGGATGTCGCATCCAGCTTGCAGGCGGCGTCTCACCGTGTGCGCGTGAACGCTGCGGGTAAACAGCGCTGTATCGTCGGCGTAGAGCGCCAATTCTACGCGTGGTACCCGAGGTGCTTCGGCAGTGTACAACGAGTACAGCAGGGGGCCGAGAACCGACCCCTGCGTCACTCCTGCACTTATCTGCCTTTCCGTCGATGTACCGTCTTCTGCCCTCACATGGAAGGTTCGTTCAGACAGGTACGACTGCAACAGTCTCCCATGAGACGTCGGAATTCCGTGAACAAAGAGTTTGTACACGAGTCTGTCGTGCCAGACGGAGTCGAACGCGCGGGAGACGTCAAGGAACACTGCCCCAAGGAATTCCCTTGTTTCCAGTGCCCGCATTGCCGGCTCGACTAGCCGGAGTAGCTGGTGTGTGGTGGAATGGCCAGCGCGGAAACCGAACTGCTCGTCCGATATGATGTTCTCACGCGTGACGTGATCCAGCAGTCTCTTCACGTACAGCCTCTCGAAAACTTTCGAGAGGGATGACAGTAGGCTGATGGGCCGGTAGCTGGTAACCTGGTGCGGATCCTTGCCGGTTTTCAGGATTGCTACCACTTCCGCATGTTTCCATGCGTTGGGGAAGACTCCCGATCGGAGAATCTCGTTAAAGACGTCGGCAAGGAGCCGATGCGTTCCCTGAGGTACGTTCGTCAGCAGGCGGTTAGTGATACCATCGCTGCCTCCCGCCTTCCTCTGGTTCAACAAACGAAGCTGCTTTGCAACCTCATTATCCGTGATCGGCTCGATGGCGTCGTCTTCTTCCCTGGCGGCGAGGAACACTGGCAGCTGCTCGGCGACTCTGCGGGTGTGCTCCTCGTCGATGGCGTCTTCTACTGGCGTGAAGTTGGCCGCGAATGCGTCAGCCAGCGCGCTGACCTTCGCGTCCGGGTCACTTGCGTAGTCGTCCCCGATCCGGAGGGGCGGTATGCGCTGGAGGCGGCAAAGGAAAGCCTTCGCGACTCTCCAGGCGCTTCCGTCGTCTGGATTGAGCGTTGACACGAGGTCTGCCCACGATCTGGTTCCGGTGGTTTTCAACTGCGGCCTTAATTTCCCGCCTCATGCGATTTAATCGGCGCTTCGTGTCTGATTGGCGTGTAAGCTGCCATTCACGAAACAATCGATTTTTGTCGCTGATGGCTGCCAGAATGTGGCGTGGGAGCTGTCGCGAGAAATCTCGCGGCTGGCGCGGTGGTCTCGGAGTTGCGTCTTCCGCAGCTCGCTGGATAGCCCTGGAGAGGAAGGCGAGGGTAGCGTCGGCCCCGGCCTCGGCGGGGTTAGGCGCTTCCTCGAGTGCGGCAAGCACTTTCTCTTGGTAGCGCTCTGCGTCTAAGTTCTTGTAGCTGGGGCGCTGTTCTCGGAGGGATGCGCCGATCGTGTCCAACTCGAAAATAACCGGTACATGGTCGCAGCTCAGGACGTTTCGCGTCTCGGCGGACGCAAAGCGGCCAATGCCCTTCATAAGGGCAATGTCGAGCACGTCGGGTTCCCCTCGGTCCGGGAAGTGCGTGGGGTCAAAAGGCCCCAGGCTAATTGCGCCGCAGCGATGCACGGCGCGGGAAAGTCGGCGCCCGCTGACGTTGGTGACGCGAGAGTTCCACTCTGGGTGTTTCGCATTGAAATCCCCAGCACTGAAAAGCCGCCCCTCCAGCGACAGCAGGGTTTCGAAATCTGCTCCCACAAGCGGCCTGCCAGGCTGCCTGTATACCGACACGAAAAGAACCTTTCCGGTGGTAGTGTTGACGACTACTCCTGTAGTTTCCAGCGTCGGTGTCTCCGGAATATCCACTCGATGATGCTGCAGCGACTTCTTCACGTAGATGGCAGTGCCACCCCCTTGGGTAAGCCTGTCATCTCGGTAGCAGCAGTAGTTTGCCGCTCGCACGTTTACCCCGGGTTTGAGGAAGGTCTCCTGTACTAGACAGATGTCGACCGCCTCTTCCCGTAGGAGCAGGTGAAATTCGCCCTGCTGAGGATGGAGACTCTTCGCATTAAACGTGCAGATGGTCAATCCGTGGATGTGGGCATTGTCCATGGTGACTGCTGGAGTTGATGGCGTTGGCCTGAAGGGCCTCCACGAGAATCGGGAGTTTCACCAGCAGCTGGTTCAGCGCGCGCAGAAGCGCGCTGAGCTCAGCGGTAGACATTGCGCCACTTGCGGGGGCCGCGGCGGTGACAGCGTCGGCGGGGCGATGACTTCGGCGGCAGCGGCGGCGGGAGCTTCCGGCTGCGGCTGGGCGGCAGGGCGAGCGAGAGCGGTCGAACTCTCACTGCGTGCAACTCACACATCGTGCGTGGGCGCAGGCTGTCCTGCGGCGGTGATGGCTCCGGGCTGCTGCTTGCGGCTGGGCTTCTGGCCGGTATGCCGGCGTCCGCTGCTGCATGCGTTTGCCGGTCCGAATGGCTGTCTTCGGCTGCGGGCTGGGCGGTGACGGCTGGCTTCCTTCCGCGGGCGGCGTCCGCGAAGCTGCGGCCAGGAACTGCTGGGTTTGGGCGCTTTCTGTTCTTGAAGGCGCGGCAGCCCCTGTAGCCTGCGACGTGCGCTTCGTTGCTTCGTTGCAGTTGCAACACAGCGGCGGGTCGTCCTTGCCCTTCTGGCAGTCCCAGGATGGGTGATTGCCGGTGCACTTCGAGCACTGGGTTGGCATAGTGCAATACTTTGCCACGTGGTCGAGACCCTGGCAATGGTAGCACTGCGCCCGTTTGCTCTTAGCGCGCAGCGGCTCCACCTTGATGGAAAGGTCTCCAATCCTCTCCAACAGGAAAATCTTCCAGTTGTCTGCGTTGTCCACTAGGATAACGCAGAACAGAGGCATCTCGCGGCGCATCCTCGGCGACTTCATGACACTAACGTGCCTAGTGACGAAGCCTTCTTCCCTGTGTAAATCTCTCAGGTATTGAGGGTCCATCTTCAGTGGCAGGCGGCGGAGAACAACCTTGAGCTGTTTTAGCCTGTCTGCATTGTGGGTGAAGCACCCCCATTGCTCTTTGGCGACCAGCTCCATCACCTGGTCGTACTTCTCACGGGTCCCGGCCTGGATGACGTATTGGTTGTTGTTCCGCGTCCTCAGTCGTGGCTGGCTGATGACTTCCCTGATTTTCTTGTGGAAAACCTGGTAGCTGACGTCCCACAATACTGTGATCGGCGGCTGTCGGGGCGGTTTCTTCGCCGCTGGCGTCGTCCCGGCCCTTTGCGTCTCCATCACTTCCGGGAGTGACCCGAAAGCGTTGCCGGTCTGCAGTTCGGCTGGCGTTACATGCCGGAACTCGCTGAATTTGGCGGTGTGCCGCCGCGGTGGAGCGATGAACCCATAGCTGTCCGGCTGGCGCGGTGACGACGTCTTATGGCGCTGCGTCCTCTTCTTCTGCGCCCTCTGGCGGGAGTTTCCCGGGGGGGAGGCGGCGTCCTCCATGGAATCGGCAGGCCGCTTCCTAGGGTTTCGCTGCACCTCCGTCGCCTCCCTCGAGTCGGGGAGGTTTGAATCTACCCCCTTCTGGTAGTCCACTGCGGCTGCGGTCGCAGGGGCAATCGCCTTCACGAAGCTGGCGGGCACGGCCGCAATTGCGGGTGCTGTTACTGTACCGGCATGCACAGGGGTGGGCAGGATGACGATCCTCGAGCCAGTGGCCGCGGACGTCGCTCCTGCCAACAGACAGTGCTGCACAGAGGACGTCAAGTTCTCTGGAGCGATTACTGTCGGGGCCACTACCTCGCTCCGAGGTGGCGGGACGGAAAAGACCGTGACGGCCTTGGGCGGGTCGGTTGCGAGTGCGCCGACACCGACAGCACTCAGCTCGTCGACAGACGAGCTCGGCCTCAGCACTGTGGCTGTGGGGCGCGCACTCCTCCTCTCTGATTCGGAGCGGAAACGGGGGGTTACAGTCCGTGGCCGCAGGGAATCCCCTTCCCGCCCAGGTTTCGCCCCCCTCCTTATCTCGTCGGTACGAGACCTCCTATGCTGGCCTTCTTACATGGCTGTACGCAAGGGACTACGACAATTTTTGCTCTTTCGTGAACAACGACAACTTGCTTTGTTCAGAAATGGGATTTGCCAGCCAGAATGCACTTACACAGGTTCCCTATGGCTCAGAGTCCTGCTGAATATCCTCACGTAGAAGACTAAGCGAGTGTTAGCGCTGAAAAGCTCTGAGAACGATGATGACGTAGACGACGGCGATCCCAGGCGGGATAGCAGTCAGCCAAAACAGCGCAGTACCGCCGGCGAGAGCGTACACAGAGCGCCCGCTCACGCCAAGGTCACAGCGCGAGAGCGCAGCAGAGCAGGTAGCGGAGGTCTGAACCGGTCCGCTGCCGACTCGCTACTAACGTGGGTTCTAGCCCGGTAGCGGGCGATTTAAATACCCTCGGCCCGCGGAGCGACCCCTCCGTGGTCCGCGCCCCGCGCCGCGGTCGCGCAGTGGAACCGATTGCGACGACGTCTGAGATGACGTCGATGTGAGGGCTATGTCCGCCGTGGTCGTCACTACGTTACATTTGTTAGATTTACTCTTAATTAACCCAATCGCTGGTTCCCAAGCATTGCTAAGATTATAGCCACAGTCACGGTTCATGAGGTCGTCGCTTGTGCGAATTTCAATGGCCTCTCCAACGACGCAGTCCCAGTATCTCGACGTCTGTACCAGAATCCTAGTGTGTTCATACTCCATCGCGTGATTCTCCGACAAACAATGTTCAGCGACCGCCGACTTGCTCGGATACATCAATCGAGTGTGCCTCTGGTGTTCAACGTATCGATCCTCGACGGTACGCATCGTCTGTCCAATATATGACTTGCCACACTGACATGGAATCTGCTACACGCTGGCCTTCCTCAAACTGAGATCATTTTTGGCGCTCCCCACCAGTGCACGAATTTTATTCTGTGGACAAAAGACAGTTCCAACCTGGTGTTTCAAGGAGCTCAATCCGTCAGTTCACCTGATGATGGCGACATGTATGACCGCCGAAGTATTGTGACCGTTGGACACTATAGACCGACAGTACACCCGTGGATATTTCGATTATCAAATACACCGGGAAAAACTCAAGAATCTGACAAATATTATTTATACTGCTCACGTTCTTCAAGAATTTAAAGTATTTTCGGTGGATCTTCAAAAAGTTCAAAAAGACATTCCTTTTTTACAGTGCCGTACGATTGTTAAGTTGCTAAAAATTAGTCTAAGTCTTCTTCGATTTGAAACAGGAAATTGATCTGTCCACTGATATGAAATATTGTCCACAGTCAGACCTGGAAGATTAGCAGTGGGACGCTGACCTCGCTTTCATGAAAGATATTACGAGTATTTACATTACTTAAATAAAACGTTGCATGGTGAAAATAAATTAATCGGTACTGTGTGTGACAGTATAGAAAGTTTCATAAATGTTTTTGTAATGTCAGCTACAGGAAGGAAGTTTGAACAATTTTCCCTTTCAACTCACTGAATTGAAGTAGGCCTACTTATGGCCATTTCAATGAATAGACAAAAGCGTTACAGTCGCTGTATTAAATTTTTGAAGATAGGTTTTAATAAATAAAATACCTAAACCCGCACTCAAAAGTATTTATGACACCATTTTCGATGCGCTCAGAGGGTGCCCATCAAGTCTCCGAATTGAGATGATAAAACTAAAGTGCTATTCAATTTTGACAGACAACTATTACCATTACAATAGTGATTTCATTTCATTTTATAAACGCGTTGATCAATGTAAATTCTCGAGGATTCATGCCCTTGCACTAAAATGTGTTGCAATGTTCGGTACAACATTCGTTTTTGAAAAAAAAAAATTCAATTTTGAACATTAAAAAAATGTCAAGTGTGATGCTTCGTTGGAAGCTGTAATTCTAAATGCAACTATCAAAACAATTATATCAAGTGTGAGAAAATTATTGGCTTTAAATGGATGCCAAGGATCAGCAAGTAATGTTGAAATATAGTGCAAAATAAGCAGCGGAATAAAAGAATTTTTTCTGTCTGTACACAAAAGTTCGCATCATTATTATTTCTTTGAATAATTCAGCAACAACTAAACGGCTGTGATGTCGCTAAGTGCTGCGACAACACGTTCCCCTCTGTGTCTGCCTCGCTCACGTGCCCCACACCACCAGCACTGGCGCTTTTGCCACTACCGTCGGTGGTCGCGAAGAACCTGAGTTGGAGAGGCCTGCCCTATGTTAATAGTCGCCGGAGCCAAACCTACACTATGTTCTCGAAGATGGCTACCTGGTATCCACTCCTGAACAATTCCTGCAACTGCTGGCCTACATTACTGCCATGCGAGCTATTCAACAACAGAACCTTATTTATACTATACTTTGAAACTGTTTTATACTTCCAAACAGCTGAGATGTTCTGAATTCTACCTACGTCCATAGGTACGGGCAGTTTCTCTCCACTTAACCCTAGAACGGTCGGGCGAAAAAAGTTTCGTGACCGGTCGGGCTGAGTCTGAGAGACCCAATATATAAAACACTTTTAACAAGTGACGAAATGTATATTTTCATAAAATGACTATTTTATTCTTTTAATCAGATACTACTAAATGCTACAGTGACATTATTTTACCTGTCTGAATTGTACAATAATTATAATAAAATAAAACTGAAAAACATACAACTTTGTAGTACCAAATGTTAGTAAACAGAATATATAAGAAAATTTCATTGAGATATAAATATAAATGAGAATAAGTACAATAACTAATATGCAAAAATGTTGAATTATCACTAAATAAATGGAAATTGTGAAAATATGAATAGTTTGTGAGGTATAGGCCTCTAAAATCGTCACTTTTCAAAACGTTCACCGCAACCTATTTCTGCATGCGCCAAGCATAACCACACCTTGCAAACTTTACAAAAGTATTTTGTTTTGGTGTCTTTGCATTCGTAGCATCTTACCCTTCTCCCTGGTTGTGGATCTTCAAGTATGCCTTGTTCTTGGGTGCCGGAGAGGTTAGCAGCAAGCCTGCTAATTTGGCGCGGAAGGTTTGCCTGGGTTGCGCGCATTTTCAAATATGGTGTTACGAGAGACTTCCCTAGCGTTCTCAGGTACTCTCTTCTAACTGAAACATTTCTGTTGGCTTTGAACACAATGTAGCCATTCAGAGCTACAGTATTCAACATCTGACAGAGAGGCCAGCGTCTAGTTCCTCTGGCAGCCGTGTATTCACCGCACATAGCACTTGGTTTTGTCGTAGTACGTTATTATACTTGGCTTTTTCTTTCCGCCGCTGTCACTGTCAATTTCATCATCGTTACGCATTGATGACAAAAGCAATACTGATTTGTTCCGTTTTGGTACATATGAAATCCAAACATACTTGAGTACACTTCTTTAGACTTTTTGGGTAAAAACCTGCATAGACTTCCAAATGTTTTACATAGAAAAAACCAGAATGAAAACCTTGATCACATACTTCGCAGGTTTATTTGGGATATACATCCTGAACCTGCACCTGCCTCTGCAGGGAACGAGCATTTCCTCCAAAGTAACGTTTTTTGATGGAGCATAATATGAATTGCAGTTGGAGACAAACATATCAAGAATGGTTCCTATGGCAGTAAGATTATCTTATGCTTTTCTTTCTTCCCTTGTATGGATGTTGTCAAACCTGATACATCAAGTCAAAATTCTGAACCTTTTAAATAACATACTTGCTCGAAAGATTTCTATTCCTGTCCCATCTGTATTCTAGAAGTCTTCAATATTCATTTTACCGCCATGCAATGTTCCGGCTAAGTAAAGAAGGCCAAAATATGTCATTAGTTCATCAATACTTGTAGGCCTAGCCATGTTTGGGTCATTGTACTTGTCTCGAACTGAATCAATGTAGATACTGGTTGATCCAAGAACAGTTTCAATCAATGACTTGCTAAAAAATAACTGCCATGATTCTAACGATGAATGTACATCCATCACAGCTCGAATACTTCCAGCAAATGCATGGTAACTATGTTGTGACATCTTGTACGTACGCTTTGTGGGAAACAAGTTTTTCTACATTTAGTTGCTCCGTTCCTTCCTTTGTAAAAGCTTATAGGTGAGATACCTGAGTCAGAATGATGAGCTGTACTTCAATTAACAACAGTAGGTGCATCAATGCTGGCAGAAGGCTGAACATCTTCCTTTTCATCACCACTAACTTCACTATTGCTTTCATGGTCACTGTTTTTTTTTTTTTAAATCTGGGTCCGCATCATAATCATTTACCTCACTGTCATCGTCATATAACATTTTGTATATTTCACTGTACGAGAGACTTTCGCGTGTCATTTTATACTATAAATTGTTGACTGATAGCTTGGTGTTAGGAGATCACAAATAGTCCACAAAGTAACTGGTAACTCAACAATACAACAAAATATAAGCGGGGTCCCACTGGCAGAAATTAGTTACGTAGACGGTCGGGTCCACAAAGTAACTGGTAACTCAACGATACAACAAAATATAAGCGGGATCGCACTGGCAGAAATTAGTTACGTAGACGGTCGGGCTGGGTCTGACAGACCCGCGCGCTTTTTGAGAGACTGGCAAACAATGACTAAACAATGAAAAACCTCATTCAATATGTCAACGCTTTCTCTCGGGTGTTTCAGGAAGCTAGCGGACCGCTCGAGTCAATTCAGCAATTATGAGAATATAAAATCAGTGAAACAAAAACTAGTGGGTCTCACAGACCCAGCCCGACCGTTATAGGGTTAACTCTGACCGTTGGTAAAATCTATTAGCAACACGCAACTATTTATCTCCTTCTCCTAGCTGCCTTCTTTCCAACTGCCGCTTCCCATTTGCCACCTCCTCTTTCATTCCTGAACCTATCCAATCATCCTTTGCGTTTTTAAACTGTACCTGAAGGGCACGGATTTTACACTCCTGCTCCTACATCAACTGAATCTTCATACATAATCTTCAGTTCTATGACAGGTTCTTGCTAAAATGTCCAATAGCTTCCCCACTCCATTGCCCCCAATGAAAGAAAAAAAAAAAGAAAAGAAATAGAACTTTTGTACAATCTCACACGGTAAACTACTACTCACGACCCTACAGCAAAGCCCACACTTCTTACTCATGGTAAAATTTTACGGCTAGTGAATAACAGAACTCATGTAAGAACATTCTATGTACGAAGTACGATAATAACAAACTAACTACTACTAATAACACTATTAATCCAATGCAAATAACATTACAGAAAAAACTTGGCGCAATACAGATTGTCTCAAACATGGAAAATAAGGCACCCTTTGATAAAATAATGACACTGTGAGAACACAGTCATCAGACATGGTAAGAAGAAAATAACCCTACCTCTGTTACAGCAAGAATAGCAGGAAACAGCGGTTGAAATTTACTAACTTTAATAATTAACTATCGTGCACTGAAACCTCGTCAAAAGTACTAAATTTAATTATCAGCTACCAGGCACAAACACCATAGAATAACTTAGCCTTTGGTGACCGCTGCAGATCGTTACGAAATGTAAACACATTACTGAGACATTGATACACGGCGCGCATTGACACTCACGAGTAACACACCACTCGCAGTAAAACCGATACGACAAACACTGAGATGAATGAAAATCCATTAATAAATCACTTATGGAGCAAGTACTCTTACACATGATAATTAACATAATTATCTGTAACCTAAAGACTTTGTGAAACTTGGAAAACATATTGAACACCATTCCAGCACTTGTGACGTCACACCAAAGAAGACAACGGGTGTGGCGCCAACCTCAACGCGAGAAGGACACAGGCTGGCCACAGCCGCGGGCCAATTAGTGGACACACAGCACGTGCTGTACGTCCGTTAAACCACAACAGCCTGCAACAGCAGCGCCCATCCAACACAGCCTCAAGTTCTGCGGCTGTAACAAACACCAATTGAAGCTGGAAGCAAATTGTCACCAAATCAGCCTGCATCCGCCCACACGAGTCCCTACTCACACTAATACGGTGGAAAGCTACAGTTCACAGATAAACGCCTACTGCTACGCACTGCTCTGCTTAACAGTATAAACAAAAAATGCGACTAATGTGTACTTAAAACTATGTAGCTCAGGTAAAAACAAAAACAGGCAACTGTTGCTACTCACATGGACGAAGAATATAGTTAACTCCTTCTTACATGCGAATCCGCATCTAATATCAACACGAGCGCACAACAGATTAAGAAACTGGAGCAAGATGTCTACAGAAAAACAAAAATATAACGCTTCTACTGAGAGGCCGCTTTGATTTATCGTTGTACGTGGTCTCTTCAGCTCTTTTCTAAAATGTCGATCACTTAAGACTCCTTTTCTCTCCCCTTTCTGCTCATCTCCGTTTTCTTTCTCCTGAAAGAAACGATGATACGTGTTATACACAGTGAGGCCACTATCAAGTCACTATCATTCCGGGGCAGTAATAGAAGAAAGAAAACGGAATGCTGAAGTTCTAAGTGTAACCTTTAGGAAATCTTTGACGGAGGAGGGCCTTACAAACGTACCATCATTAGATCAACACACTAACTCCCAAATGGAGGACATAGTAATAGGTATTTCCGGTGTAGAGAAGCACCTGAGGGAGCCGAATACTGCTATGGATTACCAGTTCGGTTTTACAAAGAGTATTCTGCGACTTTGTCCCCTTACTTAGCTTGCATTTATCACAAATCTTTAATTCAGCGCAAAGTTTCTAGTAAATGGAAAACGCGCAGGTGACTCCCGTTTATAAGAAACGTAAAAGAACTGACCCACTTAATTACAAGCCAATATCGTTGACATCAGTTTCCTGTAGAATTTTGTAGCATATTGTCAGCTCGAATATAGAAAATTCCCTTGAGACAGTAAAAGCTTATTGTTGTGTAATGCGCCGAAGTACAGGGCACAACGTTTGGTACACTGAGCTGCATGGAGTAGGAAGGCGTAAACTGAAGTAACCGAACTCTGCAACATGACTGATTTGTCAATAACACACATTACATAACAGTAATGGAAAAGTATACATATGTTTATAGAGCACGGAGGGTGAATCTCTTCCAGGTTCCATCTGTAAAGCTAGGCGGAACTATGAATAATTGTTCGGCGATTAGCGGCTAATTACAACTAGAAGATGAAAGGCTAGTTACTGAGTAAAGTAGTTCGAGTCGGGCTGAATAGTGACACCGGTACTGGCTTGTGGTATCCCATAGTTGGACACATGGTTACGTTCCAGTCGCACGCCAGCGATGTTATCTTTCCTGATAATCGACTCACGGCAGTATCTACATGTGATACTACACTCCTTTCAACACCCCCCCCCCCCCACACACACACAAAATTGACGAATAACCGTAGAGTAAGGCTTACGGAGGCGGGGGGAGGACCTAACGTTGGTGTAAGTGAGGGGGTGAGGGGGAGACACAACCGCGACTAATCGAACAGTTATGGGCCACTAAGTGTGGCACCCGTGATAGTCTAAGTACAAGACTTGGACCGAAACTCCCCAAAGATTTATCGAAACACGAAATAAATTGTGGAAGGCGATAATTATGTTTGAAATAGATGTAGCCCATAACAGTAAAAGAAAACTGAAACAAAAAATTAACTTGCAATAATATTGTTGCGATAATTAAAATTATTAACAAAATGTTTCATTAAGAAAAATTTATACACGGTCGCCAGCCTAATGAGGCATAAGAATACCAAGCAGTGATAAATTAAAAATGCAGTTAAATTTAGAAGCTTGGTGCAGAATAAATATAGGGTGGAAAAACTTTGTCACCAGTTTCATAAGAGATAAAAAATACCAATAACAAAAATAATAAAGATTTAAATGAAAGAAGTAATTATTTAAATTATTGTAACGGTAAGACTCACCTCATCAGTTACTTTCTGTTACTATAGAGTATAGCGTGGAATGTATTATTGCAGTACATGTGGCACTCAGAAACAAAGTTACTGAAAGGCTTAGTGGTAAAAATATAAACTGATGTTATGGTCAGTGCTGTTTCTAATATTCTTTGTAAATAAGTAAGAAATTAGTTATGATCATCACCTCTATTCAAAAATCTACTTAAAGAAAACTGACTAGTATGTATGACTTTGTTGAAAATAATGAAATCTTTCTCCTTACCATGAAATTAATGATTCTGTTACAGTTAACTATTATTTTTAAGTAACACTTTGCTGAATAGATTCATCAATTAAATCTGCTAGCCTAGAATCTAGAATAAGGTCACTCAAATTGTACTGACAATTTATAGGAACACTGTAATAAATTTCGACCAATACCACACATAGAAGTTCATGTCTGAACTATTTCCATTATATGAACTGATTGAAATTAGTAAGCTGGCCGCGGTGGCCGATCATTCTGCGGCGCGCCAGTCACGGTCTGCACGGCCACTACGGTCGGGGGTTTGAATCCCCCCTCGGGCATGGATTTTTGTAACGTCCTTCTTATTAGCTAGTTCATAAGTAGTTTGTAGGTATAGGGACTAATGATCCCGTAGTTAAGCCCCATAAGCTCTACAAAAATTTGAACATTTTTTTTTTAAATTAGTTATGTGGCAAAACAGTAACTTATTCCTACTAATACTATTGTGCAAGAGAAATGAAATTTATAGTTGCAGTACTGTATATTGTACGAAGAAGATTCTCCAAAAAATTTACATTATTAAAATTGTTTGCTGCTTTTAAAAAATATGGGATGACTCTGTTAATAATTCTTTACAGGAGAGAATCCCCATTAGGTTATTTGACGTGGGATAAATTAGGGTTACGTACACACTACTTTTAACAGAAATATATCCTCTATTGAAAAACATTCAAAACACAAGTTAAATCTCTCAACGACCAGTTTATAAACAGTAACAATAAATATTATGACCTGTTATTAATGCGGAGTAGTAACGAGATGGCGGCGCAGCGTATACAGCTCAGATTTCATCATTACGCATGTTGTGAGTCGACATTATAACAGCGGTTTCCAGTAGCTTCCATTTAGCTTCATATGCAGATAGTATAAGTGTTACCATTGCATCTGCACGTTCACCGAGGCCATTGTAAATATATTGGACCTCTGCCTCAAGTGAAACAAATATTTAGCCCAGAATACAGTAGCACCAGTCTGCTACTACGTCTTGATGCTGTGCACTCCAAACTCAGGCTCACTACTGCTGTGAGCTCCCACCACAGACTGACTGCTGTGAATGCCAACCTTCGACTGACTACTGCTCTCAACTCCCAACTCATACTGACTTCTCTCTTTGCGTTAGCTGCGCGCCAACACCACCTTTTCATTTACAACGGAATTCCGTTCACATTGGAATCACTACATCTTTTACATATCATGCTGGTCGTGAGATATTACAAATTTACATAATATTCAAATACATCAAACGATTCAAAGATAAAATTGACATTACCGAAGCCAATTAAAATTACAAAAATAATATGCAGAAATAAACAAGATGTAGATATTCATAAAAAATACAAAGCATATGAAGTACAGACATCAAATACCATACAATAGTGGAATCTATTGTAACATGAATGAAATTTAGTATCTAGTTCCTAAAATTGGTCAAATTTGGGCAATGGCATTATATATGCCCCTATTACAGTTATTACATGTTCATTGTTAAGAACTGTAATAACCAAGTAACAGAATTACACAAATTTGATACAAAGAATCAAATTTTTCAACTGAACAATGCATGAAATTAAACTGTCACAATATGCATCAGGTTATGTATTTGAGACAAAAAGGAGTAGTTTACATGTTATACAATCACACATAAATGCACAAAAACAAAATACCCAACAAGAAAGTTTACATAACACTATACAAAGGCAAAAATAATACATATAATTTTTAAATGTACACTAACATTGACATACTATGAAAAATTTTTCATTATTTACAAACATAATTTTATTTTTATTTTATTTTTTACTTAGATTCATTGCTGACTTTTATTCAAGCAGTTCTAAACTTCAATAAATACTTTTTTAAATAGTTTAGCACACCCATCACTGCCTGACGCATTCAAAGGCAGTTCAAAAATTTAGATAGTACTTTAAAATGATTTATTTTTATTTATTTATTTATTTTTTACAATTTGCTGCCTGCAACTTTTAAAGGCAGACTTAACTTTTGTAGCCTTGGCTACTTCACTATACACACGTAAAAAAAACACACGCAACACTATTGTTGGCGCTTAGCACACGTCACTGACATTTTAATGGATACTGACTTTTTTATGCTCCTTTTGCGAAAGCAAAGTTGCTGCCCCAGGTTGCCCGTTATGGTAGTCCACTTTATCTTCAGCCTTCATAATTATAATAATTGGGCTGCTACATATAAGCAGTCCTCATCTTTACTGGCTGCATTTAGGCAGTCCTCACATTATTATCTACATTTGATTGGTTACAGATTTTATTACATTTAAGCATCTGAAACTAGAAACTTGTCTTAGAATCTTGCGCATATATATAAATATACATGTATACAAAAATATAAAGATATATGCAAAGTATACTTTTACAAAAACATTTATATTACTGTTTTTCATGATAAGGTATAAAATCAACTACATTTCCGGTGACCAATGGTCTTAAAGATTTCGGTATGTATCAGAAAGTAAGCGTTAGCGTGAGGTGCCCCTTGTATTACATAAGGTCCATTATACACAAATTTAAATTTTGAGATCTCATTGTTAATTTCTCATGGGTCTTTCTCATAGGACTTTCGTACCAGTCTTGAATTGAACTGGGCTAATGTCCTTATCGTGCCTCTTAGCCCTACTTTCTGCTTTTATTTTCATTTTCTCCATAATCAGTGCATTCTTTTGGTCTAATGATATGTCAGTGTTAGGAGGAAAGGTTAAAATTTCTTCCACCAGGCTTCTACTTTTCTTGTTTGTCAAAATTTCTTCAGGAGTAAAACCTGTAGACTCATGATATAAGGTGTTCATCACTGCTTCGAATTCTGCCACATATTTACCCCATGACTTATGATTATGATGACAATAGGTCCTACAGAATCTATTAATCTCTCGCATATATCTTTCAGCCGGGTTACTGGACGGATGATATGCACTTATATATATAGCCTGAATGTTGTTTTTACTCATACCTTACGTAGCATAAAAATGAAATATTATTACCAAAAATTTGTCAAATTTGGGCAATGGCGTTATAGGGGACCCAGCTACGGGAGAGGTATGCCTACCCGCATCCCGCCATTGTGGCCGATGGGAGATCGAAAACTTCAAAATGCCTCTAGGGTGCACGCCAACGCTAGGTATACATTCAAGTGGGTGGATCGAAGGTGACGAAGCGTCGGACATACAGCGAAGACGACGCCCGTGTCATCTGCTGGCCCGGAGACGCCGGCGGCGTCACGTTGTGGATGTCCATCTGCTGAGGAAGGCCGTCTCTGCCGGTGACGTCTGCTGTGGAGGCGGAGGCGGCGTCGGTGCGAGGTCGGTGGTCGGGGCTCGCGGCGAGAGGGGCGGCGCCTGTGTATCAGGCGAATGCTGTGAGGCGGCGGCGATAGCTGCTCCGCTTCATCTACATCTACATCTACATGGAATACTCTGCAAATCACATTTAAGTGCCTGACAGAGGATTCATCGAACCACAGTTATACTATTTATCTCCCATTCCATTCTCGAATAGCGCGCGGGAAGAAAGAACACCTGAATCTCTCTGTTCGAGCTCTGATTTCTCTTATTTTATTCTGATGATCATTCCTACCTGTGTAAGTGGGAGTCAACAATATATTTTCGCATTCGGAGGAGAATGTTGGCGATTGGAGTTTCGCAAGTAGCCCACGCCGCAGCGATAAGCGCCGTTGTTGTAATGATTCCCATCCCAGATCCTGTATCATTTCCGTAACGCTGTCTCCTCTGTATCGTGACAATACGAAACGAGCTGCCCTTCTTTGGACTCTTTCGATGTCCTCCGTCAAACCCACCTGATAAGGATCCCACACTTGGGTGTAATACTCCAAAAATGGACGGACAAGCGCAGTGTATGCAGTTTCTTTAGTAGTTCTGTTGCATGTTTTAAGGGTTCTGCCAATAAAACGCAGTCTCTGGATCCACTTCCCACGATATTATCTACGTGTTCTTTCCAGTTTAGGTCTGAAGTAATAGTAATTCCTAGGTATTTTGTGGAGTTTACGGCCTTCACATTTAATTGATTTATGTTGTAAACAAAGTTTAACGGATTTCTTTTCGTACTCATGTGGACGACTTCAGACTTCTCATTATTTAGAGTCAATTGCCAATTTTTACACCATACTGATATCTTATTCAGATCGTTCTGCAGTTCGTTTTGATCTTCAGATGATTTTACTAGACGGTAAATGACGGCGTCATCTGCAAACAACCTAAGAGAGCTACTTAGATTTTCCCCTAAATCGTTTATGTAAATAAGGAATAGCAGAGGACCAATAACACTACCCTGTGGAACGCCCGATATCACCTCTGTTTTAGTCGATGCCTTACCATCTCCATGCCTTGTCCTCTCTGACAAGAAATCCCCTATCCAATCGCAAATTTGGGGCGATATACCATAACCACGCAATTTGATTAAAAGCCGTTTGTGAGGTACGGTGTCAAAAGCTTTCTGGAAATCAAGAAATACGGAATCGATTTGCGAACCTTTGTCGATAGCACCCATCACTTCGTGTGAATAAAGAGCTAGTTGTGTTTCGCATGAACGATATTTTCTAAATCCGTGTTGACCTTGGGTCAATAGATCGTTCTGTACGAGATAATTCATAATATTTGAATACAGGATATGTTCCAAAACCCTGCTGCAAATTGACGTCAATGAAATAGGCCTGTAGGTTAGTGGGTTACTCCTACTGCCTTTCTTGAATGTAGGTGTGACCTGTGCAACTTTCCAATCTTTTGGTACAGATCCTTCTATGAGAGAGCGGTTGTATATGACGGTTAAGTAAGGCGCTATCGCTTCAGCATAATCAGATAGAAATCTAATGGGTATACAATCCGGACCAGAAGACTTGTTCTTGTTAAGTGATTTTAGTTGCTGCACTACTCCGATGATATCTACTTCTATGTTACGCATTACGGCATCTGTTCGTAATTCGAAATCTGGAATATTGGTTTCGTCTTCTTTGGTGAATATGTTTCTAAAAGCTAAGTTTAGTAACTCTGCTTTAGTAGCGCTGTCATTGGCAGGATCGACATTACTATCACGTAGTGAAGGTATTGTTTGTGATTCGCCCCGAGTATATTTAACATATGACCAAAATCTCTTTGGGTTTTCAGTCAAATTACGAGAAAGAGTTTCGTTGTGATAAATATTGTAGGCATCTCGCATTGAAATCCTCGCTAAATTTCGAGCTTCTGAGTACGATCGCCAATCCTGGGGATTTTGTGTTCGTTTAAATTTAGTATGCCTTTTCCTTTGCTTTTGCAACAGTGTCCTGACCTGGTTCGTGTACCAAGGGGGATCGCCTCCTTCTTTTATTAATTTATTGGGTATAAAACTTTCAATTGCTGTCGATACCACTTCTTTGAATTTGAACCACATCTGGTCTACACCTACGTTTACTGTTAGAAACGAGTGGAAGCCTTCTTTCAAGAAGCAATGTATTTTGTTTCTATCTGCTTTCCTGAACAAACATACTTTGCGTTTATTTTTGGTAACTTTGGGACTTTCGATATTCAATTTCACTAATACGTGTATCCGTTTTGATGCTCGTTATGAGCTCAGGATTATTTGTTGCTAAGAGATCAAGTGTGTTTTCACATCCATTTACAATTCTAGTTGGCTCATGAACTAATTGTTCGAAGTAATTCTCAGAGAATGCGTTGCGTACAATTTCGGACGATGTTTTATGCCTACCTGCTGATTTGAAAATATAATTTCGCCAACAGATCGAGGGTAAATTAAAATCTCCACCTACTATTATCGTGAGAGTCGGGTACGTTTTTGTAATTAGACTCAGGTTTTCTTTGAACCTTTCTGCTATTGTATCGTCAGAGTCGGGAGGCCGGTAAAAGGAACCGATTATTAACTTCTTACGATTTTCGGGTACAACCTCTACTCATAATAGCTCGCACGAACTAATAACTTCAACTTCGCTACATGAAATACTACTTTTGACGGCGACAAACACGCCCCCATCTATTTTGTTTAATCTATCCTTTCTGAACACCGATAGATCTTTTGAAAATACTTCTTCTGAACTTATTTCCGGCTTGAGCCAACTTTCGCTGCCTATAATGATGTGTGTTTCGGTGCTTTCTATTAACGCTTGCAGTTCTGGAACTTTCCCGACACAGCTACGACAATTTACAACTGTTATACCGATAGTTTCCGGATCTACCTTTCTCCTGTGGTCCACCTGAACCCTTTGAGATTGCCCATTTTGTTTTTCCCCGAAGCTCTTTATCCTAAAAAACCGCCCAGTCCACGCCACACAGCCCCCGCTACCCGTGTAGCCGCTTCCTGCGTATAGTGGACTCCTGACCTATTCAGCGGAACCCGGAAACCCACCACCCGATGGCGCAAGTCAAGGAATCTGCAGCCTACACGGTCGCAGAACCGTCTGAGCCTCTGATTCAGACCCTCCACTCGGCTCTGTACCAGAGGACCACAGTCGGTCCTATCAACTATGCTGCAGATGGTGAGCTCTGCTTTCATCTTGCAACCAAGACTGGCAGTCTTTACCACTTCAGTTAGCCACTCGAAACCTGAGAGGATCTCTTCAGATCCGAAACGACACACATCATTGTTACTGACGTGAGCCACCATCTGCAGTTGGCTGCACCCCGTACCCTTCATAGCATCCGGGAGGATCCGTTCCACATCTGGAATGACTCCACCCGGTATGCACACGGAGTGCACGTTGGCCTTCTTCCCCTCCTTGGCAGCCATCTCTCTAAGGGGCTCCATCACCCGCCTAACGTTGGAGCACCCAACTACAAGTAAACCCACCCTCTGTGAAAGCCCGGATCTTGCAGGCTGGGTGGTGACAGGGTGAGAGACACCATCCGACTCAGGGACGTAGTCCTGAGCAGACAGCGCCTAAAACCTGTTCGCAAGACGAACCGGGGAGGCCTCACGATCGGTCCCCCGGAATGTCTTGCGCCTCCTGCCACACACTGGAGCAACCTCCCACGCAACCACGGGTGGGATGTCTGCCTCACTGCTAGCAGTTTCAGGGCATGTCGCTGCCGCAGGCCGATCGGTGGAGACGACGGGAGTCCGTTCGGTCCCCACTGCCGGCCAACAACAACGACGCCCATCGATCGCAGCTTCCAACTGTGCAACCGAGGTTAACACGGCTTGAAGCTGGGAGCGAAGTGTCACCAGCTCAGACTGCATCCGCACACAGCAGTCACAGTCCCTACTTATGATTACAGTGCCAACAAAAACAAAAACTACAGTCGCGATGCGTTCAAAGGAAAACTACACTGTTCGTTAAAACGCGGATGTGAATCCAATACGCACGACAGCTCAGTATAACTTTACAGATTGAGACGAGAAAGTGTAGACGAAAATCAAAATACTATATGTCGCTTCTAATCAGAAAATAAAGACAGACGACTGTCGCGACGCGGTTCACACGGCGGAATACTACACTAACCAGATATTTAACGCGAATATGAATCGAATAAAAACGCGAGCACACAATAAATTTAATGAACTGAAGGGGAAACGCACTGAAAAGTAAAAATATATAGCTTCTAGAAAGAAGCCGGTTACACTTACAACTGATAATTTACTGCTAAACCACTGGAGAGATGTGCTCTGGACGACGTCCGCTGGGCGGAACATACAAGCAGCAGCAGCAGGGTCTCCACTATGGCACTGTTTTGTTTGGTTACGGTGGCTGCGCACGGTACAAGACGGAGATGCAATAACAAACATGGCGCGGCCCATGTGACGAAGAATGTGCCCTGCGCCCAGTGGTGACCGCCAGTGAACACACGATAATACACCATATCACGAGGCGAAAACTTGGACACCTGTCGAGGTAACAACGTGTGATGCTGAGGAGGGTCCAATAAATGGATGAAAGTGTGGTGACGACGCCCATGTAACAATTCAGCTGCTGACGTACCGTTGCGTGGTTACGTAAGGTATGAAGAAAGAAACAACTCATAAAGCTTCGTCCCGCGAATGAGACCCACACAACTTGGACATCTGAGTCTTCAATGTGCGGACCAGCCGTTCGGCTGCACCGTTCGACTGAGGATGGAACGGCGCGGACATCAAATGACAGATACTGTTGGCAGTACAGAAAGATTCTATCTCCGTTGAGACAAATTGAGGACCATTGTCGGAGACAAAACCTCAAGACAAAAGATCGATGTCAAAACTCGATTGGTACTTGCCGAAGTAGTGGACTTCATAGGTACAACAAAAGGAAAATTTGCTGAAGTCATCTAGAACAACCAACGCAGCCGCGTGGATGTATCCGAGCAGTCTGGAGCGCCACGTTAGGAATCGCGCGTCCTCCCGCGCCGGAGGTTCGAATTCTCCCTCGGGCATGGATGTGTGTGTTGTCCTTGGGTTAGTTTAACTTAGTTTCAGTAGTTTGGAAGACTAGGAACTGATGACCAATATAGTTTGGTCCTAAACATTTGGACATTTTTTTCAGCCAACGGATGTCCCAAAACGGACCTGCGTAATCAATTTGAAGACACTGCCAAGGTGCTGTGACAGACGGCCAAGGAACAAATTTCTGCCGCGGTGCGGAATGATTTTTGGCACACGCGGAGCAAGAAGAACAATGTCGTAATGTCAGCATCTATACCAAACCATGTGCAGTCGTGCTCAAAAGTATCCGAACTATCTGAATTGCATTTCGCCTGATTCGCATGCAACTCTCACAACGCAGCAGTCTAGCAAGTCCTCTGATCTCTCCTCGGTATGGTCGTTTGACTATTGAAATGGTTCGAATAAGTCACCCCTAGAAGACACTGCTCTGTATTACAATAACTCAAGAAGTAAAGTAAAACCACGATACTACAAATATCAGGGAACACCTTACTACAGATTAGGCTATCCTTAAGGCTTGTAAGCTCACATTTATTACAAGAAATGACTTATCTGAAATGTTATAACTCATTATTAGGTCAGATAAGTAATGCACGTAGTAAGTTCGTCGCATTCATGATTGCTTGTTCAAAGTAAAATACCGTACTTATTATTTAGCAAACAATGACGAAATTTTAAGTTATTCACGAGCAGCTAGTTGATAATATGTATGAATTTCAAATGACACGGCGAATGTGTCGTTCTGCATATGGAGTATAACACAGGTCGTGCAGACTAAGCAAAGATTTCGTGACTCATGGAAACTAACAGTCATTTCTGATTAAGCATAGAGTGATAAACCTCGATTTTAGACACTATCAGTTAGCAAATATCACCTTAAAATTGCATAACGTAAACATTTTTAATGAATGGGATTTCCTATCCAGAATCTGTTGTCCTGGTTAACGAACTACGAGAAATGTTAAATATTGCATCTTCACAAGTAAGTTACTGGAATGCCGCGAAGTAAAGCTTTGGTTTGGACTGATTGTTATCGATGAACAATCAGCTGTGACATTTCGGATTTTCTCGTCAGTAATTAGATTTTTTAACTGAAATGAAGAGACGAAGCATTTTTTCCTTCCCAGGACTTCATCCCCGGACATATCGCAGTTATATTCTAGAGAAAAAGAACGTTCAATATGGACTTGTCAAATCAACTGCGACATGTGAGTATGTTTGAACTAGAAATAATACGACGAAGACTTCAGTGCTGACTGGGAATCGAAACCCACATATATCGTTATTTTTTACACACAAAAACGTCAGGTACCGATTTTTTTTCTCACCAGCAGCTCTGAATAACATCCTTGAAATTACAGTGATCTGGAAAATAGTTCTGTGTCTCACTGGGAGTCAAAAACGTCAGATATCGTTAGTGTTGATAACGAATGAAAATACAATGAAAATGAAAATTATCCAAATGTAGATAGGTGTTCTCATGTTAGAGCTTGATAATATATATTGAACACTTTAGTGCCAGATAAGGATTCGAACCCATTCACGCGCAATATGTGGACATGTTGAGGTATCTGCAGTTTTGAAGAAGCAACAAATTGTAGTAGAGCTGTATTGTCACGAAAGGATCAAATTGCGCGTTAAGGGCAGTCCACAACTAAATTTATCGACATACAGAAGCTCTAATAGAATATGGAGTAACTGTCCTGTGACCCTACATAGCGTTTGCTTAGTCACTAGAAATAAATAACTAGCATAAGAAAAGTTACTGGTGATGGGAGTGGTGACATGTAGAAACTCTGCTTCACTTGACGTAGCCAGAAGTGAATAGAATATGTATCTCTCTATCAAAAATCATCGGCAGAAGTTGGAATCGAACCCAGACCATAAATATATCAACGTATCATCAATACAATAGACCGCCAAATCCTCTTCTCTGTTAATCTTTTTTTTATCATAACGCCGTTGCGCCACACTGGATGAGAACCGACACACAGCCTCGGTGTAGTGGTTTGCAGCATGATCAGTACATTCATTTACTTGGTTCACTGAATCGCCATGAACTGCCTCGGCTACCAAGTGCATACATTCGACTATTTTATAATAACTAAAATAAAATTACGTAACTGCCTACACAGAACTTCCAACAGTGTAGGAAGCTGATATTTAAATAAGAAGTGATCCTTTCCACTTGAGCTACTCTATTGCGCTATCTGTTTGTTGGAAACGTCGTACAGTGCAAAAGAAAAGCTGTAAGTATTTGTCTCTCTGAAGTTTAGATTCGGCCATATGCATTATCTGACAGCACTGTGGAATGCGAAAAGTCTGGAGGAATAGTTGTCGACTTCTGGCGCTGCTGTAGCTACGTGTTAGCTAGTAGCGTAACGCTAAGCGCCGCGCTCCATAGATAAGACGTTGTGAGTTAGAGTACATTCAATGCTATATTTTTTAAAACGCAATTCTGTTGTCTGCTGAAGTTATCAATCTAATGCAACTTTGAACATAATTCCATTAACGTCACAACCAAAAATAGCCGCATGTGGAAAAAGGGCTGACCTCTGCGACATTTCGTTACTTTCATATTTAATAGACGAGTGGTGGAAGCACATCCATCTCTAAACTTTTGTATTATGTATGGGCAGAGCACTTCGTGCGAAAATACACCAGGAAAGAATTTTCTACATTAGCTGCCGTGTGGTAGCGGCATTTTATTCTTCTTCAAACCTTGTTTGACAGCTTTAACTCAGAACAACTTTTCTACATGCATGTAATCAAACTGCATGTGTATTGCCAGACTGTTATAGATAACATTAGGGAATTCGCATATATTGATGATTAAGTCACTGCACGGCCACTACGATCGGGGGTTCGAATCCCCCCTCGGGCATGGATATTTGTGCCGTCCTAGTTCGTAAGTAGTTCATAAGTAGTTTGTAAGTTTAGGGACTGATGACCCCGTAGTTAAGTCCCATAAGCTTAACAAACATTTGAACATTTTGATTAAGTCAGCTCTCAAATTCACTATTGTTTTAACGACACTAAAAGAAACCTAATAGACTTGTGTACTGTATTATAAGGTTTGAAATAAAACTGCCCAAGATATCCTTACGACGAAGGTCTGTTTTAATAAAACTCAGTATCTGTACACAAGCATGTCTCTATCGGCACGAATTAGTAAAATACTATTCACTTCGATTGGGTCTGTGTTTAATTGGTTTGTTCTGTCATACGCAAGAGATATGCAAATGTGGCATTTCATAAATAAATTTATGTATTCCAATAAACGCAGAATTTGCATGTCTGGAGCGGAAAGAGACGTTACCTGTTCTGCAGCATTGTAAGTTTTTCACCATTCCACTATAAGCCGAAAGTATTTTCTTGCGATTTCGTTACTGATGTTTGATCTGACTGGTTGTAGCTAGTTCACAGAAGGGATAAAAATGTTACAGCCAGCGAGACTGAAACCGCGAACCATAACAGACGCTTTTTCACAGGTCAGAACGTTAACACAGAGCTAGCGAAGAGGTATGTCTTGACTTCCTCTGCGAGGTCAGTAGGCCGCGGTGGAGTGGCCGAGCGGTCTAAAGCGTCCCGCTGCGGAGCGCGCGGTTGCACGCCGTATAGGTTCGAGTCCTCCCTGGGGCATGGGTGTATGTGTTAGTTCTTAGGTTAGTTTGCCTAGGTTTAAGTAGTTTGTAAGCTACGGACTGATGACCACGCAGTTTGGTCCGATAGATTTACAAACATTTGAATTTTTTTTTTTTTTTTTTTTTTAGGTCTGTAGTAGCTGGAACTCGTAAACAGCTATTTAAAGGACGACATTAGTTCAAATTCAAATGTTCAAACGTTTGTAAATCTGTCGGACCAAACTGCGTGGTCATCAGTCCGTAGCTTACAAACTACTTAAACCTAGGTAAACTAACCTAAGGACAAACACACACACCCATGACCCAGGGACGACTCGAACCTTCACGGCGAGCAACCGCGCGCTCCGCAGCGAGACGATTTAGACCGCTCGGCAACTCCACCGCGGCTTTCGAAAGTGTCCTCAGAAGTAAGACTCATTCATGGATATTTTCGTGCCTGGCCGATAGTCGAGCACAACAAACAAACATAAAAAATTGGGTGTGTGTGAGAGAGAGGGAGAGGAAGAGAGAGAGAGAGAGGCAGAGGTAGAGAGAGAGGCAGAGGGAGGGAGAGAGAGAGAGAGAGAGAGAAATTGTTGTAAAGAAACTGAATCATGAATGTGATGTCGTATTCATGATCTATGGAACAACTATTAGTATAATCTAACTAAATCTAATCTAATCGTATCATATTGCCGACTAGCCATCTAAAGTCATGAAATACCGAAATTTTCGCCAAAATAAGTAACTGAATCTAAACTTGAAAATAAAAGACGACAGTTTTTGTAATAAACCCGGACTCCTATGAAGACCCTTTCATCCCTGTTAACTAACCACGAAAGATGTCTGGTGTACCTCCATTCAGAAGTTACAAAGAGTGTACGCATTTAAAGATGAAGTGCATGATGGTGATCTGTGACCCAGATAGGAGCCCAGCACGTAATCGGATGATTATCTAAGTAAAATCAAATGTTACGTTTCGGTTCTTCTTACCAGGTGCTACGTGTTGGAATCTAAAATAAGAACACAAATTTTTGTGCCTGAGCGACAATCGAACTGCTTACCGTTTCTTTCTGTTTCCTTCAGCGATTTCCTGGTGGTATAATTATCTTCCATCATGACTGTTCCCCAATCCATACAGACAATCGTGTGAGACACGGTTTCAGATGAAAGAAGACATTGAGCTGTTGGACTGGCCTCCAAAAACTGCTGACCTCAATTCTATAGATCAAGTGTGGATAGAAACGGGAAAAATTATTAGGAGCAAAAGACCTGCACCAACATCCAAGGAGGCGTTGTCAGAAGCAGCTCACGCTGCGTGGGAAGAGATGTCACAGAGTAACAGATTCATCAGAAAGCTGGCTGCCTCTGTTCCCCGGCGATTAAATGCAGTTGTGGAAGAGGACGGGAACTGGACGCGGTACTGAGTCTCCTCTGTTAATAGGAAGAAGACTGTTTAAAGCACATATGTTTAATTTCAACTTAACTTCTCCTCAGCGATTAAGTTGCTGTGAACAAAAGAAAAACTTCTATTTTAATTGTGTTAGTAAAATTTTAATGTAAAATGCATCGGAAATATTAGTTTAAAAAGACGAATATGTTTATTTTAATAAAGAGTAGGTTTTATCTCATAACACGCGTAATGGAAATGAAGATTTTTGTTCATGCTGACTTGAAGGCACTACATTCAACTCAGTTCTCTTTACTTTGGTGCAGGGTCATGCAAGTGCTAACGCAGGCACAAACTACAGATACTTCATTTTAATGCCAAGCAGTGGCTACGTGGCTACTTGGTGGGAAAGTGCTGCGCGGGAGTAGCCGAGCGATCTGGAACACCACGTTGCGGATCGCACGACCTCCCGCGTCGGAGGTTAGAATCCTCCCTTGGGCATGGATGTTTGTCCTGTCTTTAATAAGTAGCTTGCAAGTTTAGGGACTGATGACCCTGCAGTTAAGTCCCACAAGCTTTACAAACATTTTGAACATTTGGTGGGAAAGTGGTAAACAACAAGACTACGAATACAAAGGTCTCGGTTTCGATGCCTGGTCAGCCCCACGATTTTTATCTGCCATTTTACACTTATTTCCCCTCGGGAAGTGTTTGTTGATGTGAAAAATGCCGAGTTGCACTGTGGTCCGAAAGTCACGTTAAATTGTAGGTTGCCAACCGATATGTAATATTTGATTTTACTTATCTGTGATAAGGTGTTCCCTGATATTTGTAGTATCGCGGTGTTACTTTACATCTTGAGTTATTGCGATACAGAACAGTGTTTTCTATTGGTGACTAATTGGAGCCATTTTCAATAGTCAAACGACTGTACCGAGGAGCGATTAGAGGAGCTGCTAGACAGCTGCGTTATGAGGGTTGCGTGCGAATCAGGCGAAATGCAATTCAGGTAGTTAGGATACTTTTGGGCACGACTGCACAGTGTGTACGAGCTAATTGTTTTGTTCTGACAAAACCCTAGTGGCCTCTTTGGAGAAGACAAAGAACTTCTCGCTGCGAAACCTGAGGTACAATGACGCGCGATTGGTCGTTGTCCGTACGGGCCAAAATAACAAATTGTGGCTGTGAGCAAAACAGCGTCGAACAAGAGGATCATAAATGTGTGTGATCGACGTCGGCTATTGATTACGAAGATAGTGCAACACAATGCGCAAAGAGGCATCAGCCGCCGTGTCAGAGGGAACGCGGCGAAAGTCGAGAGGAATACCTTCGACGACAGCACTATCTTCATCATCGACAAACAGACAAGCTTGTTCTGAAGAATCAAAGTAATCATCATTGAGAGCAGGAGGCAATGCGTCAGCGTTACCGTGGTGAGACGTAAGGCGGTACAAAATTTCACACTGGTACTGTTACAAAGAGATCTCCCAGCGCTACAACTTCTGTACGGTGCGCGGAGGCTCCGGCCGTGCCCGATGAAACAAAGACGTCGGTAGTAAAGTAAAATTTGCGACTATAAAGGAAGTCGTGAAATTTGGTAATACCAAAAATTATCGCAACAGGTTCTTTCTCAATTTGCGAACAATTTCATTGCGTAAACGACAACAACTCTAAAGCAATGCAACGGGTCTATCAACTGAACCAATTTTATGATGAAGAATTGCACCGAGACCAATCTCTGATGCGTCTACTGCTAAAACTACTCATTTGTATGGATCCGATGGTATCAGACAAGTGGTTGTCAAGCAACGCCCGTTTTAATTTGCATAATGCCTGTTCATAATCAGAGGACCACACAAAGGGAACATGTTTACTACTCAATATATGCAGAGGTGCAGCAAGTGAAGAAGCTCGAAGCAATAATACGTTATTTTGCCAAGAACGGCTAGCTATTCTTTAAATATCCTGGGGTGCCGGCAAGTCTAACTACACGAAGATGATCCGGCTGGGGGTGGATTCCTTGACTATTTACGACATGCTCCAGGTAAGACTTCTGTAGCAAAAAAATTTCACTATGATTTGTTTACTTTCAGGGCATTCTCACGTAGCACTTGAAAAAATACACGAAAATTTTAGACACTACTATGTCATCTAAATAGTTAGAACAGCTTGGTACAGTAGCACACGGTTGTTGCAACTAACTCTAAAAATTGGCTGGGGCGGAAGCGCAACCAAATGGTAATCTTTTGAATTTGAACAAGTCGAGGTGAGTGTTCACAACCATTACACACTACGTTTGTTCATCAATAGGCAGCTGTAAAGAGGCATCTTTATTTAAAGGTCAATTTTACTGAAGTGTTTTCCTGCACCCTGTTTGGCAAAAATCTCTTCCGGGGGAGCCAAGGGAAAAGAACGAAGTCTACGGATTCACTGTTGCAATTTTGTCCCACAGTCGCAAGTCACCGGAAGGCTTAGTAAGAAACGCAAGGGGCGAAGCCTAATTCGAAGCAGTCACAGGTTCTAACGCACCATGTTCTTGTAAGGAAGTAATTGCTTCTACCACTTTTCCATGAAACGCATGCGGCACTGAACGCCCACTAACGAACTTGGGTTTCGCTTTGTCTTTTGCGCAACGCGCACCAGGGGAAAACAAGTCTGACGAGTCAGCACACAATTTAGAAACACTGTACAACGGTACACGTGACCTAATGGAGAGTACATTGTCCTGTACCGTTAAATCAAATAAATCAAAGGCGTCCATGCCAAATATGTTCACTGCATCGTGAGAACGAAGGACATGAAAATAAACAATTTTCTGCTGCGAACGGAACGTTGCAGGTAAACTACAAATACTTACGATGGGTATCTCCTGTCCATTGTATACTGACCATTGTGCCTCGCGTAAAGGAGCTGAACCCAGGAGTGCATGTGTTTCAGTTAATTAAGGACACTGATTCACCTGTATCTAATTTTACGTCCCTACATTTTCAACTCTACAAACAGTTTGTAGGAGTCTCTTTGGAACACTTTGGAAGTCTGTAAGAGTGTCACATGTAAACTAGAGCTAGAGGAGTCAACTGCCGTCGCAGAAAGACTATATATGTCCATATACTCATGGGATGGCTTCGTACGGCGAAAACCTGTACGACGTTTTGTGATTTTCGGGCGGTTCGCAGAACAACATGCAATACGATTTAAACACAGCTGGAATATGTCCTTTTTATTGCAAAAATAGCAAACAGCTTGGCGGGAGGGACAATATTGTCGAGAATGATACAGTTTGGGCAAGATTTAACTTTGTCTTTAGGCGGTCGGGAAGCTACCTTGGCCGCTGTGGAGTAGCCGAGCGGTCTAAAGCGTCTCGCTGCGGAGCGCGCGGTTGCTCGCCGTGGAGGTTCGAGTCCTCCCTGGGACATGTGTGTGTGTGTGTGTGTGTGTGTGTGTGTGTGTGTGTGTGTTGTCCTTAGGTTACTTTACCTAGGTTTAAGTAGTTTGTAAGCTACGGACTGATGACCACGTGCTGGCCGCGGTGGCCGAGGGGACTGAGGCGCTTTAGTCATGGTCTGCACGGCCACTACGGTCGGGGGTTCGAATCCCCCCTCGGGCATGGATATTTGTGCCATCCTTAGTTGTAAGTAGTTCATAAGTAGTTTGTAAGTTTAGGGACTGATGACCCCGTAGTTAAGTTCCATAGACTATACAAACATTTGAATTTGAACATTTGATGACCACGTTGTTTGGTCCGTTAGATTTACAAACATTTTGATTTTTGGAAGCTACTTTGCACGTAGCCGTAGCTGAGCTGTGGGGTACAGACCAACACCACCTAGAGAGAAGGCCGCAGCGCTCTTGTGTGACCTCGGGTAGAGTAGGTTGGGCGCGCATAGCTGACTGGGTAGCCGCTGAGGCACGGCCCACTATGCCGAAGCAGAGAGCTAGTCAGCTAAGCGCGTGCAACCTACGCTGCCTGACGTCACACGAGAGCGCCGCGGCCTTCTCTCTAGGTGGTGGTGCACAGACACGCCATGCGATACGTGTTTACTGCTAATATGCTCGGCTGTGCGGCGTTGCACTGCGCACACTTCCGGCATGGCTTCGAAGGAGGCCGTGGCAAAATCTAATGCATCATGTCGATCTAGAATAGACAGCACGTCTTGCAATGAAAGACTGGCAAACTTTACAAATTGTTCTCTAATGCTTGCATCTACTACATTCTAAGCAATTGCATCGCGAATCGTGACATCACCGTAAGAAATTCCACACGTGCACTGAAAATGAGTCTCGCGTTAAACCTTGCAATTCAAAAAAATACTCAAATGTTTGTAAATCTATCGGACCAAACTGCGTGGTCATCAGTCCGTAGCTTACAAACTACTGAAACCTAGGTAAACTAACCTAAGAACAAACACACACACACATACCCTAGGGAGAACTCTCACCTCCACGGCGAGCAACCGCGCGCTCTGTAGCGAGAAGCTTTAGACCGCTCGGCTACTCCACCGCGGCTAAACCTTGCAATTCTGCGAGCCATTCGCGGTGTGTGTGTGTGTGTGTGTGTGTGTGTGTGTTTGTGGGCTTCCGTTTTGTGCGGAAAAACCTTAAACGAGTGGCGATGGTAGTGTTGAGTCAACTGTCTACGGCTACAGAAACTGAGTCATCCATTCATGCACACAAGGAGGCGCCGCGAAGAAGAGCTAAGGCGCGTATGCAACATGTGGTAGGCACATCAGTTCACTCTCCTGCTACAGACGCCTCGTCGCCAGTTTTTTTGTGTCATGCGCCGAAGCACCGGGCACAACGTTGGGTACACTGAGTACGGAGGCGTGAATTGAAGTAATTGAACTCTGCAACATGACTGATTTATTAATAACACACATTATATAACAGTATAGGGAAAGTATACATATCTATAGAGTACGGAGCGTGAGAGACTTCCTGGTTCCTTCTCTGAAGGCTAGGCGAAACTTAGAATAATTGTTCGGCGATTGACGTCGGCTAATTACCACTTGAAGATGAAAGGCTAGTTGCTCAGTGAAGACCTCGGAGCCGGGCTGAATATTGAGACCGGTACTGACTTGTGGCGTCCCATAGTTAGACACGAGGTGGCGCTCCAGTCGCACGCCAGCGATGTTACCTTTCCTGGCTATCGACTCACGGGCAGTATCGAGCTGTGATATTGCACTTCTTTCTATAAATCAGCACGGGCTTAGGAAACATCTTTCGCGTGGATCTCAGCTTGCCCTTTTCTCACATGACATCTGGCGAGCCATGGATGAAGGGCAACGGGCAGATTATCTCTTTCTCGATTTAAAAAAGGTGTTTGACGCGGTGCCAAACTGCAGACTGCTAACGAAGATACGAGCATATCGTATAGGTTTACTGATTTGTGACTGGTTGGAAGACTCCCTAAGTAACAAAACGCAGTACGTTGTTGTTGTGGACGGCGAGTGTTCATCAAAGATGAGTGTATCGTCAGGCGTGCCCCAGGGGAGTGTGATAGGACCGCTATTATTTTCTGTGTATATAAATGATCTGATGGACAGAGTAACTTTTAATTTGAGGCTCTTTGCAGATGATGCTGTGGTGCATGGGAGGGTGTCGTCTTTAATTGGCTGTAACAGCATACATGATCACTTAGACAAAATTTCTAGTTGCTGTGAAGAATGGCAACTAGCTCTAAACGTAGAAAAATGTAAGCTGATGCAAATGAGTAGGAAAACCTATCCCATAATTTTCGAATACAATATTAGTAGTGAGCTTCTTGATGCAGTCGCATCTTTCAAATATCTAGGTGTAACATTGCAGAGCGATATGAAATGGAACGAACATGTAGGGACAGTTGTGAGTAAAGCAGACGGCCGACTTTTGTTAACTGGGAGAATTTTGGAAAGATGTACTTCGTCGATACAGGAGACCGCGTATAAAACGCTTGTACGACCACGTCTTGAGTATTGCTCAGATCATTTTAAAGGAAGACATGAAACGTGTTCAGAGGCGAGCAGCTAGGTTCGTTACTGGTAGGTTCGACAAATGCGCGAGTGTCACAGAAATGCTCCGAGAACTCAAATGGGAATCGCTGACGGAAAGGCGATGTTCTTTTCGAGAAATTCTGTTGAGGAAATTTAGAGGGTCGTAATTTGAAGCTGACCGTAGAACAATATTCCTGCCGCCTATTTACATTTCGCGTAAAGATCACAAAGGCAAAAAAAAAAAAAAAAAAAAAAATAAAAATAAAAAAAAAAATAAAAAAAATAAAAAAAAAAATAAAAAAAAAAAAAAAAATAAAGAATAGGGCTCGTACAGAGGCATATAGACATTCCTTTTTCTCTCGTTCTGTTTGGGAATGGGATAGAAAGGAAATGCCTTCATTGGTACAGCGTACCCCCCGCCACGCGCATTTCTGTGGGTAGCGGAGTATATATGTAGATGAATAACAGTTTCTACATGCTGTACTTATTCCATTCGACCATCACCTCCTGTCGCTGTGTTACTTAGTCCTCTCTTCAGTCCTCTGTACCGTCTGTCTATTAGGCCTAGTTACCCATTAACTATGTTTCCATAACAGTAACGTTATCTCCTTCAGAAAGTGGACCCGTTTACATCTTACGTTGGTCACGTTACATTACATTTAGCCCAGGGGCTCTTGTCGTACGGAATAAAATATAAATGGTCATAAGCTATGCTAGAAGGCAGCTATCAAATTCGTTTTACAGTAAAATACGCTGATGTCATCTATATAGATTGTACATAATGCCAAAGACAAACGTCACCTCTTCCTCTTGCCTTTTTCATTACATCCTTCCTTCTGTTAAACAGTTTCTCCTTCATCTCTCTGTGAATCTCCTTGCCTCTCCCTTAGCCTAGCACCTCCACATCTTTTCTCTGTCAATTTTCTCCTCCCCCCTCGCTGTCAGTCCATCTAGTTCTACCAGTTATCTGCGAGATATAACAAGTTTTATTGTGATTGGTCAGCAGGTGTCGATTATCTATTACAAGGCACCCTCTGCCATTCATTATATAGTGGCTTTCTTCTTTGAAACACACGTGTATTTGCCAGAATTCACGGTGATTGATCAAACCATATTAAAGTCTATAGCAAGATAACCTCTGTCATACACCATACGGTTGCGGAATATGAAAAACCTCCGTAAAAAACATGCGTGTCAAAATATCCTACAGATCTGGCAAATATGTTATTTTTATCGTCACTTATGCTGAAGAGTGCATTGAGAAAATATTTTTTTTCTGTTTGTCCATATTTTTCGAAGTTGATTTCTGTTTGATCTGAGCTATGATTTTTCATTGAGTTCATAGAGAAATGTCATGTTAAATGCAGTTCTGGCCAACTTTAGGTTACGGTAGTAACACTAAAAGTAGGCCTTTGCGATCGCCTTTTGACAGCTCGAAATTTAAATGAAAATAACGGTTTAATTGTTCATCTAACAAGAAAATTGAATAAACGTATTTGTAGCGGATAAATTTCTCTACAACTTTGCTCTCATCTTTTATCATAACTCGCACCGTTACAGGGATATTTGCAATAATAACGGCGATTTGACACCGTCACTTCATTTTACATGAACCAGCGTTCGGGATTGTCACGTGGCGTCATTCGCCCAGAACTTTCTCTGGAATACGACATCTTGCTTTCTGTATTTTATGATTTTCTTATATAACTTACGCGTTGTCATTTGAAAGCAATGGCGCAATGAAGAATTAACAAAAACACGTCTTCTAGTAGGATAAATTATAATATAATGTCTAAAATATCATATTAGCAGTAACAACTGTCATCAATAGTACGAGAATTAAGGAACAGTTTCGTAATTGTTCGCCGTAGTGTAATTGGGAACTTGTTAGGTTGTGTTGCCCATGGTCGGTAGTTCGAAACTCGTCATTACCACTTTTTTCCGCCTTGGCTTCTAAAAGGGTTTCGGGCACCCTTATTAGTTAAATAGAGCTGTGCTCTGCAATGTGTAGAGTTGTGTATATGTAAGAGTACTCCGTCTAAAACGTGCGTTTGTACTATTTCGTGAACGTGCCGTGAAATACGTAACAACGAATAGAACAATGGTCTTCTGAAGCATGTGCACGTAAACTAGGAGGATACTGTAATAATGAATATTCTAAGCAACGTGCTGGTTGTGTCATGTATAAATGAAGTCTAAGATTTCTTTATTTTCTAAGCAATTATTCACTATTTATGGAATATGTTGAATGCCATTAATTAGAATCAACGCGTCTACTAAAATGTTTGTCATTGGCATGGTTGCTATGGACGCTTTTAACGTAGATTGTATCACCTTTTCTGTAGTTCAGATATGACTTTGTTCTGCGCTAAAATAAAAAGCAAATAACCTGTTACAAACCGTGACTATGATTTCTTTTGCAGCTAAAATAATAGACGGAATATGTGTGGTAACACTGAATTCGACGGAACTCTCGGTCTTTAATCCATATATAAAGTTACTAATATCATTTATAACAGTCATTATAACAATATCTTCAAGTTTATGTACATTTGAAAAAGAAGTCTGTGTTTCCAATTCATTGCTATGTATGTTCAAAAAATTGAAGAAGTGCACTTTTCAGAGGAAGCGTTGTTACATTTTAACAACTCGGAATCTTGCAGAATATAGTTGTGTTCAATTAACTAGAGTATGCGAAAACCTTTTAGGAATCAAGATGAAATAATAATAATAATAAAATGAAAAAATACCAGTACGGGTTTTTATTTTTTATCTTCATCTATTTATATATTTTTTTGTTCTTCAGGTAGATCGATGCTTTTCGGTCGTTTGTTCCTGTTCGTTCTCGTGTTTTCATTGAGAACTCTGATTTTTATTACAGATGGCTTTGAGCCTTCTTTCTTTATCTGTCTTTTGATTGCTTCTTCGATTTGATTGGTCCTTTGTGGACGCTGGTTTTCGTTTTATTTTGATATTTTCGTTGTTTATTCAGTTTTTTCGTTACAGAGGGCATCGAGCCCTTTGACAGAGCACGCTGACCTATCACGTCGGCAACCCCCTGACCGAGCGCGCTGACCCTCCGCGCCCGACAAGTTTCGAACCACCGTGTAAGATGTTCATGCATCACAAAATAATTCGCCGAACAGTTTCATGAGTAATCCGTAATTTTCTTACCATCGATGGCAGGTGTTATCTGCTAACATGTCATTTTTAGACGTTTGATTATAATTCATTGTTCTAAGAACGACGTGTTTTTACCAATTTTCAGTGCGCCCTTATTGCTTTTAAATGACACCGCTCGAGTTATAACTAGTAAAAACATCACATACACAAAACAAGACGGCGTATGCAAAAGAGCGTTTCGGGCGAGGAATGTCACGTGACTTATTTCCGAACGCCTAATGTACGCTACGTTCCTTAAAGGCTATAGTCATTCGTTACCAGTACAGGAAAAGAAAATAAACTTAGAACAAACTACCAAAGCAAGACAGATGATCATATTTTAACGAAAAACGATAATGAAAATATGGGAGAGGTATTATAATAATTGATTAATGAGGTAAAATTTCAAAAAAGAGTATGTTTGTCCAAGTTAAACTCAAATGTGAAATAATTTGGGCTGTTTGTTAAAATTCGGTCAGAATCAATATTACTTGTTTGGTGCATAGATATTATTACAATAGTAGAGTCGTAATCGTATCGTCCATCGATACGATTTTGTTTGCAAAAAGTCATAAAATCTAAAGTGGGCCGTAAAATACGACAGTGCGACTTTTTCTCTAAATTTCCCGGGAAGGGTTTCCAATTTTTTAATCATAGAAACTGTACCATATTAATTATCGACATAATAAAGAAAAATTCAGTTAAGCCGGCCATCAATTTTCAAGTAATGATCTTATATACATGTGACAACTGATTTTTATTTACATAGGTACGATTTACAGCGTCTGCTTTGGAAATTTCTTTTCTTTCGTTTGTTATACATTTAATACAAAAGACTATTCATACCAAGCTAGCAAAATTACGTACACCCTTTGAACTATGGTAATTATTAGAACTAATAAAAGACGTAACTACTACGGTCGCCGCAGCAGTAGTTTTTTCGCGCCGTTGAGTGGAATAAAAGAGACTTTGAAAGTACAGCTGACGAGTTGCATTCTTCTGTCCGATTTAGAATTCCATAAATATGAGTACTGGTCATTGAATATTCATCAAAAACGAATAGCCGAATTGCATTCAGTGACGTGTCACGGTTTTATGACATACTCTGCTTTGAATTTTCTGCAAGTTTCGTATCAGTAAACTGCTTCTTACTATCACCTACAAATTACTTCACTTATTATACTACAGTTGTAAAGTGTTACAATTGTAGGAAAAGTCTTTGTTCAGCACAGATGGAAACTGTGTGCTAGACGACGGAAAATCCAACAAGGAAACAAAATCTGTTAGTAACAAAAATATGCAGTAAGCCACAGTGCCAAAACTCTCTGTAAACTAAAAGAGTAACGAAAATATCTATAAATTCTATTTCTTGCGTTTAAACGTGTATATATTTAAGGCCACTAACAGCGGTTCATAATATAATTGAGTCTAAGGACTTGCGGCAAACTTATACTCACTTTTATTAAATTATCTGAAGATATAACTTCAAGAACAGCGATATAGTATAGGTTTATAAAATGATGTAGGTAATTTAATGTGACTGTAAAAATGTATGTGTTACAGTAAGGTATTATGTAACGAGCTCACACGTGTGGAAACAACAAGTCAAGAAGAACTTTGGTTAGAATGATATCCAGCAATGTGGCTGCCATACAAAAAGAAATGACATTTTTTATAGTGACGTTCGATTGTATACAGGAACAGGATGTCTTTGTAAAGATAAAACAGTGCGCTGTTATCAAAATGAGAGTAAAAGAGGAGATAAGGAACATTCTTCGGAAACCCATCTGAACGTATGCCTCCCACCATTTCCCAACTATGAATTCCACATTCCACTGTTTCCCTTGTTGAGGAAACTCCTTAAAATTAAACCACATTTCATTCAGCAGCTTCAAGTCATTAGTCCCGATGACACATGTTTTTGGAAACATTGGTACAGAACTGCTAATGGGAGAGAACGATGTCACCAGAGGGTTAATATTCAGTGACGAGGACAGGTATCCTGTGAACAGAGCAGTAAACCAGCATCATGTGTAAATATAGGAAGCAGGAAATTCCCGAATTGTTTTCTAACATGTGTGTGTATTTTTTAAATTCGTCATTTCTGTGCTCTCTCTAGACAGTAAGAGTATAAACCTTTCTTCTAAATAGAGACGACGATCACTGAACATTCTTACCCGAAGATGTTTCACCTGTGACGTAAGCCGCATTTGCAAGAGAGCAGTGATAAATTAATTCTTTTACAGGATGGTTTTCCACCGCTCTTCTACAATGAAGCTGGGAGATCTTGTATACTGAGATACCAAGACAGTGATTCGATCGTAGATTGAATTTGTTGGCATTATCCCTACGTTCACCAGACTTAACATCATACCATATTTACCTATGAGATTGCAGCAAACACATATTTTCACACATCGCTTTGTTCACAATATAGGTCACTTACGAGTGTGAATGAGGGAACATGTAACTTCGATGTTGACCTTTTGGAACGAGTGCACCGAATTTGACTACAGTCTTAACATGCGCCACAAAACTATCGACTCACTCATTGAACATCACAAAACAGAGTATTGAGTTACTGTTTCTGTACACATACTTATATAAAACTTTACTTCAACAGATACTTCTTAACAATTGTGAAAGTGTTCTAATTATATTGGATTACCTGGTATTGTAGATAAGAGAGGATGACACGTCATCTCGGTTTATGTCATGAAGCCATATCTATTTTTAAATGTGAAGTAATTTCACAACAATGAACATTCTGTTGATAAATTATCGTATTAATAAGTCCATGTGATGCTTGCACTTCAACTGGGAGGTGTTTAGTTTACTAAATATATTTATCGTCTCGTTTCTAACACAAAATGTTAAGTTAGCTTATTCTTTTTTCAAAGATTTTGATACAGTTCAATAGCAATGTGACGTACGCAGTAACGCATTTAATGTTCATTGCGTTTTGCTCCTTAGAATGTACGGTTTAAAGAAGAACATCGCTATATTTTCCACAAAGCGTTAGGTTCATAATCATCTCGAAAGTGTACATAAATTTCCGTATCAACCGTGCTGGCTATTAAATAGTATCATCGCCAGCAAATGCCTTCGTAATGTGGCCTTCTCTCATGCTGCAACCTACTATATGCCTGCTCTCCTGGCCTCTTGGCTCTTCTAAGCTCTCAGAGAGGACATGCGCTGCTTCTAACGAAATTAGATCCACCTCCCGACGAATGGGTGCACTACTTGAAATAGCCTCCTAAGAGCAAATAAACGAAATACAACGTGAGATTCCTTCAGCCACTGTCTCTATTTATGAGCGTATTGGACTGAACGCCAGTTTCGCGGCTAAATGTCTTCTGAAATAGGCTATAGCCTTCCGTACATACAAATTTGTGGCTGGCATTTCAATGATGTGCTTTAGATGCTTGTAATTGCTAGTTGCTTAAGGTTTGCATTCGAGAAATTATGATTGCTAGGTATTTCATTTTCAAAACTACAAAGCGTTCGGTTTCACTTGCGAATGGACGCATAACACAAATATTAGTTTGTTAAATCTTCCTTTACTCTAATCAAAAACCGTATACTTTCAGTTACTTCTTTCTTATTTCGAGATATAAGTAGTTTAATCAGAAATGCATTTTATAAGAAATATTTGTTTACCCCTGACACCTCATACAGATAAATATGTATTTCATAAAGCTGCGGTGAAGTAGCCGAGCGGTCTAAGGCGTCTCGCTGCGAAGCACGGGGTTGCTCGCCGTCGGAGGTTCGAGTCCTCCCTTGGGCATAGGTGTGTGTGTGTGTGTGTGTGTGTGTGTGTGTGGTGTGTGTGTGTGTGTGTGTGTGTGTGTGTGTGTTGACCTTAGGTTAGTTTACCTAGGTTTAAGTAGTTTGTAAGCTACGGACTGATGACCACGCAGTTTGGTCCGATAGATTTACAAACGTTTAAACATTTTTATTTCATAAAAGTAATACTTCGTGCTTGGTCATAGCTTGCGTGTGGATTTCTGCCATTCACGGAAAATGCACCAAAAACTTCATCCTCGTTGTATGATTGACAAAATCTCCACGAAGTTTTAAATGGCACTTGTTTTCCTGCATTAATACGAGGGTCATGATTTCATATGTTTTCGTATCTCCATACTCATGAGTATCCATTTGAGGTTCAGAGGAGCATTAAAATTGGCCATACTACGCGAATTATAAGTAATATGAAAGTTTTTAATTCTATTCTAGAAACACTTCGAAAACAATGTCTTACTAGAAATATTAAAATACACCACAGCATTCCTCTTCATTTTTAAACTTGAAGCCAGAAATCACGGAAGTTTCCTGCAAAGGCAATATACATTCACTGTCAGAGCTAATATATAAACGTTTGCTAGTGATCTCCCTAGTGATCAGAGTGGCGTTGGTATAAATTACGACAAGGTAGTTTTTTCTTCTTTATTTATTTGGAAATGTCTCACACTGGAGATTCTGGTGTGAATGAAGTAATTCAATGAACATCACTTTTGGTAACAGGAGTGGTAAGTGTTTGAGGCAGAAATAAATGGCAGAAGTTATTGCTATTAGTTACCCCATATTGCATGGATGATATTTGTATGAAGTAATAATGATAACCATATCTACTGGTGTCCGAAATGAAAGCAATGTTCGTATATTTTGCCACAAAATTGTGTGAACTTGTAAAAATGTAGAACATTAGTGTGTAAAAATACAGAACGTAATCAATTACAACAAACCTAAAGGCAGACAACAATATTTTCTTTTTCTTCTATTTAAAGAAGTTTCACACTCAATCAGGCAACTGGTTAAAGTGCTTAGTATGGCGTGTAACAACCTCCAGTAGCAGTACAGACCTGACCGTGACGGGGTATCCTGCTAAAGACAAGCTTTTGATTGGATTAAACTGCATTAGATTAGTTTTTCGTTGCATTGATGCAGATCCTCGTATCAAAATATACACATTTTTAACATATTGATATTATAATACTAATAGTATGAATACCGATATATACATAGCCTAATTTGGTCCTATTCAAAAATTGGTCAGTGGAGTAGGAAGTGATGACCATTAGTAAGTCTTTCCAGCTCCTCTTAAATTAATTTTTATTTGCAGCTAAATTTTTTGTGGTTGCTGGTAAAATGTGTGTTTCTTAGTAGTGGACCCCTTTTTTAACTAAAGTAAGTGCTTTTATGTCCTTTGATAGGTAGTTTTTGTTCTTAGTATTGTATGTACGAACTGAGCAGTTTGTTAGAAAACTAGATATATTATTTATGAAAAAATTAATTGTTTGTTGTTGTTATGGTCTTGATTCCGGATACTGGTTTGATGCAGGTTTCCACCGTATTCTATATTTAGCAAGCCTCTTCATCTCCTCGCCGCGGTGGAGTGGCCAAGCGCATTGAGGCGCTACGCTCCGATGCGTGATACCGTTCCCCGTCGCGGGTCCGAATCCCCCTTCGGGCATGGATGTTGGTGTTGTCTTTCGTATAAGGTAGCTCATGGGTAGTTTGTAAGTTTCGGGACCGATGACCGCGCACTTAAGTCCCTTATGCTTGACAAACATTTTTTTCATCTCCTCATAAGAACGGCAACTTACAGCCATTTGAATCTGTTTACTGTATTCACCTTATGGCCTCCGTCTGCGGTTTTTTTACCCACACACTTCTCTCCAACGCTAAATTCACGATTCCTTGATGTCTAAGGACGTGTCCTACCAATCGATCCCTTCCTTTAGTCAAGGTATAGCAGAAATTCCTTTTCTCCTCAATCCTGTTCAGTACCTCCTCATCAGTTCCGCGACCCACCCCCCACCTAATCTTCAGCATTCGTCTGTGGCACCACATTTCAAAATCCTCTATCCACTCCGTGTCCGAAAAGTTAATCGTCCATGTTTCACTCCCGAACAAGACCACACTCTACACAAATGCCTTCGGAAAAGACTTCCTTACGCTTAAATTAATATTCGATGTTAACAAATTTCTCTTTTTAAAAAACGCTTTTCTTCCCATTGCCATTCTGCATTTTATATCCTCTGTGCTGCGACCATAATTTCTTATTTACTGCCCCAGTAACTAAACTCATCTACCACCGTAATTGTTTCGTTGCCTGATCTAATTCCTTCAGCATCGCTTGATTTTCTTGGACTGCATTCCATTACTCTTGTTTTGCTCTTGTTAATGTTCATCTTATACGGCCCTTTCAATACACTGTCCATTCCGTTCAATCGCTCTTCCAGATCCTTTTCTGTGTCTGTCAAAATCACAATGATATCGTCAAAACACAATGTTTTCATTTCTTCACCCAGAACGTTAATTCCTTCAACAAATTTCTACTTGCTTTCCTTTATATTTTGGCCATTGTACAAATTAGAAAATCATTAGTGAAAGGCTACAACCCTTTCTTACTCCCTTCCCAACCACTGCATCCATTTCATGCCCTTAAACTCTGATAACTGCTGTCTTGTGATTTATACAAGTTGTAAATAACCTTACGTTTCCTGTATTTTACTCCTGCTTGCTTCGAAATTTGAAAGAATGCATTCCAATGAACAGTGTCAAAAACTTTTTCAAATGTACAAAGCATAGAAATGTAGGTTTGCTTTCCTTAATCTGTCTTCAGAGATAAGTCGTAAAGTGAGTATTGCCTCCCCGTTTTCCTACATTTCTCCTGAGTCCAAAGTGATCTTTCCCGAGTTCACATTCTACCAGTTTTTCCATTCTTTTATAAATAAATCGTGTAAATTTTTGCAATTGATGGTTTTGTAATCTTCACACCTGTCTGCCTGTGCTTTCTTTGGAATGGGGATTATTACATTTTTCGTTATGCCTGAGGGTATTTACTCTGTTTCACACAGCTAACGCGCCAGGTGAAATAGTTTTTTCATGGCTAGCTCTCCCAGAGACCTCAGTACTTCATAGGGATTGCCGTCCATTCCAGGAGCTTTGACAAATTCTTCGCTCAGTATAGTATCTCCTATTTCATATTCATCTACTTCCTCTTCTTTTCCTACAATATTGTCTCGGAGTTCATTTCCTCTGTAGAACTCCTCTGTATATTCTAATGAGAGGAAGTAGTTAGTATGCCCAGTTCTTTGAAGTGGCTTCTACAGGATTTCCGGAAATTTATTCCATAAATAATACATGTTACACGCTTTAGGACTCTGAAAATTTTTGCTTGTCTCCAAGAGTTACTCCAGAATACTATACAGTATGACATTATGGAATTAAAGTAAACAAAGTATGCATGCTTTTCTTTCTTTATAACTCCTTCATCTGAAAACACTCGAAATGCTAATACAGATTTATTAGTCGTTTCTGCAGTTCTGTGGTGTGCTCCTCTCAACTGAATACATTATCAAGTTGTAATCACAGGAATTTAATACTTTCAACTTCTTCTGTAATGCTCTTCTTCATATTTTATGCATATGATGGATTGAAACACATTTTCTGAACTGCATGTAGTGAGTCTTTGCAACGTTTAATGTCACTGAGTTGACTTTAAAACATTTATTAATGTTCACGAAAGTACCATTAAAAGACCTTTGTAGAAGTACGCTCGACGTGCTATTTATTGCAATACTTGTATCATCTGCAAACAAAACTAACTATGCTTCTGGCAGTGTAACTGATAAGAGGTCATCAATGTACACAAGAGAAAGCAATGTCCCTAAGATGGTGCCTTTTGCGACACCACATGTAATTTCTTCCCAGTCAAGTGATAACTGATGGCTTAATTCACTAGTCCCTTGCACTGACACCTTTTGTTTCCTGTTAACGAGGTATGACTTGAACCATTATTCAGCACTGCCCGTGCCACCATAGAATTCTGATTTACATAAAAGGATGTTGTGGTTCACACAATAAAATGCCTAGAAGTCATCCATATGATATTGAAGCAATAACCCCCATTCTTTCTGCACAGCTGCTCGCAAGTCTTTTAAGTAGTTGGTGGATGCTGGCTTGATGCACCCCTCTCCCTCTCCCAGACATGCTCTGTGGGATTCAACTCGGGAGAGCGATCAGGTCACACCATATTTGCAATATCCAAGAAAGCACGAAACTCTTGTGCTCAATAAAGTCGAGCATTATAGTCCAACATGACGAAATCTGTACCAACAGCAACACATAACAACGGTACGTGATGCCTTAAAATCTCGCCAAAATAGCGAATAGCGTTTAAATCTTGCTTATTCACACTTGCAATGTCGTGAAAATGAGTTTCAGTAGTGAACATAATCACTGAGCACTCTATTAATGATTCTCTTTGAAATCGGTGTCTTTCGAAAATGTTTGGCTGGCTAAGTCGTATTCCACGTTCCCTCTAGATGTAAATACGTCGATAATAACACTATAGATCCAACTGAGACCTTTCTATGAAAAGAACACTTCGCCCTCTCTTCAAACACCCAGCTGGCATTTTGAGAAGACGTCTGTGAAGACGTCTTAGGATTACACATACGGCACTGACAATAAACCCCACTGTTCCAGAAACCCTCTGTACGCTGTGTCCCTCGATGCAATTCTTCCAGGAGATTCTGTGAGGTCAGATACAAGTTGTCATGTACTACTACGGCGGTACCGACGTGTCCCTCGCAAATGTCACACGTGATCGGTCCGGCCACTCTCTGGACTTGAATATCCACTTTTTCAGAGATATTTGGCCTCAACTGACTTCAAAACATTCTGTCGCTCCTGTTCTAAATGATCTCCGTCATTTTCATGGCAGGCTTGTAGGTGATGATGTCACGATGCTTTGATCGGTCACCCCATTCGAGCAGTTCTGTTTGTTGTGACAGCTGCTGGTGTTAATCTTCATCGTCGATAACATCTCTACGGACTAGCTCACTGACTTGTAAACAATACTTATAGTCCACTAGTGAACCTGGCAATTCTTCGCAGTTGGTAATATGTATGGGAATGGGACAAACACCCTCATCTCCATCTCCTTCCCTTTCTTTTTCCGTCTCCTCCTTCTCTCGATTTTCCTCTCTCCTGCTCCCCCTCCGTGAGTCTCTCTTCTCCTCCCTCCTCCCTCTGTCAGTGTCCTCTTCCTCTCCCTATCCCTGGCCATTACCTTCACCCCACTTCCGGTACATCTCTTATCATACACTCTATCCTTCTCCATTCTGCACCTCTGCCCCTAACTTTCTTCATATCCATCCATATTTACTCATTCTCCTCTCTCTGTCCACCCTCCCTATCTATCTCTCCTTTCTTCTCCGCCTGCTCCCCCTTTAATCTCCACCCAACCATACCCCAGCCTCTCTGATTACCTTCCCCAGCACTCTGAGAATGGCCTCCCATACATGTATCTACATAAATATTCCCCTAATCGCATTTAAGCGCACGGCAGAGGGTTCATCGAACCGCTTTTATGATATTTCTCTGCCGTTCCGTTCTCTTATAGCACGCTGGTAATAGCAATATCTAAAGCTTTCCGTTTTCGATCTGATTTCTCTTATTTTGTGGTGATGATGATGTCGCCCTAAGTAGGTGTGTGTTAACAAAATACGTTCACATTCGGAAGAGAAAGTTTGTGAAATAAATTTTGTAAATAAATCGTGCTTCCTTTCTGTGACACTAGCTCTGTTATCTCGGATCGGTGGAGTCAGTGATGGCGAGTGAGTAGGCGTCTGAGTTATCAAATCACGATTCAATAAAATGTGAGTTTATTTCCCATAAAGCTACTACATCTTTGAGGTGTCCGAAAAGGGAAGGGGCTGTGAGATCGGGTGGAGCGTAGGGGCGCCGAGAGCGCACCGTCAGTTGCCGCAGGCAGGGCTGCTGATAATGGAGCAGCTGGTGAGAGGAGGCTTCATAACAGGAAAAAAGGAAAATCAAATGGTTCGGCTGAGGCCGGTAGAGACACCTGTGGTTGGCACAGAGGTGGGCTCAGCGAGACCGGTCCCGAGAATCGTAACATTCATGGACGTCGCGTGCCCACATGATCGGAATACGGTTGAGTGATTGACGGCCATATTCCGCCGACGCGACCAATGGTAGCGTCCCGTCATCGGCGGAATTCGGACGCCAGGGATTTGCTAGGCAGCAGCCCGTGTGTGTAGTGGCCGACTAACGTGGAGGGGTGGGAGGCGGGACCGCCACGGACATCGCGTCTTGGGGGGGGGGATCCAAATACCTGGAAAGCACAGTTTTTTTAATTACTTTTTATAGTAATACATGATTTCCAACTGGCCGGAGGGGAGGGGGCAAAGTCAGTTTTTTTTCCGCCGCCCCAGGACTCCGACAGCCTTAGTCCGCCACTGCGTGTGTGGACATGTGCCTAAAACATTCTGTCCACGTGGTCACCACCAACAGCCAACTATATGAAGTGCCGACTAAGTGAAAAATTTGAAATAATTCTGAAAGATCCCTTTGATTGGAAATCAACCCGGTACATTCCTTCCCACATTCATGCATTTGATATTAAGAGGAGGGGTGGGCCGGAATCTTAAATATTTCAGCCTTAATTATCAAACAACTGTTCAGCCATTGACTGGTGAATTTGACAATAAAAAGAACTTGGTATAATATTAATGCATGATAGATTTAAAGTGGAGTAGAAAGGGTAAAATTTGGTTTTGTAGATTGTCTTGATTTACAGTTCTCATCGGAGTGATGGAGCGGTGAGGTCGGGTGGCGCGTAGGGGCGCCGAGAGCGCAGCTTGAGCTGCCGCAGGCAGGGCTGCTAATAATGGAGCAGCTGGTGACAGGCAGGAACCCGTTTCACGTGCCTGGGAGGGAGCCAGCCAAGCTAAAACGCTCGCACGCGCCGTTGAAATGGGTCCCAGACGGTGACGACGTCTACTAGACGCACACTGACTTGACACAAACAGCAAAGCGGGACTTGGCCATTACAAAACTGTATAAATAGTCTGAGAGACTTAAATTTCGATTACCAGTTTAAAAATTCTGCCCATTGGTCCATTACTCCGTGGTACTAATAATGACAATACAGGCACGGGGGTAAAAATGAACGTTAAATTCAAATGTATAACTAAAGGGAAAAAATAAATAAGTACGAGAGACGTTTAGACTGGTATGTTCCCTCTGATGTAGAAGCGGGAACCTCTTCTGTGGGTGCCACTTTACACAAAAAATGTTCAAATGTTTGTAGAACTTATGGGACTTAACTACGGGGTCACCAGTCCCTAAGCTTACAAACTACTTATGAACTAGCTAAGACTAAGGACGGCACAAATATCCATGCCCGAGGGGGGATTCGAACCCCCGACCGTAGTGGCCATGCAGACCGTGACTGGAGCGCCTCAGTCCCCTCGGCCACCGCGGCCGGCCCACTTTACACAAATGAAGTTTATAATAAATACAATAATAGGTGACAAGAGAAAACCAAGAACTATTATTGTAAAAGTCAATACAATAGTCTTGGTCACGGGTTGGTGATGCCAGTCATTGACATGTGATATAGCACGGTTAGCTATGATCTGATTTTTCTATTGCGAGATTAAGTGAGCAAAAGAATGTAGTAAATGCTTATCTGTGAAATTCAATAATGTCTTTCCGTTCTGGTGGCACTGTAAATCATAAGAAAATTCTGGGATATATGGAGTAGGAAAATGCATGTCAAAGGCAATCATAGAGTATAAGTGAGTGGGGATCTGCGTGGTATTTGTGAACACGTCGCAGTGAGAACAGATATGTAGCAGGCCACTTTCTGTCAAGGTGACACGATAAATGCTCGTAACCCTGTATTGATCGTAAAATACAAACACATACACAGCAAACAAAAGACTATTGCTGATAAGTTTAAAACACAGTTCTTGCAGTTCATTCACTACACGTGAACAAGGAGGCTTTGTCAGTTTCTGACAAGAAGAGAGACACTTCCACATTTTGAAAGATCGGTATGTAATATTAACCTATTACAGAAGTAATGTTTTATAAACAAAAAATAAACTGATTCCTCTAGTAATAAAGTGGTTAATAACTTGACGATTATGTCCAATAATCACAAATCTACTGGTTTCTCACCTAAAATACTGGTGCAGAACAGTACAAACGTGTCTAACTTGTAACACTGAAAATGACAGTGGGCCGAGGTTAAAGGTACAGTGAGTTGTATAACAATTATGTTTGCATGCCGTGTGCACTGAATCGTGACAGCATCGTAATAAAACTCTAAATGTTGTTCATTGATGGGCTATATCATCTGAAGATGTGTAAGAGTTTGGGCAGAAACATTTGGCAAATTGTGAAAGAATTGTTCCGCAGGTAACAGTTGAGGTTTTCAGTTTCTGACGCAAGCCTAACTGTATAGCAGAGTGAAGGGTATTTACATGAATCTGGGGTGCACTAATCTGGGTGGCTGCTACAATACGTAAATTAAGCATTAAAACGTCAGCTGAATTCCGCAGTATTTCAAGATTTTTATTGATAGTCGGTCGAAGTGTTGCGAACTGCTGTAATAATGTAGGTGCAGTAACATGTACCCTTCGAGTGGTAGGTAGCAGTAACATGTTCCCATCGGGTTGTAGGTAGCAAATTGTTCTCTAGTCTATACGCGTCAAGTGTACTTGTTGTCTAATGAGCACGCTGTGGTTTTCTTGTATTACCACTTCAGTTTGATGTAAAGCTTGATCCCCATATAATACGTCAGATCTGGCTTACCGAAAACAGTTTTCAAAATTGTTCCTCCTACATTAATCCCACTAATCCACGAAAGATTCACGGGAATAGTATCGTCAAGGCGGTGTAACATGGTGCGAAGATAATGAGTCTCTGCATTTCCCTTGGTGGTATAAAAGTAGTGGTCTGCTTTCTTTTAATTAGCACTGACTCGTAGGAGAGTATTCGCTGGGCGGTTTGATGTGACATGTTGCCTTCTTCAAAGTATGTAGTTTAGTTCAACTGGGTGTGAAGTACAGCATGGTGAGGCGTGTTTACCACGTCCGGCATACTTTCGAAAACAATTATTCCATGAGTTGATGCATAAATCCTGAAAGGTGCTGACGATAGAGCGACCAGTTGACGCTACTGCATGACATTAGAATTAGACGACATGCAAATGCTGGGATTCAGCGAAGTTGGCTGGTCATGAAATTTAAAAGATGAACCAACTACATTGCGATACAAGTAACAAGTAACTGGAACTGTTGTGAGCTCCGTGACAACTGGTCAATTTGACATGGCTTACGAGACAGGTCAGCACGAGGCACGAGGCTGTTGGGTACTGAATATCAAATGTCTTACCATAAAACTTACGAAAATAATAGTACGACATGCAGCAGCGAGTCAGCAGACTCGATACACAACGAGAACGATGCTTCATTTACATAACCCAAATCGCTTGACGGTTACGAAAGATGAAAAAGGAGTCGGGGAAAGGGGGTGGGTAAAAACAGGAGACGCGTTTTCGACGTTTTCTTGCCCGTTACGTGACAGTGGGACTACCATAGGAGTGTTAAACCACTACGACAAGTGTTTCCTACAGTAACTGAAGACGCAGAACAGTGGAGATGTTCTTGAGGTAGTGACCAAAATGTAAATTACTATGACTATCTGATGACCTTCTGGGAGGCGCCGAGACAAGGGAGAAGCAATATCTTGATATAAGTGGATGGAAAGAGATAGGTCTGGCACCGTCAGAGACGGAAGAAATGAAATTGATATTAATAACAGTATAGAGATAGGATAAGTATGACAGGGGAGGGCTCAAACAATTAACTGCGTCGTGACCAAGGGGAACTCGCCCACCATTCTAGTGGCAACCTGGACGAAATCGCGTTGTAACTCGTCAGTACCATGAGAAGCCATAGCATTAACCGATGCTCAGGTTTCGCTTAGTGCAAAGTAGGTGCTATACAGGATGTTCAGTCACTTTGTTAAATTATTGCAAGGTTCTGCAATAACGATTATAGTTTGATAACATGCAAGATACACACAACTAGTCGTGGAACATTCATATCAGGATGAATACGTGTCTATAACTATCGTAAAATGTGTAGTAATATATGTGTAGTGTTATTTACGAATTATAGATGTTATGAACTGCTCTGACCTTGTCGTATTTATAACATACTTTATGAACTACACATAATAATAATAATGATTAAAATAGTCACTGGGGTGACTATTGAGAGCTAGCCGCGGAGAATGTTGCAGGATGGCGTCTTTTCCCCATTTAGTAAAACCCTTGCAAATTTTATAGTGACTTACCGAGTAATCGGCTCTATTTACACTTAGCCTTATATAGAGGCGGTTCACTATAATTATTTTGATAATTATATCTGATCTAGTTCCACGGTAATTCGAAAATGCGTTTTAAACACAAGACCTTTCAGATTCATGAGTGCGTTGCAATGACACGGTGGTAAGACACGTTGTTTGTAATTCTATCGGACCAAACTGAGTGGTCATCAGTCCGTAGCTGACAAACTACTTAAATCTAGGTAAACTAACCTAAGGACAAACACCGTGACTGGCACGCCGCAGAACGCTCGGCCACTGCGGCCGTACATGGACTAAGAGAGCCACTTCATGTCCTCTTCGTTCACCCAGATATGCAAACTACTTTGTATTAACCCTTTCATTTCCAGTGTTGTTCCTGGACAACAACGTATTAAAAGTTGCTTTATATCGTATTTTGTGCATAAATCCTTAAAGTTGCATTTTTGTTGATGAACAACATGCTTCTAGTACGACATTTTGCCGCTTGGTACGGCGTGTAGCCACTTATGATGCATCAATCTGTCCATCTTACAGGACGTGTTGCGTTTCCGTCTGTACGTGGCTGAGAGTGTGAGCGTGAGTGTGCTTCCTTTTATTTTATTCCAGCAGTGGAATGTCTTTGGTGCTGTGGCGAAGATTATTGATCTGAAAGTGTGAACTATCAACAAAATAACGTACCAAGTAAGAAAATACCTCGATACAAACGTCTGTTGCGCATGAAGTACATGACATAAAAATCAATAGATTGACCAAAAATTTCAAAACACATATTTTGATGTTTACTGCACTGAATTAATACAGAAAACACTGAATTTTAATTTTTCCAAAGCTGATTTCATAATGTGGGGCTGAAAGGGTTATGAAGTGGTGGACATCTACCTTCCATCCGCAAGCAAACAGTTGTGTCTAATGCGTACAGCGCACAGTTCTTGAGATGCTACCTTACTATGTACACAAATCACACACCGACTGGGGAGCGTACGTAAGGTTTAAAGAAAGTGCATACAACAACCGAACACACGAATCGACGGGATATATATCATACGAAGCAGTATACGGAAGGAAGATGGACTCACTTTTTGAATTTGACAAACGTCTACCCAGAGTGGACGTCAAGGATGTAGAGTGTCTAGACAGACGATTGAAATTTTTCTGACATAAAATCAGACGCCATTCAGAAACAGGTAAAGAAAAGGAATAGAAATGCTTCTTTACCACAATAAAAAACTGTTTAATGAATGTTACTCAGGAACCCAAGAATTAAAAAGGGTCGAACCAAAAACTCACACTTCTCTACGAGGGTCCAAATAAAATTGTACGGTTGACCCCGCCAGTCAATGCTGAATTACAGGTAGAGGACAGAACGATAATCGTGCATTTTGATAGGCTACAACCTTACCACGGACGAATAAGATTACTAGTACTCCGCCAGGTTCAGTGCCACCTACAATTTCTAAGCAACATAAAAAGAACAGGAAGAAACCACTCCCGCCAGTAGCATATACTCGTTGTGCGCTACATTCCAGGAATCATTATGCCTTACGCTCGAGTTACACGGTGAGCTTCCTTGAATACTATACAAAAGGAACTCTCTAACGAGTGTTCCTCCATTCAACCGGTTCTTAAATAATCCTTTACCTTATCAGTTTATGCATTTAAACAAATTCAAATTCAAATGTTTGTAAATCTATCGGACCAAACTGCGTGGTCATCAGTCCGTAGCTTACAAACTACTTAATCCTAGGTAAACTAACCTAAGGACAAACACACACACCCATGCCCCAGGGAGGACTCGAACCTCCACGGCGAGCAACCGAGCGGTCCGCAGCGAGACGCTTTAGACCGCTCGGCTATTCTACCGCGGCTGCATTTAAACCTTGCTATTTCTACGGTTTTGTGTCATTTCAATGTCTTTATTGCCATATCTTATTATGTGTTTATGGTATATTAATTTATAATACAGGATTCACAAGTAACCGACCTGTCATTATCAGTAATACAAACGACGCCAAAGCGGTATCACCGTATCATTAATTAATGCCTATAATTTTGAATACTAATCCTAGTGTAGTTAGTAATTGTGCTCCAAGTAGAGCATTATCCATTGCATTATTTAGCAACTGTATCGAAGCAGGCATTTCTCTTACCAGCTGCCTTTAGCAATTACCCATCATGCAATTTGCAATTTGTGTTCATTATATATTTATTTAGCCAACGGCCGTGCCGCAGTGGATACACCGGTTCCCGCTCGATCACCCAAGTTATGGACTATTGGGCTTGGCTAGCACTTGGATGGGTTACCGTCCGGGTCTGCCGAGTGCTGTTTGCAAGGAGGGTGCACTCAGCTCTTGTGATGCCTACCGAGGAACTACTTGATTGAGAAGTATCGCCTACGACCACGAAAACTGACATAACGGTCGGGAGTGCGGGGCGCTGACCACATCCTCTTCCATACTTCCATACTCCATCCGTTGATGCCTTCGGGCAGAGGATGACACGGCGGCCGGTCAGACGGAGTGTAGTTTAGTTTTTTATACATTCATTTCCATTGTGGATTACAGGCAAAAGGCATTCAAACTGAAGGAGTCACCTCCGTACGTCTAGTTTCAACCGCATCCAGCTGTCACGTCCTCACCGCGTACACGTTTTGCACGGATAATGGACCGAGCGAGGAGGCGCAGTGGTAGCACAATGGACTCGCATTGGGAAGGATGGTGGTTCAAATCCACCTCCGGCCATCCAGATTTAGGTTTCCCGTGATTTACCTAAATCACTCCAGGCAAGTGCCGGGATGGTTCCTTTGAAAGGGCACGGCCGATTTCCTTCCACATCCTTACCCAAACATCCGAGCGTAAGCTTCGTCTCAAATGACCATACTGTCGATGGGACGTTAAACTCCAAGCTTCCTTCCTTCCTTCCACGGATAATGGCGGACCGGAAATTAGCATTTTCACGGTTGTAGAAAAAACCTTACACTCTACTGATCTTTCACCATTGCGCAAATATCATAGTGTGATTTCATATACATTTACGAGCCACACAAGTCATTGAACACTTATATTACTACATGTAACATGTCACTCAGATTCCTTTATCTTAGCGTTTTGGTTCAAACCTACTCAGAAAGTTCACCTCGGTTAACCTCTCGAGCTGTTTGCGAAGCAGCCTTATCAACATGTCCATAGTTTATGCTATCGTGATGCGGGTATGTCACTACTTTCTCCCCATATTTATGGTACTTCCAAGAAAATGAAATCATCATCTATCACTCGAAATCAGTGTAGTATTGCTGGATACACATACAATACTGATAGCGGTTTTCTGGGTATCTGGGAAGTTTGGAATAAACGACGTTCCTGAAATCAGCCTCTGATAACACCAACATACATTATAACATACCTATGCGTTTAGTAGTCATTCGAGATGTATTGTGTTCATAATTCTGCATCAACAGCGGCTGTAGCTTGAGCCCCTGCAGTTGTAGTCTGCACTTTCTAAAATCGATCATCACAATTGATCGAACTCTTTATCAACTTTGAAACACCTCCTCCATTCTTCCACGTGTTCCTTTCGTGCCGCCTAGTGCAACATGCAGTCACGGTTATCGAATGGGTTGTATACCTCATACCACGCCACCACTGAATACGGTGTCTACAACTTACCTACCCGCTTATGTTATTGTCAACAGTTTCTACATATCATTCATCTTTGATGATACATTATACACCTACAAATTCTGACGCATCAAGCATTATACTAATCAGAAAATGTCGAGTAGTAACTTCAGTCTGTGTATTAACTTCATACCTTCAGTTGTCATTAATAACACAAACTACTCTCGACACACACCAGAACATGTGTACACTTACTACCCTTATTCTCTTAGTTGTTTTATACCATTGTTACCAATGGTGAAATAAACAAAAATGTTCAAATGTTTGTTAAGCTTGTGGGACTTAACTACGGGGTCATCAGTCCCTAAACTTACAAACTACTTATGAACTACTTACGAACTAGGACTGCACAAATATCCATGCCCGAGGGGGGGGGGGGGTTCGAACCTCCGACCGTAGTGGCCGTGCTGACCGTGACTGGAGCGCCTCAGTCACCTCGGCCACCGCGGCAGGCGTGAAATAAACCTTACTACAAAATGTTGACCACTCTGGTAGTACCATTTCATTATTTCGTAATCTCGGCCCATAACTTCCCTCGCAATTACAGGAAGTAAAGCAGGCGTAATTACGTTTTCGTGACTGATAGTACTACACACATAATAAATTAAATAACTAGTGTTAACGGAAGCTCCAAATGAATTGCTCGTCAACGTCAAAGTGTAATTCATAAGATACCACGTGTAGATCAACAGCAAAACAATAAACTAACAACAGCTCTCGTGTTTTGCCGCTTGTGTACTTTAAATGCGATCAGAATTTTTGCAGATTTTCTACCCAATTTCGTGACAGGGCTTTGTTGATGGAAACTGTTATACGATTCGAAAATCGAAGTTCGAGCCAAATTTCCATTTTCTGTAGAATATTCTCAGTTTTGGGCACTTTGCATGTGTGTGAATTTGACAAGCCTTTTTCTTTGATTTTGCAATAGTTATCTAACCCGTCTTGTGTACCACAGAGGTGTCAGACCCCATCTTTCGATAATTTATTTGGTATAAATCTCTCAATAGTCGTCTATATTATTTCTTTGAATGTACACCAAGTCTGATCCACACAGACAGTATTAGTTTAAAAAGACTGGAGATTCTCATTCAAGAACAGAGGCGTGCAATTCGGGTGGCTAGCCAGTGGTTGCCCGCCTCAGATGGAATGGCCCCTTTCTCCGGGGCCCACATAACCCGGTCCAGTTCGACCGGCTCCACTGCACCGGACTGGCCGGCACGAAAATTCGAATCCACCTCAGTTAAAGAGTATCCCCGGCTCCAGCCAATGAGAACTTGCTAGCTGTCAGCCAATAAGATGCTGCGTGATTCTTAACGCACCGTCATGTATTAAAAAAAAAAACCTTTTGTTTAACCTATACCTAACCTACCTTTCACTTTAAAAAAAAAGTGATGTTAGGTATAGGTTAAACAAGAACCAGTATGACATCATTTTGATTCACCTTTGAAGCGTGTGTCTACGAATTTCACTTCCTCAGTAAGCCAACTGCAATGTGAAACTCAACAGCTTTTGAACGATCGAATCCGTAGTGGAGTAGCCGAGCGCTATAAGGCGCCTTGCAGAAGAGCGCGCTGTTCTTCCCCGTCGGAGGTTAGAGACCTCTCTCGGGCAAGGGTGTGCGTGTGTGTGTGGGGGGGGGGGGGCGTTTTCCTTAGATTAGTTTACTTTAAGTAGTTTGTAAGCTTAGGGACTGACAACCGCAGTAGCAAATTCCCATGGATTTACAAACATTTTGTTGTGGCGTTAGGTCAGCGCCACACTCCAGACGCAAGAGAACAATCGTGGAGAAGGCAGTGGTCGACCGACAGCCTATCGCACACGGGCGCCGTGCCTCTTGGAGGGACAAACCGTAGACGCACGCCTTCTAGAAGCTACTGTATCTAGGCCGACATGCATCTGGACGACCCGTCAGAACTCGGATACGAACTACGCAGTAACTAGGTGTCAGTGCAGCTAGCATTGAAAGAAGTCCACGGCGCGAGAAGAGAGAAGAACAGATAGAAGTTGAGTATTGTATTCTTCGGTCAATAATACTTGTTTCACTAATATATAAAGCTATTCTATATGTCTACGATTTCTGCACCGCACCTTTCCTGACAACTAGACAGGGCCGAGTACTCAACAAATGGCAGTGAGGATGTTTCAACAAATGGCGACGAGGTGTTAAAATAGCAGACAACGACCCACATTAAATTGATTACGCTGCGCCATTATTTTGCTTGTTACTTTATTACAGGTCTCGGCAAATCCAGCCTTTAATCTTTTGATTCTACTGCAAGGAATAGTGTCAATTTCTATATTTTTGCAATGTTTCTGATTGTTGTTTTTGCACAATGACTTCCCCCACTAACATAAGCAAGCTTCCTGCGCTCGATGCACAGCAATTAATGCAGATGTTTCAGTTTCAGAGCTAACAAATCGCTTCTCTCCAATCAACCGTGCAACAACTTCTGGCCACACCTGTGCAGAAAAAAAAAAAAAAAAAAAAAAAAAAAAACGCAAGTACCGCTGCAGCAGTCACCACCTCCAGTAATTCCGCCAGTATGAAAAAGCCAACGAGGAATGGATGGAGTGGTTGCAACAGTTTGAAGCATATGTCACAGTTCACAGGTTAGAAGGCACTGTCAAACTTCTTTTTCTGTTATCATGTGTAGTCCCCCCAGCGTTCCGTCTTGTCATGAAACTGTTTCCCACTGCAGAGCCTTCTGAACTTTCTTATGATGCAGTGATAGGAGCCCTCACGTCGTATTATGAATTGAAAATCAATGTAGTGGCCGCTAGGTATCAATTTTTTCGGTGTAAGAAAGGTCCAAATCAAACATATGGGCAGTGGATAACAGATCTTAAAGGTCTCACTAGAAAGTGTAAATTTAAATGTTCGTGTGGAGCTTTGTACTCAGATGTGATGTTACGTGACGCTATTGTCTATAACAGGCATGGCCAACATTTGTGCCCGGCCGAGTATACTGTAGTTCACTACCCCAGCCGCGACTGCGTCGCTAGTGCTACACACGCTGCTGTGCACAGTGCATGGGACAGGAGCGCAACGAAGTCTGCACGCTGCAGCGACGCGGGCACACCAAGGGCCCCTGTGCCTACGTGGCGGTGTTTGGGCATGCCTGGTCTATAATTTAACTGATGTCCGCCTTACGGAACAGATTCTCAAAAAGTCAGATCCGTCTTTCCATCAAGTAGAACAGATTTTGGAACGGTATGATTCAGGTGCCGCGGCAGCGGAGAACTTTGTTTCAATTCTCCTGTCACTACCCGGCGAGCGTGAGGTCGGCCACCGTGCATTTCCGCCTGCCAGCTCAAAGCGTAAACAAGCTGCTGCCGGCCGCGGTGGCCGAGGGGACTGAGGCGCTCCAGTCACGGTCTGCACGGCCACTACGGTTGGGGGTTCGAATCCCCCCTCGGGCATAGATATTTGTGCCGTCCTTAGGATAAGCTAGTTGATCAGTAGTTTGTAAGTTTAGGGTCTGATAACCCCGTAGTTAAGTCCCATAAGCTTAACAAACATTTGAACATTTGAAACAAGCTGCTAGACGCAGAGCCTTGCCAAATGATGAAGTGAATAAGTCGGTGGAGGAAGGAAATAAGTCACTTTTTGGCGATTTTCACTTTTCTACATAAATGTAGTAAACAGACCAAGACACACCTTACTGTGATGAAAGGAACTATGTTTGGCGTCTTCCAGTGGGAATAACACAAGATAGATTTTATACGTGCTGAGGAGAAAGGAATCAAGTCAGTGACTTCTCCACCGCACGTCGCGTTCCACCAGCAGATTTTACTGTCAGCGAACTTGTACTGCACCAACTACATGCTAGATGGCGTTTGCCTGCAGCATGCAGGTGTAGAAAGCGCAACAAAACAGTAAATTGGCGGCAACATTGTCAGGTGTCACGGTTATTGTTGACTGTTGTGATTGAATACCGTCATTCTAAATGTCAAAAGGACATGCGTGGGAGAAATCCATGCATAACCAAAATTCCGGAAAATGTAATAAATTTTATAGATACCCACATCACTTCTTTCCCACTCAAAGAAACTCACTATGCTAGGAAGGAAATGAAATACCTAGATGCACGCTTTGATCTGAAAACTATGAAGAAATTGTTCCTTAAGAAATATACAGATGTATATGTGAAATATGACTTCTATAGGAAACATTTTCGTGAAAATTACAATTTTCATTTCAGATGTCCACAAATTGATGTATGTGGCAAATTTGAAAAACTTCAGGCTAAATCCACATATCTCTGACAGTAGTAAGCGAGCTGCACAACTTGAGTTAGATATTCACAAGTGGCACAGCAGGAAGTGTTATAAATCCATTAAAATAATTGAGCAAGAAAGTATGGGCAGAGATGACATTGTTGGACTAGCTTTCGACTTTATGCAAAACTTGCCCCTGCCAAACATCCCAGTGCAAGAAACATTCTATTTATGTCAGCTGTGGATTAACTGTTTTGCATTTATGGTATCGAGTCCAGGCGTTCTACAGTCTACTTATAACATGAATGTCAAGCGAAAAAGGGAGCGAATGAGGTCTGTTCGTTCCTGTGCCATTACATAGAAAACTATGTATCAAAAATTTTACAGAACTACACCTCTTCTGAGATGGAGCACCTGGACAAAATAAAAATAATACCGTTGTAAGAATGTGCCTTGCATTGAAAATGAAAATTTTTTAAAAATCACTCACAGTTTTCCTGAAAGAGGTCATTCGTTTTTCCCTTGTGGCCGTGTGTTTGGAACACTGAAGAGACAAATACGAAAATTTGATCTAGTATATACTCCTAAAGAGTACGTGGAAATGATAGCCAACAGTATTTCTGAATTTAAAGTCGTTATGGCGGAAAGTAAAGACATAATGGACTTTGATGCATGGTGGGCTTGTCAGATTACAGTGCAATAAAGGGGATGGGGAGGATGAAATTAAGCCGGAACTCGTCAAATACAGATGGTTACACAGGATAATTGAGAAGGCGTGGGAATCGGGACAGGTTCCATCTGACTGGACGAAAGCGGTAATCACGCCAATTTTCAAACATAGAAACAGAAAAAATTGTAGCAACTATTGAGGTATCTCTTTAATTAGCGTTGTAGGCAAAATATTCTCAGGTATTGTTGAAAGGAGAGTGCGAGTATTAATTGAGGAGAAGTTAGATGAAAATCAGTGTGGGTTTAGGCCTCTTAGAGGCTGTCAGGACCAGATCTTTAGCTTACGGCAGGTAATGAAAAAGTTCTATGACTGCAACAGGGAACTGTATCTATGTTCATAGATCTAGAAAAGGCTTATGACCGTGTTCCTAGGAGGAAGCTACTGTCAGTTCTATAAGATTATGGTATAGGATGCGAACTTCTGCAGGCAACTAAAGGGCTTTACGATGACTGTCAGGCAGCAGTTAGAGTAGACGGCAAATTAAGATCATGGTTCGCGGTAGTTTCAGGGGTAAGACAAGGCTAACCTGTTACCACTGTTGTTCATACTATTCATGGATCATATGTGGAAAACAATAGACTGGTATGGAGGGATTAGAATAGGTGAAAAAAAAGCAGTTTCGCATATGCGGATGACTTAGTTGTAATAGCCCATTCGAATGAAAGAGTGCACACTAATATTTCAGAGCTCGATCAGAGGTGCAAGGATTATGATATGAAGATCAGCATCTCCAAAACGAAAGTAATGTCCGTGGGAAAGAGATTTAAACAGATTTAGTGCCAAATAGGAGGAACAAAGTTAGTACAGGTAGACAGTTTCAAGTACCTGGGATGCATTTTCTCACAGGGTGGCAGCATAGTGAAAGAACTAGAATCGAGGTGCAGCAAAGCTAATGCAGTGAGTGCTCAGCTAAGATCTCTCTTCTGCAAGAAGGAAGTAAGTACCAAGACTAAGATAGCAGTGCACCGCTCTATCTTTCGACCAACTTTGTTGTATGGGAGTGAAAATTGGGTTGATACAGGTTACCTTATTCATAAGGTAGTGTTACAGATATGAAAATAGCAAGAATGATTGCAGGTACTAATAGATGGGAACAATGCCAGGAGGGTGTCCATAATGAGGAAATCAAAGAAAACTGAGAATTAACGCCATAGATGAAGCAGCTAGAACGAATAGGCTGAGATGGTGGGGTCATGTTACACGCATGGGAGAAGCAAGGTTACCTAAGAGACTCATAAGCTCAGCAGCGGAGGATAAGAGGAGTCGAGGTAGACTAAGAAGAAAGTACTTAGATTCGGTGTAGAATCATTTTGAAGTGAAAGGCATAACATCAGACGAGGCACAAATGTTAGCATTGAATAGGGATCATGGAGGAATTTTATTAGAGGTACTATGCTCCAGACTGAACGCTGAAAGGCATAATCAGTCTCTAATGATGATGATGATGATTATGATGATGATTCTACATATTTGGACCTCTGCTGCCTTCACTATTTCATTTCTTGAAGCTATCTGTTCATACTCTACTGTGATATTTCTCGCATTTCTGACAATTGTTGCCTGAAGCTGCATCTCAAAATGTTCAAATGTTTGTATAGTTTATGGGACTTAACTACGGGGTCATCAGTCCCTAAACTTACAAACTACTTATGAACTACTTACGAAATAGGACGGCACAAATATCCAAGCCCGAGGGGGGATTCGAACCCCCGACCGTAGTGGCCGTGCAGACCGTGACTGAAGCGCCTTAGTCCCCTCGGCCACCGCGGCCGGCAAGCTGCATCTGAAACATTCAAGAACCTCATGTTCCTTCAATTTAATCATGTCCTATCTCCTTATTTTCCTGCCTTTCTGCAGTTTTTCAGTTTCAGCCTACAGTTTGTAAGGTGCCTGCCTACTTGAAGCGAGCAATAACCCCTTCCCAACTGCTCCCCGTATATGTAACTCGTGTAATTGATTGCGAATGGTCATTGCAGGACGGCAACTTCGCCGTAATATGAGTTAAGGGAATATTTGCTTGACTTGGCGGTGGGGGAGCGAGGGTGACCGCGGGGAGCCCGCATGCTGCTCTCGGCCGCAGCTGCCCTTCGTAGAACTCAGTGGGAGCATTCACACAATGGCCGCAGTATGTCAACTGTCGCTGGCGAGGTGGATTGCTTACGTAAACACACGCCGCAGCCCAACCGTCAGCGAGACAGGTGAACAACCTGACACAGAGCATGACCCTGAGGAGATCTATTTGCAGGCGGTGATAGGCCGAATATCGCCTTCTCCATGTACCACTACGCGTAAGACGTGGAGGGAGCGATCTCGAAAACCCATAGGCTAACCTTTGAAATGACTGTCGATGATTGGTGCAGACAGTTTTGGGAGGAATTTTTTCAGCGGAGAGCCGCTGGCGGAGGCAGTCGTCTGACAATCTCTCCCTGGGCAGTCGCTTAGGTGACTTCTCTGGAGATTTTGCTTGAGCAGTGTTTTGTTTTGTTTGTGCGTTTAGATCGTGATAGTAAATTAAAGTAGTGTCCAGAAACTCTCTGTTCACTTCTGATTTATATCGAGATCTGCCAACGTGCAGGCAAAGCCAAATACCTCTTACCGTTTCGTGGCTAGTTGGTGTTTTTGAGAGCAGTTTTCTCTGAGTGGGTGTTCAGCCAGTATAGTAAGCTTCTGTGTCTCGTTCACTTGAATGGAGACGTAATTCAGCTTTCGCGTATTTGAATATTGTGTGGGGGAATATTTGAAGAATCTTCTGTACCGACAGTCGAGGCTCCAGATCACTTGTTCACAAACGCAGTGAAGAAGAAGTACGCAGCTTCCTTGTTGGGCAACCGCCTATTCACTGACCTGTATGTCTCTATCTCTAGAAAAGCACAGACTCAGGCTGATCTCTTGGCAAGTGACATCAGGAACTCGTACGAGTTAGATAAACACCGATAGCGATGTACCCGATACTCCACAATTTATTTCGCGTCCTTTCCAGTCTTCGACGGCAGTCCACTGCGACGGTGTACGGTAACGTACATTTGCGCACCGGCATTGTAACCATTTTGTTGGCTGTTTCCCCTGCATCAAAATAGGGCGTTCTAACTATTCACCGTCCAGCAGTGATTATCACTATCAAATTTATACGCCCTCCAGTTCAGAGTGAGAGTAGTAACTAAGGACCCCCATCACTACCAAAGTTTTGCCAATTACATCACAGTAGTATAATTTTTTTTGTCATCAGTATGTGCTTTCCCTTGTACTTTATTATGATAGGATTATTATAAATTTTGAACCCCTTTGTGCAATGTGCCACTTGTTTAATCCAATAAATGAATTTCGCTTGAGCCTCTGTTAATCTTTCATCATTCCTCGTCACACTAAAGATTTATCTCTTTGTTTGATTTTTTTAAATTGTTTGTATGCCTCTTAATTTTTGAGCAAGAAGCTGTTGACCATCTGCTACCTTAAAGAAGTTCACTATTTTTTTAATAGGGAATACACCTACTGTGATACGATGCTACCACTCAGGTATCATAATTTGTCCTGCTTCCTCTCAATATCAAACAGATCCCCCCATGCATTTGTTTATGAGTGAGGTGTATTACAAGTTCATAATAAATAAGATATGGTCAGAGTCTATATCTGCCCCTGCATATGTCCTACAGTTAAAAACCTGGTTCTGAAAACTATGTCTTAGGATTGTAAAATCTATCTGGTAGCTTCCGGTATCTCCTGGTCTTTTCCACGTAGACAACAGTCTTTGGTGATTCTTAAATCAAGTGTTATTATCATAAAATTATGTTCGGTGCAAAGTTCTATCAAGCGGCTTCCTCATTCATTTTCCCCAATCCATATTCACATACTATTTTTCCTTCCCTTCCTTTTCCTATTACTAAATTCCAGTGGCCCATCACAATTAAGTTTTCTTTTCCCTTAACTGTCTGAATAATTTCTTTATCTTCTCATATATTTCTTCGATCTCATCATCATGGGCAGAGTTAGTTGGTATATAAACTTGAACCACTATGATCAATGTTGGCTTCGTATCTATCTTGTCTACAATAATGCGATCACTACGCTGCTCATAGTAGTCACCCACACCCCTATTTTCTTATTCGTCATTAGACCTACTCCTAAAATACCCCCAACTGATTTTATATTTATAACCCTGTACCTACCTCACCAGAAATCCTGTTCATCTTTTCTTTTGCAGTAAAACACATTATTAACGATATTTGTAAAGAAGAATTGAGAAATCTCATGTGAAGGGAACAGCTGGGAGCCGGCCGCGGTGGCCGCGGGGACTGAGGCGCTTCAGTCACGGTCTGCACGGCCACTACGGTCGGTGGTTCGAATCCCCCCTCGGGCATGGATATTTGTGCCGTCCTAGTTCGTAAGTAGTTTGTAAGTTTAGGGACTGATGACCCCGTAGTTAAGTCCCATAGACTATACAAACATTTGATTTTTGAACAGCTGGGAAGTCCTCTTGGATAACCAACTGATACCCGATGGACCCACAAGACTGTTTGGCCGCCCACCTGCACAAGATCTCCATCGTGCCATCTCCAGAATGTATTCTGTGTCACAAGAGTGGTACTATAATGAACAGTGATCATTTAAAAGAGTGTTCAGAATTGCACAATTGTAATTTAGATTTAACAAAATTGTATTGGGAAGCAAGAAGGCGAATGACGTTAAGTCAAGAGCCGGAACATTAAAATAATAATAATAATAATAATGTTCATCTTTTCACCGAATTTTATAATCCCACCTATATCTAACTTGAACCTATCCATATCTCTTTTCGGATTCTCTAACCTCCCAACCTGAATAAGGGATATATAATTATGGATATCACTAGAAAAATTGACGTAACTTCCACCCAACCTAGAGTACATGCACAAACATATAATCATGAATACAATCATATATGAGAAAGTATGAAATCCCACTGTACATATAACCAAAATTACTAATTAGTGTGAGAGAAAAGAATTCGGAGAAATTATGAGAAACCAACTTCTTATGGTATGGCGTGGACCGTCTCCAAGACTTTTTACATCGTATGAACTGCATACACGAAAACATAACGTTTACTATGGAGCTCGAGAAAAATGGTAGTTTGCCATTTTTAGATGCTTTCGTGTGACACAGAAGTGATGGCTCACTTGGTCATTCGGTATACAGGAAACCCACTGATACAGATTTGTACTTACAAGCTACTAGTTGCCACCATCCGGCACAAACAATGGACGTCCTCAAGACTTTAATCCAAAAAATGTTCAAATGTTTGTTAAGCTGAAGGGACTTAATTACGGGGTTGTCAGTCCCTAAACTTACAAACTACTTATGAACTAACTAAGACTAAGAAATATCCATGCCCGAGGGGGCATTCGAATCCCCGACCGCAGTGGCCGTGCAGACCGTTACTGAAGCGCCTCAGTCTCCTCGGCCACCGCGGCCGGCAGACTTTAATCCATCGAGCCCATACCATCTCTGATGCCGACAGCCTTCACACGGAACTGGAACACCTGCAAACAGTATTCCTAAAGAATGGATATACAAGGAAGCAAGTAAATCGAGCGATGCACACCTCCAAACGACAGAACAAGGAAGAATTCAAATCGACTGCTTATCTCCCATATATTGGGAATATTTCATTGCAGCTAGGCAGAATACTAAAATACTATATAGCAACAGTCATCTCTTGCCCTCCTCCTAAAATTTCATCGCAGTTTGGTTCTGTCAAAGACGATCTGGAGCTGCGTAAAGCAGGTGTTTACAGGGTTCAGTGCGAGTGCAGCAAGTCATATATAGGGCAGACGACGTGCACTGTGCAGGAGCGCATTGTGGAACACCAGCGTAATACTCTGCTTCTCCAACCCACCAAATCCTCACTCGCCGAACATTGTATTTCCACAAGTCATTCAATGAACTACAGTGAAACGAAAATTGTGGCCCACACATCAAACTTTGGGAGCTCAATTATTAATGAAGCTGTGGAAATAAGACTGTCTGACTGTGAAACCCTTATCAATCGAGACAGCGGTTTCCAAATAAATGCTGCATGGAATCCTGTCATTGAAAAACTTCGTAGTCGGCGTAGTTTCCTGCAACTGAATGACAATGATAATCGAACTGCTATCGAAGCGGCAAGCCTCCACCACGGAGGGCGCTCTGAGCAGCGTACGTAGCTGTAGTGAACGCGCACGCTAAGTATGCGCATGCGCAATGTCGGCTGAATTTGGCATAAATAGCACAGCTCAGTGCGTCTTCGCCAGTACTTCGGCGGTACTCAACTGAAGATGGCCAGAACACTCTGCGCTGAAATATCGTGGCAAGAAGTTACAGACATCCGGCAGTTCGCCGAGATTTTATGGAAAAATTCTTATGGTATATTTATGGAAGTAACAAACCATTTTGATATCATTGTGGAATGATTTCTTTTACCGTACCACCAGCAATACCGATACAGAAAGTTGAGGGTATCGTATTAATTTACATCGAAATTTTCCAATTAAAAGACTCTAAATTGTAGAAAGTAGTGTGGAGTAAATTGAAAGACGGGTAGGTAAACTAATGAATACCGGTTCATCACGGCGCCTTTTGAATGTAAGCAATAGTGGCATTTACACTTAGAAGCATGTTAAAGGTGAACTTTGGAACAAAAATTTGGCGATAATTTCATTACAAATACTGCAGAACGCGTCGTATGCTCTGCGGCCTGGGCTTGGCCGTGGCTAAGTCTAGCCAGCCTGGCCGACCCAAGCGAGCCGGCAGCCGGCAGCGGGCTGACCGCCAGTCACAGCGGACTGCCGTGCATGGCTCTGTTCAGGATAGCGTTAGGCGAATTTTTATTTGTTCTTTTGAATAAATTTACTTTTCGTTTAATTTTATTTCGATTTTGCGATTCTGATAGCCTCGCTATGACCACCCTGTGTTCACTAACCCCTGTGGTGGTTTTGATGTTCTTTATTAGATCCGCACTATTTGTTGTTAGAAAAATTCGTTTTCACAACCATTTACTATTCTAGTTCATGAACGACTTACTGTAGATAATTTTCGGAAAATGAGTGCACTACAATTTTGGATGAAATTTTACGCTTGCCTCCGATGTTGAATATGTATTCTTGCAACATATCGAGGTTTAGTAAAGTCACCACTAATTAAAATTTTATCATCTGGGTACATGTTTTAAAATTTAATATAAATTTTGACTGGACATTTCTGCAACCGAATCGACGATTTATTCTGTTTGTCAGGTATAACCCCGGCCCATGCCAACTTACGGGAAGTATCTACCTGAGTTTCGCTACAGGATAAACCGTTTGTGACACCAATAAATACGAAATCACCTATTTTGTTCAATATGTCCTTTATTGACGCCATGTGTACCTCTGTAAAAATTTCATCTGAACTTGTCTCCAGCTTTAGCTATGTACAGGGTGGTCCAAAAGTTCGGAAACACCCTGATCAAATCCAAATGGAGTAACAAACAAAGAAACAGAGTCCCCACACATAAGGAACAGCAGGGGGGAAACTTACAGGCTATGCCAACAACATGGCGGCCATCTTGAAAGCCGCCATCTTGGATTCAACTCCAAATCTTCAAATGGGAATGTGGTCATGTGACATATCAAACAGATAGAGAATTTCATCAGAAAAACAATGCCGTTGTTATTTTAAACATGGGTTTATTCATTCTCGAGTTATAGCCAACGTCTTGGGGCAGCGATGAGACGCTCGGCAGCGTGCGTATTACGTACTGAGAAGTCATAAAATGGAGTTTGCAAGGTTGCAAAGTGACTATCCCATGCCTGATATATTACATGTCTTTAAATGTTTGGTATAATTTACTCATGCTAACGTTTTAATCACTATTTCCTTATTTACAGGTTACAAAATGTCATTAAGCACACGGGTCTTTGCTGAGGATTTCAACAGTCATCACCCAAACAGACAGCCCATCACTCGCAGCGCAGTTGCCAAGCTTTTGGCCAAATTCCGAGCAACAGCTTCTGTCGCAGATAAACCGAAGGCTGGAAGACCAAAATCCGCCACCAATGAAGCAAGAACAGTGAGCGTGTTGGCATCATTTAGCAAGAATGCGCAACGGACTACTCGTCGCCTGTCAAAAGAACGTGGGGTTAGCCGTACCTCCATACTGCGAATTTTTTCGCAGCACAAATGGCTCCTGTACATATGCTCCAACACATGAACGAGGATGACCCAGACTGTCGGGTACAGTTCGCAGAATGAGTGACACAGCAGCTGCAGATAAACCCACGTTTCTCCTATCAGGTGATGCTCAGTGATGAAGCTAATTTCTTTATCAATGGCGAAGTGAACCAGCAGAATCATAGATACTGGTCCGACACAAATCCACACTGGAGTGATGTTTCCAAAACGGTCGACTCACAAAAAGTTATGCTCTTGTGTGGTGTGTGGTGTACCAAAGTCGTGAGACCTTTTTTATTGATGGTACGCTAATAGCCAACGGTTATGTGACATTATTGGATGAAGTCGTTGTTAACGGAGGACGGGACATTTCCGGAATTCTCCCAGCATGATGACGGGCCGAGATCGTAGTTGGTCGCCCATCCCCGTGCCTCCGACCACCTCCATCACGTGTCGCGCCGCGAGTCTTCGCGCCGCGCCGCAACGTAGCCCCTAGGCAACGCTCCACTTCGCTGCGTCACCGAGACCTCCAGCGACGCCGTCCCTCCGCGCCCAGCCCTGGCCGACGGCGTGAGTCGTACGAAGACCTTCGGCGCCTCGACAAGGACACCCGTGTGGTCGCGGTTCAACGGCTCAAGACGGGGTTGTTGGAAAAGGACACTACCGACGCCGACCTGGCCATGGAGGCAGGCACTCTTCCGATTTCGTCAGTGAAACGGAAGACAGAGGACAATGACGCTCACCGCCGACGAGCTCGCCATTCCGTCGGAACTTCGGTGAGCGACGCAGATATGTCCGTCACAGATTCCACAGACACGGAGGAACTGATACAGCCGCCCCCGCCCCTCCTCCCCGGTGAGCGCCTAGATTGGTCCGCGCTTCCTCCAGAGGATGAAGGTGGGACGTGCACAGTTTTTTGTTTTGTTTTTAGTTTTTACGTGTGAACACCCGGCTTCAGTTTTAACTGATTTAGAATTTTAGCCGGCTTTTTACGTTTCTTTTACCGATTTTAGTGTGACGTTTCGATTCTCCCTGTTCTGCAACGCTTTAACTGGTTTTCTCCATTTTCATGTGTATGGCCTATGTGTGTGCCTTGGTTTGGTCTCTTTGATTTTATTGTATGACTAGCTGAAAGTCCGGTGCTGCCCGGGTTTTTATTTATTATAGATTAAAACTTTGTGCGTGATGTGGCGGTTTTCCATGAACGTTACTGTTTATGTGTTCATATCTCAAGAACTACATGTCCTACTGTGATACAATTTAGAAAATACACGCAACTATATGCGTGTATACTGTCTGTAAAATTTCCTGTGGCTACAATGTATAGTGTAGAAATTATGAATTGTAACGTCATACCGAATGCCTTAGTTTTACTACATAAACAGCGGACAAGTAGTACGCGAGAAACTGTTTTCCTTCCATCGTTTTGCTATGGTTGTCAGCGAGAAAAAATTAATAAAGGTTTTAAATTATTTTTAAAGTTTGTTGCAAGTCGATAAGTACTCCCATTCTCATATAGCGTATTTATAAAGTCTCGCTGCATTATAAGGCATTTTTTGCGATTCCTATTGTTTATGAGGTCATATCTTTTGAACCATGTGTCGCTATTCTTAACACATCAGCAATTGTTACCTCACGGTAAGGAATATGTGCACCGGATTTGGTTGAAATCGATCCAGTAGTTTAGGAGAAAATGAGCAGCATTTTCGCGAAATGCAGTGTTTTCCGTGCACCTCATTGTTTATGACGTCATATCTCATGAACTATGTATCGTACGTGAATATTACACTTACGGCGACCGTCCTCGTGGACTGAAGCTTACGTGTACAAAATTTGAAAAAGATTGGATCAAAACTGTAGATTTGTATGCAACACGTACATACATACGGACACACTGCTTTATATATATTAGAAGATTTTCCTCCAGGTCTTGAAGTGTTTTAACTGTTACTTTTAGTAGTACATGCGGGCGGTCACAGTTCATGATAGTTTCTTTCACAAACGAGTGGCGCGCCGATTTGTGGCGATTCTTTCTCTATTAACGTCACAACTATACCTAACTATGGTATAGGAACCCGATACCGACTTTGGACTAGACTGGATTGTTTTTCCCACTTACGCTCGTTGATGGACTGGACCGTGCACAGTTGTGCCTGGTTCCCTCATCTATGGAAGTTGGTATTTTTCAAATGTTTAAATGTTGAAATGTTTGTAGAGTCTATGGGACTTAACTACGGGGTCATCAGTCCCTAAACTTACAAACTACTTATGAACTACTTACAACTAAGGACGGCACAAATATCCATACCCGAGGGGGGATTCGAACCCCCCACCGTAGTGGCCGTGCAGACCGTGACTGGAGCGCCTCAGTCTCCTCGGCCACCGCGGCCGGCTTGGTATTTTTATGACGACTATTACCTGGTAACGCAAGGTTTTCCTCTGAATTCGTGTTATGGCGTACACTTGACCGTTCATTTAAGGACATTAATTTACATTCTCCCCAGAGGACTCCCTTGTGTTTGTATTTTTTGCGAGGTGTGAACTTTTCATTTTTTTTGATCAAATGTTCAAATGTTTGTTAAGCTTATGGGACTTAACTACGGGGTCATCAGTCCCTAAACTCACAAACTACTTATGAACTACTTACGAACTAGGACGGCACAAATATCCATGCCCAAGGGGGGATTCGAACCCCCGACCGTAGTGGCCGTGCTGACCGTGGCTGGAGCGCCTCAGTCACCCCGGCCACCGCGGCCGGCCATATTTTTTTTTTTTTTTTTTTTTTTTTTTTTTTTTGTGTCCTATAGTACAAACCTGTGGCAACCTGTTTTGACTGGTTCCCTTTTTTCTTCTTGTTTTTCTCTCGTTTATTTTATTCGATAGATTTTTTTTAAATTTATTTATGTATTATTTTGGTTAGTCCCCATGTTACTTTCCCGGCGACGAACTTCGCGACCGACACTTTACCTTCAGGAGGTGGTATTATGTTGTAGGATTTTCTTCCTTTTTCTGTTTCCACGTTACTTTTATTCGTCGGTTTTAACAGTTTTCCATCGAGGACTGATTATTTCGTTTCGTATCTTGAATTATGACAAAGAGATTTTTTGCTTTCATTTCTTTTGTCCATGTCATTGCCAACAGCCTGTCAATATCCCATGATGGATGACATATTTTACGCAACGCGGGACATTTTACCGACGATCTTAAGTATAGCTGAGAAGCTCGCCAATCTCGCCAATCGTCCACTGGAAGGTGAGGAAAGAATTCTGGACCGCTTCCAGGAGGATCCTACTTAGAGTACTAGAAGCACCGCCCGCAAACTGGGTGTATCGCATACTATCGTTCATCGCATTTTGAAAGAGGAGTGTCTACGGCCTCACCACATTCAGTGCGTACAAGCATTGAAAGAACAAGATGTTCCTCGAAGACGTGATTTCTCACATTAGTTTTTGTCACACATGGCAGGGCATGATTTTGTCAACAACATAGTCGTCACCGATGAAGTGTGTTTCATTCGCGACGGAGTAACTAATTTCCATAATATTCGTACAGAATCCCCGCCACGTAGTGGCAACACATTTTCAGCTACAATTTTCCGTAAATTTGTGGGCGAGTATGCTCGATGAGTACGTTATTGGGCCTTATGTTTTACCTCTACATTTTCTGGTAACTATTACCGAGCGTTTGTAGAGGAAACATTGCTACCAATGTTGTTAGAGGACATTCTGTTAGGGAAAAGTCGTAACATGTGGTACCTGGACGATGGTGCTCCTCCCAACATTGGTCACAGAGTAAACAGATTTTTGGATAGACGATTTCCAAGACAATGGATTGGGCGTTCGGGTCCACGTCGATGACCAGCACACAGCCCTGATTTAAATCCACAGGATTTTTACTTCTGGCGCCAATGAAGGAAATTGTTTATGCTTAGCAAGTTAATAATGTGCGCGAACTTATTCAGGATTATTGATACTGCCACTACCATAAGGCAAATATGCGAGTGTGAGGAAACTTTGTTCGCTGTCCTGAAGCATGTGTATGATCGAATGGTATTGTGTAAAAGGAAACAAAGTAATCTGGGTTTCATTTTCCTTAGTGTTCTGGGTTGGGTTGGGTTGTTTGGTCAGGATAGGGGGCCTAAACTACTGAGGTTATCAGTCGCCTGGAGGGGAGGGGAAGGTGTGAGGATAGGAAAGGAGGGGAAGGGGAAAGGAAAGGCAGTCCGGGGAGTAAAGAAGGAAGGAAGACTGTATTAGCTTGGGGCCCCGTGCTCGCCACGCACGTACTTAACGAAAGAACCGTGAGCCCCCTGAGGAAAATAAACTGAATTTAATTTTTGATACTGTTGTGTTGTAAAAAGAGGAAATTATGATTGTACGTAATGCACAATTACTAGGTAACTGGTCGATTTTGTTCGAAGGGAAACACATTTACTTTGATATCAGGTTTTCTTTACTACCACGACCTTCATTATGGTACTGTAAAAGAGGAAATACCGGTTGTACTTAATTTATTGTTTATGAAAAATGAATTACACATTCTTGACAACCCAATGGCTATTCAAATTGCTTGTTTCAGCAGCACCTAGCCGCCGTGCCGCGTCGTTGTACACGTCCGATGTTTACATTTCTCGTTACGCAGTGCATTCGCACGCTCTATGTCGCACCCGCAAGCGCATGCTAGCAGCGCGGATAGGCTAAAGTCTCGATCAGCGGCATGGGTAGCGTCGCGATGCGTCCGTAGCAGTGTTAGGTTGGCAACGTAGTACATTTCGAGTAGCCTATGGCGTGTACGATAATTCAGTTACTGACTGTACAAGGGTACATCGACGAATATTATTAATTTTTACAAATATGTCATGATTTTAAGGGTTGTGGTTAGGCAGCAACCTAACAGTTCAGCTTCAATTGTTGTGAACGAATGTTGTGATTCTTAGGAATATGTCATGATTTTAAAGGATGTGGTTAGACAGGAACCGAAGAGTGCAGATTAAATTGTTCCAAGCGTTTTACCAAATTATGAACATTGAAAAAATTATTGTAATTCGTATCATTTGAGAGACAGACACACACGTATTTCGATTTACATAACAACAAAATGTTACATCTGAACAGAAAGACAGTGCATGTGGAGAAACGTAGTTTTGTAGTGTGTGATCTTCTACATTCGAGCGCTATGATTCATTTAGAAAATAAAATAATTTAAACGTGATATTAACACATTCATTTTCACATCTTGTAAACACTGTGTTCCGCCATTCATCCCAGCATAAACAGCAACTGTTGCCAACATTGCCGCTTCACGTCACGTAAATACATTAGGCCATGGCGCTGATCGAGACTTTTACCGCGCGGATATGCCCCGCGGTTACAGGGTCCTCTCGTGTATCGTCAGTCGACAGTGTAAACAGAAGTACGCCTACCATCAGCCCCACATGTGATATCGTCAATGCCCGCGCCGTGGCCTGCAGAGGGCGCCGCTCCCGCCGACACATGTGCAGCTCCGTACCAAAGACCTTGTAAAAATACCTAGACACCCTGGCGGCGCTGCTGTCGCGGGATAATTTGAACCTTCGCCCGGCCGCCATAATAGTGGCAAGCATCAGATAAATACGTGTGTTATTAGCAGGTGAATCGTGTATTCAGTAGCTACTGTGGGTTATATACGCAATTGATAGTCACTTCTGTATTGTTTGACATGACAGGAAGCACGATGTTGAAGAGCTTCTCAGCGTTTAAATACATAAATTAATTGAAAGGAATAAAAAGATCGAATATTGTATTCCCATTTATATTTCTCAGGAATACAAGTAGCCATACTACTTGTGTTCAGAGGTAGTTACTCTTGCTTAACAGACTGTTAGTCAACACAATATAAGATTGAATTAAATAAACAACTGGCTTTTATAATATTAGTAGCTCTTAAAAAGAAGCTACTTTAGGCAATACTGTTTCCCGCGCCGTGGCCATTTTATGATTGTGTAAATTAACTTTTGTGGTCACGAACTTAGTTGCCCCAATGCAGTTCGAATTTTTGTTTATGAAATTAATATTAGCAACTTGTAATGCAGAATTGAAAAGTAATCTGCTTTACATATCGGTATAACAACTGAAAGGGATTTGCAGACCTGTGTATAGTTCCATATATGAACGGCACATAGGCACTAAGGTATTTGGCTTACAGCATTAAAATGCTAATTTTTTGTTTTGCTAGATACCATAAAGCTAATGTAAGATACCTTAGTTAAGAAAAGTTATGGCATAATTCGTGTTCTGAAAAGAATTTGATAGTGACTGATTGCTGTATTCACAACCTAAGAAGCTATTTTTCAGTTATGTATCTGATGGCATATTTCACTTTCACAATCAATTTTTAACATTAGCTGTTTCAGACAGCCGTGTTTGATTTTTTGATGCTATGAAAAATCTAAATATTGGAGAATACAGCATTGAAGCAGAGACGTAAAGTGTGAAACTCTTCCGAAGTAAATGTTTCTACAAAAGTTTCACACTCGTAGAACATACTGAGAAAGTGCCAAAAAATCGTGTCTGACGATATTCAAGGAGTCTGAAGCTGTTTCGTACTTATATATTTCAATTAGACATAGTTTTCGTGACTTGACTCAAATGAGTACTCTCTCTAATCAGAAGAATCTTACGCACATTTAAAGTTCGCGCGGAAGTTTGACACTACAATGGCCGCCCAGGCGCTCTTCAATTTGTCCGCTGTACGCAGTCGGCCGCTTACGCAATTGTGGGGGCTTGCTCCGTACAGCCGGACACCGCCAGCGCGGCCTGCACACATAGCGTGCTTCCTCGACTCCATGACAACCACGGTCGGCGTCGCCTCGCAATGTAGCTCCCCGCAGAGGCCGCTACAATCGCAAGCAGACACGCTACAGCTGACTCGGGTATGGTGGGCGTATTCCTACGCTACCCGGCTTTTATAAGCCCACGCAAGACCGAATCGGGCTGTCTTGTCCTGGTCTTCGCCTTCCACGCCGTCAGGACGTCTCGTTACGCTTCTAGATGCTCGACTCGGACGCCAATACGGACTTCGCTCTTGCTGCCTGCCACCGACAAACCTTTGTGTAACAGATTGTGTCGCAACACTTGTTGTAATAAATTTTATTTGGGTTAAGCCCACGCCTAATGTTCATTGTTGTGAGCCACCTTGGATGCAACACTACAAATATTTGGTTTTACGAATCCAAACGTGAAGTATATAATTCAACAATATTTCATTAGACTTTTTTGTCAATGTACCATCTGTATAATTTTTGCGGCTTATACCGTTTAAACAATGTATAATCACCTAGTCCAAACCCCACAGCCCTTGCTACACATGTAGCCGGTTGTTGCATCTACTAGACGCCAGTCCTATTCAGCGAACCCTGAACCCTACCACCTAATGGCGCATGTCGAGGAATCTGCAGCCAACACGATCGCAGAACCGTCTGAGCCTCTGTTTCAGACCCTCCACCCGGCTCAGTACCAGAGGTCCACAGTCGGTCCTGTCAACTATGATGCCGGTGGTGATATCTGCCTTGAACTTGCAAGCAGGAATTGCAGTCTTTACCATGTCAGATAGCTGTTTAAACCCGAAGAGAATCTCTTCCGAATCAAAGCGACAGACATCTATGGTACCGACACGAGTCACCACATGCAGATGACTGCATCTGTACTCCCATGGAATCCGGAAGGACCCTTTCCACATCTGTAATGACTCCACCGGGTATGCACACGGAGTGCGCAGTGGCTTTCTTACCAGAGGTCCGAAACGGGCACCGAAATGTTGCTTAATAGCTGCCAGTGGGCGTTATGACGTCACCAGCACGGCCCGCTCAACACCACCTAGAAGACAAGGCCTTACAACAGGCCGTGCCTACGTCACACTTAGAGGCCGCGGCCGCCATCTGACTGGCCGGCCGCTGCGCGGCGGTGGGCGTGCCCCAGCCAACAGCCAGTGAGGTGGCGGAAGGGGCCTCTAAGTGTGACGTAGGCACGGCCTGTTGTAAGGCCTTGTCTTCTAGGTGGTGTTGGCCCGCTGCGCTCGTGGGCCTGCCGATGCGGCTCGCCTGCCTTCGCCGGGCCGGGTACTACCCGCAACAGATACTCGAGTCGTGTTGTGGGTTACACGGAACCCGTAGAGGCCGGCGGGTCGGGTCGGCGGGCACAACGGGTACAGTGGGCCAAGCCGGCGGACCCACAGGTACAGCGAGTCTTGTAAGACGAGCCAAGCTGAGCCTGGCCTGTGGCTGTTACCGAAGACTTGCAGAATTTCCTTACAGATAAAAGTCACGCATGCCAATTATCTACGTGGCTACCTCTTCTTTATACATACAGTGCTTGTGTATTAGCTGCCTCTGCTTTATTCCAAACTCGATGAAATTATCACTTATCACTTTCAAAACAAGAGGAAGGTCACTCTTACATAAGATTCGTGTAGTGCATGGCGGCTTCTGAAAATCTAAAGTTTTATTGCGACCTTCATTAAATTTCGCACACTTACTGATCAAAACTAAGGGAAGGTCACTGTCTACATAAGATTCGTGTGGTTCATGGCGGAGGGTACTTCACATGCGAATTCTCTAAAATCTATAGTTTTATTACGATCTTGATTAAATGTTACACTCTTGACTTTCAAAACAAGAGGAAGGTCAATATATACAAAAGATTCGAGTGGTACATGGCGGAGGGTTTTTCACTTTTAGAATTCCACAAAATCTATAGTTTTATTGTGATCTCAACGAAATTTCGCACACTTGCTGATCAAAACTGGGGGAAGGTCACTGTCTGCATACGATTCGTGTGGTACATGGTGGAGGGTACTTTACTTACGAATTCTCTGAAAGGTAATGTTTTATCAGCTATCTGCGAAACTCTAGTTATTACATCACAAAACAACCGTTTTATTTTAACTCCATACGATTTTATGTAGAAAACTGTGTTAATATAAAATATATTATGCATTCGCTCCAGTTATTCTATAGCAACATTTTCTTCACGCATTTTCCTTCACCAGAATATATAAAAACGATTGCACCGTGTTTTGCTAACGCGCTGCTGCATTGTTTGTCCGCAAAACAAAAACTTTATATTCTTAATATTCGTTTCGTTTACTTTTCTGTTGAATAATGAATTAACAGAATGTACAGTTGAAACGACAATTAATATGTCGACTCTTCCCTCGGGCATAGGTGTGTGTGTTGTCCTTCGTGTAAGTGTGCTTTGACAGTATCTATCGTGAAGGGGTGTAAGTGTGCTTTGACAGTATCTATCGTGAAGGGGTGTGATAAAGGTGTTTCGTCCTACGTGCGCAGTGCGCAACAAAGCAGCACAGCAGCTGACCAGGCCGGACGCAAAATAAGACAGGCTGCACAGCGTAGTCTAATGGGTCCGGCAGACTGTGAGGAGACATGACGCTGGCTGTGTGTCGCTGCAGCGGAGGCACAATTTCCAGCGCCACGCACCACACTACGCACGACAGCACAGGCAAGCGGAAAGGGAAGGCGAGGAGCGGGCAAGCAGTCTACCGCACGCTGTGTATCCAAAGTGGCACTATTGTTGTTCATAACGTTCCAATGTTAGTAACCTATTGGACCATACTGCTATGGTCATCTGTCTGCAGACTTACAAACTAGTCAAACCAACTTACACTAACGACAATACACACACCAGCTTCGGGAGTTGGTACGTTTATCTTTACTTGGTTGTCATTTTTGGTATCAGTTATTTAATGGAAAATGGACTTATGATTCGAAACCTAGGTCATTCTTTATTAATAAATGAAATAAGGATTTCGTTTAGTTAAAACACAGACAATTGTGACCTTTCCTTGCTTACCGTATCTCAAAAATACCGCCATTTCCGGTTCATTTGCAATAGTCTCTTGCAAATTACACTGATGTAAGTCAATGGCGTGCTATATAACTCCATATTATACTTGTTAACATTGCCTTTAAATCATTGCGATGTAAAATCAGCATCACTTACCTTCGTAGTAGTTTGACATCGTCCAGATTTTTCATTCATTCTAATACATTTCTATGGTGATATGAATTTTTAATGCACTAATGAATAAAGCAACACTTCGTCGGCAAAATGAGTCTGAAATATGACGATTAATGTGACCACGTGATTCCCAATGCGCAAGGACGGAAATGGGAGTGCCAGTGTCTCGAAAACGAATTACCATATCTTTCTGCTCGGTTTCAAATGAAAAGTAGGAATATTGTTTACATTTCAAACACAGCACTCTTTGAGCAAAGTCGACTGTACTAAAAACTCTATGCAATATGTTTTTTACCACAGCACACTCTTCATTTTCGTGCAATACTTCACTTAATTTGATGCAACACCGAAACTGTACACAGTAACAGTAACGAAAATAAACTTACTTCAAACTATAATATATGTAAAAAATTATTTTATTATGCGAATAGTTTTCTTAATATGAAGTGACAAATGTTTCACTTGATCTGCAAGAACATTTTAGTGAGGTGAAAGAATTATTAAATTTTATTGAGTGAATTTTGAGAGTGCAGAAACAATGTGTAGAGCTGAACGTCAGTAAAATGATATGAAGTTGTTGTCTCGACAGATTTAAGAAAGACTGATAAATACTTGATCTGAAAATCAAGCGTGAAAAATTTCAACAGGATAGTAAGAAAACTAAATTTTGTCGAAGTCCATAGGTAAAGTAGCCTCCGCCATTCACCACAGAGAACTCCTCTTTTTTGGAAGACCAAGTGGGCAATATTTCATCAAGATCGGAATAAAACGAGATTTGTATGAATCACAAACGTATGGAAACTCTTGTATCCCGGTATAGAGGCAGTGGCGTAGACAAACGTGTCGATTTTCCGAGTTCCGGAGACCAGAGGCGCCGATTTTTGAAAATCAGTGTTGGTGCTGTAAATCACGGATCACAAATGTTCGAAATCAACCCTCCTAAAAATCATGTTCATGCACTTTTGAATGAGCAATACTTCATAAAAGTAAATAGGCCTTTTAAAGATAGAAGAAGGAGGAAGAAAAGGAAAGCATGGCTGCATTAGGACACTACAATAAAGCGATCTAATTGGCCGAAGTGGATATTTCGATATAATTAACACCCCAAAACTTCTACACGACCAATTAAATAATTTTTCACTGTACACTAATCGAACACGTTTTTGTTCGAAGCTATTCTGACAAAAGCGTTTGGTAGAACACCATCACCAAGGTTTTAAAAATGTTTGAAATATTTTGAGATTTTGAAGTCTGACATCAATTATTTTTTGGTCAGTTCCAAGCAAGAGATGTATACTTCATCGAAAGTTTCATCACTTCGAGATAACGTCATGACGTCTGTGACAGTATTAATATAGTCCAAGCTTTTTTTAAGGCCGAGAGAAAAGCATTACAAATTTCAACTGAATCTATAATTTTAATAACAAGGGAAGTGACAAAGACAAATGAAAAACGATTAACTTTAGCATCAGCATCAGATTCTTCAAGTTAAATTCCTGAAAGAACACAATTGAATGTTCATAAATACGTACACCTGAAAGGTCAAAAGGACCGAAGTGCTTCAGGATGAATACATCTAGCGCAGTTGGTAAAACACGCACACTCACAACTATTTGCTTGGGGACCCGTGTACAAAACTGATCATTTCTTTCACGTATGAAATATCGTCTCTCGTTATGGTTAGGTTTTGCATTGCCTCTTGAGACATAAGGAAGGTTTTGATTTTTCCCATATTTTTTTTTCTTTCATTTATTGAATTTTATTTTCCACCTCAGTTTTACTGCACCTGACACCTGAATATGAAAAATCCACATACCTTCCAAATTATGTTGTGATCCGTCGAACAGTATTGAAGTCTGGAGTAAGGTTCTCTTCACCATGCACCATACGAAATCTTACGTAGACATATTCAAATGTTCAAATGTTTGTAAAGTCTATGGGACTTAACTACGGGGTCATGAGTCCCTAAACTTACAAACTACTTATGAACTACTTACGAACTAGGACGGCACAAATATCCATGCCCGAGGGGGGATTCGAACCCCCGACCGTAGTGGCCGTGCAGACCGTGACTGGAGCGCCTGAGTCTCCTCGGCCACCGCGGCCGGCCGTAGACATATTATTTTTATTTGAAGGACAAGTGCAAAAATTTAATCAGAATCGGAATAAAACTCTACACTGGATGAATGTTGTAAAGTACCCTCAGCTATGCACCGTACGAACTATTATGTGGAGGGTGCTTTTGATCTTGTTTTCTGAAGTTGAAGTGCGCAAAATTTTAACGCAATCGGATAAACGGTATTTTTGGATATGTGACAACTACGTCTTTTCTGTTGTCACTTATAATCAAGATTGCTAGTTGCATCAATTAAATGTTTTCTCGCTGTCGTGGGTATGTTACTTTTTCTGACTAAACAACAAATTTACAAACCAACGAATCACAAGCGGTAACATAAAAGGTAGGATGTAACATAGACATAGGCACGTAACTCAGCAGTACGGCTGCGGCGGAGTAGCCGTGCATACTAAGGCACTAACTGCGGCACGCGCAGCCGTTCGTCGTCGAAGGTTCGAGTTGTCCCTCCCGCATATATATATATATATATATATATATATATATATATATATATATATGTGTGTGTGTGTGTGTGTGTGTGTGTGTGTGTGTGTGGGTGTGCGTGCGTGCGTGCGTGCGCATGTGTGTGTGTCTGTTGTTCTTAGGATAAGATAGATGAAGTAGTTTGTAAGTTTAGGGATCGATGACCACTGCAGTTAGGTCCCATAACCTTACAACCATTTGAATCAGCAGTGCGAATGCACTGTGAAATGGAGCCTTACGGGCGATATATCTCGTAGCGCCTGTTTGCCGGCTGGGCCTTACGGATTGCCGAGTAAAAACTATTGCTGTTAATGTAAAATGTACCTGTAATAAATAATGGCTCCTGAGGTAAGCTAAAAAAATGTTCAAATGTTTGTTAAGCTTATGGGACTTAACTACGGGGTCATCAGTCCCTAAACTTACAAACTACTTACGAACTAGGACGGCACAAATATCCATGCCCGAGGGGGATTCGAACCCCCGACCGTAGTGGCCGTGCTGACCGTGACTGGAGCGCCTCAGTCACCTCGGCCACCGCGGCCGGCTGAGGTAAGCTGCTAGCTGTTAAATTTATTATACAGACTGTAATTCGGTGTATATTAAATGAAAACAAGAAAGCTTTTAAGTAGATAAAAAATTTAAAACTGTGGTTTCCAAAGGGAACGAATCCCCCCCTCGGGCATGGATGTTTGTGCCGTCTTTAGTATAAGCTGGTTCATAAGTAGTATGTACGTTTAGGGACTGATGACCCCGTACCCCGTAGTTAAGTCCCATAAGCTTAACAAACTTTTGAACATTTTATGGGAAAGAGATCTGTTCAGTGGAAGGAGTCACAGGAAGCTACAGCACACTACGGGGTCTGACCATGAAATTTGTACGAAGTGAAGAAAATGTAGGTATTTACCAAGAACTAAAATCTCGATATAGGTCATCTAACGGTTCATGCTACACAGGATAATGATATCTACTTAATAAAGAGGGTCACAAAATAGTAAGACAGACTACAGGGTTGCATCATGAAAAACATACCAAGTGAAGAAAATCAAACAACGGAAAATTAAGATCGTGAAATAAATCATGCAACGGCTATTTTTACGCGGGCGAAAGAGATCTAGTTAAAGAACCGGATTACTAGACACTACAGGCTGCTATGACAACGTGTGAGGCAGAGAGTAGAGAAGCAGTGGATTTGAAGTGCTACAAATCGGTCAAAATAGATGGGTTACACTTGCTAAAAAAAGCACTTATTCCAATATAGCACAAATACTAGCAACTTGAAGAGCGAAGAGCGATCGAACAAGCTGAAGGCTTTGGTCCATCAACGGCCAGGAGTTCAAATATTCAAATGTTTGTAAACGTATTGGACCAATCTGCGATGGCCATCACTCCTTAGACTTACAAACTAGTTATACTAACCTAAGGACAACACAGACACAAACCCATGCCACAGGGAGGACTTGAACCTCTGACGGCGAGCAACCGCGCGCTCCGCTGCACTGCATCTTACACCGCTCGGCCACTCCACCGTAGAAGACACGAATTTAAGAAGAGACAGAGGGAGACCGACCATAAATTCAAGAAGATAGCGAAAATAGAGTTATTGAAGTTATCAAAGCAAACGAACGCATTTACAAGTGAGAGGGAGTGATTATACAACGTTAACAAGGCAGGAAACCAACACCATTCAGAGCGCGAAGCTCCTGTTCATCAAAAATAATGGAATACTAGAAAATGAATATGGAATATAATGGAAATAATACCACTACGCATTGCGGAGATAATGCAAGCACAATTAGAAATGCGATAACTGAACAAAGCCCTGACCACATAACCAACGAAGAGTTGCCTGACCGATGACCAACTCCCGTCAGCACGCATGGAAGAGTGTTCTCGCCCATTTGCTCGGATTAAAGAGCAGGAGGGGGGAGGGAGGGAGGGTAGACGATTTCAGGTACGGCAAACCTAACTAGCATCACAAAAGGGTTGAAAGCAAACCTCGCTGGAGTAATCTTCACTAAAAGTTCTGCCACAGGGTTCAAGTTGGCAGGACCTGCACTCTACAGACAAGCACTGCCGCCAAGTTTCCTGGAGATAGCAGATGATATATATAGCAGACGAAGCCTTGCAGCTTGCAGAAAGCGACTGCACATCAATTTCACCGATACCACAAATTAATATCACGGACTGGGAAGCTGAGCAGGTGGCTTGGCGCTGAACGGCCGGTACTTGGGGGCACCAGCCTGGCTAATCCCCCTGGGCGCGGCTCCATTGTATCTGCTGGTCCCATTAGCGGAGGAGAGGAAGCCAGACACGCGTACACCGTTTGACTGGTTGTGCCTGGCTCGTGTATGAGACGGAAGCGTCGGAAATGAGTCACAACACCGAGGCAACTTGCACAGCTGTTTACTTCGTTACGCGGTCAGCGACAGCGCCAACTTGAGCGTCCCCACAGACAGCGAAGATGCCGCTGCCATCACCGATGCCGGCCATCGGTGCCGATGCCGACAGCTGGAGCCGTTCCGAATGCTGCCAGCACTGCCTCCACATCGGTTGATGAGGGGTCGCAGGACGCCGCAGTCGGGGGATCGACACCGCCTCAAGCAAAGAAACAACAAAAGGCGACTACCACTCCGCAGGCACAATGCGTTAGTTTAAGAGTGGATATAACGGAAAGTGTAAGCTCACAGTCAGCCTTTTCCTGCCAAGCTATCAAACATTCGAGCACATAACTTCATATATGGTTATTTTGCTAACAAAGTAAATACAAGCACATTAGTTTATTCAAACCAATTTGTTTTCCTTATTTTACGCAAAAAATATTAAATAATAAAAAATAAAAAATGGAATTTCAAAATCCAAAAGGATATGATGCAATTGGGAGACATTATGCAATGCTTATCTCTGTTAACATAGGGATTTACCAGCAACAAACAGGAAGCAAAATTTTTATATCGAAATGCCATTTTAAATGTTGATCTGAACGGGGGAACAAAAGCCAACTGTAGTTATCCCTGTTCAAATGTTCAAATGTTTGTAATTCTATCGGACCAAACTGCGTGGTCATCAGTCCGTAGCTTACAAACTACTTAAACCTAAGTAAACTAACCTAAGGACAACACACACCCATGCCCAGGGAGGACTCGAACCTCCACGGCTAGCAACCGCGCGCTCCCAGCGAGACGCTTTAGACCACTCGGCTACTCCACCGCGGCAGTTATCCCTGAACCGTATTCGTATTTCGAAATTCGTAAACAAAAGAAAAAAAAACACAATTTGTTAATGACACCTAGCAACAAAGACAACTATATAAATAACTTGCACAAAATGCTTTTGGCACTCAGTCAGTACTAAAAACTACCAGTCACAGTTTTGAACGCTCCTTCAATAATATCAAATCAAATAGTAAAATGTTTGTAGATCTTAAGGGACTTAACTGCGGGGTCATCAGTCCCTAAACTCACAAACTAGTTATGAGCTACCTTATACTAAAGACGGCATAAACATCCATGCCCGAGGGGGAATTCGAACCACCGACGGGGGACGGCCTCGCGCATCGTAGCATAGCGCCTCAAATGCTCGGCCGCTCCGCCGCGGCGAATAATATCAGTTTCCATTATCTAAGACAATACAAAACCAAATTACCAACGTGAGAACACACAAAAGCGTCAATTTGTGACAGTAAAAGTCGCCTGGCGAAATCGTACACAAAGACATAAAACAATCCATTGTTTACTGCTCTTTGTGAGCAGAGATATTGAGTAATCTCGGCCAGCCAGCGTTTCATATGACACATCAGACGGACACTAACGTCCCGTGAGGAACACAGTTCAGATATCATTCTCCACTTTGTTTTATGACGCTGCAAATGGGCCGGGACTTTTTAAGTCCCGTCGAGCTGCAGCTCAAGATGCAAAGGTAGAGGGTGTAACAAATGTGATCACGGTATCTCCTCCGCCCCAGGGTTACCGTGAAGAAATTTCGAAACAATTAGATTTTCAAGGAATGGTACTACAGGGAAAAGGTGAATTAATCGACCAAGTGCTCAGGGAAAGCAAGGGGTCACAATAAAAGGTAAAAAGTCAGGTTGCCCCTGCAGAGGGACAGGTTATTACATTTCCACAACAAATAAACCTCCAGGAAGCAAATGTAAAAATGTTAAGTGAACAATTGACCGAGACAGGCACTGTCATGTCAGGCCACTTCAAAATATTGGGGACAATTAGAGAACAAATTTCTCGCAAATGATTAGAAACTGCAGGCACTGAGTTCTGGAACAGAAAGTAAGGTTGCAACTCAGTACAAAGTTATGGAGAAGGAATTACTTTATAATTTAGAGGTTGTGCTAGTTAGTAAGGTGTTGTGCGCAATGGGGAACCAGCAAATTTCAGAATTTTGTGTGGATTTTTTGGCAGTTCTGTCTGCAAGCCGGCCGACGGAATTCTGAGGAGGCAAGAATACAATTTTACAATGGGAACAGCCTACCCCTCCACCCATCACCACATTGCGAACAGTTGGGCCAGGCGATTCGCCTGCCGTGTTACTACAGACGGAAACCGCTAATCATGTGAATGGCGAGAACGAAGTAGGACACCAGCGATCTAGGAGCACTTTCAGACAACAACTCAATTCCGAAGGTAGTCTGAGGTGGCAAATTGCGTGAAGACTCAGTTAAGCCCAGAATTGCTTTCATAGTGCTGAGGCAGGACCTGTCAACAGAGAGCAAGGCGTGTATTAATGACTGGGCCATGTTGTAGTCCCAGTGGGGTACTTTAGACGTAATTTTCTATGTGAAGTGTCATCAGTACGTCATCTCGACCCACCCATGGAAATGGAGGAGTTAATTCCAGTAATTTATCACCGTATGCCGTAATGGGCGTGACATCAACTTCTAATGGTACCAGTTATAAGCACTGAACAATTGTCGGAAGTGTTATCGTCGTTAGACGAATTCCAAGACTAAAGAAATCGACAGCAATTCATGAGTAGGGTTGAAAACCACAACGGTAGTCGGTCTCAACCTTCTGGAAACGCTGGTAAGGGCAGGTTAGGACGAGGCAGAAATTGACCTGATACGTAAGCTCACAGCTGTTAAAATTCACAAAACGACAGGAATGTGATGACCATCCAGGTGGCAAATACGAGTGTTAAGAAGCGGAAGGTAAATCGTTGGAGGCGATATGTACCACCACCTGAGACAAGGCATTCTCAATCACAAGTAGACACTAACCTGGAACAGTGTCCGAAAAACTAATTCCCACAGCCTATTTACTCCCTCTAGGTTTGTGTGGGGATGCAGACAGGGAGGTGAGGTGTTCTGAGAATCAATTTGAGGACTCGTTAGCTGAAGAGTACCAGTTCTCGGAACAGGCATATAAAATACGAGAATACTACTGTTTTGACATACCACAAAACTTTCTGTTGGACATGTCCGAAAGAACAGGAACCTGATATATAATACGTATAAAATAAGCCGATGATGGCCAATGATCCTTTCTTCAGTGCGAAGGCACTTCTAGGCCCATACTCTTATGGAAATAAAGTTTGAAAACACCGCGAGTTTGAGTAATAGTGGTCAGGAAAAGGTTGAGAATCTGTATCTGACGGTAGGCGAGCTAGAGTAGTCCGTGCAGTTGTGATGATCGCTTTGTCCCCAGTAACGTAGTGGTCAGCGCAACTGCCTGTCAAGCAGGAGACCCGGGTTTGAATCCCGACTGGGTACATATTTTCAACACTACCCATTCGCAGTTATGAAGAGAAGAAATTGTTAGCAGTAGTATGGCGTATGTATAGGTTCCAACAGTACCTCTTAGGTAACCATGTGACTGTTGTGAGCGATCACCAGGCACTGAGGTTCCTAAATAGCTGTCGACACCGTAATGACAGACTACTACTTAGCACCCAAGAAATTTAATTAACTATACAGTGCAGTGCGCTCCTGGTAAAGACAATGTAGTACTTTACGACCCTTCTCGTCTATCGGTGGGAATACCTGATGAGGATGTGGACCATCAAAAATAAAAAAATGTTCAAATGTTTGTTAAGCTTATGGGACTTAACTACGGGGTCATCAGTCCCTAAACTTACAAACTACTTATCAACTACCTTATACTAAGGACGGCACAAATATCCATGTCCGAGGGGGGATTCGAACCCCCGACCGTAGTGGCCGTGCAGACCGTGACTGGAGCGCCTCAGTCTCCTCGGCCACCGCGGCCGGCAATGTGGACCATCTAGAGCGACAGTAAATAGATGGCCATCTATCACGAAGGTAGAGAGCGAGTCAGAAATGCGACGCAAAGTCTGCTTCTGTCTATTGACCCAAAATTAGAGAAAATAAGAAACATAATGTTGGAAATGCATGCAAGCGATAGGATTCGCACTTATTACAAGGCGTGGGAAGGTGTACTATATGTCCGGACGCATCGGGAAAGCGAGCAGTGAAAGCTGTGCATTCCATAGCAAATACGGGATGACCTTCTCACCTGGACGAATATGCTGTTCGGAGGTTAGGGTGGTGCTAAGTCCCGCGTAGTGCTTAAACAGGTCATCGACTTTAAACGAATGGAACCCATTACAATAAAGCAACTAGCTAAAAGCGTTTGTTGCCAAGAGGCAGAAGCAGCGAAGTAAAGGATCACGGATCTGATGAAACATGTATCCACCTCTGCGCCGAGAGAATTAGCGTCTTTTGAGATTACGGGCAGCCTTTCGGTAGGAAGAGGAGGGGTACGTTTCATCTGTGCCATTTAAACGTTTTCAGTAAGGAAATTAAATTGTACCCAGTAAGAGATACAGCAGCTGTTGAACGAGTGAGGTGTTTAGGCGGTATGCCGATGTTTTCGGATATTCGCAGGGAGTGTTGTTGGTTCCCAATTCATCTCCCGCACATCCATTTCAGAAATGCTACAGAGAGTAGTAACCGTTCACCGAACGAGTGTCTAATACGTAGCCGCAAATGCCATCGAGAGATATTTTCGTGAGGTAGACAATCTCGCCAGAATACAGTGGTTGGAGAAACACACAAAAGAGGACAATTTAAACACATTGATTCACAGTATGACTGGCTACTCAATAATCGAGTTGATGTTGGGTGAACCAATATCAATGCCAGTACGGACTGTAGCAAAACTACCCCCTCGCTCCGTTATGGAGTTAGAGGAGAAGTTAGCCATTGCGCTAAGAAGAACCAGGAGGAAATTAGTTTTGTTTTGTGGAAGGAACGGTACGACTGCTATGCTAAGAACCCACCACTTAAGGAAGGCGATTTTATATTAGTTCGAAACCACATACTTGCAGACCTGACTGAGAAGGAGACTCCAGAGTTCTTTTCAAGTGCAAAAGGTCTTTGGAAACCACTCGTATGTCATTGTCGATCCAGAACATTAAACCCTTTATCCATTAAATATTCTCCAAATTTCTAACCTGTACGTTGGTTGATGCAAAGATAAAATTTGAGTCTTGGTGGGCTGCGCGTTGGTGTCTGTTTACAGAGGGAATACGGGAGGAGCCTGTCCCTAAAGAGCTGTCTGTTGAAAAGAAAAGTAAGGTTGCGTGAGATGGAAGGTGAGGCAGTAATTGCGGGCGTGGACTCCCAGTAGGGGAGCTTGTGACTGTGTAAGACATGTCCCTCTTGTGGCAATGTGCATTCTGGGAGAAAATGCCGACTTACTGAGCACAAACTACGTTTCAGCGAACCTCTCCTCCGCAAATAATTGCCGAAGACATGTTAGATCAAAGGATCCCATCGTGACTCTGCAACCTACTCCACTAAACAGACTGGCCTGACGTCAATTCCCAGCACACACTGACCACATAAACGTACATAAACACGCACTACAGTATAGTGCTCTACTCCCTTAATGAAATCACCAGATAAGTAATTTGAGCTATAACACAGCAATTCAGACATTCACTAGAAAAGTGTAAAGCATTCCACACAATACAGGAACACCAACATAAGGTAGAAAAAAACATGGTTGGGAGAGAGGAAAGAGACCGTAACATGGGTGGAACACTGCAGAAGGTGAATAATGTCATTTTGTCCGTCTCGAGTTCATTAACGATTGTCCTATATAGGTGGGGAAAGTAGCAAATCTTCAAGTGGTAACAGGAAATACTGAAGGATAATTTATTTGTAGGTAGCGAAAACTGATAAAAACTGAAGGTCAGTTCACTTCAAATTGTACAAAGGGACATGCGGTGTTCAAAGCTTGGACCAAAATTCGAAAACGTACCAAAAGCATAGAATTGTAATAAGGACCATCAACACAGAGATAGGGATTAGTGAACGCAGACTTTTGGAAGCGAAACTGAATATCGAAATTCCAAAATCCACAAAAATTAAACGAAAAATATATTTAAAGAAGCATATAAACATTCGCTTAACGTTTCCTTGAGTGAGAGTCTCAAGTCTTTCGTTGTTAACAATGTGAGTGTAGATCAAATGTAACTTATAATTTAAAAAAAAATTATCGACAGATATTACAGAAAAAGAGGGGGCTGACCTGCCGTGGTAAACAAAACAGGTTGCGTCACGATTATAGAAACAAAGAAGAAAAACATCCCAAATTTAAACAGACACAAACTCCCTAAGAATGCCATTCAAGTATAGAAATTCGAAATTTCGGGCGAACAATACTTTCCACAACGATACCCTGTCACGTAATTTGGTAGAAAATACGAAGTAATTCAGATCGTATGTAAAGTATACAAGCGCTAAAACACAAACAATACCTTCGCTATACGATAGCAATGGTGCTACCTCTGATATCAGTGCTTCTAAACACTGCTTTCAGATATTCCTGTACGAAACAAGATGAAGCATATACTTCAAATTTCAAACAAAAACGGCTGCAAGCTTGTGTAATTTTGAAGTAGATATTCTTGTAGTATTAAGGCTATTCAAATCATTAATCAAAATTCTGAAGTCGGTTTCTAGCAGGATTTTAGAAAATGTAGAAAGTAGGTGGTTAAATTTGTATGTAAGATCTCGGGTAGTTGAGATCTGCAAATGCAAGTTAAAACGCTCACTGCTGCTCCAAATTACTTTGCGATTGACCACAGTACTTGCGCAACCGAAATTGATCTAATTGCTCACTCCTTAAGGGGGCAGCCAACGTTTTAACAAACACAAAATTAATGTTAAAAAAAGGAATAGATAATTAAACATGGGAATGGGAGCATGAAATTATAAAGCAGAGATTTGATACTTTAAATTATTCTCTATTCAATCAAATGAACAAGCAAATGTGGGGAGACCAAATAAGCACAATAAAGCACACACTTTGTAAAGCAGTGAATTAAATCATAAAGTTACTGTCCGTAGTAAAATTGTTTCTGCCCCTTATGAATATTGAGTTATCATGGGAGGAAATTTACAAATACATAGTGGATAAAGGAAAAGACATTCATTCACTCACAGGCATGCGCATAATGTTTGCATAATGTTTGCAACATATTACTCAAGTGGGAACACTTCATAACAGCAGCAAAACGAAGCGTCGGCGGCGTTTTGACGACATGGCTGGTATCTTCAAGCACAATTAAAATCATACTATGCACCAAATGAACTCATGTGCTGGGAGGCAGCGGCATACTATCCTTAAGTACCATATGGTGTGCGACAATGGTGAATTACATAGAATTTACAAAAAGAAATTAATTTAGAATAAGCAAGTAAAGCACATGTGAGAATTCATATAGAAGAAAGCTAGTATCGGTAATAGCATGGCTGAATGCCGAAGTAATGACCGTTACAAAAGCACGTGGTGCAATCGATCATACCAAGACAGGAATGATGACGTCAACATTTACCTCGTAAACTGTATAATCTCTATGTATTTCTATAGCACATATAAGTTCCTGTTGTACACCTTTCTCAGGGATGTATGAAATATCTACTATTTTACTATTTAACCTTATGTGATAATCCGACTTCCGCTATACTTAAAATTTCATCTTCCTTCCCATTACCTTTTCCTGCGAATGCGTTAGCACTATTATTCTTTATTCCTACATTTGTTTCAATAAGCGACCTTGGCGCTACGTCTTTATCTAACTTACCCTTTTTGTGCGCCTCGGTTGCACAGTGGTAGAGTGCCAGACTACAAATCCAAAGGTCGCGGGTTCGATCCCCGGCAGGTCCTAGGATTTTCATCTGTCACTTTCCACTTCTTTCACCTCTGGCAGTATTGCTCATGTGAAAAATACCGAATATCACCGTGGTTCGGAACCCACGTTAAACTGTAGGTCCCCCTATAACTGGCTGGGTAAGTCAGTTCGAAGGTCGGAGGAAGGCAACGGCATACCACCTCCAAACAGGACCATGCCTAGTAAAGCACTGTGGTGTAAAAACCAATCTTCGGATTGTTGACCGCTTTAGCTTTTTACCCTTTTTGTAAACAATTACGTCAGCTCGCGATTCTTGCGCGGCTGAGTTATTTAAAATAACTTCCTTTTCCGTCTCCATTTCCACTGAATGGTGAACACAACGTATTCCCAGTATCTCTTTTCTCCTCTTATGATACTGTTCTAATCCCGTGTACGAAGCATTCATTTGATTGTACCAGAACGCATCTCTCTGCTTTTGATTTTCTGCTTCGCATACCCCCGCGTGTGAGGATTACGCGCATATGCTCTTTGTTGTGCTGGTAACTGAACACTGTTACTGGCCGCGGTTCATTAATCTCGTTCGTGACGTCACCTACTGCTTCTTAGGTCTCAGGGCCAGTCGATGCCAGCCCTTTTTTGCCTGTCTCTGTCGGCTTTACGTTTCAGTCCACTCGGCCGTTGCCGCGCCCGGTAGAATAACTGCTGTGACTTTATCGACCGCGCACCTGATGCTTCACCGGCGGCTAAGGTTAAATTAGTTTGGCAGCTACAGCAGATACCATTACGCTGTAGCTTTTCACATCGAAACCATTACCTACCATGGGTCCTATCCGGAGTCCCATATTGGATCGACCCCCACCAGACGCGGTTTTAGTTTTCCTCGTAATTGTTGTCGTCATTATTACTACTATTATCCCCTTCCTCTTCCTCTAGCACGGGAATTAAATTTACCTCGGCCTCGGCCTCTGCCTCTGCCCCTCTGTATACTGTCAACTTGAAATTGTTCGTTTTGTTCGTCATTATCATACCGATTGCGTTTTTTTTTATTCTGATGAAACTGATAATTCTCTGTCCAGTGTTCTTCCTCTTCTAGCCTTTCTAGGAAACTCGAAAACTGTTTATCTGTCAAGTCGGTAGGAAACAATCTTTCGCATTTTTTTAATTTGTTTTTTTACAAAATATGCTGGATGCCACACGTTATGCGTTTTACTAGGATCAAATTTTTTCTCGCCTTCCCAGATTTTACTAATTACTACTCGATCTACCACACAAGGGGACTTACTTTGTATTTTCCTTTCTAAGTCTTCTACCTTTTCCTGTTCTACCGTTACGCATTGGCAGAGCGGTCTGCGGCGCGACAGTCAGAGTCTGCACGGCCACTACGGAGGTTCGAATCCCCCCTGTTTGTGTCGTCTTTAGTATAAGGTAGTTCATAAGTAGTTTGTAAGTTTAGGGTCTGATGACCCCGCAGTGAAGTCCCTTAAGCTTAACAAACATTTGAACATTTTGAACTTTCACAGTTTCACATCCACTATTTTACTTACTAAAAACTTTGTCTGGATCATTTATGGTTTGCCTTGTTTTCTGTCTCTTGTTCTAACTCATCTTTTACAACCGTTACCTGTTCTAAATCCTCCTGTTCTACGATTCGTTTCCCCTATTTTTGTATTTCATGTATTGCAGAATCAAACCTATCATTAACATTATCTATCTGGCTTTGCACGGAAGTATATTTTGTGTTCAAAGTCTCCACTTCACTTTCTATCCCTTCGATTCGAGTATCTAATTTGTTTACCCTATTGATCATTTTCTCTATTTTATCATAAATCGCGACATTTTGATCGTAAATTTCTTTTATTTTACAATTTTGATTTTTCTGTCCTGTTTCTATCCTTATTTCCACTTGTTGTATTTGTGTTTTCATCCCTGTTTCCACTTGTATTTGTGTTTTCACCCTGTTACCACTTGCTGTATTTGTGTTTCCATCCTTGTTTCCACTTGTTGTATTTGTGTTTGTATCCCCGTTTCCATTTATTTAAATTGGTTACTTAACATTTGTAACATTCTATTCAATTCTACCTGTTGTGTCGGTTTTTGTTTATTTTCGTAATCTCCCTCTTGTTCAGAATCTGCTTCACTCTCTTCAGTTTCCCAGTTACGAACTTTTACTAGTTCTTTCTTTATGCATGTGGGTATCAATATTTGGAATGAATACCTCTCACTTACAGTACTTTGATCAATGAGTGTTGATTGTTGATTGTAATTGCCTGCTATTTCTTCTCCAGTACTCTCTCCGATCTCCAGTAATTCATTCTTTTGTTGTGCCATTTCTGCCCGGTTTCTGTTTTCAACTGAATGTAATACGTAAACCACATATACTATTTATAGTCAAAACATTCACTTTCCTCTTAGATACTACTATTAAACTGCTATTATTTAGTTGTCTCCAAATGTATTGCAGATTATATAATTCCCCGTCCTTTACTCATTCATCAAAACAAACTATGCAGCTTTATTACACTCGCTTCCTGTCACGTGGAACCATGTCTAACCTTGCTCTGACCTGTCACCAGATCTACATACGTAAACTTACCGTGCAAAACACCAGATATGCAAGGCCACCACCTGTTTTGAGAATTTTGAAATTGAACCGTGTGTTTACCTATAGACAAGGCATCTCCCTCAGGCATATCATTTCTGAATTGAGGAACCGATACAGAGTAGGCCCTGCATAACCTACAGTACGCAGTCAGTTTGTTGGACTATATTTGTATGGTCGCCACCTCAATTAGGCATTAAACTGTCAAAATTAATAACCACAACTTAATCATACCTGTTACTATTATTACCTCAACGAAACTTTACACAGACAAGCAGAAAATGTTACATTAACGACTACTTAAATTTCTGAGATTTGGCATAGACAAAAAGACATTACCTACAAGACAGACCGAAGTACTAGATAACTGTTTTATATCACAGTGGATTTTGTACACCCTACTATTGCTTCATTAAAGAATTTTTTTGCATAGGTTCCACTAGTTCAATCACTTTTTGTATAGCAAACATAAAATACACAAAATTATGAACCACAACTTTCTAATGACCTCCTGTTTGATCCAGATTTATATAAATAAGTTTTATCAAATTCTTATATGGGATTTTCTAGGACTATAATGGTGGACCTTAAACTTTTATAATATAGAAATTATTTTTCTTTATCTTTCATAGAATCACTAATTATTCTGACATATACTTTAATATATGTTTATCATATTTTAGTAAATTTTAATATTATAGGATTGATCTTTATGAACATAAAATATATACCGTAGGCCTACTAGTGGCTTCAAACAGCTAGCTATAATTGGCCAATATTTACTGGTGATTCTTTGTACTACTGAATTGTTTACTATTGATTTGACTAACTTAATATTCCTTACTTTCTCACTGAATTTACTTTTAAACATAAAAGTGCAACCTTGAACTACTAAAAGACACTAAGCAATCGTCTTTTACTGAACTTCACTTATATGCCTCAAAATCAACCTAAATCATTTAAATCTTTAACTAACACATTAATAAGCCACTTTCACTTTCATTATTTAACATTTATGAACGCTCGGTTGTATAAATCTTTGGAAAGGAACCTGACAAGGTACGTAATAAGAATAAGTCACGGTTCCAACACAATTTTTATTTTAACAGAATAATTATTAGCAAAACTTATTACAGTTTATCTAATCCATTCGCATTAACATTTCAAGTACGTAACCTTTCTGGATATCCCGTGATGGAGTTGAGCACTTTTCGTGATTGCCCAACTTGCGGTGGATCGTTGTTAAGTGTGGCTCTTGCTGTACGACACAGTATTTTCTTCTTGGCGTCGTTCAATTCTGTATTGTGCCAAGATTTCCAATGTCACAATCAAATGTTTACACCACCAGCATCCGAGGCCAATTCTGGAAACTTTTGTTACTTACTGAAGCCACCAATTCGCTGCATATTATGCGCCTCGCCACATACGTGTTCACACGCTCGCACACTGCTCCAGACTTCGACTGCAACTGCCTCCGCGACTATCTTTTGCGCCAAGAATTGGCGCTGTTCCGTAAAGGTGCGAGGCGCCACAAGGGCGCAGCAGCGACCGGACGCTAGGGCTGCAGGTAGGGGTGGCCGCTACCTGCCGGCCCTCGCACAATGAAACGGCCGGCACTGGGCCGGCGGGGGGACTCGGCCGGTGGCCGCCAACCTGTTCGGACGCATGTGTTTCTGCCACAGAATGTAGCGATTCTCACAAATACAGTCCACTTTTACCAGACATGTACTTTTATTTGTTAACGCCTTTCCTTTGCAACGAATGATTGCATTCGTCTGGACTGTGGAAAGAGCGAGGCAACGCAGAATGTACGCGCGTTTTGCGGCTGCCCACATTTGGTCCTCCGGGCGCGAATAGAACCATTCCGACGTTTGACTGTGCGTACCGCGAACTAAGAGTATCCGGTTTCGTGGCTTTATTGGTTGATCTCTCAGATTAACATGAATTTGAGTGCCTCTAGTGCACTAACAGTGACATATGTCCGTAGTAGAGCTGTCCGCAGTATAGAATACGCGGGAATCGTGTCGATCGTGTTGTGAAGTGCATCACAACCAGCAGACGCCGTGAAGCAGCCCAGCAGTTCCCGCAGCACGCCGCCACACGCCAGCGAGCCGCGCCACCCGCCGCCGACTCCTGCAGCAGCTGCGGTCCACTCGGCGCATCGCAAGGTACCGTCGCTGCGCTCTGCAAGCAGCCTGGCTCTTTTTTCTTAATCTTTCTTCCTGTGCTCTTATATCCTGTCATGGACCCTGTCGAGAAAAGTAGCCTAGTTAAGAAAAGAGCAGTCATCAAGTCACGAGTCACTAGAATCTCGACATTTGTCAATAACTCTCAGGAGGGATCCAATCTCAATGACATTAGAGTAAGGCAGTCATTGCTAACCACAAGCAAAAATGAATATCACGACATACAAACTCAGTTAGAAATTAACGATCTGGAAGAATCCCATGATGCTGACAGAGAGTCATTTGAAGACTTGTGCCTAGATGTAGAGTCAAAAATAACTACATTACTGCAGACGAATGTTGTGGCACCTCCTCATTCGTCTACTTCATACAATGCACCTGAAATATAGCTCCCTGCAATTTCATTGCCAACATTTAATGGTAATGTTGCAGAGTTCATGCACTTCTTTGATACGTTTAAGGCACTAATTATTAGCAATGACGCCTTAACTGATGTCCAGCGATATTACTACTTGTTGTCTTGTCTGTCTGGTGAACCACATAAGTTGATAGAAACCTTGCCAGTTACAGAGAGCAACTTTAAAATTGCTTGGGATTTGATTGTTCATAGATACAATAATCCAAATTTAATTGTAGATTTACATGTTAAGCAACTTCTGAATCTGTCAAGCATCAAAACTGAATCAGCTAAGGACTTGCGTATGTTAATCAACCAGCTGATGACAAATCTGAACGCAATCGAGGTTCTGAACGTCGGCATTCCACTGCATGAGGTGATACTTTCAAACATTCTGTTGGATCACATTAGTTTGAATCTCAGGAAACAGTGGGAATCTAAAACAGCTAACATCACTTTTCCTCCTCTGAAAGATTTGGTGGCATTTTTGGAGAGCAGCTGTCAGACGTTAGAACTAATTCATTCAGACAGAATGTTACAGCATTTCCACCAGCCGGCCGCCAAGCGTACTAAAGCAGAAGGTTACAATTTGCAACGAACCTTCCTCTCAACATCATCCAACTGTGTATTATGTGGCGCAGCTCACGAACTAAATAAGTGTCCCAAATTCAAAGAGAGCGATATTGTAAGCAGCCTAGACTTTGTGAGCAGAAAAAAGCTTTGTTTCAACTGCCTGCGAACGGATCATAGGCAAAGGGAATGCCGTGCTGGGAGTTGCCACATTTGTAAAAAGCGCCACAACACATTACTGCACAAGGAACGAGTCAGTGGCAATGGCGATAGAGAGGAAGAGACGTGTGTACCAGAACAGCAGACATACTGCGCCGTGAAGGGAAACCACCAACGCACAGAAGTACTCTTATCAACTGTCCTTGTAGACATTGCGGACAATAAAGGGAAGGTATACCAATGCAGAGCACTGCTTGACAGCGCATCACAGATGAATTTCATATCTACTAGCCTGGCAGATAGGATGGGCCTACAGCTCAGTCGGCGTCTGATACCAATAAGTGGAATCAGTGATGTTCAAACGGTAGAATCGTCGCATGTTTGTGAGGTGAATATTTCCTCAAGAGGTGGTAACTACAGCACAAATGCCGTCTGCGCATTACTTCCACGTATAACAGGGCCACTTCCAACTGCATCCTTTGAAATTTCCACCTGGCAGCTTCCTAGACACCTAAAGCTAGCAGATCCAGCCTTCCATAAACCTGGTGAGATTGATCTACTGCTTTTGAGCATCGATCTTTTTTGATGCACTGAAGCCAGGCCAGCTGAAGAGGAAGAATCATCCAACATTGCAGGAGACATCGTTCGGCTGGATTGTTTCAGGCAAAATACCTCCTCTGTCTTTGAATTCCAAGGCACGAAATGTACTGTCATGCCTCACACGCACTACTCACCTTAACACTCAGGTTGAACGGTTCTGTCAGCAAGAAGAAATGAATGTTTCTATGCGAACGAAAGTAGAGCGTTTGTGTGAGGAGTATGTTGAAAGAACCATACAAAGGAATGCTAACGGTAGATACGTGGTGAAACTACCAATGAAAAACAACCACGCTGGACTGCGAGTATTGCAAGGAGATCGTAGAGCTACTACATGGTCGAACGATCCCCAATAAAAGCAGAGTGTTCTCACTTCATCTGTTTTTAGACGAAGAACAGTTGTTAAGGGTGGGCGGCAGGTTGGAACAGTCAAATGCTTCCTACAGTCAAAGGCATCCCATGATTCCTGTTGGCAAGTTTCAGACCAAGGTACTGGATTCCAACAGGAAGCTCAGTCATCAGGCAAATGATTCACAAGTGTCTCCCTTGTTATCGATTGAAGGCTACTACTGCAACCCATCTTATGGGAAAACTTACTTCAGTTCGTGTATCAAATTACCTTTCTTAATTGTGGGATTGACTATGGTGGCCCACTATACGTCAGGAACGGTGGAAGGAGTAGTAAAACGAAGGTAAAAGTCTACATCGCCTTGTTTGTTTGCATTGCAACAAAGGCAGTACACATCGAGCTTGTCACTGATCTGTCCTCTCAAGCATTCATTGCCGCTCTCCGAAGATTTATTTCACGACGAGGTATCTCCGCAAACTTGTACAGTGATAATGGAAAGACGTTCGTGGGAGCAAGGAATGATCTGAATGAACTCCACAAATTGTTCAGCACTCAGTCAGATGTAACACAAATCGAGAGCTATGCATCACAAAATGGGATACAGTGGCATTTTATCCCCCATCATGCGCCACATTTTGGTGGATTATGGGAAGCAGGTGTAAAATCCATAAAAACGCATCTAAAGATAGTGGTGGGAAACCAAGTGCTGACGTTTGAAGAATTATACACACTTCTAACTCAAATTGAAGCGTGCTTAAATTCTCGACCTATTACGCAACTTCCTGATGATCCAGGTGAATTTTCATACCTTACTCCTGGTCATTTCCTTATCGGTGAACCCTTGACAGCAGTCCCAGAGCCAGGCTTGCTTTCGGAGCCATCATCCAGGCTGTCGAGATGGCAGCTCATCCAGCAGTGTAAGCAGCACGTGTGGAAACGCTGGTCACACGACTACTTGTCACAGCTGCAGCAGAGAACTAAATGGACGTCAGCGAAAGACAATCTGCAGCCGGGTACACTGGTTCTCCTGAAGGAAGACAACTTGCCACCTCTCGTGTGGCGGTCTGGGGTCATCGTTTGCACTCACCCCGGTCCTGACGGTTTGGTGCGAGTGGTTTCAGTGCGCACAGCAACAGGAACCTATAAACGACCGCTGTCGAAGATTTGTATTGTTCCACAGGAAACGTAGACTTTAGTGTTCACAACCATTCAAGAACTAATTGAACTTGTGTTTCTTTCATGTACATCGGAACTGAGTTCCTCAACCATTTAGTTTGTTTTGTTTGTGTTATCTACCTTGTGCGTTTTGTAAATTATGTATTAGTGTAATTTATACAAATTAGGTGGGCGGAATGTTCCGTACCGGTGCGAGGCGCCACAAGGGCGCAGCAGCGACCGGACGCTGGGGCTGCAGGTAGGGGTGGCCGCTACCTGCCGGCCCTCGCACAATGAAACGGCCGGCACTGGGCCGGCGGGGGGACTCGGCCAGTGACCGCCAACCTGTTCGGACGCATGTGTTTCTGCCACAGAATGTAGCGATTCTCACAAATACAGTCCACTTCTACCAGATATGTACTTTTATTTGTTAACGCCTTTCCTTTGCAACGAATGATTGCATTCGTCTGGACTGTGGAAAGAGCGAGGCAACGAAGAATGTACGCGCGTTTTGCGGCTGCCCACAGGCGCCTTCCACTTCAACAATGGGGAAGTACTAAAGGTTTTACATTTAACATTCCCTACTATATGCCCTGCATTTGGATCAGATTTCATCTCTTTACGGGCATTACAATTGTACAGGATGACCAGCCAGTCTAAAATAGTTTAGGAAAAAATTCAAAATTTTATTTCAAAACTTCGCCTAAGTTTTACAAGTGTTCTTCCACCGCGACATACGCCTTGACAACGTGACCAAGCCTGTCCTCCTTGCAGGACAGAGCCGGCCAGAACCAGTATTTACTGCTGATTCTAAAATCACGCCACCCTTCTAGCGTCCGTGCTGAAACTACTGACGTTTCCATGCTACCGTGGAGCCACTCCAGAGGCTCGGCGTCTGTGCGGGGCGAACGGCTGCATGCCGTCCGCTCCCGCAGAGCGGCTGTTCGGTATCAGCCACCAACTGTGTGAACCGTAACCTTTACCGTAACCTTCACTTTTTTCATTTAGACTGACATTCAATCATTGCATTCGACCCCAGGGCGAGTCCCGACATGTATCCCGTATTTCAGAATATACCAAATATTAACTTGAATTCTATCTTTTATTTGCCATTCAGCCACCCTTTCCTAGGGCGCCCACAAGCCTTCACCGCTCCGCCTTCCATCCTGACAACGCTTCCAACCCATTTTATTTATGCAGCACTGGGATGGGTTGTATAATTTTCCTATCATCCGTAGGATAAAGATCAAGTGCTGTACAATTTGGCGTCCGAAGTGCGATCGATAACCCTCCTTTCGGCCCTTAGGGTGGCCGCAAAATTTTGGTTCACATTATGTTGTGTGGCTGGTCGACAGCCGCACTTCCACCGAGCCACGGCACAGTTGCCGTGACATCCTAGTAGCCGCTGCATCTGCACATTCCGTGCCGAGTGCGAAGTCCAACGCCGCACGCCTGCCTGCCGCAGCGCACGTGTGCGCAATGTGCGTGACGCGCGACCTGCCGCAGTTGACCGCCGACTTCGGCGTGCACTACTGCACGTGCACAGCTCATCTGCGCGCACGAGGCGTAAAAAATTACGCACCGTGTTTGTGCTACTGTTTCGGCCCACCGAAGGCATGTAAAGTGCCATACTCCGGTTGGCGCGGCCCACCTGCCGCTGCCGCCGCCCACATACGTCGCCTAACGACGACGCCCGTCCGTAAGCGCTGCGTGGATGAGGCGCCGCCCCATATCTCCTGCCGGTCCTGCCAAGCAGACGAAGATGGCTCCGTACCGGGTTCTAAGCACCGCAACCCGTAGCAGTGAGGCCCACTTGCTGCCGCTCACGCCGCCCCCGCCGCCCACGTCGAAGCCACGCTCGCGTTGTGCGACCGCACATCGCCAACCGCGCAGCTGCCGCCCCCGCCTGCTACGTACCACCGTCGTATTTCACCGTGCCACACCACGTCCCGACGGATAAGTAGACTGATACTGAATCATTTATTTCCTTCTGTTCCGAGTTGTCTCGAAGTAATAGAATAATTGAAATATTAGCTTTCCCTGGGATAAGACTTAGTTAGCCATAATATTTCTTTCCCGAGAGACTGGATTAGCTAATGCTGTTTTTTTGCTGCCCATTTTAAACTTATAGTAGAGAATAACACTCTTTCCTATATTATCTAAGTTTGAACATTTGCCGGAAGTATGGAAGTTTCATTTTTTAATTAATTTGTAGCATGTCTAATGAATGACACAGTTAAATGATTCTTGACAAAGTTTTTCATTAACGCTAGTAATATGTGGCCTGGCGTCCACATTTTCCGAGATGTTCGTGATATTTCTTCCACTTAGTTTCAGTGTCACAATGTCTCTTTCCTTGATCTGTCCAATCAATATTTTCCGTACCGTAAATGAAAGTAAATTTCCGCCCTCCACAGACGTGCTGGGTTAAATCAAGGCATACCCCCTCCAAGCCGCGTCTGGCGGGAATTGACAAATCATTGGTACAAGGGAGAAGTGTGAAATTCTCAATCTTGAACGATGTGTGCTTTTGTTTTAAGATCAAACACCGACGCAATACCAGCGTTGAGGTCTTAAAAGGAAAACCACAAACAAAAAGTTTTCAATCGTGGTTGTGTCTACCAGATTTGCTGACGAGTTTAGACTGAAGTCCGCAGCCGCACAAACAGTCGTACACACGACTAGCGTCTGAAACCGTTGGAACCGTTAGAACGCTGTGTCAATCCACCACATTGTAAACCCAAGAATTAAACTTTCCCCCCTTCCTCCTCTACTCTCTGTATGTTTCTCTTTTTCCTCCTACGTATTTCCTTCTGTATGAGCTTTTCCTTCCGTAAAAGTGGTAGTTTCGCAAGCTGGTTACCAAATCATGTGACGACAGTGTGTTTCAGGGCACGAAATGTGAATCTTGTTGATTCAAAAATGTTTTACCGGAGAGAAGCCTGGTTGAGAAGTGATAAGATAGCCTTTGAGAGATACCCAAATCCCTACTGCACCTTAAATGACGTGCAAGTAAAAGCGTTTCAAGCTGTTACCCTCCAGAGGGCAGCTAAAGTTGAGTAATGTTTTAGCCGATGTAAAGGAGCCTATATGTAGTTGCCACATGGTGAGTCAAGAGTACCGCCTGTGAGCGTAATATCCGTAAGAGGAGTATAAATAAGAAAACTGTTGCACATAGCGAGAAGACCAAGAAAAATCACTTTTTCCTTATTTCTATTATTGCCATTCTGCTTCTATATACCTCCTGATTTATGTCATACACGCCTTTTCTTTGTCAGATTCCGAAACTTCCTTAACAGGGTCCATTATGTTTCCTGTGCAAGTACCTTTGCAATAAATGTACGTGAAACACAACGCACACCGGAATTACGAGAAGTTATTTCCAGTTGTTACGGCCAGAGACAGCCGAAGTTGATGTGTAAATAATTTGTATTCCAGTACTCGAAAAGAGGTACTTCTAATATGCTATGATGTGTTAATAGTACTGATATATTGTCCTTATTCAGTGTAGCGAGGTCCAGTGCTATTTTGCAATGATGAGTGACCCAGACGTTAGTAAATCCGGTTCTCTTTTAAAGCACCACATTATTAACCTCGAAGTATCAATTAAAATGTGCTCCAGTCACTCATAATATAGATTTTCGTAAGATTAATTAGTGTGTAGATTTCACTTATATTTTTAGAGTATCTAAATTATCCTTAAGAATTTTAAATATACTGTCATTAAGTGAGGAAGAGTTAACATTTTCTACCATTAACGATTTATCCCTTCTTATCTGTCATTGTGAAGTATCACGTTTTGTTACCAAATCCATAATGTGGAGTTTATGCTGTTGCTTTCATTGTCAGCGAACCATTATTTATCATTTACATTTCCAATTGTTAGAGTGATTCGGTTGTGGTCTGCCATTCCTGTGCTACCTGATTTCTTTGAGACCTTTTAGAGCCTGTCAATTCAAATTTGAAGTTAGTGATTATAAGGTTTAAAAATTAATTGCGCGCTTTTTAATTCTTAAAATCAACCGACCCGACTTGTTCCCTCCAGTCTTTCTTAATAAAATTTTAAGCCACATCCGGTTTTCTGGCTTTAACTAGTGTCAATTCAACCGAAACTTACAGACTGTATCGACAATTTTGTCATCCTAGAGCTATTATGTTACGATATTTATGCTGATGACAGATTCTCAAAACGAATGGCCAACGTTTTGGAACCTTGTGCCTGCTAAAATTCAATGCATAGAAGCCTTGAGACGTTGTTGAAATTTTTAAAATGTGTACTTTAACTGCCTGATCTTTGTCCATTACGTATCTAACTGACTTTAATCTCCTTTCCATATGAACGGAATTCATTTCCAAATCTCTGATACGTTATTTATTTTATCCTCTGTTTGTAGCAGATGTTATTGTGCTGCCGTTTTATTTTAAGTGCACCTGTGCGAATTGCCGCCAGAATTCATTTCCTTGCATTGTCAAGGCGCGTGCTAATACGCAGTCACCTGACGTTAGATCACCTGCCTCCTTCAAGGCTGTTGCAGTCAGCTGCTGCCCCTCCCACTCCCCTCCTCAAGCCACCTGCCTATCACGTGTCCCCCGCGTCTTTCCCCTCCCGCCATGCGTGTAGCTCAGACTTGCCTCCCCTGACCCCTCTCACACCCGCCCGCCAGAGGCAGCCATTATACTTTTCTGATTATCACCTCCCCTACTGCCCTACGCACCACGTGCGCGTCTGACAGTTGTATTTGTTTACAAATAGTTCCCGTGCCATGTAAGCTGCATTTTGCGCGAAGTATCTCAACACTGGTGTTTCATGAAATAATACTAATTGAGGCTCAAAAGCGATACGCCTTATGAAATTCTATAAGAATTCGTTTATTTTGTGATAAGCACTATTAACTCTTCTTCTGCCTAATGATTGTAGACGTTTAATAAAAGCAGCTATGTTGGAGAAAAAAACCTTAATTTTTATCCAAGATAATATTATAACTATTTTTAAGAATATCCTTTTTCCTGCACTTGTCAGTGTTTCAAGTAATTTAGTTCTTGCTGTGTTTTATACAACATTAAGACATCCATATTTAGTTAGGTGATAGCATCATTTGACGTTGATTGTGTAATAATCACTTTAGATGAGGCCATAGTGAGGCCACAATACGACTTTGATCTAGTGGTAATGTTATTGTGTAGCTTTCCTACATGACCTGTTTGAGAGGACTGTTCCCTCTTTAAGTAACTTCCAATATTTCAAAGTGAATCATTAAGTATTATGTACCTATTTACATTTTTAGACCTTGTGTATTATGCTGAGAACTGAGGTAGATAAAACCTCTATGTCCATGTTTTACTTCCTTACTTCTATCCCTTTGTTGAAAACACTTTTAATCCCACACATTTCAGTTGCATTAGTGTATTTTGTCACTTCCACAATATTTTATGTAATAAGTGCTGTTACTGATTTTAGAAAAGGTTATTACTTAAACATAGTTGATCAGTTTATTAAGATAAAGCCAATATTACATATTTTTATGACTTTACAATAGATTTTACAATCTACTTTATATTTGTACTGAATTATTAACTCCATGTTAATCTATGGAAAGCATAGCCTTTGTCTGAGTATAAGCATTTTAAAATTGTGTGTATTTTGTCAGTTTCCATTGGATTGATTCCATTGAGTCTCTTAGTTTACTATATTTTACACCGTGATTCAGTGAAGGAAAACTTATTTCAATTTTGTGCAGTAATGTGATCCAATATGGTTGTGATGCATTAATCCTCTTATAATTATATAATTCCTTGTGTGATTTTTTTACATTTGTTAAACTGTTTAATAACGAAATTAATATTTGCCAAACAACACAAACATCTACACATTTCTAAGATCATCTGTAACCATTGGAAGACTTGTGCTGATTAAGTTCGGCCAGCGTCTACACTTTGATTTCAGCGAATTTAGCAGTGACACGTAACATGTGAAACAAGCTTTAATTTTAAATGTAACGCTACATTCAACTGTTAAATTGTTCGAATTTTCACATTATTCAATTCATGGTTCGATATATTTCTGAAGAATTATGACATTTACATATTTTGTTGTTTACCTGAAAACCAAATGTGACTACATGTAAGTCCCCTAACATTCACACTAAATGAGCTGAAATTGTAACACATTCCTCCTTTAGTTACTAGGTCCCCTTTCGGGCAACCCGTTCTTCCCAGCAGTGTCTGGCGTCCATGTAAACATTGTGAGTCACCACTTGTAGGGAAGGGGGAGGGAATGTACAGGATGACCAGCCAGTCTAAAATAGTTTAGGAAAAAATTCAAAATTTTATTTCAAAACTTCGCCTAAGTTTTACAAGTGTTCTTCCACCGCGACATACGCCTTGACAACGTGACCAAGCCTGTCCAGCTTGCAGGACAGAGCCGGCCAGAACCAGTATTGACTGCTGATTCTAAAATCACGCCACCCTTCTGGCGTCCGTGCTGAAACTACTGACGTTTCCATGCTACCGTGGGGAGGACTGAGAAGTGTTAGCATCAGTTCCTTCGCTCTCTTCAGTTTGAGTTCTCGTACAGAACAGACGCACTCCAGAGGCTCGGCGTCTGTGCGGGGAGAACGGCTGCATGCCGTCCGCTCCCGCCTAGCGGCTGTTCGGTATCAGCCACCAACTGTGTGAACCGTAACCTTTACCGTAACCTTCACCTTTTCCGTTTAGACTGGCATTCATTCATTGCATTCGACCCCAGGGCGAGTCCCGCCATGTATCCCGTATTTCAGAATATACCAAATATTAACTTGAATTCTATCTTTTATCTGCCTTTGAGCCACCCTTTCCTAGGGCGCCCACAAGCCTTCACCGCTCCGCCTTCCATCCTGACAACGCTTCCAACCCATTTTATTTATGCAGCACTGGGATGGGTTGTATAATTTTCCTATCATCCGTAGGATAAATATCAAGTGCTGTACACAATAAATATTATTATAAAATTGCTATATAACCAACAAAAGTAAAATAAAGTTTTTCCGATAAAGAAATTATAAAGAAATACATTCATCACAGTTAATACAAAGACTTTACCATCTATAGGTCAAAGACCTTAGAAACTCGATTACAACAGAAAACAGATATTATATAATTAAAAAAAGTATACTGCTACATTAATGTTACATATGCCCCTGTTTCTGGAAAATTTCAGTAAATGCAAATTTTATAGAAACACCAAATATTAATGTTAAATAGGGGCCCAAATTATTCAGATTTTAGTAAATCAGAAACTTCGCCTTAATTGTATGAAATGTCAAAATATTTGTCTTTCTTTACAATCTTTCTATACTGTCCAAGCACGACCGAAGGATGTGAAATTCCTAACTACTGAAGCAGTGAAGAGTGTTAAGGAAGGTAGGTTCATTTAAGTCTTCCGTCACTCGCAAAGTTACAGGAGTGTGGAGATGAAATAATATCTACCGGTGTCAGGGACCAAATAGGAAATTGGTGAGCTTGGAGACGTAAGCGCCTCTCAGCTGATAGTCAAATGTTCAGCATGATTTAGCCAGAGCACATCTGCAAAGTCATGTTAAGAACTGTCCAGGAAAATCGTAAAAGGTTTGATTGTTCAGTTGCATGTGATCCTGTGTTAGACAAAGAGTGCGTGGTCGGTTATGCCATGGCACCGGTGTCCTAATATTTGCAGCAACTGGCCGGGTTATGACAGAGACCAGTCATCTGTGTTATGCCCCTCCTTCTCTCATTGATTGGCGTACAGCAGGGTACATATTGGTGCCAGACCTGCACCAACCTTGCCTTCCAGGGTGGCACAGTTGCAGACATGGGCTGCATCAGGTGGGCATTGCCCACCAAGTTGACAGGAGTGCACATCATCTGTGCCCTCCACACGCGAAGCAAGCATCGCCAGCCACACAACACACGCCCACCTCGGCGGCCCAGGACCAGTGTCGATCGGCGGGGCCGGCGGCAGCCGCCTGTCAGCCGCACAGAAGGGTGTTGGGGGCAGCCCATTGGCAGCCGGTTGGAATGCAAGTGCGCGCAAGCACAGAGTAACATATACAGAGAAGCAGCCCCCCCCCCCCCCCTAAACCACTGTCCTACAGTCCCCTCGTAGTTCCGTAAGATGCTAGCAGGTGTCAGGCGGTTCCCTGGCTTAGTACCGGTAGACGACACTAGAGGCACTTCTGAGGGTGCCTCTCGCACGTCAGAGGGTAGCGTGGAGGGGAGGCTGAGTGGGAGAGCTTGTGGCGCCTGCCACGAGGCCACGGCTGTGTCCGGCTTGCTGGCGTTTGAAGGGAAGTGGTGTTGGGGACAGCCAATACCTGCCGCCTGCTCTAGCCAGTTTAAAGGGCTGCTTCTGACCGCAGTGCCATCATGGGACATCTTACAGAACTGCTTCAGAACCCCCCACCCTGCACCCCTGAGCGTGGGACCGGGCCCTTACGGAGGTTTCCCGCCTGTGTATATTTGTCTGTGGTGCAAGTCACCCCCACCTTGGTGGGGGCAGGACCAGTGCCTCTGGGGACCTGCTGTCTGGCGGGTGCATGCAAGCATGTCAGGGCAGCTCGGCGACCTTTTGATGTAGGAGGCGGGAATCCCGCGCACCCCAGTTCTTGCTGACGGTACGGGCGGGTGCCTATTTTGACGGCCCATGCTTCTAGCACCAGTGTGGCATGCATAAACTCTATCCTTCGCACTTAGATAACAGTTCAGTTGGTCATGACATTTCGTTGTACAGTGCTGTTCATCACGCTGGCACAACTTAGTGACATCAACATAGAGTTACAAAATCATATAGATAATTTATAAACAAATATTTCAGAAGATTAAACTAACTTATAAAACGTTAAATAAACTAGACTACTTGGGTCCACAGGCCTTACAAAATGTGGCCCAATACCTATCACAGGAAACGTTATTTTTACGTTTGAGAAATGATTAAGAAATTACATAGTACAATCACAGGAGCTTAAAGAACGCTAATTTAGTAAGGTCTTAGCTGTGACCACAGTATTTTCAGAGACACACTCACAGTTACACAAACAAGGAGGCACAAGCAGCAAAACGTTGGTAAGAAGCAGATTGCAGAAGCAGGGTGGCACCGTGTGGTGACATAGTATGAAATCAAATTAAATTGACCTACCAGCAGGTTAAGGTTGCACTGCTGTAATCTACTACGCAATGTTGGGCCTAATGCTACATTATATTATCTATTGGCCACTATTTAGTTTCCGACCCCTTGTGGATCACTGGATTGCTCCTGGCTCTCCGGCGAGTACCTAAGGATTCTTCACAAAAGCAAGTTTTGTGTAATTAGTGGCACTTCACTCGCTTACTGTCCATTCGGAAAAGCATCTTCACTATGTGATGAGTGCACCAGCGTACCTAAAAACATTCTATAGACAAAATCTCTGAATACATAATAACATTAATTCTCGTGAAAAAGTAAGCTTGGTATTACAACCAATAAATGGATAAATTGACATCCAAATCCTATAATTAGAGAAATACTAAAACAATACCTGAAAATACATAAACACCTGGAACAATAAATAAAAAGAACACAGTTGATTAAGTGAAAAATACAAATCACAATCTGCCTGTAAAAACATAAATCAAGACACACACTAGTGATTAGATGGCCTTGTTAAAAGCTTCTCATTAACTGAGCACCATGAAAATTAAAACATGTTACCGAAATTCCAGCTAAAATTTACAAAACGAAAATTATTTTAGAGTACATATTCCCTCTTTTATACCACTTACGGTGTTCCAAATTCGGGCATTCGTCTCGCACTCTGGTCGCATTAATCATGGGCTTGTCATTGTACACTGGGCTGTGGACTTTTTCTCATCAATAAAATTCAAATGGGCCTGGTAAGCTAGATTCTTCAGTATGTCCTTCTCACCTATTATATTGCATCAAATACAGTTTACTGTAAAATACAACTGGGAAATTCCGTTAGCCATGCACACAGTTAAGGTCGTCATGTCAAAGGTTGCATTACAGATTTTTATCAATTGGTAAATTAGATTCGACACCTACTTGGTATTACAAACCTTTGTCCTAAGGACACACAACATGTTCCTTAACACCTTCTTTGCCGGATACAAACAATAGTAGGGTGCTCTGTGCCCCGGGCTGTTTATGGAGACGTATTGCCCTTAGGCGTTATCTAAAAAACTTCCTTGAAAGCAGCAGAGTTTGAACATAGTGTTGAGAGGAAAGCTTTCTGCTCGTCTGGCACCCCAAGGGTTTGGCTCCAGCGGCTGTATATATAACACAACGTTAACATTTTTAGGTCGCGTGACCGTAGCTAGGAGCAAGCGAAATTCCTTGCAGGGCATTCACCGTGGGAACGGTGAAATCCTCGGGAAGCTTTCGTGGCGTGGGCGGAGCCTCTTGGCAGCCGCAGAGAACGCGTCCTGATTCGGCAGAGTATTTTAGTATGACAGCTAAACAATTTGTCAACGGCGCTACGCATCCGATTGGTTTGACTATTAGCCGTTAGCAGTGATTGGTGCGTCTTTTTCGTGTGGGTGTGGCCGCCCGCCACTTGTCGTGAGCTGCGGTGCGGCAGAGTGCAAGGAGGAAGAGGACCCCTGGTGGTTTTTTTTTTTTTTTTTTTTTTTTTTTTTTTTTTTTTTTTTTTTTTTTTACAGATCTTATTACGCAAGTGACTGATCGATTTGTGCCAAGTGGCCTTTGTGTCACCTATGCAAAATATTGATTAGTCTACTAGCGTGATAGAATCGCACAGCAACTGCCTAGCGACGCCGACGCCAGTGGCGCTGTGTTAAGTTACATGTCCACCCTGCATAACAGGTTGCAGCAATTACGGTCGGATAAAAATTTCAGCTCATCCGCTCCCACCGCCTGCTGCCTGCGAGCCTGAGACGCTGCCGCCAATGATCATCTGTGTGGGTAAGGTGACGCACTTGCTTGGGGGTTATATGAATCAGACTTGTTGGATTCTGTCCCTTATTTTATTCTTTTGAGATCTGCCTATTTACTCTGGGGAGCTTAGGGCTAACGATAATTTCAAGCCCCTGTGTAGCCAATCTAATAGCATTCTGTTTTGCAAAACCTCCGACCTTTGATCCAGCCAGTTATTTTTGTGTCTCAATATTTTAACATTTGTAAAACATTGTTTGAATACCATTATCTGTTTTTCATGACAGGAAATGTCATCTAATTTTGTGTCAAGATAGGATTTTTCATGTTTAATTGTAATAAATTGATTTTGAGCAGATCGTCTTTCATTTAAGAACACTCCTTTTTTCACTATTTTGGAGGGGAAACAGAATAGTTAAATTCCGCAGTTTACCAATAATTTTTCAAGTACATTTTTTTGTCACGACTGATACATTGCAATAGAGAAGGAATATTTATTATATGTTTCAAAATATCTATGATCACATCACAGCTGATCAGTAACATTTTAATTTTCCATATTTTGGAGAAATATGGCGGCGACCCAAGATAATTAATTGCTGTCCTATATATATATATATATATATATATATATATATATATATATATATATATATATATATATAAAACTAACGACATAGTTCACACTTGGTGACACTTGCCATAGGAATAACGACATAGTTCACACTTAGCGACCCTGCCATAGAATTATCGATATAGTTCACATTCATTCACTCAGGGTACTGGACATCAATATAACTTAAATCACTAAATTTACGTAGCACAGCTGAAAAGAAAGATACGCCCTTAAATATTCCACTTTGTTTGACACTAGTAGTACTTCGATCTCATGTCTGGTGCAGCAGTTGAATCACAGGCACGAACGACTGAAAATTAATCCAAATCTACCCATTAGACAGGTTCTCCACGTTAAGTAGCAATTAAACGTCTGTTTAGCTTAGCTGACATTACCGACAGACCCACAATATTTAACTGCGTGCAAAGAATCAGCAGGCCTACACGACAGCTGACTGTACTGAACTCAACTTATCTCACCTAGAACTGCATATACCCATTTGCAGGATAACAAATACTAAAATTCCTTTTGCTATGATATACGTTGTCGACGCGTTCTTTAACGCCGAAGAACAGTGGAAAACACTTTTAAAATATACAATAAAAACTTGGAACCTACAACCTATCGAAAATCCGCAAGAAAAATAAATACACACGGGATCCTCCTCTAAGAAGACTTCCGTTACGTCTTTGTACATTATCCATCTGACGTGTTCCGTCTCCTGTTCATCGTCGTACTGCAAGCAGGGAGGAACCCAGGAAGAACGTCATTGTTTTGACGTCGATGGTCCCGGTTGCACGTCTGGCTTGTTATGCTTTGGGTCGGGCGAACGCTCTTCCACACCCTGTGGAGGCGTGTTCCGCCTTTCCCAGTGAAAGCGCTTGGAATCTGCATCGTGAGGTTCATTGTTATCGGAGTGCCAGTTATTGCCGTTCCCCCACTTGCATTTTTTCTTCCCGTGATGATCGCCCTTACAGCCGTTCTCATTTTTGTTACGTCATTGCCCGTTTCGCTGGGTTCGCTGGACGTTTCCCCAAGACTGCCGATTAAAACCACTATTCTGTTCCTTCTCCGGCGCCTGATTCTGATTACTTTTCCCCTTTCCCTGTTTGGCTGGAAAGCGATTCGTAATCAAAATCGAGATCTTCCAGAAGGGCCTGAAACTGCTCCACATTGTCTTTGCATCTCCGTGCTAAGACAGCGTTGCGCAGATGTCACGACAGCTTACCCAAACAAATTCTAATAAGTTCAGGCACAGGACACTGGTTGCTTAATTCTTATTCAGCGTATCTTGGAAGAACTCGGCTAGACTGGAAAATTTTGACTGTCCGAAGGGGGCCGTCATTTGGATGTTGTGGCGCACATGGTTTTCCTGATTTTCGGGCCAGTAGGAAGCTAAAAGGTATTGTCGGAAGCTCTCGTAGATTTCGCCATACCGAGGGAACAACCTGATTCGCGTCGCAGGTTGGCCTTCCAGGTGTCCGCGCACGAACTCTGTTTATGCCCTTCAGTCCAGTGCGGTGGAAGGAAGAAGCCAAACTGATCTACCCACGCCTGCAGATGTATTCCACCAGGCGCATTTCTGAACACTTCGAATTTATGCACTCTTAGGAAGTGGTTGTAATCGAAGCTGGGTGCTGGGTCCCGATTACAACGCGCGATATTATTCTTATTACGACCCGAACTTGCTTAGGGAGGCTCACTTTCGTCCTAAATAGCGGAGTCCGAGTCGTGGCCTGTGCTTCCGTCTGAGCTGCTACACGCGCCACATAGCGCGCAGCCGCTATTGCACGTGGCCATCTCCTCCGGGCGTTCCACGCGGTCACGTGGTTCGTCAGCGTGGTTGCAACTCTCGCTTAAAGGCTACGTGTGGTTCACCTCTACGAGTGCAATCCTTTGCACAACATCATACAGTGTGCTCTGCATGGTACTAACCGCAGCGGTAATATCATTGATACGGCCAGGAACCACACCGATACTAGTTCAAACTGTTCAAAGTGTTCTTCCATGTGTTCACGCATGGTGGTCACCTGCGTAAGCACGTCGGCAACACACGAAACTATGGCTTCGATATGTTCACCAAGACAGCCGACCCATGTCTCTACGCTCTCAACACGTGACTTTATCGTTTCTATTTCCGCACTGTTCCTCCTTACGCCCTCAGCCAGTTGCTCGTGGCGGCTAGTCATTTCGTGTAAAACTCGCGTTTCTTGATTTGCGACCTGTTGTTTAAAAGCCTTAAATTAGGTCAGATGTTGCGCAATCTGCTCTTTTATTTCATCAAGTCGATGATCAATCTTTCGCGACTGCCAAAAATCAAATGTTCAAATGTTTGTGTAGTCTATGGGACTTAACTACGGGGTCATCAGTCCCTAAACATACAAACTACTTATGAACTACTTAAGAACTAGGACGGCAGAAATATCCATGCCCGAGGGGGGATTCGAACCCCCGACCGTAGTGGCCGTGCAGACCGTGACGGGAGCGCCTCAGTCCCCTCGGCCACCGCGGCCGGCTCGCGACTGCACTTTCATTTCAGGGAACGGATCGTTAGTGCGTTGATCTATTTTTATCAAATTGTTCATCAATTTTTTCCAACTGCTCTTTCATTTCATCAAGTCGTTCAGTAATCTGTGCAGTCATTTGTCTGAAACGAATGGTGAGTGCATCGATTGACGGGGGTACCTGTGGACAAGCGTTTCCCACTGGGTTATCCCTATAATCCGTAACACAAGGGGAATCCGGTTCGTGGCTTCTGGCCGGCTGTTCGCCTCTACCCAACCCATCGCCTATGCTTTGGACGTGGTTTTCAACTGAAATAATCTTTTCTTTTAGAAATTTATCTCCCACATTCGCAGTGTCGCTTAAGGCAACGTGCTGATTTTCAGTAGCAACTGAATCTGTCTCCTGCGACCTATCACTCTTTTCCTTTTCTCGTTCCTTAAGATTGGCACGCCTACATGTTTTGACTGCTGATACCATAACGCTATCCATTTTTAAAATCACGTTAAAATATCCACAAGCAAATACCAAACAAAAAGTTCCTGGATACCCATGTGGTCAGAACACATGGTGCTTCTATAAGAGTTTCACAGGCAAAATCATTTTCGCACACAACACAGTCATAATTGCACCCGTGTTTCCGACTGTGTAAACTTCACAATTATTACCCCGAAAATACAAAGAAATATATTTGTTGAGCACTGCTGAAACTGAAAACAAGTGCACTGGCCATGCGCGGCTGAAATCACAATGGTAGTTCTCCAGCACTTGCGATTTCTACTCATTCACACGCACACACACATTCAAGAGATGGGAAGGCATCTAGAGATACAAACAAAAATTAAAAATGAAATCAGGAGACGCCAGGACGAATCATGGCAGCGGTAAGCCAAGTGAAAGTAACTTGTTAAATATTATATGTAAGCTCTCGGGCAGTAGAGATCTGAAAATGCAAGTTAATACGCTCACTGCTGCTCCAAATTACTTTGCGAGTGGCCACAGTACTTGCGCAACGGAAATTTATCTACCTGCTCACTCCTTAAGGGAGCATCCAACGTTTTAACAAACTAAAAACTAATGTTTAAAAAAGGAACAGATAATTAAACATGCGATGGAGAGCATGAAATTATAAAGCAGTGGTTTGATGCTTTAAATTATTATCTATTCAATAGATTGAACAAGCAAATGTGGCAGACCAAATAAGTACAATAAAGCACACACCTTGTACAAAAGTAAAAAAGTGAATTAAATCGTAAAGTTACTGCCCGAAATAAAATTGTTTCTGCCCTTTATGAATATGGAGGTAACGTGGGAGGAAATTTGCAAATAAACAGTGGATAAAGGAAAGCACATTCATTCACTCACAGACACATGTATAATGCTTGCAAACGTTACTCAGGTGGGAACACTTTATATCAGTGGTAAATCGTAGTGTCGGCGGCGTTTTGACGTGATGGCAGGTGTCTTCAAGCAAAATTAAAATCAAACTATGCACCATACGAACTTACGTGCGGGTAGGCAGCCAAATACTATCCTTAAGTATCACATGGTGTGCGACCACGCTGAATTACATAGAATTTACAAGAAGAAATTTATTTAGAATACGCAAGTAAAGCACATGTGACAATTCATATAGAAGAAAGGTAGTATCAGTAAAAGCATGGCTGAAGGCCAAAGTAATGACTGTTATGAAAGCACGAGGTGCAGTCGGTCATACCAAGACAGGAAAGACGGAATCAAACCATAAATTCTGAGAAAGAATTTAGCATGCTTTCAGAAACATGCACCACACGAATACGTTAGTTAAAAATTAGCAAGGAATTCAAACATACTAAGTTTACACAAAGGCTGAAGGCCACACACGTATATTCTAACTTCAGAATACCAGTCACAGAATCATTACCGGATTGAAAATACAAATACTAAATTTACACTGAAGTACTCGAGATCTTTACATTAAGAAACACTTCGCCTCACATAGCGAAATAATTACTAGAGAAAACTATCACTGATTAACCAAGACTGCCTGTCACGAACAAAGTAAAGTTCTAATAGCATGCTATCCCCTCAGCATGATTCAACGAAATTATTCACTTCGGCGGTCGCGGAAAGAGTGATTCATAAGGCCACGAGAAAAGCCTTCCCCTCCTCCGCACCCGATGTAGGGCGCGCTCAAAGCGATGCAGATTGCGTTCAGAGCCTCTGTCTAACAACCCTCGCTACCTGAAGGAGATAATACCCTCTACTAGAACTACAGGGAAGTCTCTTTTGTCACCTCTTTCGTCCATGATTACGTTGGTACTACACTAAGAACAGGCCACCTCGCCATGCATTCTTAACTAAAGTAAATGAAGCCTAAAGCGCGAGGCGGCGACTGGAAGCCATTGTGCGGCAGTCAGTCATTATTTAAAGCAACCTTCTACATTTGTACGAACACTCCAGTTCAATAACACGGGTGTGAACACACATATATATATATATATATATATATATATATATATATATATATATATATATATATATATATATACATGGGACACTGATCATTAATAAAGGAATAAAACAATTGATTTTAAAATAAACAATATTAATGGTGGAGAAACTCTTTAGTGTAATGAATAACTCAAAGTGGAACAGGACCACACATTCAATGGACGTGTTTCAATATACTTTCCTCAAATATTATGAACTGCCTGGAAGAGAACGAACCTCTTGACCGGTAGTCATCATCATTTCGGAAAATATTGTTATTGTGATGAGTACCACAAGGGATCTTAAAACGATTCCATATTTCTAGATTTCAGGAAGGCTTTTGACATGGTATCTCACAAGAGGTTTGTAATTAAATTGTGTGCTCATGGAATATCGCCGTATCGCAATATCCTGTCAGATAGAACACAGTTCTTTGTAACTGACGGAAAGTCATCGAGTACAACAGAAACGATATATGTCGTTCCCCAGGGAAGTGTTACGGGCTCCACACTATTCCTTACCTCCATAAAAGATTTAAGTGACGATCTGAGCAACACTCTTGGACTGGTCGCGGATGATATTGTTAATTATCGGTTAGTAAAGTCATCAGAAGTTTAAAAGCAGTTGCAAAAGGATTTTGACAAGATATTTGCATGGTGATAATCTGGATTGACCACAATTAATGATACGTGTGAAGTTATCCTAATAAGCACTAAAAGAAATCCGTTAAACTTCCATTACACGAAAAGTCAGTCAAATATATCGGCCGTAAATTCAACTAAATACGTAGGAATAATAATTACGAACACCTTAAATTGGAAAGAACACATAGAAAATCTTCTAGGGAAGGTGAACCAAAGGCTACGTTTCATTGGCAGATAACTTAGAAGATGCAACTGTTTCACTAAAGAAACTTCTTACACTACATTTGTGCGTCCTGTTTTGAAGTATTACAGTGCACTGTGGGATCCCGCCAAGTAGGACTGAAGGAGGATATAGAGAAAATTCAGAAAATGGCAGATCGTTTTGTATTATCGCGATATAGGGGAGAGAGTGTTATGTACGTGAAGAAAGACGTTAGATCTATTTGCGAAATTTCTTTAACCGACTTTCTCATCTGGTTGCGAAAAATTTTGCTAGCGTCTACCTTCCTAGGCAGAGACGATCAGCATGAGAAAGTAAGAGCAATCCTATCGAAAACGGAAATATTTCGGTATTCCTTTTTCCCGCGTGCTATTACTGTATGAAAAATGTTCAAATGTTTGTTAAGCTTATGGGACTTAACTACGGGGTCATCAGTCCCTAAACTTACAAACTACCTATGAACTACTTACGAACTAGGACGGCACAAATATCCATGCCCGAGGGGGGATTCGAACCCCCGACCGTAGTGTCCGTGCTACCCGTGACGCAGAATGAAACGGCAGAGAAATATAAATGCTGTTCGATTAACCCTCTGCCCTTCATTTAAATATGATTTACAGAGTAAATATATAAATGAAGATGTAGAAGGTAAAACTCTGGATTGAAATGAATAGTTCAGCTCACTTTTAAACAAAGCCTCATTTATTGCTATTTAAGTCACAGGATGTGAAAAATGAGACACGTTACAATTGGAACATATACAATAAATATCGTCTTTCTGACTGAGCGATTTGCAAAGCAGTGGTAAGGGATGGTTCACATAAATGTTCTCGTAGTGTCGATTGCTGAATAACGCTACGAAATTCTCAAATCAAGCTTCTGCAGATGAATGAAAACTTGAAGTTGTGGGTTAGGGCCCGTGACTGCGCATTTCGCATGGCCCCCTGAGGGCGTCGCTGAGCAACACTAACGGTAACGTAGAAAAATAAAACAATCGCCACTATATAACGAGGGCAATAGTGAGGAACCAACAGATGCTGCCAGGCCATCGATGGCCCCTAAAAACGGAGGGACACTCTGTACAAAACCATGTGCGACCCAGTCACTTGGACATAGGGCAAACTATAGGATGCACGAACGTGGACTCTGAAAGAGCAGAGTGATAGAAAGTTAAGTATGAAGATGTGGAGTGGGCCCCAGACACCCCACGCGATCAAGGTATCGAGGATTTGATATCTCCGCGTTGTGTCGTAAGCTTTCTGTAAATCAAAAGGACTGGATTGAGCTGCTAGCGTCGGACAAAGGCTGTAGGAATAGGGGACTCCAAGTAAACAAGATTATCTGTGGTGGAGCGGTCTTGATGGAAACTTCTCTGGCACGAAGGCAGTAGGCCCAGAGACTGAAGGAGCCAGCAAAACCGTCCGTCCACCATACGTGATACCAGTTTACTCGTACAAATAACGTTGGTTAGGTTGATGGGTCGAACGATAAAGTCATCAGGATGGTGTTTCCCAGATTCTAGCAATGGACCAATGATGCTCCGTGTAACGAGATCACACGTAGCTTGAAACACGGTTAGACATGTCAAGAACATGTTTGCTCGAATCCATCGACAGGTGTTTATCTGTTTGTGTCAGGGCAATGTGCACGTTCCTCATTCTGATTGGTTGTTCACAGACGCAAAACTCAGAGCACAGTGCTCATTAAAGTGTGGAAGGGGAAGGTAGAATGGTTTATATAGAGATGTGTTTGAACAGTGTGTTTCGTTATTAAGATTTAAGTTCGTGTACAATAAACGCTAACGAAACTGACTCATTTAAGAAAAGACACGTGATTTGATTGAAGTGGTGTCATGATGGACTTCATCTGAGATTGTCTACCTATATAGTTATTTAATCCCCATTTCCTAAATATTAAATACCGAAATATAATTAAATTAGTAGGTCACTAAAATGAAAGTTGGGCTCAGTATAAACAAATACACATTTACTGCAATTTAAGTCACTGGATATGAAAAATGAGACACTTTACAGTTGGAAGATATAAAACAAAGAATGGCTTTTGTGACTCAGCAAATGGTTATGTAAGGGTCAGAGATGATTCACGTAAATGGCCGGCAGCGGTGGCCGAGCACTCTGGGGCGCGCCAGTCTCAGTCTGCACGGCCACTATGGTCGGGGGTTCGAATACCCCCTCGTTCATGGATATTTGTGCCGTCCTTAGTATTAGCAAGTTCATAAGTAGTTTGTAAGTTTAGGGACTGTTGACCCCGTAGTTGAGTCCCATAAGCTCTACAAACATTTGACATCATGTAAATGTTCCTGACGTACCGATTGCTGAATAACCCTACGAAAATTTAAAATCGAAGATCTGCAGGCACTGTCCATAACAAAGATGCAACTACTCGTGGTGGAAAGCGACTCGTGAGTGACGAACAGAGATTGAACGCCGTGTACATTTCTGCAGATTGAAGCCTCAAACCTTTTCGCAGTTTCTACAGTGCAGAAAAATAAGTCGCGACCACATTCGGTGGCGGTTCTACTAGCCGTAACTCGAAGTTGAAACCACATTCGGTTGCGGTCCCACCAGAAGTAGCTCGAAGTTACTTCAGAACGTAAAACTGAAATTGAGTAACAAAGAAATCATGTCTGAAGTTATATTACTTCGGTAAAGTTCAGTAAACAAAATCAATTGAATTTTAAGTGAGGAACTATCTAAACATTCAGCAAAAATAATACAAATTATGCAGATCAATACATGAAGTAATAGATGATGGCCTTGGGAACAATGTCTATGAAGGTCCTAAGGGCAGAAAAAATTTTGTGAGTAGTGTTCCTTTTTCGAATACAAATTCATTTATTCCTGCTGAAGAACACCGTGGAATGTGGCGTCGCCTGTTAGTTGGTTGACTCACTGTGGGGTTGGTGTTCTGAAGCTGGAAATTGGATACCGCTGTCCAGCCTGGGTTCACTTCTGCATCAGACCAAGCGTTTTTGATTGCTTCCATCTAGCGCCTCTGTACGTCATATTGACACTCAGTTGCGTCTGGTCTGGGCGGTGGTCCTATGTGCGTAGGTTTCATTGTGGCCATCTCAAGGGCCACAGTAAGTCTGTGTTTATAGCCCGCGGTTGCTCCGCGGCGGAGGAATGGCGGCGGTTTGGCAGTGCGCTGTTTCTCATAAGGCAGCGTGGGCCCTGTTTATAGGCGCGGCTGCGGCGGCAGACACGGCGCTTTTCCGCTGCGGCGTAAAAATACCAGCGGCTGCACTGCCAAACCGCTTATACGGCAGCAAATGGGGCTGTTCGGTGTGCAATATGTCTGGCCGCCAGGTGGTAACAGGGTGCTCAAGGTCACAGCGGCTCAACAGCCTGATGTGTGAGTGACGAGCGGAGCTTCCGCAAAATCACAGCGGTTGCTTCGCCGCGGAGGAATCGCTGTCTTCGCTTGGTGAAGAAACATGTTGTGTGTCCTTAGAACAAGCGTTTGCAATACCAAGTAGGTGGCGTATATAATTTACCAATTAATCAAGAATCCATAACGCAAGCTTCAACTTGACGACCTTAAAGAAGTGCATAACGAAATTTCCTAGTTGCATTTTATAGGAATCTGTGTTTGACACAATATAATAGTAGAGAATGAGGAACTAAAGAATCTAGCTTACCAGGCCCACTTGAATTTTGTTGATGAGAAAAAGTACACAGCCCAGTGTACAATGACGAGCCCATGATTAATGCGACCAGAGCGCGAGACGAATGCCCGAATTTGGAACACTGTAAGTGGTATAAAAGAGGTAATGTGTACTCTAAAATAATTATCTTTTTGTAAATTTTAACTGAAACCTAGGTAACATGCTTTAATTTTCATGGCGCTCAGTAAATGAGAAACCTTGTATAAGGCCATCTAATCACTAGTGTGAGTCATGATTTACGTTTTTACAGGCAGATTTGATTTGTATTTTTGACTTAACCAACTGAGTTTTATTGTTGTTCAAGGTGTTTATGTATTTTCATGACTTATTGTAGTATTTCTCTTATCGTAGGATTAGGATGTCAATTTATCCATTTATTGATTTTAATACCAAGCTTACTTTTCAACGAGAATTTATGTTTTTATGTATTTTGAGATTTTGTCTGTAGAATGTTTTAGGAATTGTGGGACCGCTGGTGCAGTCATCACATCGTGACGCTGCTGTTCCGAATGGACAGTAAGCGAGTGAAGTACCACTAATTACACAAAACTTGTCTTTGCTTCTGTAAAGATTCTACAGGTACTCGCTGGAAAGCCAGGAGCAATCCAGTGATCTACAAGGGGTCGGAAACTAAATAGATAACTGGAATGTAGCATTGGGCCCAACATTTAGTTTGCGTAGTAGATTACAGTGATTTCATACTATGTCGTTGCACCGCACCACCCTACTTCTGCAGTCTGCTACCTACCAATGTTTTGCCGCTTGCGGCTCCTTGTGCGTCTGACAGTGAGTGTCCCTCTGAAAATACTGTGGCCACAGCGTCGACCTTAATGAATTAGCGTTGTTTAAGTCCCTGTGATTGTACTATGTAATTTCTTAAACATTTCTCAAATGTTAAACTTTCCCTTGATGGTATTGGGCCACGTTTTGTAACGTCTATGGAACCAAATAGTCTGGTTTATTTAAGGTTTTGTAATTTACTTTAATGTTCTCAATTATTTGTTTATAAATTATCTGTGTAATTTCAAATTTCTATGTTGATGTGACTATGTTGTACCAGCGTGATGAACACCGCTGCACAACGAAATATCAAGGAAAGAGTTTGTGCATGTCCCACTGCTGCCAGAAGCACGGGCCAGTGAAATAGGCACCCACACCGTCGGGGAGAACCGGGGGGAGGGGGAGGCACAGGATTCCCGCCTCTTACTTCACAAGGTCGCCCAGCAGCCTCAACACGCTTCTGTCACAGAAAAATATATACATACGGGAAACCTCCGTAAGGGCCCTGTCGAACGCACAGGGGTGCGGGGAGGGAGGGTTTCTAGCAGTTCCGTAAGATGTCCCATGATGGCGCTGCGGTCAAAAGCAGCCCTTTAAACTGGCCAGAGCAGGCGGCAGGTAGCGGCTGTCCCCACCACCACCTCTCCTCAAACGCCGGCACGCCAGACACAGCCGTGGCCTCGTGGCAGGCGGTACGAGCTCTCCGCTCAGCCTCCCCTCCACACAACCCTCTGACGTGTGAGAGGCACCCTAAGCCAGGGAACCGCCTGACACCTGCTAGCATCTTACGGAACTACGAGGGGAGCGTAGGACAGTGGTTTAGGGGGGGCTACTCCACTGTATATGTTACTCTGTGCTTCCGTCACAGACAAATATATACAGACGAGAAACATCCGTAAGGGCCCGGTCCTACGCTCAGGGGTGCGGGGAGGGAGGGTTTTCAGCAGTTCCGTAAGATGTCTCATGATGGCGCTGAGGTCAGAAGCAGCCGCCAGAGCAGGCGGCAGGTAGCGGTTGCCCCCACCACCACCTCCCCTCAAACGCCGGCAAGCCAGACACAGCCGTGGCCTCGTGGCAGGCGGCACGAGCTCTCCCCTCAGCCTCCCCTCCACATTACCCTCTGACGTGCGAGAGGCACCCTAAGCGAGCGATCCGCCTGACACCTGCTAGCATCATACGGAACTACGAGGGGAGCGTAGGACAGTGGTTTAGAGGGGGCTGCGTGTCTGTATATGTTACTCTGTGCTTCCGTGCACCCACCAGACAGCGGGTCGGCCCCAGCGCTATTCCTGACCCTGTAAAGGGGGGGGGAGGGGACTAGCGCGTCTCGCCACGCATGCTCTGATGGCGGAGGGCGCAGTTAAAGCAGGCTCCTGTCAACGCAGTGGGCAATGCTCCCTGATGCAGCCGACATCTGCAGCTGGGCCACTGTGGACGGCGAGGTCGGCGCCGGTCCGACACCAACTCGCACCCTGCTTCACTCCACTCAACGAGAGCAGCAGGAGCACAATGCAGATGTCTGGCGTCTGTCACAACCAGTCCAGTTGCTGCAAGTATTAGGAAATCGAAGCCATGGGATCTCCCACCTGGCACCCTTTGACATAGGATCACCTGCAACTGAACAAACAAACCTTTCACGATTTTCCCAGACACTCCTTAACATGGCTTTGCCGATGCCCTCTGGCCAAAACATACTGAACATTTGACTATCAGGTGGGAGGCGCTTACGTCTCCAAGTTTTCTAGTGATCTTACCAATCTCCTATTTGGTTCCTGGCACTAGAAAACATGATTTTGGGTTCGCCCCAACATTCATCTCCTCACTCTTGTGACTTTGCGAGTGACGGAAAACTAAAATGAACCTCCTTGCTTAACACACTTCCATGCTTCGGGACTTAGGAATGCCACATCCTTGGGTCCTGCTTCGATGTCGGAATCTCACAAATCATATGCCACGAAGGTGTGGCACTACCTATTGTGATCACTCGCCACTGAGGGTGCTTACAAAATTCCTCTTTCTCGGTACATAATGCAAGATGATGACTGATCCAACCATTGGCGCTGAGTCAGCGAGGAAGAGGCGTCAGCAAGGCGAGATGCACCTGAAGCTGGAAAGAGGGTCAGTCAACTACTACCATGGACACTGAACGACAACTTGGCAGTAGTAAAGTGTTAAATATGTGCAGGTTGTAGTTTCCACCCAGTTATCCCGAAGAGTACATCCTCCCCGTCGTTGTCCCTAAGTTTTTATCGAAGTGTGTGGGGAATATTTAATCATAAAATTGTTACAAGAAAGTGAACACTAACCATAGTGAATCGAACTTGATTTTTTAAAGACACTTCCAGGAGTGAAAAGTTCATTAAAATTCGCTTGTTTATGCTTCATGAAATTTTTTTGTAAATTGTATATATCTGTAAAATTTTGTTTATGCAACAGTTGTTACCCTCCAATATGAATGAGCAGCATCACCTTCTTTAATATCTTTAAATTTTGTTTAAATATACAAAATGTTTGCTTATTTTACTTAAATGATTCTTAATTTATCATCTTTTTCTTTGACAAAATATGTCCATAGTTGCCCACAATGCCCAGAATAGATACATTCAATAAATGTTTTAAGTACATGATTTTAATGCGGATCCAATCCAGTATAACAATATTGTTTGCAGACCATTGATCGCCCCTAAGCGGAGGGTGATGAAACATGTCCACTGAATGTGTGGTCGTGTTCCAATTTGAGTTATTCATTAATCTTAAGTGTTTTTCCGCCATTAATATTGTCTATTTGTATGTCAGTTATTTCATTCCTCTATTAATTACCATTGCCCTATGTTTATATATGTTTCCACGTGTGTGATTAAAATTGTGTGTTCATATGAATGTGGAAAGTTGCTTTTAATATTGACTGACTGCCACGCAATGGCTTACAGTCGCCGCCTCGCGCTTTAAGCCTCGTTTACTTTAGTTGAGAATGCATGGCTTCGTATGTCAACTGCACTTCCGTCTGTTGGGTGGCCAGAGACCAGCTTACTTGGCAAGATGGCGAGGTGGCCTGTTCTTAGTGTACTACGAACATAATCACATGGCGAAAGTGGTGACAAAAGAGACCTGTCTGGAGCTCTAGTAGAGGGAATTATCTTCTCCAGGTAGCGAGGGTTGGTAGACAGTAGGCTCTTAACGCACTCTGCATAACTTATAGCGCGCCCTCCATCCGGTGTATGGAGGGTAAGGTTTTGCGCGTGGCTTGAGGCTCCACACTCTTACCGCGACCGCTGAAGTGAGTATATCGTCGAATCATGCTGAGGGGTTGTCATGCTGTTAGAACTTTACTTTGTTCGTGACGAGGCAGTCTTGGTTTATCAGTGATAGTTTTTCTTGAGTAATTCTTTCGCTATGAGATGCAAAGTGTTTCTTAATTTACAGAGCTCGAGTAATTCAGTGTAAATTTAGTAATTATTCGCATTTCTAATCTGGCTATGATTTTTGTGTCCGGTTTTCTCAAATTTGATTACTCGTGTGTGACCTTCAGCCTTTGTGTAAGCTTAGTATGTCTGAATTTCCTTGCTGTTTTTAACTAACGTTTTCGCGTCGTGTCTGTATCCGCAAGTATGCTAAATTGTTTCTCAGATTTTCTGGATTGATTACGTCTTTCCTGTTTTGGTATGACCGATTGTACAACGTGCTTTTGTAACAGTTTTTATTTCGGCCTTCAGCCGTGCTTTTACTGATACTAGCTTTCTTTTATATGAATGCTCGCGTGTGCTTTCCTTGCATATTGTAAATTTATTTATTTTTGTAAATTCTATGTAATTCACCGTGGTTGCGCACCACGTGGTTTTTAAGGATGTATGCCGCTGTCTCTCTACACATGAGTATGTTTGGTGCATAGTTTGATTTTAATTGTGCTTGAAGACACCTGCCATCTCGTCAAAATGTTGCCGACGCTTCGTTTTACCGTTGCTATGGAGAGTTCCCACATGAGTAATGTATCACAAGCATTATGCACGTGTCTGCGAATGAATGAATGTGCTTTCCTTTATCCTCTGTGTCTTTGAAATTTCCTCCCATGTTATCTCCATATTCGTGAAGGGCAGAAACCATTTTATTTCGGGCAGTAACTTTATGATTTAATTCACATTTGTACAAGGTGTGTGCTTTATTGTGGTTAATTTGGTCTCCCCACATTTATTTTCTTGTTCATTTTATATAATGATTTAAAGTATCAAACCTCTGCATTATAATTTCATGCTCTCTTTCCCATGTTTAATTATCTATTCCTTTTTTTAACATTAATTTTGTGTTTGTTGAAACGTTGGAGCTCCCTTAAGGAGTGAGTACTTAAACTAAATCGAACAAACATATACTAAGGGCAACACACATATCCATGCCCGAGGGAAGACTCGAACCTCCGAAAGCGAGCAACCGCGCGTACCGCTCCAACAATCGCTGCCTTTCGCTTTATATGCATCCAGTCAGTATACTCCTCTGGATTTTGGTGCATTATCTTGCTAAAAAGACAGGCTGATCACGACCGCAGTTCGGGTCTTACGGCCATAAATACAACACGATCATAATCACCTCTCTTTCGCAATTGACTCGGACCTGGTTTGTTGTGAGCGGAGTTAGGTGGTCCGAACTATACCATTTCGTTTGGCTTCTCTGCTCGTTGTGCCAGCCTCCCCTCTGATTGTTTTATGGATACTAGTTTTATTGGTGCCCGACTTTGGGATGTCCCAACTTCTGTTTTCCCTCCTTATTTTTCTTGTGAAATTTGGTTTTCCTTCCACTAATTTTGGACTGGATTCTGTGACATGCTCCCTTGCAGGTGCTGAAAGTACTCGTCGTTGCTTCCTGGATTCTAAAAATTCCCTCTCTATTCGTAAAGTCGGTGGGCATTTTGTATAATGCCGCCGTTTCGTAGTTTGTCATTCATACACTGCTGTTCGCTTACGAAGGGTATAATCTAATTGAGACGCTCTTGAAGGTCTCAACACTGTCGTTGCACTTTCCTATCAGCAGTTGCTGATAGTGCAGCGGTTGCTTCATATAGCAGTGTCGCAAAGTTTTTGGCATTATAATGTTTGTCGAGAAAAAGGTTTTTGTTTCTTTGTGTCTGGAATCGACGATTTAGACTGTGCTCCCATGATCTGAGGCCTGTGACTCTTGTGACCAATATTGTACCCAGAAACGCCTGCTTGAATTCCACGAACGATCGGGCTGTCAGAACCAAATTTCGCATGTGTTCAGCCACATTGCTTTCGAGGTAACCGCATATGTACTCGAACCTGTAAGACAATGGCCACGATCTCGAGGATACAAGCGCAATTGCGAAATCCGGAATTTCTGTTGTAGACAGTTATTACTCTCTCGGTATATCTGGAAATTCTGCACCAAGAAGAAATGTCGGTGGTCGAAAAACTTTTTCCCATCCGTGTACTCCACCACACTACGCTGTCGAGCTACTACTTTTCTCGGCAGCAAACACGCCTTCACCTATTTTGTTTAATCTATACTTTCTGAACACAGTTAGATCTTTTGCAAAAACTTCGGCTGAACGTATTTCCGGCTTCATCCAACTTTCACTGCCTATAATGATATGTGTTTCGGTGCTTTGTATTAACGTTTGGAGCTCTGTTACTTTCCCGACACAGCTATGACTATTTATATCGTTTATACCGATAGTTCCTAGATCTACATTTCTCCTGTGATCCCCAAGCACCGTTTGAGACAGCCCATTTTGTTTTTACCCGAAGCCCTCTATCGTAAAAAACCGTCCAGTCCGCGCCGCACAGCCCCTGCTGCCCGTGTAGCCGCTTCCTGCGTGTAGTGGACTCCTGACCTATTTAGTGGAGCCCGAAAACCCACCTCCCTTTGGTGCAAGTCGAGGAATCTGCAGCCTACACAGTCACAGAACCGTCTGAGCCTCTTATTCGGACCCTTCACGCGGCTTTGTACCAGAGGACCTCAGTCGGTCCTGTCGACGATGCTGCAGCTCTGTCTTCATCGCCCTTTCCAAAATATTAAACACTAAACTATCATTAAATAAGTGGGTGCCTGAAAGAAAGTTGACTCAGTAAAAACAAAAATACATTTCTTGCTATTCGAGTCACAGGGTATTAAAATTAGGCACTTTACAATTGGGACGTATGCAATAAGGAACGACTTTTGTGACAGCGAATGCCAAAGAAAGGGTCCGGTATGTTTCATGTGAATATTCCCGAAGTACCGATTGCTGAATAATCCTAAGGAATTCAAAACTTGTAGTTCTGAAGTCGCTGTCTGTCAAAGATTCTATTACTCGTGGTGGAGAAGCGAATCGTGATCAGCAAACAACGACTGAATGCCACAGCCTTGATAATTTACCCAGTCAAGATTGACGCGGGTTCCAGCCTCTGTGCCGGCCGCGATGGCCGAGGGGACTGAGGCGCTTCAGTCACGGTCTGCGCGGCCACTACGGTCGGGGGTTCGAATCCCCCCTCGGGCATGTATATTTGTGCCGTCCTAGTTCGTAAGTAGTTCATAAGTAGTTTGTAAGTTTAGGGACTGATGACCCCATAGTTAAGTCCCATAGACTATACAAACATTTGAACATTCCAGCCTCTGTGCCGTTTCCACCATTAGTCGTGGGCACAATCGTTGACAGTCACACAAGAATTCTCTCAGAGTCGTGACCGCATTCGGTGGTGCGCCCACTAGAAGTCAAAGTCGCGACCGAATTCGGAGGCGATGCTACAAGACATAGCTGGAAGTTGCGACCACACTCTGTGGCGGTCCCACTAGAAGTAACTCGAAGCTACGACCGAACCCGGGGGCGGGCCTACTAGAATTTAGTGTAATACTCTATGTCTGTAGCTTTACAGATCCAAAACGTCATCGCCCCTGCCCCCCCCCCCCCCACTTTATCTGTGGCCAATGACAGCGTCTACATTGCAAGCGCTGACCAATGAACTTCGAAAACGTATTCACAAGAGATCTATATGGAGTAATACCGTCCGCATTCTTACATTGGCGAATCATTACGCTTCCCGCCAGCAGAGCACACGAAACCAACTCTGTGGTCGGGAATCGCGGATTCTAAGAAAATTCTCCGATTAGTTCCGGTTGCTTGGGGAGGCCAAAATGTGATTTTGCGATATAAATACATATTGCAGCGTGACCACGCGGACTGGCCTCCTGTGGTGCAAGGACCGACTGAAATCTGGGGTAGCAAGGCTTCTATAACAACAGCCATGTTAAGCGCCATGAGGTGATTCCTGGAAAATTGCTGCATTTCGCTGTAGCTAACCCTGATTTCAATATGCTTGGGCCTTGCCCATGTTCTCCTAACTGTGCTACCGCCTAGCTTGTTCTGTATCTGCCCGGCCAACAAGGGCGCCGACAGTGGTGAAATCCCGTTTCATGGGAGTTTGAAGCCGCCTCGTTGACGTACGGGCTCGCCTCTCCAAACAAGCGTTACTACACCGTTTTTCCAAGCTAAATACCGTGCTGGCAGAACATCCTACATGCACTACGACACTCTGTTTTAATAAAACTCATGTTTGGTGGATGAAATGCATTTATATAGTAATCGTGAAGGTACCAAAAACGCTACGATTGGGGGTTCGAATTCCCCCTCGGGCATGGATGTTTGTATCGTCTTTTGTATAAGGTAGTTCATAAGTAGTTTGTAAGTTTTTAGGATTGATGACCCCGCAATTACGTCCCTTAAGCTTAACAAACAGTTGAACATTTGGTACCGAAAAAGTGAGGTACCTCACGAGTGTTAGGAAATTGCGTCTGTATCTATACAGTCTTTTCGAATCATAGAAATGGCAGGTCCACTCAAAGGGGTCTGGTATCTATAAGTGATTCAGTGGTCATGGTGTCACCACACAAATGGTTTAGGGCGTTGAAGTCGCCAAGTAGTAGAAAAGGTGGGGGAGCTACGAACCTAGAGCAGCCAATATGTTTTGTGGTACATCACCATCCAGGGGAAGGTAGGCATTGAAAATGGTAATAACGTGTGCTCTCATTATCCTTGCTGCCACAGCCTCTCAGGTTACTTGTAGAGACACAGTTTCGCTATATACACTGCTAAGGACATATATACACACTCGGCCTGATACCCTGTCATAGTCAATCCAGTTTCTGTAATATCCCGCCTTGCCGGAAACTGGAATTTATAGGAGGGCAAAGTAGAAAGCAGGTGATATGCTTACTAGATGATTCAAATCAGTCAGGTGGTGTAAAGACTCGACCTATTTCCGTCGGAGGATGACAATATTGCCGATCTGGGAAGACAGGAATAAACTGCAGTAGGTTTGTTCGTGCTGGGGTTCTCTGCAGCTGTTGTGACAAGTGGTTTCAGGGGGGGGGGGGGGTAGAGTGGTGTGGGAATGGGGGAGCAAACGAGTGTCTTCCTTTGTTTTGCAAAGTGTGTGCAAGGGACAGAAAAATAGTTCAACAGGAAGGGAAGATTAGTGTTCTCCAGGCTTAACTGGATAGTGCTAGAGAGGAACTTACGAAGTTAAGGGGGGAGAAGGGTGAGCAGGGGTGGGAAGTGGTAACAGGGAACGGGGGTGACAGAGAGTATAGTTTCCGACAGCTCCACAATTGGCACAACCAATATATTTGCCTTGCTACCACAGTTAAGTGAGGAAGAGGCTCCTTTAGAAGTAGGTGCAGTTAAGAAATAACAGACTTTCACTAGGAACTCAACCGAAACAAAACAAAAAAAGTAGAAAGTAGGAGGAACGTTCTGTTGTTAGGAAGTAGCCATAGAAGAGGTGTGAGCTAGATTTTGCAGGAAAAATTAAGTGGCAGGTACCAGATCACAAACTTCTTTAAGCCCAGTGCAGGTCTTAGCCAGATGGTAGAGGATGTAGGTTCACTGTGCAAGGGTTTCACAAAACAGGATCATGTTGTGATAGTGGGTGGGGTGGGTAACAGCACTGATAGGTATCAGGGCTACAGTATTGAGTGTGACCTGGTTAAAATAGCTTCTGCAACGACCCAGACAAATGTTGGACTGTTGCCTGCTTTCTTATGGTATGATCGTCCCCAATTGAACTGCTCTGTCAGGAGGTCAATATGGAGATTGATGAACTGCTTTGGGCGGCTACTCTGTTAGACATAGGTTTGGTTTCTGTTGAAGCTATTGATAGGTGGGATTTCATCTCAATATGAAAGGGATGTGGAAACTGGCTGGGTTGATAACAAAATCCTTAGGGCTAGGTTCAGTATCCAGTGAGAAGCTCAGGCATGCATGTGCTAAAGATGTTGAAAAATCAAATGTTTCTCACAAAAGTAAAGTAAAAAATAATGTCAGCATTTTTCACCAGAATATTGGGGGACTAAAGAATAAAATAGATGATCTTTTCGTTTGTTTAGATGATACAGAAACTGATAATGTAATAGATATGCTATGACTCTCTGAGGATCACATTGTCACTGGTATGGAAAATGTGAATGCCTGTGGATATAAATTAGCTGCAAATGTAAGAAGAATTAATATAGTAAGAGGAGGAGTTGCCATATATGACAAAAGCTATCACAGTGTAAAAAATTTAGATACAAAATAGTTTTGTGTAGAGAAACATACTGAAGCATATGCCTGTCAGCTTAAACTCAATGATGACTCTCTCATAATTGTCACCCCTTCAGGATACTTCCTGTTATTTCTTGAAAACGTCGATGTCGTGTTGTGCTATCAATCAGATAGGGGGGAGCAAATTATTATTTGTGGTGATTTCATTGTTGATTCACTGAAAGAGTGTAATAGGAAGAATGACTTGGAAATATTACTTGGCTTGTACAATCTTACATCCGTTATCAATTTCTCCACATGGGTAGTAAAGGACAGAAGTACATTGATAGATAACTTTTTTATAGACCAAGATAAATTTAACAACATAAATGCTTGTCCTGTTAAGAATGGTCTTCCTGACCATGGTGCACAGCTAGTAACAGTGTATGACACAGTTTCATTCAGTAATTCGGAACAGTACTCCAGAGTTGTCCGCTCGATTAATGACCTAACAACTAGATATTTCAAAGAAAGCTTACAGCAGTTAGACTAGGATCAAGTTTATAAGGATCCTGATGCCAATTTAAAATATAACTTATTTCATGACACATTTGTAAGGGTATTTAAAAACATTTTCCCTAGAAATTAGTCAAATATAATTGTAAGAAACCATTCAAAAAACCATGGCTTACTAAAGGAATAAGAATATCTTGTAAACGAAAAAGGTAACTATACCTATCTGCAAGAAAGAGTAATAACCTGGGAACAATCGAATATTATAAAAACTACGGTGATACATTAAGAAAAGATATTAAAAAATACAGAAGCATATGCATCATGTCTGAGATTAGTTCCTCTGATAATAAAATTCAAACAGTTTGAAATCTTATCAAAAGGGAGGCTGGGCAACCACGTGCACAGGAAGAGGGTGTTACCATCAAAACCATTGGAAACTTTAGTAACAAAAAGTCAGACGCTGAAAACATTTTTAATGATTACTTTTTAAATGTTGTGGAGAAAATTCGATCGAAATGTTCAGTGGAAGGAGCAAGGCAAATAATGGAAGAGACCATACCTCCAAAATTTGATACAATTGAAATTCCACCCACCTCTCCTTCAGAAATCAGGAAAACAATAAAATCTCGCAAGAGCAAAAGGTCACATGGAATTGATGGCATTTCCAGCAGGGTATTAAAAGACTTTTCCCAAGAGATACGTAGGATTTTAGTCATATATGTAATAGCTCGTTAAAGCATGATATTTTCCTTGATAGGCTGAAATATGCTATCGTTAAACCTTCGCATAAAAAAGGGGATACGTCTGTTGTCAACAACTACCGTCCCATCTCACTTCTGACAGCTTTATCCAAAAATTTTGAAAAAGGTATGTATTTTCGAGTAGCTTCACATATTAGTAAAAATAAAGTTCTTTCAAAATGTCAGTTTCGTTTTCAAAAAATCTTTTCAACAGAAAATGCTATATATACCTTAACTGATGAAATATTAAATGCTTTGAATAACCGGACATCACCAGTTGTGATTTTTTGTGATCTCTCAAAGGCTTTTCATTATGTAAATGATGGGATTCTTCTAGATAAGCTTAAGTATTGTGGTATGAGTGGGACAGTGCACAAATGCTCTCTATCAAGTAGATCCTCAGTTGGCCCCCTAAGGGCTGAGTGCACCCCGCTTGCCAACAGCACTCGGCAGATCCGGACCTTTTCTATTTTTATTTCCTTTATTTTTTTAGTTTTTTTCATTATTTTTCTTTTTTTTATATTTTATTGGGGCTCCCTGCTCCCCTACACCCCGTCCTTTCTCTCACCAATTTACGCCTTCTTCGGCGAGCTCGACGCTATTGTTACTCTTGCTGTTGGCGTCCCGTAAAATAAATGAAAGGAAATTCCAGAAAGTGGTGAATGATGCGTCGTAGGAAATGCTGAAAGGAATGGCCTTCGTGCAGAGAATGTGTTGTAACATAAAACATGGTATATCACGACTTTTGGGCTCTGTATATTGATTAGAAGCAAACATAAAGAAGAAAGAAAGAAACTCTTCTTTATGTGATAATGATGATGAAAACTCCTCTTCTAGAGTTAGAAAATTTCCTTGTCCGAAATTTAAAATAAACTGTCTTTCTCCATTCTCAGCCGTAGGAACCAGGAGACACTGAAGCTGCATACGTCACAGTGGAGGTCGTTATCTTCTGGACGTGATGTCGAGCCCAATAATATACATAACACAATATAAAGCCATAGGATGGGAATTAAAGGGCTTCCTAAGTGCCATAAGAAAATAACTGAAAAAGTCTTCATGACGAGGAAGATCAGAAAAAATTAAAAATTTGTTCCGAATGCTGAAATATGTTAAAAGCACTTCCTGAGACACGATGCACACTTTCATGTGAAAATAAAACAACATACGAAATAAAAAGAAATTAAAAAGGAATCTGTGAACATAAGTTGTCCTTACAAGATAAATAAGACATAATAACATAGATTTCTATGTACGATATAATAATACGTCACAAGTTTCACTTATGCGATAGGTGCACACAAAAATCAAAACTGCTATCTATGCAGTCACTGCATCATAACTTTGTTGTATGCATGGTCAAGCGCAATCTGTAGAAAATTTGCATACATATCAGTATAACCAACTCGGTCTCTTTCCTTGCATAGTTCGTCCCAGAGATAAGTCAAATAGTCCAGTGCCCGGCCGTCATAAGGGAAAATATACAGTGAACCGTATGTCCTAACAACCAGAGTGTAGCATTCTTCTTCGTCTGAGGATAGGGGTTTCGTTGGGGTAGAGTGGCATCCTCCACTGTCACGCTGTTGATGGGAAGGCGGTTGACGAGGCGAACCATGTCCCTGGCGGTATTCCACACCTCGACGAACTTGGAACACACGAAACGGTGAGCTATCGTATCCTCCGCACCGCAGATCTCACACTCGCCGGTGTTGTGGTGGCGGATGGCGTGCAGTTTGGAGTTAGTGACCACGGTGCGATTAACCACCTTGTACCACGTGGCGCGCACCGTGGCAGGGAGGGCGGCGGCGGAGATGTTCTTCCAGACGGCTCTCCAGTCTACGTCCGGCAGGCGCGCTTCCCACCTGTTCCTGCCGGGAGTCCCTCGAAGTTCTTCCACTAGCTTGCGGACACCGTTTGCTCGCCGGGTGGGCTGCAAGATGTAGCTACTGTGAAGGAAGAAGAGGCGGACGTACCGGAAAGAAGGAGGGATGCCGGCGAGCGACACGGGGGCAGCGAGCGAGGGCTGAGTGGATTTTACTGACGGCACGGACCTTATACAACGTACTTCGTCAGTTGAGGGCACCCAACACCTTGTGTTGCAAGCAGATGGAATACCAGTCCCGATGTTCGTTCTGGAAGCGACGCGTCAGTGGCAGGAGGACCGTCTTTCTTGGACTGACTACCGCTCCGGTTGCCCTTTCGTAGTGTTGGAGGACGGTTCGTAGCCTCTCGATGTCTTCTGAACACTCGATGAATACCCCGAGGTCGTCGGCGTAAGCTCGACACACCAATCGACCATTGCCGATGCCGATACCACCACATTCCTCCGAGATGTAGCGGAGGAGCGGGTCGAGGGCGATGGCGATGGCATACAGGCCGATAGATACAGGGCAGCCCTGGCGCACCGACCGGCTGGTGGAGATCCGTTCCGTCCGTGACCCATTAACGCTGACGCTCGACGTGGCCGTGCCAAGCATATTGCGAACCACGGCGGAAAACATCGTCCCAAATCCCATTCTGGCCATAACCTTCATCAGGTATGCGTGGCTGATTCGGTCAAAGGCGTTCTTGAAATCCACAAGTAAGATGGCTGCACTGTTCATTCGATCACCTTTAACTGAGCCTATACAGTCCCTATAGGCTAAGACAGCATATATTTCTGTCAGGGACGGCACACGACTGATATTCGCTAATCACTGTCGACAACATGGGTTTAAGACGGCCAGCTACGCATCGAGCTACAATCTTATAGTCCGTGTTCAGCAGTGTAATGGGTCGCCCAGTATCAATACTCGGTATGGCACTCGATTTTGGAACAAGTATAATGTTTCCTTCAGTAAAGTCCGGCGGTATAGTGACCCCATTCTGAATTTCTGTAGCGATTGTCTTTAGCACGGCTCCAACAAGATAAAAATATTTGTGATAAAATTCGGCAGGAATACCGTCGAGGCGCTTCAGTCACGGTCTGCACGGCCACTACGGTCGGGGGTTCGAATCCCCCCTCGGGCATGGATATTTGTGCCGTCCTTAGTTGTAGGTAGTTCATAAGTAGTTTGTAAGTTTAGGGACTGATGACCCCGTAGTTAAGTCCCTTAAGCTCAACAAACATTTGAACATTTTTTGAATACCGTCGATGCCTGGGGATTTCCCTTTAGGGCTGCGTTTGACAGCGTCTTCCAATTAGTCGAGCGTGAAAGGTTCATTGATGCGTGCTCGGTCAGCCCTGGTTAGAACGTGCGGGACTTTCTGGATGAGCGCGCGTAAGGATCCAGCGTCGACGTCGGTGTCTGTGAACAGCTGTTGGAAGTAGCCGCGTACGTCCTGCTTGATAACTCCGACGTCCGTCGTCCGTTGCCCGTTGCGAGTGACCCACGAGTCGATGTGGAGGCTCTCCCGCCTTTTCCGTTCCCTGTTGATGTGGTACAGAGACGGGCTGGCTGCGAACGACCAGTCCGTCACTGCGGCGCCGCAGGTCGGCCAGGAATCGCGCCTTGAAGTCGGGCAGCAGGTCGGGGCGCTCGGTGACGCGCTTCGCGAGGTCCTGCAGGCACTGCTGCCGGCGTCGCTCCTGTCGCGTAGTAGCTCGCGCCAGACGGTGGTGATCTTCGCTGTCAAGCTGGCGTCGTAGAGAAGGCTGCAGTTGAACTTCCACAGGTTCCGGCGACGCGGGGTGGGAAGTGTGGGCAGCGCGACGCGTAGAATGTAACTGTAGTGATCGGAGAATGCCACTGGCTGGACGACGGTCGCCGCGACGTGGGCCGCGAGGTCGGCCGACACGTAGATCCGGTCGAGGCGGCTGTGGTCCGTCGGGTAGAAGTACGTGTACTCCGTCCTGAGCGGGTTCAGCACGCGCCACGAGTCCTTCAGGCGGTAGCTGTCGACCAGGAGGCGCAGCTCCTGGCTTCTGCTCGGTCGGGGCACCTGATCGACGTCGGCGAGGACGGCATTGAAGTCGCCTCCCATAACCAGTTGGTCGGTATTGCGTTGCAGGAGTTGGCAAACCTCGTCTCCGTAAAACCGGCGTCTCGCAGATTTGTCGGAGCAGGGGGCATACACGTTCAGAAACAGAATACCGTTAATAGTACAGGCTATTGCGTGACCATGTGGTAAATACTCGATATCCTGTACCATAAGGTCGGGACAAAGTAAAATAGCAGTTCCGGTTTCACGTTCCGGGGGCACATTATAAATAATCGTAAACTTGCTTATGTAACTCAATGCCTCACGTGTCACTTCCTGAAGAAAGGCGACGTGACATTTGTGAAACAACAAAAAGTCTTCAAGTGCTTTACATGAGTTGGTCATCTTGTTAACATTAACTGTTATAACATTGCAAAGTCTGGTGTTAAACTGCATAAAAAAAAGACCCACATAATACTACAAATTGTTCAGTCTAAAAACAGACAACAATGAAAGTAAAATGCTGCTGGAAAGCGATAAAAATCCACCATACCAGTACCCAGATTGTGCACGAAATGAAACAGCAGCATAGTCAGTACTGGACAGACTCGAACGCCACGCATATCCACTGGCATTATAGAAGACATGGAATAAAATGTCACCCTACACACGAGGAAATGCCCCAAAGAGGTATATTTGTTCGTAAAAGGTTTTCAGCCTACGAGTTCCCACCGACACACACATCCATAAGCGTAAAACACAATTGGAAAATTCCATCGCAGAATGTACGAATCCCTATCCAATGTAAAGCATAAGATTCCTGAAACACACGAATAACGTGAAAAAAAAGTGTCGTAAGATGATACCACGACGCATTGTCACGGTCACTGTATAGACGCGCCAGTAGTGTCGGGCGCGCCCCCTGGTATCGCCCCGTGTCCGTCGCTACTGGTTGGGCGCGGGCAGCGGGCGCTCCTTCCCGGAGTCCTGCGCCGCTTCCGCCATCGGCACATCTGCACGAGGGTTCGTGTCGGAGTCGAGTCCAGACGTCCGCACTCGTCGCCGCCGACTTTCCTTCAGTATCCTCTTCCCAGACGACTGCGAAGACGTAGGGTCCTGGTGGGGCGAAGCGTCCATCTTGACGTCGGGCTGCGAGGTCGACTTCTCCAGGAAGTCCTTCAGCTGCCGCACGGTCTGCTCGAGCTTACCGGCCGAGGAGCCGACCCGGTGGTCGGGTTGGCTGTGCGCGTCGCCGGGCCGCCGCCGACGTGTCGGGTTCGAGTCCCGCGCGGCGTCCCTCGTCGAGTATGACACGGTCTTGTGCAGAGGCCTGTTCCTGCTGCTGCGCGACTTGTACCGCCTTCCGGGGGAGAGGCTGCGACGCATCCACTCGGGACGGCGCACCTCCGGGGAGCGGGAGGCGCTGTTGCTGCGGTGGCGCTGCGCGCTGCGGTCGCGCCGCGGCTTTGGTTCCTCCTGGGCGACGGGGGCGGCGCCGTCCTGAGGCACCTGCTCTACCGGAGTGTCGGGGGCGGGCAGCTGGGCCGTCGGCTCTTCAATCGAAACTGTGGGGGTGGCCGGTTGTTCGTCCTGGGGGCCAGACGGTCTGTCCTCCACACACTCGGAGGCAGTCGACACTGAGGGGACGGCGACGTCTTCCGCACGATGCTCAGATCCGGGCTCCGCGGCAGACACCTCGGGAACGACGGATTCCGTGGCGGGTTCGAGTCCTCTGCTCGCGTCGGATTCCTGCAGGGGTTGCTCGGCCGCTGCGTTCCGTTCGGCGTCGACGTCGTCCGCCCACAACAGGTGCTGTGCTGCGCCGATCTCTTCCGCAGCCATCGGCACCTCTTCCGTAGCGGGAACGTCGTCCGCTGCGCGTCGCGCGGGGGATGGTGCGACGCCGAGGGCGACCGACGCGTACGTTGCGCCGCCGTCGCCGGCCGGCTGCTGCACGGGTCCCTGCCTGCGAGGACACTTGTTCCGCATGTGGCCGACGGCGTGGCAGAACGAACACGTCTGCGGTTGGCCGCTGTATGTGATGAACACGCGGTTGCCGCCCATCATGAGGAACGATGGAATGCCTTGTCGTACCACCATCCGGACGCTGCGGATGCCGTTCTCTACTTGAAATATATATATACGCCGCAGACCATTTCTCCTTGGTCACGGAGTACACAGTTCCGTACGGCGCCAAACTGCGAGAGATGGTTTGATTCCTCGTTTCGAACGGCAAGTTGAAAACTCTGACAGTTCTAAGTCCGAACCCTGCATGAGAAAGCTGAACGCTACTCACAGTACCGTCAAGATGTTTGAAGGAACGAGTACCACCGTTTGCATGAACTAGTTCGTCACACATTTCGGAGGTCGGTAATTTCAGAAATAACGCGTTTAGAAAAACGTCTAGTTGCAAACCGAGAAGGTCCGTTTCCGAAGTTTTCAGTTCTTCCAATATCTATCGATGAATTTCGTACGCGGAGGGGCGCGGAACAGAACAATCGAAATTACACTGAATATTGTTCTGTCTGTCTTCGGAATCGATTGCTTACTTACAAACAGGTGTTAAACACCAAGCAAGGAAACACGCCGCGAAGACTACCGCCGACCGCCTCGAAGCACACTTGTTTACACTGCCCGGAGCGCACCGCAGCCCAGACAATTGCTAGGCACGCCCGACAGCGCTTAACTTCGGTGATCTAACGGGAACCGGTGCATCCACTGTGGCACGGCCGTTGGCCACAAAAGCGTGTAATTAGAATAATTGCTGCAGCCCACCCAATATCATTCTGCAGATATTTATTTTACGCTCTAGGGATCTTTACTGTAGCTTCATAAATATATATTCACCCCTGAAATTTGTTATTAACAATCCGACCCAACTCAAAAGTAATAGCAGTGTTCATAGTTACAACACTAGGAGAAAGGGTGATATTCACTATTCAAGGATAAATCTAACTTTGGCTCAGAAATAGGTGAATTATGCTGCCACAGAAGTCTTCAGTTACTTACCAAGTAGCATAAAAATCTGACAGATGGCCAATTGGTATTTAAATAGAAATTAAAGGAATTTTTGAATGGCAAATCCTTTTACACTTGAATTTTTTGATAAAACTAAAGAAATAAAAAAATCCTTAAAATAGTGTTATGTATAGACACCATTTACTAAACTCACACTTTCCATATCATTACGAAATATCGTATATATGATCTATGGAACAAGTAATAATACAATCTACTGAAAGGACAGGTTATACCTCAGAGACAACTCTTACCGCCAGTTTAATAACAGTGGCGTCAATGTACACAGTTCATAAAGTTTCGGTCAGTTATAGATCGTCAGCGAATGTTAGTATTTTCGCGTTGAAATGGGAGCAGGCTTGACTTCGAAGGCAACTGAACACAGCACTTATACTTAAAGCAGGCTTATTACGAACTCAACATACACGCAGCACTGACTCTCTCTCGGACAAAGTGCTCTCCTATTTATACACAGACAGAATGTACCAGAAATTAGAAGACAGTTAAGATAAGAAACAAGTAGAAATTACAAGTGAACATAAGAAAGATGTAGAACATTCTGGAATTGTTAATTACAAAGAAATAAATTTTGCCGGTGGGCGGTATTGCACCGGCGACTTTCAGCACCGCAGTCAGTGACGCTACGCCGGCAGCCTGTGTACGTCGTCTCTCGCGGCAGTATGTCCACCATATCCTCAGAATCGGAAATTGCACTTCTTCATTTTATCTGCCTTCTGCACTTTCGTGTCTCACCACGCCATACATGTACAATAAATTTGGACGAATAGGCGTCCTCACCTTGTTAAATATTGTCGCCATATAGACTAAAACCGTTAATTGACATAATTGCTGGTATCAGGATCAAAAATGTTTGTAGGGCTTATGGGACATAACTACGGGGTCATTAGTCCCTAAACTTACAAACTACTTATGAACTACCTTATACTAAAGACGGCACAAATATCCATGCCCGAGGGGGGATTCGAACACCCGACCATAGTGGCCGTTCAGACTGTGACTGGCGCGCCGCAGAACGCTCGGCCACCTCGGCCGGCGTATCAGGATCACAACATAGCATTTACTGCTAGAGTAGCGAAGGAATTTGCGACATTAGCTGTCAGTGAACACTGGTTGAACCAACGGAAAAGTTGAAAATTTCTTCCAGAGTGGGATTCGAAACCGGATCTCCTCCTGATCAGGCTGTAGTTCTGTCCAGTACGCATCTAAGTCATAGAGGTCACCACACAAACAACAAATAAATAATTTTATAAATAAAATTTAAGTAAGATTAATATTAATATTTCAACAACGGAAATAGTCTACATTATGTCTGAATAAGATAATCTGAACTTGACTGCAAACCTGTTATTACTTCCCTGTTGAAATAATCAGTATTGTTTGTATTGTAATTATCCTGTGTAACTACAGTATGAAACTGTGTTGGATTTTAATTATTCCATAATTTTCTTGCGAAAGTCTGCTATCGCATACAATCTAAGAAAAATTAATAAAATATCACATCAATTTAGCACACCGTGAAAAGGAAAATGTGTTGGGACGTGAATCAAAACATTACTGTTACCTTTTTTTATCTTTGTGAGGCGAATTTACATGTTGCTGACCAGCTATGTTATGACTGCGAGAAACACTTACCTTGGGAGAAACAAACCGTCAAAAATGTTCGAATTTTTGCAAACCTATTGAACCAAACTGCTATGGTCGTCGGTCCTAAGACTTACATACTACGTAAGCTAATTTTCAATGAGGCTAACACACACACACACACACATGATCGAGATACGACTCGAATACCCGGCGGTAGCAGTCACGCAATCCGTAGCATGACGCATTAGACCACGTGGTCACACCCGCACCGTACCCACTCAGACTTTGATAGACACCGGTCCCCATACTTAAGCCAGAGAAGCTACAACTTCCTCCAGCTCCTCTTGCAAGGAAGTGGTCCTGTAGAACTTTACCATCCCCGTTTCAGACCAATGTAAATGTCGATTCCAGTCAGTTTCTGAAGTAACCACAAGTTACTGGTCACAGAGCTTTCTTCATTGTTCCCGTTACGTCAACTCAGAAACGAGGGAAAATCCTGAGGGCAGAAAAAAATAAAAAGTGCAATTTCCGATTCTGAGGATATGGTGGACATATTAACATTCCCTGATGATCTAGAACTCACCGAAACTTTAGGAACTGTGTACATTATTTATGTCTATCGAGCCATTAACGGTTTTAGTCTAGATGGCGATAATATCTAACAAGGAGAGGACGCCTATTCGTCCAAATTTATGGTACATGTAGGGCGTGGTGAGACACGAAAGTGCCCCAAGTAGGAACTCCAGATTACCAAGCGTTTAGGAAACAAAAAGATGTTTGATACGGGTCTATTACCATATGCATCTCATCAACTGTCCCTGTGAAGGCGTGATTAGGAAGCGATGTTTGGCTCAGCGTTAAAAGATCTGCATCGTAGTGAGAAGATCGCGGATTCAACTCCACCGGCGGCAAATTTTGTTCTGCTTCTTGTCAATGCGTACACTTACATACTGTTCCCGTAAGGATCGTGAGGAAAAGATTAGATTAATTACAGCATGCAAGGAGATATTTAAATAATCATTGCCGGCCGCGGTGGCCGAGGGGACTGAGGCGCTTCAGTCACGGTCTGCACGGCCACTACGGTCGGGAGTTCGAATCCCCCCTCGGTCATGGATATTTGTGCCGTCCTTAGTCTTAGCTAGTTCATAAGTAGTTTGTAAGTTTAGGGATTGATGACCCCATAGTTAAGTCCCATAAGCTGTACAAACATTTGACCATTTTTTTTTTTTTCAATAATCATTCTTCCCATGCTCAATACGTGAATGGAACGGGGGAAAACCCTAATAACTGGTACAGTGGGAAGTACTCTCTGCCATGCACTTCACATCATGTAGGTCATTTTATTAATTTATATAAGCAAGAAAGAAAGGGCATTGTATGAAATTCGCGACTACAAACATTTAAATTTAAACTCACGATTATTCGTGTTGGCACATTATGGACCGTTCACAGCCCCATGTTTGCCAGACAATATGCTTGTTTTAAATAATGACGTCAAATGCTGATGTTGTGCACATATAAATACAAAGTAACATATATGAGGTTGCGGTTAATTGTGAAGTCAGTAGTGCAGGCATTGACATGGAGCAAAAAAATATTTGTCGCTGGCCGGAATCGAACTCGCGAAACTTTCATTTAAAAAAATCCCATCTCTTACCGCTGAGCCAAACACCGCTTTCTGAACAGACCCTCTCAGGCGCAGTTAATAAGGTGCATATGGTGATAGATCCGTATCAAAATTCCTTTTATTTCCTAATTGCTTAGCCATCTTGAGTTCCCACTTGGTGCACTTTCATACCTCACCAAGCCCTAGATGTACCATAAATTTGGACGAATTCGACGATGACGAGTACGCATCCTATCCTTGCAAGGTGTTTTTTATGATGCTGGTCAGAATTTAAGCCGCGGTGGAGTAGCCGAGCGGTCTAAGGCGCCTCGCTGCGGAGCGCGCGGTTGCTCGCCGTTGGAAAAATGTTCAAATGTTTGTATAGCTATGTTTGTATAGCTTATGGGACTTAACTACGGGGTCATCAGTCCCTAAACTTACAAACTACTTATCAACTACCCTATACTAAGGACGGCACAAATATCCGTGCCCGAGGGGGGATTCGAACCCTCGAGCGTAGTGGCCGTGCAGACCGTGACTGGAGCGCTTCAGTCCCCTCGGCCACCGCGACTGGCACTCGCCGTTGGAAGTTCGAGTCCTCCCTGGGGCATGGGTGTGTGTGTGTTGTCCTTAGATTAGTTTACCTAGGTTTAAGTAGTTTGTAAGCTACGGACTGATGACCAGGGACTATGACCTAGCTGTTTAGTCCCCTCAAAACCATCAACAACTGATGACCACGCAGTTTGGTCCGATAGATTTACAAACATTTCAGAATTTAAATGTTCACGTGTGCCGCAGTCGGCATGCCAAGTCAATTTCTTGTGAGACGAATGTTAAAACTTTCACGTCTTCTACGTTGCGTAGTATAAGTCTTACTTGGCAGCTACATTTTGTAGAGTCCTTAACTGTCGCTCGACAAATTAAATTTTCTGACGTAATTCTGCGAATGACAGCTGCGAGTGAAACGTGTCACAAGTTTGTTACCGCGATCAGATCTGCCACTTCGCTAATGGCTTTGCTTGAGGCTGGTGGCTGAACAACAACAGATGCGGGGAGCAGCGCGGCAAATCCGCGCGCACGTCACTCGGCATTCGTTAACGGCGGCTGCGAGGGGCAGCGGCGCGCGTAACGAGACCCGACAGCCAGCGCTGCCGCTGCCACTGCGCCGCCCCTTCACCTACACGTGCCGCAATTCCCGCACCACATCTGCCGACAGCTTTTGCACACATCCTGGCGTGTACAGTCTATTTACGACTTTCAAATACCTGTTATCTTCCTAGTAACTAAACTTTGAATTTTGTTTTTATTCTAGACTAGCTGAAAACCCGGCGTTGTCCGGGTATTTATTTATTTATTCCTGCCATTTTTCAGGTATATATTCATTTGTATAAGGGCTGTACATCAGTAAAATCTCTGGGGAATACAGTTAGTAGTAAAGAAGTAATAGATTAAAACATATAGAATGTGTACAATTTCATATTTATTGTTATACAATTGTATAATTTTTCAGGTATGTATTCATCTGTATGTCTGTAAAGTGTGTTGCAAATAGAATTAGCAGTAAAGAAGCAATAGATTAAAACTTGATGTGTGATGGGGCGATTTTCCATGAATGTTACTGTTTATGTGCTCATATCTCATGAACTAGTCCAGTGCCAGCTGTCACCAGTGCCACATCGTAAACAGCGCTAAGTATCTGAATTTAATTTGTGTCAAATTTAATTTGCCAGTCTAATTCATTTTCGGTAGTACTGTTTTAAGAGGTTTATTCCCGCGTACTTGCAGATTTCGTTTGTACTACTGTTTTAATTGTTTATTCTATCGTATTTGATAAATACCGTTGTGTTTAGTCTTCGTCTTTGACCGATGTATTTCAAAACAAGTCAGAGACCGTTACTAAGCTCGTTATCAGTCAGTCCAGTGCCAGCTGCCACGAGTGCCGCAGCGTTAACAGCGCTAAAGCTGCCGGACTCAGTTTTGTTGATTCGACAGTGTAGTTACCACTGACCACAGTTAAGTCAGCAGCCAGCCGCCTTCATTAGAGTACTAGGCGTCTTTAAAGTTGTAAATTGCTGTTAATTGTATCGATAGGATGGATAGGATGTGTGCCTGCTGTGTGCGGACGCAGGAGGAGTTGGCCGCGGTTCGCGAACAGCTGAGCGTGCTGTTGGCTACGGTCAGCCGTCTTCAGGCTGCCGTCTCGGGGTGCAGCGATGGTGGGGAGTCTGGTTCGTCGAGTGGGACACCTCAGGTGTCTCACGCTACGCTCTCTGTCCCTGCTACCGAGGCACCTTCAGGTGTACCGGACGTCGTCGAGCCGCCTTCTCCGCAAGGGGAGTGGCGGGTTGTACGGCGTTCGCGTCGCTCGAGGCGGAAGGCCAATGTGGAGGCTGGACGTCCGTCCGCGCCCGTTCGTCCTGTGAGTGAAAGTGTGGCCACTCCTTCAGCAGGGTCCGAGCAGGTGCACGGGGGGAGGGGATTATTAGTTATTGGGAGCTCCAATGTCAGGCGCGTGATGGAGCCCCTTAGGCAGATAGCGTCCAGATCTGGAAGGAATTCCAACGTGCACTCGGTGTGTTTGCCGGGGGGCCTCATCCGAGATGTGGAGGCGGCCTTGCCGGCGGCTATCGAGGGTGCGGGGTGCAGTCGACTGCAAGTCGTAGCTCACGTCGGCACCAATGACGCTTGTCGCTTGGGTTCTGAGGACATCCTCAGGTCCTACGAGCGGCTGGCGGAATTGGTGAAGGCTGCTGCCTTCGCACGCGGGGTGCAAGCAGAGCTGTCGATTTGCAGCATTGTTCCCAGGGTTGATCGGGGTCCTTTGGTTTGGAGCCGAGTGGAGGGTCTGAACCAGAGGCTTCGCCGACTCTCTGACAGTCATGGCTGCAGATTTCTGGATCTGCGTTATCGGGTGGGGAATTGTAGGGTGCCCCTAGATAGATCAGGGGTGCACTACACTAAGGAAGCGGCTACTCGGGTAGCAGAGTACTTGTGGAGTGCACACGGTTTTTTTTTAGGCTAGGCGCTAACTCTGATGAGCACTCGCCTGTCAGCATTCAAACAGCGAATTCAGGCCACGTTCGGAACAAAAATTCGAACATAAAAATATTAGCCGCGAACTTACAAAGTATTAGAAACAAAGTTCCCGAATTTGCAGCGCTGCATGGAAGTTATTGCGCTCAGATAGTTTTAGGCACCGAAAGCTGGCTAAATGATGATGTGGCAAGTTCAGAAATATTTAGCGAAGCGTGGAATGTATATCGGAAAGATAGATCTGATACAACTGGAGGAGGAGTGTTCATCGCTGTGGACAAAGATATTGTTTCTACTGAGATCGAGGTTGAAAGTAACTGTGAAGTTATCTGGGCACGCATAACAGGTCTAAAAGAAGTAAAGTTAATAGTTGGGTGTTTTTACCGGCCCCCCAGTGCTGCTGTAGCAGTTTTAGAATCATTCAAGGAAAGTCTACACCAGGTAGTGCATAGGTATCCGGGCCATGCAATATTAGTCGGAGGTGACTTCAACCTTAAGAGTATAGATTGGGACCTCGCTAGTTACATTTCAGGCGGTACAGACAAGCAGTCTTGCGAGCTACTTTTGAACACATTCTCCGAAAACTGTCTTGAGCAGTTAAATCGGCAACCCACGTGCAATGGAAATATTCTAGACCTTATAGCCACAAACAGGCCTGACCTTATTAACGATGTCTGTGTAGAGGCAGGAATTAGTGATCATGATATCGTCATAGCGTCGATGGTCACCAAAGTTCATAAACCAGTCAAGAAGGCTAGGAGCGTGTTTTTGTTGGGAAAAGCCGACAAGAAAAGGTTACGATCGCACTTAGAAACTGAATGGGCATCGTTTAATTCTGGGACTATGGATGTAGAGGAATTGTGGACTAAATTTAAATGCATTGTTAATGAAGGGTTAGAGAAATATGTGCCAGTAAAGACGATTAAGGATGGAAAAGATCCACCGTGGTATAATAATAATGTTAGAAAGCTGCTGAGAAAGCAAAGGCTGTTGCACTCTCGATTAAAAAAAGAACACGCAAATGATGACAGGCAAAAGTTAGTAGAGATTCGTGCGTCTATTAAAAGATCGATGCGTGAAGCATACAATAATTATCACAGCCATACCTTAGCAAAAGATCTTTCCGAGAACCCGAAAAAATTCTGGTCCTACGTAAAATCGATAAGCGGGTCAAAGCCCACTGTCCAGTCACTAGTTGATCATTCCGGGGCAGTAATAGAAGAAAGCAAACGGAAAGCTGAAGTTCTAAATTTAACCTTTAAGAAATCTTTCACGCAGGAGGACCGCACAAATATACCATCATTTGATCAACGTACTAATTCCGAAATGGGGGACATAGCAATAGGTATTTCCGGTGTAGAGAAGCAGCTGAGAGAGCTAAATACGAAAAAGTCTGCTGGTCCGGATGGAATACCAGTTCGGTTTTACAAAGACTATTCTGCGGCATTGGCCCCCTACTTAGCTTGCATTTACAGCGAATCTCTAATTCAGCGCAAAGTTCCTAGTGATTGGAAAAAAAGCGCAGGTGACTCCCGTGTATAAGAAAGGAAAGAGAACTGACCCATACAATTACAGGCCAATATCGTTGACATCGGTTTCATGTAGAATTTTGGAGCATATTCTCAGTTCGAATATAGTAAATTTCCTTGAAACGGAAAAGCTTCTTTCCATGAATCAGCACGGGTTTAGGAAACATCGTTCATGTGAAACTCAGCTTGCCCTTTTCTCACATGACATCTTGCGAGCCATGGACGAAGGGCAACAGGCGGATTGTGTTTTTCTCGACTTCAAAAAGGCGTTCGACACGGTGCCACACTGCAGACTGCTAACGAAGATACGAGCTTATGGAATAGGTTCACAGATTTGTGACTGGCTGGAAGACTTCCTAAGTAATAGAACGCAGTACGTTGTTCTCGACGGCGAGTGTTCATCAGAGACGAGTGTATCGTCAGGCGTGCCCCAGGGGAGTGTGATAGGACCGCTATTATTTTCTATCTACATAAATGATCTGATGGACAGAGTAAGTTGTAATTTGCGGCTGTTTGCTGATGATGCTGTGGTGTATGGGAGGGTGTCGTCTGTAACTGACTGTAATAGCATACAGGTTGACTTAGACAAAATTTCTAGTTGGTGCGAAGAATGGCAGCTAGCTCTCAATGTAGAAAAATGTAAGGTGATGCGCATGAGTAGAAAAAACAATCCTATAATGTTCGAATACAGCATCAGTAGTGAGCTTCTTGATGCGGTCGCGTCGTTCAAATATCTAGGCGTAACATTGCAGAGCGATATGAAATGGAACGAACATGTAAGGACAGTTGTGAGTAAGGCGGACAGCCGACTTCGGTTTATTGGGAGAATTTTGGGAAGATGTACTTCACCTGTAAAGGAGACCGCGTATAAAACGCTTGTACGACCACGTCTTGAGTATTGCTCAAGTATTTGGGACCCGCAGCAGATCGGTTTGAAGGAAGACATAGAGGCGGTTCAGAGGCGAGCAGCTAGATTTGTTACCGGTAGGTTCGACCAATGCGCGAGTGTCACGAAAATGCTCCGGCAACTCAATTGGGGATCGCTGGAAGAAAGACGACGTTCTTTTCGTGAAATTCTGTTAAGTAAATTTAGAGGGCCGGAATTTGAAGCTGAGTGTAGTACGATCTTGCTGCCGCCTACTTACATTTCGCGTAAAGATCACAAAGACAAGATAAGAGAAATTAGGGCTCGTACGGAGGCATATAGGCATTCTTTTTTTCCTCGTTCAATTTGGGAGTGGAATAGGAAAGGAAATGCCTAGTAGTGGTACAGTGTACCCTCCGCCACGCACCTTACGGTGAATTGCGGAGTATGTATGTAGATGTAGAACTACGTGACGTACTGTGATACAGTTTAGAAGGTACATTGAACTATATCTGTGTATACTGTCTGTAAAATTTCCTGTCGTTACAATTTGTAGTGTTCAAATTATAAATCGTAACGTCATACCGAGAGCCGTAGTTTTACTCCATAAACAGCGGAAAAGTAGTAAGCGAGAAACTTTTTTCCTTTCATCATTTTACTATGGTTGCCATCGAGAAAAAGTTTTATAAAGGTTTGAAATTATGTTTAAAGTTTGTTGCAAGTCCCTAAGTACTGTCATTCTCATACAGTGTATTTCGAAAGTCTCGCAACATTATATGGAATTTTTTTGTGATTTCTATTGGTTATCACGCAATATCTTTTGAACCATGTGCCGTATGTGATTCTTAAGCATGCAGCAATTGTTACCTCACGGTAAGGAATGTGCGTACCAAGTTTGTTGTACAGTCTATTTACGACTTTCAAATACATGTTATCTTCCTTGCAACTAAAATTTGAAGTTTTTTTTTTTTTTTCTAGACTAGCTGAAAACCCGGCGTTGCCCGGGTATTTATTTATTTATTACTGCCATTTTTCAGGTATATATTCATTTGTATAAGGGTTGTACATCTGTAAAATCTCTACGGAATACAGTTAGTAGTAAAGAAGCAATAGATTAAAACATATAGAATGCGTACAATTTCATATTTATTGTTATACAATTGTATAATTTTTCAGGTATGTATTCATCTGTATGTCTGTAAAGTGTGTTGCGAATACAATTAGTAGTAAAGAAGCAATAGATTAAAACTTGATGCCTGATGGGGCGATTTTCCATGAACGTTACTGTTTATGTGCTCATATCTCATGAACTACGTGACATACTGTGATACAGCTAAGAAGGTACATTAAACTGTAAGTGTGTATACTGTCTGCAAAATTTCCACGCTACAATTTGTAGTGTTCAAATTATAAATTGTAACGGCATACCGAGAGCCGTAGTTGTACTCCATAAACAGCGGAAAAGTAGTAAGCGAGAAACTTTTTTCCTTTCATCATTTTACTATGGTTGCCATCGAGAATAAGTTTAATAAAGGTTTGAAATTATAATTTTTTGAGTATAATTTTCTATATTTTATAAAACAATGATGGTTTCAATCGAATAACATACATTTTTTTTACTGTATCGGCTTCACTATTAGTTGGCGACGGTAGTCTTTGATTGTTTAGTTTGTTGCAAGTCGGTATGTACTGTCATTCTCATACAGTGTATTTCGAAAGTCTCGCCACATTATATGGCATCTTTTGTGATTTCTATTGGTTATGACGCAATATATTTTGTACCATGCGCCGTATGTGATTCTTAACCATGCAGAAATTGTTACCTCACGGTAAGGAATGTGTGTACCAAATTTGGTTGAAATCGGTCCAATGGTTTAGGAGAAAATGAGCAGCATTGTCGCAAAATGCAGCAGTTTTTCACGCATCTCGTTGTTTATGACGTCATATGTCGCGAACTATATTTCGTATGTGATTGTTGCACCTACGGCAACCGTCTTCATGGATTGAAGCTTACGTGTACAAAATTTTATAAAGATTGGAACAAAACTGTAGTTTTGGAAGCAACACGTACAAACATACGGACACTCTGCTTTATATATTAGACGACCACTGATTAACTATCACTGGGGAACAATTTGTAACTGAATTTCCGTTGACTTCGATTTCTGAGAGGTAAATTGACACGCTGATTCCAAAACTGTAATTAGTTTTTTCCTATAACGTCATGATTTTTTCCTATAGTTGTTGCGCGTGGAATTACGCTTCTGACTTGTTCGTTACAGAAGGCAAAGCTGCACTCTGTCGGCGAACCTTAAACTAGTGACGACTGGATGGGGTAGCGACAATACGCGACAGGTTTAGATTCATATTGTGTAGACTCAAGACTAAAGTGGCCAGTTACGCATGAGACTCTGTAGTAATCAGGTGTATTTGTTGTTCTCATATAGCGAAGCCGGTTTCATACGCGTAGTGCAAGAATTTGTATTTACACAAGATTAGCAGTATTTACTTCTTATTTATATATGAACGGAAAAGTTTCTTTATGTCTGCCGCTGGTAACTACGTCGTAAGTGTTTAAATAGCCCCGTTTTTTTTTTGTCATATATGTGTCAGTTTTACCATTCCCAGTCAACGGACAAACATCAGTAATTTTGTCAGGGTAGCCCAGAATTAGGTCGAAATTGTTCAACAACTGTCAGAGAGCTTTAAAAAGCTTGGCTGTAACATGAGTATCAAATTGCATTTCTTACATAGCTATCTTGGTAACTTTCCAGAAAATCTTGGTACTATTAGCGATGAACGGGGTCACGATGCCACCAAGATCTGACAGTTATGGATGCAAGGTATCAAGGTAGATAGGATGTGAGTATGATGGCTGACTACTGTTGGAGCATCAAGAGAGAATGTTCCAAGATTGAACATTGTAGGAAAAGTTATAAACGAAAATTTGTAACCTAATATATATTTTTTTTTCTTATTTGTAAAAACATAATTTAACTTAGAATATTACAATAACCTTTGAATTTATAAAATACTCTGATACGTTTAATTAGTATCCAATTTATGTTCCGTTGCATACCCAGTTTGTATGACTTTTAGGGTAAAGAGAGAATACTCTGTTGTTTAAAAACTTCACGTGATATAGAAAAATTGCTGGCAGTTCAGAATTCAGAGACCAGAAATTAGTTAACAACAAGTCACAGACTAAGACAACAAAATGGCTGTTCCCCAGTGCTATCAATTGAACAACTTTTAAGTTATGAAGGGTACTTTTTGTCCGACTGTGCAACTAAAATAAGATGCGAATTTATCACCAGACGCGTTTTCGTTTATTGAATGTAAAACATCTTCATTGATCTGTAATGGTAATGGTAGGTATCTGTTGTTGTTGTTGTGGTCTTCAGTCCAGAGACTGGTTTGATGCAGCTCTGCACCCTACTCTATCCTGAGCAAGCCTTTTCATCTGCTCATAAGAACGACAACCCACATCCACTTGAATCTGCTTACTATACGCGTCTCTTGGTCTCCCTCTGCGATTTTTACCCCACACACTTCCCTCCAACGCTAAATTCACAATTCCTTGATGTCTAAGAATGTGTCCTACCAATCTATCCCTTCTTTTAGTCAAGGTATGCCAGAAATTTCTTTTCTCCCCAATTCGGTTCAGTACCTCCTCATTAGTTACGCGATCCACCCACCTAATCTTCAGCATTCTTCTGTAGCACCACATTTCAAAAGCCTCTATCCTCTTTCTGTCCACACTGCTTATCGTCCATGTTTCGCTCCCATACAAGGCAACACTCCATACAAATGCCTTCAGAAAGGACTTCCTTAGGCTTAAATCAATATTCGATGTTAACAAATTTCTCTTTTTCAAAAACGCCTTTCTACCCATTGCCATTCTGCATTTTATATCCTCTGTATTGCGATCATCATTTGTTATTTTACTGCCCAAGTAACAAAACTCATCTACCTCCTTTATTGTTTCGTTACCTAATCTAATTCCTTCAGCATCACCTGATTTTCTTACACTGCACTCCATTACTCTAGTTTTACTCTTGTTAATGTTCATCTTATATGCACCTTTCAGCACACTGTCCATTCCGTTCAATTGCTCTTCAAGGTCCTTTGCTGTATCTGACAGAATTACTATGTCGTCGGCAAAACGCAATGTTTTTAATTCTTCACCCTGAACTTTAATTCCTTCTCCAAATTTCTCCTTGCTTTCCTTTATAGCTTGCTCAATGTACAAATTGAACAACATTGGGGAAAGGCTACAACCCTGTCTTACTCCCTTTCCAACCACTGCATCCCTTTCATGCCCTTCAACTCTGACAACCGCTGTCTGGTTTTTGTACAAGTTGTAAATAACCTTACGCTCCCTATATTTTACTCCTGCTTGCTTCAGAACTTGAATTAGTTTATTCCAATCAACATTGTCAAAAGCCTTCTCCAAATCTACAAAAGCTAGAAATGTAGGTTTGCCTTTTCTTAATCTATCTTCTAGGATAAGCCGTAAAGTGAGTATTGCCTCCCGTGTTCCTACATTTCTCCTGAACCCAAACTGATCTTCCCCGAGGTCGGCTTCTACCCGCTTTTCCATCCTTCTGTATATAATTCGTGTTAATATTTTGCAACCATGACTTATTAAACTGATGGTTCTGTAGTTTTCACACCTGTCTGCACCCGCTTTCTTTGGAATGGAGATTATAACATTTTTCTTAAAGTCTGAGGGTACTTCACCTGTCTCATACATCTTACACACAAGGTGAAACAATTTTGTCATGGCTGGTTCTCCCAGAGACTTCAGTAGCTCAGACGGGATATCATCTACTCCAGGGGCCTTGTTTCGGCTTAGGTCTTTCAGGGCTCTGTCAAATTATTCTCTCAGTACAGTATCTCCTATGTCATCATCATCTACATCCTCTTCCCTTCCTACAATAGTGTCTCGAAGTTCATTTCCTTTGTACAGCCCCTCTATATACTCTTTCCACCTTTCAGCTTTCCCTTCTTTGCTGAGAACTGGTTTTCCATCAGTGTCCTTGATATTCATAGAGCTGTTTTTCTTATCGCCAAATGTTTCTTTTATTTTCCGGTAGGCTGTATCTATTTTTCCCCTATTTATACATTCTTCCACATCCTTGCATTTGCCTTCTAGCCATTCCTGCTTAGCCATTTTGCACTTCCTGTCAATCTCATTTCTTAGTCGTCTCTATTCCATTTTGCCTGTTTCATTTACGGCATTTTTATATTTTCTCCTTTCATCGATCAAATTTAGTATCTCCTGTGATATCCAAGGATTCTTTGTAGGTCTTGCCTTCCTACCTATTTTGTCCTCTGCTGCCTTCACTATTTCATCTCTCAATTTTACCCATTCCTCCTCAACTGTTTTATTTTCCCCTGTTTCTGTCAATTGTTGCCTGAAGCTCCCTCTGAAATTCTTAAGAACTTTAGGTTCCTTCAATTTATCCAGGTCCCATCTCCTTATTTTCCTACCTTTCTGCAGTTTTTTCAGTTTCAGCCTACAATTCATGATTAATAAGTTATGGTCAGAGTTTATATCTGCCCCTGGGTATGTCTTACATTTTAACACCTGGTTCCGAAATCTATGTCTCACCATTATAAAATCTATCTGGTATCTCCCGGTGTCTCCTGGTCTCTTCCACGTATACAACCTTCTTTTGTGATTCTTAAACCAGGTGTTTGTTATAACTAAATTATGTTCTGTGCAAAATTCTACCAGGCGGCTTCCTCTTTCATTCCTTTTGCCCAGACCATATTCACCTACTATCTTCCCATCCCTTCCTTGTCCTACTACCGAATTCCAGTCTCCCATAACAATTAAGTTTTCCTCTCCCTTAATTGTCTGAATAATTTCCTTTAGCTCCTCATATATTTCTTCGATCTGCTCATCATCGGCAGAGCTAGTTGGCATATAAACCTGTACTACTGTTGTCGGTGTTGGCTTCGTATCTATCTTGACAATGATAATGCGATCGCTGTGCTGGTTATAGTAGTTTACCCGTATTCCTATTTTCTTATTCATTATCAGTCCTACTCCTGTGATACCCCCAACTGATTTTGTATTTATAATCCTGTACTCACCTGACCAGAAATCCTGTTCATCCTGCCACCGAACTTCACTAATCCCCACTATATCTAACTTCAACCTATCCATCTCCCTTTTTAAATTTTCTAATTTTCCTACTCTATTAAGGGATCTAACATTCCACGCTCCGACCCGTAGAATGCCAGTATTGTCTTTCCTGATGACGACATCCTCCTGAGTAGTCCCCGCCCGGAGATCCGAATGGGGGACTATTTTACCTCCGGAATATTTTACCCAAGAGGATGCCATCATCATATGTTCATACAGTAGAGCTGCATGTCCTCGGGAAAGGTAACGGCTGTAGTTTCCCCTTGCTTTCAGCCGTTCGCAGTAGCTGTGTGGCAAAGCCACATTAGCTGATGTTACAAGGCCAGCTCAGTCAATCATCCAGACTGTTGCCCCTGTAACTACTGAAAAGGCTGCTGCCCCTCTTCAGGAACCACACGTTTGTCTGGCCTCATCACAGATACCCCTCCGCTGTGGTTGCACCTACGGTACGGCTATCTGTATCGTTGAGGCACGCAAGCCACCCCACCTCGGCAATGTCTGTGGTTCATGGGAGTGGGGTAGGTATCTACAATTTGTTTTGTATTTTGGTTCTATAAAGGTTGCAAAATATGAAACGCGATAATCTGTTACTTACGAAAATTTCGACTCAGCTTTCTGCATAACATCATGAAGAGCTGATTTGTTGTAAGTATATTCCACCGCAGATGCTTCCTTCTGCGTCAAAGTCTTCAACAGGAACTCGCACTTCTCTGGAACACCATCCAAGATTTATATTATTCACAGGTTAATGTGGCATTACGATACGCATTTCTTTGTTTTGCATGTGACTGATTTTGTACAGTGTGTCATTGCCGTGTTCCCAACATCGCAATTTTTCTTATTTTTCACTTTTCTATTTTTATTTGTTTTAATTGTTTGATGCTTTGTTTCAAATCTAGTTACAGAGTACTTATTTATACTAGAGGACCGTGCGAATACTTCGCACCATTAGTGGAATGACAAAAAGTTGGTAGAAAAGGGAAGTACAGTTGAATGTTCACGCATAGAGTTCTTCAGAATCAATCAGTGCAAGGTTTTTAAAGCGCAAATGAAGGAGCTCGATCCGCTGAGTGTTTTTAGGTGAAAAAGAACTGCGTACCTTAATTAGAACCGAAGGTATCGTAAAACAAACTGATTAAATTATTCAAACCAAGGACACAAGAATACCGCGTTTGAATAAAAATAAAGGATGGAGAGACGTAAGTTAATTCTGATCCTTGGTAACTAATCTGCGAATGAATACCTTTCGTTTAAAGTAAAAATGAAGGAAATCGGTCGGGTAGTTTTGTCTGGCCGACTGACTTTAGTTTTCGTAGATGCTTTTAATATACCGGGTGATCAAAAAGACAGTATAAATTTGAAAACTTAATAAACACATGCTTGGAATGACATGGGGTTTTATTAGAACCGAAAAAAACAAAGTTCAAAAAATGTCCGACAGATGGCACTGGACAGCAAAATGTCAGTGACTGCGCATGAACATCGTGTATAAAATGAGCTGTAATGAGAGAATCAGATGCACAAGCAGTCGCAGCAGGCGATTTTTGTGGAGCTGTATTACCAGAATGGGGAATGTGCTAGTTCAGCGATACGATCCTATCGCCATAGGAAGGAGATCCGAACAGGTAAAGGTTAGTTGACAAATGCAGCTGTGGCGAGAATGATTTCGAAGTTCGAAGCCACGGGCTGTTTAGACGATAGACCCCGTGCCGGGCGCCGTGGCTCAGCGCGCCCGGTCAGAGGGCTCCACGCCCTCTGTAATAAAAAAGCTGAGCCAAACATTCAACGAACAACCTCGAACAAAAAAAAACGATCAGCGTCCGCAACGAAGAGAACTACCCAGAGAAAAAAAAAAAAAAAAAAAAAAAAAAAAAAAAAAAATAGACCCCGTAGTGGCCGATAGAGCACAAGGCGTAATGCTGCTGAGACAGTTCAGGAAGAAACAGAGACGGTAGCGGGTTCATCTATGCACGGGGAATTCAGCGCTCTTGTAGTCGCACGTCGCACCGGCATTCCATACACTACTGTTTGGTTGGCACTTAGGCGTACCCTCCGATGCTATCCTTACAAAATACATCGGCATCATGAACAGTTACCTGGCGATTTAGTGAAGCGGAGGGCATTTGCGGTGTGGGCGTTTCAACAGATGGCGGAAGATGACGATTGGTTGAGTAACGTGTTGTGGAGCGACGAAGCTCATTTCACGCTCCGATGGTCTGTCAACGGCCACAACTGCAGAATTTGGGATACCGAAAGTCCTAGAACTGTCGTGGAAACTCCATTGCACGAAGAGAAAGTCACGGTATGGGTTGGATTTACCACATCTACCGTTATCGGGCCTTTTTTCTTCGACGAACTGCGTGATTCTGGTTTTGTAACTGCTACCATGACGGGTGAGAGGTACGCCGATGTGTTACAGAATCGCATCATCCCCAGCCTGGCTGATAAAATATCTGCTGGAACGTACGATTTTTATGCAGGATGGTGCTCTACGCCATATTGTTAGACGCGTGAAAGATCTCTTGCGCGCGTCGTTTGGTGATGATAGTGGTCTCAGCCGCCACTTTCGTCATGCTTGGCCTCCCAGGTCCCCCAGACCTCAGTCCGTGCGATTATTGGCTTTGGGGTTACCTGAAGTGGCACGTGTATCGTGATCGACCCACATCTCTAGAGATGCTGAAAGACAACATCCGACGCCAATGCCTCACCATAACTCCGAATATGCTTTACAGTGCTGTTCACAACATTACTCGTCGACTACAGCTATTGTTGAGGAATGTTCAAATGTTTGTTAAGCTTATGGGACTTAACTGCGGGGTTATCAGTCCCTAAACTTACAAACTACTTATGAACTACTTACGAACTAAGACGGCACAAATATCCATGCCAGAGGGGGGATTCGAACCCCCGACCGTAGTGGCCGTGCTGACCGTGACTGGAGCGCCTCAGTCACCTCGGCCACCGCGGCCGGCTGTTGAGGAATCGTGGTGAACATATTGAGAATTTCTTGTATAGAACATCATCTTTGCTTTGTCTTAATTTGTTATGCTAATTGTTGCTTTTTGATCAGATGAAGCACCATTTGTCGGACATTTTTTGAACTTTTGTTTCTCTTTCTTTTGGTTCTAATAAAACCCCATGTCATTCCAAGCATGTGTGTCAATTTCTACCTCTATATTTACATTATTCCGTGATTTAGTAAATTTTCAAATTTATACTGACTTTTTGATGTAGTTGAAATGAAGTAGTAGCTAAATGAGTCTTTGTGGGCGGGGATTGGCAGGGTAAAGATGTCTGAATGGTGGTAAGTAGTGAGATGTAGGATGAGACGGAGTACAAGAGTGAGGGGCAGGAGGTGGAAGGGTGACTGGGAGGGAGAGGGGTGGGGAGAGATTTTACAGTAAACTTTTCAAATGTTCAGATGTTTTCTAAGGCAGAATTACTAAATACAACTTTCCAAAATTCTTTCACCAAAGAAGACGAAGTGAACACTCCAGTATTCAATCAAAGAACAGCTGCCAGCATGCGAAACTTAGAAGTAGATGTTCCTGGAGTAGTAAAACAACTTAAGTCACTAAACAAAAATAAATCTTCCGGGCCAGATTGTATACCAACTAGATTCCTCTCAGAGTATGCTGATGAAATAGCTCCGTACTTAGCTATAATTTACAACCGATCACTCAGCGAAAGATCCGTACCCAAAGACTGGAAAGTTGCCCAAATTACTCCAATATTCAAGAAAGGCAATAGGAGTGATCCCCAAAATTACAGGCCTATCTCATTGACGTCGATTTGCAGTAGGATTTTGGAACATATACTTTGTTCGAATATTATGTACTACCTCGAAGAGAACGACCTATTAACCAATAGTCAGCACGGATTCAGAAAGTATCGCTCTTGCGAAACACAGCTTGCCCTTTATTCACATGAAGTGTTAAGTGCCATCGACAAGGGATCTCAAATCGATTCCATATTTCTGGATTTCCGGAAGGCTTTTGATACTGTACCCCATAAGCGGCTTCTAATGAAATTGCGTGCTTATGGAATATCTCCCCAATTGTGCGATTGGATTCACGATTTCCTATCAGAAAGGACACAGTTCGTTGTAATTGACGGTAAGTCATCGAGTAAAACAGAAGTGATATCTGGCGTTCCACAGGGAAGCGTTATTGGTCCCCTACTCTTCCTCGTATTTATAAACGATTTAGGAGATAATCTGAATAGCTCCCTTAGACTGTTCGCGGACGATGCTGTCGTTTATCGGATAGTGAAGTCAACAGAGGATCAAAAGCAACTGCAAAGCGATTTAGACAAAATTTCTACTTGGTGCGAAAATTGGCAATTGACACTAAATAAAGAAAAGTATGAAGTAATACACATGACCACTAAAAGAAATCCGCTGAACTTCAATTACGCGATAAATCAGTCAAACCTTAAGGTCGTAAATTCTACCAAATACCTAGGAGTTACAATTACGAACAACTTTGACTGGAGAGAACACATAGAAAATATTGTGGGGAAGGCGAACCAAAGGTTACGTTTCATTGGCAGAACGCTTAGACGATGCACCAGCTCCACCAAAGAGACTGCCTACATCACACTTGTGCGTCCTCTCTTGGAGTACTGTTGCCCCTTGTGGGACCCTCACCAGGTGGGACTGACGGAAGATATTGAGAAGGTTCAGAGAAGGGCAGCTCGTTTTGTTTTATCACGTTACGGGGGGGAAAGCGTCACGGAAATGTTGCACGAATTGGGGTGGAAATCATTAAAAGAAAGACATTATTCATTGCGGCGTGATCTGTTTGCGAAGTTTCAATCACCGACTTTTAGTTCTGAATGTGAAAATATTTTGCTAGCACCCACCTACTTAGGGAGACATGACCATCCCAATAAAATAAGAGAAATCAGGTCGAAAACGGAACGATTTAGGTGTTCGTTCTTCCCGCGCGCTATTAGAGAATGGAACGGTAGAGAAAAGTTTTGAAGGTGGTTAATGAACCCTCTGCCAGGCACTTAAATGTGATTTGCAGAGTATCGATGTAGATGTAGATGTAGATGCTTCTGAAGCTATGGGACCAAACTGCAGTATCATCACTCCCTAGATTTAAAAACTATTTAAACTAACCACACACACACACACACACACACACACACACACACACACACACACACACACACACACGGCCGAGGGAGGACTCGAACTTCCGACGGGGAGCAGCAGCGCGTTTCGCAGCAAGGCTCCCTAGAGCGCTTGGCCACTCCCTCGAGACAACAGACAGAGTATTAGTTTGGTTGTTTTTATTTTTTATGTAGAGTCCGACCGAAACACAATTTGCGGCCGAAACCAGAACCGTAACCGAAACTTGCGTAATGGAGAAAAAAATTCTGTATATTTACGTTATACCAGAAATCATTAGTTTTCCGCATTCTTCAATATCTCTTCACTGTACTAAGCCTAATAAGGAGTCCGTAGAAGATGACGTGGGAGGCGAACAGTTTTAGACAAATTGACGGTACTTTTATAAAAAAAAAAATAAAGGAAAGTAGACAATAAGAAAACTGAAGTCGATACAGTGGAGCCTAGATATTTCGAGTCTCGGAATTACTAGTTTGCCATAAATATCAGCTTCATCAAACAAAATAACATCTGCGGGTACATTTAATCCTCACAGAAAAAGGTTCTCCACCATTATAACGGGAAGTAAATAGTGAAAAAACTTTAAACCCATTAGGCTGCCAATGTAAATGACTATTTGAAAACTTTATTTTAAAAATGGTCATACTTTTTACAGGTGTATTCTTTTCTTTTTAAGACGTAAATTTTGATAGTTACAGGTGATCACGGTCCCGTTCACCTCGAACTAACGACAGTACTGTATAGCTATCAAAAATTGCATAGTCCTGCATACCTTCTTGTAGGAAGACAGTCTTTTGTCTCTGGGTACACAACAGCCGGCCGCGGTGGCCGAGGGGACTGCGGCGCGTCAGTTTCGGTCTGCACGGCCACTACGGTCGGGGATTCGAATCCCCCCTCGGGCATGCATATTTGTGCCGTCCTTAGTGTTAGCTAGTTCATTAGTAGTTTGTAAGTTTAGGGACTGATGACCCCGTAGTTAAGTCCCATAAACTATACAAACATTTGGTACACAACAAACATGACAAATAGATACTACGAGATGTCAGAGCCTCAATATGACTACCACAAAATAAATACGCAGAAAGTAATCATCTGTTTGCTTCTGTAAGTAGTCTTTACGATTTTCTTCTTGTGAGCGCTACCTTTATATTGCCATCTTCACTTCCGTTTTTTGCAGTCGACAAAAACTTTGTCAGGATACGTTTAAGCAAAGTGAACAGGAAAAGGGGTGTACCACAAGATCAATAATTTCTTAAACCCATAATAGTTATTAAAGCTCTTCAGTTTCAAGGGAACTCATTAATAAAACTTACAACATAGCCCGTTCCATTACGTACATAGTATATCACTATAAGAAACGTTTGCTTTATATTGTGCTTAACAAGAAAATACCCACAATTTTTAAGTGCGAGGAGAGACAACTAACAGGTGAACCGCGCACCGTCCATTGAGGTAAAGCGTTATTGTTGAGTGAACCTATGCAGAACGCGACCGGACATCATTAGTAAGTTCAAGAAAGCTGATTTCGGCCTATGTATGTCTGCGTCAATGTTTTTTTTTTTTTTTTTTTTTTTTTTTATCAACTGTGTCTTAATTTTTCTGTTTATTGTAACTACAAAAGTTTCCTTCTAGCCATTTTAGTGCTATTTGTCTTATGATAGCTACCCGTTTTTGGTAATTAGAGGTGTTTAGGTGAATCGTATTGAGTCTGTTTAGCATGTATCTGATTGAAGCTGGTTTGTGACTCTGTGGGTAGTTTGAACTAGCATGTAAGCTGATGTCCGATGTGGTGGGTTTTCTAAATATGTCAGAAAGATCCATTTGTGATTTTCTTTTGTTATGGTTATGTTTAGAAAGCTGAGTATGTCTTTTCGTTCTTCTTTCACTGTGATCTTAATTTTATGTGGATATTATTTATAGCTCTGTGAAAATGAATTTTGTGTTTAGACTCATCCGCTATACATATATCATACAAGTGTCGGTACCAGTAAATAATTTTGTATCTTATCATGTGTTATTATATCTTCAAATATTGCCTAATAGTTCTATATGGTCCCGGAGTCTTACTGGCAGAAGAAATGCTGGTTCTGGTGTGAATTTTGTGATCAGTGGCTTGATTTTCCCTAAAACTCAGTCACCTCATCAATCTATCTCTATACCACACGTCTCGAAGAGTACATCTGGGATCGAAGGATGCGTTTTACCTCTCCGCCATATGTGGGTTATTTCATCTTTCGCCTAGAAATATCACTCAAAAGCATAATTTGGAGAACTAGCCGGAGTCGTACTAAGACATTATCCGTTGTTTGTGATGTGAATTTATGCGCTCAGTAGCTTTATTTACCCTAAAACCGACATAGAGCTCGATCTGATGCATTGTAAGTTTTTCGTGCCCCTGCACAATTTTTCATGTATTGGGTTGTGAATATAAGCAATCTAGAAATATTATTCTGTTGACAGACCCTTTACCCTTCGGTGTTGTGTGTAGTTGACTCTTGCGAGTTTTCTGTTGGTGTCGTAAGATACCTCATACTGCTTCTGCAGTTTTATCGATGTTCGCTGATGCGTCTGTAGTCGAAGATATGATTATCTAAAATACGATGTTGTGTGTGTATTTTACAAGGTTAAACAAAATTGGTCTTGATGGTTAATACTGTATACTGTTGTTATTAAGGATATATTCTGTAATGTGGGTTGGTGTATGCGATATATGTAATAAGAGTTGAGTAACGAAGCGAGTGTTCTGTCTCTCCATTGTGTGTTTTTATCGAGTTCACAGTGGTACCCTGTGTGGCCGTTAACGTCTGTATCTTTTCCTATCTGGAAAACACGGTCGATGATTGTTCTATTCTGCGGTTAGTAAAGTACTGACTCTAGCTAGAGACGTTTACATTATATTTTATCAGCTCTGTTTCATCCTCTATACCCTGATCTAACATTCAAAGGATCGAGTGGTAAGATACATAAAAGCTCTTGTATGTTGTACTTTTCTGCATGGTGTCTAAATGTCTGATCTATCGACGCGATTTCCTCTTAAACATAAAGACGTGGTTAGTTGTAGGATATGTACAACCTTGTGATGTATTTGCATTTAAATAGTTCTCCAGCAACGATATTACGAGTCTATAAATGTTTTGTTTGTAATTCTATCGGACCAAACTGCGTGGTCATCAGTCCGTAGCTTACAAACTACTTAAACCTAGGTAAACTAACCTACGGACAAACACACACACCCATGCCCTAGGGAGGACTCGAACCTCCACGGCGAGCAAGCGCGCGCTCCGCAGCGAGACGCTTTAGACCGCTCGGCTACTCCACCGCGGCACGAGTCTATATACCTTAAAAAGGGATAGAAGTGGGTCTGTCGTGTTTTTTTTTTTTTTTTTTTTTTTTTTTTTTTTTTTTTTTTTTTTCGTAGCTCTATGCAATTTTCGCGATGTAGGACGTGACAAATAAATACCCTAGATGGAGCGCTGATCTAAACTTTACCTTCCGTGCATATAAATTATACATAAAACCGCTACTTGTTGTTTGGAGGAGGGCATAAGACGAATAGCCCTGGTTCTGTTGTGTACGAAGACCGGTGTAACACGTGTTTCTTTGTATAGAATGATCATGCAAAAAGTACATTTCGAGTAACATTTGTGTGTCTTACTAGATATGCCTCGTTTATCCTAAAATGGTTAGATATTACGGCGGGGCTTCTTTTTTTGAAAGACAGGGAGGGAAGGTCAGTGTCTAGTTGACAAAGTTCCTAAGACACCTCCCCTCTTTCATGCCTTCCTTCGGCGATATTACTCTCGCACTTCGTGCCAGTGCCCTGGTTTGTAAACAGGGCAGCACTGCACGCGAGGTGCCGTGTCGACATGCAACTTCAGTGCATGTCTGAATTCACTCTTTTACTAACCTTGTGTCTTCTGTCGTAGTTGATGTCCCATTGCGCAGGTGAAGCACACAGGTCGCACATCTGTTGTACTTGAAGTGATGCTAAAAGAGGTGTTGAGATGTGGCTAGGAAGTACTGCACTACGAATAACTTTAGCTTTTGTAGGATGTTTTTATTGAAGAAATGCCAGTGTATATCCAAGCACAAATATACAGACTGAGTAATGTTAAAAATATAAACGTTGCATAACATATAAACTGTCCCTGGCCCGCACTGAACTGTCATGAATGTTATCGCGGTCGGCGCTTGACTGACTGCCGCCGCCTCTCGCTGCGCGCCACAAGCCACCGTTTTGGCGCCAAGCGAAACTTGTAGACTAACATTGTTCAACTTATTACAAAATATACAATAATTAAATCTTTGAATAAACCGAAATATAGCTTAGCACAAAAACATTACAGAAAGTATACAGATAATTTTTAATAGACATTGGAAAGTTAAATATTAATAAAAGAAGCTTAAAGTTTTGGCGGACAACTAGTATAGGCGCGAGCCAATCAGATCTCAACTTGCGATAGGGGCGGAGCTTTCCCACGGGATACAAGCTCATCTACTGTCTCTCTCTCTCTCTCACCCTTTTTACTATTGCATTACCAACCAAGAAAACTTCTTTAACACCTAATATATTGATATGCGAAATAAACGGCTCCATGTCAGCCCCCTCACAATAAGCGTGTCCTGTGTTGTAAGCCTATGGTTTTGATGTTAAAATCATCGATCTGTGGGTCGCGTCGCTTGATAAGGGTTATAGCTGGAGCTAATGTGTTGTAAGCTGGTGTAGCACAGTGGGGATCGATTTAGACGCATTCTAGGTTTCTTCCCTCTGTGGAAAGAGCCTTTTACTCGTCTGCTGTGTATGCAGTGCACCCTTACGAGGTGTTTGTTGTAGGTCTTAAGTCTGTGTGGGGTTTAGGTATGCTGAGGATCGCTCCAACGTCGATGTGATTACCTAAAATATGTAGTAGTTTGCATCTGCAACAGCTATTTGTTGTTAACAGGCATTCTAGGTTTCGTGTAGAACGTTTCGGTTTTACAGGTCTATAGATCTAGGATAAAACACGGGAAGATAGGTTACGTATCAGCAGATAACTGCTTTATTGATCAAGTATCTGTTAGTTGGTCAGTTTTCAGAAATGTACTTCTGTGCTGTTCTAGTCTACAGGTAGGTAAGCGTTCTTTTAAATCGATGTTGTGTTGGTGTATGGACTGGAGTTTGACGTTACATCGCCAATTAGCGCTCATCCGACTGTTTGTGTGCGGGTTTGTGTATAAAACAGGTTATTGCTAGCTATATTTTCATCATGCAAGTTATAACGGCTGTTGTACTCAACTCCTACGGTAAATACCTCGTTTGTGTCAACTGCGAGGAAATGATCCATAGAAGTGTTGCAGTATTTGTCGGTAATACGATTGTGCATGGATGTCTCTTTATGGCCTGTAGAGATAGCCTTTATTGTGTCGATGTTGCATTAAGAGCGCTGGTATAGCTGTGACGGATCGGTGCTTTATTATTATTATTATTCTTACGGCTGCCGATAGAAGTAATGTAATATTCTTTCTTCGTAAAATTAGCTCTCGTGTATTCATAATCTGGTGCGTACGATGTATCCTGCCTTGTGCGAAATACCAGTTTCGATCTGTTTAGTGGTACGGTTCATTGCAACCTAGAGGTGTTCTACATTTGTGGGCTGTGATTTGATACTTAATAGTGTTGGGCTGCGGTGTTTACGACTGGACGTCTCTCGGTAGCGTGGCGGTAATGCTTGCGATGGTAAATTATTGTTCCTCGGTCGAGAAGCATCGATTTCAATGAACCCTATGGTTATGCGATTTAAAGCTGGGTACTTACCTCCGTTGGTAGGCGTGTTTAATCTTTTGTTTAGTCTTTAAAGGATTGCTCTTGGCGTTCGATAAAAACTTTCGGGTGTTGTATTAGGTCGAAATGGTCTAGACTATTTTGTTTTCATTGTTAGTTGTTAGGATTCGATATATACATATAAGAAATAAGCTCGGTGTTGATCTGGATCGTTCCTTGTTAGCTGTGTGACAGTCATTTTTACGATGTAATTGGATGTGTACAGATGTTTACCAGGAGTATTGATTTGTTAGAAGGATGGGATACGATGACTGTTTGTGCCTGAATGGTTGTTAAACGTACGATATATGTCGTCTAGTGACTGATACAAAACGTTTGAGAAATATGTCTGGAGGTGTATGGAATGCAAAAAGATATCTGATCAATCGGTTAGATGTTCGAGAGGGGTCCTCTAACGACGCAGAGTTACCGAGATTGTCGCCACTTGCTAGTTAGTTTACAACTTTAGTAGAAAAGAGCTGCCGCGGCAGAATAGCCGTGTGATCTATGACGCCCATCTGCGGTGCATGCGGCCATTCGCCGTTGGGGGTTCGAGTCCTTCTTCGTGTACTGGGGTTTGTGCGTTTTCCTTAATGTAAGTAGTCTGCAAGCGTAGGAACTAATGACCACCGCAGATAAGGCTCTTAGATTTAAAAACATTTAAATAGAGCTGTTTGTTGTGGTTCGCTCATTGGGTTGGGTCAACACCACCTAGACGACAAGGCCTTACAACAGGTCGTGCCTACGTCACACTTATAGGTCCCGGCTGCCATCTGACTGGCCGGCCGCTGCGCGGCGGTGGGCGTGCCCGAGCCAACAGCCAGTGAGGTGGCGGCCGGGGCCTCTAAGTGTGACGTAGGCACGGCCTGTTGTAAGGCCTTGTCGTCTAGGTGGTGTTGGTTGGGTATGGTTGTTGTTCATAGAGTGTTGTATGCTAGTTGGGATAGAATTTAAGTAAAAAGTGTTTAAAATATGCACGTCAGTATCTGCTTCCAGTTGTGGATGAAGTTGTGTTGCGATAGAACTCTAAAGAAATCAATTTAGGTTATGTTCTTAAAACTCGGCGCTGTGTGCGTTACGAGGTATCGTCTGCTTGATTGTGTGTTAGCGGTGTTTAATTTACGAATGGTGTGCGATTGTAAATTATTTCTGATCTTTAAACTTATACATGTGTAGTAAATTCGACAAGTTCGTCATGGAAACAATGCGAAGTTACCATTTCTCCTACCTGGCTGTGGCGTTGTGAGAGCGCACGGAATCCTGGAGCTAAACTCGGCGAGGAGATACTGGAGATCATCTCGAGGAAATCATTTGGCTGTACCTTATAAAGTGGGGCTAGCCGATGTTAAACCAGCTTCGTGTATGTGGCTTTCATCTCCTGGATTTGGGCCTTCCGCCCGATTTCGTCGGGACTTTTTTTAAAACAAACTGGAAATGTGCGACTTCCTAGTATCCACCCATTACTTTCGCTTGGATGGAGGCTATATAGGGTATCTGGAATCGAGTGACGTCGAATACATTTATTTATCGAATCACGAGTTCTGATGTCAATAAAATTACAGGTTGTAACCTTATCGATTTTATAACCGACGTTTGCAGGATACTTTTACCTCTTCGTTTGGCATTACCAGCCTGGTGGGGTTACAGTATGCGCTTACGGACCAGATTGGAAACGGGGATAGCCAAAGTGCTGTCCTGTACTGTGTGCCACTCCCACCCATTCCTTCCAGGTGTAACGGCGCTTCAGTGACAGAGCGCTTTTCGCTGTATGTTTGCTTTCGGGATGGGATGTCGACAGTGGCCTCTGTTGTCAGGCACTCAGCTGTGTCCAGTTCCATTAAATAAATGCAGTGCGCGCTAACCTCGTCAAAATGGTGTGTGTGTGTGTGTGTAGAGGTCTTGCGTAGAAGGTTATGATCATTTGGATATGTAGCTCAGATGTTTTTTGAGAGAGGATACTTAAAACGGTAGGATATTTTGTTTAAACATTTAGCATATGTTTATTTTATGCAGTCTGCCGAGAGAACATTGTGTTTGTGATCGCACTTGCGATCGACCTAAGTTACTGTTAAGCGTTTAAACATGAATCGTTCGTACCGTTTCCGAGAGAAATTGTTAAGCAAGTTATGTTACACGTCTAGAGTGTTTGAAACTCAGGTTTGGGGGTGATCGTAACCGTTACATTACGTTCGTTGGCTGTTGCTACCATCGTCTATACAGTTATTTTACCCATGCGAACTGACGGAACATTAGTCCTAAAATGCACGAATTCGGGTGGAGATCATTACAAGAAGGGTCTTTTGACACACAGAACCTCTAAGTATGTGGCTCTTGTTGGGGAATTGTGTGTTCGGAAGGTTTGTAACTATATTATTTTACATTTGTTACTCAGTCGACGTGCTTGATCATTTTACAAATGTTCAAATGTTTGTATAGTCTATGTGACTTAACTACGAGGTCATCAGTCCCTAAACTTACAAACTACTTATAAACTACTTACGAACTAGGACGGCACAAATATCCATGCCCGAGGGGGGATTCGAACCCCCGACCGTAGCGGCCGTGCAGACCGTGACTGGAGCGCCTTATTCCCCTCGGCCACCGCGGCCGGCGATCATTTTACGACGTAATTGGTTGGATGTTACGTTTGTTTATCGGTTGTAACGAATGGCATTAGCAGAAGACGTGGTTTTAACAATATACGAGACACCTAACTGCTATGCTATCTCGAATCACTTCTCCAATAACATCCACGCAGAAAAACAAGGCATACAACGCAACTAAACTAGCTTAAAGTCTGGTTCGATGTATTACACTGTATGTAACGACGTAATGTCCTAATTAAAACACTGGCTGTCGCACTTAATTATTGGAATCGGTGGTCGATGGCCTGGCGGCTGGCAGGGTCAATTTGTTTACGAAGCTCTCTTGTAATTCCAGGTAATTATACTGTCGAAGTATGCAATAATTTGATCCTGTAAAATGATTTTCGGGGTTGCTGGGGCGGTAATCTTTAGGTCTGTCTGTGGCGGCGGCGACGGGGGCGAGGGCAGGGGCGTGGGCGGTTAAAAAAATTTGATATGCGAAAATTTAGCGGGGGTTGGACTGGTGTGAGCGCGTCGGATCTATTTCGGTCGCTTGTGTACACACTGACCGGCCGGTTGCGGTCACTGGTATTCGCTTTCTCTCCTTTAAGGTGTAGCTCCAAACATTTACGAAACATAATTGGACTGTCTAAGTACGAATTTCTGGGAGGTGGGGACGTCGGGGTCTGAGGCGGCGGGGGGCGGGCGGTTAATTTGATAAGCAAATTTAATAAAATTCATCGGGAGCGGAGGTCGGGCAATTGAGCGTCTGCTGGGGGTGGAGTATCGGTACTTCGACGACGCGGTGGCGGCTGTGGGCGAGGGGAGGGGTGGGGTGAGGTGGCGTCATTCTTGTGGGGGTGGACAGGTCTTGACCTGTCGGAGGGTCCGACAGTCTGGCGGCGGCGGTGGTGTTTTCCCCAGAAGCGGCGAAGGGGGGGGGGGGTTTCCTGGGCGCGGCGGCTAGGGGAGCGGCTGGTACCTCTGTACGGCGACGGTGAACGGCTGCGGCGCCTCGGGAAGCGACCTCGTCTAGGGTACGGCGATGGGCTTCTTCCCATAGATCGACTGAACTCATCAGCAGGTGACTGCCTTGGATAGAAATGCTCCGACGGCTGACGTCTTGCGGCAAAATAATCATCGAATACTCGCCTCCTCTCTCTGCAGTAGCGTACGACATGTCCAGGGCGACCACAGTGGAAACACAGTGGTGTGTTGTCTTCTGTCCTCCAGACGTCTGTTCTTCTGCGGGGCGTCATAGTTACCGGGGGAGCTGGCTGTGGTCGCGTCGGTCGGTTCATGGGCTGCCGTTTGGCGGCTGCAGCGTAAGTCATAGCAGGGCGACGCCATTCTTCACGTCGGGTGCGATTGACGGGGCAGACAGGAGCTAATGTTTGAAATACCTCGTCCTCAGCGGCATCGGCTCCCTCGTGACTTACAGGGCTCACGTCCATGGCCATAATCTGATGCTCGCTCGGTCTAATAGTCCCGGCTGCCATGCACTGTTGTAATTCTTCTCTCACGATTTGTCGTATGAGAGAAGCCAAGTCATGCTGGTCTTCCACAACGGCCATAGAGACTACATTTGGGAGTCTGTCATACTTCTTGCGTCCAACCCTCCTTTGTTGCATCTCTTCAATACGCTGGCACCACTTGATGAACTCTTCTGTCGTAGCGACGTCTTTTATCAGAAGAGCTTGGTACATATCTTCTGCAATTCCCTTCATCAGGTGCGTGATTTTGTCCGCCTCAGTCATGTTCGGTTTTGTCTACGTTACACAGGGCCAAAAAACTCTGTATGTACGATTGTGTCGGCTCACCATGTCGTTGGGCCCGGTTCTTCAGTTGTTCTTCCGCAGAGCGGATTTGTCGCTGGCGGTCTCCAAACGTCTTCTTAAGTTCCTCCTGGAACGTCTCCCAGTCATTCAACTTGTCGTCGTTGTTTTCGAACCATTGCTGGGCTGTTCCGTCCAGGTAGAAATAAACGTTGGCCAAGCACATTGTATGATCCCACCTGCTGTACTTGGCGACTCGGTCGAACCCTTTTAGCCATTTGTTGGGGTCCGGTCCAGCATCTCCAGAGAACACCGACGGGTGTCTGATGTGCAGCTGGCTTATTGTTGGTTTCGTCTCCATCGTTCTTCTGATAATACGGACTTTTGGAAGGATGTACTCGGTGTATCCCTTGTATTCCGGTTCCAGTCCGTATAAGCGACGGCTTTACGTTGCCTAATCGGAGCCACGGTGATGCAGCTGTTGCACAGTGTACCCGGCGCCTCCACCAAACAATGTCATGTTGCAATGGAAGTAGGCTTGACTTCGAAGGCAACTAAACACAGCACTTATACTGAAAGCACGTTTATTACGAACTCAACATACACGCAGCACTGACTGCCTCTCAGGCAGAGTGCTCTGCTATTTATACACAGACAGAATTTACCAGAAATTAGAAGAACAGTTAACATAAGAAACAAGTAGAATTTACAAGTGAACACAAGAAAGATGTAGAACCTTCTGGAATTGTAAATTACAAAGAAATAAATTTTTGCCGGTGGGCGGGATTGAACCGGCGACCTTCTGCTCCGCAGTCCCCTGCTATCCCCTGCGCCACGCCGGCAGTTGGTGATCGTGGTCTCTCGCGGCAATATTTTTCTTTGTGTGTGAGAAATGTTTCCTAAAAATTTGGCCGTACCTTTTTATAACACCCTGTATGCAAAGAATTTACCTCGTTTCACTTCTCCTCTTGATCTGCAATATTACTCTAAAACAATTATAAATATCTTTCCGAATCATTTTTCATCTGTTGTTGCAATTCTCAATTCGCGCATAACTTTATAACTAGATGATAAATCTTTGTACAAATCAGCGTTTAATCTTCGTCTATATTTCTGTGTCTTGATAGACTTTACGAACAATGTAAACATCCAGTAGTTACTATCGAAGCTGCCTTGTCATTCCCATACCCCCCCTCCCCCCCGTAAGAAAATAATAATAATCCTCTATGGTTTCATAGTTACAATCTAATGATAGGAAAGAAAATGAAGCTGGTAGAAACAAGATAATAGAAAAGAAGTGGAGGACTGACAGTATGAAACGAAAGGGAATTAATACTGGCAGTACTCGAGCACTTGGTGCTTGTAAAGCACCTGACCTTGCAAAATGTGCAAAGCCCTCTGAGGTTTATTGTTCACGATAATTTTCCTACTGCTCCCTGTTTCTTTCAGACGCATGTTCAATATTGTGATTATTATGATACTCCCTGATACCACGCCGGTAACCTCCTCGGCTCATGCCTCTTATCGATGCGCCTCATCCTCTTCTGGAGGGGCTCCCGGTACGCCGTGGCGCTGTGTGTCCTTTCGTGCACTTCATTCCTACTGCCCGCGCTCCGACAATTAACCTGTTCTTTTATTTGCTCGGTCTCCTTACCTGGGATCTGAATTTACCGGTGATATCTCTATCCACCTTTTGCTCTACATCTGTTTGCCTGTCATCGATTTCACTTTTGCAATCTTTTAGAATATTGCGTACACTAATTTCAAATTCTGAAACTCTCTTCCATATTGCTTTGAAATCATGAGTAAGCTTGTTTTGTCCTGCTTCTATTTTTGCTTCTAGTTTGGATTGTCCTGATTTCATTTCTGTCTATAGTTTAGTTTGCCCTGCTTTCGTTTCTGTTTCTAGTTTAGTTTACGCAGCTTTCATTTCTGTTTCTAGTTTAATTTACCTGCTTTCATATCTGCATCTAGTTTAGTAAATTATTTCATGGCTGATTTCATCACTGACAACATTAATTGAGTCGAATCTTGTACAACACTTCTGTCCTGAATATTTTCAAAATAAAAAATGTTGAAATGTTTCTAAATCTATGGGACTTAACTGCTTGTTTATTAGTCCCTAGCTTACAAACTACCTAAACTAATTTAAACTAACCTAAGGACAACACATACACTCATGCCCGAGGGGGGAACTCGAACCCCCGACGGCGAACGGCGCCTCAATTCGCACGGCTATTCCGCAGCATTGACGATGTATCAGCTGAACTTGTGCCATGACTTAAGGGGATCCAGACGTGAAATTGACTAGAAAAAAAAAACCTCCATCTGAAAGACAAATTTCTACCGTTACCAAAATCGTATGATATATTTACTTTTAAATAGTTATAATAGTCTTAAACGCTCTTTGAACAAATGTCCGCACACTGGCCACGCTGATGCTTCAGGCAAGGAATATCGCCATAAACATTCCATAGCTCACACAGTCATGAAAACAGTAAAGCCAATATTCAGGGAACTTGCAGATAAAACAATTACTTATCAAATGTCTACATGGCCGTATACAAAATCCTAATGAGAGTTTAAACGGCTGCATGTGGAAACGAGTACCGAAAACAGTGTTTGTTGGATAATCAGTACTCAAAATAGGTGTGATGGATGCTGTTATCTGTTTCAATGGTGGTGTAATTAGCAGGACAAAAGTAATGGACAAATTAGGCACCCAACCAGGAAATAATACGATAGCTGTTCTGACTGCCATAGATTGTCAGTGACTAGTTGAAGCTTAAAGACCTACGAAAGCCACCACTAAAGAGTCCAGAGTCAGGAAAAGACTCCTGAAAAAGTCTGCAGAGGATAAAAAGCAGCTAGCTAGCAAGAGTATGCCACTTGAATGTTCTGAAAGAGGCACACTGTGAGTCAAAAACGCTATGAACATTTTTTTCTCAATTTCCCAAAACTACATTTTCAGAACATTAAATACATATATCTTCATAATTGTTTTAACTATTTTCACCAAATTTCTCCCAATTGAAGAATGGGAGAGTATCTTTGTATTATGCCTAATATATTGCAGAAATGATCTATGTTTGTCATTTTGTATATAATTTTAACGGTAATTTGTAAACAAACTATTAACTGTAATAAGGATTTTTATATTTTCTCAGATGTACTCCAAACTACAAAACAAGAGACATAATGTGTTCCTACGAATGTTGACAGCAGCCTGCCACAGTCTCAATGCTATTAGACTGACGATGCACCAGAAAATGTTTCCAGAATGCGAACGTGCTTTATAAAAACAACTATTAGGCAAAATATTGTAGTTCCTAAACTATAAAAGATATTTCAATAAATCTCCTAACAGCTTAATGTCATTCAGTGTTGGTGCAAAATCGCAACTTCCTCCGCATTGTAGATAAAGAGTAATGTATACCGTGAGAAAAGTACGAAAATGTAGCCCGTTCACCTCCAGGTTCCTTTACTCAATGCTTTTCTGCAACTGGTTCTTTTAAAAAACTAGCACAAGGTTGTATTGCATTGTCTTTAATAATATCTACATGAACCTGATTGTTAGTTAAAATAGGAAATACATATTAATTTCATCATTTAAGAGAATATTTACACTAGCATCAACAACATTCTCAGTTTCCTTATTTTTCTCTACATCAATCACTGTATGCGATATTATAGAATTGACAGTATCTATTGGCACTTCTAAATGCTGGTTTGTGATATCAAAACTCGTATTATCATCAACATTCTTCTATTTATTAAGACTGGACCTTTCTTCTCCATCACTAATCATTTTTGACTCAATAAAATTTAGAAACTTCATAAGAATATTCTTTAAATAATCATCTATATTTTTATCTGATTCAATTTTCCTTCAGTTATTAATATCTAATGTTTCATAAACAAATGCAAAAATAACACTCACTCTACAACTCGTACTGCCAGATTGGTTGCGACGCTGGATTGCTGCAAAACCTGCTCCCGCTGCGCCATCAAACTCTGCCAAAAACGTGTGTTGTCTGCTGCCGCTGTGGCACACTGCTCCGCTTCCAGTCGTTGCTTCTACGGAGTGGCTCAATATGCTCCTTTAATTTTAATCACGTAACACCCACAACTTTGTTTAGTAAGTTTACAGTTCTATCATTTACAGATCCCTTACACGCTTATTTATGCTGTCCTCGTAGAAAATACAGTGAGTACACACAATAAAAGTTAAAATAAAAACAATTATCTGCATCAGTCACCTTTTCATTACTCCCACGACGAGTTTCAAGAGTTTACACTCTCATCTTCAGGTGGAACAATGGTTTTTGTTTACATATATACTTCCAAGATTCAGCTAGTTATTATTTCGGGTTTCATTTTGAATTGGGTCCAGTTTATATTACTCTGTAATTTTTCACAGACTGACATTTCAGTGAAAATACACAAACTGGGCATGCCCAGTCTTAAATGTTCAATGTTTGTTAATCTTGAGGGACTTAACTGCGGGGTCATCAGTCCCTAAACTTATAAACCACTTGTGAACTACCTTATACTAAAGACGACACAAACATCCATGCCCGAGGGGGAATTCGAACCCCCGACCGTAGCAGCTGTGCAGACTGTGACTGACGCGCCGCAGACCGCTCGGCCACTGCGGCCGGCTGCCCAGTCTTAGCGTTCCGGAAACTTAGCTGAATATTACAAATGATAACTAAAGGATCAAAGTAATTAAGAAAGGTCTAGAAAACATTTGTGAAATAAGGTAAAATTTTATGTGGATTGCTTCAGTCAGCTTTGAAATGGCGAAAACCTTAGTGTAGTCTCAGAGCCGGATCGAAAGCACTTTTACACACAGGAGGCACGTCATTTGGCGCACCACCTCTCCCCTGTGTGCTCTTGGTAATCCCATCAAAAACATAAAAGGTAAAATGAGGGACAAAAGATTACCCGTCCCGAGTAATTTAAAGTCCAAGAAAAGAGCATTGCGCATGCCCCATTTCCGAAGTGCGTGTATGACAGACTGCACGTATTTTTGCTAGTATTTTTCTTTTCATTTTAGCCCACTTTAGGTTACGGTAGTAACATTAAAAGTGGGCCTTTACGATCGTCTTTTGACAGCTCGAAATTTAAATGAAAATAACGGCTTAAGCATTCATCTGACACGAAAATAGAATAACCGAATTTGTAGAGAAGAAAATTCTCTGCAAATTTGCTCTCTTATGTTTTTCATATCTCGTATCGGTTCAGAGATATTTGCAAAGATAACGGAGATTTTTGGATGTCTGTCTGTCCGTAACGTGTTCCCACTTTTTAAGACGAACTGTTCAACCAAATTTTACAGACACAATTGTAGGCCGCCAAAGACCAGAACCTCAATTTTTAAAATTTTTCGGACAAAACATGTGGTAGTAATAAAAAAAAGCCGTTTGTAATATAATTGTAATTGCAAACGAACCGTTCATCTGACAAGAAAATTGAATAACCTGATTTGTAGAGGGAAAAGTCTCTACAACTTCGCTCTCTTATGTTTTTTTCATATCTTGCATCGTTGCGGAGATATTTGCAAAAATAAGGGCGATTTGACGATGTCTGTCTGTCTGTCTGTAAGGTATTCCCACTTTTTAGGTCGAACCTTTCAACAGATCGGCACCAAATTTTACAGACATAATTTTGACCATCAGAGACTATAACCTCGCTTTTTCAAACATTTCGGACAAGAAATACTTTAGTAAAAAAAGGGCGTTTGTAATGTAATTTTAATTGCAAATAAACCGTTCACCTGACACGAAAATGGAATAACCGAATTTGTAGAGGAGAAAATTCTCTACAACTTTGCTCCCTTATGTTTCTTTATATATCGTATCGTTGGAGAGATATTTGCAAAAATAACGGAGTTTTGACACCCTCCATTGAATTAACGAAAATCAGCCATTCGAAGATGTCACGTTACATCCCTGGCCCAGAACTCTCTGTGGCATACGCCATCTTGCGTTGCGTATTTGATGATTTTCTTTTTGTAACTTACACGTTGTCATTTCAAACCAATGGCGCACTGAAGAATTAACAAAAACACGTCGTTCTTCGTACGATAAATGATAATCTAGTGTCCAAAATGCCATATTAGCATCAATTTACAACTGCCATCAATAGTACGAGATTAATGACTGGAACTTCTAATTGTTAGCTATAGCTTAGTGGGCAAAGCGTTGGTCTGTGATGCTCAAGGTCAGCGGTTCGCAACCTGTCGCTATCTAAAATACATTTTTTCTACTTTTTTCCTTAAAGGGTTTCAGGCACTCTTATTAATTAAATAGAGCTACGTGCTTCAATGTCTAGAGTTGTTCATATGTAAGAATGCTCCATCTAAAACGCGTGTTTGTTCTATTTCGTCAACATGCCGTGAAATACGTAATAACGAATTGAACAATGGTCTTCTGAAGCATATGCACGTAAGCTGGGAGGGTACTGCAATAATGAACATTCTGAACAACGTGCTGATACAGTTAATTTCGTATGTAAAGGAAGTCCCAGATTTCTATGAAAAGTGTAATTCCTTAATGAAACAGAAGGGAAGTGTATAATGTTTGTAAATCTATCGGACCAAACTGCGTGGTCATCGGTCCGTAGCTTACAAAATACTTAAACTAAGGTAAACTAACCTAAGGGCAACACACACACACACACACACACACACACACATACATATATATATATATATATATATATATATATATATATATATAATCTGCCAGGGAGGACTCGACGGGGAGCAACCGCACGCTCCGCAGCGAGGTGCCTTAGACCGCTCGGCTACCCCACCGCGGCGGAAGTAAATAAATGTTCAAATGTTCGTTAAGCTTCAGGGACTTAACTACGGCGTCATCAGTCCCTAAACATACAAACTACTTATGAACTACCTACAACTAAGGACGGCACAAATATCCATGCCCGAGGGGGGATTCGAACCCCCGACCGTAGTGGCCGTGCAGACCATGACTGAAGCGCCTCAGTCCACTCAGCCACCGCAGCCGGCGGAAGTATATACATTGCAACAAATTACCTTGATTGTTTGTTTTTCTAAGTGTTTATTCACTAATAAAAGTCATTAATTAGCGTCAATGCAACTACTAAAATGATTGTCTTTGAGATGGTTGCTATAGGCGCTGTTAACGTAGATGGTATTACTTTTACTGTAGTTCTGATATGACTTCGTTCATGTTACACTGTTCTGTGCTAAAAAAAAAAAGAAAAAAAAAAAAAAAGAGAGAGAGCAAATATTTTATTTCGAACCGTGGTTACGCTGTCTTTTACAGCTAAAATCGAAAACCGGGTAAGTGTGGTAATACTGAATTCCACATAACTCTAGTACTCAATATATATACAAAGTTAGTACTATCAATGCGTCATCTACGGCAGTCATTGTAACAGTATCTCTCCAGTTTATGTACATGTGTTAAAGAAGTCTATATTTACAATTCGTTGCTATGTGTTTCATGGCATGTTCTCGAAAAAGAACAAATGCGTTTTTCAGAGAAAGTGCTGTTACCTTTGAACAACTCAATCTTGCAGAATACCGCTGCGTTTGGTAAACAAGAGTGTACGAAAACCTTTTAGGAAGCAAGAGGAAAAATAAAATGGGGCAAAAAAATTGACTGCTTTGCGGTCGTTTGTTCATATTTGTTCTTAGTTGTTCGTTTGGAATTTTACACAGTTTTGTATTACAGATGGCATGCGTTGAACCAACACCGTCTGTAGAGAAGACCTGTGCACTGCCGTGCCACGTCACGTCACGCAGAGTAGGTCGCGATCCCGTAGCTTACTGGCTGGCTCACAGCGGCCAGCCACTGAGCTATGCGATCGCGACCTACTCTGCGTGACGTGGCACGGCAGTGCACAGGCCATCACACCGTGCTAGTTGAACCGTCATTCGTTTTCTCTCTTTTCATTGGTTCTTCAGTTTGAACGGGTAGTTCGTAGCTGCCGGCCGCGGTGGCCGAGGAGACTGAGGCACTCCAGTCATGGTCTGCACGGCCACTACGGTCGGGGGTTCGAATCCCCCCTCGGGCATGGATATTTGTGCCGTTGTAGTTCGTAAGTAGTTCATAAGTAGTTTGTAAGTTTAGGGACTGATGACCCCGTAGTTAAGTCCCATAAACTACACAAACATTTGATTTGAGTTTGTAGCTGTTGGTTTGTTTTGTCCTATTTTGATCGTTTCGGATAACTCGGTTCTCTCGTTACAGAGGGCGTCGAACTACCATGCCGGCAACCCTCTGACCGAGTGCGCTGAGCAACCGCGCCCTAGCAAGTTCCGAACCACCTTCTAACATGTTCGTACATCACAAACTAATTCCTCGTAATTCCTCGCCTATTACGGTATGGCGAACAGCTGCGAGATTAATCCGTGATTCTCGTACTATCGATGGCAGGTGTTAACTAACTAACCAACATCGTTCGAAGAACGGCGTGTTTTTGGTTATTTTCAGTGCGCCATTGCTTTGAAATGACAACGCTTGTGTTATAATAAGAAAATCATCAAGTAGAGAAAGCAAGATGGCGTACGCAAAAGAGATTTTGGGGCGAGGGATGTCACCTGACTGATTTACGAACGCCAAATGTCCGCTGTGTTCCATCCAGGCTACAGTCACTCGTCCGAACGCCAACTGTACGTTACGTTCGTTCAAGCCTATAGTCATTCGTATCCAGTATAGGCAATGAAAATAAACTTAGAACTACCAAGGCAAGACAGATGATAATATTTTAAAGGAAAAATATAATGAAAATGTGGGAGAGTTATTAAAATGATAGTTCGAAGAGGTAAAACCTCAAAAAAGAGCATGTTTGTGAAAGCTTAACTCATATATCATTTAATTTTGGCTGTTTGTTAAAATACGATCAGAAAGAATATTACGCGTTGGGTGCATAGATGTTACCACAATAGTAGAGTCGTAATCTTTTCACCATATTTTTTTTATTACACTCATGGAAAATGAAAAAAGAACACCATGAATTCTTCGACCCAACAGAGGGAAATTTTTTTGACACGTTTTTAAGGTTATATACAACACACGATCACAGAGGCAGAGCCGTACGCAAGTGAGTACAGTCACCAGAGCGTCCGAAATGTTGGCGTTAGCATCGTGTATACCTCCTTTTGCAGCAATGCAAGCTGCAATTATTTCATGGAAACGATCATAGAGGTTCCGAATGTGGTTATGTGGAATGTATTGGCATGGAATTTCCACCTGGTGCCTAAGATGGGCCAGATTTCGTGTCGCTAATCCAGACCGCCCAACATGACGTTTCATGAGGTCCCAAACATGCTCAACGGGGGAGATATTTGGAGATCGTGCTGGCCAGGGTAGTTGACGTACACCTTGAAGAGCACGTTGGGTGGCACGAGATACACGTGGATCTGCATTGTCCTTTTGGAAAAGCATATCACCTTTTTAGTGCATGAGTGGTAGCAAGACGGGTTAAATGATGGTTTCAGTGCACCGTGCACTGTTCAATGTTCTCTAGACGATCACTAGAGGAGAATGGCGAGTGGAGAATATCGCTCCCGTGACAATGACGTACGATCATGTGTGCCGTTAGAGTGTCCTCCGCTCACGCCCTAACATCGTTCAGCCCGCCTCCAATGCTGTCATGGTTGGCGCTTATGAAGGGACGAATGGAGACATGTCGTCTTCAGTGATGAGTCGTCCCTTTCTCGGTGCCAATGATGGTCTTATGCGTGTCTGGTGTCGTGCAGGGGAGTGCGGAAATCTGGAGTGTACGCGTCAGAGGCAAACGGGGCCGACACCGGGCATCATGGTGTGGGGAGCCATATCTTACACTGGCCTTCTCCTCTGGTGTTCGTTGCGGGAAAATTAAACAGTACACGGTACGCGGAAACGATAATTCAACCTGTCTTGCCACCGTTAATGTACCAAAAGGCAATGTGCTTTTCCAACTGGACAATGCACGTCCACACGTATCCCGTACAACCCAATGTGCTCTTCTAGGTGTACGTCAACTACCATGCCCATCATTATCCCCAGATCTGTCCCCCATTGAGCATGTCTGGGACCGGATGAAACGCCATCTTAGCGCGGTCCACACGACCGGCACGAGATTATGTCCAGCTGAGGCTTCAGATGTAAACTGCACGGCAGGTGAGACCGTAAGACTTCATTCGGTACCTCTACGATCATCTTCATGAGAAAGTTGCACCCTGTATTGCTGCAAAAGGAGGGTATACACGATACTAGCGTCGACATTGTGCACGCTCTGGTGACTGTACTGACGTGCGTATGGTTCTGACTGCATGATCGTGTGTTGTATACATCTTTAAGAATGTGTCCATAAAATTTTGCTCTGCTGGGTTGACGAAATCATGATGTTCTTTTTTCAATTTCCAGGAGTGTATTTAGATTATTGTTTTGGTCCGAAATGTTTGCAAAAACTTATAAAACTACAAATCTGAAGTAGGCGGTAAAACAAGTCAGTGCGATTATTTTGCTGGTAGTCAGTTAGCGGGCTATTTTCGAGCCGTGCACCTTACAGGCGAATAATTTTTACAGGGGATGAAGACCTGAGGTGTGCGTGGGCCGTAGAGGCGAGTCCGGGAAAGGACTTCATTTAATTTTCGCAGAAATCTCTGGCCCTGTAATAAATCACGTTCTCGTAACTTTGCTGGGGACGAGCTAGCGAGGGGAGAACGGGACCTGCCGGCCACTGTGTGGGGTCTTTGTCGGCCAGAGCATATTTAGGGGTTGAAATCTGCAGGGCAGAGGAAGCGCACCTCAGCGGCTTTTTGACACCGAGGCTGGCTGTGGGCAGACGCAGAGTTATTGTGCGTAAGCTTCTTTATACAGCTCCCTGGGGCAGGGGGGGGGGGTCGTGAATATTCACTGCGCCAATCTTTCCAAAATTTTCTGTAGGAAGACGTCCTGATGTCTGGAATGCAGAGCGGCTCTGGCGAGCTGCTATCAGTTATTGTTGTCGGGGTCGGAAGTGCTTAGGAGAGCCGGCCGCGGCGGCCGAGGAGACTGAGGCGCGTCAGTCACGGTCTGCACGGCCACTACGGTCGGGGGTTCGAATTCCCCCTCGGGCATGGATATTTGTGCCGTTCTTAGTGTTAGCTAGTTCATAAGTAGTTTGTAAGTTTAGGGACTGATGACCGCGTAGTTAAGTCCCATGTTGTTGTTGTTATGGTCTTCAGTCCGGAGACTGGTTTGATGCAGCTCTCCACCCTACTCTATCCTGAGCAAGCCTTTTCATCTCCTCATAAGAACGACAACCCACATCCACTTGAATCTGCTTACTGTACGCGTCTCTTGGCCTCCCTCTGCGATTTTTACCCCACACACTTCCCTCCAATGCTAAATTTACGATTCCTCGATGTCTAAGAATGTGTTCTACCAAGCGATCCATTCTTTTAGTCAGGGTATGCCAAAAATTCCTTTTCTCGCCAATTCTGTTCAGTACCTCTTCATTAGTTATGTGATCTACCCACCTAATCTTCAGCATTCTTCTGTAACACCACATTTCAAAAGCCTCTATTCTCTTCCTGTCCGCACTGCTTATCGTCCATGTTTCACTCCCGTACAAGGCAACACTCCACACAAATGCCTTCAGAAAAGACTTCCTTACCCTTGAATTAATATTCGATGTTAGCAAATTTCTCTTTTTCAAAAATGCTTTTCTTCCCATTGCCATTCTGAATTTTATATCCTCTGTACTGCGACCATCGCATGTTATTTTACTACCCAAGTGACAAAACTCATCTACCACCTTCATTATTTCGTAACGTAATCTAATTCCTTCCGCATCGCCTGATTTTCTAAAACCGCATTCCATTATTTTTGTTTTGCTCTTGTTAATGTTCATTTTATACGCTCTCTTCAACACACTGTCCATTCCATTCAACTGCTCTTCCAGGACGTTTGCTGTCTCTGACAGAATTACAATGTCATCAGCAAAACGCAATGTTTTTATTTCTTCCCCCTGAACTTTAATCCCTATTTCAAAATTTTCCTTGCTTTCCTTCACCGCCTGCTCAATGTACAAATTGAATAACATCGGAGAAAGGCTACAACCCTGTCTTACTCCCTTCCCAACTGATGCTTCCCTTCCATGCCCTTCGAGTCTAATAACTGCGGTCTGGCTTTTGTACAAGTTTTAGATAACTCTCCTTTCCCTGTATTTTACCCCTGCTGACTTCAGAATTTGAAAGAGTGTATTCCAGTCAACATTGTCAAACGCTTTCTCCAAATCTACAAAGGCTAAAAATGTAGGTTTGCCTTTCCTTAATCTATCTTCTAAGATAAGACGTAAGGTAAGTATTGCCTCCCGGGTTCCTACGTTCCTCCTGAATCCAAACTGATCTTCCCCGAGGTCAGCTTCTACTTTTCCATTCTCCTGTAGATAATTCGCGTTAAAATTTTGCAACCATTACTTATCAAACTGATGGTTCTGTAATTTTCACACCTGTCTGCACCTGATTTCTTTGTAATAGGGATTATTACATTTTTCTTAAAGTCTGAGGGTATTTCGCCTGTCTCATACATCCTACACACCAGGTCAAATAGTTTTGTCATGGCTGGCTCTCCCAGAGACTTTAGTAGCTCTGAGGGTATGTCATCTACTCCTGGGGCCTTGTCCCGACCTAGGTCTTTCAGTGCTCTGTCAAATTCATCTCTCAGTATAGTATCTCCTATTTCATCTTGATCTACTTCCTCTTCTCTTCCTACAACATCGTCTCTAAGTTCATTTCCTTTGTAGAGCTGCTCTATGTACTCTTTCCACCTTTCAGCTTTCCCTTCTTTGCTGAGAACTGGTTTCCCATCTGAGTTATTGATATTCGTAGAATTGCTTTTCTTGTCCCCAAATGTCTCTTTGACTTTCCTGTAGGCGGTATCTACTTTTCCCCTTCTTATACATTCTTCTACAGATTTGCATTTGGCTTCTAGCCACTCCTGCTTAGCCATTTTGCACTTCCTATCAATCTCATTTCTTTGTCGTCTGTACTCCATTTTTCCTGTTTCATTTACTGCATTTTTATATTAAGTTTACTCCGTGATGAGCACGCAGTTAAGTCCCATATGCTTAACAAACATATGAACATTTGGGTTTTGAACGCAAGTTTTGGTGAGGCCTCGCGAAAACGTGGGTGTGACGGTAATAGGATATCCCAGGCCCTGAGGACACATATATCCATTTATCTAGTGGAGGTACTATTGATTGATCGGAGCCTTCATGCTTCTCGTCGACTGACGTGTTTAGTGTCGTGAAGGGGTGGTTATGTTACTTTTGGAGGCTGCAGTGCTTGGGAGAAGAAACAGAGGATCCGGTGGCTTGCTCCTGAGTGGGTAAGACAGTATAGGTGTTCTGCTCTGGTAAGAATAAGATAGACTTGACGTTCTGGTTCCCGTCTTGGAAGTTTATTTACTTAGAGTTTTACTCCCGAGCGAGTGCAACTTAGCAAACGGTGACTTGCTCTTCAGAGAGTGAGTCTAATTCGACGATGAGCTGTAAATTTCTGGATACGCCAGCATTACACTGATAGCGTTGCACGAGTCTTGAGGTGGCCTCTACAGCTGCCCAACACTGCACTCCGATATGGTAACGTGCTACCCGCTCACGCTGTGGTACAACAGGGGATCTTTGAGTTTTAAGTTATAGGGACTACGTTTTGTGTTCCTATTAATCTCCGCGATCTTGCCCTAGCTGAATTTTGATCACTTTCTGTTGATTTGGGGCCTAATTGTATCTATCCGCGCCTTAGCCAGACTTGGTAGTCATTTACGTAGGTTCCGTATTAATCTTGTAAAACCTTAATTAGTTGTTTGTTTCAATTAATTGTTATAAAATTTCTTGCTATGTATTTTATGCAATAAATTGTTGATTTTATCTCTGAATTAGAGTCTCTGTTAATGTTTTAGATCCTTATCTCGTTATTTTTGAAGGGTTTAATATTAATTTGTTGAATTGATGGACAGTTCCGTTAATAGTTTAGGAGGGATTGTTAATCTTATCATTTATGTAAGCCCACTCTGAATATTTCCCATTTTACAACCTGATCACCCACTCCAAAATTCTAAGCATAACGTACTTGGCGACCCTTCATTGCACCATTTTCAACCATACCAATACCTCATTTCCATGTCATCTCTAGCAGTCTTCTGAGCGTCATCTGGGTGCTTACATCGTCGAATAGAAGCAATATAACAGTTAGGATGCAGTATACGTCGAGATTCATACCAGCTTAACTCACACATCATTTATTTTTGGAAACGTTATTCGAGCACATATATGTGGTTGACGTATAAGAACTCCAAGTGGGTAAATTTACTGCAAAGAACCGCTTGTTACGTGTTTTATTGGCTGAGTGGATACCTGACGGCTTAAGGACACAAGGGTTGCGAGTTCTAGAGCCACTGGAGTCAACATTCTCTTTTTACACATGAGAAGGTAATATTTTTAACATTATTTCGCTACGTATTGTGCAGTTATAGGCTTTCCTAGATTCCACATTCTTAAACATATCCATTTTGTAATATCATAATCTTTAAACAGCTAGACAAATGATAGTCATTGTAAATGTTTTGAAAATGGATGCATGTATTTGGAATTACTTCGGCGGCCACATGGAGCATCAGTAGTGTTAAGCTAAGATAAATGTATCAGGAGATAATAATAATTTTCTAAGTCCTAATGCAGTGTTTACACGAGTGAGTTGCTGTGCCTTCTATTATCTGATATTTCCAGTTTAATATTCGGTCTTCAACTCCGGTAGGACCATTTGGACAGGTAGCTCATTGATAGAGTGGAGGCCTTCTTGGTTAAGTGGTGTGCGTAGGATCGGATGTCACCAAAGACTTTACCTTAGGATTTTTTTTCTTATCGCGGAGCAAATTTTTATCTCTTTAGTTACTTTTCCTTATTAAATAATATTGGTTTTACTTTTTTCAGTATCCTCTTTAGTAAATAATTAGTTACCGTTTGTCATTTTCATATCTAAAAATTATCTTCCATGGAAGGATATATTTATTTGACCAACCATAACAAAAATTTAACATCCTTGCACGGTGTTTTTAATCTGACCTCCCATAAAAATAATCTTCCATGGAAAGTAATATTTATTTGACCTCCTATAGCTAAAAATAATACGCATCCTTTGAAGGTGTTATTCATCTGACCTCTCATAAAAATAAAAATAATCATCCTTGGAGGTTGATATTGGTATGACCTCCCATTAAAATTACAATAGTATAATGTAGGCTACGTATATCTTCAGTGTATTGTCCATATGCCATTGGCATCAAGAACAGCCCGGATACTTTGAGGCATAGAATGTACAAGTCTGCGGAAAAAGTCCTCATCCATGGGAATTCTCTCCCATGAAAAATAAACCAAATCCCACAAGGCACTCGCAGTTCTTGGAGGAGGGTCAGGCCATATAGTCATCTTGAGTTTAGTCCATACGATCTCTATGTGACTGAGATCAGGGTGAGTTTAGAGGCCATGGTAGATACTGAATAATAATTTCCTTTGTAACTTCTCTAAATGCTAATACTGATGTGCGATTGATGATTATCATGTTGGTAAATGAGACAACGTACTGGCTACCGAAGTCGAGCCCTAGGAATGAATACATTTTCAAGGAAGAAATATTCATATCATGCTGAATTGAGCTGGAATTGAATTTTACTAAGGTTCCTGCACCCATATAAGGCGTACAGCCCTATCATTTCACACTTATGTGCCCATTTGTAGCGCATGTTGCCCATCTGTGCAGTAAACAAGAACAGGACCTTTGCTTGTGGATCCAATTATGAACTCATCGGTGAAAATGAGTTTCCTCCAATCTACGTTTTCCGAGGTACTCACAATTGCCAGTCTCTCCACGGCTTGATCGTCAGATAATTGTTCTTTAATGACAGCACGACTGGACGTGATTACATAGTCATTTAATCGTCTGAGAAATGTTTTCGACGAGCCCTGGAATTGTGAAGCTCTCCCTAATTCCTGTATGTCCGAGAAAGAGTCAGTCTGGGCCCCTCTGACTAATTCATCATCTTCTCTTAGAGTAAAGACTCGCGGTCTTCCAGGTACTGAACGCTGCTTACCTCGCCATCATCTGTGAATCGTCTGATCCATCTCTTTGCTGTGCAAGCTTCAACACCATAACGACATCCTGACTCAGATGCACTAACACCGCTTTAAAAGAGAGCAATAATGTGCTAGCCAACGTTCACATCAGCTATTTTGAAGTAGACCTATGACGTAGGCTAACAACTGATACCTTTCTCGTAACTGAAACTACAGAGACACTACTAGGCGGTCGAAGTAATTATAAACAAAATATATAAATTTTCTTATTATTGCTGTGTACATGTGTCTGTCTGATTAAAGATTATATTATTTTGATGAAATTGAATCTTCTAAAAACATAAAATCCTACAACTGCACAATTTTTGCAAATTAATATTTAAAATATTACCTGTTAGAGGTCTTAGAAAATTAAATAAAAATTGAATCCAGTGAGGGTGTCTTTTTCTTTCGGTGGACGGGATTTTTTTACTTGTATTTTTCTAGGCCTTCTTTTATTACAAATAAAAATAAATCCACTCCATGGGGGTATTTTTTCATTCTTTTTTAAATTAATTTTAGGTCAGGAATTAATTTCATTCATTTATTTTGATCCCCTTCAGGTCATTGGATTCACTTGGCCATTGTATTGTCTTTGGAGCATAGAAATAAGAATATAAATAAAAGATAATACGATACATAATAAACCCAACTTAATATATGCTTCTGGAAGGGTAACAGAAGAGTGACGTCCTCTTCAGGAATCAGAAATAAACATTGTTCGTGTCCGACTCGCCGCAACGGGGACCCGGGTATGTCTTCGCGTAAATAATTCTTCGTCCGTGTTCTATTTTCGTCCGAATTAGTGTTCGCTTTAATTGTCATCTCTTACCCGTGTCGACCCAGCTATGGGGGGCACTTTGATGTGTTGCGTAAGTATTTGGCAAGGTCTGGTAATTGATCCTGTTCTCCGCTCGTTTCATTGATTTGATCGTGTTTCTTTATACGTCGTGTCAAGTGTGATAGAAAAACTACTTGGTTAGCAACATGAATATCTTAATTGCTTCTAGATGTGTATAGGACGCTGGGCTCCGCACCTTTCAGCTCCGATCACCAGGGAGGTCCCAACTGCGGGGCGGATTGGTAAAAATGCTTCATGAGTAGTTAGCAAAGACAGACCGGTACTTCGCGTACCGTCTTATAATGTCGTGTCATCGCTCTAGGGATTGGTAAAATTTTGCAATGTGTGTTATGTAGAAAGCCATATAGATATTTATGAATTTCATCTTTTGTGTTATGTCTATCGCTCGCAACAACTGACTTCCAACTCCAGTCCTGATATTCTGAAGTAGGCGCCGCAAGTTCATGGCTGTGGTACGACGACTGTCTGGAGTGAAAACTATTCCCAGGCAGCGAAGAGTCTCTGTAGTTCTGGATGGGACCACGCTTTCATCCGGGAGTCCCCGTCCGATGTTTATCACGCAGTATTTGGTTATGTTCATATGGCTACCTACTCCGCTGCCATATTTCTCAATCCATCGTGTCGCCTCCTGTACCTCCTAGTTGTTATGTACGATGAAGACGAGATCCCCTGCGTAGGTGCGACATTTGAATATGTGTCCCCGCAGGGTGACCTCTGACAGTCTTCGTCAGCCGCAGAGAAGGGGTTCTAGTGCGATGGCATACAAGATCGTTGACAGAGGACAACCCTGTCGGACTGATCGTGCAATTGGTACTGGTTCTGACGTTCGTCCATTGACCATCACCGTTGACGAACCTTCACGAAGGAGGCGCATAATTAAGAGGACAGAAGCGGGAGGAAGATCCATCCGTTCCATCGCCTTTGCGAGGAAATTGTGGCTCCCGCGATCGTAGGCGTGGTCGAAGTCGATAGAAATCATGGCTCTCTGCAGTCGACAGACGTCTCTGTAATCAGATAGTGTTGTTTGTAAGTTGGTGTCTCCACCCAATTACTTCTGTACGGGTGAAAGGACTTGATACTGGACTCACCTGAGTCACATCGCGAGTATCCATCAAAAATCTTAAAATCGGAATTTAGTAACGTGATCGGCCGATAGCTGTCAGGTCGTTTGCCACCGGTGGGTTTTGGTATCGGAATAATTATGCCTTCCAGAAATTCTGGCGGTGTTGAGTTTGTATTGGACAATGTCTCCTGATACATCTCTGTCCATCGTGGGGGCATCAAGTCTTGAAAGGTCCTGTAGAATTCTAATGGCAGCCCGTCTGGTCCTGGCGATCGGTTAAGAGCTCCCTTGACGCTTGCATCAGCGACATCTTTAGTTGAAATGTTTGTTAAAAGATAGTCCGCCGCCTGAACATCAGGGGTCAGATGGATCGCCCGTCGTACCTCTGTCAGTCCAACAACGTCAGGCTCTTCTTCGCGATAAAAGTGGCAGTAATGAGCTGCGAAGACCCTCGGAATGTCCGCCTGTGAGTCCAGTCGGCGACCGTCAGGTAAATCTAAAGAAGAAATCCGCGCTTGTCGACGGCGTCTGAGATCTGAGACAACGTGATGCATGGAGGGTGTTTCGCCAATGAAGGTCGTGACAGCGTTCTCGTACAACGACACCCCCCAATTGGCGCCGAGTGAGGGCCACAATATTTGCCTTGACACGTTGGGTTTCGATATGACCTTCTGGCGACGGCGGATGTTCCACAAGGTCCCGCAGGACAGTGTAATAAAATTCCGTGGTGTGTCGGTGCCACTGCATACGTTCCTCGCCATACCGGAGCAGAGCGCGGCGTAAGGTAGGCTTTACACAGTGAACCCACCATAGGAGTATTGTGTGAGGCGTCTTTCGCAGGATTCCCATGTATTCTTCACCCTGTCTCGACATTCCGGTTCCTTTATATAGGCGATGTTTAGTTTCCATTGGCCCCGACTGCGCCATATTGTTTGACGTCGACGGTTTATCGTGCACACGAAAACACTGTGGTCTGAGAAGGCTGCAGGCCATCTTTCGGCGTTTAAGACGTCCGAAGTGAGTGGAGAAGACACGTAGGTGCGATCCAATCGACTGGTCGAGTGACTCGTGACATGCGTAAATCCCTGGCGTTTGCCGTGCACCACTTCGCATGTATCTGCGAGATTAAGTCTTTGCACCAAGTGTCGTAGTTCGGGACAGGTGGTAAAATTGGGATATTGGTCCTTCTTCGCTAGAACACAATTGAAATCTCCGCCAACAGAGATGTTCTCATATCGTCCCAGAAAAATCCGTGCAATTGCTTCAGAGTAAAACTGATTGTTCACGTCGTTTTCCTGTACCGGAAGGCGCGTAAATATTGACCAGCCCGATTCCGTGTACTGTTATTGCCAGCCCCCGTGCTGACGGCAGGTAGGTGATGTCTTCTACTGCCATGTCAGATCTTCCCAGGAAACGGGGACAGATCCAGTCATATTCTATACGCGAGTATCTGCTCTCATCCCGGTATCAATTTTGGCTTCACGGGAAGCATTGGCATCCGGGTCTTCAGAACGCTGTTGTGTTCCAGAGGCGCTTGGTAAATCGTCCTGCACGTGTTGGGCACTGTAAACTGCACTTGAGGCGTCGTCCTGGGAATTCTCTGATTGGAACGTGACAGATTCATCGTGCAGTCGCGATTCCGACTCTGTTGCCGATGTTTTTCTGCTCTTCTTGCGTCGTTGTGGCGACTTCTGTTTCCGAGGATGTAGTTTTGAATCAGATGACGGAATGGAGTCGCGCCGTTCAGGAACGAAAGCGGCTGTAGGTACGACCATGGCGACAATGTCCATACGAGTGTCTCGTTTGCCGACATCTTTCTGTATCGGAACCTCCAAGCGAGGGGTCAGTTGTTGTTGGTGCTCGCCGGCCTCATCTCGTTCAGTCGTTGCAGGTTGTGAAAGATCTTGTGGGAGTTCTTGAGCTAGTTCTTGAATTGGCTTCTGAAGTTCATCCGATCTCATTGCCGCTGCATAGGTAGTGGCAGGGTTGTTGTGCGCTGCGGAAGTGAGACATCATCGTTCCGAAGTTGTGGAATCCTGCGTTGGGGACATTTTTTTCTCGCGTGTCCATCTTTACTGCATCCGGAACAGGTCTTCGGCTGCCCGTCATATATAAGTATGGCCCGGCAGCCGCCGTTGTAGAGGTTGGACGGAACATGTTTCTTTAACTCGATGTTCACTTGGCGCACTTCTTTCAGGACTGGATACGTACTGAAGTGTAACCATTTCTCTGCAACATGACCGAGAACTGTTCCATAAGGGCGGAGCGCCGCCATCACGTCTTCTGTTGGCATTTCGAACGTAAGTTCGAAAATTCGGACCGTGCGCAAACCTAGGCCGGCATGTTAAACCTTTACTCGGCCGATGTGTCCGTCCGCGTACCAGAATTTAAGGCCGTCTTTCGTCCGTGCTAGTATTCCGTCGCAGGCTGCATCGGATGTCAATCTGACATACACTACACTGATAACGATCGAAGAGTGTATACCAATCATACCCTCACAAGGGATCTTCACTTCCTCACGTAGGAATTATTCGATGTCGAGTGCTTTTGGTCGCACATATTCGTTCGAGAAGGTGAACTTCAATGTGGTTTTGCGCTACGAGTTGGGCATTCTAGTGTTGATCGTAAAACAAGGGACAAGCGCTGCGAAGGTAAACAGCAGTGTAACACGCGCAACGGCGAGGAGGTGAACAGTACCTTCCTCGCCGTTACACTGTCCGAGGCAGTCCGACAAAATAAATAAATAAATAAAATTTAATCCAGTGAGATTCGAGCGCTCGCCCGTTGCTTTTATAATCCGCCAGCGTATCCACTCACACAATGAAACATACGTAACAAACGGTTCCTATTAGTAAATGTACCCACGTGGAATTCTTATACCTCAACCGTTTCTACGTGCTCCAATAATGTTTTACAAAATAAATGATACGCGAGACAAAGTAAAATGAATCTCGACACACACTGTATGTTAACCATTATATTGCTTCTATTTAACCATATAAACAGCAAGCTGAAACTGCACAGACTGCTACAGTTGGCAACACTCGCGCTTATGAGCTTGTGCTTGAGCAATGCTCTGTTCTTGGACTTTATTTTGTCCGGCTACTCTTTTTGCCCCCCATTGTACAAAGATAGGCAAGAGGAAGAGATGGGCAGAGGGTGGCGAAATCGGGGGAAAGTAGATGGTCTTAGAGGAGTTAGGAGATTGTCAATGGGAGAAGGTGGTGGAACAGACAGAAATAGAGGAGGGGATAATCAAATTGATAGAAAGAAATTATTGGAGAAGCGCAGAAAATAACGTGACGAGTAGAATGGCCTAGGGGAATGAAGAGATAGACTGTATTTATTGCACACCCAGGCCAAATACTTGGTGTGGCAGACATGCATCCAAGGCAATTCTGAGCACAGCGGTTGTTACAATATAGATATTCCTCTGTAATAGTTTTAAACGTCTCTATATTACCTAGTACTAAACATCAAAAGACGAAACAACCTATAACTACGTAAGGTAATTCCCGTGATGTTTAGAAGCAGAAAACATAAAAAAACCTGATATGGAGTAAGGCTGTAGCTCAAATATAAAGAACTCTATCTATTGTGTATAATGAAAATTTTTCATTTCTGTTATTTTTTAGTTTAATAATGGAACTTTATTTTATTTCAATAATTTATAAATTAATTCACTATCATGAGAAAAAACGAGTACATAAATACAAAAAAAATCTAATTTTATGTTCATGTGTTTAACATCATTAATTACTCTAAGTTTTACGTCATAAGTAGAAAACTCAGAAGTAAATACAGGAGTTAAATTGAACGTATTTTGTCATGAAGTTAGTTAAGAATTGAAACAAATGGCCTAACTTGCTTTATATGCAACTGTAGAGCAAGGAAAAGTTTGAGGTATATGAGAAAGAAATGGTTTCAGTTACGGTCATGTATATTTTAAAATAAAATCTGAAAACAGCACATTGAATTTTTCTAGCCTTCAACTTGGTCAACTCTTTCAAAATGGATTATGAATCTATTGACTTTCACGTTTCACTTTCAATACCTAAAGTTGACAGTCCATAATACCTTTCCTAGGAAAGTGTTTACCTGAGGTTTATCAACTTCACTTTGAGAAATTACCTCCAACATCAGCTACAATTTTTTGATAAAATCAGAAAGATACGTTAAAAAAGTTCAAATGTTTATGAAGCTTAAGGGACTTAACTGAGGGGTCATCAGTCCTTAAACTTACAAACTACTTATGAACTACCTTATACTAAAGACGACACAAACATCCATGCCCGAGGGGGTTTTCGAACCCCCGACGAGGAACGGCCTTGCGCATCGGAGCATAGCCCCTCAATGCGCTTGGACACTCCGCCGCTTCGAAAGATTCGTAATCTTACATAAATTATGAGAGAAATGTCAATGAAATTTAGTTTTGCAGCTTAAAATAATGCACATTGTGGAGAACTCCAGCCGCGGCGGACTGGACAAGCGCATTGAGGCGCTATGCTATGATGCGCGAGGCCGCTTCCCGTCGGGGGTCGAACCCCCCCCTCGGACATGGATGCTTATGTCGTCTTTAGTATAAGGCAGTTCATAGGTAGTTTGTAAGTTTAGGGACTGATGAGCCTGCAGTTAAGTTCATTTGTACATTTCGAGAAATCCAGAAGAAAATGTAATGTACACTACGCGGCGACGGAAGCTACAAGTACCACAAGGCCTACAGGCGATAGATAGGTGCTAGGAAGAAGGATGTGGTGGCTGATAGGTGCCATTACAGATACAGCGTTCTGTAAACGTTGCATTTATTAGTTACATCAAAACAATTGTTCGAATGGATATGTACGTTTTAAGTAACGTCTTCTGGAAGTAGTTCGTGATTTCTTGAGACCCTTGACGTATTTCTTTCTCTCTATTGTAATTTAAATTACCCTAATAGGGGTGGGCTATCAGCGTATGTAGACGATCTTCTGCTGAGGGAGATATAAACAATACAACGGAGTATACAAAGAAAGGTACGGTGATAAAATTTGAAGGTAATTAAAATAAACATGATTACTATGTTGGAGAACATTGTATGAGTTTTAAAATGGAGCAAAGAATGCGGTCTTATTAACCTGTACATGGTGAGAAAACGAAGATAAGAAAAAATAAATAAAATAAACTTGGAGACCTGATAGCACAGAATACATCTAAGAGAAATACACAAGGTGTCGGCTGTAGGTTTGCCGTCCACTGTTCATTTAAAATAAAAAATCAGATTGTGACGACATCACGTTTTCTGAGTACACATTAAAACACCGAAGATCGTAGATGGGTGGAAAGGGAAAAAGAGGGATAGGGTGGTGAAGAAACACAGTTGATTTCAAACGCAATCAATTTAAAACACATACTGCAAGTTGGCCATTCGCATTTTGTTTTTAAACAACCACAATTCATAAACACATGTGGATCTAGCACCAGCACAGTACGAAGGCACTGAATGAAAGGGCTGGAAGCTAGGGGGGAAGTGGGGGAAGGGCGGGAGGAGAAGCGATGGGAGGGGAACAGGGAGGGACCACAGGGCCTGAGGTGGGGGGTGAGGAGGAAAGCGAGGCAGGAAGTCCTAGGAAGCCTGGATGGGTGGGAGAGTGGAGGGATACTGGAGGGACAGGGCGAGAGAGGAGGGTAGGAGGGACAGGAGGGATGGGGCCCTTTGGAAGGGATAGGTTGAGGGATGCAGGTGGGGGCTCGCAGCTTGTAGGGAGGATAAATTTCAGGGCAGAGGGCATCATCTGGGAGGGAGGGGGTTGCGTAAGATGCCACGGGAGAGAAAACAGAGGGTGGACAGATGGAGGACTTGGGGAACACAGTGGGGAAGGTGCAGCAGCGAAACAGGATCCATGAGGAGGGGATGGATGAGAGGATTTGGTGGGTCTAATTTACAGGAAAGGCAGTGGAGGCGGAGATGTTCAATAGAGGAGATAAGGTGGGGAAAACGGATGAGGTCATAGAGGATTCGTGTGGGGGATGAAGGGGAATGCAGAAGGTGGGGTGGAGTGCATTGTATTCTAGAATCTTAAGGGAGTTATAGAAGGACTGGGGGGGTATGGACTACACAAAGGATGGGGCGGATGAGGGATTTCCAGGTGCAAAGGACTGTGGAAGGGTGTAGACCCCAAGTTCGGCCAATAAGGAGTTTCAGAAGGTGGAAACAGCAGCGAGATTTGTCTTGGATAGTGCAGAGGTGGGGAGTCCAAGAAAGGGATCGATCTATTGTTACGCCTAGGTATTTAAGGGTGCAGATGAGGTGGATGGGTCAACTATGTAGGGTGAGGTAAAAATCGTGGGGACGAAAGGAAGGTGTGGTTCGACCTTTAATGATTGCCTGGGTTTGGGTGGGATTGATAGAGAGGAGCCATTGGTTATACCAAGTGACAAAAAAGTCAAGGTGTTGCTGGAGGTGACAATTGGACCCGGTAGTGGACTGGAATAGGTGGATAAGAGGTGCAGGTTTCGGCCTGTCAGAGGTGTAGAGGAGGTATAGGAGGGGAGAGAGGACGGAACCTTGGGGCACGCTGGCAGAGAGGTAGAAGAGATGGAGAGAGAAATATAGATTGTGACATAGGTAGGGCGATAGGAAAAAAAGGAGGAAATGACCCAGACAAGGTTGATAGGCAGAGCATAGGTGTGGAGTTTCAAGAGCAGGCTGGGTTGCCAGACCCGGTCATAGGTCCTTTCCAGGTCTAAGGAGACAAAGATAGCTGAACGACATGAATTGAGTTGGAGGGAGAGGAGTTGGGTGAGGCAGAGGAGTTGGTCATCTGAGGGGAAAGAAGGTCGAAAGCCACACTTGGTGTCAGGCAGAAAATGATGAATACGGAGATGGTGGTGGATGCGTTGAGAAAGGATAGTTTCAAATACCTTGCTGAGCATTGCAGTGAGGCAGATGGGTCGGTCGGAGGAAGGATCACATTGAGGTTTGTTCGGTTTGAGGAACGTGAGGACACAGAACGTTTTCCACAGGCTGGGATAGAAGCCAGTGTAAAGGATGGTGTTGTAGAGAGTAGCTAAGGTGCTGAGGAATGGGAGGGAGCATTCATTGCGGTGGCAGTAGGTGATGCGGTCATGCCAGGAACCGTGGTATGTTTGTATCATAGTATAAACCATATATCGTGTGCTGTGATGGTGATGTTAAGGTCGAGCCGTGGCGGATTTATCTGCGCGTACTGGAGCGCCGTGTTGCGGTGCGCGCGGCCGTCCGCCGTCGGGGGTTCGAGTCCGTTCTAGGGCATGGGAGTTTGTGTTTGTCCTTAGGTTAGTTTACCTTAGTTTAAGTGTTTTGTAAACTAGGGACTAATAACCAAGCAGTTGAGTCCCATAGATTTACAAACATTTGAATAATTTGAAGGTCTGACAGGGGGAAGCGGTGTGGGTATTGGAAGCCAGATGCCAGTGCTGGGATGGAGACGTCCGTTTTCTCATGGACGCCAGGGAAGAGGGAATAATCAAAGTTAGCATTATCGGGGATGGAGAAGACGTCAAAGGAAGGAGGTGATATAGTCAGCCATATTGGCGTGGTCAAGCAGGGGCTGGTGAAGATGGAGGAGAGGGTAGGTGGGCGTGGGGTTGGAGCCAGTGAGGTGGTGGAATACGTTCCAGTACCTGGAAGAGTGTGTTAGGAGGTGGTCATTAAGCCATGTAACTGTTTGTCGTCAGTTCCAGCGTTTTCCGACAGTTAGGAGGCTGCGTACGTGTCACTGCAGTTGTTGGTGGCGGAGGAGTGTGTCCCGGTCACGAGTGCAGAGAAAGGAGCAGTATAGGTGGCAGGTTTCCCATAGTAGCAGGACAGCCTGTTGGGGGAGGGGGAGGCGGTGGGGCTAAATGGCTTTCATGGGAATATGGGAAAGGAAAGTGTCAGACAAGGTCTGCTGGAGGAAGGAGCCTGCATGGTCAATTTTCAGCAGGAGAGTGAAGGGGGAGGGGATGACTTTCGACTTGGTGGGTGAAGGAGAGGTGAAAGGCATAGCAGTCTACGATTGAGAGTAGGAGGCAGTCGGAGATTTTGAGGGGGACAGACAGTTGGGGTGAAGGTAAGGAGAATCGGGTCATGGACACTGCCAATGGGGTCAAGGACTTTGGCGGTGACGTGCCCCAGCAGATTCAGAGACACGATGATGACGTCAGAGGCAGTGTTACTCCAAGGGTGGATATCGCAGGGAAGGGGACAACGTCGCCACTAATGGTAGGAAGAAACTGATGCCACCGGCAGAGTTCAGTGGGAGTGTGGAAATGAATATTGAGGTCAGCAGCAATCACTAGGTCGAGAAGGTGCTATCATCATAGGCAAGGAATTGATAGGGGATGGGGGAGTGGGTACGAACATAAATGGTTTCACAAGTAATGGTAATAGAGGGGAGGAAAGGGTTTGCGTGACGTGTTCATACTGGACATTGAGGAGATGATGTGGCCGAACTGGTTGGTGCCGGAGGTGGCCAAAGGCAACTCCGCCTCATGCCAGGGGGCGGGAAGAGTCATGGCGGTGGAGGAGATAGATGTTGGTGTTGACTTGTATGTGGGGGAGTAGAAAGGTTTCATTAAGGAGGAAGGCATCTACATGGTTGTGGGAGAGGGTACTCAGGAGTATGAGTTTGTCGGTGGGAACAGAAATAAAGTTGGAGAATAAGAGGGTAAATTGTTGCTGTGCCATGATGAGTGTGAGGGAAGGAGTGGCTGAAGAGATGAAGGAACAGAGGGACTAAACTAGAGTTTGCTGGTGGTCGGTGTGGGAAAAGGAAAAGTGAATGTAGTTTTGGGATGTAGTGACTTAATAGTTGAGGTTAAAAAGGGAGTGGGTAGCAAGGGAGACTTGGTGAAGAGTATGGAGGCGTTGAAATAGGTGAATGTTCTGCAGAACAATGGTAATGAAATGGATGATGACCTCTGCAGTAAAGGGAGGGCACAAGGAATTATTGGCGTGGATAGGGGGATCAGTGGGGAGGACAGGAACAGTAAATTCTTCTTTGATAGGAGGAGGGTGGGACTTGCTTTTGTAAGAGAAGGCGGGGTAAGATTCACTGTAGGTGTAACAGGATGGGCAGGCGTTAAGGTTGGAGCAGGAAATGTGAACCTTTACAGTGGGGACAGGAGTTTTCAGTGAGGTGGTCATTGTAAGTAAGGCTGCAGGAGCAATGGTTAGATGGGGAGGGGCTCAGGAGAGTTCAACCAGATGAAGGTGGTTGTAAATAAGGGCCCCATTGCGAAGGAGGTGGTTAATGGATGGCTCATCTTCTGCCAAGAAGCGCACCAGGAAGGTGGGGCCTGACACACTGTTAATGCAAAGGGGAGACCGGATTGATAAGTGAGGATCCCATCAGAACTCCTCCAAAACCTCTGTCTCTGTGATCTCCAGGCTGATCTTGGTGATCATGGCAGGGAGGGTGGAAGGCCAACAGGAGGGGGGTTGTGGGCGAGAGGCAGGAGGCGGGAGGGATGTGAGGGTATCATGGGAGCCAAACTGGATGTGGGGTATTTTATTAAGGATGAGGTTATGGAGGTCAGGATCGGGGGATTTTAGGAGGACAGACTCCCTTTGGGGGATGATTTGGGAGTTGGGGTGGAGGGGACATACTGATGGAAGAGGAGAGTGAGGGCATGGCAGTCTAGCAGTTGGGGGTCATGGTTATTGAGGACGAAAGTGTGGAGAGCAGGGGGCTGAGAGGGATGTAGAGGGGCGGCTTCCATTGGGACTCAAGGGCCAGTTGCGAGAGGATCAGGGACCCTTTTGGTCACTGACGAGGTGGCGTCTGTGGACGACCATTAAATTTTCTTTGGTTTTCGGAGTGGCTGGGAGACAGGAGTGGGTACAGGGGTGACAGGGAGGTGCCGTGGAGCTGGCCCTGTGGCAGCGGCGTCTTTGTGGGGTGGGTGACGAGTGGAGTCAACGGTGGCTAGCTGCGTAGGAACTGGGATAGAATCACCATGGGAGTCGCGGAGCGGCACGGCAGGAATCGAGGGGGGGGGGGGAATGGTGAAAGAGACAAAAGACTGTGGGACATGGGCAGCAGCCTGTGTGGGGCAGAGGAGAGGGAGTGGTGAAGGTGAGGAGGGAAGTGATCGTAGAGGGAAGGAGAAGGATGAAGTACTCCAGGAGATGGTGGTGGGGCATTGGAGGACACAGAAGTGTGGGGCAAGGTCGACATGACAGCGTTGAAAAGACACCTGAGTCGTTTAACACTGGAGCACGAGCAGCGGCGGCGGGGGCGGGAACGGCTAGTCTCGCCGAGGCGGCGGTGGGATGCGCTCTGGAGGACTGGGGGGTCGGACAGAGCGTGCTGGACGGGTTGTGGTCCAGCGTGGGCCGGGAAATGCACCTTCGGGGGCGGAGTGGCGGCGGCGACTCCAGGGAGAGTCGGACGTCGAAGGGGCGTAGACACTACGTACTGCGGTCCGGATCGGCTTCGCGGAGCCCTGTTCGACAGTCGGTGACAACGGAACTAAGCGGCGGCAGCAATACACGCCAAGGCAGCTACAGATGACGCTGGGCACACCAACGTACACGAAACGAGCTGCTGAACACTACGTACATCGACGTATCGCGAACCACGTAACAGTAGCAGTTAAAGATGAACGCACTTGACGTAGTCGCATCTACCTAATAGGACAAAGTATGGTACTACTTAGCACGGAGATTGAATTGTCGCTTTCTTAAAATTACTGATTCAGGAAAGGGAGAAATACTATGGATACCTATCAGCAGATGCAATGGCTATGGCCGATAACTATTCTTCTTGGCAAAGAGTTCTTCGTAGCGACTGCACTATACTCGCGAGCTATTCGAACTGATAGTTGAGTGCAGTGCGGCGTACCCGATGTGGTCACGTGATGGCGCTTTAGTCGCATTCCTGAGATGACTTCACTGCTAGCCACGGACGACTACATGTAGTATCGAGCTGTCAGTCAAATTTCTTCCCCCAGATCTACGAACCACCTTAAAATAAGGCTTATGGCGGCTAATGGCAGGACCAGACGGTGAAACGATTGAAAAGGTAGGGGACCTAACATGAGGAGAGGTAGGCCCACCCGCGCCCTACCGTACTAGCCTATAGGGGAAACGTCTCCTGGACGCGCTCCACCATTCGGTTTGGGTGCCTGCAGTATGATCAACAATCGATGTCCATCTCGGCTTTGGAGGCGCAAGCGCCGCTTGTTGCGGTGTCTCTGAAAGCGACGCTCGTGGTGTTGCAACAATGACGCACACCATCTGCGTAGGTGGTGGCTGCGATAGCGAGGTGGTTTCGACGACCCGCGTACCATGCGGTGCACCTGTGTTGCAGGTGCTGCCGTGACGGCCGCCAGTTCTGGGGACTGGGGTAGCCGCGCCGCTACCAATTCTGTGGAACGAGAACAAGCGTCAGAATGACCTCCATGACACAGTTTTATCTGGTTCTTGTGTCTGCGCACAGTACCAGATGGACCAGCAATTAAAAACATGACGTGGCAAATGTGGCCATGAATGCACCCTTCATCTCAGCGACGAGGGCCGTTGAACAAGTGGAAATAAACCATGACTTGAGGTGCAAACGTGGAGGGTTGCCGGCGCAACGAGGTGTACTGCAGAGGGTGCAGCACATGCAAATATTGGCGATGAGGACAAACATGCAACAACTTTGCAGGTGACGGACCGTTCAGTGGTAGCGAGCGGTACGGGGAAAGCAAAAGACAAAGTTTCCTCACGTGTGTGAGAAGCACGCAACTTCGCCATTTGCGATTTAAAGGTGCGAAAAATCATTCCGCCTCTCGTTTCGATTGAGGATGGAACGGGGCGGACGTTAACTGACGAATACCTCTGGTAGCACAGAAAGATTCGAACTCAAAGGAAAGAAATTGAGGACCACTGTCGGAAACAATTGTTTCAGGTAAACCTTCAGTACAAGAAATCTACGTCAAAGGTCGAATTGTACTGGCAGATGTAGTTGACTGCATGGGAACAACAAATGAAAAATTACTAAAGGCGTCAATGTCAGTCAACCAGCGCATGTCCCAAAACTTTTTTTTCTTTGCAATTTATGCCAAGTGCGGTAGCGGACGACAGAGCAACAAATTACTGACGAAATGCCCATTGATGTTCGGCACACTGTAGAACAAGAAGAACACAATTTTTCAATGTGGGCGTCCATTCCGATCCATGTACAATGACATCAAACTAATTGTTTCGTCCGCACAATACCTCAGTGTGCAATGCGCAGAAGTCGAAAGACTTCCTGTAGCAATACATGATACACAACAACTCCGGTGTGATATTGGTACGTAGCAAAATGACACAAAGTGGTAAAGATAAGAATTGCCGGGGGGGGGGGGGGGGGGGGCAAAATACCGTCGAACAATGAGTCAGCAATTTATTTGCTCGGCGTCGGCTAGTGAGTACTAAGATGATTCAAAATTATGCGTAAAGAATTATCAGACGCGGTGGCAGAAGCAATGCGTTGGAAGTCGATAGAGAAACCAACGACGTCATTATTTTGAAGATCCTAAAACACGCAAGCTAGTTCAGCCGCATCAAACACATCGGCATGGCAAAAGGGCTAGCGAGATAACGCGTCAGCGTTGTCATGGTGTGACCTTGAGCGATACATTATCTCGATTTGCTATTGAGACAGTAACATCGCCCACCTTTGCAATATATGTGCAAGGCGTCGAGGCACTGGTTCTGACGGGTGAAACAGTGATGTCAAAGGCTTGCTGTCGCTTACTAAGAAGAACGTACGAACGTTCAAGAAATTTTGATAGTTGGATACAATAACAAGGGCTTCTACCTCGATCTGCGAATAATTTTGTTGTGCATACTACAGCAATTTAGATGCAAACGAAATTAGACGATCCACTGTGTTACTTCTGTGAGACAAAACTACACCAAGGTCAAATGCAGAAACATCAGGAGACAACACTAATGGTTTGTTCGGATTGAACAGCACCAGGCAACAACTTGAAAGCAAACGAAGTGTCAGTTTCTGGAATACGGTTTCAAATTCTGAAAACCAGACAAATGGAAAATTTTTGAGATGAATTAGATGCAAAAGGATCGGCAATGGAAGTAGCCTATTGAAAAAAACGACAGTAATATGTAATCATGCTTAAAACTGAAACTTCCTGGCAGATTATAATTTTGTGCCAGAACCTGGACACGAAACTGGGACCTTTGCCTTTTGTGGGTAAGCGCTCTGCCACATTTTAATTTTTTTTATTTTTATTTATTTATTAACTTTTAGGGCCTCCTACCTCGGCTCACTGCTCCTCCTTTCGCTCTCCAAAAGTCACTGTCTTTGGCGTCATTACATATATATAGTCATTTTTCTGCCGCCTCTCCTTGGTGGTGGCGCAAGAATTTGTAAAATTATAAATTCTTCTTAGAACGTAAAATAAACTCAAATTTTCCTTCCATTTCTTGAGCGCTGAAGACAACAGGGCCTTCTTTTAACATTTCCTTTCCTAACGATTTAACAGTTGAATCTGCATCTACCAAAATAATATATATATATATATATATATATATATATATATATATATATATATATATATATATATATATATATTCTAACGCGCGTAACTTTGCTGTGGTGTAATCTTGTACAAACTTCCAATTGATTTTGTTGCGCTAGCTATCTGACAGTGTACCTGTGGCGCCTGCATGGAAGAACCTAACAGCAAGTCGCGTAGAAGTCAGAGAGATGTCCTTCGCTGGATTATGATATGTTTCTGCAACATTACTCAACCCAACACAGATACATCACCTGTAACCTATATCTAAACATTGCTAGTAAGGACAAATGGGGTACAAATTTGGCGTTACTAGCTACTGAAAGTAAACACGATTTCCGTGTAGGTACTTAATTCATTTAAGCAAAAAATTGCATAGTAAAGGAATTTAAATTTTAATAGAACTCCAGATTTTTATTCTTGGATAGAAAGCAAGTGGTTTTGGAAGAATAAACAGAATTTTTAAGTGAACTTTAAGGTAAAGAAAGCTGCCCTCGGCAAAAATGGCTGAAACAACGCGCCTAACTTTATTTTAGATGAACAAACAAAGCTTCAGATACGCTCGAGGCTGTCGCACTAAATATGTGATCTAAGCATAAGCATTGCACACAGTACCGTTTGCTGAACTGGCTGTAAGCTGGTGCACCGTCGCTGGAAACAAACCTAACTTGTCTGGTTGGATCAACTTTGTTGATCGAAATATTTCCTACGTCTCAATGATGTTGAGAACCCTAACAATTCCTAGTCTCGCTACTGGCGTGGTACGCTGATTGCATCAATCAACCCACCGCAATGCCACTGCAATTCGCGTCAGACAAGAAGTGGCTGACCAACACAGCGAATGTCGCACATTCTGATTACTCTCATTAAGAGGTAATTTCAGATTTGCTTCCCACAGATTTGATCTTTTCGGTAAAGCACTGAAAAAGAGTCTTCTCTCTCTCTCTCTCTCTCTCACTTGGTCCACACTCGTAAATGCGCAAATCGCGCCCACAGATTGCTCGCTCGCATTCGACACAACCTGTCGCCACCAGGCCAAGCGCCAGAGTGTTCACTGCCTCTGTCGCTCGCCGCAACAAACGTTCCCTCCCCCACCCCCCCCACCCATTCTCGCCACGTCAGCGAACTTTGGCCTACCGGGGATACGCTTTTATTTGGGCCTTAGATCCCACGATCCGGCCAATAACGCACACGCTAACATCCCGTTTCCGCTCGCCCAGGCTTCGAAGGTCACCTACTGCTAATACAGAGACGCGCGCTCGCGCATAGCGAAGTATTGCACCATAATTTGTAGGCATCTGAAATTTTTGCCAAGTACTGTCTGCAACGGTATTTTTACTGATAAATTGGAACCAACAATATTCCGTCAGAGTATATGTATGAACTGTTACTTGCTTCAGTCTCGAGAAAATCTAGTTATCGCACTCGCGATTTAATTCTGTACGTCGAATAATAATTTCTTTCCAAGCAATAAACAAAGTAATTAACATATCAGATATCACTTGTAAGCAACAAATACTGTGTTACAGGTCCGAATATGTAGGACAATGCGTCTAAATGACTTGACTCCTTACAATATTACTTGAGACCCGCTTTCGCGTTCTGAAACGTAAATCTTGGCTCGTCTCTCAAGTAGAGAGGAAATAAATAGCAGTTTGATATCTGCTGCTGTTATTTATTTAATTTTTATTTTTTTATTTTTTCGTGTGTGTCTTTCACGCGACTAACAGCTTCAAAGTTCGTCTTCTCATTTTTTTTACACTGGTCCCGCAGAGTTTCCACAATCTTGTACGATTGTATTCATCCTTTCAGTTTTCAAATTACCATAATTATATACTCATAATTTTGTTGCGTCTGTCGCTGGTACACTACATTTTTATTTTATTTTTTGTAGTTGCGTACTCTTATGTAATAAAGATTTATTTCCGTGAAATTATTATAAATTTTAAAATTAAAATGCCTCTCCTGTGGCTTCTTCCAGGGATATAAATTCAGTAATAGAAGTTTTTATTATTAATTGAAAAACTATTGCTTCTACTACTTATTCAAAACATCTACCCATACTTCCATTATTCTTGTCGATATTTTTCAGTTAATTGTCTTTTTTTCTTGATTATCATTGACATTTCAAAATTTGACGAAATCAGTTCAAGTGTCCTTGTTCTGTACACCCAATTTATTAGGTTCCACTGCTGTTTCAGTGTTTCATGGCTACTGTAGCGGGCACGGGACCCTCGAAGTGTCCACCATACTTTACCCTCAACAGCAACTTTAGCATTGCAAACTGTTTCCAATATTTCCAGCTTAGTTTAAGCGATTACACTATTTGACCTTGCTCTTGCATAGTTTGTAAAATTCTTCTAGTATATAATCTTTGTAATGTAGTAGATCGCCACGTCCGTTCTTCTGGATGACGTAAAATAAGTAATTTCCTAATAACTAATATACCGCATTTTCTCGGAAGTATACATCTTCCGGTAAAATATGTATGTCAATGTAATTTCGCTACCGTCGCTGCGTATAAAAAAGGCTATTTGTTTCTTCACGGAATTTCATATTTCCCGATAACCTTGACAGACAAAACGATGCATTAAAGTATCAGTTTCCTTGCATTTCTGACAGGTGTTTATGTCACATGTACCAATAGAGTATAATTTCTCATTTGTGCTATGTTATTTATAACGGGGTACCATGCCACTTCAATATGTGTTGAGACAACTTTGTTAGCGATATTACGCCATATCATTTTCCAGTTTTTAGAAGGATATTGTGTTTCGATTTTATTACGGGCGCTCTATGAGGAGAGTGCTTCCAATATTAATTTAATATTTCTCCTGTGTTAGTGCATTCCAGGTAACTCAACTCAAGATAAAAATACCTAATATGTTTCACTTTATAATGTAACCTGCCAATATTTATGGCTGGCATCACGCTTTCTGGTTTAAGTATTTCAAACAGTTTTGATGCGATGCTTTTCTGGGAACAATTTATCGGTTGACTTGTCCTTTTAATAAATAATGCCATATTTTTCCGAAGGATAACAGTCAGACCGAGGCCTCCTTCTTCAGGTTTCAGAGTAGCAGTAGTCACTGCCACTCTAAAAATTTGTACCTGCTAGATATACCTACATATGTGACTCATAATAGTTTTTGTTATTGGCTTTGGGATCGGTAAAAAATGACCTACATATACTGCTTTGGACAAAATTACGCTGTTGATTATTTTAACCTTCTGTATAATGTTCAGGTCTCTGATTCGATTAAGTATTAAGGTCCCTCTAATTGGTTTGACATTTTCCTCCAATTAAAAGTGATGGTTTTGAGTGGGTTCCTGTGAAAGGTCACGCCTAAGGCCGTATGTTGATCCACCGTTTTCGCCCAATCTACACTACTGACCATTAAAATTACTACACCAAGAAGGAATTCAGATGATAAACGGGTATTCATTGGACAAATATATTATAATAGAACTAACATGTGATTAAATTTTTACGCAGTTTCGGTGCATTAATCCTGAGAAATCAGTACCCAGAACAACCAACCACCTCTGGCCGTAATAACGGCCTTGATGCGCCTGGGCATTAAGTCAAAGAGAGCTTGGATGGTGTGTACAGGTACAGATGTCCATGCAACTTCAACACGATACCACAGTTTATCTATAGTAGTGACTTGGGTATTGTAACGAGCTAGTTGTTCGGCCACCATTGACCACACGTTTGCCGGCCGCGGTGGCCGAGCGGTCTTCGGTGTGCCAGTCACGGTCTGTACGGCCACTGCGGTCAAGGGTTCGAATCTCCCCTCGGGCATGGATTTTTGTGTCGTCTTTAGTATAAGCTAGTTCACAAGTTTCTAAGTTTAGGGACTGGTAACCCTGTAGTTAACTCCCGTAGACTCTACAAACATTTGAATTTGGCCAGACGTTTTCAATTAGTTAGACATTTGGCGAATGTGTTTGCCAGGGCAGCAGTCGAACATGCTAACAAGAGGAGACCGAGACATGTAACCAATGGCACCCCATACCATCACGCCGGGTGATACGCCAGTATGGCGATGACGAATACACGCTTCCAATGTGCGTTCACCGCGATGTCGCCAAACACGGATACGATCATCATAATGCCGTAAACAGAATCTGGATTCATCCGAAAAAAATGACTTTTTGCCATGCGTACAGCATCACAGGCGCTCCTGTCTGTGATGCAGCGTCAAGGGTAACCGCAGCCATGGTCTCCGAGCTGATGGTCCATGCTGCTGCAAAAGTTGTCGAACTGTTCGTGCAGATGGTTGTTGTCTTGCACACGTCCCCTTCTGTAGACTCAGGGATCGAGACGTGGCTGCACGATCCGTTACAGCCATTCGGATAAGATCCCTGTCATCTCGACTGCTAGTGATACGAGGCCGTTGGGATCCAGCACGGCGTTCCGTATTGCCCTCCTGAACCCACCGATTCCATATTCCCTAACAGTCATTGGATCGCGACCAACGCGAGAAGCAATGTCGCTGTACGATAAACCGCAATCGCGATAGGCTACAATCCCACTTTATCAAAGTCGAAAAAGTGATGGTACGCATTTCTCCTCCTTACATGAGGCATCACAACGTTTCACCAGGCAACGCCAGTCAACTGCTGTTTGTGTATGAGAAATCGGTTGGAAACTTTCCTCATGTTAGCTCGTTGCAGGTGTCGCTACCGCCGTCAACCTTGTGTGAATGCTCTGAAAAGCTAATCATTTGCATATCACAGCATCTTCTTCCTGTCGGTTAAATTTCGCGTCTACAGCACGTCATCTTCGTGGCGTAGCAATTTTAATGGCCAGATTTAGATGTAAGAAGTAACTTTTCATCTCGTTTATCTTCGCACTAGTTGCTCTGCAATAGAGTAGAACAGTTGCTTTTAGCTGTTGAATATCAGACTCACTTCTGACGACTGCTGCTACATCTCCATACGCATTTGTCACTCTACTATTCCCTGATATATGGATTCCTTCCAGCTCGTTTTTAGAATTCTCAAAAGCGGTTTCATTGCTATTATAAATAGTAACATCGATAAAGGGCTGCCTTGCGGGACACCATTATCAATATTAATGGATGGAGTACGGTGCCCATTTATTTCAATTTTCGTCTGAATGCCGTTCACAACATTTGTAAAACAGTTCACGTTGTTTTCGTTAAAACCCATACCTCACAACAGTGTAAATAATTACTTGTGGTTCACCCTGTCAAAGGCCTTATAAAAGTCTATAAAAGGAGACCTACTTTTGCTGTGATCGTGGAAAGTATTGCTATAATATCTGGATGTTCACTTTGTGTCTGGAATAAATTTATACCAGGGAGACATGTATGATGATTTCCGATTATCTTTTGAAGTATTGGCCGGAATCTTTCTTTCAACGCCCTTGCAACGATTTTATAATCAGAATTCCTTTAGGCATAAAGGTCTCATTTTGGAGTGGTCGATCAAATGTTTGTAAATCTATCTGACCAAACTGCGTGCTCATCAGTCCGTAGCTTACAAACTACTGTTGTTCAAATGTTTGTTAAGCTTATGGGACTTAACTACGGGGTCATCAGTCCCTAAACTTACAAACTACTTATGAACTACTTACGAACTAGGACGGCACAAATATCCATGCCCGAGGGGAGCATCCGCGTGCTCCGCCGCAAGGCGCCTTAGACCGCTCGGTTATTGCACGGCGGCGGAGTGGTTTTTAATTTCGGTATTTTTACCTTTAGGAAGAAAGACAGTTACATTTTTCTTAAATTCTGCAGGTACGGCTTCGCCTTTCATTACATTGTTGATTGTCTCAGTTAGCTGATCTTCTATAACATGCCAAAAAGTTGTATAAATTTGTATAGGCAGTCCATCTTGACCTTGTGATTTCCTGGTAGGGGAATTTTTAATTATATCGAGTAAGTCATCAGACGTTATATCTTCACTCAGGAGCCTGTTTTGATCTTCCGTTATTATGTTCTGCAGACCACTGTTTTGCAACAGGTCCCAAACTATGTGCACTACAATCGGACTTTCACTGTATAAATGATCGTAGAAACTATGTGCCTCGCTCATAATGTCTGTTGGTTCCGTCGAAATGCCTTTGTGATCTGATCTAAAACGGTTGATGGTTTTCTTCCTATGCCTTTCATGCTGTATTAAATGGAAGAGTGTCGCATTTTCTTATTGCACCATTGTCTTGCACTTAATTTTTAACCCGTCCCACTGATGTCTTTTCAGGCTTAACAATCGAGTTTTGAGCTGTTTAATATTTACTCGCAGACGTTTATAGTAAAATTCCATGGTCTCATTACTCCATATCGCTCTTTCTTTTCCATAAGCGATCAATGTCGATCGAAGTTTCTTTTTTTACGCACAACGTCCACTATTCTATACAACTCCAAAATTTGGTGCTAAATCTTAGGGAAATCTGTCAAGCGAAAGACATCGTCTCAGCTAAATCATTTTCGTTCAACATATTGATGTTTAGTTTCCAAATTGGACGTCCCCAGTATGTTTTCTGCTTAGGAAGTTGGAGACTACATTTATCTGCTTGGTGGTCTGAAAAAATTACAGGTACAGTTTCTATGAATTTAATTTGGTTACGTAGGTTTTCAGTCACATGTAAACTCTCAATACGTCTCTTAAAAGTTGCGTTGAAGTATGTAAATTTCACTGTAATGGGATATACTTTGTCCCAAGAATCTGTCCAACCCATATTTTTAACCAAACTCTCGAGTTCTTCAGAAAAATTAAAATTTGGCTAGTGATCCTTTTTGTTTAGAACGCAGTTCCAATCGCCACCTATTAAAACTTGTGCGGGGTTGTCCTTTAGCAAATAAAATATCTCAGTTTTAAAATAGTTGGCTCTTTCTTACCTAAGATTTTTTCCAGAAGGAGCATAAACATTTATTACAATGGTGTTAAAATTTCGACTAATACCTCTTCCAGATTCTAAGTATCTAACGTCTTTAACTTCAATCCCATCTTTCACTGGGATTGCAGTAGCTGTTGCCACGATAACTTTAATGTTACGGATTTTTATAGTTATGAGGGGCGTTGATTATGCATTAGAAAAAAAAGTTCTGAAAATGGGAAAGTAACTTCGTTTTGACATCTCTTATTCACCACGTTCAGGAATGCAGACTTAAGGTTTCTGTGATTTACTAGTATGGTCAATGACAAGGTATCCGATAACTGACAAGTGTGTCGAGCACTTATTCATCACGGTGTGGTTGCCTTTAATAGTCATATTAAGGATACAAAACAGCAATATGGATTCTGATACAATGTCGCTTCGAAAACGCGATTACATGCGATGCATAATATCCAACTTGCAAGGATGGAGAAGAACTTCAGTCTCTGCCATTTCGAAGGTTGAATACTGGGATTTGTCGGAACAGATGTCCATTTTAATGGAGACATTAGTGCTTGCACTGTAAGGTCCAGTTGTCCATTATATCCACGTGCTTTTCGAGAGTCAACGGCAGAGAAATAATGACAGTGATTTTTTAAAAAAAAGTCTGCCAAGCACAAAATTGTTAAAAGAAGCAGAGATTTGCAGATAAATATGTCAAGGGAGGGGTAGTAGGAGGGAGGGTGGGATCTAGTAATGAATAGGAGCGCAGAACTGGAAAATATAAGAGTGAAATACTTGCAAAGTACTCCTTACTTAGACATATATAACAGTATGTTTTAGGACCGAAAGAAAAGGAACGAATGTCTTACAGAACGAAGGCTGGATTATCGGAGATATGAAAGAACACTGCTTCATAGAAGGGACCCATGGACGGTAAAGAAAGCAGCCATTAAAAGAGACTGTATTGTTTTAATGGAAACTACTAATTTCTTACAGCGTTTTAGGGGAATAGACCAAAAGGGCAACTGAAGTTATAATATACGGGAGGTGACACACACACACACACAGAGAGAGAGAGAGAGAGAGAGAGAGAGAGAGAGAGAGAGAGAGAGGGAGAGAGAGAGAGAGAGAATGGAGGAAAAATTAATAACGAATAAATGCAAGACAAATCGTTTCCATACTTTGTAAAGGACGAAGGATGAATTATGGGTGGAGGGGAGGAAATAACAAAAAATACTTTAACAGCGTCCATCTAAAATGATTACTCTGTATGCATAGAGGCTAGGTATAAATGCATAAAAAAAGGATATTGAGTGAAATGAGAAGTACTGAATTAAAATTTGTACCAAAGGCGGGAATAGAACCCAGACCTCCATACTATCTTTAATTCAATGCTTTTCCTTTCACTCAATGTCTTTGACATATTGACACAGAAAACTGTCTCTAGGTATATAAATTTATAGTAAAATAGGATAATAAAGGAACTGTATATTAAAAAAAAAAGAATTCAATTTAACGGCAGCTAAAAGGAAAAAGAAACTTTCTTTCTTATTTCTTCCATAGTCTCTCACTTAGGAGATTAAAAAAATAGCATTTTAAAGGACCAATAATTTATTCACAGTCCCTCATTATTTGCCGTCGGACCAGCTTCTCTTCAGTAAGAGCGACGACTCTATCTCAAGTTGATTGCTCACAGTGAGACGGCCTGATTTGTATTTCTGCTTTCTGCTCTTACTATGATGCTAGGAAGTAAACATTCTGTATTTACGTCAGAGCCCCACTTTGCGCCTTGCTGGGGGCTGTTGCCCGCCACCACGACTGCCAGCTCGCTGGCTTCCACCAAGCCTCGCCTTGGCACCAGCTTTGGTTCACCGGTCAGCCCGTAGCTCGCGAGCCATGGTTAATACAGACCCAGACCGTAAAACCAGGCTCAAAACTTTCTGTCAACCTACCCAAATGTGTACTATTAACTACCACAGTTACGGCTATTTTGCTGTAAAATGAGCAGCCACATTATCTTTTGACATTTAATTCAGATATTTAACGAAGTCAAAAAATAGAATCATGATAAACGTAGGTATCACTTAATGTTTCACCTAGATAGCAATCATACGACACAGGAAACTATCTTTTCGGCGCTCTACATTAGATTTAGACATAAGAAAATATGTATACAATCTAGAAAGCTACGCATGTTGTAAAATTAAACAATTCTGATGGCAACAACACGAATTTATATATGTAGTGTATTATTCGCGTTTTGAGCACTTACAAAGTGTTCTCAATGTCTCGGAAACAATAAGTGCTACACAAAAGAAATTCCCTTTTGCTGAGGCCCTTCATTTACACGATTGTTCTGTTATTCACAGTGAAGTGTTTCGTAATGGGTTCATAGGATCGCTTTAGTTTCTCGACTGTTCCAGGCTTATACGAAGATCGAGAAAAACAAGTTACAAAAAGGATATGTGCGAGTTCTAATTACCATTGTGTTATTCTTAAAATTGAAATCAAATGTTCGAATGTGTGTGAAACCTTATGGGACTTAAATGCTATGTTCAACATTCCCTAAGCTTACACACTACTTAAACTAGCTTGTTCTAAGGACAACTCAAACATACCCATGCCCGAGGAAGGACTCGAACCTCCTACGCAAGCAGCAGCCCAATCCATGACATCGTACCTTAGACCGCGCGTCTACTCTGCACGGCCTTCTTACAATTGTAACACCATACTCTGTACGGTAATGAGTACAAAAGCTCTTTGCATTTGTAGGAGAAGGTTGGTGATTGAAATCTCATAGAAGAAGCGTGCTACACTGAAAACTCTTTTGTTTTAATATTGCGCCCCCACCTCATCCCCCTGCCCTCTTCGCCCCCTCCCCAAACTAAATAAAAAAACGGAATACCAGAGACCTTCTTTCCGCTAATTCACTGTACCGCACAATCTGATATCTTTTTCCAACTTTTTCAGTGTCCTCCCTCTATACCGTCAGGTAATAATCGCACATTGCTCAGCAATACTGCGGAAGAAGTGTAGCAATTGTAGGGTTGGTAGTCTCTTAGGGAGACGTTTCAATCTTCTAATGGTTGTGTCATTAACAGACCGCTTATTTTATCTTCGCCGAAACATGTATATTTCCCAGTTAAAGTGTTTTCAATTGTACCCTATATAAATTTCGTTAGGTGTATCATCCTTAAATTTGTTTTGGTTATCGATTTCTTAAGACCAGACGAAAATTTTCTGGTAATCATGTGGTGAACTATAGGCATATTTCTGTTTAGGGTCAATTGTCGCAATATGCACCGTGAAGATATAACTTCAATATCATTTTAAAATTGGCTTTGCTTTTCTGAGGTGTTTACTAGACAGCAGCTTAATCTGCCACAAATATTCCTCAGTTCGATATAGCAGTTTGTAGTTCAGTCAGAGAGTGGGTAAAATGTTACTCTCTCTCCAATTTGTAACTGAGAGCTACTGCCTCGTAATGTTTAGAGAATGTCGACATTTTCATGTAGGAAGCGAACAGCCGCAGCGTGAATCGCCTCTTCATTGCCCTTGTGCAGGCTGATGCAGATAATTCTGAAAGTAGGGACCGATAATAGTTGTAGTTGCTACGTGAAATTCATCACCCTTGTCTGTAATCATATATGTGATAAGTAAATTACACACCGAAGTTCAATTTTCAGACATTTTAATTGGAATACCACCAATAAATGATTATTGAAAGATTCTTCTATATACATATAAGTGTCGTGACCGTTCTTTCGAAAGAACAGACAGCACATAAATATACATAATTAAGGAGAATACAACAGCTCCAGCCTTCAGCGCAAATGCACACTACGCCTGAACTCTCGAGGTAATCGGCAAAGTGCCAAGAGCAGTGAGTGCAAATTGGAAACATCAACTACGTGAACAGTGTGATGAAGTTTGAGTCTTGAGGGAGCGTGGGGGGAGGGGGTGGTAGCTCGCGCACCTGAGATGATTCGTTGTTTTCCCGCTCGTGCAGTGGTTACCGTAACTGTTCAGAGGGCAGTGGGAACTGGACCCGAATTCCGGCTGGAAACAACTGTTCAACCTCCCCAATGCGTGCATTTAGTGCCCACAAGTAGCTTGTGTCAGATTATTTCTTTTAATCTAGATTCTTCTCTGTCATTCCAGGAAGCAGTACAACTATCCCCAGACATGATCCACCATGTTGTCTTTTGACTACCATAGACGTACCACGAAGATTATTTGTCTACAGGCAATGTCTTTCTCGAGCGGTCCAACACCTTAGGAGAACATCATGTGGACACACTATGCATGGCTTAATTACTTCTCCTACGATGTGATATCGAGCATTGAAGCATTTATAGTGAGGGAGACGAATGGAATATTGCACAGACATATAAAGAAAATTAAAGTAATCCATTGAGTTACAGATCCATAGTAGTGATATTGACATGTCGCAGGACGTTTGAGCAAATACTTTTCCCAGCGTTATGAAATAGCTAGAAAAATATCACGTATTAACATCAAAACGGCAAATATTTCTATATCTTTGTTGTTGTGAGACTTTGGCGATACTATATTTGCATGAACTACTGAGTACTCTCAACCTAATGTCGTATTTATAGAGTGCCAAAACAATTTTTGTTATCTTCAACGCCGCGGCGGAGTGGCCAAGTGCATTGAGGCGCTGTGCTCTGGTGCGCGAGGCCGATCCCCGCCGGGGGTTCGAATGCCCCCCTCGGGCAAGGATGTTAGTGTCGTCTTTAGTATAAGGTAGTTCATAAGTAGTTTGTAAGTTTAGGGACTGATGATCCCGCAGTTAAGTCCCTTAAGCTTAAAAAAAATTATCTTCAGCCATAATCAACTTCGAACCATATCGCTTTGATAAGATGTGCGACTGGGCTCGTGATGTCCTATCTGCAAGGTAATAGTTTGCAGTACCTGACGAGCAGTCACCTAGTGAAAAGGACGTGGCGAGTGTTATTCTTCCAGCAAAGTGAAGTAGACTTCTCCTGATTCGAATATATATTCGAAATCTTTAATGAGCAATCAGAATATTGATCTTAGATTTGAGATAGTTAATGCTACTAAACTCAGAAAAGCAATGTTAATTGCGAAATGATTTTGAATTTGTATCTTCACATCACAAATGGCGACAAATGACCTTAAAAATCAATATGCATTTGGCTCTGAACATGAGTACTCAGAGTTTCGTCAGCATTCTACATATCGATAAGCAAAACAAATTTGAAGGTTATACATATAACGAAATTCCTGGGGGTTCAATTAAAAACAATAACTGTGAATAACACATGTTTTGGCGAAGGTTAAACAAACGGTCTGTTATTGACACTACCATTAGAAGATTTACATGTCTCCTAAAGAGACTGCCAACCCTACAATTGTTCCACCTCTTACGCAGTATTGCTGAACAGTGTGCGATTATTACTGTGACGGGATAGAAGATCGAGAAAGTTGAAAGAATATATCATATTAGAACTCGCACATATGCTATTTGGCACTTGTATTTATTATTATTAGTATTTTGAGCTTCGTATAAGCATGGAACAGTCGAGAAACTGAAGCGATTCTATGAACCCATTACGAAACACAATCGTGTAAATGTAGAGCCCCAGCAGAAGGTAATTTTCGTTGTGTAGCACTTATTGTTTCAGTCACATTGAAAACAATTTATAAGTACACAAATTCAATGATATACTACATGTATACATTTCTGTTGTTGCCACCAAAACTGTTTAATTTTATAGCATGCTTACATTTCTAAGATAAATACATATTTCATTACGTCTTGAAAAGAGAGAATAATTTTTTGTGTCGTATGATTGCTATCTAGGTGAAACATTATGTGGTAGCTACGTTCATCATGATTCTATTCTTTAACTTCGTTAAATACTTGAAAGAAGTGTCAAAAGATAACGGGGCTGCTCATTTTATAGCAAAATGTCTCTAGCTGTGGTAGTTTATACTACACGTTACGGTAGAATTGATACTTCAAGGGTTGAGCCTGGCTTTGCGACCGGGGCCTGTATTAGCCGTGGCTTGAGAGCTACAGGATGGCCGGTCAACCACAGCTCGTGCCGAGGCAAGGCTTGGCGGAAACCAGCCAGCTGGCGGTCGCAGTGGTGGGCAACAGCCTCCAGCAAAGCGCAAAGTGGGGCTCTGAAGTAAATACAGAATGAAACTTTCACTCTGCAGCGGAGTGTGCGCTGATATGAAAGTTCCTGGCAGATAAAAATTGTGTGCTGGAACTGGGATTCGAACCTGGGACCTTTGCCTTTCGAGGGCAAGCGCACTACCTACTGTGCTATCCCGACACGACTCACAATGCCGCATCACACACAACTTTACTTCCGCCAGTACCCCTCCTCCAGTCGGTAGTGCGCTTGCCCGTGAAAGGCAAAGGTCTCAGGTTCGAGACTGGGTTCCGGCATACAGTTTTAAATACAGAATGTTTACTTCCTGGAATCATACTAAGAGCGGAAAGCAGAAATACAAATCAGGCTGTCTCACTGCGAGCAATCAACTCGAGATGTAGTCGTCGCTCTTACTGAAGAGAAGCTGGTCAGATGACATAACGGAAGAAACAAATAATGAGGGATTCAAAATAAATTATTAGTCCTTAAAATATTTTTTTTTAAATCTCGTCTCTATTTTCATATTTCCTAAGTGAGAGACTGTGGAAGATCTCTTGGCAACAGAAATAAAATATGAGTTTCTTTTCCGTTTGAGCTACCTTTAAATTGAATTTTTTAAATATACAGTACCTTTATTATCCTATTTTTATTATAAATTTATATACCTAGTGGCAGTTTTCCGTTTCAATATGTCAAAGACATTGAGTGATAGGAAAAGTATTGAATTAAAGTAAGTATGGAAGTCTGGGTTCGATTCCCGCCCGTGGCACAAGTTTTAATTCAACAGTTTTCCGAATCAATATGTCAAAGACATTGAGTGAAGGGAGAAGCATTGAATTTAAGTAAGTATGTATTTCTGGATTCGATTCCTGCCTGTGGTACTAATTTTAATTCAACGCTTCTTCTTTCACTCAAAATCCTACTTTTATTACATTTATACTCAGACCCCATGCATACAGAGTAATCCGTTACCATCCATCACAAAATATGCTAATGATTTGTCTTGCATTTATTCATTGTTAATTTCTCTTCTGTTCGCTCTCTTTCTCACTCGCTGTCGCCTATCTTACATAATAACCTCAGTTACCCTTCTGGTCGTTTCCCTCAAAACACTATGATCAAATCTATTGCTTTCCGTTGACAGCATACTTTCTCTTTTAATTTATGCTTTCGTTACTATCAGTCCTCTCTATGAGACCGTGTTCTTTCATACCCCTTACCTATAATAAATTCTTCGTTCTGTGAAATACAGAGCTCTGGTGTTTCGATAGACCTCCTCTGCTTTCATCTCAACAGACTATATTGTTACACATCGTATATATTTTCCGTTTTCGAAACCGTTTTCAAATGCGTAATATTAAATTTATTATGGTATGAGCTATGATATAAACGTGAGCGCCGCGCAGAGTAGCTGTGCGGTCTAAGGCATCATGTCTTTAATTGGGGTTCTGCTCGAGTCGGTGGTTCGAGTCCTTGCTCCGTCTTGCGTGTGTGTGTTGTCCTTAGATTAAGATAGTTTTAAGTAGTGTGTAGAGACTGATGACCTTAGCAGTTAAGTCCTATAAAATTTCACATATATTTTTCACACAAACTTGAGCAAAACGAGACTGTAGTTAAATAAGCATACAGCAACATGTGATACAGAATCACCAAGGAGCATGGTGAAACGTATTATACTATCATACGCAGTGCTACATAATTCTACATACTGTATATACCTTTTATGATGTAATCCTAATGGAAAAAACACCTGAGGTCATTAGTCTCTACCTACCCTTACATGCTACTTTAATTAATTTACACTAAGGATTACACATACACACACGCGCACAAAACTACAAATGCCCGAGGAAGGAGTCGAACCTCTGGCTGGAGCGACCGCAACTCCGTGAGAAGACGCCTCAGACCGCGAGACCAAGAAATTACTGTTACGCAGACAGATACCGCCGAACTATTTTACTTCTCGTACCATGTGTTCTGCACTTCATTTTGACAAAATTGTAAGAAGACATCTGAAAATCGGTTGTTGGTCGGGATGATGCCATCTTGTAATGGCTAAGATATGGTTTGATACCTGCTGGGCATACAGTTTTTAACAATCGCAAACATCCCCCTCTCCACCTCCAATAGCGCCAAGTAAAGAATTTAGGACTGTGGCGTGTTTCAAATCACATTACATATATCCATTCGCTACTGACTGGAACAAAGTTGGATTTGTTTTCGTTGTTTCTTCAAAATGCCAAACCCCTCCAGGTCACTACGAACAGCGCAATCCTAATTACTAGTGAACGAGAATGGAAGAGTTATTACCATCTCGTCTGAGATCAACGGTGACGATAGGCGCGGGGTTGGAGTCCCAAGCTGTACAAAGTTATTTATCGCGTTACTTCTAGCCGAACAAGTGCACATCCCGCTAATGGTGATAAAACAGTAAATATTTTATCTCTATGCGTATATATATATATATATATATATATATATATATATATATATATATATATATAATACAATAGTGCCGGGTTCGAGCCCCTGCTGGGAAAGAAGTCAACTGTATCGTCGTTTCAAGTTCAAATATAGCGCCATTTGTGATTTTATTTAATATCTGACACATGATAATGCTTAGTTAACGACTCATATAGGTTGTGCATTATATTCCACAATTGTCTGATGTTTGTCATCTGTAAGTTGCACTGTATTATATACGTTTAGTGGTGACCTCTTAGAAACAATTTGAATTTCATGCAATTCCTGGTGCAATGCTAAGGTTAACCATACATTTCTGGGTTCGGACTTTGGCCTTGTAATGAAAACGTCAATGTTTTACTTCACTTTATGCCTGATCGAGTATCGAACAGAAACTCAAGCTTTTTAGGTTAGAAGTGCGTTCAGGTTCCGAGCACAAACAAAAACTCATCATGTCACTGAATGAGTTTGATAAGGTATCCGATTTGTCACTTAATGTAATGAAATTGAATTTACGTTGCTTTCTCGTCTCTAATAACTTGTATTCTAATGTTTTTTGTATGATGGTATTTAATTACATGTGGACTGACTGCCATAAGGAGCAATGTTCTCTACTGCTTCTGATGGTACCTATTGTGAATAGTCGAACGACTGTACTCCACAGGGGTTTTGTGTGTATAGTACCCGCAACACAGCTACGTTAGTTGGGTGGCATTCAGCAGTCATCTACTTTCTTGGCTGTCAAGTGTACCTCCCGCTTCGTCAGTCGGTGTCATTCCCTCATCGTGTTCCATTTCATGATCATCGTTCTCTTTTTCACCTCTGACAATTTCTCTTAGCCTCTCTCTGATTGCTGTTCTCGACCGCTTCGTGCCCGAGTCTCTCTCCCTCCCCCTCTCTCTCTCTCTCTCTTTTCTTTTCTTTTTTTTTTTTTTTTTTTTTTTTTTTTTTTTTTTTTTTTTTTTTTTTTTTGCGATTTCTTCGGAGATCGCGTTGGTGACTCCGTCGGAGATGACAAAGGAGATATCGTTGTCAACATATTTTCCTCTTTCGTGGCGCTCACCCAACACCACGTACAGACAAGGCTCACAACAGCCCGTGTTACGTCACACTGACCAGGCCGCGGCTGCCAGCTGAATGGCTGTCCGCTACAAAGTAATGGGCGTGCCCCATCGGCCAGCCATTGAAATGAAATGTTTGTAAATCTATCGGATCAAACTGCGTGGTCATCAGTCCGTAGCTTACAAATTACTTAAACCTAAGTAAACTAACCTACGGACAAACACACACACCCATGCCCCAGGGAGGACTCGAACCTCCACGGCGAGCAACCGCGCGCTCCGCGGCGAGGCGCTTTAGAACGCTCGGCTACTCCACCGCGGCGGCCAGCCATTCAGCTAGCAGCCGCGGCCTGGTCAATGTGACGTAGCACGGGAGTTGTGAGGCCTTGTCTCTAGGTGGTGTTGGCTCTCCGCGACACTACTGGTCTTAGGAACCCTATTTTCTGCACTTTTTTCTGTCATTACTCCGATTTATCCGGGTTCTTGTCCTACCAATTTTCGTCCCTGTTCCCTTTTCTCCGGTTCTTCGGATATCGTGATAGTGTCACGTGAATCTAGCCCTACTGTTTGCTGAACGCAAGCTTCCAAGTTAGACGTAAGACTTACAGCGCCCTGCTCTAGGGGTTGCTGCAGAATGTCACATTCAACAGATGGTGATAGGCTGCAGTCCATTTCGGATAAAGCTGAAACGGCGTTGTCATTAGCATTTACAAGATTCGAGATATGGTCTAAATTTGAGTTTATGTCGCAATATGTCACTAAATTTCCAATCTGTCTTATAAATTCTTGTCCAGGGAGCTCACGCGTTGCCGCCACGTCTGCATATGTTAAATTCATGACAGTTACGGGACTCTAACCAGGAACCTCACCCACAGGAGTCTGAGGTACGCGCCTTTTACTTCACTCGGAACGAACATGTCTGGCGAATTGCAGAGAGCACATGTTCGAGGTTGGCCATTATATATAACAGGGGCACGGTAACACATACTTAAAGAGGGAAGCTGAAAGTTTCTGATTTAACTGAGCACATTATCGGATTGTTTTGCTTAGGATGGGGAAGGAAGTCGGCCGTACTCTTTTGAAGGAACGTTTCTGGCATTTGCTTGGAATGATTAAGAGAAATCGCCAACTTATAATTTTCGAAAGGTCGTTGGCATTTCTAACAGTGTGTACTGGAAGAGAACGAGCTATTGACCAATAGTCAACACGGATTCAGAAAGTATAGTTCTTGTAAAACACAGCTACCTCTTTACTCACATGATGTGACGAGTGTTATCGCCAAGGGATGTCAGTTAGATCCCGTATTTCTAGATTTCCAGCAGGCTTTTTACATTGTAACTCACCAGCATCTTCTAATCAAATTGAGTGCTTATGGGATATCGCCATAGTTGTTCGACTGGATTCGTCATTTCTTCTCAGAAAGGACACAGTACGTTATAATTGACAGTAAGTCATCGAGTATAACAGTGCATATATCTGGCGTTCCCCAGGGTAGTGTCATAGGTCCCCCTTTTGTTCCTCATCATTAAAAAGGATTTCTGAGACCATCTGAGCAGCTCTCTTAGATTGTTCTCGGATTATACTGTCATTTATCGGTTAGTAAAAGCACCAGATAATCAAGAGCAACAACAAAATGATTTAGATAAGATATCTGCATGGTGCAAAAATGGGCAATGCCCCCATAATAATGATATGTGTGAGGTCAATCATATGACCGCTAAAGTAAAGGCGTTAAACCTCATTTACACGTTAAATAAGTCAAATCTAAAGGCCGTAAATTCAACTAAATACCTCGGAATAACAATTAGGAACAATTAAACTTGGAAAGAACAAATTGACAATATCGTAGGGAAAGAGAAGCAAAATCTATGTTTAATTGCAGAACACTTAAAAGATGCAACATTTCTACCTAAGAAACTGCCTTCACTACACTTGCGCGTCGTATTTTGGAGTACTGTTCCGCATTGTAGGATGACACCACACCAGGTGGGACTGGTGGAAAGTTCAGAGAAGGGCAGCTCGTTCTGTATTATCTCGATGTAGCGGAGAGAGTGTCACGGAAATGATGAACGAGTTGGTTTGCAAATCCTTAAAACTTAGGCGTTGTTCGTTTTGGCGATATCTATTTGCGAAATTTATGTCACCAACTTTCTCTTCCGAATACGAATATATTTCAAGCACCCACCATAGGGAAACATGGTTATCATAATAAAATAAGAGAAATCAGATCAAAACTGTAAGATTTAGGAGTTTCTTTTTCTCGCACGGAATAGCAAACGCTAAAATTTCATGACTTGTCAAAAAACATCGTTGGTATGTACGTAAATAAAAGCTTTAGACTTTTACACGTAAGAAACGTCCTTCACCGTATGACGCCTGCCCGACTTGACCATTTCTCCCATTTGGTATGGGTGAAACGGCGAATACAAGGAAAGAAGTTCAAAACACTAGACGCAACGATTTCTACGTTATTTTGTACATAAACAGTATAAAAAGGCAGAATATATCAAAAAATACCCCACGGACTACGGTACCTGAAGTAACATCTACATATGCATGCAGCATATAAAAATTATTTAGCACCGAGAACAGTTTAGTACAATTTACTTACGGTTTTTAAAACGGGGCTGGTTTTCAACGCGTGCACACTGCACAGATGATGGCATGGAGACATACAGAGAGATATGTTTCACCAGTAGAGAATTAAAGCAATTCACCATTTCACGCGATTCACCATATCACCCTCACTTACCCTATACCAAGAGCGGCCGAGTGTTATAAATCAAAACTCTTAATAACCATTTCGCTACTGAATGGTAGCTTTTACACTTAATTTAAACCGACATGCCTAGATTGAAATGGGATTGGATGAAAAAGTTCACCAAGCTGTGATCGCTCCCTTCTAACACGAAGTGTTTGCGGCATAATCGCAAGCCGTTTTTCATTAACTGAATTTTCCGTCGACATAGTAACAATGACAAATATGAATGACTTCTCTAACGTTTTACAAATCTGTATTAAGTTAGGAATTGGCTTTCGAATATTCTATCATCTGGTGAGAATTGAATGTTTAAAAGCTATTTATTAAATTAACTTACGCTAATGACAACGCACACACACACATCTCCAAAGGAGAACTCTTAACATCCTGCAGGAGTGTCCGCACAATCGGTGACTTGGGGCCTCAGACCGCAGGAATATCATCGTGCGGAAAAACAGTATTTGATCTACAATTTACACATATATTACTTACACGGAAGATTCATTAAATCATAATATTTAGGGTGCCTACAAAGGAGGCAGCATATGTGCGTCCCGCAGCAGGGAGGGGCGAGGGAAAGCCGCTTTTAACATAGGCGTTAAAGCTTGTCGAGACGCCAGCTTCGAGCTCTGTCGGTACCGAAGCAAAGACACTGGAGCTACTGCGCACCTCGCCTTGCGCTTTGACAAATCTTCCATTAAAGCAACAGCGCACTGAAGATTCATCAAAACACGTCATATTTGGTAAAATATCTTATAACTATAAATTAAAGACGCATCAACTGTAAGAGCCTTCAGAACATGCGACTGTGAATGATAATGCTGTCAGTACTCTCCATCTAGTAAGAATAGCCGTGTGGTTAGCGGAGTCGCGTTGCGCCGTCGAAGGAAGTTGGTTTGAGACCGACTGCAAGCAACTTTTTTAACCCCAATGTTCTTTATAACAGATACGGGAACAACAATATTTGTATTGTTGCTTGCGTCATATCACATTTAGCAAATGTGTCGCGATTTTGAGGGCAAATGACATTTATATTCTTCGTTGCAACAAATATTTAACTGTTTGAAAAGATGTGCGGGAGAGCAGCCTTTGCGCATGCGTAAGGTTAGGAGGGGGTGCTGCTTACAGTGTCACGTGACCCGCAGGTAGCTTGTCTCTTCATCGTAACAGATTCCTTTTGTTACAATCGCTTAAGAGTGTAATCAGTTACTTACTGTTTTTTAGTGTTCATGTGCATATTTATGTTTTTGGTGTTCATTATCAAAGAAAAATCAACAACGTTCAGAATGGTACATCATATTTTGGGCTTGTCGCCGGATCATGTTGACGTTTTCCAACGATATTTCGCCCGACAGAAATGCAGCCATCTTCAGGTGAGCACGAGACTGAACATTACTGGTGTGCGTCGTTCTATATATACCAGAACACTCCATGGATTATTCTGCAATAAAAATTTTGGCAACGAAAAGATCCTTTTGGGATTCGATTATTAAGGAGTCTGTTGAAATACGATTGCCAGAAGACCTGATTAATCGGGATGTCGGCTTTCAAATGGATAAAGCATGAGACCCTGTAATTTCTTTAATTGCTTCACAGAGACATAGGTCTACATCTAGTGCAATCTCTGACAAAAACTGTTTTTCTTTCGACCACCGCGCTTAAGATGCACGAAGGCGCATTCTGATAGATGGCGCGAATGTAAGTACACCATTACGCGGACGTGGCCCCTTTTACCGCAGAGCGCGCCAAATTCGACAGGGGGCGCGCTAGTACCTCCTCACTGCGCAGGGACCACCGCGCCAATCTTCTGAATATATAGAACGACGCACACCAGTAATCTTCAGTCTCGTGCTCACCTGAAGATGGCTGCACGTTTGTCAGCCGAAATATCGTTGGAAGACGTCAACATGATCCGGCTGCAAGCCCGAAATATGATGGACCAATCAATACGCCGAGAAACCTTCAAGATACACAACGTTCAATATCCTTTTGAAACAAATTACTCAGCTTTGTGCTTGTAACAAAAGTGTGAAATAAAGAAGCTTGGTATTCCGACGCCACAGCCCGAGTTGAAGCAAGCACAAACAAGCCGAGGTTAGACATTCTGCAGATCGTTTAACGAAAATATCTCTAAGTGGGGAGGGGGACAAACCGGGGTGGTTTCACCCCGGCGCCACTTGCAGAGGTGCGCCAAATTGTCTCTTTGGTCACCGAGTGAGGTGTTGGTGGGGTGGGGGCGCCGAAATATCGTCGCGCTGAGTGGGTAGGGGGGGGGGGGTCGCCACCACTGTCAAGATCCAGCACTCAATGAAGTGAATCCCTAGTCACCTGAAGCAAAGAATAGTAAAGATATGTCGCTTCTCGTGATTAGCCGGTGACATTTCTGTGTCTGCTGCGCTGTCTTCACGACGACGACCACTTAGCGACTTACTTTACAAAGGAAAAACTTTTATTTTATTTTATTTACAATTACATTAACAATTTAGGTCTGTTACCTGGATAACTAAAACAGACCTTTACAATCAATTATTATACATTACAAATGGTTTGGTTGTTATTAATAGCTTAATGACAACTCTAAGTATAATTCCCGCCTCTTAGCAAGCCTCCTGAAGGGAGGCCAGTACCCATCCCTACGACGTGGACGTGCGCGGGGCCTACTTACTAACGTAACCACTGCAACTCATATTAATTTATCAGATTGTTACATTTACAAAACAAAGTAAATTACACTACTTCTACTAGTGGTGCACTGATTTACACTATCCATCTCCTTTGGATTACTAGTCTAGATTGGATTTGGAAGGTAGCGAGGCAGTCAACACTAGAGAACTTATTCCAGTGACTTCTCTCTTATACCTTGCTCACGCAAGGCCGGGAAGTCGTCCAGCTCTTCACTCCTTTCCTCAACTAACCTTCCGGTCATATTCGGTTCCATCCGTGGTGCCAAACCGATGTTAGCCGGCCAGACGCCAGGGATGGTGATGTTAATCCGGTTTTACGTACGCAGTATATTGCTGCCAATGTATGCCTCATAGAGGCATGCACGGCTTTTCTCTCCTGTTGTTTCGCAGCAGACTATCCTCGATAGATCTGCTGCGCGTGGGTTGATACTTTCTCAGTTAGTATAATGAGGATCTCTACTAACTCATCATTCCTTATTATTTCATAGATGTCCCTGGTGGGTATGGCTTGCCTCTCTACAGAGGCAACTCGTGCGTGTACTGGGCACTCGAAGATTACGTGTTCCGGGCTGCCTATCTCAGCACCACATTCACAAACTGCTTCAGGCGGTTTCCCTATTCGGTGCAAGTGCACCGGGTAGGGTCCGTGACCTGTCAAAAAGTGCACTAATCCTTTGGATGGAAGAAATTTTAACTTCATCCTTTCTCTCACTGATGGTAGGAAGGAGTGTACGCACCTGGCTGTTTCAGATGAATCCCAGTCCCGTTGCCAAATATCGTTAATGGCTTCGTTCATTTCTATTTTATTTTCACAGACCCTCCAAATTATCCTTTCTACTTGAATGAAGTCGTGTCTTTTCAACCAATAGACCGCCGCCCTTTTCCTGACTATTAAATCAATAGGGTAAAGCCCCATAATCACCGTGAGCCCATCCGTAGGTGTGGTCCCAAAAGCCCCACCCGATCTCATTATGATATTCCTTTGCACTCTTTTGACAGCCAACGAGGGGCTGACCAGTCTGAGCCTATGAGCTCAGGAGCTCGCACCGTAGCCCATAATCGAGGCGAGTAAACTGTTATGATTCAATTTGGTTACACTTGGAGGCAGATGGAACCTCCTCTGTCCTATTGAAATTATTTTGTTATACAATGCTAAGGTTTTATTTGCAACTCGCTCGATATGAGCATCAAAGTGCAGTCTCTGGTCAAGATAGACACCCAGGTATCTGGCAACTATTTTCCGGCCAATTCATTCGCCTGCAAGTCTTATGATTGGGTCTCTTTGCAAATTTCCTTTGAAGAGCATGTAATTGGACTTCCTGGTGCAACTGATAGTTTTAACTTGTTGCACCAGCTCTGAATTATTTCCGTGGCCACAGAGGCTCTGTCCTCCATCTGACGTCTTGAGTTCGATTGAACCAGAACGAGAAGATCGTCAGCATAGGCTACTGCCCCCAGTATCCCCGCCTCTTGCAGCAAGTTGTTCAGCAGCGGCTCCATATTTATATCCCAGAAAACTGGGCCAAGAACGGAGCCCTGAGGGCAACCCTTGGTTATCCTCTTTGAGACGGTTCCATCTGGGGATACCAGCTCCACAAGTCTCTCCTCGCAGTAGGCTCTCAGACAACCATATAGTGAGCCGGGACACTCCATTTCCCTTAAGCGGGAAAAGAGCGCCGGCCACCAAAGGTTGTCGAAAGCCCCCGCTATATCAATCATGATCCCGGTAACATATGTACATTGCGATGAGTGGACAAGCCTGGCCACCTGATTTATGGCGTCCTCCGTGGACTTGTCCCTCCGGAAGCCATACTGCCACTCATTCAGACCACATAGGAATCGATGACTCGCCAATCTGTCAGAGAGTAATTTCTCAAGAAGCTTCCCCAGTATATCGATAAGGCAAATTGGTCTGTACGATTTGGGATTTAAAGGGTCTCTGTCCGCTCCTTTGCTCAAGATAACAACATGAGCTCGTTTTCAACACCTAGGATATTCCCTCTGTATTAAACATTGATTATACAGTTCAGCTAAAACTGGAACCAACTTTGGAGCTAAATGTTGTAGCACTTCTACAGGAATCTTATCCGGTCCTGGTGCTTTCCCCCTTTTTAGGGATTGAATTTTCTCTATACGAAAATGGGTATACCTGAAGCTCATTAATATACGGCTGTCGAAGTTCCTCTCTTAACTGGGTTTCTTCTTGCTAGTCTTCCTCTATGACATCATCTGGCAACAACACTTCTAGTAACCTTTCAGCTGTGGTTCGCCAATCTGTTGTGGCTTCTTGACCACAACGCAGAGATGACAACACAGTGGGGGCTCTAACTTTCCCTCTTACTATCTTATAGGGTGTTCCCCAGGGGTCCAAGCACATGTTTCCCCTTACAATTTTTTCCCAGCTTCTGTGCCTAACTTCCTGGATTTTGGCTTTGTACTCTATTTTCTTACGTCTGTAAATTTCTAATAGGTATCTTCTCTGATCTGATAACGTTTCCGCGATCGTCTCACAGATCGACGAAGGTCATCGAGCTCCGTGGACCATGATAAAGAACTCGGTGCTGTCGACCTTCTCGTGTCCGGGACAACTTCCTCAATCACCCTCTGAATTGAAAGATAAAGTTCTTGCGCGTACGCGTGAACATCCAGGGGCTCTCCCAACTCTGGAGGATCAAAACGTTGGAGAAGCAAGTCCCAATTCGTTTTCCCAAAGTTCTTGACTAACTGCCACTGAGCCGGTTCAGAAACAATTTCTCCAATACTGAACTCTATGACATTGTGGTCACTATTGACCACTTTATCTAAAACTTTCCAATCATGGATTTTTGTCATAATACCTCCTGTGGCTAGTGTAACATCGATGTTGGATTCAACACCCGCCCTGTTACAAAACTTGGAGGAGTTCCCCCCCCCCCCCCCCCCGTCGTTAAGAACATGCAGGTCCAGCTCCATGATTAGATCTTCAAGTATAGCTCCTTTCTCATCACGAGTATCGCTAAACCAGATCAGTGACTTTGCATTTGCATCCATCGTTATTATAAGTTGCTTAACCACTAGTGCTCGAAAAATAGTTCTAACTTGTATTAGATAAATATATATATCATGTGCATACTGACAATGAACATTGGTGATATACCAACTACTATTATGAAGCAAAACTTGAATTACAACAATATGTTCATTACAAAATTGTGTCAGTTTGACTACTCTTATGGCTTTATTAAGAATGACGATGGATGCCATAGGCTGATCACCGTGTATTATGACTTGCGATGTAACAGGCATACTTGGGATCTTGCCCCTACAGACGTATGCTTCCCGTAGACAAAGAATATCTACTTCCTTGTCCTCAGCAACTTTTCTAATTTCTTGCGTAGCAGTCAGAGACCAGGTGAACATAACCAATCACCATTTGTTTATAAATATTTCCAAGATCAAAAACTTTATTTCTACGTCTATATACTCTTTTAACTAAAGCCAGTAATTGACTGTATTCTAAAGTATGTTATAAGAAGCCAAAAGATCCTTCAGAACTGAGAATGTAACCCTGGCGCCGTCCGGGTGCCCATAACGCAACTTAGCGACTTACTAAAAAATTCTAATAAATCGTCTCCGGCGTTCATCGTCATACAACTACATCTATCACTATTTATTTTCTCACTTTTCTCAGTTTTGGCCAACTAAAGGTCATTATTCACGAGCGCCACAAAACCCTTAGGACTCTTGGGACCGATGACTTTAGCAGTTTGACCAGGGGAAATGCCAGGGCCTAGCAAAAAAATGTTCAAATGTTTGTTAAGCTTATGGGACTTAACTACGGGATCAACAGTTCCTAAACTTACAAACTACTTATGAACTAGCTAAGACTAAGGACGGCACAAATATCCATGCCCGATGGGGGATTCGAACCCCCGACTGTAGTGGCCGTGAGGACCGTGACTGGCGCGCCGCAGACCGCTCGGCCACCGCGGCCGGCAGTGGGGCTAGCAATAGGGCTGCAGCCCTCACCCCCACCCCCAGGTGCCTTCGTGCCCTGTACTCTGCAGGTGATTCTCCAAAATCATTGAGAAACAGAGAGAAGGAAGAAGAGAAAGAAAGATAGAAATCTCCTTAATTTGCTGTAATACGAAATTCAAAGCCCCTAGGCCCAAATACTAGCTTCGCTAGTGTGTTTTACCCTATCAAAATATAGACCAATCCACCAACTCGGCTTTTTGCTCCCGATCAATTATTATGATTCCCTCTGAGGTGTGGAATGCTATTCTTCCGTAAGGAATCAATGTGGCTAACTTCCATCGCGCGCGATAATCAGAGAGAAGAGCCCTACAGATAATGCTAACCTTTCGGAACCGCACACTTCATGCGTGCCAAAGAGTGGTGATGTTCGACGAAATGCTTCTCACTTGGAGGTGCCAGTAGTATCGTCATTTGCTTGAAAATGTGATTATTTCACGATTTTGGGGAATCTAAGGAAAACGTTTATCGCTTCACTACACAGATTTTGGCGATCACACCGGGGGCAAGCCGCCATTACCCATCTCGTCAGTTATAAGAAAAAGGGAAAATGCGCATTAGTGTTTTTTATGAAATGATTTAATAGTCATTATTTCTATAACTGGATTAACTTTTTAATAAGGTCAGAAATGGAACATTTTAATGGCTACTTAACAATCAACATTCGAAACTCCAACTATTAAAAATTCTCTTCTGGGTTGCACCCTTCGATTCCCCAGAAAGTAGCATATGGACACTCTTGAACACAGCTGCTGGGCAGTAAATTCTGTTCATGGCACCTGTACGGAGTACTACGTTAGATCTATCACAACAGTGCTGCATTTCCTAAGCAGTCAAGAGGCAATCGGAAGTTGGTCTACTCATACCAGTCTTTTAGTATATTGTTTAAAGTCATTTTTGTACATTAGGAGGGAAATAATATGTACAGTAGGATTGTAACGTGTTATTCTCGAGTTGTAGGTCTACCTCATAGTGTACATCTCATAAGAACTCCTTTTTTTGTAAAAGAAAACATGACCTTGCTGCTGCCCAGCTAAACCAACAGCTGGCTTTCTCGCTTTGGATGTGTGCATTATGAAATGTATTTATTAAAATATACATGAATATAAGAAATATACGCTACGAACAGAGTGTACGGACCAAGAATATGAAAATAAGCGCTTAAAAACAACGAACCTGTATCCAAAATCAGCACTAAATATAATTGGAGAAAAGGGGGAATGTAAGAATTATTAGGCATAATCCTAAACATCTCGTACTTGGAATTGATTATCGTGTTGTCTGTTATGGCAAAATATTTTATTTTTTCCAAAATTATATTAGAAATTCTTTCATTACAATTACATGCCACCATGTGAAAGAAACCACTGTTTGAGAATCACATCAGTTATTCACATGAAGTGATAAGTGCCATCGACAAGGGATCTCAAATGGATACCATATTTCTAGATTTACAGAAGGCTTTAGACACTGTACCTCACAAGCGGCTTCTAATGAAATAGCTTGCTTATGGAATGTAGCCACAATTGTGCGATTGTATTAGCGATTTACTATCAGAAAGGACACAGACCGTAGTAATTTCCGGTAAGTCATCGAGTAAAACAGAAGTGATATCTGGCGTTCTCCACGGAAGCGTTATAGGTCCCCTACTCTTCCTTGTGTTTATAAACGATTTAGAAAACACTCTGAATAGCTGTCTTAGACTGTTCGTAGACAAAATTTTTACATAGTGCGAAAATTGGCAATTAACACTAAATAATAAAAAGTGTGAAGTAATACATATGACCACTAAAAGAAATTCGCTTAACTTCAGTTACACGATATATAACTCAGACCTTAAGGTCGTAAATTCTACCAAATACCTAAGAGTTACAATTACGAACAACTTAGGCTGAAGACAGCACATAGAAAATATTGTGAGGAAGGCGAATCAGAGGTTACGTTTCATTGGCAGAGCGCTTCGAAGATGCAACAGCTCCACCAAAGATACTGCCTACATCACACTTGTGCGTCCTCTCCTGGGATACTGTCGCCCACTGTGGGACCCTCACCAGGTGGGACTGACGGAAGACATTGAGAAGGTTTAGAGAAGGGCAGCTCGTTTTGTATTATCACCTCACAGGTGGGAAAGCGTCACGGAAATGTTGCAAGATTTGAGGTGGAAATTATTTAAAGAATGACATTATTCGTTGCGGTGAGATCTGTTTGCGAAATTTCAATCACTGACTTTTGTTTGCTAGCCCCGACCTACATAGGAAGACATGCCCATCCCAATAAAATAAGAGAAATCGGATTGAAAACGGAACGATATAGGTGTTCTTTCTTCCTGCGAGCTATTGGAGAATGGAACGGTAGAGAAAGGTTATGAAAGTAGTTAATGAACTCTCTGCCAGGCACTTAAATGTGATTTGCAGAGTATCTATGTAGATTTAGATGTAGATATAGAGGCTTTATACAGTCTTTAAATGATTTTTTTTTTTTACTTTCACTATACACCGCGCGGTATTAAAAGTTTACACTGGTTCAGAGCTGCCGGCCGCGGTGGCCGAGCGTTATTTATAATTAGTTAGGAGAAACTCTCTGTTAATCACGCTACAGAGAATAATTTCTTTTCGTCACCAAATGTTAAAGTATGACACTAAAGAATATGCCACAGAAGAGGCAACGCACTCGTTTACTTCATTTTTATGATTCAATTCGTTTCCTTAACCAAATTTCTGGTCAATATTTGATAGAAAAAAATCAAATAAAATTAAAAATAAATGAAAAAAAAATTAAAAAATCATGCGTGGTTCTTGCGCGGCAATTGCTCTTCAAAGTTAAGAGAAGTTCATCGAATAAAGACCACCTGTAAGCGAAGCAGACGATAAAGTTCAGACATGAACGACACCACTGCGAAAGCAGTAAATTTTCGTGAAGAAGAACGTTGCAGGCGAAGCTTCGCCGAATAACACACATTAAAAAAGATAAATAAATAAATAAAAATAAAATAAAAAGTGGCTAAAGGAGCACACATGGGAAGACATTTACTGTTAAGTATCGGACAGCAACCACTTTCTTTCATAAAGGCAGATTAAGCCGACGCCGATGAAGGCGATGTTGGCGAGCGGAAGAACGGGTTGAAGGGGAGGAAGGAGACCCGGGAAAAAAAGCGTTATGAGGCGCGTCAGTCACAGTCTGTACGGCTACTACAGTCGGGGGTTCGAATCCCCCCTCGGGCATGGATATTTGTGCCGTTCTTAGTATTAACTAGTTCATAAGTAGTTTCTAAGTTTAGGGATTGATGACCCTGTAGTTAAGTCCCATAAGCTCTACAAACATCTGAACATTTTTGGTTCAGAGCGTAATTAATCATGTATGTTAAATAGACGGTCTAATAATAAATAAAACTGGGAAAAGCTTACTAAAATCTACAAACATAATTTTTAAAATTACTCCTCTACATCTTCACTTTTCCTTCTTACTCAGCAGCGAAGTGTTTCTTGAGTGCTTCCCAGCATTTCACAAAGACAGATAATGATGTGAACAGTCGCTGAACTACACCATAAAATGTAGCGAACTGACAGATTATTTAAATGCATCATTAATGACCAAGTTCCAACTATAGGCACAGCGAGAGATATAACCAGCGTTTGGATTTTTTCGAGAATACGAACTTGAGTACAACTATTCTTACCCTTCATGTTGTTTTCGTAATCATACGATTGCCTCCGACTATCTCTAATGGTATACGAAGGTTATATAATGTCTGAAGCAACGTTTCTGTGGCACCTTTTCGAGTAGTGTCATTGACTTCAGAAAAATATTCAATTCCAACTGGCTTGGAAAACATATACACCTCTCCTAAATCCAGGCTTAACTGCTCCTTGCCACTTAAATCTTATGTAGAGTCCAATATTATTGAATCATATTTATTTCTGAGTACGATAATCTTCATGATAGCTACAATTCAATCGAGAATTATTTGATTTTGTATGTCCTTACATAAGTAAGTAAACAATATTCCACGTTTAGCACCACGATTAATATTTTCTTTTATTACGGGATCGAACTTACACTGAAAAGTTTCCATTATCTTGATTTCCCAATATTTAATGGTCACCTCTTCCAAGGAGACTGCATGGACATCTGGTTTTAGAATCTTTTAATATTTATGGTGCGTGAAATTCAGAACTCTAATAACAATCAGCCAAAGCCAATCGAAGAACTCTCGAAAATTCTCTAGAAAATCAACTTTAAAGTTTCGGAAAGTAAAAAAAAAGAAGGTCTAAGGGTCCGTGGTTCGAATCCTGACGTAACAGGTTTTCTATTTTTATTCGTTGTGTTCGAATACTTACACAATTGAAGACATTGGGGGTAAATAATGGTAAACCTCAAATTTTGTATTTTTAATGTATTTGGTACAAACAATCATATGCGACAGAATGTTTCATTTGCTTCAAGTAGTAAATGAAGCTGCAAAGAGACGACAAATATAAATATTAAAACATATAACAGAAACTAGTTTTCAAACATACAAGTCGTCATTTCTCAACACTTTATAAATGAGGGTAATCATTATTTTCATCCGAGGTCTTCAATTTTAATATCCAATGGTAATTCTTAGGAAAATTGGCCGTATTTTTGTATATTCGTAATTTTCTATATTTTATAGAATATATTAATGAAGAAGGTTTCAATCAAAAAAACATATGTCAAATTTTTTACAGTATTGGTTTCACTATTAGTTGACGACGGTAGTCTTTGGTTGTTCAGTTTGTCAAGAGCTACTAAACATTTTCTGAAAAGTCATCTCCATAGCTAATAATGGCTAACCTACTCAACCATCGTTTTAGGTTCTTTATACATATAAACAAATTGACACAACCCGTGGAATTAGAGAGTCCAAAATGTTTTATATAACTGGACTGGAAAACAACGAAAAAAATATCTGTCACACCGGGACTCGAACCACCGACTCCGTGGTTGTGAGTTCAGAACGCTATCACGCGCCGACGCCAAGTGGTGCTGCCTTTTTAATTATTGGTACTTACGTGTACTTAGCAAATCTTCAAAGTCGATATTCTCGAGAATTGTTGATACTTGCATCGAATTGCTGTGGCTGATTGTTATTTGAGTTTTGAGCTTCACGTACCGTAAGTATCAAAAAATTCTAAAATCCGATACCCATGCGGTCTCTTTATTAGTGAAAGATTTCTTTCGGCAAAGGAAAATACTACGGAAAATATTCTTAATAAAACTAATGTCTTGCTCTTTTCTTCCTTATCAATTTGATGTTGAGTTCCTGATCCATTAATTTTGACCTTTTTATTCTCTGTTAAAGCTCCTTCCACTTGCACATTTCAGACATGTGTTGCGGGGCAGTTTATGGATAGAGAGAAATTTTGACAAGCTTTGCCGGTTTCTTACACAAGAAAACCAGAAATCGACTTGAATAACTTACAAAAAAGCAATACACAGCATCTTTTATTAAAGAATAGTCAGGGCCAGGTTAAGGCACAATCGACACAAGTGGCCGCTAGAGACGCCAAGCTCAGGAGTGCCGAAAACCCATGACGTAAAATATGCGTGACATAAACATGTAATATTTTCCTTTGTAGACACCCTATACGGGGCGTCCCAGCTATCTTGGTCACCAAAAATATCTCTGGAACAACAACAGCTATCGTAAAACGACTTTCACCGGTATCAATGTAAGGCTGGGGCCTGGGGCCCATGAATGAACAAATTTTGAAACGTTCTAAAACGAAAGCATTTGTGTATTTTAACACAATGGTCTGTATTTTTTTGAATTGGACACCTTATATTATTTCTTCAGCAATCGATAACATGACAAATCACATAAACAATGGCGTTGATTGCATCGCAATAGGCCAATATTATCCTGAGATATTGCGAAGTAAAGTTGACGCTTGTAATGCGCGAAACACGCGGCTAGCGCACGTCCAGAGACTCAGGCAAGAACCCCATGAAGCTTATGACATGCGCTAGCCGCACGTTTCGCTTATTCCAAGCGTCAACTTCGCTTCGCAATATCTCGGGATGAAATTGGCCTATTGCGATGCAATCAACGCCATTGTTGATGTGATTTTTCATGTTATAGATTGCTGAAGAAATAATATAGGATGTCCATTTAAAAAACATAAGTTTGTGTTAAAAACACATATGCTTTAGTTTTAGAATGTTTCAAAATATGTACATTTATGAGGCCCAGCCTTACTTTGATACCGGTTAAAGTCGTTTTACAATATCTGTTGTTGTTCCAGAGATATTTTGGGTGAATAAAAAGTTCAAATGTTTGTAGATCTTATGGGACTTAACTACAGGGTCATCAGTCCCTAAACTTACAAACTACTTATGAACTAACTAATACTAAGGAGGGCATAAATACCCATGCCCGAGGGGGGATTCGAACCCCCGACCGTAGTGGCCGTGCAGACCGTGACTGAAGCGCCTCAGTCCCCTCGGCCACCGGAGCCGGCATTTTGGGTGAGCAAGATAGCTGGGACGCCCTGTATATTATGATGTATTGTATCTTCCGTGTACGTAATAAAAGTGTAAATTGTGCATCAAATACTATTTTTTCCGCGTGAGAATAGCCCTGCGGTCTGAGCCCCCATGTCCCTGATTGTGCAGCCACTCCCGCCGGATATTAGGTGTTCTGCCTTGGAGATGGGTGTGTGTGTTGTCATTTGCATAAATTAAAAATAAATTGCTTTTCAAAATTCAATTCTCACCTGACGATGGAATATTCGAAAGGCAATTCCTAACTTAATAAATACCGTTTTGCAAAACGTTAGAAAAGTTATTCATATTTGCTATTGTTACTATGTCCTGTCAAAGATCGACGTAAAATTCAGTTAACGAAAGACTTTCTTTTCATATACAATAATATGCACTAGCACATGGTACTGAAGTCAGTGTCGGCTTGCGATTATGCCGCACACACTTCGTATTAGAGGGGAGCGATCACAGCTTGGAGAACGTTGCCATCCAATCCCATTTCAATCGAGGCATGTCGTTTTAAATTACGTGTAAAAGCTTCCATTCAGCAGCGAAATAGTTATTAAGAGTTTTGATTCATAACACTCAACTGCTCTTGGTGTATAAATACCGATATGCTGATGCTCAATAATGAGGAAATATCTTTTTATGGCCATACAATGACGCGCCGGAATCATCCGTGGCTCCACTTCGTCATGTTCCCACTGCGTAGGCAACAACAGTGACATACAATGTGGTAGTAATTATTGATTTCAGGTCGTAGTGTTCAGTCTCGTAGAGACTTGTACATTGTTCTGTGTCGGTTTGTTCAGTACGTCTGTGATGGGACTGTATTTTTTTCTGTGTTCGTAACGAGTCAGCCGACGAAAATGTGCCCGAAAAGGAGAAAAACGAAAACATCCTGTGATTATGGAAGACGAAAACCACAGGAAACGAAGGAAACTGAAAAACAGACTAAGGCTATGACAAAATTATTTACGTCATTCTCTACTGTAACGAAATATCTTTCAAAGATGATATTTCTCCAAACAGATATATTACTGTGAGCTTAGGTGATGACCTCGTGACAGTACAACCATTGCTGGTGCATATAATAACTTACCTTATTTGACTGTTGCCAAAATAAAATATAAGCTTCTAAAATATACTACTATGTTTTGAGAAACATTGTATGCGTGGTATATTATAGAATCACCTAAATTGTTTTTTAGTTATATTTCTGCTTGGACAAGGATACAGTACATTGCCTACAATTACACAAAGACATTCAAAAAAGTTTGTTGGTGCCGCGGTGTTCGTAGCGGCGCCGTGCGGCATGCTGGAACGAAGCAGTGCGAGTTAGTTTTGTGGTTATTCGCACCAAGTGTGACAGCCGTTTTCCGATGCAAAATGCCATGAAAAATTTTCATTGTGCAGCAATTCCAATGGCAAATTATCAATGTTTCGAGCATCTACCGTTGTATTTTTTGAAAGTGAATCATGGGGTTCGGTAGGTGGATGCCTGAACGTAAATAGATCATTTCCTATTGTAAAATGTAATGACATGTTTTAACAATAGAGAAATCATTGCAAATTTTCAATATTTCAAATGATTAGTGTCTTTAAATTGAAACATGAGGCTCGGTAGGTGGATGGGTGAACGGAGATGGATCAGTTTTTATTATAAAACAATATGATACATTTGTAACAAAACGGATATCTCTTATTGACGCCGGCCGCGGCGGCCGAGCGTCCTGCTGCGCGCCGGTCACAGTCTACACGGCCACTACGGTCGGGGGTTCGAATCTCCCTTCGGGCATGGATATTTGTGTCGTACTTAGTATTAGCTAGTTCATAAGTAGTTTATAAGTTTAGGGACTGATGACCACGTCATTAAATCCCATAAGCTCTACAAACATTTGAACATTTGAATCTTATTGAAGGAAAATATTTATTTTCATAGAAGGACGATCAGTATCAATCAATAGCTGCTAGTAATACAAAAAAGACACTTGCAAGGAAATCGCAAAAACTGCAACCCAGGCAGTCACTTTAAATTTGTCGGTATAAATTCATGCCGACGTTTCTCGTCTGTCACTGGTTACGTCATATTCAGTTAGCGTTGACTACAAGATATGTGTGCATTGTTGACCTATGTGCATTACTGAAGCTCCGTCGACGAGCCCCATGACCGTAATATAAACTTTTATGAAACATATTTCCGAAAAGTAGTACACCAAATATGAAACCTAAAATTTTGCAGATTTACTTATCTGATCTACTCGTCCGTCCGTCAGTCAGTAACACAGATAATTAAAAGAAGCAAGCAAATGACGCCACTCGGAAAGTATGCCGTTATGCAAAACCACTCACTGAAAGGATGCTGTCAGAGAAACCTACATAACTGTGTAAGCAGTCAGGATAAACCGACATTTCATTTACATGCAATTAAACATCAACTACGCACTTTACTGAATAGAAATAGAATACTGAATAGAAATTCTGATCATATGTGAAGTACACTAGCGGCAAAACACAAACAATACCTTCACTACGCGATAGCAATGGTAATAGTACTGACGACAGTACTGCTAAGGCAGAATTACTAAACACAGCTTTCCGAAATTCGTTCACCAAAGAAGACGAAGTGAACACTCCAGTATTCAATCCAAGAATAGATGCCAGCATGCGAAACTTAGAAGTAGATGTTCGTGGAGTAGTAAAACAACTTAAGTCACTAAACAAAAACAAATCTTCCGGGCCGGATTGTACAACAACTAGATTCCTCTCAGAGTATGCTGATGCAATTGCTCCGTACTTAGCTATAATTTACAACCGATCACTCAGCGAAAGATCTGTACCCAAAGACTGGAAAGTTGCCCAAGTTACTCCAATATTCAAGAAAGGCAATAGGAGTGATCCCCAAAATTACAGGCCTATCTCATTGACGTCGATTTGCAGTAGGATTTTGGAACATATACTTTGTTCGAATATTATGAACTACCTCGAAGAGAACGACCTATTAACCAATAGTCAACACGGATACAGAAAGTATCACTCTTGCGAAACACAGCTTGCCCTTTATTCATTTGAAGTGTTAAGTGCCATCGACAAGGGATCACAAATCGATTCCATATTTCTGGATTTCCGGAAGGCTTTTGACACTGTACCTCACAAGCGGCTTCTAATGAAATTGCGTGCTTATGAAATATCTCCCCAATTGTGCGGTTGGATTCACGATTTCCTATCAGAAAGGACACAGTTCGTTGTAATTGACGGTAAGTCATCGAATAAAACAGAAGTGATATCTGGCGTTCCACAGGGAAGCGTTATAGGTCCCCTACTCTTCCTCGTGTTTATAAACGATTTAGGAGATAATCTGAATAGCTCCCTTAGACTGTTCGCGGATGATGCTGTCGTTTATCGGTTAGTGAAGTCAACAGAGGATCAAAAGCAACTGGAGTACTGTTGCCCCTTGTGGGACCCTCACCAGGTGGGACTGACGGAAGATATTGAGAAGGTTCAGAGAAGGGCAGCTCGTTTTGTTTTATCACGTCACGGGGGGGGGGGGGGGGGGAGCGTCACGGAAATGTTGCACGAATTGGGGTGGAAATCATTAAAAGAAAGACGTTATTCATTGCGGCGTGATCTATTTGCGAAGTTTCAATCACCGACTTTTAGTTCTGAATGTGAAAATATTTTGCTAGCACCCACCTACTTAGGGAGACATGACCATCCCAATAAAATAAGAGAAATCAGATCGAAAACGAAACGATTTAGGTGTTCTTTCTTCCCGCGCGCTATTAGAGAATGGAACGGTAGAGAAAGTTATGAAAGTGGTTAATGAACCCTCTGCCAGGCACTTAAATGTGATTTGCAGAGTATCTATGTAGATGTTTGATAGCCACACATGATATTTTTGATGGTAGTTAGAGAGTAGTACTAATGTTCAAATGTGTGTTAAGCTTATAGGACTTAACTACGGGGGTCATCAGTCCATAAACTTACAAACTACTTATAAAATAACTTGTACTAAAGACAGCATAGGCATCCATGCCTGAGGGAGGATTCGAACCCCCGACGGGGAACGGCCTTGGGCATCGGACCGTACTTCCTCAATGCGCTCGGCCACTCGGTCGCGGTACTGCAGTAGTACAAATAATTTTGTTTAATTGTATGGATCATATATTAAACGGCTGGCACTAGACAGACATTTTAAACTGCGTGTTGTGCCACGGAAGCCGTGTTTTGAGAGAGGAGCTTTTTTTCTGCTTAGTGGGGAAAACTGGACAACATAAGCTGCTGCCGGTCGACCGACAAAAATCTTTTAGCAGACAATAAAAGTTTTACAACAATTCGCGTTGTTTGTGTGGCGTGTTGACTCATAAGGTGGTAGCAAAATGTGCGAGACGGTGGCGACGTGAAGTTGCGTCAGATTTTTAACAGGCAGCTTGGGAGCTTGAGATCTACATTCTCATTGGCTAGAAACAATGTGGTAGAGCCACCAATGTGTTGCTACAGCCCTTATCATGAACTGTCTGGAACAGTTGCGTCTTGGATGCAATGATGTGAAAATATCAAAATATATATACGGCTGACTGGGCTGCGAAAAGTCTCAATCTCTGTGGCTGCCTGCGCGGCGAGCGCGGTACGCTTCTGTGAAAATAATTACCAGCTCGCTGTGGTTTTGCCTAATGGCGTAAACAACTGAGCGCAGTGTTCAGTGTTGAGTTGCATGCTTCACATGTAATTACAGCACTTTCGCAGAGCAAGCAGTGGACATTTTTGCCCGTCCACAATAATTAGTCTACCTCTGCAGACAATAGCGAGAAGGCACAACGGTGGGCTGGTTTGCTACTGCAGCGTACGCTGCCAATTTAATTTTGACCTTGGAAGCTAGTGATTCTTCACTTCATCAACTGATAGAAAGTTTTCGTGCACTGACACAAAGCATTTTTTTCTGCATCGTACTTTCCGTGCAACGACACTGACATCAGTACATCATTACTCCCTGTATTTACTGCAACAGTCTCTTCTATTTCAATTCAATAGTAGAATCTAGTTTAGGTGTGACACTTCAGCCACCCTCTGATAGATATTTCTCTTCTGATATTTATTCTGTTTATATTTGCCGTTTGGATTATTCGAACGATACCATAAATAACTGAATACTGTCCTTTAGCATTATCTTTCATTGTTGTCATAACTTTATTTACCTATGTTTTTCAGAATTTTAACGAGAACAATCCTAACGTTTATCTCTCAGTAGCACAGCACTTTTCTTTTACTGAGACACTGCTTAACCCTTTCATTCCCAGTGTTGTTCCTGGACAACAATGTATTTAAAGTGGATTTACACCGTATTTTGTGCATCAGTCCTACGGCATGTAGCCACTTCTGAGGCACTAATCTGTCCATCTTGGAGGTTGGCTGAGTTGCCGTCTGTACGTGGCTGAGAATGTGAGCGTGAGTGTGGTTCCTTTTATTTTATTCCAGCAGTGAATTGTCTTGTCTTTGGTGCTTTGGTATCCTAGAATCGTTGATCTGGCAGTGTTAACTATCAACAAAATAACGTCCAAGTAATAAAATAACTCGATACAAACGTCTGTGTTGTGCATGAAACATACAAAAGTCAATAGTTCGACCAATAATTTTGAACCACATATTTTGATGTTTACTGTACTATATTAATACAGAAAACACGGAATTTTACTTTTTCCAAAGCTGATTGCATAATGTGGGACTGAAAGGGTTAATACACCATTCCCGTACCCGATGAGGCCATTTAATAAGGAATATTTTTATTTTCTACTTACAGCAGTTGTCGATACGTTCATTTTGGGCACATTTAAGAACCTATTACATTCTTGGATTGAAACGTGCACTGCATTCTGATGTCTAGCCTGCGTGTCACGATATATTTGTTCCACATGCAGAGCTCACCATTTTAGGGCAATTTGTTTTCGTGTTTCTTCAAGGTCATTTCCAAGTAAAGGCACTGGCGCCAGTACAACATTACTCACTGTAGTTACCGCAACATCCTCTTATATTACAACTGAATTATAGAATCAAGTGCAGGCATGACACTCTGCCACCCTCTGATAATATTTTTATTCTGATATTTATTCTGTTTATATTTGCCCTTTGGATTATTAAAACGATACCATTAATGATTGAATCCTATCTATATATTTATACAAAAATGAATGTTTGTCTGTATGTCCTCTATGTGTTCATAAACCATTCATTCGATTGCAATGAAAGTTTGGTGAACTGTTCACCGTACGCCCACGAAGGGTCCTGATCCTAAAACAAAAGAGCACGACACATTTCTCAGGAGATATGACGTCATAAATAATGAGAGGCCACCGCGTGAGAATACCCACATTTATGCGTCAATTATTGGAAAATGGAAGTAGTTAAGGACCTGAAACCAAGTTTACATGTAATTTCGGACATTTTTGAAGCGTTGTGTAACTGCCCCCCCCCCCCCACCACACACACAAAAAATGATGAAACGAAAAGAAGTCTACTGTTCACAACAGTTTCGCTATTGATGCCGTAAAACTGTCGCATCAGGTATGACCTTGTAAACAATATAGTTGCAAGAAACTGCCGCATAATGCGACGAGACTTGATTCACACAGTAGTTAGTGACTTGCAAAAACTTTGAACATAATTTCAAACCTTTATCGAACTTTTTCTCGGTGACAACCAAAGAAAAATTATGAAAGGAAGAAAGTTTCTCTTTTACTACTTTTCCGCTGTTCAGGAGCAAAACTACTGCATTCGGTATGACGTTACAATTTATAATTTCTGCACTACAAATTGTAGCCGCATGAAATTTTACCGACAGTATACATATAGCTGAATGTACCTTCGAAATTGTGTCATGAGATATGAGCACATTAACAGTAACGATCACAGAAAACAGCCCTATCACACACCGAGATTTAATCTACTACTTCTTTATCACTTATTGTATTCGCAACAGATTTTAAAGACATACAGCACTTATACAAATGAATATATACCTGATAAATTATACAGCTGTACAACATATTACTCATTAAATATGAGATCGTGCGAATTTGATAATGCCATTTGTACTTTGATTGATATCTTTCTTTGTTTGGATACTGCACGTATAATTTTGTACATTTTGCAAGACAGCCTTTTTTCTTATATATTCTCCAATAAATATAACATGTTTTGAGAAAAAAAGGACATGGACAGCGAGAGAAGAGATAGGAGAAGTACTAACTCAAGGCAGGAATAAATAAATACCCGGGCAACGCCGGGTTTTTAGCTAGTTCTTTATAATTATCTTCCATTTTTAATTTGTCATAACTTCATTTGCCCTTGATTTTAAGATTTTTAATTATAATAAATAACTTAAAAACCTTTCATCAAAACAGAACTTTTCTGATACCGAGACATTGCTTAACACCACATTCCCATACCTGACGGGGACATTTATCAGTGGATATTTCTATTTTATACTTACAGAAGTAGTCATTAGTTTCACATTAGACGTAGTTAAGTACCTCTTTCGTGTCTTAGATTGAAACGTACACTGCTTTCCGATGTCTAGCCTGCGTATATGCGTATCGTGATAGATTTGTTCCACCTGCAGAGGTAACCGTTTGAGGGTACAAATCATTGCAAATCAGGCCTTGCACGTAATATAAGGTGGAAGAAATTGTTTGTCAAGTTGTAGAGACAGACCGCTGGCATGTAAAGTTAAACTTGCTAGAAACGGAGGATCACTAACACGAATGTTACAATATATCAGTACTAAATTTGAATTTAGCAGTTGTAAACAAAGTAGAGTGACACTTTGTAATGCAAAACTTAACACATATCAGTAATATTCTCAGTGGATGGTTGAAGACAGGAACGAAATACGTAAATAACACTGCACAAATTTATAAAAGTAACTCTCATTCAACCCAGCTGTTCTCCACTTCTACAGGATTGGAGAGTTTTTTGTACACAAGTAATTACAACTGCTTGTGAATAAATAGTTATCTTTGAGAAGGCTGCTTGGACACTCACGGATAACCTAAAATTCCTCTATCCAGAAGGTAATATTGAATTAAAGATAATAGGACGGGTGAAGATCACTGTTTCATAGTCTTACGGAAAATTTCATTCCTAAATGTTATTTGTTCGTCTCATAATTGATACTTATTAAATCAATACTCTTTGTCATTGTTTCATACTGCCCTTGGCGTGAATGTTTGAAAGTCTGCTGTCTCAATTGATTGGGAGGAAGTTGGTGCCGCAATTGCTTGAGAGGTATATTGTGTCTCAAGGTCTGTTTGTGATGGCTGGAGTTTAATTCAATTAAAAATTTATTTTATCCATTGCTAGATACATCCTTCCTATCTCACGATGTTATGAACTGCCAACATCTACCTTAAACATAAGACAAAGTTTCAGACAAAGTATAAAGGTTTAGTCTTCATAAACATCAATTCTGTTGTTGTGGTGGTAGTATTGCTGTACTATTTACTTACGAATGCATACGAAAAACATTGATTATCTATTTTTATAAATAAATAAATATTTTGGTAAATAGCGGCTTTAACATTTTCTTGAGACGACAACGTCTGTGTCAGCAAAAGGAAACAAGCGCAGTTCATGGAGAGGCACATTATAATTCGTTGGCTGATACGAGATAAACATGTTATATTCCAACTCATACCGTTGATAACACAGGTATCCAAATTGCATCACCAAATAATGTAAGACTATATTTGATACTACATAATTCTACACACACACACACACACACACACACACAAACTATTTGCAGTTGGCACGTTGACAAACTGTACGCACTAACTGCAACTGAAGTTCTTTTCAGGTAATAACATTACTCCGTATTCGTAATTTCAGTCAAACAAGGTCGATCTTTCAATAAATTAACAGGGTTTTTTAAAACTCCAATATATCGACTTACAAGTAGACTTACAAACCTGAGCATTTTGTTCAATTGTTGTGAGTAGCAACGGAGTTGCCTTAGTTTTACGCGGTACCTAATCCTCATCCAGAAACTACTGTTTTTAATAACACACACCAGAAATTTGCTACGTATATCTGAAACACAAAACATGCCTGTTCCTGCCCCTGTTTCTCTTCTTGTTGCGTATAGTAAACACATTTCTCCCATTGTTTAATTTCACATCACAGCCCCTTGGGCTATTTAATTGCTCTCTAATACTCTCTACCTCACTAAATACTCTTAATAGGGGCTCCGAACTGGAATGTTCATTATAATAAATTTTACTTCGAACATTGATTAACACTGCCTCTTTGTGAAAGACATCAATAAATATACTCAATTCTTCATGTGTCCGAGCAAACATATATATTTTTTTCTTTTTTTTTTTGCTTATACTTTTAAAAGATTGTAAGAAGAAATGCCCATCTGAGATTGCTGTAATCTATTTGGGAGTTCTATACGTGGGCGTGACCTGAATAGTGCTCATCCACATCATTGGCCAACGTTCAAATGCGCATTCAGAATACCTGAAGTGCTTGATATTGCTCTGCACGTTCGCAAAGCCCCTCCAACGTCCGTTGTGCATGCTGTGACGTCAGACGCTCGGCACGTTTAGCTTATACGGTGGCATACATGCTCCGTGTGCCGGCGGCTTATGCCAGCCGCTACGCGGATGCAAACAAACGTGCGCTCGCTCGCAAGTAGCACAGCAGGCGAGACGCAAACAGAAACGTGATCGCCTCGCCGTGACCCAGCGCAGACAGACGCTTCGCGAGCCTGCTGAGCTGCAAGCTATGGCCTACCCGCCAGGACATCAAACTTTGCTGTGTGCGGCTGCAAATCCTGGCGTCTCTCTTGTTATAACGATTAACTACTCACTGCAGGTATAGCTCTCGTTTATTCTCTTTATAGCATGCAGGTGGCAACAGAATTAACATTGATTTCTTTTACGGTCACATTCTGTGTGACTGTATATACAGGGTGTTTCACTAAGTGTGTTTGCCTCTGTAACTTATAAAATAATAGGTGACGGGAAATTTTAATGCGGTAGGTCAACACAAGAAATGTTACACTTTCTGCGGAGCTATGAACATAGTTTATTGTATCATTTTCCAAAGAGTTACAGCACAAAGATATATTTTTTAAATGGAACAATATTTTTTTTTTCTATCGTGCATTGGATTCGTTGAAACAAGCTGCGTCCAAATCAGTTTAAACTATATTCCTATCAATGTTAGCTACAACCCTTCAAAGTTTAGGGGGCGGAGACTACGACTGCGTAGCTGACTGGCCGAGTGGCTATTCCCTGGGGCACGGCCCACTGTCTCATGACCACCAGCCAGTAAGCTACGCTGTCGTAGCCTCCGCCCCCTAAACTTTTGAAGGGTTGTAGCTCCCAAACTAACAGTGATGGGAATGTAGTTTAAATTGATTTGGATGCAGCTGGTTTAAACGAATTCAATACACTATAGAAGAAACTATTGTTCTATTTAAAAAATTATATCTTTGTGCTGTAAATCTTTGGAAAATGATACAACAAACTATGTTCATAGCTCCGCAGAAAGAGTAACATTTCTTGTATTGACCTACCGCATTAAAATTTCCCGTCACCTATTATTTTATAAGTTACAGAGGCAAACACACTTAGTGAAACATCCTGTATCTAATCTGTATTAATATACCGAGAAAGAAGACGCAGTGGTTAGAACACTGGGCTTGTGATGTTGAGAATCGACATTCAAATATGCCTCCGGCTAGACAGATACGCCAATGATTATTCGTGGTGTCCCTAAATCACTAGTGACAAATGGCGGGATGATTCCTTTGAATGTTCAACGCTGATTTCTTTCCTTATCGTTAATATAAGTAATAATAAAATAACATAAATGATATGAATAAAACAGTCTTAGCTGCAAACATTTTTTACTAGCTTACACCCGCGGCTCCGCTCGCGTGTTGGTTGATTATGATAGATGAGTTATCTCTTTGTAGTGTGCTATGAGACTGTTACTGTTGTAATATGTGTAAAGTAACGCAATGCACGCTTATCTACGAAGTTTAAATAACAAATAATTTCATGTAATTAATTTCACTCATTTTTGAGGATATGTCGTGATAAAGCGGAGCTGAAAAATATTCCTATCAGATTGCAGAAGTCTATGCACTTACCGTTTATCAGGAAAATAATTAGTGTAGATCAAATCACACATAAAAATGCACTCGTTTCGAAGAATCAAATCACGAAATTCAACAATAATGATTGTAATAATATCACAGATCGATGCGCGAAGCGTCAAAACGATTTTTTTTAAAGAGATGTATTAAAAGAAATTTCCTTTTTACTGCTTTATTTATTTATTTTATACTATATTTCCTTATTAGTATGCTTATCCTTGCACAGAAAGAGCTCTAGACATTGTAGCACGCATAGACCAAAGATATGGTCTATAACCTCCTTGCTATAGAGTCGCAAACGTCGTCGCTAGCCTTCAGTCCGAATTTTTTTTATAATTTGACGACTTTCAACCACCATATCTTCCACCCCCTTATAGCTATCGGCGTGGAACTGATATGGTGTACAACGGGAGACTTCGGACAACAATTACACACAGACCAAGCGTTTCCGTTCTGTAGTTTACGCTGCAGGGCGAAATATTAACACACACACACACGTAGAATTTTATGTTCACCGATAACTTTCCATCCAATATACTCCACCCTTTTACCATTATCAACCCTCAAGCAACAATGCAACCAATACAACCATTTTCAAAGAGTAAATATAATTTTCAAAGAGTTATTATTGTTCCGCATTTCGCGTTATATTCTTCAAATTACTAAATATCTATCAGATCGCTATAAAATCGTGCCTAAAACATTCCTCAGGTATAAATTAGTAACTGTAAAAATATTTAAGTCTTTGCGTCTTGCCTTTCAGACGTGATAAGCGTACATCGAACAGACATTCACATTAATATACATAGATAAATAGCTATACGGTCACCATAAAATCGTGCCTAAAGCATTCCCCGGGTAGACATTAGTAACTGTACAGATTTTTAGCTCTTTATGTCTTGTGGTCCAGACGTGATAAACGTACACCGAACAGACATTCACATTTATAGATATAGATAAGTTACTGACGCCTTTCGTCTACATTAGGCACCTTCAGATCATCTACAAAGAAAATGAGTAATTAGGAAAATCTGCTGACCCTAATTCGTGCGTGCATGCTTTATCCGATGGAGGAAATTTGGAGCTATAACTTGCGTATAAGATTACTGGCATGGGCAAGTCATGAAATTTGACATGGCCACCGAGAGAACAGATGAAGAGCGCTTGGTTTATGCGCTGCAACCTAGAATGGAAAAACGAAGAAAGAATGGAAGTGACCGAAAAATATAACTGAGAAAAGAGGACTGAGCAGCCGTGAAAACTGAATGATCGATGGCATAATACACCGTAATTGACTGCCAGGCACTGCATACATCATCCAAGTTACGGCCGCAGTTACATATGAACAGTGCGTGGCAGCGAGTTAAGGTAAATAACGCCATCGATCTTTCAGTTTTCGCGGCTCCTCAGTTCTCTTCTCTCGTTGATAATTTCTACGAGGTACTTATTTTCGATCACTTCCCTTCTTTTTTCGTTTTTTCCATTTTAGATTGCCGCCCTTATACCAAGCACTCTTGATCTGTTCTCACGGTGGCCATAACAAATTTCAAGAATTGCCCATGCCCGTACTCTCATATATAAATTATAGATTTAAATTGCCTCCATCTGGTAGTGCATGCATTCACAAATTACATCCAGCACATTTTCCTAATTACTCGTTTTCTTTGTAGATGATCCGAAAATGCGCAAAACGCGTCAGTAAACTTATAAAAGATATTTTTAACCAAGGCTGTTTTATTCCTATCATCCTTGAAACTGGTTGCTGCACCAGTCGCTGAATGGAATGGAACAAATAACGTAAAATATGAAATCAATCCGTACGCGTCCCCGCCTGTACTGGCCGTGTTGTCGACATGGCGTTAAAACGTAAGTTTTCTTCCTTGTTTCTTTATAACTAAATACTTAAGCCATCTACCCTCATGTGTAAATAACGGCGATAATAGACTTTGTCAGAAGTTTCAAGACATTTCATTATAAAAGAGATAAATAGCCGATGATAACACTGCAAAACTAAATGCACTTAAAAATGGATGTGACGTTCTGAGTGACAGATGACCATAGCAGTGTGGTCCAATAAGATAACAAAAACAACTTCTCATTATGGATCAGTTTTAAGTGGCATGGCTCGGTTAAACTACTGCTTACCATAGAAGAAATAGCTACAGGAATTCAATAAAGGAAATACGCAATCAGAAGTACGGAACTGGCACTTTTATTCAAAGATATCAATTACATTCAAGTCACAGAAAATTATTAAGGATCTTTGAATGTTACAAAAGTGGAACATGGTTATTAATCAGTGTACGACTTGTACTTTTCCAGTTAAGGGATGTTCTAATGGGCTAGTCTAAATGTCTACGAGTATGTCATCTCCTGCAACCCTACATTATGTATATTACAAAAGTATGTAGGTTATGTCTTTGTTCAAAAATGTTTATAAAGTTATCGGAACAAACTGCGTGGTCATCAAAATGTTCAAATGTCTGTAAATCTATCGGACCGAACTACTTGGTCATCAGTCCGTAGCTTACAAACTACTTAAACCTAGGTAAAACTAACCTACGGACACACACACACACACACACACCCATGCCCCAGGGAGGACTCGAACCTCCACGGCGAGCAACCGCGCTCTCCGCAGCGAGACGCTTTAGACCGCTCTGCTACTCCACCGCGGCTATGTCTTTGTTCAAAATGTTCAAATGTTTGTAAAGCCTATGGGACTCAACTACGGGGCTATCAGTCCCTAAACTTACAAACTACTTATGAACTACTTACGAACTAGGACGGCACAAATATCCATGCCCGAGGGGGATTCGAACCCCCGACCGTAGTGGCCGTGCGGACCGTGACTAAAGCGCCTCAGTCCCCTCGGCCACCGCGGCCGGCTCTTTGTTCATATCCACCATCTTCATCTCTCTCTCTCTCTCTCTCTCTCTCTCTCTCTCTCTCTCTCTCTCTCTCTCTCTCTCTCTGTAGATGTCCTCCTTCTCATCCTGTAATATATTTTGCAAAACTATATAGTCTATGTCCGTGCGAATGTTCATTAGAGTGCCATGTAAAAATTTGAAGTAAATCGGTCTGTTCGAGTTATTTGGTAGCAATATGACTACGGAATGTATATTAAGTATTAAAGTATGTAGCGCGTGTGTTAATTCAGTGTATAAGCTTCTTCCATTCTAATTTTCATCAAATTATGTCCTGTTACTCTTGTGTGGGGGAGTAGCAAACACGATAACATACAAGTTTTGCATTTATAATCTGTTGATAGATATGGCAATAGCTGTATTACACCCATTTTCTTGCATATAATGGGTATTAATTATCCCCATATCACTTTTCATTAGCCGGCCGCGGTGGCCGAGGGGACTGAGACGCTCCAGTTACGGTCTGCACGGCCACTACGGTAGGAGGTTCGAATGCCCCCTCGGGCATGGATATTTGTGCCGTCCTTAGTATTAGCTAGTTCGTAAGTAGTTTGTAAGTTTAGGGACTGATGACCCCGTAGTTAAGTCACATAAGCTATACAAACATTTAAACATTTAAACTTGTGATTACCTTGTTGATACATTGTAAAAGTGCATTGTAGGTATAGCTCATTAACAAAAACCATACTACGGTATATACAGTACTTGTTATGTTAACTCACAGTGTTTAGTTGAACAGACGAGATAAATGAGATTGCTGCTATAGATTCGAGACTTTATCACTTTGTATTTATCAAAGGTGCTGTGAAACTGACATTTGTTCAATATTGCTGAAATTTTTCTGCCTCTATAAAAATGGAGATCCATTTATTGAAACAAACTATGTCAGAAATTGTGAATTATTTCTCTCATATGTGAGTGTCAGATACATATTCAGCCGTAGTGAAAGGTATCATTTCTATTGCTTTCACAAGTTATTTCACAGAAGTGGATATGCGGTGAGGACTTTATTTGTAGATTGGAAACTTTGTTGACAAGGGATTGACCCGTACTTTCACTAAATTTAAAATATATCTTGTACGAAAACCGAGGAATTAAAATGTCACCATAAAACATACACGTTCACAATCGTCCAAAAGCAAGGGTATCGGATTTATTACGGAAGGAAATCCAAGTCTTCAAGTGAGGTTTTTTATACAGTCTAGCGAAGATTGACAAACTTTCTTCCGAAAAGTTTGAATTTTGTCGCAATCATCGCAGACTTATTTTTTAAATTAGGACTCTTTCGAACGTGCACATTTCCTCTGTTTTACTATGATTCAAATTCGAGGCGAGTCATTTGTTTTAGTGTTTGAAGAATTTTTATAGTCACTTCTGCTTCTTGTTATGCTATTTCATTTATGCGTAAAGAATGATTACACTTTCAGAACTTGTAGGGTCTCATAAAGCACAAGTAATTTCCGTATAGGCAGCCATTTTGGAATATATTTTAAATACCATAAAAAATTAGATCTGTCACAAGTTGTTGGGAAACCATCATGACACAGGTCCTATAGCTACAAATGCGGGGGCAACAATTTTCATGAACAGCACGGTCGATTTTTAATTGCTGCGAGGATGACGTTTATGGAACTAAAATTAGTGGTCTCTTAATTTTACGACTTCGAGAAAAAACTGAAAATCATGCATATTAACTACAGTGTCCATTTGTTTGGAAAGTAAATCTTCAACTTTACTTGAATTTTGGTCAAATATTACATACTTCACCTTCGAATCAACAGGAAAGTCACGTTCAACACAAAATTTTGTATAGAGCATGGGGGAGTATACCTTTCAACAGACTTCATCACAAATCTGTATTTTTTTTTTCATTGACGAATGTGGGCACATTTGACTATCAAAATAAGAGGAAGATCACTGCCCATTTTAGATATCACACGGTACATAGCAGAAGGTCGACACCATTTCACCAGTCACCATGAAGGGTAGGTGATATTGAAAAATTTTCACAGACAGGAGCAGGAGTAGATGGACAAAGAGGGAGGAGGGAGATAAACTGAGAGAGCTGAGGAGGAAGTAGAGAGAGAGAGAGAGAGAGAGAGAGAGAGAGAGAGAGAGAGAGAGAAGAGGAGACGGACAAAAGTCGAAATAGGCCAAAGAGGAGGGTGAGAAGAGGAAAAAGAAAATAATAAGAGGTGATGGACAAAAGGGGGGAAAGGACAATAGAGAGGGGAGGAAGAGGAACACGGAAGGAGAGGAGGAGATGGAAAAAATTGGGGATAGAACAACAGATGGGGCAAGAAGAGGAACAGGGAAGGGAAAGGAGGAGATGGACAAAAGGGGCGATAGGATAATAGAGGGGGGGGGGAGAAGAGGAGCAATGTAGGGAGATGTAGAGATAGACAAAGGAGGGGATAAGACAATAGAAGTGGGAGAAGAGGAACAGGGAAGAGAGAAGAGGAGATTGGCAAAATGAGTGATAGGAAGATAGAGGGGGTGAGAAGATGAACATGGATGTGTGAGGAGGAGGTGGAGAAAAGGGGGGATAGGACAATATAGGAGGGTGAGAAGAGGAACAGGAAAGGAAGTGCAGGAGATGGACAAAAGATTGGGTAGGATAATTGAGAAGAGCAAGAAGAGAAAAAGGAAAAGGAGCGGAGGAGATGGTCAAAAGAGGGATAGGACACTAGAAGGGGGAAGAGAAGAGGATCAATGAAGGAAAAGGCAGAGATGGACAAAACACAGGAAAGAACAATAGAGGGGGGGGAGAAGAAGAGGAAAGGTAGAGGTCGAGATGGACAAAAGGGGGGATAGAACAAAAGAGAGGGCGAGAAGAGTAATAGGGGAGGGATAGGAGGAGATGGACAAATGGGGTGATAGGACAATATAGAGGTTGAGAAGATGAACATGGAAGGATGAGGGGGAGGTGGGCAATAGGGGGATAGGAAAATAGAGTAGGGCGAGAAGAAGATCAGGAACGGGAGAGGACGCAATGGACAAAAGGGTGGATAGGGCAATAGAGGGGCGAGAGAAAGAACAGAGAACGGAAAGGAGAAGATTAGAGAAAGGGGGGATAGGACAATAGAGGGGGCGATAAGAGGAACAACGAATTGAGGGGCCTAGATGGACATATTGGGGGATAGGAGAAGAGAGAGGGCGAGAAGTGCAACAGGCAAGGGAAAAGGAGGGAGGCGACAGTTGAGGGGGCGAGAAGGTGAACAGGTAAGTGAGAGAAGGAGATTCACGAAAGGGGGATAGGACAATATAAGGCGATGAGAAAATGAACATAAAGTATCAAGAGGAGTAAGACCAATGGAGGATAGGACAATAGAGGAAAGCGAGAAGAGGATCAGAGAAGGGAGAAGAGAAGATTAACAAAAGGGGTTATAGGAGAATAGAGGAGGGCGAAATGAGGAACAGGACAGAGTGAGGAGAGATTGTCAAAAGGGGGGATAGGACAAGAAAGGGGGCGAGGAGATGGTCAGGGAAAGGAAAAAAGGAGATGGACATTATGGAGGATAGGACAACGGAGAGGATGAGATGAGGAACAGGGAAGGAAGAGGATGCAATGGACAGAAGAGGAGATGGATATATCAATAAAGCGATGCGAGAAGAGGAGCAGGGAATGGAGAGGAGGAGATGGACAAAAGGGAAATATTACAATAGAGGAGAACTAGAAGAGGAACAGGGAAGGGAGATGAGGAGATAGACACAAATCATTGTAGGTCAATACAAGAGTGGCGGCGAGGAGAGGAACAGTGAAGGCAGAGGATGACATGGACCAAAGGATGGATAGGTCAGTAGGGGGATGAGAGAAGAGGATGGACAAAGGACAAAATGGGGATACTACAATAGAGGGAGGCGAGAAGTGTAACAGGCAAGGGAAAGGAGGAGAAGGAGAAAAGTGGGGATACGGTGATCGTGGGTGCCAGAGGAAGAACTGGGCAGGGAGAGGAGTAGATTAATGAAAGTGGAGATAGGAAAATAGAGGTGGGCGAAAGAGAAAATGGAAAGGGAGAGGAGGAGATTGACATAAGTGGGGACAGGTCAAGAGAGGTTGCAAGAACAGAAAGAGGGAAGGGAGAAGATGGGATATGTAAATTAATTGTCTGGCTGTGGGCATTTCTTGCGAAAGCTGAGAGAAAATAATTTTTTACTGACATAATTATAAATGGATTTCCAGATAGAAATTACAGTTTGAGAGAAATGACGTTTAATGAAAGATGAATGAAATGGAGATGTTATAACAGAATTTATAGGCTTGGGGGCAAAAATTTACGCACAAGAAACAGAAGAACAACGTATTATGCAAAGAGCTAAAGGCATAAAACGCTCTTCTGCTAAATCATCAAGTATTGACGACTTTAGACAATGTGTGTTAAATGATACAGAGATTGAACCCTATGTAATTTGATCAAAACTACACACTGTCTCAGTAATAAAAGAATCTAAATTAGCATTATCATCAAACGATGTTAAACGCTAAATTCTTAATGATAAATCAGTACTTTAGCTTTGGGACACTTTTGAGAAAGACAGCTGACTGCACAACAGTAACTATAAGGGTGGATTGAAAAACGTGTTTTTCTGCAACAGAAATCTAATAGTGCGATAACTTGCGCATAGGCGTCATCATAAATGAAAAAAGTGTTTTTAAGAGTGTCTTCAATGTATACAAAATATAATTAGACACATTCTTGTTTTACTGAATTCGCGCAAATGGCTTAAAGTACTTTTGTACCTTGTACAAAGTGAATAGTTACTGTAAATATAGTAAAGAAATTCACCCTTGTAGCCACGTCCTCGCCGTCAGTCCTGGGTCATTTCAGCACAGATTAAATGTTGAAATGAGATGAGAGCTACAACATTGTATGTTTGGCTAATACATTTTTTGTAAATCACTCGGTGTCCAAGGGATGGGGAATACAGAGCATGATAATGAAATAATTACTATTGAAGAATAGCATCGAGAGACTTCGATTATTGCTTGAAATCAGCGGTTGTACTCGTAAGTACTAGTTCAGGGAAGCACTGTCACCTCACGATCTGTCATGATAGAATAAATTTGAGTTATATATAAATATGATCTTCTCGCATATGTCCGCCGCCGGCGCCATATTGTTCATATCCGCGATCTTGTTGTTTATGTCCGCCATCTGGAAGCACTAGGATGGAAGAAGGCTGATCATTATTTGTGTGATGACCGCAAGAGTCAGCGAGGTGACCATAATGTTGCCAGTCACGGTCTGCACGAACACTACGGTCGGGGCTTCGAATCCCCCCTCTGGCGTAGATATTTGTGCCGCCCTTAGTATTAGCTAGTTCGTAAGTAGTTTGTAATTTTAGGGACTGATGACCCTGTAGTTAAGTCCAATAAGCTCTACAAACATTTGAACATTTTTTACCACAATGTTGACATACTGACCCCTGCGAGGCAGGCAACCAGACCATTAAGAATGTGATGGCCTGAAGGGTCAGCGGGGTGACTACAATGTTGACCTATTGGCCTCTGCCTTGCAACCACACCATTATCAGTGTGATGACCTAATCCTCTTCTTGCCCCCCCCCCCCCCACCCCACTATTGTCCTATCCACCTTTTTCTCCTCTGCCTTCCCTGTTCCTCTCCTCACCTCTACTCTATTGCTCTGTCATCATTTGTGTCCATCTCCTCGTTTCTATTCCCTGTTCCTCTTCTCGTCCCGCTACGCTGAGTACTTGTGACTGCCTTAGTTCGGAGTCGAGTTCTGACGGGCGTCCAGACGCATGTCGGCCTAAATATAACAGTCTGTAGAGGGCGCGCATCTCCGTTACTCCCTCCAGCATGCGCGGCACCGGCATGCGATTATCTGCCGGACGTCATCCGCTGCCTTCTCCACGATCGTTCTCTTGCGCCTGGCATGTGGTGCTGAAATGACGCCATAACATCCCTCCCCTAAAAAGCGACGGACCGTTGTCTGGTAGGGAGATCGACAACGGAGTAGGAGGGAGGCTCGTGGACGTACTGGTGGACCGGAGTCTGTAGCTGCAGAGGACGTCAGACTACCAGCCGGGCCCCACCAACCCGCCTGAGCTTGCGAGGGAACGTCCCCTGTGGAAACCTCCGAAGAGCTCATGTCCACTGCCTGTGGCCCAGGTGATGATGTAGACGGTGACGTCAGTGGCGATGTCGACATCGGATGCTGCGTGGCGTGTTGGTCGTGGTGGTCGAGGTCAATTGGGTCATCTAGGTGAGGCGTAGGTGGCGAGGGCTCCGTCTCCACGAAGTCGGGCCACGATGCCGCGGAGATCTGCTGCTGGGGCGACTGCGTGTTACGTGAATCTGCCGAGAGAAACGCAGAAGGGTCACAGGGTACATAACAAAGACGAATTTGGTTGCGCTTGCTGGAACTACGCCATCAGGTGAGCACCGAAATAGCTTATGATTCGCCCCGCTCCCACCCCCTGCGACCGCTGAAAACTCTGAAAAAGACTGGGTTACACGGAGCAAAGAGATACTTGCGTGTCGTTGGCTGCTGCTCCGGGCGACGTGGCGGGTGGAGCAAGTGGAGCAGGGTGCGGTGGCGGCGACCGTGCAGAAGTTCGGCTGGCGATGACCCTTCTCGTGGATACGAGCGGTAGGAGGCGAGAAATAGTTGCAAAGCTGCCTCCCGTGAGTGCGCAGTACGAAGTTTGGACATCGGTTGCTTAAATGTCCGGACGAAGCGTTCTGCAGCGCCGTTTGACTACGGGTGAAACGGTGCACTGGTGAGATGCTTGATTCCATTGCGTTCACAAAAGGAGAGAAATTCTTGCGATGTGAACTGAGGGCCGTTGTCAGAGACTATCAGTTCAGGGACACCTTCCAGACAAAAAAATTGAAGACAAGGTCCTCATTGTGCTACTTGAAGTCGGAGATGACATTGGCACTGCAAATGGGTAACCACTCAAAGCATGAACCACAATAAGCCACTTAGTGTTCTAGAAGGGACCAGCAGAGTCAGTGTGCACTCGTTGCCATGGTGAATCTGATTTTGGCCACGCGAAAAATTTCTGAGGTGGGACGCACAGGTTGGTAGCGCACACTGAACACTGAACACATCTATTCTAATTGGGCGACCATACCCTGCCAAGTAGTGTCGTCGTGCCAGTTGCTTAGTGCTAACCATTCCCCAATGTTCTTGGTCAAGTTAATTCAATACATCCTTCTGCAAACGTCGCGGGATAAACACACGCGATTGACCATTGTCATTTGAAACTAGAATGCCACCTCTATGGACTCAAAGTTCGTTTCTTCTAGCAAAATAGTGACGCACCAGTGAATTTTGAATGTCACTTTGTGAACGAGGCCATTCTGTGCCAATGTAGCGCAGCAAAATTCGTAAATACGCTTGGCTGGATAAAATAAGAACTGCAAAGGCTTGTGGTCAGTTACTAAATAAAAATTTCTCTCATTCAAATAGTGATGAAATTTTGTGACACCATACACTATGGCTAAAGCGTTCTTCTCAATTTGAGAATAGTGACACTGTGTGTCTGTCAAAAGTTTTGACACAAACGCTATCTGACGGTCCGTATCCCCATTTCTATATGACAGCACTTCACCTACACCATACGATAACGAGTCAACTTACAGAAGAACTGGTTTTTCTGGGTCCAAGTGCACCAAATATCGATCACTGAGCAATGCATCTTTTAACTTTCAAAATGCGCGGTGGCATTCTTTTGTCCAAACAAAAGGAACATTTTACGGCATAGCCGATGCAATGGGGCTGCAATTTGTGCTGCAAATTAACCACATATAGTAAGTTAACTTTCCCAAGACGATCTGTAATCCTTTCACAGTTTTTGGTGCTGGCAGGTCGCGAATTGCAAGCAAATGTGATTGCATGGGGTGCACACCTTGACTTTATCTCGTGTCCGAGGTACTGCAGTTCCGGTCTGAAAAGGTCACAGATATCTGCATCTGACAAAACTTGAAACAATTTTCTCAAATTTTCAATGTGTTCTTCTGGGGTACGGCCTCACACGACTATGTCGTCCAAGTAGTTTGAACAACAAGGCACCCTAGCTGTTAGTCGTTCCAAATATCTCGGAAAAAGTGCGGGCGCGGATGCACTGCCAAACAGTAGAGGCAAATATTTAAACAAGCCCAGATGAGTATTGACGACTCAAATTTTCTGTGATTCTTTGTCGAGTGGCAGCTGAAGTTAGGCATTGCGCAAATCTATTTTTGAGAAATATTTTCCTGCACCTAATCTTTCCGTTAAATCTTCTGGTTTCGGCAAAGGGTAACTGTCTACATCTGTTTGTGCATTTACTGTAGCCTTGAAATCAACATAACTGCGGAAGCTACCTGACGTCTTCGGCAAATTTACAAGCGCACTCGCCCACTGGATAGCTCGTATTGGTTAAATTGCACCAATTGCTTGCAATGTACGAAGTTCTTGTGCTACTTTGTCGCGTAGAGAGAGTGGTACATCACGAGCTTCGCAAAACTTTGGTTTGGCAGCTTCCTTGAGAGTAATGTGTGCAGGAAAATCCTTAGCTTTTCCTAGTGCTGCAGAAAATAAATCCTGAAAGACTACCAACAACCTGTCGACACCGTCCTTAGCATCAAAAGTGTTCTCAACTAAAACATTGTCTTGCACAGTAAAACCAAAAAGATCAAAAGAATCGATACCAAAAATATTCTCTCCATCGTAAGACTTGAGCACTTGAAATATCACTGTGCGCATTTGCGAACAGTACTCAGCAAGTAGTGAACACTGTCCTAGTACAGGAATTTCATTGCCATTGTATGCTGTTGACCTTGTTGTAGCGCGAGAAAGGCGCGGCGATACTAACTGTTCATAAGCTTTGCGATTGAACAATGTCATTAATGCACCTGTGTCTTGTTGAAATTTTACAGAAATGTCATTCACACGAAAATGTACACACATTTTTCTGGCCTAGCGTACAACTTGTACTACTTCCATGTCCTTGATGGTACGGAGGGCAGCCATGGCTTTCGAAAATACTGCATTTATTGAATAAGTTTTGTCTTGTCACTGTTTGGGCCGGAAAGGCAAATTCCGTTTATTTTTCTGTTTAAAAAATGTTAAATGTTTGTTAAGCTTATGGGACTTAACTACGGGGTCATCAGTCCCTAAACTTACAAACTACTTATCAACTACCTTATACTAAGGACGGCACAAATATCCATGCCCGAGGGGGGATTCGAACCCCCGACCGTAGTGACCGTGCAGACCGTGACTGGAGCGCCTCAGTCTCCTCGGCCACCGCGGCCGGCTATTTTTCTGTAATCAGATTGTTTGGGTATGACCATTCTCACTGCATGCATAGCATTTTGTTGACCGAGACGGACTGTCCTGTTTACGCTTTCAGCAGACAGGCGGAAATGCACGACGGCTGACCTCGCGCTCGCCGGCTCGTGACGTAGTTACGGTACACAGTGGACTTGAATCAAAGTTTTCCACAGCCGCGGAACCTGAATCGTACTGTTCCAAAATCTATACTGCTTGATGGAAAGACGGGTGTAACATTTTTAGAATCTGCTCCCTAAGTTATGTAATAGACAATTATAGACAGTCATATTATAGACAATAACATCACCTAACATCAAAATCTGAAGAAAAAGTTACACACAATCACTTAAATTTACACTTCCTAGTGAGACCTTGAAGATCTGTTAACCACTGCCTGTATGTTTGAGTTTCATGTTTCCTACACCGGAAAAAATGATAGCTAGGGGCCACTACATTGATTTTCTGCTCATAATTTGACGTGAGGTCTCCTATTACTGAGTCATAAGAAAGTTCAGAAGACCCCTTTCTGGGAAACAGTTTTTTCACAAGACGGAATGCTGGGGGGCCTACAGTTGAGAGAAAACAATGTAGTTTGACAGTACTTCTATCTTGTGAACTGTGGCGTAGGCTTCAAACTGTTGCAACCACTCCGTCCATTCCTCTTCTCTTTCGTCATACTTGCGGAATGGTGGAATTATGGCTGGAATGGCTAACAGTCGCCGTGTCGCACTTTGGGCCTAGTTTAAGTAAGAACGCATGGCTTTGCTTGTCGTCTGTGCTGGCGTCTGCTGGGTGGCCAGAGACAAGCTTACTTGGCAAGATGGCGAGGTGGCCGTGTTCTTAGTGGGGTGCCAACCTAATCTTGGACGAAAGAGGTGACAAAAGAGACCTCTCTGGAAGCCGTTGAAGGTATTATCTTCCTTAGGTGAGAGGGTTGGTAGACATTATGCTCTGAACGCGCTCTGTAAGGGTTTTAGCGCGCTCTACAACATCCGGTGTGTGGTGGGGAGGGTTTGGCATGGACTTAGGGCTTCACTCTAGCTCCGACAGCTGAGGTGAATACATCGTGGTATCATGCTGAGGGGAAGGCATGCTATTAGGACTTTGCTTTCTTTCTGATCAGGCAGTCTTGGTTTATTAGTGATAGTTTTCTTGAGTAATTCTTCTGCTATGCGAGGCAAAGTGTTTCTTCATTTACAGAACTCAGATAATTCAGTTTAGTTTTAGTATTTGTTTGTTGAAATGTTTCTAAATTTATCAGACCAAACTGCATGGTCATCAATCCGTTCTTACAAACTACTTTAACTAAGAAAAACTAACCTAAGGACAACACACACCCATGCCCCAGGAAGGTCTCGAACCTCCTATGACGAGCAACAGCGCGCTCTGCAGCGAGGGGCCTTAGACCACTCGGATACTCCACCATGGCCCAGATTTAGTATTTACATTCTCATTCCCATGGTAACTTTGTGTCCGGTTTTTCGCATGTTAGAATGTGTGTGGCCTTCAGCCTTTGTGTAAACTTATTATTTATGAATCTCCTTGCTGTTTTTAACTAACGTTTACGCATTGTGTCTGTATCCACAAGTATGCTAAATATGTCTTAGATTTTCTGGTTAGATTCTGTCTTTACTGTCTTGGTATGACCTAATGCACCACATCCTACTTCGCCTCAGCCATGCTTTTACTGGTAGTAGCTTTCTTCTATATGAATTCTCGCATGTGCTTTACATACTTGTTCTAAATTAATTTCTTTTGTAAATCCTGTGTAATTCACTGCGGTCGAATGCCACGTGGTACTGAAGAAATGTATGCCACTGCCTCCCAAAACATGAGTTCTTTTGGTGCGGATGGATGGATGGATGCTTAGGGTTTAACGTCCCGTCGACAGCTTGGCCATTAGAGACGGAGCTGACGCTCGGAGTTTTTGGGTTAGGATGAGGAAGGAAATCGGCCGTGCCCTTTGAAAGGAACCATCCCGGCATATGCCTGGAGTGATTTAGGGAAATCACGGAAAACCTAAATCTGGATGGCCGGAGGTGGATTTGAACCACCATCCTCCCGAATGCGAGCCCATTGCGTTACCACTGCGCCACCTTGCTCGGTCTTTTGGTGCGTAGTGTGTTTGTAATAGTGCTTCAAGACACCCGCCATCTCATCAATATGCCGCCGATGCTTTCCTTCGCCGCTGCTAACAAGAGTTGTCGCATGAGTAATGTGTCTCAAGCATTATGTGCATGTCTGTGAGCGAATGAATGTGCTTTCCCTATCCACTGTGCAAGTTTTCTCCCATGTTATCTCCATATTCATAAAGGGCAGAAACAATTTTATTATGTTCAGTAACTTTATGATTTAATTCAATTTTGTACAAGGTGTGTACTTTGTGTGTAATTTGGTCTCCCCACATTTACTTGGTTGTTCATTTTTATTGAATGGATGATTATTTAAAGCATAAAACCTCTGCTTTATAACTTCATGCTCCCCGTCACATGTTTAATTATTTATTCATTTTTTACATTAATTTTGTGTTTGTTAAAACGTGGTGTGCTTTCTTAAGGAGTGAGCAGTTAGATAAATTTCCGTTACGCAAGTACTGTGGCCATTCATAAAGTAATTTAGAGCAGCAGTGAGCGTTAAAACTTGCATTTGCTGATCTCAACTGCCCTAGATCTTACTTAAATAATTTAACAGGCTACTTTCAATCAAATGTTCAAATGTTTCTATAGCTTACGGGACTTAACTACGGGGTCATCAGTCCCTAAACATACAAACTACTTATGAACTAGCTAACACTAAAGACGCCGGCCGCGATGGCCGAGGGGACTGATGCGCTCCAGTCACGGTCTGCACGGCCACTATGGTCAGGGATTCGAATCCCCCCTCGGGCATGGATATTTGTGCCGTCCTCAGCATTAGCTAGTTCGTAAGTAGTTTGTAAGTTTAGGTACTGATGACCCCGTAGTTAAGTCCCATAAGCTATACAAACATTGTAACATTTTTTGAACACTAAGGACGGCACTAATATCCATGCCCGAGGGGGGATTCGAACCCCCGACAGTAGTGGCCGTGCAGACCATTACTGGAGCGCCTCAGTCCCATTGGCCACCGCGGCCGGCCTACTTTCAATGATACGCCTCACCCGCTTTACAGATACACTGTTAGTTTCGAAAAGCATTAAACTAATCTTTACCTGCTTATTTGAATAGATTTATTATTTGTCTAATTTTGGTGGATATCGGAATTTAGATATTCAGTCTCGCTACGACAACTCTGTTTTCACCAGTCCTTGTGTCTGCTTCGATGTTCTCTATTAGCTTCAGATTATTTGTTGGTAGTATGTAAAGTATGTCTTTACAACTTCTTGAACTAAATCATCGACAAAGTTTTTGGAGATTGCATTCAGTACGATTTCGGACCATGTCTTATGTTTTCCTCCGGTTTTGAACATGTATTTTTGCCAACATATCGAGGGTAATAACACGTAACCAACAATTAAAATTGTGTGCTTGGGATACGTTTTTAAAATTTGATCCAAGGTATTTTGAACATTTCTGCAATCAAATCCTCTCAGTCAGTGTTCGGTAAAATTAATCAATTATTGATTTGTTCTGAATTTCAGGTATAACCTCGACTCATATCAACTCACAGGAACTATCTGCTTCAATTTCACTACAGAATAAACCGCTGTGACAGCAATAAATATCTCACCACTTATTTTATTCAACATATGCTTTCATATCACAATTTGTCCTTTTGTCAAAATTTCAGCTGAACTTATCTCTGGCTTTAGCCAGCTTTTGCTACCTATAATGAATTATGCTTCGGTACTTTAAATTAGCGCCTGGAGTTCTGGTACTTTTCCCCACAAATCTATGATAATCTAGAACTGTTAAACCATTGGTTCTTAGATCTGTGTTCGTCCTGTTTCTAACCTGTATCCTATGAGTATGAAACTCTTTCATTGTGTTCCCGAGATCCTCTAACCTAAAAATCGCCCAGTACATGCCAAATAGCCCCCACCTACTCCTGTAACTACTTCCTGCGTGGATTAGACGCCTGCCTTATTCAGAGGCACCCGGAAACCAACACCCGACGGCGCAAGTCGAGGAATCTGCAACCTACATGGTTGCAGAACAGCCTGAGCCACTTATTCACACCCTGCCCTCGGCTATGCAACAGATGTCTGCAGTCGGAACCGTCAACTATGCTGTAGATTATGAGCTCTGCGTTAATGTTGCAAGCAAGTCTGGAAGTCTTTACCACTTCAGATTTTCGTACAAAACCGGAGAGAATCGCTTCCGATCCAAAGGGACCAACATAGTTGTACCAATACGAGCAACCACCTGCAGTTCGCTGCACTCTTTACTCTTCTGGACATCCTGAGTGACCCTTCCACATTTGGAATGACTCCACACGGTATGCACACGTAGTGCACACCGTCCTTCTTCCCCTCCCAAGCAGCCAAATCCCTAATGGTAGCTACGCCACTGTAAAGTGCAAGCATTGTTGATTCACGATGTACTGTGACACCTACAAGAACCTTTCTTGTGTGCCTTGCTCCATGTCATACATTTCAAGAGCTGCTAACATTGCATTGATAATACGTACTCTAGTCCCACATGCCAATGAAAATCTTGAAAAAATATACAACTGAAAGAACAAACTTACATTTATTATAAAACTAGGTTTATAGGATGTCTTTGTAATGTCATCCAGCATGATATTGAAGTTTGTTTACAATTATACAAGGAATTGAGTAAGAATATTTCTTATCAACTTCCGACATGCATTTTTAGAATGAACACAAAACTTTTCTAGTTCGATTGTTGAGGGATATGACCTCCATGATAATTTCTGCTTTGTTACTACACATGCAGAAATCAACATAGTATCGATTTTGATTACTTTTTATGTTGTTTCTTTTCCCAACAACTTTTCACTTTCACTCACGCACTTTTCTAAACTTAGCTGTTCCGTTGCTGCATAATATTTTCACGCATTTCATACGTGACATGCTTCCGACTTTAAGATTACAAAATTCTTAGCGAACTGCTTATTACAAAGTGTTTGGCACTTACAGACTGCAGTGGCATCGTCTTTTGCCAGTTTTGAAAACATAACACAGCAACACCATTCTCCAAAAATTTCGTATTGGTACAACTATGTTGGTCCCTTTGGAACGGAAGCGATTCTCTCCGGTTTTGTACGACAATCTGAAGTGGTAAAGACTTCCAGACTTGCTTGCAACATTAACGCAGAGCTCATAATCTACAGCATAGTTGACGGTTCCGACTGCAGACTTCTGTTGCATAGCCGAGGGCAGGGTGTGAATAAGTGGCTCAGGCTGTTCTGCAACCATGTAGGTTGCAGATTCCTCGACTTGCGCCGTCGGGTGTTGGTTTCCGGGTGCCGCTGAATAGGGCAGGCGTCTAATCCACGCATGAAGTGGTTACAGAAGTAGGTGGGGGCTATTTGGCATGTACTGGGCGATTTTTAGGTTAGAGGATCTCGGGAACACAATGAAAGAGTTTCATACTCATAGGATACAGGTTAGAAACAGGACGAACACAGATCTAAGAACCAATGGATTAACAGTTCTAGATTGATTTTCAAATTTATTGAGTCGCTAAGATGAAATCTATTTCTCTTTGTTCTCAGAAACATTAACGTATTTTTGGATTCACCGCCTATCCTACGTCTTTTAGCACCTTTATTGGTGTACTCGCTGCCAATGATTGCACACATTCACAGTAATGTGCATCTCTGAATATGCACTGGATATACACCACGGTGATTAGACCCAGGATCACCTATGGGGCGGTCGTGTGGTGGAAGAAGGTAGAACAGCAGGTTGCTGCTAAGGAGCTTGGTAAGGTGCAGAGACTAGCCTGCTTAGCCATAACAGGCGGAATTAGCAGCAAACCAACTGATGGGATGGAAACCATGTTGGATATGCCCCCATTACACCTTTGGGGTAAGATGGAGGCGCGGCTGGTGCATACAGACTCAAAACTGGCAAAAACTGCAACTCTTTGGGATATCCAGAATCACACAGTAAAATAGTGAGTGAGGTAAATATAGGAAAGGTTGGGGAAATGTCAGCAGACTATATTATAATCCCATACTGCTTCAACAAGCCTTTCAATATAACAACTGGAAGTAGGGAGCAGTGGGAGGAAATAGCTCGACACTGTACGGGGGATATTGTCTGGTTCACTGACGGGTCAAAATCAGACCAAGGCGTTGGAGCTGGGGTATAAGGGGTGCAGCCAAGACTGGAGGGCGTCATCTCTCTAGGGAAACTGGCCTCAGTATTCCAGGCCGAAATCACTGCCATCAGGGCGTGTGTGGAGGATAATTTGCGTAGATGCTACAAAGACCGTAGCATCTATATATATTCAGACAGCCAGGCAGCCCTGAGATCACTGGCGGCTCCTGCAACAAGATCTAAAATAGTTGCAGAATGTCACAGGGTTCTGGGGAGCTAGGGGAAAGCAATAGAGTAAACCTATTGTGGGTCTCTGGCCACTCGGGGATCAGTGGCAACGAACATGCCGACAGTTTAGCCAGGATGGGGGCAGAGACTCCATTTATTGGACTGGAACCAGTCCTGACAATCACCAAGGCAATGATCAAATTGGAGCTACGTAACTGGCTCAGAAGGCAGCACATAGAATATTGGACCAAAGTCTATTAACAAAAACATGACAAGGTGATGATGCCAAAGCCATGTTTTAAAAGATGCTCTGCAATCCTGGGCCTGAACAGGAGAGAGATTAGACTCTTGGTTGGATTGCTGACAGGCCATTGGAATTTCAAAAAACACCTACATACAATGGGAATAACAAAAGAGGACCCTAAATGTAGAATCTGTGATGACGGTGATGAAACTGCATCACATCTAATCTTCGAATGCATTGCATTGGAGAGTAAAAGGCACAGAACATTTGGGAGAACCAGACCCGAAGAAATTGTGTCTAATAAAGAACTGGTAAAGGGACTCCTTGCACTGTTCAAGGGCATTGGTGGACTTTACTATATATACAGGGAGCGATACCGCACAATAAACTTAGTTTCGGTGCGGGCAGTGGTGGGTTGGACCAAGACTGTTTTGGCTTCCCTGAGAAAATCAAATCAAATCAAAATCAATGTGCGTCTCTTAACGATGGCAAAAGTTTACTTTGTTTGAAAGACACGTTAAAATTCCGTAGAGCTTACAGGCCTGCAGTCATTCGACTCGCCATCCACGCTACGGAAGTGGGAACGTGTGGAGTTCTCCCTGTCTTTCTCGGAAGTGCGAGAATGACATCATAGAGCCAGTTCATTTCGAGTAGGTGATCATGGGATGTTTGCGTTAAGCTCCGCCCACGTGTTCCGCGATCTAGCAAAGTGAACTGTGATATTATGTTTGCTACGTACCGCTGCTCAGCTCACGCTGCTTTGTGCTTTACTACGGCACGCGTTCGCCGTCGCCGCACCGTCGTCAAATTGTGGCTCGGTAACAGTAGGGCGCGTGGGTGCCGGCCCGTTCACCTTCTTCCGCTGGGAACTGTAATTCCTCTCTCGCGCACCTCTGGTATTGGCTGTCCTCGTACTGGTCCCACAATCTCACAAATAATGGATGACGGAGCTTAGGTTAAAGCAAGAGAATGATGATTCAGTATTAAATGTTTTGAAATGCTCAAATACGTAATTCTTCATCTAAAATTAATGAGAATGTGTGTGATGAGTAACAGTGTATTAATACTTTTCGTATTTGGCTCCACGAATTTTAATTAAAGGTTAAGTTTTACTTATGTGACAAAGAACTTTTTTCAGGCGATTATTATTCAATGATCACTTTTTAGAGAGTCAAAACCGATACTGTTATATGTAGAGTAAGAAAGTAAACTCTGTATCTTTTGCTTGTTTAACTTCTGGCTGTATACCGCAGTCTCGGTACTAACCCTACAAAAGTTGTTGAGAGAAAGACTAACAATCTGATAAAGAAAAGTACTCTGTTACTAGAGGTCTGCCGGCAGCGGTGGCCGAGGGGACTGAGGCCCTCCAGTCACGGTCTGCACGGCCACTATGGTCGGGGGTTCGAATCCCCCCTCGGGCATGGATATTTGTGCCGTCCTTAGCCTTAGCTAGTTCATAAGTAGTTTGTAAGCTTAGGGACTGATGACCCCGTAGTTAAGTCCCATAAGTTCTACAAACATTTGAACATTTGAACTAGAGGTCTGCATTACGTCCGATTTTTACCGGCGAGTCCCGCTCGCCCCTCTGGGTCTCGGGAGTATGCGGCCGAGCGTCCTCTTTAACCGGTTGCGGGCAGCCGATCGCCAGCGCTCGGCCGAGCGCGCCGAACGCTCGGGCGGTCGCCAGTAACCGGCGCACTCAGCGCCAGCGAGTTGCACCGCGTCACACTGCTTAGATTAATACTTGTTTCATAGATCATGAATACACTTCGTAATGATGTGTAACGTGTCAGTGTAATAAAATGTGTCTGTACAAGATATTACATTACACAAAATGTTATATGACACTGATATATTTTGTATTATTTTTTCTTTTTCTTTTTATTATTATTTAATATTTTTTGTTTTTAGTTTTACTAATTTATATCTAAAAATTCATTCTTTAAGTAGAAGGAGTTGCCATTCAGAAATTCTTTTTATTTTTAAATGCTAGTTAGGTTTTGATGCTGTTGGTAGGTGACCCAAGACTTTTTTGGCAGCATAATTCACCCCTTTCTGTGCCAAAGTGAAATTTAACCCTGCATAGTAAATATCATCCTTTCTTCTGGTGTTATACCTATGCACACTGCTATTACTTTTGAACTGGGTTTGCTGCGGCTGATTAGCCGTGCGCACTGGGGCGCCGTGCTGCGGTGCACACGGCCGTTCGCCATCTGGGTTTCGGGTTCCCTCTCAGGCATGGGTGTTTGTGTTGTCCTTAGGTTAGTTTACCTTAGTTTCAATTGTTTGCAAGCTACAGACTAATAACCAAGCAGTTGAGTCCGATAGATTTACAAGCATGTGAACATGTGTGGGTTGGACTATTAAAAACAAATTTCATAAGTGAATATATATACTATGAAGTAACTGTGAAGATATCTAAATTCTTAAACAGATGTCTTCAGGATGATCTTGGGTGCGCCCCAGCAATTATTCTGAAAACACACCTTTGTGCAATGAATACTTTTTTACTCAATGATGAATTTCCTCAGAATATGATGCCATACGAAAGCATTAAATGAAAATAGGCGTAGTAAACTAATTTACTGAGATTCTTACCGCCAAAATTTGCAAAAATCCTAATAGCATACGTAGCTGAAATCAAACGTTTTAGCAGACAAACAATGTGTTGCTTCAAGTTTAATCTCTCATCAATTCACACATCTAAAAATTTTGAAAAACTCTGGTTTCCCCTCAAAACGAACGAATAATTTTGAAAATTCTACCTTAGCTACAGACTTCTGTTCAAAGTCTATATTTATTACTGCAGTTCTCCCATTTACTGTACGGAACTGTGTATGCTGTGTTTTATCAAAAGTTAATGAGAGTCCGTTTGCTTAGAACCAGATAATAATTTTGTGAAAACGTTGTTTACGATTACATAAGTTAGTTAATGTTTTTTGTATGTGATTACTATACATCAGCAAAAAGAACTAACCTTCATCAATGTAGAATGGCAAGTCATTAATGTATATCAGATATGAGAGGCCATCACTTCATATTAAACACATACTTATTTCTTTTACAAATGTCTTTAGTTATTTAATATCAGTTCTATAACCCAAATACTACAACTATATATGTTACATTTGATTTTTGAGGGTGCAAGTTTAGGAAATGATGACCCCGCAGTTAAGCCCCATGAGCATTACAAACATTTAAACATTTTTAAATATTTTGCAAACTACTGGAGTTTCGACCATTGAGGTGATGATGTCTTCCAGTAATTGTAACGTTAAAAACTAATAATTTATGTATATAGCAATTTGATCCGTTCGGTAGACAAACGGTAATACAGTAGTGTAATCGTGCATTGTGTGCAGTGTATCTCCAAACTCGGCCACGTATACATTGTACTAATAATTGAATGCAGGATCTAGAAGGAATGACTGAGTTCAAAGTAATACGAAATGTCGTTCTACTTATGAAAAAATTATGATCTGTCAATAACTTTACAAGTGAATCATGACTATGCAATTCGTTTTTCGTCATATCGAATATCGTCGATTTGACTTATGACGGAACTGAGCATTCAGTATACAGTTCCACCGAGTTACAGCTTCTTGCTTCACAGAGTGCCGCAGACGCCCCGACTTCAAATAGCCTACTATGCCCCTTGCTGATAGTAGACACGACAGGATTTCAGGGGTTTCGTCTTCTAAAAACGTCTCTTGAAATGTATGACGAAGTGCAGTCATCAGGCAGTGATCAAAGCAAGGCAAACGGTCGTAAGATTCAAGTGCCTTCTTCATATTAGCTCCTTGGTTGGTGACAAAGTAATATTTCGAAAGATCATTCTTGGTAATTTCTAATTCAAGAATCCGCTCTTCGATTTCGTGCCGTATGTTCTCTCCTGTCTTAGGTACGTCCGGAAACTCGGTTGTTATCAGAACAAGCGTATCTAGCTGCCACTCAACATTCACATAGTGCGACGTCACAGTCAAAAAATTTCTCTTCTTGTAGTTATCAGACCACAGTCCAGCGTGTAAAGAGCACATTTGTTCATTAAGGCACATATTAGCTTGGGCACCAATGTCACCCGTATTTTGTCGGCCTTTTCTTTAATATGCCGCAGAACAGTGGTAGGGTGCGGACGAACATCTTCTATATTGACTTTGCCATACGTGGCGCCAATATTGATGAGCTCCTGCGAATAATTCTTGAAGCCAATCTTGCTACAAGTATTTAACGCTAGCAAATCTATTTCGCTCATATCGACCAACCTATCAACAGCAACTTTCTTTATGCTAGTTGGTACAGCAAGTGGTCGGTGGAATTCTGCTCTGCATTTACTTTTGCAGTGCCGAATCATACCTGTTGTACTTGACTGGTACGAAAGTATAGTATCGCACGTGGTACATTACAGCAGAAGCCTGCGTGACAGGATCCACTACAAGTGCAAAAGATTTCCAAGCTTCACTTTTCGACTCTTCTTCCGACGTGTCTTCTTCAGGATTAACGAGCCGCTCCAAATTCACTCCATAATACATCTCTTTGTTTCATGAATGCAGCCTTTACGACTTATAGTTCGTTGATCCATAACGCTGTCTGCACTGTTCAAATCCATATGGTCAACCTAGTTCACAGACGGTTTCTAATACAATCCCGCACTGTTGAGAGCGCGGCGGTTGTGCGGTCACCGGCCGAGACTGTGAGTGCGCTCAAGCGCCCGGCAGTGCTCGACACTTCCGTCGATAACCGAGAGGCGGAGGGCGACCGGACACATGGGGCATTAGACGGCCACAACGGTGTCGCAGCGTGTGCCTACCCAACACCACCTAGAAGACAAGGCCTTACAACAGGCCGTGCCTACGTCACACTTAGAGGCCGCGGCCGACACCTCACTGGCTGCCCGCTGGGGCACGCCCAACACCGTGCAGCGGCCGGCCAGTCAGATGGCGGACGGGGCATCTAAGTGTGACGTAGGCAGGGCCTGTTGTAAGGCCTTATCTTCAAGGTGGTGTTGGCCTACCCCAGCCGTCGAGCAGCGGCACGAAACGGGAAATGATAGAGCGGTTGTTTTCATCGAAATGCAGAGCTCTATCTGTTACAGGAGATCATCACGAGCCTTAATACTTATTGTGCTCTACCTCGTAGATGAAGTCCATAAGGAAGAGGTCCCTCTCAGGCTTATTGTGTCTAACATTGGTGCTCTAACATAGTGTGTAGCTAAACATCTTGCTTGTTTTGTTGAGCCAACTAGTAGGTTCATGAGAACATCACATCAAGGCCCCGGCGGTTTTCCTACGTCGACTGGAGTGATTGCATTTGAATGACTTCAGTATTTTAGTGAGTTTTATGTGGTGTCCCTCTTCACCAGCATTCTTCCATCTGATTCATTGCAGCTAACGGAGGCTAGATTTGGTTTTGAGTTAATGAATTTATTTCGACATGTTTGTACTTCCAACTTCTACTTATGCAATGACCAGTAATATAAACAGACAGATGCAGTTAGATGGGATGCCCCTTGTCACCCAACATTGCCAATTTATTCATTTAGGACTTCGAGGAACGTACTTTGGAGACACTGGAATTAAATCCTGTGTGTTTGTAAAAAATGTGGAGTCGATGTTTTTTGTTTGCCTCATAATAGTAGGAATTTAGGTATTTTTGAAAATCTAAATTTAATCCACCCAAATATTCGTTTCGCCACAGAGATTGGAAAGAATGGCTGCCATTTCTTCTTTGGTGTGGTGATTAAGAGAAAGGCTGATCATATGTTGGGACATCCTGCTTACAGTGTAGGAGGTTGTCAGACCGACGAGTGCCGAGATACTGCATGTACGCGCCTCCTGGCGCCAATAAAACAGTACTTTCAATGACTGTCTTTATTAGTTTCGTCGATACAACACTCCTATTCATGCCCAGCATCGCGTAACACACCATGTTGGGCGTTTCAAGGAGCGAGGGCCTTCCAGACGTCCTGCGGTCCTCGACGCTTTCCGGTAGCGCTGACTGTCACGAAACATTCCGGCGTTGCGGCACGACGTCCGACCAGCGCTACGATTCCTGACCTTAGAAGGCATTGGCGTCTCGTTGCATGGCTCGTCGTGAGATGATGGCGCCGTCCTGGCCTGGTTCCGCTGCAACAACAGACGACCCTCTCTTAGCTTCAGATCCACAACTTTTTATACCTCTTTCTCCAGTGCAACTTTAATAACTGATAAATTACAGCATCACCCGCGAACAGTCTAAGAGAGCTTCTCACATTGTCTCCTAAATCATTTATGAACGTAAGGAATAGTAGAGGCGCTGTATCACTTCCCTGGTAAACTCCAGCTATCACTTCCGTTTTACTCGATTACTTTGAGTCATTTACAACATACTGTGTCCTTTCTGGAAGGAAATCATGAATCCAATTGCACAAGGGTGGCGATATTCCGTAAACATGCAGTTTAATTTGAAGACGAATGAGAAGTGCTGTGTCAAAAGCTTTCCGGAAATCTAGAAATACGGAAGCGATTTGCTATCGATAGACTCTTCACGTAATGTGAATTAAGAACCAGCTGTGTTTCAGAAGAATCCTTGTTGACTGTTGGTCAATAGGTCGTTGTCTTTGTAGGAGTTCATAATGTTTGAAAAATGTGTATTTTCCAAAATCCTGCTGCAAACCGATGTCATTAATGTAGGTATGTCATTTTGCGGATCACTCCTATTACCTTCCTTGATGATTGGAGTGACCCGTGCAACTTTCCAGACTTTGGGTACAGATCTTTCATTGAGCGAGCGGTCGTATATTACGTTAGCAATATATGGGGCTATTGTATCAGCATACTCAGAAACACACAAACTAGTATATAATTGAGGCTGGGAGTCTTACATTTATTAAATTATTTAATTTGCTTTAATGCTCCACATATATCTACTTAATTATGTATGCTGGCAGCTATTCTTCATTACGATTCTGGAGTATTTGCTTCTTCTTTGTTGAAGGAATTTCGGAAATCTGCGTTTAGCAGTTCTGCTTCACCTGTACTGTCTTTAGTAGCATGACAATTGCTCTCGCATAGTGAAGGTACTGTTTGTGTTTTGTTGTTAGTACACTTTACATACAACCAGGATTTCTTCAGATTTTCAAGCAAATTATCTGCGAGGGTTTCCATTACGGAAACTATTGTAAGGTTCTCTCATCAAAGAACGAGCTAAATCTCGCGTTTCTTTGTGGTGTCGCACAAGTATAAAGTGCGCGCCACCTACTTTCGCCGCGCGCAGCCATGCACGCACGGCGCGGCGTTCTTACGACGCCAGCCACGAGCGCCCTCTGCTGCAACTCCGCTCGTGGCCACCACTGAACGACATCGTTCACTTGGGACTGAGAAATGTTTAAATGTTTGTAAAGCTTACGGGACTTAACTACGGGATCATCAGTCCCTAAACTTACGAACTACTTATGAACTACTTACGAACTAGGACGGCACAAATATCCATGCCCGAGGGGGGATTCGAACCCCCGACCGTAGTGGCCGTGCAGACCGTGACTGAAGCGCCTCAGTCCCCTCGGCCACCGCGGCCGGCTTTGGACTGAGATAGGAACCAGTTAGCACTTCGGAATCAGATAGGCACCAGTGAAGACTTGGCTATAGGATAGGCACTAGGCAGACCTCTAACTCAACAATGTATCAGCATTCTGCAGTACAGAACTATGTGAAAGTTAAGTATTGTATAAATTCTGTGCAATATATATCTCGTTCTAATTTACTCTAGTGTTTCTAGTTTCTGCTGTCTCACTGGCTGCTCACCTTCGTACCTGCACAAGCGTGCATCCTTTATTCCTGTGTCGGTACTTTTTACTCGGCCGCCGACACCTACGACGGAAACGAGACACAAATGAAGCGACGAGGCTGGGACACAAAAGTGGCGACGAGGATGGGATACAAAAGATTGCAAGTCTTCGGGGTTTTGTGTTCGTTTAAATTTGGCATGATTTTTTCTTTGTTTCTACAAGAGTGGTCTAACCTGCTTTTTGTACCATGGCGGATCAGAATTCTTTTTTGTTAGTTTAATTTGCTATAACTCAGTCTATGGTTGTCTATATTATTTCTTTGAATGTAAGCTACATCTGATCTACAATCACATTTTTAGTTTCTAAAGACTGGCGTTCTCACTCAGTAAAGCGTTAATCGCATTTTTCGCAACTTTTTTTGAATACATATACGTTTCGTTTAATTTCGCTGTATTTGTCTTCCTACGACCACTCTATGTTCATTAATCCATATGTCTGTTTTGATGCTCTTTATTAATTCTGGTAACCTTTGAAAAGGCGCTCTCTGTCGACTAAGTCTGCTCTATGTGCACATTACATACAGTTCCGTACGTAGTGTACCTTTTTCACCACCAGTACCTCTCTACAATTCACTTATTAGTACACACCTAGCCATTTAAATTGGTACATCATGAAGATGACGTGCTGCAGACGTGACATTTAACTGACAGGAAGAAGATGCTGTGATAGGCAAATGGTTAGCTTTTCAGAGCATTCTCACAAGGTTGGCGCCGGTGGTGACACCTACAACGTGCTGACATGAGGGAAGTTTCTAACCGATTTCTCATAAACAAACAGCAGTTGACCGGCGTTGCCTGGTGAAACGTTGTTGTGATGCCTCGTGTAAGGAGGAGAAATGCGTACCATCAAGTTTACGACTTTGATAAAAGTCGGATAGTAGCCTATCGCAATTGCGGTTTATCGTAGCGCGACATTGCGCTCGCGTTGGTCGCGATCCAATGACTGTTAGCAGAATATGGAATCGGTGGGTTCAGGAGGGCAATACGGAACGCCGTGCTGGATCCCAACGGCCGCGTATCACTAGCAGTCGAGATGACAGGGATCTTATCCGCATGGCTGTAAAGGATCATACAGCCACGTCCCGATCCCAGAGTCAACAGATGGGGACTTTTGCAAGACAGTAACCATCTGCACGAACAGTTCGACGACGTTTGCAGCAGCATGGACTATCACCTAGGAGACCATGGCTGCGGTTACCCTTGATACTGCATCATAGACAGGAGCGCCTGCGATGGTGTACGCAACAACGAACCTGGGTGCACGAATAGCAAAACGTCATTTTTTCGGATGAATCCAGGTTCTGTTTACAGCATCATGATGGTCACATCCGTGTTTGGCGACAGCATTGTGAACGCACATTGGAAGCGTATATTCGTCATCGCCATTCTGGCGTATCACCCGGCGTGATGGGATGGGGTGCCCATGGTTACACGTCTCGTTCACCTCTTGTTTACATCGACGGCACTTTGAACATTGGCCGTTACATTTCAGATGTGTTACGAACCGTGGCTCTACTCTTCAGTCGATCTCTGCGAAACCCTACATTTCAGCAGGATAATGCACGACCGCATGGTGCAGATCCTGTACGGGCCTTTCTGAATACGGAAAATGTTCGACTGCTGCCCTGGCTAGCACATTCTCCAGATCTCTCACCAACTCAAAACTTCTGGTCAATGGTGGCCGAGCAACTGGCTCGTCACAATACGCCAGTCACTACTCTTGATGAACTGTGATATCATGTTGAAACTGCATGGGCATCTGTACCTGTACACGCCATGCAAGCTCTGTTTGACTCAATGCCCACGCGTATCAAGTCCGTTATTACGGCCAGATGTGGTTGTTCTGGGTACTGATTGCCCTGGATCTATGCATCAAAATTGCGTGAAAATGTAATCCCATGTCAGTTCTAGTATAATTTGTCAATTAATACCCGTTAATTATCTGCATTTCTTCTTGGTGTAGCAATTTTAATGGTCAGTAGTGTAGCTTTACACCCTCCATGACCTGCAACAAATGGTCATGCATCTCCTGTAGCATTTTTTTTCAGAACTTGGTCGTCACAACAAATCGTATACCTAGTTTAGCTTCTCTACACAGTAAACCGCAAATTGTACACACTACTTAACCACTTTGTGTTTTTTTTCTACGCACCAAGTTCATACCCTTTACGCCCAGTACTGCGAATTTCTTATTTAACCAATCACCATTGCCCTACTTCTTACTCTGTTTATGTATGGCATCAAAATCAAATTCACTTGACCTAACTGCCCACTTTGCCAATTTACTCGATGGATTTCTCAACCCTAACATCCATCTTAATGCTAAGTGTTCGGTTCCAACTAAGAATTACCTACCATACAAGTAACAATTGCAGAACTTCATACCATAAATTAAACTTAACATCTATTTAGTTATGGAATAGTTTCTTGCCACTGAATACATTTGCGTAGATGCGGAAGCAAGACGATGGTTTACACAGTCAATTTCTTAACACATAGCCTGAACCATAATCAGATTCGTCACACGATAAAATAATTCCTTACTGACAGCTGGATATACTAAAACTGAACTTTCTGTCGAGGCTTTTTCAGTTCCTCAAATGATTTTTGACATTCTACTGATCACACAAAATTATAACCCATTTAAAAATTGTGTTAATGGTCTGGTGATGTAAGCAAATTCCTTGTCGAAACGCCTATAGAAGTTCGAATTTCCGAGAAATGATTGTAGCTACGTTACACAACTCAGTACAGACAATAAAGGCACAGATGATCTAGGATCTGTTTTCTCTCTACCTTGGCTTATTATGTGACACAAATATGCAATTTTTCGTAATGCCAAATTACATTTCTAAGCGCTTAACGTTACATTAGCAGCTCTTAATCTCAAACACATTTCCCTCAGTTGTTGCAAATGTTGATCCACATCACTCGAAGTAAGTATTATATCATAAAGGTAAACCATACATTGCCGAGATTTTAAAACCCTCAGATCCCCGTCTAAATAACCTCTGGAATGTAGCAGGTGCATTTTTCAACCCAAATAGCATCCTCCTAAATTGATAATGACCCCATCGTGAAGGAAATACAGTTTTAGGCCGATCATATGGAAAAAATTTGCAACTGATGGAAAAATATCTGCACTGGCCAAAATTGTCCAAGGTTTCAGTGATATTAGGCAAGGGATAAGCATCTGTTATGATGATAGTCGGAACAACGTTTTGTAGGGTTGCCATAACCTCGAAATCTAAAACCAGGACAAAGCTTATGGATGGAAGGAAATGGAAATATGATAAATAAGGAGTCATCACGCCCCTAAGCTAACGGAAATGTGCATATAATTAATGATACAGCGTTTAGGATTCTTTAAGATAACTTTTATTAGCAAAAATGAGAATATGCATTCAATTACTTAGTACACGAAGCACCATTGTCATCATTTAAGTTTTTCTTATACCAATCGTATTTTTCAGCACCTTGAACAGATGAAAGGAACATGATCTGCTTCTCAATCAGTTTATGGCTTCTATTTTAGTTTTGGCGCTGAAAGACTTTTCTGTATCATCTGAGTCACTAAAAACCTGAGATATAATTTTTGAGGTGCAAAAACTGGATCAGTATGAATGATGGTGCTTGACACAGTAAAATGCAAATGTAGCTTCTACTGTAGCTACATCTACATCTACATACATACTCCGCAATTCACCGTAAGGTGCGTGGCGGAGGGTACACTGTACCACTACTAAGCATTTCCTTTCCTATTCCACTCCCAAATTGAACGAGGAAAAAATGAATGCCTATATGCCTCCGTACGAGCACTAATTTCTCTTATCTTGTCTTTGTGATCTTTACGCGAAATGTAAGTAGGCGGCAGCAAGATCGTACTATACTCAGCTTCAAATTCCGGCCCTCTAAATTTACTTAACAGAAATTCACGAAAAGAACGTCGTCTTTCTTCCAGCGATCCCCAATTGAGTTGCCGGAGCATTTCCGTGACACTCGCGCATTGGTCGAACCTACCGGTAACAAATCTAGCTGCTCGCCTCTGAACCGCCTCTATGTCTTCCTTCAAACCGATCTGCTGCGGGTCCCAAATACTTGAGCAATACTCAAGACGTGGTCGTACAAACGTTTTATACGCGGTCTCCTTTACAGGTGAAGTACATCTTACCAAAATTCTCCCAATAAACCGAAGTCGGCTGTCCGCCTTACTCACAACTGTCCTTACATGTTCGTTCCATTTCATATCGCTCTGCAATGTTACGCCTAGATATTTGAACGACGCGACAGCATCAAGAAGCTCACTACTAATGCTGTATTCGAACATTATGGGATTGCTTTTTCTACTCATGCGCATCACTTTACATTTTTCTACATTGAGAGCTAGCTGCCATTCTTCGCACCAACTAAAAATTTTGTCTAAGTCATCCTGTATGCTATTGCAGTCAGTTACAGACGACAGCCTCCCATACACCACAGAATCATCAGCAAACAGCCGCAAATTACAACTTACTCTGTCCATCAGATCATTTATATAGATAGAAAATAATAGCGGTCCTATCACACTCCCCTGGGGCCGGCCTGACGATACACTCGTCTCTGATGAACACTCGCCGTCGAGAACAACGTACTGCGTTCTATTACTTAGGAAGTCTTCCAGCCAGTCACAAATCTGTGAACCTATTCCATAAGCTCGTATCTTTGTTAGCATTCTGCAGAGTGGCACCGCGTCGAACGCCTTTTTTTTTGAAGTCGAGAAAAACACAATCCGCCTGTTGCCCTACGTCCGTGGCTCGCAAGATGTCATGTGAGAAAAGGGCAAGCTGAGTTTCACATGAACGATGTTTCCTAAACCCGTGCTGATTCATGGAAACCGGCTTTTCCGTTTCAAGGAAATTTACTATATTCGAACCGATAATATGCTCTCAAATTCTACATGAAACTGATGTCAACGATATTGGCCTGTAATTGTATGGGTCAGTTCTCTTTCCTTTCTTATACACGGGAGTCACCTGCACTTTTTTTCCAATCACCAGGAACTTTGCGCTGAATTAAAGATTCGCTATAAATGCAAGCTAAGTAGGGGGCCAACGCCGCAGAATAGTCTTTGTAAAACTACAACTATTTTATTACCATATGTCTGTGTTTTGAAAAAGCTCGTGAGCTGTTTAGGAGATGGTGAACCCACTGTAGTCTGATGCTTTTTCGATCGCACGTGGTCGTGAATATCACGTCCACGTTTATTACTGATTGAAATGTAGGAACTGTGAAGAGGAAAAACGTATAATAGAATATTTTTGTAGGAAAACAATGTAGCACCTGCACAATTAACAGTTTAAAAACGATTTCAATGGGTCTACGTATAAACGTAATGTTACTCATCCGCAAAATTTGCAGAAAGCTTCGTATTCAGTTCTTTCTCGCATTATACTTTGCGAACTGTTTAGTATATTCCTCCCTGAATTTAATCTTTCGTCTAGCCGACTGTATTAATCCACCAGGCAAATAACAACTATTTAATACAATATAACACAACTAAATCGCAAGCACAACCAACAATGAAAACATTCGACAAGCAAATCAATGAGGATAACACTCTTCATTGCCAGAGATGACTGACCGCCAACTGTATCGACAACTCGCAAATCAGAGAGGTTGTATACCATCAGAGATGACTCACTGTCCACTGTTCTGTTCTTTTGGGATTTCATATAATGTGCAGGCAAAGAGATGACATATTGATACTTCTTTGACAGCAATTTTGTAAGTTGCCGTCAAATCCAGCAATTATCGCGGACATTTGCCTTTTCGGCCCGGACGTTTTCATGTACCCTAAAATCGCGGACTGTCCGTGAAATCCGTGGCGTACGGCAACGCTACAACAAAACCTATGTTTCTTTGAACTGTGCTTCTAGTTCTTAGGCACCACCACAATTCCTGCGCCACCCCCTCCCTCACGCACTATTACTCTATCATTCTATCTCAAAGATACTCCAATAGTAAAGATTGTAAGTGCTATATATTGTGAATTGAGCACAAAATAAATACAGCTCACAGAGTTTATTTGTGCTTAACAAATAAAAAAATTCCCTCCTTTGGTCAATACAAAAATAACAGAGTCCACTGGATAAGACTTGTTTCACAGTTTCTGCAATTGTCTCTGCTTTTAGTAAAACAACTAAACTGCTTCTTCTTGAGGTAGCCTCCTTACAATCTCCTACGAGGCTCTACACACTGTAAAGATTAAGTGTAGCAGGGTTGCGTGTGTGCGGGCACACAATACTCAGCAAGAATAGGACGGCAGCGACCAGAGGCCAGGCCAGGCGGCGTGTACAAGTCCGACGGTGGGCGGGGCGCGGCGTTGCGGCTGGGCAGAACGGCCACCTCCTGGACGGCGGCGGCTGGCGGCTCCTCGGCGTGGTCCGTCGATGTCTCGGTGCGGTCGGTCCTTGCTCGGGCTTACATACCGTCGCTGCGTAGGTACACATTCCAGCGATTGGCTGTCTGCAGGCACTACATGGCTGCAGAATACAGTGGGTCTCGTGGCTGCGCGCGCCTCGGCCGGGTGCCTGTGGTGTCCTCTACCGGAGCGCGCGGCTTCTACTGCTGTGGCGAGCTGCGGGAAGACGTGCTAGCCGAGCTGGCGACCGTTTGTGGGCGCGACACGGTACAGCAGTAAGTACTTCAGGACCGTATACAGTTTCCGATATACGGATGATCCATCTGACATTGGTATTCGATTCTGTGTTATCTTTGTTGTTGCTAACTGACCTTGTGGGCCGGCCGCGGTGGCCGAGGTGACTGAGGCGCTCCAGTCACGGTCAGCACGGCCACTGCGGTCGGGGGTTCGAATCCCCCCTCGGGCATGGATATTTGTGCCGTCCTAGTTCGTAAGTAGTTCATAAGTAGTTTGTAAGATTAGGGACTGATGACCCCGTAGTTAAGTCCCATAAGCTTAACAAACATTTGAACATTTTTGACCTTGTGGACAAAACAAATCTTTAAAGTCTACCAATAAATCCCCCAATAAATGCGTGACTTTTGTGCATTAAACAGTTTCGATGGTTCTTGGTGACTGCTTGTGGATCCCACCCCTCATGTCCTGTTCACGATTTTCCAGGATATCCATATTCACAATTAACAAACCCTTTGTTAATTCCACGCTTTCGGCGTCGTGTTCAGCCGGCCTGGTGCAAGTCTTTTAAGCCGACGCCACTTCGGCGACTTGCGTATCAGTGATGATGAAACGATGATGCGGACGACACGAGGACAACACCCAGCTCTCGAGCGGAGATTCGAACCAACCACGCTGTCCACTAGACTACGGAGGCGGACAATTATCTACTACTAGCGGTACTACTGCTTCACCATAAACCTCCAGTACAACACTCTCTTCGATCTATAACACAATTTTCCTTCAACTGTTCCACCACCCACAAAACTCCTATTGGCAAAATTAATTTTACGATTACCCAAAGTGACTTCCTAGTTCCCATACGTATGCATTAATGCTTATCAAGCCTTAGTGTCAGTGTTCATTGTTTGCATGCTAACTGATTCGTCGTACGCGACCATCTCCCGTCATTATATTGCTACAATTTCACTCAAACGGAAAACTAATCCATTAACTTCCACTCTACATTGCAGAAGGTCGATTTTGGCATAATCTAACCCGAATATAGTATCATATTCTTCGCTTTCGTGTGGGGAAATTTCTAAAACACCGACTAAATTGTACCGTCCGCAGACAGAACACTGTGTTTACTGGCCCCAGCATTTCCCCACACAATTTTCCCTATAGCACGGCACCTTCTATTGCTTACGTTTCACCAGCCTCTTTCACTAGCGACTGACTCATGCGCCCCAATATCCAATAATAATATCCTGTATTTTATTCCTCCCACTACACATTTTACTGCACAACCTGTTCTACATAAAAATAACTCGTAGCATTCAATTTAACAGGGAACGACTTTAAACGACTTTATGTGGCTATTGGGTTCCTTTTGCTGTTTAAACAGCAATTAAATTTTGACCTTCCACCTCTCTTATTATTACTGTACTCTCGTTGATTGCGTCCACTGCTACAATTATGGCAGTACTTCCTAAAAATGTGGCCTAATCAACCATATTACCTGCAAACATTGCTCATTCCGTCTGCTCTGCTGTAGATGCATTGATCTCCTTGCACACAACCGCGACTCTCACTGCTGCTTGCAGACTTTCAGGTGACCCCATACTTACCCTTCTAAAAGTAAATGTCTGCAACCGTATTAAAATGCGCCCAAAGCTCTTTTCTCTGCCTCTCTTAAATTTCCTCGACTCGACGTAACATCATGTTCCAAATCAAAATTCCACCCACTGATCTTCTGGATTCTCCCTGCAAATTTCTTTACCGTCTCACTATTATTTCTCGTTACCAACGTAAATTACTCTCTATAGTGCCTGCCACTATTTTGTTCCCTATACCTCTCAGTTAGAGCTTATTTAAAATGATCAAATGTCTCCGCTCCTCTTAGAGCCTCTGTATACCTGCGTTCACTTTTCCTTCTCCTGTCAACCTCAGTTTTGTTACCCTTAATCAGCTACGTTCCTCAAATCAGCCAAAAGGTCTGTACATCCTCGCTTCACTTAACAGAAAAGGGAATAATTAAACTTGCAGTCACTATAAAAAAATGTTTGTATAGCTTATGGGACTTAACTACGGGGTCATCAGTCCCTAAACTTACAAACTACTTACGAACTAGCTAATACTAAGGACGGCACAAATATCCATGGCCGAGGGGGGATTCGAACCCCCGACCGTAGTGGCCGTGCAGACCGTGACTGGAGCGCCTCAGTCCCCTCGGCCACCGCGGCCGGCTGCAGTCACCACATTTGTGGTTTGTGTGCTATCGGCTTTGCTTCTAATCTATGACAAGAGTGTGTGTTACATTATCCAGTTGTGCTGTCTTTTCTCGTAACTGCTTCGACTTTAAGCCCTGTGTCTCTGACTCTGTCATAGCAACGCTTTCATTACTAGTTATCATATAAAACATAAAAAATGAAGAAGCCAGTTCCTTCTGTGAATCATTGCTTATCTAATTTTTTTTTAAAATCTGTGTAGCTTATGGGACTTAACTTCCGGGTCATCAGTCCCTGGACTTACAAACTACTTATGAACTAACTAATAGTAGGGACGGCACAAATATCCATGCCCGAGGGGGGATTCGAGCCCCCGATCGTAGTGGCCGAGAAGACCGTGACTGAAGCGCCTCAGTCCCCTTGGCCAGCGCGGCCGGCGCTTATCTCAATCCACCACACTAGTTTACAATATTAAAAATGTTCAAATGTTTGTAAATCTATCGGACCAAACTGCGTGGTCATCAGTCCGTAGCTTACAAACTACTTAAACCTAGGTAAACTAACCTATGGACAAACACACACACCCATGCCCCAGGGAGGACTCCAACCTCCACGGCGAGCAACCGCGCGCTCCGCAGTGAGATGCTTTAGACCGCTCGGCTACTCCGCCGTGGCGTTTACAATATTTATGACCGAATATATTAATATGAGGTGCAGTTTTGTCTGAAAATCCCCACAAATATGCATCCGACAGGTAGCAAACATTCCTACCAACCATTTACAACACGAGATGTCTGATGCACCAAAGCACCGTAACAGATCGGTCATACTTACCACCTTCCATCATCAGGAATTAAATAATAAACTTTTCACTGACCCTAGGCTGTAGGTTCAAGCTTCGCACGGCAAACACAAAGCTTCTTGTCCTGATACGAGAGTAGAACATATTCTGACAGAGAAGTGACAGGATGCTGGGTGTACGCGCCTCCTGGCGCCAATAAAACAGTACTACCAATGAGTGCCTTTATTAATTTCCTCTATGTAGTATTCCACCAACACGTAAAAGTGGTCTAGTGCCCAGCAGTGGCTAAGGAAGCGAGTCTACATCTATATATATATACTCCGCAATCCACCAAAAGGTGCGTGGTGGAGTGTACACTGAACCACTACTAGGCATTTCCTTTCCTACTCCACTCCCAAATAGAACGAGAAAAAAAAAAAAAAAAAAAAAAAAAAAAAAAAAAAAAAAAAAAAAAAAAGCCTATATGCACGCGTACGAGCCCTAATTTCTCTTATCTTGTCTTCGCGATCATTACGCGAAATATAAGTAGGCGACAGGATGATCGTTTCACACTCAGCTTCAAATTCCGACACAGGCGGGGAACACTACGGAGAAGCCGAGCGTCTCCCCCTTTTCTTGAACCATCAGTGTACATAAGAGTAAAAACGTGATATCTATCAAATGTTTAAATGTTTGTCATTCTTATGGAACCAAACTACGTTGGTCATCAGTCCCTAGACTTACAAACTACTTAAAATATTTTAAACTAACCTAAGGACAACACACACATCCATGCCCGAGGAAGGATTCGAACCCCGACGCGGGAGGTCGCGCAATCCGTAACGTGGCGCTAGAGACCGCTCGGCTACTCCCGCGCGGCTATTGATATTTATCAACATGGTAAAAAGTACCGTCTGAAATATAAAGTCAGATCTCTTAGCTTTCATAAAATTCGTTGTTTCTAAAGCAAGTTTGGGTCTCTGGAGGAACGAACGCGGAAATCTGCTCCACGCTTTATGTAAACATTGAAACCAACTCTGAAAAGGCAATCCTTTCTGCTAATTCCTTATAGCCTCGTCCCTCGCTGCTGTTTACGAAACAACTTATCCATAGGAGGCCGAGAAACGCTACTATATGCAGGTGTTACTGGCATGGACATCGTTTTATATACCTTCCGCAGCATGAACAGTTGTCTCCCGATGTACAGTGACGGCCTGGCCGCCTCAGCACAAAGAATCGATATGTGGCTTGTTGTGACTGCTCCAGTGGCCATCAGGATCCCTTCATGGTGCACCGAGATCAGTTTCTTCAAATGTGGTGGTATTGAAGAGACGTACACAAAGGTAGATCGCAAGAAAGCTCTGTGAAACGGGAGCTAACAAGTGGTTTCACCCCCTACACCCCCTCCCCCTCTATGAACTGCGATTAAGGCATTTTTAAATACGCAGTTCTTTGAGGCACCGCTTTTTATCAGACCCTTAAGGTGTGTAAACGGTGTAAGTTTTGAGTCAATTTTGAGGCCCGGTAACATTATCGTGTCTTTACAATTCAGAACAGTGGCCCTCATCGTAAGTTCAGCAGAGCTTAAAACAGAACAGGAACGGTTTACAAGGACACAAAAATACATATGTCAAAAATTTGAAGCCACTGTTCTGCGCCCATTCATACAACCGTCGAAGAGTTAATTGCAACTGACGTGTTGTCGTTGCAAAGCACAAAGACGAGCGAAAGATAAAGAAGTCATGAACAAAGAAAGAACATTGCCAGGATATATAACAATTGACATAATACTGAAACCTCCTGGAAGATTAATGCTGTGTGCCGGACCGGTATCCGAACCTGGACATTTTCCTTTCGCGAAAAGCGTTCTATCGACTGAACAATTCCGACACGGCTCAGGGTGCGGCCTCACAGCTTTATTTCAAAAAGGCCTTCGCCAGCTACTTTCCAAGCTTCACAGACGTTCTGCTCCGGGTGCTGCAGGACTAACACTCCTGGAAGAAGGGATATGGTGCAAATATGGATTAGCTGCAGACTAAGGGATGTTTATAGAATGGTATTTTACTATACAACGGAGTGCGCGATGATATGAAACTTTCTGGCTATTAAAACTGCATGCCGGAACGGTACTCTAACCTGAGATCTTTGCTTTCATGTGGAAGCACTCTGTCCGCTGATCTATCCTAGCACGCTTCACAGGAATCCCAGTCCAGCACACAGTTTTAATTTGATCCAATATTTCATAACTCCACACACTCCGGTACAAAGTCAATGTTTCATTCTGGACACATCCCCATGGTTGTGCCTACGCCATATCTCTACCAAATCCATCCATCCAGGTTTTCTAATACTGCAAGGCTCGCAGGAGATCTTCTGTGAAGTGTAGAAAGTAGGAGGCGAGGTACTGGCGGAAGTAATGGTGTGAGAATTGGACGTGATGCGTGCGATGATAAAGCAGTCGATAGATAGTTTACATCTACATACTGAAACGAGAGTGTCATTTCGATTCATTGCTCTTTTGTCTCATTATGTCAACTTAAAGATAAAGAATAATTCTCACCTTAATGAAATATGTATTGATTCACTTAAGAATGGCCAGCAACACTTTGCGGTATGTGCTACAGTCTATAAAAGCAATTGTATAAAGAGAGATGGCGAAGGTATGCACTTTTTTATCCCACTTGTTATCAGTCACTCTCCTATTTCCCCCATCCTTGTGTGTTATGGAGTGCGAGTGGAAAGCAATAATGTTTCTTTGGGTGTTCGTAACATGGACAATATTGTAATCTTTGGTTTTGGCAATGTAGTTAGTGGCGGCAAGGACTCCCTAGTAGTAAAGGATTCAAATAAATGTTCAAATGTTTGTAAAGCTTAAGGAACTTAACTGCGGGGTCATCAGTCCCTAAACTTACAAACTACTTATGAACTACCTTACACTAAACACGACACAAACACCCATGCCCGAGGGGGATTCGAATCCCCGACGGCGGACGGTCGCGCGCACCGCAACACGACGCTCCAGTACGCGCGGCTAAACCGCCGCGACAGTAAAGGTTTTTTTTTTTTTCCAGCTTTGAAGTAGAGGGTCGAAGTGGTCAAGCCAAGGGTTTACGAAGGCAGTGGAGTAACGAACACCCGGTGTTCAGCCAATCAGGGCGCTCCGTCCCCGCGAGTATGAATAGGGGACGGTAGGCCTTGGTGGTGGCACCTAGCGGGAGCAAGAGATCGGTTCCTGGCTTGATGGAGTGCGGACGTGAGGAGAGCTGCTCGCTGGTGTCGCGGAGATTTTGCTAACGATTTGGCGATAATCTTCAGCAATGTTGCTCATGGTGACACATTCACCACCGGTTGTTAGGGACGTAATCAATTTTAACATTCTTTTGTGATGTTGTGATAGAATCAGATGGACATGATGTGTGCTTTTTCATAGGTCAAATTTGCTGCTAAGTCGGTTACTTTTTCAATTATCATGGGGAGTGTTTTGCAGTTGTTTCTAGTATAGCTTCAGCTCCCAACATTCTCCGCTCAGAGGCCACGTTTAAGTGCGTGATCTCTGGGCATAAACAGACGTAAACACTGATGTTTTCATTAGTATTGGTTTCCAATGCAATAGAAAAAGGATTCTGATATTGGGAAAATAACTTCGTTTTGACATCTATTATTCACCACGTTCAGGAACACAAACAGACTTCAATGAAGGAGGTTTCTGTGATTTACTAGTATGGTCAATGACAAGGTATCCGATAACTGGTAAGTGTGTCGAGCAATTATTCTGCACGGTGTAGTTGCCTTCAGTAGTCATATTGAGGTTAAAAAACTGAATTGTGGATTCTGATACAACGTCGCATCGAAAATGCGATGCTAGGCATAATATCCAACTAGGAATGACGGGGTATAACTTCAGTCTCTGCCATTTCAAAGGTTGGATACTGGGATTTATCGGAATAGATGGCCATTTCAATGGAGACATTAGTGCTTGCACGGTAAGGTTCAGTTGTCCATTATATCCACGTCCTTTTCGAAAGCCAACGGCAGAGAAATAACGACAGTGATTTAAAAAAGAAAAAGAAAAAAAAATTGCCAAGCACAAAATTGTGAAAATAAGCACGTAGATGCAAATAAATATATCAAGGGAGGGGTAGTAGGAGAGAGGGCGGGATCTAAGAATGAAGAGGAGTGCAGAAATGGAAAATAAAAGAGTGAAATGCTTACAAAGTACTCCTTACTTACACATATATCACAGTTTGTTTTAGGGCCGAGAGAAAAGCAACGAATGTTTAACAGAACGAAAGATGGATTAACGGATATATAAAAGAACACTGCTTCACAGAGAGGACCGATGGACAGTAAAGAAAGCAGACATTAAAAGAGACAGTATTGTTTGAACGGAAACCACAAATTTTATACAGCATTTTGACGGAATAGACCAAAAGGGCAACTGAGGTTATAATGTTAGGGAGGTGACAGAGAGAGAGAGAGAGAGAGAGAGAGAGAGATTCGAGGAGAAATGAACAAGGAAAAAATGCGCCAAATCGTTTCACATATTTTGTGAAGGACGGAGGGTCTATTAACAGATGGAGGGAAGGAGAGAGACGAATTTGAAAAAAAAATTACTATAACAGCGTCCATACTAAAAATGTTTGTAGATCTATCGGTCCAAACTGCGAGGTAATCAGTCTGTAGTATACAAACTACTTAAACTAAGGTAAACTAACCTACGTACAACACACACACCCATGCCCCAGGGACGACTCGAACCTCCGACGGCGAGCAACTGCAGCGTCCATCTAAACTGAATACTCTGTATATATGGAGGCTGGGTGTAAATGAAATAAAAATAGGATGTTGAGTGAAATGAGAAGCAAAGAATTAAAATTTGTGCCACGGGCGGGAATGGAACCCAGACTTTAATTCAATACTTTTCCTTCCACTCAATGTCTTTCACATATTGACATGGAAAACTGTCTCTAGGTATATAAATTTATAATAAAACAGGAAAATAAAGGAACTGTATATTTAAAAAAACTTCAATTTAAAGGCAGCGCAAAGGAAAAAGAAACTCATATTTTATTTCACTTGCCAAGAGATCTTCCATAGTCTTTCACTTAGGAGATTAAAAAAAAATTAAAGGACTAATAATTTATTCACAATCCCTCATTATTTGTTTCTTCCATAACGCATCTCAACATATAATCTGTACGTCATCGGACCAGCTTCTCTTCAGTAAAAGCGACGACTCTATCTCGAACTGATTGTTCACAGTGAGACGGCCTGATTTTTATTTCTGCTTACCGCTCTTACTATCAAGCCAGGAAGTAAACATTCTGTATTTACGTCAGAGCCTAGCTTTGCGCAGTGTTGGGGGCTGTGGGCCGCCGCCGCGACCGCCAGCTGGCTGGTTTCCACCAAGCCTCGCCTCGGCATGAGCTGTGGTTGACCGGCCAACCCGTAGCTCGCAAGCCACTGCTAATGCAGGCCCCGGTCACAAGGCCAGGCTCAACCCTTGAAGTATCAAACGTTTCTGCAAACCTACCCAAATGTCTAGTATAAACTGCTATAGATATAGGTATTTTGCTATAAAATGAGTAGCCACTTTATCTTTTGACATTTCATTCCAATATTTAACGAAGTTAAAGAATAGAAACATAAATGTAGTTGCTACTCTGCGCGGCCTTCTTACAATTATTGTAACAGCATACTTTGTACGGTAATGAGTACAAAAGCTCTTTGCACTCGTAGGAGATGCTTTTCTGAGATGTTTACTAGACAGCAGCATAAAATGTTCAAATATTTGTAAATCTATCGGACCAAACTGCGTGGCCATCAGTCTGTAGCTTACATACTACTTAAAATAAGGTAAACTAACCTAAGGACAAACACACACACCCATGCCTCAGGGAGGACTCGAACCTCAGAGAGCGAGCAACCGCGCACTCCGCAGCGAGGTACCTTAGACCGCTCAGCTACTCCACCGCGGTGACAGCAGCATAATCTGCCACTAATATTTCTCAGTTCGATATAGCAGTTTGTAGCTCTGTCAGAGAGTGGGTAAATTGTTACTCTCGCTCCAGTTTGTAATTGAGAGCTGCTGTCTCTTAATCTTTAGAGAGCCGGCCGGACTGAGGCGATGCAGTCACGGTCTGCACGGCCACTACGGTCGGGGCTCGAATCCCCCCTCGGGCATGGACATTTGTGCCGTCCATAGTATTAGATAGTTCATAAGTAGTTTGTAAGTTTAGGGACTTATGACCCCGCAGTTAAGTCCCTTAAGCTTAACGAACTGCTGCAGCGTGAATCGCTTCCTCATTGCCCTTGTGAAGGCTGATGCAGATAATACAGAGAGTAGGGACCGAAAATAATTGTAGTTGTTCTGCGAATTTCTTTACCCTTGTCTGTAATCGTAGATTTGATGAGTAAATGATACACCGAAGTTCAATTTCCAGACATTTTAATTGGAATACCACCAATAAGTGAATCTTGAAAGTTTCTTCTATATACATATAAGTGTGATGACCGTTCTTTCTAAAGAACAGACACCCCATATATATACATAATTAAGGAGAAGATGGCAACAGATCCAGCCTTTAGTTCAAATGCACACTACGTCTGAACTCTTTAGGCATTCGGCAAAGTGCCACGAGCAATGAGTGCAAATTGCAAACGGCAACTACGTAACCAGTGTGAATCTTGAATCTTGTTCGTGACGAGGGGAGAAGGCGGGGGGTTGCCCGCGCACCTGCGATGATCGTTGTTTTCCCTCTCGTGCAGTGGTTACCGTAACTGGTAACTGCTCAGAGAGCAGTAGGAACTGGGCCCGAATTCCGGCTGAGCACAACTGTTGAACTTCCTCAATGAGTGCACTGAGTGGCCACAAGCAGGTTGTGTCGGATTATTTCTTTTAATCTACATTCTTTTGTCTTTCCAGGAAGCAGTACAACTTTCACCAGACATGATCCACCATGTTGTCATTTCACTACCATAGTCGTACCAGGAAGATCATTCGTCTACAGGCAATGTCTTTCTCGAGTGGTCCAACACTTTAGGAGAACATCTTGTGCACACACGATGCAATGGCTTAATTACTTCTCCTACAACATGATGTCGGGCATTGAAGTATTTATAGTGAGGGAGACGAATGGAATGTTGCCCAGATACATAAAGAAAATAAGAGTAATCCACTGAGTTACAGATCCATTGTATTAATATCGACATGTAGCAGGACTTTTGAACGAATACTTTTCCTAGCATTATGAAATATCTAGAAATGTATCACGTATTAACTCCAAACCAGCAAGGATTTCTAAATATTTACTCTCGTGACACTTTCGCGATACTATATTTGCATGAACTACTGAGTACTCTCAAAATAATTCCGTATTCATAGAGTGCCGAAACGACTTTTGGTATCTTCAGCCATAATCAACTTCGAACCATATCGCTTTCCTAAGGAGTATAGTCACAGTTGTGCGTCTAGGATCGTGATGTCCTGTCTGCAAGGTTATATTTTACAGTAACTGACGAGGAGTCATCTAGTGAAAAGGATGTGCCGACTGTAATTTTTCAAGCAAAGTGAATTAGACATCTTATGGTTCGAATATATATTCTAAATATTTAATGAGCAATCAGAATATTGCTCTTAGATTTGAGGCAGTTAATGCTGCCGACTACTGAACTCAGAAAAGCAAAGTCAATTGGGAAATGATTTTGAATTTGTAACTTCACAGCGCAAATGGTGACCATTGACCTTAAACATCAATATGCATTTGGCTCTGAACATGGATACTCAAAGAGTTTCGTCAGCATTCTAGATATCAATAAGCAAAGCAAATTTGAAGTTTATACATATAACGAAATTTCTGGGGGTGCAAATAAAAACAATGTTAACTGTGAATAACACATGTTTTGGTGAAGGTGAAATAAACGGTTTGTTATTGACACAACTACCAGGAGATTTAAACTTCTCCTAAGGAGACTTCCAACCCCACCTCATCTGCAGTATTGCTGAGCAGGGTATCATTATTACCTGACGGGCTAGAGGGAGGACGCCGAAAAAATTGAAAGAATATATCAAACTCGAACATACGCTATTTGGCACTTGTATTTATTATTATTATTATTATTATTATTATTATTTCGAGCTTCATATAAGCGTGGAATAGTGAGAAACTGAAGTGATTCTATGAACCATTACGAAACATTTCACTGTGAACAACAGAATAATTGGGTAAATGAAGGACCCCAGCAGAAGGTAATTTCCGTTGTGCAGCACTTATTGTGCAGTCACATTAAGAATAATTTATAAGTGTACAAAACGTGAATGACATACTACATGTATACATTTGTGTATTGCCACCAGAACTGTTTAATTTTACAACATGCTTACATTTCTAAGATGAATACATATTTCATTATGCCTAGATCTAATGCAGAGCGCTGAAAAGAGAGAATAGTTTACTGTGTAGTTGATTGCTGTCTAGGTGAAACATTATGTGGCCACTACGTTTATGTTTCTATTCTTTAACTTCGTTAAATATTTGCATGAAATGTCAAAAGATAAAGTGGCTACTCATTTAATTGCAAAATAGCTCTATCTGTGGTAGTTTATACTACACATTTGGGTAGGTTTGCAGAAACGTTTTTGATACTTCGAGGGTTGAGCCTGGCTTTGCGATGGGGTCCTGTATTATCCATGGCTTGCGACCTACGGACAGCCCGGTCAACCACAGCTGGTGCCGAAGTGAGGCTTGGCGGAAACCAGCCAGCTGGCGGTCGCGGTGGCAGCCAACAGCTCCCAGCATGGCGCAAAGCGGGGCTCTGACGTAACTACATAATGTTTACTTCCTGGCTTGAGAGTAAGAGCGGAAAGCAGAAATACAAATCAGGCCGTCTCGCTGCAAGTAATCAACTTTAGATAGAGTCGTCTCTTTTACTGAAGAGAAGCTGGTCTGATGGAGTTATAGATTATATGCTGAGATGTATTATGGAAGAAACAAATAATGAGGGATTATGAATAAATTATTATTGTTTTAATTGTTTTAATCTCGTATCTATTTTCATATTGCCTTAGTGAGAGGCTATGGAAGATCTCTTGGCAACTGAAATAAAATGTTTCTTTTTCCTCTGAGCTCCCTCTAAACTGATTTTTTTTTAAATATACAGTTCCTTTATTATCCTATTTTTCTTATAAAGTCATATACCTAGAGACAGTTTTTCATGTCAGTATGTGAAAGGCATTGAATTATGGAAGTCTGGGTTCGATTCCCGCTCGCTGCGACGGCGTGGCCAAGCGCATTGAAGTGCTATGCTGCGATGTGCGAGGCCATTCCCCGTCGTGGGTCAAATTCCCTCACGGGCATGGATGTTTGTGCTGTCTTTAGTATAAGCTAGTTTATAAGTAGTTTGTAAGTTTAGGGACTAATGACCCCGCAGTTAAGTCCCTTAGGCTTAACAAACATTTGAACATTTTAGACAAGTGACATGCCACAGTTTGCATTAGGGCCGAGAGAAAAGTAACGGATGTTTTACAGAACGAAGGATGGATTATCGGAGATATAAAAGAACACTGCTTCATGGAGAGGAGCGATGGACAGTAAAGAAAGCAGACATTAAAAAAGACAGTATGGTTTTAACGGTCGGGGGTTCGAATAGCCCATCGGGCATGGATATTTTTGCCGTCCTTATGAAACTAATTGACAAGATCGAAATGCACTTAGATCATGTAAAAGAAAACGAAGAAAACACAAATAAGTTAGGATCAGAGCTAAAACAAAACACAGTTGAACTCACACACAAAGAAGATAAAAACATAAAAAGATTAGAAAATAAGTCTAAAAGAGAGCTCAGAAAGATAAATGAAATAAATACCCACATGTCTAACATGAACATTAAATTCGACTAATTAGAAAACTGGGTAACAGTAAATGAAGAAAAAACAGAGCAATGTTTAATAATAAAGATAAGGAAACACAGGAATGGTGCAAAAATTTGATGTTTGTAACGCTTAAATTAATCACAAGTCGATGTGGGAGTTAAAAGAATTAACGAAAAGCTGCATGTGGAGAACAACAATTAATTTGCTTAACTAGTAATATGGATGTCATAAGGAAGGAACAAATTAAAGCCGCTGTGGAGTAGCCGAGCGGTCTAAAGCGTCTCGCTGCGGAGCGCGCGGTTGCTCGCCGTGGAGGTTCGAGTCCTCCCTGGGGCATGGGTGTGTGTGTTTGTCCGTAGGTTAGTTTACCTAGGATTAAGTAGTTTGTAGGCTACGGACCGATGACCACGCAGTTTGGTACGATAGATTTACAGACATTTGAACAAATTAAATTTGCTAAAACGTGTATAGAAAGGTATCGCAACAAAGCAATTTAGATAAAATAAAAAATGATGCAGAGTTAATTGATCGTAAGGTGTCAATTGTAGCATACACTTGGAAAGCCAACACAAATACGCTTCAGGGTATATTGCGTGAAACTAGGCAAAAACTAAAAGCACTACCTGAAACGTGTGATGTTTCTAAAACTTAAAGTAATATAGAAAGCTGTAACGTTTCGGACCCTTTATTTAACTATTTTTCGTCTACTTAGTACTCCTTACTATTCCTGCTACCTTTGGCTCGTTGCTGTTCTACACGTATACATTTTTGAGAACTAAACTTTGAAATTAAAAGTCAGGGAAATCTACTAAATAAATGACTAGAACATCACGGTTACGTTTTTACTAACGTTGATTGCGAATTGCGTGTTTATGTATGGAGAGAACCGCTAAATTTGATAGACTCCGTTTGATATGATTACCTCGAACCCCAATTTTTCTAATAATATAGTTATATGAATATTTAATCATTTGGATAATGTTCCTAAAATGATTGCTATTCAGGATCATAGTTGTATCCAAAAACTAACAAAGTCAGAAAGCGCTGAGAAATTTCTGCGATCCGACTACTGTTCAAATATCAAAGTCCACATAAGACCGAAAATGTTTCAGAGTCCAATACGGCAGATTCTGCGACTATGTTGAACACCTATCATCTGATTTCCGATGCAACCGATACACATCTTCCGTCAAGACACTCCAAACCTGAACCTCCACCGACATTCAACTGCCCCTCGGGTGGCTTCGGCTGCTGCTTATGTAGAAGCTGTGACGTCGTTCCTGTATACGTCACCTAACGAGCTTTAGTGATTCTCCCAGTAGTGTACAAAACACTGTAAATAATGATTGAAATGTTGATATGACGGAATTGTTAGATGCACGCTAAGATTCTAATGCAAATGCATACCTAACTTTAATTTCCAACATTATTATTAATACCCGCAAAAAAAATGTTCAAATGTTTGTTAAGCTTAAGGGACTTAACTACGGGGTCATCAGTCCCTAAACTTACAAACTACTTATGAACTACTTACGAACTAGGACGGCACAAATACCCATGCCCGAGGGGGGATTCGAACCCCCGACCGTAGTGGCCTAATACCCGCAAAATCGTAACTTAAAAGAAATGAATATTTTCAGCACAACCGATAAATAAGTCTTTCGGCTGTCGCATAATGAATGTTTACGCTGTCGTTTAGATGAAGAGATTTTTAGTTAGTTTTTCCGGTCCTCATTGGAATGCACAGTTCAGAATTACTGTGGTCATAAATTTGAACAAATTATGGTCGATAAACAAAATAATTTGTTTTAAACAAATACAAACAATAAGCAAAAATATTCTAAACAAGTCATAATGTGTGTTTACGACACCTGTAACTTATCACTGCATCGCTGTTTGTGTATCTGTCTCGTATTAATTGTTATAGACAAATAATTATTATTGTTCCTTAAAAGTGCATTATTATGCGTCACATAAATGTTAAAGATAATATAGTTATACACAACTTGGCGTCTCGATGAGATCTCTCATTTGAACCCTCGCTCGTTACTGTACTTCAATTAGTTTATCCTCTGGATTTTTCCAAGTGAACTAAGATCAGTATTCGTAATAACTATTGATATAAAATTAATATAAATGATGTCAACACATAATGTGAAACGCTATGTTTTCCTCTTTTATTTAATTCTCCGCGCTAGTCTGCAACGTTAATAGTTTCAGCGTAGTATCTAAACATATTAACAATGCCGTATTTTTGGCGGAAAAAAGGCAGTTCAAAATGACGTCACGTCCGCTAGCGTTCTCTCCATGTGCTCTCCACCAGCCGATAAGAAACTGAGCGAGGCTTACCGCCTCGCAGTGGCTCATTGCCTTTTCACTTGTCGCAACTTTCGACGTTCTCCGCTGTGGAACTAGCTCGCTTTGTGCTCCAAATTGGTGTACGTTGTTGTAACGTCACAAAGCGAATTGAAGCAAATACTTGAAACGCTGGTATAACAAGAAAGAAGGAAGCGGACATTCAGTGTGAGTGATGCTGTACATCACGCAAATGCTTCTAAATTCCATCATTTCTCAAGCCAACGTAATGTACACTCAGTTGCTTTTATTCGATATTTCGACGGTATGATTCCTGAAAATGTGACAGAACAGCATTAAATAAAGTTCGTCGCTAGAAAATTTTAAGGAGACGTTACCTCATCGGTAACAGGGCTTGCAAACACGTGTAACACGTATTAAGACTTTATTAAGGTGTTCTTAAATCAATATTGGTCAAGAAGCACACAGAAAAGTGTAAGAATAGAGATTTTTTTATGTAGACGTTTTAGCAATAGTCGTTATCCTGATTATAAGCAATTCTACCAATTGTTGTTGTTGTGGTCTTCAGTCCGGTGACTGATTTGATACAGCTCTCCACAATACCCTATCCTGAGCAAGCCGCTTCAACTCCACTTAAGAACGGCAACCTACATCTGTCTGAATCTGCTTACTGTATCCATCTCTTGGTCTTCCTCTGCGGTTTTTACCCAAACACTTCCCTCCAACGCTAAATTCACGATTCCTTGATACCTAAGAATGTGTCCTATCAGTCGATCCCTTCTTTTATTCAAGGTATGCCGGAAATTCCTTTTCTCCCCAATTCTGTTCAGTACCTCCTCATTAGTTACGTGATCCACCCACCTAATCTTCAGCATTCTTCTGTAGCACCACATTTCAAAAGCCTCTATCCTCTTTCTGTCCGCACTGTTTATCGTCCATGTTTCACACCCATACAAGGTAACACTCCACACAAATGCCTTCAGAAAGGACTTCCATAGGCTTAAATCAATATTCGATATCACCAAATATCTCTTTTTCAAGAACGCTTTTCTACCCATTGCCATTCTGCATTTTATAGCCTCTGTACTGCGAGAATCATTTGTTATTTTACTGCCCAAGTAACAAAACTCATCTACCTCCTTTATTGTTTCGTTGCCTAATCTAATTCCTTCAGCATCACCTGATTTTCTTAGACTGCACTCCCATTATCTTGTTTTGCACTTGTGAATGTTCATCTTATATGCACCTTTCAACACAATGTCCATTCCGTTCAACTGCTCTTCCTGTTCCTTTGCTGTCTCTGGCAGAATTAAAATGTCATCGGCAAAACGCAATGTTTTTATTTCTTCACCCTGAACTTTAATTCCTTCTTTCCAATATTACTGGGAAAAGAACCAGTACCTAACAGATCCACTGAGAGGACCAGAGGCCGTCCCGCACACACCCTCACGTCGCTGCCACCTTCGCTTCGGCTCGCATCGACATGGGTTGCACAAAGCAAACAGCCCGCAAGTCCACTGGCGGAAGGGCGCCGCGCAAACAGCTCGCCACCAAGGCTGCGAGGAAGAGCGCGTCCGCCACCGGAGGCGTCCAGAAGCCCCACCGCTACCGGCCCGGAACCGTCGCACTCCGAGAAATCAGGCACTACCAGAAGGGCACACAGCTGCTCATACGCAAGCTGCCCTTCCAACACCTATTGCGAGAAATCGCACAGGACTTCAACACCGGCCTGCGCCTCCAGAACTCCGCCGTCTTGGGGCTGCAGGAAACCAGCGAGGCCCACCTCTTCGGCCTCTTCGAAGACACCAATCTGTGCTCCATCCACAGCACGCGCGTCACCATCATGCCCTACGATATGTAGCTGGCGCGCCGCGTCCGCGGCGAGCGCTCCTGAGTGTCTCAAAGCGCACTTTTGCAGGTTAGTAATTCCTAATGTTAAGATCTGAAACAGAAATTATCATAAACTCGTGCGAATTACAGCAGAGGTTAAATTGACAAGTTAAAAGGACATAGCGAGGCCCATGAGAGATTTATAGATTTTATAAATTTCAGAACAAAATTTTGCTACGTGTCACTTGTCTTCGAGAACCTCCAAGTTTGGAGAACTTCAGGAAGTAGGTGATGTGTAACATTTCTGACTTGCAGCCATCATATTCAGACGTGAGAATAGCTTCCGTACAGCAAGTTACAACCAGTAGCAGATAGATGGTACGGGTAGTGTGAGAAGCATAACAGGTGCTACCAGTATGTTAGATTCCCGTGGAAAGGAATGTCGAAAAGGTTCTCGTGTTGCTTGTACCTCACGCTGACTAGATTATGTATATGGCGGTCGCTCGCCAAAATGCGATCATGTTTTAATTAATATTTAACTATGTGACCCGTGCAAATATTTGGCACCACTACTGACTAGACTAAAAGTTAGAAACATGTACAACAATATCATTGATTTAGAAGTTGTAATTTACAAAAATGTAAAGGGAATGAGTTGAGTAGAGAGGCGTGGCCGACTGGCTTTATAACTTTTGTTTGTTTGTTCACTCATAACTTTCTCCTAAAACACCAACGAATGTGTTTAAGGGCTCAAATGAAAGGGCTTGATCCATAGAATGTCGTTAGGCTAACACTATATGCTGGATACAGTGACGAAAAATATGAGTTACGTGAATTCTAACCTTTGATGACAAATCAAACCTTCCCATAACCAAGAAAAGTGAAAGAAATTGTCCAGGTAATTTGGTCTGGCCGACTGACTTTAATTTTCGTAGATTCGTTTACTATATAAGAAAGATAGAACACCCGTGAGAATCTGACCCGTCCGAATACTTCGCACCGTTAGTGGAATTACAAAAAGTTGGGAAAAAATGGTGGTAAAGTTGAATGTTCACGCATAGCTTTCTTCAGAGTCAATCAATACAAGTCTTGAAAAGCGCAAATAAAAGAGTTCAATCTGCTGAGTGGTGTTAGGTCAAAAAGAACTGCGTGCCTTAATTAGAACGGAAGATATCGTAAAAGAAACCAATTAAAATATTCAGTGCAAGATCAGAAGGATGACGCGTTTGAATAAAAATAAAGGATGGATAGACTTGAGTTAATTCTGATACTTGACGACAAATTTGCGAATGAATACCTTTCGTTTAAAGCAAAAATGAAAGAAATCGGTCGGATAAAACGGCCTGACCGGTTGACTCACTCACACATCCACATATGAGAGAGGACTGGAATCTCCAGTGAGATTGGAAGCGTAATTCGAGACTTTACGACTCAGATAACGTAGCCATCACTGAGAAGTGTTAATATCACCGTCACCAAGTTCTTGGAACAGAGGAAGCCGTGAAAATCAGCAAATAGCAGTCTCGAAATAGAACATTGAATAGTTTTGCATAACGTATTTGATAATACATCATATTCCTGCATTTATTAATAAATAACCAAAAGACAGTCAAATGAAAACGACATGGATTAAAACATGTAAGTGAACTTGTTTATTATATTAAAAGTCATGAAACATTCACCCCAATGTGACGGAAGACGGACAATCAATTTATGGAAATATGTTACTCGTTGTCTACAAATCGATTACTTCACCAAAGAGTGCATTTCTTCGTCCGAAGAAAATGAAAGACCACGAATGTGTTATTTTAGGGCTTCAACAATACGGAGGAATACCGTGACTGTGTAGAGGATATGTAAGGAGTTTCCACTGAAACGTCTGAAGTATAATCGAAAAGGCATCGGTATGTTGCAAGATCATGTTAGCATATTTTTATTTCAAATCTTTCTCAGGGAACTTGTTGTCTGCAGGGCCCACAGTGTTAGTGATGTCGTACATCGACATTTTAATAATAACAATTATATAACATCAACACTGTATATTTTTAATTCGTTAGTTACACTATTAACTTATTTCAACTCAGTAGTCATCTTCAGGTGTTATGCCACATTCTGTTATGCTGAACATTTCAATATTATTATGACGTGATATATTTTATTTTTATTTTTGCTTCTTATATATAATATTAATATCACGTAACTTATAATATTGTGCTGCCATGCAAGATCTTTATCAATTACGGATTTTGACATTTATTTGACAACTCTACATATTACGTCTCTGTAGAGCTGTCAAATAAATATCAAAATCCGTAATTGATAAAGATCTTGCATGACAGCACAATATTATAAGTTAAGTGATATAAAAGAAGAAATAATAATAATAAAATATATCACGTCACAATAATACTGAAATGTTCAGCATAACAGAATGTGGCATAACACCTAAAGATGACTATTAAGTTGAAATAAGCTTATAATGTAACTAACGAATTAAAAATATACAGTGTTGATATTATATAATTGTTATTATTTCTCAGGGACGTCCTTAGACGTTCTCCAAGGAATTGTGTTTTCCTTATGTTCGGTACCTTGAAATAAGATAATTCTTAGCGTTGATTTCTTCCGGAATAGGAGATGCATGCCCGGATCAAATCATTGTTCCCCAGGCTACAGCTGACATTTCCAATGAAATGTCTCACAGTGAATAAATGTATTAACAGTTATGAATATCACCTTTAAAAATATAAACGGTTTCCTTACTTTCTTCTTTTTATCTCTGTTTCAAGGACTCCTCCTTGAATACCTCCAAAGCAAACAGACAATATTTCCTGTATGCTGTTCGCACACGCCTCCACATACTGTTTTATGTGAAATTAAACACGACAACGGATTACAAAACGCTAATAGGAGATAACTGCAGATTCCGCATTTGTTAACGACTGTTGTGGCGATGTTATGTATTCGATTTTGTCATTAAATTCATAGCGAATGCATTGGTGTGATTTTCTGCCAGGCAGCGCAATTCCAGTTGTCGCTGAATTACCCATTTACCATAAATTTTTGCACATTATCTTCCCAATTACGGCAATGCACTCGGATTCGGAAACTGCTGCTCATGTGGGGCAGAACTTTACTTTCGAAATGAACTTTGACAGGAGTGCGCAATAACAATTTAGTAAATTATTATCATGCCCTGTGTTATAAATGTGAACCAATATTAATCAACAATAATTAAACCTGATATTCAAGCGTTCGTTTTGGATACAAGTGATTGTCTGCGCCATACCGTGCTGCAAGTCATAAATCTTTCATCCATTTTTTAAAAATGTTGCTAACATGAATTTTAAGTAATACCTATATATATATATATATATATATATATATATATATATATATATGAGAGTCAGTAATATTTATTAAGTAGTCTCTTATGCAGTGAAAATATTCATATCTTAAACAGATTCTGCTAACAATAACGCGAACTATGGGAGAAAACTAATTTTCTGTAGTTCTCTAAGTACTTACTTGGAACACGTCGCATTCCAGGTGTTCATGAGTAGATCGAATTCAGTGGAGAATACATTTTTTGCCTGAACCGGGATTATTAAGATCCAAACCTACTATGAAATACTGTATAAAAGCCATTGCGAAAATCTCAACTTCATATACACGACTTAAAAAGTGATCACTGATTATCCAACAAACCTTACGTGTCAACCCTGGTAAGAATTGTGCATCACTAAATTATAGTACTACACCTGAGAGAAGGGTGTTAAGACTACCAGATAGTTTACAAAAAATGTTCAAATTTTTTAACGCTAAGGGAACAAACTACAGCGGTAATGGTCCTCAGACTTACAAACTACTTAAACTAACTTAAATTAACACATGATAAGAACAACACACACACACCCATGCCTGCGGGAGGACTCTAACCTCCGACTAGGAGCGGCCGCGCAATCCGTAACACAGTTTACGAATTCAGCATTCAGTTAGCTCTTCCCTACATACGCTCACCAGAAAGTATGAAATCATAGTCATTGTTACCATATTCTAACCATAAAAACTGACTGCAAAATCATTTTAAAAAGAGTAACGGTTAATCAGCTAATGGATTACTACAGATGTCAGCTGCGCAGGAATCTCCGTGTGGTGTAAGACGCAATGCCACGGATTGCGCGGCTGTTCTCCGTCGGAGGTTCGAGTCCTCCCTCGTGCATGGCTGTCTGTGTTTTGCTCTTAGCATAGGTTAGTTCAAATGGTTTAAGTAGTTTCTTAGAGACCGATGACCGCAAGCAGTTTGTTCCCTTAGCTTTATAAACTATTTTTCCAATGAAAAAATTTTCGTATTTTTAATTTCACAGCTTTTACTCAAAATCCTAGTACACCCTAAGGGAATGTATTTTTACATAGATATATATAAGGCAATCCGAAAATTTTGGGCCTATAGTGCTCCAGATATGGCCATTGTGATTGTTTTCCGGTATCTCTCAATATACCCATACATATTTCACTTTAAGCGGGACATTTAAAGATGTAGCAAATGAATCAGAGCAAAGGGAAGCTGATGTCTAAATTGTGATCGTGGCAGAAAGTGAAGAACTGCATATCAGAAATGACTAGATGAGAATTTTGAGGACGTAGAAGCATACAAAAAATGGGAATGATAAATGCCATTTATAAGGAAAAAAAACAGATGTAAAAAAGGACCAGCTCTATGAATATCAGTACCAAGATTAGAAATGAAATCTAGAAGGGCTGAAGGAATATATTTAAGGGCTATTTAAAGGAAATGAACTTGAATGCAGTGTTTTAGGTAGGCAAAAAGAAGTAGCTGCAGATGAGCTTGATGACACGATCCTGCGGTGCACTGAAGACCTACATCGATGCAAAACTCCTTGAGTAGACAACCCGATGGGGTAAATAATCAGTCAGTACCGGACTGAATGACGAAACAGAAGTGTATGTTACACATTCACTGAAAGGAAAAATCGGCTGGTATGAAACATTCGGAGGCATCTATGACTCGTCATTTTCGTTTCAGAAGAAGCTTTGGGAGGTAAGAATTGTTGAAGGACTCCTGGAGAAAAGAACCATATGCAGTTCCAAGGGATTTAGTATGCAGTAGTTCTTCAGAAGTGAAGAGACTTTCACAGGATAGGATACTGTACAGCAGAAAGCTTCATCGAGGCTATCGTCGAACTCAGGACGACAACAATAACATGTTCACTTGAAATCACGTAGAAAATTTCGTGAATCTTCTAGTACTTACCATGCGGTATCTCTAAACGAAGAGAGACACGTTTCTTACAGCTGGTTAAATAAGAAATGTTTATTACGAAATATAATAATAATTAATGATTCTTTTGAGCCGGCCGCGGTGGCCGAGGGGACTGAGGCGCTCCAGTCACGGCCTGCACGGCCACTACGGTCGGGGGTTCGAATCCCCCCTCGGGCATGGTTATAGGTGCCGTCCTTAGTGTTAGCTAGATCATAAGTAGTTTGTAAGTTTAGGGACTGATGACCCCGTAGTTAAGTCCCATAAGCTATAGAAACATTTGAACGTTGATTCTTTTGAGCCATACGGATAAATTTTACCAATATAAAATGTTTGAACCCGGGAGACTTATGTTCCCCTACCGGGTGCGTTCCCAAGTGGCGGATAGGGAACGGCTCTACAGGTAGTCGGTAAATAATACACCACCCGCGGACGAACACGGAAATCAAAATCCTACGGCGGTTGTACCCAGGTTGGGTAGCCTTTGATCAGCGTCTGTTCCCCAAGCTAGGGGAGGCTAAGAAAAACCTCTAGGACTAACAGCCGTGGTTGTAAACCAGTGGCTCTATCAACAGCAGCCACTCCATACACACGATTATCACCCATGGAAAAATGTTATGTGAAAAAAATTACCTCAGGTGGAATACTCACCGCACTAGTGTGTGGAAGCAGACATTCGAATCTGGGCACTCTGCAGCATTACAAAAAGACGATTCGGTGCATCTCGGAAGCAGAGGGAAGATGAAGTATAAAAAAAGAAGTTACGTAACTACTTATAACGTAAATTCTCTTCTAAAACTGGGAAAGTAAAACATTTGCAGATACCCTCAAAAACCACAAAATTCTCATAACGGCCCTACAAGAAACCAGATTTATGGATGAAACCATTTTATATCTGATGATTTCAGAATATACAAAGATAAGGTAGGCAAAAAATTAAGAAAAAGACACTGCACCTTGGAATATTCTAGAAAAACTCAGTGTCCCACTTATAGCGGGCTTCAATGCGAAGGTAGGGAAGGAGAAGGAATACAGGAACATTGTTGTAAACTACCCAGCACATAACAGAACTAACCAAAATGGCTTCAGACTGATAAAACTATGCCAAACTCACAACATTATCCGGAAATCCACAGCCTTTAAAATGCTACCTAGGAAACATAAAACATGAATCTCTTCAGATCCACACCTCAGTGAATTCCAACTTCATCACGTAGCAATCAAACTGAAATTCCATAAATAAATACAAAATGTCAAGTCCTCAGATGAGCCAACATAGAGTCTGATTACTACCTTCCCAAAATAAAATTCAATATAATTCCGAAACGGAAATAACAGAACCAACAACCATCCAGAAAATATAATAAATTCCAAGGAGTTTCTACTAGCAACTAAAGACTTGCAAAACTAAAACTGGGATAAATAAAAGAAGAGCAATTAGCTACCATAACAGCAAACTTAAAACATACGTGGTGGACTGAATAATGGGACAGACGCATTGAACAAAGAAGAAAAGCATGCAAATAGCGGCCGTCCTAAAACATGAAAATAACAGGAAAAACTTCTTAAACATGAGAAAATTAGTAAGCAAAAATCTCAAAAGAATAAAAACAAGGCCCAAGAAGTTCAAATCCTGTTTCAGATAAACCAAGACTTCATCAGAAACAGCACATTGAACTTTTATATGACATTTAAATACAAAATTAAAAAAAAAAATACACTTAACCGACTCGATAACTCCAGACAAAAACGGAAAGATTGCAAACAACAACAAGGGATAATTTTAAAATATTGGAGGAACATTTCAGAAATTTCTTAAATTGTGAGAATTCATAGAAAAAAATGACTTTAGCACTGCAATAACAGCGAACCCTAAAGCTGAACCACCCACCACCAAGGAACTACAGTCCTTTCAAATCTCAAATACTATGTGGCCTCAGGATAAAACCAAAACACAGCAGAACTTTGGAAAAAAATTCCACAAAAATTCAATAGTATCTCTCCAATACAGCTCTGAATAATCCCAGATGGATGGAAATCGGTCCTCATCCATCCTCTCCATAAAAAAAGGGTCAAAAGCAGACCCAAATAACAGACGCATCTCGCTCATAGACATTACGTGCAAGATACTCTCTGAAGTCCTATTAATCAGAGCAGAGCCCGAATTAGACCATAAACATGGAGATTACCAAGTAGGTTTCAGGAATGGAAAATTCTGCCCAGAAAAAAATTTAAACGACAAAAACTTCTGGCCTACCAAAAATCTCGAACAAAATCATATGTTATTACTTTCATTGACTTTCAAAAAGCACGTGGCTCAGTAGGTAGTGAATTCCTCATCTCTATACTAAAAGAATTATAACTAGACGACAAAACCAAAAACCTAATCAGACAAACCCTTATCAATACATACTCCCAAGTCAGATTCATGGGAGGGCTCTCTGACCTTTATGAGTTAAAAACTGGTTTACCGCAAGGAGATGGACTCTCCCCACTACTGTTTAACTGCGCCCTAGAAAAAGTGGCCAGACAATGGAACACGAAGATCCATAATGGCATCAAAGTGGACTGCCTAGCCTTTGCAGGTGTTATGGCCCAACTACCTGAGACCTGGGAAGAAGCAAAAGAACACACCCACGAACTACAAAAGTAAGCAGAAGAAATTTGTCTCAAAATCACCTTTGACACGACAAATATCCTGATTTTATTTTAAAAATAAGGAGAAGAATTCCAGTGGGAACATCGAAGCATCTGTACAACACAATGAGGTAAGTAGGGCTCTTCTTATAGAACCAGGAAATCACTGAGTTCAGACTGGAGGATTTATTCTGGCAGTTTATCCAAAGTACTTTACTCAATATGTAGCTTCACATAATGGATTACTTACAGTGTTTAACATGTTATATGCAGTAATGTACCGCTGCCACAGAATTACTCGACCATTTCAATAGAAAACAAGTTGTTATGACGGGACTGATATGTAACTATTTTCTTTCAGTCTCATATTTTACTAGCATTTTCTCGCGTCTTCGCTCGCGTTGATGTCCTTGCATACGAGTCAAAGACAGTCGAAGGAAAATAATTTAGCAACTTGGTTCTTAAATTATGACGAGGATCATCAGGTTAAAGGAAAAGTTTCCAATTTTCCGGCTTAAATATATACCGCGCACAGAATGACGGTAAATACTGAACTTCTTTATCGAGATGAAAGTAAATACATTATTAAATACGGAAAGAAACTCTGTTTATTACTTCCTAAGTAAAACGCTGACTGAAGACGCTATATGTTGTACAAAGTATAAATTATGTAGGATTCAAATGTCATTGAAATCTGTTCGGAGGTTTGAATACGTTAACGTCTCGCGTAAACATCGTATTCATTATGTTGAATCGTATTACATACAACATATCAACCATTAAAGGTATTTTAATAAATGCGATAAATTTAAAAGTTAAAGAATAAATAGCTTTTCCAAGGAGTCTTCAAGCTTATCAGAAGCTATAAGAGACACCTTGATGCACGGGTGTTCCATACTTCTAATTACATACCTAAAATCAACAAATATATTGAATTACACACTTTCTAAAATAGCCTATGTTCTTCTTCAGCGTTCAAGCCATCTTTCATTAACATCGGTAACGCGGTATAGATGTGAAAGTATGACAGGGAGAGCTTCTTTCGCATTTGTAATAATATGACGTCGTATCTGCTGATCAATGTGTCGTTCAGTGATAAAATATTGTAGCTCCTTTCAGTGGTATATTCGGATGTTTGCAGAATTTGCTGCGAACAGAGTAATAAAGACTTAACAAAATGTCAAACATAATGCAGTACCTATTTACAGATATCACGTTTATGATGTAATATCTCCTGAATTATGAGTCCAACAAAAACATTTATTTACCAGGTCCGTAGCGTGGAATATTAGGAAACTGCTTGCGAATGGAGTTGGTAATAAAGACGTAGTAAATTACAACCTCGTGCTTATTAGGGCGAATTTTCATGACGTCTATGACGTGCTATGACGTCTTTGACGTCATAGCACCTGAACTGTATGTCGTAATACGACATTATTTCGAAGATACATCCAGTGGTGTGTATGTAAAATGTGTGCAAAATACGTTGCGAATAGAGTTCGTAGGACAGACGTAATAAATAAAACGTCATGCTTGATGAGGCGGTTTATCATGAATCGAACTGTTTATGACTCTAAATCTCATGAACTGTGTTTCGTTGTTTTGTTGTGGTCTTCAGTCCGCAGACTGGTTTGATGCAGCTCTCCAAACTACCCTGTCCTGTGCAAGTCTCTTCATCTGAGAATACGTTCGCCAACCTACATCCTTTTGAATCTGCCTACTATATTCGTCCCTCGGTCTCCCTCTACGATTTTTACTCCACACGCTTCCTTCTAATGCTAAGTTGACAATTCCTTGATGTCTCAGAATGTGTCCAACCAATCTATCCCTTCTCTTAGTCAGTATATGCCAGAAACTCCTTTTCTCCCCGACTCGGTTAAGCACCTCCTCATTAGGTACGTGATCTACCCATCTAATTTCCATCATTCGTCTGTAGCACCACATTTCAAAAGCTTCTATCATCTTTTTACTCCTTATCGTCCACGTTTCACTCCCATACAATACTACACTCCAGACAAATGCTTTCAGAAAGGACTTCCTAACATTTAAATTAATATTGGATGTTAAAAAGTTTCGCTTCTTTAGAAACGCTTTTCTTCCCTTGGCCATTCTGCATTTTATATCTTCTGTACTTCGGCCATCCAGACGTAATCTTGGTACCCAAATAACAAAATTCATCTACTACTTTTATTGTCTCATTACCTAATCTAATTCCTTCAGCATCGTCTAATTCTCTGACTATGCATTCCATTATCTTCGTTTTACTCTTGTTAATGTTGACCTTATATCGTCCTTTCAAGACACTGTCCTTCCCATTCAATTGCTCTTCCAGATCCTTTGCGGTCTCTGAGAGAATTACTATGTCATTGGCAAACCGCAATGTTTATATTTCTTCTCCCTGCACTTTAATGCCCTCTCCAAATTTCTTTTGCATTCCTTCACTGCCTGCTCAATGTACAGATTGAACAACATTGGGGAAATGCTACAACCCTGTCTTACTCCCTTCACAACCTCTGCGTCCCTTTCTTGCCCTTCTTGCCCTTCTTCAATATAACTCTTCGCTCCCTATATTTTACCCCTGATACCTTCAGAATTTGGAAGAGTGTATTCCAGTCGACATTGTCAAAATCTTTCTCCAAATTGACAAACGCTAAAAACGTAGGTTTCCCTTTCCTTAGCCTATCTTCTAAGATAAATCGTAATGTGAGTATTGCCTCCCGTGTTCCTACATTTCTCCTAAATCCAAACTGATCTTCTCCGAGGTTGGATTCCACAAGATTTTCCATTCGTCTGTAAATAATTCGTGTTAGTATTTTGCACCCATGACTTATTAAACTGATAGTTCTGTAATTTTCACACTTGTCTGCACTTGCTTTCTTTGGAATTGGAATTATAATATTCTTCTTGAAGTCGGAGGGTATTTCCCCATCTCATACATCGTGCATACCAGGTGATACGATTTTTTCATGACTGTCTCTTCTAACGGCATCAGCAGTTCAGACAGAATATCATCTACTCCAGGGGCCTTGTTTCGACTCAAGTCCTTCAGCGCTCTGTCAAATTCTTCTCGCAGTATCGTATCTCCTATCTCATCTTCCTCCACTTCGTCTTCCATTTCTAGAATCCTTCTTTCAAGTTTATTTCCTTTGTATAGGCCCTCTATGTATTCCTTCCACAGTTCAGCCTTCCCCTCTTTGCTTAGTACTGGTTTTCTGTCTGAGTTCCTGATATTCATACAGCTGTTTTTCTTGTCTCTAAATATCTCTTATTTTCCTGTAGGCGGTATCTATCTATCCTCTAGTTATGCATTCTTCTACCGTTCTGCATTTGTCCTCTAGCCACTCCTGCTGAGCCAGTCTGCACTTCCTGTCAATCTCATTTTTCAGACGTTTGTACTCCCTGTTTCCTGTTTCACTTGCTGAATTTTTATATTTTCTCCTCTGATCAATTAAGTCTATCCTGTGTTATCCAGGTTTCTATTAGGCCTTGTCCTGCTGCCTATATGGTCCTCTGCTGCCTTCACTACCCTATCTCTCAGAGCTACCCATTCATCTTCTACTGTATTACTTTCCTCCGTTTCAGCCAATCCTTGCCTAATGCTCCCTCTGAAACTCTCAATCATCTCTGGTTCCTTCAATTTGTCCAGGTTCCATCTTCTAACCTTTCTACCTTTCTGCAGTCTCTTAAGTTTTAATCTGCAGTTCATAACCAATAAGTTATGGTCAGAGTCTATATCTGCCACTGGATATGTCATACAGTTTAGAAGCTGGTTTCTAAATCTATTCCTTACCATTATAAAGTCAATCTGGTTCCTTCCAGTGTCTTCTGGTCTCTTTAACGTATACAGCTTTCTTTCATGATGATTAAACTAAGTGTTAGTGATCATTAAATTGTCCTCTGCGCAAAATTATACCATCCGATCTCCTCTTTCATTCCTTTTTCCCAGTCCATAGTCACCTACATTTCCTTCTCTTCCCTTTCCTACTACTGAGTTCCAATCCCCGATCACAAAATGTTCAAATGTTTGTAGAGTCTATGAGACTTAACTACGGGGTCATCAGTCCCTAAACTTACAAACTACTTATGAACTGCTTACAACTAAGGACGGCACAAATATCCATGCCCGAGGGGGGATTCGAACCCCCACCGTAGTAGCCGTGCGGACCGTGACTGGAGCGCCTCAATCCTCTCGGCCACCGCGGCCGGCTCCCCGATCACAATCAGGTTTACGTGTCCCTTAACTTTCTGAATGATTTCTTTTATCTCCTCATACATTTTTTCGAAATCTTCATCATCGGCCGTGCTAGTTGGCATATAAACTTGCACTACTGTGGTCGGTGTTGACTTCTTGTCTATCTTTACCACGATAATGCGTTCACTATGCTGTTCATAATAACTTACCCGCATTCCTATTTTCTTATTCATTATCAGACCTACTCCTGCGTTACCACCGACTGATTTTGTATTGATAACCCTGTACTCACCTGAGCACAAATCCTGTTCATCCTGCCACCGAACTTCACTAATCCCTACCATATCTAACTTTAACCTAGCCATTTCTCTTTTTAAATTTTATAGCTTACCTACACGATTAAGGGTTAGAACAGTCCACGCTCCGACCCGTAGAATGCCTGTTTTGTTTTTCTTGGTGACGACATCCGCCTGAGTAGTCCCCGCCCGGAGATCCGAATGGGGGACTATTTTACCTCCGGAATATTTTACGCAAGAAGATGCAAATGTTCAGATGGTCAAATGTTTGTAGAACTTATGGGACTTAACTACGGGGTCATCAGTCCCTAAGCTTACAAACTGCTTATGAACTAGCTAAGACTAAGGACGGCACAAATATCCATGTCCGAGGGGGGATTCGAACCCCCGACCGTGGTGGCCGTGCAGACCGTGACTGGAGCGCCTTAGTCCCCTCGGCCACCGCGGCCGGCTCAAGAAGATGCCATCATCATATAATCATACAGTATAGCTGCATGTCCTCGGGAGAAGTAACGATTGTAATTTCCCCTTGCTTTCAGCCGTTCGCAGTAACTGCATGGCAAAGGCACGTTAGCTGATGTTACAAGGCCAGCTCAGTCAATCATCCAGACTGTTGCCCCTGTAACTACTGAAAAGGCTGCCGCCCCTCTTCAGGAACCACACGTTTGTCTGGCCTCTCCACAGATACCCCTCCACTGTGGTTGCACCTATCGTACGGCTATCTGCATCGTTGAGGCACGCAAGCCACCCCACCTCGGCAATGTCTGTGGTTCATGTGGGTGGCTGTGTGTCGTACTATGATAAAATTTCGAACGTACGTTCAGTGGTAACATTTCTCGCGAATAAAATTAATAGTGTACGAGTAAATTGTTAATTCATGGCAAATGCGTAATTTTACTGCATGAACGCCGAAAAAGTAGTATGCGACAAACTTCTTTCTTTTCATCATTTTGATGGGGGTGTCAGCGGGGAAAAGTTTCCTAAAGATTTGAAATTATGTTTAAAGTTTGTTGCAAGTCGCTAAGTGCTCTCCTTCGCAAATAGCGAACTGATAAATTCACACCATCATGTGCCGCAAGTCGGGGAAGTTTTCATTGTATGACGTCATATCTCCTGAAATGTAGGCCCTATCGCAAAACCGTTTCTTAGACGGCGTCTTTTACCTATAAACTGCATTCATACCAAATATCAGCTTCGTGCGTGAAGTAGTTTTCGAGATTTCGTGTTTAGTCAGTGAGTGAGTGAGTGAGTGTGTGAATGAGTGTCGTTTCGCTTTTATATAAATATAGAGATTCTATAAAATACCTTTAATTATTTTGGAAAGAGCACTACGTAATATGTAGTGTGAATAGAGCATACGGTCCGGTGAAAAAGTATCTCGTGCGAAAACGCAGCCCATTTACATCTAAAATCTGATTCGCTCTTACTAATAGTCTCAGACCGCCAAAACTTTCCATCGATTTTATTAATATTTAATATGCCACAATTTATTTAAATATTTCTGTTTATATTATGCAATTGTCTTGTGTTAAGCTAAGTTTCTGTTGCTTAGAAAAGTTAATTAAATGTTAGTTTAATAGAGATTTGACAGGCGTAACTCTAAAATATTCCGTTGGTGTCAAAATACAGCAAGAAGCGCGGAGTGTTACTCCTGCCGCAGTCAGACAAGCTAAGGGCCTCAGACGGATAACACCTCTGTGAATCGTGTGCGTGTAAAGCGTAAAATGTATAATAAAAGCGTTAAATATTTATGAATAGCCATCATACTGTTGTGGCTTTCTGTGTAGGAACAGTGATTTATAAATAAAAGAAGAAAAGCCACTGGCATCACGAAAATTAGTGTGAAATACATTATTGTAGATTACTAAAATCAGCCACACAATATTATTTTAGCCTCACATCAAGAAACAACGGATCTACGAATTGCGTGCTGCTTCTGCGCAGAGGACGACACCAGCGAAAGAAGAAAAAATGTTCAAATGTTTGTAGAGCTGATGGGACTTAACTACGGGGTCATCAGTCACTAAATTTACAAACTACTTATGAACTAGCTAATACTAAGGACGGCACAAATATCCATGCCCGAGGGGGAATTCGAACCCCCAATCGTACTGGCCGTGCAGACAGTGACTGACGCGCCGCAGAACGCTCGGCCACCGCGGCCAGCAGCGAATGAAGATATCAGGTTAATGAAAAAGGCGATTGTGTGAAACCCAGCTCGCGCTATTCGTCCACAAAACTCAGAGGGCCAATGACACGGTTTACCAGGTAGATACCGTGTTTCTTGACTTTCACAAGGCGTTTGATACAGTTCCCCACAGTCGTTTAATGAACAAAGTAAGAGCATACGGTCTATCAGACCAATTGTGTGATTGGATTGAGGAGTTCCGAGATAACAGTACGCAGCATGCCATTATCAATGGAGATAAGTCTTCGTGAGTATGAGTGATGTCAGAAGTGCCACAAGGAAGTGTCGTGGGACCATTGCGATTCACATTATATATACAAGATGAATCACCCGCAAATATTGCGGGAAAGGAAAGTGCGATTGCTGTGCGGTTTTCACAGAACAGATTGGAAGTCAGGGGCGCGTATTTTTAGCCAACAAACAGATTTTAATATTACTTAGAAAGTAAATTTTTTATGCAAACATACAGTTTTTTAAATAGAACAATGGTTATTTCTATGATGCACTGGAATTTTTGACACCAGCTATGTACAAAGAATTTTGAATGAAATTTTTATCACGTTTAGTTCGGCAGCTACAACCGTACAAAGCTTCGGGGACGGCGGCTGCGATAGCGGCTGACTGGCGGAGTGGGTAGCCCCTGGGACACGGCCCACTCTCTCGAGACCACCAGCCAGTTAGCTACGCTGTCGTAGCCTCCACCCCCAAAACTCTGAATCGTTGTAGCTGTCAAACTAAAAGTGATAAAAATGTCATTCAAAATTTTTGTACACAACTGGTGTCAAAAATTCCATTGCATGGTAGAAACAACCTTTCTTCCAATTGAAAAATTGTATGTCTGCATAAAAAATACACTTTCTAGGTATTTATACAATCTGTTTATTGGCTAAAAATACGAGTCCTTGACTACCAATCCATTCTGTAAAAACCGCACATCAAACGCACTTTGCCGGCCGCGGTGGCCAAGCGGTCTGCGGCGCGTCAGTCATGGTCTGCACGGCCACTAGGGTCGGGGGGTTCGAATCCCCCCTCGGTCATGGATATTTGTGCCGTCCTTAGTATTAGCTAGTTCATAAGTAGTTTGTAAGTTTAGGGACTGATGACCCCGTAGTTACGTCCCATAAGCTCTACAAACATTTCAACATTTCAATCGCACTTTCCGTTACCGCAATATTTGCGGTGCAAGTGTTAGGTGATTCACCCTGTATATGACCTTGTGATAACATGGGAAGTTCAATGAGTGTTTTTGCGGATGATGCTGTAGTATATAGAGAGGTTGTAACAATGGAAAATTGTGTTGAAATGCAGGAGGATGTGCATAGAATTGACTCACGGTGCAGGGAATGGCAATTGAATCTCAATGCAGACAAGTCTAATGTGCTACGAATACATAGAAAGAAAGACCCTTTTTCATTTAGCTACACTATAGCAGATCAGCAACTGAAGCAGTCAATTCAGTAAATTATCTGGCAGTATGCATTAGGAATGATTTAAAATGGAACGACCATATAAAATTAATCGTCGGTAAAGCAGATGCCAGACAGATGATCATTGGAAGAATCCTAAGGAAATGCAATCCAAAAATAAAGGAAGTAGGTTACAGCACACTTGTTCGCTCACTGCTTGAATACTGCTCACCGGTATGGGATCCGTACCAGTTGGGGTTGATAGAGGAGGTAGAGGAGCTCCAACGGAGAGCAGTGAGCTTCGTTACAGCATCAATTGGTAATCGTGAAAGCGTTAAGGAGATGATCAATAAACTCCAGTGGAAGACTCTGCAAGAGAGACGCTCTGTAGCTCGGTACAATTATTTGTCGAAGTTTGGAGAAAATACCTTTACCGAGGAGTCAAGCAGTACATTGCCCCCTCCTACGTATATCTCGCAAGGAGATCGTGAGGATAAAATCAGAGAGATTAGAGCTCACACAGAGGCATACTGACAATCTTTCTTTCCGCGATCAATACGACACTCGAATAGGAGTGGTACTCAAGGTACACTCCGCCACTCACCGTCAGGTGTCTTGCAGAATACGGATGTAGATGTAAACTCTCATCTTCATACCCTGACGAGATACGAAGCAATACGGCCCCTCACGTGCAGTGCTTTCTTCTATCACGATTAGGAACATTGGCATGAAGTGTTTGGTAACAGGGCCGATGGTAGAAAGAAGGGAAAAAGAAACTTACGCACTCACTTTCAAATAATTAACTTTATCGTACTTTAAAGACATTACCCCCATCCTTTTTTTCTCTTTGAGCCCGTCGTAAAGTGTCAGGCACTTAAATGTGGCCGGCCGCGGTGGCCGAGGGGACTGAGGCGGTCCAGTCACGGTCTGCACGGCCACTACGGTCGGGGGTTCGAATCCCCACTCGGGCATGGATATTTGTGCCGTCCTTAGTCTTAGCTCGTTCATAAGTAGTTTGTAAGCTTAGGGACTGATGACCCCGTAGTTAAGTCCCATAAGTTCTACAAACATTTGAATTTGAACTTAAATGTGATTAACAAATGTTCAAATGTTTTGTAAATCTATGTAACCACACTGCGTGGTCATCAGTCCGTAGCTTACAAACTACTTAAACTGAGATAAACTAACCTAAGTACAACACACACACACCCATGCCCCAGGGAGGACTCGAACCTCCGACGGCGAGTAACCGCGCGCTCCGCAGCGAGACGCCTTCGACCGCTCGGCTACTCCACCGCGGCAATGTGAATAGCAGAGTATCCCATGTAGGGTGTAGATGTAATACCAACACAGCATGGGAAATACTACTAGATTTCTGCTTATTCTGGTATTACCTTATGAGAAGAGGTTCTGTATGTCATACGTCTACGAATCGTGAATGTTTTTTTGGTGTTTATCCTACTTTAATGGTTCGGCATAATGTTCCTAAGCAACGATAGGAAAAGTAAGGAAAGTGCAATGTAACAACTGGACAACACCGGAGGCATTATGTCTATCGCTGTCTCAGTCGCAGGAGTAAAACAGAGTGGATTAATCCTGCTACACGACTGATGGAAGGTCACGTCACCGCACGCTGGAAGTGTATCGTAAATTGAAAAACATGTATATATACTTTATGGCACAGAAGAGACCCAGTCTTTTGGATTGGTTATTTTATTTTTATTTTTGTTTGTATAGCTTATGGGACTTAACTACGGGGTCATCAGTCCCTAAACTTACAAACTACTTATGAACTAGCTAATCCTAAGGACGGCGCAAATATCCATGCCCGAGGGGGGATTCGAACCCCCGACCGTAATTTGGAATGGTGCTAACCCATCAAACTTCCAACGTTATCTACTGCAAATTTTATGTATGTTGCGATAATCAGTGACACAATGACGCTTCTTTCGGGTATGTCAGGCATTAGTTTCACGTCAGAAGACATAGTCCTTTGAGAATGACATGTTGGGATCTAGTCAACGAACTCTTCAATTCAATCAAACAGTTGGTCTCATATTCCGTACGCTGGTACTGTATTCATTGTGCTATATTGCAGAACTGTATCGAAAGCCTTCCGAAAGACAAGGAAAAAGGCGTGCATGCGGGAGCGTTTATCTACTGTCTCCTTTCTGGATGTCACGGAGACATAAATAGAGCAGGGTTGATACGTGTATGTCATTTTTTTTATGATTGTAACGCTTATGGGACTTAACTTTGGGGTCATCAGTCGCTAAACTTACAAACTACTTATGAACTAGCTAATACTAAGGACGGCACAAATATCCATGTCCGAGGGGGAATTCCAACCCCCGACCGTAGTGGCCGTTGGACCGTGACTGACGCGGCGCAGAGCGCTCGGCCACCGCGGTCGGCATGTGTATGTTGCGTGTGTTGTTGTGATGTAGGCGATTACTTGTGACTGTTTATTGCTCGTTAAACCTGACATCTCTTTGATAAATTAAAGCAAACACCTAACCCTGCACCCTAATTTGCATACCTGCAGATTGATTTTAATATCTAGCAAGCTATTTATATGCAAATTTATCTTAAACCGGGGTCACCACTGTGTTTTATATAAAAACACAGAAAAATTAATTAAGCCTATCCTAGCCCTCGAATGGCGACAAGTTAAGCTCTCAAAATGAAATACTATTTAAAAAATATCTGACAATCAGTATTAATAAAATAAAACTCAAGTCGATCTGAGCTAACAATTCCCCATTATTTGTAGACATGAAAACATAACCCACCAAAATAAGTGAGAGGGTTTTAATGAGGTACAACAATTACAAAATGAATGATTATATTTAACCGTAAATATAAAACAGTCTAACAGAAAAATCAAAGTTTGTGACTAGTTGTCACTTTCCACATATTCTTACACTAATAACGTTAAAAGCACAAAACATGAATTAATTGAACACTTAATACAAAATTACATAAACAAAACTGAAAATGACTGGCTGTATGTACAGACAGCGATCATGAACGAAACTAGTTTGCAACTGAAACAAGTCACGGACTACAAAATCAGACGATTACTGACGAGAATAATGAGTGCCCTATCAGGGGTCGGGGTTGCGCACGCACTGTACCCAAATAAGTCATGCAGAACTTGAAGCAGTGTCGTTGGCAGTCATCAGGCTCAGCGGCGGGCGGCGCTAAACGTGAAGTATAAACTGCGCGGAAGTCGAGGAGTGGCGATATTTGCCTCCGTTGTATGCTCTTGCGGAAGCGACACACGATAAGCAAATAACTGTGTCTATGGTAAGCTAGACTATCTATGTTCGCAGATGGCGATGCCACACAAAATGAAAGTTCATAGGGTGGCACCAACAAACAAACCATCTAAAAAATAATCAAAATTCCCGACCGACCAAAACGATGGAAAATACAACTCCAAACTCAACACTCACAAAAATTTCGCGACATAAGCAATGACATTCGCGAAAAACTGCTGCATCCTGCGACAATGTTGCACATTTCCTCCTAACCAAAAATGTTCAAATGTTTGTAAATCTATCGGACCAAAATGCATTGTCATCAGTCCATAGCTTACAAACTACTTAAACTAAGATAAAATAACCGAAGGACAACACACACACACACACATGCCCCAGGGAGCACTGGAACCTCCGACGGCGAGCAACCGCGCGCTCCGCATCGAGGCGCCTTAGACCGCTCGGCTACTCCACCGCGGATTCTCCTAAGCACTGAACCGTTTCCAACCAAATTTGGTACACATATTCCTGAGATGAAAAGTGCTCTTTGGGTAAGAACCACATACGACACATGATTTAAGAGATATATATGGTCATAAACAATAGAAGTTCCAAGAAACTGCGTCATAATGTGACGAGACTTTAAAAATAAACTATATGAGAATGGGAGTATTAGCGACTTGCAACAAAGTTTAAACATAATTTCAAACTTTATTAAACTTTTTCTAGCTTAAACTACGGCATTTGGTATGACGTTCCATTTTATAATTTCTACAATACATATCGTACTTGGATGAAATTTTACAATTACTATACACACATGCAATTGATTGTACCTTCAAAATTGTATCACAGTACTACACATAGTTGCCGCAGCGGAGCGGCCGAGCTCATTGAAGCTCGATGTTGCGATGTGCGAGGCCGTTCCCCGTGGGGGGTTCGAATCCCCCCTCGGGCATGAATGTTTGTGCAGTCTTTATTCTTAGGTAGTTAGGAAGTAGACTGTAAGTTTAGGGACTGAAGACTCCGTAGTTAAGTCCCATAAGCTTCACAAACGTTTGAAATTTCGACACATAGTTCATGAGACATGAAGACATAAACAGTAACGTTCATGGAAAACCACCCTATCACGCATCAAGTTTCAACATATTATTTCTTAAGTACTAAACATACTCGCAACAGATTTTACAAATGTACAGCGCTTTTATAAATGAATATCTACCTGGTCAATCATAGAGTTGTACAACAAATAATTCAGTAAAAATGTCTCATCATGCATCACGTTTTAATCCATTTCTTATTTAGTACTAAAACACTCCTGTATTCCTGGCAAACTAAGAAAATGTTTGAAAGCTGACTGTGCTGTTGACAAACGCACGTGGCTACAGGGGAAAGCAATGGACTTCTATAGAGCTTCAAGGAAAGGAAGAGAATGAAATAGTGTACATCCAACGAGTAGTCAATATTTCCGGCAAATTTACCTTTTACCTTCAAGAGACTGCAGTTTCCAATGAGTCTTGCACTTTCTTTTATGATCAATAAATCAGAGGGCACTGTTAAATACTGCGGAGTGGATTTGATATCTCCTCACACAGACAATTTTATGTCGCTTGCTCAGGGGTGAGATTACCAAAGAATTTATTAATGCTAGATCCTGGACAAGTAACAAGAAATATTCTTTATAGTGAAATTTTGAATTACATGAATGTCTGAATGTTATATATTATTGTATTTTGATTACTACCTTTCTTTGCTTATAATTTTGTACGTTATGCAGGACAGCCTTATTTCTTATATATTCTATCAGAAATAAAAGATATTTTTAGAAAAAAAAGGGCTTGGACAAAGAGAGAAGGGATAAGAAAAGTACTAACTCAAGGCTCAGGCAGGGCTGTGTGTTTACTCAAAAAAAAGTTCAAATGATTGTTAAGCTTACGTGACTTAACTGCGAGTTCATCAGTCCCTAAACTTACAAACTAGTAATAAACTAACTTATCCTAAAGACATCACAAACATCCATGCCCGACGGAGGATTCGAACCTCCGACGGGGAACGGCCGCACGCGTCGGAGCATAGCGCCTCCATGCGCTCAGCCACTCCGCCGCGGCTGCTTAGTGGAAGTAGTTTGTCAGTCTAGGGACATGACTACTGCAGTTTGGTCACACAGCTTCAAAAACATTTGATTTAAAAAAATACATAATTAGACTAACTTAAGGCTTGAATAAATAGAGAATAATCCGGGTTACTCTTGGTTTTCAGCTAGCTACAAATCTGCCTAAGAAATATTTGAAATATTGACTGTGTAAGGTACTGTGGCACACCGAAAGACGCCAAAGATATTTGCTGATTTCTATCATCATCAAACACAAGCGTTTTTACTCCGAACTTGGCATAAACTCAAACAGGGAGAAACAAGTAGCATGATTTTCAGAAAAACTGACGAAACAATTGGCAGCCAATCGTTTCTCTGTTTACTGTGTAAATATGTATTATGGAATACACGGATGGCCGAGGGGACTGAGGCGCTCCAGTCACGGTCTGCACGGCCTCTACGGTCGGGTGTTCGAATCCCCCCTCGGGCATGGACATTTGTGCCGTCCTAGTTCGTAAGTAGTTCATAAGTAGTTTGTAATTTTAGGGACTGATGACGCCGTAGTTAAGTCCCATAAGCTATACAAACATTTGAACATTTGAATAAACGGAACTCTTGTTCAGAACAATGAAAGAACTCCAAAGAAATATGCAGCGGCTCTCACTCAGGTATATGTACCACTGCTCCTCCTCTAGAAGTGTGTGATTGGATTTTTATTCAGAAATGGCTACCCTGGTGTTGAAATTACAAGAAGCCTCATAAAGTTTAATGGATGTATGGATTTGCAATAATTAAGTGCCAAATTTTTATCATCTGTATTAAGCAATCTCAATGACATTTTTGCAGGAACTAGTCTTGAATTGGTTGCATACCTCTACGCATTAAAACTATCTAACCAGCAATTTATTTATTTTATTGTCACATTTAAGTACCAATAATTACAGAATATTTAAGGTGGAAATTTGAAGTAAACACAAAAAGCAAGTGATTAATATTTCTCATAAGCACAGAACCGTTGAACTGTCTTGTGAACATTCCTACAAAATCTTTCGTGTGCAAACTGTGGCGCGAGAACCAAAATTTAGTTCCCTGGAATACCATTAAGAGCATATTAAAAATTCATATCTCGAAAAACAGTGAAATTATGTTCTTAAAAACTTGGTTATTGCTAAATATTTACGTAATAGACACAATTTCAAAATTACGTTGCTATAGGCAAATTAGAGGAAGAGTTAAATTTTTGGGTGGTGTCTCCCTTTAAACTCTATGCTGTATATACTGAATATAAATCTACGACGAACCTAATTATGATCAATCGCCTGAGGAGGGCACACTGTTTGCACTTATCCTGCGTTTCCACGCAGCCGTGCAGTGCTACGTAACGACGTCGGACCGTTCCATTTTACCGCGAGCTCTCACAACGCAGCCGGCGAGCGAGCCCAATTCTACCTGCGGTGGACAGGCCGGTGTACCCTGCTTGTGGAACAGACTGTCCACTACCTGCAGTGTCCGGGGCTCTGGGAAAGTGTCACTCTGGGCAACTGTCGCAAACTCGCGAGGACAGCCACCAACACTGAACCCTCAGGCCAATCGGGATCGTCTTCAAAACTTCCTCGCCAAACAAACCGACGACCTGGGAGCTACCAACTGCCTTCCAAAAAAAAAAAAAAAAATGTAATCAGCCAGTGGCACGCTTTCCCGCCAACTGAAGGCACATTCCTCCGCAAACCTACCGGAAAATCCCCACGCTTTGTCATGAAGTCCAGCTATATTCTTAGAAAATCTGCAAAACTAATCAGCTGCCGCCATCAGGGCACCGCTGTATACAGCTCTCTGCTGCACCCACGTACTATGTGAGACCTACTCTGCTTTCCTTTCTCACCCAGAAATATGTTGTTGTTGTAGTCTTCAGTCCAGAGATTGGCTTGATGCAGCTCTCCACAATACCCTATCCCGAGCAAGCCTCTTTAACTCCACATAAGAATGGCAACCTACATATGTCTGAATCCGCTTACTGTATCCATCTCTTGGTCTTCCTCTGCGGTTTTTACCCAACACACTTCCTTTCAACGCTAAATTCACAATTCCTTGATGTCTAAGAATGTGTCCTACCAATCGATCCCTTATTTTAGTCAAGGTATGATAGAAATTCCTTTTCTCACCAATTCTTTTCAGTACCTCCTCATTAGTTACGCATCAACCCACCTAATCTTCAGCATTCTTCTGTAACATCACATTTCAAAAGCCTCTCTCCTCTTTCTATCTGCACTGTTTATCGTCCATGTTTCACTCCCATACAAGGCAACACTCGACACAAATGCCTTCAGAAACGACTTCCTTAGGCTTAAATCAAGCCGGCCGCGGTGGCCGAGGAGACTGAGGCGCTCCAGTCACGGTCTGCACGGCCACTACGGTCGGGGGTTCGAATCCCCCCTCGGGCATGGATATTTGTGCCGTCCTTAGATCATAAGTAGTTTGTAAGTTTAGGGACTGATGACCCTGTAGTTAGGTCCCATAAGCTATACAAACATTTAAACATTTAAATTGCTTAAATCAATATTCGATGTTGACAAATATCTCTTTTTCAAGAAAGCTTTTCTACCCATTGCTATTCTGCATTTTATATCCTCTGTACTGCGACCATAATTTGTTATTTTACTGCCAAAGTAAAAAAAACTCGTCTACCTCTTATATTGTTTCGTTACCTAATGTAATTCCTTCAGCATCACCTGATTTTCTTAGAGTGCACTCAATTACCCTAGTTTTGCTCTTGTTAACCCTTGAACGGTCGGGCTGGGTCTGTGAGACCCACTTGTTTCTATTTCAATGAATTTATATGCTTGTAGTCGCTGATCTGACTCGAGCGCTCTGCTAGCTTCCTGAAACATGCAAGAGAAAGCGTTATCATCATGAATATGGTTTTAAATTGTTTAGACAATGTTCAGCAGTTCTCCAAAAATCTGGAGGGTCTGTCAGACCCAGCCCGACCGTTTACGTTATTGATTTCTACCAGTGCGGGTCTATTTTTATTTGGTGTCTCTTCCAGTTTCAAATTACTTTGTGAACTATTTCTAATGTCAATAATTTAAAATATAAAATTTCAAGATAAAGTGTTTCATACTGTGAAATTGGCAACATTTAATACGATGATGATAATGAAGTTGACGATTCTGACGCGGATCCAGACTTCGAAATAAACAGTGATCATGATAGCAATAGTGAAATAAGTGGGGATGAAGGAGAAGATGCTATAAGTGAAAGGACAGCAAAACTAAATACTTCTGCAAAATTTGCAAAATGTAGTTGTGCTTGGTGCATGCAGAAATGGTTTGTGTCGTCTGTTACGAAAAGTGATGACTTTAGAGGACGATATCACACAAACTATTCATTATATGCATAATTTCGATTTATATAACAAAAATTCAACAAGTCTGCTTCTCAGTTCTACAAATTATCCTCATTTATATTTGTATTTCAATCCAATTTACTTGTACTTCCAGTGTGGTTACATTGATTACTACTAATAAGTATATTTTCTATTTTTTTATTTTACAGCAATTGTGAAATTCAGAACGTTGAAATAATGTCCCTGCAGCATTTGGTAGAACCTAAACAATATAAAAACTCGTCATTTGATGTAAACACACTGTTTTGGCACTTGTCATAAGCGTTTTAATTTTTGGGTCCCATAGACCCAGCCCGACCGTTCCTGAAACTATTTTTCGGCCGATCGTTCTAGGGTTAATGTTGATCTTATATGCACCTTTCAGCACAATGTCCATTCCGTTCAACTGCTCTTCCAGGACCTTTGCTGTCTCTGAGAGAATTACAACGTCGTCGGCAAAACGCAATGTTTTTATTTCTTGACCCTGAACTTTAATTCCCTCTCCAAATTTCTCCTTGCTTTCCTTTATAGCTCGCTCAATGTACAAATTGAATAACATTGGAGAAAGGCTAAAACCCTGTCTTACTCCCTTCCCAACCAATGCATACCTTTCATGCCCTTCAGCTCTGACAACTGCTGTCTGGATTTTGTACAAGTTGTAAATAACCTTACGCTCCCTATATTTTACTCCTGCTTCCTTCAGAACTTGAAGTAGTTTATTCCAATCTACATTGTCAAAAGCCTTCTCCAAATCTACTAAAGCTAGATATGTAGGTTTGCCTTTTCTTAATTTATATTCTAGGATAAACCGTAAAGTGAGTATTGCCTCCCGTGTTCCTACATTTTTCCTGAACCCAAACTGATCTTCCTTGAGGTCGGCTTCTACCAGCTTTTCCATCCTTCTGTAAATAATTCGTGTTAATATTTTGCAACCATGACTTATTAAACTGATGGTTCTGTAGATTTCACACATGTCTGCGCCTGCTTTCTTGGGAATGGGGATTGTAACATTTTTCTTAAAGTCTGAGGGTTCTTTGCCGCTCTTACACACATCTTACACACCAGGTGAAACACTTTTGTCATGGCTTTTCTCCCAGAGACTTCAGTAGTTCTGAGCGAGTGTCATGTGCTCCAGGGGCCTTGTTTCGACTTAGGTCTTTCAGTGCTCTGTCAAATTCATCTCTCAGTATAGTATCTCCTATTTCAACCTCATCTACTTCTTCTCCCCTTCCAAAAATATTGCCTTTAAGTTCATTTCCTTCGTAGAGCGTCTCTATATACTCTTTTCAACTTTCAGCTTTCCCTCCTTTGCTGAAAACTGGTTTTCCATCTGTGTTCTTGTTATTCATAGAGCTGTTTTTCTTATCTCCAAATATCTCTTTTATTTTCCTGTAGGATGAATCTATTTTTACCCTATTTATACATTCTTCTGCATCCTTGCATTTGCCTTCTAGCCACTCGTGGTTAGCCATTTTGCACTTCCTGTCAATCTCATTTCTTAGTCGTCTGTACTCCATTCTGCCTGTTTCATTTACTGAATTTTTATATTTTCTACTTTCATCGATTAAATTTAGTATGTCCTGTGATATCCAAGGATTTTTTGTAGGTCTTGCCTTCGTACCTATTTTGTCCTCTGCCGCCTTCACTATTTCATCTCTCAATGCTACCCATTCCTCCTCTACTGTTTTATTTTCTCCCGTTTCTGTCAATTGTTGCCTAAAGCTCCCTCTGAAATTCTCAAGAACTTCAGGTTCCTTCAATTTATCCAGGTCCCATCTCCTTATTTTCCTACCTTTCTGCAGTTTTTTTTTCAGTTTTAGCCTTCAATTTATGACCAATAAGTTATGGTCAGAGTTTATATCTGACCCTGGGTATGTCTTACCGTTTAAAACCTGGTTCCGAAATCTATGTCTTACCATTATAAAATCTATCTGGTATCTCCCGGTGTTTCCTGGTGTCTTCCACGTATACTACCTTCTTTTGTGATTCTTAAACCAGGTGTTTGTTATTACTACATTATGTTCCGTGCAAAATTCTAGCAGGCGGTTTCCTCTCTCATTCCTCTTGCCCAGACCAGATTCACCTACTTTTTTTCCTTCCCTTCCTTGTCCTACTACCGAATTCCAGTCTCCCATAACAATCAAGTTTTCCTCTCCCTTAATTGTCTGAATAATTTCTGTTACCACCTTTTCGTCGATCTCCTCACCATCAGCAGAGCTAGTTTGCATAAAAACCTGTACCACTGTGGTCAGTGTTAACTTCGTATCTATCTTGACTACGATAATGTGATCACTGTGTTGCTCATAATAGTTTACCTGCATTCCTATTTTCTTATTCATTATCTGACCTACTCCTGTAATACCCCAAACTGATTTTGTATTTATAATCCTGTACTCCTCCTTCCACCGAACTTCACTAATCCCCACTATATCTAACTTCAACCTATCCATTTCTCTTTTTAAATTTTCTAGCTTCCCTACCCGATTAAGGGATTTAACATTCCACGCTCCGAACCGTAGAATGCCTGTGTTGTCTTTCCTGATGATCACATCCTCCTGAGTACTCCCCGCCCAGAGATCCGAATGAGGGACTGTTTTACCTCCGGAATATTTTACCCGAGAGGACGCCATCATCATATGTTCATACAGTAGAGCTGCATGTTCTCGGGAAAAGTAACGGCTGTAGTTTCCCCTTGCTTTCAGCCGTTCGCAGTAACTGTGTGGCAAAGCCACATTAGCTGATGTTACAACGCCAGCCCAGCTCAGTCAATGATCCAGACTATTGGCCCTGTAACTACTGAAAAGGCTACTGTCCCTCTTCAGGAACCACACGTTTGTCTGGCCTCTCCACAGATACCCCTCCGCTGTAGTTGCACCTACGGTACGGCTATCTGTATCGTCGAGTCACGCAAGCCACCCTACCTCGGCAATGTCTGTGGTTCATGGGAGTGGGCCCCAGCACTATAATAAATGGAAAACTTCTAGGTATTCCGCCAAATTAACAGACGGGAGATACCGCGTTCCCGTGAAGATCAAACAGCGTGACCGCTTCAGCGCCTGCTGCATTCCGTTAAACGGAAAGCGCGAGACCCGTAGCAGGCAGACAGACACAAACGCCGATTGTAGAGCTTCCTCTGGCGGGCCAGGCAAGTAACGAGCGGACCTCGGCATACGGCACTGGCCCGACCGGTCGCCGGTAGAGGAACTCCGCCAACCCTCCTTTGAAGAAAACCGCAGACTCAAGCCCGACCGCCCGTACCTCACCCCCGAGTAACGATAACGTGCACGGCGTGCCTTCTACTCACAGCCAAGTTTCGGCAGCAAGCCAAGCAGTAGAATAAATGAAATGCAGTTCCTTTACGAACTGAATGTAATACAATAAAGCTATTCTAATACACCCATCCCCCCTATCAGTGGTAAAAGGACGGGCAATAAGAAGACATAACAGCAATAAAATTAAATGCTGATAGAATGATACACAATTAAGTATAAAGCATGATAGTAGAGAGAGGACAGACACAGGATATCAGAAAAATAACCAACACCTATCAGGGTATCACATGACTTTTGCTTTCGAAATTCATATTAATACCTACAGAGAAGACTTCCCGTCTCCAAGTATTTTATAATACATTACCATAAAATATTTTCCAAAATTCAACAGATCGAAATCAGCGATATCAGCCTATAATTCTGCGCATCTTTACGACGATGCTTCTTAAAAACGGGAAGTACCCGGTTTTTTTACTAATTATTAGTAATTAGAAGTCAGAAAATGAATACTGAGAAAACGAAGTTCAAACTATATCGTCGGAAAAATTCGGTACTGCTTTTTCAATACAGAGCCCTTATACGAACCCAAAGCTGTTTCTACAACATCGTCGCTTGCTAGAACTTGCACTTACATTACATACATTTATATTATGAACGAGTAATAGATATATCTGTCAAATAACATAAAGCTTTCAGAAAACTGTTCTCTAATTTATACGAGGACACGTCTTACAAAATCTTTCTTAGACATATGTATTTTAAAGGCGTTCACGCATCAAAATCACGAGGCTAAGGCATTCACTGGAAGGTGGATCTCAATGATAACGGGACTATTGAAAGGTCGCTGTAAAATCGTTTCATAAAATGTTTAGCTTATTTCACTGTATTCACGTTTAATTTTCATCGCTCATTCATTGAGTGGTCTATCAAACCTATAAAGGACTGAGTAGTACGATGTAGATAGTTTGTATCTCTATGACAATTTCGATGTTTTATGTGATTTAATTACTTATCATGTGTGTACTCTGAAACCCACGTCCATTCTTACGTATTTTCATCCGCTTTATGATGTTTCCTCCATTACCTTACCTTCTGTATGAAAGTATGAGAAAGTGTGTGTGTCTGTCCCTTTGGATTATCAAGCTTGTAGAAGTGCAACGATTTGTATTCTGCTGCTGCTACAGGGTATCTAGGCAAAGAAGTCTAGCCCCATCGTCTGAGTTCAGGCAGTTTGTTATGTTGGTAGCTAAACCGATCCCTAATCATTCCTCTCTAGCATTAGATTGCTTGGTGTTGAGTTACTATTTATGTTTATTTAATATAAGGGAACTTCTCGTTTTAGTCGCTATTAAAAAAATAAAGAAATAAAAGTAAGTGCAAATATTTGTATATCTATCGGACCAAACTGCGTGGTCATCACTCCGTAGCTTTCAAACTACTTAAACTAAGGTAAACTAACGTAAGGACAACACACACACACACATCCATGCCCTAGGGATGACTCGAACCTCCGACGGCGAGCAACCGCACGGTCCGCAGCGAGACGCCTTAAACCGCTCAGCTACTCCGCTCTCTTCCTTTGGAACATTGGACTTGTGTAAAGTTAGCACTGTATGATGATTACGTAAGAAAACGTTGTCTTCGTGCGCGTATAATGGTTTCTACTGTGACTTACATTTTATTTCTTGCTTCTAAATGAATGTGTGCCTACTGGACCGATTTCCATATTTTTCATACAGTGAAGCATCAGTTCAAATTCTTGTGAATCAATGTGTGATGTTCGAACCAGTTATCAGTACTTAATTTACAATTTGAGCAAATGTATTTTCACTATTTTCAATAAATTTCGTTGATTCTTCTTGTTCGTGTCGTCCACATGTTCGATGGACCAGTGAAGAATCTTTCGGGCAGGTTGCCCTGTTTCTGAATTTCTTGTCCATTCGTCTTGCCCTACTGAAAATGTATTTCCGTATTCATACAAGTTTTTATGATTTTAACTGTCGTCTTTCACGTGTTAGTCGATGATAATCTGTTCAATTACTTGTTTTCTTTTTTCCCCTCATATGAATTGCGGACGTGGATTTTTACGTCATCAGGTCATATCAGTAACATTATCTCTTTGCCGGGGTTACCTTCATGTGGTGACGGTTAATCCTCGTGAAACATTGTATCATCGAGTGTGAGTGACAAATCTTTTACACCTCATCCCCTTTTACCTCTTACCCCCCCATACGATTATTTGTACATAAAATTAGTTGATTTAATTTGTTTATCGAGTGAGTTGAGTGATAAGGATGCAGCTTCTCATTTTCTTTAATGTTATTTCTGAAGGAAAATATCCTCTCAATGAGAGGGAAATCTGTTCGTACCTCTTACTTTGACTTATCACGTAGCTATTTCTCTATCAAACAGTAAGTAGTCTGTATGTTCGTACTAGTCTTCACTTAAAGCTTTTTTATCGCGTCTGCATAATTTGTTTCATATAACCTGATATAATTAATTGAACTACGTAATCTAGAAGATGCAGATATATAAAAATTTCCAGTTCAGCCTATTCTATAGTAGCTATGTAAAGTAGGTGTTGGGCTGGTGGCGATCTATTGAGTGAGGTCCCGCAATCATAACTGGACTCACATTCGGAAGGACGGCGGTTCAAACTAGCTTTCGACCGCCCTGGTTTCCATAAATCACGCTAGGAAACATCGGGATGTTTCCTTACGAAGGGCGCGGGTAATACATTTCCCTTCCTTAGAAAAATTTAAGCCTAGGGTGTGCTCCATCTCTTCGACCACACTGTCGGCTGGACGTTAAACTCTAAGCGGTGGCGACACTTTTATTCTTAGTAAACATATCTCGTCACACCAGGAGGGAACTTTAGTAGGCGGGTAAGTTACATATGGACGACACTAGCTTAGGATGCTTTTAAATGTCGTCTCTGCTGCTCCATTCAGTTTAAGGATTGTGCTATTTCATGTAAAATCATATAACAGTTCTCTATTAAGTTCTGTGTTGCATGAACAAAGAAAAGTCTTTTCTCGGCTTTAAACGACGGTTTTCGTTGTTTTGTTGTATTCCTTTTTGTGATGCCTATTTTAATTCCGTTTCTTTTTCATTTTTGTTTTTATTGCGTGTGGTGACAAACGTCCGCAAAAGGCGTGTGAATCTGTTAATTTGCAATTGTCGCGCTGTGTGTCTTTCAAGTTGATTTCAACGTAGACAGAGTAAATAAGTTCTAAAAAGAACAAATAAAACTCGCGTAATAAGTCAAAAAGCAGCACTCGCAATAAGAATTAGAAAATGAAATCAGTGTAACTACAGAGAACGAACAGGCGAAACGAGTAGTAACGCAGTGCCAGTTTAGCCACGAGTTAGACAACAAAGCGAGAGCTTTATGGTTCCTAACTCCAGTAACAGTAATGTACAGATGGTTTATATACATAATCTTGTAAATAAAAGCGCCAAACGAGATGAAACTGCTTTGCGTCACGGCACGGTTGATTCTGTGAATAGTCTAGTTAATTCCTCCCAGTTAGAAATCTTTTCTGTTCACTCGCATGTTTGAGATAGGAAATACATAAAAAATAAAATGATAAATACTAGAAATCGAATGATAAAAGACATCGAATGATTAATTTAAGAAATCAAATGATGAACAGTTAGTGGACGTAAGGGCAGTGAATAGAGAACCTAATAAAACTAAAGATAAACATTTTCAAGAGTTGAGCACAATGAATTAAAAGTGTAAGAAATCTAACGGTGAAAAATTCGAGGAATTAAAGATTACGAATCAAGATTTTAGGAAGTCAAGTTTTGGGCAGTTCGCGGAATTAATGAGAGCGAACGAAGAATGCTGGAAATCAGTTGAAAATGTTGAACAAAATTTGCAAGACGTATTGAATTGTTTATTGAAAGTAGTCCGTGATGTCATGGCTACTGAGATGGAAAGAGGTGTGAACTTAGTCAAACAGCGTTTCTCCAATTTTGAAAACGAGCAGCTATTGACTAGCAAAGTGCACGGTGCGAGGTATCGAATTAGTGAAGAAGACTGGGTGTTGGATGTCCATTGTAGGCCTACGCTTGTGTAACGGATCGGTCCAGCATGGAGAGAGAGATTAGTCATTGTCCTGTGGCTATTTCGGGACAGGTGGAGGACTGTAGCAGCGGTGCAGTAGACCTGAAACAAGAAGTATAATGGTTTAACAAGCCAAGTTCCGAAGAAACATACTACTTACGGTAACTTCCGCTAAGGACAAAACACACACACACGTCCGAGGGAGGACTCAATCGCCCGGTGGGAATGGCCATATAATCTACAATATGTCGCCTGACCGCGCGGCGGTATGGCTCCTACCACCCCTCCCCCCAACCCTTTCTCTCTCCACGAGGCGGCGCTGAGTCCACAGTAATTGTGGAGGTGACGGCAACCGGTGCAAAAGCAATTAGCTATGCCACTGGGTGTACTTATCTCGCCCCAGGATGCGGTTGCTACTGAGGTGGCAACAGCGTACTACACTGGCCATCCACTAATCCACTAACGAGGCAGCTACGAGAAGGAAGCTTCCTAAATTCTTTTCTAACAATGAAAACCTATTTTTCCATTTAAAACATACCGATGGTGTTGAACAGAAAAAAACAGTTTTACAGGAGAGTGACATAAGCATTATTATTTTACAGTTATCTCGATAGCAAATAAATAAAAAACAATTATCACTATAAATTATTTCATTAATAAAATATTCCGTGAAAACATAGTCGAAAATAATTTTCAAGACATAAATAAAATAAAAATTGTCAACAATGTTCTTACATGGACAAATTGACATACGAGGTTGCAGTTTAACACCATCGATATCCTGTACGCCCTACAGTGTCATACCATGGAAATGGGATACCAGCAAAAACATTAAATGTACAAAAATGCAAGTCTCGCAACGCAGTCTTTCCACCACAATAATTGTGAGATCTCATGCAAAACCAAGTTTCTTATTTTTTTAGTATCTATGGAACCATACATTCGGCAATTTTGTCATATATTTTATGTAGTGTATTACCTAACAAAGTTTATCCCGACTATTTACTTCCATAATGAATATAATGACTTGGACATCAACTGCATCACAATGACTTACGAATAAATGCAATATATACTTGCCATTTAACAGCAACATTATGATAAAAGAATGATCGATTGTCTAGCTAAACATATTCACATAAAATAGGCTACTTCATGGTTATGTAAGTATACTCTATTTTTAAGTACTAGATTATATTACCATGTGATTGCGAAGTGCCGGCCGCGGTGGCCGAGGGGACTAAGGCGCTCCAATCACGGTCTGCACGGCCAATACGGTCGGTGGTTCGAATCCCCCCTCGGGCATGGATATTTGTGCGGTCCTAGTTCATAAGTAGTTTGTAAGTTTAGGGACTGATGACCCCGTAGTTAAGTCCCATAAGCTATACAAACTTTGAATATTTTGCACATCTTACATTTTTTTTATTTTTTATTTTTTTTATTTTTTTTTATGAAGGAATGCGTTGCAAGACATGGACTTTTGAACGTGTTATGTTTTTGATGGTATTTGATTTATTTTGGCCCATTTTACGTTACAGCAGTAACACTAAAAGCGAGCCTTTGCCATCGTCTTTTGACAGTTAGAAATTTTAATGAAAATAACGGCTCAATCATTCATCTAACACGAAAATTGAATAACCAAATTTGTAGAGGAGAAGATGCTCCACAACTTTCTCCGTAACTCGCACCGTTACAGACATATTTGCAAAACAAAAAAACCGGCCGTTTGATACCGTTATTGATTATACGTAAACCATGCGTTTGGAGATGTCACGTGAGATTCCTCTCCCAGAACTGTCTCCGGCATACGCCATCTCGCTTTCAGTATTTTATGATTTCATTATTACTTATGCGTTGTCATTTAATAGCAATGGGCCACTGAAGATTTAAGAAACAGGTCGTTTTTAGTACGATAAATTACAATCTTGTGTCTAAAATGCCATATTAGCAGTTGACAATTGCCGTCAATAGTACGAGAATTAAGAAACGGTTTTGTAACTGTTCGCCTTAGTGTAGTGTGCAGTGCGTTGGGTTTTGAGGCACATGGTCGGTAGTTCGAAATCCGCCAATACTATTTTTTCGCCTTGGCTCCACAGGGGTTTTGTGCTCCTTTAATTAATTAAATAGAGGTATGTTCTGCAACGTTTAGAGTTGTGCATATGTAACAGTGCTCCCGCTAAAATGTGCATTTGTTTTATTTCCTGAACATGCCGTGAAATACGTACAACGAATTGAACATTGGACTCTGAAGCATATGCATATAAACCGAGAGGGTACTGTATTAATTAATATTCTAAACCATACGTTTCTGTGGCAACTATCGTCCCTTAATGAAAGAAAAGGGACGTGTATACATCGCAATAAATTCCCTTGTATCTTTTTTTTCTAAGCAATTACTACTTATGGAATATGTTGAAAGTCATTAAGTAGAATCAAGGCCTCTACTAAAATGTTTGTCTTTGGTATTGCGGCGAGTCTTACGACAGCATGCGTGGTGCAGTGGTTAGCATTGCGGTTCCCACTTCAAATACCGCCAGGGGAAGAAAAAAAATATTTCTTTGTATTCACTATTTCTAGAATGTTCTACATATTTCTCATCTTTTATGTACTTGTAAGTGCCAGAAATTTGTTTCTATGTATATATAGTGGAGCTCTCCAAACAGGAGGCAGTCTGTACTGAGTGTACGCTTGTGTTATTAATAAACGTGTGCTAAGTTAAAAGTGTTGTGCTTTATTGAGGACCAGCGTTCGAATGCCAGACCACCTGCAGCTTTCAAGTGACAGTTTCTGGTATAGGCGCCGGGTATCCTGCAGTACATCGGCATTATCTTGGCTTCGATTAGACAGCGTAAGAGGCGTCGCCTACATGGACAAGAACCGGAATACAAAGCGTGTACTGACTACCTCCGTCCAAAAGCCCGTGTCATGGATGACAAAACACCAGTAAGTCAGCTGCATATCAGACACCCATCGGTGTTCTCGGCAGACACTGGACAGGACCCGAACAAATGACTGAAACGATTGGACAGAGTCGCCAAGTACAACAGGTGGGATCACATTATGTGCTTGGCAAACGTATATTTCCACCTGGACGGAACGGCCCAGCACTGGTTTTAAAATAAAGAGGACAAGGTCGACAGCTGGGAAAAATTCCAGACTGAACTTAAGAAGACGTTTGGAGACCACCAGCGGCAAGTCCGTTTATGATAACAATAATAACACGGTTTTCTGTTCCGCAGGACGTAATTGAGGAGTAAGACTCCATGGTCATGGAACAAATCAATGCATCACGTTTAACACAAGATTTGTAATAGAAAAATTTTAAGTATCCTATGAATTAGCTTAATTGTTTAACTTTTCTAGGAGTTCCTCGACAGAGTAAAAGCATTGAGCCATGAGATAACTCTTCAGCCGCGGTGGAGTAGCCGAGCGGTCTAAAGCACCTTACTGCGGAGCGCGCGGTTGCTCGCCGTGGAGGTTCGAGTCCTCCCTGGAGCATGGGTGTGTGTGTTTGTCAGTAGGTTAGTTTACCTAGGTTAAAGTAGTTTGTAAGCTACGGACTGATGACCACGCAGTTTGGTCCGATAGATGTACAAACATTTGAACAATTTTTTTTGATAACTCTTCAGTTTATATTGGAAAGTGCGTGGGTTAGTGCTAAGATACCTTAGTTCTTGTGGCAGCTTATTGAAAATGGATTTTTCAGAATAGTGCACACCTTGCCGCACAAGTGTCAAGGTGGCGTGATGCAAATGTATATTCGACTTCTGTCTAGTATTCACCGAGTGAAAGCTACTAACTCGTGGGAATAATGTGATATTGTTAACAACAAACGACATTAGAGAAAAAACGTAATGTGACGGAAGTGTCAGAATTCCCAGACTACTGAAAAGGGGTCGAGCTTACACCACGTATTGCTTGAACCGCCTGTTTCTGAGCCAAAAATATCATTTTTCTTTGAGTCGAGTTACCCAAAAAATTAACGCCGTACGTCATAAGTGAGTGAAATTAAGCGTAGTAGACAACTTTACGTGTTGAAAAATCACTTATTTGGGATGTTGATCTATTGGTAAATAAGCAGAATTTAGTTTTGGAACAAGATCGCGAATATGGGCTTTCCACGACAGCTTACTGTCTATCTGAACAACCAGAAATTTGAACTGTTCAGTCTCACTGATATGCCCATTATGGTAATCAAAATGTCAGCATCCATCAAATTATGTGTTACAAATTTTAAAAACTGAGTTCTACTGTGATTTAAAATCAATTTGTTTTCTACAAGCCATAGACTTTTCTCTTGAACTGCATTATTTGATAGTGTGTCAATATTACGAACAACATCCTTCACTATCAAGCTGGCATCATTAGCAAACAAAAATTTTCTTACAATCACCTGTTATACTCGAAGGCATATCATTTACATAAATAAGAAACATCAATGGTCCCAAAACAGAACCCTGGGGCACCCCACACTTCAATGTGCCCTGTTGCGATTGTACATCATAGCCATTTTCAACACTGCAGACAATTACCTACTGTTGTCTATTATTAAAGTAAGAGGTGAACTAGTTGTGTTAAATCAAAGAAAACGCTTAATGCCCGTAGCCTTATATTTAACCCATCAATTGCCTCACAGAGAAACGAAAATATAGCATTTTTAGTCGTTAAACCACTTCTAAAACCAAACTGCACGTTTGACAACAAACTATGTGAACTAAAATGATAAATTATACTTGAATGTACAGCCTTTTCAGTAACTTTAGAAAAATCCGATGGCATAGAAATAAGTATATTGTTGTCTACATTATCCCTTTCTCCTTTTTATTAAGTGCTTTCACTACTGAGTACTTTAATCTGTCAGGAAACTGACCATTCTGAAAGGAAAAATTATAAATATGGCTTAGTATTGGGCTAACATATGGAGAACAGTACTTCAAAATTCTGCTAGATACCCCATCATATCCACAAGAGTCCTTAGTCTTTACTGATTTAATTATTGACTCAATCTCCCATTTGGAAGTATCATGGAGGACCATTTCAGGTAACAGCCTCAGAAAGCTATTTTCTAAAAATGTTATATGATTACCTGTATAAACTAGGGTTCTGTTTACTTCACCTACTATATTCAGAAAGTGATTATTCAATACAGCACATATATCTAACTTGTCAGTAACAGACACATTTCTACTACGCACTGACGTTATATCTTCTATCTGCTGCTGCCGACCAGACACTTCCTTCACGACTGACCAGGTCGTTTTAATTTTATCTCGAGAGCTTGCTATTATTTTTGCACACCACATACATTTTGCCTTCTTAATGACATTTTTCAGAACCTTACAGTACTGTTTGTGATGAGCTACTGCATCTTCATTCTGACTGCTTCTAACATTTTGATACAATTCCCGCTTTGTTCTACACGATAATCTTATCCCCTTTGTCAGCCACACTGGCTGCCTGTTACTGGAAGTACCTTGTTTCGACCCTTCAAGCGGAAAGCAACAGCGTAAGAATTGTGTTCAGGAAAGTATTATATTTATCATTTGCATTATCAGCACTATAAACATCCTGCCATTGTTGTCCCAAGGTCTCAACTGCAACTGGATTAACTTTTCTAAGTAGCTGATAATTATGTTTAAAATTTGTTTGAAGACAAATACTTTTTAGAATTGAAATTTGGGCATCGTGGTCTGATATGCCATTTACTATTCTGCTGACGTAGTGCCCCTCTAATAATGAAGAATGAACAAAAATATTATCAATGGTAGAACTGCTACTGCCTTGCACTCTCGTTGGAAAGATCACTGTTTGCGTCAGGTTATAGGAATTAAATAGATCTAACAGCTGTCTTTTTCTTGAGCTATCACACAATTTATGCTAGAATCTCCTCACACAACTTAATTTTTATACTTTCTATAAAGTGAACCCAGAAACAATTCCAGCTTAGGCAGAAACATTTTAAAATCTGAGTCAGGAGACCTATAAATAACAAAAAAATGCTAGTTTAGTTCCATTAACATTAACAACTTCTGCACAACATTCAAATATCATTTCTGTGCAGTGTTTAGAAAAATCGATTGACTCCGATGAAAAATCGTTTTCAACATACATTGCGACTCCCCTACACTGCAAGGAACTCTTAGAGTAGAAGGCAGCTAACCTGTAAAGGAAGTCTCTGAATAGTCACATCACTTAAAAAGTGAACTGAAATACCAATAATGTCAGAGTCAACATCAATAGGCAGTTCATTAACTTTATCTCTGATACCCTGTATATTTTGATGAAAAATAGTAATTCCCTTATTACTTAGATTCTTAAACTTTGTCGAAAGTGGTTCCTCCGTTAGAGAGATTTCCTTTAAGCAGGAATACCTTTCAGCTGTCCTCAGTCTAAAAAAAAAAATGCAGCCCTAACACCAACTACTACAGGAATTTTTCCATGAGTGACACCCCCACCCCCTACTACACTGTCACCTTTGAGCTTTGCCAACCTCCCCTTCCCATATCTATTGAGGTGCAGACCGTGCCTAGTGAAATCCGACTTTTGGATAGTCTCAACTGGCACCACTGCAATGTGATCCTCGCCCTCCGTCATCAGCGCCTCATCAAGCCCCATGTTAATACGTCTGACATCTGTATTAAGACGAAGCGTATAATTACGCTGAAAGAGCTGTACGAAATGCACATTTGTGCCACCAGTGTGAGCTATCCTTTCCAGATAACCACCTATATCATACTCCCCGTCCCTATCAAGACTATTCCAGGCCCCACCCACTATAACTACCTGATCCTCTTTTGAGAAATTCCTACTAAATCCCGTATGTTACAAGTAACCTGAGCTAACCCTGCACTAGGCTTCACTATGCTGGTAACTAGGTACTCACTCCCAAGTACTTCCTGCAACTGTTTGCCAAAACCTCTGCCATGAGAACTGCGTAACAACAGAACCTTCTTCTTCCTTCTTCTTCTTCTTCTTCTTCTTCTTCTTCTTCTTCCAGATTTCGACTTCTTAACAGCTGAGGTCTGCTGCATATTCCTACACCTACAGTTACAGGAGGTTCATCTCCACTCAACTCAGACAGTTGGTCAAACCTATTTGTAACTTGCAACGTGAAGGTATCTGAATACTTCCTCTTAGCTACTTTCTTGCCAACTGCCAGTTTCGCCGCGGTGGAGTAGCCGAGCGGTCTAAATGACCTCGCTGCGGAGCGCGCGGTTGCTCTCCGTGGAGGTTCGAGTCCTCCCTGGGGCATGGGTGTGTGTGTGTTTGTCCGTAGGTTAGTTTCCCTAGGTTTAAGTAGTTTGTAAGCTACGGACTGATGACCGCGCAGTTTGGTCCGATAGATTTACAGACATTTGAACATTTTTTAACTGCCAGTTTCCATTCCCTAGCCCCCTTCCCCTCCTCAGGCCACCTAGCTCCTCTTCAGCGTTTTTCAACTGCACGTGAAGGGCGCAGATCAAACTCTCCTGCTCATCTATCATCTTATATCTGCCGCATATCCTGCAATTCCAGAAGAGAATCTCACCACAGTGCCAACTGCATTCCCCGCTGCACCCCCCCCCCCCCCCATGAAAATACTAAAAGGCCCACACTGTAGCCAGCTACGCACGATCCTACGACAGAGCCCACACTTTTCACTCATGGTAATATTTTACAGTTACTTGTTAAGAAAAACTAGACGTCTACGTTATGTAAGTTACGTTTCTAGAAAAGAACGAGGAAGTACCTTCAGTACAGCAATCAACAAATCTCAGTCACTACAAATGTTCAAAATGTTTGTTAAGCTTATGGGACTTAACTACGGGGTCATCAGTCCCTAAACTTAAAAACTACTTAAGAACTACCTCATACTAAAGATGGCACAAATATCCATGCCCGAGGGGGGATTCGAACCCCCGACCGTAGTGGCCGTGCAGACCGTGACTGAAGCGCCTCAGTCTCCTCGGCCACCGCGACCGGCCACTACAAATGAAGTAACAACAACAACTAAGACCACTTCTACTAGTATCAATAAAGAGCAAATCACACCACCACAAAACTTTACACCGTTGCTTGTATAAACAAGAACAAATTGAAGCGTCACTAATGAACTAACTTAACACAGTCACAGCACAAGACTTATTAAATACTGTAACGGAAAGTTTTCCAACCGCAATTACGCGAAAAACAGCAAGTTCTGAATTTAATAATTATCTAGCTTGCTAACACCCCTTGAAAACTACTAACGTTAATAATGTAACTACACAAACACTTATTGGAACTTATCTTTCGGAGACCGCTACGGCTGGAACTGCTCGCCACCAGATGTAAACAAAACACTAAGACGTCGATGCCGGCGCACACGCGAAAACAAATAATCAACAGAGCAATTGAAGAACAGGGCCCAGCGACATGTGTAGTCGTATATGCAGAGCGTATAGGACCTATGTCACGTAGTTAAGCGGAATGTGACGGAGGCCGATAAGGTTTCACAGCTGATGAAGAGCATTGCGGAAGACATGTATCAAGCTCTTATGTTAAAAGACGTTACGACGACACAAGAATTTAGCCAACGGTGCCAGAAAATTGAAGAGATGCAACAGAGACGGATTGGACGAAAGATGTACGACAGACTCCCGAATGTTGTCCATGTGGCCGTTGTGGAAAGCCAGCATGACTTTGCTTCTCTCATACAACAAATTGTGACCGACTAATTGCAACAGTTTATAACAGGCGGGACTGTTGGATCAAGCGAGCACCACATTATGGCCATGGATGTCAGTCCTGAATGTCATGAGGGACGCGACGCTGCTGAGGAAGAGGTATTTAAAAAAACTAGCGCCTGTTAGCCTAGCCAGTCGTACCCGACGTGAAGTATGGCTTCGCCCTACTATGACTTAACGCCGCATCCTCCAAACGGCAGATTAGGAACCGACCGACGCGACCACAACCAAATACTTCAGCAAATGTGATGCCTTGTAGGAGGACAGATATCTGGAGGACAGTAGTAGCTCCATTCCACAGGACTGAAATCGACCTTTTAAGTAGGTCCCTAAAGTCGACAACCGGTAACCGATGGATAATAGTCTACAATGACGGCGTGTCATACGCCGCCTGTCAGACGTCACATACAAAGTCGAGGATTATGAACCCTTCTCAAAACGACAAAAACGAAGATACATTGTGCACGTCCTCCGTATGAAACCTAACAACGACCCCAAAGAACAAATAGACACAAACTGACTCTTGCTGAAGGACTCTGAATACCGTTATGGTAAGTATGAAACCACGACAGGAAGGTCTGGCGCCGTTCATCGTCACCGCAAGGAAGGCGTGCAGACAGAAGGGATGGATTCTCCAGAACTGCCATGACAAGATCCAAGACACTGCAGCCGGCTGCAAAGGGAACCTAACAGCGGGTCGCTGTTCTTTTAGCAAAGGGAGCAATGACGCGAGTCTTCTGACAGCACACGTGGTGCTATGGTTAGCATCGCCGATCGCTGTGCTTGTGGTCCCTAGTTCAAATGCAGCCAATTAATTCTTTGTATTCACTACTTCTAGAATTTTCTACATGTTTCGTATGTTTTATGTACTTGTAAGAGCCAGAAATTTCTTTCTATGTATATATATAGTGGAGCGCTCCAGGCAGGAGTCAGTCAGTACTGAGTGTACGCTTGTATTAGTAATAAACGTGTGCTAAGTGTAAAGTGTTGTGCTTTATAAAGGACCAGTCTTCGAATTCCGGACCACCTGCAGTTTTCAACGTGACAGTATGGTTGCTATGGACGCTCATAGCTTAGATTTTATTACCTTTTCTTTATTTCAGATATGACTTTGTTCAAGTTACTTTGTTTTGCACTGTAATATAGACCACATATTTTCTTTCAAACCGTAACTAAGTTTTCTTCTGCAGTTAAAATAACAAACGGAATAAGTGTAGTAACAGTGAATTCCACATATCTCTAGTACTGAATCGATATACGAAGTTACTATCATCATTACCTAATTTACAACAGGCATTATAACATTATCTCCACAGTTTATGTGCATGTGAGAAAAAAGTGTGTGTTTGCAATTCGTTGGTATGTATTTCATGGTATGTTTACAAAATTGAAGAAATGCACTTTTCAGAGAAAGCGATGTTGGCTTTGAACAACTCGGAATCTTGCAGAATTAGTTATGTTCAATTAACAACAGTGTGATAAAACCTTTTAGGAATCAAAATGAGAACAAAATAAAGGAATAAATGCCAGTGACTATTTTTATTTAGTTTATTTATAGTTTTTTAGTTCTTCAGGTAGATCGATACTTTTCGGTCGTTCGTTCATGTTTGATCTGGGTTGTTTGTCGAGAATATTGCTTTATTTTATGTTTTTTTAATTTATTTTTATTTCTTTTTTATTTTTATTTATTTATTGCATATGGCGCTTGTAAACGTTATTTCTTTTAATTTGATCGTTGACTCAGTCTTTCCGTTGCAGAGTGCGTCGAGCCCTCTGCCGAGCTGCTGAGCTACCACTTCGGCAACCCCCAAGACGAGCGCGCTGAGCCACCGCGCCCGGCATGTTTCCAACCGCCGTCTAACATGTTCGTGCATCACAATCTAATTCGGCGCCCATTACGCTATGCCGAACAGCTGCGAAAGTAATCCGTAATTGTCGTACCGTCGATGGCAGGTGTTATCTACTAACATGGAATTTTTGGACATTGGTTATAATTCCTTGTCCTAATAACGGCGTGCTTTTGACAATTTTTAGTGCACCATTGCTTTGAAATGGCAACGCTTGAGTTATAATAAGAAAATCATCTAATACGCAAAGCAATGTGGTGTATGCAATAGAGAGTTTTGGGCAAGGATTTGGACGAGGGATGTCACCTGTCTAATTTCAGAATGCCCAATGCACGCTATGTTCCATTCCAGGCTGTAGTCATTCGTCACAACTACAAACAAAGAAAGTAAAATTAGAACAAATTGCCAAAGCAAGACAGGTGAAGATATTTTCACGGTAAAAGATAACGATAATGTGGGAGAGATATTAAAATAATAGTCTAAAGAGGTAAATGTTCAAAAATGGGTATGTTTGTCAAAGCTAAAAGCAAAGATCAAAAAATTTCGATTGTTTGTTGAAATAGAAAAAAAGAATATTACGTGTTGGGTGCATATATATTATCACAATAGTAGAGCCGTAATCGTATCGTCCATGACTTATTATTATTATTACAGAGGGAGACTTCTTTCAATGATCTCAGCAGTTCGAGGGCTTGATCAGTAAAGACATTCTACAGTAAGCTGCAAGATTAAGTCTGGTCAAGTCGTTCACATTGCATGTAGGTATTTCTGTTGGAGTATCTACATCTACATACATACTCCGCAATCCATCCAAATGTAAATGGCGTAGGGTACCTAGTACCTCTACTACTTAATTGCTTTACTTTTTCACTCCCATATAGAACGAGGGAAAAACGAATACTTGTATGCATCTGTACGAGCCTTAATTTCCCTGATCTTATATTTGTCTTCTTTACTCGACATGTTGGTTGGCGGCAGTAGAATCTTTCTGCAGTCCGCTTCAAATTTCGGCCCTCTAAATATCATGAGTAGTGTTTCATGGAAACTCATTTGCGTTTCCGAATCATCTCAGTAACATTCGCTCATTGATCGAACCTACCAGTAACAAACCTAGTCGCCCGCCTCTGAATTGCTTCTATATCTTCCTTTAAAACGATATGATGTGAATCCCTTACACCTGACAACTGAGCAATGCTCAAAACGGGGTTACACAATCGTTTTATATGCGGTCTCCTTTAAGCATAAATAACATCTTCCCAAAATTCTCCCGATTTACCTAAAATAACCATCCGCTTTCCCCACGACTGTCCTTATATGCTCATTCCATTTCATATCCCTCTGCAGCGTTATGCCTAGATATTATTTAACGCGATACTGTCAAGCAGCACACTACTAATGCTGTACTACAGCATTGCGGGATTGTTTCTCCTACACGTCTGCATCACCTTACATTTTCTACATTTAGAGCTAGCTGCCATTCCTCACACCACCTATAAAGTTGTTTCAAGTCATCCTGCATCCTATTACAGTCTTTCAATGACGACACCTTTCTCTACACCTCAGCATCATTAACAAATAGCCGCAGATTGCAACTCACTCTGCCCGTGACATCATTTATGTAGATAGAAAATAATAACTGTCCTATCTCACTTCTCTGGAGCACTCTTCATGATACCCTAGTCTTTGATGGAAACTCACCATCGAGGACAACGTACTGGGTTATGTTACTTACGTAGTCTTAGAGCCACTCACATTAAACGGGACCTTCAGTGCTTTTGCCACCAGTTACACTTACAAGAAACTAAATACGTCTGCGTTCTTCCTAGTGTCTTCGATTTTCTGATCATTCAAGACACTCTTCTGATCGACGCTGAAATCAGCAATTAAAGTTTGGAGATTTACTTCAAAATTTCCATCTTCCATTCGTGTCATGTTTCAGTAAGCCATATATGCAGACTGATCAAGGGTTTTATATTTTGGAGTTTTTACATTTGTATCAACAGGCTTCAGATGAAAGTGTATAAATAAATGTAAAATAATCTACGTTAAAAGGGACGCTGCACCTAACCGACACCATCATAAGAGTTTTGAATTTCGCTTAAATTGAATAATCCAAATGCTATACAAAATTTTAAGTACAATAATATCCATCTGAAAACTAATAAGTGGTTACCTGTACGAGAGAGACGATTAATGAAAACCAACATTATGAATTTTATGTTTCTCAGTCATAAGTCATCACTGCTTTTACGGCACCCGCAACAAATTCCTCTCTCGTTGTATAGTTTGTCTGGTTATTTGCCGGCTGACACGCAGCAGACGCAGCCTTCATCCGACCGTAGTGGCCGTGCAGACCGTAACTGGCGCGCCGCAGACCGCTCGGCCACCGATTTCGTTCCAGTTTGTAAATTTATACTGTGCTCTCGTGCATATTAGATTCAAATTCGCGTTTAAGAAACAGTGTAGTCATTCTCTGAGCGCATCACGACCGTCGTTTATTTTGTTTTCTCGATGTTGAAAAACATGAATAAGGACTGTGATTGCTGTGTGCGGATGCAGTCTGAGTTGGTGACATTTCGCTCCCAGCTTCAAGCTGTGTTAACCGCGGTTGCACAGCTTGAGGCTGCGATCGAGGAACGTCGTTATTGTTGGTCGGTCGTGGGGACCAAACGGCCTGTGGCAGCGACATCCTCTGATACTGCCAGCAACGTGGTAGACACCATACCCGTGGTTACGTGGGAGGTCGCTCCAATGCGTGGCAGGCGTCACAAGACATTTCGGGGGCCCGACCGTGAGGCCTGCTCGGTTCGTCTTGCGAACAGGTTTGAGGCGCTATCTGTTCAGAACAACGTCTTTGAGCTGGATGGTGTCGCTCATCCTAAAGTCACCACGCTGTCTGTTAGATCGTGGCTTACACAGAAGGTGGGCTTGCTCGTAGTTGGGAGCTCCAACGTTAGGCGGGTAAGGGAGCCCCTTAGAAAGATAGCTGCCAAAGAGAGGAAGATGGTCAACGTGCACTCCGTGTACATACCTGGTGGAGTCATTCCAGATGTGGACTCACGTCGGTACCAATGTTGTGTGTCGCTAGGGATCTGAAGAGATTGTCTCAGATTTTGAGCGGCAATCTGAATCTTGCTTGCAAGATGAAAGCAAAGCTCACCATCTGCAGCATAGTTGACAAGCCCGAAATTGGACCTCTGGTATCGGGCCGAGTGGAAGATCTGAATCAGAGGCTCAGACGGTTCTAGGACCGTATGGGTTGCAGACTCATCCACTTGAGCCATCGGGTGTTGGGGTTCCGGGTTCCGCTGAATAGGTCAAGAGTCCACTACACACAGGAAGCGGCTACACGGGTAGCGGGAGCTGGGCGATTTTTTTTAAATTAATTTTTTTTCTTTTTAGGTTAGAGTGTCTCGGGAACACACAGAAAGGGTCTAAATCTCAAGGGATACAGGTCAAAGATAGGACGAACACAGATCTAAAAACCATTGGAAAAACAATTGTAAATTGTCGTAGCTGTGTGGGGGAAGTACCAGATCTCCAGACACTAATAGAAAGTACTGAATCTCAAATCATCATAGATTCCGAAAGCTGGCTAAACCCAGATTCAGCTGAAATTCTTACAAAGGGGCAAATGGTGTTTAGCAAAGCTTGATTGAATAAAATAGGTGGTGGCGTATATATTGCTGTAGAAAAATGGAAGTAGATTGCTCCTGTGAGTTGCCAGGGGTAGAGGTTATACCACACAATTAAAATAAATTAATGATTGTTTCTAATTATCCAACCACTGACACATACGATTAGATTGCGGAAATGTTCAAAGAAAGCCTGTATCTAATTTCAAAAACGTACCAAAAGCATACAATTTTAATCGGCGGCGATTTTAATTTACCCTCGATATGTTGGCAAAAATACATGTTCAAAACTGGAGGCAAACATAAAACATCGTCTGAAATTGTGCTGAACGTATTCTCCGAAAATTATCTTGAACAATTAGTTCACGAACCCACTACAATAGTAAATGCTTGTGAAAACATATTTGACCTCCTAGCAACAAATAACCCGGAGCTAATAAGGAGCATCAAAACAGCTACAGGGATTAGTGAACACAAGTTGTCGTAGCGAGATTGAATATCGGACTTTTTAATTAAAAAAAGCAGAAAGATATTTGATTAACGCTTTCCTGAGTGAAACTTTCCAGACTTTCGAAACTAAGAATGTGAGTGTTGATCAGATGTGTCTTACATACAAAGAAATAGTATCAACAACCATTGACACATTCATACGAAACAAATCAACAAAAGAGGGGCTGACCCGCCGTGGTACTCAGAACAGGTTAAATCACTGTTAAAATAGCATTGGAAAGTTGCACAGGTCACTCTAATATTCAAGAAAGGTAATATGAGTAATCCTCAAAATTACTGGTCTATATCATTGCGTCGGTTTGCAGCAGGATTTTAGAACATATACTTCCCTCAAATGTTATGAACTACCTCGAAGAGAACGACTTATTGTCCCTTATTATTCAGAAAGTATCGTTCTTGAGTTTACTCACATGATGTGATGAGTGCTATCAATAAGGGATATGAAATAGATTCCGTATTTCTATACCTCGCCAGCGTCTTCTAATCAAAATGTATGGTTATGGAATATCGCCACAGCTGTGCGACTATATTCGTGATTTCCTGTCAGAAAGGAAACAGTACCTTGTAATTGACGGTAAGTCATCGAGTAGAACAGAAGTGATGTCTGACGTTCCCCAGGGAAGTGTTATAGGGCCTCTACTGTTCCTTATTTTTTATAAACGATTTAGGATAAAATCTGTGTCGTTCTGTTAGACTGTTCGCGGATGATGCTGTCATTTAGCGGTTAGTAAAGTCACCATAATATCAAAAGCAACTGCAAAAGGATTTAGATAAGATATCTACATCGTTCAAAAATTGGCAGTAGACTCTTAATAAATGTGAGGTCATCCATATGACCACCAAAAGAAATCCGTTAAAATTCAGTTACACGATATATCAGTGAAATCTAGAGGCTGTAAATTCAATTAAATACCTAGAAGTAACAATTGGAAAGAACACACAGAAAATATTGTAGGGAAGGCGAACCAAAGATAGAACACTTAGAAGCTGCAACACTTCTACAAGAGAAACTGCCTATACTACACTTGTGCGTCCTATTTTGGAGTATTGGTGAACATTGTGGGATCCACATCAGGTGTTACTGACGGACGATTTGGAGAAAATTCAGAGAAGGGCAGCTCGTTTCGTATTCTCGCGACATAGGGGAGAGAGTGTCACGGAAATGATGCACGAATTCGGGTGGAAAACATTAAAAGAAAGGCGTTATTTATTGTGGCGAGATCTATTTGAGAAATTTATTTCACCATCTTTCTCTTCAGAATGCGAACATATATTGTTAGAACACACCTACACAGGGAGACATGACCATCATAATAAAATAAGAGAAATCAGTTCGAAAGCATAAAAATTTGGGTGTTCCTTTTTCATGCGAGCTATTATACAATAAAATTATAGAGAAATATAAAAGTGGTTCGATGAACCCTTTGCCATGCACTTCAGTGTGATTGCAGAGTACGCATGTAGACGTAGATAAACCTCTACATTTAAGAGTAGCACTTGTACCCTACGTCCACAGAAGATGATGGATGGAATCCAGCCTTTGTCTCCCCCCATCGTATCTACACTGTTCGCCTCAAAATATGTCGACCGAGCGAGGTGGCGCAGTGGTAACGCACTGGACTCGCATTCGGGAGGATGGTGCTTCAAATCCACCTCCGGCCATCCAGATTTAGGTTTTCCGTGATTTCTCTAAATCACTCCAGGCATATGCCGGGATGGTTCCTATCAAAGGGCACGGCTTTTCCTTCCTCATTCTAACCCAAAAACTCCGAGAGTTAGCTCCGTCTTTAATGACCAAGCTGTCGACGGGACGTTAAACCCTAAGCATCCATCCATCAAAATATGTCCCATCACCCTGGTCCTTCATGTCAGCGTTTTGCACACGGTCCTTTTTTTGGCGATTATATAAAACCACCTCATTTTGTATCTTTTCAGTGCTGGAATGTTCTACATTCATCTTTAATACCACATTTCAAATGCTTCGATGCTCTTTTGTTCCGGTTTTCAACTGTCCATGTTTCACTTCCATGCAATACCGTGTTTGATACGTACATTCGTAGAAATTTCTTCATTACATTAGGGCTAATGTTTAACATCAACAGATTCCTCTTGGCCATGAATGATAGCTTAGTCTGTGTCTGTGCCCTTTCTTCGTCCGTTGTATATTATTTTACTTCCAATGTGGCAAAAGTCCTTAACTTCCTTTAAGTTGTAATCTTCAATTTCAATGTTAAGTATTTCTCTACTTTCATTTCATGTACTTCTGATTGATTACTTTTGTCTTTTTATTCTCATTCAACATTTTGCACTCAGTACGTTATTAATGCCATCAGCATATCCAGTAATCAGCGCGCGCGGACGCCGCTGTGGCGAATTGCACGGCGCTCCCAACAGAGTTTTGAGTCCACACCCCGGCATGTGTGTGTGTGTGTGTGTGTGTGTGTGTGTGTGTGTGTGTGTGTGTGTGTGTTGACCTTAGCATAGGTTAGTTTAAGTAATGTGTAAGTATAAGGGTCGATGACCCTACCAGTTTGGTCCCTTAGTTACACAAATTCACATTTTTTTTTTAGATCCTGTAATTTTTCTTCACTTTCACTGAGGATAAGAATGTCCCCCTGTAAATCCTCTCAACCTGAATATTGAAACTATTGTCAGACCTTTTATTTTCATCATTGCTTCTTCGATGATTATATTAAACAGCAGGGGAAGAAGACTTTATCTCTGTCTTACACGCTTTTTCATCCGATCACTTCATTATTATTCCTGTAGTCTTTTCGATCATCTTGCACTAATTTCAATTGTCAAACGCTTTTGGCCTACTTTATGTTTTTCTAGTAACACTAAGGCCAGGCGCACACTTAACGCAGCACAGGGAGATGAGAGGCAGAGGATAGGCGACCAGCCGTCTCTTAACCATGCTTTCAAATGGAACGGAGCACACTTATTGCAGCCGAGGCGGAGGGCAGGCGTTTCCTCGGTCAGGCTTGTGTCCGGTTGTTCGAGGCACACAGTTTTCCGGCGCTTCTGTTCCACCTTTGCCACAAAGTGAAATATCAAGTCATCCGATATGATTCGAAAAAATTGTTTTATGTAGACTAATATATGCTTCACCCTTCTTTGTGTTTAGTTTCTTTGTAACACTTTTCTGCGTAAAATAATTAAAAACACTATTTTAGGTTTTGTACGTGTTCTGCGTTAACCCAGCTTCCTCAATCGATTTTGCAGAAACTATTCGGTACAAAAAAAAATATTTTTCTGTATCTTATAGCCAAAAGCCACCACATGATATTGGACTGGTTTTCTTTTAGTTATTGTCCATACTTATTCCTCCAAAAAAAAAAAAAAAAAAAAAAAAAAAAAAAAAACACCATACATTACATGTAGGTAATATACAGAAATTGGTTTTAACTGTGGAAGGAGAGCCATACCTCTTTCCAATCTCGAGAAAATACGTGAGATACGTTTGACGCTACGCGGTCGGCAACTACGGGGCACACGCACGGCTGAGCCGCCTGCTGTGATGAGTGCGGAGCTGCCTCGTGTCTCTTCTTCGTATTCTGCCGATACCGACCCGAGCTGGAAATGAGCAACTTACTAAATTAGAAAGACACCGATATTCATAAACCGAAGATGGTGATTGTGTATTTTTACGGTCTATAATTTCTGGGTTCATTTGTCTTTGTTGTAGGCATGATAGCACCATGTAAACTAAAATTTCCGTTACTACGGGAAGATAACTTCGGAGAAGTCACAAGGGACGTGAAACTTTTTTTTTTTCATTTATTGAAACACATTGTGCACCCCTTCGTAGAGCTTCATCCCACTGATAAACCATAGAAGAAGCTAGGAAAGTCTCTCGTCAATATTACTCAACCTGAATTCTATACTAATTCAAGAAATTCAACAACTGCAAAAGTACTAGCATAACTTCAATAAGTATTAACAAATATGATGGCTGATGATGTTAATTATCATTATAAATGATGACAGAGACCAAACATGAATGCAAAGCTATAAAATACTGGACGTACAAGCACAGCTGTCATCAAAGAAGAAAAAGAATAAAGCAGACGTCAGTATCTTAGTACTCAGGACTATGGAAGAGCTACGAATAAAGACGTAAGTAAGGAAACACTTTGCGTGGAAATGCAGTTGAACAGGGAAACTATGATTTGCAAAGTTTTTTTCATATCGATATATCTTTCAGTCTAAGAGATGTGAAAAGCATACCAGGTGTCACTGAGAAGAAAAGGGTTTCTGATCGTATATATTACACCACAATCATGATTAAATATGTCAGTTGTATTGAAAGTAGATTGTTAAGTTTTCTAAGTAAGATATCGGGCAGTAGAGATCTGCAAATGCAAGTTAAAACGCTCACTGCTGCTCTAAATTACTTTACGAGTGGCCACAGTACTTGAACAATGGAATTTATCTAACAGCTCACTCCTTAAGGGAGCAGCCAACCTTTTAACAAAAACAAAATTAATATTAAAGAAAAGAAATAGATAATTAAACATGGGATGGATAGCATCAAATTATAAAGCAGAGATTTGATACTTTAAATCATTATCTATTTACTAAAATGAACAAGTAAATAAATATGGAGAGACCATATTAACCACAATAAAGCACACACCTCATACAAAAGTGAATTAATAATATGAAGTTACTGCTCTTAATACAATAGTTTCTGACCCTTGTGAATATGGAGGTAATGTGGGAGGAAATTTGCAAATACACTGTGGGTAAAGAGAAACACATTCACTCACTCACAGACACATGCATAATGCTTGCAACCCATTACTCATGTGGTATCACTTGATACCAGTGGTGAAATGAAGCGTTGGTGGCGTTTTGATGAGATGGCAGGTGTCTCGAAGCACTAATTAAAAACACACTATACACCAAACGAACTCATGTGCAGGGAGACAGTGGCATAATATCTGTAAGTACCACGTGGTGTGCAACCTCAGTGAATTACATAGTATTTACATAAAGAAATTAGTTTAGAATAATCAAATAAAGAAAACGCGAAAATTCATGTAGAAGAAAGCTAGTGTTAGTGAAAGCATGGCTGAAGGCTGAAGTAAGGACCGTTACTAAAGCACCAAGACAGTAAAGACGGAATCAAACCAGGATATATGAAAAATATTTAGCATATTCGCGGATACAGACATGACGTGAAAACGTTAGTTAAAAAACAGTAAGAAAATTCAAACATAATATGTTTACACAAAGGCTGAAGGCTACATACGTGTACTCAAACTTGAGAAAAACTGGACACAAAATCATCACCGGAATGAGAACGCAAATACTAAATTTAAACTGATTTACTCGAGTTCTGTAAATCAAGAAACACTTCGCCTCACCTAGCGAAGGTATTACTTCAGAAAACTATCACTGATAAACCAAGACTGCCTGATCACAAGAAGGCAAAGTTTTAACAGCTTCCATCCCCTCAGCATGATTCTAACGATGTACTTACTTCGACGGTCGCAGCAAGAGTGAAACCTAAAGCCACGCCAGAATCCTTCCCCACCACACACCGGACGTAGGGCGCGCTGGAAACGACGCAGAGTGCGTTCAGAGCTTACTGACAACCAATCCACACTACCTGAAGAATAAAATAACCTCTTCCAGGGCTCCAGAGAGGTCTCTTTTGTCACCTCTTTCGACCTCGCCTTCTTGCTAAGTGAGCTTGTCTCTGGCCACCCAGCAGACGCCAATGCAGACGACAAACGAAGCCATCCGTTCTTAATTAAAGTAAATGAGGCCTAAAGCGAGAGGCGGCGTCAGTAAGCCATTGCGCTTTAGTGAGTCAACATTAAAAACAACCTTCCACATTCACATGAACGCAAAAGTTCAATCACACGGGAGGAAACGTATATTAACATGGGGCATTGATCATTAATGAAAGAATACAATAATTGACATACAAATAGACAATATTATTGGCGGAGAAACACTTAAGAGTAATGAATAATTCAAAATGGAACATGACCACACATTCAGTGGACGTGTTTCAGTAGGAAGGTTCTTTTAATTATTGAATTTGCAGTGACAGTTGTTTCTCTGAATTATAAAAGAAATGAGAGAAAAATAAATCTGATTTTAATTACATTCCTAAAACATATCCAAAAATTTTCTTTAGTGGCTATGACGTTTCACGCACTATTTTTCTTCTCCGTTAAGTCTTCTTACTCAGGCACATGACTCTCTTTGCACTGTCGTCCTTTTAGTCGGAATAGCTCAAGAGGTTATAATGAACTTCCGTAGACCAGACAAGTCGTCATATATTCGTCTCTTTTGTGTGTTGTTCAACAGGCGTTTCACTGCTCTTATACTCACTTTATCAGAATAAAGACACACACACACAGAGACACACACAGAAACAGATTGAATTAATTGAGTTTTGAAGGAGACTCAGGAATTGAATCTAATTGCATCGAGAGGTTTGCAATGGACATGCAGCACGTGCTGTGTTGCGTGAGCGTTGCAAGCTACACTGCCATCCTCTGCCTGTGCTGCGACTACGCAACGTGAAGTGTGCGCTGACCTGCAGAGGCTCTGCGCCTCTGCCTCTGCTGCGTCAAGTGTGCGCCGGGCCTGAAAGTGGGCCTTTACGGTCGCCTTTTGATATCTCGAAATTTAAAGGAAGATATCGGCTTAACCGTTTATATGCCACGAAAATTGAATGACCGAATTTTAGAGAGGATAATTCTCCACAACTTTGCTGTCTGATGTTTTTTTTTCATAACTCACAACGTTACTGAGATATTTGCAAAAATAACGGCGACCTTACACCATCACGTAAACCAGACGTTCGGAGATTTCTCGTGACATTCCCCGCCCGGACTCCCTCTGGCATACGCCGTCTTGATTTCTGTATTTTACGATTTTCTTATTATAACTTACGCGTTGTCATTTCAAAGCAATGGCGAACTGAAGAAATAACAAAAACACGTCTTTCTTAGTAAGATAAATTATAAACTGGTGTCTAAAATGCCATATTAGCAGTTAACAACCGACATCAATAGAACGAGAAGTAAGGAACAGCTTTGTAAGTGCTCGCTGTATTGTAGTGTGCAGCGCGTCAGGCTGTGATGCACATGGTCGGGAATTCGAAACCCTCAGGTAGCAGTCTTTTTTATTTCTTCTTGTTTCCCAAGAGGGTTTTGGGCACTCTTATTAATTAAATAAAGCTATGTTCTGCAACGTTTAGAGTTGAGCATATGTAAGAGTGTTCCATCTAAAACGTCTGTTCTATTTCGTGAACATGCCATGAAATATCTAACAAGGAACTAAATAATGGTCTTTTAAAGCATATGCACATAAACTGGGAGACTACTGTAATAATGAATATCCCAAACAACGTGCTGATACTGGTAGATTCATATATAAATGAAGTCATACAGATCAGTGGCAACTGCCGCGGCGGAGCGGCCGAGCGCTTTGAGGCGCTATGCTACGATGTGCGAGGCCGGTCCCCCGTCGGGGGCTCAAATCCCCTCTCGGGCATGGATGTTTGTGCTGTCTTTAGTATAAGGTAGTTCATAAGTAGTTTGTAAGTTTAGGTACTGATGACTTCACAGTTAAGTCCCATACGCTTTACAAACATTGGAATTTGAACTTCTGTGGCAACTGCCGTTCCTTAAATGAAACGAAAGCGAAGTGTATACATCGCAACAAATTGCATTACATCTTCTTTTTCTAACCAGTTATTCAGTACTTATGGAATATGTTAAAAGTCATTAATTAGAATCAATGCGTCTACTAAAATGTTTGTCTATGGTATTGTTGCTATGGACGCTTATATCATAGATTGAATTACCTTTTCTGTATTTCAGACATGCCTTTGATCGTGTTACTTTGGTCAGCGCTATAATAAAGAGCAAATATTCTGTTTGAAACCGTGACTACGTTTTCTTTTACAGCTAAAATAACAAACGGAATAGGTGTGGTAACACTGAATTCCACATCACTGTAGTACTTAATCTATACACGAAGTTACGGCTATCATTACATCATTTGTAACAGTCGTTATAACAGTATCTCCCCATTTTATGTGCATGTGAAAAAAGTCTGTGTTTGCAATTCGTTGGTATGTATTTCCCGGTATGTTCACAGAGTATGACAAATGCACTATTCAGAGAAAGCGCTGTTACGTTTGAACAACTCAGAATCTTGTAGAATATAGTTGTGGTCTATTAACAAGAGTGTTGGTTTTTGTTGTATTTATGTCGTTTCGTCCTTTACTCAGACTTTTTCGTTACAGAGGGCATCGAGCCCTCTAACCTAGCACGCTGAGCTACCACGTCGGCAACCCTCTGATCGAGTGCACTGAGCCACCTAGCCCGGCAAGTTTCGAAACATCATCTAACATGTCGGTGTATCACAGACCAATTCGCCGCCCATTACTCTACGCCGAACAGCTGCGAGAGAAATCCGTAACTCTCTTACTGTTGTGGCAAGTGGTATCTGCTAATATGGCATTTTTAGACATCGTATATATTAAAAGTATCTACGACAACTAAAGTCAGTCGGCCACACCAAACTACCCGGGCGATTCTCTTCATTTTTGCTTTAAACGAAAGGTACTCATTCAGAGATTTGTCCTCAAGTATCAGAACTAACTTAAGTGTCTCCATCCTTTATTTTTATTCAAACGCGGTATCCTTCTTTACTTGCTTTGAATATTTTAATCGGTTTGTTTTGCGCTATTGTCGGTTCCAATTAAGGTACACAATTCTTTTTGACCTAACAACACTCAACCGGTCTAGATCTTTCATTTGCGCTTTTAAACACTTGCATTGATCGAGTCTAAAGAAAGCTATGCTTGGACGTTCAACTTTAGTTCCTTTTTTCCCCAACTTTTTTTGTATTTCCACTAATGGTGTAAAGTATTCGCACGGGTCCTCTAGTTTAAGTATAATTCATTGTCCTGAGCGCGACGTGTTTTTACAATTTTCAGTGCGCCATTGTTATTAATTGACAACGCTTGTGTTACAGTAAGAAAATCAACAAATACGCTGATCAATGTGGCGTATGCAAATGAGAGTTTCGGAAAAGTTTTAGGATGAGAGATGTCACATGACTGATTTCCGAAATTCAAATGTACGCAATGGTCCTTCCAGGGTAACCACTACAGGCAAAGAAAGTAAACTTAGAACAAATTAGCGACGCAAAACAGGTGATAATATTTTAACGGAAAAAGACAATGAAAATGTGGGAGAGATATTAAAATATTTGTTTAAAGAGATAAAATTTCAAACAATGAGTATTTTTGCCAAAACTAAACTAAAAAAAAGTTCGATAAAATACGGTCAGAAAAAATATTACGTGTTGGGTGCATAGATATTATAACAATAGTAGAGTCGTAGTAGTATCGTCCATAATGTTTTATTCTTTATATTTTCATTACTTTTGTAAGAAATATTTGAGAAAAGCCAAAAAACTACAGGCAAATATAAAGTGGGCCATAAAACACGACAGTGGGTTTTTTTGCCAAATTGTCAAGTCCTATAAACGAGTTTTGGTTTTTCTTCATTATTGCTTTAATTACCAAGTAAAATGTCAGAAGTGTGTATCTGGTGCCTTTACATTTCCTAGAGCCAAACTGCGCCTCACGTAGCAGATCCTCAATTTTCTTTTTCATTCGTCCACATATTTTTCTAGTCAGTACCTTGGTTACATAAACTGTCAAGTTTATTGTTCTGTAATTATCAGACTTATCTGCCCTTGCTACCATCAGAATTAGGAGAATTAGTTCTTTCGAACGCCTAATGGCACGTCACCAGTTTCAAAGATCCTACTAGCTTTTAAGAAGTAGAGGTATGGAGATATTTGTTAATTTTAGCAAGAAAGAGGTGACGTTATACTGTAGTTTTCGAGAGTACATGTTCTAGCGGCAGAAGGCGCAGGAACAGAAGGTGTCGAAACAAGTCTGCTGATGGCAATAGCTTGGAAACTGGGACAACGCGATTGTCGCCCTGAGACCGTCGACCTACGGTATGCAGATCATGGAGCTTGGTGTACGCAAGTGGGACATGCCTTACTAGGTTCGGGTAACACTTCAGCAGAGGTGCTGTACTGGGAAGTGGGCGTTGGATGACGTAGAATGTCGTGACGGGAACATCTCCAAGCTGGATGTCGCCGCCACGACTGAACAAGTCAACACGGACCGCCAGCAGGCGTCGAAGTGAGGACCATAGCCGGCGCGGCTCTGGAAGGCCGTCACTCCGAGCCTCCGACTTCGTCATGCGGGCTGGACCGAAGGGGGGTTCCCACAGCGGACGCTACTAGACACCACGTCTCCGGCAAGCAGCGAGATGTCATCATCTTACCTCTGGGCGGGGTCGGCGTCCGCGAGGCGTAGAGCAGAGCAGCGCGTTTTTCCATCGGCAGCGCTGTGCAACACCACCTAGACGACAAGGCCTCACAACTGGCCGTGCTACGTCACACTGACCAGGCCGCGGCCGCCAGCGGAATGGCTGTCCGCTGGGGCACGCCTCCTGCCTCGTAGCCGACAGCCAGTAAGCTGGCGACCGCGGCCTGGTCAGTGTGACGTAGCACGGCCAGTTGTGAGGCCTTGTCGTCTAGGTGGTGTTGCGCTGTGCGGCGCGTTCTGTCGAGAGACGCCGGCACCCCAAGTCAGCGGAATCCGAGCCTCGTTCGCAGGCCAGCCTTGCGCATCAGCTAGCGCTTCCGCCTGCCACTTGCAACGCCTGTCTAAGTCATTGGCAGAGTAACCAGAAACCACAAAAGACTAATAAAAAAAAAAATTGTATTTTATGAGGCACCACGAGTCTTAATCAACCTCTTCCCCACGCCTATCCGATCCGCTACTAGCGCCCCCCATTACACTGGTGTCAAAAGAATTTTGACGGAAAAGATGTACTCCAGGTGCCAGAAGTGCGAAATTTATTTGGTCTCCTGAATGGAATTCAGCGTGGCAGAGGGGACTGCGGCGCGTCAATCACAGTCTGCACAGCCACTACGGTCGGGGTTTCGAATCCCCCATCGGGCATGGATATTTGTGCCCTCCTTAGTGTTAGCTAGTTCGTAAGTAGTTTGTAAGTTTAGGGACTGTTGACCCCTTAGTTAAGTCCCATAAGCTATACAAACATTTGAACATTTTTGCTTCTGGAGAGGGAGGATTTACAAGCAACACACTCGCTCACACACACGCAATGCAACAGCAAAACTCACCAAAATCAGCCTGCTGAAGCGTGGCAGAAGCAGGCGCCGCTATCGTAGGCGAAATTCAGCAAAGCCGGATGTACCACACAACACAATATACAATAAAACTGCAAAGATGGCTCTGGTCTGTCGTGCCTGATTTGAGATGGTGCGTGAGTATAGCAAGGTTAAGCTGCATTTAGATTAGATAGTGGGGACACACGCTAACGGCGACACACGAATACGTTATATGATCGCACTCCACTGAAGGTGAAATGGTTAAAAATCGCATTCATTACGCAACGAGACTGATTAAGATGCGCTCTTGCTTGTACCGCATACAGCAGGAAGTGGAGCCATCGCCGTTCATTCTGTATACGTGTGTAATAACAAATGTTTTGCTCGCTGCAGCACTTCCGCACCGCACCAACACCACCTAGAGAGAAGGCCGCGGCGCTCTCGTGTGACGTCACGCAGAGTAGGTGGCGCGCGCATAGGTGACTGGGTAGCCGCTGGGGCACGGCCCACTATGCCGAAGCAGCGAGCCAGTCAGCTATGAGCGCGCAACCTACTCTGCTTGACGTCACACGATAGCGCCGCGGCCTTCTCTCTAGGTTGTGGTGCCCTGCCCGAGATCAAAACCTCATTCCAGTACTGGAGGGGCCCCAACGCCACATGGCAACACATACCTGCAGTGCGGGTTGCAGCATGTTGCCTGTAGGCGCTAGCAGGTATCGCGCGGCCAACATGGAACGTTGCTCTTCGGCAAGTTACGAGCCTTCACATGCGTCAGCCACAAAAGCGGGTAGCGCACACTAGCAAGAAAGACGACTCATCATCTGCGTACCTATTTGGTGTTTTCGTCGGGTCACGTGCTAATCTTAAGCCAGTGTCCCTCTGCCGGTGGGTATTCTGGGGCCCACGAACGCCGTTGCTTTGAGTTTAGTCACTGACGCTGTGGAAGCCTACAGCACGGACCTCCGACCGACCGAACAACGCATAAACAAATCGCCAGCCTCGTCTGCTAGACCTCGTTCCGCCTGTCGTTATTCTCGCAACGACGTGGATATCCTGTGTTTCTGTACGATCCTCCAGCGACAATAGTGGAATTTTGTAAATTAGCCTCTGTTCATTATGGTTTACACTTCCCCACGGAAGCGTGTATAATGACTGCCAATAAATACTTCTTCGGTGAACTGAAATTGACCGTTAATTGCCTCTCTTCAATTACAATTATGGAGTATACCACTTTACACTGTTTCCTTCACCCCATTTGTCACACATAAGTTTAAAGCAAGTGTGACTTCCCGCTGTAAGAGCCTACATATTGGGCGATGTAAGGATAGAAGATTTAGACGTTTGGCTCCAGGTTACTTAGCGTGGAGCCATACATGTCTGCTTTCATGCCCCAGCAACTACCATAGTTGCAGGTATTATCTTTTACCTATGATCCAGTAGTTAAAAACACTCTATGCACACACTGTAGTTTGCGAAACAAATAAGAAGTATTACACAAATTAGCTGGTTAATTTATAAAAGGGTTTTATTCTAAACACATATTTTTGGAAACATTTTTGTTTCACTTTTTGGGCAACAGCACTCTTATTTAAATTTATATATAGAGAACAGTCTAGAGTACAAAAAATTTTTTCGACTAGTTTCGGTCTTCTTTTAGACCATCTTCAGGAATTTTAGGTCCATTGATGTTGTGGAGCTGGCAGGTAACTTGGAACCTTCCCGTGACGCACTGGAAACCGAAAGACGTAAACTAGTCGAAAAAAATTATTGCACGCTAGACTGTTCTATATATATAAATTTCATTCTAAAGTTTGCAAATTATGTACGCAAAGTCAGATATTTAGTTTAATAAGGTTTAGTCAATCAAATTGGTTCCTTACAAGGAAGTGGTCCGATGAAATATTAATCAGCCGCGGCGGAGTGGTCGAGCGCATTGAGCCGCTATGCTCCGATGCGCGAGTCCGTTCCCCGTCGGAGGTTCGAATCCTCCCTCAGGCATAGATGTTTGTGTTGTCTTTAGTATAAGTTAGTTTCTAAATATTTTGTAAGTTTAGGGACTGATGACCCAGCATGTAAGTCCCATAAGCTTAACAAACATTTGAAATATTAATCATAGACCGGCCGCGGTGGCCGAGGGGACTGAGGCGCTCCAGTCACGGTCTGCACGGCCACTACGGTCGGGGGTTCGAATGCCCCCTCCGGCATGGATATTTGTGCCGTCCTTAGTCTTCGCTAGTTCATAAGTAGTTTGTAAGTTTAGGGACTGATGACCCCGTAGTTAAGTCCCATAAGTTCTACAAACATTTGGACATTATTAATCATGAATTGAATAAAGTGGTTAAACAGCCGCATTGTCTGCGATAAAAAATTGTTAACACTTTCCTCCAAGTAAGTTATCATAACATTAACAAACACAGATATTCTATATATTTCGCGAGCACTTAACATATAACAACAGTTCATAATAGTTTAAGTTTGCCGAACACCATTTCTGCACTCGTAAGTTCCTGTGTAAAAACACACACACATAACAGATAGACTGGCGTTGACCTGTTCTCGCCAAATGTTAGAGTCCCGAGAGTAACCGTTCGCTGTGCAAATCTTAACACTCTCCCAGATGGACTAATTCATACTGAAAGGTGGTGTAAATTAGTGATATATTATTTCTCTTGTTTCTATTAATTTATTTTGTTGTCAGGTGGGGGCATTTTGTAGGCCGTTATTGCTCCTATTTTATTTATTGATTGATTCATTTATCGCATGCGTGATAGCTTGCCTGACCAGTAGAAATTAGTTTTAACCAGGGGAGCATTGGACTGGAGCAAGAGGCTTCTCAAGCGAGGGGAGTGTGGAATGATGGCCGTTTTTGGGGAAAAACATTCTCTAAGAGCGGGCCGCATCACTATTTTCGCGTGGCACCCTGGGTGAGGGATCATAAAAAATACCATACTGGACAGTCATGAGGAGAAGAAAGCAAAGCGGTGCATTCTACTGGCTACCTACACCTTTTGACCGAAGGAGCTTGGAGAACACGTCGGTGGGCGGCCATTTAACTGCGAGATTATTGGCACGGCTGTATTCGAGAGTTCGTTTTAGAGAGGTCTGGGTGTCTAGGACAACGGGGTTTCGGCGCCAAGGCTAGTAAAATTTAAACGTCTTAGTGTCTTGGGCCCAGCACAGAGCGGCGGTTCGCAAATTCCGGTTGGTTCATTCACCCTAGCGACGGTAAGACCGTGAGAAATTTTCTCACTGGGGCGGAGTATAAGGTGGCGTCTGTTGAACGCCCTGTGACTGACCAGTGGATATTGGAACGATAGCTGTGTCGATTAATCTTGGGTGCTCATCCGCTCATTGGGTAGCCCATTAAGGGCACGAGTACATTGGTGTTTCGATGTCGAATGGTCGTGGCAGCGAGGAGCGGCCTGGAGCTGATGTACAGATAAATTTTTCTGCCAAACAGAACGAAGTGACTACTTTTCGTGGTCGATACATTTCAGCTTCTGTCTGTACACCGCCGTCGGCCTTCGACTGCTCCTAGAGATTCACCAGCTGCAGCGATGTAGGTAAAGAGATTGTAGAATATAGCTAGAGCAATTTAAGAGTAGTTATTGCGAAATTTATAGGGATTTTTGGCACCGTGTTCACGAATAGGTGTCATAGATTGCCCCAGTAGACTAATTTAGTGTGGATACTGTTTTTGGAACGCTTTCATTATTTGTTTGGATGTGTGTTTAGGAACAGACAGTCATTGTATACTGATATTAGTAATTTGTAAAAGTATTGGATTGATTAATATGGGATTATTTCTCTGTATGCTTTCGTATGTCCACTTGTTACATTAAGTATTGACTTTGGTTAGAGTGTCTATTTGTGTTAGCTCTGAATAAAATTGTTTATACCAGTGTTTCGTCTCGATTACGTTTATTAGCAATTCCCACCACTGTAATCTGGAGGGGTTTTATGTACCAGAAAATACATGAAGAGTAGAGGGAGTTCAGTGAAGTCAATAGTGCACCGATGTAGCACATACAGCTCACAAAATAGAAAATAGATTATTGTCTGATCAGGTCACAACTTTGTGGTACTGAGCCCAGTTAAGATCAGTGTTTATTTTTTCATGTTTTGTAGAAACATAGTGGCGACTTCAATGCAAGTAATGTCACAATTACAAGTACATTCACAATTGATAACGCATAAGCGATAATTAATTTTTGGTAAAAATAATAACAGGCGTACCCACAGGTATGAAAAATAAGAAACAGAACACGCACAATTTACAAACCCACTCTCAATATTATCCAAGAGGCTTCTTCTTCTGCCAAGACTAGACATGGCGTCTTCTTTTCCGCGCACCCCTTCCCTCACCGCCTCCCTCTCAAACAGACACTCCACAACACTTCTGTCCCGTGTTCCTTCCACACTGTCCAATCGCCACCCCCTACAAAATAGAATACATTTTAACATGAGATATTTCTTTAAATAAAAACAGCCCATCTGAAACCCCTTCCTTATTAAAATAACATTCATATACACAAAATATTAATGTTCAGTCTCCAGAGGCATATTAATTAGTATTACATAAAGTCTGAAATGAATTAATGAGCTTGACCGTTTAAGCACCACAATATTTACGTAAATTACTGGCAAACTGTACATTAAACCGACACACTAAATTAAATATACGAGAGGTAAATAATGCTTCTTAATGTGGAGAATATGATGATCATTTTATATTTCCATTATAAATGTATATCAGTTGAAAAAGTCATTAAAATACGAGGCGCGTCCAGAAAGTAAGTTCCCTTTGCTAATAAAATGAAATTGTACACAGATACAGAAGAAATTTTTATTGCACAAAATTCTAAAACTCTTCAACTACGTTTCCACATAACTGTCGAAATTTTGCAAGCATTTGTCACAGCGTGGCACCAGGTTTTGTATACCTTCTTCATAGAAATCTGCCGCCTTTGTCTTCAACCAGTTGGAAACATCAGTGATCGTGAAATTTGGGGAAGTCCATAGCGAGAGCACTAATTGTAAACCTAAGGTTTTTCTGGATCTTGTCATCAATCGCGTGAACCAGTTCTTCTGTAACCAAAGATGGACGCCCACTTCGTTCTTCAACGTGCACATCACTACGCCCGCCATTGAATGTCGGACCCATCTTCTCACCATCGAATCACTCATCACACTTGGTCCGTAAACATCGCAAATTTGCCGATAAATTTCACTTGGTTTCCTTTTTTTCGCATTCAGAAACCGAATCACCGCCCTGATTTCACAGGCGGCGAAATTTTCAATCAACGCCGACATTTCAAACAAGCACAACAAAACGTACGTAACTGACGGCGATCTCCAAATGGAGATGCGTCTACAGCGCATGTGTGGAACTGCAATCGCAGCGCTGCAGCGGAGATAAATTGAAACGGAACTTATTTTCTGGACGCGCCTCGTATATATAAAAATGTGACTCTTTCGAGACGATAGCTTGAGACAATAACCTATCATATAAACCAGAGTTTGTTGAATTGCATGACGCATTCAAAAGTTGGTTATCTGAAGCTTGATTTCTCTGTATTTTGATACAGTAGTCATAAACATTTTTAATTCTTGATACACTGAAATTATTTTTAGAATCTTGACATATACGTAATTATTCTACATCGTAGATATCGTAAATGCTGACGGTAAATAATTGTATAGATTCTTTTTTTCAGAATTTCCGGGGACGTGAAACTCACAGATGTCCTACAGACACACCCTTAAAAATGCTCAGCTAACAGTCCTCGTTAGTTCTGAGTACAATGCATGGGCTTCTCCCTGACTTCCGCCGATATGCACAAACCCCGACTGGCCGCTGTCTTTAACCCGCTACCTCTCTACCTGAGCTGTTTGGCTGCTGCTTCAACCGCTCGTGCGGTCCGCTGCCGGCCAGTCATTTATCTTTCCAAACAATACCATTACTTATACTAATTGCGCGACTACGTACATTACTTCTGTAAAGACACAATTGCTACTTTGAAGTCAGAATTGTACGTTACATCCAATATTTAATTTCGTTCTTGTTAAAGAACGAACCTTTCATAATTCGTTGGCCGGCCGCGGTGGTAGAGCGGTCTGCGGCGTGCCAGTCACGGTCTGCACGGTCGCTGCGGTCGGGGGTTCGAATCCCCCGTAGTGCATGGATGATTGTGCCGTCTTTAGTATAAGCTAGTTCATAAGTAGTTTGTAAGTTTAGGGACTAATGACCCCGTAGTTAAGTCCCGTAAGCTCTACAATCAAATGTTTGTATAGTTTATGGGACTTAAACTACGGGGTCATCAGTCCCTAAACTTACAAACTACTTATGAACTACTTACGAACTAGGACGGCACAAATATCCTTGCCCGATGGGGGATTCGAACCCCCGACCGTAGTGGCCGTGCAGACCGTGACTGGAGCGCCTCAGTCCCCTCGGTCACCGCGGCCGGCGCTCTACAATCATTTGAACATAATTCGTAAAGAACATTGCTGAAGTATCTCTTTATTCATGTTCTTATTCCCCAAACATCCAAACATAGTTTTTGCCCCATTCCAGTAAGTGAGTAGAGCCATATTCTTACCCGTTAAACTAAGACCTGAAGTTCTAATTTATGCTCTTCTTGTGGATCTGTCCACTGTTTTAACACGTCTACAGAATTCTTAAGTTTCTCCCGGCGTATTTGATGATCAAAATATCCACGGGTGTACTGCCGGTCTATAGTGTCCAACGGGCACAATATTTCGGCGATCATACATGTCGCCATCATCAGGTGAACTGACGGACTGAGCTCCTGGAAACGCGCCGGCACGGAGGTCCGCACGCTACGGCTGCTCGAAGGGAACTGGGTTCTAGCCCGGTAGCGGGCCATTTAAATACCCGCGGCCCGCGGAGCGACCCCTCCGCGGTCCGCGCCCCGCGCCGCGGCCGCGCAGTGGAACCGATTGCGCCGACGTCTGAGAAGACGTCGGTGTGAGGGCTCTGTCCGCCGTGGTCGTCACTTCGTTACGTTTGCTAGATTTACTCTTAATTAACCCAATCGCTGGTTCCCAAGCTTTGCTAAGATTATAGCCAGAGTCACGGTTTATGAGGTCGTCACTTGTGCGAATTTCAATGGCCTCTCTAACGACGCAGTCCCAGTATCTCGACGTCTGTACCAAAATCCTAGTGTGTTCATACTCCATGGCGTGATTCTCCGACAAACAATGTTCAGCGACCGCCGACTTGCTCGGAGAAACTTTTACCAAGAAACTTTTACCTCAAGGTCCGGTACCGCCAAGACTTTATGGACTCCCTAAGGTCCACAAAGATGGGGTGCCGTTACGTCCCATTGTCAGTAACATCAGGGCACCTACATATTTGTTGGCCAAATACTTGACGGGAATATTAAGTCCTTATGTGGGTAAATGCCCTCATCACATACGTAATTCCGTGGATTTTGTGAAACGCCTTAACAACTTCAGGCTGGATGAGTCGGATATCATGGTAAGTTTTGACGTCGTTTCGTTGTTCACGAGGGTGCCCCTTCGAGAGTCACTAGATTTGATTGGTCAGAAATTTGACGAGAAGACCACCGAACTTTTTAGGCATGTCTTGACCTCCACATATTTTCTTTTCAATGGCGAATACTACGAACAAACGGAGGGAGTCGCCATGGGTAGCCCACTCTCCCCTGTGGTCGCAAATTTATACATGGAGAATTTCGAGGAGGAAGCCCTTGCATCATCTTTCTGGAAACCTACTTGCTTTTTCCGTTATGTGGACGACACTTTCGTCATCTGGCCACATGGTATGGATAAACTCCTTGACTTCCTTACACATCTGAACTCCATACACCCCAACATCAAATTCACTATGGAGATTGAAACGGAGGGTAAATTGCCGTTCCTTGACGTCTTGGTCAAGAGAAGAGCTGACGGCACCCTGGGTCATAGTGTATATCGGAAGACAACGCACACTGATCTGTATTTACACGCAGACAGCTGTCATCACCCTTCACAGAGGAATGGGGTACTTAAAACTCTAGTACATAGGGCGCGCACTATCTCCGACGCAGAGAGTCTACCCCAGGAATTGGAACACCTGAGAACTGTATTTCGAAAAAAATGGGTACTCAGAGTGGCAGATTCAGCGGGCTCTCCGCCCAACCACTACAACACAACCTGTGGAAACGGATGAGAACGCAAGGGAGGATGTAGGCACTGCGTTCGTTCCATATACCGGCGCACTCTCAGGGAAGATCGCCCGCATTTTGAGAAAACACCAGGTTGGAACTGTTTTTTGTCCGCCGAATAAAATTCGTGCACTGGTGGGGAGCGCTAAAGATGATCTCGGTTTGAGGAAGGCGGGCGTGTACCAGATTCCGTGTCAGTGTGGAAAGTCATATATTGGACAGACGATGCGTACCGTCGAGGATCGATGCGTTGAACACCAGAGGCACACACGATTGATGTATCCGAGCAAGTCGGCGGTCGCTGAACATTGTTTGTCGGAGAATCACGCCATGGAGTATGAACACACTAGGATTTTGGTACAGACGTCGAGATACTGGGACTGCGTCGTTAGAGAGGCCATTGAAATTCGCACAAGTGACGACCTCATAAACCGTGACTCTGGCTATAATCTTAGCAAAGCTTGGGAACCAGCGATTGGGTTAATTAAGAGTAAATCTAGCAAACGTAACGAAGTGACGACCACGGCGGACAGAGCCCTCACACCGACGTCTTCTCAGACGTCGGCGCAATCGGTTCCACTGCGCGGCCGCGGCGCGGGGCGCGGATCGCGGAGGGGTCGCTCCGCGGGCCGCGGGTATTTAAATGGCCCGCTACCGGGCTAGAACCCAGTTCCCTTCGAGCAGCCGTAGCGTGCGGACCTCCGTGCCGGCGCGTTTCCAGGAGCTCAGTCCGTCAGTTCACCTGATGATGGCGACATGTATGATCGCCGAAATATTGTGCCCGTTGGACACTATAGACCGGCAGTACACCCGTGGATATTTTGATCACGTCTACAGAAGATCAGGCAGATTGCCACTCGGATACAAAAACAAAAGAATGTCAACCCAATAATTGAAATTCCACTAGGACACGAAACCAGAATTGTCTGTCCTAAGGGCGTCAACTTCTCACAACTTTAACGTTTTTTTAACATTGGTTACTGCAGGCAATATAGAATTATCAATATTTTTGAGGCGGACAATTCATAACAAATCTCGCCAAACTAGAAACTGTCATGCAGGGAAACGGTATTTATAACCTCCTACTTCGTCCTCGCCTGCGATGGAGGAGAAACTAATAAGACATGAAATTGCGTGCTTATGGAATATCTTCCCAATTGTGCGATTGGATTCACGATTTCCTATCAGAAGGGACACAGTTCGTTGTAATTGACGGTAAGTCATCGAGTAAAACAGAAGTGATATCTGGCGTTCCACAGGGAAGCGTTATAGGTCCCCTAATCTTCCTCGTGTTTATAAACGATTTAGGAGACAATCTGAATAGCTCCCTTAAACTGTTCGCGGATGATGCTGTCGTTTATCGGTTAATGAAGTCAACAGAGGATCAAAAGCAACTGCAAAGCGATTTAGACAAAATTTCTACTTTGTGCGAAAATTGGCAATTGACACTAAATAACGATAACCGTGAAGTAATACACATGACCACTAAAAGAAATCCACTGAACTTCAATTACGCGATAAATCAGTCAACCATTAAGGTCGTATACTCTACCAAATACCTAGGAGTTACAATTACGAACAACTATGACTGGAGAGAACACACAGAAAATATTGTGGGGAAGGCGAATCAAAGGATACGTTTCATTGGCAGAACGCTTCGAAGATGCACCAGCTCCACCAAAGAGACTGCCTACATCACACTTGTGCGTCCTCTCCTGGAGTACTGTTGCCCCTTGTGGGACCATCACCGGGTGGGACTGACGGAAGATATTGAGAAGGTTCAGAGAAGGGCAGCTCGTTTTGTTTTATCACGTTACGGGGGGGAAAGCGTCACGGAAATGTTGCATGAATTGGGGTAGAAATCGTTAAAAGAAAGACGTTATTCATTGCGGCGTGATCTGTTTGCGAAGTTTCAATCACCGACTTTTACTTATGAATGTGAAAATATTTTGCTAGCACCCAACTACTTAGGGAGACATGACCATCCCAATAAAATAAGAGAAATCAGATCGAAAACGGAACGATTTAGGTGTTCTTTCTTCCCGCGCGCTATTAGAGAATGGAACGGTAGAGAAAAGTTATGAAAGTGGTTAATGAACCCTCTGCCAGGCACTTAAATGTGATTTGCAGAGTATGTATGTAGATGCAGATGTAGACATAGTAAAACATTATTCCTACCATAATCTTTCACTAAGTTACATCATTTGCCTCAAAAGCAAATTTTTTTTTCGTCCCGAAGTTGTCAATACACGTGTCCATTGCAATAAACAAGTAGTGCCCAAATTCAAATGACTTCGTGTGCACATGCCGGTATATGAAATAGGACCTACAACATAGGATTATTGTGTTACTAATTCATCTTCTGGTTTCCAGATCGACTAATTAATGAATATGTACTCAAATAATTGATGATATAACTTTCTTTATTGTTCTTTTTCGAGACTCCAGCATTATTATACGCATAAGCATTACATGGCTTTGAGTTCAGTCATGCGAATTGTCTCAATATTTTCGTCTTTACTAATAAAGTTATGATTACTCGTGTTTTCAACAAGTAGTTATAGAAATGCGTTGTCACAAATGTACTTATACTGCCCAGTTGTATGCAAGCTTCACTGAAATACATGATTGTAATGACACGAAATTATTTGAGTCAAGTGGTGTTTAATTATGGTCCTTATTCGTGATAATAATCATTAGGCACATTTAAATCTACAAATAGCCTAGTTGTAGTAGTACATACCCGCTTCAAATATCTAAAGTAATATAATATAAACGCAAGTCACGAAATAGAATTTAAGTGAAAATATGGCACAATAGCATAATATGTATAAATCAGGATATATACGGTATACATAGGACTGAACCATCCTAGGTTTCATGTAATCTTTTTGTGTGGATCCGAATGCAAATTAAAGTCAGTACAATGTATGTGAAAGTTTTACGTTTTTGAGATGGATACTGAAATAAGAGTAAAAGTCAAACGCCTCTGCTTTAGGGCCATCTCCCCAGTGGTCAGTATTTGGGAAGTTTTGGATCAGTTGTGTATGTGAGAAGGGAAAATTTAGTATTTCAAGTCCCATCAACATCGTGGTATATTTGACACATTTCGATTTTATATGACCGTAATATCTATGTTATTATACAATTTCGTTATTTATTCACTTACATCCCATACCCATTCGAAACTATTCACCTGGCATCAAGCAGTTAATTATGTGTAGTCGTACACTATGTGATCAGAATTATCCGGACAACAGCCTGCAAATGACTTAAAAGCTCGTGGCGCCCTCCATCTCTAATGTTGGAATTCAATATAGTATTGGCCCATCCTCAGCCTTGATGACAGCTTCCACTCTCGCTGGCATACGATCAGTCAGGTGCTGGAAGGTTTCTTGGGGAATGGCAGTCCATTACTCACGCACTAAGTCGGCGTTCCAAAGCATCCCAAAGATGTTCTAAAGGTTTCAACTCAGGACTCTGTGTAGACCATTCCATTACAGGTGTGTTATTGTGTGGTGTAACCCATCCGCCACAGACCGTGCATTATGAACAGTGGTCGATCGTGATCAAAGATGGAACTGACATCCCCGAATTGCTATACAACCGCCGGCCGCGGTGGCCGCGGGGACTGAGGCGCTTCAGTCACGGTCTGCACGGCCACTACGGTCGGGGGTTCGAATCCCCCCTCGGGCATGGATATTTGTGCCGTCCTAGTTCGTAAGTAGTTCATAAGTAATTTGTAAGTTTAGGGACTGATGACCCCGTAGTTAAGTCCCATAAGCTATACAAACATTTGAACATTTTTGCTATACAACCGTGGGAAGCACGAAGCTACTTAAAATATCAATGTAGGCCAGTGCTGTGACTGTGCTACGCAAATCAACAAAGAGGACACGCCCGCTCCATGAAACGGTCAAAATGTTCAAATATTTCGAATTTATAATAACGAAATTGTCTTGAATGCCGTCATCGCGGATTGGAACGGACTTGAAAGTCAAGGCTATGCAACTTACTCGTGGCAAAATGAACAGAATTGGCGTTGTTGTGACTAATACAACAAAAAACTTTCTATAACACAGATTATTGACACAACATACAAAGTCTTGATGAACATCACCATAGTTCAAAGTTAACGGAAACGGAAAGGTCCATTTCTTGACAGGGCAAAAGAAATTTCTTCACGCTGTATCAAGGAAATCGGGTAGCAGCCTGAAAATACTATGTTGAGGTCGTTACCAGGTATACCAGTCCGTGGGCAAGTAGAAAGTTCAAATCGAAACAGCGTCAGCACGATCCACGTGAGCACACGAATAGCAGTCCAGTGATCAGGCGTAGATCGGTAGTAAATAGTCCTGTAATCAGTAGCGACTCTCCGCATTTCTCGCAGCGACCCCTGTGTTAGCTTCAGTTTTTCCTCCAGATATAGCGGACTGCGGCCAATCAGCAGTCGGCGGAGGGATCTTGGTGTGTGTGAGTCTGGTGACTATCACTACGTTTACATGTTACACATCTTCCGGAAGACGAAAACCGGTTTTCAAAACAAAACAAAAAATTCAAATATTTGTAGAGTCTATGTGACTTAACTACGGGGTCATCAGTCCCTAAACTTACAAACTACTTATGAACTACTTACAACTAAGGACGGCACAAATATCCATGCCCGAGGGGGGATTCGAACCCCCGACCGTAGTGGCCGTGCAGACAGTGGCTGGAGCGCCTCATTCATCTCGGCCACCGCGGCCGGCAAAACCGATTTTCGTAAACCGTTTTTTCGCTGTCGTGTTTACATGGCACAGCCTGAATCGGATTTCCTAATCCACTTAAGATGGCGGCTGAAAAACAGCTGATTCAGTCCCCGATTTAGTCAGCATAATCGCTATTTTTCTTTACTTAAATACACAGATTCATGCTGACCCTAATGTTTATACTTTTATTTCACATTAGAAAATACCACTCTGTCCATATGTGCGTTTACATGGGCACGAAAATCGATTGTGGAACTGGAAAACCGATTTGAGGAAGTGGATTTCCAGAATCGATTTTGGAGTGTTTACATGGCCAACTAAAAACGGAATTGGGAAATCGGTTTACGGAATCCGGTTTTGCGAGCCCGCGTAAACGGGGTGATTGACATCTGCAAAGTACAGTGCCTTGTTTATATCTTTGATATTGAGGTCGAATTTTCCTGCTCGGTCGACGTTTACGAAGCACAACCGACATCTCTGACAATTGAGTTTCTCGCGTGGCGCCTTCTCTGCCGCTACCTGTGCGGCACGCACGTCCGTTGGGTATCACGTTCTCTGCGTTCAAATGTCTGTAAATCTATCGAACCAAACTGCGTGGTCATCAGTCCGTAGCTTACAAACTACTTAAACCTAGGTAAACTAACCTACGGACAAACACACACACCCATGCCCCAGGGAGGACTCGAACCTCCACGGCGGGCGAGCAACCGCGCGCTCCGCAGCGAGGTGCTTTAGACTGCTCGGCTACTCCACCGCGGCCGTTCGCTGCGGCTGACGCTTATAAGCGTTTACGCGATCTACACGCCAGAACTGCCGACGCTTATAAGCGGCGCGCTGGCTGAGAACTCAGTTTAGTTAGTTTTGCTGTGGACTCCTGTTACTACAGGTCACCAAAACACCTCGTAATAATTTCCTGTTTGCAGTTGTGTGTTTTCGTCTTTAGTGGTTTGCTATAAAAACAGCGCCTATACACCTTGCAAAGTTGTTATATAGGATTATGTTTTCATAGCACCACATTGCATATGAGACGTGTTTGTTTTTCTCCGTTTGATAAACCTTTTCAGTATAATTCTTTCTCAATGAAGCGGATTTATGGCTTGTTTGAATTTAATTTTCTTCCCAGTTTGCAATAAAATCAATAAATCAGAGGCACTGTTAGAATTGTTTTCAATAAATTCATATGACGCTTATAAGCAGCAGAACTTGCAGCATTTATCACATAATCGGCATGCAGCTTAGCACCACCTCTTTTGCAGACGTTATATTCGCTTTCAATATTACAGGTTTCTCAGGGTCCGATTTCAGCTCTCGCCACACGTGCGCTTACAAGCGTCCGCCTAGAGCGTTAGCGGCTCGCGCTGGTGATCGCAGCGAACGTGGTATTTCCGTAGCGGCATTTGAGCTCAACGATTATTGGCCTACTTCAGGGTACGGTAGTAATACTAAAAGTAGAGATTTGCGATCGCCTTTTGACAGCTCGAAATTTAAATAAAAATAAATGGTTAACCGTACATTCGACACTAAAATTGAATAAACAAATTTCTAGAGGATAAAATTCTCTAAACTTAGCAATCTTATGTTTTTCTCATATCTCGCATCGTTTGGGAGATATTTGCAAAAATAACGGCGATTTTATTATGTCTGTCTATCCGTAACGTGTTCCCTCATTTTAGGTAGAACCAAATTTTATAGATATAATAGTAGGCCGCCAGAGACCAGAACCACTCTTTTTCTAATTTTTCGGACAAAAAATACGTCGGAAACACTAACAAAGCCATTTGTAATGTAATTGTAATTGTAACTGCAAACAAACCGTTCATCTGACACGAAAAATGAATAACCGAATTTGTAGAGGAGAAAATTCTCTACAACGTGTGACGTCGCAACAGCGTAAAACGCCGTTTTGGGTGCGGGATGCGCTGGTTTGACGGGGGAGAGCATCGAGTGTTGCGACGAGTGAGTGGGCGTTCGGTCGATGCGAGGGGTGGGGGCGCCCAGCTTCGCTTCGGAGGGCAGCGTGCAAATGGAAAGCACGCGGCAGACGAGGCGTCAAATCCAACTGACACACTTCCCGCCGGAAAACGGCACTGTCTTTATTTTTAAATACTACGCTGACATTATCAGAGTTATAGACTAGTACGTAGTAGCAAATGAAAGGGGAGAACTACATGGTACATATGATAGGTTGATATAATTTATATTAACTTTATATCAGAAGTTATTCAGCAAACTAATATTTATTCACTTGGGAACATCCAGAGGCTAAACTAATTCAACTACAGTAACGAGCGACGGCTCAAATGAAAGGTCTCATCAAGTCGCAAAATTTGCTAAAACCATATTCCCTGGAACATTTACACAAACAGCGGGGCAGCGATAAGTTGCAGGTGTCGTAAACACACAATTGACCTGTTTAGACTGTATTATTTTTGTTTATTTCAATATCTTGTCTTTGTGTAAACTAAATTATTATTTTATAGTCCGCAATATGTATAAATTAATGAGCACAGTAATTCTGAACAGTGCACTGAAAAGAGGACAAAAAATGTACCAGAAAACACTTACCTAACTGATTACTTAAATATTCATTGTGCGAAGCGCAAATACTTCTTTATCGGTCATGCTGAAAATATTCATTTGTTTAAACTTAAGAGTTTGGGGGCATTATTAATGTTAGAAGTTAAAGTATCTATATGCAGTAGAATTTTAGCGTACATCTAACGATGCCGCATATCAACATTTCAATGATTATTTAAGAAGTTTTGTACAATTCTGGGAGAGCCACTGAAATTCATTAGGGGGACGTATTACTGGAAAGACCCCACTAAATGCGTAGTCGTGTTCCATTTTGTGTTACTCGTTACTCTAAAGTGTTTCCCTGCCATTAATATTGTCTATTTGTATGAAAATTATTTTATTCCTTTATTAATGATCAATGCCCTATGTTTATATATGTTTCCACCCGTATTATTCAAATTGTATGTTCGTATGAATGTGGAAGGTAGCTTTTAATATTGACTGACTGCTGCGCAATGGCTTATAGTCGCCGCTTCGGGCTTTACGTCTCATTTACTTCATTTACAGGGTGTCCAGAAAAGGACTCCCTGATTTCAAAATTAAATATCTCGAAAACAAAGAGCGATAGAGGAATGCAGTAAACGGTATGTTTATTGTGAACGCTGTAAGAAGTTTATACAGCATGTTTCCATTCAAAATTCAAACGCACCAGGCAATACCCGTACGAGCTGTGGAACAAAGGGTTGCCTTTGCTAATCAGATGCTCACAATGATTGATATCTACATCTACATCTATATAGATACTCTGCAAATCACATTCAAATGCCTGGCAGAGGGTTCATTAACCACTTTCATAACTTTTCTCTACCGTTCCATTCTCTAATAGCTGGCGGGAAGAAAGAACACCTAAATCGTTCCGTTTTCGATCTGATTTCTCTTATTTTATTGGGATTGTCATGTCTCCCTAAGTAGGTGGGTGCTAGCACAATATTTTCACATTCAGAACTAAAAGTCGGTGATTGAAACTTCGCAAACAGATCACGCCGCAATGAATAACGTCTATCTTTTAATGATTTCCACCCCAATTCTTGCAACATTTCCGTGACGCTTCCCCCCCCCCCCCCCGTAACGTGAAAAACAAAACGAGCTACCCTTCTCTGAACCTTCTCAATGTCTTCCGCCAGTCCCACCTGGTGAGGGTCCCACAAGGGGCAACAGTACTCAAATATTCAAATGTTTGTAAATCTTATGGGACTTAACTACGGGGTCATCAGTCCCTAAACTTACAAACTACTTATGAACTACTTACGAACTAGGACGGCACAAATATCCATGCCCGAGGGGGGATTCGAACCCCCGACCGTAGTGGCCGTGCAGACCGTGACTGAAGCGCCTCAGTCCCCTCGGCCACCGCGGCCGGCGCAACAGTACTCCAAGAGAGGACGCACAAGTGTGGTGTTGGCAGTCTGTTTGGTGGAGCTGGTGCATCTTCGAAGCGTTCTGCCGATGAATCGTAACCTTTGGTTCTCCTTCCCCACAATATTTTCTATGTGCTCTCTCCAGTCAAAGTTGTTCGTAATTGTAACTCCTAGGTATTTGGTAGAATCTACGACCTTAAGGCTTGACTGATTTATCGCGTAATTAAAGTTCAGCGGATTTCTTTTAGTGTTCATGTGTATTAATTCACACTTTTCTTTATTTAGTGAAGGATTTGATGTTGGCTGCATCTGGTTTACAGATGAAGCACACTTCCACCCGAATGGATATGTGAATAAGCAGAAATGGCGATTTTGGGGTTCCGAAGAGCCATATTGATGTGAAGCGAAACCCCTGTATTCTCCTAAAGTTACTGTGCGGGCTGCAGTATCCAGCAGAGGCATTATTGGCCCTTTTTTTCATTCTAGAAACGGTCACTGGTGCACGTTACATTGCAATTTTGGAACAATTTGTCGCCACACAGCAAGCGTTAGAGGATCGACCAGGTACTAAATGGTTTATGCATGATGGAGCCCGACCACATCGGGCCGAACAAGTGTTTCGCTTTCTTGCGGAATACTTCGGGCATCGAGTCATTGCTTTGGAATAGCCAAATTTACTGCTGCAGGCATGGATTGGCCTCCATATTCGCCGGATTTGACTCCCTGTGACTTTTTTTGTGGGGCACAGTGAAAAACGTGGTCTACCCGTAGCATCCCGCCACGCTGTACGAGCTTGAATCGGCGATCTCTGTGGCATGTCAATCCACTTCGGTTGAGACACTACGAAATGTGATGGCGAATGCTGATATGAGCTGTACAGCGCACAGCGCCATCTGTTAGCAGCTTTTGTAACTATTATTTCAAACTGCTGTATAAACTTCTTACAGCTTTCACAATAAACATGCCGTTTACTGCATTCCTCTATCGATCTTTGTTTTCGAAATATTTAATTTTGAAATCAGGGAGCCCTTTTCTGGACACCCTGTAAGAACGCATGGCTTCATATGTCGTCAGCACTGCCGTCTGCTGTGTGGCCAGAGACAAGTTTACTTGGCAAGATGGCTAGGTGGCCTGTTCTTAGTGTAGTACCAACATAATCATGGACGAAAGAGGTGACAAAAGAGATCTCTCTGGAGCTCTAGTAGAGGGTATTATCTTCTTCAGGTAGCGTGGGTTGGTAGACAGTAAGCTCTGAACGCACTCTGGATCGCTTTTAGCGCGCCCTACACCCAGTGCGTGGAAGGGAAGGCTTTGCGTTTGGCCTGAGGCTTCACTATTGCGGCGACCGCAGAAGGGAGTATATCGTCGAATCATGCTGAGGGGATGGCATGCTTTTAGAACTTTATTTTCTTTGTAATCAGGCAGTCTTGGTTTATCAGTGATAGTCTTTATTGAGTAATTATTTCGTTATGCGACGCAAAGTGTTTATTAATTTACAGAACTCAAGTAATTCAGTGTAAATTTAGTAATTTCATTTTCATTCGAATGATGATTTTGTGTCTGGTTTTCTCATATTAGAATACACGGGTGTGGCCTTCAGCCTTTGTGTAAACTTAGTATGTTTGAGTTTCCTTGCTGTTTTGTAACAAACGTTATAGCGTCATGTCTGCATCTGTGAGTATGCTAAAATTTTCTCAGATTTTGTGGATTGTTTCCGCCTTTTCTGTCTTGGTATGACTGATTGCACTATGTGCTTTTGTAACAGTCATTACTTCGGCTTTCACCTATGCTTTTACTGATACTAGCTTTTTTCTATATGAATTCTCATGTGTGCTTTACTTGCTTATTCTAAATTAATTACTTTTTGAAAATTCTATGTAATTCGCCATGGTTGTACACCACGTGGCACTTAAGAATAGTATGCCATTGCCTCTCCACACATGAGTTCGTTTGGTGCATTGTTTATTTTTAATTGTGCTTGAAGACACCCGTCATCTTGTGAAAACGCCGTCAATGCTTTGTTTTGTTCCTGCTATGAAGAGCTCCCACATGAGTAATGTGTTGCTAGCATTATGTGCGAGTCTGTGAGTGAATGAATGTGCTTTTCTTTATCCACTGTGCATTCGCAAATTTCCTCCCACATTACTTCCATATTCATAAAGGGTAGAAACAATTTTATTACGGGCAGTAATTTTATACTTAATTAACTTTTGTAGAAGGTGTGTGCTTTATTGTTATTATTTGGTCACCCACATTTTGCTTGTTTATTTGATCGAATAGATAATTATTTAAATTGTTGTGACCTAATCGCCTTTTGACTGGTACTCATCCCATTTTGTCAATAAAGGTACTGGTGCTGTACTCTTTGACCTCTACAACATTGATATAGTTAGTATTACAAGATATTTATTGACTGACAAGTATAATAGTCAAGTTTAGAACATATGTCTGTTTCTTCTCCCTTCTTGCTTCTTGCGGCAGCGTCCATATGATGCTACCTGCGCTGAGACCTAATTACTGCTAAGTTCGTAGCCATGTTCAGACTTCGTACTGCTCTGGTTCTGTCTTTATAGCTGCCTTGTAACTGTGTGAGTTCTAAATAGTAACTCACGAGTTCTCACTAGTAACTGACGGGCTGTCCAGAAATATGTCGGCCTAGATGTAGCTGCTTGTAGAGTGCGCACATCTTCGGTTACTCCGTCCAGGATGCACGGTACCTGCTTCTGATTGGCCTTCAGTCGATCGCTGCCTTCTCCATGATCGTTCTCTTATGTCTGGCATGTGGCGCTGACTTTACGCTACAACATCCCTCCCCTCTGAAGTGCAAAACCGTTGTTGTATATGGAGCTTGACAACAGGGGAGGAGGCAGGCTCGAGGATGTACTTAAGGACTGGAGTCTGTAGTCTGTAGCTTCAAAAGACGTCAGACTACTGGACGGGCCCCGCCATCTGGCATGAGCTCGCGAGGGTACGTCCTCTGTGAAAACCTCAGAAGGGTCCATGTTCACGACCTGTGGCCCATGTGAGGTAGACGGTGACGTTGGTGGCGACGTCGGCGTCGGATGCTGCGTGGCGTGCTGCTTGTGCTGGTCGATGTCCATTGGGATGTCCAGAGTAGGTGGAGGCTGCGAGGGTTCCGTCTCCATGACGTCGGGCCGCGTTGTCGTGTAGTTCTACAGTGCGGGCGGGGGCGTGGTAAAGGCCGCGCGGTCTACGTGAATCTGCCGAGAGAAATGCAGAAGGATCACATGGTACATGACAAGGGCGAATTTGATTCCGGTGCCGGCAAATGATGCCAACGGGACCTGAAATTTCAAACATGTTAGCACCGCAACGTCAGATGATCTCGCCCCGCTCCCACCGACTGCGACCGACTAAAACTCTGAAAAAGACTGGGTTACGTGGAGTGAAGCGATACTTGCATGCTGGCGGGTGCTGTTGCTCCGGGTGGCGCGATGGGTAGAGCAAGTGGAGCAGAGTGCGGTAGCGGTGGCCGTGCAGACCTTCGGCCGGCGATGATCCTTCTTCATGGATGCGAGTGGTAGGAGGTGAGGAAAAGCTGCAAAGCTGCCTTCCGTGAATGCTCAGAACGAAGTTTGGTAATCTGCTGCTTAAATGTCCATACGAAGTGTTCCGCAGCGCCGTTTGACTGCGGGTGAAACGGTGCACTGGTTATCTGCTTAATTCCATTGCGTTCACAAAAGGGGCGAAATTCTTGCGATGTGAACTGAGGGCCGTTGTCAGAGACTATCAGTTGAGGGAGACCTTCCAGACAAAAAACTGAAGACAACTCCCTAATCGTGCTACTAGAAGTCGTAGAAGACATTGGCACTGCCAATGGGTAACCACTAAAACATCAACCACAGTAAGCCACTTAATGTACCAGAAGGAACCAGCATAGTCAATATGCACTCGTTGCCGTGGTGAATCTGCTTTTGGCTATGCAAAAAATTTCTGAGGTGGTGCTGACTGATTGGTAGCGCACACTGAACACTGTAACGTCATCTGTTCTATTTGGGCGTCCATACTCTGCCAAGTACAGTGTCGTCATGCCAATTTCTTAGTTCGAATTATTTCCCAATGTCCTTGATGACGTAAGTTCAATACTTCGTCCTGCAAACGTCGCGGAATCAACACACGCGATTGTCCACTGTCATTTGAAACTATAAACACACCTCTATGCACTGTAAGTTCATTTGTCCTAGCAAAATAGCGACGCGCCAATGAATTTTGAATGTTACGTTGTGAACGAGGCCATTGTGTGCGAATGTAGCGCAGCAAAATTTGTAGATCATGATCTATTTCTGTTGCCCGAGCTATTGTCCTATACTCCAACGGGAAGGATTGCAACAAACTATCTTCCTGTGCATCTATGTGACAAAAAGACATCTCAGAAGCATCAAAGTCTTTATCATGGCCAACCGTAAGACGGGGAAGTGGGTCGGCATTTCCATGGCGAGTTGTGGGTCTGTACACAATTTCGTACTGATATTGTTATAAGATCAGTGTCCACCGTTGCAATTTGTGTGCCGTGCATGTAGGAATTGGCTTGGCTGGATGAAACAATGACTACAAAGGCTTGTGGTCAGTTACTAAATAGAATTTTCTCTCATACAAATAGTGATGGAATTTTGTGACAACATACACTATTGCTAAAGCTCCCTTCTCAATCTGAGAATAATGGCACTGTGTGCCTGTCAAAAGTTTTAAGGCAAACGCTATCGGACGGTCCGTATTCCCATGACTATGTGACAGTACTGCTCCCAGACCAAACGATGACGCGTCCAATTGCAAAAGAACTGGTTTTTCTGGATAGAAGTACACAAAACATCGATCACTAAGCAATACATATTTTAACTGCTGAAATGCCCGTTGGCATTCGTCTGTCCAAACAAAAAGAACTTTTTTACGGCATAGCCGTTTCAGAGGGGTTTCAATTTGTGCTGCGTTTGGAAAAACCTTATATAGTACGTTAACTTCCCCAAGACTGACTTTAATTCTTTCACATCTTTTGGTGCTGGCAGGTCGTGAATGGCAAGCAAATGTGATTACATTGGGTGCACACCTTGACTGTTTAATACGTGTCCTAGATACTGCAGTTCCCGTTTGAAAAAAAATCACACTTATCTAAGCGACACTTTAGACCTGCATCTGACAAAACTTGAAACAATTTCCTCAAATTTGCAATATGTTCTTCTGGCGTATGGCCTGACACAACTATGTCGTCCAAGTAGTTTGAACAACGAGGCACCGGAGCAGTAAGCTGTTCCAAATATCTTTGAAAAATTCCGGGCGCGGATACACTGCCAAAATGTAAACGCAAATATTTAAACAAGCTCAGGCGAGCAGTTCCAGCCGTAGCGGTCTCCCAAAAACAAGTTCCAATAAGTGTGTGTGTATTTTGGTTACATTATTAACGTTAGTACACTTTAAACGTCTTACCACGCTAGTTATTTATTAAATTTAGTATTTTTCAACCGGTGTCGTCTTGTGGTTTTTCACGTAATTGCGGTTGGGAAACTTTCCGTTACAGCACTTGATAACTCTTGTGCTCTCACTGTGTTTAGTTAGTTTATTAGTGACGCTTGACTTTGTTCTTGTTTATACAAGCAACAGTGTAAAAGCTTTTTTTGTGGTGATGTTATTTACTCTTTTTTATACTAGTAGTTTTAGTATTAGTTGCTGTTGTTACTTGATTTGTAGAGACTGAGATTTGTTGCTTGCTGTAGTTAAGGTACTTCCTCGTTCTTTTGTAGAAAAGTAACTTACATAACGTTCACGTCTAGTTTTTCTTAACAAGTAATTGTAAAATTATACCATAAGTGAAAAGTGTGGGCTCTGTCGTAGGGTCGTGTGTAGTCTGCTGCAGTGTGGGGGTTTGTAGTAAGTATTGTCATGGCGGGGAATGTACTGGGGAAGCCAGTGGGCACTGTGGTGAGGTTCTCTCTTGGAATTGTAGGATATGCAGCAGGAATAAGGTGATAGAGGAGCAGGACGTTTGATCTGCCCTCTTCAGGTGCATTTGAAAACGCTGAAGAGGAACTAGGTAGGCTGAGAAGGGGAAGGGGGGCTGGGGAATGGGAACTGGCAGTTGGCAAGGAGGTAATTAGGAAACATGTCCCCTTAATTGTTCCATTTTGTGTTATTCATTACTCTAAAGTGTTTCTCCGCGATTAATATTGTATATTTGTATGTCAATAATTTTATTTCTTAATGATCAATGCGCCATGTTCACATATGCTTCCAACCTTGTGATTGAATTTGTGTGTTCATATGAATGTGGAAAGTTGCTTTTAATATTGACTGACTGCTGCGCAGAGGCTTACAGTCACCGCTTCGGGCTTTAGGCCTCGTTTACTTTCGTTAAGAACGCATGGCTTCGTATGTTGTTTGCACTGCCGTCTTCTGAGTGGCCAGAGACAAGCTTACTTGTCAAGATGGCGAGGTGGCCTGTTCTTAGTGTAGTACCAATATAATCATGGAAGAAAGAGGTGACAAAAGAGACCTCTCAGGAGCTCTAGTAGAGCGAGGGTTGGTAGGCATTGCTTTTAGCGTGCCCTACATGCGGTGTGTAGAGGGTAAGACTTTGCACGTGCCCTGAGGCTTCACAGCTGTGGCGATCGCCGAAAGGAGTATATCGTCGAATCATGCTGAGGGGATGGCATGCTGTTAGAACTTCACTTTCTATGTGATCAGGCAGTCTTGGTTTATCAGTTTTTCGTGAGTAATTCCTTCACTATGCGACTCCAAGTGTTTCTTAATTTACAGAACTCGAGTAATTCTGTGAAAATTTAGTAATTGCATTTTCATTTCTGTGATGATTTTGTGTCTGGTTTTCTTAAGTTAGAATACACATGTGTAGTCTTCAGCCTTTGTGTAAACTTGGTGTGTTTGAATTTCCTTGATGTTTTGTAACTAATGTTTTCGTGTCATATCTGTATCCGCGATTTTGCTGAAATTTTCTCAGATTTTGTGGACTGATTCGTCTTTCCTGCCTTGGAATGACCGATTGCACAACGTGTTTACATAACGGTCATTACTTTGCCCTTCAGCCATGCTTTTACTGATACTAGCTTTCTTTTATATGAATTTTCACATGTGCTTTACTTGCTTATTCCAAATGAATTTCTTTTTGTAAATTCTGTGTAATTCACCATGGTCGTGCATCATGTGGTACTTAAGGATAGTATGTTCTTGCTTTCCCACACATGAGTTCGTTTGGTGCAAAGTTTGATTTTAGTTGTGCTTGAAGACACCTGCCATCTCGTCAAAATGCCGCCAATGCTTCATTTTATCACTGCTATGAGTGACTGAATTTGCTTTCCTTTATCCACTGTGTATTCGCAAATTTCCTCCCAGGTTACCTCCATATTAATAACGGGAAGAACTAATTTTATTTCGGGCAGTAACTTTATGATTTAATTCACTTTTGCACAAGATGTGTACTTTATTGTGATTATTTGGTCTCCCCACATTTTGCTTGTTTATTTCATCGAATAGAAAATGATTTAAAGTATCAAAACTCTGCTTTATAATTTCATGCTCCCCATCCCATGTTTAATTATCTAGTCCTTTTTATATATTATTTGTTTTGTTTCTCGTTTCCGCCGGTTGTAGGTGTCGGTGGCCGAGTGGAAAGAGACCAACACAGGAATAAAGGATGCACGCTTGTGCAGGGACGGAGGTGACCAGCCAGTGGGACAGCAGAAACTAGAAACACTAGAGTAAATTAGAACGAGATATATATTTCATAGAGACTTAGTAATACTTAACTTTTACATAGCTCAGTACTGCAGAATGCTGATACATAGTTTAGATAGAGGCCTGCTTACTGATGATTCCTAGTGCCTATCCGGTAGCCAAATCTTAACTGGTACCTATCTGAATCCCAAGTGTTAACTGGTTCCTATCTAAGTCCCAAGTGGCCGATGCATCAGTCGTGGCCACGAGCGGAGTTGTAGCAGAGGGCGCTCGTGGCTGACGTAAGAACACCGCGCCGTGCATGCATGGCGGCGCGCGGCATAAGTACGTGGCGCGCACTCCATACTTGTGCGACACCACAATTTGTGTTTGTTAAAACGTTGGCTGTTCCCTTAAGGAGTGAGCAGTTAGATAAATTTCCGTTGCGCAAGTACTGTGGCCGCTCGTAAGGTAATTTAGAGCATCAGTGAGCGTTTTAACTTGCATTTAGTGATCTCTACGGCCCGAGATCTTACACAGAAAATTTAACGAGTTACCTTCAAGGTGATGAATATAGCTTCAGAATCCGCCGCGCTGGACTCTGAAAATGTTCGAACGCGTGTGGACTTTGATTTTGAGCAGTAGTTGGAACTCAGAAATCATTCATCTCTTTCTAACTTGGGTTTTTGGATTGATCAATGAACTTTAATAACAACAATTCTAAGAACATTATGGAAATCATTACATATTCATCTGGCTATTTTATTATCAATATTGGGGGCTCGAGCTAATCATATGAAACGGAGTCTACTGGATTTAGTGGTTCTCGTCAGACATAATCATGCAGTGGGAAATAAAAAAGTTTAGTAAAAACGCTAATCTTATGTTGTAGTCAGTTATTTAGTGGATGCCGTCCTAGTTAAACATTACCTGACTTTGAAGTTGAAAGTTTAGTTTTACAAATAAATGTATATGTTTATGGACAGCAACGAGCCAAAGGTAGCAGGAATAAGTCCGGGATTTCTGTATTACTACTCAGCTAGGCCCGAAGGTCGGGGAAACTAGGAGTGATCTACAAGAAGTGAGGAATGCTCCCGTCGAATGCAAGGAGGTGAAACACAGCATAGAACGCGCCGCCGCAGACTAGGCAGCTACAGCGCCAAGTAGTGTGGGTCAGGAGTAGCAGCCAGCAACTACTTCAAGCCAGCCAACACTTACACCACTTTACACCAACGGCAACAAACAGGACTCAGTAAAGTTAAGTGAGGCAACATTTGCATAGTTTTCCGCTGATTTCTGTAGTGTGTTAGCCATGGTTGACCAAATTATAGCCGGCCGCGGTGGCCGAGGGGATTGAGGCGCTCCAGTCACGGTCTGCACGGCCACTACGCTCGGGGGTTCGAATCCCCCCTCCGGCATAGATATTTGTGCCGTCCTAAGTATAAGGTAGTTGATAAGTAGTTTGTAAGTTTAGGGACTAATGACCCCGTAGTTAAGTCCCATAAGCTTAACGAACATTTGAACATTTGAACCAAATTATAATATTGCCCAGTGAATGTGGGTCAGAGTGCACAGGTAGCAATGCAGGTAGTCCTACAAGGTCAGATGGGGCTAAAAGTAAATCAATTGCGGAATATGAGGCTAGTTTACCACCGCCTAATCAGTTAGAAAAAATGATGTTAATGATACAGGAGATGAATAGTCAAAATAGAGAAATGAAGTGCAATAAGTCGTCAAATTGGAGAATTGAGTAGTCAAATGGACACTCACATTAGCGAAAGTAAGGTTCAGAATAGCAATTTGAATACTAAACTTGGTGAATTGAATGATGAAATTAAAAATCATGGACGTGTTTTCATGGGTGAAATAAATGAGATTAAAGAAAAAATATATCTCAAAATGAGAAATTTTGTGGTAGATTAAATGGGTTCGAAATCCAAGTTAGCCGGCCGCGGTGGCCGCGGGGACTGAGGCGCTCCAGTCACGGTCTGCACGGCCACTACGGTCGGGGGTTCGAATCCCCCCTCGGGCATGGATATTTGTACCGTCCTTAGGATAAGGTAGTTCGTAAGTAGTTTGTAAGTTTAGGGACTGATGACCCCGTAGTTAAGTCCCATAAGCTTAACAAACATTTGAACAAATCCAAGTTATAGAAACTGATCAGAAATTAACAGATGGGGTTATTGAAGTTGAGAGTGATTTGGGCGAGAGGATGGATACTGTGCAGTCGGGGTGCAAGAGAGAGATGAAAGAGACGGTATCGAAGCTAGAAACAGTAAAAAACGTATAGATAACGTAGCCCTGTGCCAGGCTGAATAATTAAAAAAGTAAAATGTGAATTGAAAGGTGTTAGCAGAGAAGTGGAAGGCATTAAAAAATCTTTTGATAATGTAATTACCAACCCATTAGGGACTTCGCAGGTAAATGCAGGCCCTAAACATCAAAAGTTTTAATTGAAGTTAAAAATATCACGTAGTAAATTTCTTAGCCACATGAAAAATTATTTCGTTGCAGGCATGTCTGATGAGGCAAAAGTTGAATTTGTGAAGCGGCAGCTTGATGGAAGTGCTCAGACGTGGTCAAATGAGCACGCTGCTGATGTTACAGATTTTGCCCCGTTTGAGGCACTTGTATTAAACAGATACTGGAGTCAAAAGAAACAGACACGCCTGCAAAATAATTTTTTAATCGGGGATTATTATCGTAAGGACTGGGGAAAACTGCGGGTGTTTTGCGATTTGGAATTGAAAAAAGTAGTGGCCCTGGAAAAGCCGTTAAGTGCGCTAATTGTAATCTCTGCGTTTGTAAGACGTATGCCAGACTGGTTACAATGGGATCTCAAACACAGTCCTGCAGACTGCGTCGTGGGTTTTCTCCATTGCGTGGAACGTATGGACTTTGCAATGCATCATAATAATAAAGGAGACAATAATTCTAGTGGTAACTTTGATAATAACGAGAAACGACAGAAACAATGGCGTAACGCAGGGAATAACGGCAGGCAAAATGATGCTGATACTAACGACCAGCGGCCGGAAACTAAAGACGCTCCCAACAGTGGTACGTGAAGGAGGCGAAAGAAGGAAACGAAATAGCGCCTGGAATAAGGTAAAGAACATGAAACACGATTTTACTGGTAATGAAAGTAAGGGAGATTTAGTGTGTTCAGTGTTGAGGCAATTTTAGGGAGTGAAAAACTATGGAATAGGTGGCGGGAGCATGATTTATTACAGGATAAAGAACGTAGGAGAATACTCGAAACTTCAGGAAAGCACTCAGTTATTAATAAGTAGTAAGAATTCTTGTGTGGACGAAAGAATAGGTTTGGCAGTACTCGATCTCGGCAGTCAGGAATGTGTAAAAGTCACGGCAAAATTTGAATGCGTCGATGTTACGGAGGCTGACCTTGAGATAGTGGAACCGGCCGCAATGGCCGAGCGGTCTGCGGCGTGCCAGTCACGGTCTGCACGGCCGCTGCGGTCGGGGGTTCGAATCACCCCTCGGGCATGGATGTTTGTGCCGTCTTTAGTATAAGCTAGTTCATAAGTAGTTTGTAAGTTTAGGGACTGGTGACCCCGTAGTTAAGTCCCTTAAGCTTTACAAACATTTGAACATTTGAGGTAATGGAACCTGACGCAGTTGATATGGGTAAACACGACGATGTGTGCACGGGGAGTATGTATATCTTTTAGCAGGCGGCTGGAGGTAGCATTACGGTGAATGCGACGGCTGGCACTCTGATGTCAGACGTAAACAGCTGCAGCGAATCAGTAGCTGTTACTGATAACTGTAGCGACGTCAGGGAATTCATCGTTATTGATGACGAACAGAGAGTTGCCGCTGACGATATAAATACTGACTGGCTCAGCTAGGGGGAAAGTGAGTTTATGCCTAGTTATTACATCTCGAAATCGAAATTTATGATTTAATTGTTTCCACAGGAATGGGCAAGTGAAGGTTCGACGTTGGTAGACAGTGTACCGACTGTCACAGTGAATGTATTTTGAGAATATAGTAGGACAGTAGTTACAATTATTTGACTGTCAAGGTTCCCAATCACATACAGACATTTTATACCGCTCAGGTAAATTGACACGGAATGGCAGCAAAGTAATTTTGAATGAAGTAGCCTCGTGTTAATGACTCAAAAAAGCCTATTTCACTTGAAACCTTTAGCAAAGAAGTAACCATTTCATATTATGAGGTAAATAATCTATCTACACGTAAATTATCTTGAATGTCTAGTCGTTTGCTATAATAAAGTACTGGTATTCTTGCATAAATATGAACAATTAGATGCAATTAAAGACATTGCAAAACCGGTTGTGCGAGTCTACAAAAGTTCAATAAAATTCAGCTACAGTGAATTAATAACCTTTCATTCAACACTTTTGAGATAAACGCGTCTTTATTAGTTCCCATTAAACGCGTTGCTCAGCGCATAGCGTTGAAACCTCGGCACCCCTTACCCTTAGCGGGCATGTGCTTTATTACGAAGGTTGACTGACTGAGCTGCAGGCTAGAGGCTCAGTAGTTGTGCACATGGCGCGCCGAAGGAGAGCGCGCGGCGCTAACGCGCTCAAATTTCAACACCCTGTTCGCTACACTGGAGCGATGTATCGCTTTATTTTCAGCTTTGAAAACAATTTCACAATGTTGGCTACATTTCGTACGCAGTAATGTATAACCTAAAGTTAACCAAACGAAAAGTAGCCAGCGACTATATTTTTCACTGCAAAAGCTTCAAATGTTATGCGGTAGGTTAACTGGAAATTAAGTATCGTAATAACTATGGCGAATACCGAAAAACAGACACTCCGTTATGAAGCTGTTATGTCAACCTGCAAGATGTGCAAAACTCAGTGAGGTACGGCAATTATTTTCCTCAGAATCGAGTGAGAAGTATCCTACGTCAAGAAAAACGCACAGAACCGGAAGAGGTGGTTTTTATTTTTTTACAGGAGAAGAAGAATTTTTATCGAAAAACTGATACCAGAGTGCGATGTAGCTTTGTTTCATACACATACAGTATTTTTTTCAGCAAGAAAATCTAAAAGTAATTTTGGTCATGTATTGGCATCAGCCGGCGCGCGGTTGGCTGCGCACTGTGGCCGCCACCAGCTGTCATTGCGCCGTTGCAGCGCGCGCGGTTCGACCGCTGCAGGTTAAGCGGCCGAGCAGCTAGCGGGGAGCCGTTCACTATGGCCGTACCCTAAGGCGCCTCGCTGCGGAGCGCGTGGTTGCTAGACCGTCGGCGGTTCGAGTCCTCCCTAGATCATGGGTGTCTGTGTGTTGTCCTTAGGTTAGTTTACCTTAGTTTAAGTAGTTTGTAAGCTACGGACTGATGACCACGCAGTTTGGTCTGATAGATTTACAAACATTTGAACATTTTAGAAAATAAAGGTGTTAGTGAGAGTCAGTCTAAGTTTCGCAAGGTATTTAATGAAATTTTTAAAGATGATCTAATGACAGTAATTAGTACATTGTGCAATGCCGGCCGCAGTGGCCGATCGGTCTGCGGCGCGCCAATCACGTTCTGCACGGCCACTACGGTCGGGGGATCGAATCCCCCCTCGGGCATGGATGTTTGTGCCGTCTTTAGTATTAGCTACTTCATAAGTAGTTTGTAAATTTAGGGACTGATGACCCCGCAGTTGAGTCCCTTAAGCTTGACACACAAACATTGTGCAATGATAGATTTAAAGGAATAGAAAGAGGTTTATTGGCAGAGTCTGAGCTTAGGAAAGAGCCAGTGTGACCTTAATTAAAGTGGTAATTAATGGTACAACCATTGTTTCTGGACGCAATATATGTTGCGTTTCTCTATCTTTTTTTTTATCATGTGGTAAATGATGATACTATCGTATTCCCAGTTAGTACTGTTAAGATGAACACAGCAACAGGAAGTCGTAGTAAACCTATAAAAAGCGAAATAATTTTTGAATTAGGCCATGCATGGCCAAACACCGCGCCGCGGGCACAGGCGCCCTCGCCGCGGCCTTGTCCCCGCCGGCCGGCGCCTTTGGCGCGCCCCTGCCCCGCGCACTATGCGCAGCGGCGTGTGGGGCAGAGTGGCGAGCAGGGAGAACAAGAGCGCCGCCACAGTCAAGCATCTCCATTAAAGAATAAAGTTACACAAAATGATCATATAATTCTACACTTCCATTTTTATTTTGCAGTGATATAATTTACGTTACATAATATCTCTGCTGCTTTGCGCTTGAGGTGTCAAGCACATGAATACTGCATAATGTGCTTATTTCATTAAAGAATAAAGTTATTGCTTGGCGAATGAAGAAAGGTGGCAAATATATATTAGTGCTGAAATCCAGATAATAAAAGTACTCATTGAGATTGACATCTCCACTTAGTAGTCCCACTGTGTTGCAAAAAATGCCTTCCTTCGTTTCCCCCTTGCAGCGTTTGGCATATAGCCGTCTCACTCCCTCACATGCTGCAGGCATTGCAGTGGTGGGAGTAGTAGTGCACCCTTCAAAACAACTTGCGTCCGAAGTACTCTAGATGTTTTCAGAGGAACGGATTTTCGTCTCCGGGATTGTTTATTTGTATAAAATTGATATTTATATCACCTTAACAGGATTGTTCCATTATGTTCATTGCCGTGGTGCTATTCCTCCGCATGGAGAGCCTTGGCAGTAGTGGCAATTATCTTTGGAACACAGAAGCGGAATTAAAGTTTGTGACGTGGAGGGAAATCGTACTTAGACTATTCCAAGGCGCCTTAATCGTTATTGGCGTGGTAGTCTAACGGCGCCGGGCGCCGTGGCTCAGCGCGCACGGTCAGATGGCTCAACGCCCTCTGTAATAAAAAAGTTGAGCCAACAGCACACCGAACATGAACGAACACAAACGATCAGCGTCCGCAACGAAGAGAATTACCCATAGAACAAAAAACGGTTAAGACGTCTGCTTAGTAAGCATGGAGGTCCGGGTTCGATTCCCAGCTGCATCACAAATTTTAATTCAATGCTTCAGATTTATAAAAAAAAATTTACTCGTAAGAACGAGACTCTATAGCCCTTACATAAAATTATTTTTCAAATAGCATATTTATGATACTAGTTGATTTAAGAAACATATGTCTTTCAGAAGAAGCCTACAGTATATATGACGTGTGTGCATGTACAATACTAATGGAATCAAATTTTGGTCACAAAATTACTAAGATTTTCTTCCATTCGTGTTTTGGATTGTTTCTAAGGCTTCGTGTAGTGATTCTGCCATACAAACACAAATTGTTACCTAAACAGTAAATGGTTTGCTTGTTTTACCGTTCTACGACCACATTACAGAGCTGCGCTTCCTCTGTTACGTTGGATCTGATCGCGCGACAGTCCAGCGCAGAGCAGTGCTGTGCGGTCTCACTCTTTCCGCAGCTATGTCTCTCGCTCCGTTGCCGACACTAGCGACACACGGTCGCGGCCGGGGCGCGAACTACAGTGTACTCCGCCAGCGGGGCGCGGGCGCGGGTGCTCCCGCCGGGAGGAAATGTTGGCCATGCCTGAATTAAGCATTGACGGCGTAATGTATGTGCGCACAGATTTTTAATTGTTGATAATTTGTGCACAAACATTCTAATGGGTTCAAACTTCCTGAAGAAGGACGTAGGAAATCTTAATTACAGTGACAAGAACCGCGAGTTAAACAATGGTGAAATCTGTGATTTCTTGTATGTGTGCAAGAGATTTAATATTTTGAGAGTTGTGTTTGTGGTTTGTTGTAATTTGATAATTGTGGGGAGAGTTTTATGGTGATAATTAATCTGATCGATTAATTCTTGATGCGTGATGATGGCGAAAACGTGTAAGAAGTTCAGAGAGCCGGCCGCGGTGGCCGAGGAGACTGAGGCGCTTCAGTCACGGTCTGCACGGCCACTACGGTCGGGGGTTCGAATCCCCTCTCGGGCATGGATATTTGTGCCGTCTTTAGTATAAGGTAGTTCATAAGTAGTTTGTAAGTTTAGGGACTGATGACCCCGTAGTTAAGTTCCATAAGCTTAACAAACATTTGAACATTTGATTTGAAGTTCAGAGAATAATTACTCTGGAGAATGAATTCTTGGTGCGCGAGATAGCGCACGAATTGAAGAATTAATTCTTGGTGCGCGGAGGTGGGGCTCCGAGTAAAAAGGGAATTTTATTGTTTGTGAATAAATCATTAACTTTGTGATTAGTATTTATATAAATTCAGGGATATAAAATTGATAGTCTGTCAGTCATTTTGGAAGGGTTAAGTTTAGTTGAGCGAAGATACTGTTCTCTAACGTGTGCAGTGTAGTAAATATGGGTTATTAATTATTACTAGCATCAAAGGCTGCAGGAGAGGTAAAATCGGCAATCGTGTGTCTCACTCTCAGCGCAGTGACTGTACAGATCTTCCTTTCTGATAAATAGCTTCCAGCTGTTGGTATTTTATCTGTCGGGAGAGGGTGTGAATTGTGTAAGTTCTTCTGTGGACAAAAATTTTTTTTGGGCAATGTCGCTAATGGGCATAATGTTTCACTTAATTACTTGGTCTCGCTGACGGGCTGCATGGAGCAACGTAGCATCGCTGCTTCACTTTAAAGAGTTGTAATGCGTTAACTGCAGACTCAACGATCCACTGTTTGTGTGCTTCGTCAAGTGGTTATAAAACGAAAGAAAGTGATAAGTGAAATAATAAACCAACTGTTGACCAACATGGTTCACAAATTTCGTAGTGACTTTGATTCTTTATTAATTTTACTACGTACAATTAGTAACACTTGTGAAGGAACTGAAGAGAAAGAACTATTTTTCTAACTTCGTAAAGTAAAATATTGTTTTATTTGTTGTTTTATGTCGTTATTATAGGTTAATTGTCTGTGTCACTAGCACACGTAAACTGAAACATAGAACGCATACGCCATGCAAATGCTGACCTCAACATTGCTCAAATTGCTACACTAAATTTTGTTAATTCTATATGATTGACGATTTGTTTATGTGGAGTGGATTCTTGGTGCTCTTTTGCTTCTAATTTCACAGTGTGAAACGGAAGGTACAGGGAGATATTGTGACGTTGCAACAGCGTACAGCACCGTTTGGGGTGCGGGATGCACAAAGGGGATGTTCAGAAAGCAAAACAAATGCACTTTTCAGAGAAAGTACTTTTTTCAATGTTCAAATGTTTGTATTGTCTATGGGACTTAACTACGGGGTCATCAGTCCCTAAACTTACAAACTACTTATGAACTACCTTATACTAAGGACGGCACAAATATCCATGCCCGAGGGGGGATTCGAACCCCCGACCGTAGTGGCCGTGCAGACCGTGACTGGAGCGCCTTAGTCCCCTCGGCCACCGCGGCCGGCGTTCTTTTTTCTTTCAACAACTAAGAATCTTGCAAGACATAGTTGTGTTCAATTGAAAAGTGTGCGAAAATCTTTTAGGAAACAAGATAAAAATAAATACCAGTGGCGGGTTTCTATTATTTTTTTATATTTTATTTTATTTTATTTTATTTTTGTTCTTCAGGTAGATCGAATATTTGCCATCGTTTGTTCATGTTCGTTCTGGGTTGTTCGTTGAGAATTTTCCTCAGTTTTCATATTACAGATGGCGACAAACCCTCTTTCTTTTCATTGGTTCTTCACTTTGATAGGTCCTTTGTGGACATTGGTTTATTTTGTTTAATTTTGACCGTTTCGTCGTGGACTCATTTTTTTCGTTACATATGGCGTCAAGCACTCTGACCGAGCACGCTGAGCTACCACGCCAGTAACCCTCTTACCCAGCGCTCTGAGCCATCGCGCCTAGCAAGTTTCGAACCACCGTCTAAGATGTTCGTGCATCACTAACTCATTCGCTGCCCCTTTACGCTACGCCGAAAAGCTGCGAGAGTAATCCGTACTTATCGTTCAAAATGTTCAAATGTCTGTAAATGTATCGGACCAAACTGCGTGGTCATCAGTCCGTAGCTTACAAACTACTTAAACCTAGGTAAACTAACACACACCCATGCCCCAGGGAGGACTCGAACCTCCACGGCGAGCAACCGCGCGCCCCGCAACAAGGTGCTTTAGACCGCTCGGCTACTACACCGCGGCGTACTTATCGTATCTCGCCATGTGTTATCAGCTAACATGGCATTTTCAGACATGAGACTGTAATTCAATGTCCTAACGACGACGTGTTTTTGATCACTTTCAGTGCGCCATTGCTTTGAAATGACAACGCTTGAGTTGTAATAAGAAAATCATAAAATACAGAAAGCAAGATGGCGTATACAAAAGATAGTTTCGGGCGAGGGATGTCACGAGACCGATTTGTGAACCCCAAATTTTGAGCACCTCCATAAAACCAACCAGAAATGTGCACTATTGTTGTTATTATTTTAAGTATATTTTACTATTTTAATTTTGATCAGCCATCCATTTTATATCTGACTATCCTCGAGCACATGATTTTCTATATAACTTTCATCCAGTAAAGGTACCAGATTTTATGTGGAGAACTAAGTAAGCGGTCAACAATCCGAAAAAATGTTTGTTAAGCTTATGGGACTTAACTACGGGGTCATCAGTCCCTAAACTTACAAACTACTTATGAACTACTTACGAACTAGGACGGCACAAATATCCATGCCCGAGGAGGGATTCGAACCCCCGACCGTAGTGGCCGTGCTGACCGTGACTGGAGCGCCTCAGTCACCTCGGCCACCGCGGCCGGCTCAACAATCCGAAGATTGGTTTGAACACCACAGTGCTTTACTAGGCATGGTCCTGTCTGGAGGTGGTATGCCGTTGCCTTCCTCCGACCTTGGAACTGACTTACCCAGCCAGTTATAGGGGGACCTACAGTTTAACGTGGGTTCCGAACCACGGTGCTACTCGGTATTTTTCACATGAGCAATACTGCCAGAGGTGAAAGAAGTGGAAAGTGACAGATAAAAATCCTAGGACCTGGCGGGGATCGAACCCTCGACCTCTGGATTTATAGTCTGGCACTCTGGCACTCTACCACTGTGCTACGGAGCCGCACTGTGGAGAACTATAATAATCAATTTAATATCAATGATGGAGCGTGCCACCGCAATCCGCGTCCTGTCCGTCCGCGGCATATGAAAGACGCGCCACGGCCGAGTCCGCCGCACGATGGCGCCGCTTCCGAGGGCTTGCAGCGCCGTCACGACCGGGGGAGCACGCCGTGTGCGACGCCTCGCCCTCGGTTATGATGAAGCTCTCGCCTTAGCCTCATGCGTATACGTTATCTGTGTTCTGTGACTTGCAATTGTATTGTACCGTTCACTTGATCTATGCTGTAGTGCCGTCCTCTTGAAGGAAATAAATTATACTGATACAACAGTATAATTGGCGACGAGTTTTGTGCTTACGTGTGTTCTATTACGGTTGTTATGGATCCGGCGTTGCTTCAGTTACTGCAAAAGCAGCAGCAGCAGCAGCAGCAGCAGTTAGATCAACAGCTAGCTTTGTTTACGGAGTTGATTACGTCTTCTCGTCCCGCTGCGGCCCCTTCGCCGCCGCCCCAGAGCTACCCTCCCCCCCCCCCCCCCCCTGCCCAGCCAGCTTTTCCGGCTTTCCAAGAGTCTAAGGAAGACTGGGACTCCTACGTTCGGCGTCTACAGTAGCATTTTGCGACTTTTAAGGTAACGGATCTTGACTCACAAAAGTCTTTCTCCTTCTCGTTGATCGAGCCCAATACTTTTCGTTTACTGTGAAAACTGGCTCCGCTTTCGGAGCCCGCCGAGTTGTCTTTTTTTCCGTATGTCGGAATTGCTTAGTTCTTGTTATCGGCAACAAACGCACGTGGTGCTTTCTCGACTGGAGAGCAAAAAGAAACCTTGTCAGTCGTATCAGTCATGGGTGGCAGACGTCCGCGGTTTGAGTCGTAAGTGTGGTTTTGTGTGTGCAAATTGTCAGCTGTCGTATGCAGATTCCTTAATTCGCGACATCGTTGGCCGTTTGGCACCTGATACGGCTGTGCGTCGCGAGGCTTTGCGGTTGCAGGACCCCACACTTGACGAGGTTCTGTCCATTGCACACGCTTTTGAAGTGCCCCGGGCTGCAGCGAATCAGTTCGAGGAAATGGTAGAGGTGGCGGCGGTACAGTCCTTGCGCCCCCATAGGGGTCGTTCTTTGCCCTCCTCTTCGTCGTCTTCGTGTTCTTCACGATTACCTTCTGCTGTTCCATTCCGACGACGCGACTTTTCCTCTTGCCCGGTTTGTTTTCGTGCGCATGATCGTCCGCGCTGCCCCTTCCGATCCGCGCGGTGCGCGTCCTGCCGTAAACAAGGCCACATGGCGGCTGTTTGTCGGACTTCAATGCGCGGTCACCCGCCGTATTCTGACGAGTCCCACATGGATGTAAACTGTCTTTCTACCGCACCTGGACAGGAGCAGGCCACTTCTTCCAATATTTATGTCACACTTGTTATTCAAAATCGGTCGTTCCGTTTCCAGCTTGGAACCGGTGACTCTGTCCCTCTTGTAAATTTGGATACGTATTTGGCAATTGGGAAGCCGCCTTATGTTAAAACTTCTCGTCGTTTGGTCGATTATGGTAAACAGCCGATTCCAGTGCTCCGTCAATTTATGATTGAGGTGGAGCACCAGCTCCTAGTGCGCGCCGTCACGTTTTTGGACGTCACAAGCGCGGTTTCAGAGAACATTTTTGGCCTGGATGCGTTGACGGCGTTTGGTTTCAGCGTTCACGACGCTGTTCATCATGTCTGACTCCATCTCTTTTAAGTAATTGGATTCGCTTTACCGCGAGTTTGGAGCACTTTTCTCGGCAGGTTTGGGAACGGCCATTGGTTAAGAGGTGCACATCACTCTCAAACCCACAGCGGTTGCAAAATTTTGTCGCGGCCGACCTGTACCTATTGCTTTGCTCCCAGCGGTTAAGGACGAGTTGGAGCGGTTGCACGGCTTGGGTATCATTGAACCAGTTTCCTCTAGCCTGTGGGTGACGCCTCTGGTGATAATAAAGAAACCCACGGGAGCCCTTCGGTTGTGCGGTGATTTCATGTCTACGGTTAACTCGCAGTCAGTGATAGATTGTTTTCCCATTCCCCGCCCGGACGACAATTATGCGAAATTAGCGGTCGTGAGTGTTTTTCTAAAATTTATTTGGCGGAAGCGTATCTCCAGCTTCCCTTAGATTCTGATTCCTAACCACATCAACACCCCTTTCGGGTTGTACCGCTACAAACGTCTGCCGTTTGGTGTCGTGAGTGTTTCTTGCAACAAGTGTTGAACGACACTGCGTGCTGTGCGAATTATCTGGACGATATTATCGTCACCGGTTCCTCCCACACAGATCACATAAACAATCTTGCGACTCTTGTTCATGAAATTGCACGCGGCAGGCCTCAAGTGCAATCTTCAACAATCACAGTTCTTTCAACCTGAAATTGAGTATTTGGTACACCTGGTGTCACGAGATGGGGTCCACCCTAGGTCGGAATTAGTTACGGCGATTGATCATCTTCATCGCCCTACCAATTTGCAGGAACTCCAGTCAGGTTTGGGCAAGGTCAGCTACTATTCCAAATTTCTTCCTAACGCGGGAGAGGTCACTCATCCATTGAACGCAATGCCACAGAAAGGTGTTCCGTTTGTGTGGTCTGCTGCTTGTGAGGCACCGTTCGCCCGCATCAGATCAATGTTAAAGTCTTCACCTTGCCTCGGCACATTTACACCGGCCCGACAGCTAGTCCTGACTACGGATGCTTCTCAGCACGGAATTGGAGCAGTGTTGGTCCTTGCTGGATGATGGTTCCGGGCAGCTCATTGCCTATGCGTCTAAGACGTTGTCATACGCCCAACGTAATTATACTCAGTCGCCGCCGGCCTGGACACTTCCGCCTCTACGTGCCCCCGACTGGTTGGCCGCGCAGCGACGTGCTGACGACTTCCCCTCGGACGCAGATGTGGCGATGGAGGCGCTCGCCGTCTCCGGCCGGCTCCCGCCCCGCCGCGGTCGCCCCCACCGCAGGGTCACGTGGGCGACTCCCGTGGCCTCCACGATCCAGCGTCGCCGGCCATCGATCGCCTCCACCTGCGGTGTCGGCTTCCCGGAAGAGGGGAGGGATGTTGGAGCGCGCCACCGCAAGCCGTTTGTTGTCCGTATATGAAAACTGTCCGGCATATGAAAGACGCGCTACGGCCGAGTCCGCCGCACGATCACGCCGCCTCCGAGAGCTAGCAGTGCCGTCACGACCGGGCGAGCACGCGGTGTGCTAGGCCTTGCCCTCAGTCATGATGTAGCTCTCGCCCGAGCCTCATGTGTATACGTTAACAGTGCTCTGTGACTTGCAGTTGTATTGTACTGTTCACTTGATCTACGCTGTAGTGCCGTCCCCTTGAAGGAAAAATAATTATACTGATACAACAGTATAATTGGCGACGAGTTTTGTTACAACAAATGAGACTAGATTATGACACCACAGAGTGTCGAAACCGGTCGTCTTGAATAAACGAAATAAAAATTGAGATATTGGCATTTATCCTATTTATACAATACGATCGTTTCCTAATATGAGTGAAATAAGTGATGATGAAAATGTGGGAGAGATGTTGAAATAATAGTTTAAAAAGGTAAAAGTTCAAAAAAGAGTATATTTGTCAAAGGTAAACTCAAATATCAAATAATTTTGGCTGCTTGTTAAAATACGCTCAGAAAGAATATTACGTGTTGGGTGAATAGATATTATCACAATAGTAGAGACGCAATCGTATCTTCCGTCAAATTTTTATTAATTATATTTTTATTATTTGTATCCGAAATGTTTGCAAAAAATCATACAACTACAGGCAAATCTAAAGTGGACCTTAAAACGTGCCAGTCCGATTTATTTGATTTATAGAAAAATTTTCAACAATCAGTCGTAAATATTAATTTATTCAAATCTAGATTTCGACCACTGCGTGGTCATTATCAAAATGTTTTACGTGTTTTAACCGGTTTTGTTTTAAGCATTGATAATGATCACACAGTGGTAGAAATCTAGATCGGAAAAAATTAATATTTCTGATTTCTGAAATACCTTCTACAAAATCCTGTAGATAGTCTGCTTATTAGGGGCTCTCCCAAGTGGCATGACACTCCTCCGCACTTCGGGATTAAGAATCGTAGTGTTAATGTATCCTGGTTCCGTCATGAGGGGGTTGTCAGATTTCCGATCCTCGCGACATACGTGGTGCAACCCAGCAGTCACGGAATACGGTTGCAATCATTGCAGGCGTCGTGACCTACGTATCTGTGGCGGTGGTGAAGCTAGGGCCGCCTGTCGTGGCTCCAGGGGCATTGGAGCGTCATCTGAGTCCTACCCGAACGCAGACATGAATCAACCCTCTGAGGGTACTGCGTCTGACTCTGGCAGTGTTGCCGGATCTGGTTTTTCGATGTCGCCGTCTGTGTCAGGCACTGGAGCAGGACTTGCAACAATAGGATCAGCTGACATCAGCGGTGCAATGCTTGTATCGGAGATGATATCTCTGATTGGCCAGTTGAATTGTCGTCGGTTATCCGCGGTAGCAATTAGTTGGAATGTCTGGCAGCTATCTTGCTCGACAGTTGAACTTCAAACATCTGTCTGCTTTTCTGCTTCACGACGATACCTGGGAGACAACCAGGTCTGGTTCCAAAGCTGCGTGACTAGACAGCGGCACCTCAAGAATCATGGCAGCGGTAGCAGTATTTCCGCCGGACTTCAATACTTGATTGGCGTCGCCCTGTACGTGTTGAGAAAGAGCGTGAGAGCTTCGTCTGCCGAATGATGGTCTCTATATATGCGTATTTTTGTTTTAAATGTAGAGACAAGGCGCTCCGCTTCCTCGTTAGATTGCGGATGGAATGGCTGTGTCAAGATGTGGAGAATACCGTTGCGCGAGCAAAAAACTTCAAAGGCTGCGCTGCGGAATTAGAGTCCGTTGGCTGTGACCATCTTTATGAGTAGACATTCGATGGAAAATATCTTTTCCAGAGCCGCCACCGTGCCATCTGTAATGATGGACGTACAGTGCACGATGAACTGGAAGTGGGAGTACACGTCAGTCACGACAAGCTTGTTGTCGCCGAGAAAAGGCGCGGCATAATGCACGCGAATCCCGTCCTATGGTATTGTGGCTATAAGCCATGGCTGAAAAGTGTTTCTAGAAGCCGGTGTTTCTATTTTCGAGGACATTCCTTTCCAAAACACACATTGCCTTGCTAATGTAGTCATTGTCAGTCCCCAGTGACCTCTGTGTAAGATCTGCAGAATCTGCTTGCGGAGTGACTTCGGCACGATGACCCTCGGGTGCCCCGACGGTTCTGCCCGGAGGATAACTCCGTTTCAACAGCTACTGTCTAATGGAACAATGGAACGTCAACTCCATTTGGTCTCTTGAAGGTGGTGTGGTGGGGCATTCTGTCGTTGAATACTTGCAGACTATGTTGAGAAGGGGATCCTTTCAGATCATCGCGGGGACGTTATCACCTGTGATGGAGGATGCTTGCAATACTTCTTCTATGTCATCATCTATTTGAAAGATTAATAGCTTCGAATAATAAAACATGGCGTCCGGGCCGCAGGGTACGCGGAACTGTGCATTGGCATTTCCATGCTTTGATTTCAACTGGAACTCTATGTTGTAAGACAATCTGGATAGAAAAAGGGCCAACGTTGTAACCGGTGTGACGTATTTGTCAGAAGTGGTGAGGCTGGGGAAAAAAGGGCCTTTAGAGGTCTGTGGTCTGTCACCAGACGGAATTTAGTGCCGTAAAAGTATGGAAAAAATTACTACAGGCATATACAATACCCAACGCAGCTTTTTCAATTTGAGAATATGTTGTTTGAGCGATGGTCAGTCATTCTGACGTGTAGGCATTTGGCTTTTCGGATCCATCCAGTAGATGTGACAAAACTGTCTCTATACCATACTCCGAAGAGTCTGCAGCCAAAATCAGTGGCAATGATGGTGTATACGGAATAAGGCATTGAGAAGTTTTCAGACGGGTCTTTAATGTTTGAAATGCTCTGCCACATTTTTGAGACGATGTAAAAGGTACTTTCTTTTTACACAGTTGATGTAATGGACTTGCAAGTTGAGCAGCGTCCGGAATGAATTTTCCCTAGTAGGATATTTCCCCGAGGAAAGATTTCAATTGGTGTATGTTGTCGGCCTGGAAAGGCGTGATATTGCCTCGACATGTGATGATGTCGGTGATATCCTTTTACTAGAAATTATGGTTTAACGTCTCGTCCCGTCCTGTCGACTACATTTTAATCCCGCTGACCTGACAGTCTGGAACAAAGTCTAATGTTACTAATGTGCTAAACTGCAGTTCTACCAGTAACGACTATGTCGTCAAGGTAATTAATAGAACCGGGTATTCCGGCTGTTACTTGTTCAAGGAACCTTTGAAATATAGCGGGAGCGCTTGCGATACCAAACATCAGTCTATTTAAGCTATATATACCGAAGGGTGTATTAATGACAGTAAGCGTTTTTGCTTCTTTCAATAAAGGGATTTTTAAATATGCATCTGCTAAATTTATCTTTGAAAACTAGATTCCTGCTGACAGTTTTGAAAATAAATCTTCCTGTAGGGGAATGGGATAGTATTCAACTTGTAACTATGGGTTTAACGTGGCCTTGAAATCCCTGTACAAGTAAGTTCCCAGTCTCATTTTTTTTACAAATTACCAACGAAGTCGCCCACTGTCTGTAGCGGATAAGGTGTCATGATATCTTCGTTGATGAGGCAGCCCAGGTCTTCACGAAGTGGTTGTTGCAAGGCGTGTGGGGCTGTGGAGGCCCTGAAGAACCTTCGCCAGGCCGATGGTTGGAGCAAGAGTGTTGCCTGGATGTCCTTCATGCGTCCGGCTCGTAGTGTGAAGAGGTCGTTGAACTCGTAGCATAATTAGTCCACCTCTGGGAAGAGGCCTGAGAAGGTAACAGGTTGATGTCGTCAATTATGAACCCTGATACGCGAAAAGTTTCAAGGCCAAACTGATCAGCAGCATTTGGATCATTTACAATTAAGAATGAGATGTCTCTTGTGACTGACTTGTACGTAACCATTGCCGTAAATTGCCCCAGTAAGGAAATTTATTGTTTCTTGTAGGTTACCAACAAAAATGTTCAAATGTTTGTTAAGCGTATGGGACATAACTACGGCGTCATCAGTCCCTAAACTTACAAACTACTTATCAGCTAGCTTATCCTAAGGATGGCACAAATATCAATGCCCGAGGGGGGATTCGAACCCCCGACCGTAGTGGCCGTGCAGACCGTGACTGGAGCGCCTCAGTCCCCTCGGCCACCGCGGCCGGCAGGTTACCAACCACTATGACGTTGGCGATAACATTGGTGAGCCTATTTTTGTATATGATGTATAACTGAGTAAGGATGATGCCGCTCCAGTATCAAATTGCATCTCTAGCTGTTGGCCATTAGTTTCGACAGTAATCATTAATTTCGAAGCATTTGTCAGAATAGATTGCAACTGGTTTATATCTATTGGCGATTCATTTCATGGAGCGCTAGGATTTGACAATAACGATCGGATTGTCCTTTTTCTGTAGACGGAGTTAAATGTCGGTTCAATAAACAGTGAGAACGTAAAGCCCACCTGTCTGGACAGTCCTCCCTGTCGTGGTCCTCGTAGCATCTCAGGCATGATGAAAGGCGTAGCGGTGTGCCCCGTGGTCGGCGCGACAGTTCTGATGCGGAAGGTTGGTTCTGGCGGTGCGAGCTGCTGCTGTTAAGGTTTGCGTCGCAGGTCGCCGCGGACTGCTGCTACGTCCTCTTCTACTTCGTATGACGCCGGTCCGTCTTGGGGGCTCCTGATTCCGATCGTTGCGACGTCCGCCGAAGACCCCAGGCGGCAGTTGGCAGTGGTGGAAATTTCGAAACAGTAAGTTCCCTCTAGTATTTGATTGTGCATACGTAATGCGTCGTGACTGGAGGCGGCGACCAGCACTGCTTGTATTAGATGGTCCCTGACCATTTGATCCACATACTACTCTTTGGAAAGTTCGTGACAAATTTACACTTTCGGCTGGGACCTTTTAGCTCGGCTGCCCACTGTCCATACGTTTGTCCCGCTTTTGTACGACTCTGCTAGCACATGGTAGCGGTGAGTATAATAACTTGACAAAATGCTACATATTTCAGTGAATTTCAAGGTATCTGGATGAAATTTAGCCAGAAGCTCATATACAGTACATTCGAGCGGTTCCAAGACAAGAAACCAGAACGTTGTTCTTCTTCGCTGACCTTGTAAATGGCGAAGTGATGACGTAAGCGCCATTCAGATGTTTCCCAGTCTTCGATTTCATCGTCGAATACCGTTAACAAAGGGGGTAATGCTGAAAAACCACGTCCGACTAATTTTTCCAGCATCTGCTGTTGACTGATCTGGAATTGTTAGCATACTTCTTTCTACTGTTCTGTAAAATGTCGGCATATTCCTTCCATCAACACGCATAATCTTTCTGCATTATCGATGTTGGTCGGTACTGTAACACTCTTTTCACTACCAGACTGCTCCACTTGTATTGTGACTAACACAACAAAAAACTTTCTGTAACAAATTTTACTAACACAACTAATAAAGTCTTCATGAACATCATAGTTCAGAGTTATCACATTCGGGACGATTGACTGGTAAATTATTTTCACTTGGGCCTGACTTATTTTGTGACGTAAATTGAATCTTACGTGGCCAACAATACGATATATACCAAGAAATAAATTTTACCACGATATCAGTATCATTTTGACGTCACGCCACAAAGGTGTCCGCAGGCCGCTAGGATAGAAAGTGACGTTATAGTAGGCAACCCCTCATAACTTACAATCAGCAACAAACCTCTATATATAAATCGCAAATTGTGTTTTGCAGTTTGAATTCATTTTTTTAACGGTATATTTCCTAATCTGATCAATTTTGCAACGTTATTAACTTTTCATGGGATACTTCCCGTTCAAATTTAGACACATGAGTTCCAGAAAATTGGGGACAAGTAATAATCGATGTGAAGAATCTGTTTATTAAACAGGAAAATAGTTATATATAAAAACAATTGTAAGTAACTATATAAAGAAGAAACTTTAACTGAAAGAAAATCACTTCCACTTATGTATATACTTCGGTATTCAAAACAAACCTACATTTCAAAACTTCTATGAATATACACAACAATGAAAACTGATTGACAATGTATACATAATTCATCTAAATGTACAAGAACAAAGAAAAAGAATAATACTGTAGAACATACAAGTCTACGACGTAGCCAAAGGTGTTTGACCCCCTCCCAATTTCGGCAAAAAGCCCAGGTCCAGGGTACGTCTGAAAAAATCTTCGATATGTCCTTGGGAAGTTGATCTTATGTAAAAACTTACCTTTTAGAACGAAAAAATTCCAAATGGTGCAGTAACGAACCATCCTCACTGCCAGCAAACTGTCTATTGAGGACCTGGCGAGAGTGTTCATTTTAACCTGCAAGCCAGAACGATCCTATGAGCCTTGGTGAAGAGGGGGTTCGGTGACGCCAAACAGGCGTGCGTCGTCCGGGAGACAAAGCAGCCCTCACGTCCCAGTGGCGTGTTAACGGAAAGCGGAAAGGTCCATTCCTTGAAGACGCAAAAGATTTTTGTTTGTTTGTACAGCTTAAGGGACTCAACTACGGGGTCAGTCCCTAAACTTACAAACTTCTTATGAAATACTTACGAACTAGAACGGCACAAATATCCATGCCCGAGGGGGGATTCGAACCCTCGACCGTAGTGGCTGTGCAGACCGTGACTGAAGCGCCTCAGTCCCCTCGGCCACCGCGGCCGGCGACGCAAAAGAATCTACTTCACCCTGTAACAGGGAAATCGGGCAGCAACCCGAAAGCACTAGTCCGTGGGCAAGTAGAAAGTTGAAGTCTAAACAGCGTCAACACGTGCCATGTGAGCAAACGAATAGCAGTCCAGTGGGCAGGCATAGATCGGCACTAAACAGTCCCGGAGATAGTAGCGACTCTCGTCATTACTCGTAGTGATAGTGATACATTTAGACCGTTTCGGGGATTTGAAATAAATTTAACGACAAAGTTGAACATTTTTGCTGGACAGGGGCTGAACCTCGATTTCTCGCTTCGGCCCAGAGGTTGCCTTAACCAGTTAGGCTCTCCAAACATGCTTCCCTTCCAGCCAAAATTCCGAAATGAACAGACTGAACAGAGACCATTTCAATAACTGTATATATCCCCACAAAAAGCAACGACAATTTCAATGCGGACGCATTCATACGCTCGGTCCCTTGCGGGAATAACGTATAAGCTGCGAGCAAGAGGAGCCAATGGACAAGGATCCCTACAATCATAGTGTGATATAAGTTGAGAATTTGGGTTGGAAGGGAAGCGTGCCTGGATAGCCTAATTGGTTAAGGCGACCGCTGGTCTGAAGCGTGAAATCTGGATTAGAATTCCGGTCCAGCACGAATTTTCAACTTTGGTGTTGAATTTATTTGAACTCATCGAAACGGTCGGAATATTTCACTATTTCGGTTTCGTGTTATGTAGAGGCTTATTATGTATTCCACTCTGTGGCAAGCCTCTAGATAACTTTTTTGGCCTACTTTAGGTTACGGTAGTAACACTAAAAGTGGGCCTTTGCGATCGTCTTTTGACAGCTCGAAATTTAAATGAAAATAACGGCTTAACTATTCATCTGACACGAAAATTGAATAACATAATTTGTAGAGGAGAAAATTCTCTACAAATTTGCCCTCTTATGTTTTTGTTTCATACCTCGTAGCGTTTCAAAAATATTTGCAAAAATAACGGTGATTTTGAGATGTATGTCTGTCTGTCTGTCTGTCTGACCGTAACGTGTTCCCTGTTTTTAAGACGAACCGTTCAACCGATCAGCACCAAATTTTACAGACATGATTGTAGGCCGCCATAGACCAGAATGTCCCTTTTTCAAATTTATCGGACAAAACATACGGTTGTAATACCTAAAAAAGCCGTTTGTAATATAATTGTAATTGCAAACGAACCGTTCATCTGATACGAAAATTGAATAACCTAATTGTTAGAGGAGAAAATTCTCTACAACTTCGCTCCCTTATGTTTTTTCATATCTCGTATCGTTTGAGACAAATTTGCAAAAATAACAGAGTTTTGACGCCCTCCATTAAATTAACGAAAACCAGCCGTTCGCCGATGTCACGTGACATTCCTCGCCCAGAATTATCTATGGCATATGCCATCTTGCGTGTATTTGATGATTTTCTTATTGTAACTTACACGTTGTCATTTCAAAGCAATGGCGGTACGATAAATGATAATCTAGTGTCTACAAATGCCATATTAGCATCAGTTAACAACGGCCATCAATAGTATGAGATTATAGGACTCATCCTCTGATTGATAGCCGAAGCGTCAGTCTGGCCACTGCGGCCGCGCGGTGAGGTCGCGTGCTGCGCGTCTCGCCGTCCGTGTTGTGCGCGAGTTTGTTTACTTCCTTCGAGCGCGAGTAGTTACCTCCACGTTCACTGCAGCGACATGGCTCACCTTAGAAAGAACACCGTCAAGATCACGTTCCAAGCTGAATATCCAAGACCACGAGCTTACGAAGTAGAATAGTTTCTTCGCGACGAACTACGACTAGATCCACAGCAAATTGTTGGAATACATTTTTCGATCATTGCAAGTGTCGTCTACGTTAAGATGATTACCGAAGAAGCATGCAGAAAAGTGGTTAGCGGAGCAGCAGCAAAACTACAATTCAGACACTCAGATGGACATATAGGAGCTGTTAATATTGAACTTGCAGGACTAGGTATAAAGACCCTCAGGGTATTTGAACTACCCTTTGAGGTAGCCGCCGACCAAGTCATCTCGGCACTTACACCGTACGGCACAGTCATCAACCACGTCGCGGAGAAATGGCAGTCCTTTACGACGTATCCAGTACTCAATGGAGTACGGCAGGTCAAAATCGATCTCCGCAAACATGTCCCCTCCTACCTAAATATTGCCGGCTGCCGTGCCATTATCATGTACGAAGGACAACCAAAAACATGCTCCGGATGTGGACAAGAGGGACATGTCCGCTCTGAATGTATTCAGAGACGTATCACACAGATTCCAACGGGCGAAGAAGTACAAACAGCCCCTCCATCGATTCTGCCAATGACATACGTACAGGCGACTTTGCCCAGGGCGACGGTTGGAAGTGAGCAAGATACACAACCTCCGCTGTCTGACGGACAAGTTGTCGTGGAACATGACAGCCCTCATACGAACGAGACTACAGACGGATCCGAAGACCAACTGTCAGAACAAAAAGATAATTCGGAACAAACCGAACGAATGGAAGTCGACCCAAGAGTAGTACCAACTAAAGCCTTCCTTTCGGGAAGCACTGAAAGATTGGATACACCAGAACACTCTGACTCGGAGAAGCATGTTCGAAAACAAAAATCGCCCCGCAGACACAAGAAACGCCGACGCACACCGACTGACGAATGTCTTGAGAAGACAGATACAGTCGATCATTCCGATGAGGATTGTGACGTGACACACATCACAACAGAGGCACCGAATGTTACTGCTCCCACTCTCAACACTGACAAGATAAAAATTTCTATACATAACATTCCACGTGGTGATGGAAAGTACGATGGATCACCGTCCCAGCTTCCAGAAAATACGGAAGGGGAGCCCTCAGCAACCGATATCACGAACCCACAGCCTCTTTCTAATAGCCCGTGGCATGAAGAAGTGGAAGAACAAGACATGACGGACACTTTACTTACAACAGAAAGGGATCCCACGCCCCTACACCCACTTCAGACGGAATGACTCTAAGAAAGGGTGGCATCGAGGCGATATCACTCTTTTCCACCACCCACACTGTTGCACGACATGGATTTACAGGGTGAGAAGCAGTCATACCGATTCGCGACTATCAACATCAACACAATTAGGTCGCCAGTGAAGCTGTCATTGTTACGTGACGCACTTTATGCGGCTGATATAGACGTGGCCCTACTACAAGAAGTGTACGTGCTTGGTTTCTCGGACTTATTTGGATATACTACATACATATCACATGCGTCCGATACGGGTAGCGGAGTTGCAGTACTTCTCAAAGAAGGTTTAATAGCCACTGACGTACGCTATCTACCTAATGGCAGGGGCATGGCTCTCACAGTGCAAGGGATACACCTAGTAAATGTGTACGCACCGTCGGGTACAAGCAAGAGGCGTGAACGTTCGGTCTTTTTCTCTGAGGACTTGACACAACTATGTCAGGGCAGAATCGATGATATGGTTATCGGGGGAGATTTTAACTGTACACTATCCCCGAAAGACCAAATTCCCCATCACTCACCATGTCCGGCACTCTGCGCTATTATTCGCAATCTCGATTTGGTTGACACGTGGGAAATCATGCACGCTAATAGACCTGGCTTCACGCATTTTACGGAACATTCGTCCAGCAGAATCGACAGGATATATATCTCCCGCTCTCTCATTCATGCGGCCACTGCAGCAGAATTGTGGCCGGCAGCTTTCACCAACCACACAGCATATATCTGTAACATCACGCTTGGAAGACAACGAGTGTGGAGAAGTCGTAGCCCTTGGAAACTGAACATTGCTCATCTGTCCTCGCCGGAATGTCGATCGGCGGTGTGCGAAGCGTGGAGCTGGTGCTTACGACGACGTGAAGCGTACACATCAGTCTTACAGTGGTGGTTGGAATGTGCCAAACCGAGACTTCGTCGCACATTGATGACCTTTAGTAGGGAAGCTGCTTCATGGAGACGCAGCACCACAGAGTTTTACTATGCCATACTGAGGGAGTGTTCCGTTATGCCTCCATCTCCAGAACATCAGATGATTGCCAACAGTGCGAAAGCAAAGATCGTAGCTTTGACACGTCGACACTTGGAAGGTACGATCGTTCGTACACGCCAAACAATTGGAATCAATAATGAACGACCCTCTATGTACCACATAGCAGCGGAACGGAAACGCAGGCTGAAGTCCTTAATCCGCGAGGTGACGACAGAAGATGGCGTACGTCACGACACGCAACGAGCTATAAACGACGTATTCTTCAAACACTACTCTCGCCTGTATACAGAGGAGAGATCCGATCCACAACTCATTGATGCTGTCGCTGGGTTAATACAGGACACGATCCCTCTCGAGCTCCAACAAGAATTGTTAGAATCGATCTCTGAAGACGAATTTGTGGATGCCATTGGAAAAGGAGCACCCAACAAGACACCAGGACTGGATGGCTTACCGCTGGAATTTTATAGGACGTTTCAGGGACTTCTGGTACCTACAATGACGATTATCTGCCAAGAGCTTATGACGCCTACGATAAAACTTCCGGCTGGTTTCACGAAAGGTGTGATTATCCCGATACATAAACCACGTGGAGGATCGCACATCACAGACTACAGACCACTAACTCTGCTGAACTGTGATATGAAAATATTCACACGTTTATTGGCGGCTCGTATGCGGCGCACGGTATGTCATGTTCTATCGGCGGATCAGACATCGATGGGCGGGACCCATAATATAGGCGCCGCCCTGTGTCGCTACAGAGACCTCATTGCCCTTGCCAAGTTGCGTCGCATACCGGGAGCCTTGCGGCGATAGACTTTAGTCAAGCAATTGATCGAGTCAATCACACGTACTTAACTACTGTTCTGCGGAAAATGCAGTATCCGGATACCTTCATTGAGGTGATACTGCGTCTTCTTCGTAGTGCATCATCAAAAGTACTTGTCAACGGTAGACTGTCAAACCCCTTACCCATCCAACGCTCTGTTAGACAGGGATGCCCACTATCAACGATACTATATGCGCTGGCCTTGGAACCTTTGTTGTGTGGGCTGAGGAACCGCCTAACAGGATTGACTCTTGGAGACTATGTTTTTAGCTGCACCGCGTACGCAGATGATCTAGTGTTAACGATTCGAGACGCACAAGATGTACACAGAGCTATGGAATGCTTACCACATATGGTAAAGCATCGGGGAGCCGCGTAAACGCACAAAAATCGGCTGCGCTGAATATTGGCACCGGGATGACACCAGAAAGCGTCGCTCCATTCAAACTGTGCGACACAATTCGCTGTCTAGGTATCGAATTCACAAATGACATCTCACGCACGGCGGTGCTTAATTACCGGAAACTATTACAAAATATCCGTGCCGGACTTATGGATCACCGACTCCGGGCTTTGGACATACATCAACGAACTGAATTTATAAATGTATATCAAGCATCCCGACTGCCGCATATGGCGCAGACATTGCCTATGCCAAAACACATAGCAAGTAGCCTAATGGCGGCATTCGGATCATTCGTCAGTTACGGAATGATATTTAAAATAAAATACGAATCCCTCACCCTACCAAAGGAACGTGGAGGACTAGGACTTGTTAATGTTCATGACCGAGCGATATCCCTCTACGTAGGTATGCACCTCAAGTTGTGGAAGCGTAGCCCGTCCAGTCTCACGGGCCTACTGATAGAGGCTTTGGCACCGACTTCCCTCGACCCACCGGTGGAGCTGACTAAAATACCGACAGTATTTTCCTATTTTGGGAGTTTTTATCTAGAATACAGCTACATTAAGAGCGTCCTACCTGTTACTCGCTTACCAATGGCCAGAGACATCTATCGCATCCTGCTGCAGCGCCGGGAACCTAATATTATGGAAATGAAACATCCCAATGTGCACTGGAGAGTGGTTTGGCGCACAGTGAATGCACCAATGCTGGACTCCGACGTACGATCGACTTGGTACGTGACTGTCAACAATAAACAGGTGAATAGAGAGAGACTCCATAAGATTCATCTAACTGATTCGCCAATGTGCGTGAAATGCGACGTAACAGACACTGACGAGCACCGACTACTTTGCGGGCCGGCGGAAGAGATCTGGTATTTTGTGCGCCAAATTCTGGCTCTCTTTTTACGGGTGTCACCAGCTGCTGTCGATTCACGCATATTATTATATCCGGACAATACCTACTACCCAAGGACAAAATACAATGCTGTCACGTGGATAAGAGGCCACGCAATCCATTACTTGCTTGGAAGTGGTGTCATAGGGGTGATGGATTTCTGGAACTACCTCAACGAACGTCACTGTGCAGTTTTGAAAAATCCGAAGTACGGTCAATATTTTTCGAACTTCTTGAAGAGCATCTTTCACGATCCGCCCCGCAGCTGGATCATTCATGGCAAGAGATGAAAAAAAAAAAAAACGTGAACAGATTAACGGTAACTCCAAAATATTTCGAGAAGACATGCTATGAATATTTGGCAGCGGAAATCGTGGAGTGAAACGTAGAATATGCGGGCTTCAAGGATGTTGATTTCTTTTTCATACTTATTTTCTCCTATTTCTTTTCTTTTCACAACAGAAGCCCGCCATAAACAGATGGTTTTATTTTGTTAGTATTACAATCCCAAAATAAAAGAAGTTAATAAGTATTTAATTTTAAAAAAAAGGGAAAATGTCCTCTTCAACCCAAAAGAAATCCTACCTCCAGCATAAAAAAAAAGGGGGACTGAGGCCAAAAAAAAAAAAAAAAAAAAAAAAAAAAAAAAAAAAAAAAGGTGACTGAGGAATTAAAAAAAAAAAAAAAAAGCGTAGTGGGCGAGACGTTAGACTGTCATGCCAAAGGTCGGTTGTTCGGAACCCGTCACTATCAAATTTTTTTTTCCTAAAAGTTTTTCAGACACTCTTATTAACTAATTTTTTATTATTTAGATTATTATTTTGGTCCAAAATGTTTGCAAAAACTTATAAAACTACAAATATAAAGTGGGCCGTAAAACACGTCCGTGTGATTTTTGTATTTCTTACACTTCCTAATGTTTAGTTTAGTATAATTTTTAGTCGTTCCGATATATAATTTTATCTCCTGATGATGCTTAAAACAAGCGAAACCTGTTGAATAATAAAGTGGCGTAATATACAGCTCAAGGCTTAAAATAATATATCCAAAATGTATCTAGCTTCGGGCTAGAGCTGTGCAACCATTGGCTCTGAGCGCGTCTATCGAGTTCATGACTCGCTTTGTTCGTCTGGAAGAAAAACCCCGAGCTAGCACATACCCAGCTAACCCCATTGTGGCCAAACTCGTCGCATTGGTCCAGCACGCCGGCATGTAGCACTTGAAACCTAATCCTAATTCGGATCAGAGTTTTATTTAACATATTATTTGCATGATGATTTCATTTATTTACTATTTTGAAGTTATTCAAGTTAATATGATTTAACTGGTGAATAAAAATATTGCAATTTGATTGGCAATTTTAATTTCACAATGTGTTAAAGAAATTTCGTCTCAGTAATGCTTTTTTTTTTTTTTTTTTTTTTTTTCAAAATGTTATACCAACTTGTGATTCTTCAGTTTCTCCCGGCGTATTTGATAATCAAAATATCCACGGGTGCACTGCCGGTCTATAGTGTCCAACGGGCACAATATTTCGGCGATCATACATGTCGCCATCATCAGGTGAACTGACGGACTGAGCTCCTGGAAACGTGCCGGCACGGAGATCCGCACGCTACGGCTGCTCGTAGGTAACTGGGTTCTAGCTCGGTAGCGGGCTATTTAAATACCCTCGGCCCGCGGAGCGACCCCTCCGCGGTCGTGGAACCGATTGCGCCGGCGTCTGAGATGACGTCGGTGCGAGGGCCCTGTCCGCCGTGGTCGTCACTTCGTTACGTTTGCTAGATTTACTCTTAATTAACCCAATCTCTGGTTGCCTAGCTTTGCTAAGATTATAGTCACAGTCACGGTTTATGAGGTCGTCACTTGTGCAAATTTCAATGGCCTCTCTAACGACGCAGTCCCAGTATCTCGACGTCTGTACCAGAATCCCAGTGCTTTCATACTCCGACAAACAATGTTCAGCGACCGCCGACTTGCTCGGATACATCAATCGTGTGTGCCTATGGTGTTCAACGCATCGATCCTCGACGGTACGCATCGTCTGTCCAATATATGACTATCCACACTGACACGGAATCTGGTACACGCCGGCCTTCCTCAAACCGAGATCACCAGAGCACGAATTTTATTCGGCGGACAAAAACCAGTTCCATCTTGGTGTTTTTTCAAAATGCGGGCGATCTTCCCCGAGAGTGCGCCGGTATATGGAACGAACGCAGTGCCTACATCCTCCCTCGTGTTTTCATCCGTTTCCACAGGTTGTGTTGTAGTGGTTGGGCGGAGAGCCGGCTGAAACTGCCACTCTGAGTACCCATTTTTTCGAAATACAGTTCTCAGGTGTTCCAATTCCTGGGGTAGACTCTCTGCGTCGGAGATAGTGCGCGCCCTATGTACTAGAGTTTTAAGTACCCCATTCCTCTGTGAAGGGTGGTGACAGCTGTCTGCGTGTAAATACAGATCAGTGTGCGTTGTCTTCCGATATACACTATGACCCAGGGTGCCATCAGCTCTTCTCTTGACCAAGACGTCAAGGAACGGCAATTTACCCTCCGTTTCAGTCTGCATAGTGAATTTGATGTTGGGGTGTATGGACTTCAGATGTGTAAGGAAGTCAAGGAGTTTATCCATACCATGTGGCCAGATGACGAAAGTGTCGTCCACGTAACGGAAAAAGCAACTAGGTTTCCATTCAGATGATGCCAGGGCTTCCTCCTCGAAATTCTCCACGTACAAATTTGCGACCACAGGGGAGAGTGGGGTACCCATGGCGACTCCATCCGTTTGTTCGTAGTATTCGCCATTGAAAAGAAAATACGTGGAGGTCAAGACATGCCTAAAAAGTTCGGTGGTCTTCTCGTCAAATTTCTGACTCCGCGGCGGGCAGGGGGGGGGGGCTGATGACCAGAATAGTTAAGTCCCATAGATTTACAAACATTTGAACGTTTTGAGTATCGAATAATCTGAACTCTTCACTAGGTCCGTTCACAAGGTAACTCGTCTAATCACAGAGAGAACTGGTGGACGAGTGACCAAAATACACAATCTGAATGCGTGCAGATGATCTGCTCAGATCTTCACTGCAACCGAGAAGATGTTACAGAGAAACTACGAGCCATAGCACGAATTCAAATGTAATTTATAAATATCAAACGTAATAGTAGACACAGTTCATTAGCTTAAATTGGAGCATTCGAAAGACGCTGCCTGTCTGTGGGCTCGAAACTTCGACTCGGCACACACGCATGTAGTTCCCCAAGCAGAACGCCTACCGTTCTTGCTCTGCTGCTCAGTAGTAACAAGCACGTACCAATTGTGTAAGAACTACACTGCCAATTTTAAAATGCGTTTGTCTCAAACTTCAAATGTTTATCAAGCTTATGGGACTTAACTACGGGGTCATCAGTCCCTAAACTTACAAACTACTTATGAACTACTTACGAACTAGGACGGCACAAATATCCATGCCCGAGGGGGGATTCGAACCCCCGACCGTAGTGGCCGTGCTGACCGTGACTGGAGCGCCTCAGTCACCTCGGCCACCGCGGCCGGCTCAAACTCCAAGGTCCTCTTACATATGCAGTTGTAGTAAACGAGATAATGCAGTGAATCGAGTGAACCATTTCTCTAAATTATAAAGACAAAACCTTCTGCCGTATCTACGAATGACAGATCGACGAAACAGCTACGAATCTAAATTTTCATACTGACGTGTTTCTTACCGCACTCTTTCTCGTGAGGTATCTAAAGTGGAAAGCCGGCCGCGGTGGCCGAGGGGACTGAGGCGCTCCAGTCACGGTCTGCACGGCCACTACGGTCGGGGGTTCGAATCCCCCATTGGGCATGGATATTTGTGTCGTCCTTAGGAAAAGCTAGTTGATAAGTAGTTTTAAGTTTAAGGACTGATGACCCCGTAGTTAAGTTCAAATGTTCAAATGTTTGTAGAACTTATGGGACTTAACTACGGGGTCATCAGTCCCTAAGGTTACAAACTACTTATGAACTAGCTAAGACTAAGGACGGCACAAATATCCATGCCCGAGGGGGGATTCGAACCCCCGACCGTAGTGGCCGTGCTGACCGTGACTGGAGCGCCTCAGTCACCTCGGCCACCGCGGCTGGCTCAAACTCCAAGGTCCTCTTACATATGCAGTTGTAGTAAACGAGATAATGCAGTGAATCGAGTGAACCATTTCTCTAAATTATAAAGACAAAACCTTCTGCCGTATCTACGAATGACAGATCGACGAAACAGCTACGAATCTAAATTTTCATACTGACGTGTTTCTTACCGCACTCTTTCTCGTGAGGTATCTAAAGTGGAAAGCCGGCCGCGGTGGCCGAGGGGACTGAGGCGCTCCAGTCACGGTCTGCACGGCCACTACGGTCGGGGGTTCGAATCCCCCATTGGGCATGGATATTTGTGTCGTCCTTAGGAAAAGCTAGTTGATAAGTAGTTTTAAGTTTAAGGACTGATGACCCCGTAGTTAAGTCCCATAAGCTATACAAACATTTGAACATTTTTTTAAGTGGAAAGTCACGTGCTTTAAAGAACAGTAGTTTCGCGGAAAAGTAAGGACAAAAACTGTAGTATACCTAAGGTTATATCAATCTCTTGATATTCTGAAGAGTTCATTCTACTGTCAGTCGGTAACATACTTCCCCTTACTATAATGAAAGCAATAGAGTTTATTTATAAATGAAGCGTTGGTCAGATATTATGAAACCTTCTTTTATGTAAAAGTTTCATACTGCTGGCACGCCTAACGCAAGTAGCATTTCAAAATTATCTGAGGCAAACTGAATATCATTCCGTGTGTTTTATATTCATAGGTTGCTGTGTAAGAAGTAAATTTGTTTATCCGAAATCGCCGCGCTGTCAAGCGTCCCTGTTACCTCCGGTGCAGAACTCGCACCGGCCCCAAGCACCGATTCGACAACGAGGCATTCGATATGATTGAGTAGAATATAGCACTGAACCGCGTTACCTCAACTGCTCACTGAAATGTGCGCAACTTAATTTCTTTACAAGGACCGTATTCTTTGTGATATATCGTTTTGCTCATACAGAACTTCAAATGTGACTGTTCCTAGTTTACAATACTGTGCATTGAATTAAACCGGCCGCCCGCGGTGGCCGAGGGGACTGAGGCGCTTCAGTCACGGTCTGCACGGCCACTACGGTCGGGGTTCGAATCCCCCCTCGGGCATGGATATTTATGCCGTCCTTAGTGTTAGCTAGTTCATAAGTAGTTTGTAAGTTTAGGGACTGATGACCCCGTAGTGAAGTCCCATAACCTCTACAAACATTTGGACATTTTTTTAAAATACAGGAAGCAAGATGGCGTATACCAGGGAGAGTTCTGGGCGAGGAATGTCATATGACACTTCCTATCGCCTGGTATACGTAAAATCATGAGACGGTGTCAAATTGCCGGTATTTTTGTAAATATTTCTGTAACGGAGTGAGTTTCGAAAAAGACATAAGAGAGGAAAGGTATAGATAATTTTCTCCTCTACAAATTATGTTATTCAATTTTCGTGTACTTTGAATGGCTTGTTTGGAGTTAAAATTACAATTACATTTACGAACGGCTTTTTTTTATTGTTTCTGGCGTACTTTTTGCCCGAAAAATTTGAAAAAGAGAGGTTCTGGTCTGGAAAATAAAAGAAAACCTAAATCTTGATGGCAGGAGGTGGATTTGAACCACCGTCCTCCCAAATGCGATTCCAGTATGTTTCCAGTGCGCCCCTTGTCACCTCGCTCAGTATCTTATGAACAAAACATAGAAATATTTTGCCATTAGTCCCTTCTGTAAAAACGCAAGTAGGAGACGTTATATACGTAGTCACAGCTATTTATATTGCTGCACACATTTTTAAGCGCATTCATCAGCCAATTTTATCCGATAAGTTTTCCCAATTTCCAAAAAACTTGTGTTATTTAGTTTTTTCAACAGTGTTCAAATCAAATAAAACACATGACAAAAAGGATTAATTCATTAGACGTCCCGAATAATGTTACTAATGTGTTTTGAAAAGTTATGAACCCCTGACTATTGGTTATGGTTAGAGTACCGTTCTCCCTGTATGGCAGGAGAGTAAAGTTACTGAGACCAATAGCTTTATTACTTTTCTGGTACCAAACTGTACTTCGTTATCCACCGGAATTCATTTCGTTTCTTTAATAACGTTTCACGGATTTACGTTTCAGCCGATAATATCGTTATTCCAGTACCGTTATTCCTTTTCTGTCGCCAAATATTGTTACGTTCCGATTCTCAATTGATTTTGTTATTGTGATAATGTTACATCGCATAACGTTTTAGCTGATAATAACGTTATTCCGCTACCGCAGGACAATAACGGTACTATTTAAATGGAACGCGTAACAAAACGGTTTAAAAAGTTACGGCTTCCGAATAACGTTACTAATAAGTTACGTTAAGTTACAGACCCTGTGATATTTCTGGCCGCTGGTCGTTTCTTTGCTAACATCGTACGTGTCTTAAACGCAGAAGAAAGACAGAAGTGCAGCATATGTTGAAATGTGGGGTGGGGAGCAGTAGCATATGGCACAGTAGGTGCTGGTTCCCGTGGGAAAGCCGGCCTATGTTACTGGTTCTCTCCCCGCATTGGCTGCTGCATTTCACGTCACGTGATTTCTTTAGAAATTAGTTTTGTTTATTATATACTAAATATTAATTATTCAGAGCTGAGTATTTGTGATAAATATCTCTCAAGGACAGGCTAGGTTTTGGCAGTTTAAAACGTTTAAGGAGCCTTCTCTTATTGTAACAAGAAAAGATTTTGCAGAAAGCGCGCGACGGCCCTGTTTTGGCGCGAAATAGAGCGTCAGGTGTCCTCTCGCAACGCGCCGCAGTTTCAGTCTCGAGCTGACCTCTATACGCGCCGGACCGCGCCGGTCATGAGTAAAGATTTGCGTAAATGTGATAACAGTCGAGGTCTCAACATGAACTATGGGCAGCATAGGCCGTATAATATTAACAATAGTTGCTCTTTGTTTTATTATTTAGTTAATAAATGGCATCCCTGACAATTAAAAATCTCGCGAGTCGCTTCTTATGCTTCCATCATACAGAACTTATTTTAGCCTCAGTTGTATGCTGTACAAGAACCAACGACCTGTGTGCTGTCTTCTGCGCTGGGGACACAACTATAGAAGACAACAGGTTAGTCAGAACTCTATGCTTTCCATAAAGACTTGGACAGCCACTACGGCACCTCGTGCGTACTGTAGGGCGGTACAAACGCACACTGCTACGCAACAGCATCCGCAAGGATGTGGAGGTTTTAGGGGACTTGTGGGAGGAAGCAGTACTAACTTCTCCGTCCGCAAATAAAACCCTAGGAAGCTTGTAACCCCAGCCACTGCTCCCGCGATGTGGCTAACTCTCTTCACCAAATTTCCGGCACCCATATTACGGATCTGCTGCGGCGTCTACAATTGGCGCGGCAGACGGTAAAGATACGCTGACATTGTTCCGAGTGGATCTCGCGGGAAAAATGGACAGGATCCCAGAGTCTTATTTTTCACAGAAAGGAACGGTTCCCTTCGCTGAGGATTCTAGGAAACCGAGGCCGGCCAACTCAAGCATAACTAATTCTCCGGTGCCAACGTGCGCCCCTGAATATGAAGCCGTAGCACTGAATACTAACTTTCCCGAAAGTCCCTCGGACGTCGAGCAAAAACTGCTTCTTGGCCAGCGTAGCTTGCTGCAGCGAATACATAGGGTGTCCCATAGCGTGCTCCTCGGCGAGCTGGCGTTCCCGTCTGCTTTCGCAGAGCCCGCAATTCCGAACACCGACCGTTCCCAAGCAATATGCATTCCCACCAAACTAAAATGTTTGCAGAACCTTATCCTTTTCGCAGTATAATTATTATTTTTCATACGTTCAGAGATACGGACAATTTAGGGCGTGTTTGGCATAAAGGAGAAAGGTACATTTTAATTCTTCACTTCATTCCGAGACCTTTTAATTTTCAGATGACTTCATGACCTTCTTTTCGGGTGCCTGCTTCGTGCAATCTCATCAGATTGAAGAGTCGTAATTTACTGTATGTGAATGTCAAAAACTTTTGTATTTTCATACAGCCATGGTTGATTTCGGCTTGAGATTTGGTGATGTGGGAAGAACTGCTGCTTTTACATTGAACAACGTGCAGAAGAGGAGCCAGTACAATGTCATGCCCTGTTTGTAATGCCAAGAGACGAAACTGCTTATGTCATCGGTTGTTAGACTTATAAGTACTTACTTACTTACAATAGGGACAACATACACAAACGTATACCCGAGGAATAACTTGAACCTCCGAAGGGAGCGGCCACGCAATCGGTGGCATGACGCCTTAGACCACACGACTATTTCCATGTGACTCTCTGGCTAATACCCAGCAGGTGTGAAGAACTTAGATGTTTTGATTCTTATGGGAGAGCTTATGAGAGAGATTTACTCAGGTTCATGCATTATCATTTCGTTAGATGTAATTTCTGATCTTTATTTGTCTGGAATAGAGAATGTACAGTCAGCGTTTCCCCCCTGAGGGTTCGGGGGTAAAAATAGGCCCGCGGTATTCCTGCCTGTCGTAGGAGGCGACTAAAAGGAGTTTTCATACGTTTCCATCTTTGGTCCCCTATGTGGGTTTGACCTTCCATTTTCAAAATATTCTCAGAAGAGCGAACCATTTGGGGAAGGACACCTTACTTGGTGCAACATGTACTTCTCGTGCCATGCCATATTATGCACCCATCGTGGAATGGATTTGCGACTGCGGTTTCTATTCTGCAACTGGGCATGCCATTTCTTTTTCCATGCAAGTCCCGTCCATTGTACACTGATATCCCAGCACCCTCCTTTATGATGGTTCACATAGCGCCAGAAAGCCAGCACGGTAGCCAGCCCGTTGTGGTGGGGTCGTCATGTACCCTCTTGGCTGTAGCCCCCTGACAACAAAGGGATCGCTCTACCGATGCCAGAGCTGTATACTCCTCATGCAAGACAAGGAGTCGATGCTCGTCTCTGTGGGGCATCAGGACTCCCGGCAAAGATCATCCCGCCAGGTGACGTTGCTGTGGCTGGGTGGCGCCCATGAGGAGAGCCCCTGATCGGAGTGGGTGGCATCGGGGCGGATCACCCGCAATGAAGAGACAAAAATGGGGTTACGTTGGCGGACGTACAACCGCCATCTCCAAGAAGGGAAAGTTTAATGCTTCCACGTACGAACCCCAAACGTTCCCCTCCCTGACCGCGCCTTGAGAGGGACATCGGGCTGCAAAACAGGGTGAAGATTATGCTCCTAGATATCTCGTGTGCAGCAGTACTGATGGGGACTCATTCTCGGCGACCAAGCCTCAGTTCTTTGTGGAACATCTGGAGGACAGGTTTGGGGAAGTGGACTTAATATCTAAAATGCGCAACGGTTCTGTTCTCATCCACACAGCATCCCCTGTTCAGTAACGGGCGCTACTCGCTTTTGACAAGCTGGGTGACGTTGCGATGACCATCACTCCCCACAATATGGTTCAGGATGTAATTTTCCACAGGGATTTGTTGCTCCAGACGGACGACGAGCTACGGGCAAACCTTGAACGACGAGGCGTTCATTTTATCCGGCGCGTCCATAGGGTTCCAAAGAAAAATAGGGTCACAACTGGTGCCTTCATCTTGGCCTTTGAGGGTGATACATTGCCCGAAAAGGTCAAGGTGATGGTTTACCGTGTTGACTTGCGGCCTTATATTGCTCCCCCTGTGAGGTGCTTTCAATGCTGGAAGTTCGGCCACATGTCTTACCGTTGCATGTCCAGTGCTACATGTAGGGACTGCAGGCGTCCAGCACATCCGGACGCCCCATGTAAACCGCCTCCCATCTGCGTCAACTGTGGTCAGAACCATCCTCCCTGCTCGTCGCAATGTCCCGAACTTCAACGGGAGCGGAAAATTACAGAGTATAAAACCCTGGACCGTATATCCTATAATGAGGCAAAGAAAAAGTTTGACCGTCTGCACCCTGTAACAATGAAAAACTCATTCGCAGCAGTAACTTGGCGGCGGCAGTATTTTCTACTTCACTGTTTCTGTGGGCCCCCATGGCCGCCAACCTAAGCCTGCCCCCACGGTGGTTGGGGGTTATCCTTCCACAGGTCCCAAGGTGAAAGCCTTGGGGTCAGCTACCACCACTCCGCCGGAGAAAGAACAACCTTCTCCGGCTTCCCTCACACGGAAGGGGTCCCTTGGGACACTTCCTTCCGGCAGTGTCGATATCGACACTAACCGGCAGCAGGCGCGCTCGCAGACTGCTGGTCGCAGGGTTTCGCGCTCCTCCTCAGTCCCTGTGGCTGAGTCTGAGGAGCACCTTCCACCGGCGAAGCCCCCGAGGGAACGGAGGGGTAAATCAAGGCCAAAGAAGGGCACTATACAAGAGACCACGGTGGCTTCCGTGCCACCACTCCCCTCCACCTCCACCTCTACTTCTGAGGATGAGGTGGAGATTCTTGCATCACCCGAGGGCCTCGCTCTCGAGGACGCCCTTGAAAAACTGGGCACTGATGCTGATAAACCTCCGTCGGTGGCTGCTGAGATATGACCCGCCGATTTGTCTCATTCATGTCTTCCCAGCACTCAAACAATGTCATTCTCCAGTGGAACTGCAATGGTTTCTTCCCCCACCTGGCTGAGCTACGGCAGCTTCTGAGCACGACACCTGCTTTCTGCATTGCTCTTCAGGAAACCTGGTTTCCAGCAATGTGCACCCCTGCCCTTTGTGGCTACAGGGAATTTTACTGCAATCGTAGCATATATAACAGGTCTCAGGTGGAGTGTGTGTGTAAGGTCCTCACCTCTGTGTATAGTGAACCCGTGCCCCTTCCAACACCATTAGAAGCAGTGGCTGTCAGGGTGAGGACCACACAGGTGTTTACCGTCTGCAGTATCTACTTGCTGCCAGATGGTGACGTATCTGTGAACGTCTTTGCTGCACTCGTAGCTCAACTACCCCCACCTTTCTTACTGTTGGGCGACTTTAATGCCCACAGTCCCTTGTGGGGTGGTTCTACGATCTCTGGTCATGGCAGGGTAGTCGAGGACTTCCTAAATCAACACGAACTCTGCCTCTTGAATACAGGTGCCCCACACATTTTAGTGTGGCACATTTTCGGCCATTGATCTGTCGATCTGCAGCCACAGCCTTCCACCATCTCTTCACTGGAGAGCACATGACTTGTGTGGCGGTGACCATTTCCCCGTTTCTTTGTCACTCCCACATCGCGAGTCCCCAGCACGCCCACCCAGGTGGGTTCTGCACAAGGCTAACTGAGAAAACTATACTTCTGCTGCCATCGTTGGCCCTCCACCACTCGAGAACATCGATGTAGTGGTCGAGAGCGCCACGCATTCTATTATTTCTGCTGCAAACGCTACCGTTCCGCGTATATCCACGGCGTATGACAGTGCCGTGGTGGTCGCCGGAGGTCGCTGAGGCCATTAAAGACCGGCATCCCTCTCAGGAGCACCTTATCAATTTTAAACTGCTCGTGCTCGCCAGCTTATAAGAAGACGGAAACAGGAGTGCTGGGGGAGGTACGTTTCCACTATTAGGACAGGTACCTCAGCCTCGCAGGTCTGGAGTAAAATCAGGCGGCTATAGGGATTACAGACGCTAGCAGGAATCCCTGGGATCTCAACAAATCGAGTTATATGTACGGACCTGGCCACACTTGCAGAGATGTTTGCCGGGCATTATGCTCGTGCCTTTGCCTCTGCCAATTATCTACCGGCCTTCCGTACAGTAAAGGAGAGGGTAGAACGCCAGTCTCTCTCCTTTCTTACCCGCCGCTCTGAATCTTACAACACACCTTTTACTGAGTGGGAGCTCCTCAGTGCTCTTACTTTATGTCCTGACACGGGACCTGGGCCTGATAGCATCCATAGCCAAATGCTGAAGCATCTCTCAGCAGATAGTCGGCGTAATCTACTTGCGGTCTGCAACTGCATTTGGTGTGATGGTGTTTTCCCTTCACGGTGGCGGGAGAGTATCATCATCCCAGTGCTTAAACCCGACAAGCATCCTCTTTCCTTGGATAGCTATCGGCCCATTAACCTGACTAACGATCCATCGAAACTGTTGGAGCGGATGGTCAGTCGGCGGTTGTGTTGGATTCTTGAGACTCGGTGATTATTGGCTCCATGCCAGGGCGGTTTTCGCCTAGGTCGATCTACCACCGACAATCTGGTGTACCTCGAGTCTGCAATCCGCACAGCCTTTTCCTGGCGCCACCACCTTGTTGCCGTCTTTTTCGATATGCACAAAGGATATGATACTACCTTGCGACGACACATCCTCAACACTTTACATGACTGGGGCCTCCGTGGCTCTCTACCGATTTTTATCCAGAATTTTTTAGCTGTCCGTACCTTTCGTGTTCAAATTGGTGCCTCCCTGAGCACCTCTCATATCCAGGAGAATGACGTTCCTCAGGGCTCGGTTTTAAGCGTTTCATTATTTTTAGTTGCCATCAACGGTCTGGTGACAGCGGTTGGACTGTCGGTCTCCCCTTCTCGGTACGCTGATGACTTCTGTATCTCTTTTAGTTCCTGCAGCACACAGGTTGCCGAGCGTAGGTTGCAAGGTGCTATTCGGAAGACGCAGACCTTGGCGCTTACTCATGGCTTTCAGTTTTCTGCCACCAAGACCAGAGTGATACACCTCTGTCGACGTCGGACCGTTCACCCTCACCCTGAACCATATTAACGACGAACTCCTGACAGTAGTAGACTGGTCTTTGACGCTCGGCTGACGTGGCTCCCCCACATTCGTCAGCTGAAACAGGTGTGCTGGCACCGTCTCAACCTACTCCGGCACCTGGGTCATAAGACCTGGGGTGCTAACCGCTCGACGCTGTTGCGGCTTTACACAGCACCGGTGCAGTCTCATCTCGATTTTGGATGCATTGCCTATGGGACTGCGGCACCTTCTGCACTGCATCTCCTGGACCCCATTCACAACTGTGGGGTCCGCATAGCGACGGGCGCTTTCCGCACCAGCCCGGTGAACAGTTTACTAGTGGAGGCTGGGATCCCACCTTTGGGGATCCGCGCCGGCCGCGGTGGCCGAGGTGACTGAGACGCTCCAGTCACGGTCAGCACGGCCACTACGGTCGGGGGTTCGAATCCCCCTTTGGGCATGGATATTTGTGCCGTCTTTAGTCTTAGCTAGTTCATAAGTAGTTTGTAAGCTTAGAGACTGATGACCCCGTAGTTAAGTCCCATAAGTTGTACAAACATTTGGATCCGCCGCCAACACCTGCTCGCTGCTTATGCAGCCAACGTATATTGCTCCCCAGGCCACCCAAACCGTAGTCTTCTCTTTTCGGATGTGGTCGTCCCCCGCCATCAGCGACGCCCCAGGTCAGGTCATACGATAGCCTATAGAATTCGGACCCTCCTCTTGGAACTTGAGTCTTTGCGCCTTCCATCTCCATATCGGGTCCATGTGCGTACACCTCCGTGGTGTATGCCAAGGCCGTCTACTCGGCTGGACTTGGCCCATGGGCCCAAAGACTCAGTTCCACTGGAGGCGCTCCGCCGTCAGTTCTCGGCTGTCATAGCGGAGTTCTCTGGTTATGACCTGATCTACAGCGATGGTTCAATAGTTGATGGCTGTGTGGGATTTGCGTATACTCACGGTGACCATGTGGAACAGCACTCTCTGCCGAATGGCTGCAGTGTTTACACTGCAGAGCTAGTGGCAATTCATAGAGCTCTCGTGCATATCCGGTCCTGCTCAGGCGAGTATTTTGTTGTTTTCAGCGACTCCCTGAGCAGCCTCCGAACTCTGGAGCAGTGTTATCCGCTGTCTACCCTGGTGTTGGCCATTCAGGAGACACTTTATGTCGTTGCACAGTCCGTGCGATCGGTGGTGTTCATCTGGTCTCCGGGTCATGTTGGTATCCTGGGCAATGAACATGTTGACAGGCTTGCCAAGCAGGCTGTCGGTATGTCTAGTCTAGAGATCGGCCTCCCGGCTTCTGATCTCCGTTCATTGTTGCGCCAGCGAGTACGTCAGCTTTGGCATACTGAGTGGCGTAGCCTGAGCACGCCCAACAAGCTCCGGGTGGTCAAGGCAACGACGGCTGCATGGCGTTCCTCCATGCGTGGTTCACGACGGGACTAAGTGGTTTTGTGTCGCCTCCGCATTGGGCATACGTGGCTCACCCATGGACATCTCCTTCGGGGTGAGAACCCGCCCCAATGTCAGTGTGGCGCCCGTCTGACTACCGTCCACATATTGTTGGACTGCCCCGTTTTAGCCGCCTTGCGGAGAAATTTTAACCTCCCTGCTGTTTTGTCAGAAGTTTTAGGTGACGATGCTACAATGGCAGATTCCGTTTTACGTTTTATACGAGCAGGTTTTTTTTTATCATTTTCTCTAACTGGAGATTTCTTTGTGATACCGAGTGGTTGACTTTTCCTTTTTTCATTCTTATGGTCGGTCAACCACAGACATCGGCTATTTTGTTGTAATGTGTCCTTGTGTGATCGTCTCTTTTCGTTTTGTGTCTTGTCATTTTTGATAATGTTTTATGGACTCAGTGGGACTCCTCTCCCACGTCGCATCCTTAAACTCTGGGCGTATTTCTTTAACGTCCATGGATTTACTTTTGGTGCCTAGAGATGGAATGGGGGACTGATGACCATTGTAGTTTAGTCCCACTTAAACAACAACAACAACAGTCAGTGTTTCTTTCTTGTGGATGCATACCTTTGTCCCTATTAATGTCTGATTAGGGCTATTTTGTGAATGTATTTCAGAGTAGGGCAGAATGAATCGCGATTTACACCCACCAATAGACGGGGCTGTACACACATACTCGTTTATGTGGCACCTGTACTGCCATATCTCTCCTCCAGACGCTGCACACACGACGCAGCTTACATGCACAATTCGGAAACGTGCCTCAGTTTCACCGCCCAGGGAAACTGGTTATCAATGTTGTACTCAGCTCTGTTTATGAGGGAAATTTATTAGTAAACTGTACATCAAACTTCGTTTCTTTCCGCAATGAGCATTCATCGAGAAAATCGAACAATGGACAGGCTGCTGCCATCCTCAAGTAGCTTCTTTCTATTTAAGTATTATGTCAACCAACTATCTAAACTCACTTCATTGTAATAAGGATGAACTGCGCTTGAGTGGCCGTGCGCTCAAAGGCGCCTTGCTGTGGAGCTTGCAGTTGCTCCCGATAGGAGGTTCGAATCTTTCCTTGGGCAAGGTTGTGTGTTGTCCTTAGCGTCAATTAGTTTAAGTTCTTTGTAAGTCTAAGGACTAATGACCACTGCAGTTTGGTCATATACCTCTACAAACATTTCAACTTTTCAATGAAAATGAATATAATCTTTAATGCTTCTATAATCTAAATAATTATTTTTAAAACCTGTATTTTCTATAATTATTAAAATTTATTATTGATTACTGTAAAACCCTCATCAAACTATTAGAGATACGGTATTTATATTTAACATGAATTCTTCATCTGGCTTACATGTCATTTAGAGTAAGAGTAGATTCTATATATAATTACAGGCCGTCAACCGCGGCTTTGCTCTTGCTCGTTCCCGCCACCGAGAGCGCCTGGTGAGACTGCCGTGTCCGAGAGTTAGCCGTACCGAGAACGCGGTCCCAGGAGCGAGGAGACTCGACAATCCTGGCAGACTGTACGCATGCGCACTGTCCAAGAAGGTTAGCATATAGGGATACGCCCTTACGCTGAATAAGTGGAGCCTGCCTCCGCCATATTTCTCAGTCTTGGAGAAGTGTTTGTATTGTAAAGCTGATGTTTTATGTAACTTAGAAACAGGAATAATACGTCCGGCGGTTTTACCATTGTGTAAATCTTGCTAAGAGTTCAAATTACCGTAAAAATTTATTTTTCCTATATCATACGATAGTTATTTGTTAGTATTTATTGAAGAAAGTATACAGTTTGAAAGTACATACTTCGCACCGACTTACAATTCAATGCATTAGCAGTAAGATGGTCGACTTGGCGCATTGTTTTAACGGAGAAATAGCATCCCACAACTCACAAAGATGGCGGACAGGCTTCAGCTGACGTATGTGCTAGGCATAAACAATGCCATCTCCCTTTATTTTAACCTCCTTGACACGGCCAAACCACTTCACCGGAGCGGAGTTCTTGTGCACGTTGTAACATCTCTGGAAAGGTCGCAAACAGTGGTCGACGTGAGCGGTCGCGATACGGGCCGCCAGAGGACGCCCGCGAGTATGAGCGCTCACGTGGGCTGCTGAGGCGACAGCCTTTTTGACAGTCGCTCTCCGTCGTTTTCAGTTGCTGTTGAGATCTACTAGCAGTCGTTTTTACTTGGAATTAGTTATTGTATTGCTGCTAGTATCATTTTGTCTAGGTTGAACTGTTTTTGTTAGCAAATGATGAGCTGTAGTTTATGCCAGTTTTGTATGGACCGCGCGTGTTGTTCACTGATGGTTACTTGCTATTAAAATATTATGTTCTCAGTTTCAGACAGTAACAAACTGTACTTAATACTCCCCTTTTCCAATACGTGTTAGCCTGTCCCGAATCCATGGCATCTAACCTGCAATTTTATTAATCACCGTGCTAAATATGGGCTCAGGGACATGGAATTGTTAGGAAACGGCGTTGTTGCCTTCCACACGTAACTAATAAGGTAATTACGTATTTTTCCGGAAAAACGTCTAGCACACATCTACCTAAGTCTGTGTTCACACTGCCGGCCGGTAAGAGACAGATCAAAGGGGGAAATCTACATTCCAATTCTCACGATAAAAAATTTTGACGGTAAATAAGGCCAAAGCACATTGTTTTATCAACCATTTTTTTTCCTTATAAGCATTGCTTGTCTTTAAAAATAGAAAATGTCTGCTTTTCATTCAGCCCGAGTCTTTAGTTTCGTAACGCTCCTCACTCGATTTTTATTAAAGTATGTGCTTAAAACATTTGATTTTTGGAATCATGGTAGTACAACATAACTTTCGAATAGACCATTCGCATTTTCATAATTACTAACAGTCGTTTTTTGAAAACGTTACTTGTCCGGTACATGTGCTTGATATAGAAATTGTGTATTGAAAAAGTTCCATAGTGGGCAGCCTACTGTTCTATGCATTTAGACCATACATTTCAGCGAGTGAATTGGAGCTAAAAGAACAGAAAAGTTTTTTAAATGGTAGTCGCGATGATATCTACCTTCTTCCACAAGTAATTGCGAGTTATCTAAGAGGCGTCAATGCCGCGATCGAAATATTACGAACTCCGCAGATGTTGGGCGTAGTGTGTAGCACTGCGACGCCGAAAAAAAATGATTTTATTGGCACGTATAATGGTCCCTCGTGATCTGTTAATAATCCATAGCCGGGAAGTAACTACAAACTAATTTTTCTTGGTTTGCGACCGATTACAATGGACAATGAACTGCTATGTTTTAGGTAAGATAATCACTTAATAAGATGTATACAACTAGTATGATGTCCACGTCGTACAATTGATGGAATACATTTTTTGTGTTTGGAACTACACGAGAATAATAAATTAATGTAAACTGCGAATTTGCTGTTAATGGACTGAAAAAAAAATTTCTGAAATTCTACTGAATGACTTTCTAGTTGGAGATGATAAACGGAAGAAGCCCAAAAATATACTTACATTTATTGATGCATCTACACCTAAGAAGACTAATACCCTATACAGCCTTCTTTTCATTTTTGCTTTTGTAGCTCTCAGAAAATGTACAAGATGAAAATAATCGTGAATAGTGTCTCACATAAAAGCGCTATCCTTCACGCCCGAAACTAAACTAGGAATAAACTAAATAAAAAAGACTACAGAACAGTAAAATTAAAAACATTTAGTTACCTCGTTATAAAGGATGCTGCAACGTATGGCCATGGGGGTACGTGAGGTATGCCGGTTTTCTTTGCTCTACTGTGTTAACTATCTCCACTTTCAAAGATCTCTAGAAAGTTCTCAGAATTTTTATTTATTTTGTTAGTAAGCTGGCTGAATGGAACTGTTTTCTATGAACATTTCCTAGATCATCTGATGACAATTTTCTTTGTCTCCATGGTACTTTCATTTCCATTTTTCTATTTTAAATGAAAGAAAAATGAGCATATTTAGTTTAGCTTTAGACACTGCAGATCAGTGAATGATGAGAAGCGGGTGTCATTTTGTTTTTTGTTGTGATTTGTTTTTCCCTTCTTGGTGGCCAGCAGCAAGGGATCGTCACCCACTGTCAGTGGAAGATTGAAGGAAAACAGGGATGACCAATATTTGTTCACAGCCGTCTTCTTCAAGCCAGCTAACAGTTAATCGATTTTGTTATTTTATTACTATTGTTTTCACATTGTAGTGACTCACAGAATTATAAGCTGATTAGAAATATGTGGTATGGACTCATCCCATTAATTTCGACCAACATTTAGGAGAGTTTTTCCTTATGTGAACAACTAAAAAACGTTTCTGAATTTTTTATTCATATTACAGAATTAAAAGTAATAGAAGTAAAAACAAACATATTTCACTAAGTTTAATTGAAAAAAAAAAAAAAAATCATGCAGAGAAGCTTCTGTTGATAGCAGGCTGGAGACATGTGATACTTGTGCTTCAGAAACAATACCGTATCCTCAATCTGTTCTCGCCGGCGCCGACTCGCATAATAAATATATCTAATATTCATATAAGGAAAACTCTCCTAAATGTCAATCTAGATACATGGGATGAGTCCATTACCACGTATTTCTAATGTGTACAAAATTCGATGAGTCACTAAAGTGTGGGAGCAATAGTTATAAAATAACAAAATCTATTAACAGTTTGCTGCTGTTATGTTCCTCCGCGTTGTCATCTGCAGCTACGGACTCGCTCTCGTAACGGAACAATTGACTGGGGCGGGGGGGGGGGGCGAGGACGTGGGAGTAGGGCCGATAGGAACTCTGCAACCTCAAGAGGATGATAATAATGATAATAATTTATTGGACAAACACTTAACTTAGTATTTACACTGTGGTGTCGCACAAGTATAAAGTGCGTGCCACCTACTTTCGCCGCGCGCCGCCATGCACGCACGGCGCGGCGTTCTTACGACGACAGCCCTCTGCTGCAACTAAGCTCGTGGCCACGACTGCTGCATCGTTCACTTGGGACTGAGACAGGAACCAGTTAACACTTGGGAATCAGATAGGCACCAGTAAAGACTTGGCTATCGGATAGGCACTTGGAATCATCAGTAGGCAGGCCTCTAGATAATCTATGTATCAGCATTCTGCAGTCCAGAACTATGTAATAGTTAATTATTACTAAGTCTCTATGAAATATATATCTCGTTCTAATTTACTCTAGTGTTTCTAGTTTCTGCTGTCACACTGGCTAGTCACCTCCGTACCTGCACACGCGTGAATCCTTTATTCCCGTGTCGGTCTCTTTCTACTCGGCCACCGACACCTACGACAACCGGCGGACGAGACACACAACCGGCGACGAGGCTGGGATACAAAAGTGGCGACGAGGATGGGACACAAAATACACTGTCGGTGGCGGCTGGTGCCACTTTAATATAACTTAAAGTTCTCCCAAATTATCACATCACTGTCCACCGACGAAGCTAGCCGGTACGGCCGGAGCAGTATGCAACGTTATTACAAGTCTAAGATCAGTCCACAAAACAGGCGCACTAAACCAAGTCATCAGTCGCAGTCTCCTGCCAGAAGTGAACTACTCCGCGGCACTGTCCAACGTTTCTCCACTTCCTCTAGAGGGCGCACCTGCTCCCCTTGTCTTTCATGTGGCGCCTCTTCATGACGACTCCGTCGGCGATGATGTCTGGCGTGCGCGCACGTTCAAACTTGCGGCGAAAAACAATCACCCCCTCCCCAAAAACGACACCCGTCGTCGTGTAGGGCTGTTGTCCGCGACGGCGGTGGAGTGGAGGTCTGGACGACGACGTTATTGAGGGGGCGGGAGCCGAGACTTCAGCCGGCGACAGGCTCCCGTCCGCACCCCGGTATTCACCCTGCGCTCCCAAGGAAACGCTCGGGATACCGAGGGAAGGGCGCACGCCGACATCCAGGGCGACAGACGCTGGGACTGCAGCAGTGGGGCCCGCCCCAGAGAGGGAGGCGGGGCGCCGAGGCGACGTTTGCTGTGACCGGGATTGCCGGGCCGGCAGGGACGGCGGTGCGAGCTGCGACGACGGCAGCGGGGATGCGTCGACATCCATGGGGACCACCTCTGGCTGCGACGGTGCTCGGGGCCGCGGCTGCGGACCCCGGCTGCGTGATCGATCGCCGGCCGCGGTGGCCGAGGAGACTGAGGCGCTGCAGTCACAGTCTGCACGGCCACTACGGTCGGGGGTTCGAATCCCCCCTCGGGCATGGATATTTGTGCCGTCCTTAGTATAAGGTAGTTGATAAGTTGTTTGTAAGTTTAGGGACTGATGACCCCGTAGTTAAGTCCCATAAGCTTAACAAACATTCGAACATTCGTGATCGATCTGAAAGCAAAAGCTAAGCGCCAGGGTCACGCATTCGACGCGAGCGCAGCTGATTAGCATGGCGGCGGCACCGCACCCCTGTGGCAGAGGACAAGATCAAAAACATGCTGCGCCCCAGCACGAGCTGAACGATACCAGGTTCACAGCGGTGACGTCCCTGGAAGGTGCGAAGGAGTACAGCATCGCCCAGCTGAAAACGCAGTGCGCTATACTGCCCCGTACTGCGTGTGGGAGGCTGCAGTAAATTGTCAGATGCGGGCGGCCGTGCAGCAGTTGGGCCAGCGAATGTCCGTCTCGTGGCATCGTGCAGTACGTAGAAAGGAATAACTGCAACGCTTATTCCCTGGAATGAGTTCCGCGAAACTTGTCCATATGTGACTGAAATGATTGTACAAACCGTTCTGCCTCTCCATTAGACTGGGTGTGAAACGGTGCGGTGGTGACATGTTCAATACCGTTCACCTGGCTAAACTGTCTGAATTCACGTGACACGAATTGACGTCCATTCTCTGAGACAAGAGTTTCTGGTAACCCTTCAATGCAAAAGATGGAAGTCAAGGCACTGATATTACTGGCTGCCGTTGTCGATGTCATGGGGACGACAAACGGGAATCTACTAAAGGCATCAACCACCGCCAACCATAGAGTATTCCAAAAGGGTCCAGCATAATCCAAGTGTAGCCGCTGCCAGGGACCGCTGGCACGTGGCCATGCAAGAAAACGTTGCGGTGGGGCCGCTTGGTGCTCCGCGCACGCAGTGAAGCGTGACGTCATATTCTCAATTTGCGAGTCCATTCCTGGCCACGTGCAATGACGTCGGGCTAACTGCTTAATCCCGACAATATCCGAGTGTCCCTGATGTAACAACTGAAGCACTTCCTGTTGGAGGGACCGGGTAACAAATGTTCCAATGTTTGTTAAGCTTATGGGACTTAACTACGGGATCATCAGTCCCTAAACTTACAAACTACTTATGAACTACTTACGAATTAGGACGTAACAAATATCCATGCCCGAGGGGGGATTCGAACCCCCGACCGTAGTGGCCGTGCAGACCGTGACTGAAGCGCCTCAGTCCCCTCGGCCACCGGGGCGATACATCATCTCGTAATTGTAGTTAGACGAAATCAAGGCCCATCGTTGCAATTTTGCGCCGTCCTTATCGGAACTGTCTTGCTGGAACTGAACAGTGAAGTTAAAGGCTTATGGTCAGTAAGCAAGTAAAGTTTGCAGCCGTACAAGTAGTGGTGATACTTTGTGACCCATATACGATAGCTAAAGCCTCTTTTTCTATCTTACTGTAGTTTTCCTGGGTTTTTGTCAAAAGCTTCGATGCAAAGGAAATCGGACAATCTACCGATCCGACCCTGTGGGACAGAGCCGCACCTAATCCACGGAAGGATGCGTCCATAGCCAGGACTACCGCCTTGTTAGGATCGAAATGTGTTAAGCAAGCATCACGCAGTAAAGCATGTTTCAATCTGTCGAATGCCACTTGAGAGTCTTGGGACCACACAAATGGGACATTTTTTCCGAAACAACCGGTGCAAGGGCGCTGCAATTTGCGAGGCCTGAGGAATAAATCGGAAATAATTCAATTTTCCCATCACTGCCTGGAGTTCCTGGATGTTGTTGGGCGGAGGCAAGTCCTTGATAGGACGTAGGTGCGCTTGCAAAGGGTGGATTCCCTGAGCATTTATTACGTGGCCAAGATACTCAATTTCTGTCTGGAAGAACGAGCATTTATCTTTATTGCATTTGAGGCCCCCTGCCGACAAAACTTTGAATAAGCACTCAAGATTTCCTAAGTGTTCTTCCGCCGTGCGACCTGACACCACAATGTCATCAAGGTAATTCGAACAACACGGCACCGACGCTGTCAACTGTTCTAAAAACCTCTGAAAAATTTCCGGTGCTATTGCACTCCGAAACGGAAGTTTTTGGAGCTCAAAGAGGCCGGCATGTGTATTTACCACAAAAAACGTCTTAGAACATTCGTCCAACGGTACCTGTAAATAGGCCTCCGCTAGATCAATTTTGTAAAAGAACCGCTTTTCACCAAATCTGTCTATTAATTCCTCCGGACGAGGTAAAGAATACGTATCTATAATTGTCTGCGGGTTCACTGTCGATTTAAAATCGGCACACAACCGTAACTTGCCAGAAGGTTTCCGTATAATCACTAGGGGTGACGCCCTTTTGGCTGGCAGAAATTGGCCTATGACCATTATCTTGCCAACGTCGCAGTTCCGCTGCTACTTGATCATGGATGGCGATCGGCACTGGTCTGGCTTTGCAAAACTTCGGTTTAGCATTGTCTTTGAGTGAGATGTGCGCAAAGAAACTAGATGAACATCCTGTAACTTCCGCAAATAACCCACTATACTTGGCACACAATTCATTGATTTTATCCTTAGGCACAACAGACGAAACTTACAAAACATCCTTCTGAATTTACAACCCAAAGAGATCAAATGCATCAAGTCCGAAAATATTTTGTGTGGAACGTGCCTGCAAAACGAGAAAGGAAACTATCCTTGTCACATCTTGAAATATAGCTGGCATACTGAATGAGCCCAACACGGGAATGTCCTCTCCGGTGTAAGCTGAGAGAATCTGTTTCGCAGGGGAAAGCTTTGGCGAACCCAACTGCTCATGTGTGCGCCGGTTAAGCAACGTAACTGACGCGCCCGTATCTAGTTGCAACCGTACATGTCTGTTAGCCACAAGCAAAGAAACAAACACTTTGTTCTGACTCGTTCAATTGGCAAAGCACTATCCACAGTAGAACGACGACGCCGAACCTTAACCTTGTTGCGTGAATCAGTCATACGTGACTTGACAAAATGTTGCGCGAGAGAGAAGGAAAATCACTAAGTGTTGTCACTGTTCTCGCACGAATTGTCGCCTGAAACTACAGTAGCCCACGAATCAGCAAGCTCCGAAGCACAATCAGTCGGCGCCGGCCGCGGTGGCCGAGGGGACTGAGGCGCTTCAGTCACGGTCTGCACGGCCACTACGGTCGGGGGTTCGAATCCCCCCTCGGGCATGGATATTTGTGCCGTCCTTAGTTGTAGCTTGTTCATAAGTAGTTTGTAAGTTTAGGGACTGATAACCCCGTAGTTAAGTCCCATAAGCTCTACAAACATTTGAACATTTGAACAATCAGTCGGCACACGATCAGGAACCAAACCAGTTACACTAGGAGCGTCAGCTGCAGCAACATGCGCAGTAGCAATAGGCGCCCAAGTATTGGGAACAGTTGCCATAGCAGTAGTATCATAGTATCAGTCTTTGGAGCGGCAGCAGCATTTGTATCAGTAGCAGGAGCAGAAGTAATAGCAATAGCGTCAGTAGAAGGCACAGACTGCAAGCATATCGTCTTCACATGTCAATCCTCACAACAGTCATTTTGCACAACCGAGTTTATGACATTAATGGAATGCACTGGTTTGCGCGAGGAAGCAACCTCTCTTGTTGGCACTGAGAACTTACTCATACACACGGCTTGCACATGACGTTTCCTGTTACATGCGAAGCAAATAGCGTTCCTGGACGGACACTGCGCCCGCTTATGACGAGAAATACATTTTGGGCAAGATTTAACACTTGTAGAAGATTTGTCGGCGCGTTGTAGCCGGGAACGAGGAACCTTGTTTGTTTTCCCTCGCGCCGCGCGCGGCGGATTGGTAACGCCAGCCGGCGTCTATCACTGGAAACACGGGGCCCGGTGCGGCCCGAATTACACTTCACCACATTGATACCAGGACTTGACATTTCACACTCAGCCACGTCGTAAGTGTCTTGAGCCTCAATTAATTGTAACACAGTGTCAAGAGAAGGATCAGGCTGTCTCAAAATAGCCGCACGAATTCTAGAATCCTGAACGTTCTGCGTAATAGTTCCGTAAGCCACTCTTTATTCGTCTGTCCTGGTAACTTTTTCAGACGAAAGAACTTATACCTTGCGGCCGCAACTAAAATGTGGTCCTCAAAGTACGAAGTCATCTTGCTAATAATCGTGCTATACTCCACTTGATCAGGCCGTGAATCCGGAAAAAGTTTCTGAATCAATTGAAGAACTTCTGTGCCCACTACCGATAAAAAGAAAGGTTTGCTCTGACCTAGTACTTGATGAGGTGTTGTTTGAACTGTGGCAGATAGTCGTGCCATTCCTCTTGCTGTTTGTCGAATGGACGGAACGGAGGGATTGCTGCCGCCGTTGCCGGCTGTTGTGCCACTGTCTGCTGTTGCTGCGTCAGTAATATCTCTGATTGTAGCAGCTGTTGAATTTGATTGGCCTGAAACTGAACAACAGAGCGTAAACACGTGTCCTGGGGGTAGGAAGCCGCGGATGAAAATGAATCCATTATGTTAGACTGCAGAAGTTATGCTAACAAGTGTGATAAACTATCGAAGCAGCCGTCTGAAACAGAAAGTGCCACACACACTAACAAAGTGAGGCCTCACAAATTCAAAGTCAAAAGGTGCAAAGAAAAAAAAATCACCTCGTCGCCAACTGTTACATCCCTCCGCGTTGCCATCTGCAGCTACGGACTCGCTCTCGTAACGGAGCAACTGACTTGGGGGGGGGGGGGGGGGAGGACGTGGGAGTAGGGCCGATAGGAGCTCTGCAACCTCAAGAGCATTAATAGATGATAATAATTTATTGGACAAACACTTAACTTAGTATTTACACTGTCGGCGGCGGCAGGTGCCACTTTAACATAACTTAAAGTTCTCTCAAATTATCACATCACTGTCCACCGACGAAGCTAGCCGGTACGGCCGGAGCAGTATGCAACGATATTACAAGTCTAAGATCAGTCCACAAAACAGGCGCACTAAACCAAGTTATCAGTCGCAGTCCCGTGCCAGAAGTGAACTACTCCGCGGCACTGTCCAACGTTTCTCCCCTTCCTCTAGAGGGCGCATCTGCTCCCCTTTGTCTTTCATGTGGCGCCTCTTCATGACGACTCCGTCGGCGATGACGTCTGTGGCAAACTTGCGATGCCACAGCTGGATCGAAGTAGAGGGCAATGAACATATATTGGTCACCCGACCTTCTGCTGACAGTGAGTGGGGATCACTAGTTGCTAAGAACAAACCAACCCCCCCCCCTCGACTCGTCCCCAAAGGAAAACAAAGTGACACATGCTTCACATCCTTTAATTACCTGTCCTGCAGTGTCTGAGGCTAAACTAAATCAGCGGATTTTTATTTCAGTTAAAGTAAAAAATTCGAAAGTACAATGTAGCAAAGTAAATTATCTTCAAATGATTCAGCAAAATGTTCGTGGAAACGTTGTTCCCCTCAGACAGCATCCTTGAAAACAACTTAGTTGAATCTTACTTTGATCTCAGACGTGAGGGTACCGCATTTATGTGGGACACGACGTATACAATAATTTTCACCTTGTGGTTCCACATATTCCGAAAGCTACAAAAGCGAAAATTTTGAAAAAGTTATATATTGCGTATTAGGAGTAAATGCATCTATAAATATGTGTTATGGGCTTCTCATCATATACAAATAGAAAGCTATTAAGTGTAATGTCAGAAAATTTCATTTCAGTTCATCAACAGCATAGTTTTATTACTCCGTAGCTCAGTGGCAGCGTCTCTGACCGCTGATGCAAGGGGCCCGGGTACGATTCCTGGCAGGGGACTGGCGGCTGTGTGTTGTCCTAATCATCATCATCTCATCATCATCGGCACGCAAGTCGCTACACTCATCACATGCTGAGTTCATAGGCTTGCGATTGCGGCATGACACCACTCAGATAACTAGCAATTACTTGTGAAAGCAGTTAGATTTCAGTGCAACTACCATATAAAAAACTTTTCTCTACTTTTAGCTCCATTTCACTCGCTTTAATGTATGGTCTAAAATGCATACAACAGTAAGCTGCCCGCTATCTCACTTTTTCAATACACGATTTGTAAATCAAGTGCAGATACTTGATAAATAGCATCATTTGAAAACGACTGTTACGAATTACGAAAAGGTGAATATTTTGTTCGAAAGTTAAGATGTTTTACTACAATGTGTCCAAAACCGCATATTTTCATCAAAATCGAGTGAGGAGCTTTAAGGAAGTAAATTTCCTGTGGAATGAATAGTAGACGTTTTAATTTTTTTTTCACAGGCAAGGCAAACCTTGCAAGCAAAAAAATAAGTTGATAAAACGATGTATCGTGGTCTTATATACTGTTAAAAATTTTTACAAGCAGAAAATTAATTGAAAGGTTGCAAACTAATATTTCAGAGCTGGATCATAGGTGCAAGGATTATGATATGAAGATCAGCATCTCCAAAACGAAAGTAATGTCTGTGGGAAAGAGATTTAAACAGATTGAGTGCCAAATAGGAGGAACAACGTTAGAACAGGTAGACAGTTTCAAGTACCTGGGATGTATTTTCTCACAGGATGGCAACATAGTGAAAGAACTGGAATCGAGGTGCAGGAGAGCTAATGCAGTGAGTGCTCAGCTAAGATCTACTCTCTTTTGCAAGAAGGAAGTCAGTACCAAGACTAAGCTAGCAGTGCACCACCCTATCTTTCGACCAACTTTGTTGTATGGGAGTGAAAGTTCGGTGGATACAGGTTACCTTATTCACAAGCTAGAGGTTACAGACATGAAAGCAGCAAGAATGATTGCAGGTACTAATAGATGGGAACAATGGCATGAGGGTTTCCATAATGAGGAAAACAAAGAAAAACAAGGAATGAACACCATAGATGAAGCAGTTAGAGCGAACAGACTGAGATGGTGGGGTCATGTTACACGCATGGGAGAAGCGAGGTCACCTAAGAGACTCATGAGCTCGGCAGCGGAGGGTAAGAGGAGTCGACGTAGACTAAGAAGAAAGTACTTAGATTCGGTGCAGAATGATTTTGAAGTAAAAGGCATAACATCAGACGAGGCATCAATGTTAGCATTGAATAGGGGATCATGGAGGAATTTTATTAGAGGTACTATGCTCCAGACTGAACGCTGAAAGGCATAATCAGTCTCTAATGATGATTATGATGATGATGTGAAAATCGGAACAATGGTTTTTCCCCCTTTTTTCGTCTCAACTCAGCCCGGCGCGCAGTGTGAACATGCATGTCGGTGGTGTACACCTACTAGGCTGAGCTGGCTCAGTGGACCCCAGCTGGCGTGACGTGAATGCGGGAGTACCGTGACTCATCCCATACTGACACGTCTTGCTCTCGGCAGTGTGCCGAAATCGCTTCTCCTCTACAGGCCCTCAGCTGGCAACAGCGAGCTGTGAGCGTGGCGGGAAGCGCGTGTGACTGGCGGCCGTTTTGACTGGCTCTAATAAACATCATTTTAATACAAAAATCCCTCACCTTAGGTAAGATGTTATAAGGTTAAATTATTTCTTATGTTATAAAAATTACATTATGAATTACCCGCTTCCAAACATATCAGTATTGTGGTGTGGTGTTTCACATATTGTAAGGAGTCAAGTTCTCCTCAGTGTCATTTCCTGTAAAATCCGACCATAGAATCACATTCTATTCGTCAGGACGAATTGTTTGAATATAAACTCGATGGGGTACAGGCATTTTCAAGGATAAAAATTAGAATCTAATATGCAAATTACGAGATCATGTCACAAGTGAGATAAGATAACCAAGGCTGGAGTTTACTTGTTAAACACACATCCGAGCTGCTCTTGCTATTCTGAAGCGGAGCTAGGCACAGGAGTGGCGGCAGCCGGTGAGAAGAGGTAGGTGGGCAAGGTCCCAATTCCACTGTGTCGCCCCAGGTGGTCTTTGGTACGAAGCCCACTTAAAAATCCCCTTTTCATCTCGGGGAAATAAGGACACTTCAAACTCTTTTAAAAGCAAAGCACAATACTGTTCGGAACAATAGATGTTTACCAGCAACTTTTAGCCAGAGGCAGAAAGCCAGACAGAATTCTCACGCAAATTCCAAGCTGGCACCGTCATGCCTGGAAGAAGGCACCTAAACGAAACATTGGACGACTGACTATTGGCTGGCGAGCCATACCGTGTTTTAAGGCGCACCATCTGATTAGTAGGTAAGTCATTGGCGTGGAAGTGCTAGCATCACCAGCTGATAAACACAAGAGAACAAGAGAAATACACTCAGTCTCGCTCGCGGTAACTGTGTGTGTCACTGTAAATGCAAGTCAGTGGTGCGACTTTCTCTCACACGATTTTTTGTGGGGAGAGGTGAAAAAGACTCCTATATAGTAATTTCACTGTAAGGATCACATATGTCGTGGAGCGGAACTTAGTAAGTCTCCAGTGGAGAATACTAAGGATTACGTGCTGTTCATAGTGTTGACTGACATACTTAATATCCATTGTGAACTAAGACAGAGTGAATTCGATAACGCTAGCGAGCGCAATTTTGAGTGGCAATGTGGTGGGTTAGTCTGAGACTGACCTACCATGCCACAATATAGCCGGACCAGAACATACAAGCCGTTCTTGTCTTCATCAAGATGCAGGGAAAGTACGATCAGCAGTAGCTGAGCAACATAGACAAGATTAGTTTAGATTTCAGCAAAGATGCAGCTAACATCCGTCGGCTCAGTTAATGGTGTTAAGTGTGATCGCTTTAGACGATCTCCATGCATCCCCAAGCAGTAATAACAAATACATTTTTTAATATTGTGTAACAATTCTGACATCGCAACAGCCTCGATCGTAAACTGTCAATATTGAATTAATTTTAAAGTCGAGTAGGCGCGGTTCTTCAGAGATTCTACCCGACTTTATTTTATTTTGAAATTGTTTATAAATTTCCTCAAAAGTTTATCTATCCTCTCAGCGTATCCAGAACTTGGAAATATAAATTTAAATAATGTCTTTATCAACTTGAGTCTTCTTGAAATATATTGGAGTTAATAAATATAAAATTCACAATCAGTCTTTTATTTCAGTAACTAGTTACTTCATTTTAGTAGCTGAACTCATCCTAACTAGTTACACTTGATTAATTTTAAGATTTTTCTTACAGGAGATGTCATCTATGTCTATCTGTATGCAAGTGATAAAGTTTCACCAATTGTAAGTAGACAAGGGGCATCTTTCTGAATCCTGCATGACATGCTGTTAAGGTATTTCTTACAGGTGCCAAGGATACTTGAAAGTCAGGTTTTCCATTGCACACTATAAATAGTTGAAGGAGTAGTATGAAAATTACAGCAGCATAGTTCATGTCAGAAAATGGCCAGGCTACAAATTGCCAGGATAGAAACTGTCATTATAGAAATTCCAAGATAGGTAAATAGCAGAATAGATAGATAGTAGAGTAGGTAATTGTCAGTTTTACATTGTGTTTGAAAAATTTTCGTGTTCAAGTATATGAGTAAGGAGGATTCTAGCACAGAGTAAGAAAAATGTTTTGTGTTAATTATCAAGTTTTTCTGTATCTTAATGTGGTGTTGGGTTAGGTAAAGAGATATTGAGTGAATTTTTTTGTGAAAAGTAGATTAGGAGACATCAGTATTGGAAGGTGCATTGTCACACTGTAGAGCAGTTTGTAAAACTTTTATTTCAAGGATTAGGTGTAAAAAAATAGTGCGGGGTCAAAGATAGAGTGTATTGAAATAATAATTGCAAAGAAAAAAATTCAGATAGCATTATGTCAAAAAAGTAAATTTTTGATTTTCAAAATTTTTGAATAGGTCTTGAAACACGTCCGCTGAATATGTGGTCCTGTTCCATTTTCAACTATTCATTAACGTAAAGTGATTTTGCGCCATTAATGTTATTTATCTTCGTGTTAATTATTTTATTATTTTTTATTAATGATCAATGCCCCATGTTTATGTATGTTTGCCCCACGTTTATATATGTTTCCACCCGTGTGATTGAACTTATGTGTTCATGTGAATGTGTGCTTTCAATAGTGACTGACTGCCGCACAATGGCTTACAGTCGCCGCCTCCCAATTTAGGCCTAGTTTTGCTGTAGTTAAGAACGCATGGCTTCGTTTGTCGTCTGCGCTGGCGTCTGCTGGATGGCCAGAGAAAAGCTTGCTTGGCAGGGTGGAGAGGTGGCCGTGTTGTTAGTGTCGTACCAACATAATCTTGGATGAAAGAGATGACAGGAGACCTCTCTGGGGGCGGTTGTAGAGGGAATTGTCTTGGCCACGTAGCAAGGGTTGCTAAACACTAGTCTCTGAACGCACTTTTCGTCGGTTTTAGCGCGCTCTACATCCAGTGTATGGCGGGGGGAGGCTTTTCTGTGGCCTCAGAGCTTCACTCTTGCTGCAGCCTTGGACGTAAGTACTTGATAGGATCATGCTGAGAGGAAGGGATGCTGTTAGGACTTTCATTTATTTGTGATCAGGCAGTCTTGGTCTTTCAGTGATAGTCTTTCGTTATGAGAGGTGAAGTGTTTCTTAATTTACAGAACTCGAGTAAATTCAGTGTAAATTTATTATTTGCATTTTCATTCCAGTAATGATTGTGTGTCCGGTTTTGCTCAAGTTAGAATACAGTGTGTGGCCTATATTCTTTGTGTAAATTTAGTGTGTTTGAATTTCCTTGCTATTTTAACTGACTTTTCACGTCGTTTCTGTATATGCGAGTATGCTAAATATTTCTCAGATTTTCTGATTTGATTCCTTCTTTCCTGTGTTGTATTACGGATTGCACCACGGGCTTTCGTAACGGTCGTTACTTTGGCCTTCAGGCATGCTTCTGTTAATACTAGCTTTCTTCTATACGAATTCTCGCATGTGCTTTACTCGCTTATTCTAAATTAATTTCTGTTTGTAAATGCCATGAAATTCGGCGTGGTTGCACACCGCGTGGTACTTAAGAATAGTGAGCCGCTGCCTTCCCACACATGAGTTCGTTTTAGTGCACAGTGTAGTATCACTGTTAGATACTACGACACAATCGATCGCAGCGATAGCTCTAGCGACGGCCGCGGTGGCCGAGGGGACTCAGGCGCTTGTCACGGTCTGCACGACCACTACGGTCGGGGGTTCGAATCCCCCCTCTGGCATGGATATTTGTGCCGTCCTTAGTATTAGTTAGTTCATAAGTAGTTTGTAAGTTTAGGGACTGATGACCCCGTAGTTAAGTCCCATAAGCTCTACAAACATGTGAACATGTGATAGAGCTAGCGCCAACCGAGCACCCCCTAGCGCCACCTAGCGCGAGCCCAGAGAGAGACAGCTTAGAGCTCGCTCAGTACTGTGACGTCCACGCGAGCAAACAGGACAGAGATTGCTAGACGGTGCTTAGTGGCTCGCACCAAGTATTAGCTAGCCAGCCGCCAATTTGGCCATCACCTCGCGACCCACACCTAAAGGACATAATAAAGTTAAGTTGTTGTTTAAGTCGTTGTAAATAGTATTTGACTAATAAATAGATCTTTGTTCTAGAAGCGGCAATACTCATTTCGTGACCTACGCATAAATGTTCTGAGATATTGGTCAGAACGTATGGCGACGAGGATGGGATTTATGGGAGGTCAAGCTGTTGACTTTACATGCTAATTACTACTTGACATTTGTGTGTAATGATGTCTCTTACAGGCCAGAATACTGTTCGGCAATCTGTTTAGTTTCAGAATACGCATACTGAACAGCTCGTTCAAGCAGTCGCGGCCCTGGTGATGCTATAAACAAAACAGACCGCGGTGAAGTAGCCGAGCGGTCTAAGGCGTCTCGCTGCGGAGAGCGCGGTTGCTCGCCGGGGAGGTTCGAGTCCTCCCTGGGGCATGGGTGTGTTTTTCCTTAGGTTAGTTTACCTAGGTTTAAGTAGTTTGTAAGCTACGTACTGATGAGCACGCAGTTTGCTACGATAGACTTACAAACATTTGAACATTTGAAACAACACAGGCCGCAGCAGCAGCAGCGGCGGCGGCGCGGGTACAGTCAAACCCAACCGCCGCCACTGGCCATGCAGTGCCCCCGTTCCGTGCCTTCGACGACAATGCGGAACGCTGGGACGAATACTTAGCACTCTTCACTCAATACCTGTTGGCGTATAGAATGCAAGGTAATGCGCGGTGCCCATTTTTTCTTGATTCCGTAGGTGTTGCCAAAAATGTTCAAATCTTTGTATAGCTTATGGGACTTAACTACGGGGCCATCAGTCCCTAAACTTACAAACTACTTATGAACTAACTAATACTAAGGACTGCACAAATATCAATTCCCGAGGGGTGATTCGAACCCCCGACCGTAGTGGCCGTGCAGACCGTGACTGGAGCGCCTCAGTACCCTCGGCCACCGCGGCCGGCAGGTGTTGCCACATATCGCCTACCTAGTTGTTCCCCGAGTCCGGTCCTGAAAGTGATGACTATCATGTGTTAACTTCACGTTTAACAGAGTATTATAGAGACTATTTAACATTGTAGCTCAGTGGTTTACTTTCTACCGCACGAAAAAGAAAGAAGGTCAGACACATCACGAGTGGGTCGCAGAACTGAAAGGACTGACTAGAGACTGTGTATTTCAATGTTCGTGTGGACAGTCTTACGCAGATGTAATGATTAGGGACACTATTGTTCAAAACATTCAGGACACACGTATCCGTGAACAGATTTTGAAACTTATAAACCCTCCTTTGCAAGACGTTTTGGACATCTTGGAAAGACAAGATACACTAGATGTGGCAGCAGCCCACTATGAAGTAGCTCCTGCCATTTGTTCACTGCGCAGTGAAACATAGCCGGTGTCGCCCAGCAAGAGTAACTGAGTTCCGCAACAAGTTAGTGCACTGCGGTCTTGTCCCAAATGTAATAAGGCACATTCACGTAGCAACTGCCCCTCCCGACGTGTGATATGTTATTACTGCTCCCGCAAAGGTCACGTACAATCCGTGTGCCTGAAAAGAAAAAAAACTCTGCATTAGGAGAGAACAGTACCCGCGAGGCTACACGCAACGGTCGTCGTTCGCGTAAATATAAGCCCCAGCCCATGGAAATATTGTTAGCCATTCATAGTGATTCCAAAAACAGTGGTTCTAATCTGCCTTTGACATTGCCCAATTCTTGTGTCTACTTTTTGCCAGCGGGATGACAATAAAATATTTGTAACTGTTGAAATTACTGGCACTCCAGTTCGTATGCTCGTAGATACTGGTGCGTCCGTTTCTCTAATCAACGGTGAGACATATGAAGTGCTCCCCGGTGCGTTCAACTAGCGTTTTGTCTGCTTATAACCGACAGGACATCCCAACCCTTGGTGTATGTAGTTTGCCAGTTTCCTTCCGTTCGCAGAACAGTCTAGCTATCTTTCATGTGCTCCATTCTCGGAACGCGCAGAACGTTTTGGGCTTTGATTTGATATGTTTGCTCTTTCCATACAAGACAAGGTACTGTCGGTGAATGCTAGTGTTTCGACGAACAGTATAGAGGACTTCTGTAACGAATTTGGTGACTTGTTTTCGCCGGGTTTAGGTTATGCGAGAGATTTCTATACGCATGTTGCTTTGAAAGACAATGCCCGCCCGAAATTTTTCCGTGCGCTTTATATGCCGCACGTGCTACGTGATGGCGTTGCGCAAGCAATTAACGACTTGCACACACAAGGTGTACTCGAACCAGTGGTAGCTTCCCAGTGGGCGTCTCCTTTAGTAGTGATTCAGAAGCCATCGGGATCACTTCGACTGTATGTCGACTGCAAAGCGACTGTGAATCCAGATAATCATTGCTTCGTACTCCATGCCAAGTCCAGAAGACATTTTCGACAAATTAGGAGCGGGAAAGTACTATTCCAAAATTGATTTGAAAGACGCTTACCTGGATGAACAATCACAAAAATTTCTGGTTGTCAACATGCATCTGGGTATGTATAACTTTGCGATTGCGTTTCGGCTGTGTCTCCACACCAGCCATATTTCAGTGTTATTTACAAAACGTTTGCCAAAGTGTTCCAGGTTGCTCGAACTACTTAGATGATATCGTCGTTTCTGGTAGCACGCCTGAACATCTGGACAACTTACGTGCTCTTTCTGAAGCTCAGAGCACATGGTTTGGTCAACAAAGCCAAGTGTACATTTTTTGCAACTGAACTAGCTTACTTGAGTCATGTGATCAACAGTCAAGGTATCCACCTATCGCCCACCCTGTTAAGTGCCATTCGAGATTTACCTGCGCCCCGGAACTTGACAGAACTACAAGCTGCACTAGGTAAACTGAATTATTACTCCAGTTTCATTCCACAGGCTTCTACAATTGCTAAACCTTTGTATAGATTATGCCGGAAAAATGTTCCTTTTGCCGCGGTGGAGTAGCTGAGCGGTCTGAAGCGTCTCGCTGCGGAGCGAGCGGTTACTCACCGTGGAGGTTCGAGTCCTCCCTGGGGCGTAGGTGTGTGTGTTGTCTTTAGGTTAGTTTACCTAGGTTTAAGTAGTTTGTAAGCTACGGACTGATGACCACGCAGTTTGGTCCGATAGATGTACAAACATTTGAACATTTAAACATTTTTTGTTGTTCCTTCGTCTGGTCTTCAGAATGTGACGCAACATTTCAGAAAATCAAACAAGCTTCGTTGTCCAGCATTTGTTTAGTGCCATACGATCCGACCAAGCCTCTTGTGTTGTCTGTCGATGCATCTTCTTACGGCATTGGCGCTGTTATCACACAGTGTATATCAGGTCGAGCAACCCATAGCATTTGCTTCAAAGTTGCTGTCTTCGGCACAACAGAAAAAGCTCTGGCGATAGTCTATGGTGTTACGAAGTTTCACGATTTCTTGTACGGGCGTAAATTTTCCTTCGTCACAGACCAAAACCCATTGACGTCTTTGTTTAGCCCGTCAAAGCCGGTACAACCCCCCCCCCCCCCCGTACCGTCCAGAAATTGCATCGCTGGGCTGTATTTCTTAAGAGATCTTTTATCGCCCTACCTCACAGCATGGCAACGCTGACGCTTTATCACGTCTTCCGTTCCGCTCTGACGAATCCTTAGATTCCTCGGCCTGTTGGTATATTGACGCCCACAATGAATACGTAGTGGATGATTTCGCCATCGATTTTCGCCGCGTTGTGGAAGCAACGGCATCAGATTCTTCTGCGTTGCATTTTGCAGTACTGGTGTACCCAGTGGCCGATGTCAGTTAAATAGATTGCAGATCCAGTCGTACGTCGTTACTTCGCACACTGCCTCAATCTGTCTGTATTACGTGGTTTTTTTTGTTGCGCACTGACAACGGCAATACTCGCGTAGTTGTTCCATGTGCTCTGCAGAAAGAAATTCTTCGGCTTCTACAACAAGGTCACCGGGCACAGTCCGGACCAAGCAGTTGGCCCGTCATTGTGCATGGATAGGGATGGACTCTCAGATAAAACACATTGTGTTCATCTTGCACGGCATGTGCTGACAATCTGCAGCGTGCAAAAAATTGTTTCCTTGGCCCGAAGCTACCGCGCCATGGCAGCGCGTTCGTATTGATTATGTAGGTCCTTTCTGGGATACTCGCTGGTTGATTGCGATAGTTTTAGCAATTTTCCCTTTGTGGCTCCCCTGAAATCAACTACGTTTGCCAGCACTATCCAAACTCTTACGGCTATTTTCTGTCTTGAAGGCTTGCCAGAAGTAATTGTTTCAGACAATGGTACCCAATTTGTTTCTTCCGAATTTGAAAAATTTTGTGTCTCCAATGGTATTCATATGATTTTAGCCCCGTTCCACCCCCAGTCGAACGGTGCCGCCGAACGTTTCGTTTGTACGTTTTTAAAGCACAGATGACAAAGTTACGTGGTACACATTCGCGTCAGCAAGCCTTATGGATTTTCTTGTCTTCTTACCGTGCGCATCCACGCAACGGCCAGTCGCCGGCAGAACTTTGTCTCGGACGGCGTCATCGTACCCTGCTGCACCTCTTGCACCCCTCGCAGCATACTTCTGTGCCAGTGCCACCGTCCCCTTCTTTCGCACCCCCACGACAGTGTATTTTCTTTTTTTTTCCCGCCCACAACGCTGGGCACGAGGGCGCATTCGCCGTATCGGCCGCGCCATGTATCTACTTGCAGGACTTTCTGGTCACGTGCGTAGGCACCGAAACCAGATTCGCCTTTGTCGTGGACCGCAATCTGTCGCGGTCTCTGATATTCCAGATTCGGTAACGGCGCGGTTACCCCTGGGTCCGGGCCCAACTGATGTGTACGCGCCTTAGCCTGTACCGGTGGTGCCCCCACATTGCTGCAGCCGTCCCAAGGGTCTCCGGCGGTCGTGGTTCAAGAATCGGTGCCACCACCACAGGAGTCGTCGCCACCAAAACCACCATCATCGCTGCCTTAGACTTCAAATTATCCGTTAACGATGGAGTTGGACACTCACTCCCAGATCTAATGTGTGACACCTGATAAATGTGTGTAGGAGGCGGTTTATATCAGGGTTTTCCGGTCACCCCTCGCTCAGAATGGGTACACACGGATAGGCATACCCCCTTGCCAGTTGGGTCCCCTATCCCATCAGTGATCTCACGATGAGGTCCTCCTCCCAGCTGCCATAAGCCTTACTCTACGGTAGTTCGTAAATTTGGGGGGAGGGGGGGAGGAGGAGTGTAGTATCACTGCTAGATACGACACAATCGATCGCAGCGATAGATCTAGCGCCAACCGAGCGCCCCATAGCGCCATCTAGCTCGAGCCCAGAGAGAGAGACAGCTCAGAGGTCGCTCAGTACAGTGTCGTCCACGCGAGCAAACAGGACAGACATTGCCAGACGGTGGTTAGTGGCTCGCACCAAGTATTAGCTACCCAGCCGCCGAGTTGGCCATCACCTTGCGATCCACACCTAAAGGACATACTAAAGTTAAGTTCTTGTTCAGCTCATTGTAAATATTATTTGACTAATAAATAGATATTTGTTCTAGAAGCGGCAATCCTCATTTCGTGACCTACTCATAAATGTTCTGAGTTATTGGCCAGAACACACAGTATATTTAAAAATTTGTGATCAAGACACCTGCCACCTCGTAAAGACACTGCCGACGCTTTGTTTCGCCACTGCTGTTAAGTGTGTTCGCATAGTGATGTACCGCTAAGCATTATGCTCGTGTGTGAATGAATGAATGAATGTACTTTCAGCAATCCATTGTGTGTTTGCAAATTTCCTCGCATGTTACCTCCATATTCATAAAGGGCAAAAACAATTTTATTAAGGGCAGTAATTATATGATGTAATTCACTTTTGTACAAGGTGTATGCTTAATTTGGTCTTCCCAAAATTATTTGCTTATTTTACCGAATAGATTATGATTTTAAGGTATCAAACCTCTGCATTATGATTTCATGCTCCCTGTCCCATGTTTCATTATATATTCATTTATTTTTTAACATTGAATTTTTTTGTTAAAACGTTGGCTGCCCCCTTAAGGAGTGAGCAGTTAGATAAATTTCCATTGCGCATGTACTGTGATCACTCAAAGTAATTTAGAGCAGCAGTGAGCATTTTATCTTACATTCACAGATCTCAACTGCCCTAGATTTTGCTTATTTTACTAACAGGCTACTTTCACTTGGCTTAATGCAGCCAGGATTCATCCTTCTGGCGTCTCTTGATTTTATTATTAATTTTTGCTTCTTTCTCTAGATGCCCTACCGTCCTTTGAATGTGTATGTGTGTGTGTGTGTGAATGGGTAGAAATCACAAGCGCTAGTGTAATTCCATTGTGTTTCCAGCACGCATTGCCAGTGCATTTGTTTTCTTTCAGTAGTGATCATTTTTCTATGTGCATTTTTGGAGGAAATAAGTGTAAAGATTATGCAGTGTGTAACGCGGGAGCAATTATGACTGTGTTGCGAGTGAAAACAATTTTTGCGTGTGAAACTCTTACAGAGGCACTACGTGTTCTGACGACGTGGGTTGCCATGAACTTGTGATTTCGAATTTCACTGCATGTTTTAACGTGCGTGTGAATATTTATCGTAATTTAGAAAATGGACAGCGTTTAAGTTTCAGCAATTAAAACACGTAGGCGAAACGCTCTTAAGGAGCGAGGAAAGGAAAAGCGTGATAGATCGCGGGAATAAGATTCAGTCGCTACAATAAGTCAGCTCGTTGCCTTAAATGACTCTGCGAACGCGGGAGACGTTTCTCAAACAGAAAATAATCCTTCCTTTGAAAACCGCATACAAAGCGTAGGCGATGGGTCAGACCGCCAGAAGCCCCCTTGAGCTGGGCCCCTATTGTGTTATGGATTATGGGGATCTTCTAGCGGGGAGCCCTTGTCACAGAGTAACATATACAGAGAAGCAGCCCACCCTAAACCACTGTCCTACGCTCCCTTCGTAGTTCCGTAAGATGCTAGCAGGTGTCAGGCGGTTCCCTGGCTTAGGGTGCCTCTCGCACGTCAGAGGGTAGCGTGGAGGAGAGGCTGAGGGGAGAGCTCGTGCCGCCTGCCATGAGGCCACGGCTGTGTCCGGCGTGCTAGCGTTTGAGGGGAGGTGGTGGTGGGGACAGCCGCTACCGGCCGCCTGCTCTGGCCAGTTTAAAGGGCTGCTTCTGACTGCAGCTCCAGCATGGGACATCTTACGGAACTGCTGAAAACCCTCCCACCCCGCACCCTGGAGTGTAGGACCGAGCCCTTACGGACGTTTCCTGTCTGTATATATTTGTCTGTGCCCTTGTCCGCCAGTAGCCATGATACCTGACAAGCTCACCGTCCTTTTGAAACAAATGACCGCACAGATCACCGAACGTTTTGACAAAATGGACCAGGACACTACCAATCAATTTCGCAAAATAAAAGGACAGTCGAAAATGAGTGAACGCCTAGCTACAATAGACCAGCACACTAACGACCAGTTTCGCGAAATAAAAGAACAATCGAAACAAATGAGAGCAGTTGTGATAGATTGATGAGCGACTTGACGAAACGAAAGAACAGTCTAAAGAGGTCACCAACAATTAAGAGGTCGCAAATCAAGAGGCGCGTGTATCACATGAAATGGCTAGCCTCCGCGAGCGACTGGCCGAGGGAGTAAGCAGGAACAGTGCGGAGATAGAAACCGTGAAATCTCGTGTTGAAAGCGTGGAGACGCGGGTTGTAGATTTGCCAAATGCTTCGAAACCGTAGATTCTCGTGTCGACGACGTGCTCACGCAAGTGAAATCTGTGTGTGAACACGTCGAAAAACACAAACGGTTCAAACTATTATCAGTTCAGTTTCTGGCTGTGTCGATGTTGTGACTGTTGCAGTTACTAGTGTGAAACGGGTTGCACGGGTCAAATTAAACCCCGTGTAGTCCTTAAATGAGAATTGCGACCACGCTGACGAACCACGTGTGCGTGTGGCTTGGCAGCAAGAGGTGTCCGCGTGCAATAACAAAAGCGCGGCCTACGGCACTTGCAGTACCCGCCACGGGAGCACAAGCCGTGATTGATTCTGATTTTTAGGATAAGGGTGAGCCTCCCCGGGCAAGCTCCAGCCGTGCTGAAAACAGGACTGCACTTTGTAACCGGAACTCAGCACCGGGCTTAGATTACAACCATAAATTTGAAGTAATCCGGAACACACCCGGGCTGCGGTGGAGTAGCCGAGCGGTCTAAAGCGTCTCGCTGTGCAGCGCGCGGTTGCTCGTCGTGGAGGTTCGAGTCCTCCCTGGGGCGTGTGTGTGTGTGTGTGTGTTCTCGCTTCCGCCGAACTGGCCCGAAGGGCAAAAAATAGTTAATGCGTGGACATCTGGAAGGCGAACCTGCCACGCAAATGAGGTCGTTCCCACGGTATGGCGAAAGCTATGAGAGCTTCCGCCAATACTTTTTGGCATCATGCTAGTGCGAGAACCGGCAGGACCTCGTGCGCCAGAAGGTACAAATGATGCCGCCCTTCGCACTTTCGAACTTTGCCAGTATGGCCTAGTTTTTGCAGGACATGTTGAATAAGAACTATTATTTAACCAAACTCTATCCGGTGCCTATTCCGCTGCATGGAGAGCCTTGGCAGTAATGTCAATTATCTACGGAACACAGAAGCAGAATTAAAATTTGTGATGTGGAGGAAAGTCGTACTTAGACTATTCCAATGCGCCTTAGTCGTTAGAGGTGCGGTGGTCTAACGGTAAGAGGTTTGCCTAGTAAGCATGGAGGTCCGGGTTCGATTCCCGGCCGCACCGGTAATTTTAATTCATTGCTTCACGTTTATCATTAGAATGTGTTTGGGTAAGCTGCCACGTCGTCTGCACAACGCTATCTTAGCAGGGAGATGCAAAGACAACGTGGAGCAGTGTCAGGCCCTCCAAGATCTAGATTTTGATTATGAACGCCCACAGAACAACTTTCCAGCCAAGCAACGGAGAAGTAGAAAAATAATGGTTATAATCGGCAGTCCTGGGGAAACGGCCAGCGAACCCAGCAAAAATGGCAATGGCGCAATCAAAATGAAAACGGGTACAAAAGTGACTTCCGCAGAAAAAAAGCACAAGTTCGGGAACGGCAATACCTGGCACGCAGATAATAAAGAACCATGCGAGGTAAATTCTAAGCGTATTCACTGGTAGCGGCAAACACGCAGCCACAGGGTGTCGAAGTGCGTTCGTCCAACCCGAAGCATAACAAAAAACCCGACGCGCATCCCGGACCATCGACGTCAAAAAAATGACGTTCTCGCTCTTCCTTCCTGCTCTGAGTCTGACGACGAACAGGGGACGGAACAAGTGAGACTGATAGATTGACGACTTAAGGGAAGTCATCTTAGAGGAGGAACCCGAGCCGAGTGATAATCTAATACAATCCGTCCTGACGATTTCAGCGATGTGGAGCTACGATGCATTCTCGACACTGGCAGTGTCGTATCCGTTATAAGTGAGGCGGCATACGAGCACTGCCAAGCAGTGGCATCTTGGCCGGAACTCCGCCTGCAACGCATCAAGGTCAAGGGCGCCTTGGTGTCGCATAGCGTAGAGGTACGGAGGCAGGCCGAGATTGAATTCTCATGCCAGGGACATGTTTTTGTGGCCAACTATATCGTTGTGCCGTCACTAGTTGTAGATGTGTTCCTCGGTGTGAAATTTTTGGTAATACACCGTACTACTTTGACGAAGGCGAAGCACGCCTTCGGCTGAATCAGAAAGAAATTAGGATAAAATTCAGCGAGTGTACCACGAGGCTGAGTTCCGTGGGTCTGTGTTGCCACTTTTTATCAGATTATCGGGCGATATACTCGCCAGATCCGGTGCTCTCTGAGTATGATGACCCGTATGTACTTCTCGTTGATTGTGAGAAAGTAGAAGTCCTGGCCGAGATGGACCAAAAAATGAGTTCGTTAGAGCGAGCCCCACCCCAAGCAAAAATTGATTCCATTTTGCGGAAATATGAGACGGTTTTCTCCGATGCCCCAGGCACGATCACAGGCTTTTAATATAAGTTTCAAGAGCAGCCACACAAGTTCTTTGTGAAACCATACCAAATTTCATGGGTATACACGCGGGAAGTCGAGGAGAAGATTGCGCCGATGTTAGCGGATGGCGTCATAGAACGCACTGAGAGTTTATATAACAGTTCATTGATGATCGTCCCAAGGATAAATCGATCGGGTTTGTCCTGGATTAGAGGCAAATCAACACCATAATTGAGCTGGAGACTGATCGACCGCATACGTTAGATGAAGTCTTGCAGAGATTCCACGACGTCCGAGTCCTCTCCTCGATCGACTTGCGGGCCAGCTAGTGGCAAATAGAACTGGCCCCCGCTTGTCGGCCTTACACGGCCTGCCTTTGCTTCGGAACCTGTTATCAGTTCTGAAAGCTTCCTTTTGGCCTTAAGATCAGTTCTACCGCCTTTACTCGTGGCTTTCACTGTATTTTACCAGAGGAATGGCGGCGGTCCATCACTAAGTACGTGGATGTACTGATCGCAGAAATTCATGGGAGAGCCACAACAAAGTTTTAGATCAACTATTGCATGTTTTCCAGCAATCAGGGGTAACGGTTAATCTGAGAAAATAAGAATTCGATCGGCCACAAGTCAACTTTCTTGGACACATTATTACGAGGGAGGGTATTCTCCCGGACGTTGGTAAACTAGACACAATCCGAGACTTTCCCGTTCCGACAACAAAGAAGCAAGTGCGTGCCTACTTGGGTCTCGTAAATTTTTACAAAAAGTTTCTACCTCTTCAAATCATGGGTACACCTTCCCTCTGCGCACTCACGAGTAAAAACAAGCCTTGGAAGTGGGGCGCGGACGCGCAATCTGAATTTGAAAGTGTTAAGCAAGCCCTTCTGGCTGCGCCTTTGCTAGCACACCCCGATCTTTGCAGGGATTTCTGCTTTGGAATGGAATTGCTGCCGAGCTGTTCCAAGAGTTTGAAGAACATGGGGTCGTGCACAGGAAGACAATTGCGTTTGCGAGTCGTGTTCTCACTAAATGCGAGAGTAATTACTCGGTGCCGGCCGCGGTGCCCGAGGGGACTAAGGCGCTCCAGTCACGGTCTGCATGGCCACTAGGGTCGGGGGCTCGAATCCCCCCCTCGGGCATGGATATTTGTGCCGTCCTTAGTGTTAGCTAGTTCGTAAGTCGTTTGTAAGCTTAGGAACTGATGACCCCGTAGTTAAGTCCCATAAGTTATACAAACATTTGAACATTTTAGCCCTTCTCTTTTACGAGAAATTGCTGCCGTGGATCTGGTTGGCCCCCTACCACGGACAGCTGGTGGGCACAGTTACATATTAGTTGCCGTCGAGTTGATCTCAAAATATGTAACTTTAACCCCTTTAAAAAGAGCCACCAGCAGGCCTGTACCACATGCATTTGTGAAAGACTTCGTGTCCCAAGTTGGGTACGCCAAGAAGGTATTACCTGTCAAGTCCTCAGTTTTGATCTCCTGTCTGGAAGAAGGCTCTCCAGCCGAGGCGCATGAACCCTATTTTCATTTCCGTTTATCACCCGGAGTCAAATCCGTGCGACCGCGAAATGAAAGAATTGGGGAAATTGTGCCGCTTGTAGTGCTACCGACGTCATCTCGCCCGGGGTCAATATATACAGGGGTTCCAGCACGTCAGCTAGTGGCCGAGTGATTCTACCTCTGTCCCGATGCTCGTTTTGAAAAATCAATGTGCAGAGGACAAGGTGCGGGAGATAGTACCTCTTCATCCACCGGCCATGTTAAGGCACAGCTACGTGCTTAAACCTGCCATTGAACATATGAAACAGGCCGCTGAGGAACGGCGCAATGTGACAAGAAGCATAGTGTAGTACCCTACTTTGAAGTCGAGGGTAAAGTCTTAGTTCGTTCCCGTCGTCTGTCCAACAAGGGTCTTGCTATGACGTGAAAGTTCTTTTTGTTGGTCCTTTCCGCATAAGGCGGATTGTTCATGAAAACGCTGTTGTCTTATGGTGTGCACCATGTTTCTAGTCTTAGACACTTTGAAGAATGACTGTATTTTCTTGTGTTTTTTCTGTTGGTTACAGGTTCCATGTTTTATAGTGTATTTTAGTGTTTCTTTCCACTGGTTTACGGCGTCGAAGAACGCGCCGACAATGTGTTGCGTAGGAGACGCATTCGTAGTATTTGTTATCCTGCATATCAGCATATGGCTCACTGGGTGAAACAAGTTGTGTTCGGTACAATCAGCTGACGCGTGAGGCATGTTGATTCCGTGCGTGCACTCTAATGTTGTGGGACCGTCAGTAATGTCAGCTCCGCTAAACAGAAGTTTGACTGCTACTTTACCATGGAGCCCCTGTGTAATGGGTAAATATAGTTCAACTTTTTCAGTCGTTCGTGCGTGTTATTCAACGTAGTGCACGAAATGTCAACTTGGTGCAGTTTGACAAACGTAGTTCCGACATGGTTATCAGGAGGTATCCCACGACTTTTGTCACTTAAGAGTAATACATTATCACTGAAAATCACACCAAAAACACCACATGAAATCTAAGAAGGATTACCAATGACTAGATATACACTGCCGGAAAACAGTACACCGACAAAGACGACACTGATTTTTATCGTATGATGGCAGAAGACAGCTGAGGCATAGTAGATGTACTGAGAACGGTTTCAACGCAACAGTGTAGTGACTAACTGCCGGAACGCCATCTATGTGTACCTTGTAATACGGAATTTTTATAGCCTTGAGGCTCAGTACGATACCGACGTGTCAAAGAAGCAGGCAACATACAACGAAGATGAACTCATGCTTTCTACAGCCAACTGAGCGAGTTTGAAAGGGGTAAAGTTAGCAATCAGTGGTGGGTTGGTTCTTTCAGAAGTGCTACAACCGTTGTGCAGCGATAACGGTTCCAATGTTCACGTGAACATTATCACACCTGCAAGCGAAGTTCTGGACGTCCATGCAGCAATGACGTCCACGCAGATCGTTGTGTTGTAAGGGCAGCATTGGCAGATTGTACAGCTACTTTAGCACACATCAGACGGTTTTTTAGCACACTAGTGTCAACAAGAGCCTTTGCCAACCAGTTATCAGCATTGGAAATACAGGCACGTATAGCGTCCTGCGATATGCAGGAACGACAGCAACTGATGAAAATGATAAACTGTTTATTAAACAAAAAGCCTTCTGTGCGTGCAACAACAAAAGAAACAAGTGAGTGCATAAAAAAACAGTAACGTAGGGACAACGCAACAAGTACAATGGCGTAAAGCCTCATACAAACAACTACAATTTATAAGTGGCGCTAGGCCAAAATATATGTAATACTACTACACGAGAACTACGGTCTACGCTGAGTGCCGCTGGATTTGGATCCGGCGAAGGAGCGGCCCGGTAGCTGGGTATGCACTGCTGTCCATCTTGCGTTGGTGCGCTTATGAATCCGGCATCGGTGGAGAGCTACACCAGGCTACTCCGCTCTCATTGGCTGGGCACTGTCACATGTCTAACGTAAAGTAGTGCCGCAGTACAGCGCCGTCTCTTATGAAGTTGGTCGTTGTTGATGTTTTCTGTTTTTGTGTGAGCGCCTACGAAGGAAAACTAAGCAGCCCGCCTTGGCAGCCTGGTGTGCGGGCATTCTATACAGTCAGGGGAAGCCACACCATCGTCGTTCAAGGCTCGACTGGTGCCATCAGTGACATTTGAAGGATGGAATGGCGAAACGTGGTCTTCAACGATGAAAGCATATTCTGCCATCATTCAAGTAATGGTCGTCCACACGTACGATGTAAGCCTCGCGAGCACTATCTTGTAGAGTGCATTCGTTTAAGACACACTACCTCAGCCCCCAGTATAATCATCTGGAGTCCGATGAGCTACAAATCTCTTAAACCATAGGTGTTTGCGGAGGGAACGCAGTCCAGCGCTCGGTATGTGCAGAATTTTCTATGGCCCGTTCCTTCGCTATTCTTGCAACAGGAAAGTGATGTGTTGTGCCAGCAGGATAATGTTCGGCCACACTCAGCACGAGAATCTCCGTAGTCCGCAAGACGTGCAGAAACTTTCCTGACTAGCACGATCTCCGACTTGTCTCCTTTCGAGCATGTGTGGGATACGATGATAGGACACCTGACACGTGTGACTCGTCAACCCACTAGTATGGTTGAAGTACGTGAGCTGGTATGTTAGACATGTAATAATGTATACCCAGTGACATTATTCACCATTTGTATGATCAAATGGATACCAGAATCCGCGCGGCAGCCCGTGGAGTCTACACCACGTACTAATACCAGGGCATAAGTTGGGCTATTGATCTGTAAATGTAATCATTTCATTTACTCTATATGCAGTGATTCAGAAATAAACCTTGAGTGAATTGCAACATTTTCGGAAGATGCTCTAAATTTTATTTACCCCAGTATAAGTTCAGAACATTTTGAAGTACAAGCTATAGTAAATTATCATCAGTTTCTGTTTTTATGGCATGTAAAATTAAGACATTACAAATATTCTTGTTCCACAAGCATCACATATTCCATACAGAAAAACTTTCTAATTTTCCAAGGTACACTCTTTGGCAAAAAACATGGCCGCCGGCCAATGAGCCTATGTCCGAGCTGATCACGACATGAGACAATAAACATGACCGCACTGATACGCTCAGTCTGGCTATCTGCACAATGTCGCAACACTTCCGACATCAGCAGTTCCTGCAGTACTTCTTCTGTTCAGTTGCAAGACGTTTTAGGCAGCTACATCCGCGGTCTCGCGGTAACGTGTGCGACTTGGAAAAGCTAATGTAGGCGATCGAAAGTGCCTGTTAACAATTTTTTTATTTGAAGTCCATTGTGAATTATGATGTCACGAGCGTAAGCTACACTGATAATAGCATTTCGGCCCAATAACATTGCTGCCTCTGGACGCAGCACTTGGCAGAGCTCTCCGCGGCCCACTCGCCGGCAGCAGCGGTGGCGGCGCTGCGCTGCCTCGCCCTCTGCCCACAGCGCCTGCTGCCGGTCATAGCCCTGGATTTGTAAAATGCTTGAGTGTTGCTGAGTGGGGATCCGCATAAAAGCTTGCGATGTGTATTTCACACTCGATATCAACGGAGAAGACCACCCGTTTCTGAATGATAAGCATTTTATTACACCAATACACAACACATTAGAGTGGAAAAAAATTGTCATTGTTGTTGATCCAATCAAATAGCACTTTACGATGGTTAACTCAGGTATTTGTACCTTAAATCTCGTTCTTTTTCTTCTAGAAAAGCCCTTCATGTAATTTGTCATCATCATCTGATTGTATGTTTTCATCAAGTCACAGTACGTAACTGCCCTATAATGTTTTAGTGCCATTGTTTATTTCTTTCACTTCCTCTGTAAGTATCCCCTAGCATAGGGTCCTAAGTGAGAAGTAAAAATTACATTCCCATCGATGGACGTCAATTCGAATTCTTTCAAAGGCGTTTGTATGGTGAAGCAGAGCAGATATGTGACCATTTCCATAATTTGGAGTCGACGTTTCGGAAAGACTTATTGTGTGAAGGTTTTCTTGTGATTTCGTTAAAGATTTTCTTCTTGCAATTTGCAGCGTATAAAATAAAATAAAACTAAGTAAAATAAAATATCAAAACTAACCATGCTGTCTCCAACAAAGATCAGAACTGCCGACCCACACCAGGGTTGCATCACGAGACAGACACAGAACCATACAGACAACCTTAAGATTCCCATGGTGCCCTGTCCTCAGTGTGAGACAGTCAATGCTGAGCCACTAACGCATCGCAAACGATAACCTGAAATTAAATGTCACACGAATGACAGCATTGCTTGAGTGCAAAAATTAAATTTCTCTCTTATCACATGAGCATAATACAGCGTGACACATGAAAGTGGAAGATGAATGTCAAGTGAACTTAACGAGGCAATTCAGTACCACTACTGTCACAGTACTGCCAAACATTAGTAACGATGTTGCCAGTTCTTAGCTGTGCTAGGAAGACCTCTGCAGCTATAAGCGACGCGAAATCGCGATCGTCTCATACGGGCTTCCAGAGGGGATTCACTTATTTTGGTTAACATGCGGAGCTATCTCCTGATAGATTCCAACACCACATTTAGGCTGCAGATTAGTCCAATTAGACCGAAATAAGCGTTCAAATTTGTTGAAGCTCCATAGCATTTCAGAATATCAGTGGGGAAGTTAGAAAAACATATATTGAGCTTGCAGCATACGGCAGTTCAAAGACTGAGATATCTAATCTTCCATCGCGATTACAGTTTTCCTCTAAAAACAAAAGACAAAATCATTTGCTTTGTTATATTGCGACGAAACTTAATTTTGGTTTCATGAAAGGTTACTGGAAATGAACATTGTCCCATCCGTCACGAAACACTAAACACTTCGCACATTAAAGCAACGTCGTTTCTAAATGCAGCCTTGTGACCGTACAAGTAAAATTTCATGTCTTCAACGTGCATACAGAAGTGTCGGTTTAGTGGAAATTCAGAAGAAACGTAGTTGATTATTTGTGCAACACATTAATCAGTTCATTTGAGGATTCAGATAAGATAGTTCAAATTAGGGCGAGTAACACAGAAACTGAACTATATATGTGGGCAATGTGCAGTTCTGCTGTTTTTCATCTGCAGTGATATAACCTACTAACCAGCTTACTTATTAGAATGAAACTTTCACTCTGCAGCGGAGTGTGCGCTGATATGAAACTTCCTGGCAGATTAAAATTGTGTGCCGGAACCGGGACTCGAACCTGGGACCTTTGCCTTTCGCGGGCAAGCGCTCTACCGACTGAGCTACCCCGACACGACTCACGATGCCGCCTCACAACTTTACTTCCGCCAGTACTTATTGCTTTCGCAGTGTTACAGACTTGTTGGGCCAACAAATGATGTTGAGAATCCGAGGACAAGTCTCTGATGGATTCTTCGAATGTTACCACCCACGACTTGTATGTGTTTTGCTTAGTATCTGTAGTCACGATGTTAAATCAACATAAATTATTACAAAACTTTTGACTGAATCAGTGCCTTCCTGTCGACTTTTATGACTACTTTCTCCTATTGTCCTATTTTCCGTTAAACCACCCATTGCCGGCCGCGGTGACCGAGGGGACTGAGGCGCTACAGTCACGGTCTGCACGGCCACTACGGTCGGGGGTTCGAACCCCCCTCGGGCATGGATATTTGTGTCGTCCTTAGTCTTAGCTAGTTCGTAAGCAGTTTGTAAGCTTAGGGACTGATGACCCCGTAGTTAAGTCCCATACGTTCTACAAACATTTGAACATTTGAACCACCCACTCTTCCTTCTTTACTGGCCACATGGGAAAGAACGCTTTTGCAAATAAATTATGATAATAATGATGGTAATATTGAAAAACTAGCATTCTAGGATTTTTGCCACATTACAGCCGAATGGTAATGATTAAAATAACATTTGAAAATTCGCAACTCTTTTTTGACACACAAATGATTTCTGATATTTTGTTACTAAATACCGTTTCGGACATTTTTCAGAGTATAAAACTAGACCTGAAGCCACACAAATCTTTAGTACTACGATATCGCATTAATAAACTATGCTTCCTGCAGATAAAGATATGAGTATGGTGCCACAGTGCTGGTTGAGCCGTCTGACATTTTTCTCTCTATTGGCAGTTAATATACACATTCCCGACATAGAACACAAAACTGCTTCCAATTTAAGCAGGGAACGACCTTCCTGTGGTCGAAAATTAAATTAAGGATGACACTGTAATATAAATGCAATGTAGTATCACATGTCTTCATGAATGTTGGGAAGTAGGATGAATTATGGAACTGAGTGAACGATCATATTGCCTAGCGTCGTACGCAATATTGCCAAGCAATAGGAAGAACTTCTTGGGCGGCCCGAAACATCCTCAGTCCTATAAACACCTTGTCTCAGCCGTCTTTTATCGATGCCGCGCTACTAAACGCTATTCTAAAAATGTTCAAATGTTTGTAAAGTCTATGGGACTTAACTACGGGGTCATCAGTCCCTAAACTTACAAACTACTTATGAACTACTTACGAACTAGGACGGCACAAATATCCATGCACGAGGGGGGATTCGAACCCTCGACCGTAGTGGCCGTGCTGACCGTGACTGAAGCGCCTCAGTCCCCTCGGCCACCGCGGCCGGCGCTATTCTAAGTAAAGGCTTCATTCCGAAAGCTAACACCACGGAAAAATTCTGATGAAATTAGCGCTTTCTCCAAAATGGACGGTATCTACTTTCAGTCCTGTCATAAGCGGCTCACATTCCAGGAATACCTTCAAAATGAGTTTATTGTACCGTCGTTGCGCAGTTATTAAACAAGTTTTTGACCGGTATAAATAAAACTGACCGGATGGCTTTTGCTGCAGAATATATCAAATTCTATTAGATCCGTGTAATGAGAAAACTTCTTTATTCGTATAGTGATGCCCCTGTTTCGGTGAGTTATAATATTACTTATTAATATTGCTTCAGAGGGATTTTTTTGCCTTTAATGTCTTTACCTTTGCAGAAGGTTCACAGTAAATGTAATAATTAGTTCCCTTTCAAATGGCTTCATTAATTTTATCCATTATTTGGAAAGTAATTGCAACCGCCCAAAGTGAAGTTGTCCATTAAAGCAAACCGTTTGAATATGTCAAGGGAGAACGCTCTCATCCGAAATATCTACACGGAAGGTAGAGAAGCGGACGATTTTTGTCACAGTACGGATCCATATCTCTCCGGAAACCGGGACTCTGTGGAGAATAGATGGAATCCTCAACTGAGAGGCATAGATTAACATATTGAATGTCATTATGAAATACAAATATTGTCAACATGCAGTTTCACCCAGAGGGTGAAACACATTTTCTGAAGGTATGAAAAATGGAAAATACAGATCAGTTACTGTCAGGTTTTCAATAAGTTTTTTAATTACTTTCATTATTCTCCTCTTAAAAATGACTATTCTACTATGGCATTTGTTTTCTTCCCCCACTATATTTCTTTCCGGTTCTGACAGTAATAGCTTTGTCGTCCATTCTACTTACTTTCTTTCTATACGTCGCTTTTCATAGTAAATTATATGCTGAAGAAACATGTAATTTCTACGAAACTTACCAACTAGTTTCATTTCTTTTTTGTCTTTGTCTTTTCAGGCTTATATTAGCTTCTATTTTTCGCAGAACACTGGGATTTCTTTTTATCTGCAAGTAGCTTCCTATGGTCGCTTTTAACCGCATTAAATTTCCAGTTGTCTCTAGATGGATCATGCCTTGTCTCTGCCGGTCCCAGTTCTCACGAACAAAGAAAAATGTGCTCCACACTTCTACGAATATGGTTCGTAACTTATTTTTTTCCTGTATTTCTCCTGTGCTAAATTCTTGTTAGTACCATTAGTTTTTATTACAACGTTGATCTTTCAATTTTACTTTTTTTTTATCGCTGTTACTTTTGATTTGGCCGGCCGCGGTGGCCGAGGGGACTGAGGCGCTCCAGTCACGGTCTGCACGGCCACTACGGTCGGTGGGTTCGAATCCCTCCTCGGGCATGGATATTTGTGCCGTCCTTGGTATTAGTTAGTTCATAAGTAGTTTGTAAGTTTAGGCACTGAGGACCCCGTAGTTAAGTCCCATAAGCTATACAAACATTTGAAAATTTTACTTTTTATTTGTTCGATATATTTATCAGTACTGAAGATCAACAATTTCTCATGTACATTAAGATAAACAAATAACATCTAATATCTAATGCTCATTTTAATCTAGTTTCACTCATAAAACCTCCTCTCACAATGTGTGTGAAATGTTTGTAAAGCTTATGGGACTTTACTGCGGGGTCATCAGTCCCTTAACTTACAAACTACTTATGAACTAGCATATACTAAAGACGGCACAAACGTCCATGCCCGAGGGGGAATTCGAACCCCCCGACTGGAAACGGCTTCGCGCATCCTAGCATAACGCCACAATGCGCTCTTCCGCTCCGCAGCGGCCTTAAAATGAGCATTACCTCTGTTTACGCCCTTTATTTGAAACCGATATGTAGGCAGAGGACATTCACGGCTTACCCATTTACTAACTTCATATTCTTCTTTTATTCCATTCGTAATGATAATTTGTATGAGATTTATTTAGAAATTATTTCATTGATGCTCAGTCCATTTAATTTATTTAATAGTGGTAAAATTACAACCCTGCGGCTTCTACTGCATCTGTTCTAAATCAGTGCAATTGCTTTTCTTATTACTGTTGTAAATCATGCCACAATTCATTGATCAATTTTAAATTTAATCGTTGTAACACGTGTTTATTAGGATGCTTTATTGTCTATTGTGTGTTTGGTACAAATTTTAGCCACGGCGGAATAGCCGTGCGCACTGAGGTGCCGTGCTGCAGTGCGCGCGGCCGTTCGCCGTCGAGGGTTCGAGTACCCCCTTGGGCATGGGTGTATGTGTTGTACTTAGGTTAGTTTAACTTAGTTTAAGTAGTTTGTAAGCCAGGGACTGATAACCAAGAAGTTAGGTCCAATAGATTTACAAACATTTGCTTTTGAACAAATTTTACATTAAATTTTAACTAACTTACGATGAGCTAGAAACTTGAAACAATTATCGTAGCTCAGAACCGGGTGACAATGCAATATTTACTCGCATTCGTTTCTCGTACGGTGCGAGTTGTAGTGGTAACGGTTGACACTGGCCTCCGGCCATTTAGATGTGAATTTTCCGTGAGTTTTCTAAATCAGTACAGGAAAATTCTGGAATGGTCCCTGAGGCAGAACAGGACCGATTTCCTTCCCTATCCTTATCGTAACAATCGGAGATTCTGCTCCGCTATAATGATCAAGTTGTCGAAAGAACATTAAATCGTAGCCTTCCATATTTCTTTCGTGTCTCGTATGCGATAGATTTTTGTTTGTTTACGTCACTTTGTGTTGGTGCTAATTTTGCAGTTGATTTCAAACCTACATCACACTGAACGAGAGACTTTATACTTTCAACATAACTTAAACTGGATGACACTTCTACATCGACCCATTTCTTAATTGGTGTGTGGTGGAGGGCACTTTTTGTACCACTGCTGTTTCCTCCTGTTTCTCTTCCAGTCGTGAACGTTCGCTGTTAAAACTATTTCTTATATGCCTTAATGTGAGTTCATTTCAGTCTATCTTTTACCTTCGCGATATTTACGAGACATATACATGAAAGGGCTCAGGTGAAATAGAAATAAAACAAATTTATGGAATGTCTGTTCTAATTTCATGAAAACATTTGAAATTGAATGAAATATTTCACTCATACAACTTAAAAAGTGTAAAATAATTATGTAAATGAAAAAGTATGTAAATGGGATTTTAAAATAGTCTAAGGCTTATAAAGTAAATTTTGTCCATACGGAAATTGCTACCGCGTTAAATATAGTTCCACAATATTTTAGATTCATCGCAGTCATCATAGCAACGCTGGATCATAAATTGTTCTTGCGTCATGAGCAATGTCATCAGCAACGTATAGTTGCCACCAGCTTGAAGGGGAATTTATTTCATTAACTTTCTGAAGTCGATACGGGGTGTGACGCGGCGGCGGCGCCGCCCACGGTCACGTTCGGTAAATGCAGCACACCATGAGAGTGAAAGAGCGCGGAGAAGACGGAGCGCGCCTGCTGCAGGGAAAGGATAGTTGTCGTTCTGAATGTAAGAAAGCCATCAAACGGAGTCTAACAAAAGTTAGGTAGACTTCCCCGAACTTTTTCAGCGTTTTGACTGTAACGTAAGAAATAAAAGAAATTCACTCACTGTACTGAACATTTCAATTGTTAGTAAATTAATATCGTCCGTTATCTTCAGACGATACTGATCGCGCGATAATCAATCGGCGTGAGACATCTGGCACCTAAAAGTCACCATTAATTTTGAAACCCATCACCACGCTGCAGAGAGTACGTTCTAACTAAAACTATGTCTGCAAAGCTTCTGGCTATCAAACTACGTAACATTTTATGAAATCAACGAGGCAGGCAACAGTGAGACACGTTCGGAATCCACTCCGCACCTCATCAAGGAACGTGCTCAAAATTAGTGTTGGATTCAAATGGAACGCTATTTAACGCGGCAAGATGTTCTATCATAACACGCCGCTTGTAATTTCCATTTTGGCCTGTTGACATTTTAGTTGATCAGGAAGAAAACTCGAAGAAAACTGGACAAAATTTGAGTATTTAGGAAGATTTTTCTGTGACAAATTTTCAGTCTTTCTGGTTTTTTTTTTTTTTTTTTCCTTGTTGTAATTTTAAAGCCACGCCGTGGTGGCAGGCTGGCAGCAGCATCATTGCTGCTCTTCAGTCGACAGTAAAGCAACTTTGACAGGAAGATTTAAAACATACAAGGAGAAAAATAAAAGCAGCAAGTATGTAATTCTAAACGTTTCTATGGGTTGCATGCTGTAATTCGTAATTTTATTTTTCCGACTTTGTAATTATTTCACTTTTACGAGATTTTTGAGACTAGACTTTATGCGTCTCTCTAAGAGCTCCTTATCGCATGTAGCTGCATTTAATTCGCTTCCTTACATAATTCTGAGCATTTCTATGGGTTACATGCAGTAGTTAATTTTCTTTATTTTTCGGAAACTAAATTTATTCAATTTTATCGGTTTTCGGAGTTCTGACTTCCGGGGTATGCAGCTAGTCGCCTGAGTTGACACCACTTCTCATGTAAAACCAGTACCTAGCTCGATTTCTAACAGACTGCAACTTAAGAATCCACCCTGGTTTTGTATAATGAATCCGACATTCAACCACTTCACCTTCAGTGGAGTGCGTTCATGTAACGTAGACGTGTCGCCGTTAGCGTGTTTGTTCGCGGTCCAATTCAGATGTAATTTAACCTGCTATACACACGCACCATCTCAAAACAGGCACGACAGATCAGAGCCAGCTTAAAATTTTTTGTATATTGTGTTTTGTGCTACCTCCGACTTGCTGAATTTCGCCTACGATAGCAGCGTCTACTTCCGCCTCGTCTAAGCACGCTGTTTTTGGTGAGTTTCGCTGTGGCATTGGGTGTATGTGAGAGAATGAGTGTTGTTTGTTCAGCATAACTTGTAGTTTTAGAGCACGTTCCCTCTTTTATTTAATATTGTTTCACAAGTGCTGAGAACATGCTCAGATGCAATTTTTCTTATGACTAAATTCCGTTGCTCCATAAATGTTTTCTTAGCCAGCTTTCTAAGATAACTTTAATTGTGGTGGCTTGCTTATTAATGTCTGTGTATAATAACATGTGAGCTGCTATGTATATTAATCACTGTAGTATTAACTTCCTGTTATTGAAGTAATTTGAAACGAGTCTGTTCTCACTTTGGGCCAGGGAACAAGGCCTTGTAGCAGGGAGAAACCAGTAGTTCACACGGACCTTATTTACTAATTTTAGTGACAGAGCAAGGCTCTTGTTACGTACAGTGAATAGGAAGGGCATAGAGTTGGAGCTTCAAAATGAGTTCGGAATGCCAGACACGGTTGTAGGCTTTTTTAATGTCTAGGGATGCAAAAATTGTGGAGCAACGGGAATTTAGCTGGATGGAGAGGGGGCAAAGTAGTTGGTCGACGGCAGAGAAGGATGGTCAGAAGCCAAATTGGGGTAAAGGAAGAAGCTGGTGTTGGTGGAGGTGTTGATGGATACAGCAGGAGATGATGGTTTCTAGGACATTGCTGAACATGGAGGTGAGGCTGATGAGACGGTAGGAAGAGGTTTGGGATGGGGGTTTGTTGGGTTTGGGGAAGATGAGAATGCGGGAAATTTTCCACAGGGAAGGAGAGAAACCGGTGTATAGGATGGTATTGTAGAGGGTGGCAAGGGCGGTGTGGAAGGAGAGGGGACATGCCCGAGATGCCTGTAGGTGAGCCAGTCGTGACTTTGAGGTGTGTCGCGTTTTGTGCGAAGTGTAGCTATAATATCTTGTGCCATAATAGATATATTTAATTCTGAGGGAGGAATGTGCTCCAAGTACTGGAATCTGGAAGCGAGCCGAGGGGAGGAGGCGTCGGTTCGCTCATGGACGTCTGTAAAATGTGAGTAGTCAAAGTGAGGTTTATCAGGAAGGGAGAAGACTTTGGATAGGTAAGTGACAAAGTGTTCTCCCTTACTGGCGTTGTCAGGAAAGGGATGGTTATCATGGATAAGCGGGTAGTAGTGGGAGGAGTGACGGCCAGTAAGGCGATTGAAGGCTATCCATACTTTGAGGAGTTGATGGGCAGAGTGGAATTAAGGCGGATGCATGTCTGTCGCCCATCCCGGCGTTTTTTCGCGGACAAGAGGTTTCTAATGCGCCACTGGATTTGCCAGTGGCGTGTGAGTGTGTCCCGTTTCTGGGTCCAGAGGTATGATTGATAGATACGGTGGGATTCTCGCAGTAGGACGGCCTGTGGATGGAGGGTAGGACTGTGCGTGTATATGGTTTTTGTAGGGATGTGGGCTTCAACCGCATTGGCAACGGCCTGGTGGAGGAAGGTTGAGGCGTGGTGTATGTTTTCGGGTGTGTGAAGGGGAAGCGGGTGGCTTTCGACGGTGGTATGTATGGATTGACAGTAGGTATTCCAGTCGACACGAGAGTAGTCGTGAATAAGTTTGGGAGGGGGTCTAGGACGGGGAGCAAGAGCAGGGCGGGGACGGTGGTCAAGGATGAGGACAGGGGAGTGGTCAATGCCTATACGGTCGAGGACGTCCGCTGTGACACGCCCAATGTGGTTAGGAGATGCCAAGACGACGTTGAGTGTGGTATTGCTTTCGGGTTGGGTTGAGCGAGGGAGAGGTAGGATGTCGCCCCAGAGCGAGCTGGTGACAAACCGACGTCACCGTCGGAGTTCAGCGGGCTAACGAGAAGAAAAGTTTAGGTCAGTGGCAATCACATAGGTTGTGTAAGTGCAGTCAATGTGGGATAGAAAGTCATACAGGTGAGGACATGTGCTACAGATATAGATGGTGACGAGGGGAACTGTGAAGGACGGAGGGAAGAGGCTGAGGATTAGGTGTTTGGTGGGGTCATTAAGGAGGGTGTGGAGCCAGTTGGGGTGGTGGCGGAGGTGGCCGATTGCCACTCCGCCTGTAGTGAAGGAAGAGGGACATCGGTGCGGTGGTGAAGGTAGGGATTGGTGTAGATTGGACGGTGGCGTTGGAGAAAGGTTTCATTCAACAGGAAAACAGCCACGCAGTGTTGGTAAAAGGCGTGCATGAAAAGGTTCTTTTTAGTTGGAAGGGAGCGGACATTATGGTAGAGGAAGGAGTAGGATGGGCTTCCGTAGTGGCCCATGGGAGGGGGAGGGAAGGTGGAGGAGGGGTAGACGAGGAAAAAGGGAACAGGTGTGTTTAAACTCGGGGTTTCAAAGCAGGAGAAGGTGAAGTGGGAGTGGGCCTAGGAGAAGTTGGTGAAGGTTTCAAGATGGAACACTGACCTGGAAAACAGTACAATTTTCTGGAGTGTGTTGGGGCGTTGGAATGGATGGATGTTTGCAAGGATGGTGGCAACTAACCGGATGACGTCTTTGGTTGCTGGGGGGGGGGGTGTCAGGGGAAGCAATGAGTTGTTAGGGGTGCATGGGTGGGTAGACGGGGCGAATGGGGACGGTGAGTTCGGGGATGATTGAGGGTGTGATGGCGTTGGATTGGATGAAGGTTTGCAAGGAAGGTGGCGACAAACTGGATGACGTCTTTGGTGGTGGTGGGGGGGGGGGGGAGGAAGCAATGAGTTGTTGGGGTGCGTGGGCGCGTAGATGGAATGAATGGGGATGGTGAGCTTGGGGATGGTAGGGTCGGGGACAGATTTACACTTACAGGAGTATGTAGGATGGGGTCTGCCACAGGTGTTGCGCATTGGAGTGGAGGCAATGTTAGGCGAGTTCTTGTGGAGATGGGGGGGGGGGGATTTGCAGTGAGGACAGTTGGGGGTGTTTCAGCAGTTCTGCGTCAGCTGGTCATTGTACATGAAGCGTAGTGGTAGGATTGAGGTGGGGATCGAGTGGGTTCCACTTTGTGGCGGGGTCATAGATCAGGGCCCCCTCGAGGAAAAGGCGGTCGAGGGATGATGTGGACTCTGTGAAGATTTGCGTCAGGGGTGTGACAGGGGGAGGGGGAGGGACTTGGGAAGCGATGGTGGCAGAGAGGACTATGGACAAAATGTTCAAATGTTTGTACAGCTTATGGGACTGAACTATGGGGTCATCAGTCCCTAAACTTACAAACTACTTATGAACTAGCTAATCCTAAGGACGGCACAAATATCCATGCCCGAGGGGGGGGGGGTTCGAACCCCCGACCGTAGTGGCCGTGCAGACCGTGACTGGAGCGCCTCAGTCCACTCGGCCACCGCGGCCGGCGACTATGGACAGAGGAATTGTTGCTGGGGTAGGGTGTTGCTCCAGGTGATGCTGGTGGTAGCTTGGGAGGGAGATGTATAGTTGATAATGGAGGTGGTGGTGGTTGTGGGGTGTGAGTCAATGATGGTGATGGTTGATGCCAAGGAGTACCAGCGTCGGCAGTGGAGAGTACCAGCGTCGGCAGCGGCAAGGAACAGCGTCGACAGCGGCGAGGAATAGCGTCTTGCAGCAGGCTGCGACTAGACGACTGTCCTAAAACTGACAATGGATACGTTACTGTCTCTTATAGGTTGTCTAGGCGTCTTTCAACCCTAGGCCGGTGGATAGATGTACAAGGAGATAAAAATTCTGTTATTTAATGGTATAAAGCAAACATACCGAGTTTTTTAAAAACACTCTCTTAAAACAGCTGACCACATGGCATATACATGGTGGTCCATTGTTAGTGACCAGGCCAAATATCTCACGAAATAAACATCAAACAAAAACTACAAAGAACAAAAATTTTCTACCTTGAAGAGGGAAAAAAATGGCGCTATTGTTGGCCCGCTAGATGGCGCTGCCATAGGTCAAACGGACATCAACTGCATTTTTCTAAATAGGTACCCCCATTTTTATGACACGTTCGTCTAGTATGTAAATAAATATGAATGTTTTATTTGGAACACTTTTTTTCGCTTTGTGATAGATGGCGCTGTAATATTCACAAACATATTGCTCAAAATTTTAGATGAACAGTGAGTAACAGGTAGGTTTTTTAAATTAAAACACAGATCGTAGGTACGTTTGAACTTTATTTGGGTTGTTCCAATGTGATACATGTACGTTTGTGAAGAACGCATGCTTTTACTGCGTGATTACCTGTAATTACCTGATGACTTCAATAAATGCTCAAAACGAAGTCCTTCAACTTCAATGCGTTTGCCAATACGCGTAATGAAGTTCCTCTGAACAGCCTGTAGTTTGCATTCAATAATGTTCTCACATGCATTGACAATGAGCTGACGCATGAATTTCAAGCGTTTTCAGTGAATCACGATAAAAATATCCTTAAATTTTCCCCACAGAAAGAGATCCGGGGATGTAAGATCCGGTGAACGTGCGGGCCATGGTATGGTGCTTCTATGACCAATCAACCTGTCATTAAATATTCCATTTAAGACCGCTTCAACTGCACGCGAGCCATTTGTTGGACATCTAACATATTGGAAGTACATCGCCATTCTGTCATGCAGTGAAACATCTTGTATGAAAATCGGTAGAACATTACATAAGAAATCAGCATACATTGCACCATTTAGACTGCCATCAATAAAATAGGGGCCAATTATCCTTCCTCCCATAATGCCGCACCATATATTAACCCACCAAGGTCACTGATGTTCCAATTTTCGCAGCCACCGTGGATTTTCCGTTGCCCATTGGTACGAATTATGCTGGTTTACGTTACCTTTGCTTGTGAATGACGCTTCGTCACTAAACAGAACGCGTGAAAAAATCTGTTATCGTCCCTAATTTATTATGTGCCCAGTGGTGAAACTGTACACGACGTTCAAAGTCTTCGCCATGCTAATCCTGGTGCATAGAAATGTGGTATGGGTGAAATTAATGTTGATGTATAATTCCCAACGCCGATGATTTTGAGATTCCCGATTCTCACCCAATTTTTCTGCTATTGATGTGCGGATTAGCCGCAACTGCAGCTAAAACACTTACTTGGCACCATCATTTGTTGCAGTCGTGGTTGACGTCTCACTTGTGGCTGAACACTTCCTGTCTTTTTAAATAACGTAACTATCCGACGAAAGGTCCGGACACTTTGATTATGTCTTCCAGGATAACGATCAACATAAACAGCACAGGCCCGTGGGGAATTTTGATCACAATAGTCATACATAAATACCACATAGACCCTTTCTGCGATTGGTAAACGGTCCATTTTAACACGAGTAATGTATCATGCAGCAAATACCGTCCGCACTGACGAAATGTTACGCGATACCACATACTTATACGTTTGTGACTATCACAAAGCGAAAAAAGTGTTACAAATAAAACATTCATATTTATTAACGTACTAGACAAATATGAAATAAAAAATGTGGGTACCTATTTAAAAAATGACGTTATATCCGTGTGACCTATGGCAGCGCCATCTAGCGGGCTAACCATAGCGCCAACTGTTTTCCCCCTTCAAGCTAGAAACATTTTGTTCTTTATAGTTTTTCGTTTGAGGCTTATTTCGTAAGATATTTGACCCGGTCACTATCAATGTCAAACCTGTATATTAACATACTGTGTCCGCTGCAGAATGCCTGATATGACAGATGATACGGTGGAATTTGTGTGGATGCAAGATGCGTACGACATTCCTTGGCAATATGTCTTGTACCACTGTGCAGATTCATTAGCGTCGTAGCCAAGTCAGCTTCTTCGTGTTGAAGTCGTCTTTCTTATTCTTATTTTGACGTGGAAGCAGCTTGTCCACACTCTCGCTTTCATGATTCGTGCAATTGCCTGGCTCGACAGACATTGACGATCCGGTTATATAGTCCTGTACCGCTGTATTCTTTGCACGGCATTTCTTTCACAATCTCAATATAAAAATATTATACCCAATATCTCCTCATTAGTGTACATGTCTATGCTCAGTGGATCTGTAAGCGTAAATGAACGGCCTGCAATGCAGATAAGTCGACAGTCAAATGTCCTGACATTTTAACGCTAAGTAGCACGAGAGCTGCGACTGGTGGTGTTTGTCCAGCTAACGCCCAGTCTGGCCACCGTGCCTCCAAATTCTAGGACATTTCTTGATTTTTTACGGCATGTTACAACGTGAACATTAACAAACGCTATATAATTATTTATATATCGCTATATGCATCTATCGTATGCAATTATAAAAAGTAAGCGGCCTCGTTAAAAGTACTTCCTTCTATATCTCATTGTCAGTCGATATCTGTGCTAAAAACCGTTCACGAAACAAAAGTTTGTGTGCTCCTCGATGCTGTAGCATGTGACCAAAACCGCGTATCAGAATGGGTAACCGATTACGAATTACTATGTTACGTCTTAAGTGACGCACCCTGTATATGATGACTTTCAATGTCTGTAACACGTTTGTATCATAAAAAACACACTTGGTATAGATTTTTACGACTAATTCACAGGTATAAATGTGATGGATCTGCAAAGGATTTTCAAAAATGCATCATATGCTAGCTAAGGAAGAAAATCTTCAGATGAAAATTTCATGTAGCACTGTTTGGTGTTTCCAACCAACAAAGGAAACGCCGATCGACACCGATTTATCGGATAATTGACTGAATATGGGAGTCTAAGGTTTAGCTTTATGTCTATGACTAGGCGGGGAAGTATATGAAATTGTATAAGTATGATGACGAATGTTAAGAGTTTACTTTAGTAAGGAATCATCTTCTCGTTTCCCATGAATGGCTACAAATGTGGTGCGGAATATTCTTGCTATACCGCTGTGCGGAAGATGCCACGGACGACTACTTAAGGGATCCTGTTATTAAATGAAACGGGACCCCATATCATTACTATTGGTTATTTGAACGTGTGACGGACGTCAAAGTTGCCAGGGGTGTTTCAACAGGTCTTCGCTGGCCATCGGGAGTTTATTGAAAGTAGGAATCTTCGCTGAAGACCGAATGTACCCGACAATATTAGGGTATACCACAGATAATCTACTCTGGGAGGCATGAAAGGGTTAAAACATTCATATTTTCCCCACATGCCGTATTACTGATATAGTTTTAGCTGTTAGTTAAAATATGTGCCAAGAATCTACATCTACATTTACAGAGTGTTCAAGACGAAATTGATAACATCTGAGCAGGGTAGGGAATTTCGAAAAAATCTCAATTTTCCGAATAATCATATGCTGCAAATGTAAATTCAACTGCCGACATGCGATACCCAGTCAGGAACGAGAACACACTTTTATGTCCAGTAAGGCAACGAGTTTGAGTGTTTCTGGCATTGCATGACACTTTTCACTGTATACGAGGAATTACCGCAAGGGAGTACAATTATTTTAAAAAGGGCAGCCTATAGATATTAGATATTGTTAATAACAGTGCTTCTTACTTTAGGGGGACAGTGTTGATCGAACAGGGTAAATGCCTAGGAATACATGATGGTTGGTAGTCGGTACTTGAGGCGTGTGACTGAGTGCTATCTACAGCCACAAGCAATTGCTATTTCCTATCTTTCTGTCTTCATACGTGAGATTGTGTAATGCGCAGCATTTCCAAAACATTCACTTTGTACTTAATTATGCGGTATATTAACTATAATACCGCTATTTGAAAATAATTTAAATTCTTCGTGTAAATTGCGGTACAGCAAGGTGACTAAATTGTTACATATGCTTTAGTCTGTCTGTGTAACAAGTGAACACTTAAGCTATTGAAACATCCTGGCGGATTAAAATTGTGTCGGAACCGGGACTCGAACCTTGGAGCTTTGCGTTTCGTGGTAAAGCGCTCTACCACTGAGTTATCCCGAAAAGTCTTGCGGTGCGTCCGCAGACCTCCACTTCTGCCAGTACCTCGCCTCCTACTTTCCAAATTTCACAGACGTTATCCTGCGAAACTTGCTGACCTAGCACTTCCGGAAGAAAGAATATGGTGGATATATGGCTTAGCCACAGCCTTGGGGACGTTTCCAGAATGAAACTTTCACTCTGCAGCGGAGTGTGCGCTGATATGAAACTTCCTGGCAGATTAAAATTGTGTGCCGTAACCGGGACTCGAACATTGGACCTTTGCCTTTAGCGGTCAAGCGCTCTACCACTCTTTTTTTTTTTTTACTTGTCAGAGACATTAAAGATAAAGGTGAAGCACTGAATTAAAATTTGTGATGCGGCCGGGAATCGAACTTGGACCTCCATGCCTACTAGGCAGACGTCTTACCACTCTGTTTTACCGCGTTTTTTTTTTTTCTTTGTTTCTCCTTCCTCCCCTACGACCTGTCCTTCCGCTCACCAATATAGCCTTCTCCTCTTAGCGTCTATGGCTATAACATTGTTTCGGCTGACAAAAGAAAAAAAAAGGAAAATTAAAAAAACTTCATTATGAAATGAAACCTCTTCTTAGATAATTCATATCATGTTGGTGACTTCATCGACAGATGATTAAAATAAGTACTGAAACCAGATTAGAGCCTTTAATTATTAAAAATGAAATATTTCTAGGATGTTCTTCAGGTAAATTTTAGTTTTTTCCTTTCCATTCTTATGTACTTCCGGCTTACCGAGTACTTCAAAGTTGTCATCTCGTATAGTCTGCTACTGCAGTTAATGCCGTTTGTATCTTTTCTTTTTGTCATCGAATTCTGCTTGTCTATTTGTCAGCAGTAGCTTAGAACTACCATTCGAAAATCGCAGAAGTTTGAATGAAATTTTAGAACAGATAAAAGAATTATATGTATAAATATTAATAAATAATACTAATTCTATATGTGTTACCCATTCTATTTCTATGTTAAAAATCTAATTATTTTTAACAATTTAAGTTTTAAGGTACTTGACCTAGGTTTCGTTGTCGCTAAGAACAACTTCATCAAAAGAATAAAAAACAGTTATCTAAAAATTATAACAGAATAAATATCTTATATATGGAAAGATTTTTACACAGGCTGAACAGTGAAAACAAAAGTACTTACATGAAACACATGTCGTCAAAAATATTAGGAGCAGAATTGCTCAAGTCGATTACAATAAAAAAACTAGCATTCTTGCCATGTAAATAAAATCAGTGTGGTGTGAAGGGCATGACGGAACTGTCTACGAGGCATCAAATAGTAGCCACGTAAACTTGCACATGCGGGCCACAAGTCACGTGGGCAGTATTAATGTTACACAACTACGGACATAATAGTGTACATTTGTAAAAGGTTAGACAAAAATTTTTTACAATATTATATTCCAGGATTAAATGAAAATTCCAACTAGGAGAAAATGTGATAGAAAATCTTCAGAAGTGAAACAAACGTACTTACAAAAGACATACATTAATAGCGAAGTAGTATAACCAATTGTGCATACAAAACCATTTTACAGAAAACTGACAAAATCACGGTATACCAGAAATAACGAATTAATGTGAAAGAAGGAATTAAAGGACAAAACAAAGTTACTGAAGTGGAGGAGGGGAAAAAACCCAGAATACAAGCATCACTTTAACGTGAGCACCGGCTTGAAAGCGTTAAAGAAATTTTTATATTTCAATTTCAATTGTTCATTCAACATATCTTTATTACGCAGTTGACTAAATATTTCTAATTGTTCTAAGGCGTCAGTTTCCACCCTTTCTTTTCTCTATATAGAATCGTCATTTCATTTAAACTTTTAGGATTATATCATGTGATGAACAGATTTTCTGCCAAAATTGAATTATTGACATTAGCACCTTTTTTCCCTAACAAGTGTTCTTTGTTCCTGACGTTAAAGGCTCTGCCTGTCTGTCCAGTATAAAATGCTGAGCATGTGTCACAGGCAATTTTGTATACGCCTGATCTAGGTATGTGTTCGTTTAAAGCTTCTAAATTATGAATTAGATTTATTTTAATTATTATTTGTGAAGAAAGCAACTTTGCACCCGTATTTCTTAGATAACAGACGCTGAATCCTATACGATACGTTACCTAAAAACGGTATTGAAAAGAACTTTTTCTCGCTAGTGAGTTGACTGGAACCTAAACTAGTGATTCTTTTATTGGTTTTCTGTTCAAAGATTTTTTAACTAGCGATGGTTCATAACCGTTATTGTGTGCTACAGTTTTAATTAAATCAATTTCTTCCTTTAGTTTTTCAGATGACAAAGGGGTGGTTAGGGCGCGGTGAATAAAATTCTAAGTAAAATATTCGCGTATTTTTCTTTATACTTCTTCGTTCTTTTAAGTTTCTCATGTTCTGTTGGAAGATAAATCCAGTAGTCTTCTTTACTTTTGCCTTTTTCTGAGAAAATGTAATACACCGTCTGTCCTTTTATCCAATTTACTGCTCTTCGTTTTGCGCTTGGGTAGGGACCTTCGTCTGGATGGAGAAGTTTGGCTGGCGTTATCGTTCGGAGGGATGTTCGCAGTATACTTGCAAGTTTTGTTGTACAGAGGGTCCAGATCGTTTAACGCTGTCGAATGTGAAACGGTGTTCCTCTTTGTCAACTAAATTGCAGGTGATGCAATTTAGCGCTTCTTCTAGATGAATTACATGCAACATTGAATTTGTTGGAATTTTCCTGTTAATTGCCAAGTACCATGTTGACCGAACTTTTGTCGGTGAGTGTCATGAACGTTTTCCTAGGTGTTTCCCCAGTGATACTCGTTATATTTCTCTTCTATTCTGTTCCTCATTTCGTTTTTCATCGTTATTGTAGATTTCCTTAACTTTGTGGAGGTCTTTCTCTGGAGTATTTTGTCGAATGCAGCTTAATTCTATAAGAAAATATCTGATATGATAGAAGGCGTTCTAAACGTGGTGAGTAGCCGAGCGGTCTGGAGCGCCACGTTGCGGATCTCGAGGCCTCCCGCGTAGGAGGTTCCAATCCTCCCTCGGGCACGGATGTGTGTGGTGTCATTAGGTTAGTTTAACTTAGTTTAAGTAGTTTCTAAGCTACGGACTAATAACCACGCAGTTGAGTCCGATAGATTTACAAAGATTTGAACGTGGTGCACGTCTGCTGGTGGGTCTATACTGGCCGGTGCTATTTCGTTTAACTGATGAGCTGCGAGAGTTTCAGGCGATCGTTGCCACTTCTTATACAACTTGCTGGACGATCAAGGCCTGCGATTTGCTATTGATATTTGTCAGCTGTAGGTCTCCGTTACTTAAAGGCAGTGATAAGGTGTCATACTGGATCTTAAAAATGTGTCCTCTGTTATCAAAGTGGCCGAGTGTTGCTAGCATCTGTTGAGCTATGATCTTCGGTATTGGCAGTACTTGGGCGACATAATTTACTTTAGATGTTATGTGTTTGCTAATTGTACTTTTTACAGCGCTGAGATTGAGTAAATTATGTTGTTGTAGGGCACCTCTAATTTACGCCAACAAAATTTTGTAGTTGAGGGCAGCCGTGCGGCGGATACTTTGCGTGTACCCAATTCCAAGCGTTTTAATAGTTTTTACGCATTTTAATTGTTCGCCAGCTCAAAGTTGTAATCCCCGTCCGATGTGCATTATTTATTAAGGTTTAATTTTGTTCCAGACGCCGCTTCATTGGTGCATATATTTTGGAATGCTTTTCCTACTTCGTCACCTTCAGTGATCACAAAACTGACGTCTGCTTACGCTTGACATGTAATCTTGAGTCCTTGTATTTGTAGCCCTGCGAGGTCCTGCGTCAGCGAGCATAACAGAGGTGCAATCGCTATTGAAAACAAGCTCAGGGACGTGGGGCATACCTGGCGTACTGACCTCAAGATTATGACCGGTCTGCTTAATTTTCTGTTGACAAATATTCCAGAGATGGAACTTGCCAATAAGATTTTTACTATAGTGATAATTTTTTGTGGAAATTTTATTACTTCCTTGGTTCGGAGAAGATACGAATCGTTACACTATCAAAAGGTTTTTCGAAGTCAAAAGATAGTATTGCACTTGGAATGTCCAAAGCTTCAGCCGTTGCTATAATATCTCGGTATTCACGTAACATTTGGTAAATTGTTCTGTTTTTCCCGAGGCTCGTTTGGTAATGTCCAGTGATACTCGTCATTACCGAAGTTAATCGTTGGGCTATGATGCGCGTGAAGATTTTATAATTGGCATTAAGTAGTGTTATTGGACGCAGGTTGTTACGGTCTTCCCTCCTGATGTATTGGGAAATTACTATACCTTCACAAAATTACTGTAAATTGTACCTTCTGGCGTTCAGAATTTCATTATACAGGGTGTTTCACTAAGTGTGTTTTCCTCTGTAACTTATAAAATAATAGGTGACAGGAAATTTTAATGTGGTAGGTCAACACAAGAAATGTTACACTTTCTGCGGAGCTATGAACATAGTTTATTGTATCGTTTTCCAAAGAGTTACAGCACAAAGATATATGTTTTTAAATGGAACAATAGTTTTTTCTATCGTGCATTGGATTCGTTGAAACCAGCTGCTTCCAAATCAATTTAAACTACATTCCTATCACTGTTAGGTTGGGAGCTACAACCCTTCAAAGTTTAGGGGGCGGAGGCTACGACAGCGTAGCTCACTGGCTGGTGGTCATGAGACAGTGGGCTGTGCCCCAGGGGATAGCCACTCAGTCAGCTACGCTATCGCAGCCTCCGTCCCCGGAACTTTGAAGGGTTGTAGCTCCAAAACTAACAGTGATAGGAATGTAGTTTAAATTGATTTGGACGCAGCTGGTTGAAAAGAATCCAATACACGATAGAAAAAAACTATTGTTCCATTTAAAAAATTATATCTTTGTGGTGTAACTCTTTGGAAAATGATACAATAAACTATGTTCATAGCTCCTCAGAAAGTGTAACATTTCTTGTGTTGACCTATCTAATTAAAATTTCCCGTCACCTATTATTTTATAAGTTACAGAGGCAAACACACTTAGTGAAACACCCTGTATACGAGCGTCAGCTTATTGATTAGCTGTTGTTCAAAGTTGTGATTGAAATCTGCTGCTAATCCGTCCGGGCCGGGGACTGATTTTTTGCGCTTCTTTGTATGGCGTCTGCCGCTTCATCTGCTGTTACAGCTATTGATAAGCCTTGCGCTTCTCCCAGATTTAATTTCGCGTTCGGTCTTGCGAGGATTCTTTGTTGTGCCACTTCATATGCCAGTTTGTTTCCTAACAGAGTTGCAAAATACTTATAGATTTCTTCTCTTATGTCATTTTGTGTTGTCAAAGTTCTCCCGTGTTCTGTATTCAGTTCCGTCAAAATTTTTCGATTTGTTCTTTTTTGTTCTTGTATTATATGGTACATTGACGTAATTTCTTCTTGAACTGTATTTTTTAGACGTATTCTAACTTTGCAGCCGTCTAATTGCTTCCGCTTGAGGCTTAAAATTGTGGCCTTTATTCTTTTTAATTGAGTACAATTTTCTATGACTGTAGCGTATTGATGGTATCGGTCTCTGAGACACTAATAATAAAATTATATTGTGTTCTTCTTCCAAACACCTTCTTCCAAAGAGTAATGTTTCATGCCCTGTATCAACGCGGGTTTTGCACATTTCATCCACTACGTAAAAGTCGAGTTGTGTTTCGAAAATTTTCTTTCGCAATCTGTCCATGTATTGCAGAAGGTTACGTGGCATCGCGGATCTGCCAGATGCGTTACGTTTAGTTTCCAAGGTCTTATTCCTCTATAGGTTCCTTGTCTTTGTAGATTAGCAGTGCATTTGTGGGCTGCATGATCTGAAAATATATTTGGCCATAGTTCCGCTTGCAGAAAGTGGTATTGTAAATTTGAAGTGACGTATCAATACGAAATGTTTGGTGATGTAGGTGAAACCGGGCTTATCACCATGTTTGAGTTCCCATGTGTCGATTAGTTTGACCTCACTGACGATATTCAGAAGTTCGATGCAGTTGTTGAAATTTGGTATCTGATCATTAGGCTTGATGGCACAGTTAAAGTAGCCTGCAAATATGACTTGATAGGGACGCCGTATAAAGAGTGGCACTTTTTCTTTTTTAAAGAATTCCGCTCTCTGTTTTTTACACGATCCGGAAGAGGCATAAATATTAATAATCCTAGTATTATTTATTGCGCAAGCTATGTCCCTACTGTTCGTTATCCTCTCGACGTTTGAGGGCAGGATTCCTTCTTTCGTCATGATCGCTGTCCCGAGTTCACTGCCGTATCCAGGATTAATTAAGATGTTGTATCCTGTTATACGTTCCATGTTAATGTCTGTTACTTCCTGTAACAGCGCGATGTCTATATGAGCTGCATACAAGAAGTCTTGAAGTTTGCTTAATTTAAATGTGCTGCTTATTTTATTGATATTAACAGTTGCAATCAGATACGCTTGCAACGGTGTCACATTTGCAGGTATACTTGATGTCATGCTTCCTCTTACTGCTATTAATGACACATGACTTAAAAGTATTCGGAGTCGTCGTCAGTTTCTCCCGATCCATCAGCGGTGTTTTGTTGCCGGTCAGGTTTGCCTGTACATGTATCTGACAGCGCCAGTGCCGTGTTTTCTGGAATCTCTGGCATCTCTTCCTCTCGAGGAGACTCGTGCGTGTCATCTGACCACGCTCTTGGGTTGATATTTCCCCTGCTCTCTCCATCCAGTTCTTTTCGATGTTCGTTACTTCCTTCCTGAGCCATTGTGTTCACTGTTGTTTGTTCTTCTGACGATGTTTGCATTTGGTTAGACTCGGATTCCTGAGTTACGGATTTTTTTTTTTTTTTTTTTTTTTTTTTTTTTTTTTTTTTTTTTTGTGGAACTGCTCGGCTTTCTCCCTGAGTATTCATGCCTTTTCTTCCGCACCTTCCTGTGCAATACGGCGTTTTTTTGTGTTTTTTGGGAGACTTATTGGGCTGTTCGTCATTTAATTCCTGTGTTTCAGTTGGTGATGCCGGAAAACGTCCGCCCGCATTTTCTATTTGCTCCATACCTTTGTCATTATTGCTTTCACACATGACTACCTAGTTACTTTCTTCCGTAGTCTGTTAATTAGGTTTTGTGTCCCAGCCTCGTCGCCGCTTTTGCGTCTCGTTTCAGTCGTAGGTGTCGGTGGCCGAGCAGAAAAGTACCGACACAGGAATAAAGGATGCACGTCTGTGCAGGCACGAAGGTGAGCAGCCAGCGGGACAGCAGAAACCAGAAACACTAGAGCAAATTAGAACGAGATATATATTTCACAAAGACTCAGTAATACTTAACTTTTACATAGCACACTACGGCAGAATGCTGATACATAGTTGAGCCAGAGCCTAGTGCCTATCCGATAGCCAAGCCCCCACTGGTGCCTATCTGATTCCGAAGTGTTAACTGGTTCCTATCTCAGTCCCAAGTGAACGATGTCGTTCAGTGGTGGCCACGAGCGGAGTTGCAGCAATGGGAGCTCGTGGCTGACGTCGTAAGAACGCCGCGCCGTGAGTGCATGGCGGCGCGCGGCGAAAGTAGATGGCGCGCACTTTGGACTTGTGCAACAGCACAGAAGGAAGCACGACTTGTATGTTTGTCGGATCCATAGGTATGTCGTGTTCGTTGTACGCCTCCATTGCTGCGTCTAGATTTGGTACTGGTGCAATAATTCCTCGCGCGGCGGCTATGTAGCTGATGGGGAACGTAGACATGGCGCCAGGCCTCTCTCGCTCGCCATTGTAAACACTGCGCGTGAACGTGTCCTAAAGACCCACATCCAGAGCAGGTTCGTGGTTGCCCTTCGAATATTACAATCGCCCTATAGAAAAGTTCAAATGTTTTTTAACCTTATGGAACCCAACTGCGGGGTCATCAGTGCCTAAACTTACAAACTACTTATGAACTAACTTATTCTAAAGACAGCACAAACATCCATGCCCGAGGGGGAGATTCTAGCCCCCGACGGGGAGCGGCCTCGAGCATCGGAGCACTGCGCCTCAATCAGCTGGGCCACTCCGCCGCGGCGCGCCCTATAGCCACAAACTATGATTTAGCACGGTATGTGCTTCAATATCTCTATTTCAGTTGTCTGACACCATTCAACGCCGGGAAAATATGAGAATCTGACCATTTTTTCACGATGTTACTTATTACTGTGCCGTAGTCCCTGTACGACTATGTAAAGGGTCGCCAGAAAGGACACGTCGTTCAGATTCCACGTTAAAGAGTAGGTCCCATTTCCTTGGTTGGATAAATGCCGAAAGTTAGGGACACGTAAGTCGCCGAAGTGGTTTCCAGTTGACAGACTTGCATCCGTCCACCGAGCCACATGCAGTTATTATTCTTATTAACGTGTCTTAATCACCGATATCTTTTTTTTATCGTTCCACCGCTATTCTTGTACCCACGCCACATTCTAAATGCTTACAGAGCCATATTTTCGCATGGTGCCAGAAAGTGAAACTAAAATATTTTGCATCATGCTCCGCGAACACAAATGACTGCTAAACATACCCACTAAGTTTGAGCGTCCTACTTAAACTAACTTTCACTACGGACATACCCACACCTATGCCCGATGAAGGACTCAGACCTCTGGCGGGAATACCGCCCATTTCGCAGTATGACGCCTTAGCCCATATATCCATTCCGCGTGACACCATTTACTGTATCAGTTGCAAGTGTTCCTGTCGATTTGCAGATGGAAATGATAGATTTTCAGTTTAGTTCCCTATTGAAAGGCAAATTTTATGACATTAAACCCGTTCAGAAGATTTATGAAGGAATTCTTCGAAAATATAGACGTAACCAATGTCTTACAAACAAGGAAAAATTAAATGATGCACCAATGAGCGTGAGGGTTGCTATAAGAGAGACGTTCAACGTCTTTGAGAGCAAAGTTCTGTTTACCGACTTGGGAGAAAATCCTGAGAAATGTTGGTCCTAAGTGAAATCGGTAAACGGGTCGAAACCAGATATTCAGACACTATGACAATAATGATGTTGAAACAGCCACAAAAGGCCGCAATACTGAATGTCTTTTTCCAAATCTATTTCACAAAATAAGATTGCACAGTAGATCCTTCTCTAAACCATCGCAGATATTGAAACAAGTGTCAGTGGGATACAAAAGCAACTGAAATTGCTCAACAGTGGAAAGGCCGCTACACTTGAAGGGATACCAATTCAATTTTACATGGAGTATGCGAAGAAACTTTCTTCCCCTTCTAGCAGCAGTGTACTAAACTTCTCTAGAGGAACGAAGCGTTACTAAGAATTGAAGAAATACCCAGATCATTCCCGTTTACAAGAAGGGTCGTCGATCAGATCCGCAGAATTGTAGGATTCTATCTCTGACATCTACATGGGATACTCTGCAAATCACATTTAAGTGATTCCATTCTCGAATAGAGCACGGGAAGAAAACCGCCTGTATCTCTCCGTTCGAGGTCTGATTTCTAGTATTTTATTCTGATGATCTTTCCTACCTATGTAAGTGGCGTCAACAATGTATTTGCGCATTCGGAGGGAATGTTGGTGAGTGCAGTTTTGTAAGTAGCCCATCCGCAGCGATAAGCGCCGTTGTAATGATTCCCATCCCAGATCCTGTATCATTTCCATAACGCTGTCTCCCCTGTCTCGTGACAATACAAAACGAGCTGACCTTATTTGCGCTCCTTCGATGTCTTCCGTCAAACCCACCTGATAAGGATCCCACACTGGGCAGCAATACTCCCAAAAAGGACGGACAAGAGTATTGTATGCAGTTTGTTTAGTAGTTCTGCTGCATCTTTTAAGGGTTCTGTCAATAAAACCGTCTCTGATTCGCCTTTCCCATGTCATTATCTACTTGTTCTTTGCAGATTAAATCTGAAGTAATAATAATTGCTAGGTATTTAGTGGCGTCTAAGGCCTTCACCTTTGATTGATTTCTCTTGTACACAGAGTGTAACTGATTTATTTTCGAACTCATGTGGACGACTTCACACTTCCTATTATTTAGATTCAATTGGCAGTTTTTAGACCATACTGATATCTTATTTAGATCGTTCTGCAGTTGGTTTTGATCTTCAGATGATTTTACTAGACGGTAAACAACCTAAGAGAGCTACTTAGATTTTCCCCTAAATCGTTAATGTAAATAAGGAACAGCAGAGGACCATTAACACTACCCTGTGGAACGCCTGATATCACCTCTGCTTTAGTCGATGCTTTACCATCGATCACTACAAACTGTGTCCTCTCTGACAGGAAATCCTCTATCCAGTCACAAATTTGGGGCGATATACCACAACCACCCAATTTGATTAAAAGCCGTTTGTGAGGTACGGTGTAAAAGCCTTCTCGAAATCAAGAAATACGGAATCAATTTGAGAACCCTCGTCGATAGCACACATCACTTCGTGTGAGTAAAGAGCTAGTTGTGTTTCAAATGAACGATATTTTCTAAATCCGTGTTGACCTTGGGTCAAATTTCCAATCTTTTGGTACATATCCTTGTTTGAGTGAGAGGTTGTATATGACTTAATTAAGGCATTATCGTTTCAGCATAATCAGAATGAAATCTAATAGGTATACAGTCAATAATGGAATCGGTAAATCTGCTTTGTATTAATCAGCGTGGTTTCCTAATGCAACTATCATGGGAAACACAACTCGAGTTAATCATCCACGACATTCAGTGGGCAGTAGGTACAAAATCCCAGATAGAGTCCTTGTTTCTTGACTTTCGAAACGCGTTCGGTGCCGTTCCGTACCGTCGCGTGATGAAGTGGGAGCACATGGAATATCAGACCAACTGTGTGACTGGACTGAAGCGTTTCTATACAAGAGAATGCAGCATGTCATTCTCAACAGAGACAGGTTTTCAGAAGTTAAGCGTGCCACAAAGGTGTGTGATAGGATTGCTGCTTGTCAGAATATATATAAATGACCATCGGATGTCCATTGCGGCTTTTTGCGAATGATACTGTAGTTTATTGAGAAGTCGCATCACAAGGGAGTAGCTAAATGCAGAATGATCTGCAGCGTCTTGGCGCATGGTGCAGTGAATGACAGTTGAGCCTATAAACATAAAGTGCTGTGACATTACAGATACAGGGGTAGGCTGATTGTTTCCATGTGAAAGGTGGATTTTGCCAGGATGTTGAGTTCCCCAGCCGGCTGGCTAACAGTTTGGACCTAGTGAATGGGATACAGGTAGTCAGGGTTTTCCTAATGTGCTCGGAAACCTGAAACGCTCTTGGCTGAGCGAGGGCGGCTATTCCAGATTGCAACTGAAATACAGTATAGCCACAAACATTATTCTAAAAATCCATATAAAATCAGGGAATAATTATACGGCAAATTTATTTATATGAAGGGATTAAGGAGACTTGAGAGAATCAAACGCCATAATTACAAGTTCAGTATTACTTACAGATAAAAAGCCGATAAATCTCAGTACTATAATAATAATATTGTAAGACTTATATTTACAATTATTGATATGTAGTGTTTATCAGTAACAGTTTAAGAAGCAAATGGGCAGCATTGCACCATGCTACCTATCTAAAAAGACGTACCGAGTTATTTCTGTGTTCTTTCAATAAACTTCGTTTTACTCTTTTGTTCTGCTTTTCGTTGAGATAATAATATTCTTGTGCCAGAACATAGATCCACCACAGAAACACCAAACATGAACCCAGCAAAGGGCATTACATTTATATATTTATTTTATTATATTGAACATTATTCTTAGTAACGTTCGCTTTTTATGTTGTAAACTGCCATTTAAATATTTCATGCCCGACTAAAAATAGCAGATAATTATAAGTATTTGTGGACCAGAACTGAATATATTTGTATAAAAAGCAATGAGAAATTCAATATTAACTGTGTAACAATATTTCGACGGCGGAAGTATATTTCAACTTTAAGACGCCACACTTAATGGCAATCTGAGCAAAGAGCTTCAGTATCAACAGTTTTTTAGTATTGTTATTTAACAATACTAAAAAACTGTTGATACTGAAGCTCTTTGCTTATTTAACAATACTAAAAAACTGTTGATACTGAAGCTCTTTGCTCAGATGAACGAAATTGTATTTTAAAGATGAGGCGTTAGGATGCGCGGAAGGATACAATTTTGGGAGCGGGGGGAGCAAGCTTTCGAACGCTTGGACGTGTTGATGAAAGGTTGTGATGCTGGGCGGTCTGAAGCCGCGTTACGAACTTGTGATTTGAAGAGATAGGCATGTGTGGACTGTAACTGCAGAACTTAGTCTCTGGTGAAAAGTGATAAACTATGCACGGTAGTAGGGCTGTGGAACTGTGATAATTCAGCAGTCGTGTACTCGTCTGATGAAAAACTGTTTTTTATAACAAATACTGTAATTAATCGCGGATTAATTTGGAACTGCAATGATCGATGGGCTTCACCAATTTACGAGTGATAATTTGGAACATTTACTTTCGAGTGCGTGTGATACTTATTGTGCCTCTCATGAACAATAGTAGGAGAAATATTCAGTTATTTACCGATATATAAAGTAGGACCACCTCCGCATTTCATGTCCAATTATAGCAATAAACTTCATATATAAAGAATTACTTCGTGAGTGAATCACTTCTATATCTTGTAGTCCGTTTTATTGGTTATTCAGAGGTTTCATTTATATTTGTTAAAATATATTTTCACGTCATCATATGCAGATTGATAGACTGGCTAAACTACAGATTAATTCTAGATATTGTTTAAACTGATTGGGTAGCTGTTTACGGCATAAAAGCTGACATACATAACTCACCCGTATGAACAGAGACAACGAGTCATAAACCTTTTACTACCCCGAGTTATGTATTGCCCAATTCTTATTGGTGAATACCCATAGGAAGGCCGCTGTGCTGCGATTAAATAGAAAGAAATATTTTTTATTATATAACCACTCAGTAGCAGGAGGAACACAGGAAGCAATTACTTCTATAAAATATCTGGGTGGACGTAAGAGCCGATTTGAAACGGAACGACCATATAAAAGCAATCGCAGGTAGGACAGATGCCATACTGAGATTCGTTGGAAGAATCCTCAAGAAAAGTAGTCCGTCAATAAAGGAAGTAGGTTTCACAACTCGTTCGGCCAATACAGTGATGGGGACGAATGTAATGAACAACATACTAAAGATCCTTACCTCTTGGTTGTGAACTTTAGCGTGCGGAGGCGTTTGAAGGTGCTTTTTCTACGTTTTTCTCGAATAACTCGAAAATCGCGAATATATTTTCCAGTACAAAATTAAGATACGTTTACTTTCCCACAAAAAAGTTATATTATTTCTTTCTGTAGGATTAATAGTTTTTGGTGCTTCGACGAGGGGAAAATACTTACGTTTTTAATAACAGGTTTTTTAATTGAATCATACTAATGTTTAGGTCGATATAACCTTGAATTAACAAAAAAATCGTTGACTGCAAAACATCATCTTATTTTCAATTAGAAAATGTCAGAAATGAACAATTGTATCATCGTCATCATAATTCGAGTAACGGTGCACTGTTAGAACACGAACAATGGCAAGTGTTGCATATCACTGAACATGCAAAGCCTGCTTGTCGACATCCACATCTTCCCACACACCAAGTTGAGCATCGACAAAAGAAGTTGTTCAAAATATGTTCAGGTGCAACTCGGTCTTTGGTAGTTACTGGGTAGACAGTCTCATCTTCCCCACGGTTACCTGAACTGTCTGTCGGCTGTAAGAGGTTATTGAGCTAGTGTCTATGAGTAAGTAAGCGACCGAATAACTAAGCAACAATACTGGTATTATAAAACACCATTATATAAAACAGATGATTAATAAAATTAATTTTCCTGTAAATAAGCTCTACTAGAAAGCGCTGTAAAGCTTCTGTGGTTGGTGCTAGTGAGGCGAGGTCTACTTGTGGCTTCGTTGCAGCCTTCAAGAATACATCGAATCACTGTTTTTGGGGGTCATATTTGTATATTTCCGGAAACATCTTCTGACTAGCCGGGCGACCTCCTCTACTGGTGTTTCGGGATTTGTGAAGATGTCGGATACTGCTTTCATTTGATTTGGTACCTTATTGAACGGTTTAACAATTTCCATATTGCTTCTGTTGGCAATGGCGTTGGTTGTGTCACACCCACTAAATGAATGGACAAAGAGTATGGTTTCGAAAACATTTTTATTTGTCGAAAACGTTTTAGATTTACCCTTAGTGCCTAGAAGTGAAACAGCGGTGATTAACACAACTAAGTTGATATTTTCCGCATAACGTTACGCTATTTTCTTCTTGAAGTCTGAGGGTATTTCCCCTGTCTCATACATCTTGCATACCAGATGAAACAATTTTTTCATACCGGCCTCTCCTAACAGAAGCAGCAGTTCAGACGGAACATCATCTTCTCCAGGGGCCTTGTTTCTACTAAAATCTTTTAGTGATCTGTCAAATTTTTATCGTGGCACAGTATCTCCTATCTCATCTTCCTCTATTTCGACATCCATTTCTAGAATACTGCCTTGAACTTTATTTCAAAATATTCAAATGTTTGTTAAATTTATGGGACTTAACTGCGGGGTCATCAGTCCCTAAACTTACAAACTAACTTATGCTAAAGGCAACACAAACATCCATTCCCGATGGAGGATTCGACCCTCCCACGGGGAACGGCCTCGCGCATCGGAGCATAGCGCCTCAATGCGTTCGGCAACTCCACCACGGCCATTGCTTAAGTCACTGACAACATCGTAACCGCAGATTAATCATTTTCCCGCCATTATTTTAGGGAAAATATTATATCTACACAATCCCCTAACTACTGGAAATAAGAAATCCTTCAATAAACTGAATGCCAAATATACATTACTGGCCATTAAAATTGCTACACCAAGAAGAAATGCAGATGATAAACGGGTATCTGGAGAATGTGCTGGCCAGGGCAGGAGCCGAACGTTTTCCGCGTCCAGAAAGGCCCGTACAGGACCTGCAACATGCGGTCGTGCATTATCCTGCTGAAATGTAGGGTTTCGCAGGGATAGAATAAGGGGTAGAGCCACGGGTCGTAACACATCTGAAATGTAACGGCCACTGTTCAAAGTGCTGTCGATGCAAACAAGAGGCGACAGAGACGTTAACCAATGGCACCCCATCCATCACGTCGGACGATACGTAAGTATGGCGATGACGAATACACGCTTCCAATGTGCGTTCATTGCAACGTCGCCAAACACGGATGCGCCCATCGTGATGCTGTAAACAAAATCTGTATTCATCCGAAAAAATGACGATCTGCCATTCGTTCAGCCAGGTTCGTCGTTGCGTACACCATCACAGGCGCTGACGTCTGTGATGCAGCGTCAAGGATAACCGCAGCCATGGTCACCGAGCTGATAGTCCATGCTGCTGCAAACGTCGTCGAACTGTTGGTACAGATGGTTGTTGTCTTGTAAACATCCCCATTTGTTGACTCCGGGTTCGAGACGTGGCTGCACGATCCGTTACAGCCATGCGGATAAGATGCCCGTCATCTCGACTGCTAGTGATACGAGGCCATTGCGATCCAGCACGGCGTTCCGCATTGCCCTCCTGAACCTACCGATTCCATATTCTGCTAACAGTCATTGGAAAGTGACCAAGGCGAGCAGCAATGACGCGATACGAAAAACCGCAATCGCGATAGGCTACAATCCGACCTTTATCAAAGTCGGAAACGTGATGGTACGTATATTTGCTCCTTACACGAGTCATCACAAGAGCGTTTCACCAGGCAACGTCGGTCAACTGCTGTTTGTGTATGAGAAATCGGTTGGAACCTTCACTCATGTCAGCACGTTGTAAATGTCGCCACCGGCGCTAACCTTGTGTGAATGCTCTGAAAAGTTCATCATTCGCATATCACATCTTCCTGTCAGTTAAATTTCGCGTCTGTAGCACGTCATTTTCGTGGTGCAGCAATTTTAATGGCCAGGAGTGTAGGGTAGTCTCTCATGCAAAACAGCGCATTTCATTATATTAGCACATCATCGTATACACTGCAACAAGCCACAAAGTAATTATTAAATAGAACTTATAATTCGTAGACGTATCAACACTTGTAAATAACAGTTTTAGCAAATACTGAAAGGGTATAAACATACCTTAAAAGGAGCTGAAACCGCTGAATTTACTCCACGTTTTCATACCAAGCACACTGTTATTCTTTTGTAAATTGAAACATTTAATAGGAATAGCGCAATTAAGTCACAATGCAGTTGATACAAGTAATCACTAGATAGGATGTACAGTTGGATAACTGGCAAGGCCGCGGTGGCCGAGGGGACTGAGGCGATCCAGTCACGGTCTGCACGGCCGCTACGGTCGGTGGTTCGAATCCCCCCTCGGGCATGGATATTTGTGCCGTCCTTAGTATTAGCTAGTTCATAAGTAGTTTGTAAGCTTAGGGGCTGATGACCCCGTAGTTCAGTCCTACAAGTTCTACAAACATTTGAACATTTGAATAGCTGGCAAACAACTGGCCCACGAGTCCGGCCACATAGGTGTAATCTCCTCACTACTTAAGAAGAAATGTCTACTGGGGAGACTAGAATCCATGCCACGTCCATGGATATCGCCGAACCAGATGTGGATTCGGCCAGGAGGCTGCGGGCCGGCACTGGTACATACGGGTGGTAATGAAGTTGGTGTGGTGGCCGAGGATGGCCCGACCCACGCGAGTGGGAGAGAGTGAAGGCTGTGGTCACCAGTAGCTGCGGGGGGCGTCCTGCTGGGGCGATGATGCCGCAGGGTGGGGCGTCGTTCCCCGATCAGGAGCCTTTAGAAGCTGGAGGCGGCGCAGGTAGCGAGGCAGCCAGAGCAGTAGCAGGCCGCGGGGGTTGAAGTACCACACCAACGAAGTTAGAATACAGGGAGACGCCCTAGACGCTGAAAAAGTGAAGCCTGCCTCCGCCATATTGCCAAGTTACGGAGAAGTTTCGTATTGTAGAGCTGATGTTTTATGTCACTTAAATCAGGAATAAAACATCCGACGCTTTTGCCGTGATGTACGTGTTAAACGAATGCAAATTAGCCGTTAAAAATTAAGTTTTTAAAATATATTATGATGAGTATTTATTACCATTTACCTAAGAAAGTATATTGTTTGAAAGTACATTCGTTGGACTGACTGTCAGCTCAGTGCATTAACAGTAAGAGGATCGACTTAACGCATAGTTTTAACGCAGAAATAGCATTTCAAAACTGACCAAGATGGCGGACAGGCTTCAACTGACGTATGTGCTCGCCATAGATAATGCCATCTCCCTTTATTCTAACCTCCTTGTACCACACCATAGTGCGAGTTATCACATCTTCATGAAGTGGCGTGGCGACATGTCTAGACCGCAGCAAAGTGGGACGGAATACCCAAAACGTGGCCAAAACCCCAAGAAGACGTTTCATTCACACAAAACGTATCACACGCGGGTTTTTGAGATCGCTGATTACGAATTTGATGGTAAAAATTGTCTAAAAAATTGGTGGAGGTATAGCAACGTGACCCATGAAAATCCATAATAATGTTTTAATAGTGTATATATAGTATTTAGACACTAAATATTAATAAACTGCCAAAGTATTTTATTTATTATAACAAAATAACAGTATATTTGTGGAAAATATACCGGAAAAATGCTTCGATTCCACAGTATAATGAAACAATCTTCGAAGTCGGTGATGTTCAAATGTTTGTTAAGCTTAAGGGACTCAACTACGGGGTCATCAGTCCCTAAACTTACAAACTACTTATGAACTACCTACAACTAAGGACGGCACAAATATCCATGCCCGAGGGGGGATTCGAACCCCCAACCGTAGTGGCCGTGCAGACCGTGACTGAAGCGCCTCAGTCCCCTCGGCCACCGCGGCCGGCTGAAGTCGGTGACAGAACACACATAATAAATGTAATGGTATCAGCAACGATAGAAGTAATAATTGTAGCTAATAAAGACAATCGTTGTGACCACTGAAAATTTAATATGATTGAAGATGGTGTTCTGACGCATACAAAATGGTATGATTGGTTTTATATCTAACAATCATTCAGTATCATTCTCGAATTTCTCAGTCAGAATTTCTATCGGAATTTTTCATGGGCGATCGTGATGTAATTGTAACTACAGGGAACAGTAACAGCTTTATTGCCTCATTTGACAAACTTTTCACATGTCTTTGTGGCAGTTTTCTAATACTGGATATATATGGAACCTAAGTTACCAGAAGCCTCCTTAAAACTTCTGTTGTTTTTACACGTGATATATTTTAATGTCTTTGTTCCTCGCTTCCTGTCCTCCTTCGGATAGTTGACCGTAGCCTACCGCGCGGCGGGCTGCATCGCCCATGTTGTGTTACGAAAATGTCGGCCGCATGGGCACCTGTAAATATTGATTATACAAGAGAAATGGCAGATTTTGGCAGCTGAGTCTTGTCAATTCTATCAGATAATTAATCAGTCTATAGTCTGGGAGTTGAAATTCTGCGGTACATTGCGGTATATACTACTTTTGCTCTATTTGAAAATGCAAGTTCGGCAAAGCGTAGTCGTTTTGCACAGGCATCGAAAAAAATTAATATAAATAGGATAACCATGAAATTTGTACCGATTTGTTGTACTAACATTCTTTACATACCTGTAGCAAACGTTTCCATCTTTTAGAACTGAAATGATTCATTGCAATACCAAAATATTCACTCACAAACCTAGAGTAAATTTTCCTTGCTTTCACAGCGCCGCGTGCGATCTCGACGCAGGTCACTTTTGAACTAACGTAATTCGACAGGTATCGAAGGTGGTGACCTTTCCTTCTAGAATGAGATGCATCAATCCTTCCCTTACCCAACCCACCCGTCAAAATTCGGCCACGTTTTGGGATTCCGTCCCCCTTTACGCCGGCGTTGTGGCGAAGAGTGACAGAAACGACGGCGGACACGGGGTACGGAAGGTGGCGGACCCTAGCAGAAGAGATCTCCAATCCTATGTGCGGAATAGACGTATGGAAAAAAAAGAAAAATGAAAAACCGTGACTTGGCCATATTACAACGAAGATCGGCGCCTGGAGAGTAGAGAAAAGGACACGTAAGTTCCGTAAATGGTCGGCTGGGGAAGATCGCGTGAACACAATATCGTTAACACAGCCAGGGACGAGACGCAAAATTTTCTCCAAAAACGTTGCAACCAAATCCACTGGAACAAAAGAGAGGGATCCGCGAGCATAGTAAGCAGCTCATCCGTGCGTGTCAGGGCATTGGAAGCAATGAGACCGAGCATTCACAGTACCCTTAAAGTCGCCACATAAACGTAAGGAACCCGATTTTTTATTTTTATTTTTACTCTCACAAAACGGTTAGCCCGCTCACTAGAGACAATATGTTAATTAACTTTATCACTGGTGCGGAGAAGCTGCCGCCTACTTACATTTCGCGTAAAGATCACAAAAAGAAGAGAAATTAGGGCTCGCACGGTGGCATATAGGCATTCTTTTTTCCCCCTCGTTCCATTTGGGAGTGGAATAGGAAAGGAAATGCCTAGTAGTGGTACAGTGTACCCTCCGCCACGCACCTTACGGTGAATTGCGGAGTATGTATGTAGATGTAGGTAGATGTAGAAGCTGGTCTGTGGGCTGGAAGGCAGGCGCAAGGAAAACAATAGGCAGCAGTATTCAGTTACACCAACATGACATTTATTAATAAAACCAACATAGATCTGAATTCACTGACGTCAAGCACAAGAAACATTATAGCAAATCGTTAAGACGAACTTCGGATTAAACACAAGAACTTCTGATAAATCACAAATTCAGTTAACATTTAAAAAAAAAAGTAATTCAGAACAATATGTTCGAACATTCACAAACTAGTTTTATAAGCCACCAATGGTACAATACAGTACGCTTGAACAGACTGAATGACCCTTCAGAATTTGATTAGAACAAACAATGAATCAGGTGCTTTTATCATTATACAAAAAACCCAAGGCAAGACAAGTTCTTACATTAATTTAACAATTAGGACACTCGTTGCCCAGGGGAACCGGACATCATTTGTGAGGCACAATTCTGGAACAGACTAAAAGCGTCGATAAGCGACTTATGTTAAGGCACAATGAACCAATTATAACCAACTTTAACGACAAGGCAAACGTTTTACACGGACAGGGAAGTTCTCACGTCGGGACGCAGGCACAACCAGTACACAAGTACGCAAACCATGCGCGAAAACACGTCCGATATCCAGCAAGACGGTACCGGACCACGAGTGGCACAAGCCCTCACTCTCGGCACGCAGAATTTACCGTGCCCCATAACCCAAAGCACGCTCCGAATATTCCCTCGCTGTGCCTGCCCACCCGCACACGAGACCCCTTTTACTACTGGACAAGAAATGAACATAAAATGAAAATTACACTTCTCTCATTCAAAGAGATAAGGGCCAGAATGGAATTTTACTGCTTAGAACATACATCAAATAGTAAGAACTATGAAAAGGACTGATTTCTCTTTATAATACAAATCAGGCGTATATATATATATATATATATATATATATATATATATATATATATATGTATCTACATCTACATAGATACTCTGCAAATCACATTCAAGTGCCTGGCAGATGGTTCATTAACCACTTTCATATCTTTTCTCTACCGTTCCATTCTCTAATAGCGCGCGGGAAGAAAGAACACCTAAATCTTTCCGTTTTCGATCTGATTTCTCTTATTTTATTGGGATGGTCATGTCTCCCTAAGTTGGTGGGTGCTAGCAAAATATTTTCATATTCAGAACTAAAAGTCGGTGATTGAAACTTCGCAAACAGATCACGCCGCAGTCAATAACGTCTTTCTTTTAATGAATTCCACCACAATTCGTGCAACATTTCCGTGACGCTTCCCCCACCCCCCCGTAACATGATAAATATATTAGGTTGTCAAGTCGTCCTTACGGGCAGCATATATTACGAAAAGGAGCAAGGCATGGGCAGAAGCGTTACACAATAGGTTGCCCAAGTCTCTTCCTTGCCAAACACAGCAAGCAGACGAGCCAGTCGCAGAAAAGGGTATCACAATTTAGAAAAGGGGCTGAAACACTCCTATAAACCGTACCTATTCGGGAGAATAAATAACGGAGTAGAAACAAGTACAATTAACGGGTCAGCACAGCTAAACAAGTCTAGCGATCACCAACAACGATTAGCCTGTCCCTTCCTACAACCGTCTTCCGAAAATACACTGTCCCACAGCTTGACAGACTCTGGCAGTTAACCGACTCACGATCCAGTAAGGAAGGAAAACGTACCCAGTGAATTGCCTCGGTACGACCAACGTCCTTCGGCGTCCCAGCCACGTGTCGGAGCTATGCTCCCGTCGTCCGGAACGCCCCAATCGCGGCTCGTTGCCACTCCTCCAGCACGTACTGCCTTGGCCCCCTTCGCTGCCCAAACCAGACTGCCCAGCCGTCCTCCGACTACCAACTTCCTCCCGGTACCGCCAGAGGGTGCCCGCAGCAACACCGGTACCAACCTAGTGCGCGCAAATACAATCGATCGCGTACCGAGAGCCGCGCCACGGCTTAATCACCTCCAAGCAGTCAAGTTCGGCCTTGACTTGGTCTCGCAGAGCCATCGGAACCTGGCGGGCACTAAAAAATGAACGGGTGACAGCGGAGGCGAAGCCAGTCGAACGAAAGTGTTATACACATTAAACATAAAGGGGCCGGCCGCGGTGGCCGAGGTGACTGAGGCGCTCCAGTCACGGTCAGCACGGCTACTACGGTCGGGGGTTCGAATCCCCCCTCGGGCATGGATACTTGTGCCGTCCTAGTTTATAAGTAGTTGATAAGTAGTTTGTAAGTTTAGCGACTGATGACCCCGTAGTTAAGTCCCATAAGCTTAACAAACATTTGAACATTTTTTTAAACATAAAGGTGAAGCGTCACAAATTAATAATTCAATGCTTCACCTTTATCTTTAATGTCTTTGACATGTTTGAGACGAAAAAGAATGGTATGTGTTATAGTTGAGAACAGAGACCGAGGCCCGCCTTTCCACTTCAAAGGTCACAAATGTCATACAACTGAACCTCGACGAACAAATTAATAGGGCGAGCCTGCAAACTACCCAGAAAAATCAACGTTCATATCCATGTGGGTGGAATCGGGTCGCGGACGTCACACAGAGGCCACGTGCCGCTTTTTGTGACAACTGTTGAAAACAACCCTACGCTTATGAGAGGCCGCCCCCGTCGTGAAACACAAGAATAAAACAGATAAAAACCTGTCTGCGCTGTGTATCGCGAACCTGTTGACGGGAGCGAGCGCGGCGAGCGGAGCTCTCCCGCACCGCAGCGACCTCGGTATTATTGGAAACTGCCGGCTGAGCACTATCGAGAGAAACAGCAGCTACGTCCCCCCATGCCTCAATCTGATCCCCAGAGGCATTGGAAACCTCGAACGACGGCGCAATGTTCAAACGGCAGCAAGAGTCGGATTTTTCAAATTGGAGAGCACGCTGACGAGTCTCGCTATCCGGCGCCAGGCGCAGAATAGCGTCGCAAACAATGTCGTCCGCGTAGGATTCCTGATGTGTAGGAGCGACAAATATTCAGCGGCGACTAAAACCGCGGCGTTCGTCCGCCCATGCGTGGTAGGACTGAGTACGATTCTTACGCGACTGATAAAATTCCACACGGGCCGTAAAAACGTGCCCACGGGGCCGGTAATAAGCAGACAGCAAACCACACAATTCATTAAAGGATAAGGTCGCTGGTTCCTGGAGAGGGGCAAGCTGACACAGAAACTGATAAATGCGGGGAGAAATCCATCACAGAAAAAGAGCTTTACACAAGTGCATATCAGAGACGCCAAAAGCGAGCAAATTTTGTCGCAACCGTTTCACGTAAGAGCGCCAGTCGTCCAACCCAAAAAACATCGGAGGAAAAGGAGCATACATATGTTGGGCAACAGAACCAAAAAAAAAAGAAAAAAATTCAAATGTTTGTAAATCTAACGGACTCAACTGCGGCGTTATTAGTCCGTAGCTTACAAACTACATAAACTAAGGTAAACTAACCTAAGGACAACAAACACCCATGCCCGAGAGAGGACTCGAACCTCCGACGGCGAATGGCTGCGCGCGCCGCGGTGGAGTAGCCGAGCGGTCTAAGACGCCTTGCTGCGGAGCGCGCAGTTGCTCACTGCCGGAGGTTCGAGTCCTCCCTTGGGAATTGGTATATATATATATATATATATATATATATATATATATATATATGTGTGTGTGTGTGTGTGTGTGTGTGTGTGTGTGTGTTTTGGTCTTAGGTTAGTTTACCTTAGTTTAAATAGTTTGTAAGCTACGGACTGATGACCACGCAGTTTGGTCCGATAGATTTACAAACATTTGGACATGTTTGGCCGCGCGCACCGCAAAACGGCGCCCCAGTACGCACGGCTAAACCGCCGTGGCGGCCGCAGAACCAACCGACTCCACGCTGCCCGAAGTCAACGTCGTAACAACAATGGCTATGGAGATCAAATGAAAATAAAATATGTCGCAAAAATGCACAAATCGAAATTTATGTTTGTGCAAAATATGAAAAGTTTATGCAAAATTGTGCGATTATTTTTTAATTATGCTATTACTGAGTGTTTGGAAAGTGAAATATGTACTTATTGAATTGACGTTAACAGTGATCGGTTAAATGATTTTTTAAATGAACTTTTTCACGCGTAGATCCACACCTTCCATATCTTATGTTCACTACACTAAACTGTGAGTGGACCTACTGATTTCCGTATGTTTCAATGCAATTTGCATTACGTCAGATTACAATACGTTGGTTTTTATGCATAATTCACACACTGAATGCCTTTTTAGAATGAACATCATTTCCAGGTGAGGTATTAATCATTAGAAAGTCGATTTCTGATTTCTGTTTTTATTTTCTTCGTGCAACTAAACCATTGCTTGCAGTCAGCTGTGTGCAGAGGAATGCTGGATTCGTATCCTATAATTAAATCAGTAAACTGGAATTGTTCACTCATCTTATTAACATAAATTAACTCTACCAACTCTACTGTTTAATGGCTTCATAAGCGATCCCATTTCAAAAATATATTATTTAAATACATAGATCTCGAAGAATTAATGATTTGTTTATTGCTATTGTTTTTATTTCCTTTGTGTGTCCATTTTCAGTTTCACTACGACTAGGAGTTTGTACCCCTTTCTTCCCCAAAACAAATTTATTCATCGTTCCTTCATATGTACAAACATACAAAGTCTGAATTTGACAAGAATAAGGGAACTAAGGAGAACGGATGAGTGATGAGATCAAAAAGTCGCGAGAGAAAGCAGCATATTTTTCCGGCCTGTTCACACTATAGAGGTTGTGTTTTTAACTTCTATAATTTGTTTCAGAGGCAGAATTTTGTTGCATTTTTGCGAATATTATTTTAAAGCTCGTCGTATTCTTCGATCTCGAGCAGCATAATGCGACAAAAGCGACTGTGACTTAAACCCTGCTACGTACCCGTAAAGAGCTGCCGAACCGTATCAACCACAGTTCGTAACACTGTTTGAAGTAAGTAACCCCACGGAGGAGTTGAAAGTCCGAGGAAGCGGCAGCTGTTTGCGAATCCATAGACACAGGTGAGCCGAGTAAAGACACGGAAGTCAGAATACTACTCTAAACCAATGAATGTGTTGTAACACATTTAATAGTAATAGCACAATTAAGTCATAATACAGTTGATACAAGTAACGACTAGATAGACCGTACAGTTAGAGAGCTAAAACACAAATGGCAAACGAGTCCGGCCGCATGGGCAGAATCTCCGCGGCGCTGTGGCGGAGCTGCCATCGTCCGGAAGAAGGAAGCTTTTATCTTAACGACCCTTCGACAGCGTGGTCATTAGAGACGGAGCTTACGCTCGGAGTGTTTGGGTAAGGATGTGGAAGGAAATCGGCCGTGCCCTTTCAAAGAACCCATCCCGGAATTTACCTGGAATGATTTAGGGAAACACGGAAAACCTAAATCTGGATGGCCGGAGGTGGATTTGAACCAACGGCCTTCCGAATGCGAGTCCAGTGTGTTACCACTGCCGCTTCTGGCGCGCCCTTTGGTGGGCATGCACTTAGGTGAGGTTGGAAAGCTGGTTATTTGTCAGTAGGCCAGACTTCCATCCGCTACGCTATGGCCTGCAGGAAGAAGTAGGGGCGTTCTTGGTGTAGCCGTTGACGTAATGAAAGAATATTGTTCAGTAAAACATTTATTCCAAAGTGGTACACGTTGCCGCGTACTCCAGACGACCGGGTCGATAACGGCGGCTCTCCGACGTACTCTGCTCTGACAGTGCGACTGCGTCCGCACTAGCTTAGCGGGCGTAGGTAAGCGCCCTGCTGCCGCGCCGTTTGTTGTGAACCGTACGGAAGTACGGCGGAACGTTTGAGAGATTCACGCGTCCCTACTGATGATTCTCGCCCCCCCCCCCCCAAGTGCTGTCTCGCCTCATCTACATATTAAACCGCGTTGACGGTCGTGTGGTCGTGATGTGCGCTGACACCTGGCCTACCGGCAGGTAGGCGTCTCTCTTAGGAACGCTGAGATTTCAGTGTGCAGGCCATGGAAGTCCTCCCAGATTCTTCCTCTGCATCCGTAGTCGGTCGTAGCGCAGGAGTCGAAGTTAGGCAAAAATCAACATCCTGCCGGTTTTCATTTGATGTAGACTGCTGGAGTCCTATAACAGAGTTGTAACGGCGTTATTACATGTCAGGGAGTCGAGTGCTAATGAAATGTAAGCCATCGATTTGTCTGATCGACTGACTTCGAGCTCAAGTGCTGGAGTATATATAGCGTTTGTGGAGCGGCTGATATTTCCCCTAATCACTCAGTCATGACCATACTGGCCCTGTTATACGAATGTGTCGGCGCTTTATATCTTGCTGTATTGACTTCACAGGATACGCGCTGCTGCGTTCAACTTAGGCATTGTCTCCTCACGTAATGAAGTGACGTGATACCGCAAGCTCGTACTGTTCCATTTAACTTCCGCTGATGTGTGCTCTTCAGTCCGGCGCGTGTGCGTCCATTCCTGTCAGTTTGGTCCAGTAAGTATGACGCAAGGTAGCTACTGTTTTCTTACCCAGTTCTGTCGACACACCCGTAACGTTTCTACAGCAATCAACTTATAAACTTTTACCGCTATACTGCTACTACAGAGCTGGCGTGCAACACCACTACGCCATCTCACGCGGTCAATCATCCGGGCCGCCCTCTGGCTACCGGTCGCACACACATTTTCGCGGTGCGCGCTATTTGTGATGCGAGCGTCGCGGAGTTATAACAATTCACACACGAAAAGTGATCAGAAAATGCTAGGGGAAGGTATACTCGAATAAACTGAAGAGCAAGCAGTTCACGTGGTGGGGGAACGGGCAAATCCCAGAAAACAGCCAAAACAAACGTACAGTCTTGTGTCTCGTTTCCGCCGGTTGTCCTGGGTGTCGGTGGCCGAGTAGAGAGAGACCGACACAGGGAAATAGGCTGCACGCGTGTGCAGGTACGGAGGTGACCAGCCAGTGGGACAGCAGAAACTAGGAACACTAGGCTACATTAGAACAAGATATATATTTCATAGAGATGGTACAATACTTAACTTGGAGGGCAGCAGACTAGTGGAATGCTGGTACATAGTTAAACTAGATGTGTCCTAGTGCCTGTCCTAATACCAAGTGACCGATGCAGTTCAGTGGTGGCCACGAGCGGGATTGCAGAAGAGGGCGCTCGTGGCCGACGTCGTAAGAACGCCGCGCCGTTCTTGCATGGCGGCGCGCGGCGAAAGTACGTGGCGCGCACTTCAGACTTATGCGACACCACATACAGTATCCCAAACAATAAATTTCCCATCTACCAGAGTAAGACGGAATGTACGGAAGTACGTAGATTCTGTTCACATGCGTCGTTCTATTAGTAACTAATATTTGTATTCCTTTCAGTGTCAATGCTTTTGTAGGGAATAAACACTTCTGAGAAGTGTCATCGCAGAACGAAGTTTGTGGGATATCAACGCTCTCCAGGTGTGTATGCACACTTTGTCATCTGTCATTTATTTGGTGCGCTGTGTAAGGATCGGTAGAAATTGGTGAAACACGCTGTAGTTGCTTTCTGCGAAATAACGGGGCTACTCATTAGCTCACTCTTCGTTTTGCAAACTCACAAATAAGGAAAGTGCTTGATATCCTTCCAGCGATCTGCATTCAGACATCTTTTACCATGTATCACCACCCCACCACCATCACTAGCTCCGCCCTGATAACAAAATTTATCCATCCGTACTTTACTGCTTTATTTAAATAGAATTATTCGTCAATAAATATTTAATTTTATACTACTAAAACACTTTGTAAAACATTTATATTTTTATAGCACAGAAACTATGAGTCCTACCGAAAAAATGAATAGAATTTTATTCTGGGCAAATTTAACATACTTCAATTTTGTACGGAGAAACATATTCGCTAGAAGCCCTATTTTCGAGTTATTCAAGAAAAACGTAAAACAAGTTAAATTTCAACGCCCCCTACCGCAGCGCTCACATCTTACAGGTGGGGATTTTTAGCATGTTGTTCATAACACTTCCCCTACCACTATACAAAAATTAGAGACTACACGAATTTTTTTCAATAATAGCCATTTTTTGCTCTTCGTTGACTGGGCTATAATCGCGAAAGTGTCAGGGAAATGATTAGGAAACTCCAGTACCAGACGATGGCATTCTGTATTGCGATAAGGGCTTCAGTCATTTTTCCGAGAGCTGACGTATATGAAGAGTCAGGCAATATATTGGTTCCTCCTACGTGCATTCCGCGAAGCAAGTACCAGGACACAATAAGAGAGATTAGGGCTCTCACAGAGGCAAACAGGTAATTATGTTTTCTGGGAACTATACGCGAATGGAACGGAAGGAAGTGAAATGGGTCGCAAATTATCCCCACGACACACCGTGATACGGCTTATGGCTTGCACAGTGTGGATGTAGATGTAGAAGTGATAGCGATGCATCGGGCACAAAGCCTATAATGTCCAGCGGACGTTTCTGCACTCTAAGTAACAACTACCAAATTATGTAACCTTGCGTATGCAATGATACTACGTTTCAACCTGATCTGTAACTCTGACATAATATATTAAGCGTATTTAACTATAGTCTGCTTTTTTAATGGGACTTAACTGCGGGGTCATCAGTCCCTAAACTTACAAACTACTTATCAACTAGCTTATCCTAAGGACGTCACAAATATCCATGCCCGAGGGGGGATTCGAACCCCCGACCGCAGTGGTCGTTCAGACCGTGACTGGAGCGCCTCAGTCCCCTCGGCCACTGCGGCCGGCGGTCTGGTTTTGTTAAGGTTGTTTGTACAGCTCTTGCCAAAACTACCAGAATATTTCTCATTTTTAAAATGACGAGGAGCGTCATTTAAGCATTAGAAAACGGGGTCTGAAACGTGGAAACATGGTGGAAACGTGGTAACATGAATGACACTGTATTTCCTTTCGGTTTGATAAAACGGTGAAAGCAGTAGAGTTCATGCGAAACGCTTCTGCCCTGTATGAAGTGAGAGCTGGCCAAAACGTCATGTTACATTGTCTCGAGTAGGATTTTTTTCTTTTTTTCCTTTTTTTCTGCGATAAATTATGCACCACATTAAGGAAGATATAAGGCACTGGGGAAGGACGTTTCTGTGACTTACTGCCATGGTAAATGACAATATATCCAATTATTGGGAATTATGCCCACCAATTAGCATTCGTGCGTCTCTTGCATTTGTCATATTGTCGCGTTGAAATGGAAGCAGGCTTGACTTCGAAGGCAGGGTTGTCAACAGAACTTACACTGAAAGCAGGTTTATTGCGAACTTGGTTTTCTTTTTTCTTTTCTTTTCCTTTTTTTTCTTCTTCTTTTTATTTTTCATAAGAAACAAGCTGAAATTACAAGTGAAGATAATTTTTTTTTTTTTTTTTTTTTTTTTTTTTTTTTTTTTTTTTTTTTTTTTTTTTTTTTAGGTTTATTGCGAACTTTTTTTAAGGCAGGGTTGACAACTTTTTTCTGTTTTGACCTTCAGCAACGCAGTTTTTTTTTTTTCCGGCGAGCCTTCAACGGCCATGATAACTGGCGGTGCTGAACATAACATCTAAACAAAGAAAAATAAGGTCCCCGTTGACCAATGAAAGGAAAGATGCGACGAAAACATGAAATCTCTAAAAGGCGTTTTACAGTGGAAAGAAAAATGTTCTGTGTGTCTTCCCCTCACACAATACTTTAAAAATAAGTACTCCTTTCTTGAAGGAAATTAACCAATTAAAGAATCTTCGTTGAACTAAAATACAATGCAAATGTCTTCTTCCGTCGAGAAGATTAACAGCCCTTGTTAACAGAAGGTAACACTCATAGTGATAAGAGGGAGCGGACGCATTTGGAAAACAATGTCAAAAGTATAAAGAAACATAATGGATAAAAAAAAATCCCACTCAGGCGTCGCATAAAAACACTATCGCTTCAAAAGAAAAAAGATAAAACTTAATCTGTAGTTTTATGGTTTTACCAGTTCTTTCCTGTACCTATTTTACATTTTATGAGCACTTTTCCATTGCCGTTGCACAAAATTGAAGAGAATTTGCAAGAGTGCTGGAGTATCTTTTAAACGCATACGAGGTCCCCACATTTAGAAAGTTCGCAAACGTTTGCTGATACTTCCTATGTTTTTAATGACGTCATGTTCGGTAGATAAATAGACCAAATAGAGATATGGTGTCGTAATCTGTTAATGTTTGAATGAATGAATGTTTGTATAGCTTATGGGACTTAACTACGGGATCATCAGTCCAGAAACTTACAAACTACTTATGAACTACTTACGAACTAGGACGGCACAATTATCCATGGCCGGCCGCGGTGGCCGAGGAGACTGAGGCGCTCCAGTCACGGTCTGCACGGTCACTACGGTCGAGGGTTCGAATCCCCCCCTCGGGCATGGATATTTGTGCCGTCCTGGTTCGTAAGTAGTTCGTAAGTAGTTTGTAAGTTTAGGGACTGATGACCCCGTAGTTAAGTCCCATAGACTTTACAAACATTTGAACATTTTGAATTATCCATGCCCGAGGGGGGATTCGAACCCCAGACCGTAGTGGCCGCGTAGACCGTGACTGACGCGCCTCTGTCCCCTCGGCCATCGCGGCTGGCTCTGTTAATGTAGCACGGCGTAAGCCATGTGCACCAGGAGCCACACGGTAGCCGCCCGTTGCGACGCAGGGTACGGTTTACAGTCCGGGATGAGGACGCTGTCGGCCTCGAAGGCAGTGTCGGCAGTCCTGCTGATGAGGGCGAGGACCCGCGTCGTCACTTGCCAGACGGGCGAGAACTGTGTGCAGGTGAGCCGGTGCACCAGCGTGTCCGGCTGACGGCAGCCGGCGCACTAGCCGCTCGGTCCGCCGCATCTTGTCGTTGGTGGGGATGATGCGGTTCACCACCTTGTACCAAAAACAGGCCACCTCCGGCAAGAGACAGGGCGCGTGCACGTTGGCCCAAACCGTCTTCCACTGAGACCTCGGGAAGCGGACATCCATTTTATTGGCTGCCGGCCGCCCACGCATACCTCGAGATAGCACCTTGACAGTCCGCAGTCGAGGATCGAGATCGTCTGCATCCAAGTAACTCTTCCGAACGTAGAGCCCCCGCACATACCGCAAGCGGTACGGTATCGCCGACGGGTCGATGGGAGCGGCTTCCGACGCCGGTCGGTACCTGTCGAACTGCACGGCCGTCGGACTGGTGGGGTGGGCCTCTACGCTGCGGCACTTGCGGTGGACCAGCAGCGCCGCAGCCTCGTTGTCGAAGTGGGTGAGGCCGACGACCCCGTGTTCATGTGGCAGCATGCACGTTTCGTAACAGACCTTGAAAATATCGCCCGTCCATAGTAACCAGTACACTGCCTGTGTGATCGCCTTGCCGAGCTCTATTGGCACATGAAAAACCTGCGCAAGGTACAGCCGGTGACAGAATTAGCGAGACCGCTCGCCTAATCGCTATACACAACCGCAAAGTTCTGCTGCTTGGTGGAAAGTATATACAACTAGGCAACACGATCGTACATACTGTCGATTACCCATCTGACATGAAATCTGAGAGGAAAAATGTTATCTTCCAGTATCGCAGCCAGTTGTAACAACACGCGTGCTTTCTATGCGACGTGAAGGCGACTTCGAAAACTGATTTTAGAAACAGCATTGCGTATTAGCCATAGCGTTTTAAGTTGTTCGCGACTGATAAATTCCTTTCCGTATTTCTTTTCTTATAGTTTCAATGGACAAAGACAGCAATTAGAATTGAGATGCTGCAGTCCGTGAATATTTTCGGACGTTACTGACACATTCAAATGGAAAAATTGCATGCCTATCATAGAATTAATTCAATTACATGAATGGACTGTGTTATGAAGCTAAGTGTTACATCACGGTGCATCATGTTCCGAGTATCGCTGACGGTTTCCGCCCACCGCCTCGGTTGCGCTATAAAGACGACAACCGTTTGGCGCCGCAGATCACTGATGGTATTTCCGAGAGTGAAGGAATCGTGTCATGTCCACTGGTTCTCTTTCGGTTGATGTTGCAACTAAGATATCAGCACAAATTTAACAAACATAAGCCAGCTGTGTCACCACAAATTACAGTTCTCCTCCGATGTTTGGTACTTTTCCATACTCCTTGTCTTATTGAAATGCCTAATATTAAGCATTCGAAAAATATTGGGCTATTATGTCAAATGAATGTGCAGAGGAGCAAACAAATGATAAAGATAAGCTTATTTATCTCGCCAAATGGCCAACTACTGATCAACGAGCGACAGTTGGATTACTGTCTCTTTCACATTTTTCTTCTATTTTGAAATATGGCTCATTATGTTTCTCACGTAACAACAACAAACTAACATAATAATTGCGGTGGAGTAGCCGAGCGGTCTAAAGCGCCTCGCTGCGGAGCGCGTGGTTGCTCGCCGTGGAGGTTCGAGTCCTACCTGGGGCATGGGTGTGTGTGTTTGTCCTCAGGTTAGTTTACCTAGGTTTAAGCAGTTTGTAAGCTACGGACTGATGACCACGCAGTTTGGTCCGATAGATTTACAGACATTTGAACGTTTGAACACATGATAATTGAGTAACAATCTGTATCGCAATCATTATGAGGTAATTATTATTCCGTAACCATGAAAATATATTGATAATACTATATGAAACATGTGCAACAGAGGATACTGGCGAGCTCGGTGTTCGCCACTTGGCTTCCTCAGAGGTTAAAGAGATCATTTGGTGTGAGTTGGTCACTGGCGAGTATCGAAGACGATATGTTAAGCATACTAATCAAAAATATAAACCCGCCAAACCACCCGCACCTAGTAATACATCATGCAGGAAGTAGACGTCTGAACAATCACTTAGAATGAAGTCGCTCATCTATTCAAAGAAGCAGGCATTAATTTGATAATGTAAATAGCAAAAACAAGTAGATTGAATAATTTGTAAAATCTCAAACCTAAGAATCGACTTTTGGTGATTCTCCATCGTAGCAATTAGAGGAGTGAAAGATTCTAAAGCTAATTCCTTGGTTTTAGAAGCCGCAGCCGTTTATTCTGTACTAGGACAGCATTACACACCGGTGGGTTTAAGTTACTGTGCAGAATACAAAACCACGGTTTTTCGTCAAAAGCGTGCGTAGTTTCCTGCCACTTATGAATAGGTAGCAGACCTATGTTCCTGCAGAGATTCGATAAACGGCTATGCTATAGTATGTGTGGGTGGCGCTGGCATAAATGCGCAGATGCGTAACACGAGGTCCTAGGATCGATCTGACATCCGCAGCACTTTTATTTTTATTCACTCATTTTCACGAGTTTCAATCCGTATTTTTCACATACGTAAGTTTTCTGCTCAGTAACAACTTTGGTAGCGAATATAGTATCAAAAAGTTTTAACTCTTCATTCAGCCAGTTGATATGATAACAAAGAGAATTTTTGTATGAATGAACGAAATAGACAGTCTATTTGCGTCCGATGTTCTAAGCAGATTGACACTGCCACCAGAAAAATGCAACAGGTCGTGTGAGTCATAGCGTAAGTTTTTCCACAGACAGATAATAAACGTTGGTTTCAGGGCCATATCGTATGGATTTATAAATATCAAACAATATAATAGTCACAATTTACTAACTGAAATAATTGCATACTGGAAAACGTTGCCTTTATGTAGCTTCAAAACTTGACAAGCACATACCAAGAGTATAATAGCTACAACGACAATCTTCGAATGCGATTGTCTTGACAAAGGCTAATAATATCCCCTTATACGTGTGCGTGTTGAAAGTCTCAACACTAGGGATCGCTGGATGGGTCTCACCTACTTGGCCCAATCTGTGCGAGAAGAAACACGAATATGAACCTTTTAAATTCCTACAATATCTCCCCTGTGTAGGCCATAGGAAAAGAGAAAACTCACGCCAAATGATCCAACTACAGATAGGTGCAATATCAGCTAATATTGAGGCTCACCATTGCTGATGACGGTGTTTTCGGTGTTGCGAAGTAGCTAAACGATTAGCTTTTGAATGAAACAGCACGGGTTTGAATCCCGTCCCTTCCAAAATACTTTTCTTATATTAACCCTTGTAGTTTTAACTATCAATTATAAAAATTTCAATGCATAGTATATATATTTGGTGTCGTTATAACTAATTTAATTAAATAATATATCTTATTTTATCATTTAATTTTCATAATTCGATGAAGTATTAAATGAAAATAATATTTCAAAAATTGTAGCACGTATTTATATGACGAAGTTATATTACATTCCTTAGGGTGTTCATCGTCAAAGAAAATCTCCACACTATGCAGACTTTACCAAAGTATTTTAAGCGAGAAATTTTATCCGAAATATTCATCGGTGCAAAGCATACTTTATTCAAGTTTTTAAGTAAATAACTTTTTACTGCTAATTTTTGTGCATACCAAGTGTATGGATGGGAATTGTGGCACTGGACTGATGCTGTAGGATTGAATGTGTTTTAATTGAGACACCTCTTGACATCAACGTTAGTGGTACACTGAAACGTTTAAGTAAATTTCAATTTCATAAATAAGAGGTTTACATTGCGAGGGGTAATATGAAATGAACAAAAATGTAAGGAGTACCGTGGAATCGAACCTTGACATCCAACTTTGCACTCCAAGCACTTGTCCACTACGCTAGGCACACTCCTCGAAGTCTGGAAGTTAATAAGCACCTTATATAACACCTATTTGTCTGTGAGAAATTTTCGCCACCGTATTCGCTTTCCCTTTAGCCAACTCGGACGGGATATTTTGGGAATTTGAAAGGTTTGTCAACTTCCTTCTCGCAGGGTTTGAACAAAATCTTTGAAAACCATCCCGCAATCTTCTCTGTCAGTCATATTCTACAGTATAAACTGAAAGACAGAATCGTTGAGGAAATTTCTGCGCCCTCCCCCCTCCCCAATCCTTGAGGGTTAAAATTCTAGGAGTAGGAACATCCTCATCCATGAGCCACGGTCTGAGACGCGATATTTTTGTGAAATTCAGTGTCCTGTTACAGCGACAGTCGTAAAAATTGTGGGAATAAAGTTTATGAAGTAGTTTCTGTTAATATTTATAAAGAAACTTTACGCTGTAGCTACGAATGCCTGATCTACGAAACAGCAACGAATCTAAATCATTAATACGAACGTGTTTCTGACGGCATTTTGACTCGTGAGTGTTATATAGTTCAAAGGCACATGCGGTAACTTGAGAGTAATTTTGCGAAAAATTTGTAACAAAAAGTGAGGGAGACGTATGTGGGCCACGCTACTAAACACCCACATGCAAGATCTTGGTATTCTGGGCTGTTCATTCTACTATCAATCGCTGTTCTATGTCCTCTGACTTTATTGAAAGCAGTACGGTTTTTGTAATAAATGAAGCATGACAAGTTACCAAAAAAAGGTGGTCTTATTTTTGTCACCCTGATTTCTTCAATGAACAGTTTCATATTAACAACATACCTAACGCAAGAATCATTTATGAAACGTCTGAGACCAACTGAATAACGGTAAGATTTAGCTGTAGTGGATTGTCGTGTAAGGAAGTTTGTTTACACGCGATAGCCGTGCTGTGAAGTGCCCCGTTTACTTCCTATCAAACCTCTGGCCGGCCACAAGCACTGACTGGAGGACGAGACATTCGCTGCGATTGAGCAGAGGCATGCCTCGCCTCTTCTCGACTGCCCACTGATTTGTCTGAACCTATCTTTTCTTAAATGGACTGTTTGCCTTATGATGCCTGGTTATCCTGATACCGATCTCCTAATGGATTCTCGTTCTAGGTTGTATTATTGTGCACTGAAGTAAAAATTTTATTATTGGATGGTTTCAGATAGCCCGCCTGTTAGTTGCCATATTTAGCGGCAATTCTTACATTATTAAACAATAAGTCTATAATAACTTCTTTATATTTGAACATTAACATATCGTGACGTTGAAAAAAGGCATGTATGGTCTATTAAAATTGTATTCTGTTGAATGTGTAACACATTAACCTCGAAGCAACTATCAAATTATATCTTAATAATGACATGGCCGCGGAGGAATGGCCGAGTGCATTGAGGCGCTACGCTACGATGTGCGAGGCCGTTCCCCTCGGGGGTTCGAATCCCCACCTTGGGCATGGATGTTTGTACCGTCTGCAGTGTACGGTTGTTCATAAGTAGTTTGTGAGTTTAGGGACTGATGTCCCCGCAGTTAAATCCCATAAGCTTAACAAAAATTTAAACTTTTTTTTAGTACATGGCAGTTACGTATTGATTTGAACTTCTAGTCTGTTTGTTGGTTTTAAGGAGTTGTTAATGTTTTTAATACCATTTCGATAGTCTTAGCTGCAAGCAAAGAACTAACCTTCGGGAAATCTAATGGTGAAACAAAGTACGCTGTTGTATGAACAAAAAACACAAAAGTTTCGAACCTCTGTTATAGTCTCTGTATCTATTAGCTGGTTCAGAAGTGAGATTTATACACAGCTTCAAGACGAATTTGAAAGTAATGTATAAAATCCATTACTCCACGACCCAAGTTATTGGCGCTTGCCTTGTATACTATCAATAGGTCCGGAGTATTACTACTATATATCGTACAAAGAGCTTTGCAACCTACTTCGAGAAGCCTGCTGGAAACCTCTGGCCTCAATAAAAAGATATGTCGTTTATGGCTGCTTACCATCAACAATAGTTATGATAAAAGGTTTCAATGTGTTTTATTTTTCATTCGGCCTTCATCGCCCTTCCAGACGAACCTGCTCCTTGCACAACGCTTTTTTATACTTGCTTCGTCTTCTGTACTATAATTGTTCACAATATGTTATTCATTCCCTAAATTAATGTTTAAAAGTAATACTGTTCTCCCTCATTGGAAAGAAAGCACACAATATTAAAATGAAATCATAGATTAGAACGTAAAAACATACTACATCCGCTTTAAAAGAAATATACTAAAAATGATTTCATTTCGTAGGTGAATTTTTTTTCTATTCTTTTAAACCTCTGTGTTTCTCAAACAGTTTGACTCGTTTGTTTTTTTGCCAATGGTAGCAATACAGTGAGTCCTATTAGTAGCACTCTTATACTGTTACATACTAAACCATTATAAATAAATGAACGTCTTCTGCTTATACTGCTTCCGCAACGATTCGAAGCCTATTGGGTATTCTCGTTTCTTATATATAATAATTACGACTCACGAAGACGGCGTTTCTTCAATCACTTCACAGCATATGCGGTCATACGTTCGACCTCACACGATATGGGCGCTACAGCCATAGCGTGCAACTTGTGGAAGTTAAAGGCAGACGCTGGGCGAGCACTGGTAGCCACGTGGTTAAGTTCACCGCTGGCCCGAAGCGGGAGAGACGGGTTCGATTCCCGTCCCGCTTCATATTTTCACTTATCGCCATTGTTGAATTTCAATGCCCTAATTCAGCACTATCATTCCTTTCCTTCCTAATTCTTATTCCTTCACCTCGTTCATAAATATTTGCCAGTTCTTGTTTCTTTTTCTTTGGACCTCCTTATCTGCTCTTCTAGGCTGAACTGAACTTCGCTCACAAATTACGCCTTCATAGGCGATCTTGTACTCAGCGATGTGACTCATGGGATTCGTAGCCTATTGGGTATTCTTGTTTCTTATTGTATCGGTGTGGTGTCTGTTATTTCGAATATGTCCGAAATATCGGACACCACACGAATATAATACGTATTTACACGCGAAGATGGCGTTTGCTTCATTCACTTCACCGCAGATGCGGTCACACATTCGACCTCACACTGATATCCGTACCGGCGCGTATAAAAGAGCATGGGCGATATGGGCGCTACAACCATAGCGTGCGACTTTTGGAAGTTTGACACGGACGGGGTGAGGGGGGGGGGGGGGGCGCGACCTCGTGAAGGAAAGTGTTTATGGAGACGTCTGCTCGAAGGAGGAGGAGACACGCATTCGATTCCCGGCCCAGCACGCATTGTTTAGTTTTAACGCCCTAATGCAGCCACTGCCAATTCTTTCCTTTCTAATCCTTCTTCCTTCACCTCCTTCATAAATATTTGCAAATATTTGTTACTTTTTCTATGGGCCTATTTATCTCCCCTTGTAGCCTGAACTTTGCTCTCAAATTACGCCTTCGTCGGCGAGCTTCTACTTTAAAAATTTTGTAGATGTTTTAAAAACTATTCTGCACAACTATGTGTTTTTAGATATTCATTGAATTTAGAAAATGAGTACTGCATCTTTCAATAAAATAAATATTACGAATACTGATAAAAATTTATTTGTGCGTCCTGATAAACTTACACCTTTTTCTTAAAATGAAAGTAAATAACACTTCCTTACAGGAAATAAATTATTTGACTGGTTAAAAAACGAAGGCCGCAGCGGAATGACTGAGCATATTGAGGTGCTATGCTCCGATGTTGGAAGCCGTTCCCTGTCGGCATTTCGAATCCCCCTCGGGCATAGATATCTGTGATGTCGTTAGTATAAGTTAGTTTATAAGTAGTTTGTAACTTTAGGGACTGAGGATCCCGCAGTTAAGTAGTTAAGTCCAATAAGCTTAAAAATCTGTACCCTCAGTTTCGTGTTAGTGTATTAATACAATGATACGAACGCTGATGTAGTAGGACAGCATTACACACCGGTGGGTTTCAGTTACTACGCAGTATACAAAACCACGGTTTTTCGTCAAAAGGGTGCGTCGTTCTCAGATAAGGTCTGCCGCTTCTGAATAGGTAGTAGGCCTGTTTTTCCACAAAAGTTCGAAAAACGGCTATGCTACAGTATGTGTTGGTGGCGCCGGCGTAAATGCGCAGATGCGTAAGACGAGGTCCTAGGATCGAGCTGATACTCGCAGCAGGTTTGCTTTTTTTAATATCCACTCATTTGCACGAGTGCACGAGAAGACAAGCGGCAAGCCTTATATTTCACATACGTAACATTTCTGCCCAGTAAGAATTTTTGAAGCGAATATAGTATCAAAGAGTTTTAACTCTACACTCAGCCAGTTCATATGATGACTTATAATAACAAAGAGAACTTTTGGATGACTGAACGAAATAGACAGTCTATTTGCGTGCAGGTGTTCTGAGCAGATTATTACTGCCACAGAAAATGCAACAGAAATCCTATGAGTCACAGCGTAAATTTTTCCAAAGACAGATAAGTTTTGATCATTTTTCTACATAAATAATTTCCTTAAACGTAGGTATCGGGCGCATATCGTATGCATTTATAAATATAAATCATGATAGTAGCCACAATTTATTAGCTGAAATAAGTGGATACTGAAAAACGCTGCCTTTATGTGGATTCAAAACTTGACAAGCACATATCAAGAGTGTAATAGTTACAATGACAATCTCCGAATGCGATTGTCTCGACAGAGGCTGATAATTGCCCCTCATGCGTTTGCGTGTTGAAAGTATGGATGGGTCTCACCTACTTGGCCCAAACTGTGCGAGAGGAAACACGAATACGAAACTTTTAAATTCCTACAATATCTCCCCTGTGTAGGCCATAGGAAGAGAGAAAACGCTTCTCAAAAATTTTCCAACTACTAATAGACACATTATCAGCTAATCTTGAGGATCAGCATTGGTGCGTAGTAGCTAAGCGTTTAGCTTTTGAATGAAGCAGCACGGGTTCGAAACCCGCCCCTTCCAAAATATTTTTCTTATATTAGCCTTTGCAGTTTTAACTATTAATTGTGAATTTTCAGTGCATAATTAATATATATGGTTTCGTTACAACTAATTAAATTAATTAATACACCTTATTTAATCATTTAATTTTCATAATTCTATGAAGTTTCAGATGAAAATAATATTTCCAAATGTTGTAGCAGGTATTTATATATCTAAGTTATATTACATTCCTTAGGGTGTTCATCGACAAAGAAACATAAACTTCACACTATCCAAACTTTATGAAAGTATTTTAAGGTAGTAATTTTATCCGAAATATGCTTCGGCGCAAAACGCACTTGATTCAAGGTTTAAAGTAAATGACTTTTCACTATTGCTTTTGGTAAATACAAAATGTATCGAATCAGTGCGGTGGAAACAGGGGCACTGAACTGATGCCATGCGATTGAATGTGTTTTAATTGAGTCTCCTTTCTACGTCAACTTTCGTGGAACACTGAAATGTTTATGTAAATTTAAATTTCATAAATAAAAAGTTAACATAGCGAGTGGTAATACAAAATGAACACGATTCTACGAAGTACCGAGAATCGAAACTGGGCCGCAAATTTTGCAATACAAGCCCTTGTCCACGACGCTACTCACATTTGACGTAGACTGGGACGCAATAAGCAGCTTAGATAATACCTATTTCTATGTGGGAAACTTTTGCTACCGTATTCGCTTTCCCTTTGCCCAATCGCGCGAGATATTTTTGGGAATTTGAAATGTTTCGTCTGCTTTCTTCTTCTCGCAGAGTTTGCACCAAATCGGTGAAACCCATCCCGCGATCTACTTTGGTCATTCATAAACAGTATGCAGTATAAAATGAATGACGTTGGAGTCCCTGAGGGAAAGTTCGCACCCCTCCTTGTGAATGAAATTTCAGGACTGAGAACATCCTCGCCTATGGTCCAGGGACGGAGATGCATTATGAATGCGAGTCCTCTTACAGCTACAGTCGTAAAAATTGTGTGAATAAAGTGAATGGAGTCGTTTGTCTCTTTATAAAGAAACTTTCCGCTGTAGCAACGAATGCCAGATCTGCGAAACAGCAACGAATCTAAATCATTAATACGAACGTGTTTCTGTCGGTATTTTGAGTCGTGGGTGTTCTGTAGTTGAAAGGCACATGCGGTAACAGGAGAGTATTAATGCGAAAAATTTAGGACAAAAAGTGTTGGATACGTATGTTGACCACTCAGGTTTCTTAATAAATGAAGCGTGTCAAGTTACCACAAAAAGGTGGCCAGATGATATGACACCCTGAGTTGTTATTTAGCAGTTTCGTATTACCGGCACACCTAATACAAGAATCATTTTTGAACCGTCTGAGGCAAACTGAATACCATTGGGAAGGCTTAGCTGGAGTAGGTTGTCGATTAAGAAAATTTGTTTATACGCGCTCGCCGTGCTGTGAGTGCCCCGTTTACTTCCGCGTAAACTTCTTGCGGCCCCAAGCACGAGACATTCGCTGCGATTGAGCAGAGTAGAGGAATGCCTCGCCTTTCCTCGACTGCTCACGGATGTGGCCAGACCTGTCATTTTTATACGGACAGTGCCTTATGAGGGTTGGTTTGCCTCATACCGATCTACTAATGGATTGTCGTCCTAGTCTATATGCTTGTGCACTGAATTAAAAACTATATTATTGGTTGGTATATTATTGGTTCGGATAGACGTCCTGTTAGTTACTATATTTAGTGGTAATTCTTACATTGCTAAACAACAAGTGTATTATAACTTTGTTTTAACTTGGAACAGTAACAAGTTATGATGTTTTAAAAAAGGAGTGTGTGTTCTACTAAAAATGTATTCTGTTGCATGTGCAACACATTAAGCTCGAAGTAGCTTTCAAATTATATCTGATGATGACATGGCAGTTACAGATTAATTTGAACATTGAGGTTGTTTGTTGGTTTTAAAATTTTATTTTAATAATTTCGATAGTTTTCGCTGCAAGCAAAGAACTAACCTGCCGCAAATCTCATGGTGTAACGAAGTTTGCTGTTTGTGTGACAAGAAATACAATAAGTTTTGAACCTCTTGTCACGCTCTGTCAACTGGTTCAGAAGTGTGATTTGGACACGGCTTCAAAAAGAATTTAAAAGCAATTTTGTGTAAGTTCCATTACATGGTGAGATGGTCTAGTGGAGAGTAGTCTGCCTAGTAAGCAATTGTGAAGAAAGTGAAGGAAGAATGATTAGGAAGAAAAGGATCGATAGTGCTGCATTAGGACATTGAAATTAAACAATGGCGATAAGTGAAAATATAAAGCGGGACGGGAATCGAACACGTCTCGCCCGCTTCGGGGCAGCGGTGAACTTAACCACGTGGCTACCGGTGCTCGCCCAGCGTCTGCCTTAAACTTCCACAAGTTGCACGCTATGGCTGTAGCGCCCATATCGTGTGAGGTCGAACGTATGACCGCATATGCTGTGAAGTGATTGAAGAAACGCCGTCTTCGCGAGTCGTAATTAATTATATTGGTATGATGTATGTTACTTCGGATATGCCCGAAATAACAGACACCACACCAATATAATAGGAAACGAGAATACCCAATAGGCTTCGAATCGTTGCGGAAGCAGTATAAGCAGAAGTCGTTCATTTATTTATAATGGTTTAGTATGTAACAGTATAAGAGTGCTATTAATAGGACTCACTGTTTTGCTACCATTGGCAAAAAAACAAACGAGTCAAACTGTTTGAGAAACACCGAGGTTTAAAAGAATAGAAAAAAAATTCACCTACGAAATGAAATCATTTTTAGTATATTTCTTTTAAAGCGGATGTAGTATGTTTTTACGTTCTAATCTATGATTTCATTTTAATATTGTGTGCTTTCTTTCCAATGAGAGAGAACAGTATTACTTTTAAACATTAATTTAGGGAATGAATAACATATTGTGAACAATTATAGTACAGAAGACGAAGCAAGTATAAAAAAGCGTTGTGCAAGGAGCAGGTTCGTCTGGAAGGGCGATGAAGGCCGAATGAAAAATAAAACACAATGAAACCCTTTATCATAACTATTGTTGATGGTAAGCAGCCACAAGCGACATGTCTTTTTATTGAGGCCAGAGGTTTCCAGCAGGCTTCTCGAAGTAGGTTGCAAAGCTCTTTGTACGATATATAGTAGTAATACTCCGGGCATATTGATAGTATACAAGGCAAGCGCCAATAACTTGGGTCGTGGAGTAATGGATTTTATACATTACTTTCAAATTCGTCTTGAAGCTGTGTATAAAACAGCTAACAGATACAAAGACTATAACAGAGGTTCGAAACTTTTGTATTTTTTGTTCGTACAACAGCATACTTTGTTTCACCATTAGATTTCCCGAAGGTTAGTTCTTTGCTTGCAGCTAAGACTATCGAAATGGTACTAAAAACATTAACAACTCCTTAAAACCAACAAACAGACTAGACGTTCAAATCAATACGTAACTGCCATGTCCTAAAAAAAAGTTTAAATTTTTGTTAAGCTTATGGGATTTAACTGCGGGGACATCAGTCCCTAAACTCACAAACTACTTATGAACAACCGTGCACTGCAGACGGTACAAACATCCATGCCCAAGGTGGGGATTCGAACCCCCGAGGGGGAACGGCCTCGCACATCGTAGCGTAGCGCCTCAATGCGCTCGGGCATTCCTCCGCGGCCATGTAATTATTATGATATAATTTGATAGTTGCTTCGAGGTTAATGTGTTACACATTCAACAGAATACAATTTTAATAGACCATTCATGCCTTTTTTCAACGTCACGATATGTTAATGTTCAAATATAAAGAAGTTATTATAGACTTATTGTTTAATAATGTAAGAATTGCCGCTAAATATGGCAACTAACAGGCGGGCTATCTGAAACCATCCAATAATAAAATTTTTAATTCAGTGCACAATAATATAACCTAGAACGAGAATCCATTAGGAGATCGGTATCAGGATAACCAGGCATCATAAGGCAAACAGTCCATTTAAGAAAAGACAGGTTCAGACACATCAGTGGGCAGTCGAGAAGAGGCGAGGCATGCCTCTGCTCAGTCGCAGCGAATGTCTCGTCCTCCAGTCAGTGCTTGTGGCCGGCCAGAGGTTTGAACGGAAGTAAACGGGGCACTTCACAGCACGGCTAGCGCATGTAAACAAACTTCCTTACACGACAATCTACTACAGCTAAATCTTACCCACTGTTATTCAGTTGGTCTCAGACGTTTCATAAATGATCCTTGCGTTAGGTATGTTGTTAATATGAAACTGTTCATTGAAGAAATCAGGGTGACAAAAATAAGACCACCTTTTTTTGGTAACTTGACATGCTTCATTTATTAAAAAAACCGTACTGCTTTCAATAAAGTCAGAGGACATAGAACACCGATTGATAGTAGAATGAACACCCCAAAATACCAAGATCTTGCATGTGGGTGTTTAGTAGCGTGGTCCACATACGTTTCCCTCACTTTTTGTTACAAATTTTTCGCAAAATTACTCTCAAGTTACCGCATGTGCCTTTGAACTATATAACACTCATGAGTCAAAATGCCGTCAGAAACACGTTCGTATTAATGATTTAGATTCGTTGCTGTTTCGTAGATCAGGCATTCGTAGCTACAGCGTAAAGTTTCTTTATAAATATTAACAGAAACTACTTCATAAACTTTATTCCCACAATTTTTACGACTGTCGCTGTAACAGGACACTGAATTTCACAAAAATATCGCGTCTCAGACCGTGGCTCATGGATGAGGATGTTCCTACTCCTAGAATTTTAACCCTCAAGGATTGGGGAGGGGGGAGGGCGCAGAAATTTCCTCAACGATTCTGTCTTTCAGTTTATACTGTAGAATATGACTGACAGAGTAGATTGCGGGATGGTTTTCAAAGATTTTGTTCAAACCCTGCGAGAAGGAAGTTGACAAACCTTTCAAATTCCCAAAATATCCCGTCCGAGTTGGCTAAAGGGAAAGCGAATACGGTGGCGAAAATTTCTCACAGACAAATAGGTGTTATATAAGGTGCTTATTAACTTCCAGACTTCGAGGAGTGTGCCTAGCGTAGTGGACAAGTGCTTGGAGTGCAAAGTTGGATGTCAAGGTTCGATTCCACGGTACTCCTTACATTTTTGTTCATTTCATATTACCCCTCGCAATGTAAACCTCTTATTTATGAAATTGAAATTTACTTAAACGTTTCAGTGTGCCACGAACGTTGATGTCAAGAGGTGTCTCAATTAAAACACATTCAATCCTACAGCATCAGTCCAGTGCCACAATTCCCATACATACACTTGGTATGCACAAAAATTAGCAGTAAAAAGTTATTTACTTAAAAACTTGAATAAAGTATGCTTTGCACCGAAGAATATTTCGGATAAAATTTCTCGCTTAAAATATTTTGGTAAAGTCTGCATAGTGTGGAGATTTTCTTTGACGATGAACACCCTAAGAAATGTAATATAACTTCGTCATATAAATACGTGCTACAATTTTTGAAATATTATTTTCATTTAATACTTCATCGAATTATGAAAATTAAATGATAAAATAAGATATATTATTTAATTAAATTAGTTATAACGACACCAAATATATATACTATGCATTGAAATTTTTATAATTGATAGTTAAAACTACAAGGGTTAATATAAGAAAAGTATTTTGGAAGGGACGGGATTCAAACCCGTGCTGTTTCATTCAAAAGCTAATCGTTTAGCTACTTCGCAACACCGAAAACACCGTCATCAGCAATGGTGAACCTCAGTATTAGCTGATATTGCACCTATCTGTAGTTGGATCATTTGGCGTGAGTTTTCTCTTTTCCTATGGCCTACACAGGGGAGATATTGTAGGAATTTAAAAGGTTCATATTCGTGTTTCTTCTCGCACAGATTGGGCCAAGTAGGTGAGACCCATCCAGCGATCCCTAGTGTTGAGACTTTCAACACGCACACGTATAAGGGGATATTATTAGCCTTTGTCAAGACAATCGCATTCGAAGATTGTCGTTGTAGCTATTACACTCTTGGTATGTGCTTGTCAAGTTTTGAAGCTACATAAAGGCAACGTTTTCCAGTATGCAATTATTTCAGTTAGTAAATTGTGACTATTATATTGTTTGATATTTATAAATCCATACGATATGCGCCCTGAAACCAACGTTTCTTATCTGTCTGTGGAAAAACTTACGCTATGACTCACACGACCTGTTGCATTTTTCTGGTGGCAGTGTCAATCTGCTCAGAACATCGGACGCAAATAGACTGTCTATTTCGTTCATTCATACAAAAATTCTCTTTGTTATCATATCAACTGGCTGAATGAAGAGTTAAAACTTTTTGATACTATATTCGCTACCAAAGTTGTTACTGAGCAGAAAACTTACGTATGTGAAAAATACGGATTGAAACTCGTGAAAATGAGTGAATAAAAATAAAAGTGCTGCGGATGTCAGATCGATCCTAGGACCTCGTTTTACGCATCTGCGCATTTATGCCGGCGCCACCCACACATACTATAGCATAGCCGTTTATCGAATCTCAGCAGGAACATACGCCTGCTCCCTATTTATAACTGGCAGGAAACTACGCACGCTTTTGACGAAAAACCGTGGTTTTGTATTCTGCACAGTAACTTAAACCCACCGGTGTGTAATGCTGTCCTAGTACAGAATAAACGGCTGCGGCTTCTAAAACCAAGGAATTAGCTTTAGAATCTTTCACTCCTCTAACTGCTACGATGGAGAATCACCAAAAGTCGATTCTTAGGGTTGAGATTTTACAAATTATTCAATCTACTTGTTTTTGCTATTTACATTATCAAATTAATGCCTGCTTCTTTGAATAGATGACCGACTTCATTCTAAGTGATTGTTCAGACGTCTACTTCCTACATGATGTATTACTAGGTGCGGGTGGTTTGGCGGGTTTATATTTTTGATTAGTATGCGAAACATATCGTCTTCGATACTCGCCAGTGACCAACTCACACCAAAAGATCTCTTTAACCTCTGGGGAAGCCAAGTGGCGAACACCGAGCTCGCCAGTATCCTCTGTTGCACATGTTTCATATAGTATTATCAATATATTTTCATGGTTACGGAATAATAATTACCTCATAATGATTGCGATACAGATTGTTACTCAATTATCATGTGTTCAAATGTTCAAATGTCTGTAAATCTATCGGACCAAACTGCGTGGTCATCAGTCCGTAGCTTACAAGCTGCTTAAACCTAAGTAAACTAACCTAAGGACAAACACACACACCCATGCCCCAGGGAGGACTCGAACCTCCACGGCGAGCAACCGCGCGCTCCGCAGCGAGGCGCTTTAGACCGCTCGGCTACTCCACCGCGGCAATTATTATGTTAGTTTGTTGTTGTTACGTGAGAAACATAATGAGCCATATTTCAAAATAGAAGAAAAATGTGAAAGAGACAGTAATCGAACTGTCGCTCGTTGATCAGTAGTTGGCCATTTGGCGAGATAAATAAGCTTATCTTTATCATTCGTTTACTCCTCTGCACATTCATTTGACATAATAGCCCAATATGTTTTCGAATGCTTAATATTAGGCATTTCAATAAGACAAGGAGTATGGAAAAGTACCAAACATCTAAGGAGAACTGTAATTTGTGGTGACACAGCTGGCTTATGTTTGTTAAATTTGTGCTGATATCTTAGTTGCAACATCAACCGAAAGAGAACCAGTGGACATGACACGATTCCTTCACTCTCGGAAATACCATCAGTGAACTGCGGCGCCAAATAGTTGTCGTCTTTATAGTGCAACCGAGGCGGTGGGCAGAAACCGTCAGCGATACTCGGAACATGATGCACCGTGATGTAACACTTAGCTTCATAACAAAGTCCATTCATGTAATTGAATTAATTCTATGATAGGCATGCAATTTTCCCATTTGAATGTGTCAGTAACATCCGAAAATATTCACGGACTGCAGCATCTCAATTCTAATTGCTGTCTTTGTTCATTGAAACTATAAGAAAAGAAATGCGGAAAGGAATTTGTCAGTCGCGAACAACTTAAAACGCTATGGCTAATACGCAATGCAGTTTCTAAAATCAGTTTTCGAAGTCGCCTTCACGTCGCATAGAAAGCACGCGTGTTGTTACAACTGGCTGCGATACTGGAAGATAACATTTTTCCTCTCAGATTTCGTGTCAGATGGGTAATCGACAGTATGTACGATCGTGTTGCCTAGCTGTATATACTTCCCACCAAGCAGCAGAACTTTGCGGTCGTGTATAGCGATTAGGCGAGGGGTCTCGCGAATTCTGTCACCGGCTGTACCAGGCTTTGCTTCGACTAAAAGAATTGATCAATAGCACCTTGTTCTTCTACATGAAGCTACGTGTCGCATTGAGGTCATTGCCCGTATCCTGTACAAAGTCGTACGCCAGTTGGAGACGGCTGTTTTCATAAGATTTGATTGAAATCTTATACCCAGGATTTTATGTTCTTTCTTCACTTGAAACCAAGGGCGCATAAATCCACGATTGGCGTTATAGACTGGCAGGAAAACAGTCTTACGGATGTTTATGATCGCACCCGACGCCCATTCGTACCTTGTGAGCACTTTTCAGATAGTAACTAGATCGACGGCAAAGACACCATAATGCCGAGGTCGTCCGCATAAGCTCGACATACTTGTTTTGTTTGTCCGATAACGAGTCCCACACAAGACCTGTGCAATTGTGGCAAAAGTGGATCTAAAGAGACTGCAAACAAGCACATAGGTAACGGCAACCCTGTTTCACAGAACACTTAATTAAAATTGACTCGGTAGATCTGTCGAACGGGTTAAAAAGCATCTTCAAAAATTTTGTTCCAAATACAAGTTTTTGCATCACTCGCCGCAGGTATTCGTGGCTAATCCTTTCAAAAGCCGTGGCAAAATCTACCGATAAAATACCAAGAGGTTGTTTCATTTCCGTTGCATAAGCAATGGTATCCCTGTAAGTGAAAACGGCATCAAATATCGTCCTGTTCGATACTGCATAGTGCTGGAAGCCAATGATAATCTTAGACATGACGACCTTCAATCTCGTCGCCACACATTTTGTAAACAGTTTGTAATCTCCGTTTAGGAGAGTAATCGGTCCAAGATTAGAAATTTTATTGTTTACTTTGGTTTTCGGCGCGAGAGTAATAAGTCCTGCTATGAATGATTCAGGAACCGGATTCCCATTAAGAATTTCATTAAAAACGGCTGTTGTCGTAGTGCCAAACAAGTCCTAAAATTTTAAATAAAACTTTGGAAGCAAACCGTCCGCCCCTGAAGACTTAATTTTGGAACACACTTTGAGCACATCCAGGATCTCGTCGGCAGTAAAGAGCTCGTTGAGGTGCCGGCGGTCAGCGACGGACAGAACGTGCGGAACGTCTCGCAGAAGTCCTCGTACAGCCTCCCCGTCGGACTCCTTCTAGGTGAACAGCTCAGAGAAGTGGGTGCAGCTGTAGCACGATGTCGCACGCAGAAGGCCCGCAGCCGCCCGCCGTCCTCCGCCTGTAGTTCCTCGACGGTCCTCCTGGCGGCGCGCCGGCGCTCCTGCAGCTAAAGCTCTGTATAGGGAAAGTATGGCCAGCCTGCCAGCGGCAGCCATGTTGGGCCTATTCCACTGCTGCTTACACACCGACCGCTACGAAGTTCCCAGCGCTTAACAATACTCATCAACCAATTTTGAAAAAACCAACCAATAAAAAAAAATTTTTTTTCACGTGTTATAGTGTGATACATTCTCTCGATAATGATCTCAATTTGTGTTCATTATTACTTATAGTTTTCGTGCTACATCAAATTAAGTAAACTACTGCGCAAAATTTTGAAGAGTTTGCGGAGGAAAAGTCGCATTGCGTATACTTTGAGTATGGTTGATTTTAGCTCATACAATGCTGCGGACGAAATGTAGGTAAGATATCGGAATTTTATTTAAGGTTCACAGCAGAACGAGAACTCTTTTCGTTCTCGAGATACAGATTGTTATATCCGACGGACAGATGCGGGAATTTCGCCTACTTCTGTTCATGCGGACCTGGCTGCTCTACGGAATACTTACCGCCCGATTTTGAGAAAACTGGTTTGTGACTCTATATCTAAAGAGTTCACCTATAAATTCAGATTGACCTGTACCGTAGCTAAACATTTCAATAGACTGCGAAACTTGTCGTCATCGGAGCATAGTGTAATTGAAATCATGGAAAAGTCTTTGATGAGTATTTTCTTGCTTATTATGTACTTATATCTTACATGAACTACGAAAAATGCAACGAGATACCTACTACATGTCTTTTACCAGAAACAAAAATTAAAGGTGTCTTTACAAAGCCAATTACATTTCAATGTCTAATATTTGTCTTGTTTCAATTCTTTGTTTCCTGTTATGACATACTCTAACGCACGAAAACCAATGAGAATAGCTTGTTTCAGGAACTGTATGTTAATTTCATATCTAAACGGGAATCTAGTTCACTCACTAATATGTAAAATAAAATTGTGTATTTTCAACAACTACCTGCATATAAAATCAACGACGCGTAAATAATTTAACCTGACGACATTGTGCAGGAATTTTCTTCACAAATTTATTCAAGTTAAAAATATATAGTTATCTGATGCGTGATACATTCGTCAGTGAATCTTACATCTATTAATTTACATTGTGATTTAAAATCATCACTGCACAAGTACCGAAGTTCGTTTCTGGACTCCTAATTTTCCCTGACGACTTTCATCAGCCAGACTGTTCATCTTCCTGCATTTCTGACACCTAATGGAAGTACTATAATGTTTACTTCCCTTCTTCACTTCTTAAAAACAACCAAAAGTACAACACTGTGGCATTATTCAAACCAAAGCATACGAATATTCACAAAGTTTTCATGGCAGCCAAGCAACGTATAGGACCAAGATGGCGGAAAGAACCACGTGACTCGATTTCAGCCAATCACGAGCTGTAGAAGGCGGTAAGCGGCGCGGAAAAGGTTGGCCATACTTTCCCTATACAGAGCTTTACCTGCAGCAGGTGGCAGACGGCCGGCGGCTCGTCGGCCAGCCGCCCCGGCGTCTGGCTGCGCTCTTTTTTTTTTTTTTTTTTTTTTTTTTTTTTTTTTTTTTTTTTTTTTTCTCTCTATGTGTGGTTCTGTTCATTGCGGACGCTGATCGTTTTTGTTCTTTGATGTTCGAAGTGTTCTTGGCTCAGCTTTTTTATTACAGAGGGCGTTGAGCCCCCTGACCGGGCGCGCTGAGCCAAGGCGTCCGGCATCTCCACCACTCCCGCCAGTCACTCGCGCAGCATCGCCATCAGCCGGTTCTAGATGTGCCGGATGGCCGCCGCTCTCTGGCCTGGCTTGTCCGTCGGCAAGTCGATAGCGTCCCGCAGACATCTCTCGTAGAAGTGTAAGGTGGACCGCGTCCAGTGCGCGACATTCGAGCTGATTTCCCGAAGAGCCTTCTGCAGCGCCGGCTTCACGAACTCCACCCACCACGATATCTCAGACTCATAGAAGCGACGGTATTTCGCGATGCGCCGCCGCACAGCGGCCATGACCGGTTCTAGACTTGCGTCGTACAGGTCACTCGTATTGAACTTCCACAATCGCCGTGGAAGCGGTGTGGAAGCGACAGACATACGCACAGTAGTCCGAAAAGATGACGGGGTGGACCTCGGAGTCGACTATGCAGTCCGATTTGTCGCTGGAGAGGTATATTCTGTCAAGACAGCTCCAGCCGGTGGCGTAAAAATATGTGAATCCCTGGTCTCGCGGGTATAAATGTCGCCACGTGTCAGTCAGCTTATATTATGTGATCAGAGTCTGCAGGTCGAGACACTTGTACGCACGCGGCTCCTGGTCGCGGTCCTCCAAGTCTCCGCCCAACACCACAGGAAGGTGCCGGCCGTACAACAGGCGGCAGACGTCACTGCTGTAGAACACGCGCTGCTGCGACTTGCAGTCAGTACCAGACGGGGCGTATACATCCACACAGCGAATATTGTTCACTGTACACGCCACACCTCGACCGTTCGGAAGTTTGGCAACATTATACATGTCATATCTTAATTTGATTAAAATAGCGGTACCACAAGTAAATTCAGGACCGTCTTTCAATAACACATCATATCCCGGTACAACATTAATAAAATCAGTGATCACTTTTTGTAAAAATACAATGTCTACGTTGACGAAATTTAAAGCCGGCCGCGGTGGCCGAGGGGACTGAGGCGCTCCAGTCACGGTCTGCGCGGCCACTACGGTCGGGGGTTCGAATCCCCCCTCGGGCATGGATATTTGTGCCGTCCTAAGTATTAGTTAGTTCATATGTAGATTGTAAGTTTAGGGACTGATGGCCCCGTGGTTAAGTCCCATAAACTATACAAACATTTGAACGTAATTTAAAAAATCAACCAAAGCGACAAACTTTGCGTGCGACTCAAAACGATTTAGGTTTATCGTAGCGACGATAGATGGGGGTGCGCTACTATTTAAGTGTGACAGACGCCGCTCTAGACGGGGGGTTTGAGTCCCGTATCCCTCGTCCCCCACCTCGCGGTCCTCGCTCCAGTCGAAATGTGACGGCTCCGTTTCCACGTCCATACCGGAGTCCGGCGCGGAGGAACTTCCTGGTGCAGACCCGGAAAGCTGGTGCTGGATTCGGGTACGCTTTTCGTAGACGTCGTCAGACTTGCGCTTCATCGGCCTCAGCGCCTGCCCCGCCTCGCAGTCGGCGCCCGCCCCCTGCTCCAGCAGCTGCCTGAGCCGCCTGACCGTCGCCTCCCTCCGGCTCGCCTGCTCGTCTTGCGGTCGCTGCGACTGCCGCCCGGGATCAGAACCCTGATTCGTCTCTGTGTACGCGCCGGCCGCGGCGCCCTGCGCCGCCTTCTGTTTCCAAATCAAATGTTCAAATGTTTGTAAAGTCTATGGGACTTAACTACGGGGTCATCAGTCCCTAAACTTACACACTACTTATGAACTACTTACGAACTAGGACGGCACAAATATCCATGCCCGAGGGGGGATTCGAACCCCCGACCGTAGGGGCGTGCAGACCGTGACTGGAGCGCCTCAGTCTCCTCGGCCACCGCGGCCGGCTTCCTTCTGTTTCCGCCACTGGTTGTTGCTCTTCGTGGGCGGGTTTGATTCCTGTTCCGGGGACGGACTCGTGTCTCGACGTTGCGAGTGCCTCTCGGATCTACTACAACTGACACTTCGAGACCGAGATTCGTGACCACCACGTTCCAAAGAACTTTCCCGCAGTGGCGTCGAGTCGAGTTGTGCTGGAGCAACTTTCATTTCCTGGCATGTTGCAGGGGCAGACGCTCTCACTCGCGCCGGCCACCGACGGGACGAAAGATTGCTCAGCAGGTTGCAGAATAATGTGATTTTCACGTAACGATTCCACATATTTGACCGGCATATGTTGGAAGGTTGCCGTGGGCGTTGTATCGTCCACCACAGGTGTATCGACTACAGACTGCACGGGTTCTGATCCCGTGCGCCCCTCAACTTCGTCTAACAAGGGCGGTAGTTCCCGAACTGCTCCGTCAACGAATGATAGACGCTCGCCCGCATTCGCAGAAGTCGACGCGCCAACATTGATTCCCACTTCGGCAATAAGATTTGGGTGTTCCACAACAGGTGCCGTGTCAACAACTGCAGCAGCTATCGTCACAGAATGAGCCGACACGTCCGATTCCAACACTTGTGGGGTGGTGTCCATCGTCTCCACGAGGTCTACGTTTTCTGTCTCGCACCGCGCGGGCGTCGAACCCAACGTGACGGTCGCGTACGTCTGCTCCTGCGCCTCCGGCGGCAGCTGCGCGGGGCGCCTACGCCGAGGACACTGTTGTCGCAGGTGGATGGAGGCGCTGCAGTAGGAACAGGTCTGTAGTTGCCCATCGTAAGTGACGAAAGCACGGTGGCCGCCGATCACTACAAAAGACGGGATGTGCCGTTTCACGGACCGAATGCCATTGTCGAGCTGATAAACATATGCCGAAGAACATTTTTCCTTAGTCACCGAAATAACGCCCCCGTAAAGGTGCGAGTCCGAACACGGCGACAGCGACCCACTCCCGCTGCCGACAACGACCGAGACGCAGCCGCCTGCTGCCGACCCGTTGCGGAACACAGCGGCAGGCGAGCAGCGCGGTCGCCGGTGAGAGGCGGGGTGTCCGCCGACTGCCGCCGTTGTTGCGTCATCGTTGCAGGAGGAAGACGATGACGTTGCTTTGTTCCATACTAACAGAACACGACACACAGTTGCAAAAAAAAAAAAAAAAAAAAAAAAACAAAAAAAAAAAAAAAAAAAAAAAAAAAAAAAAAAAAAAACAGTTCAACTTCGTACTGAGTTCTATTTCGGATGACATAAAACCAGTGCCTAAGAAATGCAATAACTGAAGAAGAAAAATTACCTTTTTACACTGATAAGTGCGCAAAAACTCGTGCATTATTTACTATCTGCTCAACAACTGGTACGGAACAGTTCCAGCGATGTGAATGTTGAAGGTGTTTTATTATCTCTTGATTGCTGATTTGTGTTTCCCTGTGGGCCCATCTTTTCGTAATCAGAAGCAATGCGACTATTATTTTTCTTTCCGTTCTGCTTTATATATTGGAAATGAAATCCGTAAAACTGCTCTGATATGTCCAGAAAATAATTCGATATCTTTCCTTTCCTTTCACACTTTTAATATTGTACCATCGTTAGTTTTATTCCGTTTTATTTTCTTTGTTGGTACATAACATTAATCTATTGTCACCTCTCGTGAACTTGAAGTAAATAAACCTGTCCTGACAGTATTTTACACAAAACGCTTTATTACTCTTCATAATCATTTTAAGGACACCATTTATGTAATTACCGATAGTTAATTTCTTAATTCTTTTGAACATAAACCACCGTTTGTGTTTAGTTTTTACTCTAATAGTTAAGTATTGAGGAAACTGCACTAAGTTGCTACAAAAGTGAAGCAAAACATGTTACAAAATATTAATGAGTGCAGCTTCCTCTGAGTCTTCATTGATATGCCACGTCAAACATTTAGAGTCATACATCAGTACTCATAATTAAACAGTTTATCAGAATTTACAACAACAAAAAAACACTGATTAAGCACAGTTCCAGGCCTATTATATACTTATTCGTGGAACTTGACAACTCTTCTTCCCTGTTACAAACAACAAATGCAAATTTCAATCCGATCTGTAGAAGAGACAAGGCAATGATGTCTTCTGTTTTTAGTTACATCCAATGCAATGATGTCTCAATAAACTAAAACGAACAAAATCTCAATTTACAGTTTCTTGAGGACATATCCCCAAGTGCTTCAGTGGTTATAAACAGTCTTGCTTGTGGTGGCCATTTGAGCAGCAGCTGAATACTACGTATTTTCACTGTAGTGTTTTTAAAGAAAACGCCTTTTGCTACTGCAAGTAGTAAAAGGCGTTTTCTTTAAAAACACTACAGTGAAAATACATAGTTACAAACAATGCACATATGAATCCATTCCTTGATAAATAAGTTTCGTGCACTTACTCGTCCTGTTCAACTACTGTACTGTAGCTTTCCAGATATCTTTTACTAAAACATTTCTGTTCTAGTTATTTCCTGCGTTAAATATTACAGGATATGTTGCTACTGTGTTTACGGACTTCTTCTCGTCAGAGTTCAAACTTTCAAATGTTTGTAGAGCTTATGCGACTTAACTACAGGGTCATCAGTCCCTAGACTTACAAACTACTTATGAACTAGCTTATAATAAAGACAGCACAAACTGCCATGCCCGTCGGGGAACAGCCTCGTGTATCGTAGGATAGCGCCTCAATGCGCTCGGCCACTCCGCCGCGGCTCGTCAGAGTCTGAAGAGCTCATTTCCCTGGGGTGTTGTCATAAAACCGGTCTTTGGCGGGGGGTCGGGTCGGCGACAGCGACACCACTGGTTCGGGACCGGATGGCCGCCGGTCGCCGGAGCAGGTATACGGCGACCGGTGGCGCTGCCGCCGCGTTCCGCATGGCTCGCATTGCAGACAACGGGGACCAGTGGGCCGCCTGTCGCGGCTCAGCGACGACTGCCGCTTGCCGCCGTGTTCGGAATCGCACCTTAAGGCATCAAACTACGTCTTATCGTCTCTAATCGAGTCTCAAAGGAAAGATGAAACACGCGAACACTTCGCAAACCGAAGCCGGCGTTGGACGAAATAACTTCACTTATAGTACCATTCATGTGTTTAAATTTCCACGCTCCGTTATTAAAGTTCACAATAGTGTTACATAATTTGGAGGTTTTCAGTTTTAGAAATGGACAGTTCAATATCGTATCCATTTGAACGCCCAGTACTTCACTTTCCGGTAATACTAATTCATCTTTTATCCATGAATAAATTTCAAAAGCAAACGGCCTAGGCACGTTTTTCTGGAACTCGACCTGAATATTATTCTCCCTTTCTTCACTCACGACTTAGTTTTCTTGGACAGTAACAGCAATGAAGAAGCGCAGGCGAAAGCGAAGACGCCACCGTCAGCAAGCGATGCGCTCAACGTAAACAACTGTCCGTCCTCTCCGAGGTACTGCAGGCGGGCAGTCAGCCAAGCACGAAACGTACACGCAGCACTAACTGCCTCTTTTTTCTTTATCAGCAAAAACTGCGTACGCCCATTTGTTATATAATAAAACCATTGAAAGTAAAATACTTTTAAAATTCTTTTTCTTAAAGTGGGTCACATATCGACTGAATTTGATTATAATTAATATTAAAATATTAATAACATAATCACAGTCTAGGTTCCACGTGCCTGAGTTCTTTGATGCTTGTCAGTATCAGGCCGTCAGACGCTATCAGACAGGTTAACTTTTCCTTTTCATCCAATACCTTTCTTGCCAAACGCTATGTGTAGCATATTACCAAACTGTTTCTTGTGATTCCTGTACTTTCGTATTTTTTTAGATTCATTTTCGAAATTCATTTTAAATTCAATAAAATGATCTTCTCCAAGGTTGTTAAAATTTAGCTAACAAATTTACCTAGCAACCAGATAACAGGATTGTTTTTGGTTTCGGGGTAGAATTTTATATCCGGTTTCTCCAGTAGTGTTGTAGACATATTCTTGGCCGCATACCTAGTAATTAAGATGATTTTCTCCTTCGTCCAATTCCAATACTGTAGTCGGTTCCCGCAAGTATATCGATGTTGTAGTGTGTCATTTAACTGACAAGTGTTGCAGAGGTCAGTAGGACACAGTCCTATTGCATGGAGTCTGGCGTTGGTGCTGATTAAATTATTCACAACTTTGTACCAAGCTGATTTGACGTCCGTCGATAATACCCTACTGTTTATGTTTTTCCATATTACATCCCATTGCACCCCACTATATTGTCTTTCAGTTTTATTTTTCCCTTCGTGTTTCTTGTGTTCTTCCAGAATCGCCTTTGTAGTAATGTTCTTGTTATTGATGAGCTCCCTACCAAGGTAGCTTTTGTCCAGGTTCAATGCTTGCTGGTCTTACAGCGTCAAAAAGTGTCGCCGTGATACCTTCCGGGAAATCCACTATTATTTTAGTAGTCCTTTTGATGTAAAGAGCTGTAGCTTTGGTCGAAATAGCAGTCAAGGCCATACCTCCGTGTGTAACGTCCAGTGTTACTGTTCTAACGTCCACTCTGAAAATTTCCCCTTTCCAGAGAAAGTTGGTAAGTCTGGACATGATAGATTTGGCTATCATTTTTGGAATGGGGAAAATTTGTGCCATGTAGAATGCTTTCGATAGGAAACATGTATTTACGTACTTCACTGTTTGGAATTGATCTATGTTTTAAAAGGAACTGTCAATTAGCGCACCTTGAATTTTCACGGAAATATCTCTCCAGTTGTTAGCTGTCATCTGTAAGATGGAAGCAGACAGCTTAACTCCAATCGTCTTGTGTTCCACAGATGTTTCCGCCCATCCGATATGAACATGCTCAAGGCCTTGAATATTCAAAAATTTACTCTTAGCGGTATTTATTTTCGCTCCCGAAACTGAGCAGTACCGTCCCAGCTCCACCTCCAGACTGGTTACATCATCTGCGTTCCGAACAACCACCCCTACGTCATCTGCGTAGGCACCAATACAGTTTTGTGGCCTGCAAGCGTTAATCCAGTGAGATTAGTCTGCACTCGATGTAGAAAAGGTTCGAGTGATATGACATACAGTAGCATCGAGAGGGGGCTGCCTTGGGGGATGCCTCTTCTGATCTGTATTGGTTTTGTTAACTGACAATTAACAGAAACATGAGCTGTTAAACTCATTACTACATTTTTAATTACATCAACAACTTTGGGAGTGAAGCCCATCCTAGTCATAGTCTCTGACAAATACCTGTGGTTAACGACGTCAAATGCCTTATTAAAATCAACAAATAGCAGGCCACACTTTAATTTAGTTGCTCAGGTCAGAGCTATCACATCCCGATACTGAGCTACCGTTTGAAAAATTGTCCTCTTGTACGCACAGGTTTGATATCGGCCAATTAAATTACCAGTGAGTGGGATCAATCTTTTATGGATAACATTTGCGACTATCATGTAGTCGGAGTTGAGTAAAGAGATGGGTCGAAGGTTGTTGATCTGTTTACATCCTTTGTTCTTTGGAATTAGCATGATTTTACATTCTTTAAATTCTAACGGAACGAATTTGCCGTATAATACTTCATTAACTATTTGTTATTTTGTCTCCTATCAAGCTCCAGTATCGATCATAAAATTCAATGGGCAGCCCGTCGGGACCTGCAGATTTTTTTGTTGGAGAGTGTCTTACGATGTCTAACACATCTTCTGTACTAAAATGTCTAACCACAGCGTCATTATCTTCGAGAGTTATTGCTGTAGGAAAAGCACCAAAAAACTCGCCGTAGTCATCTTCATTTGTATCACCAGCACCGTAAGTGTCTTCATAGTATTGGTGTAAGGCATTTACGATGTCGTTCTGAGTATTAACCCCACACTGCATGAATTTTTATTTTAGCGTAAAAAATTTTATATGGTAGAAAATGTTCAGCAATGAAGGGGAAAAATATTGAAAAATATATATAACTGATTTTACAATGTGAATGTCATTATTTATTACCTTTTGCTATTTGGGAACGTCATGCATTTAGACATGACTCACTCTCCAGTAATCAAAACTTTTACAACAGGAAATCAAGCAAGAAAATTATTTACAAATGCATTCTATGAAACATACATTTTATGAGATATTTGATTTTAATTACATATTATAGATCTCAGTGGCATTTAAAGCAGGATACTTCTGTGAAATAAATCTGAAAGCATTAAATTACAGTACATGATATTTAGTGAAACAGTTATTGTTCTTGTTAAGACACAGTTCCACATTATATTTTTCGCATTTAATAATGGTATAACCTTTGCAATTTTCATGTTTGCACCTCTGTTTTTATCTAAATAAACAGAGCAGTGTCCGACCTGATCGAATCTGACATTTTTAGCTGGATGGTGTGAACCTGTCATCTTCTTCTATGCTGGTGCTTTCTCTACACAACTTGGCCTTCCTCTCTTTGGCGTAGAGCTGGAACCAATTTTGAGAAACGTTTCAGCCAGTTCAATGCTAAAATGTGCTAATTGGAGCTCCTTAGCTTGAGACACTGGGTTGTGGATGCGGTTAACTCTGCGGTACAAAATCCAGCTGTTGATTATTTCTACATCAATAAGATGGTAAAATATTCTAAAGTACCACTTCTTACTCCACATTATGATTCTGTAGGTGCCAATGAGACTGTCTAGGAGATCCACTCCTCCCATATGCTTATTATAAATTTGCGCAATTTTTGGACATGATACAAAAATATGTTCCTTCCTACTTCTATCATACCTCTTTACATTGCTTACAGGGTCACTTACTACAAAGGTGGATAACAACATAACTGTTTTGTTGACCTTCCAGATTACATTTGAGATCTCTGTTCCTTCATATTTTTCAATAAACTCAAGTATTTTACCCCTTTACTATTGGAGCAGAACCTCCACTCCTACTTGCAGTTGTAGTTCCTGCTGCAGCTACCAAAGTGTGCATTGACTGCCCAGCGCAATTAGAATCATTTGAAGACACTTTGGATTCAATAAGATCAAACGTTTCACTGTGTGATTTCACGAAGTTATTGCTGTTGTTACTTATTTCATCTTCATCACCACTGTCATCTTCACTTTCACTCGGAACTGGTATTGAAAACCAAATTTCTTCTGTCAACTCCTTTAACCGTCCATCATCATCCACAAAATAAACTTTTTCAGCACTCATGATACCTTATATTACAACAGAAACAGCACTGGTTCACTGAAATTGCAGAAACTTCGTCATCGCTGAGTGCAAGCTTCCTAAGCAAGTACGCAACAATACTATGACTGAGTGCATAGTGTTGCCAAGCGGCAACACGTAATTTTCTTTACACAGAAACTTTCTTTCAAGGAAAATATTGGTATCTAACATGTTTTTTTATTTCTATTAGATGTCTGTAACATGATAAAATTTTTTTACTTGACAGAAGTCGTATCATTTTGTAATTACATTACGTAATTTAAGGCCAAACAGTGAGAAAAATGCATTGGAGCGCTCTTTGTTGCATTTCTCCTCAATACATGACAGTGCTGCCATCTATGGAGGAAACGATCAACTAAATGCTTAGAAAAGACTTCAATGTATTCAATATGCACAGTGTTGCCATCTGGCAACAAGAAGTACGCGTGATAAATGAAACAAAAACTTGTGTTGCCAAACGGCAACACCATGCAGTGTAGGGTTGAATCCTGCCATCTTCACACTTAAGTTCCTCCACGAAAGTTTTTCTTCTGTGCTTAGCATGCTTAATAAGATGATATAATGCAGTAGATTCTTCTTCACCAATGGAGTTAACTTTAGATATTATTTTGAGGCCCTCCAGCTCCTGTCTCTTAAGACCGATTAATTTAGGCTTTTTTTATATCTTATAGTCTATTGTTCACAGCATCCACTTTATTATACAAATCTCGTAACACTCCATAGTAAAATTCCATTGTCTTTTATCTGTTTTTTTTTCCCCTCTCGATACTAAAACACATTACAACTTTCGTCAACTTTGGTTTTGTTCGCCGTGTCCACCACTCCATCACACTCGAGTAATTTTGTAGCGAACGTAAACACAGTTGCCATGCCTCCGTTATAGCTTCCTCTAGTTAGTCTGTTAGCAAGGAGGTGTTTAAGTGCCACTGATTCCTAAATCGGCGACTTGGTTGAGGTGTCAGATTTATACGTGCAAGAACAGCACTGTGATCGGAACAAACTAGGAACAAGGCTACTGGAGACATAAATTCTGTCTATCCTGCTAGAAGAAACCTGAGTGATGTAGGTAAAATTGACTAGAGTTGGAAACTTAATTTCCCAAACATCTTCCATCCTCAGATCACTTACAAGTTTTTTAAGTTCATTACAGAAATTAAAATTTGGCATTTGGTCCTTACGGTTAATTAAGCAGTTCAAATCACCTCCTAGTATTAGATCTTGCGGGTCTTTTCTAAGCAAATAAATAATATCGTCTTTATGAAATGCAGATCGTTGTGCACGGTACGAACTTCCGGAGGGAGCATATATATTTACTACAGAGACACCTTGAATATCCACACCAATACCTCTTCCTGATTCGAGTTGTTCAACGTTTGTCACCGGAATCCCTTCTCGCACTAAAATTGCTGTGCCTGAGTGCAATTCAGGTGCGTAATTTACTACAGCAACGAAACCTGCTATCTCAATTTGAGGCAAAGCCACCTCTTGTAGAAGAGCAATGTCTGTTTTGGAATCATATAAAAATTGCTTCAGTGCAGCTAGTTTAGTATCCGATTGAATCTTATTTACATTGATAGTAGTATCGTTAAAAGCCTGTAACATTACAAATACCGAGGTATGGTTACTAGGTGTTTATGAAAACAATACTATTTGTAAAACCAAGCCGGCCGCGGTGGCCGAGGGGACTGAGGCGCTCCAGTCTCGGTCTGCACGGCCACTACGGTCGGGGGTTCGAATCCCCCCCCCCCCTCGGGCATGGATATTTGTGCCGTCCTTAGTGTAAGGTAGTTCATAAGTAGTTTGTAAGTTTTGGGACTGATGACCCCATAGTTAAGTCCCATAATCTAAATGTTCAAATGTTTGTAGAGTCTATGGGACTCAACTACGGGGTCATCAGTCCCTAAACTTACAAACTACTAATGAACTACTTACAACTAAGGACGGCACAAATATCCATGCCCGAGGGGGGATTCGAACCCCCGACCGTAGTGGCCGTGCGCATAATCTATACAAACATTTGAACAAACATTTTTTGTAAAACCAAACATTGAAAAACGGCTTGTGCAGAAGTGGAAAACAAATGAATGCAAATTATAACAGATTAACACAATTATAGACTTCCTACTAACATGCCCAGTTGTCGACATTTGCCCATTATTCGTTACTTTTGGCGGGGGGGGGGGGGGGGAGGATCATCCAGTTTTTTTTATAATTCTCGGGTGCAAGTCCCTCTCTCACAATTTCGTAACTAATATTTTTAGGTTTGGTATCTGTTTTTTCTTGACCCGTATTCTTAGAATGCAAGTCGATCTTCCCTGCCTTTGATTTCCCTGGCGGTCGCGCAACGGAAAGCTTCGGCTGTGGTTTAAGTCTACGTCTTGTAAATTCATGAGTGGCGGGAGCCTTGTCAGAAGCTCCCGCGCTCGCTGTTGTGGTGGCTGGCGGTCGGCCCTCAGTGGGGTGCGCTGTATCTGGCGCGCCTCCTGCTTCAGCGTGTTGCTGGACTTTGTTTTAGCAGTGCTGTTTATCAACTTCCTCGGGCACGGCGGGCGGAAGCAACTGTTGTGCCTCGGCCGCGGCGTGCGGCGTTGTTATTGTTTCCGGGGTCACGGCCGTCATATCAACATCCACCGGTACTTCATTTGAAACGGCTTGCATTTCCGATTCCACCTGCATACTATCATCTTGAACTACTGCCTCTACATTTGATGGCCTAGGTTTCCTGGCCGCATGAGAATTTTTTGACAATTCCTCGTCTGAATAATCATCGACGTGTTCAAGAGGTCGTTTCTTTTTCTGTACTTCGGTTTCAGTTACAGGAACTATAGGACTCGATGGCACAACTAAAGGAGGGAAGGCTTTTTTAACAGAATCTTGGACTTCAGAAGGATTCGCATTAACTGCATCAGCTCCTGAAGCCACAGTTGTATTGGAACCGAGAACCTCACTTAAGATTAATTTGCGCCACTGCATTAAGGACGGTTTTAAGACAAAAACACGGCGGATACAATCTTGCCGTAAGTGGGCGGGTTCGTTGCACACGTGACAGGTCGGGGTTTGGCCATTGTATATCACGTGGGGTTGATATCCTTGATCTGTAATGTAAGAAGGAATATTCGTCTTCACTTCCATTTCAACTTGTCGAACTCCACTAAAAGCCTGCAGTCGGCACTTGGTTCCCCATCTTTCGTTCACGACTTCTTTAACATCCCTGAACTTTGAAAGGGCCTCTTTAATCCGCTCATTATCACTTTCAATGGGCAAATTTAAGACACGAACGGTTTTGAAATCAGCATCTGCACGCCTAATTGATACTTTGCTTTTAGTGCCGTCTCTGTGCGTAAATTCTACTTGATTACCAAAGGTAGCCCGTATTCTATCAACTTCTGATGGGTTATGAAATATCAAAAACAGGCAGTGGTTAACCGAGTCAAGCTGGATAGTATGTACATCATCATTACTGATGCCGATTACCTCAACAAGCCAGTCGTCAATCTCGAGCCGGGTAGGTTGCACTCGCCGGGTTTCCTTGTTGAAAGTAAACACCAGATTATTCTTCCTGAGGTTTTTAGCCATGATGATCAATTGCCGATGGATTTCGAGCAAAACCGGAAATCCGCAGAACGACGAAAACTCGCCGTATTAACAGACAAAACACACACGAAACTAAAGTAGAACGACGCAACAGTAAATCAGTATCACAATAACAACAAGCAGAACACAACAAGCACTGGCGTAAACACTATCTACGCGGAGCAGAAAGCAGAGACGTCCGAACGCGTCGAAAGCTCAAGCAAGACTTACGACTCTCGGGCAGAGTGCTCTGCTATTTATACACAGACAGAAGGTACCAGAAATTAGAAGGATAGTTATCATAAGAAAAAACTAGAAATTACAAGTGAACATAAGAAAGATCTACAACATTCTAGAACTATTAATTACACAGAAATAAATGTTTGTGGGTGGACGGGATTGAACCAGCGACCTTCAGCACCGCAGTCGGTGACGCTATCCCCTGCGCCACGCCGGTAGTCAGTTTACATGGTGGCTCGCAACATTGCTCCCTATCCTGGAAAAACAGCGACCTGCTGTTATGTTCCCTGTGGAGCCTGCTGCAATGTCCTGAATCTTGACCTTGTCATGGGTCCCCTGTATGGCAGTTCTAGACAATCCTTCCCTTCTCCACGATTATAGACGACAGACGTTCCTGTCGTGGCTTCATCAGTAACATTACCGTCATTAGAGCCCTTGAACAAGAAGCCATTGTCGCCTACCTGCTCTTCAGGATCGTGGAAAGGGTTCATGCGCAGGACTTGAACAATGTCTCTTCGTTTTTGTCGTTCCGACGACGCCTTATAATCCTCAACTTCGTATGTGATGTCCGACAGGCGGCGTATGACACGATACGGACCAAAGTATCGCTTCAATAACTTTTCTGACAGTCCAGCCTTTTGTAAAGGGGTAAAAATACATACCAGATCTCCTGGGCTGTATACAAGAGGTCGGTGCTTGTCTTTATACAGCTGACGGTCCTTCTCCTGGGCGTCCAGTGTCCGTATGCGAGCCAGCTGTCTTGCTTCTTCAACCCTGATGATGAGCTGTTTAACATAGTCATCCTGAGTGTCGTCCGGTAGGAACAGGAACAGCGTAATCAATGTCGTCTAAGATTGACGGCCATGGAGCGGGAAAAACGGCGTGAAGCCTGTGGTGTCTTGTCTTGCGGTATTGTAAGCAAATGTCACGACTGGCAGAATTGTATCCCAATCCTTCTGCTCAACATCGACAGCATATCGGCTAACGTCTTGTTAAAACTTTCCGTAAGACCATTTCTCTGAGGATGGTATGCAGTTGTCATTCTGTGGACAAAATACTTTTCCACGATCAGATATCATCACACGTGGTGCTCCATGCTTCAAAATAATGTCCTCTACAAGGAATTTTGCGATCTCTGGAGCATCTGCAGTCGGCACGTTTGGTGACAGCATAGCGTGTAAGGTAGTCAGTGCAGACTATTATCCATCGGTTACTGGTTGTCGACTTCGGTAACCTCCCTAAAAGATCGATCCCAACTCAGTGGAATGGAGGTGCTGCCGGCGGAATCGGTACGAGATGCCCTGGAGGTAATTGCGGCACATGCTTCCGTCGCTGGCACTCTTTACAGTGACTCACATAGTGCTTGACAGATCGGTAGAGACCTTTTCAGTAATACCTGCGTCTGATTCTCTCTAGGGTCTTCACGAATCCCAGATGACCGGATATTGTAGCATCGTGGAAATACTTGAGAATAGCTGGCTGGAGGTGAGCTGGAACGACTAGTAGTGAGGGCTGAAATTTCATTCATGCTGTTGTGTGCCACTAATGGATTCCTTGAAAGGCAGTCGGCACCCTTGTGTTTGCGCCCATTCTTGAATACCACTGTGAATCGTACTCTTGGAGTCTTAGGGCCCACCTTGCTAGTCGACCACGTGGATCCTTCAAGCTAGTCAGCCAACACAAAGAATGGTGTTCTGTCACGACGTGAATGGTTCGCCGAAAAAATACGGCCGGAACTTGTTGATAGCCCAGATAACTGTGAGACATTCTTACTCAGTTGTAGAATAGTTTATCACGGACTTTGAGAGTACTTTTGATGCATTACATTTCAGCACCTTCCTGAACAAGTACAAGCACTGCACCAATCCCATAATCACTGGCGTCTGTGTGAAGTTCCGTTCACGCATTCTCGTCGAACAAGGATTAGCACTGGCGCTGAAGTTAGTCTCTTTAAGTACCCGGAAAGCTCTTTTTGTCTCATCCCAGTAAAACTTGGCGTCTCGCTGCAGAAGTTCTTGTAATGGACGTGCCTTGTTACTAAATCCTTTTATGAAACGTCGATAGTATGAGCAGAGCCCGAGAGAACTTCTCACATCACGAATGTGCTGAGGAGTTGGAAATTCTGTGACTGCCCTTACTTTATCTGGATCAGGACGCACAGCGTCTCCGTTGACTAGGTGCCCCAGGATTTTTATCTGTTTGGCGACGAAGAGGTACTTTTTTGGATTGAGGCGGAATCCTGCAGCCTGAAAACACTTCAACACAGTTGACAGGCGACTCAGATGTTCTTCAAATGTTTTCGAGAAAACGACAATGTCATCTAAATAGCAAAGACATGTCGTCCACTTAAGGTATCGAAGAAAGTTGTCCAACATGCGTTCGAATGTGGCCGGAGCATTACATAATCCAAATGGCATTACTTTGAATTCATAGAGGCCGTCAAATGCAATAAAAGCCGTCTTTTCCCTGTCAGCTTCGTCAACCTTGATTTGCCAGTAACCTTTCTGCATGTCCATAGTTGAGAAGTATGTAGCTCCTTTCAAGCAGTCTAGGGTGTCGTCAATGCGCGAAGTCGACACAGAATCGCCACGTGCCATTCTTCTTCTTTACAAGGACCACCGGAGACGAGCAAGGACTCTCCGAAGGTTGAATAATGTCATCGTGCAACATCTTCTCCACTTCCTCCCGAATTATCCGTCTTTCAGCTGGTGACACACTATACGAACGCTCGCTAATTGGTGGATGATCGCCAGTATTGATACGATGTCTTATCATAGGCCGTTTCGTCTGACTTCTCCCCAGCTGAGGTGTAAATGCACCCGAAAATTGGCGTAGTATAGCTAACACCCACTGGCGTTGTTCCATGGCCAGTCCGGGCCCTATTGGCAGTTCCACGTCGTTTCCTCCAGCGTGTTGTTTGTACTAACAGCAGAGCACGGGTCTTCGTTGATGACGTTGAGATCTCACCGTCCTGGATTGTTTCAGGTGTCCCGATACACATTCGTTTGCGAATAAGTTGCGACTGCTCGTGATAATTAGTGATCCAAATCTATCCTCGACCTCCGGTATTGTTTATGATAGCCGCTGGTATGTAAATTTCTTTGGCGAGCCTGATAAACTTTTTACTATCAACAAGCACTTCACAGTTTAATTGCTCATCTGTGTTTGTGACTGCAACTATTCTCATCGTTAACTGCGGGATCGTCACATTGTCAACGACAAATTACTTCCCAGAAAATTCTGTATTTCGTGTAACCATTTGAACAACTTCCTCAATTTGCAGTTCAGATCTTCCACAGTCAATGATAGCTTGGGATGCCTGAATGAAGTCCCATCCGAGGATGACATCGTGACTACATTCTGTTAACACGAGAAATTCAAACGGCTGGGTCCTGTTGTTGATGGTTATTCTTGCGACACAAGTTCCTGCTACCTGGACGTACTCTCCATTCTCAACCTTCAGCACAGTTTCCCTCGTATCACAGAACATTGTCTTCTTTAGTGTGCGGCGGTAATTATCCGACAATACAGGGAAAGACGCTCCTGAATCAACAACTTCCCGGACGGGTTGGCCGTTTCATCATACAACTTGTTATATGATGAAACTAAACTGATTGCTCCTCCTTCCCGCTACTGGGAATGTGTTCTTAAAGAATCCATGGAAATTCGTATGGCCGATAATATTATTAACAGGGACAAGGGCTTTCCTCTAAGTAAAACTTGGAACCCGATCTTATCTAACATTATGCAACAACGGTCTTCATTTCGACCTGCTGTTTCTTTTAACTAGCCTTGTTTCGACTCATCGTTTTTGCCGATTTTCTCCACCGGTGCGCTACTAGTTCTATTGCGCCTAGAGTGCCTCTACTTTGGTTTCGCGCACGCGCGGTGGGTCGTCAGCGGTGTATAAAGGGGCCGCTGTTTCTTGTTTTGCTTCAGTTTCCGTCAAGTTAGTGTATTAGCGCTCTCACCTGAAGATAGCAGCCAGTTGGTCTACCGAAATATCGTCTCTAGTTGACGACGGTATCCGGCTGCATACCCGAGATGAATATTATCTATTATACAGTATGCTCCACTTTGTAAACTGCCAGTGAAAGCAAAAACTTCCAGAAATAATTCCACAAAAGGACTCCTGGTCGCACCTAGATAGAACTGTTTACGAAGAGAGGTCCCATCGGCCTGCAGCGTCTAGCGGCATTCGCTTGCCGGCTTCTTGTGAGAGTATTGAAGGTTTCTGGGGGCAGAACTGAAACTTGGTAGTGCATGTTAACTGTCTGCTGCTTGGCAAACCACGTCATAAAATGATATTTTTCTTTTAAGAAATATCGTTCTCGTGTCAGTAGTTCCTCATGTCCAGGAAGTTTTAAATCTGACATAGATGATGAACTGTAACATTCTAATCGTCATAAGTCCTTCTTATTTAATAGGCAGGGGGCAGGGTTCAGATGTCCGGTCAAGGTATCTTCCAACTTTTTCAGTGTTCTCATTGAGAATTTCTGTTAAGTGCCGTTAATAATTGCGATTCACTGTGCCATTAGATATATAATTCGTAATAGACGTTAATGAGTGAGAGCATCCAAAGGTGAGGTGAATACAATCTTTTGCACGGTGCAACTCAGTGTGTTGTGCCTTATGAACACCTTGCCAGGGGTGTCAGCATCACAAGAGGTATTTGTTGACAAAGACTGATATATTGTTCGGCTGCAGAGTAATACAAGCTACACAAAAAAGCAACACCATAGTTTAAATTCTATTACAAGGCTTTCTACTTATTTTTATGAACACAACTGTCAAGAAATCTATTTCAAAAAACATCTATAACGCACTTATACTTCTTTTTGTGTCCCGACTTCGTCGCCGCTTTTGTGTCCCAGCCTCGTCGTAGGTGTCGGTGGCCGAGTGGAACGAGACCGACACGGTAACGAAGATAGCACGCTGGTGCAGGTACGGAGGGGAGCAGCCAGAAACTAAAAACACTCGAGTAAATTAGAAAGAGATATATATTGCACAGAATGTAACAATACTTAACTTTTACATAGTACTGCAGAATGTTGATACATAGTTGTTAGAGGCCTGCCTAGTGCCTGTACGATAGCAAAGTCTTCACCGGTGCCTATCTGATTACGAAGGTCCTAACTCGTTGCTATCTCAGTCCGAAGTCTTTACTCGTTGCTATCTCAGTCCGAAGTGACCGGTGTCCTTCAGTGGTGGCCACGAGCGGGGTTCCAGCAGAGGGCGCTCGTGGGTGTCGTCGGAAGAACGCCGCGCCGTGCATGCATGGCGGCGCGCGGCGAAAGTAGGTGGCGCGCACTTTGTACTTGTGCGACACCACACCCCTCCCCCCCAAACCGCCGCGCCGTCGTGGCGTAGGGCTGAGGGCCACGGCGACGGCACTGGGTTGAGGGCCTGGGCGGGAGCGTTACTGGTGGGACGGGCGTCGTAGCTGAGGCCGAGATCGAGACGCCGTCCGCGCCCCGGCATCTGCCTTGAGATCCTCCAGGGAACCCGCCGAAACCTGGGGAAGGGCGCCCGCCCCCGCCCAGAGGGAGCAGGTCATCTTCTTCTGAGGTGCGTGGCCCAAGCTGGGGGGGGGGGGGGCCCGCACGGTCCCGGAGTCCCTCTCGGTGATGCTGTCAGCTGCGGCGGCGACGGAGGCGGAGAGGCGGACTGCGTTGGAGGCGCGTCCACCTCCATAGGGAACTCGTAGTCCGGGGCCGAACGATGTGGTTGTGCTCCCTGGCGGTGAACTGGGTCTGGAATCAAGAAACCGGAGACAGGATCGCGCGGCCTGTGCAAGCGCAATTGGTTTGCGTGGCGCCGCAGCTCCGACCCTGTGGAAGAACGTACAATATACATATTGCGACCAAGCACGCGGCGAATGGTGCCCGGCAGCCATAGTTTCTTCTTGTTTCCAGCAAACACCCTGTACAGCACCGGCGTGGAAACCTGAAAACGCGTAGCGCCATACGAACCGACTCGGTGCGTGGGAGGCTGCAGCAGGTGAAGGAGAGTGTGGTGACGGCGGCCGTGTAGCAGCTCGGCAGGAGACGGGTCGTCACGTGGCATGCACCGATACGTAGACAGGAAAAGTTGAAGAGCTTGCTGCCTGGAGTGCTGACCTTTCATCTTCTCCATGTGAGACTTGAATGTTCGAACGAAACGTTCTGCTTCACCATTGGACTGAGGGTGAAAAGGTGCGGTGGTGATATGCTGAATGCCATTCACACGACAAAACTGTTGAAATTCCGCACTAACAAACTGAGGTCCATTGTCACTGACGATAGTTTCAGGCAAGCCTTCGATGCAAAACACTGATGTTAAGGCACTGATTGTACTAGACACCGTCGTTGAGTTCATGGCAATCACAAAAGGAAACTTGCTGAAAGCGTCTACAACAATTAACCAGCGCGTATTCCAGAATGGTCCGGCAAAGTCAATATGTAAACGTTGCCATGGTCCCTTGGGGCGTGGCCAGTCTGAGAAACTCTGTGGAGGAGCCGCCTGATGCTCCGCACAAACTGTACACTGTGATGTCATGCTCTCTATCTGAGCGTCCATACCAACCCAGGTACAATGACGTCTGGCCAATTGCTTTGTCCTAACAATGCCCCAATGTCCTTGATGCAGGAGGCGTAACACTTCTCGTTGCAGGGAACGAGGAACAATCACTCTTGCTTGGTCGTTGTCGGTATGCAACAACAGTACACCCTGACGTAAAGAATGCATGACGTTGTGCAAAATAACGTCGAACCAGAGGCCGATCAATGTCTTTGGCTCTGGCAGGCCAACCAAAGCGAACAAAACGTGCTACCACACTTAAGTCTGCATCCGCAGCTGTTTCCTGTGCCACCCGACGAGAGTTCAAAGGAAAGTCTGCGACAGCGGAAGCATCTCTGGAGTCTATCTGACAACATGCCATTTCTGAAGAATCAAATGATACATCCTGGCCAACCGGAAGTCGGGAAAGTGTGTCCGCGTTAGCATGTTTAGTGGTAGGTCGGTACAAAATCTCATACTGATAATTAGACAATATTAAGGACCATCTCTGAAGCTTTTGTGCCGTACGTGGCGGAATCGGCTTTGTGGGTGAGAACAACGACGTGAGAGGCTTGTGGTCTGTCAACAAATAGAATTTTCTGCCATAGAGATAATGATGAAACTTTGTGACGCCGTAAATGATTGCTAAGGCCTCCTTTCCTATCTGACTGTAATTCTGTTGCGTTGGCGTCAGTAGCTTGGATGCAAAGGCAATAGGACGATCGTGAGATCCAATGCGATGTGACTGTAAAGGATGAAGTCCTTGAGCATTAATCACATGGCCTAGGTACTCTATTTCAGTTTGAAAAAAAGAACACTGCTTTATTACAACGTAGACCTGCTGCAGTCAAAACTTTGAAAAGGCACTCCAGGTTTGCTAAATGTTCGTCAACTGTACGTCCGGATACCACAATGTCATCTAAATAGTTCGAACAACACGGTACAGAAACTGTCAGCTGTTCCAAAAAACGCTGAAAAATAGCGGGAGCGGAAGAACTGCCAAAGGGTAGGCGTTGAAATTGAAAAAGGCCCATGTGAGTATTAATTACGAAAAACTTTTTTGACTCGTCATCAAGTGGAATCTGTAAATATGCCTCTGCTAAATCAATCTTAGAAAAGAAGCGAGACTGTCCTAATTTGTCCATCAGTTCCTCAGGTCTGTGCAGGGGATAAGTGTCGACAATTGTTTGACAGTTCACTGTAGATTTGAAGTCTGCACAGACACGAAGTTTTCCTGTCGGCTTGGGTATAATTAGATTAGATTAGATTAGATTAGATTAATACTTGTTCCTTAGATCATGTATACGACATTTCGTAATGATGTGGAACGTGTCAGTTTAGTAAATTATGTCTATACTTGACAATCTATATTTTAAGAATTTTTTTGTAAATTTTTTAAAAATTTTTAAAATTTTTTTTATATTTTTTTATATATTTTTTTATGTTTTATCTAAAAATTCATCTACATTGTAGAAGGAGTTGCCATTCAGAAATTCCTTTAATTTCTTTTTAAATACTAGTTGGCTATCTGTCAGACTTTTGATGCTACTTGGTAAGTGACCAAAGACTTTTGTGGCAGCATAATTCACCCCTTTTTGAGCCAAAGTTAGATTTAACCTTGAATAGTGAATATCATCCTTTCTCCTAGTGTCGTAGCTAAGCACACTGCTATTACTTTTGAATTGAGTCGGATTGTTAATAACAAATTTCATGAGTGAATATATATATTGTGAAGCTACAGTGAGTATCCCTAGATCCCTAAATAAATGTCTGCAGGATGCTCTTGGGTGGGCTCCAGCAATTATTCTGATTACACGCTTTTGTGCAATGAATACTTTTTTACTCAATGTTGAATTGCCCCAGAATATGATCCCATATGAAAGCAGTGAATGAAAATAGGCGTAGTAAGCTAATTTACTGAGATATATATCACCAAATTTTGCAATGACTCTGATAGCATAAGTAGCTGAACTCAGACGTTTCAGGAGATCTTCAATATGTTTCTTCCAATTCAGTCCCTCGTCAATGCAAACACCTAAAAATTTTGAATATTCTACCTTAGCTACAGATTTATGTTCAAAGTCTAAATTTATTAATGGTGTCATGCCATTTACTGTATGAAACTGTATATACTGGGTTTTATCAAAGTTTAATGAGAGTCCATTTGTAGAGAACCACTTAATGACTTTCTGGAAGATATCATTTACAATTTCATCAGTTAATTCCTGTTTGTCAGGTGTGATAGCTATACTTGTATCATCAGCAAAAAGTACTAGCTTAGCATCTTCATGTATGTAGAATGGCAAGTCATTAATATATATTAAGAACAGCAAAGGACCCAAGACCGAACCTTGTGGGACCCCATTTTTAATAACTCCCCAGTTATAAGAATTAATTGTGTCATCTACATCATGTGAACTGCTTATTTCAACTTTCTGCACTCTTCCAGTTAAGTATGATTTAAACCATTTGTGCACTGTCCCACTCATACCACAATACTTAAGCTTATCTAGAAGAATCCCATGATTTACACAATCAAACGCCTTTGAAAGATCACAAAAAATCCCTACTGGTGATGTCCGGTTATTCAAAGCATTTAATATTTCATCAGTGAAGGTGTATATAGCATTTTCAGTTGAAAAGCTTTTTTGAAAACCAAACTGACATTTTGTTAGAACTTTATTTATACTAATATGTGAAGCAATTCGAGAATACATAACTTTTTCAAAAATCTTTGATAAAGCTGTCAGAAGTGAGATGGGCCGGTAGTTGTTGACATCGTATGTATCCCCTTTTTTTATGCAAAGGTTTAACGATAGCATATTTCAGTCTATCTGGGAAAATACCCTGCTTTAATGAGCTATTACAAATATGACTGAGAATCCTACTTATCTCCTGGGAACAAGTTTTTAATACCCTGCTGGAAATGCCATCAATTCCATATGACCCTTTACTCTTGAGAGAGTTTATTATTTTCCTAATTTCTGAAGGTGAGGTGGGTGGAATTTCAATTGTATCAAATTGTGTGGGTATGGCCTCTTCCATTAATTGCCTTGCTCCTTCTAATGAACATTTAGATCCTATTTTCTCCACAACATTTAAAAAGTAATCATTAAAAATGTTTTCAACTTCTGACTTTTTGTTGATAAAGTTTTCATTTGTTTTGATGGTAATACCCTCTTCCTCTGCTCTTGGTTGCCCTGTCTCCCTTTTAATAATATTCCAAATTGTTTTAATTTTATTATCAGAGGAGCTAATCTCAGACATGATGCACATGCTTCTTGATTTTTTAATAACTTTTCTTAATGTAGCACAGTAGCTTTTATAATATTTTATTGTTTCTGGGTTATTACTCTTTCTTGCGGACAGATATAGTTCCCTTTTTCGGTTACACGATATTTTTATACCTTTAGTAAGCCATGGTTTTTTGCATGGTTTCTTAGAATTAAATTTTACTAATTTCTTGGGGAAACAGTTATCAAATACCCTTACAAATGTATCGTGAAATAAATTATATTTTAAATTAACATCAGGTTCCTTGTAAACCTCATCCCAGTCTAACGGCTGTAGACTTTCTTTGAAATTTTTAGTTGTTAAGTCATTAATCGAGCGCACTATTCTGGTGGACAGTTTCGAATTACTGAACGGAGCTATTTCATATACTGTTACTAGCTGTGCACCATGATCCGAAAGACCATTCTCAATGGGACAAGCATTTATGTTGTTAAACTTATCTTGGTCTATAAAAAAGTTATCTATCAATGTACTGCTGTCCTTTACTACCCGAGTAGGAAAATCAATAACGGATGTCAGATTGAATGAGCCAAGTAAGACTTCCAGGTCTTTCTTCCTATTACACTCTTTCAGTGAATCTACATTGAAATCACCACAAATAATAATTTGCTTCCCCCTATCTGACAGATAGCACAACAAGGCATCCAAGTTTTCCAGAAATAACTGAAAGTGCCCTGAAGGGGACCTATATACTGTTACAATTATAAGATAATCATCATTAAGTTTAAGCTGGCAGGCACATGCTTCAATATGCTGCTCTACACAAAACTTTTTTGTTTCTAAATTTTTTACACTGTGATAGCTTTTGGCATATATGACAACTCCTCCTCTTATCGTATTATCTCTACTTACATTTGAGACTAATTTATATCCACTGACATTCACATTTTCCATACCGGTGACAATGTGATGCTCAGACAGGTATAGTATATCTATTACATTATCAGTTTCTATAGCATCTAAACAAACTAAAAGCTCATCTATTTTATTCTTTAGTCCCCCAATATTCTGGTGAAAAATGCTAACATTATTTTTTACTTTACTTCTCTGAGAAATATTTGATTTTTCAACATTTTTAGCACCTGCCTGCCTGAGCTTCTCACTGGACACTGATCTTAGCCTAAAAAAGAAGTACCTTCATGAATTGCAGTGTCCCCCCTTAAGGACTTTGCTATCAACCCAGCTAGTTTCCCCTTCCCTTTCCTATTGAGATGTAGGCCATGTCTAGTGAAATCCCACCTATCAATAGCATCCACAGGAACCAAACCGATGTCCGACAGAGTGTCCGCCCTAAGCAGTTGATCAATCTCCATATTGACTCTCCTGACGGAGCGGTTCAATTGGGGTTGATCATACCGCATGAAAGCAGGCAACAGTCCAACATTTGTCTGAGTCGTTGCAGAAGCTATTTTAACCAGGTCACACTCAATATTGTAGCCCTGATCCCTATCAATGCTGTTTCCCACCCCACCCACTATAACAACATGATCCTGTTTTGTGAAACCCTTACACAAGGAACCTATATCCTCTACCACCTGGCTTAGACCTGCACTGGGCTTGAAAATGTTTGTGACCTGGTACCTGTCACCTAGTTTTTCCTGTAAAATCTGGCCCACACCTCTTCCATGACTACTTCCTAACAACAGAACTTTCCTCCTACTATCTACTTTTTTTGAAATCGTTGGTTTCCTTGTGAAAGTCTGTTGCTTCCTAACTGCACCTACTTCTAAAGGAGCCTCTTCCTCACTTGACTGTGGTAGCAAGGCAAATCTATTGGTTGTGCCAATTGTGAAGCTGTCAGGAACTATACTCTCTCTGTGGCCCCTGTTCCCTGCTACCACTTCCCACCCGTGCTCACCCTTCTCCCCCCTTAACCTCGTAAGTTCCTCCCTAGCAATATCCAGTTCAGCCTGAAGGGCCCTAATCTTCCCTTCCTGTTCAGCTATTTTTCTGTCCCTTGAACACACTTTGCAAAACAAAGGAAGAGACTCATTCGCTTCCCTCTTTCCCACACCGCTACATCCCCCCCAATGAAACCACTTGTTACAACAGCTGCATTGAAACCCAAAACGAACAAACCTACTGCAGCTCAAACACATTGCATTCATGATTGTTACTACGTGATATTGACAATATATATTAACTAATAATACAAGGGTTACTAGATTTGCTTAGGACACTAAAATACGTGTAAGCTGTTAGTAAATGCACTTAAAATTGCGGTATAACACTAAATTTTCACACTCGCGAATTTGGCCTATGAATGTACACAAAACAACTTTTCGCGATTAATGAGCCAATGCGCGAAAAAAGAAAAGAACCTTTAATGGCGAGCTTGAAGACGACACTAATAAACGTATTTAGTTAGTTAACTGTGTTAAATGCACTTCAAATTACGGAGAAACGCTAAATATGAACACTCGGAATTTAGGCCTAACAAGGACGTATGTAAACAAACCGTACTTTTAGTGATTACTGGATAAATACGTGAGTAAAAGAAAAACCTTTAATGGTAAGCTTTAAGAGCACTGTAATAAATGTTTTTAGCTACTTATAGTGTTAAACTACGCTTTATTTCTACTTAAATTACTTATCTTTTCCGATCGCTCTGACACCGCACGTTTGGCCTTGTGCCGTAGGCGAGGCCCACTGACTCGCAGAAACAGGAGAAATCACCCCACTATCTTGCCAACGTTTAAGTTCTTCGGCAACTGTATCACGCAATGCGATAGGCACTGGTCTAGCTTTACGAAATTTTGGAACTGCAGATTCCTTTAAAGTTACATGTGCCACGAAGTCTTTTGCACAACCTAGTTCCGGCGAAAACAAGTCACTGTATTTTTCGCATAATGCATTAATTTTGTCCTGAGGCACTACTGACGAAATCTGAAGCACATCGCTTTGAATTGATAAACCAAACAAGTCAAAAGCATCTAGTCCAAAAATGTTCTGCGTAGATTTGGCCTGAAGAACAACAAAAGCAACTGTTTTCGTAACACCTTGAAAAGAGGCAGGCAGGCTACACGTTCCTAGCACGGGAATATTTTGACCTGTATAAGCTGTTAACACTTGTTGACACAGCGATAATTTTGGCGAACCCAGAAGTTCATAAGTATCTTTATTAATTAAGGTAACAGCGGAAACAGTGTCGAGCTGAAATTGCACAGTCTTAGTTTCTATAGAGAGAGTAACAAACAGCTTGTGCTTCTGGCGCACGACCGGTGCGCGAATGTGGGCAACGTCTAATACATATTGTTTTCTGCGCTTGCGCGGGTTGCGTGCGGTAGGAAGCGGCGCATACTCGGCACACAGCGGATTAACCACACTGTCACTAGATGACACTACCGCCGGATCGGCGTCCGCGCAATGCGAGGCTACTGCACTAATATTACTTTGAGTAGCTACCTGATGTCTACTGTCACTAGCTACACAGTACTGGGCACTATTACAAGGAGCAGTTGCAGAAGGCACTATTTTCACTACAGGAATGCACTGTTCATAGTCATTTTGCTTGTCCCGAACCCTTTTCCGTTGCACTGTTTTACGCGCTCGTCGGCGCTTGCTACGTGGTGCACTATATAGTTTTGCCATAGTCGCAGAACTACTTTCTTGCAATTGAGATCCAAGGAAAGCACTGTTCAATTCCACAGCCCGTATAACATTTACAGAATGAACTGTTATCGCACTCTGCGAAGCACTGTTTCTAACGGTACCGTTCTTTGAGTTTTTAATTTGCATACACACAGACTGCACATGTCCTGATTTGCCACATTGATAACAGGTTGCGTTGCGACTAGGGCAATGAGCACGCTTGTGGCGAGACACACACTGGGGGCAAGATTTACGTACATTTTTCTGAAATGAGCGTTGGCGCCCGTTATTCAAATTACTGTGTCTAACACTACGGGGCGACCTTTGCGTCGCACTTTTACACTGGCTACTGTTCACTGTCTGTTCAGCACGGCCGGTAGGAAAATAAGAATCACTAGTGCTATACTGAGAACTACGGCTAGGAAAGCGTCCGTTGCGGCGCACTGAATTAACACTGTGGCTTTGCATTTCTACATCTGCTAAGTCAAAGGTATCATGCGCTTCAATAAGCTGCAGTACACTGTCTAATGAGGGGTCAGACTGTTTCAGAATTGCTGCTCTAATTCTGGGGTCCTGAATATTCTGCGTAATCGCATCCCTCAACATCACGTCACTATACGAAAGTCCACAAGAGCAAGTAAATTTGCATTGGCGGGTTAAGCCCTTCAATTCCGTAATCCACTCTTGGTGTGACTGCTGCGGTAATTTTTTAAGTCTGAAAAATCGATACCGTGCAGCGGCTACAAGAACTTTTCTCTCATAATGAGCATTTAGTGCCTCTACTATTTGTTCAAAGTCTACATCACGAGGAGATGCTTGCGGGAATAGTTTCTGCAGTAATACGAAGGTTTTGGGGCCCACCACGGACAATAAAAGATGCTTAACAGCCTGACCTGTAAGTTGATGAGCCGCGACGAGTTCTTGAAACTGTGCGAAATAGTCGCTCCATTCTTCCTCACGTTCGTTGTACTGGCGAAACGTAGGAAGCCTTGCGGCGGCGGGTGTGGGCTGCTGAAGCGGCGGCTGTTGTTGTTGGTTAGCTGCCTGCGCTGTGAGCTGGGCCACAGCCTGGAGGAGCTGGGTTATTTGCGCCGTCTGTAACTGAATAATTTCCATTAAGTTTGGGTTCGGGGTAGTGGCCATGCTGACCGATTAGGCGCCGCGTATACAAGTAACTTATAACAAAACACAAATGCAATATGAAAGAGGACTCGCTCTGCAACAAAAAAGTCCACAAAACACGTAACAGAATATGTTCCCCCAAAAATCTTATAATAAGGGTGGGTGGGCGGGAGCAATTTTTGCGTGCTCCGACTGCTGCTGTCTGGCTGCTGCAAGCGGGCTGGTCCAAGGTTCTATCACTCCTCGTCGCCACTTTTGTGTCCCGACTTCGTCGCCGCTTTTGTGTCCCAGCCTCGTCGTAGGTGTCGGTGGCCGAGTGGAACGAGACCGACACGGTAACGAAGATAGCACGCTGGTGCAGGTACGGAGGGGAGCAGCCAGAAACTAAAAACACTCGAGTAAATTAGAAAGAGATATATATTGCACAGAATGTAACAATACTTAACTTCTACATAGTACTGCAGAATGTTGATACATAGTTGTTAGAGGCCTGCCTAGTGCCTGTACGATAGCAAAGTCTTCACCGGTGCCTATCTGATTACGAAGGTCCTAACTCGTTGCTATCTCAGTCCGAAGTCTTTACTCGTTGCTATCTCAGTCCGAAGTGACCGGTGTCCTTCAGTGGTGGCCACGAGCGGGGTTCCAGCAGAGGGCGCTCGTGGCTGTCGTCGGAAGAACGCCGCGCCGTGCATGCATGGCGGCGCGCGGCGAAAGTAGGTGGCGCGCACTTTGTACTTGTGCGACACCACACTTCTGACCACGCCATCAAATGTTTCACTTTCCATCTCCTACTCGAACAACAGTCAAGGAAATTACTTTTCGGACGACATTTCTCTTAAAACATAATTTGATGATCAATTTAATTCATTCCCCGCGCATCGTAGCATAGCGCCTCAATGCTCTCGGCAGCTCCACCGCGGCGCATCAATTTTAGGTGAGCTTCGTCAGAGTGTTTCAGATAAGAAAAAGTATTTGAAATAGCTCGACGATTATTAATACAGAAATTTCGTAAGAAATCTCTACTGATATTTGATATGTATATTTATGTTTCTTATACAGAGCAGTTACAAATTTGTCCCTCAGCGAGGGACAGTAATTTACTGTGCATAGTGTGTGTGATATTGAACAGAGTTCCAGTTCTGGAGCCGATAAGATCATTCGTTGTTCACCAGATTGTGCTTATGACGAAATATCCTTAACAATTCGTGCCTAGTAATTGATAGTGACTTTTCGACTGCATTGTCGTTACATTAGCAGTAAAAATGTTCAAATGTCTGTAAATCTATCGGACCAAACTGCGTGGTCATTAGCAGTAAATTAAAATTTATCCCGTCGTTTAATTTAGGAGAAACCTCTTTTATTCTGCCTCAGTCTCTGCTACAAAACTGATAGGATCTTAACGTTCATCATTGCTCAGTAACTGTGTGCTATAGCAACTACAGATACTAACCCCATTAGAAAAGTGTGGTTAAAATCAGATATTTGTCTCCTCCTCTGGTGAAACTGCTAACGATAGAATGAAATTATGTAAGAGAATCTTGTGAATTACAGTAGTTCTTACTACACTGTACCGTAGGTCAAAAAGTTAGTTTTCATTAACTTCTGAACGGAGTTCGACAAACTCCCCTATTTATTAATATATCACTATTTATTGGCACGTAGGCGTTTGTAAGTCGCTTATTTTCATCATATTTGAATAGTAGATCGGGAAAAGGAAGGCTTCAATGTTTATCTTGGGGAATATTAGTATTTACCGTAAGTATTCATCCTTATAACAGTGAGAGAACACCTAGTCAGATAAGTCGACAGCAAAACGCTATTTAATAATTTTAAATCTGGGGTCAGTGAAATTAGATAATACAAAGACTGTTGGGATGGGAATGGGAGTGAACGATAGTTCGATAGACTGTAACACTTCTTGATCGCCTTTCGAGTGCAAAAGAAATTTTGTTTATCGGAGGAAGATAAAATCTTGGGACATTCTGCTATGAATAATTGTCACACAATGGAGCCTGTCTTGTGTTTAATGCGGAGGGTATTGTTCCTATTCACACACTGTTGAGCAATTCTATCGCAGGTAGAAAATATGTCTAGGAAATATTCCCGCGTGATGATAGTATGACGTTATCCATAATCATATTCACGGAATGTATGACATTAACTGCGAATGGCTAAAGTTGAAAACATGTACCCAGCCGGGATTCGGACCCGGGTCTCCTGCTTTCTAAGTGGGATTACTCATCTACCCCTCCTATCAGATAAAAATTCCTAACTGTACCCTGCCCACTGCTACTCAACCTCTTTGTTTTGTAAACGGATTCCCTTAATAGTAAGGGCCTAGGAGTGTCTCTGCACTAAAGAAAGGATCATTACATCTCATTGGCATATTGCCGCGAGTCGTCCGACAGAACGCGTGGTTCCGTGGTTAGAGTTGGAGATTGCTGTGCTGGCAGTTAGTGGTTCAAATCCTGCCACTAACAAACAATATTTATTTCTTCGTATTTACTATTTCTAGAATGTTCTACGTGCTTTTTATGATTGACGTACTTGTAAGTTCTAGAACATTCTTTCTGTGTACAAATAGCGGAGTACTTCAATCACGAGGCAGTCTGTTCTGAGTGTACGCTTGTGATAGCAGTAACCCTGTTCTAAGTGTAAATCGTTGTGCTGTATTAACAACCAGCCTTCGAATCCCGGACCACCTGCAGTTTTCAACGTGACAAATCTGTACAAGTGGTGTTTGTTCTTTCGGGCATCTTCAATCATTAACTTCTAATTGTACTTAAAGGTATCATAACTTGTGAAGTCAAAATTAACAGTATTTAATAGGAATGCTCACTGATCGAACTAAAAAAAAAGGTAACAGTAGACACCAATTAAATCTTTTGTTGTAATGATAATTAGAGAATATGGATCCCCTATACACGAGTTTTGAAACCTGCCTTTTCAATTGTTCAAATGTTTGTAACGCTATGGCACCGAACTGCATTGGTCATCAGTCCAAAGACTTACAAACTAAATAAACTTACGTATTATAGGAACAACACTCACACGCATGCCCGAGTGAGGACTCGAACCTCCGACCGGTAGCAGACGCGCACTCGGCAGCAAGCCGCCATAGAGAGCAAGGTCACTCCCACGCCGCACCCTGCCTATGGAATAAAAATGTCGCATTACGATTAATAGATCAGTTCATCACCTATGTAAATCCGAATCTTTCTCAAAATAGGGTATTACTCATACCAGAATATGCTCCATAATTCTACATGAAACCGATGTCAACGATATTGGCCTGTAATTGTATGGGTCAGTTCTCTTTCCTTTCTTCTACACGGGAGTCACCTGCGCTTTTTTCCAATCACTAGGAACATTGCGCTGAATTAAAGATTCGCTATAAATGCAAGCTAAGTAGGGGGCCTATGCCGCAGAATAGTCTTTGTAAAACCGAACTGCTATTCCATCCGGACCAGCAGACGTTTTCGTATTTAGCTCTCTCAGCTGCTTCTCTACACCGGAAATACCTATTGCTATGTCCCCCATTTCGGAATTATTACGTTGATCAAATGATGGTATATTTGTGCGGTCCTCCTGCGTGAAAGATTTCTTAAAGGTTAAATTTAGAACTTCAGCTTTCCGTTTGCTTCCTTCTATTACTGCCCCGGAATGATCGAGTGACTGGACAGTGGGCTTTGACCCGCTTATCGATTTTACATAGGACCAGAATTTTTTCGGGTTCTCGGAAAGATCTTTCGCTAAGGTATGGCTGTGATAATTATTGTATGCTTCGCGCATCGATCTTTTTATAGATGCACGAATCTCTACTAACTTTTGCCTGTCATCATTTGCGTGTTCTTTTTTGAATCTAGAGTGCAACAGCCTTTGCTTTCTCAGGAGCTTTCTAACATTGTTATTATACCACGGTGGATCTTTTCCATCCTTAATCGTCTTTACTGGCACATATTTCTCTAACTCTTTATTAACATTGCACTTAAATTTAGTCCACAATTCCTATACATCTATAGTCCCGGAATTAAACGATGTCCATTCATTTTCTAAGTGCGATCGTAATATTTGCTTATCGGCTCTTCCCAACAAAAACACACTCCTAGCCTCCTTGATTGGTTTATGAAATTTGGTCACCATCGACGCTATGACAATATCATGATCACTAATTCCTATCTCTACACAGACATCGTTAATAAGGTCAGGCCTGTTTGCGGTTATAAGGTCTGGAGTATTTCCATTGCGTGTGGGTTGCCGGTTTAACTTCTCAAGACAGTTTTCGGAGAATGTGTCCAAAAGTAGCTCGCAAGACTATACTGTTGACATTTTTATTCCAACTATTCATAACGCGCAACGGCCTGATCTGACCTATTGTAATTTAAACGAGGCTCCTCGAAGGAAGACATCAACAGCATGTCATGTAAAAGTCAGAAAGATGCTCCTTTCCTACCTACAATCGGTGAAACTTTATTACTAATGTAAAGATAGACATAGATGACATCTCTTGTAAGAAATAACCCTAAAATTAACAAAGTGTAACTACTGAGGATCAGTTCGGGTACTAAAGTGATGTTGCTAGTTACTGAAATAAAAAAACTGATTGAAAATTATGGTTTTATTTACTTTTACGCAAATTCAAATTAATAAAGAAAGAAATTAAATTTTGAATTTCCAAGTTCCGGATAGGTTGACAGGATAGACGAAACGTATAAACAATTTCAAACTGATATTTTAGGTTCAAGGCTGTCACAATGTCACAAATATTATGCAATGCTAAAAAATGTATTTATTATTGCTGTTTGGTGATGGGTGGAGTTCGCGTAAAGTGTTTGCACACACTGCCATTATTGCACCTGTGGCTGCTAGCTGCATCTTCACTGAAATCGAAACTAACTACTGTCTTTCTTGATCAGCTACTGCCGATCGCACTTTTCCTCCATGTTGATGACGTCTATATATGCTAGTCTGGCTCTAAATTGGCGTGTTACATCAGTCTCAGATTAACACACCACGTTGTCACTCAAAAATGCGCTCTCAAGTGTTAACTAATGCACTCTATGTTCACACGGATATGAGGTAACTCAGTCAACACTATGAACAATGCACAATCTTTGGTACTCTCCACTGCAGATTCACTAAGACCCACTCCACGACAGAGGTTTTCCTTACGGTGCAGTACTATGCAGGAGTATTTATCGCCTCTCTGAACAAAAATCGCTGCGAGAGTGTCGCACCGCAAACTTGCCTGCAATGACACACATAGCCAGCACAGGCGAGAGAGCGAGTCTGTCTTAATTTTTCTCGATCCGCTAGTGTATATCTTTCGACAGCACTGGCGCTTCCCCACCAGTGGCTCGCCTACCAATTGGATAGTGCATCTTGAAACGCCGTATGGCTCGCCGGCCAATGGTGAGTCAGCTAACATCTCATTAAGAATTTCCTCCCAGACTCATTGGAGCCAGTTGTAATTCGCGTTCCACCTGCGTCCTAAAAGTTCTACACAAACATGCATTGTTGAGTTTGGTATTCTCTGGCTTTTAAAAGGATTTCAACTGACCAGATTTCCCTGAGAAGACACTGGCTTTTTGTCCAAAGACCTCCTGTGGCAAGAGAGTTGGGTTGAGGAGCTTTCCGCCCACCTGCTGTTGTTACCGTCGCCGCAACGTGGGCGCCTCGCCTAGCTTTAAAAAAACAAGTGTGTGTTTGTTTACTAGTATGTTTCAGCCTTGATTATCTTATTGCACTTGCGCCATGATCTCGTAATTTGCATATCAAATTGTAATTATTATCATTAAAAATGTCCATACTCCATCGAGTTTATATTTAAAAGATACGTCTTGACGAGTAGAATGTGATATTGAGGTCGGAATATGCAGGAAATGATTGTGAGGAAAACTTGACTCCTTACATATCCCTCCCCTTGTGACAAAATTTTTGTCTGGGATTTTTAATGCCAAGGAAAACATTAGCACAAACAGGCATAAATTACCGATTTAAAATTATCAGTCAGCCAATCCTAACAATTTTAGATTTCCTTATTTTCTATAAGAATTTAATTACTATTTATACAATTGTGTTTTGTTTTATAGCAAAAATTAACTTTCACAATACTGACTTTTTTCTTTACCCGCATTGCCATTGTATATCTCTGTTTTCATAATTCAACTTTACAACTGGCTTATTTCTCTAAACTCATTTATGTACGGTGCTAGTGTACGTGACCTTTTATGGACTGATTTGTTTTTTAGTTAGCTTTGCACGAAGTCAGCAAGAGCATTTGGTGTTTGTTTTAATTTTAGAATTGATTTTATTTATTTGTGTTTCAGTACTTCAATCAAAGAATGAATAATCTGCTTTCTTAGCTATTCCTCGTAACTAGTTAATTGTTTACTAAATTTTGAAATAGATAATGTTAGGTAACTTTACAAAAAACATAGTTTTAAAATTTACAGACAAATCAATGGATCTGGAATTTTACTTTACATAGATAAATTACATAAGAAAAATATTTGTGCCTATTATTATTTTTCGTTGCACAAATCACTAGTTATTGACGTTTTATATGTGCTGTTTTGAAATGAAGTATTTTTACTTTCATTTGTTCTCTCACTCATTTTTTATGTTTTCACATCGTCTATTGTTCTGCTACGTTCGTTGATTTCCTGTCTGATGATCCATTGTAGTTGTGGGATTTCGTTGACTGTCTATAGAGTAGTGTACGTCATAAGAGCAGTACTACAGCATGTGATGCTGGGTTTTTTAGTTGTTGAGGCGCAATGTAGTGGAATTGTGCATCCAGTTTACAGTAATTGACGACTGTCAGCTAATGTATTGAAGACATGATGTAACTTTTCCGTCACTCCAAAACCAGTATGAGAAGATCTCGACGTTGGTTCTGTAGTAGAAGAATATGCTTTCCAGCTGTATTTCATGTAGCTCGATTCTCATGATGATGCATTGTAAGTGAGAGACTTACATAATTTGCTGAATCAGTTTGCATTTAGTTAGCGATGCAAATGTATCATTGAGATATGGTGACTGTGGTGATCACTCTACAATGACTGTGGAAAGACAATTATTAATTGTTTTAGGATAGAAGAGAAAGGTATCTCAATTTTCCGCCCATCTTTTGACCTCTTGCGACCTTGGTTGCTTCTCATCTTCTTTCTTCGCTTCTTTCTTCTGTCATTTCTTCTTTTCTTCTCAGACTAGGAATAGTGATTTATTTATGGAATATAAAGGATTTGTGATCTTACTGATTTTCCAATAGTGTATTGAGATAATAGGTCTCAATAAACTTTAGTTATGCTATGGTATTGCAACATTAGAGACTATTCTTCTCTCATTTTTGTAGATTATGGTTGTGACATATTACAATGTTCTGGTGAAATAAAACCTGGTTGCAATCTGCCTCTCCAGTGGAACGCTGGTCTTCACATTGTTTTACCCTCAGTGCTGACTCAACGTGACAATACTCTCTGTCGTTATCTCGAAGTTGTAGTTCCGAATTGGATGGAGATGGTCTCTGCCAATTCTCCTCCGCGGTGTTGTAATGTGAAAGTGGATTTACAAATGTTATACATTGTTTAAATTTTTAATTTTTTTATCTTATACAGTGCAAAATTCTAATTTTCATGCTGTGACTAAATACTAAATAAAATGTTAAACCTACATTCTTTTTCATTATCTTGGAGTACTGTGTTGTTTATTCACCTACTTTTATTTATTTATTTTATGGCCTTCATTGGACCTCTTTAGTCAATATTACAAAGGTTATTACAATTTGTTGTTATGCATTAACAAAATTTAGTTCAAAAATAATTAAACATGACAGTTTTAATAATACAGAGGTTATTACAATTTGTTGTTATGCATCTACATCTACATAGATACTCTGCAAATCACATTTAAGTGCCTGGCAACTTACTTCAAAAATAATTAAACATAAGAATTTAATAATACAGCGGTTATTTATTTATTACTTTTATGACCAACATAAATGTTATTAATTAGGTTCTTCTGTTATTATTATTGTTTTTTTGTTGGCCATATACTTTTTCATTCTTTCAGATCGTGCCTTTCTCTCCTCATCCGAAATCACCCTTCCCAGTCTGTATTTCTTAATTTTTATTGGTAGTGTGACGTGTTTGTCCTGAAGTATCTTGAGTGTGTCTGTGTTGTCTTTCAAATATTCCATTGTTATCTGTAGTTTCATCATGTCTTCCTTGATTTCTGTGATCCATCTTACGTTGCTCTTGTTGTTTCATAACTTTTCAATTATCTTCCTGCTTATTCTATTTTCTGGTGTTCTGATCAAATGTCCTAGGAAAGAGATCCGTTTCTTTTTCATTGTACTTGTCACTGGTTCTACTTCTTTATAAACAGTTTCATTTTAAGCTATTCTCCAAATCCTATCTTTTTGGTATTTCTTATTTATGCAAGATCTGACTATCCTTCTTTCTATTTTGAGTAGCCTGTCTATTGTTACAGAGTCGGTTATTTTAAATATAGTTTCGCTAGCATATGTTATTTGCGGCTGTGTGACTGTTTGGTAGTGTTTCAGTTTTGTGGCTATTAAGAGGCATTTTATTACATGTGTTCTTGGTAACATGATGCATTTTAATAAGTTTATTTATTCTACTCTGCCATGATGGTTACTCGTTCAAGTTACGGATTATTATTTCTTCTGAGTATTTAAACTTTTCAACAATTTTTATGTTGTGTACTCCAATTCTAATTTTGTTTGCCAGTGGCGGTTCTGTTCCCATTATTTCAGTTTTTTAAAATATATTTTAAGACCAGTACACTGGAGAATTTCCTGTAATGATCGTATTTGTTGTTTGGTTCCTTGAATGTTGTTTGCAAGAAGAGCGAGGTCGTCAGCAAATCCTAAACAGTTCAACTTTGTTATTTTTTGTGTTCCAACTTTAATATTCTTTGGATTGGCCTTATACCATTCCCTCATTATGTATTCAAGGTCACAATTAAAAAGAAGGGGTGACAGGCCGTCTCCCTGACTTAGACCAGTTTTTATCATGAATGATCCAGAAAGTTCCCCTCTGAACTTAATTTTTGAATTTGTATTTGTCAATTTTAGGTGGAGTCAAAATATCTCAAAATTTTTAACAATGAGGATCTAGAGATAGAATCATAGGCTTTTTTTTTTAAATTTATAAATGTAATTGAGAGAGGCTTGTTTCTTTTGCGGTAATGAGCCCTGATTAATTTTAGAGACTTCAAAAAGGCGTTCGACACGGTGCCACACTGCAGACTGCTAACGAAGATACGAGCTTATGGAATAGGTTCACAGATTTGTGACTGGCTGGAAGACTTTCTAAGTAATAGAACGCAGTACGTTGTTCTCGACGGCGAGTGTTCATCAGAGACGAGTGTATCGTCAGGCGTGCCCCAGGGGAGTGTGATAGGACCGCTATTATTTTCTATCTATATAAATGATCTGATGGACAGAGTAAGTTGTAATTTGCGGCTGTTTGCTGATGATGCTGTGGTGTATGGGAGGGTGTCGTCTGTAACTGACTGTAATAGCATACAGGTTGACTTAGACAAGATTTCTAGTTGGTGCGAAGAATGGCAGCTAGCTCTCAATGTAGAAAAATGTAAAGTGATGCGCATGAGTAGAAAAAACAATCCTATAATGTTCGAATACAGCATCAGTAGTGAGCTTCTTGATGCGGTCGCGTCGTTAAATATCTAGGCGTAACATTGCAGAGCGATATGAAATGGAACGAGCATGTAAGGACAGTTTTGAGTAAGGCAGACAGCCGACTTCGGTTTATTGGGAGAATTTTGGGAAGATGTACTTCACCTGTAAAGGAGACCGCGTATAAAACACTTATACGACCACGTCTTGAGTATTGCTCAAGTATTTGGGACCCGCAGCAGATCGGTTTGAAGGAAGACATAGAGGCGGTTCAGAGGCGAGCAGCTAGATTTGTTACCGGTAGGTTCGACCAATGCGCGAGTGTCACGGAAATGCTCCGGCAACTCAATTGGGGATCGCTGGAAGAAAGACGACATTCTTTTCGTGAATTTCTGTTAAGTAAATTTAGAGGGCCGGAATTTGAAGCTGAGTGTAGTACGATCTTGTTGCCGCCTACTTACATTTCGCGTAAAGATGACAAAGACAAGATAAGAGAAATTAGGGCTCGTACGGAGGCATATAGGCATTCTTTTTTTCCTCGTTCAATTTGGGAGTGGAATAGGAAAGGAAATGCCTAGTAGTGGTACAGTGTACCCTCCGCCACGCACCTTACGGTGAATTGCGGAGTATGTATGTAGATGTAGATGTAGAGTAATTATTTGCTCGGCACAGCTCCTCCAAGGTCTGAAGCCTCGTTGGTATTCCCCCAGTTCCTTATCCAGTTGTCCTCTGGCCCTGTTGTGTAAAATCTCGGAAAAAATCTTGTAGGTGCAGTCCAAGAGCGAGATTCCTCTATAGTTGTCTGGATCACTTTTGTCTCCTTTCTTATGAAGTGGGGTAATTATAGCTGTCGTCCATTCTTCTGGGAATTTTTCTGTTGTCAAAATGTTTTGTAAAATAGTATGTAGAGACGTCCGAGTTGTTGTCCCAGCATACTTTCACATTTCCGCAAACACTTGATTTTAACCACATGGTTTTTAGTTTCTCATTTCTTTAAGTGCAGTTTCTATTTCTTGTACTGTAGGCGGGTTTATATTTTCTGGTTTGGTTGTTACAGGGGTGCTTCTGTCTATTGTTAAAAGCTTTTCAGGTTCGTCACAGTTCAAGAACTTGTTGAATGCTTCTGCCATGATTTCTGCATTTTCCTTGTTATTATGAGCTATTCTTCCATCTTTATTTGTCAGCAGTAAAGTGGGAGGGTTGAATTTACGCAATTGTTTATCAAAGGCTTTGAAATAATCCCTGGAATTGGTTTTGTGGTAGTTTTCTTCAATGGAACTCAGTACATCTTTTTGATATAGCCGCTTTGTTTTTATGATAATTTGAGAGAATTTTTTCCTGGTGTTCTTGAGGTTATAAGCATTTTCCTCTGTTCTGTGAGTCTGAAATTTTATCCAAGCTTGATGCCTTTTGTCCTGAATTTCATCACACTCCGTACTTCACCATGCATGTTTTTTTACGTTGGTTTACTGGGACCGATTCTTCGGCATGTTGCTTTAATATTGGTATTAGTTCCTGACGATTATCTGTTATTAATGTATTCTGTGTGTTTTTCTGATACTTGTGATTTTTTATTAATTTATGTGGATAATACTTATTTTTACTTCCAATTGATCTGTCTTTTTTACTTAATGGGGTGAATTTGATTCTGGTTCTGGTTAGAAAATTTTTCTGATTTGTAGGAGCATGGTTGTTTATGATAGTATAGATCTTGTTTGTGGCTTTCAGAATTAAGGTCGCGATTCGTGGAGAAATAGCTTTAAAATAAGTTATTGAGTCTATTACTTTTAAATTTACTATAAATCCTGCTCCAAATTGCGGGCACTGTTTCATAATTCTTGTTCTGGTTTTCAATTGTAAATTCTATAACCTTGAGATTCAAATGGATCTTCTATTGTATTTCTCATTTCTTGGAGCCCAGCTATTATGATGTTCTGTCTGTTCAATTCATCTGTGAAGTTCTTGAGCTTCCCAGTTTGCAGTAAAGAGTTTATGTGTTGCAATGTAGTTGATGTGTTTGTATTTTATTTTTGCATTACGTGCTTGATAATAGTTGGGTGATTTTAAATGCTCTGATTCATTTGAGTCATCTATTTGGCTATCCACCGAATCTGACATAGCCTTCTCATTCCCTATTGGGTTCGCCGGTGGAAATATTTCTCTAAAAGACCTTTTCATGATTGACTGTCAGAGGCTATCAACCTCGAGTGGAGCGAGCTCCGTGTCACAACTATAGTAGTTAGCGACAGACGATACTGATCAGCAGCAACTGACATGTGGAACAGACGCTGTTGGGGTCCCGCCACTGAAATATGGATCCGTCATGCCATTGTGCTGGTTTTGGTCCACCCCTGGTATTTTATTTCCCCAGTACCCACCATATATGGTGAGCATCCCCCTATCGACCACCTGGGGAGGCGCTCCCCCGTGTATTCACCTACTACCGTATGAAATTATTAAACTGAAACTGCTTTAATTTACCTGTTATTTTTATGTAGTGTGTTCTCTTTGTACTTCGCAACGTTTTTATTTATATGATTTCTCACTGTATAAATATAAATAATATTACCTCATCTAGATTTTCTCCTCTTCTTTGCTCCCATTTGCTGCTAATTACTGCTCCTTTGTACTTTGCAAAGAACTCTCTAAAGTCTCCTAAGCGTTTAAGTTTATTCATTCTTTGTTCTGTGACTATGTTTGATCTTGTAAAAATTGTTATTTCATGATGTCTGCTTCTTTCTGTGTTTGTGTTGTATTTGGTGATAAATCACAGAGCGGTATTGTGAAATATCTGTCACTTTCTTTTTCTATTGGATGTTTCCCTCTCTTTCTCTCTGGCTTTTAAACATTCCCTTATGTACTCAGTTTCAATATTTTCGTAATTATTTGTGTTACGTACATTACGTGTCTGTTGTTGCGTCTTTGATAGTACCTTTGTGTCATTTTCCTGTTTTTGTGACTTTTTTATATTTGTTGGTTTCGTCGAATACATCGACCAACCCTGTGAGTAATTCCTTATCTGTAATTTCTACAATTTCAGGAAGAGGTGGCAACTCGTCTTCACTTTCGGAATTTAACCAATTAATGCCATCTTCGTCCGATGCATTGTACTGTGATTCTATCAGTTCAGAAGTTACACTATGGTTTGAATTTTGAATTTTATTTTGTTGCTTTGAACTGTTACTGTTATGATCTGACTGAATTGTATCTGATTTATTTATCTGAGTATAATGAATATTTCGATTTTGTTGTGTCTGTGTGCGGTCAGTGTGTTGCGTTTACCCCTTCATATTTCGTGGTCAATCCTTACGTTTCTTTGGATTTGGTGGTATAACTTCTACATCAGGATGACCTGTGTTTGATTGCTCTTGACCGCGTGGACCTTGATTTCCCTTAAAGTTATTTGAGCCCTGGTCTCGCCAGTTGCCCTTTCTCACATCATTCCGCCTGTTAAAATGTCCCTGACTGTGTTGGTTTCCGAATTCATATCCACCTCGATATGAATTGCCGTACCCACCGTTATTATGCTATCCGTTATTTCTATTCCCATAGTTACCGCCACTATTCCATACTTCTACTCTAACTCCATTGTTTTGTGATTGAAAATTATTATTTTTTGTTTTGTTATTAAATGACCTAAAGTTTCCATTATTATTACAGTTAAAATTACTGTGATACTCATTTCTTGACCTCTGCATCTGACTTTCCATTTTGTTTTTCTTTTCTTTAAGTTCTTCCACTTTGAACATGAATTCTAGTTCCCTCAATACTTCTTTAAAACCCTCAACATCTTCATTTTTTTCCTACTGTCGATTGCTGATATTTGACCAGTAGTTTCATTCTACATAAACTTATTAGTTCTCCATTGTTGTGTGTCTAAGCATGGATTCTTTTTATCCATAATTTCAAAAAAATTGCTTACACTTTTATCGCCAGAGTTCTCGTAAGGTGCCAGCTGCAATAATTCGTATTTCATTTTATTCTGCGCTTCATTAAACCAATATCTGCTCAAAAATTCGGTTCTAAACTGTTGATAAGATGAGCAGTTTTGAGCAACTCATTGAATTACTTCTGCCACTGGTCCTGACATATGTGCGCATACAAAATCTAGCCTCTGTGCTAAACTCCAGTGGTTCGGTATGCTCACCTGAAATTCATCAATGAAGGTTCGCGCATGAATACCACCTTCCATGTCCTAAAATCGGAAGGAGAAGTTCTAAAAGCACAGACGATACTCCTCGTCCTCCTGCACCTCATTTTGGGACACTAGGCTAACACATTTACAACCTGCTGCTCGGCCAGAGCACCGAGGCATCTTGCTATCGGGACCCCTACGGCGCAGCCCCCAAGGCACGCCACTGGCCGCAGGTAGAGAGTGCTGTAACGGTCGCCCCCACCGGAATTCCACTCCCCTTGTCAAGACAAAATCTGCTCTGCTTCTCACCTCAGCAAAAATCTTCCCTGCACTACATTCCCGACAGCAATAGAAAAACGCATTTACTGGTCACTTTACATCATTACACGAACGATAAACACAGATAATAAAGATGAGATATGGGCTTCCATCTCTCAGTATCACCGTTTTTGTGAAATGTTCAACTTTCTAATCTACATTGACGATGTCCAATTGGACCTTTTCTACGTCAGTTTGTAGTTAATGTTGGCCTTGCGATAATGCCTGTATCTTGTTTCTAGCCTCTTTTGCGTCTTTCTTTATTTGTGTGATCTAGTTATCAATCCGTGCTATGGCTGAGGGGACTGAGGCGCTCCAGTCACTGTCTGCACGTCCACTACGGTCGGGGGTTCGAATCCCTCCTCGGGCATGGATATTTGTGTCGTCCTTAGTCTTGGGTAGTTCATAGGTAGTTTGTAAGCTTAGGGACTGATAATCCTGTAGTTAAGTCCCATAAGTTCTACAAACATTTGAACATTTGAATCCGTGCTAGCCTTCCTCCATCTGAACTTTAACTAGTTGAATATTCCTTTTATTTCCAGATTTTGAGTTTTCAATCGTTTTAATTCCCGTTTATTTTTCCTTTTGTTTCATTAATTCATTACCCTGTGCAATTATACTGCTATTTAAACAATCGTTCATCTTTATTAATGTCTCTATAATTGCATCATGACCTGTCATACTCTTTCCTGCTGAACTTTGTCTGCTCGATCTCCTATTTTCCGTTCCATCATTCATGGCATCTTGTGTCTCGTATTGTGACGTCGACAAATCGGCTAACTTTAACATTCTACATTGCCTTACACTGTGTGTGTATTGCGGACCAGTTGCATCTGTCACTGAACTCTTTAGTAGCGCATGTGACTCTGCAAGTTGGTCTTGCTGTCCTGTCTGTTTTAAGTGTTCAGGTACATTTGCATTTGTCACGGAACCATTATGCGGCGCTCGTAACTGCGCCAAATTTCTCTGTCCCTGTTGCTGTGGCATGTTGCTGATATGTACGATTGGTTCTACATTTTCCAAATGCTCGTCTTCACTAGCAAATCTTCCTGCCTTGTCACCAATCCGACTATGCACTGACTTGTAATGATGTGTATTCCGTCCCTGAATATGCCGATTTCAATCCCATCTTTTACATGGACTGTCTGCAACTGTTTATGAAATTGCTTTTTGTGAAATTACAAATTCTGGAATATCCGGAATCGTATTTTCATTACTCTGATCCATCGGATCTACTTGTATTTTGTCTAAGTCATCTAGAGGTTGCAAACTCTGCTGCTCTTCCTCTCGATAATTTTCCATGCTCTCTACTGTCTCGTTCGTCTGTTGATTATCTACTTCTTTATTCCCCATCATCTTTACCTGCTACTGAGATTCACGAATCTTTTGTGCCTGTACCCTCGTAATCATTGACTTATATCTGTTCGTAACTTTAAATGAACCACAACTCCTATCTACAAACTGTGCAACCACATATCAGTTGGTTGAACAACTGAAACAACGCCGTGAAATATTTGTCTCGTCAATCAGCTCAGCTCCAATCTCCAATTCTGCACCTGCACTTTTAAGGGAGAAAATAAATAAAAAACTTTAATCTCTTAAATCTACATAGGTTGGCTGCTCCAGCATCACTCTGCGTGTCTGCCTAACGCCTGCCTAACTTCTACACACATTATCTTTGACTTCCTGTTATTAATATTATTATTTTACTCTTAATCCTCGAAATACAAATTTCATAATTTTCTCTTCTGCGTGACAATGCACTTTGCAACATTGATATCAACTACACATCTTGTTTTTACAAAAATTTCACACAATATCTGTACCTACCTTAACACTATATCAATATACACAAAAACTTGATAAACAACACAAAATCTACTGTAATACAATCCACCTTACTCGTCTACTTTAACACAAAAAATTTTCAATATATATATAAGCGACCCTCGCTAAAACTATTTCCTACTCTGCTATCTATCTATACTGCTGATTACCTATCCTGACAATTTCTATCCTGACAGAGTCGCCGGGCGTGGTACATCAGTCTCAGACTAACCCACCATGTTGCCACTCAAAACTGCGCTCGCAAGCGTAGACTAATACAAGATACAAGATATGAAGTATCTCGGTCAACACTATGAACTATGCTCTATCTTCAGTACACTCCACTCGAGATTCACTAAGATTCGCTCCAAGACAGAGGTGCTCCTTATAGTGCAGTACTGAAAGGAGTCTTTATTGTCTCTGCGCACAAAAATCGATGCGAGAGCATCGCACCACAAACTTGTGTGGAGTGACACACAGCCTGCACAGGCGAGAGAGCGAATTTGCCTTCATTTTTCTCCATTCACTTGTGTGTATATCTTTCGAGGATACTGGCGCTTCCCCACCAGTGGCTCTCCTCCCAAATGGATAGTGCATCGCAAGGCGCCATATGGCTTGCTGGCCAAAAGTGAGTCAGCTGTCCTCTTAATTAAGAATTCCTTCCCAGACTCGGTAGCGCCAGTTTTAATTCGTGTTCCACCCGCGTCCTAAAAGTTCCACATAAACATGCTTTGTTTAGCTTGGCATTCTCTGACTTTAAAAATGTCTTCAAGTGGTCGGATTTCCCAGAGAAGACACTGGCTTTGTGCTCAAAGACCTTCCGTAGCGAGAGTTTGGGTGAGGAGGCCGGCCGCGGTGGGCTGATACCGCCGGCCGCGGTGGCCGAGGGGACTGCAGTGCGCCTGTCACGGTCTGCACGGCCACTACGGTTCGAATCCTCCCTCGGGCATGGATATTTGTGCCGTCCTTAGTGTTAGCTAGTTCATAAGTAGTTTGTAAGTTTAGGGACTGATGACCCCGTAGTTAAGTCCTATAAGCTATACAAACATTTAAACATTTGGGGAGCTTTTTGCCCTCGCCACCTCGCAGGCACCTCACCTTGCTTTAGAAACACAAATGTGTGTTTGTTCTCTAGTACACCTCAGCCATGATTACCTTATTACACTTGCGCCACGATCTCGTAATTTTCATATCAAATTGTTATTGTTGTCATTAATAATGTCCATACCCCGTCGTGTTTAGATTCAAAAGATTCGTCATGATGAGTAGAATCTGATTTTGATGTCGGAATATGCAGGAAATGACAGTGAGGACAACTTGACTCCTTACAACATGTGAAATTACATAGTTGTTTGAACCGAGGCTGGTAAAGCTGTGTGTTCTATCCTGCTAGGGGTAGCGCATTTTAATAGTCAAAAACATACCCTATTATCCTCCAGTAATTTCAAGTGAAGAACACAACAATGAACCGGGTTTTGACATAAACATTTCACATGTCCATTCGTTACTGACTGGAATAAGAGTTGAATTATTTTCTCCTGTTAGTGGCGGAGGTCGCTGATACAGACTCTCTGTCTAGTAAATGTCCTTACTCTAGTGATGTTATTTTTCTTCACGATCGAATCGTCATGTGATAGTTGATGACTTCGTCATATGAGGTCAACAATTATGAGTTCGAGACGGCACAGATTTATTCATTGCGTTACCTCTACACGAATGTGTGCTCCTTGCTCTAATTGTTAAGAAACATCATGTATATTGTGTCTGTTCGTAGCTAGACTACAATAGCAAAATGTTCTGGGTTCGAATCCCTGATACGCAAAATTCACATTTATATTGGTCTCATATTCCAATGTCAAGTAGTTGTCGGTTGTATTGTGGTTTGTTAATAATTCAAATAGACCCGTCCATCACAACTATACCTCATGACGTTTGACAGTTCTAAGTTGCACTTTATTAAATAATAGATGTTACCTCCCTCTGTTAATATAAGCTTTATGATATTCCCGCTTCATTGCTAAAGGTTTTGTCATTGATTTCCAGGTTCAATCATCCAGCCTTGTAAACGGATTCCAGTTAAAACGTCAATAATATATGCGTCTTTATGCCTAGTTGTGTCTTGGCCAGAAAAGCAAGCTTTTATTGTGGACACAATTTTCTTGTTGATGAACTAATTTATTACAACTAAACTTCTTCTACACTATTTACAATGGTCGCTGTGTCGAAGGTGGTTTCAGAAGTCAGTTGGAGCAGACAGAGTGATTCCTTAGCACGGCATCAAATGCTCTTCGGTTACTTCTTCTGTAGGGGGATTATGATTCTTTGGAGTCTTCCACAAGACTGTCATTTGCTTGGTGGATGCAAGAATGGCGAGTCGCCTGGCTGGTCCCTAAAAGGCGATAGGACATGTTTAAGAGAAGGTCCTAATTAAGCTCGATATTACTCTGTTTATTTACAGTCTCAATTCTATCGCAGTATGACGCCTCATAGCGATTGAATCAGCTGACCCGCATTGGCATTCTCCCAGCTTGTTAGGAGTAAGCTTGAAAGTAGCATGTTATTAAAATAAGCAACATCTTGGGCACTTGAGATCCTCAAATGTAAGTTAAAACGCTCACTGCTGCTATAAATTACTTTATGAGTGGCGACAGTACAAGCGCAATTGAAATTTATCTAACTGCTCACTCCTTAAGGGAGCATCCAAAAACACAAAATCAAAGTTAAAAATAAATGAATAGATAATTAAATATGGGAAGGGGAGCATGAAATCATAAAGCAGAGGTATGATACTTTAAAATCATAGTCTATTCAGTATAATAATAAGCAAATAAATGTGGGGAGGCCAAATTAAGCACACACCTTGTACAAAAGTGAATTAAATCATATAATTACTGCCCATATTGAAACTTTTTCTGCCCTTTGTGGATATGGAGGTAACATGGGAATAAATTGCAAACACACAATGGATACCTGAAAGCAAATTCATTCATTCACAGACACATGCATAATGCTTATCGGTATATTACTCTCCAGGAACACTTGAAAGTAGCAGCGAAACGAAGCATCAGCGGCGTCTTGACGAGATGGCAGGTGTGTTGATCACAAATTTTAAAGTATACTGGGTACTAAATGAACTCATGTGTGGGGAAGCAGCGGCTCGCTATTCTTTAGTACCAGGTGGTCTGCGACCATGATGAATTACATATCATTTACAAACAGAAATTAATTTAGAATAAACGAGTAAAGCACATGTGAGATTTTGTATAGAAGAAAGTTAGTATTAATAAAAGCATGGCTGAAGGCCGAAGTAACGACTGTTATGAAAGCACGTGGTGGAATCGATCAAACAAGACAGGAAAGATGGACTCAAGCAAGAAAATATGAGAAATATTTAGCATACTCACGGATACAGACACAATGTGAAAAGTTAGTTAAAAACATGAAGGAAATTCAAACATACTAGCTTTACACAAAGGCTGAAGGCCACACACATATATTCTAAATTGAGCAAAACCGGACACACAATCATCAATGAAATGAAAATTCAAATAATAAATTTACACTGATTTTAATCAAGTTCTGTAAAATAAGAAACACTTCGCCTTCCATAGCAAAGTTCTATCACTGAAAAACCAAGACTGTCTGATCACAAAGAAAGCGGAGTCTTAACAACATGCCTTCCCCTCAGCATTATTTGGTGGAGTACTTACTTCCACAGTCGTCAGAGCCAGAATGAAGAGTGTAGACTGAAGCTCTAAGGCCTTGGGAAAACCTTCCCCCACCATACACTGGATGTAGGGCGCGCTAAAAGCGACACAAAGTGCGTTCAGCGACAAGTGTTTACCAACCCTTGCTACCTGTCCAAGACAATTCCCTCCAGAACCGCTCCCAGAGAGGTCTCCTGTCACTTCTTCCATCCAAGATTAGGTTGGTATGACACTAAGAACACGGCCACCTCGCCACCTTGCCAAGAAAGCTTGTCTCTGGACATCCAGCAGACTCCAGCGCAGCCGACAAACGAAGCCATGCGTACTTAACTACAGCAAAACGAGGCCTGATACCACATATGTCGACGAGTTTCCATTGGGACATTTAATTGTAAGGTACATCACCATTCCCTTTGGATCCCTACGTAATTCGGTGCTCTCCGATACACATGATCGAACAGCGGAGGAGTGGTACTCAAGCGTCAACTTTACGTTACAATATCTCCAGATGTAATTAACACTTTAAGACGCAACAAACGGCACTGATTACGAATTTGTTTATATGTTCAGATGTGCTAACAAAACTAACGCGGTTCCATTTTAAAAAACGTAGGTTTGTGTTAAAAAACATACTTCCGTGCATTTTTTTATGGTTTGTATTAACCAAATACACTGGCCCCTCTCCTCACGTTCGGTCAGCGGAATCGGTTCGTCAGTATTTGATGTGGTTTACGAAATATAACAAGCGGTAATGTTAGGTGACTCACCCTGTATAATATAATTTAATTTGGTTTTTCGTTATACTAAACATATTTCCAAACAGCTAAAACACCACAGAAAAATTTCATAATATCAAAGTAGAATGATAAAAATTCAGGCCATAAAGGGTTAATATCGCACAGTTTGCCCAGCATTCTCAGCCATGACCACAGTAATCACATCTACAATTTGTGGTACAATTGGCTGTCGTCCTTTCCTGAAGGAATTCCCAAATCACCAGATGATTCTAACTTCTACATCACATTCTCTAACCACGATGTGGAAAGCGAACCTCTCCGTCTTCCGACATTCCCAAAGTTTTGATAAAACGTGATTACAAGTGAAGCCCTGCTCACCTTTTCCTGGCCTACGTTGACTGCCTGTAGCTCTAATTCACATCAATGTCTGTGTTTCAACAGTGGCTCACCGTGCCATCGCTGTAGCCTAACAGGAAATCATGACATAAATGCTAAATAAAATGTTCAAATGTTTGATAAGCTCATGAGAATTAATTGCGGGGTCATGAGTCCTGAAACTGACAAACTACTTATGAACTAACTTATATTAAAGACAGCACAAATATCCATTTCCGAGGCGGATTGGAACCCCAGACGGGGTACAGCCTCGCGCCTTGTCTCAATATCATTCTATGAAGGTGGGCACCCATACGATAAATACTATCCCATATGTACTGGTTAAAGTATATAAAACTGAATTAAAAAACCCTCCCCAGACACCCATAAAATACGTCTGTAACTTCACAGTTATAAGCAAGCAAACTTAGAGTTTAACGTCCCGTCGACAGCGTGGTCATTAGAGACGGAGCCTACGCTCGGAATGATTGGGTAAGGATGTGTAAGGAAATCGGGCGTGCCCTTGCAAAGGAACCACCCTGGCATTTGCCTGGACGTATTTAGGGAAATCACGGAAAACCCAAATTTGGATGGCCGGAGGTGGATTTGAACCACCATCCTTCCGAATGCGAGTCCAGTGCGTTACCACTGCGCCTTCTCGCTCGGTTTCACAATTATAAACATTGAAAACACAAATCTGTATTCGACTTTAAGTAAACAGCAATGCCGAGCGGTCTAAAGCGTCTCGCTGCGGAGCGTGCGGTTGCTCGCCGTGGAGGTTCGAGTCCTCCCTGGGGCATGGGTGTGTGTGTTGTCCTTAGGTTAGTTTATCTAGATTTAAGTAGTTTGTAAGCTATGGACTGATGACCACGCAGTTTGGTCCGATAGATTTACAAACATTTGAATATTTGATTTTAAACAGCAATGTTAGCCATTTTACACCAAGGTTTATCAAAGCTTTAGCTTTCGTTGATATAGAGGCCATACTAGAAACACTATTAACTAAATGTAGGAAATAAAGCACTCTGGATTTCTCTCTTACGTAACTTCTGCGAAAATGGTGTTAATTCAAGAGTTAAGCAGAAAACTCCCTTGCATGTTCAGCAATATGCAAAGAACTTTTGTCCATGTTTCGGCGTAAAAATGAATTCATGGTTACTAACGCAATGCAGTATGCATTCCTAAAAGAGTTTCCAGAAACGTTTCCAGTGGTCAAAGCAATGTCGAGGCAGTTCATCTCACAAAAATGCAGACTACATACGTTCCATTCTGCTGCATACCTAGCGCCACGATTAACTGAGAAGCAACGTAGGCTGAAACAAGAACTTTAGGGCTATGCCGTATAAATTGTGAAAGGATGTGCGGAGTGTTCTCGCATTTTCAAAAGAAAGTATTCCATTAGTCTCTACTCAGAAACTAATTAAATAGCCAGTTGTTATGTTCCATTTTCACAGGGATGACACGAAACAGCTCAAAATAATATGTCAGATGCAAAAGAATTCAACCGAGATACTCCACCTCTTTCTACGGCTTCTGGGAAGCGTATTTAAGGAGACGCTTTACCACGCGTTCTGCATTCTCGAACAAGTGCAGATGAAGAGACGTGCGTGAGAGGTATTCTGTACAGCGCTGTGCTCTAAGCTAAACTTCAGAGATATACGAGGCGCCTCCAGAAAGTAAGTTCCGTTTCAATTCATCTCCGCTGCAGCGCTGCGATTGCAGTTCCGCACATGCGCTGTAGACGATGTGTATCAAGGAGAAGAACGTGCGCCATTTGGAGATCGCTGTCAGTTACGCACGCTTTGTTGTGCTTGTTTGAAATGTCGGCGTTGATTGAAAATCCTGCCGCCTGTGAAATCAGGTCGGTGATTCGGTTTCTGAATGCGAAGAAAGTGAAACCAAGTGAAATTTATCGGCAAATTAACGATTTTTACGGACCAAATGCGATGAGTGATTCGATAGTGAGAATATGTGTCCGACAGTTCAATGGCGGGCGCAGTAATGTGTACGATGAAGAATGAAGTGGGCGTCCACCTTTGGTTACAGAAGAACTCGTTCACGCGATTGATGGCAAGATCCAGGAAAACCGTAGGTTTACAATTAGTGCTATCGCTATGGATGACTAGCTGAAAGAAACTGTTTCCATCTGGTTGAAGACACAGGCGGCAGATTTCTATGAAGAAGGTATACAAAACTTGGTGCCATGCTATAACAAATGCCTGCAAAATTTCGGCAGTTATGTGGAAAAGTAGTTTAAGAGTTGTAAAATTTTGTGCAATAAAAATTTCTTCTGCATCTGTGTACAATTTCATTTTATTACCAAACGGAACTTACTTTCTGGACGCGCCTCGTAAATAGATAGAGGTGAACTTCGTCACTTCCTTGGCGGTAAAGTATTGCATGCTTAGGTTACAATGGTGTAGGAGTCTACCTTTTATTCTATAGTATATACACTGAGATTAATGGCAAATGCTTTACTCTACTGATAACACGCCATTACTTAGAACTGAAGACAAAGACGATCCATAAAATCAGAACAAATATAATGTCCAACACTCGATGACATAATAGGAGAGGCTTCTAATAGTAACTGTTAGTAAAAGGTGTCTTTATATTGACTAAATGAATCATACAAATTGTATACGGTACAAGTTTACGCGAGAATAGCTGTACATGGAGCCTATTGTCAGTTACAATAGACAAGACGCCATTAGACGAAACAACACTACACAAAAAATATTAACTGCAAAGTCCGTCCTTACAATGATCCATAGGTGTAGCTGACGCTGGGCTCTCGTTGCTTGGGTCTACACGAGAGCCGTCGGTGGTGTATCCTACCAAGGATTCTGTGGCATCCAATGTTAAATTTGCCGAAATTATTACATAAATAGAGAAGTATAGGAAATTAAGCTTTAAATACTGTTTCTATTTTATAAAACTCGATCCAACATTACGAAACCGGCCAAAATATTTTCAAATTTGGAAAAAACAGCTGTCCATAATTAATTAAAAATCCTTAAACGGTGTGTCGAGAACATTTTTTCTTAAATATAGTTTTCTTCATAAGCTTAAAGAGTTATATCGAAAGACCGCTACAAACACTAAAAAGAGTGTAACTCGTTATCATTTAATTTCGCAGACTTGCTATTTACTATAAGTATGACAAATGGTAAGTCAAAAATTAATTATTTGAAAATTTATAGATATTTTTAAAAGGCTCTTTCGGAAATGGCTAATTCTTCTCAGGGGATCGACCTACAGTAGGTCTTTATGCTATTAATTATATATATATATATATATATATATATTTGCTTTTGGTAATTTTTACGGTCCAAAAAGCTACGAAGAATTTGCCTTTGTCTTAGTCGTGTTTTTTATTATTATTGTTATGTATTGATTTTTAGCTGACTTTCTCACTTTTCTCACTTATTTTAAAAATGAAAATAACTCTTGAAGTAAATTGCTGACATTTTTCACGTATTTATATAGCAATAATGGTGTCCTACAAGCATCTTGAAACAAGAAAAAATAGTTTCCTTTAAGAAAATTCGGGTGGTCTTTATTAACAGTTTAGAGGAATGTGCTCTAAGGACTTTAATATTTAATATCCATACTTTCAAGTATATTAGGAAGAGAATGAAGCGTACAAGGACATAGCGCGTCAGCTAGAGCGGGCGGTGGAGTGGGGGCAACCGGTGCTATGTAACATTAGATACAGAATTTTTGCCGATACGAATGCTGCCCATTTACCCCCTTACACACGATACGATACACAAAAAGCAGCCCCTGACCTGCCCACATGTAGGTAACATCAAACGTCTTAAAGTCCGAGATTGTCAGTCGCAAAATCAAGTAGACATCTCTCCAATGAGTAGGACATACTAAAAATATTCACAAAGGGACGTGAAATTCAAGTTTTGCGAAGTACTGCTGTGAAATGTGAATTATGAAGGAATAAGTTTATTGCGGCAAGTTTTCCGAGAGCACCTGTTGGTCAGTGGTTAGTATCGCAGACCGCTGTGCTTGAGGTCCCTAATGCAAATCCCGCCACAGGCAGAATATAATTTCTTTCTTTCTATTTGTAGAATGTTCTACATGTTTATGTTTGATTTACTAGTAAGTTCCAGAAAATTCTTTTTATGTGTAAATAGTGGAGCACTCCAAGCAGGAGTCAGTCTGTATAGAGTGTACGCTTGCGTTAGTAATAAACGCTTTCTATGTGTAAAGTGTTGTGCTCTATTAACGACCAGCCTTCGAATTCAGGACCACCTGCAGTTTGCAACGTGACACTTTCTGGTGGAGGCGTCGGCATCCTGCAATACATCTGCATCATCATGTCTCCGATTAGGCAGCGTAAGATCCGTCGCCTACACGGACAGGAACCGGAATACAAAGGGTATACTGACTACCTCCGTCCGAAGGTCCGTGTCATCAAGAGAACCACGGATGCCAAAACAGCGATATGCCAGCTGCACATCAGACACCCATCGGTGTTCTCAGGAGACGCTGGACAGGACCCAGATAAATGTCTGAAAGGATTCGAACGAGTCGCCAAGTATAATAGGTGGGATCACAGTATGTGCTTGGCAAATGTATATTTCTACCTGGACTGAACGGCCCAGCAGTGGTTTGGAAATAGTGGGACAAGCTCGATAGCTAGGAAAAATTCCAGACAGAACTTGAGAAGGTGAGACCACCAGCGGGAAATCCGTTTACCAGAAGAGCAATTGAAGAACAGGGTCCAGCGATATGGAGAGTCAACAAAGTCATATATACAAAGTGTTTTGGTCCTATGTCACATAGTTAAGCCGGATATGACAGAGGTCGATAAAGTTTTACACCCTATGAAGGACATTGCGGAAGACATGTATCAAGCTCTTCTGTAAAGGACGTTTCGACGACACATGAATTTATCCGATGGTGCCAGAAAATTGAAGATATGCAACAGAGGAGGGTTGGACGAAAGAAGTACGACAGACTCCCGAATGTTGTTTTTGTGTCCCGACTTCGTCGCCGCTTTTGTGTCCCAGCCTCGTCGTAGGTGTCGGTGGCCGAGTGGAACGAGACCGACACCGGAACAAAGACAGCACGCTGGTGCAAGTACGGAGGGGAGCAGCCAGAACTATAAACACTAGAGTAAATTAGAAAGATATATATTGCACCGAATGTAACAATACTTAACTTTTACATAGTACTGCAGAATGTTGATACATAGTGGTTAGAGGCCTGCATAGTGCCTGTACGATAGCAAAGTCTTCACTGGTGCCTATCTGATTACGAAGGTCCTCACTGGTTGCTAACTCAGTCCCAAGTGCGAAGTGAACGATGTCCTTCAGTGGTGGCCACGAGCGGCGTTGTCGCAGAGGGCGCTCGTGGCTGTCGTCGTGAGAACGCCGCGCCGTGCGTGCATGGCGGCGCGCGGCGAAAGTAGGTGGCGCGCACTTTGTACTTGTGCGACACCACACCCCTCCCCCCCAAACCGCCGCGCCGTCGTGGCGTAGGGCTGAGGGCCACGGCGACGGCACTGGGAGGAGGGCCGGGGCGGGGGCGTTACTGGTGGGACGGGCGTCGTAGCTGAGGCCGGGATCGAGACGCCGTCCGCGCCCCGGCATCCGCCTTGAGATCCTCCAAGGAACCCGCCGAAACCTGGGGAAGGGCGCCCGCCCCCGCCCAGAGGGAGCAGGTCATCTTCTTCTGAGGTGCGTGGCCCAGGCGGCGGCGGCACGCACGGTCCCGGAGTCCCTCTCGGTGACGCTGTCATCTGCGGCGGCGACAGCGGCGGCGTCGCGTCGATCTCCATTGGGACGATCTCGTAGTCCGGGGACGCTGGACCCGTTGACGAACGATGTGGTTGTGCTCCCTGGCGGTGAACTGGGTCTGGAATCAAGAAACCGGAGACAGGATCGCGCGGCCTATGCAGACGCAATTGGTTTGCGTGGCGCCGCAGCTCCGACCCTGTGGAAGAACGTACAACATACATATTGCGACCGAGCAAACGGTGAATGGTGCCCGGGAACCATTTCTTCTTGTTTCCAGCAAACACCCTGTACAGCACCGGCGTAGAAACCTGAAAACGCGTAGCGCCATACGAACCGACTCGATGCGTAGGAGGCTGCAGCAGGTGAAGGAGAGTGCGGTGACGGCGGCCGTGTAGCAGCTCGGCAGGAGACGGGCCGTCACGTGGCATGCACCGATACGTAGACAGGAAAATTTGAAGAGCTTGCTGCCTGGAGTGCTGACCTTTCATCTTCTCCATGTGAGACTTGAATGTTCGAACGAAACGTTCTGCTTCACCATTGGACTGAGGGTGAAAAGGTGCGGTGGTGATATGCTGAATGCCATTCACACGACAAAATTGTTGAAATTCCGCACTAACAAACTGAGGTCCATTGTCACTGACGATAGTTTCAGGCAAGCCTTCGATGCAAAACACTGATGTTAAGGCACTGATTGTACTAGACGCCGTCGTTGAGTTCATGGCAATCACAAAAGGAAACTTGCTGAAAGCGTCTACAACAATTAACCAGCGCGTATTCCAGAAAGGTCCGGCAAAGTCAATATGTATACGTTGCCATGGTCCCTTGGGGCGTGGCCAGTCTGAGAAACGTTGCGGAGGAGCCGCCTGATGCTCCGCACAAACAGTACACTGTGACGTCATGTTCTCTATCTGAGCGTCCATACCAATCCAGGTACCATGACGTCTGGCCAGTTGCTTTGTCCTAACAATACCCCAATGTCCTTGATGCAGGAGGCGTAACACTTCTCGTTGCAGGGAACGAGGAACAATCACTCGTTGTCCGTATGTACCAACAGAACACCCTGACTCAAAGACAATGCATGACGTTGTGCAAAATAACGTCGAACCAGAGGCCGATCAATGTCTTTGCCTCTGGCAGGCCACCCTGAGCGAACAAAACGTGCTACCACACTTAGATCCGCATCCGCAGCTGTGTCCTGTGCAACCCGACGAGAGTTCAAAGGGAATCAAACATGCATCACTGAGTAGTGCACACTTTAAGTTGGTAAAGGCAACTTGGCAATCTTTAGACCACACAAAAGGAACATTCTTTCTACGTAAGTGATGCAGTGGAGCTGCAATCTGAGAGGCATTGGGAATAAATCTGAAATAATAGTTCAGCTTTCCCATTACTGCTTGCAATTCGTGCACATTCTTAGGAGGAGGCAAGTCTTTGATTGCTCGAAGATGTGACTGTAAGGGATGAATTCCTTGGGCATTAATCACATGGCCAAGGTACTCTATTTCAGTTTCAAAAACGAACACTTTGCTTTATTACAACGTAGACCTGCTGCAGTCAACACTTTGAAAAGACACTCCAGGTTTGCTAAATGTTCTTCAACTGTACGTCCGGATACCACAATGTCATCTAAATAGTTCGAACAACACGGTACAGAAACTGTCAGCTGTTCCAAAAAACGCTGAAAAATAGCGGGCTGGTCCAAGGTTCGTCTATCACTCCTCGTCGCCACTTTTGTGTCCCAACTTCGTCGCCGCTTTTGTGTCCCAGCCTCGTCGTAGGTGTCGGTGGCCGAGTGGAATGAGACCGACACGCTGGTGCAGGTACGGAGGGGAGCAGCCAGAAACTATAAACACTCGAGTAAATTAGAAAGATATATATTGCACCGAATGTAACAATACTTAACTTTTACATAGTACTGCAGAATGTTGATACATAGTGGTTACAGGCCTGCATAGTGCCTGTACGATAGCAAAGTCTTCACTGGTGCCTATCTGATTACGAAGGTCCTCACTGGTTGCTAACTCAGTCCCAAGTGCGAAGTGAACGATGTCCTTCAGTGGTGGCCACGAGCGGCGTTGTCGCAGAGGGCGCTCGTGGCTGTCGTCGTGAGAACGCCGCGCCGTGCGTGCATGGCGGCGCGTGGCGAAAGTAGGTGGCGCGCACTTTGTACTTGTGCGACACCACAGTTGTCCCTATGGCCGTTGTGGAAGACCAGCATGGCTTTGCTTCTCTCATACGACAAATTGTGAGAGAAGAATTACAACAGTTTATGGCAGCCGGGACTGTTGGACCAAGCGAGCACATGATTATGGCCATTCATGTCAATCTTGTATATCATGAGGGAGCCGACGCTGCTGTGGAAGAGGTATTTGAAACATTAGCGCCTGTCAGCACCGCCAATCGCACCCGACGTGAATAATGGCCTCGCCCTATTATGGCTTACGCCACAGCCGCCAAACGTCAGCTTAGGACCCGACCGACGCGGCCACAACCAACTCTTCCGGCAACTGTGAAGCCTGGCAGGAGGACAGATACCTGGAGGGCAGAAGATAACACGCCCTCGTGTTTTCACTGTGGGCTTCCTGGACATGTCGTATGATACTGTAGGGAGAGAAGACATGTATTTGACAATTATTATGACGCAAGGCGCAACCATCGGAGCAGTCCAGTCAACTGCAGATAATTACTGTCAACCTATGAGACGAAGCCCGTCACCGTATCCAGGAAGTGGTCGCTCTCCAACATTCCGCCGCCGTTCACCGTCCCCTTACAGAGATAGCAGCCGCTCGTCTACCGGCTTGTTCAGGAAAACTAGGCGAGGCGACCATATACGCAGGTGAGGCCGCCGCAGATGAAAATCTTCCATAGACGGCAGCCAGTAAGATGTTGGGAAATCTCATTGACGTCATCATCGACGGCCAACCTGTCCGAGCACTAATCCATTCAGGACCTTCCTTCTCTGTATTATCGAATGACTCCTGCCACAAACTAAATAAGATAATGTTCTGTGATACAAGAGCAACTGTGCTGAAGGTCGCAAACTTTCTTTTTCGTATATGGTCTATATGCGACAAAGGAAGTTTGCCAGGAGAATTGCAACACCTCAAGGACACCTTCAAGAAAAATGGTTACAGCGAGAATCAAATAAGGAGGGCTCTGAAGACTGACAACAAGAAGATAGAAGAGAGACTCGAAGAGCACGAAGCAATGGACTGTGCGTTCTAGCCATACGCGGGTCCCCCAACAGCCAAAATCGCGAGAATTCTAAAGAAACACAAAGTGAAGACCGTTTCCCGTACAGCAGGAAAAACCAAAGACCTTCTCGGTTCAACTAAGAATCCACTAGGTATGACAGCGCCTGGTGTGTACAAGATTGGGTGTGAATGTGGGATGCAATATATAGGACAGACGCAGCGTTGCATCTCACAGCGCCGCAATGAACACATCAGGCACGTCCGCCTGGGTCAAACTAATAAATCTGCTGTGGCAGAACATAGTATTGACGAGAAGCATACCTTTGATTTTGAGGACACAAAGAAAATTTGCAGTACAAACGGGTTTTGGGACTCGGTAACCAAAGAATCCATTGAAATACGGTTGCATGACAACCTAATAAACCGGTACAGTGGTTACCACCTTAGCACAGCCTGGGAGCCCGCAATTAGAAAAATCAGAGAAGAACGCTCCAGCCCACCGTGGTCCGCGCCCGGAGCAGACGGCGGCGGACGTCGGAACACAAACCCCGCACCAGCGTCACCCCCACCACCGGCCACTCCAGGCGCATCCGCCGATTCCGCGTGAGCCTGATTGGTCGGCGGCGGCAAGCAGGGAATGGTCCAGCAGAGATATAAGCGCGCACCCGACGATTACTCGACACTTCACGCTCGTGTGCTTGGTCATCGTACGCTCGCAAAATTGTCGTGTCACATACGCTGTTATATGATGCTCGTCGCAATTCCGGGATAGCTGGAATTTAGGGCGGTAGTTAGGGCATTCGTGAGCCAGGGCCCCCTTCACGTGGGATCAGCCCGCGTTCACAGAGGCTAAGGCAGTTTGTTCAACAGCATCAAAATATCCAAATCCCCTCCGGAAAGTCACAACACTCACAACACTGTGGTAGCCCTATGGGCTACCACTACAGACATGGACACAAACAATGAGGTAAAAACATCGCGAAAACACACTCGCACTGGCGGCGAATCAGGTGAAGCTTCTGCTAGCAAGTCTCAGAAGACTGATACCGACATGGAGGTTGCCATGCACCTACCCCTCCCAGACACGGTAGATATCCGTATGGATTATGCCGTCAGTACATCTAACAAGTTCGCTAGTTTAACACTAGATGCTCCTGATGCTCCCCCTCCAGGGCAAGCACAACAGAGCCAACCAAAAAGAATCCCCCCTATAATTAGCTACCATACGACCGACTACATGGATACGGTCAAGGCTCTCAAACCTGGCCTCAAGGGCAAAATATCATGTGCCTACAGGGGAGAGACAGTTAAATTTCAACTGTACAATTCAGACGATTTTCAGTACTCCGTAAGGAGTCTAACTAATATGGGAATTCAGTTCCATACTTACGATCTGGAGCCACAAAAGCTCCTTAAGATCGTAATCAAAAAACTTCCTCCCTTCATCAAAGAGGAAGACATTAAGCAAGAACTAACAGAACTGGGCTTCAACACCCAGCTGGTAGTTCGTATGCACGAATCACAAGAACAAACTGAACAAAACAAAACAAAGAAGTACAAGTCCCCAAACTTTATCGCCACTATCGTGAAAGGTGACAATTTTGCTGAGGTATACAAAGTCAGGCACTTAGTATACCACAGTGTTTCAATTGAATCGTACAGGAAAACAGCGGGACCCACACAGTGTTTCCGCTGTCAACGATTCAATCACAGCTCGAGGAACTGTACTGCGGACCCGAGATGTGTGAAATGTGGTGGGAATCATTTCACAAAGTTATGTCTAAAGCCCACAGCGGACGCACCCAAATGCGTCCACTGCAAAGGAAGCCATCCCGCCAATTTCAGAAAATGTGCAGCCTGGCTCGAAATGGCGAAAACCATGAGAGAAAGGCAAGCACCAAGAGCGGCAACTGCTCACCCAGCAGCCCCTGCACGCTCCACACAAAACTTTCCAGCGCTGCGCAACAAACGCCAGCAACAACCAGCGACAACTGCCTGGCAGTCTGCTGCAAATCCCTCCACCTCATCTGCCCAATCTTCTGCCCCCTCCGCTACCGCTGCTGCGGCCCCTGAACAGCAGCACGCTGAGCAGCCACAAACGCTCGGCAACCTGCCTACAGAATCCTCCACTGCACCAGGTGGTATATCAATGTTAGCACAGCTACAGGATATAGCTAAATTACTCGGAAGCTTCAACATTCCGAAAATCATCGCCACAGTGAAGACCACTATGGAGCAGCTGAAAACAGCACCAGACAGTATATCAAAAGTGATGATTTTAGCCTCTGCCCTTATGTCCTTCTTCAATGGGCCTTAATCTAAAAGAATCACTCAACATAGTAAATTGGAATGCAGACGGCATTCAGTACCAGAAACATGCGTTCGAGCTTTTTCTCGATGATCATGGGGTGGATATAGCTTTAATAGGGGAAACCCACCTGAAGCCCCACATTAGATTTAAGATTAGGAACTATTGTATGTTAAGAATAGATAGGTTAAACCGTCCAAAGGGGGGGACGATAATATTAGTTAAGAATAGGATACCACATAGACAAATAGACATCCCACAGCTACAAAGGATTGAAGCCACAGCTATTGAAATAGAGCTCAATAGAGCTTCAGTAATCCTAGTAGCTGCCTACCATCCTCCTGATGGACTTATACCTCCATTAGATTTAGATATCCTTTTAGGTTTAGGGCCAAGAGTCATTATTGGAGGGGACCTAAACTCCAAAAGCTTGGCATGGGGCTGCAGAGCTGGCAACAGGAGTGGCCAAGAACTGCTCAGATATGTTGAGGCCAGGAATGATATAACCATCATAGCTCCAGATGAGCCGACATATTACCCCAAGAATCCCAACATTCGCCCTGACATATTAGACATATATGTCACGAAGAACTTCCCATGGGCATTCAACCCAAAGGTAATAAACGACCTGGACTCCGACCACATTCCTGTCTACTTAGAATTAGCCGGTGCCAATCATGTGTCAGAAGGCTCTTCCTACTACAAATACAGCACTGATTGGGACCAATACGCTCGACTGGTAGGAACCCATACAGAAGAGCTACCTACCATAAGACATAGGCAGGAAATAGAAAGCACAGCACAGCACTTCACTGACATACTAAATGAGTGCTATAAACATTCCACCACACGAACTACCCACCAGCGTAGACGGCAAGACCTTCCTGAGGAAATCCAGGAACTCCTGAGGTCAAAACGTCACTTTAGGAAACGATGGCAGAGGTATAGAGATCCTGTAGACAGAAGAATAGCTAACAGCCTGGCACAGGAAGTCAGGGTCCACCTGACGGAACTGAGAAGTGCCAGATGGGTGCAGAACCTCCATGACACTGAACAGAATCCCCACAGATTCTGGAAACTCGTCAAGTCACGAAGAGAGGCACCAAAGGCCATCAAACCTCTTCATGGACAAAACGGGATAGTGTATTCAGCCCCAGAAAAAGCAGAAGCTATGGCAAATTCCCTTGAACTACAGTTCAGGGAAAACATTATTGACGATGACGACGCTGACGACCACGAGGAAAGAGTCGAACGTGAAGTCCGAAGACTACTTAGGAGAAATGCTCAGACATCCTTCGAACCTGTCACATGCCAAACAGTTAGCTCAGCCATCAGTGGGCTCGGCAATTCCAAGTCCGCTGGTCCTGACGGAGTCAGACCACTCCAACTCAAATTTCTCCCCCCTCAAGCTATCAGATACCTTACCCTCATCTACAACTCCTGCCTTGAACGCAACTATTATCCCAACCTTTGGAAAACTGCCAAAGTGATCACACTTCCTAAACCAAACAAGAACCACCCGTTTCCGCAAAATTATAGACCAATCTCACTCCTCAGCTTCCTAGGGAAAATCCTCGAACGTCTTATCCTTACAGCACTCCAGGCTTACCTCAATGAGAGGCAAATCACCATCCCTGAACAATTCGGTTTTCGTGCTGGGCATGGCACAATATCCCAAGCCACCCGGGTGGTTGAGCAAATCTGCAAGGCTAGGTCCGAAGGGCAGAGCACGGGAGCAGTCTTCCTAGATATTGAGAAGGCCTTCGACCGTGTTTGGCACGACGGCATAATCTACAAACTGCATCAGATGGAGTGTCCCCTCCACATAGTGAAAATAATTAGATCCTTTCTAGAGAATAGGAAATTCTTTGTTAGTTTAGATAGGAGTAATAGTAGGATTAAACCAATAGAGGCAGGGGTACCCCAAGGGTCTGTACTTGGTCCTACCTTGTACAGTGTATATACAAATGATATACCTAAGCTCGACAGTACTCATCTTGCCCTCTTCGCAGATGACACTGCTGTCTATGCAAGCCACCCAAACCCCAATTACACCGTCATGCGCATCCAACGACACCTTGAGCAAATTACTCAATGGTGTAACCTTTGGAAAGTCAAAATTAATCCGGGTAAATGTACTGCAATAATGTTCACAACCAGAAGGAGACCTCCCTTCCGTCAACTAAACCTTGATGGCAGGGACCTCCCCTGGTGTGACACGGTTAAATATTTAGGCCTCAAAATCGACAGTAAGCTGCTATGGAATTCCCACATCACTGATGCGTGTAATCGGGGTATGGGTAGTCTTATGCAACTCTACCCACTACTTAAAGGAAATGGGTTAACATCTAGATCTAAATTACTAATTTATAAGTCAACCGTCCTCCCCAAAATGTTATACGGCTGTGAGGTCTGGGGCATGGCTGCAGACACCCACTTGCATAAACTACAAGTGCTCCAAAATAAAGCACTTCGTATTATCACAGATGCACCCTGGTTCGTCACCAATAGACATATACACGAAGACACAAACATGCCTACAGTTACACACACCATACAGAAACTCACACAAGCATTCTACAACAAATCAAACATTTCACCACACCAACTCATATCTGAACTAGGTTCAGACCCAAACCATGTTAATTACAAACACCCAAAAAACATAACTACCCGTCAATTCAGGGAATAACACACTACAAATCGCACGCACCCCCAACACAACAAGCCACAAGAAACAAACCTGAAAGTACACCACAACAAACTTATCACAAACACACAGAGACACATGAAGTCTAACCCCTCACTCGTAAAAAATATACACACAGAAGGCATTAGGCAAAGTCCACCGGACCTTCAAATTGCACGGGTCTTAACCCAATCATGCTAGCATCGTACTCGACACTTCGCCTAAAGAAGATGGAGACGCATTCCATCGAAACGTTGATACGAGACGACGACGAAGCAACTCGGCTGATAACCCGCGAAGACTTCATTCTTGAAATCCGCCGAGAAAGCCTACGCTCGCATATAACTCTTGGAATATAATTTATTTTTCCTGAAGAAATACACATCCAGAGGTCGTGCATATTTTGTAGTTTTAGGGGGAACGATTTTTAAATCTACATGTTTTCCGCCAGATGCTTCCAGCAGTACTCGTTCATCCTTTTGTTCAGACCAGGTGTCACAAAGTACTATTGACTTTTTCTACAAAAGAGGATTCAAAATTTGACAGAACAAACGTCTTCAGATGTTTTTTCGGCATATTACCACTCACACTTGCATCGACGACGACATTTGGAGGGCAATGCGTTTCTACTTCCTTTAACACAGGGGTCCAAACTTTCCACTAGGTTCTTGGAGTTTATCTGCCAGTCGTCCGTCCATTATTATAGCAACATCGATCGTGTAACTATGTGTTGCGCAATTAACTGATTGCAATATCGCGACAGTGTTTCTCTCTCCCTTTTCATGAATAGTGTTCTGCAACAAGGAAGTTTATAGTTGAACTGAAAACGTTCAAACGTTTGTTAAGCTTATGGGACTTAACTACGGGGTCATCAGTCCCTAAACTTACAAACTACTTATGAACTACTTACAAACTAGGACGGCACAAATATCCATGCCCGAGGGGGGATTCGAACCCCCGACCGTAGTGGCCGTGCTGACCGTGACTGGAGCGCCTTAGTCACCTCGGCCACCGCGGCCGGCAGTTGAACTGACTCTGATCACAGTTCCATACGAAACTAATGTAGATTCTTTTCTGTTGTGAAATGCTCATGTATGTCAGCAACAAACGTTTGAGCTCTTTTAATCAGCTCTCCTTTTCATCCTTATCTTTTCGTGCTTGGAGCATAGCGATACAGTGTGATATTATCCTGAACTCCTTTCTCAAACTAGTAAAATCATAGCGAAGCTGTAAAGTTTGTTCATCCGAGCCGACCGTGGTGGCCGAGCGGTCTGCAAGGAACAGCACAGGACCTATAACATTACCCTCTGGAACACCGGATGTCACCTGTTTTAGTCGATGCCTTGCCATCGATCAATCAAACTGTGTCCTCTCTGAGAGGAAATCCAAAAAAAATTTCAAATGTTAGTAGAGCTTATGGGCCTTAACTACGGGGTCATCAGTCCCTAAACTTACAAACAATCTATGAACTAGCTTATACTAAAGACAGCACAAACATCCATGATCGAGGGGGGATTCGAACCCCCCCCCCCCCCCCCCCCCCGGTCGCGGTGGCCGAGCGTTCTGCGGCGCGCCAGTCACAATCTGCATGGCCACTACAGATATTTGTGCCGTTTTTAGTAGTAGCTAGTTCATGAGTAGTTTGTAAGTTTAGGGGCTGATGACCCCGTAGTTAAGTCCCATAAGCTCTACAACAACAAACATTCGAACCCCCGACGGGTAACGGCCTCGCGCTCCGTAGCATAGCGCCTCAATGCTCTCGGCCATTAAGCCGCAGCGACAGGAAATCCCGTATCCAGTCACAAATCTCAGGCGATGTTCCATAACCACACAATTTGATTAAAACCGTTTGTTAGGTACGGTATCAAAAGCCTTCTGGGAATCTAGAAATACGCAATCAATTTGAGATACCTTGTGAGTAAAGAGCTAGTTGTGTTTCACACGAACGATATTTTCTTAATCCGTGTTGACCTACATCCATCGATCTACGCCTCTCTCTCAAGTTGCAGTTTCTATCGAAATCATAAACTCTGGACGAGATTGCAAGACAGATATGGTTTTCAACTGAAGGTAGCCTATCCGTTAATGAGTAGCAGATTTTTATATCCTTCATTTCCTAGAATCGCTGAACGAACTGTTTACCGGGACCAATACAACCACTATGACTTCCTTAAAGTTCCATCACTTTTTTTTCCCTCTCCAGAAGCAATTTATCCCTCATATTGTGCCTTCCTCCTCTGACTTCACAATGTCAGCAATGGTCCCTTTCACTTGCCTCCTGCTAGCATGCTTCTGAATCATATGCATACGGATAAATAGATTACCTTAACCATTAATGACTAATCACACCCTCATTTGCTGCATTTCCTAGCGTAAAGCTAACAACAGTAAAATGTACGTTTTCTGTCTTTACCGTGACACTTGATTGTATGTGTGTGTCTGTGTTTGTGTTTGTGTGTGTATGTGTTGTTTAGTGACGCTTATAGCACTGTGGTGATAGCCTTGGCTTTACAGAGCTGAATAGCGAATTTCTCCAGCTTCCCGACTTCGTGGAACTACCGTTGAACTGGGTTCGCCACTGCGCGGTTAACGATTGTCCAGTGCTTAGCGATTACTCGCTGCTTCATTTCAGTAATACAGACACGGGGAATATCTTGCCCCTCAACTTCACTTAAAGGTCATCTGCAGCTTCGCAACGGTCTAATTAGACCCTTTTTGAGACGTTTTACATCTAACATAAAGTGAATAACAGATCCCATTTTATCCAAAGGTAACCCACTGTGTTATTATAGAAACTGTTTGGGCACCTAATAACTTCCACTTCAACATTTTTTCACTATCCTTTTCCACTTACATCTGTTTCGACAAAGAGGTGGTGTAGCAACACAAATAAAATTTCTCCCTTTTTCTTACGTGGATATGACAAGTGAAACTTGTTGATCTACCGGCTTCATCTCGTAACACACAGGCGTAGAAGTTGCTGCTTGTCAAACAAGGCTGCCTTCTGCTTTGTGGTCGAACGGTGGCCTTCCCTAATCCCTTTCTCTGATGCGTCTTCCAGCACAAAGGGGGGTGAGGGACTCTCTCCTGTGAAGGCCGCCTGTTATCTGCAGCTCTGTCTGGGTGTGCAGAACAAAGCACAACGGAGGGCCCCTGCATCTCATGCACTGCTAAGGGTTCACAGAATTGCAGCAATCAGCTCACACGAACTCGGAAACATTTACTTGCGGGCGGTAAACCAAACACGCGAACTGGGCATCTGTCCTGAACTGGAAGACTCGAACTCGGTAGCTTTATACCAGATCCCTTTGGGAACGTACTCTAGTTTTCCCCATACTTGCCGACCGCCCAGTCTGGCGAAGCGTGACGTCAATGGGCAACTACGTGTACTTTACTGCAGGACGTGCCCTGTTGTTTCTGATGTGCGATCGCGTTACGTGTAACCCGCGATATACACTGTCTTCCATTACGTTTCTTGTAATCTTGAGTCGTTCACATTATTTCGCGAATATAAGTATATATATATATATATATATATATATATATATATATATATATATATATATGAACTATTTAGGAGACAATCTGAGCAGCTCTCTTAGAGTCTTCGCGGACGATGCGACCCGTTATAGGTTAGTAAAGCCACCAGAAGACCTGAAGCAACTGCAAAACAATTTTGATAAGATTTTCTGCAAGTTGCAAAAATTGGAAATTGATACCAAATAATAAAAATTGTGAAGTCATCCATATAAGAACTAAAAGAAAGCAATTTACCATTTATAGGACATACCAGCCCTACCTGCTGACCATAAATTCAACCAGATACCTACTAATTACAATTTCAAACAACTTTAATTAGAAATAACACACAGAAAATATTATAGGGAAGGCGAAGAAATGGTGACATTTCATAAGCAGAACGCTTAGAAGAGTCAGTCGTTCTACTAAAGGAAGTGACTATACTACACTAATCTGTTATTATTTTGGAGTATTGGCTATGCATTGTGGGACCCCCACCAAGCGAGACAGAGGGGGGGTTATGTATAAAGTTCAGAGAAGGTCAGTTCGTTTCGTATTCTAGCGATACAGGAGACAGAAAGTCATAGAACGGATGCACGACTTGGGGATGATATAATTAAAAGAAGGGCGTTATTCATTTCGGCGAGATTTTATTTCAACTACTTTCTCCTCCGAATGCAAACATATTATTTTTAGCAACCACTTACATAGGGTGATATGATCATCGTAATAAAATAAGAGTATAATCGGATCGAAATCTAGAGGCTGTAGGTGTTCCCTTTTCTCTCGCGCTAAGAATATTATGAAAGCGGTTCGATAAACCACCTGCCAGACATTCAAATGTGATTTCCGCAGTAAATATGTAGATGCGGATGTACTGTGCTGATGTTACACTGGACACGGAAGCAAAGATCCAATGGCGATTGGAGTTTTGTAAATAGACCATGCCGCAGCGATAAACGCCGTTGTTGTAATGATCCCATCCCAAACCCAGTATCATTTCCATTTCCGTGACGCTATCTCCCCTGAATCGTGACAATACAAAACGGGCTGCCCTTCTATGGACTCTTTCGATGGTTTCCGTGAAACCACCTTGATAAGGATAATAGAACTGAGTATTCTGGAACAGGTATGCGCTTATATTGGCATGCGAAACGCGTAAGTACGTTTTCACTGCCTATAGTGAACAATTTAACAGAACATTGTGAATTGTTAGCATAGCATCGTCAGACATTTTTGTCAGATCCTGTAATACTTCTACATATTATGGTAAATGTAACATCTCCCTGAATAACCCCCACGCTGCAGTAAAAATAAAATAAATATATAATGAGAAATTATGGAACTAGGCTGCTATGGAAATTGGATTAGCTGCTGCCGCCGAGCATCTGGTGAGGCAGGTCGCGCGCTCCCTATGGCATCGTCGGCCGCTAACAGAGCGACAACCTGACTATGGGGCGTCACCATTTCTGAGTCATCAATTCAAATGTTCAAATGTATGGGACTTAACTACGGGGTCATCAGTCCCTAAACTTACAAACTACTTATGAACTAACTAAGACTAAGGACGGCACAAATATCCATGCCCGAGGGGGGATTCGAACCCCCGACCGTAGTGGCCGTGCAGACCGTGACTGAAGCGCCTCAGTCCCCTCGACCACCGCGGCCGGCTCTGAGTCATCAGAAGACGGCACGTAATCAGCGGCATGCGGTACTTACCCAGTGGTGAGCATGTATGCTGGGACACGGACATGCATTACTCACCAGCCGTGAGGGGTGGTTCGCCACCATCAACGGCAGCCTTCTGCAGGGACGTCCCTGTACACCAAGGAGCATGAGATCGGTAGCGAGACCGAGCGGCGCGGGTGTGCTCTAGTCTAAGCCCAGACGCCCACTGAGCTATCGCGATCGGCAGGTACCACGGTTATAGAGGTGCGCTTCTGTCGAGTCTTCGCGTAAATCAGCGAGACGCGAGCTACGCATTCACTGCAACATACGACAGGTAGCAGGTGCTAAAATGTATCTTTAAGTATTTAAGTCTGTTGTGTTCAGATTACTGTTTCATTTGCGCCTCTGCCTTGAGTCGATGTCTGAATTCACGTTCATAACTGATGACGTTCTCACCATCCTGTAACCATTCATCCTTACAAGATATTACGAATCTTTAATAGCATAAGACCCTCCCCCACAATCAGACCCAGTTACATTTAGTGTCAGAGTAACTAAGCTCAATTATGAGGTGTGAATGATGTAGATAAAGATTGACTTGTTGAATAAACGGGTCTACTGCCGGATGTGAGTGTCGCTCTGACACAATATTTCGACCGCGTAAATCGCTGCCTTCTTCAGGTGCTTCCCGAGACTGCCTTTTTGGCCATCTTGTCTTTCGTCACGAAGCTGCAGCTTCGTCTCGTTCAAGTGACAGCAGATCTAGCTGCTTTTCCTTCTTCCTTCGCGGGTTGTTTTCGTCATTTCCTCATTTTTTGTTTTTTCCTTCTTCTTTGACATATAGTTTCACTTTTTCTTGCTGTTTGGCAGCGTTTATATTCTTGTAGTTGGTCTGGTCAGCGTGTTGTTTCATTCCAGTAGATCTGGTATCCAAGATCCCTGGTAAGTGGGTTGTCGCTTTCCTTGCTTCAGTGTAGAATTTTCTCGCCGATTTCTTGAAGCGGTCCTTCAGCATCGGTAAGCAGTTCTGCCGTTTTTTAGGTGTGGTTCCTGGAGGCACACAACGTCCACTTCCTGTTCCTCTATTAACCTGGCTAATTCCATACAGGCTAGTGTACTACCTTGTGCATTTAATTATAGAATTTTCTTTTAATGGTTTGTTGGTGCAAACCATGCTTATGGGACCCTCAAGTGTAGAATATAGGTACATCCTCCCGTATACCCTATCCATGTCTCGGGAGGCTTCCTCCAGCTTGAAGCTTTCGCCTCTCCTGGAGCAAGCCTTTCTAAGGATGTCGCAGAGTCCGTCTGTGTGGAGATTGAGTGACTGAGTCCAAGTCTGCCGTATTAAAATCTCTCAGCAGATGCAGTGCCATTCTCAGGCACATGTTTTGTATCTTCTGGAGACTTTTCATGGGCATCTCGGCTGCGTTGCCCCACACCACAGCACCGTATTCCAACCTAGGCCTGATGACAGACAGGTAGAGCGTCTGGTCGCATTGTGGGGACAGTGTGGTCGTCGGGTTCAGTACCGGATAGAGAAAGTGCATTCTTCTAGGTGCCTTTTCTCTTACTTCTTTGATGTAGCGGCCGGTGTTTGTCCATGGGATGGGGCCTCCCATGATGCGAATCGGTGGCAGGTCTCCTGGGATTTTCTTCCTCGTGAATATCACGGCCTGGCTTTTTGCAGCATTGAACTTGAGCCGCCACTCGGTGGCCCATGCTTCCAGCTCGTTGCATGCGATCTGCAGGCGTCCTCGCATCAGGTGGGCGTTGATACTCCTCGTGTACAGGGCTGTATCATCGGCTTACAACCCTGTGTGCAACCGCTGCGTTCGTGGCATATCTGACATGTATAGTGCGTACACGATGGGCCCCAGCACTGAGCCCTGTGGGACTCCGGTGGCTATTTATCATGCTGTTGAGGTTCCTCCTTCGATCCTCACGTGGAAGCTGCGTCCGGTGAGATAGGAGTGGATCAGGAGGACGTGAACCCCGGGACTCCATGTACAACTAGCTTGTAGATGAGTCCGTAGTGCCACACGCTGTCGAAGGCGCGGGATACGTCAAGGAGTACCACCCCGCGGTACTCCCTTCTCTCCAGCGCACCCAGCGCCTATTCCACCAATCGCAGCACGTGGTGTGTCGTCCCATGGCCCTTTCTAAAGCCCATCTGTTCATCGGGAAGTAGGCTTTCTTCTTCGACGTGCTGTTGCAGTCTCTTGACATATACCAGTTCGAACACTTTTGAGACCGTTGGTAGCAACCTTATGGGCCGGTAGTTTTTCGCCAGCCTGGTATCTTAGCCGACCTTAGGGATCGCCACCACACCTCCGCATGTTTCCAGGCAGATGGGTAGCGGCCGGTCCTAAGGCCGGTGTTGAAGATCTTCGTAAGCAGTTGCACGCCCTCTGGGGGAACCTCCTTCAGGATCGCGCCGCCGACGTTGTCGCACCCACCCGCTCTTCGCGGGCTTAGGTGCATTAGCTGCTGTCGAACCTCTTACTTGGTTGCTGGTTCCATGATGTCCTCAGGATCTTCTGTGGCGAGGTACCGGAGGAGCCTTTCTTCCACCATACGGAAATGTACGTCGTCGACTTGTTCTTCCATTGGTGTGAAGTTTGCCGTGAAAGTATCTGCAAGTACTCCGGCTTTGTCGTCTGGCTTGGCTACTGCGTGCCAGTAGTGGGGCTATTTATACAAAAATTCCAAATAACGAAAATCGGCAATGACATCTAGCACAACATCTCTAAATATACATCTGCAAGCACCGTTAACAATCGTCCAGAACGCAGAGCGCTCTCTCGGCAGGCTACATAAAAGAAACATTTGCTGTTTAAACAAAAACACCTAAGTTACATCTCCAAACGATCAAAATCTTCTACGCAGACGCACCACTCTGACAAGGATAGCTCGCAATGCATTTATTTAATGGAGCTGAGCCATGCCGAAAGTTCCGAAATTTAACACTCTCTCTCTATTTAGCGATCTTGCCCTGTTATGTTTCCTTCTTAGATCGAGGTCTTCTTAGATGCGCCTTCCGAGAATTCGGGTACTTTAATTTTACCTCTTATTTCCTTGCTACAGCAGTACACATCCCATCTAAGGAATCTCTATGTCCTGTTACGATGCAAACTACATTTATCTGACACCGATATTCCAGCGCCCCAGAAGACATTTAAACCCTATTGTGCAACGGAGAGTCGAAATAAAAGAAAAATACCTGAAATAATGTACCGATTTTCGACCGTCTACACTAAAACTTTTCGAAATTATTGGCCTAACAACACCCTTATTCGACAATACAGCAACCACAGAAAAGAGGTTACCTGCAGAAAAGAGGTTACCGATTTCCAGTTCGACCCGCCCTTTACCCACAAAATTGCTACTCCAAGTTCCTTTCTTATGCATTCCACTAATCCGCACTAAGATTTATTATTTTAATTACAAGTAGACGTCTACCGCAATCGAAGATGCTAACCTACACACCGCAACACATGATCCTATATAGGACATGGAATGTTTACATTTTTTTTTTGTTACAGTACAACTGAGTACATGCAACGTAATGTCCGCAAACACTTATATCGCAACCAACGCCCGCATACATAAATCATAATCTGCTCTCTAAGGAATGGATGGGAGTCACACACAGTACAAACACGTTTGTCTTGTGTCCGCTAATTTCGGTCAATACAACGATTCGAGACCAATCCCTCCAGGCTGTTTAGTGTAAAAGCAAATATTTCTCCCCACACTGTCTGTTTAAACCCGGCTTGCACATATGCAATAGCCTCCTTTTAAAAGCCTATGTCTTCGCCATATAACCCAGTTTTCGTTTACCCTTCTTCTTAGGACTTTTGGAATAACGTAGACGATATCTACGTCTGTGGAGAATAAAGTCCTGGAATGCTAAAAAATATAGCTTCTTGCTCGACTCTACAAGTAATTTACAGTTGAAACTAAAAAAAAACATAATGTCTGAGAGAGTAATCAAATCTAAAAGCGTTTGCACAGTACAACGGCGCACTTTGTAAATACCGTATCTTCTCTTTTAGAACACTTAAACAATCTTCTTGCACAATCCTCCATCCTGGTAATACCATCGTCTCGATCCAGCGAAAAAATAAAAGTCCTAACAATCAACTGCCTGGACTCTTTATAAAATCGATATCTTTGCTTACACCAGGGCTCGTGATTTTTCGACAAATTTATTTTGTTTCTACAATTCGACGCCAACCACGTTAAGCAGTCGTTTCCTCGCCCGCAACCACTCTGATATTGCTCCTTCCATCCGAAAGTCATGCTCGGATACGAACGCCACTCGGTTAAAGTGTTGTCCAAAAATCCAGGAGATAGAAGCCATCTACACGAAGCTGCTGCTGTAGTATAGATGGGAGCGCCTCCATTAAAAAACATCAATTAGCTGCAGTTTATAAGATATATACCCACAGGGCGTACATATTTTCCCCATGTATTCCAGAAATAGTAACTTCGTCTTATCTCCAGCGTTTGCAGTATCGAACTTGCTGAATTTACTACACACACACGCACTCCATTGGCTACAACTAGCGCACTTTAACTTACGAAACTATAGGAGTTTTATAAAACACGTTGATTTTCGACGAAAGAATTATGATTTACCGCAGCAGACACATCCGCTACATAACGTAATACACACCAGCCGCAAAGTAGACAACACTAGCATACGATTAAACAGGCGATGCTTTGACGAAAGATCACTACACCACCAAAGTCGGTTTTCTTTAGAGCTTTACCGAGACGTATATTTAGGGTATATCAACACTGTTTACTTAAATTCCGTCCCTTCTAGCCTAAAACACTCTCTGTAAGAGCCAAACATTTCCAACCCAGTAACAGAAGTACACCTGCAGTCGACACGAACCTGCAACAACAAACGAATCTAGCCATTCCAACTCGTTTTTTGTCCCAACTAGCATGCTGCAAGCTATGTATACGTTGGTAACAACCCAGACAGAGCTATCCTTACATTCGTCACTAGCCCAGCACCAACTCTAAACACGTTACCACAGATGGTGTTATAACCGCGATCAGTAACAGACAAGATCTCCCAGACACACAGCGTTTTAATAAAGTTTCGATCTCTCTCTCTCTCTCTCTCTCTCTCTCTCTCTCTCTCTCTCTCTCTACCCAATAACTACGTTGGTTGCTTGACCAATCCAAAACAGCCAACCACAACTTTGTTTCCAACGCATAGCTCGGCAGACAATATTTCTGGAACGCTTTCTGTCAGTCAACAGACTACATACCTCGAGCATTCGCGCACAAACCACCATCGTATTCCACTCCTTCTAACAAATTATTACTCTCGATAAACATCTGTAACACAGTGTAAAAAAAATGATCGACGTGCACACGCACAGAACAGCTAACAAGAAAAGATCTAGATCAAAGCCAAGTTCTTATAATCCTTACAGGCAGCAACGCAAAATAGTCTACACCATTTCGAACTAATGCAACACCAGATTTTTTTAACGATCTCCAATAGCAATCTTTTAGAGACTAAACATACGATTAAATGCACCTCCAACGTAGGTAACTAATCCGCTAACTCGATGCTTATCGACCAAACAACATTAATTTACATCTGCAATCATCTCCGATACGCTGCCGAGAGACGTCCATTCGTAAACACAGCTAAAAGAAGATATAAATGCCCCACATCCATGCTACTAAGTATCTATATGTAGTTCCACAATTGTGGATCACATCTGCGTTGCATCGTATCGCACGACTGAACAGTTCGAAATAGGTACTTCGCGTAAGCTAGCATGCATACTCACATTCCATGCTATTTCTGGCTGCAGGCGAGTGCGGACCTGTTGACTAATCGTAGACTCCGGTTTGGAGCATGTACGTCCTATACATGTAAACATACCTGTCCACGCTCGCACCTGACCTGGAGAAATTTTCGGTTTAATTTTTCCTGGCCGCACCAGATTCCGAATACAAGAGAGCTATTTTCGCGAAGATAGATTTAAATTGATTGTAACAACAGACATAAGAATAAAAAACGATCGAAATGCTGCAGCTATACCATAGCTCTTAATACACAATCATCCCATAAAGAGACAACCGCACACATACGTATTACCGACAAATACCGCAACATTTCCTCGCAGCTGACACAAGCGATGTTTTTACCGTACGAGCTGTCGTCATAACTTTTATACGCAGATACATATACAGGCAGTAGGATGAGCGCAAATTTGCGATGTAGCTCTTACAGAAACGAAACGTAGTTTTTTTTTTTTTTTTTTTTTTTTTTTTTTTTTTTTTTTTTTTTTTAGAAATTCGATAAGAAGAAGAACGAAATTTATACAAGATGAACCAATGTGCAATAAGTCGAACCCCACTACATGCAGCAATGTACCAAGCAACATCGATTTAAACGAACGCTTTGCTTAGCTGTAGAATAGAACAACACAGAATTACACCTCCCTAACAGATACTTTACCGATGGAGTTACTGCTCTCTGGTACAAGCAACATGTCTTCTGGTATCTTCTCCTAAACCCTGTAAGACCGAAACTTTCTACTCGAGACGCTAGACACAGAATACAAATCGTTCTTTATTATTCTTGTTATGTGTAACTTTAATTTTCTCCGCTGTAATTTTTTTAACTCGAAGTTTTAGATCCACATCGGCATCTCCTATTACCGTTCCAGCCAGAAGTTCGAAAGTTAGAGGGAAGGTATGTTCTCGAACTCCATTACGTATCTTCGTTTCCTCCCGCATTCCAACTCCTTTATAGCTCTGCATCTTCGGGCAATGCTTCTAGATGAGAACAACCGGGTATTTTAACTTTTCCCATTATTTCCTGTATAGCAATGTGTGTCCCTATGTCTGTACGTTATCAACTCCTGTGGTAATTTCTGTATGGAGCACTAGGTCTGCGACTATTGCAAACGATTGCTTGTTATTCCATCCGTTTTTAACTCTGCAAATGACTGTCCCAAGTCCTCCACATTTGAATGCAATGTAGTCCCTTCTCCAAACGATAATGCAATACGTTTTTCGTGCGTTCCGCTATTTTCGGTCAGTACACCGACGCGTGACCAATCTTCCTGACTGTTTACTGTAAAAATCAAATATTTTATAAGTCCTAGTCGTAACCATATTTCTCCACACCCTCTGTTTAAGCCTGGCTAACACATATGCCATAGCTTCGTCTTTCTCCAGCATTAGTTTGTACTCGTCCTTTATGGCAGTTGCTTTAGCCATATATTCTAGCTTCCTTCTCTTGGTCTCGATATCCGCCATTTCCAGTTTTCTTTTCGCGCACATAAGACATTAACTGCACGTAGCGATGTAATTTCTTTAATGGGGGATGGCTTAAGCCTGTGTGATACATTTACTCTTTTCGCTGGACTAGCAGAATGACATTGTTTGTCGGTACCAGACCTAATTCGGCGATATCTGTATCTGGAGGCAGTGTGGAGAACAGTGTTCTGGAGTGGGAGAAGTATGTTTCCCCTGCTTTAATGTAGCTTTTAAGTGTACTACTTATATCGTCTTTTCCGCTGTCAGTATTAGGAATCTCCACCTAATTTACAGGTAGACAATGGAAACTAAAAGCTGATATAACGTAACGTATAAGCTTTTATCGATCTGGAAGGTTTAACCTGTACACCGATCAATTTTCGGGTATTTTTATTACCCCAGTACACAAATTGCAGGACACTATTAAACACTACAAAGCATCTGTTGTCCCCTGATGTTTGTTATTCGCCCCCCACATGCTGGAGAAACACTTTGCAGATACCGTTTAAAAACATAAAGAGTCTTGCACAAGATCAAAAACACTATCCATCCGGTAATCGTATACTGTAATACCCCTGTTCTCGACCCAACCACGAAGTAAGTGCTCAAACGTAGCAAATAGATCTCTGTCTCTCTTTTTAGGGTAAATCGGGTCACGGATCACAAAATTCAAACCACAACCAGCGGATTATCCCCTAGTAAGACTCCAGGACGTTCTCCAAATTATGGTTTTGACTGATATTTCCAGGCGAAGTACTAAATAAGCTCCATATAGGCGAGATTCTCAATGTTCAGCCACTGCAGACATTTCTGACTGTAACAGACGTGTGTGCCTTTGATGTTCCACACAACGGTCGTGAAATGTACGAATAGTCTGCCCAATATACACCTTTTCACAGTGGCAGGGGATTTTATATACTCCAGGCTTTCTTAATCCCAAATCATATTTTACCGATCCTAGAAGAGCTCGGGGCTTAGACAAAGGCAATAAGATACTTCTGATGTCGTATTTTTGAAGGATCCTCGATATTTTTGATGGAATGCTTCCCGCATAAGGTAAAAATGCAACTGATTTTGAAGTGTCCGTGGGTGGTTCACGTGGTGGTCCAAATTGGAAAGCTCGACTGATTTGATGATTAGTATAGCCATTCTACCTAAAAACAACCTTAAGATGATCCAATTCTTGCGTCGAATATTCATAATTAGAAATGGCATAAGCTCTTTTGACGAGTGTACGTAGAACACCCAACCGTTGATGGGGTGGATGACCGCCGAAATATCGTATCAGCAGATCGACGTAATCCGGCTGCAAACCCGTGAAGAACAACAATCATTATTACGCCGGGAAAATCTACGGAATTAGAACTGATTTGTTGTTTTCCAGGCAGTTCCGTCCGCGATGTTGAGACTGGCTAGTTTTTAGCCCATTCCATATTCCTGTGCTCCGCGACCGCGTATTGCATGGCACGGTGCAGTCTGTTGCGATTTTTTGTCATCGCCTGGCGGGTGACGTGCCATTCTCGGACAAGCTAGTTCTTCTCGCGGATCATCTGCAACACGTTCGGCGGTAGCGGGAGGGAGAAGTACCGTGGATTTTCTAGGTCTGTGCGGCGTTGCTGGGTCGGCCGCGGTGATCGCAAGATGCGTGAACGTGGCGAGTGAGGCGTCCATGTCGGGATCGGGCGTCGCGGCGATCGTCTCTGCCAGATGCACCCAGAAATGGTCCCAGTGAGCATTGGTGTAGGTTTTACAACCTTCGGGTGGTGTGCTCCTGTCTGTGTTCAGATCGAAGATCACTGGTAACTGATTCGAGGACAAGGCCACATGTGTCGTCGCGACTGCGTCATGGGTCGCCCCTTTCATGATACCGATGTCTAGAACATTTGGACAGCTTCTCTTGGAATAGTAAGTGGGGTCGTAGGGCCCCAAAACTATTACGTTGTTATCTGAGGCCGCCTTTAGAAGCCTCTTGCCGCTGGTTGTGGTGACCCTGGAGTTCCACTCCGGCTATTTGGCGTTAAAGTCACCATCTAAAGAGATGTTGCTGAGCATTGACAGCAGCGTCTCGAAGTCCTGTTGTTGCATGGGTCTTCCAGGTTGTCGGTATGCTGCGATGAAGGTCACTTGAATCATAGAGGTGCTGACCGAGACGCCTGTTTCCTCTAGTTGCGTCAGTTCCGGAAGTTTCTCTTGGTGGTGCCTCAATGCTTCTGTCGTAGACCGCCGTTCCACCACAAGCTGTCAGTCTATCGTCACGATAGCATCTATAATTAGGTGCCCTCGTGTTGACGCCGGGCTTCAGCCATGTTTCACACACAACGGACATACCCACCACCTCGTCGGGCAAAAACTGCCTGAACTCGCCCTCTTGCTGCCTTATGCTATTTCCGCTCCATATGCAAACGGTGAGTCGAATGATTTGTTCAGGCGTCTTGGGTCTTATTTGCTTCTCTCAGGGTGTTGGCCCGGTTGGCCGCTATCACTTCAAACGCGATCATCTGCAGAAGTTGGCGCAGTAGCTCCTTGAACTCCTTCAGTAGCTTCCGAAGTTCTGCTGCTTCACTCGTTGCGATGGTTGGTGTCGGTACGGCAGGCGCAGGCGGCGGGTAGGAAGGGTCGAGTGCTCTTCTCTCGACGGACGGGGCCGCCTTCCGTGGCTGGGGTAGGCAGCTCCGCCCGACGCGACTGCCCGGAGTGTTGCGGCACAGTTCTTGCAGGCGTTACCCGTTCGCTCGCTGCCGCGGTCGCTGCTGCTGCTGCGGCGGTTGCGACGCTCCTTCCCGGCTGCACTCTCCTCGCGGGTGCTTGCCGCCCCTTCGCAGCTGCTTTCTTGAAGGCTATGTAGCCCCTGTACCTGACAGCGTGCTCTTCATTACAGTAGCAGCACGAAGGTGTCTTCTCGATTGGGAGCAGGCATTCCCGACTCAGATGCTCCCCAGCACATTTCACGCAGCGTGGAGGCATTTCACAATATTTTGCCAGGTGGTCAATTCCCTGGAAATTGTAGCATCGGAGTGGGCCTCTCCGCCTCCGCAGTTTTTCAACTGTTACCCCGTTGACACTGCCCACTCTTGTTTCTTGGAATATCTTCTTGTGCTCCGGGGTGTCGTCCAGTATCACCTGGAGGAGCAACGTGTCGGCGTTGTTCTTCGGCGACTTCATCCTGGATACTGTCCCTATTATGTACCCCCTTGGCGTCAAGCAGTACGAAATCAATCTCAGTGACCACATCCCCAAGGACGAATTTAACATAGAGGCATGTAGTGGGCCGGTAGTTTTTCGCCAGCCTGGTATCTTAGCCGACCTTAGGGATCGCCACCACACCTCCGCATGTTTCCAGGCAGATGGGTAGCGGCCGGTCCTAAGGCCGGTGTTGAAGATCTTCGTAAGCAGTTGCACGCCCTCTGGGGGAACCTCCTTCAGGATCGCGCCGCCGACGTTGTCGCACCCACCCGCTCTTCGCGGGCTTAGGTGCATTAGCTGCTGTCGAACCTCTTACTTGGTTGCTGGTTCCATGATGTCCTCAGGATCTTCTGTGGCGAGGTACCGGAGGAGCCTTTCTTCCACCATACGGAAATGTACGTCGTCGACTTGTTCTTCCATTGGTGTGAAGTTTGCCGTGAAAGTATCTGCAAGTACTCCGGCTTTGTCGTCTGGCTTGGCTACTGCGTGCCAGTAGTGGGGCTATTTATACAAAAATTCCAAATAACGAAAATCGGCAATGACATCTAGCACAACATCTCTAAATATACATCTGCAAGCACCGTTAACAATCGTCCAGAACGCAGAGCGCTCTCTCGGCAGGCTACATAAAAGAAACATTTGCTGTTTAAACAAAAACACCTAAGTTACATCTCCAAACGATCAAAATCTTCTACGCAGACGCACCACTCTGACAAGGATAGCTCGCAATGCATTTATTTAATGGAGCTGAGCCATGCCGAAAGTTCCGAAATTTAACACTCTCTCTCTATTTAGCGATCTTGCCCTGTTATGTTTCCTTCTTAGATCGAGGTCTTCTTAGATGCGCCTTCCGAGAATTCGGGTACTTTAATTTTACCTCTTATTTCCTTGCTACAGCAGTACACATCCCATCTAAGGAATCTCTATGTCCTGTTACGATGCAAACTACATTTATCTGACACCGATATTCCAGCGCCCCAGAAGACATTTAAACCCTATTGTGCAACGGAGAGTCGAAATAAAAGAAAAATACCTGAAATAATGTACCGATTTTCGACCGTCTACACTAAAACTTTTCGAAATTATTGGCCTAACAACACCCTTATTCGACAATACAGCAACCACAGAAAAGAGGTTACCTGCAGAAAAGAGGTTACCGATTTCCAGTTCGACCCGCCCTTTACCCACAAAATTGCTACTCCAAGTTCCTTTCTTATGCATTCCACTAATCCGCACTAAGATTTATTATTTTAATTACAAGTAGACGTCTACCGCAATCGAAGATGCTAACCTACACACCGCAACACATGATCCTATATAGGACATGGAATGTTTACATTTTTTTTTTTGTTACAGTACAACTGAGTACATGCAACGTAATGTCCGCAAACACTTATATCGCAACCAACGCCCGCATACATAAATCATAATCTGCTCTCTAAGGAATGGATGGGAGTCACACACAGTACAAACACGTTTGTCTTGTGTCCGCTAATTTCGGTCAATACAACGATTCGAGACCAATCCCTCCAGGCTGTTTAGTGTAAAAGCAAATATTTCTCCCCACACTGTCTGTTTAAACCCGGCTTGCACATATGCAATAGCCTCCTTTTAAAAGCCTATGTCTTCGCCATATAACCCAGTTTTCGTTTACCCTTCTTCTTAGGACTTTTGGAATAACGTAGACGATATCTACGTCTGTGGAGAATAAAGTCCTGGAATGCTAAAAAATATAGCTTCTTGCTCGACTCTACAAGTAATTTACAGTTGAAACTAAAAAAAAACATAATGTCTGAGAGAGTAATCAAATCTAAAAGCGTTTGCACAGTACAACGGCGCACTTTGTAAATACCGTATCTTCTCTTTTAGAACACTTAAACAATCTTCTTGCACAATCCTCCATCCTGGTAATACCATCGTCTCGATCCAGCGAAAAAATAAAAGTCCTAACAATCAACTGCCTGGACTCTTTATAAAATCGATATCTTTGCTTACACCAGGGCTCGTGATTTTTCGACAAATTTATTTTGTTTCTACAATTCGACGCCAACCACGTTAAGCAGTCGTTTCCTCGCCCGCAACCACTCTGATATTGCTCCTTCCATCCGAAAGTCATGCTCGGATACGAACGCCACTCGGTTAAAGTGTTGTCCAAAAATCCAGGAGATAGAAGCCATCTACACGAAGCTGCTGCTGTAGTATAGATGGGAGCGCCTCCATTAAAAAACATCAATTAGCTGCAGTTTATAAGATATATACCCACAGGGCGTACATATTTTCCCCATGTATTCCAGAAATAGTAACTTCGTCTTATCTCCAGCGTTTGCAGTATCGAACTTGCTGAATTTACTACACACACACGCACTCCATTGGCTACAACTAGCGCACTTTAACTTACGAAACTATAGGAGTTTTATAAAACACGTTGATTTTCGACGAAAGAATTATGATTTACCGCAGCAGACACATCCGCTACATAACGTAATACACACCAGCCGCAAAGTAGACAACACTAGCATACGATTAAACAGGCGATGCTTTGACGAAAGATCACTACACCACCAAAGTCGGTTTTCTTTAGAGCTTTACCGAGACGTATATTTAGGGTATATCAACACTGTTTACTTAAATTCCGTCCCTTCTAGCCTAAAACACTCTCTGTAAGAGCCAAACATTTCCAACCCAGTAACAGAAGTACACCTGCAGTCGACACGAACCTGCAACAACAAACGAATCTAGCCATTCCAACTCGTTTTTTGTCCCAACTAGCATGCTGCAAGCTATGTATACGTTGGTAACAACCCAGACAGAGCTATCCTTACATCCGTCACTAGCCCAGCACCAACTCTAAACACGTTACCACAGATGGTGTTATAACCGCGATCAGTAACAGACAAGATCTCCCAGACACACAGCGTTTTAATAAAGTTTCGATCTCTCTCTCTCTCTCTCTCTCTCTCTCTCTCTCTCTCTCTCTCTCTCTACCCAATAACTACGTTGGTTGCTTGACCAATCCAAAACAGCCAACCACAACTTTGTTTCCAACGCATAGCTCGGCAGACAATATTTCTGGAACGCTTTCTGTCAGTCAACAGACTACATACCTCGAGCATTCGCGCACAAACCACCATCGTATTCCACTCCTTCTAACAAATTATTACTCTCGATAAACATCTGTAACACAGTGTAAAAAAAATGATCGACGTGCACACGCACAGAACAGCTAACAAGAAAAGATCTAGATCAAAGCCAAGTTCTTATAATCCTTACAGGCAGCAACGCAAAATAGTCTACACCATTTCGAACTAATGCAACACCAGATTTTTTTAACGATCTCCAATAGCAATCTTTTAGAGACTAAACATACGATTAAATGCACCTCCAACGTAGGTAACTAATCCGCTAACTCGATGCTTATCGACCAAACAACATTAATTTACATCTGCAATCATCTCCGATACGCTGCCGAGAGACGTCCATTCGTAAACACAGCTAAAAGAAGATATAAATGCCCCACATCCATGCTACTAAGTATCTATATGTAGTTCCACAATTGTGGATCACATCTGCGTTGCATCGTATCGCACGACTGAACAGTTCGAAATAGGTACTTCGCGTAAGCTAGCATGCATACTCACATTCCATGCTATTTCTGGCTGCAGGCGAGTGCGGACCTGTTGACTAATCGTAGACTCCGGTTTGGAGCATGTACGTCCTATACATGTAAACATACCTGTCCACGCTCGCACCTGACCTGGAGAAATTTTCGGTTTAATTTTTCCTGGCCGCACCAGATTCCGAATACAAGAGAGCTATTTTCGCGAAGATAGATTTAAATTGATTGTAACAACAGACATAAGAATAAAAAACGATCGAAATGCTGCAGCTATACCATAGCTCTTAATACACAATCATCCCATAAAGAGACAACCGCACACATACGTATTACCGACAAATACCGCAACATTTCCTCGCAGCTGACACAAGCGATGTTTTTACCGTACGAGCTGTCGTCATAACTTTTATACGCAGATACATATACAGGCAGTAGGATGAGCGCAAATTTGCGATGTAGCTCTTACAGAAACGAAACGTAGTTTTTTTTTTTTTTTTTTTTTTTTTTTTTTTTTTTTTTTTTTTTTTTTTTTTTTTAGAAATTCGATAAGAAGAAGAAGAACGAAATTTATACAAGATGAACCAATGTGCAATAAGTCGAACCCCACTACATGCAGCAATGTACCAAGCAACATCGATTTAAACGAACGCTTTGCTTAGCTGTAGAATAGAACAACACAGAATTACACCTCCCTAACAGATACTTTACCGATGGAGTTACTGCTCTCTGGTACAAGCAACATGTCTTCTGGTATCTTCTCCTAAACCCTGTAAGACCGAAACTTTCTACTCGAGACGCTAGACACAGAATACAAATCGTTCTTTATTATTCTTGTTATGTGTAACTTTAATTTTCTCCGCTGTAATTTTTTTAACTCGAAGTTTTAGATCCACATCGGCATCTCCTATTACCGTTCCAGCCAGAAGTTCGAAAGTTAGAGGGAAGGTATGTTCTCGAACTCCATTACGTATCTTCGTTTCCTCCCGCATTCCAACTCCTTTATAGCTCTGCATCTTCGGGCAATGCTTCTAGATGAGAACAACCGGGTATTTTAACTTTTCCCATTATTTCCTGTATAGCAATGTGTGTCCCTATGTCTGTACGTTATCAACTCCTGTGGTAATTTCTGTATGGAGCACTAGGTCTGCGACTATTGCAAACGATTGCTTGTTATTCCATCCGTTTTTAACTCTGCAAATGACTGTCCCAAGTCCTCCACATTTGAATGCAATGTAGTCCCTTCTCCAAACGATAATGCAATACGTTTTTCGTGCGTTCCGCTATTTTCGGTCAGTACACCGACGCGTGACCAATCTTCCTGACTGTTTACTGTAAAAATCAAATATTTTATAAGTCCTAGTCGTAACCATATTTCTCCACACCCTCTGTTTAAGCCTGGCTAACACATATGCCATAGCTTCGTCTTTCTCCAGCATTAGTTTGTACTCGTCCTTTATGGCAGTTGCTTTAGCCATATATTCTAGCTTCCTTCTCTTGGTCTCGATATCCGCCATTTCCAGTTTTCTTTTCGCGCACATAAGACATTAACTGCACGTAGCGATGTAATTTCTTTAATGGGGGATGGCTTAAGCCTGTGTGATACATTTACTCTTTTCGCTGGACTAGCAGAATGACATTGTTTGTAGGTACCAGACCTAATTCGGCGATATCTGTATCTGGAGGCAGTGAGGAGAACAGTGTTCTGGAGTGGGAGAAGTATGTTTCCCCTGCTTTAATGTAGCTTTTAAGTGTACTACTTATATCGTCTTTGCCGCTGTCAGTATTAGGAATCTCCACCTAATTTACAGGTAGACAATGGAAACTAAAAGCTGATATAACGTAACGTATAAGCTTTTATCGATCTGGAAGGTTTAACCTGTACACCGATCAATTTTCGGGTATTTTTATTACCCCAGTACACAAATTGCAGGACACTATTAAACACTACAAAGCATCTGTTGTCCCCTGATGTTTGTTATTCGCCCCCCACATGCTGGAGAAACACTTTGCAGATACCGTTTAAAAACATAAAGAGTCTTGCACAAGATCAAAAACACTATCCATCCGGTAATCGTATACTGTAATACCCCTGTTCTCGACCCAACCACGAAGTAAGTGCTCAAACGTAGCAAATAGATCTCTGTCTCTCTTTTTAGGGTAAATCGGGTCACGGATCACAAAATTCAAACCACAACCAGCGGATTATCCCCTAGTAAGACTCCAGGACGTTCTCCAAATTATGGTTTTGACTGATATTTCCAGGCGAAGTACTAAATAAGCTCCATATAGGCGAGATTCTCAATGTTCAGCCACTGCAGACATTTCTGACTATAACAGACGTGTGTGCCTTTGATGTTCCACACAACGGTCGTGAAATGTACGAATAGTCTGCCCAATATACACCTTTTCACAGTGGCAGGGGATTTTATATACTCCAGGCTTTCTTAATCCCAAATCATATTTTACCGATCCTAGAAGAGCTCGGGGCTTAGACAAAGGCAATAAGATACTTCTGATGTCGTATTTTTGAAGGATCCTCGATATTTTTGATGGAATGCTTCCCGCATAAGGTAAAAATGCAACTGATTTTGAAGTGTCCGTGGGTGGTTCACGTGGTGGTCCAAATTGGAAAGCTCGACTGATTTGATGATTAGTATAGCCATTCTACCTAAAAACAACCTTAAGATGATCCAATTCTTGCGTCGAATATTCATAATTAGAAATGGCATAAGCTCTTTTGACGAGTGTACGTAGAACACCCAACCGTTGATGGGGTGGATGACCGCCGAAATATCGTATCAGCAGATCGACGTAATCCGGCTGCAAACCCGTGAAGAACAACAATCATTATTACGCCGGGAAAATCTACGGAATTAGAACTGATTTGTTGTTTTCCAGGCAGTTCCGTCCGCGATGTTGAGACTGGCTAGTTTTTAGCCCATTCCATATTCCTGTGCTCCGCGACCGCGTATTGCATGGCACGGTGCAGTCTGTTGCGATTTTTTGTCATCGCCTGGCGGGTGACGTGCCATTCTCGGACAAGCTGGTTCTTCTCGCGGATCATCTGCAACACGTTCGGCGGTAGCGGGAGGGAGAAGTACCGTGGATTTTCTAGGTCTGTGCGGCGTTGCTGGGTCGGCCGCGGTGATCGCAAGATGCGTGAACGTGGCGAGTGAGGCGTCCATGTCGGGATCGGGCGTCGCGGCGATCGTCTCTGCCAGATGCACCCAGAAATGGTCCCAGTGAGCATTGGTGTAGGTTTTACAACCTTCGGGTGGTGTGCTCCTGTCTGTGTTCAGATCGAAGATCACTGGTAACTGATTCGAGGACAAGGCCACATGTGTCGTCGCGACTGCGTCATGGGTCGCCCCTTTCATGATACCGATGTCTAGAACATTTGGACAGCTTCTCTTGGAATAGTAAGTGGGGTCGTAGGGCCCCAAAACTATTACGTTGTTATCTGAGGCCGCCTTTAGAAGCCTCTTGCCGCTGGTTGTGGTGACCCTGGAGTTCCACTCCGGCTATTTGGCGTTAAAGTCACCATCTAAAGAGATGTTGCTGAGCATTGACAGCAGCGTCTCGAAGTCCTGTTGTTGCATGGGTCTTCCAGGTTGTCGGTATGCTGCGATGAAGGTCACTTGAATCATAGAGGTGCTGACCGAGACGCCTGTTTCCTCTAGTTGCGTCAGTTCCGGAAGTTTCTCTTGGTGGTGCCTCAATGCTTCTGTCGTAGACCGCCGTTCCACCACAAGCTGTCAGTTTATCGTCACGATAGCATCTATAATTAGGTGCCCTCGTGTTGACGCCGGGCTTCAGCCATGTTTCACACACAACGGACATACCTACCACCTCGTCGGGCAAAAACTGCCTGAACTCGCCCTCTTGCTGCCTTATGCTATTTCCGCTCCATATGCAAACGGTGAGTCGAATGATTTGTTCAGGCGTCTTGGGTCTTATTTGCTTCTCTCAGGGTGTTGGCCCGGTTGGCCGCTATCACTTCAAACGCGATCATCTGCAGAAGTTGGCGCAGTAGCTCCTTGAACTCCTTCAGTAGCTTCCGAAGTTCTGCTGCTTCACTCGTTGCGATGGTTGGTGTCGGTACGGCAGGCGCAGGCGGCGGGTAGGAAGGGTCGAGTGCTCTTCTCTCGACGGACGGGGCCGCCTTCCGTGGCTGGGGTAGGCAGCTCCGCCCGACGCGACTGCCCGGAGTGTTGCGGCACAGTTCTTGCAGGCGTTACCCGTTCGCTCGCTGCCGCGGTCGCTGCTGCTGCTGCGGCGGTTGCGACGCTCCTTCCCGGCTGCACTCTCCTCGCGGGTGCTTGCCGCCCCTTCGCAGCTGCTTTCTTGAAGGCTATGTAGCCCCTGTACCTGACAGCGTGCTCTTCATTACAGTAGCAGCACGAAGGTGTCTTCTCGATTGGGAGCAGGCATTCCCGACTCAGATGCTCCCCAGCACATTTCACGCAGCGTGGAGGCATTTCACAATATTTTGCCAGGTGGTCAATTCCCTGGAAATTGTAGCATCGGAGTGGGCCTCTCCGCCTCCGCAGTTTTTCAACTGTTACCCCGTTGACACTGCCCACTCTTGTTTCTTGGAATATCTTCTTGTGCTCCGGGGTGTCGTCCAGTATCACCTGGAGGAGCGACGTGTCGGCGTTGTTCTTCGGCGACTTCATCCTGGATACTGTCCCTATTATGTACCCCCTTGGCGTCAAGCAGTACGAAATCAATCTCAGTGACCACATCCCCAAGGACGAATTTAACATAGAGGCATGTCTTAAATTCAAAACCGTACGGAAAGCAAGCAATAAGGCCAACAGTGTACTTGACGTCACCTCCAGAATACGGTGCCTTCCTGTCAAGGCAGAACGAATATATATTGATTTCGAATCCCTAAGGGTTAAATACTTCGCTATGGTATCGAGATGTTATACATGTCATGAGCTGGGCCACTCGACAAAACAATGCAAGCTAAAAGAACCTGTGTGCTACAGATGTGCCAAACCAGAGCACGTTAAAGCTGACTGTCAAAATGACGAAGTCGCATGCATTCCATGAATGTACTGTAAACGAACATGTAGCCACAAAGTGGGGCCAGACTGTGTAACACATAAGCACCTGTTGGACAAGATAATAAATAATACGGATTATGGATTTTAACTAACAACAGGAGTTACCAGGAAGCCACTGCACCCCACAACCTCAACAACACCACCACCCTCAATAGAGGAAAAAGTCACCGTCGACCAGGGCATGCTCATGGCAGCGTGCCATTGCGTGGTGCCGGCAGATGGGCTTCATCCACAGCCGGTCGGTGAACTGGACCTCGACTGCATCCCGTCGCTGGTCGCCTCAGACGTCGCACAACAGCAGTTCCTGTGCGCTGGTGAATACGTTGAGTACCTGTGTAGATGCGGTGCCATGAACCATGAAGACCCCAGAATAATGAAAAGATGCTTTCTTGACAGCATGATTGCACTAATTAACCCAAATTATAGGATAGAAGAATTAGAATTAGATCTAACTCGTACTAACAACAACACTGTATATATATATTTTGATAATAATGAACTAGATGTAGATTTAGATAGTCATGAACTAATACTACATGAGGATAAACAAATAGCTGACATGGAAACTCAAACAAATATAACTTACAACACCCAAAGTCACACTACACCTAAGGATAGGATCGCTTCGAACGTAAAAAAAACTATATAATTACGTAGGCTTCCGCAGCCAGAGTCAGGTGACATAAACGTTTTCTGGGTATTGTACCGCATCATGATGTAAGAAGTCTATTACTTTAATAACGTCGGTTATTAGTCATGATGTAAGAAGGCAAATACTTTAATAACGTCGTTTATTAAAGTAATAGCCTTCTTACATCATGATGCGGTAGAACACTCAGAAAACTTTTTTGTCAGCTAAAATACCTAGTTAAGCAAGTAGAAGAAATAAAAAATGGTATCGAGATCCTTAAAGTAGACATTAAGGAGGATGAAAAATCTAAAAGCCTCAACACCAAAAAACCAGAACAAACACTACACACAGACAGTAACATAGATTTAAAAAATCAAAGGACCTATTCTCAATCAACCTAAACAAAGTAGCCAAATGAGTAGTGGAAATAAAGGAAGGACTATAAATAAAAGATGAGAAATACAGGAGGATGAAATGAATAGTACCACCAAAGAAATAACACTCACTAAAAATGACTGCACTCTAAATGCTTCTACAACAAAAATATATAACTTAGATAAATGTAAACCAAAATAAGTCCCATCGCCTTTGTGTCTGGGGGTGTATTTGACTCAAGTGATAAGTACACACCTACACAAAGCAACACAAATACACACGAATACACCAACACACACCCACACCTCGATGCACCAACAATGACAACTAATACTGAAATTACCGACAACGACGTAATCCATACTGACAAGGTTGAAACAACTGTATCTGACACAGACTTTAATGCCACACCACCCACAAACTTAGTAATAGAATTAGACTTTGACAAACGACGATGAACTGAATATGAACTTGACTACCGGACAATGGAGGAAAATGCAAAACTATAAAGACTGTAAAATCCACATACCTTTCAGGCAGCCCTAAGACAAGCGACAGGACAAGTGCACCCTAAAGGAGCCAATGTCTGCTACCCAATAGCAGAACAGACAGACAGACAACCATCCTCCATTCGGACGCTATGGCAGCCATAATCGTCACTACTTCGCAATACACCATTACACAGTTATCCCACCTCTGTACCACGCATCTTGACACTGTGGAAAAAAATCATAGGAAGGACTAATATTCGCATTACATTGAGCCCTACCTACACTACACACACTGCCTAGGCAACATTAATAATTACAGGCACTTAATCATTGCCACAAACATAAACGCCTGGTCCACTCGTTGGTTCTTTAACACAACTAATGTGAAAGGGGGAAATGGTCAGCCAACATCTTGACCTCAATAACCTATTCATGGCTAACTCACACAACCAACCGCCTACTTACAGAGGACCACATGGAACTAGTAGTCGTATAGACATCACAGTTGTCAACTCTAAAACCCTTCCACTAGTGACGGGATGGCGGGTACTTGACGGTGCCATCCACAGCGAACACAATTCCATCACAATACAGCAACATCTACACATACATCGACGAGATACGACGACGACTCTGCTTCAACAAAGCGGATAGAAGCAAATTACAACAGATAATAGAGGACGCTCATATAAATGAACTAAGGGGAGCGGTGGACATAAGAGCTCAAGCTCTGACGACCATATTACAAATAGCGCAAAATTCCTCCATACCAACTGCAAAACTGAAACAAAAACAGATCCCCTTGGAACAACAGACTAACTGCACTAAGACAGGACTCAAGACGCAAGAGAACCGGGTACCAAATGGCTAAAACCGTGCAAGAAAAATGATACTGGCAATAACTGTATTTGACAGCAAAAAAGACTTACAAAGACGCACTCTTGCAGACAAGACAACAACATTGGAACACACACACAGAACAACAGATACAAACAAACATATGGGGACAACCTTTCAAAATTTACATGGAGCGCATCAAAACATCTTTTGTCCTATCGACACTGAAACGTGAAAACGGCGCAAACACTGAGGGATGGAGAAGTTCAGCAGAATATCTGCTAAACAAACTTCTACCTGACGACACTTACACAGATGACGATGCGTTCCACACAACACTCAGACACAACACCAACACTGAATATAACAACGATGCCGTCACCATTCCCTTTGCACAGGAAGAGGTTGCCATTGCAATCTCCAAACTAAAAAATAGGAAAGCACCAGGCCGTGATGGAATTTACTCGGAAACCATCAAAATGGCCTCACCACAGATCATACCCTTTATGACCAACTTATTAAATGGCGCCTAACGGCTGGGGCGGGTACCTGCTCCCTGGAAACTGGCAAATGCATTGATCATTAAAAAAAGCACCTGACAAGGACCCACTGAACCCTAAATCCTATAGGTCAATTTGCCTAATTAACAACGTGACTAAGATCCAGGAACGTCTTTTGTGCGAACGTTTACAGTAACACAGGGAGCTACTAGGACATAATCCTACGCAGTATGGTTTCAGACGAGGAAAATCAATTGATGACACCCTGCATGCAGTAACTAATATGGTCCACTCAACAACAGTCAAATACGCTTTGGCCATTCTTGTGGTTACTGCTGGCGCCTTTGATAATCTCTGGTGGCCGGTACAATTCACAAGACTACGGGAGCCAAGGGTACCTAAGGCCCTTCATAACAGTCTTTTAGACTACTGAAAAAATAGGGCAGGTGAATGACGCAAGGACTCTCAAAAAGTATTACAGCAAATAACCAAAGGGTGCCCCCAGGGATCGATCTGTGGACCCGTCTTATGGGACATAACCTTTGAACCACTCCTGAATCTACTGGGGCAACTGGAATTGGTCAAAGGAACTGCAGCGTATGCAGATGACCTACTTGTTTTGATTGCAGCTGACTCGAGGATGCAATTAAAACAAAAGGCAACACAAGTCCTGGCAACTATAGGTCAATGGTGCACACAGAACAAATTACAGATGGCGGCACATAAGACTAGAAGGAACCCTAATCATGGACCCTATAGTAAAACACAACAACATCAAAATACGCAGACAACACAATACACGTTATCTTGGTGTCCAATTAATGTACATATACGACTGACGACCGACTTGGTCACCAAGATGACACAAAAACTTGCCACGCTGAACATCACAACGTATAGACTACCTATACAAACACTACGTACATACCACATAGTCTTCTTCGAGTCAGTAATCTGCTTCGCGGCCAGTTCATGGTCACAGCGTCTGGCACTACAGACAAAGATTTCCACTGTAAGGAAAGGTCAAAGAAGTGTCCTAATAAGGCTAACTGGAGCCTTCAATAGTACCTCGGACGAAGCACCCTGCGTGGTACTGGGGATACCACCAATAGACCTTACCATACGACTAAGAGCTCCTAGGTATTGGCTGAAGGCGGGGAAATACGACAAGCTCCACGAACTTGTTGGACAAGAGATAACAGAACGGAGCTAAATAATTAAACGGAGAATGGACACATGGCAAAGGGAATGGGATAAGTGCGAATATAAGGGAACGTTTTCGAATGGGTCATATTAATCCCAGCTGGGGTATGATCCACTTCCTCCGGGACACGGCCCCTACCCCACATATCTCACACGTGTTGGTATCAGTGACAATCCATGCAGTACGTGTGGTGAAATTGGGACCCCAGAACACACTGTCATACACTATCAGCTCTACAAAACACACACACTGTTTCACACGACTAAAGGCCTAATCGAACTAATACGAAATAAGAACGGATGGAACACAATGAACAGGCTGACGGACAAAGTCTCACTACGGAAAAAAGACGAGTACACACAGAACGTAAGACGTAATGCAACACGCCCACAACACAAGACAAAACACTTATGATCTAACAGTGAAAGCGCAAACAGTGCAAATTACACCACAGATAACAGCCCCGACACAGGGGACTGTATAAACACATTGGAAATGTAACTTACAGATGTAGCTCATCATAGGAGTCTCCAGATGAGAAACCTCCAGGATGGCAGGGCTCGAAGTAAATTCCGAGGCCTCCCACCCTGGACTTTCCTCTCTTATTCTTCAGACTCTCACTTAAACTAATCTTTCTTGTATTATTATTCTCTTCCTAAAATAATTGATGTTTTTAAGTTGCTTTTCCATTTTCCTTATGATACGTTTTTACGTTTTTCTTTGTATTTTTTATCTAATTACTGCAAATGTATGAAGAAAATAATGTCTCACAGTCGCATAAACGTATCACATAGTTTTTGTAATGACGACCAGCTATATACCCAAAGGCAGCTGGTTCGCAACAAGCGTAAAATAAAAATTCACTCATTCCGGTGGTCGGCGGCGGTGCGGCGGGCGCAGGTGGCGGTGGGGAGGGGGGTCCCCCTGTGGTGGCCGTCCGCGTGTCAGGCCTGCCCTGCCCGGTGTCGCGTGCTCTTCTCTTGGCAGACGGGGAGCGCCTTCCGTGGCTCGAGTAGGCAGTTCAGCCTGACGCGGCTGCCCGATGTGTTGCGGCGCAGTTCTTGCAGGCGTTTCCCTCACGCTCGCTGTCGCGGTCGCTGCTGCTGCGGTGGTTGCGATGCTCCTTCCCAGCTGCACTCCCTTCGCCGGCGCTTCGCAGCTGCTTTCTTGGAGTTTATGCAGGCCCTGAAGCTGGCAACGTGCTCTTCATTACAGTTACAGCACGAAGGTGTCTTCTCGATTGGGAGCGGGCATTCTCGGCTCAGATGCTCTCCAGCGCATTTCACGCAGCGTGGAGGCATTTCACAATATTTTCCAGATGATCAATTCCCTGGAAATTGTAGCGTTAGAGTGGGCCTATTCGCCTCCGCAGTTTTTCAACTGTTACCCCCGCTGACGCTGCCCACTCTTGTTTCTTGGAATATAGTCTTGTGCTCCTGGGTGTCGTCCAGTATCACCTGGAGGAGCGGTGTGTCGGCGTTTTTCTTCGGCGACTTCATCCTGGATACTGCCCTTATTATGTACCCCTTGGCTTCGGGCAGTTCCTTTGGGTATTGGGGGGTCCATGCTGAAAGGCAGGCGGCGGAAAACTACTTTGAGCGTCTTTGTTGGTTCCGATGAATATGTGAACCAGTGTAGGCCTCTGCTCTTAATGAGGTCAGTGACGCTATCGTAGTCTTCCGTGGTTTTTGTCACGATTCGGTACATATCGTGACTGTCTGTCTTCGTCGTGAAGTTGTTTTTGACGACCGTGAGGATCTCCTGCTCCACATCCTTAAAGGGACCCGGCCACTTCACCATGATGGGTGGTGGTGGGGACCCCTTCTTTTTCTGCTGTTGGTCTGCTGTCTCCTCTTCCTTTCCATCGAGTTCAGCAAACCGGTTTTTGACAGCAATGCCTGCAGCCGTGGCAATTCGTACTGCTCTCCCTATCTACTTGCGGCTGGGCAGTTAGAACCCGTCCGCGTCAGTGGTCGTTTTGGCGGCTTTGAACCCCTTTGGCGACGCCTTTTTCTGCGGTTCCGGCTACTATTTGTCTCCGCCTCCAAGGCTTCTGTATCTTCTGCTTGCACTTAGTCGTTTGCCAGTATGAACTGGGCCGTCCGTTTGGCGGTATATGCGAAGACGTCGTTTAGTGCCGTTTCCGTCTGCTTTAGCGGTCTGAATTCGGGCCAGGTGACTGGGTCTACAGTGGAGATGATACCCTATAAGGTATCCTGCTCTTGGAGGTTGAGGTTTTTGGGTCCTTCCATGTCGAGTGCGCACAATACTGCGCAATCCCGTGGTGGTGAAGGCAAGCTTCTTCTTCTTGTCCCCTGACTGGGATTAAGTTGCTGTAGGTTGCGGACAGGGTGTAACCGCCGGTAATCTAATACCCTCCGGTCCGTGACTCCTCTTGCAACTAGCTTCCCCGTCCAAGGTCGAGGTCGCATAGCAGCTTCCCGCTCCAGCAGGGCCTTTTTCTGTTTTTGCGTCTTCTTTCTTCATCTTTCCGTGACGAGACATAGTAGTTAGCTGCATGCGGCCTCCGCTGGGGCATTGGCCGTATTACCTCGTCTCGTCTCGCTTGTTTCCCGCTCCTTGATCTTCTCTGGCCGGTCAGTCTTGGGCAGAGGGTCGGATGGGGCCGCCGACTGAGCGAGCTCAGTCGGACGGCGATCCGCCACTCTACGGTCGTCCTTTAATCCCAAGGAATCAGCAATGTCGAAGTCCATGACACAATGCCCGTCCATCTTGATTGGGGGGCCGGATGGGGCCGTCGACAGAGCGAGCTCTGCCGATCGGCGATCCGCCATACCCATCGCTTCAGCACTGTGCGCCATCTCTTAGCTCCTCTCCAAGCGGTGGTGAGCCAGCAACTTTGCCTTTTTGGAGTATCGTGTCCAGTATTTAAGCCCAGAAGGCGTTGGGCGCTATTTTTACGGCCCGCGCAGCTGGCGCTGCTTGTAAGGTATTGTCCCTTCACTAGTGCTCTGTCGGACGTCCGCGCCCAGCTCGGCCGCCATCAGTTGCCACGGTAGTTCTATCAAGCCCCACCCGCGTCGGGCACCCCGTTCGCGGTCTGCGCCCACATGGCGCTACTCCTGGGGCGTTGACAATGCCCTTGTGCTCTGACAGACGTCTGCGCCTGGCTCGTTCACCATCTGCAGTCGTGGCATCTTTCTGACGCCCGTCCCAAATCGGGCGTTCCGTTCTCGGTCTGCACCTGCTTAACACTGCTCTTAAGATGTTGATAATTTCATGGTGCTGCGACCAACGTCCGCGCCTGGCTCGTTCACCAACTGTGGTCATGGTAGCTGTCTGAGGCCTGTCCCGCGTAGGGCGTTCGTTTGCGGTCCGCGCCCGTCTGGCACTGCCCCAGAGGTATTGGCACTTCCCTGGTGCTCCGATGGACGTCCGCGCCCGTCCCGTTCACCATCTGTAGTCGTGATGGCTGTCTGAGGCCTGCCGCGTAGGGTGTTCGGCTCGTGGTGCGCGCCCGCCTGGCACTGCTCCTGAAGGGTCAGATTAGTAATGTAGCAATACTAGATGCTCGCTTAGTGTTTAATGGTTTTTATGCTTTCTTTTATAGGCTGTTAGTGATTGTCAATTAATTACTTAAACGAGTTGGCCAGGATTAATCAAATAATTAATGTTGTTGTGCTTTATGTTCTAAATGCTCTAATTGTTTTCTTCCATTCCTGGCAAGTTAGCATATTTTAGTGGTTGTTTAATTGATTTTATAGTACTATCAATTTTGTTTGGACATTTTATTATTAATAACCAGGATGTGGAAGTAAGATGTTTCTACAGGTGAGACTATTGAAAGTCTAGTAAATCAAGTAGAGCAACTCAAGGATGACAATAATAACTTATTGCAGCAATTAAGTGATATTCGACAGACGGGCACTATTCCTCCCACACTCGACTCATCGGCAGCTATTCTTGTGAATCCATTTGTGGCGTTACCTCACATTTCTGCTACACTTTATTACTATTTATTTTAATTTTATTTTATTGCTGTGTGGGCAGCCGTTGGCCGCCCAAGTTAAGATACGCTAGGCAGCAGTTACAGGCAGTGGCTGAATCGTTGCGACAGCGACAGATGTTCATCCCAACCGTGGAAAGCCCGCGGTTAGCAGCATTCCAAGTAGCGCGGGACTCCACCGTGTTTTCTATGGCGGGAACTGCCAGTCTTTTATGTTAACATTGTATTGTTTCAAAAGGCTGGACAAGAACTTCAACATTACCAGTGATTACATTCATGTTGGCAGCTGTCATGAGTAATAATATAATTTTAGGTTGTGTTTTCAAAAGTGATTTTCATTGGACGCTGGCATTCAGCCAATAGTGTGTTCGGCCGGTATTACACTATCAAATTATTTGTCAAAGAATTGGACAAAGAAAAATTGGACGCAGTGTAATGGGAACATCGTCCCATATTTCATCCAATCTAAGGCCACGGCCTAGATTTGATCAAAGAAATCGCTCGTCTTCTGTTTCCTGCAGTGAGAAATGTGACCGCTTGGAGCGCTAGTAGTATACAGCTTCCTTGGCACTACAGCTGTTTTATTTGTAGGTTAAATATCTGACATTACTTCGACATAACGTTCGTATTCGTAAACATGGCTAGTAGTTGAATGTTTGTGTAGTGTTTTCTAGCAACAACAAAATTAAAAAAAAAAAAAAATCAGATGGGGCGTTGTGTAACAGGTGACAAGGCCAATTCACACTGTCCGTCACGTCAATTGGCGTAGCCCAATACCCTGCGGCAAAAGTGAGGTTGAGTTATAATCCGTGATGTAAAAAAGTCATTATATACTATCGGAATTGAAGAAGTAATACCCCTAAATCTTAATACAGCCGAATCAGATTTTAGAATGTATGATTTTGGTAACGTGGTGTGCTAAGTTCTGGGAAATGAAACAACTTTCAAAATATCGACATCTGCTTGCAAGCGAATCTATGTACATATAAATACGCCAGCCACTTTTTGTAAGGAAATAAATAGAGCCTATTTATCATCAATGTTTCCACCCTTACATTGTTAATAACGTCATAAACAATTTAGATTATCCTCTTTGTCAGTGCTCACATTTTCCATTTAAAACGTTATTTAATGAAACTTGCTTTATCAACTTAACAATCTTATTCGTATACACTGTTTGAGTCAGCCTTTTTGTTACTCTATAGTCTATTGCAAACTGTGAAGGATGAAGAGCGACAAAATAATTAGCAGTGAACGGCCTCGTTCTGCCTCCCGGTCCCGTAACAAATTTTATTTATCTCGCTCTGACACCCATGGTTTCATCCAAGTGCGTTTCCTTTTCTTTTTTCCCTCCTCTTCTAAATGCAGACATAACGAAACTGTAGTATAAACAACAGCTGAGCATTACACCGCCATTTTGAAGCAAATTTGACAAAATATTGGATAATAGTGTAATACCCCCTTTTGCAATTTCATCCAATTTCTTTGTCAAAAAATATGACCAATATTTCATCCAATTTTTTCGTCCAATTCATTGTCCAATAATTTGATAGTGTAATACCGGCCTTAGTTTGTAGAGTTCAGACGCCAGGGCACGATGAGGTAGAAAGTACCAGTTACTAGCGGGGGCCATGGTGTAGGCCTGACGTAGTACTGAGTCGTCGGTCGCGAGTAGAAGTGGAAATTGATATGTAATGAAAGAATAGTATCGTGCCGACTAATATGGAGCCAATGACGCTCTGTCAAAGTGTAATACCTATATCTACGAAGTTTTCGTGAACTCTGCGATTTAAGCCAGGTTAATACTTACGAGGTTGCGACTACAAGTTTTGAATGTAAATAATAAGACAATAATTTGATTTCACAATTCAGAAAAGTGCTCAGCAAGGCTAATAATTCATTACCGCGTATTTCGTAAGACAAATGTCAATCTGGCTTCACAATAATAATCTGTTCAGAAAAATAAACCCAAAAGTGTTTTAAAATAGCCATCTTTAATTCCAAGTAGACAGAACCATACCTTCATTAACTTACAGTTTTGCAACAGATATTGTGACCTGCATATCGTTAGAGTACACGACCTGAGAAGAAGATTATCCAATGGGAGATGTAAATCTGAGGTAAGCAACATTGAATTGTTTATTGAGAGACAGTGGAAATGGGCACACGACACTGAGAGGTGGACAGTACTACTGTACGAAGTCGTAGTTTATTGTGTGTGTGTGTGTGTGTGTGTGTGTGTGTGTGTGTGTGTGTCCGCATTGCAACTAATTCCGGTGAGTATTTAGTTCCTGAACACTGCAAGTATAGTTGGCATCGCTAACGAACTGACATTTATAGTTAACAGGTCTGTAAGTGGGACTCAGCATTTAATTAACGCATCACACCCCGCGTGAAGTGTCAGAATGTTGTACATTCTCTGGCAAGCCAGGCGAGGATATTGTAGCTTTTTTCGATAACCTATTAGCAGCGGCTAAATACGGGTTACGGACAGAGGAGCAACTGCTACAAATGACGACGTTACGCCTTGTAGGGGAAGCTAAAAGCTCGTGTGTTGTATCATGAAGAGTTGCGGAATGCACTAATGTTTCAGGACCTATAGAAGGGGTTGCTAAAGCGTTTTCAATAACAAAATAGCTGTAGATTTAACAAGGAGAAGTTGAACACAATTAGTCATAGGCAGAATGAGACGTTAGAGAATTTCGTAGATAGGATTAGGAAAATTAATATTAACGCATAGCAACTGCCCGATTGTGACGAGGCTAACAATGTAATCTTGCAGGAAGTTGAAAATCGGGCCTTGGGTACTTTCCTACGTGGGTTACCGGTATAAATGTCCCGTAGAGTGAGAGACGAATTTCCAAAGTCTTTGAAACAGGCTATGACTATCGCCTCGGTCTAAGAGGAGATGTCGCAACAAGATCTAGGAAGCAGCGTAGTGTTTTTTCAGCAGGGATAAAATGCTTTAGGTGTGATCGCCAGGGGCACGTTGCGAAAATTGCAGACAGCCACAATGTAGCAACTGTGGGAGGTTAGGACACATAGGTAGGGCGTGTAGGACAAGGAGAAGGGCTGTGAATGAGAGACAGTTAAACAAGAAAGGGACCTCAGGAGCCGCCGGTCGGGGCTCCCACTAAAATTTCATGCAGTTATGACGCATGCAAAAGCGGACTGCTGGTTGCTAGGAATTGTAAAGGGAAGAACCATTAAGTTTCTGGTGGATACAGGGGCAAATGTGTCTATTATGGGCAGTACGTCCATTAGGGTAAAAAAGTTTACCCCAGCCCGTGATATAAACTAAGTGGTGTAGGGGGTGGTGGCATATGTTCATTGGGGCGAAACCCCGTATAGTTTGTTATTAATGGTATACAGTTTTACGAAGATATGGAGGTTGTTCCAAGGATACGTGGCAAATACGACGCAGTTCTGGGGATAGATTTCCTATGTAAACATCGCGCCACAGTCAGCCTCAGTCAGCAAACGGTGGAACGTTATTCCCAATGGGTGACACAGCTGCGAGGGACTTACCGTTGCAGGAATTCCCTGCACGCAATGAGAAATCAGTCAAACTGCAAACGACGTCCTTGAAGGTAGATTCGCGTGAGACAAGGAGAAGGGCAGAGTGCCGCTAGGTGCAAGGAAACTATTTTGTATATACGTCGATACCGACTTGGCAGCAGAGAGAATATTTTAAGTGGAGCCTTAGAGGCTAATGAAGAGTTAGATATGGCACACTGTTTTGTGCGTAGAAGTATAGTGTGCGTAGAAGAGGTTGACGGAACTAAAAAAGTACCGGTACTTGACAATTTTGGAGCAGAAGGAAAGGACTTAAGGAAGGTCATGTTATTGGCAACGACTGTTCAGCTGTTTGTAAATCAGCTGCGTGGTTATTAGTCCGTAGCTTACAAACTACTTAAACTAAGGTGAACTAACCTAATGACAACACAAACACCCATGCCCGAAGGGGTACTCGAACCCCCGACGGCGAACGGCCGCGCGCACCGCAGCATGGCGCCCAAGTACGCACGACTCATCAGCCGCAGCTTATTAGGAACCATAAGCGCTTTTGAAGAAGAGGATTTTGATTGGTCAGATACAAGTAGTTACATGGGACCAGCCACCTGTAAAACTGAAGGGCGTCAGAAAGCTTCGCATTTGGAATGAAGTGATCGAGAAGAGATTGAAGCTGTTTTGAACGAATTTCAGGAGTTATTCAGTTCTCAGGGACTGTTACCAGCGACTAAAAATTACGCGGCACAGAATTCCTACAGGTGTCAGCCCTCCAATCTGTAAGAAACCGTACAAGGTTGCGCGTCATCTGCAACCAGTATGAAACAAGGACAGGCGGTGTCGACTAACCATAGATGGACTATTAATTTGGAGTGCAGGTTGTGGTCTTTACGAAATGAACTGGGGAGATTAGAGACGTGGTTTACTGTGCTTCAAGAGAGAACGAGAAAACCGGAGTTATTTCAGGAAATTGCGGGTGAAGTTGGGATAGTGCAATATTCATTTCAACGATTAAGGGACAGGTTACGCGAAATACAAGAAATAGTCCCACAAACTGTCAAACGGGCCAAGTGCAGTTGGATAGACGCAGGTAGTAAGCTGTTAAAAACTGTTTTTGGAACAGCAGATAGTTATGATGTTCTACAACTGAACACCACTTTGCAGGAGTTAAGAAATGTTGCGGAGGTAACAAAGGCCATGGTGGATGGACACACGAAACTAATATAATGACTGGAGCAAACCATCCTCAATGATACTGGGCTCATTGAGAACATTAAGACAGAACTAAATAAAGGTCTCTTAACAACCACCACCAAATTGAACGCTGATCGAAGAGTATTGCAGGCACATCTACACACGGTAGAAGCAGAATTATCACTAGGTAGAATCTTACAATTGCTGACAGATTGGATAGTCGTGGCAAGGATAGACATGGAAGAACTAGGAGAAGCAATCCACCATGCAACGCGAGGTCATTGATCGACGACATTGTTGCACCAGCAACTTTTATATCACTACTGCTTAGGGTTAAGAAATAGTTACTACAGACATTACAGCTTATATTTTCCCTGGATAAAGCTCACTTACCACAATATTACCATTTAGCTACTGTAAATGTAAAATCATGTAACGCTAATTTAAGTATACATGTATCTTTCCCAATAGCAGATAAGACGAATATGTATGACGGTTATACGGTACATATTTCCAGTGAGATGGGATAAAATAGCCAAATTTATTCAGTTTCGAGCAGAGCAAGTATTTCTGGTCTCTCCAGTAACAAATTTCAGTACAATAATGGGAACAACGGATTTACGTGAATGTATTATTGAGCAGGTAATATTATGCCTGGCTCCTTAAATTAACCTAAGTAAAAGAAGTTGTGGAGCACAATTGTTCCTTGGAGCGGACGCATCCTTATGCAAACGAGAAGTATTACCTTCGACAGCTCATTTTTTGAACAAGTTGAAAGTCATTGGCTATATGCGGCACAACAACCAACCAATGTTTTTTTCTTATGTTTTAATAAAGGGACAGCTACTCCGATTCAGCATGTGAAACTTCGCGGAAGTGATTTATTATTTAATGGGACATCATGTTCAATTACCGGAACGTATTTCTATTTGCCCGCAACTATAAGTGCTTGCACTCAGATTAATGTTACATTTCTCTCGTCTATTGGTCAGATACTCCCATGCCGATTTTACCATCTCAGAACCTGTCTCACCTAAATGATTCACTTTAAACCTCAATCCTTATGTCCCTACATCTGTTGATTACTGGCCAGCAAAACAAAATTGATTCCATTGCCACAGTACGGCACGTTCTGCAGCTCAAATGAAAACGGCAAACAAAAATTATACGATTAAGCTGAGGTATTTCTGAAACCTTCTTGTTTGTACTTTTCCTTTGCGCAGTTTTCTTTCGTTCCAATCAGGAAAGATGTGATTTACCGGTACATCAAATCAGCGGCAGCTCTCCACAATACCCTATCCTGAGCAAGCCTCTTCATCTCCACATAAGAACGACAACCTACATCTGTCTGAATCTGCTTACTGTATCCACCTCTTGGTCTTCCCCTGCGAATTTTTCCCCACACACTTCCCTCCAACGCTAAATTCACAATTCCTTGACGTCTAAGAATGTGTCCTACCAATCTATCCCTTCTTTTAGTCAAGGTATGCCAGAAATTCCTTTTCTCCCCAATTCTGTTCAGTACCTCCTCATTAGTTACGCAATCCGGCCACCTAATCTTCAGCATTCTTCTGTAGCACCATATTTCAAAAGCCTCAATCCTCTTCCTGTCCGCACTGTTTATCGTCCATGTCTCACTCCCATACAAGGCAACACTCCATACAAATGCCTTCAGAAAGGACTTCCTTAGGTTTAAATAAATATTTCTCTTTTTCAAGAACGCTTTTCTACCCATTGCCATTCTGCATTTTATATCCTCTGTACTGCGACCATCATTTGTTATTTTACTGCCCAAGTAACAAAACTCATCTACCTCCTTTATTGCTTTGTTTCCCAATCTAATTCCTTTAGCATCACCTGATTTTCTTACAATGCACTCCATTACCCTAGTTTTGCTCTTGTTAATGTTCATCTTATATGCACCTTTCAGCACACTGTCCATTCCGTTCAATTGTTCTTCCAGGTCCTTTGCTGTATCTGACAGAATTACTATGTCGTCGGCAAAACGCAATGTTTTTATTTCTTCACCCTGAACTTTAATTCCTTCTCCAAATTTCTCCTTGCTTTCCTTTACAGCTTGCTAACTGTACAAATTGAACAACAATGAGAAAGACTACAACCCTATCTTACTCCCTTCCCAACCACTGCATCCCTTTCATACCCTTCAACTCTGACAACCGCTGTCTGGTTTTTGTACAAGTTGTAAATAACCTTACGTTCCCCATATTTTACTCCTGTTTGCTTCAGAACTTGAAAGAGTTTATTCCAATCAAAATTGTCAAAAGCCTTCTCCAAATCTACAAAAGCTAGAAATGTAGGTTTGCCTTTTCTTAATCTATCTTCTAGGATAAGCCGTAAAGTGAGTATTGCCTCCCGTGTTCCTACATTTCTCCTGAACCCAAACTAATCTTCCCCGAGGTCGACTTCTACCAGCTTTTCCATCCTTCTGTATATAATTCGCGTTGATATTTTGCAGCCATGACTTATTAAACTGATGGTTCTGTAGTTTTCACACCTGTCTGCACCTGCGTTCTTAGGGATGGGGATTATAACATTTTTGTTAAAGCCTGAGGGTACTTTACCTGTCTCATACATCTTACACACCAGGTGAAACAATTTTGTCATGGCTGGTTCTCCCAAAGACTTCAGTAGCTCTCAGGGAATATCATCTACTCCAGGAGACTTGTTTCGACTTAGGTCTTTCAGGGCTCTGTCAAATTCTTCTCTCAGTACAGTATCTCCTATTTCATCTTCATCTACATCCTCTTCCCTTCCTACAATATTGTCTCGAAGTTCATTTCCTTTGTAGAGCCCCTCTTTCCACCTTTCAGCTTTCTCTTCTTTGCTGAGAACTGGTTTTCCATCAGTGTCCTTGATATTCATAGAGCTGTTTTTCTTATCTCCAAATGTTTCTTTTATTTTCCTGTAGGCTGTATCTATTTTTCCCTATTTATACATTCTTCTACATCCTTGCACTTGCCTTCTAGCCACTCCTGCTTAGCCATTTTGCACTTCCTGTCAATCTCATTTCTTAGTCGTCTGTACACCATTTTGCCTGTTTCATTTACTGCATTTTTATATTTTCTCCTTTCATCGATTAAATTTAGTATCTCCTGTGATATCCAAGGATTTTTATAGGTCTTTCCTTCCTACCTATTTTGTCCTCTGCTACCTTCACTATTTCATCTCTCAGTTTTACCCATTCCTCCTCTACTGTTTTATGTTCCCCTGTTTCTGTCAATTGTTGCCTAAAGATCCCTCTGAAATTCTTAAGAACCTCAGGTTCCTTCAATTTATCCAGGTCCCATCTCCTTATTTTCCTACCTTTTTGTAGTAAAGCTCATAACCAACAAGTTATGGTCAGAGTCTATATCTGCCCCTGGGTATGTCTTACACTGTAGAACCTGGTTCCGAAATCCATGTCTTACCATTATAAAATCTATCTGGTATCTTCCGGTGTCTCCTGGTCCCTTCCACGTATACAACCTTCTTTTGTGATTCTTGAACCAGGTGTTTGTTATAACTAAATTATGTTCTGTGCAAAATTCTACCAGGCGGCTTCCTCTTTCATTCCTTTTGCCCAGACCATATGCACCTATTATCTTCCCTTCCATTCCTTGTCCTACTACCGAATTCCAGTCTCCCATAACAATTAAGTTTTCCTCTTCCTTAATTGTGTGAATAATTTCCTTTAGCTCCTCATATATTTCTTCGATTTCCTCATCATCGGCAGACCTAGTTGGCATATAAACCTGTACTATTGTTGTCGGTGTTGGCTTCGTATCTATCTTGACAATGATAATGCGATCACTGTGCTGGTCATAGTAGATTACCCGCATTCCTATTTTCTTATTCATTATCAATCCTACTCCTGTGATCCCCCCAATTGATTTTGTATTTATAATCCTGTACGCACCTGACCAGAAATCCTGTTCATCCTGCCACCGAACTTCACTAATCCCCACTATATCTAACATCAACCTATCCATTTCCGTTTTTAAATTTTCTAATTTTCCTACTCGATTAAGGGATCTAACATTCCACGCTCCGACCCGTAGAATGCCAGTATTGTCTTTCCTGATGATCACATCCTCCTGAGTAGTCCCCGCCCGGAGATCCGAATGGGGGACTATTTTACCTCCGGAATATTTTACCCGAGAGGATGCCATCATCATATGTTCATACAGTAGAGCTGCATGTCCTCGGGAAAGGTAACGGCTGTAGTTTCCCCTTGCTTTCAACCGTTCGCAGTAGCTGTGTGGCAAAGCCACATTAGCTGATGTTACAAGGCCAGCTCAGTCAATCATCCAGACTGTTGCCCCTGCAACTACTGAAAAGGCTGCTGCCCCTCTTCAGGAACCACACGTTTGTCTGGCCTCTACACAGATACCCCTCTGTTCTTTGTAATGTGGAAGTTAGGATGGAAAGTTTTTTTTACTGTAATGTTTTGGTGCAGTGTGTATGTAGAGTAGTAGACCACATTTCACGTATACAAACCTAAAAGAGAAGTGACAGTCTTGTTCAGAGTCAGGTGGTGACTGTCAAATACGGCTAGTTGGAAGCTAAACACAGTGGCGACGTGCGGTGGCCGTATAAATACTGGGTGGAAATTGGCATTGGCAGAGAGAGTGCACTCCGAGAAGAGTACACTTCGCCACCAGTTGCGGGTAGCGCTGGTTACCGAGCGGTGTGAGCAGACGTGGGAGATCTCCAGCTCCGGCCTACAGCATCGGCGGCCGCTAACAGATCGATGGGGCATCGCCATCTCTGTGTCTCCGGATTATGGCACGTAAGCAGCGGCAACGCGGTACCGGTGGTGAGCGTGCTCGCTGGGACGCGGACATGCAATACTCATCTACCGTAAGGCGTGGTTCGCCGCAATGGACTACAGCCTTCTGCGGGGACGTCGCTGCGCGCCAAGGAGCATGAACCGGGCAGCGTGGCCGAGCGGCGCGGGTGCGCTCTCGTCTAGGCCCGGGCGGCCACTGAGCTGTCGCTACCGGCAGGCAGTGCATTCACACAGGCGCGCTTCTGTCGAGATCACAAGTCTTCGCGGCACATCAGCAGGACGCGCGCTGCGCGTTTACTTCCACATACGCCCGAGAGAAAGTGCTAAAATGTATCTTTAAGCTATAAAGTCTGTTGTGTTCAGATTACTGTTTCATTTGCGCCTCTTCCGTGAGTCGAGGTTCGAATTCACGTCCCATAACTGATGACAATGTTCTCGCCATCCTGTAACCATTCATCCTGATAAGATGTTACGAACCTCTAATAGCATAAGACCCTCCCTTGCAATCAAAACCCGTTACAACACATGTCTTCTATGAATATTAGTAAAGTTTGGCAATCGTCGAACTGATACTGGATTAGATATAGTCACTTGTTTGACTTCATGCGCAAAATTGCGTCGAGTGAGCGTGAATTTCTGGCGACTTTGAGTTATTCTTTCTTGGGCAATATTTTGTTAAAACAAATGCAATTGTTAAAAACATTAACCCTCCGTCGGGCGCACCTCCAGATGAAACAAAATCAGGCGCACCCGGCCTGAGAGGCCATCCACATATTTTGTGGACTAGCTCCGCCATGTTAAATCAAATTCAAAATGCGTGTTGGCTAGTCTTAAAGAGGATCTAAAGGAAGGAATTACAGCAAACTTAAAGCATAATAATGGATTTATTGAACACAATACACCTTAAACTAAAGTAACCAAAATTACCAATTTCCCACAAAGAGCATTAATTATTGGTCGAACAGACATTAAAGGACATTAGGCAGTCTATTCTGACATGGAATCATCTTTTCTCGCCACATTTGGAGCCAAAAACCGATGCTATAGCTCCCAAATCAACAGCTGAAACACAGGTATGGCACAGAACGTATACATCGCTCAAGCAGATTGGTTGATGACAAGCTGTACATTCGTGATTCTTCATCCTCCTAACTCTGGTTTCAGCCACGCATGGTCGACATTTTAGCCATTTGGGAGATAATGTGGGAGAACTTTCCCGTTCCTTGTGGGGTAAAAATTTTTTCAGTCGAGTTTGCAGCTGAATCGACATTCCATATATATCCATAGCATACACAGGCTAAATTGTCCAGTTAGAAGTTGATGACACAAGGTTTTGCAATTGGTGGCGTCATTTGTAGCAATATCTTTTACACTGGATGTTGTGTAATAATGATGTGACTCTTCACACTATGAATAGTAGAAGGTATCTACTTAGACTGCTTCGTCGTCTTATCGTTCCTAAAATAAAAACTTCTCACATATTTTCTTCTCTTCTTCATATTCCCGAGCTGTTTCCTAAACTTCCTGTTCAGTTGCTGAGTCCTCCTTGCCTTCTCGTACCTCATCCTGAGAGTGGGTGTCTCTCACATCGACTAAATCTTCGAGTGCGGCCGGATCTTCAGCAGTTTCGTCCTCGAGGAGGCGCATTATTTCCACAAGATCATTGACTTAGAGGCATAATATACTTTTCTGGACATTTCAGCAGAAACTATGGATGTGATAACGCAGGAAAAGAAAGGAAAACTGAAATTATAATTCGATCAGGCGCACTCAGTCTGAAGGGCCAGGGTCGTCAAAGTCTCCTTTTTTTCCGAAGGTAACGGTGAAAATCACAGAGGACAGACTTAGTTTGATTGAAACGAAGTAATAAAATAAAAATATCTTGAAAATCTCACCTTAAAAACTGTAACGTAATCGGGCGCAGACGGCCTGTGAGGCCCAAGGAGTTCCCCGTGATCCTCGTGGAAATCGATGGCAGCCTGCGGATCGGCACTGTGTGAGGTTCCCAAAGTTACGAGAGTAAACGGAGAGGCTCCATGCTTACTAAGCAGACGTCTTACCGTTAGACGGTACCGTTAAGGCGCCTCGGAATCGTCTAAGTACGATTACCCACCACGTCACAGACTTTAGACGAAAATCCGTCTCGGATTGTTTGTGTGGTGTGGTGGTCTGACAGTAAGACGTCTGCCTAGTAAGCATGGAGGTCGAGTTCGATTCCCAGCCGTTTCGAAAATTTTAATTCAATGCTTCAGATTTATCATTAATGTCTTTGAAATATTCGAGACGAAAATCCGTCTCAGGGATTGTTTATTTCTATTTAAATGCAATTGTCTTCTCAAAAAATGTTCAAATGCTTGTAAATATGTCGGACTCAACTGCGTGGCTATTACTCCGTAGCTTACAAACTACTTAAACTAAGATAAACTAAACTAAGGACAGCACAAAAACCCATGCCCGAGGGCGGACTCGAGACCCTGACGGCGAAAGGCTACGCTCACCGCAGCACGGCACCTCAGTGCGCACGGCTAATCCGCCGCGTCACGCATTCTCTTAAGAATAATATAGAAAATAATTTTCTGAGCCATATTCAGCCAGGAAGTGTTAGGTTAATTCGCAAGTAAGAAATCGGCGTGCAACAAATTCTCGTTTGTTCGAAATCTTATACCCGAAGAAAAATTAATTATGAAAAACATGTTGTTGACATTTGTGTCCTGCACTCAAGTCATCAAAGTGGTTTAACGGCTAGAAATCGTTTTCTTTCCGGTCAAATATCTCATTAAAGCACGCACTTTTCCCAACCCTTTCACAGCCTCTATTTTCGGTACTTCTCCCGCTCGACCAATACGGATTTCGAAGAAATTTTGTATGAACATCGCGCATGTCCTCTATGAACGTTGGTGAAGTTCGACAACCGCATAAGTAATACTTTATGAGCTATTAACACTGGTTTGACTTCATGCGCAAAGTTTCGCAGACTGAGCGTGAATTTCTGGCGACTAAGTTCCGTTGGGCACGGACCGTTCCCCAAGCAACTTGCGTGATAAAGTTGCCACTGAACTTCGCCGTCTGCAACAGTTAGGTGTGCTAGAACCTATTACAGCAGGTCAATGGGCGTCTCCTATTGTGTTAGTTGGCAAACCCAATGGATCTATTCGCGTGTTTGTTGATTTGAAGAAAACTGAATTCACAAACGATTGTAGACACTTTTCCGATCCTACGTCCCGAAGATTTACTGGCAACACTACAGGCAGGTTTCTACTTGTCAAACATTGATCTATAAGACGCTTATCTTCAGATTCACCTTAATCAAGAGTTTCAAAAGTTTATGGTGATCAACACTTTCATTGGTGTTTTTTACAACTTTCCTTCGAAAGCTCTTCCGCACCAGCATTTTTAAAAAATATTTAGAACAATTAGTGTAAAATGTCCCCAGTTGTGCTTCTTATCGAAATGTTCAAATGTTTGTTAAGCTTATGGGACTTAACTGCGGGCTCATCAGGCCCTAATCTTACAAACTACTTATGAACTAACTTATACTAAAGACAGCCGAATCCCCGACGGGGAACGGCTTCGCGCATCGGACCATAGCTCCACAAAGCGCTCGGCCACTCCGCCACGGCCCTTCGTATCTGGATGACATTCTTGTGTTGATACATCACCTGAAAATCACTTCCGATATCTCAGGAATGTGTTTTCTGTTCTTGCTGCAAATTAACTGAAGTGCAATAGTGCGAAATGTGTGTTTTGTGTACCTCAAGTCGAGTACCTGGGTCATGTGATTGACGCTTCTGGCATTCACCCTGTACAAAACCATTTAGCTGCTCTTCGACAACTTCCTGTGCCTAGGAATGTGTGTGAGCTTCATGTGGTGATCGGAAAATTGTCGTACTATATCAATTTCATTCCGAATGTGGCTCAAATGGTCGCTCCCCTGCATCGCCTACGCCGGAAGCATGTTGACTTTCGGTGGTCACATGAATGTAGCAACGCTTCTGAGACACTTAAAGACGCTTTACTCAGCGCCCCATACCTTATGCCATTCGGCTCTGCCGAACGTGCAGTTGCAGTTCGCATCTAAGGTTCTGAACGACGCCTAAAGAAATTACAGTCAAGTTGAGAAAGAGTCCCTGGCTATCATTTTCGAATCACAAAGTTCAGTCAATATCTCTACGTTCGTAAATTTATTTTGGTTACGGATCATAAGCCGTTAACTTCGATGTTCCATCCGACGAAGGACATTCCAGATCGGACGGCACAAAAGCTTCTAAGATGGGATTTAATACTATCCAACTACAATTACGATATCGGTTATCGTCCGACATCTCAACATACCAATGCCGACACCCAATCTCGTTCGCCTCTTCCTGCTGATCCATATTTCCTTTCATCAGATGTTGCTTGTTGCTATCTGGACTAATCCGAGCAAGATTTTTTGCCAAGTTTTCCTTCGGAAGATTGCTGTCCGTCCCAGCTCACTGTCCACAATACTTCTGTACTCAATGCAGTAATGCGTTCAACAGCACTTGGGTCCAGCTAGTAGGTGCAGCTCCACAGTCAAACACAATCGACTGCCTGCTGAAGTGCGCGGGGTGTATGCAGCGGGCGCGAGGGCACGTGATCGGCGTCTCGCGACGTCTTGCGGGCGCTGCGGAAAGCCATAAATGTCGATGGATCGCACGGCGGCTGCCTCGGTCATGCGTCGACAGTGGCGCCAATAAACGGCGATAACTTCTGGGTTTGTTACTAATCTGCTCGGAATTTGGAATTGTAATCTGCGTTCAAAAATGAAGTGATATTTGTAGTATTAGCTCTTTCTTTGTCTGAGGACTTGTGTGCACAGATGCTGCGGTCTCGCCACACGTCTTTCATGCTTCACAAAGTTACAGCCTTACAAGAGTATGTCACACTCGCGAAACCCAAAGTTTAGTACTTTCTCCCCATCTTTATCTCATGTATACGTCAGATATGCCTAAGCCTGCAACCCCACCCCCAGTGCACCTATTCCAAGAAGCTGATGACACCGCATTCTTTACCCTAGCTTCCTCCCTCGCCCGCTCCAACCGTCTCCTTTTCACCACATGGTGCAACCAGTGACGCCTATCTATAAACCCTACCAAAAAACAGGCGATCATCGTAGGTCACACCACACCTTCCGTCCGTCCCCGTGATTTCTATCTCAGCCTCCATCACCATACCACCCACCTCACTCCTGCGCTAAAGTACCTGGGTCTCATTATTGATCGCTCCCTATCTTGGACTCCCCACCTATATACTATCGAAGACAAAGCCCACTCCCACCTCCATCTCCTCAAACTCCTTGTTGGCTCAACCTAGGGCCTAAATCCTTCCATCGTCCTTTATACGTACAAATCCCTCATCCATCCCATCCTTGTGTAGCCCATCCAGCCTGGATCTCTGCACCCCCATGCTTCTACAAATCTCGGGAGATACTGGAGCGCCATGCCATCTACCTCGCCTTCCAAATCCCCCTTTATCTCCCCTTCCCCATGCGGATCCTCTACGACCTCATTCGTTTCCCCCACCTCGTCTTCTTTATTGAACATCTTCGCCTCCGTTACCTATCCCCCAAGTTAGACCCACCTAATCCTCTAGTCCATCCCCTCCTCTCAGCACCTAGTCTGTTGCTACGCCTCCACCACTGTATCACCCCCACTCTACATCTGTCCACTCTCCGGATCCTTTCCCGTGGAAACTTCTGTACCCTCTCCCTTTCGCTGATGCTCTCCGATCTAACATCTACCCTTCCTATCAGCTATGATCCATCCCCTTGCTTTCTCTTCCCATCCTCTCCCTGAGAACCCTGATCATACCCCTTCCTCCCCTTCTGCTCCTGCTCATCATTCCACCCCACTGTCCCCTCCCCTCCCCTCCCCTCCCCTCCCATCCTTCCCCTGGCTTCCTGGGACATCCTCACCCCAGTGCCTCCCCCACTGACTCTGTGGTCCCCCCACCCTCTCCCTCTACTCTCATCCCCTTTTCCCCCCACAGCACATCTTCAGTAGTGCGAGTGCTCCACCGTATGTGGAACCTTTTACTGTACTTTCATGTGAGTGCTTCACTAAATGTGGTGGCTTTTAGTTACATTGTTTTATTTTAACAAAAGTGAATTGTCAACCCACAGCTGACACCATCAGTATTAATTGTGTGTTTTCGTGTGTATGGTATTTCCTCTTATTTCTTATCTTAATTCAATAATAGCGGACGGCCAACCAGTAGCTGCCGCCCAGTGTTATTTTAATTGTGTGTGTGCCTCTGCATCTGCTGCAGCTGTTTTACTCAACGCCGTCGCCATTTCACAGCTTTTTAGACGCTAATGTTTCACTCGGGTTTAAGTACTTTGTTTTTCTCCATTTTATCTCCTTGTTTTATTTGTAATTTATCTCGAACCTTTTATCTGCTTTCTATTTCATTTGTTTCTTCTGTATCAAGTTTTTATTTCTGTAGGCCGAAGAGCACCTGCGAACTCTGCCAGTGCGCCCTGAATTGGGGAGTGAAACAACAAATAATAATAATAATAATAATAATAATAATAATAGCAGTAGTAGTATAGCTACCAAAGTTCAGGACCACTGAGATTTTACCCATGATGCATTGTGCGAGTACCGTTACTCCCTCCACCCCTCCACCCTCGGTCACTTGTCCTTGTACCGAAGTACCGTTACTCCCCCATCCTTCCACCCCCAGCAGACGCCCAATTGCCCTACCTCCGCCCCCAATTAAATTAATTAAATTTGCATATCAATTTAACTGTAACAACCTATGTTTTTATCAGTAACAATGTCAACTGCCCCCACAAGTAAGTACTTGCCTGAGCACAGGCCCCGGCCTTGCTCCCGCTACTGCCTCCACCTCCACCCCACCAACAGCCCTACAAGTGTGCAAGTTACCTCCGTTTGAAGTAGCGTAGGACACACTTAAGTACGTCAGACTGCATTGTTTTGGCGTACACAGTACCTTAACGTCCTGTATCCAATGAGTTACCACAATGTTGTGTATACGGGTTCAAGTCCAAATTGACAAAATTACGTCTCTATCATGATTTAGATGAAGCTCTTAATTTTTTTGACATCGTAATACTGAACCACTCAAGATGGTGATAGATTCGCCAAAATGCTCTATGGATGGCAGTACCGGACAAAACTCTTCTTCCTCTAACCTGTGAGTACACTCTCTTCCAATCGAAGTTTTCTAGACAACCGTTATTTCGTCAAAGATGATGTCTGTGCGCAGATTTTTTCCAAACATTACCGGCAGTGACGACTGACAGTATTCGACTACTGGTTGGGACGAGTTTTTACTATAAATATGACTGCATGAATGATCCGATAGTCACTAGCATGACAACAAGTTATTATGATCTTTAGTTCCAGTGTCAAGTGTCCTCCCACTGCTCCAATCTCGGACAATGTAACACAGCTGTAGTAGCTATAGTGTTCACCTCCTCTCTCTGGCCATTATCTATCAAAGCTCCTCTACAGTCTATGTACTGTGTGCAATTCGCATGATCCACAGGGAACAACATTTCCAGTCGCACCTAAAAAGAGGTCAATGTTTCATGGAACATTGAGATGTGACACTTTCTTATTTTTATTTTATTTTATTTTTTATATTTATATTTATTATTAGTAGTAGTATACCTACCAGAGTTCAGGACCACTGCATTCTACCCAAGATGCATTGCGTGTCTTACCGTTAGTCCCCTCACCCCTCCACTAACAGGCACTTGCCCGTCAGCCGAAGTACAATTAGTCCCCCCCACCCCTCCACCCCCAGCAGACGCCCAATTGCCCTACATCGCCCCCAATTAATTAAATTAAATTTGCAAATCAATTTAATTGTAATAACCTATGTTTTATCAATAACAAGGGCAACTGACTCCACAAGTAAATACTTGCATGAGCACAGCCGCTACCCCCACACCCGCCACCGCCCACACCTCCACCCCACTGACTGATTGCCGCCCCCACGCGACCCGGTCTGGCACTCAAACCCCCGCCCCCCCCCCCCCCCAAAAAAAAAATATTTTTTTTGCGAAAGTTATTACTTATCGACGTACACCAACATTGGAGTTTTATCTTCGGACAGTACAATCACCTGGAATAACATCGAACATGTCCACCTTCACAAGTAGACACTTGTGCGAGTGCCACCCCCACCTCCGCCCCCAGGCCATCCACCACTGATCCCTATTACTTTTCCATATCAATTTCATTTATGCATTAACAATTAAAACATTGTTTATTAAATATGTATATCCGTTTAATAGTAACTTAATGGCAGCCACCACCACTCGCGCCCTCGCCCCCGCCGTCTCCCACACCGACACACCTAAAGATCGCCGCCCCCGAGCGACCTGGTCCAGGACTCGAACCCGCGCCCCTAGAATTTTTTTTTACAAAAGTTATTACTTATAGACGTACACCAACACAGGTTAAGAGGTGCCCATTATTCCGATGCTAAATGTTTAAAAAAAATAATAAAATGTTATGATATTTTAAGCATTTTCTCTCAAAGCTCTTGGCATAGACTACATATACAACAGCCGACAGACGTGTTGAATAATAGTGCAGAATAGATATAAACGTGATGTAACGGTAACGAATACCACAAAATTACGTATCCATCTTAACAAAAATAATACTCTTTCGATGTCCAGATAATTTAAAAACAGTCCCAACCAGAGTCAAGCATTTGGACTACCCAAAAGAAAGAAATGTTCCGATTTGGAACTCGACCGCAACCTTAGATCTATAAGCGAAATGAATGTATCTCTCCGTTTAGAGCCGGCCGCGATGGCCGAGGGGACTGAGGCGCTCCAGTCACGGTCTGCACGGCCACTACAGTCGGGGGTTCGAATCCCCCTCGGGCATGGATATTTGTGCCGTCCTAGTTCGTAAGTAGTTCATAAGTAGTTTGTACGTTTAGGGACTGATGGCCCTGTAGTTAAGTCCCATAAGCTTAACAAACATTTGAACATTTTGAATTTTCTCCGTTTAGACTATGTCTGCAACAAATGATGAAAGTGTTAAAAAATAGCGTGCATTAGATAATAAACGGAATGTAACGGTAACAAACGCTACAAACGTGTATGTCAAACACTCTTTCGGTAACACAACAGCAACAACAACAGCAGCAGAAGACGGCATATTGTTTATAAAAAAAATCGAATTTACTAGTGGAAATAACGAAAATCGGCAAAGACATCTAGCACAACGTCTGCGTAGAAAATAAAGATTTCGAACCCTGCAGCATACACACATGGCATTTTACCGAACATAACGAAAGCCACTCTGTCAGTCAGCCACCATTACACCAGCACCAAGCTGTTAGGAATGCGTCTAAATATACCTCTGTAAGCCCCGTTAAAAATAGGTCAAATGGTTGTTAAGTGTATGGGACTTAACTACGGGGTCATCAGTCCCTGAACTTACAAACTACTTATCAACTACCTTATACTAAGGACGGCACAAATATCCATGCCCGAGGGAGATTCGAACCCCCGACTGTAGTGGCCGTGACTGGAGCGCCTCAGTTCCCTCGGCCACCGCGGCCAGCGTTAAAAATAGCCCCGAACGTAAACCAAGGAGTAAAACACACACACACACACACACACACACACACACACACACACACACCACACTGTGCTCTCTCGGCAGGCTACATAAAACAATGATATGCTAACTGTTTAAACCAAATATCGTATGTTTTAAGCATTATCTCTCAAAAACATCTGAGCTACATATCCAAACGTTCAAAACCTACGCAAGACCACTGCAGACACACCACTTTACAAAGGATAGCGCGCATTGCATTTATTGAAACGCAATACGATGGAGCTGAGCCAGGCCGAATGTTCCGAAATGTAATACCCTCTCTCTTTAGCGATCTTGCCATGTTACGTTTCCTTAGATCGAGGTATAGTTTCCTCACATCCAGTATTTCTACAGGTCAAATACCGATAATCGAGCACCCCAGAAGACATTTAAACTCTATTGTACAACAGAGTCGCAATAAAAAAAGTGCGTGAAATAATTTACCGATTTCCGACCATATACCTAAAAAATTATTTACTTTTCGAAAGCATTGACCTAACGAAACCCTTCTTCGAAAAGACACCCGAAAATACAGCAACCACGGAACCGAGGTAGTACTTTACCCACCCGATAACTAGGAAGCAACACACAACAGCTTTTCAGTTCTGTAGAATAAGTTCGACCTGCACTTTACCGAAAATGTAGACAAAAATTCTTACCCCAAACCCAAAACAAGCTCCTTCCCTATGATTTCATTTTTCATTCCACTAAACCAAACTCGGATCTACCTTTCCACTACCTTTCAAATAACTTTACACCACCTTGTTGCACGTAAACACCTACCAGTATTCCACCCCACTCGACAGGTGCACCGAAAACGAAGATGCCTAGAATGCTGGCCTACACACCGCAACACCAGAAAAATTTATAGCCATCACCGGAAAACACCAACAAACCTCACATTTTACGAAGTCGTATGTCAAAGTACAGACGATGACAGATGTTCCGTCCTTATAATAATAGTAGACAATTCTTAAACACAACGAAATTTAGTAGACCCTATAGATGTAAAAACATTCATCAACGAGGTCGTCTGAGCTATCATCCTCTCTCGGAATAGTACTACACAAACAAAACCGTTTAAACCAACAACTTAAAGACGTAAGTAGTACACCTTAGGTCTCCAAAACGACAGCACACAGTTAGAGAAGAGAGTCAAAAACCGCAAACATCCTATTGGGCAGATGAATTCGCTAGATTTACAGGAACACCTGTCAATTTTCAGTGTTCTGATTAACCAAACAAACAATTTGCAAAAAACAACACGACTGCTCTCTAAGGAATTTGTTAGCCGAGGCCGCATGGATGGGATTGACACACAGTACAGAAAAATAAAATGTTTGTAAAGTCTATGGGACTTAACTACGGGGTCATCAGTCCCTAAACTTACAAACTACTTATGAACTACTTACGAACTAGGACGGCACAAATATCCATGCCCGAGGGGGGTTTCGAACCCCCGACCGTAGTGGCCGTGCGGACCGTGACTGAAGCGCCTTAGTCCCCTTTTTTTTTTTTTTTTTGGCTCTTCTGGTAGATCTATGGGTCGCGGTGGTTCGTTTAGTTTGTTCGTTGATGTTCGAAGTGTTCTTGGCTCAGCTTTTTTATTACAGAGGGCGTTGAGCCCCCTGACCGGGCGCGCTGAGCCACGGCGCCCGGCTCCCCTCGGCCACCGCGGCCGGCACAGTACAGAGATGCACTTTGTAAATATTGGCTATCCTCGCTTCTTAGCCATTCCGAAAGTGTATATTGTAGCCTCCAGTCTGGCAATGCCAAATGAAGAGGTAAAAGTATCCCGCCTGTTATAAAATCGATAAGGGGACTACCTGTAATTTTATTATAAGGTAAAGCCAAATTATTTGCATGTTCTCCGGAGGTTCCTAGCCTAGTTTCTCCAGTATTCCGATTGCTCTCACACAGCTGCCGCCAGGTAGGAGAAATGGTAACTTCGCCTCCTCTCCACGGCTTGCGATGACGAACTTGTCGAATTTTTACGCATATATCAGTTAAAAGATCAGCGATAATCCTAAATCCACTTCTTTAGAGGTCTATCACAACACAACATCATCCAAAACTGGAAATACACTGTATCGCATATTTTAAACACTTTTTACTTAATTTCTATCCCAACTAGCCTGCGACACTGTGTAACAACAACCATCTCCAACCCATTGACCGAACTACAGCAAAAGGATCTAAACATCTCAGCTCTTTCCTACTAAAGTTCTAAACTAACTAGCAAACGACAATATCGGTAACTCTGCGTCGTTGGTGGATCTTTCTCGAACATCTAACCATTTGATCTTGCATCTTTTTGCACTCCATACTCCACCAGACACTGTTTCTGAAACGTTAGCTAGCAGTCACTAGACGACATACCTCGTACGTTTGACAAAGCCATCGTATCCCCCATTCTAACAAATCAATACTTCCGATAAACATATGTAACACACCCAATTACATCGTAAAACTGACTAACAGACATAGAACAGCTAACAAGAAACGATCAATATCAACACCAAGCTCTTTTCTTTATGTAGATATCTAATCCTTACCACTAATAAAGAAAAAACATAGTCTTGACCATTTCGACCTAATACAACACCGAACATTTTTATCGAACTCCAAGAGCAGTCCTTTAGAGACTAAACAAATGATTTAACACGCCACCCAACGTAGGTAACTACCCAGCTTTAAATCACCTAACCCTAGGATTTATTGAAATCGATGCTTCTCGACCGAGGAACAATAATTTACCACAACAAGCATCTCCGCTACGCTAACGAGAGACGACCAGTCGTAAAGTAAACAGCTATAACAGCGCTCTCAATGCAACATCGACACTATAAAGGCCATCTCTATAGGCCATAAAGAGACATCCGCACACAATCGTATTACTGACAAATACTGCAACACTTCTATGAATCATTTCCTTGCAGGTGACACAAACGAGGTATTTACTGTAGGGGTTGACTACAACAGCCGTTGTAACTTCATGATGAAAATATATTTAGCGATAACCTATTTAACACACACACACACACACTCACAAACGGATGAGCGTTAAATTGTGATTTAAACTAACGCTTGCTTAGCTGCAGACTAAAACAGCACAAAAGTACATCTCCGATAACTGACCAACTAACAGATACTCTACCAATCGAAGCACTCCTCTTCTGACACAGAATCTGTCTTCCGGTACTTTCTCCTAGATCCATTGACCTGTAAAACCGAAACGTTCTACACGAAAAGCTATAATTCTTAACAAGAAATAGCTATTGCAGGTGCAAACTATTACATATTTCAGGTAATCACAAGGACGTTGTAGTGCTCCTCAACACACTTGATCCCTCTACAGATCTTATGACCTACAGTAAATACCTTGTAGTGTTGGTCTATATACACCGCGGAAGAGTAAAAGGCTCTTTCCACAGAGGGAAGAAACCTAGAATGCGTCTAACTCGATTCCCACATCACGAAAAAGATACTGTCCTAGAACAGCTTACAACACATCAGATCAACTCTACATCTTTTTAGGACAAAGCGATCCACAGATCGATGATTTTCACATGAAAAATATGGGATTATAACATACTCAACCTTTTTTTAGGACAAAACGAATAAGGCCTAGTAAGACACACAAATGTCACTCGAAATGTGCTTTTTGCATGATCATTCTATACGAAGAACCACGTTTTCCACCAATCTTCATACAAATCAGACCCAGTGCCATTCGTCATATGTTCTACAGCAAACAACAAGTAACGTTTGTATATGTAATTTATGCGCACGAAAGGTAAAGTTTAGACGAGCGTACCATCTAGGTTGTTTATATGTCACATCCTGCATCGCGAAATATACACAAGGCTACGGAAAAAAACACAACAGACCCAGTTCTATCCCTTGACAATATCACACAACTGGCCGTTGTTCAAATGTTTGTTAACTTATGGGACTTAACTACGGGGTCATCAGTCCCTAAACTTACAAACTACTTACGAACTACCTTATACTAAGGACGGCACAAATATGCATGCCCGAGGGGGGATTCGAACCCCCGACCGTAGTGGCCGTGCAGATCGTGACTGGAGCGCCTCAGTCCCCGCGGCCACCGCGGCCGGCCGGCGAACGCAAGTTGACTGGCCGGTCGCTACGAGGTGGTGGGCGTGCCCCAGCCAGTCAGCTGGCGACCGCGGCCTCTCGGTGCGACGTAGGCACGGCCAGTTGAGACGCCTTATCTTCTTGGCGGTGTTGCTTAGTTCGGCTTCGTATTGCTAATGACAACAGCTGTTTCCCGGACGTGTATGGATACGCCAGCCCCATTCACCGCTCTGCGCCGCTTGCCCCGTCTCGCTGGGTTCTCTGCGTTGCGATGGTCGTCTAATAGCTGCTATTGAAATGATGAAATTGGTAATCCCTTGGACCGCACACAACGACGTTAATTTTCACTTCCACACTTCTTTCCTTTACGTGCCTTCACTGTTACTACTTCCTCAACTTATAAAAAGAAATTTAATTTGTGGTGTCTGATTTCACAGTTCAGTTAACATCCACTACAGTTCAAACTGTTCAACAACAAATCAAATTCAATTCAGTGTTCAGTTATTCATTGGTCGGTCCCTTTAGATCATCAATAACGTCTCGCCATGTTTTACAGATCACAGTTACGGCTAATAACTTCTGGCCTTATCTCCTCAAAGCACTTCACTTCGAATGTTCCCCACTTACAGATGTCATGTACGGCAGGGGGATGAACAAATGTGCATTAATTATGTACAGAGATTTGCTTTGATAGATCGTCTCTCCCACATATCTTCATTCCGTGACCTCCTCCATGTTACGATGAATTTCGAATAACTGAATTCGGTTGTAACGAAAGTGCATAACTCGTGCTGTAGTTGCTTTCACTATCCCTCGGTGAAAGTCAAATAACTCTAAATAAAATGATCACCAATCTGTTGTCTTCACAGATTGTTTCCCCAGCGCAGAAGAGTGCGTGCAGTTCGTTGTTGGGTTAATTAGCGAGAAAGCTGTCTTATAAAACACATGTTTGAAGGATGCCACTTTGTTTACTTACGAAGAAACTGAAAAGTTGCTAATTTAACAAAATGAAACTGATTAGCATGACGATTGATGTTGCTCTAAGAAGACTGAGCCGGCTGCGGTGGCCGAACACTCTACGGCGTGCCAGTCACAGTCTGCACGGCCATTACGGTCGGGGGTTCGAATCCCCCCCCCGTGCATGGATAATTGTGCCGTCCTTAGTATTAGCTAGTTCATAAGTAGTTTGTAAGTTTATGGACTGATGACCCCGTAGTTAAGTCCCATAAGCACTACAAACATTTGATCATTTGAAGATCATTAAGAAGACTGACGTTCACTATTATGTGACCTATTACTACTTTATGACCGTCCGCATTGGACAGAGGGTCTATCTGTGATGACTGCCGAAACCGGAGTGTCTAGCAGCGCAATTCACTTCGGTCTATTGGCGCGCTAAATCGCACCAAAACATGGGCGAAGCGTTTCATGTGCTTTTTCGTTTTACTTTTGTTTATTGATCAGTATAATTTTAAATGATCGAAAAAAAAACATAATGGTAGTTTGCCATTGAGAGATAACGTCTTCAGGAAATCAAGTAAATATGAATAATAAATATATTTATTTTAGTAAAGAAGAAATTAGATTGTGGCGTCTAGCCTCCATATGAACTTACCAATCACAACAGAGCATTATAACTTTACTTTCAAACGGAAATAGTAGCTATTGTACCTCCTGTTAGCGGTACCTCACCCCACTCCGTGTCAGCTGCATGCAGCTCTGACCTGACTTGCTCCAAAGAAAGGATTATGGTGGCTGGAAGCCAGTATTATAACAACGAACTCTCCCCATTATGGAGTTCCTTCTCATTCTAAGAACGCTGTCGCCGGTGGAGAGATAAGCTGTGCAAAGTCGTGCCGTCTTTGCTTCCAGGTTTCGCTAACAAGCTGTCCTTTGAGAAGGAAATGTAGCATTATCGACAAGGCGACCCTACCTTCAAGATTTCTCAATACCAAGCTAACTACTACCATCCACTGCATAACATCTCTCAAAACAAACCTTGGAAATAATTTAAATGCCATGAAGGGGTCGATAGGGGTATGAATGTATTTAATGAAAGGGTGCGAAAATAGTGGCACCTCTCATCACGCCACACTCCCTGTAAAATTCCTTACGTGGGAGTGCTGTACGTATATGTTCCTACAAATGTGACTTAGGGATCGTAAGAAATTTTGTAATTCAATCTACTATCATGCGCAAAAATATCCGAACAACCAGAATTGCGTTCCGACTAAAGTGTATGCAACCGAAATAACGTACATGTCTTGGGGGTCCTCTAAGCGCTTAGCACTATTGACAAAAATGTTCAAATGTTAGTAAATCTTTTGGACTCAACTACTTGGCCATTAGTCCATAGCTTACAAACTACTTAAACTAAGGTAAACTAACTCTAGGACAACACAAACACCCATGCCCGAGAGGGGAATCGAACCCCAGAGGAAGAAAGGCCGCGCGCAGCGCAGCACAGCGTCCCAGTGCCGCTATCGTCGTTCGACTAGCCGCGGTGGAGTAGCCGAGCGGTCTAAAGCGTCTCGCTAGCACAGACAAAGAAGTCTTAGTCGCTTTTCTTATTTCTTTAACTGTAAGCTGTGTCGATAGCGCAACGACGAGTTGCTGACAGCAACTCGAAAATAGTAAATAAAGTGTTTGGGAAATTATTTGAGTGTCCCACCTGTTCAGTAGCTGTCGTAAGTTGCTTTTTTTTCTGCCCTATGCCAACTGCATCGTTCGAAACGATTTCCTATTGTAGCATCACCAGACGCTATTAATATTTTGACCGTGATTCATTTAAATATTAGATACCAGATCACGATCTCGTGAATGATTTCATTGGTACCATCACTAACACATAATTGCACCAATATAAAGATAGCAATTCAATAATTACAAAACGAGAACTTCGCAAACAAATGCCATATGTTGCGAGCATGTGGTTCCCGATAAGAAAAACCGTGCAAATAAATCTTTCTCAATGACTAAAATATAGGACATTTCATTTGCGAAAATTTAATTATCTGTACAGTTTCAATGTTAGTTCCATACCAGCTTCTCACTTAATGAAAGAAGAAGCATTTGTGATGAGAATATGTGACTAAAAATGAATATGGAATTGCCGACCACGGTGGCCGCGGGGACTGAGGCGCTCCAATTACGGTTTCCAGTTACTAGAGGACGATAACTCTTTCTAATGATTTCACAAACAAAACAACCATAGTCTGTTTTGAATACCTAACTGATCAACCATTAAGATAATTTCTTTGCGGACCATAATGACTTAAAACATGTATGACGACATATGCGTGGCGGCCGTTGCCTTGACTCCGTAGCGAGAAGGATTTTCACTATCAGACATCACAAAATTCTTATTCATTCTTACATAAAAAATGTCATTGCATTTTCCATCACAAAAACTGAATTGTACGCCGAAAATGTATGGAAAAATTTAGTAACTTTCGCTAACACTGCTACAAATTACACATAGATACTTTTTCCTCATGTTGTGTACAATTACGAGAGCTTCAGCCAACAACACGCCTTTTCGAACACGTCACCTGATCATGAAATTTAATGACAATCACACTTTAATTTCAGAAATATAACAAACGTTATTTAAGAACAATGACCGAAAAATAATACTTGAACGTTATAATCATTCAAATGAGAAATAATTCGATCAGGATTGCTAACACAGGATAATAGCCCACTACAATAGCATGCTTCAGATTTGGTAACCTATTTCACATTTATGTTTACGCACAAAAGGGAAAACAAAATATTATTATATGTAGATTGGACGTAGTATTTTCTGGGTTAGTGTATGTTAGGAAGAATACTTTTATTTACTGTCCCATTAATTTCATAGTACACTGAACCACAGTGAAGCTATGTAGGGTTTAGCTATTTAACTTGTAAATTTAGAAAGTTGGCAAGGCAACAAAATTAGAAGTAAGGATAGTGAAATACGAAAATATTGCTATATAAAATAAAAATCTTATTTTCAGTCAGAAATCCTTTTATAAAGTCGGCCGGCCTCAGTGGTCGAGCTGTCTGTGGCGTGCCAGACACAGTCTGCACGGCAACTACGGTCGGGGGCTCGAATCGCCCCTCGGGCATGGATGTTTGTGTCGTCTTTAGTATAAGGTAGTTCATAAGTACTTTGTAAGTTTAGAGACTGATGACCCCGAAGATAAGTCCCTTAAGCTTAGCAAATATCTGAACGTTTATATATATATATATATATATATATATATATATATAAAATCGCAACTACACAGATATCAAATATAAAATGTGTAGTTAATCTTCTAACAACAGTGCTCTTCAACAGACGTCCACGATAACTTGGCCTTGCAGAAGGTGAACTGCTGTAAAGCTGGACAAGAAGTTCCCTCTGATGAACTTCCGTCTCTAATGACCACGCTGTCAACAGGACGTTAAACCGTAACCTCCCTTCCTTTTCTTTCTTATTTCTTTTTTTCCTCGTTAACTGATGTATTCCTCTTTTCACAGCCGTTTCCTAAGCAGTTCATCTCTTCAGGGCCAGATTATTGTGGTCTTCTACAGATGTCAGCTGTAGTTACAGAGCCAAACATCACTCTCTGTGTAACACTCAAGCAAGAAGCGATAAACAATTACATCTGGTGACCAGCTGATAAGCACAGAGTCTATGTTAAAAATGTTAGTTAGCATTTCTCACAATCTCTAAAATAAATGGAAAATTATCGTTGTTCATTGATCCATGTTTTATAACATATCAACGTATTTTAACGTCACATATCGACAACTATTGTCTGACTTTTGAGATAGCCCAGAGGGTTCGTCAGAATGTAACTACGAACAAACTACATCAACTGTGAGATACTATATAGGAATCCCATCTCATGCACGCTCAGGGTAAGCTCTTTCTGTTTACCCCTACCTCTCTGTTTCTGGAAGTCTGTAAATAGGAGAGCTTATTCATCAGATGTTTTTCACTTTTATTAAAAAAAACCATCACCAGCAGTTACACTGTAATTGTGACGATATTTTAGTACCTTTGGTTTTTATAGAATGATTTATATATCCATTTACTTTCTTCTTTCTCATCACATATGCTTCTTCTTTCACTTAGTCAGAAGCTGGAATCGAACTAACACTGATATTGTTCACTTGAATAAGTTTTCGCAGATGATAAGTCCTATTTTTCTGTCATTTTGGAAGGTTTATTTGCACGGTTTGTCTGATCGGAAACCGTATGCCCGCAACATGTGATACTTTTTGTGACGTTCGAGTTTTGTAATCACTGTAATGCTAACTTTACATTTGTGCATTTATGTGTTAGTGATGGTACCAGTGAAATCATTCACAAGGAAAATCTTAATCAGGTATGTAATACTTAAATGAATGATGCTCAAAACATTAATAGCGTCTGGTGATGCGAGAATAAAAAATCGTTCCGGATGAAGCATTTCGCATAAGGCAGAAAAACAAAACTCCCTGTAACAGCTACTGAATAGGAGAGACGCTCAAATAATTTCCCACACTCATTATTTACTGTGTTTGGGTAACAGTCGGCACAGCTAATAGTTAAGGAAGGCGTTGAAGACTTGTTGGTCTATGCTATGTATTTCTCTTCTCTGTTAACACGGCGGTGGGCTGCGCGCCGCGCTTTCGAACCCGTAATCTCCGTTAGGGAGCGTCCTACGTGAGCGAACTGTTGCGAACGCGGTGCATTTACGATTTCCACCGCTTTTCAAAATAAGTACTACCACATTTAAGGAAATATGACACGTGAGCGAACTGTTGCGAACGCTGCGCGGCGACTGCGCGAAAATTTCCAACACACGGCCAATAGTTAATTTGTCCTACGTTAGCGCGCCCGCGCGGGGCCGCGTGCGACGCGCTATTCTGCGAAGCGCTGGCAATCAGCCGGTTTGATATTTTCGCGTGAAGCGAGCGCGGTTTGCGACTGACATTTGAAGTTACAATGTCGGAAAATTTGATCTATGCCGTTGAGGAATTTCTGTATTGTGGGACAAAAAAAATATAACAACCGTTTTTATCGAACTGTCAATGCTTGAAAGTAGTCCAAATAATTGGTAAACCAGTAGGTTTATGCAACACACATATATTAAAATAGCGTTATTCACGTGTTTTGTGCTACATTTTATTTAAAATACAATTTTTTTTCTCGCTTGTTAAAATCAGGTACTACAAGAACGTCTTTTTTTACACATTTACTAATAATTTATACAAGTTGAACACCCGGCTTTGCCCGGGTATTTATTTATTTATTCCTGATTTGAGTTAATACTTCTCCTATCTTTTCTCCATCTCCTTTTTTTCTAAAAACGTGCTATATTTATCGGAGAATAAATAAGAAATAAGGCTGTCTAGCATAATGTACAAAATTATAAGTATCGAAACAAAGAAAGATAGTAATCAAAATACAGATGACATATAAAATGCGTACGATCTCATATTTATTGAGTTATATGTTGTACAATTGTATAATTTTGCAGGTACGTATTCATTTGTAAAAGTACTGTATGTCTGTATTAAATGAAATTTCTTTTTTACTGCTTTATTTATTTATTCTTATATTTCCCTATTCGTATGCTTATCCTTACAGAGAAAGAGCTGAAGACATTGTAGCACGCAAAGACCAAAGATATGGTCTGTGGCATCACGTTTTGCTGTACGTAACTTCCTTGCTATAGAGTTGCAAACGTCATCGCTGGCCTTCAGTCCGAATTTTTTTTATAATTTGACGACTTTCAACCATCATTTCTTCCATCCCCCTTACAGCTATCGGCATGGACCTGCTATGGTGTACAACGGGAGACTTCGGACAACAATTACACAAACCATTCGTTTGTGTTCTGTAGTTTTCGCTGCAGAGCGAAATATTAACACACACACACGTAGCATTTTATATACACCAATAACTTTCCATCCCTATATACTCCACCCTTTTATCATTATCAACAATGCAACCAATAAAACCATTTTCAAAGAGTAAATAGAATTTTCAAAGAGTAATTATTGTTCCGTATTTCGCGTTATATTCTTCGCATTACTAAATATCTATCAGATCGATATAAAACCGTGCCTAAAACCTTCCTCAGATATAAATTAGTAACTGTACAAATATTTTAAGTCTCTGCGTCTTGTCGTTCGGACGTGATAAGCGTACGCCGAAGAGACATTCACATTAATACATATAGATAAATAGCTATCCGATCGCCATATAACCGTGCCTAAAGCCTTCCCCGGGTAGACATTAGTAAGTGTACAAATTTTTAGCTCCTTATGTCTTGTGGTTCAGACGTGATAAACGTACACCGAACAGACATTCACATTTTTAGATGTAGATAGATTACTCGTTTACAATTTCCATCGATTGTCCGTATAAGTACTACCACATTTAAAGAGATATGACACGTTTATTAAACCTCAAAGTTTACATTCTTCGTATGGGATATTGTTCAAAATACACATACAGTATCTTTTACAGCAAGAAAATCCAAATAGTAATTTTCTGTGGTGTCGCACGAGTCTAAAGTGCGCGCCACCTACTTTCGCCGCGCGCCGCCATGCACGCACGGCGCGGCGTTCTTACGACGGCAGCCACGAGCGCCCTCTGCTACAACTCCGCTCGTGGCCACCACTGAACGACATCGTTCACTTGGAACTGAGATAGGAACCAGTTAACACTTCGGAATCAGATAGGCACCAGTGAAGACTTGGCTATCGGACAGGCACTAGGCAGGCTCTAGCTCAACTATGTATCAGCATTCTGCAGTACTGAACTATGTAAAAGTTAAGTATTACTAAGTCCCTAAGAATATATATCTCGTTCTAATTTACTCTAGTGTTTCTAGTTTCTGCTGTCCCACTGGCTGGTCACCTCCTAACTGCACAAGCGTGCATCCTTTATTCCTGTGTCGGTCTTTCTACTCGGCCACCGACACCTACGACGGAACGAGACACAAAAGCGGCGACGAGGCTGGGAAACAAAATTTTCGTCACTTATTGGGATCAGCCGCCGCGCGGTTTGGCTGTGCACGTAGGACAGAGCAACACCACCAAGAAGACAAGGCGTCACAACTGGCCGTGCCTACGCTACACCTGAAGGCCGCGAACGCTAGCTGAGTGGCCTGCGGTGGGCGAGCCCCAGCTGCTAGCCAGTGAGCTGGCGGCCGCGGCCTTTACATGTGACGTAGGCACTGCCAGTTGGGACGCTTTGTCTTCTAGTTCGTAATGGACAGATCTGACCCACCGCGCGGCGTTCACATCGCTTCGATTCGCGCCGTCCCTCACCGCGCCGCGTTCGCATCTCATCGATCTCGTAGGACGAGGGGTTAGTGCTAAGCCAGCGCGAGGGACACAGACTCCAAGCAAACGTTTGTGAGAGCCGCTAGTTTAATGGAGAATTGGAAACATTGTAGAGTACGTTTGGCAACTCTGTGAACGTCGCATTACTTCCCGTTTAGCACAGAATTAAGCAGATATATTCGCTTGATTTTTCATATCATTTCCATTTACTAATGTGAGTGATTTTCACTTAATGCTTGACTTAAAGTTATTCATTCATATATTTTATTTCAGGAATGTCGTTCCACGCAAAAATTGCAAACTATTTCTTCTTTTACGTTTTGATTTATCTGGTCTAGCAACTATTAGGGTAGGCTTTCGACAATGTCGATTTTGACATTTTACTCGCTAAACTATCTAACCTAAATTTCTCTACAAGTGCTATTGAGTGGTTCCACTCATACCTCACCACCCGTAAACAGTGTGTGATAACAGCAAAAAATAGGTCAAAATGGAGGGATGTTGTATCAGGGGTTCCACAAGGATCTGTACTGGGGCCGTTACTCTTCTCTCTATATGTTAATGATGTGTCCACTGTTCTGTCCCACTGTAAATACCATCTATACGCTGATGACTTACAATTATATCTCAGTGAAAGTCCTAAAAACCTAAGCACAGCCATCCAGCAAGTAAACGCAGACTTACTTTCACTATCAAGATGGGCACATAGCATGGGATTGATACTGAATCCATCAAAAACACAGGCAATCTTAGTGGCCCATAAAAGACTTATCACTCCACAGTTCAGAGAAACTCTTCCACCTTTAATACTGAACGACACACAAATTCGCTTCTCTCATTCAGCAAAGAACTTAGGAGTAATATTTGATCAGCACTTAGACTGGACAGAGCACACAACGAGAGTCTGTAAGAAGGTATATGCATCACTTCATTCACTGCAGAAATATAAAAAAGCATTTCCTTTACAGCTGAAAAAGAAGCTCGTTGAGACATTAATACTTCCCAATTTAGATTATGGTGATGCTATTCTGCAAGGACTATCACACGAAAACTCACGTAGGCTGGACCTGGCGATGAATTCTTGTATCCGATACATTTGCAACTTACGTTTCTACGACCATGTCAGTCCCGCATACCAGCAGTTATCTTGGCTACGTGCAGATAAGCGTCGAAGCTATCGTACACTATGTTTGCTGCATCGCTTTCTCAATCATTGCAAACCTTCATACTTATCCTCAACGACTATATTACTATCTGAACAGCACAGCAGAAACACACGCTCTTACCAAAATAAAACTCTCTCTCTACCTTCACATAACACTGCAATCTTCTCCAAATCATTTTCTGTATCGGGAACACGTCTGTGGAACAATCTTCCTCAAAAGTTAAGAGAAGTAAAATCAATTCAAAACTTTAAAAGACAACTAAGGGTTCACCTTCTGTCACAATAGCCATCTTTTTCTCCACTTACCAGTCTGTAGCCCACTGTTGTCAATTCCTCCTCCCCCCCATAAATGTTTCCCTTTCCTTTCGCCAGCAGAGATCTCCATTCATATATGTCTCCACTTCCTCACATCCATTAGCACTGTCATTTTAGCACTGTCATTTTTCAATCTTCTCCTCTTTCACTAACCATTTTCTCTCTTCTGTTTATTTTAAACTTAATTCAAATGTGAATATCTCTTGTTATTATTAGTACTACTTTTTTGTGTTATTATTATCATTATTATTATTAGTACTATCATATATTGTTATTATTTAATATTATTAATGCAGTGTTTTTTTTGTAATGAAATCCTGTTTATGTTGTTCCTGATCAGATGTAAGAGAGGGCCCTATGGCCCTAATCTGGTCAGGTTAAATAACCAAATAAATAAAATAAAAATAAGTAAGAAGCAAAAACCATTCGTTCTCACTGGCTGTGGGTCAGTCACACCGCGGAATGCCGGCCGAGGTGGCCTAGGGGATGAGGCGCTCAAAAAAAAAAAAAAAAAAAAAAAAAAAAAAAAAAAAAAGTTCAAATGTTTGTATAGTCTATGGGACTTAACTACGGGGTCATCAGTCCCTAAACTTACAAACTACTTATGAACTACTTACGAACTAGGACGGGACAAATATCCACGCCCGTGGGGGGATTCGAGCCCCCGACCGTAGTGGCCGTGCAGACTGTGACTGTTGCGCATTAGTTCCCTCGGCCATCGCGGCCGGCTGAGGCGCTTCAGTCACGGTCTGCACGGCCGCTACGGTCGGGGGTTCGAATCTCCCCTCGGGCATGGATATTTGTGCCGACCTTAGTCTTAGTTAGTTCATAAGTAGTTTGTAAGTTTAGGAACTGATGACCCCATAGTTAAGTCCCATAAGCTACACAAACATTTGAATTTGAACACCGTGGACTCGGTGGAGTGCACACCGCTGTGTTGTTTACGCCAGCGTGCGCGCGGCGGAGCCGCACCCTATTAAGGGTTATTTCTATCGATCTCCGACTGTAGTATGGAAACTCTAGTTCGAACACGCTCCCTGAAGTTCGCATTCAAATACGAATACGCACGACTGTCAATTTTGGAACTCGATGTTTGGTTAGATGACAAGATTCGCCTAGAAGACGACGACGTTGAAGGCTTTGATTACGATTTAGTAGCCAATTCTGTATATGTGCAAGTTCGTAATGACGATCTCTGCCTTCTAATTATGACTCTAACTGACGGAAAGGCCGCGTTCGCTCACAGAAATGGCGCAGTTAGTGAGGTTACAATAACTTGTTCCGGATTTGGCCTTAAGTTGGTGCGCATTTACAACATATCGTTTTATGTAGACTTAGGTCGTGTACGAGAGGCCCTCTCACCTTACGGGTCGGTGCTTCAGAGAGAAAAATGGACAGGTCTCAGGCATTTTAACGTTGACAACGGCGTAAAAATCGTGAAGATTGATTTGAATAAACTTATACCGTCCTATATCACAGTACCGGGATTCAAAGGTCTTGTCACATACGACGGACAACATCGTACCTGCGCTTATTGTGGATCACCAGAACACATGAAAGCAAGACCGCGACAATTTCCTCGCGACATAGTTACCACTGACCGGGCACTGGCAGCAGGTACTAGAACGTACACACGAGTTTCTCATGCTTCAGACACGGCCAGTGCTGACCTTTCCGAACACGACGACAAACATCAGGAGTAGACCCCCGAACAGGAAGTCGTGTCAATCGAGACTCACATTTTTCCCTCCACTCATGCATAAAACAACGATCCCGAACTCAACACCTTCGTGCCGGAATACTCCTCCGCGAAGGCGTCTGAGAATGTGTGACTACACTTCCCCGACACCTCGGCGACTGAAATACTGCAACAGTCTTAAAGACTACCTACAAGTTGCACATATTGATATCGCGTTAGTACAGGAAGTGGTATCTACCAAAATAGGACAGATATTTGGTTACACCTCCATAATTAATATCGGACTCAAAGCTGGTACCGCGATTTTATGTAAGGAAGGCATCCAGTTTACTACAGAAACCCTCTTAAGCTCGGGTGGAGGAATCTCCATCGGTATACAAGATTTGTTACTGGTCAACATTTACGCAGCGTCAGGAATCAACAATCGACGACAGAAATGTGATTTTTTTCGAGATGAAATAGTCACACTCCTCACGAGACAATGTTGAAAACCAATTTTAGCTGGAGATTTCAATTTTGTTTTACGTAAGCAAGACCAAACTTCAAATTTTAACTTTTACGAGGAGCTGCAACAGCTTGTTGGAGGCCTTAAGCTCACGGACACTTGGATACATCTCCGCCCACACGACGTTGCGTACATACATCAGCAGTGTATCTCAAAATAGAATCGAAAGAATTTACATCAACGAGGATTTTAAAACCAGTATTATGGACTGTGAGATGTCGCCGCTCAGTTTTAGTGACCGCAGTGCTTTTCAAGCCGTCCTGAGACACATTCCGCAGAAGACCTTTTTGGGACGCGCACTGTGGCAAATTAATGCCCCCCTCATTATTGACGACTCTCTACAACAGACGAGTGAGAACACCTGGCAACGACGTCTTCAGCGAATACCGCGTTACGCCAGACATATTGAATGGTGGCAGGAGTGCGCCAAACCACAACTAAGAACATGTATTATTTAACTTCCTGGCAGATTAAAATTGTGTGCCGGAACCGGGACTCGAACCTGGGACCTTTGCCTTTTACGGGCAAGCGCACTACCGACTGTGCTATCCCGACACGACTCACGATGCCGCCTAATAAATTTACTTCCGCCAGTACCTCGCTTCCTACTTTCCAAACTTCACAGAAGTTCTCCTGTGAACCATGCAAGACTGGCACTCCTCGAAGGTTCGAGTCCCGGTTCCGGCACACAATTTTAATCTGCCAGGAAGTTTCATATCAGCGCACACTCCGCTGCAGAGTGAAAGTTTCATTCTGGATGTATTATTTAGTTCGCTAAGGATAAAGCGCATTGGAAAAAAACGATCACTCGAATACTTCTTCGCACTCCTTTGTGATGTATGTAACAAACCGACATCCACGACTTCGGACGCACTCAAAATCAAAGAGACTAAAGCAAAAATAGTAGCGCTTACGAGACAATACTTGGAAGCCATCAGAATACGAGCTAGAAATATCAACGACATAGCACACGAAAATGTTTCCATTTTCCACGTAATAAAGGAAACGCAAAGAGACAGACGACAAATGTTACACAAGCTACAGATCAAGGCAGGCGACCTTCCTATCGGTACTCACCTATAAGAATTGGGCAATACATAACACAGGGTAGTACAAGGTTTATGGCTCGTTGTCTCTGTTCATAGGGATGAGTTACGTATGTCAGCTTCTATGCCCTAAACAAAATGTTCAAATGTGTGTAGAGTTTATGGGACATAACTACGGGACCATCAGTCCCTAAACTTACAAACTACTTACGAAATAGCTGTTACTAAAGACGGCACAAATATCCATACCCGAGGGCGGATTCGAACCCCCGACCGTAGTGGCCGTACAGAACGTGACTGGGACGCCGCAGGCCGCTCGGCCACAGCGGCCGTCTGCCATAAACACTTACCAAAACTGTTTAAATAAGATCAATCTGTAGGTTTGCCAGTCTATCAATCTGCGAAAAATATATTTAAACAAACATAAATTAAAGCTCTGAATAACAAAGGATTAAATTCTCTAATTTTTTTTATATATGGAATTTATTATTCTTTTTGGACAAGAAAATGCGTAGGTGGTCCTACTTTATACATAGGTAAATAACTGAATATTTCCCCAACTATTGTTCATAAGAGCCACAATAAGTTTCATACGCACTTGAGAGTAGAAGTTCCAAAATATCAATCGTAAATTAACGAAGTTCATCGAACATTGCAGTTTCAGATTAATCAGCGATTAATTACAGTATTTGTTATGAAACACAGTTTATCATCACTCGAGTACACTATTGCTGAATTATCACACTTCCACAGCCCTACTACCGTCCACAGTTTACCACTTTTCAACCAGGGGCTAAGTTCTGCAGGCACAGTCCCGTACATTTTTTAAGTCCACACATGACTATCTCTTCAAATCACAAGTTCGTAACGCGGCTTCCTACCTTCCAGTGACAACCTCTCACCACCGAGTCCAAGTTACAAGTCCTCTCCCAAGCTTTCGAAAGCGTGCTCTACTTGCTTCAAAAATTGTATCCTTCCGCTCATCCCAACGTCTCATTTTCAAAACACAATTTCCCTTCCAAAATATAGCCGCGAGACGCCCCCCCCCCACCAGTTCTGCAACTGCCGGGGTGGCGCAAGGGGTAGCGTCATGGACAGTTGTGTTGAAGGTTGCCAGTTCAATCCCGTCCACCGACAATAATTTACTTCTTTGTAATTAACATTTGCAGACTGTTCTACCTGCTTCTTATGTTCACTTGTAATTTCTACTTATTTCTTATGTAAACTATTCATCTAATTTCCGGTACATTCGTCTGTGTATAAATAGCAGACCACTCTGCCCGAGAGGCAATCAGTGCTGCGTATACGTTTCAGTTTGCAAAAAACCTGCTTTCAGTATAAGTGCTGTGTTCACTCGACAACCCTGCCTTCGAAGTCAAACTTGCTTCAATTTCAACGCGACAATATTATTCCTTTGAATATCACAGAATAAATGCTTTGACCACCTCCCTATAAATTTTGTTTACAATTAACAAACAAATATATATTTAACAATACTAAAATCGTTTGAGACTGAAGCTCTTTGCTCAGTTGGCTATTAAGCGGGGCGTCTCACTGTTCAAATACGCTACCACCGTCGAAATATAGTTACACAATTAATATTTAATTTATCATGGCTTTTATGCAAATATATTCAGTTCTTGTCCACAAATACATATAATTGTTTATGTATACATTATCTGTTGCATATCTACTATTTTTAATCGGTCATTAAATATTTAAGAGGCAGTCTACAACATAAAACGAACGTTACTAAAAATAATATTAAATGTAATAAAATACATATATAAATGTAAAGCGCATTGCTGGGTTCATGTGCTGTGTTTCTGTGGTGGGATCTATGTTCTGACACAAGAATATTACTAGCTGAACGAAAAGCAGAATAACAGAATAAAACAAAGTTTCTTGTAGGAATACGGAAATAACGTGGTGCGTCTTTTAAGATAGGTAGTGTGGTGCAATGCTGCCCATTTGCTTCTTAAACTATTACTGATAAACACTGCGTATCAATAATTGTAAATATAAGTCTTATAATGTTAATATAATAGTACTAAAATGTATCGGCTTTTTATCTGTAAGGGATATGGAAATTGTAATTACGGCGTTTGATTCTCCCACGTCTCCTGAATCCAATTCATATAATTACATTTGTCGTATGATCATTCCCTGGTTTTATATGGATCTTTAGAATAATGTATGTGGCTATATTGTATTTCAGCTGCAATCTGAGATAGCAGCTCATGCCAATAGTGCTGGTGTCGTTTTCCGCATGCGTTAAGTGGTGTCATGCGCGAAACGGCCAAGTTGTCTGTGCTGTCCTCGGTGGTGGACGCGCAACGGTCCTGTAATCATTAATAATCGATTCATGACGTCGATTACGCTGATATTAATGACAGGATTCCAACTTTTGTCCAGCTCAAAGCCGTTGTCACGATTTATAAGATGGTCGGATAGACGGATTTCCACTGATTCTTTAATAACTGAATCCCAGAAAATGGAGACTGGAGTTAATATTTTTGTTTTACTATATTCCATTGTGTGTCCCGTGGAAATGCAGTGTTCTGCTACTGCTGACTTTGATGGTTGGAGAAGGCGGGTGTGTCTTTCGTATTCCACACATCATTCCTGTACAGTTCGTATTGTGTGGCCTGTACAGAGTGTCCCAGCTATCTTGTCCACCCAAAATATCTCTGGAACAATAACAGCTATTGGAAAACGATTTTCACCGGTATCAATGTACAGCTGGGGCCCATGAACGTACATATTTGGAAACATTCTAAGACGAAAGCAAATGTGTTTTTTAACACAAACTTTTGTTTTTTAAATGGACATCCTATATTTTTTCTTCAGCAATCCATAACATGACGCCGGCCGCGGTGGCCGAGGGGACTGAGGCGCTTCAGTCACGGTCTGCACGGCCACTACGGTCGGGGGTTCGATTCCCCCCTCGGGCATGGATATTTGTGCCGTCCTTAGTATAAGCTAGTTGATAAGTAGTTTGTAAGTTTAGGGACTAATAACCCCGTAGTTAAGACCCATAAGCTTAACAAACATTTGAACATAACATGACAAATCACATATACAATGGCGTTGATTGCATCGCAATATTCCAATTACATCCCGAGATATTGCGACGCGAAGTTGACGCTCGAAAAACCCGAAATGCGCTGCTAGCGCACGTCCTGAGGCTGAGGCGTGAACCCCATGCTGCCCGTAATCGCGATGTGATTGACATGCGTAATCGCACTTTCATACCTACCAAGAGGTCCGAAACGAATAATACGATCTGCTGCCATCCTGCATTAAAGTCGTACATTCCAGCAGGTATTTATCCCATAGGCTAGGGGTGATGCGGTTATGTAACATATCTGTGTACCGCAACGTTAGTCACAAAGTTAACTTCGCTTATCGTTAATCCGTTACTAAAAAGGTAATGCCGTTCAACGTTAAAACGTTATTTTACTGTAGATCTAGCGCAAGTGACAGTGAATCATTCACTCATAATATTAAAATTCATGTTGATGGTTTTAGTGAAACGAGCAAGTGGACTAAAGGTTTTACCGTTGCTTAGGTAAAAATGTTTTGATTTGGGAAGTTCAGGTAAGACATAGAAGATGAATGTAAACATGTTTAACTAATTAGTTTTATTATCATCATGCTCAAAGTGATAACCATTGGCTTGCATACATAGGGTCACTCTGCGGATGAAGGATGTCCTACTTCGTACTACTGTTTCCTCTTTGATGGCTGTACAAGCATCAATAATGCGTTGCTTCATGTCCTCTGATGTTGTTGGTTCATGTTGGTAAACAGCATCCTTCACTGCTCCCCAAAGAAAAAAATCCAGCGGTGTAAGGTCCGGAGATCGGGCAGGCCACCTAACTGGGCCACCACGTCCAATCCACCTACCAGGGAACTTACGGTTCAGAAGTCGTCGTGCTCTTAAGTCGTTATGTGCAGGGCATCCGTCATGCTGATACCACATGACCATTCTCCTGTTCAGAGGTACGGTGTCCAAGAGAAAAGGGAGATTGTGTCGTATAAATCTGGAGTACTGTATGCCATTTCTTCATGTGTGTACATAATACAGTATAAGTTCCACAACACAACGTTTATTCACAATGTGTACTACCTCCGTGTCGTCACTAGATTACTCTGATACATGACTACACTGGCAAGCGGTGTACTGCACGCCAAAGCAACAACAAATGGGATGCTCGGAGGGTGGTGTACAGGAGTTTGCATGGGTCGCAAATCACAAACTAGGCGAAGTGGTAACTGTGGCTGTAGTGGGAACTACGTTGTACACTTGTCTAGGTAGAGCTAGGCCCTGGATGAACGAGTGTGCGAAAGGCACAATGGGTGATTTAACGCATTCGATAATCCTTTTTTTGAGCGTGCAGGATAAATAAGACAACTTGACTGTTGTATACCGATCTGTACTGGTTCATATTGTGTACGTAGACACATAAAACGCGCAAGAGGGAAACCATTATGTGCTTACGAGAGTTGATGGCAGCAGACCGTATTATTCGTGTCGGATCTCTTGATAAGTATGGAAGTGCGATTACGCATGTCAACCACATCACGATTACTGGCAGCATGGGGTTAACGCCTGAGATTCAGGACGTGCGCTAGCAGCGCATTTCGGGTTTTTCAAGCGTCAACTTCGAGTCGCAATATCTCGGGATGTAACTGGAATATTGCGAAGCGATCAACGCCATTGTTTATATGATTTGTCATTTTATGGATTGCTGAAGAAAAAATATAGGGTGTACATTTAAAAAAACATAAGTTTGTGTTAAAAAACACATTTGCTTTCGTAATGTTTCCAAATATGTACATTCATGAGCCCCAGCCGTACATTGATACCTGTGAAAGTCGTTTTCCAATTGCTGTTATTGTTCCAGAGATATTTTGGGTGGACAAGATAGCTGGGACATCTGTATATGCAGAACCACATTCGAAGGGAATCCTGCAAACACCTGCTTTTCTCAGTTGCAGATCATCTTTGACGGATCCTACTAATCCAAGCTCTTCGCAGGTGCCGCGGTGGATTAGCCGAGCGGTCTAAGGCGCACCGCTGTGGAGCGTGCAGTTGCACACCGTCGGGGGTTACAGCCCTCCCTGGGGCAAGGGTGGGTGTGTCGTCCTTAGGTTAGTTTGCCTTAGTTTAAATAGGCCACAGCGGATTAGCCGCGCGTACTGGAGCGCCGTGTTGCGGTGCGCGTGGCCGTCCGCCGTCGGGGGTTCGAATCTCCCCCTCGGGCATGGATGTTTGTGTCGTCTTTAGTGTAAGGTTGTTCATAAGTTGTTTGTAAGTTTAGGCACTGATGACCCCGCATTTAAGTCCCTTAAGCTATACAAACATTTTAAAATTTTTAGTTTAAGTAGTTTTCGTGTCCTCCAAAATAGGCAGGTTGCTTAGGAAAAATAAAATCAACGTTATCTTCCCCTTTAAGAGTGGCTTTCCACCTCTCCGTGCAAAATTGAGGTCCGTTAAAGGAGATGATACAGTCCACGTGTCCTACTTCGCGTAGGTCAGTCTGTTCCAACAAAGCTCCAGGGATGGGGAGCGCTCCAGACCGCTCCTAGCTGCTCGGAGCACGGCTGGACCTTGGGGGGGGGGGGGGGGAGGCGGGAGCACTGCCACCGCAACTAACGCGGCATCCGTGTTCAGTGCCAGCAATGATTAGTGCCGTGAGCTCTGTGCCTCATTTGGAGGATATGTATTTATTTAGTGAGAGAGATGGGCGTCCACAGTGGTTTGTGTCACAAGGCAATCAATTGGCCTAGAAAGTACAATAAACAGCGTCATTATACGCGCCTTCACGCAGCGCATTACGAACATTTAGAAGACGAAGCCCGCAGAGAACGTGTAGCCAGACTTAAAAGTAAAATCTCAGGGGACGTGAGTGTTAAAAGTAATTCTTAGGAAAGAAGTTATAGAAATATTCAACATAGTTTATGTACTTAAATTCGTTTATACTTTCAGGTGAATGAGAGTAAACTAAATGCAACTGAAGTAGCGGTTCAAGCAAGCTACACAGCTGCTCACACTATAGCGACAAGTGGTAAACCGTTATCAGTGGGAACTCTCGTAAAATCTTGCATGTTAGCAAAGGCGGAATGTTTGTTTCCAAGGGAGCTGAAGGCTATTGAAAGGGTTTGCCTTTCGAAGCAAACAGTGTCTCGTAGAATACTGGACATAGCAGCAGATTGAGAGACACAACAAAAGCAAAAAGCTGAGAGCTTTGTTGCATTTTACCTGGCACTCGACGAAAACACAGATATATCTGACTGTGCACAACTTTCAGTATTTGTTCGTGGTGTCAATATTGAACTACAGTTGACCGTGGAACTTTTGGACGTGTTACCACTCGATTACACAGCAACAGGACCTGACATTTTTGACGCTGTTTGTGAGTCAGTGGACAGTATGAATTTGTCGTGGGATAAGCTCCGTTCTGTTACCAAGACGTTACACCACAAATGATAGGACGTCTTCAAGGTTTCGTTTCTCGATTAAGAAATGAACTTAAGAACGAATTCGGGAAAGACATTCTGTCTGTTCATTGCTTCATCCCAAACATTGGAATTAGCTAGTGTGATGAAAGCTGGGGTGAAGTGCGTGCATTTTGTGCGGCGACATGGTGCAATTTGCCGCCAATTCAAAGAATTTCTTAAAGACATAGAAGCGGAATATGGGGCACTCTGTTCCACATCACAGTTCGATGGCTTAGTCGAGGTAAGATTCTTGATGTTTTCTTTGCAAATAGGGAAGACATATGCCTGTTTATTGAAATGAAAGGGGAAGAAATGTATTTTCTGAGAGATTCAAAATGGGTATGTGATCTTTCGTTTTTAACTGATGTATCAAGCATCACGTCTTTCGAAACAAGATTTCGAGGGTTCACCATTCTGGAAACGAAAATGAAATTTTTCAGCACTCCTTTCTCGGTTCAACCCGATGATTTACCAGCGTAACTCCAGTTGGAAATTATTGACTTACAAAACTGAACTCTGCTGAAAGATCGCTACTACAACACGCCGAATTTGTCACAGTGGTATTGCTCATTACAGCAATATAACATTTCCCAAGCTGCATAAAAATCCCGCACAGATGATGTGCATGTTTGCATCTACATATTGTTATGAACAGAATTTCTCTGCAATGAAAATAATAAAAACAACGGAACGATGTTTTCTTCAGTACGCGACTATGGAGGCTATTTTAGAATCAATGCTGCAATGCTTTCCCTGAGGTAGCACGTAGCTTTGTGGAAGCAGCTGACAATTCCTAAATGGGGTTGGAATCATGTGAGACACGGCAGACAGATCAAAACGCTCGTCGTGTCACCTGCCGCGTATCAAAGTGTACTATTTATAGTTATTTTAGATTGACATTCTAATGTTATATTTTAACTAACTCCTTATATTATGTTGGATAATCATTTAATAAAAAGTTTTACTGAAGTTGTTTCAATTACAATTGGTATAAATCTAGGATTTGCTCCACAGATTTCTGAGCATTGTCCAAAATATAATCCTGGATGGTTAATTATAAATATTCTTTGATTAAGTCATCAGGATGTTGCATCAGTTTTAATTCCTAGGGATGGAATTGCTCATGAGTGTAGTACGTTGGATGCTCTAGTTAATACTCGTAATTCTGTATTTATTGGTAATGTTGTTCGGTTGTCAACTACTAATAGTCGAAATTCTTCTTTATTTAATTTATTTTCAGGGGTTATGTATGTGTCAAATTCTACATTAATGAAGTCTGAATACTCATATATTCAATATCATTGTCGTCCAATTGTTTTAATTGGCATCTGATCAGTCATCAAGTAAGTATAATAATCGTAATGATGGTAGTGCAATAAAAATTAATGCAATTGCTGGTAATGCTGTTCAGATGGTTTCGATCATGTGACCATTAAGTATATTTCAGTTTGTGTAGTTTGTTAATTTTGTGTCTCTTTTCCGCCGGTTGTCGTAGGTGTCGGTGACCGAGTAGAAAGAGACCAACACAGGAATAAAGGATGCATGCGTGTGCAGGTATGGAGGTGACCAGCCAGTGGGACAGCCGAAACTAGAAACAGTAGAGTAAATTAGAACGAGATATATATTTCATAGAGACTTAGTAATACTTAACTTTTTCATAGTTCTTGACTGCAGAATGCTGATACATAGATTAGATAGAGGCCTGCCTACTGATGATTCCTAGTGCCTATCCAATAGCCAAGCCTTAACTGGTGCCTATCTGATTCTCAAGTGGCTCATGCAGAAGTCGTGGCCACGAGCGGAGTTGCAGTAGAGGGCGCTCATGGCTGACGTCGTAAGAACACCGCGCCGTGCGTGCCTGGTGGTGCGCGGCATAAGTATGTGGCATGCACTTCATACTTGTGCGACACCACAGTTAATAATATATATCTTAGGGAATATCCTACAGTTATTGTGATTAGTAATAGAACAATTATTGTGTGATCTTGAAAGAATGATAATTGTTCTATTAATGGCGAGGCTTCGTCTTTAATTAATAAATTTGATCATGTTGCCATATTTTCTAATAAAAGATCAAACCTTTATTTTTAGAGCTTAAATCTAGTGCATTAATCTGCCATATTAGACTCTATAAATTATTGATAGTTCTCAGTATCTGTGTTCTGCAGGTAGATTATTTTGTAATCATTCTGTTGGTCATCTTATATTTGTTCTAGATAATAGCTAGTTTCTTAATTATTCTTTCTCATATAATTAAAATTAATATAACAATTCCTGTAATTGAAATGGTTGAACCAATTATTGAAATAACATTCCATGATGTATATGCATCAGGGTAATCTGAATAGTGACATGGTGTACCTGCTAATCCAAGGAAGTGTTGAGGCAATAATGTTAAGTTTCCCTCAATAAATATGATGGTGAATTGAATTTTTAGTCATTTATTATCATTGAACAATTCCTCCTATAATTGCGAATACTTTTCCTATAGATAATACGTAATGAAAATGTGCTACTAAATAGTATGTGTCGTGTAATACAATATCTAGCGATGAATTTGCAAGTAGTAGTCCTGTTAACAGATGCATACCAATGATGGGGTCAGTAACTGACCCCAACGAAGTTTTTAGGATAAAACTCATATTGTGTTCAGTATTTTATTTAATAAATACCTGACTTTTATCGTAAGTATAATGGCTACAATTGACAATAAAAACATCTTTTGGTTTACAATCATTGTTGAGTTATAGTGATTGTTATAACTGAAGGTGTAGCAGGTCAACAATCACCCCCTGAAGTCAACTGATAAACAGCATGGTGAGTGGAAGGTAATATCTTTATGGCATTTGACAGAATGTACAAGGAGACAAAATTAACAGATGACAATATAAGAAATTTGCTTAAGAGTTCGAACAGTGAATTTAGTGGTGAACTATCCTAAAGCTCAAGCAGTGAAACTGAGCATGTAGTCGTGGAATTCCATATCAAGTGGTTGCTGACAGCAGCCAGCAGCGGGTTGGATGAAAGTGTACAGGGTAAGTACTGATTTTTATTACTTTTTACAGATATTTTTGAGGATATTATGATGTGTGTCTCAGTAGAGTGCTTCGTTTGCTAGTGTTCAGTTCTGTTGTCATATTTTTTGCGATATTGAACCAACAAGAAGATGACCCAGGCCCAAAGCACAAATTGATCATCTTGAAAAAGGCATGGTGGCCCTGTCAGGTATTATATGGAAGAGAGGTCCTTACATAAATCAAAGGAGGAGGTCTGTTGCTAACGTAATAAGAATCCCAAAAGGAACTACGCCAGGGATAAAACCTGATACACCAGGTAAAGCTTTTCTCATGTACTTTGATGATAACATCCTGGATAACATTTTGATGTTTACCAATCAAAAGCTTGGCAATCTTAGGGAATCATCTACAGATATTTTCGTAAAAAATTCGAAAGCATTTGAAAGGGAAGAAGTATCAACGATTGGAATTCTTTTGAACTGTCCATAGACAGAAGAAGGACAGTTTATGTGATATATTTAGTATAGAAAACAGTGCAATGTACAGAGCTTCATTTTCGGAGCATAGACTGTTTGCATTTTGATTATGCTCTAACTCGAGCAGCTAGAAAACAGACAGACAAAATTGCTCCTATCAGGAATATATGGAACATGACAGTAAGTAAATTTCCTCAGTTTTATAATCCTAGTGAGTCAGTCATGGTGGATGAAGAACTTGTGACTTTCCATGGGCGATGAACATTCATGCTGTATATTCCAACAAAACCAGGAAAATATAGAATAGAGGTGAACCTGTTATGTGATTCAGATACGAAATATTGCTTCGCTGTGGATCCCTATTCTGGAAAGCACGCCAATTAGAAGAACCATATCAGTGGCCCTGAAATAGTTAGAAGATTGATTGAAATGTTTAACTTGAAACAATCTGGAAGAAATGTTACCATGGACAGAAAGTTCACTACCGTTCCAGTTGCATCTGATCTTTTGAATGAGAAAATAACTACAGTTGGTACTATTCAAAGTGACAAATGCAATGTTCCTACAGAACTCCGTCCTGTTTCTCTAAAAATGCTACACCAGGAACAGTGTAGTTTGCCTTTAGTGATGATGCCACTTTAGTCAGTTTTGTGCCTAAGAAAGGAAAGGTTGTTACAGTATTGCAAACCCAACAACATGATATAAATGTGCCAGAAGAGAAGCCAGACATCATTCTATTCTACAATTTGAAACTCGCCCACTGTTTTATTTTTTTTACTGTTAACTAGCTGTGTTTGTGTAGTTAACAATTGACTGCTTGCCCATAAAATCTAATTACGGCGATATTCACAGAGCGGCGGAAGTATACAGTTCCCTTAACCAAAACTCTGATTCTGTAAGTTAAGCAAACAGTTCTACGTTTACTGTAATTGCTCCTGCTAGTACTGGTAATGATAGTAGTAATAATAAGGCTGTAATTGCTACTGATCAAACGAATAGTGGTGTTTGTTCAAGAGTTATATTATTAGATCGTATATTAATTGCTGTTGTAATGAAATTAATTGCTCCTAGAATTGATGAAATACTTGCTAGATATAATGAAAAGATTGCTAAATCTAAAGAGGCTCCTCTGTGTGCAATAACTCTTGCTAGTGGAGGATAAAATGTTTATCCTGTACCAGCCCGATTTTCTACTATAGAGGCCATGAATAGAAGTGTTAATGATGGTGGTAATAGTCCGAATATAATATTGTTTATTCGTGGGAAGGTTATGTCTGGAGCTCAAATTATTAATGGTACTAATCAGTTTCCAAATCCTCCAAATATAATAAAGGCTTGAGCTGTAGTTTTGATCGTCACCAATTATTGTTCCTGGTTGACCTAGTTCTGCTCGAATAATTATTCTTATTGATGTTCCTAATATTGCAGCTCATGCACCGAATGTAAATTTCAATGTAGACTTGGAAACCAGGTTCTAAACTGTAAGACATATCCAGGGGCAGATATAGACTCTGACCATAACTTATTGGTTATGAACTGGAGATTAAAACTTAAGAGACTACAGAAAGGTAGAAAGGTTAGGAGACGTAACCTGGACAAATTGAAGGAACCAGAGGTGGTTGAGAGTTTCAGAGGTAGCATTAGGCAAGGATTAGCTGAAATGGGGGAAAGAAATACAGCAGAAGAAGAATGGGTAGCTCTGAGAGATAGGGTAGTGAAGGCAGCAGAGGACCATGTAGGAAGAAGGACAAGTTCCAATAGAAATCCCTGGATAACACACGATATACTGAACTTAATTAATGAGAGGAGAAAATATAAAAATTCGACAAGTGAAACAGGAAAAAGGGAGTACAAACGTCTGAAAAATGAGATTGACAGGAAGTGCAGACTGGCTAAGCAGGAGTGGCTAGATGACAAATGCAGAACCGTAGAATGCATAACTAGGGGAAAGATAGATACTGCCTACAACAAAATAAAAGTGATATTTGGAGACAAGAAAAGCAGCTGTATGAATATCAAGAACTCAGGCGGAAAACCAGTACTAAGCAAAGAGGGGAAAGCTGTACTGTGGAAGGAATATATAGGGATATATACATGAAAGGAAATAAACTTGAAGGCAGTAGTCTAGAAATGGAAGGCGAAGTGGAGGAAGATGATATAGGAGATATGGTACTGCGAGAAGAATTTGACAGACTGCTGAAGTCGAAATAAGGCCCCTGGCGTAAATGATATTCCGTCTGAACTGCTGATATCGTTAGGAGAACCAGTCATGAAAAAACTGTATCACCTGGTATGCAAGATGTATGAGACAGGAGAACTACCCTCCGACTTCAAGAAGAATATCGTAATTCCAATTCCAAAGAAAGCAAGTGCAGACAAATGTGAAAATTACAGAACTATCAGTTTAATAAGTCATGGTTGCAAAATACTAATACGAATTATTTACAGACGAATGGAAAAACTTCTGGAATGCGACCTTGGGGAAGATCACTTCGGATTTAGGAGAAATGTAGGAATACGGGAGCCAATACTCACATTACGACTTATCTTAGGAGATAAGGCTACGGAAAGAGAAACCTACGTTTTTAGCGTTTGTCGATTTGGAGAAAGCTTTTGACAATGACGACTGGAATACACTATTCCAAATTCTGAACATAGCAGGGGTAAAATATAGGAATCGAAGAGTCATATTCAACCTATACAGAAACCAGACAGCGGTTATTAGAGTCGAAGGGCAAGAAAGGGATGCAGAGGTTGGGAAAGGAGGAAGACAGGGTTGTAGCGTTTCCCCAATGTTGTTCAGTCTGTACACTGAACAGGCAGTGAAGGAATGGAAGGAGAAATTTGGAGAGGGTATTAAAGTGCAGGGAGAAGAAATAAGAATATTGTGGTTTGCCGATGACATAGTAACTCTATCACAGACTGCAAAAGATCTGGTAGAGCAACTGAATGGGATTGACAGTGTCTTGAAAGGAAGATATAAGATGAACATTAACAAGAGTAAAACGAAGGTAATGGAATGCAATGTCAGAAAATCAGGCGATGCTGAAGGAATTAGATTAGGTAATGAGACAATAAAACAAGTAGATGAATTTTGTTATTTGGGTAGCAAGATATAAAATGCAGAATGGCTATGGGAAGAAAAGCGTTGCTAATGAAGCGAAATTTGTTATCTTCCAATATTAATTTAAATGTTAGGAAGTCCTTTCTGAAAGCATTTGTCTGGAGGGTAGCATTGTATGGGAGTGAAATGTGGACGATAAGGAGTTCAGGTAAAAAGATGATAGAAGCTTTTGAAATGTAGTGCTACAGACGAATTATGAAAATTAGATGGGTAGATCACGTAACTAATGAGGTGGTGCTTAACTGAATCGGGAAGAAAAGGAGTTTCTGGCATATCGTGACTAAGAGAAGGGATAGATTGGTTGGACACATTCTGAGACATCAAGGAATTGTCAACTTAGCATTAGAAGGAAGTGTGTGGGGTAAAAATCGTAGAGGGAGACCGAGGGACGAATACATTAAGCAGATTCAGAAGGATGTAAGTTGCCATACATATTCCCAGATGAAGAGGCTTGCACAGAACAGGATAGCGTGGAGAGCTGCGTCAAACCAGTCTGCGGACTGAAGACCACAATACCCACAACAACCAATGTCCTTATGATTTGTTGAGAATGGACATTTTTGCGGTAATATGGCTGAATCATTAGATCTTAGATTGTAAATGTATTTATGGGAAATGTTTCTCTCTTACCATTTTTTGTTGGTCTTATATTCAACTATGATTCGAGACTGCAACTCCAGGGTGTAATAATTATTTTACTAAAACCTTTTTAATTATAACTTTGAAGGTTATAGTTTTATTAACTTTAGGTCTTAGTTTTGTGTCTCAACTTCGTCGCCGCTTTTGTGTCCCAGCCTCGTCGTAGGTGTCGGTGGCCGAGTGGAACGAGACCGACACAGGAACAAAGACAGCACGCTGGTGCAGGTACGGAGGGGAGCAGCCAGAAACTATAAACACTAGAGTAAATTCGAAAGATATATATTGCACAGAATGTAACAATACTTAACTTTTACAGAGTACTGCAGAATGTTGATACATAGTTGTTAGAGGCCTGCCTAGTGCCTGTACAATAGCAAAGTCTTCACTGGTGCCTATCTGTTTACGAAGGTCCCAACTCGTTGCTATCTTCGTCCCAATTCCGGTGTCTTTCCGTGGTGGCCACGAGCGGAGTCGTCGCAGAGGGCGCTCGTGGCCGTCGTCGCGAGAACGCTGCGCCGTGCATACCTGGCGGCGCGCGGCGAAAGTAGGTGGCGCGCACTTTGTACTTGTGCGACACCACACTTAGTAAAATAATATAAGGTTTGATGTGCAGATTTATCCTATTGTTGATAAAATAGACAAGGCTATTTTTAATCTCATTCGTATATAATAGTATAGTGTGATGGTTGTAAATATAATTATGAAGAATACTATAACTCTTATTTTATTGTTAATAAGTATTTAAATAGTAATTAATTTTGGTAAGAATCCTAGTATTGGTGGTAATCCACCTAGGGATAATATTGATTTTATTATAATGAATTTAACTTCTGTTTTAAAATATCTTATTGGGTATAATTAATTTAAGAAGAATAGACTTGTTGTTTTAAATATCATATTAATGATATTGTTTAATATTAAGTAGATGATAAAATTGAACTCTCAAATTTTTTCTCTAGTGATTATTGATCTAATTATTCATCCTAAACGTCTAATTGATGAGCATGCTATAAAATTGTTATAATGATGTTTCATTTAATCCTCCTATTGCTCCAATAATAATTCGTATTATAATTACTACAAATAAAGATCTTATTTTAATGCAATTCGATCATGTTATAATTGAGCAAATTTTGTCATGTTATTATTATAAAGTAGTTGTTCTTGTTGATGGTACTACTTTGTGGAACACAAAAGTGGAATGGGGCTATTCCTATATTTATTATTAGTCTTGCCATAATTATTATTGACGGAATATTTCTTTATCTCTTCATGTTATGTATTTTATTTCAAAAATTAAAATTGGAATTAATATTATTGTTAATTTTATTGATTGAATTATAAAGTATTTAATTTCTGGTTCATTAATTATTGAGTTTCTATTATCTGTTAACATTGGAATAATCGAGAGTAAATTGATCTCTTGTCCTATTCAGATTCCTAATCAGGAATTAGAAGAAATGGACAGGATAATGTTGTACATTAAAAAGAGAAGGGTTGTTACCTTTATAATGGGATACGAACCCATTAGCTTATTTAGCTTATCTTTTTAATTTGTATTTTGGTGTAAGATGCTCATTAGTTTTCATACTAAAAGTGATAGTTTTATTCTATCTTATGTAATGAGTGTAATATTTGTACTTTATTTATCCTACCAATATAATCGTTAATTCAGGCATTTCATTTATTTAGTATATAAATTAAAAGCTCTTTTTTGAGTTTCATGTAATGATTTATATAAAATTTTGTTCCAAATTTTATTAATTTCAAAATATCAAAGCTAATTAAGTCTATCCTTGAAAGTTATATTCAATTAAAAGCAGTAAATTATTATAATTTATAAATCTATCAAAAATTTTAGCTACTTACATTTTAAGGCAAAATAAATGAGTATTTTATAAAATATGTAATGTAATGTAATTAAATAATTATTATCTTATATAATAACTTTTATGTACATATTTAATATTATACTAATAGTAATAATTATAATATTATATAATATTTTCTAAACAAATTAATTTTTTAATAGAATTTCATATAATTAATTACAATGGTAAACTATATTTTATATTAAGTTAAATAATTAAAATAATTTAATCTTTTTTATTATTAGAGGAGAGAAAGATTAAATAATAAAGATAAAATACTAGATTACATTCAGTGGAATACAAGATCCATACTTATCTTTAAAGTATATCATGAAGACGTTTTTTGCACCGCATCAAAGGAGTAATATTCTATTAATTTTTTGTATTAATAGTTTTATTAGTTAAAGTTTTGTTAAATTTATATCTTATTGTATGTGTTTCATTTATGTTTTAAAGCTTAATTATTGGTTGTATATCCACTGTTTCTTAATGTTATATCTAAGTTTTGTTCAACTCAATGTTCTATTTGTAGGTAGTAAATAGGTTTATTTATCAAGTTATTTTGTTATAATTGACTAAGAATTAGCATATTTCGAGCTAGCAGTCGCGGTTATATGATTAATGCAAGTGAAATTTTTGCTTGATGGGGATATAATTATTTTGATATTTAATAATTAATTATTAGGTGAACTTTTTCGTTGCTCTTACTTCTGAATCTATGAAAATTATTAAATATACTAGGAAAAGATACCCTATTATTTTAAATGTAAGTTTTGTTTAACCTGGGTGTTAGTAGTTAAGGTCTTTAAAAACACAGAATTTGGCGGTATTTCTTTCCATTCAGAGGAACCTATCTCATGATTGATAGTACTTAATTTACTTTACTTAATTTATTTTATATCTCCATTATCAGAAAATCATTTTGGAGAAAAAAAATTTCTTGTTTTTATATTAAGGTTTATTTCACGTCAAGATGCAGTTTATAATTAAGAGTACAATGGCTTACAATATTTTTTTAATATGAATTTAATTTTGTAAAATTCGAAAGAAGATGTATTGATAGTAATTTAAATTATTTTATTTAACTGAAATTGGTTTTGAAGTGTGTCCACCTCAGCCATCACTCTCGTTATTGTTTATAATTTGTTATCTTTTAATATGAGATAAGAGATAAGTTGTAACTTAGTAGATGTACAGGAAAGTAATCAAATTAGTGTATTCAAGATATAAGCTTATAGTACAGTGATTCATTTGTGCTAATTATTATTTCTGTGCATTTCGTGATGTCTTGATAATTGATTTTCTTATTTAATTGTTTTCATATATATTTTAAGAAATATTATTAATATTCTGTTAGTACTGTTAAGGAAAATAATTATTAATTACAATTACAATAACTAAATTTTGTTTCAGGGTATATCAAAACTTTAATTCGTATTAGCTAATCTCAATTTAGGTTGATCTATAAGAATATGATATTTATTGCTTTATAAATATTAATAATTTCTTTATAGAAATGAGATATTATTCGTTTCCGAATATATTTAGTTAGGTTCAATTTTTCGAAATTATTGTTTTAATATGATTTTTTATCTGATGAATTAATTAATTTATTTTTAGGACATAAGCTCTATAAATTAATAACCTAGAATTTAAAAATTGATATTATTGAATTGTAAGTTTAGAACAGGCTATTATCTCATTACTTTATGTTACATTATTTTTTGTTTACATTTTATATCTATTTTAAGTGACATATTCAGATGTTTAATTTAAATTTAAAGTTTTTGTAATAGACATGAAATTATGTTTGTTAATTTATTATAAGGAAGTTGGTAATATAAATTTTCGTCCGTTTATCAAAAACATGTCATCTTGATATATTTCGAAGTCTTACCTGCTCACTGATTAAATTAAAAGAGCTGCATTATTATGATCATGCAACTGCAGCATAATCCTTAGTTTCTTAATTGGGGACTGGGATGAACGTTTTGACAAGAAATTGTCTGTCTCTTAAATTTTTTTAGAATTTAACTTTTAAGTTAAAAGTCTTAAATATTTCTTGAGGAAGAGAAGACCCAAGAGAGTTTTACATTTATAAATTAATTTTTATTATATAGTTAATTATTTAATATTAATTTTTTTGTTTGGTTGGGGTGACATGAAGAATAGTTAAACTCTTCATTATACAATCATTTATTTATGTTTATTTGAACCATAATTTTTGATTATAAGATTAAGTTACCTTAGGGTTAACAGCATAATCATTTTTAGAGATCTTATCGATAAAATCGATTGTGAACTCAATGTTGGATCAAGATTAATTATAGGTGTAGTATCTTAAAATTCGGTCCGTTCGACCTTTAAATGCATACATGATCCTGAGTTCAGAAGGTGTGAGACAGTTTGGTTTCTATCCTAAGAATTAATATTATTATATTAGTAAGAAAGGACCATATAATAAAAATATATCTTTATTTATTGGTTAAATTTAATTGTTCATTATTTTGACAGTTAAATGTGTTGAAATTAGAATTCATTTATGTTAATTATTTCTACATATAGTATTGATAATATATGATTTATTTATATTTATTTTAATTTTTTTATTAATTATATGTGTTTTAATTAAATTTGCTTTTTTCATTTTAATGGAGTGTAGGGTATTACTTTATATTCAGATTCCTAAACATCCAAATAAGGTGGTTTTTTTAGGTATTCCTCAACCCTTTAGTGATGCTATTAAATTGGTTTTTAAGGAGTAACCCATTCCTTTTATATCAAATAATTTTTTGTATTATTTTTCTCCTTTTTTTATTTGATGATTTCTTTGTTAATTTGAGTTATTTTTCCTTATTTAACTATTTTATATTCTTTCCCATATGGTTTTATGTTTTTTCTTTGTTGTACTAGATAGAGAGTTAACACATTAATAATTTCTAGTTGATCTTCTAATTCAAATTATTCATTGTTAGGTTCCTAATTTTCTGTTGCTCAGACTGTTTCTTATGAAGTAAGATTGGCATTAATTTTATTATAATTAATTATTTTAGTTGGGAGTTTTATTATATATGATACTATGAATTTTCAGTTTTATTGTTCATTTATAATTTTTTTCTTTTACTTTAGCTTTATTTTGTTTTGTTCTTGTTTAGCAGAAACTATCCGGACTACTTTTGGTTTTCCTGAAGGTGAGTCCGAGTTAGTTTCTGGTTTTAATATTGAATATTGTGCCGGTGGTTTTACTTTCATTTTTCTTGTGAACTATTCTAGAATTATTTTTATGAGAATTTTATTTTCATTAATTATTTTAAGTGGTGATTTTCATTTATTGTTTTTTTGTTTGGGTTCGTGGTACTTTACCTCATTTTCGGTATTTAAAAAATTTTTTATTTTTCTTTGTTGGTTTATTGATTATATTTTTTCACTTCTTAAATAAAAGTTTTTAAGAATTTTGATGTTAGTAGAAGAATTAAATTTCTGCTGTTATATTTTCAAAAAATTTGCTTTTTATAAGCTAATTAACTTATATCTCATATTTTTGCAGCGTGAACATTAGTAGAAAGTATAAGAGGTAAATCGTTGTTACAATTTCTCCTCTTGTGATGTATGGTTCTTCTACTGATAGTTTTTCCGATTTTGTTAATAAACAAATTACGATTACTTTAATTCAAATTATAATTTGATTTATTGGGTAAAACTGGTTTCCTCGAAATTTTCTTTGGCATAATTATTAGGATTCTAATTGACACTACTAATGCAATAACTCCACCCAGTTTATTAGGGATTGATCGTAAGATTCTGTAGGCAAATAGAAAATATCATTGTGTATGAATATGAATTCGTGTTACGAATGGATTAGCTGGTACGAAATTATGTATATCGCCTAATATATAACGATCGATCAAACATAATATAGTTCATGTTATTATTAGTATAATAAAAGTAATTAAGTCTTTGTAAGTAAAATATAGAAGGAATGGGATTTTATAAATATTTCTATTTAATCCAATTGGATTATTTGATCCTGTTTGGTGAAGGAAAAATAAGTGTATAACAACTATTCATATAATAATAAATGGTAGTACGAAATGAAATGTATAAAATCGATTTAGTGTTGTGTTATCAACAGCAAATCCTCCTCAAAAGCATTGTACAGTATCTGTTCCAATGTAAGGTATTGCTGATAGTAAATTTGTTGCTCCGAAAAATGATATTTGTCCTCATGGTATAACATATCCTATAATGCTGTTGCTATTACTATGAATATATATATATATATATATATATATGATTGTTCCTGTTTTCAAGTATTTATGTATATATATGATCCATAGTAGATTCCTCATCCTGCATGTATTTTTACACAGATAAAGAATATTGATAATCCATTTGAATGTAAGGTTCGGATTATGCATCCATTGTTAACATCTCAGCAAATGTGAATTAAACTTTTGGATGCTATTTGAATATTTGGTGTGTAATGAATAGTTTAGAATAATCCTGTTATGATCAGAATTAATAAACATATTGCTAATAGTGATCTACAGTTTCATCATAATGAAATATTTGTTGGTGCTGGCAAATTAATTGGTAAATTATTCATTATTTTAATTATTGGGATTTGATTCATGTAGGTTTATTTATTAATTTGTTTTACGGATAACTACATGATTAATATTGGAGATTTTTACTACTGTTATTAATGTAATGAATAGATGGATTATTATTGTGATTATAATAATAATTATTTAGTTTTCTTATGAAGTTGATATTGCTTCAACATTAATTGAGTATTTTAAATTCATGATTTCTGTGTTTTTAATTGTTTCTGTGGATACTATTTTATCAATATTATATAATAATACATAAGGTAATTATTATACACATGATGAAAATGACTCTGTTTGCTTTTAATTTTAAATATTAAATTCTTGTGTTGGAAATGAATAGTACTATTATACCACCAAGAAATGTTAATAGAACAATTTATGATAGTATCTTTCTATTATTGTTCCTGTTATTATTCTAATAAATAATGTTTAGATAATAATGGTTATTATGAGTAATATAGGATGATTTATTTCTATAAATTTAGTGTTTATTACGTTTGATAATCATTTCAAGGGTTACTTTATGAAAATACTGATATTGGGGATCAGTGATGGTAATTGTTCAAACAACTTGTGGGTATGCTGCCAGGTGACGTCGTCGACAACAGCCGATATTTCGGCAGGACACCCTGCCATTCTTAAGGCACAACTTACTTAAAGAAGCAATGTGCAAGACTGGTCGTATTTTGCGGAAATATGCTGTGAAATATGTTTTTTTACCACCTTTTAAGATAAAGGCCCTGTTGTGGTCTGTAAAGGATGATCTTGGTTTGCGTAAGGCAGGTGTATATTGTATTCATTGCATTTGTGGCATGTAATATATTGGTCAGACAATCAGGACTGCGGAAGACCGGTGTATTGAACATAAACGTTACACGCGCTTACCATAGCCAAACAAATCCGCTGTTGCAGAGCACTATCTTGGCATCGGTCATCCTATGGAATACATCATCAAAGAGATTCTGGCATGGACTCCCACCTATTGGGATAGGGTTATCAAGGAAGCTGTTGAAATGAAACTAGCAAGCGACATTATAAACAGAGATAGTGTTTTTTGTATAAATCCTACTTGGAATCCGGCACTGTCCCTCATCAAAAAACAGAGGGACTAAATGATGCCTCACCTGTTGGTTAAGTCAATATCAATATATTGATGTTTGGCCTTCTTTGGTCGTGTTGACTCTGCAGTGACTTGTACTGTGTGTGTTATATTCCTGGTTTACCCTTTGCAAACCAAGGTATTAATTACAGTTGCACATTGCTTCCTTAAGTGTTGTAGTGCCCTGAGAATGGCAGGGTGTCCTCCTGCCAAGGAGGTTATTAACGATGTCACCCAGCAGCATACCCGTAAGTTGTTTGAACATTCATTATGCTGGGACAAAGTTAAAGTTTCACAATCATGGAAATATTTTTCTGCTCTGGAAATTTAAAAGTATTTTCTTAATTTTGGTTTACAAACACCATTGTTTTTTTAAACTATTAAAACTAATGTCTATGGGGTTGTTTACTTATTTATCAATATATTTTTCTGGTATTTACGTTTTTAATTCATAATGTAAATACTTGTTGGGAGTTTCATTACGATTAGAATATATTGTTCTTTCTTTATTTTTATTAGTTGTTATTTTTCTTGTTGAGTTTGATTATGATTATTTTTTCTTTTTGTTGTTTTTGGTTTTTCCTGTTTGTGAAAGTGCTTTGGGTCTTTCTATTTCACTTTCAATACTTAGTTTTCATGGTAATGAGGTTTTTAATTTTTTAGTGTTTATGTTAAGGTATTTGTTTATTATTTTTTATCCCTATCTGTTTATTAACTAATTATTTATGAATAATGCATTCTTTAATGTTTCAATTAAGCTTTATATTTATGATTTCATTATATTCTTATTCTTTATTCTTTTATATTAATTGTTTTACGTTTTTGTTGTTTAATAATTACTGCCAAAAATCAATTTATATCTTTTCCTTATTATTCTAACTTATTGTTTTTATTGTTTTTATTATGAATTGTGTTATTTTGTTCTTTTTCTAGTTTAAATTTATTTCCTTTATGTATTATTTAATCTAGATTGATACCTACTTCATTTTCGATTTTGCGTTGGAGTTATCAAACGTTTACAGGCCGGTATTTTTTTAATCTTTTATACTTTAATTGCTAGATCACCTTTATTGATGGTTTTATTTAGGATTAATGATTTATTTAATACTCTTTCTACATCTACATCTACATGAGATACCCTGAAAATCACATTTAAGTGCCTAGAAAAGGGTTTATCCAAGCATCATTGTACTATTTATCTCCCAATCCATTCTTGAATAGCGCACGGGAGGAAAGAACACCTGAATCTCTCCATTCAAGCTCTGATTTCTTGTCTTTTATTCTGATGATCCTTTCTACCTATGTAACTGGGAGTCAACAATATATTTTCGCATTCGGAGGAGAATGATAGCGATTGGACATTCGTAAGTAGCCCACGCCACAGCGATAAGCGTCGCCATTGTAATGATTCCCATGCCAGATCCTGTATCATTTCCGTAACGCTGTCTTCCTTGTATCGTGCCAATACAAAACGATCTGCCCTTGTTTTGGACTCTTTCGATATTCTTCATCAAACCCACCTGATAAGGATCCCACACTGGGCAGCAATACTCCAAAAATGGACGGACAAGCATAGTGTATGCAGTTTCTTTTGTAGTTCAGTTGCATCTTTTAAGGGTTATGCCATTACAGCGCAGTGTCTGCTTCGTCTTACCCATGACGTGTTCTTTCCAGTTTAAGTATGAAGTAACAGTAATTCCTAGGTATTTTGTGGAGTTTATGGCCTGCACTTTTGATTGATTTATGTTATAAACAAAGTTTAACGGATTTCTGTTTGTACTCATGTGGACAACTTCACACTTCTCATTATTCAGAGTCAATTGCCAATTTTGATATCTTATTCAGATCATTCTGCAGTTGTTTTTGATCTTCAGATGATTTTACTAGACGGTAAATGACGGTGTCATCTGCAAACAATCTAAGAGATTTGCTTAGATTTTCCCCTAAATCGTTTATGTAAATAAGGAACAGCAGAGGACCAATAACACTACCCTGTGGAACGCCCTATCTCACCTCTGTTTCATGCAATGCCTTACCATTGATTACTACGAACTGTGTCCTCCCTGACAAGAAATCCCCTATACAATCGCAAATTCGGGGCGTTATGCCATAACTATTCAATTTGATTAAAAGTCGTTTATGAAGTATGGTGTCAAAAGCCTTCTGGAAATCAAAAAATACTGAATCGATTAGCGAACTCTTGTCAATAGCACCCATCACTTCATATGAATAAAGATCTAGTTGTGTTTTGCATGAACGATATTTTCTAAATCTGTGTTGACCTTGCGTCAACAGATCAGTTCGAGATAATTCATAATATTTAAATACAGGATATGTTCCAAAACCCTGCTGCAAATTGACATCAATGAAATAGGCCTGTAGTTTAGTGGGTTACTCCTACTGCCTTTCTTGAATAAAGGTGTGACCTGTGCAACTTTCCAATCTTTTGGTACAGATCCTTCTTTGATAGAGCGGTTGTATATGGCTGTTAAGTAAGGAGCTACTGCTTCATCATAATCATATAGAAATGTAATTGGTATACAGTCTGGACCGGAAGACTTGTTCTTGTTAAGTGATTTTAGTTGCTGTACTACTCTGATGGTATCGACTTCTACATAACTCATTACAGTCTCTGTTCGTAATTCGAAATGTGGAATACTGGTTTCATCTTCTTTGGTGAATGAGTTTCTAAAAGCTATGTTTAGTAACTCTGCTTTACTAGCGCTGTCATCGACAGGATCGCCATTACTATCGCGTAGTGAGGGTATTGTTTGTGTTTTGCCCCTAATGTACTTAACATATGATCAAAATCTCTTAGGATTTTCAGTCAAATTTCGAGAAAGAATTTCATTGTGGTAAGTATTGTAGGCATCTCGCATAAGTCCTCACTAAATTTCGAACTTCACTGTAGGAACGCCAATCCTGCAGACTTTGTGTTCATTTAAATTTAGCATGACTTTTCTGTTGCTTTTGCAGCAGTGTCCTGATATGTTTTGTGTACCAATGGGGATCACCTTCTTTTATTAATTTATTTGGTATAAAACTGTCAATTGCTGTCGATACCACTACTCTGAATTAAAGCCACATCTGGTCTACACCTACGTTTAGTGTTAGAAACGAGTGGAAGCTATCTTTCAAGAAGCAATGTGTTTTATTTCTATCTGCTTTTCTGAACAAAAAAATATACTTTTCGTTTATTTTTTGTAACTTTGGGACTTTCGATATTCATTCTCACTACAACAGCTGTGTGTTCACTAAAGCCTCTATCCATTTTGATGCTCGTGTATGTTTTCACATCCATGTACAATTCTAGTTGGCTCATGAACTAATTGTTCGAAGTAATTCTCATAGAATGCATTGAGTACAATTTCACACAATGTTTTATGCATACTTCCTGATTTGAATTTATCATTTCGTCAATGGTTTGAGTGTAAATTAAAATCACGTGCTACTATTATCATGTGAGTCGGGTACGTTTTTGTAATTAGACTCAGGTGTTCTTTGAACCTTTCTGTTAGTGTATCGGGAGGCCAGTAAATGGAACCAATTATTAACTACTTATGATTTTCAGGTACATTATTATCCTTTATTATTTGATTTTGGTTCTTTTTTGTTTTGTTTTATGTTTCTTCTATTTTGCTTTTTTAGTTAAAATGCCGATTTATTATTTCATCTTTGACTTCCTAAGGCTCATGTTGAGGTTCCTATTTCTGGTAGAATGATTTTGGCAGATATTTTGTTAAAATTGTGTGGTTATACTATCTTTAGTTAGATAAAGGTTATGACTTATTTGGGGCTAAGATTTAATTTTTCTTTTTGCTATAAGATTATTTGGTGGTGTTGTTATCTAATAACTACGAATTGATAGGGATGTACAGGTTCTCTTTCATTAATGATATGTCATGGTTTATGTTCTTCTGGTTTATTTTGTTTATCAATTATTATTTATGAGCATTTTGGTAGACGGAGATTATTTATTAATAAGGGTATAATTAATATAATACCTAGAATGACTATTTGGTGATTTCTTTTAAGAACTTCAAATATGGCTTCTCCCCCAGCTTCAAATATTTTAGGTGAATTTAGTTTATTAAATAGAATTATTTCTTGATCCTCTTATATAATTTTTTTGTCTTTTTGGAGTTGTTTATAAATTCTTTATATATTCTCATTATCAACATGATTTATATTCTTCTGGTGTTTATACTTATTGTTTGTGTTATTTTCGTGAATATCATCTTTTATGTTTACACTGATTTCCTCTTAATTTATTGTGTTTAGAGGGTGACTATTTTTATTTTTAAAACTGAAGTATTTAAATTTAAAATGTTGTTTTGTGGAAACAATGATGTGATCATCTTAAGTGGTGTATTTATTTTGAATTTTTTCATTAAGTTTTTTTAAATTTTTGTTCAGAACTTTAGTTTTTGTATTAGGTATTTACATTTCCTTAATTGAAAATATTGTTCATTTATATTAATAACAGTAATATGCCTCTTTTTCGCTTCAATTAACGAATAAGGGCATTTATGTGTCAAATTTCAGGTTGAAACTGTTTGCAGTAGTTCGCTTCTCATTTTTAATTAGTATTAATTGATATTCCAACACTTTTTGTTTGCAAACCAACTGTTATAATAAAATATACCTATAAGTAGCTCATTTAAGTGCTTCTTGATTTCATACATAATATAATGCTATTAATAGAATAATACCAAATACTATTTTTGATAATTTTCAAGTTATAATATTATATGTTTTTATAATAATTACGATTGGCAAAATTAATGCGATTTTTATATCAAAAATTTGGCCGATTACTGCAATTAGTATTAATTGAATTGAAAATGGAATTCATGCTGATCTTTTTGGATCCAATCCACATTCAAATGGTGATCTTTTTTGCGGTCAATAATTGATTTTTTGATAGGATTGTTGCTATTAATATGATAATTATTGATACTATAAATCTAATGATAATTCATGTTAGTAGTAATCTAATTATTTTTCTTGATATTTTCAAGATTTTGGATTGGAAGTCAAATGTACTATTTATGCTAGAATAATAATTATCTAAGTCATCAGTAAATGTTAAATATAGAAATAATCCTACTACAACAACAAAATGTCAGTATCTTGCTGCGCCTTCAAATCCGAAGTGGTGATATGATGGAATTTGATTTATTATATGTCGTATTAGAAATGCTAATGGAAATGTTGAACCAATAATTACACATAGTCCATGGAATCCTATTGCTACAAAGAAAGTTGATCCATACACAGCATCTGCAATAGTAAAAGGTGCTTCTCAATATTCATATATTTGTAATATTGTAAAATAAAGTCCTAATATTACTGTGAAGTACAATCTTTGTATTGTTTGTGAATGATTACATTCTATAATTGTGTGATGTGCTGATGTAATTGTAACTCCTGAAACTAGTAGAATTGTGTTAAGAAGTGGAGTTTGTATTGGGTTAAATTGTTGAATTCCTATTGGTGGTCATTGTATTCCTAATTCAATTGTTGGTGCCAATCTTCTATTATAGAATGCCCAGAAGAATGAAACCAAAAAAATAATACTTCTGATGCAATAAATAGAATTATTCCTGATCATAATCCTTTTGATACTAATTTTGTGTGTAGTCCTTGAAAGATTCCTTCTCGAATTTCATCTTATTATCATTGAATTATTGTTAAAATAATAACGGTTATTCAAATAATAAGTACTTTAATGTTTAATGTATGAAACCATTTAGTTATTCCTGAGGTTAAAATTATTGCTCTGATTGCTCCAGAGGTCATGGTCTATAATCTACAATATGAAATGGGTGGTTGTTGTTATTTGATAACATAAGTTTAGTAAACTTCTCATGAATATAATTTTTTTAGAATTGAAAATAAATTTGCTTGACTCTTTGCTACTGCTGATTCAAGAATGAATAGTGTTATTTGTCGAATAATTAAAATTAATATATTTTTTGAGGTTAATGATGGTCCTATATTTCCTAATAGTGTTAATAATAGATGTCCTCCAATTATATTCGCTGCTAATTGTACGGCTAGTGTACCTGGACAGATGATGTTACTAATTGTTTCAATTAAAACCATAAATGATATAAGTGCATTTGGTGTTCCTTGGGGAACCAGATGAACAAATAAATGGTTGGTATTATTAATTCATCCAAATAATATAAATCTTATACATATTGGTAATGTAATTGAAAATGTTAGTGTTATGTGTCTGATTCTTGTAAAAATATATGGAAATAATCCTATAAAACTATTAAATATTATTATAATAAAAACTGAAATGAAAATGAGTGTTGATCCTTGAAATGATTTTTTGTTAATACGTTTTTGAATTCATTATCTAAATTTAAGTTTAATTTACTTCATAAACTTTTGATTCATGAAGGTCTTAATCAAAATATTAATGGAATTAATAATAATCCTAAGAATGTTCTAGTTCAGTTAAGTGATATATTGAATAAATTAGTGAATGGATCAAATGTTGTGAATAGATTTGTTATCATATTCAGTTTTTTTTTAATTTTTAATGTTATTTTTTTTATTTTGCCGGCAAATGTGCTCGCTCACTGCTACTAACTTTGGTCCAAGGGCACTCTGAAGATCTGCATGCAGCTCACTAGCTGAAACAGCCTGGCATAGGGAGTTGCATTACTAAAAAAATCCCATCGCCATCTTCAGGTTAGTACTTTCACTACCTATACGTATTGGTATCTCTTGCATTCTGTGGGAAAGATGTTTTAAGTGATGTGGTACAATAGGGTAAAGGAGTGAGGGACCTTTGTCCAGTTCCATGGCTACATCTTTGAGAGTGGTGGTTAGATAATTTTCAAAAGCGACCTACTTCATGTAGAAGAGGCAAAATTGTTCCTCTTCTACAGGTGTGAGAGCCACTGTTTGGATCAGAATCGAGGAGCTAGAGAGGGCATTAGCTATGATGTTCACTGCACCCAGCACATGTTCTATCATGAAGTCGAATTCTTGTAGTGCCAGCGCCCACCTGGTGAGTCTTTTAATCTTGAGTTTGGCTGTCATTAACCCTAGAGGAGTCGCGCATTTTCATGGCGTGGGAGCAGTCGCGTGGCACACTGAGTGCGCCACGTCAGTTGACTCAGTTCTATTATGCTTTTCACATGAACTCGTGTCAGTACTGATGTTTATAGTTAATTTTCTAAAAGGTAGATGTATAGATGTACTATTACTCACTCAGGTATTTTTGGCTAATTAATAAGAATTTATTTTGAAACCACAATTCCAAATACTGCATGTCTAATCAAGATACAATATTTATCACTTTCATTGCAAAAAAAATGGTTCATTATTTAATGTGACAGTTAATGGCTGTTCTTATTATAAACGTAGACGTAAATCCAAGAATTTAAATCATACAATTTAACTGACAAAAGATTATGTTTTACTATCAGCTTTGAAAACAAATATGTTCATACTGAATGTCTACTGAAATGTTGTTGTAACTGCTTACAGACAGCCCAACTCTAATTTCAGAGAGGTCAATGATCATATCTCTAGTCTTCTGAGTCTTTAGTTGTAACATGACACTTTTCACATGAGTAACTAATAATCACATGCTTCCTGCAAACAAAACTCTTATATGAATCACACTTTATTGATGTGTTAACATTATTGGCTCTTCCACAAACAATACACCATCCTCGTTTGTTAGAAGAAGGCTGCACAAGTTGCTCAGATGTTGTCTGGTACATTTGAAGGAACATCGAAATATCCTTAGGAAGGCTTGGAATTTCGACCCTTTCTACTAGATGTGGTTTCATTAGATCTTAAGCCAAGTTCTTTAGAAAAATCCTTCTTAAAACCTTATGATTTTGTCCATTTGAATAAGATAGGATCTTGGCTTTGATGCCCGCAATGTCCATTAGAGCGAAAAACGTTACCAAGGGCCATCTTCTCGTAATACGAGCCACAAAATATGTGCCGCACATCTGGTCGACTGTATCAAAGGCCCCCTTGGTGGCATTATAATCTAACGCACTATCAGGGTTACATGAATCTTCATCAATAGTACCTGAATCATGCATAGCTGACAGCAACAGAACCGTCTTGTTCTTCTTTGGCACATACGAAACCAATGTCATATCTTTATTATACCCGAAGAGGATTGAACCTGGTTCTCGATCTTTCTTAGGCAAAAATTCCAAGGGAATTTCTCGTTTACTTTTTGTCAGTGTCGCAATACATGTAAGCTTTTTCTATAATAGTGATATGGCCAAGGTACAACTTGTGTACCAATTGTCCATTGTTATATTTCTGTTGGATCGCTCTATATGACTCACTAGCCTGTGAACTATTTTTGAAGCTGAATTGGAGACTGCGTATTTCCTTCAGGTTGCTTTCCACAATATAACTCGAGGTTGCTTGTAAGAAATGTTAGTGTGTCACAAAGTGAGAATATCTTGACGCCATGTTTGGCAGGTTTGTTGGGATATATTTTACAAATTCACAACTCCCCGTAGAGCTTGAAGTTTTTCATCAATGGTTACAAACTCACTGATGTTGTACGTACTTTTACAATTGGTCACAAACTCTTCCAAAATGAAGTGCACTGCAGTCAACTTATCAAATTTTCTTCTCGAATACAACATAGCAAGAACAGGAATCGCCTGTAGCTCATCACAGCTCTTTCAATTTCGATTCCTGATCCATCGGTATTCCACATCTCCATTACATTTGTATGATTATCTTTCTTTATTCCAAAAAGATAAGGTAAACCAAGTAGTGCCAGTATTTCAGTTCTCGTTGTTTCTTTATCTCTTTCTCTTTGATAATCAGGTATGACCTGAATGTATTTGTTTGCGTAAAGTACAACTATATCAATCTTCCTGTGCTAATTATCTGACCGAATCCAGAAATCTTGGTTGTTACATCCCCTATCAATAGCCTTTGGTCCTGGAAATGTTTTTAAAATATTTTTACTTCTGGATTTGCTAGTGGCTGTGGAAACTTCTTTCATCCACATAGTTGTTTTGTCCGTTCCCACGAACCAACCTGACTGACAGTTACTATTTTCATTTTTATCAAACTCGTACTCTTGTTCACTTTCAGTGTTATGGTCACTTTGAGTAATTAACTCTTCTTCATCATCAGTGTCCTCATCCAATATACTGCCTACATCTTTCAAAAAATCTGGATCTTCATGCAAGAACCACTAGAGTTCCTCACTGGTTAAACGCTTCCTTGTCCTAAAATAAAGTATTCTCATGAACACGGAGCATAAGAATAACGTAACTGAAATACAAGACTAAGTTTGAGAAAGTAAAAAGAAATACTTACATGACCAGTCGCAAGGCACACGGAGTGCGCCAGTTATGACAACGCTTCACAAATTCTCCTGTTAAGAATAATTTTCAGCACCAAAAATTACCAGACTGCACACATCAGTAGTGAGGACCACAGTGGAGGAATAGCTAGAGTTTCAAACGTCTCCATCATTACCAACATAACGAAAACCATGTTTATTTAACTATGGCGTACTCAGTGCGCCAGCGCGACTGCTCGAGGGTCAAGAATTCAAGAGCCTTTTGGTCCCTGTAGACGTGCGTCTTTCTGGCGTACAAAAAGAATGGAAACTTCTCCAATGTGTACATGACTTCAAAAGCTTAGAGTTTGGCGACAGTATAGTTTCAGTCAGACTTGTTTAGAACCCGGCAAGCAGATGCAATAGTTTTATAGACAGTACTCGTGTCTTACACATATCATTGGAAAAGAGAGAGGCCCGAGCAGAATTCCTCTTCTGCCTCTGTATCCCGAGTCCATGGTATGCTAATTCCTGTAAGCTGACATACCTTTAGTGTGGCCAGTTTCTTTATACTGATAAAGAGTTTTAAAAGATTTACTACTCCTAAAAAACACCTAAGTGGCCTCTCAGTGGTAGGAGTTGAAAACGTCTCTATAGTAACGATCTTATCTGGGTCTGGCGCTATGCTCTGTCCACTTATGATGTGGCCAAGAAATTTGACTTGTGAGGTCCCTATCCGACATTTATTTATGTTGACCAAAACTCCACAGTTGAAAATTCGGAGCAACTCCCTCAACACTTGGTTGTGTTGCGACCAGCTTAGCTCAGTGATGAAGAGGTCACCTACAGGAACGCCGTGTATTTCCGGCATTCGGGGCTCTATTACTGTGTTTATTTGTTGGGAGTCAGGTGTCAGTTGGATGGCACCATTGTGTTTTTCCACGAATCGAAGCGGCGAGTTATAGGTTTATGTGGCTGGTTCTATTATGTCCTCCATCAACATCCTGGGAATTTCTTCAAACACTCGTCGACGATAGATTGTGGTGATGATATAGGGTGCCACAATGAACTTCCTATGCTCTTTCACCCTGAACGCATACTGAAGATTGCTTATGGCCCCAGTTTGGGTTGTAAGACCTTCACATTATTATATTTGCATTAGTATATTATTGTACAGTAACGCTCCATTTCGCTATGGCACTTTCATACTTTATATTTTTCCTAACCTTGTAATGAAAACCCTCCAGATATAATATTATCTTCTACTGTTTCTCACCTTATGACAATTTTGTTCCAGACACCCTTCTAACATTTAACAATAAATTGCTTTTTCTAGAAACATGTGGCGAATCATGTCACCCAATACTGCAGTCGCTTCAACAATGGTTATCCTTGAAGGACCATTTCATGGAACAAAGTCATCCTCATTGTAATAAATTGTACTCATAAATATCAGAAGCTGCTAATGGACTCTCGTATAAGAGAAGAAATTTCCAAGTTTCGATTTGATAAGAACCCCACTGGGTAACCATCAATTACAATAAAGTAAAACATTAAAACTACCCACTGTTGGTGTAACCACACGCTATTAGTTGCTTGTTTTATGATTGCAAATGGGGAAAACATCTCATAATCTTACACAGAATAGCTCCGTAGGTCACTAGATTCTTTTTCTGTGCCTCCTCACTATCTACTTTGCTATCTGCAGATTGTTTCTTTTATTAGCGAGCCTTATGTAACAACCATTGTAAAGTGCCATTTTATAATTGTGTTCTTTCTTTTCCTTTTTGGGTAATAGATGTATGAATGGTTAATCTGAGCCATAACTGTAACAGCCCATTCATTAGTTTAATTAGATTTAAGATAGAGCAGGGGGAATAAATCCATTTCTAATTGTGAGACTGTCTTGTGATTCAATCACTGAGGTCACAGGCAGCTCCTTCTATGTAAGAGCCTACACATGAGGCTCCATAGATTATTAGAAGCTTTGTTCTATAATTTTATAAATTCAAAAACGCAGTCAGATCATTTAAATAATCAGTTGTGTACACTTATACAGGCCAGTACTAGTAATCACGCCACTTGCTAGTACACACAGTACCTATAAGCATATGATTTAATTTAATAGGAAATGCAACAAATAGCAGTAAAGATGCTGCATGCAAACTAAAATAAAATAAAGATATGTCTATTAATAATAACCTAAATTCCTCCCTCCCCCCTATTGCAGTATCCTAGTTTCCTTTCTCATGACCTGCTTGTAGGAGTTTTAATTTTCTTTTAAGATGTTTCCCCAGTAACTGTGATCGCAATTGATGTATAATTCTTAACATTTTTTAAGGCTGAATGTGGGTGCAAGGCACCATACAGACTTCTCTAACGTTACACATTATGTAACCCACCGGAATGGATGCTAAACTGCTTTGTTAACTGCAATGATTGGTGCATTAAAATGAGTGAATAAGCCACTTCTTACCTCAAGGTTTAAAACTGGAGAGTAATCCCCCCCAGTACTGACATTAAGCATTACATTCTAAACAATGCTTGTTGGCAGTGGAGGAAATGACAGGATAACCCCAAAACACTAAATAAAGGAAGAAACTATCCATAAAACCTATAACAAAAAGTAGCAGAAAGCCTTTGACTAAATTTGAATATGCCTCAAAATACTGTAGCACAAATCATTTCCTGAATGTTCTGTGTGACAATGTGGGACAATACATTAAAAAAACACCACACACAAATTAAGGAAGTAATGATTTATGTGACAGTGTAAGAAAATGTAGTCTAATAATGATCATACAGATTTTCTCTCAATTGTTGAATTTATAGTTCACTAATGATCTCAATTACTTTATTTTTAGCTTGTAATTGCCTCACTGGTAAAACCTGTGAAACTTTGACAGTCAACCAAGAAGAAGAATTCTTCAGTCCACCTGCAACAGTTTATGTATTTCTTTGTAGCAAGTATTGTAGTAATAAAGTTGAGGGACTTTCTTGCTAATATTTTCCTGTGTTGTGCCTACTCGGAGTCATCACATCTGTATCTGCAGTGCTACATGTAGGGTTGTTTAACTCCACTACACAGCACCCATCATCAGCTTGTATGCCCTCTGTTTGAACCCAGTGTACAGATGACGCACACATTTAAATGTATCTAACGTTCCTCCAAGAATGGCTTCATGAACTTCATTAATTTTTCATTCTTCCGATCCTTCCCTGAATCAGTAGTCTGCAGTCATGAAGAGACACCCAGTGGACTGTACATACAGTTTCTGTAAGTATGAATGAAATATAAGCTTAGATTTAACGAAGTAGAATACATGCACATTCGTTTAAAGATACTGAAGCTCAGTACCAGAACAACAAATGTCAGTTATTATGGGATACTAGAAATATCTATTAAAAAAAACATACTATAGAAATTGAGATATACAATTTTTTATTTCTATTCGCAGACGTACATGGATTTTGACTTTCACTGGTAACCGTGCTTTACCTGATCTTTTTGATTACTTGGGATACATCTGCATAATTGCGCATTTAGCTTCAGGCGGACATAAACAGTTCTAATAATTGTTAAATTGGACCGCCAGTATTTCACATACAGTTACTTTGCAATTATAAGCTATTTTTGCTTTAATCTTGCTTGTACTTTCGGATGAAAACTGACGCTTTAGATCACATGAGCGGACATATGGTTTCCTTGTTGAAACAGCACTAGTCTTGACAAAGCAACTGGTATTGCAGAGACAGCTGCATACTGTATATGTATGTTTATCCCCCAACTTGTATATTAATAAAGTGTTTCCATATTTTATGCTGAGTGAAACTTTGCAAAACAAGTATGTATACAAATATTACACACAGGTGAATGAATACTCAAAATGAATATGTGGCGTAGAATATTCATATTTGCTTTGGAAAGGAAAGCAATAAAAAATAAACGTTCAACACTCATGATATCAGGAAAATCATTGGGAAACTGGAAAGCAGGATGGCTCTACTATCTACTAGACAAAAAAATGTTGAAATGTTTGTAAATTTATCAGACCACACTGAGTGGTCATCAGTCTGTAAGGTAAGGTAAACTAAGCTAAGGACAAACACACACACCCATGCCCCAGGGAGGACTCGAACCTTCGATGACGAGCCACTGCGCACTCCACAGTGACGCGCCTTAGACCACTCGGCTACTCCACCGCAGCTCTACTAGACATTTTTATATTGTAACGAAGTCAGTGATTCGTTTTAAGCTTCATAACATGCATCCAATATTTTATTCTTTTCATTAGCACTACCAACAGCACTGTACTTTTGGTTTTATAGTATACCTTTTTCGTTATGGACGCAACTAGAGCACATATTCTTTAAATGCATCCTCCACTTTAACTTTTGTGTTTGATGAATACATAAATGCATGCAGGAGGGAAATTATTATGTCTTAATTCACTACAAACATTGCTATAATTTTCGGAAGTACTTCTTTAATTAATTATATTACAGAAGACATATTCAGGGGCAGATATAGACTCTGACCATTACTTGTTTGTTAAGAATTGTTAGTTAAAATTAAGAGACTGCAAAAAGGTTGAAAATTAAGGACATGGAAACTGAACAAATTGAAGGACCAGAGGTGGTTGAGAGTTTCAGACGAAGCATCAGGCAAGGCGTGACCGAAACGAGGGAAAGTAATACAGTAGAAGAAGAAGATTTGGCAGCTTTGAGAGAGAATAATGAAGGTCACAGAGGATCATGTAGGTATAAGGACAACGCCAAATAGAAATCTCTGGATAGCACAGGAGATATTGAAATCGATTGATGAAAGGAGAAAATATAAAAATGCAGTAAGGGAAGCAGGCAAAAAGGAGTACAGACGACTGAAACATGTGGATGAAAGGCAGTGAAGAATGGTTAAGTGGGATAGCCAGAGGACTAATGCAAGACTCTAAAAGAATGTATAACTAGGGGAAAGATAGATAGTGCTTACAGGAAAATAAAAGAGACATTGGAGACAAGAAAAGCAGCTGTATCAATATCAAGAGCTCAGATGGAAAATCAGTTCTAAGCCAAGAAAGGAAAATTGAAGGTATAAATAGAGGAAATATACAAAGAAAATGGACTTGAATGCATTATTCTAGAAAAAGAAAAGGAAGTGGAGGAAAGTGATATAGGAGATGCGATACTGGTAGAAGAATTTGACAGAGCACTCAAAGATTTCATTCGAAACAAGGCTTCTGGAATAGAAGATATTCCGCCGGAACTGATGATATCGCCTGGAGAGGTTGTCATGAAGAAATTGTTCCAACTAGTACGCAAGAAGTGTGATACAGGGGAAATACCCTCAGAGTTCAAGAAGAATATAATAATTCCAATTACATTATTCACCGCTACAATATGTTTGTCTTAATCCTCTGCAGTCTCAGTGTCTTTGGTCTTGAGACATGTCGCCTGTGGCGGTTGTTGTAACCGTTCAGACGAAACGCAGTCTGAAAACGCTGTAATTGGGCTACTAGGCTGTCGCCCTCCGATATTTCACATGCTCTGCACTTAGCACACCTCCTTGTTGTGTACATTGTGAAGTGGCATGACAGCTGGAGGCATACAATTACAAATCTCTAAGTAGTGGCTCAGGATAGAAATCGTGTCCTAATTGATGAGTAAAGCCATTTGCCAGATGTAAATGCAATCCATAGCTGTTTCATGATAGTAGCACATTTCTTCATTGCTTCCAACGTTGTTTCTTTATTTAGATGCCTAATTCTTATACATATTTTTGTTCTTAAATAAAGAGCGATAACTGTGTCGAGAACCTCAGGAAATAAGCACAGGATATCTTCGAGAATATCCTGTCTGTTTTTAAATTTTTTCGTTTAGGAAGTGTTAATCAGGACACCAAAATTATTTATCACAATCGCAAATAAGCATGTCAAGTTTGCAGATAGAGATTGGATTGAGTCCTCTAAATTCCACTTTACACTGTTGTTTTCATTCAGAAGACATAGTACTTGCACTGATATAAAACATATTGATAACACAATACTTACAGTCTTATATAATTTTTGTCTTATCTCTCGGACCAGATGACACTTTTCGTCCGTTGTAACGAAAGATCTAGGCAACAAGCATTCGTTTTATTTTTCAAGTATGTATATCGTATTTTAACATTGCTTCTCTCTCTGCATTTAGTTCTTTTTCATTATTTTTATTTTTATGATAATATCAGTACCTTTATTTTTAAATTCTTATACAATATCTCGATGAGATTATGAATGGGATGGTGTGGCCTAATTCCTTTTTCTTCTTGACAGAATTTCTAAGGCTTTTGAAGCTCACTTTTGCAAACGTATTGTTTCACAACATTGGGCAAAACGTGAGATCTCTAAAATATGGATGTACTTTTATTATTTCTTGAATTATTTAATAAGTAATATATAAATACATGAATTCTATAGCATTAAACAAATAATAAAAAGCGATAAAATATTACTGATATAAATCGTTAAAAATTTATCGATGAAATTTAAAAATAAAAATTAGTAAACTAGTCAATAGTATCCAAACCCTCAATCGTATACAAAAGAGATGGAGAGTTCACCACTACGCTGCTGATTCATACTACAAAACTATTTGTTAGTGTCTAATATATCATTAAATGTCTGCAGATTCAAACACAAGTTGTGGTAGAATCCTATAGTGAAATAATTAAGACATATCAAAATTTTTATCTGTCACTTTCCACTTCTTTTATCTCTGGCAGTGTTGCTAATGTGAAAAATAACGAGTAGCACCATGGTTCAGAACCCACTTTAAACTGTAGGTCCCCCTATAACTGGCTGGGCAAGTCATTTCGAAGGTCGGAGTAAGGCAACGGCATACCACTTCCAAACAGCACTATGATGTTCAAACCTAACTTCAGATTGTTAACTGCTTTACCTTATTCATTGCGCCTGAAATTATGTTCGGGATCGGAACTGTTGTTGTTGTGGTCTTCAGTCCGGAGACTGGTTTGATGCAGCTCTCCACAATACCCTATCCTGAGCAAGCCTCTTCATCTCCACATAAGAACGGCAACTTACATCTGTCTAAATCTGTCTAAGAATGTGCTCTACCAATCTATCCCTTCTTTTAGTCAAGGTATGCCAGAAATTTCTTTTCTCCCCAATTCTGTTCAGTACCTCCTCCTTAGTTACGCGATCCACCCAACTAATCTTCAGCATTCTTCTGTAGCACCACATTTCAAAAGCCTCAATCCTCTTCCTGTCCGCACTGTTTATCGACCATGTTTCACTCCCATACAAGGCAATACTCCATACAAATGCCTTCAGAAAGGACTTCCTTAGGCTTAAATCAATATTCTATGGTAACAAATTTCTCTTTTTCAAGAACGCTTTTCTACCCATTGCCATTCTGCATTTTATATCCTCTGTACTACGACCATCATTTGTTATTTTACTGCCCAAGTAACAAAACTCATCTACCTCCTTTATTGTTTCGTTACCTAATGTAATTCCTTCAGCATCACCTGATTTTCTTAGGCTGCACTCCCATTATCATTGTTTTGCTCTTGTTAATGTTCATATTATATGTACCTCTCAGCATATTGTCCATTCCGTTCAATTGCTCTTCCAGGTCCTTTGCTGTATCTGACAGAATTACTGTGTCGTCGGAAAAATGCGATGTTTTTAATTCTTCCCCCTGAACTTTAATTCCTTCTCCAAATTTCTCCTTGCTTTCCTTTATAGCCTGCTCAATGTAGAAATTGAATAACATTGGAGAAAGGCTACAACCCTGTCTTACTCCCTTTCCAACCACAGCATCCCTTTCATGCCCTTCAACTCTGACAACCGCTGTCTGGTTTTCGTACAAGTTGTAAATAACCTTACGCTCCCTATATTTTACTCCTGCTTGGGTGAGAATTTGAAAGAGTTTATTCCAATCAACATAGTAAAAAGCCTTCTCAAAGGCAAATGTTGAAAGGGAGCACTGAGAACAGTCATTTATTATCTTGGTTGCAATGAAAATATGAAAGATACCAGACAACAAACCAGTAAGCAACAGTGCCACCCCACTACCAAAGACGATAAATTTCACAAGTATCAACAGGAAATATCAGTGATCAACGAATGAGACAAGATTAAATATCTCCCTCTGTTTATGACAAGAGCGAGAGCAGGATTCCATTAAGACTATAAGTATAATCCTCCATATATATTTATAAGGTTATTTGTTAGTTATTTTTCATTATTTTTATTTTTATGATAATATCAGTACCTTTATTTTTAAATTCTTATACAATATCTCGATGAGATTATGAATGGGATGGTGTGGCCTAATTCCTTTTTCTTCTTGACAGAATTTCTAAGGCTTTTGAAGCTGCATCATTCTTAGACAGATTTAGACAGATGTAAGTTGCCGTTCTTATGTGGAGATGAAGAGGCTTGCTCAGGATAGGGTATTGTGGAGAGCTGCATCAAACCAGTCTCTGGACTGAAGACCACAACAACAACAGTTCCGATCCCGAACATAATTTCAGGCGCAATGAATCTGATATTGAAGACGGTACCACTCCGTTGAGTAAAACGCTATACAAGCAGCACTCCAAACCACTGGAAAATAATATCATAAAAATCTTCCCTGGTTCAAAAGGGAAAAGAGGCGTGAGGTCAGAGACGCAAGCCCTCTCATTCATGACAGATTATAATATGATTGATGAGGTAATTATGTGTACTAAGTTCCACAAAACACAGAAAAAAGCTGACACTAATTACTCCTGCTTGCTTGAGAATTTGAAAGAGTTTATTCCAATCAACATTGTAAAAAGCCTTCTCAAAGGCAAATGTTGAAAGGGAGCACTGAGAACAGTCATTTATTATCTTGGTTGCAATGAAAATATGAAAGATACCAGACAACAAACCAGTAAGCAACAGTGCCACCCCACTACCAAAGCCGATAAATTTCACAAGTATCAACAGCCTTTGAGAAGGCTTTTTACAATGTTGATTGGAATAAACTCTTTCAAATTCTCAAGCAAGCAGGAGTAATTAGTGTCAGCTTTTTTCTGTGTTTTGTGGAACTTAGTACACATAATTACCTCATAAATCATATTATAATCTGTCATGAATGAGAGGGCTTGCGTCTCTGACCTCACGCCTCTTTTCCCTTTTGAACCAGGGAAGATTTTTATGATATTATTTTCCAGTGGTTTGGAGTGCTGCTTGTATAGCGTTTTACTCAACGGAGTGGTACCGTCTTCAATATCAGATTCATTGCGCCTGAAATTATTTTTTTGTTAAAAAATTCAAAATATTGAAATATTTCGACCGCTTTGGGGCAATGAAATAAATTCAATGGCAAAGTTGAAAATTTGTGTTGGATCGGGATTCGAACCTGGGTTCGCGCTTCGGGCTAGCGATAGTCTTAACCAATTTGGTTGTCCAGGCTCATTTCTTGTCCACCCCAAACTTTCGCCTTACAGCACATAACAAATATAAGCCTCCTGAATATTGGTTCCTCATTCCCAAAAGGGATCAAGCGTATTAATGCGTTCGCATCAATGTTGTCAATTTCCTGTAGGGAGCATATATACTATTATCGAGAAGGTGTGTTCTTTTCGGACATGTTCGAAAGAACTGACACCAATGTGGTTAACGATACGAATTCCGAATATATACGATTCGAGGCATAGAAATAAATTCAATGCTTAAGTTCAAAATTTATCCTTGACAGTGTTTCGAAAATCGATTTCCCGCTTCGGGCCAGCGGTCACCTTAAACAACTTTGTCCCTTTTTCTATTTTTTTCTTAATTTTTCACTTTTTTGGGGCCTCTCTTCTCTCTTTACAGCCGTTCCTTGCTCCCACCAAGAAATTCCTCCATCGGTGAGCTTCTCAACTATGAAGTTGAGGCAAAAACTCTCCTACATAATGCTATATAGTAGATAGATACGCAAACATAGGATGGAAAGTTCTACATAATAAAAAAATAATAAAAATAAAAAAATAGATAAATAAATAATACAAATAGCACTCATTCACTGCATATGTCGCAATTGGGAGGTAGTTGCCTTTTGTGCATCTCAGATTGAAAAACCTTACATTCTGAATATTAAGTTCACGAATCAGTTATATGAAGATTAAAAATGAGATCCTTTGTTAATGTAAGAAGAAACTGTATTCACCTTAGGAAAGAAGGAAAAAGTAATTGATTTAAACACATTGCAGCATTCCTCTTCTATCTGCCAATCTACTCCCCACTTGTCGTCTATACAGGATGTTACAAAAAGTTACGGCCAAACTTCCAGGAAACATTCCTCACACACAAAAAAAGAAAATATGTTATGTGGACATGTGTCCGGAAACGCTTAATTTCCATGTTAGAGCTCATTTTATTACTTCTCTTCAAATCACATTAATCATGGGATGGAAACAAACAGCAACAGAACGTACCAGCGTGGCTTCAAACACTTTGTTACAGGAAATGTTCAAAATGTCCTCCGTTTGCGAGGATACATGCATCCACCCTTCGTCACATGGAATCCCTGATGCGCTGATGCAGCCCTGGAGAATGGCGTATTGTATCACAGCAGTCCACAATACGAACACGAAGAGTCTCTGCATTTGGTACCGGGGTTGCGTAGACAAGAGCTTTCAAATGCCCCCATAAATGAAAGTCAAGAGGGTTGAGGTCAGGAGAGCGTGGAGGCCATGGAATTGGTCCGCCTCTACCAATCCATCGGTCACCGAATCTGTTGTTGAGAAGCGTACAAACACATCGAGTGAAATGTGCAGGAGCTCCATCGTGCATGAACCACATGTTGTGTCGTACTTGTAAAGGCACATGTTCTAGCAGCACAGGTAGAGTATCCCGTATAAAATCATTATAACGTGCTCCAGTGAGCGTAGGTGGAAGAACATGAGGCCCAATCAAGACATCACCAACAATTCCTGCCCAAATGTTCACAGAAAATCTGTGTTGATGACGTGATTGCACAATTGTGTGTGGATAATAACGAAACAATTGGGTATTTTGACAATTGTTTGCACGAATTATTTTAATTTACATTTAAAGAGAAATACTAAAATGAGCTCTAACATGGAAATTAAGCGTTTCCAGACACATGTCTACATAACATATTTTCTTTCTTTGTGTGTGAGGGTTTCCTGAACGTTTGGCCGTACCTTTTTGTAACACCCTGTATATACGCAGATTTAAGCAAGTTGAAAGTTTATTATGTTGGATTGTGGAAGAAGGATCCACAAAAATAAATAAAAGTGAAACTGTAGAAGCATATTAGTAGATACTCATCTTGTTTTCGTGGTTTCTTCTTTGTCGTATTTCTCCTTATTCCTCTTTTATTCTTGTCCTTGCGCCATAACGTTTTGCTAGAGCTAAACATTGTAGTAAAGTTGCAGGAAGTCTAACTACTGTGGACACGTTTCTTTAAATAATACACCTGACTTTAATCACTCCTGAATTTTATTTTGTATAACAAGTTTGCTTTTCACAAAGATTTTTTTATTAAATTTCGGAACCTGATAATTTTAAGAGCGACTGGTATGATTTATTAGAGGGAGAAAGAGGGTTGTCGTTAGATGGGGCTTGTATGTGAAAGAATGTTTGCTTTCTGGATGGGAGGCTGACACTGACTGCTGTTGTCAGGCTGGATCCAGCTCCATTAAATAAATGCAATGCGCGTTATCCTCGTCAAAGTGGTGTGTGCACAGAGGTCTTGCGTAGCAGGTTTTGATCATTTGGATATGTAGCTCAGACGTTTTTTGAGAGAGAATGCTGAAAACGTTATGATATTTTGTTTAAATATTTAGCATATGTTCGTTTTATGTAGCTTGCCTGGAGAACACTGCTATCGCACTGGAATCAAGCTACATTACTGTTAGGCGTTTAAACGATGATCGTTCGTACCGTTTCCGAGAGAAATTGTTAAGGTAGCTGTGTTACACGCCTACAGTGTTTGACACTAATGTTTGGGGCGGTCGTTACCGTTACATTACGTTCGTCAACTGTTGTGAGCATTGTCTATACAGTTATTTTGCCCAGTCTAACAGACGGATGGGCTTTAAACGCATTCCTTACTACTTCTGGCTGTAGGTGGATGCTTTCAGCTGCTAGGCTGCAAGTGTGTGCTCGACCCAGAAGGACTGGGCGGTCCAGTTTTAGCCACACTAGCGCGAGGGCGGAGTGTTTTGCACTAGTTTAGAGTTGATTAAATAAATCATTTAAGTAAGTTAGGAAATGTCGCGAAGTCCCTGGTATTGTTGATAATTGTTTATGAACAATTGTTGTTAAACATAACTTCTGAGAGAAATATTCTTCCTTAATAAATACATACCAAGTACAACTATTATGCAAAATAATCGGAGGCAAAACTATGGACGGTGGCGTCGGCCGCTTAAATGGATAAACAAATTTAATACATAATGTTCTAATTGTTAATGCATAAATTAAATTGATATGCAAACAATAATAGGGGGCGGTGGAGGATGGCCTGGGGGTGCGGGTGGCAACGGCACTCGCACAAGTGTCTACTTGTGGAGACGGATATGTTTGATGTTATTCCAGGTAATTTTACTGTCCAAAGAACGCAATAATTGTCTCCTATATTCCAATGTTGATGTATGTCTATAAGTAATAACTTTCATATAAAAATATGGGGAGTGCAGGTTCGAGTCCCGGACCGGGTCGCACGGGGACAGCAATCTTTAGGGCTGTCGGCTGGTTGGAGGTGGAAGCGGTAGCGGGAGTGTGGTGGGGGCTGTGCTCACGCAAGTGCATACTTGTGGTGGCAGTTGCCCTTGTTACTGATAAAAACATAGGTTGTTACAATTAAATTGATATGCCAACTTAATTTAATTAATTGAGGGTGGAGGTTGGCAATTGGGCTTCTGCTGTGGGTGGAGGGGTAGTGGGAATAACGGTACTTCGGCGGTTGGGCAAGTGGCTGAGGGTGATAACGGTACCTGGCGTCGATGACACTATCGTCGACGCTCAAAAGTAGGTCACTGCGCTTAAACCGTCATTATACTACTCCAAAGAGACAATTTGGCACACCTCTCTCTGCGGGGGAAGCGCCCTGGTTGCCTCTCCCTCCCCTTCCTCCCCTCTCCTTTAGATGCAATTTCATTAAAAGATCTGCAGAATGTATTACCTCGGCTTCTTTGGTCTTGCTACAACACGAACTGAGGCGTCAGCCTACCAAGCTTCTTTATTTCACACTTTTGTTCCAAGCTTAAATCTGAGTAATATGTTTCTAAAAAATCATGAACGTTGTTCAATTTAGTTTGATAACAAACACCAAGAACATATGAATATGTACATAAACACTAAAACACAGTAAGTAACTGATTACACTGTTAAATGACTGTAACAAAATGAATCTGTTAGGATGAAAAGACAAGCTGCCCTGAAGTCAGGTGACACTCTAAGCAGCACCACCTCCTAACCTTACACATGCGCAGAGACTGCTCTCCCCCCCAAATCTTTTCAAACAGTTAAATATTTCTTACAGCGAAGAGTATAAATATCATTTACCTTCAAAACAGCGACACCCACTACCTGCGACAGCACAGCGCGATGCCGCTATCCACACGGCTATTCTCGGTAGGTGGAGAGTAGTAACTTAATTATTAGTCATGATCGGATCTTCCGAATATTTTCACAGTTATGCGTCATTAATTTATAGTTATAAGATATTTTACCAAATATGACATGTTTTTGATGAATCTTCAATGCGCCAAAAACAAATATGAAAGGGGATGTTGCCTTTATGGAGGTTTAGCGCATGCGCAAGACGAGGTGCGCAGTAGCTTCATTGTCTTGATTCGGTGCCATTCGTGCATTATCGCCAGAGCTCGAGAAGCCAGGACCTGGTGTCTCTACCAGCTCCTACGCCAATATTAAAAGCCGCATTTCCCCTAGCCTCTCCCTGCCGCGAGAACGCCCATCTTCTGCCTCCAGGGGGTTACAACGCTGCGCCCACTGCCGCCTGTAATAAGCGGCCGCTCTAAAACGTATCAAAAGCGATAAAATACTTTGAATGTGCATATAAATGATATGATAGAAGAACTAAAGGAAGTATGTTAGTTTAAAATCATTTATTTACTTTTTTCCACGACGAGATTTTTTCCAGGGGTTCACTGAACCAATGAACACATAGGACGCGCCGCCAGTGCCTTCGAGGTGCCCGCGTCCACCTGTCAGGCATACTCCAATGACGTCACGTGCGATCTTGCGGCAATTGTTCGCTGCCTTGTTCCATCTTCCTTTCGACTGTCTCCCTCACAGTACCCACTGCCTCCTTTAGGTGTTGTGTCTGCTCCCGAATGCCTTCTTGTCGTTCTTTGCTCTCCCCCTGCGTGGGATAGGGTGGCCACGGTTCGTACTTACTGCCGCTTTCTGACCATTCCTCGCTATATTCTTTTGACGACGCTATTTACGGGATTCAACCGTGACCTGTTCAAGCTGTGGTGGATGGTTTAAACTGCATCCATTGGATCCTAACTGGCACTTGAAACATTGTCTCGTAGAGCGGAGACGCTTTCCGTTTCTAACAGAGCGTTTCCTGAACGGAAGATCGATTTAAACAAAACCCTACCCCTTCCAGTACGTCACCGGTATTTATTTTCCGCTCAGCTGGTGTTTCTGCTACATGGACTTGTTTTGGGTGGAGCGATTCTGAGGCCATGACCGCTACGATCTGACTCATTAGCGGAACAAAATTCCGATTGTCCATATCGATATTTTCAAGCGGAACCTGCACTGGACGTCGACGTAGGCAGTCCGTTCGCACATGTTCTATTCAGAAACATACCTATCTCGTTGTTGGTTGCCTGATGTACGACACTTGTGAACGACAGCCTACAATATTCGCATAGGCAGCTATGTGCTACTAACACATCTAACTCCACTATTTACTTTGTACCGATAAGCGCTTTAACATTGTTTCATTTCTTGTGGCCAAGAGGTCACCATATCGCAGAAGTGCACGTGTAATGATTTAATTTGGGCATTATGGTGGCACAATGAATATCCTGAATTTCTAAAACCATAACCAGACGGTACGATCTGAACATTATTAAACAGTGCCGCTCTAGTGACGAAATTTATGTTTTATAACGTATTTCAGAGCAAAATTATCAAAATTTTCACTTTATATAAATTTAACAAATAACAATCATTCTTTTCTATCTAACATCTATACCTGTCGTCTTTCCTTTTTTCACGATGAATGCCTCAAGGGGCATCACAGTCTGTGTGTCGCTAGGAGATTGATGACAATCAGGCAATCAAGTTATTGGAAATGACACTTTCGTTTCGTTTCCATATTGTTAATCCTTCTTTTCTATCAATTATCTAGACATGTCGTTTTTCCATTCTTCATTGTTACATTTAGACGGCAGAAGGCTAGTAGGAGTTAAACACGATTTTGACACAAACACATTCTTAGACAAAATGAATACCGGACTTTGACAATGATACTCGGAATTCTGTAGACGTTATCCTCAGCCACAAATGATAGACATTATTCAAGTGTAAAAGAGAAAGACATATTACAACAGAAAATATTGACCTTCTAGAAACAAAAATTTTACATTATGCAAAATTACACGCGAGTTGAGATTTAGGAACACACACAAGATGGAGAAATGTGTAGAACAGATACAAAATTATTTAAGATGTAGGTAGCAGAAAAAGAACCAGGTAAGTGCATAAATGAAATAATAAACAACAATAAGTGATACGAAAAGGATAGTTGGAACTTTGTATCATGGCTAGAACATGGATTAAGTTGGGACTGGTGTATTTTGTCAGAGAGATAAATATTTAGGCGATGAGTAAGTCCGCCGTTAGGTATTGTATTGGGAGATTTTAAAATAGTTTTAGGCACAAGAAGGTCCGGGGACTCATATTCAGGAAGTTTAAGGATATTGTATGACAACAGGTAGTAGTCCTATACTGATGTTTTGATATAATGATGCAAGGCGATGTGGTTGCCAACCACACCCAAGTTGAAGAGTATGAATGTATGGGTGATGTCGTTTCCGCCTACAGACACACATATTAGGGATTAAGCAAACTATGCAGTTCTGACACGATCTACAAATAGATAGGACATCATGAAACATGACCATCTTGACGAATTGTTGTCACCACAAAGTATAAACACTTAACCTGTTGTGGAGCTTGCTCAATAATGCAGTAGCCACGAAAAAAACTACTTAACACCTTATGAACCAGAATTCCACATAAGCTAGGACAAGCAGTAAAGTTACAGTTAAACAAGTAAAGGTGTAAAGTAATTACCTATCTATGTCTACTGATAAGGATATAAGGGTTCACATAAGACAGTGTATTCAGATTGTTAAGTTGTTTTCACATATTTAAAGAAAGGAAAGTAGCCTCTTACTGTCAAGTGAAAGCTATTATCGATTTTTGTTCTGAGTAAATGACGAACAGATGGTTAAAATGTACGTATGGCATAATTTTATAAGCATATTATGATTCACATTTGTATGTATAATTATTTGATGTATGTAAATGCTAAAAGACGCAAATATTTGCATTTCTATCAAGTTTTATCTTTAGAACACTGACATCAAGGTGACGAAATTTTTTGTTAGAGAAAAATTATTTTATGTCAATGTGAATATATTATAGAATTTAGGATGTGGGTGACATTTAAAACTGGCAAGGCCACTTTGTGGCATACAAATGTTAAAGTGACGAAAGTTTCTTTAGATACGGCATTTTGTCGTCAAAAAGTAATGCTGCATCAATGTTAAAATGTTACAGAATTTTGCAAGTTATTCTTTTTTTATTTCATAAAACCAGACCTTCACTGCCACAACACTCAGCTTTTAGATTCTCTCATATGAGTACCAACAGAATTTTTTTAAATGAATGTATTAATTTCAATTAATATAAAATGTTTCTTCCAATAGTTTTAAAAGGAACACTCAGTATTAATTATAAGCAATAACCTGCACCTATGACATTGCCATGATATTTCTGAATCAAGCGTAGTTGATGTAATATGTTGTGTAGTAATATTTTGTACTTCAGATCAGTGTGATCCTTTCTGACTTCATTGGTATTAAAATTCTGTATGGTACTGTACGTTTAAAAATTGCCGATTTTTGTGAGAGTTGTACAATGTTGAAAATTTAATAAGGAAGGGAATGTGCGATGGGGCTGATTTGTCGCCATTTACTTGATCGTTAATATTTTAATCTGTAGGATACCTTTTACTATCTCGGGAAGAGTATTACGTAATATGTGGTGTGAGTAAAACATAGAGCATATGGTGCAGTGAATAAATATCTCGTGGGAAAACTTTCCATCTAAAATCTGATTGGCTCTTACTTGTGGTCTCAGTCGGCCAAAACCCTCCAGAAATTTTATTAATATTAATATAGCTCAATTTATTTAAACATGTTTGTTTATATTAGATAATTTTCCTTGGTTAACTATGTTTCTGTTGTTTACAAAAGTTATATAAAATTATTTTAATAAAAATATCACGGGTGTATAACTATATGTTTCGTTGGCACCAAAATGTAGGCACTGGTGTGGAGTGTTACTCCTGTCACAGTCCATCGAGTTATGGGCCTCAGACGGATTACACCAATGTCAATCGGGTTAGCGGCCTCAGACAGTGAACACCATTAAATGGAAATGTGGTCTGTGTTTTTCCTTGGAATACTTGTTCAGTGCACCATATGTTGTGTGTTTTACTCACGCCACATATCACGTAAGGCTCTTCCCAATGTATTTATTTATTTATTTAATTTATTTTATGCAGAATAAAATATGAAAGAGCAGGAAAATTATACAAATTATACATCTCTTACCTTATTAAATTTTCCACATTGTACAATTCTTGTAAAACTGGACAATTTGAAAGGTACAATATAATTTGGAATGGAAATACTAACGAAGTTAGAATGGAGTACAAAATACCCAAAAGTGCAATACATTACAATATAACAATTACGTGGAGTATGATTGATTCCGAAATAAGATGGCAAAAATCATAGCTGCAGGTTATTGCTTATAATTAATACTGAGACTTCCTTTTAAAATTATTGAAAGAAACATCTTAACATCTTACGTTTATTAAAAAAGGCCAAAAAGCTCACAGTACTCATATGATATAATCTAAAAGTAAGATTGTGATACCAATGAAAGTTTTAGTTTATGAAATAAAAAAAATTAACTTGCCAAATTTTACAACAGTTTAAAATTGAAGCAGCATTACTTCCTGTCGACAAAAAGCCGTCTCTCAAAACGTTCTTCACATTGTGGTTTGCATACAAAAAAGTGGACTTGCTGTTTTTAAACTTCACCCATTTCAAGAAGCACTTTACATATTTATCTTGACGCGGAGACGAAGTAATCTAAGAGCACTCACAGAGCAGCAGGAACGGGTGGCGTAATTGTATTGTAGCGTCTGTAATGTTGCCACTATTTACATCTGCGTCTCAGGTTGCAGCGATGTTAAAGTATTTGGCTCCTTCCTCTCGCCCTCGTCGTCCACCTAGTTAACTCGTACATAGAAATGAAAAGATAATACAATAATCGTTAGTGCTAAATTATACCTGTCGTCATATAAGAAGGCGCTTCCGCGCATTAGAGGCGGATCGATAGGGGAAGCGTGGAAGGGAGGAGCTACGGCCGAGAGCCAACAGTTGCGCCTGCGGGAAAAACATTGCGTAACTCGCTGCCAGCCACACGCCTCCATAATGAACATTATTGGCTGTCATTGCGGTAATGGAGGGAGCTGCGCAGAACGGCTGAAAACTAGGCCGCCTTCTTATCTGACGCCGACTATAGTGCACAATAAAAGAAGTTAAAGAAATTACAACCTTTTTTTAAAACATGTATTGAAAATTACATACGTTTTTTCATTGCATACATCATGCATTTATTTTTCTTGGATATCTAACTCTCATCTTAGACACATAATATGGTCTTACAGTCGAAAATCACGTAGGTCATACCGAGGTTTGCTTTACCTCCTAAAGAAGTGGTCGCTACTGCTGTGTGCATTGTCGGCTTTTGCCTGCTGATGGTGTCAGTGTCAGCTTTTCCCTGCTGACGGCTCAAACTGTGCCGGCTGCACTTGACTCACCATCTACTCACTCTACCAGAATTGCTGTTGTTACATACGTGTGTGGCCGTGCCATATGGCCAGTGACCTTGTCTGTTATTTTACCTCCTCCAATTCATTAATTGTAACAGGGCGTCAGTGTTCTTAGCATACATTAAACTTGACTCAAATTCAATTTTTATATACATCTCTTAGCATTTACATAAACACATTAGACATACAAATGTGATTCATAATATGCTCATCAACTTATGTCATACGCACGTTTAAACCAAACGTTCGTCACTTGCTTAGTTATCAGAACAATCGATCATTGCTTGTTTTCACTCGATATTAAGAGGCTATTTTTCTTCCTTTAGAAAGCTACTCAAATTCAAAAATATACTATCTCCTGTGTTTACTTCTCTTGTGGATATAAAAGAATCGTGTGAGTTAAACTGTTATTTTACTGCTACTGCGAGCCCATTTTTGTCTTTATAATACATATAATGTGCGTGTTTTGTCTTGTGGCTACTGCATTCTAGAGTAAACTTCACTACAGCATAAATGTTTACGCATTGTGGCGACAAAAGAACAATTTTTCAAGATGGTCGTGTTTCATGATGTGTTATGCTACTTATAAATCGTGTAAGAACTGGATAGTTTGCTTAATCCCCAATATGTATGTGTATGGGCGGAAACTACATCACCCTTCCATTCCTACTCAATAACTTCAGTGTGGGCGGAAACCACATCGTCCTGCATACCTACATCAAAACTTCATATACGACGACGACCTATCGCCATACAATACCCAGAAATCTCCCGTATATATATGGTCCGTTCTTCCCATGTATAACACTGTTTCCAAATCTCTTTAACGATGGAAGTGAACATCGCCCAAAACTTTCTCTCTCTTACGAAATACACCAGTGCAAACTTAATCCACGTTGTAGCCACGAAGCAGGATACCAGCTATCCTTTTCTTATCACCTATTGCTGTTTATTATTTCATTTTTATGCTCTTACCTGGTTTTGTTTCTTCTCTTCTTCTACGACTTACATCTTCAATAATCGTGTGTCTGTTTTACACATTTCTCTCTCTTGTGTCTGTTTATAAATCTCAACTCGCATGTAATTTTACATAATGTAAATACTTTGTTTCAAGACAGTGAATATTTTCTGCTTCTTTCTCTTTTAAAATTATGGAAAATGCTAACTATCAATAGCTGAGGGAAAGTCTACAGTATTCTCAATGTTACAGCATCGTCAGGTACCTCTTTTGTCCATTCCCGTGTTTGAATCAAAATCGTGTTTTAACTGCTCTCCTTTTGCCCATTTAAACGTGATAGCGAAGAATGGAAAGTCGATAGGTGTAGACGATAGATAGAAAAGTATGAGTCACAGTATGGAAACTGAGCGGAAGTAATATTGCCAATAACTTCAGTGCATGGTGGTCATCAATCATATTAAGTGTGACGCTCTGTGAGGCATTTTTTCTAGTTTCCCGTATCCTCAAGATTTCTTTCTCTTTCAGGTGCTCGCTCTCGCCGGCCGCGGTGGACAAGCCGGCTGCGGCACGCCAGTTACGGTCTCCACGGCCACTACGGTCGGGGGTTCGAATTCCCCCTCCGGCATGGATATTTGTGCCGTCCTTTGTATTAGCTAGTTCATAAGTAGTTTGTAAGTTTAGGGACTGATGGCCCCGTAGTTAAGTCCCGTAAGCTCTACAAACATTTGAACATTTTTGCATGCTCTCTGTTGTGTCTGTTACGGTATTCCGTACCACCTTCGTGATGACATCTTCTGTTCATACTACGATGCGATGCGCCCCTTTTGGGACGGGTTGCGGCTGCGTCGCTGCTTTCTGTTTTATTGCCAGCTGTTACTCTTCTCCGTTAGTCCCGATACCTCTGTTTCGATCGTTGTCATTCCTGCGATCAGGGCATCTAAACGTTCTAGAACTCGCAACAGATTGTTCACATCATCATCATTTAAATTAATTAATTTTTCTTGTACAGACACTGGTAATTTCAACGTAATAATTTCTATTAATTCAGACTCTCTCAAGGTAATTGTTAGAACTTGTTTTTTCTCCCAATAATAGCTACTACAGACACAATTTTCTGAGCTTTTAGCTTCAAATATTTTGTAATGTACACTGTTTAGCGTACTGCTTGACCAGTATTGGTTTAGAGAAGCTTATACAAATTCTTCATAAGTTTTACAGCTGTTAATTACATTCGTGTACCATGATATTATACTTACATCCCCTTCAAATCTGCTAACAACCATGTTTCTTGTATGTTGTTCAGTGTATTATGAAGGCATGTTATAATCAAACTGTCAAATGAATGCAATAGGGTGCGAATTTCCTCTACTTGAAAAAGTGTGATATTTGCCTGCATCATTTGTGCCAGCTACCGTGATATTTTGACAACCTGTTTTGCTTACTTACACGATGTCCTCCATTAATTTTGTTTGTGTTGTCTTCATATTTTAATTCTATTTTGACATTTTACTGTTTATTACATTTTCTTAATTTACGACAGTGTGTAACTGCGTTATTTGCTGTTGGCACCTCTCATTACATGCTTTTGCTATTTTAGAAAGCATATCATCTGAATTATCAGTTTGTTGTTTTATTTGACAGACATCTTTGCACTGACTCTCCCCCTTAATATCTAACACTTAGACTTTGGTATCAACATTTTCGGTTATTCAAGTTTACAAACTTATTATTTCTTCCCCAACTCTATTGTTTCATGAGTCAGTTTGTTAAGACGCTCATCAGCACTAACTTCAATATTGTTAACCTTTACATCTAAATCATTAAATTTTTGTGTAGTTGATTTATTCCTACTTCTAACTTCGTTTGTTCAGCGACTATTTTCTTCTTCAAATTTTGTCCCAAATTTATGAAATTTCTTTTCTAATTCCTTTTTTTAATCTTCTAATTGCATATTTATCCTTCTAAATTCATCTTTTATCTCTTTGTTATTTTTATCAAGTTTTGCTTCCATTTTTGTCATTAATGATTGCACCATTGCTATCAAACTTAGATTATGATCTTGCTCAACAATTATATATTAAATATTTTCGTTAGTTGGGGTCTGCTGAACCCGTTCTACGACTTAAACTACTAAATTCTTCTACTAATCCACTTTAATTACACCCTTCAGATTCATTATTTCTAGAGTCTTGGCTGCAATTTGATACATAAAATTGGTTTTGCAAGTCAGAATCCAAGTTTTCAATGCCATAATTTGCAACATAATTTCATTTTCATTAGCAATGTTTTAAGTATTATTATGAGGGGACTGATGACCTAGATGTTAAGTCCCTTTAAAACAATAACAACAACAACAACAACAAGTATTATTATGTACAATTTCTCACTGATCCAAGAGATTATATTCAATGTAATTGGTTTGTACTTCTATTAATTGATCTAACTGAGGACAATTGCTGTCATCTACCTGATTTCTATCGCTACTTCTAATTTAGTATGTAGAAAAATTTTACACAGACTCTTCTCCAAAATTCTATTATGGATTGTGTATGCTTTGATTATTCAGTGTCCTCCACACTGTCAACTAAATACAGCAAACTAAGCTTTGCAAGCATATCACTCTTTGCAGTATACTGCGTACTGCTTGCTGCCGTGCATGTGTACTGGTACCGGATGCAGAGATGGGTGCGCCCGCGTTGTCGTGGATTGTACGAGCACACTGCTTAGCTGCTGAAATGGCTTGCTGCTTCCACTTCTGTTTCTGAACCTGGCGTTGTGCGCTGTCTCATGTTCCTCCTTGCTACCAGTCGCGCTGCGTACTCCCGTAGTATGATGAAATCTCCTTTGCCGATGTAATAACGTAATTTCAGGACCGCGCACACGAAATTTGCAACGTACGTTTTATACGGAGGCTAACACAACCTATCCACACTTGTTACATATCTCAACACCATTTGAATGTTCCCGCATAGCACACTTCAATGACAGTTCACTCACAGTTCGAAGTTCAGACACTGTTCATCAGTTATATTTCACAGTTCGAGCAGTTCTAGGCCAGTTTGTATACACCTTACCTACGTTTGATTTATGTTCACAGATTTCACTATTATGTTCAAGCCCCACTTTTGTTCAAAAAACTTTCTCCAAAGAGCTTATTCTTCGAAGATATCCCCCACTGGAGATTCCACGTACGGCGGGATAAAAGGGAGAAGGATGGGGGTAATGTCTGTAAGGCTCAATAAAGTTAATTATTTCAAAGTGCGTACGTAGGTTTCTAACTTTTTCCCTTCTTTCTACCCTCGGTACTCTTACCAAGAGACTTTGTGCCAATGTTCCTATTTTTAATAGAAAAAACACAGCACGTGAGGGGCCATATTGCTTCGTACCTCGTCAGGGTATGAAGACGAGAGTTTCTTTTCACTAACCTGATATCTTCTTTCGCTGCTTTTTGTCCCCCCTTCGCAGAAGATGTACTCAGGTCGTAGATAGGTAGTTTTTTGATGTGGAGATGAAATAGTAGTGCAATGTGGCTAGGTTTTAGTAATCTACAATAACGTATGTGACACAAAATTTTGCAGTTGCCAGGGACTGTTCTTCCATTTATAAATCACTGTTCCTATACAGAAAGCCACAACTGTATGATGGAAATTCACAAATATTTAACAATTTTATATCACATTTTACGCAATACACGCACTTCACTGATTTATATGTTAACCGTGTTGGACTCTTAGCTAGATGCACATAGGTGTTATCCGTCTGAGTCCCTTAGCTTGACTGACTGCGGCAGTGGCTACATTTTGGCATCAAGAAAACATTCTAGAGTGTTACGCTTGTCATATTTTTACGAAACTAACATTTATTTAACTTTCTTAAACAAAAAAACATAGCTTAACAAAAGACAATTAAACAATACAAAAATAAATATATTGCGGTATATAAAATAATAATAAAATTGCTGGAGTATTTTCGCGAACTGAAACTACAAACAGAGTAAGTCGTATTTTAGGTGGAAATGTGGGCAGAATTTCCTCACAGGATACTTGTTCACTGCATCATATGCTGCTTTTTGCAGCGGTCGCCTCAAGCAATTTTGTTTTCTTTTTTTCTGTAGGGCTTCCATTATACCCCTGCCTTGTGCTTTTCATGAAATGCCTTCTTTGGCAAGATTCAAAGCTATATCTCGTGTTTATCTTCTTTTTTTTCGCGTATTGTCTCAGAAATCGAGAAACGTTGTTTATGCATATTCATAGATAGAATTCGCGAGTGTCCAGATTTAGCGTTATACAGCAATTTTAAGTGCATTTAACAATAGATTACACATATTTTAGTATCCTAAACATATCTACTAAACCTTTGTATCAGTAGTTAATATATATTGTCGATATAACGTAAGTAAATCTCTAAGGCGGGACAAGGGTGAGCAGGGGTGGGAAGTGGTAGCAGGGAACAGGGGCCACAGAGTGAGTATAGTTCCTGGCAGCTTCACAATTGGCACAACCAACAGATTGGCCTTGCTATCAGAGTTTAGTGAGAAGTAGGTGCAGTCAGTCCAGTGCCAGTTGTGGTTGCAGCATCATCGCCGAGGGCGCTAAGTATCACAATTTAATTGCGTGAAATTTCGTTGCCTGTTAATTTCTTAATTTTCGTTAGTGCTTCTGTTTTTAATAGGTTTCGTCTCACCTACTTGGCAGATTCATTTGTGCTACTTGTTTAAGAGTTTATTCTCGCGTATTTTGATAAATACCGTTGTGTATAGTTTTCGTCTGCTGCAAGCTAGGTGATTTAAGTGTCTTATTGTCACTTCCTTATTTCGTGTTCTGCTTTAAGAAACCTTATATTCCCGCGCGTTTGATAACAGTGTATTCCATAGATTTTCTTTTCTAATTTTGAAAACTGCCGGACTCAGTTTCGCTGTTTTGACAGTGTAGTAACCACTAACCTGCCAGCCGCCTTTGTTAAAGTACTAGGCTAGTTAAAAGTTGATTATTTAGTTTTCTACTTTCTACAGTTAATTGTACCGATAGGACGTGTGCCTACTGTGTGCGGATGCAGGAGGAGTTGGCCGCAGTTCGCGAACAGCTGAGCGTGCTGTTGGCTATGGTCAGCCGTCTTCAAGCTGATGTCTCGTGGTGTAGCGGTGGTGGGTAGTCTGGTGCGTTGAGTGGGACACCTCAGGTGTCTCAAGCTTCGCTCTCTGTCCCTGCTACCGAGGCACCTTCAGGTGTACCGGAAGTGCCCGTGCCGCCCTCTCCGAAGGGGAGTGGCGGGTTGAACGGCGTTCGAGTCGCTCGAGACGGAAGGCCAATGTGGAGGCTGGCCGTCCGTCCACGCCCGTTCGTTCTGTGAGTGGACGTGTGGCCACTCCTTCAGCAGGGTCCAAGCAGGTGCACGGGGGGGGGGGAGATTATTAGTTATTGGGAACTCCAATGTTAGGCGCGTGATGGAGCCCCTTAGGCAGATAGCGTGGAGATCCGGAAAGATGTCCAACGTGCACTCGGTGGTGTGTCTGCCGGGCGGCCTCATCCGAGATGTGGAGGCGGCCTTGCCGGCTGCTATAGAGGGTGCGGGGTGTGGTCGACTGCAAGTCGTGGCTCACGTCGGCACCTATGACGCTTGTCGCTTGGGTTCTGAGGATATCCTCAGTTCCTACGGGCGGCTGGCAGAATAGGTGAAGGCTGCTGCCCTCGCTGCGGGGTGCAAGTAGAGCTGTCGATTTGTAGCATTGTTCCCAGCGTTGATCGGGGTCCTTTGGTTTGGAGCCTGAACCAGAGACTTCGCCGACACTGTGACACTCATGGCTGCAGATTTCTGGATCTGCCTTATCTGTTGGGGACTTGTAGGACACTCCTAGACAGATCAGGTGTGTGCTACACTAAGGAAGCGGCTACTCGGGTAGCAGAGTACTTTTGGAGTACACATGGTTGTTGTTGTTTTTTTTTTAGGCTAGGTGCCACAGTGAGAGTATTTTGAATGCGGCATTAGTGTTTTACATAAAAACATCTGGACCTGGATATAGTTTCTTTTGGAATTTCATGAATACCATATTCCTGTCAGCCTTAGAATCATAATCTAATCCAGTGGTTCCCAATCGTTTTGGTAGTGCGAACCAGAAATCTTCTGGAAAACCTTTCGTGACCCATATATAAATATTAAATTCCTCCTCCCTCTCTCCAGAATAAAAAAAAATATTTCATAGAAAGTTAATGTAAACTCAAAGATTTTTGGTAAATAGTTTTTGATCAATTAATTCCTTCAAAGTTCCATTTGTAAACACTCGATACTCTGCATCCCCACTCGATAAGAGAGCAATGTAGTTCTATCATGTCCAAAGTGAAATAAAATAGAAATATAGCATCAAACAAAACAAACGGCCACTACAAAGACAGATACACACACTAAACGACAAGCAAATAAGGTACGATCTCCCAGTGACGGAAAGAAAAAAATATTGTAAGGTTACTCATATGAAACTTGATGCAAGGGAAAGAGGTTGCCGTGTACCAATATCGCAGTTACCAACAAATGATGCGACTGCGTTGCTATAGTCACCCATGGGGTACGTTATTAGCCACATTGGTATCGTGTTTAGAACTGGTTAAGTACTTTACTTTCGCATTTAAAAACGTCCCTCTTGACATAAAGTTCCGTATTTTGTTTATTCCGTAAGATACGTTTCGTCAGATATGTTTGAAGTCGTCCGGCGACCCACCCGAATAGACCCCAGGACCCACTGGTGGGTCGCGACCCACAGTTTGGGAACCACTGATCTAACCTTTTTATTCTGAATACATTGTCTTCTGTGCTTGTTTGTGTGGGTTCAGGCTTTCGAATTGGTTTTGCAAAAATTATAAACAGACCGTCACCTACATTTTATCCTTTTCTCTTCTCTATCTTTTCTTTCTTTACTTTCCTTCTCATAACATTCTCTCTCAAACGCCGATTCTATCGCATCATAGTCCAAAAAAAAAATGTTCAAATGTTTGTAAAGCTTATGGGACTTAACTACAGGGTCATCAGTAGCTAAACTTACAAACTACTTATGAACTACTTACGAACTAGGACGGCACAAATATCCATGCCCGATGGGGGATTCGAACCCCTGACCGTAGTGGCCGTGCAGACCGTGACTGAAGCGCCTTAGTCCCCTCGGCCACCGCGGCCGGCGCATCATAATCATTTGAATTATATATATTACTATTTACGTGCGAATTCGATACATGTTGTGTCGTATTCTCGTTTACTAGTTCGCCTCTGTCAGTTTGATTAAATAAGTTTACAGACCCTACTAACATTTGAAAGACGGCTGTCTGCCGCCTTTCCTAAATTTTAATCTTGTATTTCATTTAAAGTCGCTTAACGACACTCTATTCGTTTTCTGAGGCATGAGGAGTAACATAGCCTTTCAGTTCTTGTTTTTAAATGTTATTATTAGTAATCGTATTTAACTTCATTTGTGTTAGATTTATGTTATTAATTTATTAGTGTGTCAATCAATGTGGCAACATGAACGGCTTCTCCGTCTCGCCACCGTGCCTATAAGAGTGTAAAATGTTTTGTCTCTGCATGTGTGAATATGAGAATTTTTTGGCGTGCTAGTGTGTCTGGGAAGTATGAGAAATTTAGTCTTGGGCGATGCTCGCTGGACCTGCGTTGATAGGTGGCTAGTACCAACCTCTCTTTCTATGCTCTCCAAAGAGGTTTCCACACCCTTTCGTTGCAAGTTAGGTTGGCAAGAGGCTGGTGTGAGCCTATACGCGCCCTTGTGCGAATCCCTGCGTTTACCCCACCACCGATTTCTGGGCGGAGGCCCACATGGCCCGCCAAAGCCTCACTCGTGCGGTGGCTGTACTTCGGAATGTTGAGTTAGCTCTGCTCTTTCAGCCTGGAGATGGCAGCAATTCGTTGTTCAGTTAGTTCAACTTAGGTTTTAGAACTTGCATTCATTCTCGGAGTAAGTTTCTCTGAGCATGCATCGAAAGTTGCGCGACTACTAAGCAGGATTTTTGCTACTTGTAACTCGTGTGCAATTTTACTGTTTGTTTCCTCTGTCCACAAGTAACATGTACTCCACATGGTGTGTTCTCAGAACAAAGCCTTCAGCGGAACCAGTGTTTGTTCTATGCCTTTCAGCTAGAATAACAGCATGTATCCTTCCATTTTCTGGTAGTACTTGTGGTGTCGCACAAGTACAAAGTGCGCGCCACTTACTTTCGCAGCGCGCCGCCATGCACGCACGGCGCGGCGTTCTCACGACGACAGCCACGAGCGCCCTCTGCGACAACTCCGCTCGTGGCCACCACTGAAGGACATCGTCACTTCGCACTTCGGACGGAGATAGCAACCAGTTAGGACCTTCGTAATCAGATAGGCACCAGTGAAGACTTTGCTATCGTACAGGCACTAGGCAGGCCTCTAACAACTATGTATCAACATTCTGCAGTACTATGTAAAAGTTAAGTATTATTACATCCTGTGCAATATATATCTCTTTCTAATTTACTCTAGTGTTTGTAGTTTCTGGCTGCTCCCCTCCGTACCTGCACCGGCGTGCTATCTATGTTCCTGTGTCGGTCTCATTCCACTCGGCCACCGACACCTACGACGAGGCTGGGACACAAAAGCGGCGACGAAGTTGGGACACAAAAGTGGCGACGAGGAGTGATAGAACCTTGGACCAGCTCTCTTGCAGCAGCCAGACAGCAGCAGTCGGAGCACGCAGAAATTGCTCCCGCCCACCCACCCTTATTATAACATTTTGGGGGAACATTCTATTACGTGTTTTGTGGACTTTTTTGTTGCAGAGCGAGCCCTCTTTTCATATTGCATTTGTGTGTTGTACTAATTTTCTTGTATGCGCGGCGCGTAATCGGTCAGCATGGCCACTACCCCGAACCCAAACTTAATGGAAATTATTCAGTTACAGACGGCGCAAATCACTCAACTCCTGCAAGCGGTGTCGCAGTTGACGACACAGGCTGCTCACCAACAACAACAGTCGTCACATCAGCAGCCCACACCTGCCGCTGTACCGCTTCCTACATTTCGCCAGTACAACGAACGTCAGGAAGAATGGAGCGACTACTTCGCACAGTTTCAAGAACTCGTCGCGGCTCATCAAATTACAGGTCAGAGAGTGAAGAACCTTTTCTTATCGATTGTGGGCCCCCAGACCTTCGTCTTATTGCAGAAACTATTCCCGCACGCATCTCCTCGTGATGTAGACTTTGAACAAATTGTAGATGCACTGAATGCTCATTATGAGAGAAAAGTTCTTGTAGCTGCGGCACGGTACCGATTTTTCAGACTTAAAAAATTACCTGAACAGTCACACCAAGAGTGGTTTATGGAATTGTAGGGCTTAACCCGCAAATGTAAATTTACTTGCTCTTGTGGACTTTCGTATAGTGACGTGATGTTGAGGGATGCGATTACGCAGAATATTCAGGACCCCAGAATTAGAGCAGCAATTCTGAAACAGTCTGACCCCTCATTAGACAGTGTACTGCAGCTTATAGAAGCGCATGATACTTTTGACTTAGCAGATGTAGAAATGCACAGCCACAGTGTTCATTCAGTGCGCCGTAACGGACGCTTTCCTAGCCGTAGTTCTCAGTGTAGCACTAGTGATTCTTACAATAGTACAGGCCGTGCTGAACAGACAGTGAACAGTAGCCAGTGTAAAAGTGCGACACAAAGGTCGCCCCGTCGTGTTAGAAACAGTGATTTGAATAACAGGCGCCAACGCTCATTTCAGAAAAATGTACGTAAATCTTGCCCCCAGTGTGTGTCTCGCCACAAGCGTGCTCATTGCCCTAGTCGCAACGCAACCTGTTATCAATGTGGCAACTCAGGACATGTACAGTCTGTGTGTATGCAAATTAAAAACTCAAAGAACGGTACCGTTAGAAACAGTGCTTCGCAGAGTGCGAGAACAGTTCATTCTGTAAATGTTATACGGGCTGTGGAATTGAACAGTGCTTTCCTTGGATCTCAATTGCAAGAAAGTAGTTCTGCGCCTATGGCAAACCTATATAGTGCACCATGTAGCAAGCGCCGACGAGCGCGTAACACAGTGCAACGGAAAAGGGTTCGGCACAAGCAAAATGATTATGTACAGTGCAATCCTGTAGTGAAAATTGTGCCTTCTGCAACTGCTCCTTGTAATAGTGCCCAGTACTGTGTAGCTAGTGACAGTAGACATCAGGTAGCTACTCAAAGTAATATTAGTGCAGTAGCCTCGCATTGCGCGGACGCCGATCCGGCGGTAGTGTCATCTAGTGACAGTGTGGTTAATCCGCTGTGTGCCGAGTATGCGCCGCTTCCTACCGCACGCAACCCGCGCAAGCACAGAAAACAATATGTATTAGACGTTGCCCACATTCGCGCACCGGTCGAGCGCCAGAAGCACAAGCTGTTTGTTACTCTCTCTATAGAAAATGAGACTGTGCAATTTCAGCTTGATACTGGTTCCGCTGTTACATTAATTAATAAAGATACTTATGAACTTCTGGGTTCGCCAAAATTGTCGCCGTCACAGCAAGTGTTAACAGCTTATACAGGTGAAAATATTCCCGTGCTAGGAACATGTAGCCTGCCCGCCTCTTTTCAAGGTGTAACAAAAACAGTTGCTTTTGTAGTTCTTCAGGCCAAATCGACACAGAACATTTTTGGACTAGATGCTTTTGACTTGTTTGGTTTATCAATTCAAAGAGATGTGCTTCAAATTTCGTCAATAGTGCCTCAGAATGAAATCAATGCATTGTGTGACAAATATAGTGACTTGTTTTCGCCGGAACTAGGTTGTGCACAAGACTTCGTGGCACATGTAACTTTAAAAGAATCTGCAGTTCCAAAATTTCGTAAAGCTAGACCAGTGCCTATCGCCTTGCGTGATACAGTTGCCGAAGAACTTAAACGTTGGCAAGATAGTGGGGTGATTTCTCCTGTTTCTGCGAGTCAGTGGGCCTCGCCTATAGTAATTATACCCAAGCCGTCAGGAAAACTTCGTATCTGTGCGGACTTCAAATCAACAGTGAACAGTCAAACAATTGTAGACACTTATCCCCTGCCCAGACCTGAGGAACTAATGGACAAATTAGGACAGTCTCGCTTCTTTTCTAAGATTGATTTGGCGGAGGCATACTTACAAATTCCGCTTGATGACGAGTCAAAAAAATTTTTCGTCATTAATACTCACATGGGCCTTTTTCAATTTCAACGCCTACCCTTTGGCAGTTCTTCCGCCCCCGCTATTTTTCAGCGCTTTTTCGAACATCTGACAGTTTCTGTACCGTGTTGTTCGAACTATTTAGATGATATTGTGGTATCCGGACGTACAGTTGAAGAACATTTAGCAAACCTGGAGTGCCTTTTCAAAGTTTTGACTACAGCAGGTCTACGTTGTAATAAAGCAAAGTGTACATTTTTCCAGACTGAAATAGAGTACCTAGGCCATGTGATTAATGCCCAAGGCATTCATCCCTTACAGTCACATCTTCGAGCAATCAAAGACTTGCCTCCTCCTAAGAATGTGCATGAATTGCAAGCAGTGATGGGAAAGCTTATCTATTATTTCAGATTTATTCCCAATGCCTCTCAGATTGCAGCTCCACTGCATCACTTACGTAGGAAGAATGTTCCTTTTGTATGGTCTAAAGATTGTCAGGTTGCCTTTGACAAACTAAAGTCTGCACTACTCAGTGATGCATGTTTGATTCCCTTTGACCCACAGAAGCCTGTAGTGTTAGCAGTTGACGCCTCGTCGTACGGTCTGGGTGCCGTTCTGTCGCATCGTATTGGATGTCACGATCGTCCTATTGCCTTTGCATCCAAGCTACTGACGCCGACGCAACAGAATTACAGTCAGATAGAAAAGGAGGCCTTAGCAATCATTTACGGCGTCACAAAGTTTCATCATTATTTCTATGGCAGAAAATTCTATTTGTTGACAGACCACAAGCCTCTCACGTCGTTGTTCTCACCCACAAAGCCGATTCCGCCACGTACGGCACAAAAGCTTTAGAGATGGTCCTTGATATTGTCTAATTATCAGTATGAGATTTTGTACCGACCTACCACTAAACATGCTAACGCGGACACACTTTCCCGACTTCCGGTTGGCCAGGATGTATCATTTGATTCTTCAGAAATGGCATGTTGTCAGATAGACTCCAGAGATGCTTCCGCTGTCGCAGACTTTCCTTTGAACTCTCGTCGGGTTGCACAGGAAACAGCTGCGGATGCAGACCTAAGTGTGGTAGCACGTTTTGTTCGCTCAGGGTGGCCTGCCAGAGCCAAAGACATTGATCGGCCTCTGGTTCGACGTTATTTTGCACAACGTCATCCATTATCTTTAAGTCAGGGTGTACTGTTGTTGCATACCGACAACGACCAAGCAAGAGTGATTGTTCCTGGTTCCCTGCAACGAGAAGTGTTACGCCTCCTGCATCAAGGACATTGGGGCATTGTTAGGACAAAGCAACTGGCCAGACGTCATTGTACCTGGGTTGGTATGGACGCTCAGATAGAGAGCATGACATCACAGTGTACAGTTTGTGCGGAGCATCAGGCGGCTCCTCCACAGCGTTTCTCAGACTGGCCACGCCCCAAGGGACCATGGCAACGTTTACACATTGACTTTGCCGGACCTTTCTGGAATACGCGCTGGTTAATTGTTGTAGACGCTTTCAGCAAGTTTCCTTTTGTGATTGCCATGAACTCAACGACAGCTTCTAGTACAATCAGTGCCTTAACATCAGTGTTTTGCATCGAAGGTTTGCCTGAAACTATAGTCAGTGACAATGGACCTCAGTTTGTTAGTGCGGAATTTCAACAGTTTTGTCGTGTGAATGGCATTCAGCATATCACCACCGCACCTTTTCACCCTCAGTCCAATGGTGAAGCAGAACGCTTCGTTCGAACATTCAAGTCTCACATGGAGAAGATGAAAGGTCAGCACTCCAGGCAGCAAGCTCTTCAAATTTTCCTGTCTACGTATCGGTGCATGCCACGTGACGGCCCGTCTCCTGCCGAGCTGCTACACGGCCGCCGTCACCGCACTCTCCTTCACCTGCTGCAGCCTCCCACGCACCGAGTCGGTTCGTATGGCGCTACGCGTTTTCAGGTTTCTACGCCGGTGCTGTACAGGGTGTTTGCTGGAAACAATAATAAACTATGGATGCCGGGCATCATTCAGCGCGTGCTCGGTCGCAATATGTATGTTGTACGTTCTTCCACAGGGTCGGAGCTGCGGCGCCACGCAAACCAATTGCGCTTGCACAGGCCGCGCGATCCTGTCTCCGGTTTCTTGATTCCAGACCCAGTTCACCGCCAGGGAGCACAACCACATCGTTCGTCCCCGGACTACGAGATCGTCCCGATGGAGATCGACGCGACGCCGCCGCTGTCGCCGCCGCAGATGACAGCGTCACCGAGAGGGACTCCGGGACCGTGCGTGCCGCCGCCGCCTGGGCCACGCACCTCAGAAGAAGATGTCCTGCTCCCTCTGGGCGGGGGGGTGCGCCCTTCCCCAGGTTTCGGCGGGTTCCCTGGAGGATCGCAAGGCGGATGCCGGGGCGCGGACGGCGTCTCGATCCCAGCCTCAGCTACGACGCCCGTCCCACCAGTAACGCCCCCGCCCAGGCCCTCCTCCCAGTGCCGTCGCCGTGGCCCTCAGCCCTACGCCACGACGGCGCGGCGGTTTGGGGGGGAGGGGTGTGGTGTCGCACAAGTACAAAGTGCGCGCCACTTACTTTCGCAGCGCGCCGCCATGCACGCACGGCGCGGCGTTCTCACGACGACAGCCACGAGCGCCCTCTGCGACAACTCCGCTCGTGGCCACCACTGAAGGACATCGTCACTTCGCACTTCGGACGGAGATAGCAACCAGTTAGGACCTTCGTAATCAGATAGGCACCAGTGAAGACTTTGCTATCGTACAGGCACTAGGCAGGCCTCTAACAACTATGTATCAACATTCTGCAGTACTATGTAAAAGTTAAGTATTGTTACATCCTGTGCAATATATATCTCTTTCTAATTTACTCTAGTGTTTGTAGTTTCTGGCTGCTCCCCTCCGTACCTGCACCGGCGTGCTATCTATGTTCCTGTGTCGGTCTCATTCCACTCGGCCACCGACACCTACGACGAGGCTGGGACACAAAAGCGGCGACGAAGTTGGGACACAAAAGTACTGCGTGATCTTCCCTCTTCCGCCTGTTGTAAATTGCTATTTTATTCTCGAACTTGTACTCTGTTCCCAACCGCGGTCTGTAAATTCTGTACTAGCCCTATACAACCTTTCTCATTTGCTTGCTTATGAAATGCTGCGCATTTCTATAGGTTGCATGCCGTATTTCATAGTTGTTCTTCCGAACTTATTAAACTTTGATGACTTTTGAGATAGGATTTCATCCTTCTCTGTAAAGTTCGTGCTATCGCGTATATCTGTGTTTCTTTCGTTTCCTTACAACATTCTGGGTATTTCGATGCGTTGAATGCCGTATTTTGTATTTGTTTTACCGCGAATCTGAATTTATTAAACTTTGACGATTTCTGAGAGCGGACCTCATCCATGTCTCAAAAGTTCTCCTATCGTATGGAACAGTGTTTCTTCCGATTCCTTCTAACATTCCACGCATTTCTATGGGTTGCATGCTATAGTTAATTTTCGTAATATTTTAGTAACTGATTTTCTTCATTTTACTGGATTTCGGAAGCACGTGGTGTGCGCCTCAGTTAGTTTGCCAGCACTTGGTTTAGCTTCAAATGCAAACAGATTTTGTTGCTATACGCGATATCTCCAGTTAAGAAAGAATAGAACCAGCGACGTACGAAAGTTATTTTTATTGTGTTGTGTCCTTCGTCTTGGCTCGCTGAAACTTCCCCTACGAGATTGACGGCCGTTTCTGCCGTGTTCAGCACGCTGATTTTAGTAAGTTTCTCTTGCATTGCGTGTGTGTGTGGATGAATGCTTGTTATTTGTAAATCCTCCCCCAACTAAAATTCAAAATTCAAAAATTTAAATTTCTATTATGAGCATTTTTAGCATAAGATATGATAGTACTTGTGAGCTAGTTTCAATGGGATGCGTTTTTATTGTGTAAATAAATTGGTTCCCCTCACGTGCTTGTGCTTACACTGAATAGAAGCATTTTGTTCAGTAAAATCTTATCGTATTTTTAATACAGTAGTTTGAGAATACCTACCCCTTTCTTTATAAATATTGTTTCACATGTGCTGAGAACAGATTCAGATGCTGATTATTGTTAATAATTCCGTTGAGCCTCTTGTTTCGTCCGCCACTTTCATAAAGTAATTTATTTGTGGTGGCTCGTTTCATGGTATGTGTGATTCCTGTGAGCCACAATTCATATGACCGCTGCTTTTCTAACTTGCGGCTGTGAGAGTAATTTAAGGTCAAACTAGTTCTCAATTTTGGCCAGGAAACAAGTTTCAGCAGCAAGTTGCTTACACGAATCTTTTAACTGGCTTGTACACCCAGAACTATAATTTTAAAAGTATTCTTTCTATGTTTTCTGCTACTAGAATCATTTCATTAAATTAATGTTGATCTTGGTTTTGGCTCCTCTCGTCAAGAATCTATTCACTAATTTTATAACTGTGAGTTTTTCATTAAATTAATTGATGGCAGATTTGATTACACTATTTAAGCAGTGCATTTTTGATTATTTACCAAGATCAGTTTACTCTAGTAAGCAGACAACTACAGTGAATATACACAGCTAAAATAGCTAAATATCACATTACATCTGCAGTGGTCCACTTTCACATTTCTTCCTTGTTTACCCTTTTAGTAGTAGGGTTATGTGGTAACTCGTCCTCACTATCAGTATTTTCCCACTCGATTTTGTCCCAACAAGATATGTCCATTTTTGATGTATTTATCTGTTGTTTCTCCTCCAAAAAAAAAAAAAAAAAAAAAAATCCAAATGTTTGTATAGCTTATGGGACTTAACTACGGGGTCATCAGTCCCTAAACTTACAAACTACTTATAAATTACCTTATACTGAAGACGGCACAAATATCCATGCCCAAGGGGCGATTCGAACCCCCGACCGTAGTGGCCATGCAGACCGTGACTGGAGCGCCTCAGTCCCCTCGGCCACCGCAGCCGGCGTTTCTCCTCCGCTGTACGCAATAAAGAAATTGCATGATGTAGTTATGTGTCAACTTGGACATCATATTGCTGGACGTTTCCTTCCCATACTAGTTCCTTCTTTACTTTCGTACGGTTTGGTGGCATAATTCCCACAATTTGAACACCTTTCCCCTAACTTTCTTTAACATTCTGTTGCTGCTGTGGTCCTGGATTTCCTTGTTGGAAATTTCCAGGCCCTTGACCTTACCAGTTTTGCCTTATGTCTCCTCCCCACTGAAAATAACTCAGTGGCTGTCCTCCTTCTCTGTTTTGAAATCTGTCACCTCTCCTGTACGAATTGCCTTCGTATCCATTACCATATCCATTGGGGACGATTAAAGCATAGCCTACTCTTTCGAAATTTCCTTCATTATTTCTCGGACTGTAGTTTTGGTTACCTGGTTCAAAATCATCGTTATTTCCCGAAAAATTGTGTTGGTTATTATTATTTATTGGCCTAAAGTTGTTGTTTTAATTATTGGTGTTCTGTGTGTCATTTAGTGAACTGTCGTTATTGTTACCCTCGAATTTAGTTTTTTCTTGGCTTCATTCTCAGAGAAAATTGACTCTAAATCCCGGAGGATGTCTTTAAATGCCTGTTTATTCTCTCCACCGCGTATAACTAACGATTCTTGGTACTTGAGAGCAAATTCTCCGTTACTGTATGGCGTATCTAAACACTGATTTTTCTTATGCATATTTTTATAGACTTTAACTGGGCTATTTTCTCATGAAATTTCGTACCGCACATGCTGCAATAATTCATACTTCATTCGGTTTTTCTATCCGTCCACAAGTACCGTGACAAAAATAACATGCGGAATTCAGGAAACAGGTAGCGACTTTCTACATGGTTTCTGCTACTTCTCCTGACAAGTGTGCGCAGATAAAGTCTTCCATGTTTGCTAAGCTCCAGTGTTCCGGTATACCAACTCGAAACTAATCAATAGATGTTCAACATCTAATGAGTTACCTTTCTCGTGGTAATGTTGAAATTTCCGTATTGTGAGAAAGTGATCTATGTCGTATCGTGTCGTCATACCATTGTGCGGTTGAAACTTCCTGACAGATTAAAATTGCGTGCCGGAACCGAGACTCGAACCAGGACCTTTGCCATTCGCGGGCAACCGCTTTACCGACGGAACTATTCCAACATGACTCAAGATACTTTACTTCTGCCAGTACCTCGCCTCCTATTTTCCAAACTTCACAGAAGCTCTCCTGTGATACATACAAGAATAGCACTCCTGGAAGAAAGAATATGGTGGAAGTAAAGTTGTGAGGCGGCATCAGCGTCGTGTCGGGATAGCTCAGTTGGTAGTGCGCTTGCCCCTCGAAAGGCAAAGGTCCCAGGTTCGAGTCCCGGTTCTGGCACGCAGCTTTAATCTGCCAGGAAGTTTCATATCAGCGCACACTCCGCTGCAGAGTGAAAGTTTCATTGTGGAAACATCCCTTAGGCTGTGGCTAAGCCATGTCTCCACCATATCTGTGGTATCCGCTACCACGCCGACGCCGGCCGACAGCCCAGCAGCTGGCGCCACGCCAAGTAGACGGCCTGCAGCGCAAGCCACACAAGGAAGTAAGGCGCGCAGCCCGAAGGCTCGCCGGCCGGCCGCACGGTACAGTTCGACTGGACCGCTAGAGGGCTAGTGTTGCGATATGGAAGCGAGTCTACACTAGACGTCCACGGCGCCACCGCCTGACTCACACCCGAACTACCAGAACCGAATATAGGCGGCCGCACCTGCCTGAGCAACCCAGAGTACTCTCGCCTTCGCCAGTGATACCTTCGCCAGCAGGAAGACTGAGTTTATTGACGTGCCGAACTTAGTGCTACGAGCACTTCAATAGTGAGCTGCCACTTCCGGCTCTAGATTCCTTGGACATTTCTACGTGATTGGCGTGCCGTACCAATGAAGACCAACCGACGTATGACTTGTGTAACTGTGCGTTTGTGAAAGTGCTGTGTTAATAAATTGTTGGAAGCTTGGATTTTGCTTTTATTGTGTTATCATTATAACAATATCCTTTGCCGGCCGCGGTGGCCGAGGGGACTGCGGCGCTCCAGTCACGGTCTGCACGGTCGGAGGTTCGAATCCCCCTCGGGCATGGATATTTGTGCCGTCCTTAGTATTAGCTAGTTCATAAGTAGTTTGTAAGTTTACGGACTGATGACCCCGTAGTTAAGTTCCATAAGCACTACAAACATTTGAACCATATCCTTTCTTCCAGGAGTGCTTCGCAGGAGAGCGTCTGTGAAGTTTGGAAAGTAGGAGGCGAGGTACTGGCGGAAGTAAAGTTGTGAGGTGACATGGTGAGTCGTGTGAGATAGCTCAGTCGGTAGACCGCTTGCCTGCGAAAGGTAAAATACCCCAGGTTCGAGTCCCGGTTCCGGCACGCAATTTTAATCTGCCAGGAAGTTTCATTCATTGTGCGGTTGTTCCACAACGGCGTATTGTCTTCCTGAAATTCCTCCATCTTGTCGCGCACCCTGCACAGCTTCTGCGTCTGTTTCATACAAACCGTGACGTACCACTGCATGAAAATGCTGTAACGACAAGCAATAGCTCAGTTAAATCTTATCTGTTTCCTTTGCCGCCTGTGGCGTTGAAAATGTCTCGCTAATAAAATACCTTTCCTGCGTTAACAGTACCGTAATTTGATGTGAATTCGGTACCGGTTGATCGTGTGTTCCTCTGGTTTCAGCAGAGAGTATCTGTCTCGGCATTGTTTCCAAGGTCTGCACAGGCTGTGTAATTAATTGTTTACGCAAGTGTAGTATTTGTCTCATGTTGTACTACTATTTCGTGATGTAACTGTTTGTGTTATGTTGGTGTTGGACGAATCTGTCGGATGAGTACTAACACCGTATGTTTCAAGATATTCCTCAATCGTTTATAAGAGTTCTGCTCGTAATTTTTCGAACTGATCTTTCGTTTTTGTGTCTATTTTGTTCATGCGCTGATCATATTTCCTTAGCACGATCTTCGCAACATGTTTTTGTGGAGATTCTTCGTCACAAATCTGCTGTACTGTACGGGTAGCCTTTTTCGTGATTTCGTCTACTGTTTGGTTAACTTTAATTACGTCCATTGGACCTTTTCAACATCTGTTTGTAACTCTTTGTGTCCGCACATTATATCTTCAATGACGTCGCGTGTTTTTTCGCGTGGTCATTGATCTTCTTAATTTTATCGGCAATCTTGCACATACCGCTCTCCATTTAAGTTTCAAGCACATTCGGTTGTGTTTTAAGTTAACCTGTTTGTATCTTTATTTTTCGCCAGTTTTTGACTGGTTTGTGTTTTTATTTCTTTAATTTCTCGGGTCTGTATTTCTAATGCCGTCATTAACTCGTGATTCTGTGTACTATATCTACTCATTAGTTGCATCACTGTCTGGAGTATTTCTGTAATACCAACAGGTGCAACCGCTTCATTTGTCGCCCCTGGCTTCGTGATATTTTATTACTAGCTGTGTCCTTTGTGGCCTTTTCAAAACCAAGCAGTGATGCTCGTAAATCAGCATATTGTCTTTGACCTTGTTGCATTCCACTTCCCTTGCGTACAGTGTTCTCTCCTGTATTTTAAATGTGGAAGTTTGGTTTTTCGAATTGTAAAGTTCTTCCCATCTTATTGCCGTATCTGTAGTTTCTGCTCTATTTCTTATGTCTTGAACAGACGCATAGTCTCTTCTTGAATAAACCGGCCGCAGTGGTCGAGCGGTCTGCGGCGCGCCAGTCACAGTCTGCACGGCCGCTAAGGTCGGGGGTTCTAATCCCCCCTCGGGCATGGATGTTTGTGTCGTTTTTAATATAAGATAGTTCATAAATAGTTTGTAAGTTCACGGACTGATGACCCCGCAGTTATGTCCCTTACGCTTAACAAACAACATTCTACTTGAAAACAGTGTACGTGCATCATGTTCGCCATCCCGTTTTGCCCCTTCTCTATCGAATTCGATCATTGAAGTGTCAGTATCCGATTCAGACAGAGTACGCCTTTCTTGTCACACTACGTTCAGGAATGTCCAAGTTTTCTCCTGACCTGAACTTGAGATTCCCGCACTTTCTTGTCTGTAACCTTGTCAACATATGACCGTCGCTAGTGTCAACAAACAACACCTATCCACAAAACTGACAATCAATCTCAGGCGCATCTGTGCGCCATCAGAAGAAAACCTTATAACTATACATGAAATTAATATATCACACAAAAATTATTAATCTAGTAGGAGACCCTCACTGTCATGAATTCAAATGCAAAACTCACAAATTAAAGAATCAAAACTTTGCTTTCACAATGTGTGGCAATACACGATCCCTCTATCGTAATTGAAACAGTTTAGCACGGTAATTACCTATCCAGATTACCATTATCCAATGCTGGCTGTCTTAAAATCTGAAGAGACGATTTACTCCACCTTGAATTAAGTGCAAGGATTGATCTGCCGTGTTTTGTACCCTACAACGGCGACTCTGTAGATGGAACAAATGTAGAGTGGCTCTCAGCTTTAGAACGAACGAACGAACCTTAGGGTTTAACGTCCCATCGACAGCTTGATGATTAGAGACGGAGCTAACGCTCGGAGTTTTGGTTATGGATGGGGAAGGAAATCGGCCGTGCTCTTTGGAAGGAACCATCCCCGCAATTTCCTGGAGTGATCTGGGAAATCACGGAAAACCCAAATCTGGATGACTGGAGGAGTATTTAAACCACCGTCCTCCAGAATGTGAGTCCAGTGCGTTACCACTGCGCCACATCGCTCGGTGCAGCTTTAGACGTCAGAAATATGGACACATTCCAATCCAAGATAGGTAAGAGGTCCTTCACTGTACTCAGAATGAACTGAACGACCACTTCTGTAAAAAGGAAAATGAGTAATAACTGCTAAGGTACCACACCGGGTAGAGGAATGTAGTTTAAAGCAGTACCTCAGAAAATGAAAGTCCTGTTCTACTGCGAGGAAAAATTTAATTTCTTGTCTTTAAAATAAATTGAAAAACAAAAAAGAAATAAAGTTAGAATGAATTTAATAATGAAGGGAAATAATAAAAATAAAAAAAAGCAAAAGGCTCGACAGTTAACAGTATTGCTTCGATACTAAAAACCACAAACAATATCAAACAATTTATCAGAAAAAATGTATCACAGGGTTACTGAGTAGACTGAGGCCATACCTACAATTGACTTTACAATTGACAAATGAACTAACAGAGACCATGAAACTATCACAGTAAATTCAGTATAGTTCTGATATGGTGTTGGTGCTGTTGCGTGGAAGTAACTATGCAGAAAGAAAAACTATACTCCGTTCACCGAAACGAGAGACGAAATGTAAACACACCGAGGCTCGTGACCAAGGGTGGACAAGTCTGGGACGCTCGCTTAGTGTCGCCTCATTCGTTTCAGGTGTAAGGTCGCTGTAAGTTTTATGATAGGACAGTGATTTTAGAAGCAATACATATTGAAAATTTCTTTCTTTCAATAATTTACAAAATTGCCCAAACCTTCATGTTCGTTTAGTACAGCAAGCAGTTTGTCAGTTGTTAACCATTCGGGGAAAAATCATGTACTTTTCTCCGCATCGCATTTGATTTAGTATCAAACAATGTGTGGCTTGATACTGACGTAACGCATGATTCACTGAGGAACGAACAACGCCAGTAGATGCAACTATTTCCATAATAATATCCGTCATTGATTTCTGGACACAAAAGGTTCGTTTTATGTACTCAAAGAATTTAAAGTTCTCTGAAGAACTTACTAATTTCTTATTAGCTCGCTTCTTTGGTGGAATCAAAATTGAGTATGGCATGCCACATGGTAATGGCCGTGTGATACTAGGCACCATGTCAGGGACTACGTGGCCACTCCCGCCGGAGTTTCGAGTCCTTCATCTATCATGGGTGCGTGTGTTGTCCTTAGATATGTTTAAGTAGTTTGTACGCCTATGGCCTGATGACCACAGTAGTTTGGTCCCACAGATTTACAAACATTTGAACAAATTATGAATGCTGAATGTGATTACAAACTCTAATACTTAGGCCACTGAGGAGACTGATGGCCTCGTAGTTTAGTTCCCTCTAAATTACAACAACTTATGCCACTATGAAGCAAGTGACCCTTCAAGATGAATTTTACAGGAGCTTCTAATATCACCGCCATATAACAACACACACAGTGTCTTTACACGTAGAACAGGTACGGCGACACTGAGCCAGCGGTCCTGTATTGTACACCCCTGGTAACGCGCCACACTGTGTTTACATTCCGTCTCTCGTTTCGATGAACGGAGTATAGCTGCACATTAGCGCACGAATTACCGTCCAACGCATCGGCGGCGGCTGCATCCATGACTCTGAATCTCTGTCAGAACACTGCCTATTTAAATCTGAAATTGCACTGAATCAGCCAAACCTTCCTATTAATCTTGATGAATTCAATATCCGCTGACTTCCCTAGGCTAAATTAATATGGTGGGGTACGTTGATTTAGCAAACCAACCTCTCGTATTGAGATGTTAGCTATATATTGTAAACGGGGCAAAAAGTGTCCCGGGTCACTCTGTGAAAGTGTAGTAACTACAGCTGAATCACGCAACTCAACACTTAGCGCCACACACTGCTGTTTATGCCACAAGGCAAAACCACAGCAGATCACTAAATGTTGACAGGTGCTCGTGTCCTGCTAGCGGCAGTTAAGATGAAGGAAGGGGCTGTTTCGTAGCTTCCTAGTTGTATATATGTGTCGTATTCCTCGCCAGTCTGTGCTCAGGCACACCTGCTCTCTGGGTGGCCAATCAGAAACTCTGTTGCAAAACCCCAGTAGCTTCCCCACCTCACACTCCACCAATACGATCGAATTTTACAAGAAAGTATGGTACGTTTTAAAGCTGATGCTACGTGTTGGCACCTGAGTGTCTCCTGTCTGTGTTTATTCGCTGCAACAGTGGGGCGGGGAGTCTTTGAGTCATAGGGGCCATCCTGTGGCCGCCCACAATGTCGCAGTTAAAAGCCTCAAGCTGTGAGAGTCCTGGGTGTCACTGTCCACGGTTTTCCCCCAAGGAACCTCTTTCTTCCTCTAAAACAAACATGAAGTGGCTTCTGCACCCCACCATGCAGAATAATGTCTGTTCTATAGTAGCCATGTGATATCTGTGGTCTTCTTAGATGCAATGACTTTGCAAGTACAGCAATTACTGTCCCTTATAACCAACACAAATACCCTGTCTGGCGTATCTAATTCATGAGAAACGCAATGTGGTTCTGCTTGTGCACATAAAAATGGCATGCCGAGGGGACTGAGGCGCTCCAGTCACGGTCTGCACGGCCATTACGGTCGGGGGTTCGAATCCCCCCTCTGGCATGGATATTTGTGCCGTCCTTAGGATTAGCTAGTTCATAAGTAGTTTGTAAGTTTAGGGACTGATGACCCCGTAGTTAAGTCCCATAAGCTATACAAACATTTGAAAATTTTTAAAAATGGCATGTAAGGATGTCATATTTAAAAAAAAATCAATGAGGGACACCACCTTGTGCACTAAAGTGATAACATTGGTGTTTAATGTCAGTAGTGTGAACACGATCATTATGATGGAAGAAACAGCAACATGCAGTAGTTTAAACAGCAAAAGAAAATAATCGTTGAAATAAGAACTAGCTGATGAACATCTAGTTTAAACGAAAAACGCAATAGTACCATCAAAGTATAAAACTTAGCACCACAGTCATTAAATATTTCATTGCTAAACATCGAACTGCCATAATACAATGTGGTGTCGCACAAGTATGAAGTGCGCGCCACGTACTTACGCCGCGAGCCGCCATGCACGCACGGCGCGGCGTTCTTACGACGTCAGCCACGAGCGCCCTCTGCTGCAACTCTGCTCGTGGCCACGACTGCTGTATCGTTCACTTGGGAATCAGATAGGCACCAGATAAGACTTGGCTATCGGATCGGCACTAGGAATCATCAGTAGGCAGGCCTCTATCTAAACTATGTATCAGCATACTGCAGTCAAGAACTATGTAAAAGTTAAGTATTACTAAGTCTCTATGAAATATATATCTCGTTCTAATTACTCTAGTGTTTCTAGTTTCTGCTGTCCCACTGGCTGGTCACCTCCGTACCTGCACACGCGTGCATCCTTTATTCCTGTGTTGGTCTCTTTCTACTCGGCCACCGACATCTACGACAACCGGCGGACGAGACACAAAAGCGACGACGAGGCTGGGATACAAAGTACAATTCAATGGAATACAATAAAAATCAACTTTCTGAGACATTCTGCAGTACCATAATCCGTATCTGCAGTTGCATCACAGCTGTCCCCCACCATCTCCCTCTGGCTGGAACCACGGACTGTGCTAGTAGCTACGCGTCGCCCAGTGGGGCGGTTGCTTTCACCGCCAGGCCGTTGCTAACATCGCAGGTTCACTGTGTCTGTACCAGCTGTTTGCTGGCCTACTCAAGTTCTCGTTTTGTGCCTACCGCTTACTACTCCCGCGCCGTATATAATTTCTGCTTAGGTGTAGCAGTCTTTTTCCGGTTCTGAAGTGGCCTCAAAAAGCTGAAATTGCGTGATATCAACTGTCATAGATTCACACAAGCTGGTACTTTCAGCGCCAGCTAAAGTCGACTTGTCTCCTGAATTTCGGTTTTTATCCTTGCCCTTGCTTTTATGCTGGCGCCGTGTTTTGGAGTCCGCAGGAGGCTGCTTAGAACTTGAAGTTTGCTTCTGTGCACGAACAGTATATGGAGTCGAAATGGGTAGGGCAAAAAAGTGACCACCTCTGCCTGAGGTACATACGTTGCAGTGTCTACATCGGCAGCAGTTTCTACAGGGTCTGATATTTCTTCCTTAACTCGCTCAGCTTTATCTGGAGGATGCGGCAAGGCTGGGGAGACATCCAAAGTTTCCTGCACGGTAGTTGGTGCACTGTGTTCCATAGCCATAGTGTCAACGTCGGCAGAGGTAGCGGTATGGGAGGGCGGTGCCATCCCCGCAACCACCTCGCTCATCAACAGTGCAAAATTGTCTGGAACTACATCATCACCTCCACAAGGTAACTGTGCTGGTCGACGCCTAGGACACTCCATATGAAGGCGATCAGTCGAATGGCAAATTACACACATCAGTGGTTGACCTATATAGCTTATTTGTGTCGGCAGGCTGCAATTACGAGATAAGATGGAATGTGCGTTTTTAAATCAATGCTCATGCTTCTCATGTCACTACTTATTTGGAATCGATAGGTGTGGGACTATTTATCATTTCTTATTGACTACCACGAAGGAGCGGCCGAGCGCATGGAGGCGCTATGCTACGATGCGTGAGGCCGTTCCCCGTCGGGACTTCGAATCCTCCCTCGGGCATGCATGTTTGTGCTGTCTTTAGTATAAGGTAGTTCATAAGAAGTTTGTAAGTTTAGGGATTGATGACCTCACAGTTAAGTCGCATAAGCTTCACAAACATCTGAACATATGAACATCTTATTGACTGTACTGTCCCGTATCGTGTCAACACGAGCATTTCGTACTCGTTTGGACATTCTGGCATTACATTAAATACACACACACAGTCAGATTTCCGTGTGCATAAGGCACTACATGAACATTACTCAGACTGTCATCTGCATGTTTAAATTTACTAACACCGTCGATTTTCTGTGTAAAATTGCCACAGTCTTCACTGTTACAGAACTTACGAAACAACGAATACAACACGAAATCAAGCTTAAATGTGTTTGATAACTCCTTCGGTAATTTTAACGTCTCAAAAAGCCACTCATGTATTTCAAATGCTGTCGGGCGCTTGGGACTTCTATCAAACACACATTGCTGGTTGGCTGGTTGGTTTTATTTTTAAAGGGACTAAACGGCAATGGTCATCGCATCTCTTTACAGTCATAGACAATGCATTAAAAATCGCTAAAATGTTGCAGAAACCAGTGTGTTAAACTACATCAAGGTGAAAATGTAACATATCAAAAGTAAAAAACAAATAAATTGGAAGAAAGGAGAGGAAGGTGAAAAAATGCTCCAGAATGTCAGGCTGGGTGATCACAGAAATAAAATGAGAACATCCAGCCACTCCGTAACACAATGAAATCTCTTGCCTACGAGTATAAGACAAATGTAGAATATACAGATAATCGACACTTCACTAAAGTTCAAATGGATCGATGAAATCCACTCACATGGATAAAATTTAAAACTGAATCAGTTATAGAGGAATTGTCAGCTAAACAAGTGGTAATACATCAGGGATATTAATATTCCGCCTCTGAGAGGACAACTTTGGGCATTCCAGCATGATGTGGGCGACTGTCAAACGCACGCCACATCGACTAAAGTGATTCCTCGCGACAGAGAAGGTGACCGTAAGTCAGCAAATATGGCCGATACGGAGCCGGCAGAGGACGACGGAATCCCTGGGAAGGGTCCGCATAGAGGACCTCCACACCTGTGTTGTCTCCTTTATAAACCTCAGTTTGTTAGGCGATGTATGGTGCGCCACTCAGTACTCCACGAACCAAGAACTCTACCGTTTATCATCGAACAGAGATCAGTAGATGCTATACCTATAGGTTTATGGGTAGCTTCCTTTGCCAACGTGTCAGCTACTTTGTTTCCTTGTATCCAGACGTACCCGGAAGTCCAAAGAAATACTACTGACTGCCCACGTTGTTCGATGGCGTATATGGATTCCTAGACAGCCATTACCAAACGATGGCGAGGGAAGCTCTGATCGATGGCTTTTAGACCGCTCTGGAAGTCGCTACAAATGAGGAAGGACTCCCTGGGGCAGGAACGGATATGTTCGAGTGTGAGAATGATGGCTACCAGCTTTGCAGTGAAGACACTGTAGCCATACGGCAGAGAGCGGAATTCATCATGCAAGCGTATAGGCATAGCCATAGGTGTAGATAACTGTAGAGCCCCGGAATCCATCAACAATTGATGGGACTTTGCGGCGTAGGGTCTCAGGGTGAACAGAGTTTTTGGACTACTGCGTCAATTAAAATTGACGTGCACACCATGGTTGTGTACGCGAGAGGAACTAGAAGAGAGCAGGACGGGAAAAGTTTCCAATTCATATAGAAGTCGATCTCGGCCGCCGTTCTGGAATATGGAGTACCGTATTAAGGAAAAGGAGACGGTGGTTGGGATGACTTAGAAAACCAAAAACGTTAGTAGCGTAATTCGCCAGCAGTTGTTGCCGCCGGATTCGCAGAGGAGCCACCCCAGCCCCCACAAGAAGATATTCAACAGGACTTGTTCTGAAACCCCTGTCCTGAGCCTTAACTCCACAGTGGTGGATGGAGTCCAGCATCTGCAACGCTGAGTGCGAAGCTGATCCATATGCTACGCTTCCGTAATCGAGTCACAACAACACAAGCGCTTTTTAGAAATGCAGCAGTGTACGGCGGTCTGTACCCCAGGTGGTATTGCTAAGGCAGCGGAGGGGTTTAAGGTGCTGCCAGCACTTCTGTTTAAGGTGGCGAATATGTGGAAACCACGTCAGCTAGTCGTTAAAAACTAGTCCCAACAAACGATGGGGTCCCAGTACACTGAGTAAGTGGTCGTCAATATGAAGTTCTAGATATGGGTGGACTGTCCAACGCCGACAGACGTGCATAAAACAGATCTCGGCGGTAGACAACTGAAACCCATGCGCCAGACCCCATGACTGCGCCTTCCGTATGACTCCCTGCAGCTGGCGTTCAACAACACACATACTAGACAAACTAAAATATATTCAGAAGTCGTCAGCATACAATCGATAGCTGCAAGAATATCAGAGGATATAGGAACTACTGACGCGGATCAGTAGCAGTGATTGGCTGACTTATTTTTTATGTCAAGCAGCAGAAGAGGTGACACAGTAAAAGCGAGAAGTCTCCTTTTTTTCTTTTACGCAAACACTACCTACGCAATCTGCACACAGAAATAACAAGCTAGTGTGGGCCCTGGAGAGCAGCACACTACAGGCAAAATCCACGGTATCAGTCATGCTACACCAAAATAGCGAACTGTGCGCAGACTACGAACCCACCAAATTCAAGTCGGACCCAGAGAACCTACAATCCGAAAACACAAGTCCACGTAAACTGCAACTGCTGTGCCTAATTCGACAATGATACGATCTGCCCAAGAGCAAAGGCGACCGCACTCGACGGTAGTATGCCTTGGAGTCCCATTCTATGACGCGGCCGCATCTCCTGAGCTAAATAGTCCACTCGAGCACGCTACCACGCTTTTACCCCTTCAAAAAGCCAATCTCACCGACCCGCTAATGTCCTTCTCCAATCTGAACGCGCGGCCTGGACTTGTGTACCACAAAACGTAAAATACAGCACAGACCGCCAATCGAAGAGCTTACCGCCATCGGCTCTCCAGACTCCACCCCTACTTACAGATTACACACGCCAAGTCACTTAGGCTCTAGCAATAGTAGGGAATTCTCTGTAAATTGCCTCTAGCCGGCATCTTGGCGCCTATTTTTACTACTGCTGGCCAGTGTCCTGCTGGGACAGACAGATTTCACTTCGCGGAGACACAGACGTGGAGCGTCCAGTAATCTATTAAATTGTATACTATGCTACCTACTACTGGCAGTTTTGGACCGGAAAGACAACGGAGTGTTCTGCAAACACCATAACGTTTCTTTTATATTTTCTCCAGTGCACACGGTCAAAGAAACGGCGAAGCGCCCGGACAGGGCGCCGGACGCTCTTACGTTTAACGCATTGTGCGAACATGGCCCGAAAATCGCAGGTAAAAGGCAGTCAGTCGCTTCGCCCTGCAAAACCGGTCTACCCACTCCACTGCTGCATGCCCGGCTAGCCTTCCGCAAAACGCTGAAACGAGGCGGCACGACACCGCATTCCTGTTATCTGTACCAGTGAGGACGGCCCAGCTGACTGTGAGAGGGCCACGACCGTGTGGGACGGCAGGGCCTGGAATTGAAAATTTTTAAGTTCGTTTTTGCCGTCTCCGCCAGACAGCCACAGCCAGGCGTATCCGGTGGATGCTAGTGGAAATATCCAGGCACATGTACTGGACACGTGCTGCCTGGGTAGCAGGATTGGGTAGCACAATACCGCTGACGAGGGGACGCCACCCTAGCTACCTGGCGGTATTGGGCACAAGCTGGGCGTCGCGTGGTACGGACAACGGGGCCCTCCCCGGCGAGCACGCCACAACGCCCGCTCTCTTTCATCTCCAGCTCTTGTCCGAATCAGACGCTCCACTTCCACCCCGGAGCCGGGCTCTGCCCAACCATACGGCCCATGGGCTAGGCGTCGCCTCTTGCAGGCAGTTCATGATATGTAATGGACGGAACGCCTTAATAAAGTCAATATGTAACATGTTCAACATTTGACTATTGTTCTGAAACAACCTTCACTGAAGAGTACCCGTCCCCGGCATCACATCGACAATCCTGACACACACTCACACGTAACACGACCGTCCAAAATCACTACCCTACAATGTCGACTCGAAAGTAAGAAAAGAATTGGAATCAGAAGCATTACATCAAAAGAATACATAAATAAACCAATACACCGCAAACCTAATCCAATTATCCCTACCCATAACTGAATATAGAACTCAGGAATCATGTAAAATAAATTAATTTCATGAAAAAACATCAAAATTAAACATTTAAAAATAATAGACACAGGAGGCGAAAAATAAGAAAAATGAAAGACAGAAAAATGACCACCACCTCTCAACGTCACTGTCTGTATAAAATTTGCTTGGTGCAGGGCAGATGATTCTTTATCAGAGGAATTCGAAAAAATCTAAAGTTTTTTCTTTCAGATTTTGGATGATGATGATGATGATTGGCGTTTTAGGGCGCTCAACAAAGATTTTGGAGAAATTGTGCACACTTCACGTTCAAAAAAAGACGAAGAACATTTTTGTATATACATTTTCATACAGTGGAAGATGGAGGGTACTTTACAACAGGCTTGACACTTTTTTATCAGTGAGAATGGAAGTGCCACATTCAAGTGTGTTTGCAAGGAGAATCGATTCTTACTACGCGAACCATTGTATGATGCATGACGGAAGGTACCTTGAAGTAAACCGCCCGAAAGTTTCACTGCGAAAACTACACAAGGGAAGTCTGCGATCGCTATCAAAGACGTGATGCAGGGCTCTCCCACTTCAACAAGGTGACGTGGCAAGTGGATGGGTGTGCGATCTGCTACCAGACAAGACATCCGCCCTGCCCACTAGCCGCTCCTGCAGCTGGCCAGCAGCACACTTCAGCAGTCTATTGAGGCAGCGCATCTCCATCTAGGGACAAGGCCTCACAACAGCCCGTGCTGCATCACACCGACCAGGCCGCGGCCGCCACTTGAATGCCTGGCCGCTTGGGCACGGTCAACACCGTCTTGATACAAGGCCTCACAACAAGTCCGTGCCGGCCGCGGTGGCCGAGGAGACTGAGGCGCTCCAGTCACGGTCTGCACGGCCACGACGGTCCGTCTGCCACATCGGCTCCGGACAGTGTTTACAAGTGCTTTCTCGCTGCGGCCGGCGGCGTTTCTTCGCGTCCGCTGTTCTTCTATTTGCTGTATCTACGTACTTGTAAGTAATGTCTGATTGTGAAGATCGCGAAAATAATGTGCAATTTGAATTTGACAAGTCGGTTCCGCGGCCGTCAGGTTTCGAAATCCATGGTTGGTTGAAAAACGATCTGAAAATTAATGAAAGTGACGTTCTCGGTTTACAACTAGACGCTTTTCTGAACTCTCTCTTTGTCAAACTTAGTACTCCAGAACTGTGTGACACAATTGTAAATGTAGAAGATGGTGTCCGGAAATTTAAACATTTTGATGGAACAGTGAGTAATGTGGCAGTGTCTAACGCCGGTTACGGACTTTGGACAGTTAGAGTGTTTAATTTACCGTTCGAAATGAAAGATAAGACAATTGAAAACTGTTTGTCACCGTATGGAACTGTGTTGTCTGTTACTAGGGAAAAATGGTCATCTGCATATATCTGTCAAGTGGAAAACGGAATTCGTAGTGTCCGTATGATAGTACGAAAGCACATTCCGTCCTTCCTTGTAGTGAAAGGCCACAGGGCTTTTATTACATATAACGGACAACCGTCGACGTGTTCGCACTGTAATGCCACGGGACACTACAGACAGAACTGCCCACGCCGCAGGCGCTCCGCGCAACTACCGGCGGGGGAGGCGGCAGCCGCCGTGACGTACGCCTCGGTCGCGTTAGGAGGGCCCACCTTACCGACGCGTCGCGCTGCCGCGGATGAAACTGTCATGCATGTAGACGCCGCGCCCGCAGCCCCCCAAAATGAAACGGTCAGTGACGTCACAGCCGACGCTCAGAATGTAGCCGACGGTTCCGTGGTAGTTGCGGAAAAGGTAGCTAATCAGATACCACCTGAAGACGCGACGGGATCAGAACCCACCCCAGCTGAAGTTCCACTGGCGGCAGGTGCGGCGACTATGTGGACATCCCAGGTGACAGACGCCCATCTCGAGGTCCATCCTGACGAGTCGGCGACTACTGTGACAGATTCCGCAACCGTTGAAGATGTGCGTCCTACTGACGTCTCCTCAAATGTAGTCCCGGAGAGTCAGACGACGGGACTCGAACCAGCGCAATATGTTAAGCCTGCCGTGTCGACTCCGGTAGATGTGACGTTGTCCACGTTGACAAGATCAGAAGCCGTGCAAGATAGCGTCCCCCCCGAAGTGTCAGCGGTTGGAGTTTTTGCCACCGCCGCTGCAGATCGTCCACGCGAACAGGCAGACAGCGCGGGTGGCCGCAAGTCACGTCGCGACAGGGCAGCAGAAAGGCGCGCGCGCAGAGAGAAGGGCCGCAGTACCAGCTCCTCGGGATACCCGGAGCGGCGGGACTCCTACCAGAGGGGGTGGAGTCGGTCCCCCGAATCTCGTCAGTATCAGCGCTCGGCGTCGAAGTCGCTGCAGAAATCTGCGTCACTGGCTTCGTCACGGTCGGATCTGGATTCTCGGCAGGAAGCACAAGCGGGCCGTGGTTATCAGCAGCCCATGACGAGTGGACAGGAATACAGGATGGAGGAGGTGGTCCGGCAGATAAAGGAAAAGCTCAGTGCACCCGACACCGACTATCATATGGCAATGGACTTGTCACGGGACTCGAACCCGGCGCAAGCCGCGGTCAAAAGAAAGGCCGAAGACGACCCGCAGCCGCGCACGCGCGTTTCTCTGCAGGGGGCCGCGGCAGGCCACGACACTGGACAGCAAGTGTCGAAGTCGTGGGCGGAGGAGATGGAAGAGGGCGAGACCTAGTCTCGCGCCGTCGTTGAATTCCCTGACTAAATGGTGGCACACCCACCATCACTTGTTGCCACTATCAACATCAATAGATTTGTGTCAATTGTAAAGTTTGAATGTTTATTACAATTTTTGAATTTTTTGAAGGCAGACGTTGTTTTTCTTCAGGAAGTGGTGACCGAACTTGTTCACAATATACCCGGTTACCAGGTGGTTTTAAATTTCGATCCGGAGAGTCACAGTGGAACTGCTATTTTGATACGTGATGGTCACGAATTCAGTGATGTTACCACTATCCCAAATGGACACGGAGTAGCGTGTACCATAAATAACATTCGTTTTGTAAATGTTTATGCTCCCTCGGGATCTGACTGCAAACCGCAACGTCGAGTCTTTTACAGTTCGGACATTTGTCACCTTTTTAGAGGCCCATATTTGCCTGTCATAATGGGCGGTGATTTTAATTGTGTACTCGACGATCGCGACCAGGAACCGAACCCATACAAGTGCATAGAGTTAGCAACGCTCGTGACTGAAATGAATCTAATCGACACGTGGCGCCACTTACACCCCCACGATCCGGGGTTTACTTTTTACTACCCGACAGGTAGGAGTCGCCTCGATAGGATTTATATTTCTGGAGAAAAGAAAGACTGTGTACTAGAATCTGCGGTACACCCAGTGGTGTTTTCTGACCATGCCGCATATGTCTGCCGTTTTCATTCACTGATGGCTCAGAAGCCAGGTACGAAATGTAGGTGGAAGTTCAATGTACGTCACCTTACCAACACTGGTTTCGACGTTGTGATTAATAGGGCATGGAGTAGTATTTTAACTTATCGCCATTTCTACTCTTCTGCGTTATCGTGGTGGACAGAATATGCAAAACCAGCGCTACGAAAAAGTATTATTGAATTTAGTCAATCTGTTTGCCACTGGGAACGTACCACCTTGCAATTTTACGAGACATGTCTCAACGACGCAATCAATATGCAAACAGACAATCCGTCTTTCCGGATGGCGAACATCAGACAAATTAAAACCAGACTCTTGGCCTTGAAGAAGGCGTCGTTGCGTGGTAGCGTGGTGCGCAGCCAGGCGGCCGGTCAGCTGGCAGACGAGCAGGCCTCGCTGTTCCACCTGCTGCGCGAGCGCCGCCGCGCTGCCAGGCGTGACGTCACAGAGCTGCAGGCGGCTGCGGGACAGGGCGGGCATTCTGGCAGAGGCGCGCAGGCACTTTGCGGACTTGCTTAGCGCAACAGCAACGGACAACGCCGCCATTACAGATCTGTTGCGAGGTGTCCCGCACGTTTTAACAGTCACGGACCGCCGTCACCTCATGGAACCGTTCACCATAGAGGAAGTAAAACAGGTCTTACAACTATGTGCAAAAAACAAATCGCCCGGTGCTGACGGCCTCCCGCCAGAATTTTATCTCCACTTTTGGCACTTGTTCGGTTCAGTTTTAGTTGAATGTTTTAACGAACTTTTAAATGGAGTGGCAATACCGGCGAGTTTTCCGGAAGGAATAATCACCTTGGCTCCGAAAACCCGAGTGAACAATAGAATTGACAGTCTCCGCCCGATCACGCTTTTAAACGGTGATTATAAACTTTTTACAAAATGTGTTGCGTCCCGTTTAAAGCCTGTTATGTCTAAGATCCTCAGTGACTGTCAGTTTTGTGCAGTGCCGCAAAGGAATATCTACGACGCGGTCACATACCGTGACCTCATCGTATACACCACGATGCAGAAAATTCCCTTTGGAATACTTTCCGTAGACTTTGCCACGGCGTTTGATCGCGTTAGTCACCATTACCTAAGAAAAGTGCTTTCTAAACTTGGATTTGGGAATAAATTCACGGCCATGCTATTCAATATTTTTAACAGCTCGACATCGCGTGTGACGATCAATGGTTTTTTGTCCGCACCTGTTGCCGTCGATTGCTCCGTCAAGCAGGGGTGTCCTTTCGCTATGGCCCTGTTTGCAATCTCACTGGACCCCTTGTTGCGACGTCTGCACAGTGCATGCGTCGGACTCAGTGTAGGAGGGAAGAAACAGGTTTGCCGCGCGTATGCGGATGACGTCGGCCTTCTTGTGTCTACGGAAGCTTACTTGGACACCATGCGCAAGGTCCTGACATTATATGAAAATGCATCGGGTGCATGTATCAACAATCGTAAAACTGTGTTTCTTCCTATTTATGGGGCAGCGAACAGATTCCGACGTCCCTGGTTTACCGTGAAACAAGTGCATAAGATCCTGGTGTTCGTTTCTCGGCAAATCTTTTGAAGACAGCGGCACTCAACTGGCGCCTGACACTGCATGCAATACGCGCTATGGCGCACCTCACTGCCACCCGCACCCTGGCACTGACGCAGCGGGTTTCGATCGTCAACGTGTGTCTGCTCAGCAAAGCCTGGTTCCTCGCACAGGTCTTCCACGTGCCCAAAGAGCTAGGACGAGCCATCACACAAGCAGCCTATTGGTTTCTGTGGAGGGGTGAAATTTTCAAAGTAAGCCATGCTACCTGCACATTGCCCCGAGAGGAAGGAGGCCTCGGCCTGACGCACTTCGCTGTCAAAGCGGCGGCGCTACTGATCCACCGCACGTGCGCCGTTATAGAAAAGGACCCGCTCGGCCCCATGGCCGTTCTGTTCGATGTTCTCCGGCCCGCGTCTGAAATAGCACCGCTCAACCCCACTGCCATTCCTTACCGGCTGCGACATGTGAGAGAGTACTTTGTTCAGAAAAGTTACCTGGACGACGAAGACCTCCACCCGAGGACGCGGACTGTAAAAATCGTCTACCACGGACTGCGAGGACAGCCAGCTGCCAATAAAATGGAGATGCGTTTCCCAGGGTCTAGGTGGAAGAATGTGTGGGCGAATGTCCACGCCCCCTTCCTTGCAGCGGACGTGGTTAGTTGTTGGTATAAAGTCGTGAATCGAGTCGTACCCACCAACGAAACACTGCACCGGATTTGCCTGCGCGCTTCCAGCCTTTGCGTAGACTGCTCACAGGAGGACACGTTGGAACACCGTTTCCTGTGCCCCACGCGTTCGCCCATCTGGAACGTTGCAACCGGGATGCTGGCGTTTATAAATCGCACCGCCGTGGACACCTTCTCGGTGGACGTAGCCCTCATCCCTGACTTCAAGCCATACCCTGCCACCAAGTGTGCCGCAACAACCTGGATTGTCGCGCATACTATCTACGCCGTTCTACAATTACAGTTGACACAGGTCTATCAGTTTATGATCTACCTTCAGGAGGAACATAACAACCTACGCCGTACAAAGGACTATTCTACTCTTTTTGCTCGGTTTTTGATCGTGGCAATTGAACATGCATACCATAATCTTTTGTGACGGGAATTCAATGACAGCCCAAACCCTAATCGGACTACGCCTTTTGGCTATGGACATGGTCTCTGGTTATGATGTAATCCGACGGAACACTATCGTGTGACTATTAAACGGAAAGAAACATGATGCAGTAAAATTATATGTTTGTGGCATGTCACACTTTATGTGCGTGTGCGTCTATGCAGAACTCAGCTTTGTTTTATCCTTACCTTTCGGTTTTGTTGACCCGGTTTAAGAGTGTATAGTGCTTCGCAGGTCTGCCCACCGAACTTCAGTGTTGAGGATGGTTTTTTTTTATTTCCAAGAAGAGAATTATCTCTTCTTCATGTCTATGATTTAATTCTCCTTTACCATTTGGACTTTTAGTTGAGACCTTTTACCATCGAACATGAAGTGCATCACTGAAGAATACAAAGCACTGTACAGCGGAATTGTTTAATTTGCTTCTTACAACGGAGTGTTTTACGTTCACCTGCTATTACTATAGCTTGGAAGCTCGCCGACGAAGGCAAAAAATGGAGAGCGCAAGGACGGGGTGTAGGGGAGAAGGGAGCCCCTTTTTTTTTTTCAAAAAAAAAAAAAAAAAAAAAAAAAACATTTGAACATTTTTTGAACAAGTCCGTGTCACGTCACACCGATAGACCGCCATCGCAAGCTCATTGTACGGCGCTACGAGGTAGTGGGCAGTGCCCCAGCGGCAAGCCACTCAGGTAATGATTGCACCCTATCGGTGTGACGTGATTCGGACTTGTTGTGAGGCCTTGTATCTAGACGGTGTTAACAGAGCCCACTGCCGTGTAGTGGCCAGCCATTAAGCTAGTGGCTGCAGCCTGGTCGGTGTGACATAGCATGGGCTGTTGTGAGGCCTTATCTCTAGGTGTTGTAGGGCGACGCCGGCACCTATGGGACAGGTGCAGCGCAACTGAATCTCGTAGCTTGCCACACGCGACGTATGTACCACTGACAGTTCACCAACGTTTCTGCTTTAGATGTGCTGTTTTCTCAATATCTAACAAAATCAGAAACGATCGCAACTAACATCTTTATTCTTCTTTTTTTTTAATCTAGTGGCTTTTCAATCACACCAGTGGTGAGTACTGCAACAGGAAAACTCAAAATTAATTGCGTTAAATATCAGATCGATAGAGTATTTGTCATTTAGTTATTTCAACTTCAAGTGTGTGTAAACCTGAGGGAGCAAACTGCTGTGGACATCGGTCCTTAGAATTACAATCAGTGGCGACACGTCCTATGTTTTCACTGGTTCAGTGAACCCGCAGGGAAAAGCACTTCGTGAGAAAAAAGTAAATAAATAAATAAAGGTTTTTTTTAAGTGTATTCTCTTTTTCGTTCTTCTATCAAATCATTTTATATCAATTTTCCAAGTGATTTTTATCGCATGAGACTCGTTTTAGGTTGCGGGGTTAGCAACTTCACGAATCGTAGCGCGACCGCTCTACACAGGCGGCAGTGGCCGCAACGATGCAATGCACATGCACGGCTGAGGTTCAAATTCTTTTCTGAACCCCCTGGGGGCAGCATATGGGTGCTCCCGCGGCAGGTAGGGGAGAGGGGAAACACCGCTCATAACACTGGTGTTTGAGCTGGTAGAGACGCCAGCTCCTGGCTACTCGAACTCTGGCGGTTACTTACGAGTGCTCCCAAAGCAAGACTATGGAGCTACTGTGCACCTCGCCTTGCGCATGCGAAAATTCTCCATGAAGGCAACATCCGCCCTTCATATTTGTTTTTGGCGCATTGAAGATTCAACAAAAACAGGTCATATCTGGTATAACTATAAACGCAAGACACATCAACAGTAAAAACATTCGAAAGATCCAATCACCTCCACCTAGCAAGAACAGCCGTCTGGTTAGCGACATCACGCTGCTCTGTCGAAGGCAGGGGGTTGGAGACCCACTGCAAGCAATTTCTTTTAAACAGAATCTCTTTTTAACAAATACAGAAACAACAATGACTTTAATTGCCACATAACTTTGGACGTGAATGAAACTTTCACTCCGCAGCGGAGTATCTCACCTTTGGACGTTTCTTGCAAATGTGTCGCGATTTTGAGGGTAAATTACATTTATACTCTTTGCTGTAACAAATCTCTAACTATATGAAACGATGTGGGGGAGAGCAGCCTTTGTGCAGGCATAAGGTTAGCAGGGGGTGCTGCTTACACTGTCATGCGACCAGAAGGTAGCTTGTCTCTTCATCGTAACAGATTCATTGTGAATTAAATCATTAAATTACTGCCCATGGTAAAATTGTTTCTGCCCTTTATTAATATGGAGGTAACAAGGGAGGAAATTTGCTTGCGACACATTACTCAATCGGGAACACTTCAAAGCAGCGGCAAAACGAGACGAGATTGCGGGTGTCTTCAAGCACAATGAAATTCAAAATATGCACCAAATGAACTCAAATGCGGGGAGGCAACGGCATACTATCCTTAAGTACCATTTGGTGTGCGACCATAGTGAATTACGTAGGATTTACGAAAAGGAATTAATTTAGAATAAGCAAGTAAAGCACACACCAGAATTCATATAGAGGAAAGCTAGTATCAGTAAACGCATGGCTGAAAGCCGAAATAAAGACCGTTACGAAAGCATGTGGTACAATCGGTCATACGAAGACAGGAAAGACGAAATCAATCCAGAAAATCTGAGAAAAATTTGACATACTCGCGGATACAGACACGACGCGAAAAGTTAGTTGAAAACAACAAGGAATTCAAACTTACTAAGTTTACACAAAGGCTGAAGGCCACACACGTGTATTCTAACTTGATAAAACTGGACACAAAATCATCACCAGAATGAAAATGCAAATACTGAATTTACACTGAATTACTCGAGTTCTGTAAATTAAGAAACACTTGCCTCGCAAAGCGAAAGAATTACTCAAGAAAACTGTCGCTGATCAACCAAGACTGCCTGATGACAAAGTACAGTTGTAACAGCATGCCATCCCTTCAGCATGATTCGTCGAAATACTCACGTTGGCGGTCGTGACAAGAGTGGAGCCTCATGCCACGTACAAAGCCTACCCCACCTTGCACCGGATGTAGGGCGCGCTCAAAGCGATGCAAAGTGGGTTAAGGGCCTACCTTCGCTAGCTGATGAAGATAATACCCTCTACTAGAGCTCCAGAGAGGTGTCTTTTGTCACCTCTTTCGTCCATGATTATGTTGGTACTACACTAAGAACAGGCCACCTCGCCATCTTGCCACGTAAGCTCCTCTCTGGCCAGCCAGCAGACGGCAGTGTAGACGACATACGATACAATGTGTTATTAACTACAGTAATCGAGGCCTAAAGCGCGAGGTGGCAACTCTAAGCCATTGCGCGGCAGTCAGTCAATATTAAAAGCAACCTTCCTCATTCATACAAACGCACAACTTCAATCCCACGGGTGGAAACACGTTTAAACATGGAGCATTGATCATTAATGAAGAAATAAAATAATTGACATGCAAATAGACAATATTAATGGCGGAGAAACACTTAAGAGTAATGAATAACTCAGAATGTAAAACGACCACACATTCAGTGTACGTGTTTCATCACCCTCCGCTTCTTCTCTTCTCTCGTTCTCAATCCAAAGATTGGTTTGCAGCAATTCTTCTCCACGTGGTGTGTTCTTAGCACAATTGCCTTCAACTACCCCTGTGTCTGTTTATATGCCCTTCAGGCAAGAAATTGTGCATGTATCTTTCTGATTTCCATTAGTACATCGCGATCTTCTCTCGGTATATTTTAAATTGCTGTTTCATTCCCCGTTTATTAGCTTGCTTATGATATACTACGTATTTCTAGGGGCTGCATGCCGTATTTCTTAGTTGATTTACTCCGGCTTTGAATTTATTCCATTTTTCTGATTTTTGAAGACTGGACTTCGTCCATCCATGTAAACCCTTCCAATCGCGTCTAGCTGTATTTCGATATCTTCCTTATGGTAACCTACGCATTTCTAAGGGTTGCATGCCGTAGTTAATTTTCTTTATTTTTCGGAAATTGAATTTTTGTATTTTTACTGGTTTTCGGAATCACGTGGTTCCGAACTCCAACTTCAAGAGTTTATACCTAGTCACTTGAGTTCTCGCCACTGCTCACATACCAGTACATTACTATTGTGTATTCTTGCTTCGTAATCTGTGATTCCGTTGATTTTTGTTGAAATTAATACGATCTTTAAGCACTTCGCATTCAGTGGGGTATGAGTATGAAATGTAGCAGACTATTGCCGTGTGTCTCAGTAAATGGAAGTTAATCTCGCTATTATCGCGTCCATCTCACGTAAAGAAAGACAGACCAGAGCCACCTACGAAGTTTATTTTCCTTGTGTTGTGTGGTACATCCTGGTTCGCTGAATTTCGCCTACGATAGCGTCGCCTGCTTCTGCTTCGTATCAGCACGCTGAGTTGGGTGAGTTTCGCTTTAGTTCGCGCGTGTGAGTGGATGAATGCTTGTTGATTGTAAATCCTTCCCCCGACGATGTTCACTTCAGATTACTTTTGTTTAATTTTCAATGGGATGCATTTTTATTGTTAAAAAGATTTGTTCCCCCATTTGCTCATGTTTGAACTGAATAAATAATTTATTGTCAATGAAATTTTATCCTACTTACGAATATTAGTTAATGAATACCCTCCCTTTTTTATTTAATGTTGTTTTTCACTAGTGCTGAGACCAAATACGTATGCAAATTATCATATTTTAAATCCGTTCCGCCATAAATGTTCTCTCAGCCACCTTCATGAAATGGTTTAGTTCGTGGTGGCTTGTATATTAATGATTGTGTGTATCTCGTGATCTACGACATGTATCGGCCACTGTCTCTTTGTCTTCCTGCTGCTAAAGTTAATTTTCATTCAGTTCTAAATTTTGGGCCAGGGAACAAGATACTGCTGCAGGAAGTAGTCAGCAGTTCACGCGAATCCTTTAACTGGATTTTACGGCCATAATTATATATTTAAAGTAAGCTTTTAACTGGCTCCTTTCAGCTAGAATTAATTTTACAAATAACGGTGGTCTTTCAGTTGGCTTACCGCTGCCAGGATTCGCTCTTCTAGCGGATCATCTGTTTAATGAAATAGTTTCTTTTGTTTTAAATGCGTGCATGAGTATTTTAACATTTTTGTCCCAATGTATGAATGTCTGTTTTCAGCAGCGCGCATTAATCTGTTTTACTTTATGTTTTCAGCACACGTGTGTTTTATTTGTGTAATTTTGAAGGGTTATTTTATTTAATTGTTTTTCTAAAAAGAGCGCAGCCACGGTGCATTGCGTGTGAAGATTTTAATTCGTGTTTTGTTACGCGTGTTTTCGCTAGGCTAATTTTTGTGTTAGTAACCTCTTGTCGTTCTGAACGAATTCTGAAGATGGATACTAGTTCTGCCTTGTTCGTTTCCACTCGTTCTAGGCGATTAAACCCAAGTCAGGACCGTGAAAAGTCCACTAGGTTAGATCTTTCAACGGAAAGAGGAAACGTGGCGGGAACAGACGGCTGCGTTATCGTTGAGAACGAGGCTAGTTTACACGTGGACGCTACCGGAAGCGACAGCAGGGGTGATTAAAATACGCCGTACAGCCATATAGCTATTTCTGGTACCTCTCAAAATACTTGCAATTACGTAACTAGGACTGTGTCCGGTTCCAATACGATTTTAGGCGATATCATGGGTTTCATGAAGGAACTGAAAGCAGAAGTAGGTTCCACAAGGGAAGCATAGAATAAGTTCAAGAAATAAAAGCAGAAATGAGAGCGGGGATGGATGCACAAGGTAGTTCCGTGCAAGCTGTCCAGGCCGAACTGGTCAAAGTTTCTGCGCAGTACAGGAAAGCGCAAGGTAATACCATTCAGGTCATTCACCAGAAACTTGACGAGTAGAGCAGAGAGCAGCAAACTAGATGGGCTACGCACTGATATTGTGCAGCTCGTACAGGAAAGGCACGAGATAGCAATGAGTGCTATCTCCGAGAACGCAACTTAGATTACGGGGAACGTATAAGCCATATCTGTCCTCTCCCACTGAATAGATGAAGTGAATACGAATATCCACTCTCTTCAGGAGAAACTCAACGAGAGAGTCGAATTAGTTAATACTAATGTCCAACCTGTTAACGAGAGAATTGAATTAGAAGGCGGTAGGGCAAAAAAGCGCACAGACGAGTTAGGAACGCGTGTTGAAGAACGCCACCTCAGTGACACTGGTTCTGCAGGCCAAAGTGGGGGGGGGGGGGGGAGGCGGCAGCAGAAAGGGCAGTTCCTGCTGTTGTGACTGAATCGGAGGAAGTCCGTGACTTGCTTCAGTTCAAAAAGCAACAGTGGGAAATAAACCGGAGGCGTCGTGATGTAGGGGCCTAGTTGCAAGAACGCATCGCTCGCCTGGTGGAAGCCTCTGCTGCACCGCCGCCTGCCCCGCCCGTAGAAAACGTTTCCCGCAATTGGTGCGGAGGTCAGCCCTGTCGTTCCGACCAAGGAGACGATACGGCTTTTGAAGAGGAGGAAGTCGAACCTCTGCGTGTACGTCCTATGAGAAGGGAAAGTCAGAAACAAGTGCCTGTGTGGGAGCCTCAACAGACATTTGATTATATAACACTTCTTGACTGTAACGTAGTACCAAGTTCTCAGGAACTATGCTAACAGGATACACCCCCGGGCATGGCTGTAACAATTCAATTTTTCTTTGTGCCCGAACTGGCCAGATGGGTATAAGATCTAATATGTGTGTGGATATCTCAAAGGTGAGCCCGCCACGCGCATGCGTTCGCTCATGAAATATAATCGATACTATGAGGTCTTTAGGGAGCATTTCCTGTCTTCCTACTGGTCGTGGAGGCAGCAGGAAAGAGTAAAAAGTAGCATATTAGTGATGCCCCATTTTGGGAACAGCAATTGCAAGAGTCTCGGCGAATTCTTTCAAGGAATGATGCTGAGAAATCAGTTCCTTGATTACACGTATCCACCACGCGAATTAATCAGAATTTGTGCTTCGAAGCTACCATGGAAGCCTTACGGGAAGCTGCAAGGAGGATATTGAGTCCTTCCAGGCTTATCTGGAGGACGTGGAGTTTGATGATGATTATGGACCTAGAGGAAACGGCAACGGCTCCTATAGGAGAAGTAATTGGAGTGAAAATAATGCTGGGAGCAATCGCCAGGCGGAAAGTACTAACAGCAGGCAGGCCGGTCCTTCCAATGCTAAGAATCAGCAGCAGAGGATGAGCGAGCAAGGTTATTGGCATGATCAGTGAGCTGAAAGACGGAGAAAATTCGGGAACTGGAATAAGCGCTACCGACCCAATCAAGGCCAGCGAAAACCACGCGAACCGCCATCAGAAGGCGTGGAAATCAGGTCAGCTGATCTGCGTCACAACCAACCCCAAGACCCCGCCCCTAACATGAGCCAGTGACAATCTCCAGAAGTTGATCAAAACACGGTCAACTTTCTTGGAAAGGAGGGCATCCATCCATCGATCGTGGGCGATTCCACATTCGGCCGTTGTCAAGCAGTGGGAACATGGCCTGTTCTTCTTTTGCAGAGGGCAAAGGTACAGGGCACTTTAGTCGGGCGCAGTGTTGATGTCAGAAAGCAAGCCGAGGTAGTGTTTTAGTGTCATGGTCACGAATTCTGTGTGAATTTTGTTATAGTCCCCTCATTAACGGTAGATGTCATCCTAGGCGTAGAATTCCTCCTCACACATAATGCTCTGTTAGATTTTAGTGAGGGCGTGGTGCAATTATGCAATGAAAATGCCATCATCAAACTGAAATTTGATGTGTGTACTGCTAAGGTGGACTCTGCCGAACACTGTTGCCAGTTCATACATGACTTCTGCCTAGCAATTGCTACTAGTTCTTCCGGTTCCTGTGGGGAGGACACAGTCGTTCTTTATAGCGGTATTGACTACGAAGACACAATCTTGAACGAGATTACTAAGAACGTCGAGCTTGTAGAGGACACGTCAGGTACTGAAAAATCCGGGCTGTCCCAAATACTCCATGAACATTCCAGTGTGTTCTCTGAGACTCCCAGCACTATAAAGGGATTTGTCTACAGTTTCAAGGCCCAGGAATATAGGAAGTTCTTTGTCAGGCCATACCTATTCCGTGGGTGTATAAGGAGCAAGTCGAGGAGGAAATTAAGTGCATGCTTGCGGGGCGAGTGACTGAACAAGCTGTGAGTTCATACAACAATCTGCTGCTGGTCGTTCCGAAACGAGATAACTCGATTCGGCATGTTCTCGATTAGAGACAATTTAACACGGTAATAGAACCAAGGACGGATCGACCACAAACGTTAGATGAATTACTGCAGCAATTTCATGGCATGCGCATGCTTTCCTCCATAGACCTGCGCTCCAATTATTGGCAAATTGAACTTAACCTGAGCTGCCAACTTTACACTGCCTTCATATGTTTCGGGACCTGCTACCAATTCCGTAAGTTGCATTTTGGACTCAACGTCAGTTCTGCCTCATTTATCCATGGGTTTAACAGTATCTTGCCAGATGACTTGTGGCAATGGGTAACCACGTACATACGTGTACTTATAGCAGAGAACTCATGGGAAGACCATAATTATGTTCTAAAACAGAAACTTCAGGTGTTTGAACAGTCAGGAGTGGCTGTAAATCTAAAGAAAACAGAGTTCGGCCGCCGAGAAGTGAAATTTCTTGGCCACTTTATATCGGGCGATGGCATCCTGACAGACCCAACCAAACTAGATGCGATCAGAGAATTTCCAGTCCCGTCAACGAAGAAACAGGTCAGGGCCTACTTAGGGCTTGTAAACTTTTACAAAAGTTTCCTATCGATAGAAAGTATTGCCACTACAACTCTTTGCGGGCTTACGAGCAAGAATAGAGTTTGGAAGTGGACTGTGAGCGCGCAAAAGGAACTCGAGGAAGTGAAAGGCGCCTTGTTACCCACGCCCCTGACCTGTCGACGGATTTCTGCCTAGGAACGGACAGCTCTAAAGTTGGCATAGTTGCAGAGTTGTTTCAGGAAATTGAGGAAAATGGGGTGGTACAGCGAAAGACGATTGCTTTAGCGAGTCGTGTATTAAAGAAGTATGAGTGCAATTTCTCTGTGACTGAACTTGAAGCTCTTGCCATCGTTTTTGGTTTCCTTAAGTTCAGGGAGTACTTGTTTGGGTGGACGAACAAGGACTATACCGCTCACCGCGCATTAGAGTTTCTAATGTCGGCTAAGTTGACCCACGGAAGGTTGGCCAGGTGGGCATTGTTTCTCCGGGAATTTCGTTTTACACATACCCAGGAAGGAGAATGTGGTGTCTGACGCCCTTTCTCGTTCTCCAGTGGGTTTGACGCAAGGGACCAATGATGAGCTGAATGATAACAGCTTCAGTGTCTTATATCTCCGTGGAATGGCGTTCGTAAACTTTATTACCGCCACCCTTCAGGACATACCGCGGGATCAAGATAATGATGATATTCTGAGTGATGTGAAGTCCAAATGGCGTAATCAGAACCATCCTTCGATCAGGAATTACTACCTTATTAGGCGAAACATCTTGTTCTGACGTAGCGACCCCGAGCAATCGAAATGGGTTGCGTGCATTCCAGATGAGTGAGTCAACAAACTCATTTGGATTACTTACCTAAGCCACATGCACTATGGGCCCTGCGAGTGCTACCAGAAACTCCGTGATACCTGTTACTTCATAAACATGGAAAGAAGGATCCAGAAAGTGCTGGCCACTTGTGAGCTTTGTCAAAAACCTAAACCCCCACAGTTACACACCAAGCTGCCCCCTTTCCTGTAATCCCTTCTCAACCTTGTGAGTTAGCTGCGGTTGATCTAGTTGGACCGCTACCACGCCCAATGAATCGCTATTCGTACATATTTGTGGCAGTGCACCTAACTTCAAAATTTGTCACTGGGCTCCTTTAAGAAGAGCGACCGGACGGTCTGTTACTCAGGCCTTTATCATAGACTTCTTACGACAAGTCGGGCATGTAGAGAAAGTCACTGCGGACAACGGTTCTCAGTTCCGTTGCCCCGTTTGGAAAGAAAAGCTGTGGAGGAGACGTATGAAGCCAGCTTTCATATCTGTTTATCACCCTGCGTAAAACCCATGTGAATTGGTGATGAAGGAACTGGGGAAGCTGTGCCGCCTGTACTGCTACCGTCATAGGGCCTGGGATCAATATATACAAGGGTTTCAGCACGTCCTGAATGACCTCCCAAACAGCTCCACCTCTATGCCCCCTATACTGGTACTTAAAAACCAGCACGCGGAGGACAAGGTGCGTTAAACTGTGCCTCTCGACCCGAAGGTTCGTCTGAGACAGTGACATTGTCCAACGCTCCCTAGCGAATATTAGAAGTGCCGTAGAGAGGAGACGACAGCAAGACAAAGTCAGTCGCTTGGTAAGAGTGTTCCAGCTGGACCAGAAGGTCCTAGTACGCTCGCGACGACTGTCGAGCAAACGTCAGTCGCTTACCAAGAAGTTTTTGCTCTTTTTCGTCAGACCATACCGTATCTGACGAATAGCCCACGAGAACACTGTGGAGCTGGAAACCCTCCGCACCGGGAAATCCCGAGGGCTACACCATGTCTCGAGCCTGAGATTCTACCGCGAGTAGCCAGGCATCCAAATTGTGTCATACCAGTTTTGTCTAATTTCGTGTTCTAAGGTAAATTTGGTGATCTTCCCACCAACCAAGTGATTAGTGTTGTAAATTTATGCTGTATTTTATAAGCCTTTTGCAGTGTTTTCTTTAAGTGGTTTGTTTTAATAGTGTATTTTGTTACGTGTGTCCCTTGTATATGTGTTTGTTGTGCGATTTTCACTTTGCAACAATACATTTTCAGGTTGTTTGCGTGTCTTGTGTATCATATGGTGCACGCCGTTATTGGTGTAGTTAACAGCAACTTGTCATTTCCACCTGGTCAGCTCATCGAAGCGGGTTATCTTGACACTTTTGCTTAAAAAATTGTTAGTGTGACACATCCAAGTGTCTCTGTTGGCTAATAAGGCTGTCCACCTCACGAAATCGCTTGTTGAACTTGCTGTCCATGTCATTAGTATGTTTCCTGTCGTGAATTGATGGAGTTTAATTTAAGTTATGTAGGCCATGCTTAGATATATTATTGTGTAGTTTTGTTTCCGTAATTTGTTCTCAGTTCATCGTTTAAATTGTGTATGCTCTCCTTCACTGTGAGTGGAGCCAGCCTCGTGAGTAGAGTGCTACAATTGCCACCCTTACTGTAGATTTTGTGTCGGCAATCTCCCCGTTTAATAGCATATTAATAAGACGCCGTGGTAAGCGCCAACGTCGTTATTTATAGGATTTTAGTTGCACGATGATGCACTGTGGTGTTGATGCTTAGGGGCCTAAATAATTTTGTCTAAGGATTGTCCGTTGAGTAACAGAAGGTGTGGAATTTGACCGGTAGAAGGTCGCTGAAGAGCACGAACGAAGGGGTTCACCTAAATTTCATTTGACGATATATACCCTGGCCTTTTAATAGAACCAACTTGCATTTTTTCAGATAAGTTTAGCAGGACAATTTTGTAAATTAAAGGACAGAGCGTGATCAGTGGAAGAGGCGAGTATCACATTCATAAGAAGAAAGATATTTGACGATGAAAAATGAGATGAAGGAGTTCAAGAATGGCAAACTCCAGGTCACGTAACTGACAGTTTCAGATGAACAACCGAACATATATGATGGGCATCATCACTAGGACAGTAAATTTTGTCCACCACTAATTTGTCATTCATAATTTTGCTGTGTCATAGTGGTAAGATTGTATGAGTCCATTGTAAGTTACCTTAAAGCATACTTGATTAATTTAGGATTGTTTAATGTGTATGGATTAGTATTGTTTATTTTATGTTTCTCTTTGTGTTTTCTCTGTTGCCATTTGCAAGGTGATTTCCGTGAAAAATTCACCCCACGGGGGTGTTACCTTTCTGTCACAAACTTGTTGACTGCTAACATTTTAGCGTAATTTAGATCATGTGCTTGTGTATAATTATGGGATGTTACTTTACGTCATCTGATATATGGTATCTTCTCATTTTATTCTGTTTAGAGTAACACGTGTATCTATGTTTTCTCGCCTCTGCGAGAGAGAGAGTTGTGTACGGTATGTTTACAAAAACCAATTTGGAACTTGCACCGTGAGGAATCAGGTCACCAGTCGCACACAAGTCACTCGCGCCTCGCGCAATAGTTAGAGCAAATTTCTCCTGGGCTGTAGATGGTGGTTTAGTAGATAATCTCTGCATAGCACTGCATGCAGCATGGTTACCCTGACTTCCTGGCCAAATGCCCCTCCCTAAAACTAACAAATTATGACTTGAAGTGACTGTTGACATACCCTATGAGCTGAATTATGATAACTAAGACACAGTTGTTTGTAGAGGACCTTGTTTCGTTTATTATAACTATTATTCTCGACGTTCCGTTAAGTTATAGCTTTATGAGGTAACGATTTTATTATTTATATTGTCACTATGAAATGTGACTTATAAGGACTTAGAACCTTGGAATTCTATTCGCCATTTCTCTATGTAAAATGTTAATTTTAAGTCCCCATGCCACTAATGCACAGTAGCAAAAAAATGTTCAAATGTTCAAATGTTTGTAAATCTATCGGACCAAACTGCATGGTCATCAGTCCGTAGCTTACAAACTACTTAAACCAAGGTAAACTAACCTAAGGAAAACACACACACACACACACACACACACACACACCCATGCCCCAGGGAGGACTCGAACCTCCGACGGCGAGCAACCGCGCGTTCCGGAGCGAGGTGCTTTAGACCGCTCGGCTATTCCACCGCGGCGCCTGGTAGCGCCCCATACAAACACATCGTGGACTTCCAAGGACGTCGGCTGGGCTGCAACACGTGTACGGCTACTTCCATCTCCAGGCAACTGTGCGGTGGAGACGAAACAGGTGACCTGGCTGTAAGGACCACCATTGGCTAAATGCCCCATTAGCAGCACACACTGGCGACCGCGTGGCCAGGAGCCGGCACTCACAATACTCGCTCCTGCCACTGCCAGGGGTTTTTCCTCTATGGTAACCGCACGCTAATCTGTCCACTCCACATGCCTAAGAAACAGGGGCCAGAAGACCTATAAACAGGTGTACTGACCACACCCTTCACGTTACTCTGGGACACATTTGAAAAACTGGGGAAGGGAAGAAAACATGTTCATATTTGCACACGCAGTGTGTGCACTAGACCTCTCACTCATACTGAGCCCAATTGCATGAATGAGTAACCAAAAGAATTTCTTTCTCTGACCGCGATGCCTGCATGTGGTCAAGGACCCTTGTTTAACTACTAGCTCAGTAATTCCTCACACCAGAGGTCCCCGTCTGAACTAACGCTGTGGCGTATTGTCTTTCATTTTGTGTTCAACACACAATCCAACTCCATGCCGCGTATGCAAGAAACGGGCATTGGAAGGACAGTCTTACGAACCTTCTTCTACAAATTATGTGGTCAACAAGCATGTGAGTAACAAGCCCAATGGTGCTCACGGATAGTCGAATCCTAACATGATGGGCGGTGTTGCAAACTGCACCGTACCACCTTGAAGTAGAAGATAAGAAAATTAGCCTCATTACCAGTGGCCAACCATTTTCTGTAGGAGGAGACCAGGAGCAATCCTGAGAGCCTTGGAACAAGAGCTGCAGCCCAGGAAGAAACAAAATGCAAAAGGTATCTTGTTGTATGTGCGGGTGTAGTGTCCTCCAAGTCGCCTATAAAATATTGACTCCCTCCCCCTTCAATGGCCCTAGTCTACGACTCCATCCGAGAAAAATTGCTATTTCTTTCAATAGTGTTTGTTTCTTAAAAACAGTGTTGAGAGGACGACAATGTCAGAAATTGCGTCAATGAGTGTTCACGTCATGTGAGCAGTCAAAACAGTGAAAGCTCTAAGAGTGTGAAATACAACTCACCTGCTAAGATCCTTTTAATGAACTTATCAATTTTGGTCACCATCGGCAATTCCATACAAACAATTTATCCATTCAATATGATTTTTATGATTGTGCTACTAACATCAAGAACTTAGGCTCCTTGACACAGAGCTGTGTTAAGTTTTGCTATCTGCAAATTTTTGAAACAAAATATAAGCTTTTTGACTATCTTGTTTAAATTGGGAAAATCAAAGATTGATGCTATCACTGCACTTTTAACTATGTTTCAATTTTACTTGGTTCTAGTAACATTTCATATATTTTGTTTGTTTGTTTACGTGTCATTGTATGTATTTGATTGTGTTTTTGAGCATTTCTGATATTCACTTGAACGAATACTACGGTACATTTTCGCTTTGCCTTCAGCAATTTATCAAGTGAATACTTTTATCTATTTAAGGCTTGCTGTTACTGTTGCATACGGAAATTTATGTGTATTTTCATTTCCAATGAATCTTAAAGTTGTGTGTTATTTTCATAGTCATGTATGTTCTGTAATTATGATTTCTATACATATTTTCCTTGTAAGTTTAGATTGTTTATGTATGTACTCCCAACTCTGTGATCTCACCAGCCACATTTTCATCTGAATTGACTTAGTATGTTAATGCGATTTCATTGGGTATAATGTGTCAATTTTGAGTGAAATCCCCAAGCTTTTCAGTCTTGCTCATATGAAAACTGGATGTTAGCTTACAAAAGTTTGCTGTTAATGAGTCAATAAAATTGCCTCAGCCTCCATCAAAATATTCAGTCGACGAGGGAGTGATGAAAGACGGCTGTCTGCCGTCTTCCCTAGGTTTTTAACTTTGTAATTTATCTAAGGTCACTAGACGGGCCTTTTGTTGTGCTAAACTAGAACCCCATTCATTCGGATGCATGATAAATAGTATTTCATTTCATGTTTTTAAATGTTAGTTTCTGTTATACTGTGTTAATATTGACGGGATTTTATTATGCTAATAATTTATCATTGTGTCTATGAATGTGGCAATATGAATGGTTTCTCCGTGACGTGACGCCACTGTCCCTGTGAGAATGTGTACTTACTTTATTCTAAATGTGCATGTATGAGCAGCTTCTGGCATGGCTCTCTGGGTGTATATATGAAAATTTTCGTCGTCGGCTGCTGGATGCTCGCTTTGCATGTTTCTCTGGCTTCGTGTCAGTTGGTAGTCGTCACCAACTTCTGCTTTTGATGCTGCCAAAGAGGTTCCTGCACTCTTTGGTTGCAAGCTGAGTTGGCAGTGCTCGGTAGCGAGCCTCCATAGACCGTGCGAGTCTAAGCTCTCCCCACTACCTCTGTTTCATTGGGGTACGAATATGTAATGTAGCAGATATATGCCGTGTGTGTCAGTAGGTTTCCATGCTCACGGTTTGATTTAAATGGAAATTAATCTCGCTATTATCGCATCCATCTCAATTAAAGAAAGACAGCCGGCCGCGGTGGCCGAGGAGACTAAGGCGCTCCAGTCACGGTCTGCAAGGCCACTACGGTCGGGGGTTCGAATCCCCCCTCGGGCATGGATATTTGTGACGTCCTAGTTCGTAAGTAGTTCATAAGTAGTTTGTAAGTTTAGGGACTGATGACCCCGTAGTTAAGTCCCATAGACTATACAAACATTTGAACATTTTTAAAGAAAGGCAGACCAGAGCCACCTACGGTTTATTTTTCTTGTGTTGTGTGGTACATCGTGATTTGCTGAATTTCGCGTTATCTCTGCCACCCTCATGAAATGGTTTAGTTTGCGGTGGCTTGTATATTAATGATTGTGTGTAATTCTCGTGATCTACGAGATGCAGTAATTGATCTAGTATGTTGTTTTGGCTTTCCTATGAATTTTTGTGATCAGCACATCATCCACGTAGGTTGCGATGTGCTGTCGTGATTCTTCCGGTAGCAGAACTGATGTTAAGGCAAAAAGAAAACTTTCGGAACTGGTAACATGTTCCGAACCGAAGGAAGGCTGTGTAAGGCCGACAAGTGGTGTCCAGTTCTATATGCCAGTAGCTGGCCTGCAAGTCGATTGAGGAGATCACACAAACGCCATGGAACTTCTGCAAGAGTTCATCTAACGTCTGCAGTCGATTAGTCTCCGGCTGAATTATGGTGTTTATTTGTCTCAAATACAGGACACTCCTGCTCGATTTATCCTTCTTGGGGACGATCAACAATGGACTGTTATATGAACTCGCATTGCATTCTATGACACCGTCCTCTAACATCCGCGCTATCTCCTCCTCGACTTCTCGCTTGTATACCCATGGAATTTGGCATGGCTTCACAAAAAATGGTTGTGTGGCCGCACTTTAATCTTTACTGAAAGCCTTTGATCGTGACTGGAGCATTAGAGAAAACCGTCGCATGTTTCCGCAAAATGGAAGCTAAATTAGTTTTTTCTTCGGGTGGGGCATCCTCTCACGAAATCATTTTTCGGTTGATCTCGTCCAGGACGTCTACTTTTTCACAACCAACAAGAAGTATAGACGGGTCATCATACTCTGAGAGCACCACATCTGGCGAGTATATTGCCTGGTAATGTGATAATAAACGGCAATGCAGACTTTTGGAATTCAGTCTTCTGGTGCACTGGCTGCATTTTAACCTAATTTCCTTCTGATTCAGCCGAAGGCGCGCTTCACCATCGCCAAAGTGAAATGTAGCATGGTGTGCCACAAAAATTCCACACCGAGCAACACATCAACAGCTAATGATGGCACAACGATAACGTTGGCCACAAAATGATGTCCTTGACATGAGAATTCAATCTCGGCCTGCCTCTGTACCACTATGCGACGCCCAACCAAGGCGGCCTTAACCTTGGTGCGAAGCAGGGGGAGTTCCGGTCAAGACGCCACTGCTTGACAGCGCTCCTATACCATCCTACTTGTTACGGATAGCACACTGACTGTGTCAAGAATGCAGTGTAACTCTACATCTCTCAATGAAATTGTCAGGATGGTTTGTATCAAATTATCGCTCGGTTTGGGATCCTCCTCTAAAAGCACTTCCCTTAAGTCTTCAAACCCTATTAGTCTGACTTGTTCCTTTCACTGTTCGTCGTCAGAATCCGAGCAGGAAGGAACAGAGTGAAAACGTCATTGTTTTGACGTAATGGTCTGGGTTGAGCATCTGGCTTTTTGCGTTTTGGGTCTGCACTTCCACACCCTGCGGAGGCATGTTTGGCCATTCCCAGTGAACGCATTCCGCAGTGCAGTGATCCATTTTAGCAAGTTGTTGCGCAGTGGATTGATCCATTCTATCTAAGTGTTCGGTAATCTGTGTGGTCATCTGTTTTAGAAGTGCGGTGAGCGCATTGGGTGACGGGGCTATCTGTGGTCAAGCGTTCGCCCCTGGGTTATCCCCATAATCCACAACACAACGGGAGCCCTGCTCGTGGATTCCGACCAGCCGCTCGCCTCTAACCAACCCATCGCCTATGATTTGGATGCAGTTTTCAACTGAAATGTTTTTTTTTTTTTTTTTTTTTGTGTGTGTTTGAAAACTATTTCCCGCGTTCACAGCGTCGATTAATACAACGTGCTGATTTTCAGAAACAACTCTATTTCCCGTGACCTGTCATGCTTTTCAGTTTCCTGCACCTTAAGAGCGGCGTACCTATGTGGTCCGACTGCTGATACTGAAACGCTATCCATTTGAAAATCATGTTAATATCCACAAGCAAATACCAAATAAAAAGTTCATGGCTATCCACGTGGTCAGAACAGCCACGTGGTCAGAGTAGCCGTGCGGTCTAAGGCGCCTCGCTGCGGAGCGTGCGGTTGCTCGCCGTCAGAGGTTCGAGTCCTACCTGGGGCATGGGTGTATGTGTTTGTCCTTAGGTTAGTTTACCTTAGTTTAAGTAGTTTGTAAGCTACGGACTGATGACCACGCAGTTTGGTCCGGTAGATTTACAAACATTTGAACATTTTTTATTTAGAACACATGGTGCAGCTGTAAGAGTTTCACATGCAAAATTATTTTCGCATGCTAAGCACCTTCATTACACACTGCGTAAACTCGACAATTATTTCCCCCCAAAATACAAATAACTACACTCGTTGAACACTGCTGAAACTGAAAACAAGTGCACTGCCAATGCGCGCCTGAAATCACAATAGAAGTACATTCAAAGGATGGGAGGGCATCTAGAGAAAAAAAATTAAAATGAAATCAGGAGACGCCAAAAGGAGGAATCCTGGCAGCGGTAAGCCAAGTGAAAGTAAATTGTTAAATGTTCTGTGTAAGATATCGTGCAGTAGAGATCTGTAAATGCAACTTAAAACGCTCTCTAACTACTCACTCCTTAAGGAAGCTGCCAACGTTTTAAGAAACACAAATTATATATATATATATATATATATATATATATATATATATATATATATAAAGGAATAGATAATTACACATGGGACAGGGAGCGTGAAATTATAAAGTAGTGGTTTGATACTTTAAATCATTATCTATTCAATAAAATAAACAATCAAAATGTGGGGAGACCAAATAATCACAATAAAGCACACACCTTGTACAAAAGTGAATTAATTAATAAAGTTCGTGCCCATAATAAAATTGTTTCTGCCCTTTATGGATATGGAGGTAACGTGGGAGCCGGCCGCGGTGGCCGAGGGGACTGAGGCGTTCCAGTCACAGTCTGCACGGCCACTACGGTCGGGGGTTCGAATCCCCCCTAGGGCATGGATATTTGTGCCGTCCTTAGTATTAGCTAGTTCATACGTAGTTTGTAAGTTTAGGGACTGATGACCCCGGAGTGAAGTCCCATAAGCTATACAAACGTTTGAACATTTTTGTAACGTGGGAGGAAATCTGCAAATACACAGTGTGGATAAAGGAAAGCACATTCATTCACTCACAGACAGATGCATAATGGTTGTGACACATTACTCAAGCGGTAACACTTCATAGCAGCAGCAAAACGAAGCGTCGGCAGCGTTTTGACGAGATGGCGGGTGTCTTCAAGCACAATTAAAATCAAACTATGCACAAAACGAAGTCATGTTCGGGGAGGCAATCACATACTATCCTTAAGTACCACGTGGTGTGAGACCATAGTGAATTACATAGGATTTACGCAAAGGAATTAATTTAGAATAAGCAAGTAAAACACATGCGAAAATTCATATAGAGGAAAGCTAGTATCAGTAAAAGCATGGCTGAAGGCCGAAGTAAAGACCATTATGAAAAGCACGTTGTGCAATCGGTCATACCAACACAGGAATGACGGAATCAATCAAGAAAATCTGAGAAAAATTTAGCATACTCGCAGATAAAACACGACACGAAAACGTTAGTTGAAAACAACAAGGAATTCAAACATACTAGGTTTACACAAAGGCTGAAAACCACACACATGTATTCTAACTTCAGAAGACCAGACAAAAAAATCAACATCGGAATGAAAATGCAAATACTAAATTTACACTGAATTACTCGAGTTCGATAAATTAAGAAACAGTTTGCCTCGCATAGCGAAAGAATTACTCAAGAAAACTATCACTGGTAAACCAAGACTGCCTGATCACAAAGAAAATAAAGTTCTAACAGCTCGCCATCCCCTCCGCATGATTTGACAACATACTCAGTTCGGCGGTCGCGCCTAGAGTGCAGCCTCAGGCCACGCGCAAAGCCTTGCCCTCCACGCACCGGATGTAAGGCGCGCTCAAAGCGATGCAGAGTTCGTTCAGAGCTTACAGTCTACAAACCCTCTCTACCAGAAGAAGATAATACCCTCTACTAGAACTCCAGGGAGGTCTTATTTGTCACCTCTTTTGTCCATGATTATGTTCAAATGTTTGTAAATCTATTGGACCAAACTGCGTGATCATCAGTCCGTAGCTTACAAACTACTTAAACCTAGGTAAACTAACCTGAGAACAACACACACACACTCTCATGCCCCAGGGAGGACTCGAACCTCCACGGCGAGCAACCGCAGCGAGACGCTTTAGACCACTCGGCCACTCCACCGCGGCCCATGATTATGTTGGTACTACACTAAGAGTAGACAACCTCGCCATCTTGCCAAGTAAGCTTATCTCTGGCCATCCAGCAGACGGCAGTGAAGACGACATACGAAGCCATGCGGTCTTAACCAAAGTAAACTTGTCCTAAAGCGCGAGGTGGCGACCGTAAGCCATTGCGCGGCAGTCAGTCAATATTAAAAGTAACCTTAAACAGTCATACGAATACAATAAAATAACTGGCATGCAAATAGACAATATTAATGGCGGAGAAACACTTAAGGGATATGGATATTCAAAATGGAAAACGGCCACACATTCAGCGGAAGTGTTTCAACTTAACAGTGTAATCAATTACTTATTGTGTTTTAGTGTTGATGTGCATATTCATATGTTCTTGGTGTTTATTATTAAAGAAGAATGAACAACGTTCAGTATCCTTTGGAAACAAATTACTCAGCTTTAAGCTGGAATACCTAGGAGTTACAATTACGAACAACTTTGACTGGAGAGAACACATAGAAAATATTGTGGGGAAGGCGAATCAAAGGTTACGTTTCATTGGCAAAACGCTTCGAAGATGCACCAGCTTCACCAAAGAGACTGCCTACATCACACTTGTGCGTCCTCTCCTGGAGTACTGTTGCCCCTTGTGGGACCCTCACCAGGTGGGATTGACGGAGGACATTGAGAAGGTTCAGAGAAGGGCAGATCGTTTTGTTCTATCACGTTACGGGTGGGGGGGGGGGGGGAAGCGTCACGAAAATGTTGCACGAATTGGGGTGGAACTCATTAAAAGAAAGACGTTATTCATTGAGGCGTGATCTGTTTGCGAAGTTTCAATCACCGACTTTTACTTCTGAATGTGAAAATATTTTGCTAGCACCCACCTACTTAGGGAGACATGACCACCCCAATAAAATAAGAGAAATCAGATCGAAAACGGAACGATTTAGGTGTTCTTTCTTCCCGCGCGCTATTAGAGAATGGAACGGTAGAGAAATGTTATGACAGTGGTTAATGAACCCTCTGCCAGGCACTTAAATGTGATTTGCAGAGTATCTATGTAGATGTAGATGTAAGCTTTGAAGTTTATGTGGTCTTCAGTCCGCAGACTGGTATGATGCAGTTCTCCACGCTACGCTGTCCTGTGTAAGCCTCTTCATCTGATAATACGGACGGCAACCTACATACTTCTACATCTACATCTACATACATACTCCGCAATTCACCGTAAGGTGCGTGGCGAAGGGTACACTGTACCACTACTAGGCATTTCCTTTCCTATTCCACTCCCAAATTGAACGAGGAAAAGAAGAATGCCTATATGCCTCCGTACGTGCCCTAATTTCTCTTATCTTGTCTTTGTGATCTTTACGCGAAATGTAAGTAGGTGGCAGCAAGATCGTACTACACTCAGCTTCAAATTCCGGCCCTCTAAATTTACTTAACAGAAATTCACGAAAAGAACGTCGTCTTTCTGCCAGCGATCCCCAATTGAGTTGCCGGAGCATTTCCGTGACACTCGCGCTTTGGTCGAACCTACCGGTAACAAATCTAGCTGCTCGCCTCTGAACCGCCTCTATGTCTTCCTTCAAACCGATCTGCTGCGGGTCCCAAATACTTGAGCAATACTCAAGACGTGGTCGTACAAGCGTTTTATACGCGGTCTCCTTTACAGGTGAAGTACATCTTCCCAAAATTCTCCCAATAAACCGAAGTCGGCTGTCTGCCTTACTCACAACTGTCCTTACATGCTCGTTGCATTTCATATCGCTCTGCAATGTTACGCCTAGATATTTGAACGACGCGACCGCATCAAGAAGCTCACTACTGATGCTGTATTCGACCATTATATGATTGTTTTTTCTACTCATGCGCATCACCTTACATTTTTCTACATTGAGTGCTAGCTGCCATTCTTCGCACCAACTAGAAATTTTGTCTAAGTCAACCTGTATGCTATTACAGTCAGTTACAGACGACACCCTCCCATATACCACAGCGTCATCAGCAAACAGCCGCAAATTACAACCTACTCTGTCCATCAGATCATTTATATAGATAGAAAATAATAGCGGTCCTATCACACTCCCCTGGGGCACGCCTGACGATACACTCGTCTCTGATGAACACTCGCCGTCGAGAACAACGTACTGCGTTCTATTACTTAGGAAGTCTTCCAGCCAGTCACAAATCTGTGAACCTATTCCATAAGCTCGTATCTTCGTTAGCAGTCTGCAGTGTGGCACCGTGTCGAACGCCTTTTTGAAGTCGAGAAAAACACAATCCGCCTGTTGCCCTTCGTCCATGGCTCGCAAGATGTCATGTGAGAAAAGGGCAAGCTGAGTTTCACATGAACGATGTTTCCTAAACCCATGCTGATTCATGAAAAGAAGCTTTTCCGTTTCAAGGAAATTTACTATATTCGAACTGAGAATATGCTCCAAAATTCTACATGAAACCGATGTCAACGATATTGGCCTGTAATTGTATGGGTCAGTTCTCTTTCCTTTCTTATACACGGGAGTCACCTGCGCTATTTTCCAATCACTAGGAACGTTGCGCTGAATTAAAGATTCGCTATAAATGCAAGCTAAGTAGGGGGCCAATGCCGCAGAATAGTCTTTGTAAAACCGAACTGGTATTTCATCCGGACCAGCAGACTTTTTCGTATTTAGCTCTCTCAGCTGCTTCTCTACTCCGGAAATACCTATTGCTAAGTCCCCCATTTCGGAATTAGTACGTTGATCAAATGATGGTATATTTGTGCGGTCCTCCTGCGTGAAAGATTTCTTAAAGGTTAAATTTAGAACTTCAGCTTTCCGTTTGCTTTCTTCTATTACTGCCTCGGAATGATCAACTAGTGACTGGACAGTGTGCTTTGACCCGCTTATCGATTTTACATAGGACCAGTATTTTTTCGGGTTCTCGGAAAGATCTTTTGCTAAGGTGTGGCTGTGATAATTATTGTATGCTTCACGCATCGATCTTTTTATAGACGCACGAATCTCTACTAACTTTTGCCTGTCATCATTTGCGTGTTCTTTTTTGAATCGAGAGTGCAACAGCCTTTGCTTTCTCAGCAGCTTTCTAACATTATTATACCACAGTGGATCTTTTCCATCCTTATTCGTCTTTACTGGCACATATTTCTCTAACCCTTCATTAACAATGCACTTAAATTTAGTCCACAATTCCTATACATCCATAGTCCCAGAATTAAACGATGCCCATTCATTTTCTAAGTGCGATCGTAACATTTGCTTGTCGGCTTTTCCCAACAAAAACACACTCCTAGCCTTCTTGACTGGTTTATGAACTTTGGTCACCATCGACGCTATGACGATATCATGATCTCTAATTCCTGTCTCTACCCAGACATCGTTAATAAGGTCAGGCCTGTTTGTGGCTATAAGGTCTAGATGATTTCCATTGCGCGTGGGTTGCCGGTTTAACTGCTCAAGACAGTTTTCGGAGAATGTGTCCAAAAGTAGCTCGCAAGACTGCTTGTCTGTACCGCCTGAAATGTAACTAGCGAGGTCCCAATCTATACTCTTAAGGTTGAAGTCACGTCCGACTAATATTACATGGCCCGGATACCTATGCACTACCTGGTGTAGACTTTCCTTGAATGATTCTAAAACTGCTACAGCAGCACTAGGGGGCCGGTAAAAACACCCAACTATTAACTTTACTTCTTTTAGACCTGTTATGCGTGCCCAGATAACTTCACAGTTACTTTCAACCTCGATCTCAGTAGAAACAATATCTTTGTTCACAGCGATGAACACTCCTCCTCCAGTTGTATCAGATCTATCTTTCCGATATACATTCCACGCTTCGCTAAATATTTCTGAACTTGCCACATCATCATTTAGCCAGCTTTCGGTGCCTAAAACTATCTGAGCGCAATAACTTCCATGCAGCGCTGCAAATTCGGGAACTTTGTTTCTAATACTCTGTAAATTCGCGGCTAATATTTTTATGTTCGAATTTTTGTTCCGAACGTGGCCTGAATTCGGTGTTTGAATGCTGAAAGGCGAGTGCTCATCAGAGTTAGCGCCTAGCCTAAAAAAAAAACCCATGTGCACTCCACAAGTACTCTGCTACCCGAGTAGCCGCTTCCTTAGTGTAGTGCACCCCTGATCTATCTAGGGGCACCCTACAATTCCCCACCCGATAACGCAGATCCAGAAATCTGCAGCCATGACTGTCACAGAGTCGGCGAAGCCTCTGGTTCAGACCCTCCACTCGGCTCCAAACCAAAGGACCCCGATCAACCCTGTTGACCCTATTGTTTTCCGGAACCGTGACTCGAACCTGGGAATTTTAATCTGCCAGGAAGTTTCATATCAGCGCACACTCCGCTGCAGAGTGAAAGTTTCATCCCGGAAACATCCCTTAGGCTGTGGCTAAGCCATGTCTCCACCATCATCTTTGTTCCAGGAGTGCTAGTCTTGCAAGGTTCGAAGGAGAACGTCTGTGAAATTTGGAAAGTAGGAGTCGAGGTACTGGCAGAATTCAAGTGTTGAGGACGGATCGTGAGTCGTGTCGGGATAGCTCAGTCGGTAGAGAGCTTGCCCGCGAAAAGCAAAGGTTCCCGGTTCGAGTCCTGGTTCCGACACACAGTTTTAATCCGCCAGGAAGTTTCAATACTGAAATTTTTCAACCTTTTCGAGGCACTGATATAAATTGAACTGTGAAAATGAAATTTTGCGCTTGACCGGGACCCGAATCAGGATTGCCTACTTCGGGCCAGCAGTCGCCTTAGCCAGTTAGGTATCCAGGCACGCTTTCCGTCCTTACAATGGTACTTCCGCTGCCCAGAAGTTGCCCTTGCTTACAGCCTGTCGCGGCGGAGCGGCCCACAGTATTGAGGTGCTGCGCTACGATGCGCGAGGCCGTTCCCCGTCGGGAGTTCGAATCCCCCTCTGGCATGGATGTTTGTGCTGTCTTTAGTATAAGTTAGTTCATAAGTAGTTTGTAAGTTTAGTGACTGATGATCCCGCAGGTAAGTGCCATAATCTTTACAAACATTTGAACATTTGAATTTGCTTACAGCCTATACTGGATTCCCGCAAGTGATAGCGACTATTATTGCGTCATTATTGAAATTGTCAGTTACATGTTGGTGCGTATATATATCCAAGCATTATCACCAGTTCCGTAAATTTAGACGGCTATGTCTTCCTAAGACACGACCGATTGAACAAACGCGGAGGCGGCGTTGGAGCTTACTTACGCTCTGATTTATCTCCTACCGTGTTGCACACGTCAAATAACGATGAAACTGAAGAAGTGGAATACATGTTCATAGAGAAAAAAACTCAAAGAAAAGTGTCTAATATGCGTCCTCTATAAACCTCCGAAGATAGGTGCGTTGGACTGCTTCGAAACTGCCCTCTCAGACCTCGAATCAACTTATGAGCACATAATTATAGCAGGTGACAAAAACATAAATTTTCTGTTCAAAAGGCCGTCCTGTATGAAGTTCAAGCGTGAGCTTACGTCTTCGAATCTGACCTTACTTCAGCTTGCACCCACCATCACACAGCTGATAGTCACACTTTAATAGATATATTTGCAACAAGGTTTCCACACAGAGTAATTCGAACGTCACAAATATCTGCACCTGGTATGACTGCTCATGATGTAATTTTCTTGACGTACTCACTAGAATGCCCTAGGAAGAAACCACTGCTAATTACATACCGTGACTTAAGACGCGTCAACTTACCTGAACTGACAGCTGATGCACTAGAAATAATTTTCCAGCCAACCTCTGACACCCTCCCGGACGTAAACGAGAAACTTCACAAAATTACAAATAAACTTCATCAGCTGTATGATAAATATGCGCCCATCAAGACCAAAAAAGTGAGAAGGAAACCCGCACACTGGCTAACTGATGAACTAAAACAGCTCATGAATCTCAAAGACACTTCACATCGGACATACGAACTGCACCCTCACCTGAAAATCACACCACTTACAAGCAGAAACGTAACAGAGTCAGCCAGGCTGTGAGAAATGCTAAACTCAGATACTCCCATTCATTAACCGACAACATAAATAGACCGGCTGTCCTCTGGAAAAACCTGCACGGTCTTAGTATTGAGAAAGTAAAAACTGCAGCCGAACCCACTGTCCCCATTGAGGAACTAAATCAGTATTTCACAACGCCTACCACTACAATCGATCACCACACGAAACCAACACTTACTGACCATATCACGAGGATAAACAACGCTAACCATGATAAGTTTTTTTAAGCATGTTACTGGAAATACAGGCAAAAAAGCCATTATGCGTATTACATCAGCATCTACCGGGGATGATGGTATCACTATCCAAATGATAAAACTTATTATTTATCCACTGCTGCCCGTCATAAGAGATATATTTAATCAGCCCTTAGCCGCAAGTGATGCATGGAAACGTGGACTAGTTAAGCCACTGCCAAAAAGGACATTGCCACAGCACCCTCTGATTACCGACCTATCTGAATTCTTCCGGCACCATCCAAAGACATAGAATATATAGTACATGATCAGCTAACCAGCTACTTGACTATTAATAACCTTCTTCACGAACACCAACCACGTTTTGGCAAATATCGCAGCACAACATCTGCTTTGATAAAAGTAACAGACGATCTTAAGCAGGCAATGGATAAACAAGAGGTGACTATTATGTGCTTTCGACACTGTGGACTTTGATATTTTACTTGCTAAACTTAGCAGCCTAAATTTGTCTCAAGGCGTGGTGAAATGGTTTCGCTCATACGTGACATCGCGTCTTCAGTGCGTCATATCCGGCACCGAAAAGGCACAGTAGAGAAAAGTACTATCAGGCGTACCACAGGGCTCGGTATTAGGTCCACTTCTCTTTTCATTGTACGTAAATGACGTATCATCGGTCTTGTCCTTTTGTAAATACCACATGTATCCCGATGACCTCCAGTTGTATTTAAGTGCAAAATCAAAATACCTGAAGACAGCAATCGAGAATTTTAATTCTGACCTATGTGCACTATCAAAGTGGGCACAGAATATAGGAATAAAGCTCAATCCAAGTAAAACACAAGCGATTCTGGTAGGTCATCCTTGGCTCATTAACCACAAATACCGCGAATCTCAACCGTCATTAAGATTAAATGACACACCTATCTATTTTTCGCCCTCGGCAAAACGTGTGGGAGTGATAATAGACGACAAACTAAATTGGGCTGAGCACACAGCCGCCGCGTGTAGGAATTATTGATTACAGTGATGTTATCTTGCAAGGTCTTTCTTGGGAAAGCACACGACGTCTGGACTTAATCATGAATGCCTGCGTTCGATATACATGTAACATCCGTCTCTTTGATCACATTTCACCATCTTATAAGCAACTATCCTGGCTACGTGCTGACAAGCGCAGAGATTTTCATACACTCTGTTTCCTCTACTCTCTTATCAACGTACACTGTCCCTCATATCTTTCCTCGACCTTAACACTCTTATCTGATCAACATAACAGAACTACTCGTTCCTCTCAGAGCAAAACCCTTTCTGTCCCTATCCATCACTCAGCAGTTTTCTCGAAATCCTTTTCAGTAGCAGGAACCAGGCTCTGGAACAATCTACCTCAGTATATCAGAGAACTGAATAATACTGCCAGCTTCAAACGACAGTTAATGGATTATCTACTAAAGAAATAATTACGCCAGTCTCTATTACCCTACGGTCCAGGTACGTCACATCCATTCCTCCTCCCAGATATTCTCCGACTGCCATTGCTCTCGCCAGGTACAGCTTTCTTAACTTCCTTCTGTCAGAATACGCCATGCTTTAACCAGTCTCGATATATTCAAAAGTACATCTTGTATCTGCTAATGTCAATGTTGTTACTTCTATTATTACACCAGCAGCAGTAGAAGGTGTCTCAGTGGTACTGCTAGTATTAATCCTATTAGAGTTAAGTCAATACCTTTTATTTACATCCTTTTACATGTAATAAACCTGTATAAATTATGTCATTAATTGTTTATCTGTAAAAATCATTGTCATGATATAGGTAACTCACATGTAACGAAATACTGCATGTGTAAAACCCTGGTCACATGTAAGAGAGGGCCTGATGGCCCTAATCTAATCAGGCTAAATAAACAAATAAATAAATAAATAAAATTACTGGAGTTAGTTCTTTTCGCACGTGATGAAAAGAACATGCACCTTTGGATGACAATAACGGACGTAAACTTACGAATTCGAAATTCTGAAACATTTCGATCAATTCGGAAACTTTTAACAAATTAAACGGGAAGTTTAATTAAATATTAATTACACTTCCCGATGCTCTACTTAAAAAAAGGCAAGAAAAGTTATTGCAAGTATGACAGTATTATACGATTCATTGGAAAAAGTCTAACATAAACTGCCATGATGGACGTTCGAGCCTGGCTCCACGGTTTGACAGTCCCAGCCAGACCGGCGACGGCGCTCGTAATGCTTCTAATGTTTATGAGTACCCTAGCTACAGCATGAAAACAGTGATTGGAAGCACTGAATCTTCAGGTCTTTAAGATGTGGCATCCAGGTAATCCCAGAAACATACTGTGTCTTTAAAAGTCAGAACAGTGTCCTCTCATCCGCTGTTCAGGTAAATTAACAACAGTGCATGAACGCTTAAAAGAATACGTGTAGATTAATCGTTTGAAAACTGAAAACTAGTTTACTCTGCTCAGTCATTCAACTGTTGAAGTGTTAATTGCAACTGACATGTTGCCGTTACAACGCTGGAAGAAGAGCACAAAACAGAGAAGTCGTTAAAAAATAGAGAACACTGGAAAGGAAATGTAACTATGGACGTAATAGTATTATTTGGAATAGCAAACAGACGTTCATTTAAAACACTGCCCTAAAGGACTCCTTTCTCCTGCTCAAAGCAATCAGAATGGGCGTCACTGACTCGGTATCTAAAACAATGTGGAGAATGGAAGCCGGGCCGCAGTGGCTGAGCGGTCTGCGGCGCGCCAGTCACAGTCTGCACGGCCGCTACGGTCGAATTCCCCCCCCCCCGGGCATGGATATTTGTGTCGTTTTTAGTATAAGGTAGTTCATAAGTAGTTTGTAAGTTTCGGGACTGATGACCCCGCACTTAAGTCCCTTAAGCTTAACAAACATTTGAACATTTGAGAATGGAAGGACCAAATAAAACTTGGAAATCAATCATGAAACCCAATTCGCGGGGCTATATGAGGATAAGATGCCTAAAAATAGTATCGTAGGCCTTCTCGATATAAAAAAAATACAACCTGAAGGTGATGCACACGAATTCCTATTGTGTGTTCGCCTCCTGGAAGCCCAGGTTAATGAAGGTGGAGTGATAACTTCTGAACCCATACTGAAAGCGGCAATTCCAGAATCCAGATAAGGCGGCGGTTGACCGTCCGCTTTAACTTCTTTCCCACGCAGCTAGTGAGGGCAGCACTACGATAACTACTAGGGCATGTGCGGTCTTTTGTGGGTCATAAGTCGAGGATCTGGCCTGACTTTCTCAGGTGTCGTGCCATACTGTCGTGGAATCCATTGTGACCTGGGCATATGAAATGAGCCGGCGACAACACAGAACCCAGCTGCCAAATGGAGAAAGGCAATTATAATCCTCGACAATGATGGAACGGAAGTCCAAACCGCCCCACTCAGAAGACACTTTGTAGCGCTGGAAAGAAAGATTGTCGTTATGCCTCTGTGTGCGCTCTAATTTCTCTGATTTTATCCTCATGATCTCTTCGAGAGACATAAGTAGGAGGGACCAATATACTGCTAGACTCCTCGGTAAATGTATGTTCTCGAAACTTCCCCCCCTCCCGCCCCCTCAGAGGGATCACGGTTCTTTCGCCAGTACGTGCATGGCGAGCACGGGCCCCGAGCTAATGCAGTCTCCCTTTCTTCTTTACTTCCCGTACTGCATTTTCCTTATCCCCTCCCCTCCTATCCTATCCTCACTCCTTCCCCTTCCCACCGGGGGACTGATAACCTCAGTAGTTTAGTCCCCCTATCCCAACCAAACAACCCAAAGCAAACAACCCAACTGAAACTTCGACAAAAGCGACAGAGCATCTTGTGAGATTACCGCCCAATAGAAATATTGGTAATTAATAGCATTGGATAATTAAACAGTATGAAGTTCACTGCAAACATTGACCATGCCAATGCACTAAATTTTACACAATTTTAATCTTATTAATTATGGTAGCAATGTATGTACACAGTTGGGTGACAACATTTATAGTTAGGCCATAGGTAGAAATTCTCCACGTTGAGATTTGCTGTGTGCTTGTAGCTGACAGGAGGCCAGAGAGCAGGCCAACGTTGGTGGCTTGTTCCAGCTTAGGATTTTCCAGTTCGTTTCCGGTGAGGGGAGAGAGGCACAATGGCGAGTGCCAGGCACAGTGCAGTGCACAGCGTGAAATAAAATATTCTAATACTACTGGCATTTGAAGTAATACGATGCAGTTAGGAACCTTTAAGGCCCTCATTACAAAATAGCCTGTTGATAAATAAACAATACATTAGGTGATATAGTCACATCTGGCGTAATATGTTTAATTGACAATGAAAAGTAATAAATTACCAATGAAGACAAGACAGTTACACAACTAGCATGGCAATGTTTGTTTATAAAAATAATATATTAACCATTTCTCATTTTATTTTCAATTAATCTTGTGTATTTTATCTTGAAGTATTCAGTTAAATCACTTATCTGTGAGATAAGAAATTGCACGATTATGATAAATAGTACAAAGTATGTTTATATCAATATAAAAACATAATAAGAAATTTGTTTAATGTGTAGTGCAATTATTTTGATTTTAAGGAAAGTTTTGGAAATGTATTGGCTGAGCGCTGTACATTGGCAAATCGGTTAGAACAGCTCTCATGGGGAAGTTGATGACGTAGGGGAAAAAACCCCGGCAGTTGAGCTTTTGGCGCGCGCGCGCAAGGGCAGGAAGTGACGGGACGGGAGAGCACGTGGGGTGGCTGGCCGGGCGGCGTCGCTCTGCATCAGTCGGCATGTGGACCTCGAAGTGGAGGTTATAGATTTGTGTGTGGCAATCGCCACGTGTGGGTGCTCGTCGTAGACTGCACAAAGTTGAATCGAGCGCTACTGTGTCTTTGTGAATATTTAGCCGGCGGAACAAGGTGTGCATCGCATTGAATTAAAGTGACTGTGATTCGTTAATGTAACACGTGTCGTCGCATAGGCATGAACATAAACGGTGTTTGAGACAGCCACGTGGTGTGAAAACAATTCGCGACAAATATTCATTTTGTCTGGGGGCTCACGAGCTATAATTTTATTTGATAAATGTGCCGACGTACAGACGTAACAGCCACAGGGTTCTGAGATTGTGAAATAAACAACATAAAGTGAACTTTCACGTGTTTTCAAAAATAGTAGTTAGTACACCCTATTCTCTCATGAACTTGACTTTATTATGGATTGTTTTGTTAATCATATGCAGGGAAGGAAAGCTGCGAACGTGTGATATCATCCCCTAGAAAACGAGTCAAACAGTCGCAATCACAGTTCCAGTGTTTTTGCTTGTTTAGGAATTTGGTTCGCAGCTGGTGGTTGTGAGTTTTAAAAATTAAACTTTCTCTATTTTAAACTCTCACCCCGACCTTCACGCACGCAATCTCTCTTGCAGAGTGCTCCACTGGAGTTTATTGATCATCTCCATAACAATTTCATGATTACTAAATGTTCCTGTAACAAAGCGCGCTGCTCTCCGTTGGATCTTCTCTACTTCTTCTATCAACCCCACCTGGTACGGATCAAATGTTTGTATAGCTTATGGGACTTAACTACGGGGTCATCAGTCCCTAAACTTACAAACTACTTACGAACTAGCTAATACTAAGGACGGCACAAATATCCAAGCCCGAGGGGGATTCGAATCCCCGACCGTAGTGGCGGTACGGATCCCACACTGGTGAGCAGTATTCAAGAAGTGGGCGAACAAGTGTACTGTAACCTGCTTCCTTTGTTTTGGCCCTTGCCACATAAAAGGCTAAGAGTTTCTCTGCAGTCGGCTGGAACTTCAATCAACACCTGGTCTTGATGGCAGAACGATGTTCGTCATTCCACCATGGGCCAGTTTCCTTTGTGGTTGTCCTGAAGAGCGTGGAATTGATTCACGATTGGCGTGGTAGATTGTTTCAGCAACATGATCCGCCCAATCCTGGACACTGTCATGATGCTCAAATTTGGCAAGTCGAATACAGTGTGTTCAATCAGCCCTACTAAGTATCGATCGAAGCGTTTTTCTTTCGAGTTCTACCCAGTGAATCCAAATCGGAAACCGATCACTGCATACAGGTCATCGTTAACTTCCCATTGAGTCGTACGGGAAAAGGCCGGAGAGCAAAGTGAATGATCGTTGGGTGGCAGCAAAAGACCGGTATTTAATAAATACGGACTACAAGACATGACGAGCCTAGCAATTTTTTTCCATCGGTGAGGCATGTGGTTAGAGTCACAAAGCACATGGTGTCCATTAAAATCACCACAGAGAATAACAGGATGGGGGTCATGTGACAGAAGGTCATGAAATGGTTTCTCATTATGTGTGTCATGTGGGGGCAGATAAAGTGTGCAGACAGTCAATCGATGACGAATATGGACATACACTGTAGGCTGGTTTGAAGGGGTAGTGAAAAGGAGTGGTATGGTGTTAACGAAAATAGTCCCTCCTCCGTTGTATCTCTCTCTACTAATGTCGTCACGGTGGAGGTCATAGCCACATAACTCAAGGATGTGAACATGTTTGAAGTTAGTCTGTTAGAGACAGATTCATATAGGTCTGCCCTGAGTCAATAATCGTAGTTCCGCCACATGCATCCTGAAGCTCTGCAAGTTCCACTGAAGCATGGGAGTTATCTATCAACGTGGTAAAAATTTCAACCTCTCCTTCCGTTGGAACGGGAACACTAAACTGTGTAGAGGTTCAGTCTTGGGGCAAGACGTTTGCCCCAGATTGACATCAAACTCCATGAGCTCAGAGACAGAGGAAGCATCTAATATAACAGCAGTGAAAGGGTCTGATGGCGTACTTTATAATTTCACCTGTACATGAGACTATCCAAGTGCATTCCTGGCATTAGGTTTCTTGGCAGTTGCCGTAGTAGACATAGCAGTGACCAGGGCAGGTTTTCTGCAAGCTTCTATTGATGGATTCGTTAGGGGTTCTACAATAGTGCTACCTGTGGCTTTGTCCGATGTTGGTTCTGCTACACGGCCTCAAGGTAATACTGCTTGGCAGGTGCACTGGCAAGTGCAGGTGTTCACGTTTACACTAACAACCTCCGTTCGAATGGAGGCATCAGCTATGGCAAGTAGGTTTTTGTGAACTGATGAGAAAGAGGCTGAAAATACTGGTGGTTGAGAGATGTGGCACTATTTTCACACCATCTCATTAAATACATTGATACCCCTCGCGGCATCTAAATTAATTTCAAGGTTTGTTTTAAGAGATATTATGCAGTGAACGATAGTAGTTAGCTTGTTGTTGGGAAATTTTGGTGTTAGGAGTCGGGCTCCTGATCGACAACTCGTTATTTGCTTCTCAAAGTGCTGCTTGTTAACGAAACGGGAAAGTCTGAAGGCAATGTCGGCACGACTTTGCACAGCTTAGTCCTCCGCCGGCGACGGCGTTCTTAGTAGGACGAGGGAGGTACGCGAAGCTGTTGCATAAGTTAGAACGACTGCCACAGAAGCCAAAGAATTGGCGACTGGAGCAAAGCAGGATGCAACTAGAGCTCGTTTTGAAGCTATCGGTGTTACTAACGAGGCATCGCTAGCACGCAAGACGGCTGGCGTGGCAAGAATTTAAGTCACGTAATTTAGGTAGGTAGTTGGGACTTCATGGGAGCACAGAAAAGGTACTACATGAAATGCGGGAGAAAATCGCGGAGAAAACGCAAGAGGCGCTGGCCATTAGAAGGAAACAAATGGAAATCAAAGAGGTGAAAGAGGAACAGTCTTACTTTACCGTACAATAAAATAGTCTTGTGAAAGATATTCAGCAAAAGTAGACGGAGGTGACGCGACTTCAAAACGGTTTTTGTAATACATGAACCATACCACCAGTCGCAACCACCAGACAAAATCAAACGATTTCTGAGACGGTGAGAACCATACCCGTGTCGAGTAACACTTCCACACAATCACACGGAAACGTCCGAATAGAGCAGGCGATCCCCATACTGAACAGTTGGACAACCCCGCAGCCGCCGGCGACAGTTCTTGCCTATTACGGTGCACAGACACGTCCTCGCACCAAACATGCAGCATGGGAGGAAATTCTTCGCACGTTTCTCTCGTTCACAATCACACAAGACACACGACTGATACGATGGCGTAACACTCGGGTGAAGAATTTCTCAACTGAGCTGGGTAACAATCATAACGAACTTTTAAGGTGTTCAAAGAAACTCACAAGGCACTACATCCAAAATTCTGTATTAAGCAATTTGAGGACCTATTTTGTAGTACGCGTCCCATAACGTACCAGCTGACGTATCTTTGCGATTAAATGGAAGGAATGTCTCAGAAATCACACAATCATTTGCGGAATTTAAGCAGCCGTTTCTAACTAAATATTTGTCAGAAAAGAGACAGAAGCAGGTGAAGCAAGAAATGGCTTTGTCCAAGGACTTTCAACCTTCGGGACAGAACAGTTTGACAAAATTCTTGGAAAAACTGAAGAAATGGAATAAGGCACTTGATGCGCCTTATAACGACAAAGAATTGATGTGTCTGTGCCATGGAAAGTTGCCCCCCGCCATCCAAAGAGACGTGTACGGCAAGGATGAATCTATTGGAGCATTTCAGGAATGCCCTGAACGATGGACGACATCTATAATGCCAAAAGAGTTTTTAGGCATCGGGGAAAGTCCCATGAACCATGTGGCACAATCCCACAACATAAACGCGAACGCCCGACAAAATACCGGACAAAACGTTTGGAAAGGACATAACAGACGAAGAAGTCCAAAAATAACAATAAGAGTTGGGGGCGACCCAACAACGGGAATCAGTGGAAATAAAATTAAAAAAGTATTTCTCTGTTTTACAAACAGCTAATACTTGACACATGTTTTTCTACTTAAACATTCTTAAAGTGTAAATTAAGCTGAGTCTGAAGAATTAAGATTTTTGTTATTATAGTTTAATATTTGTTACACATCTGTTGGTAACTATCTACTATTGATGATGATTTAAGTGCTTCTACTGAACTGTATTTTCACATAAATATATTAATTTTTGCAACAAGAGAAGAACAACTTAGCGTTATACCTACATTAGTAAATGTGTATTCATGCTTTTCTTGCATTCTGTTGTGTGTTGTGAAAATGTAGTTTGTATACAATTCATAACTGCAAGCATAAAATTGCCCAATTACTGGAAATTACCTGGAACCAAATTAGTTTGGTAGCTGGAGAGTACAATCTGCAGTTTCCAGTCAGAGAAATGTTTTAAATGTATGCTGATTTTTGCAAATTCTTATTCTCATCTTATTTCCATGAACTATATGGTGCCGGCCGCGGTGGCCGAGGGGACTGAGGCGCTCCAGTCACGGTCTGCACGGCCACTACGGTCGGGGGTTCGAATCCCACCTCGGGCATGGATATTTGTGCCGTCCTTGGTATAAGGTAGTTGATAAGTATTTTGTAAGTTTAGGGACTGATGACCCCGTAGTTAAGTCCCATAAGCTTTACAAACATTTGAACATTTCTACTATATGGGAACTGTAAAAGATAGATAACCTTGGTTTTAATAGACTGATAGTCTGTGAAATGGTTGTGCACAACAAATGATATTGAAAACTGCATACGAATTGTATTGATTATTTAGGAAACTGTATAACGGAAACAACAGTAAATGCATCTCCTTTAACTGATTTCCACCTTCAAAATAAAGATGTTTTCTGCAGTAGTTCATGAAACGAGGAATTATTGAGAGATTTAATAGTGCTGAGCGAATAAAAATATGGAGGATACTGCCTCATCAGATATTTCTTTAGTGGGAAAGCCACATCTCCCACAATCGCAAAACTTACTACGATGTCTGTTCCAGGCACGTTTATGTCAGTCAGTACACAAAAGGCATTGATTTCCAGTGCTTTTCCCTTATTTGACTGAGCAAAAATGCAACCATCACTGTTTTTTGCCGTAAGGTCCCGTAGTCACTGCTCTTAATTTACAGTTTGCATCCACATGTGATGGCAATGCAAAAAAACTGTGCTTGTAGCTGTAGAAAGTGAGCCACCATTTGGAGGTGCTACTACGTGCACGTGCTTTCAATGCACAAATAAGAAGGCAGACGTTCCTTAATTTCTTAAATTCGTCTTCGTCATCAATTGTGAGCCACTGCTCTATTGTAGGTGGGGAATTACAACATTGAGCATGATATCAATAACTGCTTGGCACACTTCAAAGACAGTCCTGTGCACTGTAGAGTATCCTAGTCGAAAGCTGAAGCCTACTGCCTGCCAAGAATTCCCTGTAGCCATGGACCTAGAAGGGGAGAAAATTAACAAACATGATACATGACATCTGATAGTACTTAAACAAACTATTACAATCTCTGTTCAGTAATTGTAGGACTACCTGGCAGATATCTACAAGTATATATGCTGATAAATGAGGGAGGGGGAGATGTAACATTTCTTAATGATCTATCTTTTCCAAAAGAAGGATACTGACTTCCATGTTATATTTCATTTATTGACTAATTACATGCATAATCCATTCAGGTCCAAACAACAATAAATTACTGTTAAATTCACTCACAGTTTCTGAATTATTTTAAAAATAACATTCAAAAACTGCATATTATACGCTTATATTTCTGGTCTATTAACAGCTGCAAAATTTGCAGAACATCTAGGTAAAATGTAAATAAGAATTTGTAATAATTGTAATAATTTGTAATAATCAGCTAAACAGCTAACATTTTGTTAGGTTATGACTCATTAAAATGTAAGCAGTAAATGGATATGATACAAGTACGTGGGATCTGAGAGATACATACTTATATTTAAACTACACACAGATCCACCTTAGTTAACTTTGGGATTAACATGTGTCAGTATTGTACAAGAGCTTTGCATACAACTATTGATAATATATAGATCCAAGGGATATTTTTAAGGCAGGATTAGGATATGAACCAGCACTGAAGTCAAACTGTAGGGCCCATATAGGTGTAAATAATTTCTTTAAAGTGCTACACATCATACGAACACATACATTACAATAAATTGTTGAGGAATTGTAAATGACGCCAATGAAACTTACAAAATATTTCAAAGTTTATTTTTAGGGTAGAAACGGCTTTAGTCAGAACAAATTGCAGCGAATATACTGTATATAGACATATGTATCATAATTAATGATGCACTGTTGTCGTGCATCATGAATGTACCTTCACACTAATAAGCTATTTATAAAATGACTTTAACTTACAATTGACAGATTGCCAATGTTTACAGATAAGTCTTTCTGATGTATACAGTATTAAAATTGATATTTAGTTTTATGAAATACGTAAACGTTCAGAACAAAAAGCTCATAAATAATCGACAAAGCTAAAACACCACTTACGTGAAACAAACAATCAGCTAACTGATGGGAAATTTGCATGCGCATGTTTGTCTACTTTCGTTTCCTCCCGCTTATCACAGACAGTAAATTAAAAAAATACTGTCTCAACATCCGAAGATATTCATAAAATGTGGTTTCCTCTTCTTCCAGTTCTCAATGTTCAAATGTTTGTTAGCTTATGGGACATAACTGCGGATTCATCAGTCCCTAAACTTTCAAACTACTTATGAACTACCTTAAACTAAAGACAGCAGAAACATCCATGCCCGAGGGAGGATCGGCTTCGCGCATCGGAGCATAGCGCCTCAATGCGCTTGGCCATTCCGCCGTGGCTCCAGTTCTCAATATAGCGTGTGAAATTCGCTATCATACATTTTCTTCAGGAGGTTTATTTATTTTTTAACCCACATTCGTCTTGGTCTTATTACCAGTTCCCGTTCTCTTACCTAGTCATAGAAAGCAAATGCAATCACATAATTCTTAAATACTAAAGTTAATGTTCGACATTCTCTTATCTCTTATCTATGACGTGTTTGCGAAGTTTCAATCACCGACTTTTAGTTCTGAATGTGAACATATTTTGCTAGCACCCACCTACTTAGGGAGACATGACCATCCCAATAAAATAAGAGAAATCAGATCGAAAACGGAACGATTTAGGTGTTCTTTCTTCCCGCGCGCTATTAGAGAATGGAACGGTAGAGAAAATTTATGAAAGTGGTTAATGAACCATCTGCCAGGCACTTGAATGTGATTTGCATAGTATCTATGTAGATGTAGATATAATCAAGAAAGGAATACTGACGAGACCACTACAGAGTTTCTAACATTACGAAAAATGTTTCTTGGTATTTCCCCCCTTGACAATCCGTTCATTGGAATTGCATGTGGATTTTTGACAGTGCGTAACGTCACTGACGTTGACGTGGTGTTACCCACAGTGTGAATTTAGCCTAAACCACCCAGTGAGAGCCTAATAACCGAGGAAGTAAGCTGTGTCAGAGCACTGCATGTCCTACAAATATGTCATGATTTACGACGGCAAGTTGTTGCATCAGTCCAGAACCTTTCGTGATTGTATTCTCAAAGAAGTCGTGAAGATCCGGCTACATGATGGACAAATAATTAAAGGCAAGGGCTTTCACTTTAGCAAGGCCCTGGACATAGCATCGAATACAATTAAAGCGCAGTGGTGAACTACACGGTAAGCAGTCGAGGACGCATTTTTACCACGGCGGCAGAGACATGCAGTCGGCCGTGGCCAAGGAAGCGTATGGGAGATAGGCTCAAACTTTTGGTGGCGGCTCTCTCACTAACGTCCCTGGACCACCCACACAAGCGATCGCGCGAAAGATGCAGGAGGAGGAGGAAAGAGGATACAAACGTGGCATTCAGGTGAGATCAAACAGTAACGCCTGAAGATGGCAAGAATTCCGGTTTCCAAAACATCGCACGATTTCGACGACGGCATCTGGCTGAATACCCGAGTAGTATTCAAAATGAAATTTATAAACTGGGTATACAATAGCGAAATACTCTTTTCGTGTTTGGCTGTAGTTGCGCTATACTGATATGAAAGTTTTGGATATACTGTACGCTTTAATAGTGTGAAAAGTCCTGTTGTGAGAGAACAACGAACCCGAGCCGTAATGAGTAGTATCAACTGCTGCGATTAAAAATTACGATGGGCTGCCGACTATAAGGCAGTGCTTGGTTCAGATATGTGAAGGGTTTTACACAGATGGACATCGAATTCCACTTTACGTTTCGGTGTAACAACTGGTATGGCGTTTCTGCCTTGTCTGTGGCATATGGATCTGGGTTTTCAATTGTAATTAAGTTCTCTAAGCACAGATGCTACTCGTTTGATATCCTTTGGGAATGGAAATTTATGAATATATTGTGGTGTTGGTTGTATTCCCGAAGCACTCAGACTATATTCATTATATTGTACTGATGGTCAATAAAATAACATTTGTTTATGTTAATCTTAAGACTCACTTGTTGCCCTGCAGAATGGTTTCGTGTACTAAAGCGTCCTGCTATGGACAGAGCGGCCGTTCCCGCAGTAGGTTCGAGTCCTTCGTCGGCCATTGGGGTCTGTATTGTCCGTAGTGTAAGTTAGTTTAAGGAGTTTGTAAAGTCTAGGGACTGATGACTGTAGTAGTTTGGTCTAATAGGTTTACAAACATTTGGACATTATTAGCTTGTTGAAGAACAGCGAGGCGTGAAATAAAAACACTTGCGCTGCGAGGCCACGCTACGTCAGGTGGGGTCTCTCGACTAGTAATTCCATACTACGAGATTTGGAACTTAAATAGTGGCAAGTATTTATCCACAGCCGATACAAAACATGTTTTCACCTGTTACTGTCATTCAAAGTTGTCACCAGCGTTGTGTAGAATCCGTTGCCAGTTATGTGGAAGGCGTAGTATACCGTTAGCAGAGCCTGTTCTGTCGATGGTGCGAATGGAGCAGTCTACTGCCAGTCGAATCTCTGGAACAGTTCTGAAACGAATGGCTCGAAATGGTACCTTCATCTTCTGAATCACATAAGAGTCACAAGAACTTAAGTCCGGGAATTATAGTGGATGGTACAATACTTCCCAATCCCATGGACCGAACAGAGCAGCCACAGCTTGCGCTGTATGCGCTCGCGCATTGTCGTGCAAAATGATGGGTGCTTGCGCAGAGAGTCTGCCGTCGATCACTTCCACTAGCGCAGCAACAGTATGCAGTTCTTCTTCAGAGACACTAAGATGACCTGCTCGATGCATGTCTGCCGCGGTTTGCCGACCTTCGTTTAAGACTTTTACCCAACATGCCACTGTTCTGTACGAGAATTCCGATTCCCCGCACGCCTCTTGAAGACTTTTATGACAATGTCGTGCTGTAAGACCTCTGCGACATTCACTCTTGATCCAAATCCAGTGTTCCTGTTTCGAAAACAAAGTTACGTTAGACCGCTCGCTGACAAATGACTGTGTTTTCCTCGATTGTGCGCGCGCCGGTGACGTGGTCGGGCGAGTCCATTAGCTCGGAGGTAAGGTAGGTATGTCAACAACGTGTTCCATCATCAACATAGTAGATTCAATTTCATAGTTTCTCCACAGCAGTGTTGTTTGTTAAGCTTATGGGACTTAACTACGGGGTCATCAGTCCCTAAACTTACAAACTACTTATCAACTACCTTACACTAAGAACGGCACAAATATCCATGCCCGAGGGGGGATTCGAACCCCCGATCGTAGTGGCCGTGCAGACCGTGACTGGAGCGCCTCAGTCCCCTCGGCCACCGCGGCCGGCACAACAGTGTTGCTACTATTAAAGTTCCAACCCTTGTATCACTGCATTTCATTTAGCCTCAGCCATTCAGTCGGTGAAAGACGACTAACGTGGGATCACTGCTGGCGGCTCCTGACATCGTAGAGAGGTGTAAGATAAATAGCAGGAAACGGAAAATTTCGTAGTCGAGTTTCCATCCTGCGACTTCTCCTTTACCAAGCACGCACTTTACCAGTAGATCAACCGGCCCAACAATTTAAAATTTAGAAATAGTTAAAATAGCACGGCGTTGCGGTGTGCGCGGCCGTCCGCCGTCGGGGGTTCTAATTCCCTCCCCACCCCCCCCCCCCTCGGGCATGGATGTTTGTGTCGTCTTTAGTATAAGCTAGTTCGTAAGTAGTTTGTAAGTTTAGGGGCTGATGACTCCGCAGTTAAGTCCCTTAAGCTTTACAAACATTTACATTTTTTTTTTAAATAGCACGTCAAAATTACTTCAGACATTCCGCTACGTTTTAAAATGAATTATTTTTGCCTCTTAGTATCACCAGTTCCATTTTCTTATATTACACATTAAACTTTTAATAATTACTGTCTCATAGATTAAAAGAATCCAGGAAAACTAAAGTCAGTCGGCCAAACCAAATTACCCAGCCGATTTCCTTCAAAAAAATTTGTAAAGCTTATGGGACTTAAAAGCGGGGTCATCAGTCCATAAACTTACAAACTACTGATGAACTAACTTATACTAAAGACAGCACAAACATCCATGCGCGAGGGAGGATTCGAACCTCCGGCGCGGGTTGCCGCGCGATCTTTAGTGTGGCGCTCGAGACCGCTCGGCTGCACCCGCGCGGCCCGATTTCCTTCATTTTTGCTTTAAACGATAGGTATTCATCCACAGATTTGTCATTAAGTCACCGCGGTGGAGTGGCCGAGCGGTCTAAAGCGCCTTGCTGCGGACGCGTGGTTGCTTTTTGTCGGATGTTCGAGTCCTCCCTCGGGCATGGGTGTCTGTGGTGTCTTTAGGTTTAAGTTAGTTTAAGCAGTTTGTACGCTTAGAGACTGATAACCACAGACGTTAAGATCCATAAGATTTACAAACATTTTGTCAACAAGTATCGGAATTTACATAACTCTCGCCTTCCTTTTTGTAAACTCAAACACTATTTCCTTCTTTTTATTACTTATGGGAATGTCCTTACTGTAAACCAAAGTCAGTCGGTCAGTCCGTTCTGTGCGAACGATATCCTTCATTTTCGCTTTAAACGAAAGGTATTCATTCGCAGATTTGTCATCAGGTATCAGAATTAACTTAAGTCTCTCAATCCTTTATTGTTATGCAAACACGGTATCCTTCTGTTCTTGCATTGAATATTTTAATCGGTTTGTTTTACGACATCTTCGGTTCTAATTAAGGCACGCAGTATTTATTTTTTTTCACCTAACAACACTCAACGGATCAAGCTTTTTCATTTGCGCTTTTAAAAACTTGCATTGACTGATTCTTATGAAAGCTATGCGTGAACATTCAACTTACATATGTTCCCAACTTTTTTGTTATTCCATTAACGATGCGATGTATTCGCACGGGTCCTCTAGTTGTTTATGAAATTAACTGCTGGAATTACTTTCTTTACTTGAGCTCACATTCGCAATATTTTTAGTTTCATGAATGTGGGGAACTACGTAGTACAGCACTGACCCGGATGCGTCAGCGATTCCGCGGCACGCCAGACATTGCCAATGAGGGAAGCGGTCGCTTTGGGAATCCAATATGTGCGGTCGCTGGAGCGCGTCGTTGGCTCGTATTCCACTGCGGCTGGGGCCTCGCGGAGCGACGGCGGTAAGCGACGCTAAATGAGGATTGCCTGGCTAGCGCATGTTTCCTCCCGCGATATTGTTCCGGTCTGCAAAGCGTGCCGATCTCACTGATGGAAATTCAGGAGAGAAAAGAGACCTAGAGAGAAAATACGAGTAAGCTCCAAAAGCATTGCACTGATTCGTAATAAGAGACAGATCACTCTTGTTATAGCTGTCAGAGGTCTCTTTCATATCTTTTGAGCATCTCATAAACATACCTCGTATACTGGTGATTTCGCTTCTACCCTTGCGCTTGAGTTTATCTAACAGTGAAAAAACAGAGACGCTTTGTCGTAAGACTTATTACCTTTGGTCCATAGTTTCAGGGTACATTCCGAATCTAGGAACTGATACGGCTTTCAGGGTTTGTTCCCTATTCTAGAAATATTGTGCAATGTTTGGAACGCTCATTTCTCCGATAATTAACGCTATGAATGATAAAGTGTTCCGTTATGTTACGTTTTTTCGATGGTTTTTGTCGTTTTTCAAAATTTATTCACTCAAACAACCATTCAAACACTGTAGTAATTCCACTTGGATTATTAGTTACTCTTACCATACCGAATAGCACTTTCGGACAGCACGATTACCCCACATTGTTTCAGCTTTTTTTTTTAAAGTATGGTTTTCTTTGGGTCTCAAATCTTTTATTCTTTCAAAATTGTTCAAATGTGTGTAACGTCTTATGCGACCAAAGTGCGTGGTTATCGGTCGCTAGGCGCACACACTAATTACTTGATTAACTTACGCTAGGGACAACACAAACACCCAAGTCTGAGGCAGGATTCGAACGGCCGACCGTAGCGGCCGTGCAGACCGTGACTTGATATGTTTCTGTCCTGAATGTCTGCCTCATCCACTCCTTCTTTAAAAAGTATTCGGTTTCTTACGGCGTCTAAGTCGACTCCTAAATTTTCTTTGTATCTCCCTACTTAGCTTAGCTATGTGATTTTCGATAATTAAATGTTGGGTAAGTCAGAGGTTTGCTTACTTATTCTGTAAGTATTCATCACTCATCTGTGTCCACAGAATTTCAGTTTTCCTTCTCTCATCACGGGTGTTACTTTATAAACTTTGACATAATTTATAGTTAAAGGTAAAGCAGTTAACAATCCGAAGATTGGTTTGTACACCACAGTGCTTTACTAGCATGGTTCTGTTTGGAGGTGGTATGTCGTTGCCTTCCTCCGACCTTCGAACTGACATACCCAACCAGTTATAGGGAGACCTATAGTTTAACGTGGATGCCGAGCCACGGTGCTATTCGATACTTATCACATCAGCGACATTGCCAGATGTGAAGGAAATGGAAAGTGACAGATAAAATTCCTAGCACCTGGCGGGATTCGAACCCGCGACCTTTAGATTCATAGTCTGGATCTCTACCGCTGTGCTACGAGCCGAAGGGTATATAGTTATATAGATATGTATTAGATATTCATTCCGCTTACAGCATTTTCCCAATAGTTTCGAATTGTTCAAGCTCTAACTTCGCAGAAAGTTTAAGAGTTTCTGCTGCGTAGGATACTTATTGTGGTCTTACTACTATGTCTTGGTGTTGCAGTTTTGTGTTCCGAGTCAAAGCTTTTATAGTCTTAAAGTTCCGAGTAATCTTGAGACCCTATCCATTTTACATATTCTGTTGTCTGTTGTTGCACGGTACTAATGTTTTTGTACATCCGTTCTTCTAGATAAATGTTCAAATGTTTGTTAAGCTTAAGGGGCTTAACTACAGGGTCATCAGTCCCTAAACTTACGAACTACTTATGAACTACTTACAACTAAGGACGGCACAAATATCCATGGCCGTGCAGACCGTGACTGGAGCGCCTCAGTCTCCTCGGCCACCGCGGCCGGCTGTCATTTATTCTAAGCATCTTACGTGCATTATTGACGTTTCTCATAACTATGTCTTTTTTCAAATGGTGTTTGTAATCGTACTTTTGCTGCTTGCCGTTACACACTGAAGACCCAAGCAAACTGGAATGGCCATGCGAGTATGCAATCATAGAGAAATGTAAACACTCAGAGGACGGCGATGCTGTGAGCAACGCCTATATAAGACAACAGGTGTCTGGCACAGACGTTAGATTGGTTACTGCTGCTACAAAGGCAGGTTACCACGATTTAAGAGTTTGAATGTAGTGCTATAGTGGCGCACAGCATCTCCGAGGTAACGATGAAGTGGGCATTTTCCCGTACGACCATTTCACGAATGAACCGTGATTATCAGGAGTCTGGTAAAACATCAAATCTCTGACATTGCTGCGATTGGAAAAAGATTCTGTTAGAAAGAGACTAGTGACGACTGAAGGGAATTGTTCAACATGACAGAAGTGCAACTGTTCCGCAAATTGCAGCGGATTTCAATGCTGGGCCATCAACAAGGGTCATCCTATCAACCATTCAACGAAACAAGATCAATATGGGCTTTCGGAACCGAAGGCCCACTCGTGTACACTTCCAGACTGGACGACACAAAAGTTTTACGCCTCGCCTGGGCCCGTGAACAACAACATTGGGCTGTTGATGACTGGAAACATGTTGCCTGGTATGGTGAGTCTCCTTTCTATATGTATCGAGTGAGTAGACGTGTACTGGAATGGACACAACCTCATGAATGCATGCACCCTGCATGACAGCAGGTGGCACTTGAAGCTGGTGGAGACTCCTGATAAGTCTAGATACGCCTCTCACAGGTGACACGTACAGTCGGTGACAGAATTCGCTAGACCCCTCGCCTAATCGCTATACACAACCGCAAAGTTCTGCTGCTTGGTGGGAAGTATATACAGCTAGGCAACACGATCGTACATACTGTCGATTACCCATCTGACACGAAATCTTAGAGGAAAAATGTTATCTTCCAGTATCGCAGCCAGTTGTAACAAAACGCGTGCTTTCTATGCGACGTGAAGGCGACTTCGAAAACTGATTTTAGAAACTGCTTTGCGTAATAGCCATAGCATTTTAAGCTGTTCGCGGCCGACAAATTCCTTTCCACATTTCTTTTCTGATAGTTTCAATGAATAAAGACAGCAATTAGAATTGAGATGCTGCAGTCCGTGAATATTTTCGGACGTTACTGACACATTCAAATGGAAAAATTGCATTTATATCATATAATTAATTCAATTACATGAATTGACTTTGTTATGAAGCTAAGTGTTACATCATGGTGCATCATGTTCCGAGTATCACTGACGGTTTCCGCCCATCGCCTCAGTTGCGCTATAAAGACGACAACCGTTTGGCGCCGCAGATCACTGATGGTATTTCCGAGAGTGAAGGTATCGTGTCATTTCCACTGGTTATCTTTCGCAGCTAAGCTGATGTTGCAGCTAAGATATTAGCACAAATTTAACGAACATAAGCCAGCTGTGTCACCACAAATTACAGTTCTCCTCAGAAGTTTGGTATTTTTCCATACTCCTTGTCTTATTGAAATGCCTAATATTAAGCATTCGACAACATATTGGGCTATTATAATACCAGATACTATTATGTCAAATGAATGTGCAGAGAAGCAAACAAATGATAAACATAAGCTTATTTATCTCGCCAAATGGCTAACTACTGATCAACGAGCGACAGTTTGATTACTGACTCTTTCGCATTTTTCTTCTATTTTGAAATATGACTCATTATGTTTCTCACGTAACAATAACACACATGATAATTGCCGCAGTGGAGTAGCCGAGCGGTCTAAAGCGCCGGTTGCTCGCCGTGGAGGTTAGAGTCCTCCCTGGGGCATGCGTGTGTGTGTTTCTCCTTAGGTTAGTTTACCTAGGTTTAAGCAGTTTGTAAGCTACGGACTGATGACCACGCAGTTTGGTCCGATAGATTTACAGACATTTGAACATTTGAACACATGATAATTGTGTAACAATCTGTATCGCAATCATTGTGAGGAAATTGGTATTCCGTAACTATGAAAATATATTGACAATACTATATGAAATATGTGCAACAGAGCCGGCCGCGGTGGCCGAGGGGACTGAGGCGCTTCAGTCACGGTCTGCATGGCCCCTACCGTCGGGGGTTCGAATCCCCCCTCGGGCATGGATATTTGTGCCGTCCTAGTTCGTAAGTAGTTGATAAGTAGTTCGTAAGTTTAGGGACTAATGACCCCGTAGTTAGGTCCCATAAGATTTACAAACATTTGAACATTTTGTGCAACAGAGAATTGTGTTGCATCAAATGAATTTTTTTAAACTATCGTATCCAACACATAATTGTATTTTTATTCCGTTTCATTCAATAACAACGCAAAAGCTACGTTTTTCGTGCAAGCGACATTAGGAATATTAAATCGCTGTGACATTCAAATCCGTAGGCGTTTAATATAATCCAGTTTCAATCCAGACAGTAGTACGACAACAAGAATTCCGAATACTGGCGAGCTCGGTGTTCGCCACTTGGCTTCCCCAAAGAGATCTTTTGGTGTGAGTTGGTCACTGGCGAGTATCGAAGACGATATGTTTCGCATACTAATCAAAAATATAAACGCGCCAAACCACCCGCACCTAGTAATACATCATGCAGGAAGTAGATGTCTGAACAATCACCTTAGAATGAAATCGGTCATCTATTCAAAGAAGCAGGAATTAATTTGATAATGCAAACAGCAAAAACAAGTAGACTGAATAATTTGTAAAATCTCAAACCTAAGAGTCGTCTTTTGGTGATTCTCCATCGTAGCAATTAGAGGAGTGAAAGATTCTAAAGCTAATTCCTTGGTTTTAGAAGCCGCAGCCGTTTATTCTGTTGTAGGACAGCGTTACACACCGGTGGGTTTCAGTTACTGTGCAGAATACAAAACCACGGTTTTTCGTCAAAAGCGTGCGTAGTTTCCTGCCACTTATGAATAGGTAGTAGACCTATGTTCCTGCAGAGATTCGATAAACGGCTATGCTATAGTATGTGTGGGTGGCGCCGGCATAAATGCGCAGATTCGTAACACGAGGTCCTAGGATCGATCTGACATTCACAGCACTTTTATTTTTAATTATTCACTCATTTTCACGAGTTTCAATCCGTATTTTTCACATACGTAACTTTTCTGCTCAGTAACAACTTTGGTAGCGAATATAGTATCAAAAAGTTTTAACTCTTCATTCAGCCATTTGATATGATGAAGTTTCGAATGAATGAACGAAATAGACAGTCTATTTGCGTCAGATGTTCTGAGCAGATTGACACTGCTACCAGAAAAATGTAACAGATCCTGTGAGTCAAAGCGTAAGTTTTTCCACAGACAGATAATAAACGTTGGTTTCATGGCACATATCGTATGGATTTATAAATATCAAACAATATAGTAGTCACAATTTATTAGCTGAAATAAGTGCATAGTGCAAAACGTTGCCTTTATGTGGGTTCAAAACTTGACAAGCACATACCAAGAGTGTATTAGCTACAACGACAATCTCCGAATGCGAGTGTCTTAGGCTAATAATATCCTCTTATACGGTTGCGTGTTGAAAGTCTCAACACTAGGGATCGCTGGATGGGTCTCACCTACTTGGACCAATCTGTGTGAGAAGAAACACGAATATGAACCTTTTAAATTCCTACAATATCTCCCCTGTGTAGGCCATAGGAAAAGAGAAAACTCACGCCAAATGATCCAACTACAGATAGGAGAAATATCAGGTAATATTGAGGCTCACCATTGCTGATGACGGTGTTTTCGGTGTTGCGAAGTAGCTAAATGATTAGCTTCTGAATGAAACAGCACGGGTTTGAATCCCGTCCCTTCCAAAATACTTTTCTTATATTAACCCTTGTAGTTTTAATTATCAATTATAAAAATTTCAGTGCATAGTATATATGTTTGGTTTCGTTATAACTAATTTAATTAATTAATATATTTTATTTCATCATTTAATTTTCATAATTCGATGAAGAATTAAATGAAAATAATATTTCAAAAATTGTAGCACGTATATGCCGAAGTTGTATTACATTCCTTAGGGTGTTCATCGTCAAAGAAAATCTCTACACTATGCAGACTTTACCAAAGTATTTTAAGCGAGAAATTTTATCCGAAATATGCTTCGGTGCAAAGCATACTTTATTCGAGTTTTTAAGTAAATAACTTTTCACTGTTGATTTTTGTGCATACCAAGTGTATGGATGGGAATTGTGGCACTGAACTGATGCTGTAGGATTGAATGTGTTTTAATAGAGACACCTCTTGACATCAACGTTCGTGGTACACTGAAATGTTTAAGTACATTTAAATTTCATAAATAAAGGTTTTACATTGCGAGGTGTAATATGAAATGAACAAAAATGTAAGGAGTACCGGGGAATCGAACCTTGACTTCCAACTTTGCACTCCATGAACTTGTCCACTACGCTAAGCACACTCCTCAAAGAATGAAATATAATAAGCAGCTTATTTAACACCTATTTGTCTGTGAGAAATTTTCGCCGCCGTGTTCGCTTTCCCTTTAGACAACTCGGACGAGATATTTTGGGAATTTGAAAGGTTTGTCAACTTCCTTCTCGCAGGGCTTGAACAAAATCTTTGAAAACCATCCCGCAAACTACTGGGTCAGTCATCAACATTTTACAGTATAAACTGAAAGACAGAATCGTTGAGGAAATGTCTGCCCCCCCCCCCTCCCCAGTCCTTGAGGGTTAAAATTCTAGGAGTAGGAACATCCTCATCCATGATCCCATGGACTGAGACGCGATATTTTTGTGAAATGCAGTGTCTTGTTACAGCGACAGTCGTAAATAAAGTTTATGAAGTAGTTTCTGTTAATATTTATAAAGAAACATTACGCTGTAGCTACGAATGCCTGATCTACGAAACAGCAACGAATCTAAATCATTAATACGAACGTGTTTCTGACGGCATTTTGACTCGTGAGTGTTCTATAGTTCAAAGTCACATGCGATAACTTGAGAGTAATTTTGCGAAAAATTTGTAACAAAAAGTGAGGGAGACGTATGTCGACCACGCTACAAAACACCCACATGCAAGGTCTTGGTATTCTGGGGTGTTCATTCTACTATCAATCGCTGTTTTATGTCCTCTGACTTTATTGAAAGCAGCACGGTTTTTTTTTTAATAAATGAAGCATGTCAAGTTACCAAAAAAAAGGTGGTCTTATTTTTGTCACCCTGATTTCTTTAATGAACAGTTTCATATTAACAACATGCCTAACGCAAGAATCATTTATGAAACGTCTGAGACCAACTGAATAACGGTAAGATTTAGCTGTAGTAGATTGTCGTGTAAGGAAGCTTGTTTACACGCGCTAGCCGTGCTGTGAAGTGCCCCGTTTACTTCCTTTCAAACCTCTGGCCGGCCACAAGCACAGACTGGAGGACGAGACATTCGCTGCGATTGAGCAGAGGCATGTCTCGCCTCTTCTCGACTGCCCACTGATGTGTCTGAACCTGTATTTTCTTAAATGGACTGTTTGCCTTATGATGCCTGGTTATCCAGATACAGATCACCTAATGGATTCTCGTCCTAGGTTATATTATTATGCACTGAATTAAAATTTTTATTATTGGATGGTTTCAGATAACCCGCCTGTTAGTTGCCATATTTAGCGGCAATTCTTACATTATTAAACAATAAGTCCATAATAACTTCTTTATATTTGAACATTAACATGTCGTGACGCTGAAAAAAAGGTGTGTATGGTCTATTAAAATTATATTCTATTAAATGTCTAACACATTAACTTCGAAGCAACTATCAAATTATATCTTAATAATGACATGGCCGCAGAGGAATGGCCGAGCGCATTGAGGCTCTACGCTACGATGTGCGAGGCCGTTCCCCCTCGGGGATTCGAATCTCCCGTACCGTCTGCAGTATAAGGTTGTTCATAAGTAGTTTGTAAGTTTAGGGACTGATGACCTCACAGTTAAATACCATAAGCTTAACCAAAATTTATGACATGGCAGTTACGTATTGATTTGAACGTCTAGTCTGTTTGTTGGTTTTGAGGAGTTTGTAATGTTTTTAATACTATTTCGATAGTCTTAGCTGCAAGCAAAGAACTAACCTTCGGGAAATCTAATGGTGAAACAAAGTACGCTGTTGTATGAACAAAAAACACAAAAGTTTCGAACCTCTGTTATAGTCTCTGTATCTATTAGCTGGTTCAGAAGTGAGATTTATACACAGCTTCAAGACGAATTTGAAAGTAATGTATAAAATCCATTACTCCACGGCCCAAGTTATTGGAGCTTATCTTGTATACTATCGATATACCCGGAATATTACTACTATATATCGTACAAAGAGCTTTGCAACCTACTTCGAGAAACCTACTGGGAACCTCTGACCTGAAGAAAAAGACATGTCGTTTATGGCTGCTTACCATCAACAATAGTTATGATAAAGGTTTTCATTGTGTTTTGTTTTTTATTTGGCCTTCATCGCCCTTCCAGACGAACCTGCTCCTTCCACAACGCTTTTTTGTACTTGCTTCGTCTTCTGTATATGTGAATTTTTTTTCTATTCTATTGAACCTCGGTGTTTCTCAAACAGTATGACTTGATTTTTTTTTGCTAATGGTAGCCAGACAGTGGGTCCTATGAGTAGCACTCTTATACTGTTATATACTAAACTATTATAAATAAATGAACGTCTTCTGCTAATACTGCTTCCGCAACGATTCGAAGCCTATTGGGTATTATCGTTTCTTATTATATTGGAGTGGTGTCTGTTATTACGGGCATATCCTGTTAGTTACTATATTCATTTTTACATTACTAAACAACAAGTGTATAATAACTTTGTTTTAACTTGGAACACTAACAAGTTATGATACTTTAAAAAAGGAGTGTGTGTTCTACCAAAAATGTATTCCGTTGAATGTGCAACACATTAAGTTCGAAGTAGCTTTCAAATTATTTCTGAATGATGACATGGCAGTTGCAGATTGATTTGAACATTGAGGTTGTTTGTTGGTTTTAAAACTGTATTTTAATAATTTCGATAGGGTTCGCTGCAAGCAAAGAACTAACCTGCCGGAGATCTGATGGTGTAACAAAGTTTGCTGTTTGTGTAACAAGAAATACAATTAGTTTTGAACCTCTTGTCATGGTCTGTCAGCTGGTTCAGAAGTGCGTTTTGGACACGGCTTCAAAAAGAATTTAAAAGCAATTTCGTGCAATTTCCATTACATGACGACCAAAGTTGGTGACGATTACCTTCTATACTATCGATATACCGGGAATATTACTACTATATATCGTACAAAGAGCTTTGCAACCAACTTCGAGAAAAAAACACTCGGAAAACTTCCGACCTGAAAGAAAAAAAAAATCAGATATCGTTTATGGCTTCTTACCATTAACAATAGTTGTGATAAAGGGTTTAACTTCTGTTTAATTTTTTTAATTTTGCCTTCATCACCCTTCCTGACCAACGTGCTTCGTCCACAATGCTTTTTTATACTTGTTTCCTCTCCTGTACTATAATTGTTCACAATTTGTTAATTTATTTATTCTCTAAATTAATTTTGAAACGTTATACTGTTCTTTCTCGTTGAAAAAATACACAATAATAAAATGAAATCATAAATTACAATGTTAAAACATACTGCATGTGCTTTAAAAGAAATAAACTAAAAATAGTTTCATTTTGTTGGTGATATCTTGATTCTGTTCTAGTGAACCTCAGTGTTTCTCAAACTGTTTGAAACCTTTGCTTTTTTGCCTATGGTATACAAAAGGTGGATCTTATGAGTAGCACTCTTACACCGTTAAATATTTAACCATTTTAAATAAATAACCTTCTCCTGCTAATGTTGCTCTGAATCACGTATAACCGCCTTCTGCTTCCGCAACGATTTGAAGCTTATTGGGTATTCTCGTTTCTTATTATATTGGCGTTGTGGCTGTTATTTCGGGCTATCCGAGGTAACAGACACCATACCAATATAATTAATTACGACACGCGAAGACGGCGTTTCTTCAATCACTTCACAGCATATGTAGTCATACGTTCGACCTCGCACGATAGGGGCGCTACAGCCATAGCTTGCAACTTGTGGAAGTTTAAGGCAGACACTGGGCGAGCACCGGGATCCACGTGGTTAAGTTCACCGCTGGCCCGAAGCTGGAGACCCAGGTTCGATTATCGGCCTACTTCATGTTTTCACTTGTCGTCATTGTTTAATTTCAATGTCCTAATGCAGCACTATCGATCATTTTCTTCCTAATCCTTATTCCGTCACCTACTTCACAATTGCTTACTAGGCAGACTACTCTCCACTAGACCATCGCACCACTAGCGATTAAGGCGCCTACACGTCACAAATTTTACTTCAGCTTCTGCGTTCCAAAGAATGTTGGAACAATTGCCAAGGCTCTTCACGTATCGAAATAGACTAGTAAGCATGGAGGTCTGTGTTCGATCCGCGACAGCATCACAAATTTTAATTCAGTGCTTCACCCTTATCTTTAATGTCTTTGACTTGTTTGAGAAGGAAAACCGTCTCAGGTTTCGTGTATTTGCTTTAACATTGATATTCCCCTCATAACTATTTGAAAATTCTTGTTTCTTTTTGTTTGGGCCTCTCTATCTCCCCTTCTAGGCTGAACTTCCCTCACAAATTACGCCTGCATCGGCGATCTTCTATATTTAAATTTTTCGCAGATGTTTTAAATACCATTCTGCACAACCATATTTGTTTTAGAGATTGATTAAATTTAGAAAATGAGTACTTCTTCTCCCGGAAAAATAAATATTACGATTCCTGATGAAAATTAGTCTGTGCGTCCAGTTTAAACTTACAGATTTCTGGGGCACGGCCCACCGCCTCACAGCGGCCGGCCAACTAGCTAGCCGGCCAGCCGGCTCAGGACTGGTATGCTTACGTCGGATTACGTGCGCGCCGGGGCCTGTCTTTCTCGTAGGCATCGCTCCACGGCTGCAGACATAACGCTGACTGGTGTAGCACGACATTCACTGTCGAGTCGCCACCAGGTTTCTCATGTGATTCAGGACTCTTGGAACATTTTGAAACAAAATCCGCTTCGACTGCAATTAAAAAAGCACTACCGGTTTCGCGTCCTGTAGACACATCATCAGGTGCTAAAATTCCTTAGAAAAACATATCTGCCGGCCGCGGTGGCCGAGGAGACTGAGGCGCTCCAGTCACGGTCTGCACGGCCACTACGGTCGGGGGTTCGAATCCCCCCTCGGGCATGGATATTTGTGCCGTCCTAGTTCGTAAGTAGTTCATAAGTAGTTTGTAAGTTTAGTGACTGATGACCCCGTAGTTAAGTCCCATAGACTATACAAACATTTGAACATTTGAACATTTAAAAACATATCTGCCATTTAGCCTTCCCCAGCGTTCACGTTAAATTTAAAACAATCGAAAGCTTAACTTCACGTCCTCGTTAAAAAGTATAAAACTTGAATGCTGTTGCGTTAGTCCTAGATTTTAAAAATTTACTGGGTGTGGAGGGCAGGTGAAACCGTGCCATTTGGAAGCGGTGTTGGCGCGAAACCGACCGAGGCAATACTCTTGGAACCAGTTATTTGAAGGTCCATGTTACGTGCTTAGAGTTGTGGGTTCACTGCCCGACGGACTTCGAACCCTCTTTCAGGCTGAAGGAGGATATACGGGATGTTGAACAGTATTAGTAGAGTTTCTTGGCCGGCCGCAGTGGCCGAGCGGTCTGCGGCACGCCAGTCAGGGTCTGAACTGCCACTACGGTCGGGGTTTCGAATTCCCCCTTGGGCATGGATATTTGTGCCGTCCTTAGTATTAACTAGTTCATAAATAGGGTGTAAGTTTAAGGACTGATGACCCCGTACGTAAGTCCCATAAGCTCTACAAACATTTGAACATTTTGATTTGATTTCTTGGTTTGTTTGCTTCGTTTTTTAAGCAGTCAGACAATTTATTTCTTATAAAGAAGAGTTATTTACTTTTATTTTAAGGGACAGGCTTCGTAATAATAATTTTTATTGTTCCGCGAGAAGAACTATTCAGTTTCTAGATTCAATAATAGTAATAATAAAACATGGATGTGCAGATCTGTATTTTAAACATCTAAACAACTGCAAAATGTTTAGAGTACAAGATCGCCGATGAAGGCGTAATTTGTGAGCGACGTTCATTTCAGCCTAGAAGAGCAGATAAGGAGGTCCAAAGAAAATGAAACAAGAACTGGCAAATATTTGTGAACGAGGTGAAGGAATAAGAATTAGGAAGGAAAGGAATGATACTGATGAATTAGGGCATTGAAATTAAACAAAAAACCGTGGTTTTGTATTCTGCACAGTAACTGAAACCCACCGGTGTGTAATGCTGTCCTACAACAGAATAAACGGCTGCGGCTTCTAAAACCAAGGAATTAGCTTTAGAATCTTTCACTCCTCTAATTGCTACGATGGAGAATCACCAAAAGACGACTCTTAGGTTTGAGATTTTACAAATTATTCAATCTACTTGTTTTTGCTGTTTGCATTATCAAATTAATTCCTGCTTCTTTGAATAGATGACCGATTTCATTCTAAGGTGATTGTTCAGACATCTACTTCCTGCATGATGTATTACTAGGTGCGGGTGGTTTGGCGCGTTTATATTTTTGATTAGTATGCGAAACATATCGTCTTCGATACTCGCCAGTGACCAACTCACACCAAAAGATCTCTTTGGGGAAGCCAAGTGGCGAACACCGAGCTCGCCAGTATTCGGAATTCTTGTTGTCGTACTACTGTCTGGATTGAAACAGGATTATATTAAACGACTACGGATTTGAATGTCACAGCGATTTAATATTCCTAATGTCGCTTGCACGAAAAACGTAGCTTTTGCGTTGTTATTGAACGAAACGGAATAAAAATACAATTATGTGTTGGATACGATAGTTTAAAAAAATTCATTTGATGCAACACAATTCTCTGATCAGTAGTTAGTCATTTGGCGAGATAAATAAGCTTATCTTTATCATTTGTTTGCTTCTCTGCACATTCATTTGACATAATAATTCTGTCACCGACTGTACGTACGCATCCCGGCTTATCACCTGCATCAATTCATGTCCATTGTGCATTCCGACAGACTTGAGAAATTCCAGCAGGACAGTGCGATACCCCACACGTAGCTTACAGGAATCAATCATACGGAGACGAGCAGTGCTGCTTCATTATTATACAGTTCGTCAATTAATATTACTGGTGGGGATGTACTTCTGCTGTGTTCTAAGAATTATTATTTTCCTTTACTTTTGCAGGTTCTAATCTGTCTCTACAGATCTGAATGTGGGAGAATATGTTTTTCCGTTCCCGTTCGCTTTAGTAAATTCCTCCAAATATTGCATTCCTATTGCTATGCCAACAAACGAAAATCATATTTTAATTAACTTTCAACGTTATGCTGTAAATGGTTAATTATTAAAAATATGTTTATAGTCCATTAAATCATTCGTTGCAGTAATCCTCTTGATTGTTTATAATAAATTTACGTTAATTATTTTATCTAAAGGCGTAATTTCACTTCACCAAAGATCGTATCTTGTCCCTATCTGATAACTGATATCTCTGAAATACAGTATTATGAGGTTCGTAAAGTTTTAACAAAATTTGATCTTTCAGATGGTCAAATGTTTGTATAGTCTATGGGACTTAACTACGGGGTCATCAGTCCCTAAACTTACAAACTACTTATGAACTACTTACGAACTAGGACGGCACAAATATCCATGCCCGAGGGGGGATTCAAACCCCCGACCATAGTGGTCGTGCAGACCGTGACTGAAGCACCTCAGTCCTCGCGGCCACCGCGGCCGGCTTTGATCTTTCCTTTCATGTTAAGCATTCACTTTAGGTTACTATAGAAAATGTCTTTAACCCCATTTGATTGTCTCTGTTGCAATTTCAAAAATAGCACACTCGTTTCAAAGGTTTTGACTATTGCACGGAATTGTCCGAAAACATAGTATAACAGAGATATAAAGTTCATTTCAAATTCGTTAAGTCGTACATGAAATGTGTACCTGAAATACCACGTCAAATAATCTCAAACTTGAAGTGAAACGTTCGACTAAAATATCTGTTAATAATTTCATATTAAGACTGCCGAATATTATCTCACCAAAGATCTTGCTGTGCCTTTTCCAATCACTTATTCCATTCTCTAATCATTTTCACTGCTGAACAGTTAAAATGTAAGGAGGACAAGACATCGCATTATCTTACACCTCATTTTATGTTAAAATTTTCTGACAGTTCTCCCATTAATTTTTCTGTTGATGTTATGTTCGTTAAGGTTGCTATAATTTTTTCTGTATTGTTATTCAATCTCCTCGCTCCATATGGGCGGAGAGTGAGCTAGCAGGGATACAGACATCTTGCTCTTCGGCAACAGAGATTTTGGTTACATTATATGACAAAGACTAATGATGCCATTTTAACATATAAAATTTCTATTTTACTAAGTTAAAACTATGGGATGATATACATATTTGTATAAAATGCTGTTTTCTGTGGAGGCTGTTTAAAATCAACGTACTGTGAAAAAATTCTTAAACAAAAGGCGAGTTAAAACAGTTGGATAACATTTGAACTGCGTTTAGGTGCAGACCATGACATTCTAATCGTAAGGTGGACCACTTTCACCTTCACTAAAATGGGAATGGTCTGCACTGTATTCGCGAAGTGTAGACGAGAATGACTGTGGTCGTGAGAGGGGATTTCTGAGTGATAAATTAGGATAGTTTCTACTGTTGACGAAATGGAAGACATTGTTAGATACGAGAAAATTCGAGTGGTTACCATTGGGATATATGAATTATACAAGACTGGAGATGGGGGAGGTAGGGGTAGAGAAAAAGGTTTGATATAAGGAAAATGTGTAGGAGAAAGGGTGGAAAGAATCTGGTGGATTCAGAGTTGGTAATATGGGTATATTTCTGGACGGAGTTTATTTTCCAGATTTCATATGGAAACACCATATAGGCTAGAATCTAGCGTATCTCAAAATAAATAAACTCTCCATTCTTATAAAAATGAAGAGATATTGTAGCTGCAAAAGGCTACTTCTTTATTAGATACCTAAATATTAGAAGGAAGATGTTATCTAGGTTTTCCTGTACGTTGCTGTGTGTTTCTTAAAGGTAAAATACATGCTCTCAGAGAACTATCCCTTCATACACTCCTCTAAATCATAAAATATGGGATACATTCGTTGAACTAAAAATACTTTGGTGGCCACCCGTAAACCACAAAATAATCTTGTTACGGAAACGTCGTGCACTTAATGACAGTGTTTTCAACTTTGTGCAGTACGCTGTCGGCTTATTTGACATAGCAGTGCAGTTACTTATACACGTAAATATAATAAACAATTTACTAACAATGATGTGGAAATCACCGAGATCAAATAACATAAATTTTGTCTAACAAATACATAACTTTATGTTTTATTTCAGCATGTCTTCGAACTGTTTACCTTGGAGTGAAAGGCACATTTGCCATGACGGTAGAGAGAAAGATGAGCAGACATAATTACTATAGATGATATCGTAGTTCTCGCACTGACAATTAGATAACACGTCGTCTGGCGTAGTTGGAGCTTCGTCATAGACTGCATTTTTGAGTGCTCCAAAAAAAAAAAAAAAAAAAATAAAGAGGAGTGAAATCGGGGGCCCTCGCAGCCATTTTACAACAGAACTTCTTTTTCCAACGTCCAGGTAAGTTATTATGAAGTATTTGCTTTGCTACTCGGGACCAGTCAGCTGTTCTACGGTGTGTCACAGGCAAAAACACTGTCTAATATCTAGTGGTACCTAAGTACCTCGTCTGGAAAAGGCGGCAGAATGCTACAAGAAAGTTTGCATGAGAATTTCCATTTAGCACGCCTGGGATGAAGTAAAGTCTCACAATATAATTACGAACCATACGTTTATGCTTCATGGCCGTTGATGTTGAACCTGATGAAGATAGTGTGGGTTTTCGGCTGGCCATTATTGATTTTATGCAAATTTACATTAGCATAATTAGAGAATGTCGCTTCATCGGAAAAGAGCACACGGTGGAAAAATGAAGGGTAGTCTCTCAGATAATGAAGTGCAAAAATTCTAAACTATATTAGAAATTACGCTCATTGAGAGCCTGTCGCAATAGTGGATGGTAGGGGTCGAATTTCTGTCGATGTAAAGTGTGAATGACACTCGTCTGATTCCGCATTCCTTGACAATATATCTCGTTCCACTGTGCGAATTCTTGAGTGTCATATTCAGAACAACTTCTGCGTGTTCTCTGGCAGTTGCAGTCGTCTTTCTTGTACTCATTTTGGCGTTCAAGCTGCCCGTCCGCTCTAGCTTCTTAATAATGCATTCAATTGCCCGGTGCGTCGGACTTTGACGATGTGGATAGACAGCCAGAAATCCTATATCCAAGAAAACAGGCACCATATATGACACTTATTTGTCTATGTGAAATAGAATCGTCATAAAGTCTGTACGATATGTGCTAGGACGTTCAAACTGCACGATTGGCCATGTGCCATTGTCGGAATTCGTATACGCATACGCATGGTTTAGCGGGGAAGCCCACTTTCATTTGGGGGACAGAGATAATACGTATGATAAATGTAATGCTTTCATTAACACATTTATTACGCTGTTTGGAATTTGCTTTCCGTTAGAACGCTCAAAACAGGGTACTTCCAGTAACAGGTAGCCAGGGTAGCTGGCAAAGGAGATAAGACAATCATGTAGAAGAAATCGGGAATTGTATCAAAATGTTAGAAGCAGTTAGAATTAAGATGCAGTAACTCATTACAAACACTACTGTAAGGCTCTGAAAATTGTCATTAAAGAGGAAAACAGTATGTGGTACGCAAAAAGAATAGCAAACTCTTGGGATAAATTTGGAACCATCTGGTCAGTCGTGAAGGAAGTGTCTGGTCAGCAGCAGCAGGAGGAGGATATAATGTCAGTGCATAGTAGAAATGTTTCTGTCACTGATAAGTTAGATATATGTGCAGTATTCAGTAATCACTTTCCGAATATAGCAGGTGAACTAAACAGAACCTTTGTTTCTACAGGTAATCATATAACATTGTCTGAAAATCGAGGCTGTTACCTGAAATGATACTTCCAAAGGGGAGATTGAGTCAATAATTAAATCACTAAAGACTAAGGTCGCTTGTGGATATGATGGGCAATCTAGCACAATTCTGAAGTACTGTTCTCCATATGTTAGTTCAGTACTAAGTCACATTTGTAATTTTTACTTTCAGAATGGTCAGTCTCCTGACAGATTAAAGTACTCAGTAGTGAAACCACTTTATAAAAAAGGATGATACTGTCGTTTATCGGTTAGTGAAGTAAACAGAGGATCATAAGCAACTGCAAAGCGATTTAGATAAAATTTCTACATGGTGAGAAAATTGGCAATTGACACTAAATAAAGAAAAGTGTGAAGTAATACTCATTACCACTAAAAGAAATCCGCTGAACTTCAATTACGCGATAAATCAGTCAAACCTTAAGGTCGCAATTTCTACCAAATACCTAGGAGTTACAATTACGAACAACTTTGACTGGAGAGCACACATAGAAAATATTGTGGGAAAGGCGAACCAAAAGTTACGTTTCCTTGGCAGAACGCTTCGAATATTCACCAACTCCACCAAAGAGACTGCCTACATCAGACTTGTGCGTCCTCTCCTGGAGTACTGTTGCCCCTTGTGGGACGCTCACCAGGTGGGAATGACGGAAGACATTGAGAAGGTTCAGAGAAGGGCAGCTCGTTTTGTTTTATCACGTTACGGGGGAGGGGGGGGGGGGAGCGTCACGGAAATGTTGCACGAATTGGGGTGGAGATTATTAAAAGAAAGACGTTATTCATTGCGGCGTGATCTGTTTGCGAAATATCAATCACCGACTTTCACTTCTGAATGTGAATATATTTAGCTAGCACCCACCTACTTAGATCGATTCCATATTTCTGGATTTCCGGAAGGCTTTTGACATTGTACCTCACAAGCGGCTTCTAATGAAATAGCGTGCTAATGTAATATTGCCCCAATTGTGTGATTGGGTCCACGATTTCCTATCAGAAAGTACACAGTTCGTAGTAATTGACGGTAAGTTATCGAGTAAAACAGAAGTGATATCTGGCGTCCCCCAGGGTTCCCTTCACTTCCTACGATTTAGGAGACAATCTGAATAGCTCCCTTAGACTGTTAGCGGATGATGCTGTCGTTTATCGGTTAGTAAAGTCAACAGAGGATCAAAAGCAACTGCAAAGCGATTTAGACAAAATTTCTACATGGTGCGAAAATTGGCAATTCACACTAAATAAAGGAAAGTGTGAAGTAATACACATGACCACTAAAAGAAATCCGCTGAACTTCAGTTACGCGTTAAATCAGTCAAATCTTAAGGTCGTAAATTCTACCAAATACCTAGGAGTTACAATTACGAACAACTTAGACTGGAGAGAACACACAGAAAATATTGTGGGGACGGCGAACCAAAGGTTACGTTTCATTGGCAGAACGCTTCGAAAATGCAGCAGCTCCACCAAAGAGACTGCCTAAATCACACTTGTGTGTCCTCTCCTGGAGTACTGTTGCCCAGTGTGGAACCCTCACCACGTGGGACTGACGGAAGGCATTGAGAAGGTTCAAAGAAGGGCAACTAGTTTTGTTTTATCACGTTACAGGGGGGAAAGCGTCACTGAAATGTTGCACGATTTGAAGTGGAAATCATTAAAAGAAAGACGTTATTCGTTGCGGCGAGATGTATTTACGAAATTTCAATCACCGACTTTTACTTCTGAATGTGAAAATATTTTGCTAGCACCCACCTACATAGGAAGACATGACCATCCCAATAAAATCAGAAAAATCAGATCGAAAACGGAACGATTTAGGTGTTCTTTCTTCCCGCGCGCTACTAGAGAATGGAACGGTAGATAGAAGTTATGAAAGTGGTTAATGAACCCTCTGCCAGGCATTTACATGTGATTTGCAGAGTATCTATGTAGATGTAGATGTAGAAAAAGGGGTAATGGAGACAACTATAGAACTATTTCTATGCCATAGGTTTTTTCTAAAGTTATTGAAAAGGCTGTATATACAAGATTAATTGATCATTTCAGTTCACATAATTTGTTGTAAAACGTAAAGTTTGGTTTTAGAAGTGGTTTAACGACTGAAAACGCTATATTATCGTTTCTCTGAGAGGCAATTGATGGGTTAAATAAAAGGCTACAGACATTAGGCGTCTTCTTTGATTTAACAAACGCGTTTGATTGTGCTGATCACAAAATATTGTTGCAAAAGTTGGAGCATTATGGAATACGAGGAGTAGCTCAAAATCGCTTCACTTATTACTTTAATTACAGACAGCAAAGGTAATTCTCCGCAGTGCGCAGTGTTGAAAATGGTTATGACGTACAATCACAATGGGGCACGTTAAGTGTGGGGTGTCCCAGGGGTTTGTATTGGGACCACTGCTGTTACCTATTTACATAAATGATATGCCTTCGAGTATAACAGGTGATTGTACAATATTTTTGTTTGCTGATGATACCAGGTTGGTAATGAGTGATGTCGTTTGTAATATTGACACAGTATCAAATAATGCAGTTCAGGAGATAATTTCATGGCTTGTAGAAAACAAATCGATATTGAATCACAGTAAAACTCAGTTTTTTACAATTTATTACACATAATTTACGAAAGCTGACATTCTGATTGCACATAATGTGCATATGATAAGTGAGACTGGACATTTCAAATTTCTGTGTGTTCTGATAGACAGTAAGCTGTCGTGGAAAGCCCGGGTTCAGGATCCTGTTCCAAAACTAAATTTTGCTTTATTTACTATTAAAATAAGTGATTTCTCAACACTAAAAGTATTCTGCTAGGCTCACTTTCATTAACTTATGACATACGGCGTTATTTTATAGGGTAACTTGATTGATACAAAAAGGATATTTTTGGCTCAGAACCGGGCTGTTCGGGTAATATGTGGTGTAAGTTCACGAACGTCATGTCGAACCCTTTTCAGAAGTCTGAGAATCTGACAATGGTGTCAAAATACGTATTTTCTTTAATGCCGTTTGTTGTTAATATCAGGTTATTCCCACTCACTCGGTGAATACTAGACAGAATTCGAATCACCATTTTCATCACACCACCTTGGCACTTGTGAAGAAAGGTCTGCAGTATTCTGCAGCATCAATTTTCAATAAGCTGCCACAAGAACTCAATAATCTTAACACTAACCCAAGTCAAACAATTAAACTAATTCCGTTTTTAATTAATTAATTAATTATTTTTCGTTATCGATTCTTTTCACTTAAGATTGTCGGGTGCGTAGAACTACTTAAAGTGTTTCTATTACAATTCTTGTGTTAAAATTCATGTATTGACTTGTTCCATGACCATGGAGTCTTACTCCTAAATTAGGTCCTGCGGAACAGAAAACCATATTATTATTATTATTATTATTATTATAAAAACCACATATCGCGATCGGGAAGTCTCTTCACCCTCAGCTGGTCATTGTGTGATGCGCAATGCCCAGTCTCGGAATAAGCGGCGCGATATTCCTTGATGTCACTAACGAAGGGAACGGTACATGAATGAGTTGGGAGATCATGTCATATCTATTGTCTAAAGCGAACCTGATTTCGGCGTGGATCATGCAAGACGGAGCCCGGTCCGTTAGAAGCAGGAGAGAACTTGAGGTCTTGGAGCAGCACTGGCTATCGCATTCTGTCTCTGGGGTACCCAGAGGACACTGGGATGGACCTCGACTGGCCGAAATATTCTACGGACCTAAACACATGCGATTCCTCTTTGTGGGGCTGTATCAAAGGCAAGATGTACATAAATAACACTAAAACCACCACTTACCTTAAAATACCCAATCAGGATGTCATCGACAGTATTGATATTCCGACTCTTAAACGAATCATGCAGAATTTGGTTATTCGTTTGCGTCACGGAGGGCAGATATATCATAATATCATACCCTAAATCCGAGTTTCTGAACTAACGTTTACATGTTGAATAAAATGTGTGCACGCAGTATTTTGTAAGTAACTTACGTTTGTTTTCATATAGTCCAATAATTGTAACCTGTATAATTAGGGAGAAGACCTCAAATAATCATTTCTTCAATGCAGAAGCACACCAACTCCAAACTCGTTAGGGAGTCGGCAAAATGGCGCGAGAGCGGAGTATTAATGGGCAGTGATACTACGTTCAGTAGCGTGTGGATATGATGACAACTTTAGTATGACAGGAGGAATGCAAGGGTAGCCATTGTGGTCGCGGTGATCGCTGTGTCCAAGTGGCGTATTGGTCCGCGCGGCTGCCTACAAAGCAGGAGGATCCCTGTTCGAATGCCGGCTGGGATACCTTATGATCTGCGACGATCAACAGAAATGATATCCGTTCCCGTAGACTAGTGGACAGCGTGTTGGGTTGCGACGCAGGATGCACGCGTTTCGTTTCCTGGTGGGGCCGGAGATTTTCTGCGCTCGGAGGCTGGATGTTGTGTCGTCCTCATAATCATTCACCCGCAAGACGCCGAAGTGGAGTCAGCTAAAAAGACTTGCACCAGGCAATCTGAACATGACCCCACTTGGGGTCTAACGGCCATAAATGCCACACGGTATCATCATGGCCAGAAATGATCGTCGAAATGCGTCAGCTCTTACACTTCGATGATGCGCAGTTGTGGAAACTTCTGTAACGAATTGATTTAATACAGTGCCCACTAGCAGCTAACCTCGAAAATTTCTTACATAGCCGTATACCAATGTTCTGGTTTGATAGCAATTCTTTTAAATTCACAATATAAAAGTACAGGAGGTGTACAAAAAAATGAACACCTAACATAAAAATGTGTATTTGTTAGTAAGCAGTTAGCCCACGAATGGTCTTCAGAACAGCCGTAACTTTCCAAGAAACAGATGCGTAAAGTGTCTTTATAGTTTTCAACAGAAATTCATCCATTACTGAACCGAAACATCCGTCAATTACTTCAACGATGTAGTACCTGTACATTGGTCCTCATCCTCTGCTCTAGAATCTCCAAAAACGGTTCAGTTATATTAGGACATGAAGGTTTTGATGGCCTGGGGAGACGTTTGATAATTTTCTAATGCTGTACAAAGCACACCTAAACCTTTTTCACTGTATGTGTGGACGCACTGTCTACATGTAATCCGGTAGTGTTTGTTAGCAGTGTGTTAGTCATAGTAAAGATCTAGTTAAGAAGGACAGAAAGATATTAATTCACAGTAATCCGACCAATCAAGATAGAAACACTTGAATACCATGTTACAGATGCTAAAAACATGACGCAACGTACACTACGCTTGACTGTAGGAACATTCATGTCGTATCGTAAGCTTCTTTTGGAGTTTTCGACACATAAACCCGAATGTTTGTAGGAATCATTGTAAACAATGATTCATCGGACCACGCAACTTAATCACAGTCATCAAGTGTCCAGGTCTTCTGATCGTGCCACAACTTGCTTCGCAATTTCTGACTTTAAGTGTTTAATTTTCCAGTTGCTTTTTCCGTGGTAGTTTAATGTTGTCTAGTCAGAATATTTCTTAATGCTCGTTGGCTGTTTTCAATTACCTTCGTGTTTTGCCTACTATACCTCATTGATAGTGACGTTTTACCTTGTTTTGTGTACGCTGTCATTACTTAGGATGCTGCCGTTAAGGAAATGTTGAACAGTGCAACCATTTTCGTCACAGAAGTTCGGACAACTGCACATCATCGAAATCTGAGAGGTGACGCATTTCGCCGATCATCTGTGTTAAGCGTCGTTGATAAAAAGGTATAATACATTAAAAGGTCGTGTCCAACACAACGTTCGTCAATCATGCATAGCGGTCGCGTTTCAGTGTGATAACGGACGAAGTGGTGCCAGTTTTTAACGGTATGTAATGAACTTCTTTGTGTTCATATTAATTTGTCCAATCCCATATAAAATGCACTTTTCTGGTATAGTTGAATAGGGTATAATTAAACAGTGATCAAAACACGGAAACTGACGGCACAGTTAAAACCACTTGAAAAACAAGTGAATTGCGCTCGAACAAAGGAGACGACACACTGATGTCTTAGCGGAACATTTTCAATTTCACTAAATCGAGTAAGGCTTTGTTGGTAACCTGTTGAGATCATAGGTGGCCGTGGGAGATTGGAGAGTGATGAATGTGGATGGTAGGGTGGTGTGTTGTGTTGGCGAGATGAGACTGACTAATATTGGTAAATATGAATCGAACATTAGTGAGGTCTGTGAGGTTGGCGTATGTGGAATAGATGTGATACAAGACAATTTTTCCCGCCGGAGGCTCAATTCCTTCCTCGGGTCCCGTGGTGTGTGTTGTCATTAGTGTAAGTTAGATTAAGTAGTTTGTAATTCTAAGAACAGATTACCATAGCAGTTTGGTCCAATATGTTTACAAACATTGGTACATTTCAACATTGGAGTGTTGAATAACTCGGATAGGGTTGCTAATTGAAATTTCTTTGTGAGATGATGCGGAGTTTTTCCTATGGAAGGCTTGGTGGAATGTGTAGGAAGAAAGACGGAAGCACAGCAGGATTGTAAAGGATGGTGGGGTGTCAGTAGCCTTTTTGGAATCGAATTTGCAAATAATGCAGTATATTCGTAGGTTTTTAAAATGTGTGAGGAAAGGTGGGAACGTCATGAGTTTGCTTTAATTATTTCTTGTATTTTTTTTTAAATATTAAAAATATTTATAAAAAGTGAAAGAGTATATTTCTGTTTACAGAACAGTGAAATTTTTAAACTATACAAATGAGTGATTCATGGTGACTCTTTAGGAAGCCGTCAATATCGAAAGCAGGTGACTCGTATAGGGGGCGTCAGGTAATGAATTTCCAATAATCGGGGATTTACCGGCGGTGAGTGTATAATGCACGTGCCGGTGGTACACAACGCCTCGTCAGAGTGCACGCCGCTAATTAGACTTGGCAGTGGCGTAGGCGCTCCGATCGAACACCGCCACGCAGCGCCACCTCAACGACGGACCGTTTCCATGCTTGCGCCCCCATCCGCGTCCGCAAACAGTCGCACGCGTGAGTATATTTTCTGTCAGCAAATAACAAAGCTGCTAGCATGTACTACCTCGACACGCGTCTTCTGCCGTAGCCAAATAGTACCCTACGCGAGCTTTCTTAAGCGGGCCTCCTACTTTCCACACGTCAGACAGAAGATAGTGAGCCACAGTGGACATGCGACAGCTGTATTTCAGCGTGTTACGTTCCAGTCAGAGTATATATATATATATATATATATATATAAAATTGTCGAACATGTATGCTCAGAGGATATTCTTTGTAAAATCAAGTACTTTGTATCGTGACGTTTCCAGTTATGTGTATTGGTATCAACGTATCAAGAAGCCTTGTCTAAATTATTAATCATTGTAATATTGTAGCGAAGCTTGCAAGATTTACACCAGTTATGTTCATTTCTATGTTTACACAAAAAAAGTGTACTATACTTTTAATTTGCCGAAACTGTCAGTTACTCGGCCGTGTCAGTTACAAGATAAATCTGCGAGCAAATACGCTACTGTCATAGATCATGTGATTACTACTCGTCCTGACATGTCGGAGAGCAATCACACAGTAGTTCTCGAATGACTCCGTGACCTAGAATGGGACTGCTACCGTTAAAGATTTGAATGATTAGAACAATTTTCCAGCACTTGTTTACCCCAGCATAATAGCTTTCTTACAAAAGTATCTTATTTGTCAGTTTGAAGTGTACTGCAGCATTCAACATATGTTACTTGAACGAAATATTTACAAACATCGTCTTTTGCAGGGATATTAAATAAATTCAATGGCAAAATTAAAAATTTTTGCAGGACTCGGAGTCGAATCCGGATTTTTCGCTTCGGGCGACGGTCACTTTAAGCAATTTTGCTATCCATGCACGTTTTCCATCCTGCCCAAACTCTTAATTGATCACATACTATGATCTTGCTCGCAGCCTATCTGTTTTTCCGTAAGGGATCAAATGTTTCGCTATGGAATATCCGAACGGTCTAAGGAACCTTATTGCGGTACGCGCATTTGCTCTCCGTCGAAGGATCGAGTCTTCTCTCGGGCATGGGTGTATTTGTTTTTCTTACGTTGGTATAAGTAGTTTGTAAGCCTAGGGAGTGATAACCACAGTAGTTACGTCCCATAGATTTACTAACATCCGAACCTTTGGCTCACTTTATGTTGCGGTAGTAACACTAAAAGTGGGACTTTGCAATCTTCTTTTGACAGCTCGAAATTTAAATGAAAATAACGGCTTAACCGTTCATCCGACACATATATTGAATACATGAATTTGTAGAGGAGAAAATTATCTACAACTTTGCTCTGTTATGTTATTTTCCTATCTCGCATCGTTTCAGATATCAAATGTTCAAATGTTTGTACAGTTTATGGGACTTAACTACGGGGTCATCAGTCCCTAAACGTACAAACTACTTATGAACTACTTACGAACTAGGACGGCACAAATATCCATGCCCGAGGGGGGATTCGAACCCCCGACCGTAGTGGCCGTGCAGACCGTGACTGAAGCGCCTTCGTCCCCGCGGACACCGCGGCTGGCGTTTCAGAGATATCTGCAAAAGTAAAGGCGATTTTACGATATCTGTCTGTCTGTCTGTCTGCCCGTAGCGTGTTCCCACTTTTTCAGTCGAACCGTTCAAACGATCAGCACCAAATTTTACAGACATAACTGTAGGCCGCCAGAGACCACAACCTAATTTGTTCAAATTTTTTGAATAAAAAATACGTTAGAACACCAAAAAAGCCATTTGTAATATAATTGTAATTGCAAACGAACCGATCATCTGACACGAAAATTTAATAACCTAATTTGTAGAAGGTTAGAAACCTGCCACTACCAAACTTTTTTTTTCTCCTTTTTTCCTAAAAGGGTCTCGGGCACTTTTATTAATTAAATAGAGCTATGTTATTCAATGTTTAGAGTTGTGCATATGTAAGAATGCTCTCTCTAAAATGCGTGTTTGTTCTATTTCGTGAACATGCCGTGAAATACGTAACAACGAATTGAATAATGGTCTTCTGAAGCATATGGACGTAAACTGGGGGAATACTGCTAATAATTAGCATTCTGAACAACGTGCTGATGCAGGTAGTTTCGTATATAAAGGAAGACCTAGATTTCTGTGGCAAGTGTAGCTCCTTAATAAAACGGAAGGGAAGTGTATACATTGCAAAAAAATACCTTGTTTATTTTATTTCTAGGCGTTTATTCACTACTTATGATATATTGAAAGTCATTAATTAGAATCAATGCATCTATTAAAATGTTTGTATTCGACATGGATGGGAAGGACGCTTTTAACGTACATGGTATTACATATCCCGTAGTTCAGATATGACTTTTATCTTTGTTCTGTGCTAAAATAAAGAGCAAACATTCTATTTGAAACCGTGATTACGTTTTCTTTTACAGCTAAAATCACAAACGGAATAAGTGAGGTAATACTGAATTACACTTAAATCTAGTACTGAATATATATACAAAGTAAGTACTATCATTACGTCATTGACAACAGTCATTGTAACAGTATCTCCCCAGTTTATTTACATGTTTAAAATTCGTGGGTATGTATTTCTCGAAACAGAACAAATGTACTTTTCAGAGAAAGCGCTGTTACCTTTGAACAACTTCGAATATTGCAGAAGAAAACAAGAGTGTGTGAAAACCTTACAGGAAGCAGCAGGGAAAAATTGTCAGTGGTGGTTCAGAGAGATTGATCGTTTATTCATGTTCGTTCTGGGTTGTTCGTTGTGAATTTTACTATGTTTTTTATTACAGATGGAGTTGAACAAACACCGCCTGAAGAGAAGGCCTGTGCGCTGCCGTGCCACTTCACGTCACGCAGAGTAGGTCGCGATCGCGTAGCTCACTGGGTGGCTGATGGGGCACAGCCAACCGCCTCACAGTGGCCAGCCAGTGAGCTAAGCGTTCGGGACCTACTCTGCGTGACGTGGCACGGGAGAGCAGAAGCTTTCTCTTTAGGTGGTGTTAGGTGAACCGACTTTCGTTTTCTCTCTTTTCATTGGTTCTTCGGTTTGAACGGGTATTTTGTGGACGTCCTATTTTGATCGTTTCCCACGTTTCGGATAACACAGTTTTCTCGTTACAGAGGACGTCGAGCTACCATGCCAGCAACCCTCTGATACAGCGCACTGAGCCACCGTGCCCTAGCAAGGTTGGAACCACCGTCTAACATATCCGTACATCACAAACTGATTCCTCGCCTATTACGCTATGGCGAACAGCTGCGAGAGTAATCTTTGATTTTCGTACCATCTATGGCAAGTGTTAACTAGCTAACCTACATTATATTATAATTCATTGTCCTAAGAACGACGTGTTTTTGATAATTTTCAGTGCGCTATTGCTTTGAAATGACAAAGTTTGAGTTACAATAAGAAAATCAGCTAGTAGAGAAAGCGAGAAGGCATACGCAAAAGAGATTTTGAGGCGAAGGATGTGACGTGACTGATTTACGAACGCCATATCTACGCTGTGTTCCATCCAGGCTATAGTCACTCGTCCGAACGCCAAATGTACGCCACATTCGTTCCATGATATAGTTATTCGTAACCAGTACACGCAAAGAAAATAAACTTTGAACTACCAAGGCAAGACAGGTGATAATATTTTAACGGAAAAATATAATGAAAACGTGGGAGAGATATTAAAATGATAGTTCAAAGGGGTAAAAGTTAAAAAAAAAGTCAAAGCTAAACTCAAATGTAATATAATTTTGGCTGTTTGTTAAAATATGCTCAGAAATAATATTACGTGTTGGGTGCATAGATATTACCACAGTAGTAGAGTCGTAATCATATCACCATAATTTTTTACCGGTCGGACGGAGACGCATGACACGGTTGCGGAACAACAAGGCGCCACCCTTTCAACTGCGATTGGTAGCCTTATCGACGGCGCGACAAGCGCCGTGAGAGTTCGTCCTCACGTCCAGCTACTCTGCTTAAACAATTAGGGGATCGGGTGAGATAATATATATGTGGTGTCGCACAAGTCTAAAGTGCGCGCCGCCTACTTTCGCCGCGCGCCGCCATGCACGCACGGCGCGGCGTTATTACGACGTCAGCCACGAGCGCCCTCTGCGACAACTCCGCTCGTGGCCACCACTGAACGACATCGTTTACTTGGGACTGAGATAGTAACCAGTTAACACTTCGGAATCAGATAGGCACCAGTGAAGTCTTGGCTATCGGACAGGCACTAGGCAGGCCTCTAGCTCTACTATGAATCAGCATTCTGCAGTACTGAGCTATGTAAAAGTTAAGTATTAATAAGTCTCTAAGAAATATGTATCTCGTTCTAATTTACTCTAGTGTTTCTAGTTTCTGCTGTCCCACTGGCTGGTCACCTCCTACCTGCATAAGCGTGCATCCTTTATTCCTGTGCCGGTCTTTCTACTCGGCCACCGATACCTACGACGGAAACGAGACACAAAAGCGGCGACGAGGCTGTGACACACACACACACACACATATATATATATATATATATATATGTGTGTGTGTGTGTGTGTGGTGTGTGTGTGTGTGTGTGTGTGGTAACGTACTTTATTCAGATATTGGTTACAATTGTAATTTGTGTGTGATACAGTACGATATTTTGCTGCCTCAACTCTTTACTTGAGGTTTATATGGCGTTTCCTTACAGCGACGCACCTTGTTCTCGATGGCGTCTAATATCGTGTGTGTGATCACCTCCGACGCTCACTACAATTCCACACCTGTGTGGCATGGGCAGTATGAGGTTATCAATCAGTTTTTGAGGGATATTTCGCCGTTCTTCGGGCATGCCCTCCCTCGGGCATGGTGTTTTTCTTAGATTAGTCGAATTAGATTGTAAGTGTAGGATTTGATAAAATCATTATTTCAGTCACATAGATTTACAAACATATGATCCTTTATTTACTTGTTTATTTTATAACACAGACACAATAGATCTCCGTGCGTAGATGCCATATTCCGGATGGTTATTTCGGACTGTTTGTGTGGACATTTGGCGTACTGTTTCTGCCTGGATGATGAGCTCCAGCTGAGTTGCATTCAACCTCCTGTATCGACGAGCTGTTAACCGGAGATATCGCTCATATCTTGCTGATGTCACCCGTGGACGACCTTGCTTTCTTTTAACGGTTCCTGTTTGAAATCACCTCAAGGTCCAGTAAATTACACTTCGGGACACTCCAACCGCTGCAGCTGCAGCTTTCCCATGTCTCTGTTCGTTTCCACCTTTCCCTTTCTCGGCAATGCTTTTTGCAAGGAACCCTCTGTCATGTGCCATACGAACATGTATGTATTTTGTGACCTTCCTCTTGGTATAAGTGTCGCGTGTGCAAAAATTCATTAAGATCTGAGAAAACCTATTCATTTTGTCAAAGTTTGTATGTTAAGTACCCTCCACCGTGTACCGAAAGACGTTTTATGTAAACAGTGACGTTCCTCTTGTTCTTATGGTGAAGTGTGCAAAATTTCATAAATATCGGGACAAAACTATAGATCTGTATGCATAGAAACACAGAGTCACATTTAAAAACGCAAATTTTCCAGTTTTATTTCATACAATTTGTGTTCTGAGAGTAACGAAAAGAACAAAAAGAAGACATGTGAATTCGGTCGAGCCGTTCTCAAGTTATGGCGCGACCAACATACTTATGGATCCATTTTTATCTTGCAAGATACTCTCCCCTATGCACCGTATGAAACTTTACGTAGACTGTGACCTTCCTTTTGAAAATCAAGCGTTCAAAGTTTCGTGAAGGTCGGAATGAAACTGTAGATTTTGTCAGTCTGTAGAAAAAGTATCCTCCGCCATGCACCTTCATTCCGTCCTATCGTAAATACTTTCTTAGCTAACATCTTCCACCTTTAAACTACATACCGGCAAAATTTCATCTTCATAGGTGCAGTAGTTTTAGAGATTTCGTGTTTCGTCAGTGAGTGAGTGACTGACCTTTAGCTTTTATATATATATAGAGATATTTCATGAATTATGGGTCCTACAGAGACATTATTTACCAGGTTCGTAGAGAGGAATATTGGGAAACTGCCTGCGATGTGTGTTGTAAATTGATTTGGTAGTAAAGACGTAGTAAATTACAACCTCATACTCTTTAGGGCAAAGTTTCATGTATTTCAATGTGTTTGACGTCATAGCACCTGACCTATATGTCGTAATACGATATTATTTCGAAGCTACATCCAGTGGTGCATATGCAAAACGTTTGCAAAATACGTCGTGAATAGATTTAGCAGGAAAGACGTAACAAATCAAAACGTCATGCGTGATGTGGGGTTTTTTCATTAAAGTATTTGTTTATTACCCCATATCTCATGAACTGTGTGTCGTACTATGATAAAATTTCTAACGTACGTTCAGTGTTATGTGTGTATACTGCCTGTAACATTTCTCGTGAATACAATCAATAGTTTACGAGTAATAAATTGCAACGTCATGCCAAATGCCGTACTTTTACTCCATGAACGCCGAAAAAGTAGTAAGTGACAAACTTTTTCCCTATCATCATTTTGCTGGGGTTGTCAGCGAGAAAAAGTTTCCTGGAGGTTTTAAATTATGTTTGAGGTTTGTTTCAAGTCGCTAAGTCCTCTCCTTCTCAAATAGTGCACTGATAAAGTCACGCTATCACGTGCCACAATGCGGGTACGTGTTCATTGTTTATGACGTCATACCTCCTGAACTATCGGCCCTAAGCAAAATCCTTTCTTAGTTTACGTCTTTTACCGATCAACTACATTCCTTCCAAATTTCAGCTTCATAGGTGAAGTAGTTTTTGAGATTTCGTGTTTAGTCAGTGAGTGAGTGTCTGAATGAGTGTCCTTTCGTTTTTATATAGATACAGCTTTCCTTGAGACGGAAAAGCTTCAGTCTGTGAATCGGCACGGGTTTAGGAAACATCTTTAGTGTGAAACTCAGCTTGCCCTTTTCTCACATGATATAATGTGAGCCATGGATGAAGGGCAACAAGTAAATTGTGTTTCGATTTCGAAAATGCGTTGACGCGGTGCCGCTCTGCAGATTGCTAACGAAGACACGAGCATATGGAATAGGTTCACAGATTTTTGACTCGCTGGAAGACTTCCTAAGTAATAGAATGCACTACGTTATTCTCGACGGCGAGTGTTCACCAGAGACGAGTGTATCGACAGGCATGCCTCAGGGGAGTGTGATAGTACCCCTATTATTTTATATCTATGTAAATGATCGGATGGACAGAGTAAGTTGTAATTTTCGGCTGTTTGCTAATGATGCTGAGGTGTATAGGAGAGTGTCGTCATTAATTGATTGTAATAGCATACAGGATAACTTAGACAAAATTTCTAGGTGGTGTGAAGAATGGCAGCTAGCTCTAAATGTAGCCGCGGTGGAGTAGCCGAGTGGTCTAAGGCGCCTCGCAGCGGAGCGCGCGGTTGCTCGCCATCGGAGGTTCGAGTCCACCCTGGGGCATCGGCGTGTGTGTGTTGTCCTTAGGTTAGTTTACCTTAGTTTAAGTTGTTTGAAAGCTACGGACTGATGACCACGCAGTTTGGTCCGATAGATTTACAAACATTTGAACATTTAGCTCTAAATGTAGGAAAATTTAAAGTGATCCACATGACTAGGAAAAACAATCCTATAATGTTTGAATACAGCATTAGTAATGAGCTTCTTAACACATTCAAATATCTAGGCGCTACATTACAGGACGATATGAAATGAAACGAACTTGTAAGGACAGTTGTGAGTACGGCGGACCGCAGACTTTGGTTTATTGGAAGAATTTTGGGAAAATGTACTTCATCTGTAAAGGAGACCGCGTATAAAACACTTCTGCGACCACGTCCTGAGTATTGCTCAAGTGTTTGGGACTCGGAGCAGATCTATTTCAAGGAAGAGGTAGAAGCAGTTCAGGGGTGAGTAGCTAGGTTCGTTACTGGTAGGTTCGACCATTGTGCGAGCGTCACAGAAATGCTCCGGGAACTGAAATGGAAATCGCTGAAGGAAAGGTGACTTTTACTCGTGAAATTCCGTTGAAGAAATTTAGAGGGCCGGAATTTGTAGCTGATTGCAGAACGATGTTGCTGCTGCCTACTTTTATTTCGCGTAAAGATCACAAAGACAAGATAAAAGGGATTAGGCTTCGTACAGAGACATATAGACATTTTTCCCCTCGCTTCCTTTGGGAGTGCAATAGGAAAGGAAATGCGTAATAGAGGTACAGTGTACCCTCCGCCACGCACCTTACGTTGGATTGCGGAATATGTACGCAGATCTGGATGGAGAGCACGGTCCTAGCAAACGCAGCGGGACGTCACGGACTTCGGCGATACCACAGGGTATCTCTACCAAGCCTACGCATACTTCCATTCCTTGTTGCTTGCTTTCTCCCGGTGCCAATCATTTTCATTAATAATTCTGTGATTTTGTTTATCCAGAAGAGCTGTAATTATTTTGTTACCAGACGGTCACTGTTGTGTTGACGTCAATAAATCCTGGGTGTTGATCTGAACGTGTCTTCGGCTGTTATCTCCCTAAGTGATATACAACAGGCGGCATGTCTGAAAGAATAGACGACACATGAATAAATATGTTACTTGACCTGGTATAATCAAATGCAACTTACTTTTTGAATTCTATTCGTAGCTTTAAACGTTTCACAACATAAGTATATTGTAAGAAATGCAACTCATTGGAATAAATATATTTCTTGTAACAACTCAAGTATCTATAACTCGACCATGTTGTTTATTAAGATTATGTCAATGTTTAACTCATAGCAATCAGTAAGTTTAACACCCGTATGCCTTATAAACCTCGCTAAAAATTCTATAATTACCAAAGAGTAGGACTATCGGTAATGTTTCTAAACACACTACCTGGAAAACAGGGGAAAATCACCCGGCAGGAAAAACTTGATTTGAGTGATTATGAAATTGAATCATGAGTACATAAAATTTGGTACTCCGAGCCCAGCTATTAATAGAACGTTAACACCGTCTGCGATGCACCTATGTACTGTCTGAGGTATCATTTTATTTCAAAAAAATCGCTTAGGCTGACTACGGAAAATATGAGATATAAAAAGACTTTTGTAGTTGGCATCCACAAAAGAGTAATACGAAAGAGAGATATAAGTTTTATTGCTAAATGTTTCCAGTAAATTAGTTCTAGAACCATAGTGGGCAACCGAGTTGAGACTGCTGCAGCCAGCAGGTTGCAGGGACTGTTTATTCACGTAGCCGAGCCAGCGCCGAGCGTAGCGGTAATGCTGCGAGGGCTTAACACAACCAGAAACGCTGCCCAAACAAGACGCCGACAAAGTTCCTAAACAAAACTGCCTCGCTACTAGCAGGACTTTGCTACTGAATGGCTCGGGTGCTAACAATGCTCTTAAGAAAGTGAAACAACGTGGGAAACTGCAAACGGACACCCAAGACTTAATCGTAAATAAATGTCATACAAACGTAGAACGGTGATTCTGAATGGCCAGTTCGAGAAACGTACTAGGCGAGGTGCGAAACTTAAAGGCGAGCAGCCCGATCCCTGTCATCCAGTGAGGCTTCTGCCCCTTCATCGCTGCAGATGATCAGTTCCTAAACGCAACCCATCTATTATCCCAACAGCTCAACATGCATAAATCCGCCATCTTTATCTCCATCGACCTATAGGAAGCATATTGCCATGTATTATGGCATCCTGGTCTTCTTTTCAAAGTCAGTACCTATGCATTTACAGTTTACTATGTCCGTTATTCTGCATCTCCCTATCCAGTCGTCCTACCTATGTCACTATTAGCAATGCCAAATCCCGTACCTGCCTTGCAAATTCAGCTCCACCCTCTTTTCTCTCCTTTGTCTAGCCGGCCGCGGTGGCCGCGCCGTCTGCGGCGCGTCAGTCACGGTCTTCACGGCGACTACGGTCGGGGGTTCGAATCCCCCCTCGGGCATGGATATTTGTGCCGTCCTTAGCTAGTTCATGAGTAGTTTGTAAGTTTAGGGACTGATGACCCCGTAGTTGAGTCCCATAAGCTCTACAAACATTTGAACATTTCTCTCCTTTGTCTACTCTTCATTGCAAATATGTCCCAACCACCTCCTCCTGAGCACCTCTTTGAGTACGCTGATATCACTGCCTTCCTTGTCCTCTGTCCTACAGTTCAGAAATTCCAACGATCCCTCCAAATGTACCGTATCTAGTTTACTCATTGTGTAACGAATGGTTCCTTAAACCCTTCTGTCCAACATGATGAATTTAGTTTTGGAAAAATTAAAATTCAGTTTTTCCTATATCAATCCAGTGCACTAAACATCAAAACACGTGTTTAAAATTTTTTTATCGAACTATTTTTTAACGTCATGTTTGGCATGCAGAACACAGACGTTTGTACCAAGGTATTTTATTACTTGCGACGTTATTTTCTTGATAGTTAACACTGTCAGATCAATACTGCTGGCATTGTCTTCGCCCCAGCAGCGGAGACAAGACAATTCATGAACCACAGTCACGCTCACACTCTCAGCCACGCACAGACAGCAACGTAACACAACTTCAAGATGGACAGATTAATGCCATTAATACCAAACGGCAAAATGTCGTACTAGAAGCATGTCGTTCATCAAAAACAATGCGACTTTAAGGTTTCATACACAAAATACAGTGTAAATCAGCTTTTAATTCGTTGTTGGGGAGGAACAACACTGGGAATGAAAGGGTTAAGATAGTTGCCTCGAAAACCTAGGTTCAAATTATAAAACTCGGCTCCATCACTATTTGTAACCGTCCCGTCCGGCTCACTAACACTAAAATACCTTGGAGTAACCTTCGACTGTCAACTAATGTGGAATCCTCATTACTAACTATACAATAAAAAAATCGCACATTGGACATAAAGTACAAACAGACAGAACTTTGGGACTAAACCACTCCACTGTCCTTCATACATACAAATTTTGCTGCCACCCCATCGATCACTATGCAAATTTTGCATTGATGCTTTATATATCCCTTCAAACACTTGAACGACCTGCTCTCTGCCTCGCCTTCTGCATCGCTTATCCTCCTGAGCAGAATCCTATTCCAACTCATCTAATTTCCACCTCCACTGAAACATATTGATCATCTTAAAATAATGTATATTATCCGCAAGCTTGACACCAATAACCCTATCATCTCCCCACTCCATTCCAATACTAGCGAGCTGTCTCGCATCTACTTACATATCCCACCACCTTTTCACCCTCACCCAATGAAGCTTCAACCGTCCCCACCCTCCAAGATCATGAATACCGCCCTGGTTCCAATATGTAATTTTATCGCCTTTTTAAAGTAGAAAGACACAAGTTTTCTGTAAGTATATATTCTCCCATACATATAAACTATTAAATAATTTTTACTCCTTTGTAACATGTCCCCTACTTATTAATTTTTAATTCTCCACATAAACTTTCATGTCATATGGCTGAAGAGTAGGAAAATTTTACCGCTGACAGCCCCTATGGGTCCTGATATTACCCTGGCAGCGCAAAAGTCAAACGAATGCGGAAGTTATAAGATCCCGCTGCGGTTCTTATCTCACTTCTGGTGTGTGCTCTGTATAGAAGTTATTATTCCGGTAAGACTACTTCAGTCGTCATGCAGCCACACGGCCAACAACATTGGATTCATCAAGAGATAACAATAAAATAAAAAGTTATAAACGTTCTTGGTCGGTACTAAGTACCTAAATAAGTATGGTATTGAACTTGTATTTCATGCTGCTCAGACTAGTGGGAGCTACAGTGCTACTATTTGCAAACTGAATTCGTCTGTCGGTTTCCTAGTGATTGTGTTTCGTCGTGTCGTCGAGACTGTCTTCTGTGTTAGCGTCTGCTACATCATCTCTACCTCACTGTCGTCGTCACCACCCCTTCCTCGACGACGCCGACGGCTCTGTCTTAGCACCGCCGTCGACCTGATTCGATGCTTCTTCACACCTCTCCGGACAGCACTGCTGACATCCACCGCCATTTCGCTTACCCTCCGCCTCTGTTAATGTCACCGATTTTGTATCCAATACTGTTCACCCACAATACACACTCCAACAACCACCATCATATACACTCCTGGAAAATAAAAAAGAACACCATGAATTCTTTGACTCACCAGAAGGAAATTTAATTGACACATTTTTGAGGATCACATAGACAGAGCCTTACGCACATGAGTACAGTCACCAGAGTGTGCGCAATGTCACGGCTAATACCGTGTATACCCTCCGTTTGCATCAATGCAAGTTGAAATTTTCTCATGGACATGATCGTAGAGGTACCGAATGTAGTCTTGCGGGATGGCCTGCCATGGCCTACCATGGTCATCTCATTGATGAGAGTCGCTTCTGCCTCGGAGCGAATGATACGAAAATCTGGAGTGTATATGACAGAGACACACGCGGCCGACACCCGGCATTTTGGCCTGCGGGGCCATATCTTATACCGACGATTCTTCTCTGATAATCGTCGAGGGAACATTGAACAGTGCATGGTACACTGAAACCATCCTTCAACCAATCTTGCTACCGTTCATGCAACAATAAAACGATATGCTTTTCCATCAGGCCAATGCACGTCCACATGTCTCTCGTACCACCCAAAGTGCTTTTCAAGATTTACGTCAATTACCGTGGCCAGCACGGTCCCCAGATTTGTCACCTATTGAGCATCTTTCGGACCGGATGAAACGTCATCTTGCGCTGTCTCCATGACAGGCATGAAATCTGGCCCAACTGAGGCACCGGGTGGAAACTGCATAGCAGGCCATTCCGAAAGACTGCATTCAGCACTTCTAGATCGTCTCCATTGGAGACTTGCAGCTTGAGTTGCTTGAAACGAAGGGTATGAACGGTACTAGAGTAGATACTGCGAACGCTCTGGCGACTGTACTCACGTGCGTAAAGCTCTGTCCATGTAATCGTGTGTTCTATACATCCTCAAGAATGTGTCAATAAAATTTACCTCTAATGACTCGACGAATCCATTTTCCAAGAGTGTACATCACTCCTTCGCCTGCTCTATCACCACAAGGAGCACCATCTCTGGAAACCCATCTTAAGTAAAACCTGCCATCCCCAGTCTCTTCACCGTCTGCAGCACCATCCTTTAAGTACATGCCTCTTACCATGACCTCTTCCTACAATCGAACCTTCTCCTCTGTCTATCCCCCATTTCCGTTATATAACGCCGTAACGCAAACTGCACTGTAAATACCACATCCAAGACCCCCAAACAGATCCTGACCCTGCAGAATAAATGGGTCGCACCTCTTCCCCTTCGCCCTCTTCTCTTACCACCCACTCCGTCATTCTCTCCAATTTAGGACCAGAACTCCTCAAGTTCTAACCTCCAAGCATATAAATAAATAAAAAATACATCCCAGTCTCGATATCCAACAAGTCATTCCTAGTAAAGATTCTTCGTTAATGAAGTCCTTGAATCCTAATTTCAACATATATCCTATCTTCAAAGTTCTTCATATTAATTTTGGTCCCAAAGCCTCTATTTCACCCACAACCCTCTCTCATGGGCAAACAATCCCATCCTTTCTGTCATTCACCCCACCTTTACCAGAGTGATTACCAAGGTCAAGCATGAAGTCATAGGGATCTTGAAAGTCACCGATGTCGATTGTCGTGTACAGGCCAGCACATAGAATTATCAGTTGCGCTATAAAGATGACAACCGCTTGGCGCCGCAGATCACTGATGGTATTTCAGAGAGTGAAGGTATCGTGTCATTTCCACTGGTTATCTTTCGGTTGATGTTGCAGCTAAGATATTAGCACAAATTTAACGAACATAAGCCAGCTGTGTCACCACAAATTACAGTTCTCCTCAGAAGTTTGGTATTTTTCCATACTCCTTGTCTTATTGAAATGCCTAATATTAAGCATTCGACAACATATTGGGCTATTATAATACTAGATACTATTATGTCAAATGAATGTGCAGGGAAGCAAACAAATGATAAAGATAAGCTTATTTATCTCGCCAAATGGCTAACTACTGATCAACGAGCGACAGTTTGATTACTGACTCTTTCGCATTTTTCTTCTATTTTGAAATATGACTCATTATGTTTCTCACGTAACAATAACACACATGATAATTGCCGCAGTGGAGTAGCCGAGCGGTCTAAAGCGCCGGTTGCTCGCCGTGGAGGTTAGAGTCCTCCCTGGGGCATGGGTGTGTGTGTTTCTCCTTAGGTTAGTTTACCTAGGTTTAAGCAGTTTGTAAGCTACGGACTGATGACCACGCAGTTTGGTCCGATAGATTTACAGACATTTGAACATTTGAACACATGATAATTGTGTAACAATCTGTATCGCAATCATTGTGAGGAAATTGGTATTCCGTAACTATGAAAATATATTGACAATACTATATGAAACATGTGCAACAGAGCCGGCCGCGGTGGCCGAGGGGACTGAGGCGCTTCAGTCACGGTCTGTACGGCCCCTACCGTCGGGGGTTGGAATCCCCCCTCGGGCATGGATATTTGTGCCGTCCTAGTTCGTAAGTAGTTGATAAGTAGTTTGTAAGTTTAGGGACTGATGACCCCGTAGTTCGGTCCCATAAGATTTACAAACATTTGAATATTTTGTGCAACAGAGAATTGTGTTGCATCAAATGAATTTCTTTAAACTATCGTATCCAACACATAATTGTATTTTTATTCCGTTTCATTCAATAACAACGCAAAAGCTACGTTTTTCGTGCAAGCGACATTAGGAATATTAAATCGCTGTGACATTCAAATCCGTAGTCGTTTAATATAATCCGGTTTCAATCCAGACAGTAGTACGACAACAAGAATTCCGAATACTGGCGAGCTCGGTGTTCGCCACTTGGCTTCCCCAAAGAGATCTTTTGGTGTGAGTTGGTCACTGGCGAGTATCGAAGACGATATGTTTCGCATACTAATCAAAAATATAAACCCGCCAAACCATCCGCACCTAGTAATACATCATGCAGGAAGTAGATGTCTGAACAATCACCTTAGAATGAAGTCGGTCATCTATTCAAAGAAGCAGGAATTAATTTGATAATGCAAACAGCAAAAACAAGTAGATTGAATAATTTGTAAAATCTCAAACCTAAGAGTCGTCTTTTGGTGATTCTCCATCGTAGCAATTAGAGGAGTGAAAGATTCTAAAGCTAATTCCTTGGTTTTAGAAGCCGCAGCCGGTTATTCTGTTGTAGGACAGCATTGCACACCGGTGGGTTTCAGTTACTGTGCAGAATACAAAACCACGGTTTTTTGTTTAATTTCAAATTACGCCTTCATCGGCGGTCTTGTACTCTAAACTTTTTACAGTTGTTTAGATGTTTAAAATACAGATCTGCACATCCATGTTTTATTATTACTATTATTGAATCTAGTAACTGAATAGTTCTTCTCGCGGAACAATAAAAATTATTATTACGAAGCCTGTCCCTTAAAATAAAAGTAAATAACTCTTCTTTATAAGAAATAAATTCTCTGACTGCTTAAAAAACGAAGCAAACAAAACAAGAAATCAAATCAAAATGTTCAAATGTTTGTAGAGCTTATGGGACTTACGTACGGGGTCATCAGTCCTTAAACTTACACCCTGTTTATGAACTAGTTAATACTAAGGACGGCACAAATATCCATGCCCAAGGGGGAATTCGAAACCCCGACCGTAGTGGCAGTTCAGACCCTGACTGGCGTGCCGCAGACCGCTCGGCCACTGCGGCCGGCCAAGAAACTCTACTAATACTGTTCAACATCCCGTATATCCTCCTTCAGCCTCAAAGAGGGTTCGAAGTCCGTCGGGCAGTGAACCCACAACTCTAAGCACGTAACATGGACCTTCAAATAACTCGTTCCAAGAGTATTGCCTCGGTCGGTTTCGCGCCAACACCGCTTCCAAATGGCACGGTTTCACCTGCCCTCCACACCCAGTAAATTTTTAAAATCTAGGACTAACGCAACAGCATTCAAGTTTTATACTTTTTAACGAGGACGTGAAGTTAAGCTTTCGATTGTTTTAAATTTAACGTGAACGCTGGGGAAGGCTAAATGGCAGATATGTTTTTCTAAGGAATTTTAGCACCTGATGATGTGTCTACAGGACGCGAAACCGGTAGTGCTTTTTTAATTGCAGTCGAAGCGGATTTTGTTTCAAAATGTTCCAAGAGTCCTGAATCACATGAGAAACCTGGTGGCGACTCGACAGTGAATGTCGTGCTTCACCAGTCAGCGTTATGTCTGCAGACGTGGAGCGATGCCTACGAGAAAGACAGGCCCCGGCGCGCACGTAATCCGACGTACGCATACCAGTCCTGAGCCGGCTGGCCGGCTAGCTAGTTGGCCGGCCGCTGTGAGGCGGTGGGCCGTGCCCCAGAAATCTGAAAGTTTAAACTGGACGCACAGACTAATTTTCATCAGGAATCGTAATATTTATTTTTCCGGGAGAAGAAGTACTCATTTTCTAAATTTAATCAATCTCTAAAACAAATATGGTTGTGCAGAATGGTATTTAAAACATCTGCGAAAAATTTAAATATAGAAGATCGCCGATGCAGGCGTAATTTGTGAGGGAAGTTCAGCCTAGAAGGGGAGATAGAGAGGCCCAAACAAAAAGAAACAAGAATTTTCAAATAGTTATGAAGGAATATCAATGTAAAAGCAAATACACGAAACCTGAGACGGTTTTTCTTCTCAAACAAGTCAAAGACATTAAAGATAAGGGTGAAGCACTGAATTAAAATTTGTGATGCTGTCGCGGATCGAACACAGACCTCCATGCTTACTAGTCTATTTCGATACGTGAAGAGCCTTGGCAATTGTTCCAACATTCTTTGGAACGCAGAAGCTGAAGTAAAGTTTGTGACGTGTAGGCGCCTTAATCGCTAGTGGTGCGATGGTCTAGTGGAGAGTAGTCTGCCTAGTAAGCAATTGTGAAGTAGGTGACGGAATAAGGATTAGGAAGAAAATGATCGATAGTGCTGCATTAGGACATTGAAATTAAACAATGACGACAAGTGAAAACATGAAGTAGGCCGATAATCGAACCTGGGTCTCCAGCTTCGGGCCCGAGGTGAACTTAACCACGTGGATCCCGGTGCTCGCCCAGTGTCTGCCTTAAACTTCCACAAGTTGCAAGCTATGGCTGTAGCGCCCCTATCGTGCGAGGTCGAACGTATGACTATATATGCTGTGAAGTGATTGAAGAAACGCCGTCGTCGCGTGTCGTAATTAATTATATTGGTATGGTGTCTGTTACCTCGGATAGCCCGAAATAACAGCCACAACGCCAATATAATAAGAAACGAGAATACCCAATAAGCTTCGAATCGTTGCGGACGCAGAAGGCGGTTATACGTGATTCAGAGCAACATTAGCAGGAGAAGGTTATTTATTTAGAATGGTTAAATATTTAACGGTGTAAGAGTGCTACTCATAAGATCCATCTTTTGTATACCATAGGCAAAAAAGCAAAGGTTACAAACAGTTTGAGAAACACTGAGGTTCACTAGAACAGAATCAAGATATCACCAACAAAATGAAACTATTTTTAGTTTATTTCTTTTAAAGCACATGCAGTATGTTTTAACATTGTAATTTATGAATTCATTTTATTATTGTGTATTTTTTCAACGAGAAAGAACAGTATAACGTTTCAAAATTAATTTAGAGAATAAATAAATTAACAAATTGTGAACAATTATAGTACAGGAGAGGAAACAAGTATAAAAAAGCATTGTGGACGAAGCACGTTGGTCAGGAAGGGTGATGAAGGCAAAATTAAAAAAATTAAACAGAAGTTAAACCCTTTATCACAACTATTGTTAATGGTAAGAAGCCATAAACGATATCTGAAATTTTTTTTCTTTCAGGTCGGAAGTTTTCCGAGTGTTTTTTTCTCGAAGTTTGTTGCAAAGCTCTTTGTACGATATATAGTAGTAATATTCCCGGTATATCGATGGTATAGAAGGTAATCGTCACCAACTTTGGTCGTCATGTAATGGAAATTTCACGAAATTGCTTTTAAATTCTATTTGAAGCCGTGTCCAAAACGCACTTCTGAACCAGCTGACAGACCATGACAAGAGGTTCAAAACTTATTGTATTTCTTGTCACACAAACAGCAAACTTTGTTACACCATCAGATCTCCGGCAGGTTAGTTCTTTGCTTGCAGCGAACCCTATCGAAATTATTAAAATACAATTTTAAAACCAACAAACAACCTCAATGTTCAAATCAATCTGCAACTGCCATTTCATCATTCAGAAATAATTTGAAAGCTACTTCGAGCTTAATGTGTTGCACATTCAACGGAATACATTTTTGGTAGAACACACATTCCTTTTTTAAAGCATCATAACTTGTTAGTGTTCCAAGTTAAAACAAAGTTATTATACACTTGTTGTTTAGCAATGTAAAAATAAATATAGTAACTAACAGGATATGCCCGTAATAACAGACACCACACCAATATAATAAGAAACGATAATACCCAATAGGCTTCGAATCGTTGCGGAAGCAGTATTAGCAGAAGACGTTCATTTATTTATAATAGTTTAGTATATAACAGTATAAGAGTGCTACTCATAGGACCCACTGTCTGGCTACCATTAGCAAAAAAAAATCAAGTCATACTGTTTGAGAAACACCGAGGTTCAATAGAATAGGAAAAAAATTCACATATACAGAAGGCGAAGCAAGTACAAAAACGCGTTGTGGAAGGAGCAGGTTCGTCTGGAAGGGCGATGAAGGCCAAATAAAAAACAAAACACAATGAAACCCTTTATCATAACTATTGTTGATGGTAAGCAGCCATAAACGACATGTCTTTTTCTTCAGGTCAGAGGTTCCCAGTAGGTTTCTCGAAGTAGATTGCAAAGCTCTTTGTACGATATATAGTAGTAATATTCCGGGTATATCGATAGTATACAAGGTAAGCGCCAATAACTTGGGCCGTGGAGTAATGGATTTTATACATTACTTTCAAATTCGTCTTGAAGCTGTGTATAAATCTCACTTCTGAACCAGCTAATAGATACAGAGACTATAACAGAGGTTCGAAACTTTTGTGTTTTTTGTTCATACAACAGCGTACTTTGTTTCACCATTAGATTTCCCTAAGGTTAGTTTTTTGCTTGCAGCTACGACTATCGAAATAGTATTAAAAACATTACAAACTCCTCAAAACCTACAAACAGACTAGACGTTCAAATCAATACGTAACTGCCATGTCATAAATTTTGGTTAAGCTTATGGTATTTAACTGTGAGGTCATCAGTCCCTAAACTTACAAACTACTTATGAACAACCTTATAGTGCAGACGGTACAAACATCCATGCCCAAGGGGGTGGGGGGGGGGGGGGGAGATTCGAATCCCCGAGGGGGAACGGCCTCGCACATCGTAGCGTAGCGCCTCAATGCGCTCGGCCATTCCTCTGCGGCCATGTCATTATTAAGATATAATTTGATAGTTGCTTCGAAGTTAATGTGTTAGACATTTAATAGAATATAATTTTAATAGACCATACACACCTTTTTTTTCAGCGTCACGACATGTTAATGTTCAAATATAAAGAAGTTATTATAGACTTATTGTTTAATAATGTAAGAATTGCCGCTAAATATGGCAACTAACAGGCGGGTTATCTGAAACCATCCAATAATAAAATTTTTAATTCAGTGCATAATAATATAACCTAGGACGAGAATCCATTAGGTGATCTGTATCTGGATAACCAGGCATCATAAGGCAAACAGTCCATTTAAGAAAATACAGGTTCAGACACATCAGTGGGCAGTCGAGAAGAGGCGAGACATGCCTCTGCTCAATCGCAGCGAATGTCTCGTCCTCCAGTCAGTGCTTGTGGCCGGCCAGAGGTTTGAAAGGAAGTAAACGGGGCACTTCACAGCACGGCTAGCGCGTGTAAACAAGCTTCCTTACACGACAATCTACTACAGCTAAATCTTACCGTTATTCAGTTGGTCTCAGACGTTTCATAAATGATTCTTGCGTTAGGCATGTTGTTAATATGAAACTGTTCATTAAAGAAATCAGGGTGACAAAAATAAGACCACCTTTTTTTTGGTAACTTGACATGCTTCATTTATTAAAAAAACCGTACTGCTTTCAATAAAGTCAGAGGACATAAAACAGCGATTGATAGTAGAATGAACACCCCAGAATACCAAGACCTTGCATGTGGGTGTTTTGTAGCGTGGTCGACATACGTCTCCCTCACTTTTTGTTACAAATTTTTCGCAAAATTACTCTCAAGTTATCGCATGTGACTTTGAACTATAGAACACTCACGAGTCAAAATGCCGTCAGAAACACGTTCGTATTAATGATTTAGATTCGTTGCTGTTTCGTAGATCAGGCATTCGTAGCTACAGCGTAATGTTTCTTTATAAATATTAACAGAAACTACTTCATAAACTTTATTCCCACAATTTTTACGAATGTCGCTGTAACAGGACACTGCATTTCACAAAAATATCGCGTCTCAGTCCATGGGATCATGGATGAGGATGTTCCTACTCCTAGAATTTTAACCCTCAAGGACTGGGGAGGGGGGAGGGGGGCAGACATTTCCTCAACGATTCTGTCTTTCAGTTTATACTGTAAAATGTTGATGACTGACACAGTAGTTTGCGGGATGGTTTTCAAAGATTTTGATCAAACCCTGCGAGAAGGAAGTTGACAAACCTTTCAAATTCCCAAAATATCTCGTCCGAGTTGTCTAAAGGGAAAGCGAACATGGTGGCGAAAATTTCTCACAGACAAATAGGTGTTAAATAAGCTGCTTATTATCTTTAATTCTTTGAGGAGTGTGCTTAGCGTAGTGGACAAGTTCATGGAGTGCAAAGTTGGAAGTCAAGGTTCGATTCCCCGGTACTCCTTTCATTTTTGTTCATTTCATATTACACCTCGCAATGTAAAACCTTTATTTATGAAATTTAAATGTACTTAAACATTTCAGTGTGCCACGAACGTTGATGTCAAGAGGTGTCTCTATTAAAACACATTCAATCCTACAGCATCAGTTCAGTGCCACAATTCCCATCCATACACTTCGTATGCACAAAAATCAACAGTGAAAAGTTATTTACTTAAAAACTTTAATAAAGTATGCTTTGCACCGAAGCATATTTCGGATAAAATTTCTCGCTTAAAATACTTTGGTAAAGTCTGCATAGTGTGGAGATTTTCTTTGACGATGAACACCCTAAGGAATGTAATACAACTTCGGCATATACGTGCTACAATTTTTGAAATATTATTTTCATTTAATACTTCATCGAATTATGAAAATTAAATGATGAAATAAAATATATTAATTAATTAAATTAGTTATAACGAAACCAAACACATATACGATGCACTGAAATTTTTATAATTGATAATTAAAACTACAAGGGTTAATATAAGAAAAGTATTTTGGAAGGGACGGGATTCCAACCCGTGCTGTTTCATTCAGAAGCTAATCATTTAGCTACTTCGCAACACCGAAAACACCGCCATCAGCAATGGTGAGCCTCAATATTACCTGATATTTCACCTACCTGTAGTTGGATCATTTGGCGTGAGTTTTCTCTTTTCCTATGGCCTACACAGGGGAGATATTGTAGGAATTTAAAAGGTTCATATTCGTGTTTCTTCTCGCACAGATTGGTCCAAGTAGGTGAGACCCATCCATCGATCCCTAGTGTTGAGACTTTCAACACGCAACCGTATAAGAGGATATTATTAGCCTAAGACACTCGCATTCGGAGATTGTCGTTGTAGCTAATACACTCTTGGTATGTGCTTGTCAAGTTTTGAAGCCACATAAAGGCAACGTTTTCCACTATGCACTTATTTCAGCTAATAAATTGTGACTACTATATTGTTTGATATTTATAAATCCATACGATATGTGCCCTGAAACCAACGTTTATTATCTGTCTGTGGAAAAACTTACGCTTTGACTCACACGATCTGTTACATGTTTCTGGTAGCAGTGTCAATCTGCTCAGAACATCTGACGCAAATAGACTGTCTATTCCGTTCACTCATTCGAAACTTCATCATATCAAATGGCTGAATGAAGAGTTAAAATTTTTTGATACTATATTCGCTACCAAAGTTGTTACTGAGCAGAAAAGTTACGTATGTGAAAAATACGGATTGAAACTCGTGAAAATGAGTGAATAATTAAAAATAAAAGTGTTGTGAATGTCAGATCGATCCTAGGACCTCGTGTTACGAATCTGCGCATTTATGCCGCCGCCACCCACGCATACTATAGCATAGCCGTTTATCGAATCGCTGCAGGAACATAGGTCTACTACCTATTCATAAGTGGCAGGAAACTACGCACGCTTTTGACGAAAAACCGTGGTTTTGTATTCTGCACAGTAACTGAAACCCACCGGTGTGTAATGCTGTCCTACAACAGAATAAACGGCTGCGGCTTCTAAAACCAAGGAATTAGCTTTAGAATCTTTCAGTCCTCTAATTGCTACGATGGAGAATCACCAAAAGACGACTCTTAGGTTTGAGATTTTACAAATTATTCAATCTACTTGTTTTTGCTGTTTGCATTATCAAATTAATTCCTGCTTCTTTGAATAGATGACCGATTTCATTCTAAGGTGATTGTTCAGACATCTACTTCCTGCATGATGTGTTACTAGGTGCGGGCGGTTTGGCGGGTTTATATTTTTGATTAGTATGCGAAACATATCGTCTTCGATACTCGCCAGTGACCAACTCACACCAAAAGATCTCTTTGGGGAAGCCAAGTGGCGAACACCGAGCTCGCCAGTATTCGGAATTCTTGTTGTCGTACTACTGTCTGGATTGAAACAGGATTATATTAAACGACTACGGATTTGAATGTCACAGCGATTTAATATTCCTAATGTCGCTTGCACGAAAAACGTAGCTTTTGCGTTGTTATTGAATGAAACGGAATAAAAATACAATTATGTGTTGGATACGATAGTTTAAAGAAATTCATTTGATGCAACACAATTCTCTGTTGCACAAAATATTCAAATGTTTGTAAATCTTATGGGACCGAACTACGGGGTCATCAGTCCCTAAACTTACAAACTACTTATCAACTACTTACGAACTAGGACGGCACAAATATCCATGCCCGAGTGGGGATTCGAACCCCCGACGGTAGGGGCCGTGCAGACCGTGATTGAAGCGCCTCAGTCCCCTCGGCCACCGCGGCCGGCTCTGTTGCACATGTTTCATATAGTATTGTCAATATATTTTCATAGTTACGGAATACCAATTTCCTCACAATGATTGCGATACAGATTGTTACACAATTATCATGTGTTCAAATGTTCAAATGTCTGTAAATCTATCGGACCAAACTGCGTGGTCATCAGTCCGTAGCTTACAAACTGCTTAAACCTAGGTAAACTAACCTAAGGAGAAACACACACACCCATGCCCCAGGGAGGACTCTAACCTCCACGGCGAGCAACCGGCGCTTTAGACCGCTCGGCTACTCCACTGCGGCAATTATCATGTGTGTTATTGTTACGTGAGAAACATAATGAGTCATATTTCAAAATAGAAGAAAAATGCGAAAGAGTCAGTAATCAAACTGTCGCTCGTTGATCAGTAGTTAGCTATTTGGCGAGATAAATAAGCTTATCTTTATGATTTGTTTGCTTCTCAGCACATTCATTTGACATAATAGTATCTGGTATTATAATAGCCCAATATGTTGTCGAATGCTTAATATTAGGCATTTCAATAAGACAAGGAGTATGGAAAAATACCAAACTTCTGAGGAGAACTGTAATTTGTGGTGACACAGCTGGCTTATGTTCGTTAAATTTGTGCTAATATCTTAGCTGCAACATCAACCGAAAGATAACCAGTGGAAATGACACGATACCTTCACTCTCGGAAATACCATCAGTGATCTATCCCATAGTCTATGGGACTTAACTACGGGGTCATCAGTCCCTAAACTTACAAACTACTTATGGACTACTTACGAACTAGGACGGCACAAATATCCATGCCCGAGGGGGGATTCAAACCCCCGACCATAGTGGTCGTGCAGACCGTGACTGAAGCACCTCAGTCCTCGCGGCCACCGCGGCCGGCTTTGATCTTTCCTTTCATATTAAGCATTCACTTTAGGTTACTATAGAGATATAAAGTTCATTTCAAATTCGTTAAGTCGTACATGAAATGTGTACCTGAAATACCACGTCAAATAATCTCAAACTTCAAGTGAAACGTTCGACTAAAATATCTGTTAATAATTTCATATTAAGACTGCCGAATATTATCTCACCAAAGATCTTGCTGTGCCTTTTCCAATCACTTATTCCATTCTTTAATCACTTTCACTGCTGAACAGTTATAATGTAAGGAGGACAAGACATCGCATTATCTTACACCTCATTTTATGTTAAAATTTTCTGACAGTTCTCCCATTAATTTTTCTGTTGATGTTATGTTCGTTAAGGTTGCTATAATTTTTTCTGTATTGTTATTCAATCTCCTCGCTCCATATGGGCGGAGAATGAGCTAGCAGGGATACAGACATCTTGCTCTTCGGCAACAGAGATTTTGGTTACATTATATGACAAAGACTAAAGATGCCATTTTAACATATAAAATTTCTATTTTACAAAGTTAAAACTATGGGATGATATACATATGTGTATAAAATGCTGTTTTCTGTGGAGGTTGTTTAAAATCAACGTACTGTGAAAAAATGCTTAAACAAAAGGCGAGTTAAAAACAGTTGGATAACATTTGAACTGCGTTTAGGTGCAGACCATGACATTCTAATCGTAAGGTGGACCACTTTCACCTTCACTAAAATGGGAATGGTCTGCACTGTATTCGCGAAGTGTAGACGAGAATGACTGTGGTCGTGAGAGGGGATTTCTGAGTGATAAATTAGGATAGTTTCTACTGTTGACGAAATGGAAGATATTGTTAGATACGAGAAAATTCGAGTGGTTACCATTGGGATATATGAATTATACAAGACTGGAGATGGGGGAGGTAGGGGTAGAGAAAAAGGTTTGATATAAGGAAACTGTGTAGGAGAAAGGGTGGAAAGAATCTGGTGGATTCAGAGTTGGTAATATGGGTATATTTCTGGACGGAGTTTATTTTCCAGATTTCATATGGAAACACCATATAGGCTAGAATCTAGCGTATCTCAAAATAAATAAACTCTCCATTCTTATAAAAATGAAGAGATATTGTAGCTGCAAAAGGCTACTTCTTTATTAGATACCTAAATATTAGAAGGAAGATGTTATCTAGGTTTTCCTGTACGTTGCTGTGTGTTTCTTAAAGGTAAAATACATGCTCTCAGAGAACTATCCCTTCATACACTCCTCTAAATCATAAAATATGGGATACATTCGTTGAACTAAAAATACTTTGGTGGCCACCCGTAAACCACAAAATAATCTTGTTACGGAAACGTCGTGCACTTAATGACAGTGTTTTCAACTTTGTGCAGTACGCTGTCGGCTTATTTGACATAGCAGTGCAGTTACTTATACACGTAAATATAATAAACAATTTACTAACAATGATGTGGAAATCAAACCAAATCAAATCAAATCAAATCAGATCAAATAACATAAATTTTGTCTAACAAATACATAACTTTATGTTTTATTTCAGCATGTCTTCGAACTGTTTACCTTGGAGTGAAAGGCACATTTGCCATGACGGTAGAAAGAAAGATGAGCAGACATAATTACTATAGATGTTATCGTAGTTCTCGCACTGACAATTAGATAACACGTCATCTGGCGTAGTTGGAGCTTCGTCATAGACTGCATTTTTGAGTGCTCCACAAAAAAAAAATAATTAAAGAGGAGTGAAATCGGGGGCCCTCGCAGCCCATTTTACAACAGAACTTCTTTTTCCAACGTCCAGGAAAGTTATTATGAAGTATTTGCTTTGCTACTCGGGACCAGTCAGCTGTTCTACGGTGTGTCACAGCCAAAAACACTGTCTAATATCTAGTGGTACCTAAGTACCTCGTCTGGAAAAGGCGGCAGAATGCTACAAGAAAGTTTGCATGAGAATTTCCATTTAGCACGCCTGGGATGAAGTAAAGTCCCACAATATAATTAAGAACCATACGTTTATGCTTCATGGCCGTTGATGTTGAACCTGATGAAGATAGTGTGGGTTTTCGGCTGGCCATTATTGATTTTATGCAAATTTACATTAGTATGATTAGAGAATGTCGCATCATCGGAAAAGAGCACACGGTGGAAAAATGAAGGGTAGTCTCTCAGCTAATGAAGTGCAAAAATTCTAAACTGTATTAGAAATTACGCTCATTGAGAGCCTGTCGCAATAGTGGATGGTAGGGGTCGAATTTCTGTCGATGTAAAGTGTGAATGACACTCGTCTGATTCCGCATTCCTTGACAATATATCTCGTTCCACTGTGCGAATTCTTGAGTGTCGTATTCAGAACAACTTCTGCGTGTTCTCTGGCAGTTGCAGTCGTCTTTCTTGTACTCATTTTGGCGTTCAAGCTGCCCGTCCGCTCTAGCTTCTTAATAATGCATTCAATTGCCCGGTGCGTCGGACTTTGATGATGTGGATAGACAGCCAGAAATCCTATATCCAAGAAAACAGGCACCATATATGACACTTATTTGTCTATGTGAAATAGAATCGTCATAAAGTCTGTACGATATGTGCTAGGATGTTCAAACTGCACGATTGGCCATGTGCCATTGTCGGAATTCGTATACGCATACGCATGGTTTAGCGGGGAAGCCCACTTTCATTTGGGGGACAGAGATAATACTTATGATAAATGTAATGCTTTCCTTAACACATTTATTACGCTGTTTGGAATTCGCTTTCCGTTAGAACGCTCAAAACAGGGTACTTCCAGTAACAGTCAGCCAGGGTAGCTGGCAAAGGGGATAAGACTACCATGTAGAAGAAATCGGGAATTGTATCAAAATGTTAGAAGCAGTTAGAATTAAGATGCAGTAACTCATTACAAACACTACTGTAAGGCTCTGAAAATTGTCATTAAAGAGGAAAACAGTATGTGGTACGCAAAAAGAATAGCAAACTCTTGGGATAAATTTGGAACCATCTGGTCAGTCGTGAAGGAAGTGTCTGGTCAGCAGCAGCAGGAAGAGGATATAATGTCAGTGCATAGTAGAAATGTTTCTGTCACTGATAAGTTAGATATATGTGCAGTATTCAGTAATCACTTTCCGAATATAGCAGGTGAACTAAACAGAACCCTTGTTTCTACAGGTAATCATATAACATTGTCTGAAAATCGAGGCTGTTACCTGAAATGATCATCCATGATACTTCCAAAGGGGAGATTGAGTCAATAATTAAATCACTAAAGACTAAGGTCGCTTGTGGATATGATGGGCAATTTAGAACAATTCTGAAGTACTGTTCTCCATATGTTAGTTCAATACTAAGTCACATTTGTAATTTTTACTTTCAGAATGGTCAGTCTCCTGACAGATTAAAGTACTCAGTAGTGAAACCACTTTATAAAAAAGGATGATACTGTCGTTTATCGGTTAGTGAAGTAAACAGAGGATCATAAGCAACTGCAAAGCGATTTAGATAAAATTTCTACATGGTGAGAAAATTGGCAATTGACACTAAATAAAGAAAAGTGTGAAGTAATACTCATTACCACTAAAAGAAATCCGCTGAACTTCAATTACGCGATAAATCAGACAAACCTTAAGGTCGCCAATTCTACCAAATACCTAGGAGTTACAATTACGAACAACTTTGACTGGAGAGCACACATAGAAAATATTGTGGGAAAGGCGAACCAAAAGTTACGTTTCCTTGGCAGAACGCTTCGAATATTCACCAACTCCACCAAAGAGACTGCCTACATCAGACTTGTGCGTCCTCTCCTGGAGTACTGTTGCCCCTTGTGGGACGCTCACCAGGTGGGAATGACGGAAGACATTGAGAAGGTTCAGAGAAGGGCAGCTCGTTTTGTTTTATCACGTTACGGGGGAGGGGGGGGGGAGCGTCACGGAAATGTTGCACGAATTGGGGTGGAGATTATTAAAAGAAAGACGTTATTCATTGCGGCGTGATTTGTTTGCGAAGTATCAATCACCGACTTTTACTTCTGAATGTGAATATATTTAGCTAGCACCCACCTACTTAGATCGACTCCATATTTCTGGATTTCCGGAAGGCTTTTGACATTGTACCTCATAAGCTGCTTCTAATGAAATAGCGTGCTAATGGCATATTGCCCCAATTGTGTGATTGGGTCCACGATTTCCTATCAGAAAGTACACAGTTCGTAGTAATTGACGGTAAGTTATCGAGTAAAATAGAAGTGATATCTGGCCGTCCACAGGGTTCCCTTCTCTTCCTACGATTTAGGAGACAATCTGAATAGCTCCCTTAGACTGTTAGTGGATGATGCTGTCGTTTATCGGTTAGTAAAGTCAACAGAGGATCAAAAGCAACTGCAAAGCGATTTAGACAAAATTTCTACATGGTGCGAAAATTGGCAATTCACACTAAATAAAGGAAAGTGTGAAGTAATACACATGACCACTAAAAGAAATCCGCTGAACTTCAGTTACGCGTTAAATCAGTCAAATCTTAAGGTCGTAAATTCTACCAAATACCTAGGAGTTACAATTACGAACAACTTAGACTGGAGACAATACATAGAAAATATTGTGGGGATGGCGAACCAAAGGTTACGTTTCATTGGCAGAACGCTTCGAAAATGCAGCAGCTCCACCAAAGAGACTGCCTAAATCACACTTGTGCGTCCTCTCCTGGAGTACTGTTGCCCAGTGTGGAACCCTCACCACGTGGGACTGACGGAAGGCATTGAGAAGGTTCAAAGAAGGGCAACTAGTTTTGTTTTATCACGTTACAGGGGGGAAAGCGTCACGGAAATGTTGCACGATTTGAGGTGGAAATCATTAAAAGAAAGACGTTATTCGTTGCGGCGAGATGTATTTACGAAATTTCAATCACCGACTTTTACTTCTGAATGTGAAAATATTTTGCTAGCACCCACCTACATAGGAAGACATGACCATCCCAATAAAATCAGAAAAATCAGATCGAAAACGGAACGATTTAGGTGTTCTTTCTTCCCGCGCGCTATTAGAGAATGGAACGGTAGATAGAAGTTATGAAAGTGGTTAATGAACCCTCTGCCAGGCATTTACATGTGATTTGCAGAGTATCTATGTAGATGTAGATGTAGAAAAAGGGGTAATGGAGACAACTATAGAACTATTTCTATGCCATAGGTTTTTTCTAAAGTTATTGAAAAGGCTGTATATACAAGATTAATTGATCATTTCAGTTCACATAATTTGTTGTCAAACGTAAAGTTTGGTTTTAGAAGTGGTTTAACGACTGAAAACGCTATATTATCGTTTCTCTGAGAGGCAATTGATGGGTTAAATAAAAGGCTACAGACATTAGGCGTCTTCTTTGATTTAACAAACGCGTTTGATTGTGTTGATCACAAAATATTGTTGCAAAAGTTGGACCATTATGGAATACGAGGAGTAGCTCAAAATCGCTTCACCTATTACTTTAATTACAGACAGCAAAGGTAATTCTCCGCAGTGCGCAGTGGGGCACGTTAAGTGTGGGGTGTCCCAGGGGTTTGTATTGGGACCACTGCTGTTACTTATTTAGATAAATGATATGCCTTCGAGTATAACAGGTGAATGTACAATATTTTTGTTTGCTGATGATACCAGGTTGGTAATGAATGATGTCGTTTGTAATATTGACACAGTATCAAATAATGCAGTTCAGAAGATAATTTCATGGCTTGTAGAAAACAAATCGATATTGAATCACAGTAAAACTCAGTTTTTACAATTTATTACACATAATTTACGAAAGCTGACATTCTGATTGCACATAATGTGCATATGATAAGTGAGACTGGACATTTCAAATTTCTATGTGTTCTGATAGACAGTAAGCTGTCGTGGAAAGCCCGGGTTCAGGATCCTGTTGCAAAACTAAATTTTGCTTTATTTACTATTAAAGTAAGTGATTTCTCAACACGAAAAGTATTCTGCTAGGCTCACTTTCATTAACTGATGACATACGGCGTTATTTTATGGGGTAACTTGATTGATACAAAAAGGATATTTTTGGCTCAGAACCGGGCTGTTCGGGTAATATGTGGTGTAAGTTCACGAACGTCATGTCGAACCCTTTTCAGAAGTCTGAGAATCTGACAGTGGTGTCAAAATACGTATTTTCTTTAATGCCGTTTGTTGTTAATATCAGGTTATTCCCACGAGTTAGTAGCTTTCACTCGGTGAATACTAGACAGAATTCGAATCACCATTTTCATCACACCACCTTGGCACTTGTGCAGAAAGGTGTGCAGTATTCTGCAGCATCAATTTTCAATAAGCTGCCACAAGAACTCAAGAATCTTAACACTAACCCAAGTCAAACAATTAAACCAATTCCGTTTTTTAATTAATTAATTAATTATTTTCCGTTATCGATTCTTTTCACTTAAGATTGTCGGGTGCGTAGAACTACTTAAAGTTTTTCTATTACAATTCTTGTGTTAAAATTCATGTATTGACTTGTTCCATGACCATGGAGTCTTACTCCTAAATTAGGTCCTGCGGAACAGAAAACCATATTATTATTATTATTATTATTATTATTATTATAAAAACCACATATCGCGATCGGGAAGTCTCTTCACCCTCAGCTGGTCATTGTGTGATGCGCAATGCCCAGTCTCGGAATAAGCGGCGCGATATTCCTTGATGTCACTAACGAAGGGAACGGTACATGAATGAGTTGGGAGATCATGTCATATCTATTGTCTAAAGGGAACCTGATTTCGGCGTGGATCATGCAAGACGGAGCCCGGTCCGTTAGAAGCAAGAGAGTACTTGAGGTCTTGGAGCAGCACCGTGGCTATCGCATTCTGTCTCTGGGGTACCCAGAGGACACTGGGATGGACCTCAACTGGCCGAAATATTCTACGGACCTAAACACATGCGATTCCTCTTTGTGGGGCTGTATCAAAGGCAATATGTACAGAAATAACACTAAAACCACCACTTACCTTAAAATACCCAACCAGGATGTCATCGACAGTATTGATATTCCGACTCTTAAACGAATCATGCAGAATTTGGTTATTCGTTTGCGTCACGGAGGGCAGATATATCGTAATATCATACCCTAAATCCGAGTTTCTGAACTAACGTTTACATGTTGAATAAAATGTGTGCACGCAGTATTTTGTAAGTAACTTACGTTTGTTTTCATATAGTCCAATAATTGTAACCTGTATAATTAGGGAGAAGACCTCAAATAATCATTTCTTCAATGCAGAAGCACACCAACTCCAAACTCGTAAGGGAGTCGGCATAATGGCGCGAGAGCGGAGTATTAATGGGCAGTGATACTACGTTCAGTAGCGTGTGGATATGATGACAACTTTAGTATGACAGGAGGAATGCAAGGGTAGCCATTGTGGTCGCGGTGATCGCTGTGTCCAAGTGGCGTATTGGTCCGCGCGGCTGCCTACAAAGAAGGAGGATCCCTGTTCGAATGCCGGCTGGGATACCTTATGATCTGCGACGATCAACAGAAATGATATCCGTTCCCGTAGACTAGTGGTCAGCGTGTTGGGTTGCGACGCAGGATGCACGCGTTTCGTTTCCTGGTGGGGCCGGAGATTTTCTGCGCTCGGAGGCTGGATGTTGTGTCGTCCTCATAATCATTCACCCGCAAGACGCCGAAGTGGAGTCAGCTAAAAAGACTTGCACCAGGCAATCTGAACATGACCCCACTTGGGGTCTAACGGCCATAAATGCCACACGGTATCATCATGGCCAGAAATGATCGTCGAAATGCGTCAGCTCTTACACTTCGATGATGCGCAGTTGTGGAAACTTCTGTAACGAATTGATTTAATACAGTGCCCACTAGCAGCTAACCTCGAAAATTTCTTACATAGCCGTATACCAATGTTCTGGTTTGATAGCAATTCTTTTAAATTCACAATATAAAAGTACAGGAGGTGTACAAAAAAAATGAACACCTAACATAAAAATGTGTATTTGTTAGTAAGCAGTTAGCCCACGAATGGTCTTCAGAACAGCCGTACCTTTCCAAGAAACAGATGCGTAAAGTGTCTTTATAGTTTTCAACAGAAATTCATCCATTACTGAACCGAAACATCCGTCAATTACTTCAACGATGTAGTACCTGTACATTGGTCCTCATCCTCTGTTCTAGAATCTCCAAAAACGGTTCAGTTATATTAGGACATGAAGGTTTTGATGGCCTGGGGAGACGTTTGATAATTTTCTAATGCTGTACAAAGCACACCTAAACCTTTTTCACTGTATGTGTGGACGCACTGTCTACATGTAATCCGGTAGTGTTTGTTAGCAGTGTGTTAGTCATAGTAAAGATCTAGTTAAGAAGGACAGAAAGATATTAATTCACAGTAATCCGACCAATCAAGATAGAAACACTTGAATACCATGTTACAGATGCTAAAAACATGACGCAACGTACACTACGCTTGACTGTAGGAACATTCATGTCGTATCGTAAGCTTCTTTTGGAGTTTTCGACACATAAACCCGAATGTTTGTAGGAATCATTGTAAACAATGATTCATCGGACCACGCAACTTAATCACAGTCATCAAGTGTCCAGGTCTTCTGATCGTGCCACAACTTGCTTCGCAATTTCTGACTTTAAGTGTTTAATTTTCCAGTTGCTTTTTCCGTGGTAGTTTAATGTTGTCTAGTCAGAATATTTCTTAATGCTCGTTGGCTGTTTTCAATTACCTTCGTGTTTTGCCTACTATACCTCATTGATAGTGACGTTTTACCTTGTTTTGTGTACGCTGTCATTACTTAGGATGCTGCCGTTAAGGAAATGTTGAACAGTGCAACCATTTTCGTCACAGAAGTTCGGACAACTGCACATCATCGAAATCTGAGAGGTGACGCATTTCGCCGATCATCTGTGTTAAGCGTCGTTGATAAAAAGGTATAATACATTAAAAGGTCGTGTCCAACACAACGTTCGTCAATCATGCATAGCGGTCGCGTTTCAGTGTGATAACGGACGAAGTGGTGCCAGTTTTTAACGGTATGTAATGAACTTCTTTGTGTTCATATTAATTTGTCCAATCCCATATAAAATGCACTTTTCTGGTATAGTTGAATAGGGTATAATTAAACAGTGATCAAAACACGGAAACTGACGGCACAGTTAAAACCACTTGAAAAACAAGTGAATTGCGCTCGAACAAAGGAGACGACACACTGATGTCTTAGCGGAACATTTTCAATTTCACTAAATCGAGTAAGGCTTTGTTGGTAACCTGTTGAGATCATAGGTGGCCGTGGGAGATTGGAGAGTGATGAATGTGGATGGTAGGGTGGTGTGTTGTGTTGGCGAGATGAGACTGACTAATATTGGTAAATATGAATCGAACATTAGTGAGGTCTGTGAGGTTGGCGTATGTGGAATAGATGTGATACAAGACAATTTTTCCCGCCGGAGGCTCAATTCCTTCCTCGGGTCCCGTGATGTGTGTTGTCATTAGTGTAAGTTAGATTAAGTAGTTTGTAATTCTAAGAACAGATTACCATAGCAGTTTGGTCCAATATGTTTACAAACATTGGTACATTTCAACATTGGAGTGTTGAATAACTCGGATAGGGTTGCTAATTGAAATTTCTTTGTGAGATGATGCGGAGTTTTTCCTATGGAAGGCTTGGTGGAATGTGTAGGAAGAAAGACGGAAGCACAGCAGGATTGTAAAGGATGGTGGGGTGTCAGTAGCCTTTTTGGAATCGAATTTGCAAATAATGCAGTATATTCGTAGGTTTTTAAAATGTGTGAGGAAAGGTGGGAACGTCATGAGTTTGCTTTAATTATTTCTTGTATTTTTTTTAAATATGAAAAATATTTATAAAAAGTGGAAGAGTGTATTTCTGTTTACAGAACAGTGAAATTTTTAAACTCTACAAATGAGTGATTCATGGTGACTCTTTAGGAAGCCGTCAATATCGAAAGCAGGTGACTCGTATAGGGGGCGTCAGGTAATGAATTTCCAATAATCGGGGATTTACCGGCGGTGAGTGTATAATGCACGTGCCGGTGGTACACAACGCCTCGTCAGAGTGCACGCCGCTAATTAGACTTGGCAGTGGCGTAGGCGCTCCGATCGGTTCACCGCCACGCAGCGCCACCTCAACGACGGACCGTTTCCATGCTTGCGCCACCATCCGCGTCCGCAAACAGTCGCACGCGTGAGTATATTTTCTGTCAGCAAATAGCAAAGCTGCTAGCATGTACTACCTCGACACGCGTCTTCTGCCGTAGCCAAATAGTACCCTACGCGAGCTTTCTTAAGCGGGCCTCCTACCTTCCACACGTCAGACAGAAGATAGCGAGCCACAGTGGACATGCGACAGCTGTATTTCAGCGAGTTACGTTCCAGTCAGAGTATATATATATATATATATATATATATATATATATATATATATAAAATTGTCGAACATGTATGCTCAGAGGATATTCTTTGTAAAATCAAGTACTTTGTATCGTGACGTATCCAGTTATGTGTATTGGTATCAACGTATCAAGAAGCCTTGTCTAAATTATTAATCATTGTAATATTGTAGCGAAGCTTGCAAGATTTACACCAGTTATGTTCATTTCTATGTTTACACAAAAAAAGTGTACTATCCTTTTAATTTGCCGAAACTGTCAGTTACTCGGCCGTGTCAGTTACAAGATAAATCTGCGAGCAAATACGCTACTGTCATAGATCATGTGATTACTATTCGTCCTGACATGTCGGAGAGCAATCACACAGTAGTTCTCGAATGACTCCGTGACCTAGAATGGGACTGCTACCATTAAAGATTTGAATGATTAGAACAATTTTCCAGCACTTGTTTACCCCAGCATAATAGCTTTCTTACAAAAGTATCTTATTTGTCAGTTTGAAGTGTACTGCAGCATTCAACATATGTTACTTGAACGAAATATTTACAAACATCGTCTTTTGCAGGGATATTAAATAAATTCAATGGCAAAATTAAAAATTTTTGCAGGACTCGGAGTCGAATCCGGATTTTTCGCTTCGGGCGACGGTCACCTTAAGCAATTTTGCTATCCATGCACGTTTTCCGTCCTGCCCAAACTCTTAATTGATCACATACTATGATCTTGCTCGCAGCCTATCTGTTTTTCCGTAAGGGATCAAATGTTTCGCTATGGAATATCCGAACGGTGTAAGGAACCTTATTGCGGAACGCGCATTTGCTCTCTGTCGAAGGATCGAGTCTTCTCTCGGGCATGGGTGCATTTGTTTTTCTTACGTTGGTATAAGTAGTTTGTAAGCCTAGGGAGTGATAACCACAGTAGTTACGTCCCATAGATTTACTAACATCCGAACCTTTGGCTCACTTTAGGTTGCGGTAGTAACACTAAAAGTGGGACTTTGCAATCTTCTTTTGACAGCTCGAAATTTAAATGAAAATAACGGCTTAACCGTTCATCCGACACATATATTGAATACATGAATTTGTAGAGGAGAAAATTATCTACAACTTTGCTCTGTTATGTTATTTTCCTATTTCGCATCGTTTCAGATATCAAATGTTCAAATGTTTGTACAGTTTATGGGACTTAACTACGGGGTCATCAGTCCCTAAACGTACAAACTACTTATGAACTACTTACGAACTAGGACGGCACAAATATCCATGCCCGAGGGGGGATTCGAACCCCCGACCGTAGTGGCCGTGCAGACCGTGACTGAAGCGCCTTCGTCCCCGCGGACACCGCGGCTGGCGTTTCAGAGATATCTGCAAAAGTAAAGGCGATTTTACGATATCTGTCTGTCTGTCTGTCTGCCCGTAGCGTGTTCCCACTTTTTCAGTCGAACCGTTCAAACGATCAGCACCAAATTTTACAGACATAACTGTAGGCCGCCAGAGACCACAACCTAATTTGTTCAAATTTTTTGAATAAAAAATACGTTAGTAACACCAAAAAAGCCATTTGTAATATAATTGTAATTGCAAACGAACCGATCATCTGACACGAAAATTTAATAACCTAATTTGTAGAGGGTTAGAAACCTGCCACTACCAAACTTTTTTTTCTCCTTTTTTCCTAAAAGGGTCTCGGGCACTCTTATTAATTAAATAGAGCTATGTTATTCAATGTTTAGAGTTGTGCATATGTAAGAATGCTCTCTCTAAAATGCGTGTTTGTTCTATTTCGTGAACATGCCGTGAAATACGTAACAACGAATTGAATAATGGTCTTCTGAAGCATATGGACGTAAACTGGGGGAATACTGCTAATAATTAGCATTCTGAACAAAGTGCTGATGCAGGTAGTTTCGTATATAAAGGAAGTCCTAGATTTCTGTGGCAAGTGTAGCTCCTTAATAAAACGGAAGGGAAGTGTATACATTGCAAAAAAATACCTTGTTTATTTTATTTCTAGGCGTTTATTCACTACTTATGATATATTGAAAGTCATTAATTAGAATAATGCATCTATTAAAATGTTTGTATTCGACATGGATGGGAAGGACGCTTTTAACGTACATGGTATTACATATCCCGTAGTTCAGATATGACTTGGATCTTTGTTCTGTGCTAAAATAAAGAGCAAATATTCTATTTGAAACCGTGATTACGTTTTCTTTTACAGCTAAAATCACAAACGGAATAAGTGAGGTAATACTGAATTACACTTAAATCTAGTACTTAATATATATACAAAGTAAGTACTATCATTACGTCATTGACAACAGTCATTGTAACAGTATCTCCCCAGTTTATGTACATGTTTAAAATTCGTGGGTATGTATTTCTCGAAACAGAACAGATGTACTTTTCAGAGAAAGCGCTGTTACCTTTGAACAACTTCGAATATTGCAGAAGAAAACAAGAGTGCGAAACAAGAGTGTGTGAAAACCTTATAGGAAGCAGCAGGGAAAAATTGTCAGTGGTGGTTCGGAGAGATTGATGCTTTGCGGTCGTTTATTCATGTTCGTTCTAGGTTGTTCGTTGTGAATTTTACTATGTTTTTTATTACAGATGGAGTTGAACAAACACCGCCTGAAGAGAAGGCCTGAGCGCTGCCGTGCCACTTCACGTCACGCAGAGTAGGTCGCGATCGCGTAGCTCACTGGGTGGCTGATGGGGCACAGCCAACCGCCTCACAGTGGCCAGCCAGTGAGCTAAGCGTTCGGGACCTACTCTGCGTGACGTGGCACGGGAGAGCAGAAGCTTTCTCTTTAGGTGGTGTTAGGTGAACCGACTTTCGTTTTCTCTCTTTTCATTGGTTCTTCGGTTTGAACGGGTACTTTGTGGACGTCCTATTTTGATCGTTTCCCACGTTTCGGATAACACAGTTTTCTCGTTACAGAGGACGTCGAGCTACCATGCCAGCAACCCTCTGATACAGCGCACTGAGCCACCGTGCCCTAGCAAGGTTGGAACCACCGTCTAACATATCCGTACATCACAAACTGATTCCTCGCCTATTACGCTATGGCGAACAGCTGCGAGAGTAATCTTTGATTTTCGTACCATCTATGGCAAGTGTTAACTAGCTAACCTACATTATATTATAATTCATTGTCCTAAGAACGACGTGTTTTTGATAATTTTCAGTGCGCTATTGCTTTGAAATGACAACGCTTGAGTTACAATAAGAAAATCAGCTAGTAGAGAAAGCAAGAAGGCATACGCAAAAGAGATTTTGAGGCGAAGGATGTCACGTGACTGATTTACGAACGCCATATCTACGCTGTGTTCCATCCAGGCTATAGCCACTCGTCCGAACGCCAAATGTACGCCACATTCGTTCCATGCTATAGTTATTCGTAACCAGTACACGCAAAGAAAATAAACTTTGAACTACCAAGGCAAGACAGGTGATAATATTTTAACGGAAAAATATAATGAAAACGTGGGAGAGATATTAAAATGATAGTTCAAAGGGGTAAAAGTTAAAAAAAAAAAGTCAAAGCTAAACTCAAATGTAATATAATTTTGGCTGTTTGTTAAAATATGCTCAGAAATAATATTACGTGTTGGGTGCATAGATTTTACCACAGTAGTAGAGTCGTAATCATATCACCATAATTTTTTACCGGTCGGACGGAGACGCATGACACGGTTGCGGAACAACAAGGCGCCACCCTTTCAACTGCGATTGGTAGCCATATCGACGGCGCGACAAGCGCCGTGAGAGTTCGTCCTCACGTCCAGCTACTCTGCTTAAAACAATTAGGGGATCGGGTGAGATAATATATATGTGGTGTCGCACAAGTCTAAAGTGCGCGCCGCCTACTTTCGCCGCGCGCCGCCATGCACGCACGGCGCGGCGTTATTACGACGTCAGCCACGAGCGCCCTCTGTGACAACTCCGCTCGTGGCCAACACTGAACGACATCGTTTACTTGGGACTGAGATAGTAACCAGTTAACACTTCGGAATCAGATAGGCACCAGTGAAGTCTTGGCTATCGGACAGGCACTAGGCAGGCCTCTAGCTCTACTATGAATCAGCATTCTGCAGTACTGAGCTATGTAAAAGTTAAGTATTACTAAGTCTCTAAGAAATATGTATCTCGTTCTAATTTACTCTAGTGTTTCTAGTTTCTGCTGTCCCACTGGCTGGTCACCTCCTACCTGCATAAGCGTGCATCCTTTATTCCTGTACCGGTCTTTCTACTCGGCCACCGATACCTACGACGGAAACGAGACACAAATGCGGCGACGAGGCTGTGACACACACACACACACACACATATATATATATATATATATATATATGTGTGTGTGTGTGTGTGTGGTGTGTGTGTGTGTGTGTGTGTGGTAACGTACTTTATTCAGATATTGGTTACAATTGTAATTTGTGTGTGATACAGTACGATATTTTGCTGCCTCAACTCTTTACTTGAGGTTTATATGGCGTTTCCTTACAGCGACGCACCTTGTTCTCGATGGCGTCTAATATCGTGTGTGTGATCACCTCCGACGCTCACTACAATTCCACACCTGTGTGGCATGGGCAGTATGAGGTTATCAATCAGTTTTTGAGGGATATTTCGCCGTTCTTCGGGCATGCCCTCCCTCGGGCATGGTGTTTTTCTTAGATTAGTCGAATTAGATTGTAAGTGTAGGATTTGATAAAATCATTATTTCAGTCACATAGATTTACAAACATATGATCCTTTATTTACTTGTTTATTTTATAACACAGACACAATAGATCTCCGTGCGTAGATGCCATATTCCGGATGGTTATTTCGGACTGTTTGTGTGGACATTTGGCGTACTGTTTCTGCCTGGATGATGAGCTCCAGCTGAGTTGCATTCAACCTCCTGTATCGACGAGCTGTTAACCGGAGATATCGCTCATATCTTGCTGATGTCACCCGTGGACGACCTTGCTTTCTTTTAACGGTTCCTGTTTGAAATCACCTCAAGGTCCAGTAAATTACACTTCGGGACACTCCAACCGCTGCAGCTGCAGCTTTCCCATGTCTCTGTTCGTTTCCACCTTTCCCTTTCTCGGCAATGCTTTTTGCAAGGAACCCTCTGTCATGTGCCATACGAACATGTATGTATTTTGTGACCTTCCTCTTGGTATAAGTGTCGCGTGTGCAAAAATTCATTAAGATCTGAGAAAACCTATTCATTTTGTCAAAGTTTGTATGTTAAGTACCCTCCACCGTGTACCGAAAGACGTTTTATGTAAACAGTGACGTTCCTCTTGTTCTTATGGTGAAGTGTGCAAAATTTCATAAATATCGGGACAAAACTATAGATCTGTATGCATAGAAACACAGAGTCACATTTAAAAACGCAAATTTTCCAGTTTTATTTCATACAATTTGTGTTCTGAGAGTAACGAAAAGAACAAAAAGAAGACATGTGAATTCGGTCGAGCCGTTCTCAAGTTATGGCGCGACCAACATACTTATGGATCCATTTTTATCTTGCAAGATACTCTCCCCTATGCACCGTATGAAACTTTACGTAGACTGTGACCTTCCTTTTGAAAATCAAGCGTTCAAAGTTTCGTGAAGGTCGGAATGAAACTGTAGATTTTGTCAGTCTGTAGAAAAAGTATCCTCCGCCATGCACCTTCATTCCGTCCTATCGTAAATACTTTCTTAGCTAACATCTTCCACCTTTAAACTACATACCGGCAAAATTTCATCTTCATAGGTGCAGTAGTTTTAGAGATTTCGTGTTTCGTCAGTGAGTGAGTGACTGACCTTTAGCTTTTATATATATAGAGATATTTCATGAATTATGGGTCCTACAGAGACATTATTTAACAGGTTCGTAGAGGGAAATATTGGGAAACTGCCTGCGATGTGTGTTGTAAATTGATTTGGTAGTAAAGACGTAGTAAATTACAACCTCATACTCTTTAGGGCAAAGTTTCATGTATTTCAATGTGTTTGACGTCATAGCACCTGACCTATATGTCGTAATACGATATTATTTCGAAGCTACATCCAGTGATGCATATTCAAAACGTTTGCAAAATACGTCGTGAATAGATTTAGCAGGAAAGACGTAACAAATCAAAACGTCATGCGTGATGTGGGGTTTTTTCATTAAAGTATTTGTTTATTACCCCATATCTCATGAACTGTGTGTCGTACTATGATAAAATTTCTAACGTACGTTCAGTGTTATGTGTGTATACTGCCTGTAACATTTCTCGTGAATACAATCAATAGTTTACGAGTAATAAATTGCAACGTCATGCCAAATGCCGTACTTTTACTCCATGAACGCCGAAAAAGTAGTAAGTGACAAACTTTTTTCCTATCATCATTTTGCTGGGGTTGTCAGCGAGAAAAAGTTTCCTGGAGGTTTTAAATTATGTTTGAGGTTTGTTTCAAGTCGCTAAGTCCTCTCCTTCTCAAATAGTGCACTGATAAAGTCACGCTATCACGTGCCACAATGCGGGTACGTGTTCATTGTTTATGACTTCATACCTCCTGAACTATCGGCCCTAAGCAAAATCCTTTCTTAGTTTACGTCTTTTACCGATCAACTACATTCCTTCCAAATTTCAGCTTCATAGGTGAAGTAGTTTTTGAGATTTCGTGTTTAGTCAGTGAGTGAGTGTCTGAATGAGTGTCCTTTCGTTTTTATATAGATACAGCTTTCCTTGAGACGGAAAAGCTTCAGTCTGTGAATCGGCACGGGTTTAGGAAACATCTTTAGTGTGAAACTCAGCTTGCCCTTTTCTCACATGATATAATGTGAGCCATGGATGAAGGGCAACAAGTAAATTGTGTTTCGATTTCGAAAATGCGTTGACGCGGTGCCGCTCTGCAGATTGCTAACGAAGACACGAGCATATGGAATAGGTTCACAGATTTTTGACTCGCTGGAAGACTTCCTAAGTAATAGAATGCACTACGTTATTCTCGACGGCGAGTGTTCACCAGAGACGAGTGTATCGACAGCCATGCCTCAGGGGAGTGTGATAGTACCCCTATTATTTTATATCTATGTAAATGATCGGATGGACAGAGTAAGTTGTAATTTTCGGCTGTTTGCTAATGATGCTGAGGTGTATAGGAGAGTGTCGTCATTAATTGATTGTAATAGCATACAGGATAACTTAGACAAAATTTCTAGGTGGTGTGAAGAATGGCAGCTAGCTCTAAATGTAGCCGCGGTGGAGTAGCCGAGTGGTCTAAGGCGCCTCGCAGCGGAGCGCGCGGTAGCTCGCCATCGGAGGTTCGAGTCCACCCTGGGGCATCGGCGTGTGTGTGTTGTCCTTAGGTTAGTTTACCTTAGTTTAAGTTGTTTGAAAGCTACGGACTGATGACCACGCAGTTTGGTCCGATAGATTTACAAACATTTGAACATTTAGCTTTAAATGTAGGAAAATTTAAAGTGATCCACATGACTAGGAAAAACAATCCTATAATGTTTGAATACAGCATTAGTAATGAGCTTCTTAACACATTCAAATATCTAGGCGCTACATTACAGGACGATATGAAATGAAACGAACTTGTAAGGACAGTTGTGAGTACGGCGGACCGCAGACTTTGGTTTATTGGAAGAATTTTGGGAAAATGTACTTCATCTGTAAAGGAGACCGCGTATAAAACACTTCTGCGACCACGTCCTGAGTATTGCTCAAGTGTTTGGGACTCGGAGCAGATCTATTTCAAGGAAGAGGTAGAAGCAGTTCAGGGGTGAGTAGCTAGGTTCGTTACTGGTAGGTTCGACCATTGTGCGAGCGTCACAGAAATGCTCCGGGAACTGAAATGGAAATCGCTGAAGGAAAGGTGACTTTTACTCGTGAAATTCCGTTGAAGAAATTTAGAGGGCCGGAATTTGTAGCTGATTGCAGAACGATGTTGCTGCTGCCTACTTTTATTTCGCGTAAAGATCACAAAGACAAGATAAAAGGGATTAGGCTTCGTACAGAGACATATAGACATTTTTTCCCCTCGCTTCCTTTGGGAGTGCAATAGGAAAGGAAATGCGTAATAGAGGTACAGTGTACCCTCCGCCACGCACCTTACGTTGGATTGCGGAATATGTACGCAGATCTGGATGGAGAGCACGGTCCTAGCAAACGCAGCGGGACGTCACGGACTTCGGCGATACCACAGGGTATCTCTACCAAGCCTACACATACTTCCATTCCTTGTTGCTTGCTTTCTCCCGGTGCCAATCATTTTCATTAATAATTCTGTGATTTTGTTTATCCAGAAGAGCTGTAATTATTTTGTTACCAGACGGTCACTGTTGTGTTGACGTCAATAAATCCTGGGTGTTGATCTGAACGTGTCTTCGGCTGTTATCTCCCTAAGTGATATACAACAGGCGGCATGTCTGAAAGAATAGACGACACATGAATAAATATGTTACTTGACCTGGTATAATCAAATGCAACTTACTTTTTGAATTCTATTCGTAGCTTTAAACGTTTCACAACATAAGTATATTGTAAGAAATGCAACTCATTGGAATAAATATATTTCTTGTAACAACTCAAGTATCTATAACTCGACCATGTTGTTTATTAAGATTATGTCAATGTTTAACTCATAGCAATCAGTAAGTTTAACACCCGTATGCCTTATAAACCTCGCTAAAAATTCTATAATTACCAAAGAGTAGGACTATCGGTGATGTTTCTAAACACACTACCTGGAAAACAGGGGAAAATCACCCGGCAGGAAAAACTTGATTTGAGTGATTATGAAATTGAATCATGAGTACATAAAATTTGGTACTCCGAGCCCAGCTATTAATAGAACGTTAACACCGTCTGCGATGCACCTATGTACTGTCTGAGGTATCATTTTATTTCAAAAAAATCGCTTAGGCTGACTACGGAAAATATGAGATATAAAAAGACTTTTGTAGTTGGCATCCACAAAAGAGTAATACGAAAGAGAGATATAAGTTTTATTGCTAAATGTTTCCAGTAAATTAGTTCTAGAACCATAGTGGGCAACCGAGTTGAGACTGCTGCAGCCAGCAGGTTGCAGGGACTGTTTATTCACGTAGCCGAGCCAGCGCCGAGCGTAGCGGTAATGCTGCGAGGGCTTAACACAACCAGAAACGCTGCCCAAACAAGACGCCGACAAAGTTCCTAAACAAAACTGCCTCGCTACTAGCAGGACTTTGCTACTGAATGGCTCGGGCGCTAACAATGCTCTTAAGAAAGTGAAACAACGTGGGAAACTGCAAACGGACACCCAAGACTTAATCGTAAATAAATGTCATACAAACGTAGAACGGTGATTCTGAATGGCCAGTTCGAGAAACGTACTAGGCGAGGTGCGAAACTTAAAGGCGAGCAGCCCGATCCCTGTCATCCAGTGAAGCTTCTGCCCCTTCATCGCTGCAGATGATCAGTTCCTAAACGCAACCCATCTATTATCCCAACAGCTCAACATGCATAAATCCGCCATCTTTATCTCCATCGACCTATAGGAAGCATATTGCCATGTATTATGGCATCCTGGTCTTCTTTTCAAAGTCAGTACCTATGCATTTACAGTTTACTATGTCCGTTATTTTGCATCTCCCTATCCAGTCGTCCTACCTATGTCACTATTAGCAATGCCAAATCCCGTACCTGCCTTGCAAATTCAGCTCCACCCTCTTTTCTCTCCTTTGTCTAGCCGGCCGCGGTGGCCGCGCCGTCTGCGGCGCGTCAGTCACGGTTTGCACGGCCACTACGGTCGGGGGTTCGAATCCCCCCTCGGGCATGGATATTTGTGCCTCCTTAGCTAGTTCATGAGTAGTTTGTAAGTTTAGGGACTGATGACCCCGTAGTTGAGTCCCATAAGCTCTACAAACATTTGAACATTTCTCTCCTTTGTCTACTCTTCATTGCAAATATGTCCCAACCACCTCCTCCTGAGCACCTCTTTGAGTACGCTGATATCACTGCCTTCCTTGTCCTCTGTCCTACAGTTCAGAAATTCCAATGATCCCTCCAAATGTACCGTATCTAGTTTACTCATTGTGTAACGAATGGTTCCTTAAACCCTTCTGTCCAACATGATGAATTTAGTTTTGGAAAAATTAAAATTCAGTGTTTCCTATATCAATCCAGTGCACTAAACATCAAAACACGTGTTTAAAATTTTTTTATCGAACTATTTTTTAACGTCATGTTTGGAATGCAGAACACAGACGTTTGTACCAAGGTATTTTATTACTTGCGACGTTATTTTCTTGATAGTTAACACTGTCAGATCAATACTGCTGGCATTGTCTTCGCCCCAGCAGCGGAGAAAAGACAATTCATGAACCACAGTCACGCACAGACAGCAACGTAACACAACTTCAAGATGGACCGATTAATGCCATTAATACCAAACGGCAAAATGTCGTACTAGAAGCATTTCGTTCATCAAAAACAATGCGACTTTAAGGTTTCATACACAAAATACAGTGTAAATCAGCTTTTAATTCGTTGTTGGGGAGGAACAACACTGGGAATGAAAGGGTTAAGATAGTTGCCTCGAAAACCTAGGTTCAAATTATAAAACTCGGCTCCATCACTATTTGTAACCGTCCCGTCCGGCTCACTAACACTAAAATACCTTGGAGTAACCTTCGACTGTCAACTAATGTGGAATCCTCATTACTAACTATACAATAAAAAAATCGCACATTGGACATAAAGTACAAACAGACAGAACTTTGGGACTAAACCACTCCACTGTCCTTCATACATACAAATTTTGCTGCCACCCCATCGATCACTATGCAAATTTTGCATTGATGCTTTATATATCCCTTCAAACACTTGAACGACCTGCTCTCTGCCTCGCCTTCTGCATCGCTTATCCTCCTGAGCAGAATCCTATTCCAACTCATCTAATTTCCACCTCCACTGAAACATATTGATCATCTTAAAATAATGTATATTATCCGCAAGCTTGACACCAATAACCCTATCATCTCCCCACTCCATTCCAATACTAGCGAGCTGTCTCGCATCTACTTACATATCCCACCACCTTTTCACCCTCACCCAATGAAGCTTCAACCGTCCCCACCCTCCAAGATCATGAATACCGCCCTGGTTCCAATATGTAATTTTATCGCCTTTTTAAAGTAGAAAGACACAAGTTTTCTGTAAGTATATATTCTCCCATACATATAAACTATTAAATAATTTTTACTCCTTTGTAACATGTCCCCTACTTATTAATTTTTAATTCTCCACATAAACTTTCATGTCATATGGCTGAAGAGTGGGAAAATTTTACCGCTGACAGCCCCTATGGGTCCTGATATTACCCTGGCAGCGCAAAAGTCAAACGAATGCGGAAGTTATAAGATCCCGCTGCGGTTCTTATCTCACTTCTGGTGTGTGCTCTGTATAGAAGTTATTATTCCGGTAAGACTACTTCAGTCGTCATGCAGCCACACGGCCAACAACATTGGATTCATCAAGATATAACAATAAAATAAAAAGTTATAAACGTTCTTGGTCGGTACTAAGTACCTAAATAAGTATGGTATTGAACTTGTATTTCATGCTGCTCAGACTAGTGGGAGCTACAGTGCTACTATTTGCAAACTGAATTCGTCTGTCGGTTTCCTAGTGATTGTGTTTCGTCGTGTCGTCGAGACTGTCTTCTGTGTTAGCGTCTGCTACATCATCTCTACCTCACTGTCGTCGTCACCACCCCTTCCTCAACGACGCCGACGGCTCTGTCTTAGCACCGCCGTCGACCTGATTCGATGCTTCTTCACACCTCTCCGGACAGCACTGCTGACATCCACCGCCATTTCGCTTACCCTCCGCCTCTGTTAATGTCACCGATTTTGTATCCAATACTGTTCACCCACAATACACACTCCAACAACCACCATCATATATACTCCTGGAAAATAAAAAAGAACACCATGAATTCTTTGACTCACCAGAAGGAAATTTAATTGACACATTTTTGAGGATCACATAGACAGAGCCTTACGCACATGAGTACAGTCACCAGAGTGTGCGCAATGTCACGGCTAATACCGTGTATACCCTCCGTTTGCATCAATGCAAGTTGAAATTTTCTCATGGACATGATCGTAGAGGTACCGAATGTAGTCTTGCGGGATGGCCTGCCATGGCCAACCATGGTCATCTCACTGATGAGAGTCGCTTCTGCCTCGGAGCGAATGATACGAAAATCTGGAGTGTATATGACAGAGACACACGTGGCCGACACCCGGCATTTTGGCCTGCGGGGCCATATCTTATACCGACGATTCTTCTCTGATAATCGTCGAGGGAACATTGAACAGTGCATGGTACACTGAAACCATCCTTCAACCAATCTTGCTACCGTTCATGCAACAATAAAACGATATGCTTTTCCATCAGGCCAATGCACGTCCACATGTCTCTCGTACCACCCAAAGTGCTTTTCAAGATTTACGTCAATTACCGTGGCCAGCACGGTCCCCAGATTTGTCACCTATTGAGCATCTTTCGGACCGGATGAAACGTCATCTTGCGCTGTCTGCATGACCGGCATGAAATCTGGCCCAACTGAGGCACCAGGTGGAAACTGCATAGCAGGCCATTCCGAAAGACTGCATTCAGCACTTCTAGATCGTCTCCATTGGAGACTTGCAGCTTGAATTGCTTGAAACGAAGGGTATGAACGGTACTAGCGTAGATACTGCGAACGCTCTGGCGACTGTACTCACGTGCGTAAAGCTCTGTCCATGTAATCGTGTGTTCTATACATCCTCAAGAATGTGTCAATAAAATTTACCTCTAATGGCTCGACGAATCCATTTTCCAAGAGTGTACATCACTCCTTCGCCTGCTCTATCACCACAAGGAGCACCATCTCTGGAAACCCATCTTAAGTAAAACCTGCCATCCCCAGTCTCTTCACCGTCTGCAGCACCATCCTTTAAGTACATGCCTCTTACCATGACCTCTTCCTACAATCGAACCTTCTCCTCTGTCTATCCCCCATTTCCGTTATATAACGCCCTAACGCAAACTGCACTGTAAATACCACATCCAAGACCCCCAAACAGATCCTGACCCTGCAGAATAAATGGGTCGCACCTCTTCCCATTCGCCCTCTTCTCTTACCACCCACTCCGTCATTCTCTCCAATTTAGGACCAGAACTCCTCAAGTTCTAACCTCCAAACATATAAATAAATAAAAAATACATCCCAGTCTCGATATCCAACAAGTCATTCCTAGTAAAGATTCTTCGTTAATGAAGTCCTTGAATCCTAATTTCAACATATATCCTATCTTCAAAGTTCTTCATATTAATTTTAATCCCAAAGCCTCTATTTCACCCACAACCCTCTCTCATGGGCAAACAATCCCATCCTTTCTGTCATTCACCCCGCCTTTACCAGAGTGATTACCAAGGTCAAGCATGAAGTCATAAGGATGTGGAAGCTGAAATTAGACAAAACAACCGGAATCTGGAATTCAGGAGAGCCGTCTGTATTGGTAATAATTAAGGTCCCGCCAGCGTTGTCTGTGTTTTCTTGTAATTTGCCTCGACATCAGACCACGTACTGAAACAGGGAGTCCTGATATACAACTACCATCACAGTGTTAAACCCTCGAAAACCCAACCATAGTTCCACCGTTCCAAAGTATCTCCGATGCACACTGTAAGAACCCTGCGGTGCCATCAGTTTACTTCTACCCTCAAAGATGTCATTATCGCCATCCCAAAGCACAATTAATCTGAAAGCAACCCACCCCTGACGTCATCCTAGCATCCGCCAACCTCCTTGGAAGCCTCATTGCAGAAGTCAGTGATCCAATTTGAAGTGACCACCTACCTGTCTTCCTCACCATGTCCTACACTCTTACTCTTTCCAATGTACTCCATCAAAACATTCGTCCACGACTCGTCCAAGATTACTCCCTCACCAAATGGAATGCCTACTGAAACTACATTTACCCCCAGAGTGAAAGCCACCCTCCGTTCTTACAGCAACCTAATGATATACCTCATGCTATATCCTCTGGCAGTGGACCATGTCAGATGCTGTACCTACCGATGTTCCTACTTAGACCATATACTCTCAGCGCCCGCCTCAGGCCGTCCGAGACCTATGAGAATATCGTCGCTTGTAGCACTCCTTCCCGCAAACTTGTGACCGAATGTGTGCCTCCCAGCATAATGTCAGAATATAGTGTCAAACCCAGTGGAGCATCAGAAAAGGCTAATAAAACAGTATTAATATGGAAATATTTATTCAAAAATTACAGGTGTTGTAATGATGTGCCCACATGCTAGCTCACACATCCAGCACTATTTAGTTGACAGGAGTTGACTCATTCTCTGCAGTCGCCCATGTCGGCGTTGGTTTGGTTTGGCGCGTCTGCACTTTTGGCCGGTTCCCATTAGAGAGCGACAGCGTTTCGCACGGCAGCGGCAACAACAAGCTTTCTCCGCAATACGAATTCGAATTATTTCAACATTTCGACCGTTTCAGGGGATTGAAATATATTCAATAGCTAAGATGAAAATTCGTGCTGTACCGGGATTCGAACCCGAATTTTCCGTTTCAGGCTAGCTATCGCTGTTTTATCATGAGTAAGTATGTGCAATGCGCCTGCACACTCGCTTAGTTATATTTTTGGGTTTCCCGTCGGTGGGATGTAAATACCAATATCTGGATAATGAAAAGAAGGATCATTATGTTCTCAACTTTACAAACTACTTCCATTTGTTTGTTTCGATTACTTTCAATAATGTGTGGCCTAAAGCCATCCGTGAAATCTACGCATTGAATTTTTTATGTCAGCAAACTCTTTAAGATCCCGTAAAGATTTTTACATTCATTATGTGCAGTACATTAACTGTGGCGAATAAATACAGCGATTTATCAAACAAATATATCGAGCTGTAAAATAAGAAATTATAACTTTTTTCACTGAACAGTTTTCTTAGTCGTGTGATAAGTCGCTGTGGACCAACACCACGTAGAAGACTAGGCCTCACACCTGGCCGTGGCTACGTTACACCGAGAGGCCGGGGCCGCCAGCTGACTGGCTAGCCGCTGGGACACGTCCACCTCCTCGTAGCGGGTGGCCAATCAGATAGCGTTAACGGCCTCTCGGTGTGACGTAGCCATGCCCAATTGTGAGACCTTGTCTTCTAAAAAAAAAATAAAAAAAAAAATAGTTCAAATGTTTGTAAATCTATCGGACCAAACTGCGTGGTCAGCAGTCCGTAGCTTACAAACTACTTAAACTAAGGTAAACTAACCTAAGGACAACACACACACCCATGCCCTAGGGGGGACTCGAACCCCCGACGGCGAGCAACCGCGCGCTCCGCAACGAGGTGCCTTAGACCGCTCGGCTACTCCACCGCGGCTTGTCTTCTATGTGGTGTTACGTGGATACGGGGCCAAGTATTTCTCATAGTCCCCCGTGAACACTGCTTACGTCACATAGAGTAACTAATGTGACAGACTGTAGAACTGCAGCTCGTCGCGTGTAGTGTAGCAATGGCGGTGGTTCTCCATTGCCCATACACAAACCGCTCTGCTGAGCCTGCCGCACCGCGCCGTAGACAGCGTCCCGAATTAACCATACCGCTGCCGCGCCGTTTATCGCGAGCCAGTTACAAGTGCGGGCATTCCCGCGCGTGCCGCTTAGCGCTACTCGGTGCGTATCCATGGCAACCGTTCCGATGCCGCGGGCTGTTTCGCGCAGCAGTGGTTGCGGCAGTGTTCACGGCGTCCGCGCCGGCGTACCTGGTCTTCAAGCATACATATCGCCAGTGGAAGGTTTGCTCGATCCCACATTGTGCTGCGCAGCTACTTGTGAAACCATCTTGAAAGTCACCGATGTCGGTTGTCGTGTACAGGCCAGCACATAGAATTATTTTTTGTTAGGATGCGGGCCCACATCGGAAAGCTAATTTACCTAGTGTGACGTAATATACAGCATATAAAGAAAAGACTAGTGGTTTCCACAATTTTCCAGTTATTTTAGAAACGCTTCCTAATTTTTCTTCCACATTATCTATGTTCTAACAATTACAATCATAACAAACTAAGCCAATCCAATTCCGTCAAGTTGTTCTCAATTAATAATATTTCGTAGATGCGGGAATAGATTTGTATTTATATAAATATAGTGAGGATAGGTTAAAACTCACTGCCAGAGTCAGGCACATAGAAATGACAATTAGATGGACCCAAGTTAACTAACAGTCACCGCCTTAATCAGAAATAGAGCACTTATACACTCTCACAGTCACAACTTACACACACATGACCACCGTTTCTGTCTTTCCCGAGCCAACTGGAGACATGTGTATGTTCAAAGTTGTGGCCAAAAGTTGAGTAGTGTGAGTATTATTGTCTATTATATGTGTATGTCTGCAGCTCACCAATCGTCAGTACAGTGAGTTGCAATCTATCCACATTACATTTATGCCGCGGTGGATTAGGCGTGCGCATTGGGGCGCCGTGCTGCAGTGCGCGTGGCCGTTCACCGTCGGGGGTCGAGTCCCCCTAGGTCATAGGTGTTTGTGTTGTCCTTAGGTTAGTTTACCTTAGTTTAAGTAGTTTGTAAGCTACGGACTAAATGAGTTTGCAGGGTTGTGTGCTCTCGTGCTCTGATAAAAAAAGTTCATGGAGTAAAGAGGTTCGGCGTGGGTAATATATATTGTTGTGACTGAGAAGGCTCGATTCAGAACAACACACATTATTCGATTGCCAGTCGATGCAAGAAGCCGTGCAACTCTAATTACTAATCACAAAATACTGGAGCACTAGCACGATATACCAAGTCCAAGAAGTGCAAGTCCTCACGTAAACGTTCACTCTTATATAGTCCACGTACAGGCCAGGGTCGATGTCCGCAGAAGCAGTCCCTTTCTAGGTTATGTTCCAGAGTCCGTGACGAGGTCTTCTTGAAACAGTCCACAGGAAGTCTACGAAGAGCACTGGCAGTCGTGGCAGCTGCTCGGGCTTACGTAGCCAGGTTTGGCGGAGTGATCTCGTTCGGACATGGTTGACAGCTCCACCTGAACTTTGCTGTGGTGACAGCTCCACATGGAAAATGTAGTTCCGGTTAGTCTGTTTGTTGTTGTTTACTATGAAGTGAAGGCCGTAAACTCCGCGAAATACCTAGGAATTACTATTACTTCAGACTTACACTGGAAAGAACACGTAGATAATGTCGTGGGAAAGGCGAACCAAAGACTGCGTTTTATTGGCAGAACACTTGAAAGATGCCACAGAACTACTGAAGAGGCTGCATACACTACGCTTATCCGTCCTTTTTTGGGGTATTGCTGCCCAGTGTGGGTTCCTTATCAGGTGGGTTTGACGGAGGACATCGGAAGCGTCCAAAGGAGAGCAGCTCGTTTCGTATTGTCACGATACAGGGGAGACAGCGTTACGGAAATGATACAGGATTTGGGATGGGAATCACTACAACAACGGCGCTTATAGCTGCAGCGTGGGCTACTTACGAAACTAAAAACACCAAAATTCTCCTCCGAATACCAAAATATATTGTTGACTCCCACTTACATAGGTAGAAATGATCATAATAAAATACGAGAAATCAGACCTCGAACGGAAAGATTCAGGTGTTCTTTCTTGCCGCGCGCTATTCGAGAATGGAATGGGAGGTAAATAGTATAACGGTGGTTCGATGAACCCTCTGCCACGCACTTAAATGTGAATTGCAGAGCATCCCATGTAGATGTAGAAGTGTGTTTCCCCTCGGCGGTGTTATCTGGAACGCCTTATAGTTGGACCACCGGCGCATTACGTGTGTTGGTTGGGCTGCAAGCCTCTCAGGGCGACCAGAGGCCGGCAGAACATATATTAGCCAAACACTGCCAAGAAATCAAGAAGAAATCATTAGCAGTAGTATTTTTGAAAAGTTGATTAAAAAAGATAACACCGGCCGTGGCCCAACGGTATTTCTTCAGAGGGCGGCGCGGCGCTTCATCATCCTGAATATGCGCGAACCTTGCTCTTGCGCCCCTGGCGGGGGCCACTACTGCCCACCCCTAGATACATCCCTGCTGTGGAGTGCGCTACTACTCACCGTCGGAGGTTCGAGTCCTCCCTAGATCATAGATGTATTTGTTGTCCTTAGCATAAGTTAGTTTAAGTAGTTTGTAAGCCTAGGGACTTATGGCCACAGTAGTTAACCCTTTCAGTCGCACATTATGAAATAAGCTTTGGAAAATTATAATTCAGTATTTCCCGTTTTAATACAGAGCAGTAAACATCAAAATAAGTGTTTTAAAATTTTGGCCGAACTATTGTTTTTTTTTTTTTATGTCATGTATTTCATGCGCAACACAGACGTTAGTATCGAGGTATATTATTATTTGGACGTTGTTTTGTTGATAGTTTACACTGCCAGATCAACAATGTTAGCATAATCTTCGCCACAGCACAAAATGACAAGTCACTGCTGGAATAAAATAAAAGGAACAACGCTCACGCTCAATCTCTCAGCCACGTTCCACAGGGTAATGTTATTGGTCCTCTGCTGTTCCTTATTTACATAAACGATTTAGGAGAAAATCTAAGTAGCTCTCTTAGGTTGTTTGCAGATGACGCCGTCATTTACCGTATAGTAAAATCATCTAAGATCAAAACCAACTGCAGAACGATTTGCATAAGATATCAGTATGGTGTAAAAATTGGCAGTTGACTCTAAATAATGAGAAGTGTGAAGTCGTCCACAAGAGTTCGAAAAGAAATCCGTTAAATTTTGTCTACATGATAAATCAATCAAATGTGAAGGCCTAAACTCCACAAAATACCTAGGAATTGCAATTACGTCTGACTTAAATTTGAAAGAACACGTAGATAATGTCGTGGGAAAGGCGAAACAGAGACTGCGTTTTATTGGCAGAACCCTTAAAAGATGCAACAGAACTACCAAAGTAATTGCATACACTAAGCTTGTCCGTCTTTTTATGGAGTATTGCTGCCCAGTGTGGGATCCTTATCAGGTGGGTTTGACGGAGGACATCGAAAGAGTCCAAAGAAGGGCAGCTCGTTTCGTATTGTCACTATACAGGGGAGACAGCGTTACGGAATTGATACAGGATCTGGGATGGGAATCATTACAACAACGGCGCTTATCGCTACGGCGTGGGCTTCTTATGAAACTACAATCGCCAACATTCTTCTCCGAATGCGAAAATATATTGTTGACTCCCACTTACATAAGTGAAATGATCATTAGAATAAAATACGAGAAATGAGAGCCCGAACGGATAGATTCAGGTGTTCATTCTTCCCGCGTGCTATTTGAGAATGGAATGGGAAATAAAATAGTATAACGGTGGTTCGATGAACCCTGTGCGAGGCACTTAAATGTGATTTGCAGAGTATCCCAAGAAGATGTAGATGTAGATGGCAACGCAACACAACCTCGAAGATGAACAGAATAATGCCTCATAAGTGGCTACACGCCGTACCAAGCGGCAAAATGTCGTACTAGAAGCTTGTTGTTCATCAACAAAAATTAAACTTTAAGGATTGATGCACAAAATACACCACAAATAAACGTTAAATACGTTATTGTCCAGCAAGAACACTGGCAATGAAAGGTTTAAATCCCATAGATTTGCAAACATTTGAACATTTTGAACGTGAATACCATCCTCTGTTACTTCAATTTCACTTGCTTCTCCATCCCCTTTACTTTTAAATTTTCCTACAGATCCTTGAGCGCCGTAAGTGTTGCGCCCATAGGAATCGACAGAAAAAAGTGACGCCTGTGTCTTTTAAATATCCATCAGTTTCACAGTGTTTCTCATTTCATCTATGTACCTTTCATAACAACGTATCTCGTTTTTGAACTTCTACCATTTATGTTCCCCTTTGACTGACTTAATTTTTTAAATATCTCCAATACTGTCTCTGTTTCCGTGTCTCAAATTCTTGTTTTATTATCTCCATTTCACTGTACTTTTTTCGTCTTGTATAAAAGTTGTATACCTCTGGGCTGAAAGAGTGGCATGTAAGCCATTACCAGCCTGCCCTCACAGGCATAAGAACACAATAAATGGAAAAAAGTAGGTCACAAACAACTTCAGAGAGACGAAATGGTTTTCGTAAATCGTCAATGTAAACATAGTTCCCATCGAAATAATGAGGTCAGTGATAAATTGTTTAAACAACTGTCACAGAATGTTAACAAAAATACCTTACATTAAGTACGTTGGTGTTGCTGGTGCTGAAAACTACATTCTCACTCGGCTGTCTCTTGGAGCAGAATGAGCCAGTACGAAATACGCAGGGAGGGGAGGAGGTGTGTTGCTGACATCTAATGCTGAAAATTATGTTTTTCCCGCGGAAAAGTTTTGGGTGATGGCCAATAGAAGGCTACGAAACTTAAAAATCCAAATTTCCCAGTGGACGCCAGCTTTATTTACGTCATACTGGCAGCGGGAGGAGGGGGCGTGGTCCCGGATTTTCCCTGGTAGCCATTTTGTTCCGGAACCGGAAGCTACGCCATCTTGATGGCGTTTTTGCGACATTCACTAATCCAGGTGGCATCTGGTAACGCTGGGCCAGAACGCTCTTTGGTCCTATATTGAGATACTAAAAGTAGTAGATGAACTTTGTTATTTTGGTAGCAGAAATGAAAGAAAATATGGGAGAAAAGCATTTAGGAAGAAGAGAAATTTGTTTACAGCCAATATCAATTTAAATATTTATAAGTCCTTTCTGAAAACGTTTGTATACAGCGTAGCTTTGTACGAGAACGAAGCGAGAGACATAGAAAGGCCAGACAAAAAGATTGTTGAAGCTGCTGAAATGTGGTACAACAGACGAATGCAGAAGCTTAGATGGGAACATCCCGTAACTAATGAAGTTGTAGTGAACATAATTGGAGTGAAAAGAAGTTTCTGGCATAACTTGACTGAAACAAGGAATCGATTGTTGGGATATGCTCTGAGACATCAATGGATCGTCAATTTAGCACTGGAGGAAACTGTGGAGTAAAAATAGCAGTGGTAGGCCGAGGGACGAATACAGTAAATAAGTTCAAAGGGTTGTACAATGGCTTTCGTATTCAGAGACAAAGAGGCATGCACAGAGCAGAGTAATATGGAGAGCAGAATCTTGCCTTCCATGCGAATCACGCTCCAGACAGATTCATGTTGGACTGTAATGTCTCATGGCAGACATCCTTCAGATACCGTCTGAGGGAGCGTTATGGTGTGGGGCATGTTTTCCTCGCAAGCCTACATTTCGTAATTTTGGGACGTGGGAGGCACAATGGAACAAAATTGTTTGTTTCTCCTTGATATGATAACATGTTTCATGAGGGAAACGCAACGTTTCGCATAGCTCGCGTATTTCGTACTTCTCCTGTCATCAAACTCACCGAATTAAGAATCAATCGAAAATATATAATACTATCTCGACCAGGATGTTCGCACCATGTATCCTTAACGCAAAAACATGGCGCTAATCTCAACTACTCAAGGGACCGCGTGGTTGCACATCTCTGTCGGTGCCTACCAAAAACTTACACTCTTGGCCATTAAAACTGCTACACCACGAAGATGACGTGCTACAGACGCGAAATTTAACCGACAGGAAGAAGATACTTTATATGCAAATGATTAGATTTTCAGAGCATTCACAAGGTTGGCGCTGGAGGCGACACCTACAACCTGCTGTCATGAGGAAAGTTTCCAACCGATTTCTCATACACAAGCAGCAGTTGACCGGCGTTGCCTGGTAAAACATTGTTGTGATGCCTCGTGTAACGAGGACAGATGCCTACTATCACGTTTCCGACTATGATAAAGGTCGGATTATAGCCTATCGCGATTTCGATTTGTTGTATCGCGACATTGCTGCTCGCGTTGGTCGCGATCCAATGACTGTTAGCAGAATATGGAATCGGTGGGTTCAGGAGGGCAATACCGAACGCCTTGCTGGATCCCAACGGCCTCGTATCACTAGCAGTCGAGATGACAGGCATCTTATCCCCATGGATGTAACGGATCGTGCAGCCACGTCTAGATCACTGAGTCAACAGATGGGGACGTTTGCAAGACACCAACCATCTGCACGAACAGTTCGACGACGTTTGCAGCAGCATGCACTATCAGTTCGGAGACCGTCGCTGCGGTAACCCTTGACGCTGCATCAAAGACAGGAGTGACTACAATGGTGTACGCAACGACGAACCTGGGTGCACGAAAGGCAAAACGTCATGTTTTCGGCTGAATACAGGTACTGTTTACAGCATCATGATGGTCGCATCCGTGTTTGGCGACAACGCGGTAAACGCGCACTGGAAGCGTGTATTCGTCATTGCCATACTGGCGTATCACACGGCTTGATGGTATGGAGTGCCATTGGTTACACTTTTCGGTCACCTCTTGTTCTCATCGACGGCACTATGAACAGTGGCCGTTACATTTCAGATGTGTTACGACCCGTGGCTCTAGCCTTCATTCGATCCCTGCGAAACCCAAAATCTCAGTAGGATAATGAACGACCGCATGTTGCAAGTCCAGTACGGGCCTTTCTGGTTACGGAAAACGTTCGACTGCTGCCCTGGCCTGCACATTCTCGAGATCTCTCATCAACTGAAAACGTCTGGTCAATGGTGGCCGAGCAACTGACTCGTCATAATACGCCAGTCACTACTCTTAATAAGCTGTGTTATCGTGTTGAAGCTGCATGGGCATCTGTACCTGTACACGCCATCCAAGCTCTGTTTGACTCAATGCCCAGGCGTATCAATGTCGTCATTACGGTCAGAGGTGGTTGTTTTGGGTACTGATTTCTCAGGATCTATGCACCCAAATTGCGTGAAAAAGTAATAACATGTCAGTTCTAGTATTATATATTTGTCCAATGAATACCCGTTTATCATCGGCATTTCTTCTTGGTGTAGGAATTTTAATGGTCAGTAGTATATTTCCTCATTTCCTTCATGTCTCGCCGTGGTCCACGATGCAAAATTGTATACTTCAGGTTTTTACAGGTCGTCACATAAATGTGAGTGGAATATGCAGTAAAAGAATGGGCCTTCCAAAATTAAGATCGCATGCAGTTATTATTGTCAAGTGTTAACTGCGGCCTAGCTTAACGTCAGGCTAAGCATTTGAAATAAGTCTGCAACAATACACAAAAGATTACAATTTCAAAAAAGCGAATAAACTTTGCGACTATACACAGCTGGTCTTGAAAATGGGAATAAAATGAGCGTGTCATGCTAGAAACGTCGTATCGGCGTTAAGTGAACTACTGTTTCATTTCAACCACACAATGTAGGTCATAGCGGCGTTATCTTCACTGTGTGATCAAAAGTATCCGGAAACCCCCAATAACATACGTTTCTCATATTAGGTGCGTTGTGCTTCCACCTCAGTAATCATTAGGCATCACTGAGAGAGTCGAATGGGACGGTCCGCGTAATTCACGGACTTCGAACGTGGTCGGGTGATTGGGTGTCACTTGTGTCAGACGTTTGTGCAAATTATTTCCACACTCCTAAATATCCCTACGTCCCCTCTTTCTGATACGATAGTGAAGAGGGAAACGTGAAAAGAGACGTAAAATACGAAACCGCAAACGCCGATTTCGTCTGTTGACTGACAGTGGCCGTCGAGAGTTGAAAAATGTCGTTCAGTGTGATAGGCAGCCATCTTTGTTGACCGTCACACAGGAATTACAAACCCCCGCATCAGGATCCATTCCAAGTGCTATGACAGGCGGGAGGTGAGAAAACTTAGATTTGAACGGTTTAGCGGCTGCCTACAAGTCTCACATCACTAAGGTCAATGCCAAACGACGCCTCGCTTGGTGTAAGGAGCGTAAACATATGACGATTGAACAGTGGGAAAATATTGTGTGAAGTGACGAATCACGTTACACAATGTGGTGATCCCATGGCAAGGTATTGGGTATGGCGGATGCCCAGTGAACGTCATCTGACAGTGTGTGCAGTGCCATCAGTAATATTCGGAGGCGATAGTGTTATGTTGTAGTAATGTTTTTCTATGGAGGGAACTTGCACCCCATGTTGTTTTGCGTGGCACAGGCCTACATTGATATTTTAAGCATCTTATTGCTTCCCACGTTTGAAGATCAATTCGGGAACGGCACCTGCATCTTTCGACACGATCGAGCACCTGTTCATCATGCACGGCCTGTGGCGGAGTGGTTACACGGTAGCAACATCTCTGTAATGGACTGGCCTGTACATAGTCCTGACTTAATTCCTATAGAACACCTCTGGGATGTTTTGGAACACAGACTTCCTGCCAGGCCTCAGAGACCTACATCGATACCTCTCCTCACTGCTGTACTCCGTGAAGAATGGGCTGCCATTCCCCAAGAAACCTTTCAGTATGTGCTTGAACACATGCCTGTGTGAGTGGAAGCTGTCATCAAGGCTAAGAGCGGACCGACACCAAATTGAATTCTAGCATTACCGATGGAGGGCGCCACGAACTTGTCAGTCATTTTCAGCCAGGTGTCCGGGTACGTATGATCACATATTGTCTTCTGTAGATTAGGTAACCGGTTTCTCATTCAGAAGTAGCAACTGAATATTGGTAGCTTGAAGTGAAACGTTTGTCTCGCGTAAGACGCAGAGACTCCTATCGGCATATTTCGAAATTCCGAACTATGGTACGTCGGGTATAAAACATCAATAATCACATAGGTGGCAAACGATCTTTCAGACCTTAGTGACTCATGATGTCCAGTAAGACGTACGGAGTTTGATGAGGATCGTTTTAACGCATTACCCCTGAATGATACACTCCAGTTTACTCGATACCTGGCAAATTTGATAAACTGTGATCATTCCACCACTGTGCGACATTTTCATGCAATGGGGAAGGTACGAAATTCGGGTGTAAGGGTAGCGCATGATCTAAGCGAGAATCACAATGATCATCGATGGTCACATGTGTACCTTTGTTCATCATCAGTTGACCCCTGAAAAGGATTGACCACTCTTCTCCCGTATCGTTATTGATATCGAGAAAGGGTATTTTTATGCTTAGATAAGGAAAAGAGAGAAGTGGTAGAGCCCAAAGTGCCAACTGTCCGTTCGAAGACTTGCGACTATCCACGAGATATACTGTTACGCATCTTGCGGAAGACAGACGGTGTGCTATACCACGAGTTGCTTCTCCAAGCTGTAACCATCACTTTTGACATTTGTTGTCAACAACTGAGACCTAATGCAGACACAATCCAAGAACAACGACCAGGATGACTGCGTGAAATGATGACACTCCACTATAGCATTCTGCTATGGCAGGCGTAAAAATCTACCGTGACAAGATTCACGTATTTGCTTCAGCTAGCGGGTCATATAGGCTAATGGACTAAAGCAGCGATATAAATCGCACCCGTCTCCTAACACGACGCGCCAACAAATTACGCCTTAGAATCCGCGTTTATAGAGTACAGTCATTTTATCTCCACCCTATTTTTACATTTTATTTAGACTCATTATAGCTTGCTGTCCTCTCTCTTAAATTTCTTCCGCGGGATAAATTTAAACAGTTCGCGACCTGAATTCCGTCCACGGCTGTAAGTTGCATGCTCGGAACCACTATATAGGAGTTAGGTTGAGAAGTCCTTTTTGCACCCTCATTATTAATCTGGTCTTGCGCCGTTATATTTTCCCTTTTCTCGCTTTCTATCGAGCAGCCATCATGGAAATTCCTTTCCAGATGAAAATTCACTGCGAACATGGCTCGACGGATTCTTCGTCTCAAAACGACGTGATTTCTATAGTACCTGAATCTAACAGTTTCCCCAGCAATGGCAAGCAATTGTACATAGTGAAGGATAATATATTATTGATCACTTCAGGTTCTTTTATATGTCGTGTTAATTAAACTTACGGGAAAACGCCGCAAACTCGTGCTCAGTTCTAATAATATGATCCTAAGACTGCATTTTTCTTCGAAGAACCAAGAGAATTTTCTTGACCGACTATGGTAGCAATCAATAATATTGTTAAACTCACAAAACACTAATAAATACCGAGATGAAATATTATGTTATTAACCACTGAGTACCTTGTCGCGCACACACTCGATTTTGTCGCACTTGTAGTTCCAGGATACGAACACTGTGTTACTGGACTGGTGCATTGTCAGAAGAGAGCTCAGGTCTCATGCAGTAACACACTCCTGCCGAGATAAGGATCACTGGAGCATGACGGTTTGTGAATGTATTGGCTTACAACTAGAAATGTACTGCAAAGTGATGTACGCGGCACGGTACTATAGCTACGTGCAACATATCTCAACAACATATATATTCACCGTGAAACCCTACTGCAATATGGACGAAATGAAATGATGAGTTGAGCCGTAGCGTAATGCTGCCGCGGCGGAGCGGCCGAGCGCATTGAGGCGCTATGCTGCGACGCTGAGAGGCCGTTCCCCGTCGAGGGTTAGAATCCCCCCTCGTGCATTGATGTTTGTGTCGTCTTTAGTATAAGGTAGTTCATACGTAGTTTGCAAGTTTAGGGACTGATGACCCCTCAGTTAAGTCCCTTAAGCTTGACAAACATTTGAAAAGTTGATCGTAATGCTGCTAGTAATTTGAAGAGTTTCGCTTATGCTGATCGTGAAGGAGGGAAGATCTAAGATTCAGGATTTCAGTCTATAAGGGAATATGAAATAATATCTGGGAAAAAGAGATTTCCCAATGCTGAGAGCGTACACACAGTGGTTGTCCAATGTCTCCGAAAACAAAGAATGCGGTTATATAATCGAGGAATTGAGCGATGCATGGATCTCTCCGACTGTTGTTTACTTGCTGTCTACGTTGGCAAGTACTGCCAAGCGTATTTGTTACTTTTATGTGTAGCGCAGTATTCAATAAGAGTTACTTAGCGCCGGCCGCGGTGGCCGAGGTGACTGAGGCGCTCCAGTAACGGTCAGCACGGCCACTACGGTCGGGGGTTCGAATCCCCCCTCGGGCATGGATATTTGTGCCGTCCTAGTTCGTAAGTAGTTCATAAGTAGTTTGTAAGTTTAGGGACTGATGACCCCGTAGTTAAGTCCCTTAAGCTTAACAAACATTTGAACATTTTGAGTTACTTAGCCGTCAATATAAATGTGTTAGTTTCTGAAGTCTCTTCCCACTGCTTAACGCTCTCTTCAAACACATGCACTTTTTTTAAAGACAGTAAAACCGTTCTCCCTGCCCACTCCAAGATGTCGATAACAATTTGTCCATTCAAAAGTGTTCAAATGTTTGTAAATCTATGGGACTTAAATACTCCTATTATCAGTCCATAGGCATACAAACTACTTAAAGTCAGATAAAATAACCTAAGGACTACTACACATACATGCCCGAGGGAGGACTCGAACCTCCGACGGCGAGCAACCGCGCAATCCGCAGCGAGGCGTCTTAGAACACCCGGCCACTCCACGCGGCGTATTTGTCCGTCACTGGCAAGTTTCCCCATTGCTTTCCGGGTCGTTGATGGCCGGTTTACCGAATGGTTTAAATTACTCCCATTTACTGCGTAATGTCACTTATTTACTTTGTATTCTTTTTTGGTTATTTAAAAAAAAGCTGTTTTGATCATAATTTTCGTACACACATACCGCTACTGACAATTCTGCGGTGCATATTGAACAATATTTTTCTTTTATCATACCCTTTCAATATAATTACTTACGTGTCCATTGAACAAGCCTCTGGACCATAACTTCACCTCCCTCATCCATTTCACCCCCCCCCCCCCCACCTTACTGTATAAACCATATTTGTAGATTGGTGCGGTTTTCCAATATTTCAGTGGTCAAGACAAAGAATAAGTTCACGTATCAAAAATTGTTTTCCTTCATTGAACTCGAATTGGCTCCGGAAACATAACCTTTGCGTCATGTAATGATTAGCACTCATTAACCTCTGTCTTCTCTTCTCTTTGGTCATGTTTCAGCATATGTAGGGTCGGCTCTGTGTTAATCCGGATTTGGCGTGTTAATAGTTACGGGGTGGCTGGATGCCTTTCCTGTCGCCACCCCATGTCCCCCCAGGAGCAAATATGCACGACAAGTGTCTGCGTATAGTGTTATATGGGTGAAAGTATAAAGTGTTATGAAATGTTCGCAACTGGTATATCTGAGGTGGGACTTTGGGACCAGCCCATTCAGTATTCACCTATGGGGACGTGGAAACCAACATGAAGACTGGTCGGCACTTCGACTCCCACCCCCCCTCCGCTAATCCGCAGATCGGATTCGGACCGGGGCCGGTACACCTCCCCGTCTCGGAAAGTGGTGCGTTAGACCGCACGGCAGACCGAGCGGCATTTAGACACTCATTAAACAGAGTGATTTTTTTCCACCATGTAAAAACTCTCAGGGATTGGTTGAGCAGAGGATACGGAGCCAAAAGGTGCAACGAACTTATGTTCTGAAATGCATGATTTCCATGCTAAAGACCATATATTAAATCTTACTTTGTTACAGAGAATGCAGTCTGATACGAGCTGTTCCATGTGACCACGGATACAGAATCCATGTTTTCCTCCAGGAGAGTGATACTGTTACCCATGCTGTGCCACTGATGATTTGAAGGGTCTGTGTCTGCTATATGGTGGTGCTGAAGCCCATTCGCTTTAAAGTCTAGACGTTACAGCGGGGCGTTTTTTAAAAGACAGGGAGGGAAGGTCAGTGTATAGTTGACAAAGTTCCTAAAACACCTCCCCTGTTTCATGCCTTTCCTCGGCGATGTTACCAACGCACTTCGTGCCAGTGCCCTGGTTTGTAAACAGGGCAGCACTGCACGCGAGGTGCCGTGTCGATATGCAACTTCAGTGCACGTCTAAAATCACTTTTTCACTAATCTTGAGTCTTCTGTCGCAGTTTATGTCCCATTGCGCAGTTGAAGCACACAGGTCGCGCATCCGTTGTACCTGAAGTGAGGCTTAAAGAGGTGTTGAAATGTGGCTAGAAAGTACTGCACTACGATTAACTTTAGTTTTTGTAGGATGCCAGTGCTTGTTTTTATTGAAGAAATGCCAGTGTACATCCAAGCACAAATATACAGACTGAGTAATATTAAATATATAAATGATACATGGCGTATAAACCGTCCCTGGCCCGCACTGAACTAACATGAATTTGCAAGGTATCGCATTCGGCGCTCGACTGACTGCCGCCGCACTTCGCTGCGCGCCACAAGCCACCGTTTTGGCGCCAAGCGAAACTTCTAGACTATCATTGTTCAGCTTATTACAAAATATACAAATAATTAAATCATTGAATTAACCGAAATATAGCTTAGCACAAAAGCATTACAGAAAGTATACAGATAAATTTTAATAGACATAGGAAAGTTAAATATTAATAAAAGAAGCTTAAAGTTTTGGCGGACAACTAGTATAGGCGGGAGCCAATCAGATCTCAGCATGCAATAGGGGCGGAACTTTCCCATGGGATACAAGCTCATCTACTGTCTCTCTCTCTCACCCTTTGTATTAAGTAACACATTTTTCCAACCAAGGAAACTTCTTTAACACCTAATATATTGATATGCGAAATAAACGGCTCCATGTCAGCCCCCTCACACATCCCTCATCTAATTAAATTTTCAACGTTGTATAGTTCATGTAATAACTAGCAATTTGAAAATGTACTATATAATTTAGAATTATTTTACATAATATAACTAAAATTTGAACCAAATACCCAAATTTTGTTGATCTGCAGTACATAACATATCAACGCACCATAGGTAAGATTTTACATAACATTATAGAGTACAATATCATAATTATACATATTGATAAAATCTAGGTGTCAGTTCCTGTTAAAAATAACAAAAAAACATTTTAGGTAATATAATGATAGCGACTGGTAACTATGAATGACATTGAAAATTGATTAGATAGTGCCTGTTTTGCAAGTTTGAAAAATCTAAGCTCAACTTCAATAAGTTTACTTTAGAAATGAGTTAAGAAATTAATTATTTACTTTTCTCGAATTGGAAAATTAGTTTACAAAATAAGATGACACTAACTTTAAAACATGACAAATTAACAGCACTTTGCCGTCCTTTTATTTTGAGATAGGTCAGTTATCGGCGCTTTGCCGTTCTTAATGCATTTGATCACTTGTCACTTGTTTAATGACACTTAACACTTTACACTTATCTTGACGTGGTGATGAAGGATTGTAGCGTTAATTCAGCATCTGGGGTAGAGCTTGCGTCACGCGGAGCAGCGACCACGGCGTGGTACAGATTTAGCATTTGTCGTGTGTGACGCTACCAGATTACAGGGAGGATAGGCTCATCTGCCTGCTTCCTCTTGTCTCCTACGTCCTCATATCTCTCGTACATTTATATGAAAAGATACAAATAATGAGTATCAGGGACTTAGCCTATTACTTATTTACAAGCCTGAAATAAAATTTACAAATCATTTACTACAATATTATATACAACCTGAATTGATCATATTACAACTTTTATGCTTGCATATGGTATTCACTTTTGTTTCTTAGTGCTCATAATATTCCTCTATATCTGTTATGTTGTACAAAGCTTTATTCGTTTCTAAAGTTCGCTACTAGTGGCAGTCTGTATCAATCCGTGCCAGCTGACGCTACGGAAACGGCCGCATCTGATTCATCCCCTGCCCGACTAGCAACGCAACACCTGTCCGTGTGTGTGTGTGTGTGTGTGTGTGTGTGTAGCTATCTGGCCACTGTGCTTGTCTGGAATTCTGTTTAAATCCTGCACCTCATTCATTGGAGATTAACATACTTTCCATATACTGAGCTTAATACAAAGATCATAATCAGTAGTGTCTTTACCATTTTACATATTTCCTCTAAATAGACAAAACAAATGTGATTCAGAAATATCAAATCATTTAATACAAAAATACACATCCCGTAAAATATACGTCATCTGCATGCATGACAGAATCCGAACCCGTCATTGCTTTCATTCTACAGAAAGAGGCTACTTCTTCCTCTTTTGAATTACGAAATCTGTTAAATACTTTGAAAATACAGTGTTTTACGTGTACACTTTTTTTTAAAGTGTATGAAATTCTCATGACCAAACTTAGTTAGGTACTTACCTTACATATTTTACATATTGAATCTTTTGTGATTGTATGTTCAAGTTTACATTTAATAAATATCTTTTCCAAATCGTGCATGCATATGTAAAATATTTTCTCGTCGCTGCAACATTCTGGAAGGAGTTCAACTACAGTCGAAGTGTTGTTATCTCAGGGTGACAATATAATTGGTTCAAGATGGTACTGTTTCACAATAGTACAAGCTACGTATGGACCTTGTAAGTACTGGACAGTGTGCTTAATCCTAATAAGTGGGTAGGCGGAAACCACATCGCCCGTGCATTCCTATAATTCCACAACAACAACAGGTGGGCGGAAACCACATCGCCCGTGCATTCCTATAATTCCACAACAACAACAGGTGGGCGGAAACCACGTCGCCCGTATTCCCTTCTTACTTATAATTATTGGCCAACTTCCAGTCGACTTGCCATATCCTCAAACATCATAAATCTTTGTATGGGTGTGGCCGGACCTTTCCATGCCTACACCATTTCAAAACTTCACAATACAATACGCTACGGCGTAATTGCACCTCGCCTAATATTTTCACTACATATTATAAATGGGGCGGAATAACACATCGCCTAAACTACCTCTTTCTACACAGAGCACTTTTCCAATCGTAGTCCTTGTTTAGTCTTGAAACGAAATACCACTTGTCTCTTTAATCACCCCTAGCTGTTTACTTAAATGATAATTCACTTACCTGGTTTTGCTTTCCTCTTCTCTGCGACTCAGCTGAAATATCTAAAAGTATTTTCTGTGTGTATCCCACGTCTTTCCTTTGTGTGTGACAGAATTTCAACTCGCTCATATGATTTTACACAGCATGAAACTTTTGACATGTAAGATATTTAATTCTGTGATGCTATTCTCCTATGAGCCAATATATAGAGTCCTTCATCAGGCACTTTTTAAATAAAGTGTGCTATATCCTGGATATTATTGGCTTATTAAGGTATGTTTCTTGTCTAGTTCTGTGTTTGTCTAAGTCGTGTTTACATATTCTCTGCATAGAATGCGATAGTGAAGAATGGAAAGAGGACAGTTGTTAGTGATAGATAAAAGAGGAAGATTGACAACATGGAAAGGAAACGGAAATAATGTTGTCAGTAACTGGAGTGCCTGGTGGTCGTCATTCACCTAGTATCACAAAGTATGTGAGGCACGTGTGCACGCTCTCTATCATGACTGTTATGGTTCTCCCTACCACCTCCATGATAACTTCCTCTTCCCCTAACGCGATGAGACGGGCCCCTTCCTCTCCTCGATGGGCTACGGCTCCGTCGCGGCTGTCTTTCTCCCAGCTGTTGCTCGCCTCCTCTCTGTTCGCCCCACTACTTCTGTTACGGTCATCGTTATTACGGCGATCTGCTCGCCACCTGTTTCTCCATCCTTCCTATACTTGCCTGTTGCCTGCTAAGGCGTCTAGTCGCTCTAAGGCTCCCAACAAATTATTTACGTCTGCATAATCTCTGTTAACTAGTTTTTCCTGTACAGACGTTGGTAGTTTCAACATGATAATGTGTGTCAAATGTGTTTCTCTCACAGGGTTTGATAAATATTGGTTCTTCTCCCAATAATGCTGGAAGAATTCCTTATAGCTACTGCACCGACTGCTTTCAAAGCTTTTAGCTTCAAATATTTCATTACGCACACTGTTTTGAGTACTACTTGACCAGTATTGATTTAGAAGAGCTTTTACAAATTCACCATAAGTTGTACATTTGTTTATTACCCTTGTCCCCCACGAAATTACCTCTCCTTCAAATCTACTTGCAACCATGTGTATTTTTTGTTGTCCAGTGTATTGTGGAGGCATGGTATTCTCAAACTCTCGAATGATAGCAACCGGATGCAAGTTTCCTTTACTCGAGAAAGTGTGATATTTACCTGCATTAATTGTGTCACCTACAGTAATAATTTGACAATTAGTTTTAATGACTTCTTCAGTATTCTCTTTTAATTTTGCTACGTCAAATGCGACTGTTTCAATTTTAGGAATTATCCTACTGTGCAACACACTTGCGTTGACTTTACATTGTGATTCAGTTGCTGCCATTTTATTGTTTATTTCCTTTTGTTCACTGACTATAGTGTGTAATGTTGTCTTTGTTGTTGGTACCTATCTTTGCAAGCTTTCGCCATTTTAGTATGCATGTCATCTAAGTTATCAACCTGCTGCTTTATTTGACAGATTTCCTTTCCCTGATTTTCTACCTTATCTACAACTTTGACTTTTGCGTCAATATTCTGTGTTATCTCAATTTTACAATCTTCTAATTTCTTACTCAAATCTACTGTTTTGTTGTTCAATTCATAAAGACTCTTGTTAGTGCTAGCCTCCAAATTATTAACACTTTGATCTAAATAATTATATTTTTTGTAGAATTGATATATACATGCTTCTAGCTTTGTTTGCCCCTCTTCAAATGCCTTATTCAACTCCTTTTGTACCCCATCAATTTTCTTTTCTAAAGCTTCTGATTTTGTTTGACTTGTTTTAATGTCATGTTGAGCTGATTTTATTTCCGCGCTTAATGCATTCTTTAAAGATTGTTGACCTGCTTCTGCTTTTTCCTGGCCTGCTTCAATTTTTCTTCCCAACTCTGTCATTAATGATTGCATCATGGCTAGCCACATTGGACTCTGATCTTGAATAGGACTTTTGTTCTGAAAATTATATTGGATCGGTAATGTTTCAGCCGATCCTGTACCATGACTCACTCTCCTTAATTCTTCTACTGAGTTATTTCAGTTATGGACGCCCGTTTCAGCAAATGCAACGTCTTGCCTTACATTCAAATTTTCATTTTGCCCATGCCAGTCAAGATCGCCATTTTCAATGCAATTACTTACAACAGAATTTACATTTTCATTAATATTCGTCTCAGGATTATTTTCCATCATTTCTGATTGATCCAATGTACCAGATCCAATGTTATTATTTTGCGAATTTACAAGCTGATTACCCTAATCATTATTCGCTTCATCTGCATGATCTCTCCCTCTACTTCTAAGATGATCGGTACTATCCATTTTACAGTTTAATTATTTTTACAAGTTTCAGACAAAACTTTCTCCAAAAACCTATGATAATCTGTCTATACTGCAGTTATGCACAATGATTTCACGCATAAAATGCGTTACTTAAGCTTTTCTATTGCGACACTCACTCTTTGGAGTCTACTGCGTGCTGCCGACGAGATGAACTGCTACCGGCTGCTAAGGTAGGTGTGGCCGCGTTGCGTGGGACTGCTGGTGCGCCCTGTTTGGCTGCTGTGGCGATGGCTCGCTGCTCCCGTCCGCACCTGGCGTCGTCTGCTGCCGCTCGTCACTTTCTGCTACCGTCCTCACGGCGTCCTCCCGTGATGCGGTAAAATCTTCTTGCCGATGAAACAACTTAATCGAGAGACCGTGCACACGAGATTACTACCAGCATTCAATAACGATATTATTGCAGCCTAGCCACACTTGCCACTATTCACAACACCATTAAATGTGCTACCTCATTGCACAGTATATCCCCATCAAAAATTCCAACACAGTTTATACAGCCTATAATTCACTGTTCAGAATTCAGCCACACTGTTTGTAAATTACATACCACAGTTCGAGCACCGTTCTAGGCCAGTTTATGCACATAAACGTCTTAACCACAGTTCACAAAATTTTATCAACTAATTAAAACATCACTTTTCTCCAAGTAACTTTCTGCAAAGAACTTAGTCTTCAAAGAATTCCCCGCAAGGGATGCCATGTACGGCAGGGCTTTTTTTTAACAAGACAGGGAGGGAAGGTCAGTGCATAGTTGACAAAGTTCCTAAAACACCTCCCCTGTTTCATGCCTTCCTTCGGCGATATTACCAACGCACTTCGTGCCAGTGCCCTGGTTTGTAAACAGGGCAGCACTGCACGCGAGGTGCCGTGTCGATATGCAACTTCAGTGCACGTCTAAAATCACTTTTTCACTAATCTTGAGTCTTCTGTCGCAGTTGATGTCCCATTGCGCAGTTGAAGCACACAGGTCGCGCATCCGTTGTACCTGAAGTGATGTTTAAAGAGGTGTTGAAATGTGGCTAGAAAGTGCTTGTTTTTATTGAAGAAATGCCAGTGTACATCCAAGCACAAATATACAGACTGAGTAATATTAAATATATAAATCATACATGGCGTATAAACCGTCCCTGGCCCGCACTGAACTAACATGAATTTGCAAGGTATCGCATTCGGCGCTCGACTGACTGCCGCCGCACTTCGCTGCGCGCCACAAGCCACCGTTTTGGCGCCAAGCGAAACTTCTAGACTATCATTGTTCAGCTTATTACAAAATATACAAATAATTAAATCATTGAATTAACCGAAATATAGCTTAGCACAAAAGCATTACAGAAAGTATACAGATAAATTTTAATAGACATAGGAAAGTTAAATATTAATAAAAGAAGCTCAAGGTTTTGGCGGACAACTAGTATAGGCGGGAGCCAATCAGATCTCAACTTGCAATAGGGGCGGAGCTTTCCCACGGGATTCAAGCTCATTTACTGTCTATCTCTCACCCTTTGTATTACGTAACACATTTTTCCAACCAAGAAAACTTTTTAACACCTAATATATTGATATGCGAAATAAACGGCTCCATGTCAGCCCCCTCACAACTTTTCTCAATCGTGTCCTCCCTGGTCGATGGATGGGACGAGGAGGTCCAGTCTTATGGGCCTGCCGTTCACCGCATCTCAAGCTGCATGATTTCTGGTTTTGGGGTCATCTCAAAACTATCGATTGTGCAAAGCCCACTAAAGATTTGGAGACACTGGAGCAGCGTATTCATGCAGCGTTGCCACCACTGTCATTTTAGAATTCGTGTGTCAGTGGTAAAATAAATACGCATGCGTTAAGTCACATGCACACATTTTGCAAACCTCATTGTGACAGCGACTGCATAGTGCAAAAATTCACCCAGTATAAGAGAAAATACTGAATCACTCCAGACGTTGAAACATGTCCACATCAGCTCTGCTGCTTTCATTCGCGTGTTTTATAGTATTCTGCGGGAAAATATGCGTCAGCGCATCACAACTTATGTGGATGATGTACTCATTGCTGAAAATTTTTGGGATGAACATAATCGGATGTTAGAGCAGCTGTTGCGTGTTTTCCAGTCACTGTCAACCTGAGAAAGTCAGAATTCAGTCGTCCTAAAGTAAATTTCCTAGGACATGTTATCACGGGAGATGGCATTCTTCAAACAAATAGTTCAAATGTTTGTACAGCTTATGGGACTTAACTACGGGGTCATCAGTCCCTAAACTTACAAACTACTTATGAACTACTTACGAATTACGACGGCACAAATATCCATGCCCGAGGGGGGATTCGAACCCCCGACCGTAGTGGCCGTGCAGACCGTGACTGAAGCGCCTCAGTCCCCTCGGCCACCGCGGCCGGCGGCATTCTTCCTGATCCGTCTAAATTAGACGTGATGCGGGATTCTACATCTGCATATATAGGGGATACTTTGCAAACCACATTTAAGTGCCTGGCAGAGGAAAATGTTGAATGTTTGTATAGCTTATGGGACTTAACTACGGGGTCATCAGTCCCTAAACTTAGAAACTACTTATGAACTAGCTAATCCTAACGACGCCACAAATATCTATGCCCGAGGGGGGATTCGAACTCCCGACCGTAGAGGCCGTGCAGACCGTGACTGGAGCGCCTTAGTCCCCTCGGCCACCGCGGCCGGCCCTGGCAGAGGGTTCATAGGACCACTTTTATATTATTTATCTCCCATTCCATTCTCGAATCGAGCGCGGGAAGAAAGAACACCTGAATCTCTCCGTTCGAGATCTGATATCTCGTTTTTTTCTGATGATAATTCCTACCTATGTAAGTGGGAGTCAATAATATATTTTCGCATTTATTTATTAATTAATTTATTTTTACAATGTCGCATAATCGCCTTTATTTTGTGCAAATTACCGCTTGCTTGCGCAAACCCGCTGCCGCCTCCCTGTAAAGTGTGAATCTGTGAGTGCTGTGACAAAATACTAACACAACCTACTTTGCTATAGTGGTAAATTTTCCTTGTAATCTCTTAATTAAAAATTTTATAACGTCCACTCTGTTTTAAGCCACGCCGATTTTAAATTTTCCTTCTAATATCTTAATTTAAATTTTATAACGTCCAATATATGTAAAGTAATATGGTCCTTACACTTTGTAAGACTTTATTAATTGTAGAAAATTGTATAATTTCGTAATGATAGGGTTAATCAACTCAGGAAATTATTTTTGAAACATCGCGCCGCCAAGTGTGACGAAACCGGACGGCCAAGTATGTATGCCCAAGAACATCTAAGGTGTTTAGTATTCATCATTTTCTTGATTTGCAGCTCTTATTTTTCCGTGTTTGCAGTAAAAATTACTGGGTACGAGGTCCGCCTGATATGCAAAACACTGTTTTTATTAAGCACCCAAACTAGTTTCCGCACGTCTGTGCCACCATCAGTGGGCTTTCAATTTATTTCATGCTGTGAAAACAAATTACATTTATTTTTACTATTGTGCTAGTTGTATATTTAGGCCTAAAAAAGTCGTCAGTCTTATTTTGGTTTTATACCTTATTTTACATTTTGTGGTCATGTGGGACCCTTTTTACATAATTATGAAGTGGTAGCGTTGTCATCTGCATCCAAAATTATCTCTTTTAACAACTTGTGAGGTTTTAAACCGATACTTATGGTGCGAAAACGTAATTTTGGCATGTGGGGATATTTCTATCGTCTGTTTACTATCGATTACTTACCGTTTCTTTTGTCATGTATTTCTTCTTCCGCACTGTTTTACATAGCACACATGTGTGCTGTCGCGTCGTTCAAATATCTAGGCGTAACACTGCAGTGCGATATGAAATGGAACGAGCATGTAAGGACAGTTGTGAGTAAGGCAGACATCCGACTTCGGTTTATTGGGAGAATTTTGGGAAGATGTACTTCACCTGTAAAGGAGACCGCGTATAAAACGCTTGTACGACCACGTCTTGAGTATTGCTCAAGTATTTGGGACCCGCAGCAGATCGGTTTGAAGGAAGACATAGAGGCGGTTCAGAGGCGAGCAGCTAGATTTGTTACCGGTAGGTTCGACCAATGCGCGAGTGTCACGGAAATGCTCCGGCAACTCAATTGGGGATCGCTGGAAGAAAGACGACGTTCTTTTCGTGAATTTCTGTTAAGTAAATTTATAGGGCCGGAATTTGAAGCTGAGTGTAGTACGATCTTGCTGCCGCCTAATTACATTTCGCGTAAAGATCACAAAGACAAGATAAGAGAAATTAGGGCTCGTACGGAGGCATATAGGCATTCTTTTTTTCCTCGTTCAATTTGGGAGTGGAATAGGAAAGTATATGCCTAGTAGTGGTACAGTGTACCCTCCGCCACGCACCTTACGGTGAATTGCGGAGTATGTATGTAGATGTAGATGTAATACACATATTTTGCGGACTTTTTAATCACAACCACTTTCCACTATAAAAATTCGTCTGTGTTTACTTTGTTAAACTGTTTAGTTTACGTGCAGACGCGTAAGACAACCTCTCGCACGCCACACCGACGCTACAGCCTGCGCCTGCATGCCACATCACTTGGGCGCGTCACACGCTGGGAAGCCGGTTGTGACGTCAGCGCCACCTGCCACGGCAGACGGCGCGCCGCCTGGCGTCACGTGAGCCCCCCCCCCCCCCTCCCTGCCCCCGGCGACCACGCCTTCGGCTGACCTCGCACACAGCGGGGAGTCCTGTCGAGCCGCCACCTCACATCACCTTCGCCGCGCGGTTCTTGCCCTCACTCAACGTGCAGCCTCGGGCTTCCACCGATGTCACTGGCGCTGGCGTGTGTTGTGGACCGGGACTAGAGTTCCGACGATGTTTAAAACCATGTCGGTATACTTCGTATAATACGACAACCTTAGTTTTAAACCGTTTAACCCTTAGCTACACGCGCCGATGAAAGTTACGCCAAAACACGTGCGCGGCACTCCGTGCCACTGTTCCGTTTTACGACGACCATTCCACATTGTACTTGTAAAATATTTATTGAACAATAAAATTTAAGTAGTACAACTGTTACAAATGACTCATGGTGCCAAAAATAATACTTTAGTGAATATTTGACTAGAAATGTGTAAAAAAAACAGACACTACCTAAGAAGTAAACATAAAAGAGACGTAGAAAAAGATATGATGTAAAAACAGTATGCGTCCTTAAGACATCCTGAATTATACGAAAGTATTGTCATCTTCAATAAGAATATAAATATTTCAAATATAACTCATTGCCGACCGCGGTGGCCGAGGGGACTGAGGCGCTCCAGTCACGGTATGCACGGCCACTAAGGTCGGGGGTTCGAATCCCCTCTCGGGCATGTATATTTGTGCCGTCCTTAGTGTTAGCTAGTTCATAAGTAGTTTGTAAGCTTAGGGACTGATGACCCCGTAGTTAAGTCCCATAAGCTAAACAAACATTTGAACATTTTATAACTCATTACTTATGACTAGGAACAAGGTTGCATGAACAAATATTTAGAAAAAATAAATGTTTTTGAATATATCGTTTAGTTTCAGTTGCTGTGGTGAAAAGTAATTTCGACTGTGGTGTAAATGTTAAGCAATGCCTGCCCCAAAAATATTTGAAATTCACTGGACAGCTCCGGAGTTTGTTGGCCTTCGTCCCCTGACTGTTCACTCTCGCTGGAATGGTCATCTTCAATAATTCTCTCTTCTTCGTCACTTTCGTCTGAAAAATCAAAATTATCTTCTTGTTCGAATCTGCTTTCCCGCTCTTCATCAGAGAGCTCTCTTAGAAGCTCCACAATTTCTTCTGCTATAGTATAACGGCTAGATCTGAAAGTTGAGAAATGAAGGAATAATGAAAGAAAAAGTAAAGCAAATAAACGAAACGTCAATAGAACAATTAGATGAACCGAGAAAAATTTAGCTTATTTTTGTAATAGAAGTAATAATAATTATTCATTTGTAAATGTATAGTACTAAAAAGCAACGAAATAGTAAAAAAAATACATTATCGTATATTATAAATTTAATTGTAGAACAGCAACTCACGCAACCGGTACGGAGTGTCGCAGTGACATAGTGTCTCAGTTACGGCCTTGCAGCCAACTAGCTGTAAACAACAGAGACGCGGAGTCATTTTGGAAACACTTGATTGGGGAATACATGGAAGTTCAACCTCAAACATCTCACTGTAGCTGCCAAAACTCATAAATACGCATATTGCGGCACGGAGTGCCGTCAAGCGTGTAGCTAAGGGTTAATAACAGGTAGTATTGGTATAATGGGTTACATCGGTATATTCAGTGTGCAAACCGACATCCGCAATGTTACAATGGATATTTTATTTCTTATATACATTTCATAATCCACAATATAGAAATATAGTACATATTTATTCGATATGCGACTCTAAATTTTGTGTAAAGCACACCTGACAAATTGCGAAACGTAATTACACTACAAGAAAACATTGTAAAATGTCTTCTTCATTTATGACACGGTAGATGACTGCATTATATAAATCAAAACCTTGCATTACAAACAATATTAATAATAATGACAATTAAAAAAACTTCTTTGTGGAAGAAACAAACACTTACTGGAGCAAATATACATGCAGGTAGTCTCTTATGATAATATTAATCAGATTCCTCCTCCCGCGATGACGGCAACGTGTCGATGTCTTGTGAGTCACTCATGTACCTGAGGTTCAAAAAAAAGGAAGGAAGCTTAGGGTTTAACGTCCCGTCGACAGCATGGTCATTAAAGACGGACCTGAGGTTCCACTGTATACAAACCAGTTTTGGCCCACTTTAGGTTACGGTAGTAACACTATAAGTGGGCCTTGCGATCGTCTTTAGACAGCTCGAAATGTATATGAAAATAACGGTTTAACCATGCATCTGACACGAAAATTGAATAACCGAATTTATAGAGGAGAAAATTCTCTACAACTTTGCTCTCTTATGTTTTTTTCATATCTCGTATCGTTTCAGAGATATTTGCAAAAATAACGGCGACTTTGGTATGTCTGTCTGTCTGTCCGTAACGTGTTCCCTGTTTTTAAGACGAACCGTTCAACCGATCAGCACCAAATTTTGCACACACAGTTGTAGGCCGTCAGAGACCAGAATCTCCCTTTTTCAATTTTTTCGGACAAAAATACGATAGTAATACCAAAAAAGCCGTTTGTTATAGAAATGTAATTACAAACGAACCGTTCATATGACACGAAAATTTAATAACCTAATTGGTAGACAACCTAATTGGTAGAGGGGAAAATTCTCTATAACTTCGCTCTATTATTTTTCAAATCCAAAGGTCACGGGTTCGATCCCCGCCAGGTCCTAGGATTTTTATCTGTCACTTTCCACTGCTTTCACCTCTGGCAGTATTGCTCATGTGAAAAATACCGAGTAGCACCGTGGTTCGGAACCCACGTTAAACTGTAGGTCCCCCTATAACCGGCTGGGTAAGTCGGTTCGAAGGTCGGAGGAAGGCAACGGCATACCACCTCCAAATAGGACCATGCCTAGTAAACCACTGTGGTGGTCAAACCAATCTTCGGATTGTTGACTGCTTTACCTTACCTATCTTGCATCGTTACAGAGATATTTGCAAAAATAACGGCGATTTGGCGATGTCTGTCTGGCTGTAACGGTGTTCCCACTTTTTAGGTCGAACCGTTCAACCGATCGGCACCACATTTTACAGACATAATTGTTGGCTACCAGAGACCAGAACCTCGCTTTTTGAAATATTTCGGACAAGAAATACGTTAGTAATACCAAAAAAAGCCGTTTGTAATGTAATTTTAATTGCAAATAAACTGTTCATCAGCCGGCCGCGGTGGCCGAGGAGACTGAGGCGCTCCAGTCACGGTCTGCACGGCCACTATAGTCGGGGGTTCGAATCCCCCCTCGGGCATGGATATTTGTGCCGTCTTTAGCATAAGGTAGTTTGTAAGTTTAGGGACTGGTGACCCCGTAGTTAAGTCCCATAAGCTTAACAAACATTTGAACATTTTGAAACCCTTCATCTGACGAATTTGTAGAGGCGAAAATTCTCTACAACTTTGTTCCCCTATGTTTTTTCCATATCTTGTATCGTTTGAGAGAGAGTTGCAAAAATAACGGAGTTTTTAGATCCTCCATTAAATTAACGAAAACCAGCCGTTCGCCAATGTCACGTGACATTCCTCGCCCAGACGTCTCTGGCATACGCCATCTTGCGTTGCGTATTTGATGATTTTCTTATTGTAACTTACATGTTGTCATTTCAAAGGAATGGCGCAGTGAAGAATTAACAAAAAGAGGTCGTTCTTCGTACGATAAAATGATAAACTAGTGTCTAAAAATGCCATATTAGCATCAGTTAACAACGGCCATCAATAGTATGAGATTAAAGAACACAATTCCTAACTGTTAGCTGTAGCGTGGTGGGCAATGTGTTGGACTGTGATGTTGAAAGGCAGTGGTTCGGAACCCGCGAGTACCAAAAGTTTTTTTTTCCTACAAGGGTTCATACACTGTTATTAATTTCTTATTATTTAGATTGGAAGGAAGGAAGGAATGTTAGGGTTTAACGTCCCGTCGACTGCTTGGTCATTAGAGACGGAGCTCACACTTGGATTTTTGGCGAAGGATGGGGGCAGGAAATCGGCCGTGCCCTTTGAAAGGAACCATCCCGGCATTTGCCTGGAGTGATTTAGGGAAATCACGGAAAACCTAAATCTGGATGGCCGGAGGTGGATTTGAACCACCATCCTTCCGAATGCGAGTCTAGTGTGTTACCACTGCGCCACCTCGCTCAGTTTATTTAGATTATTTTGGTCCGAAATGTTTGCAAAAACGTATAAAACTACAAATCTAATTTCTAAAGTGGGCCGTAAAACACGTCAGTGCGATTTTTTCGGTTGTATCTGGAGACAGTCTGTTCCGTAATGGTGTGTGAATTCGCCCGTGAGCTGACCGGTTACAATCACTTGCCGCTGAGGAAGGCGGTACATACAAAATTCTGGAAGAAGATGAACTCAAGGGTTGTTTCATACATCAGCCTTTCCACCATACAGACGGAGATATATGTTTTGATGCAAACCATAAGCTGAGTTGTTAGAAAAAGCCTTCCGCTGCCCCAAAATGTCGCCAATTTTGCCATGATATCGCCACTTTCATATCCCAAGACTTTAATCAATGTTGCGATGTAGTCTAGATCCTGCATTTCTTCCCCCTTACTAAAGGTTTCTCCTTTAAAACGGGGATTAAACATACTTGCTGCAGCATTCACAGATTTACATGCAAACGTGTGCCTTGAGCTCACACCTTCTTCGATCGATGCTTTCTCTGCTTGAGAAGTACAGCATCTACCTCCGTAGACAAGCTATCAGAGTCATCATGTACATCCGAAAGGACGGCATTATGGGTTTCAACCTTGCTTATGGCTTCCGATATTGTTCGCAAGATACGCAATACTTCCTCAAACAGCTGCCATGTTTCGTCTGCAAACACAGAAGATTTAAGTGCTTTGTCGCACTGCACATTTGGAAAAACAATTGCTTCTACCACAGCCTCTCTATTCTTACGTAAACTGTCCAAACAAACCACTGTACCTGCCCAACGGATAGTGATGGAAGCTTTAGTGTCACAGAACTGTTACCGTGATTTTCTCTTCGTTTTGTTCTCAATAAAGCATAGGAGACATGACGCTCCTTAAAGAATTTCACTATTTTCTTCACTAGATTGAAGCACTCTTCAAGCGTTCTCTATGAAAGTGTGACCTTTATTAGTACGTTCAATGGATGTTCCACGCAACTTATGCAGGTTATGTGTGTAAACTGCTCCTCTACTACTTTCCACGAAGCACGCATATTTCGCGCATTGTCTGCGACCACTACTGTGAACCTATCCACACCTATTTCACGAACGACTTCCGTTATTTGTGAAGCAATACACCGTACAGTTTACCTTTCGTCTCTATGTCGTATACTTTTAGAGAATTTTGGCTGAGGTGTTTTCACGAAGACGTTAACGAAACTGTTCCCTGATACATCGGTACTTCCATCCGAAATCGATACAAGAGCAATTGAGCGCTACAACGTCTTTGTGACAAGCGTCTTCATGGTTACACTCGGCAGAAAGCAAAGATGTGATAATCAGGGGGGACTAGGAGGCCGTAGTTTCTGCATTGCTTCCCCACCAGTATTTCGAATTCAGCATAGATAGTGGAGGAGCTGACGCCTATATTGCCCTAGTAATGGCTTCATCAATATCACCATCACTTGCTGGATGGGTATCTTTTTGCCCAGATGTAGAAGGTGGTTGTTTTGATTCTTTTGTAAGCTGTTCACTGAGAGCAGAACCAGAAGGCAATGCGTAGATGAAGACGCAGTCCCTGCTACGTTAATATTCTGCAGCCCAAGTATATGTTGGCATTTCGCTTTGCTCCTGTTCACCTGCGATTTATCATCTGAAGATATACGTTTAACAGACTGAGGCCACAGATCGCATCTAGTAAGATGTTCCTTAAATCATGATGCCAAGGTGTTACGATATTTGATGTTACAACATTTATTTGTTGCATGTCTCTTACCATCAACTTGCCGTACATCGAAGAGCTGCCACACCTTTTTATCGATGACGAATTGCACTAACTCTCCTATCCTGTATAACTGCATACGATAGCTCAGCGTAACATCAACTGAGGAGTGTCAAAACTGTCCGGCTTTATATAAACCTGTCGGCTATGACGCCAGTTCATTTCTAGTTGTTTCGGGATTCCTTTCGTTCATTTCCGAATGGTAGCGCCTGATGAGTATGCACTTCACATTGCCGTATGGCATTGCCGGTTGCCTGACAACCAGGATGAAATGAACCTGTCTCCCGAATCATACATGGTTTTAAATGGTTTAAAACGACAAGTTTCTGAATTCAACCGTATGAAACCGTATTTATAATCTCTAACCACGACATTGCAGCCGGCACGCCTGTCGATGTGCGCCCCGCTCGCCTGGTGCTTGTCTCAGCCAGCCCGGGGCGTACATCGACGCGCTGGGGACTGCCTCAACTAGATGCAGCACACAACAGCGGGCTATGCTTCCACTGCAGTCCACGTCGGCGCGTGGTAAAAATGGAGCAAACGCGGACTCTACTGCAACGTCATTCCACGAGACCAGCAGGGTGCAGCACCGCCGTACCTCTCTAACATCTGACTGGGGGTATGCGAGTCACCAGTCAAGGGACAGGATTTGGGATCCGTGACTTTGCTCTCGCCACAGTAAACACTGTTCCCTGACATTACAAACTGCCCTCTCCGTCTCGTACAGAAGGTGTGTGTACCAGTCTCGCACAATTGCAAAGTGCAAACAGTAATGTTTTCTGTCAATGTCCTATGGAGAAAAATGTCAACACTAGGCTGTAGCCTAACAGTTTGGTGTCGCGTCCGTAGCACCGAGACATCACGAACGAGGTATCTTCGATGCGAGTCGTCTGAAGAAGTGCGGATACTAAGCTACCGTCATGGACACTATAACAGTAACAGTGAAAGTATACTGACTTCGGGCTGTAGTCACTTCCAAGTTTCTTGCAAAGTGTGTGCCCTCCCCGACGATGACCTTAGGATCGATTCCGTCGAATCAGTAATAAAGTGCTCAAGTGTGCGTGGTTATTTAAGAGTTAAACACAAAAACAATCGTTTAATAAATAAGCCTGTATAATTTTTCTGTATAACCTTGATTTATTACGATATTTATGATTTTGTGTAGTGGAAATCCATATGATGTTATCCTCCAGCAACATTTCGGTCCACCAACCACTAGCACACACCCTTTTCTATTCATTTATTAACTGATTGATTATGAATTTTGTTTTGTGCAATTAATATGTGTTTCTTTTTTGCCAGACTACAACTCCTATACTATCATGCCCTGCCCATACTGCCCAAATTTTCATATTACTTTTTTTCCTATTTTTTATTGTCGGTTGCATTAGTGTTTGGAGCTGAAGCCAATGTAGTATTACAAGACTGTCTTCAGACTTTTCAATTCCTCTAACCGGAGGGTGATGAAACACGGCCACATAATGCTGTGAACCTGTTTCATGTTATTCAGTGAGTCAATTCTCTTTATTATGTTGCTATACAACGCTGTAACTTAGTTATGCAACCATTACATGACGCCCCAGCATCGCGTCTTACTCTTTTAATACTTTCGTAATATTTTATGTGTTAAATTATGTTCTACCTAACAAACATCGCCCCCTGTATGATTGTGTGTGTGTGTGTGTGTGTGTGTGTGTGTGTGTGTGTGTGTGAGTGTGTGCGGAATCTGTCTCTAGCCTTGCGCATCGCCGTATCGATGTACAGTGCTGCCACCGCTCTCTGCAGACACGCTAGTTACATCCCTGTCAGTCTGCATTCGAAGTATCGTCTGATACGGCCCACGCTTCTTCAGCAATGCTATCCTTGACCCAAACTAACTCTTGAGTAGCGACCCGCAGAGATGCTTTTGTGTACCAGAGCTACTCTCTCCTTCCGGGCCGGCCGCGGTGGCCGAGCGGTCTGCGACGCGCCAGTCATGTTTTGCACGGCCACTACGGTCGGGGGTTCGAATCCCCCCTCGGGCATAGATATTTGCGCCGTGCTTAGTATTAGCTAGTTCACAAGTGGTTTGTAAGTTTCGGGACTGATGACCCCATAGTTTAGTCCCATAAGCTCTACAAGCCGGCCGCGGTGGCCGAGGGGACTGAGCCGGCCGCGGTGGCCGAGGGGACTGAGGCGCTCCAGTCACGGTCTGCACGGCCACTGCAGTCGGGGGTTCGAATCCCCCCTCGGGCATGGAAATTTGTGCCGTCCTAGTTCGTAAGTAGTTCATAAGTAGTTTGTAAGTTTAGGGACTGATGACCCCGTAGTTAAGTCCCATAGGATTTACAAACATTTGAACATTTTTTTTGAAGCTCTACAAACATTTGAATCTCCTTCCGGTGGTTTGGGGAAGGCTCGCGCATTGGACAAGCCCCCCCCCCTTCCCCGACTAAAAACTCGCTCGCCATTAGTAGCCAGGGCCACCCCATCGCTTGGGCATTCTGCCGAGGAGGACGCTTGAGGTAAGGTGGTTAGCTCTACTCGTGTTCTGTGGAGTTAGATTATGAGTCGTAATGCTCGCATCAGACTTAAACTGTTTCTGTATTTCGCTCGGGATACACGATGAATGTTTAAGTTAGAGCTACCGTGTGTAGTGGTCAAAATTTACTATCTAATGTGTGGTAATTATAGTCGAACCGCGTGTGCCTTTGTTATTTTGTTTTTGTTAGGATTTCATTCATTAATAGTGTTCTGGTTCGTAACTGTGATTAAGCAGTGTAATTCCACTACCTTGTTTCCGCGGCGATTTTAGTTGTGGTCTATTTAAACTGTAACGAATTTACTTTGTCTGTTAGTTGTACCACGTGGACGGGCTGCTGTGAATCCAATACCGATCATCAAGTTGCTTTAATGCCCCTCAGGCGATTCATGTTAGTAATTTGGTTATATTTATTCAATTCTTCCGCGTGTGGTGATTTCATTCCTGTTTATTTCGCATTTTTGAGGTTTGAGAGTCGTGAACCAGTCCAGGAACCGGTGAGCAACCACGTGTCCAGATTTCGGCATATCTGAGTCAAGATTTCTTATTTTAATATGTGCGTGTGCTTCAAGCTAGCTGATATCCTCCGATATTCCACTGCTGCAAGTTTTGGTCGCTGTTTGAGCAAGTGTCGCGTAAGCTTTGGCGAGTCCGTGTGTATGAATGTGTGTCTACTCACCCGAATCTACTCCTGTTTATCTTAATAAGTAAATTTCGTAAAAGGTGGGCAATCAAAAGGGCCGTTTATTAATTTTACTGTTAATGTTTCCCTTTTTAAATGTGTGATGTGTGTGCTTTTATTGTTTTAAACTGGTCTCTCCATCTCTTAAGCGTTTTCAGAATACATAAATTGTTAATGAAATTCTCTGCTTCCTTTAGCACCCCTCTGCAATTTTAATTAGATTTTAGTCAGATTTGGCTGTCCCCGTCTGGGACTGTCGTGCGTTCTGTTCAAATTTTATTTCAAGTCTCTCCGGATAGGCTGCTTTTGGTGTGGGTTATGTGAATTTTGTACATTTAATTTCGTTGTTCTACTTCGGAACCTGTAGAGCAGCTAGGCTAAAGCTATTTAGTTACTCACAAAACCAGAGGTGTAGGCATTCAGCTTAAGTAAATGAACAAGTATGTTTTCCTGTGCGAGGTATGTAACACTTAGCACCTAATCAAACAATCGTAGATTATGAAGTCAGATTACACATTCTGTCCACGTAATAAATTGTGTAGTTCAGGGCTTCTCAATCGTTTTAGCTGGTGGTCCCCTTTTTCAGGCGAAAGTCCACCGTGGACCACTGTTGTCAGTGAAGCGCATAGCAACTATTGAAATTTAACAAAAAACCCATGGGAATAGAAAACTTATCAATGAAAGTGCCATTTTCCACTAAATCCACAAAAAAGCAACAGTCTGTGGTATAGAGATAAATGGAAACAACTTGAAATTAACGATGGTCCCATTTGTCTGCATTCCCAGTATATTCAGATACTTTGCTGTTGGATTTACTCTGATTGTTCAACGAACTATAGCCTCATAAAATTTGCATGTTAGATGCCAGTTCGCGTCTTGAAGCTATCTTCATCCAATCAGACAGATTTACTTAAAGACCTAACTGTTCCCTGCTGACACAGTGACGCAATAGATAGTCAGTACACTTTGAACTCTGATTGTTTAACTAGTGCTGAGGGGAAAAAAGAAAAACCATGCGTACTTTGCTACTATTATTGTGCGTGTGTTTTGTTTTTGCTTTCGTTATCATGGCTGGTGAAATGCGAAGGAAAGGGAGAAACCCCAGATTCGGAATATAAACACATCAGGAAAACAAAGCGGACAGGGAATTACGTTTAAATGATAATCGTCATAACAAGTGTGCATTGTGTGATTATACTTTGTGAGCGAGGCGGTAAACGGAGGACAGCTCTTACTGGTTTCCAAAGTACTCCAGTGAACCTCTAACGCAACAGTGAAGCTACTGTAATGCGTGTTGGTACAAATAACTGCAGAAGGACCCGCTTGCCTTGATATGCTGGGGAAGAAGAAAAATGTTCTACAATGTGTAACAAAACTTTATCCTTTCACACAAGAAGAGATTAGCGTCACATGAAGTGACATGGTACTGCGGAGAGACGAACTGACCGCATTGTCTTCCGCACACGTGCTCCTCGGTCCTCCAGAAGACTACGGACGTAGCTTTGCAGCCATGTAAGCAGGTCACCCAGCCAGAAACGGCAGTCAGTGCTTTTACTTCTGATGAGGATGGCAGATTTTGCCATCGAAAACTTGGGAAGTTTATTCGACTTGATTCAACTTGTATAACGAGATCTTATTGAAGAATGCCACCGTGAAAGCCTCCAATGACACATATATACAGTTACTATCATAACAAAAACCCTCTAGATTAAACATTCTTCGTACGACATTGTGCGAGGTCGATCTTTTCTCGGTTGTAATATAGTAAATTTCCTTGAGACGGAAAAACTTCTATGCATCAGCATGGCTTTAGGAAGCATCGATCATATGAAACCCAACTTGCCCGTTTCTCTCCTGACATCTTGGTGCTGTGGATGGAGGGCAACAGGCAGACTGCATATTTCTCGATTTTTAGAAAGGCGTTTGACATGGTACCGCACTACAGACTGCTAACGAAGGTACGAGCATATGGAATAGGTACCCAAATATGTGAGTGGCTCGAAAATTACTTAAGTAATAGAATCCAGTACGTTGTCCTCGATGGCGAGTGTTCAGGGGTGCCTCTGGGAAGTGTGATAGGACCCCTATTATTTTCTATCTATATAAAAGATCTGACGGACAGAGTGAGTTGCAATCAACATGGGAGTCGTCATTGAATGACTGTAGTAGGATGGAGGATGACTTGACCAAATTTCTAGGTGGTGTGAGGAATGGCAACTAGCGCAAAAAAAGTGATGCAGGTGAGTAGGAGAAACAATTCCATATTGTTGGAATACAGCATTAGTAGTGTGCTGCTTGACAGAGTTGCGTCAATTAAATATGTAGGCATATTGCTGCACACCGATATGAAATGGAACTATCATATGACAGTCGTGTGGATGGCAAATGGTCGACTTCGCTTTATTAGGAGAATTTTGGGAAAATGTGATTCGTCTGTCAAGCAGACCGCATATAAGACGCTTGTAGCGTAATTTGCACCGTTACAGAGATATTTGCAAAAATAACGGCGATTTGACACCGTCCCTTGATCTTGCGCAAACCAGGCGTTTGGAGATGTCATGTGACATTCCTCGCTCAGAACGCTCTCTGGCATACGCCATCTTGTTTTCTGTATTTTATTATTTCCTAATTATAACTCCCGCGTTGTCATTTCAAAGCAGTGGAGCACTGAAGAATTAATAGAAGCACGTCGTTCATAGTACGATAAATTATAATCTAGTCTCTAAAATTTCATTTTAGCTGTTAGCAACTGCCAGCAATAGTACAAGAAATTATGATCACTTTCACAGTTGTTCGCCGTTGTGTAGTGGGTAGTGCGTTACGTTGTGGTGGCTGTGGTCGGTAGTTCCAAACCGCCACTACTGTTTGTTGTTGTTTTTTTTTTTTTTTTTTTTTTTTTTTTTTTTTTTTTTTTTTTTTTTTTTTTTGTCGCCTTGGCTCCTAAAAGGGTTTCCGGAACTCTTATTAATTATGTAGAACTATCTTCTGCAATGTTTAGATTTGTACAGATGTAAGAGTGCTGCCTCTAAAATGTGCGTTTGTTATATTTCGTGAACATGCCGTTAAATACGTATCAACGTATTGAACACTGGTCTTCTGAAGCATTTGCACAACAACGGGGAAGATACTGTGATAATAAATATTCTAAAAAACGTGCAGATACTGGTTGTTTCATATATAAATTGAGTACTAGATGTCTGTAGCAACTGTAATTCTTTATTGAAACGGAAGGGAAGTGTATACATTGGAAAAAATTACCTGTTTTATTTATTTATTTTTCTTCCTGAGCTATTACTCACTACTAATGGAATATGTTGAAAGTCATTACAATCAATGAGTCAACTAAAATGTTTGTCTTTGGCATAGTTCCTATGGACGCTTTTAGCGTTGTTTGTATTACCTTTTCCGTACTTCAGATATGACTTTGTACACGTTACTTTGTTCTGTGCTAAAATAAAAAGTAAATATTCTGTTACAAACCAAGACTACGGTTTTTTTTCAGCTAAAATAAACGGAATAAGTGTAGTAATGCCGAATTCCACAAAGCTCTAGTACTTAATCTATACACAAACTTACTATTATCATCACGTCATTTACAACAGTCATTGTAAAAGTATCTTCCCCAGTTTGTGTCTATGTTTGCAATTCCTTGCTATGTATTTCATGATATGTTCATAAAAGAGAACAAATGCACTTTTCAGAGAAAGCGCTGCTACCTCTGAACAAGTCAGAATCTTTCAGGATGAAGTTGTGTTCAATTAAGAAGAGTGTGCAAAAACCTTTGACGAAACGAGATTAAAAAATGCCAGTGGCGATTTTTTCTTATTTTTATTTATTTATATTTTTTGTCCTTCACGTAGACCGATGCTTTGCAGTCCTTTCTTCATGTTCGTTCTGGGTTGTTCGTTGAGAATTTAGCTCTTTTTATTATTATTATTATTATTCCCGTTAAGCCATCTTTCTTTTTCCCTCTTTTCATTGGTTCTTCGGTTTGTCGGTCTTTTGTGGGCATTGGTTTATTTTATTTAATTTTCATCGTTTCGTCGTTGACTCAGTTTTTCGTTACAGAGGGCGTCTAGCACTCTGACAGAGCACGCTGACCTACCATGCCGGCAACCCTCTGACCGAGCGCTCTGAATCACCGCGCACGGCTAGTTTCGAACCACCGTGTAAGACGTTCGTGCGTCAGAAACTAATTCGCTACCCATTACGATACACCGAACAGCTACGAGAGTAATCCTCAATTCTCTTACCATCGATGGGAGGTGTTATCTGCTAACATGGCATCTTTAGACATTAGATTGTAATTCATTGTCCCAAATACGACGTGTTTTTGATAATTTTCAGAGCGCTATTGCTTTGAAATGACTATGTTTGAGTAATAATAAGAAAATAATTATATACGGAAAGCGAGATGGCACATGCAAAAGAAAGTTTCGGGCAAGCTTTCGGGCGATGGATGTCACGTGACTGATTTCCGAACGCCAAATGTACGCTGTGTTGCATCCAGGCTATAGTCACTTGTCCGAAATGTACGCTACTTTCCTTCCAGGCAAAGAAAATAAACTTTGAACAAACTACCAAGGCAAAACAGGTCATATTATTTTAATGGAAAAATATAATGGAAATGTGGGAGATACATTGAAATATTAAAGAGGTCCATGTTCAAAAATGAGTATGTTTGTCAAACCTGAACTCAAATATCAAATTATTTTGGCTGTTTGTTCAAATACGGTCAGATAGAATATTACGTGTGGGGTGCATATATATTATCAAAATTGTAGAGTCGTAATCGTATCGAAATTTTTATTATTTTTGTACGAAATATTTGCAAAAACGCACAAAACTGCAAGCAAATCTAAAGTGGACCGTAAAACATTTCAGTGCGATTTTTTTTTTTTTCAAATGAAGAAAATTGTGATGAATTCGATTTTCACAATCGTTTTATTAATAATGTCAGTTATTCGTCTACAATTTTTGATGAAAGGTGACCGCGGACCCCTTGAAAGAATCGGCGTTCTCCTAAGGGGTCGCGGACCACAATTTGGGAAGCCTTGGTGTTGTTGCTTCATCGAAATATCTATTATTTGGCAGAGAAAAGTCTGAGTCAGACGTGATATCTTTCAGAGTGCTGTTGTCTGTAGTGTGCGCGTCATGTAAGGTCCGGAGCACGACACGAACAGCCTGGTAGGAAATCAGTTTTATTCAAGCTGTGGTACGTCGGCCGCCAAGTAGCTGCAGCTCCTCCTTTACTCGTCAGGTGTCGTCCCCCGGAGTTAATTAAATTTCCGTCTTTTCTTGCGCTCTCGAGCCGTGCCTGGAAAACTTCTCGTTCCAGGCAACAGAACGCAATACTGTGAGATGGCGTCCTCATCAGGTTAATGGCGTTCCACTCTCCTAGCGCCCTAGTAATATGCGCACTAACTTGTCATCTTCAGTGCTGTTTTCGTTTTCGTTTCCAGAACTTCCACCGTCGTTAACGACAACTATTTCCTCAGTGGAAAACTCTTGTCTTTAAAATACAGCTTCGTCTACCTTCAAACTAATTCCTCCACCTTTCTTTAGCAATACATGCTAATTGGAGCGAATTATTTGTAGATTTCGCTGAGCAGTTAAGTGCAAAGAGAAAATAAGCTGGTAAAACTTTGTTTTCGTAGCTTCATTCGTAATAAAACCTAGGTTACAGGATCATCAGAAGTTGGAAAAGACTTAGAAATTTCCGTACTTCTTTACTTATTGTTATTCGGAGAGTTCTGAGAAACTGTTACATTTCTTCTGTTGCCGATTTGGTTTATATTGTTTCATCTCGCGCATTATAGCAGAATTCCCACAAGTTCAAACTTTAAACAGTAGGAGTCCAGCAACGGTTATTTGCTTTTTTCCAGGTAGTAATAAAGTAAGTTTGACAACATACTTCCGAAAATTCTCAGTTACGCTATATCTCAAGTATTTTCGATGTGGCTGGCAGTTGGTTCGAATCACGAAAACATACTATCTACACTATTGGCAGAAAAATAAACTTATAATCAAGTAATCTTAAGTGTACAAAACAAATGGAATGAATGTGTATCTAAAATAAAGTGTCGGTGGTAGCGCAAATTATAAATTTTTACCAGATGTGACAAAGAAACGTTAATGGTGAAGTGACAACAACGTCAAAGTTTGTTTGCAATACACGAATTACGCCACATGATTACCTAAGCAAATACGTTATCGGAGAGACTAATACATTCATCGATAAACACAGAAGATTAAACAGATCACGTTCAGTAAGCGTTTTTTTTATTAAAATGGTCTTCTGGTGGTATAAAAAAGAGTGAACAGCGCACATTGTTTCAGGAGAAATTACAGATATAACTAACGAAAATAACAAAAACGGTAGAACAATCAAATAATTAAAATTTTGAAATGAAGGTAAATGCATTTGACAGTTTATATTGTGTCTTGTGCAATACCTCGTTTTCTGTCTGTCACACGACTTTGTCACTCTCATTTAATAATAAATAATTAGCCAATGCAACGGGATTTATTACTACTGACAAACTGCTTTTGATTTATGCAAGATTTTGTAAAAAAAAACTTACTTCCTTTATTAGTAAATGCGTCTTCTAATTTGTGAACATCTCTCCTGCGTACAGAATTATGCAAAACACAAGACGTTTTATTTACATAAACAGCAAAAGAGAGTAGTCTATCCTATCTAAAACAGATGTACCAAAATGTAAGTCTAACGACGAATTCCTTCCACCGTAAAAAGTTGTGAGATCTTATGGGAAAAAAAAAAGATTAGATTAATACTTGTTCCATACATCATGAATACGAAATATCGTTATGATGTGGAACGTGTCAGTTCAGTAAAAGATAACATTACATTACATACTTTTTTTGTTTTTTCTTCTCTTCCTTTTATTTTTATATTATTTCTATTATTCATTGATTTATGTATTTTTATTTTTTAATTTTTGTTGTTGTAAAATCACTAATTTCTTTATAAAAATTCATCTACTGAGTGGAAGGAGCTGTCGTTCAGAAATTCTTTTAATTTGATTTTAACTGCTGGTTGGCCATCATTCAGACATGTGATGTAATCTGGTAAGTGACCAAACAATACCCTGGCAACATAATTCACACACTTTTGTGTGAAAGTTAAATTTAACCTTGAATATTGTAGATCATCCTTTCTCCTAGTGTTGTAGCTATGCACATTGCTATTGCTTTTGAATTGGGTTGGGTTGTTAATAAAAATACATATATACACTCTCATGAGATTTTTTATTATTCTTAATTACGCACTTTTGTGCAATGAATACTTATTTAAAAATTTTATCCATTATGGATGAGGAACACTGCGACTGTGGTGAAATAAGGTATCTCGAATTACAGCAACCAGTCGCCTTTTATGTAAAATGTTTTTATTACATTTCTTCCATTACCGGTTTCGATACGCCTAGCATATCATCAGATGGTGAACGGTTTTTTATATTACAGAATACCGTTCACAATCTGATGATGATATGCTAGGCGTATCGAAACCGGTAATGTAAGAAATATAATAAAAATATTTTACATAAAAGGCGACTGGTTGCTATCATTGAAGATACCGAATATTTATTTGGTCAGTGATGAATTACCCCAAAATATGAGGCCATATGAATGTAGTGAATGAAAATAGGCATAGCAAGCTACTAATCTGAGATGTTTGTCACCAAAATTAGCAATAATCCTAATAGCATAAATTTCTAAAATCAAAACGTTTTAGTAGAACTGGGGCGGTGCCAAGGCAGTGCCAAGGGGGGCCTATGGGGGCTATAGCCCCGCCTTCCTCCGAGGAGTATCATATTACACTGGAGAACATTGCTTCAGAAAACAGCGAATATATTACCTCACCAGATTCAATGATTTTTAACAATAATGTAGCAATATAAGTTGCAATGTATTTCAAACACATTGGATGTATATTAATCATCACTCACAATAATCAAGAAAGTTAAACATGACTTGACATTACTTTAATTGCTGACATTGTACAGAAACTTCGCAATCGGAAGACAACTGGGTCGAATCGTTATTGTCTACGGCATACATGTTATTTAGACGATAAGTCGACGAATGGCAACAATGTTACGTCGGGAGGGGAGACAGGAGAGTGGAGGGAGAATATATCGTCGCTTGCGTTCCAATGTTGCCAAGGCAAGCCTCATACTAACCAAAATATAAATTACTCACGAGAGAAACTTAGTTTAGTCCACATTCCTTACTACAAACGAGTACTAAGTCAGTTTTAATACAGATCAGTGACTATAAGGCATATGTCATATAAAATATTCAGTTGTCTTGCGGGTTGGGTGGCGTTGCGGTGCATGCGATGGCCAGTTGTTGGGGCCTCTCACTGTCTCTCAAAAGAAGTACGAAAAGTATAGGATGTTCCAAAATAATCTTTACAACTTGTTTCATATATATTTCAGGAACTTGTCAAAAGCCGGCCGCGGTGGCCGAGGGGACTGAGGGGCTCCAGTCACGGTCTGCACGGCCACTACTGTCGGGGGTTCGAATCCCCCCTCGGGCATGGATATTTGTGCCGTCCTTAGTGTTAGCTAGTTCATAAGTAGTTTATAAGTTTAGGGACTGATGACCCTGTAGTTAAGTCCCATAAGCTATACAAACATTTGAACATTTTTTTTAACTTGTCAAAAATTGTTAGTTCATTTATAGGCCTATACATAAATTCACAGCGCAGCACCTGATGATAAACTTTTAAAACCAACCAAAATCTGATAACCGACAAGGCTGAAAGATAAAGTAAATAAAACAACTGAAACCCGAAAACTGAGTGAAAACATTCGTTTAACGGCCGCAACCGAGTGAAGAAACCGATAGGACGAAAAAAAAAATCGACTGACAACTCGATTGTTAAAACAGCCGATTATCCCACACATTTTCCAACCTTTCCTCGTGCTGTTATGAGCAATCACTTGTCTTCCGCTTACGATTACTAATGTTATTGGAGTCTGTAATTGTTCGATGTTACCGAATCATGCGGAGTGAAGTGTCATTTCGTTCTAAAATAACAGTGTACTAGTGATTTTAGTTAGTGACTAAAGCCATTGCTGCGATGAACACAAAGGTAAAGGACTATTTTTGAAAATCTGAGCGCACGGCCAAGAACCCTAGTATGGAATCCGATGATGGTTGCGCTGCAGAATCGGAACCACCACAGGCTTGTGCATCTACAATTTCGACGATACAAAACAACTAGTAATTGTCACATTTCCTTAAGATGTTGTCTTAAATAATACAACCCTCACGTCATTGAGGTATTTTACTAGCAGTTATTAGTTTATTTGAGTAAGATTAACGATATTGTGTTTAATCGATAACTATTGGTGAGAATAAGACGGTTTGAAAAGGTTTAAAAGACTTGAAACAGCGACTGAAGCTTTAACAAACTGTGACAAGTAGATTTCCCAAATATATATCTTTTACTTCAAGTGTTTTGGAACATTCCTGTCACCACAAGTACTCCTGAATAAAGCTTCGTTACTTTGAGATGAATAAAGACTTATTTCCGTAACACAAAGGGAGAGATGCGACTAAATGAACTGGCCCTTGCAAAACTGCACAAAGAAAGAGATACGGTTATTGAAAATATCAGTGACATGTACGGTAAAATGAAACAGAGACGAATGATCATGACAAATTGGGTACAAGACGGAAATATGCAAAAATGTTCAAATGCCTGTAAATCTATCGGACCAAACTGCGTGGTCATCAGTCCGTAGCTTACAAACTACTTAAACCTAGGTAAACTAACCTACGGATAAACGCACACACCCATGCCCCAGGGAGGACTCGAACCTCCAATGCGAGCAACCGCGCGCGTCGCAGCGAGGTGCTTTAGACCGCTCGGCTACTCCACCGCGGCTGGAAATATGCAGTGATTTTGGTTAAACATTTATTTATTTATTTATATTCCTTTTTTAAAGTAATGTGAAATTCAAGTTTTTACATTCATGTCATATTCTGTATGAACAAAAAAAATGAAGGAAAATTTATTTGTTGTAACTTGAGCTCTTTATGGTTTATATAGTTTATAAAATCTCCTATGTTAAAATAAGATTCTTCTTCCCCCCCCCCCCCCCTATTATTTCCTACTCAGAACTCCAAGGTAGTTACCAAAATCTAAGCAACGCCAAATACACCAAATATTACTAGTTTGTTATGTGAGGACTGCAATTTCATCATTGCTTGTTGAGGGATATTTCCACTCCTCCCTTGATCGATTTCTAGAACCGCCCCTAAATGTGTTGCTTCCAACTGAATTTCTCATCAATGCATATGCCTAAAAACTTTGAAAACTCTACCTTAATTACAGACTTCTCGTCACAGACAATATTTATCAATGGTGTCATTCCACTTACTGTATGGAACTGTATATACTGTGTTTTATCAAAATTTCATAGGAGTCATTTATACTTGTATCATTAGCAAAAAGCACTAGCTTTTCATCGTCATAAATATGAAATGGCATATCATTAATATACAGGGTGTCTCAACTACGAGTCGTCAGGCGCATTTTCTCTGGTGTTTGAGCAGATATTTGCAGTTTCTTTTTTGAAATGTGTGTTGGATTCAGGCCAAACAAATTTTGATCATGACGCCATTCCTGCGACGCCTGGTGTAGATGTAAAGCGTCGGTTTGTTTTCTGTCACGAACAAAAAGATTTTTAAAGCGACATATTTTGAGCTCAATCGACAGAGCAGTCCCTAATTAGTCTGTCGTGATATTCGGTTTATAGAATCGCATTAACAGAGACAGCGAAACACGACAGCTGACCGGTATTCCGGAAGCGGCTGTGTAGCGTTCTACAAGGCGGCAGCAGCAGGCGGTGCGAGGCCTGGCGGCACACATGAAATGTGGCACGTCGGGCGCGGACGAAGTGGCGAGCACATGTGTACCAGTACGTCGGTGTCTGTCATTGGTGGTATCAAATGTGTTGGACACCGGCTGAGAGCAATGATAGTAGCCACAGTAGTAATGCAGCATAATACAGTATCATTTTCAAGACGATTTCACGCAACGACCACGCGTTTCAGCTTCTGTATACCTATTATCATAATATTTATAGAATTTTACGAAAGTCTGAGATTAATAAAACACAAAGGAGACAAATTTGTTTTAATTTAACTTAGCTACTGCACTTATTAGTGAGAATACTATACTGTACATTTACGAAGCAATTCCTACAGTTAATACATTACTTTATCGCTATCTAAGCAAAGCAGCGTACATCTGATCTGCCTCCTTGGCGACTTCATTAAACATCCCTACAATCCGTAGTACGGAATCTTGTCAGAAATATACTGTATATTACAGTAACAACAATTAAACAGGGTCCTTGTACAAGTTAACGTTACAGCACTTACCCATTACCAAATTCATGTCTGTTACATCTGAAGGTGTGTACATGTTGTATTATGCAGTGCGGCATGGCCGAAACAAAACACAGACGCGTCCGCTGCCAGCTACATTGTAGTACTTGTATCAGTAAACATGTGTTCGCACCGTCTTCATTGCCCGAGTTGGCCCGTCGCGTCTGCCGCCACGCCTCGCGCCGCCTGCTACTGGAAGCGCTACACAGCCAAAATGTTTGTAATTCTATCGGACCAAACTGCGTGGTCATCAGTCCGTAGCTTACAAACTACTTAAACTAAGGTAAACTAACCTACAGAGTACAGACACACACACTCACCCATGCCCCAGGGAGGACTCGAACTCCTAAGCGAGACGCTTTAGACCGCTCGGCTACTCCACCGCGGCGCTACACAGCCACTTCTGCAGTACTGGTCAATTGTCATGTTTTACTGTCTCTGTTAATACATTTCGATAAACCGAATATCACACTATACTAATTGGGGACTTCTCTATCGATTAAGCTCACAAAATTTTGCTTTAAAAATCTTTTTGTTCATGACGGGAAACAAACCGACGCTTTACATTTACACCGGGCGTCGCAGGAATGGCGTAATGATCAGAAATTGTTTGACCTTAGTCCAGCTACATATTACAAAAAAGAAATAGCAAATATCTGCTCAAACACCGGAAAAAAGGCGCCTGACGACTCTTAGGTGAGACACCCTGTATATCAGGCATGTCCAACATTTCCGCCCAGCGGGCGAACCCACGCCTCATGGACGGAATACACTGTAGTTCACCGCCCCGGCCGCGACCGTATGTCGCTAGTGTCGGCAACGGAGCGAGAGACATAGCTGCGGAAAGAATGAGACCGCACAACACTCCTCTGAGCTGGACTGTCCCGCGATGAGACCCAACGGAAACGAAGTAACAGAGGACGCGCAGCTCTGTAATGTGGTGGAAAAACGCTAAAACAGGCAAACCACTTACTGTTTAGGTAACAAGTAGTGATACTATGGCAGAATCACTACGCGAAGCTTTCAAAAACACAAATCAAAGAAAAAAATAATAATTCTTTGACCCGATTTTGATTCTATTAGTATTATACAGGCACACCACTTATATATACAGTAGGCTTCTTCCTTAAATAGACCAGTATCATAATATGCTATTAAAATATAATTTTATGTAAGGGCTACAGTGTCTCATTCTTACGAGTAAATATTTTTTGTTATAACACAAAAAAACCTAACAAAAAATATTGGTTTGAGGTGCATTTTCGCCCAGTTCCTCTGAAAATATGTTAGTGCGAGCTGCTTTGACGAGCTCACTGCTTCCCCCACCACTGCAATGCCTGCAGCATGTGTGGGAGTAAGATGGCTAACATGCCAAACGCTGTAAGGGAGAAACGAAGGAAGGCATTTTTTGCAACACAGCGAAGCTACTAAGTGGAGATACCAATGTCGTAGAGTACTTTTATAATCGGGATCTTAGCACGAATATATACTTCCTGTCTTTTTTCATTCGCCAAAGCGAGAACTTTATTATTTAATGAAATAAGTACATTATGCATTATTCATGTGATTATCAAATAACATCATTCTTGAAAAACAAACAAAAACAAAAAAATAAAAACAAAAGAAATTGGATTAAGCTGTTCAACATATTTAGAAACCAGTATTAAATTCCTTAAAGAGAAAGGATAGTTTTCGACACCGCAATATCAACACAACAGAGATATTATGTAACGCATAAAATTCAGTTTTACCCTGGCTGACTGCAGCGGTGTTCTTCCTCTTGCTGCTCGCCACTGCCCCACACGCCGCTGCGCACATTGCGCGGGGCAGGGGCGCGGCAAAGGCCGCCCTCGGGCGGCGGCGCGGGCGCTTCGAGGGCGCCCGTGCTCGTGGGGCGGTGTTTGGCCGTGCCTGATAAATATCAAGACCAACAAAGGACCCAAGGTTGAACCCTGTGGGACCCCATTTTTGGTAGCTCGTCAGTTTGAGGGCTCAGCTGAATTTTGCAGTTTATCTGAACCACATATTAAAACTTACTTCAGTCTTCCAGTTAAGTATGAATTAAACCATTTGTGGACTGCCTCACTAATACCACAATGCTTAAGCTTATCTAGAAGAATCTCACGGTTCACACAATTAAAATCCTTTGAGAAATTACAAAAAGTTTCAACAGGTCGAGTTCGATTATTCAGGTATTTTAATATTGGATCAGTAAAAGCATATATAGCATTTTTCTTTGAATAGACTTGCTCGATTACAAACTGACATTTTGTTAGCACCTTATATTTACCGTTATGAGAAGCTCCTCTTGAATAAGTTACTTTCTCCAGAACTTTGGATAAAGCTGTCAGAAGTGAGATTGGGGAGCAGTTACTGACATCGAAAGTTTCCCCTTTTTATGCTGTGGTTTAACGGTATCATATTTCAGTCTCTCTGTGAAAGTACCCTGCTTCAGAGAGTTATTACATATGTGGCCTAGAATCCTACTTATCTGTTGGAAAAAAGCTTTTAGTACTCTGTGGGAAATGCCATCAATTACACACGAGCTTCTACTTTAGAGTGACTTTATTATTTTCTTAATTTTAAAGGAAGAGGTCGGTGGAATTTCAATTGTATCAGATTGCATAGATACGGCCTCTTACACTAATAACCTTGCTCTTCTATTGAAAATTTAGATTCTACTTTCTCCGTGGCATTTAAACAGTTTTATCAAAATATATTTTCAACTTCTAGCTTTTTGTTAGTAAATTTTTCATTTACTTTAATGGTAATACAGTCTCCCTATGCCCTTTGTTGACCTGTTTCCCTTTCAGTTATATTCATAATTGTTTTAATTTTATTATCAGAGGTACTAATCTCAGAAATAATACACATGCTTATGGACTTTTTTAATAACTTTCCTTAAAATCGCACAGTACTTTTTATAATAATTGACAGTTTCTGGGTGATTACTATTTCTTGCTGTTAGATTTAGTTTCCTCTTTCGGTTACAAGATACTTTTATTTCTTTAGTCAGACAGTTTTATTATGGTTCGTTACAATAATACTGATCTATTGTCTTGGGGAAAAAGTTTTAAAATACCCTTTCAAATCTATCATGAAATATGTTAAATTTCGAATTAGCAACGGGTTCCTTGCACACTTCATCCCATTCTAACTGCTGTACGCTTTCCCTAAACTTGGCAATTCTTAATTCATTAATTAATCGCACTAAACTGGCTGTCTCTTTTAAATTGTTGTATGGGGTTACGCCATGTACTGTAGCTATCTGTGAAACACGATCAGAAAGACCATTGTTAGTGTTCAGGAAACAACCTATTCAACACCGTGTCATAATTTGTCATGAATTAGTTATCTACGAACATTTATAGCGACTATATCAGTATTACACATCTTTATTTCTATAATAAATGTAATTACTTGGCAATCGCTCTGTAATATAATGACATCAAGAAACATAATGATTTACCAGTTTCACATCGACATAATGACAAAACAATATTTTTTATTCAATTTTTTAACCAAATTTAATGACATAAGAACGAAGTACACTCACATATGCATGAAGTATATAAAATATTAGTTTATGATGCCATGCGCTTGCCAAGTCATATGTATTATATAAATTATGTATTACACTGATATAGTCGATATAAATATTCATAAACAACTAATTCAATAGTAAATTATGACAAGGTGTTGAATAGGTGGTTCCATGATCACTAACTGAAATAACCGACTTCGTTTCGCATGAGATATCACATCTTTTTACGGTGAAAGTGATTCGTCGCGAGATTTGCAATTTCGTACATTTTATGTTTTTTATGGGATTTTATTTCTTTTTGTATGTAGTACGTTTTTTTGTACATTAGCCACGGAGTTTCCGAAAACGCATAACCTGTCTCTTTTAGTTTATCTCAGAGGCTTAAAAGTTATAATACTTGGGAAGTCGAGAAAGTCGCTTATCTTGTTATTGTCCAACTCTTTCATCGTGTACATGTACAGCTACCTGTGGCAAAGCAAAATTATGGCTTTAAATGAACAAATCTGAAAATGGTTAATGGGTGGCTAAAGTAACATGAAATATGATGGCGAGTCGCTAGAAAACTAAGAAAAGCCTCTTCGCTCATTTTCGTGAAAGGTATTAACAGTCAATATGCACACCATACAGATCAACATATATTCACAATGGTTATCAATTGTTCTTTTAATAGGTAGCTGCAATTGTCGACGAGAGTGAACATTTCGAAGCTACAGAAGGTCAGCCGCCATACAGATATCACAAAAGGGTTAAGATAAAGAGTACTTACCAGTATATTTGTCCCGAGATTACGTGATAATTCCAGCTTAATGTTGAGAACATTAAATGTTTTTATATATAATCTTTATATATAATTTTCTTCGAATTTTCTTGCGTAGCCATCTTCTCTTACATGTTTAGGCGAACGTGTCGTCAGCGTGACATAACGATGACGTAAAACAGCAATGTCAACTATTGGCTACAGTGATCGGCGGACGGCATCACCGTTTAAAACCTACATATGACAAGCTAGACTGTAGTTACAATTGCTACTCACATTAATCGCGGCAATTTAAGCTGTACCCTTTGTTGATTCATAGCTAACCATATCCTTTAAAGTCATTACTTATTCGTAAAAAATAGTGAAATAGCCTACTTTTGACGACCAGAATATAGACCCAGATTGTGTGATTCGCGATACATGTTTCATATGTTATTGTTACTTGGTTCACTCGGGCAATTTCTGCTGTACTCTGAGTTTCCTGACCATAAAAATGGTTCTCTCCCTAACCAAATCCTTTAAAATAATTACAAACTCGTAAAAACTAACAAAGTACTTTTGACAGGCTACAATGTAGATGCCATTACTGGTGGTTCCATTTGCAACAACTGAATTTATGTCTTACCAATGAAAAAGTGTATAATCGTAGCTCAGATACAGAAGTATTTATTTCTGTCAATGTACTTGTTTCAGGGACTTCATCTATCTGAGAAACGAACTACAATGGTTTGATTGCTGGTCAGTGTTTTGTTATTAATCGTTGCATATTGTGTAAAATTACCACTCCCTCCGAAATCGAAAATAAACAGTCTATTATTTACTTTTTCTTCAATCTCTAATCAGGTACATGTCATTTCTGACTAATTCTCAAATCGTCGAGAGGTTTCGGCTAGGATAAAATGAAAGTTGAGAAAAAGAAAACTTTCCGCACCAAGAATGGAACCTAGGACTTCTGACAAACGAGTCCAGCAGTTTACATCAAGACCATTACCAAGACATTACAAGCAAAATAAAGGTAGCAGATACTATTCAGCTAAGCCTTCTGAAAGTTATAAATCGGAATAGGTATTTAGAGATGTCTGAATTTTTCCTTCCAGGCTATTTCTAACACTAACTAAATACCACATTTGAAGTTTCTGTATACGCTAGAAGTACCTTAGAAATTTGATGATCGGTGAATGAGTGACAGAATTAACTATTTTAGATCATCAATATTTCTTAAACTGCAAGTTATAAAATAGTATAATCTGGAAATATGCGTGGTTACCGTGGTAATTTTTTTTCTTTAACTGCTGGTTCTAGTTGAACAGCTGATCCTATTCCAGCAGACTTTATCTGGCATGAGATAGAATAAAGATTTTTACGCCACAAATCTCCTCTCAACTCAACAAAAAGCCTAATAGTGACTAGTGTTATCTGCCATTGGTATGTGCTGAGTTTAGGGACTGATTATCCGGCAGTTAAGTCCTATAAGCTTTACAAATATTTGAACATTTTCTATGTAACACAATGCTGAGTCTAATGCAGCCGTTCCATCAGTGTGTACATACCAACATCTTCCTCCTCCTCTTCATCACTATAAAGATGCCAAGAACAATTAAAGCCACGCGGCAGTGGCAGTTCGCTCTAAGGCGCCTTGCTGCGGAGCGCGCGGTTGATCTCCGTCGGAGATTTGAGTCCTCCCTTGTGCATGAGTGTATGTGTGTGTTGTCGTCAGTATAATTTAGTTTAAATAGTTTGTAAGCCTATGGAATGATAACGACTGCAGCTAAATTTATTATATTTACAAAAAGAAAAAATCAGAAGGATACACATGGCCGACTAGGTGCATTTTTCCGCAGCATGCGAAAGTTACAAGCGTCGTCCCACTTCCCCCTCCTTCCGTTCCTTACTCTTTGAGACATAGTCAAACCACTCCACCATGTCATTCATACATGATGTCTTATTTTCGATTTGACTTTAGTATGTTCTATGAGTTTTAGGCTCAAACCACAACTAACATGAATTAAACATTAATATGCGCAACGGATAATAAAGACACAAACACAAAGCCAACGCACTAGCAAAGGATTGGTAACCACCTTCGATGTTCATGTCAAAAAGGACAGCAAACGTTGTAATTAACTAAATTTCCTAAATGTTCTTTTGATTATTCAATTTTTTACAGAGCGACTATTTTATCGTAGATTATTTATCTTGGGACATGGGCTCTTTGCAGGATAATTACACGGCTGTATATGCTAGATAACACTGAATCGAAATTACGGGTAACAATTTCATTTATTACAAACAGTAGAAACAGCATAACTTTCACGATTATTGCTGTTACAGAAAGGAAAACTGATAATCCTACTGGTCCCCAACTAAATAAGGTTATTGGTGGTCACACTATATGGAAACAAGGGGAAAGGTAAGCTTGGATTTCTTTCCTTCTCTCATTCAGCATTCTCCTGCAATACCGCGAGAAAAATACGTTAAATGAGACCAACTAAGAAAAGTGTACTAATGCGTGGTGTAGCAGCACAAGTGAAAACACATCAAGCTAAGAAAGCTAGCCATAGGAATGCCTTATCAAAGAATGAACCGTAATCGCTCTTGTAGCGAGCATAGAAAATTCGTAAAAGCAGAAAATTATGTTCCCCGTGCAAATCACTTGCTACAGATAGCACTGATGGCTCTGATAAATACTGAAATGTGCCACGAAGCACCTTCAAAACTGATGGATTATTTATGCTGCACTACGTGGTCACAGCACAAATGCCGTTACAAAGACTGAAAGTAATCAACACTAAAAACATTTAAAGTAAGTCTACAAACAATGATACAAATAACAGAAACACCACAAGTCAGAACGTGGCGTGCCATATCGGACAGTATGAGTTCATTATGAGGGCGCGTGGCACCGACAGACAAGCAGCCAGTATTCACAAACGAACCCCGCTGATTAATCTGATAGCAAAACACTATCCTCTCATTCCACCCTTGCGTAAACTCAATTAGCATTCGTTTTATTACGTCTCCTTATGCCATACAGCAACCAAGAGGCAACCACGTGCGCAAGAACGAAACACAAAGAAACCGTTAATAAGAAACAACTTTGCGCCCCCAAATTAATCCAAATACTTTACCATGACTAAAAGCAAACAGTTCAAAAGTCAATACACTTCATGACTCACTCTTAAAATCCACAAAGTCAAATGGCGACACGTGCTTATTAGTAAGTCACAAAGAAATCGAGTAAGTTTCCCCACAACATTTAATACCATTACGTTAAATAAGCAAAGTGCAAACCAAATTAACAAGTAAGCGCCCTCACGAATGGTGCTTATACTGAACGAGAGTCACCACCCACGAGGCAAGTGCTTCAGCTGAAAAAAAGGAAAGATACTGTTGAAATCAAGCAATTTAACCGACACAGATTTTATTATCGTGTTACTACAACCACTGAACTACCTTTGAAATGATCGCATTACAAAATATGAAAAAACTCACAGAATTGCAAGCTCGTTTTCACCGTCATCTCGCAATTCCGCGGTCCACGTCCTGTCGCTTGGGTCGCCCCGCCATCAATAACCGTTACTTTCTTTTCGTTGACACCAACGGCTGTCACCTAGATCGCACTGTCCTCATTGGCTGAGGCGGCGGCCTCCCTCCTCTGTACCTTGCGAATCCACCCCCTCAAACTTTCGCCAGCCATTCCTGTGGTAAACTTCCTTCCATGAGATACTACTGCACTACATAAGCATCTTTGAACTACTCTACAATCTACTCCCCAAGCATCTCTGCTCTATCCTATCAATCCACTAACAAACCACAGCACAGCCACAATATATGCACCCACTCTCACAAGGAAAGAAAAGGGTCACGGGACAAAGGAAGTGTGACACAGCCAATAAAAATGCAATCAAGTGTTACGGAAATAAAACAAAGTTGCCACTGTCCATGTCCAATAGTCGGTAAGCTTCATAACTACGAAAAACACGCTTGCAGAATCCATAAATTAAAGTAACGAGTAGTTTTGCAGCACCTTGGGATGCTGTTTGTAGTACATAAGTGTTGGGTAAAATGCAAGATGCGTACCTACAGTACCGCTTCAATTATAGCTAGTTACAGAAGACACTCTTGGACATCGGAATATACAGTTGGGTTAAAAGTATCGTGAATAGCTTCGAGAAAAGAATGCTACAGCGGCTGTGTGCTTGACTTCGCGGGAACACTGTGCCCCGAGGTAACAAAGTTAATCTTAGACACCCATATTCTTTTCAACATCGATTTATTTCACTCTTCCACATAAATTTCGATAGTACCAGTTTCCAATATTTTCATGTGGTACCGATCACCTCTGACTATCGAAACTATACTGCCCCTTTTCTTATATAATTATATAAATATTTGTATAGCTTATGGGACTTAACTACGGGGTCATCAGTCCCTAAACTTACAAACTACTTATGAACTATCTAACACTGAGGACGGCACAAATATCCATGCCCGAAGGGGGATTCGAACCCCCGACCGTAGTGGCCGTGCAGACCGTGACTGGCGCACCGCAGTCCCCTCGGCCACCACGGCCGGCCTATATAATTATACATTATTCTTTTGTGATTATTTAAAGATTTTAGATATTCATTATTAAATGAAATATGCTTTACATTTTGTAGGCTTTATTTAAACAAAGTACTTCTCAGAGGCTTTGATGTAACAATTTTTAACAAGCCTGGACGGCAATTGCATCTAGGTGCATTATATTCAACGATCTATCTTTGATGATAATGATGTCGACATTTGTTAGATGCAATCCGTCTAACTTTTCACTCCCAAAAGTGTTATCCACAGTTGACCTATGTGAACAAGCAAGAATCCATCAGTGCACTGGTTGCAGCTAGATTTTAATGTGGAATTCGAACCACATGTCATTTCTGACGACTTCTCGCATCGTAGGAAGGTGACAGCTGGGTAAAAATAAAAAGTGAAAAAAGGATATATTTACCCCGTCCGGAATCGAACGTGCGTTCTCTCAGAGAGTAGTCCAGCCTTTTACCACCAAACCATTATCAATGCATCGATTACATCATCAAGTTAGGAGATACTCCTTCGTCATGCGAAAATGCGTTCGAACACGGGATTGATATTTAAGAATGTTTAAATTTTTCCTTCCGTTGCAGGCTAAACACTATCTGAATTCTAAATTTGACGTTTGTATGTCTGCTATAAGTATCTTAAAATTTTGATGATCGTTAAGTGACTGAATGAATGACAGAAAAGTAACGATTTTCGACTGACAATATTTCATAAGCCATAAAGTGTAGAAAGTTATATTTTGAAAATATAGCTATCTATAGTATATATTCTTGGTCACAGAAAATTCAAACTTCTAGCTTTATGCGGACAACAAAGATACCGTCGTTAACGGCTGTGCGCACTCGACTTGGCGGGGGCGTTGCAGTGCCCCCAGATCTATGAGCGCCTGACTTTAAGGCGAAGTTTCCCCCACTAGTTTGCGCTCCAGTCAACAAACTGACGTTGGCAGAAAATTGAAGATTCCAAGAATTTTAATAATGCAGGATGGTGTGACATATAACAATTCACAAGGGCGGAAGTGGTACTCGTAATATCATCGTAAGCGAAACCCAGAAAGGTAGCAATAGCCTGGTGTAGTGGATAAAAATATAAGCTGAGACAAAGGTCTCTCGTTTTAATATACCCCTGTCTGTGCATTTTAATTTCAATACACGCTTCTAGTACCTTCTAGATGAAGTTGTAAATAATATTCTGGATATTTCTGAAAGTGTATATATTTGTATTGTGCAAACATCCGGCAGAAGTTAGTTCATTTCGTGCTCTTGTACGTGTGTGACAAGGAATTAATAAAGCATCGCCGAGTGTAAAGCAGCGTGTGTTAATCACCTAGCTACGTCCTACTTCATCGCTATGTGACATTATTAATAAGTCAGCACGGAAATTAATTTTTCGAATTTTAATACTGACAAGCTGAAAAATCGACGTCACTGGGCGAGACCATCTCTCCTCCCTTTTCTTTCTCTGTCAACCTTTCCTTTCCTTGTCTCGCTATCCATCTCGTTTGTTCATCACCTTATCTCCCACTCTCTCTTCATCTCTACCTTTCCCATTCTCTGCCAATCACCTTCTCGTCTCTCTATCGAACTCCTTGACTTTCTCTGCCATTGCCTCATCCATCTATGAAAAGTTATTTAACTCTGTTGACTATCACTGTTATCAGTAAAGTGGTGTCTTAGTTTATTGCAAGTTACCCTCCGCCGTGCACCGTACGAAATGTTAGGTAGACGTCCATGCTGTGAAAGTTAAGCGTGTAAAATTTCATCAAAACCGAAATGAAACCGCAGATTTCGTCGAAGTGCGTAGGTAATACAAAATTTTACGAACACAATAACTTTCCTCTTATTTCGAACATTAATTGTGCAAAGTGACTTCGCAATCGGACGAATTGTACGGTAGCGCATAAAATGCGAGAAAACATTGATTTTTATGTATTAGATTACACAAAAGGCTAATAAAATAATATTGTCATAGGTGCGTAGAAAATAAAAATTCTGTAAGTAGGCCCTAAGTTCAAATGTTTGTAGAGCTTATGGGACTTAAATACGGGGTAATCAGTCCCTAAACTTACAAACTACTTATGAACTAGCTATTACTAAGCACGTCACAAATATCCCTTCCCGAGGGGGGATTCGAACGCCCGACCGTAGTGGCTGTGTAGACCGTGACTGGCGCGCCGCAGACCGCTTGGCCACCGCTGTCGGCACGGCCTACGTACCCATTAAGCGTGGTACAAGGAAAAGATATATATATATATATATATATATATAACGCTGATTTTGCCTCCATACTCCATACCACAATTTCTGATCTCCAATAATAATACGTTAACATCAAAAACTAAAGTGCTACCAACTTCTGACCTGCGTACCTGTCAGCTACTATTTTATAAACGACACACGATGGTAACATTTCCTGAAATCGCTTTAGGGTCGTTCATTTTTAAAAGGTCCATTTGTAATAACACACGGACACCTGGCTATTGCAATGCCACAACTGCAAGTCAGCGATGTTGTCACCAGTGGAAACCAAAACATCGTAGCAACGAAGTCTGCAAATAATGTCGTTTATTGGCTTTCTTATATAGCTTATTTCCCTCTATCAGCAACCCTCTCATTTGCGACCTTTACCAAAAAATCTAAATTACGTTCTTAATTCCTAAACGGGGAACAGAATAATGGACAAAGAAAGGGAGTAACGATCGACGGAAAGAGGGGATCTGGAGCGAACTCACAGAATTTGGGGACAATTGCTTTTCTCAAGCACAGTTACACGTTACACGCTCCGGATATTTATCTTTCTGCATAAAAGGACAGTCAAAAATTATTAAATCTAAAGGATTAACAATAAATGATCTCTTGAGGGCAAATATTTTTCCAACTTTCCTATCATTCCACATGGCCACAGCGACACACGGCAGGGAACTGATTTGATTGCTAACGCTGGTATCTCCTCTTTCTATATGTAACACAGACGCACTGGAATGGTCTTGAGCTCATCGTCGGCTTGATGCAGAGTGCGCGGCTTCTCCCCATTGGAGGTTGGAGTCCTCCCTCGGGCATGTGTGTGTGTGTGTGTGTGTGTGTGTGTGTGTGTGTGTGTGTGTGTGTGTGGATGTTGACCATAGCGTAAGTTAGTTCAAGTAGTTGCTAAGTCTAGGGACTTACGACGACTTCACTTTGGTCCCGCCGCGATGGAGTGGCCAAGTGCACTGAGCCGCTATGCTCCGATGCGCGAGGCCGTTCCCCGTCTGGCGTTCGAATCCCCCCTCGGGCATTGATGCTGGTGCTCTCTTTTGTATAAGTTAGTTCATAAGCAGTTTAGCGAGGGAGGAGGCGCAGTAGTAACGCACTGGACTCGCATTCAGAAGGATGGTGGTTCAAATCCACCTACGGCCATCCAGATTTAGGTTTTCTGTGATTTTCTTAAATCACTCCAGGCAAATTCCGGGATGGTTCCTTTCAAAGGACACGACCCATTTCGTTCCACGTCCTTACCCAAAACTCCGAGCGTTAGCCCCTTCTCTAATGACCAAGCCGTCGACTGGACGTTAAACCCTACGCTTTCTTCTTCTTCTTCATAAGTAGTTTGCAAGTTTAGGGACTAATGATCCGGCAGTTAAGTCCTATAAGCTTTACAAATATTTGAACATTTACTATGTAACACAACGCCGAGTCTTATGCAGCCGTTCCATCAATGTGTTCATACCAACATCTTCCTCTTCCTCTTCATCACTATAAAGATGCCAAGAACAATTAAAGCCACGCGGCAGTGGCAGTTCGCTCTAAGGCACCTTGCTGCGGAGCGCGCGGTTGATCTTCGTCGGAGATTCGAGTCCTCCCTTGTGCATGAGTGTATGTGTGTGTTGTCGTCAGTATAAGTTAGTTTAAATAGTTTGTAAGCCTATGGAATGATAACGACTGCAGCTAAATTTATTATATTTACAAAAAGAAAAAATCAGAAGGATACACATGGCCGACTAGATGCATTTTTTCCGCAGCATGCGAAAGTTACAAGCGTAGTCCCACTTCCCCCTCCTTCCGTTCCTTACTCTTTGAGACATAGTCAAACCATTCCACAATGTCATTCATACATGATGTCTTATTTTCGCATGTCACACTTACTCGTACGACGAAACTGGATAAACAGATCGTACAAATGCAGATTAGTTGTCTCAGCTTTGATGGCTTATTCGTATGATTTTAGTATGTATCGATTAGGGGATCAACAATGAGACATAAAAGTCAATGAGGGTAAATTTAAAAGACGTTACAGAGGTCAAATCAGAAAAATTAATGCAAAGGCCCGCTCCAATAAAAAGAACAATGTAGATGATGATCCAAAGGAGAAAGATTGCTATGGGAAAGATACCACGCACCTTTCCACGAGCAAACGTAGGTTAATCACTGTCATTATTCAACGGAATGTCGCATGTGATCCGGTGAGGAGACACATTACAACCGCCTTCCAGAGGACGGCGGCCCAAATCCGCCTCTTGCCATCCTGAATTCGGTTTACCGTGATTTCCCTTCATCACTCCAGACATATACCGCGTTGGATCCCTTCAAAGGGCACGGCCGATTTCATTCGCCATCCTTAGTAAAAATCACTCAGAGTGTGTGCTCCCACAACGACCGTGATATCGACGCAACGTTAAATCTTAACCTTTCTTCCTTACTCCCTGTCGCATTTGATGGGCAGCGAATATTGTGCGTTGTTTTCCTCTGAAATACTGCTCCTATAGGTACGAGAATTCTCAAGTATCATATGCAAGTATTAATGAAAATGCACGTAGGGGAAAGTCGGGTAAGATAGCGATATTAATTTATATCACGACTGCTTAATGTATTTCCTTTGTAATAAAGCCCTTAAACGTTTCCTACGACTGAAGACTTTTAACTATACCTGTTTTTGTTAGTGATAGTACCATTCGTCGACGTGCCCTAGAGGTTGGGTAAGATGACGAAATGAACATTTTATTCAGAAATAAAGTCTTTTATTGATGTTTATCTACTTAGCAAAAGAAGCACAAACATAAAATTTCTCCTTTCTATCCCTGTAATTTAAGCCCGTACGCTGAGCGGAGCTTACTTCATCTGCGTGTTTCTTACTTAGTGACGTAAAGTAGCTTCAGGGAGATGGAACTACCTTGCGACGGCTTTCACAGACTTCCCATTTCTTACACGCTTCATTGCCTCCTTCAATAAGTCCTTGCTCCATTTCTGTCACCCTGTCTTTTTTATGAACTGCATAATTCATCATCTTAACTGCAGATGGCATTTTGGATACAGACTTTTACATGCACACAATATTACACAATAAAGTCATTAAACCTATATTGAAACATCACTAAATCCACAAGGTTTGAGAGGAATCAACTCATATTCATTAATACAAAATATTACTTGCATGAAACTTATTTAAACCGTAGGAAAAATTATTGCAAAAGCAGCATCCACTTCCGAGCCTCTGTTGTCAACAAAACAAAATGTCTAAGAGGTTCTATTTCAACAGACATGCGATAAGGAAGCAATACCATAATTCACGTTGCACTATCTGCAGAGTTCTCGGGGAAATTAACAATTCGTCATCTTAGACTCCGACCTTCCACTATGTTGTTCTTATATACATTTAGACACTTGGTAATTGCAAACTGCCGAAACAGCTGTTGTGAATCGCTGATAAACTTATAAGCACTGATAATCGATCTTTGCTTACACTAATCTTCATTCTTTTATTATAATGTTTTTCCCTTCTGCCGGGGACTTCCAGCTCATGTATCTGTTTTCCAAGTGTTGAGTAGGCATGTGGAACAAACTGTGTCGACAACAACGCCACTAGACAGCTTCGCTGTTTTGAAAGACGCACCCCAGATGACAATATCCAGCATTACATTTGTCACCTTAAAAGTGGTGCGTGTTTGTGTGTGTGTTTGAGTGTATGTGTGTGTGTGTGTGTGTGTGTGTGTGTCGGAACAAGCGTGTCACTGTTTGTGTTAAGTGATCGTGACTTCTAAAATTCAAATAAATTTTCTGTTGTGGTTTTGGCTACAAAATAACTTGACTAATCAATTAGACTTAGTACCTTCCTTTGACCTGTTAGAATAAATTACAACTGAGATGGAATGCATTAATCTTAAGTGTGTGTGGTTTTGTTTTATGCGCCACGGATAACACTTTAAATTGTACAGTAGTTAGTAACTTAACAGTATTTAAACTCATAATTGGTCTACACATTAATCTCGTGTGTGAGAAACAATTTGAGCAAATGGAAAGTTCAGATCTGTTATCGTGCACCATATACTAGTAGCCAAGTAGCCAAACTATACATGCATAATTCGACTGCGAGAGCCAACAAAACAGCGTGCTACTGCAGTGATATTTTTGTCACTTGAATAAACAAGATATCAAACAAAGACATTTAAGATTAATTGGATACCAAAATCACTGCACTTGATAATGTGCCTATCTGTATAACAATTTCCATACTGATTCAGTGATATAAAATATCCTACAAATCTGGTAATGATTTCAAAATATTACCATTGCAAATATTTCTTATTCTTTACGTGATCTAACTGCTTCTCATATCAGTCAAATCACCTTAACTTTACTGTTACTAACATTAAGTGACCTAATAATATGAACTTTTAATTAACACTGAGAAAATCTCTGACTATGAACTTCACTGCATTTATGAACAATTGATCATGTCAAAATGCCTACACATAAGTGTTCTAATAAACACTTATAAATTTAAAAACACAATAATTATGCAAGATTATCACAAGAAACAATGATCAGATCGGATTTCAAATTTGCTTTCAAATTGGTGAAAGGAAAAAGGAACAGGTAAAATGACTCAGGGTTAAAAGATATATGCAAGCTACAGTGAACAGTATTCATTAGCAAAAGGACAAACACCAACTACAGTACTTCAAATACAGGGTACCATACATAACAATAGAAATGTACAAGTTTTACCTTATTTGTGACAGATTAATTTTCGTACAAATATTACAATCTGCAGACTAAGGTGCGACACTTCACAAGGCTTAAACTTTTCAAATTTTACTCTTTGAGGAGTCTTACACACCGACAGACTTACAATGACTTCCACACATCGACTGGACTCTACCACAGTCACACAACGACTGCTCTCTACGACAGTCCCACAACGACTCTTTAAACGTAACAACTGCGAGTGCGAGACACACTCCAACGATAAAACAAATTCTTTGGTTTACAACAAAGATATGAAAATAAGTACACATGTGATATCGATTAATAAGATGATACAAAACATTACATAAATTTGTCTTCTAAAAAATTATAGCTTAGGTTTTTATAACAAAATATGCCAAGGCTATAAGACAGGCAAAATTAAGTGAAAGTAATATTGCGTACTCCTTTCAACCTGCTTAACAGTATCGTAGACACCTGTTTCACAATATTGTAGAAAACGTCAATTGCAAGACAATATTCTATGAATGATTTTTATTTCCAACGATACCTACACAATTTCTTCAAGACTTACATCGTGTTGTTATTTCTTGGTTTCGGAACCATGTTAAAATTTAATAGTTTGCTGTCCACACAAACTGCTGCCACGGGCGGTTGCATGGTTCACTCCCCGTTGAGCCAGTGTGAGTTGGCATAATTTTGAACAATGTATGCGCAGAGCTGATCACCCCTCCCCTTTCCTCCTACACCCACCCCGGCGTATTTGTTTTTGCATCCCTGATATTATTTGCGTTTTTAACGTAGTGTTCAATCGACATCAGCCTCGAATTAAATGGAGCTCGGATTCCCGGAGCTGGAATTACCATTTGTTTTTCTTTTACGTGAGCGCTAATAACACTCAATTTAATTTTAACATATAATTTAATATTAACATATAATTTAAATCTACATCGAAAACATGTAATCCTTTTTCTGACCAATGATTTGCTTTTTAATTCGGAGAAGGTGCGATCTTGTATTCTAATTCACTATAAATATTATTCTGTGAATTATTTTTCTGATGGTCAACACAACTGGCTCTGTTATTCCAAACAGTTCCACTGAAAAACGTTTAAAAACGTGCTGAATAATGAAAACTCCTTATATGAACCACCAGTTGAAATTCAGAGAAGTTATATCGACAGCAATTGACAAGTTTATACCAAATAAATTAATAAAAGAAGGACGTGATCCCCGTTGGTACACAAAACAGGTCGGGGCACTGTCGCAAAAGCAACGGAAAGGGCATGCTAAATTTAGACGAACACAAAATCCCCAGGACTGGCGATCCTACTTAAATATACTAGGGGCAAAACACAAACAATACCCTCACTACGTGATATTAATGGCGATCCTTCCGATGATAGCGCTACAAAAGCAGAGTAACTAAACATAGCTTTTACAACTCATTCACCAAAGAAGAGGAAACCAATATTCCATATTTCGAATTACAAACAGAGGCCAGAAAGAGTAACGTTGTAGTATATATTCTCGGAGTAGTGAAGCAACTTAAATCACTTATCAAGAACGAGTCTTCTGGTCCGGACTGTATACACATTAGATTTCTATCTGATTATGCTTAAGAGATAGCTCCTTACTTAACAGCCATATACAACCGGTCTCTCAAAGAAGGATCTGTAACAAAAGATAGGAAAGTTGCACAGGTCACAACTATATTCAAGAAAGGCAGTAGGAGTAACCCACTAAACTACAGGCCTATTTCATTGACGTCAATTTGCAGCAGGATTTTGGAACATGTCCTGTATTAAAATATTATGAATTATCTCGAACAGAATGATCTATTGACCCAAGGTCAACACGGAATTAGAAAATATCGTTCATGCGAAACACAACTAGTTCTTTACTCACACGAAGTGATGAGTGCTATCGACTAGGGTTCTCAAATTGATTCCATGTTTCTTGATTTCCAGAAGGCTTTTGATACCGCACCTCACAAACGGTTTTTAATCAAATTGCGTGGTTATGGTATATCGCCCCAAATTTGTGACTGGATAGGGGATTTCCTGTCAGAGAGGACACAGTTTGTAATAATTGATGGTAAGGCATTACAAAAGAGGTGATATCGGGCGTTCCACAGGGTAATGTCATTGGTCCTCTGCTGTTTCTTATTTACATAAACGATTTGGGAGAAAATGTAAGTAGCTCTCTTAGATTGTTTGCAGATGACGCCGTCATTTACCGTCTAGTAAAATCATCTGAAGATCAAAACCCACTGCTGAACGATCTAAATAAGAGATCATTATGGTGTAAAAATTGGCAATTGACTCTAAATAATGCGAAGTGTGAAGTCGTCCACATGAGTACGAAAAGAAATCCGTTTAACTTTGTTTACAAAATAAATGAATCAAAAGTGAAGGCCGTAAACTCCACAAAATACCTGGGAATTACTATTACTTCAGACTTAAACTGAATAGAACACGTAGATAACGTCGTGGGAAAGGCGAACCAGAGACTGCGTTGTATTGGCAGAACCTTTAAAAGATGTAACAGAACTACCAAAGGGACTGCATACACTACGCTTGTCCGTCCTTTTTTGGAGTATTGCTGCCCAGTGTGGGATCCTTATCAGGGGGTTTGACGGAGCACGTCGAAAGAGTTCAAAAGAGGGCAGTAGAAATACTGCAAGATAGGCCAATTGCGTAATTTATTGCCAAATTGTATTGAACATAATGCAAAATATTCATGTTTTTCGGGTGATTTTGAGTAGAACCATAATCTGTGTTCAAGGACTCCTTTGTGACTGACAGTTTCATGTTTATGCAGTGAGAAGTACTGAGATACGGTTTGGGTGAATCATTTTTACTGCTGCCACCGTTCCAAAATATGAGGTGTGGCTACTTAGAAAATCTGTTTGCTCTAACTAATTATAATAGCGTAAATACGAATATCTTACACACCTCATAGTGCTTACATTAGTGCTCAAAATGCAGATGCCGGATTTCCTTTAAGTGTTTAAAAGGAAGTGGAAGAAATTTATGATCTTTATTACGTCACGAAACTTCTTCCTGCGAGAAAGAATAAGTCCACGTTGTAATATGCTTGGCGAAAGGCAGGGTTATATAACATTAACATACTCGTATCATCATTTGGAAATGTAATCAGTGTGTCCATTGAAATTTGACTGCTTTTCTGCGAATGCGATGTTGGATGTAGATATGTGGCTTTAGTGAAGTGTTCAGATTGTTCTATTCGACTTTAACTATTCCATCTAAATCCGGCATATACAAATTGAGAATTAATATGACACTACAAGGAGTGTAGGATATTGGTGTTCTAAGCTACTATAATTACTTTAATCACAAACTTATTGGTACTGTTGATTGAAAACACAGTGATACACTGACGTCATTGAATTACCTACAATTTCCCACCTATGGTATTGATATCATGTTACTATTTTCCATCTGTTAAAATGTCACTTGAGGTAAAATGCAAAGTTTTGCACTGAGACGAAGAAAAAGGAAGGAAGACTAAGGTTTTACTTCCTGTCGACAGCCTGGTTACTGGATACGAGGAAACAGTGCATCCAAGTTTTCTTTTTTCTTTTTTTTCTTTTTTTTGTGACTGAATATTGTTCTAAATATGGTTTCGTAATGTTCCGAGCGTTAGTGGTCATAGTCGTCCTACGTAAGCCAAGCCATGATGTATGTTTCTGTCATTGAAGTGGGCTGAACAATTCCGTGACGTCTCCATGATTACTAAATAAATCTTTAATGGAATGCTCTACTGTCGGCCGCGGTGGCCGAGCGGACTGCGGCGTGCCAGTCACGTCTGCACGGCCACTACGGTCGGGGGTTCGAATCCCCCCTCGGGCATGGATATTTGTGCCGTCCTTAGTATTAGCTAGTTCATAAGTAGTTTGTAAGTTTAGGGACTGATGACCCCGTAGTTGAGTCCCATAAGCTCTACAAACATTTGAACATTTGAATGCTCTACTCGTCTTTGGAATTTCTATATTTCTTCTATCAACCTGTGACCTAACGAGCAAGTTTCATGTATTGCTCGAACGAGAGAGATTCAAAAGATGCCTGCCATTCTGATGAATTTCCTAAGGATTCTTCAAACGAATCGCAGCCTCGCATCTGAAATACTGCGATTAAAAGATAGAAAAGCAGCCCTCGGCCGCAAAATTAAAATTATTTAACCTGGTTTCGGCAATAACTACGATTGCTTTCATCAGGAATTATAATTTAAAACAAGTCTATAATAAAAATTAAAACTCAGCTATAAAGCTTACGTCACAAAGTTTAAAATATTTTTTTCGAAAGAGCTAGACACTATGGGCTGCACGGAGGCATCAGACTGGCGTGTGCTAAGTGAAGTTGTGCCATCTAGTAGCTGCAATTACAAGAAGGCTACTGTACAGAGAGAAACAGTATTGAGAAAACAATTGCAAGGAGCTATATTTAACATGATAGGTGGCTGAGGCATCATTTTGGCAATACAATACTAGTATAGAGAATTGCAAGTAGAGAGAGTAACAAAATTGTAATAAGCAAAACAGTTAAAAATTAGTTTTTGGAATACAAATGGATCAAGTTGCAAGAAATATTGCGGACACTGCACGAAGTACACCATCAAAGATCGAGTAACGGCTTAATACCGTTAAAAAAGCTTCTATTACGGAGTTGTAATGGTTCTTTTAGAATAAGCCTGTCATTGTGAAAAAAATGTTAAAATGTTTAAATATTTGCAATTCCTCGAGCACCTCTAATCTGTGGTCTTTCTTTTCGGTATGCAAAATGTTCAGGTCATGAATGGCGTTTAGGTGCGTGACCAGTAATGAGAAGATGGTCAGCAAGAGACCAATTTTGGAGGTTAATGCTATTCTTTCTCAAAAGATGTTCTTTAAACCTGTTTTAAAAGCACGTCCCGTTCGACCTATGTAGTAGGAAGAGCAAGTATCGCAAATAACTTTGTAAACGGTAGAACTATCTAATGGAGAACAGGTTGATTTTAAATTGTGAATGAATTTTTTCTTCAAATTGTTGGTCGAGAAGGGAACGTGAGGAGATGGCCCCAGAAATGTAATGGAGAAATTTTTTTTTTTCTTTTGGTCAGATTCAATAAGAGTGCCAAGTGTTGTAACCCTTTCAGCAGTTTTCATTTTAAGGATGTTGTCAACTATGGCAGGATCGTATTCGTTATTAACTGCTATAGTTTTTATCAAATTTACTTCTTCCTCGAATTTTTCTTTCGGCAGTGGGATGGAAATAGCTCTGTGGATGGCAGAATGAAAGAAATCATTTTTGTAACATTGAGGATGCATAGAAAAGGAGGGTACACTTTGATCAGTATATGTTTCTTTTCGGTAGATATTGAAAGAGATTTTATTTTCTTCTACTCTTAAGGTCAAATAGAGAAAGTTCAGTTGACGAGCCTCGTTTTCAACTTCACAGGTGAAAGTGATATTCTCATGTAGTCCATTGAAAAGAGTAAAAATGTGATAAATGCCAGTGGTAGGTCGTTAGTAAATGACTAAAATGTCATTGACATATCTAGAATAGGCAACAATGCCTAACGTTGCAGTAGAGAATTTGTGGCAGAAATTTTCTTCCAAAGAATTAACGAAAATGTCGGCAAGGGTTAACAGCTAACGGATTTCTCATAGCAAGAACATTGTCTTTCTGGTACAATTTTCAGTTAAATTCAAAGTAGTTATATTTGACTACTACATTAATTAAATTCATGAAGTCAATGATTTGTTCAGATGAAAGTTTTTTTAAATTGACATTAATTCTTTTCTACGATCTTAAGTGTTTCAAGTACGGGAATGTTGATATACGGATTCTTGATATCCAGTGAAAAGATCTTAGTATCTGGGCCGCAATCTAGATCTTTTACTTCATGCACTAGTACGTGACTATTGGGAAACGCAAATTGTTCTGGAAAACGAAAGACTTTTTCAAGGTTTCGTGCAGAAATATGGCTAAATCGTGGTAAGCACTGTTCACACTGTTTCAAATAGGCCTGATCGGATGGTTAGGTTTGTGCACGAAGTTTAGGGGGTATATCACAAATGTTTACGCCAGGGTATATTACCGGAGAATAAGTGAGAGAGAGGTGACTTACAAACAGACTATTGGATGTTTTGTTGTGAAATCAGTAGAAAGTATTGTCGTGCATTCTAACATTTGATACAGTTTTGTAGCTCGTTTTGTTCCACTTCAGGTGACGGTAGTAACACTAAAAGTGGGCCTTTGCGATAGCTTTTTGACAGCTCGAAATTTAAATGAAAATAACGGTTTAACCGCACATCTGACTCGAAAATTGAATAGACAAATTTTTAGGGGAGAAAATTGTCCACTACTCTGCTCTCTTAAGTTTTTTTTCATACCTTGCATCGTTTCAGAGATATTTGCAAAAATAACGGCGATTTCACGATGTCTGTCTGTCTGTCCGTATCGTGTTCCCATTTGTAGGGCGAACCGTTCGAGAAAATTCGCTGCAACTTTCCTATCTTGAGGTGTTTTTTTTTATGAACTCACACCGTTACTGAGATATTTGCAAAACTCATGGCGATTTCACACCGCCTCTTGATTTACGTAAACCAGGCGTTCGGAGATGTCACGTGGGATTCCTCGCCCAGAACTCTCTCTGGCATACGCCATCTTGCTACCTGTATTTTATGATTTTCTTATTGTACTTGTTGTCATTTCAAAAGAGTGGCGCACTGAAGAATTAACAAAAGCACGCCGTTCATAGTCATTTAAGCTGTTAGCCATTGGCAGAAATAGTAATAGAATTAACGGACACTGCCGTAGTTGTTCGCTGTGGTGTAGTGGTTAGTGCGTCATGATGTGATGCATGTGGTCGGTAGTTCGAAACCCGCCGATACTATTTATTTATTTAATTATTTATTTGCCTTCGCTACTAAAAAGGTTTTCGTCACCCTTATTAATTGAAAAGCGCTATCTTCTGCAATGTTTACAGTTGTGCAGATGTAAGAGTGCTCCCTCTAAAATGTGCGTTTATTCTATTTCTTGAACATGCCATGAAACACACAACAACGAATGGAACACTGCTCTTTTGATGCATTTGCACATCAACGGGGAAGGTAATGTGGTAATGAATATTCTAAAAAACATGGAGATCTTGTTGGTTTCATATATAAATGGAGTCCTAGATTTCTGTGGCAAATGTCGTTCCTTAATTATGTGGAAGAAAAGCGTATACATTGCAACAAATTACCTTTTTTTGTCCTAAGCAATTATTCACTATTAATGGAATATGATTCAAGCCATTAATTAGAATCAATGCATCTACTAAAATATTGATCTTTGGCAATGTAGCTATGGACGCTTTTAACGTAGATTGTACCTTTTCTGTAGTTCAGATATGACTTAGTTTATGTTATTTTGTTCTGCTCTAACATAAAGAGCAAATATTCGTTTAAAACTGTGACTACGTTTTCTTTTACAGGTAAAATAAACAAACGGAATAAGTGTGGTAATACCGAACTTCACAAAGCTCTAATACGTAATCTATATACAAAGTTACTATTATCATTACGTTATTTACAACAGTCTCCCAAGTTTGTGTACATGTGATAAAGGAGACTACGTCTACAATTAGTTGGTATGTATTTCATGATATGTTGACAAAATAGAACAAATGCACCTTTCAGAAAAAGCACTGTTACCTTTGAATATCTCGTAAAATTGCAAGATTTGTTGTATTCAATCAATAAAAATGTGCGAAAACCTTTTAGGAGACGAGATAAAAAGAATTCCGGTGGTGGGTTTTAATTTTTTTATTTACTGATATTTTTTCGTTCTTCAGGTAGATCAATGCTACGCGGTCATTTGTTCAGGTTCGATCTGGGTTGTTCGTTGAGAATTTTGTCAGTTCTTTTATTCTAGATGGTGTAAAGCCCTTTTTCTTTTTCTTTTCTCTCTTTTCCTTGGTCTTTTATTTGATCGGCCCTGTGTGAACATTGGTTTATTTTTTTAATTTTGATCGTTTCGTCATTGACTCAGTTTTTTCGTTGCAGAGGGCGTTGAGCACTCTGACCGAGCACGATGAGCTACCCTCTGACAGAGCGCTCTGAGCCACCGTGCCCTGCAAGTTTCGAACCATCGTCTAAGATGTTCGTGCAGCACTAACTATTTCGCTGCCCATTACGCTACCCCCAACAGCTGCGAGTTGTTGTGGTCTTCAGTCCGCAGACTGGTTGATGCAGATCTCCAGGCTATCCTATCCTGTGCAAGTCTTTTCATCTGAGAATACGTTCGGCAACCTATATCCTTTTGAATCTGCTTACTGTATTCGTCCCTCGGGCGCCCTCTGCGAGTTTTACCCCACACACTTCCAGCTCGAAAGTAATACGTAATTCTCGTACCATCGATGGCAGGTGGTATCTGCTAACATGGCAATTTTAGACGTTAGATTATAATTCATTGTCCCAACAACGACGTGTTTTTGATAATTATCAGTGCGCCATTGCTTTGAAATGGCTACGCTTGAGTTATAATCAGAAAATCATCAAATACAGAAAATAAGATGGCGTATTCAAAAGAAAGTTTCGGGCAAGGTTTCAGGCGAGGGACGTCACGTGACGCCACGTTTCCGAACGACATATGTTGGCACCTCCATAAAATCAACCAGACATGTGCACTATGGTGGTTATAATTTTATGTATATTTTCCTGTCGTAATTTTGACCAGCCATCCATCAGTTTGGATTCAGAAGGGGATTGGGAACAAAAGAAGCGATTGCGTCACTGAAACTCATCGAAAAACATTTACAAAAAAATAAACCAACTTATATTGCCTTTGTAGACCTGGAAAAGGCATTTCATAATGTTATCTGGCAAAAGGTGTTCAGAGTGCTCAGGAAAAGTGGAATGAAATACAAGGACATCCGTGTGATACTCAATCTCCATAACGATGACGTGGCTTTCGATTAGGAACTGTCACCAGGATCAAGAAGGAAATATCGCAAAAGGGGTAAGACAAGGATGTACTCTCTCTCGTCTTATATTGAACGCCTACATCCAGGAAGTTAGATTAATTTGTGAAACTACAGAGGTGGGCATCAAGATTAATGGGCGGAGGATAGACATGCTACGCTAGGCAGACGATTTTGCTATAGTCACGGAGACAAAACCTAGAAGTCCTCGGAACAATAGAAAGAGTTCTCTACAACCAGTGTGGTATGAGAATAAACAAAAACAAAAAAAAGTCTGAAGTGATGGTATGCAGTACAGAAGCAGAATTGGAAGAGAGGAGATGGAAGTGATAGAGCAGTTTATTTACTTGGGAAGCAAGATCACAAGCGATGGTAGAAGTCGGAAAGAAATTGTGAACAGAGTATAACAAGACAAAATTGCATTATATTTGAGGAAGAATTTACTCACCAGCAAGAATATCTATGGAGATAAGAAAACATATAATGAAAGCTTTTGTTTGGAATGTGGCTCTACGGTTGCGAAACTTGGGCAATAGGAAGAGAGGAGAGAAGACGGCTAGATGCCCTGGAGATGTGGTGTTACAGAAGGATGATGAAGATCAGCTGGAAAGAGTGACAAATGAAGAGGTGCTTAGAAGAGTACAGGAAAACAGATCCCTGTGGAGGCACGTACAAACAATACGAGACAAACTCATAGGGCATATCCCAAGACACAATAACATCATTGGAACAATAGCAGAAGGAGCTATTGAGGGAAGAAGCCGACGGGGACGACCAAGAATATCATATGTGCAACAGACAATGAATGATGTTGGATGTAACACGTATGTGTAAATAAAGAGGGAGGCAGACAGTAGAGAGGAATGGCGCTCTGTTGCAAACCAACCTCAGGGTAGGACAATGAAGAAGATATCCATTTTATATCTGACTATCCACCAGCACATGATTTTCTATATAACGTTTCTATATAACATCCAGTACACCTACGAGATTTTATGTAGAGCACTATAAAAAGCAGTTTAATGTCAGTGAGACCATATGATGACACCATAGAGTGTCGAAACCGGTCGCCTTAAATTTATTTTATTCCAGATATCGTTGAATCCTCTTTCATTTTCTCTCTTTTCATTGGATCTTTGGTTTGATCGGTTCTTTGTTGACTTTGGTTTTCTTCTTTTTTTTCTATTTTGATCGTTCCGTCGTTGACACAGATGTTTCGTTACAGAGGGCGTCGGGCTACCATGAACGGCAACCTTCTCACCGAGCGCGCTGAGCCACAGAGCCTTAGGAAGTTTTTAACCACTGTCTAACGTGTTCGTAAATCTTGGAGAATCGGGTTTCTGCCGGTAATCCGCGTCGGACTTGCACGATATTTCGATCGCGTTACTCGCGATCATCATCAGCACAAGTAAAAACGCGGATTACCAGCAGAAACCCGATTCTCCAAGACGACAACACCCCGCCGGGAAAGCCTTAATATGTACATGTTCGTACATCACTAACCAATTCGTCGCCCATTACGAAACGGCGAGAATAATCCGTAATTCTCGAACCATCGATGGCAGGTGTTAATTGCTAACATGGCATTTTTTGACATTAGATTATAATTCATTATCCTAAGAATAAAGTGTTTTTGATAATTTTCAGTGTGCCATTGCTTTCAAATGACAACTCTTGAGTTAAAATAAGAAAAATCATAAAATACAAAAAACAAGATGGTGTATGCAAAAGAGAGTTGCGGGCGACGGATGTCACGTGACTCATTCCCGAACGCCAAATGTACGCTGTGTTCCATCCAGGCCATAGTCACTCGTCCGAATGCCAAATGTACGCTAGGTTCGTTCCAGGCTATAGTCATTCGTAACCAGTACAGACAAAGAAAATAAACTTTGAACAAACTACCAAGGCAAGACAAGTGATAATATTGTATATGTGGGAGAGATATTAAAATAATAGCTTACAGAGATAAACGTTCAAAAAAGGGTATGTTTGTCAAAGCTAGAGTCAAATATCAAATAATTTTGGCTGTTTGTTAAAAGCTGGCCAGAAAGAATATTACGTGTGGGATGCGTAGATATTATCACAATAGTAGAGTCGTAATCGTGTCGCCCATAATTTTTTACTACTTACATTTTCATTATTTTTGTCCAAAGTGTTTGCAAACAATCATAAAACCGCAAGCAAATATAAAGTAGGCCGTAAAACACGTCAGTGTGACTTTTTTCCTATTGTGCGGCTGGGTGGTATCTCAGTTGTTGGCACCAGAACTGTGATGGATACATCTTTCGTGTGCAGTTCTTAGTGGAAAAAGTATTTCTGAACCACGATATGCTTTGATAGAGTATGCAAATTATGCTAGTACTCAGTCATGAATTTATTCCTGAGATATGATCGCAAAGGCGTCATTACTCGTCACTAATAACAACAGTGTATAGGAATGTCCAAAGAGCGAACAGATGGCGTTTAACAAACAAAATAATAGTCATCACTTTAAAATTTGGCGCTTTTAGTTAGAGCATCGAGGTAATGTACCTTAACTAGTGAATGCAAATGTCACATGGCAGATAAATGGTCGCAGTATATCATGTTTGTCTGTTATCGTGACTTCTTGGATGTGGTAAATCTTTCACGCAAAATCTATCTTTCTTAAAGCAAGAGAGTCTTTTTCCTGCGCGTTTTGCCCTAAATCAGTCACCAAACACAGTACAAAGGTTTCGAGATCCATAATCCACTAGAACTAACAGTTGACAAATACAGCGCCGCGTCTCTGTCACCTGGTCGATAGGCGGCTGACGTGTGGCGGCCGACGCCGTCTGCTAATAGCCACCCTGTAGCCGCTGGCCGCCGTGGGGTGGTTTAGGAAGTATATGAGGTTTTCTCAGGCCGATAACAAAAGCAGTCAGAGAAATACTGTAATTTTTTTAATTTATTATTTATTATTAATATTACTAGCTGGAAACCCGGCTTTGCACGCGTATTTATTTATTTATTCCTGCCTTGATTTAGTACTTCTCCTATCCCATCTCTCTCTGTCCATCTCCTTTTCTCTAAAAACATGCTATATTAATCGGAGGATAAATAAGAAATAATGCTGTACATTATGCACAAAATTGTAAGTGCAGAATCCAAAGAAAGAAAGATAGTAATCAAAATACAAATGACATATAAAATGCGTGCGACCTGTAACATCTCTGGAAATGTCGCAAACAGTCGTCGACTAGAGGTCTGCAAATCGCCGGTTTCGCTCGCTCGTACTCGGTCGAGTGCGCAACGCTCGGCGTTGGCGCGCCGAGTGTGTAACGCTCGCAGCGAGCGTGTTGACACTCGAACCAGGCTACGTGGGGCGGGGCGGGAGAGGCCGCACAGCGTAGTGCTGCCGCTGTACTCACAAGGAAACCTACCAAAGTGACTCTCCGATTTTTATGAAATTTGCATATGCTATAATACACGAAAAACTATTGGACACGTATTTTTTTAGCGGCGGAAAACATATTTAAGGGGTGAAACCGTCCCTCCAAAATTGTCGCTAAAATAGAAACATGGCGATAACTTAGAGACTGGTGAAGCGATTTTAATGATTTTTGGTATGAAAGTATCTTTTGATTAAAGACAAATTTCACAGATTCAACTTCGATTAAATCAAAATAATTTTATGAGCACAAAAAATTTGTCACTTTAGGGGTAGCTGCCCCCTAATTGTCACTGCCGGCCGCGGTGGCCGAGGAGACTGAGGCGCTCCAGTCACGGTCTGCACGGCCACTACGGTCGGGGGTTCAAATCCCCCCTCGGGCATGGATATTTGTGCCGTCCTAGTTCGTAAGTAGTTCATAAGTAGTTTGTAAGTTTAGGGACTAGTGACCCCGTAGTTAAGTCCCATAGACTATACAAATATTTAAACATTTAATTGTCACTCCCTCTGCAATGTACCTAGGCAGATCTCTTATCAAGAGATACTTTCATACCAAAAATTATTAAAATCGTTTCACTAGTCTCTAAGTTATCGCCATGTTTCTATTTTAGCGACAATTTTGGAGGGACGGTTTCCACACTTAAATATGTTTTTCCGCCGCTAAAAATACGTGTCCCACAGTTTTTCATGTATTATAACATATCCAAATTTCATAAAAATCGGAGAGTGACACTTGGGTAGGTTTCTTTGTCAGTCGCTGCGGCAACGGCTCTGTGGCTCTGAGGTGTGGGCTGTAGGCGAGCATTCCTGCATAGTAGCATGTAGCCGCAATATAATTATACCGCAAACGAGAAAAAAAAAGTTTGTTTTCACCAGCTACAACATTTGGAAGTAATGTAAAGGATCCAAAGAGAAACTACGGAACGAACGACGTTTTTATTGCAATGCACAAAAGTGAATGTTACCGAACAACAAAGTATACATCGAAAAGTAACAACATTATCCCAAAACTATTAGTTGGTGGCATTGTAATTGCAATGTACTGTTAAAATATCATTGACATGTTGTAGATCGAGTCGAGTTCTATCAGGTTCCCTGCCGCACTGAAAGTGCGTTCACTAGGTGCATTTGAGAAGGGCACACAAAATACTCTGTTTGCCAATACAGCTAGCTTAGAAAGAGAGTACTGCTGCGTTTCTACCATTCACGAGGATCGTCGTCATCACCATAAATAAAGGTCCATCTTATTGCTGGATTGCGCCTCACGCATTTCACAGTCCAGCCATTCCGAAAACATGCACTTCATTCTTTTGGCTGGTGCACCCGGGTGACATTGTTCAGACGGCCCTAAATAAATATAACACAGATATTAGTGAAACAGGAGCACCATAAATTCGTACAGTTTGTAAAGTAAACAATTGGAATAGGAGGATTTAAAACAGTTATATGAGCATTAGACCGGCATATGACCCTGACACGGAAGAAAGCGCGGATCCTATATATTGCACAAAAGCTTGCATACGTTCTTTATTATGTAGATAAGAAAGACGACAGTGGCAGTCGGGGATATATGAATGTTGCAACTGGAAAAATGCTCGTTAAGGACTCACTCGGAAAAGGTAGAGGTGCAGTAACCACACACAGGGCCAAAATGCTACGGTAATATGTATTAACGCGGTGCAACAGAGAGAGGGAGAGAGATGCACAAACCTAACCTAAAGGGTGTACATCAATATCGTGTGTTCAATATCAATATGAAAGACGGACAAAGTATTCCAGGGCTTGAGAGTGATAAGAGGAATGGATATAAAATACAATTACTTCCTCGTTAAGACTGCGAGTAACACCTACCACTAAACAAGCACTAACAGTCCACAAAATGGGAACAAGAAAGAAAGACAGATCGTGGAAAACTCATTTAGTAGATGATCTTAGCACAAAAACATTATGTTAATCACGTATAATAACCTGTATGGTAAAGTATAAAATGGGAAACTGAATGGCTGGTTCAACTGGATAGAGAGAACACCTTTCGAAGCATCCAGGAAAGGAAACAATTCTAAATTTCGCAGTCAGGATTTATTCTGAAGCGTCTAGTTTGCTCCAGACACTCGCCTTGGACTCGAGTGGCGCTGCGGTGGGCGACCGAGTGGCGAGCGGGCAGTGTCGAGCGTGCCCCGCTCGAACGAGCGTGGAGGAAGTCGAGCGCAGCCACACACCTTGGCGCAAGCTGCAGTACCGACTCCTGTCGGACTGTCATAGAACGACGTGTATCACGCGATTCGTGCGAGCAACCGAGTGAGGTGCAGACCTCTATCGTCAACGTGAGCGGTCGCGATACGTGCCGCCAGAGGGGGCCCGCGAGTGTGAGCAGAGCGCTCACGTGTAGAGCAGTAGGCTGCTCAGGCGACAGCCTTTCTCTCAGTCGCCCTCCGTCGTTCTCAGTTGCTGTTGAGGTCTACTAGCAGTCGTTTTTACTCGGAATTATATATTAGATTGCTGCTAGTATAATTTAATTTTGTTTAAGTTGAACTGTTTTTATATATATAGCAAATGATGAGCTGTAGTTTATGTCAATTTTGTATGGACCGCGCGTGTTGCTCACTGCTGTTTACTTACTATTAAAATATTATGTTCTCAGTTTCAGACAGTAAACAAGTGTACTTGATACTCCCCTGTTCCAATACGTGTTATCCTGTCCCGAATGGCATCGAACCTGTAATTTTGTTAATCACCTTGCTAACTATGGGCTCAGGGGCGTGGGATTGTAAGGAAACGGCGTTGTTGCCTTCCACACGTAACTAATAAGGTAATTATGTATTTTTACGGAAAAAGGGGTGTTATAGATCCCATATTTATTAAGTTGTATTTTTTACAACTGTATAATTTTTCAGGTATCTATTCATTTGTATTAGTGTTGTATGTCTGTAAAATCTGTTGCGAATGCAATTAGTAGTAAAGAAGTAATAGATTAATACTTGGTGCGTGACGGGGCGATTTTCCATAAACGTTAATGTTTATGTACTCATATCTCATGAACTGCGCGTCGTACTGTGATGCAGTTTCGAAGGTGCATTCAGCTGTATGTGTGTGTGTATACTGTATGTAAAATTTCCTGCGGCTACAATGTGTAGTGTAGAAATTATAAATTTTAATGTCATATCAAATGCCGTAGTTTTAGTCCATGAATAGCGGAAAAATAGTCAGAGAGAAACTTTTTCCTTTCATTATGTCAGCGAGAAAAAGATTAATAAAGGTTTGAAATTATGTTTAAAGTTTGTTGCAAGTCGCAGATTGCTATCATTCTCATTTAGTTTATTTATAAAGTTTCGTTGCATTATGTGGCAGTTTATTGCAAATCTTTTCGTTTATAACGTTATATCTCCTGAACCATGAGTCGTATGTGGTTCAAACTCCTACAGCAATTGTTACCTCACGTAAGTAATATGTGTACCGAATTTGTTTGAAATCGGTCCAGTGGTTTACGAAAAAATGAGAAGCATTGTCGCTTAATGCAGCAGGTTTCCATGCATCTCATTGTTTATGAAGTAATATCTCGTGAACTATGTAATGTACGTAATTCTTAAGGCGACTTACGGCGACCGTCCTCATAGATTGAAGCTTACGTGTACAAAGTTTGAAAAAGATTGGAACAGGGCTGTATATTTGCATTCAATACGTACACACAAACACACAAACGTACGAACACTCTGCTTTATATATAAATAGTTTTAATAGAAACTAGTGGATTCGAACTCTCGACCTTATACGCAAAATACGCATGAGTTATCTAGAGGCCACACAAGCTCGTACAGATCACCAGAAGGACAAAATTTCCTCCTGACACTTCCTCGTCCTACAGTGTTGCCAGATCGTGCATACTGCCGAACGTAGAAATCTGAGGAGCCATCAACTTTATTCGCCACCGACAGCGAACGACTCGGAGTTTGCCTCTATGATTATTTTTTTCATCTAGATAGTACGAATACTCATATGTGTCAGATAATATGTGGCATATTAAAGTTTGCCTCGGTTTCGGAGTTGTGAAGGCATAGCGTATTAGTTAATACGATGGCTCTTAGAAAGCGGGATATCAAGGTTCAAATACAGTTTGGAAACAAATTTTCATACGTTACCAATGTATCTTTTAGCTGACGTTGTTTCATGTTCCCAACTGCGAATACGTTCTTCGTATTCTTCGCAGATGTATTCACCGCATTGTCCATTCATAGATGCATGCATGCATGTCTGAAGGACATCACTGCATTGGTTACATCGTTAAGCCTGGACACAGCATATCGTATTTTAACGTTCGTTGTAATATCCAATTAAGGTGCTACAGTGAGATCATCCTCTGTGAAACATTTTTAAAAAGCAAAAGACGTTAAGTACTTTAGCCTGTTTTGCGTCATCTGTTTCATTGTCATTCGGGTCTCAAAGTGCGTAGCTTGATATTTGCGATCCGCTTGCTGATTCGACATCAGAAAAAAAATTTAGAATTTTAGTTTCGTTTATATTGATTGATTCTCACATGATTCCTTCTGCGATAATTTTGTCTTAGTTTGGTTTTTATTTCACTTTGAAACTACGGCTACATTACAATTTCAGTGAAGTTCCCTTCGCATTCGTAGTAACCTCCTAACACACCTGTCGAACCACGGCAGGCACTTTCCATGTGTCACAACTTAGCACGACACATTACCGCATAAAGCACGTATGCCAGCCGCGGTGGCCGAGGGGACTGAGGCGCTTCAGTCACGGTCTGCACGACCACTAAGGTCGGGGGTTCGAATCCCCCCTCGGGCATGGATATTTGTGCCGTCCTTAGTCTTAGCTAGTTCATAAGTAGTTTGTAAGCTTAGGGACTGATGACCCCGTAGTTAAGTCCCATAAGTTCTACAAACATTTGAACATTTGAAAGCACGTATGACCAACATGTTCGCCCGGCGGGCGCGCCCACACCCCGCGGGCGGAGTACACTGTAGTTCACGCCCCGGCCGCGACCGTGTGTCGCTAGTGTCGGCAACGGAGCGAGAGAGATAGCTGCGGAAAGAAAGAGACCGCACAGCACTGCTCTGCGCTGGACTGTCGCGCGGTCAGATCCAACGTAAACGAAGTAAAAGAGGAAGTGCAGCTCCATAATGTGGCCAAAGAACGGTAAAACAAGCAAACCATTTACTGTTTAGGTAACAATTAGTGTTTGTATGGCAGAATCACTACACGAAGCTTTAGAAAATACCAAAAACACGAATGGATGAAGAACTTAGTAATTTTGTGACCCAAATTTTTTCTATTAGTATTGTACACTTTACAGTAAAGAAAGTGGATCACCCCTGAATTCCCAAGTGGAGGCCGCACCTGACGCTATGCAACCAACATGGCGTAGCTGTGTCGCAGGTTGTCAAATCATTCAAATGTTCAAATGTTTATTAAGCTTATGGGACTTAACTACGGGGTCATCAGTCCCTAAACTTACAAACTACTTATGAACTAGCTAACACTAAGGACGGCACAAATATCCATGCCCGAAGGCGGATTCGAACCCCCGACCGTAGGGGCCGTGCAGACCGTGACTGGAGCGCCTCAGTCCCCTCGGCCACCGCGGCCGGCCTCTAAGGCATATGGATCGGAACTGCTGCTCACGTTGGTAGTTCGAGTCCTCCTTCGGGCATGGGTGTGTGTGTTGTCCTTAGATTAAGATAGTTTAAGTAGTGTATAAGCTTAGGGACTGATAACCTTAGCAGTTAAGTCCTATTAGATTCTATACTCATTTTTTTCTAAAAAATTGTGCAAAATGAGAGCATAGTTAAATAAGCATATAGATCATGCCACACAAAATCACCATGGAGCATGATGAAACGTATTAAACTGGGATACGCATTGTTACATAATTCTACATACCGTATATATTTTATGTTGTTGTAGTCCTAATGGACCAAATAGCTGAAGTCATCAGTCCCTACTTACATGCTACTTTCATTAAATTACGCTAAGGACGACACACACACACACACACACACACACACACACACACACACCACACACACACAACTACCCATACCCAAGGAATGAGTCGAACCTCTGGCCGGAGCGGCCGCACCTCCGCGACAAGATGCCTCAGACAGAGCGCCCGAGAAATTACTGTTACGTAAAAAGATACTGACTAATGTTTTACTTCTCGTAGGAAGTGTTCTGCACTGCATTTTGACAAAAACATTATACTGCCACATATGAAAATCGGCAGTTGGCCGGGATGATGTTAGCTTGTAACAGCTAAGATATGGTTTGATTCTTCCTGGGGTAACAGTTTTAATAATCGCAGACATCCCACTTTCCATCTCCAGTAGCTCAAAGTAAAGAATTTAAGTCTGTGGCGTGTTCCAAATAAACATTACACATATCCATTCGCTACTGACTACAACAAAGTTGGATTAGTTTTCGTCGTTTCCTCAAAATGCCAAACCCTCCAGGTCTTTACGAACGGTGCGATCCTAATTACTAGTATACGAGATTGGGAGAGTTGTTACTTAATCGTCTGAGGTCAACGCTGACGATAGGTGCGGGGTTGGAGTCCCAGGCTGCACAACGTTATTTATTGCGCTACTTCAAAGTGTTTGTAAATGTTTGTAAATCCATCGGACTCAACTGCTTGGTCATTAGTCCGTTGCTTACAAACTACTTAAACTAAGGTAAACTAACCTAAGGACAACACAAACACCCGCGCCCGAAGGGAGGACTCGAAACCCCGACGGCGAAAAGCCGCGCGCACCGCAGCATGGCGCTCCAGTGCGCACGGCTAATCCGCCGCGGCTTACGCTACTTCTACCTGAACATATGCACATCCCGCTAGTGGTGCGAACAGTAAATATTTCATCTCTTTGCGTATAGTGAATAGAGCCGGGGTTGAGTCCCTGCCGGGGACTGTCCCTGCAGACTGTACAGACAGACTGTACAAAAATGTTCAAATGTTTGTAAAGTCTATGGGACTTAACTACGGGGTCATCAGTCCCTAAACTTACAAACTACTTATGAACTACTTACGAACTAGGACGGCACAAATATCCATGCCCGAGGGGGGATTCGAACCCCCGACCGTAGTGGCCGTGCAGACCGTGACTGGAGCGCCTCAGTCTCCTCGGCCACCGCGGCCGGCCAGACTGTACAGACAGTAGTCTGTACAAGTCGGCGGAGCAGCACACCACGCCCGCCCACCGCCCGTGAGCGCAATTGTAAGCATGGGCTTATCTTGTGTCATCAGAGACCACCTCTTCGATTAAGGGCCACAAGGAAAACCAAAAAACATTCCGAGAAAATAGAAACACCGCAATAACAACTTACGGTGTCACACCACAGAGAGCGCATTACAATCTGAAGATGCCCTGCTAAAGGGCGAAACGCGTCATTAACTAATAAAAAAAATTTGCAATCAAGACGGTTTGAAGGAATATTTATTCTAACTGATTGCTGTTGTACACCGTGGATTGGAAATCATTTTAAAATAACTTTGTAGCCAAACAAAACTAATATTTAATTTAATATTTAGTGTCATTATTTAACATTATTCAGTTTTAGCCTGCCTGACTGTAGCGGTGTTCTTCCTCTTGCTGCCGCTTCTCTGCCCCACACGCCGCTGCGCACAGTACGCGGGGCAGTGGAGTAGTAAAGGCGCTCGCAGGGCGGTGTTTGGACATGCCTGGCCTAAAGATTAGATGTGGTACAATGAATAAATTCCACGTGGCTGGTTGTTGTTTCAGTTGCGGATCGTAAAGAAAACATCATATTTCGTCTGCAGTTATTATCCGGTTGGAATACGTCGTATCATCGTCCGCACAACTGATTAGGTCACCACAAACAGTCATGCGATCATCACGTTTGCATTGCGGCAGGATTCGTGGCACACTATGCTGGGTAATACGATACATGTTGAGGTCGTCCGTCAGAATTTTGTGGCAAGTACCATGGATGACCCCTACTGCTGCAGCAAAAGCGGCTACCAAATGTTCAAATGTTTGTATACTCTATGGGACTTAACTACGGGGTCATCAGTCCCTAAACTTACAAACTACTTATGAACTACTTACGAACTAGGACACCACAAATATCCATGCCCGAGGGGGGATTCAAACCCTCGACCGTAGAGGCCGTGCAGACCGTGACTGGAGCGCCTTAGTCTCCTCGGCCACCGCGGCCGGCAAGCGGTTACCGATTGGGAGTTGTTAACATGCACCAACTTTGAAACTTCCTAGATCTTCCGAAATGTCTGGTCGTTGCACGAAATGTCGGTGCCCCCTAAACACAACATTGAGACTTAATGCATCATCGCAGAACTCAGGTTCTATCATTACAAACGTTTCAACAGTGGGTTTGCTTAATTTCTGATGTTCGCCCATTGCTCAAACTGTGACATTTCAAGGTCCGACTGGCGAAATCAACTCGCCGTTCAAATCAAATGTTCAAATGTTTGTAGCGCTAATTGGACTTAACTACGGGGTAATCAGTCCCTAAACCTACAAATTACTTATGAACTAGCTTTTACTAAAGACGGCTCAAACATCCATGCCCGAGGGAGGGGGGGGATTCGAACTCCCGACCGCAGCGGCCGTGCAGACCGTGACTGGCACGCCACAGACCGCTCGGCCACCGCGGCCGGCAACTCGCCGTCACAAGAACGACCGTACGTCTGTGTGTTCCCTGTGCATGCACTCAACTGTCTCTTCCATTGACGAGAGACTAACTGACATGGTACCATACTATGGTATATGTTGCTGTTGCTTTTTGGAAGGGACTAAACTGCAATGGTTATCAGTCCCGGCATATTACTCTACCTGTGTACCGCTAGAGTGAACCTATCATGGGCGGTGTGTAATATAACCATGTTGGCACGTGAGAAACAGAGCGTTGAAATCGAATTTCTATTCGATAACGTCATGCCATGAACGTTTTGGATTCTGTGATTCTTCGAGTCGGAAAACCATTGATGCTGTCTTGTGGTTTGGGTCAAAATGGCGAGTACGCCTTGCATCACATTTCGCATAGTTGTCAACCCGTTCAGTCACGGATTATTCAAATGTTCAAATGTTTGTACCTATGGGACCAAACTACTTTGGTCATCAGTCCCTGGATATACAAACTTTTTAAACTAACTTATACTAAGTATAACACACACACACACACACACACACACACACACACACACATATATATATATATATATATATATATATATATATATATATATATATATATATATATATGAATGACTGATGGAGGACTTGAACCTCCGGCGGAAACGATCGCCCAGTCGGCAGCATGATGACTTAGACCACGCGGCTACTCCCGCCCGGCCTCACGGATTCTTTTATGTTTTGATATGGAGTTGAAATTATTTTTTTTCTCATACAATCCCGCCTCTTTAACGTTTATATTAACTTTGTATTAAATGTAGATGTGTCATTAGGATATAAAGTGATTGCTTCGACATGAGACCACTGTAGACATTTCAATTTTTGTAGAACAGTACGTAAAAACTTCAGCCTTTTTATTGATTACAAATTAAAATTTTAATACTCATGTACTAAACAGAAGTGTTGTTTCCAAATAAACAGAACTGAGATTACAAACTTACAAGTAGATTTGAATAATATACAGTTTGATGGTAATTCTTTATTTGAAACATATACAAAGCCATTCAGTTTTTTACATTTAGTTATCACAAGTGTAAGCCCTACTTACGATGCAACTGAAAGCACCTTTTTCTCTTCAACATACACAAGCCATCTTTGTATATTTAAGACATCTTGTTCTTTCGGATTTTGCTTGCTGCTGCAGTAGGCACAACGATGGGAAGTGCCCGAAAATATTTCTTGCGTTATCTGATTTACTAATCCTCAAATGATGTGTCTCATGTTCCCCCAGAAGTCCCCACAGCTAATTCACGCATCTACGATTTCTTTTAAAACTTGGGCAGTTTATAGGAAAATATATTAAAATTTTACTATATGCTGTGCTGACAAAATGAGGTGGCAGAATATTCTGCACCGACGTTGTCTGTTTTTGCGGTCAGTGTTGTCTTCTTGCTACGGTAAACTCAATTGAAAGCACCAACACAAACGTGAGCTTTACCTAGTAATACTTTATAAATATACTACAAGGTAAAATTGGTCACTTTTACTGATTTTACAAAATAGAAAAGTCTTACCTAAGAATAGAAACATACGATTATTGCAAAGAAATTGGAACACAATTCACTTTTCTTTGCCTTCCATTTTTAAAACAGTGCTGCATACACCTAAATATTATTAGATGATATCACTGCAAAAAAGGCGCTTAGTAAGAAAACAAGAAACAAAATTGTTTTAGAGTGATGAATCAAGTCAAGGAAAGTTTCCCTTGAAAAAAATTATTTTTCGTTTCACATGTGTATTGAATCTAAATTTGTCAGAATATATTTGCACCCACCCGTGGAATGACGTCTACAAAATTACTGAATTATGTAGGTAGCATATTGCTAATTACAGATAGCGTGTTCTAATATGTATGTATATATAGCACACCCAAAGTCAATAAAAACCAAGCATCACGAAGGATTTATGCAAACTGGGCATAAATTGGTATTGTGACATATCGAGAGAAGGTGAGAAATTGTCTACATTGGATTCCGATGGATTAATTTGTGTCGCTGCAGTATAATTTCGCAGCGCAGCTGGGAAGGATCGTAAATAGCGAATACGTCGGTAACAGGGCGCCAAGTCTTTACAGAGTTTATTTCCTGTATTGCGTTGAATAATAACTATGTCTCGGAAACCAATATTCCAGATCTAGAATTACGAACAGAGGCCGTAATGAGTAACGTAAAAGTAGATATCGTCGGAGTAGTGCAGCAACTAAAATCACTTAACAAGAACAAGTCCTCTGGTCCGGACTGTATCCAAATTAGATTTCTATCTGATTATGCTGAAGCGATTGCTCCTTACTTAACAGCCATATACAACCGCTCTCTCAAAGTAGGACCTGTACCAAAAGATTGGAAAGTTGCACCTATATTCAAGAAAGGCAGTAGGAGTAAGCCATTAAACTGCAGGCCTATTTCAATGACATCAATTTGCAGCATGGTTTTGGAACATATCCTGTATGCAAATATTATGAATTATCTCGAACAGAATGATCTATTGACCCAAGGTCAACGCGAATTTTGAAAATATCGTTCATGAGAAATACAACTAGCTCTTTATTCACATGAAATGCTGGATGCTATCGACAAGGGTTCGCAAATCGATTCCGTATTTCTTGATTTCCAGTCGGCCGCGGTGGCCGAGGGGACTGAGGCGCTCCAGTCACGGTCTACACGGCCATTTTGGTCGGGGGTTCGAATCCCCCCTCGAGCATGGATATTTGTGCCGTTCTTAGTATTAGCTAGATCATAAGTAGTTTGTAAGTTTAGGGACTGATAACCCCGTAGTTAAGTCCCATAAGCTATACAAACATTTGAACTTTTTTTTTTCCCGGAGGCTTTTGACACCGTACCGCACAAACGGCTTTTAATCAAATTGCCTGGTTATGCTATATCGCTCCAAATTTACTATTGGATAGGGGATTTCCTGTCAGAGAGGACACAGTTCGTAGTAATCGATAGTAAGGCATCGACTAAAACAGAGGTGATATCGGGCGTTCCACAAGGTAGTGTTATTGGTCCTCTGCTGTTCCTTATTTACATAAACGATTTAGGGGAAAATCTAAGTAGCTCCCTTAGGTTGTTTGCAGATGACGCCGTCATTTACCGTCTACTGAAATCATCTGAAGATCAAAACCAACTGCAGAACGATCTTAATAATATATCACTATGGTGCAGAAATTGGCAATTGACTCTAAATAATGAGAAGTGTGAAGTCGCCCACATGAGTACGAAAAGAAATACGTTAAACTTTGTTTGCAAGATAAATCAATCAAAAGTGAAGGCCGTAAACTCCACAAAATACCTGGGAATTACTATTACTTCAGACTTAAACTGGATAGAACACGTAGATAACGTCGTGGGAAAGGCGAACCACAGATTGCCTTTTGTTGGCAGAACCCTTAATAGTTGTAACACAGCTACAAAAGAAATTGCATACACTACGCTTGACCGTTCGTTTTTGGAGTATTGCTGCCCAGTGTGGGATCCTTATCAGGTGGGTTTGACAGAGGAAATCGAAAGCGTCCAGAGTAGGGTAGCTCGTTTCGTATTGTCACGATACAAGGGAGACAGCGTTACGGAAATGATACAAGATCTCGGATGAGAATCATTAGAACAACGGCGCTTATCGCTGCGGCGTGGGCTACTTACGAAACTCCAAACACCAACATCCTCCTCCGAATGCGAAAATATATTGTTGACTCCCACTTAAAAAGGTAGAAATGACCATCAGAATAAAATACGAGAAATCAGAGCTCGATCGGAGAGATTCAGATGTTCTTTCTTCCCGCGCGCTAATCGAGAATGGAATGGGAGATAAATAGTATAATGGTTCCCTCTGCCAGGCACTTAAATGTGATTTGCAGGGTATCCCATGTAGATGTTGATGTAGAAACATATCAGTGGACAATATGCCTATATTCAGATGTCACCATTTGAGATGTATTTGGGTTCTAGCAATCAGCGAATCGCTCGATATTTGAGCAGTGTGATGCCACTATTTAATGAAAGTGGCAGGCATGGGTGGACCATGACCGAACACATGGCAAGAAGGAAACCGTCGTTCTAGAGCAAACATAGCGTGAGGGCCGAACAATCAGCAGAGAGGTACTCACAACCTGGGACTCATCACTACTGTCATTACAACGCACAACTGGTGCTTCATTCACACAGGGAACTTTAATCGCTGGCAGTCATTAATGGAGCTGAGCTGACGGTATCCACTGTGGCTGCTAACAACAAACCCGTTTGCAGCGGTGATAGGCACATTCTTTCCAGTACCTCAATGAATGGTGTAGCATTGTCTCCATTGATGAGTCTCATGTCGAATTAAGATCCCATGGCCGATGGCCAGTGAAGATGCTTCTCGAGACGCCCCAGAGTGGATACCAACATCACTGTCGACTGCAATACGGCTCGAACTAGGAGTGGTGGTTTGGGTGTGCAATTACAGATGACAGCAGGACTTGTGATTCATGTTAGCAGTACCCTTGCAGCATACTGGTATTCTGAAAATATTTTACGTCCCCTTTCGCTGCTATTCGTAGCAAGCAATTCTAGGGTATCTATTCGGTAAGATAATGCACATAAAAAGAGAGTTTTTACTGCTTGTTATCATGGACATAAACTGGTACGATATACCTCAGGAGTACCTCCAACTACCATAAAAAATCAATAAAAAGTCGGATTATTGCCTGCAGAAAGGTTTAGAGGTTCAGCAATGCCTTATTGACTTCATCGATTCGCAACTCTCTCTTGAATAAATCATTCAACTTTCCTCGAATTCTAAACATTTCTCTGTATATGTACATCATTTCTATCTACTTCCGTCGCACTCAGATAATTTATTCCATGAGCGTTGGATCGTTTCTCTTTAAATTTTTTTGGTCTAGTAGTGAATAATCAACTATCACAATTTTAGAGAAAATAAAAAATAAAAACTATATGGAACACACGGGTTCGTTGGGGCCCTCTGGAATTGCTTTATAATGGTTTCCAGCCAAGATCATTATTCATTTAATTTGATGACGGGTTTAGATGCTACTTAGGCATCATCTTCTGATTTCCATCATCAGTGTATCTCATGTAATACGGAATTACATTTCTATTATCATAATAACAAAAAGTACACTCATCAATTCACATATATGTATAGCACAAAATAATAAAATGGTAGCATTCTCCACAGGCGTGCTGAATAACCACTGCATTTTTCTTATACGTAGTTGATCATCAGCTGTACATCTGTGCATCTTGTACAGCTGATGACGAACTATGCGTAAGTATCATGGAAACCGGTCATCAAATTGAATAAAGAGCGATTCTGGATGGAAACCATTATAAAAAAAAGCTGTGTTAGTTATATTTATGCTTCTTTCTCTGCCTGTATTTTATGATGGAAATAAAACAGTCACTGACAGTATGGTTATGACGTGAACCATACAGGCGAAAGAGAATGAAGAACTGACTGAAAGATGAGTTGCTACAGCAAAATAGCTTGGAAAAGCTCGTACCATACCATGCACGACCGATGCCATTGGCCGTGGGAGTGGCCATTCGAAGCACCGACTTCGCTCACAGTTTTATGTAGGTGTTCGACAGTTCTGCAGTGATGGCCCACAGACGCCCTCGTGATATCCCACACTCATCTCACATTTGTGTTTGTGATGTCACAGCATTCGGGAAGATGACGTTTCAAATCTGCCTCTGGCCATGAGTCCTTTAAAAGGGGATGGCCGAGTTCCTTTCCTGTCGTTATAAAGAAAAATCCGAGCTGGTGCTACGTCTCTAATGACCACGTCAGTCAGCCGTAGAGGTCTGTTACATATCTCTGCATCTACATACATATTCCGCATTTCACGTTAAGGTGTATGACGGAGGGTACCTAGTACCACTACGAGTCATTTCTGACGCCGCTAAGACGGCGAAGACCTATTTTAGCGCAGATGTGGTATTGACATTCGATCTCACACAGGAATTCGAAATCACGAGTACAAGAAGGAATGGACGATATGGACGCTGCATACGTAGTGTGCGTCTTGTGGGGATTTGATAAGGACGGGAGGCGAGCGCGGGTAGCCAAGTGGCGCCGGCTCGGTGTCAGCGCATTAGGTGAGAGGTTAAAAAATGTTCAAATGTTTGTTAAGCTTATGGGACTTATGGGGTCATCAGTCCCTAAACTTACAAACTACTTATGAACTACCTTATACTAAGGACGGCACAAATATCCATGCCCGAGGGGGGATTCGAACCCCCGACCGTAATGGCCGTGCAGACCGTGACTGGAGCGCCTCAGTCCCCTCGGCCACCACGGCCGGCTAGGTGAGAGGGCTGGATGCTGTCTCTAATAAAAAAAAAATACCAGAGCCAATCACTTAACGACGAACAATGAACAAAACCCAGTACACGCCCACAACGTACCTGACTACATAATAACAGCCCAAGGCGACAGCTGGTCCGAAGTAAAAGACCCGGGTTCGAATCCAAAACAGTTTAAGGCAGCCACTGGTCCGAAGCAAAAGACCGGGGTTCGAATCCCGACCCGGCTCACATTTTCCAGTAACTAATTTCTTAATTTCAATGCTCTAGTGCAGCTAAACTTTTTCCTTTCTATCCTCGTCCTTATTCCTTCCCCTCCATAACAAAACTTGCCAATTTCCTATTCTGTTCTACTCCCAAATAGAATTAGTGTAAAACGAACGCCCTTATGCTTCTGTATGAGTACTAATTGATATATGTTATCTCATATTTTTCACCTTTACGTGAAGAGTACGTTGGTGGAATAGAAATCGTTCTGCTGTCAGTTTTCAAATTCCGTCCCTCTAAATTTCCTCAACTGTGTTTCTTCCAATGAACGCCGCCTTCCCTCCAGCGGTTCCAGTTTCAGTTCCCGAAGCATCTCCGTAGCACTCGCTCATTGCTAGGAACTAACAGTAACAAACCTAGCAGCCCCCCTCCTAATTGCTTCTCTATCTTTGTTTAAACCGCTTCAGTGGGGAACACAAACACTCAATAAGTAGTCGTGTCAGCGTCCTACATCTGCATAAATATTGCGCAATCCACCACAAGGTGCTCTGGTCGAACCTACCAGTAACGAATCTAGCTGCTCGCCTCTAAACTGCTTCCAGGCCTTCCTTTAAATTGATCTGATGCGGGTCCCAAACACTTGAGCAATACTCAAGACGTAGTCGTACAAGCGTTTTATACGCGGTGTCTTTTGCAGATGAAATACATCTTTCCAAAATTCTCCCAAGGAACCGACGTCGGCTATCCGCTTTACATCTGCCCTTACATGTTCGTTCCATTCCATATCGCTCTGTAATGTTACGCCTAGATATTTGAACGACGCGACTGCATCAAGAAGCTCACTACTAAAGCAGTATTTCAACGTTATGGTTCTCTTTTTCCTACTCATGTGAATTACCTTACATTTTTCTACATTTAGAGCTAGCTGCCATTCTTCGCACCAACTAGAAATTTTGTCTAAGCCATTCTGTATACTATTACGGTCAATCAATGACGACATCCTCCTACACGCCACAGCATCATCAGAAAACAACCGCAAATTATAAGTTACTTTGTCCATCAGTTCATTAATGTAGATAGAAAATAATAGCGGTCCTATCACAGTCCCCTCTGTCACGCCTGATGATACACTCGTCTCCTTTACAGATGAACCAGATATCCCAAAAATTCTACCAATTAATTAACCGAAACCGACCATACTCCTAGCCACGACGCTCCTTAAATGCTCTTTCCATTTCATATCCCTCTGCAACGTTACGCGTAGATATTTAATCTACGACACTGTAAAGCAGCAGACTACTAATGCTGTACCTTATAGGATTGTGTTTTCCTACTCATCTGCATCTCCTTACATTTTTTCTACATTTACAGTTCTCTGTCAGCTCTCTCATGGATTAGAAATTTGGTCTAAGTGAACGTGGAACCTGATACAGTTATTCAATGACGATACCTTCTACGTGTACCACAGCATCATCATAAATAACCACATATCACCACTCATTCTGTACTTGACATATGTCACAGCGTCATCAGCAAACAACCGCAGATTACAGCTCAGTGTGTCTGTTAGATCATTTATGGAAATAAAAACTGATAATGGCCATTTCACTTAACTCTGGGGTAGATCTGACGATAACCCTACCTCTGATTAGCATTCGCCGTCCAGGACAACGTACTGGTTTCTATTACTTAAGACGTCTTTGAGCCACTGATATCTCTGGGAACCTAAATTTCACATGCTCCTGTTTTAGCAGACTGCAGTGCAGTACCGTGGCAAACATCCTTCGTAAATCGAAAAATATGCATTATTCCTTTTGCTCTTCATCCATGGCTCGGAAGATATCATGTTAGAAAAGGGCAAGGTGACTCGCACACTTCCAATGCTTTCAAAGGCCGTGCTGGTGGATGGACAGAAACTGTTCTGTCTCAAGAAAATTTATTTATTTCAGTTGAGACTATGTTGAAGAATTCCACAGAAAGCTGGTGTTTATTATATTGGTCTGTAATTATACGGGCTAATTCTTCCTCTTTTCTTATGAACGGGTGTTACCTGGGCTTTTTCCAGCAACTTAGGACTTTGCGCTGGACCAACGATTCACAATAGGTGCAAGCTAAGTAAGAAGCCAATGCTATAGTGTACTCTCTGTAAAATAGAATTTTGATTGTATGCGGACCTGGTGATTTATTTTTGATAGGGCTCTCACCTGTTTATCTACACTGGGGATGCCCACTACTATGTCCTCCATTTAAGAGTTTGTAAGATGATAAATTAGGTACATTTTTATGGCCCTGCTGCGTGCATGAGTCCTTAAATGTTAAACTTAAAACTTCAAAAAATGTTCAAATGTTTGTAGAACTTATGGGACTAAACTACGGGGTCATCAGTCCCTAAGCTTACAAACTATTTATGAACTAGTTAATACTAAGGACGGCACAAATATCCATCCTCTAGGGGGGATTCGAACCCCCGACCGTAGTGGCCGTGCAGACCGTGACTGGAGCGCCTCAGTCTCCTCGGCCACCGCGGCCGGCCTTAAAACTTCAACTTTCTTTTTACCGTCTTGTATCACTACACCATAATGATGAACAAGTGACAGGACAGAGGGCTTTAACCCGCTTAACGATTTTACATAGGACTATAATTTTTTCTGTTTCTGGGAAAGAGCTGGGCAACGATGTTAATGATAGTACCAATATTTCCTTCATTACGAGCATTAACAACCCTACGTCGCACTTTACTGGGTCGGTAAAGTCATCAGCATACACACCTTTAATTCGTTTGTGAATTTCACTTGAAGACACTTTTTGTACGCTTAGAAGCTCGATTACAGCACAGTTCTTCACGCACCGTCATAGTTACGTTATACGCCATCGTCTTAGACAATAAAATTCGGAGTTATTAGCAGCAGAGGGATATAACTTGCATCAGCATAGAGACAAACTCGAGAGACCAATATGAATAATACATAATACCTCAAATGATGTTGAGAACATATTAAACAGTACAGAGGAATCACTTTTCACCACACCCTCAAGCCTTTGGGTTATACCAGGAGGCCCACGCACCCCTTCTCTGTAGTTTTATGTTTCCCGCGTACGTGAGTGCAAAAGAAGTTCCCTCGTTACTGCTGTCCAGAGGGGACGTACGCGTACTGCCTAAGAGAGACTCCACATAAGGTAAGCCGTTACCTGCGTGCGTTTTCTTCCTACTCTCACCGTGACGAAGTTACGACGCCGTGTATTTGTAGTTGGAGTCAGATCTACAGTCAGACAGTTAAATGACAAATATTTATAAATCTATAGGACCTAATGACTGTGGTTATCATGTCATATATTGATTTTACTGTTGGAATTGTTGAGAGGCTGTGTGAGCCACAGAGACGCACTCCAGGCTGAGAAATAGAGACCATTGCAGATAACAGGCTAAAACAGACACGTATATCTTACGAGATGTAGGCACTAAAGAAATCTCCTAGCGAACTGCTGATGCCCTCGGCCACCGTCCCAGGGTGGAGGTTACCTTTCGGAGAAGATGGGCGTAATTTCATATAGCGTCTAGACGATGTTGTAAGACGTTACATTAGTACTTGGTGGCCAACAGGCACGTTTTAATGTACGTAGCAAAGTTGATACCAGTCACTTGGGAACAGCAACGTCAGTAATTCCACGAGGCTAGAGTGAGAGGGTAAAGAAGAATAACTGCATGTTAGCAGCTCCCCTGAGGCGTGGCCTAAGGCGGAGCCTAAGGTGTGGCCAACTGACGTAAAACATTGTTGTTGCCCATATTGGGTAGCGACGTGACGTTTTACTTTCAGCTGAACAATATTGCTACCAATTATGGATATTGTTAGTGCACAAACAAGCCACCTCTCCACCCGGGGAATGGCAGAAAGGACAGGGCTGAAACGTGGTTCGCTAGAGGACTCAGAGAGAGGGCAAGCCACAATTTAGATTGGTTGAACCAAGCAGTGGCCAATAGGAAATTGTTAACTGTCGGAAAGTGGGGAAAAGATGTGCGCCCACACCGGCCGTTAAAACCCCCGGTTATTGGATCAAGAGGGGAGTTCTCAGTCAGAGGAGTCGGGCGCCAGCCCGTGACTATCGCCGTCGGCCTCGGGGTGCTCCATGACAGTCTGTTTCTCGCGGGGAGTGCGTCTGTCTAGGGGATGCTGCTAGGGAACGTAATTACTGGCTTCTGTTGTGGCAAACGATTTCTACTTCTTGTTTTTTAAAATAACTAACCTCAGTGTAGTAGACTTAGTATGGGATGCAATAAATTCAATGCAAGGTACCTAGGAGTTCCATAAAGTTTCCTAAACAAGTATCCTCTCGAGTCCCGAAATCCGCATCTCTAGTAGATGCCTGTACGGTCTCTCTGCAATCACTCCTTTCCGCTCGGTATATGCAGACTGACCTTGCTACCTCTTCCTTCTTTCCTATGTAGGACACGACAATCAGTCTCTAGGCTTACAAACTACTTATACTAACCTAAGGACGACTCACACACACAGATTCCCGAGTCAGGACTCGAGACTCCGACTCAGATAGGAAACAGCTGCACTTTACTCCAGTCAAGACTACGCAGATTTAGTACTGATCTATAGGGACATGCAGCTCAAGCACGAAGGCTGCATACACAGCGTTTCTCCAACGCGTCGTATAGCTTCTGAGCATCCTTTTAGAAACGCGTTTAAGAACAGAGAAAGCTTTACGTGTATAACATATCGTGTATTGGCCAATCCGCAACGCACCTGCTGTTGCCGGGAAAGTTATACAGTTTTTTGGAGCACATTTCCTGCACGGTAAGCATAGCTTAAATGAAAATTATGGGTACGTACAAAGTAGTGGAAACAAATATGTTATCGTGCTATTTAATTAAGTTTGTAAAATAATTTGTACCTGTAATAATAATAATAATAATAATAATAATAATAATACTATGAAGAGCAACAATGGACCTCAGGGTAGAGAGGTCATCGATAAAAAGGATTCTTGGGGGGAATAAAATGGCATCCGATTAAGCTGTACTTACAACAACAGCTACAAAGTACCCGATTTCAAAAATAGGCAATCGTTCTGCACACGTCTCTTAAATCAAATGCAAATAAATCAAGACTATATCAGGCAGAATTTTTGGGAGACTAGGCGCTTCAGTCACGGTCTGCACGGCCACTACGGTCGGGGGTTCGTATCCCCCCTCGGGCATGGATATTTGTGCCGTCTTAAGTATAATGTAGTTCATAAGTAGTTTGTAAGTTTAGGGACTGATGACCCCGTAGCTAAGTCCCATAAGCTTAACAAATATTTGAACATACTTTTTGAACATGTCAACAATGTGTACCGCGGTCGTGGTTGTTGCATTCGTTAACCAGCAAGATCGCCTGATTTCTCGCCCCAGTGGCGAATGTAGCATTTATTGTGGGAGAGGGGCAGGATTAATGTAAAGATAGGTAATTTTAAATAGACTTCCCATTGTATTTTTTATCTGTTTCGGTGCTCACATTCCGAGTATAATTTGATCTGGAGTCCCTTTTACTTTACCGGGCTCAAGCTTTCTCATTGTTGTCATTAAAACATCAAAGTATGGTTATTAAAAAAACAATTTATGAAAAGATCTCAGTTATTACTGCCTGACTATAACGGTTGTTCAGGGGCTCACTTTGTTTCCTCTCCGCTATTATAATCACAAGATGTCGACTAGCGCGACAATCTACGTCTACATCTACATAGATACTCTGCAAATCACATTTAAGTGCCTGGCAGAGGGTTCATTAACCACTTTCATAACTTTTCTCTACCGTTCCATTCTCTAATAGCGCGCGGGAAGAAAGAACACCTAAATCGTTCCGTTTTCGATCTGATTTCTCTTATTTTATTGGGATTGTCATGTCTCCCTAAGTAGGTGGGTGCTAGCAAAATATTTTCACATTCATAAGTAAAAGTCGGTGATTGAAACTTCGCAAACAGATCACGCCGCAATGAATGACGTCTTTCTTTTAATGATTTTCACCCCAATTCGTGCAACATTTACGTGACGCTTTCCCCCCCGTAACGTGATAAAACAAAACGAGCTGCCCTTCTCTGAACCTTCTCAATATCTTCCGTCAGTCCCACCTGGTGAGGGTCCCACAAGGGGCAACAGCACTCCAGTAGAGGACTCACAATTGTGATGTATGCAGTCTCTTTGGTGGAGCTGGTGCATCTTCGAAGCGTTCTGCCGATGAAACGTAACCTTTGGTTCGCCTTCCCCACAATATTTTCTATGTGTTCTCTCCAGTCAAAGTTGTTCGTAATTGTAACTCCTAGGTATTTGGTAGAATTTACGACCTTAAGGTTTGACTGATTTATCGCGTAATTGAAGTTCAATGGATTTCTTTTAGTGGTCATGTGTATTACTTCACACTTTTCTTTATTTAGTGTCAATTGCCAATTTTCGCAACAAGTAGAAATTTTGTCTAAATCGCTTTGCAGTTCCTTTTGATCCTGTGTTGACTTCACTAACCGATAAACGACAGCATCATCCGCGAACAGTCTAAGGGAGCTATTCAGATTGTCTCCTAAATCGTTTATAAACACGAGGAAGAGTAGGGGGACCTATAACGCTTCCCTGTGGAACGCCAGATATCAGTTCTGTTTTACTCGATGACTTACCGTCAATTACAACGAGCTGTGTCCTTTCTGATAGGAAATCGTGAATCCAATCGCACAATTGGGAAGATATTCCATAAGCACGCAATTTCATTAGAAGCCGCTTGTGGGGTACAGTATCAAAAGCCTTCCGGAAATCCAGAAATATGGAATCGATTTGAGATCCCTTGTCGATGGCACTTAACACTTCATGTGAATAAAGGGCAAGCTGTGTTTTGCAAGAGCGATACTTTCTGAATCCGTGTTGACTACTGGTTAATAGGTCGTTCTCTTCGAGGTAGTTCATAATATTCGAACAAAGTATATATTCCGAAATCCTACTGCAAATCGACGTCAATGAGATAGGCCTGTAATTTTGGGGATCACTCATATTGCCTTTCTTGAATATTGGGGTAACTTGGTCAACTTTCCAGTCTTTGGGTACAGATCTTTCGCTGAGTGATCGGTTGTAAATTATAACTAAGTACGGAGAAATTGCATCAGCATACTCTGAGAGGAATCTAGTTGGTATACAATCCGGAAGATTTGTCTTTGTTTAGTGACTCAAGTTGTTTTACTACTCCAGGTACATCTACTTCTATGTTTCGCATGCTGGCATCTGTTCTTGGATTGAATACTGGAGTGTTCACTTCGTCTTCTTTGGTGAACGAATTTCGGAAAGCTGTGTTTAGTAATTCTGCCTTAGAAGTACTGTCGTCGGTACTATTACCATTGCTATCGCGTAGTGAAGGTATTGTTTGTGTTTTGCCGCTAGTGTACTTCACATATGACCAGAATTTCTTTGGATTTTCTGCAAGATTACGAGACAGGGTTTCGTTGTGGTAACTACTATAGGCTTCTCGCATTGATGTCCGCTCTAGGTTTCGTGTAGAATTCAGTAATGTATTGTAAATTGTCGCCGTAGTTGGGATCTTACGATTATAACAACGTCAAGGAAACAAAGTGAATCGCAGGAAAACTACCATATGGAGGCAATAACACTATAATTAAAATATTATTCTACTTTTTAAGAATGTCACACTTACCCAGATTAAAAGAGTGAAAACGCGATTTTGATTACCCTGTTTGGTGTGATTCTAGCTATAAATATTGGTTTGCTCTGTCATGTATGTATAAATTGGTAAGAGCCCTATGTTAGTTTTTCTTCTTGTTTATACACTCATATGTGTTTTTACCAATCATAAGTATTGCTTCGGAGAGACCTTACAAGAATGTTTATTAAACTATTTAATAAATGAAAATGCAAGAAAATTTCTTTTATTAATCGTTTATCGAAATGACAATAAAAGGAATACATAAAAATAAAAACGAACTTTACTGTTTATATAGAACAATATTTACATAACGAAGTGCAGGTTTTTTGGTATACTTGCAAACTTATCAAGAACTTCATCGTTACTAATTATAATGTGTCTGTAGACTCTGTAGACAGAAAGTGAAGCAAGCCTACTTTCAGATGTGCTGTTCTTTAGGTAAGTCTTCAGTCTTCTCATGCTGGTGGAAGTTCGCTCTATGGTTACGACAGAAACGGGAAGAACTGCGAGTAATTTCAGAAGGGTATAAATGCTCGTGAAGCAAGTCTTACCACATTTTTCAAGAAAACTTATAGCTGTTTCTTGAAGATTTTCTCTCCACAACATAAACTCATTTTGCCCAATCTCTTTATGTGACACATCTTCTTCGTAGAAATTAAAAGTAACATCCAATGAACAGAAATCTGTTGAGATACAAAACTGTGGAATGATGTTTCGTAAGGATGCAACTGTTTCCTTGTGAGATTCAAAGCGTTCTTTAGGTGAGACGGATAGTGTGAAGAGGCCTTTATTTCAGACACTGTATAATTGTCCGCTTACGCGCAGATATTCTGGCGCGGGCCCGACTCGGACCGAATCAAACACCTGTAACACCCAGTCCCCCTCACCAATAAAGGTAAGTATGACTGTCTACCATGGCATCGCCTTCACGGATCACTCATTAAAATAATTCAGATACCGTACTTTTTCTCTATACTCATTATTTTGGGATGGAACCAGCCCCCCCCCCCCCCCTGCAGCCCCTCTTATTTACGCCCTTGTATTTTGTTTTATTGCGATGTATCAAAGCCAGAGTTTAGGAAACAGAGCGAGAAAATCCATATGTGTAAAAATGACGAATACGTTCAGTATGTCCATGCTGATACTGAGCGGCACCTACATGAACGCATCCAACAAGCAGGACAAGCGTTATAAAATTTGTATTATAGATAATGCAAGAATAAATATGTCACTCTATAACGTATGTTTAAAAGAACATAACTTTTATACTCATTATTATACATTGTAGTCAAACATATAATAGCTTTTATTTAATATTACCATTTGTTTAGTTTATAGATTACCTGTAATATATCAATATGTTAACATGCTTTCGTCCATGTGCATAATGTTTTAGTCAGGGACAATTATTACTCTATACAGTAAAATTAATTGATTTTTCCGTCGGTACTTGACAGAACATGATAATAATATCAAAAAGGAACAACTTCCTGATGTTTATTGGTCACAAACCGGATTTCGTCTTCTTAGGCCATCATCAGGTGACAACTCAATGTAGTACACATGTTTTCAAAGATGTTAAGATTTACAAAGATGTTATCAGAGACAATCGATACTTCACAGGAAAGTTCATCGCAAATACTTATTTATGAGAGTTAGTAACATTTATATAAAAATATAATAAATATGTGTAAAGAATCAAAACTAATATGATTATTATTGAAAAGGAAGGTTGAAAATAAAACTTATTTCAGTAGAGGTGTAGAGGGGAACTGGATCTGATCGTTTAATACTAAACTAGCATCCTGAGCCAAATGTTTATTGATTTCCAATATTTCCAGTAGTGTCTTTTGTGTCCCAGCTTCGTCGCCGCTTTTGTGTCTCGTTTCCGTCGTAGGTGTCGGTGGCCGAGTGGAATGAGACCGACCCAAGAATAAAGATAGCACGCTGGTGCAGGTACGGAGGGGAGCAGCCAGAAACTAGAAACGCTAGAGTAAATTAGAACGAGATATATATTGAACAGAATTTATACAATACTTAACTTTTGCAGAGATCAGTACTGCAGAATGCTGATACATAGTTGTTAGAGGCCTGCCTAGTGCCTGTACGATAGCCAAGTCTTCACTGGTGCCTATCTGATTCCGAAGGTCCTAACTGGTTGCTATCTCAGTCCCAAGTGCACGATGTCGTTCAGTGGTGGCCACGAGCGGAGTTCCAGCAGAGGGCGCTCGTGGCTGACGTCGTAAGAACGCCGCGCCGTGCGTGCATGTCGGCGCGCGGCGAAAGTAGGTGGCGCGCACTTTGTACTTGTGCGACACCACACCCCTCCCCTCCAAACCGCCGCGCCGTCGTGGCGTAGAACTGAGGGCCACGGCGACGGCACTAGGAGGAGGGCCTGGGCGGGGGCGTTACTGGTGGGACGGGCGCCGTAGCTGAGGCTGGGATCGAGACGCCGTCTGCGCCCCGGCATCCGACTTGCGATCCTCCAGGAAACCCGCCGAAACCTGGGGAAGGGCGCACACCCCCGCCCAGAGGGAGCAGGTCATCTTCTTCTGAGGAGCGTGGCCAAAGCTGGGGGGGGGGGGGGCGCACGGTCCCGGAGTCCCTCTCGGTGACGCTGTCATCTGCGGCGGCGACAGCGGCGGTGACGACTGCGTCGGAGGTGCGTCGACGTCCATAGGGATCTCGTAGTCCGGGGACGAACGATGTGGCTGTGCTTCCTGGCGGTGAACTGGGTCTGGAATCAAGAAACCCGAGACAGGATCGCGCGGCCTGTGCAGGCGCAACTGGTTTGCGTGGCGCCGCAGCTCCGACCCTGTGGAAGAACGTACAACATACATATTGCGACCGAGCACGCGCTGAATGGTGTCCGGCATCCATAGTTTCTTCTTGTTTCCAACAAACACCCTGTACAGCACCGGCGTAGAAACCTCAAAACGCGTAGCGCCATACGAACCGACTCGCTGCGTGGTAGGCTGCAGCAGGTGAAGGAGAGTGCGGTGACGGCGGCTGTGTAGCAGCTCGGCAGGAGACGGGCCGTCACGTGGCATGCACCGATACGTAGACAGGAAAATTTGAAGAGCTTGCTGCCTGGAGTGCTGACCTTTCATCTTTTCCATGTGAGACTTAAATGTTCGAACGAAACGTTCTGCTTCACCATTGGACTGAGGGTGAAAAGGTTCGGTGGTGATATGCTGAATGCCATTCACACGACAAAACTGTTGAAATTCCGCACTAACAAACTGAGGTCCATTATCACTGACGATAGTTTCAGGCAAACCTTCGATGCAAAACACTGATGTCAAGGCACTGATTGTACTAGACGCAGTCGTTGAGTTCATGGCAATCACAACAGGAAACTTGCTGAAAGCGTCTACAACGATTAACCAGCGCGTATTCCAGAAAGGTCCGACGAAGTCAATGTGTAAACGTTGCCATGGTCCCTTGGGGCGTGGCCAGTCTGAGAAACGTTGTGGAGGAGCCGCCTGATGCTCCGCACAAACTGTACACTGTGACGTCATGCTCTCTATCTGAGCGTCCATACCAACCCAGGTACAATGACGTCTTGCCAGTTGCTTTGTCCTACCAATACCCCAATGTCCTTGATGCAGGAGGCGTAAAACTTCTCGTTGCAGGGAACGAGGAACAATCACTCTCGTTTGGTCGTTGTCGGTATGCAATAACAGTACACCCTGACTTAAAGATAATGCATGACGTTGTGCAAAATAACGTCGACCCAGAGGCCGATCAATGTCTTTGGCAGGCAGGCCAACCAAAGCGAACAAAACGTGCTACCACACTTAAATCTGCATCCACAGCTGTTTCCTGTGCAACCCGACGAGAGTTCAAAGGGAAATCTGCGACAGCGGAAGCATCTCTGGAGTCTATCTGGCAACACGCCATTTCTGAAGAATCAAACGACACATCCTGGCTAACCGGAAGTCGGGAAAGTGTGTCCGCGTTGGCGTGTTTAGTGGTAGGTCGGTACAAAATCTCATACTGATAATTAGGCAGTATTAAGGACCATCTCTGAAGCTTTTGTGCCGTTCTTGGCGGAATTGGCTTTGTGGGTGAGAACAACGACGTGAGAGGCTTGTGGTCTGTCAACAAATAGAATTTTCTGCCATAGAGATAATGATGAAACTTTGTGACGCCGTAAATGATTGCTAAGGCCTCCTTTTCTATCTGACTGTAATTCTGTTGCGTCGGCGTCAGTAGCTTGGATGCAAAGGCAACAGGACGATCGTGAGAACCAATACGATGCGACAAAACTGCACCCAGACCTACGATGAGGCATCAACTGCTAACACTACAGGCTTCTGTGGGTCAAAGGGAATCAAACATGCATCACTGAGTAGTGCAGACTTTAATTCGTCAAAGGCAACTTGACAATCATTAGACCACACAAAAGGAACATTTTTCCTACGTAAGCGATGCAGTGGAGCTGCAATCTGAGAGGCGTTGGGAATAAATCTGAAATAATAGTTAAACTTTCCCATTACTGATTGCAATTCATGCACATTCTTAGGAGGAGGCAAGTCTTTGATTGCTCGAAGATGTGACTGTAAGGGATGGATTCCTTGGGCATTAATCACATGGCCTAGGTATTCTGTTTCAGTTTGAAAAAACGAACAGTTTGCTTTATTGCAACGTAGACCTGCTGCAGTCAAAACTTTGAAAAGGCACTCCAGGTTTGCTAAATGTTCTTCAACTGTACGTCCGGATACCACAATATCATCTAAATATTTCGAGCAACACGGTACAGAAACTGTCAGCTGTTCCAAAAAAACGCTGAAAAATAGCAGGGGCGGATGAACTGCCAACGGGTAGGCGTTGAAATTGAAAAAGGCCCATGTGAGTATTAATGACGAAAAATTTTTTTGACTCGTCATCAAGTGGAATTTGTAAGTATACCTCTGCTAAATCAATCTTGGAAAAGAAGCGGGACTGTCCTAATTTGTCCATCAGTTCGTCAGGTCTGGGCAGGGGGAAGTATCTACAATTGTTTGACTGTTCACTGTTGATTTGAAGTCCGCACAGAGACGAAGTTTTCCTGACGGCTTGGGTATAATTACTAAAGGCGAGGCCCACTGACTCGCAGAAACAGGAGAAATCACCCCACTATCTTGCCAACGTTTAAGGTCTTCGGCAACTGTATCACGCATTGCGATAGGCACTGGTCTAGCTTTACGAAATTTTGGTACTGCAGATTCTTTTAAAGTTACATGTGCCACGAAGTCTTTTGCACAACCTAGTTCCGGCGAAAACAACTCACTATATTTTTCACACAATGCATTGATTTTGTCCTGAGGCACTACTGACGAAATTTGAAGCACATCTCTTTGAATTGATAAACCAAACAAGTCAAAAGCATCTAGTCCAAAAATGTTCTGTGTCGATTTGGCCTGAAGAACTACAAAAGCAACCGTTTTTGTTACATCTTGAAAAGAGGTAGGGAGGCTACCCGTTCCTAGCACGGGAATATTTTGACCTGTATATGCCGTTAGCACATGTTGAGACTGCGACAATTTTGGCGAACCCAGCTTTTCATTAGTGTCTTTATTCATTAAAGTGACAGCGGAACCAGTATCAAGCTGAAATTGCACAGTCTTATTTTCTATGGACAGATTTACAAAAAGTTTTTGCTTGTGGCGCTCAACAGGTGCGCGAATGTGGGCAACGTCTAATACAGTTTTTCTGCGTTTGCGCATGCGCGGTCTGCTTTTTTTTTTTTTTTTTTTTTTTCCTTTATTGTTGTTTGAAAGCCAGCTGCAGAAACAGCTGGCAGGCTGGCAGCAGCTGCGGTGGCTGCTCTTCAGCCATGTGACATACAAAATGTTGACAAAGAGGAGATAAAATATAAAAAGAAGAACAAAAATTGCGGAAATTAAAAACATTGACATACAGAGTTTTCGACAGGCTAAAACGGACATGTACACACAGGACAAAACATACGGCAGAGAACAAAAAAAAAAAAAAAAACAAAAAAAAACAGACGGGTAGTGATAAGACGCACACACAGTCAGTAAAAACGATCGGCCACGGTGACAAGTTTAAATGTACATTGCAGAGACACGAAGTTTACACATGAAGACAGCGGACGGCGTACAAAAGAAAACATGGGGACGGCGATTATGGAGGCACTGAGTAAAACACACGACACTGGAGACACTTGCACTGAACACGTTGATAAAAAGTCGTGACGCCCCCGCGATGGGTGGGGAGGGGGATGGAGGGGGGGAGGGGGCAGGGACGGGGAAGTGCGGGGGAGGGGGAGAAGGGGAGGGAAGAGAGCTTAAGGAGGGAAGGAGTGACGAGACTCTGGGCATGGGAGAGGGGTAGCCAAGCGGGCGGGAAGGGAAAGGGACGGGAGAGAGGGGAGGGGCGCTAATGCTACGGGGAAGGGATCAGAGTTGGTAGGAGGGGTAGATATCGGGGCGAAGTTCGGTATCCGGTAGAGGAAGGGTGCGGAAATTGCCCTGGGAGAGGATACGGAGCGTATGGAGGTGAAGGCCGGGAGGAACGGTTTGGCGGAGGCGTGGCAGATGCCCGGGATTGGTAAGAATAGGGTAGACCAGAGGGTTTTGGGACTCTATTTTGCGGGATGTGTAAAGGAGCCGGAGATGTTCAAGGTGTTGTAGGAGAGGAGGGAAGGGGATGAGGTCATAGAGGATCCGCGTGGGGGAAAGGAGTCTGATACGGTATGCGAGGCGGAGGGCGTGGCATTCTAGAATCTGGAGGGACTTGTAGAAAGTAGGAGGGGCTGATATCCAGGCGGGGTGGAAGGAACAAAGGACGGGGTGCATGATTGATTTGTAGGTGTGAAGGACAGTGGAAGGGTGGAGGCCCCACGTCCGGCCAGTAAGGAGTTTTAGGAGGTTTAGGCAGGACAGAGCTTTCTCACGGAGGGATTTGAGGTATGGAGTCCAGGACAGTTGACGGTCAAGGGTAAGGCCAAGGTACTTGAGGGTGGGGGTGTGACGGATGGGTCGGTTGTGAAGGGTAAGATAGAAATCGTGGAGGCGGAAGGTGCGGGTAGTACGACCTATGACTATTGCCTGGGATTTGTCGGGATTGACGGAGAGGAGCCACCGGTTACACCAGGAGGCGAACTCGGTGAGGTGGGACTGGAGCAAAACCTGGGAACGGGCAAGGGAGGGGGCGAGGGCCAGGAAGGCGGTGTCGTCAGCATATTGGAGGAGATAGACGGGAGGTTTGGGTTGAGGCATGTCGGCAGAGTAGAGGAGATAGAGGAGGGGAGAGAGGACTGAGCCTTGGGGCACCCCGGCAGAGGGGTAGAAAATACGGGAGTCAGAGTTGCAGACAGTGACGTAGGAGGGGCGGCGGGTAAGGAAGGAAGCGATGAGGCGGACGTAATTAATGGGAAGGGCGTAGAGCTGGATCTTGAAGAGGAGACCGGAATGCCATACTCGGTCGTAGGCTTTTTGGATGTCGAGGGATACAAAAATTGCGGAGCGACGGGAGTTGAGTTGGACGGAGAGGAGATGAGTCAGGCGAAGGAGCTGGTCGTCGGTGGAGAAGGAGGGTTGGAAGCCACATTGGGAGGGGGGGAGAAACTGGTGGCGGTGGAGGTGCTGGTGGATTCGACGAGAAAGGATGGTTTCCAGGACCTTGCTGAACACGGAGGTAAGACTGATGGGACGGTAGGATGAGGTCTGGGACGGAGGTTTGTCGGGTTTGAGGAACATGAGAATACGGGAGGTTTTCCACAGGTCGGGGTAGAAGCCAGTATAAAGGATGATGTTGTAGAGTTTGGCAAGGACTTCATGAAATATGAGGGGGCATGCACGAAGGTGGCGGTAGGTTAGCCGGTCGTGACCGGGTGCGGTGTCGCGGTCTGCGTGCGGTAGGAAGCGGCGCAGACTCGGCACACAGATTAATATCACTGTCACTAGATGGCACTACCGCCGGATCGGCGTCCACGCAATGCGAGGCTACTACAGAGTCACTAACTACTGCACTACACTTTTGAGCAGCTACTAGATGTCTACTGTCATTAGCTACACAGTACTGGGCACTTTTACAATAAGAAGTTGCAGAAGGCACTAGGTTCTCTACAGGATTGCACTGTACATTGTCACTTTGCTTGTCCCGAACCCTTTTCCGTTGCACAGATGTACGCGCTTGTCGGCGCTTGCGGCGTGGCTCACTATATAGTTTTGCTTTAGGCAGAGAAAATTCCTCCCACACCACATCTTCAATGCTGTTAGTGCCCCACCATCTACGGAACCTACTTTGTGCTTCGAAAAGTGTGGTGTGTTTTAGTTAAATTGTTTCATCTTACAACAGTGGACGGCCAACCCGCAGCCGACACCATCAGCTTTTATTTGTGTATCTCTCGAAGTGTGTGTTGTGTTTTTTTTTTTTTTTTTATTTTAACTCCAAATAGCGGACGGTCTCACCATGGCCGCTGCCCTATGCTCATTTTAATTGTGTGTGTGTGCGCCACTGACATTCGAGCAACTGTTTTTATTCACCACTTTCGCCGTTGCAAGTGTTTTATGTCACCACTGTTTCCTCCATTTTATGTACTTTGTTTTATCTCCATTTTAAATCTCCGTTTTATGTCTGTATTATCTCCTAAATTTTATCTCCGTTGTGTTTTTATGTTCTCCGCTGACAAATTTTATTTCTGTAGGCCGAAGAGCGCCAGTGAGTGCTGCCGGCCCGCCCCTCTTTTAGGGGAATTGAAACGACAAAAAAAAACAAAAAAAAAACAACGGAGAAAATTGTTCTTGCATTTGAAAACCAACAGAATCAAAGTTCAAGTCTACAGCGTGTATGACATTTACTGCGTGCACTGTTATCGCACTTTGCGAAGCACTGTTTCTAACGGTACCGTACTTTGAGTTTTTAATTTGCATACACACAGACTGTACATGTCCCGATTTGCCACATTACTAACAGGTTGCGTTGCGAATAGGGCACTGCGTACGTTTGTGACGAGATACAAACTGAGGGCAATACTTACGAACATTTTTCTGAAATGAGCATTGGCGCCCGTTATTCAAATTACTGTTTCTAACACGACGGGGCGACCTTTGTGTCGCACTTTTACGCTGGCTACTATTTACTGTCTTTGCAGCACGGCCGGTAGAAAAATAAGAATCACTAGGGCTAGACTGAAAACTACGGCTAGGAAAGCATCTGTTACAGCGCACTGAATTTACATTGTGGCTTTGCTTTTCTACATCTGCTAAGTCAAAGGTATCATGCGCTTCAATAAGCTGCAGTACACTGTCTAATGAGGGGTCAGACTGTTTCAGAATTGCTGCCCTAATTATGGGGTCCTGAATGTTCTGCGTAATCGCATCTCTCAACATAACGTCACTATAAGAAAGTCCACAAGAGCAAGTAAATTTACATTTGCGGGTTAAGCCCTTCAACTCAGTGATCAAGTCTTGGTGTGACTGCTCAGGTAATTTTTTAAGTCTGAAAAATCGGTACCGTGCAGCGGCTACGAGAACTTTTCTCTCGTAATGAGCATTCAGTGCATCTACAATTTGTTCAAAGTCTACATCACGAGGAGATGCGTGAGGGAAAAGTTTTTGCAATAATACGAAGGTCTGGGGGCCCACAATCGATAAGAAAAGGTTCTTCACTCTCTGACCTGTAATTTGATGAGCTGCGACGAGTTTTTGAAACTGTGCGAAATAGTCGCTCCATTCTTCCTCACGTTCGTTGTACTGGCGAAACGTAGGGAGCGGCGTAGCGGCAGGTGTAGGCTGCTGAAGCGGCGGCTGTTGTTGGTTAGCCGCTTGCGCTGTGAGCTGGGCCACTGCTTGCAGGAGTTGTGTTATTTGCGCCGTCTGTAACTGAATAATTTCCATTAAGTTTGGGTTCGGGGTAGTGGCCATGCTGACCGATTAGGCGCCGCACATACAAGTAACTTATAACAAAACACAAATGCAATGTAAATGATTACGCTCTGCAACAAAAAAGTCCACAAAAGACGTAACCAAATATCTTCCCCCAAAATTCTTATAATAAGGGTGGGTGGGCGGGAGCAATTTCTCCGTGCTCCGACTGCTGCTGTCTGGCTGCTGCAAGCGGGCTGGTCCAAGGTTCGTCTATCACTCCTTGTCGCCACTTTTGTGTCCCAGCCTCGTCGCCGCTTTTGTGTCTCGTTTCCGTCGTAGGTGTCGGTGGCCGAGTGGAATGAGACTGACACAGGAATATAGATATCACGCTGGTGCAGGTACGGAGGGGAGCAGCCAGAAACTAGAAACACTAGAGTAAATTAGAACGAGATATATATTGAACAGAATTTATACAATACTTAACTTTTGTAGAGATCAGTACTGCAGAATGCTGATACATAGTTGTTAGAGGCCTGCCTAGTGCCTGTACGATAGCCAAGTCTTCACTGGTGCCTATCTGATTCCGAAGGTCCTAACTGGTTGCTATCTCAGTCCCAAGTGCACGATGTCGTTCAGTGGTGGCCACGAGCGGAGTTCCAGCAGAGGGCGCTCGTGGCTGACGTAAGAACGCCGCGCCGTGCGTGCATGGCGGCGTGCGGCGAAAGTAGGTGGCGCGCACTTTGTACTTGTGCGACACCACAGTGTCATCTTTCTGCTTTTCTTCAGGGGATGTAGAATCTCACAGATCACATCATAATCATTGCCTTCTCTGAGCAGATGTTCAGCAAAGGTTGAATCTGTCTTTTTTAACCTGCAGCTTCTCTCATTTTCTGATAATCTAATAGCTACAGCCCTTCCACAATGACCAACGTACAGTTTCCCACAATGTTTGCATGTGATCTTGTATATACCACTCTGTGATAGGGGTTGAATTTTGTCCTTACTATTGAATAAATACTTAGAAATGTTGTTTGTATTGTAAAATGCAGGTCTGTAATTTCGAGATTTTAACTTTCATAAATAATTATTTGCGATGAACTTTCCTGTGAAGTATCAATTGTCTCTGATAACATCTTTGTAAATCTTAACATCTTTGAAAACATGTGTACTACATTCAGTTGTCACCTGATGATGACCTAAGAAACCGAAAGCCGGTTTGTGACCAATAAAATGTTTTGCAGAATATCAGGAAGTTGTTCCTTTTTCATACTATACAATAAACTTTATTCAGTCCATACATCGAATCCGGCATCTCTCCTACATCAAGAAAATTATCTAGTGACGAGCTATGGGAACAACTGCAGCTGCAAACTGCTCTCCGGTGCCGGTCTGGCGTTTAGGAAGACCTCCTCTATGTTGGTGAAGAGTCTCATTTACTGTCCTGCTTAGGCAAACCTTTCGGCGTCTGTGGTATCCGGGTTTATATAACGTCAGCACAGGACTGGTTGCGTGGGCCACCTGGTATATTCAAATTGGAGTGTAAAGTGTCATTGCTGTACACATCTGGTTTCCACCAGCTTTCTGTCTCTTGTCTCTAGAACTGCGTGAACTTTCATAGCTTCTCGAGCGAGCCTGGTTTTGTTTTCATATCATAGACCAGGGCGGTCCTACGCGGAACCACCGGACGCCACGGTGTCCATGATGCGTTCTCCCGGCGCTATCAAAAAATCAAAATGTTTTTATAGCTTATGGGACTCAACTTCGGGGTTATTAGTCCCTAAACTTACAAACTACTTATGAACTAACTAATACTATGGACGACACAAATATCCATGCCCGAGGAGGGATTCGAACCCCCGACCCTAGTGGCCAAGCAGACCGTGACTGGAGCGCCTCAGTCCCCTCGGCCACCGCGGCCGGCCTGGCGCTATCATAAGTAAATTTCTATTTTATTTCCAATATCAAATCAAATTCCATGACAATAATATTTTTTTCTATTTTTTTAATTTTTTTTAATACTCAAAGCTGTATTTATTATTGCTATGAACAAAAATGTCATTTCAGGTGTCAGTTAATAGAGACAGTAGCACGTAAAAAAGCCTATTTGCAAATATATAACTTTTTCTGAACAATCATGTTTGTATCGATAGCTTCTTTCTGTGCAGTTGTTTGATGCTGTCCAATATAACTTCAGAAATGTTGAGTGTAAGTTCTGTAATATACGAGGTGCGTCCAGAATGTAAGTTCCGTTTGGTTATATAAAACGAACGGGTACAGATACAGAAAAAATATTAATTGTACAAAATTCTACAACTGCTAAACTACTTTTCTACATAGCTTCCGAAATTTTGTAGGCAATTGTCATAGCATGGCGCCTTTTTCATAGAGTGTTGCCGCCTGTGTATTCAACCATGTGGTAACATGTTCTTTCAGCTCGTCATCATCGTTAAAGTGTTGTCCACTAAGGACAGATTTTAGGTGTAAGAAGAGGATTACTGTCAAAGATTTTTTTTTCACGATAATGCCTAACCTCACACACCGAATGTGACCAAACAATTCTTACGGAAATTTCAATGGGCCCTGTTTGATCATCCTCCATACAGCTCGGACCTCTCTCCTAGCGACTTTCATCTCTTCTTACACCTAAAATCTGTCCTTGGTGGTCAACACTTCAACGATGATAAAAAGCTGTTACCACATGGTTGACTACACAGACGGCAACCTTCTGTGAAGGATGCATGCAAAAACTTGTGGCACGCTATGACAATGCCTACAAATTTTCGGCAGTTATGTGGAAAAGTAGTTTAAGAGTTGTAGAATTTTGTGCAATAAAAATTTCTTCTGTATCTGTGTACAATTTTATTTTATTACCAAACAGAACTTACTTTCTGGACGCGCCTCGTAGTATACTGTGAAACGTACAAAGACTGCTACACCAGTATCGATATGGCCACGGGAACGCAGAAAGTTGGATGATGATGTTCCCGTAAAATATTACGCCCCTTTTATTTATTTTATCGGCTTTTTATAGGTTAACCGTTACGTTACTGAATGATTTTCTTTCATAAATGAAGATTTTAGTAAATACAGAAGAAGTTCTAACAACTGATTATTCCATTACCTTACGCTGGGCAACTGCTATTACTGCCGGCAGCTCTTTAGAGACTCCTCATGATACTCACGAGGCACGTAGTCGCTTACGCTGTGCAGAACTGCGCTAGCAATGTGGCCACATTCCTGCTGAGGAGCATCTGTTGCCGCATGGTTGAAATCCCAATCATTAACGGCGAACGTGAGTGAGGTCTGCGTGTGTGAGCGCGCGGATGTAATCGAGTTAGGCCATCTCTCCCCAGGGGCTGGACGCTGCACACCCCGCCTAACATTAATTACTTTGACCTGATGGCTACGGGATTAGGCAATTACGGTGGAGGTGCACGTGGCACTTCCGAGCTTCACGAGAGAATGCACCACAATGGAAGCTCTGAAGGGTCTGGTGCAACTAAGGTAATGGCTAAAATATACTCACTACTTTAACAACGTACGTACCGTGAATCGAGAACCTAATCCGAGAGGTTTATCTGCTTCGTTGAAGCCGGTAAGTGTTCTATACCAGACCCTTCAGAGAATCTTTCTATTCAGATTTTAGTAACAAAATGAGTAATGAATCAAATATAAAGATCGTTTTAATAGTGAAACTTTGCCTCAATTGCATAGATGAATAAAGATAAAATTTTGGCAAAACTGATACTGAATTCTTCGCCTTACACTTAGTCTTCTTTATGAGATATGGAAGACGAGACGGGTAAAACCAAGTACTCCCTGATCATTTCTCTTCAAAGGTAATTTTTTCTCATTTTCAAGTCCTTTGTTTTCCAGGTAAAAGACAGCAGTAATTCAACGTCGAGAGATTTGAGAAATAGTATCAGATATCATATACGGTACCGTACTGTAGGCTTTTGGAAACAGAGTTCACAAAGATCCCCTCTGAAAAAAATTTCAAATGTTTGTATAGCTTATGGGACTTAACTACGGGGTCATCAGTCCCTAAACTTACAAACTACTTACGAACTAGCTAACACTAAGGACAGTACAAATATCCAGCCCGAGGGGGGATTCGTACCCCCGAACGCAGTGGCCGTACAGACCGTGACTGGAATGCCTCAGTCCCCTCGGCCACCGCGGCCGGCGATCCCCTCTGAAATACTATGTTCAAGAAGGAAGTCATAGAAACTATACCACCTGCTAAAGCATCCAATAATTACAGTGACACCTATAAGTCTAATTTTTCGCAGTTAGTACTATAAAGGCATATGTGTACGTTATATATGCAAGTGAAACCAGGGAAATAAAGAGTAGACGTAAGGGTTAAGGAATATCTACAAGAGGCTTGAAGTGGGCACTGCCTGTGGATACAAACACATATATTTATGGTGCTCACTCAGTTTCAAATATAGTTTGGGATTATTCCTCGTAGCTACACAGCCACAGTACAAGTACAGAAGGGTCGCCATTTGTTGTATCATTTTCACTGCCATTTTGTTGAGTACCAGTCGCGGTCTAGTTGTCAGGAAAGGTACTGATGCAGGAATCGATGGTCAACTAAAACATTTCTATAGAGATTAGTATTACAACATTTATTGACTGAAGATACAACGATATTCAACTTTAGAACATAAGTGTGTTTCTTCTCTCTTCTTGCTTCTCGTGGTGTCTTCCGCATGATGCTAGCTGCGCTGAGGCCTAGTTACTGCTTCGTTCGTAGCCAAGTTGTGACCTAGTACTGACTGAGTTCTGACTAGTAACTGACGGGCCGTCCAGCCGCTTGTAGAGTGCGCGCATCTTCTGTTACTCCCTCCAGGATGCACGGCGCCTGCTTGCGATTGGCTTTTGATCGATTGCTGCCTTCTCCACGATCGTTCTCTTACGTCTGGCATATGGCGCTGACTTTACGCCACAACACTCCATGCAGATGCTGCAGTCACCGCTAACCTCCATACGCCACGTCTTCACAATTGTGCTTTTTTTTTTCATTTAATAAGGACTGCAGCCAGCGTGTCCGATCTTTGAACTGACTTACGCAGCCAGTTTTTGGTGGACTTACAGTTGAACGTGGATTTCAAACTACACTGACCCATGTGAAAGAAGTGATAAATGAGCCGCGGCAGAGTGGCTAAGCGCATTGAGGTGCTATGCTCCAATGCGCGAGGTCGTTTCCAGTTGGGGGTCGAATCCCCCCTTGGGCGTGGATGTTTGTGCTGTCTTTAGTATAAGGTAGTTCGTAAGTAGTGTGAGTTTACGGACTGATGACCCCGCAGTTAGCTGCGGTGGAGTAGCCGATCGGTCTGAAGCGTCTCGCTGCGGAGCGCGCGGTTGCTCGCCGTGGAGGTTCGAGCCCTCCCTGGGGCATGGGTGTGTGTGTTGTTCTTAGGTTAGTCTACCTAGGTTTAAGTAGTTAGTAAGCTACGGACTGATGACCACGCAGTTTAGTCCGATAAATTGACAAACATTGTTGAACCCCTCAGTTAAGTCTCATAAGCTTAGCAAACATTTGAACATTTGATAAGTGAGAAATTTCAAGGTGAATTCACTCTATTACCTAAATAGCTATTTGTACCACACGCGACCACGCCCAATGACGTTACTTTGATTTCTCTCAGGCGCGCGACAAGTAAAACTAGTGTCGCGCGCACCTCGCCTGCAGCACATCTGGCGCCAAGGTCACGCAGAGCGATTGCAGCATGCCTACAGTGTGTTAACTGTTAGATGGCAGAGCTCGCGCTAGCCTCGAGTCGGCAGACGTCGGGCGGCTTCGGCAGGCAGTCTTTGTTTAGAGGCTGCAGCCAACATTACTGACTGAAAGTGCTGTGGGAGGCAACAATAGATGTCTGCTTTCTTATTGTTTGCATACCAGTGTTCTGAGTGTTCCGTTTTGTGTAATACATAACTTAAGTGAGTTATTCCTGTAGTTGGTATCGTTATCAACAATTCTCGTGAGTGTTTGTTTCATTTACGACCAACATTTAAAGCGGTGTGCACTACCTATACTTTCGTGGAAGCATGCCGCGTAGTTTGTGGTGTCAGCACTGCAGGACGTAGGCGTGTCTTGTCTCTCCCGCTAGCCTCTCTCCCCGCGGCTGCCAGGGTGTGAGGCGGGGCTAGCTTCCTCTGCTCCCCGCTCCCCCCTCACAATTCTGTCATCTAACAGTTTACACACTGTACCTCCGCAGGTGCGCTACCGTAACAGCTACTTTAACGTCGCACAGCTTACATATCGAAGATATGATTATACTAACAGCTACTGTAAAGTAGCACAGGTTTCATATCGAAGATATATAGTAACATGATCTGAATTCACTGCAACAGACTATAATATGCAGAAACCTATTGGGTCACGGATAGTGGCCCATCCCAAGTCATCCCAGTAACTGATTTACTAACAATAAATGGAGAAAATGTGGGGGGCACCATCAATGGGGGAAGTTACGATTCCCCTGCTATTCATAATATAGTCTGTTGCAGTGAATTCAAATTATGTTAGTATGTATCTTCGATATGTAAGCTGTGCTACGTTACAGTAGCTGTTAGTATATATCTTCGATATGTTAGCTGTCGTACGTTAAATTAGCTGTTACAGTAGCGCGCATGTGGAGGTAGGCACCAGATGTGCTTTAGGCGAGGCGCGCGCGGCGCTAGTTTTACCTGCCGCGCGCCGGAGAAAAATCAAAGTGACTTCATAGGGCGTGGTGGCGTGACGTAATCGATTGCGCGGTAGGTTTAAAAGGGCCGTTGGGAGCGCGCTCGCGGTCTTTCTGTATCGGATAGGAGTTCATTATGGTTCGTAGGCGGAGAACGAGGCGTTCTCGTCAAACTGTGTTTAAAGCTATTGATAATGTAGGCATTAAGAACACGACTATACTCCGTTCACTCTGAAGCGGCGGCTCAAGGTCATTCGGCCGGCACTCCGCACGTCACGTGATCACCCCCTCCACAGTGCCTTTTCCCCTCTCCCCAGCGCGCCGTCCATCCCTTCTGCAGTTCTACAACAGTGTGGTAGCGTTTCTCTGCGTTTACATTTAAATTTGTTACAATGTCGAGTCTGAGTGATATTAGGCGTCAATCGAAGGATATTGTGTATAAAGTGTATAATTTTTTCAAAGCGTTGGAAAACTGCCAAGAAAAGGTTTGCGACTTTTTCAGAGATACTAAAAAAAACAACCGCAGAAGCCTGTCAGGTGTCGGTAAGAACAGTGCAACGCATCTGTGAGGAAGCGCATAAAAGTGTAATCGAAAATGAAGATATCCTAGGGCAAAGCTTTTCATCTCCAAGAAAAAACATTACTCGCCAAAAGCCTGTCACAGAATTAGACGATTTTCAAAAAGACGTTATCCGCCGCTCAATCCAAGAATTTTACGATAATGGTGAATTCCAACACTTAAAAAACTTAGAGATGTTTTAAAAAATAAGATAGACTATGCAGGAGGTATTACATCTTTGCGTAAAATTGTGAGAAAACTTGGTTTCAGATACAGAAGAGCTAATGACGGTCGAAGATTTTTGATGGAGAGAAAAGATGTTGTAGCCGCAAGAGCCTCATTTTTAAGAAGAATGCTTGAAATAAGGAATGAAGATCATCCTCGACCTGTCATTTACATCGACGAAACATGGGTAAATAAAAACCATTCTAAAAGTTTTATCTGGCAGGATTCCAAAAGAAACGGTTGTCTAAAGGTCCCGTTAGGTAAAGGATCACGTCTGATAATCTGCCATGCCGGATCGGCCAAATATGGTTTCATAGAGGGGGCAGAATTGTTTTTCCAGTCTAAAAGTGGTGTTGATTATCACCAAGAAATGAATAATACAGTCTTTAGGGAATGGTTTACTGATCTCCTTCGAAGCCTGGAAGAAGGATGTGTGATTGTCATGGACAATGCGTTCCATGCTTAAAGAAAAAATTCCCAACTCAAGTTTCAAGAAAGCCGATATTTTGGAATGGCTGCAAAGCAAAAGCATACCTCATGATCCTACACACACGATAGTCGAATTGCTTTGCACTGTCAGGCAATACAGCAGCAGTTTTAGGCGATATGAGCTTGATGATCTAGCTACAGAAATGGGACATGAAGTAATACGGCTTCGTCCTTATCACTGTCAGTACAATCCCATTGAAGTGATATGGGCTCAAATAAAGCGAAAGGTAGCAGAAAAGAATTTTACATTTAAAATTAGAGATGTGAGAAAATTACTGGAGGACGCCATTAAAAACGTGACAATAGAAGATTGGCAGAAATGCGTTGCCCATGCGGAGCGATTGCAGGAAGAAGACTTTGCGAAGGAAGGACTTAGAGGTGAACAAATTCAGAGGAAATTTAACAAATCTACTTGACGATAGTGACGACACTTCCAGTGATGACGAAGATAGTGAAGCTGATGTCCGCCCACCGTAGTTTCTGTTTGGTGAGTTACATATAACTTTTTCACTATTTCTCTTTATTAATGTAATTATTTTGATGTAATAACCTCTGGAGTGATGTACATTATATACATATCGCAATGAACGAAATGAAGGTCACAAAAATATGTTAAATTAATTTTAAAAACCGGCAGTGCTTAATATTGTTGGAACGTTGTCCAAGCGGGCTGCCTACGCAGTGCGCTGGCAAGGGAGTAGGGGTGGGAGGGTGTAGAGTGGGGATACAGCTTCGTGACCTTGAGCCGCCAGTTCAGAGTGAACGGAGTATAATAATATAGGAGCTCAGGTGTTTCTGCAAGGGACTAGTGTGTTTTGTGGTGGTGTTTTCCAGTTTACTGTTACGAGAGGAGATAATACTCCGAGTCATGGTAATGGTTGTTTTACAGCTGCTATTGTTCGTGGTAATGGTTATACTTTAAGGGCGCAAGGTGGACACTGAACTTTATAGAGCTTTGATAACAGAGACGTGATTGCTTATCGTACATTTCAAGTGTTTGAAGTGTTTAACTAGGATACTGGTAAATCGTATTATTCGTGTAACATGCCAGTTGTTGTTAGAATTCGTAATCATCATAGAGTTAAAGAACAAGAAGGCGTCGGTATATGGATTAAAGGACTGTTAAATTTTAGTAAGATTAGAGTGTTGGAGATGTATTATTATTGCCATTGAAATAAAGAAGTATTTTTAATTAAAAGAGCTCGTGATGTACATTTTATTTCAATAAGCACACACAGCAAAAAAGAAACTTATTGGGTCACGGGTAGTGACCTATCCCAAGTCACCCCAGTAACTGTTTTACTAGCAATAAAATGGAAAAAATGTGGGGGGCACCATCAATGGAGGGAGTTACGACTCCCCTGCTCTGGATATTATAGTCAGTTGCAGTGAATTAAAGTTATACTTTCATTTTTCCTTCTTCTTCTTCTTCTTCGTGTAGAGTGGTTCATCGCGGACATGGGATCGTATTTGTTCCACGTGATAGATGATTTCTTGTATCAGCTTTATTGTTATTAGTATTCTACGGAAGAGGACGGCCACACCTCAGACCGAAGTCGACTACTCAGTCACCGAACCTCATCAAAGTAATAGAAAGACAACTTACTCATAAGAATACACTAATAACAACGTAACGTAGTACTGGTACGGTACCGACTATTGATATCCGTAACATGTTAGGAATAGGCACTACCTAACGACGCTTCTACAAACTACTATACCGTTTTTCGGGTTTAATAGGGTCACGGGTTCAGGTTTGGCTTGTACTCTGATATATAATGGAGTTAAAATAAATTCTGAAATATCTTGGCGTCCCTCTGAGTGTGGCGCAAGGGTCGTAATAGAGGCCCTTGCTCCGCTTTCTACGCCACTACATGAAAAAGTTGCGGAAACGTGCATGTCCAGAAAAATTAAGATGATGCAGAAAAGCGTGAACCTCTTATTTACCAATTTGAGACTGGTTATTCAATTACAGTGCGGTTGTGATCATTTGGAGACTTTTCAAAAAGTCTTTTACTAAACGGAAGGAAGCGTTACACAGCTTTGATCACCATTCAAATGCAGAATACTCGTATCATAAATTAGCTGTCGCGAAGCCATCAAGTTGTGTAATGGAAACACAGAAGCAAAGCACTTGATGTTAAAAAGAGTCCATCAATGTGGAAAACTGTAAACGTACCGAATAGAACAAATATGTTCTGTCTGTTCTAAAGCAACATGTGATTGTGACACTGTACAGCTGTGTCTTCTGACTTAGCTGCATTTCATAGAATGGAATGGACACTTGAACATTTGTGTCCATCACATGGACTACGGCTGTAGACGGAAGATTCCGCGAATTGCGAAGAACAGAAATAGTCTATAAACTACTGTGCTAGCAAATCTCATACACTGCCGGAAATAAAAATTAGTACACGTTGTTAGAGCTTTCAAATTCACAGCGCAAATGAAGCGCATGAAAGGATTACATTTAGTGAGCAGTAGTTCCAAGCGTTACTAAGGTGCCAGGTATCGATCCATACTGAAACACCCATATAAGTACGTGGTGTAGCTTCCACGGGTGGCAATGGAGGCGTTGATACTGACATCCATTTCAGCATACAGATGGCGAATACTGCCGTAGATTTATTATTCCACGCCTGCTCTACCTTTTCACAATCTCCCTTATTGCGTGAAAATATAGAACCAGTGTACCGTTCTTTGCATTATTCTTCGCTGTCCCCCGTCAATACCATTTAGTAAGGATCTCAAACGGTACAGCAATACTTCAGCAAAGGAGGGAAAAGGTAGTATTGGCAGTTGTGTCTTATGATCATTCCGCCAAGAAATCGTAATATTTGGTTTACGTTCCAAATGGTGTTATCTATGTGATCTCTTTTATTAAAGTTTTTAGTATCTGTAAATCCAAAGTAGTTAGTTGAATTTACATCTTTGAGGTTTGTGCAACTTACCATGTGACCAAAATTTAACGGATATATTGGACTACTCCTGACGATGACCTCATACTTTTCTTTTGTATTGTCAGTTGCCACTTTTGGTAACATTTATTTATCTATATCATTTTGATATTGAAATAGATCTTCTGATGCCATTACTGGACGGTAAATGGCAGCATTGTCTACAGACTATCTAATAGGCAACTCACATTATCTGCATGAATTTTCGTACTGTGCTAGACGGAGAGTAGCTTACAACAGATATCGACACCATTTGATCGATAACCACGAAGATTGGCAGACACCTGCAAGTTTTCACAAACACTGGGAAGAGGAGGAAGAGAAGAGCGATAGAGAGAGTGGGGTTAGACCAAGATATGAGCAGAGAGAGTTGCAGAAGAAAACTGACGGAGAAAGGGACAGGAGGAACGGACAGAGAAGGGGTAGGAGCAGGTGGACAGAGATGTGTTCTGATAGGAGCTGCTAATAAATACATAATATAGCAAACATTTGGTGAAGTATATGTACCTTCGTTTATACCAGAAGAGTGTAGGAGAAGGGGGCAGAAGCAGGAGAATGGACAAGGGACGAGAAAAGAAGGAGAAGGAATGAAAGGCGGACGTAGACAGAGAGGTGAATATGGACCGAGAGATGGAGAAAGAAGGAAATGAATAGAAAGAGCACGGATTAGAGAATGGACTAACAGAGGATGGAAACAAATAAACACCCGACCAACGTTAGGTTTTGACAAGTCATTTACACTGATCAGCCAGAACATTATGATCATCTACCAATTATTAATATAGGTTCGTCCAGACAATAGTAGTGTTACGTAAAGAGAAATGACTGCTACTCAGACACACGCACGGCGCAAGCACTACAGTGAGCCAATTGATCTTGTGCAGAATAGTGAAGGTACGCCATCTGTATGAGATAGGAAACTATACGACTTTCGGCTGTTAGAGGATTGCTATAGTGAGTGTCTTTCAGAAAATAGCGTCCAAACGTAGAGGAATGGTGTAGGACATACCTCAAGACAGAAATCACACGTCGTAGGCCCAGTAGACAGGTGAAACAGGACAGACAGCGAACTGTCTCAGAACTAACGTCAGACTTTAATGGTGGGAAGAGCACAAGTAGCTATGAGCACACAGTGTACCAAAGACTCCTAACGATGCGCCTTTGCAGCCGACGACCCATACATGTCCCAAGGTTAACAACACGACATCGGTAAAGACAACTGAAATCGATATGTGACCACAATCACTGGACGCTGGCATTGCAGCAGTGCTTTGCATAGTCTCATACATTCCGGTACCTTTATCATCATTCCGATGGGAGGATGCGAATTCTTCGTCTTTCAGGTGAAAAGCTCCTTGTCATATTTACTATGCTTACGGAGTCAATATGGCTGCAGATCGTGCAAGACATCATGACGGCTAGGAATCATCGTACATTGGTTGCATGCCACGTACACCCGTTCATGACGATGTTCTGCCGTTCCATCTCTCCAGATCTGAACCTGATGGAACATGTCTGGGACGTAATCGAACGGGGTTTCACACCTCATCTCCCATCTCTCTAGACTTTACGAGAATTAGGTGACATATGTGAGCAGATGAGCTATTTACCGCGTCATGGTGATATATTTTTTAAACGGTTTGGATGCGTTACAGGAGCCTTCCTCAGGGAATACGACTTATTTCCTCCTGTGTGTCTTATATAGCCAATTCTGTCCCCATGGGAAGTTCTGATTGGTTGAAATTTGGTAGCAGGAAGGGCTAACTTTATCGGTGCTTGCATTGGTGTTTCTGATAGATGAAAATACAGGAGGAAGATGCGCTTATTGGTGTTTGCATCAGTGATTTCGATAGGTGGAAAACAGGAAGATGTACGCTTGTTGGTGTATGCATGTAACTACCCAACAACGGCGATAGCCGAAGTTTCCTTGTGGGTCTAGTTCTTCTAAGTAGTGACGTTGCTGCCACGCTGTCAGAAGTGCCCATCGGCTTCAAAAGGGCCCGTTCTACCGCTCGCCGCTGACCGTCGACGCGTCTTCTCTGTTCATATTTTTGGTGTGTTTACTAATCTTAATTGCTTCACGAATTTTCCTCTCGGTTTTAAATGGCAGTTTAGAGAACACTTTTACATCCTTGAAGTTAATATTGTGGTGACATTCTGCCTCCTGTTCAGCAACCGCTGATTTGCTGTGCTGCTTTAAACGTATGTACCTTTCATGTTGCGCCATGCGTACATGAATAGGCCTTCCTGTTTCTCCTATCTATACAGTCCCACATCCGCAGTTTATACACACCAGCAGTATTCAGCTTTTTTATGGGATCCTTAGTTTTTTGAGGATATCTTTAATTCTATTATTGCTGGAAAAAGCAAGTTTGATGCCAGCTCGTCGTAATACATTCCCAATGCGCTCAATAATCCCCTTGATGTATGGCAAACGGGCCAGCGGTAACTCTTCAACATACGTGTCGTTTTCCTTAGTTTATCGCGGTTTTGTGGCTTTCTTAATGCTTCTGTCGCTGTATCCATTGGCACCGAATATTGATCGATCTTCTTCCAAATTATTGTCATTACTAATCCTTTTCGCCCTTGTGAGTAGTGTGCGTAGAACTGAGTTCTTCTGGGCCGGATGGTGATGAGATTGCTCGTGCACCAGGACGGCGACGGTCAGCGGCGAGCGGTACCAGGGGCCCTTTTGCCGTAGATGGGCACTCCTGACAGCATGGCAGAAACGTCACTACTTAGAAGAACTAGGCCCACCAGGAAACTTCGGTTATCGCCGTTATTGGCTAATTATGTGCATACACGAACAAGCGTACACCTTCCTGTTTTCCACCTACCTGAACCACCGATCCAAACACCAATAATCGCATCTCCCTCCCGTATTTCCACTTAGCAGAAAGACCAATGCAAGCGCCAATAAAGTTAGCCCTTTTCGCTACGAAATTTCAATGAATCATAACTTCCCGTGGGGACAGAATTGACTGTATAAGACAAACACAGGAGGAAACAAATCAGTATTCCCTGAGGAAGGCTGCTGTAACTGGACCAAAACTTTGGAAAAATATATCATCATGACGCGGCAAATAGCTCAGAAGAATTTCAATTTTAATAATGATAACCGCGAAATACTACATTCTTATATACCGGATATAAGGTAGGTAGTCTTAGTGTTCTACTGACCAGTGAATACAGACGTTAGATGCATTTTCTGTATCGCTTGTTATTTTCCATCTAGGAATAGCGACATTTCTGATAGGAAATCTCGGATACAGTCACATAACTGAGACGATACGCCATAGAAAGTCATCGTGAGTAGCATTTCCAAAAGCTATCTGTAAACCTAGAAATACGGAATTAGTTTGAGATTTCCTATCGAATCTAGTAATTACTTCATAGGAATTAAAAGCTTGTTTTGTTGCATCAAAACGATATTTTCTGAACTTGTGTTGCTGACGATTCAGTAGACTTTTTTTCTTTGAGGAAATTCATAATGTTCAGATACAGTATATACTCCAGCGAATCGGCGTCAGTGTTGTGGGTCTATAATATCAGTGTATTACTCTCATTTCGTTTCTTGAATAATGGTTCAAACTGTGCAGATTTCCAGTGATTAGTTAACAGATCTTTCGTCCAGCAAGAGATTGTATGTGTTTCCAAATGTGGCGCTATATCGCTGCTGGCTGTACACAATGAAACACCAAGAATGACCAGAGATATCATTGACAAATTTCTTTCATGTTACCCGTGCTCTCTAAATTTACATACGACATAATCGTTCTTGATAAACTGTACGTGTATTTAATTTTATCTCAATACTGCTGTTTTTTTTTCTATAATATTTGTATGTTAGTGAAATTTTTTACCAATTTTGATAAAAATTTTCATTTTTTTGTGTGTATGCAATTGGACTCGGCCTATGTCCCTGCAAATCTTTTTGCATGGAAAAGGGTACGTCTCACTGTACCAGTTATTAGAGTTGTTTCCCCTTCCATTCACGTATTGGGCGAAGAAAGAAAGATTGTTTAAGTGCCTCCGTGCGAGCTGTAATTAATCTAATCTTGTCATCCTGATCCCTACGGGAACAATATGTAGTTGCACGCATAGTCCAAGAGCAGAAGAAAACTTGATGCGGATTGTAGTTGAACCCGCGACCTTTTCAGTACGATTCCGATCTGTTCCCGCTGAGCCAAACACCGCTTCTGGAGGAACCTGTCACAGGGACAATTGATAACCTGCATATATTGATAGATCCCTATCAAACTTCCTTTTATTTCCTAAATGCTTGGCCATCTGTAATTCCCACTTGGGCCACTTTCGTGTCTCACCACGCCCTACATGTACCATAAATTTGGACGAATTCAGCGTTGACTAGTACGCGTCCTCTACTTGTGAATAGCATGCATCAGTTCTAAAAGTTATTTCACCAAACTGGCGTCTTTTTCCGTAATTCTCCCAGCGCAGAAAACAGCGCGCAGGTCTTTGTTTCTTGCTCTTGAGGCTGCAACTGGCTAGGAAATTTTTTGTGTAATTTTCTATTAAATTATGAGCTAAAGATGATGGGATGACACCTAATTTATTAGTCATAACCGCATAAAATTAGCAAACTGCACATAATTAAATGTATTGTTCCTTGTCTCTGCGTTAAAGTTCATGACTATTAAATAAAACGTTAATCTACTGTGACCGTACACTACTGCCGGATCTGAGCTATGTATTACGAGATCACCATCTGAACATCGGATATCAGCTATACATGTTGACAGTCTGGACACCCGATCTGAACTTCGGTAGTGCGACCCGCGTAAGCTTCTTTCGTTCTGCCTGGCGCCAAAACATGGCTGCCGCGCGTCGTCTGCCTTTTTGTTAGTATTTTGCTTTCATTTACAATTGATTTTACACATTTTATTTTATTATGATATAGCTCAAAATTGAGGGGTTCCCTACTCAGAATTTTACCTATGTTCAACAATTAATTTATTAAATATTAATCAAAATATGATCGCGTTTTGGTGATCGACCCCCTTATACATCAGCCAATCAGCGTGAGACGTACAGGCAACTCTGGGGCCTTTGCTATATTCCTTCCCACGGGAACCATACCTACTGGTAGCACCTGTTATGCTTCTCACGCTACCTGTAATATTTATCGCCTACTGGTTGTGACGCGTGCCTCGGTTGCAAAGTGGTAGAGTGCCACACTAAAAATCCAAAGGTTGCGGGTTCGATCCCCGCCAGGTCCTAGGATTTTTATCTGTCACTTTTCACTTCTTTCACTTCTGGAAGTATTGCTCATGTGAAAAATACCGATTAGCACCGTGGTTCGGAACCCACGTTAAACTGTAGGCCCCTCTATAACTGTCTGGGTAAGTCAGATAGAGGAAGACAACGGCATACCACCTCCAAACAGGACCTTGCCTAGTAAATCACTGTGGTGTCCAAACTAATCTTCGGATTGTTGATTACTTTACCTTTGCTTACTGGTTGTAACCTGCTGTACAGCAGCAATTCTCAAATCTTAATATGATGGCTGTAAGTCAGAAATATTACCCACCCCCTTCCTTATAAAATTTTCCATAATTGGTGGTTCTCGAAGACAACTAACAATTTGGAAAAATCTAAATTTTGTTCTCAAATTTATAAAACCTTTACATCCCTCAAGTGTCTCGCTATGTCCTTTCAACCTGTTAAGTTGATCTGCTTTAAATTTTTCAAAGTAATATGATAATTTCTATCTGTTTCAGTTCTTAACCTTACCAATTACTAACCTGTAAAGAGATAATTAATGATTACAACAGTACATATAAACATGCTCTACATACAAAGGTACATCAGGTTTTACTTATATAGATAAACATAATTCATATAAATAAATAGACATGACTCTCAATGCATTGCAGTTTTTGGCTAGAATGCCACATTAACATGTTATTATTGACATCTTTATTTATCACCAGAGTCACATGACCCTCAAATGCACTTCTTCTGTGACACGTTGTCTGCATAAAACTTTTCATATACCCTATATGATTGCACTTAATTTAGCGCTTTGCCATCCACAACTATTTTATTCTGATATACACCACCAAAACTCAGCACTTTTCCATTCACAACTTATCGACACTTATTAAATCACTAAATACAGCGCTAGGCCATTCAAATTTAAGAGAATACCCTACATCACTTCTTTCAAATAATAATATTTTTCACATATATCACTTGGCTATCTTTGTCAGTTGTTTCACGAATACTCGCTGCAGAACACTGACGTCGCACTAGCAATGTGGTTTAGACAGTCCTAATCTGTCTACCATGTCACAGTGCAAGAAAAGTTGCATTACATATAACAATATACAAATGTTACATGAAGTTAAATATTACAGAATTTTATTATAATTCATATATACAATAATACCATGTAGTACATAAGTGAAATACAAAAACACACAATAATTACAAAATAATGTAGAATTACTTTAAATATTATTACATACATAAAACACAGGAGTACATAACAAGTCATCGCATGTTGTATTAGCATAAGTGTTGACACACAAATGAAATGCCAAAAATTCATAACATGCCCTAAATGTTGACATTTATAACCAGATCACGGAAATAAAAAAGACGCAAAAGAGGTTAGAGACAAGATACAGACATTATCCGAAGGCCAATAGGAACTACGAACTGACTTAGACAATATGCAATTGAACATCCTCAATGTAGATAGGAAAGTTGAACGTTTCACAAAAAAAGGTAACACATACAACTAGTCAAACCACTGAAGAACAGGTTATCCGCCGGCCGCGGTGGCCGAGGGGACTGAGGCGCTTCAGTAACGGTCTGCACGGTCACTACGGTCGGGGGTTCGAATCCCCCCTCGGGCATGGATATTTGTGCCGTCCTTAGTTGTAGGTAGTTTGTAAGTTTAGGGACTGATGACCCCGTAGTTAAGTCCCATAGGCTTAACAAACATTTGAACATTTGAACAGGTCATCCAAATTAAAGTAACGAAAGTCGACCCAGGTAGTCTGCGGCTAGAAAGCCACTGCCTTCTTTGGGAAATAAGGACGCTTTAAAATCCTTTTCAAAGCTACACAATGCCATGCTCAACAAAGTATGTCTACTTGGAATTTTCAGCGGATAGAAAGCGAATTCCAGACTGGCGCCATCATGTCTGTGAGAAAATACTTAAACGAGATGTTAGGTGACTCTGGAGGGAGCAATGCTATTTTATTCATTTTATTCCTCTTTTTATTTATTCTGTTTATTTCATTGGGTGATAGGTTGTTTATATTCTAATTCTTCCAATTTTTTTAATGCCAGATGATAGGAATGGTCGTTGCATGATTTCGGTGCATTGAGAGTAACCCACCTGGGAACTTGCTGCTAGGCGCTTGCCGCCACCAGCGAAAAAAGCGGGACAGGATGCCGCCCTGTTGCGAGGTGGGGGGATGGCAGAAGCCTCCCTGGCGTCGCCGCCACCAGCGAAAAGCGAGACAGAATGCCGCTCTGTTGACGGGGTGGGGGCGGGCAAAAGCTGCCCTGGCCTCACACGGACGTTCCTGGAAGTCGGCATGTAAAGGGAAAAGCCGCTGCCACCCCTGGTGGGCAGTGCATGCTATGATATCCTATGGAAGGAGAGAGCCAGATTCCGGCGTTTTTTCTTCCATCTTCCTCCTGACATTTTCTATTGCAGAATTATGGCTTGAGAAGAGAAAGCCAGACCTGCAGCATTGTAAACTCTGCGCAGACCCTCATGGTCTGCCGGTGAACTGTAGGAAGAGACTGTACTGGATCCTAAAGCAGGAACCTTGCCGGGGCATACCTGCAAACTGCGAGAAATTATAACACTGTTCTCGACAGTATGGAGCCTAACTTTACGATTTTGTTGGCGCCACGTCTACCAGGCGTGGATTGCCGAAGGTGTTTTTTAGTGGAGACGGGACAGTGCATTCGCGGCGGGGGTTAGCGCCTATCAGGTGATAAAATAATTTGGCTGTCTGCACATGCTTATCGAGAGACACAAAATTTCGTGCTGTTTCTTGGAACTGTGGCCTACGTGCAGCTCATGCTGTTGAAAGTTTCGAGTGGGAGGCGCCTAGTAGCTTAAACAATAGTAATTTGATATGACTGGCTAGACCATTAGATATCTCCTACTGGCTTGACATCACATGTGGGAGGAGTCTGTGAGCCAGAATTTTGGAAGGATGTTTTTTTTTGGAGAGATATGGGGGAGTCGGGTGGAGGACTCCGAAGTGTTCGGACCTTTCGATTTGTGTCCAGTTGGTTTGCCAAGTGGCAGCCTTTGGTGCACTTAAAATATTTTGTATGCTCATTGTACAGTGTCAGAAATCATCTGTGTGATTGCTGTTTGCATTCACAATAATATACTTAGAAACCAGTTAAAATTATGAAGTGTGTGTTGTTCTGAACAAGCTCACTCGCAATCAGGATAATTTACTGTTTCTCGAAAATCAGCATCCACCATTGGTTTAGAAAATTGCTGTATTTCTCCCGTATTTCGAATACTTTTGTAATTTCCGCGCCGAACGTGTTGATGTTTTTCTATCCGCGATCGCATTTATCAGTCTGCACTGCCACCAACGCCGACGATGTTCTACTGTATATGGTAAGGTAGCGCCAACACATCAACTAGGCGAGAAGATTACTGAATGGTGGTTGATAGGTGGGACGTAGTGTGAGTTTGCGTGGTCGTCATAGTCGATTTTAATCGAGCTTTTTATTATAGGTTAACACACCAAATTTATAGCTATAGCCAGTGGTTGTTGTTGTTGTTGTTAGGTTGTTTAGGGGGGACAAAACTACAATGGTCATGAGTCCCCCATTCCTTCTCTAGGCGTCAAAAGGAAAGCCATACACGTGAAAGATAACACGCCCAGAGTTTAAAGTTGCGAAGTGGGAGAGGAGTCCCACTGAGTCTATGAAGAAAAACAGCAAGAAGAACAAGACAAAAAACGAAAAGATGAGCACACAAAGATATCTGACAAGAAAGAAGCTGATGTCTGTGGTTGACCGACCAGAAGAATAAAAAAGGAAAAGTCAACCACTCAGGAACACAAATAAATCTCCAGCTAGATGGAACGATAAAAAAACCCTGCTCGCATAAAACGTAAAACGGAATCTGCCATTGCAGCATCGTCGCCTAAAACATCTGATAAAATGACAGGGAGGTTAAAATTCCGCCGCAAAGCGGCGAAAACGGGGCAGTCCAACAGGATGTGGACTATTGTCAGGCGCGAGCCACACTGACATTGGGGCGCATCCTCACCACGAAGGAGATGTCCATCGGTGAGCCACGTATGCCCAATGCGGAGGCGACATAAAACCAATGAGTCCCGTCGTGAACCCCGCATGGAGGAGCGCCATGCGGCCGTCGTTTCCTTGACCATCCGGAGCTTGTTGGGCGTGTTCAGGCTACGCCACTCAGCATCCCAAAGACAATGTACCCGTTGGCGTAACAATGAACGGAGATCAGGAGCCGGGAGGCCGATCTCTAGACAGGACATACCGACAGCCTGCTTGGCAGGCCTGTCAACACGTTCATTGCCCGGGATACCAACGTGACCCGGAGACCAGATGAACGTCACTGATCTCCCAGACAGTTCAACGGAACGAAGCGTCTCATGTATGGCCAACACCAGAGGAGACCGCGGGTAACACTGCTCCAGAGCTCGGAGGCTGCTCAGGGAGTCGCTGCAAACAACAAAAGACTCGCCTGAGCAAGACCAGATATGCATGAGAGCTCTGTGAATGGCCACCAGCTCTGCAGTGTAAACACTGCAGCCATTCGGCAGAGAGTGCTGTTCCACATGGTCACCATGAGTATACGCAAATCCCACACAGCCATCAACCATGGAACCATCGGTGTAGATCAGGTCATATCCACGGAATTCCGCTATGATAGCCGAGAACTGACGACGGAGCGCCTCCAGTGGAACTGAGTCTTTGGGCCCCTAGGCCAACTCCAACCGTCTAGACGGCCTTGGCAAACGCCACGGAGGTGTACGGGCACGGACCCGATAGGAAGATGGAAGGGGAGAAGACTCAAGCTACTGCAGGAGGGACTGAACCCGATAGGCAATCGTATGACCTGATATGGGACGTCGCTGATGGGGACGGACTAACACATCAGGAAAGAGGAGACGATGGTTCGCGTGGCCTGGGGAGCAATACACATGGGCGGCGTAAGCCGCAAGTAGGTGTTGGCGGCGGATCCCCAAGGGTGGAACCCCAGCCTCCACCAGTAAGCTGTTCACTGGGCTGGTGCGGAAGGCACCCTTCGCGATGCGAACCCCAGAGTTGTGAATGGGGTCCAGTAGGTGCAGTGCCGAAGGTGCCGCAGACCCATAGGCAATGCACCCAAAATCGAGACAGGACTGCACCAGCGCCGTGTAAAGCCGCAACAGTGTCGAGCGATCAGCACCCCAGGTCGTATGACCCAGGTGGCGGAGAAGGTTGAGATGGCGCCAGCACTTCCGTTTCAGCTGACGAATGTGGGGGAGCCACGTCAGCCGAGCGTCAAAGACCAGACCTAAAAACCGATGCGTGTCTACCACTGTCAGTAGTTCGTCGTTAAGGTAAAGTTCAGGGTGAGGGTGGACGGTCCGACGCCGACAGAAGTGCATCACTCTGGTCTTGGTGGCAGAAAACTGAAAGCCATGACTTTGGGCCCAGGTCTGTGCCTTCCGAATAGCACCTTGCAACCCACGCTCGGCAACTTGGGTGCTGCAGCAACTAAAAGAGAGACGAAAGACGTCAGCATAAAGAGAGGGGGACACCGACGATCCAACCGCTGTGGCTAAACCGTTGATGGCGATTAAAAATAATGGGACGCTTAAAACGGAACCCTGAGGAACCCCAATTTTCCTGGATATGAGAGGAGCTCAGAGAAGCACCAATTTGATCACGAAAGGTACGGACGGCTAAAAAATTCTGAATAAAAATCGGTAGGGAGCCTCGGAGGCCCCAGTCATATAAAGTGTTGAGGATGTGGCGTCGCCAGGTTGTATCGTATGCTTTGTGCATATCGAAGAAGACGGCAACAAGGTGTTGGCGCCGGGAAAAGGCTGTGCGGATTACAGACTCGAGGTACACCAGATTATCGGTGGTAGATCGACCCTGGCGAAAACCGCCCTGGCATGGAGCCAATAATCCACGAGTCTCAAGAATCCAACACAACCGCCGACTAACCATCCGCTCCAATAGTTTGCAGGGAACGTTAGTCAGGTTAATGGGCCGATAGCTATCCAAGTTCAGAGGATGTTTGTCGGGTTTAAGTACGGGGATGATGATACTCTCCCACCACTGTGACTGGAAAACACCATCACACCAAATGCGGTTATAGACCGCAAGGAGGGCACGCTGACTATCTGCTGAGAGATGTTTCAGCATCTGGCTATGGATGCTGGATATTGTCGAAGAGCACTGAGGAGCTCCCACTCAGTGAAAGGACTGTTGTAGGATTCAGAGCGGCGGGTACGAAAGGAGAGGTGCTGGCGTTCTACCCGCTCCTTCAATGTACAGAAGGCCGGTGGATAGTTTGCAGAGGCAAAGGCGCGAGCATAATGCTCGGCGAACATCTCTGCAAGAGTGGGCGGGTCCGTACAAACGACTCCATTTGAGGAGATCCCAAGGATTCCCACTGGTGTCTGTAATCCCTGTAGCCGCCTGATCTTACTCCAGACCTGCGAGGCTGAGGTGCCTCTCCCAATAGTGGAAACGTACCTCTCCCAGCACTCCTGTTTCCGTCTTTTTATTAACTGGCGAGCACGAGCGCGAAGCCGTTTAAAATCAATGAGATGCTCCTGAGAGGGGTGACGCTTATAGCGCTGTAAGGCCCGCCTACGATCTCTAATAGCCTCAGCAATTTCCGGCGATCACCACGGCACTGCCTTACGCCGTGGGCACCCTGTGGAGCATGGAATTGCAGCTTTTGCAGCAGAAACAATGGTGTGACTGACGCCCTCGACCACCACATCGATGGAATCGAGTGGGGGAGGTTGAACAATAGCAGTGGACGTGTAATCTTCCCAGTTAGCCCTCCCTAAAGCCCACCTAGGGGGCCGTTCTGGGGACTGAAGTTGTGGGAGTGACAGAAAAAGCGGAAAATGGTCACTGCCACACAGGTCGTCGTGGCCTCTCCAGTGGACAGATGGTGGAAGGCTGTGGCTGCAGATCGATAAATCAATGGCCGAGAACGTGCCATGTGCCACACTAAAGTGTGTGGGGCCACCAGTATTTAATAGGCAGAGGTCGAGTTGAGAAAGTAAAGACTCGACTACTCTGCCTCGGCCAGAAAGCGAAGTTCCACCCCACAATGGGTTATGGGCGTTGAAGTCGCCCAATAAGAAGAAAGGCGGGGGTAGTCGCGATATAAGTGCAGCCAAAACATTCAAAGAAATATCACCATCTGGAGGGAGATAAAGGCTGCAGACGGTAAACTCTTGTGTTGTCCTTACCCTGACAGCCACTGCTTCTAGTGGTGTACGAAGGGGCACAGGTTCACTATGAACAGAGGTAAGGACATACACACATACACCACCTGAGACCCTGTTATATGAGCTACGGTTACAGTAATATCCCCTGTAGCCACGAAGGGCTGGGGTCCACATTGCTGGAAACCACGTTTCCTGTAAAGCAATGCAGAAGGCAGGTGTTGTGCTCAAAATGTGTCGTAGCTCAGCCAGGCGGGGGAAGAAACCGCCGCAATTCCACTGGAGGATAATTCTGTCTGCTAACTGGGAAGACATGGAGATTACAAATCAGCGTCACTCAAATCCGCTGTCTGCCTTTGTTCTGGCTCAGTATCCATTATTTCTGTGATGTCCCCGACGGCGAGGTCGTCTGGGGACGCCAGAATTTCCACCTCGTCCCCAGAGGTCGAGGTGGAGTGGTGAGGTGGCTCGGGAGCCACCGTGGTATCCTTCACATCGTTGTTGTCAATCTTTTTCCTCCGGTCCTTCTTGCCCCTCAGGGGCTTCGCCGGCAGGGCTGTCTTCTCAGACTCAGCCTCAGGGACTGAGGAGGAGCATGAGGCCCTGCGTCCAGCAGCCTTCGGTTTTGCCTGCTGCTGGCGTGTGTCAGAAGCGACACGGGCGGAACCCTCGCAAGGGAGTGTCCCAAGGGACCCCTTCCGAACGAGGGGTGCCGGAGAAGGTTGTTGTGTCTCCGGCAAAAGGGTGGAGGTTGCTCCCGAGGCAATTACCTTGGGAGCAGAAGAAGGAAGGGAGCCCCCAATCACCTTGGGGGCAGATGTAGGTTTGTGGCCCTGGGGGCTCACAGAAAAAGAATGAGAAGAGATGGGTGTCGCCACAGATGGTGCTGACGATGTAATTGCTGCAAAAGAAGTCGTCATGGCAACTGGGTGCAAGCGCTCGTACTTCTTTTTCGCCTCAGTATAGGTCAACCGGTCCAAGGTCTTGTATTCAATAATTTTTCTCTCTTTCCGGAGCATAGGGCATTGTGATGAGCAGGGAGGATGCTCCTGGCCACAGTTCACGCAGATGGGCGGCGGAGTACATGGGGCGTCCGGGTGGGCTGGACGTCCACAATCCCAGCAAGTGGCGCTGGACGGGCAACGGGATGACATATGCCCAAACTTCCAGCACTGGAAGCATCTCATGGGAGGAGGGATGTAGGGTTTTACATCACACCGGTAGCACATCACCTTCACCTTCTCCGGCAGTGTATCGCCTTCAAAGGCTACAATGAAGGCACCGGTGGCAACCTTATTGTCTTTAGACCCACGATGGATGCGCCGGACGAAGTGAACACCTCGCCGCTCGAGGTTGGCGCGCAGCTCCTCATCAGATTGTAAGAGGAGATCCCGGTGGAAAATAATGCCCTGGACCAGATTGAGGGACTTATGTGGCGCAATGTTGACCGCGTTATCTCCCAGCTTATCGCAGGCAAGCAACGCCCGCGACTGGGCTGGGGATGCAGTGAGAATCAAGACAGAGCCATTACGCATCTTGGAGAGGGACTCCACTTCTCCAAACTTCTCCTCCAGACGTTCTTCGAAGAACTGAGGCTTCACTGTTGTAAATGATTCCCCATCAGTCCTCGTACATACCAAATATCTAGGCGAATACGGTTCATTTTTGTTAGCAGCCCTGCGTTCCTCCCAGGGCGTGGCCCAGGAAGGGAACGACTTGGGGTCATAAGTGGCATGAAACTTCCCACGCTTTGAGACGGTGGTTATACGTCCACCAACGTTATCTGTTGCTCGTTTCATTGTGGTCCCACGAGCAGCAAGGGTCTAAACGTCCACCCAGGCAGAGCCCCGCTTGCCTGGGTAAGCCTTATACAACTGAGGTGCGGCAGGTTCCTCAGAGGTTGCTCGCTAGCGGCTGTTCAACCTCAACAGCCATGCATCTCCTCGGCACGTAGCACACCTTGAGATTGAGGTTTTTTTTATGGAGGTTTGTACCGTCCTCGCTACCCGGGCGATTAAGCCAAGATCCCCGGGCTCTGAAACGTACAACGTTCCACCGTCGTGCCGAACGATTGTCGTTGAGGCACGCACAGAGCTTACGGTGTAGCGGACTGTTGGCGCGACACAGCCCACGGCTCAGGACCCCGGGTTCGCCAAGCCTGTACTCAGCAAATAATTGCTGAGCCCCTGAGGGGTTTGCCAGTGGAACTTGTACATTTTCTTTTGGTGTTAGGATTTTGTCCTTTATTCTGTAAAAAGCATCCGATCATTAGATAATTTTTGTTCGTGCTATTTCAAGTCATTTTTTTTTTTTTTTTTTTTTTTTTTTTAAGGAATTGACACTTGGTCACGGATGTCGTGTTTTTGATAACTTGTCACATAATTTTTGTTAAATACAGTGACTATTTATGAACATCGTGTACCTGATTTCAACCACCTTTCGAATATTTTTGAGGGGTTATCTCCTGTCTATGTTAGGTAGGTCAGGGGATTTGTGTTTTTCCAACAACAGTGTATGAAAACACGCACTTTCACAAAATAAATAAATAAATGAGATTACACTGCTGGTCGCCACTACTTTCAGTCAGGCACAGTAAATCCTCAGTTTCATATTTTTAATACTTTTTTCTACCTTTTTTAAATAATAATAAAAAACGTAGTGGCGACCCTTGAAAAAAATTATGATGCAGTCCAGGTGATGACATATAATTTTTATTATTCAATTATAATTGTAATCAATATTCTCTCATGTGCTGTTCATTTGCATATTAAATAACGGCTTATTTATAAAAGGTAAAGTCACAGCAACTGTAAGAGAGAAAGAATACGACGACGTCATTCAACTCACTATTGGCCAGCGAGCCATACGGCGTTTTAAGATACACTATCCAATTGGTAGGCGAGCCTCTGGCGAGGAAGCGCCAGCTTCATCGGAAGATGTACACAACCCGAACAAGAAAAATTAAGGCAGACTCACTCTCTCGGCCACGCCAGCTGTGTATGTCGACGCTAGCAGTGCAATGCTCTCGCAGCGATTTTAGTGTGGAGAGGCGATAAAGTCTCCTGTACAGTATTGCACTGTAAGGAGCACCTCTGTCATGGAGCAGATCTTAGCGAATCTCAAGTGGAGAGCACTAAGGATTATGCGTTGTTCATAATGTTGACTGTGATACTTCATATCCGGCGTGAACATAGACAGAGTGTATTAGTTAACGCTTGCGAGCGCATTTTTGAGTGGCAATATGGTGGGTTAGTCGGAGACTGACGTACCACACCAATTTATATCCAGACTAGCATTTAAAGGTCGTTCTTGACTTCATCAAGACGCAGGGAAAGTGCTATTGGCAGTCTAGTCGATTGAGACGGACAATATTTACTTTCGATTTCAGCAAAGACGCAGCTAGCAGCCATCGGCGCAGTTAATGGTATTGTGTATTTAGGTCAACGCCATCCATCCCCAGACAGCAATAACAAATAATTTTTTTTCCATTGCGTAAAATTTCTGACATTGCGACAGCCTTGAACGTAAACTGGCGAAAGTAAATTAATTTTAAAGTCAAGTAGGCACACTTCTTCAGCCAGTCTACCAACCTTATTTTATTTTGAAATTGATTATACGTTTCATCTATCCATTCAACCAACCTGGAACTTGGAAATAATAGAAATTTAACTTGTTTCTGTAGTTTTTTAATTTTTTGTAAAAGTCAAGTCAAAATATAAAATCGGTTTTTTATTTCAGTGACTAGCGACATCACTTTAGTACACGAACTGATCCTCACTAGTAACACTTTGTTAATTTTAAGATTTTTTCTTACAGGAGATGTCATCTATGTCTATCTTTACAAAAGTTATAAAGTTTCACCGATTGTAGGGAGGCAAGGAGCATCTTACTGACTTCTGTATGAGATGCTGTTGATGTCTTCATCGCAGGAGCCTCCGGTACAGTAAATAGTCTGATAAGTCTTTTACGCACTATAATTAGTTGAAAGAGTAGAATACAAATCTCAACAGCATAGGTTTCTTATTAGAAAATGGCGGCCCTGCCAGGATAAAAATTGTCGGGTTAGGTTATCGACAGTATAGATAAATAGCAGAGTAGGTAATATAGACGAGAAGGCAGGATTCTAGCACATATTAAGAAATAGTTTTGTGTTGTTTATCACGTTTTGTGTATATTTATATAGTGTTAGGTTAGGTAAACAGATAGTGAGTCAACGTTTTGTAAAAAGTCAAATAGTTTAGGAGATATCAATGTTGGTAGGTGCATTGTCATGCTGAAGAGCAGTTTGTAAAAGTTGTATTTCGAGGATTAGATGTAAAAAAAATAATAGTAGGTCAAAGATAAAGTGTGTAGAAGTGATAATTGCACAGAGAAAGGTCAGATAGTATTATGTTCAAAAGTATATATTGTTTTTTTAATTTTTGAATCAGTATTATGTTTGACGGATCTCAGGCGTTAGGTACAGATGCAGAGGCGCAGACCGTTGCTGGAGCAGAGATTAAAGTTTTTATTTATTTTCTCCCTTACAATTGCACAAGTGCAGAATTGGAGATTGGAGCAGAGCCTATTGGTGAGACAAATATTTTACAACGTTGTTTCAGTTGGTTCAACCAACTGATAAGTGGTCGCACAGTTAGTTGTGGTTCATTTAAAGTTACGAACAGATATAGGTCAATGATTACGACGGCACAGGCACGAAAGCTTCGTGAATCTCAGCAGCAGGTAGAGATTACTGGGGATAAAGAAGTAGGTAAACAACAGACGGAAGAGACAGTAGAAAATTATCGAGAGGAAGAGCAGCAGAGTTTGCAACCGCTAGAAGATTTAGACAAAACAGAAGCAAATTCGATGGAACAGAGTAAGGAATGGATGTTCCAGAAATTGTAATTTCACGAAAAACAATTTCTGAACCAGATGCAGACAGTCCACGTAAAGGAATGGGAAACTTTAGAAACAGGTAGAGCTAAGGAAACTAGATTGATATCAACATATTTAGGGACGGAATACGCATCATTACAGTCAATGCATAGACGAATTGGTGACTAGGCAGGAATATTTGATAGTGAAGACGATTATTTGGCATATATAGAACCAATCGTACATATTTTCAACATGCCACAGCAACAGGGACAGAATAATTTGGCACAGTTACGAGCGCCGCGTAATGGTTCCGTAATAAACGCAACTGTATCTGAACCCAGGACATAGCCGCGGCGGAGCGGCCGAGCGCATTCAGGCACTATGCTACGATGCGCGAGGCCGTTCCCAGTCTGGAGTTCGAATCCCCCTCGGGCATGGATGTTTGTGAGCTCTTTACTATAAGCTAGTTCATCAGAAGTTTGTAAGTTTAGGGACTGATGACCCCGTAGTTAATTCCTTTAAGCTTTACAAACATTTGAATGTTTGAACTTAGGACATACAGAACAGCGAGACCAGCTTGCAGAGTCACATATGCGCTACAGAGTTCAGTGACAGATGTAACGTGTCTGCAATACATACATAGTGTAATGCAACGTAGAATGTTACAGTTAGCCGATCTGTCGACGTCACAATACGAGACACTAGTTCCCGCGAATGACGCAATAGAATATAGGGGACCGAGAGAAATAGCTGAGAGAGCTAATTACGAAAAAGTCTGCTGGTCTGAATGGAATACCAGTTCGGTTTTTCAAAGAGCATTCTGTGGCATTGGCCTCTTACTTAGATTGCATTTATCGCGAATCTTTCATTCAGCGCAAAGTTCCTAGTGATTGAAACAAAGCGCAGGTGACTCCCGTTTATAAGAAAGGAAAAAGAACTGACCCACATTATTACAGGCATCAGTGTCCTGTAGAATTTTAGAGCATATTCTCAGATCGAATATAGTACATTTCCTTGAGACGAAAAACTTCTTTCTATGAATTAGAACGGGATTAGAAAACAATGACATCTTGCGATCCATGGATTACGGGCAAGAGGCGGATTGCGTTTTTCTCGACGTCAAAAAGGCGTTCGACGCGGTGCCACACTGCAGACTGCTAAAGAAGATACGAGCTTATGGAATAGGTTCAAAGATTTGTGACTAGCTGGAAGACTTCCTAAGTAATAGAAAGCAGTACGTTGTTCTCGACGGCGAGTGTTCAACAAAGAAAAATGTAAGGTGATGCACATTAGTAGGGAAAAACAATCCCATAATATTCGAATACTGCATTAGTAGTGAGTTTCTTGATGCAGTCACGTCTTTCAAATATCCAGGCGCAACATTGCAGAGAAATATGAAATGGAAGGAACATGTAAGGGCAGTTGTGAGTAAGGCTGACAGCCGACTTCGGTTTATTGGGAGAATTTTGGGAAGATGTACTTTATCTGTAAAGGAGACAGCGTATAAAACGCTTGTACGACCACGTCTTGAGTATTGCTCAAGTGTTCGGGACCCGCAGCAGATCAGTTTAAAGGCAGACATAGAAGCAGTTCAGAGGTGAGCAGCTAGGTTTGTTACTGGTAGGTTCGACAAATGCGCGAGTGTCACACAAATGCTCCGGGAACTCAAATGGGAATCGCTGAAGGAAGGATGTTCTTTTCGAGAAATTCTGTTGAGGAAATTTAGAGGGTCGGAATTTGAAGAACAATACGTTTCGCGTAAAAATTACAAAGACAAGAAAAGAGAAATTAGGGCTCGTACATAGGCATATAGATATCTTTTTCTCTCTTTTTATTTGGGAATGGAATAGAAAGGAAATGCCTAGTAGTGGTACAGCGTGCCCTCCGCCTCGAGCATTATTGTGGATTGCGGAGTATATATGTAGATGTAGAGAACACACAGTTCAGCAGGAGAGAGTATGACATGGCAAGATGCCGTTATAGAGATGTCGACAAAGATGAAAGATAGTATAACTGCACAAGATAATGATTTAACCAAACAAAACCAGGAATTGAAAACATAATAGAGACAGAATATGGAAAACGAAACCAGGAATTAAAACAAATGAAAACTCAAAACCAAGAAATAAAAGGAGATATTCATCAAGTTAAAGTTCACATGGAGGATGACTTAGCACGGATTGATAACCAGATCACACAAATAAATAAAGACGAAAAAGAGGCTAGAGACAAGATAAATACATTATCGCAAGGCCAACAGGAACTGACGTAGACAAAGTCCAATTTGACATCGTCAATAGAGATAGGAAAGTTGAACGTTTTACAAAAAAGGTGACACGTACAGCTATTAAAACCACTGAAGAACAGTCCATCCGAAGTACAGTAACGATAGTCGCTTTAAAATGGTATGAACAGCGTATAAATAAAATGGAAACAAAGACGAAAGAACAGCTGTAAAAATTCAGAGCTAATCCAAAGGATTCAGGAAAAAATTGAGTCCGACTGTACTTGTAGTGCAATGACTGATACATCAAGTAATCATTCAGTAGAAAAACAGACATAAGCGAAAGTTAAACAGAACGAAAGGAAAACGGAAGTAACACCCGCGGAAGCAAGATCGAAAGTAGTTAAAATATTAACTTAGGATGTGCCGCAAATACACACAGAATACGCGGAAACTCGCGGAATGTACAACCAGCCACTACCAATAACACAATTTGTCAATACTTCGTATGCAGCACCAAAAGCAAGAAATGAGCAACATTATTGTACGACCTTGCAACGATATGAAATTAACACACGATACGCAACAGGGATCATGGAGATGATTATTGTGTTGTCACAACACAAGCAAGAGAGCTAACGGATACAGCAATGTCCATAGGCTAGATTTTGTATGCACTAACATGTCAAAACCTGTGGCATAGGTAACGCAGAGAGTTGCACAAAACGGCACATCTTATCATCAGTTTGGGACCTTATTTTTGAATAGATATTGGTCAAATGAAACACAGAATAAAATCAAATACGAATTATTACAGACGGCATCTTAGGAGAAATAAGCCGAGAAAGGTGTAGTCAAATTTTTTGACATCATGGACATAAGGAACCAATGCTTAGACAGGCCGTACAGCAATGGAAAACTGATGGAAATTTATGTAGAATGAAACTACACATGAAATATCAGCAATCGGCAGTTGGAAAGTATGAAGATGTTGAGGGTTTTAAGGAAGTGTTGAGAGAACTAGAATTCATGTTCATAGAGAAAGAACATAAAGAAAATAAATATAAAAGGGAAAGTCAGACGGAGAGGCCCAGAAATGAATATTACAGTAATTTGAACCATAATAATAATGAAAATTTCAAACCATTTAATAACACAAACAATAACAATTTTCAATCATGAAGCAATGGAGATTATGTAGAAAAAGGGAACAATGGCGGAAACTGTGGGAATATAAATAACGGATGCTATAATAATAACAATGGGTACGGAAATTCATATCGAGATGGATATGTATTCAGAAACCAAAACAATGAGGGATATATTGATAGAGGGTGAAAGGGCACCTGGCGAGACCAGGGCTCAAACAGCTTTAATGGAAACACGCGGACAAGGGCAATCAAAGAACACCCTAATGTACAAGTTAGGCCGGGCATGGATATTTGTGCCGTCCTAGTTCGTAAGTAGTTCATAAGTAATTTGTAAGTTTAGGGACTGAAGACCCCGTAGTTAAGTCCCATAGACTGTACAAACATTTTTTTTACAAACAAGTTAGGCCACCAAATCCAGAAAAACGTAAGGATTGACCATGAAACACAGAGGGGGATAGGCAATACACTGACGACACAGAAGCACAACAAAATCAAAACATTCATTGTATTCAAATAAATAAATCAGATACAATTCAATCAGATCATAACACTAAAAGTTTAAACCAATAAAATAAACTTCAAAATTCAAACTACAATGTAACTTCAGAACACACAGAAGCACAGTTCAAAGCATGGGAAGATAGCATTAATTGGTTAAATTCCGAAAGGGAAAACAAGTTGTCACCTCTTCCTAAAATTAGAGAAATTACAGATGAGGAATACTCACAGGGTTGGTCGATGTATTCGACGAAACCAACAAGGATAAAAACAAGTCACAAAACAGGCAAATGACAGAAAGGTAGAAACAAAGACGCCACAACTGACACGTAATGTATATACCGCAAATAATTACGAAGATATTGAAACTGATTACATAAGGGAATGTTTTGAAGCCAGAGAGAAATAGAGAGAAGTGTTAGATAGAAACACTGCAGAGGAGAATCATCAGATACCATCTCCATCCCGTTCGGTAACTACAACTTCAAGATAACGACAGAGAGTATTGCCACGTTGAGGCAGCACTGAGGGTAAAACAAAATGATTTGAAGATCAATGGAACGCTGGTTGCATCCAAGTTGAACTTCACACACAAAAAAACGTATACCACAGACATTGTGTCACGATCATAATCTACGAGGACGAGAGAATAATAGTTACGTTGCAAGTATTGCAAAACAACAGTACATTGGGTACCATCATCATTTCAGTACACAATTGCGAAGACAGTCAGATCCCAAATTCTTTATATTCCATAAATAAATCCCTGAGAAGAAAAGAAGACAGAAGACAGAAGCGAAGAAAGAAGACAGAGGACAGAAGATGGGCAGAAAATTGAGATGCCTTTCTCGCCTATCGTAGGACAAGTAATAAAAGTCTTTCCACAATCATTGTAACTAAATGGAAACTGATCCAGCAAGTCTCGCACTTACATCATCACGAAAAATGATCAACATAAAGCAGACTCTTCTACCACAAAACCAACATCGAGATCTTGTCATAGTGGTTCAGGTGTGGTGGAAGAGTTACATCATCTCTTCAATACATTAGCTGATGGTCGTCAGCTGCTGTCAACTGGAGGCATAATTCCACTAAGTTGTGCCTCGACGATGATAAAACCCAGCATCGCATGTGATGAATCTACTGTAAGAATCTCACTCGTCTAATGCTCCAAAACTGTTTATTAGTATATGATCAAAAAGGTCAGTACTCCTTTGACGGTAGGCTAGGGTTACACAAGAACAAAAGACACGCACTTAAAAGTCCACTGGTTTACAGTGGTTACAATTCCAGTTCCTCGATCCCGGACGTCAGTTCGTTCGTCCCCAGTCGGCAGCGGTGCTGCTGAACCCGATGGTTGCTGCCGCCAACTTATATTTCGCGTAGTGATCATAAAGACAAAATAATAGCATTTAGGACTCATATGGAGGCATATAGGCATTCCTTTTTTCCTCGTTCTATTTGAGAGTGGAATAGGAAAGGAAATGCCAAGTAGTGGTGCATTGTACCCTCCGCCACGCACCTTACGATGGATTGCGGAGTATGTATGTAGATGTAGATGGCGTCCTTGGCGGCGCGGCTGGTCGGCTGAGCATCGGCGACGGCGGCGGCGACGTCGGAGGGCGGAGGCGTGACAGGTCCTTCGGCTGGCGTCCGATTGCCGAGGCAAGTCGGTGCTCGTCCTTAAATATGCACGCGGAAGGATATTTTAGTGCCCTAGCTCCGCGATCACGTGCACGGCGGACGGGAGTAGGTCCAGTTTTACGGCGCCATCTCGTCGTGCTGCTAGCGCCGCCAGCGGACTCGTAGAGGCTCGTGGATTGCTCGCCTAGCTGCCCGGCAACCCAAGACGCCTTTGTGATGTGTGTGTTGCCGCTGTCGTAGGCGGACAGGTCATCCCTCCCCTCCCCCACCCCTGGGGGGGGGGGCTGAGAGAGAACAGCTCATGTCGACATCGGAAAGCAGGATTGGCTCCGCGTAGCTAGGCACGTTGTCGACGTCCATGAGCATTTGTGCCTGGAGTGTGGGTTGATCCGCCGGCGGGAGTGTTGGTGGCATGGTGACGGGGCGCTGGACCTCTCTGGAACAGGCAACGTCTGTGAGCTGTCTGCATGCGAAGTGGCTGAGACACGTGTTCACAGCTGGTTTACATGCTTGCGGCACATACCGCTCGTGGCGAGGGTGACTTCCACCATGGCTCTGCCAAGCAGTTTGGTGATCGTCGCAGGGAGCCACTACCGTCGTCCGCTGGGAAAAAAACGAGGGCCCAGACGGGTTCCTACAGAGCATATCGGTGCGTGATTGGAGAGTGTGAATGGGGCTGGGAATTATGTGGATGGGTGATAGAGAGTTTGATTCTGTGCGCCCGTCCATGCAATTTCTCCACTTGTGAGGTACCATTATGAGATGTGAAACGATAGGATGCAAGGAAAATGGTGACGGCGTCCTCTAGAGGATGGTCATGGGCGAATTTGGCTAAGTGCTGTTTAAAGGTAAGAACACAACGTTCTGCTAGGCCGTTGGAGGTAGGATGGAAAGGGGCCGCGTGGAGGAGCTCTATGCCATTTGCGTCACAAAAGGAGCGGAACTCAGCGGAGGTGAATTGGGGCCCGTTGTCTGTGACAATAATCTCCGGAAGGCCCTCTATGGAAAATATAGTGGCCAAGGCTTGGATGGTGTGACGGGAGGAGTTACCAGCCATACGGAAGACATATGGGAAACCAGTACCATCGTCAATTGTGATGAGCTATGTATGTCCCAGGAATGGGCCGGCAAAATCCATATGCAGACGGGACAATGGTTTTGCCGGTCAGGGGAAGAAACGGCGATGGGGGGGACGCCTGCTTGCTTCTGCAGGTGACACACCCGGCGACCATGTGAGTGACGGCTGCATCGAGACCTCGCCAGTAGATGTGCTGCCGAGCCAGGCGTTTGGTGAGGACCACGCCCCAGTGGCCTTCGTAGAGCAGGTCCAACACTCTCTTCTGCAGTGATGCAGGAATCACAACCCGCGTACGTTGGTTTTCACCTTGGAGCAAGAGAACTCCACGCAGCATCGACAATTCACGGCGCTGGTGCCAGTATGCCCGTACTTCAGGATTGGTGATCTGGCAACGATCGGGAGGCCAAAACTGTTAGACCAAGACCTTAAAAATTGGGTTGTCTGCAGAGTGACGCGCCACCAGTGAGGCATCCAACGGCATTTGGGCAAGGGCTTCTTTCGCTGCCGTGTCTAAGTGAAAACAAACCTTGGGGTCCTTGTTGAAATCTGGTCCTGACCCACTGGTAAGCGAGACAATATGTCGGCATTTGCATGATGAGCGGTGGGGTGATATTTTAGGTCATACGAATAGGCAGACAAGAAAAGAGCCCAGCGCTGTAGGCGATGGGCTGTTTTTGTGGGGACTGAAGCAGAAGCTCTAGAAAGGGGAATCAGCGGCTTGTGGCCGGTAATCAAGGTAAAAGGTCTCCCATAGAGATAGTCATGGAATATTTTGATCCCATATATGATGGCTAGTGCCTACTTCTGGCTATAACTGCGTTTTGCCGATGACAAGGTCTTAGAGACAAAAGCAAGGAGCCGTTCTTTTCCATTGACCACGTGTAACAAATCGGTCCCTGTGCCATAGTCAGAAGCATCGGCTGCGAGAATGAGGGAAAGAGAAGGGTCGTCGCAGTGAGACACGTGGGGCGCAAGAAAGGCCTGTTTGAGGGTCTCAAAAGCCTTGGCACATGCTGGGGACCAATTCAACCGAAAGGGAGGCGGTTATATTGATATTAACCGAAAGGTGTATTTATGACCAGCTTTTTTCCGGGAATCGGTATGCACTGGAAGCTGGAGGTTAGCATCTTTTAGGTCAATTTTTGCGAAGATCTTGGCCCCTACCAAACGTGCCAGAATATCCTCCACTTTGGGACTAGGATAAGAATCCACTACCGATTAGGCATTGATGGTATTAGAAAAATCGCTACAGAGTCGTAGACCACTACTGGGTTTCTCGATCAGAACTATAGGCGTGGCCCACAGACTGTTAAAGACTAGGGTAAGAAACCCCCTGTCTTGTCAACGCTGTAGTTCGAGGCGCAGCTTGTCCCAAAGGGCAAAATGGACATTTCGTGCCTTGAAAAATTTGGGGACCGCTGATGGAAGCAGTGTGATGTAAGCTTCATAATTGGTTACGCCTGTGTCGGTCGGAGAAACCACTGAGCTAAAACGGTTAAATAAGTCATCCAGGAGGTTGGACACGCCAAGAGAATGAACAGTGGGGGCTGAGTCATGGATCTCCAAACCCAAGGCTCCGAAAAGTCCATACCCAACAGATTAACTGCCCCAGGCGTGTTAACCACCGAGATACATGCCTGAATGGCGCGGGTGCCGTACTGAACCGGCGCTGTGAACTGACCCTCGAAATGTACCACATCATTGCTGTAGGAACGCATCTGGAAATCCACCGGCCTGAGAGGGGTGGGGGTGCCAACTTGTTGGTACAAGCGCCAATCAATGATGGTAGCCGATGACCCGGTATCTATCTGTAGTCGGAGGGGACCTCTTCTGTGGAGACTATGAGAGAAGGGCACTGTCTAGGTGCTCAACCAGAGCATAGTCTACCGCCATTTTGGATGCCTTACAGACGTCGGCCTTGTGACCAGTTTTGCCTCAGGCGGAACATTTAGCTCGCTGGAAACGACACTCCTTCCGGGGGTGGGGGGCGGGGGGTCACAAAACACTGGCTACAGGAGGGGAGCTGCTGATACCGGCGCTTGGGGGGGCTGGGCCGAGTATGTCATATGCCAGTCCGGTCATGCGGGGAGTAGGTTCGGCACGTGGGCTTTGCTGCAAAAACCTGAGACTGATCGTGGAGTGCTGAAGCTGAGCGTACTGATTGTTCAAAGGCGCGGATGATCGGCAAACATGCGTCTAAGGAAGGGTCCTTCAATTTTAGCAGGTCTGCACGAAGAGCATAATCTGGAGAATGAACCAGGATCATGTCCCGCACTAAACTAGCAGCATAGGATCTTTCACAAGTCGGGTTGAGGCACACAGAACGACAGTCCCTAGAGAGGCCTTGTAAACGACGATCCAGTCCCTATATGATTGTCCAGCTAATTTTTGGCAGTTGAAAAACTTATGGCGGGCAGCCGCGACGTGAATTTGCGAGTCTATATAATCAGAAAGGCTGGATCTCACCTGATCATATAGAAGGGCATGGGGTTCCGTTTCCGGATTGAGGTGTTCCACCAGCCGGTAGGTCTCTGGAACGACGTACGCGCGCTGCTACTCGCTACTGGCGATGCCTTGGCCCAAGAAGTGTTGCTCCAGTCGTGCGACGTAGTTGGCCCATGGCTCCAGCTTGAGGTCTAACGGTGGTAACGCCGGGGCCTCTGGACGGGCGTCCTTGACCATGGTGTCAATGCGGGAGATACGGCTGCAGATGCCCGTCGGCGTCACGGCCATAGCGGTCACCCTCTCAGTGAAGGCCACAAAGGCCTACTGCATATGATGCAGGGTACACATTAACTGGGAAATCACATCAAATTGCTCAGTCATCTTCTACACAGTAACACTGTGGAAAAAACTACCTACGGTGGTTGCCGCACAAGATAGGCTCACGCAAGACGAAAAAAAAAACCACTCCTCGTCGCCACTGATGAATCAACTGTAACAGTCTCACTCGTGTAATGCTCCAAAACCGTTTATTAGTATGTGAACAAAGAGGTCAGTAGTCCTTGGACGGTAGGCTAGCGTTACATAAGAACAAAAAAACACGCACTTAAATGTCCACTGAAGTTCCAATAAGTTTCAATTACAGTTCCTCGATCCCGGACGTCAGGGTGGCGACCTATAGTTCGTCCGTCCCCAGTCGGCGGCGGTGCTGCGGAACCCGATGGCGTCCTTGGCGAGGCGGCTGGGCGACTAAGTAACAGCAGCGGCGGAGGCGTGACAGGTCCCTAGGCTGGCGTCCGACTGCCGAGGCGAGGCGGTACGCGTCCTTAAATATGCACGCGGAAGGATATTTTCGTGCCCTAACTCCACGATCACGTCTACGGCGGACGGGAGTAGGTCCCGTTTTACGGCGCCATCTTGGCGTGCTCCTAGCGCCGCCTACGCACTTGTAGAGTCCCGTGGATTGCTCGCCTAGCTGCCAGGCAACCCGCGACGCCTTTGTGTTGTGCGTGTTGCCGCTGTCGTAGGCGGACAGGACAGCATGCTATAGTACTGTTGTCATAACGTACATCACACTAAAGTCAGTCGACGAAATTCCACAACTACAGTGGATCGTTAGAAAAGAAATCAACGAATATAGCAGAACAATAAACGAAGTGAAAACGTAAGAAAGTGAGTGATAGTGAAAATAAAAACAATTCATTATTAAAAGACACGTGTGTAACGTCGATAATTAGTGATTTGTGGAACGAAAAATAATAATAATACAATAACTATCTTCTTATATAATTTATCTATGTAAAGTAACATTACACTTTCTATATTGATAATTTATTTTATAGATTTGATTGTAAATTTTAAAACAATGTTTTTTGTAATGTTACCTAACATTGTCTATTTAAAATTTTGTAAAAAACTAACTAATAATGAGGAATTACAATGTAGAGCATCTTTTTCATTCTTTGATTGAAGTACAGGGACACAAATAAATAAAACCAATTCTATAATTAAAACAGAGAAACACAAAAAAGCTCTTGCAAACATCATGCAAAGTGAACTAAAAATGTTGTTGTTGTGGTCTTCAGTCCGGAGACTGGTTTGATGCAGCTCTCCACAATACCCTATCCTGAGCAAGCCTCTTCATCTCCACATAAGAACGGCAACCTACATCTGTCTGAATCTGCTTACTGTATCTATCTCTTGGTCTTCCTCTGTGGTTTTTACCCCTCACACGTCCCTCCAACGCTAAATTCACAATCCCTTGATGTCTAAGAATGTGCCCTACCAATCTATCCCTTCTTTTAGTCAAGGTATGCCAGAAATTTCTTTTCTCCCCAATTCTGTTCAGTACCTCCTCATTAGTTACGCGATATTTCTGTAGCACCATATTTCAAAAGCCTCAATCCTCTTCCTGTCCGCACTGTTTATCGTCCATGTTTCACTCCCATACAAGGCAACACTCCATATAAATGCCTTCAGAAAGGACTTCCTTAGGCTTAAATCAATATTCGATGTTAACAAATTTCTCTTTTTCAAGAACGCTTTTCTACCCATTGCCATTCTGCATTTTATATCCTCTGTACTGCGACCATCATTTGTTATTTTACTGCCCAAGTAACAAATATCATCTACCTCCTTTATTGCTTCGTTACCTAATCTAATTCCTTCAGCATCACCTGATTTTCTTAGACTGCACTCCATTACTCTAGTTTTGCTCTTGTTAATGTTCATCTTATATGCACCTTTCAGCACACTGTCCATTCCGTTCAGTTGCTCTTCCAGGTCCTTTGCTGTATCTGACAGAATTACTATGTCGTCGGTAAAACGCAATGTTTTTAATTCTTCACCCTGAACTTTAATTCCTTCACCAAATTTCTCCTTGCTTTCCTTTATAGCATGCTCAATGTACAAAATGAATAACATTGGAGAAATGCTACAACCCTGTCTTACTCCCTTTCCAACCACTACATCCCTTTCATGCCCTTCAACTCTGACCAACGCTGTCTTGTTTTTGTACAAGTTGTAAATAACCTTACGTTCCCTATACTTTACTCATGCTTGTTTCAGAATTTGAAAGAGTTTATTCCAATCAACATTGTCAAAAGCCTTCTCCAAATCTACAAAAGCTAGAAATGTAGGTTTGCCTTTTCTTAATCTATCTTCTAGGATAAGCCGTAAAGTGAGTATTGCCTCCCGTGTTCCTACATTTCTCCTGAACCTAAACTGATCTTCCCCGAGGTCAGCTTCTACCAGCTTTTCCATCCTTCTGTACATAATTCGTGTTAATATTTTGCAACCATGACTTATTAAACTGATGGTTCTGTAGTTTTCACACCTGTCTGCACCTGCTTTCTTTGGTATGGGAGTTATAACATTTTTCTGAGGGTATTTCACATGTCTCATACATCATACACACCAGGTGAAACAATTTTGTCATGGCTGGTTCTCCCAGAGACTTCAGGAGCTCTGAGGGAATATCATCTACTCCAGGGGCCTTGTTTCGACTTAGGTCTTTCAGGGCTCTGTCAAATTCTTCTCTCAGTACAGTATCTCCTATTTCATGCTCATCTACTTCTTCTCCCCTTTCTACAATATTGCCGCTAAGTTTATTTCCTTCATAGAGCCTCTCTATATACTCTTTCCACCTTTCAGCTTTCCCTTCTTTGCTGAGAACTGGTTTTCCATCAGAGTCCTTGATATTCGTAGAGCTGTTTCTCTTATCTGCAAAAGTTTCTTTTATTTTCCTGTAGGCTGTATCTATTTTTCCCCTATGTATACATTCTTCTACATCCTTGCATTTGCCTTCTAGCCACTCCTGCTTAGCCATTTTGCACTTCCTGTCAATCTCATTTCTTAGTTGTCTGTACTTCATTTTGCCTGTTTCATTTACTGCATTTTTTATACTTTCTCCTTTCATCGATTAAATTTAGTATCTCCTGTGATATCCAAGGATTTTTTGTAGGTCTTGCCTTCATACCTATTTTGTCCTCTACTGCCTTCACTATTTCATCTCTCAATGCTACCCATTCCTCCTCTACTGTTTTATTTTCCCCCGTTTCTGTCATTTGTTGCCTGAAGCTCCCTCTGAAATTCTTAAGAACTTCAGGTTCCTTCAATTTATCCAGGTCCCACCTCCTTATTTTCCTACCTTTTTGTAGTTTCTTCAGTTTCAGCCTACAGTTCATAACCAACAAGTTATGGTCAGAGTCTATATCTGCCCCTGGGTATGTCTTGCACTTTAAAACCTGGTTCCGAAATCTATGTCTTACCATTATAAAATCTATCTGGTACCTCCCTGTGTCCTGGTCTCTTCCACGTATACAACCTCCCTTTGTGATTCTTAAACCAGATGTTTGTTATAACTAAATTATGTTCCGTGCAAAATTCTACCAGGCGGCGTCCTATTTCATTCCTTTTGCCCAGACCATATTCACCTACTATCTTCCCTTCCCTTCCTTGTCCAACTACCAAATTCCAGTCTCCCATAACAATTAAGTTTTCCTCTCCCTTAATTGTCTGAATAATTTCCTTTAGCTCCCCATATATTTCTTCAATTTCCTCATCATCGGCAGAGCTAGTTGGCATATAAACCTGTACTACTGTGGTCGGTGTTGGCTTCGTATCTATCTTGACTACGATAATGCGATCACCGTGTTGCTCATAGTAGTTTACCCGCATTCCTATTTTGTTATTCATTATCAGACCTACTCCTGTAATACCCCCAACTGATTTTGTATTTATAATCCTGTACTCGCCTGACCAGAAATCTTGTTCCTCTCTCCGCCGAACTTCACTAATCCCACTATATCTAACTTCAACCTATCCATTTCCCTTTTTAAATTTTCTAGCTTGCCTATCCGATTAAGGGATCTAACATTCCACGCTCCGATCCGTAGAATGCCAGTGTTGCCTTTTCTGATGATCACATCCTCCTGAGTAGTCCCCGCCCGGAGATCCGAATGGGGGACTATTTTACCTCCGGAATATTTTACCCAAGAGGATGCCATCATCATATGTTCATTCAGTAGAGCTGCATGTCCTAGGGAAAAGTAACGGCTGTAGTTTCCCCTTGCTTTCAGCCGTTCGCAGTAACTGTGTGGCAAAGCCACATTAGCTGATGTTACAAGGCCAGCTCAGTCAATCATCCAGACTGTTGCCCCTGTAACTACTGAAAAGGCTGCTGCCCCTCTTCAGGAACCACACGTTTGTCTGGCCTCTCCACAGATACCCCTCCGCTGTGGTAGCACCTACGGTACGGCTATCTGTTTCGTTGGGGCCATCAAGCCACCCCACCTCGGCAATGTCTGTGGTCCATGGGAGTGGGAACTAAAAATAATAAAATAAAATTAACCATAAACGACACATACATTACCATTGTACACCAACGAGTTTAGAGAGATAAATCATTTGTAAAATTGACTTATGAAAAACAGAAACATATAATGGCAATGAAAGAAAGAAAAAAAGCACTATTATGAAAGTTAATTTATCCTATAAAACGAAATAAAATGCTGTAAATAGTAGTTGCATCTATATAGAAAATAAGAAATTGTAAAATTGTTAGGAATGGCTCGATAATAATTATGAATCGTCAATTTTGCCTGTTTTTATTAATGTTTTCCTCGGCATTAACAAAATCCCAGACAAAAAATTTGTCGCAAGGGGAGGGATATGTAAGGAGTCCTGTTATCCTTACTGTCATTTCCAGCATATTCCGACCTCAAAATCACATTATACCTGTCAATACGAATCATTTGAATGCAAACTCAATGGGGTATAGACATTTTCAATGATAATAATTACAGTTTGACATGCAAATTACGAGATCATGTCGCAAATGCAATAAGATAATCGAGACTGACACATACTTGTTAACAAACATTTGTTTTTCTAAAGCGAGGTGAGGCGCCCACGTGGCAGTGATTTGCGACAATATCACCCTGGGCATTTTGCGCCCAGAAAGCCACTGCCTTCTTGGCGAAGTATGGATGCTTTAAAATCCTTCTAAAAGCTAGACAATGCCACACTCAACAAAGCATGTTTAGGTAGTTGGAACTTTTAGTGGACGGAAGCAAATTCCAAACTGGCGCCATCGTGTTTGAGAGAAAATACTTAAAAAAGATGTTAGCGGATTCACTATTGGCCGGCGGGTCATATGGCATTTTAAGACACACTATCCGATTGGTAGGCGAGCCACTGATGGGGAAGCGCCAGCGCCATCGGAAGATGTACACAAGCAGAATGAGAAAAATTAAGGCAGACTCACTCTCTCGCCCACGCCGGCTGAGTGTGTCGTCGCTAGCGGTGCGACGCTCTCATAGCGATTTTTGTGCAAAGAGTATTGCACTGTAAGGAGCACCTCTGTCGCGGAGTAGATCTTAGCGAATCTCCAATGGAGAGTACTAAGGACTATACGTTGTTAATAGTGTTGATCGAGATACTTGATATCCGGTATGAACATAAACAGATTGTATTACTTAACACTTGCGTGTTCATTTTTGAGCGACAACACGGTGGGTTAGATTGATAATGATGTACCACACCAATTTATAGCCAGACTGACATTTATAGGTCGTTCTTGACTTCAGCAAGACGTAGGGAAAGTGTGATTGGCAGTCTAGTCGATCGAGACAGACAATATTTAGTTTTAAATCAGCGAAGACGCAGCTACCAGCCGTCGGCGCAGTTAATGATGTTGCGTAACAGTTTTTACGCTGTAACAGCCTTGAACGTAAACTGACGAAATTAAATTAATTTTTAAGTCAAGTAGGCGCAGTTCTTCAGCCATTTTACCCACTTTACTTTATTTTGAAATTGTTTATACGTTTCAGCAATACTGTCATTCTATCCAAAACTTGGAAATTGTACAAATTTAACTTGTTTCTTTATTCATTTGAGTTTTCGTAAAAGTAAATAAATCCAAATTTAAAATCGCTTTTTTATTTCAGTATCTAGCGACATTACTTTCGTCCCTGAACTAATCCTCACTATTTGCAGTTTGTTAATTTTAAGATTTTTTTTATTTTTATTTTTATTTATTTATTTTTTTTTCTTTTTTACAGGAGATGTCATCTACGTCTATCTTTACACCGATTGTAGGTAGGTAAGGAGCATCTTTGTGACTTCTATGTGACATGCTGTCGCGGCGTAGCGGCCGAGCACATTGATGCGCGATGCCGTTCCCCGTCGGTGGTTCGAATCCCCCCTCGGGCATGGATATTTGTGCCGTCTTTAGTATAAGCTAGCTCATAAGCAGTTTGTAAGTTTAGGGACTGATGACCCCTCAGTTAAGTCCCATAAACTTTACAAACATTTGAGCATTTTTGTGACATGCTGTTGATGTCTTCCTTGCAGGAGCCTGCTGGCCGCGGTGGCCGAGGGGACTAAGGCGCTCCAGTCACGGTCTGCATGGCCACTACGGTCGGGAGTTTGAATCCCCCCTCGGGCATGGATATTTGTGCCGTCCTAGTTCGTAAGTAGTTCATAAGTAGTTTGTAAGTTTAGGGACTGATGACCCAGTAGTTAAGTCCCATAGACTATACAAACATTTGAACATTTTTGCAGGAGCCTCTGGTACAGTAAGTACTCAGATCATTCTGTTGTGCACTATAAATAGTTGGAAGAGTAGAATAAAAATCTCAACAGCATAGGTTTCGTGTTAGAGCATCTTATCAACTGTCCCTGTGATGGCGTGTTCCGGAAGCGATGATTGGCTCAGCAGGCATTCCGCTGTCGGTGGGCAGTAAGGACTTGCTGTGTTTACATCGCAGCTGCGGCTGGCCAAGCGCTATGTTGATGACTTTAACGCCGTAGAGCGTTTCTTCGTGCATTCAACTTAGACTAACCATGTCAGAAGTTGTAAGGGTTGATACATTGAATTTTATGTTCGATAAATGCTTCGATAGACCTAGTTTATTTGAAGTAGAGAATTTCATAGAGGAATTTGTGAAGATAGCAGAGGAAGACATAATTGGAATTTACCCATAGAAACTGCACCTGCACTGCGAGAGAAGGCCAAATAGGTGCAACAGAAGCCGAACGACACAGCAGGAAAAACACGTGACAGCAGCCAGAAAATCGTGAAAAAGTCTCGGACGGATGACTCATTCGGTGGCGTCACATAAATGTCAGGAAAAGCCGTGAATACGAAAGCGGCGTCAGAAACTAAAGGGAACAGTGATAAACAACCACATGACCCCACTCAGTGGAAAAAAGAAAAACGGAGAGGAAACGTTTCTCAAAACTAGTCTGACGAGAATGAAGATACCAATCGAGACCAAGAATTATGGAGACCAATGATTAAATGTCACGAAAAGAATGACGAGAAGGAACCTAAGGACAATAGACACTCCACTCCGCGAGAAACAGCAGTACCTGATGACCTAGACTTCTATTAAACTAATAGAGTGCGTAGGAAGATGTAAAGAAAGATAGAAAATATGGTAGAAAGAATGATAGAATTACAGAAAGTTAAGAATTTAAAAACAAAAATCGATCAGTGCCAATTTATGGCGGAATTAGAAACATATCGGATAGCCACAATAAACATCAACAAGATAAGGAGCGCACTCAAACTGCGAATCGTCCAGGACGTGATATATGCTGCAGATATAGACGTCATTATGTTGCAAGACGTGACAGATGCTATTGATCTGGATCAAATAACAGGATATTACTATATTCCTAACCCTGACTACACTACTGAACTGGGAACAGCCATATTAACCAAAGAAGGTATTATAGTCCGGAAAACAGAGAAACTACCTGACAGAAGGAGAATAGCGGGTACAATATACAACATCAGAACCATCAATGTCTACGCGTCTTCAGGAACCGGGAAAAGACGTCAACGTGAAGAATTTTTGAAAGACGGAATAGCACTGCTGTTTGGGACGGGACATGATCATGTAATTTTTGCCGGTGACTTTAATTGTGTCCTACACCCAAAGAATGAGACACCAAACTATAACAAACCAGTGGAGTTTGAAAGCATTGTAAATGAGTTAGGACTTATTGACACCTGGGAACACACACATAGCAACATGCCAAGCTAATCACTCTGCAAGTAGTTTAGATTGGATATACGCATCAACTGATCTTAAGGAGCGTCTCCTACAGTCGGAAATATGGCCAACCGTCTTCTCTGACCATGCAGATTTTATGTGTACTATTAATTTGGAGAAACAAGGGACCTATTAGGCCCGAGATCAGTGGAAACTAAACGTTAGCTACTTGCCGGCTCCAGGATGTCGTGAACCATTTGACATACGTGGGAAGCATGCTAAAAACGGTTACATCAGTACAGCTCGCCGATCAGTTGGAAGATAAAATGCACTAAACCGGCAATAACGAGAACCATGAAAAATTTCTCTCGAGAGAAGAATGACTGGCAGAAGAAAACAGTCGAATTTTATGTTCAGTATCTGGAGGAATTGTATAAACTGGATGCAACGAGAATTAAAAATTATGCGGAGATGAAGAGAATTCAGGCTAAAATAATTGATTTGAAAAGGAAACAGCTTGAAGGATGCAAAATACGGTCAAGACAGCACAATACCGTCCAAGACGAAACAACTTCCGTATACCACTTCATACAGGAACATAAAAGGAAAGCCAGAAAAATTCTTATCTAATTGAGGGTAATGGACGATTATTGACAAATCAACGCGACATGAAGGAAGAGAAACAGAGGCATTTTACAGAGCTCCTAGCCACTAAACCAACAGACGAAACGGCACAAAAGGACTTCACGGCACGGGTACCAGGAAGACTCAGTCCGGAAGAGGCAAACAGCCTTACTGCCGAAATCACTGAAGAGGAAGTGGAAGACGCGATACTCAGAAGTCCAAAAAGTAAATCACCTGGACCTGACGGTGTCCCGGCAGAATTGTATCAAACTTTCAGACAAAAACTGCTCAATAAACTAACGTACATATGTAATGAACTTACGAACCATAGCACCAACATTCTCAAAGAATTCTGCGAGAGGACCGTGGTTCTCGTCCCAAAACCACAGCAGGCAAGTCCATCAGCAATCTCAGGCGTAAAGAGTAATTACAGAATCTTCATGCAAAACCTGATGCAACGTCTTCGTGCAGTAACAAACACTGTCAAAGGACCCTTGCAAAGGAGTGTGGGCAAAGAAAGAAAAAAATTTCACGCCTCAAGTGACTACAGAGCCATAATAGCGATAGCAGATACATGTAAAATTCGATGTTCAATAGTATCACTTGATTTTCAACAAGCATTCGACAGAGTCAATCACGATTATCTTTACAATACCATGAGAGCGATGAATTTTCCTCAACAATTCATCGAGATGGCAGGGAATCTGCTAAAGAATGGCATATCGAAAATAATATAAATGGGCAATTATGCAGCCCAATAAAGACCAATAGCTCTGTCAGGTAAGGGTACCCCTTGTCCGTGTTACTATTTGCTATAGCCATCGAGCCTCTTTTATGCAGGGCCCTACTCGAACGCAAGCTCTGCAGGATTACTGATACATGGACAAAATAGTATTTGCAAATTATATGTTCACTATGTAGGACTTCTAGTAAGGAGCGAACAGGAGCTACAAACAGCACTTGACATTATTGAGAAGTATGAACTAGCATCTGCTGCCAAACTCAGTAACGTTAAGTCAGGAATTATGACCATTGTACATGGCAATAACATCAGAGCGGAAGGACAACATACGGAAATGGATAAATTGAAATGTCTAGGTATAGTTTACACAACTTGGTGGCTCACCTTCTGGAAGAAATAGCCCCAATACGCATGGACCCGCCAGTAGATGTGCATCACATCCCGAACGAGCCGTAACATCTCAAATATTTTCTCAATGAATACAGCTACATTCGATGGACAGTTCCCCAGAGAAACATGCAACAAATACGAGAAGTGTAGAAAAGCATGATCGACAGAAAACAAAGAAACGTGATAGAACAGAAGTATAATCAGTTTAACTGGAAGAAGATATGAGAGAATATCCACGACCGACATTTACCTACAAATGTACGGTAAACTTGGTATTTAGCAGTAAATACGAAGATCTCGACGACTGCATGCCTACGTGCCATACACATGGCGGAATCACCAAATTGCAGGACGAGTAACTTGATCGATACAGACGAGCACAAATTTACACATGATAAAAACAAAGATATTTGGTGTTTTACTCGACATATACTAGCGCTTATGCTACGAACAGCAGATAAAGTTATAACACCAATGAAACTTTTACACCCCGAAGAATGTGCCGCACCCAAATGCCAAAAGGAATGCTGTCAACTTGTTTGTAGGACTTACATTATTCTACGTCCTTAGAAACGATGAGGAAAGCAAAAAAGTCTTTTTGATGTATTCGACAATACAACAACACCATTTAGAACAGATGAAAGATTATCGAATACAATATGCAAATTTTCTAAAGAAAACATTGACATAGATGTGAATGTCTTCATATTTTTTCATCATTTACTAATTTTGTTTTCTTTTAATAGAATAAAAATCTCTTAGTTATTTATTTATAAATAAAAGGAAATATTTTGAGTTTATAAACAGATTTAACTTTCCATTCCATTTTCGGTGTAGAAACGGCGATATAATTAATAACATGTAATATGCTTACCAAAGAAGCTCATTGGAAAAAAGAAGGAATACACCAGTTATTCTGGTACAGTTTTCAGTCATCTTCTATCAAATGGCAAAATTAGTTGAAACTCAGTTCTAAATTATATAAAATGGGAGAAATATTTCTGTTAACAAAAAGAAAAAAATAGAAAGAATTTATTTTAAAAAAAAGTGCGAAAAAAGAAAAAAGAGCGGCAAAAAATCGGATTCGTAGAAGAAGGTCGCGGATTAAACTCCACTCGGCGGCAAATTTGTTCTGCTCCTTGTCTATGCGTACACCTACATATTGTTCCCATAGGGATCATGAGCACAATACTACATTAATTACAGCACCCACGGAGGCTTTTAAACAATCTTTCTTTCCACGCTCAATACGTGAATTGAATGGGGAAAAAACTCTAATAACTAATACGGTTGGACGTATCCTTTGCCATGCACTTCACTGTGGTTTGCACTGTATTGATGTTGATGTACACTGACGTCACAATCAACCACAATATCATATAGAATGTTTTTAGTTTATATAAGCAAAAAAATAAAGGGTATTGAATGAAGTTCTGAACTAAAAACATTTAAAAACGGACTGTAGTTAATGCGTACTTGGGGACGTTTAGTATGTAAATTAAACTCACAGTTATTCGTGTTTGCACCTTATGGTCGTTCACAATCCCTAGTTTGCAAGATAATATGCTTGTTTTAAATAATGACGTCTCATGCTTATGTTGTGCAAATATAAATACAAAAGAACAGAAGTCAGTAGTGTACGCATTGCCAAGGAGCAAAAAAATATTTGCTGCCGGGCGGAATAGATCCCGCGAACCTTTCAATAAAACTCCGATCTATTATCGCTGAGCCAAACACCGGTTTCTAGTCAGACTCTCTCATAGGCAGGTGATAAGTTACATATGGTGATAGATCCGTATCAAAATTCCTTTTATTTCCTAAACGCTTAGCCATCTGGAGTTATATCTTACCATGCGCTACATATAACATAAATTTGGACGAATTCGGTGATGACGAGTAGGCGCCCTCTCCTTGTGAGTTACCGAAGTATTGGCTTTGTCTGCTCATTTCTTAGCATCAAAGTGTGCATAGCTATAATGAATGGAACACACATGACTTTTGATACACTGTTTCGGCCAATAAATTTTCCATTGTTGCTTCTCTGGATCATCCCTACAATACAGTATGACCTTGTATATGATGTAGTATTTCCTAACGCTCTCTGTTTTTTTTTTTTTTTTTTTTTTTTTTTTTTTTTTTTTTTTTTTTTTTTTTTTTTTGCGACTCCGTTCTGCTTTTAACATTTTATTAATATCATACTTGTTTTGTTTCCTTCTTAAATTTTGAAGAATTAACCTCATTCTTTAGGTGGGTTAAACATAACATGGAGACTTCCTTTTCCCCAGAACAATTAAAATTTCCTACTGGTAATCTGGATAGTGAATCAGCTAAAGTGTTTCCAGAATGAAACTTTCACTCTGCAGGGGAGTGTGCGCTGATATGAATCTTCCTGGCAGATCAAAATTGTATGCCAGAACCGGGACTCGAACCTGGGTCCTAGGTTGGAGTCCCGGTTTCGACACACAATTTTAATCTGCCAGGAAGTTTCATATCAGCGCACACTCCGCTGCAGAGTGAAAGTTTCACTCTGGAAGCACCTCTTAGGCTGTGGCAAAGCCATGTCTCCATCATATCCTTTCTTCCAGGAGTGCTATGTCCTGTAAGGTTCGTAGAAGAACTTCTGTGAAGTTTCGAATGGAGGAGGCGAGGTATTGGCAGAATTGAAGTTGTGAGGACGGGATCGTGAGTTGCGTTGGGATACCTCACTGGTGGTGCGCTTGTCCGCAAAAGGCAAAGGTCCCAGGTTCGAGTCCCGGTTCCGGCAAACAATTTTCAAATGTTCAAATGTTTGTACAACTTATGGGACTTAACTACGGGGTCATCAGTCCCTAAGCTTACAAACTACTTATGAACTAGCTAAGAATAAAGATGGCACAAATATCCATGCCCGAGGGGGGATTCGAACCCCCGACCGTACTGGCCGTGCTGACCGTGACTGGAGCGCCTCAGTCACCTCGGCCACCGCGGCCGGCCACACAATTTTAATCTGCTAGGAAGTTTCAACTACAGTGTTGTCTTCGCCTGGGAGGTACTCTAATGAGGAATCGTATTCCCGCAGTGCTATAGCCCACCTTGTTAATCTATTGTGGCTTAGTCTGCACTCCATAAGCAATGATAGGGCTTTATGATCTGTGAATACCTTCACTTTTCTTCCCATAATATAATATCTAAATTTCTTAAACGCCCAGACCTCCTCTTTCTCTGTCACTGAATACCCGCGTTCCCATTTGTTAAGTATTCTGCTAGCAAATGCAATCGTCCTTCTTTCTACAGAATCTTCTTTTTCAATAAATTGGAACAAATGTGCACCTAATCCATACTCTCAACTGTCTGTAGATACAGGGTGTCCCACTCAACTGTTTCACCCCAGATATCTCTGAAACTACAAGAGATATTGAAAAACGAGTTCCACGGTCATGAACGTACGGCAGGGGCTTATGAAATTAGGTACTATGAGACATTCTAAAACCCAAGAAAGTATTACTTTCAACACAAACTTGTGTTTTTTGTTAAATGGATACCCCATATTATTTCTTAAGCGATCACTAGAATGAAAAATCACAAAAAGAATGGCGTTGGTTACATCGCAATCCGTCAATTACATCCGGAGAAACTGCGAAGCGAAGTTGACGTTTGAAACACACGAGACGCGCTGCTAGCCAGTGTTCGAGACTCAAGCGAAACTCGCGGTTGAGTTTCGGACACGCGCTAGCACCGCGCCTCATGTGTTTAAAACGTCAACTTCGCTTCGCAGTTTCTCCTGATGTAATTGACACATTGCTATGCAACCAACGCCATTCTTTTTGTGATTTTTCATTCTGTTGATTGCTTAAGAAATAACACAGGGTATCCATTTAAAACAACACAAGTTTGCGTTGAAAATAATATTTATTTACGTGTTAGACCGTTTCACAGTACCTACTTTCATAAGTCCCTGCCGTACGTTAATGACCGTGAAAGTCGTTTTTTCAATACCTATTGTAGTTACAGAGATATATAGGATGAAACAGATGAGTGGGGCACCCTGTATACAAAAAGGAACATTTAAATCTGGGTGAGACAATACAATTCTGTTACATAGCTCATCTTTTTTTTCCCTTCCTACATTCATCAGTCCAACAGTCCACACCCATGGCGTATTTTTCTTATTAAATCTAACATGCATTTGCATTAAGTGCTTTATTGTTTGCAAATTTTCTATAGAATCCTGCTACTCCCATGAAGGCCTTTATTTGTATTCTATCCTTGGGGAAAATTTCTTACCGCCTCAGACTTTACAGGGTCGGGTTTAATGCCCTCCGCTGAAATTATGTTCCCTAAAAATTTTATTTCCCCTTTTCCAAATTCGGATTTTTCCATGATAGCACTAATATTGTTCTTTTCAAACTTTTATAATAGGCCCTGCTTGTTCCAAGAACTCGTAATGTTCTTTCAAAAAATGTTCAAATGTTTGTTAAGCTTATGGGACTTAACTACGGGGTCATCAGTCCCTAAACTTACAAACTACTTATGAACTACTTACGAACTAGGACGGCACAAATATCCATGCCCGAGGGGGATTCGAACCCCCGACCGTAGTGGCCGTGCTGACCGTGACTGTAGCGCCTCAGTCACCTCGGCCACCGCGGCCGGCGTAATGTTCTTTCCATGTTTTGGTAGCTATAACAATATCGTCTGTGTATACCGTTATTTTGTCAATTAATTCCTCCCCCAATATTTCATCTAACATTCATATAAAGGGCGATGATGAAAGTTTCAGACCAAATGATAGTATTCCGAAATGATAACATCTTCGTCCATATACGAAAGCAGTATACTTTCGACAACTTTTTACTAGAGGTGTTTGCCAGAAGCTGGAAGTCAAGTCTATACTGGTTAATATCTTGACATCATTTAAACTCTGAACAACCCCTCCAGTACTTCTGGCTTATCAATTTGTGGCAAAATTATTTTGTTTAAAGCTCTGGCATCTAATGTAACGCTTACTGAATTATCCTTCTTTGGGACAATGACAAGGAAACAGCAGTAATTCTATTTTCATATGTTTGTAAATCTATCGGACTCAACTGCGTGGTTATTAGTCCATAGCTTACAAACTACTTAAACTAAGGTAAACTAACATAAGGACAACACAACAATCCATGCCCGAGGGGGTATTCGTACCCCCAACGGCGAACGGACGCGCGCACCGCAGCACGGCACCCCAGTGTGCACGGTTAATCCGCCGCGGCGATTGCAGTAATTACTTTGTGATCTTTCTATAATTTCCCACTCAATCATTTTCTTTATTTCCTTGTCTACTGCTTCAATCTTTGATAATGGAACGGAATATAGCTTAAATCTGAATGTGTCGTGTGGTTTTACTTGGAGCCCATAATCATAATTATTCATGCATTTTTTAAATGCTTTCCTATGCTGTAGCATTATTTGCTCTAACTCCCTCGCTTCGTTTTCATTGACGCCCTGTATACTAGCGATGTTTTCCTTAATCGTGACTTTAATACTTCCCTCTTCTTTTACAATATCTTTCTCCTGGTTCCAGATTCCAACACATGTTTTCTCTTATTATATGTACTCTTGCTTCATTGTTGTTACACTGTGGGTTCTTACTACCAATAGACTCAAACACCTGCTCCTCCGACCCCTCTTGCAGCTTCATAAAACCTCCATTAAAATCTAATATTTCTCTATTGTCTATGACAAAGTCAGTTCCGAGAATCAAATTAACACACAAACCTGTTACCACAATTGCATTTACTGTAAACAGCTTCCCGTTTATTCTGAACTCTAATTGTTTTTGCTTCTTAATAAGCTTACTTCTTGCCCCTCAAGCTATAACTACCTTGATACCTTGCAATGGTAATTCTGAAATTTTTATGCTATTGTTTAGTTTCTCATGAAGACTGTTTGATACTACACTTATTTTCCCACCGGAGTCAAAGATCGCTACTGTTTTCACATTATTAATTTCTAATTCTACTGCTGGCTAAATTTGTTTCTGTAATTTCTTGCCTTCCATGAGTGCTTCCTTTATGCTATCCCTCCCATCGTATCCCAAGTATCTGATCAGTGCTCCATAGCATTCTGCCGTTAGCGATTGGACCAGTTCCGAACCGCCCCTTAATTTTACGGATCCCTTTGATTTCTGTCGCTATCGTTTGACTGATTCCTTCCATGATTATTATTGTTATTATAATATTCTCTGTTCCTTACAAAATGACCACTTCTACTTCTGTTTGCCGCACCTCTTCTCCTAGCAGAGGGGCCACGACTTTGTCTGGGAGGTCTGGTTTCTTCCCACCTATGCTGCTCACTTTTCCTATCAACTGTTTCCTGTCTCTCAGACCACAATCGTTAAGACGATCCACGCGCCGCTTTGTTTTCCTCCACCCTTCCGCAACCTGACAGCGCTTCCAGCTGTTCCATTACATGCAAATGGTTGTTGACATCAATTTGTTTACACTTATTAATTTCTCCTGTACAGACTCTGGGAACTGAAGAATGATGATTTCTACTAAATCAGATTCTCTCAGTGGATTTGTTAGATACTGGTTCTTTCCCAGTAATATTGGAAGATTGCTTATAACAAAGACAACCACTATTTCTGAAACTTCTGCCTTCAAAAATTTCTGTTCTTACGCTATTCTGTGTACTTTTTGACCAATATTGATTTAAGAACGCCTTAACCAAGTCTTGTTACGTTTTGCTAGTGTTTGCAACCCCTGTTCCCCAAGAGATAACATCTCCTTCAAATCTGATGGCTACAAATTTTATTTTTTGCTGTTCTTTCATGTTTTCAGTAATGATACCCATGAACTGTCGAATAATCGCAAGTGGGTGTATATTACCTTGACTTGAGAAATGATGGAATTTATAAACATTTGCGTGATTTACTGCTTCATTCACATTATCTGTCCCCTTCATTCTTTCTTCTTCTACCCACGTTTCAAACTATCGCTTCAATTCGCTTTCTATATTACTTTAATTTTAAAAACACCGCACGTTTCAGGTAATTCTTTTACTTTTTGCTCAATTTCGCACAATCTTCTCTGAAGCGTATTTGTATTGCCTTCACATGCCGATTCTACGTGTGATACGTTGTGATTAAGAGAAACATAATCTTTCTTTATTTTCTCTAAAGTATTTTGTTGTAACTTACGCCTGTCACTACATGCTTTGGCGAATTCTGTTTGATCTTGTAGATGTAGATTTTATTGACGTCACCATTAACTAATAATATGACATTACCCTGAGCCTGGATGTTTTCATTTATGTTCTTCATCTCAGTATCTACCCTGTTCAAAAAATATGTTCAAATGTTTGTACAGCTTATGGGACTTAACTACGGGGTCATCAGTCCCTAAACTTACAAACTACTTATGAACTACTTACGAACTAGGACGGCACAAATATCCATGCCCGAGGGGGGATTCGAACGCCCGACCGTAGTGGTCGTGCAGACCGCGACTGAAGCGCCTCAGTCCCCTCGGCCACCGCGGCCGGCTATCTACCCTGTGATTAATTTCAGATTTGCAAACTACTAATTTTTTACCCCATTCCCGTATTTCCTTATCTATCTTTTTCAAGCATTGTTCAGTTTTTGCTTTATTGATTTTTACCCCGTTTTCTAAATGCTCAGATTTACTGTTCATGTTAGACGTTTAGATATTTATGTCAATTAACCTTTGTGAAGTCTGTTGTTGCCCATTTTCTAATCTAATTTCTGACCATCCTGAGGTCTCTGTTAGCTGATTTTGTAATCTTTTTATGTTTTCATCTTGTTTGTCTGTGAGTTCAGCTGTGTTTGGTTTTGGCTCTAATCGTTTATTTTTTATTTCTTTTTATGTTTTTAGATGCTCTAATAATATTTGGAACACGTCCATTATTTTTTTTATCTTGACCACCCTCTTTATCCTTATTATTTTCTTACGGAAAAGTATCTGCTAAGCGGTTCTGTGGCTCGTCTTACTCAATACTGTTGCCTACTCGTCAAAAATGCCAGCGTCGGATTCATTGTCTCCGACGTTCGCATTCATATTTACTACATGATTGTGGTTAAGAGCGGTAACATAACCATTTTTTGGTGATTAGTTCTACGTTTTGAATAGTTAGGACATCTGCACTATCAGAACCATTTGCAGAACTTCAATCTGCATTTTCATCTAACAATGTTTTCTAGACTAATGTTGCAAGACTAACTGACAAAATTTAAGCTCACATTTTCCATTTGCTCCAGCTATGACTGCTCTAATAGATCGTTACCAGTATTATGAGCACAGTTTCGTTCTCAGACAGTATATTGTGTCACTTTCACTTGCCATCGTGCTTTTTATGATTTTAACACGGATTATCTTATTAATACTACTTATTATTCTGTGCCGTATGGCTGAAATTATTTTACTTATGGTAAGATTATAAAATGCCAGTGTAACACTCACACTCGCCTCTGTTCTGGTGCGTGTGAGCGGCCGTGGTCTCTCGTAGATGCAGCTGTGCCGGTCTCCACTCTGCCGTTGTTTTGTTTCGACTGCTGATCCCCAACCTCGCCTCTGACAGCTGTCTGGTAGCCGATGCTTTAAGCCTGCTCAGCAATCTGCTGGCTCGCGCTCGCGCCATTGCAGTGAGCTGTCGGCTGCCTCGCGGTGGCTAATGGTAACTGACGAGTTGTGAGCGGCAGTGAGGGAGGCACGAATCCCAACAAAGTAGATTAGCAACGGGGGATTGTCGGAAGTCCAATTTTACGGTCACTGATATGTTCTACGGAGATATTACGCTTCTCTTTGGTTGAATAATCTATTCTGTGGCAAATTAATTGTATGAAACTAATGTATGAAAGAGAAAATACAATCTATTTCTTATTTTTGTACTGTGCATCACAAATGAAACAGCTGTAAACATATTGTACACTTCCTTGAATGTTAATCACACTTCCCGACGCTCTACTTCAAAATAAAGCATGCAAAATAATTAAATACGAGAATATTATAAAAAAAATCGAAAAAAAATTAACAATGAATTGCCATGAGGTAGGTTGGAGCCTGGATCCACCAATTGACAGTCGAAGCTCTAGATCGTTCAACCGGTAACGGCACTCGGAATTTCGTTCATATTTTTATGAGTAACCAAGCTACATCATGAAAACACAAAAACCGTTAATTACTCGAATGTCATTAACTTTTGGCCCCATATATATTAGTAGGAAATACGATCTTTCGATGTATAGCACTGACAACGCGATTTTCCATCATCAAATTTGAACTTGATTTTTAAAAACTACTGAGAAGGAAAGTACTTGGGCTCGAACAAACACATATATGCCAAAATCGTTTGAGAGATAATGTAAAGGTCCCTTATTGCACTAGTGATACTCCCGCATCTGCAAAACTCTGCAGTCGTCCGTTAGAGGCCTCTGCGTGTGCTTTGCCACATTGCACTTTGACCTGTCGGTTCGCCAGTAGGGACGGTGCAGTGTGTTTCCGAAGTCACGTTTTGTGACGTTATTTGTGTGGTGAAGCGTTAGATGGGGCGGCGATTGGCAATCAATCCTGCTAATGTATTGCGGGTGGTTGAGATGAAGTTACGGCTTTTGATGACAATACGCTAGAGAACATGTACGATGATTATTACGTAAGTTATAGTTAAGATATCTACATTACCTATGACGTCTACAATTACATCTACAGTGCTATCTAGAACATGATTGCAAAGTTTTGCATAAAATCGACACCCACCAGCACAATGAGGTGTACGTGGAGATCCTGTAAGCAAACGTTCATACAGATATGTTTGTTCGAGCCCATGTACTTTCGTTGTGAGTGTCTAGCAAAAAGCCGTAAAACGTGTCCTTTTATATTCAATATAGAGCGTCTATGCAAAATTCCATCGAAATTGGTGACTCACGTGTCAGACCATCTCTTTATTAGTATTATGTTCTTTAAGCTTTGTACCTCCACTTTCCGCTATATATCTTGAAAGTGCGCACAAACTTTCGCAGGTAAGGAATTGTAATGGCGTTGTAAATTAATTTTTATTTTACTTTATTTTATTTTACAAATTTTGAAACATACTATTTCAGACGACCGAATGTAACAAATTATATGCTGCTTGCCCTTACGTATTGTACAAATGTTAAAATGTTTGTGGAGCTTATGGGACTTGAATACGGGGTCATCAGTCCCTAAACTTACAAACTACTTATGAACTAGCTAATACTAAGGACGGCACAAATATCCATGCCCGAGGGGGGATTCCAACCCCCGACCCGTAGTGGCCGTGCAGACCGTGACTGGTGCGCCTCACACCGCTCGGCCACCGCAGCCGGCACATATTGTACACTGACCTTGATGTGTCTGCTCTTCGCTTTGAAGTCATAATACTAAATTTCTTCGACGTGAAATGAGATGCTGTGTACTGCGTGGTGGGCATACGCGGTTGCATCTAAAGCTTAGCCGGAACGACGTTTTGCTTGGCCGTCTGAAGACAGCACCTGTTCACACCTCCCCTGCGCTGCTGCACGGCACGACGCCTGCGCGTCCCATTCAGCATCGACAGTTCACGGACGAGGCAGAGAGCGTGCGCGACCGCTCGTGCACGTCTTGCCGCCTCCTGAGCAGGCCTGCTTAAAAGCCCTTTCTACACGTAACGCTAGAACTTACAAGGTTACCCACGATGCACCGGTCACACCGGCCTGCTCAAAGGAAAATAGTTGTTCGACTCATATATACACTGTTGACCATTAAAACTCCTACACCAAGAAGAAATGCAGATGATAAACAGGTATTCATTGGACAAATATATTATTCTATAACTGACATGTGACTACATTTTCACGCAATTTGGGTGCATAGATCCTGAGAAATCAGTACCCAGAACAACCACCTCTGGCCGTAAATACGGCCTTGATACGCATGGGCATTGAGTCAAACAGAGCTTGGATGGCGTGTAGAGGTACTATTGTGACGAGCCAGTACCTCGGCCACCGCTGACCAGACGTTTTCAGTTGGTGAGAGATCTGGAGAATGTACTGGCCAGGGTAGCACTCGAACATTTTCCGTATCCAGAAAGGCTCGTACAGGACCTGCAACATGCGGTCGTGCATTATCCTGCTGGAATGTAGGGTTTCGCATGGATAGAATGAAGGGTAGAGCCAAGGGTCGTAATAAAACTGAAATGTAACGGCGACTGTTCAAAGTGCTGTCGATGCGAAAAAGAGGTGACCGAGACGTGTAACCAATGGCTTTGCTGTAAACAGAACCTTGATTCATCCGAAAAAAAATGACGTTTTGCCATTCGTGCACCGAGGTTCGTCGTTGCGTACACCATCGCAGGCGCTCCTGTCTGTGATGCAGCGTCAAGGGTAACCGGAGCCATGGCCTCCGAGCTAATAGTGCATGCTGCTGCAAACGTCGTCGAACTGTTCGTGTAGATGGTTGTTGTTTTGCAAACGTCCACATCTGTTGACTCAAGGATCGAGACGTGGCTGCACGATCCGTTACAGCCACGTGGACAAGATCCCTGTCATCTCGACTGCTAGTGATACGAGGCCGTTGGGATCCAGCACGGCGTTTCGTATTGCCCTCCTGAACCCACCGAGTCCATATTCTGCTAACAGTTATTGGATCGCAACCAACGCGAGCAGAAATGTCGCGATACGATAAACCGCAATCGCGATAGGCTACAATCTGACCTTTATCAAAGTCGGAAACGTGGTGGTAGGCATATCTCCTCCTTACACGAACCATCACTACAACGTTTCACTAGGCAACGCTGGTCAACTGCTGTTTGTGTATGAGAAATCGGTTGGAAACTTTCCTCATGTCATCACGTTGTAGGTGTCGCCACCGGCGCCAACCTTGTGTGAATGCTCTGCAAAGCTAATCATTTGCGTATCACATAATCTTATTCCTGTAGGTTAAATTTCGCGACCGTAGCACGTCATCTTCTTAGTGTAGCAAGTGTAATGGCCAGGCTGTCTCAAGAGCAGTATTAAGTATTTTAGGAGGTGATACAATAGATGAATTGCATTAAAAATTCCATATAACATGTGCACATTATTTATTGAACACAGAGACATAGCTGTTGATGTGAAAGCCAAAGAAACCTAGAGAAAATGTAAATGAAAACATTTTCACTGATTTTATGTCGGTTCTTGGTAGAACAACATGACACTGACTTCAAAGTACAATTTTATGTATTTGCGAATGAATGATAAAGAAGAGGAAAGAGGAAGGATTAGGAAGGGAAGGATCGACAGTGACTGCTTTAGTAGGGCATTGAAATGAAACAATGGCGACAAGTGAAAATGTGAGCCGGACGGGGAATCGAACCCGTGTCTCCCGCTTTGGGCCAGTGGTCACCTTAATCACTTGGTGACCCGTGCTCGCCTCCTGGGCGTCTCAAATTCCCACAAATCGCACATTATGGCTGTAGCGCCCCTATCGTTCGTGCCCTCTTACACTCGCCATTACGGATTACGTGCGAGGCCGAATGCATGATCGCATCTGCGGTGAAGTAATTGAAGCTGACGCCGTCTTCGCGTCTAAATACTTATTATAAAAATAATAAATTTTATGTATGTTCTATAAGTTCATTTCCACTTAGTTCCTCGGTTTCCGGCTTTCTAGGTCATCTTCAGACCTTTAAGTACGTCGAAAACCGATTATTTAAAAAAGAGTCATTATGGTGATCTACCAAGAATCGACGAAAGAATGATTCAAAATATCCAAATTTGCATGTGCTTTAAGCTTGTCTGGGTTACATACTACGAGCTGTATCTCTGTACCCAATAGCCGCGGTGGAGTAGCCGAGCGGTGTAAAGCGTCTCGCTACGGACGCGGTGGAGTAGCCGAGCGGTCTAAAGCGTCTCGCTGCGGAGCGCGCGGTTGCTCGCCGTGGAGATTCGAGTCCTCCCTGGGGCATGGGTGTGTGTGTTTGTCCTTAGGTCAGTTTACCTAGGTTTAAGTAGTTTGTAAGCTACGGGCTGATGACCACGCAATTTGGTCCGATAGATTACAAACATTTGAACATTTTTTTGTACCCAATAAAAATTGGAAACAGGTTATATGGCATTTTAATTGCAATTCGTCTTTATTACAATGTCCTAAAATATTTGCTCTTTTTCCAGAAACATGCTGTAGTTAACAGATGAAATATTTGTTTTTGGTGAACATTATTTGAAGCTTTATCACAGTGAATGGTCTACGTATAGACAGACTTTCATAGACACCTGAGCTTGTTCATCACATACTTAGGCGCCTCAAACCGCGCGGTCTGGAAGTATTTAATCGCCTTTTATAATGAGGACGTTTACACAATCATGTGAGCGACGTAGTTACATATGAATTGCACGGAAACAATTAAATGCAGTTTCACAGAGGCAGTATAAAAAATCATAGAAGGAAGATATATATATATATATATATATATATATATATATATATATATATATATATGACAGCTTCGAAAAGTGATCTTAACTCGGCCATTCATTTGCTCTAAGTTGATAACAAACAAAGTAGACACATGAAGCAGACGACTCGACAAACGCGTACCGTGTAAACGCTTCTTTGTAGTTGGATGGTCTATCGCAAGGAGCGCTGCAGCTGACAATGACATTCTTGTGCGTGTTGCGCATCTCGTATAGAAAGGGCTTTAGGCTACAGGTGGGCCAACCCGTGTTGACTCTCGTATCTGCTCCGCCGAACGCTGCCCCACATATACACTCCGCGTCGCGGTGTGCGTGGCTGCTTTTAGTTGCGCCGTCTAGATAAAAGTCCTCACAAGTCCGTGTTACGTCACACCGATAGGTCGCGAGGCCTACGAGAAAGACAGGCCGTGGCGCGCACGTCATATCACGTGATCAAGTGAGGCCTGTGCCGGCGCGGTCGCTAGCGGATTGGCTGGCCGCTATGAGACAGTGGGATGTGCCCCAGCGGCCGGCCAATCTGCTAGCGATCGCACCGGAACAGGCCTCACGTGATCACGTGATATGTGCGCGCCACGGCCTGATTCTCTCGTAGGCCTTGGATACGCCGCCATCACAAGCTCACTGGATGGCGCTACGAGGAAGTGGGCTGTGCCCTAGCGGCCAGCCACTTAGCTAGCAATGGCAGCATATTGGTGTGAGATGACACGGACTTTTTGTGAGGCCTTGTATATAGATTGTGTTGGCCGTTCTCGTACAGATGTGACGTAATTCCATGCGCCGTGCACTCACTATTAACACATTGCTGCTTTTTATATCACCTGATCTGCACATCTCAACTGTGGTGTCGCACAAGTCTAAAGTGTGCGCCACATACTTTCGCCGCGCGCCGCCATGCACACATGGCGCGGCGTTCTTACGACGTCAGCCACGAGCGCCCTCTGCTGCAACTCCACTCCTGGCTACGACTGCTGCATCGTTCCCTTGGGAATGACACAGGCACCAGTTAAGACTTGGCTATCGGATAGGCTAGGAATCATCAGTAGGCAGGCCTCTATCTAATCTATGTATCAGCATTCTGCAGTCAAGAACTATGTAAAAGTTAAGTATTACCAAGAGTCCAAGAAATATATATATCTTGTTCTAATTTAGCCTAGTGTTCTAGTTTCTGCTGTTCCACTGGCTGGTCACCTACGTACCTGCACACGCGTGCATCCTTTATTCCTGTGTCGGTCTCTTTCTACTCGGGCACCGACACCTACAACTGGCGGAAACGAGACACAGAAGTGGCGACGAGGCTGGGACACAAAATCAACTATCCATATACTTCACATGCAACACCATAAATATTTGTTTATGTCCGCGCTTTTCATTGATTCACTCTTCACTGTTCCCGCTAATTTCTTCTAGCCTGTATGTTAGAAGTGCACACTACAAACATTCCCTACACAAGGGATACCATGTACGGCTCGTACAAGAAAAATAAAAGATGATTTAGGTAGGTTTCGGGTTGAAGTTTGACTCATTTATAGAATTGCAACAGCTAGCTGCTAGTTCTCCCTCTTTTCATCATAGGCGAACATCCCTACCTATTCTCTTCTTAATTTTCTTATAACTGAACCTCCTCCATATTACTATGAACACCATGAACCCGTTCTCGGTTGTAGCAAGAATACGGACCACGCGAAGCGTCTAGTTGCTGCTACCGCCTGGGTAGCATGCATTAGTTCTAAATTTTTTTTTCACCAAACAGGCGTCTTTTTCCGTAATTGTCCCAGCGCAGTAAACAGCACGCAGGTCGTTGTTTCTTGCTCTTGAGGCTGCAATTGGCTAGGTATTGTTTTGTGTAGTTTTCTATTAAATGATGAGCTAATGACGATGGAATTCCAGCTAATTTATTAGTCATAACCGCAGAAAATTAGCAAACTGCACATAACTAACTCAAACTGCACATAACTAACTGTATTGTTCCTTGTCTCTGCATTAAGGGGAGCCAGACCGATCCATCTCCTCCATATTAATTTTAGCAAATAAAAAGAACATATTTTCTAAAACCATGAAATTTGGACTACATGTTCAGTGAATATTTCTCTACGAAGTTATAATGCCATGTTTAGAAATATTTATTGGTTTTTGTTTTACAGTTTTTTTTAACAGATGCTTATTTTGCACTTTTTCATCTATAACTCTTGAATTATACATTTTTTTTACAATTTTGTTACAAAAATGAAGGAAATGAAATGGCTTCCAAAGTTTTTTAAATACATTCCTGCCCCAAATGACGGATTGTCAGCATCATCTTTTTCCATTGTTAGTTTCCTTTTCACTGGTCTTTTCTTCCCTTTTGCTGCATGTTGGAGGCTTTTATCTCTTCTTCCTGCACCTATTAGTCTTTCTTCGTCATTTAGGCGCATTGTGGAAATTGTGTTGTGCCCTGGTTGGAAACCAAAATGTTTCAGCACATCACATTTTATAATGTTTCTTTCGTTGTATGTTGCCACTGCACCATACACTCCAAAATTCAATGTTTTTATCTGTACAAACACTCTCTTCGGAATACTAATCCAAATTACAATATTTTCACTTTAATTTGGATTTTCTGTTTTTCCATTTAAACACTTTTCCGATAATCTTGGCTGTGATAAATCTCTGAATCTGAACTTAATTACATCAATTACAGCATTTGGAAAACTGCTTTTATGGGCATATTTCTTTCCTGATTGGTACTTGCACCATGAGTCATCACCTGTGGGGGACAGTGCATGTTGTGGGTGCTCATTTGTTGATGCAGCACGAAAAAATAATGCCCATACTGGTCTCCTGATATGCTCAATGCTTCTTGTATTTTGACTAATTGCATACCCATAAAACCTCTGCATTCTATCAATTTCTCCATCTGTCCATTTTCCTCCTCCTCCAAGGGTCTTACCATCACTAAGCTTGTGGGATCCTAATGTCTACTTTAATTTGCCCAAGCGAGCCTCCATGCACTTCTGCACATATCGAACTCATTCCTGTTTTTAATGTGAATTTCATTGTCATAAGGTTTGAGTTCTTGTACACTTGTGTGTCCCTTAGAATTATCGATACACAGTTAGTGTATCGTACGTTGTACCACTCCTGTGATCAGGGAAAAAATTTCTTTCACTCCCTCTCTTCCATCGCTCCACTCGTGCCGTGAAAATTTGTTTCACAACTTTCACTATGTTTTTCCTTGGTATTGCCCTTACATCTACAATGTTTTGAGAGAACAGCAACACCAGTTACTTTGCAACTGTCTTCACCGGTAGCTGTCACAACTCCATTTAGAGATTTATGAACTGCCGGCCACGGTGGCCGAGGAGACTGAGGCGCTCCAGTCACGGTCTGCACGGCCACTACGGTCGGGGGTTCGAATCCCCCCTCGAGCATGGATATTTGTGCCGTCCTTAGTAGTAGCTAGTTCATAAGTAGTTTGTAAGTTTAGGGACTGATGAGCCCGTAGCTAAGTCCCATAAGCTTAACAAACATTCGACCATTCATTTATGAACTCTTACGGTGCCATGATACATCTAAAGCAACAGTTAAAACTCTACAATTTCCATTATCTGATACACCTTCTTCAGAGCCTTTCTTCATCGTTACTTGAGCATTATCTTCAGCAGAAGATCCCACCAGTTCTTTATACAATACAAACTTGGTTTGGTGGTTTTGGCAAGTTCATAATTCTTCATTAAATTGTCCCTGAATGCCAATGGGCAACGCAAGCCATACAGTAGCCTAATATTTATAACCTTCTTCCTTATACTCATAAACCTTCTTTCCACTATTACCACTAGGAGGAATACTGTTAAAATTAGAAAACGAAACTTCTGCAGCACTTTTGTTAAACTTCAATAACATTTTACATGCGAAACCAACGTGTGAAGTTATTTTCAAATCCAGTCCTCTTTCTTCGCTAACTTGGCATAATACGTTATGTTTCAAAATATTAGAGAGCAAGGAAATGTTAATTATTTCGTTCACATAATTACTGTCACTCTAATAGTTTTCAAATTTTCTTTCCTGTCACAAAATCTCTTGAAGGAAGAAGTTCTATCAAAAATGTTCAAATGTTTGTAATCCTATGGGACCAAACTACGTTGTGTTACAAACTGCTTAAACTAAGTTAAACTAACTTAAGGACAACACACACATCCATGCCCGAGGGAGGATTCGAACCTCCAACGCGGGTGGCCACGCAATCCGTAACGTGGCACTCCAGACCGCTCGACTTGTTTCGCGCGACGAATTTCTATCGCATTTATTTGAAGTAGTCGGTGAAGCAGTCTGAGCAGCACCTCCCTTCGAAACAACAAAAGATTTCTTCTTCCACTCATTGTGCCTTTTCTTAAACACTCGATTGTTGTAATGGGTTATATTGATATCCACACACCAAATACGTAAAACAAGTATGAGCAAAATTCGTCAAATACGCAAAATTGATCAGCTAAACAACACAAAGCAAAGCATCGGGTGTACATCAATATCGTGTATTTAATATCAATATAAAAGACGGACAAGGTATTCCAGGATTTGAGAGTGATAAGAGGAATGGATATAAAATACAATCACTGCTTCGTTAAGACGGCAAGTAACACCTACCACTAAACAGGCACTAACAGTACACAAAATGGGACCAAGAAAGAAAGAAAGATCCTCAAAAACTCATTTAGTAAATGATCTTAGCTCAGAAACTTTATATTAATCACGTATAATAATCTGTATGGTAAAGTATAAAATATGAAACTGAATGGCTAGTTCAACTGGATCGAGAGAACAGCTTTCGAAGCACCTGGGAAAGGAAACAATTCCAAATTTCGCAGTCAGGATGTACTCTCTAGCGTCTAGTTGGCTATCGACACTCGCCTTGGACTCGAGCGGCGCTGCGGTGAGCGACCGAGTGGCGAACGGGCAGTGTGGACGGTCGGGCCAGTCGAGCGTGCGCAGCTCGAACGAGCGCGGAGGAAGTCGAGCGCAGCCACACGCCTTGCCGCAAGCTGCAGTGCCGACACCTGTCGGATGTCATAGAACGACGCATATCACGCCTTTCGAGCGAGCAACCGAGCGAGGTGCAGACCTCTAATAGGCACAGTGGCCGCAGCGTTGCAATGCGCATCCGTGGCTGAGGTTCAAATTCTCTTCTGAATCCTCTGTTGTTGTTGGGTTGTTTAGGGGGGACAAAACTACAATGGTCATCAGTCCCCCACTCCTTTCTAGGCGTCAAAAGGAAAGCCATACACGTGAAAGATAACACGCCCAGAGTTTAAAGTTGCGAAGTGGGAGAGGAGTCCCACTGAGTCTATAAAGAAAAACAGCAAGAATAACAAGACACAAAACGAAAAGATGAGCACACAAAGACATCTGACAAGAAAGAAGCTGATGTCCGTGGTTGACCGACCAGAAGAATAAAAAAGGAAAAGTCAACCACTCAGGAACACAAATAAATCTCCAGCTAGATGGAACGATAAAACCCCCTGCTCGCATAAAACGTAAAACGGAATCTGCCATTGCAGCATCGTCACCTAAAACATCTGATAAAATGACAGGGAGGTTAAAATTCCGCCACAAAGTGGCTAAAACGGGGCAGTCCAACAGGATGTGGACTATTGTCAGGCGCGAGCCACACTGACATTGGGGCGCATCCTGACCACGAAGGAGATGTCCATGGGTGAGCCACGTATGCCCAAGCGGAGGCGACATAAAACCACCGAGTCCCGTCGTGAATCCCACATGGAGGAGCGCCATACGGCCGTCGTTTCCTTGACCATCCGGAGCTTGTTGGGCGTGTTCAAGCTACGCTACTCAGCATCCCAAAGCCGTACCCGTTGGCGCAACAACGAACGGAGATCAGAAGCCGGGAGGCCGATCTCTAGACAGGACATACCGACAGCCTGCTTGGCAAGCCTGTCAACACGTTTATTGCCCGGGATACCAACGTGACCAGGAGACCAGATGAACGTCACTGATCGCACAGACAGTTCAACGGAACGAAGCGTCTCCAGTATGGCCAACACCAGGGGAGACCGCGGGTAACACTGCTCCAGAGCTCGGAGACTGCTCAGGGAGGTGTACGTGCACGGACCCGATAGGAAGATGGAAGGGGAGAAGACTCAAGCCCCTGCAGGAGGGACTGAACCCGATAGGCAATCGTATGACCTGATCTGGGGCGTCGCTGATGGGGACGGACTACCACATCAGGAAAGAGGAGACGATGGTTCGGGTGGCCTGGAGAGCAATGCACATGGTCTGCATAAGCTGCAAGTAGGTGTTGGCGGCGGATCCCCAAGGGTGGAACCCCAGCCTCTACTAGTAAGCTGTTCACTGGGCTGGTGCGGAAGGCACCCGTCGCAATGCGAACCCCACAGTTGTGAATGGGGTCCAGTAGGTGCAGTGCCGAAGGTGCCGCAGACCCATAGGCAATGCACCCAAAATCGAGACAGGACTGCACCAGCGCCGTGTAAAGCCGTAACAGTGTGGAGCGGTCGGCACCCCAGGTCGTATGACCCAAGTGTCTGAGAAGTTTAAGATGGCGCCAGCACTTCCTTTCCAGCTGACGAATGTGGGGGAGCCATGTCAGCCGGGCGTCAAAGACCTGTCCTAAAAAACGATGAGTTTCAACTACAGTAAGTAGTTCGTCATTAAGATAATGTTCAGGGTGCAGGTGGACAGTCCGACGCCGACAGAAGTGCATCACTCTGGTCTTGGAGGCAGAAAACTGAAAGCCATGGGTAAGCGCCCAGTTCTGCGCCTTCCGAATAGCACCTTGCAACCTGCGCTCGGCAACTTGGGTGCTGCAGGAACTAAAAGAGAGACAAAAGTCGTCAGCATAAAGAGAGGGGGTCACCGACGATCCAACCACTGTGGCTAAACCGTTGATGGCGATTAAAAATAATGGAACGCTTTAAACGGAACCCTGAGGAACCCTGAGGATATGAGAGGAGCTCAGGGAAGCACCAATTTGAACACGATAGGTACGGACGGCTAAAAAATTCTGAATAAAAATCGGTAGGGAGCCTCGGAGGCCCCAGTCATATAAAGTATTGAGCATGTGTCGTCGCCAGGTTGTATCGTATGCTTTGTGCATATCGAAGAAGACGGCAACAAGGTGTTGGCGCCGGGAAAAGGCTGTGCGGATTGCAGACTCGAGGTACACCAGATTATCGGTGGTAGATCGACCCTGTGGAAAACCGCCCTGGCATGGGGCCAATAATCCCCGAGTCTCAAGAATCCAACACAACCGCCGACTGACCATCCGCCCCAACAGTTTGCATGGCACGTTAGTCAGGTTAATGGGCCGATAGCTATCCAAGTTCAGAGGATGTTTGTCGGGTTTAAGTACGGGGATGATGACACTCTCCCGCCACTGTGACGGGAAAACACCATCACACCAAATGCGGTTATAGACCGCAAGTAGGTTACACCGACTATCTGCTGAGAGATGTTTCAGCATCTGGCTATGGATGCTATCAGGCCCTGGCGCCGTGTCTGGACATTGTCGAAGAGCACTGAGGAGCTTCCACTCAGTGAAAGGACTGTTGTAGGATTCAGAGCGGCGGGTACGAAAGGACAGGTGCTGGCGTTGTACCCGCTCCTTCAATGTACGGAAGGCCGATGGATAGTTTGCAGAGGCAAAGGCGCGAGCATAATGCTCGGCAAACATCTCTGCAAGAGTGGCCGGGTCCGTACAAACGACTCCATTTGAGGAGATCCCAGGGATTGCCACTGGTGTCTGTAATCCCTGTAGCCGCCTGATCTTACTCCAGACCTGTGAGGCTGAGGTGCCTGTCCCAATAGTGGAAACGTACCTCTCCCAGCACTCCTGTTTCCGTCTTCTTATTAACTGGCGAGCACGAGCGCGAAGCCGTTTAAAATCAATGAGATGCTCCTGAGAGGGGTGACGCTTATAGCGCTGTAAGGCTCGCCTACCATCTCTAATAGCCTCAGCTATTTTCGGCGACCACCACGGCACACTCTTCCGCCGTGGGCACCCTGTGGAGCATGGAATTGCAGCTTTTGCAGCAGAAACAATGGTGTGAGTGACGCCCTCGACCACCACATCGATGGAATCGAATGGGGGAGGTTGAACAATAGCAGTGGACGTGTAATCTTCCCAGTTAGCCCTGCCTAAAGCCCACCTGGGGGGGCCGTTCTGGGGACTGAAGTTGTGGGAGTGACAGAAAAAGCGGAAAATGGTCACTGCCACACAGGTCGTCGTGGCCTCTCCAGTGGACAGATGGTGGAAGGCTGTGGCTGCAGATTGATAAATCAATGGCCGAGAACGTGCCATGTGTCACACTAAAGTGTGTGGGGGCACCAGTATTTAATAGGCAGAGGTCGAGTTGAGAAAGTAAAGACTCGACTACTCTGCCTCGGCCAGAAAGCGAAGTACCACCCCACAATGGGTTATGGGCGTTGAAGTCGCCCAATAAGAAGAAAGGCGGGGGTAGTTGCGATATAAGTGCAGCCAAAACATTCAAAGAAATATCACCATCTGGAGGGAGATAAAGGCTGCAGACGGTAAACTCTTGTGTTGTCCTTACCCTGACAGCCACTGGATCTAGTGGTGTACGAAGGGGCACAGGTTCACTATGAACAGAGGTAAGGACATACACACATACACCACCTGAGACCCTGTTATATGAGCTACGGTTACAGTAATATCCCCTGTAGCCACGAAGGGCTGGGGTCCACATTGCTGGAAACCACGTTTCCTGTAAAGCAATGCAGAAGGCAGGTGTTGTGCTCAAAAGGTGTCGTAGCTCAGCCAGGTGGGGGAAGAAACCGCCGCAGTTCCACTGGAGGATGAAGCTGTTTGATAACCGGGAAAACATGAAAGGTAAGAGGGAAGATTACAACTCAGCGTCACTCAAATCCGCTGACTGCCTTTTTCTTGCTCGGCATCCATTAGTTCTGGGATGTCCCCGACAGCGAGGTCGTCCGGGGACGCCAGAATCTCCACCTCGTCCCCAGAGGTCGAGGTGGAGTGGAAAGGTGGCATGGGAGCCACCATGGTACCCTGCAACTCTTCACTTTCCACTTTTTTCCTCCGATCCTTCTTGCCCCTCGGGGGCTTCGCCGGCATAGCTGGCTTCTCAGACTCAGCCGCAGGGACTGAGGAGGAGCATGAGACCCTGTGTCCAGCAGCCTTCGGTGTTGCCTGCTGCTGGCGTGTGTCGGCAACGACACTGGCGGAACCCTCGGAAGGGAGTGTCCCGAGGGACGCCTTCCGAACGAGGGGTGCCGGAGAGGGCTTTTGTTTCGCCGGCAGAAGGGTGGAGGTTGCTCCCGAGGCAATTACCTTGGGAGCAGAAGAAGGAAGGGAGCCCCCAACCATCTTGGGGGCAGGTGAAGGCTTACGGTTCTGAGGGCCCACAGAGGAGGAAGTACTAGGAAACACCCATGTCGCCAAAGAAGATGGCGACGACGTGACTGTCGCAAAAGAGGTGGTCATGCTAACTGGGTGTAGGCGCTCATATTTCTTTTTAGCCTCAGTATACGTCAACCGGTCCATAGTCTTATATTCGATGATTTTCCTTTCTTTGTAGGGAATAGGGCATTGCGATGAGCAGGGAGGATGCTCCAGACCACAGTTCACGCAGATAGGCGGCGGAGTACATGGGGCGTCCGGGTGGGCTGGACGTCCACAATCCCGGCAAGTGGCGCTGGAAGGGCAACGGGACGACATATGCCCAAACTTCCAGCACTGGAAGCATCTCATAGGAGGAGGGATATAGGGTTTCACATCACACCGGTAGTACATCACCTTCACCTTTTCAGGCAGTGTATCGCCTTCAAAGGCTACAATGAAGGCACCAGTGGCAACCCTATTTTCTTTCGACCCACGATGGACGCGCCGGACGAAGTGAACACCTCGCCGCTCGAGGTTGGCGCGCAGCTCCTCATCAGACTGTAAGAGCAGATCACGATGAAATACAATGCTCTGGACCAGCTTAAGAGACTTATGTGGCGTAATGTTGACCGCGATATCTCCCAGCTTATCGCAGGCAAGCAACACCCGCGACTGGGCAGGGGACGCAGTGTGAATTAACACAGACCCATTGCGCATCTTGGAGAGGGACTCCACATCTCCAAACTTCTCCTCCAGGTGGTCAACAAAGAACTGAGGCTTCACTGTAGTCCTTGTCCAAACTAAATACCTCGGTGAATACGGCCCATTTCTATCTTCAGCCCTGCATTCCTCCCAGGGCGGGGCCAAGGAAGGGAACGACTTGGGGTCATATGATGTAGCATTAAACTTTCCACGCTTTGAGACGGTGGTTATACGTCCACCAACGTTATCTTTAGCTCGCTTCATTGTGTTCCCATGAGCAGCTAGGGATCTAAGGGTCCACCCAGACAGAGCCCCGCTTGCCTGGGTAAGCCTTATACAACTGAGGTGCGACAGGTTCCTCAGAGGTTGCTCACTAGCGGCTGTTCAACCTCAACAGCCATGCATCTCCTCGGCACGTAGCACACCTTGAGATTGAGGTTTTTTTTTTTTTTTTTATAGAGGTTTGTACAGTCCTCGCGACCCGGGCGATTAAGCCAAGATCCCCGGGCTCTGAAACGTACAACGTTCCACCGTCGCGCCGAACGATGGTCGTTGAAGCACGCACAGAGCTTACGGTGTAGCGGACTGTTGGCGCGACACAGCCCACAGCTCAGGACCCCGGGTTCGCCAAGCCCGTACTCAGCAAATTAATGCTGAGCCCCTGAGGGATGAATCCTCTAGAGGCAGCATATGGGCGCTCTCACGGCAGGGAGGGGTGAGGGGAAACAGCGCTTTTAACATTGGCGTTGGACCTGTTAGCGACGCCAGCTCCTGGCTAGTCGAGCTCTGGTGGTCACGTACGATTGGTTCCGAAACAAAGACAATGGAGCTACTGTGTACCTCGCCTTGCGCATCGGCAAATCCTCCATTAGGGCAACATCCGCCCTTCATATTTTTTGTCGCATTGAAGATTCATCACAAACACGTCATATCTTATAACTATAAATTAAAGACGCATCCACTGTAAAAGCCTTCAGAAAATCAGATCATGGATAATAATGAATACATTAATATCCATCTAGCAGGAATAACCGCGTGGTTAGAGCTTCGCGTTGCGTCGTCGAAGGTAGTGGGCTCGAGATCGACTGCAAGTAATTTCTTTTAAACCCAATCTTAATTTTAGCAGATTCGGGAACAACAATCCTTTTTGTATTGTTACTTGCCACAAATCTTCCGACGTTTTCGCAAATCTGTCGCGATTTTGAGGGTAAATGACATACTCTTCCTTCTGACTAATATTTAACTGTTTGCGCATGCTCCTTACAGTGTCACGTGACTCTAAGGTAGCTTGTCTCTTCATCATAACAGATTCATTTTGTTACTTAACAGTTTAATCAGTTACTTTCTGTGTTTTAGTGTTCATGAGAATATTCATATGTTCTTGGTGTTTATTATAAAAGAAAAATGAACAAAATTCAGTATCTTTTAGAAACAAATTACTCAGCCTTAAACATGGAACAGGTCTATGCCTCAGCAATCGCAAACAAGCGAGGTAAGTTATTTTGCAGATCTTTTAATGAAAATATACCTAAAGGAGGGGGTGCGGAGCAACCGGGGTGCTTTTCCCCAACAACACTCGCAGACGTGCGCCAAATTGTCTCTTTGAACGCCAAGCGAGGGGTGGGGTGGGGGGGCGTCGAAACATCGTCGCGTCGTCGGGGTGGGGGGGGGGGGGGGCACTATCAAGATCTACCACTCAAATAAGTGAACCACTATTATTGAAGCACCAGCCGCCACTGACCATCGCGTTTTGGCTTGTAACCGTCTTATGCATTAGCCAATCAGTGAGAAAGGTACAGGCAACTCGAGGACATTTGCTACATTCCTTTCTACGGAAACTATACTTACTGGTAGCACCTGTTATGCTTCTCACGGTACCTGTACTACCTGTCGCCTACTGGTTGTAACCTGCTGTATAGAAGCGATTCTCAAATCTGAATATGATGGCCGTAAGCCATAAATATTACAACATTCAATCTTCATCCATCTCCGTTGTTCCCGTTTCGAGAACATAGTGACACCGTTACCTTAGACTGCTCGCTCACAAGTGACTGTGTTTCCCTCGATTATGCCCACGCCGGTGACATGGCACGGGCGAGTCCATTTGCTCGGAGGTAAGGTAGGTATGTCAACAATGTGTGCCATCAGCGACAGTAGCAGACTCCATGGCAGAGTGCCTCCACAGCAGAGATGCCACTATTTAAGTTGCAATCCTCATATTATTCCATGTTTTTGTATAAGTATGAAGTAATATGGTATCTAGTTGTGCCTTTGATTTATGTAATTTAATAAATAATAATTAAGATTTAAATTAAAAAATTATTACATTTAGTCTTTTACACATTATTTCTAACTTGTGTATAACTCATGAGATTGGATTCCACGACAACTGTTGTTGCCCAGCTAACGTTTATGATTCAGAAACGACGGACAGCAGTCAGCCGAAAAAAATCTGACTTAATGCAGATCTATACATCAAAGTTGTCAGACAGTCATCATTGCATTGCATGCGTTCATAGATGTACAAGCAGAACCGGGTATCGGCAGACGTCGACCTAGAGAGTGACATCGTCGAGGAAGAAATCTATTTACATCCCATGCCCTGATGACCTAGCCGTTTAGTCCCCTTTAAAATACCAACCAATACCATCCCAAGCCAGAAGAAGACAAGGAATTAGATGACGTTTCCTCCCCGTAACCAACTTCCGCAAAATAACGTATTTTTGAAAATATATTTCATCAGTTCAGTATTGTAATTGAAGTATACTTCTATTAATAAAACCTTTCTTCATATGTTACTGTTTTTATTTTTAAATCGGTTCATAATTATTTTGAACTGACGTGGTAATTAATTCACATTAATATATATATGTTAAAAAATGTTCAAATGTTTGTAAAGCTTATGTGACTTAACTGCTGGGTCATCAGTCCCTAAACATACAAACTTCTTATGAACTAACTTATACTAAAGACAACACAAATATCCATGACCGAGGGAGGAATCGAACCTCCGACGCGGGAGGCCGCGCGATACGCACTGTGGCGCTTCAGACCGCTCGACTACTCCCGTGCGGCTATAGATGTCACTATGTAGGTTAGTACCTAAATACGTTAAATTTAAATATGAATACTTGGTTGATTGTGTATGATTTTGGGTTCCAAAATAATTTTACTTCTTATAAAGGCTTTGCAGGATTTTTGCGCTACGATTTCTATGACGATTTTGTTTGTATGTATGCATAGGACGGAGCGAATTTGAATACTTAGAACCTCTTTTTATACATAATTTAATGCTATACAACTTTGATACAGCTCATTTTGCATTTGGAGTAACTGTTTCCGAGGTTCAGCCACTGAAAAATGGATATAACTGACTTTTACATGAAATTGGTTAAAAATGCCGATTTTTGAAGTTCGATTGTGGTTAAACATCTGAACCGATTTTAACTTGTAAGTAGGTCATTCTATGCGAAATATCGTGCTTCGTTACTTTGGAATTATCAAAAATTTCTGTAGGATGCGTCGTTTTACGGTTACAAACGATAAACTGAAAAATGTTAAATGAAATCCGTTGTTTCTCAGCTCTCAAAAGTTTTGTCACAAACTGATATTTCTCTTAATTGGGATGCCTAACCTCGATTAATATTATTTCCACCTTGTGCTTATTTCTTAGCTAGTAAGGTCTTTTATCGGATAATTTCCTGGGCGACTTGATTTGGCGTAAGAATACGCTCAGGCAATAAAGCTCATGTATAGCTCCTATTACCTGGTCAAACCTCTTGTTGCCCGGCGAAGTCCAGCAGCTTTACGTGGCATGGAGCCAACAAGTCGTTTGATGTTCCCTGTAGGAATACTGAGGCATGCTGCCTCTGTAGCCGTCGATAACTGCGAAACTTTTGCCGTCCAGGATTTTTTTACATGAACTGAATACTCTGTTATGCTAGTAAATAATTGATGACATTCACGTAGGGCGATGTGGGTGGCTAAATCATTCCCTGGAGTTGTCCAGTCAGGACAATATTGGCCCGATGATATGGCTCATTCACAGCCATAACAATTTCATCGTTGTTTGGGAATACGAAGTCCATGAATGGTCTCCAAGTAGCCGAATATAACCAATTCCAGTACATTGTCGTTTCACTTGGATCAGAAGTCTCAGTCGATTCCATTTTAACACTGCCCACACCAGTATAGTCTCCATCAGCTTGCACAATGCCTTGCTCACAACTTGGCTCCACGGCTTTGTGGGGCCACACTAGAAACCTAATATCAGCTCTTAACAACGTAATTCGGAACTCATCCATCCAGTCATCTTTGGTTCAACGAATATAGTCACCACCCCATAAGAGTCAATGCAGGTGATGTAATGCCGTTAGCATAGTCGGTTGTCTTCTATTATGGGCCATTAACGCCAAATTCCATCGCATGTTCCTAGCTTCTAACTCCAGCTACCATTCGGTGTACAAAGTGTTTTAATCCCCGCCGGCCGCGGTGGCCGAGAGGACTGCCGCGCGCCATTCACGGTCTGGACGGCCACTACGGTCAGGGGTTCGAATGGATATTTGTGCCATTCTTAGTATTAGCTAGTTGATAACCAGTTTGTAAGTTTAGGGACTGATGACCCTGTAGTTAAGTTCCATAAGCTTAAAAAACATTTGAACATTTTTTTTTAATTCCCGTCCTGCGGTCATAAACAAATCAGAAATGTTCTTATTTTCTACATGACTCGTGAGACAAGAAATGAGTTTTGCTAAGGCACCGTGTTTCTATGCCTTGTATCCGCACACCAGTGTCATCTATACAGGGTAGTCCATTGATAGTGGCGAGGCCAAATATCTCGCGAATTAAGCATCAAAAGAAAAAAACTACAAAGAACAAAACTTTTCTAGCTTGAAGGGGGAAAACAGATGGCGCTATGGTTGGCCCGCTAGATGGCGCTGCCATGGATCGAATGGATATCAACCGCATTTTTTAAAATAGGTACCCCCATTTTATTACATATTCGTCTAGTATGTAAATCATACGAATGTTTTATTTGGAACACTTTTGTCGCTTGGTGATAGATGGCGCTGTAATAGCCACAAACTTACTGCTCCCAATTATAGATGAACAGTGATTAACAGAACGTAGGTACGTTTGAACTTTATTTCGGTTGTTCCAGTAGATTTGTGAAATTATCATACATTATGAGAACGCATGCTGTGACTGCGTGATTACCTGTAATTATCTCATGACTTCAATAAATGCTTAAAATGATGTCCTTCAACTTCGAACTGAGGCACGTGTCTCAACCTGAAATTGTAACTCTCAGTAAATGAACAAAGACCGTATCGTACCTTGCAGCAATAGTTGCAAAATCGATTAAATTTATAAGGGGCAGCCCTCAGTCGCAAAGTACGAAAATAATCGTTATCAATGCCGCTATGGGCACCTTCTTCAGACGAAGATGAATATGTTAAACCTACATGTCAAAATTTAAAATACAAAAAATATATCTGACATAATCAGATAGTCATACCTAAAAGTAAATAGTTGTGGACAGGCGGAGCAGTCACGAACGGCTGCAATGTCTGCGCTGCCAACGTCGACAGATACCCCCCACCTCCACAAGTAGGTATAATTTGTGGGGAGCACTTTCATAATTTTCATCGTTTCTTTGGTCAACTTAAACCATTGCAATTTTGGCGCGAATGCTCATTACAGCAGATCATCCCAGTGATCATGCAGTAAAACCAGTACCTTTTCCAGAATTTGTTTCGTTTCTGAAAGGTAATTACATTGATACTAATTTATCGGCGCTGAATTCTAAATTTTTTGGCCATTTTAGTAAGATGGGTTATGCTATACCAGCCATGTGCAACCACCCGCTACATTGACGATCTAGTAAAGTGTTCCATTCATTGAGCAAACATAATTTCTAAATTTGATGTGCGGAAGCATTATGACAAACCAAATAAATATGTTACAACAGATTCAGCAGATGTCAGTAGGTTAGGCTGTAATGATACTTGCACAGCCAGTTAAAAGTACAGAAACTTATTACAAATTTTCTTTTGCTGCAAGTGGTGATAACAAGTCAGGTCAATAGATAAGTTAATCTTACCAGAGTGGGACTGTTCGAGGGGTAGCGAAAACAAATGGACAGTAATACCGCGTTTGTGCTGCTATTCCGAGAAGCATTTCAGTCTACAATAGCCGCGCGAGCTTTTGTCCGGCGCCCCCTTTGAATAGCCGGCATGTTCACCTAAAGCGCGCCCTCGCAAAAGCCTTTAAAACTGGACGAGCCAGGGAGGCAATATCGCGGCTTCCTTTCATCCACTGCCTGTCTACCACCCCCATTAGAGCAGTACTGTAATGGTTAAGTGGGTGTTAATGCATGCACGTAGAACTAACCAACAGAAAAAGAGTGCATATTTCCTGTCACCCCCGCCCCTCCTCGTGTAACACAGTATTTTTTAAGCAAAATTCATATTTGTTTTTGTAATTCCTCCCAATAATTTAAGAAACTGATCTGCACTTTTCTATCAAACCAATGTAGGCAGTCATTTTTTTAACGTTATTCTTGCCAGTAATTTGCCAAATTGTTAATTCTCTTAGATAATACGGTGTAGACAGTCATTTTGTAATGTTATTCCTGGCAGTAATTTCTCATAGTGTTAATTCTCTTAAACAAGTCAGTGTACACAGTCATTTTGGTTATATCGTAACTATCGACCGCATAAATTGGTCACATAGAGGGAACATATGTTGGATTTTAGTGCCTGTCCTTGGGAAATAAACAGAAGTAGTAATTTAGTTCCCGAGTTATTAATTAAATTTCTACATCCTCTTCCTCCTTTCACCAATGAGAGAATAATTTTTGATAAAGTGGGGAGTCATGTTCTAGTTTGTATAAATTCATAAAGTAAATAATTGCTCAGTTTGAAAGAAACTCATTACACAATCCCAGAGAATGATTTACTCTGATAAAAAATACGAAACGAAAAATTCTCTTGCCCTGGAAAATGAAAGAGTTGCCGTAGCCGTTCCTTCTGAGTAGTAATATTGGTTCTGTAAGCTTTAGAGAAATCAGATGCGTTACCCGTTTTCAGCCAGTTTAATTATCCTTATGTCGGGTTAATATTTTACTCACGAAAGACAGTGAATAACTTTAGAACCAATATTGCTCCACAGAGAGGATAAAGCCTTAAGATTACACAAAGAAATCCCTTGACTAGTGCTTGGGAGCCCGCTGTAGTAGCGAAGACAGCGCCTGGTAAGGCATTCCGGAGGTAAGAAATAAAAAGTAGTAAAGGTAAAAGGCCCCCCCCCCCCACCCGGTATTTACGATGAAGACGGTTAAGGTACTTTATCAATACGTCATTTACAACAGTCATTGTAACAATATATCCCCAGTTTATGTACATGTGATAAAGAAGCCTATGTATACAATTCGTTGCTACGTATTTCATGGCATATTCTCGAAACAGAACAAATCTACTTCTCAGAGAAAGCACTGTTACCTTTGATCAACTCGGATTCTTGCACAATATAGTTGTGTTCAGTTAACAAGAGTATGCGAAAACCTTTTAGGAAACAAGAGGAAAAGTAAAGTGGGCCAAAAACATTGACATTGGAGGTTATATATACATACATTCTTCTTCAGTGAGATCGATGCTTTGCGGTCGTTTGTTCATATTCGTTCCGGGTTGTTTCTTGAGAATTTTACTCAGTTTTTTTTAATTACAGATGGCGTTTAACCAATACCGTCTGAAGAGAAGGCCTGTGCAGTGCCGTACTACGTCACGTCACGCAGAGTAGGTCGCGATCGCGTTGCTCACTGGCTGGCTGATGGGGCACAGCCCACAGCCTCACGGCGGCTAGCCAGTCAGCTAAGCCATCACCACCTACTCTGCGTGATGTAGCACGGGAGCGAACAGGCCTTCTCTTCTGATGGTGTTAGTTGAACAGTGTTTTGTTTTCTCTCTTTTCATTGGTTCTTCGGTTCGAACGGGTACTTTGTGGACGTTGGTTTGGTTTGTCCTACTTTGATCGTTTCTAATAACTGAGTTTTCTCGTTACAGAGGGCGTCAGCTACCATGCCGGCAACCCTCTGGCCGAGCGCGCTGATCCACCACGCCCTAGCAAGTTCTGAACCACCGTCTAACATGTTCGTCCATCACAAAGTAATTCCTCGTACCATCGATGGCAGGTGTTAACTAACTAACCAACATTAGATTATAATTCATTGTCCTAAGAACGTGTTTTCTATAATTTTCAGTGCGCCATTGCTTTGAAATGACAACGTTTGAGTTATAATAAGAAAATCATCAAGTAGAGGAAGCAATATGGCATATACAAAAGAGATTTTGGAGCGAGGGATGTCACGTGACTGATTTACGAACGCCAAATGTACGCTGTGTTCCATTCAGGCTGTAATCACTTGTCTGAACGCTAAATGTACGCTACGTTCGTTCCAGGCTATAGTCATTCGTAACCAGTACAGGCAAAGAAAGTAAACTTTGAACTACCAAGGCAAGACAGGTGATGATATTTTAACGGAAAAATATAATGCAAATGTGGGAGAGACATTAAAATTATAGTTCAAAGAGGTAAAAATTCAGAAAAGAGTATGTTTGTCAAAGCTGAACTCAGATATATAATTTTGCTGTTTGTTAAAATACGGTCATAAAGAATATTATATATTGGGTGCATAGATATTGCCACAATAGTAGAGTCGTAATCATATTACCATAATTTATTATTATTTTGGTCCGAAATGTTTGCAAAAACTTGTAAAACTACAAATCTAAAGTGCGCCATAAAACACGACAGTGCGATATTTTGTTCCCTAAGCATGAGCATTGCACACAGTACCGTTAGTTGAGATGGCTGGAAACTGGTGCGCCGTCCTTGAAATTGAACCTAACTTGCCTGACTCAATGATGTTGAGTACACCTAACACATCCTAGTCTCGCTACTGGCGTGGTACGCATGAATCAACCCACCGGGATGCCACTATAATTCATCCACAGGCGTTAACTGTTTCACTCTGTCCTGATTCGCGTCAGACAAGAAGTGCCTGACCAACACAGCAAATATCGCACAATCTGATTACTCTCACACAAGAAGTAATTTCAGATCTGCTTTTCACAAAGCTGCTCTTTTCAGTACAGTATTGAAAATTAGTCTTTTATCTCATTCACTTTGTCCACACTCGAAGCTGCACAAATCGCGCCCACAGAGTGTTCGCTCTCCGTCAACACGACGCGTCGTCTATGGAGCAAGAAGCGAGAGTGACACTGGCCCACGCGTCTGCACAATATGTATCTCGCCGCTTTTCTCCCCCTTTCTTCGCTACGTCACGTCTCCACACCAGCATCCCTTCGGCCTATTTGAGCCGCGCTATTGTTCGGCTTTAGGCGCGTCCTCGAACTGGCCAATTACAGACCCGCTACTAACACGTTTAGGCTCAACGCCACTTCCGAGGTCGCCTGCCGCTAGGCAGAGACTCGCGCCTGCAAATAACGTAGTATTGCACCATACTTTAGAACCACATGAAGAACTGTTGCCAAGTACTGTCTGCCATGGCATTTTAAATGATAAATTGTAACCAAAAATATTCCCTCAGTGTGTATGTCTGAACTGTTACTTGCTTCAGCCTCGAAAAAGCTAATTATCGCACTCGCGATCTAATGGCGTACTTCGAATAATAACTTCTTTAAAAAATGTTTAAATGTTTGTAGAACTTATGGGACTTAACTACGGGGTCATCAGTCCCTAAGCTTACAAACTACTTATGAACTAGCTAAGACTAAGGACGGCACAAATATTCATGCCCGAGGGGGGATTCGAACCCCCGACCGTAGTGGCCGTGCAGACCGTGACTGGAGCGCCTCAGTCCCCTCGGCCACCGCGGCCGGCAACTTCTTTAAAAGCAATAAGTAAATTAATTAACCCGTCAGATGTTACTTGTAAGCAATAAGTACTGTTTTAAAAGTCCGAATAGTGAGGAAAATATGTCTGAGTGACTTGAATCCTTACAACGGTTCTACGACCATGTGGCTGTAAATTACTTGACTTGCACCATGGGGTGGGGGGAGTTACTGGTTCCGCTGGATAGCGGCTACGAGGGTAGTGGTTGCTTTGTGGCGTGGGCTGTGAGTTTTATTTTTATTTAATTATTTATTTATTTATTTGTAGGTTAGAGGGTCTTGCGAACGCACAACCAGGGTTTCAATCTCAAAGAGTGTAGATCACACATAGGACGAACGGAGATCTAGGAACCATTCGCCTAACAGTTGTAATTTGTCGTAGATGTGTGGGGATAGTACCAGACCTCCAAGCACTAGAAGTACTGAACCACAAATCTCTATACGTAACTAAAACCGGAGATAAGTTCAGCCGAAAAATTTTCAAAGGGACAAATGTTGCCGACTGCAGTGGCCGAGCGGTCTGCGGCGTGCCAGTTACGGTCTGCACGGCCACTGCGGTCGGGAGTTCGAATACCTCCTCGGGCATGGATGTTTGTGCCGTCTTTAGTATAAGCTAGTTCACAAGTAGTTTGTTAAGTTAGGTCCCATAATCTGTACAAACATTTGGATAAATTTTGTTCAGAATGGACAGATTGAATAAAATAGGTGGTGGTGTGTTTATTGTTGTCAAAAGTCGTTTATCCTGTAGCAAAATGAAATTGGATAGTTCGTATGAGTTGATATGGGTAAGTGTGATATGTCTCACAACTGGAGTCAATTAATGACTGGTTCTTTTTACCAACCCCCATGACTCAGACGATTGTATTGCAGAAATGTTGAAACAAATCTCAAAAACATATCTGAAGAATACAATTGTAACTGGGGAGATTTTAATTTACTTAGGATATGTTGTCAAAAATACATGTGCAAAACCGGAGAAAAGCATAAAACATTGTCCGAAATGGTACTGAACGCATGCTCCGAAAACTATTTCGCGAATTTATATCATGAACCCACTAGAATAGAAAATTGTTGTGAAAACATATTTCACCTCTTAGCAACAAATATTCTAGAGCTAATAAAGACCTTCAAAACAGATACAGCAATTAGTGAACATAGAGTTGAGAATTTTTGTAAAGAGACAGAATACTGAAATTCCCAAATTCACCACAATTAAACGATAAATGTATCTACTTAAAAATAGTGATAAAACACATTAAAATCAGGTGTGGCTTACATTTAAAGAAAAATATCGAGAACACATCACAGAATTATACCAAGTAAATTTACAAATGAAGAGGCTGATTCCCCGTGGTGGACAAAACAGGTCCTACGGTCGGGGGTTCGAATCCCCCCTCAGGCATGGATATTTGTGCCGTCCTTAGTTGTAGGTAGTTCATAAGTAGTTTGTAAGTTTAGGGACTGATGACCCCGTAGTTAAGTCCCTTAAGCTTAACAAACATTTGAACATTTGAACATTTGAACAAAACAGGTCACATCAGTGTATCAGAAGCAAAGACAAACGCATGCGGAAGTTAAACAGACACAATAAGTTGAGTTCTCGTCGCCATTTGTTTTGTCGTCCTGGCCAGCCTCTGTTTGGTCCTTCCCGGCCTAGATTTCAGGAAAGGTTCGGTGCAGGACGCGTAGACATCTATAACAACAATATAGATTATTAATACAAGTTTTATTTACTGAAGTTACACCAAATACTCAACTTTAATAAAGTATGTTTCTTCTCTTCTCTCTTCCCGCGGCGTCGTCTTCCTTGATGCTAGCTGCGCTGTGTCCTAGTGACTTCCTGGTTCAGAGCCGAGTACAGATGGGCTCGTCCAGACGCATGTCGGCCAAGATATAGCCGCTTGTAGAGGGCGCGCTTCTCCGGTTACTCCCTCCAGTATGCGCGGCGCCGGCGTGTGATTGGCTGCCGGTCGTCCGCTGCCTTCTGCCCGATCGTTCTCGAGCGTCTGGTGTGTGGCGCTGACTTTACGTTACAACACAATATCCCCAAGCCTGGCAAAAATTTACAGGAACTCGAAATTTAGCGCGGAATTCCATGGGAGAAATTTATAACGGTTTCCCAAATGAAACTCTTTCTCATAATTCGACAGAAAATACAAAATGTCAGGACATTTATAAATTACACTAGCTGCAAAACACAGTCGATAATTTCACAGCGTTATAGCAATTGTGATGCTACTGATGAGAGTGGAGCTAAAGTACGGTTGCTAAACACAGCATTCCGAAACTATTTCACTGTGGAAGACGAAGCAAATACCCAAGAACTGGAATCAAGAACAGCTGCCAGTACGCGTAATTTAGAAGTAGATATCTTTGGAGTTGTAATGCAACTTAAATTACTTAACAAAAGCAAATTTTTCGGTCCATTTTATATATCAATTACGTTCCTTGCAGTGTATGCTGATGCAACAGCTCCTTACCTAGCTATCATATACAACCGCTCGCGCAACGAAAGATACGTACGCAAAGATTGGAAAGTTGCACATGGATGGATGGTTATTTTCTTATTTTATCTATTTTATTTCTTGGGCGCACGTCAGCTACATCTTTAGCGCCAGAACGAATTTATGAAATGAGGAGAGTGAACAAAATAGGATTTCAAGCCAGCAACGAAAATAAAGGGAGATAATTCTGTTGTTGTGGTCTTCAGTCCGGAGACTGTTTTATTACAGCTCTCCTCACTACTCTATCCTGAGCAAGCCACTTCATCTCTTCATAAGACCTGCAACCAAAATCCATTTGAATCTGCTTACTGTATTCATCTCTTGGTCTCCCTCTGCAATTTTTACTCCATACACTTCCCTCCAACGCTGAATTCACGATTCCTTGATGTCTAAGAAAGTGTCCTACTGATCTATCGATCCATTCTTCTAGTCAAGGTATGCCAGAAATTCCTTTTCTCCCCAATTCCGTTCAGTACTTCCTCATTAATTACGCGATCTACCCACCTAATGTTCAGCATTCTTCTGTAGCACCACATTACAAAAGCCTCTAGCCTCTACACTGTTTATCGTCCATGTTTCACAGCCATACAAGACAACACTTCACACAATGCCTTCAGAAAAGACTTCCTTACATTTAAATTAATATTCGATGTTAACAAATTGCTCTTTTTCAAAAACGTTTGTCTTCCCATTGCCATTCTGAATTTTATATCCTCTGTACTGCGACCATCGCATGTTATTTTACTGCCCAAGTAACAAAACTCATCTACCATCTTTATTGTTTCGTTACCTAATCTAATTCCTTCAGCATCGCCAGATTTCTTAGACTGCACCCCACTACCCTTGTTTTGCTCTTGTTAATGTGAACTTTAATTCCTTCTTCAAATTCCCTTTGCTTTCCTTTATAGCTTGCTCAATGTACAAATTGAATAGCATTGGGGAAAGCCTACTACCCTGTCTTACTCCCTTCGCTACCTCTGCTTCCCTTTTAACTACTGTCTGGTTTTTGTACAAGTTGTAAATAACTTTCCGTTCTCTATATTTTACTCCTGCTGAATTCAGAATTTCAAGAAGTGTATTTCAATCAACATTGTCAAGAGCTCTCTCCAAATCTACAAAAGCTAGAAATGTAGGTTTGCCTTTCCTTAAGCTATCTTCTATGATAAGGCGTTAAATGAGTATTGCCTCCCGTGTTTCCACATGTCTCATGAATCCAAATTAATCTTCTCCGAGATCGGCTTCTACCAGCTTTTCCATCATTATTTAAATAATTCGTGTTAGTATTTTACAACCATGTCTATTAAAGTGATGGTTCTTTAATTTTCTCACCTGGTTTTTCTTAGAGACTGAGGGTATTTCTCCTCTCTCATATATCTTACGTACCAGGTGAAATACTTTTGTCATGGCTGGTTCTCCCAAAGACTTCAGTAGTTTGAGGGAATGTCATCTACTCCAGGGACCTTGTTTCGACTTAGGTCTTTAAGCGCTCTGTCAAATTCTTCTCTCAATATAGTATCCCCTATTTCATCTTCATCTATTTCCTCTTCCCTTACCACAATATTGTCTGTAAGTACATTTCCTTTGTAGAGCCCCTCTATATACAGTTTCCACCTGTCTGCTTTCCCTTCTTTTGTGAGAACTGGTTTTCTATCTAAGTTCTTTATATTGATACGGCTGCTTTTCTTGTCTCCAAAAGTCTCTTTTATTTTGCTGTAGGTGGTATCTATTTTCCAATATTTATATATTATTCTACACACTTGCACTTTCCTTGTAGCCACTCCTACTTAGCTATTTTGCAGTTCCTGTCAATCTCATTTCTTAGTCGTCTGTATTCCATTTTTCCTGTTTCATTTACTGCATTTTTAAATTTTCTCCTTTCATCAATTAAATTTAGTATTTCGTGTGGTATCCAAGGATTTCTTTGTAGGTCTTGCCTTTCTACGTATTTTTTCGTCAGGTGCCTTCACTATTTCATCTCTCAATGATACCCATCCCTCTTCTACTGTTTTATTTACCACCCCCACCCCCATCCCGCAGTTCTGTCAATTGTTCGTTAAAGATCCCTCTAAAATTCTCAAGAACGTCAAGTTCCTTTAATTTATCCAGGTCCCATCTCCTTATTACCTACCTTCTTGCAGTTTTTTCAGTTTCAGTCTCCAATTCACCACCAATGAGATGTGGTCAGACTCTATATATGCCCCTGTGTTTGTCTTACAGCTTAAAACCTGGTTCCGAAATGTATGTCGTACCATTATAAAATATATCTGCTACCTTGAGATATACCTCAATGTTTCTTTAATCCGAAATGTCAATTATGCCATTGAATCATCCTTGTCTGTAGGAATAATAATGTGTAATTCAATTAGGATAAATTTCTGAAAACTTTTTGGTGATGGGAATAAGTATCGCTAGTGAACTTTCGGACGTTTGGGTCGCGGCCTCTATGAAAGGCAACACAAAGCGGAGCTACAACGGGACTCTCGCATGCAGCAGAAATGCACACCCGACCGAGCATCGCTACGTTAAAGTACAGTTATTGAAATTTAACAAACTATAAAATATTGCAATGAATATTAATTTTTGAAAAGATAGAGACACTGAGAAAAACATGAAAGATTCCGCCATCGGTAATATTGGTTAGAATAAAGACAACACCAGAAAGCATAATTACAAAAGAAAGTGGCGGAATCCGTTCTTTACCTGGCAGGAGAATTCAGATTGGATCTGATTCATCACACTGGAATAATAAATTTCTTCTTTACGGTAATTTGATGCTTGGTTGCATAAACTTGGAATCCTAAAGTTTCAGATCCGTGTTTAATTCCAATTTCGATTAGTGTTTAAAATTGCAAACTTATCGGACTTCGTTTAAAGAAAAGAAGATTTACAGCAGGCATTGCGACAAAATTCAACACAAAATGAACGTACGTGAAATTCGCGTCTGGAATGTTCTTCCGCAATCGCGAAGCAATTTACAACAATGACCAAGCACCATTTTACGAATTATGCTGGAAACAAAAATTACAAAATTAGTGAAAAATGGGGAAAGATCTCTTTTTAAGTAAAGTATTAATTTGAAACGAATTATTGAATTTATTACATTTGTTTGTTTGTTAATCTATCGGACCAAAGTGCGTGGTCATCAGTCCGTAGCTTACAAACTACGTAAACCTAGATAAAATAACCTAAGGACAACACAGACACCCATGCCCCAGAAAGGACTCGAACCTCCACGGCGAGAAACCGCGCGCTCCACAGTGACATGCTTTAAACCGCTCGGCTACTGCACCGCGGCTTATTACAATTAATTGTTTTTCGCTCACACTTACATAGTCAATATGGAGAGACGAAAAGAGAGACGTCCGATCTGTTCAACAGTAAGAATACGAAAGACGACTAGCAATTCCGTTTTCTCTCCGGCTCGTTCAAAAAAACTGAAAGTCTCTTATGAAACAAAATAATCAGAGATTTACTGGCAGAGAGAACGCATGCTACCGACAAGCGTCGCAGATATAGCTTCAATAAAAAAAATATTACATGTAATGCTACATTTGCCCCCTCTGGCTTTGAGTTGCCAAATGCGCAATTCCTACTCAAAGACTCCACTGATTTTTTGATAAATATAATACTGTTTAAAACAGATTATTTGATAATGCGTGAGCTTTTTTAGACGTTTGATAAAGTGAGATTAGAAAAACACATATTTTAACAGATTTATTTTCTTTTTTATTTTCAATTTGTACGATGCGAAGCGTCTGTGGGCGGACCAGCGTTGCAGTGAACGGTCGTCAGCTCGCCCGGATTGTTGACTGGTGGGCGTGGCGGTGCGATGCGAGGCGGCAGGCCCATTGATGTCGGTGGAATGCGCAGCAGTGTAGGCGCTAGCGCAGTGGCACGGCGTGCGTCAGGATCAGGTGCCCTTTCACAGAGCACGGATCGCTTTTCCTGCAACGCCTCGGAATGGTTTCACATGAAATGAAGATTGTACATATAGCAATAAAATTTATCACTTAACTAAAGTTACAGGTTTGATCACCGAAAGAGAGAGGCACATATTAATTATTTTGCATGTTGTTTAATCAAGTGTCTCGGTATGGTTGTTTAGCGAAGGGATTAGAAGTAATATTGATATGCAAGTGTGAACTCTGATTTTCAAAAGCTAATATTGAATCCGAAGGACATGAACATACGCCCGTTCTTAACATAAAATCATTAATAGAGATTAAATTAATTATTTACTAGGCATATATTCAGTTTATGACTTTACAAAAGTTTTAATCAATATGTCACATGAATCGACCCTTATGATCTCACTGTACACTGTAGGAGCTTTAATTGTTTTGTGAAAGTGTTCACTAGCATTTATATATACAGGGTGTCTCACCTAACGCTGCCACCTCAAATAGCTCTGGAACGACAAACGATATTCAAAAATGGTTTTCACCAGCATGAGCGTACGGTAGGGGCCTAAGAAACTAAATACTATGCGAAATTTTAAAACGTTTACAAAAACTATTTTCAAAATAAATTAGTGTTCTTTTTTAATGGACACACCCTATTTTTCCGTATGCAATAAACAGCATAAAAATCACGTAAACAATGACGTTTATTGCATCGCAATACGCCAATTACATCCCTAAATATTGCGACGCGAAGTTAACGCTTGAAATAAATTAAGGGGAGTGCGGTAGATCAAATCAAATCAAATGTTTGTAGAGCTTATTGAACTTAACTACGGGGTCATCAGCTCCTAAACCTACAAACTACTAGTTATGAACTAACTTATATAAAAGACGGCACAACATCCACGCCCGAGGGGGATTCGAACCCCCGACCGCAGTGACCATGCAGAACGTGACTGACACGCCGCAGACCGCTCGGCCACCGCGCCCGGCAGTGCCGTAGAGGCTGTTTTCGCTGTTTCCATTACGAAAATTTTAGGTACAGATTTTTTATTTTTACTATTTGCAGTAGTGGTTTAAATTTTCACTCAGCGGGATCGCCATTGGGTGCGTGACATAATAGTCAAGTCTCAATAATTAGTAAGGTGCTACCGTGGGCCAGATTTACCAGTGCTTGTGGCGGCGGTAACTTCACGAGTTTGGCTTATAGCACATTACTCGTCGATCTTTTGTTTTCGCGTGTTTCTTCCACCCTTCTTCTTACGGAGCAGAAGATTCTTCAATACCAGTTCACTGTGAAGATCGTCGCAGCGCCGTGAGTACCTCATTATTCATACCATTGTAGTAAGGTCCGCTTACGTGCTGCACATTCTTCATCATACTTGGGTTGCTATCTCAGCTGCTATAAAAATAGTCCATTTGCTGAGACAAGTCCTTCGATTTCGTTTATGCTTTAGTTTATTATTGTAGCGCTACCTTTTGTAGCCCGAACTCACTATTGTCAATAACAAAATCACTTCACTAGTCACCTTATCTATTGTACGTGTTGGCTACTTTATATATGCTCATGTTTTGTCGTTTATGAAGTCATCGACTTCTATTGCGCACTTTGTTTGGGGGTTGCTTCCTGGTTTTCTGAATACAGACACTGTTTCCCTGGAAAGTCCTTTCACTAAAAGTTTTCTGTCACCGATTTATCACAGTAGTATTCACTGTCCTTTCAGTTCGGTTATCACGTTCTATACGTATTATCTAGACTTCATGCAGTTCATCTTAACCTAGCTGTACTTTAACTATTTACAGAAATTATTTACACTGCTAATGACTATTCATTCAAAACAATTTGTCGAAATTAGTAAAGTTCGAGTGACATGCAAGTCACATCTTTTTGTTTTTGGTCATTATCTATTCACCATTATGGTCTTTTGACAATATTGTGCATTATACCTGTGTTTTCTATTTGTTTTATAATAAATGTTCAAATGTTTGTAGAGTCTATGGGACTTAACTACAGGGTCATCAGTCCCTAAACTTACAAACTACTTATGAACTACTTACAACTAAGGACGGCACAAATATCCATGCCCGAGGGGGGATTCGAACCCCCGACCGTAGTAGCCGTGCAGACCGTGACTGGAGCGCCTCAGTCCCCTCGGCCACCGCGGCCGGCTATTTGTTTTCTAGAAATGAAATGTGTAGTTCAGTTTTTTAAACACTATTTGCCTTAAAAATATTTCTAATCGTCGTGTTTTACGTGTATTTCTAGGTGTCCTTAAAAATGTAAGTCATATTAAATATTGTTATAATGATAAGACAATAAAAGAAAAATCCAAGCTTCCAACAATTTATTTACACAGCACTTTCACAAACGCACAGTTAAGACAAGTCATACGTCGGTTGGTCTTCATTGGTGTGGCACGCCAGTCTTGTAGAAATGTCCAAGGAATCTAGAGCCGGAAGTGGCAGTTCACTATCGAAGTCCTCGTAGGACTACGTTCGGCACGTCAATAAACTCAGTCTTCCTGCTAGCGAAGGTATCACTGGCGAAGGCGAGAGTACACTGGGTTGCTCAGGCAGGTGCGGCCGCCTATATTCGGTTCTGGTAGTTCGCGTGTGAGCCAGGCGGTGGCGCCGTGGACGTCTAGTGTAGACTCACTTCCATATCGCAACACTAGCCCTCTAGCGGCCCAGTCGAAACGTACTGTGCGGCCGGCCGGCGAGTCATTTGTCTGTATGCCTTACTTCCTTGTGTGGTATGCGCTGCATGCCGTCTACTTGGCGTGGCGCCAGCTGGTGAGTTGTCGGACAGCGGGGGCGTGGTAGCAGATACCACATCCCTTACCCCTCGGGAAGCTGTGAAACAGCGGCTGGAGATGTAGGACACATCCATGGGCTCCTCGTCGTCGGAGTCACGAGGGATAGTCGCGCAGTAAGGGCGAAAATGACCGGGTCTTTACGTAGACAGCGTGGCCGGCCCACCTGTTGTGAGCGGAGAGGCGGAGACTGCTGGAGAGGCATCTCTTCACCGGATGCCCGCGTCCAGGAAGGGCGCCGAGTCGGAGAGGCGGCGGCGTCGGTGGAAGTGACCCTTGAAAGGATGGTCGCGTGGCGAACGCGTTTGGGGCACCTGGAGCGACCGGAGCATCGGCTGGCGTCGTAGTCCGTGACCTGTCGGTGTGTGGTGGGAGGGGGGTGAGAGGTACAGCACCTGGGGGGATGAGCAGGTCTGAAGCAGTAGGCGGGGAAGCCGGAGTATCCCGCTAAAGAGCTGGGAGACATTGAGGATCCCTCAGGAGGGGAGCCAAGGGCAGCGGCAAAGACCTGGGCCGCAGCTGATTTGCATGCTGGAGCAGTTCTCTGTCTTGAACTCTGACACGAAAACACTTAGCAACCACTTTAGTTGGCAGCCAAAACCCCATGCCCACACGAGGGATCCGGGACAGAAGAAAGATACAGGCGGTGTAGGTGTTGCTGGTCAGGTAATAGGGAAGAGAAGGCTGAGCAGGGTTCGAGGCTATCTTCCATGTAAGAGCTCTGCGGGGCTCTTGTCACCCTGTGGCGTAGTCCTGTAGGAACTAAGGAATAATGTGAGAGCATTAGCGGAGGAATGATCCCGGAGATACTTTTTCGTTTGGCCCTTGAACGTCCTCACCATCCGTTCCGCCTTGCCATTTGGCTGCAGGTGAAAAGGAGGTGTGGAAACATTACGTATGCTGTGGTATTGGCAGAAGGTTTGGAATTCTTGGCTAAGGAACTGGGGACCATTGTCCGTAACCACCAGTTCTGGAAGGCCTCCAATAGCAAATATTCGTTCCAAAGCCGACACTGTTACGGACGTGGTGGTATGGAAGTTACGGATGACTTATGGGAAACGGAAGTAGGCATCAACCACAATGAGGTACGTGGCACCATGGAAGGATCCGGCAAAGTTCAGGTGAAGGCATTCCTATGGGAGTGAGCAGGAAGGCCATGAAGAAAAACTCCAGCGAGGGGCCGCCTGTCGGTTCTGGCAAGCTGGGCAGGCTCGAATCATATTTTCAATGGCACGGCCCATGCCAGACCAGTATACGCAGCGACGACTGAGGAGTTTTGTGCGGATGATACCCCAATGACCTTCATGAAGGAGTTGCAGGACTTTGGGGCTGTCCCTCTTCAGGGACTAGGAGGATCACCCCATTGACGGTCATTAACTGGTGGCGGATGGTAAAAAAGTGTCGGCCGGTTAGAGAAGACAGGGAAGGTGATTGCTCCAGTCAGCCATGGAGAATGTTGTGGTGGACCCACTGGAGGTCGACATCCTGGCGTACAACATCGGCCACCGTGGAGCTAGTCATCAGAAAGGTGTCCACGGCGGCTTGGGCGTCTTCATTGATCTGGAAACAGAGAACCTCGTCTTGGTCAAACTCAGGACCGGGCCCAAAAGGAAGACAGGAGAGGGTGTCAGCGTTTGCATGTTCAGCGGTACGCCGAAAATGAATTTCATACTGGTAGTGAAACAGGAACAGAGCCCACCGCTGGAGACGGTGAGACATACGATGAGGAATTTTGGAGGCAGCGTTGAATAAAGCAATGAGCGGTTTGTGGTCGGTGATTGAGTGGAATTTGGTCCCGTAAAGAAACATATGTAATTTCTTCAGTGTAGGGCGTCCTTCTCGATCTGAGAATATTTCTTTTCAGCATCAGAAAACGTTTTTGACGCATACACAATAGGGCGTTCAGAGACGTCGTCAAAGCAATGTGCCAACACGGTCCCAAGGCCCACATCTGAGCTGTCTGTGGCCAGGACTAATTGTTTCCGTGGGTCAAAGCAGACAAGGCATGGGGCTGTAATCAGTTGTGATTTTAGTGTCTGGAAGGCGGCTTCACATGATGGAGACCAAAGGAAAGGCACGTCTTTTTTACAGAGGTGTGACAGAGGAGCTGTAGCCATCGCTGCAGCCGGGAGGAACTTCCTGTAATAGGACACCTTCCCCAAAAAGGATCAAAGTTCCCTGAGAGATGTTGGTTTGGGAAGCAGATCGATGGCCTGGACATGACGATCCAGTGGCTTCATTCCGTCGCTGGAGATCTTGTGTCCCAAATATTCAATTTCTCGCTGGAAGAAACAGCATTTCTCTTTCCAGCAGCGGAGATTATTGTCCTGGAGCAACTGGAAGAGTTGTCGAAGGTTCTGGATGTGTTCATCTATTGTACGACATGTAACAATCATATCATCCAGGTAGTTGATACACCCATTAACAGAGGCAACCAGTTGTTCCAAGAAATGCTGGAAAATTGTGGTGCACTAGCAATACCATACATAAGGCAATAAAGCCCATGCAGTGTATCCAGCGTAAGAAATTATTGGGGAGCTGGGTCTAAGGGTAGCTGGAGATATGCTTCATCTAAATCAATCTTGGGAAAATAGTGGCCGTTTTGGAGTTTCAACAATCTTTCCTCAGGCCGAGGTAGGGGATAAGTGTCAACTTCCAATTGTGAGTTGGCGGTTACCTTAAAATCTCCACAGAGACGAAGCTTCCCAGATGGCTTGCAGTCAATGACAAGAGGTGTGGCCCATGAGCTGGAGGGGATGGGCTCCAGAACTCCTTGTGTTATGAGGTGATCCAATTATTCTTTGACTTGATCCCTGAGAGAAAAAGGTACTGGTCGAGAACGAAAATAACAAGGATGCGCATTAGGCTTCAAGGAGATATGTGCCTGAAAATGGCGGGCCTTCACCAATTCCTCACGGAAGAGATCATTGTATTCCTGACAAAGATCATCCAGGCCAGAATACGGAACTTCATCAGAGATCAGATGTACCTCACCTTTTATAGAAAAACCAAAGACACGAAAGGCATGAAGGCCGTAAAGGTTGGATGTGGCACTGCTGTTTACAATAAGGAATGTAATCGTCCGGGTCAGTCCATGATAATTGGTAGGAAGATCGACCTGGCCTAGGGGCGGAATACTAAGTCAGTTATATGCTACCAGCCGTCGAGAAGATGGCTGTAGTGGCGGAGCTCCTAGCGACACGTAGGTTGCATGATTTATCAAACTGGCGGCTGCTCCCGTATCCACCTGTAATGGGATCGTCCTGTTGACGATTGACACGTCTAGAAACAATTTATTGGAAGTTTCCTGGATCTCAATAGTGGCCACTTAATTCACATCCATCGGAGTTTGATAGGTTCCTTTCTGAGGTCTGGTTGTAGTGGAACAGCATACGGATGGTAGATGGCCTAGTAGAGAGCAGAGGGAGCAGTAGGCTCAACGGTCTGGACAATCATCCCTTGAATGTTGTTTGTAACAGTCCGGGCAGGATGGGAGTCAGCGTGGGGTCCACTGGCGGGTGAAATGGCTTGGCCTCTGTTGGGAGCGAGCGGGACGTGTTGGACGACGGCCGGAGCGGACGACTGCTACCTCCGCATCATCTTCTGGCAGGAAGGCGCTTCCAGAGGAACCAGTCGGGGTGTGTATGGCAGCAATATCTGCCAAAGTTTCCAACTTCTTCTCTGCTGCACGAGAAACTTAAAAGGTTTGAACCAGTTCGAATACTTTGAATAAGGAAGGATCAACTGGCTGCAGGGCATCATGTTGGTATTCCCAGTCCGGTGCACCTCGGATAATCATATCACGAATCGTTTCGTCAGCATATGATTCTTTATGGGTGGCCGTGACAAATCTGCATTTGCGGCTAAGGCCTTGTAATTCCGCGACCCGCTCACGGTAAGACTGTGAAGCCTGTTTCTTACACTGGTAAAATGCCACTATTGAAGAGAGAACATTCGAATGGCTCTGGTAAAATTGCGTTAACAGTGCACATATTTCTGGGAATGATAAGTCCGAAGGAGAAGACAGTGGAGCCAGATTGCAAAGCAGGCGATACACTATTGGTTTCGACCCTGAAAGACACAAAGATTTCATCAATTAGACGTATGTTACCTGTAACGCCTGAAAATGTTCTTTGAGCCTTGTTTCATACGATTCCCATTTTTCAAGGGCTTCATAAAAGAGGGAAGACCGGAATTTGATGTATTGGTTGTTGGTGTAACATACCGGCCAGAAGAGGCTGCAGTGTGGGCATGAGTTGCTGCTTATTTTCCGCCTGTTGCTGAATTAACTTCGTAGATGTGCTTCCAGAGACACCGGGTCCATCGGCCTCGTCGCCATTTTATTGTGTTATAATGATAACACGATAAAAGCAAAATTCAAGCTTCAAAAAATTTATTTACACAGCACTTTCACAAACGCACAGTTAAGACAAGTCATACGTCAATTGGGCTTCATTGGTACGGCACACCAATCTCGTACAAATGCCCAAGGAATCTAGAGCCGGAAGTGGCAGCTTACTATTGAAGTCCTCGTAGCACTAAGTTAGGCACGTCAATAAACTCAGTCTTCCTGCTGGCGAAGGTATCACTGGCGAAGGCGAGGGTACTCTGGGTTGCTTAGGCAGGTGCGGCCGCCTATATTCGGTTCTGGTAGTTCGGGTGTGAGCCAGGCGGTGGCGCCGTGGACGTCTAGTGTAGACTCGCTTCCATATCGCAACACTAGCCCTCTAGCGGTCCAGTCGAACTGTACCGTGCGGCCGGCCGGCGAGCCTTCGGTCTGCGCGCCTTACTTCCTTGTGTGGCTTGCGCTGCAGGCCGTCTACTTGGCGTGGCGCCAGCTGCTGGGTTGTCGGCCGGCGGCGGTGTGGTAGCGGATACCACAAATATATTTGTGGCTCCTCCGTCATTCGTGATGATGAATTGTAGTAGTTCTTGCCGTTGCCATCATCACAATTCTCGTGCACTTCGTCAGCTGAAAAAGACGTCTTAAGCTACTGCTTATACTAAAGATTGCCTAGACTAAATAGTGATTTCTCGAATTGGTGGCCGATCCTGTCACATCAGCTTATAATGTCGTTCAAATATTTCAAATTTGTCGCAGTTGTTTTCGTAAATAAATCGTAGTGTGGTGCAACATCGTAATGACATTGTTGTCTTAAAATACGGCCATGTTCATGAGCATCGGCATAAAGTGTTATGTCAATTTTAAGACGTTTTATCCCACAATACGCAACTAGAATCGTGCAATAAACTTAAATGCCTTTAAAGGTCACACGTTCTCCCTTTGTTAATAAGTTACTAAATTGTTGACACTTATATTGCCTGTCAGTTGATCAAACATTAATCAAATTGTTCCTAGTGCCTTATAAAACTTCATGTTATTTGTATTGTCTTTCAAAATATGTTCTACGTCCTTTTTCTTTTCACATTGTTTTTATTATAATTAGTTGACTGTAACTGCGCTGAGCTATCACGTCTCGTATAGCTACATTGTCTGCATTTGAGTGTGCATGCGTGTGTGTGTGTCTGTGTGTGTGTGTGTGTGTGTGTGTGTGTATAAGGCTCGTATTAGGAGCCGTCGGGCAAACAAAACATTAATATCTCCTCATCACTTCCTTCTTCCACAAAAAAAAAAAAAAAAAAAAAAAAAAAAAAAAAAAAAAAAAAATCTCCATCTATCCATCCACATCATTAAAATATTTTCCTATAATCTTACTAATTATTATAATAATTAATGCCATTGTAAATATTTCATGTTATATTATATTATATATTTGATATTGATTCGATATATCTGCATATTTGTTAAGTGTTTCACATGACAACAGTTACACCGTTGGCTGACATTGGTTGTTCATTACTTACCGTTGTAACAAAAAAAAAAAAATAAAAAAAAAAAATAAAAAAAAAAAAAATAAAAAAATATTAGTTCTGCCTACTCTCTTTCGATCTGTGAATGTATTACTTATTCACCAGGAACGAGGTGTCATATTTATAATTTTTTTTATCTTGGTTCAACTGATCAGCTTAGGAACTAAGCATAAGACTTTTTAAATGCTTGTGTGGCCACGTATACAGCATTCTACGATAGCATCTACAACAAGGAACGAACAAGTATCATTTCCATTACTGATCTGTAACTTAACTGGCTTAGATCTTGCACCAATGATTTTACAGTTCTACACAGGAAAGGCAGATAGTCGCTGAATGTTTTTATGCGTTTCAACAGACTGTAAGACGATACATTAAGAGCTGCTCCAGTGTCTAGAAAAATCGAGGTGGGTATGCCTCCTACTGTCATTAAGATATGTGCTTGATATGCAACTACAAGGACTTTGTTTTGTTGTGATTGTTCCTGGATTAGCTCTTCCCTGATATCTGCACTATCATTGTAACGCAGCACATTTACTGCGAGAATTGTGCCCTCGCTGCCTCTGTCGCTCAATGTCGGAGGGCCAGACACGAACCGGTTTAGTTTGACGTTTGAATTCCGTTAGATTGTTTAATATTCACAGAATATATGACATCAACTGCGATTGGGAAAAGCTGAAAATGTGTACCTAGCCGGGATTCGAACCCGGGTCTCCTGCTTTCTAGGCAGTTGCGCTGACCCCTACACCACTGGGGACACAGTAATCACCCCAAATGCAAGCACATAAGCACGCCTCCCGTCAGATTCAAATTCCCAGCTTCGCCCTGCCCACAGTACTCAAACTCGTAGTTATGAAACTATTTTCCGTAAGAGTAGGGGCTTCAAACTTGCCCACCCCTCCCCACTAACGATAGGATCATTGCCCGTCACCGGAATATTGCATGTGGCGTCTGTTCCGAAAGAACAGACGTCACTTCTGATCCTGCAGTTGTTATTATTTAATATTCACATAATATATGACATCAACTGCGATTGGGCAAAGCTGAAAATGCGTACCCATTGTCTTTGCGGTTGACGTAATGTCTCTGTCACGTCATTTATAGTCACGATCGATTCATTTTGTGTCCAGTTTGTTTGATCCGTACAGTCAGACGTCATTGTTGCTATCGGTATTTGATTAGCATTTTGTTGCTGTGCTGGGGAAGAGGAAAAGTTCTGAAATTGTTGATTGCCGTTACTGTTTGGGAAGATGTTTCTGTTTCTATTATTATGGTAGTTGTTACCATTTCGCCACTGAGGTTGTGTGTTTCCATTATAGTGGTTAGGAAAGGCAACAGTGCCGGCCTCGGTGGCGGAGGGTACTGCGGCGCGCCAGTCACGGTCTGCACGGCCACTACGGTCGGAGGTTCGAATACCCCTTCGGGCATGGATATTTGTGCCGTCCTTAGTATTAGCTAGTTCATAAGTAGTTTGTAAGTTTAGGGACTGATGACCCCGTAGTTAAGTCCCATAAGCTCTACAAACATTTGATTTGATTTGATTTGAAAGTTATTGAAATTACTATTGTTGTTGTTAAAGTAGCCAGGATTGAATCTGTTGTCACGGCGTCGTCGGTAATACTGACTGCCGTTAGGCGCATTACGCACCGAGTTACCACCGTTCATATTATGAGACACTTGTTGCGTGCACTGCTGTCCGGTATTACTAACAACTGACTGTTGCGGTAACATCTGTGGAGAGCGTGACATGCTTCATTGGGCTGCGCCTGGGTGACATAAATCAGCTGATTACCAGCATGTTTGAAATAACCACTGCCGTTACCGTACTTGTAGTTATTATTCCCGGTCATCTTCATAAATTAAATCGAGAGTATCAGCCATTGCAAGGAAAGTTTCTACGTTATGTGTTGGAACATTAGCTAGTTGCAATCGCAACCGCATGGGCTATTTGTTGATTAACACCCGAAGTACTTCCCTATGCAGGAATGGGTCATCAAAGAATTTTGCTTTGTTTATATATTTTTCGAAATATCTCCGCAGACTCCCATTTCTTTCATTGAAAGGTTGCGGATTGTAAACTTCATTTCGAAACCTCTCTTGCACAACCGGCGACCAAAAGGTAGATAAAAATGCCCGTTGGAATGCATTGAAAGTATCACAACATCGTAAGGCTTCTGCAGCCCATATTGCCCTCTCACCTTGGATATACCCGACAACAAATCCTATCCTTCTCTTTTCAGACCGTCTCAGGTAATAATCCTTTGAAGGATTGGAGAAAAATAGGTAGGTGAACAGTACGATTTTCATGAGTAAAGATTTGAAGCTGGTGGTGCTTTATCATACTTTCGTCAAGCACTTCTGCAGTAGCATGATTTTGTTGTGAATAAGAGGGTGGTATGTTAGGCTCCATTTCTCTACCTAGTCGGTCAAGGTCGTTAGAGGTCGTCAAGAAAAAGTCAGTCTGCGTCCGGTCTGACGTCAAATTTCTAGGTGTACCCGGATTTTATGGAGAATTCTTCTTTGCAATTCTCGCCTGTTTCCAATCATGTGGCATGTTTATCCCAGGTTCATCTTGTGTCATCTGTATATTTAAAATTATTTTAGTGCTGTCAGATCTTTTTGTAAGGATTTACGGTGGTTCCGTGTTTTTCATATAGTTTCGCAGCTACATCTCGAATTATCTTAGTTAATTCTGCATCTACCTTTTCATTTAGATTTGCTTCTGTATTAGACAAGAATTGTTGTACCCTATCATGATTTTCTTTGACTATATTTTCTGCCTGACTAGTGATTCTCGTAACTATTGTTTCCAAGTTTTCTTGTTGTATTTTAAGTTGTGTGAGATCCTGCGTAAGAGTGTCAAAAGCTGTTGGCAATGTTTTAACTGTTTCTTTGTAATTAGCTACGTCGTTTACTACAGAAGACATTCTTGCATTTACTTTGTCTATGATTTCATCTACTACTTTTTGTTGTACGTTAGAAAATTAACTGTTTATAGCATGTTCGACTCTCACTGTTTGTTGAGCTGCGATTTGATTCTGCTATTCCCTTCCTCTGTCCAATTGTTGCTTGGTGGAAATTGCAACTGCTCTAAATCACTCTTTGTGTTGGCCTGTAAATTGTTAATTTCGTTTTTTGTAGTTGTCTGTAAATGGTTAATTTCGTTGGTTACGCCTAAAATCTGATTGTTTGTAGCAGTTTGTTGTTGTTTGCATTGTTCATTAAGTTCCTTCTTGGTGGATGTCTATAAACTATTTAGTTCGTCTTTTGTAGTTGTTTGCAAATTGTTAATTTTAATTTTGGTAGGTGTCTGTAAATTATTTAGTTCTTCTTTTGTAGTAGTTGGCAAATTGTTAATTTCCTTTTTGGTTGATGTCTCCAAATTATTAATTTGTTGCGACATATTGACAAGTAATACTTCAAATCGCTTAAGCCAATCTTCTTGCTGCTCTGCAAGTTAAGTAATGTAATTTCTCTTGAAACATATCTTATACTAATAAAGCTTAGTGTTTCCAGTTTCTGCTGTCCCACTGGATGGTCATCTCCGTACCTGCACACGAGTGCATCCTTTATTTGCTGTGTCGGTCTCTTTCTACTCTGCCACCGTCAGCTACGACAACCGGCGGAAACGAGACACAAAAAAATAAGAAGCACCAAATAACCGTAATAATAAGTCTGGCCTTACCTTTGTTGTAACTCTTTGGAGCGGTCGAATTTCTCCTGCGTGGTTCCAAATTTCAGTTAAATGTCCAGGGTAATAATTTTTATATCACGTAGAGTCAGCAGTTGAGCACGAAAATAAACGAAGTATCGAGATTAGATAACATGCATTGGTGAAGTGTTACAAAATATTTTTTTAGACAATAATATTAATTATTTCACATAAATTAAATTTCACTTTCACCATTCGGAGTCCTGTCATGGACCCGCCAATTCTTCTCTAATGATAGTTTTTCCTTTTTAGCTGGTGTTGTCGTCCAGATTAAAGTTATGTACCGTTATTGACCACCCCATGAACCACAGACATTGCCGAGGTGGGGTGGCTTGCGTGCCTCATCGATGCAGATAGCCGTACCGTAGGTGCAACCACAGCAGAGAGGTATCTGTGGAGAGGCCAGACAAACGTGTGGTTCCTGAAGAGGGGCAGCAGCCTTTTCAGTAGTTACAGGGGCAACAGACTAGATGATTGACTGAGCTGGCCTTGTAACATCAGCTAATGTGGCTTTGCCACACAGTTACTGCGAGCGGCTGAAAGCAAGGGGAAACTACAGCAGTTACTTTTCCCAAGGACATGCAGCTCTACTGTATGAAAATATGGTGCTGGCATCCTATCGGGTAAAATATTCCGGAGGTAAAATAGTCCACCATTCGGATCTCCGGGCGGGGACTACTCAGGAGGATGTTGTCATCAGGAAAGACAATACTGGCATTCTACGGATCGGAGCGTGGAATGTTAGATCCCTTAATCGGGTAGGAAAATTAGAAAATTTAAAAAGGGAAATGGATAGGTTGAAGTTAGATATAGTGGGGATTAGCGAAGTTCGGTGGCAGGATGAACAGGATTTCTGGTCAGGTGAGTATAGGATTATAAATACAAAATCAGTTGGGGGTATCACAGGAGTAGGTCTGATAATGAATAAGAAAATAGAAATGCGGATAAACTACTATGAGCAGCACAGTGATCGCATTATCATTGTCAAGATAGATACGAAGCCAACACCGACAACAGTAGTATAGGTTTATATGCCAACTAACTCTGCCGATGATGAGGAGATCGGTGAAATATATGAGGAGCTAAAGGAAATTATTCAGACAGTTAAGGGAGAGGAAAACTTAATTGTGATGGGAGACTGGAATTCGGTAGTAGGAAAAGGAAGAGAAGGAAAAATAGTAGGTGAATATGGAGTGGGCAGAAGAAATGAAAGTCGAAGTCGCCTGGTAGAATTTTGCATGGAACATGATTTAATCGTAACAAACACGTGGTTTAAGAATCACAAAATAAGGTTGTATATGTGGAAGAGACCAGGCGACACCGGAAGGTATCAGATAGATTTTATAATGGTAAAACATAGATTCTGGAACCATGTTATAAACTGTAAGACATACCCAGGGGACGATATAGACTCTGACCATAACTTGTTAGTTATGAACTGTAGGCTGAAACTGCAAAAACTGCAGAAAGGTAGGAAAATAAGGAGATGGGACCTAGATAAATTGAAAGAACGTGAAGTTCTGGAGAGTTTCAGAGGGAGATTAAGGCAACAATTGACAGAAATGGGAAGAGGAATGGGTAGCATTGAGAGATGAAATAGTGAATGCAGCAGAGGACAAAATAGGTAGAAAGGCAAGACCTACAAAAAATCCTTGGATTTCACAGGAAATACTAAAGATAATTGATGAAAGGAGAAAATATAAAAATGCAGTAAATGAAACAGGCAAAATGGAGTACAGAAGACAAACAAATGAGATTGACAGGAAGTGCAAAATGGCTAAGCAGGAGTGGCTAGAAACCAAATGCAAATCTGTAGAAGAATGTATAAGAAGGGGAAAGTAGATACCGCCTACAGAGAAATAAGAGAGACATTTGAGGACAAGAAAAGCAACTCTACGAATATCAGGGACTTAGATGGGAAACCAGTTCTCAGCAAAGAGACAATATTATAGGAAGGGAAGAGGATGTAGATGAAGATGAAATAGGAGATACTGTACTGAGAGAAGAATTTGACAGAGCCCTGAAAGACCCAAGTCGAAACAAGGCCCCTGGAGTAGATGACATACCCTCAGAGCTGCTTAAGTCTCTGGGAGAGCCAGCGATGACAAAACTATTTGAACTGGTGTGTAGGATGTATGAGACAGGCGAAATACCCCCAGACTTTAAGAAAACTGTAATAATCCCCATTCCAAAGAAATCAGGTGCAGTCAAGTGTGAAAACTACAGAACCATCAGTTTAATAAGTCATGGCTGCAAAATATTAACGCGAATTATATACATAAGAATGGAAAAGCTGGTAGAAGCTGACCTCGGGGAAGATCAGTTTGGGTTCAGGAGAAATGTAGGAACACGGGAGGCAATACTCACTTTACGGCTTATCCTAGAAGATAGATTAAGAAAAGGCAAACCTACATTTCTAGCTTTTGTAGATTTGGAAAAGGCTTTTGACAATGTTGATTGGAATAAACTCTTTCAAGTTCTGAAGCAAGCAGGAGTAAAAAATAGGGAACGTAAGGTTATTTACAACTTGTACAAAAACCAGACAGCGGTTGTCAGAGTTGAAGGGCATGAAAGGGACGCAGTGGTTGGAAAGGGAGTAAGACAGGGGTGTAGTCTTTCTCCATTGTTGTTCAATTTGTACATTGAGCAAGCTATAAAGGAAAGCAAGGAGAAATTTGGAGAAGGAATTAAAGTTCAGGGTGAAGAATTAAAAACATTGCGTTTTGCCGTCGACATAGTAATTCTGTCAGATACAGCAACGGACCTGGAAGAGCAATTGAACGGAATGGACAGTGTGCTGAAAGGTGCATATAAGATGAACATTAACAAGAGCAAAACTAGGGTAATGGAGTGCAGTGTAAGAAAATCCGGTGATGCTGAAGGAATTAGATTGGGAAACGAAGCAATAAAGGAGGTAGATGAGTTTTGTTACTTGGGCAGTAAAATAACAAATGATGGTCGTAGTACAGCGGATATAAAATGCAGAATGGCAATGGGTAGAAAAGCGTTCTTGAAAAAGAGAAATTTGTTAACATCGAATATTGATTTAAACCTAAGGAAGTCCTTTCTGAAGGCATTTGTATGGAGTGTTGCCTTGTATGGGAGTGAGACATGGACGATAAACAGTGCGGACAGGAAGAGAATTGAGGCTTTTGAAATATGGTGCTACAGAAGAATGCTGAAGATTAGGTGGGTGGATCGCGTAACTAATGAGGAGGTACTGAACAGAATTGGGGAGAAAAGAAATTTTTGGCATACCTTGACTAAAAGAAGGGATAGATTGGTAGGACACATTCTTAGACATCAAGGAATTGTGAATTCAGAGTTGGAGGGAAGTGTGTGGGGAAAAAATCGCAGGGGAAGACCAAGAGATGGATACAGTAAGCAGATTCAGACAGATGTAGGTTGCCGTTCTTATGTGGAGATGAAGAGGCTTGCTCAGGATAGGGTATTGTGGAGAGCTGCATCAAACCAGTCTCCGGACTGAAGACCACAACAACAACGACAACAATACTGAATTTATTACAATTAATTGTTTTTAGCTCACACTTCCATAGTCAATATGGAGAAATCAAAAGAGAGACGTCAGATCTGTTCAACAGTAAGAAGACGAAGAACGACGAGCGATTCTATTTTCTCGCCAGCACGTTCAAAATAAATTGATAGTGTCTTATGAAACAAAATAAACATAGATTTAATGGCTGAGAGAACGGATTCTAGCGACACGCGTCGTAGATATAACTTTAATAAAAATATTAAATGTTATGGTACAGGGGCATCACGTATACTAGGCGGACCGACGGCAAGGGCCACCCAATAGAGTTTTTCTCAAGACGCGCTCCTTCTCAGAAAGCTATTGTGAGCGCCACAGTACCATATGAAAGAGAAAGTGTGCACATTAGCCACACATGAGATGGTGCGAGCTTGGTTTCCTAGATCGACGGCAAGGGCAGCCGCTTCTTCACGTGGAAAAAATATTTCTGTTGGTATATCGTTTTTCCCTCGCGAGTACGGTAAGAAGCGGTATTATTCGAGAGACGCATGTATCCCTGTGCGAGGTCCGCTCGGGACAATGTCGCATCTTACTGGCTTCCGCGCAAATGTGAAGCGCTGCAATTGGTCAGCTAGACGTGGGGGCGAAAAATTTGGTAAGAGAGGGAGCTTCTTCACAGGAGAGTTGTTGTTGTTGTTTTGGGGTTTAGAGGGGACTAAACTACATGGTTATCAGTCCCCTGCTGCTACCGAAGACAAAACATCCAAGTAGGAAAAAGGTAAAATATAGCTCAAAACCCAGAGGAGAGGCATAAGGGGCACACAGTGCCAAGGAACTTGATACTCTCAACACCACTGAAGATGACAAGAATAGGAGAGACCAAGTGGTGAAATAAGCTACAATAGAGCAGGGAACAGTGCCTGGCTGATCACAAACAAATACAAGATGAGCCAGTCACTGAGCACAGACTAAAAACCCGGAGGTAAAAAACAGGGTAGAAGTAAGAAAAACATCAGAGTAAAAGGTGAGAGGTGGGAGCCTGGGACACCAGGCACGAGCCCACCACTAAAAAGAACGATAAAATCCAGCTGCGTGTATAAAACCTAAAACTCGGTCAGCCATTGAGGCATTTTCAGCTAAGATCAAGGCAGGCGCAGTAGGTAGATTAAAAGACTGCCGCAAGTCCGACAGGTTGTGGACCACTGTCAAAAAATTCGGTGGGTCCTCCTGACGCAAAAGGTAACCATGTGTCAACCACGTATGGCCAATACGTAAGCGACACAGGGCAACAGAGTCCTTACAGGAAGGCCTGAAAGACGACTTCCAGACGGCCGTAGAGGACTTGATCGCACGGAGCTTGTTGGGAGTGCCCAATGTGACCCATTGTGTGTTCCAAGCCTCAAAAACCTTTTGGCGCAAATCCAATCAGATATCCCGTTCTGGGATACCAATATCCAGGGGATGAGCGTTGGTGGCCAAATTAGCCAGCTGATCGACACCCTCGTTCCCCGGGATTCCAATGTGGCCGGGGGTACAAATGAAGTCCACCGAACAGCCAGACTTGCCGATATGACTTATGGGGGCATGTTTTTAGGTGATCAAGAGCACGAGATATGGCGATAAGTTCAGCCGTAAAAATACTACAGCCAGGTGGCAGTGGCCGTTGTTCTGTGTGGTTGCCATGAACAAAAGCGTAACTGGCTCTGCCATTTACCAGGGAGTCATTAGTGTAGAGTACTTCTGCATCATGTTGAGTAGCAAGGAGCGCCAGAAACTTGCAACGAAGTGTCATTGGTGAAACTAACGCCTTTGGATTGCAGGACAGTTGCAAGTGGAGCTTTAAACAGGGAGTGGACCAAGGAGGAAGACGGGATGGGCAAGAAAAAGCGTCAGGGAGAGGTAGGGAAGTAAGTGAGGAAAGGAGTGTACGAACCCGGATCGCGATCGGAAGACCTGATCTAGGTCGACGTGGTGGAAAAGGAGGGGTAACAGTCGAAAAAAAAAGCCTGCGATTCGGATGGTGTGGCGTGGCATGGACTCAAGCAACATATCTAACGAGAAGCTTCTGCCGGCGAAAGTGTAACTGAGAAATCCCTGCTTTGGCAAGAAGACTTGGCACAGGGCTAGTGCAGAAAGCCCAAGTCGCCGGCCGGATACCACTATGGTAAATGGGATCAAGGATCCTCAAGGCGGATGGAGCTGCTGAGTCATATCAGGGTCCCATAATCAAGCCTTGATTGTATCAAGGACTTGTACAGCTGCAGGAGGGTGGGACGAGCAGCGCCCCAAGCAGTATGGCTCAAGCAGCGGAGAATATTGAGATGTCGCCAGCATTTTTGTCGCAGCTGACGCAGATGTGGCCCCAAGTAAGCTTGTTGTCGAAGACCATCCCGAGAAACCGATGCGTCTCTTCAACGAGTAGCAATTCACCACCCAGATATAGCTCGGGATCCATGTGAACTGCACGGTGGCGAAAGAAGTGCATCGCGAGGGTTTTCTGCGCTGAAAACTGAAAACCATGGGTAGAGGCCCATGATTCGGCTTTTCGGATGGCTCCTTGTAGCCGCCGCTCAGCGACACTAATACTAGCAGAGCTAAAATAAAGACAAAAGTCATCAGCAAACAAGCTGGAACAGACAGACGATCCCACAGCCGTGGCAAGCCCGTTTATGGCGACTAAAAATAGAGGCACACTGAGGACGGAGCCCTGTGGGAAACCGTTCTCTTGAATGTGTGATGAACTAAGGGTGGCACCCACCCTAACCCTAAAAGAGCGGTGGGAGAGAAAATTCCTGATAAAGACCGGAAGTGGGCCCCGTAAGTCCCAGTCGTACAATGTAGCCAGTATGTGGTGGCGCCAGGTTGTGTCGTACGCTCTCCAAAGATCGAAAAATACAGCAACAAGGTGTTCACATCGGTTAAAAGCTGTACGTATAGCTGGCTTCAATGACACAAAATTGTCAGTAGTAGAGCGGCCCTGACGGAAACAGCCGGCCGCGGTGGCCGAGGAGACTGAGGCGCTCCAGTCACGGTCTGCACGGCCACTACGGTCGGGGGTTCGAATCCCCCCTCGGGCATGGATATTTGTGCCGTCCTAGTTCGTAAGTAGTTCATAAGTAGTTTGTAAGTTTAGGGACTGATAACCCCGAAGTTGAGTCCCATAGACTATATAAAAAAATAAAAATAATAAAAACTGACGGAAACCCCCTTGTTGTGCAACCAAGGGTCCCCGGTCTTCGAGGATCCACATAAGCTGCCGACTCACCATACGTTAAACGAGCTTGCATAGAGATCCAATAGAGCCGATGTACCTCTCCCAACAATCTTGCTTACTTTACTGGACAAGCCTTCGAGCTCGTGCCCGGAGCCGTTTAAAGGCAATTAGGAGATCTATGGTGCGATGACGTCGCTGGCGCTGGAGTGCCCTACGACGATCCAGAATGGCTTCAGCAATCTCTTGTGACCTCCAAGGCACAGATTTGCACCGAGGGTAACCTGTGGTGGTTGGAACAGTGGCCTCAGGGGCGGAAACTACGGCAGCAGTGACCCATTGGACCGCCACATCCACATCGGCTGGTAGGTGGACAGGAATGACGACAGTGGAGATGTAAGGCTGCCAATCAGCCCTGTGGCAAAGGTCATCATGGGTCCTCCAAGTGAGGTGTGGAAGAAGGGTCGGGCTACAGACTGATAGGTCTATGGCTGAAAAAGTGCCATGTGCAACACTGAAGTGTGTAGGGGTACTAGTATTGAGTAGGCAGATGTCCTGTTGTGTAAGAAGAGTGTCAACATCCCAACCACGTCGAGTTGTCTCTCTTGCACCCGGTAAAGGATGATGGGCGTTAAAGCCCCCCAAAAGAAGAAACGGTGGGGGGAGCTGTGCGATCAGGGCAGCAAGATCAGCGGGCGAAACATCGCTGTCTGGAGAAAGGTATAAGGAATCACTATTATAATCGGTGGCGACTTTAATTTACCCTCGATATGCCTGCATAATTACGTATTCAAAACCGGCGGCAAATATAAAACATCGTCCGAACTAGTTCTGAATGCTTTTTCTGAAAACTACTTCGAACAGTTAGTTCATGAACCCACTAGAATAGTAAGTGGTTGCGAAAATACCGTTGATCTCCTAGCAACAAATAATCCGGAGCTAGTAAAGAGCATCAAAACAGATACAGGGATTAGTGAACATCGAGTTGTAGTAGCGAGACTGAATGTCGAAATTCCCAAATGCACAAAAAAATAAACGAAACATATATCTATTCAATAAAGGTTCACGCTTTCCTGGTGATAGTCTTCAGTCTTTCAAAACTAAAAATGCGAGTGTAGATCAGTTGCAGCTTACTTTCAAAGACATAATATCAGTAGTAATCGAGAGATTTATACCAAATAAATTAATAAAAGAGGGGACTGACTCTCCGTGGTACACAAAACAGGTTAGATCACTGTTGCAGAAACAAAGAAAAACGCATGCAAAATTTAAAAAGACACAGAATCCACAAGACTGGCAATCTTTTACTGAAACTCGCAACCTAGCGCAGACCTCAATGCGAGAAGCCCATAGTAGTTACCACAACGAAATCCTGTCACGTAATCTTGCAGAAAATCCAAAGAAATTCTGGTCATATGTGAAGTACACTAGCGGCAAAACACAAACAATACCTTACTACGCGATAGCAATGGCAATACTACCGATGACAGTACTGCTAAGACAGAATTACTAAACACAGCTTCCCGAAATTCGTTCACCAAAGAAAACGAAAGTAACTTAGATGTAGATGTTCCTGGAGTAGTAAAACAACTCAAGTTATTAAACAAAAACAAATCTTCCGGGCCAGATTGTATACCAACTAGATTCCTCTCAGAGTATGCTGATGCAATAGCTCCATACTTAGCTATAATTTACAACCGAGCACTCAGCGAAAGATCCGTACCCAAAGACTGGAAAGTTGCCCAAGTTACTCCAATATTCAAGAAAGGCAATAAGAGTGATCCCCAAAATTGCAGAGCAATCTCATTGACGTCGATTTGCAGTAGGATTTTGGAACATATATTTTGTTCGAATATTATGAACTACCTCGAAGAGAACGACCTATTAACCAATAGTCAACACGGATTCAGAAGTATCGATCTTGCGAAACACAGCTTGCCCTTTATTCACATGAAGTGTTAACTGCCATCGACAAGGGATCTCAAATCGATTCCATATTTCTGGATTTCCGAAAGGCTTTTGATACCCCACAAGGGCTTCTAATGAAAATGCGTGCTTATGGAATATCTCCCCAACTGTGCGATTGGATTTACGATTTCTTATCAGAAAGGCACAGTTCGTTGTAATTGACGGTAAGTCATCGAGTAAAACAGAAGTTTTATCTGGCGTTCCACAGGGAAGCGTTATAGGTCCCCTACTCTTCCTCATGTATATCAACGATCTAGGAGACAATCTGAATAGCTCCCTTAGCCATGTATTATGTACAGCGTGTGGTATCTGCCCCTGAAACTTTGAAGGGTTGTAGCTCCAAAACTAACAGTGACAGGAATGTAGTTTAAATTGATTTGGACGCAGCTAGTTTCAACGAATCCAATGCACGATAGAAAAAACTATTGTTCGATTAAAAATTATATCTTTGTGCTGTAACTCTTTGGAAAATGATACAATAAACTATGTTCATAGCTCCGCAGAAAGTGTAACATTTCTTGTGTTGACCTACCGCATTAAAATTTCCCGTCACCTATTATTTTATGAGTTACAGAGGCAAACACACTTAGTGAAACACCCTGTATGTATTGACTACAATAATACGGTCACTGGGCTGCTCATAGTGGTTAACCAGCAATTTCAGTTTCTTATTCATTATCAGACCTATTCCTGTGATGCCCCTAACTGATTTTGTATTTATAATACTGTATTCACCTGACCAGAAATCCTGTTCCTCTTTCCACCGAACTTCACTAATCCCCACTTTATCTAACTTTAACTAATCAATTTCTCATTTTAAATTTATTAACCTGCCTAGCCGATTAAGGGATTTAACATTCCACGCTCCGATCCATAGAATGGCAGTTTTATCTTTCCTGATGGCCACATCTACTAGAGTAGTTCCCGCGCTGAGATCCGAATTGGGGACTATTTTACCTCCGGAATAGTTTACCCGAGAGGATGCTATCTATAATCATATATTCATGCAGTAGAGCTGCTTGCCCTTGGGAAAAGTAACGCTCGCAGTTTCCCCTTGCTTTCAGCCGTTCACAGTAACTGTGTGGCAAAGTCACATATTCGATGTTGCAAGGCCAGTCCAATCAATCATGCAGACTGTTGGCCCTGTAACTACTGAAAAGTCTGCTGGCCCTTTTCAGGAACCACACATTTGTCCAGCCTCTCCACAGATACCCCACTGCTGTGGTTGAACCTACGGTACGGCTCTTTGTATGGTTGAAGCATGCAAGCCACCCAACCTCGGCAATGTCTGTGTTTTATGGCGTCCTAAATCCCTGTACGTTGCACTGAAGGATGGAAGCTCCACGATAGTGATGCCTGTAGCTTTGTCCGATGTTGTAGATTGAAAAACAAGTCTAGAAGATACTGCGTGGCAGGTGCACTGTTATTGCAGATGTTCCTGCTAACACTAACAACCTCCGTTTGAGTAGTGACATCAACTTTAGTAACTGGGTTTTGGAGGACTGATGAGAAAGATGCTAGTGGTTTCATAGCCTTAAAAGATCTATTTGGCTTCAGCATACGATATGCGCTTTGATGATCTGATTTCTTGGTTCTCCTTCTCCTCAAGGTACACTCTACAGTCTCTACTCCAGACACACTTGTCAGATGGTGTACATTCACTTCCTTCATGGCCATTGTTACCACATTTGTCACACATCGCCTCACCCTTGAAACCCAAATCGGTATGCCCAAAGTGCTGACATTTCAAGCGGCGCATTGCGGTAGGGAAATATGGTCTCACGTACAGACACAGGAATCCTGCCTTGAGATGTCCTGCAAACTTAGAACTGTTAAAGGTGAAAATAAAGGAGTCACATTTGATTAACTCCTCATCCACCATTTTTGTAATACTCTTCACATCTGCAATACCCTCAGAAGACCACTCATTCTTCAATTCCACTTTAGGAATGTTTACCAGATCTCTACACGTTAGGAAATCTTTGCTGTAGTTTAAGGTGGAAAGCAGCTCAGTCTCAGTGGCATATTCACCAAGGAATTTCGCTGTCTGCAGCTTAGTTGCCTGCTGGGAACTTTACGTTTTAATCAGGTACGTCCCATTGCGCAAACACTTGACAGTTTTTAAACTTCCAGCGATTCCCTCCAAACCATTCTGGATACAGAACGGCGAGACATTTCAAAGGATCCCTGTTTCTTTTTATTAACGAAAAATACATACTCTGCACCAGCATGTGGTCTGTTACTATACACAACACTTTTTTGTGTTACTGAACCCAGAGGACTGCATACCCTAGCCCTTTTATGTGATTTGGTGTTGATGCTCCCCAGTGCTACACCCATCCCACTGAGAGGTTGTAAAGAGAAATGCGAAGGATCCTTGCTGGTTCCACGAGAAGCTAAGGGAATAAATGTCGCCTAGACAGATACGCATGCACAGGTAAGTCTCATACAAATGAGGTTCGGCAGTATCCCCAGAGATTTCTCGCTAGCGACTCTTACACCTGAAAAGCCATGCATCATAACACAGCACGTCTTCGGATTGAGAGGTTTTTTAGAGAAGTATTTTTCCTTCCACATGACCCCATTTCATGAGACACACAACGTTCCACGCCGCGCAACACGGTGGTCGCTGAAGCTTGCCCAGATGTTACTGTGTCATAGGACTGGCGGTGCTTACAAGTCCGGAACTAAGAGACGTCGGGTTCGTTAAGCTCATTCTCAGCAGGTTAATGCTGAGCTCCCTGAGGGAGAATATTGCACATATCACTTCAGTATTCAAGAAAGGCAATATGAGTGATTCGCAAAATTGCAGCTCCATTGATGTAGGTCTTTAGCAGGATTTTGGAACATACACTTTTTTTGTAATTTTATGAACCACCACAAAGGGAAAGACCTCTTGTGCCAAAGTCAACACGGATTCAGGAAGTAAAGTTCTTGTGAAACACAGCTAGCTCTTTACTCACATGAAGTGATGGCTGTTATCAATATTTCTAGGTTTTCAGAAGGCTTTTGATACTGTACCACACAAGCATCTTCAAATCAAATTGCATGCTGATGGAATACCGCCACAGTTGTGTGATTAGGTTCGCGATTTCTGTCACAAAGGACACAGTATGTAGTAACTGATGGAAAATCATCGAATAAAGCAGAACTGATATCTGGCGTTTCCCAGAGGCCCTACTGTTTCCTTTCTTTATAACCGATACAGGAGACAATTTGAGCAGCTACCTTAGACTTTTTGCGGATGATGTTGTCATTTATCGGTTAATTAAGTCACCACAAGATCAAAAGCAACTGGAAAACAGTTTACTTAAGATAATTGAAAATTGACCCTAAATAATTGAAAGTGTAAAGTCATCCGTAAGAGTACTAAAGGAAATCCGTTAAACTTCATTTATACAGTAAAGCAGTCAAATCTACAGGCCATCAATGAAACAGCTATTACAAATGGGAACGCCGGCCGCGGTGGCCGAGGGGACTGAGGCGCTTCAGTCACGGTCTGCACGGCCATTACGGTCGGGGGTTCGAATCCCCCCTCGGGCATGGATATTTGTGGCGTCCTTAGTCGTAGGTAGTTCATAAGTAGTTTGTAAGTTTAGGGACTGATAACCCCGTAGTTAAGTCCCTTAAGCTTAACAAACATTTGAACATTTGAACAAATAGGAACAAATTTAATTGGGAGGCAAACATAAGAAGTATCGTGGACAAGGCGTACCAAATGCTACCTTTCATTGACATAAGACTTGACAGGAAGCTTGGGGGGTTTAACGTTCCGTCGACTGCGTGGTCATTAGAGACGGAGCTTACGCTCGAATTATTGGGTAAGGATGTGGCAGGAAACCGGCCGTGCCCTTTGAAAGGAACCATCCCGGCATTTGCCTGGAGTGATTTAGGGAAACACGGAAAACCTAAATATGGATGGCCGGAAGCGGATTTGAACCACCGTCCTTCCGAATGCGAATCCAGTGTCTTCCCACAGCGCCACCTCTCTCGGTGCGTAAGACTTAGGAGATGCAATATTTCTGCTAAAGAAACCGCCTACACTACACTTGTCCGTCCTATTCTGGATGACTGCTGCGCATTGTGGACTGCCCACCTAGGGACACTGATGGAGGATATAGAGAAAATTCAGAGAAAACAAGCTCACTTTTGTATTATCGCGATACATAGGAGAGGATGTAACGAAAATGATGAATGGGTTGGGGTGGAAATCATTAAACGAAAGGCGTTATTCGTCCGGCGAGTTTTATTTGTGAAATTTCTTTCATCTACTTTCTCCTCCTAATGCCAACATATGTTTTAGTACCTACCCGCATTAGGATATGTAGCAATCATTATAAAATACGAGATATCAGATCCTAAACGGATTGATTTTTGCGTTCCCTTTTCCCGCACGCCACTAGAGAATTTGACGGTAGAGAAATATTATGAAAACGGGCGATCACCTCTCTGCCAGATTCTTAAATGTAATTTGCAGAGTAAATATGTGGATGTATACGTAGGTGTACGTAGTCTTTGATAGGGGGCGGTTATCTGCAGATATGATTGTCCCCGATGGACATTCATACAAAAGTAAGAGAAAAGTTTTCGAATGTTCGAATGTTCGAATGTTTGTATAGTCTATGGGACTTAACTACGGGGTCATCAGTCCCTAAACTTACAAACTACTTATGAACTACTTACGAACTAGGACGGCACAAATATCCATGCCCGAGGGGGGATTCGAACCCCCGACCGCAGTGGCCGTGCAGACCGTGACTGGAGCGCCTCAGTCTCCTCGGCCACCGCGGCCGGCAGAAAAGTTTTATCATTCATTTCCATCTACATGTACTTGACACTTCTGCATTTCAGACTTCAGTGCCTCGCTAAGGGTTCACAGAACCACTTTCAGGTTTTATCTATATCTGTCAACTCTCGACTATCGAAAAGCACATGGAAGAATGAACAAATAAAAGTTGCTGTGCGATGTCTTATTTCTACTATTTTATTGCAATGACCATTTCTCCATATGTAGGTGGGAGTCTACAAAATATTTTTGCTTTCGGGGAAGATAACTGGAAAACGAACTTCGTGAAAATATCTGGCCGAAAGGAAGTAATACTTTGTTGTAACAATAATCGCGTATCATATACCTGACACTATCTTGCCTGTTTTCGACAGTACGAAACGAACTGTCCTTATCTGAACACTTAAAATGTAGTGATTATCTGGCATTTTTCCCCACATGGAGAGCGATCATACAGTTTTTAGTATGTAAACCTTTTGTAAAGGATTGTTAGGTTTTGTTCGCAAGTTATTATTTATTTTAAATACCTCTTTTAATTATATAAATCGTCAGCATCAGATTTCTTAACAATTGACATCGTATGGAAACATTGGAGGTTTTGTACAACAAGTCTCATTTATAATATGAGAAGAGATTTGTTGTTCAAAACCTCAAAATAATGTTTACATATTAAATTTTTTTTGACATACTCCATCAATCCTTTGTGGTAAGCATCCCATACAACATAACAATAATCTGTCAGAGGAGGATCAAGTAGGGAGCCCCATACCTCAGTTGACTGCATCTTCCAAGTGTTCTGTAAATAAAATGCATTTTTTGGTTCGCATCCCGACTAACGTAATTTATGTAATTGCTCCTAATTGTTGTCCTTAGATATTTAGGTTAATTGACAGCCATCAAATTTTTGTTAACTGGAAATGTAACCTGTTTGTTTTACTAATCATGCGAATTACACTTTTCATAAATTAGGGTCGATTAACACTCCTCGCATCAAACAGATGTTTAATCTGAATACACTCCTCATCTATTAGTGAATCAGGTGAGATATTATACACAATATACATATGACAAATCTGATAACGTATTTTATTCAGATATTGGTTACAATTATAATTTGTGTGTAATACTGTACGATATTTTGCCGTCTCAACTCTTTACTTGATGTTTACATGGCGTTTACTTACAGCGAGGCACCATGGGCTACCATAATAGTGAAAAACTCATTCTCGTTGCCTTCTAATACGGTGTGTGACCACCTCGGACGCCAGTACAGTTTCATACCTGCATGGCATTGACAGTATGAAGTTATCATTCAGCTCTTAAGAGATATTTGGCCATTATTCCATGAGTGCAATATCGAGCTCTGCAACCGTCGTGGAACGAGCTGGTCTGGCTGCAATGCGTCTGCCAAGTGCATCCGAGACATACTCAGTCGGGTTTAAGTCCGGTGAACAAGCTGGCTACTCCATTAGTTCAGTTCCCTCAGCTTCAAGCATGATGTCGACCAGTGCAGCTCTGTGGGGACGATAGTTGGCAACACTGCGGCCGCGCGTAGGTTACGAGTATTTGCTGCAATATTACGAAAATCGTTGTTTGTAAGCTGTATTTAAACGTTTCCAGTTGTTATAAATGTAAGTGCTGTTACGTTAGTAAAAGTGTTAGTGTACTGTTCAATAAGATAAAACGGTGCAAAGGGAGTATTTTTCTTCTCGTGCCTATAGCACGTATTTGAAAGCCTAATTTAACGCGCGTGTGTTGATGTAAACAGAGACTAAAACTTGTATCTAACTAGCCAGTCTTTTATTTTTCTTCTCGCTGCATATAGTAGTTAAGGTTTATAAAATCAACTACAAATGAAAGGAAAGCAGCGTAGATTAAAATTTCGTGATTTAGCAGAAGTGTGTAGTGTTTCGTGTTTATAGGCCTAAATTTTTCCTTAACGAGTTTTTTATTTAGCACCCTTCAGTTTATTTGTGTGTGTGTGTGTGTGTGTGTGTGTGTGTGTGTGTGTGTTTGTGTGTGTGTGTGTGTGTGTGTGTGTGAACAGATTTTGTTGCCTCTTAATGTAAAATTTACATTTTAGTCAGTACTTAATCAACTTTGTACGATTTCTGTTTTTAACAGGGGTGAGAAGTGTATGACATTCCGTAGGATCGTTAGTGCCAGGGTGTGGTGTGAGAGCTCTACATCGGTTTCTTTCATTGGGTCAAATATAGTGGCGTATGATACGGGATAGGCTCACCAGTGGTTTTGTAGGACCTGCAATACAGACAGAAAAATAATGGAACAGGAGGGGAAAAATTGCAGCTCTTCAAGTTAAATTAGATTAGTCAAAGGACAAAATGAGCAGCTTAAAGAGGGAGGTGGGAAGTGGAAATAGGTAACAGGGGGGACAGGATTTGGACAGTTTCAGACAGCCTTGGCACTAATTTCAAAGATAGATTTGACCTGTGGCCTCAGTCAGAATCGGATGAGCGTCATGTAGCTGAAGCTGTAGAAAGGGCGCAACAAACTTTCAAGAAGGATTCGAAAAAGGTAGGGAAATCTCTGAAGAGAAAGAAAGTCTTTTCGTTAGGTAGTTCCCATGGTAGATGTGTTGGCCAACTACTGCAGGAAGAGGAAGAGTACCAGGTCACAAACTTGTTCAAACCTAATGCGGGTCTGCTTCAGGTAACAGAGGATACAGGCCCTTTATGCAAAGATTTCACGAAGGAGGATACCGTGGTTATAGTGGGTGGTCCAGGAAATAGCACTGCCAGAAACTAAATATTCCATAGAGAGTGACCTGTTGAAGATAGCATCAACAACGAAGGACACTAGTATGTAATTTGTGTCTGTCTTGAGACGATATGATCGGCCTCACTTGAATTCTACCGTCAGGAGAGTAAACTTAGTGTTGACACGGCTGCTTATGTCAGATATAGGGTTACATATTTAAGTGATTACTGTGGATGCTATCTGTAGATGGGATTACGCTAGCCATGGCCTACACCTCAATACAAAAGGGAAGGGAAAACTGCCTGGGCTTGGAGGGGGGAAGGGGAAGGACGGCACTGTCACAAATGGTAAAATTACCAGTTGTTACAGATGTCAGAAGACTGCCTGTTTTAGGATGGGGAGGGCGAGAAAGAAAACAAATTTTAAGAGAGCTTGGAACGCTCCCTCAGTTTGAGAAAACAGATAAACAGGAGATAGATTTTAACATACAATGTTTAACAGAAAGTACTCAGAAACTGTCATTAAATCTTTGTCTAACCATTAGTATGCAAATATCAGTTACCCTTATTACATAAGAACATTCCAGGACTCAGAAATAAAGTTGATGAACTATTCATTTGTGTTGATGAAATAGATTCCGCTTACCCAATTGACATAATTTGCATCTCTGAACATCATGTGGCCACTGGTATAAATATGTTAAACATTCCAGGATATTATTTAGCTTCATACTTCTGTAGAGTAGATATGGAGAGTGGATAATTTGCCACATTTATTAAAAACTGCTTTAAATTCAACGATACTGATACAAATAAATACTGTCTAGAGCAGCATTTAGAAGCATGTGCAACAGAAGTAGAGTTCCATAACAGATGCTATATAATAGTAACTATTTATCGAGCACCTGCAGGAAATAATAATCTATTCCTAAATCATGTAGAAGATCTATTGGGTTATTTAACAGGAAGAAACAAAGAAATCTTGGCTGCTGATGCCTGTAATAAGGATTTTCTTATGCAGTCTTCCAATTATTAGAGTCAGTAAGATTATCTTTCGGTGTTATTCACACTGTAAAATTTCCAGATAGGATAACTAAGTCCTCTAGGACAGCCACTGCTAATGTTTTTATAGACAAATCAAAGGAACAAAATCATATCATAAAACCAATAAGCAATGGCCTATCAGATCATGATATGCAGCTCCTTGTTTTAGGTATATATTATAAGATAATTATGAAGACTACTAAATCTACATACAGGAGAGTAGTCAATCCACAAAAAATTGAGTATTTTAGAAAACTGCTCAAAAATATGAGAAGTGTATAGCGTCCATGACATGAGTGAAAAATATAACATATTCATTAATGTCAGTACCATATTTGAAAACTTCTTTCCTCTAAAATTAACTCAAATTAAACAGAAGTCTATAATAAAACCATGGATTACACAAGGAATAATGATTTCATGTAAGACAAAAAGGAAAATGTATCTATCTGCCAAGGATAGCTCCAATAATGGTGATTTAGCTAAATATCAGGCAACAAAATAAAAACAACATTTCACTAGAAAGAAGGGACAGGAAGAACCAGAAAAGAACAGGAGCAGATAGCATTACGAGTAGATGAAACATTAGTAACTGATGGGCATACTGTGACAAATCTATTTAACAAGTACTTTATACGTGTTACTGTCAGTATGGGACTGCCAGGGTCAGTAAAAAATGCCCTTGCATATCTGAAAGTAGCATTTATAAATAACTCCAGCAACATTAATATGTCACTCACTCACCCACAAGAAATAACTTCCATAATAAAATCCTTAAAAACAAATTATTCTAGTGGTTACGATGAAATATCAACACAGTTAATCAAAACGTGTTCTTGCGAATTTAGCACAATTTTAATTTATTTGTGTGACCAGTCTATTATAAGTGGAAAGTTTCCTGATTGGTTAAAATATTCGGATATTAAACCTCTTTCAACAAAGGGGATAAAGAGATACCATCAAACTACAGACCGATATCACTGTTGCCAGCATTCTCAAAAATTCTAGAAAACGTCATGTACGAGCAGCTTCTCAACCACCTGACCACAAATGACATATTGTCCAGAACAAAGTTTGGATTTCTGAAAGGTTCCGAATTCGAGAAGGCTATTTACATTTATAGTGAGAATGTACTTAACTCATTAGATAATAAATTACAAGCAGCAAGTATTTCCTGTTATTTGTCAAAGGCATTTGATTGTGTGAACCACAATATCCTTTTAAGTAAATTAGAAATCTGTTGTGTCACAGGCAATGCTGGAAATGATTCAAGTTGTAACAGGAAACAGGAAACAAAGGGTGTCAGTGCAAGGGTTTAGTGAATTAAGCCATCAGTCATCATCAGATTTGGAAATAATTACATGTGGTGTCCCACAACAATTAATCTTAGGCCACTGCTTTTTTGTGTGTACATTAATGACCTCTCATCAGTTTCACTGCCAGAAGCAGAGTTCGTTTTCTCTGCAGATGATACAAGTATTGCAATAAATAGCATGTCCAGCACATTTCTAGAAAGGTCTGCTAATGATATATTTATGAATTTCAATAAATGGTTTAAACCTAACTCATTCGCATTAAACTTTGGAAACAATCACTGCATGCAGTTCAGAACATGTAAGAGGTTTCTGTCAAGCATATACATGAAGTATGAAGAAGAGGTTGACAGTATTAAAATCCTGGGACTTCAGCTCGATAATACACTCCTGGTCATTAAAATAGCTACACCACGAATATGACGTACAACACTTCCTTGTGGAACACCATAACATATCACTTTCCTTTTATTAGAAGACTATCCCTCGGTTACCATGAACTATTGAGAAATCACCACTTCAAGCACACTGTTTAGATGATACTCTATTACTCGATAGGAGTGGTGGACTAAAGGCGGGGGGGGGGGGGGAGGGAAAGAGGAAGAGGTCCGTCCTGGGCCTCTCGTCATGGGGACTTCCAAATCTCGTCTGCCTCTAAATTTAGATGCCCTCCAGTTCAGACCAATTTTAATCTAATTCCAAATAATGCCAAAATACGTTGATTAAAATAAAAGGTAGTCTGGAGTTCGAGGCCAAATACATATTCAGAATATAAATATAGGTACTCACTATTATTAGTTCATGACAGTAGTCTATGGGTGTTTTCAGAATTAACATAATTTTTTTCAAACGTTGTGTGGAACTTAAATACTGTAGAATAATTACAAATTTTTCTACTAGATCCAATTACTCTACATGTAACATTTTATGCCTATGCTTTCTGCATAGGCATACTATAAGTACAGTTTAAAAATATGCGCATGAGTGCTGTGAACAACTCACAGCAGTATATTAATTACTAGGTTAAGCCCGCGGCTCCGCTCGCGTGTTGGTTAATTATGATAGATGAGCTATATTTCAGTAGTGTGCTATGCGACTGGTTTTGAAGGATGAAATGAAATACAATAGCTTCTTTAGAAATAAACATTTTAATCAACATTCAAATAAAAAAATAAAATTATGAGAAGTGCTTCATGATTTACAATAAATAACACATACATTATTCCTTATAGCCTGTGTTGCAATTTGTATGTATTAAAAGAAATTGCTTTTTTACTGCTTTATTTATTAATTATTATATTTCCTTATTCTTATGCTTATACTTACAGAGAAAGAGCTGAAGACATTGTAGCACGCATAGACCAAAGGTATGGTCTGTGGTATCACGTTTCGCTGTATGTAACCTTCTTGCTATAGAGTCGCAAACGTCATCGCTGGCCTTCAATCCGAATTTTTTTATAATTTGACGACTTTCAACCACCATATCTTCCAGCCCCTTGTAGCTATCGGCATGGAACTGCAATGGTATACAACGGGAGACTTCGGGCAACAATTACACACAGACCATTCGTTTGCGTTCTGTAGTTTCCGCTACAGAGCGAAATATTAACACACACACGTATAATTTTATATACATCGATAACTTTCCATCCCAATATACTCCACCCTTTTATCATTATCAACCCTCAAGCAACAATGCAACCAATAAAACCATTTTCAAAGATTAAATATAATTTTCAAAGAGGCATTATTGTTCCGCATTTCGCGTTATATTCTTCAAATTACTAAATATCTATCAGATCGCTATAAAACCATGCCTAAAACCTTCCTCAGATATAAATTAGTAACTGTACAAATATTTAAGTCTCTGCGTCTTGTCGTTCGGACGTGAGAAGCGTACACCGAACAGACATTCACATTATTATATATAAATTGCTATCCGATCGCCATAAAACCGTGCCTAAAGCCTTCTCCGGGTAGACATTACTAACTGTACAAATTTTTAGCTCATTATGTCTTCTGTTTCAGACGTGATAAACGTACACCGAACAGACATCCACGTTTAGAGATATAGATTTAGTTGAAATATTACATTCTACAAATAATTTTTGAAACAGTATGCATTGTAATAAACATTAGTGTATAAATCTGAAACTTTAACTTCACGAACTGGAATAGAGTCAACTAGATTTAAGCAACGTTTTTTACCAACTATAGACCATAAGTTTAACACCATCGTCATCTAGAACACCTTCATCGGAACACACCTTAGCAAGTTATTTTGTATATATTTTTTTCTGTTGAACACACCAAGTATCCCATAAATCTTTACCTAGTTACCACTGGCGGCGCGTCTTGTGTGTTCACTGGTTCAGTGAACCTCCGGAAGAAAGGTCGTCGTGAGAAAAAGTAAATAAATAAAAGAAAAACTGTTTTTAAACTATAATTCTATGTTTCGTTCTTATATATATATATATATATATATATATATATATATATATATATATATATATATATATATATATCCACGTCGTGGAGACAGCATGTATACGGAGTCGTAGCGCGGCCACGTGATATAGGCAGCAGTGGCCGTAGGGTTGCAGTGCGCATGCGCGCCTGAGGTTCAGATTCTCTTCTGAAACACCTGGAGGCAGCATATCGGAGCTCCCGCGGCAGAAAGGAGCGCAGGGAAACGCCGCTTTTAACATTGGCATTGGAGCTGGCAGAGACACCAGGTCCTGTCTACTCGAGCTCTGGCGGTTACGCTTGAATCGTCCCGAAGCTAGACCATGGAGCTACCGCGCATCTCGCCTTGCGAATGCGCAAATACTCCATATAGGAAACATCCGAACTTCATATTTGTTTTGTCGCATTGAATATTAATCAAAAACACATAATATTTGGTAAAATATCGTATAACTGTAAATTAAAGACCCATCAACTGTAAAAGCCTTCAGAAGATCTGGTCATGAATAATAATGAAGTCAATATGCACCGTCTAGGAAAAATAACCGTGTGGTCGGAGGCATAGCGCTGCGCTGTCAAAGGTTGTGGGTTAGAGACCAATTCCACATTTTTTTTAAAACCCAGTCATCTTTATAACAGATATGGGAACAAGTAAGACATTTGTGCTGTTACTTGCCACATAACTTTCGAAATTTTTGCATATGTGTCGAGATTTTGAAGGTAAATGACATTTGTACTCTTCTTTGTAGCAAAAATTTAACTGATTGAAAAGATGTGGGGGAGAGAAGCCTTTGCACATGCGTAAGGTTAGGAGGGGGTGCGCCGTGCGGGAGTATCCGAGCGGTCTGAAGCGCCACATTACGGATCGTGAGGTTTCCCGCGTCGGAGATTCGAATCCTCCCTTCGGCATGGATGCGTGTGTTGTCCATAGTTTAACTTGGTTTAAGTAGTTTTTAAGTATTGGGACTTTTGACCAAAGTAGTTTGGTCCCATATAATTTTGACCATTTGTGGAAGGGGTGCTGCTTATAGTGACACGTGACACGAAGATAGCTTGTCTTTTCATCATAACAATTTGATTTTCTTACAGTCACTTAAAAGTGTATCAGTACTTACTGTGTTTTACTGTTCATGTGCATATTCATATGTTTTTGGTGTTTATTATCAAAGAAAAATGAAACATATTATTTGGCTTTAAACTTTGAAGAAAAGTCTGAAATAAAGAAGCTTGGTAGGCAAATACCTCAGCTCAAGTTGAAGCAAGCGCAAACAAGCCGAGGTAAGACATTCTCATGACCTTTCAACTCCGCGGCGGAGTTTTCGAGCGGACCAAGATATTGTGCTCCGATGCGCGAAGCCGCTCACCGTCGGGGTTCGAATCCCCCCTCGGCCATGGATGTTTGTGCTGTCTTTAGTATAAGTTATTTTATAAGTTGTTTGTAAGTTTACGGACTGATGACCCCGCAGATAAGGCCAAAACATATGAAATAACAAAGCACAAGGACAATCATTTAACTTCGCAGGAATCCATTTACTGCCCTCAGGTTTCAGATTCAAATGATCAAATGTTTGTTAACCTTATGGGACTTAACTGCGGAGTTATCAGTCCATAAACGTACAAACTACTTATGAAATTACTTATACTAAAGACAACACAAACATCCATGCCCGAGGAAGGATTCGAAACCCAGACGGGGAACGGCTTCACGCATCAGAGCATAGCGCCTCAATACCCTCTGCCACTCCGCCGCAGCTCCCTTATGTTCATCACACGGTCAGTTATACGTCGATTGTTCAAGGGTTGGTAACCCTATAAATCTATACAGAATGTTCTGTAGTGATGCCCCAGGTCTATTTTAGGGTGGGAGGTAACTGTGTGGTTATGAGTTTTTGAACCAAGAAAATGTGAAACATGAAATAGCGGTCTGAAGTTATGGAATGTTCTGCAGCGCAGCCCGAGGCATTTTTTAGGTTGGGACGTTACAGAATACGCTTTGGCTGCGAGTTGGCGAATGATTGCTTCGAACGAGTAGTCAGTTCAGCATTGATAAAAAACGAGCCAGCGTGTTCAGTTGGAATTTCTATATGGTTTTAAGTCTGACAAGCAGTTAATAAAAGGGATGGAAAGTGGATTCATTGTGAAAGAGATTAGGTGTGAGGTGTGTCAGTGGTTAACAGAATTTGTATGCAAGAAGACAGAGAATGACGGATTTATTTGAGTGTGTCATCCAACAAACAATAATACGTTCAAGAAGTAGTGTTTATAAGCAAAAGTTCCCGATTTACAGGTAGCAAACTACCTATAATAATCATCTTCACGATGTTATATTATTGGGGTTTTGAGTAACAAATACACTTCCTACGAGTACAAAACTTGTACTCAATGGATTGTTGATTGGAAAGAGTACTTCAGCAATGTGTCAATTTCTGTTGTTCACAGAAAATGATAAACTTAGTAGAAAAGATGTAGTAGTAGAAACTGATTAATCTTTGTTTGTCAGAAGGGAACACGACAGTGGCAATAACCCACCGGGGCAATGGGTATGTGGAGCAGTAGATTAAGGGACTGATAGGTCCTTTTCTCATTCTGTGAACCAAACGTTCTAAGGAGGCACGTCTGGAGGTAATAAATGAGAATATATTAACTGTGACAATAATAGTGACTGATTGTTTCAGTTCCTACAAGTGTCTCAAAGATGAAGGATTCAAGCACATCTCTATAAATCATAGTCTCCATTTCAAGGATCCTTAAACAGGAGCACATACAAATAGAACTGAAAGAATGTGGTCTGCAATTAAAAGTTCCTTCCAAGGCACAAGATACTGCGAAGTCTTGCTTCATTCATACTTATTTGAATAAGTATGGTAAAGACAAAATAACGACAAAAAAACTTATTCAGGTATTCTGAGAATTATGTTGATTGTCTATATGATCCGAACTAGAAAAAAAGTTCCATATAGTTTGAAGAAATTTCTCGTCAACTAGTTTTGCAGACATCTTGTAATAGCAGGCCTCGTTTTCTTGTACTGCATTTATATTTTCTCCAATATTTATTTCTTGGAACGTTATTTCTTTTCGCAGACGTACAAACTGAAACTATCATGCAGTGAAATTATCCCTTGTGGTTCTTACTTCTTCTGGTTCTCTTACTTTTCTCCTTTTTTGTTTGCTGATTATATTAGTACTGATTTGCCTCAATATGCAGCAACACGGAAATTACATGTATTATCTTTTTTTTTTACTTAGCAGAATATCACTCACCCTTTAATCATTGTCACTTTGAAAAAAAACAAAAAAAAACTGAATCCTGTTTCTGCTATTATGTACTCCCGACCAGCCATTTCATTATCTTTAGAATAAATTTGAGTGCACTCCTTCCTGTCCAACACTATCAAGCGAAATACGGTGTTTCCATTACAAATCTGTCTATATTTTCAAAATCATGATTTTTGTGTGCAGACAAACTGACAGCGAACGGCCGCGCACAGTGCAGCACGGCGCCCCAGTGCGTACGGCTAATCCGCCGCGGGTCCATTACGCAATTTTTGCCGATTATTCGTATAGGAACTCAATATCTGCCTTTCCAGCTTAACTAAAAGTGAATTAAAAAATTTAATAACAAGTTTTTTCATTAAATCGCCCATATAAATATAACTTTTCGAAAGTGTGTGTACTGAGGTGCTCAAAGAGACTACTGTCATCTCCATTACTAGTAGCCTAACGGGCAGAGGAGTGTAAATTAAGGTAGACGGTGTTTAATTCAAAGCTACCTCCCTTCATATTTTTTACTGTGTATACCACCTCTCTGAAAATGAAAAAGACAGTGAAATTTCCTATATTGTGAACGCATATTATGAAATCGAGTCTGAGAACAACGATATAGCTGGCCTGGCCTTACTACATATCTGCTTTGCTGTACTGTAATTTAGATATTTTTACTCAACTACAGATAGTCACTAAATGCATGATATCTTACACCAGATAAGTTATGGAACTACAAAAGTAATTTTTGATCCAGTTATATTATTATTATTGCTTTATATCTCGTTTCTTTTAAATTTAGATGCGTTTTTTGATGCAATTGTTTTGTCTGGAATTCTCATGTCGTAAATTTAATACGTTTCATTGTATAACACACCGGTAAAAGTAAAACCACTAAAAATAATTCCATAAGAGAGCCCTGATTACGTCTAGATGTAACTGTTTACGTTCAGAGCTCCCTCGCCTTGCAACAGTCAGACGCTCTCCGACTAGGAGATAGTGGCATGGCGATATGAGTGTATTTATCAACTGTTAATTCTTTACTCGAAGTTCTTTTACTTATATTGCAGTTTCGTATTGAATGTTGCTTAGAGATACTTAAAAGTTGCTGAAGATCTGTTCATTGTGTTGCACGAGCAAGATGGAAAGAACTTGAAATAGTAACAGTTCACCAAGTAAAGAATAGTGCTGATATTCTATGCTGCGACTGCATAGAGTGTTACAAATTTGCCCCTGATGCATTAGTAAGAATACCCAATCGGCTTGTATTGCGACGACATAGATGAGAATATGATTAAAGAATTTGCAAAGACTATTGATAATGACGTACTACCATTACATGGGATTATAACCAAGACTTAATTTCTGACTGCGAAAGAATGGATTAACAGTGTATCAATAGCATCGACGCCCCATACCCCAAAAACAATAAGACCATTAATCGCCAGTTATTATCCATACCACAAATCCGATTATTGCATTTTCCTGTAAACGACTAAATTTCTTTTGCAATGAGAAGGTGATCGACAAGTGTTGCAATCTATCCCAATATCGTTGAAGCTCATTCCTACACCAAAACTAGATTTAGTTGTATCAGAGTTACGAAATGTCAAGATTCTTTTTTCCTTTTGCTTGACATTCCTTCGTTAGACACACGTGTATTAGAGTGATTGAACCTTAGGCCAAATCCTAACTGGTGACCTCCGTCTTACTGCCTCAGTTTCATTTCCATCAAAGGAAGGAAGAAGGATAAGGGTTTAACGTCCATTCGACAACTTGCGCATATGATACGTCATGGGCGTCAGGAGGTATGTCATACAGATGTCTGTCTATTTAGATACACTAGCTAAACCCGCCCATGCTTCACTGTGGCTTAGTCTCACACTAAGAGAACGGAAATGTAAATAAACGAGTTCTTTCGGACATTCACCGACCTCAATCATATCGGTATGCTGCGGCGGAATAGCCGTGCTGCGGTGCGCGTGGCCGTTCGCCGTCGGGGGTTCGAGTCCTCCCTCAGGCATGGGTGTTTGTGTTGTACTTAGGTTAGTTTAACTTTGTTTAAGTATTCACAGAATATATGACATCAACTGCGAATGGGTAAAGCTGAAAGTGTGTACCCAGCCGGGATTCGAACTCTGGGGTCCTGCTTTCTAGGCAGTTGCGCTGACCACTACACCACTAGGGTCACAGTGATCACCGCACCTGCAACGACTACCTAAGTACGCCTCCCGTCAGATACAAATTCCCAGCTTCACCCTGGCCGGTCGCGGTGGCCGAGGGTACTGAGGCGCTTCAGTCACGGTCTGCACGGCGCCCTCGGGCAAGGATATTTGTGCCGTCCTTAGTATTAGTTAGTTCATAAGTAGTTTGTACGTTTAGGGACTAATGACCCCGTAGTTAAGTCCTATAAGCTATACAAACATTTGAACATTTTGAGCTTCACCCTGTCTAGTGGTGTAGTGATCAGCGCAACTCCCTAGAAAGCAGGAGACCCGGGTTCGAATCCCGGCTGACTACACATTTTCAGCTTTGCACATTAGCAGTTAATGTCATATATGTTGTGAATATGAAAGAATAACAACTGCAGGATCAGAAGTGACGTCTGTTCTTTCGGAACAGACGCCACATGTATATGTAATTTAAGTAGTTTGTAAGCTAGGGACTAATAACGAAGCAGTTAAATCCCACAGATTTACAAACATCTGAACACTTTCATATCAGTATATACCCAGCTTTTCATTCCTTAGGCTTTGTGAAATAAAGAGGGAGACATAATGTTCCGTCAGAAAATTATTATTTATTGTTAAACCAGTGGATTGCCTATTTTGGTCCGCATAAAAATAGGTCAGAATGTTTACCGAATCCCTCCACTTATCTCTTTGTCTGCTTCCTCCTTCTGGTCAACCCCTCCCCTCTTCCTCCTCCTCCTTCACCTCCTCCTTCCTCAAACCAACTCGCATCTCTATTCATCTCCTCCTTCCTCCTCTCTCTCGCCATCTACTCGTCCTCCATCTCTCTGATCATTTCCTCTCTCCCTTGTCGTATCCTTTGAAGTTCAAGAAATTAAAAATTAGGAACATACTTAAAATTTTGCGGCTACGCCAGAATATTACCACACAGTTACTCTTAGAGAAAAGTTAACGAAATAACATCAATAAGATTTCGTTATTACGATGTTCTGATTTGAACTTCGTCGATCTAGTAGTTGTGAAAATGAACCATTTAAACATCAATGTCACTATAATGCGATGTCACAAAACGTTGTTACTTTTGCGTGGCGCCGCGGCGGGGTGGCCGAGCGCATTGAGGCGCTGTGCTACGATACGCGAGGCCGCTCCCCGTCGGGGGTTCTAATCCCCCCTCGGACATGGATGTTTGTGCTGTCTTTAGTATAAGTTAGTTCATAAGTAGATTGTAAGTTTGGGGACTGATGACCTCGCACTAAGATGTTTGTGTAGCTTATGGGACTTAACCACGGGGTCATCAGTCCCTAAACTTACAAACTACTTATGAACTAGCTAACACTAAGGACGGCACAAATATCCATGCCCGAGGGGGGATTCGAACCCCCGACCGTAGTGGCCGTGCAGACCGTGACTGGCGCGCCGCAGTCCCCTCGGCCACCGCGGCCGGCGATGACCCCGCAGTTAAGTGACGTAAGCTTAAGAAACATTTGAACATTTGAACTGTTTGTGTGGCGTTTTTTGCATAACGCCTGATCGACACACAAGGCAGAAGTTGGTAGCACTTCATCTGTCGACCATAACTTTTTTTTAATGCGTGATACGATAAGCGACACAAGATTTACAGATATGAAAACATTTATTTCCACTAATCACACTTAACGGCTTCCTATACATAAGATTCACTTATTTATTTTTATTATTGTCTGTGGTAAGGCGCGTATCGACTTACGTAATTTACATTGGCCTCCTTGTATAATTAATATTAAAAACCGGTACTTAAGTTTTCGTCTTCACGAATTCATATAATGTTATCTTTTAAAGAAATCACGCTCGGATACCTGACTCTTAAAAATTTTTCAAATGTTTGTAGAGCTTAAGGGACTTAATTGCGGAGTCAAACTACTTATGAACCACACAAACGTCCATGCCCCAGGGGAATTCGAACCTCAGGCGGCGGACGACCGCGCTCACCGCCACTCAGCGCTCCAGTACGCGCGGCTAATCCGCCGCGGCTCTATTATAGCCGTAAACAACTGGCATTGAGCTACTATACAGAATAACTAGCAATTATTTATTTAAATTCAAAGCAGTTTCTTAAGAACGGGGTAACAAATTCGTATTCTGGATACAGAGACGCACATATACTTTATGAACGCAAATCAAGACAAACTCACCCCTGTTGTGGGCTGGATTGGAACACACGAGCCGGCCGCGGTGGCCGAGGGGACTAAGTAAGTAGTTCATAAGTAGTTTGTAAATTTAGGGACTGATGACCCCGTAGTTAAGTCCCATAGACTATACAAATATTTGAACATTTGATTTGGAACACACGACCGTCTTGATACCTTCATTCTGTGTTAGCCTACGCAACCTCCACAGGCACGAGCCACATCGTTGGCCTCGAGCCACATATGCTTACGAGCAGAGGTGTGGGGTCAAATATGTCACCAATGGCGTTCGGTTTGATGGCAATACGGTTGTTTCCTCCTGGGGCGTTAGCGTATGACTGGCAAGAAGAAATACATGGCGGCAGTTCAATGGCTCACTGGGAGTGCTCTGTGCGAGATAGTGTTTTCGCTCTCATTGAAGAAGACCATTTATCAGTTTGAGATGCTGACAAGAGGTATGCTGTGACACCTACTTCTGCGAAGAGATTATGGAAAAATTAAGTCCAACAAGGCACTACCGGCAGAACTCCTTGCTCGGACAGGAAGAGACTCAGCACACACCAGCAGAGTGAAGTGCTTGTGCGTAATACCAGAAAGACTCCCTTTTTCAACGCGAAGCAATTGCATCTAGAGACCAATTTCATCTGTTCCAGCAACACAGTTCTTCGAAGGCGGGAGGGGGGGGGGGGAATCTGGAGTCTACGTAGTAAAATGCGTTTCAAAGCAGGAATTCAGAAGGCTCCATTTGCACACGGCGTGGCAAAACGATATTTTTACCGACGAGTAAGTGTTTTCCACGAGCAATAACCGACCAATGTTAGTATGCTGGCCGCAATGGTCAAGACATTGCAAAAAATATCTAGCGACGAAAAGATGTGGGCGGCTATCGGTTTCCTGTTGCGGACGGATTTCTGAGAGAGGAGTAGGAGTACTCCACAGGATCGAGGGAAACCTTGGTTTGCAAGCAGTATGTTCACATATTGAATAATGTTTTGCTGCCTTCAGTACTTATGCTTTAAGATAAAGAAGAATGCAAAGGAAGCTTAGGGTTTAACGTCCCGTTGACAGCTTGGTCATTAGAGGCGGAGCCAACGCTCGGAGTTTTGTGTATCGATGGGGAAGGAAATCGGCCGTGCCCTTTGAAAGGAACCAACCCGGCATTTGCATAGAGTGTTAGGGAAATCACGGAAAACATAAATCTGGATGGCCGGAGGTGGATTTGAACCACCGTCCTCCCAAATGCAAGTCCAGTGCGTTACCACTGCGCCACCTCAAAGGAGAATGCAGGCTGCAGGAACATCATTCAGTTATCCTTAAATCGGCGTTCGTTTAGAAACAGTCGTCTAACATGGACGTCGATGTCGTGGACTGGCCACCACGGTCTGTACATCTGAACCCCATCGAAAACATGTGGCCTGAGGTAGCTCGAACACTATCAGATAACTGGCTACGAAACAAGCCTTCCAACGTCGACGGTCTTTTGGAACGCGTCCTTTAAATGTTGAAATGTTTGTAAGTCTAAGGGAGTTAACTAGGTTGGTCATCACTTCCTAGGCTTACAAACTACTTACACTAACTTAAAGTAACTTATGCTAAGGACAACACAGACACCAATGCCCGAGGGAGGACTCAAACCCACGACGGCGAACAGCCACCCGCACAGCAGCTGGGAGCCTTAGTGCGCACGGCTATTCTGCCCCGGCTGCATTCTTGAAGCCTACGAATAAGTTGCATCTTCTGGCAATTACGTCCAACGCCCGGTATAGTCCATTCAAGACGCATGACCAAAGTAATAAATAATTAAGCATTCTGGACGAAATATTATAGCACATAGACGCATTTTATTTTATTTACTTGTTCTCTTTTTCTGTCTACGACAGCCAGTGAATGATCACTTCGCGACGTAATAAACCGAACACGAGGAATTAAAATATGTCATTTTTTCTTCCGGTACTTTTTCAGCTGACATAAGTTATTTTAAGTACCATCTGATGTTTTGAATTGCATTGCTTTCCCATTTTCTCTCTGTCTTCGTACATGAAATGTAATAAATCAAAGAGGTCTATTTTTCGTTATATCAAATTCATCTCTCTCTCTCTCTCTCTCTCTCTCTCTCTCTCTCTCTCTCTCTCTCTCTCTCTCTTTGACAACACCTGTAACGCCCTAAAATCTGTATAACTTTATATTTATTCACTTTTAATTTCCCGTTCGTTGTCTCTTTCCCTCTCTCCCAGCGCGGGAGTGGCCTTGCGCTCTAAAGCGCCTTGCTGCGGAGGTTCGAGTCTTCCCTCGGATATGTTCAAATATTTGTTAAGCTTAAGGGATTTAACTGCGGGGTCATCAGTCCCTAATCTTACAAACTACTTATGAACTATCTTATACTAAAGACGACACAAACTTCATGCCCGAGGTGTGATTCGAACCTCCGACTGTAGCGGCCGTGCAGACTGTGACTGGCGCGCCGCAGACCGCTCGGCCACTGCGGCCGGGACCCTCTGATATGAATGCGTGTGTTGTCCCTAGCATAAGTTTAAGTAGTTTGTAAGTCTAGAGACGGTAACCACTGCAGTTTGGTCCCATGTATTTACAAACAAATAAAATTTTTCTCTCTCTTTTACTCTGGACTCGCTTTCCATTTGTTCCATCCTTCCAGAAAGAATAAACGAATCAAGCAGTTTAAGTTGAAATATTAGTTCTTCTCTCTACCTCACTTCTATTACTTTTCGCCTCTATCATTCCGCACGACAACTATGAGACTGTTTCATTGCTTATACTTCGATCTTCATTCCTTTTGATCTCCTATTGCAAGGGGACTTCGACGTCTTGGAAATTTAGTGTCGAGATGAGAATTTGCAGAGGCCCCCTCAGAATTCTAAGTCCAGCGATATGCATGATCTGGCCAGCCGCGGTGGAGTGGGCGAGCGTTTTCAGGCGCCTTGCTGCGGAGTACGCGGCTGCTCTCCGTCGGAGGTTCGAGTCTTCCCTCGGGAATGTTCAAATGTTTGTTTAGCTTATGGGACTTAACTAAGGGGTCATAAGTCTCTAAACTTACAAACTACTTATGAACTAACTAATACTAAGGACGGCAAAAATATCCATGCCCGAGGGGGGATTCCAACCCCCGACCGTAGTGGCCGTGCAGACCGTGACTGGAGCGCCTCAGTCCCCTCGGCCACCGCGGCCGGCCCCTCGGGAATGGCTGTGTGTGTCGTCCTTAGGTTAGTTTAACTTAGTTTAAATAGTTTGTAAACCTAGGGACTAATAATCAAAGAAGTTAAGTCCCATATATTTACAAACATTTGAACAATTGATCTGGCAACACTGCAGAGTGCGGAAGTATCCGGAGGAAGTGTAGTCTGCTACTCTGGAAGGTTACTTGGTCTCTTGTAAACGTCTGGCACTTTAAATACCAACTCACGAGTTCGATTCGACTCGCCCCCAACATTTTATAAAAACCACTTTTCGGCTGGTTACTTTAGCAACGTGAGGGAACATCAGATGTATTTCGCCTCACTTCCTAGCCCATCAGTAACAGAAAAAAGTTCCAGAAACAGTTCCACATAAGTGCTGACGGCTGCTGTTAACTGTTAGGAGTGCTCTTGCCCTGACTACGCCACACGTCAACGCCCGCTTCTCGTCCCGCGCCGGCGGACTCGGTGACAGTGGCGCGCCGCTGTTTGTGTACTTATTGGCTTTTATTTCCTTAAGGCGCTTCAGTCACGGTCTGCACGGTCACTACGGTCGGGGGTTCGAATCCCCCCTCGGGCATGGATATTTGTGCCTTCCTAGTTCGTAAGTAGTTCATAAGTAGTTTGTAAGTTTAGGGACTGATGACCCCGTAGTTAAGTCCCATAAGCTTTACAAACATTTGAACAACATTTATAGCATAGTGTTCACTGTCGGTTTGTTAGAAGGGTAAAGGCATTGGAGGCACCTCGTAACCTTTGCATGACGGCAAAACACGGAAAATAGTTATGTTGTTTCTAGAAAGACTGATAAGGCATGAAATATTTTCCACATTAAAAAGTCACGATGACTTAGGCATGTGATGAACTGCGACCATTTGTCTGTCGTGAGACATTTGCATTCACGAGACAGGGTCCAAGAATCGATTCAGGTGTAGTGCATGCTCGAACCTAAAATCAAATGATTACTATTGTTGTACTTTACTGAATGTCACCACTACTTCTATGCACAGATGTTACAAGGGACGAGTTATGATGCCTCCATGCTGATTATTAAGAAGAAATTAATGACTGAGCATTAACAAAATTTATGTACTCTAGTAAAGCACCGTAAACACAATATTTTGCATATGGTGTCTCAGACTATGCGCTGTTCACTGTGAACACAACGCCATGAATATGTCCGTCGCATTTGTTATGTGTTGAAAATTAATGAGACATAGTTTAGTTGCACTGTAAGAGAAAAACGACCTACAAAACTGCTTCGCATGCGACTGCTATAGTATATCGGTTTCTGCTGATTTCACAAACAAAACATCCAATGGTCTGCTTTGCAAATCATCCCTCTCCCACGCAGTTTTTCGATCATATGCCCTCAAATGTGCAGATTTCATTCTACTAATGGAACAACCGAGAAGAAATTGTATTTTCCGACTCAAATACACGTCAAAGTTAGGTTCGCGGTATCTTTAATCAGGAACCAGTTGGCTTGTACAGCCACGGAATCGGTAAACTAAATGAGCATTGTGAGGCTTGTTCAGATAAAGTCCTAGAATATTGCCTCAAGATTCCAAGTTATCGTACTGGTGGCGTGGCGCAACGGATAAGCCGGGCGCCGTGGCTCAGCGCGCTCGGTCAAGGGGGCTGAACGATCTCTGTAAGCTGAGCCAACCTTCAACAAACAAACTGAAGAAACGGCCACGAACCATAGATCTACCAGATGGAAAAAAAAAGATAGCGTCACCGATTGCGGTGCGGAAGGTAGCCATTTCAATCTCGTCCACCGTAAAAATTAATTTATTTGTATTTATCATTTCCAGAATGTTCTACATGTTTCTTATGTTCACTTGTAATTTATACATGTTTCTTATGTTAACTATTCTTCTAATTTCTGGTATATTCTGTCTGTGTATAAATAACAGAGCACTCTGCCCGAGAGGTAGTTCCGTTTGAGCCGCGCTAGCGTATGGCGCTGTGTACTGCTTGCGCTGCGTTTCCTTGTTTACCTTTCTGGACTTGGTTTTCTCGTAGTGTGGTTGATCTGTTATTTCGTGTGTTCGTGTGATTTGATAGTGTTCAAATGTTCAAATATTTGTAAATCTATCGGACCAAACTGCGTGGTCATCAGTCCGTAGCTTACAAACTACTTAAACCTAGGCAAACTAACCTAATGACAACACACACACACCCATGCCCCAAGGAGGACTCGAACCTCCACGGCGAGCACCCGCGCGCTCCGCCGCGAGACGCTTTAGACCGCTCGGCTAATAGTGTTTGCTTCATCGTGCTGCTGTTCGTCGTAATTTCGGTTTACTAACCGAAATTTTCTGTGTACATCATGTCTACTAACGTCAGGAAGAACACGTTTGTTTTTGCCTTTGACAAGCAAACCCGACCGATACAGTTTACGGCCCTGGCAGTAGATAACTCAATCATTAAAATACTTGGTGTCAGTATTGATTCTGTTCACACAGTGCAGTTAGATTACGATACATATTGTGTCTTCGTCAAGTTTTTAAATCCTCTCACTATAGAAAATCTGCTAGCCAAGTTGGGAACGGAAGTGGAATTCGTGCATGGAGATGGAAAGAAAAGCAGGGTTTCCATATGGCGAGCTGATATAGTCTATAAAACTCTCCGAGTATTGAACCTTCCGAGAGAAATTGATAACGACCTCATTAGAAAGGCTCTTTCTAAATGTGGCGATATTAAGTCTATTAATAATGAAAGATGGTCGCGACATTACAATCTTCAATGTTTCAATGGTATTCGGTCTGTTGAGATGGACATTAAGTCAAATATACCATATCACACAACTGTAAGTCGCTGTAAGGCCCAAATTGTTTACAATGGACAGTTACCTACATGCCGCGTGTGTAACGAATCAGGCCATTTGAGACATGATTGTCCGCTATGTGTTTATGTTTTAAAAACTAATCTGTTGCAATGGCAAAGGCTTACGCTAAATGACGTGTTACCGAATAATACCCTCGATAAGCTGGTTGGTGCTATTAATATAGCGGGCCCTTCTGTTGTCCCTCTTGAAGACACAAATCAATTTCCACCCTTGGCACCGAAAGAACATTCTGTTTCTACTGTTTGTGACAATTAAACCTTACCGAAAAAACGTCCTCTAAAGGCAACTGATAGTTGTACAGATGACTAACTATCTGGCACGCCCCAATCGGTACGTAAACAGAAACAGTACGATGATGAAGTAGATTCGCAAACAGGTGAAATGCTGATGGCAACTTATTTACAAGTAGAAAATCAGCAGTCAGTAAATGATAAAGAAGAAGGCGTAGTTCACACTGATGTGCACGAATCAAAAATAAAAATCGCTGCTTGTCAATATCAGCATCCTTCTGATAGTAAAATCATCCAGGACGAGCCTGCAATACTATCCCCGATATCAGCTTCTCAGGATTTCAAATCGGATGTACCAAACAAAGAGCTGGGCAGTTCCAGCGAAGATGTAATCATCGCCAAACCAGAAGGAAGGACAGTCGCAACAGAAAATTCGAAAGCGTAGAATGTAGAACGGAAACAGGGAAATCTAAAATTCGAAAAGAGTTATACAAATCCGAAAACTGTCCGATACGAGACGGCGAGACACGAATCATTGGAGGAAACACCTGCAGGCTCGTTAGGAAACAAACCCGCTAGTGATACTGGTGGGACATCTCAGAGTGTAAAGAAAATAACACAATAATAATAAAAGTTCTGTCAAGAAATTCAATGTCGAATATACGAGGAAACGTATATTACGCTACCAGAAATCTGATCTCAGGTAATTTATTTAACAGATGTATACACACTCGAATGACGCAGTCGTATACCGGCACCACCATAAACATAAACAAAATTACCTCTGAATTGAAAATATCAGCATTTAAAGAATTTCTGTATGAATCGGCGACTGATATTGCTCTGTTGCAAGAAGTATTATTTCGATTTTTTTTTATTCCGGGATATGTTAGTTACATGAATGTTGCACAAGAAACAAATGTTGTCACACCTGTCTCAGTGATTGAGGGCATTCCTGTAACAGAAGTAGAACGTTTGGAATCTGGAAGAGGACTGGGGTTAAAAATTAATGACGTTAATGTTGTAAATTTTTTACGCTCCTTCAGGAAGTTCGCACCGAGCTGACAGACCAAGGTTCTTTAAAAATGAACTTATTTGCTCAGGAAGAATCCAAGTCATTTAATACTGGGTGGTGACTTCAACTGCCTTTTAAATAGAAAAGATCAGATTCCCAATTTTAATTTTTCGAGTGAATTGAAAAAACTAGTTACTGGTTTAGAATTAAATGACGCGTGAGAAACTAAATACCCCACTATTCTTGAGTTTACTTATGTAACTGCACACTAACGAAGTAGAATCGATAGACTGTATATCTCCACAAATCTTGGAATTTCTTTGACGAAAGTAGAAACGATACCTACGTATTTTTCAGACCATTCAAGTCTCTTAGCCTGCTTAAATTTCAGATTCAGGAATCAGTGAAATTTAAACGTATCGTTGCTTCCACACCATGACTTAGAAGATAAAATTAGAGAAGCCTGGACAATTTGCGCGCGTGCCCGTAGTCCACATGTTACTACTTTAGACTGCTGGGTTACAATGGCAAAGCCGAAACTGAAGAAGACAGTTATGCAGTATAGTGTCCAAACCGCTAGGAAACGGAAAAGTACTAAGGAATATTACTATTCGGTGTTCAGAGAATTACATGATCAGCTCTCATCCGGGTCCACAACACGGCTGGCAGACATTAAAAGAGTAAAAGCCAAGTTACTAGACATCAAATGGAAACAACTAGAAGGAATGAAACTCAAATCTAAGGCTAATTCGGTATCAAAGGACGAAACGGCTTCACTTTATCACCTGGTGAAGCTTGCCAAAAACAGGAGAGAGCCGCGGTGGAGTAGCCGAGCGGTCTAAAGCACCTCGCTGCGGAGCGCGCGGTTTCTCGCCGTGGAGGTTCGAGCCCCCCTGGGGCATGGTTGTGTGTGTTTGTCCGTAGGTTAGTTTACCTAGGTTTAAGTAGTTAGTAAGCTACGGACTTTGGTCCAATACATTTACAGACGTTTTTGAAAAACAGGAGAAGTACCCTTATTGATGAACTTCGAACAAACCATGGCACGATCCTCAGAACCCAGCAGAAGATCATCAAAAGGTTTATTGTTATTATCAGGAGCTATATTCTGATAAATCATGCTGCGAGGCGTCCTTGGAAGATTTTGTCGCCGTAATAACACCACAGTTGACGGAACATGATAATGAAATTTTCCTCGCACACCTCTCAAAAAAGACATACTATGGACCTCGCCACCCAAAAAATCCACAGGGCTGGATGGTCTGCCAGGAGAATTTTAAATACGCTACTGGCCGATAGTAGGAGGTGTAATTACGGATGTCGTGAATGAAATCATGCGGGACATAGTAAAACCAACTGAATTCAAAGAGACTAAAATTGTACTAGTCCCAAAAAATTAAGGGAAAAAGGATTTGAATAACTTCCGGCCCATATTGTTGCTAAATTTGGATTACAAAATAATAGCGAGAATCTTAAACAAGAGAATATCATTATTGTCAAGTAAAGTTATTAGCAATCTTCAAAACTGCGCAGCAGGCAAAACAATTTTTCAAAACATAGCACATTTAAGGGATGTAATCGCATTAACTTCCGTAGCTAACATAAAATGTGCCTTAACTTTTTTGGACTTTTATAAAGCTTTCGACATGGTGAGTCACACATATCTTTGTCTGACATTAAAAAAAATTGCTTTCAATGATCGTGTGATACAGGTAATCAAGATTGTTGCTACAGGTATAAGCGCAAAAATAGCGGTAAACTGCCAAACAACTAAGCACTTACAAATAAAACGTGGGATTCCTCAAGGTAATACAGAGTCTATGCCCTTATTTGCTATTTCACTGGACCCTTTTGTGGAACAAATTCATGCAAAATTAACAGGTATAACGATAGCCGGTCATAAAACTACAATAAGAGCCTACGGTGATGAACAAAGCAGGGTTGGATAAAAGAAGTACGACCGACTCTCCAATGTAGTCCCTAAGGCCGTTGTGGAAGACCAGAATGACTTTGCTACTCTCATACGCCAAATTGTGAGAGAAGAATTATAATAGTTTATGGCATCCGGGACTATTAGACCGAACGAGCCTCAGATTATGGCCATGGATGTAAGTCCTGTAAATCACGAGGGAGCCGACGCCGCTGAGGAAGAGATATTTCAGACATTAGCTCCTATCTGTCCCGTCAATCGCACCCGAAGTGAAAATTGGCGTCGCCCTGCTATGACTTACGCCGCAACCGCCAAACGGCAATCTATGAACCGGCCGACGGGGCCACAACCAACTCCCCCGGTTACTATGACGCCCCGCAGAAGAACAGACGTCTGGTGGACAGAAGACAACACGCCATTGTGTTTCCACAGTGGGCGCCCTGGACATGTAGTACGCTACTGCAGAGAGAGGAGGCGAGTATTCGACGGTTATTTTGCCGCAATACGTCAGCCATCAGAGCAGTTCTATCCCAGGCAGTCACCTACTGATAATTTCAGTCGATCTATCAAAAGAAGCCCATCGCCGTACTCTGGACGAGGTTGCTACGGAGGTGAGGCCACCGCAGATGAAATTCCTCCATGGACAACAGTCTCTAAGATATTGAGAAATCTCATCGACGTCATAATCGACGGCCAACCTGTCCGGGCACTTGTTGATTCAGGAGCGTCTTTCTCTGTATTGTCGGATAATTACCGCCGCACACTAAAGAAGACAATGTTCTGTGATACGGGGACAACTGTGCTGAAGGTCGCAGATGGAAAGTACGTCCAGCCAGCAGGAACTTGTGTCGCAAGAATAACCATCAATAATAAAACCAAGACGTTTGAATTCGTCGTTCTAACAAAATATAATCATAATCTCATCTTCGGATGGGACTTCCTTCAGGCATTCCAAGCTGTCATTGACTGTGGAAGATCTGAGCTGCAATTTGAGGAAGTCGTCCAACGGGTACACGTAATACTAAATTTTCTGGGAAGTTATTTGCCGTTGACAATGTGACTATCCCGCAATTGACAATGACAAGAGTTCAAGTCACAAACATAGTTGACTGGTTAAACTTTGAAGTGCTTTTCGTTAGTAAAACGTTCATTAGCCCCACAAAAGAAAATTGCATACCACTGGTTATAATAAGCATTACCGGTGGCCGAGGAGAGATTTGGAGCACTAACTGTCGCCAGCAGTCGCAACTTATCCCGTATCAATACTGGCGATCATCCACTAGTTAGCCAGCGTTCGTATAGAGTGTCGCCAGCTGAAAGACGGATAATTCGGGAGGAAGTGGAGAAGATGTCGCACGATGACATTATTCAACTTTTGGAGAGTCCTTGCTCGTCTCCGGTGGTCCTCGTAAAGAAAAAGGATGGCACATGGCGACTCTGTGTCGACTATCGGTGGCTGAACAAAATCACAAAGAAAGATTTCTACCCATTGCCGTGCATTGACGACACCTTAGACTGCTTGAAAGGAGCTACATACTTCTGAACTATGGACATGCAGACAGGTCACTGGCAAATCGAGGTTGACGAAGCTGACAGTGAAAAGACGGCTTTTATTACACCTGACGGCTTCTATGAATTCAAAGTAATGCCATTTCAATTATGAAATGCTCCGGCCACATTCGAACGCATGATGGACAACTTGCTTCGACATCTGAAGTGGACGACATGTCTTTGCTATTTAGATGACATTGTCGTTTTCTGGAAAACATTTGAAGAACATCTGAGTCGCCTGTCAGCTGTGTTGAAGTGTGTTTGACTGCAGGACTCCGCCTCAATTCAAAGAAGTGCCTCTTCATCGCCAAAGAGATAAACATCCTGGGACACCTAGTCAATGGAGATGGTGTGCGTCCTGATCCAGATAAAGTAAGGGCAGTCATAGAATTTCTAACTCATCAGCACATTCGTGATGTGAGAGGTTATCTCGGTCTGTGCTCATACTACCGACGTTTCATAAAAATGTTTTGTAACAAGGCACGTCCATTGCAAGAGCTTCTGCAGGGAGACACCAAGTTTTACTGGGATGAGACAAAAGAAAGAGCTTTCCGGCCACTTTAGGAGGCTCTAACTTCCGCACCAGTTCTAGCCTTATCCGACGAGAATGCAGAAACTGAATTACACACAGACGCTAGTGATTATGGGATTGGTACAATGCCTGCACAAATTCAGGAACGTGCTGAAAAGGTGATAGCTTGTGTAACAAGAGTTTTCTCAAATTCCGAGATGATCTACTCTACAACCGAGAAGGAGTGTCTCGCCATTATCTGGGCTATCAACAAGTTCCGGCCGTATTTACCATTCACTGTCGTGACAGACGACCATTCTTTGTGTTGGTTGACTAGCTTGAAGGATCCATCAGGTCGACCAGCAAGATGGGCACTAAGACTCCCAGAGTACGACGTCACAGTGGTATTCAAGAACGGGTGCAAACACAAGGATGCCGACTGCCTTTCGACGAATCCATTAGTGGAACATAACAGCACGAATGAAATTTCAGCCCTCACTGAATTATATGACGTTACAGCTTAAGAAAAAAATGTTCAAATGCCCGAGGGGGGATTCGAACCCCCGACCGTAGTGGCCGAGTTGACCGTGACTGGAGCGCCTCAGTCACCTCGGCCACCGCGGCCGGCACAGCTTAAGAGAGGGAAGACCCAGCACTATTAAAAACTATAGAGGCCTTGGAGAAAGGAGAACCGACCAATGGAAAGTACCGTCTTATAAATGGGACATTTTATAAGAGAAACTACTATCCAAGGGCCCCAAATGGCTAGTAGTAGTTCCAGCTCATCAGCAGCCAGCTAATCTCAAATATTTCCACGATTCTGCAATATCCGGTCTTCTGGGATCGTGAAGACTCTAGACAGAATCAGACGCAGGTATTACTGGAAAGACCTCTACCAATCTGTCAAGAACTATGTGAGTCACTGTAAAGAGTGCCAGCGACGGAAGCACGTGCCACAATGACCTCCAGGGCATCTCGTACTGATTCCGCCGGCAGCAGCTCCATTCCACCAAATTGGAATCGACCTTTTAGGGAGGTTCCCGAAGTCGACCGATGGATAATAGTCTGCACTGACTACTTCACACGCTATGCCGTCATCAAATATGTGAAGACTGCAGAAGCTCCAGAGATCGCTAAATTCCTTGTAGAAGACATTATTTTGAAGCATGGAGCACCATGTGTGATGATATCGGATCGTGGAAAAGTATTCTAGTCAACACTAGTATCAGATGTAATGTCACGTTGCGACATTGTTCACAGAATGACAACTGCATACCATCCTCAGACAAATGGTCTTAGAGAACGTTTTAACAAGACTTAGCAGATATGCTTTCGATGTATGTCGATGTTGAGGAGAGGAATTGGGATACAATACTGCCAGTCATGACATTTGCTAATAATACCGCAAGACAAGACACCACAGGATTCACTCCGTTTTTCCTGCTCCATGACCGTGAAGCTGAGACGACAATGGATACGCTGTTCCCATTCCAACCGGACAACACTCACGATGACTATGTGAAACAGCTCATCACCAGGGTCGAGGAAGCAAGACAGATGGCTCACATACGGACACTGGACGCCCAGGAGAAGGACCGTTAGCGGTATAACGACAAGCACCGATCTGTTGTGTATAGCCCAGGAGATCTGGTAGGGATTTTTACCACTGTTCGGAAAGTTAGGCTATCAGAAAAGTTATTGAAACGATCCTTTGGTCCGTACCGTGAAATGCGCCGCCTGTCAGACGTCACATACGAAGTCGAGGATTGTGAGCCGTCATCAAACGATAAAAACGAAGAGACGTTGTTCACGTCCTCCACATGAAGCCTTACTACGATCCTGAAGAGCGGATAGGCAAAAATGGCTTCTTATTCAACGACTCTTAAGGATGGTAAAGATACTGATGAAGCCACGACAGGAACGTATGTCGTTGGTAATCGTGCAAAAGGGAAGGATTCTCCCGAACTACCATACAGAGGACCCATGACAAGATCAAGATCCAGGAAATTGCAGCTGGCTCCACAGAGAAACTAACAGCGGGTCGCTGTTTTTTTTTTTTTTTTTTTTTCATGAGAAGGTGCAATGCCACCCGACCACAAGTTATCTGACTGCTGGCGTGGCGCAACGGATAGCGTCACCGATTTCGGTGATGAACGTCGCCTGTTCAGTGCCGTCCATCGCCAAAAAAGTTTTTCCTTATGTTTACCATTTGCAGAATATTCTACATGTTTCTTAGATTCACTTGTAATTTCTACATGTTTCTTGTGTTAAGTATTCTTCAAATTTTTGGTACATTCTCTCTGTGTATAAACATCAGAGCAAGCCTGCTTCCATTTCAACGCGACAATATTGGAAATGACTACAAGACTTATTTATATTTTCTATCTCGTTCCTTGTAGTTCCTTTCACGTAATCAGCTAAAATTAATTTCAAATCCTGTGAGAAGTGAAAAATAAATAAATAAATAAAAACACTTAGCTTGGAAAGCTACGTCTTTACCTCAAAGCTGACGAGGAACTATGTAGCTTACGTTGCCCTTCGAACATCATTATTCGCAAGCATACATAAATGGTAAGTTAAGAGACGAGATTAGATGAAATGTACGAGAAACAGGAATTAATAGCCTTGTGTTACCCTGCGACTTAAAAACGAGTCAGATTCAAAATGTTTAAGTGTTTGTAGAGCTTATGGGACTTAACGACGGGGTCATCAGTCCCTAAACTACTTATGAACTAGCTAACAGTAAGGTCGGCACAAATATCCATGCCCGAGGGGGGATTCGAACCCACGACCGTAGTGGCCGTGCAGACCGTGACTGACGCGCCGCAGTCCCCTCGGCCACCGCGGCCAGCCGAGTCAGATTATTCAATGGAAACTACAGAAAAAAATCAAGTGAAATTATAAGCTTAATACAGTGACAACCAGGAAGTAAGTCGCCGATAACAGAGTTATCAAACGTATTCTGCGGTGTTGCCAAGATTCAGTCATGGAATCAGTAGTAAGAATACTAGGCGACGAGGTCTCAGATTTGCAGAGACTATCTATATGCTGCTGATGACGAACCCCAAATTATTTACTACGTCGTATTTTAGCTAAAGGTAAATAGTAGTACATAGTTCGACGAACGGCCAAGATGTCCATTTCAGGTTCCACAATCGAAAAAATGTATAGTATGGTAATCGCTTATGATTGACGATAATGTGATCTGCAGAGATTTTGCCTTGCGATCTGAGTAAAGGGTGTTAACGGCATCCTTTCATTAGTCATTAATTTGTGACAGCTCTATCCTATGTCAGTCATGTTAATCAGGGTGCAGCGTCTATTTATGTAAACAGCATTCAAATTATTTATATGGTGTCTGTTCTTTTCGGACATGTGCGAAAGAACAGACACCATTAGTTGACAGTAAAAGCCGTAAATTTAGGAAATGGAGATACTGAAACATTTTGACCGTTTCGGGGGGTTGATATAAATTCAATGACAATGCTGTAAATTTGTGATGGACCTGGATTCGAACCCGGATTTTCCGCTGCGGAGTTGAGGGCGTCGATTATGTACTTATTATTATTATTATTTCTTTTTTTTTTACGGGCCTCCTTACCACTCCTTCAGCCCGGTTGGTTGGTTGGTTGGATGTTTAAGGGGGACCAAACTGCAACGATCATCAGTGCTTCAATCAGGCCTTGCGCTCACCATGTGTCGCCTTCTTCGGCGACGGCTTCAATGCCTGCAAAGGAAACAAATTGGCCTTCTGCCACATATAGTCTCTTTCAATGTTCGAAATTACTTCTTTTTTTTTATTTATTTATTTGTTTATTTTTTTATAGCGGCCTGTTTTCGTGTTTTTTTCGGCGTGGTGGCCACCACAAAGTTCGTCTTCTCGAATGTTACAAGGGTTTCCGTGTTGTTCTTTCTTTCCTCAGTATTCGTTGTTGTTGTTGTTGGGTTTTGGAAGGGACTAAACAGCGACGGTTATCAGTCCCTTGTTCCAGTCAAAGAGATAAGACATTTTATTAAGCGATCCGAAGTAAATGCGTTAACAAGTCAAAGTTTAAAACTTACAGACCAATATGAAGAAACTATACGATTAAAAACGAAGAAGGGATAAAACAGCTGAGACAGTACAAAAGAGTGTTTTGCTGGGTGGTCGCAGAGATATAAGCAACACATCCAGCCACTCTGGGAAACGTTAAAACCACCTACCTAACAGACTTAAGCAGGTGGAGGACAGAGCAATGACAAACACAAACTTTAAATGGACTTGTAAAGTCCACACTCACGCATAAAATTTAAAACAGAGTCAACCGTGGAGGTATTGTCAGCTAATGCTAGCTGCAAAGTATCAGGGAGATTAAAATATCGTCGCGCTGCGGCTAAATTGTGGCATTCAAGTAAGATGTGGGCGACTGTTAAAGGCGCACCACATCGACACTGAGGAGTGTCCTCGCGACGCAGGAGGTGACCATGCGTAAGCCAAGTATGGCCTATACGGAGTCGGCAAAGGACAACTGACTCCCTGCGAGAAGCCCTCAGGGACGTCTTCCATGCAGCGGTAGACGGTTTGACAGCACGGAGCTTATTTGGTTCAGTGGGGTCTGCCAATTCAGAATTCCAAACCCCTAAGACCTTGCGGGTCAACTGGGTTTGGAGGTCAGAAACTGGGAGGCCAATATCCAGGGACCGCGAAGTGGTGGCCTGCTTGGCCAGCTGATCAACACGTTCATAGCCCGGTATACCTATGTGCCCTGGCGTCTGGAGAAACGACAGAACGGCCTGACGCGCTAAGGGCGAAGACAGCATCTTGAATTGCTCGCACCACAGTGTGTTTGGGTAGAAACTGGTCGAGGGCCTGTAAACAACTCAGGGAGTCGCTGCAGATGACGAATGACCCCCAGGAGCGAGCTCTGAGGTGTTCAAGATCTCTCAAAATACCGACCAGTTCTGCGGTGAAGATGCTGCTTCCACAAGGCAATGACCGATGTTCGATGTGGTCACCATAGATAAAGGCATATCCATCATGGCTATCGACCAAAGAACCGTCCGTGTAAAGAATGTTTGCTCCATGAAATGTGTCAAGCTGTGCATAGAACCGGCGACGGAGAAGCAGTGGTGAGATAGAGGCTTTCGAATCCCGGGACAAGTCCACCCGAAGCTCCAGGCGATGAATTGTCCAGGGGGGGATACGGAAGGAGTAATGGTAAGGTGGATGGAAGAAGGGGTAAGGAATCAAGTGAGGAGAGAAGGGAACGGACACGGACCGCAATCGGGAGACCCAACCTGGGCCGACGTCGCGGGGAAGGGAGTGCAGAAAGTGGGAAGATAAGCCTGTGGTTCGGATGGCGGGGTGAAGCATGAACCCGGGCAATGTAACTCACCAACAACCGTTGCCGGCGATACCGCAGAGGGGGAACACCAGCTTCAGCTAGAAGGCTCGTTACGGGACTGGTGCAAAAAGCCCCTGTTGCAAGTTGTACACCTGTGTGGTGAACGGGATCTAGGACCCGCAAGGCAGAAGGGGCTGCCGAGTCGTAAACCAAGCTGCCGTAATCAAGCCGCGACAGAATAAGGGACTTGTAGAGCTGAAGAAGGGTGGGACGTGCTGCTCCCAAACCAGTATGGCTGAGGCATCTGAGAACGTTTAAATGCCACCGGCACTTCTGTCTCAGCTGACGTAGGTGAGGCACCCAAGTCAGCCAGGCATCGAAGACCATGCCCAGGAAGCGATGTGTTTCCTCGACCTGAAGTAGTTCACCACCCAGATAGAGCTCTGGGTCAGGGTGCACTATCTGACGGCGACAGAAGTGCATCACGCGGGATTTCCGTGCGGAGAACTGAAATCCGTGAGTAGAGGCCCATGAGTGGGCCTTTCGGATGGCACTCTGCTGCCGTCGTTCAGCTACGCCAATGCTAACGGAGCTGAAATCCAGGCAGAAGTCATCGGCGAACAGGGAGCAACTGACTGATGACCCCACAGCCGCAGCAAGACCGTTTATTGCCACTAAAAACAATGGAATGCTGAGGACGGAGCCCTGTGGGACACCGTTCTCTTGAATACGGGGGCAGCTAAATGATGCCCCAACCCTCACCGGAAACGATCGGTGGGAAAGGAAATTGCGAATAAAAATAGGAAGGGCGCCACATAGGCCCCAGTCATGCAGAGTCGTCAAAATATGGTGGCGCCAGGTGGTGTCATACGCCTTTCGAAGGTCGAAAAATACAGCAACCAAATGCTCACGCCTAGAAAACGCCGTGCGAATGGCCGACTCCAATGACACGAGGTTGTCAATGGTAGAACGGCCCTGGCGAAAGCCCCCCTGTTGTGGAGCAAGGAGTCAACGCTCTTGAAGGATCCACATAAGCCGCCGACTCACCATACGTTCGAAGAGCTTGCAAAGAACGATGGTGAGGCTGATCGGACGGTAATTGTCAGCCACCAGGGTATCTGCACCAGGTTTCAGCACCGGGATGATAGTGATTTCCCGCCACTGCGACGGGAAAGTGCCCTCTGCCCATAGATGGTTAAACAGGGCGAGAATGCGGCATTGAAACTCTGCTGAAAGGTGTCGGAGGAATTGGCCGTGAATCCTATCTGGTCCTGGAGTTGTATGAGGGCACGCAGCAAGGGCAGTTCGGAACTCCCATTCGCTAAACGGGTTGTTGTATATTTCCCGACGACGAGTGCGGAAGGATAACTGTTTCCGCTCGGCCCGCTCTTTGAGGGAGCGGAAGTCGGCACTGTATGTGGCAGCCGCAGAGCATCGTGCGTAGTGCTCTGCCATATGCTAGGTGATAGCTGTCGGGAGCGTGCAGAGCACACCCTGGATGGTGAGGGATGGGATTCCTGTCGGCGGGCGGTATCCATAGACGCGTCGGACTTGCGTCCATACCTGAGTCAGGGAGGTGCGGGAGCCGATACTGGCGACATACCGCTCCCAGGAGTCCTGCTTGCTCTGCTGTATGAGTCGTCGAGCACGCGCACGGAGCCGTTTAAACGTGCTCAAATTCTCCATGGAAGGGTGGCGTCGATGGCGCTGAAGCGCTCGCCGACGTTCCCGGATAGCCTCAGCAATCGCTGGTGTCCACCAAGGCACGGACCTACGCCTAGTGGAACCGGTGGTTTGTGGAACTGCTAGCTCGGCCATGACAATACTATGAATGTCATTTGGCAGTGGTGCAGCGATGACAGCGGTTGAAGCATAGACAGGCCAGTCAGCCCTACGGAGACACCAACGGGACAAGCAGTGTGCAGCTTGGTACTGTGGGAGCGACACAAAGATTGGAAAGTGGTCTCTGCCACACAAGTCCTCATGCACACGCCAACCGAGGTGTGATCGAGGGCTGGGGATGCAGACGTAGAGGTCGATCGCTGAATACGTGCCCTGTGCCACGCTAAAATGCGTGGGGGCACCTGTATTCAGGAGGCAAAGGTCTTGTTGCGCCAATAACGTCTCAACATCCCTACCGCGGCCTGTGGTCTGGATTCCACCCCACAAAGGGTTGTGGGCGTTGAAGTCCACCAATAGGAGGAATGGTGGGGGGAGTTGGGAGACCAGAGCGGTAAGGTTGTTGAGAGACACGACCTCATCTGGAGAAAGGTACAAGGTGCAGACAGTTAATTCCTGTGTCGCCCGGATTCTAACAGCCACTGCCTCAAGTCTGGTGTTGAGTGGCACTGGGGCACTGGGTACAGTGTCCAGGACGTACAGACAGACGCCACCAGACACCCTGTCGTATATGGGCCTGTTACGGTAATAGCCCCAATACCCACGAAGGGCAGGGGTCCGCTGTGCTGGAAACCATTTTTCCTGTAGGGCGATACAAAGTGCAGGGTAGCGCCACAGTAATTGGCGTAGCTCGGCCAGGTGATTAAAGAAACCGCCGCAATTCCACTGGAGAATAACTCTTTCTCCTCGCTGTAAAGCCATAAAAGAAAAGAAGATCATTCCATAGGAACATCTGCCGCCATATGATCAGGATCTACAGAATCTAAGACCATAGGTGATTCTGGATCTGCAGAGCTCCTATGGTCAGGCGAATCAAGGAGTGCGAGATCCTCAGCGGAGGCGAGGATCTTGACTTCATCCTCTGAAGCAGAGGATGTGGGTGTGGGTGGCTTGGAAGCCACCAAAGAATCCTTTTTCTTTCTTTCTTTTTTCTTGCCCTCTCGCTGGCCCTTCGGTGTTGAGGGCCGTGGGGGCTTCTCAGACAGGGCGGCAGGAGCTGACGAAGAGCAGGAGGCCCTTCGATCAGCAACTGGGGGATCCTTCAGCCATTTGCTGGGATCCACCTTCCCACGGGGGAAGCTTCGGAAGGGAGTGTCCCATGGGACCCTTTCCGGGAGAGAGGAGCCAGAGAAAGCTGTTTTTTCTCCGGCTGTGGAGTGGGGACCGACGTCCTCTGAGATGGTTTATCTGTTGCACCCAACGTGAAGAGTGTGGGAGCAACCGAAGGAGTGGCGCCCCCAACTGCCAAGGGGGCAGGTGCAGTGGTTCGGGCCTGGGTCCCACTGCTATTAGTGGTACAGGTGGTCTGGAGATCGATAGTGAAGCTACAGAGGCGTATGAGGTGGTCATGGTCACAGGATGGAGCTTTGTATACTTACGTCTGGCCTCCGCGTATGTCAGCAGGTCCAGGGTTTTGTACTCCATGATCTTACGCTCCTTGTGGAGTACAGAGCAGTTGGGACAACAAGAAGGATGCTGCTGGTTACAATTGACGCAAACTGGAGGTGGGGTACAAGGGGCGTCCGGGTGGGATGCACGCCCGCACTCCCGACATGTTGGGTTGGCATCACATCGGGAGGACATATGACCGAACCTCCAGCACTTGAAGCAGCGCATAGGGGGAGGAACGTAGGGCTTTACGTCGATCCGGTAGACCATCACCTTGACTTTCTCAGGCAATGAATCGCCCTCGAAAGCCAAGATGAAGGCACCGGTGGCAACCCTGTTGTCCTTCGGACCCCTATAGATGAGCCGGATGAAATGCACACTACGCCGCTCCAATTTAGCTCGTAATTCGTCGTCTGATTGCAACAGGAGATCCCTGTGGAAAATGATAACCTGGACCATATTTAAGCTCTTATGTGGCGTGATGCTAACGGAAACATCACCCAGCTTGTCACAGGCTAGCAAAGCGCGTGACTGGGCTGGGGGTGATGTCGTTATTAAAACTGATCCAGACCTCATCATGGACAATCCATCGACCTCTCCATATTTGTCTTCCAAATGTTCCACAAAGAACATTGGCTTTGTGGACATGCAAGTTTCCCCATCTGTACGGCTGCACACTAAATACTTAGGGGCGTAAGCCTCACCTTGAATTTTTGCCCTACGTTCCTCCCATGGTGTGGCCAGGGAAGGAAACGTTTGGGGGTCATACTGCGTAGCATTATATTCACTTCTACCTTAGAGATGACGATTGTACGTCCGCCAACGTTTCGTGGTCTTTTCATGGTGTTCCCACGAGCAGCGAGGGAAATAAGGGTCCACCCAGACAGAGCCCCGCTTGCCTGGGTAAGCCTTATACAACTGAGGTGCGGCAGGTTCCTCAGAGGTTGCTCGCTAGCGGCTGTTCAACCTCAACAGCCATGCATCTCCTCGGCACGTAGCACACCTTGAGATTGAGGTTTTTTTTTTTTTTTTTATAGAGGTTTGTACCGTCCTCGCGACCCGGGGGATTAAGCCAAGATCCCCGGGCTCTGAAACGTACAACGTTCCACCGTCGCGCCGAACGATGGTCGTTGAAGCACGCACAGAGCTTACGGTGTAGCGGACTGTTGGCGCGACACAGCCCACAGCTCAGGACCCCGGGGTCGCCAAGCCCGTACTCAGCAAATGAATGCTGAGCCCCTGAGGGGGATCATTCTGATACCGCATTATTTGACACATTATAATAGGTGGATCAGTTCAAGTAATGTACAGCTCAAGAAGGGACTAAACTATCCCCCTTTAAGAGTGCCATCAATGAAATGGGCCAATGATGTGTTGTCATACAATACCACATGATATATTAACACTCCACTGACGTAGTACATTATTCAGATCACGATTACCGGCAGCGTAAGGTTCACGCTTGAGTCTCAGGACGTGCGCTAGCTGTGCGCTTAATTTATTTCAAGCGTCACCTCTACTTGTAATTTCGTTACAATAAACATACATTTACAATGTGAAAAACGTAACTTTGCATTGGAAGTGTTTCTTTTTCATTTTTGTGGATTGTTGTTACCTTCCCATTGTGTGAGCCCATGACATAGGCAGCGTGAGGTTCACGCTTGAGTCTCAGAACGTGCGCTTAATTTATTTCAAGCGTCAAATTAGCGTCGCAATATCTCGGGATGTAATTGGCGTGTTGCGATGCAATAAACGCCATTGTTTATGTGATTTTCTATGCTATTTATTGCATACGGAAAAATAGGGGATGTCCATTAAAAAACACTAGTTTGTGTTGAAAATAGTAGTTGTAAGCGTTTTAAAATTTCGCATAGTATTTAGTTTCTTAGGCCCCTGCCGTACGTTCATGCTGGTGAAAAACATTTTTTAATATCTTTTGTCGTTCGTGAGATATTTGAGGTGGCAGCGTTAGGTGAGAAAACGAAAGTCGGTTCAACTAACACCATCTGAATCTGAAGAGAAGGCCTGTGCGCTCCCGTGCCACGTGACGCAGAGTATGTCGCGATCGCTTAGCTCACTGGGTGGCTGATGGGATACAGCCCATCGCCTCACAGCAACCAGCCATTGACCTACGCGATGGCGACCTACCCTGCGTGACATGGCACAGGAGCGCACAGGCCTTCTCTTCAGATGGTGTTAGTTGAACCGACTTTCGTTGTGTCTCTTTTCATTGGTTCTTCAGTTTGAACGGGTGTTTTGTGGACATTGGTTTGTTCTGTCCTATTTTGACCGTTTCGGATAACTCAGTTTTCTCGTTACAGAGGGTGTCGAGCTACCATACTGGCAACCCTCTGACCCAGCGCGCTGAGCCACCCGCGCCCTAGCAAGTTCCGAACCACCGTCTAACATGTTCGTACATCACAAACTAATTCCTCGCCTATTAGGCTAGGGCGAACAGCTACGACAGTAATCTGTGATTCTCGTACCATCAATGGCAGGTGTTAACCAACTAACGAACATTATATTATAATTCATCGTCCCAAGAACGAAGTGTTTTTGATCATTTTCAGTGCGCCATTGCTTTGAAATGACAACGCTTGCGTTATAATAAGAAAATCATTAAATAGAGAAAGTAGGATGGCGTACGGAAAAGAGATTTTGGGGAGAGAGATATCATTTGACTGATTTACGAATTCCAATTTTACGCCGTGTTCCATCGAGGCTATAGTCACTCATCCGAACACCAAATGTACGCTACGTTCGTTCCAAGCTATAGTAATTCGTAACCAGTACAGGCAAAGAAAATAAACTTCGAATAACCATGGTAAGACAGGTGATAATATTTTAACGGAAAAATATTGTTGTTGTTGTTTGGTTGTTTAAGGGGGACAAAACTACAATGGTCATCAGTCTCCCATTCCATCTCTAGGCGTCAAAAGTAAATCCATGGGCGTGAAAGAAATACGCCCAGAGTTCAAAGTTGCGAAGTGGGAGATGAGTTCCACTGAGTCCATAAAACATCATCAAGAATGACAACGAAAAGACGATCACACAAAGACATCTTACAAAAAGAAGCCAATGTTCGTGGTTGACCGACCATAAGAATAAAAAAGGAAAAGTCAACCACTCGGTAACACAAAGAAATCTCCAGTTAGAGAGAATGATAAAAACCCCCTGCTCGTATAAAACGTAAAACGGAATCTGCCATTGTAGCATTGTCACCTAAAACATCTGATAAAACGGCAGGGAGGTTAAAATCCCGCCACAAAGCGAATAAAACGGGGCAGTCCAACAGGATGTGGACTATTGTCAGACGGGAGCCACACTGACATTGGGGCGCATCCTCACCACAAAGGAAATGTCCATGGGTGAGCCACGTATGCCCAATGCGGAGGCGACATAAAACCACTGCGTCCCGTCGTGAACCCCGCATGGAGGAGTGCCATGCGGCCGTCATTTCCTTGACCAGCCGGAGCTTGTTGGGCGTGCTCAGGCTACGCCAGTCAGCATCCCAAAGCCGATGTCTCTGTTGGCGCAACAATGAACGGAGATCAGAAGCCGGGAGGCCGATCTGGGCATACCGACAGCCTGCTTGGCAAGCCTGTCAACACGTTCATTGCCTGGGATACCAACATGGCCTGGAGACCAGATGAACACCACCGATCGCCCAGACCGCGCCCAGACCGCGCACAGACCGCGCCTCAGTCACGGTCTACCCAGGCGCTACGGTCGGGGGTTCGAATCCCCCCTCGGGCATGGATATTTGTGCTGTTATTAGGATAAGCTAGTTGATGAGTAGTTTCTAAGTTTAGGGACTGATGACCCCGTAGTTAAGTCCCATAAGCTATACAGTTTTGAAGGAATGGATGTCGTTGAGACCCTTTACTCAGATTTCAAGGCTAATTTTCTGCAGATCCCTTTATCGTCAATAATAAGCGATTATCGTAATATATATTTTTTTGATTGTGGAACAGGAAATGGACACCTCGATTGTTCGTCCAACTGAATACTACTTTGCCTTGAGCTAAAATACTAGTAAATAATTAAGTGTTATCCACCAGCAGCATACGGATAGTCTATGCAGATCTTACAACAATGTGATCATCAATGACATCAAATTACAACCCGATACCTTCCTTGTTAATGGAGTTGTTTTCATCTGAAAACTGTGCAGACGCTGCATAGAATGTCAGCTTCATACTCAGTTTCGTGATCTTGTTGTCCCACTTTATGTTGCGGTAGTAATACTAAAAGCGGGCCATTAGTATCGCCTTTAGACAGATCGAAAATTAAATGAAAATGACGGCTGAAACGTTCATACGACGCGACTATTGAATAAACGAATTTTTAGATGTGATCATTCTCGACTAATTTCCTCTCTTATGGCTTTATTTCATATCTCACTTCGTTTCATAGATATCTGCAAAAATAACGGCGGTTTCACACTGTCTCTGTATAACGCGTTCCCACTTTTTCCTCGCGCCGTTCAGCCAATCGGCACCAAATTTACAGACCTAATTCTTGGCCGACAACGAACAGAACCTCCCTTTTTCAAATATTTCGGACAAAACATAGATTTGTAACACTAAATATAGGCCTTTTGCGATGGCTTTTTGACAGCAGGAAATTTGTTTGCAAATAACGCCTCAACCGTTCATCTGAGACGAAAATTGAATAAACCTGTTTGTAGAAGAGAAGATTCTCAATCACTATCATCTGTTATATTAATTCCAGAACTCTCCCTGTTTTAGAGATATTTGAAAAAATAACGGTGATTTGACACTGTAACTTGATTTTACGTAAACCAGTACAGGCAAAAAAAATAAATTTGAAAATGTGGACAAACTACCACGGCGATACAGGTGATAATATTTTAACGCAGAAAGATAATGAAAATATGGGAGAGATATTGAAATAATAGTTGTAAAATTTCAAAATATTCGTTCAGAAGAACGGGTTAAGGCGTTATTTGCAATTAAATTTGCTGCTGTTAAAAGGACATCACAAACGGACTGTTTTTAGTAGTACTAACCAATTGTTTTTCCGAAATATCTGAAAAAAGGAGGTTCCAGTTGCTGGCGGATAACAGTTACGTCTGTAAAATTTGGTGCCGTTGAATGGCGCGACCTGAAAAGTGGGAACAAGTTACAGACAGACAGTGTCAAATCGTCGATATTTTTGCAGATTTCTCTGAAAGAGTATGTTTGTCAAAGCTAAAGTCAAATATAAAGTAATTTTGACTGTTTGTTAAAACACGGTCAGAAGGAATATTACGTGTTGAATTAAATTAATTAAATAGAACTATGTTCTCAATATTTAAAGTTTTGCATATGTAAGAATGCTCCACCTAAAATGCGTGATTGTTCTATTTCGTGACCATGCCGTGAAATACGTAACAAAGAATTGAACAATGGTCTTCTGAAGCATATGCACCTAAACTGGAGGATACTGTAATAATGAACATTCTGAACAACGTGATGAACTGGTAGTTTCGTACATAAAGGAAGTGCTAGATTTCTGTGGCAACTGTAGTTCCTTAATGCAACGAAAGAGAAGTGTATACATTGCAAAAAATTACCTTGGTTTCTTTTTTCTAACCAATTATTCACTTGTTATGGAATATATTGAAAGTCATTAATTAGAATCAATGCATGTACTAAAATGTTTGTCTTTGACATGATTGCTATGGACGCATTTAAAGTTGATTGTATTACCTTTTCTCTAGTTTAAATATGAATTCGTCCATGTTACTTCGTTCTGCGCTAAATTAAAGGGCAAATATTCTATTTCTAACCGAGATTTCATTTTATTTTACAGCTAAAATCACTAACGGAATAAGTGTGTTAATAATAAATTCCACCGGCCGCGGTGGCCGAGGGGACTGAGGCGCTCCAGTCACGGTCTGCACGGTCACTACGGTCGGAGGTTCGAATCCCCCCTCGGGCATGGATATTTGTGCCGTCCTTAGTATTAGCTAGTTCATAAGTAGTTTGTAAGTTTAGGGACTGATGACCCCGCAGTTAAGTCCCATAGACTTTACAAACATTTGAACATTTTTTGAGAACTGACTCGTTTCAAATTACTACAATAACAGGACGTTAATACTACAGTGGTCAATATACATAGCAGCTCACACGTTATTATACACAGACATTAATAAGCAAGCCACCAGAATTAAAGTTATCTTAGAAAGGTGGCTAAGAAAACATTTATGGCGCAACGGAATTTAGACATAAAAAAATTGTTGCATCTGAGCTTGTTCTCAGCACTTGTGAAGAACAATATTAAAGAAAAGAGGGAAGGTGCTCTAGAACTACAACTTATAGGCAACTTACGGATTATGCTGAACTTAAACTTGTTATTCAGATAGAAAAGAAGCAAAATGGGGAACTAATTGTATTAATACAATAAAAATGCATCTCTTACATGGATTAATGCGGACGGTGCCCAGCATAAATTATACATGATTTAACGCTACTGGGGGGGGGGGGGGGAAATGATTCACAAACAACACTCATTCGCTCACACACACGCAATGCCACAGCGAAACTCACCAAAATCAGCGTGCTGAGACGTGGCGGAAGCAGGCGCCGGAATCATAGGCGAAATTCAGCAAGTCGGAGGTAGCACAAAACACAATATACAAAAACACTATGAAGCTAGCTCTGGTCTGTTGTGCCTGTGTTAAGATGGCGCGTATGTATAGCAAAGTTAAATTACATCTCAATTGGACCGCGAGCAAACACGATAACGGCGACGCACGTCTACGTTACATGAACGCACTCCACTGAAGGTGAAGTGGTTGAGAATCGGATTCATTATTCAAAATCACGGTGGATTCTTAAGGTGCAGTCTGTTAGAAATCGATCTAGGTACTGGATTTATATGAGAAGTGGCGTGAATTCAGGCGAAGAGCTGCAAACCCCGGGAGTCGGAACTCGGACCTATGTGGTTCCGCAAACCGATAAAATTGAATAAATTCATTTTCCGAAGAATAAAGAAAATTAACTACAGCATGCAACCCATAGAAATGCGTGGAATTATATAAGGAAGCGAGTGATATACAGCAACATGCGATAGGGGACGATTACAGAGACGGATGAGGTCCTGGCTCAGAAAACCACAAAAATGATATAATTACAAAGTTGGAAAATAAAAATAAAAATTACGGAATGCAACCCATAGAAATGCTTAAAATTACATGAAGAAGCGAAAGAAATGCAGCTGCACGTGATAGGGAGCGCTTACAGAGACGGATGATGTCCAGTCTCAAAAAACTCGTAAAAGTGAAATAATTACAAAGTCGGAAAAATAAAATTAAGAATTGCAGCATGCAACCCTTAGAAACGTTTAGAATTACATAAGGAAGCTATTGAAGGAGGTTGCACAAGGCTCAGAGAGAATTACTGTCAAAGACAGAGGGTGTACTACAAGTCGGAGAAAAAACAGCAAAATTAAAATAGGTGGGGAGAGAAGATCGCGAAATCTTAGTGGAAATCGGATGGATACCCACATAGTTACTTGCATGATGGGCATGGAACAAACAAGAGTGGAAACTGAAGGCTTTGTTCTATGAAGCAACCACGTGGAACACAATCACTCACGGAAGGATAGGATGAAAAGAGTTTTACATGCACTGTACAAGAATGAACATATCACCTATTAGAAATCGGGCCCCACAAAGCTAGAAAGTATTTACACAGAATTCATACACCGCCACATGATCTCAAAAGGTTTTAACATACCAAGCCGTTATCAAATTACAACTAGAATCACACACACTGCATTAATGTATTGGAAATTACTGAATTGAAAAACGAGAACACATTTCCACACACAATCGCAGAAAATATTCCTAAAAAATGATTCTAAGTTCACGAATCTAAGTTAAACGTGCTAGTCAATGAAACGCTACCATCTCCAGAAACAAGAGCAGAACCAACTTTACCTCACCAGACGACCAGCCCAGAATGACCAGACCGAGCAGCCACAAGACGCGGGAAGCCACCAGAAGCCGGAAAATCCAAGAAACAGTGGTGGTGGGGACAGACAGCGAGACTCGCGCTTGAGTGAAGGTTCACCAACTAGCTCGCAACCAAAGTGTGTGGAAACCGCTTAGGTAGTATCAGCAGCTATCGACACTGAGCCAGAGAGAAGGATGCAAAGAGAGCTATCACGCCCCACATTCAGACAAAACTCAAATGTTTGTAAAGTCTATGGGACTTAACTACGGGGTTATCAGTCCCTAAACTTACAAACCACTTATGAACTAACTAAGACTAAGAACGGCACAAATATCCATGCCCGAGGGGGGATTTGAACCCCCGACCGCAGTGGCCGTGCAGACCGTGACCACATTCAGACAGCCATAGATTCTTGCACCCAATTAAAACAACTGCACATTCCTACAGGGACAGTGGCGTAGCGGAGAAGCCGTACTTATGCCACATTAATTAATATTATAATAAATTATTAACACAACAAAATAAGGGCCAGTGGCGTAGCGGTGAAGCCGTACTTATGCCACATTAATTAATACAGTAATAAATTATTAACACAGCAAAATAAGAAAAACCTAGCAATAATAACTAATATTTAACACATGGAATAAAAATGCTAATCCTCAAGCCTTGAAAAGAGTGGGATTCAATTTTTAACAAAATGATAATCTAGCGACATTAAATAAATCATAACTTTACAGAAATATACAAAAAATATATGGAAGACGACAGAAGGTCGTCGTTCAATATATATACTAAGTTAGTACTATCTTTACGTCATTTACAACAGTCATTGTAACCGTATCTCCCCAGTTTAGGTGCATGTTTACAATTCGTTGTTCAAAAAAATGTTTGTTAAGCTTATGGGACTTATCTGCGCGGTCATCAGTCCCTTAACTTAAAAACGACTTATTAACTAACTTGTAGTAAAGACAGCACAAACATTTATGCCCGAGGGGGATTCGAACCCCCGACGGGGAACGGCCTTACGCATGGGTGCAAAATCTCTCAATGCGCTCGGCCACTCCGCCGAGGCGCAGTTCGTTGGTATGTATTTCATGGCATTTTCTCGAAACAGAACAAATCCACTTACCAAGTAGCATCAAAAGTCTGACAGATTGCCAACTAGTATTTAAAAAGAAATTAAAGGAATTTCTGAATGGCAACTCCTTCTACAATGTAGATGAATTTTTAAATAAAACTCAAAAAAGAAGCAAAAAGTGTTATAAAGGATTCTTAAAATATTGCCGCGAGAGACCACCGACACGGACTGCCGGCGTGGCGCAGGGGACAGCGTCACGGACTGGGGTGCTGAAGGTCGCCGGTTCAATCCGACCCACCGGCAAAAAATTATTTCTTTGTAATTATCAATTCCAGAATGTTCTATATCTTTCTTATGTTCACTTGTAAATTCTACTTGTTTCTTATGTTATCTGTTCTTCTAATTTCTGGTAAATTCTGTCTGTGTATAAATAGCAGAGCACTCTGCCTGAGAGGCAGTCAGTGCTGCGTGTATGTTGAGTCCTTGTCTGGCTGCCAGCCTGAGCACGTCGCTCTCCGGGAAGTGCAGACAAGTGCTTCTTCGCGAGCTTCGCTAGCGGCGGCTGCTTTCTTCTTAATCGCTGTTTAGGAAACTGTAAGTTATGGCTGAATTTAACAACAGGGGAGAATAATGTTCAGGTCGACTTTAACAAGAATTTCCCACGATCATATGCTTTTGAGATCCATCCATGGTTAGAGGAGGATTTGAATTTGCCGGAAAATGAAGTTTTAGGTGTTCAACTGGACACGATCATGAACTGCTTAATTTTGAAAATCAGAACCTCGGAATTATGTAATACTTTGGTGGAAATGAATGATGGTACCCGTAAGTTTAGACATTTAAAAGGTCAAATCAGTGACGTTTATTTATCTCACGCAGGCTTTGGTCTCCGTACTGTTAGAGTATTTAACTTGCCATTTGAAACTCGGCTATAAACTATCAATCGGTATTTGAAACCATACGGAAAATTGATACAAATTACAAAGGAGAAGTGGTCATCCGCGTACCGTTATCAAGTAGATAATGGTATCAGGTCTGTTAAAATGGTAGTACATAAACATATCCGTTCATTCATGATAATTGCTGGGCACCGTGCGTTTATTACATACGACGGCCAGCCGCAGACATGTTCACTTTGTCATTTGACCGACCACTTGAGACAACAGTGTCCGCGGCGCAGGCGCCCCGCGCAACTGCCGGCAGAGAGGCAGGGGGGCGGCGAGGCCGCTGCGTCGTCGTAGGCCACGGTGGCATCAGGTTTGGTTCCTGCGCGTCGCGGAGCAGACACTTTGGTGGCCGCGTCCGTAGACGTTATGGATACTACTCTAGTCATATCCGAAGCAGACGTATCGGAAGACCCTGTATCAGCAAATGTCCTTAAAACCGTTCGTGATTCAAAAACAGAGATTATAGTTGGCCGTCTGTCTGCCTCGAACGTCGAAGTCCCTGCGGCATCTGACACTGTCGCCATATCGACCCCTTGGTACGAGGAAGTCGTAGACGAAACCGTACCTATGCCACCTGCCGCAACTGCAACAGTTACACAGACTATTCCCGAGATAGAATGTAGCGCAGGATTAGAACCCGCGCCACCTGTCTGTGACAGGCCAGCAGTACAAGTGGAAGAGTTCTTGCCTGTAGTTACACAGCGAGCTGAGGAACCGTTAGTGTCTGATGTGACCGCGCAGGTTACAGACAATGCGAGTGAGTCACAACCGGTATCGGAAACTGTCGTACAGTCCGCTTTATCCCCAGTTGCAGTCGCGAGCGCGTCACCCTCCGGATGGAGCGACCGTCAGGCGAAACAGGAAGTTGCGCCCACGAGTTAGAAGCGAAACCGCGGCGAGACAGCTGCGTGGGCACGAGTGGCGTGCACATGTCTAGGAGCGCCGGTAGCTCGGGCAGTCGCGACGGCCGCCGCCGGGAGCGCAGCCCCTCCCCGGAGAGGGCGCTGGCGCCTCGCCACGAGCACGGGACCAGGCAGAGATAAAAGGCCGCGGGTTCTGATCCCGGCCACCGGCAGGGCGACCGCGGGCGAGTTGCGGGGGAGGGCGGGGTCGACGCTGCCCTCCGCCAGCTGCAGGAGGTGCTGAGCGAGGCGATGGCGGACATGGCGCGGGACACGAGGCGGCGCCGCAGCCGATGAAGCGCAAGTCCGACGACTCGTACGAGAAGCTCACTCGCCCTCCGCACCAGTTCTCCCGGTCGGAATCGCAGTCACAAGAGGGACATACAGAGCGTGCCTCGTCGACGACGGATTTACGCATGGACACGGAAGTAGAGCCTACACACCCGAACTGGTTGACTGACAGGTCAGAGGAAGATGAAGACAGGGACGGGACTCAAACCCCTGTTTAGATTATACACTCCCAATTGACATTATGGTAGCGCATTTGCCATCAGTAGTCGTTACCATAAATATCAACAGATTCGAGTCAAATGCAAAATTTATAGCCTTGGTCGAGTTCGTAAACAGTATTAAAGCAGACATCGTCTTTGTGCAGGAAGTTGTGACGAGTTTGATCAGCACTGTGCCAGGATATCAAGTTATTTTAAATTACGACCCTGAAAGTTCTCGTGGGACCGCAATTTTAGTCAAACTCGATCACGATATTTCAAATGTTGCGACAATCCCTAACGGACAAGGTATAGCGTGCACCATTAACAACATCAGATACGTTAACGTTTATGCGCCGTCGGGTGGTGAAGGTAAACCGTTGAGAAGAGTATTTTTTAGTAGCGATATCTACCATCTGTTGCACGACCGTCACCTTCCAGTTGTGCTTAGAACTTCAAACTTTGCTGACGGAGTTGAAGGTGACGGATTCCTGGAGACACCTGTACCTGCGTGCTCCAGTATTTATATACTTTTATGCCACTGGCCGGAGTCGTATAGACAGGATATACATTTCTTCTAACAAAAAGAATTGCATAGTCGATGCGAAGGTCCTTCCTATCGTTTTATCTTACCATTGTGCGTACGTCTGTAAATTTCACTCCTTGCTAGAGACGAGAGCCCGATCGCGGTGTCACTGGAAATTGAATACCCATCACTTGCAGGACAGCACTCTAGAACCGGCGATCATTGGCGTGTGGCGGCGGGTTCTGAGCCAGCGCGCCCAGTACGACACGGCGTTGTCATGGTGGGTGGAGTTATGGAAGCCAGCTCTGCGGAAAACGCTCAAAGAGTTCAGTGCTAACGCCCAACATTGGAGAAAGACCACCGTGGCCTTTTACGAACAGTGTTTGCAAGACGTAATCAAAATGCCAACAGACGACCCAGCTCTTAGACTGGCGCGAATCAAACAGATAAAGAGCCGCCTACTGGAAATGAAGCAGTCGCGTTTGTACGGGTCCGTAGTTCGGAGTCAGGCGCAGGACGCGGGGTAGTTGGCGGACGAGGCGCCCCCCGTGTTCCACTTGCTGCGAGAGCGCAGGCGCGCGGCGCGGAGGCACATAGCGGAGCTGGAGGCAGCCGACGGCGGCCGGCTGCGCGCGCAGGCCGACATCCTGGCCGAGGCGCAGCGCCACTTCACCCAGCTGTTCGCCGAGAAAGACACGGACGCAGACGCATTCGCAGACCTATTGCAAGAAGTGCCGCACATCTTAATACCCACTGACCGACGTCATTTAAATGCCCCCTTCACCGCAGCAGAAATCCTGGACGTACTAAAAACATGTGCCAAGCACAGGTCGCCAGGGACAGACGGAATGCCACCGGAATTTTATCTCAAATTTTGGGGTATAATTGGTGAGACTGTAGCTGAAATTTTTAATGACATTTCACCCGGAGTACCGGTTCCGAAATCCTTTCTAGAAGGCGTTATTACACTTGCCCCGAAGACCAGAGTCAATAATAAATTATCAACTCTGCGCCCTATTACGCTTCTTAACTGGGATTACAAACTTTTAACAAAGTGTGTCGCAACGAGGTTAAAATGTGTTATGTCTAAAATTATCAGTTACTTTCAGTTTTGCGCGGTACCACTCAGAAAAATACATGATGCGGTGTCAACATACAGAGACGTAATCGCATTTACCACCGTGCAAAAAATACCATTCGGAATCTTATCTATAGATTTTGCCACCGCATTCGATAGGGTTAGCCATTTGTATCTCCGGCGTGTGTTACAGAAATTTGGATTCGGTATCAAATTCGTCAGAATCATCCACAATCTGTTCATTGATTCGACCTCCCGTGTTTGTATTAATGGCACTTTAATGGAGTGTGTTCCCATTCGGTGTTCCGTGAAACAAGGCTGCCCATTGACGATGTCGTTATTTGCTATCTCCCTTGACCCGCTCTTACGTAAACCGCACAGGTCTTGCGTCGGAATACAAATTGGACGAACAAAACAGGTTTGTCGCGCATACGCCGACGACCTGGGACTTCTGGTGTCTCGGCCAGCCGACCTGGATATCATACGCGACAGTCTCACGAAGTACGAGCGGGCGTCGGGAGCAGCAGTCAGCACCCGCAAAACCGTTTTTCTCTCGATCTACAATGCCGATCGCGTCGCGTTTACTGTAAAACAGGAACACAAGATTTTGGGCGTGCGACTGCAAGCCAATTTAATGAAATCGGCCGTATCGAACTGGCACACGGTATTGTACGGGATAAGGGCAATGTCGCATTTAAATTCCACACGCAGCTTGTCTTTAGGGCAACGGGTCACCGTCATAAATGTGTTCTTGCTGAGCATAGCTTGGTATATTGCTCAGGTTTTTCGCTTACCTAAAGAACTCGGACGAGCGATTACGCAGGCTGCGTATTGGTTGCTGTGGCGGGCCACATCTTTAAAGTTGCGTACGCGACCTGCACGCTACCGCGCGAGAAAGGGGGGACTCGGACTGACGCACTTTGCGACAAAAGTGGCAGCGCTGCTGATTCATCTGACGAGTCGGACGATCGAGGAACACCCGTCGGGTCCGACGGCGGTCGTGTTCGGCAGATTTCGGCCGTCATCCGAAACGGCACCTGTAGACCCTTCCGCCATCCCGTTCCGGCTGCGCTACATCCGTGAGTTCTTCGTGCAAAAGAGTTACTTGGACGCCGAAGACCTGGAGCTCCGCTCGCGGACAGTCAAAACCGTGTACCGCGCTCTGCAGGGCCGCCCGCTCGCGAACAAGATGGAAGCCCGTCACCCTACGGCTGCGTGGAGGGCAGTGTGGACCAACGTGCACGCTCCTTTCCTGCAGACCGACGTCAGCAGCCTGTGGTACCGCGGATGCTGCCCACGCACGACCGGATGGAGCGGACAGGGCTGCGCGCGTCCAGCCGCTGCACTCACTGCGGCCTGGAGGACTCGCTGGAGCACAGGTTGGCGTGCGCGCGCCACCGCCCCGTCTGGGGCGCCGCCGCGCGCATGCTCGCCCTCGTCAACAGAAGCGTCCACAGCGAGTTCGACGCCCGCACAGCCCTCGTCCCGGACTTCACGCCGTTTCCCTCCGCCAACAGGGCGACCACAACCTGGATTGTGGCACACGCCGTATACGCCATCCTCCATTTACAAATCGACCAGGTTTATCTCTATTTAGTTCATCTGAAGTCTGAACACCAAAGAATCAAAGCACGCAAAGACTATCAATCATCATACGCAAACTTTTTGTATGTCGCAATTCAGTATACATTTGATAATTTACTCTAAGAGGGGACGCACAATTTTGATCTATGTATTAAACATATGAAATGGAAAACGTCAAAACACTATGGTTATTTGCAACATAGAAAATTAGGTAACAGAATTATTAATTCTTTTTCATTTGAGAAAGGAGTTATTTCCATTGTTTTAACCTATGTGTGGTCTCGTTAGGAGCCGCACCAGCGGAATGTTGTTTTGTTAGTTTTTCTTTTGTTTTGCTGGTCATTCCTCCTTTTCTCTTTTTTCACTTTATTATTAATTTTTGGTGGAAAAAAAGCATGTAGATTGTGAATGTTGCCAGGGGAACCGCTCGAGAAGCGGCAGTGCGGGGCGTGCAGAGGCAGTGCGGCAGGGCGTTCTGGCCACAGACTGCAGTTTTAGTTGACATTTCAACTGTTTTAAGATTGTGCGGTTTCGCTAGGAGCCGTACCAGCGGAATTTATTTTATAGTTTCCTTTTGTTGTGCTGGTCATTCCTCGTTTTCTTTTGACATTATTATTTATTATTAAAAAAAAAAAAAGGTACATCTTTCCAAAAGAAAAAAAAAAGGGAGACGTTCCAGGAGGAACTGAAGAAGAAGAAAAAAAGGGATATAATGAGTACATCCTTCCGAAAGTCCGTATCATAAGAAGAACCATGGACACGAAATCAACGGTAGGAAAAAAAATTGCTTGGCCAACGTTTATTTCTACCTGGACGGATCAGCCCAGCAATGGTTCGAGAACAACGAAGACAAACTGAATGACTGGGAAACATTCCAGGCGGAACTTAAGAAGACGTTAGGAGACCAACAGCGACAAATCCTCTCGGCGGAAGAACAACTGAAGAACCGGCCCCAACGACATGGTGAGCCGACACAGTCTTACATACATAATGTTTTGGCCCTGTGTAACACTGTCAATCCGAACATGACTAAGGCCGACAAAATCACGCACCTGATGCAGGATATAGCAGAAGACATGTACCAAGCCCTTCTGAAAAAATACGTCGCTACGACAGAAGAGTTCATCAAGTGGTGACAAGGTATTGAAGAGATGCAACAATGGAGAGTTGGACGCAAGAAGTACGATCGACTCCCCAATGTAGTCCCTATGGCCGTTGTGGAAGACCAGCATGACTTCGCTTCTCTCATACGACAAATTGTGAGAGAAGAATTACAACAGTGCATGGCAGCCGGAACTATTAGACCGAGCGAACATCAGATTATGGCCATGGATGTAAGCCATGTAACTCACGAGGGAGCCGACGCCGCTGAGGAAGAGGTATTTCAGACATTTGCTCCTGTCTGCCCCGCCAGTCGCACCCGACGTGAAGAATGGGGTCGCCCTGCTATTACATACGCTGCAGCTGCCAAACGGCAGCCCATGAACCGGCGGGCGCGACCACAGCTAACTGGCCCAGCAACAATCACGCCCCGCAGAAGAACAGACGTCTGGAGGACAGAAGACAACATACCACTGTGTTTCCACTGTGGGAGCCCTGGACATGTCGTACGCTACTGCAGAGAGAGAAGGCGACGACGATTATGTTGCCGCAAGACGTCAGCCATCAGAGCAGTTCTAGCCCAGGCAGTCACCTGCTGATGAGTTCAGTCGACCTATTGGAAGAAGCCCATCGCCGTACCCTAGACGAGGTCGCTCCCCGACGCGCCGCAGCCGTTCACCTCGCCGTACAGAGGTAACAGCCGCTCCCCTAGCCGCCGCGCCCAGGAAAACTAAGCGAGGCGACCATCTACGGAGTTGAGGCCGCCTCAGATGAAATTGCTCCATGGACGACAGTCGCTAAGATGTCGGGAAATCTCATCGACGACATAATCGACGGCCAACCTGCCCGGGCACTTGTAGATTCAGGAGCGTCTTTTTCTGTACTGTCGGATAATTACCGCCGCACACTAAAAAAGACAAAGTTCTGTGATACGGGGGCAACTGTGCTGAAAGTCGCGAATGGAAATTACGTCCATCTAGCGGGAACTTGTGTCGCAAGAATAACCATCAACAACAGGACCCAGCCGTTTGAATTTGTCGTCTTAACAGAATGTAGTCACAATGTCATCCTCGGATGGGACTTCCTTCAGGCATCCCAAGCTATCATTGACTGTGGAAGATCTGAGCTGCAAATTGAAGAAGTTGTTCCGACGGATACACGTAATACATAATTTTCTGGGAAGTTATTCGTCGTTGACAATGTGACGATACCGCCGTTGACAATGAGGAGAGTTGCAGTCACAAACACAGGTTACTTGTTAAACTGTGAAGTTCTTGTTGATAGTAAAAAGTTTATCAGTTTCACAAAAGAAATTTACATACCAGCGGCTATCATAAGCATTACCGGTGGTCAAGAAGAGATTTGGATCACAAATTGTCACGAGCAGTCACAACTTATCCTGAAGGGAATGTGTATCGGGACAGCTGAACCAATCCAGGACAGTGAGATCAACGTCATCAATGAAGCCCCATGCCCTGCTGTTAGTACAGACGTCACACTGGAGGAAACGAACGTGGAACTGCCAATAGGGCTTGGAATGACCAAGGAACAACGCCAGCGGGGGTTATGTATACTACGCTAATTTTCGGGTGCATTCACACCTCAGCAGGGGAAAAGTCAGACGAAACGGTCCACGATAAAGTACCGTATCAATACTGGGGATCATCTGCCAATTAGCCAGCGTTCGTATAGAGTGTCGCCAGCTGAAAGACGGATAATTCGGGAGGAAGTGGAGATGATGTTGCAAGATGACATTATTCAACCTTCGGAGAGTCCTTGGTCGTCTCCGGTGGTTCTCGTAAGGAGGAAAGATGGCACGTGGCGATTCTGTGTCGACTATCGGCGGCTGAACAGAATCACAAAGAAAGATGTCTACCTATTGCCGCGCTTTGACGACACATTAGAATGCTTGAAAGGAGCTACATACTTCTCAACTATGGACATGCAGACAGGTTACTGGCAAATCGAGGTTGACGAAGCTGACAGGGAGAAGACGGCTTTTATTACACCTGACGGCCTCTATGAATTTAAAATAATGCTATTTGGATTATGTAATGCTCCAGCCACATTCGAACACATGATGGAGAACTAGCTTCGACACCTTAAGTGGACGACGTGTCTTTGCTACTTAGATGACATTTTCGTTTTCTCGAAAACATTTGAAGAACATCTGAGTCGCCTGTCAACTGCGTTGAAGTGTGTTCAGACTGCAGGTCTCCGCCTCAATCCAAAGAAGTGCCTCTTCGCCGCCAAAGAGATATAAATCCTGGGGTACCTAGTCGACGGAGATGGTGTCCGTCCTGGTCCAGATAAAGTAAGGGCAGTCACAGAATTCAAAAATGTTCAAATGTTTGTTAAGCTTATGGGACTTAACTACTGGGTCATCAGTCCCTAAACATACAAACTACTTATCAACTAGCTTATCCTAAGGACGGCACAAATATCCATGCCCCAGGGGAAATTCGAACCCCCGACCGTAGTGGACATGCAGTCCGTGACTGAAGCGCCTCAGTCCCCTCGGCCACCGCGGCAGGCAGTCAAAGAATTTCCAACTCCTCAGCACATTCGTGATGTGAGAAGTTTTCTCGGGCTGTGCTCATGCTACCGACGTTTCATAAAAGGATTTTGTAACAAGGCACGTCCATTACAAGAACTTCTGCAGGGAGACGCCAAGTTTTACTGGGATGAGACAAAAGAAAGAGGTTTCTGGGCACTTGAGGAGGCTCTAACTTCCGCACCAGTGTTAGCCTTGTACGACGAGAATGCAGAAACGGAACTTCACGCAGACGCCAATGGTTATAGGATTGGTGCAGTGCTTGTACAAGTTCAGGAAGGTGCTTAAAAAGTGATAGCCTATGCATCAAGAGTACTCTCAAAGTCTGAGATAAACTACTCTACAACTGAAAAAGAATGTCTCGCAGTTATCTAGGCTATCAACAAATTCCGGCCGTATTTATTCGGCAAACCATTCACCGTCGTGACAGACCACCATTCTTTGTGTTGGCTGACTAGCTTGAAGGATCCATCAGGTCGACTAGCAAGATGGGCACTAAGACTCCAAGAGTACGATGTCACAGTGGTATTCAAGAACGGGCGCAAACACAAGGATGCCGACTGCCTTTCTAGGAATCCATTAGTGGAACACAACAATATTAATGAAATTTCAGCCCTCACTGAATTAGATGACGTTACAGCGGAACAGAGGGAAGATACAGCACTATTAAAAACGATAGAGGCCTTGGAGAAAGGAGAACCGACCAATGGAGAGTTCCAACTTATAAACGGAACATTGTATAAGAGCAACTATGATCCACTGGGCCCCAAATTGCTACTGGTTGTTCCAGCTCATCTCCAGCCAGGTATTCTCAAATATTTCCACGATGCTCCAATATCCGGTTATCTGGGATTCGTGAAGACCCTAGACAGAATCAGACGCAGGTATTACTGGAAAGGTCACTACCGATATGTCAAGCACTATGTCAGTCACAGTAAAGAGTGCCAGCGACGGAATCATGTGCCGCAATTACCTCCAGGGCATCTCGTACCGATTCCGACGGCAGCAGCTCCATTCCACCGAGTTGGGATCGATCTTTTAGGGAGGTTCCCGAAGTCGACAACCGGTAACCGTTGGATAATAGTCTGCACTGACTACCTCACACGCTACGCTGTCACCAAACCTTTGCCGACTGCAGAAGCTCCAGAGATCGCAAAATTCCTTGTAGAAGCCATTATTTTCAAGCATGGAGCACCACGTGTCATGATATCTGATCGTGGAAAAGTATTCCAGTCAAAACTAGTATCAGAGGTAATGTCACGGTGCGCCATTGTCCACAGAATGACAACTGCATACCATCCTCATACAAATGGTCTTACGGAACGTTTTAACAAGACGTTAGCCGACGTGCTGTCGATGTACGTCGATGTTGAGCAGAAGGATTGGGATACAATTCTGGCAGTCGTGACATTTGCTTACAATACGGCAAGACAAGACACCACAGGCTTCCCTCCGTTTTTTCTGCTCCATGGCCGTGAAGCTGAGACGACAATGGATACGCTGTTCCCGTTCCAACCTGACGACACTCACGATGACTATGTTAAACAGCTCATCACCAGGGTCGAAGAAGCAAGACAGCTGGCTCGCATACGGACACTGGATGCCCAGGAGAAGGACCGTCAGAGGTTAACGACAAGCACCGACCTGTTGTGTACAGCCCAGGAGATCTGGTATGGATTTTTACCCCTGTACGGAAGGTTGGACTGTCAGAAAAGTTATTGAAGCGATACTTTGGTCCATATCGTGTCTTACGCCGCCTGTCAGACGTCACATACAAAGTTGAGGATTATGAGCCGTCGTCGAAACATCAAAAACGAAGAGACATTGTTCACGTCCTGCGCATGAAGCCTTACTACGATTCTGAAGAGCAGGTGGACGACAATGGTATCTTGTTCAATGACTCTAAGGACGGTAATGTTCCTGATGAAGCCACGACAGGAACGTCTGTCGTCGATAATCGTGGAGAACGGAAGGATTCTCTTCAACTGTCATACAGAGGACCCATAACACGATCACGATCCAGGACATTGCAGCTGGCTCCACAGGGATCATAACAGCGGGTCGCTGTTTCTCCAGGAGAAGGAGCAACGGCGCGAGAGACCTCGAACACCGACTGCCGGCGTGGCGCAAGGGATAGCGTCACGGACTGCGGTGCAGAAGGTCGCGGGTTCAATCCCGCCCACCGGCAAAAAAATTCTTTCTTTGTAATTAAGAATTTCAAAAGGTTCTACATCTTTACTATGTTCACTTGTTGTTTCTTATGTTAACTGTTCTTCAAATTTCTGGTAAATTCTGTCTGCGTATAAATAGCAGTGCACTCTGCCCGAGAGCGCATCAGTCTGGCTTGAGCTTTCGACGCGTTCGGACGTCTCTGCTTTCCGCTCCGCGTAGATAGTGTTTACGCCAGTACTTGTTGTGTTCTGCTTGTTGTTATTGTTATAGTGATTTACTGTTGCGTCATTCTACTTTAGTTTCGTGTGTGTTTTGTCTGTTAATACGGCGAGTTTTCGTCGTTCTGCGGATTTCCGGTTTTGCTCGAAATCCATCGGCAACTGATCATCATGGCTAAAAACCTCAGGAAGAATAATCTGGTGTTTAGTTTCAACAAGGAATCCCGGCTCGAGATTGACGACTGGCTTGTTGAGGTAATCGGTATCAGTAATGATGATATACATACTATCCAGCTTGACTCGGATAACTACTGCCTGTTTTTAAAGTTTCATAACCCATCAGAAGTTGATAGAATACGGGCTACCTTTGGTAATCAAATAGAAGTTACGCACAGAGACGGCACCAAAAGCAAAGTATCAATTAGGCGTGCAGATGCTGATTTCAAAACCGTTCGTGTCTTAAATTTGCCCATGGAAATTGATAATGAGCGGATTAAAGAGGCCCTTTCAAAGTTTGGGGATGTTAAAGAAGTCGTGAACGAAAGATGGGGAACCAAGTACCGACTACAGGCTTTTAGTGGAGTTCGACAAGTTGAAATGGAAGTGAAGACGAATATTCCGTCTTACATTACAGTTGAAGGATATAAAGCCCATGTGATATACAATGGCCAAACCCCGATCTGTCACGTGTGCAACGAACCCGGACACTTACGGCAAGATTGCACCCGCCGTGTTTTTGTCTTAAAACCGACCTTAATGCAGCGGCGCAAATTAACCTTAAGTGAGGTTCTCGGTTCAAATACAACTGTGGCTTCAGGAGCAGATGCAGTTAATGCGACTCCTTCTGAAGTCAAGATACTGTTAAAAAAGACTTCCCTCCGTTAGTTGTGCCATCGAGTCCTATAGTTCCTGTAAATGAAACCGAAGTACAGAAAAACAAACGACCTCTTGAACACGTCGATGATTATTCAGACGAGGAATTGTCAAAAAATTCTCATGCGGCCAGGAAACCTAGGCCATCACATGTAGAGGCAGTAGTTCAAGATGATAGTCTGCAGGTGGAATCGGAAATGCAAGCCGTTTTAAATGAAGTACGGTTGGATGTCGATATGACGGCCGTGACCCCGGAAACAATAACAACGTCGCGCGCCGCGGCCGAGGCAGAACAGTTGCTTCCGCCCGCCGTGCCCGAGGAAGTTGATAAACAGCACTGCTAAAACAAAGTCCAGCAACACGCTGAAGCAGGAGGCGCGCCAGATAACTGTGCACACCACTGAGGGCCGAACGCCAGCAGCCACAACAGCGAGCGCGGTAGCTTCTGACACGCCTCCCGCCACTCATGAATTTACAAGACGTAGACTTAATCCACAGCCGAAGCTTTCCGTTGCACGGCCCCCAGGGAAATCAAAGGCAAAGAAGACCAAATTGCAATCTAAGAATACGGGTCAAGAAAAAATAGATACCAAACCTAAAAATATTAGTTACGAAATTGTGAGAAAGGGACTTGCATCCGAGAATTATAAAAAACTGGATGATCCTCCCCCGATAAAAGTAACGAATAATGGGCAAATTTCGACAACTGGGCATGTTAGTACGAAGTCTATAATTGTGTTAGTCTTAATCTGTTATAATTTGCATTAATTTGTTTTCCAGTTCTGCACAAGCCTTTTTTCAATGTTTGGTTTTACAAATAGTATTGTTTTCATAAACACTTTGTCACCATACATTGGTATTTGTAATGTTACAGGCTTTTAACGATACTACTATCAATGTAAATAAGATTCAATCGGATACTAAACTAGCTGCACTGAAGCAATTTTTATATGATTCCAGCACAGACATTGCTCTTCTACAAGAGGTGGCTTTGCCTCAAATTGAGATAGCAGGTTTCGTTGCTGTAGTAAATTACGCACCTGAATTGCACTCAGGCACAGCCATTTTAGTGCGAGAAGGGATTCCGGTGACAAACGTTGAACAACTCGAATCAGGAAGAGGTATTGGTGTGGATATTCAAGGTGTCTCTGTAGTAAATATATATGCTCCCTCCGGAAGTTCGTATCGTGCACAATGATCTGCATTTTATAAAGACGATATTTATTTATTTGCTTAGAAAATACCCGCAATATCTAATACTAGGAGGTGATTTTAACTGCGTACTTAACCGTAAAGATCAAATGCCAAATTTTATTTTTTGTAATGAACTTAAAAAACTTTTAAGTGATCTGAAGATGGAAGATGCTTGGAAAGTTAAGTTTCCAACCCTAGTCAAGTTTACCTACATCACTCAGGTTTCTTCTAGCAGGATAGACAGAATATATGTCTCCAGTAGCCTCGTTCCTAGTTTGTTAACAGTTAAAACAATCCCTACTATCTTTTCAGACCACAGTGCTGTTCTTGCATGTATAAATCTGACACCTCAACCAAGCCGGCGATTTAGGAATCAGTGGCACTTAAACACCTTCTTGCTAACAGACAGTGAACTAGAGGAAGTTATAACGGAGGCATGGCAACTGTGTTTACGTTCGCTACAAAATTACTCAAGTGTGATAGAGTGGTGGACACGACGAACAAAACCGAAGTTGAGGAAAGTCTTAATGTGTTTTAGTATGAGAGGAAAAAACAGATAAAAGACACAATGTAATTTTACTATGGAGTGTTACGAGATTTGTATAATCAAGTGGGTGCTGTCAACAGATTACAAGATATAAAAAAATATAAAAAAGGCTAAATTAATCGGGCTTAAGAGACAGGAGGTGGAGGGCCTTAAAATTAAATCTAAATTTATCTCCATTGGTGAAGAAGAATCTACTGCATTATATCATCTTATTAAGCATGCTAAGCACAGAAGAATATCTTTCATGGAGGAACTCAAGTGTGAAGATGGCAGGATTCTTAATACTCAGAACGACATCGTAAATGCCTTACACCAATACTATGAAGACACTTACGGTGCTGGTGATACAAATGAAGATTACTACGGCGAGTTTTTTGATGCTTTTCCTACAGCAATATCTCTCAAAGATAATGACGCTGTGGTTCGACATTTTAGTACTGAAGATGTGTTAGACATCGTAAGACACTCTCCAACAAAAAAATCTGCAGGTCCCGACGGGCTGCCCATTGAATTTTATGATCGATACTGGAGCTTGATAGGAGACAAAATAACAGAATTAGTAAATGAAGTATTACACTGCAAGCTCGTTCCGTTAGAATTTAAAGAATGTAAAATCATGCTAATTCCAAAGAACAAAGGATGTAAACAGATCAACAACCTTCGACCCATCTCTTTACTCAACTCCGACTACAAGACAGTCGCACGTGTTATCCATAAAAGATTGATCCCACTCACTGGTAATTTAATTGGCCGATATCAAACCTGTTCTTACGGGAGGACAATTTTTCAAACCGCAGCTCAGTATCGAGATGTGATAGCTCTGACTTGTGCAACTAAATTAAAGTGTAGCCTGCTATTTGTTGATTTTAATAAGGCATTTGACGTCGTTAACCACAGGTATTTGTCAGAGACTATGACTAGGATGGGCTTCACTCCCAAAGTTGTTGATGTAATTAAAAATGTAGTAATGGGTTTAACAGCTCATGTTTCTGTTAATTGTCAGTTAACAAAACCAATACAGATCAGAAAAGGCATCCCTCAAGGCAGCCCCCTCTCGATGCTACTGTATGTCATATCACTCGAACCTTTCCTACATCGAGTGCAGACTACTCTCACTGGATTAACGCTTGCAGGCCACAAAAATTATTGGTACTCAAATCAAATGTTCAAATGTTTGTATTGTCTATGGGACTTAACTACGGGGTCATCAGTCCCTAAACTTACAAACTACTTATGAACTAGCTAATCCTAAGGAATGCACAAATATCCATGCCCGAGGGGGGATTCGAACCCCCGACCATAGTGGCCGTGAAGACAGTGACTGGAGCGCCTTAGTCCCCTCGGCCTTATTGGTGCCTACGGAGATGACGTAGGGGTGGTTGTTCGGGACGCCGATGATGTGACCAGTCTGGAGGTGGAGCTGGTACTGCTCAGTTTCGGGAGCGAAAATAAATACCGCTAAGAGTAAATTTTTGAATATTCAAGGCCTTGAGCATGTTCACATCGGATGGGCGGACAAATCTGTGGAACATAAGACGATTGCAGTTAAGCTGTCTGCTTCGATCTTACAGATGATAGCTAACAACTGGAGAGATATTTCCGTGAAAATTCAAGGTGCGCTAATTGACAGTTCCCTTCGTAATATAGATCAGTTCCAAAGAGTGAAGTACATAAATACATGTATCCTATTGAAAGCATTCTTCATGGCACAAATTTTCCCCATTCCAAAAATGATAGCCAAATCTATTATGTCCACACTTACCAACTTTCTCTGGAAAGGGGAAATTTTCAGAGGGGACGTTAGAACAGTAACACTGGACATTACACACGGAGGTATGGCCTTGACTGCTATTTCGACCAAAGCTACAGCTCTTTACATCAAAAGGACTACTGCAATAATAGTGGATTTCCCGGAAGGTATTACGGCGACACTTCTTGACGCTGTAAGACCAGCAAGCATTGAACCACCGGTAAATGTCGGGAAAATAAATTTTCAACTGAAACACGTCAGGGAATACTACCTGGTCAAAAGCTACCTTGGTAGTGAGCTCATCAATAACAAGAACATTACTACAAAGGCGATTCTGGAAGAACACGAGAAACACGAAGGGATAAATAAAATTGAAAGACAGTATAGCGGGGTGCAATGGGATGTAATATGGAAAAACATAAACAGTAGGGTATTATCGACGGACGTCAAATCAGCCTGGTACAAAGTTGTGAATAATTTAAACAGCACCAACGCCAGACTCCATGCAATAGGACTGAGTTCTACTGACCTCTGCAACACTTGCTAGTTAAATGACACACTACAACATCGATATACTTGCGGCGACCGACTACAGTATTGGAATTGGAAGAAGGAGAAAATCATCTTAATTACTAGGTATGCGGCCAAGAATATGTCTACAACACTACTGGAGAAACCGGATATAAAATTCTACCCCGAAACCAAAAACAATCCTGTTATCTGGTTGCTAGGTAAATTTGTTAGCTAAATTTTAACAACCTTGGAGAAGATCATTTTATTGAATTTAAAATGAATTTCGAAAATGAATCTAAAAAAATACGAAAGTACAGGAATCACAAGAAACAGTTTGGTAATATGCTACACATAGCGTTTGGCAAGAAAGGTATTGGATGAAAAGGAAAAGTTAACCTGTCTGATAGCGTCTGACGGCCTGATACTGACAAGCATCAAAGAACTCAGGCACGTGGAACCTAGACTGTGATTATGTTATTAATATTTTAATATTAATTATAATCAAATTCAGTCGATATGTGACCCACTTTAAGAAAAAGAATTTTAAAAGTATTTTACTTTCAATGGTTTTATTATATAACAAATGGGCGTACGCAGTTTTTGCTGATAAAGAAAAAAGAGGCAGTTAGTGCTGCGTGTACGTTTCGTGCTTGGCTGACTGCCCGCCTGCAGTACCTCGGAGAGGACGGACAGTTGTTTACGTTGAGCGCATCGCTTGCTGACGGTGGCGTCTTCGCTTTCGCCTGCGCTTCTTCATTGCTGTTACTGTCCAAGAAAACTAAGTCGTGAGTGAAGAAAGGGAGAATAATATTCAGGTCGAGTTCCAGAAAAACGTGCCTAGGCCGTTTGCTTTTGAAATTTATTAATGGATAACAGATGAATTAGTATTACCGGAAAGTGAAGTACTGGGCGTGCAAATGGATACGATATTGAACTGTCTATTTCTAAAACTGAAAACCCCGGAATTGTGTAACACTATTGCGAACTTTAATAACGGAACGAGGAAATTTAAACACATGAATGGTACTATAAGTGAAGTGACTTTGTCCAACGCCGGCTTCGGATTGCGCAGTGTTCGCGTGTTTAATCTTCCTTTTGAGACTCGATTGGAGACCATAAGACGTAGTTTGATGCCTTACGGTGGCGTTATTTCGGTGACGAAAGAAAACTGGTCTTCGGCATATGTTTATCAGGTCGACAATGGCATTCGGTCCGTCAAGATGGTTGTGAAACCGCACATTCCGTCGTTTGTAGTGATAGGCGGCCACCGTGCTTTCGTCACTTACGATGGGCAACTGTAGACCTGTTCCTACTGCAGCGCCTCCGACCACCTGCGACAACAGTGTCCTCGGCGTAGGCGCCCCGCGCAGCTGTCGCGGGAGGGCGGCCAGCCGACGTACGCAACCGTCGCGTTGGGTTCGACGCCCGCGCGGCGCGAGGCAGGAAACGTAGACCTAGCGGAGACAATGGACACCACCCCACAAGTATTGGAATCGGACGTGTCGGCACATTCTGCGACGATAGCTGCTCCAGTTGTTGACACGGCACCTGTTGTGGAACACCCAAATGTTGTTGCCGAAGTGGGAATCAATGTTGGCGCGTCGACTCCTGCGAATGCGGGCGAGCGTCTTTCGTTGAGGGAGCAGTTACGGAACTACCATCCTTGTTACACACAGTTGAGGAGCGCACGGGATCAGAACCCTTGCAGTCTGTCGTCGATACACCTGTGGTGGACGATACAACGCCCACGGCAACCTTCCAACATTTGCCGGTCAAATCTGTGGAATCGTTACGTGCAAATCACATTATTCTGCAACCTGCTGGGGAATCTGTCATTCCGTCGGTGGCCGGCGCGTCTGTCTCTGCAACATGCCAGAAAATGGAAGTTGCTTCAGTACAACTTGACTCGAAACCACAGCGGGAACGTAATTCGGAGAATGGTGGTCACGACCCTCGGTCTCGAAGTGTCAGTTCTAGTCGATCCGAGAGGCACTCGCAACGTCAAGACACGAGTCCGTCCCCGGAACAGAAGTCAAATCCGCGCACCAAGAGCAACAAGCAGAAGGGGAAACAGAAGGCGGCGCAGAACGCCGCGGCCCGCGCGGAATCAGAGACGAATCAGGCTTCTGATCCCAGGCGGCAGTCGCAGCGACCGGAAGGCGAGCAGGCGAGCCGGAGGGAGGCGACGGTCAGGCGGCTCAAGCAGCTGCTGGAGCAGGGGGCGGGCAGGCGCTGACGCCGATGAAGCGCAAGTCTGACGACGTCTGCGAAAAGCGTACCCGACTCCAACACCAGCTTTCCAGCATCAGGAAGTTCCTCCGCGCCGGACTCGCGCATGGACGTGGAAACGCAGCCAACATATTTCGACTGGAATGAGGACCGCGAGGTGGGGGACGAGGGGGACGGGACTCAAACCCCCGTCTAGAGCGGCGTCTCACACTTAACTGCTAGCGCACCCCCCATCTGTCGTCGCTACGATAAACCTAAATCGGTTCGAGTCCCACGCAAAGTTTGTCGCTTTGGTTGATTTTTTAAATTTTGTCAACGCAGACATTGTATTTTTACAAGAAGTGGTCACTGATTTTATTAATGTTCTCCCAGGATATGATGTTTTATTGAATTACGATCCTGAATTTACATGTGGTACTGCTATTTTAATCAAATTAGGACATGACTTTTATAATGTTGCCAAGGATCCGAACGTTCGAGGTGTGGCGTGTACAGTGAACAATGTCCGTTATGTGAATATATACGCCCCGTCTGGTACTGACTGCAAGCCACAGCGGCGCGTGTTCTACAGCAGTGACGTCTGCCCCCTGTTGCACGGCCGGCACCTCGCTGTGGTGTTGGGCGGGGACTTTAACTGCGTCTTGGAGGACAAAGACCAGGAGCCGCGTGCGTACAAGTGTCTCGAGCTGCAGACTCTGGTCACAGAATTCAAGTTTACTGACACGTGGCGACATTTATACCTGCGAGACCCGGGATTTACTTATTTTTACGCCACCGGCATGAGCCGTCTTGACAGAATATACCTCTCCCGCGACAAATCGGACTGCATAGAAGGAGTCAGACGCGGAGGCTGTACGAGGACTTCTGCGAGACGTTCCGCACGTCCTGACCGTCGCTGACCGCCGGCGCCTCAACGAGCCCTTTACTGCCGACGAGATCCGGGATGTGCTCAAAGTGTGTTCCAAAAATAAGTCTCCAGGGGCGGACGGTTTGCCTCCCGAGTTTTATTTAAAATTTTGGGACTTGTTTAGCACTACGATAACCGTTGTTTTTAATGAAATTCTTAATGGAATTCCGGTTCCAGAGTCCTTTCTAGCAGGAATTATAACTCTCGCGCCGAAAACCGAAGCAAACAATAAAATTTCTCATCTTCGACCGATTACTCTCCTAAACGGAGATTACAAACTGTTTACAAAATGTGTGGCAACGAGAAGGTCGTCATGTCTAAGATTACATCTACATCTACATCTACATACATACTCCGCATTTCACCGTAAGGTGCGTGGCGGAGGGTACACTGTACCACTACTAGGCATTTCCTTTCCTATTCCACTCCCAAATTGAACGAGGAAAAAAAGAATGCCTATATGCCTCCGTACGAGCCCTAATTTCTCTTATCTTGTCTTTGTGATCTTTACGCGAAATGTAAGTAGGCGGCAGCAAGATCGTACTACACTCAGCTTCAAATTCCGGCCCTCTAAATTTACTTAACAGAAATTCACGAAAAGAACGTCGTCTTTCTTCCAGCGATCCCCAATTGAGTTGCCGGAGCATTTCCGTGACACTCGCGCATTGGTCGAACCTACCGGTAACAAATCTAGCTGCTCGCCTCTGAACCGCCTCTATGTCTTCCTTCAAACCGATCTGCTGCGGGTCCCAAATACTTGAGCAATACTCAAGACGTGGTCGTACAAGCGTTGTATACGCGGTCTCCTTTACAGGTGAAGTACATCTTCCCAAAATTCTCCCAATAAACCGAAGTCTGCTGTCCGCCTTACTCACAACTGTCCTTACATGATCGTTCCATTTCATATCGCTCTGCAATGTTACACCTAGATATTTGAACGACGCGACCGCATCAAGAAGCTCACTACTGATGCTGTATTCGAACATTATAGGATTGTTTTTTCTACTCATGCGCATCACCTTACATTTTTCTACATTGAGAGCTAGCTGCCATTCTTCGCACCAACTAGAAATTTTGTCTAAGTCAACCTGTATGCTATTACAGTCAGTTACAGACGACACCCTCCCATACACCACAGCATCATCAGCAAACAGCCGCAAATTACAACTTACTCTGTCCATCAGATCATTTATATAGATAGAAAATAATAGCGGTCCTATCACACTCCCCTGGGGCACGCCTGACGATACACTCGCCTCTGATGAACACTCGCCGTCGAGAACAACGTACTGCGTTCTATTACTTAGGAATTCATCCAGCCAGTCACAAATCTGTGAACCTATTCCATAAGCTCGTATCTTCGTTAGCAGTCTGCAGTGTGGCACCGTGTCGAACGCCTTTTTGAAGTCGAGAAAAACACAATCCGCCTTTTGCCCTTCGTCCATGACTCGCAAGACGTCATGTGAGAAAAGGGCAAGCTGAGTTTCACATGAACGATGTTTCCTAAACCCGTGCTGATTCATGGAAAGAAGCTTTTCCGTTTCAAGGAAATTTACTACGTTCGAACTGAGAATATGCTCCAAAATTCTACATGAAACCGATGTCAACGATATTGGCCTGTAATTGTATGGGTCAGTTCTCTTTCCTTTCTTATACACGGGAGTCACCTGCGCTTTTTTCCAATCACTAGGAACTTTGCGCTGAATTAAAGACTCGCTATAAATGCAAGCTAAGTAGGGGGCCAATGCCGCAGAATAGTCTTTGTAAAACCGAACTGGTATTCCATCCGGACCAGCAGACGTTTTCGTATTTAGCTCTCTCAGCTGCTTCTCTACACCGGATATACCTATTGCTATGTCCCCCATTTCGGAATTAGTACGTTGATCAAATGATGGTATATTTGTGCGGTCCTCCTGCGTGAAAGATTTCTTAAAGGTTAAATTTAGAACTTCAGCTTTCCGTTTGCTTTCTTCTATTACTGCCCCGGAATGATCAACTAGTGACTGGACAGTGGCTTCCAGCACTGTGCAGTACTGAACCGGACGATATTTGATGCCGTTGTCACTTACAGAGATACCATTGCTTATACAACGGAAATGAAACAACCCTTTGTTTTATCGGTAGATTTTGCCACGGCTTTCGATAGGATTAGCCACGTATACCTGCGGCGAGTGATGCAAAAACTTGGATTTGGAACAAAATTTTTAAAGACGCTTTTTAACCTGTTCGACGGATCTACGTCACGTGTCTGCATAAATGGATTTTTAACAGACCCAATTTTAATTAAGTGTTCTGTGAAACAGGGTTGTTAGTTATCTATGTGCTTGTTTGCAATTTCTTGCGACAATTGCACAGGTCTTGTGTGGGACTGGTTATCGGACAAACAAAACAAGTATGTCGAGCTTATGCGGACGAACTCGGCATTATGGTGTCTTCGCCCGTCGATCTACATACTATCCGACAAGTGCTCACAAGGTACGAACGGGCGTCGGGTGCGATGATAAACACCCGTAAGACTGTTTTCCTGCCAGTCTACAACGCCGGTCGTGGGTTTATGCGCCCTTGGTTTCAGGTGAAGAAAGAACATAAAAGCCGTCTCCAACTGGCGTACGACTTTCTACGGGATACGGGCCATGACTCACCTCAATGCGACACGTGGCTTGGTGTTGAAAAACAAGGTGCTATTGATCAATTCTTTTATTCTGAGCAAAGTCTGGTAGCTTGCGCAGGTTTTTCATGTGCCAATAAAGCTCGGCAGGGCGATCACACTGGCAGTGTACTGGTTATTATGGAGGGGCGATATTTTCAAGGTCTCTTACGAAACGTGCACGCTGCCGCGCGAACACGGAGGTCTCGGCCTCACCCACTTCGCCACCAAGGCTGCGGCGCTGCTAGTCCACCGCACGTGCCGCACAATCGAGGCGCACCCGATCAGTCCGACGGCCGTGCTGTTCGACAGATACCGACCGGCGTCGGAAGCCGCTCCCATCGACCCGTCGGCGATACCGTACCGCTTGCGGTATGTGCGGGAGTTCTATGTTCGGAAGAGCTACTTGGATGCAGACGATCTCGATCCTCGACTGCGGACTGTCAAGGTGCTATCTCGAGGTATGCGGGGGCGGCCAGCAGCCAATAAAATGAAGGTCCGCTTCCCGAGGTCTCAGTGGAAGACGGTTTCGGCCAACGTGCACGCCCCCTACTTCTCGCCAGAGGTGGCCTGTTTTTGGTACAAGGTGGTGAACCGCATCATCCCCACCAACGACAAGATGTGGCGGATACACCTACTGCCGAGCGGCGAGTGCGCCGGCTGCCGTTAGCCGGACACGCTGGAGCACCGGCTCACCTGCACGCGGTTCGCGCCCGTCTGGCAAGTGACGAAACGGGTCCTCGCCCTCATCAACAGGACTGCCGACACTGCCTTCGATGCCGACAGCGTCCTCATCCCGGACTGTCAACCGTACCCTGCCACGAAACGGGCGGCTACCGTGTGGCGCCTGACGCACACGGCTTACGCCGTGCTACATCAACAGATTACGACACCCTATCTCTATTTGGTCTTTTTATCTACCGAACATGACGTTATTAAAAAACATAGGAAGTATCAGCAAACGTTTGCGAACTTTCTAATTGTGGGGATCTCGTATGCATTTACTAGGATACTCTAGCAATCTTACAAATCTCTTTAATTTTGTGCAATGGGAATGAAAAAGTGCTCATAAGATGTAAAATAGGTACAGAAAAGAACTGGTAAAATCATAGAACTACAGATTCAGTTTATCTTGTTTCCTTTGAAACGACAGTGGTTTTATGCGACGCCTGAATAGGTCTTTTTTTATCCATTTTGTTTCTTAATACTTTTGACGTTGTTTTCCAAATGCGTCCACTCCCTCTTATTACTATGAGTGTTACCTTCTGTTGAAAAGGACTGTTAATCTCGACGGAAGGAGACATGTGCACTATATTTTCGTTCAGTGAAGATTCTTTAATTAGTTATTTTCCCTCAAGAAAAGATTACTTACTTTTAAAGAATTGTGTGAGGGGAAATCACACAGAAATTTTCCTATTCACTGGAAGACGCCTTTCAGAGATTTCATTTCCTCGTCGCATCTTTCCTTTCACTGGTCAATGGGGACCTTATTTTACTTTGTTTAGAGGATATGTTAAAAAAAATGTTGCCTTCGAAGTAAATTAAAAAATTGACTGTCAAATGTAGACAACATTTACTAAACTGACACGTTCCACATCATTACGAAATGAGGTATATATGATATATGGAACAATTATTAATCGATTAATCGTATCTAATCTAAGCTACTTGAACAAACATTAGCGTCTTTACTGTGGGAAACATTGTCTCGGATAGCTGTTTCGTCAATCATATCATTGTGGATGGGCACGCTGCGAATACTATTTTCCTCCACACTGGACTTATATCCGACTGAATTATTATTATTGGCAGCTCGTGCAGTTTCCACGGCACCTCTATATTTTTTATCACCCTCCTTTTCTACATTAGCAGCTCGCGAACGTTGCGTGGCGCTATTTTTCTCCTCTCTCTTCCTACTATCAGGTACCGCTAACTGCAAACCGTACCTCTTCCTCCACTCTTTACTACTAATATGCTCAATCGCATAGTCTCTCTTATAATCCTGCCATTCGCACGCAGCCAAACAGGAATAGAGGACTGCAACTTGCTCCTTCCATTCTATGAATTCTAACGCCTCATTATCACCTAACTGATTTTCCCCTGCCCCAGTATAACTATCTTTAGATAACTGAGTTATTTTTTTTACTTCCTTTGTGACGACATCTACCCCTTCATTCACGCGAACTGTCGTATTTTTCTCGACAGCTTCACTTCTTCTAAAGCTCGAGGTCAACCGCCCCGCCAGCGGCCGATCGATCTCCCCGTCAGCTGTTACCTGTAGGCCGGCGTCAGCTGTTACGCTACTAACTGCCTGTTGCTCTTGGCAGCACACTTGCTCACAATACAACGTTCGCGCATACCGCGAAAACGTTTATTTTTTTGTTTGGGTCTACAATTATTCTCCGCGCTCGTCCGACCCATACCACACGCGGTGTTTAGTTTTCCGCCTGGTTGTCATCTACAAAATTACGAGGCACAAATCCTCAGCCACGTCCTCTGCCTCAGCCTCTTTGAACAACATTAACGTGGACTCCGTTATCATCATTCCCATGTCCAAGTTCCGAGTGATTATTACGATGATCTTGATGTTGTTGGCGGTGGTCTCTACCACTTCGCCAATGATCTTCGTCTTGTACCTTCTCCAAAAATGCGGAGAAACTTCGGTGGCTACTCTCGACATATCTTTTAGAATCCTCTGGAAGCGTTTTCCACAGCTCATATATTATTTAGGAATCTGACCTACGGTTTCTTAAATTTGTTAATTTGCAATACCAGTTTTCGCAAAATTCTTTGAGTGTGTTCCTGCCTTGGCCTTCATACAATCTGGCCATGACAAAACCACGCCACATACTGTCTTGTTTCTGTTCCGACCAATAATTTTCCGTAAAGTTGGCTTTAAATTGGTCAAAGGTCATATTATTAGTATCAAGGTTAAGCCTCCATCGTTTGGCATCCCCTGCCGAAGCACCAGTTACAACGTTAATTTTTCCAGATCGGTAAAATTTTCAGGAAAAACTCTTTCGCAATTTTTTATGAAATCTAATTGGTGCCATCCATTATGTTTTCGAGAGGGACCTAACTTTCCTCACCTTCCAATAGTTTGGTGATAGTTACTCTGGCCGGCCGCAGTGGCCGAGGGGACTGAGGCGCTTCAGTCACGGTCTGCACGGCCACTACGGTCGGGGGTTCGAATCCCCCCTCGGTCATGGATATTTGTGCCGTCCTTAGTTGTAGGTAGTTCATAAGTAGTTTGTAAGTTTAGGGACTGATGACCCCGTAGTTAAGTCCCTTAAAAAGTTACTCTGTCAACAACATAACTAGGTTGACTTTGTATTTTTCTTTCAATGTCAATTATTTTGCCTTGAACTTAAGAAGTATTTTGTTCGCAAACTCTAACACTGGTCTTTACATGGGAAATTTCGGATTTGCATTCACCAATAATCTCTGTTTTTAAACCAAAAACTTTTTCATCTACTTTCACATTTACTATAGGTTCTATACTGTTTTGTATGCTAACTATTTCGGTTTCAAACCTACCTTTAATCTCGTTAACCTGTTCTTGTACACTGGCCACTTTATAGTTTATATAATTCATTTCCTTTTTCATTTCTGAAACAGTGTTGCTAAGTACACCTACTTTTCTGCTAAGTTTCTCACTAAGAGTGTCACATTGTGTTTTAATTAATGTTTTCAGACCACCTTCAATATTAACCAGTTGGTTACTTTGAGACTAAAGTTGTCCAGACAGGTGTTTAAACAAGTCATTTATTCTTAAGGGCTTTTCACTTTCCTCTTCTAACGACTGTTGATGAACCGAGTAAATTTCACTTTCATGACCTGATTTTGTTTTTACTCTTGTGTCTTCAATTATGTCTACTGATTCGTTGGCATACCCACTATCTTCAACAAAGCTATAGTCTTTTATCTCAGTTTTTATTTTTAATCCCTCCTGATTAAATATATCGATGTGACGATTTACGTTTGTGTGACAACTTTCGTAATCTCGAGCACGTCTGACTGCCTCACCTACTTGCGCACTTACAGTTCCATCCGTTATCGGCGCGAACGCACTATTTGAATTGGCTATTTTGTGTATCTGTCCAACCTGTGCTGAATCAACTGACTCGCTTTTCTGTGTCTCATTATTTTTATCTGCCATAATTGAACAGTTTATTACTACAGCTAAGTTAACTATGAAACAACACCACTTCAAAGACACCTCCGACTCGAAACGATCGCAAATCCGCGCCGCTGGACCAACCCTTCTCACATATGCACGAGTCCTGTATTAATAATGCGAGACAAAATGTTAGATCCGTCACGCGTCGCTACTGTGTAACACCACAGTAGTATTCCTAAAGTATACTCACACAAGATCCAGGACATTGCTCCACAGAGACCAGATGAACACCACCGATCGCCCGGACTGTGTAACGGCATAAAGTGTGTCCTGAATGGCCAGTACCAGGGTAGACCGCGGTTAACACTGCTCCAGAGCTCGGAGGCTGCTCAGGGAGTCGCTGCAAACAACAAAAGACTCGCCTGAGCAAGACCGGATATGCATGAGAGCTCTGTGAATGGCCACCAGCTCTGCAGTGTAAACACTGCAGCCATTCGGCAGAGAGTGCTGTTCCACATGGTCACCATGAGTATTGGCAAATCCCATACAGCCATCAACCATTGAACCATCGGTGTAGATCAGGTCATAACCACAGAACTCCACTATGACAGCCGAGAACTGACGGCGGAGCGCCTCCAGTGGAACTGAGTCTTTGGGCCCATGGGCCAAGTCCAGCCGAGTAGACGGCCTTAGCAAACACCATGGAGGTGTACGTGCACGGACCCGATAGGGAGATGGAAGGGGAGAAGACTCAAGCTCCTGCAGGAGGGACTGAACCCGATAGGCAATCGTATGACCTGATCTGGGGCGTTGCTGATGGGGACAGACGACCACATCAGGAAAGAGAAGACGATGGTTCGGGTGGCCTGGGGAGCAATACACATGGGCTGCGTAAGCCGCAAGTAGGTGTTGGCGGCGGACCCCCAAGGGTGGAACCCCAGCCTCCACTAGTAAGCTGTTCACTGGGCTGGTGCGGAAGGCACCCGTCGCGATGCGAACCCCACAGTTGTGAATGGGTTCCAGTAGGTGCAGTGCCGAAGGTGCCGCAGACCCATAGGCAATGCACCCAAAATCGAGACGGGACTGCACCAGCGCCGCGTAAAGCCGCAACAGTGTGGAGCGGTCGGCACCCCAGTTCGTATGACCCAAGTGTCTGAGAAGGTTAAGATGGCGCCAGCACTTCCTTTTCAGCTGACTAATGTGGGGTAGCCATGTCAGCCGAGCGTCAAAGACCAGTCTTAAAAACCGATGTGTGTCTACTATTGTCAGGAGTTCGTCGTTAAGATAAAGTTCAGGGTGAGGGTGAACGGTCCGACGCAGACAGAAGTGCATCACTCTGGTCTTGGTGGCAGAAAACTGAAAGCCATGAGTAAGTACCCAGGTCTGCGCCTTCTGAATAGCATCTTGCAACCTACGGTCGGCAACCTGGGTGCTGCAGGAACTAAAATAGATACAAAAGTCGTCAGCATAAAGAGAAGGGGAGACTGACGATCCAACCGCTGCCGCTAGACCATTGATGGCAACTAAAAATAATGGAACGCTTAAAACCGAGCCCTGCGGAACGCCATTCTCCTGGATGTGAGAGGCGCTCAGGAAGGCACCAATTTGAACACGAAAGGTACAGAAAGCTAAAAAATTCTGGATAAAAATCGGTAGGGAGCCCCGGGGGCCACAGACATGTCAAGTGTTGAGGATGTGTCGTCGCCAGGTTGTATCATACGCCTTGTGCATATCGAAGAAGACGGCAACAAGGTGGTGGCGCTGGGAAAAGGCCGTGCAGAGTTGAGGTACACCAGATTGTCGGTGGTTGATCGACCCGGCGAAAACCACCCTGGCATGGAGCCAGTAATCCCCGAGTCTCAAGAATCCAACACAACCGCCGACTGACCATCCACTCCAACAGTTTACATGGAACGTTAGTCAGGTTAATGGGCCGATAGCTACCCAAGGAAAGAGGATGTTTGTCGAGTTTAAGCACTGGGATGATGATACTCTCCCGCCACTGTGATGGGAAAACACCATCACACCAGATACGGTTATAGACCGCAAGTAGATGACGCCGACTATCTGCTGAGAGATGTTTCAGCATTTAGCTATGGATGCTATCAGGCCCAGGCGCCGTGTCACGACATTGTTGAAGAGCACTGAGGAGCTCCCACTCAGTAAAAGGAGTGTTGTATGATTCAGAGCGGCGGGTACGAAAGGAGAAAGACTGGCGTTCTACCTCCTCCTTTATTGTACGGAAGGCCAGTGGATAATTGGCAGAGGCAAAGGCACTAGCATAATGCTCGGCGAACATCTCTGCAAGTGTGGCCGGGTCCGTACATATAACTCCATTTGTGGGGATCCCAGGGATTCCCGCTGGCGTCTGTAATCCCTGTAGCCGCCTGATTTTACTCCAGACCTGCAAGGCTGAGGTACCTGTCCCAATATTGGAAAGGTACCTCTCCCAGCACTCTTGTTTCCGTCTTCTTATAAGCTGGCGAGCCCGAGCGCGAAGCCGTTTAAAATTGATAAGGAGCTCCTGAGAGGGGTGCCGTTTGTATCGCTGTAAGACCCGCCTGCGGGCTTTAATGGCCTCAGCGATCTCCGGCGACCACCACGGCACTGTCTTACGCCATGGGCACCCTGATGTACGCGGAACGGTAGCATTCGCAGCACAAATAATAGAATGTGTGGCGCTCTCGACCACCACATCGATTTTCTCGAGTGGGGGAGGGCCAACTATGGCAGCAGAAGTATAGTCTTCCCAGTTAGCCTTGTGCAGAACCCACCTGGGTGGGCGTGCTGGGGACTCACGTTGTGGGAGTGACAAAAAATGGGGAAATGGTCACTGCCACGCAACTCGTCATGGGATCTCCAGTGAACAGATGGTGGAAGGCTGTGGCTGCAGATCGACAGATCAATGGCCGAAAATGTGCCATGTGCCACACTAAAATGTGTGGGGGCACCTGTATTCAAGAAGCAGAGGTCGAGTTGAGTTAGGAAGTCCTCGACAACCCTGCCATGACCAGAGATCATAGAACCACGGCACAAGGGACTGTGTGCATTAAAGTCGCCCAACAGCAAGAAAGGTGGAGGTAGTTGAGCTACGAGTGCAGCCAAAACGTTCACAGATACGTCACCATCTGGTGGCAAGTAGATACTGCAGACGGTAAACTCCTCTGTGGTCCTCACCCTGACAGCCACTGCTTCTAATGGTGTTTGAATGGGCACGGGTTCACTATACACAGAGGTGAGGACACACACACACACACTCCACCTGAGACCCTGTTATATATGGTACGACTGCAGTAAAATCCCCTGTAGCCACGAAGGGCAGGGGTCTGCAATGCTGGAAACCAGGTTTCCTGGAGAGCAATGCAGAAAGCAGGTAAGCAGGTGTCGTGCTCAGAAGCTGCCATAGCTCAGCCAGGTGGGAGAAGAAACCGCCACAGTTCCACTGGAGAATGACATTGTTCGAGTCCTGGGAAGACATGAATGAGACAAATCGGCGGGTCATATCTCAGCATCACGTGCATGCACCAATGGAGGTTTATCAGCTTGAGTGTCCTGTTTTTCAAGGGCGTCCCCGAGAGTAAGGTCCTCGGGTGACGCAAGAATCTCCACCGCATCCTCAGAAGTAGAGGTGGAAGCGGAGGGGAGTGTTGGCACGGAAGCCACCGTGGTCTCTTGTATAGAGCCCTTCTTTGGCCTTGATCTACCCCTCCGTTCCCTCAGGGGCTTCGCTGGCGGGAGGTGCTTCTCAGACTCAGCCACAGGGACTGAGGAGGAGCGCGAAGCCCTGCAACCAGCAGTCTGCAAGCGCGCCTGCTGCTGGTTAGTATCAATATCGACACTGGCGGAAGGAAGTGTCCCAAGGGACCCCTTCCGTGTGAGGGAAGCCAGAGAAGGTTGTTCTTTCTCCGGTGGAGAGGTCGTAGCTGACTCCGAGGCTTGCGCCTTGGGAGCTGTGGAAGGATAACCCCCTACCACCGTGGGGGCAGGCTTAGGTTGGCGGCCCTGGGGGCCCATAGAAACAAACGAAGTAGGAAATACTGCCGCCGCCAAGGAGAGTGGCGACGACGTTACTGCTGCGAATGAGTTTTTCATTGGGACAGGGTGCAGACGGTCAAACTTTGTCTTTGCCTCATTAGAGGATATACGATCCAGGGTTTTGTACTCTGTAATGTTCCAGTCCCGTTGAAGTGCGGGACATTGCGACGAGCAGGGAGGATGGTTCTGACCACAGTTGACGCAGATGGGAGGCGGTGTACATGGTGCGCCCGGATGTTCCTGACGCCCGCAGTCCCTACATGTGGCACTGGACATGCAACGGGAAGACATATGGCTGAACTTCCAGAATTGAAAGCACCTCATTTGGGGAGGAATATAATGCCACACATCAACAAGATAAACCAGCATCTTGACCTTTTCGGGCAATGTATCACACTCAAAGGCCAAGATGAAGGCACCAGTTGCGACCCTACTATCCTTTGGGCCCCTATGGACGTGCCGGATAAAATGAACGCCTCGTCGTTCAAGGTTTGCCCGTAGCTCGTCGTCCATCTGGAGCAACAAATCCCTATGGAAAATTAAACCCTGAACCATATTCAGGGACTTGTGGGGAGTGATGGTCACCGCAACGTCACCCATCTTGTTACAAGCGAGTAGCGCCCGTGACTGGGCAGGGGATGCTGTGTGGATGAAAACAAAACCCTTGCGCATTTTAGATATTGAGTCCACTTCCCCAAACCTGTCCTCCAGACGTCTCTTTATTGTGGGTAATCCGACCCGATGCTACCCACTCCGATCAGGGGCTCTCCTCATGGGCACCACCTAGTCACAACAACGTCACCTGGCGGGATGACCGTTGCCGGGAGACCTGATGCCCCACAGAGTCAAGCATCGACTCCTTGGCTTGCATGCGGAGTATGCAGCTCTGGAATCGGTAGAGCGATCCCTGTGTTGTCAGGGGGCTACAGCCAAGAGGGTACATGTCGACCCCACCAAAACGGGCTGGCTACCGTGCTGGCTTTCTGGCGCAGTGTAAACCATTATGACTGGGGTGCAAGGGTGTCAGTGCACAACGGGCATGGCTTGCGCTGAGATGAAATAACCTGTCTGACGGAAACATAAAAGCCGCAGCCATGATGCCGTTCCATAATGGGTGCATATGATGGAATTGCACAAGGAATAGTCATTGCACCACATAAGGTGTCCTTCCCCAAATGGTTCGCTCTTCAGGAAAATTTTGGAAAATGTAAGGTCAAACCCACAGAGGGGACCAAAGATATATGGCCGAAACGTATGAGGACTCCTTTTAGTCGCCTCTTACGACATGCAGGAATACCGCAGGCCTATTCTTACCCCCGAACCCGCAGGGGGGTTGCAATGACGTACTTAGAGGAAGAGACAAAGACAAGACCTCATCCACGATGAAAAGAAAAAAAAATTCAAATGTTTGTAATCATATGGGACCAAACTACGTTGGTCATCAGTCCCTAGTCTTACAAACTACTTAAAGTAACCTAAGGACAATACGCACATCCATTCCCGAGGGAGGATTCGAACCTCCGACGTGGAAGGCCGCGCGATCCCTAACGTGGCGTTCCAGACCGCTCGGATACTCCCGCGCGGCATAAAAAGAGAAACTATAAATTTTTGCTACCAATTGAACAATATTTGAGTGTGTAATAGCGAAAACTTTTACGTCGTCTGTGTGGCGTTCTACTGTAGAAGAGATTGGCATGAGTTTACTTTGTAAGCACTGCACTTGTTATAACAGTATAATATATTTATTTCAAGAGGACGGCACTACAGCTTAGGTCAAGTGAACGGTAAAATACAACTGCCAGTCACAGAACACTGCTAACGTATACACAATAGGCTCAGGCGAGAGCTACATGATAACTGAGGGCAATGTGTTCCACACCGCGTGCTCGATCGGTCTTGACGCTGCTGCAAGCCCTCGGAGCGGGCGCCATTCTGCGGCGGACTCGGCCGTGGAGCGTCTTTCATATGCCACTGACGGACTGGACGTGGCTTGCGGTGGTGCGTTCCAATATCCCTCCCCTCTTCCAGAAAGCCGACACAGCAGGTGGAGGTGAACGATGGCCGGCGACGCTGGATCGTGGCGGCCATGGGAGTGGCCCACGTAACCCTGTGGCGGGGGCGAACGCGGAGGGGCGGGAGCCGGCCGGAGACGGCGAGCGCCTCCATAGCCTCATCTGCGTCGGAGGGGAAGTCGTCAGCACGTCGCTGCGCGGCCAACTAGTCCGGGAGCACGTAGGGGGCGGAATTGCCCATGCCGGCGGCGACCAAGTGGTGGCAGGGACCCCGCAAGCACAGTTGACAGTGGCGGAGAGGCCGGTCCCATCTCGACGTCGCCACTGGAGGAAGACGCCTGCCCTGCCTGCGCTCCCACCACCGCCGGTGCGGGAGACGAAACAGCTGCGTCCGTAGCAGGATCCGAGCAGGCAGGAGGCGGGGGCGACGGAGGGGAACGTGCCGTTGCGTCGACCCGCGGGGAGAGAGGCCGCATCTCGACGCCGACTGTTGGCGTTTTGGACGCCCATCCGTAGCGCCCCTTCCCCGAGTCGCGTGGAGCGTTGGCTCCGTTGGTACGGCGTCGTCAGGATGGTGGGAAGGGGACGATACTGCAGCCGAGGCTGCCGGGCGTGAGCCGTCGGCGGGAGGAGGCCGGTGCCACCGCCACCGTGATGTCGGATGGATGCCTCTCTCGACCCCCAGAGCTTTGGAGGGGTATCCGAGAGGCACAGACTTGGTATCTGAAGGCAGTGCGGTGGGGCCCCACCTAAGACATAGTTGGTTGAGATGGCGGGAAGACGTCACCCCTTCTGCGTCTACCATGCATATCTGTCGACCACGCGAACACCGTACTACCCCTGGCTTCCACCCTCAGCGGCGACCACAGGTGCGTGCCCAGAAAGGGGTGCCTGATGCGTAACGCTGAGGGTGTGCGGACTCCTCAGGTCGGGGCTCCGGGCACAGTAGGTGCAACAGGGTCTGGGGCTAGCGGCCGTGGAGGATCTCCGCCGGGCTCCAACCATTAATTGGTGTCGTCCGATAAGTACTAAGAAATAAAGGGAGCGCCGTCTCGGCGGATGACTTTTCCGGGCACTTACGAAGTTGTGATTCAAAAGTACGCACCATACGCACTGCCTCCCAGGGCTCTGCCTCCCAGGGCTCTGACCTCATCTTCCGGCGTAGTGGAATGCATATGCACGATGTATGGATAATTGGACAGCGCATCTACCACCACGAACCGCATTGACTGACAGACAGGGCCGGCCAAGTCCACGTGAATGCGGTACCAGGGGTGCTCCGGAGTAGGCCACGGGGAAAAATGCGCCGCGGAGCAGCTTGCTGGGTAGTACACTGAGTGCACGTACGAACCAACTGCTCAATGCCGGCATCGATCTCTGACCAAAAGACAAAACGGCGTGCGAGCACCTTCATGCCCGTCATATCCCAGTGACCCCGATGTAACAGAGCTAACATGCGAGCCCATAAGTCGGACGGAACAACTGAGGAGGAGGACACGTTATATGAATGACAGCCGGTGTCTAATCTGAAAATATGTACGCAAAGGTCTTGCCTCTTTAGCGGACAATCTCTCAGGACACTCGGCAGCAACATGCTTAAGCACCTCACGGAAAACAGGGTCCCGACGGGTGGCTTGCGCGACTCGATTTGCCGTAATCGAAAGTCTCTCAACAGCGTAGTGAAAACGATCGTTAATTTGAAAAATCGCAACTTCGTCTGTGTCGAAGGAAGGGTCGGGGCCCATGGGCAGACGGGACAAGGCGTTGGAATTGGCATGGTGCGTCAAGGGTCGAAAATGAATTTCTTAGAGATAGGCACTCAGAAACCGAGCCCAACGCTGAAGACGTTGCGAAGTCCGGTCCGGAAGATGAGAACGCGGACCAAACAGTGCCACCAGGGGTTTGTGATCCGTGATAGAGTGGAATTTAATGCCGTAGCGAACACACGAAACTTACGAACAGCGTAAACAAGCGCCAAAGCCTCTTTCTCAATCTGAGAATAATTACGTTGGGCATCTGACAACGCATAGGCAATGGGCTGCTCGAAACCATCATCCAGTCTGTGGTCCAACAATGCTCCAATCCCGTGCTGAGAAGCATCCGTAACTGGGACTAGCTGTCGGCCTGGTGTGAATGTGCCGACGCAAGGCGAAGACTAACATCAATTTGATGTGGGTGAATGCTGCCTCACAAGAAGCAGACCACACAAACTGAACACCTTTCTTTCGCAGTGCGTTCAATGGATGAGTGGCCTGCGCCACGTTAGGAAGAAATTTGGAATAGTAGCTGACCTTGCCCATAATTGACTGGAGTTCCTGCAAATTGGTAGGGCGGGGAAGATGAGCAATCGCCGTAACTAATTCCGACCTAGAGCGGACGCCATCTCGTGACACCAGGTGTCCCAAATACTCAATTTCAGGTTGAAAGAACTGTGATTTTTGAAGATTGCACTTGAAGCCTGTCGCGTGCAATTTCGTGAACAAGAGCCGCAGGTTGTTTAAGTGATCCTTGCGGATGGAACGGGTGATGATGATGCCGTTCAGATAAGTTGCACAGCACACCAAACGACAGATGTTTGTAGCGGTACAGCCCGAAAGGGGTGTTGAGGAACATGAATTGTTGGGAATCAGAATCTAAGGGAAGCTGGAGATCCGCCTCCTAAATCAATTATAGAAAAACACTCACCGCCCGCCAATTTCTCATAAATGTCGTCCGGGCGGGGAATGGGAAAACTATCACTGAGTGAGAGTTAACAGTGGACCTGAAATCACTGCACAACCGAAGGGCTCCCTGGGTTTCTTTATTATCACCCGAGGCGTCGCCCAGAGGCTAGAGAAAACTGGTTCGATGATACCCAAGCCGTGACGTTATGGTGGCATCTCTCAGGCTTAGAGTCTGCACCCAGTTTCCTCAAAAGCTGCCACGCTTATTGTAGAACTCTAAGGCATCTGTGAACAAGAGCCGCACTAGGCTGGTGAAGAGACAGTTACGATCAAAACGTTCTCAGCTATTCCCCCATCCAGAGCTCTCTCGCGAGTTCACAACTGAGGAGCTGGAGGAAGCCCTGGCAAGTGTGCATACAAACAAAGCGGCTGGTTTTGATAGAATTCATCCAGTGTTCCTGAAAAACGCGTATCCGAAAACTAAGCGGTGGTTGCTACAGCTATATAATATCATACTGACTACTGGAAAACTACCAACAACATTTACGGCAGCAAAGGTAATAGGTGTCAGAAAACCTGGTAAAGAAGGCAGCGAAGCATTACATTACAGACCCATATCACTACTGAGTGTGGTCTATAAACTGTTAGAAAGAAAGTTGTTAAACAGAATCCAATCATTGACAAAGCAACACCATTGCATCAAGCAGGTTTCCGAAAGAATGGCAGTTGCTGTGACCAGGTATTGGCGTTAATATCCTTCATCGAATCAGGTATCAACGTAAATTAAAGACTGCAGTAGCATTTGTTGATCTTACTGCCACATTTGACCATTTGACACCGTATGGCGCCATGGCCTGCTGCTTAAATTTTCAAAGATTATTCACTGCCAAAAGCTGGTTAATTTAATGGATAGCATGCTCAGCAACAGACGATTTAATATATTCCTTGGACACAAAGGAGCAGATGGCGAAGGCTGAATGATGGACTACCACAGGGCTCTGTGCTATCACCAACCCTTTCTAATCTTTATATATGCCCAACACTGGCGCTGAAAAGATACAATTTGCTGACCATCTAGCACTAGCTTATAAAGCAAGTAACCTGGAAGTGTGTGAGGGTACCTTGACTACAGATCTAAACATAATGAGTGACTACTTCAAGAGCTGAAGACTGAAGCGAAATCCAACTAAAACAGAGGTAAACGCTTACCACCTTAATAACCGCGAGGCAAATCGCAAATGGAATGTGGTCTTCGAAAATTTCCACCTGGAACAAACCCATACCCTAAATCCTAGGGGGTCATTTTAGATCGCGCTCTTTCCTTTAAAAACCATCTAGAAAATGTAGCAAAAAAGCGAACACCAGAATCGACATTGTCAGAAAACTAGCTGGATAAGGATGGGTTGCAAATGCAAATATTCTTCGTACTAGTACATTTGAGTTAGTTTACTCCACGGCAGAATACTGTGATCCAGTATGGAAGAATAGTGCACATGTAGGTAAAGTCGACGTCAAACTACATCAAGGTATGAGAATAATCAGTGGCACTACAAAGTCTACAACACTTCCATGGCTACCTGTATTGTGTAATATTCCACCTCCATCAATAAGACGAGAAGCAGCAGCAGTAAGAGTTCCACAAAATCTACATTCACAAGAACTCACTTCTGTACAATCAACTGCTGAATATACCTACCAGCAGACTTAAGTCCAGAAAACCATCATGGCCAAAGCAAGATTCGCCTCTTTTTTACGATGTCTGTCAAGAATGGAAAGATGTTTGGGAAAAGTTTCGTCCGGCTAACTCTCGTCTTATAACTGACCCTACAAAACTTGCGAATGGATTCGGTCTTCCCAGAAAACTATGGACGTCCCTAAACCGATTCCGCAGAGAGCATGTTAGATGCAGTGCCTGTTTGTATGAATGGGGCTAAAGAGATGCCCCGGCGTGTGACTGTGGTGCTCCTGTGCAAACTATATAGCACCTGATTGAAGAGTGTCCATCACGAAAATTTCCTGGAGGGCTCTGATCTGCACTTGGTTACAAGAGCTGTAGAGTGGTTAAGAGACCTAGATGTTCAATTATAGAATTTGTCTCTGTTTTGTTTCTTCGGTTGCTTTTATTATGCATATTTGTACATAGTTTTTGTATTCGTAATTCCATATATATGACAATTTTCAAATAAGACTGTAGCATGACTATGTAAGCCATACGAATAAATAAATAAACCCAAGCCGTGCAAACGATCCAACTAATCCTTAACCGCTGGGCGCAAAGCAAACGGAACAGGCCAGACGCGACCAAATTTTGGAACCGCTGTGGGTTTCAGAATGAAGTGCGCCTCGTAACCAATGGCCGTTCCCAAACCTACCGAGAAAAGTGCTCCAAACTCGCGGCAAATCGAATCCAATTCATTAAACTGGATGGAGTCAGACAATATGAACAGCGTCGTCAACGCTGAAACCAAACGCCGTGAACGCATACAGGCCAAAAATGTTCTCTGAAACCGTGCTCGTGACGGCCAAAAACGTGACGGCGCGCACTACGTGCTGGTAATCCATCACAATCATAAACTGAGCGAGCACTGGAATCGGCTGTTCACCATAGCCGACCAAACGACGCGAAGGTTTAGCAAGAGGCGGCTTCCCAAGTGCCAAATGCGTATCCAAATTTACGAGATAGACAGAGGCACCAGTGTCAACTTGAAAACTGAACGGCCGATTCTGAATAAGAAGTGTGACATAAATCTTTGAAGAAGTGGTTTGCTCTTGTCCAGGTGCGGTAGAAAGACAGTTTACTTCCATGCGGGACGTCAGAATACGGCGGCTGACAGCGCGCAGAAGTCCGACAAACATCCGCCACGTGGCCTTGTTTACGGCAGGACGTGCACCGCGCGCGGCGGAAGGGGCAGCGCGGGCGATCGTGCGCACGAAAACAGTCCGGATAAGAGGGAAAGTCGCGTCGTCAAAATGGAACGGCTGAAGGTAATCGTGAAGAACAAGAAGACGACGAAGATTAAGGTGAAGAACAACGCCTGTGGGGGCGCGAGGACTGTACCGCCGCCACCTCTACCAATTCCTCAATCTGATCCGTTGCCGCCTTCGACATCTCAAAAGCCTGTGCAATGGACAGAACCTCGTCAAGGGTGGGATCCTGTAAACTTCGCTACGCACAGTCCTATCAGGAGCCGAACGGACAACGACATCGCGAATTAAGGAATATGCATACGACTGCTAACAATTTGTACACACAAAACCACCACACTTATGACTCAAAACGCGGAGGTCCGCCACCCATGACTGATACAACTGACCAGGTTTCTTTTTGCTCTGATGAAAATCCAGTCGGGAAAGTACCACGTGCGTTTGTTGAAAATAATAAGAACTAAGCAATTCCGACATACGGGAAAAGCAACTCGGCGGGCTCCGACAGCGGAGCTAGTTTTCGCATTAAACGAGAAGTATCGGGCTCGATCCACGACAAGATGAAAGACTTTTGTAAGTCGGATCTGTTACCTTAAAAGCCGCAAAATGTTGCTGTAGACGCCGCACGTAGGAATCCCAGTCTTCCTTAGATCTTAGAAAGCCGGAAAAGCTGGTGTGTGTGGGAGGGGGGGCGGGGGGGAGGGAGACTTGGGGCGGCGGCGAAGGGGCCGCAGCGGTACGAGAAAACGTAATCAACTCCGTAAGCAAAAGCTATCTGTTGCTGCTGTTGATCTAACTGCTGCTGCTGCTAGTAACTGAAGCAACGCTGGATCCAGAACACGTAAGCACGAAACTCGTAGCCAATTATACTGTTGTTACAGTATAATTTCTTTCTTTCAAGAGGACGGCACTACAGCATAGATCAAGTGAACGGTACAATACAATTGCAAGTCACAGAATACTGCTAACGTATACACATGAGGCTAAGGCGAGAGCTACATCATAACTGAGGGCGAGGTGTCGCACACCGCGTGCCCGCCCGGTCGTGACGGCGCTGCAAGCCCTCGGAGGCGGCGCCATCGTGCGGCGGACTCGGCAGTGGCGCGTCTTTCATATGCCGCGGACGGACAGGACGCGGCTTGCAGTGGAGCGCTCCAACGGTTCTACCCTGTACAGTCCCATCCAACACCCTCCGGGTAACACAGTGATGTTAAATGCAGAGTACACAGAAAAGGAGAAAAATATCTGTTTAATTTCTCTTCTTTTATGGAGCACCAATTTTTAAAATATTTGTTTTAGTTGCTAAAAACGTATATTATCTATAAATATACAAGTATACTTGATATCAACCTACATATATACATATGTCCACGTATTATTTGTGTGGCGCTATGCGAACTTCACTTGAGCCTAGACAAACAAGCAAATTCCAGACAAAATAGCAGTCTGCCGAGCTACCATGTCGTGGCATCACATACTGTAGAAAGAGTGGTATCCAAATCGTTCCAAAACCCCGTCTTCCTTCACAAAACGACTTTCCTTTTTATTATCACAGTAAATGTGATATGTTATCTTGGCCAAGCAGGCCACTATGGAACCACCTCTCACTATTGGTGTCACGGAACGGGATGTTAAACTGGTGTTGCACCGGAAGGTGCGCTAGGCTTGGAGCACCGAGTGGGCTACGGCGAATGCACCGAATAAGCTTCGGGCAGTGAAGCTGTCCACAGCTTTGTGGAAATCTTCACTGCGGCCGACCCGCCGAGTCAGTTGTCCTCTGTCGCCTCTCCTTCGGTGCGAGGCTCCACTCGTGTGTCGATGTGGCACTGTGTTGACAGTGGCCCATCTTTTGATGGACTGTCCGCTTTTAGCAGACTTGCGGCAATCTTTTAATATCCCAGACGCGCTATCATTAGCTATAGGAGACGACGCCTCTATGGCTAATGCAGTTTTAAGTTTTATCCGTGCTGCTGGTTTTTATGACTCTATCTAACGGTGGGTGCTGTGGCCTGAAATCTTAGGCCACCGCCAATCCAGCTTTTTACCTTTTCACACCCTTAGGGGTTCTTAGTGTGTGCAGTATGGCTGGCTCATTCTGTTTTTTCTTTGTGATCAGCCAGCCAAGGTACTCTGCTACCCAGTTTTATTCCTGACTTTCTTTTACCAATTCTGTGTGTCTTCGTTTTACGTTATCAGTGGTTCGTCCATTGTCAACCTGTCCCTTATGTGCATGATCATTTTTAGAGCTTTGTTTTATTTTTCGTTATTGACAGTGGACTCTCAGCTAGTAACAGGGAACTGATGACCTAGCTGTTTAGTCCCCTCAAAAACCAACAACAACAACAATGATATGTTATCGAATCCACGTGTTTCAAGTTTAATTTTCTGTTTATAAAGGATCTACAAAAATTGTACGTCAGAGCCGTACGAAACGCGATTTTTGTATTGCAGATGAGGAAAATTCATCTCATGGAGGTTAAATAAATGCACAGCTTTTATAGCTGTATCCATTCATTGTCAGCTAAACTCCGGCTCAGCAGATAGACTCTAGTACCGGTCATGTCTTTTTACCCCACGCCCAATCAAACAAAAGTCTCACAGTTTTCGAGACTCACAAGGTGACCAGCTGGGTATCGGATTTTAGAATTTTTCGATATTTATGACACGTAAAGTTCGGAACTCAAATAAAAATCAGCCAAAACGATTCTCAGCCAAACTCTCACAAATATTCGAGAAAATCAAAGTTTTGCAATGTACATGTAAGTACCAGTAATTAAAACATTTGCAGCATCTGTCGCTGTAGCTCAGGTGGCAGCTTTCTGGCCTTTAAACGCTAGGGTCGGTGGTTGGAATCTTGTCGCGATTTTTTCTCGTTGTGTTCAAATACTTACACAATTTTAATATATAATGGTAATTTTTACGATAAGTGCACATATTTTTGTTTATTAGAAAATTTTCTACATTTTATAGAAGGTTGTTAATTATCGTTTCAATCAAAAAACATAAGTTACATTATTTACAGTATTGGCTTCAATATTAGTTGACAACGGTAGTCGTTGATTCTTCAGTTCGTGAAGAGCTACGACAGTATTTTTGGAAATTCATCTCCAGGACTACTAAGGCTCTCCAAGAAGCTAACCTACTTAACCATCATTTTACGTGACGCCAAAGTTTTCAGCTAGTCTACATACACATAAACAAAACCTGACACAACACTTGGAATTAGAGATCCCGAAATGTTTTATATAACAGAATTCGATTTTTTTAAATTATAACCGAGGGGGTTAGCGTAGTGGTAGCACGGTTTATGGGAGTCCCGAGTTGGATTACCGGCCATCAGGCTCTGGGTTTTCTGTGGTTGATATTGTCGCGTTGAAATGGGAGCAGGCTTGACTTCGAAGGCAACTGAACATAGCACTTATACTCAAAGCACGTTTATTACGAACTCAACATACACGCAGCACTGACTGCCTCTCAGGCAGAGTGCTCTGCTATTAATACACAGACAGAATTTACCAGAAATTAGAAGAACAGTTAACATAAGAAAAAAGTAGAATTTACAAGTGAACATAACAAAGATGTAGAACATACTGGATTTGTTAATTACAAAGAAATAAATTTTTCCGGTTGGCGGAATTTTTTTTTCCGCGTCACTTTTTTTATTTCTATATATATCAATGAAAAAGAAAATAAAAAATAAAAATATCTTCTTCTTTTGTGAGTATTTCACTGAAAGTAAAATATCTCTATATGAAGTGCAGCATTAATAGCGTCTGATAGTGAACATAAATAAGACCGCCCTCCTGGCGGGACAAACATAAATGGTGACTGCACACCGATCATATGCGGATAGATGTTAGCTGAATTTCTGTTCCCTCACGCGAGTTCCGGGCACGTCTTTTCGAATAAATTGTTTTCATCCGTTACATAGGTTCATTCTTCCGAGGGATCATTCATACTAAAATTATCGTCTCATACCCGGCACACCCAAGCTGTTGGGAGGATCCAGGAAAACACTACCCAGAAAACTGGCATTGTATTGTCGGTGTCTTGAATTGTGTAGTAGAGACGTGAAGCGATCTTGGAGGAATATCCAAAAATCAAGCACACTCTTTTCTCGATCGTGAAACAAGTAATATATAGATAGGCCTTTGATCCATTTCACTGCATTAGTCTTTGTGCGTGGGAACAAGCTCTCGTCCGGAAATATAAGTGACTGCGGTTCAATAGTGTGTGGAGCTGTACGACAAAGAAAGGCAAGTATTTTCTTTATGAACAGCCACACCTCTGCAGCAGGTCCACACATCAGCCGATGTTCATCAGTGTCTAACACGTGACACTGAGGACAGTGTGGAGAGTCCGTCATCTTAATTGTATGCAGCCGATGTCGCGTCATGTATTTTCCATTGATAACCAGATACCAGGCAGCACGAGCATCTGTATCGAGGAGGGCATGATGCACAGAACGCCAGACCACGGGCCATCTGATTGTAGGATGTCGTCTCTCCACGAAATTCCGGATGTGGCCCCTCATCATTATGTGGTACACATCACGTGTCGTTGGAATCCGTGTATAGGGCAAGTCTTCATGGACGTTACTATATTCGATAAAAAATGTCTTAATATGTGAGAGATAGGTAGAGATATGCGCTACTGCTATGGGCGGCATTAGAGATATAGGAGCAAGTTCGTCGATCAGAATCCCAGATATTCCGGTCTGGCGATGTTTCCACAGCTTAATCATTGTACTGACATAAAGGGCAGACGCTCTGACATGTACATTGACAAGCCCAAGACCTCCGTTTCGAGGGGGGAGAGTTAATGTTTCATAACGGACTTTGAAGATAAGGCCGGCGCTCACGAAGTATCCAAACACATCCAGCAGTCTTGTTGCCATCGTCTTCGGCATCGGTAGAAATCGGTAGAATCTGGGCCATGTGCGGTATCCTAGACGCCAGATGGGTGTTCACGAAAGCAACTCGTTGTATTAAGTCTAGCGTCCGTAGTAGATTGCTTCGGATGTTAGCTCGTAGTACCTGAAGAAGGCGTTTGTAGTTGACTGCTGAGGTTTGTCGAATGTCGCGCGTGAAGGTTATCCCTAAACACTTGAGCTTGTCCACTTACTGCAGCGGGGCCACGCTGCCGTCAGGAAGGCCCCTGCCAATGGTCATAGCGGCAGACTTGGTCAGATTCATACGGCTGCCCACAGTAGTTCCATACTTGGTAATCCATTCCAGTGCTATCCGCAATTCGTCCCCTGATTGAACCAAGAACATCAGGTCATCAGCATATGCGCGACAGATAAAGGACCGGCCCCTCATCGTCATCCCAGACAGTCGACATCGCAGTTCATGTAACAATGGCTGAAGCGCAATGGCAAAAAGAATCGATAGCGGACAGCCTTGTCGTACAGATCGCGAAATGGTAAAGGTGCCTGCCACACGTCCATTGATCAGTACACGTGAGGTGGCGCAATGGAGAAGCCGCAGGACGGTGTTTGTGAAGGCGGGAGAAAACGCCATTCTTCGCAGCACTGCTTCAAGAAAGTCATGACTCACTTTATCAAAAGCATGGTCCAGGTTACGGACACTAAGACACCACGAATGCGGCAAGTCTCTGCCAAAGCTATGATGTCATGATAATCACTTAGTGCTGTCTGGATGTTACTTCTGCCACCAAGGCATGTTTGATCCGTAGAGACGACCTGAGGCAAGACATGCCGGAGTCTGGAAGCGAGGATCCTCGTAAAAATCTTGAAGTCGCAGTTCCGCATGGTTAATGGCCGATAATGTTCCACTTTTTGTCCCCTGGACTTTTTCAGGACTGGAATGATCAGGCCTTCGACAAATGCAGGTGGGAGTGGTACGTCTGGTATCGTCAGTTCTTTATACATTCTTATCCAGCGAGGAGCCATTATATCTTGAAAGGCGCGGTAGAACTCCAGCGGGAGGCCATCTGGGCCTGGGGATTTGTTCGTTGCTCCCCTAAGTAGAGCGTCAGCGAGATCATCAGCCGTAATCGTATCTGTAAGGGTCTGAACAGACTCCCCATCAAGAGTACCAGGCATGGAGTCGAGCACTTCTTCCATTGCTATAGCAGGATTGAACCGGCGACCTTCAGCACCGCGGTCCGTGACGCTATCCCCTGCGCCACGCCGGCAGTCGGTGTTCGTGGGCTCTCGCGGCATTGCTCCCTCTCCTGGAAAACAGCGACCCGCTGTTATGTTCCCTGTGGAGCCAGCTGCAATGTCCTGGATATTGACCGTGTCATGATTTCTCTGTATGACAGTCCAAGAGAATCCTTCCCTTCTCTACGATTATCGACGACGGACGTCCCTGTCGTGGCTTCATCAGTAACATTACCGTCCTTAGTGTCCTTGAACAGGAAGCCATTGTCATCTACCTGCTCTTCAGGATCGTAGTAAGGCTTCATGCGCAGGACGTGAACAATGTCTCTTCGTTTTTGACGTTTCGACGACGGCTCATAATTCTCAACTTCGTATGAGACGTCTGACATGCGGCGTATGACACGTTACGGACCAAAGTATCGCTTCAATAAGTTTTCTGACAGTCCAACCTTCTGTACACAGGTAAAAATCCATACCAGATCTCCTGGGCTGTACACAAAAGGTCGGTGCTTGTCGTTATACCGCTGGCGGTCCTTCTCCTGGGCGTCCAGTGTCCGTATGCGAGCCAGCTGTCTTGCTTCTTCGCCCCTGGTGATTAGATGTTTAACATAATCATCCTGAGTGTCGCCCGGTTGGAAGTGGAACAGCGTATCCATTGTCTTCTCAGCTTCACGGCCATGTAGCAGGAAAAACGGAGTAAAGCCTGTGGTGTCTTGTCTTGCGGTATTGTAAGCAAATGTCACGATTGGCAGAATTGTATCCCAATCCTTCTGCTCAACATCGACGTACATCGACAGTATGTCGACTAACGTCCTGTTAAAACGTTCCGTAAGACCATTTGTCTGAAGATGGTATGCAGTTGTCATTCTGTGGACACTGTCGCACCGGGATATTACCTCTGATACTAGTTTTGACTGGAATACCTTTCCATGATCAGATATCATGACACTTGGTGCTCCATGCTTCAAAATAATGTCTTCTACAAGGAATTTTACTATCCCTGAGGCTTCTGCAGTCGGCACAGGTTTGGTGACAGCGTAGCGTGTGAGGTAGTCAGTGCAGACTATTATCCAACGGTTACCGGTTGTCGACTTCGGGAACCTCCCTAAAAGATCGATCCCAACTCGGTGCAAAGGAGCTGCTGCCGGCGGAATCGGTACGAGATGCCCTGGAGGTAATTGCGGCACATGCTTCCGTCGCTGGCACTCTTTACAGTGACTCACATAGTGCTTGACAGATCCGTAGAGACCTTTCCAGTAATACCTGCGTCTTATTCTGTCTAGGGTCTTCACGAATCCCAGATGGACGGATATTGGAGCATCGTGAAAATATTTGGGAACAGCTGGCTGGAGATGAGCTGGAACAACCAGTAGCCATTTGGGGCCCAGTGGATCATAGTTGCTCTTATACAATGTTCCGTTTATAAGTTGGAACTCTCCATTGGTCGGTTCTCCTTTGTCCAAGACCTCTATCGTTTTCAATAGTGCTGGATGTTCCCTCTGTTCAGCTGTAACGTCATCTAATTCAGTGAGGGCTGAAATTTCATTCATGCTGTTGTGTTCCACTAATGGATTCCTCAAAAGGCAGTCGGCATCCTTGTGTTTGCGCCAGTTCTTGAATACCACTGTGACATCGTACTCTTGGAGTCTTAGTGCCTTTCTTGCTAGTCGACTTCAAGCTAGTCAGCCAACACAAAGAATGATTGGTGTGTCACGACGGTGAATGGTTTGCCGAATAAATACGGCCGGAACTTGTTGATAGCCCAGATAACTGCGAGACATTCTTTCTCAGGTTTACAGTAGTTTATCTCGGACTTTGAGAGTACTCTTGATGCATAGGCTATCACTTTTTCAGCACCTTCCTGATCTTGTACAAGCACTGCACCAATCCCATAACCACTGGCGTCTGTGTGAAGTTCCGTTTCCGCATTCTCGTCGTACAAGGTTAGCACTGGTGCGGAAGTTAGAGCCTCCTTAAGTGCCCGGAAAGCTCTTTCTTTTGTCTCATCCCAGTAAAACTTGGCGTCTCCCTGCAGAATTTCTTGTAATGGACGTGCCTTGTTACAAAATCCTTTTATGAAACGTCGGTAGTAGGAGCACAGCCCGAGAAAACTTCTCACATCACGAATGTGCTGAGGAGTTGGAAATTCTGTGACTGCCCTTACTTTATCTGGATCAGGACGGACACCTTCTCCGTTGACTAGGTGCCCCAGGATTTTTATCTCTTTGGCGACGAAGAGGCACTTCTTTGCATTGAGGCGGAGACCTGCAGTATGAACACACTTCAACACAGTTGACAGGCGACTCAGATGTTCTTCAAATGTTTTCGAGAAAACGACAATTTCATCTATATAGCAGAGACACGTCATCCACTTAAGGTGTCGAAGCAAGTTTTCCATCATGCGTTCGAATGTGGCTGGAGCATTACATAATCCAAATGGCATTACTTTAAATTTATAGAGACCGTCAGGTGTAATAAAAGCCGTCTTCTCCCTGTCAGCTTCGTCAACCTCGATTTGCCAGTAACTCGTCTGCATGTTCATAGTTGCGAAGTATGTAGCTCCTTTCAAGCAGTCTAAGGTGTTCTCAATGCGCGGCAATGGTAGACATCTTTCTTTGTGATTCCGTTCAGCCGCCGATAGTCGACACAAAATCGCCACGTGCCATCCTTCTTCTTTACGAGGACCACCGGAGACGACCAAGGACTCTCCGAAGGTTGAATAATGTCATCTCGCAACATCTTCCCCACTTCCTCGTGAATTATCCGTCTTTCAGCTGGCTACACTCTATACGAACGCTGGCTAATTGGCGGATGATCCCCTGTATTGATACGGTGTCTTATCGTGGGCCGTTTCGTCTGACTTTTCCCCTGCTGTGGTGTGAATGCACCCGAAAATTGGCGTAGTATACCTAACACCCGCTGGCGTTGTTCCTTGGTCAGTCCAGGACCTATTGGCAGTTCCACGTATGTTTCCTCCAGCGTGTTGTCTGTGCTAACAGCAGGGCATAGGTCTTCATTGATGACGTTGAGCTCACCGTCCTGGATTGGTGCAGCTGTCCCGATACACTTTCCCTTGGGGATAAGTTGTGACTGCTCGTGACAATTTGTGATCCAACTCTCCTTGACCACCGGTAATGCTTATGATAGCCGCTGGTATGTAAATTACTTATGTGAGCCTGATCAACTTTTTACTATCAACAAGAACGTCACAGTTTAACCAGTCATCTGTGTTTGTGACTGCAACTCTTCTCATTGTCAACGGCGGTATTGTCACATTGTCAACGACGAATAACTTCCCAGAAAATTATGTATTACGTGTATCCGGCGGAACAACTTCTTCAATTTACAGCTCAGATCATCCACAGTCGATGATAGCTTGGGATGCCTGAAGAAAGTCCCATCCGAGGATGACATGGTGACTACATTCAGTTAACACGACAAATTGATACGGCTGGGTCCTGTTGTTGATGGTTATTCTTGCGACACAAGTTCCTGCTGGCTGGACGTACTTTCCATTCGCGACCTTCAGCACATTTGCCCCAGTATCACAGAACATTGTCTCCTTTAGTGTGTAGCGGTAATTATCCGACAATACAGAGAAAGACGCTCCTGAATCAACAAGTGCCCGGACAGGTTGGCCGTCGATTATGACGTCGATGCGATTTCCCGACATCTTAGCGACTGTCGTCGATGGAGGATTTTCATCTGCGGCGGCCTCACCTCCGTAGATGGTCGCCTCGCTTAGTTTTCCTGGGCGCGGCGGTTAGGGGAGCGGCTGGTACCTCTGTACGGCGACGGTGAACGGCTGCGGCGCGTCGGGGAGCGACCTCGTCTAGGGTACGGCGATGGGCTTCTTCCCATAGGTCGACTGAACTCATCAGCAGGTGACTGCCTGGGATAGAACAGCTCTGGTGACTGACGTCTTGCGGCAAAATAATCGTCGAATACTCGCCTCCTCTCTCTGCAGTAGCGTACGACATGTCCAGTGCGCCCAAAGTGGAAACACAGGGGTGTGTTGCCTTCTGTCCTCCAGACGCCTGTTCTTCTGCGGGAGTTGGTTGTGGCCGCGTCGGTCGGTCATAGTCTGCCGTTTGGAGGCTGCAGCGTATGTCACAGCAGGGCGACGCCATTCTTCACGTCGGGTGCGACTGGTCGTGCAGACGGGAACTAATGTCTGAAATACCTCTTCCTCAGCGGCGTCGGCTCCATCGTGACTTACATGGCTTACATCCACGGCCATAATCTGATGCTCGCTCGGTCTAATAGTCCCGGCTGCCATGCACTGTTGTAATTCTTCTCTCACAATTTGTCGTATGAGAGAAGAGAAGTCATGCTGGTCTTCCACAACGGCCATAGGGACTACATTGGGTCCAACTCTCCTTTGTTGCATCTCTTCAATACGCTGCCACCACTTGATGAACTCTTCTGTCGTAGCGACGTCTTTTATCAGAAGGGCTTGGTACATGTCCTCTGCAATACCCTTCATCAGGTGCGTGATTTTGTCCGCCTCAGTCATGTTCGGATTGACTACGTTACACAGGGCCAAAACGTTTTGTATGTAAGACTGTGTCGGCTCACCATGTCGTTGGGCCCGGTTCTTCAGTTGTTGTTCCACCGAGCGGATTTGCCGCTGTCGGTCTCCAAACGTCTTCTTAAGTTCCGCCTGGAACGTTTACCAGTCATTCAGTTTGTCTTCGTTGTTTTCGAACCATTGCTGGACTGTTCCTTCCAGGTAGAAATAAACGTTGGCCAAGCACATTTTATGATCCCACCTGTTGTACTTGGCGACTCGGTCGAATCCTTTTAGCCATTTATTGGGATCCTGTCCAGCGTCTCCAGAGAACATCTGGCGGGTGTCTGATGTGCAGCTGGCCTACCGTTGATTTCGTGTCCATGGTTCTTTTGATGATATGGACTTTCGGAAGGATTTACTCGGTATATCCCTTATATTCCGGATCTAGTCCGTGTAAGCGACGGCTTCTACGTTGCCTGATCGGAGCCACGGTGATGCAGCTATTGCCCAGGATACACGGCGCCGCCACCAAACAATGTCGCGTTGATATGGGAGCAGGCTTGACTTCGAAGGCAACTGAACACAGCACTTATACTCAATGCAGGTTTATTAAGAACTCAACATATTCGCAGCACTGACAGAATTTACCAGAAATTAGAAGAACAGTTAACATAAGAAACAAGTAGAATTTACAAGTGAACATAAGAAAGATGTAGAACGTTCTGGAATTGTTAATTACAAAGAAGTAAATTTTTGCCGGTGGGCGGGATTTAACCGGCGACCTGCAGCACCACAGTCCGTGACGCTATCCCCTGCGCCAGGCGGAAGTCGGTGTTCATGATCTCTCGCGGCAATATACACAAATGGGCAATCAAAAAACAAGAAGGAAAAAAAAACAGCTCTAAGGGTGGGGAGCGAACGACCCTTCGCTCTCCACCCCCCCCTCCACCCCTTGGATCCGCCTATGATCACTTAACATAAGTACGTCTCCCAGTCCCGATTGTATACCAATTCATTTTCTTTCAGAGTATACTGCTGCAATAGCCCCAAAAGTAGTTATCATTTACAACCGCTCGCTAATCGAACGTTCCGTACCCAAGATCTGGAAAGTTGCACAGGTTACGTCAATATTCAAGAAAGGCAATAGGAGTTATCCGCAAAATTACAGGCCTATATTATTGACGTTGGTTTGCAGCAGGCTTTTAGAACGTGTACTTTCGTCAAATATTATGAACTAGCTCGAAGAAAAGGACCTATTGACTCATAGTCAACAGGGATTCAGAAAGTATCATTCTTGTGAAACACAGCTAGCTCTTTACTTACATAATGTGATTAGTACTATCGACTAGGGATGTCAAATATATTCCGTATTTCTAGATTTCCGGAAGGCTTTCGAAACTGTACCTCACAAGCGTATTCTAATCAAACTGCGTGCTTATGAAATATCGCCATAATTGTGCGATTAGATTCGTGATTTCCTGTCAGAAAGGACACGGTACGTTGCAATTGACGGAAAGTTATCGAGTAGAACTGAAGTGATATCTGGCGTTCCCCAGGGAAGTGTTATAGGGCCCCTACTGTTCCTAATTTTTATAAACGATTTAGCAGACAATCTGAGTAGATCTCTTAGGATGTTCGCGGATGATGCTGTCACTTATCAGTTAATAAAGTCACAAGAAGGTCAAAACCAACTTCTAAATGATTTAGATATCTGCATGATGCAAATAATGGGTATTGACCCTTAATTATGATAAGTGTGAAGTCATCCATATCGCCACTAAAAGAAACCCGTTAAACTTCATTTACACGATAAATCAGTCAAATCTACAGGCAATAAATTCAAATACATACCTAGGAGTACAAATTACAAACAATTTAAATTGGAAAGAACGCACAGAAAATATTGTAGGGAAAACGAACCAAAGAATACGTTTCATTGGCAGAACACTTAGAAGATGCAACAATTCTACATCTACATCTACATGGGATACTCTGCAAATCACATTTAAGTGCCTGGCAGAGGATTCATCGAACCACCTCTATACTATTCACCTCCCATCCCACTCTCGAATAGCGCGCGGTAAGAAAGAACATCTAAATCTCTCCGTTCGAGCTCTGATTTCTCGTATTTTATTCTGATGATCATTTCTACCTATGTAGGTGGGAATCAACAATATATTTTCGCATTCGGAGGAGACTGTTGGCGATTGGCGTTTCGTGAGTAGACCACGCCGCAGCGATAAGCGCCTTTGTTGTAATGATTCCCATCCCTGGTCCTGTATTATTTCCGTGACGCTGTCTCCCCCTGTATCGTGACAATACAAAACGAGTTGCCCTTCTTTGAACCCTTTCTATGTCCTCCGTCAAACCCACCTGATAAGAATCCCACACTGGGCAGCAATACAAAAAAGGACAGACAAGCGTAGTGTATGCAGTCTCTTTAGTAGTTCTGTTGCATCTTTTAAGGGTTCTGCCAATAAAACGCAGTCTCCGGTTCGCCTTTCCCACGACATAACCTACGTGTTCTTTCCAGTTTAAGTCTGAAGTAATAGTAATTCCTAGTTTTTTGTGGAGTTTACGGCCTTCACGTTTGATTGATTCTACCAAAGAAAGTGCCTAAACCACACTTGTGCTTCCTATTTTGAAGTTTTGTTGCTCATTGTGGGATCCAAACCAAGTGGGACTGACAGACACTTAGAGAAAGTTCAGAGAAGGGCAGCTCGTTTTGTATTATCGCGTTATAGGAGAAAGAGTGTCACGCGAATCATTTACGAGTTGGGGTGGAAATAATTAAAACAAAGGCGCTACTCGTTGCGACGAGAACTATTTGCGGAATTTCTTTTATCAACTTTCTCTTGCGAATGGAAACATATTTTCTTAGCACCCTCCTATTTCGCCTTCATTTGTAAGGCATCTTAAATGGCCTGTAATATATATAGACGATTATGTTTTACAATATTTTGTTTTTGTTATTTTAGGCTATAAACAGTTCTGGCGCGTAATCTAAGTATAGCTTATAATATTTTGATGCTGTCACTTCCAATTTTTGGTGGTGTTGGTCAACATCAGGTGCTGTTTGGTGACTTTTGGTTGTTTTATTTCCGTCTTTTATTCCCTTGGCTTTTTCGTTTTAGCACTTCACCATTAGGCACATGCTATTTTGATTGTGTTGTATTTTTGTTTTGCTTGGTGTTGCCAACCGTTTAATGTGTATTTGTCGTATCTTTGCTTTATGTTAGCTCACGCGCGCGCGCGTGCGCTAGTGTGTATGTGTGTTTTTCCTATGTAAATGCGGAAAGAGCTGTACCAGTTGTTGATTATTTATTTATTATAGCTGTCCGTCTAGGAAGAGAGAGAGAAAAAGAAAAGAGAGAGAGACAGTGAGACAGAAAGTCGGGCAGAGAGAGGGAGTGAAAGAGATAGGGATAGGGGAAAGAGAGTGATGTGAGATGTGGGTTTATGTATTTATCTCAGGTCTGGTTATGTATAATTTTTTTCTTTCCGTTTTTGTGTGTGTGAGTGAGTGTGTGTGTGACTAAGCTAGTTTTTTTATGCTGATGATACAAGTATAGCTATCATGCCTAACAAACAGAAATTAACTGATGCAATTGTAAATGACGTCTTTCCGAAAATTATTAAGTGGTTCTCTACAAATGGACTCTCATTAAACTTTGATTAAGCCTAATATATACATTTTCATACAGTAAATGTCATGACACCATTAATAAACAAAGACTTTTAACAGAAATCTGTAGCTAAAGTTGAATATTCTAAAATTTTGATGTTTCTACTGATGAGGCATTGAATTGGAAGAAACTTATCGAAGATCTGCTGAAACGTTTGAGTTCAGCTACTTATGCTACCAGTGTCATTGCAAAAATTGTGATACACACCTCAGTAAATTATCGTACTATGCTTATTTTCATTCGCTGCTTTCATATGGGATCATATTCTGGAGGAATTCAACATTGATTCAAAAGTATTCGTTGTACAAAAGCGTGTAATCAGAATAATATCTGGAGCCCACACAAGATCATTCTGCAGACATTTTTAAGGACCTAGGGATCTTAACTGTATATATGCATATAATGACTCGTGGTCGTGTAGGGAGAAAGGTAGAGAAAGAGAGACAGAAAGGCAGATAGATAGACGGAATAAGAGAGAGAGAGTGATGTGAGATGGTAGTTTCCTTGTGTTTGTATGAGGTGTTCGCTGTGGTTGTCAGTCCTTATAATTTTCGTGTCTTAATCTATATTGGTCGCGTAATGATTGTGTTAAGTGGTCAGCAATTGTGGAGTGGTTTGTTTCATATTTCTAACACCTGATGTGTTCTTTGTAACTCATTTTGAAATTACTGTTTGTCATTCCTATTTACTCTGCATAACAACATTGACATTCAAGTTTGTATATTCCTGATCCTTGGAATATATCTTTCTTAAATTTTGGTTGTAGATTTGTTTGTAAGGATTGGCAGATTAGTATGCTATGTGGAGTCCCTGTTTATTTAGTATGTTCGTCACTCTTATTGTTAATTTATGAGCATATGTCGTGATGTACAATATGTTTGTTTATGTGTGGTGTCGTCATGGTTTCTGTTTGTTGTTTGTATTTGTGTGTTGTGTATTTTGATGTCTCTTGATTTTGTTTATTCTGTATTTGTCTTTTAATTTTCTGTTTAAGTTTCTGTACTACTTGTAACTCGTATCCATTGTTCCCTGCTGTTTGTATAATTGTGCTATTTCCTTTTGATAGTTTTTCTTGTTGAGACGGATTCTGTTTAGCGCATACAACATGTGTCCAAATCAACCAAGTTTCTGATTTTGGGGATGATTGGAGATAGAATGTATCATCATGACGAACTCTTGAATAAAATAATGTCTTCGTTGCAAAAACTTTTATTGAAACGACGCGTTTCGCCCGGTTCGAACATCTTCAGATTTCTGACGAAGAAAAAAAATTATCCACATCTTACAATTTTTCATGGTAATATTACAGATATTTTAAATTTTTTAGCTACAAAAGAATGGTGAAATCAGTAATAAGGGATTGTAATAATGTAGGTACTTATGTTTTACCTACTCTGTGATAGAGGGTGCTTAGGTCTAAATGCAGCCATAGGATGTGTTACAGGGACAATAACAATGTAATCCGTTGATCAGCGGTAACACTGACCGTTAAACAAATTCATACAATGATCAACTGAATGGCTATTGAAATAATTTATACTCCGAGATTTACCTTATCTGATGTCCCTGTGCCATATAGCAGGTCTTTAGCTCATACAAGACATGCGTCGGTACTGGTACTGACACTGCCAGGGGCAGCGTTCAAATGTCTACTGCGAGTAACCGCTCCACAACACTGTAGGTGTTGGGTCGGTCGGACAACAGTTGTGAATTTCAAATATGGGCATCATTTACATATCATACCCAATATCACATGAAACAAATTTGAAGGGATGCCAAGTTATATAACAGAATATTACTTTAAAAATTCCATAAAAGTGTCGAAAAATGTTTAGTCTTTTGAGGTCAACTGATCGTTTAGAAGTCTCTGGTGTTTAAAATAAACCCGCTCAGATAACTCAAATTCTTCCAGGATGTTTAACTTCCGTCCTTTTTGGGCATAATGCAAAATTTCTAAATTATCTATGGCGGGAGCTTGATGGCCAGAAGTCTTTAAAATGCTCGGCAAAAGGAGAGTATTTCTTTATTTGCCACTTTTTTGTAGACAGATGTTCATTGAACCGTGTTTTGAATGCCCTCCCTGTCTGTCCCACATACTCCGCTGTACAGTCTACACATTTAAGCTTATAAACGCCTGAAGCTGCGTGTGGCTGTTTGATAGGTTGCTCGTTGTGTGGTAGAATTTGTTGTATATTTGTTCCACGAGAAAATACAATTTGTACATTGGTATTACGAAACAATTTTGTAATATTACAATGTAAAAATTGTAAGATGTGGATCATTTTATCGTCTTTGTCAAAAATCTGAAGATGCTGTAACCGGGCGAAACGCGTCATTTCTTTTGTGTCCCAGCCTCGTCGCCGCTTTTGGTCTCGTTTCCGTCGTAGGTGTTGGTGGCCGAGTGGAATGAGACCGACACAGGAATAAAGATAGCACGCTGGTGCAAGTACGGAGGGGAGCAGCCAGAAACTAGAAACACTAGAGTAAATTAGAACGAGATATATATTGAACAGAATTTATACAATACTTAACTGTTACATAGTTATGTACTGCAGAAGGCTGATACATAGTTGAGCTAGAGGCCTGCCTAGTGCCTATACTATAGCCAAGTCTTCACTGGTGCCAATCGGATTCCGAAGATCCTAACTGGTTGCTATCTCAGTCCCAAGTGAACGATGTTGTTCAGTGGTGGCCACGAGCGGAGTTGTAGCAGAGGGCGCTCGTGGCGGACGTCGTAAGAACGCCGCGCCGTGCGTGCATGGCGGCGCGCGGCGAAAGTAGGTGGCGCGCACTTTGGACTTGTGCGACACCACAATTTCAATAAATGGTTTAGCAACCAAGACATTATTTTATTCAAGAGTTCGACTTAACACGGTTGCTGTACCACACCATGCAGAAATGGAATAGGAAGAATTTTACAATCTTTTGCCTTGTCGGGCTGAAAAAGAAGTGGTGGTCAAACTATATAAGATTAAATACAAGATAATGAAGGCAGGCTTAAACATAACGTTCAATAAAAGATGCCTCGCGGAGAAGCTAATCCCAGTGTATGTGCAGAAATATCTTAAAGTGAAAAATTTTCAAAGTTTCTCTCCTGCAACGTGGAAATGTGTGAGATCTGTTATCTCTAATGAAATTAGACACTGGCACATTGAAAAAGACAGACTAAATGCTGTAGCTTACTCTCTAAACTATTCACATGGTCCAAATCTCAGATTTTGATAAGCTGTTTCGAATTTTAAACTCTGTTATTTGGGAAAGGGGTCAACTGATCGTCGATGCTCAATATAAAAAATTAGACGGATCTAGAAGAAAGACTGGTGCGAGAAACCGGTATGAAATTAAATATAAACTGAAGTCCGGCCTCTCGTTCGCAGATTCCATAGTGATCCTCACTGATGTAAAATTTTATTCTAGGCAGATGTCTCTGTTGAATAAAGGGTTAAAATTCCAAGTTAAACCACGCCTCACCGACAGACAGCTCGTAAGTGTTGCTGCTGAGTTGAAAATTGCCTTAGATAAAAACAATATAAGCAAGGGTGAGAAACTCCAGCTTACTTGCAATGCAAGCGAAATTATTAATAAAGCTAAGCGACATTCCTCAACGAGCAAGGAACACAGGATCTTAAAAACAATAACCAACAAAATGCAGCAAGAGAATGCCATTCTTGCACGCGCAGATAGGAGTAATACGGGGGTTCTTCTTTATAAGAGAGACTACAAAGACAAAATTAAGGCTTTCTTTGATGAAAACGGCATCAGTAGTATTGATTCCGACCCAACAGTAGCATACGACAAGACGCTAAAGGCATTCCTTGACGGTTACCTTCACATTATACCCCCGGAAGAGTTGTGAAGTTGAATGTCATGAATCCTAGGGCACCCTCCCTAGATGCCCAGATTAAAACGCATATACAGGGTCATCCAGCGCGTTTGATTCTCAATGGGATAGGTAGCCCTGGACACCATGCCTCTGCATTTTTACTCGAATTATTAAAAGACAAATTGTCGTTTGATAGTAGCTTCTCTGTACGCAATCGGCAGCATATTGTCGAATTACTTCAGGATCAATTGTTTCCAGAGGGCAGAAAACTCCTCTAACTAGACATAAAAAAATTATATACCAATGTACTGTACCTCTTCAAGAAACTGTCAACATTATCCAGAGTAATCTAATACGAGAAGAAAATTTAATCCCAGACGAAGTGAGTGAAATTACAAAGTTGCTGAAATTACTCACAGCCCACAATTATTTTTCCTTTGAGAACAAGATATATAAACAAAAAGATGGTTTGGAAATGGGGAGTTGTTTATCGGGTATTTTAGCAGACGTTTCCGTCAACTACATTGAGTGCGAATACATCGCAAAAAATCCATGTTGTGCAACAAGATTCTGTTTTATACGAGATATGTTGATGACATTTTAATTATATTTCAAGGAGGTGAAGCTGATATAATGTCCCTGGTTAGTGAATTTAACAGCCTTCATCCAAGGTATCCTTCACTAATGAATCAACGGATGAGCAGAGCATTTTGAATTATCTTGACATGTCTCTACAGTTGGTGGAAAATAAAGTACAGTTCAACATATTTAGGAAGCCAACAACGAGTGCTTCAATAATTCACTGGACGTCTTGTCATCCGAAAAGCTATAAGCTAGCTTTTTCAGATCTGCTATAATACGTATTTTTGAACTCTCCCTTTCCAATGAATCAATACATAATGAGCTAAATACTCTCTGCAATATCGCACAGAAAAATGGGTACTGCCCATCTGTGGTCCACCAGCTATATAGAGAGCGTGTCAGGCTTAGAGAAGAGCAGAGGCATACCGCGACCGCGAAATTAGCTGACGTAATAATACAAACTGCGTTCCCCTTCCTAGGACATTTCACGTATAATATAGCCAAATTGTTTCGTAATACCGATGTACAAATTGTATTTTCTCGTGGAAAAAATATACAACAAATTCTACCACACAACGAGCAACCTATCGAACAGCCACACGCAGCTTCAGGCGTTTATAAGCTTAAATGTGTAGACTGTACAGCGGAGTATGTGGGACAGACAGGGAGGGCATTCAAAACACGGTTCAATGAACATCTGTCTACAAAAAAGTGGCAAATAAAGAAATACTCTCCTTTTGCCGAGCATTTTAAAGACTTCTGGCCATCAAGCTCTCACCCTAGATAATTTAGAAATTTTGCATTATGCCCAAAAAGGACGGAAGTTAAACTTCCTGGAAGAATTTGAGTTATCTGAGCGGGTTTATTTTAAACACCAGAGACTTCTAAACGATCAGTTGACCTCAAAAGACTAAACATTTTTCGACACTTTTATGGAATTTTTAAAGTAATATTCTGTTATATAACTTGGCATCCCTTCAAATTTGTTTCATGTGATATTGGGTATGATATGTAAATGATGCCCATATTTGAAATTCACAACTGTTGTCCGACCGACCCAACACCTACAGTGTTGTGGAGCGGTTACTCGCAGTAGACATTTGAACGCTGCCCCTGGCAGTGTCAGTACCAGTACCGACGCATGTCTTGTATGAGCTAAAGACCTGCTATATGGCACAGGGACATCAGATAAGGTAAATCTCGGAGTATAAATTATTTCAATAGCCATTCAGTTGATCATTGTATGAATTTGTTTAACGGTCAGTGTTACCGCTGATCAACGGATTACATTGTTATTGTCCCTGTAACACATCCTATGGCTGCATTTAGACCTAAGCACCCTCTATCACAGAGTAGGTAAAACATAAGTACCTACATTATTACAATCCCTTATTACTGATTTCACCATTCTTTTGTAGCTAAAAAATTTAAAATATCTGTAATATTACCATGAAAAATTGTAAGATGTGGATAATTTTTTTTTTTCTTCGTCAGAAATTTGAAGATGTTCGAACCGGGGGAAACGCGTCGTTTCAATAAAAGTTTTTGCAACGAAGACATTATTTCATTCAAGAATTCGACTTAACACGGTTGCTGTACCACACCACGCAGAAGTGGAATGGGATGAATTTTATAATCATATCTGTCGCTATTGGTATTCAATAAATATTAAACATATGTTTGCCCTTTTCTTTTTCTGTTGTTAGATCAAGGAAATTCATTTGGTTCCCTTTTCTTTTTCGACTGTGAACTTTATGTTTTGTGATCTTTGTTTATTTCAGAGTGAAGTCCGTCTACATTTTTATTTGGCTGATCTATCAAACATTTGATTATTCTACCTTTTCAAATATCTGGTTTTCTAAGTGACAGTTGAAAATGTTAGTTACGGTTACTGATAATAGGGAACTCATTCGTAGTCCCCCACCCTGTATGTAATATTCGTCTTGAACTGTATGTAATAACCTCAGATGCCCGAGAATTGTTTATAACCTAAAATACTGAAAACGTATAAAAACGAAATATTGTAAAACTTAATTAAGTGTATAAGCCAACGGCCGTGCCACAGTGGATGCACCGGTTCCCGTTAGATCACCGAAGTTAATCACTGTGGGGCTTGGCTAGCACTTGGATGGGTTTTCGTCGGGGTCTGCCGAGTGCTGTTGGCAAGCGGGGTGCACTCAGCCCTTGTGAGGCCATCTGAGGAGCTACTTGATTGAGAAGTAGTGGCTCCGGTCACGAAGACTGCCATAACGGCCGGGAGTGCGGGGCGCTGACCACGTCCCCATCAAGCCTTCGTACAGAGAATGACATGGCGGCCGATCATTACCCAGTGGGCCCCCTGAGGCCTGTCGAATGGAGTTTAGAGATTACAGGCATGTGTATATTCCACGCCACTGAAGATGCCTTGCCGGCCCCGGCGGCCGAGGGGACTAAGGCGCTCCAGTCATGGTCTGCACGGCCACTACGGTCGGGGGTTCGAATCCCCCCTCGGGCATGGATATTTGTGCCGTCCTAGTTTGTAAGTAGTTCATAAGTAGTTTGTAAGTTTAGGGACTGATGACCCCGTAGTTAAGTCCCATAGACTATACAAACATTTGACCATTTTGAAGATGCCTTGTAAATGTAGGTGAAACGCGTATAGCCAAATAATTTGTCTTTTGCAGTTGCTCAGATGGCTTATATATATATATATATATATATATATATATATATATATATATATATATATATATATATATATAAGTTTCATGTTAAACATTTAGTTTCCGCATTTCAATAATATAGTTCCTTGTATTTATTTTTAAGAGCCTTCATGTATACTGATGGCCAACCATAATGGAACAACTTACAGGAAGCATCCTACTCAGGCAAAATTTGTGGCATATATTGGTAGTGATAAGATATGCATATGATTAGTATTTTATTGCAGGTGCACCTCACGGACAAAAGTAGCGCCACCTGGAAGTGATATATACTGTAAGGGAGGGACAAACAGGAATGTGGAAACACTGGACTTCTTCGTTCGTGTGCTTTCAGTTACCCTCATTAGAGGCAGCCAGTGTCTTCTGAGCACATTTCGGACTTCGACTGAGGAAGAATAACTAGCTGTAATGATTCCGAATTACTCTTCACAAAAACTCTAATCGCGTCAGACGTTCCCAAACAAACGTACTCTGTACTCGATGTATGAAAGAGGAAACGACGGTCCAGAGGGACCAACTGCACCCACCTCATTGTACGACTGCAAGTCAGGCATATTGTGCATATGGCAATTCTGATTCACGCTGTATACTGCACGACGGCTACCACAACAAAATCCGTCTCTTCTGTAACAAGCAGTGTCTGCGCTAATTATTGGCATTGTGTGCAACGAGGTGGACTGTCCGCAAGGAGTGCATTGCTGCGTTTACCACTTTCGTAACGCCACAGATGTTTGCATTGGAAGTGTTGTAATTGACTGTGGAGATGCACAATCCAATGGAACAACATTGTTTTCACCAACGTATCATGATTCATCCTGTACCCCCATAATGGTCGTATTAAATTGTGGAGACACCATGGTTAGAGCCAGCCGCGGTGGCCGAGGGGACTGCGGCGCGTCAGTCACGGTCTGCACGGCCACTACGGTCGGGGGTTCGAATCCCCCCTCGGGCATGGATATTTGTGCTGTCCTTAGTGTTAGCTAGTTCATAAGTAGTTTGTAAGTTTAGGGATTGATGACCCCGTGTAGTTAAGTCCCATAAGCTATACAAACATTTTGAACCATGGTTAGAGAATGTGCAACTGTTGCCAAATGCATCGCCATGTTGATGCTCCTGTACTCCCATCCCTTCGGAGCTTGCCAACTTGCACAATGGCCACATCGCAGTAGGATACTGCACGACCACACTTAGCAAGCAGCTTTTAAGGCTTCTTTGTCACCAATCGGGTCGCATTGCCGCCTTGACCTCCCTCTTCTCTCGATCTGTCGCTTATCGGGAACGTCTACTTGATCATTAACCTGGCCTGGTATACACCACTTGCTACTACACCAGCCGGCCTCAATGTAGTGGCCGAGCGGTCTGCGGCGCGCCAGTCACAGTCTGCACGGCCGATACGGTCGGGAGGTTCTATCCCCCCCTCGTTCATGGTTGTTTGTGTTGTCTTTAGTATAAGGTAGTTCATAATTAAGTTTAGGAACTGATGACCCCGCAGTTAAGTCCCTTAAGCTTAACAAATATTTGATCATTTCTACTACACCAGTTTAAATTTGCAGGTATGTGGAAGTGTTATGGACTGCTATACCCCAACAACACATGCAAAATCTCTTTAATGCAAGTCCAACACATGTAGCTGCAGTCATAGGCAGAAATGGTGGCAACACTCAAAAATTAATTCGACACGTTTCTCACCTCATATGAGGCTGTATTTTTTATATTTGATGTTTGTACAACGTCTTATTTCCCAGATAAAATTGACTATGATGTCTCAAATTCTTCTCGGCGCTGCATATTTGATGGCCAGCAGTGTAAACGATGTTTTACTTCTTGTTCTTGTAAGTACTCTTACCCTATAACGCAATCCTCATCGAGTATCGACCACCAAAGATGTGCAAACATTGGTTTGCTAAATTGATACTGATCGTTAATTTAATCTGTTTTGATTATTTCCCTAGAACACCAGGAACTTTACAATTTAGATTGTACAAGTTGGAAGTTTATGTAAGCTGTTTATCTTGTCAACAGATATAAGATTAAGATTCAAAGTTATATATTGCACAGATATGTAGATGATTTTATATATCTGATAGATGAGCCAAATGAAAACAGGATGAACTTTACTTTTTAACAAACAAAGCCCACAAAATCATAAAGTTCACAACCGAAAAATATGACAGCATAATAAATTTCATTGATATAACAATAAGAAAAGAAAATGGCAAACATTCGATCAACATTTATCGAAAACCAACGGCAACAGACATGATTATACATTCTACCTCCAATCGCCCCCAAAACCAAAAACGTGCTACATTTGGACACATGTTACATACGCTAAACAGAATATGTCTCAACAAGAAAACTACCAAAAGGAAACGAGCACAATTGCACAAATAGCAAGGAACAACGGATACGACATACAAGTAGTACAGAAACGAAATCAGATAATTAAAAGACAAATACAGAACAAACACACCCAAGAAACAACAAATACACAACACACAAATACAAACAACAAACACAACAATGACAACACCACAAAAAACAAAACAAATGCTACATCATGACATATGAACATAAATTAACAAAAGTTATGACGAACATACTAAAGAAACAAGGACTCCACATAGCATATAAAACTTCCCAATATCTACAGACAAATATCAAAAAATACTTATTCCAAGGATCAGGAATATACAAACTTGAATGCCAAAGTTGTGATGCAGAGTAAATAGGAATGACTAACAGATATTTCAAAACACGATACGAAGAACAGATCAGATGTTGGAAATATGAAACAAACAATTCCACATTTTCCAAACACTTCAAACAACACAACCATTACCCAGCCAATATAGACCAATACACGAAAATCATCAGGACCAACAACCGCAACAAACACCTGATATAACACACGAAAACTAATATATCCAGAAAGCCATAACTGAGAATAAAGAATTAATAAATAACCAGACAAACATCAATGAATACTTACTGCTAAACCTAATCAGAGAAATGAGGCAGTAAGTAAAGAGAAAAAGGTACACACACACCGTTTGATAATGAGAAAAAAATGGAAATAAAAAAATTATACATAAACAAACTTTGAGATAAACACACAAACCCACAACTCACATCACTCTCCTCCTTTCTCCCATCTACTCATCTTCCTCTTTCTCTCTGTCTTCCCCACCCCCTCTTTCTTTCTGTCTTTGTCTCATTCTCTCTCTCTCTCTCTCTCTCTCTCTCTCTCTCTCTCTCTCTCTCTCTCTCTCTTCGTTTCTCCCTCAAAGGACCACGTAGAACCATTAGTTAGCTCTAGCCTTCTTGCCTTTCTTGTTCTATTTTTCTTCCCACAACTTCCTCATCCTTTCACTATGGCCCTGTTTTCTTTCATGTGTCCATGCGTGTTTCAGTTTCAGATTCCTTTCCGTCATCGTATACACTTTATGCAATTTTTCTGCTCGCGTTTTGTGAGCTACGTTTCCATTGCCAGTGTTACTTATCATTTCACCGAAGTAATTTAAGTACTTGTTTGATGTCACCATATTTTGTTGCAAGTGGTTTCAGATTTGAGCTTTTGGAGTCCAAGAATTGTATTTTCTCATACGAAATTTGGAGTCCGGTTTCGATGGCAGCATCATTAAGTTTCTCGATGGCGAGTCTGGCTTCTTCGGGAGTCCGCGTAATTATTTTTATTTTGATTCGTTTGTCCTTTTTCCCATTTTTATTCAAGTCGTTTCTTTCTTTCGCGTCTTGATCTTGTTGAGTACCAGGTTAAAGAGGAGCAGAGACAACCTATCACCCTGTCTCACTCCTATCGTAATTTGAAAAGGTTCAGAGACATCTCCCGTGAATTTAATGTTGGAGGTTGTGTCTGCTGAAGTCTGCTCAATTAATATAGAGCAAATTCACGAAGTATATTTAACAGACTGGTGGGTTGAAATGAGTCATATGGTAACTTAAAATACACGAAGCTGTGCGGTTCGACTAATGTGTTGCAGTATCATCTTCAGGTTCCATATCTGTTCTGCGCAGGATCGATGTGGGCGGATGCCTGCCTGCTATTCGCCGATCATATGTTCTGTCTCTTGTTCTAATCGGGTCACAAGGGCACAAGAGAGCACTTTGTAAGCGACTGGGAGGAGTGAAATACCTCGATAGTTATTGAGATAGGTCTTGTCACCCTTTTTTATGTAGTAGGTGAATCAAAGAAGTTTTACAATATCTGGTACAGTACATTCCGCATTGACATCGGAAACAGACAGACAGACACACACACACACACACACACACACACACACACACACACACACACACACACACACACACACACAAACGCGCGCTCGCGTTAACGTTAATCAAAGATAGGACAAAAAGACACATTCAAACACAAACAAAATTGCATATGGCTAATCGTAAAATGCCAGAACGAAAAAGCCAATGGAATTGAAGACAGAAATAAAACAACCTGAAGTCGCCTTAGAGCGCCAGATGTAGAGCAGCATCCACCAAAAACTGTAAGTAATAACATCAAAATATCATAAGCTATACTTAGATAAGCTGCCTCAATTATTATAACCTCAAATACCAAAAACGAAATATTGTAAAACATAATCGTGTACATAGTATAGCCTCTGAATATGCCATAGAAAAAAACGCGAAATGCATATGGCAGAATGAAACTTTTATTATTCAGTTGCATAGACGGATTACATAGATATCAACATTGTCATATAAAAGAGCGACGTGGGAAGATAGGACAAAAAAGAACTAACAATGGTGCACTGCTGAATTCAATTAATAGCAGTTCTCAGAAAGCATTCATGCATGTATATTATTTGGTTGTCCTCAAAGCTTGTGGCAAACACCCTATTTTATTAATTCTAATTTACGTAAGATAACATGTTTTCAGCTTGGACAACGATGTACTGGGCGATCAAAAAGTCAGTATAAATTTGAAAACTTAATAAATCACGGAATAATGTAGATAGAGAGGTAAAAATTGACGCACATGCTTGGAATGACATGGGGATTTATTAGAACCAAAAAAAAGTTCAAAAAATGTCCGACAGATGGCGCTTCATCTGACCAGAAAAGCAATAATTGGCAATACAAATTAAGACAAAGTAAAGTTGATGTTCTTTACAGGAAATGCTCAATATGATCGCCATCATTCCTCAACAATAGCTGTAGTCGAGGAATGATGTTGTAAACAGCACTGTAAAGCATGTCCAGATGCATTGGCGTCGGATGTTGTCTTTCAGCATCCCTAGAGATGTATGTCGATCACGATACACTTGTGACTTCAGGTAACCCAAAAGCCAATAATCGCAAGGACTGAGGTCTGGCGACCTGGGAGGCCAAGCATGACGAAAGTGGTGGCTGAGCACACGATAATCACCAAACGACACGCGCAAGAGATCTTTCACGCGTCTAGCAATATGGTGGAGCGCCATCCTACATAAAGATCGTACGTTCCAGCACGTGTTTATCAGCCAGGCTGGGAATGATGCGATTCTGTAACATATCGGCGTACCTCTCACCCGTCACGGTAGCAGTTACAAAACCAGAATCACTCAGTTCCTTGAATAAAAAGGCCCGATAACGGTAGATGTGGTAAATCCAACCCATAGCCGTGACTTTCTCGACGTGCAATGAAGTTTCCACGACAGTTCTAGGATTTTCTGTAGCCTAAATTCTGCAGTTGTGGGCGTTGACAGACCCTCGCAGCGTGAAATGAGCTTCGTCGGTCCACAACACGTTACTCAACCAATCGTCATCTTCCGCCATCTTTTGAAATGCAAACACTGCAAATTCCCTCCGCTTCACTACATCGCCAGGTAAAAGTTCATGATGCCGATGGATTTTGTAAGGATAGCATCGGTAGGTACGCCTAAGTGCCAACCAAACAGTAGTATAAAATAAATGTTTAAATGTTTGTATAGCTCATGGGACTTGACTACGGGGTCATCAGTCCCTAAACTTACAAACTACTTATGAACTAGCTTACACTAAGGATGGCACAAATATCCATGCCAGAGGGGGGGGGGGGGATTCGAACCCCCGACCGTAGTGGCCGTGCAGACCGTGACTGACGCGCCTCAGTCCTCTCGGCCACCGCGGCCGGCAGGTAGTATATGGAATGACGGTGCGACGTGCGACTGCACGAGCTCTGACGAACCAGCTACAAGAGTTTCCATTTCTTCCTGAACTGTCTCAGCAGCATTACGCCTTGTGCTCGGTCGGCCACTACGGGGTCTGTCGTCTAAACAACCCGTGCCTTCGAACTTCGAAATCATTCTCGCCACAGCTGCATTTGTCAACGGACCTTTATTTACCCGTTCGAATCCCCTTCCTATGGCGATAGGATCGTAACGCTGAACTAGCACATTCCCCATTCTGATAATACAGCTTCACTAAAAGCGCCTTTTCAGGGACCATCAACATGCTGCGACTGCTGGTGCATCTGATTCTCTCTCTCTTTTTTTTTTCCTTTATTGAATTTTTAATGCCCTAAGGCAGGCTGGCAGCAGCCAATGACGCTGCTCTACAGCCGAGCGAATGGTAAACAATGGACAAAACAGAATATAAAATGAAAGGTGATAAAACGGCGCTTTTACAATTTCAAGATGAAAATTTGGGAGAAAGTTAAAAGACTATGACAGCGGACAGAACATACATGATTGTTAAAACAAGACATTGTCACGGTGGCTAAAAAACACTCACTGCAGACGACGAGACATAACAAGACGGCGACATTGAGGTAAAAAACACTGAACATTGGTGTACGCAACGTTAAAAAAACACGAAGCACTGAATACTTAAAACACGCCGGCCGCGGTGGCCGAGGGGACTAAGGCGCTCCAGTCACGGTCTTCACGGCCACTACGGTCGGGGGTTCGAATCCCCCCTCGGGCTTGGATATTTGTGCAGTTCTAGTTCGTAAGTAGTTCATAAGTAGTTTGTAAGTTTAGGGACTGATGACCCCGTAGTTAAGTCCCATAGACTATACAAACATTTGAACTTAAAACACAGCACTGTACTGGCCCTACAGGGGAAGGGGAGAAGGATGGAGAAGGCGCGGGGGAAGGGGAAGGAGGTGGGGGAAGGGGGAGTGGGAGAAACCGGAAGGAGCTCCCAGGGAGGTGGAGAAAGGAGGGGGGTGAGCCAAGCGGTGGACGGGAGCGGGAGGGGAGGGGGAGGCAGGAGGCGGCGGCAATCCACAGAGAGGGGTCAAAGTTGGAAGGAGGGATAGATGTCGGGACGGTTTTGGAGAACGTCGTCAGGGAGAGGTAGGTGGGGGAAGCCACCCTCGGAGAGGACGTAGAGGGTGCGGTGGTGAAGGGAGGGAGGGATGTGGCGGTAAAGGCGTGGCAGGGGCCCGGGATCCAGGAGGAGCGGAGATACCAGTGGGTTATGGGACTATCTTTCGGTGGATGTACTTGAGGCGGATGTGTTGACGGAATTTGACCAGGTGTGGGAATGGAATGAGGTCGTAGAGGACCCGCGTGGGGGAGGGGAGGCGGATGCGGTAGGCGAGGCGAAGGGCGTGGCGTTCGAGGATTTTGAGCGATTCATAATAGGAGGGGGGAGCGGATATATTCTCTCTCTCATTACAGCTCCTTTTATACACGATTTTCATGCGCAGACACTGACGTTTTGCTGTCCAGCGCAATCTGTCGGACATTTTTTTAACTTTTTAAATAAAACCCCATGACATCCCAAGCACGTGTGTCATTTTTTACCACTCTATCTACATTATTCCGTGATTTATTAAGTTTTCAAGTTTATACTGAGTTTTTGATCACCCGGTACAATGACTTTTTAATTGTGTAATGAAACCCTATATTTGCTCAATCTGCAGTCCATAACTTCTTTGCAAATTTGTTGAATTTTGTAATTATTTGGATATGGATCTACAGAATTGTTGTTTAAAATTTTCTTTGTTGTGTCAGTACTATCACAATGAGAATGTTCCTCATTAATAAAACTTTTGTAAAATTGAATGGGTCGCTTGAAGAAAATGATTATTTCATAAGTACGTTCAGAAAGCACTGCCTATTGCGTAATTTCTTTTGTTTCTCGCTTTATGTTGCTGCGTTTGGACTTAATGAAAGGTACAGCATAAAGTAACTCAAAATACGTTCATATGGGTGTGCACTTTCATCTGCCGTCTCTTTCGGTTTAACGTATCATATTCACCATTCCCCGAAGATTTAACGAAACAAATTATGCTTTGGTTAGAAGAAAAAAAATCTTTAACTCTCAGTCACTTTATTTCCATCGCCACAACGTATGTAATTACCTGACTTTTTCAGTGTCCAAAACGGTGTTATGCGCAACTATCTATTATTTTACGTCTCATACAACTAAAAAAACGGATCCTTCTGCTTTTTGCCAGAAGAATAGTAAATTAATTGTCAGTAACTGCATTTATTGACAGCTCGATCGCCATAGCGTCTTTAAGCACCTGCTTTTTATTAATTTCTAAAATTGTATTAGGGGGACGATTTGGCTGAAAGCGTGACTGATGTTAGCTGCCCCGTCTTGAGTAGGCGTCGTCACAATCGAGCTGTGAGGCCTTGTCGTTAATGTGGCGTTGACTCAGCACGCAGTGAACCGTGCTCTTTGTCAAATGTATACATATGTATTGAACCAATAAGGAATGGCACCATGCAAGTTGATCATACACATAGGCTCCTTAAAGGTAGCTTTGCCATAATCCTATAACGAAAATCAAGGATGTAGCACAAGTATAAAAGCTGCCGGCAATGGAGTTGCCGTTAATGAAGAAAATTGTTTTTAATTAGCATTAATTGACTTTTTATTTTAAAAATTTGATAAGTCTATTTTTTTACGAGTCAAATGCACCAAAATTCTGATTCTTTGCCTTTCCCAGAAAACATTTCAATTTTTCTACCCGGTCAAACAGAAACTTATCATCCGCTGCAAAAGTTGTATTTTCTTCAATCCACTTAAATTTTCCTCGTGGATGTGCACTTTTCGTGTCTGCAACAAAAGAAGGAAGGAATCTTATGGTTTAACGTTCTGTCGACAGAGTGGTCATTAGAGACGGAGGTCACCCTCGAATTTTTCGCCGGCCGCAGTGGCCGAGCGGTCTGGGGCGCGCCAGTCACAACCAGCGCGGCCGCTATGGTCGGGGGTTCGAATCCCCCCTCGGGATGGATGTTTGTGTCGTCTTTGGTAATATATAGTTTATAAGTAGTTTGTAAGTTTAGGTACTGATGACCCCGCAGTTAAGTCCCATAAGCTTAACAAACATTTGAACATTTTTTTAACTTAATCTCGATTGTGAGTCATTGTCTTACCACTGCACCACCTTGCTCGCTATTTCGACCAGAATTTGGTTTTAACACTCCGTGTAATTATGTTACCAATAAGTGGAAGTCATGTTCTGATTCAGAATTTTACGCCGAACAGCCTAATATCAGCGTAAGACAATTCACAGGATACGAGATAAAAACACAGGGCCGGCACCGCAAATATAGTAATCGGAATCTGCAATATTCAGAAATAATTGATAGCTGCACTGTTTCGGTTACCACCGTTGGCTCGAGATGGACGGTACATCAATGGTAATATATTTGGTCAACCAGTGTGTTGCCATATGCAATCTTCCCTCGCAAGGAGTGGTAAAATATGTGAAGGTTTAGCGGTGGTAAAACTAAAGTTAATAAAAAAACTAAGCACTCACCAATTCCGTGGACTTCTATGTCATCGTACAGGACATTCATTTTCTAATATAAATTCGCGGATTGTCGGCGAAATCCGGGTCGTAAGGCAGCCGTACTTGGAGGGTACACAGCTCCTGACCACGAGGCTTGGTTTCATGGGGTGTAGACGATTAGGGACGTGGCATACGGAGGTAGATTTAATTCCGTATATTTTAGATTAGCGCATTCATGTTACGGGATTCAAACAAAAAGAATAAATAACTGCACACGTGCTCTTGTGCTCTCAGTAGTAGCTGTCATGTCAGTTGGTCCTACAGCCTGTCTTTCGACTGAGCACTATTACGCCTCAACCTCCCTGATCACACAGCGATTGCACAGCAGCGTGTCTCCCGCTACTCGGCCACAGAAGCGCATTCAACTTGCAGCTGCGCCTTGATCTCTGTAACGGCGTGCGTGCTACTCTCTAGCTGTGTGCCCTTACTGAGAAAGAGGCATGCACCTGGGGCAGGCATAGGCACATGGCAACTAGGGGTAGGGCACACAGGTATAAACACACCGATGAACATCGTAATTACTACAGATGACACACATTATGAATATTCGATTTCTTTGTCAACCATTATACCTTTTTATGAACTATACGATACGAATTTGTAAGCAAAATGCTGTCCTAGTTTTTTTTTTTTTTTTTTTTTTTTTTTTTTTTTTTTTTTTTTTTTTTTTTTTTTTTTTTTTTGCTGCCGCTGGGCCTCCGACATCCTTAGTCCGTCACAAAGACCTAAAATTTCATTTTTTGAAGCAATTTAAAGTTCCGTCTGAATTATTTATATTAGTCTAGAGTGGCGTCTGCCGTGTTACGTCCCGTTTGAAATTGCAACCGACGTACTTCAAATAGCTGATCATACATCTGTATTCCTTCGAAACAAAGAGGAATCCAACAGTAGACAGCGTTATTTTCTTTGTACATTGGTAGCAAAAAGAAACGTTTTGCACTATATATGACTAAACTTTCCGTTGGAGATGACATTCATAGACGATTAAAAGCAATGTTTCTATAGCCATGGTTAGCTGATAGAAACAGAAACTAACAGACAAATTCTGTCTTTAATCGGGATTTTAGTTTACAGTCACCCTCATAAACCAATAATTTAAAGGAAAAAAATACGTGTTACAAGCAATTAACGTAGTTAAGATACTGGTAATTCAACAATAATTACTGTCAAGAAATACTATTTTGTCCGCCAATGCTGCATAAGCACACAATTCGATTATGTTTAATCACTTCCAGCATGCTAGAGGGTAGGACAGCGACTTGGCAGCTTCTTCACTATACATAATGACAGTCGCAGTTGCGCAGATGTATTTTATTATAGATGACCGGTTTAGGACATTATATCCATTTTCAAACCGTACTGTCAGTACAGAATACAAAAGTTACACATTTTGAGTATATAGTAAGAAGAAACACAATATTACATACATACTGACAAGCTGTTATTTACATGCCCCTAAGTAGCCTGTAACAACAAACACAAAACTGGACACATGATTTTATTGTTTTCAAATGTTTGTAATTCTATGGGACTCAACTACTCTTGTTATCAGTCCCTACGGTTAAAAGCTACTTAAACTAACTTATGCTAAAAACAACAAACACACCCACGCCCGAGGGAGAACTAGAACCTCCGACGGCGAGCAGCGGCGCGCTCCGCAGCTAGGCGCCTTACAACGCTCGACCACTGGACCGCGGCCTTTACTGTGTAAATATCACAGTCTGCACGGCCGCTACGGTCGGGGGTTCGCATCCCCCCTCGGGCATGGATATTTGTATCGTCTTTAGTATAAGGTATTTCATAAGTAGTTTGTAAGTTTAGGGGCTGATGACCCCGCAGTTACGTCTCTTAAGCTTGACAAACATTTGAACTTTTTTGTTGTTGTAAATAGCTGACTATACGTCAACGTGACTAACTATCAACCGCTAGTTGGGACGAACTCGTAAACAGAAAATTGTGATAGGGGGCACTGTCCACAGCGCTTACACGGGAGGTATTTTTATTTATTTATTTATTTATTTATAGTCCTAATATCGTTAGTATAAGAGATACGTAATATACATTTTCACAAAATATACATCAATCAAATATGCAATACACAAACGACCTGCACAACTAGGATTGGTGAATCAATTTTCTGACTCGTAGCGCCACGTCACGTAAGATGAGGAAATACAAACACAATTTCCTTAAAACGTTACATGTATGGAGTATTTTTTGAAGCCATTGATAAACCATTAAACAGCATTAGAACTTGTCGTTACATTGTGTTACAATGCGTAAGTAAGAATATGTAACAAAACAGCAAATATAAAGTCATTGTGTTGGTTTCATAACAGCGTTGTAAAGTATATGCGATTAAAATGAAAATTAAAGGTAGACGTTTGTTTACCTCGTAACATTAAATAGGGTATTATTTAAATATAACGTGTCTAAGATTAAAACTTAAAAACCAATAATCACAAAAATTATACAGCGTTAACATTGTCATTACATTCATTACAGTGCTTATGTCAGAATACAAAATAAACTGTTTTGGTGTCACGGCGACGTAATAAAGTACACGAAAATAAATGTCACAATCATAGGTACACAACTGATACAGTGTAACTGGAGCCACCTAGTTAACTTTAATGTTTTAAGGAAGTCATTCAAGGAACGTAAAGGAGAGTATAGGTGAATATGATCCCAAAATCTATAATAGTCTACGTATCATATCGCGGTCATTGTACTGCCGAACGGCTTAAATGTGTGATAAGCGGATAGCTTATACATTAGCATAGGGTACATAGGACCTTCTGGAGGGGGGCGGGCCGCTGCGGATTAGCCGTGCGTGCTGGAGTGCCGTGTTGCGGTGCGCGCGCCGTTCGCCGTCGGGGGTTCGAACCCCCCTCGGCCATGGATGTTTGAGTCGTCTTTAGTATGTGGTAGTTCATAATTAGTTTGTAAGTTTAGGGACTGATGACCCCGCAGTTACGTCCCTTAAGCTTTACAAACATTTGATTTGATTTGGAGGTTGGCGGGGTAGGTGGGGAGGAGGAGTGTAGCTAAGCGGTTGGATTACTTCAACAAAATCACAGAGGTAATCCAAAGTTTCTACTGAATATAAGGCTCTATATAGTATACTTGCACATGAATATATCGTATACGAAACCTTCAGGACCTAAAGTAAACTTGAAATTAATTGAAATGTTCAAATGTTTGTAGAGCTTATGGGACTTAACTACGGGGCCATCAGTCCCGAAACTTACAAACTACTTATGAACTAGCTAAAACTAAGGACGGCACAAACATCCATGCCCGAGGGGGGATTGGAATCCCCGACCGTAGTGGCCGTGCAGACCATGACTGGCGCGCCGCAGTCCACTCGGCCACCGCGGCCGGCTTGAAATTAAGCAGCAATATTAACTGCAATACCAGCTAGTTTCCGTCATATGACTTAGCACTTAGGGTGGAATATGTCTCGTTCTTTACCATCGAACAGTGGGGAGAACAGAGCTTCTCATGATTACTACAACATCTTTCGCTACGGTGAGGGGAGGGAGGGGTGGAGAAGGGTAATATGGGTATCATCACGCTAAGGCTTCAGAATCCCACTTCCCAATAAACACCAGGTCTCCAAAATGTGCCGAACGAAAGCGAGTGACTCTTGGGAACTACGTAGCATGTACAGTTTAAAGCAATAAAGAGCGTGTTTACGTGTTCGTTACGGTTCTCAACAGTGTATTGGTATCATTTATTTCACAGTGTACAGTGTACTAGAACAGTTGTTAGTGCTAATTCTTCAAAATGGATAAGCAAAATACAATGAAACATTAGTGAAAGGAACATTCTCGCAGCTGAAATAGGAGGATGAGTTAGTGATACTAAAACAGTTCTTCTACACTTAGGCCCCGATGACAGTGAGGCGTCATAAAACAAGTGAATTACATAAAACTGCAAAAAGTATGGCTAAATATGATGTAGCACCATCTCAGTAGTTAGAGTTAGCTGCTATCTTCAAGGTACCCGAACACTTACACAAAATGGCCTAATCGATGCTGTGGCCAGTGGTTTTAGAGATAAAATTAAATAAAGTACCCTCTAAAATGAAAAAAAAACGCTGAAACGAAATTGCTTCTTATAATACGACGGTTGGAACTTAAGTTTTCCACATCCTCTAGGTGGTTACCGGGCTGATCCCCGCCTGAGATACACGATTCGCAAACATTTCATAACATCTTATTTTCACACACACGACACTATACGAAGACATTTGGGGCAGACATTCCTTCCTGGGGGGCTTGGGGTGCCGACAGGAAGGGCATCCTAACACCCTGTGAATATTAACATGCCAAATCCAAATAAAAAAGCCGACCCTGAAAGTGCGGGGAGGGGGCTAAAGAGAAAGAAGAAGAATACGAGGGTTGGAACTTAAATAATGGCAACACTGCTGCAATGGAATCTACTATTGTCGCTGATAGCACACGTTGTTGACGTACCTACGTTACTTCCAAATAAATGAACTCGCCTGTCCTACGTCACCGGCGTGCACACAATCGAGGAAGAAATAGCCACTTTTGGGCGAGCGGTCTAACGTAACGGCGTCACTATGTTTTCGAAACAGGAACAACGGAACTGAATCAACATTGAATGTGCCAGAGGTCGTACAGCATGACAATGTCATCAATTTTGTGTCTCGTCGCCGCCGATTGTCCTAGGTGTCGGTGGCCGAGTGGAGAGAGACCGACACAGGGAAAAAGGATACACGCGTGTGCGGGTACGGAGTCTGAGGTGACCAGCCAGTGGGACACCAAAAAATAGAAACACTAAGCTAGATTAGTACAACGTATATACTTAACTTTTACAAGATTGATGACTGCAGACTAGTGTAATGCTGATACATAGTTTAACAAGGTAGAGACCTGCCTACTAATGAGAGTCTTATGTAGTACCTGTCCTATTGCCAAGTGGCCGATACAGTTCAGTGGTGGCCGCGAGCGAGGTTGCAGTAGAGGGCGCTCGTGGCCGACGTCGTAAGAACGCTGCGCCGTGCTTGCATGGCGGCGCGCGGCGAAAGTACATGGCGCGCACTTCAGACTTGTACGACACCACAATCAAGGTCTTCAAGAGGTGTGCGGGGAATCGGCATTGTCGTACAGAGCAGTGGCACGTTTGGTAAAAGCTTTCATCGAAGTTAGGCAAACACACCGTCAATGTGTAGTATTACTGTCCGTTTTTGGAGCATCACCTGCGACCAGCTTTGCGAAAGAACCGGCAACACTTTCTGCACAACCCACCTATCATTTTGCACGACAATGCGTGGGCGCATACAGCTCAAGCTGTGGCTACTCTGTTCGGATGATGGTATTGTAAAGTACTGTACTATCCACCATACTCCCCGGACTAAAGTCCTTGTGACTTTGATTTGATTCCGAAGATGAAAGGACCATTTCGTGGCATTCGCTTCAGATCTGTTCCAGAGATTCGACAGGCAGTAGACCACTCCATTGACACCATCAACAGAACAGGCTCTCCTTACTGTATACTACGCCTTCCACATCGCTGGCAACGGGTTATACACAACGCTGGTGACTACTTTGAAGGACAGTGATAGGTGCAAACATGTATCGGTTTTTTATCGGTTGTTAATAAATAGTTGTCATTTCTTAAGTTCCAATTCTCGAATAATGGATAATAAGGAATTTATAGCATACCTTGACAAAAAGAAGGGATCGACTGGTAGGACACATTCTTAGACATCAAGGAATCGCACATTTGGCACTGGAGAAAAAAGTGTGGGGTAAAAATTGCAGAGGGAGACCAAGAGATGAATACAGTAAGCAGATTCAAATGGATGCGGGTTGTTATTCTTATGAGGAGATGAAGAGGCTTGCTCAGGATAGGGTATGGTGGAGAGCTGAATCAAACCAGTCTCCTGACTGAAGACCACAACAACAACAATCGAACAAGAAAATTATTGTTACAACTCTTTTTTGAGATACACCTATTGCTTTGTTTGTAATTAATGCCTAAATTCGACTGTTGAGTGAGAAAGCACCTCAGTACCTAGCCTTAGAATTTAAACATCTTTCGTGCCATCGTACAATATTCCGCTTATCTAGTACCGTTGTTGTAGCTGTGCCTGTTTATAAAAACTTGCCCTGCTCTCGTCAAACAAGTCGGTCTTCTGATACGTTTAAGTGAAAGTTCAAACACTTTCTTCTGTCATCCTCTTAACCCTTTCGTTCCCAATGTTATTCCTGGACAACAACGTATTAAAAGTTGTTTATACCGCATTTCGTGCATCAATCCTTAAAGTTGCATTTTTGTTGAATAACAACATGCTTCTACGACATTTTGTCGCTTGGTAAGGCGTGTAGCCACTTATGAGGCATTAATCTGTCCATCTTGGAGGTTGTGTTGCTTTGCTGTCTGTACGTTGCTGAGAGTGTGGTTACTTTTATTTTATTACTGCAGTGAATTGTTTTGTCTTTGGTGTTGTGGCGAAGATTATTCTAGCATCATTGTTCTGGCAGTGTTAACTATCAACAAAATAACGTCCAAGTAACAAAATACCTCGTTATAAACGTCTGTGTTATACATGAAAAACATGACATAAAAATCAATATTTCGACCAAAAAATTTAAAATACATATTTTGATGTTTACTGCACTGTATTAATACAAAAAAACATTGAATTTTAATTTTCCCAAAGCTGAATTCATACTGTGGGACTGAAAGGGTTAAAAACTTTCCCATAAACTCGCGTAGACTGTCAACTTCCTCTCTGTCTAATAGTAAAACTAATACGCTTCTCTCCCTAATTTCTCTTCCTCTTCCTTCTTTCGCCATAAATCACGCCACATGCTCTTCCGTTATATTTTATAATCTGCATTTTGTTATACTAACTTTTTCCTCCGTCTTCTACCACTTCCTCGATGACCATTGTCGTGAGCAGCTATAATTAAAACCCTACCGTTCTGTAAATCTGACATTTTATTGTTACTTATCAAATACGAATATAAACTGTGAGATATATTTTTCTGTTACCTGTACTGTTTGAAATGTCTCATTTCTCTAGATACAGTATGACTACTGTAATATTGGCATTGTGAAATATGTAGATGGCCTGGTTAGGTGTAAGAGAGAGAGCCCGATGGCCCTAATCTTGTCAGGTTAAATAAGTGAGTAAATAAAAAAATATCTCGAACCTACGTAACAGAAAATCCAAGAGTAGTGATATCCCAAGTTGCAATCCCAGCATACGCCACTGCAAATCCAGCAGTTTTTTTGTTCTAGTAAGTTTCCAGTTCCGTCATAAAGAGTGCGGTGTGTTTTGCCTATGCTACAAGAGAGAGAGTGGCCGTAATTGGCAGTGGTGCGCTGGCGGCACGTAGGGCGGCCCATTTATCAGGCTGACTGGCTGGCCGCGGCATCAGCACGCTCATTAGTCAGTCTTATCTGCGACATCACGGCCCACCTAGCAAGCCCCGGCCACATCGCTCAGCTTACCGCGCACACCTCCCTACGAGACGTATGCTGCATGTCGGAAGCCCAGATAGCCTTCCAGAATAGAGAGTCAAACAGGGCGTTACAATGACGTGTCACGGCAGTGCGTCACAAGACTGCGTTGCCGTGTATTTCACTGATGAATTTTAGACACTCCAACATAAAGGGAGCGAACTGGCGGGCTATTTAACACTATGCGTCCGTGTTAGGGATACGCGTGGCTCAAATCCCCGTCCCATCATCATCAGTCAACATTTCTGTGGTTCGCGTGAATCATATAAGCATCGATCCCTTAACAAGGTCATCGTCGAATTCCGTAAACTGAGCCTTCCAATGTAATGTTCGCCATCCCACCATCCGCCCACCTGCAGACTCCACATTCCCTGCAAAAGAGATTTCAACAGACTGCCTCCAGCATACCGACGTATACCAAATGTACGCAACCCTACACTATCCACCCCACACCCTACACGCACCACCCTCTCCGTATGTCTCACGCCGCGGTGGAGTAGCTGAGCTGTTTAAGGCGCTTTGCTGCGGAGCGCGCGGTTGCTCGTCGTCGGAGGTTCGAGTCCTCCCTGGGGCATGGTTGTGTGTGTGTTGTCCTTAGGTTAGTTTACCTAGGATTAAGTAGTCTGTAAGCTACGGACTGATGACCACGCGCCGGCCGCGGTGGCCGCGGGGACTGAGGCGCTTCAGTCACGGTCTGCACGGTCACTACGGTCGGGGGTTCGAATCCCCGGTCGGGCATGGGTATTTGTGCCGTCCTTAGTCTTAGTTAGTTCATAAGTAGTTTGTAAGTTTAGGGACTGATGACCCCGTAGTTAAGTCCCATAGACTATACAAACATTTGAACATTTTTTTTTTATGACCACGCAGTTTGGTCCGATAGATTTACAAACATTTCAACATTTTCTTATGTCTCACCTACTTCACTATCCCTTATCTAACTACCCCCATTTCTTCTCCTCAAATTTCTAGTTCGCAATACAAGTCACTTGTCTTTCCTTGTCCCCCACCGAGCGAGGTGGTGCAGTGATAACACACTGTACTCATATTCAAGAGGGTGGTGGTTGAAATCCACCTCCGGCCATCCAGATTTCGGTTTTCCGTGACTTTCCTAAATCACTCCAGGCAAATGCCGGGATGATTCCTTTCAAAGGGCGGGACCGATTTCCTGCTCCATCCTTACCCAAACAATCCGAGTGTAGGCTCCGCCTATAATGACCACGCTGTCGACGGGACGTTAAACACTAATCTTCCTTCCTTTCCTTGTCCCCCAACAGCGACTCCAATGTATATCTACACAATTACCCTGTGAATTGCATTTAAGTGCCTGGCAGAGGTTTCACTGAATAGCTTTCATAATATTTCGCCGTGGCGGAATAGCGGTGCGCATTATCGGGCCTTGCTACTATGAGCGCGACCGTTCGAGGTCGGAGGTTCGAGTCCTCCCTCAGGCTACGGGTTGTGTGTGTTGTTTTTAGGATACGTTAAAAAAATGTTCAAATGTTTGTAAATCTATCGAACTCAACTTCTCGGTTATTAGTCCGTATATTACAAACTACTTACACTAAGGTAAACTAACCTAAGGACTACACACACACACACACACACACACACACACACACACACACATGCCCGAGGGGGACTTTACAAACATTTGAACATTCGATCATAATATTTATCTACCGTTCCATTCTCTAATATCGCGCGAAAAAAGGATACCTAAATCTTTCCTTTTTCGATCTGATTTCTCTCATTTTATTAAGATGATCACGTCTCTGTCTACTCTATCTAGGTGCATGCTAACAATGTACGTTCACATTCGGAAGAGAAAATTGGTGAAAGTAATAACACAAATAGATCTCGCGGCAATGAATGACGCCGTTCTTTTAATGCTTTCCATTCCAACTCGTGCATCGTTTCTGTGACACTCTCTCCCCTTTGTTGCTATAAAACTCAACTAGATGTTCATCTCTCATTTTTTTTCTATGTCCCATCTGATAAGGATCCCACACTGCGCAGCAATATGCCAAAATAGGATGGGAAAGTGTAGAGTATCCAGTTTCTTTAGTAGAATCGTTACCTAAGTGTTCTACCAATGAAACGCAGCCTTTAATTCGCGTTCCCCATGATATTTTATGTTTGTTCCTTACGATATTAATTGTTCGTAACTGTAATTCCCAGGCATTTAGTTGAATATATGGCCTTCAGACTTGACTGATTAATCGCGTCAGTGAATTTCATTTAGTTCTTTTATGGATGCCATTATAGTTTTAATTATTTAAGATCAATTGCTAATTTTCAGACCATGCAAATATCGAAATGGTTATGCAGTTGCTTTTGATATTCTGATGACTTTAATAATCGATAAACGACAGCATTATCAGCGAACACACAAAGAAACCTGATCATATTGTCTTCTAAATCTTTTATAAACACATCGTACCAGTCCTCCATTCTCATCACCACTATTCTCCTATCTCCCTCCACAGCCACCTTTCCTTTCACCAACAACACCAGAGCAGTTCCTTCTAGTTTTAGTGAAAGTGGATATTCTCCTTTTTAGATAAATTCGTCTTCTGTCTTGTCACAGTCCTATTGCCTGGGCGTTACAAGAATTTGAGTTTACGGTTAAGCATGTCCCTGGCAAAACGAATGTCATAGCTGACGCTCTGACAAGGTCATCTGTGGGCATACAAGGAGAGGAGTGTCATCCTTTAGAGGAACAGCACTTCCTCTTCGACATGAAACAGGAGGCGTTCGAAAATTACGTCACGGCTTCACTCAAAGACATTGCAAGAGAGCAAGACAAGGATCCTGATCTTCGCGCAGTAAAAGAGAAATGGAGGTAAAGGCAGAATCCTACCATTAGACAGTTTTACCTGGTACACATAGGGATACTTTTCTACCGTGAAGAGGGTCAAGATGGTTCGTGGAGACTCTGCATCACGAGTGAACTGATTAATAAGGTAATTTGGCACACCCATCTAAGATATGCGCACTTCGTGTGTCAAAAAAATGTTCAAATGTTTGTATAGCTTATAGGACTTAACAACGGGGTCATTAGTCCCTAAACTTACAAACTACATATGAACTACTTACGAACTAGGACGGCACAAATATATATGCCCGAGGGGGGATTCGAACCTCCGAGTGTAGTGGCTGCCGTGCAGATCGTGACTGGAGCGCCTCAGTCCCCTCGGCCACCGCGGCCGGCCTTCGTGTGTCCATACGCTGCGCATAGTGTGCCATTTTGCTAACATGGAGTGTAGGAGCCGCAGAGTACTGGCAGTATGCCGTCAAGGTTAGGAGGCAAAACATGCTACAGTGACGATGCTAGGAACTTTACACCCCATAATCCCCAAAGGATTACGAATCTCGGTGCGGTCAATCTGTTGGGTCAATTGCCAAGTACCAATCGGGGTTATTGTGTGTTTGTGGCGGTCGAGCTCACCTCTAAGTACGTCACCCTCACGCGCCTGCGTAGGGCGACAGGCCTAACTGTGAGCAAGGCACTAAGACCTGACTTTCTAACGGAAGTAGCGTAAGTCGACTAAATCATTTCTGATAATGGCCTGCAATTCCGCTCGGCGAGGCCATAGAATCAAAGCTATTTATGCGTCAGCAAGGCATCCGCAATCAAGCCCTGCGGAAAGGATAATGAAAAACTTGGGCAACCTGTGTCGCCTTTACTGCGCCAAGAGACACGCAACAAGGGGCGTGTTTTTAATGACTTTCAGGAAGTCATGAACGAGGTGCAACATGGTGCAACGCAGATGGCACCCGTGACAGTTCTTAAGAACATCTGGCCACAGACCCTTATGCAGGAGATTGTGGCATATCCTCCTACAAAGAGACGGCCGCCGAGGAGACAAATAGTTGACCTTTCCCAAAGTCGGATACGTCGGGTAGGACAATGCAAGAAAGAGAAGTGGGACCAAAGGAAAGGCATTTCAAGTGGGCGAGAAAGTGCCCCTGAAGAATTTTCGTCTATCAAATAAGCAGAGGAAGTTTTAGCACAAATTTTACCCTGTCTATGTTGGACCTCTGAGGATAAAACGTATGGCCCACTTCAATGCAGAGGAGCTTGAGAGGCTGAAAACAGGACAATAGATGGGGGTGCACTCCACATGCCATCTCAAGCCATTCATTGAGTGATCCGGTATCTTTAAGATGTAGTTTGTAAGCTTAAGGGTTAAGAAAGAATACGCTATTTCAAGTAGTCATAGGAGTATAATTTTATTTCCTTTTCGTAATGTAGTAACGTAAGTTTTTGTTAAGAATAACACGTATTTTGGATCTATGCTTTCTCATGTAAATATCCCGATAGGCCCATTAAGCAATATCGCTCGTTAATGTTTAACATGTTTTATTTGTGCATTTATTACTATACTTATTAATGTATCTACCTTATGTTTTATTTGTCTTAAGCGTACACTGTGTATGTTTTTCTTTAACTTGTTTCTCTTGTACATAGTGTGTGTGTGTGTGATTATGTACGTTTCGTGTTCAACCGATTCCCTGCTCTAGCTAACTCTGCAATATTTTTTTATTCTTTTTGTTGATTTCAAGTTGAATTTTTTGACGCTGTTGACGTGAAGTTGTGTTTCATGCTCGTTGTCCACCACTAGTAAGCAACTGGTTGTAGTAGCGTCTTTTTGTTTCTCTTTCGTGGTGCATTTTGCTTGGACAGCAGCCCTGTCTTTCTACGAGGTGTCACAACAACCAGCATCAATTGACGAACCCAGGGCGTTGCAGAACCTACCCAAGAAGTTCCTCGTCCACTTCCTACTTGTGGTGTCGCACAAGTATGAAGTGCGCGCCACGTACTTTCACCGCGCGCCACCATGCACGCACGGCGCGCCGTTCTTACGTCAGCCACAAGCGCCCTCTGCTATAAACCTGCTCGTGGCCACCACTGAACTGCATCTGCACTTGGGAATCAGATAGGCACCAGTTATTAAGACTTGGCTATCGGACAGGCACTAGGAATCATCAGTAGGCAGGCCTCTATCTGAACTATGTATCAACATTATACTAGTCTACTGCTCTCCAAGTTAAGAAAAGTAATTTTTCTTGAAATATATCTCTTATACTAATCTAGCTTAGTGTTTCCAGTTTCTGCTGTCCCACTGGCTGGTCACCTCCGCACGTTTTGTTCGCTCAGGGTGGCCTGCCAGAGCCAAAGACATTGAGCGGCCTCTGGTTCGACGTTATTTTGCATAACGTCATGCATTATCTTTAAGTCAGGGTGTTCTGTTGTTACATACTGACAACGACCAAACAAGAGTGATTAATCCTCGTTCCCTGCAACGAGAAGTGTTACGCCTCCTGCATCAAGGACATTGGGGTATTGTTAGCACAAAGCAACTGGCCAGACGTCATTGTACCTGGGTTCGTATGTACGCCCAAATAGAGAGCATGACGTCACAGTGTACTGTTTGTGCGGAGCATCAGGCGGCTCCTCCGCAACGTTTCTCAGACTGGCCACGCTCCAAGGGACCATGGCAACGTTTACACATTGACTTTGCCGGACCTTTCTGGACTACGCGCTGGTTAATCGTTGTAGACGCTTTCAGCAAGTTTCCTTTTGTGATTGCCATGAACTCAACGACAGCGTCTAGTACAACCAGTGCCTTAACATCAGTGTTTTGCATCGAAGGTTTGCCTGAAACTATCGTCAGTGACAATGGACCTCAGTTTGTTAGTGAGGAATTTCAACAATTTTGTCGTGTGAATAACATCCAGCACATCACCTCCGCACCTTTTCACCCTCAGTCCAATGGTGAAGTGGAACGTTTCGTTCGAACATTCAAGTCTCACATGGAAAAGATGAAAGGTCAGTACTCCAGGCAGCAAGCTCTTCAAATTTTCCTGTCTACGTATCGGTGCATGCCACGTGACGGCCCGTCTCCTGCCGAGCTGCTACACGGCAGCCGTCACCGCACTCTCCATCAGCTGCTGCACGCACCGAGTTGGTTCGTATGGCGCTTCGCGTTTTCAGGTTTCGACGCCGGTGCTGTACAAGGTGTTTGCTGGACGTACGAGATGGATGCCTGGCACCATTCAACGCGTGCTCGGTCGCAATATGTTTGTTGTACGTTCTTCCACAGGTTCGGAGCTGCGGCGCCACGCAAACCAATTGCGCCTACACAGGCCGCGCGATCCTGTCTCTGGTTTCTTGATTCCAGACCCATTTCATCGCCAGGGAGCACAGCCACATGGCTTGCCAACGGGCCCAGTGTCCCCGGACTACGATATCGTCCCCATGGAAGTCGACGCGCCTTCGACGCAGACGTCCCCATCGCTGTCGCCGCAGCAGCTGACTGCGTCACCGAGAGGGACTCCCGGACCGTGCGTGCCGCCCCAGCCCGGGCCACGCACCTAAGAAGAAGATGACCTGCTCCCTCGGGGCGGGGGTGTGCGCCCTTCCCCTCGTTTTGGTGGGTTTCCCGTGGGAACGCAAAGTGGGTACCGGGGCGCGGACGGCGTCTCGATCCCAGCCTCAGCTACGACGCCCGTCCCACCAGTAACGCCCCCACCCAGGCCCTCCTCCCACTGCCGTCGCCGTGGGCCTCAGCCCTACGCCACGACGGCGCGGCGGTTTGGGGGGGAGTTGTGTGGTGTCGCATAAGTATGAAGTGCGCGCCACGTACTTTCGCCGCGCGCCACCATGCACGCACGGCGCGCCGTTCTTACGTCAGCCACGAGCGCCCTCTGCTATAAACCTGCTCGTGGCCACCACTGAACTGCATCTGCACTTGGGAATCAGATAGGCACCAGTTAAGACTTGGCTATCGGATAGGCACTAGGAATCATCAGTAGGCAGGCCTCTATCTGAACTATGTATCAACATTCTACTAGTCTGCTGCTCTCCAAGTTAAGAAAAGTAATTTTTCTTGAAATATATCTCTTATACTAATCTAGCTTAGTGTTTCCAGTTTCTGCTGTCCCACTGGCTGGTCACCTCCGTACCTGCACACGCGTGCACCCTTTATTCCTGTGTCGGCCTCTTTCTACTCGGCCACCGACACCTTCGACAACCGGCGGAAACGAGACACAAAACTACTGACCACGTTTACATTTCAGGAAGGAGAATTGTCACCAGCCACGAGACGTCGATTACACCTGTTCTTTAAGTTTCAGATAGTGTTCAAATAATCTGCCACGCACACAAGGCGACAGACCAGTCCCTGCAGCAGCTGTTATAACGTCTAATGAGGGAGTATGCGTAGTAGATAGTCGTATTTTCTTTATTTCCTTCTCAGTTGTGATGGCCACTATCATGGACTGAGTCGTTCTAGTCAGTCTTCCTGTAAAGACCAGTACTAATTCTTGTAGCGTAGCTCGCTATCTACGAAAGACTAATGTAGTAACTGCATGTGGACGCATGCCTTCTATCTGCCGGCACACACTCACATCACAACAGATACATGCACATGATTAGGTTTAGACATTTTTTTAAGGCTTTAGGCTATTCTCGCAGAATAGACTGCAAAAAGGTAAAAGGTCCCAGATGGGACAGACACTTGAGTAGTTATGGATAATTCTTTAGACACATTTACAAAATGTACACACAGACACCTGACCCCAAACTAACTCTTTTATACACATGCCACACGCTCACCAGGATTTATAAACGTACCATCAGTACCATTATTCTTGATACTTATGTATTTGTAATAATTTTGTTTCCAAAATTGGACATTGGAACTTTTCTTTGAACAGTTTATTTGTATCTGTGCTGTATTTGGGTTGTTTTATTTCTGAAATTTAATATATAAATTTTTAACACACTTTATTTGCATTTATGACACCATTTCCAAGGACACATGCTAAATCTAAGTACACCAACGTTTTACACATGTAACACAATATCTATTAGTTAAATATTTCTGTTTTTTACCTCCTGTTGTGGCCACCTTATTGTTACTGAGTAATACCACATTGTCTATACATTTAATTTCCATTTGTTTATCATGTTTATGTGTCTTATCACCATGTACACAGTGTACAAATAACACGTTAGTATTTTAAGCGCACACTTTTTAAAGATGTTACACTAAATATAGTGTATATGTACATTTTTGTGGGGTTTTCATTTATTTTAAATTTCCTATTTTTGATTTCTGAAATAATAAGTGTTGCCGCACGTTAATGTGCAAACCTTAGAGTGTGTGAGTGGGTATTTTGTAAATAAATGGAGAAGGGTCCATCACTGAGACAGTTTCCATCCTCAGGGGTCGGAGAATTGTTCACTTATGGCCCACATGAAAGGCCTAAGTGGGTAAGGATTGTAATATCAACGCAGAGTGTATGAGTGGGACCCTTAGTGTGAATGAAGGCGCTGAACTTTAAAGTAAATTCAGTAGGTTAATAAGTGACTGGCAAAAACGTAGATTTCTTTTCGTCCGTGTCACACCACTGTTCCTAGGAATGACACTCTCTATATTGAACTCCAGCGCGAGTGGAGGGTAGTGAAAATCGTCGCGAAATGCCTGCCAGGGTGATTTTAAATGACCCTAGATCCCCTCGGCCGTCAGGCTCGCGCTCCCCATGCCGAGCCCCCTCCTAAGATAGTCCATGATTACGCTCGCGCCGACAGGGATGCCTACCGTCGCTCCATAGACACCCAGGTCGCCAGCCACCTCTGACTCTCCACACCCCCGCCGATATTGAACGCGCCGCTTCCTCCTTACTCCAGACCGTTGCTGACGCCGTCCACTCCCACATCCCTACCAAAACCATCCAGCCACACCGTCTCTCTCCCGCACAACTCCTACAAGTACTGCCAAGCCTTACACCGCCTAACTCACAGTCACTCCGCTCCCCACTACCCACCACTCCTCCATAGTCGCTTTTCTTTCCCATACAACGCCAGCAAGGCAAACCACTTCGCCACCCACCTCGCTGATATCTTCTCCATCCCTGACAATACCAGGTTTGATTACTCCTTCTTCCCAGACCTCCATGAGCGAACCAGTACCTCCATCCCGCCGCTCGCTTCCGGCTTTCAGTACTTGGACAGCATCCCCACCCCCCACAGAACTTAACACTCCGATCACTACCCTTGACATCAAAACAACACACCACACAAAACGCAACACAGATCCTGGCCACGACCGCCTGACCTACAGGCACCTTCGAGCCTGCCCCCGTTCTTTCCACATAGCCCTTGCTTTCCTCTATACTGTCATCCTATACACCGTATTCTCCAGAACTGTGGGATACCTCCCGTATCCTCATGTTTCTTAAACCCAGCAAGCCGCCCTCTGACACCTCATCTTATCATCCTATCAGCCTCACCTCGGTGTTCAGCAAGGTCCTGGAAACCATCATGTCCCGCCGCATCCACCAGCATTTCCTTCAACACCAGCTCCTTCTCCTCTCCCAATGTGGCTTCCGGACTTTCTTCTCTGCTGATGACCAACTCCTGCGCGTTACACACCTCCTTTCCGTCCAGATGAACTCCTGTCGTGCCGCTATCATCGTTTCCCTCCACATCGAGAAGGCCTACGACTGTGTATGGCATTCTGGTGTCTTTTTCAGGCTCCAACTCTACGCCCTTCCTGTTAATTATATCTGATTCATCGCTTCCTTTCTCGCATGCCGTCCATGCTATGTCACTGTTAATAATTCCGACTCCCGTTTGTTTTACTCCTCCACCGGGGTGCCCCAGGGCTTCGTCCTCTCTCCCCTCCTCGACCTCATTTACTCGACTGACATGCCGCAACCCCAGCCTCCTGTCCACCCCCTGCAATATGCTGATGACACCGCCTTCCTAGGCCTTGCCCCTTCACTCACCTGTTTCCAACACCTCCTTCAATCCCATCTCTCTGAATTCTCCACCAGTGGCTCCTCACCGTTAACCCCACCAAATCCCAGGCAATCATCACAGGTTACACCAACCCGTCCTTCCATCATCGCAACCTCTGCCTTATGCTCCATGACCGCCCCATCCCACAAACTAAATCCCTGAAGTACCTGGGCCATACTCTCGACCGCTCCCTTTCCTGGAAACCTCACCTTCAAACAGTCAATGATAAGCCCTGTCCCACCTCAACCTCCTCAAACTCCTTTCTGGCCAGACATGGGGACTCGACCCTTCCACCATCCTCTTCACCTACCATTCCATCATGTGTCCTATCCTACGCTGCTTCCACCCTGCTTGGGTTTCCGCTCCCCTGACCACTACATCTCTCTCCAGGTCCTTGAACGGCATGCTCTCCACTTCACTTAACGCATCAGTCTCCCCTCCCCCACGGGGATCCTTTATGACCTTATTCCTTTCCCACATCTGCTCAAGTTCCTCGAACACCTCCGCCTCCATTACGTAACCCGCAAACGTGACTCCCAGCACCCATTTCCATCGCATCTCTTGCTGCATCCTGGGCTTCTGCCACGCCAATACCTTGTTATCCCTCCCTCCCTTCACCTACACACTCTCCACATTCTCTCCGAGGGTAACTTCCGTCACCTCCCCCTCCTGGATGACGCCCTCCATCCTGACATGTACCCATCCTATCAACCGTAGTCCTTCTCCATATTTGTGCACTCCTTCTTCTTCCCCTTCCCATCCAACTCCTTCCCATGCTTCGCTTCCCTCCTCCTCCATCCCTTGGAGTCCTTGCACCTTCCTTCCCTATCTCCTCTACCTCTTCCCTTCCCATCCCTTCCCTCCACGCCTCCCCTCCCTCTCTCCCTCATCCTCTGCGGGTTACCTGTGCCTGACAGTTTTAATAGTGCACCGTCATTGTTGAAGTTTCAGTGCTAGTGATCAGTGTTCAATGTTTCAAGATTTAAAACGGCAGCAACCGCCGAGTAGGCAGAATACTGTGTTACCATGTGCTTTTAAATGTGTGCTCTGGTCATCGTCTACTGTCCTCCAATGACTGTTTTAATTTCTGAAAGTTTTAACTCTGCATATATGTGTGTTTTAACCACCGCGGCTATTTTAACTTTTGAATGTGTATTTTTAAATTCTTTGTTTTCTGTATAAATATCCATTTGTTCATCTCCTGTAAAGTTATTAATTCTGCCATTATAAATGACCGTTCCATGTGTTCTGAGAATTGAAAAATCTGTACAACCGATCACCCGAAGAGCAGCACTGAAGCTGCTGTCAGCCTGCCACCACAGGTGGCTTTAAAATATCAATAAAGAAAAAAAAAATTTTTTCCGGTAGCTAAACGACGAGAATTGATTTTCAGTGCACCATATACAAAACTGCTATGCGACAATTTTTTTTACTTACTTTTATCTGAATTCTGTCATCTGGAAATTATTATGAATAGATGTGAATCTAGTCTTCAGCGGAGTATCCTATATGCAGAAACGAAATTTCATTGCAGATTGAATTGAGAATAATCAGCCAGAAAATTTCATCAGTAACATTGGTGAAATTCGTACACGCTCGTTTCTCCTCGAAAGGAAGAAAGAAAAAAAGAGATTTTAGGGCATTAGCAGAAAATATGGGAGATACCCCAGAAAAATACACATTCAGTTAATGAGCAGAACTTTTTCCACATATAGTACTAATCATAAAAATTTGAAACACATTTACTGGATGTAAAAATTCAACAGGCTGGACACAATCTGCATATGTATTTTTTCTGACTATTTTATGTCTCTTCTATGTAAAGTTAATTCGTTATAATTCCTTCCTTCTGTGGAGAAATGAACGTCCACGAATTGGACTAATGTTATTGATGAAACTTCCGGGCAAACTAACCGCATTTTAACCTGCAAGGATATTTCGTTTCAGCATTCTGGCCAGTGAAAGGTGGGAATTATTATGCAATAGCTATTATTGGTGTATATAATTAATTTCATACATCTGTAACAAGAACAAGTCTTCTGGCCCGGACTATATACCCATTAGATTTCTATCTGATTATGCTGAAGCGATAGCTCCTTACATAAAAGACATATACAACCGCTCTCTCAAAGAAGGATCTGTACTAAAAGATTGGAAAGTTTCACATGTTACATCTATATTCAAGAAAGGCAGTAGGAGTAGCCCACTAAACTACAGGCCTATTTCACTGACGTAAATTTGCAGCAGGGTTTTGGAACATATCATGTATTCAAACATTATGAATTATCTCGAACAGAATCATCTATTGACCCAAGGTCAACACGGATTTAGAAAATATCGCTCATGCGAAACACAACTAGCTCTTTAATCACACGAAGTGATGAGTGCTATCGACAAGGGTTCGAAAATCGATTCTGTATTTCCTGATTTCCAGAAGGCTTTCGACACCGTACTTCACAAACGGCTTTCAATCAAATTGCGTGATTATGGTATATCGCCTCAAATTTGTGACTGGATAGGTGATTTCCTGTCAGAGAGGACACGTTTGTAGTAATTGATGGTAAAGCATCGACTAAAACAGAGGTCATATCGGGCGTTCCACAGGGTAGTGTTATTGGTCCTCTGCTGTTTCTTATTTACATAAATTTGGGATAAAATCTAAGTAGTTCTATTAGGTTGTTTGCAGATAACGCCGTCATTTACCGTCTAGTAAAATTATCTGAAGATCAAAACCAACTGCAGAACGATCTGTATAAGATATCACTATGGTGTAAATAGTGGCAATTGGCTCTAAATAATGAGAAGTGTGAAGTCGTCCACATGAGTACGAAAAGAAATCCGTTAAACTTTCTTTACAAGATAAATTAATCAAAGGTGAAGGCCGTAAACTCCACTAAATGCTTAGGAATTACTATTAGTCAGACTTAAATTGGAAAGAACAAGTAGATAATGTCGTGGAAAAGGCGAACTAGAGACTGCGTTTTATTGGAAGAACCATTAAAAGATGCAACAGAACTACAAAAGAAACTGCATACACTACGCTTGTCCGTCCATTTTTGGAGTATTGCTGCCCAGTGTGGGATCCTTATCAGGTGGGTTTGACGGAGGACATCAAAAGAGTCTAAAGAAGGGAAGCTCGTTTTGTATTATCACGATACAGGGGAGACAGCGTTACGGAAATGATACAGGATCTGGGATGGAAATCATTACAACAACGGCGCTTATCGCTGCGCGTGGGCTACTTACGAAACTCCAATCGCCAACATTCTCTTCCGAATGCGAAAATATATTGTTGACTCCCACATAAATAGGTAGAGAAACAGTGCTCGAATGGAGATATTCAGATGTTCTTTCTTCCCGCGCGCTATTCGAGAATGAAATGGGAGTTAAATAATATAAAGGTGAACCCTCTGCCAGGCACTTAAATATAATTTGAAGAGTATCCCTTGTAGATGTATCGACAGTTCACACAATTCACAATTCAAAATAAAATGATGATTCAGATTTGCTTATTATAAATTACAGATGACAGAAAACATAACAGTGAAATAAAAGTGAGTAAAGTAATTCGTCAGGGAGTAGATTCGAGCACGAGTCACTTCACATAGCAATCCGGTGGTCTACTCACCAGGATAGCAGTATAAGTTAACTAATTATCCTAATATACATTTTCATACCAGCATCTTATGCCATAATGATTTATTTTTCCGTTTATTGAATTAAATTTCATTTTATGTACTTTCTGATCAAATAGAAAACACATACAGAGGATGTAACAAGTCCGACGACTACTAAAATACGCTGCTATTATTTTCCCGTCAGGAAATGGTTGCGTCTGACATCTAGAGGCAGCACTAGGTACTTTTTTCTCTGTCGTCTGTGACTGCAACTCTCGCGACCCAAGGAAGCTCAGGATTTAACGGCCAGTGTTGCAAGTACTTGCTGAAGAGTTTCCATCATCGTCACGTTATGAGATAAGCAAGTGCAAGTACTTGCTGAAGAGTTTCCATCATCGTCACGTTATGAGATAAGCAAGTGCAAGTACTTGCTGAAGAGTTTCCATCATCGTCACGTTATGAGATAAGCAAGTGCAAGTACTTGCTGAAGAGTTTCCATCATCGTCACGTTATGCGATAAGCAAGTGCAAGTACTTGCTGAAGAGTTTCAATCATCGTCACGTTATGAGATAAGCAAGTGCAAGTACTTGCTGAAGAGTTTCCATCATCGTCACGTTATGAGATAAGCAAGTGCAAGTACTTGCTGAAGAGTTTCCATCATCGTCACGTTATGAGATAAGCAAGTGCAAGTTTACAATGTCATGCACAAAAATAAGAGCAGACGCTCGTGCACAAAAATAAGAGTAACCGCTAGCGTCATGCCATTTAGTTCAAGAGAAAAAGGGGTGTTCGAGAAAAGAAACTGGTGCAGAGACGTACATGTTTAAGTTTTCAACAAATATTATTGAATGATTTCATTGACTCAAAATACTCCCACTTAGTAGTATAAATGTAATCCGCACTTCGACCAGTTTTTCCTTTCGTCATTTCGTTTAATTCTTGACCATATTTCGTGCGTAAATTATGTTTTTCTTTTCTTTCATTTTTTTTCGTATTGTTTCGAAATCTGTCGCAATATTTTCTGTTTTTGAAGTCCACGTCTTTTGCATCCCTAAATTGTGCGAAGCACTCAAATTTCTGTATCAACAGCTACGTTTCTTCGCAATTCCACACGCAACACAAAACTTTTTCAAGTGGAATAAAAACTTTCAGCAAATGGCAAGTTTGTTAAATGGTTGCTACAGTCGCACGAAACTGTTACCCCTGACATGTGGAAGCTACTTCTGCAAGTTGATCTACGGTCGGGGGTTCGAATCCCCCCTCGGACATGGATGTTTGTGTCGTCTTTAGTATAAGGTAGTTCATAAGTAGTTTGTAAGTTTAGGGACTGATGACCCCGCAGTTAAGTCCCTTAAGCTTAACAAACACTTGAACATTTTTGCAAGTTGATGAAACTTGAAGAAGTCAACTTGCTGCGGGTGTTTCCACGTTAATAAAACTTGCAGAAGTAGCTTCTACAAGCGACTTGAGGAAGTTGACTTGCTAGTGGATACCCGCCTTTAGGCTATTCTGAGGCTATTCTGGCAGCGCCACTCTTGGCCAAATGTCGGCTAGCAAAGTGTGGCTTCGTGCGCGTTTTAGCATACCCTTGGCTACCAATGAGCCGGTAAATCTCATTCCGTTAGGCGGTAACTTCTAGAGACGAGCAGGTATTTACAGCCCCTTCTGTTGGCTGCGATCTGTAGAATGCACGGGGGCTAATTAATCAGTCGACAGTGGACGCCTGGTCATAATTATATCGTTTTACTCCTTGTAGTTGTGCTAATATTCAAGTTGCATAACATGAATGTCTGTAGTTTGTTATTGAATAGTAAGTTGGTGAGTTCGTTGGATGTAGGGGTAAGGCACTGCTGTACTGGAGAGAAGTTGCCTAGAACGAACACCCAGAGAATGTAATGAAGAGAATTTGTTTAAACCCTTGTAAGGAGTCAGGAATTTCCCACCTCCTTCCATTTTATTTTCATATGCATAATCAGATTCTACTCGTCATTCCGATTAATTTGATACCTCGCACATCATATTTGTTAAAGTAGTCGTAATTGTACTTAAAGAAGGCAACTGCTTTTAATGTATTTTGTCAGGCTGGAGCTCACGGGTTACACACACATTTTAATGGCGTGACCGAAGCCCACTTTCCGCGTCGCCAGAGAAGCGCAGACGGTGCCTCGATGTGGCGTGCGCCTACCGTAAAAGCTTTTAGCGGGACAACAGAATGTTTTTGTTTTGCTGTCTGCCACTCGGGACGGTCCAGCCAATCACCGCCCGTCACACATGTTTTTACGTGGGGACCAGGCGACGGAAAAATACGTTAGCGCATGTGTGAACGGAGTTGCGTGCAAGGAAAAAAAGAAATGATTTCATTGGCTGATGGAAAAATGTGGGAGGACCCACGTGTTATTGCGCCTCTTTTTGGCTACTGGAGGACAGGTGCAACTTGTTTGCAATTGCGCAAGAATTGCAAAAGATATAGGCAAGCTGCAGAGCCAGAGAGCAGTTATGTCTTCCCCGTGCATGTCATGAAGGGCGAGACGAGGGAACACTGAGACATTTTTTAAATGACTTGATGTGGTTTCGTAGAGGTGGGTGCTAAGTGTTGTCCCACATACATAACGTGTGATTAACGCACAATCACAGAGCGGTGAACACTTTGCCAGTCCACATTTTCGTTATTTAAACGTCTGCAGACGATTTTGAGTGGCAACTTCTGGTGTTGCAGAATTAGCGTACCCTGACAATTATAGTTTCGACTAGGGAAGAAAATAGCCAGCCTTGGCTTCACCAAGAACCATAGAAAGTGTTGGCGGATTCAGTTCAACTGTGATAAAAACCAGCTAATTTTTATAGGTTTCAGATACGCAGCAGACACCGGCAGACAACACGGTGAAGGTTATTTGTGCACATACAACGCAACTTTAAAAATATTCCTTGAGCAGGATAGGTGCACGCTAACACCAGTGCAACATTATACTTGACATTAAGGCAACAGCTCCTCAGACACTCAAACTAGTTTTCGTCTTTTGATAATTATTTTCTTTTCTTTGTGGTTTTGAGTATCGGTGCTGTCATGCCATTAGGAAGAGCAGAGCCCCTAGCTAGCAGACTACCAGATCGACGTTCGAGCAGAACAGGCAGCGGCAGACCAGGCGTTTACAAGAGACGCCGGCTGTGAATTTTAAACATCGACCAGACAGGAAGAGTCGATCTTAAAGTCAAAGATGTAAACAGGGCACTATATTTTGCAGGGGTCGCTGACACCGCACTTGTACAATCGAGGATCCCTCCGCCGACTACTGATTGGCCGCAATCCGCTATATCTAGATGAGACATCGACGCTAACGCCAGTTCGCCGTGAGTCACGCTGACAGCCACGACAACTTCGAGGACCGTCTACTGCCGACCTACGCCTGCATATTGGACTTCTACACGTGTGTTCGCCGGGATTGTGTTAATTCTGTTCCCACTTCGGGCTTCTACTTTCCTACAGATTGATATACCTAATAACGACTTGGACTTTGTGATTCTGGGCTGGTGCCCGAGTTCTCTGGACTGAGTGAAGTAGTGTTTTCTTTTGTGCCTTTCAAGGAATGGACCTTAACTTTTTTTTGTTAACAGTGAACATGGACGAATGTTCATCTAGACTTCTATGTTGTGAATAAACTGTTATCGGAAGTTTTGTGTTGTATTAGTCACAACCCAAGTGGCGCAGGTAAATAGTGAACCGAGTGTTACAGTACGAAATCAATATGTCAACCGAATAAGCCTTATGCGTGGTGCTGGAAGGGATATGCCGCCAGTTTGCGGAACAACAGAAGGAATTAAGCCTCCAATTCCAGGTCAGACAACAGCAGATGTTGGAAAAATTACTTGGACGTTGTTTCTCTGCTTCAACCCCGGCGTTCGACGAGGAATCCGAAGACTGGGAAACATACGAATGAAGCCTGCGTCAACACTTCGCCACTCAAAAGGTGAACGAAGAAGTGGAACAGCGGTCTTGTTTTTTTGTTGTGGAATAGCTCTAATGTGTAAGAGCTTTTGGTTAAATTGCATCCAGACGATACCTTGACATTAACTCAAATAAGTAGCATTGTCAACTTACTATACTCGCCGTTACCATTTACTAGCAGCGCGGGTCGACTTTTACCAGAGTCGGGGGGGGGGGGGGGGGGGGAGAGGAAACTCTAGAGGTTGGTAACTTATAACAAGAAGTCTATTGCTTTATTCGGACAACTCACGGTAAAGGTTACTTACAAGACGGTCACAATAGATGTAACTTTCCAAATTGCCAAGTATCCACGTGCAGTGGATCTGTTTGGCCTCGACGCCTTTCTTGAATTTGGATTCGTGATTGTTCGCAACATAAACCTGTTATCTTCTCAGGTCCCCTTCCCAGAGGTAGACAACGATTTGTGGAAGTGTTGGTATCACTGCGCCCGTGCGAACGTTTGGAGTATTTGCTCCAGTAAATTACAAAAATCGTTATTTTTAAACTATATTTAATCGTTTCCAGTTGGTATAAATGTGTTGTAACATTAGTGGAAGTAGTAGTGAAGTGTTAAATAAGGAAAAATGGTGTAAAAGGTTTATTTTTCTCCTCTCACCTATAGCTCGTATTTGTAGGCCTAATTTAACGCGCGCGAATTGTTGTAAAAAGTGTCTAAAACTTATTTCTAATTACCCATTCTTCTATTTTTCATTTGCTGCATCTAGTCGTTAGGATTTATAAATTCTATCAGTCGTGATTTAGCAAAAGTTTGTATAATAATCCGTGTTTATAGGCCTAATTTTTGTTTTCGTGGGCGAGTTTCTTTATATCCAGTGCCCTTTCAGTTATATTTGCGTGAACAGATTTTAGTGTCTCTTGTTGTGACTTTCACGTTTTAGTCGGTACTTAAGCAAGTTTTTACGATTTCTATTTTTACCATGGGTGAGAAGTGACATAACGTAGGATCGTTAGTCCTGGGGTTTGGTGTGAAAGTTGTAGTGGTTTCTTTCATTGGGGGCGAATGTAGTGGCGTGGAAAATGGGGATATAAATAAGGCTCACCAGTGGTTTTGTAGGATATCTAATAGAGATAGGAAAATAATGGAACAGGAGGGGAAGATTGCAGCTCTTAAAGCTGAATTAGATAAGGGAGACCGAGGAGGGTAAGGAGGGAGAAGGTTGAACAGCGGTGGAATAGGCAACAGGTAACGGGGGGGGGGGGGGGGAGGGGAGGGGGGGGGAGGTGCAGGCTTAGGACAGTTTGACAGCTTTGTCATTAATATGAAAAATAGATTTGACCTGTTGCCTCAGTCAGAATCGGATGAGCCTCGTGTAGCTGAAGTTGTAGAAAGGACAACATCCTTTCAATAAGGATTTGAAAAAAGGTAGGGAAAACTGTGAAAAGAAAGTCTTGTTAGGTAGCTCCCATGGTAGAGGTGTTGGCCAACTACTGCATGAAGAGCTGGGATCAGAGTACCAGGTAACAAACTTTTTCAAACCAAATGCGGGCCTGGGTCAGGTAACAGAGGCTATAGGTACTTTACATGAAGATTTCACAATGGAGGATACCGTGGTTATAATGGGTGGTCCGGGAAACAGCATTGACAGGAACTGTGAATATCCTATAGTGTGAACTGGTGAAGATATCGGCAACGAAGCATACTAGTGTGGGGGTTTGTATCTGTCTTGAGTAGCCATTATCGGCCTCATTTGAACTCTTCTGTAAGGAGAGTAAACTTGGAGTTCGAACGGCTTCTCAGGTCAGATATGGGGTCCCATATTGGTTTGATTCCTGTGGATATCTGTAGGTGGGACTACACTACACATCGCCTTCACATCAACAGGAAAGGGATGGGAAAACTGTCTGGAAGTAACTTCGGGGGGGGGGGGGGGGTGTTCCAGCGGCTGGGGCACTGTCACAAATGGTAAAATACCAGTGATTACAGGCGTCAGAGGGATGCCTTTTTCAGGACAGGGAGGGGGAGGGGTGGAGAGGGGGGGGGGGGGGGGGGAAGAAAACCAGTTCAGTTGGAATACATCCTCAGTTTGGAAAAACAGATAAACAGCAAACAATGTTTAACAGAAAGTACTCGGAAACTTCCAGTAAATGCCTAGTCAAATCATTAGTATGCAATATCAGTTATCTTTATTACATCAAAATATACCAGGACTCAGAAATAAACTTCATGAACTACTCATTTGTATTGATGAAATAGATTCCTCTAACCCAATTGACATAATTTGCCTCTATGAACATCATTTGGCCACTCGTATAGATACATTAAACATTCCAGGATTTAATTTAGCTTCACACTTCTGTAGAGTAGATATGGAGGTAAGAGGAGTTGCCACATTCATTAAAAACTGCTGTAAATTCAAGAATATTGATATAAATAAATTCTGTCTAGAGCAGCATTTAGAAGCTTGTGCAACAGAAGTAGAATTCCATAACAGATGCTATATAATAGTAACTATTTACCGAGCACCTGCAGGAAATTATAATCTATTCTTAAATCATCTAGAAGCCCTATTGGGTTATTTAACAGGAAGAAATAAAGAAATCCTGGTTGCTGGTGACTTTAATACACATTTTCTTATGTAGTCCTCCAGTAAAACTTTATTGCAGTCAGTAACTTTGTCTTTCAACCTAACACATACCGTAAACTTTCCAACTAACATAACTAAAAACTCTAGGATAGCAATTAATATGTTATAGACAAATCAAAGGAACAAAATCATACCATTAAAACCAATAATAAAAGGCCTATCAGATCATGATATGCAGCTCCTTGTTTAAGATGTAGATTCTAAACAGATTATGAAGGTTGCAAAATGTACACTCTTTGACAAAAAACCCGGCCGCCGCTGAGCCTAAGTCCAAGCCGCTCGCGACGTGGGACAATAAACGTGGCCGCGCGTGGTCGCTCTAAGTCCAGCTATCTGCACAATCTGGCAACACTGCAGACTGCGGGAGTTCATAGAGTAATTCTTGTTTCATCCGTAAAAGTTCCTCTGAAAATCTGGAACACTTCTTTTTAACACCCTTAATTTGAAACCGATACGTAGGCAGAGGATATTCACGGATTGCTCATTTATTAACTTCATTCACAATGATAATTTGGATCAAATTTATTTACAAATTTTGTACTCAGTCCATTTAATTTTTATAATAGCGGTAAAATTACAGCCTTGCGCATTCTACGGCATCTGCTCAAAATCAGTAAATAAGAGTACGTCAATACTTCTATTACTATCTTTTTAACAAGCAACAGTGCAATTGCTTTCCCTAATATTGTTTTAAACCATGGCAAAATTCATCGATCAATTTTAATCGTTGTAACACGTGTTTATTAGGTTGCTTTATTGTCTATTGTGTTTTTGTTACAAATTTTACAACTGATTTTATACTAACGATAGGCCAGAAACTTAACGTAACTCAGAACCGCGTGATAATGCAATATTTACTCGCATTCGTTTTTGCTACGGAGCGAGTTGGTGCAGTGGTAAGACACGGGACTCATATTCAGCTGCACGGCGCATCAAGCTGGCCTTCGCCATTTGGATTTGAGTTTTCCATGATTTTCCTAAGTCAGTCCAGGCAAATGCCGGAATGGTCCCTACGGCAGGGCACGGCCGATTTCCTTCCACATCCTTATCATGACAATCCGAACTTCTGCTTCGCTCTAATGACCCCCCTTGTCGAGGGGACGTTAAATCGTAACCTTCTTTCTTTCGCGTCTCGTGTGCAATAGCTTACTTTGTTCATGTTTCCGTCTGTTGGTACAAATTTTGCATTTCATTTCAAGCCAACTTCCCTCTGAACAAGAGACCTTGAACTTTCAACTTAACTTAGAACTGGATGACACTGCTTCATTAACGCCATTTCTTAATTGGTGTGTGGTGGAGGGCAGTTTTTATACAACTGCTGTTTTCGCCTGTTTCTCTTCCAGTCGTGAATGGTTCGCTGTTAAAACTATTTCTGGTAAGACTTAGTGTGAGTTCATATCACCCTATCTTTTACCTTCGCGATCTTTTCGTGACTAATACATAAGAGGGGTCAGGTGAAATAGAAATAAAACAAATGTATCGAATGTCTCTGTTGTATTCTCATAAAAACTTTGGAAATTAAATGAAAAATTTCACACATACAAAATTTGAAAAGTGTAAAATAATCATTCAAATGGAAAATGCACATAAACGTGGTTTTAAAATAGACTAAGACGTATAAAGTAACTTTTGTCCACTCAATAATTGCTACCGCGTTAAGAATAGTTCCAATAAATTTTAGAATTTTTAAGAGCTATGTCAGTCACAATCGTAACACTGGAACATAGTGTTCTTGCATCATGAGTAATGCTGACAGTAGCGTTTACTGGCCACCAACTTGAAGGGTAATTTATTTCATTACCTTTCTGAAGTCGATAAGAGGTATGACGCGGTGGGGACAGCCACGGTCGTTTTGGTAAATGCGGCACAACGAGCGAGCGAAGGCGCGCGCATCTGGAAACGGAGAAGGTGGAGCGCGCCTGCTGGAGGGATAGTTTTCGTTCTGAACAGAGGAAGCCATTAAACGGAACCTAACAGACGTTCGGTAGACCTCTTCTAACTTACGCGTTTTGACTGTAACATAAGAAATAAATGCAATTCACGAATTGCATTGAACATAGCAATGGTAAGTAAATTAATGTCACCCGCTATCTGCGACGACAACGATCGAATCACAATCGATCGACGTGGAGATACCTGGCACCTAAAAGTCGCCATTATGTTTGTACTTTGAAACCTATCACCGCGCTGTAATGAACACACTGCAATTAAAACTGTCTGCATCGCATCCGGCCATGAGACTACGTAACATTTTATGAAATCAACGAGGCAGGCAACAAAGACAGGTCCGGAATACATTGAGCACCTCATCAAGGAACGTGCTCAGAAAATTCAAATGGAACGCTATTTAACGTAGCAAGATGTTCTGTCAATAACAGGTCGCTTGTAATTTCCATATTGACCTGCGGACACTTTATTTTATCAGGAAGCAAACTCGAAGGAAACTGGACAAAATTCGAGTTTTTAGGAAGACTTTTCTGCGGCCGGCCGCGGTGGCCGAGGGGACTGAGGCGCTCCAGTCACGGTCTGCACGGCCACTACGGTCCGGGTCGCCCCCCCCCTCGGGCACGGATTTTTGTGCCGTCCTTAGTCTTAGCTAGTTCCTAAGTAGTTTGTAAGCTTAGGGACTGATGACCCTGTAGTTCAGTCCCATAAGTTCTACAAACATTTGAACATTTTGAACTTTTCTGCGACAAATTGTGAGTCTTATTGTTAGTTAATGGAGTACAGTAAACATAACTATAAGTCCTGCATACGAATCAACCATAAACCGAGTAACGAAAACTGGTAATACGTTCAATGACGTATTCATTGATTTTTTTAATAGTTGACCACGTGACATATGTGCAATTTGGAGAGCACAGTCTGTCTCCTGGAAACCTCATAGCAGATTTGTAGCCACCTACTTCAAGAATGCGAGGGTGAAAGTCGGGGTGAGAATTTAAATAGGGAAAGATTAATTTTTAAAACTCACAACCACCAACTGCGAACCAAATTCCTAAACATGCAAAAACACTGTAATTGTGATTGCTACTGTTTGACTCGTTTTCTAGGGGATGATATCACACGTTCGCAGCTTTCCTTCCCTGCATATGATTAACAAAAAAATTCATAATAAAGTCAAGTTAATGAGAGAAAAGGGTGTACTAACTTCTATTTTTGAAAACACGTGAAAGTTAACTTCATGTTGTTCATTTCACAATATTAGAACCCTGTGGCTGATACGTCTGTACTTCGACACATTTATCAAATAAAGTTATAGCTCATGAGCCCCCAGACAAAATGAATATTTGGCGCAAATTGTTTTCACACCATGTGGCTGTTTCAAACACCGTTTATGTTCATGCCTATGCGATGACACGTGTTACATTAACAAATCAGTCACTTTAATTCAATGCGATGCACACCTTGTTCCACCAGCTAAATATTCACAAACGCACAGTAGCACTCCATTCAACTTGGTGCAGTCTACGACGAGCAACCACACGTGGCGATTGCCACACACAAATCTATAACCTCCACCTGGAGATCTACATGCCGACTGATGCAGAGCGACGCCGCCCGGCCAGCTACACCACTTGCTCCCACATCGTCACTTCCTGCCCTCAGGCGCGCACGTGCGCGCCAAAAGCTCAACCGCCGGGTTCCCCCCCCCCCCCCCACGTCATCAACTTCCCCATGTGAGCTGTTCTAACCGACTTCCAACGTACAGCGCTCAGCCAATACATTTCTAAAACTTTACTTAAAATCAAAATAATTACACATTAAACAAATTTGGTATAAACATCCTTTGTACTGTTTATCATAATCGTGCAATTTCTTATATCACAGATAAGTGATTTAACTGAATACTTCAAGATAAAAGACACAAGATTAATTTAAAATAAAATGAGAAATAGTTAATATATTATTTTTATAAACAAACATTGCCATGCTAGTTGTGTAACTGCCTTGTATTCATTGGTAATGTATTACTTTCATTGTCAATTAAACATATTATGCCAGATGTGACTATATCAGCTAATGTATTGCTTATTTATCAACAGGCTATTTTGTAATGAGGGCCTTAAATGTTCCTAACTACGTCGTATTACTTCAAATGCCAGTAGTATTAGAATATTTTATTTCACGCTGTGCACTGCACTGTGCCTGGCACTCGCCATTGTCCTTCTCTCCCCTCACTGGAAACGAACCTGGAAAATCCTAAGCTGGAACAAGCCACCAACGTCGGCCTGCTCGCTGGCCTGCCGTCAGCTACAAGTACACAGCAAATCTCAACGTGGAGAATTTCTACCTATGGCCTATCTGTAAATGTTGTCACCCAACTGTATACATACATTGCTACCATAATTAATAAGATTAAAATTGTGTAACATTTAGTGCATTTGCATGGTCAATGTTTGCAGTGAACTTCATACTGTTTAATTATCAAATGCTATTAATTACCAGTATTTCTATTGGGCGGTAATCTCACAAATATCAAGTGACATCACAAACAAAACGAAATAACATTTCCTTAAATGAATTTATCAATTGTTCTAAAATGATGGTAAAAGTTTAAATATAGATAGAACAACTTATTTGGAAATAACTTCAATCATCCCATAAAGTAAATAATAAATTCTGAAGCCGCGTCAGCTTTTTTTTCTCTTTTTTTTTTTTTACACGAACGTTGCTTTACAGTTCAACGACCGTTTTCACGTTTTTAAAGACCCATCTTCAGGTGTTAATTTTTTTCATATGAAAATTCATTATAGAGACACAAGGTTGTAATTGCTTTCATGTGTCATGGGAAGCAAATTTCATTAATTAGGCTCAGATATATGGAACCAGTCCAACAGAAATCATCACTGTCATTCAGAATAAAAACCAACGATATTAAAATGTGGGACAAATAGTTGCGTAATTTTGATTACTGTATTTTCAATAAAACCAGTAGATCGCCGACGAAGTGAGGGAGTACAAACGAAAGAAGACTGCCCAAAGAATCGAAGAAACCGATAGATGATGGATTGGTAATTTGCTCATCTTTGCATCACGTATTACAGCAAAGTAAGACAACTTACGAATATGCATAACCACCCAGATTCTTTGTTATGTTAGAGCTTCATGAGGACTAAATTCGTTTAGGTAATATTCCTTGAATGTGAGACGCGTTTGACAAGACTCAACGTAGATACAGTCCTTCTTCGGACAACAGTGCCTAGTATCATTGGAGAAAATGGTTCGCATTAATTTTTCGTTTCGTTACAAAAAGCTCTCACTGAAAGTTGATGAGGGTAAGTTATCAATTCATCAGCATTTCTTCTCAATGCATGGCTAAAAGCCAGTTAAGGCCAGATGCTAGTAGGATTGAGAATATTGTGGGCTGTCGCTTTCAAGATGCAAAATGTTTGATGATACCTTACCGTTTAGTGACGGATGATGCAACGTTCATTTCCAGTAACTCATAAAAAATACACATATGCTCACCTTACACATGTTTCATCAGCATGCACGAGTGACGTGAATTTAAAAAATTTTTCAACAGTCGGTTTCGATTGCTAATACGGAACCTGCAAGTCGCGCGCTTTACCGCAAGACCACGGATGTATCTGACTCAGTTATCTTCTAACTGCACACAAGAAGTACTGTATGAACTCCCGCAGTCTACAGTGTTGCCAGATTGTGCAGATAGCTGGACTTAGAGCGAATCAGCGCGGCCACGTTTAATGTCCCATGTCGCGATCGGCTTGGACTTAGGCTCAGCGGCGGCCGGCCGGCGGCCAGGTTTTTTGTCAAAGAGTGTACATACTGGAGAGTAGTCAACCCACCAAAAGTTGAAAATTTTCGAAAACTCCTCAAAGACATGAACTGGAAAGATGTATTTAGTGCTCATAGTATGAATGAAAAATATAACGTATTCATTAATAATGTTAGTATCATCTTTGAAAACTGCTTTCCTCTAAAAGTAAAACTTAGCACAATTTTAAGTTATTTGTGTAACCAGTCTACTAGAAATGGAACATTTCCTGATTGGCTAAAATATGCGGATATTAAACCTGTATTTAAGAAGGGGAATAGATATACCATCAATCTACAGACCAATTCACTTTTGCCAGCATTCTCAAAAATTCTAGAAAAGGTAATGTACAAGCAGTTTCTCAACCACCTGACCACGAATGACATGTCCAAATCATAGTTTGGATTTCTGAAAGGTTCCGATATCTAAAAGGCTATTTACACTTAGAGAACGTACTTAATTCATTAGGTAATAAATTGCAAGCAGCAGGTATTTTCTGTGATTTGTCAAAGGCATTTGATTGCGTAAACCATAACATCCTTTTAAGTAAATTAGAATTCTATGGGGTCATGGGAAATGCTGCAAAAATTGGTTCAAGTCGTCCTCACTAACAGGAAACAAAGGGTGTCAGTGCAAGTGACTACTGAATTAAGCCAACAGTCATCATCGAATTGGGAAGAAGTTACATGTGGTGCCCCACAAGGATCCATCTTACGGCCATTGCTTTTTCTTGTGTACATTAATGACCTCTCATCAGTTACACTACCAGAAGCAGAGTTCGTTTACTTTGCAGATGATACAAGTATTGCAATAAAAAGTATGTCAAGCATAGTTATAGAAAGGTATGATGATGATATTTTCATGAACATTTTCATGGTTTAAAACCAATTCATTGTCATTGAACTTTGAAAAGACTCACTACATGCAGTTCATAACATGTAAGAGATTTACCGCCAGCATATGCATTAGGTATGAAGAGCAGATACAAGAGTTTCCCAGTATTAAATTCCTGGGATTACAGCTTGATAATAAATTTAGTTGGGAGCAGCACACCATAGAACTGCAGAAACGACTCAACAAATCTGTATTTTCAATACGAGTGTTATCAGACATAGGAGACATAAAACTAACAAAGCTTGCATACTTTGCTTACTTTCATTCCGTAATGTCATATGGTATAATATTTTGGGATAACTCTTCAAGTCAGTGAAAAGTGTTCAGAGTCCAAAACGTGTAATACGTATTATTTGTGGAGTAAATTCACGGACGTCCTGTAGAAGCCTCTTCAAAGAACTGGGTATATTAACTACTGCCTCTCAGTATATTTATTCCTTAATGAAATTTGTCATAAATAATATATCACTTTTGCTCAGTTCATACATACAATATTAGGAATAAAAATGATCTACACAAGGACTTGAAAGCACTTACTTTGGTTAAAAAAGGGGTCCACTACTCAGGAACACACATTTTCAATAATTTACCATCAAGTATAAAAAATTTAGCTACAAGTAACGATCAGTTTAAGCGGAACCTAAAAGACTTTCTAGTGGCCAACTCCTTCAACTCCATTAGTGAATTTCTAAATTGTACCAAATGATGCATGTATCGGTGTTCATACTATACTAGTCTTTATTGTATTATCAGCTAAAAAACACTTAAAAATGTATGTATCTGTATTTATATTATTAGTATTATCTATTATTCATCTACTATTAAGCTTGTAAATTTTGTCATGACATGTTCCACATTGACGAGGATCTCAACATGGATCTACGGAACGAAAAACTAATCTAGTTCAACGACCTCTTCACGCCGGGCATCGGCTGCACCAAAGACTTCCAGGCGACACTCTTGCTCCACCCATCAGACCGGCCGCGGTTCTTCAGGGCCCGGAAAGTCCCACACGCTTTGCAACAACCACTTCGAGAAGAGCTGGACCACCTCACCAACGAAGGTATGGAACCTATCCGATACAGCCAGTGGGCAACTCCCTTAGTAATTGTGAAAAAGCCGAATGGGAAACTTAGGTTGTGCTGGGATTTCTCGGCCACGTTAAACCCACAATTACTAATTGAAGACTACTGCATACCTCGAGTGGACGATTTATTTTCCAAACTGACTGGAGCGAGACATTTTTCAAAGATCGATTTGGCGGAAGCATATTTACAACTTCTTCTATCGGAAGAGGCAAAAACCCTTAATGTCATTAATACACCTTTCGGTCTCTACCGCCTGAACAGATTGATGTTTGGTATCGCAAGTGCTCCTGCAATTTTTCAGAGGTTACTTGAACAATTAATTGCCGGTATACCTGGGTGTATCAACTATCTTGACGACATCGTCGTCACTCGTAGAACTCCAGCTGACTATGTCAGCAACCTTCGATACTTATTCCAAACCCTCAGATCAGCGGGGCTGAAATGTAATTTGCATAAATGTAATTTTTTCCAGCCCTCTATTACTTTCCTAGGCCATGTAATTTCCAGTACCGGGATATCCCCAACACCCTCACATGTCGAGGCAATATCGCGCCTTTCCAATTAAAATCTTTCCTTGGGAAAATATCGTAATATGGTAAATTCATTCCGGACGCTACCCAGATTGTGAGTCCCTTACATCGGCTGTGTAAAAAGAACGTACCCTTCACATGGTCTCCCAAGTGTGACAGAGCATTTCAAATATTAAACTCCCGCCTCCAAACTTCGCCATTCCTTATTCCACATACACAATAATTGCCATTGATTGCGGCCGCTGACGCCTCTGAATATAGTATTGGGGTGGTTTTGACGCAACAGCTGCCGAATGGTTCCGAAAATCCGATTGCCTTTGCATCGAAAACCCTGAACAACGCTCAGACGAGATATTCTCAGATTGAGAAAGAGGCGTTGGCTATTGTGTTCGCTTGTACAAAATTTTTGCCGTACGTTTATGGCATTACATTCCTTATGGTGACGGACCACAGGCCCCTACAGGCTCTTTTTTTTTTCAACATCGCCAGATCCGACAAAAACGTCACACCAGTTACAACGTTGGGCCCTTTTTCTATCCAGATTCTCTTACAATATTGAGTTCAGGAAAACATCCCAACATGCAAATGCGGATGCACTGTCCCGTCTCCCTTGCGACCCGGACGCCTTGTTTGATTCTTCAAACCAATTAATCTTTCAACTGGATGAGGACGTCGAAGAAATATTGAAAGCATTTCCCATCACGAGTTGTAAAGTCACCACGAAGGTCTCACGGGATCCCCTTCTCAGCATGGTCCGCAAGTACACGACGGCAGGATGGCCCTCCGCACCTCCTCCAAGGAACCACACGGACCTGAGGTTTTAGTATTCCATCAGACACCAGCTGACGGTAGTCAACGGAGTTCTCCTCCAGGAAGAACCATCGCGACACCCACGGGTGATAGTGCCGAAGTCACTACGCCAGCAGATTATGCAAATATACACAGAGGTCACTGGGGAGTAGCACGGACTAAGGCACTTGCCAGGCGTAACGTATTTTGGAAAGGCATGACGTCTTAAATAGAACCCCTGGTGAAGTCATGTCCCCAATGCACAGCCGACGTACCAGCTCCTAGACAGACTTTTCAGCCATGGCCTGCGGCCACACTACCATGGGAAAGGATTCATGTAGATTACGCCGGACCTTTTCTCGGCACCAATTGGCTTGTCGTCACCGATGCATACTCCCACTACCCATTCATAATACGCTGTGCGTCCATCACTACAGAAAGCACAGTAGCGGCACTGGCAAAGATATATTCCATCGGAGGGCTACCTCCAACGATGGTCACAGACAATGGACCACAATTCCGCATCGCAAGCTTTGAAGCATTTTGCTCGCGCTATGGTATTCACCACATCTTGACACCGCCCTTCCATCCTCAATCTAACTGGGAAGCGGAGCGCCTGGTCCGCAATTCAAAACGCAGATGTGCAAATATACCGATCATTATTCAGCTGACGAAGCTCTCACGCTCTTTCTCAGCACTTATAGGGCGACGCCTATAATAGATAAAGTCTGGCGGAATTGCTACACGGGAGACAGCCTCGCACGCTCCTACACTTCCTCCTGCCGTCACTGAGACCTAGAGCACAAACACCACGGCCACGTTTCTTACGAGGCGCCGCTGTCTGGGCCCGCAGCTTGGGAACCAGACCTGGCTGGCTCCCTGATACAGTCATTTGGCAGAAAGGCAAACAGATGTTTGAGATTCAACAATCAGGCAGGACGGGAGCCAGACGCTCCAACCAATTGCGACCGCGAATAACTGAGGATAGTTCCACCAGTCATCCAGAAACTCCTCCGCCGCCACTGACATGGCACCACATGGTATTACCAGATCCTGTTGTTACAGGTCCCGCTCCAGAACCGAGCTCAAATCACCACGACTGCGGCACCGTAGCACCAGTACCGGCACCGAGACCAGACGCATATGGAAACCGCGCCTAGAGGCCATTCATGGCAGCCTCCGGTTACGACTCCGATGATGCTTAGATGCCCTGGATTCACAACAGACAGCCCCCGCCTCGCAACCGCCGCTGATGCAACCTGATACTCCAATGCTCCTGGAGTCACAACAAGCTGCCGCGGCCACGTCGCAATCACTGATCAGGCGATCTCGACGCCTCCGAGGATCGCAACCATATTCCGTCGCTGCAGGATTCCACAATTTATTTAATGAGGACCAACTGTCTGACAACGCCCACACGGCGGAACCTGGATATATTCACAGCATGACAATTACTCCCTCGCGCAAGGCTGAGCTTTCTCAAGGGGGGAAGACTGTCATGCCATTAGGCAGAGCACCTAGCAAGCAGACCACCAGATCGACGCCGAAGCAGAACAGGCAGCGGTAGACCAGGCGTTTACCAGAGACGCCGGCTGTGACTTGTAGGTTGAACGACCATAAAGTCAGGAGTGGGGACATGTAGGAACTCTATCACTAGTAACCTTGTAACGCAACAACACAGTGACCAACGCCACTGTCTGCGTGTGTAAAAAACGATCAGTATGAATGACAACGGATAGTATGAGAAATATGTATAGCCTATGTATATTATACATCGCGTATAAATTGGTTTATTTTCTTGTGTAAGTAAATTATGTAAATGACGATTCTTTGAATGATTTCATATTGTACTGAGAAAAACACGTAAAGCATTGTAGTACACACCTTAGCTAAGCGAAGGCAATTTTCGTAGCATCTTTGTGTGGAGCAGTTGTTATCGCTGCAGGCAGTCCAGCGCGAGAGAGAAAAGTTATTCCTCAGCTCTTGAGGTGAACGTTATAAAAGTTACAGCAGCAGTAAACTGTTCCTTTCCGCGAACAATACGTGACTGAAATAGGAGGGAGCACCGATAGCGGTAATCAAGGTACCCTCCGCCACACACCATCGGGTGGCTTGCGGAGTATGGATGTAGATGTAGTAGTGTGGTTTTACGACGTGTCGGTGTAAGCAGCATTTTTGGAAATTGGGCACTGGCAAATAATTAACGTAGGCACGGCGTCAAAAACTTCAAGAGGAATGCTGTGGGCCCAATGTTTAGACAACGTTTCGTCGCCAAGACGATCCCATTTTTGCCAATCATTATAAAGTGCCAGCAACAATCACCAGCTACACCACACCACCGCTGCCAAGTAAGATCTAAGCAATTATGTATTTAGAACTGTAATGCTAAGGAGTCAATAGTGAACGTGTGTGAAATTAGTTTCCATACAATTATTCACTCCTGGCACTATCGAAGAGGTTCCCATTCCGTCACCTTTAACATTCCGAGGCTCAACCTGAACAATAACAAAAATTACGTAATCTAACTAAAATCAGTTCTATTTCATAAAATTTCAGTGCTCGAAGAATAATTAATATTGTTATAAAAACTCAAAGTACAGTTTATAACAATTGTAGATCATTGACTATGAAGATGTTGTGTAATCATTCAATACTACCAAGCAGTGAATATTGATTTTATGTTACGTACTCAATTCATGGGTACTAAATTATGTACTGCAACACTTGGTTAGTGAATTAAAACGAACATTTCAATTATACTGCTAAAATGTTTGATGGCTGATTAAGTTCTTGATATTATATGGAACAATAGTCCATGCCATAATATTACTTCTCGAATTTAATATTTGATACAATTTTTTAGAGAAAGTTAATTGCGTAAGCTAGTCATTGTAGGCACAAGTCAATTACAACAATTTCAAGTACTATCGTAAAATGGCTTGGCAAGCATTATATTGATGGTCTGATTTCACATAGAATTTTTGTCTGCATTCTTATTCTTAAAAAACTTTATATTCATTAAATGGATTTGTGATAATTGTTTCCACTGCACAAGGAACTTCAGTTTTCTGATTTTATATTCTACTGTGCTTCCTGCTGCTGTTGCTTAATGTTTCGTCTTATCATTTCAGTTAAAGCATCTAGCTACTGACGAGAAAATCCGATATGTCACAGTTGATTGTGCTTCGATAACAAACCGATTAGGTGCTGGGTTCGACTCCCTGTCCAACACAAACTTTATCTCACGGTATTTCAAGTAAGTTACTTGTGAAGAATCAATATTAAACATCTCTCGTAGTTCGTTAACAGGGACAATAGATGCTGGGTAGGAATTTCCGTCCATTAAAAATGTTTACGTTATGTAATTTAAAGTTGATATTTGCTAACTGATACTGTCTACAATCGAAGTATATCACTCCTGTATGTTTAGTCAGGAATAACTGTTTCTGTCAGTAACGAAATCTTTGCTTAGTCTGCATGACCTGGGTTTGAATCCATATACAGAACGAGACGGTTCGTCGTGTCATTTGAAGTTCATAGATATTCTCAACTACCTGCTCTTGCGTAATTTTTAAGGTCATTTTGTGTTATATAATATGTACTGTATTTTACTTTGAACAAGTAATTATGAATACGTAGAACTTACTATGTTCATTACCCATCTGAAGTAATAATCTGTGAGGTAACATTTCAGGTATGTCATTTCTTGTAATAAATGTGAGCTTACAAGCCTTAAGGACAGTCTTATCTGTGTTAAGGTGTTCCTTGATATTTGTAGTATCGTGATATTATTTTATATCTTGAGTTATTGCGATACAGAGCAGTATTTTCTAGTGGTGACTTGTTGCAACCATTTGCAATAGCCAAACGACTGTACCGAGGAGCGATTAGAGGACCTGCTAGACAGCTGCGTTATGAGGGTTGCGTGCGAATCAGGCTGAATGCAATTCAGGTCTTCGGATACTTTTGAGCCCGACTGTACATAGGGCTCTGCTGTACGTTATATATTTCTTCGCAACATTTAATTCACTGGAAAGAGAACCTTCCCATCGCAGCCCCCCTCACATGTAATTATAAGATGGCGCAGTGGATAGGCCGTGAAAAGTTGAACACAGATCAATCGATAAAACTGGAAAAAGTTGCGTGGAAATACGAAACAGTAAGCAAAATTTGAAAACTAAACGGTCCATGCGGAAGATAGGCGACGTCGAGCATTTTGTGCGCCTAGGAGCACCGTGGTCCAGTGGCTAGTGTGAGGGGCTGTGGTGTGAAAGGTCCTTGCTTCAATCCTTCCCTTGATGGAAGATTTTAATTATTTTTTATTTTTATTTTCGCAACATTATGGAAGGAAGGAAGCTTGGAGTTCAACGTCCCATTGACAGCGTGGTCGTTAGAGACGGGCCAATTTATGATTTTTCCGTCAGCTCATTGACGTCTCTGTTCGCTGTAATCAGTTTAGTGTCTGTGTTTTGTGACCGTACAGCAAAATTGTGCGATTAGCAGACGAAAAGAAGTGCCTCTCCGGTGGGAACCTAAAACATTTGATCGCAAGGTGATTGGTCAACCAATTTCTCTACAGGAAGACGTTTGATGTCTTCTATACGACACTGTTGACGGTATATGCGTCATAGGATTCTCTTGTCGACCCACCTAACTTATACAATTTTTTGAATGGGTAAAGAGATTCTACCTTGCCCTATTTAGATTTTCTTGTGGGTGTGATAATCACTACCAAAAAAGTGATGAAAACATAAGAGTTTGTCACATAAACTGCAACAAATACACTTTCGTCCAAAGTAACGAACAGTCAACTGCCAGCCACGGAGCCTCGTCAGCAGGAATACTCTCTCCGCTGTGCACTGAGCCGACTATCGTAATGAGTTTAGATGTTGGTTTGGGCGTAGCGCCCCCATACTATGGCGTAGTTATCTCGCATCGGACAGACGGAAGGATAGTAATAATTTTCTGGAAATGAAAAATCAGAATTTTAGCATGTGCGAAGGCTCAAACCAAGGACCTCTCGCTCCACAGCTCCTCACGCTAGGCACGGGACCAGGGCACTCCTGCACTCACAATGTGCTCGACGTTGTTTATCTTTCGCATCGACTGCTCAGTTTTGCATATTTTTTTCATAGTTCCACACAACTTATTCCTATTTTCTCGATTGATCTGTGTTCAGCTTTTCAAGGCCTATCCACTGCGCCAACTTATATATGCGGTGGGGAGGTTCCCTTGTGAGAGAGGGAGAACAGTGTGACCAAAGAGAGACCCATCGAGAAATGAGTTTATCTCAGCGCTGATACGACTGTCATTTACTCGACACAGATCACTACACTACACTAATTCCCTTGGTCGAATCACTGAACAAGGGTTCGCTTGGCCCTTTCATTTCAGAAATTAACGCTGGTGCTCACAACACTCGGTCACGTAAACAGTAGGGACGCGGGACGCCTGCAGATGTTGCCACCGGCTGGGTCCATTGGGGGTGGGAGGAGTTGGTAAGCTGGGCCATGGGCAGCCCTTTAACTGGCCTGGGCAGCAGTCACCGACCCTCGCAGCGGAAGTGGCCACGCCCCAGCGGTTGGAACGGCAGGCGTTTGTCGGCTACTCTGAAACACCACTCCAGATGATGATGATGATGATGATGATAATGATGATGATTGGTGTTTTAGGGCGCTCAACGGCGAGGTCATCAGCGCACGACCACAGCAGTGTTTCACCCTCCAGTTCACCACTGGCCCGCGTCCTGGAGAGGCGTGCGTTTGCCGCTAGCTGCCATCACTTCATAGTCTTCCGTGTCAACAAGATTCCCCGGAGTTCTGTTTCGGTATTCTCTGAGGAAAAATTTCTAGACAGTCAAGCGATGGTGGCCCAGTTTCGGAAACGTCTTCTCATAGTCTTAGGGGTCACAATTAAACATCTTATAACTAAAACAAAAATTATATGTAAATTAAAAACACAATTTTGTGTGTGTTCTACAAGTTTATTTTTGCTTACTTAACCGGTTTTCGGCTTATTAGGCCATCTTCAGAGTATTTACTGCTGTGGCAAAGAGGTTACATAGTTGAGATACAGTATGGGAAGAGATGACAAATGACTACACTTAGATCGACATACATAGTATAACACTTCTTAGACATTGTGTTATTACAGTTATGAACTTAAAAACTAAACTGTAGTACAAGAATATACAATGTGTGGAGGGTAAAACAAGGAATAAATTTGAATATAACTAGGGAACTGCAATGAAGAAAGTAGCACCATTTAACTGCAACAACCTACACGCTAAGGATTTTCATACCCTCAGTAACTTCAGGAAGAAATTACAACAACAGGATATCATTGCAACACGATCTGATAAAGGCAACAGTATTGTACTTTTGAACAAATTAGATTATCTCCAAAAGATCAATGACTTCCTCAGCCCTGATTGTTTCCAAGTCCTTCATAAGGATCCTACCACAAAATTCAAAGAGGAAATTAAGAGTGTAATTAGTTCATGCAAAAGCATATTTAAAGATTATGAAGTACAGTCCTTAAGCAACATGAATCCTGCCCCTCCAAAACTATATGGACTACCTAAGTTACATAAACAGTTAGTACCTATACGTCCAATGGTGTCCTCTTACACTGCTCCTTCTTACAAACTACATCTACATCTACATCTACATACATACTCCCCAATTCACCGTAAGGTGCGTGGCGGAGGGTACACTGTACCACTACTAGGCATTTCCTTTCCTATTCCACTCCCAAATTGAACGAGGAAAAAAAGAATGCCTATATGCCTCCGTATGAGCCCTAATTTCTCTTATCTTGTCTTTGTGATCTTTACGCGAAATGTAAGTAGGCGGCAGCAAGATCGTACTACACTCAGCTTCAAATTCCGGCCCTCTAAATTTACTTAACATAAATTCCTGAAAAGAATGTCGTCTTTCTTCCAGCGATCCCCAATTGAGTTGCCGGAGCATTTCCGTGACACTCGCGCACTGGTCGAACCTACCGGTAACAAATCTAGCTGCTCGCCTCTGAACCGCCTCTATGTCTTCCTTCAAACCGATCTGCTGCGGGTCCCAAATACTTGAGCAATACTCAAGACGTGGTCGTACAAGCGTTTTATACGCGGTCTCCTTTACAGGTGAAGTACATCTTCCCAAAATTCTCCCAATAAACCGAAGTCGGCTGTCTGCCTTACTCACAAATGTCCTTACATGCTCGTTCCATTTCATATCGCTCTGCAATGTTACGCCTAGATATTTGAACGACGCGACAGCATCAAGAAGCTCACTACTAATGCTGTATTCGAACATTATAGGATTGTTTTTTCTACTCATGCGCATCACCTTACATTTTTCTACATTGAGAGCTAGCTGCCATTCTTCGCACCAACTAGAAATTTTGTCTAAGTCAACCTGTATGCTATTACAGTCAGTTACAGACGACACCCTCCCATACACCACAGCATCATCAGCAAACAGCCGCAAATTACAGCTTACTCTGTCCATCAGATCATTTGTATAGATAGAAAATAATAGCGGTCCTATCACACTCCCCTGGGGCACGCCTGACGATACACTCGTCTCTGATGAACACTCGCCGTCGAGAACAACGTACTGCGTTCTATTACTTAGGAAGTCTTCCAGCCAGTCACCAATCTGTGAACCTATTCCATAAGCTCGTATCTTCGTTAGCAGTCTGCAGTGTGGCACCGCGTCGAACGCCTTTTTGAAGTCGAGAAAAACACAATCCGCCTGTTGCCCTTCGTCCATGTCTCGCAAGATGTCATGTGAGAAAAGGGCAAGCTGAGTTTCACATGAACGATGTTTCCTAAACCCGTGCTGATTCATGGGAAGGAGCTTTTCCGTTTCAAGCAAATTTACTATATTCGAACTGAGAATATGCTCTAAAATTCTACATGAAACCGATGTCAACGTTATTGGCCTGTAATTGTATGGGTCAGTTCTCTTTCCTTTCTTATACACGGGAGTCACCTGCGCTTTTTTCCAATCACTAGGAACTTTGCGCTGAATTAAAGATTCGCTATAAATGCAAGCTAAGTAGGGGGCCAATGCCGCAGAATAGTCTTTGTAAAACCGAACTGGTATTCCATCCGGACCAGCAGACTTTTTCGTATTTAGCTCTCTCAGCTGCTTCTCTACACTGGAAATACCTATTGCTATGTCCCCCATTTCGGAATTAGTACGTTGATCAAACGATGGTATATTTGTGCGGTCCTCCTTCGTGAAAGATTTCTTAAAGGTTAAATTTAGAACTTCAGCTTTCCGTTTGCTTTCTTCTATTACTGCCCCGGAATGATCAACTAGTGACTGGACAGTGGCCTTTGACCCGCTTATCGATTTTACATAGGACCAGAATTTTTTCGGGTTCTCGGAAAGATCTTTTGCTAAGGTATGGCTGTGATAATTATTGTATGCGTCACGCATCGATCTTTTTATAGACGCACGAATCTCTACTAAATTTTGCCTGTCATCATTTGCGTGTTCTTTTTTGAATGGAGAGTGCAACAGCCTTTGCTTTCTCAGCAGCTTTCCAACATTAATATTATACCACGGTGGATCTTTTCCATCCTTAATAGTCTTTACTGGCACATATTTCTCTAACCCTTTATTAACAATGCACTTAAATTTAGTCCACAATTCCTCTACATCCATAGTCCAAGAATTAAACGATGCCCATTCATTTTCTAAGTGCGATCGTAACATTTGCTTGTCGGCTCTTCCCAACAAAAACACGCTCCTAGACTTCTTGACTGGTTTATGAACTTTGGTCACCATCGACGCTATTACGATATCATGATCACTAATTCCTGTCTCTACACAGACATCGTTAATAAGGTCAGGCCTGTTTGTGGCTATAAGGTCTAGAATATTTCCATTGCGCGTGGGTTGCCGGTTTAACTGCTCAAGACAGTTTTCGGAGAATGTGTCCAAAAGTAGCTCGCAAGACTGCTGGTCTGTACCGCCTGAAATGTAACTAGCGAGGTCCCAATCTATACTCTTAAGGTTGAAGTCACCTCCGACTAATATTACGTGGCCCGGATACCTATGCACTACCTGGTGTAGACTTTCCTTGAATGATTCTAAAACTGCTACAGCAGCACTGGCGGGCCGGTAAAAACACCCAACTATTAACTTTACTTCTTTTAGACCTGTTATACGTGCCCAGATAACTTCACAGTTACTTTCAACCTCGATCTCAGTAGAAACAATATATTTGTCCACAGCGATGAACACTCCTCCTCCAGTTGTATCAGATCTATCTTTCCGATATACATTCCACGCTTCGCTAAATATTTCTGAACTAGCCACATCATCATTTAGCCAGCTTTCGGTGCCTATAACTATCTGAGCGCAATAACTTCCATGCAGCGCTGCAAATTCGGGAACTTTGTTTCTAATACTCTGTAAGTTCGCGGTTAATATTTTGATGTTCGAATTTTTGTTCCGAACGTGGCCTGAATTCGCTGTTTGAATGCTGACAGGCGAGTGCTCATCAGAGTTAGCGCCTAGCCTAAAAAAAACCCATGTGCACTCCACAAGTACTCTGCTACCCGAGTAGCCGCTTCCTTAGTGTAGTGCACCCCTGATCTATCTAGGGGCACCCTTCAATTCCCCACCCGATAACGCAGATCCAGAAATCTGCAGCCATGACTGTCACAGAGTCGGCGAAGCCTCTGGTTCAGACCCTCCACTCGGCTCCAAACCAAAGGACCCCGATCAACCCTGGGAACAATGCTGCAAATCGACAGCTCTGCTTGCACCCCGCGTGCGAAGGCAGCAGCCTTCACCAATTCCGCCAGCCGCTCGTAGGACCTGAGGATGTCCTCAGAACCCAAGCGACAAGCGTCATTGGTGCCGACGTGAGCCACGACTTGCAGTCGACTGCACCCCGCACCCTCGATAGCCGCCGGCAAGGCCGCCTCCACATCTCGGATGAGGCCCCCCGGCAGACACACCGAGTGCACGTTGGAATTCCTTCCAGATCTGGACGCTATCTGCCTAAGGGGCTCCATCACGCGCCTAACGTTGGAGCTCCCAATAACTAATAATCCCCTCACCCGTGCACCTGCTCGGACCCTGCTGAAGGAGTGGCCACACTTTCACTCACAGGACGAACGGGCGCGGACGGACGTCCAGCCTCCACATTGGCCTTCCGCCTCGAGCGACGCGAACGCCGTACAACCCGCCACTCCCCTTGCGGAGAAGGCAGCTCGACGACGTCCGGTACACCTGAAGGTGCCTCGGTAGCAGGGACAGAGAGCGAAGCGTGAGACACCTGAGGTGTCCCACTCGACGCACCAGACTCCCCACCATCGCTGCACCCCTAGACAGCAGCCTGAAGACGGCTGACCGTAGACAACAGCACGCTCAGCTGTTCGCGAACCGCGGCCAACTCCTCCTGCGTCCGCACACAGCAGGCACACATCCTATCCATCCTATCGATACAATTAACTGTAATTAACAACTTTAAAGAAGCCTAGTACTCTAATGAAGGCGGCTGGCTGCTGACTTAACTGTGGTTATTGGTAACTACACTGTCAAATCAACAAAACTGAGTCCGGCAGTTTAGCGCTGTTAACGCTGCGTCACTGGCGGCAGCTGGCACTGGCCAACTTGCCAAGAAATTGGACATGTTAATTAAAAGTAAAACAAAATTCAAAGCCAAGCATGGTATCCTTAACACATTGGATCTTGTAAATAAGATAGTAAATGTTCCCACACCAAATACAGCTAAATTAGTATCTTTTGATGTTTGTAGTTTGTTTTCCAACATACCAGTGGGTGAATGTGTAGAAATACTAACTGAGTTGATGTATATGTCTAACATCAATCCAGTAGAAGTGAATGAGTTAAGAGTAGCCACTCAGACATGCCTGGCACAAAATTATTTCCAATTTGAAGGAGCTCTGTACAAACAACTAGATGGATTAGCTATGGGATCCCCACTCAGTCCACTTTTAGCAGATATATTTATGGACAATTTCGAACAACATTTTCTGAGTAAAGAACCCTTAAGTTCAAATATTAAATACTGGTACAGATATGTGGATGATGTACTGTGTTTTTGGACAGGTACCACAAGACAACTCAACACATTTTTTCAAAACTTAAACAACCAACACAAAGACATTCAGTTCACAATGGAGATGGGTAACAAATCCATAACTTTCTTAGATTTGACCATAGATATCACTAAACATACACACTCTTTCAAAATCTACAGGAAAACTACAGCTACAGACACAGTAATACCTGCCTCCTCACAACACCCAATCCATGGTGCATCGCCTCATATCTGTTCCTATGTCTAAAGAGAATTTCAGATCAGAATTAGACACCATAAAATTTATTGCCACAACCAATGGATACAATCCAGCCTTGATTGATGGAATTTTGCACAAAAAAACAAAAGAAGAAAATTATACCCCTCCTCTATGCTCCCTCTGACTTCCACTCCAATGACTACAGGAAAAGGTGTACAATACCATATATAAGACCAATGTCACAACAAGTATCTAAACCCCTGAAATCCTGCAACTACAGGGTTTCCTACTACATGACAAACACCATAGCTCAGTGCATCTTTAATAGCAAAGACAAGACTCCTTTACTAAACAACAGTGGTGTATATAAAATTACTTGTAAAGATTGCAATAAGTTTTATATTGGTCAGTCAGGCAGAAGCATAGCAACTAGACTATCTGAACATCAACGCAGCTGGAGACTACAGAATCAGGAGTCCAAATTTGCTGAGCATGTTCTGAGTGAGGGCCATAGCTACCAGCCACTGTGTCAAGTCCTTCACTTAGCAAACAAGGGCCAAAAACTTAATTTATTGGAAGCTCCTGAAATAAATAAACACCTAGCCCATAGCCCTGATCTAGTATTAAATGATCAAACACAACTAAACAGTTCACCCCTATTAGATTTCACTTAATTCATCCCTGAGTCACATTACCTCCTACCCTGTCAGTTCCAGTCTCTTCATACATTTCCTCATGTTGTTGTTGTTATGGTCTTCAGTCCGGAGACTGGTTTGATGCAGCTCTCCACCCTACTCTATCCTGAGCGAGCCTTTTCATCTCCTCGTAAGAACGACAACCCACATCTATTTGAATCTGCTTACTATACGCGTCTCTTGGCCTCCCTCTGCGATTTTTACCCCACACACTGCCCTCCAATGCTAAATTTACGATTCCTCGATGTCTAAGAATGTGTCCTACCAAGCGATCCCTTCTTTTAGTCAGGGTATGCCAAAAACTCCTTTTCTCGCCAATTCTGTTCAGTACCTCTTCATTAGTTATGTGATCTACCCACCTAATCTTCAGCATTCTTCTGTAGCACCACATTTCAAAAGCCTCTATTCTCTTCCTGTCCGCACTGCTTATCGTCCATGTTTCACTCCCGTACAAGGCAACACTCCACACAAATGCCTTCAGAAAAGACTTCCTTACACTTAAATTAATATTCGATGTTAGCAAATTTCTCTTTTTCAAAAATGCTTTTCTTCCCATTGCCATTCTGCATTTTATATCCTCTGTACTGCGACCATCGCATGTTATTTTACTACCCAAGTAACAAAACTCATCTACCACCTTCATTGTTTCGTTACCTAATCTAATTCCTTCACCATCGCCTGATTTTCTAAGACCGCATTCCATTATTTTTGTTTTGCTCTTGTTAATGTTCATTTTGTACGCTCTCTTCAACACACTGTCCATTCCATTCAACTGCTCTTCCAGGTCGTTCGCTGTCTCTGACAGAATTACAATGTCATCAGCAAAACGCAATGTTTTTATTTCTTCCCCCTGAACTTTAATCCCTATTCCAAATTTTTCCTTGCTTTCCTTCATCGCCTGCTCAATGTACAAATTGAATAACATCGGAGAAAGGCTACAACCCTGTCTTACTCCCTTCCCAACTGATGCTTCCCTTTCATGCCCTTCGAGTCTAATAACTGCGGTCTGGCTTTTGTACAAGTTGTAGATAACTCTCCTTTCCCTGTATTTTACCCCTACTGACTTCAGAATTTGAAAGAGTGTAGTCCAGTCAACATTGTCAAACGCTTTCTCCAAATCTACAAAGGCTGAAAATGTAGATTTGCCTTTCCTTAATCTATCTTCTAAGATAAGCCGTAAAGTGAGTATTGCCTCCCGTGTTCCTACGTTCCTCCTGAATCCAAACTGATCTTCCCCTAGGTCAGCTTCTACCAGTTTTTCCATTCACATTTCCTCATAGTACAGTCAATTACCTAAGTTTTTCCATCAACTCCCACACTGGCTGTCCCATTCCTCCATTACAAAAAAAAAAAAAAAAAAAACCTTAAATGTAGACCTAGCATTTTATTTATTTTATTCAAAAAACTGGATTCCTTGTTTACCCCCACAGTTTCAATCTCCTGTGTATTTATTAATTATGTTTTATTTTTAAGTTTTGAAAATTTGGTCCCAGTGTAGCTTACAACATAACACTCATTTTCATCTACCTGAATTTTTAGAATATTAATTTCATTAGACAGATTAGTTTAGTTTAATCTAATGAATGTAACTATTCATTTTAAGTTCTGGATTCCACTCCAAACCTGGCCTTACAACTGTCATATACAACACCATCTATAATTATAGTGCAGAATTATTAACAAGGCGCTTATATATATTTATCAGCATTTTCAGTTTGTTTGTAATAACAGGTAGTTTCAGTTCCCTAGTTATATTCAAATTTATTCCTTGTTTTACCCTCCACACATTGTATATTCTTGTACTACAGTTTAGTTTTTAAGTTCATAACTGTAATAACACAATGTCTAAGAAGTGTTATACTATGTATGTCGATCTAAGTGTAGTCATTTGTCATCTCTTCCCATACTGTATCTCAACTATGTAACCTCTTTGCCACAGCAGTAAATACTCTGAAGATGGCCTAATAAGCCGAAAACCGGTTAAGTAAGCAAAAATAAACTTGTAGAACACACACAAAATTGTGTTTTTAATTTATTTGATTATGTCCTACCAAGAAGCGACGGAAGAATCAGTCAAAAATTATATGTATTAATCATATCATTTTCCTATCGAATATTTCATTTGTGGTTTATGGGACACCCCATGAATGTGGCCAGACCTCGTACATATTTTATGCTCATATAAATCAGTTGTCAGGATAAGCAACGGTACTACATTTATTAAGCTACTCATCATACTTGACTCAATTATCTCTCTCTGTTAGTACAATAGTATTCCTTGTTTCTCATCATTCTTCGATCTATGCCTCTCTCACATGTCGCCCTTTCTTTCGAAATCACTATCCCTGGACGAGGTTGCTAGGCAGATACTAGCCTCACCAAAAGGCAGCCTTTCCCTTCATAAACCATGTATTTTTACGATCTCTATTCCATTGCAATGCTGAACGAACTGTTTTTCAAGACCAATACAGTCACTACAGCATCTGTAGGTTTCAACTCTGGGTATTCCCTTTCATAAAGTAAAAAGACCACCTTGGAAATAGATTCTGGCATTGGTAGCCAGATAAAAGACCTCTTTGCAAATAATTCTGACCGTAAAAGCCAGATGAAAGCTTCGTGTGAACTACTAGGGACTTCCTGTTACAAAATCTCTTGTTCCCTGGCCCAACTGGGAACTGACGTGAATTAGAATTAATTTAGTAGTGAAAGTTAAAGGAAGGTGGCCAACACACGTAGTAGATCACAGTAATTAATTTTACAACTTTTAATAGACAAGCCACTACACACAAAATCATTTCGTTGGGGTGACTGAGAGAACATTTATGGCGCAACGGATGTAACTTAATAAACGCATCTGAATTTGTTGTCAGCACTAGTAAGAAACAATATTAAATAAAAGGGGGAAGGTACTTATTAATTACTAGTTATAGACAAGGCAAAACTGCACAGAACTTATTTATTAAGCACAAACACAAGCAAATGGGGAACCAATTTTGATACACAATAAAAATCCCACTGAAATAATGTACTGGAGTTAACCTATCTTACACAGACGATGCCCAGTATTGAATTCAGCACAAAGTACACTGAATTGAACTCTATTGGGGGATGATTTACAATCATCAAACATTCATTCATAAGCAATTCATTCACACTCACCAAAATCAGCATGTTGAAACGAATCATGAGCGTGCGCCGCTGGCGGTGACAAGGATTCGGTGAGCAGGAATGTACCGTACAACACAATAAAAAATACACTTGGTAGGTGGCTCTGGTCTGTCTTGTCCGACTTGCGTATAGCGAAGTTAAGTTGCATTTAAATTAGGCCACGAGCAAGCAAGCTAACTGAGACACACGACACACGTTGGCTACATTACATGATCGCATCTCACTGAAGGTGAGGTGGTTAAAAATCGGATTCATTTTAACAATATTCACAACGGAATCTTAAAATTACAATTAGAAAATACACAATCTAGGTACTGGTTTGTGAGTACCGAAGAGAACTCAAGAGACAAGCTATGAACCCTCGAAGTCGGAGTCCAGACCCACGTGCTTCCGAAAAGCAGTAAAAATACAAAATTAGATATCTGAGAAATAAAGTAAATTAACTGTTGCGTGCAACCCTTAGAAATGCATAGAATTTAATAATGGAGCTAATGAAATGCAGCTACACGCGACTGGGAGAGTATACATAGACGGATGAAGTCCAGTCTACAAAACCGAAAAAGTGAAATAATTACAAAGTCGGAGTAAGTAAAAATAAGAACCACGGAATGCAACTCCTAGAAATTCGTAGTATTTCATAAGCAATCTATTAAAGGAGATAGTATTTTGTTCTAAGAACAGTCCACGTGGAACCCATATCACTCACGGAAGGAAAAAAGACAAGAAATATTTCACATGCACTGCACAAAATCAACATATACTCTCTTAATAATCGCATCCCACAAAGCTAGAAAGAATTTTCACAGAGTTCGTACATCGCCACATAATCACAAAAGGTTTTAATATACCAGGCCATGACCAATTTGAAAATAGTAACACATTCACCGCGGTTTATCTGCAGAGTATCACCGAAATGAAAACTAAAAATATTTCCGCGCATGATCGGAGAAAATATTCCGAAAAATGATGCTAAGTTCTAGAGTCAAAGTTGAACATATCAGACAACGAATCGCTGCCATTTCCACGGACACGAAAGCAAAACCAACTTACCAAACCAAAGAGCAGCCCAAGAGTGACCACTGGCCAGCAGGTCGCCAGCAACCACCGGATGTATGGGAAGGCCCAGAGAGACAGGTGGAGGGGGACAAAAGATACTCGCGCGACATCCTAGACAGACTCGCTCTGCGCATTGCCAACAAAATCTGACCAAGTGGTGCAGAAAGCTCTTTGGTATCATTGAAAACAGCAGTTAGTAACGACTACCTATCGACACGAAGCCAGCAAGCATGCAAGACGATCAGGCAGCAGCCGACAGCGAAGTTTCTCATACACAGACAGCCACTCCAGTAGATTCTCATACTCGCACATACAGAAATAAAGCAATCACACACTCTCATAGGGACAGTGGCGTAACGGAAAGGCCGTTCATGTTGCCACATTCATAGACACAATAATTTTTAAACGTAATAAAATAGAATAAACGTTAACATAGTATTAGTGGAAATAACATTGTATTAATGGAAATAACATTGAAGATATGAAATGAAATGCTATTCCTCAGGCATCGAAGAGAGTGGGGTTCTAGTTCAACAAAAGCCAGATCTAGCCACCTTAAATAAATTACAAATTTAAATAATCTATGGAAGACGACAGACGGTCGTCTTGCAGAGTGATTTATCCTCCACATGCTTTACTCGACTGAGTACGCACTTTTGGCAGCCTCTAGGTAGAATGGTTTTGAATCCGTTGACACACAGATAAATAGGCTACCTTACTGACTCGTCACACCCTCCTTCGTTGCATTCCCAATAGTTATCGTTAATATTTTTTTACGGCACTCAGTGATACGTGCACATGTGTATCTGTGTGTGTGGTTTAGTGGGACTTCTGAACATCGTGGTGATGGCCTTGGCTTCACAAATCAGTTCTCAAATCTAATCTGTCTTCGGAAAATATTGGCTAGGTAGTGGTTTATGTTTGCGCCGGTTATGTCCGTCACGCCAGGAATTCACTTCCCTAGTGCCTCCTGAGAGGAACAATCTACATTCTTACTATCCTTATCACCTCCCCCAATGCGAGACATGTGCTCTATATTTCCGGTTTCTACTTTCCACTCCTTTCAAGGCTTTTCACCATGGTGACAGCCATCTGTCCTCACTGAACTCGGTAAATTTCCTCTTCGTTTATTTCCTAGTACTCGCTAAACAGAATACAGTTATATAAACTGCAACACGAATTATAAATAAAGGTAACATAACTTTGCTGCGATGCAGTGGCCGAGTGTTCGAGGACGCGTAGCTGCCGGGTGCGCCGCTGTTCGCCGTCTTAAGTTCGAGTCCTCCCTCCGGCACGGGTATATTTGTTGTCCTTATCATAAGTTAGTTTCAGTGGTTTGTAAGCCTAGGGTCTGATAATCAGAGTAGTTAAGCCCCATAGATTTAAAAACATTTGAACATTATTAACTTCACTTTAGGCACACACAGCAATAATTACAACTTCACTTAACATTTATAACACAAATGGTAATTTTCAATAAAATTACAACACACACTACTCTCCAAAACCTAAAATTACCTTAAGTAATCTGTGCTGGTGTGTTGAAATAAAACCGCAGAACTGTCGTAACGTTTTTATTTAACCACAACCAGTTTCACGTCAATAGAGATGCATCTTCAGGTACATCTGTCAGTAGGAAAAAGCAAACTGAACTACTAACAGGGAATATCCAAAGGACCGAACAGTGTATGAAATTTCTATAAACATTTTATATATTTTTTAAATTAAGGTTTAAAATATTTAAATTAAAAAAAAAACTATAGAATGTCATAATCATGAAGTGTGTACCGACAACGATTACATGTTCTATGAATTCAGGAGGCCAGACAGAATACTATCACAATAAAGTGTGGTCGTCACTCACTAAATGACTTCGCCGTTTCTATCCAACTCGAAGAAACGAACAATGTCGGTGAATCTAAAAACGAAACTACATTGATAAACTACTGATCATAAATACTATTCACGATCAACAAAGGAACCACTGGAAATGCTTGCTATAAACTGAGTAAAAACAAAACATTGATGAGAAAAACGTTTGCTACAAGAGCCTGAAATGAGCCGCTTACCGGAGACAACCGGCATGTAGAAAAAGAGGAAGTGCTGCAATCGAGGTACGTACACAACAAGCGCATAATCAGGCTTTGCGAAGCGGCATGGTATACAGCAGAGTGCTACATGTCTGATAGGGACAAGGAAAACTGACGTAACTACACCCTGCCCGCTAGAGGGATCTCTAAACAAGGAAACTGAAGGCTGGGCACCGCTTACAGAGTATACAGTGTTTTCGTGGAGAAGGGAATTAAAAAAAAAACATTACAATATACAAGTGATGTATTTAAAATTGTATAAACATCTCTCAACCTGTACCAAGATATGAACAAGAGACGATAACTGTTGTCGAGTTCATAATAACTTAGACCCTTCAGCTAAAATTGTGGTGAATACAAGTAGTGAAAGTTTGCTAAGGTATTATAGTGTCTCAATTCTACCTGGTTACTGAGAGATATACCCGGAGCCTGGTTAAGCGCTTTCATAATGGTTATCTTATCCATGATATTTAAAACATTTCGGTTTTCCACCCTAAATAAAATTCTCATGTTATTCTCTATATCTAAAACGGAATGGCGGGTATCTTTTAAATTAACTGAAAGAACAGATTTAGAGCAGCTAAAGTTTACATGTTCCTTAAAACGAACGGGAAAGCTATGACCAGTCTGACCGATGTATTTCAGTGGCCAATTTTTTTTTTTTTTTTTTTTTTTTTTTTTTTTTTTTTTTTTTTTTTTTTTTTTAATGGGAATTAACTACGGGTTTATCAGTCCCTAAACTTACAAACTACTTATGAACTAGCTTACACTAAGGACGGCACAAATATCCATGCCCGAGGGGGGATTCGAACCCCCGACCGTAGTGGCCGTGCTGACCGTGACTGGAGCGCCTCAGTCACCTCGGCCACCGCGGCCGGCGGCCAATCATTACAACCAATTCTGTAAACATCCGAACCCTTATATTTGCTGCTTTCAGCCTTCTCTTTATGCCTGTATCGGTTACCTACATTCATAGAGATAAAGAACGTAGGTCTTATGCCTTTCCTTACTAACTTCCTACCAACCCTACCTGAAACTTTACCAAAATATGGTAACCTATGGCATCTAGAATTACACTTATTGGTATCCTCTGCAAGCAAGGTTGTGCTAGCGCCAGTATTTTCCGCTATTTTAAATGAGACGGCAGATCTTTTCCTACTAAGGATCTCTTTATTAATAATTTCAACAAAACTCACTGCTGTAGCCGTTTGATACCGCTATATATTGACTAGTTCAATATTCTCTATATTCTCTGTTGGAAGCCTCGTCACTGAGCGGTACAACGATATAACAGCGACCTGTATGCGGCTTTTTTATACTTCAGTGGATGGTTGGAAGATTGCGGATGGTAGTTCTAGTAGTGATAGGCTTCCAGAAAATACCAATGGAATAAGTAGCATCCTTAACAGTTATTCGTAAATACAAATACGGCAGACTGTTGTTCATACTGTGTTCAACGGAAAACTAGAGTTCCTCCAGTAGGGAGTTCAAATTATCCAATTATCCACAAACAGATTGCAGTCATCAGCTGACCCTTTATATTACAGAAAAATATCATCCACACACCGTAGCCGTATAATTATCTTATCCCTGTAAGCAGAAGACTGATGCACACACTGGTATTCAAAATGTTAAGTTAAATCAGTCAATAATCCGAAGATTGGTTTGAACACCACAGTGCTTTACTAGGCATGGTCCTGTTTGGAGGTGGTATGCCGTTGCCTTCCTCCGACCTTCGATCTGACTTACCCATCCAGTTATAGGGGGACCTACAGTTTAACGTGGATTCCGATCAAAATGTGTCATGCAAATATTTGCCAAACAATAATACAAAGGAGAACCCATCGCCAGTCTTTTCTCCTGGACGTACATAAAATTCCCAAATCTAAAATAATTAAACCTCAGAACAATGTCATGTACCTTCAAAACTTCCTCTATCTCATCCCCCGGGCGTCCATTGAGTTCACGTAAATTACTGGAGACAATCTCCTGAACACTTTTTACTGGAATATTAGTATACACATATTTTAAACATCAAGAGAGACCATACTGGTGCCTTCTGGTATACTGGTCTGAGAGAGTACTGTTATAAGATGTTCTCTGTTACGTACAGTTGTCTGCACAGGATGTTTAAAATGTCTATTTATGTACGTGGTCAAAAGCTTTAATGGAATACACTTGCCCCACCTTTTGTTTACTCGAGAATGCTAACGCGAAGTATTATATTAATCTATGGGCGCGATCTAATGAATGGCTTGATAGTTTTAATGTTTCGTATCCTCTTCTCGTCATTAGAGTTCAGTTCGACAACTACGTAAGAGTGATTACCTAGAACTTCCTGGACTCGTTAGCAACCGTCATACAGAAGACAATACTTGTAATTCGTCTTCTGTGAGAGGAGCTACTTGCACCGGGGGTCCAATGACGTGATATTCGGCCTCTCGTACGTAAATTCATCTGGGAAATCGCCCATTGTATTGTGGATGAAACGTAATGATCTCTCCGAACTGCTTGCTTCCCGACTTCGCAGAAACACAGTTTAATTGGGGTCGCGGCTGTATGGTGAACGCTTCACCATTATGTAGTGATTTATACCTGTTGTATTTCAGTAATCCAGGCGCGTGGAATGCCATGCCCCCTCAAATCTCGTTACAATGTCGTCTACGGCTTCAAATCAAATGTTCAAATGTTTGTTAATGGGACCTAAACTTACAAACTACTTATGGACTAACTTATACTAAAGTTAGCACAAACATCCATTCTCGAGGGAGGATTCGAACCCCCGACGGGGAGCGGCCTCTACGACTTCGGCCGGTGTGGTTTTTGTAATTAGGCTCTTGCGACACGTTTTGCATCTCGCATCAAGTGAATACCACTTTCCCATTTGTCCAAAGCTAATACCGCGTTATTATATGAATTATTTGACGCAAAATAACTTGCTATTTCACCGTTTATTCCATTTCCCTTTCCGCTAACTCCCGTTGTGTAAGAGGAATGTGGTAGGGGCACGAATAAAATTTTTTCCCTCTTTCTTACTTTGAGACAAGTGAATCTTCTGTCGGCTTCGCCTAGTAACATACAGGTGCGAAGTTTCAACTTGTCAAACAAAGGGGCATGCTGCTCGGTGGTCAGACGATAGCCTTCCCTAATCGTTTTCTCCACGGATACTAGAATAGACGGCAGGGGTCAACCGGCGGATGCGCAGTCGTATGCTGCGCCACTGACGTCACCAGGAGACCAGCACAGTTTTCCCGCGCGACCATAGCGTTGCTATTATGAGTGTATCTCCACAGAAATGGTTTCCCACTGGCTCTTTATATTTTGTGTATGTATTAAGTAATTGTAAGTAATAAGTGATGGCTTATTAGTGACAATGGTGTGTTGTGCTGTTGCATGCAGACAGAAGAATGCGATATTTCACAGATTTCCGAGAGATAAAGAGGTAAGGTTAAACTGGATAAACGCGTGTAAGCGATTAGATGCTGTCAACCCTGATACTGGTCGTGTATGTTCAGAACATTTTAAAAAGTCTGATTATGTTCGAAACATGAAAAATGAACTTTTAAACCTTCCATTGAAACGAATATTAAAGGCAGATGCGGTCCCTACATAGAAGCTGCCTAAGTGCATCGACGTAGTCAATACAGATTCTTCTGAATGCCTGAAGTCAGAGTAGAAAGACGAAACAACCGAAAAGAAGTAAAAATGTTATTGTTAACAACAAATGACAAGGATGACAGTGTAAATCGTATAAACAATTCCGTGGAGGAAATCAGTAGGTGTACTAATTCCGAAACCCCCTCAGCGAGCACTGCCATGATGGAATAATTGTACCTGAATTAACTAAAGAAGTTGACCATTTACGAAGTGAGAACAATAAACTAATACCTGAAATAAATATTTACTTCGACATTCATACGCAGCAACATTCATACGCAGCAACATATGATCTAAAATGAATAATACGCAAAGTCTATGCAATGCGTATACAATGCGTTTTTACCTCTACAAAATCATAAAATTTACTGCAACAATTTACTTCATTTATACAGCACAAAAAAGTATGCATAATAATAAAAAGAAATACAGTCCTTCATCGAATGGAGATTTGAAGCTGTAAGATGTAAACAAAATCAAATTTTTTTACCGAATAGTTTTCCTGCAATCGTTTGATAAGTTTTTCGTAGCCGACCACGGTGGCCGAGGGGACTGAGGCGCTCCAGTCACAGTCTGCGCAGCCCCCTTGGGCATGGATATTTGTGCCGTCCTTAGGATTAGCTAGTTCATAAGTAGTTTGTAAGTTTAGGGACTGATGACCCCGTAGTTAAGTCCCATAAGCTATACAAACATTTGAACTTTTTTTTAGTTTTTCGTAGCGGTCGTTCGTGTCGGCTGTGGTCACCGGGTGACGTCACAGCGCTTGGCCTGGCCCTCACCACCTGCGCGTGACCCCTACCGTCTATTCTACTATCTTTGGTTTTCTGTAGTGCGTCTTTCGGCACCCACGTGTGCGGCAATTTCTCGCCAGTGAAGGCCGGCCGCTAACTACAAGGCTGCGTGGCTGTGCAAAACGAAGCGCCATGTAATGTCCCTACATTCCACATACCGCTAAAGGTTCAGCGCGGCCGCGGTGGAGTAGCCGAGCGATCTAAGGCGCCTCGCTGCGGAGCGCGCGGTTGCTCGCCGTAGGAGGTTCGAGTCCTCCCTGGGGCATGGGTGTGTGTGCTGTCCTTAGGTTAGTTTACCTACATTTTTGTGGCGGGCAGCGTACCTAGTGTGGTCCGCGCCCGCGCCGACTGCTCGTACCGTTTCCCTATCCTGCCACTCGTTCAAGTTCCGCCATCTAGACTGCGATTCTGAGAGTTCTTAGGTAGACACTACTCTGACAATCTTATCAGCGAATTTAGAATTTAAATGTAGCTCGAAATACGCCTACTGGCGGAGACATTTTTCTACAATCCTTATTTAAAATTCTTCTAACTCAAAGTGAAATTCCAAAGCATTGAAAACTTCAGAATTACAGGAATTGACGCCCGGACCCATCTACCGTTTCTTTTCACGTTTCGCGCTTCGTTTTTTGATCATCAATTTCACAAGTGGTATTTAATGTCTTCTCATTAACTACTTCTACGAAACTGAGATTTTCCACCATGTTATCCCGTAATACCATATTTTCAGCCAAAATGTGGGCCGGCCGCAGTGGCCGAGCGGTCTGCGACGTGCCAGTCACGGTCTGCACCACCGCTGCGGTCGGGGGTTCGAATCGCCTCTCGGGCATGAATGTTTGTGCCGTCTTTAGTATAAGCTAGTTCATGAGTAGTTTGTAAGTTTACGGACTGATGACCCAGTAGTTAAATCCCATAAGCTCTACAGACATTTGAACATTTGAACAAAAATGTGGTCTAGCACCTTCGCCTTCCTTTTACAAATGAACCACTTGCACATCAAGGCGGACCGAAAGTTTTTTTAAGCCACGTGACTGCATTTCAAACCCCTTATTTAGTTCCGACCTTAGTTCCTCATGCTGTGCGAGCAGTTCCGCACTCCAGGAGTCACACAGTTCTTAACCTCGTGAGTCCACAATTCTTCAGATTTTGCACCTCGTGAGATTACTTTAGGATTCAATTCTGCAAACTGCGAGTCGAGCTTGGTACTCCATTCAGCACATAATGTCGCAAACAGTGTGCGCATTTCTAAGGTTTTGGATGTAATCGCCACCAGCAACTGGCTAAACACAGATTGTGTTGCGTCTACGACAGCAGTTGGTTGCAGAGGTGTCACTTACCTGTTTGTGATTTGCGTCGGCAATCTGAGGTATTGGTGGCAACACGGTGCTCTCCTCGACGTCAGCATGCTGATGGGCGTCAGCATTAGGATCGTTGTCGCCGGCGGCGTGGTGGGCCCACAGACGTGCATTAAGTACAAATTTTTGTTGAGATGTGTGGTAATAGTTGTAATATATCGTTGTAGGAGATGTCTCGTCTACAATGATCATATGATCATCTCCCTAAAAAGTGCTACAATCCCCCACTTGTCCTCATTGGCCGGCCGCAGTGGTCGAGCGGTCTGCGGCGCACCAGTCACGGTCTGCACGGTCGCTGTCGTCGGGGGTTCGAATCCTCCCTTGGGAATGGGTTTTTGTGTTGTCCTTAGCATAAGTTAGTTTAAGTTAGTTATGTAATTAGTGTGTAAGTCTAGCGACTGATGACCATGAAGCTTGGTCACATAAGACATCACACATTTTGTCATCATTGTAAGTCATCCCATTTCCTGAAGCAATATTCAAACCTTCCCGCCACCCCTACCTGCAACACCTGTTGCGATCTCCAACCCACCTATTCCCAAAAATGTCAGGCTTGTCACGACCCCGTCAATTCTGAGTTGACAGTCCCTGTCCGTCCCATTGATCCATTCATTCACCCCAACAATTCCCTCTGCCCCTCTCCTACCGTGGAGGACGTCATCCGCTTTGTCACCACGGTCCTACAGAACATTCACCCCTTCCAGCGTCCGCATTAGCCACCTGCTCAGTTTTTCAGCTGGATTCCATCACCACCTTCTCCCGCAACTACTCACACCTCACCTTCTCCGACAACGTTACCCTCACATAAAGCATATCCCAACACGTTTCTCATCATCCGCTTTGGTCTCCCCCCCCCACCATCCCCTAAAGCTCCCCATGGCATGCCCATCCTGAATCCTCCTCTACCACCATATTCGGTCCTTACCCGCCAATAAACCCCCTTCATGCATCTCCTCTCCCACCACCACGTAGACGCATTCCTCTTTAATGCAACTTTCCTTCAACCTTGTCACTCCATCAGCACTGCTCCTTACACCCTTCTTCTTACAGAAGGCCCCCCCTGCCCTTGCTCAAAGCAGAGTGGCAATGGGCCACTTCCGCCACCTCTCCTCAACAATACCACTGAATATCTCAGCCTCTTTCTCCCATCTCTTACAGTCACCCTCATCACCATTTACACCTGTAGCACCGCACCCCTTCCCTATGACTTCCCATCTCACATTGACTGATCCTAGGTGACCTATGTGGTTCCCACCCACCTGAACCTTTCTTCTCGTTCTGCTGGTGAACTCCAGCGGTGGCGTCAATTTCTCTCCCAGCTCTGCGGCGACACCGTTCCCCTCCCGCACCCTACACGGCCACAGAGCTATACCACCCCTAACGTCATCCACAGCTCTCCCAAACTCCTGGGATGCCTGCAGGGGGAAGTCCTTCACTTCATTGGCAGTGACCATGCCCCCGTGCTCCTCATCCTTGACCTTCGCGGCCAACAGGCTCGTGTTTCCCATCCAGAGCCCCTTCCTAAAATAGTCTATATGATTACAACTGCTCCGACTGGGATGCCTACCATCACTCCACTGACACCTCGATCTCCAGCCAGCCCCTGTTCCTCCACACCCAGCACCGATATCAATCACGTTGCATCCTTCCTACACCAGACTGTTGCTGATGCCGTCCACTCCCAAATCCCTACCAAAACCATTCAGCCACACCGCCTTACCCTTCCTCCACTGGCATTAATATTTTAACTTTGACAGTATATTAACATTACGATTCATTGTCTATAGTAGGAGGTGCGATTTCATTCAGATGTAACAGCTGAGCTTTGAAAATACGCCGCTTTGGGGACATTATTATTTATTTATACATTTATTTATGTTTCACAGCACTCATTTTTTACTTCTAACTACACACCACTGCTAGTAGAAACACGGAAACGCGAAAATAAATAATAGCAATAGTTTTTCCCCTAGAAAATACAAGCACTGTAAACGAAGAACAAAGATTGCGCCATAAACAGGATTCTAGTTCTAGTGTCAGCAAAGATCTTGGACACTGTAGACAAGCTTTTTGGTGGGGGAACGCGGACTTGTTAGGTGTGGAAAAGACGTATGTGGGGGGGGGGGGGGGGGAGGGGGAATAATTGGCGGAACTTGTGCTGGGACAAATGAGGTATCTAACGTTTCCCGTTTCCTTAATCCGCTCTTCCAGGAAGAATAAAAAGATTGTACAACTCTTGGAGCCTCTAGTTTTTATCCTGTTGCCTCTGACGAACGACCTCTTCTTTTCTGTAAGCGTTCCCTAATGGCGAAAGTATTGCTGTTTGCAAAAAGAAATGAATAATAAAAATCCGCTCTTTCGCTCTGAATTAGAATTTATCAGTCGCCACCTACACAGAAATGCTAGCAAGAAAAATGTCGCTGGCCGCGGTGGCCGCGGGAACTGAGGCGCTCCAGTCACGGTCTGCACGACCACTACGGTCGGGGGTTCGAATTCCCCCTCGGGCATGGATATTTGTGCCGTCCTTAGTATAAGGTAGTTCGTAAGTAGTTTGCAAGTTTAGGGACTGATGACCCCGTAGTTAAATCCTATAAGCTTAACAAACATTTGAACAATTTGAACAAGAAAAATGTCGTGCCGGCCATACGCCTGCACGCCGACAGGCAGCAAACCGCACGACACAACGTTAAGACTGGTTGCCGCGTGTCGGGCCATAAGGGCCGCCGCAGGCAGGACGCAACAACACACGGCGGCCGATGACAACACAGCACCAACATAAATATAGCGAGCCGCCGTGCTGACCAGCCAGCCTCCCACGCGTCCTGCAGCCAGAGGCCGCTATCGGAGCAGTCACGCGGCACCACGCCTCTGGCTGCGATTGGTCCGACTTGCCTATAAAGGAGCGGCCGGCAGGGACCACCGCCGACAGTCGTAGCTGACTCGCCAGCGTGAGGAGAGGAGCGTCGCGCCGCTGCTGCACTTAGCCGCGTAAACAGCGAGTAACTATCGTCGGAGATGGCAAATCAAGCTGCGACAAGGAATCGACGGGGACAGCCACGAAGTGGCGTTCTAGCGGCGTTAGTCCACCTCGCTGCCGAGGTGATGGACTTGGCAGGCGCGGGTAGAAGGCAGCGCCGCCGGAGGGCACGGAAGTTTGTGCAGTGCTTCCGCTGCCAAAAGATCGGCCACGTGGCCGGTGACTGCACGGCGACGTTTGCGTGTTTGCGCTGCGCGGGCGCACACGACACGCGCGACTGCACGCACCCGCGGGGCGCCGACAAGCGCTGCGTCAACTGTGGCGGCCCACACGCCGCCAACTTCCGCCGTTGCCCGTACATTGAAGAATGGTGCACGAAGCAGAAGGGACGTGCGGAGAAGTCATGGACGGGCACTGCGACGCCAGCCGCATCCGCGGCCGTCCCGTCCCCAGCGCCTCCACGTGGGAACGTTCGGGGGTCGGCTGGTGGCGACGCCGTCACGTGGGGTGCATACGTTATTCTGCATCCCGCGGCGGATGACGCCCTGTTTCGTCTTCAGGTCGCGATGGCGGCAGAACGGGAGCAGTATCGTGCCGCCCTCGACGCCGCGATGTGACGAATTGCGGACCTTGAGCGGGAGTTGAGGCTCGTTAAAGCGACGATTAGCCACATCCTGTCCCCGCATGCTGGGGTGACCTGCAGTTCTACTGATACTACGACTGAAACCGGTTCCTTAGACTCCGTCATGACAGGGGACGCGGGCGTTGCGAAGATGGAGGTAGACGCGCCTCCGACACGAACTGACGACAAGGCTGCGCCTGAGGGGGCGGCCGCCAGTTGAGTGCGCGATGTCGGAGAGTGCAGAACGCGCAGCTAGCGCGGCCGGGACAGCTGGCTCGGCCGCGCAGGATGGGGCCAGTCGCCGGCCGACGGGGCGTGCCCCGCCGCCGGCACCACCGGCCGCTCCGTTAACGACGACCACGGCTATGGAGGAAGGACCCACGAGGACGACGACTCTGGCACCGACACCGGACAACGAGAGGACAGCACCAGCGACGCGTCGCGGCGTGCGGGACGGCGCAAACGTCGACAACATTCGACTACAGCAGTGCCTGAGCGCTGCAGTACAGCACTTGGCGCAGTTACGGACTGCGCTAACCACTTCTCAGCCGCAACCCGACGACTTGGCGGATAATCGACACACCGAAGACATTGTAATGGAACACCACGAAACAGACGATATCTCCCTATCTTCTCAAAGTGAGGAGGAGATGGAGGAAACGGGACACGAAGACACCACGACAGAAGGAGACTTTGTGACAGTGCAGTATAAACGCCGTCACCCAAAACTTCCTCCGGCGGAGGAAAATCCACGGAAAAGGAAGGCGGAAGTCGAGACGCACAACCGCTACACACCGATTGACACGTCTACATCGGCGCAAGGAGATGCAGCAGCGGAAGATGTGACAGCTCCCACTGCGCAACAAGAAACTAATGCACCAGCTGCAGCTCAGCGGAAAGTGCCGCCAATCACCATCTACTATACTGAAAACTACGTCCACCTTAACAACACATTGAAACAGCACCTTCAGGAAAAGATGAAGGCGATATATCAAGGTGATCGAATCAAATACCATTTGGAGTCTCATGAAGATCATCAGAGAGCGATCAAATTTTTTCAGCAGTATCAAATTCCGCTCTTCACTCATCAGGCACCAGAAGCACGGGAGTTGAAAGTGGTGATTAAGCGACTTCCTGCGTCAGTTCCAGTAGCCGAAGTGACACGAGCACTCCACGAGTAGGGCTTCACACAAGCAAAAGTTCATCAATACAAGGGACGAAACGAAGAGACGAACGAGTTGATACCGAAGCCAGTGTTCGTCGTTAATCTGCCGAAATCTAAAGGTAACGACAGGATCTACGGCATCCAATACCTATTGTACACTCGGGTGCGGATAGAATCTTACAGAAGCCGCGAGGAACCGTTGCAATGCAAACGCTGTCAAAAGTGCGAACATACTGCAAACTACTGCTCGCTACCATCACGATGTGTGCGCTGCGCAGGGTTCCACGCGTCCAAAGACTGCACGCACCCTCGCACACAAAAAGCAAAATTTGCAAACTGTGACGGCGATCACCCGGCCTTATGGCGCGGCTGCGAAAAATATCGAGAGCTGCTGCGAAAAAACCGAAGCAGAAGGCCAAAATCACGACGACCAACGCAGCCACAAAGCCAACCGAAGCTAGTGTTTGCTCAACCAAATACTGCTCCCCACACAAAGGATCAAGCTCAACCACAAGCAACACCACAATCGATCACTGACTTCAGCTCTACGCCGCAACCTCCGAGAGCGCGCCGAACGGCACGGACGTACGCAGATGCCTTACATAATCGTGACGAGACGTTTACAACCCCGCGTGCTGCTGCCAGCTACTTGACATCACAGAATATCATGCAGCCATTCTCACAAGCACTTACTGATATTGCAACATTACTCACATCCCTGCAGCAAAAATCACCTCCTTCCTCAGCCTTGTGGAAGGAATAATCAAAGCGGTTGCGCCGCCGTAAATGGACCAGCGGCCTCCGACACGACACCTCAGTTTCCTGAATTGGAACGCAAACGGAATCAGGCGAAAAAAGACAGAACTGAACGATTTTATTTCTAGATTCAGGATCGACGTGGCGATGGTTACGGAAACTAAACTAACGGACAAGATCTCCTTTCGTCTGCGAAACATGCAAACATACAGAACGGACAGATTGGACAGATCCGGCGGGGAACAGCAATCTTTGTTCGTAACAATATTCGACATAATTTGGAAACCTTGCCGCTACTACGAACCATGGAGGCTACAGCCATAACGATCTACACGGCGGTGGGAACTGTAACCCTGGTGGCAGCATACATCAGCCCGGATCACCCATTAATTAGAGAAGATCTGCTGGCTATCTTTGACAGATATCCAAAGATTTTACTAGCAGGTGACCTCAACGCAAAACACTCGTCCTGGAATTCGAGGAAAAATAACCAAAAGGGTCTCGTCCTTTTTGACCTGCAAGAAGACCTCAACTGTATCGTCCATGGACCACTGCATCCTACAAGGATCAGCTACTTCCGTGGACAGACGGATGATGTCCTAGACATAGCACTTACCAAAGGAATTGATCCCAATGTGCAAGTACGCACAATTCACGATCTATCGTCCGACCACCTACCCGTGGTGGGAATCATAAGCCGAGGAGGACTGTTACTCCCACCAATAAGTCGCACAGATGTTGACTGGGACCATTTCACGACATATCTGAATAACAATATTCGGCCAACATTGCCGATCAACTCAACAGCAGACATTGACGCAGCAGTAGAGATGTTGACTGCGAAGATCCAACAAGCCCATCAAAGAGCTGCAACCGTCACAGTGCTGCCGGACCCACATTTTGACGCTTTCCCACGTCATCTCCAAGAATTGAAGACCGAACGGAACAGGGCGCGTAAAAGGTGGATGCTGCATAGGGATCCAGCAGACAGACGCGAAATGGTCCGACTCACGCGTGAATTACGCAAACGTGTGGTTGAATGGCGTCAGGACACGTGGGAGACCACAATGAACCAGATGACATAAAAGTTTTCTGGGTATGGTACCGCGTCATGATGTAAGGCTATTACTTAAATAACCAACGTTTCGGCCAACGTTACAGTGGCCTTCATCTGGGTAACTGATGTGAGCTGGTTGCTACTACACTTTATATTACTTTCATTTAGACATTGCGTCATAATTTAAAAAAATAAGCGATGTTATTGGTGAATTTTTGCGGAAGAGTGGAACTTTATTATGATAGGATGCTGAGGTGGAAGGGGTGGGGGTTAGCCGTTGCTTCTTGCATAGCGAGACATGATTGGTGTTCATCGGCGAATGGGGTGAGGGCTAATAACATAACATCGCTTATTTTTAAAAATTATGACGCAATGTCTAAATGAAAGTAATATAAAGTGTAGTAACAACCAGCTCACATCAGTTACCCAGATGAAGGCCACTGTAACGTTGGCCGAAACGTTGGTTATTTAAGTAATAGCCTTACATCATGACGCGGTACCATACCCAGAAAACTTTTATGTCATCTGACTCTGGCCGCGGAAGCCTACGTAATTATACACAATGAACCAGTGTGTGCTCCAAACTCGGGACGAATGGAAGCTAGTGAAGAGGCTGCGAAACCAAACACCTGCAAAACGAGCCATCATTGGACCGAATGGCCTCATATATGATGCGCTCCAACAAGCAGAACTCTTTGCGGACTCCTATGTACAGCAGATGGCAACTCCAGATCTTGACCAACAGGACATCCGTGAGCGACTTCGGGTAGATGAAGATGTCATCCGAGAATTCGCTAAACGGTTCAGACGAACACCTAGACGGGAGCAACCAGCTCTTACGACGCCGAGGGAGGTTGCTAAAATCATTAGGAATACCAACAACTCAGCGCCGGGGACCGACAAAATCACCAATACCGGGCTTCGCCACCTACCACGGAAGGCGGTCGTGCTGCTAACCCGCATCATTAATGGCTGCTTGCTGCAGGCGTACTTTCCGACAGCTTGGAAAACAGGGAAGGTCATCCCCATCCCCAAGCCTGGACGAGATTTGGCGATACCGAGCAACCATAGGCCCATCACTTTGCTCCCAACTCTGGGAAAAATCTTGGAACGAGTGCTATTACAACGGATGACAAGCTGCCTCCGTGAACATGGCGTAATTCGTCCAGAGCAATTCGGTTTTCAGCAGAAGATGTCAGCCGAATTACAACTTACCAGGATCACAGAGCATATCCGCCACCGCTTCAACCGACGCCAATCTACAGTCGGCGTCCTTTTTGATATTGAAAAGGCGTATGACAAAGTGTGATGCCATGGAAGAATGGGCACTATTTAACAAGATCTCCATCAACCCAACGAAGACTTCAGCCGTGTTCTTCACCAAACAGAGACTGCCGATTCTCCGCTTCCCATTGAGGGTCATGGGGAAGCCGATCCCGTGGTCGACATCTACAAAATATTTGGGAATAACGTTAGACAAGTCCTTGACCTTCACCTTGCACGCCCAACAACGCAAAAAGGACACGCTGAAGATGGTGAACGCGCTAATCCCGTTCTTCACGAGTAAAAACCTCAACGCGAAGACGAAATACCAGCTTTATCGGTCGACGGTACAACCAAAGCTCCTCTACGGCTGTGCAGCATGGGGTGTCACTTGCGATACAAATATCAAGTCTCTCCAACCGATACAAAATAGATGCCTCCGATGGACATTAGGAGCACCCAGATGGACGAGGACAAGAGAAATTAATGCTACACTACAAGAGCACTATCTGAAGGATAAGATCGAAGACTATGCCACCAAACTATTTGCTAAGGTCGACTTACTTCGGGATGAAGTACAGCAACTCCGCCTGGTGGGGGCAATACGCCCGCATAAATATAAGGCACCTCGCTCACTAGAACGCTGGCACCCACCTTGAAAATACACGCTTTAAACAACACACGATCGGTCTCCGAAACACAATGAACGAACGATATGTCACATAAAGCCTACAAGCCACCACCTGAGAAATGCGATAAATCAACCCCATTGAGGAACTAACGACCCAAAGTGCACCCCAGTTTCCTCTCAGAGTGCAAATAAATAATAAATAAATCGGCATTCCTATGCTTACCTTTCACACACCAAGAAAAAACTCCCAAAGGGAGTCAGTCTTGCGGCACCACGTGACACCATTAAAAAAAAAAAAAAAAAAAAAAAAAAACCCAACGCCAGTTCTCCTCGGCGCCCTATGATCTACGACACTCTCACCGGACAGAAGACCCATAAGACGAACTCGGCTATGATATCTGGTTATTCTGGACTGCGTGTTGCGGACTTTGTGTCTCCAGTGTTATTCTACGACCGGTGACGGACTTGGACTTTCTCTGCCGTTTACGCCTTGTGAACTTTACTTTCCTGGCAGTAGGAGGACTTGTGATAGCGTTATCAGCTTCACTCAGTGAACTCAGAGTTTGGCAATCTGTGCAACCTGGGAACTTTGTCATATGCATTGTACTAACTGAATTCGCCAATAATGGTGTGTTGTGTGAAGATCCGCTTATTGCGTCACAACAAAAAAAGTTCACGTTCCTATCACTGCCACGACTTGGCAAGGAATGGCAAACAACAGTAGCATCAGTGAGTGACTAAAAACCCGCAATCAGGGCAAACAGAAAATATTGTGTCAATCCTTTTAAGGTCGCCACGACTATAGCCTGGATGTTGATGGCAGTAACTATTTTTTGCTTTACGTATCCGATGTAATAATTAACTTTCTAGAAGAACCAACTAACATTGTTCCCTAAGAGATCACTCACCTGTAGATCTTATGTCCCTGGCGATTGGACTTTGTTTTTGGCCCACTTTAGCTCGAAATTTAAATGGAAAATAACACTTTAACCGTTCATCTGACACGAAAATTGAATAACCGAATATTCTCTACAACTCTGCTCCTTTTTTTCATATCTTATCGTTTGAGAGATATTTGTAAAAATAACGGAGATTTGACACCCTCCATTGAATTAACGAAAACCAGCCGTTCCGAGATGTCACGTGAAATTCCTCGCCCAGAACTCTCTCTGGCATACGCCATCTTGCGTTGCGTATTTGATGATTTTCTTATTGTAACTTACACGTTGTCATTTCAAAGCAATGGCGCACTGAAGAATTAACAAAAACGTCGTTCTTTGTACGATAAATGATAATCTAGTATCTAAAAATGCTATATTAACATCAATTAACTGCCATCAATAGTACGAGATTAAAGAACACAAGTTCTATTTGTTAGCCGTAGCCGGCCGCGGTGGCCGAGGGGACTGAGGCGCTTCAGTCACGGTCTGCACGGCCACTACGGTCGGGGGTTCGAATCCCCCCTCGGGCATGGATATTTGTGCCGTCCTTAGTATAAGGTAGTTGATAAGTAGTTTGTAAGTTTAGGGACTGATGACCCCGTAGTTAAGTCCCATAAGCTTAACAAATATTTGAATTTGTTAGCCGTAGCGTAGTGGGCAATGTGATGGTCTGTGACGCTGAAGGTCAGTGGTTCGGAAACCACCACCTAATTTTTTTTCCTAAAGGGGTTTGTGACACTATTAGTTAAATAGAGCTATGTTCTTCAATTTTTAGAATTGTGCATATGTAAGAACGCTCCCTCTAAAATGCGTCTTTGTTCTATTTCGTGAACATGCCGTGAAGTACGTAACAACGAATTGAACAATGGTCCTCTGAAGCATATGCATGTAAACTGGGAGGATACTGTAACAACGAACATTCTGCACGAAGTGCTGATGCAGTTATATAAAGGAAGTCCCAGATTTCTGTGGAAAGTGTAGTTCCTTAATCAAACTGAAGGGAAGTGTAAACATTGCAACAAATTACCTTGTTTATTTTTTTCTAAGCTTTTATTCACTATTTGTGGAATGTATTGAAAGTCATTAATTAGAATCAATGCATCTACTAAAATGTTTGTCATTGACATGGTTGCTATTGACGCTTTTAACGTAGACGGTATTACCTTTCCTGTAGTTCAGATATGACTTCGTTCATGTTGCCCTGTTCTAAAATAAAGAGCAAATATTGGATTTCAAACCGTGATTACGTTTTCTTTCACAGCTATAATCACAAACGGAATAAGTGTGGTCATACTGAATTCCACATACCTCTAGTACTCAATAAATATACAAAGTTAGTACTATCAATACGTCATTTACAACAGTCATTGTAACAGTATCTCCCCAGATTATGTACATGTGTTAAAGAAGTCTATGATTACAATTCGTTGCTATGTATTTCATAGTATGCTCTCGAAACAGAACAAATGCGTTTTTCAGAGAAAGTGCTGTTACCTTTGAACAACTCAGAATCTTGCAGAATACAGTTGCGTTCAGTTAAGAATAGCGTGCTGAAACCTTTTAGGAAGCAAGAGCATAAATAAAGTGGGACAAAAAAATTGACAGTGGTGGTTATGTACAGTTTTCTTCTTCTTCCTCTTCTTCATTGAAATCGATGCTTTGCGGTCGTTTGTTCATATATGTTCTGGGTTGTCCGTTGAGAATTTTACTCAGTTTTTTATTACAGATGGCGTTGAACCAACACCTTCTGAAGAGAAGGCCTGTGCACTACCGTGCCACATTACGTCACGCAGAGTAGCTCGCGATCGCGTAGCTTACTGGCTGGCTGGTGGGACACAGCCCACCGCCTCACAGCAGTCAGCCAGTGAGCTACGCGATCGCGATCTACTCTGTGTGATGCGACGTGGCACGGCAGTACACAGGCCTTCACTTCAGATGGTGTTAGTTGAATTGTCTTTCGTTTTCTTTCTTTTGATTGGTCCGTCGGTTTGAACGGGTTCTTTGTGAACGTAGGTTTGTTTTGCCCTATTTTGATCGTTTCGGATAACTCAGTACTCTCGTTACAGAGGGCGTCGAGCTACCGCGCCCTAGCAATTTCCGAACCATCGTGTAACATGTTCGTACTTCACAAACTAATTCCTCGCCTATTACGCTATGGCGAACAGCTGCGAGAGTAATCCGTGATTCTTGTTCCATCGATGGCAAGTTTTAACTAATTAACCAACATTAGATTATAATTCATTGTCCTAAGAACGACGTGTTTTTGGTAATTTTCAGTGCGCCATTAATTTGAAATGACGACGCTTGAGTTATAATAAGAAAATCAAGTAGAGAAAGCAAGACGGTATACGCAAGAGATTTTGGGGTGAGGGATGACACGTGACTGATTTACGAACGCCAAATGTACGTTCAAATGTTCAAATGTTCGTAGAGCTTATGGGACTTAACTAAGGGGTCATCAGTCCCTAAACTTACAAACTACTTATTAAATAGCTAATACTAAGGACGTCACAAATATCCATGCCCGAGGGAGGATTCGAACCCCCAACCGTAGTCGCCGTGGTGACTGGCGCGCCGCAGAGCGCTTGGCCACCGCGGCCGGCAAATGAACGCTACGTTCGTTCCAGCCTATAGTCATTCGTAACCAGTACAGGCAAAGAAAATGAACTTAAAACTATCAAGACAGTATAGGTGATAATATTTTAACGGAAAAATATATTGAAAGTGTGGGAGAGATATTAAAATGATAGTTCAAAGACGTAAAAGTTAAAAGTAAGTTTGTCAAAGCTAAACTCAAACTTAATATAATTTTGGCTGTTTGTTAAAATACGGTCAGAAAGAATATTACGTGTTGGGTGCATAGATATTACCAGAAAAGTAGAGTCGTAATCTTATCCACCATATTTTTTTATTATTTAGATTATTCTTTTGGTCCAAAATATTTGGACAAACTTATAAAACTACAAATCTAAATGGGGCCGTAAAACACGTCAGTGCGATTTTTTGAGCAGGTATTTCATTGCCTAGTAGATGATTACTTTTTTAAAAATGGAACGGTAAGGGAAGCTACAGACAATGAATGCCGGGCGAGTCGGGTGACATATATATTCATAATAAAGAATACGTATCAGAGGTAGCCCCATTACAACTTTTGATAAATAATTGCTCACTGAATATAGCCGCTGGGCGACCATTAGACGTCCTGTCGGACAAGTCTATAATACATTGACTTAAAAATTAAGATAATGAAGTTCATTCCTCAGAGAGAGCTCATAGATGAAATAGAACTAGTCATGGGTTATGTGAATGATCACAGAAACAGGGTTCGGGCCAAGGTCACTATCATATTACATAGTTTTGCAGCATGCGAATCTGACGGTGCAAAAGCAGTGGTAGAGTTGGTAGAGTGCACTAGAGGTCTGCATTTAGCGGTCATGCTTGCTCGAGCACGTAGTTCCGTGACAGTCCGGTAGATGTCGATGTAACCGCTTCGCCCGCTGCTTGCAACTGCATTTGATTTTCCTGGTGCTTCCGTTGCCCGCTGTCTACTCTGTTACGCGGTTGCCGTTCATTCAACTGCTGAAGGGTCATGACGCGTGAACGCGAGACTAAGGACAGTGTGAAAGCGAAAAGTGATTCGAAAGAATATATCCTCAGTACGAAAAATGCTGGTCGTAGCAGTTTCTGGGCCGCGGCGGAGCGGCCAAGAGCGTTGAGACGCTATGCTTCGAGGCGCGAGGCCTCTCTCCGTCGGGGGTTCGAATCCCCCTAGGGCATGGATGTTTGTGCCGTCTTTAATATACGGTAGTTCATAAGTAGTTTGTAAGTGTAGGGACTGATGACCCCGCTGTTACGTCCCTTATGCTTAACGAACATTTGAACATTTTTTGCAATGTCTGGGAAACATTTTCATTAGTTAATGATAAGGAGGGAAATTATGTTGGCTACGTTTTTTGTGGCAATTGTTCTGCTCTCCTATCTTACCGAAACAACACACCTGCAGGCATATGTCTGCCGAAGACAACAAGAACAAGGACGTTCTGAAGCATTACCGGCATCAGTTAAAGACTCTGTCACTAAGAAATGTGTCGAAATGTGTGCCAGGAATCTTCGTCCATTTACAATGATTTCAGGAAATGGATTTCATTATTTTTGCCAGGAGCTTGTAAATATTGGTTCGGAATTTGGACAGATGGACGTCTCCAACATTCTGCCTGGCCGGCCGTGGTGGCCGAGGGGACTGAGGCGCTCCAGTCACGGTCTGCACCGCCACTACGGTCGGGGGTTCGAATCCCACCTCGGGCATGGATATTTGTGCCGTCCTTAGAATTAGCTAGTTCATAAGTAGTTTGTAAGTTTAGGGACTGATGACCCTGTAGTTAGGTCCCATAAGCTATACAAACATTTGAACATTTTGAACATTCTGCCTGAACCTACGGCAGTGACACGAAACATGGAAAGACAAGCCGATGAAATACTGGCAAATTTTATGCCCAGCATTGTACAGGCTGTGTACGCAGATGCATGTGCGTGCACAACTGATTTGTGGGCCGATCCGTATTGAAAAACCTGTTACGTGTCTGTTACTGCGCACTTTATTGATAAACAGTGGACATTAAGGAACATAGTTTTAGCAACAACCCATATTTCTGAGAAGAGGAAATCTGGGGAATATATTAAGAACCATATTGAGGAAGTATTCTTTAATTTAAGAATAATCAGCATCACCTTCATAAGATTTCTTTTGTCACGGACCTAGGTGCTATTTTGCGTTCCGGCCTCAAACGCAGCTAGTGAAAGATGTTTCAGTGCTACAGGGATTCTAATCTCTGACAAAAGAAGCAGACTTCATCAAAAACTGGTCGATTATATTGTGACCATTCATTTTAATTATAATGCTAATAATGAATAATATGGAGACAGATTTATTTGTTATGGTTGTAATGTATTAGGTGGAAATACTGACTGTTCTAAACATGAATCAAAGTATATCTTAGGAAAGAAACATAAATCGCACTCCGCCTTGAACAGTTACATAACTGAAAACTGTAATACTTGAGATTTGCAACATTTTTCTTGCCATGACAACATAAATTATACTATTCTCCTCAGGCGGACAAACTGCGATAAAATGATGTGACTTTTTGGTCCAGGTTGGAGCTCGTCAATTTTTTTTTTCAATTATAAATTAAAAACTGCCGGTTTTAAAATTGTCACTCTTCTTGCTGGGGTGCGAAATGTAATTTTTCATTCCTATAATGTCCACATTTCAAAAGTTTCTATAGTCTCTCTCTTTCGTGTTTCGTATTATTTATTGTAAACCAGCTAGAATGTAAGAGTATTGCATAAATAAAACGATATGGGTGTAGGCGGCGGCAGCGCGCAGATACACGGAACTGCTTTGTGGGCCGCTGCCCCGCTCACCAGCCCCACGGCGCTGTAAACAAGCACAGCTGGCCACGCAAGAATTCATAATCGGACAAGCAAAAACCGAGTGCAGCGCGATCGAGCGAGTACAAGCAAGCAAATACGCCAGTATGCAGACCTCTAGAGTGCACAGGATAAATTGGCTGGTATATGTGCAGGCTGCTGAGCAAGCAGAGGATAGCGGTAGTGGAGGGGCTAGCAGCCGGAGCAGTGAGGGGAATTGACCAGTGCTGGAGGGAAGTGCCGCTCTAAACAAACCTACGCTTCACTATCTGCGAAAGTTTTATAAATTCTTTCTTCTGTACCAAGCCATATGATTAAAAAATATTTTTCTCTAAATACTTAATGTTACTAATATTTCATTATTTTTATCATTAACATTAGCTATCTTACTTCGAAATACATGTTACTTAAAGCGTCCATTACGTAACATTTGGGATATAGGATATGGACTGATTTGTTAGTATTACTGGTGTGCATGCAGGAAGTATGGTGTCTCTGTTCAACTTGCAAATACAAAAATTTTTCGTTAGTCATCAATTTACTGCACTCATCTGGATAGCGCTTAAACAATCAGTCAGAAACAATACTAAATCAAACACCCTCAATACGAAAAGAGTGGCCGGCCGCAGTGGCCGAGCGGTCTGCGGCGCGCCAGTCTGCACGGCCGCTACGGTCGAGGGATCGAATCCCCCCCCCCCCTCGGGCATGGATGTTTGTGTCGTCTTTAGTATAAGGTAGTTCATAAGTAGTTTGTAAGTTTAGGGACTGGTGACCCCGCAGTTAAATTCCTTAAGCTTAACAAACATTTGAACGAAAAGAGTAAGTAAAACTGATGGTATTCCTGTAGCTTCATTATAGAACATGTTTACATTCAAAAGGAATGCTCACTTTCTCCTGTTCTACAGTATTGTAGACCAGAAAACGTAAATGTCTCCTTTATCCTTTTTTTCTTTTTTTCAGTTGTTGAATAAGCTACAAATTCCTCCTTCGTTTCTTGAATGATGAAGACAACAGCGATTTCGCTGCCTTTTAAGCGTTTTGGAATTTAAAAATGCAACTGGAGGAAAAAAAGTTATAATACTTCTTCTCTAACTTAAGATTCCCTTTTGCGATATAAAACACAAACTACTTATATCTTCTGAAATGATGAATAAAGGACTTTTTCACGTTTCTCTCTTCTTATTGACGATTTCAAATTTAGTCTTCGCGAGGATAGCTTGTTTAGTTTCTACTCGTTTCCGTGTCTTTTATCAGGTTCTTTTTTAGTGTTTTCATTTTGTTTATCTTCTCTAACTGCTAAATGCTTTAGCGGGCTAGTACTCAGTTTTATTTTAGTAACACAGCTCAACATAAATTCTTGGTGATGTTACAATTTATGCATAAGGAATGATATCTATGTATAGTATAAGGAGGAGAGTAAAATCAGGTAAAAATAAAATGTCTCCCTTAATGAGCCAAAACGTGATAAGATAAAATCTATGTTCTTTCATAAAATGTTTCTGTTCGTCAATAGTTGTTCCTTAGTTGATCGTTATACTTTCTTCTTGTGTGTTCCTAAATTTGTTTGTATATTCTCACCTTTTATAATGCACAATCAGGGGTATCGTTTTAGTTGTATTTCACATGATGGTTCTACTGAGAAAGTTTACGAATTTTTTTTCCGATAATACCTTATTTGGAGTAGTTTGTGGTGCTGTATTTTAATGTACGTCCAGAAATCTCTTTCGTTCTTCTCCGTGTTTGTCAGTATGTAAAATACCGCGTGTCCCTTTAACCAATTCACTGCATTTTGCTTCGTATTAGGGTAAAGTTCTTCGTCTGGGTGGACGAGTCTAAATGTTCAAATGTTTGTTAAGCTTATGGGACTTAACTACGGGGTCATCAGTCCCTAAACTTACAAACTAATTATTTACTACCTTATACTAAGGACGGCACAAATATCCATGCCCGAGGGGGGGATTCGAACCCCCGACCGTAGTGGCCGTGCAGACCGTGACTGGAGCGCCTCAGTCCTCTTGGCCACCGCGGCCGGCTGGAAGAGTCTCGCAGGTGTTATGGTGTGTGGCGAAGTTCGTTGCATAACTGCAAGTTTGTACCTGAGTGACTGCCAAATGTTGTGAACATTTTTGCAGACAAATCGATGTTCGTCTCTGTCATTCAGATTTCAGGTTAGGCACAAAGAAGAATTTGCTAGATGTATTTCGTGGAGTCTGTGGTTCGTTGGAACTTTTCGGTTGACATCGTAATACCACAGCGCCCTCACGTTGTTTAGTAAGTGGAGATTGTAAATGTTTCTCCAGATTATTTTCTAATTGAAGTCTTTATGCTTTCTTTCAATGACGTTCTTACTATGAAATTGCATAATGTTTTTGTAGACTTCTTTGACTTTATACACGTCATCTGATATAAGTATATTCTATTAAAAAATGTTTCAAATGATACAATTCATTGGGAATGTGGCGAACATCGATTGGGGCGCCACGGTTGGTCGGCGCTATTTCATTTAATAGAAATGCCGCTATGGTGTGCGTTTGTACGTTCTGTTAACATGAAGAGCTTGTGCTTTACTATATACACCAGTTAGGTTAAGGCCACCGTTGTCAACTGATATCGTCAAAGTTTCGTATTCAAATTTAAAAATATGGCCGCGGCTGACGAAGTGGCCAAAGGCAGCCAAGATCCTGCCTGCAATAGTCCTCGGAACTGGCAGGACTGGCGCCACATAATTTATTTTAGATGTTAGATAGATATTCACCAGTTCCACTCTTTGTATTTCATAAAGTGTCCTCAGTATATTTCGGTATATACTGACACGTATACTATTAAGTATTCTTATGTAATTTAGTGCAGTTGTTTGCTGGATATTGGGGGTATATTGAATTCCAAGGCATTTCAAAGTAGCAGTCTCCTTTATTTCCCCTTCAATAGGAACTCCTAATCCTCGTCCGATATCCATTCTTGCGGATTGCCTGTTCAGTGTGGCGCCCTACGCGAGTTCATACATTTGTATGATCTCCAATAACTGGGCGATCTCATTATTGTCTTTGACCAGGACCGTGACGTCATCAGCATAAGCTTTACAGACAATGTTTTGTCCACGTAGTAATATGCCTTGCAAATTTTCACTTATTAAAAAAAGCAAGGGTTCAATGGCTACGGTGAAAAGCGACATGGACAGGGGACAGCCTTTTCTCATTGAACTTTTTACCGCTATAGGTCTGTTGGGTTGACCATTTACCATTATTATAGAGGTTGTATTATTTAGTAAGTTCTTCATGATTCTGATGTAGCTTTGCGGGAAGTTCATTATACACACAACATGGAAAAGATGCTTTTCAAAATATGATACCACACCGCACTTTAGTTTAAAAGTTGCTGCGATTGAAATTATGTCTCTGAAATCCCATAGTGTGTGGGGAATGGACCTGTCTTTTCCTACGCTCGATTGATATGAACCGGTAACGACGTTTAGTACTGATTTCAGTCTTTCATTCATTATGCGTGCAAATATAGTGTAATCACTAATGAGTAAGGTAATAGATCTTAGATTTTCTACTGATTTTGCTGTAGGTTTTTCTGGGATTAGCATGACTACCCCTCTGAAATCATGCGGGATGTTCGTGTTGGGGTTCATTAGTTCTTTGTATATGCACGTGAGCTTAGGTAACATCTGTAGTTTGAATGTCTGATAAAGCTCTGCCGGAATTCCATTGGGCAAAGATGATGTTTTTTGGGCTCCGCATTATCGCATCTTCAACTACTTCTTCTATTATTTCAAGTAACAGGCTGTCTGTTTCTTCCTGGTCAAGTTCTCGTGTCATTCCTGTTGTAAGGTCGTTTTGAGCAGTTATGTCCGTCGGTGTATTATTTTGTAACTTCGTGAAGTAATTGTGAATTTCCGTCTTCATCTCATTTTTTCTGGGTCAGTGATCTACCATATGTCGATCGTAATTGGGTTATTATTTTTCTGTGTTGTCCTTTTCTTTCGTTTATGACGTGATAAATTGATGTGTGTTCGTCCTGTACATCATTTTAAAGTCTTGCTCTTATTTTATAACCTCCGAGCTGTTTACGTTTTAATACACGGAGTTTGGCTTGAATTCTTTTGATCTCTGCTTGTTTGTTGAGCAAAGACGCATTAGATGCGTATAAATCTCGGAGCACTTTGAAGTAAAATTCAACCGTTTGTTTGTGCCAGGCTGTTTTCTCAGGCGAGAAATTTATCATCGCTCTATTCATCATGGGTTTCGCGCATTTCATCCATGTGAGTGTTGAAGGGTATGAAGAGAATCTTTTCCCGCACTCTTTCCATACATCGTTAAACGCCTCAGGACATGTAGGATCTTTTAGATTGGTTACATTCAATTTCCACAGACCACGTCCCCTGTAGGTGTCTTGCTTTTATAAATTTATGGTACAGATGTAATCTATGTGGTCCGAAAAGATGGTGAGCCACAATTCGGTGTGCAATAATGTGCGTCTCGAAGTTTTCTGACATAATGTGGCTTGCTGAGTGACTGGTAATGTGCGTGAAGCCAGGCCGTTCTCCATTCTTGTGCTACCAGGTGTGGTCAGGTTAAATTCTTTGACTATAGCGTCGAGTTTTGCACAATAATTAAAATTTGGTATTTGGTCGTCATCAGATAAGACGCAGTTATAATCACCTCCTAAATTTGTGTGTTCTTATCTCCCGCTGAAGACACTGCGTCGTCTTTAAAGAATTCTGCGCGTTCTCTCCTGCTGCTGGTGCCAGGTGGTGCATATACATTGATCCGTTTCGTGTTATGGATGGTAGCTGCGATACCTCTGGCGTTTGCCAATTTTTCAACGTCTTTCACGATTATGCCTACTTTCGTGAGTATCGCTGTTTCAAGTTCTTGATCGTTTCCTGAATTCCCAATTACGTTAAATCCTGCTATGAAGTCTAAATTAATGTCTGTCACCTCTTGCAGCAAGGCGATATCGAGGTCGGCGGCGTACAGCATGTCTTGCAGGGCCTTGAGTTTTAGATGCCTGCGGATTTTGTTTATATTTATCGTCCCAACCTTGTAGGGTTGCACAGCAATGTTGATTTCCTATATGTGTTGACTTTTTCCGCTCATTGCCTTTAGACACATTAATACTTTATAGTCTGCAGAACTACTTGTCCTTATCAGTTATCTGCGTGTACTATAATCAGATGTTGTCATTCTAAAAGTGGCGACTTTACTACATTACTTGATCCATTTGCACATTCATTGGGCGTAGTATACGAACTGCGAATGTATGTTTCATCGAGATATATGAGAATTCAAACCTCTTCACGGTACTATTTTATTTTAGTTAAATAATCGACACGCTTTCTGGGTATTTCTAAACGTTCCAAAACAACTTCCTGTAACCTGTTTTTTCGCCACCTGGTAAATATGAAGCCTCTTAATTTCGCGAAAAATAAAGCATGTATTACGTTGAAATTAAAAAACTAATGTACCTGAAGCCCAACTTTTGAAGTAGGTACCGCAATGAAGAAATAACACCCCTTGAATGACGTATTTCCCCTTATTACGGGAAAATGTTACTTTATTGTCGGGCGCTGTTTGTTTGTCAGATGGAAATTATTCATTTATCTCCGCACAAATTGTTCATGAAAATTTTAGAATTTCTTTACATTTATGGCACGTGAAGTTCAGAACTTAAGTAACTATCAGCCAAAGCCATATGACGCAAGTCTCAAAAATACTCGAGGAAATCTACTTTGAAGTTTTGCGCGAAGTGCATGCGAGTACCAATAACTGAAACACTTGCAGCGGGTGTAGGTGTAGGTCAGGTGGTAGAGTTCTGGCTTCCCAACCATGGCGACGGTGCTTCGAGTCCCACTGTGACTAAAATACTTTTCGTTTTCGAATTCAGTTACATAAGACACTTCGGGATCTTTAATTCCACGTGTTGTGTCAGTTTTTGTTTGTGTGAATGTAGACGAGCCGAAAACCTTGTCGTCGCGTAAAACGATTGTTGAGTAGGTTAGCTGCTTGGAAACCCATTAGTAGCTATGGAGATGACTTTCCAAAGCAGCGTCGTAGCTCTTCTCAAACTGAACAATCAAAGACTACCGTCGTCAACTGATAGTGAAGCCAATACTGTAAAAAATGTAAGTTGCATTGTTTCTTTTTTATTGAAACCATTATTAACAACCTTCCATAAAACATGGAAAATGGCGGAGAAACAAAAATACGTGAACTTTTCGTAAAAATTACCAATAGACGTTAAAACTGTGTAAGTATACGAACACAACGAAACAAAATAAAAATAAACAAACTGTAACGACAAAATTGGAACCACCGACACTATTATTGTAAGACCAGAACGCTACCACCTGAGCTTCAGAGACAGAGGCTGCAGATGTGGTAATTACTGGTACTTGCAAAACTTCAAAGTCGATTTTCTCGAGAATTTTTGGGAGTTGCTTCGAATGGCTTTGGCTAGTTGTTATTTGAGTTCTGAACTTGACGTACCATAAACATCAAAAAATTCTACAATTCCATACCTATGTGGTCTCCTTCTAAGACCTTTTTCTTTTTATTCTGCTTCTTCCTGGTGTAGAGAAACCTTCACAACTACCAGCAAGTAATTTCTCTCTCTCTCTCTCTTTATTATTATTTTTATTTATTGTTGAAGTGAAACACCAGTAGTGCTCTCTCAAGGAGAATTTTAATGGGACTTTTATCACCTGTTTTGCCTCTTCCGACATAAATTTAATTACACTGAAAAAAATCTCTCGTGCCTGGCTATGGAGAACTCTTCCTGCTCGTTTAGCGCTTGGAGACTCTGTTGCCACGCCGTTTATAGCGGTGCGCTCACTCGGTGTGCACTGGCTGGCAGGCAAAAGTGGACTGACGCGACCTCTCTTTTCGGACGAAGGAATGAACTCGCCCGGCGATTCGAACGAAAACTCGTATCTGCGCAACGTCCACCGTATCCTGTGCGGACTCTAACAACAGAGTGCGTCGATGCTCGATATATCACAAGTCCTTCGCATGTGGCTAAGACAGGCCGCTTTCGAGGTAATGGGAAACTCATGCTACTAAATGGCGATAGCTGCAGCACGCTGTCCTCGCGATGTTGACACCTCTAGAAACTGGGCTGGAAAGTTGCTACTCCAGGTTACTTAGAGGCATGGCCAACGGATCCCTGTCCACTTGCGAATAGGTCTCTGCAGCCTATGTAACAGAGGACAAGAGGGATAGAATATACTGCTTTTCCTGACTGCCGTCAGTGTTTGACTTCCAGCATTCAGGCTGAACTGGTACGAATTCCCAAACTGAGGGGCAACTCGTATCCCTTCAGCACCACGTGCTTCCAACGGCTAGGAAACCGAACTACATTTATCTGTCTTTAGCTGTCATTTAAATTGATAATGCAGAAAATATTTTGCCCCTGCAACTGATGTAGACAATGAATTGGTGGAAAATTAAGTTAGTAGTGTTATTGGTAAAATGAAGTTTGAACGATTATCAATTAATTTATTGGTCAGTGTAGGTTTCCTATCAGTTTGCTCGGAACTTAATTCGGATTTAGAATCTGAGATCGTAAATACGGTATTATTTGCATAGTTCTCTCTTTCTTTGTCCAGGAATGGTGTGGACAAATGCTGTGGACTCGTCACATGTACGTCATGCTTCACCAAGTTACAACGTTACTATCTTCTTCATCCGACAAATTCTACTGATGCCCCCAGACACCCTCTACATTCCAGGCCAATGACAGGGTCTACTTTCGGGTTTTCTGAGAGGGGGATTCATGGGAACCTAGGCTTTTAGTCCGCTCTGTGGGTTGAGCTATGTACATTGTTCGAGACGGTTTAGGACGCCTCCAGCAACGGCACCTGAATCGGTTGTATCCTCGTGCCATTCTTGATGCTGCTACGGATCGAGTCGCTCACGAGCGGCTGCGAATGAGCCACATCTTTGCAGTAAGTGCACCACCACTACCAGCACCACCATCATCGCCACCTGTGCATTCTGGGCCCTATCATGTGCAGGTGCCCCTATTGTAACAGTGTGGAATGGGGTCTCCTCCATCGTCACCACAGGTGGCGCTCAACCAGTGCACCTGCCGCCCTACCGCTGCATCCTCGGCGATTTTTTCTGAAACTGTCGCCTTCCTCCGTTTAGATGCACATTGATTTAGTCTCCTCACAGTCACTACAGTAGCCCCCTCAACCTGCTGAACTCGGGGTACCTTCGGCCCACCTAATGGCCCACACAGTTGCTGTCGGCAGGAGTATCATGGCCTGCCCTCTTCGCCGTATCTCCGGACCTCTCCCCCCAATATCTGCAGTCTCTGCCATGGACGCACCCACTACACCATCACAGTTTGTTATTTTTTTTTGGGGTGGGGGGGTGGAGTGGGGAGGAGTGTGGTGTTGTCAATGTTCGCACCGCGCCGCTCAGTACTTCGGATCCGTGTAGCGCTCAGCGGATAGATCGTCGTCGCGACAAGTGCCCTGCTGAATCCGCTGTCGCCTTGGACGAAAGACTACTAGGAAAATAGTACCTTGCCAATCACGCCAGGCCAAGCCGCCATGGACCTTGCCACGCCGTCGAGGACTCTGTGTCAACCGATTTATTCCTGCGCTCCATACACAGTATGTAAGCGTCACGCCACTCCAACATCAGTCTCTTACCGAGTGGAATTCGAAGAAGTTGTATTATGTTCTTTTGCTTTCTTTTGAGACGGTTTTGTTTTCTATTAAACTTGTTCAGTACTCACGCCTTGTTGTTTTGCCCTTGTCAGCACACTATAGTTCAAATTTTTTCGAACGCCCTGAAAGTGAGATAAAAATCCTAGTTATCAGCTTTAAATGTGAATTAGCTATGATTTTCCCCCAGTTTCATGTTCATTATTGCATTTAATAGTTGTGTTGGACGTTTTTAAAAATGAAATCGTTCGAATAATTACTTTCCTTTCTTGTGTTCTGTTGTTGGTTGCAACAAGAGAGCATGCTGCTAATATTGATGGCATAATATACTCTTGCTCTCACTATATGGCGTTCATACGACGTCAAAAAATCTGTAAACATGGTTAAAGGTACGAAAGTAGCATGTAGTTATGCACGAGAAAGTATGAGTGATCTTCAGTGAGTTCTGAGTGTAAACATTGATTATGGAACTAAGGAAGCAGCTTTCAACAGAAAAAAATTATTCATTTGTGTCGTCACGTGCAACCAGTCGTACTAAGCGACAGATGGCTAGTCAAGAACATAGTTCCTTGGGATGTGTCCATTATACCTTTCAGAGGTATATGGGCCAACACGAAAAAGATAGGCCAAAAGTCGCATCTAGTGGGCCCTAGTGGGAAAAGAAGTTTTCAGGCAGAGATCCTTAACGGACCTTTAGCATCTTAAAAAGCATAACTGACGGATATATTTAGAAAGAAAAGACTACAATGGCAAGACAACATGAAAGCTGGGCAATAAATCAGTGGAAAAAAGGTACTTTTCGCTCACGAATCCGAATTGGAGGTCCTTGGCACAGAGCGACGCAACTTTGGTCGCCGGTTGCCAGGTGAACGAATGTCACCTGTTTCTGCAGCAAAAAGTGGAAGGGGTTTCCTCAATTCACAGGATTGCTTTGGACGCAATAGCACTGATCATCTTGTACAAATAAACGGAACACTGAAGAACGATGTTTACCATCGCATTCTATAGTATATCGAGTCATGTGGTCAACATTTTATTGGTAGTAATTCGTTCTTCAGCAAGATAATTTTGAATACACTTGAAAACTGTGTAAAGAGTATTCGACAAATTTAGAAAAAAAGAATACTTCGAAAAATATGATCTGGCAGCCCCAATAGCTATAACACTATTGAATTGCTTTGGGATCGCTTGGATAGATCAGTTAAATCAAGGCCCATTAACAACGTTAATCACCGATGGACAAGACTACAAGACTAATGGTGTCATATAAACGAGGAAACCATGATGAAGCTGACAACAAGAATGCCTCGCGTATGCAGAACAGTGTTCAAAGCCAAAGGAGGCTACTTTGTGGAGAGTAATTTCAGTTCATATATATAATTTCAACAAAAGATTATTCCAAATGTGACTTATGAGTATCTCCAACATTTATGGTTCCAATTTGCATTTTTTCCTCAAAATCACTGATGTTCAAAAACCTTTGAGCAGTATTATACAACGTGCCCCGAAACAATCCAATTCTCAAAACTTAATACCGAAACTTGAGAGAGGTACAAATAGATCCTGGATAATTTAGACTATCTCGGAGGATACCGTAATGGTTTCTGGTAGTAGTTTTCCCTTGAATGTCACGTTAGGCACATTCGCGTATAGAATAAAATCGTTTTATTGTTGTTATTTTGTTGTGTTTGTGTAGATTTTTCTCTTACATTGTATCTCCAAGCTTATTGGAGGTTCAGCAATTTGCTTATTCACACTTAATAGTAATAATTTTAACAATATTCTATAATGTATTTTTAAATGTTTACTAGTAATTGGACTAATAGATTGGTAATGTAGCTCTTTACCAGTTCTTTTTCTATTTTGCTCATGGCAACTGATTGTACACTTTTTATTGCTTTGTAGCTCTTCCTCCTACACACATTATTGTATCATTTCCACATTCAATGAGAGGAATGGAGAAGGAAAGTGAAGGGAAGGAATCACTTTAGGTTCTAAGAGCATTGAAATAACTCAATGGTGACAACTGAAAATATGAGCCAGGCCAGAAATGGAACCCGGGTCACCTGCTACCGGCCAGCGGTCTCTTTAAACCAGGTTCGAATCCCGGCCTGGCACAAGATTATACTTGGCGCCTTTGAATTATTTCAGTGCCCTACTGCAGCTAAAATCATTCATTACCTTACCTATCATTCTCCATTACTCTCATTAAATGTGCAAGTGCTTAAGTCGCTGTTCTTTCGTACGTGTCTGAAAGAAAAGCACCACACCTTCTACAATAAATTATTCTAACAGTTTCTGAATCCGATTTCTGGCTGTTTCCTCGTCCGAGTGGTCATTAGCTGTCATTAGCTGTCTGCGCACAAGCACCGCATGTTATGGGGTCCCATGGCACCTCCGAAGTCCAGCCTTCATTTAGTTTGGAAACTGCTTCTTGTCCCAAGACCTCCCATCGGAGTCATTGTATGTCGTAGGTATTTTTGTTCGAATATTTTCATCCCACTGCCATTTTGTTTTAGAAAGGCCTGATTTTCCTTGCGGTTTCAACTTAGTCCTTGATCAAGTCTGACTTACGTTCGAAGTCGTAGTACAGCAACATGTAGCTATCATAAGATACGATATTCCGTATTTCCCTTTATACAGCCAGTTATTTTAAATATAATTAGTAACATATATTTTTCATTTTTACTTTCTACAGTGTCTGCATTTAATTTTATTTACTCTGTTTATAATTAGTACCACAGATTTTTCCGGTTTTTATTCCGATGTCCATCTGAAGACTTAACAAGAATTTGGTAAATCGGTGATAGTGCGTATGAAGTATTTTACAGCTGAAGCATTTTTAACGTGAACTCTTTTGGCTACGTGTATCAATCCTGTAAACGTTTTTACTAATTTCTTTCCACTGTACTGGTCGACGTTTCTGCCTTGTACTTCAGGTAAACAGACATGAAGCGTTGTCGTCAGCGGCTTTCTATTCCTGGAATAGAAGTCCGCTCTCTAGAGTGCGCCGCGTTCGGGCTTTGCGTTTCCGAGTTTAAACACTCAGAGCGGGCAGATAGTGCTCGATAAAGGCGGGGAGGCAGGACGCGGCCGGCTTGCCTCTGCTCTGTGTCTCCACACCGAGGCTACTTCTGGTACATTCCGGCAACCATGTCAATTGGAAACCGATAAAAGTCTGGCAGGACACAGTACTTGTTCTGTGAAACCGCCTCGTCAGCCCACTGTCGCATGCGATTGTAGCCAATATTCATTCAATTTCAAACATCTTCAAACTTCTGCAATATACCTGCAGGGACAAAAAAATTCCTGGAAAGAAACAAGTATGTTAAGGGCAATTCGACCGGTTAGCAATACGGTTACTGAATCGTCAATGTTTTAAGCAAAGGTTACAGGTTAGCAAGTTAAGAATAAACCAACTAGTTGCAATAATAGTAGTTTAATAAACTTGACTACGATTTCGACGGATATAAACCCTTCTTCAGAAATACGTTATACCTATAAACAATGTGACATCATAAGTTACAAATTCACGAGAAAATTTCTTTTACGAAAGTCCTTCAAAATGAGAAACGGGAACTGAATTTTTTAATTTAACCATTTCTATAGTAAACAATTCATTCAATTTAAATATATTCCGCAAAGAAACCGACTCAGACAACATTATACATGCTGACTCAACGCATCTAGAAGCCCAGTAACTAGCATTTTTCCATTCTGTTATTCACTGTATGGTAACCTCCCGTTTGTCACCTGACAACCAAGAAAACGAATTATGTGTGATAAAATCCATTCCAGCTAACAATGGGTATGACCAGGGTTTGGGCCGGCCGCGGTGGCCGAGGGGACTGAGGCGCTCCAGTCACGGCCTGCACGGCCACTACGGTCGGGGGTTCGAATCCCCCCTCGGGCATGGATATTTGTGCCGTCCTTAGGATTAGCTAGTTCATAAGTAGTTTGTAAGTTTAGGGACTTAATACCCCGTAGTGAAGTCCCATAAGCTATACAAACATTTGAACATTTTGAACACTTACTTATTGCTAGTCACACTCCGAAAAAGTTTGAAGACACGATTATTTCACACAGAGAAGTTAAAGGGTGAAAATTTGATCTTTGGAAGAACTTCAGATCTTCAAACATCTAGATCTCAAGGAAGGCAATTTACTAAATGATCAGTTAAATCTCGCATGTAGACAATATTTTCAAGGCTTCAAACCCATACTGCTCACGAAATCTTCTTACAGCTGCCGGTAGCCTTGGCGATTTGATCATTTCCTCAAAAATCGAAAAACCTGCTTACATTTGTAATTATCCATTTCATCTCATTTGCGTCACCATACTGTAAGCCATGTACTAATCCAGTTTATTTTTGTTCATCTGAGAGGTATATTTTTCTATTATTATTGTTCGTTTACCCAAGGAATTTCAACGGTATCTGTTAGTCAGCATATTTTTACAACTGACCAGTGTAATTTGTGAGTGAAGATCTCTCAGGCGTGCAGCCGGATGGATTGATCGTTGTAGAACGAATTTTCGATAGCCTAACGTGCCATCATCATCAGGTTACTCCCGCTGACTGAGGCGCTGGACCGGCGGCTGTGCTGTATATACCTGCGGTCACCCCCCTCCAGTGATCGCGTGTGCGTACTGCGGGATGCTGCGGTGCTGGGGGTAGCTCCTGCTCTAGACTCGAGTGACGGACCTCAATTTGCGCTCTGCATTCGTTATGCTCGGTGTTCTGCTTACGCTGCGATCGAAGAAATTTTAGGGCCGGATTCCACGCTTGGCTTTGTTGAAATCCAGTGTCCTTGTTTATGAGATTCTCGCGTAGCCGGATTTCGATGGCCTCCTTATATAGATAGTCGCAGAATCGCGATTTTTGTGTATAACCTCTGTGTCTTCATATTTCATCTTGTGTTTTGTTTCCAATCAACTGCTGAACATTGCTTGGAAACAAAACACACGATCAAGAGGCCAGGAGTTGATTTTTCTGAATCTTTTAGTCCTGTGGTTAGGTTTGCGACTGTCAGAGTTCTTTTATGTGTTATTCAACGAAATTTTTCATAAAACACTTTGATGCGAAAACAGCATTTTTCAATGGTATATAGGAAGGAGAAATTTACATGCAACAACCAGAAGGCTATGATGATGGTACAGGCCGTGTGTGTAGATTGCTTCGAAGCTTGTATGGACTGAAGCAAGCAGCAAAATGTTGGTATGAGTGTTTGAAAGAATATATTAAGAAATCCAATTTACAGGAGAGCACTGCTGATCCGTCTGTTTTTTAATGAAAATTTAACCATTTTGTTTCATGTGGATGATGGCTTAATAATAAGGCCCAATGAAATAGTTATTAATTGCGTAAAAGAATTACAAGGACAGTCTGTTGTTGCAGTAAGTGAAGTAGATTGTTATCTTGGCTTTCAGATCAAAATATCTGAAAACTGTGAAGGTTAATCAAACAGCATATGCCGGCCGCGGTGGCCGAGCCGTCTGCGGCGCGTCAGTCACAGACTGCACGGCCACTACGGGCTGGGGTTCGAATCCCCCCCTCGGGCATGGATATTTGTGCCGTCTTTAGTATTAGCTAGTTCATAAGTAGTTTGTAAGTTTAGGGACTGATGACCCCGAAGCTAAGTCCCTTAAGCTCTACAAACATTTGAAACAGCATATGCAAACAGTGTGTTGGAAAGATATGGAATGATCGCTGAAAACTCAATCTCGTTACCAATTGAACCTGGATGGCTACCTGGCGATTCACCACCTGCTTCTGATACTGACATTTACAGAGAGATTATTGGTAGTCTCATGTATTTAACACTGGGAACACGCCCAGATCTAACTTATGCTGTGAATGTTGCTTCAAGAGCACAAGAATTGTCCACTGAAGCTCACCTTAAATTGGATAAAAGAATCCTTCGTTATTTAAAAGGTACAGTTGATCATGGACTGCAGTTTATAAAAACAACAAATAATCTAATAGAAGCTGATCATACAGGTGAAAAACTAACCAGACGTTTTAATGAAGTATTGTAGTGGGCCAGTAATGCGGAAAAGTAAACTTCAAAAATGTGTTCCACAATCATTATTGAAAGCTGAATTTGTTGCTGCAAGTGAGGCAAGCAAATCATCAACGTGGCTGGATCGTTTATTAAAGGAAATTAAGGTTATTGAAGAAAGTTTTGTTCCAGTATTATACACTGACAATCAAAGTACTATACAATACATAAAAGGTGCTGGATTATATGAACGCTCTAAACATATAGAAACACGTTATCAGTATGTACGACAGTTATTCAATGAGAAGAAGATCCAAGAAGAATATGTTTCAGCACAAGATTAGGCATCAGACATGTTTACTAAGTAGTGTATGGTGTTGTGGCTTAGGCTCAGGGTAGCTATCATCGGGAACAAACGCACGTGGTAGAAGACCACGTAGGGTGCGAACAGTATAAGTTTCCCAAGAAATTCAAGATATCGATTTTACATTGAAGATTTCAAGTATGAAGACCCTCATTGGGATGGCATTAACTAAGAAGGGTTAATAAAATATGAACAATCGGGGGAGTGTTAAGGATTGAGATAATTACAAATTCATATTTTATTGTGCACATATAATTAATTATTCTGTGATGCTTATATATATTCCATGAATTTAAGTTATTAGTAACTGCTGCGGTTTTTTCCCCATCTTCCTGTTGCTAGTAGTGACGTGTTTGTTGATTTTGAGAGCACTAATAAATCAATGTTGTAACAGAATATTTACTGGGCAATTGTAAATATTCCTGACACTCGCCCTTTTTTATCAAAATATTCCATTTATTGGGGTCGTTGTAAATTCAGTTTACGTTCTCCCAATGGCTACTGAAGCCACTGAACGTTTATGTTCCACGGCGCATGCGCCACCGGTTCTGGTATGCACTGTATGCACTCTCCCTGCTTCCAATCAGTAAGCGCGATTGACTTTCGCCGCGCGCCGCCATGCTCGCACGGCGCGGCGTTCTTACGACGTCAGCCACGAGCGCCCTCTGCTACAACTCCGCTCGTGGCCACCACTGAACGACTTCGTTCACTTGGGACTGAGATAGGAACCAGCTAACACTTCAGAATCAGATAGGCACCAGTTAAGACTTGGCTATGGGATAGGCACTAGGCAGGCCTCTAGCTCAACAATGTATCAGCGTTCTGCAGTACTGAGCTATGTAAAAGTTAAGTATTGTATAAATTCTGTGCAATATATATCTCGTTCTAATTTACTCTAGTGTTTCTAGTTTCTGCTGTCCCACTGGCTGCTCACCTCCGTACCAAGACAAGCGTGCTTCCTTTATTCCTGTGTCGGTCTTCCTACTCGGCCACCGACACCTACGACGGAAACGAGACACAAAAGCGGCGACGAGGCTGGGACACAAAAACTTCAATGCGCATTCCCTAGATCATAGGAATGTCCAATTACTTTGATATGCGAGTTTAGTAAGTAACAGTTTTATTCTGACTCTGGATTTCACCATGTTTTAGACAATACGCTTGAAAGAAGAGTGCAGTTCTCTAAACAAATATTCTGGCTCAGATAACCATGTGAAAGAAGCGTGTCTTTACTAATTTTCTTATTGGAACAGCTGTTAATTAGTTGACGATCCCCATCTATGGATCTTCAAGAAAATGATAAATGGTATCGCCGGCCGCGGTAGCCGAGGGGACTGAGGCGCTCCAGTCACGGTATGCGCGGCCACTACGGTCGGGGGTTCGAATCCCCCCCCGGGCATGGATATTTGTGCCGTCCTTAGGATTAGCTAGTTCATAAGTAGTTTGTAAGTTTAGGGACTGATGACTCCGTAGTTAAGTCCCATAAGCTATACAAATAAAAAATGAATAAATAAATAAAATCAGCGGAAACGCGTGTTAGTTTTCTCTCCCCCAGAAGGGAGCAACATACAACATATCTGATTTAACTACACAACATTTATAAAATATGTAGTGTGGGAGAATTTAAATTAGCACAAAGAGTTACCGTTCAACAAAATGAGTTATTGTCCAAGGCATAAACAGCAAGCGGGGAAGACACTGATTTAAATATAATAAACACACTCCTTACAAAGAATCCACATTTACATAAGATTATATGTCCCTAATACGGCCTACCTGCAAAAGTAGTATTAGGTTAATAATGATTATTTTTTAGAAGGGAGGAATTGATACACAATGTCATACAGAAACATGCGCCAAGCCATGCAGGTACTTACCAGCATGGAACACAAGAAAACAGCAACGCCAGCAGCAGGACGCGGTACAGAACAACATGTTCACTCGCGCATCAATAAAAGAAAAACTTTGTCCCGTAGTGTATGGTCTTGTGGCTTAGGCTCAGGGTGGCTGTCAGCGGGAACAAGTGCACGTGGTAGAAGACCACGTAGGGTGCGATACAGTATAAGTTTCCAGAGAAATTCAAGATATCGATTAAATTCGCTAAATAATACTTAAAAACTGGCGTTCTGGTGTTGGTTTTGCACAGGGGGAGCGAACTACTGAATGGTAAAGGTTTCAGGTCAAAACAGCACTACAGGGTCGGATCTTAAAATCCCAAAAATTAAATACTAAAAAAATACTTTTAGCACAAGTAAGACCGTGCGATACGTCGTGCAACCATTCGTTCTATCCAGGGGAATGATAGCTAGCTAATAAGCAAGGGTGCAGACAGGTAGGACATGCTACGGGGTCAGGTCGAGTAATTTGAAGACGTTAGAAAAATTCAATTTCGTAAGTAATAAGATGGCGAGATAGGTTAATGGGGAATCAGGGGAATGATATCTAGATAATGATGAGCCTACATAATCCTGCAGTACTTCGCGGGGTTGGATCACAAGAAAGTTGGAAAAGGGATAAATTACAATTCCAAAAAAAACGCGAGATATGGCGAGAAATAATTCATTTTGCTGTGGTGAAGAAGAGGTATCTAATAGGAATGCCTACGATATCGAACACTCTATTTGCCATACACGTGAGACAGCGAGTACGAAAGATACAAATTTGGTAGTACCAAAATTCGGGGAAAATTATCACGTTACACATACTAGAAATCACAACATCTAAGGAAGGTTATAGATAACAACTCGTGCGCATAGGGTGATGGAGTAAGCTAAGGGCATTATCCGATACCGTCCACGTGTTCTATGGACAAAAGGCAGAAACCAGAAGTATCGAAAATTTCCCCAAAAAAAACTTCAAATTTACCGACCAAATGAACATAAAAACATTTACAAATATATAAACGTAGGAAGGAAGGACTGTCCAGTCAGGGAGTGCACGGATTCTGTTAATGAACACCAGTGAGGCCGTGTAATTAGACGTCGGCAAAATCATGAAATTACCAATCCAGAAACAAATTTTAAAAAATCTCGCCGCAATGCTTTGCGGTGACGTTTTAGCGAGAACTAGAGACGCGAATGAGCATTTTCAACTTACAGTCGAATCCGAATAAAGTTTAGCCACCTGCTCAGAACAGAGCCAACACCTAAAAGCATCTTACCTCGCCAAAAGCCAGGCAACGACTCCTGGCCGCGCTCGTGATCGCTACTCTCCACCTACCTAAAGTGGAGAGGGAACCTCTACAAAGGGTTTAGACGACTCAAATAGGCAAACTTAACGTGCACGAGTGAATGGGAAGCTTCGCTAAGCATTTTTGCTGAAGATTTGCCTCTAGCCGGAAGTTGGCAGGACTTGACCAGCACCATAGGCAACTGTTGGCATGCTGTTTGAACCAGCAGATGACAAGAGCAACGAGGCGCGGCTAACGCTTGTTTTGTACATAAGTCCCATTCATTCTGCGCAAGCGGGGTCAGTGGGAACTTATCACAGCATACGCCCTCACATACGGGGACTCATACACTTAAGTCCTGCGATCTGCAGGAAAGATAACAACTCCTCATTGCCAACTGTTTATTAAACAAAAGAACCTTCTGGGCGTACACCAACACAACGTCAAGGAAACAGATAGTCAGTCACGTAGGAACAACAAACAACACGTATAATAGTGGAAACCATATAAACAGACAATAAACTATTACGAGAGGCGCTAGGCCAAGGCAAAACAACTACGCTACTGAGAAAACTACGCTGAGTGCGGCGGCAGCTGCATCCGGCGTAGGAGCGGCCGGTGGCTGAGTCTGCACTGCCATCCACACTCCGTCGGTGCGCTTATGATGCCGGCATGGCGGAGGGCTACAACCGGTACTCTGCTATGATTGGTTGGGCACTGTCACTTGGCTGACCGTAATGTAGTAAAGCGCCGTTTCTTCTGCTGTTGGCCGCTGTTTGTGTTTATGTGGTTACGTGTGAGCACCTACTAAAGGGAGCTCAGCAGCCCGCCTTGGCTGCCTGTTATGCGGGCACTCTATACGGTCAGGGGCTACCACAGCACAGACAGATTAAAATGTTCAAATGTTTGTAGTTCTATCGGACCAAACTGCGTGGTCATCAGTCCGTAGCTTACAAACTACTTAAACCTAGGTAAACTAACCTAAGGACAAACACACACACCCATGCCCCAGGGAGGACTCGAACCTCCACAGCGAGCAACAGCGCGCTCCGCAGCGAGACGCTTTAGACCGCTCGGCTACTCCACCGCGGCATATACACAGATTAGATTAGTACTTGTTCCATAGATCATGAATACGACACTTCGTAATGATGCGGAACGTGGCAGAAAAATAGGCATTTAAAATTATGAAACACAACAAAATTATTCCATATTTTGGACAAAAAAAATAACTTGTACATCTGATATCTTGCATAATGCGAATGGAGCGCGTCTTGCTACACTCAAACCAAGTCTGAAGCCCATCAACATTTATATACTGGGAATAAAATAAATGGAACATACTATATGTACGTGTCTTAGGCTTGGTATTACGTATATTTCAGGCATAATGATCATGAATTTGTAATTTATGATGTCACATTGTCTATAGGTATAAAATGTATTTATGAAGAAGACGGGTGTATATTCGTCGAAACCATGGTCAAGTTTATTAAACTACTATTATTGCACCTGGCTGGCTGATTATTAATTTCAAATCGAATGTTTGTATAGTCTATGGGACTTAACTACGGGCTCATCAGTCCCTAAACTTACAAACTACTTATGAACTACTTACGAACTAGGACGGCACAAATATCCATGCCCGAGGGGGGATTCGAACCCCCGACCGTAGTGGCCGTGCAGACCGTGACTGGAGCGCCTTAGTTCCCTCGGCCACCGCGGCCGGCTGTTACTGAATTGTGTTAAGATATTTAAGGTCTCACGATCGATGTGACAGTCATTTACGTAGCCTGAAGTTTCTCTATTAGAAAAATTGTCCATAAAATTGAAGGAGCTGAGGTGGATATGAATTCTCAACTCATAATAAATAGCCAAGATTTAATTGTTTCTATGACATAGGCGTAATGTATGTCCAACTGTCAGGATAGCTCCACTGTAATCGGTCATCGCTGAGTAAAAAAGTTGTATGTATTTAAAGTTTTCTGAACATCGACGAATAAAATCACACATAAAATTACCAAGTACTTAGTCGTCGCTAATAATTCGTTTTAGTCTTCTCCGAGGTTTGACATTATAAGAAACTCGCACGAATTTCTTTGGCTTGCGAACATAGCAATGACGCCATTGAATAACACGTGTTTACTTGTGAAAAACGAGAGATATCAATGTCAGCAAAGGCGTCGGCTTGGCGGGAGGAGGCGGGGCGGCATGTACTTTTTGCCCCTCTCCCCAAATTTATAAGCAGCGACCGCGCTTTTCCCCTACCCCACACCCCTAACAGATAGCGGTAAAGCTTCTTGCTTCTTGTAAATAATATTGCCAACTACTAGCAACAACAAGCAATGGCTACTTATTACTGCAGCGAATCGGCGAACAATTCTGTGACGTGACTATGGCAGCCGCGCCGAAAATAACGCGAACGGCAGTCTGGACGCACAGGCCAGCAGTTCCTGGAATCCTCCCGTTACGGGAATTGCCACGCTGCGAACTCGGGCCCGCGCAGCTCGCAAAGTGCTAAACGGCAGTGGAAACTGTGGAGCCGGACTCAACAAACGTAATCAGAGCACATCAGTTTTTCCGCGGAAAGCGTGGGTCGAACTGAAACGTGAGCTCCGCAAGTCTCGTTACAGCACCGAACTTTCACCGCGAAACACGCCGCGCTCTCCGTGTTGCGAAGAAGCACGATATCGCAGGTCGCATTTTCGGAGTTTTCGTTTCCCGCGCTCACGCGACGTGCACGATCAATGTGGCGTGTGTACCGTCCGGGAGCAGTGGTCCTATCGTAAAGATCCCGGAGGTGGACAGTGGCAGTCACCTGTTTGTCTTACAGAAAGACAACCGCATTTTTTCATCAAATTTTCGTACAATTCTGAGCACTTAAAAGTGGACTGGTTTGTAATTAGGTAGGAATCTGTCAAGGCGCCAAGTGTTGGTGACCATGAACCTACACTCTTTGGTAGTGCTACCGCGTATGAAAACAGAGTCACAGGTCATCATCATCATCATCATCATCATTAGAGACTGATTATGCCTTTCAGCGTTCAGTCTGGAGCATAGTACCTCTAATAAAATTCCTCCATGATCCCCTATTCAATGCCAACATTGATGCCTCGTCTGATGTTATGCCTTTTACTTCAAAATCATTCTGCACCAAATCTAAGTACTTCCTTCTTGGTCTACCTCGACTCCTCTTACCCTCCGCTGCTGAGCTCATGAGTCTCTTAGGTAATCTTGCTTCTTCCATGCGTGTAACATGACCCCACCATCTCAGTTGTTTGCTCTAACTGCTTTATCTATGGTGTTCATTCCCAGTTTTTCAAATGTTTAAATGTTTGTAGAACTTACGGGACTTAACTACGGGGTCATCAGTCCCTAAGCTTACAAACTACTTATGAACTACCTAAGACTAAGTACGGGACAAATATCCATGCCCGAGGGGGGATTCGAACCCACGACCGTAGTGGCCGTGCAGACCGTGACTGGAGTGCCTCAGTCTCCTCGGCCACCGCGGCCGGCCCCAGTTTTTCCTTGATTTCCTCATTATGGACACCCTCCTGCCATTTTCCCATCTATTAGTGCCTGGAATCATTCTTGCCACTTTAATATCTGTAACCTCTATCTTATGAATAAGGTAACCTGTATCCACCGAACTTTCACTCCTAAACAACAAAGTTGGTCGAAAGATAGAGCGGTGCACCGCTAACTTATTCTTGGTGCTTACTTCCTTCGTGCAGAAGAGAGTAGATCTTTGTGGTGTCGCACAAGTCCAAAGTGCGCGCCACCTACTTTCGCCGCGCGCCGCCATGCACGCACGGCGCGGCGTTCTTACGACGACAGCCACGAGCGCCCTCTGCTGGAACTCCGCTCGTGGCCACCACTGAACGACATCGTTCACTTGGGACTGAGATAGCAACCAGTTAGGACCTTCGTAATCAGATAGGCACCAGTGAAGACTTGGCTATCGTATAGGCACTAGGAAGCAGTACTAGGCAGGCCTCTAGCTTAACTATGTATCTGCAGTACTCTGTAAAAGTTAAGTATTGTATAAATTCTGTTCAATATATATCTCGTTCTAATTTACTCTAGTGTTTCTAGTTTCTGGCTGCTCCCCTCCGTACCTGCACCAGCGTGCTATCTTCATTCCTGTGTCGGTCTCATTCCACTCGGCCACCGACACCTACGACGGAAAGGAGACACAAAAGCGGCGACGAGGCTGGGACACAAAAATCTTAGCTGAGCACTCACTGCATTAGCTTTGCTGCACCTCGATTCCAAGTCACAGATCACAGGTGTAAATGAAAATGAGGAGCTGATAGAAAACACTGTTCCCGGAAAAAAGGTCGCAGTTATCAGCCCTCTTGGAACAAAATATTTCAAAAAATGTTCAAATGTTTGTTAAGCTTAAGGGACTTAACTACGGGGTCATCAGTCCCTAAACTTACAAACTACTTATGAACTACCTACAACTAAGGACGGCACAAATATCCATGCCCGAGGGGCGATTCGAACCCCCGACCGTAGTGGCCGTGCAGACCGTACCTGAAGCGCCTCAGTCCCCTCGGCCACAGCGGCCGGCCAAAATATTTTCACGGATAAATTAAAATAAGGTAAAAGATGTTATTTTTTGCAAAATTGGGAAACAACTATTTGATGTCAATCGTTTTCAGTTTTCTCACAAAATGGAAAAAAACTTTCATAGAAACTGGCTTTTCGAACCAAAGATAGAAATAGAAAAGCTGAAAACACATGAATCATCTGGTTGCCACAGAAAAGCTGTGCGGAAATTCAGGTCCTGAAAATCGAATGTCAATCTATTCAGCCAGATTTCCGTAGAAAAGCTGACACAAATGAAAGAAAACCGAGTTTAGTTACTAAAAATCATATCTTCCCTTCGTTACTTAGCATTGCAGAGGCTTGCAATAAGATGACACACTGATTAAACAAGTAACTTTGACAGTTTAATGCGTCTTCAATGTGAAGATGACCAGCAACTTTTAATGTGGCTACAGCGCGAAACTTATAACTAGACATCCCATGATGTACAAAATGAAATTTTGGCTATTCTGAGACATACACTTCTTAGAAAATTATTGGCTAACATCAAGAGTGCAGAATATGTCTGTATAAGCGTTGTGGATGCTTCGTTAGAGATAGAAGAAAATTTTCTAGGGCCATATTCTACAGAGAGTACCACAGCTAATGGTCTGTTTGATATTATTATCGAAATTTTAAGACGATTTGATCTGCCTGTGTCTAATTGTAGAAGCCAATGCTTTGATGGTTCAGCTAACATATCAGGCCAAACTTGTGGAAATTAAGAAGAAAGCTGCATTTGTGCACTGTATGGGACTCTTTATAAAGCTAACAGTACAAGACACGGTGAAAGCAGCCCCAGAATGTCGTAACGCATTGAATGTTTTGAAGGATTTGATACATTTTGTGAAAGATTCACCTAAAAGATTAGCTGTATTTGTTCAATTAAATGGAGATGCCTCTACAAATCTGAAACCACTCTGTCCTACATGCCTACAACTTTGACCCCGCCTCTGCAATCTGTCAATCGCAAATTAATTTAAAGCAGAGAATACTTAGTGAGTAACCAAGAGAAAAATCAGCGAAACTTGAAACACGTCCAAATAACGTGTTCCATTTATTTTATCCCCAGTAAAAAAATGTTGATGGGCTTCAGACATTTTTTGAGTGTAGCGAGACACTTCATTCGCTCTATGCGAGATACCAGATGTATAAGATATTCTTTTGTCGAAAATATGGAACTATATTGTTGTGTTTCATAATTTTAAATGTCTATTTTTTGTGTATGAGGCCCAAAATGTGAGGGCGTATGCTGTGATGTTCCCACTGACCCCACTTGCCCAGAATGAGTGGGACTTGTGTACAAAACAGTTTAAACAAACGTTATCCGCGCCTCGTTGCACTTGTCGTCTGCTGGTTCAAATAGCATGGCAGCAGTTGCCTATGATGATGGTTAACTACTGCCAACTCCCTGCCAGAGGCAAATCTTTAGCGCAGATGCATAGCGAAGCTTTCCATTCACTCCTCTTGTCTGGCGTGCACGTTAAGTTTGCCTATTTAAGTCGGCTAAACCCTTTTGACAGGTTCCCCCTCCACTTTAGGTAGCTGGAGAGTGGCGGGGTAACTTTGCATTTGGTGTTGGTTCTATTCTGAGCACGTGCCTAAACATTGTTCGGATTCAATTGAAAGTTGAAAATGCTCATTCGGAACTCTAGTTCTCGCTATAACATCACCGCTATGCGTAGCGGTGAGATTTTATTTAGTTTTTTTATGGATTGCTAATTTCATGATGATTTTTGCCGAAGTTTGATTTCGCGGCCTCAATGGTGTTCATTAACAGAATCCTTGCACTCCCTGACTGTAGAGTCCTTCCTTCCTACGTTTGTACATGTTTAAATTTTTTTCATCTTCATTTGGTCGGTAAATTTTATGTTTTCGGGAACTTTCCGGCACTTCCGGTGTCTGCCTTCTGTCCATAGAACACGTCGACGGTATGAGATAAAGCCCTCAGCTTACTCCATCACCCCATGCGCAAGAGTTGTTAACTATAACTTTGCTTAGATGTTGTGATTTCTAGTACGTGTAACGTGGTAATTTTCCCCAAATTTTGGTACTTCTAAACTCGTACCGTAGTCATACCTATGAGATATCTCTTCTCCTCCTACGTAGAATGAATCGTTACACGACATATCTCGAGTTTTTATTTTGTTTGAAATTGTAATTTTTCCCTTTTCCAACTTTTTGTGTTCCAACCTCGCGAGGTACTGTAGGATTCTGTAACCTTGCTTATTAGCTAGGTATTATTCCCCTGAGTAGAACGAACAGTTATACGACATATCTCGCGATCTTATTTATTGCGAAATTGAATTGTTTCTAACTTGTTCAAATTTCGCGATCCGATCCTGTAGCATGTCCTACCTTTCTGCAACCTTGATTATTAGCTACGTATCATCCAACTGAGTGGATCGAATGGTTACACCACCTGTCTCGCGTTCTTATTTCTTACGAAATTGAATTGTTTCCAACTTGTTCAAATTTTGCCATCTGACCCCCTAGAATGTCGTGTCATTCTTTAACCTTACCTATTGTCTAGATATCATTCCCCTGAGTAGAACGAATGGTTACACGACCTATCTCGCGTTTTTAATTTGCCCGGAATAGTTTTTTTCCACTCTGTTCAAATTGTGTGTTTCGACTCTGTAGCAAGTCCGACCTTCCTGCAACCTTGCTTATTAGCTAGAGATCATTCTTCTGGGCAGAACGAATAGTTGCACGACCTGTCCCTCGGTTTCACCTGTGCTAAAAGTTTTTTTTTTTAATTTTTTTATTTGTTTTAATTCTTGGGCCGTCCGTTTTTAAGTATTATTTAGAGAATTTTCCTACTTAAACGATATATTGAATTTCTCTGGAAACCTATACTGTATCGCACCCCACGTGTTTTTCTTTTATTGGTGCGCGAGTGAACCTGCTGTTCTGTACCGCGTGCTGCTGCTGGCGCTGCTGTTTCCTTGTCTTTGGTGCTGGTGAGTACCTGCATGCCTTGGCGCATGCATCTGTGTGACAATGTGTATCAATTCCTCCTTTCTCCCCTCTGCAAAATAATCATTATTAATTATGCTAGTACTACTTTTGCAGGTGGGCCGTATTAGGGCTGTATAATCTCATGTAAATGTGGATTCTTTCTAACATGTGTGTTTATTATATTTAAATCGGTCTCTCGCCTTTTGTTGTTTACGTCTTGGACAATAAATCATTTTGTTATACGTTAACCCTTTGTCCTACTTTAAAGTCTTCCTCACTATATATTTTATAAATGTTGTGTTGTTAAATCTTGTCTCTTGCTCCCTTCTGGAGGAGATAAATCTAACCCGCGTTTCCGTTGCTACCATATATTATTTTATTTAAAATCTGTAGATGGGCACCCGTCAATTAATTATATGCAGTTCCATTAAGAAAAATAGTAAAGACGCGCTTCTTTCACTTGGTTATCTGAGCCAGAATTTTGCTTCTTACAGTTGGCGTACCGCTTCCAGGATTCGTCCTTCTGGCGTGTTCAGATTTTTTTTACTTTATATTATTACAACTATCTACCTGTCCCTGCAATTGTGTGAGTGTGTGAGTACACTAGTAGAGGAAGCTGTGTGATTTTCTTTTCGAAAGGCGCAAATTGTGTATTTACTTGTGTAGTTTTGAGGAGAGTGTTTTCGTTAAGGGTAGTTTTTCGTGCTTCTTGACAACGTGTGAATTGCGTGTGACATTTTTATCGAAGCAGCCGTATTCTGTTACGAGGATTGCTACGAAGTTTCATTTGCTGAGTCTCTTTGGATATCAATATGGACGTTTCCGCATCTTCGTCGAATGAAACGCGTAGGCGCGCGGCGATCAAATAACAAGAGAGCAAACGGGGTAGAGCGCGGGAATCACAGAGTAACGCGGTAATGGATTATCGGCCAGGCGCGTCAGCAGGGAACTTGAACCCACCTAATCCTGGGGTAACCGCTCCTGTAGTTGACCAGACGCAGAGCACGGAAAATACCTGCTCCACGCTGAGCGGAGCCAGGCTGTGCCAAATATGGTTGGATTCGTGTGTGGACAATACCGCACCCGGGCCAGCGCTTGCGCCAGTCAGTAACGAGCTGGCCATGTTACTCGCCCATATTGTCGATATCAAGCGGCAGATCACTAAGCAGGCAGAAGAGATAGGTGAAATAAAAACACAATTTCGGGAAGACATGGGCGGAATCAAAACACAAGTTTGTTATAGATAGACGGAATCAAAAAACAATTTCGGGAAGAGATAGGAGGAATCAAAAATGAGATGCAAGGGAATATCGACACACAGGATGAGATTGCCCGAGAACAGATGTCCAGGCAGGAGGAAATTGTAGGTCACGTAGACGAGACGGTGAAAGTGATGCTCGAGCAGATTGAGCAGAACTCAGAAGCCATAAAATTGAACCGGACAGAAATCACGAAGGTTATCGCGAGAATCGACACAGTAGAAGTACGCGTCGACGGCGTGATCGAGGGTGTCGGCGACGTGAGGGCACGTTTCGACGACGTGGAAACATGTATCGGAGATGTGCGTACCCACGTCGACGCCATAGACACGCACGTCGGAGTAGTGGCCGGCCTCGTTGACAAAGAGATCTCGTCCGTTGGTTCAGTAGGCGGATGTGTAGATGCGATGGTGTCTGAGGTGGAAGAGGTAAAAAGCAGCTCGGGGACATCACCGCCCGACTGGCTCCAGTGCACATAACAAACAGGCAGTGGGTACATACCCCTTTCATACCCAAGGTTGTAGGTGATGTTACATTAATATAGAGGGGGACGTTTAATATATAAAATACATACAGTAATTAATTGCAAAAAAGAAAATTAATTTGTTTTCAAAAATTTAGTACCCACACAATTGTCTGTTTTGGGCTTTCACTACTAATTTTTAAGATCTGCAGCATCTTAAAGTAACATGCCTTTGAAAGAAATTACATACTAACATCGCCGGGTCATATAAAATCCACTGGCTGTCAGATATGATAGCTTCACATGTCTAATATTTTGTGTCCCAACTTCGTCGCCGCTTTTGTGTCCCAGCCTCGACGTAGGTGTCGGTGGCCGAGTAGAATAAGACCGACACGCTGGTGCAGGTACGGAGGGGAGCAGCCAGAAACTATAAACACTAGAGTAAATTAGAAAGATATATATTGCACAGAATGTAACAATACTTAACTTTTACATAGTACTGCAGAATGTTGATACATAGTTGTTAGAGGCCTGCCTAGTGCCTGTACAATAGCAAAGGCTTCACTGGTGCCTATCTGATTACGATGGTCCTAACTCGCTGCTATCTCAGTCCGAAGTGCGAAGTGAACGATCCTTCAGTGGTGGCCACGAGCGGAGTTGTCGCAGAGGGCGCTCGTGGCTGTCGTCGTGAGAACGCCGCGCCGTGCGTGCCTGGCGGCGCGCGGCGAAAGTAAGTGGCGCGCACTTTGTACTTGTGCGACACCACACCCCTCCCCCCCAAACCGCCGCGCCGTCGTGGCGTAGGGCTGAGGGCCACGGCGACGGCACTGGGAGGAGGGCCTGGGCGGGGGCGTTACTGGTGGGACGGGCGTCGTAGCTGAGGCCGGGATCGAGACGCCGTCCGCGCCCCGGCATCTGCCTTGAGATCCTCCAGGGAACCCGCCGAAACCTGGGGAAGGGCGCACCCCCCCCCCCGCCCAGAGGGAGCAGGTCATCTTCTTCTGAGGTACGTGGCCCAAGCTGGGGGGGCCCGCACGGTCCCGGAGTCCCTCTCGGTGACGCTGTCATCTGCGGCGGCGACAGCGGCGGCGTCGCGTCGATCTCCATCGGGACGATCTCGTAGTCCGGGGACGAACGATGTGGTTGTGCTCCCTGGCGGAGAACTGGGTCTGGAATCAAGAAACCGGAGACAGGATCGCGCGGCCTGTGCAGGCGCAATTGGTTTGCGTGGCGCCGCAGCTCCGACCCTGTGGAAGAACGTACAACAAACATATTGCGGCCAAGCACGCGTTGAATGGTGCCCGGCAACCATGTCTTCTTGTTTCCAGCAAACACCCTGTACAGCACCGGCGTAGAAACCTGAAAACGCGTAGCGCCATACGAACCGAGTCGGTGCGTGGGAGGCTGCAGCAGGTGAAGGAGAGTGCGGTGACGGCGGCCGTGTAGCAGCTCGGCAGGAGACGGGCCGTCACGTGGCATGCACCGATACGTAGACAGGAAAATTTGAAGAGCTTGCTGCCTGGAGTGCTGACCTTTCATCTTCTCCATGTGAGACTTGAATGTTCGAACGAAACGTTCTGCTTCACCATTGGACTGAGGGTGAAAAGGTGCAGTGGTAATATGCTGAATGCCATTCACACGACAAAACTGTTGAAATTCCGCACTAACAAACTGAGGTCCATTGTCACTGACGATAGTTTCAGGCAAACCTTCGATGCAAAACACTGATGTTAAGGCACTGATTGTACTAGACGCCGTCGTTGAGTTCATGGCAATCGCAAAAGGAAACTTGCTGAAAGCGTCTACAACAATTAACCATCGCGTATTCCAGAATGGTCCGGCAAAGTCAATATGTAATCGTTGCCATGGTCCCTTAGGGGCGTGGCCAATCTGAGAAACGTTGCGGAGGAGCCGCCTGATGCTCCGCACAAACAGTACACTGTGACGTCATGCTCTCTATCTGAGCGTCCATACCAACCCAGGTACAATGACGTCTGGCCAATTGCTTTGTCCTAACAATACCCCAATGTCCTTGATGCAGGAGGCGTAACACTTCTCGTTGCAGGGAACGAAGAACAATCACTCTTGCTTGGTCGTTGTCGGTATGCAACAACAGTACACCCTGACTTAAAGATAATGCATGACGTTGTGCAAAATAACGTCGAACCAGAGGCCGATCAATGTCTTTGGCTCTGGCAGGCCACCCTGAGCGAACAAAACGTGCTACCACACTTAGGTCTGCATCCGCAGCTGTTTCCTGTGCAACCCGACGAGAGTTCAAAGGAAAGTCTGCGACAGCGGAAGCATCTCTGGAGTCTATCTGACAACATGCCATTTCTGAAGAATCAAATGATACATCCTGGCCAACCGGAAGTCGGGAAAGTGTGTCCGCGTTGGCGTGGTTAGTGGTAGGTCGGTACAAAATCTCATACTGATAATTTGACAATATCAAGGACTATCTCTGAAGCCTTTGTGCCGTACGTGGCGGAATTGGCTTTGTGGGTGAGAACAACGACGTGAGAGGCTTGTGGTCTGTCAACAAATAGAATTTTCTACCATAGAGATAATGATGAAACTTTGCGACGCCGTAAATGATTGCTAAGGCCTCCTTTTCTATCTGACTGTAATTCTGTTGCGTCGGCGTCAGTAGCTTGGATGCAAAGGCGTGACATCCAATACGATGCGACAGAACAACACCCAGACCGTACGACGAGGCGTCAACTGCTAACACTACAGGCTTCTGTGGGTCAAAGGGAATCAAACATGCATCACTGAGTAGTGCAGACTTTAATTTGTCAAAGGCAACCTGACAATCTTTAGACCATACAAAAGGAACATTCTTCCTACGTAAGTGATGCAGTGGAGCTGCAATCTGATAGGCATTGGGAATAAATCTGAAATAATAGTTAAGCTTTCCCATCACTGCTTGCAATTCGTGCACATTCTTAGGAGGAGGCAAGTCTTTGATTGCTCGAAGATGTGACTGTAAGGGATGAATTCCTTGGGCATTAATCACATGGCCTAGGTACTCTATTTCAGTTTGAAAAAACGAACACTTTGCTTTATTGCAACGTAGACCTGCTGCAGTCAACACTTTGAAAAGGCACTCCAGGTTTGCTAAATGTTCTTCAACTGTACGTCCGGATACCACAATATCATCTAAATAGTTCGAACAACACGGTACAGAAACTGTCAGCTGTTCCAAAAAACGCTGAAAAATAGCGGGAGCGGAAGAACTGCCAAAGGGTAGGCGTTGAAATTGAAAAAGGCCCATGTGAGTATTAATGACGAAAAATTTTTTTGACTCGTCATCAAGCGGAATTTGTAAGTATGCCTCTGCTAAATCAATCTTAGAAAAGAAGCGAGACTCTCCTAATTTGTCCATCAGTTCCTCAGGTCTGGGCAGGGGATAAGTGTCTACGACTGTTTGACTGTTTACTGTAGATTTGAAGTCCGCACAGAGACGAAGTTTTCCTGACGGCTTGGGTATAATTACTATAGGCGAGGCCCACTGACTCGCAGAAACAGGAGAAATCACCCCACTATCTTGCCAACGTTTAAGTTCTTCGGCAACTGTATCACGCAAGGCGATAGGCACTGGTCTAGCTTTACGAAATTTTGGAACTGCAGATTCTTTTAAAGTTACATGTGCCACGAAGTCTTTTGCACAACCTAGTTCCGGCGAAAACAGGTCACTATATTTGTCACACAATGCATTGATTTTATCCTGAGGCACTATTGACGAAATTTGAAGCACATCTCTTTGAATTGATAAACCAAACAAGTCAAAAGCATCTAGTCCAAAAATGTTCTGTGTAGATCTGGCCTGAAGAACAACAAAAGCAACTGTTTTTGTTACACCTTGAAAAGAGGCGGGCAGGCTACACGTTCCTAGCACGGGAATAGTTTGACCTGTATAAGCTGTTAACACTTGGTGTGACGGCGACAATTTTGGCGAACCCAGAAGTTCATAAGTATCGTTATTTATTAATGTGACAGCGGAACCAGTATCAAGCTGAAATTGCACCGTCTTATTTTCTATGAAGAGAGTCACAAACAATTTTTGCTTGCGGCGCTCGACAGGTGCGCGAATGTGGGCAACGTCTGCTACGGTTTGTTTACCGCGCTTGAGCGGGCCGCGTAGTGAAGTAAGCGGCGCAGACTCGGCACGCAGCGGATTAACCACACTGTCACTAGATGACACTACCGCCGGATCGGCGTCCGCGCAATGCGAAGCTACTCCAGACGTACTAACTACTGCATTACACTTTTGAGTAGCTACTTGATCTCTACTGTCACTAGCTACACAGTACTGGGCACTATTACAAGGAGCAGTTGCAGAAGGCACTATTTTCACTACAGGAATGCACTGTTCATAGTCATTTTGCTTGTCCCGAACCCTTTTCCGTTGCACTGTTTTACGCGCTCGTCGGCGCTTGCTACGTGGTGCACTATATAGATTTGCCATAGGCGCAGAACTACTTTCTTGCAATTGAGATCCAAGGAAAGCAGTGTTCAATTCCACAGCCCGTATAACATTTACAGAATGAACTGTTCTCGCACTTTGCGAAGCACCGTTTCTAACGTTACTGTTCTTTGAGTTCTTAATTTGCATACACACAGACTGCACATGTCCCAATTTGCCACATTGATAACAGGTTGCGTTGCGACTAGGGCAATGAGCACGCTTGTGGCGAGACACACACTGGGGGCAAGATTTACGTACATTTTTCTGAAATGAGCGTTGGCGCCCGTTATACAAATTACTGTTTCTAACACGACGGGGCGACCTTTGTGTCGCACTTTTACACTGGCTACTGTTCACTGTCTGTTCAGCACGGCCTGTACTATTGTAAGAACCACTAGTGCTACACTGAGAACTACGGCTAGGAAAGCGTCCGTTACGGCGCACTGAATTTACACTACGGCTTTGCATTTCTACATCAGCTAAGTCAAAAGTATCATGCGCTTCTATAAGCTGCAGTACACTGTCTAAGGAGGGGTCAGACTGTTTCAGAATTGCTGCCCTAATTCTGGGGTCCTGAATATTCTGCGTAATCGCATCTCTCAACATAACGTCACTATAAGAAAGTCCACAAGAGCAAGTAAATTTACATTGGCGGGTTAAGCCCTTCAATTCCGTAATCCACTCTTGGTGTGACTGCTGCGGTAATTTTTTCAGTCTGAAAAATCGGTATCGTGCAGCGGCTACAAGAACTTTTCCCTCATAATGAGCATTTAGTGCATCTACAATTTGTTCAAAGTCTACATCACGAGGAGATGCGTTGGGGAATAGTTTCTGCAGTAACACAAATGTTGAAGTTCCTACAGTCGATAAGAAAAGGTTCTTCACTCTCTGACCTGTAATTTGATGAGCCGCGACGAGTTCTTGAAACTGTGCGAAGTAGTCGCTCCATTCTTCCTCACGTTCGTTGTACTGGCGGAACGTCGGAAGTGTTGCGGCGGCAGGTGTGGGCTGCTGAAGCGGCGGCTGTTGTTGTTGGTTAGCTGCCCGCGCTGTCAGCTCGGCCACCGCCTGGAGCAACTGGGTGATTTGCGCCGTCTGTAACTGAATAATTTCCATTAAGTTTGGGTTCGGGGTAGTGGCCATGCTGACCGATTAGGCGCCGCGTATACAAGTAACTTATAACAAAACACAAATGCAGTATGAAAGAGGACGCTCTGCAACAAAAAAGTCCACAAAACACGTAACAAAATATCTTTCCCCAAAATTGTTATAATAAGGGTGGGTGGGCGGGAGCAATTTCTGCGTGCTCCGACTGCTGCTGTCTGGCTGCTGGTCCAAGGTTCGTCTATCACTCCTCGTCGCCACTTTTGTATCCCATCCTCGTCGCCACTTTTGTGTCCTAACTTCGTCGCCGCTTTTGTGTCCCAGCCTCGTCGTAGGTGTCGGTGGCCGAGTAGAATAAGACCGACACGCTGGTGCAGGTACGGAGGGGAGCAGCCAGAAACTATAAACACTAGAGTAAATTAGAAAGATATATATTGCACAGAATGTAACAATACTTAACTTTTACATAGTACTGCAGAATGTTGATACATAGTTGTTAGAGGCCTGCCTAGTGCCTGTACAATAGCAAAGGCTTCACTGGTGCCTATCTGATTACGATGGTCCTAACTCGCTGCTATCTCAGTCCGAAGTGCGAAGTGAACGATCCTTCAGTGGTGGCCACGAGCGGAGTTGTCGCAGAGGGCGCTCGTGGCTGTCGTCGTGAGAACGCCGCGCCGTGCATGCCTGGCGGCGCGCGGCGAAAGTAAGTGGCGCGCACTTTGTACTTGTGCGACACCACATAATAAAGGATATCAACAGCTTGTCAACAAGTCTTTCATGCCGCCATTGTAGGTGTACTGGAAGTTTGCTGACTTTGCCGACTGCTGGTATAACCCAGTGCAGAAACATGGAACTACAACACGTTGCGCACATTACCACAGTCCATCCACGACTGTGTAATGCAGGCCCAAACTTCCTAGCTTGAATCACATAAAAGTAAAGCGAGCAAAATCGGAACCGCATAATTGTGCGTGCAGGGCCTGAAAGGGATAACAGGCATGGAGTAGCACTGCGTGAGCGAGGCCCCTTAGGGGCTCAGCATTAATTTGCTGAGTACGGGCTTGGCGAACCCGGGGTCCTGAGCCTTGGGTTGTGTCGCGCCAACAGTCCGCTACACCGTAAGCATGTGCGTGCCTCAACGACCATCGTTCGGCGCGACGGTGGAACGTTGCATGTTTCAGAGTCCGGGGATCTTGGCTTAATCACCCGGGTAGCGAGGACGGTACAAACCTCTATAAAAAAACTCAATCTCAAGGTGTGCTACGTGCCGAGGAGATGCATGGCTGTTGAGGTTGAACAGTCACTAGCGAGCAACCTCTGAGGAACCTGCCACACTTCAGATAAGGCTTACCCAGGCAAGCGGGGCTCTGCCTGGGTAGACCTTATTTCCCTAGTTGCTCGTGGGACAAAAATGAAACGAGCACTAAATTGCGTGGGCGGTCGCAAAAACGCCGTCTCTAAGCGTGGCAAAACCGAGTTTAATGCATCTACATATGACCCTAATACGTTTCCTTCCCTGGCCACACCATGGGAAGAACGCAGGGCCCTTAACAAATCAGAGCCGTACTCGCCACAATATCTGGTCTGTGAGCGCACTGATGGTGAATCCTTCACTTCCCTAAACCTCAGTTCTTTGTAGACACCTTAGAAGAAACGTTTGGTGAAGTGGCTTTGAAGATGAGGAGTCGGGCTGTTCTGATACAGAAGGCGTCCTCGGCCCAGTCGCGGGCATTACTTCCCTGCGACCTGCTTCAGGCTGGGTGATATCCCGGTTAGTATCACGCCCCACAAATCCCTAAATATGGTCCAGGGTCTCATCTATCACCGTGATCTGTTGTCCAGACCGATGAAGAGCTGCGAGCAAACCTGCAGCGCAGAGGGTTCACTTCGTCCGACGGGTGTATAGGGGACCTATAGATAATAGGGTTGCACTGGTGCTTTTGTCTTGGCCTTCGTAGGCGATACAGTGCCTGAGAAGGTCAAGATAATGATCTACCGGTGTGATGTCAAGCCACATGTCCCTCCTCCTATGCGGTGTTTCCGGTGCTAGAAGTTCGGGCACATGTCGACCCGATGTACTTCCAGCCCAATGTTCAGGGAGTGTGGGCGGCCACCTCACCCGGACGCCCCATGCACCCCACCTCCTCTATGTGTGAATTGTGGGCAACATCACCCGCTATGCTCGCCGAATTGCTCTGTTTTACATCGGGAAAGGAAAATTATCGAATTCAAGATCCTGGACCGGCTGACATTCTCTGAAGCGCATAGGAAATACGAGCGGCTCCACCCTGTCCGTATGGAAACATCTTATGCCACAGTCACAGCAGCACCAGCTTCCTTGCGATCTATGAAACCATCTTTGTTGTCTCTTCCAGTGGTCCGTATGGCCCGGCAATCTTCCATGACGGGTGGGGGCCTGTCTCCATTTATAGCACCCCCAACGCCAGTGGGAGCAACTACACCCCCCCTCCACCATCGGGGACACCAGTCCCCACTCCCGAGCCGGAGAAGAGACAGTCTTCTCCGGCCACTCTCGCTTGGAAGGGGTCCCTCGCGACGCTCCCTTCCGGGGATTCTCAGAGTGCGTCAGGAGATCCTAGCCTTTGGCTCAAGGATCCAAAAACTGCTGACCGAAGGGCTTCTGGCCCTTCGAAGCTCCCTGATGTTGCTTCCAGGAAGCCCTCCCAGCCCTAGACACCAAAGGGCCAGCGAGAGGCAACAAAGAAGAAGAAAAGAAAGAAAGACAAGACCAAGGATCCTTCAGTGGCTCGAAAGGGGCGGTCACTCCCATCTTCGGCCTCTGAAGACGAGGTGGAGATCCTTGCGTCCCCCGAGGATCTCGCCTTCCCAGGATCGCCAGAACCCATGGTTCTCGATCCTGCGGAATTGGCAGCAGGTGCCCCTGCTGAATAACTGTTACACGCTTAAACTATGGCTATTCAGCACACTGCAAACGAAATCTTGCAGTGGAATTGCAGCGGTTTTTCCGCCACCTGGCAGAGCTGCGGCAATTACTCTGCCACTTCCCTGCGATCTGCCTAGCCATGCAGGAAACATGGTTTCCCGTCGAGAGGACCTCAGCCCTCCGAGGCTATCGGGGCTATTTTAAAAACCGAACCATCTACGACAGAGTTTCCGGCGGCATCTGTGGTTATGTCCACGCCTCTGTCCCCAGTGCTGCTGTGACTCTTCAAACGCCTCTAGAGGCAGTCGCTGTTCGACTCCAGGTAGTACAAGATTTTACCATCTGCTCTGTCTACCATCCACCAGATGATGCCATCTCTCTCACAGACTCGCTGCATTGGTCGCCCAACTTCCCCCACCCTTTCTTCTTTTGGGGGACTTCAACGCCCACCACACTCTGTGGGGTGGCACACAGACCTCGGCCCGGGGTAGGGATGTTGAGTCTCTCCTGTCAAAGCAGAATCTCTGCCTTCTTAACACCGGTACTCCTACCCACTTTAGCACAGCACATGGTTCGTTTTCTGCCATAGACCTGTCTGTCTGCAGCCCTAGCCTCCTTCCACGTCTCACCTGGAGGGTCCATGACGACCTGTGTGGCAGCGACCATTTTCCTATCTTCCTGTCGCTCCCACAATGTTCGTCTGCCGACCGTCCGCCTAGCTGGTCCCTCCGTAGGACTGACTGGCCAGCTTATTCTTCAGCTGCTGTGATTTCCTCTCCCCTTCCAGCAGATGTTGATGCCGCCGTTCAGCAGGTCACAGAGGCCATCGTTTCTGCAGCCGAAAATTCTGTTCCCACCACATCCGGTTCGCTCCATCGTCCATCGGTGCCCTGGTGGACACCGGAGATTGATGAGGCCATCCGGGAACGTCGGCGAGCACTACAGCGCCACCGACGTCACCCTTCTGTCGAACATCTTGTAGCCTTCAAGCGTCTCCGGGCACGGGCCCGGCGACAGATACAAGACAGTAAGAGAGCCTCCTGGGAGAAGTATGTCGCGTCCATTGGTTCCCGCGCTTCTCCTTCCAAGGTGTGGAAGTTCGACGCCTCTCCGGGCACCGCCCACCGGCGGGAATTCCGTGCCTCAGCTTCCAGGGTATGCTGTGTACTGACCCTGTCGCCGTCGCTGAGCACCTGGCAGACCATTCTGCACTCACATCGGAGACTGCTGCCTATGGTGCAGAGTTTCGCGCCCTTAAAGAGCGAGCAGAGAGCCATCAGATTTCATTTTGAACGCGACGTCGGGAATCATATAACGTCCCATTTACTGAGTGGGAGTTTGAAAGTGCCCTTGCTGCATGCCCGGATACCTCCCCTGGACCCCATCGCATTCACAGTCAGTTCCTCCGACTCCTATCAGCGGACTCTAAGAGCCAACTTCTCGCCCTGTTTAATCGCATACGGCTTGAGGGTGTTTTTCCGTCCTCCTGGCGGGATATCATTATCATTCCGGTGATTAAGCCTGGGGCAGATCCGCAGGTGGCTGATAGTTACCGCCCGATCAGCCTCACCAACGTTCCATGCAAGCTTCTTGTACGGTTGGCGAGTCGGAGGCTCATGTGGATCCTCGAGGACCGAGGACTCTTGGCGCCACAACAGGGTGGGTTCCGTCAAGGCCGCTCCGCTATCGACAATCTAGTGTTACTGGAGTCGGGCATCAGTACAGCATTTACTCGCCGCGAACACCTGGTTGCCGTCTTCTTTGACCTGCGGAAAGCGTACGACACCACCTGGTGCTATCATATTCTGTCTACGCTGTACGACTGGGGCTTACGGGGTCCACTTCGTACATTCATTAAGAACTACTTAGCGTTGCGTTCTTTTCGTGTTCGTGTTGATTCTTGTTTCAGCTCATCTCATTGTCAAGAGAACGGAGTCCAACAAGGTTCCGTTCTTAGTGTTCCTTTATTCTTAGTCGCCATAAATGGTCTTGCTGCGGCTGCGGGGTCATCGGCTTCTACTTCCTTGTACGCCGATGACTTCTGCATGTATTACAGCTCCTCCAGCATCGGCTTAGCTGAACGGCGGTTGCAGATCGCAATTCGAAAGGCACAGTCATGGGCGTTTGCCCACGGTTTTCAATTTTCTGCATCCAAAACCCGTGTGATTCATTTCTGTCGACGTCGGGCAGTACACCCGGAACCCGAACTTTACTTAGCTGGCGACCTGCTACAAGTCGAAGAGACACACAGATTCTTAGGTATGTTGTTTGATGACCGTCTAACCGGGGTTCCGCACCTGCGCCAGTTAAAACAAATGTGCTGGCGACACCTCAACATCCTGCGCTGTCTCAGCCACACTGTTTGGGGAGCCTCACGCCCAACACTCTTACAACTTTACAAGGCCCTCATTCAGGTCGCGCCTAGACTATGGCTGCATAGTCTACGATTCGGCTGCGCCGTCAGCACTGCAGGCAATAGACCCAATTTTACACTGTGGTGTTCGTTTGGCGACAGGGGATTTTCGCACAAGCCCTGTGACAAGCCTCCTTGTCGAAGCTGGAGTCCTCCCGCTGCTGTTCCGCAGGCAACACCTGCTGGCTTCATACGTTGCCCATGTTCAGGCCTCGCCCCTCCATCCGAACCGCCGACTCATTTTTCCAGACACTGCTGTCCCTATTCCTCCACAACGGCCTAGGTCGGGTTACCTGATCTCAGTCCGTGCTCGTTCCCTTCTTTCGTCCCTCGCATCCTCTCCACTCCCTACCACATTCCACTATTCCTTTCGGAACCCTCCTTGGTCTATTCCTCGATTGCAGCTCCGTCTGGATCTGTCCCATACGTCGAAGGACTCAGTTTCTGCTATACATCTCCGTCACCAGTTCCTACAACTCCTCGACACGTCCCATGCCGCAAAAGCCGTCTACACAGATGGTTCCATAGTAGATGGCCATGCTGGGTATCCGTTTCTGCATGACGACCATGTGGAACAGCATTCTCTGCCATGTGAGAGAACCATTTTCTCTGCCGAACTTGTCACCATTCTCAGGGCTCTGCAACACCTCACAGCGTGCCACATGGGGTTATTTGTCATCTGTTCTGACTCCCTGAGTGGCTTACAAGCTATCGGCCACTGTTTCTCTCGCCAGCCATTGGTACGGTCGATCCAAGATACTGTTCTCTCTCTATGCCAATCAGCCCGATCTGTGGTCTTTGTGTGGACCCCGGTCCACGTCGGCATCCCAGGGAATGGACATGTAGATCGCGTAGCCAATCAGGCCACTATGGCACCACCGCTCGATATTGGTGTCATGGAACCTGATCTGAAATTGGTGTTGCACCGGAAGGTGCGCGAGGCTTGGAGCGCCGAGTGGGCTATGGCGAATGCACCAAACAAGCTTCAGGCAGTAAAGCTGTCCACAGCCCTGTGGAAATCTTCACTGCGGCCGATCCACCGAGAGGCGGTTGTCCTCTGCCGCCTCCGTATTGGGCACACGTGGTTAACCCACGGCTATCTCCTTCGCCGTGAGTCCCCGCCCGTGTGTCGATGTGGTGTAGTAATGACAGTGGCCCATCTTTTGATGGACTATCCGATTTTAGCCAACTTGCGGCACTCTTTTAATCTCCCACACGCGCTACCCTTAGTTTTAGGCGACGACGCCTCTGTGGCTAACGCAGTTTTAAGTTTTATTCGCGCGGCTGGTTTTTACGACTCTATGTAGTGATGGGCGCTGTGGCCTGCTGCCTTAGGCCACCACCAATCCAACACTTTTAACAGATTTCTACAGGCTCTTATGTGAAGGGCCTAGGGGTTCTTAGTGTGTGCAGTATGGCTGGCTCATCCTGTTTTATCTTTGTGATCAGCCAGCCAAGGTACTCTGTCTAGTTTTAGTTATGTTCCTTCCTTTGTTTTACCAATTGTGTGTGTCTTCGTTCTGTATTGTTTCCGACAGGTCCATTGTTAGCCTGTCCCTTTTGTGCGTTGCCATTTTCTGAGCTCTGTTTTTACTTTTTAACAGTGACCTCTCAGTTAGGAACAGGGGACTGATGACCTAGCTGTTTAGTCCCCTCAAAACAACCAACAACAACAACCACGTGAGCGAGGGGAGAAGCGGCCATCTGAGGCGGAACACATTCCGGTTCTGTGCTGCAGTCACGTGGGCAGTGATGCATGCGGAAACCGCCGCGGAGGGTCCGACAAGGACGCCGATTCCGCATTTGAGGACTATGATTTTACACCGCATACAAGTCCTGCAAGCCGTCTGAGCAGAGCAACTGGTTGTAGTAGAGAGCCAGCTCTGGCTTTCGACTACAACCGCTTCCTCAGCATTCCGAAGTTCGAAGTCTTCTGCAACGCACCCACCGGAATCCACCCCCGCGCATTACTGGACCAATTTGAGTATTTGTCTCCCTCCAAACTAACCTGAGTGCATTAAGGTAGATTTTGTGTGTGGGATTCTTGATGGGGAGCCCGCCACAAGAATGCGAGCATCCCTAATAAATGGGATCGATTGCCGTTGTTTCCGTAAACATTTCCTCGCGTCCTACTGGTCTCAAAACCAACAGGACCAGGTAAAGCATATTATCTTACTGATGCCGCATAACCACCCCTCCCTCTTCTCTAACCCTATTGCATTTTTTTTGTAATGACATGATTATTATATAAAAAAAGAAAACCTATTGAATTTGTACAGGTCATGCTGACAAAGAATCAATTTCTCGATTTTCCCTAACCGATACCGGAATTAATAAGGATCCGCCTAAATAAACTGCCGAAAAGATTGCGCAATGTCATCATTGCAGAGAGGTGCAAGGATGACCTTGAGCAATTTAAGGCGAAACTGGACGAGCTCGAGTTCGACTATGAGCCGCCAGCAAGTAGCTCAAACTCGAGTGGAAGTGTTAGTGTGAATTCCTTTCAGGGCCAGAATTTTCAGTCTCACCCGCATAACGCGAACAGTAACGGCAGTGAGCACAGTTGCGTGAGGCAAGGTAAACGCGCAGGTTGCAGGAAAAGAAGTGTTCCTGGCAAGAGAACCAGGGGCAAAGAAGAATAAGTGGGGAAACGGTAAACAGTTTAAGTAATGAGAAGAGCTGTTAGCAAAATCATGTGAACTATCAGAGGCCACAAACTCGTCTGCAAGGCGTCGAGGTGCGTTCGCCTGACCCACGGCATAATAAGATGGAAAGTCTGCCAGATCCGTCTACTTTCCAACAATGACACCCTCCCTCCATTGCTACTCGTTCGATTGATATAGTCGAACAGGCAACGGAAGAGGCAAAGCTGAAAGAAATTGAATAAGTGTATTAGTATGTTGTTTTTTTTTTTTTTTTTTTTTTTTTTTTTGTATATTTACAGGTTCTATTCTACTGTGTTTTTGTTTTGAGTGTTTTGTGAACGTATTAATTAAGGTGACATGAGAATTAAGTTCAAATGTTCAAATGTTTGTTAAGCTTATGGGACTTAACTACGGGGTCATAAGTCCCTAAACTTACAAACTACTTATGAACTACTTACGAACTAGGACGGCACAAATTTCCATGCCCGAGGGGGGATTCGAACCCCCGACCTTAGTGGCCGTACTGACCGTGACTGGAGCGCCTCAGTCACCTCGGCCACCGCGGCCGGCGAGAATTAAGTGTCGCAGGGGTATTCTTTTACATTATAATATGTCCAACATTGACTTCAAGTCGATAGCTTTGATGTGTAATATCAGCTTCTACTGTTCTATCAGTAGACGAAAAAAGGCGTCTTTGTCTTGCACAAGTCGTGGGTGTGTGCACTTCGCTGTAGTGACACCATCTGTTCTGCTCCTTTGGGCACTAGTTGGCCAAGTAAGTGTTTTAATTCTTAGTAAAAATTTAAATGGTTGTGCCGTTTCTTGTTCTTGTCTTTTGGTCACGTGTATAGACGCAAGAAGCGTCCTTTCTCGATTCTGTCAGTACCGAGAAACTGGGATCATTTGGTGTGCTACAACTTCCTTGTTGCAGGAGTTGTATTGAGTACCTCCAGTAAGGTAGAGGGAAGCGCAGTACAAGTGCTCACAGTCTCAATGGAGCCACCGTGTTTACCAGGATGGTGCCGCCGCTGTATCGTCAGTACCGGTTTCCGCTGCAAGAGTGGAGTAGGCGTTGTTAATTTTGGGGAGATGTGCCCCAGGCTCTCGTGACAAAATATTTGTGTCAGGAAAGAGGCACGATGAATCAGAATGATTCTTAAAATTCTCCGCAACTTGGGCGCTAATAAATAAGTATTCGTTGAACACCCAGTAATGGAATTTTCCAGTGTAATGTTTCAGACCGTCCGTAAGAAATGTGTATCTGGGGAAAGACGAGAAGAGAAATGGATTAGAAAGAGACAGAAGACCTGTCAGGAGTCCATCAGTTTTATAGAGTAAAGGAAGACGGACCTGGAACAGTATGATTAGTATGGTCCCTTAAGTTAGCGACCAACACACGAGGAATATGTAAGGATTCAAACCATAGAAGAGGTGGTATAGATTCTGCATTTTCTGCAATAAATAATAATGTTTTCTCTTTTAGATGGAAGCTTGTAAATAAATTTATGTACTAATGAGACGTGTATTTTGTGTAACATGTTGTCTTTGATTATGCATTTTTTGTCATGTAAAAGACAAAATGTTTTCCAATGTGTTGTAGCATTTTAATTTTCTTTTATTCCTAGGTGTTTATGTATCATGTGAAGTGATTCTGGCCGGCCGCGGTGGCCAAGGGGACTGAGGCGCTCCAGTCACGATCTGCACGGCCACTACGGTCGGGGATTCGAATCCCCCCTCGGACATGGATATTTGTGCCGTCCTTAGTATTAGCTAGTTCGTAAATAGTTTGTAAGTTTAGGGACTGATGACCCCGTAGTTGAGTCCCATGAGCTATACAAACATTTGAATTTGAACGTGTTTCTGTAATTTTTCTGTGCTCCCTTAGTGTAAAGTTTTGAGGGAAAACTAATTTTAATAGTTATTTTTCATTTTTGTGCAAATTGTAATTTGGAATGGTCTTTGAGCTATGACAGTATGCCGCTGCTAGATGCGGTTGGCATGCCAATACATGTCCTGAGGAACGAGCTGTTGGTTAGGAACCCAAAGAAGTGGTTTAACCGACATAATTTAACTGGTACTAATAATTATTTTCACTACTGGGAGACGTAAAGTGTTGGTGTCTGTCTCTGTTTTCGCACTTACAGGTAAACAAACACGCCGGAGAGGAGATTTTGTGCATGCTTCACATGTAGACTACGGCGCCAGTAGTGAGGCAGTAGATAGTCACAGTAGTATAGCTTGAAATAAGGTATAACAAATTTATGACAACCTGTAGCGCAAGCGAAATCGCCGATGTCTGAAATGTTTTTGCACTCAGCGCTGCATCTACGCGAGAGTTTTATGTTTGCCTCTGCCGCTCGTACCCCCTCTGCTTGCTGCCTCCCTGTGCATGTGAATCAGTGCATGTCAAAGTGAACGAGTGAGGTAAAATTTAGTTTCATTGTGGCCTCATAGGTTATCATGTTAGGTTAACTTTAAGAATTTTGGTTCTTGTGCTTAGTAGTAAGCAATTATATTTGTTCTCTTATTAAAAAAAACGACTATTGTGAAGTCGAATTTTGTTAATTTTGTAAATTTGTAAATTGTGTTTGTACCTGAGTGTAGACTCATGTGACTCTGGGCATTTTACATTCAGCAACGTCGTTCCGTAGAATGAACAATTACGGGCGACTATGTTTAGCAGTAAGAATTTTGTGAAGTGTTAGTTCTGTGCAGACCGATCAAAACTCGATACCACCAACCGCCACAGCGCTACCCCAAGCGGCCTGTTTGCCCACATAAAGCAGCCCCCTCCGCCTCCCTCTGGAGGCCGCTGAGCATTAGGAGCCGTGACGTCTGCCGGAACGCCGCATCCACGAATGGCGGACCACAGACAGCGCGCCGCATCCAGCTGGGTAGGTGACGTAACGAGACACACCCTTTCAGCAGCCACCGTCCCTGCCAGGTGTCCGGGCGGCGCGGTCGTCGACCTTGCCGGGGTTCCGAGGAACACCACCTCGAGAGAAGGCCGCGGCACTCTCGTGTGACGTCAGGCAGAGTAGGTTGCGCGCGCATAGCTACCCAGGCAGCTATGCGCGCGCAACCTACTCTGCCTGACGTCACACGAGAGCGCCGCGGCCTTCTCTCTAGGTGGTGGTGTCCGGAGGCGTTGCCTGGAGGGTCTCCCTACTTTCACGGCGTTGGCCTTCGCAGTGAGGTCAAAATAACGTAAGCATCAAAGTCGAATACCTATCGACTGCTGTCGAGTTTTTGTGGTCGAATCGAGTAAGCCGTGGGGAGTGCGAAATGCTTGCTTGTCACTACACTCATACACTGACAGTAGTGGGCAGTCGTACGTGTGTTATTAAGAAAGACTTGCGAAACGAGCGGAGACTGAGGGCAGAGCAAATCAGGTGTTACTCATAGTGGCTGGTATAGTTAATAGGAGTTATTCCCAAAATTACAGACCAATCTCATTGACATCGATTTGCAGTAGGATTTTGGAACATATACTTTGTTCGAATATTATGAACTACCTCGAAGATAACGACCTATTAACCAATAGTCAACACGGATTCAGAAAGTATCGCTCTTGCGAAACACAGCTTGCCCTTTATTCTCATGAAGTGTTAAGTGCCATCGACAAGGGATCTCAAATTGATTCCATATTTCTGGATTTCCGGAAGGCTTTTGAGACTGTACCCCACAAGCGGCTTCTAATGAAATTGCGTGCTTATGGAATATCTCCCCAATTGTGCGATTGGATTAACGATTTCCTCTCAGAAAGGACACAGTTCGTTGTAATTGACGGTAAGTCATCGAGTAAAACAGAAGGGATATCTGGAGTTCCACAGGGAAGCGTTATAGGTCCCCTACTCTTCCTCGTGTTTATAAACGATTTAGGAGACAATCGGAATAGCTCCCTTAGACTTTTCGCGGATGATGCTGTCGTTTATCAGTTAGTGAAGTCAAGAGAGGACCAAAAGCAACTGCAAAGCAATTTAGACAAAATTTCTACATGGTGCGAAAATTGGTAATTGACACTAAATAAAGAAAAGTGTGAAGTAATACACATGACCACTAAAAGAAATCCGCTGAACTTCAATTACGCGATAAATCAGTCAAACCTTAAGGTCGTAAATTCTACCACATACCTAGGAGTCACAATTACGAACAACTTCGACCGGAGAGAACACACAGAAAATATTGTGGGGAAGGCGAAACAAAGGTTAATTTCATTGGCAGAACACTTCGAAGATGCACCAGCTCCACCAAAGAGACTGGCTACATCACACTTGTGCGTCCTCTCCTGGAGTACTGTTGCCCCTTGTGGGACCTTCACCAGGTGGGACTGACGGAAGACATTGAGAAGGTTCCGATAAGGGCAGCTCGTTTTGTTTTATCACGTTACGGGAGGGAAAGCGTCACGGAAATGTTGCACGAATTGGGGTGGAAATCATTAAAAGAAAGACGTCATTCATTGCGGCGTGATCTGTTTGCGAAGTTTCAATCACCGACTTTTACTTCTGAATGAGAAAATATTTTGCTAGCACCCACCTACGTAGGGAGACATGACCATCCCAATAAAATAAGAGAAATTAGATCGAAAACGGAACGATTTAGGTGTTCTCTCTTCCCGCGCGCTATTAGAGAATGGAACGGTAGAGAAAAGTTATGAAAGTGGTTAATGAACCCTCTGCCAGGCACTTAAATGTGATTTGCAGAGTATCTATGTAGATGTACTTGTTTATTTGCCCGATTGGACTGATCTTTTTGTGTATTGAAGTAACATATGTTGCATAAAGTGTACTTTACGTAAGCTTGTAAAAATTTATACACCTAAATAATTGCAGTGTTGCCTTTATACACCCCAGAAACCAATATGTAGTACTGTAAGAAGAGTTGAAACTGACATTGCGTACTAAACGTAATTATTGTCGGTTATACAGTCCAGTTTGTTTTTATTTTTATTTATTTAACAATTCAGTAAGTCTTTCATAGAAGTATCGTTACAGGGCGGATAAATTTTTCATTTTAGTAAACATCAGAGTTCATTTCTCACTTCTTTATTGTCCGTCTACATTGATTGTTGTCTTTTGAACTAGCTAGAGATCGAAAATGTGCGAAGTTTACGAAATTATATTTCGTGAAATACTGATTGAGTTTAGCGTTTCAGAAGAAAGCCAGATTTCTGGTTACTGTGATTCGTGGGAGGAGGTTATAATAGCTTTATTTTAACTATTAGAAGTCGCTGGTGAATGTGGGTGCCTTTAGGCCTAGAGACAATAGACTGGAAAACCACACACACTATGTGCAGAACATGAGCTTGGTATTACATTGCCCAGTTTAGTTGCGTTTCCCCACTGCAAAATTTTAAATAAGTAGAATACGGTGCTGGTTATCAGACCACATAATAATTCGATAGTGTTTAAATATAGACCTGTTAACGTAGCAGAATGACAATGTAGCACCTCACACATAGAAAACATCGTGCAATAGAACACGAAAAAGAAATCGTTAACTACAGAATAAAGTTAATATAGCAGTCCATTCTCCAGGCCTGTACTAACACACGCTTTCACAGCCTCTTACAAATTAGTATGACCTACAAAAACGTACTGCACACACGAAAAACACTTACGTTTCCGGAAAGCGTCGTACAAAAGCAAAATAAATCTTTGCAGTAATAAAAAGTTCTCTTGCCTCTAGGCCTAAAGGTGACTTCTAATAGTTAGACTACAGCTACTAGGCGCGTCCAGATAGTAAGTTCCGTTTGAATTTATCTCCGCTGCAGCGCTGCGATTACAGTTCCGCACATGCGTTGTAGACGATGTGTATCAAGGAGGAGAAGAACGTGCGCCATTTGGAGATCGCTGTCAGTTAAGTACGCTTTGTTGTGCTTGTTTGAAATGTCGGCGTTGATTGAAAATCCAGCTGCCTGTGAAATCAGGTCGGTGATTCGGTTTCTGAATGCGAGGAAAGTGAAACCAAGTGAAATTTATCGGCAAATTTGCGATGTTTACGGACCAAATGCGATGAGTGATTCGATGGTGAGAAGATGGGTCCGACAGTTCAATGGAGGGCGTAGTGATGTGCACGATGAAGAATGAAGCGGGCGTCCACCTTTGGTTACAGAAGAACTTCTAGTGACTTCCATCTGTTCTTACATCTTAAGTCTTTCCTTGGCAGTCATCACTTCACCAATGACGACGAGCTGAAAGAAACTGTTTCCAACTGGTTGAAGACACAGGCGGCAGATTTCTATGAAGAATGTGTACAAAACCTGGTGCCACGCTATGACAAATGCCTGCAAAATTTCGGCAGTTATGTGGAAAAGTAGTTTAAGAGTTGTAGAATTTTGTGAAATAAAAATTTCTTCTGTATCTGTGTACAATTTCATTTTATTACCAAACGGAACTGACTTTCTGGACGCGCCTCGTATTATTACCTCCGACGAATCATAGCAGCCAGAAATCTGGCCTCCTTCTGAAAAGCTAAACTCTTACAAAATATCCCGAAATATCCTTTCGTGAACTTCGCATATTTTCGATCGCTAGCTAGTTCAAAAGACAACAAACAAGATAGACGGACAATATGGAAGTGAGAAATGAGCTTTCCTTGCGCCATACCTGTGGTCGATTACAAAACTCGACAGCAGTCGATAGGTATGCAACTTGGACATCATACGTCATTTTGACGTCACTGCGAAGGCCAACGCCGTGAAAGTAGGAAGACCCTTGCCTGGAGCCTTCATTTCGTGCAGCGCGGTCCCTCTGGCCTGACGTAGGCTGCTGGCGCGTAGCAAGACAACGCATGAGTCCGTGGAGCAGGCTCTTATCGGCCTGAGTTGTGGCCTCTACTGATGAGGGCCGAACTTGGACAGCACCCACAAGGGCAGCAGCTGGAAAGTTGATGCCCCATCCTTGTCGACAATGAGATGTACCTGAGACCAGTCCAGCACGAGATGACACACCCAAGACGCTGCTTTGTTGGTACCGGATTTGCTGTTAGAGTCGCTCAAAATAGTATAACAATGCTCAAAGAGCGGTCAGCAGTGTCTTCCCAGTTCCTTTGGAAGATTGTCCCTCCCCGACGATGTCGCTAAAACTAAATCATAAACATACTTGTGTAGCAATGAAAAGTCGTGTGTCGTAAAACAAATGTGGTGCATTTTATGTTGATTTTTGTACTTTTAAAACTGAAACGTGATTTTGTCTTTTAAAATTTAGCCTTCTGGCATGGACGCATTTATGAATATGAACTCGAGTGGTACTTGCTCGTAATTATGATTTGTTTTTTGTTTTATATATGCTGATTTTTGTGTGAATAAATTTGATTTCATACAATTTTTAACTCTCTAAGGAAGGATGATGAAATACGTCCATATAGCGTGTTCCATTTATTTTATATCCAGTAAATAAATGTTGATTGGCTTCAGACATTGTTTGAGTGTAGCGAGACGCTCCATTCGCACTATGAGAGGTACCAGATGTACAAGATATTTTTTTGTCGAAAATATGGAATAATTTTGTTGTGTTTCATAATTTTAAATGTCTATTTTTTGTGTATGTGAGGGCGTATGCTGTGATATGTTCCCACTGACCCCGCTTGCACAGAATTAATGGGACTTGTGTACAAAACAGTTTAAACAAGCGTTAGCCGTGGCTCGTTGCTCTTGTCATCTGCTGATTCAAACAGCATGGCAGCAGTTGCTTATGGTGCTGGTCAAGTTCCGCCAACTCCCAGCCAGAGGCAAATCTTTAGCAAAGATGCTTAGAAAAGGTTCCCATTCTCTCCCCTTGTCTAGTGTGCGCGTTAAGTTTTCCTATTTAAGTCGGTTAAACCCTTTGTAGAGGTTCCCCCTCCACTTTAGGTAGCTGGAGAGTATTGTGAAATTTAAACTTTCACAACCGGAAAGGTCAATAGTACTAGAATTTTCCGGAATATTATGCTGTGGTCTTCTGGATTTTTTACTCAAACCCAACGTTTCGTCCTCAACTGCGGAGGACATTTACAAGGGGGATCGTGACACTTTGTATTCTGATGAACACCCTGGCTTGCTACTGACTGCAGTCAAACTCCATTGATGAGGGCTCGCGCGCAGAGTTGTAACGTCAGATGTTTTGGATATGCGCAATTTGTCGTTGGTAATTGCCGTCGTCCGTTGTTAATATCATCCCATGCTGGAAGACTGTTACATTTCTTCTCCAATACCAGTATCCAGTTCATTTAGTTTCGCGCTCTCCATCCTATTGAAATTATTGGGGTGTTTTACAATTTCCAGGTAGTCCCCCGGTTGAAAAACATGTTCAGCAAAAGCTGATCTGTCAATCTCTCTTCTTCTACAGTTACCCTTGTGCTCTTCTAGTCGTTTTTTGACTGTTCTTCTTTTGTTACCCACGTATACGTCTCCACAGCTACACGGAATCCTATAAATTCCTTTTTTTTAATTTTTTTTTTTTCAGTGGCTTGCGAGCATCCGTCTCTGATTTCAGGTGATCCTGTATATTCCGAGTAGGTTTGTGAATAACGGCAACATTCCGTTTCGTCAAATTTTACCCATGCGATTGGTGACGTGCGCAGTTGAGAACGAAACGTTCCGATCTCTAGTTCTCCCTATAACATCACCGCCATGCGTAGCGGTGAAATTTTATTTAATTTGGTTCTCTGGACTGCTAATTTCATGATAATTTTTGCCGAAGTTTGATTTCGCGGTCTCACTGGTGTTCATTAACAGAATCCTTGAACTCTGTGACTGTAGAGTCCTTCCTTCCTGCGTTTATACATGTTTAAATGTTTTTCATGTTCATTTGGTCGGTAAATTTGATGTTTTTCTGGAACTTTTTGATACTTCCGGTGTCTGCTTTTTGTCCATAGAACACGTGGATGGTATGAGATAAAACCCTCAGCTTAGTGAAGTACTGTAGGATTCTGTATCCTTGCTTATTAGCTAGATATCATTCCCCTGAGTAGAACGAACAGTTATACGACATATCTCGCGATCTTATTTATTGCGAAATTAAATTTTTTCCAACTTGTTCAAATTTAGCGATCCGACCTTGTAGCATGTCCTACATTTCTGTAACCTTGGTTATTAGCTTGGTATCATCCCCCTGAGTAGATCTATCTCGCGTTCTTATTTCTTACTAAATTGAATTGTTTCCAACTTAATTTCGCCATCTGACCCCGTAGCATTTCGTGTCACTCTGTAACCTTACCTATTATCTCGCGTTTAGATTTTGCCCGGAATAGTGTTTTTTCCACTCTGTTCAAATTCTGTGTTTCGACCCTGTAGCATGTCCGATCTTCCTGCAATCTTACTTATTAGCTAGATATCATTCCCCTGGGTAGAACGAATGGTTGCACGAACTATCTCGTGGTTTTACCTGTGCTAAAAGTTTTTGTTTATTTTTTGGGATTCTAAGATCCGATCCTGTAGAGTGCTGTTTTACTTGAAACACATTCCGTAGTTCTCTTCCCCTGTTCAAACCGTACACCAGAACACCCGTTTTTACATATTATTTAGCGAAGTTTCCTATTTAATCGCTTTATTGAATTTCTCTGGAAACGTATACTGTATGGCACCCCACGTGGTCTTCTACCATGTTTGTTTATTCCCGATGATAGCTATCCTGAACCTAAGCCACCAGACCATACACTACGGGACAAAGTTTTTCTTTTATTGATGCGCAAGTGAACCTGCTTTTCTTAACGGCGTCCTGCTGCTGACGTTGCTGTTTTCTTGTGTTCGGTGCTGGTAAGTACCTGCATGGCTTGGCGCATGTATCTGTATGACAATGTGTATCAATTCCTCCAAAAAAATGTTCAAATGTTTGTATTGTTTATGGGACTTAACTACGGGGTCATCAGTCCCTAAACTTACAAACTACTTATGAACTACTTACGAACTAGGACGGCACAAATATCCATGCCCGAGGGGGGATTCGAACCCCCGACCGTAGTGGCCGTGCAGACCGTGACTGGAGCGCCTCAGTCTCCTCGGCCACCGCGGCCGGCTCAATTCCTCCCTTCTCCCCCCTGAAAAATAATCATTATTAATTAAGCTGGTACTGCTTTTGCAGGTTGGCAGTATTAGGGCCATATAATCTTAAGTAAAGTGGATTCTTTGTAGCGTGTCTGTTTATTATTTTTAAATCGGTCTCTCCCCTTTGTTGTTTCTGTCTTGGACAATAAATCATTTTGTTATACGTTAACCCTTTGTTCTAATTTAAATCCTCCCACACTATATATTTTATAAATGTTGTGTTGTTAAATCTTGCCCCATTACGGAGGAGTGAAAACTAACCTGCGTTTCCATTGACACCATTTATTTTTTTATTTAAGATCCATAGATGGGGATCGTCAATTAATTATCTGCAGCTCCATTAAGAAAAATAGTAAAAACAAGCTTCTTTTACTTTCTTATCTGAGCCAGAATTTTGTTTAGAGAACTGCACGTTTCTTTCAAACTAGTATGGCTGTCAAATGAACAGGATGAAAGAAAAGGGTCGAGATACATGTAAGCACCTAAAGTAGCAAGAAAAGTCCCGTGAACAGAAAAGCGAGAGTCCATAAACAGCAAGATAAAACTGACAGAAGAAGACCGGACAGCAAGCAATACAAGAGACTTTTTTAGGACAGTCAGGTTAGTCAAGAAAGGATAGAACCCTAGGACTGACATAATTAAAGGCCAGGAAGGACAGATCATCAGAGATGAAATGAAAGCTACGGAAGAATGGAAAAACTATTTCGAAAACCTCCTGAATGTGGACAGCAAAAACCTACATTACTGCAACAGAAGAAGAAAAACAAGATGAATCAAATAGAGAAAACAGAGAGGCCATATTATCGGGGGGGGGGGGGTTTGTATGAATTACCAAGCATGGAAGATGTGAGAGCAACCATAAAAATAGTGAAGAGGGGCAAGGCACCAGAAACAGATGGCATACCTGCAGAGATGCTGAAGGAGGGTGGAGATACTCTCCAAGAGAGACTATACCACCTAATCTGCTTAATCTGTAAGCAGGAAAGGATACCGGGAGAATGGAAGTGGTCTGTCATCTGCCCCATACTACAGAAAAGAGACCCAATGAGATGTAGCAACTATAGAGGAATCACACTGCTGGGTACAGCTTATAAGATCTTGAGCATGTTGTTACTGAAGGGACTGACACCAACTGTCGAGAAAGTTCTTTGGATTCCAACGAGCAGGCTTCAGTCAGGGAAAATCAATTGTAGACCATCTACATACAATAAGGTAAGTGCTATCAGAGAGTTGGGAATTCCGCAAAAATGTTCACTGCCCTTTTGTAGACTTCCAAAAATCATTTGATAGTCTGAACAGACAAGCAATATGGCAAGAACTCGAAAGGGCTCAAGTACCCAGAAAACTCATAAAACTATCACAAGTATGCACCCAAAAAACAACATGCATGGTAAAAGTGAACGGAAACATGTCAGAGAAGTTCAAGGTTAGGACTGGAGTACGACAAGGAGACAATCTCTCCCCACTTATGTTTAACCTGGTACTGGAGAGAGCTCTGGGAACAGTGGCAAGCCTAAGACAGGAATAGAGTTGGGAAGAAGGATCAACACCCTGGCCTATGCGGACGAGAGAGAAAGACCTGGTTCCGATGACAACAGCATTAGTATAAAAGGCAATGAAAACAGGCCTAAATTTGAATATGGATATGACTAAGTATCTCGTAGTTAGCAGAGAAAATAATGACAGACCTCTAAATGTGGATAACAGAGTCTTTGATAGGGTAGAAGCCTTTAAATACCTTGAGGAAATGAGATAAATCAGCAAATTATCGCACTAATACAATATGGAAACAAGTCCCTACTACTACTGATATTCTTAAAGAACAATATCTGCAAGACAATAATACAATCTGTAGTCTTATATGGAGCAGAGACCTGGACTATTACCCGAAAGGTGTGAAGAAAACTCCTGACATTTAAGAATGCTATCCTCAGACATATTTTTGGGCCAGTGAAGAATGGAAATGAATGGAGAAAAAGAAAAAACCATGAACTGCAGTCACTCAAGTCCATGGCCATCGTGGAAGTGATCAAAGAAAGAAGACTGAAGTGGTATGGTCACGTAATGTGCCGATAAGGACATATCACCAGGCAAAGAGCTAGCGGAAGGTCACGACTGTTATGGAGTGACCAGATCAGAGAGGATATGAGTACGTTGGGACTGTCTGAAGAGGTGTCCGGACACTAGCACGCCGGACACTTGCCATGCCAGACATTTGCCACATTGTACCTGCTCCGAAGGGTTGGGTGCCCCTGTCTCGTCCTCCTCTTCCTCCCCCCCCCCCCCCCCGGCCCCTTCCTTATAATCCTTCTCCCTCCTGGCCCCGAAATCCGTGGACGCTATGAAGACAGCTGCAGTTCCTAGGCCGGCCGCGGTGGCCGAGGAGACTGAGGCGCTCCAGTCACGGTCTGCACGGCCATTACGGTCGGGGGTTCGAATCCCTCCTCGGGCATGGATATTTGTGCCGTCTTTAGTATAAGGTAGTTCATAAGTAGTTTGTAAGTTTAGGGACTGATGACCCCGTAGTTAAGTCCCATAAGCTTAACAAACATTTGAACATTTTTTTGAACAGCAGTTCCTAGTGTAACCATCAGTATGAAAGTTATTACAACGGCCAAGGGCAGGTCTTTTGCCCATTTCAATGGTTACGAGAATAATAAATAGAGGGAATCAAAATAAGGTGTCCTTACATCGATGTGCTTACGCCGAAAATAGGACCATTGAAAGGGAAAGCTGCTTTCAAAGAAGTATTGAGTGTATTAGAACATCCGTGAGAACCACCTGACGATGCAACCTTTATCAGTTGTACAAATAAGAAGATGCCATCAGGCCTCAGTATCTCTAAATAGCTTAATGATGACATTATTTGGTGCCATTTCGGTTCACTACTGTTTCATCAATAAGCAGTCAAAGTTGACTCAACGAATCAAAAATTTTAAACATCACTAAAATGATCCTCCTGCATCCAGAAATTACAGTTATATCTACCGCTTTTCAATTTGCAGTTTATTATTTGCGTAAGAGCACCTATAGTTGACATGCTAAGAGAATTTTTTTATATCTTCTAAAATTATGACCCTACTATTAAATAATAGTGAGGTCTAAAATTATTTCTTGAAACTTCAGAGCCGCAACTAGCACCTAAAAATGAAATGTTTTGTTAAACTGATGAAGTACGCTTTAGGTTATAAAAATATCTGAAACTTTGAATTGCACTTAAAATAGACACCCTAATACAGATTTCCTCCTAAGGTTTACAATTTCGGCAACTATAGTGTTGAAATAATTACCATAGCTCAAAATTAGACAAGGATAGAAATAACTTTACAGCAGATGTAGATCTCATATAGTAAATTTAGATTTAGTCCTTAAAAATGAAAATTACTTACCCTATTGTTGACTGTCTTTAAACAGGCCAGTAAAAGCTATTGAAACTAGATAAGGAAGTTACTATTCAAAAGTAATTGTTACAAAAGAATATCATAAACAAATTATTCGACATACTTTTGTAAAACATATTTGATAATTTTGTCTGTCACTCAGAGTTCAGATATCTCTGCAACATCACTTATTTGATAGAGTGATTTGCTTTGCAACATGAGAATATCTACTTTTATGTCATGTCTCCAGCAGTTCTCATCTCGAATTGTGGAATTTAGTAACTCCGCTTTAGTGGCACTGTCATCAGTAACAACTATCGCTAAAGGCATTGACTGAGTTTTCCACTGGTGTACATAAGATAGGACCAGGATCTCTTTGGATGTTCCGGTTCATTTGTTGAAAGAGTTTCCTTTTGAAAATTATTAAGTGAATCTCGCACTGAAGTCCGCGCTAAATTTCGAGCTTCAGTAAAACTTCGCCAATCTTGAGATTTTGTGACACTTCCTGGCAGATTAAAATTGTGTGCCGGAACCGGGACTCGAACCTGGAACCTCTGCCTTTCGCGGGCAAGCGCACTACCGACTGTGCTATCCCGACACGACTCACGATGCCGCCTCACAACTTTACTTCCGCCAGTACCTCGTCTCCTACTTTCCAAACTTCACAGAAGCTCTCCTGCAAACACGCAAGACTAGCACTCCTGGAAGAAAGGATATGGTGGAGACATGGCTTAGCCACAGCCTAAGGGATGTTTCCAGAATGAAACTTCACTCTGCAGCGGAGTGTGCGCTGATATGAAACTTCGTGGCAGATAAAAATTGTGTGCCGGAACCGGGACTCGAAACTGGGACCTTTGCCTTTCGCGGACAAGCGCACTACCGACTGTGCTATCCCGACACGACTCACGATGCCGCCTCACAACTTTACTTCCGCCAGTACCTCGTCTCCTACTTTCCAAACTTCACAGAAGCTCTCCTGCAAACACGCGGAAGTAAAGTTGTGAGGCGGCATCGTGAGTCGTGTCGGGATAGCACAGTCGGTAGTGCGGTTGCCCGTGAAAGGCAAAGGTCCCAGGTTCGAGTCCCGGTTCCGGCACACAATTTTTGAGATTTTGTATTCGTCTAAATGTCCTGTCCTGTTTCGTGTACCACGGGGGATCAGGTAACCCTCTTATTAATTGATTTGGTGTGAATCCCCAGAGTGCTGCTGATGCGCTATTTCTTTGAACGTAAGCCACATATGTTCTTCACTTTTTTAAGAAGCCGAATTTTTAACTGTTTTTTTTTCTTTTGTTTTAGTAAATATCTTTTTTACGGAATTGAGCCTCGCTACAACTATATGTTCACTAATCACTGTATCCGTCGTGATGCTCAGGATTATTTGCGACTAAGAGATAAAGTGTCTCTTCGAAACCATTAAAAATTTGAATGGGCTCGTAAACTAACTGTACCAGTAATTTAAAAAGAAAGCATTTTGAACAATTTGAGAAGATACGAATGATAGATTTAAGTCACTATCAACTCTAGTTGTACGAGTAGTGTACCTATTTCTGATGGCACTCAAGTTTTCTTTGAAATGTTCAGCGGCTGTATCGTCTGAGTCCGGGGGTCGGTAAACGGAACCATTTATTAATTTATTTCCGTTGTCGAGTATAGCCTCTGTTCATGCTAATTCAGAGGAACTATCTACTTCAGTTGCGCTTGTTCAAATGGTTGTAAAGCTTATGGGACTTGACTGCGGGGTCATCAGTCCCTAAACTTACAAAGTACTTATAAATTATATTTTACTAAAGACGTCACAAACATCCGTGCCCGAGGGGGGATTCGAACCCCCGACGGGGAACGGTGTCGCTCATCGCAGCATAGCGCCTCAATGCGCTCGGCTAGTACACACACATTACATTATGATTTCCTTAAGTTGTGCTTCTTGTTTCTGCTGTTGAGCAGATCAAAACAATTATGGCTTTTCCCTTAAAAAACTGGGATGCTTTCTCTGCGACTCTGTACATCCCAAAACTAAACATTGTAGAATAACAGAGTACGTTATAAGCATTACATTCTTTATTACTTCATTTCCTTATTTGAAACATTTTAAAATTGTATGTCGACTTTGGAAATGGAAAAAGTTTGTAGAGCTTATGGAACATAACTACGAGGTCATCAGTCGCCAAACTTACAAACTAGTTATGAACTAGCTAACACTAAGGACGGCACAAATATCCATGCCCGAGGGGGTTTCGAACCCCCGACCGTAGCGGCCGTGTAGACTGTGACTGACGCGCCTCAGAACGCTCGGCCACCGCGGCCGGCTATGTCGACTTTACGTGATCATTCAAACATAGGCGCTCTTTTCTGTCGCTGTTTGGAATATTGTTCCAATACACTTTACTAATAAATGTTTCGCTGCAAGGGATATCGGATTTTAGAGACTTAATTAATACAGAGTGTGTCGTTCTGCTTTCCTCGCTGTTTTATAACATGCAGTTGTAGTAATTAAAATAGGCACAAATGCAGTGATCAAAATTAAATGATTAGTGACCATTCCCTTTCTCTTTACATCGTTCCTTTCGTGTTCCTCCCATAGGGATTAACTGTTATATCCCAACCAGTAAGTGTGAAAGAAAGCTACCGTACAGTCGGAAGGAGAATGCATGCATATTTTTTCTTGGAAGAACTAATTACGCATTGGCATAGACGACGGTATTGCCTTTGTTTCCCATAAGTTATATTTCGATTTCGGGATATTGAAAAGAAGCTGTACATTTTGCCAAGATGTCGAAGAAAAAGGTCTCTTACGTAGTGGCATATCGAGTAAAATTTGGAGACGGCAGTTTGGAAGCAATCAGCAGGAGTACGAGGAATGGCGTTCCTTGCCTAAGAGTAGGGGGGGGGGGGGTCGCTATTCAAACTATCTGGCGAACGGTCAGATTACATAGTAACTATATTTTGGTCTGTGTCAGGTGTGTCCAAAATGTTCAAATGTTTGTACAGCTTATGGGACTTAACTATGGGGTCATCAGTCCCTAAGCTTACAAACTACTTATGAACTAGCTAATCCTAAAGACGGCACGAATATCCATGCCCGAGGGGGGATTCTAACCCCCGGCCGTAGTGGCCGTGTAGGCCATGACTGGAGCGCCTCAGTCCCCTCGGCCACCGCGGCTGGCTGTCAGGTGTGGCAAATGTCCGTCGTGGAAACTGTCCAGCGTAGCCTCTGTATGGCATTCGTTGTAACCGACGCGGCTGGGTGGGCGGTGCCGCCAAGGAAACATGCAGGATACGTGCAGGAACTGAGGCGGGTCGCGGCGCGGCTGCATTATACTGCGTACGTTGCGTGTGTTGTGCAGGCGCGGTGTGTTGGGGCGTCTACAGCCAACACCACCTAGAAGGCCTCACAATAGGCCGTGCTACGTCACACTGACCAGGCCGCGGCCGCCAGCTGACTGGCTGGCCGCTGGGGCACGCCCCCTGCCTCGTAGCGAGCAGCCAGTAAGCTGGCGGCTGCGACCTGGTCAGTGTGACGTAGCACGGCCTGTTGTGAGGCCTTGTCACTAGGTGGTGTAGCTCCAGCTGGAATGCTGTGTGGCGGTAGGGCGGCAGCCGGCGAGCAGTTGTAGTGCCCAGCCTGCAGCTGTGCGTGATCCGCTGACCACGCGGGAACCGTTGAGTTTAGCTAGGAACCGCATAGATTAGGATCGAGTGAATACCGACGTTCGCTTTGGTGTGAGTTAGGCGGTGTCAACGGCGGTTGAAACATTGTTTGGTGCACAGTCACAAAATAAAGCACTTTTAACACTCGCAAATCGAACGAAAAACTGTTAGGGGTCACCAATGTGGTTATTCGTAAAGTATACGATTCGGTAATCCAGAAATAACACACTAAAATGTCGTTAATATAACTTTATTATTTGCTACTTTACACAACATGATACACGCTAGACCGCACAGAACAGAAAAATATTCAAATGTTTGTTAAGCTTATGGGACTTAACTGCGGGGTCATCAGTCCCTAAACTTACAAACTACTTATGAACTAACTTATACTAAAGACAACACAAACGTCGATGCCCCAGGGAGGATTCTAACCTCCGACGCGGGAGACCGCACGTTCCACAACGTGGTAATCCAGAACGCTCGGCCACTCCCGCACAGCAAAGAAGAGAATTTGTACACAATACGGCCGGTGCCAAACAGAACTGCATGGGTGAAAGAGCTTATTAAAGACGTATCGCTTTTAGCGTTGATAATCGCCACAAACGTTTATCAGACAGAAAATTTCTTCAAGAACATTGATGAAATTCGTACATGCTCGTTTCTCCTCAGAAAGAAGGAAGGAAGGAAAAAGAGTTTTGGGCATTAGCAGAAAACAGAGGAGATATCAAATACCCCAGAAAATTCACATGCAGTTGATCAACAGAGCTTTCTCCACATACAGAACTAATCGTAAAAATTTGGAAGACATTTACTGGATGTAAAAATTCTACAGGCTGGACAGAATCTGCAGATCAGCTGCAGATGCATTTTTCTGGATTTTTTTGTTTAACTCTTCTGTTTAAAGTTAATGCGCAATAATTCCTTCCTTCTGTGGAGAAATTAACATGCATGAATACCACTAGTGTTCTTGATGAAACGTCCAGGCAAAATAACCTCATTTCAACCTGCAAGAATATTTCGTTTCAGCATTCTCGCCACTGAAAAGTGTGAATTATTATGCAGTAGCTATCATTAGTGTACAGAAGTAATTTCATATATCTGTTTCGCATAGTTTCATACAATCCACAATTCAAAATAAAACTATGTCTTTTTCATTAGAGAATGATGATTCACATTTGTTTATTATAGCTTCCAGATGACAGAAAATATAGCACTAAATTAAAAGTAAATAAAATAACTCGTCGGTAGCGAGACTTGAACAAGAGACACTTTACAGAGTAATCAGTTAAAATTAAACTCCGTCCGGCAGACCTCGAGAGGCCCACTGGGTACTGACCGGACCCCGTATTTTTTTTTTTTTTTTTTTTTTTTTTTTTTTTTTTTTTTTTTTTTTTGGCTCCTTTCTCTCTTACACCCTGGCTTTGCGCTCTCCATTTTTCGCCATCGTCGGCGTGCTTCCAAGCTATAGTACAGTAGTACAGCTGGTGAACGTAAAACACTCTGTTGTAAGAAGTAAATAAACATTTCCGCCGTACAGTACTTTCTATTCTTCAGTGATGCACTTCAAGTTTGATGGCAAAAAGACTCAACTAGAAGTCCAAATGGTAATGGAGAATCCAATGATAGGTATGAATAAAAGATAATTCTCTTCTTGGAAATAAAAAAAAACATCCTCAACACTGAATTTCGGCGGGCAGACCTGAGAAGCACTATCCACCCTTAAAACGTGTCAACAAAACCGAAAACAAAGGATATAACAAAGTTGAGTTCTGCATAGTCGCACACGGACATGAAGTGTGACATGCCACAAACATATAATTTTACTAGCGCAGTTTTCGTTCCGTGTAATAGTCACACGATAGTGTCACTACATATGTACTTTACAGCGGGGCTTCTTTTTTAAAAGACAGGGAGGGAAGGTCAGTGCATAGTTGACAAAGTTCCTAATCACCTCCCCTCTTTCATGCCTTTCCTCGGCAATGTTACCACTGCACTTCGGGCCAGTGCCCTGGTTTGTACACGGGGCAGCACTGCATGCGAGGTGCCGTGTCGACATGCAACTTTAGTACAGGTCTGAATTCACTCTTTTACTAACCTTGTGTCTTCTGTCGTAGTTGATGTCCCGTTGCGCAGATGAAGCACACAGGTCGCACATCCGTTGTACTTGAAGTGATGCTAAAAGAGGTGTTGAGATGTGGCTAGGAAGTACTGCACTACGAATAACTTTAGCTTTTGTAGGATGCCAGTGCTTGTTTTTATTGAAGAAATGCGAATGTATATCCAAGCACAAATATACAGACTAAGTAATGTTAAAAATATAAACGTTACATAATGTATAAACTATCCCTGGCCCGCACTGAACTAACATGAATGTGCAAGGTATCGCGGTCGGCGCTTGACTGACTGCCGCCGCCTCTCGCTGCGCGCCACAAGCCACCGTTTTGGCGCCAAACGAAACTTCTAGATTAACATTGTTCAACTTACTACAAAATATACAAATAATTAAATGTTTGAATTAACCGGAATATAGCTTAGCAAAAAACATTACAGAAAGTATGCAGATGATTTTTAATAGACATAGGAAAGTTAAATATTAATAAAAGAAGCTAAAAGTTTTGGCGTAGGCGGGAGCCAATCAGATCTCAACTTGCAATAGGGGCGGAACTTTCCCACGGGATACAAGCTCATCTACTGTCTCTCTCCCTCACCCTTTCTACTATTGCGTCACACAGTTCTCCAACCAAGAAAACTTCTTTAACACCTAATATATGTGAAATAAATAGCTCCATGTCAGCCCCATCACAACTTATGAACTACTTACGAACTAGGACGGCACAAATATCCATTCCCGAGGGGGGATTCGAACCCCCCGACCGTAGTGGCCAAGCAGACCGTGACTGGAGCGCCTTAGTCCCCTCGGCCACCGCGGCCGGGTCCGTGTAATAGTCACACGATAATGTTCCGTCTAACTACATCATAACCAAAGACCATGTCCATAGCCAAAAGTCGTAGTCCGATCCTCATCGTCGTCGTCAAATTCCCATCACAAAAGTTTATTGTATGCATGTTCAGTTGCTACCATCAAAAACCGTACAAAAATTGTAGAATAGTCCTTTTTAAGGCGTAGGTTGTTATGTTCCTCCTGATGGTAGACCATATACTGATAGACCTGTATCAACTGCAAGAGTAGAACGGCGTCGATCCAGGTTGTTGCGGCACACTTGGTGGCAAGGTATGGCTTGAAGTCAGGGACGAGGGTTATGTCCACCGAGAAGTTGTCCACGGCGATGCGATTGATGAACACCAGCATCCTGGTTGCAACGTCCCAGATGGTCGAACGCGTGGGGCACAGGAAACTCCTGTTAGCAGCCTACGCAAAGGCTGGAAGCGCGCAGGCAAATCCGGTGCAGTTTCTCGTTGGTGGGCACGACTCGATTCACAACTTTATACCAGCAGCCAACCACGTCCGCTGAAAGGAAGGGGGCGTGGACATTCGCCCACAAATTCTTCCACCTAGACTCTAAGAAACGCATCTCCATCTTATTGGCTTATTGGCAGCTGGCTGCCCTCGCAGTCCGTGGTAGACGATTTTTACAGTCCGCGTCCTCCGATCGAGATCATCGTCGTCCAGGTAACTTTTCTGATCAAAGTACTCCCTCACATACCGCAGCCGGTAGGGGATGGCAGTGGGGTTGAGCGGCGCTATTTCAGACGCGGTCCGGAGAACATCGAATAGAAGGCCGTGGGGCCGAGCGGGTCCTTTTCTATAACGGCGCACGTGCGGTGGATCAGCAACGCCGCCGCTTTGATAGCGAAGTGCGTCAGGCCGAGGCCTCCTTCCTCTCGGGGCAACGTGCAGGTAGCATGACTTACTTTGAAAATTTCCCCCTCCACAGAAACCAGGCATCTTGTGTGATGGCTCGTCCTAGCTGTTTGGATACGTGGAAGACCTGTGCGAGGAACCAGGCTTTGCTGAGCAGACACACGTTGATAATCGAAACGCGCTGCGTCAGTGCCAGGGTGCGGGTAGCAGTGAGGTGCGCAATAGCGCGTATAGCATGCAGTGTCAGGCGCCAGTTGAGTGCCGCTGTCTTCAGAAGATTTGCTGAGAAACGAACACCTAGGATCTTATGCACTTGTTTCACGGTAAACCAGGGACGTCGGAATCTGCTGCGCCATAAATAGGAAGAAACACAGTTTTACGATTGTTGATACACGCACCCGATGCCTTTTCATATAATGTCAGGACCTTGCGTATGGTGTCGAAGTCAGCTTCCCTAGACACAAGAAGGCCGACACCATCCGCATACGGGCGGCAAACCTGTTGCTTCCCTCCTAGACTGAGTCCGAAGCATGCACTATGCAGGCGTTGCGATAAGGGTTCCAGTGAGATTGCAAACAGGGCCATAGCGAGAGGACATCCCTGCTTGACGGAGCAATCGATGGGAATAGGTGCGCACAAAAAATAATTAATCGTCACACGTGATGTCGAACTGTTAAAAATATTAAATAGCATGGCCGGGATTTTATTCCCAAATCCAAGAATGTAAAGCACTTTTCTTAGGTAATGCTGGCCAAAGCGATCAAATGCCGAGGCAAAGTCAACGGAAAGTATGCCAAAGGGAATTTTCTGCATCGTGGTGTATGCCATGACGTCACGGCATGCAGTGACCACGTCGTAGATATTCCTTTGCTCACTGCACATAACTGACAGTCACTAAGGATCCTAGACATAACAGGCTTTGAACGGGACGCAACACATTTTGTAAAAAGTTTATAATAACCGTTTAAAAGCGTGATTGGGTGGAGACTGTCAATTCTATTATTCACTCGGGATTTCGGAGCCAAGGTGATTATTCCTTCCGGAAAACTCGCCGGTATTGCCACTCCATTTAAAAGTTCGTTAAAACATTCTACTAACACTGAACCGAACAACTGCCAGGACTGGAGATAAAATTTTGGCGGGAAGCCGTCAGCACCGGGCGATTTGTTTTTTGCACATAGTGGTAAGACCTGTTTCACTTCTCTACAGTGAACGGTTCCATGACATGACGGCGGTCCGTGACTGTTGAAACGTGCGGGACATCTCGCAACATATCTGTAATGTCAGCATTGTCCGTCGCTTTTGCGCTAAACAAGTCCGCAGAGTGCGCGCCTCTGCCAGAATGCCCGCCCTGTCCCTCAGCCGCCTGCAGCTCTGTGACGTCACGCCTGGCCAGCAGGTGGAACAGCGAGGCCTGCTCTCTGCCGCCTGGCTGCGCACCACGCTACCACGCAACAAAGCCTTCTTCAAGGCCAAGAGTCTGGTTTTAATTTGCCTGATGTTCGCCATCTGGAACGACGGATTGTCTGTATGCACATTGATTGCGTCGTTGAGACATGTCTCGTAAAAGTGCAAGGTGGTACGTTCCCAGAGGCGAACTGATTGACTAAATTTAATAATACTTTTTCGTAGCGACGGCTTTGAATATTCTGCACATGATGATAACACAGAAGAGTAGAAATGCTATATCTTAAAATGCTATCCCATGCCCTATTAATCACAACGTCGATACCAATGTTCGTAAGGTGACGTACATTGAACTACCACCTATATTTCGTGCGTGGCTTCTGAGCCAGCAGTGAATGAAAGCGGCAGACATAAGCGGCATGATCAGAAAACACAACTGGGTGTACCGCAGATTCTAGTAGACAGTCTTTCTTATCTAAAACAAATGTTCGTCAATCTATCGAACTTAAATGCGTAGTCATCAGTCCGTAGCTTACAAACTACTTAAACTAAGGTAAAATAACCTAAGGACAACACAAACATCCATGCCCGAGGAGGGATTCGAACCCCTGACGGCGGACGGTCTCCGTGGACAACGTCGCCTCTACCGGAGTCGACACGGCAGACTTAACATATTGCGCGGTTTCGAGTCCCGTCGTCTGACTTTCCGGGAGTACTTTGGAGGGGATGTAGGTGGGATGTACATCTTCAACGGTTGCAGAACTTGTCACAGTATTCGCCGACTCATCAGGACGGACCTCGGGATGGGCATCTGTCACCTGGTATGTCCACACAGTCTTCGCATCGTCCGCCGGTGGAACTTCAACTGGGGCGGGTTCTGATTCCGTCGCGTCTTCAGGTGGTATCTGATTAGCGACCTTTTCCGCAACTGCCACGGAACCGTCGGCTACCGTCTGAGCATCGGCTGTGACGTCATTAATAGTTTCATTTTGAGGGGCTGCGGGCGTGTCGTCTACATGCATGACAGGTTCTTCCGCGGCAGCGCGACGCGTCGGCAAGGTGGGCCCTCCTAACGCGACCGAGGCGTACGTCACGGCGTCTGCCGCCTCCCCCGCCGGCGTGGGCAGTTCTGTCTGAAGTGTCCCGTGGCATTACAGTGCCAACACGTCGACGGAAGTAATAAAGCTCTGTGGCCTTTCACTACAAGGAAGGATGGAATGTGCTGTCGTACTATCGCACGAACACTACGAATGTCGTTTTCCACTTGATAGATATAAGCAGACGACCATTTTTCCTTAGTAACAGACAACACAGTTCCATACGGTGGCAAACAGTTTTTAATGTTGTTATCTTTCAATTCAAACGGTAAATTAAACACTCTTCTTGCCCCAAGTCCGTAACCGGCGTTACACACGGCCACATTACTCATTGTTCCGTCAAAGTGTTTAAATTTCCGGACGCCACCTGCTACATTTACAATAGTGTGACACAGTTCGGGAGTACTAAGTCTGACAAATAGAGACTTTAGAAAAGCGTCCAGTTGTAAACTGAGAACGTCACTTTCAGCAATTTTCAGATCGTTTTTCAACCAACCATGGATTTCGAAACCTGACGGTCGCGGAACCGACTTGTCAAATTCGCAATCACCCATTACTTACAAGTACGCAGATACAGCAAACAGAAGAACAGACTGTGGTGTCGCACAAGTCTAAAGTGCGCACCACCTAATTTCGCCGCGCGCCGCCATGCACATATGGCGCGGCGTTCTTACGATGTCAGCCACGAGCGCCCTCTGCTACAACTCCGCTCGTGGCCACCACTGAACGACATCGTTCAATTGGGACTGAGATAGGAACCAGTTAACACTCCGGAATCAGATAGGTACCAGTGAAGACATGGCTATCGGATAGGCACTAGGCAGGCCTCTAGCTCAACAATGTATCAACATTCTGCAGTACTGAGCTATGTAAAAGTTAAATATTACTAAGAAATATATATTTCGTTCTAATTTACTCTAGTGTTCCTAGTTTCTGCTGTCCCACTGGCTGGTCACCTCCATACCGCACAAGCGTGCATCCTTTATTCCTGTGTCGGTCTCATTCTACTCGGCCACCGACACCTACGACCGAAACGAGACACAAAAGCGGCGACGAGGCTAGGACACAAAAGTGGCGATGAGGATGGGATAGAAGAACCTTAGACCAGCCCGCTTGCAGCAGTCAGACGGCAACGCAGAAATTGCTCCCGCCCACCCACCCTTTTATAGGAACTTTGTTAGGTGTTTTGTGGACTTTTTTTGTTGCAGTGCGTCCTCATTTATCTTGCATTTGTGTTTGTACTAATTTACTTGTATGCGCGGCGCCTGATCGGTCAGCATGGCCTCTACCCCGAACCCAAACTTAATGGAAATTATTCAGTTACAGACGGCGCAAATCACGCAACTACTGCAAGCTGTGGCGCAGTTGACAGCTGTGGTGTCGCACAAGTCCAAAGTGCGCGCCACCTACTTTCGCCGCGCGCCGTCATGCACGCACGGCGCGGCGTTCTTACGACGACAGCCACGAGCGCCCTCTGCTACAACTCCGCTCGTGGCCACCACTGAACTTCGTTCACTTGGGACTGAGTTAGCAACCAGTTAGGACCTTCGTAATCCGATAGGCACCAGTGAAGACTTTGCTATCGTACAGCCACTAGGCAGGCCTCTAACAACTATGTATCAACATTCTGCAGTACTATGTAAAAGTTAAGTATTGTTACAGTCTGTGCAATATATATCTCTTTCTAATTTACTCTAGTGTTTGTAGTTTCTGGCTGCTCCCCTCCGTACCTGCACCGGCGTGCTATCCTTGTTACTGTGTCGGTCTCGTTCCACTCGGCCACCGACACCTACGAGACACAAAAGCGGCGACGAAGTTGGGACACAAAAGTGGCGACGAGGAGTGATAGAACCTTGGACCAGCCCGCTTGCAGCAGTCAGACAGCAGCAGTCGGAGCACGCAGAAATTGCTCCCGCCCACCCACCCTTATTATAAGAATTTTGGGGGAACATATTCTGTTACGTGTTTGTGGACTTTTTTGTTGCAGAGCGAGTCCTCTTTCATATTGCATTTGTGTTTTGTTATAAGTTACTTGTATACGCGGCGCCTAATCGGTCAGCATGGCCACTACCCCGAACCCAAACTTAATGGAAATTATTCAGTTACAGACGGCGCAAATCACTCAACTACTGCAGGCCGTGTCGCAGTTGACGGCACAGGCTGCTCACCAACAACAACAGCCGTCACATCAGCAGCCTACACCTGCAGCCGCTGGACCGCTTCCTACATTTCGCCAGTACAACGAACGTGAGGAAGAATAGAGCGACTATTTCGCACAGTTTCAAGAACTCGTCGCGGCTCATCAAATTACAGGTCAGAGAGTGAAGAACCTTTTCTTATCGATTGTGGGCCCCCAGACCTTCGTATTACTGCTGAAACTTTTTCCCCATGCATCTCCTCGTGATGTAGACTTTGAACAAATAGTAGATGCACTGAATGCTCATTATGAGAGAAAAGTTCTTGTAGCTGCTGCACGGTACCGATTTTTCAGACTTAACATATCACCCGAGCTGTCACACCAGCATTGGATTACAGAACTGAAGGGCTTAACCCGCAGATGTAAATTTACTTACTCTTGTGGACATTCGTATAGTGACATAATGTTGAGAGATGCAATTACGCAGAACATTCAGGACCCCAGAATTGGAGCAGCAATTCTGAAACAGTCTGACCCCTCTTTAGACAGTGTACTGCAGCTTATTGAAGCGCATGATACTTTTGACTTAGCAGATGTAGAAATGCAAAGCCATAGTGTTAATTCAGTGCGCCGCAACGGACACTTCCCTAGCCGTAGTTCTCAGTCTAGCCCTAGTGATTCTTGTAATTCTACCGGCTGTGCTGAACAGTCAGTGAACAGTAGCCAGTGTAAAAGTGCGACACAAAGATCGCCCCGTCGTGTTAGAAACGGTAATTTGAATAACGGGCGCCAACGTTCATTTCAGAAAAATGTTCGTAAGTCTTGCCCTCAGTGTGTATCTCGCCACAAGCGTGCACAATACCCTAATCACAACGTGACCTGTTATCAATGTGGCAAATCAGAACTTGTACAGTCTGTGTGTATGCAAATTAAAAACTCTAAGAATGGTACCGTTAGAAACAGTGCTTTGCCGAGTGCGAGAACAATTCATCCTGTCAATGTCATACACGCCGTGGATTTGGACAGTGCTTCTCTTGTTTCTGGATTGCAAGAACGTTCTTCTGCACTTATTGCAAAACTGTGTAGTGAGCCACGTCGCAAGCGCCGACGAGCGCGTAAAACAGTGCAACGGAAACGGGTTCGGGACAGGCAAAATGACAATGTACAGTGCAATCCTGTAGTGAACCTAGTGCCTTCTACAACTTCTACTTGTAAAAGTGCCCAGTACTGTGTAGCTAGTGACAGTAGACTTGATGTAGCTATTCAAAGTAATTTTAGTGCAGCAGCCTCGCATTGCGCGGTCGCCGATCCGGCGGTAGTGCCATCTAGTGACAGTGTTGTTAATCCGCTGTATGCCGAGTCTGCGCCGCTTCCTTCACTACGCAGCCCGCGTAAGTGTAGCAAACAAATTCTAGCAGACGTTGCCCACATTCGCGCACCGGTCGTACGCCAGAAGCACAAACTCTTTGTTATTCTCTCTATAGAAAATAAGACTGTGCAATTTCAGCTCGACACTGGTTCCGCTGTTACGTTAATAAATAAAGATACTTATGAACTTCTGGGTTCGCCAAAATCGTCGCCGTCTCAACAAGTGCTAACAGCATATACAGGTCAAAATATTCCCGTGCTAGGAACGTGTAGCCTGCCCGCTTCCTTTCAAGGTGTAACGAAAACAGTTGCTTTTGTTGTTCTTCAGGCCAAATCTACACAGAACATTTTTGGACTAGATGCTTTTGACTTGTTTGGTTTATCAATTCAAAGATATGTGCTTCAAATTTCGTCAGTAGTGCCTCAGGACAAAATCAATGCTTTGTGTGAAAATTACAGTGACTTGTTTTCGCCGGAACTAGGTTGTGCAAAAGACTTCGTGGCACATGTAGACCAGTGCCTATCGCAATTCGTGATAAAGTTGCAGACGAACTTAAACGTTGGCAAGATAGTGGGGTGATTTCTCCTGTTTCTGCGAGTCAGTGGGCCTCGCCTATAGTAATTATACCCAAGCCGTCGGGAAAACTTCGTCTCTGTGCGGACTTCAAATCAACAGTGAACAGTCAAACAATTGTAGACACATACCCTCTGCCCAGACCTGAGGAACTTATGGACAAATTAGGACAATCTCGCTTCTTTTCCAAGATTGATTTAGCAGAGGAATACTTACAGATTCCACTTGATGACGAGTCAAAAAAGTTTTTCGTCATTAATACGCACATGGGCCTTTTTCAATTTCAGCGCCTACCCTTTGGGAGTTCTTCCGCCCCGCTATTTTTCAGCGTTTTTTGGAACAGCTGACAGTTTCTGTACCGTGTTGCTCGAACTACTTAGAGGATATTGTGATATCCGGACGTACAGTTGAAGAACATTTAGCAGACCTGGAGTGCCTTTTCAAAGTGTTGACTGCAGCAGGTCTACGTTGTAATAAAGCAAAGTGTTCGTTTTTTCAAACTGACATAGAGTACCTAGGCCATGTGATTAATGCCCAAGGAATCCATGCCTTACAGTCACATCTTAGAACAATCAAAGACTTGCCTCCTCCTAAGAATGTGCACAAATTGCAAGCAGTAATGGGAAAGCTTAACTATTATTTCAGGGTCGGGGGTTCGAATCCCCCCTCGGGCATGGTAAGTAGTTCATAAGTAGTTTGTAAGTTTAGGGACTGATGACCCCGTAGTGAAGTCCCATAAGATTTACAAACATTTGTAGTTTTTTTGTATTATTTGAGGTTTATTCCCAATGCCTCTCAGATTGCAGCTCCACTGCATCACTTACGTAGGAAGAATGTTCCTTTTGTATGGTCTAAAGACTACCAGGTTGCCTTTGACAAATTAAAGTCTGCACTACTCAGTGATGCATGTTTGATTCCCTTTGACCCAAAGAAGCCTGTAGTGTTAGCAGTAGATGCCTCGTCGTACGGTCTGGGTGCAATATTGTCACATCGTCTTGGTTCACACGATCGTCCTATTGCCTTTGCATCCAAGCTACTGTCGCCAACGTAACAGAATTACAGTCAGATAGAAAAGGAGGCCTTAGCAATCATTTACGGCGTCACAAAGTTTCATCATTATCTCTATGGCAGAAAATTCTATTTGTTGACAGACCACAAGCCTCTCACGTCGTTGTTCTCACCCAAAAAGCCAATTCCGCCACGAACGGCACAAAAGCTTCAGAGATGGTCCTTGATATTTTCAAATTATTAGTTTGAGATTTTGTACCGACCTACCACTAAACATGCCAACGCGGGCACACTTTCCCGACTTCCGGTTGGCCAGGATGTATCGTTTGATTCTTCAGAAATGGCATGTTGTCAGATAGACTCCAGAGATGCTTCCGCTGTCGCAGATTTCCCTTTGAACTCTCGTCGGGTTGCACAGGAAACAGCTGCGGATGCAGACCTAAGTGTGGTAGCACGTTTTGTTCGCTTTGGTTGGCCTGCCAGAGCCAAATACATTGAGCGGCCTCTGGTTCGACGTTATTTTGCACAACGTCATGCCTTGTCTTTAAGCCAGGGTGCTCTGTTGTTGCATACCGACAACGACCAAACAAGAGTGATTGTTCCTCGTTCCCTGCAACGAGAAGTGTTACGCCTCCTGCATCAAGGACATTGGGGTATTGTTAGGACAAAGCAACTGGCTAGACGTCATTGTACCTGGGTTGGTATGAACGCTCAGATAGAGAGAATGACGTCACAGTGTACGGTTTGTGCGGAGCATCAGGCGGCTCCTCCGCAACGTTTCTCAAGACTGGCGACGCCCCAAGGGACCATGGCAACGTTTACACATTGACTTTGCCGGACCTTTCTGGAATACGCGCTGGTTAATCGTTGTAGACGCTTTCAGCAAGTTTCCTTTTGTGATTGCCATGAACTCAACGACGACGTCTAGTACAATCAGTGCCTTAACATCAGTGTTTTGCATCGAAGGTTTGCCTGAAACTATCGTCATTGACAATGGACCTCACTTTGTTAGTGCGGAATTTCAACAGTTTTGTCGTGTGAATGGCATTCAGCATATCACCACCGCACCTTTTCACCCTCAGTCCAATGGTGAAGCAGAACGTTTCGTTCGAACATTCAAGTCTCACATGGAAAAGATGAAAGGTCAGCACTCCAGGCAGCAAGCTCTTCAAATTTTCCTGTCTACATATCGGTGCATGCCACGTGACGGCCCATCTCCTGCCGAGCTGCTACACGGCCGCCGTCACCGCACTCTCCTTCACCTGTTGCAGCCTCCCACGCACCGAGTCGGTTCGTATGGCGCTACGCGTTTTCAGGTTTCTACGCCGGTGCTGTACAGGGTGTTCGCTGGCAACAAGAAGACATGGTTGCCAGGCATCATTCAGCGCGTGCTCGGTGGGAATATGTGTGTTGTACGTTCTTCCACAGGGTCGGAGCTGCGGCGCCACGCAAACCAATTGCGCCTGCACAGGCCGCGCGATCCTGTCTCTGGTGTCTTGATTCCAGACCCAGTTCACCGCCAGGGAGCACCTCCACATCGCTCGCCGCCTCGTCCAGCGGCCCCGGACTACGAGATCATACCTATGGAGATCGACGCGCCTCAGCCACTGTCGCCGCCACAGATGACTGCGTCACCGAGAGGCACTCCGGGACCATGCGTGCCCCCGCCGCCTGGGCCACGCACTTCAGAAGAAGATGACCTGCTCCCTCTGGGCGGGGGTGTACGCCCTTCACCTGGTTTTGGTGGATTCCCGGGGGATCGCAAGGTTTATACCGGGGCGCGGATGGCGTCTCGATCCCAGCCTCAGCTACGACGCCCGTCCCACCAGTAACGCCCCCGCCCAGGCCCTCCTCCCAGTGCCGTCGCCGTGGCCCTCGGCCCTACTCCACGACGGCGGGGCGGTTTGGGGGGGAGGGGTGTGGTGTCGCACAAGTCCAAAGTGCGCGCCACCTACTTTCGCCGCGCGCCGCCATGCACGCACGGCGCGGCGTTCTTACGATGTCAGCCACGAGCGCCCTCTGCTACAACTCCGCTCGTGGCCACCAGTGAACGACATCGTTCACTTGGGACTGAGATAGGAACCAGTTAACACTCCGGAATCAGATAGGCACCAGTGAAGACTTGGCTATCGGATAGGCACTAGGCAGGCCTCTAGCTCAACTATGCATCAGCATTAGGCAGCATTAGGCAGCTATGTAAAAGTTAAGTAATACTAAGTCTCTTAGAAATATATCTTTCATTCTAATTTACTCTAGTGTTCCTAGTTTCTGCTGCCCCACTGGCTGGTCACCTCCATACCGCACAAGCGTGCATCCTTTATTCCTGTGTCGGTCTCATTCTACTCGGCCACCGACACCTACGACGGAAACGAGACACAAAAGCGGCGACGAGGCTAGGACACAAAACAGACGACGCGAAAAACGCCGCCGGCCGCAGCGAGGAAGCACTTGTAAACACTGCCGGAGCCGATGTGGCAGGCGAGCAGCCAGCCAAGTGCTAGGCAAGCACCACAGTGCTTCACTTCGGTGATATAAAGGGAACCTTTGTATCCACTACGGCACGGCCGGTGGTATTAATCAGTTATTCTACTCAGCAAACTAGCGGGACAAGTAGGGTTACCAGACGTCCGCAATTTCCCGGACATGCCTTACATTTTAACTGTTTGTCCGGCGTCCGGGGGGAATTTTCAGTAACACGCACCAATCGGTAAAAATGAACTAGCAGTTGTGAAACTAGACACGAGTAACTGGTTATTAGTCGCAATTGCAATTCTCCATGGCAAGATAGCTACAGTGATTCAGTATATCAGTTCCCAAGGAAGTTAAAATCATGGAGGTAAGAATAAAGGGAAGTGGCTCTACGTGTCCCAGCCGTATTACGCTTTGAAGCCATGGCCGCCATGACACTCCGACCAAAACACTGACAGTGCGTTATAGCTGTCTCAGTATTTACAGTCGCTAATTGCATCCTATACGCATGTAACGTCCTCAAACTGGTTGTTCCAAGTTTTTATTTAAAATAAAATCTCGAGAAACAAACAAAAATCGCTTTTATACTGTTTAAAAATAGTTGTTACTACAATATTACGAATCACAAACGTAGGTTCCTTCTTTGGCTAATCTGACGATCATCAGATAAAATAATTCGAGTGAGTGAACCAACGCCAGATTTACGAGCACAGTGACGATATCTTTTCTTTGTGTAGTAAGTTTCATTAATATTGAAATTAGGTTTTGCTTTCGAAATCATAGACTTAATAAAAATCAAATTTATGTTTTATTCCTTATTCATTCGTAAATAGTATATTAAGTGGGGGAAATAACTTTAATCTTTAGGTAATCGGAAATCATAAGAGAAAAATACGCTACATTACAAGTAAAGATGCTGTATAGGTTCCATCACAATAAAAGTGGTAAAATCACACACTAGCGAGGCAATTTACATATGAAATGGTAGTTCCTTCGATTTCGCGTCACAGTCAGAACGATTCGTACACATAAACGTCACACATGTCATCATAAGGGTGTAAAATCCTTCCAAAAACAAGCGACAAGCATACGCGAAAAAATGTTCAAATGTTTGTTAAGCTTATGGGACTTAACTACGGGGTCATCAATCCCTAAACTTACAAACTACTTATGAACTACTTACTAACTAGGACGGCACAAATATCCATGCCCGAGGGGGGATTCGAACCCCCGACCGTAGTGGCCGTGCAGACCGTGGCTGAAGCGCCTCAGTCACCGCGGCCACCGCGGCTGGCCAAGCATACGCCAGAAAGGTAAATATAGCAGTGCTTTGGTCGGATCAAGATAGCTACCCTTGGCTTCACAGCTGTGGCGTCAGGGCGCCTCCGTTTATTCTTACCTCCATGGTTAAAATATTCACTGTTACTAGCAAAGATGTTCAAATAATACGCGTGGGAGTGTGGCTACACTGACTTTTCTTGGGAAACACAAAGTGATACTTTACTGCTTTTCTTTCTTATTCGAACTACTTTGGTTTCTCTCGTTCAGTTGCATTTTGGCGCGTTCTGTGATTTTGGTTATCGAATATTGAAAACGTGCAAAGTTAACCATTAATTTACATTTTACAGTGCTTTTGTAACAAGCCGAAATGGTTAAACGAAAATGCAAATTTAATTGTGTATTGTCGTTAAAGTATAAGTGTTTTAAGGCAGGAAGAAACGAACACGAGGCACAATGTATTATTTGCCCTCCAGGAGCATACGTTTCTGTTGCACACAAAGGTCAGTTTATTCAAACATTTGATTAGTGTTTACCTGTCGTCTAATGAACTGGCATATAGCTATGGCGATTATTAAAGGCTTTTAATTTACATTTGCCAATTTTTATAATTATCATTATTTTAATACGACGAATGTTTTCTTGTAGGTGCGCAGGATTTGGAAGTGCACCTGTCTTCCAAGAAACATAAAACGTCACAAAATTCTGCTGCTACATCGGATATTATTTTTTTTTACACAACACACACAGTCAGGAAATTGTGTTAGTGCTGTGAAGGCAACACTTGGATTGACGGGCGGATTCATGGGGAGGGGGGGCGGGGGGGGGGGGGAACAGGGTACATGCACCCTCCAGACGCCCCGGCGAAAAATGAGAGAGAGAGAAGGAAGAGAGAGAGAGAAAGAAGGCAGGGGGGGGGGGGGGGCGGGGGGAAGGAGGGTAGAGTGATGATGACGCAGGGAGGGAGGGAAAGAATCTCAGTATTAGAATAATTAACTTTTACTTACGGGCAGCATGTAATTGTGAGTTTTAAAATGCCAAATACCTGTAATTAACATAATGTCATTTGACTTTTTTTGTTATTCTTCCGTGTAATTGTTTCTTGCTCTTTTTTGTCAGTAATTTACGATAAAAATAAATAAACGTTGTTTATTGTATCATGATTGCTTTGGAGATAAATGAGCTATTGTGTATTTTTAATTCCTATATAAATCATTTAACTATGAAATCTATGAAAAAACCGTTTATTTCAAGAGCTGCGTTCAGGCTGGCACATTGAGGTGTTTTCGGTGAACGGTTTACCTCTGGATTCTTTTCCTAGACACTAATAGATAGTACAGCCACGCATTATAAACAGTTTTATTTGAAGCTACACAAATTAGAAATTTCAGCGGCATTTTTCTGCAAATCAGATACAAAAGATTTTCGTAGTAGTAGAAATTCTTCATGGAACAAAATCAAGTGTAATTTTCAGAATGAAATTTTCACTCTGCAGCGGAGTGTGCGCTGATATGTAACTTTCTGGCAGATTAAAATTGTGTGCTGGAAACAGGAATCGAACCTTTGACCTTTGCCTTTCGCGGGTAAGGATTATACAGTCTGAGCTATCACGGCACGCTTCACAGTCCGTCCTCACAATTTTACTACTGCCAGTACCTCTCTCCTACTTTCCAAACTTCACTGAAGTCCTCCTGCGAACTTTGCAGTTCTAGCACTCTTGGAAGCAACAGTGTGGTGGAGACATGGCTTAGCCACAGCCTAAAGGATGTTTTCAGAATGAGGAGTGCTAGTACTGAAAGGTTCACTGGAGAACTGTGAAGTTTGGGAAGTAGGAGGCTAGGTACAGGCAGAAGTAAAGTTGTGTGGACAGACCGTGAAGCGTGTCGGGATAGCTCAGATGGTAGAGCGTTTGCCCGCGAAAGGCAAATATCTCAGGTTCGAATCCCGTTTCTGGCCCACAGTTTTAATCTGCCAGTAAGATTCAAGCGTTATTTTACTGATCGCGAAAACTTTCTTGAAAACTTATCTCGTTTTGCGTAGTAACTGTACAAATAATGAAGAAGAAATTGATTCAGTACAACGCAAACACAGGAAATCTGATTTGAGGGAATATCGAACTTAGTGCGACATAATCTTATTTACTGGCTGTTTGTTTCTGACCCGTAATTGGGCGACCTTTTACTATACGCTGTTTTTTCAATTTTTCCATTGTTTGGTAATGACACAGGTACTCCGGTTACTGTACTGTTCATCCACGGTAAGTTGACGATTCGTGAGCTGGCTGTTGACAGCGGCAGGAAGCATGTAACATGGTGCCGAGGGCGAGCAGAAGGTAGCATCGCAGCGTTGTAAACGTTTTCCGTAACAATGTGTGCAGAAATATTTCGCTTCTAGGGGCAGCGTAACGTTGATAGCGCTCCGAAATAAATGCATGTCTTCAAGTAGTGCTGATGTTTTCAGTTGCTGACAACACCAGGTAAAACTGCCTTCACTTCTCAAACTAATATACTTCCATCTAATTAACAATGCACTTCTATTTTCAGCGCACTATGGCGTCACTCTCAGGTTCCTATGATTACAATGATTCAACCACGTTAAACAGTGAAAAGTTTAATAATTTACCACAAAATATTGGAACACTATGTTAGCAAAATGACAATCAAACCATGTGCGCCGTATGGGCATGGCCGTATGATCTGGGGCGCAACGTCGCGGAGTACGTGGCCACTCCCACCAGAGTTTCGAGTCCTCCTCGGACATGGGTGTGTATGTTGCCCTTCGAATAAGTTAGTTTAAGTAGTTCGTAAGACTAGGGGCCGATGACCTTAGCAGTTTGGTCCCTTCGGATTACAAACATTTGAACTTTTTTTAAATATTTTATTTATTTTTTAAACCATATGCCCTAGGTTTCTGTAAATCACCTTTAAGTGATTTGGCTCATTTAATATCACAAAACTGTTATTTTTCAACTCTATTGTACAATTGCTTGAATGTTCAAGTGGTCAGTCTTGTAGTCCAATTATTCCAAAGTTTATCTGCATATTTACATGTAGAGAAAACTATGCCAATTTCGCATGGCTTCCTCTGTATAGGGATTCGCATATATCCGTCTGGCTCTGAAACACATATGTAATAAATTCAGAGGCTGAATGCACCATGTTCAGCTGTTGGCAAGTGTTTCAACCTCAATGACGATGAAGGATTAAAAAACTATGCCCACAGCTGAACTCAAGGCATTCAGGAACTAAATTCTCTGTATCTATTACTTTTGTGGTAAATGTAGGAAATTTACACTGTTTAATGTGATTGAATCATTGTAATAATTTTTTGATCATAGGCATTTGAAAATTACGCAGTGTGTGTTTTAAATTTAGACTCACAAAGACCTTAAGGACGTATTTACCCTCCTGTGCCCCCCCCCCCCCCCACACACACACGTAAAAAAATTCTGTATCCGCCACTGCTTGCATTCCATCTTGTGCATCATCAAGCTTCGTACAAATCTATGCACTGCACTCCTAACCCAATGCTAAGTTATACTGTGATTCTCAAATTGCGAGAAAAGTTTCGTATGCGAGAACAAATAGCGAAGTGATGATGAAGAGTTCTTGCACCACATTCTGTTGACGTGACATTGCAACGTCTTGAAAAAAATTCTTTTTCGGGAGTTAGTACGGACAGCAGTAATCATGGTTTCCAGAAATATTTCTGATTCTAATACAGTATTTTGATCTTAAAGCTGGCGGTATGGAGACGAAGGTTATCGAAATTAAAACTACACCAAATGAATGTGCTGAATCTGTATCATCGTATGTTCATGACACTTTAGTACGGTTAGGGATTGAAAAGAAGTGTGTAGCATCTGGAGCTGACAATACGAACACAAATGTTGGGGCTATAAGTCGACCAGACGGCAAAAATGTGTTCACCAAACTGAAGTCGTGTATTAATAAAAATTTATTTGCAGTGGGTTGCCCAGCTCAAATTCTTAACAATGCCGTTCAGCATAGGTCAGATATTCTAAGTGTAGAGTGCATTTTTTTAAGCTGTACGCCTACTTTTCTGTACATACAGTAGGAACTGAAGAAGTACTGTGAGTTTGTAGAAGTTACCTAAGAGCTCAACATGTCTTGTGTTCACTTGCTTCCATAGTTTCAGATCCAGACGTCGAGCACGTGACAGAGGCAAGCATTTCTTGACCGTCATTCACAGATTTGCTCAAACATTTCGTAATAGAACCTGCCAGTTTTTCTTTTGCCTTTCCTTCTCTCGTTTCGGATTACGAAACTGGGCGCAAGAAGGTTTTTTCTTTCCTTTGGTTCCTGAAACAATTTTGGGTGAACTAATAAATTTGTTGTTGGTACTTGGTTGAACAAATATACATGTACCGTATATTTTTTGACAGATAAGACGATAGTATAAGTATAAAAAAATTTACTCAAGGTCTGGGTCGTCTTATACACCAGATATTAAACATTTGCCTACGCTTAGGGTTTACCAGACGTCCTCTTTTTTGCACACTAAAAATGATCCGTGTGGATTTTTAGAAAATGTAGAGATTTCCTCTTTTATGCGTCATACAACTACTTAGATTTGAAAATGCGGATATACAACTCCTCACAATTGCAAACTCTGAAGAATTTAACCTATCTACCATATATTTAAGAATTTTTTTTCTGAATTTTCGCTTGTCTATATCGCCGCCGCTTTGATCTCAGATTACAATTTCAGACCAAATGAACCAATAGGCTTGGCCACTATCGTGAAGCAAGAGCTGTGAGACGGCCAGTTAAAAGCATTACTCACAATACAACCTACAACAATACTTGTTACCTGTATGTAGAAGGTTATTATTCGCCACGTGTTTCTACAGGCAACACCGCAATAATGCTAATGGAGGCGTTTGCATCATGACGTGTGCATTCGTACCAACTGTTTAGAAGTACACAGCGGGTATGTCCATAAAGTTGAGCCTCGCGGGGATACCCGTGTGGTCTAAGGTGCTTTGTCATGGACGGTGCGGCTGCTTCCGCCGGAGGTTCGAGTCCTCCTTCGGGCATGGGTGTTTGTGTTGTCCTTAGAAAAAATTAGTTTAATTAGTGTGTAAGCTTAGGGGCCGATGACCATAGCAGTCTGGTCCCAAAAGATTTCACACACACTTGAACATAAAACTGAATAGCCGATACGACGCTTTTATATATACTCAAGGTCATTACACAAAACAGTACGCGTACTGTTACCCAGATGATCATTGTTCTAAACTAAATTTACAGGTCGTTGATAGTTTTGGGTCCGTCTTATATAACGGACATCACGTAAAACTATGTATCTTTGACGAAAATTTATACCTCGTCTTATCTTTCAGCCGAAATATACGGTAAACTAAATGCACACTCTTCTGTTCTATTATGTTTTATTAGTTATTTCATTTTGTGTTAAAGTAGGCGTTTTAGAGCGTGTAAATACTTCCTTCCACTTCTGACATGCTTGTTTTTTTCCGACGTATAAGTGGCTGTCGAATCCAGAACGTGGTCTATAACGCTACTCAAGTCTCTTAATTGTACGAAGGGTTTATTAATTTAGGCTACAGTTGGCAACAGAGCTAGTAAAGCGGAGGGAATGAACCTAAATACGAAACCAGTTTTATGTATGTTAATGTCATATGGAATGTACTCTTTTAATATTGGTAGATACTAGATAGTGTACCCAATTTAGTGGAAAATGGGGATTCGTTTTCGGCTGACCTTGTATCCATATCAACTTTTGGGTTTAACAAAGAGAATATCTGCGATTTATTGCAGATGATAAGCAACTAGTAAAAAACGCAGGATTATGTGTCTCCGTTGTTAATCGTTTGTTATGGAAGTCACCTCTCCTTTGAATGCGCTGCTGCATCATGCAATTATATCCACATAGGCTATTTTATTGCTGTTATTGCTTTCCGTGGGGCAAGTTATGAGTGTTATGAGTGAGAAACGTGCTTTATTGGACACATTTTCTGTACACGGATACATTTAAAGACTTATTATCCTGCAAAATAAAATAAAATAAAATGTATAATTTTGAAGGTTTTGCCTACAGGAACACTGTAGATCAGTAACCACACCACGGTATACAGCAGCAATATCTGAATCTCTGCTGTACCTGATTGCATTCGATAGAGTTAAAAAAAGAAATCAATGGTTTGAACCCACGAAATCACTCCCGAGGCTACACCCCACGTAAGATAATGGTTTCTGTCCCAATCAAAACAAAAAGCTTAGTTGATACTGGCACTTAAAAAATTTCCATGTAGTAATTAAAATCTTAGAAAAAGTACTGGGATAAGCCTCGTCGTCCAGAATTTCTGTTTTCATGAAAACGTTTTTAAGCAGAAGACACGAGTAACATTAAAAAATAGGATAAAAGTGGATCCATGCAGCAATGCTTATGTTATCAGCCAAACAACTCAGTTACATTATATACAGTATGTAGGCGTGCGGGGCAGGAGCATTGAATTTATTCTACAGGGCGGCAAAATTCGTCAAGGCAACTGAGGTTGTTCAAAATGTTCAAATATTTGTAGAGCTTATGGGATTTAACTACAGGGTCATAAGTCCCTAAACTTACAAACTACTTATGAAACACCTAATACTAAGGACGGCACAAATATCCATGCCCGAGGGGGGATTCGAATCCCCGACCGTAGTGGCCATGCAGACTGTGACTGGCGCGCTGCAGAACGCTCGGCAACCGCGGGCGGCAACTTATGTTGTATACGAAAGTATTTATGATAGATAAGAAATGAGAAAGCTTGGAATCGTGATTATATTACTGACAAAATTTCATATAATCAATTTACCACAAGACTCAAATGCGTATTGGCACAAAATTATGTCCTCCTTCCTTAAACAGAGATAAATATGCCTAAATTAGTTTGAGTATTAACTGTGCTGTTATTGGCAATAGGAAAATATATTATACTACCATTAGCCTAACTGATCGCTGTACAAATGTTACAAACTTCAGCGCAAATTTAATTTCTAATGTCAAAAGTGAAATGTGGGTTGTGGCCACTTGGGGAGAACGCTATGTCCGACTGAGGGTTTAAAGTTCTGTATAGACACTGCTGTCCGCAATTAACCTATTAAAACAGCGGCTATAAAACAGGTATTTTTTAATATTAGAAATTAGTAGAATTAAAACAGAAAACCGTACTCACCAAATTGACGCTTCTTTCTCTGTCTGTATGTTATAAAACTAAAAAGTTGCAGTAAACAATCAACGGACATTGTGCGGCTTTGTGTATCGCGCTTACGGCTCTGAACAAGTGACTGGAGAGCGGAGTTTGGTCTGTAAAATGCACCCGCCGGCGCCGAGAAGCCCCGGGTATTCGCTGTACGGAACCCACCATCTGGAGGCCGGCTTCTACTCAGTAATATGGGGAATTTCCATTGGGGATGTTCCTTCGCAACTAGGAATACTTGCCGCTGTTAATGTGGTTCCAACATACAGACGTTTTGTATTTTAGTTCGAACAGTCAGATATACATTGCATTCTTAGGAGAGGATTAAGACTGCAATAATTGTGTCATGCTGATATGGAGACACTGAGACGATTCCGATCAAAGCGATTTGGATGAATTTGCCGCCCCCTAGGAAGGTCGCCCCCGTGCGCCACACGCCTTCCACGCCAGCACCCAGCGGGCCTGCGCCTGACATCTAGTGGCGGAATTACGTACTTGTTGCTCTGCCGTCTGTGATTACGGCTCTCGCGCCCTAAGAAACAGGATCGTTCAGTCATATTTCCCTCTCTGTTTTCGGCGAGGAGCATTTTTTATCTGCTCCCCTTCTCTAATCTGTTATCGTACAACAGTGTATGCTGTTTATAAAAGACAAATTCTGTATATGTTTAAAGTTTTGACGGCATATTGCTGTAATTTGACAGATGTACGGTACATACAAGATATTTTGACGAATGTGTAAGGAAACGTTAAGGAATTGAGAAAGGAAGTCCACAAGCAAATTTTTTCACAGAATATTATTCATAGAACGAAGCATTTTGTAATAACCGCACACGTCCGCTTGGATATGAAACCAATATCTCAGGAAGCATAGGCGTAGCCAGGATTTTATTTCGAGAGGGTTTTCAACATAGAAACATCGTAAGAGAATTACGTTGCTCTTTTAATACCACACGTCAAAACATACATCCTTGGCTGTCGATTTGCTTCGGACGAACTTTGGGTTTTTTTCGGGTGTATTTCGATAAGCGATAAGGATTTGCGAAAACGAGAAAATTATATTTCTAGTTATATGTCTACGGAATAAATTGTTAAAATTTCAACCATCTGGTATCGTTAATTATTTAGATATTTGTAGTCCATGGCGAAAAAAGGTTAAAAGACCTGTATCCAGTTGTTTTAAAGAGATATTACAACTTCTCTGAGATTAACAGAGACCTTGATCATTTTTCATTTTTTCAGTCACGGTCAGAGTGTTGGAAAACGCATAGAATGCAGGGGAGGTAGCAACTTCAACCTCTTTCTGAAGACACGAGGCTCATCGAAAATAGTTTTTTGTTAGACAATTTATGGTTATATGTTACGGGTGTATTCCTAATCGAAACTGCGAAGTTATTGAATACAGCGCCAGCATGTAACGGGTAAACCGTTTTAACTGAAGAACCTTTCGTCAATATGTGTTCGGCAACCTACATCCTTTTGAATCTGCTTAATATATTCGTCCCTTGGTCTCCCTCTACGATTTTTACCCCACACGCTTCCTTCTAATTCTTTGACAATTCTTTGATGTCGCAGAATGTGTCCAACCAATCTATCCCTTCTCTTAGTCAGTACATGCCAGAAACTCCTTTTCTCCACGATTCGGTTAAGCACCTCCTCATTAGTTACGTGATCTACCCATCTAATTTTCATCATTCGTCTGCAGCACCACATTTCAAAGGCATGTTTGAGAGAACATCTGGGAGGACAACTTAACGATGCGACCTTTATTAGTTGTAAAAATAAAAAAAATGTATCAGACCTCAGTATTCGTAAATCTGGTGGTGGGGTTCCAGGTTCCGCTGAATAGGTCAGGAGTCCACTATACAGTGGGTTGCACTCGAAAATCGTAAAAATTTAATAATTGGTTTCTTTTACCGGCGCTCCGACTCTGACGATACAATAGCAGAAATGTTAAAAGAAAACCTGTGTCTAATTGCAAACACGTACCCGACTCACACAATAATAATAAGCGGTGATTTTAATTTAGACTCAATCTGTTGGCGAAATTATATTTTAAAATCAGGGGTACGCATAAAACATCACGCGAAATTGTACTCAACGCATTCCCTGAGAGTTACTTCAAACAATTAATTCATGAGCCAATTAGAATTGTAAATGGATGCAAAACACACGTGCTTTCTGAGCAACAAATAATCCTGAGCTCATAACGAGCATCAACACAGATTCATGTATTACTGAACACAGAGCTGTGTTGAATATTGAAAGTCTCAAAGTTACCAAAAAAAGACGAAAAGTATTGCTCTTGGTGTTCTTCTGTGACAGTATATTTGTTCAGGAAAGCAGATAGAAATATAATACAATACTTCTTGAAAGTCAGTTTTCATTCATTCCAAACATTAAACGTAAGTGTAGACCAGAAGTGCCTCTAATTCAAAGAAGTAGTATCGACAGCAACTGACAGTTTTATGCCAAATAAATTAATAAAAGAAGGAAGTGATCCCCCTTAGTACACAAAATAGGTCAGGATACTGTTGTAAAAACAACGAAAAAGGCATACTAAATTTAAACGAACACAAAATCCCCAGGATTGGCGATCCTACACAGAAGCTCGAAATTTAGCGTGGACTTCAATGCGCGATGCCTACAATATTGTTCACAACGAAACTCTTTCTCGAAATTTAACTGAAAACCCAGAGAGATTTTGGTCATATGTTACATATAATAGGGGCAAAATACAAACAATGCCCTCACTACGTGATAGTAATGACTGTCCTGCCGATGATAGCGCTGCTAAAGCAGAATTACTAAACACAGTTTTTCGAAACTCATTCGCCAAAGATGACGAAACCAACTTTCCAGATTTTGAATTACAAACAGAGGCCAGAATGAATAACGTAGAAGTAGATATCATCGGAGTAGTGAAGCAACTAAAATCACTTAACAAGAACAAGTCTTCTGGTCCGGACTGTATACCCATTAGATTTCTATTTGATTATGCTGAAGCGATAGATCCTTACTTAAGAGCCACATACAACCGATCGCTCAAAGAAGGATCTGTACCAAAAGACTGGAAAGTTGCACAGGTCACGCCTATATTCAAGAAAGGCGGTAGGCGTAACCCACTAAATTATCGGCCTATTTCATTGACGTCAATTTGTAGCAGGGTTTTGGAATAAATCCTGTATTCAAATATTATGAATTATCTCTAACACAATGCTCTATTGACCACGGTCAACACGGATCTAGAAAATATCGTTCATGTGAGACACAACTACCTCTTTGCTCACACGAAGTGATGAGTGTTATCGACAAGGGATATCAAATTGATTCCGTATTTCTTCATTTCCAGGAGGCTTTTGACACCGTACCTCACAAACGGCTTTTAATCAAATTGCGTGGTTATGGTATATCGCCCCAGATTTGTGACTGGATAGGGGATTTCCTGTAGGAGAGGACACAGTTTGTAGTAATGGTAAGGCATCGACTAAAACATAGGTGATATCCGGCATTCTAAAGGGTAGTGTTAGTCGTCCTCTCTTGTTCCTTACATACATAAATGATTAGGGAGAAAATCTGACCACATGACGCCGTCATTTATCGTCTAGTAAAGTCATCTGAAGATCAATACCAACTGCATAACTCTAAATAAGATATCAGTATGGTGAAAAAATTGGCAATTGATTCTAATTAATGAGAAATGTGAAATCGTCCACATGAGTACGAAAAGAAATTCGTTAAACTTGGTTTACAAGATAAATCAATCAAAAGTGAAGACCGTAAACTCCACTCTCGTACCTAGGAAGTACTATTACATCATACTTAAACTGGAAAGAACACGTAGATAATGTCGTGGGAAAGGGGAACCATAGACTGCGTTTTATTGGCAGAACCTTTAAAGATGCAACAGAACTACTAAAGAAACTGCATACACTACACTTGTCTGTTCTTTTTTGGAGTATTGATGGGTTTGATGGAGAACATCGAAAGAGTCCAAAGAAGGGCAGCTCGTTTCGTATTTTCACGGAAATGATACAGGATCTGGGATGGGAATCATTACAAAAACGGTGTCTGTCGCTGCGGCGTGTGATACTTACGAAACTCTAATCGCCAACATTCACCTCCGAATGCGAAAATATATTGTTGACTCCCACTTTCATAGGTAGAAAAGATCATCAGAATAAAATACAAGAAATCAGAGCTCGAACGGAGAGATTCAAGTGTTCTTTCTTCCCGCGCCCTATTCGAGAATGGAATGGGAGATAAATAGTGTAAAGGTGATTCGATGAACCCTCTGCCAGACACTTAAATGTTATTTGCAGAGTATCCCATATAGAAATATATGTAGAAATAATGATGAAACTAGCTGGTCCCAGTTCGGTTCTCTAGCGTTTAATCAATACGCAGTGAAATTTGACTCAACGAATCAAATACATTAAATATCAATCAAATGATCCTCCTGCAACCAGAATTTATGGTTACATCTACCGTTTTTCAATTTGCAATTTCCTATTTAGGTAGAAGCTCCTATAGTTGACACGATAAGAGAATTTTTTTCTACCTTCAAATATTTTGGCTACCGTCAAAGATTTTGAGTTCTAAAATAATTTCCTGTAACTTCAGAGCCGCAACTACCTCCTAAAACTCTCATTTTTGTTAAACTGATAAGGTACACTTTAGGTTTGAAAAAAATGTGAACTTTTGAATTGCATCTAAAATAGACACCCTAAAACAGATCTGCTCCTAAAGTTGACACGTTCGGCAGCTATAGTGTTGAAATAATTCCAATATGTCCAAAATCAGACAAGGCTAGAAATAACTTTACAGTAGATGTAGATATCATGAAGTACATTTAGCTGTAGTCCTTAAAAATTAAAATTATCTTTAATCAGGTCAGTCAGTACAATCTATTGAAACAAGCCAAGAAGCTTACTATTCATAAATAATTGTTACGAAATAAAATCATAAATGTATTAGACATATTTTTCTTATGCATTCGAAACTTTTTGAAAATATATTTGATCATTTCGTCTGCAACATCACTTATTTGATAGGGTGATTTGCTTTGCATCACCAAGGGTATCTACTTCTATGTTATGTTTCCAGCTGTTCTCATTTCGAATTGTGAATTATTTACTTCGTCTCCTTTGGTGAAAGAATTTCGGAAAACTGCATTTAATAACTCCGCTTTAGTGACACTGTCATCAATAAAATTACCGTTGCTATCACGCAGTAAAGGCATTCATTTAGTCTTTCCGCTGGTGTAGATAAGATAGGACCAGAATCTCTTTGGATTTTCCGCCACATTTCTACAAAGAGTTTCTTTGTGAAAACTATTAAACGAATGTTGCATTGAAGGCCGCGCTAAATTTCGAGCTTCAGTAAGACTTCGCCAACTTGGGGATTTTGATTCGGCAAAATTTTCTGCAAAAGCTTTCTGTTCTGTTTTGTGTACCATGGGGGATCAGTTCAGTCCTTATTAATTTATTTGGTAGGAATCCTTCCACTACTATTACTTTGAACGTAAACCACATATGGTCGTCACTTACTTAGTTAATTTAGAAAAAATGAAGACTCTCTCCTAGGAAGATGTCAACCAATTTTTATTTTTTTTATTTTTTATTTTTTTATTTTTTTTTAGATCTTCTGATAAATATCTTTGTTATGGATTTCATCTCGCTACAACTTTGTGTTCACTTAGACTAAGAGCTCAAGTGTGTTTTCGATACAATTTACAATTTGAATGGGCTCGTGAACTAATTGTTCAAAATAATAAAAAAAGCAATTAGAACAATTTCGGAAGTTGTATCTGCCACCCTGTCTGAAGGTGTATTTTGGTCAACATACGGTTGGTAGATTTAAGTCACTGCCAACTATAATTGTATGAGTAGTGTACCTATTTGTAATGAGACTCCAGTCTCCTATGAACTGTTCAGCGTTTGCATCATGTGAGTGCGAGGGTCGGTAAACGGATTCAGTTATTAATTTATTTCGGTTGTCCGGTATAGCATCTGCTCATACTAATTCACAGCAACTATCGAGTTCAGTTTCGCTTGTGAGCTAGTATACATATTACATTATGATTTCCTTAAGTTGTGCAGTTTGTTTATTTTGTACTGCAGATCAAAGGAATTATGGCTTTTCCTTTTAAAAAACTAGGGTGCTTCCTCTGCCACTCAGTAGATACCAAAGCTACACATTGTAGAACAACAGTGTACATTACAAACATAACATTCTATATTCCTTCATTTCCTAATTTCAAATATTTTAAAACTGTATGTCGACTTTAGATGACTTATCAAACATAGGCGCTCTTATCTCCATTTTGTAAACGTATTTTCTGTCACTGTTTTGAACATTGTCCCAATACACATTATTAACTAATGTTTCGCCGCACGAGAATAAATTTAAGAAGTGTGTTGTTCTTGTATCCTCTTTTTATTATCTTTTTTTTGTCATGCAATGGTAGCAATTAGTATGTGTATAAGTGCAGTGATGACACTTGAATGATCAAAGAACATTCGAATTATCTTTATATCGTTCCTTTCGCGTTCCTTCCATGGCGATGGACTGTTTCCATTGCAATCATGAAGTGTCGAAGAAAGCTACCGCACAGACGGAGTGAGAATGGATCCATATTTGTGGTTGGAAGAACTAATTACACACTGACATAGATGGCGGTATGATTTCGTTTCCCAAAAGTTATAAATATTTTGATTTTGGGATATTGAATAGAAGCTGTACATTTCGGCGATATGTCGAAGAAAAACATCTCTTTCGTATTGGCTGTATCGAGTAAGATATGGAGACGGAGGTTTGGAAGCAAAGAGCCGGAGTACGGGGAAGGGCATCCCTTGCCTGAGGGGTCGCTAATCCGACTACCTGGCGAAGGGTCAGGTGTGGCAAATGTCCGGCGTGGCAAATGTCCAGCGTGGCAAGTGTCCGGCATTCGTCCGACCGCGGACACAAGCCGTGACCAACGGTCTCCCAAACGCCTTCCCTGTTGTCCGGATTGCTTCCGTAAACACCAACGAGCCGACTTCCCCTCACCGGCAGTCTAGGTTCACGGTTTGTCGACGAACGGGACCATCGCCGTTGTTTGCCAGGCTTCACAGAAACACCGCGTTGACGCCACAATTCCGGAGGATGGACAGGCGTCTGATGCATCATTCGCTCAGGACTCGGGCCCGCTCCGGTGGCCCATGCTGTGGTGCCGCCCCCGCTTCATGAAGAACACGAGCCCATGGATGTCGACCAGGATGTTCCCATCTCCATGGACATTTGTGGGGCTGTGAACACTTTTGTAAGAGGGAGAAATGCTGTGGCAGCCCCTGACCGTATAGAGTGCCCGCATAACAAGCAGCCAAGGCGCTCACACGTAATCACATAAACATAAACAGAGGCCAACAGCAGAAGAAACGGCGCTGTGCGGCGGCACTACATTACGCTCAGCCAGGTGACAGTCATAGCAGAGTACCGGTTGTAGCCCTCCGCCAATGCCGGCTTCGTAAGCACACCGACGGACTGTGGAGAGCAGTGCAGACTCATCCACTGGCCGCTCCTACGCCTGATCCAGCTACCGACGCACTCAGCGTAGTTTTCTCAGTGGTGTAGTTGTTTTGCCTTGGCCTAGCGCCTCTCGTACTAGTTTATTGTCTGATTATATGTTTTCCACTATTATACGTGTTGTTTGTTGTTCCTACGTGACTATCTGTTTTCTTGACGTTGTGTTTCTGTACGCCCAGAAGGTTCTTATGTTTAATAAAGCGTTGGCAATTTGAGGAGTTGCTATCTTTCTTGCAGATCGCAGGACTTAACAGAAATATAGGCACAAACACCTCAATTTTTTATATATATTAAGATAAATCTCACAATAGTAATATTAAAATGTTAACATTGAACTGTAGGCCAGCTGCAGTATCCCCATTCTTCAAATATATCTTCAAATGATCTCTAGGCCAAAGGCTACCCAAAGCACTGTACCTTTTATCTGTGTGATGAATGGAACCCCAGATATGGACTCCTGAAAAGTCACAATTTCGCACTCGGCTTTTTCGAACATATTTTACTGCCGTGCACGGTATGTTTAGTATCGTGCCTACATATTGGTTATACGTTAGATAGGAAAATTTATTTCCTTATGATCTATTACTTGAAAATTTTGGAAGTCGGCCAATAAGCATGCGTCGTTCCAATAGCCAGAATGAAAATAAAGCTAAGGAAAGTGAAGTCATACGGCGTTGAAGACTAGGCTGTTGGCTGTTGCCCTTTGTTGAATAATCAGACACGAAAGAACTAATACATCATACATGACATACAGGGTGAGTCACCCAACATTACCGCTAGATATATTTCGTAAACCACATCAAATACTGACGAACTGATTCCACAGACCGAACGTGAGGAGAGGGGCTAGTGTAATTGGTTAATACAAACCATAAAAAAATGCACGGAAGTATGTTTTTTAACACAAACCTACGTTTTTTCATGGAACCTCGTTAGTTTTGTTAGCACATCTGAACATATAAACAAATACGTAATCAGTGCCGTTTGTTGCATTGTAAAATGTTAATTACATCCGGAGATATTGTAACCTAAAGTTGACGCTTGAAATCTCCGACGTTCAGTTGCGTGTTGTAACAAACACGGGCCACGATCGGCGAGCAGCATCTGCAGGGACATGTTTAAGATGACGACCGTGTTTACGAGTGTGGCTGTAGCGCACTGTTGTGGTTCGGTCTAGCTGTCGCAATGACCGCATGTAGCGCTTGCTGCTGTTGTTATTCTGCATTCGTCTTTGCACGCAGACTAACTGTAGTACCCTGTGTTACCAGACGTCTGTGATAGTGTAGTGTTGTAGAAACTGTGACCATGGTGTATTCAAACTCTGAAAAGGCGGAGATGATACTCATCTATGGCGAGTGTCGACAAAATGCAACTGAAGCCTGCAGGGTGTATGCAGAACGGTACCCGGACAGAGAGCATTCAACGTGCCGCACATTTCAAAACATCTACGGCCAACTGTATGCAACAGGTGTGGTCGTAGCACGCAAACGGGTCCGTAGCAGGCCCGTCACAGGAGAAGCGGGTGCCGTCGGTGTGTTAGCTGCTGCTGCCGTGAACCCACACAGGAGTACACAGGACATTGCGAGAGCCGGTGGACTGAATCAAAGTAGTGTCATGCGCATACTGTATCGTCACTGCTTTCACCCGTTTCATGTGTCGCTACATCAGCAATTACATTGTGATGACTTTAATCATCGAGTGCAATTCTGTCAATGGGCATCAACAGAGAATGCGTTACAGTTCTACCTGTTTACCTTTTGCGTCCCAGCCTCGTCGCCACTTTTGTGTCTCGTTTCCGCAGGTTGTTGTAGGTGTCGGTGGCCGAGTAGAAAGAGACCGACACGGGAATAATGGATGCACGCGTGTGCAGGTACGGAGGTGACCAGCCAGTGGGACAGCGGAAACTAGAAACACTAGAGTAAATAAGAACGAGATATATATATTTCATAGAGACTTAGTAATACTTCACTTTTACATAGTTCTTGACTGCAGAATGCTGAAACATAGTTTATATAGAGGCCTGCCTACTGATGATTCCTAGTGCCTATCTGATTCCCAAGTGTTAACTGGTTCCTATCTCAGTCCCAAGTGGTCGATGCAGCAGTCGTGGCCACGAGCGGAGTTGCAGCAGAGGGCGCTCGTGGCTGACGTCGTAAGAACGCCGCGCCGTGCGTGCATGGCGGCGCGCGGCGAAAGTACGTGGTGCGCACTTCATACTTGTGCGTCACCACATTACCGATGAAGCGGGTTTCACAAACCACGGGGCAGTGAATCTATGGAACATGCATTACTGGTCCGTGGACAATCCTCGCTGGCTCCGACAGGTAGAGCGACAGCGACCGTGGACTGTAAATGTATGGTGCGGAATCATTGGCGACCACCTCATTGGTCCTCACTTCATTGCAGGGGCCCAAACAGCTGCAACATACATCGCGTTTCTACAGAATGATCTGCCAACGTTGCTCGAAAATGTCCCAATGGAAACGCGTCGACGTATGTGGTATCAGCATGATGGTGCACCTGCACATTCCGCAATTAACACTAGGCTGACCCTTGACAGGATGTTCGACGGGCGTTTCATAGGACGTGGAGGACGCATAAATTGGCCAGCCCGTTCTCCTGATCTTACACCTCTGCACTTCTTTCTGTGGGGTACATTACAGGAGAATGTGTACTGTGATGTGCCTACAACCCCAGAGGATATGAAACAACGTATTGTGGCAGCCTGCGGCGACATTACACCAGATGTACTGCGGCGTGTACGACATTCATTACAACATAGATTGCAATTGTGTGCAGCAAATGATGGCCACCACTTTCAACATTTATTGGCCTGACATGTCGGGACACACTCTATTCCACTCCGTAACTGAAAAGGGAAACCACGTGTGTACGTGTACCTCACCCCTCATGGTAATGTACATGATCGTCAGAGAAAAAGACCAATAAAGGTGTTAGCATGTGGACGTAATGTGCTGTTCTAGTTGCTTCTGTACCTAAGGTACATCACCGTTCCCTTTGGATCCCTACTTAATTCGGTGCTCTCCGACAAACACGATCGAACAGTGGAGGAGTGGTACTCAAGCGTCAACTTTAGGTTACAATATCTCCGGATGTAATAAACATTTTACAATGCAACAAACGGCACTGATTACGTATTTGTTTATATGTTCAGATGTGCTAACAAAACTAACGGGGTTGCATTAAAAAAACGTAGGTTTTTGTTAAAAAACATACTTCCGTGCATTTTTTTATGGTTTGTATTAACAAATGTTCAAATGTTTGTTAAGCTTATGGGACTTAACTACGGGGTCATCAGTCCCTAAACTTACAAACTACTTACGAACTAGGACGGCACAAATATCCATGCCCGAGGGGGGATTCGAGCCCCCGACCGTAGTGGCCGTGCTGACCGTGACTGGAGCGCCTCAGTCACCTCGGCCACCGCGGCCGGCTATGTATTTTTATTCGATCTTGATGAAGCACATAAACAGAATAATAAGTAATACCAAATTACAGAGACAAACTTATACTGATTGCGTTCGCGCCAATTCGCGCGTATTAATACCTACATACATTGTTTTCTAGTACATTCTAGAACACAGAAGTTACAATGTATTAAATTAAATAATTTGTTTATGAAACTTACATAAGTTGTTCATCAAGAAAAGATAAGAAAAATTATGACAAATTTAATGATATGATTTTCATATCAAAACGAAACAATACAAAGGACCGTAAGTAAATAACAATTAGCGCAGTGTTCATATATATTTACATTATTTAAAATAGTTAAGTTAAAGTTGTTATGCAATTTTACAGTCAGGAAAGTATTACATTAAGTTCAATACATTACAGATGACCTTAGACGATGCTAGTTACCAATTTCATTAATAATTAATCAATTAATTTAGTTTATTAGTAGACCCAAATAAAGAAGCGACCAAATCAATGTGACCAGCCAGAGGCACCATAAAATACTTATACGAGGCGCGTCCAGAAAGTAAGTTCCGTTTCAATTTATCTCCGCTGTAGTGCTGCGATTGCAGTTCCGCACATGCGCTGTAGACGATGTGTATGAAGGAGAAGAACGTGCGCCATTTGGAGATCGCTGTCAGTTACGTACGTTTTGTTGTGCTTGTTTGAAATGTCGGCGTTGATTGAAAATCCCGTCGCCTGTGAAATCGGGTCGGTGATTCGGTTTCTGAATGCGAGGTAAGTGAAACCAAGTAAAATTTATCGGCACATTTGCGATGTTTACGGACCAAATGCGATGAGTGATTCGATAGTGAGAAGATGGGTCCGACAGTTCAATGGCGGGCGTAGTGATGTGTACGATGAAGAACGAAGTGGGCGTCCACCTTTGGTTACAGGAGAACTGGTTCACGCGATTGATGACAAGAACCAGGACATCTCAAGTCTTTCCTTGGCGGTCATCACTTCACGAATACTGGTTGAAGACACAGGAGGCAGATTTCTATGAAGAAGGTGTACAAAACCACGCTATGGTGCCACGCTATGACAAATGCCTGCAAAATTTCGGCAGTTATGTGGAAAAGTAGTTTAAGTGTTGTAGAATTTTGTGCAATAAATATTTCTTCTGTATCTGTGTACAATTTCATTTTATTGCCAAACGGAACTTACTTTCTGGACGCGCCTCGTATAATATAAACAATGAATATTAGGGCACAATACCACGAGCAAATGTGGTATCGTATACTTCATTTATCCAAACAAACGGGATTTTATATGGTATATACATTACAATCTCTTACGATGAAAAGACAAGATACCTAACATAACGCATGCACTAAGGCTGCCCTCCCCCACCTTTTCTCAAACAGTTAAACATTTGTTACGATGAAGAGTACAAATGTCATTTACCCTCAAAATCGCGACTTATTCACAAAATCTTCCAAAGACATGTGTCAAGTAACAATAGAAAAGTCATTGTTGTTCCCGTATCTGTTAAAAAGGAGATTGGGTTTAAAAGGAACCTCTTGCAGTCGGACTCGAATTCACTACCTCTGACGGCGCAGCGTGATGCCACTAACCACACGGCTACTCTTGCTAGGTGGGGAGCAGTGACTTCTTTATTATTCATGATCGGATCTTCTGAAGGCTTTTACAGGTGATGCGTATTTAATTTATAGTTATAAGACATTTTACCAAATATGACGTGTTTTTGATGAATATTCAATGCGCCAAAAACAAATATGAAGGGCGGATGTTGCCTTCATGGAGGTTGCGCATGTGCAAAGCGAGGTGCGCAGTTGCTGCATTTGTCTTGCTTTGGGACCATTCATGCGTAACCGTCAGAGCTTGAATAGCCAGGAGCTGGTTTATCTACCAGCTCCAACGCCAATGTTCAAAGCGGCGCGTACCTCCCTGCCGCGGGAGCGCCCATATGCTGCCTCCAGGGGGTTCAGGAGAGAATTTGAACCTCAGCCGCACATGTGCATTGGAACTCTGCGGCCACTGCCGCCTAACCTACGACTGGTATGCCTGCTGTCTCCGCCACGTAAAGCGCTTATAATGCTATAAAATGTGCATATAAAAGAATGATAGTTTTAAAAAAATGCTTTTTATTTTCTTTATTTATTTATCTACTTCTTTTTCACGACGAGCTTTTTTCCGGGGGTTCACTGAACCATTAAACACACAGGACGCGCCGCTACTGTAGGTGACGATTCTTTAAAATAAGAAACCGATGTTCTCATGATTTTAGCGAGAGAGGGGGGGGGCAGGGGGTTCTGGGGTTCAAACCCCTCCTGAAATTTAGGCAAGGCTAACAAAAAATTGCATCATTCTTTATCATGAAAGAGCCCGCATTCATTTTGCCAAGGCCTGAAAACAGTTACGCATGTTCCACATAGTCACGATTTCTCCTCATGTGATTTCCGTATTATGTGGAGCTCTGAAGAGAAACATTCTGCCAAACGTTGAAATGTTTGTAAAGCTATGGGACCAAACTGCAGTGGTCATCAGTTCCTAAACGAACAAATTACTTAAACTAATGCTAAAGACAAAACTCACACACACACACACACACACACACACGCGCGCGTGCGCGCGCGCGCGCGCGCACGAGGGAGGACTAGAACCTCCAACGGAGAGTAGTCGCACACTCCACAGCAAGCCGCCTTAGAACGCACGGCCAATCCCTCGCGGCAAAGACATTCGTCGCCATTTGTATGTTTCAGACGAATAGGCAAACACATGAGTAAAAATCACCGTCCTGTAGCTAACTGCAAACATTTATGCACGGAGGAATTCGCAGTCTCACAGTGGGTTAAATGTATTAACGTTTATGATGCAATAATGAGCAGTTTACTTAAATTTTCCTCAGGTGTCCTAATATGTCTGGTAATTATAGGTGAGTGTGACTTGCCTGTTTTCCAGTCACTAGGAACAATATCATGTTCAAGATACCCACTGTAAATTACGGTAAAGCGGGGAATTAAATCCGACGGAGATGGTGTGTAGAAACTGTCAGTGACCCTGTCGGGGCCTGGACTCTTTTTTTACAACAACACTATTAGTAATGACAATGTCAATAATCAACATTTCTTGATTTTCCTATGTATACGAATCAAGGTTCTTCTCTAGTCAAGGCATATCTGTGCAATTATTGTTTGCTACTTACAGCTTTCACGTGCAGCAAAAATTTGAGTTTCTAGGTGCTTCTCAGATAATGTTTCAGAAGTTATTGCAAGTTTCACACACTGCTTTTCTGACTGGCATCCGTGTTTCTATTGAAAAACCCTCCCGAAATCGTATCCTGGCTACGCCTATGCATGTGCTGTGTGTCACTACTTTCCTACCACCGTTAGTACGCTGCGTTGCCCGGGTATATATTAATTCCATTGCTATCCCTAATTCTTTTTCTGTCCATCGCCTTCCGCCCAAGCAGCTCAATCCGTATGAGCAGTGCATCCTACAATAATAAAACTTACCAGTTACAGAGAATGGAATATTAGGAAACTGCGAAATGTGTTGCAAAAAAGAGTTAGTGGTAAAGGCGTAATAAATTAATGCACGATGCGAGACGGAGCGGTATTCCAGACATCTCGTTGTTAATGCTGTCATATCTCCTGAACAATGTGTCACTCTGAGGTAAAATTTCGAAGTTTCATTCAGTAGTATATGTACATAATGTCCGTAAAATGTCTCATATTTAGTGGTGTGGAATTAATGAACTGTACGTAAAGCCAAATGCCGTAGTTCTGTTGCATCGATAGTGGAAAAATAGTAAGCAATGAACTTCTTTCCTCTCATCATTTTTTGGTGTTGTCACGGAGAAAAAGTTTCGTAGATGTTTACAATGTTATGTTAAGTTTGTTATTAGTCGCTAAGTGCTCTCATTCTCAAAGAACTTGCAAAAATATATATTTAGCACAAGCTTGCAGTGGAGTAAAACTACACATATCGCAAAATTCGTATTGTAAAAGTTCTTCAAAACAAATTAATGTGTAGTTTTTAATTTTAGTTTTAACTATATACATGATCGGTACACAACCGTAAAAAAGTTTATATATGTGAATTCTAAATTCCCATTGCTTATCGAAATTATTTTGTACAGATAGATTTGTTTAAATCATAGTTATGACCAGTGGCGGCTCGTACAAAATTTTACCAGTGTGCTACAATATTACAAAAATAAACAGAAAACAAAATACACTAAAATAAAAAAGTCAACCTTTGTATGATTGCCTTTAATTAAATATCAATTAATACTCTATTGCCAGTAAGACCTTCAGGGGAATCTATAACAGCGCTGCCCACTGCATGTATTCACTGCAGGTAGTAAATATAACGTTTAAAAATATTAATTTTATTTACAGAAATTAAAAATTTAGACTCAGAGGTATTTGAATACGAGCCTCACACAGGTAGGTTTGAGAGAGAACGAGCAAGACGCCTGAGCCAGCGCGCTATTTAACTCTGTATGCCGCAATATTCGTCATACACTATTCTTCCGCAACCGTTACACGCAGCGCGAAGATAAATATTGATCTGGTGCTGCAGTCGGTCTCAGCACACATGAGTCGCCAGGCCTGACGTCACGTCTGCGCAAGCGCACTAGCGAACAGACGACTGCGCCGCCTCTCTGCGCACGTACCAGCGCGGCTGAATCCCACTTCAGCACACGCAGCTGGTTTCCAGCTATCGCGGCGAGAGCGCTCCAAAATGCGTTTTCATCCTTATTACTAGCATTCTAATACGTATTTGAAAGGAATTGGCATAATTTTATTGTGATATTTGGCTCGTATTCCAAGAGAAAGATGTAATTTTATAGCGATTTCTCGCTTGAATTCGAAGAGAAATGGCATAATTTTAGTAATATATTTACAGCACATTATCACCAGCCGCCACTGGTTGTGACCAACTATTTAACTCAAGTTTCCACATGTACCAAAAATTACCATATTTTAACAGTACACTTTTTTGGGGAGGAGGGGGGGGGCGACAATTTTGTAGATCGCGCGGGACTTCAGTTAGACTTGTGCCGCCCCTGATGATTGCTTCTATTCAGTACGGTAACAGAATTTTTGGATCACTTCAAATATAACAGACTTGAAACAAGAAAGTGAAACTATTGCAAGCAATGCAACCTCTTTTATCTAAAATTCTTATTTTTGCTGAAGAAGCATTGTTTTATATTGTACTTTTGTATTTTCTGATATACAATTTTCAAAGCATAGTTTTATATTGTACTTTTGTATTTTCTGATATACTATTTTCAAAGCATAGTTTTATATTGTACTTTTGTATTTTCTGCTATACTATTTTCATACTACATATGTGTGTTTGTGATGTGTCCCACAATCTGAAAAGATATTTGGACGAATAAATAAATGATCATTAACTATGCATTGATGCCACCTCAGAGGGAGAGCGAATAATATCTTAATCTCTGACTGGGTGAAAGACATGACGTAATAATATTCTCAACGGAACTCCAACTAATCAAAATCATAATCTGCCTTCTCATTACCGTCTGTTATTACAATATCTTTCTCGAGCCAATTAACAACAACAAAAGTAATGCTCTGTAAATATTCTCCAAGCTCCAGTATTTTATACTTATCTGTTCCCCCGTTTTTCGCTTTGATTCGGTAGTCGTGTGACCCACGTAGTGTTGAAAAAAAAGCGCGCCAATCTTGTTTCGTATCAGCGATCTTATGCAAAGAGGGTAGTGTTGCGTGCTCAAGTTTTGTAGTAGATAGCGAAAACAGAAGTCTTAGAATACTGTATCATCACTTGAATAAATCATGGGGACAGAGTTGCGCTCCGACAAATACGTCAGTATTAATATAACGGGGTAAGCTTATTTTAATGACATTATTATTTCCTAGAAACGTTATTGTTTCCGAAAAAATAGCTAGCACATAGTCAGAAAACGGTCATTTTACATGGTCAGAAGATTTAACAATGCTATAGTTACAACACATTCCAGCATCAGGTTCAGTCATTAAACTTGCCAGACATCAAGGATGTTCTCTGATCTTTAGCAGTCAACCAATTATGTCTGCTGACTAATTACATCATCTTACTGTCTTTACAGCAAAGTATGCAACAGTACACACAAAATAGTCTTATTGGAGATATCTGCAATATAACTTAAGGGCATACACTATGTCATGTTGTTGGGAGTGCTAAAACATCAATTATAGTACTGAATTAATAAATTAATATTTTGTGCTATGATAAAATTTAGGAAAAATTTCTTTCAAAGTTTTCTTCTCAATCCTATTTTATTAGTTCTGATAATCACATTGTAGTAGATCACATGATCTCGATGGCGAATATAGCATATATTTCCGGGGGGAGGGACAACATTAATGCAAAGATAAGTTATTTTAAGTAGACACCCCATGATATTTTGTTTCAGTTTTTCTGCTCATATTCAGTGGATAATTTGTTCTGAATCCATTTTTACTTTACTGGGACAAGGTTCTTTTTGTTTTCTCCACAAAATTCATACCGCCAACACCCCATTCCCATCACCAATACAATGAAGTATGACTGTCTACGAAGGTGATGCCTTCAGACATCATTCGTTAAAATAATTTACATACTGTACTTAATTTTTGTCTATATTCATTATTTCGAGGGGGGTTGGGAGATAACTGAGCCAAAGAGCAATGTAAGTTGAGAAGATGCTTACAGATCATTGCTTGATTTGATTAATTTATTCATCCATAAAACAATTTAAATTTTATGGATGTTGTCAAATATTTGGACAATATTACCCAGTAACTACCATACTTCCTACAGTTATAGGCCTAGTTCTATTTCTTACTGTATCATAGAATATTAGTTGCTGGTACTTTAAATATTCATCCGTCTTTAAACACCTGTTCTACAAATGTGTAGTTTTATCCTTTGGTTAAACGTGTGGTCATACTTAATTTCTAATGGCAGCTTGTACAATTTTCTTCAAAGTTCTATTACACTAATTTGTATGTTTGCCTGGTTTCTTCTGCTTACTGTAGACAGTCTGTGTACATAGTTTCATGGTCACGCTGTCTGTAAGTTTTGTCAACTATAATGTCTTTCTGTGGGTTATTCTCTAGTTTCTATAAAACTGTATGAAAGCTGTGTCAGCCTGACAATTTTTAATTGAATGCAAGATACCCAAGCATTTCAGGAGTTTTTTATAGTACCTCTGGTCACCCATCTAATTTTACCTGTAGCTCTAATAGACAGCACTGTTTTGTCAAATACTTTCTGTAATTTTGGTTACATATTCAGATAAAATTGTTAAAAAATTTGTCTTCTACTGTTTCAGTATAGGCCTATATACTTCCTCCCAATCTTCTTGTTGCAATTGGTATGATGACTAGCATAAGTTTGATTCTGAGCAAATCCATTGCTTTGTATTCATTGTACTAGGCTTTACTACATAAATACACTGGTGTCCAAAATTAAAGCAACTTGTGGGAATTTTACAAGTTTGCATTTATTTCGCCAAAAAACAGTATAATAAGTGACAGTAAAGTAGTAACAATGTAAATCATACACAATAGAAACATTTTGTTTTCTCCATTTTTCCTTCTTATTGGATTTGCATCCGCATTTCAACAACTGATTAATTTGTTCATTATAGGATGTGACCACCTGTGACAATAATACAGGCCTGACAACACTGGGTCATGCTTTGAATGATGTCATCAATCTAATGTTGAGGCAATAACACCCATTCTAATTGCAAAGCTGCTCACAAGTCTTGGAGAGTAATTCATGCACACTGAAGTGATTGTGATGCAATCCCTGTTTCTAGAGCATTCCAGGCATGCTCTAGACAACATCAGCTGCCTGTTTCCTGTGTTGTTGGGCCTACTTGTCCATCAGTAAAGAGTCTTGGCCCACATCACATTGGAACAACAGCACTTCTGACCCCACGATTCCCTCACAGTACCTGACAGTGGTTAAACATTGCTGATTAACACATACAACTTCATGAAGAGGTGTTCGAGTGGTCAACATAATACCTGCACTTATTATTTGGCAGCCTCAATGATATCAGAATATTTCCAAAATGTTCGGTAACCAAAATCATGTTCCATGGTACCTTCAGATGTGAATCCACCAAGCCGGCCGTGGTGGCCGAGGGGACTGAGGTGCTCCAGTCCCGGTCTGCACGGCCACTACGGTCGGGGGTTGGAATCCCCCCCTCGGGCATGGATATTTTGTGCCGTCCTTAGTGTTAGCTAGTTCATAAGTAGTTTGTAAGCTTAGGGACTGATGACCCCATAGTTAAGTCCCATAAGTTCTACAAACATTTGAACATTTTGAATCCACCAAGAATTGCACACAAGGCCAAATAAGGACTTATCTGTGAAAAGAAGATTGGCCCACTCTTCCACTGTACAGGCGGCATGTTGATGACTCCACACTATGTGTTCCTCCTGTGAATACATGCCACGGGAATTTATACAACAGGACTGTGACAATAAAGTTCACTCTGCCAGAATTGTCTGTACATTGTTTGCCTCTATATGCCTATATATCTCCCAGAGGGTACAGCAAGTTCAGATGCCAGTAGCCATGAAGCACTACAGTGTTACTGATGTGCCCTTACAGCCAAGTAATAGTTCCTTTTTCTGAAGTTACACATGGTTGGCCGTGCCCTGGATTTTCAGAATACAATTTTGAGCCCTATAAATTGTTTCCACATCCAAAAACAACAGAATGATTCACATTAAACCATTGGACCACATTGGTAAGAGACTTTCCTCTTCCATTTTTCCTATGGCCATCTGCTGCATAGATTCTTTTAAGCATCTTGTATGGTCTGGAGACAGATATAAAAATTTTATGTTACATGTGCCCCACTGCACCATCTGTGACTATGTACACAATGATTCTAGATGTGTACAACACAGCAAACACTATCCCTCTTGATCGGTGCCCTAACATCATTGTTCATATGTTTACTGTTACACCATCTTCTGTGCAAAACATTACTGTACATACATCTAGCGAGTGTTTTTATGATTATATAATGAATTCAACACAAAACATGGAAATAGCACATTGTTAGTCTTTTTTTTTTTTTTTTTTTTTTTTTTTTTTTTTGACAGAATTGTATTTGTTTTTAATTTTTTACACTAATGATCTGATAGGCCTAGCTTTTGTACAACAAGCAATGGGCAGTGCTTTCTTTTTTTATATCTGTTTCTACATGATCTTTTACTGAGGAAGATGTTTTGTCAATGTAGTTGGACAATTTAAAAGTGAAGATAAGTGACAGATGCATTAACATACTAGTAGGTACTGCAAACCTGCTATGTTACCAATGGCAGTTGGTGCCTAAACTGGCTAAGGGTTGATTTCTCTTCCAAGATGAAAGCTAAGAAATTTCTTTCTAAAAGACACTGAATGCTGTTAATTCTTCTTTGAAAATAAATTTGAACAACAGATGAATATGCACATGAAATAAAAAAACATGGTAAATAACTGAATACCCTGTTAAGCGGTTGTAAGAAAATCACTATATTACAATGAAGACAAATTACAACTTCTGGGTATATGACTCTCTAATCAACACCTGCAACCTCACCTCATGCTTACACAAAGCCTGCTCTCACCCACCTTTTCTGAAATGCATAAATATTTTTTACAATGAAGAGTATAAACATAATTGATCCTCAAAATCATGACCTGGTCAGAAAAAATGACCAAGCACTTGCAGTAAGCAGTGACATGTGTAAGGGAGGGGGTTCCCAGTGAGCATCCCCTATCCCCCCCCCCCCCAAAAATGAATATAAGGAAAAAAATAGAATGAATTTTGCATGAAAGCATCACTGTGGTAGACAGTCATACTAGCCTCTATTGGTGAGGGGAATGGGTGTTAGTGGTGTGAAGTTTCTGCAGTTTTTAGAAAAATAACTATATTTTTATGATTTAAAGTCAAGAATAAAAAAGCTTGATCTCAGTAAAGTAAAAGGGGCTTCAGTGCAAATTATCCTCTGAATATAAGTAGCAAAACTGATTGAAATTATCATAATGTGTCTACTTAAAATTACTTAAGTTACATTTGCATTATCCCCCCCCCAAACCCATATTTTCACTGGCAGCAAGTAACAATATGAAAGTCATTGTTGGTTTCAGAATCTGTTATAGACATGAAGACAGGGAAAAATATAGGTTGTAAACCCTCTTCATCTTGTTCCACAACATGATGTCTTTAACCTCAAAGCCATTCTCACAGATTGTGATTAACAACAACTTTATTATTGATCTTAGGATTTTCTGAAGGCTTTTGCAGCATATATATCATTAGTTGACATTTAGTTATAAGAAATTTTAACAAATATGATGTGGTTTTGATAGATCTTCAGTGTGCCAAAAACAACTGTAAGGCATGGATGTTGTGTGCGAGAATCTGGTGCAGGAACCAGCTACATTGTGTTGCATTTGCGCCAATCCCTATATCAGAGTATGAGTAACATATAGACGGTGCCTTCACCAACACAAATGTCTATGTTACCAGTGATTATATCAGATTAAATTAGATAAATACTTGTCCCATATATCACAAATATGAGATTTTGTCATGATGTGGGATGTGTCAGTTTAGTGAAACATAATATTACATGGCATACAATGTTTTTTTTTTTTTTTTTTTTTTTTTTTTTTTTTTTTTTTTTTTTTTTTGGAAAATTACAAATTTTTATGTAAAGGTTCATGTACATACTCTGCAGTCCACCCAAAGGTGCATGGCAGAGGGTACTCAGTACCACTACAAATTTAATAAGAGTCAATTTGCAGAGGACCACTTAATAATTTTCTGAAAAACATTATTTACAATTTCACCAGCTTTAATTCTTGTTTCTCAGTTGTAATTACTACACATTTATCATCAACAAAAAGAACTAGCTTTGCATTTTCATGAATATAGAATGGCAAATTATATATAAATATGTATATAATTTGCCACTGAATATATATAAAAAGAACTGAATATATATAAACAGAACAGCAATGGACCCAAGACTGAACCCTGTGAGACCCCTTCTTGATGGCTCCCCAGTTTGAGGAATCAGCAGATTTTTGTCATTTACCTGAACCACTTATTTCAACTTTCTGCACTCTTACACTTGAGGATGACTTAAACCACTTGAGTACTTCTCCATTAACAAAAGAATGCTTCCCCTGCCCCTTACTCCCCAAAGGAGCACCCATAAGCTTATTTTGGAGGTTCAGAAGAAAATAAGAACCTGAGCAGTGCCTCAGCAATGCTATGGCACATATGTGTGCTATGAACAAGTTAATAGTTTCTCATGCGATTAACATACTTTGAAAATGCAGATAAAATTCTGTGATTTGAGTTTGAAATGAAGAATGATAATTTAAGTAAAGAATCTTTTTTTCACCATTTTTAATGGTGCACTAAACCTGTGAACATGGAACCACTATTTGTTTCCATTGTATATATGTATGTTTATATCCCCACACACATAATAATGTTGATTTTTGGGTTAGACACCTTACCAAGATTTTTATTGCCATTTGAGAAAAATTTATCTGTGTTGCCACTTGGTAATCTCTATAGCTGTTCAAAACATAATTAATTTTTTTCATACAACTGTTTGTTATTTTCACTGCTGTCATTTCAAAATATTTATCTTAATTTAATATCATAAGGTCCTTCCTATTTTTTATGATTTTTTATTTAGGTGATGCTGCAGGAATTAGATTAGGTAATGAGATAATAAAAGTAGTAGATGAATATTGTTATTTGGGTAGCAAGAGAACTTCTGATGGCGTAAAGAAGATGCAGAATGGCTATGGGAAGAAAAGCATTTCTAAAGGAGCGTAACTTGTTAACATCCAATATTAATTTAAGAGTTGGGAAGTCTTTTCTGAAAGCATTTGTCGGGAGTGTAGCATTGTATGGGAGTGAAATGTGGACGATAAGGAGTTCAGATAAAAAGATGATAGAAGGTTTTGAAATGTAGTGCTACAGATGAATGATGAAAATTAGATGGGTAGATCACGTAACTAATGAGGAGGTGCTTAACTGAATCGGGGAGAAAAGGAGTTTCTGGCGTATCCTGACTAAGAGAAAGGATAGATTGGTTGGACACATTCTGAGACATCGAGGAACTGTCAACTTACCATTAGAAGGAAGCGTGTGGGGTAAAAATCATAGAGGGAGACCAAGGGACGAATATAGTAAGCAGATTCAAAAGGATGTAGGTTGCCGAATGTATTCTCAGATGAAGAGACTTGCACAGGACAGGGTAGCATGGAGAGCTGCATCAACCAGTCTACGGATTGAAGACCATAACAACACACTTTTTGTTAAATGTATGAGTCCTTAGTTGTTATGGAATTTCTGCTGTAAGAACAGGATAGGATATACAAGGTACACAGTTTAATTTTTCTTGCACTGATGTTCTAGTGTTTGCAAATCTTCCTAGTTGCTGTTCCTCATTTTTCATGTATTGTAGATTCTGGTGAAATACGGTTACTCATTTAGACTAATTCTAGTTATTATGATGGTTTCCTTCTATTCATTCCTGATGTTAAAAATGCTTTAGATGTGATGGAAACACAACCTTCCACTAGCTTTTTGCACTACACATCTCACTTGTTTGTTTCTTCTTCTTCTGTTATTAATGTGTCTATGTGTTCTACTTCTGTCATTATTTATGCTGTTGGAGCAGATAAGCTTAAAGTTATTACCTCTTCCCCTGTTGATGTATTCCCCTGTTGATGTATTTCTATACCTGTTGTTATTGTCACTGATAGTGCTACGGCAGATTCAGATGTACTGCCAGTAATATCTTCCTTTACCAACATTGCTTTTACATACTTTTATAGTTTCTATAAACACCTATATCAATTCCGTACATGAAAGTAATTTTTTGTGTGGCCTGTTGGCCTGGTGCAAGTCCTTCAATTGGACGCCACTTTGGCAACTTGCGTATCCCTATCCTACCTCAGTTGTCCAACTGGGAAAATGGGACCTACAGCTTAATGTGGAATTCAAACCATGTGTCTTTCCTATTGACTCCTTACATCTTTGAGAGGTGAAGGATGGGTTAAAATGCAGACTGACAAAATCCGAGGTCCAACCTGGTTTCGAACCTGCGACCCTTTGGTTTCTAGTTGAGCACTTTACCCTAAGACCACTGAGCGTTGAGATCAGACCTTAAAACATCACTTGATCTCCAGCATCTATCTTATTCACAAACCTGCCATGAGCTCATTATTAGGTTCACATATTTATGATTTTCATAATGCTTACCACAATTTCTTTTCTTTTTGACTTGTTCATATGTCTGTGGTATATCAAAGATATTGCAAATAAGAGGTACCAGTAGGCAATAATGTTGAAAATCTTATGGCTTTACATGGAATCTGTAGGAATATTTAGTAGAATAATTGCAAACTGCAAATCTTCTGTCTCCTTTATTAATATTTTACACTCTGCATTTTCAGAACTGTTTATATATAAATATGTGGCAGTGGCAGTTAGATAGAAGTCTACAGGTATGACCAAGTACTGTAATTAAATTAATTTCATTGAGAATGCTTCTTCTGATCTATAATAAATTGCAGGTAATGACAAAAAATTTCTCCAAAACATTTTGTTTACATTGGCTAGTATCACATTTAGCATGTGTTTTCCTCATTTCCTCATTTTCCTTTTTCACATCCCAACTCCATATCAAGGTTGTTAATGCAAAAACAGACATTGCAAAGAATATTGCTTGGCTATGTGTGTGTGTGTGTGTGTGTGTGTGTGTGTGTGTGTGTCTGTGTGAGAGAGAGAGAGAGACGGGGGGGGGGGGGGGGAGTAGAAGTTAAGCTAACTAAAAATTCTATTTGTTTAATGACAAAATGTATTAATGAAAAGAAAAATAATTAATTGCCCTTCTTTTAAATTCACTACCGAAGTAGTGAGAGGCTACCTTAGTACACAGTATAACCAAAATATCCTGATCCCACGCATCTTCTTATATAATAAAATGTAGATGTACATGAGTTCAAATAAATAGTTCAGTTAAACCATTTTCTGTCATTCTTGAAATGAGGAGGCAACTTATCTAGTTGCAATTCAGTTAGATCATGTTTAACATGATCTAATAAATAGTAATAATTCATCCTACACATTGCCAAATCACAAAATGAATATGTGGAAAATATAACAGTAAAATGAGTTTGAAGAGTGTTAATATACACTGCTATATCAACTAATAAATGATGTTCTATGCAGATATTTTTTTTAATTCTCATGTACTTCTTATTTTTTCTGTTTGTAGTGACTTTGTTCTGAATTTTGGAGAAACAATCCGGTACAGTCAGCAGGGAATTGAAATTGCAAACAAGTTTCCTGGAGATATCGGTACTTTGCTTATAACAAACTTTCGAATGTTCTGGTTTTCTGAGCTCAACCCTAGTCGTAATGTGTGTGAGTATTTCATTTTACAAAATTATATAATATCTCATTTCTGATCATTCACATACCATACTATGGTTGTGAAGTCTAGTATAAAGCAAAATAGCATATTAATATTATAGAGGAGAAATTCCTAGCAGGAAAAATATATATAAAAAATAGATGAAGATTACTTACCAGGCGAAGGAGCACACGAAGTGATAGTAGCACAAATAAATTAATAAATTCACACACACACAAACACTAGCTTTTGCAGCCTAGCTGCTTCTTCAGGCAGAAGGGAAGGAGAGGGGAAAGGAAATGATGAGGGTTTTAAGGGAGTGGGTAAGGAGTCATTCCAATTCCGGGACAGGAAAGACTTACCTTGGGGGGAAAAAAGGAGGGTAAAGAAACACACACACACACACACACACAGATATATATACACAAACGCAAACACACCTAGGCAGACATACTGTAGAAAGCAAAGAAGTTGGACAGAGATACCACTTGAGGCAGAGGCTCTGTCCAGAGAATCGAGGGGAAGATGTTCAAGATGGTGGGTGGGAATTTGAATTTAGTGGAGGTTGAGACCAGGTGGGCAACAGGAAGAGAGAATATGCTGAAGGGCAAGTTCCGATCTCCGGAGTTCTGAAAGACTGGTATCGGTGGAAAGTATCCAGATAACCCGGACGGTGTAACATTGTGCAAAGATGTGCTGGCAATGCACCAAGGCGTGTTTAGCCACAGGGTAATACTCATTACCAACAAACACTGTCTGCCTGTGACCGCTCATGTGAATGGACAGTTTGTTGCTGGTCATTCCCACATAGAACGCTTCACAGTGCAGGCATGCCAGTTGGTATATCACGTGGGTACTATCACAAGTGGCTCTGCCCTTGATTGTGTATACCTTCCAGGTTACGGGACAGGAGTAAGTAGTGGTGGAAGGGTGCATAGGGAAGGTTTTACAATGAGGGTGGTTACAAGGGTAGGAGCCAGAAGGTAGGGAAGTTGGTTTGGGGATTTCATAGGGATGGACTAGGAGATTACAGAGGTTAGGTGGGTGGCGGAAAGACACTCTCGGTGAAGTGGGAAGGATGTCATGAAGGATGGATCTCATTTCGGGGCAGGATTTAAGGAAGTTGTATCCTTGCTGGAGAGCCACATTCAAAGTCCGCTCCAGTCCCGGAAAGTATCCGGTGCCGGTGACAAGAGGAGCACTTCTGGGGTTGTTCTGGTGAAGGTTCTGAATTTGGGGGGATGAGGAAGTGGCTCTGGTAATTTGCTTCTGTGCCAGATTAGGAGGATAGCTGCGGGATGTGAAAGCTGTTATTAGGTTATTGGTGTACTGGTTCAGAGTTTCGGGACTGGAGCAGACTCGTTTGCCATGAAGATCGAAGCTGTAGGGAAGAGAACGTTTGATGTGGAATGGATTGCAGTTGTCATAATGCAGGTACTGTTGTTTATTGGTAGGTTTGATGTGGACAGATGTGTGAAGTTGGCCGTTGGACAGATGGAGGTTGACATGGAGGAAAGTGGCATGGGATTTGGAATAGGACCAGGTGAATTTGATGGGACCAAAGGAGTTGAGGTTGAAGAGGAAATTCTTGAGTTCTTCTTCACTGTGAGTAAGCCTTCCTGGATACCCAAGCCTGTCAACCCAAAGTTTGGTACAGATTCATTCATGACATCTTCATGATCTGGACTCACAGTGATGAAGAACTCCAGAATTTCCTCTTCAACCTCAACTCCTTTGGTGCCATCATATTCACCTGGTCCTATTCCAAATCCCATGCCACTTTCCTCGATGTCGACCTCCATCTGTCCAACGGCCAACTTCACACATCCGTCCACATCAAACCTACCAATAAACAACAGTACCTGCATTATGACAGCTGCCATCCAGTCCACATCATACATTCCCTTCCCTACAGCTTAGGTCTTCGTGGCAAACAAGTCTGCTCCAGTCCCGAATCTCTGAACCAGTACACCAATAACCTAATAACAGCTTTCACATCCCGCAGCTATCCTTCTGATCTGGTACAGAAGTAAATTGCCAGAGCCACTTCCTCATCCCCCAAATTCAGAACCTTCAACAGAAGAACCCCAGAAGTGCTGCTCTTGTGACCGGATACTTTCTGGGACTGGAGCGGACTCTGAATGTGGCTCTCCAGCAAGGATACGACTTCTTTAAATCGTGCCCCGAAATGAGATCCAACCTTCATGTCATCCTTCCCACTCCACCGAGAGTGTCTTTTCACCGCCCACCTAACCTCCGTAATCTCCTAGTCCATCCCTATGAAATCCCTAAACCACCTTCCCTACCTTCTGGCTCCTACCCTTGTAACCGCCCTCGTTGTAAAACCTGCCCTATGCACCCTTCCACTACTACTTACTCCAGTCTCGTAACCCGGAAGGTGTACACAATCAAGGGCAGAGCCACTTGTGATAGTACCCATGTGATTTACCAACTGACATGCCTGCACTGTGAAGTGTTCTATGTGGGAATGACCAGCAACAAACTGTCTATTTGCATGAAAGGTCACAGGCAGACAGTGTTTGTTGGTAATGAGTATTATCCTGTGGTTAAACACGCCTTGGTGCATAGCCAGCACATCTTTGCACAATGTTACACCGTCCGGGTTATCTGGAAACTTCCGACCGACACCAGTCTTTCAGAACTCCGGAGATGGGAACTTGCCCTTCAGCATATTCTCTCTTCCTGTTGCCCACCTGGTCTCAACCTCCACTAAATTCAAATTCCCGCCCACCATCATGAACATCTTTGCCTGGATTCTCTGGTCAGAGCCTCTGCCTCAAGTGGTATCTCTGTCCAACTTCTTTGCTTTCTACAGTATGTCTGCCTAGGTGTGCTTGCGTTTGTGTATATATGTGTGTGTGTGTGTGTTTATTTGTTTACCCTCCTTTTTTTCTCGCAAGGTAAGTCTTTCCTGTCCCGGGATTGGTATGACTCCTTACCCACTCCCTTAAAAACCTCATTATTTCCTTTTCCCTCTCCTTCCCTTCTGCCTGAAGAAGCAGCTAGGCTGCGAAAGCTAGCGTTTGTGTGTGTGTGTGTGTGTGTGTGTGTGTGTGTGTGTGTGTGTGTGAATTTATTAATTTATTTGTGTTACTATCACTTCATGTGCTCCTTCGACTGGTAAGTAATCTTCTTCTATTTTTGTATATAAAATAGCATATTACTTTCAAATGAAAGTCACTAATATGATTGATTGGATGGTAAATTTCTAATTTAATAATATTATTCTAAGTGAGCATAGTAAATTGTCTACATATTAATTTTCACATTCCTTGTTTTCTATGAAATAGTGATCTGAAATTATAGCACAGTAATTAAATACTGATTGTTTTCTTGAGATTTAAGCTAATGTATATTGTGGAAATGACATTCTAAGTGATGTTGTTCAATATATGTTTGAATAAATTCAGATAACACATAGAAGTTATGAAATCTAGGTAGTCTCAGTATCATCATTCAAGGTCATTATTATGATTAACACTTAGTGTGTCATGCTTATAATATTACATTGCAGTCAGTAGTACAAACAATGCTGTGCCCATAATATTATATTTGCATTGTCTTAGTGAGAACTTCCATTCCTGTAATAATACAGGTGCTCCCTAATTAAACTCCTAGCACCTCCATGTACTATTTTGTGTCTGGCAGCTCTCAGACAGAGACAAATATTTGTAGTAGACATTTCTGCTACTTGGATGAGCCACAAATCATTTAGCTTAGGAAAATTAGATTATGTATACAACCCTGCTTGCAGTTATATCATTTAACGAGGAACTATTTGAAAGAAAAAGCCTTTTGTGGTAATTTAACAACCTTGATCTCTTCATGTAAAATCAAAAACTCTGCCATTTGTATAAATAGCGTCTTACATACAAGAACAAATTTTTCTGCCCAAAACCAGGTTCTTTTATTTTAATTGTGGTGATGAAATGTTATGAAGTGGTTGCCATAAGTGAAAATTATTTATAGTTAAAGGAATAATCTTTACTACTCACTAAGAAAATATTTGTGATTCATCCTGATTCTCAAACAGTGGGACAAAATCCTTTACAAGTGGCCACAATATGTGCTGTCAGTGAGATTAATAGATTTACATATACAGCTGGCTCTTAAAGTGTCAAACAAATTCAAAATTATTAGAATTAATTTGGTATTTAAAACAGTTCTGTGTGTGATGTATTTTATCATCTTGTAGGGAACCACTATCATAAGAATAGAAATTTCAACTTTAGACGACACTGGGACTCCACAAAAATAGCTTGAGATACTGGACTTGGCCAAAGAAACTTTATGTGGACAATGTTGCTCTAAAGTTTGGAATGATATATATCTGCAATATGCCATATATTAGTTATTATTGTACACAAATTGAAAAGAAACATAGTAGGCCTCCAGCTGACAATGAAAGCACAGCAGGACATCAACCGTCATGATTCAGAATGAAATAGATATTTCCACAGTTTTCATATGTGATAAGGTTGCAGTTCATGCTTCTAACAGATATATAAATTTGTAAATTATTGTTGTACACTTTTTAGGAACTGTAGTTTTAATACTGATTGTAATAAATTACACAGTGGCTGGCCACTTAGAAAATCACACCTTGGGTTTCAGAAGGAAAACTCCACTGGACATCTTTATAATGTCATTGAATGTCTAATAAAATTGTAGCTCATGTTATGAAATCTGCATGATAAATCATCTAATTGTTGGAATGATAGAAATGAAATGAGCGTATGGCTTTCTTGGCCAGGAGATCCCTTGCGGGATTGTTCAGCCACCTTAGTGTAAGTCTTTTGATTTGACGCCGCGTGGGTGACTTACGTGCCAATGATGATGATTAGGGCAACACACAACACCCAGTCCCCTGCCGGGAATCGAACCCAGGCCTCCTGCTTGGTAGTCAGCAACGCTACCGTTGAGCTATGGAGGCGGACGTTGGAATGATAATAATAGAAGACAGATAGCATCTCACCCAAAAGACAATCACTGGCATAACTTGAAACTTCTGGGATAAGATGTTGTGGTCCTTGCGTAAAACTTTCCCCTGACATTTTGCCTTTGACTGCAGAAGGCATCCTCCAAGGTGAAGCAGCAAACTGCAAGAGAGCTCAAGTGAGCACTGTATATATAGACCATCTAGAGGTTGCCATTATCAATCACATGTTGTCATCTGGTCTATGATCCTTGATATTACCAACATTCTCAATTGAAAATAATTGATTGTCACATTATTGCAGCAATGTTGACATCCAAATTTTCCCAGTTTAACATTAAATGTAGATTAATTATGGACATTCCCTACTGAGGTTTGAAAATAATGCCCAGAAGAGATAGAGTGGCAGGCCAGTACTTACAGTTTGGAACTGTCAATAGTACACACAAAAAGTCACACAACAGGTGATGAAATTTAAGGTCTATGCTAGGTTTATATTTCCTTCATCAGGTAGTAGGAGGAAAGAGAAAGGGGACAACCTAGGTGAGGAGGTGGGTTGGGTGAATGTGGATGTCAGAAATGTTGCATCTTCAGAGATAATGCATGATAATTACTGAGCCATGCAATGCAAACCAAAGAGGATATATCAATAAGAGAACCAAATAATGCTGAGTGGCACAGGCAAGGAGGGGGGGGGGGATCGTGTAGATAAAAAATAAATAAAAAAGGTAAGATGAGAAACATGCATGCAGGCACACCCACCCACCAATACACAAACACACACACACACACACACACACACACACACACACACACTTACGTATGAATAACTGAGTTGCAGATAGTGGAGGGGGAGAGGTTAATGTATGTTTAGACCAGAAAGATGGCTGGAGGAGAGGATGTGTTGGAGAGCAAGTTCCCATGTCCACAGCTCGGAGGGACTAGTGCTAGGGGTATCCAAATGCCACATTTTGTAACACGTGCCAAGGTTTATGAAACCATAATGGATGTCATGCTCTACCACAGGTTACTGATTGTCCCTCAGGCAAACAATCTGTCTATGACCATTCATCTGATCAATTTGTTGGTCATCATACCAACATAAAAGGCTGTGCAGTGAACACATGTCAGTTGGTAGATTACATATGTTGTTTCTCATGTTTCCCTGCCATGAATTGTGTAGGTTATATTTGTGGTGGGGCTGGAGTAGGTGGTTGTGGGAGGATGCATAGGACAGGTTTTTCACTGGGGTCAGTTACAGGTGTAGGAACCATTAGGTAAGAAGGGTGGTTTTGTGATGTTGTACAGTTTGACAAGGACGTTGCAGAAGTTGGGAGGATGGTTAAAGGCTACTCTAGGTGGTGTGGGGAGGATACTTTGCAGGAATAATTTCATTTCAGTGAATGAATTGAGAAAGTTGTAGCCCTGATGGAGCAATTTGTTAAGGCATTCGAGGCCAGGATGGTACTGGGTGACTACTGGGATGCTTTTGAGTGGTCTGGGGTTAGCACTATTGTTACTGGAAGGGGAGAAATGGACTGTTTAGAAGATCTACTTGTGGACAAAGTCTGTAGGATAGTTGTGAAAGGGGAAAGCATTGGCAGGTTGTTGATGTAGGTGGTGAGGGATTCATCATTGGAGCAGATACGTTTGCCTCAGATGCCTAGGCTGTAAGGAAGGGATAATTTGATATGGTAGGGATGGTAGCTATAAAAGTGGAGGTACTGTTGTTTGTCTGTGGCTTTAATAGGGACTGAAGTGTGGATGTGGGACTCAACAAGGTGTAGGTCAACATCTAGGAATGTGGCTTGGCTTCTGGAGAAGGACCAGGTGATTTTCAGTTTGGAGAACAATTTGAGGTCTTGAAGGAAGCTCAGAAGAGCTTTTTCACCATGAGTCCAGATCACAAAGATGTCAATCTATAGCAAGCCAGTGGCTGCAACTGCTGCATCTTGAGGAAAGCCTCTTACATGTGGCCCATGAAAAGGTTGGCAGGTTGGCATAGGAAGGAGGCATCCTGGTTCCCATAGTTGTCCCCCTGATCTACTTGTAGGTCTGGTTCTCAAAGGTGAAGTCATTGTGGGGAAGGATGAAATTGGCAAGTATGACAAGGATTGAGGTTTTTGGGAGGCTTTTGGGTAGGCGTTAGGAAAGGTAGTGTTCTAGGGCAGAAAGACCATGGGTGTAGGGAATGTTGGTGTAGAGCAATGTGGCATCTATAGTGACAAGGAAGCTGTCTGGTGGCAAGGGCATGGGGATGTATATGAGGCATTCCAGGAAGTGCTTTGTGTCCTTGATGTAGGATGGAAGGTTACGGGTTATAGGTCAGAGGTGTTGGTCTACCAGAGATGAGATGTGTTCCGTTGGGACCTTTAAGACTAATCTGATGGGACACCCAGCACAATTTTCTTTATGAATTTTAGGCAGTAGGTAGAAGGTTGGGATGCATGATTCAGGTGGAGAGAGTTCTGTTGTGGCAATGGTGAGACTTTGTAAGGGACCTAAGGTTTTTAGGAGTTTTTGTAGTTCCGCCTAGACAGAGGGAATGGGGTCAAGATGTACAGGGCTGCGGTAGAGTAGCCGAGTGGTCTAAGGCACCTTGGTGTGGAGTGCACAGTTCCTCGCCATTGGAGGTTCGAGGCTTCCCTGGGGCATGGGTGTGTGTGTGTCCTTAGGTTGATTTAATTTAGTTTAAGTAGTTTGTAAGCTATGAACTGATGACCACGCAGTTTGGTCTGATAAATTTACAAGCATTTGAACATTTTTGATGTACAGGTTTGTAGGTGGAGGTATCCGAGATTTGATGCAGTCCCTCTGCCATATACTCCTCTCTATCAAGTACTATAGTTGTGGAGCCTATGTCCTCTGGGAGAATGATTATGGAGTGGTCTGCTTTCAGCTTTCTGATGGTGCAGGATTAAGCTGGGTTGATGTTGGGAGTCAACACTGGCTCTTTTGCCTGGGGTTGTGACTGGTGGATGGTAAAGTGGTATTTCCATTTGAGGTTGCGGGTGAATGAGAGGAGATCTTTAACCAAGGCGGTGTGGTTGAATTTAGGTGTGGGACCTGAGGTTAAGCCTTTCAAGAGAACAGATATCTTTGAGGCAGAGAGGGTTTTGGATGAGAGGTTAAGGATTGAATTGAGATTGGTGTCTGTGTTAGGTGGTGTTTGCATTTGGTGGTGATTGTGGTAGGTTCTAGGTGGAACATATGCTGGGATTAGAAGTTCAGTAAGGAATTCAGGCTTGGTTTGATGCCTATAAGGAAGAGTTGTTGAGGGTATTGTTGTAGTGGGTGGTTATGGATGATGTGAAGAGGGACACCATGTCTGAGGTGGTGGATTAGTAGGGTGGATAGTTTTCTCGGCACTAAATTTACCCAAAAGCAAAACATCAGGGGAATGTTTTATGCATGGACCATGGCTTATCATCATAGAGGTGTCAAGTTATGACAGTTCCTGCCTTGAAAGCTTTCATTTTATGAGCAATCACTGAACTGCAGACATGCATGTAGATTAGACATTCCCATTCACACAACTTTAATTGTTCGTGAGTGGTGAAACACAGGAGGTGTAGAGGTGTCAGTGTCTGTGTTCTGTCAACCAATACCACCCTGGACTGTAATAACTAAACCACATTCCTAATCAGAGCTTTTATTATCTGTCATGATTCCCTAAAATGACAAACATCCTACCAGTGATCCTTTTGTTCCCTCATAAAGTGGTGATCTGCCAGCCATCCAACCACCACAAAATCATAGTACATCCCTATGCCAAATCCCATTGCATCATATGCTCAATCCCAACACTTCTTACCCCAGTCCTGCGACAGGCTTATCTTACCCCATCATAGGCTACCTGAGAAAGCAACCATGTGATTTATCAGCTCTGCTGCAATCATTGCACAGTTTTCTATATTGATATGACTTCCAACTAGTTGTCCATCAGAATAAATAGCCACCGTCAAACTCTGGCCAAATTTAATATGTACCACAGTATGCATCTGAGCACAACAACTTTGACTTCAAAGACTGCTGTACAACTTCATCCATCTGGATCCTCCCCTCCACTGCCAGCTCTTCTGCACTGTGCGCATGGGAGTTGCCTCCATGACACATTCTATTGGTCCTGCAACCATCATGGCCCAAACCTAAGATAACATTCCATCCCTACACCCCATGCCTTAATAGCTCCCCCCCCCCCCCTCCCGCCATCACCTCTATCCTGTATCTCCTTCCAGTTAATATCTCTCTTCCAACTGTGTGTTGCCTATTTTTGTATTTTTTACTATTTTTAATATTTCAATATTCCTTTAATTTTTTTCACTCATTCACACACCCATACACATGTATACACGTACCCTTTTTTGCAGCCTGTCCCTTCTCTTTACTGCATTCCAAGCTGCATCTCACATTTCCACCTATAATATCCTTTACTCTTCACCATGCATCATGGAATGTTCTACCTCCACCCTTGCCTGGAATCATTCACCCTCCCCTGCCCTCCCCACTCCTCATTACACTCTGTCAAGATGCTTCTTACACCGGAGTAGCTAGAGATGTTGGTCATATGTGCATGACTTATCTGAGTGATTGTGTGGATGTAAGTGTAACTTTTTCTAATGATGGCTAAGTCAAGAAAAATTATTTTTGTGAATGTGATTTTCTATTCCACATGCCTGTCTTTGGCACAGCGATCATCTTCCAGTGAGGTGCTACCTATCCTCTATTATTCGCATTACATCCTGGACTTTTCATTGTGGGATTTATTGACATGAGTTGCATCATCATTCAGTATTTGGTACAATACAGTGTGTGGTTAGTTTTTAAGTGAGAAATAACATGAAGATAAATGTTGAGGGAACATCAAGTAATTCTTCGAGGAGCATTACATTTTCTACACATGGCAAATTTACAACAAGAATTATATTGTGTGTCATAATCATTAACTGCTACTCTTGCTATATGGCAATCTCTGTAGAAGGGGTGAGAATATTGGAGGGAGGGGGCGTTTTCCTAGCCATATCCATGGACCCTTTTTCCTTTTGTTTACGATGCAGTCAGTGTCCAGTTTTAAATGTTGAAACAGCTTAACAGTTCAGCCACAAAAATTTTGGTTACTGATCTGAGTGAATTGCTTGTACTTCAGAACTGAATCCCAACCTGTCCCCAAAAGACAATTGAACCCTTCCCCCCTTCCCTTAAGACATTTGACCTATTCCCCACCCCATTGTCCCTAGGAAAATAATTTACCTATACCTTGGTCTGCTCTGGTGACTCAGGCAAAATTTTAGCAGTGTGCTATAGTATTACAAAACTAAACAATTTGTATTTCACAGAGTTTTCACATTTTTATGCATAAGTAAAGCTGCCTAGATCTATCACTCCCCCTCCACCCCATGCATCACTTTTCTTAAATAACAAACGAGGAAAGAAAAACTGTGTGCAGCAAAACTTTCACAAGCAGCTTCAACTCTCTTCATATACTTTAAAACTACAGTTACTCAAATACACTTTTTTACCACCTTTTATCTTTTTATTTGAAGAGTAGAAGTTGTAACTAAATTGAGGATATGAAATTGATGTGTATAAATTGAACTATTTAAATTATTTTAGTTTTGTAATAAATAGTGAAACATTTTGAGGAAATATTTTTAAAAAAATTGGCAGCAGAAGAAACTGACCCATGGCCACCAGATCTGAGAGCTGTGAGTTTCAACAATACACCACACTATTCGGTTGACACAAATATGCTCTAAATACTATACATACTGTACTTGTAACTCTATACAGAGCAATTTACCTTTTCCTATGAGATTTCTCCACAAAATATTCTAATAACTGTAATGTGGCATCTCTTGCTTACGGAGCGTATGTAGACACAAACTCTGGTGATCTTAGTCAGCTTGCTGCTACTGAAATCTCAATATGCCACCCACTTGTGCAACCTACCTAGGTGCTCTTGTGGGCCTTGTGGGCCTACCAAACACATGGAAGTGCTCATACCAGTTGGAACAATCCATCTGCTGCTGCCAAAATAATTAATACAGCATTCTATAGCAGAAACAGTACCATATTCAGGCCCTAGGATGTAAACAAGGAAGGAATTCATGTACTTAGGTTTGGCACACACTTTAATTTTACGTGATATGCTATTACTCTACATAGAATAGTTATGGAATGAATGATTCTAGACTACTGGTATTTGATCTATTATGAATATATATTACCACATTGCATTTAGGACACATACTACATTTTTTGTATAAATTACTGCATTCTGTTTGCCTTTCAGCCATTGGGTTCAAGCGAGTGATTGCAGTTGGAAAGCGAAAAATTAATGCTGTAAGTAATGTTCTTATGTACACAATACACTTTCATATAAATAATGAATGTCATGATGTACAGTAGCTTCAAATATATAGTGAACTTCGCAATGCTTTGCTGTTGCTAAGCCACATGGTAAGGGCCATGTAGTTGTAGGTGCTATGGCAGGGACTGTGTGGTTGCTTCCACTGGAGTTTTGAGTCCTATCTCAGACATGGGTGTGTGTGTTGCCCTTAGCATAAGTTAGTTTACATTGTTTGTAAGTCCCGGGACCAATGATGACACACTTTGGTCCATTATATTAACAAACACTTGAACTTCTGTAATTGATAATTAAAAATGAGAATTGGATGTATGGCAACACTCCATCTCCTAATCTCTCTTACCATAACCTCCCCTATCTCTATGCCTATTTTGCACCTTCCTCTTTGTTCTCTTAGGCCTCTCTCAGTATTATCTCAATAAAAGCCCCTAGTTACACACACACTTATTTATTCCAGTATTCTGCTAACCAATATGCTTCTCATCCCTCTCTCTCTGTCAATTCCAACCTTTCCCCCTATTGAGCTCTACCTGCTCCTCCTCCTCATCTGCTGCCTTCTTCTCCTCCTCCTCCTCCTCGTTCTCCTCCTCTTCCACCACCACCACAACCTCCTCTTCCTCCCCTTTTCCCTGCATCCACCCATCAATCCCCCTGCCTCTGACATTGCCTACCCCACTCTCTTCCTATCTCCTCCTGTCACCTTTCTTCTCTGTGTTCATATCATCCCTCCCTCTGCCCCCCCCCCCCCACTGTACTTGGAAAATTACATATATCTGCCAAATTCCACAGTGATCGATCAAACATTGTGGAAGTTTAGAGTAAGGTAATCTCCACAATGCTCTATATGAAATCATATGTAGAAAGTGATTTCTAAGGTAAACGGTATAAAGTTTCATTAAGATTGGAATAAAACTGTGGATTTGTGTTGAAGCATGTTATTAAGTATCCTCCATCATGCAACGTACAAGACCTTATGTAGACAGTATTGTTTCTCTGGTTTTAAATGGCAAGTGTGAAAATTTTTATTGCAGACAACATAGTAATTGTGTATCTTGAAGTTTTCCCAGCATATTGATTCATCCATAATATTTCGGGCTTGCAGCCAGATTATGTTAACATCTTGCAAAGATATTTCACCTAACAAACATGAACCCATCTTCAGGTGAGTCCGAGACTCTAGATTACTAGTGCGCTTCGTTCTATATATACCAAAGATTGGTACGCGGTACCTGTGCACTGAGGATGGTACTAGCATGCCCCCTATCTAATTTGGCACATTCTGCAGTAGAAGCATGCCTCATCTGCCTAATGGTGTACTTATATTCGTGCTATCTGTCGGAATGCTCCTTCGCACATCTTAAGCATGGTGGTCGAAAGAAATCACTTTTTGTCAGATGTTGCACTAGATGTAGACCTATGTCACTGAGAAGTGATTCAAGAAATTACAGTGTCCCATGCTTTATCCATTTGAAAGCCTCCATCCAAATTAATTGGGTCTTCTATCAACAGTATTTCAAGGGACTCCTTAATAATCAAATCCTAAAAGGATCTTGTCATTGCCAAAATTTCTGTTGCAGAATAATTCATGGAGTGTACTGTGGAAATCAGTGTTCTGCTATGGTTGATTTGTTGGGCTGCAGTAGATTTGTGTGGTGCTCATGCTCCACACATCTTTCACGTACTGTCCGAGCACCCAATGTAGGATTGGCCACATTGACAAGGGATCGTATAAATTCCCACCTTCCTCAATGCTAAATCATCCTTTGCAGAGCCAAGCAAAGCCGAGATCCTCACAGGTGGTCGGAATATCACTTTTACATAATGATTTTTCAGAGTTCTCCCTATTTTAAAAGAGAGGTTACCCACATATGAAAGGAACACCCGAGACCTATTTACCTCCTTACCTTTTTCTTTTTGTTGTTTTTTAAATTTCTTCCTTGTCACAGCTGTGAGGATCTGGCGTGAAGAATATCCACTTTCCCTAAAGAATGACTGCAAATGTTCCATTTCTTTAGGGAGGCTGTCCTTATCAGATACCACATGTGCCCAGTGCACCAGAGTACATAGCAGACCTGTGGTTTGTGCAGGGTGGTGGCAGCTTGTCACTTGCAAATATAGATCTGTGTGTGTGGGCTTCCAGTAGATGGAGTGACCCAGAGACCCATCAGTTCTTCGAGTGACAAGGACATCCAGAAACAGCAGACATCTGTCTTTTTTGACCTCCATGGTAAATTGAACGTTCTTGTGGATGGAATTCAGGTGTTTTAAGAATCCTGTGAGCTTTTCTTCTCCATGGGGCCACTCAAAGAACTAATGGGTCTCTGGGTCACTTCGTCTACTGGAAGTCCACACACACAGATCTATATTTGCAGATGACAAGCTGTCACCACCCTGCAAAAACCACAGGTGTGCTACATACTCTGGTGCACTGGGCACATGTGGTATCTGATAAGGACAGCCTTCCTAAAGAAATGGAACATTTGCAATCAGTCTTCAGGAAAAGTTGATATTCTTCACACCAGATCCTCACAGCTGTGACGAGGATGAAATTTAAGAAACAACAAAAAGAAGAAGGTAAGGAGGTAATCATGACTAGGGCATTCCTTCCATACGTGGGCAACATCTCTTCTAAAATAGGGAGAATTCTAAAAAAGCATTGTGTAAAAGTGATATTCTGACCACCTGCAAGGATCCTAGCTTTGCTTGGCTCTGCGAAGGATGATTTAGCATTGAGGAAGGTGGGAATTTATACGATCCCTTGTCAATGTGGCCAATCCTACATTGGGTACTCGGACAGTACGAGAAAGATGTGTGGAGCATAAGCACCACACACATCTACTGCAGTCCAACAAATCAGCCATAGCAGAACACTGATTTCCACAGTACACTCCATGAATTATTCTGCAACAAAAATTTTGGCAATGACAAGATCCTTTTAGGATTCGGTTATTAAGGAGCCCCTTAAAATACTGTTGACAGAAGACCCGATTAATTTGGATGGAGGCTTTCAAATGGATAAAGCATGGGACCCTGTAACTTCTTGAATCACTTCACAGAGACATGGGTCTACATCTAGTGTGACATATGACAAAAAGTGATTTCTTTTGACCACCACACTTAAGATGCGTGAAGGCGCATTCTGACAGATGGCAGGAATGTAAGTACACCATTACACAGAAATGGCCTGCTTTTACTGCAGAGTGCACCAAATTCAATAGGAGGCATGATAGTACCATCCTCACTGCACAAGTGCTGCCACACCAATCTTCAGTATATATAGAACTAAGCGCACCAGTAATCTTCAGTCTCATACTCACCTGAAGACGGCTGTATGTTTGTCAGCCGAAATATTGTTGTAAGAGATTAACATGGTCTGGCTGCAAGCCCAAAATATGATGGATCAACATAGTAGTTAACAGAAAGTCATTGTATAAAAGAGAAGTGATACCTGACATTCCCCAGGGAATGTGTTACAAGTCCCCTATTGTCCCTTAACATTTTAAATTATTTAGGAGACAACATGAGCACCTTTCTGAGACTGTTCTTGGATGTGATATCATTTATTTGTTAGTTAATTCACCAGAAGGTTAAAAACAACTGAAAAAAATTTAGATAATATATATGCATGGTGCAAAAATTGTCAGTCAACTGTAAATAATGATAAGTGTGAAGTCATCCATATGAGAGCTAAAGAAAAACCATTAAACATCATTTGTAGGGATGGTGAACCAAAGGCTATATTTCATTGCCAGAATACTTAGAAGATGTAACATTTCTACTAAAGAAACTGCCAACACTACACTTGTGCGTCCTATTTTTGAGTTTTTTTTTTTTTTTTTTTTTTTTTTTTTTTTGCTGTGTTGGTTCCCCGCCAAGTGGTATTGATGGAGGGTATAGAGAAACTTCAAAGAAGGCCAAGTAATTTTGTATTATTGTGATATAGGGGAGAGAATGTCATGGAAATGATGTACAAGTTCGAGTGGAAATCATTATTCATTGCTGCGAGATTTATTTTTGAAATTTCTTTCACCAATTTTCTCTTCCAAATGTGAATGTATTTTGTTAGTACCCTTCTACATTGGGAGTCATGATCATCACCATAAAATAAGAGATATCAGATCTACAGCAGAAATATTTAAGTATTTCTTTTTCCCACACACTATTGGAGAATGGAATGGTAGAGAAATGTAAAAGTGGTTAAATGAACCTTCTGCCATTCACTGCTATGTGATTTTCAGAGTATTTATGTAAATTTAGAACACTGTTGTAGCACATATAGTATGAATCTGATCAAAGTGTTGATGCCTTCTTAGAAGATGACAAATTTCAATTTTTTTTTTATTTTTCAGCTGTTCAACTAAGGCATGAAACTGCTCAGGTCTTCAGTTCCTACACTTACACACAATTTAAACTAAATTATGCTAAGGACAACACACACACCATTGCCTGAGGGAGGACTTCAACTTCAGATGGTAGCAGTGCCATAGTCCATGACATGATGCCCAAGATGGCCTGGTCATCCCAATGTGGCACAAAAAAAAAAATAGAATCAAGTGACATACATGGAAAATTGATAAGGCATGATTATGCTTTGTGTGAATTTTGGAAAAATTGGTGATGTAAAATAAATTGTAGCATCAAGGAAATGTCTTAAATCAAATAAAATAATAATTTTGTGTGGCTCAGTGCCCTAGTGCAAGTTTTAGGATTGGACACCACTTTTGCACATAACATGTCCCTAACCTACCACTGTTATCCAACTGGGAAAAGGGGCCTGAAGTTTAGTGGGGAATTCGAACCACGTGTTGATTCTGACGACCACTCACTTCATTGCAACCTAGGTTAAAACTCAAAGTGATGAAATCTGTGTTGTCATCATATTTTGAACCTGTGACCTTTTGCTCTCCAACCAAGCACTTTGCCACTAGCCCACACTTCAAGTTGAAGATCAGAGTCAATGATTGGGTACCGTACTTACCGAACCTAGATAGAAACATTTACGTCTATATCTATATATAATCTCTGCAATCCACCATAAGGTGTCTACGCCTAGATATTTGAATGATGCGACTGTATCAAGAAGCTCACTACTAATGCTGTATTCAAACATTATGGGATTGTTTTTCCTACTCATGTGCATTGTAATAAAAATAATACTGAGGTTATTAATGAAAAGAGAAAATTTGTTGGGCCAAATAACACACATTGTGCAAATTTTCTTTAAGATCAGGACAGTAATTATGGACAAACATTGTGACAGGGGATTTTTTTATATATAAAGATAATAAAAATTGTTATAAGATTTACAACCAATGAAATACTTTCTGTTCTGTTACACCTACAACTTTTTTCTTTGATTTCTCTTTCTGCCATCAATACTGTGTTGGAGTTAATACTACCTATTTTCCTGGGAAACCAGCCGGTTTCTTGTACATGATTATTTCATTGTTCTAACATTTCTGAAAAGTTTATGCATATCATACTATATCATTAAACAAGAAGATGAAAGGATAAATAAATAAATGCTCCACCGCTTCTCTTGGCTTCTAATTAAAACTAATTTCAGGTAGGTCTAACCAGAGTGAAGCTGTCATGTCTTCTTTCATCTATATCTACATAAATACTACAAAAAACACATTGAAGTGCATGGCAGAGGTTCATCAAACCAGTTATGTTCACTATTCTCTAATAGTTTGTGGTAAAAAAGGGACACCTAAATCTTTCCATTTGTATCTGATTTCTCTTATTTTATTATTATGATCATGTCTTCCTATGTAGTAAGAGGCTAACAAAATATGTTTCCATTTTGAGCAGAAAGTTGTTGAAAGAAATTTTGCAAATAGAACTCACTGCAATGAATTACACATTTTTTTAAATTATTTCCAACCCAGCTCATGCATTATTACTGTGACACTCTTTCCCTTGTATTAGGATAATAAAAATGGAACTGCCCTTCTGTGAACTTTCTCTGTATCCTCCATCCGTACCACTTGTTGGGGATCCCACAATGCACAGAAATACTCCAAAATAGGACATACAAGTGTCATGTACACAGCTTCTTTATTAGAATTGTTACATGTTCTAAGTGTTCTGCCAATGAAACATAGACTTTGGTTCGCCTTCACTATGATATTTTTTATGACTTCTTTCCTATTAAGGTTGTTTGTAATGTAGTAATTCTTAGAATTTATGAATTTATGGCCATTAGATTTGAGTGACTTATACTGTAAATGTGTCTAATGTATAGAGTAATTGATTTATTTCAGTTCCCATATGCATGACTTTACAGTTATCATTATTTAGGATTGGTTGCCAATTTTTACATCATGCAGCTATATTAAACTACTGGTCATTAAAATTGCTACACCAAAAGAAATGCAGATGATAAACAGGTATTCATTGGACAAATATATTATACTAGAACTGACATGTGATTACATTTTCACACAGTTTGGGTGCATAGCTCCTGAGAAATCAGTACCCAGAATAACCACCTATGGCCATAATAACAGCCTTGATATGCTTGGGCATTGAGTCAAACAGAGCTTGGATGGCGTACAGGTACAGATGTCCTTGCAGCTTCAACACAATACTACAGTCCATCAAGAGTAGTGACTGGCGTATTGTGACAAGCCAGTTGCTCGGCCACCATTGACCAGACGTTTTCAATTGGTGAGAGATATGGATAATGTGCTGGCCAGGGCAACAGTCAAACATTTTCCGTATCCAGAAAGGCCCCTACAAGACCTGCAACATGTGGTCGTGAATTATCCTGCTGAAATGTAGGTTTACGCAGGGATCAAATGAAGGGTAGAGCCACGGGTCGTAACACATCTGAAATGTAATGGTCACTATTCAAAGTGCCGTCGATGTGAACAAGAGGTGACCGAGACATGTAACCAGTGGCACCCCATACCATCATGGCGATGATGAATACACGCTTGCAATGTGCATTCACTGCAATGTCACCAAACATGGATGTAATGATCATGATGCTATAAACAGAACCTGGATTCATGAGAAAAAAAATGACTTTTTGCCATTTGTGCACCCAGGTTCATTCTTGCGTATACCATTGCAGGCGTTCCTGTCTGTGATGCAGCATCAAGGGTAACCACAGCTGTGGTCTCCGAGCTGATAGTTCATGCTGCTGCAAACATAGTCAAACTGTTTGTGCAGATGGCTATTGACTTGCAAATGTCCCCACCTGTTGACTCAGAAATCAGATGCGGATAAGATACCTATCATCTCGCTGCTAGTGATACGAGGCCATTGGGCTCCAGCACAGCATTCTGTATTGCCCTCCTGAACCCACCGACTCCATATTCTGCTAACAGTCATTGGATCATGGCCAACGCGATCAGCAATGTCGCAATACGATAAACTGCAATTGCGATAAGCTACAATCCAACCTTTATCAAAGTCGGAAACATGGTGGTACACATTTCTCCTCCTTACCCGAGGCATCATAACAACGTTTCACCAGACAATGCTGGTCAACTGCTGTTTGTGTATGAGAAATTGTTTGGAAACTTTCCTCATGTCAGCACGTTGTAGGTGTCGCCACCTTGTGCGAAAGCTCTGAAAAGTTAATCATTTGCATATCACAGCATCTTCTTCCTGTCAGTTAAATTTCACATCTGTGGCATGTCACCTTTGTGGTGTAGCAATTTTAATGGCCAGGAGTCTATCTAAATCATTTTGCAGATTATTTTTATCTTCTGGTGACTTTACTAATCAAGAAATGGCAGTATCATCAGTGAACAGTCTAAGGGAGCCGCTCATGTTGTCTTCTAAACCTTTAACAAAGATAAGGAACAGTAGGAGCCCTATAACATTTCCCTGGGGAATGCCAGAAATCATTTCCATTTCAGTCAATGACTTTCTCTCAGGTGCAATTATGGGTATTCTGCTGTATCCATTTATTTTGCTTTGCTAATATTTTGACTGTATATCACTCTTCCGACATCAGAGCAAATTTGAAGGCTAGAAGACTGTTGAGAGAGTATTCCTGTCCACCTTCTATATACTGTACAAACATAGAAAACTGACAGTAAAGATGTATACAAATGTGGTGGTCCCCATAAGGCTCATATATAATCATAATTTGTGGTTAAATTTGATGACACATTAGTATGAAGTGGTAATACCATCTATGGAGAGTATATGTCACATTCTTGGTTCATCTACTTCTACGTATATACTTCACAATACACTGTAAGGTGCATGGCTGAGGGTACACTGTTCTACTACTAGGCATATCCTTTCCTTTTCCACTCCCAAATGAAATGAGGAAAAAAGAATGTCTATATGCTTCTGTACGAGCCCTAATTTCTCTTATCTTGTTTTGTGATCTTTATGTGAAATGTAAGTAGGTGGTAGCAAGATCATTCTGCAGTCAGCTTGAAATTTCGGCACTCTAAATTTCCTCAGCAGAATTTCTCGAAAAGAACATCGTCTTTCCTCCAGCAATTTTCATGTGAGTTCCCGGAGCATTTCTGTGACACTTGTGTATTCATCGAACCTACCATAAATGAACCTAGCTGCTCGCCACTGAACTACTTCCATGTCTTCCTTTAAACAGATCTGCTGCATGTCCCAAAGACTTGAGCAGTACTCAAGATGTGGTTGTACAAGCATTTTATGTCTCGTCTCCTTTACAGATGAAGTACACCTTCCCAAAATTCTTCCAATAAACTGAAGTCGGCTGTGCGCCTTACTCACAACTGTCCTTACATGTTTGTTCCATTTCATATCACTCTGCAACTTTACACCTAGATATTTGAATGCCACAACTGTATCAAGAAGCTCACTACTAATGCTGTATTTGAACATTATGGGATTGTTTTTCCTACTCGTGTGAATCACCTTGCAGTTTTCTACATTTAGAGCTAGCTGCCTGTCATTCTTCACATCAACTAGAAATTTGGTCTAAGTCATTCTGTATGCTATTACAGTCAATTAATGACACTACTCTCCCATACACCACAGAATCATCAGCAAACAGCCACAAATTACAATTACTCTGTCCATCAGATCATTTATGTAGATAGAAAATAATAGTGGTCCTATCACACTCCCCTGGGGCATGGCTGACAATACACTCATCTCTGACGAACACTCCCCATCGAGAACAACATACTGTGTTCTAGGAAGTCTTCCAGCCAGTCACAAATCTGTGAACCTATTCCATATGCTCATATCTTTGTTAGCAGTCTGCAGTGTGGCACCACATCAAATGCCTTTTTGAAACCAAGAAAAACGCAATCTGCCTATTGCCCCTTCATCCATGTCTCGCAAGATGTCATATGAGAAAAGGGCAAGCTGAGTTTCACATGAACGATGTTTCCTAAACCCTTGCTGATTCATAGAAAGAAACTTATCTGCCTCAAGGAAATTTAGTATATTCGAGCTGAGAGTATGCTCCAAAATTCTACAGGAAACTGATGTAAACGATATTGGCCTGAAATTATGTCAGTCAGTTCTTTTACCTTTCTTATAAATGGGAGCCACCTGCTCTTTTTTCCATTCACTAAGAACTTTGCACTGAATTAAAGATTCATGATAAATGCATGTTGAGTAGGGGGCCAATGCCGCAGGATAACCTTTGTAAAACTGAACTGGTATTCCATCTGGACCAGCTCTCTCAGGTGCTTCTCTTCACCAGAAATACCTATTACTATGTCCTCCATTTGGGAGTTAGTGCATTGATCAAATGATGGTACATTCATGCAATCCTCCTGCATGAATGATTTCTTAAAGTTTAAAATTAGAACTTCGGATTTCTGTTTGCTTTCTTCTATTACTGTCCTGAAATGATCAAGGAGTGATTGGATAATGCCCTTTGTTCTGTTTATTGATTTCACATAGGGCCAGAATTTGGTTGACAGTACTGCAGTGTGGTTGTCTTTAATTGAGTATGACTGTGAGTGCCAGAGTCCAAATTTTGTCAAAAATAAAATCATCATCCCAATTAATTGAATTACTTGCCAGCTAAATTTCTTTGTCTTCTCAGAAGGATGATACCGATGATAATATCTTATCATTCTTGTAGTCCTATTGTGACCTATTTGATGACAATGTTCAGCCAGTGCTGATGTATAGTTTTGTAGCAATCAACGTTCTGCACATTGTTCACGAACTGTGCACCAAGTGCATCCAACATATGAATGTCCACACTGACATGGAATATCATACACACTAACCTTCTGCAAGACAAAATCAACCTCCACAGAGCTGACAAGAGTGGTTATCTTTGGTGCTGGCAGAAATAAAACTTTGACTTTGTCTTTGGAGAGGATGTGACCAGTTTTTGAGAATAAATTACAAATGTATGGTAGGAAGGCCATCAACTTGAACTCTTGATCTTCTGGTACTTACATTGTAACTTTTATTTTTGGTTTGAATTTTAAGGCTCTGCAAATCTTCCATAGTGCATAGACATTTTCCTAAAATTTTTCTATATGCTCAAGTTCTTGCTGTAGATCATCCTTGTCAGAAATCATGTGCCCTATGTACAATTGTATTCAGGATGCTATTAGCTTGTGTAGGATGAGGACAGCATCTACTCACAGATACATATCTGTATGTGTTGGCTTATGAAAGACACTATGCCTCAGAGTACCATCAGTTTTGCAATGAAACAACACATCCAAGAAAGGGAGGCAAACTTCTCTTTCTAGATCAATAGTAAATTGAATGTTTCTATGACTCGAACTGAGATGGTTCAAAAACTGCTTAAGTTATTCTTTACCTTTAGGTCTCAACACGAATTTATCCATCAGATATCTCCAAAATATTTCTGGCTTAAAACTTACAGAGTTCAACACCTTCACCTCAAAATCCTCCATTAAAAATTTGGCTAACACAGGTAACAGTGGACTTCCCATGGCCACTCCATCAGTTTGTTCATAAACTTGTTTTCTGAATAAAAAATAAGTTGAGGCGAGCACATGTTGGAATATGGCTATAACCTACTTTAGAAATATTTATCAATCAAGGATAAAGACTCTGCAAGTGGAACTTTGGTAACTAATGATACCACATCAAAACTTGCTATCAAATCAGAGATGTTGAGTCACAGGTTCTTCAGCCTCTTAATAAAATCTGCTGAATTCTGGATATGATGAAGACATTTACCAACAAGAGGTCTCAAGAGTAAAGATAAGTATCTAGCCACAAAATACATGGGAGACCCAATCTGATCCATGATTGGATGCAGAGGAAAATTCTGTTTATGGATCTTTATACCCCATACCACCTCAGTGGAACTGCACTTTGGGGCTTTATTTTTCTCACAAATTCTTCAGATAAAGATGAAGCATTCGAGGGCAAGGCTGTCTTTGTAAGCAATGAATTAGTAGAAACCTTGTTGATCTTGCAGTATGTGGAATCATCTGAAAGAGGGTACAATTCTGAATTGTATACTACACATATTAGCAAAACAGTGGCATTTCCTTTATCAGCATGATGATCAAGTGTGTCCGTGTCCTGACGAGGATGGCTAATGCTGTCCAGTCTGCATTGGAGATATTACTTTGTTGTGTGTGAGACATGACAATCACCCAACACACTTATTGCCTTATTTCATCTGTTGCACCACCAGCTCTTCTTAGTGCTGTAGAAGAAGCTGTGTGTGCCCTCTCCACTGATGCAACAGATAAAATAAGGCAAGAAGAATGTTGGGCGATTGTTCAAGTCCTGTCCAAAATTAAATAATATCTCCAGTGCAATGTCAACAGTATTATGCAGTCTTTTTCAGGACATGGGCACAATTGTTCTCCGTGCTGATACAGGAAATGCCACAGTTTACTATCAAATGACATATACAATTCTAAATTGTACAGTCTTCAGGATGATTCCACATACTGCAAGATCAATGAGGATCCTACTAATCCGTTGGGTAGAAATACAGCCCAGCTCCTAAATGCTTCATCTTTAGCTGAAGAAGTTGTGAGAAAACTAAAGTGATGAGGTGTAATTCTATTTTGGCCATATGGGGTACTTAGAATCCATAAACAGATTGTTCTTCTGTGTACAAACATGAGTGATGTTGGGTCTCCCACATACAGTAAAACCTCGTTTTTACATCCCCGCATTTTACGTTTTCCTGCATTTTACGTTCATTTTTGTTGGTCCCAACAGAACCCCTATTCTCTCAATACAATGCATTCCCGCCATTAACATTTCTATGTTTCAACATTTCCTGCATTTTAAGTTTTTTTGCGTTACCATATCACAACTTTTAATGCTGAATTTCATACATATTTATGCGAAAAGAGCATTGCGTTCCAGCTTGTAGCAAACCAAAGAGAAGCCGTCGGCTCATTTCGTCCGGAGTACGAGCTCCTGCCACAAAGGCGCTGTGATACACTCAGTGAAGAGAGTTCGCGCGCTAGCCGCCAGGATCGCTGCAATTGACTTATTGTTTGCATCGAGGCGGTGCTCTACCATTATTACTATGAGACTATAACTTCCATACTTACCGACTTAGTTGGCCAGTGTATGTTGTAATTATTCTCACGGTCGAATAAAACTTCAATTGTTAAAGCCAACAGTTTTTCTTTAACATGTCATTATACAATAGTGCAGGAATTTATATATCATAATCGATTACTGGCTTAAAACAAATTATCAATTAAGAACACATTTAAATTTGATCGCAAGACTAACGTCTGGTTTTGCGACACTGCTCAAAATCAGCCTTGAACAAAGCAGAAAACGTAGTTATTGATGTGACGTAGTGTTAGTGTGGAAAGGAAGATTTCCATTGTTCGTGTGTTAGTCACAGGCGCCTGTTTGGGAATGTATACTGTGTCACTGTCTTCATAATAATCACTATTTGGCTATGGTGATTCTAGTAGCAACCTTCCTTCCGCTCACTGCATTGTATTACAACAGCTTTAATTTGAAATCGTTTTTATAAATAAACACCACTTTTGAACCCAACGTCTCTATAATGGGCTTTCATGAAATGTTCCGCATGAAATATACAAATCTGTGCTAGACGTTAGTTGTCAGTTAGTCTGTCATGATTTCACACGTAAACAATCCTCTTCAAGTACCTTCGTAACTACACGAAAATTTCCACTCTCTTTCTTACCCAGAACGTCCCTGATGTTTCGCGCCTATTATTCAGTTTAATATGACGACAGCTAGCTATAATGCTTTAACCAAGGAGGTTAGAATCACTAACCACCTTGATTTTAACAAATAAGTATTGTGGTTTGCAAGTTTCATTTACGAGAATTTTATAATCATTAAGGTGCCGTACCAATAATATTTCTCACACTAGAAGACTAATCTATTTTTAAATGTTTCATGACAGACTTTTTGCCTCTGTAGTTTACTTACACCGATGAACACGATCGGAACAAAGAGGGAAACTCGAGTGCACATTTGTATAATCATTATGAAATTAAATAAGCCACAGTAACAGCTGCCTTCAAACACAATGTTTGTTTTATTTATCAGTGTGATATTACAGCTGTTGTAACATAACACAGAGCGCAGAATAGTTGCTACTAAAGTCATCATTATCAAATCGTTTAAATTGTCGCAGTTGAAAACAGGACAGTTGACAGATGTTCCGAATCGTGCCAACGTGTCATCGCAAAAAGAACTAGGTGAGTCCTTGTGTCTCTAATTATTAATGCACATTTAATTACTAATTCTGAAACAAAATGCGTCATTAAACTTCACTACCAGGAGTCGTAAATTTTATATTCTACCCTTTCCATAAAATAAGATTTTTCAACCCAACAAGGAAGATGTAATTCTAACAATAATATCGAAAAACTAGTACCGCACCGGAAATAGGAAAACAATCACCAGTTTAGAACGTTCTGTATTAACTTGTCGGTGCCTACAAGGGAAATGAGTAGAAAAGATAGAAAATGTATTTTTGTGGAAGAAAAAATGAGGATTCTACAACGTGTAGATTCACATATTGGATCGCGAGTTCAACTAGCGACGGACTTAGGGCTTTCTACTTCAACCCTGAATTCGATTGTGAGAAATCGGTCCCACATTGAAGCTACTGCAAGACAATGTGGTCCCATGGCAAAAAAAGTGCAAATATATCATCTGCGTATGATGATTTGGATAAACTAGTTGCAGAGTGGTTTGTTAGCACGAGAGCATCAGGAATTCTGCTTGATGGTAATATACTGAGAGAGAAGGCGCTACAATTTGCTGGAAAATGGGGATCACCAACTTCACAGCATCTAATGGCTGGATTTGTAGATTTAAAACTCGTCATAATATTGTTTACAATGAACTGTGTGGTGAAAGATCAAGTGTTGATAGTGGAACAGTAGACCAATGGAAAAAAGAACTGCAAGATATCATTAAAGAGTATGACCCAAAAAATATTTTTAATGTTGATGAAACCGGTCTTTTTTTTTTTATAACATTACCAAGTTAGACCTTATGTTTTAAAGGTGAGAAATGCCAGGGTGGGAAACTGAGTAAACAAAAGATAACTGTTTTGCTAATGGTCAATGCTGATGGGTCTGAAAAATTACCCCCCTTGGTAATAGGTAAATTTAAGAACCCAAAGTGTTTCAAAAATTTGAAAACTCTGCCCACTAATTATGAATCTAACACAACTGCATGGATGACTACTTCAATCTTCACAGCCACTATGCATGCCCTGGGTGCTAAAATGGGGGCAAGAAATCGGAAAATATTACTGATACTTGACAGATGTCCAGCACAGCCTGACAATCTGAAGCTCAGAAATATTAAATTGTTGTTCCTGCCTCCTAATTGTACTAGTGAGCTTCAATCATTAGATCTTGGAATAATCCATTCATTTAAATGGAAATACAGAAAACTGCTTCTCCAGAAGGCTGTATTTATGCATGATAATGGCATGAACGCGAAATCTATGACAATATCACTCTTGGATGCTATGCATTATGTAGCTAAAGCATGGATGGATGTAACACCCTTGACTATTTTCAACTGCTTCAAGAAAGCCGGAATTGAATTTGCAGATAAAACACAGGAGTCACCGGAAGAAGGTTTGTCTGAGCCTCCAGACTTTTATGTGATAGACAAGTCATCAATGTTTCAAGATTATGTTGGTGTTGATGCTTCAGTCATCACATCAGAGGTGCCGACAGTAGACATCACCATTGACAAACATTTTGAGGAAGAGAAGATAGAGCAGGATGGTGAAGAGGACAATGAAGATGATGACCAAGAACCAGTTGTTCCAATCACTAAAGAAGCAATGGAAGCTATTAATATTTTAAGACAATACATAGGTAGTGCATCAGGTGATGATAACACATTTGATGCATTGTATTCTGTGGAGAGACAAGTACAGCTGATTGCTGTTAAAAAGAAACAAAAACAGTTTCAGATTATTTTAAATAGGCAAATGTAAATTCTCAGTCTCATATTTTGAACAATGTAACCATAAAGATAGTAAAAAGAATTTATTTATTTTTATCTTCTTGTGTTTCTTAAATGTTCCTGCATTTTACACTTTCCTGCCTTTTACACTTTTTTGTGTCAGTCTGCTGGAAAGTGTAAAAAGGAGGTTTTACTGTATTATGCTGCTAAACTTGGCAAATGTCCACATCACATCCAGAATTCAGCTGCTTCTTTTAGCACACTGAATACCCTGAGACTCAACATCTCTGATTTGCTAGTAAGTTTTAATGTGGTATCATTATTTACCAAAGTTCCACTTGCAGAGTCTTTATCCTTGATTGATAAACATTTTGATAAACAGATTGTAGTCTTATTCTATCATGTGCTCTCCACAACTTATTTCTTATTCAACAGTGATGTATATGAAAAAACTGATGGAGTAGCCTTAGGTAGTCCACCTATGATAACTAACTTTTTTATGAAGATTTTTGAGGAGAAGGCATGGAGCTCTACAAGTATTAATCCATCAATCTTTTGGTGATATGTGGATAATACACTCATAGTATGGCCTCATGGTAAAGAAAACCTTGACCAAGTTTTGGACGATCTAAATTCGATTAATAAGAATATCCAATTTACTATGGAGCTTGAAAGTGATGGTTGCCTTCCTTTCTTGGATGTGTCGGTTCATTGTAAAACTGATGGTACTATGAGAAATAGTATCTTTCATAAGCCAATACGTACAGATCTGTATCTGCGAGCACACAGCTATTGTCACCTTTACAAATAATGGTATCCTTAATGCAGTTGTACATGGGGCAGAAGATTCATGACAAGGACCATCCACATCAAGAACTTTAGCATCTATAAGAAGTATTTCAAAAAATTTGCTATCCACTGTGGATGATCTGCAAAGACTTAAAATTCAAACCTAAAATGAAAGTTGCACTAGAAGAACCAGAAGATGAAAAGTTCAAGTCAGTAGCCTTCCTACCTTACATTGGTAATTTATCCACAAAAATTGGTTACATCCTCTTGAAAGTCAAAGTTGTTTTTCTGCCAGCACCAGAGCTAACAGTGCCTTTTTGGCTATGTAAAGGATGATGTTGTTTTTTAGTAGGCAGGTATGTATGAAATTCCACATCAAGGTGTACATTTGTATATCAGACGTGTTTAGCGCACACTTCATGAACAATGTGTAGGTCATTGATGATACACTCTCATGCTGCAACCCTGTAAGATAACTCTGTAAGATTTATTTCTGATTTTTTATTTTGCCTGTGTAGGACCGCTTCCTGTAGATCAATTCATGTGTTTGGGTAAGCATTATTCAACTGCGTTATCTGACAGTGCCTAAATCATTTGCAAATAATGCAATAAAACTTCTTTTATTACTCAATCATTTTAGATTTAATTTACATTTCATTATTGTTTTACAAATGGTAGCCAATGTATAGAGTAACTGACTGTATAGTCACAGGTACAACTACTATTTCCAGCTAATGTAGTTGCTGGGCAATGAAATGGTTCAACCCTGAGACTCCATCAAGACATATTTCTTTAATAGAGCTGTACATATCCCAAATACATTTAAGTTGTGTTTGGCCAATAGAGCTTAGTTTGGTGAACACATGAAGATCACATAAATTCATAAGTGATCAATTTTCATTGCGGTATCCAGAAAATCTGAAGTACTGTTTGAAGTGGGTTTGAGAGATAGTAAAATAACTGCCTTTCTTGCTGTGTAATTTCTTTCTTAAAATTAAAGGAACATCAGTATCACCAAAATGTGAGACCCATAAAATTGGGCCTTAGATAAGTTTGACATTGATTAACTGTTTTTCTTTGTAAACAAATGAAGTTCTCCATAAATCCTTCCTGTATAGTTGACATACATTTTTGCTTAATTATTTGTGGAAGGATGTCTGACTAATTCAAATGATATGAGCCACAGTGGAGTGGCCAAGCATTCTAAGGCACCTTGCTGTGGAACATGTGGTTGTTAAGGCCCACAGATTTACCAACATTTGAACACTCAAAGTGATATGAAATGAATGAACAGGTGTACTTGCGTCTGTGTAAATGTGTGGGTGTGTGTGTATTTATTTACCCTCCTTTTTTCCCCCCAAGGTAAGTCTTTCCTGTCCCGGGATTGGAATGACTCCTTATCCACTCCCTTAAAACCCTCATCATTTCCTTTTCCCTCTCCTTCCCTTCTGCCTGACGAAGCAGCTAGGCTGCGAAAGCTTGTGTTTGTGTGTGTGTGTGTCTGTGTGTTTATGTGTTTATTTGTTGCTATCACTGCCGGTGCTCCTTCGCCTGGTAAGTGGAAAATATATATATATATATATATATATATATATATTCTTTGGTTTCTACAAATGTCTGCCTATGTGTGTTTGGATATGGATATGTGTGAGTGTGTGTGTATTTGTTTACCTTCCTTTTTGTCCCCTAAGGTAAGTCCTTCCACTCCTGGGATTGGAATGGCTCCTTTTCCACTTCCTTAAAACCCGTATCCTTCCCTTTCTCCTCTCCTTCCTTCCTCTTTTTCCCGAAGAAGCCACCACTGGTGGCGAAAGCTCAAATGTTTGTGTGTGTGTTTGGTGTTTCTGTCGACGAGCCTGTACTTTAGGTAAGTCAAAAATCTTTATTTTATACCTATTTTCCCACCTGGAAAGTCTCCTTCTATAATATATATATATGTATAGTGTTTTTCCTTTGTCTCTTACAGAATTGTCTTTCTCCGAGAGTCTGTTGTTAATCTTTATTTACCATGTACATGTACATTGTTTATGCTACAATCTATGCTTTTACCAAAGTGATGCTGTATTTATCACTGACATACACTGTGATGGTTGACTTAAGTTTTAACATTGAAATAAATTGGTAGGAAATGAAAAATCAGTAACGAATTTGAAATACTGAAATATTTCTACCATTTTGGGGTTTTGAAATAAATTCAACACCCTGAAACAGTGTAAATGTTTCAATATTTTGAATTTGTAAAATTACAGCCATTAATGTCAACAAGAGGTGTCTGTTATTTTGGATATGTCCAAAAGAACAGACACCATATCAATAATTGAAAATCAGTGAATTGCATGTAGTTAATTTTCTATTTTGGATAAAGAGGCATGTTATTCCAAGATCTAATGGCGGCATGATATTAACACAAATGTTTTGTTATCAAAGTTCAATTTATTAGGTTAATTAATTTACTGAGCAGACAAAGATACATACCAGAACCTTTCAACCATAGCACAGGAACAGTATTAATTATTTACTTCATGGTCAACACAAAATACTTTTGTCACAATTAGTCATCACTTGTTGAAACCAGTGGCATGTACCAAACATTACTCTGTATCCTCTCTTTTTATTGGTTTTAGTTGTTCATTACAACTTTCAATGTATTTTAATAGAATGAACCAGATGAGACATATGTGGCATGTCTGCTGACATATGACAGTCCGTGTCACAGAGAATATCAGTTTAAAAACTGTTATAATTTCCAAGATGTGCAACATATTAAAGTATTTATGGAAATTTTTAGGTGAGTAATATTATGTATTATATGAAATATTTCTGTTATGTATTGAATCTGTAACATCATCCAAGTATAACCATTTTTCTTTACCATTATCATTTAGTCTATCAGCAAAAGTCTCTATACTGAGAAATTTATTGATGAGCAAAATTTTTGTTCTGTTCTCTTGCACTGTAGAAGAAGTTTAATTAGAGTATATAAATCACTTAAATTGGCTGAATTATATATTACTCAGTGTCAGTGTATATCTGCTTCAGAGCAAGATATAGGGAGAGGGGTGGGGGGTCCACCCCTCACCCACCCTCTGAAATAATGAATATAAAGTAGTTTATTTCATTTTATGTTATTTATTTATTTAAGAAATTAATGTTGTATCCCCATTTCATAAATTACAATGCTCATGAGTTACAACACTTAATATTCACTGGGATGAACCTATAACCTGTGAAAAATTCAAAAGTAAAATATTGCTGAGTAATGTAGTTGTTCACAAACATTCTGAATTGCTAGGGTTTCTTGAAAAGAATATGTGAATTACATTATCCTTAAAAATGCAGATGTGATGTTTCCAAAATCACTCTCATATTATCAAAATTTAAAGCCCCACATTCCAGGAAAAAGATTAACAATGTCTTCTCTATATTTCAAAGTGTTACAGAGGTTTTGATGGTTTTGCCACTTTTAGTATACATATCATATTGCAGAAGTTGGTTATGTTATGAATGAAGTTAACCTTGGGATCATACTTCACGATGCCAATGAAACACTAGCAACTTCAGAATGCAGTAACTGGATAAAACTAAAATTTCAACTTCTGTCAGTGACTTGAATCTTCATACCCCTATTTCTCGAAAATCTATGATATTATCATAATTTTTGAAAAGTTTGTCATATCACCATCTCCCAGTTACCTAGTGGTCAGCACAACAGACAACCTAGAGAGAAGGCCATGGCGCTCTCGTGTGATGTCATGCAACATAGGCTGTGCACGCATAGCTGACTGCTACCCTGTCAGCTATGCGTGCGCAGCCTACTATGCATGGCGTCATATGAGAGTGCTGTGGCCTTCTCACTAGGTAGTGTTGGCATGACTCCTAGTAAGCAGGAGACCCGTGTTCAAATCATGACTGTGAAACTTTCCCCATTGATTTATATCCATGCCCACTGGCAGGTAATGTCATTAACTTCTGTGTGTTCTGATTAATAATATCTGCTGGATCAAAAATAAATTATGTCTGTTCTTTTGGACATGTCTGAAAGAATAGAAAATATATGAGAATTGTATCTTAATCTGTGGCAACACTGCTGTGGAGACACTATGCAATGGAATCTACTATTGTCGCTGATAGCATACATTATTGACATACCTACCTTACCTCCAAGCAAATGGAATCGCCCGTTCCACATCAACAGTGTGTGCACAGTCGAGGGAAATATAGTCACTTGTGAGCGAGCTGTCTAATGAAACAGTGTCACTATGTTTTTTCAAACAGGAACAAGAGTTTGATCAAGATTAAATGTGCCAGAGGCAGTACAGCACGACAGTGTTATCAAGGTCTTCAGAAGGCATGCGAGAATTCGGCATTGCCGTAGAGAACAGTGGCATGTTGGATAAAAGCCTTCAACAAAAGTCAGCAAACTGTGGGGTAGAAATGCATTGGGCAGGTCATCCAAGTGTCTCTGCATACTGTTGCAACCAGCTTTGTGAAAGAAGCAGCAGCACTTTCGATGCAACCCACCCATCATCTTGCACGACAATGCACAGGGGCATACAGTGCAAGCTGTGGCTGCTCAGTTTGGTTGATGGGACTGGGAAGTACTGTACCATCTACCATACTCCCCAGACTTAAGTCCTTGTGACTTTGATTTGATTCCGAAGATGAAGGAACCAGTTCATGGCATTCACTTCGGAGCATTTCCAGAGATTTGACAGGCAATAGACCACTCCATACACACCATCAACAGAACAGGCCCTGCTAACAGTATATTACACCTTTCACATCGCTGACAACGGGTTCCACACAATGCTGGTGACTACTTTGAAGGACAGTAACAGGTGAAAACATGAAATGCTTTTGTATTGGTTGTGAATTAATAGTTACCATTATTCAATTTCCGGCCCTTGTATGTGCACACACTTGTGTAAATTGCTCATATGCCATGAGTAATGTAGTGTAATGTGATGATTATAGGCAGGACACAACATCAATAGTATGTGGATAAGTTGAGAATTTGTGTCCGACAGTAACCATGCTAGGGTAGTCCATGAAGTGGTGGTGATCACTATGTTTCAGTGGCATAGTGATCTGTGTGACTGTCTAAGCAGGCGAATCCTGGCTGGGCACAATTTTTTAACTTTTTCCATTGATATATTTCATTGGCCATTGGCAGCTAATGTCATAAATTCCTTGGTGTGTCAGCTTTATTTCACGTGTCTCACATGTTAGTTACATCCATGGTACTGCAATCACAAGAATTGTGCTTAATCTTGTGTAGTTTTCAGTGTGTACATTTCTTACCATCTACTTGTGTAAACATTGAGAAACTGATTCATTACTCCACCATTGCAATGATATGTGATTTGTTTCAGAGTAAAATTTTTATTGAACTACACCCTTCATTTACTAGTAGAAGCTACTGTCACCAATATTTTATTCATGAGACTTGACTTTGGGAGTTGACAGTATTTTTCAAAAATGGGGAAACCCAGAATATAGCTTCAAACTAGAGATAAAAATCCCAGTATGTGCACCCATGTGAAGCTGGAATTCCCATGTCTCAAATATGTCAGTCATAGTTCTTATGTCTTCTACATTCACCTGATGTGTCAGATCTGAAGACATCCATGTAATCCAGCCATGGTGGTGATGGAACCAATCACCCAGTAAAGCAGTTTTTCCTAGTTACACCTCAAATGGAAGTTGACTGTCAGAATTCCACTTTTTGTGTGATAAATTTTGAATTAATCACATCAACACATAATAGAATATCTTTTATAACTTCAGATTATATGTTAAATATTGAATTAAATGAAATAAGTCTGCAATCAGATGTTATTTGCTTGTCTACAGTGCAAATTTACCGTACATTAGTAGGTAGATACAAAGAATGTTATAGCTTATTTTCCCCTGTAGAATGAATGACATATTAAGCAAACTACTCATTGATTGTGTCTAAGCTATTCTTTGTTATAGCCAGTGTCCTAACAGTATTAATATGGAGAAGTAAGCAAGAGAACATAATTAAAATTTGGTGAGTGGAAGGTTGGTGTTATAAATATGATATAAGGAAGTATTGGAAAATGTCAGGATAATGTAGTCTGTAACAGCACTAGGCTATCCAGAAATATCCAAGAATTTGGGTTTGATTTCCAGCCCCACTTATAATTATAAACTATTAACTAACTTAATGCATTTTCTATGAAAATTGAAAGGAATGACTCTGGCTTTGTGTACATGCACAGGAAATAATTAAAGACATATACATAATAATGGAATAAAATTTAATTTAACTGTCATTAATAAAACAAAAAAGAAAAAAGCTCTTAATAAGTGCTATATGCTGCCATTTGTCACAGAAGTTACTTTGAGCAAAAATTGATTAAATGTTCTTAAAATATTATCTTTGATCAGTCCTATTATACAACAATGTGACAAAAGTCATGGGTTACCTCCTAAAATTATGTTGGACTTCCATTAGCTCAGCAAAGTGAAGCAGCTCAATGTGGCATGGATTCTTACTGGAAGTCTCCTGCACGACACTGAGCCACACTGCCTCTACAGCCATCCATAATTTCAAATGTGTTGCTGGTGCAGTATTTTTTGCACAAACTGATCTCTTGACTTTGCTCTGTAGGCATTTGATGGGATCCATGATGGGCAATATGGTTGGCCAAATCTTTCTCTGGAATGCCACCAATACTGACATGCAGAAAAATTTCATTGTTGTTTGGGAACTTAGTCTTTGAATGACTGTAAATCATTTCCAAGCAGTTGAAATAACTGTTTCCCATCAATTATCAGTTTATTTTGTTTAGAGAAATCGGTACATTTTATGTCAAAAAACAACCCACACCATTATATAGCGCCAGCTAGTTGCCCAGTACCTGTTGACAATAGGGGTCCATAGCTTAATTGAGCCACCCCCGTAAACCACAGACATTGCCGAGGTGGGGTGGCTTGTGTGCCTCAGTGATACAGATAGCCATACCATAGGTGCAACCATAGTGGAGGGGTATCTGTGGAGAGACCAGACAAATGTGTGGTTTCTGAAGAGGTAGAGCAGCCTTTTGAGTTGCTACAGGATCAACAGTCTGGATGATTGACTGAGATGGCCCTGTAAAATCAGCTAACTTTGCTTTGCCATGCAGTTACTGTGAATGGCTGAAAGCAAGGGGAAACTACAGTCATTAATTTTTCTGAGTACATGCAGCTCTATTGTTTGAATATATGATGATGGCATCCTCTCAGGTTCCGGAGGTAAAATAGTCCCCTGTTCAGATCACTGGGCGAGACTACTCAGGAGGATGTCATCATCAACAAAAGCAAAACAGGCATTCTAAGGATTGGAGCATGGAATTTTTTTAACCCTTAATTGGGTAGGTAAGTTAGAAAATTTGAAAAGAGAAATTTACAGGTTGAAGTTAGATATGGTGGGGATTAGTGAAGTTCGGTGGCAGGATGAACAGGATTTTTGGTCAGGTGAGTACAGGGTTATACAAAATCAGGTGGTGGTAAAGCAGGAGTAGGTCTGATAATGAATAAGAAAACAGGAATGCGGATAAGTTACTATGAACAGCATAGTGAATGCATTATTGTAGCAAAGATAGACACAAAGCCAACATCGACCACAGTAGTACAAGTTTATATGCCAACTAGCTCTGCCAATGATGAGGAGATGGAAGAAATTAATCAGACCATTAAAGGCGAGGAAGACTTAATATTGTGATTGGGGACTGGAACTTGGTAATAGGAAAGGGAAGAGAAGGAAATGTTGTAAGTGAATATGGACTAGGGAAAAGAAATGAAAAAGGAGGTTGCCTTGTAGAATTTTGTGCAGAGCACAATCATCATGCAAGAAGATTATATACATGGAAGAGACAAGGAGAGACTGGGAGGTACTAGATTGACTTCATAATGGTAAAGGAAAGGTTTATAAACCAGTTTTTAAAGAGTAAGACATATCCTGGGGCAGATATAGACTCTGGCCATAACTTATTGGTTATAAACTGTAGATTAAAATGTAAGAGATTGCAAAAAGGTATAAAACTGAGATGGAATCTGGCCAAATTGAAGGAACCACATCTACATGGGATACTCTGCAAATCATATTTAAGTGCCTGGCAGAGGTGGTTGAGAGTTTCATAGAGAGCATTAGACAAGGATTGGCAAAAACAAGGGAATGTAATACAGTGGAAGAAGAATGGATAGCTCTGAGAGATAGAGTAGTGGAGACCGCTGAAGTGCATATAAGCAGAAGGACATGGCTGTATAGAAATTCTTGGATAACACAAGAGATTACAGAACTTAATTGATGAAAGCAGAAAATATAACAATGCATCAAGTGAAGCAGGCAAAAGAGAGTACATACGTCAGAAAAATGAGGTTGATAGGAAATACAGACTGGCTACACAAGAGCTGCTTGAGGAGAAATGCAAGACCGTAGGATAATTTATAGCTAGGGGAAAGATAGATACCACCTACAGGAAAATAAAAGAGACATTTGGAGACAAGAAAAGCAGTGATATGAATATCACAATCTCAGATAGAAAAACAGTACTAAGCAAAGAAGGGAAAGCTGAAAGATGGAAGGAATATATAGAAGGCCAGTACAAGGGAAATGAACTTGAAAGCAGTATTCTAGAAGTGGAAGATGAAGTAGAGGAAGATGAAAGAATATAGTGATTCCAATTCCTAAGAAAGCAAGTGCAAACAAATGTGAAAATTACAGAACTATCAGTTTAATAAGGCATGGTTGCAAAATACTAACAAGAATTATTTACAGGCAAATGGAAAAACTGTAATTCGACCTTGGGGAAGATCACTTTGGATTTAGGAGAAATGTAGGAACATGCAAGGCAATACTCACATAATGACTTATCTTAGAAGATAGGCTAAGGAAAGGCAAACCTATGTTTTTATCATTTGTAGATCTCGAGAAAGCTTTTGACAATGTTGACTGGAATTCACTTTTTCAGCTTCTGAAGGTAGCAGGGGTAAACTATAGTGAGCAAAGAGTTGTATGCCACTTGTACAAAAATCAGACAGCAGTTATTAGAGATGAAGGACATGAAAGGCAAGCATTGGTTGGTAAGGGGGTGAGACAGGGTTGTAGCCTTTCCCTAATGCTGTTCAATCTGTACACTGAGCAAGCTGTGAAGGAATGTGAGGATAAATCTGGAGAGGGAATTGAAGTCCAGGGAGATGAAATGAAAACCTTGTGGTTTGCTGATGACATAGTAATTCTGTCAGAGACAGCAAAGGACCTGGAAGAGCAATTAAACAGAATGGATAGTGTCTTGAAATGAAGGTATAAGATGAACATTAAAAAGAGTAACCCAGTAGTTTAGTCCCCTTTAAACACCCAACAACAAATCATGCACTGCTGAAGGAATTAAATTAGGTAATGAGACAATAAAAGTAGTAGATGAGTTTTGTTATTTAGGTAGCAAGGTAACTTCTGATGGCCGAATTAGAGAAGATATAAAATGCAGAATGGCTATGGGAAGAAAAGCATTTCTGAAGAAGCGAAATTTGTTGACATACAATATTACTTTAAATGTTAGGAAGTCCTTTCTGAAAGCATTTGTCTGCAGTGTATCATTGTATGGGAGTTAAATGTGGATGATGAGGAGTTCTGACAAAAATATGGTAGAAGCTTTCAAAATGTGATACTACATACAAATGATGAAGATTTGTTGGGTTGATCAGATAACTAATGAGTTGGTGCTCAACAGAATTGGGGAGAAAAGGAGTTTCTGGCATATCCTGACTAAAATAAGGGATAGGTTGTTGGGACATTTTCTGAGACATGATGGAATTGTCAACTTAGCATTAGAAGGTAGTATGTGGGGTGAAAATTGTAGAGAGAGATGGAGGGACGAATACAGTAAACAGTTTCAGAAGGATGTAGGTTGCTGTGCATATTCTCAGATGAAGAGGCTTTCACAGGACAGGGTTGCATGGAGAGCTGCATCAAACCAGTCTGCAGACTGAGGACCACAAGAATAACAACAGCTTCATGGGGTTCACACCACACTTTAATCCTGCTGTCAGTTCCTACCATCTGACAGTGGGACTCATCTGATGATATTATGATTTTCCAGTCTTCTAGGGCCCAGCAGTTATGGCCATGAGCCCAGAAGAGGTGCTCAGATGATGTGCTCTTAGGAAATGTACTGTAATCACTCATCTGTAAATCAATGCAAAATTGCACTGCACTGCCTTAACAAATATGTTTGTCTTACATCCCACATCGATGTCTGTGACTATTTCACTCTGTGTTGCTTGTCCTTGATCTCTGACAACTCTTCACAAATGCTGATGCTCTCTGACATTAAATGAGAGACATTGGCCACTGCATTGTGCATGTTGAGAGGTAATTCTTTGAAATTCTGTGTTCTTGGCACTCTTGGGGCAATGTGTATCTCATAATATTGAATTCGATATTTCCAAAAGTATACAACTACCTTTCCATGTTCAAAGTCTGTTAATTCCTATTGTGTGACAATAATCATGTTGGTAAGCTTTTTACATAAATCACTGGAGCTCTGCCAACACTTTTATACTTTGTATACACAGATACTACTGCCATATGTATCTGTTAATGCTGCTATCCCATAGCACTTCCTTGTGTGCAGTTTTCCATAGTTAATCTCATAACTCACCAAAAATTCACCATTACTGTGAAAGTTAAACAGCATTAAAATAAATTTTACTATATTTTGACAACACTTTGAAACATGCCCTCTAAGTTTTAAATGTGCTTAATGAATCCATGAAATCATAAGGTTAAAGCACACATCTCCAAGCCTGATCTGTGCAGAACTGGTCAGAGCTGACACTGTAGAAATCGAAAAAGTGAGACTGATAACCCAGTAGTTTAGTCCCCTTTAAATACCCATCCCAACAGAAAAAGTGAAAGAGTTTGTCAGCACCTATATTTTGATGTGAAAATTTTTAATTGGCAAGAACACTGACAATTTCTTGAAACAGCTCCTGTTCATTATTCGGGTGCATAAATATCACAGAAATCATGCAGCTCACTGTATTATTGTATTTCAATTCCATTGGTCAGATAGAGATATGCCCATTGAGTAGCCTTGAGAAGTTTTATGGATATACAGTTGTAGTTCAGGCAAGCAAATATATCAATGATTCCTAGTAAGCAGTTGTAAAATTCAATAATAATATAAATCTAGCAGGGTTAAGAATAACATTATATTTTATAACTGTAGCAGACCTCTCCGAAAGATCAAAGCACTGCAACAACTGATGGAAAAATCAAGAATAAGAACTTCTGAAAACCATCTGTCACAGATATCACACTTGACAATGTGTAATGATCACATTGCTTCACAATGATGCTTATTTATTATATCCTTCCAAAAACAGATATTTTATAGAGCTGTAAAGAAGTGACTGCAAAATATTATGTGGTTGCAGGAATATGTGTCCTGTTTAATAAACTTAGATGTGCAGCTGAGACTGTACAGTATCTTATATTCAGACCAAATTATGCAGCTACATGAAGCCATGGCAAGTATGACTAGTATGGCTTGAGAGAGAAAAAGATGACAGACTACTAGCAGAACATAATCTGATATTGAATCACCTTACTGCCAAACAAAGTTTAGAAAACTTTCGTTTTATCCATAGTATCCGGTAATTAAAGAAGAAACTACTTTAAGAAAGATATCAGTAGCTACTTTTTCCACATATCATTTCTAAAGTAATATTATATATGTCAGAGATCAAATTTTAGATTATGAGGGGGAAGGAGGGGTGGTTCACACACCATCTCCGTGAAGTATTCATGTCCTCTTTACTTACGCTGCAACCTGTCAGTCATACAAAAGTATCAATTATGCATATATAAATGTAAACTGTATATAACTGCATTATAACTATATTATAATATAGCTATACATCTATAAGTTCCCAAGTTTTCAGCAGTAATTTATTTAAGACAAGTGTCATAAACGTAATAACACATACATCCAAGATGATTTATGATGATGATTGTCTTTAGGCTGCACTGAAGTGTCTGAGTCATTTCTTCAAAAACAGCAACAAATGATGCATTGTAAACACTTTCAGGTACAAATGATGATGGATTTATCACTTAATTTATTATAGCATAACTAATTCTTTCTTATTGTACTGTAATAAATAACAGTATAGGATACATTCTAAAAAGTATGGTTTGAGAGCAGTGCTCAAAAACTCTGGCTACATTAAAACTGATGAAGACAACATAACATATAGAGGAACAGACATAAAGAGTACACATATCAGAAAGGGTTTTGCATCAGCCATCAAACATAATTTCTCTGTTATTCTACACTATGTCAAACTGCCATTTATAAAGCAATACATCTTCTGATTTCTTGCAAAGCAAACCCAGTGAATCACTTCTTTTGTATTCATAAAAAATCTAAAATGACTTTTCTTGCAGTAAAACCATTGTGTAGCAATCTCCTTCCATAAAGAGTTGCACAATCTCTTGCATGAATGCAAGCTTGCACTCTATTTTCTATGCTGCCCATTATTTCATTTAACCACTCTGGTCTAATTTAGCCTATTCTTTAATAGTAATCCTGCTTATCTCCTGGAAATTTCATGGTTGTTCAGGACATGCTGGTACACTTCTTTTCAATAAATTCTGACCATTTTGAACTGGATTTATATGGGAGGAACATGCATGTCAATGCATTTGAGCAATATTGGCACAATTGATGAAACCATTGAGGATTTCTTCATGATGGTCTCAAGAGATGTAACCCATGAATCCAAATTCTTCCCCAGAATGTTGATGAAAGAGTTCAATGATGGGTTGGAGAATGTTATGCTTGAATTGTGGAACCTTGGACTTGCCCTCAATGGGAACAATGGCATCCAAATTCCTGACATGATACCATCCCAAAACATCATTCATCTGCCACCTTTCTATACTCTATTGGAAATATTAATCTGGCCTTCAGCATAACCACATTTCCTGAAAATATATTGGTAGCAGTCACCTGGTATCAGTCATATGTGGCAATTATTCTGTGAAGACAACTTTGTTCCAGTTTGCCATAATCCATTCTTGATTATTTTTGGCCTACATGTACCATGTGATATGATATCTAGGTTTAATAGCCAATACTCTAAATGGGTATCTAAAATAAAGAGTCCATTTTCTAATGTATGGTTCAACACTTGTCTCCAGGTGGCCCTCACAAAGTCATTGTTTATGGAAATGGCAGAGTGGTCAGGGTTCCTTCAGATGAGAAGTCACAGATGCCGGTCAACATCCTACAATTGTTTCCCTAGGGTGACAAGTATCAAGCAATGCATGAACACTAGCTGTAGTTTTAAAGCAATTCCAGGTCCTTACAACCTCACCTTTACACATGACTATTCACCTTGTACCATCTTTTGATGAAAGTTCTTGTTGACATAAAGCAACTATTCTTGTCTGATCAAACATTGATATTCTTCTTCTTGTCATCAGATAACATCCATACAATGTCTAAAATGCCCTAATATGTTCCTGCTGTGTAGTAACAGAACATGCAAATGTTACCACCTCACTCACATTCTAACAAAATGGGTATACTCTCAATAGATGGGGATAATGGAGATATAGGCAAGTCTGATTACATTTTATGACACTTCAGAGAACCAAGATTTTTTAATCATGCCAAGGCATGTCCAGCAGTAATGTGTGTCTGGCATATAAAGGTCACATAATTGTTTTTATTTGTGTATTTTCATGGGCATAACCATATGTAGCAATCAATTGAACACACTTGTTATGTAATACAAAGCAAACTAGATATTTTGTCACTGGTAGAACATTGCCTGTATAATGCCTGGAAAATGTTGTTCATAAAGCAAGAATCTTTGACTCTCTAACAACATCCTGGGATCCTGCTCTAAAACCTGCAGTCAATTGGAATTGACATAGCAGCTGCAAGTATACGTGATTATGGGCAGAGGAAACAAACAAAGAACTGGCGGCAGCACAAATTTTAATTCAATGCTTATGCTTCACCTTTAACTTTAAACAAAAATGACTCTGAGGACAATATTGCAGAGCTATCTTGTCAAGGATTTATGTACAGGGTGTCTCACTAAATTATTTCACTATACATATCTCTGGAACTACAATAGATATTGAAAAATGACTTCATAGTCACAAACGTATGGTAGGGGTTTATGAAAGTAAGGACCAACTTAGTGGAGACCTTTACTCCAGGATGAGCAAGATTGTGTAATTTATTAAAGATCTCATGCCTGAGGCAGTGAGGAATGTAGGGGCAGAGCATCTCCGTGGACTCGTTGCACCAAACCTCGCCCGATACACCAGGGAAGGTGGTGTGGATAGATCACAAAGAAGAGGAAGAGTCCTGAATGAGTTGCAGTTAACATCATCAGCCGCTTGAAGAGTGGCAAGCTGAGAGAGGTCCATGAGAGAAGAAATTGCATCAATACATGAGAGGAAATTGGCAACAATATTGTCCACACCCTTGATGTAGCAGACATCAGTGTTAAATTGAAAAATGTAGTCAATATAGCAGAACCGACGGGGAGGAGTGTCCACTGGAGGGTTAGTGATAGCAGCCACAAAAGGTTTGTGGTGGATAAGAATATAGAAAGAACGGCCATCTGTGGCAGAGTGGAAGTGTTTTATGGCCTCATAGATGGGCAGGAGTTCTCGATCAAATGCAGAGTATTTCTTCTGAGCATTGTTGAGTTTATTTGAGAAAAATTGCAAAGGAGACATGACATCTTCAAGGGACTGGCTGAGGACTGCACCGATGGCAGTGTCACTCACATCAGGATGCAGGTGAGCAATAGTGACAGCTCAAGCAAGTAGATCTTTCAGAGTTGAAAATGCCTAAGACATAGCATCTGTCCATAGAACAGAGCAATCGCCAGAGTTGTGTTTATCAGCTGGGGCATCTGTAAGCTTGACTTGCAGTTTATCAGCGCCAGTTAAGTTAAATGTAATTAATGGTGCCAAGGAAACACTGTAAGTCTTTGAATGTTGTTGGAGGTGGCAAGTTCCTAACGTGGTCATTCCTATCGGGGGGGGGGGGGGGGGGGGGAGCGTGAATCTGAGGAAAAGCACTGAAGTCTGATATAGTTGGCGTTTGTAGTCATTAAGTTCTATGCCAGCTGCATCCAGAGTGTCAAGAAGGATTTGTAAATGTTTCTTATTCTCCTCAACTGAGTTACTGAATATTAAAATGTCATCAAGTTATGCAAAACAAAACTTCATGGGAAATAATATCTCATTGATCAACTGCTGCCAAGTCTGAGTGTTGTTTTTAAGGTTGAAAGCCATGAACCGGTAGTGGAATAAACCTTTGGTAGAAGTGATGGCAGTCTTTTCAGTGTCTGCAGGAGCCATAGAAATTTGGTGGTAAGCACATTTACAGTCCACAACTGAGAACACTTTTGCAACTGCCAAAGTCTGTGTGAAATCAGCAATGTTCGGAATAAGATAATTGTCCATTAGGTTGCGAGCATTGAGCTGGCAGTAATCTCCGCACATACACCAAGAACTGTCATGCTTAGGCACTAAGTGAATAGCAGAAGACCAGCTTGTAGATGAGGGCTCAATGACAGCCAACTTTAAGAGGTCTGCATTCTGTTCTTTGATGGCCTCCAATTTCTCCAGGCTGAAACGGTGCGGCTTGCTAGAGATGGGAGGACCATCAACAAATCAACAAGCTGTAGTTTGTGAACTGTGTCGTTTGTAACCACTGGGACACCATGAGAAGCGGCAGGAAGGCTGCCGGGGAAATTACAGTTCCAGCCATGTGTTTACTTGGGTGAGCCACAGGCATCCTGGGGCAAGATGGCGTTGTGTAAGAGTTCCTCAGGTGGCCACTAGCTGATGGAAGCACATGCATCGCACTAGCATACTGCTCGATTGGTGGAGCAGAGGCAAGTGATGATCATGAGGTGCAAAGAAGGAGGAAGTGTTAGAGGCAGCTATCAGACTGGGACATTGCACAGGCTCAGCATCCAAGCCAGTTCCAGCCATGTGTTTACTTGGGTGAGCCACAGGCATCCTGGGGCAAGATGGCGTTGTGTAAGAGTTCCTCAGGTGGCCACTAGCTGATGGAAGCACATGCATCGCACTAGCAGACTGCTCGATTGGTGGAGCAGAGGCAAGTGATGATCATGAGGTGCAAAAGAAGGAGGAAGTGTTAGAGGCAGCTATCAGGCTGGGACATTGCACAGGCTCAGCATCCAAGCGAGGCATTGGCATTGAAACAAAGGTCAGTTTACAAACATCTGCATAAGAGCAGTGTGGAGGGAGAGAACTGTCACAAATACTATTTACCCTGTGCACGGGTGCGATGGCACTGGGAACACTTTTTGAGGTGACACTCATACTAACCTTGGAGTGAATGTCCTTCCAACTTGACTGCAGAGACAAAAGTTGGTGAATAGCAGATGCCAACTGTTATTACATGACTGTGAGGTGGTGGACTTTGTGCTCATTTTCCCAACACAGACAGAGCACAGTTGCTCAACCACTTCGTCAAGAGTAAATTGGATTGTTTAATGGTATTGAAGCACCCGTGAACAGCATCTTCTTTTTTATGGCACAATTTTATCATTGTTCATATTTATGACACAACTTTGAAAACAGATCATTGAACGTTTCAATAGTTTGAAAACACTCACAAACAATCGGTGTGTTAGAAGGGCAAGAGTTAGAGCTCAACAGAGCACAAGGAAAATGAATGTTTGTGGGGTGGTGAAGCATTGAACTTCACACAACATCCAGAGAAAGTTTTGATGAGTTAAGAAGTCCATGCCTAAAATAGGTTCTGGCACATCCACTACCAAAACGTTCCACAAAAGTTTACACTTAAGTGACAAGCAAACAGCAAAAGTCATTGAACCTGCACATGGCAGCTGAGAGGCATTGACAGCATGAAGTGTAGCACTGTGAGGGCAGAGAGGACAGGTAGCCATTGAAGTCGGTAATAGGGATATATCATCACCAGTGTCAGCAAGGAAACGAACATTTGAGGCACAGTCACATATGTACAAACGATCATGTGATGTAGAGAAGTCACTAACAGAATGAAACACATGCAGACGCCCATGAATGTCTGAGCAGAAGGTGCCACCTAAAGCATCCTGCACTTGGAATTTGGGTCGTGACATGGCAAACAGCACTACACTACCGAACCGGCTGTGGAAGTAGCAGTAAGGGTAATACAGAGCTTGCTCCTGCGAGAAGTGAATGAGCAGTGGTGGGCCATCCTCAGTGTCAGAGGAGCTGCTTGCAGGTAGGGCTGGTGGGCATGGCGGTGATGGCAAAACTGGAACTCGGTCTGTGTGCATGCAGATGTGGATGCCTGGTTGCTTACTAGCAGATTGTTTGTTGCGTGAGCGGTCCCATGTAGCAGCGGGTGTGTCCTTGCATGTCATGTATGTTGACAATAAGACTAGGCAGCACCAGAGATGTGACAGCTTCTGGCCCCTAATGTATTCCTCATGGATTATGTGTCTGATAGTATTTTCTGTAAGTGACCCCTCAAAGGATTGTTTGTTTGATGATGGAATACCAGTCAGTCACTGCAGGAAAGGTCACAAGGTCGCAGATCAAATCGACGTGTGTGTGAAGGTGAGTGATGTGGCACAAGCAGCGAGTTGAGTCGTCAAACGAGTAATGATCGAATATTTGTTCAGCCAAGACAAACAATGTCGTGCAAGCCTCAGAGGAGAAAGGTGGTAGCTTAGGAATGCAGCCAGGTGGTGGCAACGGAGAAGCCTCCGGAACATCAGTAGTGGTGTTGGCGTCGACTTCTTGTGGCATCGCAAGGTAGCTCGATGCACTTGTTGTTCCTGGTGGAGCCTCAAAGAAAGCGATTGGGTCGCAGCAGGTAGAGGCGAGTGATGCAGGCAACTGGCATAGAAGAGACACCAGTTTGTGCTATGAAAGTGGGAGGATGCACAAAAGGGTGTGGTCAAGAATGTTCTTGTGTGTCAACAGTGTGGTACAGCGGAAGTGATTGTTGAACATGCAATGTGGCAGACGTGATGTGGAAAACACAAAGGACACACCAGCACTTTGAGAATTTTTAAAGTTCATGTCACCAGTGACAGAGTGAGCAGATCTCTTCGGGAAGTCACTAAACACATTTGGTGGTGTAGACTGCAGAAAGTTGGCCAACATGTTGCTAACATAATCCAACTCTACTGGAAGGGCACAAAAAGGGTCATCTGTGACACATGAAAATTGCTCATAATTAATCAGGCAGTTTATGCATGAACTGTGGTGAATTCCACGAGAGACGAGCCCAAATGCAGTAGCTCTGACAAAATTATTAGAAGCAAATGCACTTCGTTGGTGGAGCACGTCTTCAGTAGAAGGATACACATACATGCTAGGCAGGGTTGTTGCTGGTCTGAAATTCAAATTTGGTAAACTCATGAAGTTCATTGCTTGTGAAACTTGAGAGTTCAAAGCACACATGTTGTGTGGAACACAATTGACACTGTTCATAGATGAAACACTTGAAAAGACAAATGGCGAACCGAGGCCTGAGTCCATTAAGTTCCTTGCAGCACAGGAAGCACTCGGTGTGCCAAACAAGTCCTGCAAGAATTCATTCTGCGAATATAAATTTGAACCACTAGAAGAGGAATACACTGAATTCATCAAGATGAAGTTGCTGCAGCTTGAAATCCAGCGGGAGGTGGCACTGTCGTAGTCATTGTAGTGACTATTGAGACAATGACTTCCATATTTCACAGCAAAATTCCACATGTAAACTTGATGCCACTGCACAACTTGCGTAAATCGGTGGTGTACTCTACTTCGGGTTCACCAGTATGGGTGTGGCGTGAGGTTTTTGCCCCAATAATAACCACATGTACTGTAACTCACACTTTATTACTAACAGTACAAAGACTACAGCCAGACTGACTATTAATATGACTGGCAACCCCAAGAAGCTGTGGCACAAAAGATGCCAGCTGTAAAGATATGTCACACATTATTTGGTTGATTTGATGATGGAGTGGTCACAACAAGTCTTAAAAAAGTTAGTGTCTAAAACAGAATTAAAATGGTAATCAATTGAAAACAAAATTGAAGATAAATTTTTGAAAAAAGTATTTCTTAGCAATCTGCCTATTTGCAGAAATCACAAAGAAAGCTTCTTGTTGTTTAGCTTACATCAGCACTTTTTCTGTATGGTCACAGGATACACATCAAACACCTTAACCAGTATTTTCTTGGTTTTGAATGTCAGTATTGTTCAGTGAAGTACAAGCAGTGACAATCTTGGGAAGTTTCAATGGTGTCAAAAAGGTCTTTTGCACTGTATGGCCTGTTCCAACAAAACGAAGTTTCCTTCTTGCTTTCTTCCTTTTCAGTGTGTTCTTCTTTCTCATGCTTCTACAGAAGTTGCTTTATGTAGGGTCTGCTATTTAAATAAATGTTAAACAACTATATCAAATAAGTAGACCAATTAATATTAAAAAGTTACATATAATAGAACTGGAATTGACTTTGGGACATGGACAGTAAGAAGGACTGGTTGTTGCATGTATGTCACATTGTAGGATCAGTGTAGGTCAACCAATGTGATTTCAGGCTGACTATCTGTCCACCATGAGGCAGTGAGCTGTCCCCCAGCAGCCACCCAGACAGCTAGACAGCCACTCAGCATTTATTCAGGCTTACCTTGATCATGTGACATGACATATGTGCCATATATTGTTCTTGTTGGCCTTGTTAGGGTTTAAATAACATACTGTTTTAACTTACCCTGATAAATGCATTGTCATTTTAGTGTTATTCACTAACTTTGATTCTTCAAGAAATTTCTAACTACTGCACAAGGGCAGATTCGGGGGGTGGGGGGGGGGGGGGGGGCACAGGGGCACAACGAAAAATGAGAGAGAGAGAAGAGGGGGGAGAGAGATGGTGAGGAAGGGAGGTAGGAAAAGAGTCTTAGCATTAGAATAATTAAGTTTTACTTATGGGCAGCATGTAATTGTGAGTTTAAACATGCAAAATCCCTGTAATTAATATAACGTAATTTGACATTTTGTGTTATGTTTCCATTTAATTGCTTCTTACTCCTTTTTTGTCAGTAATTTACGATAAAAATAAATGACCTTGTCATCTTGGAGAATCGGGTATCTGCCGGTAATCCGTGTTGTACTAGCGCGGAAGTCGGATGTAGCACCTCCCACAGCACCAATCAATGGCAGAACGCCTAGCCACCACAGACAGGCATAAATACTGGATGCGTTCCACATTGGATTCAGCTTCAGGAAGCACCTGATGAAGATCGTGAGTAACGCGATTGAAATATCATGCTAGTACGACGCGGTTTACCAGCAGAAACCTGATTCTCCAAGTTGCCGGGAAAGCCTTAATATGTAAATGAAAGTTGTTTATTGTTTCATGATTGCTTGGGAGATAAATGAGCTATTGTGTATGTTTTACTCATACCTAAATAAAGTTAAGGATTTAACTATGTCAGAAAGACTATGGCATTCAAAGGCTGCGTTCAGGCTGGCGCATTCAGATGTTTTCAGTAAATGGTTTATCTGATTCTTTTCCTATACGCTAAGAAATGGTACTCCCAGCCGAGTATAAACATTTTTATTTGAAGCTACAGGTTTCTATTTTCCAGTTATTGGAGCAAATTAGAAATTTCAATGGCATTTTTCCACATATCACATACAAAGGATTTTCATGGTAGTAGAAATTCTTCTTGAAACATAGTCAAGTGTAATTTTCAGAATCAAATTTTCACACTGCAGTAGAGTGTTCACTGACATGTAACTTCCTGGAAGATTAAAATTGTGTGCTGTATCTGGGATTTGAACCTGCAACCTTTGAGTTTTGTGGGAAGTAGTGTACTGTCTGAACTATCCCGACACGCTTCACAGTCCGTCGTCACAACTTTACTTCTGCCTGTTCCTTGCCTCCTATTTTCCAAACTTCACAGACATCCTCCTGCTAACCTTGCAGGACTAGCACTCCTGGAAGAAAAAATGTGGTGGATACATGGATTAGCCACAGCCTAAGGGGTGTTTCCAGATGTGGAGTGCTAGTCCTGAAAGATTCACAGGAGAACTTCTGTGAAGTTTGGAAAGTAGGAGGTGAGGTACTGGCAGAAGTAAAGTTTTGTGGACGGACTGTGAACTGTGGCAGAATAGCTCAGATGGTGGAGCACTTACCAGCGAAATTAGAGGTCACAGGTGCGAATCTGGCCCACAATTTTAATCTGCCAGGACGTTTCAAATGTAATTTTGTTGATCGCGAAAGCTTTCTTGAAAACACATCTTGTTTTGCATAGCAAATTTACAGAAGAAGACATTGATTCAGTACAATGCAAACACAGGAAATCTGATTTTAGGTTTTGAGGTGATATCAAACTTAGCGCGACATACTTGTATTTACTGGCTGTTTGTACCTGATCCATAATTGGGTGACCTTTTAGGATACTCTATTTTTCCAGTTTGGTAATTGACACAGCTAGTCTGGTTACCGTACTGTTCATTCATGGTAAGTTTAATAATTTATCAAACCATGTGCACCCCATTGGGAATGGCTGTATGATCTGGAACACATCATTGTGGATTACATGGCCACTCCCACCAGAGGTCTGAATCCTCCCTTGGACATGGATGTTTGTATTGTCCTTACAATAAGTTAAAGTGGATTGTAAGACTAGGGACCAATGCCCTTAGCGGTTTGTTCCCTTCGGATTACAAACATATGAACTTTTTTTAAACAATGTGTCCTACTTCATTTTTGTACTGTCACCATTAAGTCATTTGGCTCATTTAATATGTTCAAAATATTTTTAAACCATATTGTACAACTGCTTGAATTTTGAAGTGGTCAAACTCATTAAATCTTATAGTCCAGTTATTCCAAAGTTGTAAGTATGTAGAGAAACATATGCCAATTTCACATGGCTTCTTCTGTATAGGGAAGCTAAGAATCAGTTACATATTCAATTAAATTCAGAGCCTGAATGCCCAGTGTTGGCAAGTGCTTCATCCTTTCTGATGATGAAAGATGAAACAAGTAAGCCCCCAGCTGAACACAAGGCATTCAAGCTCGTGATGCAGAAGCTAATAGTGCATTGATAGTTAGATGGAAGTAAATTATCCACGTCGGAGTGGCTGAGCACATTGAGGCGCTATGTTCCAATGCGGGAGGCCATTCCCCGTCGGGGGTTCGAATGCCCCCCTATGGCATGGATGTTTGTGCTGTCTTTAGTATAAGTTATTTCATAAGTAGTTTGTAAGTTTAGGGACTGATGACTGCGTAGATAAGTCCCATAAGCTTAACAAACATTTGAACATTTTTTGAAGTAAATTAAAAAGTTTTTTCTAAGAAGCTTTGGAACATATTTTGTGTGTTCCTTATAGCAGTTATATAGGTCAATAACTGTAATAAAATTTATTATTATATATATAAAATAAAGATCGTTTAACTTACCCAAAGCACAGGCTCATTGACAGATACAAATACACAAATAAAAACACCCACATACACAAAGATTCAAGCTTTTGCAACCGTTGGCCACTTCACCAAGAAAAGAGGAAGGAAGGTGGGGAAAAAGGAAAGAATGCAGGTTTTAAGGGAGTGGATGAGGAGCCATTCCAATCCCAAGAGTGGAAAAGTAAACAAGCACACACACACCCACACATATACACACCCAATACACCAAGTCAGATATTTGTAGAAAGCAAAGAAGTTGCACAGAGATACCAGTTGAGGCAGAGGCTCTGTCCAGAGCACCGAGGCAAAGATTTTATAGAATGGTGGGCAAGAATTTGAATTTAGTGGAGGTTGAGATGAGGTGGGCAACCGGAAGAGAGAATATACTGAAGGACAAGTTCCCATCTCCGGAGGTAACAGGTTGGGTAAGAATTTCAGGCGGTCAAGAAAGTGGTTGGTGTCTATGATAAAGGATGGGAGTCTGCACATAATGGATCAAAGGTGTTGGTCTATATAGGCAGAGCTTTGTTCTGCGGGGCTTCATAAGTACTTCCTAAGATTCACAAACCTAGTCATCCAGACCAGCCCATTGCGGCCAGTTACAAAGCCCCCACAGAACGAAGCTCTGCCTACATACATCAACACCTTCGACCCATTATGTGCAGTCTTCCATCCTTCATCAAAGACACCAACCACTTTCTCAACCGCCTGAAATCCTTACCAAACCTGTTACCTCCGGAAATCATCCTTGTAACAATTGATGCTACTTCCTTATACAGAAACGCATGCCTAGGGCCTCACTGCAGTGGAGTATTTCCTTTCACACCGACCACCTACAACTCTACCTAAAACCTCATTCCTTATTACCCTAGCCAGCTTCGTCCTAACCCACAACTTCACCTTTGTGTGCCAGACATACCAACAACTAAAGGGAACAGCCATGGGAACCAGAATGGTCCTCTCATACACAAACTTATTTATGGGACACTTAGAGGAAGCATTTTTTGATACCCAAGCCTGTCAACCCAAAGTTTGGTATAGATTCATTAAAGACATAGTCATGATCTGGACTTACAGTGAAGAAGAACTCCAGAATTTCCTCTCCAACCTGAACTCCTTTGGTCCCATCAAATTCACCTGGTCATGTTCCAAATCCCATGCCACTTTCATCGATATCAACCTTCATCTGTCCAATGGCCAACTTCACACATCTATCCACATCAAACCCACCAATAAAGAACAGTACCTCCATTATGATGGCTGCCATCCATTCCACATCAAACGTTCCCTTCTCTATAGCTCAGGTCTTTGTGGCAAATGAGTCTGATCCAGTCCCGAATCCCCAGTACATAAATAACATAATAACAGCTTTCACATCCCACAGCTATCCTTCCGTTCTGGTAGAGAAGCAAATTGTCAGGGCCACTTCCTCATCCCTCCAAACCCAAGAACCTTTCACAGAAGAACCCTAAAAGTGCCCCTCTTGTCACCGAATACTTTCTGGGACTGGATCGGACTCTGAATATGTCTCTCCAGCAAGGATATGATTTCCTTAAATCCTGTCCTAAAATGAGATCCATCCTTCATGACATCCTTCCCACTCCACCAAGAGTGTCTTTGCGCTGCCCACCTAACCTTTGTAACCTCCTAGTCCATCCCTATGAAATCCCCAAACCACCTTCCCTGCCCTCCAGCTCCTACCCATGGAACCACCCCCATTGTAAAACCTGCCCTATGCATCTTTCCACCACCACTTACTCCAGTCCTGTAACCTGGAAGGTGTACACGATCAAGGACAGGGCCACTTGCGATAGCACCCATGTGATTCGCCAACTGACATGCCTGCACTGTGAAGTGTTCTATGTGGGAATGACCAGCAACAAACTGTCCATTCTCATGAATGGTCACAGGCAGGCAACGTTTGTTGGTAATGAGGATCACCCTGTGGTTAAACATGCATTGGTGCACGCCCAGCACATCTTGGCACAGTGTTACACCATCTGGGTTTATCTGGATACTTCCCACCAACACCAATGTTTGAGAACTCCAGAGATGGGAACTTGCCCTTCAGCATATTCTCTCTTCCCCACCTGGTCTCAACCTGCACTAAATTCAAATTCCTGCCCACAATTCTGTAACATATTTGCCTCAGTTCTCTGGACAGAGCCTCTGCCTCAACTGGTGTGTTTATGTGTGTGTGTGTGTGTGTGTGTGTGTGTGTGTGTGTGTGTGTGTGTTTTAAAATTATTCTCACAAAGCCCTTAAGGACATGTTCACCCTCCTCAGGCTTGTCCCCCCCCCCCCCTCTCCAGAAAAAATCTGGCAACCCATCATTATATGCATAGTAACTGGTTGCCAATATACCTTTTACACAACAGTGGCACTACCAAACTAGTTGAACTGAAAACATTGCTATATCATTTTACTCAAGTGTGTCATTGTATACTGATTTCCTTGTGAGTTCTGCCTTGTTTTATTTTAAAGAATATTTAATAACTATTTTGTGTGCAAACAAACCCATGGTTTTTTTTAAAATTATATTTGCATCATTACAGTACTGTATTACTGTAATTAGAAGCTATATAGTCTGATTAAAATTACTTGTTAGTTGACATTTCACACATTAGAACTGCTTTCCTCCAATCAGAGCACTCAACATCCCTCCCAAACAATTCCCCGTTGCCAAAATGTCAGCACAACTGGTCAATTTAATTCATTTTTCTGATCTGGCCTCTCTTTCTTCATTTGTTTTGTTGTCAATTCATAGGTCTACACTTCTTGTTTTGCATTTCACCATTTAATATTCACCATACAAAAAAAAGACACAGAGAGTGGAGTTAATAAAATACATACTCATGCGCAGCACTAAGAACATGCTACTGAATGCTTTCATAGAAGCCATGATTTAATGTCACATATACAAATATTATATAACAGATATCAGCTTATATTTAGAGGAACATCATTTGATTTAGGTGAAAATGAGTTCTCCAAATGTTCAGGGTTGTTACTGGGTGTGTACTTTGACATGAAAAATATCTATGAGAATATGGCTGCATAGTGCAGTGGTAAATTCGTAACTTCATGTGCTAAATTGTGAGAGTGTGGACTGCATCATAGGTGATTATTTTAATTTATAAATCATAATTACTTTGATTAAAATTTCATTGAATTGTTTAAGTTCTGATACCTTGTTATGTATGTTTCAGTAGAGTAGTGCCTTTTTATTCACTCTTATTTTAATTCTATGATGCTTTTTTATTATTGTAATCTGCTTGTGTCATTAATAACCTGTAATTAAGTGCCAAGCAGAACTACTGATTGGTTCATCACACGGCAGCTCGTGTAACCATTAGCCAGGGAGGATATTTTCAGGTAGGCTAACTAACGATAGCAAAAAATTACAGTTTTCTCTTAGTGTTGTATCTTAAATTTTTCTGTCTGAGATAGATCATAGAAGTAAGCTTTAATCTCCATGAATAAAGAAATCATGATTTTAGTTTTGCTGCAGATGGTTGAACGCTGTTTTGTAGGATATGTAGTACGTCATGTGTGGTTAGGTTACAACATACGATTAAATAGAGAACTACAAAACACCTCTTCTGCTGCATTTTAGTCAGTGATCACTAAAAATTAGCTCTCAACAGAGCTTTTCACATTGCGCCAATTAACTCTTGGGGGCAACTGACAACACTGCCCCACATTATAAAGTAATATAAACAGCATTTGTGAAGTAAGCCACCATGTTTGTGCATCACATACAGCTGAGTGCTAGCCAGCTCCCTATGTGGCAACACTACAGCACCATGTGACAAATGTCAAGTAGCAAGTACTTTTAATCAGACTATAGTTATTAAAATTATGGACATGTGGTAGTAAAATTACATGTATAAGTGTCTGACACATTTTTGTTCTAATATATGGGAATAACTCAAAATTTCAGGTCATACACTACTACAAAACCCTACCATGATGTTTTGATTGATGCTGAAATCATCACCAACAGACAGTTAAGCCTTCTGCGATATGAACAAGTTTATACAATTGTGGAAGGCGTGGAAAGGTTGACTGATAATGTTTAGTATCAGATTTATGTAGTCCAATGAATATTACCAATTTTAAGTAGATTATAGTGATAAATTAAAAGTTTTAATTCCTTTTTCAGAGAGTTTTGGGCACATTTATAATAACAAATTTTCGAGGTGTGTGGTTTGCTGAGGATAATGAGCATGACAATGTATCTATGCCATATCTGTGCATTGTGAAAGTAAGTATATCAGGTGCAGTAAGTTTAACATCATTCTATATAGATCCATTTCACTGAAAATCTTCCAAAAAATGAAGGAAAATGAAATACAAACATTTATTTATTTACATCTTCAAGCATTTTACATGCTATTGATGTTAGTTTGTACAAATGGAACAATTTAATACATCATGATACGTATAATGATATTTACAAGGGATGTTAAAAAAGAGAAGACATCTGAATAATATAATTTTGCTTTTCAAAATGTTCAAATGTTTGTAAAGAGAAAGAAAGGAGAAAAATGTCCTTTCGGACAAGTTGGTCATACTACATCAGTTGTGCAATGATGCTGGTTACACAAAACATTGTCATACCCATAGAGAAGGTTCTGGATGACCTGCAGTACAGACATCTGTCAAGATCATCATACTTTAAGGGCAGCAATGAAAGGTACTACAGTTACTACACCTCAGATAAAATGGTTTGTGGGCCTAGAAGTGTCAACAAGAACTCTTGGCAACCGGTTACCATTTGTTGGATTATTGGGACACCACTCAAGTCATGGCATTGATGATCACAGCTGGACTGTTACCATCAGAGAATTATTGGAAGATGGAATAGTGGGCTGTGGTTGCCAGCTATGAAAGCAAATTCTACCTGCACATAAGTAATGGTCATTTGTGCATACAACAGCTACCTAGTGATGGGAAATCTGCTCCTGAACTGATTCAAAGAGCCAGATCCTTCTAAGGATTGAGTGATGAATGAATCCGGAAAAAAAAAGTGGTAGTTCATCCGATCCGAAAAGTCCCTCTGGTGACAGCACTGAGCTGCATAAGCACCCCTTGCCATATGCTTCAGAAGTGTCCTAACCTACAAACTAAATGTGGTAAAGACCATGTGCAAGTATAAAACTGCTAAAAATAAGCACCTAAACACGTGCATCGCCTCTGTGCTGTGAGTCGAGAGTCAGTGACTCGATAGTCGGCAAGTCACACAAGCTCTGCAGTTCAGTGAGCGCGCAGTCCCAAATCCCGCTAGCTCGCTGCTCCGCATGACTCCGGCGATCGAGGCGATCCGACCGCCAACTGAGTCCGTGAGTTAGCTGGTTCACCAGTTCACCTCTCCCCACCACTCTCCCACCTCCGCTCGCTTGCGGAGCCGCCCATGTGGCACGCTGCTCATTATTCCCCCACTCCTCTGGCGAACCGCATGGTGCCGAACAAAGCGACTCCATGCATATCCCTGTTCTCTGATCTCCTGTGTTCTGATATAGCTTGCAGCTCACTTACAGAAATGATCATCTGAAGCAACAGAAACCGTCATATAGGCTAATGTCCTATTTTGAATAGTACTCGAGATGAAACATATTTATGTAATGTTACATGTTTTTTCTTAATAACAGGAAATATGCAGTCTGTAGCAAAAATGCGTTACTGTACAAAATTAAACTATATAAAATTTCTGCGGAAAAAAAACCTACTCCATTTTTCTCAAAGACTTGTAGTTTGCATGAAGGGAGAAAGAGAGACAAAGTCTTGTGCAATGTGCATTCTCTGTTGCTTAGATTTTGTAAGCCCATATCACGCAGTTTCCTGACTTGATAGACGAGGTCCTGTAACAAATTATGTTTCTTTTATGCATCTACACTACTTTGGCCTGTTGAAAACAATGACTATATAATCGAATAACAAAGAAAATAACAATATGCATTAATGTTATCTATCTCTGAAACCATTCAGTTTCGGGGATGTGTCCATTTGAAATTTTTGAATTTTTGCTGCTGGCGTCAAATCTTTGACAGTAACAACAAACTTGTTTCCCAAGAGAGAGAAAACATTAGGATGTCAATCGAGATGTGTCTAAAATTACGTTTCTGAGTAAAATATCTTGCTATAATGTTTCATTACAAATTTAATGTTTGGTACAGCGGGATGTGTGTGTTTGCAATTAAAGATAAAATATATTGGGAAGCACTTAAAAAATATTTGAGATGCTCTTTATAGAGAATATATAAAACTTGCACAAAAAATAGGTGAAAGGGATGTAGTTGCAGGAATTAAAATATAAGATGGAACGGAAATTGTACCAGCCCGAACGCTACCCCTGTACTACGCCGACTGTAAGACACCACAGTTATCTACCTAATTATTTCTTTTGGTAAGACTCTCTTCGAACTTAATCAGTTGTTGATGGTTTGTACTCACAAAAGAAAACTCATTGATGACATAGTCAAAAGTATCTGTACTCGACGTCGTATTTTCAAAGAATTTGGCTGGATATCTCCACAGTCTTTTTTTCGTATTTGAAGTTATGAATTAAATAGTCCACGAACATTTCTCGCTTTGTCAATTTAATGGACATTACTCTTTTGACACCTTATTTCCCAAATTAAATAAAACTTTATTGCTTACTAAGGAGCTATCATTATTTTACTGTTTATGAGTGCCAGACTTTTTAGAAACAGGTGATCGGTTCTAGTGGCCAGCTTGTAGCGAGAATCTGTCGCGCTCACGTAAGACACCCAGCTGTGTTGCCAAATGTCACTGCTTGTAGCTGCCGTGTCGCGGCGCTGAAGATTGCGCGTTGTCGCAAGATTTTGTTGTTGACGTAGCACACGACATTAGTGCACATGGCTATTTTGCTGCGGCAGTTGCCACGTCCTGCATGGACCTCTCACGCTATCACATTTCATTCAACTCATAAACTACTCACTGCATAAATATGGAACTAGTATCATTTTATTCTGCAAAATATTCTATTTTTTGAATGAAAGTATACAAATATAAAAATATATTTTTTTTTTCTTTTTCCAATTATTTCACCTTCAAAAATATTTAAATTCTGTTACAACATTTTTAAATTTTAATGTAGGTGTAACTAACAAATTTTAATTCTCAAATCTACTAAGGACTTACAATAAAATTATTACTCTTCTTTCTTCTTTCACAATATGGCCAAATCAGATAAAGGTATAGTGACAAAAAAGCAATGTGACATCGTTTTACGTTTTTTATCAGTTGGTGAGTCAGTGAGCCATGAAAAAGAACTAGTTCATCCCAGTGAATGACTATTTCTGATACAATCTCTGAAAAGATCAGTTTTGCCCATCTCTACTGATGTACCTGGCAAGTGCTGTCTCTTGGAGTGCATTCATCCAAGCTACAAGGGCCCCATCCAGACCTTATTGTCTGGGGTGCAATAAACTATAACTCTCATCCACATCTGGTGTTTGTAGAGTGTTTGTTCCAATGTTTGTTAAGCTTAAGGGACTTAACCACGGGAACATCAGTCTCTTTTGTATAGTGAACACTGATCAGTTCTCAGTAGTACTGAATGTTGTAAGATCTGTTCTTTTGCCATTCTGACAACAGGAAGATGATGTGTTGTTGCAACAAGATAATGCTTGGCCACACATTGTGCATGAAACTCAATGTGCTTGGCAAGGTGTATAGTTACTTCCCTAGCCAACACAATTCTTTGACTTGTCACCAATTGTGCACATGTGTAATATGGTGAGATGATGACTGACAGGTGTAGCTCATCAACCCACAACTATAGCAGAAATACATAAACAGGTCAAGCAGTCATGGACTACTGCATTTCAAGATAGTATTAGTCATTTGTATGATTGTACAGAAGCCAGGATCAGCACGTGCAATTCCACATGTGTAGGCTAAACCACATACTAATTTAGGTGTTTCAACCTAGATGGTCACCTGGTAACTCAGTACCACATGAGCTATTGATCTGTGAATGTAATCATTTCATGTAATCCATATGCACTTTTTAGGCAATAAATCTTGTGTAAATTGGAAAATTTTAAGCGGTGTACTAATTTTTATCTCCATCAGTGTAGATAATGTCTGCTTCTGTAATACTAAGTGATATGCCAAAAGTATACTTCTAACCAGTGGCATCTCCTCAGGGTGTGCAAGTCATCTGCCAATGCCCGAATAAAATGAGGAAGTAATGATATTATTCTTAATCAGTATAAAGTACATTAAATATATGATATTGTTTGATAAAGGCTCACATCACATAAGGACAATGATCTGGGATAATGGTTCAACGGTCTACCACCACTGTAAGCCTTGGAAGTATACAAAATGCACTTTACATGACATAAGATGTTGGACAGAGTTAACAATGGCTTCACCACTGAATAGTGTCCCTCTACACATGTGTCATCCCTGGCCATTGGCCATGCTGTGGGCTGTCAAGGTGTTGTTTAACTTTCCAATGCCTCAGCCAGCTGCTGGTCAGCTGACTGCTGCCTCCTGTACATTTTGTGTTCCTTGTGTACATGAAGATTGCTGTAGTGAATTTAAATGGGTAGTGAAAGCAGGTGTGCAAAAAGTATTACACTCCTTTTTCATTACTATCTTAGCACAATGAAAAAAATTGCTAATGGCAGAGCTTGTATTGATGTGTGTAACGGCAGAATGTGGTCTGTTGGAAAGGAATGTGACATGATATAAACCATCTTAATACTGCAGTAAAGGAACATAGTTATTCTGAAATGCTCATTTCTATTATTTTAAACATAAAACAGTTTTATTAGATATACTGATAGTACTGTCTTTGTCTGGAGCTCTCAACAAAGGATGGAAACAGAATGGCACAATGAGACAGTAAGATACAATATGGAAGTACTTAACAGCTTAGTAATGCAGTTTGCTATTCAGCTAAACAAAACCTAAACTTTTGATAGCACCAGGAAAATTCAGAAGGTGTGAATAAATTCCTTTTTGCAAGTGCCAAGCTTGATCCTCATTTAAAAGAACATTTAGTAGCATCTATGATTTTCTGTGACATATCATTAAACATTCAATATGATTTCATAAATGCAGTAGCTGCTGTTTTCAGAGATGAAATCAGTAATGAAACTGAGATAACATTTTTTTTTTGTGTGTTTAAGTAAAATAATAGTTTTTGAATAATACTTTGTTACTTGTTTCCAATACTCATTTATCCAAGGCAGAACTAGAGAGAAGGAAACAAGTATGAATCTCCCCATTATAATGATTGTTAAAAGAAATGAGAAGTTAATATCACCCACCCAAAAAATACAAATAATTTTCATAGTAGGCATAGTACTGTTGCTATAGGTTTTGAATTACAAAAATTTGTTTTCTTTGCAGATGTGGTTGCTTTTACTTACTTTTATTTTATTTATTTCTATGTAATGATACATATTCTTGGTGAACAGTAATCCATTATAGTTTATTAGTTTGAATAATTTTTCATGGACCCCATCCTGTAAATTCAACTATCAGGAAAACCGTTATTATCCCTGTTATGGCCTAAGGGCCATTCATATCGCGCGCGCCTGTATTGTGTTCCATGGCAGGCGCGGGCCCGGCCGTGATAGTTCCCGGCCGTGCCACAGGAGGGCACGGTCGGCCTAACAGCTGACGCGAGCTGCGCGCCGTCTGCTGGCGGGCCCCGTCAAGTGGCCGACGTGACATTCGACAAGTGTACGCGGAACGAACTAGAGCGTGCTTAGGACTAAGAGTGTTTACTTCAGTGGCGACGAGGATTAAGGTAGCGTGGTCTTCCTACCGCAGTCATGGCAGAACACCTTAGCGCGTTGCTGACGAATCTTCAGTCGTTACCGGAAATTTTGGCTCAACAGAATGCTTCTCTCACGGCGGCTATTGACACCTTGACTAGGGCTGTGACACAACAGATCGGGTTGCGGTCTTCTGTGCCCGTTCCTCCGTTTCCTCCATTTGACGACTTTGCCGAGGATTGGTCCGACTACGAACAGCGTTTACGCCAACACTTCGTACCCTTTCAGGTGTGTGATGAAGGTAAGCAAAAAGCTTATTTCCTTACGTGGCTCTCGCCTCGTCTTTTTAGTTTGCTGGGCGATGTAGCGCCGCTTCAGACGCAGGCATCCCTGTCGTTTCAGGATATCTGTTCTCTTTTTGCGGCGTATTTTCGCCGCCACTCTCACGTGGTGTCGGCCCGCATATCTTTCTACCGTTCGCGGAAACAGCCGGGTCAGTCGTACCGCGCGTGGGCCACGGAACTGCAGGGGCTGGCCCGTCGTTGTGTTTCGGTCCGAACCGCACAGTGATTCTTATGCGGACTCTATGGTCCGCGATGTTTTGGTTTGTTTTGCTCCCGACCTGGACGTTCGCAAGCAGGCTCTTCAATCGGACGATCCCTCATTAGCGGAGGTTTTGCGTATTGCGTGCGCATTTGAAGTTTCTGAGGCTGTGGGGAGTCAACTTTCCGCTTGGGGGGAGGTATCCTCAGTTGCCGATTCGGCCCAGTTATCCGCGGCGCCGGTTTCTTCGGTGGCTGTTGTTGCGTCGCCCTCCCCTCCCTCCCTTCGGACGCTGCGGCGCTCACCTGTGTCGTATGGGCGGGGGGAAAGGCGGCGCGCGTCGCCCGCTTCAGAGAGCGAGCCGATGTCATGTCTTTCGTGCGGGGCGTCCCATTCTCGGGAATCGTGCCCGCACAGATGGGCCACGTGTAATCGTTGTGGCAAGTTCGGACACATCGCCCGAGTGTGCCGCTCCTCGGCTAAGGGCCGCAAAGGGACCTCTCCCCCTCGCGATTTCGGCGCATCGCCCACGGATATTAATAAGGTCGTTCCCGTCGGCGTTCAGCCGCCGACGTTGTTTAGACCTCCGCATTCTGCGGAAAACTGTTACGCTTCAAGTGGACACTGGCGCGACGAGATCGCTTCTAAGTGCTGCAACTCATCAAGCATTAGGCTCCCCCACTTTAAGTCCGGCGCCTCGCGCGTTGGTTGGCTACGGCGGCCACCCTATTCCACTATTGGGGTCGTTTGTCGCCGAAGCTACATATCAGAACGTTAGCCGCGCGGTACCGTTTGTGGTAGTAAACAGTGCAACGGCTACGAATATTTTCGGCCTCGACGCTTTCCACGCTTTTGGCTTTTCTATTACCGATTCTGTCTGCTTGGTTTCCGGTCAAATTCCGTACGAGTCTCAAGCAGCTTCACGCGGAGTTCTCGTCCTTGTTTGCGCCGGGTCTTGGGTGTGCTAAGAATTTTCGGGCCACTATTACCCTTAAATATATGGCTCGCCCCGTCTTTTGTCTGGCTCGGCCTCTCCCGATCGCCCTCCGTGGCGCTGTTAAATCGGAATTAGATCGCCTGACGGCGGAAGGTATTTTGCGTCTTGTCATCGCAAGCGAGTGGGCCTCCCCTCTCGTTGTCATACGCAAGCCCTCGGGTGCCCTGCGTTTATGTGGCGACTTCAAGAAAACTGTAAATTCTCAATCCGTCATTGATTCTTTTCCCATGCCTCACCCAGCGGAGTTGATAGATCGGTTGTCAGGGGGCCAGTATTTTTCGAAAACAGATCTGGCAGAGGCTTATCTCCAGTTGCCTTTAGATGATGCCTCCAAGCAGGCGCTGGTTATTACTACGCCTTTTGGCCTATATCAATATCAGAGATTGCCATTCGGGGTGGCCAGTGCCCCCGCAATCTTTCAGCGTTTTTTTGGAGCAGTTGCTAGCACCGGTCCCCTGTTGCGTGAACTACGTGGATGATAGTGGTGACGGGATCCACAGCTGCTGACCATATTGCCAACCTCCGTTCATTGTTTTCCGTTCAGGAGGGGGCTGGCCTCCGCTGTAATTTCCAGAAATCTTCTTTCTTCCAACCGACTATCGAGTACTTGGGCTACGAGGTATCCAGTTCGGGGGTACGTCCCGTGGCAGAGCACGTGCGAACGGTCGCAGATCTTCCCCGTCCTTCTTCCGTTCACGAACTTCAAGTATTCCTGCGAAAGATCGCCTATTATCATCGCTTCCTCCCGCAGGCAGCCACAGTGGCTCACCCCCTGCATCAACTGCTACGTAAAGGCGCCCCGTTCCACTGGTCTCCTGCGTGCGAGCGAGCTTTTCAGTCACTGAAAAGGGCTCTCCTAGAGGCTCCATGCCTCACTGCATACACCCCGGGGGTCCCACTTGTGGTGGCAGCGGACGCCTCCCAGCATGGTGTGGGGGCGGTGCTGGCACATCGGTTTCCCGATGGGTCAGAGCGCCCATTGGCGTTTGCATCTAAAACTCTTACGGATGTGCAGCGCCGGTATTCCCAGGTGGACTAGGAGGCCCTAGCCATGGTCTTTGCTCTAAAAAACTTTTACGTTTATCTCTATGGGTCAAAGTTCACGCTTTACATGGACCACCGCCCATTAGTGTCGTTGTTCCACCCGTCAGCAGCTCTTCCGGACAAGGCAGCCCATCGTCTTCAATGCTGGGCCTTGTACCTCTCTCGTTTCCATTATGAGATACAGTACCGCTAGACGGCTCATCACGCCAATGCCGACGCCCTATCGCGCCTCCCGGTAGACCCTGATCCAGACTTCGATGCTGAAGAGCTTTTGTGTTTTGCAGTTGACAAGTCGGCTAAAGATGTAGTCTACGGTTTACCTATCGATAGCTCACGGATCGCGGAGGCTACCGCTGCTGACCCGGTCCTCCGGGTCGTCCTTAAACGGGTGAGGCAAGGCTGGTCGGAGCGTCCTCCGGGCCGGGCTTCAGACCCTCTCAGCAATTATTATGCTATTTGGCACCGCCTTAGCACCTACGAGGGTGTTTTACTTCTGTCCACTTACGACAGCTCCCATCGAGTGGTGGTTCCAGTGTCGTTGCGCCACCGGATTCTCTGTCTTCTCCATCGGGACCACTGGGGCGTCTCTCGCACGAAGATGTTGGCCCGCCGACATGTATATTGGCCGGGTATAGATGGGGACATCACTCGCCTCATTGCAGGGTGCTCTTCTTGTGCATCCCAACAAGCTCATCTCTCTCTCCATGGCCCACTCCGTCGGCACCTTGGGAACGACTCCATGTCGATTTTGCGGGGCCCTTCTTAGTTAGCTACTGGCTTTGCGTCCTTGACGCATACTCCAACTTCCCGTTTGTTGTTCGCCTGACCTCCACGTCCGCGGAGGTAACCACACGTTCCCTGTTAAAGATATTTTCTATTGAGGGTCTCCCGGCCGCACTGGTGACAGATAACGGGCCACAGTTTACTTCACAACACTTTCACGATTTTTGTTGTACCCATGGGATCCACCATGTCCTGGCCCCACCTTTCCACCCACAGTACAATGGGGCTGTGGAGAGGTTTGTCCGCACTTTCAAGACGCAAATGCACAAGTATGTGGCACATCTTTCAGTGGAGGATGCCCTCCTTCGATTCCTGTAATCTTATTGGTCCACTCCGGCAGGTCAGCAGAGCCCCTCGGAGCTCCTTCACGGCCGCCCTCATAGGACAGTGTTATCCCTCGTGCATCCAGGCCCTCCCACACCTCTTCTTCGTCCTCTGTCACTTTTTCTCCCAGGCTCGGCTGTCTGGGCTCGAGGCTACGGCCGCCATTCTCGTTGGGTCCCGGCCTTGGTCATTCGGGAGCGTGGCCAACATCTCTGTGAGGACCATTCTCATACCGGGGTCCTCACCCGCCACCACGATCAGCTGCGGGTCCGCCACCCTCCTCCCACACCTACGGTCCCTTCCTCCTCGTCCAGGTCCAGCCCACCTCTGTTGCGGGTGCCATCAGGGGACAGTTCTCTCCCGACTTCCGTTCCGCGAGCATTGGCTGGGGAGCAAGGGGATTTCCCGCCACTGTCGGGGTCCGGGGTCCGCTCCCCCGCCGCTACACGGAGTGGACAGCTCCGGTCGCCGGCAGAGGGGGCACCTTGCAGCCTGACGACAGAGACCCCGAGTTTCCAATGGAGGAGCCACAGGAGGGAGGAATGGAGGACCCACCGCCATCGCCAGTGCTGGGAGCAGCAAGACAGCGCTAACGTGGGCGAACCCCTCGTCGTTCAAAGGGGTTCCACCCGTACGAGGTGGTTCCGGCTAGGGAGTGGATGGAGCCGCCAGACGATCGGATGTAGGTGGAAGAGTCCCAGCAGCCAAACCTCTGCACTGCCAGTCAGGAGTCCGGCTCCTCACCCCAGGAGGGGAGGGATGTTATGGCCTAAGGGCCATTCATATCGCGCGCGCCTGTATTGTGTTCCATGGCAGACGCGGGCCCGGCCGTGATAGTTGGCGGGCCCCGTCAAACGGCCGACATGACAGCCGTGACATTCGACAAGTGTACGCGGAACGAACTAGAGCGTGCTTAGGACTAGGAGTGTTTACTTCAATCCTCCTCCCTTTTCCTCCATTTTTTTATTTGATTAATCAGTGATGATCTGCATTAGTGCACTAAAAGGGCCTGACAAGCAGTTTCCTTGTTTAAAATCATTGTATTTATACATGTCTCCAAGTACTGAAACAATATTGCAATCATTTAATGTAGTTATAAATATATCCTCCCTTCTGTGAGTAGTTTGCACTGTAATGTTTGACCTACTGTGTCATAACTTGGGCATAGGTTTTTCACTTAGCACCACAGCATTGGGAGTCTCCAAACATTTACTGCTGTTTAGTCTTGCAAAAGAGTTTCCTCTGATTTTTGACAAAAAAGAGGGCAAAAGTGTAAACATTATTTATTTATTTATTTACTTTATTTATTAAGAATGATGATGTATCTTTACACAAACATTACAATTTTTCTCAAGTCCTCTGAAGTATTTGATTAACTATTTGTGTGTGACCATGTCATAAATGGTCAAACTATTGAATCCTGAGATTGCAAGGAACATTGCTAACAGATTATGACATGCAGATTAGGATCACTAAAATTCAAGGAACAGACTTGTTTCTTTTTAGATGTCTTGAAGCTTTATCAAAGAAGTGAAATGTGTTTAATTACATGTAATATCATTTACAGTATCAAAGCATCCATCTTGTCTGGATAATGTCATAAATAGTGTAGAGAAAAACAAATTTGAAATAGGGCTTTTAAGGCTTACTACTTGTCAGATCATGAAGGGATATGGCCAAAACTGCCAACAGAAAGTCCCACAGAACAATGTGAACCACCCAGATACATTAGAATTATTAAAGACTCACATATACTTTCAGGTCACACTTAAGCAAGATAGATTGGTCCAACTTTGTCACAATTCATAACTGTAGATGAGGCTTTTGATAGCTTTATCAAATGTATTTCTGACCAATTTAATGAATATTGCCCTAAGGAATTAGAGAGACAAAAGGTTAAAGCAAACAAGGGCAATTATAGAAGTTTACATCATTGGTTTACACCTGAACTCAAAGAATTAAGAACTGAGGTTATGAATCTGTACAGAAAATCAAAGAATAGCAAAGAAGCCAGGCTCCTACAATTAAAGAAGAGGTATAGGTCAGAGATTATAAAACAGAAACAAATGGCAAATGATAATTATATTCAGCATGCAGAAAATAAATGCAAGGCTGCTTGGAGAGTTGTTAAATCATAATTAGGTAACACTATTAATAGAAAATCGTGTGTCACTGCCAGTATCACTCCTGATGAAATGAATCAGTTGTTTATCATTTCTGGTAACAAAGGTCAGTCATTTCAACAAAACAACTGCTATAAAGTAAACATAAACAAACACCTAGAACAAACACAATCACTCACATCACACAACACACATGAAACAACTACATTCAAATGGGCACAAGTTACTGTGACTGACATTGCAGTAGCCATTACAAAACTTAGCAATTCAGAATCTTAAGACTTGTATGGGTTGTCAAATCTTGTAATTAAAATGACTGCTGAAATTACAGTCCTACCACTGTATATACGAGGGGGGACCCAAATGAAACTTTTTTTTTTTTTGATAAAAAATTTATTGCTGAACCGTTTTACAAAATTACTTCAGTCAACTTCAAAATAATCTCCATTACTTGCGATGCACTTGTCAAATCTCTTTGGAAGCGTCTTTGGAACTCTCGAAGTTTGATATTGTCCAATGCCCTTTGCGAAGCTGTTTTTACCACCTTCACATCATAACGCTGTGCTTTTAGCATTTTTTCCATTCGTGGAAATAGGTAAAAGTCACATGGGGCTAGGTCCGGTGAATACAGAGCATGGGGAATGATAGACCACCTCTGAGACGCCAAATAGTGGGTCACTCATAAGGCCGTGTGTGCTGGAGCATTGTCGTAATGCAGAAACCAGTCACCTGATCACCGAAGTTCTGGGCGTTTCCTCCTCACATCCTCTCGCAGACACTTTAAAACTTCTAAGTGCTGGTACAAATTTCCAATGCACAATTCCACAAATATCAAAAAAGACAATGATCATCATCTTCACATTTGACCTCACTTGCCTTGCTTTTTTTTGGTCTGGGAGAGTTGGGATTCCTCCACTGGCTTGACACTTGCTTGGTTTCCGGGTCATACCCATCACACCAACTCTCATCCCCTGTAATGACTTTGTTCAAGAAGTTTGAATCACTTGCAATCTCTGTTTTCAAGTCCTGGCACACATTCATGTGGATGGTTTTTTGCTCCTGTGTGAGAAGGCGCGGAACAAATTTAGCAGAAATGTGTCTCATATGCAAATCCTCACTCAAAATCCGCTGGCACGAGCTCCAACTTATTCCTGTCTCTGCTGAAATTTGGTCATTTGTTTGGCGACGATCCTTGTTGATCTTTTGGCAGACCTTTCCAATGTTCTCCTTGTTTCACGATGTTGAACAGTGTCCAGAGCGAGCTTGGTCTTCAGCACTCATTTCAACACGTTTAAACTGCCCAAACCACTCGAAAACCTGTGTGGTTCATAGCGTCCTCCTGGAAAGCTTCCTGAAGCATTGGTGTGTCTCCATTGCAGTTTTTTAAAGCAGGAAACAAAATTTAACATACACTCTTTGTTGTTTTCAAGTTGCCATAACAACTTCACATGGGGTAACCCACTAATAGCCAGTGAAACACAATACCACACTTGCGCATTCAGCTCTACACTGACGCCGTCTGCACAGCTGTTTCATGAAGGTCTCTACTAACGCCATCTAGCGCGAGAACCCTGTACTATGTCTACAAATGGCAGCACCCTCTGAGTGCAGTTTCTTTTGGGTCCCCCCTCATATTAGTAAACTGGGTCCTTGAAAGATTTTCTTTCCCAGCCTGCTTAAAGAAAACAGTAGTAGTCCCTCTACATAAAAAAGGAAGCAAGTCATGTGTAGATCATTACCATCCAATATCTCTTCTACCAATATTTTCAAAAATAATAGAACATTGCATGCTTCAGCCAATTTACAAACATTTCACGAAATCTGGAAGCCTGACAAGTACTCAGTATGGTTTCAGGGAAAATTCAACAACACTGAAAGCTATTGAGGATGATGTTTCAACGATACACAGTGCCTTTAAGGCAAAGTCCTCTGTTGATGCCCTACTGGTGGATCTAAGCAAGGCATTTGACTCGGTGAATCATCAGATACTCACAGAAAAACTAAAATGCTCTGTTATAAGAGATCCGGAAATAACTCTAATAGAATCATATCTTAGTGATAGGAAGCAGAAGGTACAATTCAGTGGCATGAACCCCTGGTAGGGCAGGCTGTCAGTGGCCTTGGCACCACTCTTCAGCCAAATGACAATATAAATTGACAGTGAGAAATTATTTAAAAATTGTGAAATAAAAGAAAAGTTTAAAATGCTAAAGGTGAAATGATGGCAAATAAAATGACACTAAAAACAGGTAGCAATGAATTCACATTCAGAGTTAAAATTTGCCAGGTGGCTGAAAACACACTGTCAACACAGTTCACAGATGATGAAATAGGAACACTGATAAAACACATGGCAATACTTTGTTCTGCCGATACGGTGGTTGCTGAAGTTTTAAAAGACGATGAGACACCACAAAACACTTGAATGAAAAAGACTGCCATGCGAGTTACAATTCTGAATGACCCCCCCTCAGGGGATAGGGGAGGTTTAGGAAGCATAGAGGGGTAGGAAGAGGAAGGGGAGGGGTAGGGGGAGGATGGGACTTGAGGACTCCGGGGGAGGGGGGAGCCAAGTGAGGGAGGGGAGGGAAAGAGATGACGCATTTCAAATCTGAGGAAGGATTAGGGCTGGTATGAAAGATAGATGTCGGGACAAAGGGTGTCATCAGAGGGGAAGCTGATGGAAGGTAAGGATATGGAGAGTGTGGAGGAAGAGGGAGGGAATGACATGTTGCTAATGGTGAGACAGAAGCCCAAGATTCAAGAGGAGAAAAACCAGAGGGTGATGGGATTCTTTTTTGGGAAACGTAGAGGAGTCAGTAATGCTCCAGGGATTTGAGAAGATGTGGAAAGGAATAAGATCCACACGGGGGAAGGGAAATGGATGTTGTAAGTGAGGCAGAGGGCATGGCACTAAAGCATCTGAAGGATTTATAATAGGTAGGGGAGGCAGAGGCCCAGGCTGGGTGGAAACTGCACAGGACAGGATGCATCAGGGAACAGTAGGTATTTAGGATGGAGGAAGGATTCGGTCCCTATGTAAGGCTGGAGAGTAGCTTGACTAGGTTGAGGCTGGAGAGGGCTTTCTGATGGAGAGTCTGAAGGTGGGATTTTCAGGAAACAGAGTGGTCAAGGGTGAGGAGAAGATATTTGAGGCCATAAGGACCATCCCACCACTAAGAAGGCCACAATTTGATGCCATTCGAACTTGTGTACATTCTGTGCAATGACACTTGTTTGCTTCACCCATTGATATTACACAGGGCCTTATAGCTGTAAAATTCCCGATTAAAGGGTACACACAGAAGCTGTTCTATTAACTATGTCACTATAGTATCTGTTGGCAGTAAAGCCGGTCAGCAGGCGCAAGGAACTCGCTCGTTACTCGTTTGCGTGGCCGCTGCTTGGGAGTGGCGCAGCGAGCAGCTCGTAGCTCAAGCACAGGCCCAAGCGAGCGAGGTGACTCGGTCAGATTTTAGTGCAGGAGAAGTCGGCCAAGTGTGGTGTACCGTCTCTTGGAATGTGATTAAGGAAGTGACTTAATAATAAACATGATAAACTGTTAACAACTTTACTGTGTGTTATAAAATAAATCTTTTGAGAAAATATTCCTTCTGTGTAAAAATACGGCAATAATAAATGCCAAAAAAAAAAAATAAATAAATAAATAAAAAGACTGAATGATAATGAACGACAGCAGAGGTAAAAAAAGTACAATACCAGTAAACTAGATAATGGAAAGTGCCAATGTTTTGTTTGTCTGTTTGTCCGGTGGTACTGATGTCGAGCTCCTCATGGTTCTAACGAGTAGTGTATTTAGTTTTAAAAGAAACTATTTTTAGCTACATTTACATGTTTTTATTAATGTATAATAGCACTCTTTCCCGCACATTAGTCTGATTGCATTATTTGCTTGTGAGATTAGTACATTTCTTCAATCCACTGTTGTTGAATGCCACCAATACATTTTCACACAAATAGGACCACAGGAACCACTAACATCTAAAGGAGAATAGTTAATTACTTGCCTTTTATACTATCTAAACATCGCAAGGACTACAAAACCATTTAAATCTACAACAGGAACATCTTATGTATGATGTCCAGTGTGTGTGTGTTTTTACAAATCTACAATTTTATACTAATTTTGATGAACTTTTGCACACTTGACCTTCAAAACAAGAGCAAAACATTTTGTATGCTGCATGATACAGGATACTTTAAAACAGACTTAAACATTGTTTTGCCAGTGACAACTGATGAATGCATGTATGTTTTTATCTATAGATAGGAGTTGTATACTTCCCAAGTCACCATATGATGCATGGCTGAGGGTACTCGTTAACACCCCTTACTTAATCTGCTGAATTATATTCTCCACTTGTGAATTGGATAATGGAGATATTACTTCTTACGAGAGTCCACAATAAAAGTATTCGAAGTTCATAACTACCACTTCGTGATGAAATAAGCAAGGAACATCCGTGCGCACTAAGGCGCCTTGCTGTGGTGCGTGTGGCAGTCCACTGACAGAGGTTCGACTCCTCCCAAGAGTTTAGGGACTGATGACCACTGCAGTCACGTCCCATAACTTTACAAACATTTGAACATCCGTGAGTGCTGTCAAACGACGTAAGACAGAGAGGTGGCTGATGTGGTGGGGTGCGTGACTTGCCACCAGACGCGCATCCTGTCCGAACTCCAGCTGAGCACATTGTAGCAGTCAAATGGGGCAGTGGCAGTGCCTGCAGGACAGGTGCAGTGCGACTGAGGTGCGTGGTGTGCCATGTGCGAGCTACTGATAGTTTGTCAACATTTCTGCTTTAGTTTTGCAGTTTTCTCTGTACCCAGAAGAATGACAAACTATTGTAAATCTGTAACATCCTGGCAGATTAAAATTGTGTGCTGGAACCAGGACTAGAAACCTGGGACCTTTGTCTTTCGCGAGCAAGTGCTCTACCACTGAGCTATCCCGACAACACGACTCACGGTCATGCCCCACAACTTCAGTTCAATTTTCATCTGAATTTGAAAACAGCCAACAAGACTATGTATTTCAGTTATAATATATTGAACCATAATTACTGGGAACTTTAACCGTGTTGTTTCTTCGATCCAAGAAACCAATACAGTTCGGTAGATTACATACTTCTTAGCAAACAGTATCTTTATTAATATATTTTTTTAATTTAATTATTTTTTGAGTTATCGATTAACAATTCAGAAAACAAATGTTTTCATATTGCCTTTAGCGTGAAGCCACAATTTAACAGCAAATGAAAAACAAATCCACAATTTAAGAAAAATTTATTGTAACAAAAACTTCTAAATAGAACATTGATACAACACTTTTCATTTAAATAATATAATTGGAGGTTATTGACACATATTACTTGTATTATATAAAATGTCTTCAAAAAATTAAAATAATTTTCTTGTCTCTCTTATTGTTATGAATAAACAGAATGTCGTTGACACGATCTGGATCGATAGAGCAGCACTTCCCTGTTACAATTAATCCAGCCCTGCTAAAATTTCTCTCGCTTGCAGTGCTGCTAGCAGGAATGCATAGGGTCTCTCTGGCCAGTTTACAGAGTTTGGTTAGTGCACAGGCATTGGCCTTCCACCAGGACAAAATGTTCCTGAGCTATCCATATTCAAATATTTATTAAATTCATCTTTACATTTGGAATTTGGTGAACTCCAGCCTCAGAACTTCTTAACAGGAGAAGAGATGGGTTCTTCTCGCCCTTCTTCCATGATTACATCAGTAAGCTTCTGAAAAACGGTTTCATACCTATTTTCTCTCGTCTATTCAGTCAGCAATATACGGATGCAAAACTGTAGCAATGTAATGAGAATCTTGCAGTTCGCTAATGACTTTCTCTTTTAGGATTCTTTCTGCCCGCTCTTTCAACAATTTAACTACTGCATTCTCATCTTCACTTTGGCATGTATCTAGTAAACTAAATGCCAATGGTACTTCAAATGGAATGGTCGGCTCTTTTTCACACTCCAGGTCATTTGTGGCCTCTTTAATATGTTTGAGAAATATAATAATGCCCTCCATTATATCCGCCTGATATGAAGCTATCATTTCATTGCTTTCCCCCTCCCCCCCCCAAACAAAAAATTCTTTATTTCATTTTTTTTTTTTTAGAATGAAATGACTCTAACATCATGTACATGCTATTCCATCTACTTTCAACTTCTCGAAGTGTTTTCCCTAACCTTGCCCCCAGTCCCGAGTGCTTCATATATCCCACTGTTTTGAGCATGGCCTGTATGGATATACAAATATCAGGCAATTCTTCACTAAGAAATGTTTCATCAAATGTATACCTTAATGCTGTGTTTATTAAGTGCACTGTGCCTGGCAGATGGTTGTGGTTTTCTAGACCTTTCTTTGTTTGTCCCTTGATCCATTACAAATGTCACTTTCGCTAGTTCGAGAGGAAATATATTTGTTTCACACAATTTTTCATATAACTCTGTCACAATATTCTCACTAGTTTGTGAAACGTCAGGAAACTTTGTTGTGACGAGCACATTGTTTCTTACTTGACACCTGTCCTCAAAATCTGCAATAATACTGGAAGTGACTGTCAGATAATGTATTTTGCAATAATTGTCAGTCCAAATGTCGCATGTCATAGCACACTCGTTTTGGTCAATAGCCTTCTTTACCTGAGCCAATATTTCATTTCTCACTTCATCAGCCATATCTTGTATATGTTGAGACACAGTTCTTGGAGAAGGTGGTGTCTCTTCTGCTTTAACTGCACTGTACTTGGCACCAATGTCAATTAGTCCTTGTGCAAGGTTAATAAACCCCTGCCCACTAACAAAGGTGAATGGCCGTAGATCCAACGCACACATTTCCATGCACCTGTCCCTGATTGTCTCTGTCGCGGTTCGCAACTGTTGTACACACATAATGTGTGATTCTCCTGCATGAATGCCTTTTCATGCTCGTGGTGCTTCCTTTGTATAGGAGTAACACTTTGCATCCTTCTCTTTGGCACTGTACATAACCCACAGGGTTACTAGTCTCCCTTTATGCCACTATCTGCAATTAAAAACAGCAGTAATAAACATCTATTCTGTTGAATGCAGCACCCATTTCGAAGCAATTTTATGGAAACTAGATGTCAACAAAAAGGAAAGTGCAAAATGTTGTTATTACTTCCATAATGGTTCCAAGTTGAAATCTCGTCGCCACTACCTTCAGTAAATGAAAACTATGATTCAAATTTCAGTGAAATCGAAGAACACGTTTTCTAATTCTTACTATAAAAATTACAGTCCATTATAATTAGTATTTAATGTTTTAATAGCATGCTTTTTGTTAATACTGAGCTTTTAACTTTATGTGGAAGTAAGTTAAATTAGACTATGAGCGGAAAAAATGCTACAGTTGTTACAGTCTGTAATTTGCATGTCCAACCTTCTGGCAATAAGGCTTTAATCTGTTTTAAACCTTAGAATTAACATCAGTATCCTAAACAACCCACTAAAACAGAGTGCAGATTCCAAATTGTCGATATGGTGAGAAAACAAACTGAACACTTAAATATCATAATTACTGCAAGTTTAAAGTGTAAATGTTTATAAGCTAAGTGATATGAACATAAATCCTTCGCACTCTTGTTTAAAATAGCTATAAAATGAACTTAAGAAAATTCCGATATATTTATGTGAGCACCGCAATTATCTAACATGAAATGACATAAATTTCTAATTAAATAAGTATTTTAAAGTTATCCCAGCAGGAACTACCACGGCTTGTTCTGGTCCTGGTCTGCCAACAGTTGCAGAATGTCCTCTTTCGTCGTCATTGCACTGCGAGGTTCTACGAAAGTCGCAAGTCTGCGAGTTTCACGAGCGCTGCGAGTTCTCTATGAGCGTTAATGAGTCTGCGAGACTCGCGAGCACAGCAGGAACTTTTAGCAGGCTGGCCGCAGCTGAATTCCAGTGCCCCATCGCCCCCCCCCCCTCCCCGTGGCTGCGAGAGAGTCTGGCGCGGGGCGTGGACGAGCTACCAGCGAGCATAAAGGCTGAAATGACGGGCTCTAGTTGGTGGATAACATTAAAACCATTATGAGTACATCTACTTTCCCCCAGATGACATCTTCTGTCATTCAATCAAAATAAATGTCATCTTTCTGAGTGTACCAATTTCATTTTTCTGGCAGTGTAAATCCTTGCAAATTATTTAAACTATACAATGCAAAACAGTTATTAATGTACACAAAAGTACACTTCAGAAGGACAAGATTGGTATTTATTATGTTATTGATAACCACTTTTGGCAAAACTACATCTTATCTCATGCCTATACATCTCAATAAAGGTCTATATAAAATGTAATGTTACCTTGTAACTAGTCAATCCATAAACATGAAGTATGTGATACATCAGTTTGTCTAAAAAAATACAGGGTGTTTATAATGAATATCAGGGTTTTAACACTTTATAATATTTATTACATTAAACTTACAGTTATAAATGATATGTCAAATGAATGAACAACTCAACAGCTTTGTTTGGCACCAGTGCGCATGTGTAGTGTGCAATGTTTCTGCTGCAATCTGCTAGACAACAGTAATAGCAAAGATGGTGACTAGTGAATGGAAAGCGTTTTGTTTTTTTACAGTTTGCAAAGACCGAATCTGTGTTTACTCTACAATGTGCATTCAGGCTGAAGTTCAGTTGTGATCCTCCAAGTGATAATTGCATCAGCAGTTTCAAGATGCTGGCTGCCTTTGTAAAGGGAAGAGCACAGGATGACCTAAGAGTTAGTGAAGTGATTGTTGAGTGAGTGAGTGAGTGAGTGAGTGTGTTGTTCACTCACAGCCCAAAGAAATCAGTCCAGAAAGCTAGTCGTCAATTAGGAGTTCCTGTGTTCACTGTTTGGAAAATTTTAAGACAATGCGTAAACTATATCCTTACCGTTTACAGTTATTACATGCTCTAAAGCTGACAGACCGTGGATTACATGCCAACTTCACAAACAACTTGTTGTTTCATGACAATGACAATTTTCTGGATCATGTTGCCTTCAGTGATGAATCAACCTTTCACCTTAGTAGACATGTTAACACAATGTGTGCACCTAGGGCTCTGAAAATCCTGACAAGATGGTACAAATGCAACAAGATTCCCCTAAAGTGACTGTTTTTTTGTTCCGTATCCCAACAGAAAATTTATGGGCCTTGGCACTTCTTACCTTGATACACTAGAGCAATGGCTACTCCCTCAGTTGGAAGGAAATGAGCCAGAGAACTTCATTTTCCAGCAAGATGGTGCGCCACCTCACTGGAATAGCAAAGTACACGATTGGTTGAACTTCACTGTACCCAAGTGCTCAATAGGCTATAAGGGGCCCAATGACAGGGCTTGCTTTGCATGGTCTCTATGTTCACCTGACCTAATGCCATGTGAATTGTTTCCCACTGAAGAGACACTTATCAACATTTGGGAAGAACTCAGCTATAGACTTCATGTATGCCATGTGACAACTGGTGCTCACATTAAACATTTATAAGATTCTTGGTAAAACTGTTTGAATTGCTCTTCCATTTGACATATCATTTATAATCGTATGTTTCATATAATAAAAATTATAAAACATTAAAACCCATTCACCCTGTATAAAGTTATGTGAAATGTCACACATGTTGCATTTGAATGCATGAGCTCATATTTGAATAACAGATGAAGAAACCTATGGTAATTTATGTGTCTGATTTGTGTTAAGTTATCTCTTCCATCACATTAAAATGACACATATTAGTAGTATCAAGTGCTTTTGATTCGTATTATCTTGTAAGACTATTTTCTAAGACTCAGCATCAAGGATTGATAATGCAATTTTGCAATTAGAAAGGCAATTAAAGAAGAGGAAGGAAGATTGGGATTTGAAACGTTGTTGTTACAGGGGTTTTTAGAAACCAAAGCCATTCATGTGAAGTAATCATGACAAACAGTGGAAAATCTAAATCTGAGTGGCTGGCCAGAGATTTGAAAACCACTCCTTACTCCAGCACTTCATTCATACACATACCATTTATGGGCATGCAAACAATGAGAATTGAAAATCTCTTTGTCAGGGAAAGTCTGTCAGAGTACATTAATGTTTGTATTTTTTGTTGTTACCATCCTGGTAAGGAATATAAAGTATGTTCACAACATCAGATGTTAAGTGTTTGTAGCATGGTGGGTCATTTGTACTTAGACAGCGTTTATCTCAGTAAATAATTTTGGTTGTTTTTGTGCATGACTTTTTCTAGAGCCTGAAGATTTTTGTTATGGGCAACCATAAAGTGATGAAAAAACAAACTGTTCTTAATCTTTGGACAGATAGTCCACTCTTCAGCTTCTCAGAAATGAAGTAGAATGTTCCTAATCTGTATTAAATTCAGAGGGCTTGAGAGAAAATATGTGACTTGGTTCATAATTTCTAGAGTTCTTAATTAATATTTATGTTCTTTCATGAAGGCACATGTATATAATTTATTAAACTGTTAATCAAATTACTTGAAACAGTTCAAGTACATATTCCACATGAAATCCCAGGTATTTAGCTTTACTGTTTTGATTTTCCATCAGCTAAGGTGCTAATACTAATGCTTACATCAAAAGTGGAGAGGTTTCTGACCAATGGCCATGTGAATTTTCAAATGTCTATGGGCAGCAAAGTGAGATAAAACATCAAAGTTGAATCTGCTTCTCTTGGCAGATACAGACTAGATGTGGTCTTAGCTTGAACTGAACTGCTGTCTACACACATAGTTTCCTTATATAGCCCTTGCATGGATAGCTAACACACATACGTTTTTGGCCACTTACAGTGCTATATCAGCTCTATTTTTAGTACAAACATACTAATATAACTGTATGATGAAAATTTAGAGTTGCTAATTTTTCTCCTTATAGTGCATATTGAAACGAATTTTAAATTATTTTTCTAAATAAATATCTCACAAATTTTGACTTGATTTTTTTAAAATGGCAACCCCAAGTGGATTATGAGTGCTGAACTGTACCTGTTCTAACTTCCTCTACCTTTTCTTTTAATCATATTATTCTGAAATTTGGCACAGTTTCATCCATCTGCTTGATAACCAAAGAGCTGTAGCACTTACCCTGCAACTTACTGCCAAGATGCACTTAATCCACAATGTATTTGATACTTAAAAAAACTAAGTTTGTTTTTCATTGATAATTGTTTAATTTGATAAAATAAAATTATGAAAACACTTATATATATATTTTGCATTAATCCTGCCATCAATATAACACTTATACTTCGTAGCCTTAACATTGTGTGGCTTGGATGTTATGCACAGTTGTGCAATCCTATGTAATCACAGCAATTGTGTAGCATCAACATTGTAGTAATAGGATTTTATGCACAATCCTTTGTATTTTCAGCTAAGTGGAAGATGCACATCCTAATAAAACACAGTGTATACAGTTCCATACAGTAAATGGTAAAACTCTAGTAATAAATATAGCCTAAAAACAGAAGTCTGTAACTAAGGTAGAATTTTAAATATTTTTAGGTGTGTGCATTGATGAGAGATTACACTGGAAGCAACACATTGATGGTCTTCCAAAACATTTGAGTTCAGCTCCATATTTTTTCTGGGGGGTCAGGCAGAATGTGTATGGTTATGGTAACAGGATGTCATTCACATAGGTCAAACTGGTCGAAGTGCACTAGACATACAAGAACTGTGATTTGGTGTTGTTAGAAATAGCACCACTCCTTGCACTGCTCAAGGGCATTGGTTGGCTTTACTAGATATACAGGGAGCAATACCGCACAATAAACTTAGTTTCGATGCGGGCAGTGACGGTTTGGACCAAGACTGTTTTGGCTTCAACTGAGAAAATCAATCAATCAAATAGCACCACACTCTGTAACGCCTTGAGTTAATGTTGAATGTCTTATGCAAATGCAGTCTCTGTGATGCTGCTCACCTGCTTGCAATGAATCGAACTGTGTCCACCATTTTCAAATAAACAGAACCTGGATTTAATTTCATTCATCTTATTGAAGTTTTCTAAAAGTCTGTAACTGTGTTATTCACAATTTACAAAAAGGAAACAAACAAGTTATTTGTTTTTAATGGTCAGCATTATGTGTTTCGAGAATTTATTCCTGTCTTCAGATGCTTTTTTGTTACATATTTGTATTTATTATGATGTCTAAACTATATGGCAGGAGGAACAGAACAACACAAATGGAGACATAACAATAAATACAAATATGTAACAAAAAAGCATTAGAAGATGGGAATAAATTCTCTGACCACGCAATGCTGAGTATTAAAAACAGGTAACTGGTACCTTTTCTTTATACAGGGTGATCAGAAATTCCTGTTACAACCTTGTAGGACTTGTAGAGGGTAGTGAGTATGTAACATTTTGAATAGGAACTCATGTCTGGAAACATATCATTTCCATTCCATGACGGTTGCAATTCAGATGATTATCTCATTCACTCCTATTTGAGGAATGTAATTAGGCGTGGCCCACTACAATTGTTGAAATCAATTTGAAAAGAATACTGAATTGTTCCATTATTACTTATGCATTTGCATTACAATTTACACCTTATGCTTTACATTGGTCAACAAGAACAACCCAGCATCTATGGCACAGCCGCAATGTACTGAACATTACAACAGCAGCTAGATGTGGCTACCATCAGTGTCGTTACACAAATTGTACCTACAAAGCATGTTCTGGTACACTTTCTCTATCTCACCTCTCTCCATCGCCACATTGAGCTGCTGTATTAATGCATCAGTATGTTTCAGATGTTGCTGTAGATCCTGGGTTCTTGTTGTCGACTGATGTAAACCATTAGGTGTAAATTGTAATGCAAATGCATAAAGTAATAATGGAACGATTCAGTATTCTTTTCAAATTGATTGCAACAATTGTACTGGGCCATGCCTAATTACATTACTCAAGTAGAAGTGGATGAAATTACCATCTGAACTCAAACCATAGTGGAACAGAAACAATAAATTTCCAGACCTGGGTTCCTATTCAAAATGTTATGTACTCACTACCTTCTAAAAGTCCTAGGAGTTTGTAAGGGGAATTTCCGACCATCCTGTATAAAGTGAGAACCTGGATTCCTCTGAAAACACTATCTGATGCCATTCCTGTCTCCAGTGACATTGTTCCATACATCATTACTGTCTATCATGTTTCTACAGATTAGTCAATGACAGGCAGAGAAGTAGATGATATGCACATAACCCATCCCATAATAAATGCTGACAGACTGTCACTTCTGATAATGTACAATATGTCCCACTGGTGCACCAGAGCTGAGGAGGTTGCAGATCTGTCCTGTAATGTCATTCACCTGAACTTTCTTATCAGTGGTGTTCTGAGTGGAGAGACATGACCTATCCCATTGCCTTGCTTGAAGAATTCTGCACTCACATGATGAACTGCTAAAACACTTCATCCCACACAAGCAGCAATTTCTCAGTTGCATTATATTCTCTTGTACCAATAATGTGCCCTTTTTCAAACTTACTAATATGACAGTACAGGTTGTGTATACATCTACAAGGCTCCCTGCACATCAGATCGAGTCACACTAATCCATTACCTCTAGTGTATAGTGACAATGAGAGCCACAGGAACATTTTACAAGTATGTGGTATTGTGCTATATCAGTGTTGACTGACAAGTTTCAAATGTGAATCAACTCTGCCGAAGTAGATAGTGCACATGTCCTGCAAATATCAAATTCAAATCTCTAGTCTTCCAACCTGTTCTGTTTTATTTTCAAGGTACTTAGCAGTATGAGCTCATATGTCAGCTTAATGTGCCTGACTGTAGGCATGAATTCTGTGAAGAAACTGTTGTGTCCTTTCCTGTCTCAAACTTTTCTACAAATGTGGGACCTGGTCCTTCATATCTTGGATACTGATACTGGGATGAAGTTGAAGTGGTTCCATACTTGTGCTATAGGGGACAGATCTAGGAATATTGATGGCCAGAGGAATACCTCAATGTCACACAGACAGTTCATGGAAAAATGTGCACTAGACTTGCTGTGTACAAAAATGGCACTATAGTATTGTCTCAGGAGAGCTAACACATGGAAATGCAGAATATCAATGACATATCCTTCTGCCATAAGGATTTCCCTCAATCACTACCAACTATATGACCTTTTTTAACATTGGTGTGCTTCTCCAAAGCACTAGGTTAATGGAACCTTTTCCCAGGTCACCAATATTCTCATTGACAATGGTCATCTTGGGCATCTGTCTGTGACTCAGTGCTCATCTTCACAGTGAGTTGCTACCTATCCCATTTTACTTACATTCCAACCTCGATTTTCCAGTGTTAATTTAATAAGTTGTTATACAGAAAGGCGGGGTCGGACTGGGTGGAAAGTGCCCAGCTGGCTCCCCAAATGTCTGGGATGAGGATGAATGAGATACAATTGGATGATAACAAAATATACAAATTATTTGATATATCCACAAATATTTCACTTGTGAGAACCCATTCAGTGTATGTTGGGTAATGCATGGGTCCCGGGCATAATAAGGCCTGGCTGGCAGACACCATACTGCCTATATGGCCAATCCAACACTGTAGGAATGTATGCACTATGATGTACATTAAACTTCAAGTGAACTTACTACAGCTAAAATAAATCTAAGCTTTCAAATCTTTATGATGCTATTTATCTTGAATACTGTGCTACAAATTATCACAGTAACTTCAATATATTTTATTACAGTGTCATATACACGACTGCAAATCAATGTATCAAAGAAAAACTAAATACACTGAAACTGATAATGTCTTATATTGAACAGGAAATTACAAAAACAGTGCCTAGTGAAGCCTTAAGCTGTGTTTTTCAAAGTCTGAAGGCACAGTTTGATGAATTTCTCCAACCAATCATCATCATTAGAAACTGATTAAGCCTTTCAACATTCAGTCTGGAGCATGGTCCCCCTAATAAAATTCCTCTATAATTCCCTATTCAGTGCTAACAATGATGCCTTAAGTGATCTTAAGCCTGTTACTTCAAAACCATTCTTGACCAAATCTGAGTATTTTCTCCTTGGTCTACCTCAACTCCTCTTACCCCCTACCACCAAACCCATGAACCTCATAGATAACCTAACTTCACTCATGCATGTAACATGACCCCACCTTCTCAGTCTGTTTGCTCCAACCTGTTTCATCTATGGTCTTCATTCACATACAACAAAGTTGGTAGAAAGATAGAGCAGTGCACTGCTAATTTAGTCTTGGTACTGACTTCCTTCTTGCAGAAGAGAGTAGATCTTAGCTGAGTCCTCACTGCATTAGCTTTGCTATACCTTGATTCAAGTTCTTTCACTACATTACCATCCTGTGAGAAGATACATCCTAAGTACTTGAAACTGTCCATCTGTTATAACTTAGTTCCTCATATTTGGCACTCAGTCTTTTTTAAATCTCTTCCCCACAGACATTACTTTCATTTTGGAGATGCTGATCTTCATACCATAACCCTTACACTTCTGATCTAGCTTTGAAATATTAGACTGCAACCTTTCAATTGAGTCTGCCATCATCACTAAGTCACCCGAATATGTGAGACTACTTATTTTGTTATCACCTATTTTAATCGCCCTGCCAGACTATTATTTTCCCTGCTGTCTGACAGTCTACATAAAGACCTTCAGTTGCCTGTAAGAGTTTGCCTCCTATTCTACAATCTTGTATAACTGCCAATAGCTTCCAATGTGTAAGAAAATTCCGTTGGTGAAAAGACCAAGAACTATATATGGTGTATGTAAGGGAAGTCAAGAAGAAACACAATTATAGTTTCATTGGAGAAGCATATAATCCATGTTAAGAAGGCTGGAATCTAGAGAATGAATACATGAAAAACTTACCTCCTCAATAAATAACTACAATCTGGATATTTTCAATGACTACATTATTAAAGTTACTTAAGGCATTGTAGATAAACTCCCAGGCTTTGATGTGGATCCTTTTCCCTCCCTGTAACTTACAGCAACATGGAAACTGGAAGTAAGTACAATCAAATTATACATTAAATTAGAGAAAGTCTACAAGCATTCAGAGAGTGTAGACACTTACGAAATGTTCTGAAGAGAATCATCACAACCAAATGAATAAACAATTGCATATCTGCTGGTGTCTTTGCAGACTTCTGGAAACTGACATGAACTGTATGAATTTATAAAAAGGGACAGTCTGTCATTAAAAGTCAATTTTTGAGTTACTTTTGAATGAAACAGTCTGTTTCATGGTGCACAGCATGGTTTCCAAAATAAGAAAGTCAAAAACTATTGCTTCATTGAACTTACTGAAAGAGTAGAACTAACATTTGAGGAGAGAGAGTCAGAGGCATTCATTCTGTGTGATTTGAGGAAGGGATAGAGCTGCATTCCTCACAATATCTTACTCAAGAAATGGAGACACTGTGATGTTGGAGAAACTACAAAGGTCCTGGAATCAGATATGGTATTTATAAAGGCCAAGCAATGGTTTATCTTAAATACAATTCAAAATAAATGTAGGAAAACCTCAGTGTATGGTATGAAGCCTCAGCACAAATACGTTTCTGAAAAACAGAATCTATGAAACTGATGGGTTTTTGTAATAGGCCGTAAACTCATGTGGAATGGTTACTTTGATCAAATATGGAAGAAACTGCCACATGTAATATACCTCCTGAAGTGATTAAAATGTATAATTATAGACCAATATCTGTTAATGTATATCATGGTCTCCTCCATAGCCATGAACCCAAGAACTACAGCTCTGGAGTCATTCAGCAGATTGTGAAGATATGCTACTACTGCAGAAGAAGGCAGTAAGAATATTATCATTTCAAGTAGGCAACAGGAGCACTGTACTCCATTATTAATTCATTTAAGAGCTATGATGTTTACAGCCATTATGTATTTTTTGCATTCTTTAGGCTAAAACAACATTATCATGATGCATGAGACATAACTCCACAACACCTGCAACAAACAAGACATAAATGTGTCATCATGTTGACTGTCCATAACAAGTGACAGCTTACTAATAATCACCCTGAATTTGTACAGAACACTGAATTGAAATACAGAAGATACTGGAGATGTTCAAAAATATCCAAGAGACTTACAACTATATCCAGTATACTCCACCCAGGAATATTTTCACTGTAAAGAAAATAAATTGAGCTACTGAACTTTTCCCATCAGAGAATAAAAATGAAATGTTTTTACAGTAAAATGCAAAATGTTTTTAAATTTTTGTAAACTCATACATTTATTATTATTATTATTATTATTATTATTATTATTATTATTATTATTATGACATATCACTTTCTTAAATTTTGATAGTCTATACAGCCAAGGCTAGTCATTAACACAGATGTGGCAATAAATTGTAGTAAAAAATTATCAAAGCACTCCTAAGTTTGGGCACACAACACAGAAAAAGTTACCTTATCATACTAAACTACAGAGATTTTTTAATGCTAAAGAATATAAACTGTTGTGTCCTGTGTCGTCTGCTGAAGTGGCCAACTAGGAACAGAGGCTAGATCAGAAATAAATGCATATCTATGAACAGATACTTATCTTCTATTCCACAGAGATATGGTACAACATAAATAGTAGCAATAACAGCAACAGGACTACACAGTCATACAATGACTGCAAGTGCTAGGTGAACTCTCCTTGAGCTTCTTCCGATGTAACCCTTAAATGTTGATTGTAAGAGGGCACACTCGCCATGCATTGGAAGGTGGGGTCCTGAGGAGGCATAGCCATTGGTTCCTTGTTTGCGCTGCATCCACGCTAGTTAACACTGGCGCAGTATAGCCCACTAGTAGCGACACCAAATGTTGAACCAGGCTTATAAGCGCATGTCTTGAAGGGGTCCTTCCAGTGATGATATTACATAAATTATACTTTCAAAATTGTGTATAACCTTAATAGATTATTGTAAACCAAATTGTATGGTGCTACTTATATTTTTAATGACAACAGTACTATCTGCATAACAACAAACAAATTCTAGCAATGGAAAGTCCAGGTTGAAATGTTAATATGAGAATAGTTAGCAACTCATTATGAAAACAATCACAATCACAAACAGGCATGTAGAATAGATATTCATATTCACATGACTTAAATTTTAGGCAATAGGCTTCATCTGAGAAAGATACACATACATTCACACAATCACTCAGACATAAGTCAAGCACATCTGACCACCATCTCTGAACCCTGTGGCTAAGTGATCGTCTTTATGGTGAGCTGTAACAAGCAAATTGTCACGTTACAAGCATGATGCTCATTAAAAAATGTAAGCTCACATTCATAAACATTCAACACAGTTTTTAAAGAGTTCTCTCACCCACTACCAACTATTAATAAAAAGATGAACTGTGATTTATGTATCTGACTGACTGTGTGGCTTAGCTAGCATTGATTTGATATTCGATACATTTCAATACCTAAAGTTTTATTTATTTATTTTTTTCATCAGAACTTCAAAATATATATATCTGTTTTACATATAATATGGTTGTTAATTTTGTTCTAATTTCTAATATAGTAATAGTTGTTTAATAAAAGACTCTCATGTAACATTGAAATTTCTCACATTTTTTGCTTTTTAGCATATGAAATAACAAATAACTGTCTACTTTTCCAGGTAAATATTGTACCATCACAGTATGGGGACGCTGTAGTTGTGGAAGTTGAAGATGAGGACCAAATTTTTGGGTGGACTTTCCGTGCAGAGCCTGAAGGGAAGCAACAATTTTTTATAGAACATCTGTGTAATCTGCTTGTGCAGTATAATGGAAGTCCAATGGTTGGATTTTAAAAACAAATAAACTATTGTGCATGTGATATTGTTATATTTTATCGTCCTACCATATAACACACTTAACTTATTGATGATAGTCAGGTTAATGATAAACTGATTTTAATATGTTATAAAACTCATTATACTCATATGTTCAATTAATGCATAATGCATGTTTTGAAGTGTACCTGACTTTATGTTATTCTTTCCTAAGAAATTTGTGTAACCAACTTACCCAATTTATTGAATTCCCAATTGCAATTATAGGATTTTCAAAAAACAAAGTAATTTTTGTAAATGTGATGTTATGTTATTATCATATGACATACAGATAAACAAATTTTTAATAGATTTTACTACTCATTTTGTACCTGCATTTAAGTTTTTAGACTTGTTTCACACATTTCTTTGATAAATGAATTTTGCAAATAGTATTTGTTCTTTTAATGTTGTCAAAAGAGATTACAAAAGTTCAATTATTTGTAAATGGAGATGTGTGTATTTTTATACTGGTATGTGACCTTTGAATAAATAAACTGGAATCTGTCATTGATATCTTTTGATTATAAAAATGTCTGATATCAAAATGTTTGAACAGTATGATGCTTTAAATTGGTATCCAGTACTATGGAAATTACTAATACACGTAACTTATTCAGCTCACATTATGGCAACAGAGAATTATAAATTAATTTATTTGCTATTATTGAATGTCTTACATTTAAAGGAATAGTATAAGAATCCACAGAGAAAATTCTTGAACACTAAATTTATAGCAAATAAAATTGCTAGTTTAACTGGAACTCTGATAACTCTTGTCTTTTATGAAACTGTAACTTACAATAAGAGTTATCGAACACTTTTTTTTTAGCAAGTGAAAGCTGTTCTATGACAGTATCTGTCCCAATTTTCTACTCATTTTTTCCTTCTTTTCCCCAGAATATTTATGAACAATATTGAAAGTTGAACTAATAATTAGAAATTTTACTGATTTAGTGGCTTGTAATACTGAAAAATGGGTTAAAATTACGTAACACTGAAATAGGTGTATCAGTAGTAATGGAAATATTCTTATATTTATGGTCAGTGTCCCCAAGTTGTGTTTATAAGTGTCACTAGCTTATCAAAGACTCATTGTATGGCAGGAAATGCGTCTTCTTTTAACACACATTGATCCACTCATCTACAAGCTCTAAATTGTCAGCAGGTGACACAGTGTCAGTGGACATAAAGGGGTGGGATCAGTCTCAAAGACAGCAAAGAGGTGGGAAGCAGGAAGAAAATTTAGTCATTAGCATCTGGTATTCTTACTAGGTTAGGGTTGGGGGGGAGAGGGGGGGTAACAGGGGTGGTGTATGGGAGGGTGTCGTCTGTAACTGACTGTAATAGCATACAGGTTGACTTAGACAAAATTTCTAGTTGGTGCGAAGAATGGCAGCTAGCTCTCAATGTAGAAAAATGTAAGGTGATGCGCATGAGTAGAAAAAACAATCCTATAATGTTCGAATACAGCATCAGTAGTGAGCTTCTTGATGCGGTCGAGTCGTTCAAATATCTAGGCGTAACATTGCAGAGCGATATGAAATGGAACAAGCATGTAAGGACAGTTGTGAGTAAGGCAGACCGCCGACTTCGGTTTATTGGGAGAATTTTGGGAAGATGTACTTCACCTGTAAAGGAGACCGCGTATAAAACGCTTGTACGACCACGTCTTGAGTATTGCTCAAGTATTTGGGACCCGCAGCAGATCGGTTTGAAGGAAGACATAGAGGCGGTTCAGAGGCGAGCAGCTAGATTTGTTACCGGTAGGTTCGACCAATGCGCGAGTGTCTCGGAAATGCTCCGGCAACTCAATTGGGGATCGCTGGAAGAAAGACGACGTTCTTTTCGTGAATTTCTGTTAAGTAAATTTAGAGGGCCGGAATTTGAAGCTGAGTGTAGTACGATCTTGCTGCCGCCTACTTACATTTCGCGTAAAGATCACAAAGACAAGATAAGAGAAATTAGGGCTCGTACGGAGGCATATAGGCATTCTTTTTTTCCTCGTTCAATTTGGGAGTGGAATAGGAAAGGAAATGCCTAGTAGTGGTACGGTGTACCCTCCGCCACGCACCTTACGGTGAATTGCGGAGTATGTATGTAGATGTAGATGTAGACTGGTTAAGTGTGTGATGCTCACTGAATGTAACATAGTGGTGTGAGTTGCTTGAGGCTGATAGTCTGGAGGAAGGGAAAGCATTAAATGTAGCATGTGGGGCAATGGGCTACTGAAGATTGAAACCAGAACAATTCTGGAAGCATAGGATTTACTATATGGATAGTTCCCATCTCTGTAAATCAGAAAACTGGTTGTAGACGGTAGGCCTTGGATAACATGGGCTATGAAACAGCCATTGTTATATAGCATATTATGTTCATTTGCATGTTTCACCTCAGGGTGATCAACTTCTTCCTGGACAAAATTTGGCAGTGTTTATTCTTTCTAAGGAAAAGCTGGTTTTTTGTTATACCAACATAAAAAATTTTGCTCTGATAACAATAGAGGTAGTATACCATGATATAGTTGTTTCCACATTTGGCCTAGAATCTAATGGGATAGGATGTGCCTATGGCAGGACTTTGGTACCAAATTATGGGTGGTATATTGTCACATTGAAAGGGAAACAGGCTTGATTTCAAAGGCAGGGTTGTCAACTGAACACAGCACTTATACTGAAAGCAGGTTTATTGCGAACTGAAACATACATGCAGCACTAACTGCCTCTCGCACTGCTATTTATACTCAGACAGAATGTACCAGAAATTAGAAGAATATTTAACATAAGAAACATGTAGAAATTACAAGTGAACATAAGAAAATGTTGAATATTCTGGAAATGATAATTACAAAGAAATAAATTTTTGCCAGTGGATGAGATTGAAGTGATGACCTTTAGCACCACAATAGGTGATGATATCCATTGCACCACACTGGCAGTTGGTTAGCTTGGAGTTTCATGGCAATATTGGCTAAGTGTTGCACCTTTGTTTTCTACCAAGGATATGATCCTTGTGGCAGATAGTTGGAAGAAAAAGGGGCATAGGGATGGAGTAGGATGTTTTATAGGTAGAAAGGGCTATGGAACAGCACTTTAAGAGAGGTGGACAAAATCTTGGTAGGACATCCCTTTATTCAATGTACAAGCGGCCTTTGAAAAGTCTGAGAGAAAATTTGAAAATAGAAACCGATAGGTTAAAGTGTGATATGGTGTGGATTAGTGAAGTTTGGTGGGAGAAAAAACACAGGTGAGTATAGGGTTATAAAACCAAAATCATTTGGTGGTAATGCAGGAGTAGGTCTCATAATGAATATGAAAACAGGAATGCTTGTAAGTTACTATGAAAAACATAGAGAACACATTATTGTAGCACAGTAGCACCTAAGTAGTGTTAGTTTATATGCCAACTAGCTCTGCTGATGAGGAGAGTGAAGAAATGTATGAGGAAATAAAAGTAATTATTCAGACAGTTATGGGAGAGGAAAACTTGATTGTGATGGGGGACTGAAACTCAGTAGTAAGTAAGGGAAGAGAAGGAAGTGTAGTAGGTGAATATGGACTGGTGAAAAGGAATGAAAGGGATCACCTGGTAGACTTTTGTGCAGAGCACAATTTAATCAAATGTTCAAATGTTTGTTAAGCTTAAGTGACTTAACTACGGGGTCATCAGTCCCTAAACTTACAAACTACTTATGAACTACCTACAACTAAGGACGGCACAAATATCCATGCCCAAGGGGGGATTCGAACCCCCGACCGTAGTGGCCGTGCAGACTGTGACTGAAGCGCCTCAGTCTCCTCGGCCGCCGCGGCCGGCACACAATTTAATCATCACTAACACTTGATTTAATCACTATGAAAAACAGGAGACCAGGAGACATTGGAAGGTACCAGATTGACTTTATAAAGGTAAAGCACAGGTTTAAAAACCAGATTTTAAACTGTAAGATACATCTGGGGGCAGATATAGACTCTGATCATAACTTACTGGTTATGAACAGCAGATTAAAACTTAAGAAATTGTAAATAGGTAGAAAATTGAGGAGATGGAACCTGAATAATAAATTGAAGCAGCCTGAGATTGTTGAAAGTTTCAAAGGGAGCATTAGGCAAGGATTAACTGAAACAAATGAAAGTAATACAGTAGAAGAAGAAAGGGGTAGCTCTGACAAGGGATACCTTTGACCTCAAATGCTCGGAACCACATACAACCATTCTTAAATAACAAGCAATCATTAGTAAAACAGTGGTGTGTGTCATTCCATGGAAAACACTGTACTTGTCTGCTAGTGTCACTAGATGGTGACATAGTGTAGCTGCACTAAACAGTGCTCCAGTTGCATGAGTGTTATAACCACAGTACATATTTGTCTCTTGAAGTGTTCACACATGAGTTACTGTGTAAACTGTGTACAGTGCAGAGATATAAAGAGAATTAATTCTATGCATGTGGTCCAAATATTAGGGATCAAGTTGCAACATGCTGAATATGGAAATGATACCAGCGCCGAAAATATGGAGTTGGCGAATATATAACACAATACAGTAATTCAGAAATATAATGGCGATGACACAAAAATACATGATGTTACACTGGATAGATATACTTTGCAAAAGCCAGAATATGAGATTGACATACCAACATCATGATTTGAAAATGTAATTAGTCTGGCTTTTGATATTGGACTGCATGAATGGAAAAGTGATTTTGAATGTGATTATGTGGCTTTAGTGAGGTGTGCACATTGTTCTCTCCCACTTTGTTTTAACCACTTCATCAAAATTTTGCATCTGCACTTTAAGGACTAGTATAAGCACTTTCAGGTGTTTGCTACTGCTGTATAAGTGTGTTTTGTGCTATTATAAGTACTTTAAGCAGAGAGTTTTTGGCAATGCTGATTGAATATCAAATATTTAAAGGACCTTTATTTGTTTATACATATTTTTCCCACCAGGATAGTTTCCCTCTATAATATTCGTTTCATCAATTTGTACAAGACAACATTAAATTACATATAATTTCCTTCCAATAGTAGTGCTATCTTGTTACTTTTTTCTTATTTTTAAAATGTTACTTGAGCTACAATACAGTGTTTTGCATGGAAATGATCCACACCACTGTTCTGTTTATGATTGCCTGTTACTCCATGCATGGTTTCATGCAGTTCCAAGCATTCACAGTCAAAGGTGTCCCTTGTGTTAGATAGAGTAGTGAAGGCTGCAGAGGATCATATAGGCAGGAGGACAAGGCCTAATAAAAATCCTTGGATAACACAGGGTATACTTAATTGATGAAAGAAAAGAAAGAAAGAAAAGAAAAATGCAGCAAGTGAAGCAGGCAAAAGGAAGTACAGATATCTGAAAAATGAGGTTGACAGGAAGTGCAGACTGACTAAGCAGAAATGGCTAGAGGACAAATGCAAGACTAGAAGAATGCTTAACCCTCAAGCGGGTGCACATGTGTATTAAATGCACCAATGGCAAATATTATCATTGTTCACCGTTCCATTGGTTTCTAAAAACTTACAGGAATGCTGCCAGGTATCAAAATCTACGATGGCCGATATTTCGGCAGGAGACCACCCTGCCATTTTCAATGCTAAACTGCAGTGAGGAAGCAATGTGCAACAATATTTAAAACCTCGATTTTCAATTATTAAACAGGAAAGACAATACACACTGAGCAAGCAAGCACACAGCGCCAACACGACCAAAGTTGAAACTGGTCAGAATATCAATAGTCAACATCAGTTCTTGATGGAAGAGGTCGGATTAGTTTTGCCCTCTGTGAGAGAGCAGGATCCAAAGTGGAATTTAAGCAGAACCCTCCATCCATATTCATAAGGTTGTCACCTAGTTTTATTTCTATTGCTTCCTTGATAACACTGTCCCAGTAGTTGGAAGTGCATGCCAGAATTTCCATTTTGTTGCATTCCATAGGGTGACCTGTGTCAAGACAGTGTTTGGCCACAGCAGATTTGTTTGGCTGTTGTAAATGTGTCTGATGTTTATGCTCAATACAACGGTCCTCAACTGTCCTAATAGTTTGACCAACATATGACATGCCATAGCTACATGGGATACGGTAGACACCTGCCTTGTGCAAACTGAGATCATCCTTAATGGATCCCAACAGTGCCTTAATTGTAGAAGGTGGATGAAACACACATTTTACATTGTTTTTACACAAAATGCAGACAAACTTGTTGGAAGTGCTGCCAACGTATGGCAGAAAGGCAACTGACATGGGTGCCGACTCTGTGCTACCATCACTAGCCCGTTGGATATGTGGTCGATAGCGCAACGCTCTTTTACTCTGCCCTTCACCATAGCCATTCTGTCAAAAAGTTACCTTCAGATGAGATAGTTCAGTGGGCAAACTTTCCGGGTCAGAAATGATGTTTGCCCTATGCACTAAGGTTCAAAGAACCCCTTCATGTTGAGCTGGCTGGTGACAACTATCAGCTTGCAAATACAAATCAGTATGTGTCTGTGCAAAATTCTTGGGACTGGTTGGACGGTGCTTCCTGGTCACAATCCGAATGGGAATTGTAAACTATAACGGCCCAGCATTCGGCGAAGTCTGAATGATTCTGTAGCTCAGGGTCTGCTTTTACAACTCAACATTCTGTGATTAATCACACGGAGAAAACCTTTGACGACGCAGCTCTATCCGTTCTGGGGAAAGGTTTGAATTTTGCACCGACACCTAAACGTTAACCTGTTGTTTATTTTATTAGTTCTATCGAATAGGCTGACATTAAAGAGCAGGTTAGGAGGGAAGCTCGTCGTACGTTGACTAGGGCATGTCCGCCTGTAAGTAATATAACAGCAGCTGAGGCAGCTGCCTTATGTTCACTTAGGATGGATCCTGATATTGTTATTTTACCTCTGGACAAGGGAAATGCTACAGTTGTTTTAAACAAGCAGGATTATGTTCAAAAAATGCAGTGTTTACTTTCTGATTTAGCATATCACAGGATTTCTGCTGATGCTACAAAAAGTGTTGAAAGGAAGACCAATAACCTCCTTAAGAAAAGTTCTTTGTCACAGAAAACTACTTAGAGTCTTAATTCATATTGTGCTGTACCTCCTAGATTATGTGGCCTTCCTAAGGTCCATAAAGATGGGTGCCCTCTTAGGCCTATTGTGTCAAACACTGGTGCTCCCACATATCATGTGGCAAAACATCTTGCTGGTTTGTATAGCCCACTGGTAGGCCATTGTGAACACCACATTAAGAACTCAGTGAATTTCCTACTTTGATTGGAGGGATTGCACATGGCTGACTGAGATATTTTAGTTAGTTTTGACGTGGTTTCTCTTTTCACTCACGTTCCTCTGTCTGATTCGTTGCAACTAATTGAGATGAAGTTTGGAACTGATTTTATAAATTTATTTTGACATGTTTTGACTTCCACCTACTTTTTATTCAATGACAAGTACTATGAGCAGACAGATGGAGTTGTGATGGGAAGCCCTTTGTCACCTATCATTGCTAATTTGTTTATGGAGGACTTTGAAGGTCGTGCACTGGAGTCAGCGGCATTGAAACCTGCTTCTTGTTGTTTTTTTCTTTTTTTTTTTTCAGGTATGTAGACGCCACTTTTGTTGTTTGGCCTCATGGTAGTGAGAACTTGAATTATTTTTCGGAACACCTAAATTCAATCCAGCCCAACATCCATTTTGCAATGGAAGTGGAAAAGAATTATTGCCTTCCCTTCCTTGATGTGTTGGTCAGGAGAAAGATGGATGGTACGTTGACATGCTGTTTATAGGAAGCCGACGCATACTGATTTGTATTTGCAATCTGATAGTTGTTACCACGCAGCTCAACGTGAAGGGGTTCTTTGAACCTTAGTGCATAGGGCTCACGTCATTTCTGAGTTTTGCGCTATTGATCACATGTGCAACAGGCGGCCTTTTTGTTGCCATACTTTGGCAGCACTTCCAACAATATTGGCCAAATTTCCCAAAAAAAAAAAAAAAAAAAAAAAAAAAAAAAAAAAGTTAAATGTTTGTTTTGTGCACCTTCTAAAATTAAGGCACTGTTGGGATCCGTTAAGGATGATCTCGGTTTGCTACTGTATCCCATGTAGCTGTGGCATATCATATGTCGGTCGAACTATAGTACTGTTGAGGACCACTGTATTGAGCATAAACATCAGACACATTTACAACAGCCAAATAAATCTGCTGTGGCCAAACACTGTCTTGGCACAGGTCACCCTATGGAATACAACAAAATGGAAATTCTGGCATGCACTTCCAAATACTGCGACTGTGTTATCAAGGAAGCAATAGAAATAAAACTAGGTGACAACCTTATGAATAGCGATGGAGGGTTCGGCTTAAATTCCGCTTGGGATCCTGCTCTCTCACTAGTCAAAAAACATAGGGACAAAACTAATCCATCCTCATCCATCAATAACTGATGTTAATTATCGATATTCTGACCGGTTTCATCTTTGGTCGTGTCAGCACTGTGTGATTGCTTGCTCGGTGTGTGTTGTCTTTCGTGTTTACTCATTGAAAACCAAGGTTTTAAAGATTGTTGTACATTGCTTCCTCACTGCAGTTTTGCCTTGAAAATGGCAGGGTGGTCTCCTTCCGAAATATCGGCTGTCATCTATTTTGATACCTGGCAGCATACCCGTAAGTTTTCCAAAGTTGTTATTTGCCAGGAGAAATTACTGAATAATGTTCTATTGATCTTTGACAATAGCAAGCCCCTACCTATTCCTGTATTATTGTTTCAGCTAGCACAGTGAGAAGTTGTGTTGTCATAGGTGCACTTGAGCCGCAGAAGTTTGAAGTAAACTGTGAGTATGTCTTCTTAGTGTACAAAGTACACCACTCGCCTGGTAATGTATCTTTTGCTGCACTTTTATTTTACTCCTTTTTATGGAGATCAAATGATAACACATACCAAGCAGGTATATCACTGTGCAGGGTGAGATCAAAGTTGACAGACAATAAGCTTGATTGCCTACTCAACGAGGATCCAGATTTCATCACTGTACCAGACAACAAAAACGATGAAGACTCTGAGGAAGAAGTCCACTGTATAGATGGGATAAAATATGTTCTAATGTAATTCTGAAAAAAAAATATTGTCAAATTATTCCCTAGGCCTACACATGTTGCCAGAGGGGCCACAAGTAAAAAAATTGATGAAATTGTAAAATGAGTTAACATATACATTCAATCTAAGAAAGAATGTGTCAATATTCCAGAGAAAGGGACTCTAACTACAAGGTGTGAAATAATGTCATTGTTGGTTTTGCTGTATCTCATTGGAACTCAGAAAGCAAACCACTAAAAGATCATTGAAGTGTGGACAGCAGATGGTACTGGTATGAGCTACAGAAGATTTCCATTCCTTCTATGACGCGTCCAGTTTGACGACAAGAGTGCAAGGCAAGAAAGAAAAGTAAGTGATAAGGCTGCAGAAATAAGGCATATAGTGGATGAATTTGTGGTGAATTACAAGAACGCTTACTATTTAGGACAATTTGTGACAGCAGATGAAAATTTGCAAACTTTCCGGGGTCGTTGACATTTTGTTTGTTATATTCAAAACAAACCAGCAAAGTACGGCATTAGAATTTTTGTTTTAGCAGATCCTAAAACCTTCCTCACTAACAATATTGAAGTATATTGTGTAAAAAAACCTAAAGGACTATTCAATGTTTATAATTCTCCCTGTGATGTTGTAGGAAGACTTATTACATTGAAGGCTCAGGAAGAAATGTTAAAATGGATAATTGGTACACTAGCTGTTCCTCAGTCAAATTCCTGTTGAAAAAGCGAATAACATGCATGGGCACATTGAGAAAAAACACACGCGAGATTCCACAAGAAATTTCACCTGGGAAGTGTAGGGGTATCCACCCTTTAGTTTCGTAAGTACCGAAAAAGAGAACCAAGGCAGTTTTGTTACTTTCAACCATGCACATTTTTGAAACCATTGACAAAGATGCAGGTAAACCAGTTGCATGAGTGACAAGAAGGTGGCCATTGGTTGTATTTTATGACCTAATGTATATAGCAGGAATCAGTGCTCAAATAATTTTTCATGCAAATGAGGCAATTTCAAAAAAGAAGAGAAGAATTTTCTTGAAAGATTTATCAGTGACTCTTACAAAGTCTCAACTAGTGGAAAGAGCTACTATTCATCCACTTCCTGCCAACATTGCAACTTTCCTTGAGAAATTCAAAGAGCAACATATTGGAAGAACTAAGGAGCCTACACCAAGAAACGAAGTGTGTGTGTGACATATGGACGAAAAATAAACACATCTACTACCATAAGGTGTAACTCTTGCCATAGCTTCGATTGCAAAGGACATGTAAAAAGTGGGCATACTTGTCAAAAGCATAATGCTTTTTCCTAAAATATGCAAGATAATTAACTGTGTAGATATGATGAACTTTATGATAACTGATACTTCTTCAATATATAAAGCCTTTCTCCTTTTATGTTACTATGAAACAGAGTTTTTGTTCATTATATGTTAAAAAAAGTGTTGTAATAGATTCATATGTTAGCTGCAGCAATCAAATGATATGAAAGTTTTCTTATTTGTTTAATCAAATAGTAAATTAGTGATGTGATATAAGATTATTGTATTTTTGTTTAAATCAACTAAAATTAAACTATGACTTGGCTCATACACGTTTCCCTTGGTAGCATACTGACAGCTTTTGACTACATGTGTACAAAGTGTGCTGCACCACTGCTTGTGTTAATAGGGGAAATATAGATACCACCTACAGGAAAATAAAGGAGACATTTGGAGATGAGAAAATCAGCTGTATGAATATCAAGAACTCTAATGGAAAACAAGTGCTTCCAAAGGAGGGAGAGTTGAAAGGTGGAAGGAATATACAGAGCACCTACACAGAGCAAATAAACTTCTAGGCAATATTCTAGAAATGGAAATTGAAGTAGAGGAAGATAAGATAGGAGATATACTGCGAAAAGAATTTGACAGAGCAGTGAAAGATTTGAGTCAATGCAAGGCCCCTGGAATAGATGATATTCCCTATGAGCTACTGATATTGTTAGGAGAGCCAGTAATGAAGAAATTATTCCACCTAGTATGCAACATGTATGAGTTAGGGGAAATACCCTCTGACTTCAAGAATATTGTAATTCCAATTACAAAGAAAGCAAGTGCAGAAAAATGTGAAAATTACAGAACCGTCCATTTAAAAAGTCATGGTTGCAAAATACTAACACATATTAAATTCAGACAAATGGAAAAACTGATGAAATCCAACCACACAGAAGATCAGTTTTGATTTAGGAGAATTGCTGGAACACAAGAGGCAATATTCAATTTGCTTTTGACAATGTTGACTACTGAAATGCACTCTTTCAAATTCTAAAGGTATTATAGGTAAAATATAGGGAGGAAAGAGTTATATTCAACCTGAACAAAAATCAGACAGCATTATAAAAGTCGACAGACATGAAATGGATGCAGTGGTTGGGAAGGGAGTAACACAGGGCTTTAGCCTTTCCCCAATGTTGTTCAATCTGTACATTGTGCAAGCTGTGAAGGGATGCAAGGAGAAATTTGGAAAGAGAATTCAAATGCAGGGTCAAGAGATAAAGAAATGTGGTTTGCTAGTGACATAGTAATTCTGCCAGAGACAGCAAAGGACCTGGAAGAGTACTTGAACGGAGTGGACAGTGTGTTGAGAATAACACATAAGATGAACATTAAAAAGAGTAAAACAAGGGTAATTGAATGTAGTGTCAGAAAATTTGGTGATGCTGAAGAAATTAAATTTGCTAATGAGACAATAAAAGCAGTAGATAAGTTTTCTTTTTATGGGTAGCAAAATATGTTCAGATAGCCAAAGTAAAGAAGATATAAAATGCAGAATGGCTATGGGAAGAAAACTATTTATGAAAAAGTGGAATGTTTTGACATCCAATATTAGTTTGAACGTTAGGAAGTCCTTCCTGACAGCAGTTGTCTATAGTGTAGCATTGCATGGAAGTGAAATGTGGACAATAAGGAGTTCAGACGAAAAGACAATAGCAGGTTTTTAAATGTGGTGCTACAGACACGTAATGAATATTGAGACGGGTAGATCATGTATCAGTAACTAAGGAGGAGGTGCTCAACAAAATTTGGGAGAAAAAGAGTTTCCGGCATTGGTAAGAATCTTAGAAGGATGAATACAGCAAGCAGATTCAGAAGGATGTAGGTTGCCATTCTTATTCTCAGATGAAGAAGCATCAAACCAGTCTGCAGACAGAAGACCACAACAAAAATAATGTACAGTAATGGAATCAGAGGAGTTCTCTTGGAGGAAGGAGGTAGGTGGTGAATGACTTCAGGGCTATAGTTAGTGAGAGCATGACTTTAGACCTGTTGGGTGATAGATTGCCTGTAGGCATGCCATTCCACTTGGGAATAGGTATGGACAAGTTTGGGTTGGGGAGCACAAGAGGGAAGAAGGTTTTGGGTTAATGGTGATGAGGATGGGGTCATGGTCACTGTCAATGGGGTCAAAGACTTCAGCATTGATACACCCAAGGAGGTTCAGGAAAGCAATAATGACATGAGGGGTAGTGTTGCTAATAGTACTGGTGTGGCAGGGGAGGGAAACATAACACATTGGATGGTGGGTAGCAACTACAGAAGTATAGGATGGATATTGAGGTTAGAGGCAATTACATAGGTTGAGCAGCTTCGATCGATACGGGTAAGGGAGTCATCGGGAAGAGGGATGATTGAAACGAGGTCTTTTGTGGTGCAGATAACAGCAAGTGAGTTGAGGAATAGGCTAAAGATCAGATATTCAGAGGGATTTTGAGGGAGGGTTGAGGCTGAAGCAGGTGATGTCAGAGGCCAATCATAAACCCACCTTGCAGTATCAGGTGAGGTGGAGGAGGTAGGAGGAAACTTTCATTAAGGGTATAGATGTCCATTTATTTGTGGGAGAGGGTATTCATGAACAACTGTTAATTATGTTAATTAGCAGGGAGGGAGCAGATACCATAGTTAATGATTGAGTAGTGCTAGTGCATCAAAAAGGAAGAAAGAGAGGGGGAATGTGATGGAAATGGCTACAGAAAGAGAAGGGGCTCAGAATAGTGTGTCGAGGCAGGAGAAGGTAAAGTGGGCCTGGTTGTCGAAATATGTTGCAAAAATTTTTAATTGATATTGAGCAGGCAGCAAGGTGAATTTGCTGGGTGGGGAAGGGGGGGGGTGTAGGCGCTTTCGAAGGATGATGCTAACAAAGCAGATGATATCCTTGGCTGTGGAAGTGGCGTGAATGGAGTTGTTGAGTTGAAGGGAGTAGTCATCTGGGTGAACAGGGACAGTTAGTTCAGGGGTAACAGGAGGGGGTCTGGCTTAGCCTGTATAGGAGTAAGTAGGGTGTGCCTTGCCACAGGTGTTACAGGAATGGGGTTCACCATGGTTGGGACTTTGTTCAAGGAATTTAGGAGCTTTGCAGTGGGGACAGGTGGGTGGGTTTCTACAATTTTCAGTGAGGTGGTCATTGTAAACTAGACACTTTTGGCAATGATAGTATTGCGAAGGGTATGGGATGAGTCAATGAGGACCAATTCACAGCGCGGATGAAATGGGTGGAGAGGTAGGGGTGAGCGTTTAGCTCTATCAACACCTTGGCCTCAATGAGCTCTGGACTAATCTTTGTATTCCTGACGGTGGGTGATACGACCAAAGGGGTTGGCGGGGAGCTGAGGATGTGAGGAAAGTGGTGAGGGAGGTATGAGTTCCAGAGGTTATGCTGGGGATTTTCTGGAGGAGGTAGGTGTGGAAGAAGGGGTCAGTGGATTGAAAGAGGACAGAGCCCATGAGGGGGATAATAAGGGAGATGGAGACATTCAAGTATGAAGGAGTGGCCTTTAAGGAAGTGTTGATTGGGTTATGAGAGGATAAAGGTGCCCATTATCTTGGTTGGGGTTGGGTTTGGGGTAAAGGTGGAGGAGGGGGGAGGCAGGTGTCAAGTGGATTAGTGGGTTCAGAAGGGATAAGGATCTTCATAGAGATGGTGGTGGTGGTGGTGGTGGTGGTGTCAGGGCTGGGGCACTTTGTCTGCTTTCTTGTAATGACCAGCTGAGGAAGAGGTAGAGGTGCAGCTTGGACTGGAAGGTGGAAAAGGGCAGGCAAGTGGAGGCAGCAACTTCATCCGGTGGTGGTGGCAGCATTTATTTAGTGACAATGGTCACATGGCACACTTGGACCCGTGCAGGCAATGCCTGAACTGCACTGATGAGCATAGACACTATCTACAATGTCAAGTACAGATGAGAAGAGGGTGGTAGTGGCTGCAGGAGATGACCGGAACAGGTGTACCTCCGGAATATCCGGGGTGACATTACCAGGGTCAGCAATAGCAACTCCAAGGGGCATCTATGGATGGTTGTGGCTGGCAGCAGTTACAATCCGGCATGACGCTGGCAGTGAGAGACACAGGAACAGCAGTTTGGAATGGCCAACAGACCTGACAAGGACCTTGTCACCAGCTAGTGGCAGTAGCTTGCTCTGATAGTGACAGGAAGAGATGTTTAGGTAGCAAGAAGCAGACAGGCAATACTGGGCTATGCACGAAACGTAGCTGAGATTCACACAAGTACAAGAGATCAGTTCTTCAAGTTCAGGCAACTGTTGTGAGAAGGAGAAGACAAATGTGCACTTTATGGATGAAAGTTAATATATATTAAGTGATCATCTGTTTGTATAGTTTTACTTTGCTATAAGAGAACTTTCCACTCTTTATTGTGATTTCTGGTTGTTCCTTTTTCAGTATTCAATAAGTTAGATAAAAATCATTCCATGTAACTATCAGCCACCTAGGTTCATTTTTTTGTGTGGTATATGAAACAAGTACTTAAAAGCCCACACTGACATTAAAATGAGGCATGGTGTAAAATAACAAATATACTGGCATAGACATAGTAAAACACATGATGACACTTTGTAGTAATACAGCTATAAAAGAACACAGGAGCCTCATTTGTTCTGGCATGATCAGGAAGCGCAAGAAGTTAAAACAACATAAAAAATGCCATGTCAAAGCACTATATCACAGAAACACCAAACTGTAAGAAGCACCAACCACTGTCATGCAGCAGACCTGCTAAAGGAAGAGGGTTGTGAGAGAGAAAGAAAATGGAATAGGGTGAGCAGGAAGGACTATCTTTAGGAGACATGGGTGGGAAAGGAAAGAGAGACTGAAGAGAGGGTGAGGGGTCTCTCAGGGGAGGAAAGGTTTGAAAGATAGGAACTACAGGTTGCACCAAAATGCAAAATGGGAGAGGTGGGTTTGGAGAAGATGCTGGAACTGGACAAGGGAGGGAGCCAGGGTGAAGAAGGAAGTGTCATCAGCATATTGGAATAGGTGGAATGGTGGGAGAGTTGCAACATGTCGGAGGGGAGGTATATGGGAAGGTATAACAGACTGGAATGCCACACCCAGCAATAGGTGCATTCACAGTATGAGACACAAGCATAATGGAATGTAGGGAGTTAAGTTGCTGGGAGAACGAATGAATGAGGAGGAGAAGTTGGTCATCAATAGGAGAAGGAAGGTCAAAAGCCACACTGGCTATCAAGTAGGAGATGGTGTGGGTGGAGATGGTGATCGATTTGATGGGAAAGTAGGTTTTTGAAGACCTTGAAGAATGCCAGGGAAAGACAGACAGTATAAAGGGGGATGTAGCCTAATTATTGGAAGCCAAGGGTAAGGGGTGGGATACAAGTATCTGTCCTGTCACAGACTTTAGAAAAGAGGGAGTAATAAAAGTTGGGATTGTCAGGCATGCTGAGGGCATTGGAGAGGAAGTAAGCAAAATGTTTGGGTGTTTGGCCTTACTTAGGTTATCAGGAAAGGGGCAGTGAAGGTGAAGGAGCGGGTATTGGAGGGTAGGTTTGTTCCTAGTAAGGCAATGGAAGGCATTCCAGTACTTGGAGCAGTGGATGAGGAGATGAGCGTAATGCCGTATACATGTCTGTCGTCAGTCCTGGAACTTCTTGGCCCTCAGAAGACTGCACATGTTGCTGTATTTGCCATGTTGAATGAGTTTATCCTGGTCATGGAAGCAGATAAAGGAAAGATAGAGGCAGCAGGATTCATGGAGGAGGACAGCCTATGGAGGTAGGTTGGGGTGGTGAGAATAAATGGCTTCAGTGAGGGTGGAGAGTACAGGGGGACAAATGTTTTGGGTTATAGTGAGGATGGAATCATGGTCCCTGCCAATCGGTTTAAGGACTTCGGTGGTGATATGCCCAAGGAGGTTGGGGGAGATAATGATGACATCAGGGGTAGTGTTTCAAGTAAGGCAGGTGTGGTGGGAGAGGGGAACAATATCACCTTGGATGGTGGGTAGGAGGTGATTCCACTGTCAGAGTTCTGCAGGAGTATGGGGGCTGATATTGAGGTCAGTGGTGGTCACATAGGTTGAGAAGGTTTGTGGGTAAGGTCATTGTGGGTAAGGTAGTCATATGGAAGAGGTGTGAAAGAATGGACATATATGGTTGTGCAGGTAACAGTAAGAGAGGGGTGGAACAGGCTAAGGATCAGATATACATAGAGATTATTGAGGAGGAGTTGAGGCCAAACTTGGTGATGTTAGATGTGGCCAATTCAACCCCACCTTGTGCAAGCAGACAGGGTGGGGTGGAAGAGGCAAACAACGTTACTGGTAGTATGGTGGGTATGGAGAAAATTTTTATTAAGGATAAAGGTGTCCATACAGTAGTAGGACAGGGTGCTCATGGAAAGATGTCTATTAGTACGGAGGGAGTGAATATTGTTGTAAGGGATTGAGTAGGGCAGCTGTACCATAAGGAATGGAAGGAAGAAGAGGGAGAGGTCTACAGGAAGGGAAAAGATGTAGACATAGGTGTCAAGGTGGAAGAAGCTAAAGTGGGCCTGGTTATGCGAATTTATGGTGAACATTTTTTATTAAAAACTGAGGGGCCAGTGAGGGCAATTTGATAGATTGTGGGTAGCCATTGGAAGGTATGGACATTCAGAAGAATAATGGTTACGAAGTGGATGATGTCCTCACATGCAGGAGTTGGGTGAATGGAGTTGATCAAAAGTTTGTAAATCTCTGGGACTTAACTACTGTATTTTTTAGTCCCTAGGCTTACAAACTACTTAAACTAACCTCACACATGCTTGAGAGAGAACTCAAACCGCCAATGGGGAGCAACCATGTGCTCCACATCTAGGCACCTTAGAGCGCTCAGCCATTCCAATGCAGGGAAGGGAGTTGTTGGGTTGGAAGGGATGGTCAACTGAGAAGAAAAGGATAGTCTGCTCAGGGGTGACAGGTGGTGGGTCTGGCTTTGAATTTATAGGATTAGGTAAGTTGTGCCTTTATATCTGTGTTACAGGAGCAGCAAGGTTTGGAAATCGTTTAAAGAAATGAGGAGCTGTGCATTGGAGCAAGTAGGCAGGTTTTTATAGCTTTTAGAGAGGTGGTTTTTGTGAACTAGGGACTTTTGGCAATGATAGGACTGGGGAAGGGAGTGGGAGGGGTCAACCTTGTTCATAAGGTTGAAGATGAGGCCCTCCTTAGAGAAGAGTCTATCAATAGACTGTGCATCTTTGGAGAAGTCATGCATAAGGGAGGTTGATGAGGTAGGGGTGGGCATTTTGTCTGCCAACATCACGGCCTCCATGATCCCTGGTCTAAGCTTCATTATCACGGCAGTGAGGGTAGGCAGGTGATGGGGAATATGGTGTTGGTGAAGAGCTGAGAAGGTGACGAAAGGGGTGAGGGAGGCAGGTTATGCTGGTGATTTTCTGGAAGAGGTGAGAGTGGAATGTGGGGTAAGGATATTTAATGAGGATGTCCTCCTTGGGGGTAATAAGGAATAAGTCTTCAGGGAACTATAATCAGTTTAAGAGAGGATAAAGGTGTACATCAACTGGGTTGAGATGGGGGTGAAGGAGGGGGGGGGGCAGGAGATGACCTTTTAACTGGTAGGTTCAGAAGGGGTGGGGGTCTTTTCAGAGATGGTGGTGGTGATGGGGCCAGGAATGAGGCACTTGGTCTGCTTTCTTGTAACGATCGGGAGAAGAGGAGGTTGATGTGTGCCTTGGAGTGGAAGGTTGTGAGGGGCTGCTGTTGCAGGAGGTGAACGGGACAACTGTGTCTCCTGGAGACCTGAGTTGACATCAGTGGTTTGGATGGCAGTGACTCCATTGGATAACTGGTTTTGGCTGTCAGTGGTGATGATACAATGTGACATTGGCAGTGGAAGGCACAGGGCTGGCAGTCTGAATCATCCAATAGGCCTGGTGAGACCCCCATTGGTTGTCAGCGGCAGTAGCTTCGCATAATAGTGGCAGGATCACATATCTGGATGGTGAGAAATGGACATGCAGTATTTAATAATAAAAAAAATAAAAAAAATAAATAAAAATAAATAAATAAATAAATAAATAAATAAATAAAAACAGGAGATCAGCCCTAGCTAGTCTATGTGACTGTTGCAGAAAAAATGTGACCTACTATTTTTTTCTTTATTGTTATTTAACACCCCGATGAGGGCAGGTTGTGAGCAGCTTCTTGTGCCTTTCTTCAGCCAAGTGAAATACAAAGTTTGACAAAATCGATAAACATATGACAGGAGTTAAAATGACGAATTTAAAACAATGACAAGGTGAAAAGTGGTGAAGTATGAAAAAGACAATATCATTTATAAGACACATACCATATGTAGGTTTTAAAACCAGCCATGGTGGCTAAAAACACAGCAACATAGTTCGACGTTCACACGAATGCATGGAGAGACAGAATAAAATCACCAACAATTGTCGTTCTGCCTCAAGGGCATTTGCAACATGTTAAATGACAATACAAATACTTCACCGATACACGGAGCACACGTTTAAAATCTACAGCATTTGAAAGGGAGGCGCCACAGGGAGTGGAAGGGGGAAGGCATGGGAGGAAAAGGGATGTAGTAGAGGGAGATAGGGGTGGGAGCTCAAGGACTCCAGAAGCGAGTGTTGGGAGAGGAGGCCAGTTGTGCGGAGGGATAAGAAGGGGAAGGAGATGAGGAGACACGAAATCTATGGGGAAAGGGGAGGGAGAGGATTGGAGCTGGCAGGGGTGGTAGATATTGAAATAGAGAGCAGCATCTGGTAGAGGTAGTTAGCAGAATTTACCCTGGAAAGGGATGTGGAGCATGTGGAGGTGAAGGGAGGGAACAATACAGTGGTATAGGCATTCCAAAGGCCCAGAATTGTTGAGGATAGGAAATACCTTGCCGTGACAGGAGTCTATCTTGCAGAATATGTGTTGGATGCAGATGTGCTCCAGGAACTGTAAGAGGTGTGGGAAAGGAATTAGGTCATAAGTTATAGGATGCATGTGGAGAAAGGGAGGCACATACATTAAGCGAGGAGGGGCGCACGGCATTCTGGGATCTGAAGGGAATGTTAGTAGGTGGGAGAGGCAGAGACCCAGGCAGGGTGGAAACTGCGTAGGACAAACACACAGTGGATCAGTATGTGTAAAGGATGGTGGATGGTTGGAGGCTCCATGTCCAACTGGAAAGGAGATTCAGGAGGCAGAGGCAGTTGAGGGCTTAAGTGTGGGGGTAAGGCAAATGGGATGCTTATGAAAGGTTAGGTAGAAATCATGGAGGCAGTAGGTGGGGGTGGTACAAACTAAGATGATTGCATGGGACTTGTCAGGGTTGATGGAGAGGAGGCACTGGTTGCATCAGGCAGAGAATTGGCAGAGGAGCGGTTGAAGAAGGTGTTATGATAGGGCAAAGGAGGGGCCGAGGGAAAGGAAGGTGTTTTAAAGGTGGTGAATGGAAGGCTGGGGTTGAGTCATGTCAGCAGAATATATGATGTATAGGAGGAGAGAGAGTATGGAGTCCTGGGGCACCCTAGGAGGGGTGAAACAAAAAGGAGTAGACACTGACACAGGATGGACAATTGAAGAGTAAGGAAGCAATGAGATAAACATAATTAATGGGAAGGGTGTAAGTTTGGAGCTTGAAAAGGAGACGGAATGCCATACACAATGATGCACATTTTCAATGTCTGAGGATACGAATATAGTGGAGTGGTGGCAGATGAGTTAGATGGAGGGAGATGAGTCAGATGAAGGAGCAGGTTGTCGACAGAGAAGGAGGGTCAGAAGCCATATTTGGAAGAAGAGAAAGAGTGGGTGTTGATGGAGATGCTGATGGATACAGCGAGACAGTATGGTTTCTAGGACCTTGCTGAAGACTAAGGTGAGGCTAATAGTACAGCAGGACAAGTTTGCAGACAGGGGATTGATTAGTTTGGGAAACATCAGAATGTGGGATTTCTTCCACAGGCTGGGGAGGAAACCAGTGTAGAGGATGACATTATAGAGGTAGGCAAGGACAGTGTGAAAGGAGAGGGGGCAGGCACAGAGGTGATGGTAGGTTAAGTGGTCATTACCAGAAGTGGTGTTGCATTTTGTGTGGAGTGTTAATTGTATGTCTAGGGCTGTGATTGAAGTGTTCAATTCATAAGGGTGGATGTGGTCAAAGTATTGCAAATCTGGGGCAAGTGGGGGACATAGTTGTCACTGAGCTTCTGGACATCAGGAAGGAAGGAGTAGTCAAACTGAGGATTATCTGGGATGGAGAAGATATCAGTGAGGTAAGAAGCAAATAATGTGCCAAATTTTGAAACAACATCCGTCGATTTCCAAAGTTGCTGCTGTATTAACTACACCAGCAAAAGATATTGATTTGAATCTCAAGAAGTACTTGACAGCTTTCAAAGGCCTCTTGATATCATTTTAGCGCAATATCTTGACCTCTATTGATCACAAATGTCATTATATAGAACAAAGGAATTTCCCTCAATGTAATGATGCCAATGATTAATTTAAAGTCATTATGACATCACTTTGAAGAAAAAGTAGTTGCTGATGTAATTGGCATTTCATCAGAGATTATCAGTAGGAAACCTGATGCAAATGAAAGGATAGCTGTACAACTTCAGCTCTAAGTAAGCATCAAATTAATTCAGATTATTATTATTATTTTTTTTTATTTTTTTTTTTTATTTTTTTTTTTTTTTAATGTACGATTTGCCGTCTGCGGTGGCCGAGGGGATTGAGGCGCTCCAGTCACGGTCTGCACGGCCACTACGGTTGGGGGTTCGAATCCCCCCTCGGGCATGGATATTTGTGCCGTCCTTAGGATTAGCTAGTTACTAAGTAGTTTGTAAGTTTAGGGACTGATGACCCCGTAGTTAAGTCCCATAAGCTTTACAAACATTTGAACATTTGAATGTAAGATTTGATAATAATATTTGCAAGCTATGAACAATTTTTTGATCTATTTTCATAAATTTTTGGCTTTTGTGGACCAAGAAAGTAATGAGCTGAAAGTTAAAATCACCAATCGCATTTCAATGTATCCTTCAGATTTAGCAGATAGGCTACTGAAAGCTTCTTTGAAATTCTACCCATGTAGACCATTTTCAGTAGGCCTGCAGTCTGTCAACCATAAAAGGATCCACGGAAGGTTCTCAGCACGTTTATAAGAAAAGCTTCAAGCAATTTTTTTAGTACTGAGTATAACAATTAGACATTTTTGTACGATTCAGGGCCGGATTAAGGTAATTTCAAGTACCGTGGCCGCCAGGGGCCCCAATCTAGAGAGGGCCCCCCATAATCACCTTAGAAATGTTACTATTTAACGAAGAGTCTTGTTTCCTAGTATAAAGGAAAAAAATCATCAAATTTAGGATATTAACATGATACATTCACACTAATCCCGCCATGAGCACCTTTATTGTTGTCTCTACTTTTCCTTTAACGGGACAGTAGTGTTGAATACCACGGCAGTCTTCCTTCACTGCCCAGTAGGTCACCGATTTGTCTGGAAACGTCAGAAATGTTTGATGTCGCCGACAGGCGCAGTTCGCCTTTTTGCGTCAACGCGGCGCTTTAGGCCCACAAAAGCGGATAGTATCTACAGAGGCTGCCCTCAGCCCGTGCAACATCCGCAGTATTCTGCAGTTCCCTCTGTTTCTAGGAACAATTTGAAAGTAAACTTCTGTTATTAGATGAAAAAGTTGGAATATTCATATTTGCCGTGAAATTATTATCAACTTATAGAAACACTACATCAGACATTACGATACCGGATATTGCAACAATGAATTTCTATTTCGTCAGCCAGAGGGAACTCCAGAATTATGCGAAAAATATTATATCAAATGTTAGGAAGGCATTTCTTAAAAATTTGGAAAACTATTTACCAGTTTACTCTAAAGCTATAAATAAGACAAATCTATAATAGTTATAGTGTCATTGTAATACTAAAAATACCTAATACATTGTCACATTCCTATTTCTCCAATTTTATGCTGTGTTAGAATTAGGTACAAGTTCGTTGTTTTTAAGCTCATACTGGTATATTTTGTTGAATATTTTTCTTGTTTTAGCTTAAATTCCCCGCATTTTGTGCCTATTTGAACACATACATTTCATTTGAAATATCCGGGAGATAGTACTGTCGTGATTAAATGCAAAAGAAAGATAAAATGAGGTGATACGAAATTAATCTAACAGGTATTCTGAAAAGTACAGCTTAACACGTTACACGCCATTTAAACATCATTTTTGAGTGGAAGGATCGAGAGGCCGAATTGGCTCCTTTACCAATTTTTCCCATGTGTCCTGATCAAACCGTTATGAGAAATGAGGAGACTTCTGTGAGTTTTTCATCTTAAAAGTATTGTGCACCCTCCTTTAGAGTGTTCTACTTCAAATAGATTCCTAAATATTAAGATTACTACCTACAAGGTCCGCAGGGCCAATTTGGCCCCTCATAGCATTTCTTTGTATTTTGGGCATGTTTCCTTGTAATACTGTGTATGAAATATGAAGTAAAACCAACTGTTGTCTCTTTATTGTTTCAATCTGCCACTACAATGTCATACATTTCAGCACTGATTGCGGTAGGGCAGCTGGGGAGGGCATCCTGTTGACATGAGTTATGCTTGAGTGATTGATTGTGTGAGTGAGTGTGATCTTTTCTGCCGAAGGTAATTGACCGAAAATTTACAAGTTGTATGAATGTGAATATGAGTTTGTTGGAAGCTCAGCAGCGATCATCTTTATGGTTAGTTGCTAGCTATCCTCATAGTATCAACATTCTAATCTATACCTTTCATAGTTAAAAATCAATAAAAGCACATATGATTGTTACAATGAATTATCTTTCACAATGTCGCCGTATAAGCAATGAAACTGCATTGGGCCAATTTGGTCCCAGAGGCTCTTATAAGTAGTAGCTTGCATGTGATCTTTTTAGTATTAAATGCTTAGATAGCAGCTATAAAAACGTAATATAATTAGTTCCTTTGCCCATTTTACTCTGGTTGTCCTACCGCTTAGGGATTCGTTCTCAAGTCATGCCCTTGGCGCAGCAGTTTGACGTTACTTCTGGCGTGACTTGAAAAGGAATTGATGGATCAGCCTTCGGTGTAATGTACTGATAGATTTTTTTCACCAACTTCATGTGTGTACAGCAATTCCGCCTTACCTGGAGCAGCTTCTGCCGAAAGTACGAACAAGTGTCCTGTTAAGCTAAGCTAGGTCTTATTGTGGGCTAAACTAGGGCTTACTGTGGCCCAGCCGCGGCGGAGTGGCCGAGCGCATTCACTCGCTGTGCTACGATGCGCGAGGCCGTTCCCCGTCGGGAGGTCGAATCCCCCCTCGGGCATGAATGTTTGTGCCGTCTTTAGTATAAGCTAGTTCATAAGTAGTTTGTAAGTTTAGGGACGGATGACCCGGCAGTTAAGTCCCTTAAGCGTAACAAACAATTAAACTGTGGTTCAAAAAAGAATTGGAGGTTCCCCAGGACGAGAGGAACGGGACAGTCTGAAAAAAAAAAAGAAAAAAAATAGCTTTCGAGAGTTTTGGAGGCCCCAGCAGATGGGATGCCAAGCGCGCTCCAAACCAAAAAAACTCGCTTTCAAGGTAATTGGAGGCCCCCCAAGATGGCCCGGGGCAGTCCGCCCCCCCCCCCCCCCCCTTAATCCGCCACTGCATCTACTAAAATGTTTTGTCTTTGACATGGTCGCTATGGGCGCTTTTAACGTAGATGGTATTACCTTTCCGGTTGTTCAGATATGGCTTCGTTCATGTTACTCTGTTCTGCACTAAAATAAAGAGCTTCAGTGAGATCGATGCATTGCGGTCGTTTGTTCATATTTGTTCTGGGTTGTTGGTTGAGAATTTTGCTCAGTTTTTTAATTACAGATAGTGTTGAACCCTCTATCTTTTTTTGTATTTTCATTGGTTCTTAGGTTTTATCGGTACTTTGTGAACGTTGGTATGTTTTGTTCTATTGTGATCGTTTCATCGTTTACTCAGTTTTCTCGTTACAGAGGGCGTCGAGCTACCATGCCAGCAACCCTCTACCTGAGTGCATTGAGCCACCGCACCCTAGCAAGTTCCGAACCACCGACTAACATGTTCGTACATAACAAACTAATTCCTCGCCTATTACGCTATGGCGAACAGCTGTCATAGTAATCCGTGATTCTTGTACCATCGATGGCAGGTGTTAACTAACTAACCAACATTAGATTATAATTCATTGTCCTAAGAACGACGTGTTTTTGATAATTTTCAATGCGCCATTGCTTTGAAATGACACGCTTGGGTTATGATTAGAAAATCATCAAGTAGAGAAAGCAAGATGGCGTACGGAAAATAGATTTTGGGGTAAGGGATTTCACTGACTGATTTACGAATGCCAAATATACGCTGTGTTCCATCCAGGCTATAGTCATCCATCCGAACGCCAAATGTACACTACGTTCATTTTAGGCTATAGTCATTCGAAACCAGTACAGGCAAAGAAAATAAACTTTGAACTACCAAGGCAAGACAGGTGATAATATTTTAATGGAAAAATATAATGAAAATGTGGGAGAGATATTAAAATGATATTTCAAAGACATACCCAGGGGCAGATATAAACTCTGACTATAACTTATTGGTCATGAATTGTAGGCTGAAACTTAAAAAACAGCATAAATGTAGGAAAATAAGGAGGTGGGACCTGGATAAACTGATGGAACCTGAAGTGCTTAAGAATTTCAGAGGGAGCTTTAGGCAACAATTGACAGAAACGGTGGACAATAAAACAGTAGAGGAGGAATGGGTAGCAGTGAGAGATGAAATAGTGAAGGCAGCAGAGGACAAAATAGGTAGGAAGGCTAGACCTACAAAATAATTCTTGCATGTCACAGGAGATAGTAAATTTAATCGATGAAAGGAAAAAATATAAAAATGCAGTAAATGAAACAGGTAAAATGGAGTACAGACGATTAAGAAATGAGATTGACAGGAAGTGCAAAATGGCTAAGCAGGAGTGGCTAGAAGGCAAATGCAAGGATGTAGAAGAATTTATAAGTAGGGGAAAAATAGATACAGCCTACAGGAAAATAAAAGAGATATTTGGAGATAAGAAAAACAGCTCTATGAATATCAAGAACACAGATGGAAAACCAGTTCTCAGCAAAGAAGGGAAAGCTGAAAGGTGGAAAGAGTATATAGAGAGGCTCTACAAAGAAAATTAACTTGGAGACAATATTGTAGGCAGGGGAGAAGAAGTAGATGAGGATGAAGTAGGAGATACTATACTGAAAGACCTAAGTCGAAACAAGGCCCCTGGAATAGATGATATTCCCTCAGAGCTCCTGAACTCTCTGGGAGAACCAGCCATGAGAAAACTGTTTCACGTGGTGTGTAAGATGTATGAGACAGGCGAAGTACCCTCAGACTTTAAGAAAAATGTTATAATTCACATTCCAAAGAACGCAGGTGCAGACAGGTGTGAAAACTACAGAACTATCAGTTTAATAAGTCATGGTTGCAAAATTTTAACACGAATTATTTACAGAAGGATGGAAAAGCTTGTAGAAGCCGACCTTGGGGAAGATTAGTTTGGAATCAGGAGAAATATAGGAACACGGGAGGCAATACTCACTTTACGGCTTATCCTAGAAGATAGATTAAGGAAAGGCAAACCTACATTTCTAGCTTTTGTAGATTTGGAGAAGGATTTTGACAATGTTGATTGGAATAAACTCTTTCAAGTTCTGAAGCAAGCAGGAGTAAAATATAGGGAGCGTAAGGTTATTTACAACTTGTACAAAAACCAGACAGCAGTTCTCAGAGTTGAAGGGCATGAAAGGGATGCAGTGGTTGGGAAGGGAGTAAGACAGGGTTGTAGCCTTTCTCCAATGTTATTCAATTTGTACATTGAGCAAGCTATAAAGGAAAGCAAGGAGAAATTTGGAGAAGGAATTAAAGTTCAGGGTGAAGAATGAAAAACATTGCGTTTTGCCGACGACATAGTAATTCTGTCAGAGGCAGCAAAGGATCTAGAAGAGCAGTTGAACGGAATGGATAGTTTGCTGAATGGTGCTTATAATATGAACATTAACAAGAGCAAAACAAGGGTAATGGAGTGCAGTCTTAGAAAATCAGGCGATGCTGAAGGAATTAGATTAGGTAACGAAACAATAAAGGAGGTATATGAGTTTTGTTACTTGGGCAGTAAAATAACAAATGATGGTCGCAGTACAGAGGATATTAGATGCAGAATGGCAATGGGTAGAAAAGCGTTCTTGAAGAAGAGAAATTTGTTAACATCGAATATAGATTTAAGCCTAAGGAAGTCCTTTCTGAAGGCATTTGTATGGAGTGTTGGCTTGTATGGGAGTGAAACATGGACGATAAACAGTGCGGACAGCAAGAGGATTGAGGCTTTTGAAATGTGGTGCTACAGAAGAATGCTGAAGATCAAGTGGGTGGATCGCGTAACTAATGAGGAGGGACTGGACAGAATTGGGGAGAAAAGGAATTTCTGGCATACCTTGAGTAAAAGAAGGGATCGATTGGTAGGACACATTCTTAGGCATCAACGAATCGTGAGTTTAGCATTGGAGGGAAGTGTGTGGGGCAAAAACCGCAGAGGAAGACCAAGAGATGGATATAGTAAGTAGATTCAGACAGATGTAGGTTGCCGTTCTTCTGTAGAGATGAAAAAGCTTGCTCAGGATAGGGTATTGTGGAGAGCTGCATCAAACCAGTCTCCGGACTGAAGACCACAACAACAACAGCTCAAAGAGGTAAAAGTTAAAAAAAAAAGAGTATATTTGTCAAAGCTAAACTCAAACATCATATAATTCTGGCTGTTTATTAAATTACGGTCAGAAAGAATATTACATGTTGGGTGCATAGATATTACCATAATAGTAGAGTCGTAATCATATCACCATAATTTTTTATTATTTAGATTATTATTTTGGTCCGAAATAATTGCAGAAACTTATGAAACTACTAAAACTACAAATCTAAAGTGGGCGATAAAACACGTCAGTGCGATTTTTTCTTCTTCTTTTTATCATTTAAAAGCCACCACCAGTGCTGGCAGGCTGGCAGCAGCATCAGTGCTAGTCTTCAGCCTACAGACTTTTAACAATGGGCATGATGAATAAATAAAATACAATGGAGGTTAAAAACGGTGAAATTTCAAAAAGACATGGAGGAATTTTGAAAATAACAAAATAGTCATAGGCGATTAAAAAAATGTAGTTTGTAAAATAATGCCCAGGGTAATGTTAAAAGAACATTGATGGACACAAACACTTGTTACAAAGAAAATACGGAGACACTGAATAAAAGACACTGGGAACATATGTATTAGATCAGGTGATTGCACTGAGTTAAAAGACAATTAATGGACACACTTCACAACACTGATGACAATTCACAAGTGTTAAAAAGCCGTTGCACTTTGCACCCCACAGGGGGGAGGGAGTGTAAGAAGAGAAGAAAACGGGGAGGAAGGGAGGGGAAGGAAGGCCAAGCAGGGGAAGAGATAGGGAGAGGTGGGGGAGGGGACGTTGAAACATGGGAAATGGACTAGGAAGGTTTAGGGTTGGTAGGAGGGGTAAATATCGGGACAGAGAGCGTCATCTGGGAGGGGGAGGTGGTGGAAGTGGCCGTGGGAGAGGATGTGGAGAGTGAGGTGAAGGGATGGAGGGATACAGTGATGGAGGCGTGGCAGAGGTTCAGGATTGGTGAGGATTGGATAGACCAGGGGTTTACGAGAGTCTCTTTTATGGGATATGTATAGGATGCGGATATGTTCAAGGAATTTTAGGTGTGGGAAAGGAAGTAGGTCATAGATGATCTGCAGGGAGGAGGGGAGGCGTATACAGTAAGCGAGGCAGAGGGCGTGGCATTCAAGGATTTGAAGGGATTCGTAGTAGGCAGGAGGAGTGGAAACCTAGGCGCGGTAGAAGCTGCATAGGACGGGATGCATGATGGAATAGTAGGTGTGTAGGATAGTCAAGGGGTTTTGAGTCCCCACATCAGCCCACACAGGAGCTTTAGAAGGTTGAGGCGGGTCAGGACTATTTTGCGGACAGTCCGGAGGTGGGGAGTCCAGGCGAGGCATCAATCAAGGGTGATGATGAGGTATCTGAGGGTGGGGGTGTGATGGATAGGACGATTCTGGAGGGTTATGTAGACGTCATGGAGGCGGAAGGAAGGGTGGTGTAACCTATGATGATTGCCTGTGATTTATCTGGATTCACAGAAAGGAGCCACCAATTACACCATTCGGTAAACTCGGTGAGGTGAGACTGGAGTAAGTGCTGGGAGTGGGTGAAGGAGGCGGCGAGGGCCAGGAAGGCGGAGTTGTCAGTATATTGTAGTAGGTGGACAGGAGGCTGGGGTTGGGGCATGTCCGCAGAAAAGATGAGATAGAGAGGGGATGGGGGTGGGGGAGGATGGAGCCTTGAGGCACCCCAGTGGAGGGGTTGAACAAATGGGAGTTGGAGTTACAGACTTTGACATAGGATGGGCAATGGGTGAGGAAGGAAGCAATGATGCAGACATAGTTAACAGGAAGGGCATAGAACTGGAGTTTGAAAAGAAGAGCAGAATTCCATACACAGTTGTAGGCTTTCTCGATATCAAGGGATACAAAGATGGTGGAGGGATGGGAGTTAAGCTTGAAGGAGAGGAGATGGATAAGGCGCAGGAACTGGTCAACGGCAGAGAAGGAGGGTTGGAAACCACATTGGGAATTTGGAAGGAGCTGGTTTTGGCGAAGGTGCTGATGGATACGGCGAGAGAGGATGGTTTCCAGGACCTTGCTGAACATGGAGGTGAGACTTATGGGTTGGTAGAATGAGGTCCGGGTGGAAATAGTCAATAGGATGATGTTATAAAGGTGACCATGAGCAATGATGCATTTGGTGTGTAGAGTCTTTTGGATGTCAAGGGCTGTGATAAGTGTGTTAAGTTCTGAGGGGGAGATGTGCTCCAAGTACTGGAAGCCTGGGTTGAGCAGGTGGCAGTGGTGTTGGTGCACTCATAGACATCAGGGAACAGGGAGTAGTCAAAGTGAGGATTATCAGGGATGGAAAAGATGTAGGATAGGTAAGAGGCGAAGTGTTTGGCCTTACTGGCATTGTCAGGAAAAGGATAGTTGTTGTGGAGGAGCAGGTAGTGGGGTGTGGAGTGACTGCCAGTAACGTGGTGGAAGGCCTGCCAGTACTTGGGGGAGTGTTGCATTAAGACAGGTGCATGACTGTCACCAGTCCTGTCATTTCTTTGCGGACAAAAGATTTCAGATGTGCTGTTGATTTGCCGGTGGTGGATGAGTGTGTCCTGGTCACGGATCCACAAGAAGGAACAGTATAGGCAATGGGATTCATGTAGGAGAAGGACAGCCTGTGGAGGGAGGGTGGGACAATGGGGATGGACAACTTTGGCGGAGATGTGGGCTTGTACGATGTCAGCAACCGTCTGGTGAGAAAAGGAGGAGGCATGGTCATTATTGGCAGGAGTAAGAAGGGGAAGGGGGTGGTTGGTGACAGAGCTTTCAATGGGTAGGCATCCCAGTTAGCACAACAGTAACTGTGGTCAAGTTTGGAAGAATGGGCAGGACAGTGAGCATGGGCAGGGGGCGGGTGGTGGTCTATAGTAAGAAGGACTGGGGCATGGTCACTGCTTATTAGGTCAAGGACTTTCGCCGTTATGCATCCAAAGAGGTTGGGAGACGCCAGGATGGCGTCAGGGGTGGTGTTGCTTTTGGGGCAAGTCGGGTGGGGCAGGGGAAGGATGTCGTCCCAGAGGGAAGTGGTGACAAACTGGCACCACTGCCAGAGTTCAGCAGATGGATGGGAAGAAAGGAGAAGGTCTGCAGCAATCACATAGGTCAGGTATGAGCGATCGATGTGGGAGAGGAAATCATAAGGCAGGTGGGAGGTGCTTCAGGTGTAAATGGTGGCTATGGTGACAGAGAGGGGGGGAAGGAAGAGGCTGAGGATGAAGTGCTCAGTGGGATCATTTAGGGGAGCATGTTGTCGGACAGGGTGGTGGCGGAGTTGGCTAATCGCCACTCCACTTCGGGTGAGGGGTGGGGGACCATCTGTAAGGTGAAGTAGTATGGAGTGATGCTGATGGGATGACGGAGTTGCAGGAAGGTCTCTTTGTGGAGGACTACATCCATGCAATGGTGGGATAAGGTGTGCATGAACAGGTGTTTGTTTGCAGGAAGGGAGCAGATATTATGGTATAGGATGGTATAGGAAGGGTATGCCATATGAGAAACTGCAGGGGAGTGAGAGGGGCGGGAGGGGGTTGACCGAACAGTTAAGGTGTGTTTAAACTAGTGTCACTTGCTGGGAGAAGTTGAAGTGGGAATGGGTGCAGGAGGAGGTTGCATAGGTTTCCAGGTTGAAGACGGAACGAGCAGCTAGGGCGATCTGTTGTAGGGTGTTAAGACGCTGGAAAAGATGGATGTTTTGGAGGACGGTGGTGACGAACCGGATGACGTCCTCGACTGGGGGTAGGGGGGGGCAGAAGGAATTGTTGGGATGCATGGGTGGGTCTATTGGGCGGACTGGGACTGTGAGTTCAGGGGTGACAGGAGGGGGGGGGTGGATTTTCACTTATAGGAGTAGGTGGGGTGAGGGCTGCGACAGGTGTTACAGATGGGTGAGGCAGTGAAGGTAGAAAGGAGAAGGATAGGGGACACTGGAGGCGTAAGCAGAAGTGCTGCTCCAGAAGATGGTAGTGGTGGCTTGTGACAGTGAGGTGCACATTATTGTTGTGGTTGTGGTGGTGACTGTTGGCGATGTGGCCATTGTTCTGAATGGGGGAAACTGAATAAGGGAAAAGGTTATGTGCAGTCGGCGGTGAAGATCTTGAAGTTCTTGAGGATGATGCTGGTGATGATGGTGAAGGCGATGTCCAGGTAGGAGAGCTCTATCCCCCAGGTGGTAATGGCGTAAGGTGGTGGGCAATAGTGCAGCTTGAGAAGGTGGTGTTGTCGGTGGAGAGAGAGCTGCCCAGCAGGGCACTACCTGCAGCAGTTCTAGAGAGTGAGAGTGGAGGGCCCTTGGGCAGAGTGCCTGGCAAAGTAGTCAACAGCGGCAAGCACCGACGGGCCGGCTGGCCGACCTCAGGGACAGCAGGCAGGGGGGCAGGAAGCAGCAGCGGCAGGCAACTATCAGTGTTGTTGCAAAGGCAACAGCAGGAGCAGGGTGGAATAATGGGTAACTGGTAGCCAGCTGAAGTAGCCGAGATCAGCCCATCAGTATCTACAGCCGGGGGATTGCAAGGTGACTCACTCTTTTTATTTTTATTTACTTATTTTTTATTGTAGTTTTAAAGTCACATCAAGTTGGTAGGCTAGCAGCAGCTTCATTGCTGCTCTTCAGCCGTCAGAATAACTTTGACAGGCAGATTTAAAACATATAAGAAGAAAAATAAACGGAGAATTCAAAACATTACAAGCAGAAAAAATTGAGAATTGACAAAATATAGAGCAGTTAAAACACATATTCAGAAATTAAAATAGCCACAGTGGTTGAGACTCACATACATGCAGTATTAAAAGTCGTAGATGAAAAACAGTAATGGTAGGAAAGCCAAGTGGAGGGGAATGGGAGGGGAGGAGAAAGGAGAGAGGGGGCGTGCAAATATGGGGAAGGATTAAGGTTGGTAGGATGGGTAAATGTCGGGATGGAGGGTGTCATCCGGGAGGGGGAGGTGACGGAAGTTACCCTCGGAGAGGATGTGGTGAGTGTGGAGGTGAAGTGAGGGAGGGATAACAAGCTAATGGTGTGGCAGAGGCCCGGGATGCAACAAGAAACGGGACTCAAGCTGTTGCTGGGAATCGAGTTTGTGGCATACATATCTGATGCGGAGGTGTTCGAGGAACTTGAGCAGGTGTGGAAAAGGAATAAGGTCTTAAAAGATCCGTGTGGGAGAAGGGAGGCGGATGCGGTAAGTGAGGCGGAGGGTATGGAGTTTGAGGATCTCGAGGGATTGGTAGTGGTAGGCGCGACGGTGCCTGTAGGTTAGGCGGTCATGGCCTGGGAGCCGTGACGCGTTTTGTGCTGAGTGGTGTTTGATGTCAAGGGACGTGATCTGAGTGTTAAGTTCTGTGTGGGGGGATGCTGTCCAAGTACTGAAAGCTGGGAGCGAACGGTGGGATAGAAGTGTTGGTTCGCTCATGGACGTCTGGGAACAGGGTGTGATCAAACCTGGGATTGTCAGGGATGGAGAAGATATCATTAAGGTGAGTGGCGAAGTGGTTTGCCTTACTGGCATTGTCAGGAAGGTCATTATGGAGAAACGGGTAGTGCGGGGGGGGGGGGGGGGCGAGTGATTGCCAGTAAGGTAGTGAAAGGAGTGCCAGTACTAGCAGGAGTTGTGTGGGAGACAGAAGTTAAGACGGGTGCATGTCTGGCGTCAGTCCCGTTTTCTTTTCGCGTTCAAGAGGTTGTGACACACTCTCTATGGGCAGGACTATATACTAAAAGTCTATATAGTCAGTCTGGTAATGTAATACATTGAACCTTAATTATGGATATTAGTGCATACAAAATTGTGTGTACAAATAGATGGAACATGAAGAAATTCCTGTGTAATGGCACAGGTATATACTCTAATTGCACTATTAATTGTAATGCTATATACGATAACACACACATTCAGACGATCTGAGAGCCCTCTGGTGAGAATCCTATGACTGTAATCTGTTGTCAACACCACATGAGTTACTCCACTCATATTCATCTTACAGTATAAATACAAACATACTTACTGCTATTTCAATAAACATTTCTTAGGCTTTTAACAAATTATCATATATTTTTTATAAAGAATTATCCCCTAAAAACAGCTGCCTGAAAATTCTAAGTCCATCATCGAATCCCCCTGCTGTACTTCCTCACTTCCTTCCTCCCTCCCCTCGCCTTACATTTACTGGCCCCTCCAGTATCCCCCCACTCCTTACAGATCCCTGGGACATCCCACCAACCTTCTTACCACCTCAGCCCTGTGCATCTTCCTCCCTCCTCCTCCTCCCTCCTCCTCCTCCCTTCTCCACTCCCATCCCCCCTTCAATTCTCTATCACCCTTCTCCTTGCTCCTTGCCCATCCACATTCATTATAATCATTTCCCATACACATGTGATTTTGCCTTGTCCCGTCAGAGTGATACTCATCAGTGAATTTTTAACCAAACTGCAAACAGCCGTCCTGCAGCCGATGCCTGTGTTTTTTAAATGTCTGTGTACCTCAGTGCTACAGAGTTGTGTTTCACCATTTTTCGTCGCCTTTGTATGTATCAGACCGTCACTTTTTCATGCCATGTATGCATCACGTTTTTCTTCAATTTTCGCCGTGTCTGTGGTTGGTATTCTCCTCTTTGTCCTCCTTTACATTTGTGTCTTCTTTTCATGCATTGTATACTGTTGGCTGAAGAGCGCCTCAAGCGCTGCCAGCCCGCCACACCAGGGGAATGAAGTGACAATAAAGGGGGAAAAAACAGCTGTAGATCCATTTTGGCTGATCTACGATACCTCAGGTGCACTTGTTCACCGTTGCTCCTTCCTTCTGCCATATCGTAGCCAGTATGCTGCCTATCGACACCCCAACCAGAAAGGATCATTGCCATCATTACTGCCACCAGTGGTTGCCTTGCCAGGCACTCTGCTCTTCGCTCCGAGCCACTGCCTCCAGATGCTGCTCTGGCCCAGGCAGGTCACCTTCACCTCATCACCACCCCAAACTGCTGCTGATAGTGCTCTGATGGGAAGCTCTCCACCACCGTTGCTGCCTCCTCGAGCCAGACCAGTTCCTACCATCTCTACGCCATCACCACCTGAGGGACGGAGCCCTCGTTTCCTGAACATCCCCATCATCACCTTCACCAGCACCCCTCAAGAACTTACAGATCTTCACCACCGACTCATATTACCTTTTTCCCTTTCCTTTACCCACCACTGTTACAATGCATTACGCATTATACCAAACGCTTGTTCGAAATTAGTTGATGGTGGTGCCACAATGCAGCATTTGCAACAAGTTCTGTAACTTTGTAAGTATGTCCGAGTGATACACAAGAAAGTACCATCATGTGATACTTCAGATAAAGTGTTTACTGCTTTAATTCCTAGTTATTCCAATAGGTCCCAGGTTAATGCTGTGGCAAAAAGTGGAACATAGGAATTACACAAAACTAAGAGTAAAATGCTTTGTTACATGCGCCAAGATCACATGCCAATTTTGAATAAACATGAATAGATTAAGTTTCATATCATATTGTTAGGTTCTGTTGACACAATGAATTAAGAGTGCATTATGTTACACACTGTATACTGACAATGAATGAACAGAGAACTGTGTGTGAACTGTTTAAAGCCTATTTGTGTATCTGCAATGCCTTTTCAGTAGTATTCAAAGTACAAAATAGCTTAACATGTTGATGGCTTTAATATAACCAAATTTGATGGGGACAATTACAGACAGTGCAAATTCCAGAGAAAGTGTGTTCTACATGCAAGAGGTGTGTACGATATTGTTAACGGTATGACACTGAAACCAGTGGAAAGTGCTGCACTAGCTACCTGGACAAAAATGATACTATAGCTATGTGTGTCTTCACTTCTGTTTTGGCATTATCTCAAATTACAATTACTGAAAACTGTGGGTCGGCCAAGGCAATATTAGATAAGCTGGACGGTGTATACAAACAGCAAAGTGAACTAAACGAAATGTTGGTCCAGAGAAACTTCATGCATATAAAATATACATCAATGATTCAGTTGCACAGCACACATACAAAACTGAAAGCTTAGCTCAACAAATTTTGGATGCAGGCGGGACAATTAGTGATGCTGCAATAATTATGAAAATTTTAGGTACACTGTCACAAAAGTAGCGCAACATGAGACAAGCTTAGTTTTCTCTTGTGGTGTCGCACAAGTACAAAGTGCGCGCCACCTACTTTCGCCGCGCGCCGCCTACTTTCGCCGCGCGCCGCCATGCACGCATGGCGCGGCGTTCTCACGACGACAGCCACGAGCGCCCTCTGCGACAACTCCGCTCGTGGCCACCACTAAAGGACATCGTTCACTTGGGACTGAGAGAGCAACCAGTTAGGACCTTCGTAATCAGATAGGCACCATTGAAGACTTTGCTATCGTACAGGCACTAGGCAGGCCTCTAACAACTATGTATCAACCTTCTGCAGTACTATGTAAAAGTTAAGTATTGTTACATTCTGTGCAATATATATCTCTTTCTAATTTACTGTAGTGTTTATAGTTTCTGGCTGCTCCCCTCCGTACCTGCACCAGCGTGCTGTCTATATTCCTGTGTCGGTCTCATTCCACTCGGCCACCGACACCGACGACGAGGCTGGGACACAAAAGTGGCGACGAGGAGTGATAGACGAACCTTAGACGAGGAGTGATACATGAACCTTGGACCAGCCTGCTTGCAGCAGCCAGACAGCAGTAGTAGTCGGAGCACACAGAAATTGCTCCCGCCCACCCACCCTTATTATAAGAATTTTGGGGGAAAATATTTTGTTACGTGTTTTGTGGACTTTTTTGTTGCAGAGCGTCCTCTTTCATATTGCATTTGTGTTTTGTTATAATTTACTTGTATGCGCGGCGCCTAATCGGTCAGCATGGCCACTACCCCGAACCCAAACTTAATGGAAATTATTCAGTTACAGACGGCGCAAATCACTCAACTACTGCAGGCCGTGTCGCAGTTGACGGCACAGGCTGCTCACCAACAACAACAGCCGTCACATCAGCAGCCCACACCTGCCGCTGCACCGCTTCCTACATTTTGCCAGTACAACGAACGTGAGGAAGAATGGAGCGACTATTTCGCACAGTTTCAAGAACTCGTCGCGGGCTCATCAAATTACAGGTCAGAAAGTGAAGCATCTGCTATTATCTGTGGTTGGCACCAACACCTTCGTGTTACTGAAAAAACTTTTCCCCGACGTATCTCCTCGTGATGTAGACTTTGAACAAATAGTAGAGGCACTAAATGCTTATTATGAGAGAAAAGTTCTTGTAGCCGCTGCATGGTACCGATTTTTCAGACTTAAAAAATTACCGCAGCAGTCACACCAAGAGTGGATTTCGGAATTGAAGGGCTTAACCCGCAAATGTAAATTTACTTGTTCTTGTGGACTTTCGTATAGTGACGTGATGTTGAGGGATGCGATTACGCAGTAAACAAACCGTAACAGACGTTGCCCACATTCGCGCACCTGTCGAGCGCCGCAAGCAAAAACTGTTTGTGACTCTCTTCATAGAAAATAAGACGGTGCAATTTCAGCTTGATACTGGTTCCGCTGTCACATTAATAAATAAAGATACTTATGAACTTCTGGGTTCGCCAAAATTGTCGCCGTCACAGCAAGTGTTAACAGCTTATACAGGTCAAAATATTCCCATGCTAGGAACGTGTAGCCTGCCCGCCTCTTTTCAAGGTGTAACAAAAACAGTTGCTTTTGTAGTTCTTCAGGCCAAATCGACACAGAACATTTTTGGACTAGATGCTTTTGACTTGTTTGGTTTATCAATTCAAAGAGATGTGCTTCAAATTTCGTCAATAGTGCCTCAGGATAAAATCAATGCATTGTGTGACAAATATAGTGACTTGTTTTCGCCGGAACTAGGTTGTGCAAAAGACTTCGTGGCACATGTACTTTAAAAGAATCTGCAGTTCCAAAATTTCGTAAAGCTAGACCAGTGCCTATCGCCTTGCGTGATACAGTTGCCGAAGAACTTAAACGTTGGCAAGATAGTGGGGTGATTTCTCCTGTTTCTGCGAGTCAGTGGGCCTCGCCTATAGTAATTATACCCAAGCCGTCATGAAAACTTCGTCTCTGTGCGGACTTCAAATCTACAGTGAACAGTCAAACAATTGTAGACACTTATCCCCTGCCCAGACCTGACGAACTTATGGACAAATTAGACAGTCTCGCTTCTTTTCTAAGATTGATTTAGCAGAGGCATACTTACAGATTCCGCTCGATGACGAATCCAAAATGTTTTTCGTCATTAATACTCACATGGGCCTTTTTCAATTTCAACGCCTACCCTTTGGCAGTTCTTCCGCCCCCGCTATTTTTCAGCGTTTTTTGGAACAGCTGACAGTTTCTGTACCGTGTTGTTCGAACTATTTAGATGATATTGTGGTATCCGGACGTACAGTTGACGAACATTTAGCAAACCTGGAGTGCCTTTTCAAAGTTTTGACTACAGCAGGTCTACGTTGTAATAAAGCAAAGTGTTCGTTTTTTCAAACTGAAATAGAGTACCTAGGCCATGTGATTAATGCCCAAGGAATACATCCCTTACAGTCACATCTTAGAGCAATCAAAGACTTGCCTCCTCCTAAGAATGTGCACGAATTGCAAGCATTAATGGGAAAGCTGAACTATTATTTCAGATTTATTCCCAATGCCTCTTAGATTGCAGCTCCACTGCATCACTTACGTAGGAAGAATGTTCCTTTTGTATGGTCCAAAGATTGTCAGGTTGCCTTTGACAAACTAAAGTCTGCACTACTCAGTGATGCATGTTTGATTCCCTTTGACCCCCAGAAGCCTGTAGTGCTAGCAGTCGATGCCTCGTCGTACGGTCTGGGTGCAGTTTTATCGCATCGTATTGGATGTCACGATCGACCTATTGCCTTTGCGTCCAAGCTTCTGACGCCAACGCAACAGAATTACAGTCAGATAGAAAAGGAGGCTTTAGCAATAATTTACGGCGTCACAAAGTTTCATCATTATCTCTATGGCAGAAAATTCTATTTGTTGACAGACCACAAGCCTCTCACGTCGTTGTTCTCACCCACAAAGCCAATTCCGCCACGTACGGCACAAAAGCTTCAGAGATGGTCCTTAATACTGTCTAATTATCAGTATGAGATTTTGTACCGACCTACCACTAAACACGCCAACGCGGACACACTTTCCCGACTTCCGGTTGGCCAGGATGTATCATTTGATTCTTCAGAAATGGCATGTTGTCAGATAGACTCCAGAGATGCTTCCGCTGTCGCAGACTTTCCTTTGAACTCTCGTCGGGTTGCACAGGAAACAGCTGCGGATGCAGACCTAAGTGTGGTAGCACGTTTTGTTCGCTCAGGGTGGCCTGCCAGAGCCAAAGACATTGAGCGGCCTCTGGTTCGACGTTATTTTGCACAACGTCATGCATTATCTTTATGTCAGGGTGTACTGTTGTTGCATACGGACAACGACCAAGCAAGAGTGATTGTTCCTCGTTCCCTGCAACGAGAAGTGTTACGCCTCCTGCATCAAGGACATTGGGGCATTGTTAGGACAAAGCAACTGGCCAGACGTCATTGTACCTGGGTTGGTATAGACGCTCAGATAGAGAGCATAACATCACAGTGTACAGTTTGTGCGGAGCATCAGGCGGCTCCTCCACAGCGTTTCTCAGACTGGTCACGCCCCAAGGGACCATGGCAACGTTTACATATTGACTTTGCCGGACCTTTCTGGAATACGCGCTGGTTAATCGTTGTAGACGCTTTCAGCAAGTTTCCTTTTGTGATTGCCATGAACTCAACGACGGCGTCTAGTACGATCAGTGCCTTAACATCAGTGTTTTGCATCGAAGGTTTGCCTGAAACTGTCGTCAGTGACAATGGACCTCAGTTTGTTAGTGCGGAATTTCAACAGTTTTGTCGTGTGAATGGCATTCAGCATATCACCACCGCACCTTTTCACCCTCAGTCCAATGGTGAAGCAGAACGTTTCGTTCGAACATTCAAGTCTCACATGGAGAAGATGAAAGGTCAGCACTCCAGGCAGCAAGCTCTTCAAATTTTCCTGTCTACGTATCGGTGCATGCCACGTGACGGCCCGTCTTCTGCCGAGCTGCTACACGGCCGCCGTCACCGCACTCTCCTTCACCTGCTGCAGCCTCCCACGCACCGAGTCGGTTCGTATGGCGCTACGCGTTTTCAGGTTTCCACGCCGGTGCTGTACAGGGTGTTTGCTGGAAACAAGAAGAAACTATGGATGCCGGGCATCATTCAGCGCGTGCTCGGTCGCAATATGTATGTTGTACGTTCTTCCACAGGGTCGGAGCTGCGGCGCCACGCAAACCAATTGCGTCTGCATAGGACGCGCGATCCTGTCTCCGGTTTCTTGATTCCAGACCCAGTTCACCGCCAGGGAGCACAACCACATCGTTCGTCCCCGGACTACGAGATCGTCCCGATGGAGATCGACGCGACGCCGCCGCTGTCGCCGCCGCAGATGACAGCGTCACCGAGAGGGACTCCGGGACCGTGCGTGCCGCCGCCGCCTGGGCCACGCACCTCAGAAGAAGATGACCTGCTCCCTCCGGGCGGGGGCGGGCGCCCTTCCGCTGGTTTTCGCGGGTTTTCCAGCGGATCGCAAGGTGTATACCGGGGCGCGGACTGCGTCTCGATCCCAGCCTCAGCTACGACGCCCGTCCCACCAGTAACGCCCCCGCCCAGGCCCTCCTCCCAGTGCCGTCGCCGTGGCCCTCAGCCCTACGCCACGACGGCGCGGCGGTTTGGGGGGGAGGGGTGTGGTGTCGCACAAGTACAAAGTGCGCGCCACCTACTTTCGCCGCGCGCCGCCATGCACGCATGGCGCGGCGTTCTCACGACGACAGCCACGAGCGCCCTCTGCGACAACTCCGCTCGTGGCCACCACTGAAGGACATCGTTCACTTGGGACTGAGATAGCAACCAGTTAGGACCTTCGTAATCAGATAGGCACCATTGAAGACTTTGCTATCGTACAGGCACTAGGCAGGCCTCTAACAACTATGTATCAACCTTCTGCAGTACTATGTAAAAGTTAAGTATTGTTACATTCTGTGCAATATATATCTCTTTCTAATTTACTGTAGTGTTTATAGTTTCTGGCTGCTCCCCTCCGTACCTGCACCAGCGTGCTGTCTATATTCCTGTGTCGGTCTCATTCCACTCGGCCACCGACACCGATGACGAGGCTGGGACACAAAATCTCTGGCAGAGGAACAGCAGACAATCTCAAATTAAACAGCTTGTCTACTAGATGAAGAGACAAATTTGAAAACAGTTGAAGAAACTGAAAAAGCATTCGCTGTACCGTCAATTGCTCAGGGAAATATTAGGAAACTCAAAACAAGGGTAATGAGTCAGAAGAAAAACAAAGGAAGACTGGACAAAACAAAAATCACTTGTTGCAACTGTCAGAAGAAAGGAAATTTTGCAAAAGTGTCAAAATCCCAAATGGAGTCAAGAAATATTTAACCAGGAATCACAAACTGAACAGGGTAGCTTTTCAGCCTTTATTACTGAAGACATTCTAGATTGCTGTTCCTTTGCTGCCAAAGCAGAGGATTGTTGGAAAATGGACAGTGGCGCAATACCACACATGACCTTTAGGTAGGAATTCTTTTTGGAATTTACCATACTGCACTCTCTCCATATCCTCTCCCAGGGTAACTTCCACCACCTCCCCCTACCGCATGCTGCCCTCCATCCTGAAATATATCCCTCCCAACAACCCTGATACTCTCCACGTGGCTGCAACATCCCGTCCTCTCATTTTCCTTCTGACCTCTTGGCTATTCCCACTCCTGCCCCTGGGTTCTCTACGCTCCCTCCCCACCCCTTCCTCCCGTGCTTCCCACACCCACATTTCCCCCTCCCTTCCCCTGCGGGATTCTCAGTGATATCGTTTTAAACAGTGCTGCATCCAGTGTCAGAGTCTTCAGTGTTTCAGAATGTTTTAATCAGTGTGTCCACCACCCAAAAACAAGTGTCGCTGCCATATATTTTAACCTATGTCTCCAAATGTTTCTTAATGTTTCCAGTGTCCAATTTCTCACTGTGTTTTTATCGCCACCATGGCACAAGGATTTTAACTGACTTAATGTTTTTGTCGTCTGTCTACTGTGTATGTTCGTCAGTTACTTCTACATGTCATGGATTTTAATACTCCACACTTTAACGCCATATCAATGTTATTTTAATCTTGCCATGTCCTTGGTTGTATTAAATTTTCTCAGCTGAAGAGCAGTGCTTAAGTTGCTAACAGCCTTTAGGCTGTATGTTTATATAGTTAGCTTGAAAATAACAATAAAGGGGAAAAAGAGTCGAATCTCATGCATTCAGCCTGGTAGCAGGCATCATATATTCACCTGGCTTACACACATATGTTTTCCAGGCTTACTGCTGTTGTAGCTGTCGGGTCCTGCTCCTGTACAGGACCGACATCTTTGCTGCTGAAACCAGCTTCTGCCGACCAGCTATCACTGACCAGCTGCTGGCCAGCCATTGCCGGACTGCTGCAGCCCGGACCATCCACTGCCAGGTCACCCTGGTAACGCTGTCAGTGTCGGATCGCCGCTCCACTTGCTGTGATTGCTCAGCTCTTCCTGCCACTGTTACAGCTGCAGCCAGCATCTGGGGCACATTCCGGCTCCCCTGAAGCCTCCTCTCATTGCAGCCATCCACCGCCTCCGCAGCCGTTGCGTCAACGCCCCTGAGGACCATCAGCTCCCCAGTGCCCTCTGCAGCCAGGAACCAGAAATCCCAGCCTCATTGCCACCAGTCGGAAGTCCAGCTTGAAACCATAGCTACCTTCTGCCGAAGCCACTCCCACTTTAGCTTCTCCTGCAATGTTACCCTCGTATAGAGCACACACTTAACCTGTTTCCTGTAGCCCCTTATGTCTCTCCCCCCCCCCTGCAGCTCCCCATGGCACACCCTTCCTGTACCCTCCTTCACCATAACATCCGAGATGCATCTCCTCTCCCATCTCCTCAATGAAACCTTCCAACAACTCCAACACTCCATCAGCACTGCTGCCTATATCCTCCAATGCACAGATAGCCGCCCCCCCCCCACCCCACGCTCAAGGCAGAGTAGCAATCAGCCACCTCCGCCACCAACCCGTCCGGCCACAATCTCTCCTCAATGATCCTACCGAACACCTCATCCTCCGCCTCTTCGTGCCATCTCTCACAGTCACCCTCGCCACCATTTATATCCATAGAACTACACCCCTCCCCTATGACTTCCTATCCCACATAGACCAATCCTTCACGACCTATGTGGTTGCCACAAACCTGAACCTTTGGTCCCATTCTGCCGCCGAACTCGCGCAGTGGCGTCAGTTTCTTTCCCAGCTCCACGGCGATACTGTTCCCCTCCCGCAAGCCACTCAGCTGCAGATCAATAACACCCCCGATCTGGTCCTCGCCTCTCCTAACGTCCTGGGCCGCCTGTAGGCGTAAGTACTCGACCTCATTGGTAGTGACCATGCCCCAGTGCTCCTCACCCTCGACCCCCGTGGCTGGCAGGCTCACGCTCCCCATCCTGAGCCCCCTTGTAAAATAGTTAATGACTATCCTGCACCGACTGGGATGTCTATCTCGGTCGCCAGCCAGCCCCTGCCCCTCCACCTCCACACCAATATCGACCACGCCGAATCTTTTCTACACCAGACCACTGCTGACACCGTCGAATCCCATATCCCTACCAAAACCATCCAGCTGCCCCACCCTACCCTTCCTCCACAGGCCATACTCCTTCTCTGAGAATCCAGTCGCCTCTACCGTTCCTTCCTGAGGACTCGTGACCAGTACACACTCTGCCGCCACAGCAAATCCAACGTCACATCGGAAACCTGTTGAATGCAACAAGATGCCGGGACTGGTGTCAGACATGCACCCATCTTAACATTTCTCTCCCGCACAATCCTCCAAGTACTGGCAAGCCTTCCACCGCCTTACTGGCAGCAGCTATACCCCCCCCCCCCCCCAGTACCAACTCCTCCATAATGACCTTCCTCTTCCCAACAACGCCAGTAAGACGAACCACTTTTCTACCCACCATAATGACACCTTTTTCATCCCAGACAATCCCAGGTTTGACTATTCCCTCTTCCCAGACAGCCAGAAGCGAACCAACACCTCCAGCCCACTACTCACCCCTGGCTTTCAGTTCTTGGACAGCATCACCCCACAGAACTTAACATATCACTCACAGCCCTTGATGCTGAATCAACACTCTGCAATAAACGCAACATCACTCCTGGCCACGACTGCCTCACATACAGACACCTTCAGACCTGCCCCCATTCATTCCATATATTCCTTGCTTCCCTCTATACTGTTATCCTCTACAACGGCTTCTCTGCTGACCTGTGGAAGACCTCCCATATCATAATATTCCTCTAACCTGGCAAGCTGTCTTCTGATGCCTTAGTCTATCATCCAACAATCAACCTTACCTTAGTGTTCAGCAAGGTCCTGGAAACAATCCTGTCTCGCCGCATTCACCAACAGCTCTGCCCACACCAGCTCCTTCCCCTCTCCCAAGGTGGCTCCAGACAGTCCTTCTCTGTCAATGACCAACTCCTCTACCTCACCCACCTCCTTTTGGTCCATATGAACTCCTTTCATGTCGATATCATCGTCTCCCTTGATATCAAGAACGCTTACGACCAAGTATGGCATTCTGGTCTCCTATTAAAGCTCCAAATCTTCGTCCTTCCTGTTAACTACATCTGCTTCATTGCATCTTTTCTCGCCTGCTGCCCATCCTATGTCACTGTCAATAAGTCCCGTTTGTTCTACCCCTCCACTGGGGTGCACCAGGGCTCTCTCCTCTCTTCCCTCCTCTACCTCATATACTCGAATGGAGAGATTCAGGTGTTCTTTTTTCCCACACACTATTCGAGAATGGAATGGGAGATAAATAGTATAAAGGAGGTTCGATGAGCCCTCTGCCAGACACTTAAATGTGATTTGCACAGTAGCCCATGTACATGTACTCAGCTGAGTCCCGTTTGTTCTACTCCTCCGCCGGGCTGCTCCGACCTTCAAGCAGGCCATTAAAAAGCCTTCCCTCACCTCAACCTACTCAAACTCCTTTCTGACCAGACATGGGGCCTCAACCCCCCTTTGCTCTTTCCACCTCGCTTGGGTTTCCACTCCCCCTGCCCATTACAAATCCTTCCAGATCCTTGAATGCCACTCCCTCCACCTCACTTATCGCCTATGCCTCTTGTCCCCCATGTAACATATGGATCCTGTATGACCTTATCCCTTTCCCACACCTACTCAAGTTCCTTGAACACCTTTGTCTCTGAACCGTCACCTGAAAAACTCAATGTTCCCTCACCTGTTGTTGCATCCCAGGCCTCTGCCACACCATTACCTTGTTATCCCTCCCTCCCTTCACCTTCATACTCTCCACATCCTCTCCAAAGGTATTTTCTGTTACCTTCCCCTCCCGGATGACACCCTCCATCCTGACAGCTACCCATCCTATCAACCTTAGTCCCTCACTGTATTTGTAAGCACCTTCTCCTCCCCCCTCCCATCCCACTATCCCACTTCCTCCCATGCTGGGCTTCACCCTCCCTCTCCATCCTCAGGAGTACTTGCGCCTTCTTTCCCCATCTTCTCCCCCACACCCCTTTCACCACCCATGCTTTCCCTCTGCTCCTCCCCTTCCTAACCTATACCCTGTGTGGTACATGTGCCCTACAACTTTTATGAGTGTGCCGTTAGTGTTGTGCCTGTGTCAGGGTATCGTGCTACAATGAAAGGAACCGCAGAAAAGGCAGAGTATCTGTGTTACCATGTATTTTAATCAATGCCTTCTTTGTCATCTTGTGTGCTCCACCACTGTGTTTTTAACTGCCTCAGACTTTAAACTTCTGCTTACAGGGTGTCCAGAAAAGGTCTCCCTGATTTCAAAATTAAATATTTCGAAAACAAAGACCGATAGAGGAATGCAGTAAACGGTATGTTTATTGTGAAAGCTGTAAGAAATTTATGCAGCAGTTTGAAATAATAGTTACAAAAGCTGCTAACAGATGGCGCTGTACGCTGTACAGCTCATATCAACATACATAAGTGAAATAATCGTATGAAAACACTCTTTGCAAACAATCACATCACAATGTTTTCAAAATGTTCACCATTGGCACTACAGAGGTGGCGCAAACGAAGAATGAAATTCTCCATCACATTTCGTAGTGTCTTAACCGAAATGGATTCACATGCCACAGAGATCGCCGATTCAAGCTCGCCCAGCGTGGCGGGATGCTTCGGGTAGACCATGTCTTTCACTGTGCACCACAAAAAAAGTCACAGGGAGTCAAATCCGGCGAGTATATAGGCCAATTCATGCCTGCACCAGTAAATTTGGGATATTCCAAAGCAATGACCTGATTCCCGAAGTATTCCTCAAGAAAGCGAAACACTTGTTCAGTCCGATGTGGTCGGGCTCCATCTTGCATAAACCATTCAGTACATGGTCGATCCTCTAACGCTTGCTGTTTGGCGACAAATTGTTCCAAAATTGCAACGTAACGTGCACCAGTGACCGTTTCTCGAATGAAAAAAGGGCCAATAATTCCTCTGCTGCATACTGCAGCCCACACAGTAACTTTAGGAGAATACAGGGGTTTCGCTTCACACCAATATGGCTTTTCAGAACCCCAAAATCACCAGTTCTGTTTATTCACGTATCGTTTCAGATGGAAGTGTGCTTCATCTGTAAACCAGATGCAGCCAACATCAAATCCTTCACTATCAATGATTGTGAGCATCTGAGTAGCAAAGGCAACCCTTTGTTGCACAGCTCGTACGGGTATGGCCTGGTGCGTTTGAATTTTGAATGGAAACATGTGTAGGCTCTTTCTCAGTATTTTTTGCGTGCTGGAACTCTTCAAACCAGTGTCAGATGCAATTCTATGGACGGAGGACATTGGATTTCGCTGAATAATTCCAGAAACTGTGGCGATATTTTCAGGCGTAACTGTGGTTTGCTTGCGGCCAACATGCCCCGCTAGATCATCAGTTACGCTGCCTGTTCGTTGAAATTTTGCGAAGAGCGTACGAATGGTTTTCGCATCGGGTCCTTTTGGAACATTAAATCGTGCTTGAAAACTTCACCTTGTTGCCGTAGGACTCTCTTCTGACCTGTGGTACTCTAGCACCAGAAAAACGCGTTGTTCAATGGAGTACATGGTTTTAATCTCTTCCTTCGGTACACTAACCTCCTTTCACGCAAGGTACGCAGACTAGAAAGGTATGCCAGTTTGGGCTTCTTCACTGTCATTGGTTAGCGCCGTATTACGTCACTCGGCAGCAAGCCGCTGTATTATAAGGCCGCCGTGAACACATTTTCTCCATCTTTTCTTTTCTCGTTCGACAAAAAACATTGCTTTTAAGCGATGGAACACGCTTGTGATAAATATATATGTATACTAACATACAAAGAACTGAAAAACAAAAGCTTCAAACATTATTAATAAATAGCTAACCCGTCCCGCCCCGCGACTTGGCACATGTAATATTTAAACGTCTTTAACTGGAGAACCGCTGAATGTATTGTGATGATGTTTCCTTTTTTTAAATTTTAGAGCTCATAAAGATCTAAGATAAAGTCCGTGAGAGCACATGTCTAACTATTATATATGTCCCACAATAACTATTTATGTAGTCTGAAGCCATCCGACACCAGCACCTTAGGAGAGAAAAATGGTACATATGCTTCACTCATAAAAGTTAGACATAGCTCTCAGGAACTTTGTTTTAGACCTTTGTGAGATCTACAATTTCAAAGAAACCTCATCACGATACGTTCAATAGTTCTCGAGTTATAGAATATTAAAGGGACAGACAGAGAGAAAATGTGCTTCTGATTTATATAATACTAGCTTAAACCCGCGGGTCCGCTCGCGTGTTAGTTGATTGTGATAGATAAGCTATCTTTCATTAGTGTGCTATGAGACTGGTTTTGAAGGATGGAATGAAATACAATACCTTCTTTAGAAACATACTGAAAACTATTCCTATCTGATTGCAGAAGTCTATGCACTTACCGTTTATCAGTAAACTAAGTAGCGTAGATCAAATCACACGTAAAAATGCACTCGTTTCGAAGAATCCTATCACGAAATTCAACCATAATGATAGTACTAATATCACAGATCGATCACTTGATGTAATGCGCGAAACGTCAAATCGATTTTTAAAGAGATGTATTAAAAGAAATTTATTTTTTACTGCTTTATTTATTTATTATTATATTTCCTTATTCGTACGCTTATCCTTACAGAGAAAGAGCTGAAGACATTTGTAGTACGCATAGACCAAAGATATGGTCTGTGACATCACGTTTGGCTGTATGTAACCTCCTTACATCATCGCTTGCCTTCAGTCCGATTTTTTTTTTTTTTTAATAATTTGACGACTTTCAACCACCATATCTTCCACCCTCTTATAGCTATCGGCATGGAACTGCTATGGTGTACAACGGGAGACTTCGGACAACAATTAAACACAGACCATTCGTTTGCGTTCTGTAGTTTTCGCTGCAGAGCGAAATATTAACACACACACGTAGAATTTAATATACACTGATAACTTTCCATCCCAATATACTCCATCCTTTTATCATTATCAACCCTCAAGCAACACTGCAACCAATAAAACCATTTTCAAAGAGTAAATATAATTTTCAAAGAGTAATTATTGTTCCGCATTTCGCGTTGTTTTCTCCAAATTACTAAATATCTATCATATCGCTATAAAACCGTGCCTAAAACCTTCCTCCGGTATAAATCAGTAACTGTACAAATATTTAAGTATCTGCGTCTTGTCGTTCGGACGTGATAAGCGTACACCGAACAGACATTCACATTAATATATATATAGATAAATAGCTATCCGATCGCCATAAAACCGTGCCTAAAGCCTTCCCCGGGTAGACATTAGTAACTGGACAAATTTTTAGCTCTTTACGTCTTGTGGTTCAGACGTGATAAACGTACACCGAACAGACATTCACATTTATAGATATAGATCATGATTTCATCCCCTTAGAGTGCGAATTTCGAAATTTCACTATGCCTTTAACCGTGACGCTAGTTCATGCAAAATTTTTGGGTTGGAACAGCATTTCCTTTAAGCAGCTTCTTTGTAGGTAGACCTAACAATTCATTCTGCAAGTCTCTTTAGTAATCGGATTCACAAAAATGTTCGGAACAAATTCTGGCATTTTTGACATTTATCTCGTCTTGTCGTTTACGAAGAGAGATCCATAGGCGCTGAAGTTCCTCATCTTTTGGAAACCGATGGTACAAAATGTCTTTCGTCTTGCGTTCACTGTTATCGCACTCCGCAACAGCTCAACACGAAGTATTCTTATAATTACAGAAAGAATATATGGAAAAATTGTTCCATAATACAAGAAAGCTACTTTCTATCCAAACACTTAACACCGAGCGAGCGCAAAACATAACTTCCTGCTTGCACGTTTCTTAAGGGTACTGCGGCGACTTCTCGGCGTTTGATGGCAGGAAAAAAAATGTTTGTATAGTCTATGGAACTTAACTACGGGGTCATCAGTCCCTAAACTTACAAACTACTTATGAACTACTTACGAACTAGGACGGCACAAATATCCATGCCCAAGGGGGGATTCGAACCCCCGACCGTAGTGGCCGTGCAGACCGTGACTGGAGCGCCTTAAGGTGCGATTCCGAACGCGGCGGCAAGCGGCGGTCGTCGCCGTCCCGCGGCAGGCGGCACCACTGGTCCCCGTTGTCTGCAATGCGAGCGATGCGGAACGCGGCGGCGGCGGCACTGGTCGCCGTATACCTGCTCCGGCGACCGGCGGCCGTCCGGTCCCGAACCAGTGGTGTCGCTTGTCGCCGACCCGACCCCCCGCCGGAGGCCGGTTTTATGACAACACCCAAGGGAAATGAGCTCTTCAGACTCTGAAGAGCCGCGGCGGAGTGGCCGAGCGCATTGAGGCGCTATCCTACGATACGCGAGACTGTTCCCCGACGGGCATGGCAGTTTGTGCCGTCTTTATTATAAGCTAGTTCATAAGTTGTTTGTAAGTCTAGGGACTGATGACCCTGTAGTTAAGTCCCATAAGCTATACAAACATTTGAAAGTTTGAACTCTGACGAAAAGAAGTCAGTAAAAACAGTAGCAGCCGGCCGCGGTGGCCGAGGGGACTGAGGCGCTCCAGTCACGGTCTGCACGGCCACTACGGTCGGGGCTTCGAATCCCCCCTCGGGCATGAATATTTGTGCCGTCCTTAGTCTTAGTTAGTTCATAAGTAGTTTGTAAGTTTAGGGACTGATGACCCCGTAGTTAAGTCCCATAGACTATACTAACATTTGAAACACAGTAGCAACATATCCTGTAATATTTAACGCAGGGGATAACGAGTACAGAAATGTTTTAATAAAAGATATCTGGAAAGCTACAGCACAGTAGTTGAACAGGGCGAGTAAGTGCATGAAACTTATCAAGGAATGGATTCATATGTGCATTGTTTGTAACTATGTATTTATTTTCACTGTAGTGTTTTTAAAGAAAACGCCTTTACTACTTGCAGAAGCAAAATGTGTTTTCTTTAAAAACACTACAGTGAAAATACGTAATATTCGGCTGCTGCTCAAATGGCCACCACAAGCAAGATTGTTTATAACCACTGAAGCACTTGGGGATATGTCCTCAAGAAAATGTAAATTGAGATTTTGTTCGTTTTAATTTATTGAGACATCATTGCATTGGATGTAACTAAAAGCAGAAGACATTATTGCCTTGTCTCTTCTACAGATCGGATTGAAACTTGCATTTGTTGTTTGTAACAGGGAAGAAGAGTTGTAAAGTTCCACGAATAAATATATAATAGGCCTGGAACTGTGCTTAATCAGTCGCGAATTTTTTGTTGTTGTAAATTCTGATAAACTATTTAATTATGAGTACGGATGTATGCCTGTAAATGTTTGACGTGGCATATCAATGAAGACTCAGAGGAAGCTGCACTCAATATTTTGTAACACGTTTTGCTTTATTTTTGTAGCAACTTAATGCAGTTTCCTCACTACTTAACTATTAAAGTAAAAACTAAACACAAACGGTGGTTTATGTTTAAAAGAATTAAGAAATTAACTGTCGGTAATTACGTAAATGGTGTTTTTAAAAATGATTATGTAGAGTAATAAAGCGTTTTGTGTAAAATACTGTCAGGACAGGTTTATTTACTTTAAGTTCACGAGAGGTGACAATAGATTAATGTTACGTACCAACAAAGAAAATAAAACTGAATAAAACTAACGATGGTACAATATTAAAAGTTTGAAAGGAAAGGAAAGAAAAGAGGCAAAAGTTACTAAAGGCTTTTATGCGACGCAAATATGATATTGAATTATTTTCTGGAGATATCAGAGCAGTTTTACTGAGTTCATTTCCAATATATAAAGCAGTACCGAAAAAAAATAATAGTCGCATTGCTTCTGATTACGAAATGATGGGCCCACAGTGCAACACAAATCAGCAATCAAGAGATAATAACACATCTTCAACATTCACATCGCTGGGATTGTTCCGTACCAGTTGTTGAGCAGATAGTAAATAATGCACGAGTTTTTGCGTACTTCTCAGTGTAAAATGTAATTTTTCTTCTTCAGTTATTGCATTTCTTTTGCACTGTGGTTTTATGTCATCCAAAATAGAACTCTGTACGAAGTTGAACTGTCTTTTATTTAAACGTCAACAGCTCCTGAATAAATTCGTCACTAAACTTAAAAAAAAAAAAAAAAAAAAAATTAAAAAAAAAAAAAAATAAATAAAAAAAAATAAAAATAAAAATAAAAAAATCTGCGGCCTGTAACTTCCCTCGGCAACTGTACGTTTACATAAAGGCATTACCAGCTATCGTGTTCTCTTAGTATGGAACAAAGCAGCGTCATCGTCTTCGCCCTCCAACTACAGCGCAACAACGGCGGCAGTCGGCAGACACCCCACCCCGCCTCGCCTCTCAGCGGCGACCGCGCTGCTCGCCTGCCGCTGTGTTCCGCAACGGGTCGGCAGCAGGCGGCTGCGTCTCGGTCGTTGTCGGCAGCGGCAGTGGGTCGCTGTCGCCGTGTTCGGACTCGCACCTTTAGTCTCCTCGGCCACCGCGGCCGGCTTGATGCCAGGTGACGTCACAGAAGAAAAGCGCGCAAGTCAAATTTACACCCTCCTGCTTTCACGTTTCAATAGTGGAACTGATCGCTCTCGCTCGCTCGCTCGTGCAATAACGGAAACAAATGGGTTTCCGATGGACGGTGGAGTCCAAGCTAGTGAGCTACGCCTCCAAAATAACTGATTGCGGTATCTGTTGTCCTGGCTTGTTGATTGTCCTTGCGGTTTGCGTAGTCTTTGTGATCCTATTTGTGCATAGCGCTCCTAATCGAAGCGGAGCAGGTGGGGCCACCTGGTGGCATTCAGTCGCTGCACTCTGTGGCCAAGTGCACGGATGAGGGCGTTCGGCGACCGGGCAGCTTTCTGGTAGAAAAGCTTCGCGGCCTGCCGGAATCTGGCTCGGATTGGTTGTATGTTTGTGAAACTAAGGAGATCTTCGGTCGGGAAATCTCGTGGAAGGTGGAGTGCGAGACGCAGTATCCTGTTTTGGAGACCCTGAAGCCTTCTGATATGCGTTTTCGCAGCATTCCCCCAGACGACCGTCGCATACTCGAAGATGGGGTGGATGAGTGTGGTGTAGATGGCCACAGCAAGCTGAGGCGGCAGAGTGGAGGTCGGGTTGAGAAACGGGTAGAGGTCCCTCATCCGGCCCCGAGCTCTGCTGATGATGTCGTCTACGTGTTGTTGCCAGGTAAGCTGCCTGTCCAGTGTCACTCCCAGGTACTTAGCCGTCTTACCCCATGGAACGGCTGTGCCCCGTACCGAGAGTCGTGGCAGGTCGACTGGAACACGTTTCCTGGCGATAATGAGCGCTTGCGTCTTCGCCCCAATAAAGCTGAGCCTCCATTTGGTGGCCCATCGACTCAGCTCGTCTGTTGCTCGTTGTAGCCGACTTCCTAATGTGTGGGCGCTCATGCTACGGGTGAAGATCGCCGTATCATCCGCGTAGAGGGCGAGGTGCACCCTATCGATCCGTGGCATGTCTGCTGTGTACAATATATACAGAATCGGCCCCAAGACAGAGCCTTGGGGGACTCCGGCACGAATGGGTTGTCTTGTCGAAAGTTCCTCAGTGCGCACCTGGAACGTCCTGTCTTGGAGATACGAACGAATTAATCGGACGTGCGGTAGGGGCAGTCCAAGGACCAGTAGCTTGTAGAGTAAACCGTCGTGTCAGAAGGAGTCGTACGCTCGCGAAACGTCGAGAAACACTGCCCCAAAGTATTCCCGTCGTTCGGTCGCGTCGAGGGCCTCTTCTACTAAGCGGAGCAGTTGGTGAGTAGTGGCATGTCCAGGTCGGAAGCCACATTGTTCGTCTGGAAGGATGTTTTCTCGCCGGATGTGGTCCATGAGTCGCTTCAGATATACTCTCTCGAACACTTTGCTAATTGCTGGTAGAAGGCTGATGGGCCGATAATTGCTAGGTAGGCGATGGTCCTTCCCTGGTTTAGGAACTGGGATTACCTCAGCATGTTTCCAGGCTTCGGGGTAATTTCCCGTTCGCATGATGGCAGTGAATGTTGCTGCAATGTGCGTTGAGGCTTCTGGCGGCATCTGTCGAAGCATTTCGTTAGTGAGCTGGTCGGGGCCTCCAGCTTTTCGTTTATCGAGGCGGCGTAAAATCCTGGACACCTCTTCTGGACTGACTTCTGCTATAGGTTCTCCCTCCGCTTAGGCGTTAAGGAACGTCGGCAGCCGTTCCTGGACCAATCGAACATGTTCGGGGTCGATAGGATCCTGAACTGGTGTGAAATTAGCCTCAAAGACATCGGCGATCGCGTTGGCCTTATCTTCGGGGGCGCTGACAATCGTAGGGCCAACTTGCAGCGGTGGTATCTTCAGACGTCGACGGAGGAACATCTGGGTGGCCTTCCAACCAGTGCCATCGTCGACGCGAAGTGTGGCAAGATTGTTCGACCATTCCTGATGGTGGTGTGCCTTAACTGCAGCTTTGATTTCCCGCTGCATTCGGTTTACTGCCCTCTTCGTAGCAGGGTTGCGGGTAAGTTGCCATTCCCTCAACATGCGGTTTTTGGCTGTTATCATCGCCAGTATATCTGGTGGAAGCTGTCGAGATCGATCTGGTGGATCTCTCTGCAGACGTGGTGTGACCCGTTTCACTGCTTGGATAGCATTCTTAGTGAAGGTGCGGACGTTATCTTCGACTCCGGCGTCTTCTACCATCGGTGCGTCTTGGAGGCTGTTCCCTAGGTGTTCACGGTAGCGGTCCCAGTTCGTGCTGTTGGTGGGTAGCCCTCTCCTCTTCGCAGGCTCTGCATCCACGTCAACATCGAGTACGACCGGCACATGATCGGAGGAAAGTACGTTGCGCGTGCTGGCGGAGATGACGTACGGTACCCCTTTGATCAACGCAACATCAATAACATCCGGCTGTCCCCCATTCTCGGGGAAATGGGTCGGATCATTAGGGCCAATTGCCATAGCGTCATTGTGTTGAGCTTCCCGCAGTATGTGCCATCCATGATTGTTAATGACACGGGAATTCCATATATGGTGTTTGGCATTAAAGTCTCCCGCTGCAAAGACCTTGCCGGGGGTGACAGTAAAGTTTCGACGTCTGCAGGTTGTACCACAGTCTTTGGTTGTCTGTAGACTGCGACGAATGTGATCCTGCCGATGGATGTGTCGACCGCTACTGCTGTGGCTTCCATGGCTTGTAAAGGAGGTAGCTGGACACGATGGTGGGCCAAGGATGCGCGGACGTAGACGGCCGTTCCGCCCCCATGTGTTGTTCGGTCTGTCCGGTAGCATACGTAATTTGCAGCGCGGACGTGGACCCCTGGCTTGAGGAAGGTCTCGTTGACAAGGCATACATCGACCGCTTCCTCCCTAAGGAATTGCCTGAATTCATCTTCCTGGGTGCGGATGCCTTTGGCATTCCACGCAGCAATAGTGAGTCCTTTTTGACTATGGGCCATGACGTGTGGTTGTAGGTCCAGTGGAGATTGCCTGGATGGCTGCAGTGACGGCGGCTGTGATTTGCCGCGGGATTTCTTTGATGAGGTCCCGCAGCTTCTGGAGGAGTGTGACCATATCCTCGAAGCGAGGGGCATTCTCCCGTGGAGTTGCGGGAACAGTGGATGAACTGCTCAGAGGGGCGGTCGCGACGTCTTCCTCTCGTGCCTGGTGTGTGCGGTCGCGTTGCTCCTGTGTATGTTCACTTCTGGTAGGAGGCTGGGTTGTGCTGTTTTCGCCCCCATTCCGCTGTCGACGTGCTGTATGGTTCCTTGGATTTCTCATTTGCAGGTTCTGGTCTCTTGTCAGTCGTTGCATTTGCCGCAGCGGCGGCATAACTTACTCCTGGGCATACTGTCGCTGGTTTCCTAGTGGCCCCAGGACGTTGTCCGCGGCTCTTTACAGCAGCCTGGAGGAATACAGAACATCCACGGTAGGAGGCGACGTGGTCCCCACCACAACCAACGCACTTGGGTGGGCCGTCTTCTTTCTTCCGTGTGCAATCTCGGCTGGCGTGTTCACACAGCGCGGAGGTAATTAGCAAAATCGGGCGACGTGTCCCACAGCTTGGCAGTTGTAGCACTGTGGTTCACCCCGCTTTGATCTGAGTTTTTCCGTGGTGACAGGCGTCGCAGCGATCCTGGTAACTTGCCAGAGACCCCTGTTATGAGGTATGTCACAGGTGACAACCAAGACCAGTGGTGTCTCTTTCCTCGTTCGTCCAGAATTCACCCGAGTCACGGAGCGGAGTCGAAAACCATACCCCATGTCCGACAATTGTTGTTTTATGTGTTCCAGACTGTAATTCCTGGGCAGGCCACGGAAAACAATCTTCAATGTTTTGTCGGCGGCAGAAATAAATGTATAGAAGGGCTTATCAAGCGCCCCAAACTTCGCTGTGATGGCCCTATAGTCGTCCGCCGTTTTGAGGGTGACCTTGTATAGGTCAGTACCCGCTGGCTTGATGACAACATTGTCCTGTCCAACCATCCGGATGAGTAGTCTGTAGAGACTATCATAGTCGTCCGCATGCTGTACGATGATCGGAGGTGGTTTAGCTTCTGTCTTCCTGGCTGGTACTTCCACCCCTTCCGCCAACTCCGCGAACGCCTTGATCGTCGGTATTTGTGTCGAAGTCCTCATTTGTGCGGGTTTTGCGGGTCGTCTGACGAGTTCGAAGCCGTCGTCGTCCACTACCGCTTCCTTATGCGCCTTTTTCCCCGTTGTGGAGGTGCGCGGGCTTTCCGATGCAGTCGCTGGTCTCCTCTTCTGCCGACGAGACGTCTTGGAACTTCCCTGTCGTTCCGTGTGTTCGTCGTCAGATTCAGGCAGTGGCGCATGTATTGCTTCCGTTCCGCAGTCCATAGCATCGTCCGTGGACGTTTCCTGGGTCGTCATAAGTGGGGGGGCCGGATGGGGCCGCCGACCGAGCAAGCTCGGCCGGACAGCGATCCGCCACACCCTTCGCAGTACGTACGTCCACTTCCTCTGACATCGCGCACTCGACTGTGTAGCGTAGCGTAGCTGTAGCATAGCATCCTGATCGCTCTGGGCTTCGGATCACTATTTATACTAGGCATTATGTATGGCGATTACAGCGCCATCTATTAGCAGCTTTTGGAACTATTATTTCAAACTGCTGTATAAACTTCTTACAGCTTTCACGATAAACATTCCGTTTACTGCATTCCTCTATCGATCTTGATTTTCAAGATATTTAATTTTGAAATCAGGGAGTCCTTTTCTGAACACCCTGTATGTGTGATTTTAACCACTGTTGATGTTTCAATTCTGAATATGTATCTTTTCAGTTCTTTGATTTTGTACGTTATCTCCATTTCAATCTCCTTACAAGTTCTTTTTAAATTCTTCATATTTTATCACGATTCTATGTTGTTAACGACGAATTGGCAAATTAAAATGGATTGGCAGAAGAGCAGCAATCTAGCTGCTGCCTGCCTACGAACACGAAAATAAATAAATAAAAATAAGTAGAAAATAAAATAAAAAGAAAGGCAGGAACCACCAACCTTAGTCCCTCCCCATATACGCGCGACCCCTCTCCTTCCCCCTCCCCCTCCTCACCTTTCCTGCTTGGCTCTCCCCTCCCCTCGTTCCCTTTCCCAGGAGTCCTTACACCTTCCTGCCCCACCTCCCCACCATTCTCCACTTCCTTTTCCTTTCTCAACCCTCTGCACCTCCCTTCCCTCCTCCATCCCTTATAGGGTTCCAGTGCTCAGTTTTAATTGTGCGCACTCCAGTGTAGTGCAGTGTCAAGTGCTTCATGCTTTCTAAAACATTAGCCAAACCACCAAACAGGCAGAAAACAGTACTGCCATGGGTTTTAACCAGCGTCTTGTCCATTCACCTTTTCATAATTCATAACAGTCGTTCTCAAATGACGCTATTTGTCAAGTATTGAAAAAGTTCGATTACGAGCAGCTTAGTGTTCTATGCATTTTAGACCATACATTACAGCGAGTGAAATGGAGCTAAAAGAACAGAGAATTTTTTGAAATGGTATTCGCACTGATATCTACCTCCTTTCACTAGTAATTGCGAGTTATCTGAGCGGCGTCATGCCGCGACCACAAGTCTACGAACTCGGCGTGTGTTGAGCGTAGCGTGAAGCACTGCAGCGCCGAAAATATTATTTGCTGGCCACGTATGTTGGTCTCTCGTGATATGTTAATAATCCATAACCAGAAAATAACTATATACAATTTTTCATGGGTGGCGATCGATTACAATGGACAATAATCTGCTATGGTTTTACGTACCGGTAAGGTAGTACTTCACTTAATGAAAGGTATACAACTAGTTTCATGTGCACATCGTATAACTGAGAGAATACATCATATTTCGTGTTTCGAACTACAAGAGAAGAATAAATTAATGTAAACTGCGAATTTGCTGTTGATGGACTGAAATAAAATTTTCTGAAATTCTACTTAATGATTTTATAGTTGGAGATGGCAAACGGAAGAAGCCCAAAAATTTACTTACATTTATTGATGCATCTACACCTAAGGTGACTATTACACTATTTATCCTTCTTCTAATTTTGCTTTTCTAGATCTCGGAAAATGTGCCACAAGGTGAAACAATTTATGTATAGTGTCTCACGTAAAAGCGCTATCCCTCACGCTCGAGACTAAAGTAGAAATGAACTAAGTAAAAAGGAATTCAGAACAGTAAAATTAAAGACATTTAGTTACGTCCTTATAAGGAAGGGGTACTGCAACTTATGACCATGGGGGTACGCGAGATGTACCGGTTTTATGTGGGGCACGATGTACTACGCTTCATTTCCACTTTCAAAGAATTCTACACGGTTCTCAGAATTTTTATTTATTTTCTTAGAAAGCTGTCTGATGGGAACTGCTTTTCTATGAACACTTCCTGAATCACCTAATGACTATTTTCTTTGTCTCCGTGGTACTTTCATTTCGATTTTTGTACTTTAAATGAAAGAAAAATCCGCAGAATAGTTTAGCCTCAGACACTGCAGATCAGTAAAGGATGAGAAGCAGGTGTCATTTTGTTTCATATTGTGATTTGTTTTTTCCTTCTTGGTGGGCGTGTGGCCAGCAACAATGGATTGACACCCACCGTCAGTGGAAGATTGAAGGAAACACAGGAGTGATCAATAATTGTTCACTGCCATCTGCTTCAAGCCACCCAACTGTTAATTGATTTTGTTATTTTATTACTATTGTTTGCACACTGTACTGACTCATAGAATAATAAGCACATTAGAAATCTGTGGAATGGACTCATCCCATTAATTTCGACTAACATTTAGGAGAGTTTTTCGTTTAGTGAACAACTAAGTATTTCTTAAATTTTTTATTCATATTAAAGAATTTATAGTAATAGAAGAAAAATGAAAGTATTTCCACAAGTGTAATTGAAAAAATATCTTTCAGAGAAGCTTCTGCTGAAAGCAGGCTGGCGACGTGTGATACTTGTGCTGTACAAGCAACTCCGTTGCCCAATCGTTCCGTGCCGGCGCCGACTCGCGCCGGGAATATTAAACATATCGAATGTTCACGTAAGGAAAGACTCTCCTAAATGTTAGTCTAAATTTATGGGAGGAGTACATTAACCACCTATTTCTTATGTGCATAAGATTCGACGAGTCACTACAGTGAGAGAACAATAGTAATAAAATAACAAAATCAATGAACTATTAGCTGGCTTGTTGAAGTAGACGGCGATCGATCTTCTGCTGACAGTGGGTGGGGATTCCTTATTGCTGGGGACAAGACCATCCCACCCTCTACAAAAGAAGAAGAAGAAGGAAAAAAAAAAAAAAAAAGACAAGTGACACACTCTTCTGATCCTTTACTGACCTGTCCTGCAGTGTCTGAGGCTAAATTAAACTAACGTATGTATAAAATTTCGTAAGTACCATCCTGCAGGCAAAGAAAATTGTCTTCAAATGATTCAGCAAAATGTTCGTAGAAATCTTGTTCCTCTCAGACATGTTCCTAAAAGCAACTTAATTCATTCTTACTTTAATCTCAGACGTGAAGGTACCGCATTTATGTGGGACACGCGATGTACAACTTGAAGAAATTTTCAGCAATCAGTCGTAAAAATATTTATTTATCGGCAGAGCTAGATTTCGACCCCTGTGTGGTCATTATCAATGCTTAAAAAACGATTAAAATACTTAAAACATCTCTAGCTCCATGTTGGAGGTTGCGTTCGTACTGATCTGTCAATAAATAAATATTTTTACGACTGATTGCTGAAAATTTCTACAAGTCAAATACAGTCATTGAGCACAAGTTCCACCATGGAATCAAGCCCGATATACAACTATTTTCACCTTGTGGTACCACATTTTCTGAAAGCAACAAAAGAATTTTTTTTAAAATGTATATTGTGTATTAGGTGTAGATGGAACAATAAATATAAGTGTTTTGGGCTTTTTTATCTTCAACTAAAAAGCCGTTAACTGTAACGTCAGAAAATTTTATTTCAGCCCATCAACAGCAGAGTCGCAGTTTACATTAATATTTTCTTATTTTCTAGTTCCAAACACGAAATATATATCCCAGGTGGTCAAAAAACCAGATGTATGCCACTCATAAAGTCGAGTTGATCCGATGCAAAACCGTAGCAGATCGTTGTCCATTGGAATAGGTCGCCACCCAAAGAAATAGGTTAATAATTGTTTTCTGGTTACGGATCATTAACACATCACGAGGGACCGTAAAACGTAGCCAGCAATTCAAATTTTTCGGCACTGCAATGCTTCACGCTCCGCTCAACAGTCGCCAAGTTCGTAGGCTTGGGATCGCGGCATGATGCCGCTCAGAGAACTCGCAATTTCTTGTGAAAAGATGTCAGTGCGACTACCATTTCAAAAACATTTTTGTTCTTTTAACTCCATTTCACTCACTTTAATATATGGTCTAAATGCAGAGAACAGTAAGCTGCCCGCTATCGAACTTTTTCATTACACGATTTGTAAATCAAGTGTACATACTTGACAAATAGGGTTATTTGAAAACGACTGTTACGAGTTGCCGGCCGCGGTGGCCGAGGGGACTGAGGCGCTTCAGTCACGGTCTGCACGGCCGCTACGGTCGGGGGTTCGAATCCCCCCTCGGGCATGGATATTTGTGCCGTCCTTAGTTGTAGGTAGTTTCATAAGTAGTTTGTAAGTTTAGGGACTGATGACCCCGTAGTTAAGTCCCATAAGCTTAACAAACATTTGAACATTTGTTACGAATTACGAAAAGGTGAATGTTTCATTCGAAACGTAAGATGTTTCACTACAATGTGTCCAAAAATCAGATTTTTTAAGCGCATACTTTCATCAAAATCGAGTGAGGAGCGTTACGGAACTAAAAACAAAAAAAAAAAAAAAAAAAAAAAAAAAGCCTCGGGCGGAATGAAAAGTAGACTTTTTCACAGGCAAGGCAAAGCTTGTAAGGAAAAAAAATAATTTCATAAAAGGATGTAGCGTGGTCTTGTATACCGTGAACAACGTGAAAATCGAAAAAATGTATTTTCCCCCTTTCTTCGTCTCGGCCATGCCCGGAGCGCTGTGTGAACACGCAGGCCGGTGGCGTGCGCCGACTAGGCTGAGGCGGCTCAGCCAGAGACAAGGCCTTACAACAGGCCGTGCCTACGCCTCATTTTGTCGTCTAGGTGGTGTTGTCCCGAAGCGTCTTTCTCTCGACAGGGTGACGTCATCGCTGCCCCTCTACCCGCCGTCAGCCGTCGAGAGCGAGCCGCGAGCGCGGCCGGAAGCGAGCGGGAGTGGCGGCCGTTTTGAACGCCTCTATCCTCCTCCACTTCCTCCCCCTCCAATCCTTTACCACTCTACCCCTTGTTCCTTCCCCAACCACATTCATTACATTCAGTAATTATATGCGCCTTTATGAGTGGCATACATCTAGTTTTTTGACCACCTGTAATATATATTTCGTGTTTGGAACTAGAAAATAAGAAAATATTAATGTAAACTGCGACTCTGCTGTTGATGGGCTGAAATAAAATTTTCTGACGTTACAGTTAACGGCTTTTTAGTTGAAGATAAAAAAGCCCAAAACACTTATATTTATTGTTCCATCTACACCTATTACACAATATACATTTAAAAAAAAAAATCTTTTGTTGCTTTCAGAAAATGTGGTACCACAAGGTGAAAATAGTTGTATATCGGGCTTGATTCCATGGTGGAACTTGCGCTCAATGACTGTATTTGACTTGTAGAAATTTTCAGCAATCAGTCGTAAAAATATTTATTTATTGACAGATCAGTACGAACGCAACCTCCAACATGGAGGTCGAGATGTTTTAAGTATTTTAATTGTTTTTTAATTATTGATAATGACCACACAGTGGTCGAAATCTAGCTCTGCCGATAAATAAATATTTTTACGACTGATTGCTGAAAATTTCTACAAGTTGTACATCGCGTGTCCCACATAAATGCGGTACCTTCACGACTAAGATTAAAGTAAGAATGAACTCTTATCTAAGATCCGTCGAAGTGGAACTTATCAGTGATTTTTTAACAAAACTATGAACGGCCATCCTGAAGCCAGAGCCTGTGTACTTTTAATTTCTGTGTACCTCAGTGCTACAGTGTTGTGTTTCACCATTTTTGTCGCCTTTGTGTTTATAAGAAATTCACTTTTTCACTCCATTTACACAGCATGTTTTCTTCCATTTTTCGCTGTGTTTATATTTTGTATTCTCATATTTTCCTCCTTTATATTTGTGTCTTTTTTCATGGTATGTAATGTTGCAGGCTGAAGAACACCTCGAGGGCTGTCAGCCCTCCCCACCTTGGGAATTAAATGACAATAAAATAATAATAATAAAATCCTATCCCCACTCCAGTCGCCCAGCCCCTACAAAAAACTATAAAGGTGAAACACTCCTCCACAGACACTGCATCCTCCACCACCAAAAAGGATTCCCTTGCCAGTGGCCTCCAGTACCCATGGAAGTCGCCCCCTTCCCCCCACCCAGCCTTTGGCTGCCTCTCAGCCTCTTACATCGCTCCCTCCTCAACCTCTTCCTCCATTCCAGCCCCCTGCTCTCCACACTTTTGTCCTAAACAAACCTGACCCCAAACTTCTGGACTCCAGTGCCCTCACCCTCCTCCTCCGTCAGTATGCCCCCTCTGGCCCATCTCCCAAATCATCCTGTGGAGTGACTCTGTGGTCCTTAAATCCCCTGAACCCAACTGACACAACCAGATCTTTCAAAAAATTGCACTAATCCATTCTGGTGCCAACGCATCCCTCATCCCCCTACCCTCTCATCACTCCTGCTACCAACCCCACTCCTCCCCCCTGCCGGCCTCCCACCCTCGCCAACATGATCACCAAGATCTGCCTGGGAATCACGGAGGAAGAGGCGTTGGATGTCTGGTCTACCCATCCCATTGACAATGCTATGGGCCATAACTTCCTGATACACGTCTTCACTGAAGGCGCACCATTTGTTAACCACATCCTCTGCAATGGGGCCCTCATTTACAACTGCCTCCATAAGGACAAACACTCCAAAGCTCCTCTCCAATCCTACTGTTGCTCCCACTGTCAAACCTACAATGACCACCTCACCGAAACTGCTGTCTCCCTCCCGTCTATCCCCACTGCAAAGATCCCCATATCCACACCTCCTGCCCCAACTTCACCACCCCCATCCTGTGACACCTGCAGTGAAACTCGCCCCACCTTCTCCTAAAAATGCAAATGCCACCCTCCTCCTACCAAAGAAGAACTCACCATCCCTGTGCGCCCCACTGATCCCCTATTCTCAATACTTCCTTGTGCTCTCCCCCCTATGGCAGTACTCCTCAGCCATTTTCTTACCATTGTCCTCCAGAACATTCACCCATTCCAAAGCCTTCACATATTTCACCAAGTCTCCCCTGTAGTCCACTCCCTCTTCAACCTCAACTTTAAGGCTACTACATCCCAAAACCACATCCACTTCTCCTTTTCCCAAACTGACCACCAACAAATACTAGTTTAGTCCCATCCTTCCCCTTCTCTTCCTCCCCTCTTTTCCCCCTCACTCATAATGGCGCAGCAACAACTTACCCTTTTATTCTCCAACATTCACTCCCTCTCCGCCCCTCCCCATACCTTCTCCCAGTATCGTATGGATGCCTTTCTCTTTAATGAAACCTTCCTTCTCCTTCACTTTCAAGTCAGCACCAACACCTATCTCCTCCAGCACCATGATTCTCCCCATACCCTGCACATGGTGGAGTTGCTTTTGGCCACGTTCAGCACCACCCGATTTGACCACATCTGCTCCTCAACAAAGCGTATGAACATCTCATACACACACTGCTCCTCCCGTCCCTTACCATTACCTGTGCAACCATTTGTGTCCATTCCCATACCACCATCCCTTATGACGTTCTTGCCCACGTTGATAGCACCTTATTGACCTACGTGATTGCTGCCGACCTCAATATCCATTCCTGCACTACCATCGAACATTGCCGGTGGCATCAGTTCTTTCCCAACATTAGTGGTGATATCATTCCTCTTCCCCAACACACCCACCCTTGTAGGAACACTATCCCTGATGTCAACATTGTGTCTCCGAATCTCCTGGGGCACATCACTGCCGAAGTCCTTGACGCACTTGGCAGTGACCATGACCCAATTCTCCTCACCTTCACCCCAAATGTCCGTTGTCCCTAGAATCCCCGCCCACCTTCCAGATTCATCCATGATAACTCTCAGGCAGACTGGGATGCCTTTCGCCTCTCTATCACTCACCAGTTCGAAAGTCACCACCTCCCCCTCCACTCTCCTGATAATATTGACCATGCTACCTCCTTCCTCATTGCCTCCTAAAACTACTCATTGGCTGAACGTAAGGTCTACATCCATCCACAGTCCTTTACACCTATAAATCCTTCATCTGCCCTATCCTTTGCATAACCTATCCTGCCTGGATCTCTGCATCCCCCCATCCTCCAACCTAGTCTTTCTACAAATCACTTGAGATCGTAGAACACTGCAACCTTCCTATTGGTTCTCACTAATAAGACTTGGGCAATACATAACTCTGGGTAATAAAAGTTTATGGCTCGTTGTCTCTGCTCATAGGAGTGAGTTATGTATGTCAGCTTCTTTGCCCTAAACAGCTGTCCAATCTGTATACACAAGATCAATAATTAATCTGTAGTTTAGCCAGTCTATTAATCTGCACATGACGATGTGAAAATATATTTAACAAACATAAATTAAACCTCTGATGACCAACAAAATGGATTCTAATATAAAGAAGTGATTCACTCACGAAGAAATTTCTCTTTCTGGACATCAGACTGCGGAGGTGGTCCTACTTTATACATCGGTAAATATCTGAATATTGCCCCAACTATTGTTCATGAGAGGCACAGTAAGTATCAAACGCACTCGAGAGTAAAAGTTTCGAATTATCACTCAACTAATGTATTTATTATAAAACACAGTTTGTAATCACACGAGTACAAAATTGCTTAATTTTTACAGTTCCACAGCCCTACTACCGTGCATAGTTTATCACTTTTCAAGCAGATACTAAGTTCTGCAGTCACAGTCCCGTAAATTTTCTAAGTCCACACATACCTATCTCTTCCAATCACAAGTTCGTAACACGGCTACAGACCCCCCAGCGTCACAACTCATCACCACCACGTCCAAGTTACGAGTCCCTTCCCAAGCGTTCGAAAGCATGCTCTCTCTGCTCCCAAAGATGTATCCTACGCATTCTAATGCCTCATCCTTAAAATATAATTTCCCTTCCAAAATATTATACATTTGAATATCACAGAATTTTTAAATTACCAACGTTTATGGATTTTTCTATCACATATATTTCCACAACTTCTTTCTGCCCCCTATCATAACTATTTCCCAAAAAAATTATCACCGTACGGTTTGTTTCGCCATCCCCGCACATGAGATGCGGCGTTTCTCAGTTTTCCGACCGCATATCACTATGTTCCCTTCCATGACTTCTCTCCTGATAATTCCCACTGCCTTGACCTTTATAAAATTTATTCCCCTGATTACCATTGTTATTGTGTTGATTCCGGAAGTTACCATTATTACTATGATTCCCGAAGTTACCGTTATTACTACGATTCCCATAATTACCATTATTACTATTATGGTTCCAATTCTGACTACCATTTTCTCTTCTGTTACTGTAATTTGGTTTAAACTTCAATGCTCGTTCCAACAAAATCTAAAAACTCACCAATCGATTGCGTCGGACTATGCACCAAATCCCATTGCAAATAATCTGGTAATCGCCTCTTTAATGTCGTGATTTCCGTCAGAACTCCGAGTGGCCAATCTGAATGCATTAACTTATTCAGTTCGCGCACACAAAATTTGCGCATTGAACCATTGCCATACTTTAAATTTGGACTGTTAAGAAATTCGTTTTGAAGCCCCGTTTGCTTTACTTCACTCCAGTACTTATTCAAGAAACAAATCTCAAATTTGTCATAGGTCTCAAACAAATGATTATTTAAATTAGCTCACGACTGCGCACTGCCCTCAAGTTGTCTTTTTACCAATTTAATTTTATCTTGGTCACTCATCCCCCTAACAAACCCATCCTTACATGCGGCAAGAAAATCTACTGGGTGTTAATTGCCAACATTGAAAAATTCTTATTATTTCCAGCTGTAAACCACAGATTATTTACAAGTGGACTAACATTTGCATTACCTATTTCAGAGCTGGCCGCGGTGGCCGAGGGGACTGAGGCGCTCCAGTCACGGTCTGCACGGCCACTACGGTCGGGGGTTCGAATCCTCCCTCGGGCATGGATATTTGTGCCGTCCTTCGTATAAGGTAGTTGATAAGTAGTTTGTAAGTTTAGGAACTGATGACCCCGTAGTTAAGTCCCATAAGCTTAACAAACATTTTTGAACCTATTTCAGCTCGCACTTCCTCAATTTTTTGCTGTAGCTGCACGTTTTCCGGATCAATTCTCCCACCACATTATTTTATTTCCATTTCACAACCCACCATCCTATCCGTTAAATTATTTACTTTAGTTGTAGTTAGCTTTTCAAAATTATCTTGTCGTTGCACAATCTTCATTGCATTGCTGTTCAATTGCCGGCCGCGGTGGCCGAGGTGACTGAGGCGCTCCAGTCACGGTCAGCACGGCCACTACGGTCGGAGGTTCGAATCCCCCCTCGGGCATGGATATTTGTGCCGCCCTAGTTCGTAAGTAGTTCATAAGTACTTTGTAAGTTTAGGGACTGATGACCCCGTAGTTAAGTCCCATAAGCTTAACAAACATTTGAACATTTTGCTGTTCAATTCGTGCTGTACCTATTCCATTTTCTTGTCTAAATTTGTCTCTAATGCACTGACTCTATTATTAATAGAATCAACGTCCTCCCTTATTTTGCCCACTTCTGCCTTCACATTGTTTAATTTTAATTCTACAATTCCATCCACTTCTGATTTAAATGTTTCCAACTCAAGTTTTACATTTTCAATATTGCTACTCAGTTCTGCCCTCATACTTTCCATGTTTGCTTGAACTTTGTTCAAACCCAAGCCCATTTCCTTCTTTACATTACCCACTTGTGCTTTTACATTACACAAATCTGCTTTTAATTCTGATTTTACATTACCCACTTCAAATTTTCATTACCCACTTCTGATTTTATACCACCCAAATCTGCCTTTAACCCCATGATCCACATGTAAAATTTGCTTTCCAACGAATTTCCTGCCGTATCATCTTTATTCGTAGCAAATGGACTACTTGCCCCACTATAGCCCTCCACATTTACATTTTCTCCCTCAGAACTCGGGCTAGCACATCCGCTAATATTTTCGGAGCCACACACGCTTGGTGACTGCTTAATGACCGGCATTTGTGAAGGTCAGATCCAGACCCACTTTTTTTTCATAATCGACGTTGGTACTTAGCTTTTCTGCCATGATGCCTCTGCCGCTGCCACCGATGTATGTTGACTGCCTCCAGGAACTGCCCCCCGTGAAGTACTCGAAGCCGCTGGCCACTCTGTTGACTGTGTCTGTGTCCATGGTGTGAAGTTCTGCGCTGCCGTATTCGTAACGCGTGCACCACGTTCTTCTCCGGTCCGAATACCAAGTCCTATACCTCTCCTATCTTCGTATTATAGCAAGCACGAAACTGCTGCTGTACTATAAAGCTCTGAGCCCCTACACATCACTCAAAATGCATTAGACTTGGCTTCTAAATGAGTGTACTGCAAATTTTACAGTAACTATTCGAACAGAATTTTACTAAAACCAGACGAAAACCAACTGTTGCTTTATTTCTGATCCCAGACGAGAAAACCCCATTTGCGACCTTCGTATCGGTTCTCACCAATAAGACTTGGGGAGTACATAACTCTGGGCAGTAAAAGTTTATGGCTCGTTGTCTCTGTTCATAGGGGTGAGTTATGTTCAAATGTTTGTTAAGCTTAAGGGACTTAACTACTGGGTCATCAGTCCCTAAACTTACAAACTACTTATGAACTACCTATAACTAAGGACGGCACAAATACCCATGCCCGAGGGGGGATTCGAACCCCCGACCGTAGTGGCCGTGCAGACCGTGACTGAAGCGCCTCAGTCCCCTCGGCCACTGCGGCCGGCGGTGAGTTATGTTTGTCAGCTTCTATGCCCTAAACAGCTACCCAATCTGTTTACACAAGATCAATAATTAATCTGTAGTTTAGCCAGTCTATTGTTCTGCATTTGACGACGTGAAAATACGAGGCATGTCCACAAAGTAAGTTCCGTTTGGTTATATAAACCAAACGCGTACAGATACATAAAAAAACTTTATTGTACAAAATCTATAACTGTTCAACTACTTTTCTGCATAACTTCCGAATTTTGTAGGCACTTGTCATAGCGTGTCACAAGTTTTTGTGTGCCTTCTTCATAGAAGGTTGCTGCCTGTGTATTCAACCATGTGGTAACATGGACAGATTTTAGGTGTAAGAAGAGATGAAAGGAGTTTTCTTTTCCCCTTCAAGTTACCGCCCGACCTCACAAGGCGAATATGACCAAACAACTCTTACGGCAATTTCACAGGGACGTGTTTGATCATCCTCTGTTCAGCCTCGCTTCTAGCGACTTTCTCCTTACACCTAAAACCTGTCCATGGTGGTCAACACTTCAGCGATGATGACGAGCTGAAAGAACATGTTACCACATGGTTGAATACACAGGCGGCAACCTTCTACGAAGAAGACATACAAAGACTTCTGGCACGCTATGACAAATGCCTACAAAATTTCGGAAGCTATGTAGAACAGTAGTTTAATAGTTGTATATTTTTGTACAATAAATATTTTTTCTGTATCTGTACACGTTTCTTTTTTTTTTTTTTTTTTTTTTTTTTTTTTTTTTTTTTTTTTTTTTTTTTTTTTTTTTTACCAAACGGAACTTACTTTGTGGACATACCTCGTATATTTAACAAACATAAATTAAACCTCTGAATGACCAACAAAATGGATTCTATTATAAAGAAGTGATTCCCTCACGAAGTAATTCTTTATACTGCCTCACACCGTCCAGTCAGTCATATACGCGATCGGCCCTATTCTGCTGATGACACATTCATCTGCGCTCAGGCCTATATTCAGGGCCGGATCTACGACATTTGCCAAGGGGGGCAAGCTTAAATTTGCCGTCCCTTCTTTCAGCCCCCCCCCCCCCCCCCGTAAAAATCGACTTTTTGACGCTAATAGGGTTACATATTTTTAAATAAATATCACAATTTCACAACATGAACTTATTTTATTGACTGAATTAAGATCAAAGGAAAACAGAACAATTTTAATACATACAGAAATATTACAATATTACTCGTAAAAAATCAATTAAAAATTTCCCTTTTCGAGCGTTTTTTGCTGCAAAACTGTTTTTGATATCATCGTAGTTTAGAGACTCAGCTCGTTTGTGCTCTATGGATATTATACTCAGATTTGTTAAGCAGTCGTGCTCCTTAAGTGTATTTAATTAGTTTCAGCTTGCTGAAGCTTCTTTCTCCAGACGAAACAGAAGCTAGAATGTTAAGATATATTTTAACGCTGTAGTAAGGTTGGGATACCCTTCTACCAATTTATTTTTATAAATTAAACTTAATGTTGATGATACAGAGGAATCTTGGAAGGCTCTGTCTACTGCCAGCGCATGTTATCTGAAACTTTCAACTTCAAGTTCTTCCTTCTAAGATCTTCTGCCAGTTCCACTGCCTTGGCCTTCAAGTCCTCCACTTCCATTTCTCGAATTTGCACATCACACAGAAAACTAATTTTTGCACCAATTTTCTCAAGTGCGGTAAATCTGGTACTAAGCTCTGTCAATTATTCCTTATTTTTTCTGTGAATGTTGGATACTTCATCCTCACAAAGCTCATGGGCCATTTTCTTCTTTCTTCGAATCCTTTTTTCGGAGAATACCGTTGATACCTCATTATCTTCTGCTAGTACTTTGGCCTCAGAAATAGCTTCAGAGGTACAAGAATCCCGGGAAGTTTTGAGAAATCCCAAAAGTCCTTGAATGTTTCGAACAGCTTTATCAATTGTAAAGTATTAACTTCGCAGAAACTGATTAACATGAGCAATTTATTTTAATATTGCATATTAAACAAGTTAAAGTAAAGAATTTGAGTTTTCTCATATTTTTTAAAATAGATCTTGTCTCTGATTTTGTTTCTAGTGTTGACAATTTATAAGTTTCAGTTTCGTCCAGGGCCTTCAAAACTGTATGAAAATGCTTGTAAACAGCTTCAACCGCATCTACTCTTGCAGCAGATCATCTAGTCTTGCTGAATGTCTGCTGAATTTGCTCCTACTAAATTTAAAGAGTGAGCAGCACATGGTACGAAATAGGCCAGTTCATTCTTCTGAAGTATTCTTGACTGGACCCCTTTGTACTTTCCAGCCCTGTTTGCCCCATTGTCATGAGACTGCCCCCTGCAGTACTTAATGTTCAACCCATCTTGTACCAATTTTTGCAGTATCTCTTGACTAAGGTCTTCTCCTGTTTTGTCTGTAACTGTAAAAAAGTCAGTAACACTTTCCACAACCTCTGAGTCATTCGACTTGACATATCGAATTACTTGTGTCATCTGCGCATTGTGGCTGATATCTGGAGTGCAGTCAAACATCAGTGAAAAGCATGTAGCAGCTAAAATACCTTTAATTATATCTTGTTTTATTTTGTCAGCAATCAAGTCACGGAACTCATCTTGCATATTTTTGTAAAAATAGCTAATCTGGCCTTCAATAGGCAGACGAAGGGGGACACTATAGTAATATATGAGATCAATTGTATTTAGAAATTTGCCGCTATGTGGATCACCAAAATCACCATCTTCTTTTGTTCCTCTGAAAGGACTTCCTTGATTAGCTAGAAAAAGGACAGCATCAATAATACAGTGAGATTCCTCCTGTTTTATCTGGTCTTGCTACCCAGTGTGCGATACTTATCAGATGGGTTTGTCGGAGGACATCCAAAGAGTCGAAAGAAGGGCAGCTTGTTTTGTATTGTCGTGATACAGGGGACACAGCGTCACAGAAATAATACAGGATCTGGGATGGGAATCATTAGAACAAAGCCGTTTATCGCTGCGACGTGGGCTACTTACGAAACTACGTTCGTCAACATTCTCCTCCGACTGCGAAAATATTTTGTTGCCTCCCACTTACATAAGTAGAATAGATCATCTGAATAAATACGTGAAATCAGAGCTCGAACAGAGAGATTCAGATGTTCTTTCTTCCCGCGCGCTATCTGAGAATGGAATGGGAGATAAATAGTATAAAAGTGTTCCGATGAACCCTCTGTCAGGCAGTTAAATGTGATTTACAGAATATCCTGTGTAGATGTCTATCAATTCCACCACAACCGAGAAAGGACTCTAGATCCTTAATGCTTTTCACTTTCAATAAGAAGTCTGCGCACCTGAAATACTTTTTTTTTTATGACTGGAACGTTATTCAATTTCACATGATCTACAAATATTACCTTGATATGAAATATGAATATTCATTTATCTGAAAAAGGAAATCTATGCAAATTAATAAACATTGTGCATTTACTTATCCTTATGCAATAATGCAAACATCTCCCTCAGTCTGGCTAATATCTAGTAGATTTTTAAAGTTTGATTAGCTGAAGTACCTGTGACAGGGCAACATTGAAGTCAGCAACCAGGAATTTTAGTTTTATTAAATAATTTCGGTATTTCTTGCAGTCATTTTACTTTTAATAATTCTGTGTCAGTTAGTTTTATTAAATTATACCAAAAAGATACATTCTGTAAAAAAAATAATAACAATAAATAAATAAATAAATAAAATGGAGTCGGTCAAAATTTGCCGCCATCTAAATTCTGCCGCCCGGGGCAACTGCACCCTTTGCCCCCCCCCCCCCCCCCCAAGATCCAGCCCTGCCTACAAAAATGGAAGAAGAAGCATTAAATTCAGATTGCAAAAAAATGTTCAAATGTTTGTATAGTCTATGGGACTTAACTACGGGGTCATCAGTCCCTAAACTTACAAACTACTTACGAACTAAGACGGCACAAATATCCATGCCCGAGGGGGGATTCGAACCCCCGACCATAGTGGCCATGTAGACCGTGACTGGAGCGCCTTAGTCCCCTCGGCCACTTCAGATTACACTAGGGTTTTGTTACTTGGGCAGTAAAATAACAAATGATGGTCGCAGTACAGAGGATATAAAATGCAGAATGGAAATGGGTAGAAAAGCGTTCTTGAAAAAGAGAAATTTGTTAACATCAAATATTGATTTAAGCCTAAGGAAGTCCTTTCTGAAGGCATTTGTATGGAGTGTTGCTTTGTATGGGAGTGAAACATGGATGATAAACAGTGCGGACAGGAAGAGGATTGAGGCTTTTGAAATATGGTGCTACAGAAGAATGCTGAAGATTAGGTGGGTGGATCGCGTAACTAATGAGGAGGTACTGAACAGAATTGGGGAGCAAAGAAATTTCTGGCATACCTTGACTAAAAGAAGGGATAGATTGGTAGGACACATTCTTAGACATCAAGGAATTGTGAATTTAGCATTGGAGGGAAGAGTGTGGGGTAAAAATCGCAGAGGAAGACCAAGAGATGGATACAGTAAGCAGATTCAGACAGATGTAGGTTGCCGTTCTTATGTGGAGATGAAGAGGCTTGCTCAGGATAGGGTATTGTGGAGAGCTGCATCAAACCAGTCTCCGGACTGAAGACCACAACAACAACAATGTACCCATTATTGCTTGTTAAATGACACTATCAAATAAATCCGTCACTCAATGTCTTTTTGCACAAAAGTTTCGTCAACCATTGACACACCTCACACGTAATCTCTTTAATGATGAATCCACTTTCCATCAATTTTATTAACTGCTTATCGCCCTTAAAAACATATAGAAATGCCAACTGAATACTCTGGCTCATTTCTCATCAATGCTGAACTGTCTACACATTTGAAGCAATCATTTGCCAACTCAAAATCAAGTTGTTGCCTCCCAACCTAACACAGGCATTGGAGTGCACTTCAGAAAAATCCATCCCTTCAGATATCTGTTTAAGTTTCCACATCTTCTTGCTTCAAAAACACACAAATACACTGTCGCCTCCCAACCTAACATAGACCTTGGATTGCACTTCAGAATATTCCATCACAACAGATATCTGTTACAGTTTTTTCACATTTATTGGATTCAACAACTAATAACAGTGGCCTCCCAACCTAATATAGACTTTGGACTTCACGTCAGAACTTTCTGTACTATCAGGCAGCTATTTCAGCCTTCACATACTTTCGAGTCACCAATTCACAACCAGACTTCTGGCTCCCAATTTAACATAGACATTAGGCTAAGCTCCAGGTCAGTCCATCACCACAACCAGTTTTTGAGCTTTCAATTTTATTGACTTTTCCAACTCGCAACCAAACTGTTGCCTCTGAACCTAACATACATCTTAGTTTTTGATACACACTATCCATTTACCTCATCCTACTATTTACACCGTCACATTCGTTCTCTTCACCAACCCATAACCAAAGTGTAGCCTCCAAACGTAACATAGACCTTGGGATAAGATCCAGATCATTGGGTCACCTCAATCAGTCATATCAAGTTTCACTTTCGATTGCTTAGTCAGCTCACGACCAATCTGTGACTTCCCAACCTAACATAGACCTTGTGTATCACTTTAAGCCATTCCTTTGCCAGAGTATCCTATTTACACTTTCGCATTCATTGGCATCGTCGACTCAACTGTTGGTTTCCAACATTACATAGACCTAGGTATATTCTTCATAACATTCAATCAACTCAGATAGCTGTTGCAGGATTCCTAATTGTTGGCTTCAGCAACTCACAACCTAACAGTTGTCCCCAAAACTAACATAGACATAAGGTGATGCTCCAGATAATTCTGTCACCACAACCAGCTCATCAACTTTCACTTTCATTAACTTTGCCAACCCATAACTAAACTGTCACCTCCCAACTAAACCTAGAATTTGAGCTTTGCTACAGATCATTCTATCACCTCAATCAGCTATGTCATCTTTGACTTTCGTTTTCTTTGCCAGCTAACAACCAAACTTTTCCCCTCCAATCTTATAGAGACCATCGCCTACACTACAGATAATTTTGTAACATCAGTCAGTTATTTCTACCCTCAGTTTTAATGGATTCACCATGTCACAACAAAACTGTTACTGCCCACAGTAATATAGATTTCAGTTTTACTAACTTCTTCAACTGTTACCGATGATTACGACACCACAACACATTTTTCAGATTCACTTTTCTTGATGTCACCAACTCACAGCCACACTGTTGCCTCACAACGTAACGTAGATTTTGGAATTTGGTATAGACCATCCGTTTACCTGATCCAGCTATTCCAGAGTTCAAATTTATTGGGTTTACCAACTCACTTCAAAACGGTTGTTCCCAATTTAACTTAGACCTTAGTTAATGCCAGAGATCATTCTTTTACGACAACAAGGTTCTCTGAGAACACTTTCGTGCCCTTTCAATGTAGATCTTGAGTTTTGATAAATACTATCCAGATGATTCAGTCTAAAAATTTGTTGGATTTACCAACTCACAACCAACCAGACATTCCCAAACTAACATATACCTTGAGTTATGCTAGAGATCAGTTTTTCAACCTGCAAGTGCAACACCCAGGGGGAACTCAGAGCCTTGCTCTGGGGGCCACCGTCCAGCAGGAAGTACTTGCACCAAAAAAATAATTAGTGATTCAGTAATACAAACATGTATGCCTAAGTGAGATATATTTAATGTTAAAATTATTCAGTTCCTTGTATAACGTTCATTATGAATTGATCATAAACTGTTTTATAATACAGCGTGTAAATAATGAATGCGTACAATGTCTGAAACTGTTATCAGGAACCAATCGATAGGAAAAAGAACTAGATAGATATGTTTTCTGAAAAATTCGTAAAAAAAAAAAAAAATTATCTATTTCTTTACAAATTGTCTATACAGTGGGACCTACCTTAATAAGCTATTCGCTTCTTAGTCTTGCCTGAAATGTAAAACAGTGGTTAAAGCACAATATATTTTTCTGATGGAAATCCTGTAACAATACCTTACATCTGTTTCATTGTGAAACATATTAAATAAACCTTTGGCCAACAATGTGAAAGAAAACTGAATTAAAAGAAAGAAGATGGTTTGGTACGGTTCACGAGGAAGGGAGGGAGGCCGCTAGAATATTTTTCTTTCTTTTCTTTTCTTTTCTTTTTTTTTTTTTTTTTTTTACTTCAAAGGGTTTGCATATTCGAAAAGGTTGAAAACACAACAAGCTTTCCAGCTTTCACTTTTACTGACGTTACCAACTCGCATCCATACTGTTGTCTCACAACATAATGTAAATCTTGGGTTTTGCTACAGACCACCCATTCACCTCATCCAGCTATTTCATCTTCAAATTTGTTGGATTTACCAACACAGAGCCAAACAGTCGTTGCCAATCTAACATAAACTTTCAGTTACACTAAAGATCATTCTGTCACTACAACTAGCTTTTCAGATTTCACTTTTATTGACTTTTAATGTAGATCTTGAGCTTCACCAAAATCTATCCACCTGATCCAGCTATTTCAGTGTAAACATTTGTTGGATTTACCAACACATAACCAACTGGACGTCCCCAAACAAACACAGACCTTGAGTTTCACTTTAATACTTATTCAGCCTATATCTGAACTGTTCCTTCGACACATAAACTATACCTTGAGTTTTGTTGCCAGTTACACTGTCACCACAACAAGTTTCCTAGCTTTTTCTTTTATTGACATCACCAACTTGCAGCCAGACTGTAGCCTCACAATGTAACGTAGATCTTAGGTTTCGATACAGACCATCTGTTCACCCTATCCAGCTATATCATTTTCAAATTTGTTGGATTTACCAACACACAATCAAATGGTCATTCCCAATATAACATAGACCTCATATTGCGCTAAAAATCAATGCGTCACCACAACCAGCTTTTCAGATTTCACTGTCATGGACTTTTAAAATAAATCTTGAGTTTCGCTAAAGACCATGCTCCTTATCCAGCTATTTGAGTCTTCACATTTGTTCAATTTACCAACTCACAGTCAAACAGTTGTTCCTAGTATAAAAAAGACATTGGGTTACATTGAAGATTATTCTGTCACCACAACCAGCATTTCATATTATACTCTCATTGCCTTTTCAACCCATATCTGACCCATTGCTTCCACACATAACCAAGACCTTGAGCTTTGTTAGCGGACATACTGTCACCACAAGTTTTTAAGCTTTCACTTTTATTGACATCACCAACTCGCAACCAAACTGTTGCCTGACCACGTAACATAGATCTTGCTCTTCGCTACAGATCATCTGTTCAAGTCATCCAGCTATTTCAGCTTTAATAACTCACAACCAAAAGGTTGTTCCCAATTTAACTTAGACGTTGGTTTACTCTAAAGATTGTTTCATCACAACCATGTTTTAATATGTCACTTTCATTGACTTCTTGAACCCATATCCAGACTGTTGATTCCACACATAACATAGACCTTGAACTTTGTTACCAATCATTCCATGTTCACAACCACTTTTCCAGCTTTCACAATGCATTTTACTAGTTCATAATAAATTTGGTGTTGTAAGGTTCCGTATTTCATTGAGCAGATGCGTCACAGTCTACATGTATTACTCTGCGAGCAAAATTAAGTGTTTTATTGCACTGAGGCTAGCTTATAATGACTAACATATGGGTTTATTAACGTTGGGGTAACAATTTTTAAGTGCCACATACAAATACTCTTAATTTCCAGCAATGCAAAGCATAGAAGACATGCCTGTACTGTAATTAAACTAGTCCATTTGCTACTGACTGGAACAGAGTTGGTGCAGTTTTTGCTGCCAGAGGCAGAACACGTTGTTGCAGAAATTGCGATTAGTAGGCTCTCTTACATTAACACTGTTATTTTCCGTTCATGAACCAATGTCATATATATAAGGAACACATTATTGGGGTGATCTATAATTGTTTAATAATAGGTTTTCAGCCAAGATAGCTTTCTTCTTTTAATTACATGACTGGTTTTGGCATGCTAGATGCCATCTTCAGACCTGTCGTAATTTTTTTACATCACTTCTATTGCAACCAATTTGCTATGTTAAAAATTGTTGCAATAGCAGTGATGTAAAAAAGTTACGACAGGTCTGAAGATGGCGTCTAGCACACCAAATCCTGTCATGAAATTAAAAGAAGAAAGCGTTCTTGGCTGAAAACCTCTTATTAAAATGTCATATATGAGTAAAAGACATTAATTTCATATTATTAATGGCCTTTAGATTTCTATAAATATTAGAACAGGACTAGGAGTCGAGCTCTGATTCCAATTTTTCACTGAATTATAACTCTTTGAAGTGATATTGCCCCACCAGGTCTCCACAAACAGCACGATCCTAGCTACTAGTGAAGGAGAATGTGGTAGTTGACATATCATGTAAGGCCAGCAACGTCCATGTGCATGGAATTGGAGTCCCAGGCAGCACAAAATTATTCATTACATTATCTGTAGCTGATCATGTGCACATCGCACTACTGCTGGTGAAACAATGAATATATTCATAGCTATAGTACATTGGCAAAATTTGACGGTTGTGAATACCTGCCTGGTAAAAATCAGTTTCATCGTCATTCAGACTCCACTATCACGTTTTGGTAAACATACTTAATATGTGACATCTTATTGTGCATAGTTATCAATTCATATAGTTATTTGTTTCTAATCTGTGTCCATTACTGAAACTTTAATTCATGGCATTTAACACCTATGTGTTGCCCTACATTACATATCTTTACCAGTTCTCTAACAGGGACAATATATGTACAGGAGTCCTGATACAGTGCTTGAATTATTGTAATTTATTTCAAAGTTCAGACATTCCCTCTTGTACTCTGATACTGGTGATATCGTCGAAATCTTACATCTCTTTGGTCAACAGTATGTTCAGATTCAGCTTACAAAGAAAATCTCATTATATCACTTAATGAGCATATCACTATTGTTAATGAAAATTAATTTACAATCTTCACAGAATGCCTTGTCTCTAATACAGTGATTTCTCGTATTTGTTGTATGACGGTACTGGTTTACGTCTTAACTGACTGCATAAGAAGATGTGGTATTAAGTAGTCAGTTGTAGTGTCCGTTGCATATAGTACAATGAATGTACGGTGGTACGATTATAGGACCCGCAACACACCTGCGCTGTTTCGGTTGCATGCAATCAGGTAGCCTACACATGGGAATTTAGGGGTGGCCCACTTTTTTTGGAGTCAAGTGTACCTTTCCAGGGGTTTTCAGGCCAATGATCCCCTTGGAGTGCAGGACAGGTGCCGGAGTGCGGCCACGGTTTCGGCATTGGTCACAACAGTGGCTACCGGCTCCTCAACTTGCTCAGCTTTCTGCCTACCACCCCGCTGTTGTCAGAATGCTCCCTATGTAACAACAGCATGGCAATTTAGAGGGGGGGGGAGGAGTATGCAGTCTTATTGTATAAACTGCACATCAACCATCATAGCAACACCAGCAACGTGAGTATGATATCTATCGGGTGCCGCAACATATTCCAATTACAATAAACACAAGCATGCTCAAAGCCACCATGGAGAGCAGTCTGGAGCAAATTAAGTATTTCTTTTTGTTCTGTGAATAAATTTTTGTATTAATCAGAATGGCTATTCTAGTAATGTACCCACATCAGCATCCTTATATGTCTGCCAGCTGCTGTTATATCATACAGTAGTTGATACAACAATTTTTGTTGCAAAATTTATATTTCAGAAGCCTAGCGATTATTTGCTCCATTTTAGGGCTGATGCAAAGTCTGTTTCCCATTTTGCAACAGTTGGATTTCTCAATAAGTACAGCCTTATGTAATCAAACCTGGCTACACAATTAAAACAAATGCTTCCCCATGATGTGGTACTCATTTTGTTAAACTCCTTTTAAGAGACCTATCAGTTTAATTGATACTGCTGGAAGCTATACAGTGGTACTGTATATATCTATACCTCACTGAGGCATATCAGCCTTATAATCTGCAAGTTAAGGAGCATTTAAAAAGGTGATGTCACTTACACGTACAATTATGGGCTGTGAGAATCAATAAAAGAAAATTTTTAGTAATACATCATAACAGTTATTTCTCTATCATAACTGACACTATTTCTTTAGTGTAATTTCATTGTTCCAGAAAATATCTTTCTTTACCTTTAGTAGACATAATTAAATAGGTGAACTGTCTCACCATTAGTTAATATTTTTGTGTTTTTCCTCCATATTTTGGGAAAAGAGAAATTTGAAAACCTAATGAACATTAGGAAAGATGTGGTAGGAATGAAGCTTTTACTCAAAACAGCCAGGAGCTGGATACATCAACTTGCACAATTCCATAAAAGTCAACAGCCCAAATTAGAGTCATTTCAGTGCTACTTGAGAAATTGCAGTTGATCACAATTTTCAGGATTAATTCACAGGCTGTTTCAGTAAATATAAGTACCAATATTAGAAAAGATCCTGGTGTCCAACTCACCTGCTGCTAATAAAAATGTGACATGAAGTCATGCCAGAGGTATGAGACCATTACTGTAATAATTAGTAGTTCTGCTGCTATCTTCTGAGCCACAGTAAATCCATATGCATCAACAATCACCACAAATCTAGATACTACTTGAAGGTATTGTAAATCACAAAAAACTCCATATTAAGCATTGAAATTATCATAAAAGAGTCAATAACACATTTCCATTTATTTATCCATAAATTTTAATTACATACCCAAAAATATATTTAAATCATTGCATATATCTTCAGTAAAGCTTATACACAAGTTTAAATGAATGCTACTATACTACTACTGCTACCATGCAGAAAATTTACAATTCTTGTCTTGGATGCTGGGTGGCATAGATGACCATATTCAAATTTCACATAGAAGAAGCCGGGCTGAAAAATTAAATGTATTTTTATATGAGTATTTATATACAAATAAACATGGCACTATGCTTTGTTAATTAAATGAATTTAAGATATCAGTACCATATATATCTACTGTCCAGAAATGTGTAATATGATGATTACATGTTGGTAATACAAAATGACAACATATACTTTAATTGCATAATATGACAGGAAAGCAATATTACCTGCTATATTTTTAAAATCCTACAAATGGCAGATCTTTATATTGAAGAAGCTGGCTGCACAAATGGCCCAATAGAAACTGTTGCTTGTCTTCAGATTCTGTACAAAATCTCCATTCAAACAGTTCATCTTCTTCTAGTACTTCCATAACAAATGCATCACCATACTCACATGGTGCTACATGAACCTTGAGAAGTTAACAAAGCATTGCAAACATGAAAGATGTGACAGTTATATCAAAGATTTTCACAGGTAACTTTAAACATCCAACTGCCATATGTATCAGACATATATGCATTATCAAAATTGAGAGACTTTACACATTTTATTCTGTCATTAAGGTAAATTTATAGACTTACTGCAACAAATTTTTGTTTGTGATAGAATTTGCTTACTGCTATTTGCTGCACATGTGTGCCCCCTTTCCCCTTTCCTATTTACACATACACAACACTGTCATAATTAGTTTACATCTCTGGCACTAAAGACAAGTCTGAAAGAACAATTGATATATTTCAGCTTTTACAAAACCAATACTAGTCACTTACACCATTCTGTGATTAGTGTCAGTCTTGAATCTTTTAGAAATTTACAATTTTAATAAAACTGTATAATATGCAATTGAAATTAAGTGCAATTAGAATTTTCTTAATTTATCACACACTTGGTAATGTACAGCTCAGGCTGAACTCAGGAACTTCATTCCCAGAATATTATGTTGAATTTTGTGCAGTTGGCTATGCATATCTACTATGTGGAAGCCATTATTGTAACTTCTTTGTAAACTTTTGGAGTCTTGGTGGGACATTGCTAAACAAACTTCTTTTCTTAAACATTAATCTACAACATATTACTATTTTCAGGATAATTTTAAAGAAAAATGTCCAGTTAATTATTGAAAACACATCACCAGACTCATCTTGCCATCAAATACAAATAATAACTGTTTCATTTTAATAATTTCAACTAATAAACAAGCCACATTAATTTTGGGGAGATTTAGGTCTTTATGCATCTACATTAAACTTCTTGTCCAGTGGATTTCAATGTGGTAGAGTTTGATCAGTTTTCTCATTCTGATAATGAATTCTTCAACAAAACTTGTTGACTGATATTCTTGTTCTCATCCTTCGAAGGAAATTGCAAGGTGACTTGTTTGTGTATGTAACTGAATATGCTATAGAGTTATTACAAATCAAAGAGTAAATCTAATGTCTGTTTCCCTATGAATACTTCACATAAAAACTATGTATATTAACAATAGCTTTACTTCAATATTTTTCTTTCACAGAACTTTATAGGCTTCAGTCCGTATATTACAAAATTAAAATAGTGGGGGAATTTTCTTTAGCTTTAGGGATGAATTAAGGCAAGTAATGCACAAGCAGAGAGGAAATGGTTGTAATCTTCCACAAAACTGTGTGAAATAAAACAGTATGCAAATGATGGAGTGAGTAATTGCTGGAAGCAGCACAAGTCTGACAATGTACAAATTTTACAATTTTGCTAAATCTTAGCATGGAAGCAGAATTTTCAGATACCTGTTACTCTCATTTCAAGTGGAGGATGAAATTGATGATTTGGTAGCTTCATATCACCAGAGTGTTGTGAAATTGACATGTCAATTATGGGGAATGTGTTAGATGGCTCTCTTACAGTTTAATATGATGGGCAAAAAGGAATGAATGCCAGCTCAAAAGAGGTCCCATTTTAAAGTGATGTTTTGAAGAGATGAACAAAACAGGCCTAAATCTCTAATGTTGGTATGTTGTAGAACTTTGGAACGTGTTTTATGCTCGAAATTTGTATTTCTACTCCCAAGGAATGGTGTTAAGTGTAAGCACTTAGGGGAGCTCAAACAACAATTATTGGGGTCAGTTTTGACAGCTCTGCTATCTCACTATGCTGTTTAGTTACCACTAGAGATATACTGAGGTGATTTTGTACTTCTGGCTGAAATGCCAGTACCCAACAGCTGATCTTTTACATCTTATAGCACAGCAAAGTAGCTGCAAGGACATCATTAATGAATAGTCTCCATCAAAAAATGTTCTCACCACATGGTTAACTATGTAGCACTAACAAGGAAAACTCCCCATTGCACCTCCTTTAGTAGTAAGCTGACCCAGTGGAGAGCCCATTAAAAATTAAAGAAAGCTTAAGCACAAAATCAGGAAGAGAATATATGAGACATGAGTAAAAGACGTGAAATAGAAACAGTGAACAGTTCTAGTGCAAGATGTGCAACATTTACTAAATAGCAAGTGTCATGGTGGCTCAGTTACATGGTTATAGTGCTGAATTGTGATGCAAAAGATCTGTGTTCAAATCTTGATCACACTGTATATCTTTATTTATTATTATTATTTATTTATTTATTTCCCAGAATTTTTTTCAGAAATGTATCAGCTGTGCATCCTACCACTGGCATGTTTGTTCACTGTATTCAATTTTGTGCCCCTGTTGCACTAAAACATCCACATGCCACACAACAGCTCTGTTAGCAGCCTCTGGAATAGGAGTCACAAAATTTTTGAGGACAAGGTTACAAGTCAACTCAATCCCCTATTGGAAAACACATCTGATGTATCAGACTTGACACTTGTTCCAGTATGTGCATCATATAATAAATTCTACGGCTGGTGAGTGAGTGAGATATGCATCCCTGTCTGATTTTGGTGTTCATATGATTGTAAATGTGATTACTCTCAAATAAGTCATGAAAAAGTAACAGTTTGTCATATAAGCTACGACAAATGAATGCAACACTCACAGTCACACAATCATCCTTGTGTTCTGTCAAAACATATGTTTTAACATTTTTAAAGTTTTCCACATGTAAACTATCAAATCCTGTGTATGTTCAACCAATATGTCCTGCAATTTCACTGAGGAAATTTGATTAAATGTTTAGAGTTTGAACTAACCTAGTTCACACCATTTTATTTGTTCTTTTCATATATGTGAGACATTTATAAGGGATCTAACCTACACTAACTGTTTATTATATTTACTTCAGATGGTAATATGTTCTTACCACATGACTCATGCATGTTAATGTATACTATGATAATTGCCATGGCTACGAAAAAGGAACAGAAATGTCAATGACCAGTCATATAGTTCATAATTTTGTTGGAAAAAAAGGATAAAAATATCGAGCATGAGGGAAATGTGAACATGGATCTCCCACATTACAGTCCAATACCTTGTTGACATAAGACAGCATATCTGTTGCTGCTTCTTCAGTGTTGCAGATCTTGAACTTGGATCATTTAGTTTCTTCATGATCTGTGTTCAGTTTTTGTTGGGTTACCCATTGTGCCACTTTGAGAGTAGGGTTAAGATGGTGAGTTTCCTTTGTAAGATGATGGGATGGAATACTCATTTTGTGATCAACAAGTATCTATACTGCAAATGTGCCAATATTTCTTTAGTGGGCACACCTCAATCAGAAAAATATCTGTTTCCACACAAGGTATTGTCATAGGATATCCTGTAAAATTCTCATATGGACAGCTACAGTATGATCATTTTTTAGTTCAATAAAGGCTACTGCACAGAATGGCACTGACAGAAAGAAAATGAACAAATATATTCTTTGCAACAGCATAGGAAGTTATCCAATAACAGCAGAATACGAAAACACTTACTTTCATTCATGGAATAATCTTGGCCAGTATAAAGTAATTTAAGATTAAGCACTGTCAAAATAAATAAATAAAAATAAAAAATAAATAAACAGAAATTACAAAATAAAAAAAATTAAAAATGGCGTAACAGAGATAACAATGTTAGTAATATTAAGCTAAAAGACAACAGCATCACTAAAGCATGTAACTGTTGCCTAAGTTAACCTGCATTCATGTTATTAAAGGTTATTGCTTTAATTCAGGTGCCACTATTTGTGCATACCAGCAAAAAAGTAACCTGCAAATAAAATCAATAACTTACTGGAATTTCTTATAGATACCAGTTCCATATATTGATAGATTGAATGCACGAAGGTTTTCTGCTGCCAGTAAGATAAAACTTCGTAATAACATGTGCTTCAATATTGTCACTTTACAAACTGCAAGTGGTTCGGAAGTCAATGGCTGATCATTAATAGAGCACAACACTTTTCACTTAGAACACGTTCATTGCTAACACAAGTGTACACTCAGTAAAGACTGACTCCTGCTTGTAGTGCTCTTCTATTTATACATAAGAAGAATTTTCTGGAACTTACAAGTACATCAAACATAAGAAACATGTAGAACATTCTAGAAATAGTAAATACAAACAAATAAACTGTTTTCTGTCTGTGGCGGGATTTGAAATGGGGACTGCAAGTACAGCAATCTGAGATGCTAACCACTGCACAACACATTCCGTTAGAGGACTTGTGGCATTGCTCCCCTTCCTGAAAGAACAGCAACCCACTGTTAGGTTCCCTTTGGAGCCAGCTGCAGGTCCTGGATCTTTTCATGGGTCCTCTGTTCGGCAGTTCCAGAGAATCCTTCCATTCTGCTTGCATGCCTTTCTTAGGGTGATGATGACCAACACCAGACCCCCCTATTGTGGCTTCATTGTTATCACAGTGCCTTCATACAGATGACATGCACAATGTCTCTTCATTTTTGTTATTTTGAGGATAGATCATAATCCTTGACTTCGTTTGTGATGTCTGACAGGCAGCATAGGACACGACACAGATCAAAGTGTTGCTTCAGTAACTTTTCCGATAGCCCAACTTTCCGAACATGGATAAAAATCCATACCAGATTTCCTGGGCTGTACCCAACAGGTCGGTGCTTGTCGTTATACTGCTGGTGGTCCTTCTGGAAATCCAGTGTCCATATGTGAGCCAGCTGTCTTGCTTCTTTAACACTGGTGATGAGCTGTTTCACATAGTCATCCTTAGTGTTGTGTGGTTGGAACAGGAACAGAGTATCCATTGTCATCTCAGCTTCAGGACCATGGAGCAGGTTAAATGGCATGAAGCCTGTGGTGTCTTGCCTTGCTGTATTATAAGCAAATGTAAAGACTGGCAGTATTGTATCCCAATCCTTCTGCTCAATATAGATGCACATTGACAGCATATCTGCTAATGTCTTGTTAAAAAGTTCTGCAAGACCATTTGTCTGAGGATGGTAGGCAGTTCTTATTTTGTGGACAATGATGCAATGTGAAATTATCTCTGATACTAATTTTGACATGAATACTTTTCCTCAATCAGATATCATTGGTGCACTATGCTTCAAGATAATGTCTTCTACTAGGAATTTTGCAATCTCTGGAGCTTCTGCAGTTAGCACAGGTTTGGTGACTGCATAGCGGGTGAGGTAGACAGTGCATATTATGATCCATCAGTTACAGGTTGTCGACTTTGGGAACCTACATAAAAGGTCAATTCCAGTCCAGTGGAATGGAGCTGCTGCAGATGGAATTGGTACCATATGACATGGAGATAGTTGCCACATATTCTTCCATCACTGGCACTTCTTGCAGTAACTCACAAAGTTTTTGACAGATCGGTAGAGACCTTCCCAGTAATAACTGAGTCTGATTCTGTATAGAGTCTTCATGAAACCCAGATGACCGGATATTGGAGAATCATGGAAATACTTGAGAATAGCTGGCCAGAGATGAGCTGGAACAACCAGTAGCCATTTGGTGCCCAGTGGATCATAGTTGCTCTTATACAATGTCCCATTCATAAGTTGAAACTCTCCTTTCGTAGGTTCTCCTTTCTCCAAGGCCTCTATGGTTTGTAATAATGCTGGATCTTCCCTCTGTTTAGCTGCAATGTCACTCAGTGAAGGCTGAAATTTGATCCATGATGTTGGGTTTGGCTAATGGATTCCTCAAACGGCTGTCGGTGTCCTTGTGTTTGTGCCCATTTTTGAATACCACAGTGATATCGTACTCTTGGAGTCTTAGTGCCCCTCTTGCTAGTCGACCTGATGGATCCTTCAAATTGATCAGCCAACATAAAGAATTATGTCTGTTAAGATGGTGAATGACTTATCAAATAAATACAGCCAGAGCTTGTTGATTGCCCAGATAATGGCAAGACACTCCTTTTCGGTTGTAGAGTAGTTTATTTCTGACTTTGAGAGAACTCTTGATGCATAGGCTATCACCTTTTCAGCACCTTCCTGAATTTGTACAAGCACTGCACCAATCCCATAACAGGTAGCGACTGTATGAAGTTTGATTTCAGCATTCTCATCATATAAGGCTAGAACTGGTGCAGAAGTTAGAGCCTCCTTAAGTGCCCAGAAAGCTCTTTCTTTTGTCTCAACCTAGTACAACTTGGTGTCTCTCTGCAGAAGTTCTTCTAATGAATGTGCCTTGTTACAATAACCTACTACAAAACGACAATAGTATAAGCATAGCCCGAGGAAGATTCTCACATCACAGATATGCTGAGGAGTTGGAAATTCTATGACTGCCATTGGAAAGAATTGCCCCAAAGGTTGGGGTCTTGTAGCATAATTATTGTCAAATATTCATCTTCTCTCTCTACAGTATTATACAACATGGCCAGGAATCCCCCAGTGAAAATACAATGGTGTGTTGTCTTCTGTCCTCTAAATATCTATCCTCCTGCAAGGGGTCACAGTTGCTGGAGATTTGGTTGTGGCTGTGTCAGTCAGTTCCTAGGCTGCCGTTTGCCGTCTGCAGCATAAGTCATAGAAGGGCGAGGCCAATCTTCACATCGGGTGTGACTGGCGGGGCTGACAGGCACTAATGTTTGAAAAACCTCTTCCTCAACAGTGTCAGCTCCCTCATGACATACAGGACTGACATCCATGGCCTGGTGCTCGCTTAGTCCAAGAGTCCCAGCTTCCATAAACTGTTGTAATTCTTCTCTCACTATTTGTCATATGAGAGAAGCAAAATCATGCTCACCTTCCACAATGGCCACAGGAACAACATTCAGGAGTCTGTCATACTTCTTTCGTCCAGCTCTCCTCTGTTGCATCTCTTCATTTTTCTGACACCACTGGATAAACTCTTGTGTTGTTGAAGCATCTTTTAACAGAAGAGCTTGATACATGTTCTGTAATGCCCTTCATCAGGAGTGAAATTTTATTTGCTTCAGTCATATATGGGTTAACTACATGACACAAGACCAAAACATGCTGTATATATGACTGAATTGACTCTCCATGTTGTTGGGGCCCTATTCTTCAATCGCTCTTCTGATAAATAGACGTGTTGCTGGTGGTCTCCAAATGTCTTCTTAAGTTCTGTCTGGAATTTTTCCCAGCTATCGAGCTTGTGCTCGTTATTTTAAAACCACTGTTGTGCCATCCCATCTAGGTAGAAATATGTGTTTGTCAAGCACATAATGTGATCCAAACTTATTACACTTGGTGACTTGTTGAATCATTTCATCCACTTGTTTGGGTCCCCCAGCATCTCCAGAGAAGACCAATGGGTGTCTGATGTGCAGCTGGCTAACTGCTGTTTTTGTATCCATGGACCTTTTGATGAAATGGACCTTTGAATGGAGGCAATCAGTATACCCTTTGTATTCTGGTTCTTGTCATGCAGGTGACAGCTCTTATGCTGGCAATTGGAGCCACAATGTTGCAGATGTATTGAAGGATACCCAGTTTCTCCACCATGTTGCAAACTGCAGGTGGTCCAGAAGTCAAAGGTGGTCAGTGGTAGAGCACAACACTTTATACTTAAAGCACATTTATTGCTAACAGAAGTGTACACTCAGTACAGCTGCTTGGAGTGCTACACTATCTACACATAGAAAGAATTTTCTGGAACTTACAAGTACATCAAACATAAGAAAAATGTAGAACATTCTAGAAATAGTAAATACAAACAAATAAATTTATTTCTGCCTGTGGCGGTATTCGAACTGGGGACCACAAGCACAGCGATCTGCAATGCTAACCAGTGCACCATGCGTTCCATCGGAGGACTCCCAGCAATATTGTAATGGGGTCAGCTTTAATTAACAAAATATCAGGTACTTAACTCAATGAGTGTTTATATGTTTTCCCAGTGAATATGCTGTCTGATAATCATGATGATGATTATGAGTATAATGATGGTGGCATGTTTTATAACTGAAAACTCATTTTACAACAACCAATCATGCTGGTTGTATTCCTCATAGACTTTCAAATATCCTCAGAATATATGACATCAACTGTGTATGGGCAAAGCTGAAAATGTGTACCCAGTCAGGATTCAAACCCGAGTCTGCTGCTTTCTAGGCAGTTGCAATGACCACTACACCACTGGGGACAAGGTGATTGCTGCACCTGCAAGGACTACCTAAGCATGCCTCCCGGGTTCACCCATACACAGTTGATGTCATATATTCTGTGACTATGAAAGAATGACAAGTGCAGGATCAGAGGTGACGTCTCTTCTTTCTGAACAGATGCCACATGTATACTTTCAAATAGTTAATTCTATGTGACATTAATTTAGGTGTCACCTCTTGCAGTTATTTGAGACTTATCATTTAATCTTCACACCCTATACCGTCAAAGGGGGTGATTTTGGACACCGGGGTGATTTTGGACGATATGATTTATCTTCTCTTTCCCGCTGCATAGCAATGAATTAGCACTAATTTCCACCTCCACGAGCTGCTTATTTTAAGAACCAGACTGTAATTCCCACCTCCTGCGCTCTTGCATTTGGATAGATTGTTTAACAATGCAATAATCAGTCAGACAGTCTCATTGTCAAAAGTTCTCACTGTGTTTTGGAGTGGAAACCTTCTGTTGTTGTGACTGGCGGAAAAGTATTGTAGCGTAAGTTACCAATGAGATCAGTAGGCAGCGACAGTGTGAGAAGTTTTGTACCAATTTGTCATGAGTTTTGTGTAAAGTTTCAAAGTAACAGAGGTTTTCCAAAATAGTGTACTTTGTGGGGTGATTTCGGAGAGTGCCAAGAACGTATAAAAGTAGTAAAGGTGTTCATTGTAATTATGACCTGGAAATTTTAAGGAAAGCAGTTTGAGATATTCAGTGTGGCAAATTAACATATAGAAAAGCCTTTAATAAATAAAATTCCTTATGTTGTTGTTGTTGTCTTCAGTCCGGAGACTGGTTTGATGCAGCTCTCCAAAATACCCTATCCTGAGCAAGCCTCTTCATCTCCACAAAAGAACGGCAATTTACATCTGTCTGAATCTGCTTACTGTACCCATCCCTTGGTTGTCCTCTGCGGTTTTTACCCCACACACTTCCCTCCAATGCTAAATTCACAATTCCTTGATGTTTAAGAATGTGCCCTACCAATCTATCCCTTCTTTTAGTCAAGGTATGCCAGAAATTTCTTTCCTCCCCAATTCTGTTCAGGACCTCCTCATTAGTTATGCGATCCACCCACCTAATCTTTAGCATTCTTCTGTAGCACCATATTTCAAAAGCCTCAATCCTCTTCCTGTCTGCACTGTTTATCGTCCATGTTTCACTACCATACAAGGCAACACTCCATACAATTGCCTTCAGAAAGGACTTCCTGAGGCTTAAATCTATATTCAATGTTAACAAATTTCTCTTTTTCAAGAACGCTTTTCTCCCCATTGCCATTCTGCATTTTATATCCTCTGTACTGTGACCATCCTTTGTTATTTTACTGCCCAAGTAACAAAACTCATCTGCCTCCTTTATTGCTTCGTTACCAAATCTAATTCCTAGAGCATCACCTGATTTTCTTAGACTGCACTCCATTACCCTAGTTTTGCTCTTGTTAATGTTCATTTATACGCACCTTTCAGCACACTGTCTATTCCATACAATTGCTTTTCCAGGTCCTTTGGTGTATCTGACATAATTACTATGTCGTCGGCAAAATGCAATGTTTTTAATTCTTCACCCTGAACTTTAATTCCTTCACCAAATTTCTCCTTGCTTCCCTTTATAGCTTGCTCAATGTACAAATTGAATAACATTGGAGAAAGGCTACAACCCTGTCTTACTCCCTTTCCAACCACTGCATCCCTTTCATGCCCTTCAGCTCTGACAACCGCAGTCTGGTTTTTGTACAAGTTGTAAATAACCTTACGCTCCCTATATTTTACTCCTGCTTGCTTCAGAACTTCAAAGAGTTTATTCCAATCAACATTGTCAAAAGCCTTCTCCAAATCTATAAAAGCTAGAAATGTAGATTTGCCTTTTATTAATCTGTCTTCTAGGACAAGCCGTAAAGTGAGTATTGCCTCCCGTGTTCCTACATTTCTCCTGAACCCAAACTGATCTTTCCCAAGGTCGGCTTCTACCAGCTTTTCCATCCTTCTGTAAATAATTCGTGTTAATATTTTGCAACCATGATGTATTAAACTGATAGTTCTGTAGTTTTCACACCTGACTGCACCAGCTTCCTTTGGAATGGGGATTATAACATTTTTCTTAGAGTCTGAGGGTACTTCACCTGTCTCATACATCTTACACACCAGGTGAAACAGTTGTCATGGCTGGTTCTCCCAGAGACTTCAGTAGCTCTGAGGGAATATCATCTACTCCAGGGGCCTTGTTTCAACTTAGGTCTTTCAGTGCTCTGTTCAATTCATCTCTCAGTATAGTATCCCCTATTTCATCCTCATCTACTTCTTCTCCCCTTTCTACAATATTGTCGCTAAGTTCATTTCCTTCTTAGAGCCTCTATATATACTCTTTCCACCTTTCAGCTTTCCCTTCTTTGCTGAGAACTAGTTTTCCATCAGAGTCCTTGATATTCATAGACCTGTTTTTCTTATCTCCAAATGTTTCTATTATTTTCCTGTAGGCTGTATCTATTTTTCCCCTATTTATACATTCTTCTACATCCTTGCATTTGCCTTCTAGCCACTCCTGCTTAGCCATTTTGCACTTCCTGTCAATCTCATTTCTTAGTCGTCTGTACTCCATTTAGCCTGTTTCACTTACTGCATTTTTATATTTTCTCCTTTCATTGATTAAATTTAGTATCACCTGTGATATCCAAGGATTTTTTGTAGGTCTTACCTTCCTACCTATTTTGTCCTCTGCTGCCTTTACAAATTCATCTCTCACTGCTACCCATTTCTCCTCTACTGTTTTATTTTTCCCCATTTCTGTCAATTGTTGCCTAAAGCTCTCTCTGAAATTCTCCAGTATTTCACTTTCCTTCAATTTATCTAAGTCTGTAGAGCTAGTTGGCATATAAACCTGTACTACTGTGGTCGGTGTTGGCTTTGTATCTATCTTGACTACGATAATGCGATCACTGTGTTGCTCATAGTAGTTTATCCGCATTCTTATTTTCTTATTCATTATCGAACCTACTCCTGTAATACCCCCAACTGATTTTGTATTTAGAATCCTGTACTTGCCTGACCAGAAATCCTGTTCGTCTTTTCACCGAACTTCACTAATCCCCACTATATCTAACTTCAACCTATCCATTTCCATTTTTAAATTTTCTATCTTCCCTACCCGATTAAGGGATCTAACATTCCACACTCCGATCTGTAGAATGCCTGTGTTGTCTTTCCTGATGATCACATCCTCGGAGATCCGAATGGGGGACTATTTTACTTCCAGAATATTTTACCTGAGAGGATGCCATCATCATATGTTCATACAGTAGAGCTCCATGTCCTCGGGAAAAGTAACAGCTGTAGTTTCCCCTTGCTTTCAGCCGTTCGGAGTAACTGTGTGGCAAAGCCACATTAGGTGATGTTACAAGGCCAGCTCAGTCAATCATCCAGACTCTTGCCCCTGTAACTATTGGAAAGGCTGCTGCCCCTCTTCAGGAACAACATGTTTGTCTGGCCTCTCCACAGATACCCCTCCGCTGTGGTTGCACCTACGGTACAGCTATCTGTATCATTGAGGCACGCAAGCCACCCCACCTCGGCAATGTCTGAGGTAAATGGGAGTGGAAAATTCCTTATATCAGTCCTTATACCTAATTTTAATGATTCATGTCCTTAAAATATGTTAAAAGTCACTAAAATCAAACAAACAAAAAAGTAGATTTAAAAAAAGTGAATTTGTGTCAAAAATAACCCCACACACCTCGAAACTCCAACATGCATTGAAAATACACATGTGTCCAAAATAACCCCAATCCATGGAGTGATTTCGGATACTTTATTTGTCTGTCTCAGGCAAAAGTAGATGCACATGAACATTCTGTTTCTAGGATATTTTATTGGTTATACATATACCCCACCACTACTGTAAAAAACAATGAAATCTGACAAACTACGAAAGTCATAGTGAAAATAATCTCAAAAGTGCCCGAAATCACCCCATTTGACAGTACTTATTTAAAGTTAAAATTATATATATATATATATATATATATATAATATATATATATATATATATATATATATATATATATATATATATCATCTTTTCCGAAAGAACAGACGTCATTTCTGATCCTGCAGTTGTTATTCTTTAATATTCAAAGAATATGTGACATCAACTGCGATTGGGCAAAATGTGTACCCAGCCAGGCTTCGAACCCGGGTCTCCTGCTTTCTAGGCAGTTGCGCTGATCCCTACACCACTGGGGACACAGTAATCACTGCACCTGCAAGGACTTCCTAAGCACGCCTCCCGTCAGATACAAATTCCCAGCTTCGGCCTGCCCACAGTACTCAAACTCGTAGTTATGAAACTAATTCCCGTAAGAGTAAGGGCTACAAACTTTCCCACCCCTCCCCACTAACGATAGGATCATTGCCCGTCACCGGCATATTAAATATATACATGTGGCGTCTGTATCCCCGGCTGGGTACACATTTTCAGCTTTGCCCAATTGCAGTTGATGTCATATATTCTGTGAATATTAAAGAATAACAACTGCAGGATCAGAAGTGACATCTGTTCTTTCGGAACAGATGCCACATGTATATATATAATATGCCGGTGATGGGCAATGATCCTATCGTTAGTGGGGAGTTGTTGTGGTGTCGCACAAGTACAAAGTGCGCGCCACCTACTTTCGCCGCACGCCGCCATGCACGCACGCCGCCATGCACGCACGGCGCGGCATTCTTACGACGACAGCCACGAGCGCCCTCTGTGAAAACTCCGCTCGTGGCCACCACTGAATGACATCGTTCACTTGGGACTGAGATAGCAACCAGTTAGGACCTTCGGAATCTGATAGGCACCAGTGAAGACTTGGCTATCGTACAGGCACTAGGCAGGCCTCTAGCTCAACTATGTATCAGCCTTCTGCAGTACTATGTAAAAGTTAAGTATTGTATAAATTCTGTGCAATATATATCTCGTTCTAATTTACTCTAGTGTTTCTAGTTTCTGGCTGCTCCCCTCCGTACCTGCACCAGCGTGCTATCTTTATTCCTGTGTCGGTCTCATTTCACTCGGCCACCGACACCAACGACGGAAACGAGACACAAAAGTGGCGACGAGGCTGGGAGGGACGCAAAAGTGGCGACGAGAGTTGATAGACGAACCGTGGATCAGCCCGCTTGCAGCAGCCAGACAGCAGCAGTCGGAGCACGCAGAAATTGCTCCCGCCCACCCACCCTTATTATAAGAATTTTGGGGGAAGATATTTTGTTACGTGTTTTGTGGACTTTTTTGTTGCAGCGCGTCCTCTTTCATATTGCATTTGTGTTTTGTTATAATTTACTTGTATGCACGGCGCCTAATCGGTCAGCATGGTCAGCATGGCCACTACCCCGAACCCAAACTTAATGGAAATTATTCAGTTACAGACGGCGCAAATAACACAACTCCTGCAGGCTGTGGCCCAGCTCACAGCGCAAGCAGCTAACCAATAACAACAGCCGCCGCTCCAGCAGCCCACACCTGCCGCCGCAACGCTTCCTACGTTTCGCCAGTACAACGAACGTGAGGAAGAATGGAGCGACTACTTCGCACAGTTTCAAGAACTCGTCACGGCTCATCAAATTACAGGTCAGAAAGTGAAGCATCTGCTATTATCTGTGGTGGGCACCAACACCTTCGTGTTACTGAAAAAACTTTTCTCCTCATGATGTAGACTTTGAACAAATAGTAGAGGCACTAAATGCTAATTATGAGAGAAAAGTTCTCGTAGCTGCGGCACGGTACCGATTTTTCAGACTTAAAAAATTACCGCAGCAGTCACACCAAGAGTGGATTACGGAATTGAAGGGCTTAACCCGCAAATGTAAATTTACTTGCTCTTGTGGACTTTCGTATAGTGACGTGATGTTGAGGGATGCGATTACGCAGAATATTCAGGACCCCAGAATTAGAGCAGCAATTCTGAAACAGTCTGACCCCTCATTAGACAGTGTACTGCAGCTTATAGAAGCGTATGATACTTTTGACTTCTACATCTGATGTAGAAATGCAAAGCCATAGTGTAAATTCAGTGCGCCGCAACGGACGCTTTCCTAGCCATAGTTCTCAGTATAGCATTAGTGATTCTTATTTTTCTACCGGCCGTGCTGAACAGACAGTGAACAGTAGCCAGTGTAAAAGTGCGACGCAAAGGTCGCCCCGTAGTGTTAGACACAGTAATTTGCATAACAGGCGCCAACGCTCATTTCAGAAAAATGTACGTAAATCTTGCCCCCAGTGTGTGTCTCGCCACAAGCGTGCTCATTGCCCTAGTCGCAATGCAACCTGTTATCAATGTGGCAAATCAGGACATGTACAGTCTGTGTGTATGCAAATTAAAAACTCAAAGAACGGTACCGTTAGAAACAGTGCTTCGCAGAGTGCGAGAACAGTTCATTCTGTAAATGTTATACGGGCTGTGGAATTGAACAGTGCTTTCCTTGGATCTCAATTGCAAAAAAGTAGTTCTGCGCCTATGGCAAAACTATATAGTGCACCACGTAGCAAGCGCCGACGAGCGTGTAAAACAGTGCAACGGAAAAGGGTTCAGGACAAGCAAAATGACTATGTACAGTGCATTCCTGTAGTGAAAATAGTGCCTTATGCAACTGCTCCTTGTAATAGTGCCCAGTACTGTGTAGCTAGTGACAGTAGACATCAAGTAGCTACTCAAAAGTGTAGTGCAGTAGTTAGTACATCTGGAGTAGCTTCGCATGCTTGCGCGGACGCCGATCCGGCGGTAGTGCCATCTACTGACAGTGTTGTTAATCCGCTGCGTGCCGAGTCTGCGCTGCTTACTTCACTACGCGGCCCGCGCAAGCGCAGTAAACAAACCGTAGCAGACGTTGCCCATATTCGCGCACCTGTCGAGTGCCGCAAGCAAAAACTGCTTGTGACAGTCTTCATAGAAAATAAGACGGTGCAATTTCAGCTTGATACTGGTTCCGCTGTCACATTAATAAATAAAGATACTTATGAACTTCTGGGTTCGCCAAAATTGTCGCTGTCACACCAAGTGTTAACAGCTTATACAGGTCAAAATATTCCCGTGCTAGGAACGTGTAGCCTGCCCGCCTCTTTTCAAGGTGTAACAAAAACAGTTGCTTTTGTAGTTCTTCAGGCCAAATCGACACAGAACATTTTTGGACTAGATGCTTTTGACTTGTTTGGTTTATCAATTCAAAGAGATGTGCTTCAAATTTCGTCAATAGTGCCTCAGGATAAAATCAATGCATTGTGTGACAAATATAGTGACTTGTTTTCGCCGGAACTAGGTTGTGCAAAAGACTTCGTGGCACATGTAACTTTAAAAGAATCTGCAGTTCCAAAATTTCGTAAAGCTAGACCAGTGCCTATCGCCTTGCGTGATACAGTTGCCGAAGAACTTAAACGTTGGCAAGATAGTGGGGTGATTTCTCTTGTTTCTGCGAGTCAGTGGGCCTCGCCTTTAGTAATTATACCCAAGCCGTCATGAAAACTTCGTCTCTGTGCGGACTTTAAATCAACAGTGAACAGTCAAACAATTGTAGATACTTACCCCCTGCCCAGACCTGAGGAACTTATGGACAAATTAGGACAGTCTCGCTTCTTTTCTAAGATTGATTTAGCAGAGGCATACTTACAGATTCCACTTGATGACGAGTCAAAAAAGTTTTTCGTCATTAATACTCACATGGGCCTTTTTCAATTTCAACGCCTACCCTTTGGCAGTTCTTCCGCCCCCGCTATTTTTCAGGGTTTTTTGGAACAGCTGACAGTTTCTGTACCGTGTTGTTCGAACTATTTAGATGATATTGTGGTATCCGGACGTACAGTTGAAGAACATTTAGCAAACCTGGAGTGCCTTTTCAAAGTTTTGACTGCAGCAGGTCTACGTTGTAATAAAGCAAAGTGTTCGTTTTTTCAAACTGAAATAGAGTACCTAGGCCATGTGATTAATGCCCAAGGAATTCATCCCTTACAGTCACATCTTCGAGCAATCAAAGATTTGCCTCCTCCTAAGAATGTGCATGAATTGCAAGCAGTAATGGGAAAGCTTAACCATTATTTCAGATTTATTCCCAGTGCCTCTCAGATTGCAGCTCCACTGCATCGCTTACGTAGGAAGAATGTTCCTTTTGTATGGTCTAAAGATTGCCAAGTTGCCTTTGACAAATTAAAGTCTGCACTACTCAGTGATGCATGTTTGATTCCCTTTGACCCAAAGAAGCCTGTAGTGCTAGCAGTTGATGCCTCGTCGTACGGCCTGGGTGCAGTTCTGTCGCATCGTATTGGATGTCACGATCGTCCTATTGCCTTTGCATCCAAGATACTGACGCCGACACAACAGAATTACAGTTAGATAGAAAAGGAGGCCTTAGCAATCATTTACGGCGTCACAAAGTTTCATCATTATCTCTATGGCAGAAAATTCTATTTGTTGACAGACCACAAGCCTCTCACGTCGTTGTTCTCACCCACAAAGCCAATTCCGCCACGAACAGCACAAAAGCTTCAGAAATGGTCCTTGATATTGTCAAATTATCAGTATGAGATTTTGTACCGACCTACCACTAAACATGCCAACGCGGACACACTTTCCCGACTTCCGGTTGGCCAGGATGTATCATTTGATTCTTCAGAAATGGCATGGTGTCAGATAGATTCCAGAGATGCTTCCGCTGTCGCAGACTTTCCTTTGAACTCTCGTCGGATTGCACAGGAAACAGCTGCGGATGCAGACCTAAGTGTGGTAGCACGTTTTGTTCGCTCTGGTTGGCCTGCTAGAGCCAAAGACATTGATCGGCCTCTGGTTCGATGTTATTTTGCACAACGTCATGCATTATCTTTAAGTCAGGGTGTTCTGTTGTTACATACCGACAACGACTAAGCAAGGGTGATTGTTCCTCGTTCCCTGCAACGTGAAGTGTTACGCCTCCTGCATCAAGGACATTGGGGTATTGTTAGGACAAAGCAACTGGCCAGACGTCATTGTACCTGGGTTGGTATGGACGCTCAGATAGAGAACATCACGTCACAGTGTACTGTTTGTGCAGAGCATCAGGCGGCTCCTCCGCAACGTTTCTCAGACTGGCCACGCCCCAACGGACCATGGCAACGATTACACATTGACTTTGCCGGACCTTTCTGGAATACGCGCTGGTTAATTGTTGTAGACGCTTTCAGCAAGTTTCCTTTTGTGATTGCCATGAACTCAACGACAGCTTCTAGTACAATCAGTGCCTTAACATCAGTGTTTTGCATTGAAGGCTTGCCTGAAACTATCGTCAGTGACAATGGACCTCAGTTTGTTAGTGTGGAATTTCAACAGTTTTGTCGTGTGAATGGCATTCAGCATATTACCACTGCACCTTTTCACCCTCAGTCCAATGGTGAAGCAGAACGTTTCGTTCGAACATTCAAATCTCACATGGAGAAGATGAAAGGTCAGCACTCCAGGCAGCAAGCTCTTCAAATTTTCCTGTCTACGTATCGATACATGCCACGTGACGGCCCGTCTCCTGCCGAGCTGCTACACGGCCGCCGTCACCGCACTCTCCTTCACCTGCTGCAGCCTCCCACGCACCGAGTCGGTTCGTATGGCGCTATACGTTTTCAGGTTTCTACGCCGGTGCTGTACAGGGTGTTTGCTGGTATGAAGAAGACATGGTTGCCGGGCACCATTCAGCACGTGCTTGGTCGCAATATGTATGTTGTACGTTCTTCCACAGGGTCAGAGCTGCAGCGCCACGCATACCAATTGCGCTTGCACAGGCCGCGCAATCCTGTCTCCGGTTTCTTGATTCCAGACCCAGTTCACCGCCAGGGAGCACAGCTACATCGTTCGTCCCCGGACTACGAGATCCCTATGGACGTTGACGTACCTCCGACGCAGTCGTCGCCGCCGCTGTCGCCGCCGCAGATGACAGCGTCACCGAGAGGGACTCCGGGACCATGCGGGCCCCCCCAGCTTGGGCCACGCACCTCAGAAGAAGATGACCTGCTCCCTCTGGGCGGGGACCTTCGGAATCTGATAGGCACCAGTGAAGACTTGGCTATCGTACAGGCACTAGGCAGGCCTCTAGCTCAACTATGTATCAGCCTTCTGCAGTACTATGTAAAAGTTAAGTATTGTATAAATTCTGTGCAATATATATCTCGTTCTAATTTACTCTAGTGTTTCTGGCTGCTCCCCTCCGTACCTGCACCAGCGTGCTGTCTTTATTCCTGTGTCGGTCTCATTCCACTCGGCCACCGACACCAACGACGGAAACGAGACACAAAAGCGGTGACGAGGCTGGGACACAAAAGTTGTGGGCAAGTTTGTAGCCCTTACTCTTATGGAAATTAGTTTCATAACTAAAAGTTTGAGTACTGTGGGCAAGGCGAAGCTGGGAATTTGTATCTGACGGGAGGCATGCTTAGATAGTCCTTGCAGATGCGGTGATCACTGTGTCCCCAGTGGTGTAGGGGTCAGCGCAACTGCCTAGAAAACAGGAGACCCGGGTTCGAATCCCGGCTGGGTACACATTTTCAGCTTTGCCCAGTCGCAGTTGATGTCATATATTCTGTGTGTGTATATATATATATATATATATATATATATATATATATATATATATATATATATATATATATATATCCTGTAAGACAAAAAACTGAAACACTCAAAATATAATAAATTAGATAAATAAAATTTCATAGAGTAAGAGGGTATTTGATTTTATATCACTGACAAATTTTTAAAGAATGTGGAAATATAACTTCACTATCAGTAGGACATTGCACCCTCTCTAGCATGTATGTAGGTACTGATGCAATTTGGATGGGTATCATAAAGCCTGAATGATACACAACTGTTGTAACTGGTTCTTGATAACCTGCATACTACAGCTGGGATAGAGTTGACATTTGAGCTGGTCCCACACATGTTCTAATAGGGAAACATCTAGGGATCCCACTGGCCTTGATGGACACTAAATATCATGCAGACTGTTCATAGAAATATGAGAATATAACATTATCCTTTAGAAAAATGTGACCATGATACTGTCACATACGTGGTAACACACAAGGACACAGGATGATCACTCTCTATCATTGTATTGCTAGTCTATAACCAATTGTGGAGTGTATCACAAAATGTTGCAAGAAGTTGATTACTTCTTTTGGGATGGCAGGTGTTGATGTGAAAGGAATGCAACATCCGTGGGCCACAATACAGTGATCCTTCCTTGTCGTGGTTACAGATGATTGTCCACAACCTTGATGACAAATGCCTGCCTTCATTTACCTGAGCAGTCATAAACTGCACCACTGCCACATGTCAATAGCCACTAAATCTGTATACTGAGAATGGTAAATGCCAGCCAAATGGCAAATCTTTCAAATTCTTATTTATATAGTGCTTATTTTTTTATGACTTGTCCGAAAAGAATAGACACTATATAAATAATTGTATATCTGCCCCAACAGGTAATTGACAATTTCAATTTGGACAGATTAATACTCTTGATCCCTTGCGAGAATTGAGTGTAGGCTGTGAGCAAGTGCAATCAAATAGGCAGGGGGCACTACAACCATAGTGTGCTACAAGGTGAGAATTTAGGTTAGAAGGGAAGCTTGCCTGGATAGCCTAATTGGCTAAGGCAACTGATGGCCCAAAGTGGGAAATCCATGTTCAAATCCCGGTCAACTACAAATTTTCCTCTTTGCCATTGGATCTATTTCAATGCCCTGAACTTGTCAAAAACTTTCAAACTCTGTCACATGCTTATATAACACCTGAGTATGTGACATTGACACTTTCTTCACAGTAACCACACAACATATTGAACCCTTATATACCATCACAGGTCTGGCACTAGCACTAAACACAAATAAAATTTAAGTCCCTGGCTTTTGTAGTTTAAAGTAATATGTTCTGTGTTATTAGGCTATATCATACTTCTAAACAATAGATTTTCTGACCTCTCTGATTGGATTACCTATGTGATCTTGTGGCATTCACAGTTAGCTCAACACTGACAAAGACGAATGTCACTTTCTGATATAACAGAACATCTTCTCACACATATGGGGAATAAGACTGGTTTTGGGCTAAATTTCCTGGAGATACCATTCACAAGACATTGTCAGACATTGTCATTGGTTCTCCTGCACTTTTGTTAAAGAAGACATTGCATAAATTTCTTCTTGCTGCCATTAGTCGACCACATACATAAAGGATATATATATATATGAAATGATAAAAAAAAGGAGTGTTGTGTTTTACGGCCAACTCTTTATCTTTACTTGTATTTTTATGTTTTTTTTTAAACATTTCAGACTAGAATAATAAAAATATAAATAATTAAAAATTATGGATGATATGATTACGACTCTAATATTGTGAAAATATTTATGCACCAAACACATAATATTCTTTCTGACCGTATTTTAACAAACTGCAAAAATTATTTGATATTTGAGTTTAGCTTTGACAAACACACTCTTTTTTTTAACTTTTACCTCTTTTAATTAATATTTTAATATCTTCCCCACATTTTCATTATGTTTTTCTGTTGAAACATTATCACCTGCCTTGCTTTGGTAATTTGTTCTAAGTTTATTTTCTTTGCCTGTACTGGTTACGAATGACTATATCCAGTAAGGAATGTAGCATACATTTGGCATTTATAAATCTGTCATGTGACATCCCTCACCAGAAACCTTTCCCAAAACTCTCTTTCGCATACACCATATTGCTTTATGTATTTGATGATTTTCTTACTATAACTCAAGCATTGTCATTTCAAAAACACATCATTATTAGAACAATGAACTATAATCAAATGTCTAAAAATGCCATGTTAGCATAAAACAGCTGCCATCAATGATATGGGAATTATGGATTACTCTCGCAGCTGTTCGGCATAGTGTAATGGGCGGCAAATTTGTTTGAGAGGCATGAACATGTTAGACAGTGGTTTGAAACTTGCTGGGCATGGTGACTCAGCACACTCACTCAGAGGGTTGCCAACATGGTAGCTCAGCATGCTCAGTCAGAGGGCTCGATGGCCTCTGTAATGAAAAAACTGAGTCAACGACAAAACGATCGAAATGAAACAAAAACCAATGTCTGCAAGGGACCGATAAAACCAAAGAACTAGTGAAAAGAGAGAAAAAGAAACAGGGCTTAACGCTATCTGAGATTTTAAAAAATTAGCAGAATTCTCAACAAACAACCCAGAACGATTATGAACAAATGACCAAAAAGCATCAATCTACCTGAAGATATTTGTTTTCTTCTTGATTCCTAAACGTTTTTTGCACACTCGTGTGACTTGAACAACTATATTCTGCAAGATTTCTAGTTGTTCAAAGGTAACAGCGCTTTCTCTGAAAAGTCAATTTGTTCTATTTTGTGAACATACCATGAAATACATACCAACGAATTGCAAACGCAGATTTCTTTTTCATATTTACATAAACTGGAGAGATACTGTTATAATGACTGCTGTAAATGACGTAATGGTAGTAGTTACTTTGTATATGAATTAAGTACTAGAGTAATGTGGTATTCAGTGTTATCACAGTTATTCCATTTGTTATTTTAGCTGTAAAAGAAAACATAGTAGTGGTTTGAAACAGAATATTTGCTCTTTATTTTAGCGCAGAATAAAGTAACGTGAACAAAGACATATCTGAAATACAGGAAAGGTAATACAATCTATGTTATAAGCAACCATACCAAAGACAAACATTTCAGTCGACGCATTGATTATAATAATGATTTTCAACATATTCCATAAGTACTGAATAATTGCTTAGAAAAAAAAAGAAGAAAGGTAATTTGTTGTGATGTATACACTTCCCTTTCATTTCATTAAGGAATGACAGTTGACACAGAAATCTAGGACTTCATTTATATATGAGACTACCAGTGTCAGCACACTGTTTACAATATTCATTATTACAGTATCCTCCCAGTTTATGTGCATATGTTCAGAAAACCATTGTTCAATTTATTGGTACATATTTCATGACATGTTCATGAAACAGAACAAACACAAATTTAGAGGGAGCACTCTTACAAATGTACAACTCTAAAAATTGCAGTATGTAGCTCTATTTAATTAATAAAGGTGCCCAAAACCATTTTAGGGGAAAAAAATTCTAAGGAACCAGTGGGTTTCAAACTACGAACCATGTGCATCACAACTTAATGCCCTTCACACTACATTACAGTGAACAGTTACGGAACTGTTTTTAAATTCTCGTACTATTGACAGCAGTTGTTAACTGCTAGTATGGCATTTTAGACAATAGATTATAATTTATTATACTAAAAATGACATGTTTCTGTTAATTATTCAGTGTGCCATTTCTTTGAAATGACAAAGTGTATGTTATAATAAGAAAATCATAAAATACAGAAAGCAAGATGGCCTATGCCAGAGAAAGTACTGGGTGAGGAATGTCACATGACATCTCCAAACATCTTGTTAATGTAAAATCACGTGACAGTGTCAAATCTCTGTTTGTTTGCAAATATCTCTGTAACCATGCGAGTTAGGGGGAACAAAGTAAATTAAAAAAAAAAAAAATAGATAAATAAATAAATACAAATTTTAAAAAAATAATAAAATAAACAAAAAAGAGGGGAAAGCAAAGTTGTAGAGAATTTTCTCCTCTACAAATTTGGTTATTCAAATTTGTTTCAGATGAACAGTTAAGCCATTATTTTCATTTAAATTTCGAGCTGTCATAAGGTGATTGTGAAGGCCCCACTTTTGGTTTTACTACTGTAACCTAAAGTCACCCAACATTGGAAGTTCCATAAGGTTGTTCAATAGACTGAAGTGGTTTGGAAAAGGGGCTGCAGAGAATTGATGAATGGTGCAGGGACTGGCAATTGATCATAAACATAAATAAAAGTGATGAGTAAGTGCAATGGGCACATAAAAGAAAAAAGTAATGCATAGGAAGAATCTCAAGGCAATGTAATTCATTCCCAAAGAAGTGGCCTACAAGGTACAGTAGTTGTTTGATTGGTTCTTGAGTATTATTCATTACTATGGACCCTTATCTAATAGGACCAATAGAAGAAACAGGGAGCAGTGAGGGAAGATAGTTACAGAGTTGCTCAACATACTCCAGTTTACTTCTCTGTCCCTGCTTCCACACTCATCATTTTATTTCAATGATAAGACTCTGCATTACATAATTATTTGAAAAAAAAAAAATGTTTACATGTATATTCAAATGGTTTTGACCTTCACTTTGCATAACAATGTTCTGGAGCTTTCCAGTAATTTGCACAGTTTTTTAATAACACCTATCAGAGCCAAGGTTTTTATCCCAGAACTGATGGGGTGAGTGCTTTATTATTTAAAACTTACAATTAATGTTATTTCTAGTTAAAAATGTGCAATAATATTTATTTACATTTGGATTAAATCACATTTTAGTACTAACAATGGAAAGGCACAACTGAATGTATACAGCACTTTCTAGAACATCTCCTCTGAATCCATTTCCCTTCTCACTACAACAACACCAAACACAATCACCTTCTACATGCTCCTAAAAATTCCCCAAATCATATATTTCTGAATGCTCAATCATGCGGTTACTGTGATGGCACTGAAATAATTTCAGTCATCACTTGTTAATCAATCCCTTCAACCAATTGTCCAAAATCTAGCCTCCCACATCAAAGATACCAACCACTTCCTTTGACTCTCCACCAAACCTTTATCTCCTGGATCCTTACTTGTCACTGATGATGCTACATCCTTATACCCCAATAAAACTCATGAACATAGTATACATATACATCAATACTCTGCAAGCCACCTCACAGTGTATGGTGGAGCGTATTTTGCATACCATTGTTACTTCCTCTTATTCCAGTAGCATATGGTTTGTGGGAAAAATGATTGTCTGTATGCCTCTACATGGGCCATAATCTCTCTAATTTGATCTTTGTGGATGCTACGTAAGATACACAAAAGGGGAAGTAATTTATACATTGATTCTTCATGAAATGTATGCTCTCAAAACTTTGACAGACTCTGCCACAGGAGCTTCATAATAATATCCCTGATACTATCACACTTACTAAATGAGCTTGTAACAAAGTGTGCTGCGCTCTGTTTGATCTTCTCTATTCTTCCATTAACCCTACAGGTATGGATCCCACTATTCAAAGAACAGGAGTTTTTTTAACCTACTTCCTTTGTGGATGGACTACACTTCCTGAGGATTCTCCCTATGAATCTTATATTTGCATTACCCATGAGTGATTTTATATGGTCATTCCTTTACAAATTGCCCCATACATCTATTGTCAGATATTTTATGGAATTAACTGCCTCCGTTGTTTGTCCTTCTATTGTGTAGTTATAAAGAATATTGCTGTCTATGTAAACATATCACTTTACACTTCTTTATATTGAGGCTCAAAGACCATTTCCTGCACCAAGCGTCGATTTGCTGAAGATCTTCCAGAATTTTCTTACCCTTTCTCAGTGTTGTGACTTCTCAATAAATTAAAGCATTATACACAAAAAGCCTCAATGAACTTCTGGTATTATGTATGAGGTCATTAATATATACTATGGAAAGCAACATTCCTATACACTTTCCTGGGGCACGCCTAAGATCACTTTAATGTTTGAAGACTTATCTCTGTTGAGAATGACATGCTGCACTCTGTTAGAAACACCTCTACCCAGTCACAGATTTAGGCTTATATTATGTATGTTCACACTTTGTTTATCAGGCAGCAATGTGGAACAGTACTGAATGCATTGCAGAAGTCAAGAAATACATCATCTACTTGGGATCCTGTATCTACTGCCTTCTGGATCTCGTGGTCGAACAGTGTGAGTCTTGCCACACTTGAACACTATCACTCCCACCGTTCTTCAAACTCCATGCCCTATACCTCATTTCTGATATGCCCTACAAGTAAATCTACAGCATAGCTCTGGACATCCATTTGGCACCCTTCTATGTCAATCTATTTATGGGCTGTCTAAAGGAAAACTTCCCAGCCTCCCAAAACCCCAAACCCCAGGTATGGTTCAGATTCATTAATAACATTTTCATGATTTGGACTCATGACCAGAGAACCCTGTCATAGTTCCTTCACAGTGTCAGTCCCATTTACTTTACCAGGTCATTCTTCTTGGACATAACCTTCACCTTCCATCACCCACCCAATCTTCACGTCCTAGTTCATGCCTGTTCCATTCTCAAGCCCAACTCTTACCACAGGGATGATATCCCAATGGAAAACCCTGATGTGAAGGAAGAAAAGAGATCAGGGTTTAACATCCTGTGAACATCATGGTCATTAGAAACATAGCACACACTCAGATAATTTTTGGGGAAGTAAATCAGCCAAGCCCTTTTTAAATGAACCAACCTGGTATTTGCCTATAGTGATTTAGGGATATATCCTTCGGTGAAAGACTGTCCAATCCATCCACAAAGAACTTCATATTTCTGTCCCATCACAGTCTTATCCCACCACATCAGAAGTTAGGCTGCCTGTGAAAGCAGCCATATTATTTACCATACTGTGCTGCTATCATTCCACAGATTTCTACACTGGTATGACTAACAACAAGCTGCCAGTGAGAATGAATGGCCACTGCCAAACTGTGGCCAAGAACAGGCTGGACCACTCTGTAGCATAGCATGTGGCTAAACATAAGATACCTGAATTCAGTGGATGCTTTACCCCAACTGCATTTTCTTCTCAGCCAACAGCTTTACTGAACTGCACAAATGGAAGTTAACCTTTCAACAGATTCTGAAGCCTTGCAATCACCCTGGCCACAATCTACGATAACCTACAGTTCTTACACCTCATATCTAACAGTTTAGTCCCCCCCCCCCCCCCCCCCCCCTATCTTTTGCCATTCTACACATCCTCCCAATTCATGCCTTTCTCTTACCTGTGCAGAACCTTTTTCCTTTTCTATAAACAACCCCTTTTCACCACCCTCCTTTGCTACATTGCAAGGCACTGCAGAATGTTATATCCCATCCTTATTGTGCATTCTTTTCCTTTTCCTTCACTTCCCAACCAACCCTTGTGATTGTGTGAATGTGTGTAAACTCCTTTCCTCAGCAAGCCTGTGACTGGAAATTGAAGTTGTGTGAATATCTTTTCTATCCTTTGGCTCAATGACTGTATTTACAGCAAGCAGCAACCTATTTTTGTTATTTACATTTCAGTACATTACAATACATCAGTTTCATTAGACAGAGTGGTTCTTTTCTTACATTCTACAGTGTATGATAAATACTACAGCACGTAAGGACACACAGCATTGTGTTACATTCCATATAACACATTTCCATCTGCTTACTCCTCTTTTGCTCCTTACAAACAACTTATCATGGTGACATTCTTTATTATAGTTTTGATTCAAGATTTAGCTGTACAGATGAGAAAAGTAGTTCCTTTTACGGAACCATTCATTTCAGAATATTCTTCTTACTGAACTAGTTTAAATGAACTATACTCCTGGACATTAAAATTGCTACACCGCGAAGATGACACGCTACAGATGGGAAATTTAATGAATAGGAAGAAAATGCTGTGATATGCTAATAATTAGCTTTTCAGAGCATTCACACAGGGTTGGTGCCAGTGGCGACATCTACAACGTGCTGACATGAGGAAAGTTTCCAAACAATTTTTCATACACAAACAGCAGTTACCTGGTGTTGCCTGGTGAAACATTGTTGTGATGCCTCGTGTAAGGAGGAGAAATGCGTGCCATAATGTTTCCGACTTTGATAAAGGTCGGATTGTAGCCTATAGTGATTGAGGTTTATTGTATCGTGACATTGCTGCTCTCATTGGTCATGATCCAATGACTATTAGCATAATATGGAATTGGTGGGTTCAGGAGGGCAATACAGAACGCCGTGCTGGATCTTAACAGCCTCGTATCACTAGCAGTCGAGATGACAAGCATCTTATCTGCATGGCTGTAGCAAATCGTGCAGCCATGTCTCGATCCCTGAGTCAACAGATGGGGATGTTTGTAAGACAACAACCATCTGCACAAACAGTGTGACGACATTTGCAGCTGCATGGACTATCAGCTCGAAGACAATGGCTGCGGTTACCCTTGACGCTGCATCACAGACAGGAGCGCTTGTGATGGTGTACGCAACGACGTACCTGGGTGCACGAATGGCAAAACGTCATTTTTTGGATGAATCCTGGTTCTGTTTACAGCATCATGATGGTCGCATCCGTGTTCGGCGACATCGCGGTGAACGCACGGAAGCTTGTATTCGTTATCGCCATACTGGCGTATCACCCGGCGTGATGATATGGGGTGACATTGGGTACACGTCTCGGTCATCTCTTATTTGCATCAATGGCACTTTGAATAGTTGCTGTTAATTTCAGATGTGTTACGACCTGTGGTCTACCCTCCATTTGATCCCTGCGAAACCCTACATTTCAGCAGGATAATGAACAACCGCATGTTGCAGGTCCTGTATGGGTCTTTCTGGATATGGAAAATGTTTGATTGCTGTCCTGGCCAGCGCATTCTCCAGATCTCTCACAAATTGAAAATGTCTGGATAATGGTGGCTGAGCAACTGGCACATCACAATACGCCACTCACTACTCTTGATGAACTGTGGTATTGTGTTGAAGCTGCATCTGTACCTGTCTGTACACACCATCCAAGCTCTGTTTGACTCAATGCCCAGGCGTATCAAGTCAGTTATTACGGCCATAGGTGGTTGTTCTGGGTACTGATTTTTCAGGATCCATGCACAGAAATTGCATGAAAATGTAATTACACGTCAGTTCTACTATAATAATATTTGTCCAATGAATACCCATTTATCATCTGAATTTCTTCCTGGTGTAGCAATTTCAATGGCCAGTATTGTACATAGTTCACTTTAAGTAGTTCAGTGAACTATTTCAGATGAACTTCACTGTTTATTTTATTTTCAGGAAGAATCTTTCACCCATTAATTGCCCCCCCCCCCTCCTTACAGGTAAAATTCCAAAATCTGACGGACATACACTCTCCTTGAAGGTGAACTAACAGAACTGTTTCGGCTTTCCGATCTGACATAGTTTGCACAATTCAGCTAGATTATCAACTGAACTGAACTAATGAACTATTTTGGTCTTCTGAACCAATGTAGTTTACACAGTTATAAGTTGGGACTTCTGAAATATATACTTTTAGGTCATGAGAGTGGGGTGTATTCAGTGTAAACAGAAGGGATATTTGATAGGGTGACCAGATGTCCTGCTTTTCGCAGGATACTCCTCCTTTTTGAACTCTTATCCTGCATCCTGTGACGAGGTCAGAAAATCTTAAAAAATCCTGCATTTCAATATTAATCCTGCAAAATTCGATTATTGTCTTATTCAAGGGATATCAGTAGTTACACAGTTAAAAAAGAATGAAACCCTTACAGAAAAGAGTTTTCACGGAGGAAAAGGTTTTGTTGATACAGCAGCATCTGCTATGCGTGTCGTCTGCACTCATAGCAGACGTAAACATTGTTCGTGTCGACCAGAGATACGAAATAGCTGACAACCAAGAAGGTTCCACCTTCACAATAACCAGAACTGTCTAGAGTTCTGTGATAGACTTAGAAGCAGTTAAAAAATGTTACAAGCAAATCATTAAATTTAAAAATAAACTTGTTTCATCGTACTCAGATCAGGTGAAATTTTACTTCCCATCTTGGTGGCCTCGTGTGATTATGTTGGCAACATGAACAGCACAGTAGAAAATATCTGCCAAGATGTTAATATTCTTAGAAATCCAAACACATAGAATGACTTGGTTAGTGTTTCTTGCAGACCATAAAGTAAATAAATAATGTTGTTTTTACTCTATTGTTGACAGGTTCTTGATGTACCCTTGCCCGCTCAGTAAAAGTAATTGCCCTTGTAACTCAAAGATTTCATAACAAAATATTTGCATTGTCAAATGACTTGCTAATGACAGCTTCACATGATTGATGGCACTCAGCATCTGTTGCCAACATTGTCAAGTGATGCTGCTGGGTTGGGAAGTAAATTTTAACGTCAGGTTTTATTTAATCATTATCATTTGTTTTACCTTATGTAGAGTGACAAGACCTTGAGTGGTTGACTATTATTCTTGTTGCATGTTCCATTAATCACTTTAAAAAATCAAATGTAACAGGTGAGGTAAATTTGGTAAAATTATGAGCATAATTGAAGCGCAGGATACCCTCAGTTGGCATTGACCCACGATGTCATCAAAATAGAAAACCCATATTTCAGACATAGCCGGTTGCAAACACTCACTGTTTTAATTCATTAGTGTTTTTCTTTTTTTTTAAATCATGGTGCTCGCTAAAATTTTACTTCCTGACCTGGTGGCCTCATATGATTTGCCAAGGTGTTAATATTCTTAGAAATCTGGACAACGTAGAATGACATGCTTAGTTTTTTTGTACAGACCACAAAGTAAATAAATAATGTTGTTCCTGCTCTATGGTTGACAGGTTCTTGATGTACCCTTGTCTGCTCAGTAAAAGTATACAACACACCGATGCCATGAAACGAAGCCGACAGGTGGTATCCCATGCTTCAATTGACCCACTGGCATAATTGAAGCATGGGATACTACCCGTCGGCTTTGACCCATGACGTAAAAGCTGACAGGTGGTACCTTGTGCTTCAATAGACCCGAGATATGTTGCGTAACTGGGAGATCCTGCTTTTTGGATCTGAAAATATGGTCACCCTAATATTTGAGCATGTGCCTTCCAGTTTTCGGTAGATTGGGAAAGCAAGGAGTAAAAGCATTATAGTTCATGAAGGTGCACTAAAATGTACTACATTTCATTTCATAAAATAGTTCAGTTGAACTAGTTCATTCACAAACTACACATCCCTATTTAGCTGCATCAAAAATATGTTTCCTTTCATTCAAATTTTCAAAAATGTTTAAATGTTTGTAAATCTATCGGACCAAACTGCGTGGTCATCAGTCCGTAGCTTAAATACTACCCGTAGCTTACAAACTACTTAACACCTAGGTAAACTAATCTACACACCCATGCTGCAGGGAGGACTCGAACCTCCACAGCGAGCAACCGCACGCTCCGCAGCGAGATGCTTTAGACCGCTCGGCTACTCCGCCGCAGCTCAAGTTTTCATTTTTCTGATTAATTTTTCTGTTTTGGGTGGTTCTAATACCTTTTTACCTACTGATACATTCATTTCCATCATCAATAAGCAAGAAAAGTTTGGTGGTCCCTTAGATATTGGTGAAACATCAGAAGTAGCACATGTACCTGATGTAGAAATGGGACACCAGGCTTTTCATGTTCATTGTCATTATCAGATTCATATCACAACTAACTTTCATCTTCTAGGTCACTGGCAAGTGTGAGGGAAAGAGCATCCTCCACAATATGCCATTCCTTCATTTCTCTGCCATATTAGTCCTGGTGGAGGCTAAGTAAGGAACTCAACATGATGTTACAGAACAGAAACAAGGAAGAAAATGAAATAGAGCAATAGAAGATGAAACTGTACCTTTAATAAATGCAATTGCCATCTGGTGACTCTATTGCTAATGAAATTGTTCCAAGACAAATGGTACATGCCCCATAAGCCAAACGTCCACAGACAGTGAATGTAGTGAAGTTGAGAAATACCTAGAGAGGTGATGCTGCTACAGCAGTTCACTGGCTGAATGACACAGGTTGCTCTCAGCTTCTGAAGCAGTTCACCAGTTGCAGAGCACAGACCCTTCCCAACTTCTACAAGACATTCGCGGGTGTTAGAGGGTTTATTAATAATTATAAGTAGGAAAAGGAACTGCCATCTATATCAGAGAGGTTACCATTCATTTTGCTGGTTACTCACCACATTACCAGAATTCTATGCAAAATATGGTATTCAGATATCTTTTCCAGTTATAACAGTTAAAAGACATTTTATGATGTGAAAAAGATCCACCTGATTACATCCACATTGTGAGAGTCAGTGATAGTGTGTGTACTATGTAAATAGGAAGAACACAAACAGAACTTGTGATTAAAACAAAGTATGAAAATAACAGCACTGAATGATCGTGAGAGCTGCAGCCACAAATAATTTTAACACCATACTTGTACTACCCAAGGGAATTGCCATTAGCAGATGAAAACAAACCAAGACACAACTGAGATTTCCAAAAACTTGTAACCTCAATAGAGGTGTCGGCTATAGGCTTCATGCGTTTCTGCCACCAGGGAATAAAAATGAGAATACATTTGTGGTGCATGAGCACAAACAACTACAAGGAAACAGCCTTTGTTGACAATAGTAATTTTGATAAACATTGCCTCTATTTCCATCCACCTGTTTCACTTCTATCCACTGATGGCCAATTAAGTGTAGAAGGAAGAATTTAAACAACTAAGGTTTCTTCAGTATAATTTAAAGAGTACGGTACTATTTTTATATCCAATGATGATGGCCTGTCAATGGTAGCAACACAAATCTTACCCATTAATCACAATCCTTTAACAAAAGCATGAGAAAACCCCTAGTCTATGCAATGGTGGGTCAGCAATGGTAAACACAGAAACTTCAGCCAATATCCTGGCTTCTTCAGCATAAGTTGTGGAGAGCTCCATTCATAAAACAACACTACATGGCAGAGAAGTCAAAACATTTGTCATGTAAAGGCTGGTTCTCACTAGGCCTGTAACGTAAACAACTAGATAGTGATTTAATTCCTCTTTAGCAAAATGGTAAATAAAACAGTTTAGTGGGCCTGATCTGATAAACTGCATAGTAGTCAGGCAAAAACATACCTACTGCTGGCAAGTCACTGGACAGGAATGAGCACCATCTGGTTAGTGATGGGCATTATTGCCTATCTCTGTTTTAGTTTCCTTCCTTTCAGAACTGTGTTTCTTGTGGATCAGCAACATGTCTCATTGGAGTGATGACACAACAGTTAAGTTTGTTACTCTTTATGAAGAATAAGAATGTTTGTGGAAAGTGAAATGTCAACTGTACAAAAATTAAGCAGCTATTTAAACTACATTGTCACATTAACAGTATGGTATACAATTTTCCTAAGACACTAAGCAACTCCAAAGGTCTGCAGAATGTGAAGGAATCAAAGTGGCAGGTGCTAATGCCATGTATGCACCAAATGTTATATGGTTTAAGACCTGGTAATGAGTAAACATTTCACAGACTTGAATATGGAAACTAGGAAAAGTTAAAGGAATTTGGTTAGTCAATATTTCATATCATTTTTATCATTTAGATTTTAAAATAATTACTTAAATATTCACTGAAATACACATAAATATTCACTGAAATTCTCCAGCAAGTAAAAAAATCATCCATGATGGCCAAGGAAGCCATCCTTCCCCCCCCTCCCCCCAAAATGTAGTTGGCATACTATTCTCAAATAGCATGGGTATGGGAATTGCGATCCATGATGAGCTGAAGCTCATGGTAGTGATTAGTTTTTACATGGCTGTGGCAAGTTCCTTCAACTGCTGTTTAAATACTCTGTGCACAGTAAACTGCACCAGCCTGTACTGTAACTTAGTTTGTCTCACCCCAACATGCAAAGGACAACATACACTGAGATGACTAAAGCCATGAGATAATTCCTCATATTGTGTCTGATGTCTTTGTGGCCAGCACAGTGCATTAACTTGACATTGCATGGACTCAACAATTTGTTGGGCGTCCCCAGGAAGAATACTGTTACCTCTATACATTATTGTGAAAATGTTGCCCATGAGTGATTTTATGCATTTTTATATTTTTTGCTTTCACCATATACATGATTGTTATATTATCACAGCTATTTCAACATGTATATTTGCTTTCCCTGCATATGTATAATAATCTAAAATAACTGTTATTTTATTTTAATGTTTACAGTACACGAACAAACTAAATTGTAACTAAATTAATAGATCACCCACATTACAGTTTACAAATTTATATACAGTGTAGAAAGCTTCTCCTTCCAGAAAGGATTCTACACTCTTTCTGTAAGTGTTAGTTTTCAACTTCTGCATCTAATTTATTAACAAGTAACCTTCCTACATTGGGAAAATATTTTTTTGTAAGTCTAGTGTAGAGAATTCTCTGAGAGTGAATATCTGATTGTGTATCATGTTTATAAGTACATGAAATATATGTAGACCTCAGGCAGCTATAATTTTACTCTCAATGAAATACATTTTGCATGGAGTATTAACTCTTAGACCATATATGCTTCTAATAGTATGTGAGTGGGAAAAGGTGTGGTAGGCAATGAATAACTGTTCTGTATCAACACAGATACTTAATTTCCTCATTGAGTAAAATCTGCAGCATAAATAATCTGTGTCTGTGTTTTAGTTCAATTTTGTGTCATGGTTGATACCCAGTAATTTGACAGAGTCTTTGCCATGGCAGTCATTGTGTTTTCAGGAGAAAATTACCAGCGTACTCTCTGTTGTGTTTTTATTTAAGGAATTAATTTGTTTGGTAGCAGCAAGATGGCTTGTCTGTCATAAGTTTATTGTTTCTTAGGTGGCACTCACTATTACATCTCTTCATAAATATATTGGCCACCAGCTCTAACTCAAGAAAGTTAATAATTTTCTTTATTATATATTGCTTTTGGTAAAGACCTTCTGGAACAGGTTTTACAATTAACTCCATGTATCTATACTAATACAAGATTCTGTACAAACAATCCTCAATGAAGAGTTCCCCCAAAGTGTGACACCATAAACTATTAGTGACAAAAGTAAGGAATACAAGTCCACATTTCAACATGTTCATCTGAAACTTCTGTTCAACAAATATGCTGAGTTTTAGATCTAGTAACTGACCACTATGTCACTGAGCTACACCTGTCATGATGATTCCACATAAACTTGAAGCTGTTTCATTAAGTATATTTTCTGGATTTTTAATACAACACCTTACAGTCTTGTAGCCAGGTACAATATAAATCAAATATCAACAACAACTCTGAATTCATAATGTTGCAATTTCTCTATAGGAAGAGTGAGAAACAAATATCTTCAACATGTCACAGAAATGAGCAATGTAATGAGAATTGAAAACTGATTGAAATGCATAATTGTATCAAGAGACCCATATGGAGGCTTTGTGATTGTCATTGTTTTTGTATCCTGTAGCTTCCCCATCTATCACATATGATACATCCATCTAAATTACATTCCTTCACATTGTGTACCATTTTTGGTAATACTGTCAACAGTATTGTATTCAATACACTGCTTGGAACAACCAGTTCATGTGCTCATAGTTTGCAGTGTGGCTGTATCAGGAGCAGTCAGTGACAAGCACTTCATGAACAACAAGTGAGAAGATTTTTTCTTTCTTTCATTATAAACAAGTAATAAATTGTTTCTAATAGTTCTTTGACTATAACAAAATCAAAGAAAGGGATATGAAATACATTTTCCTTTCGCAAAAACATATTTTATTAGATGTATCACACATGATATACTGCGTCTCTGTGATTATATTTCACTTGCCTATGAGAAGGGAAGTAGAGAAAGGGAAGGAGACAAGATCAATTCAGCCAATACCACAAATGTAGCAAATATATAAATGGGCTTTGTATATGTCAGAAATAGCTATGGAAGAAGCAACCAGAGGAAAGAGTTATTTAAAGTTAACGAATGTGAGGTTTTCTGAATGTAATCTGTTGTTTCTGCATTACTTCAGAAATGCATTATTTCAAATTTTTTTCTGATTCATAAGTATAAACTGTAATAATTTTAAATTCTGTAAAAAATTGTAGATTTAATTTTTTTAACTTTATGATCAATTTCTTCAAGAACAATACAGAATGAGACAATGTGCAACCATTTTGTGGAATTAGGAAGAAGTATGTCATGTTAATAAGCAGAAAAGAAACTAAAAAACTTTTCCCCCCTGCAGCATTCTGTCTTGTTACTATCCTGATGTAGGTATCATATATGACACATGGCCTTCAACAATGTACAAAAGCTAAATAGAAATTCTTGAATATCTGATCATCAATGGTGCCAACCAACACAGTAAAGGTTATTTGCCTTAATTTACTATATACATCTGACTCATAGTCTCTAGATGGTATATACGGTATTTCAGTAAATTCAATAAGACTGTATGCAGTGAGGCTGGCTTTCACTTTTTTACATAGGCACCAACTTATGAAAATCTTGGGGTATGATCTCAGTGGTGTATCCAGGGGGCGGGGGGGAGGGGGGTTGTAGGGAGGTTTTATATATAAAATAAAAACAGGTAGATTTAAAGTAATAGTTTTTTTTATTTTATTTTAGTAGTATTTCTTCATTTTTGCTTCATCAGGTGTTAATTTAGGACCATTTTGATCTCTGAAAGGAGAAAACTAGAACTACTAGATCTCTGCAGATTTATTTTATATACAATATTATCAAAATAGTCCATAACCACTTCCGCTGTCATACTATACTACTGGCCATTAAAACTGCTACCCCAAGAAGAAATGCAGATGATAAACTGGTATTCATTGGACAAATATATTATACTAGAACTGACAAGTAATTACATTTTCACGCAATTTAGGTGCATAGATCTTGAGACATCAGTACCCAGAACAACCACATCTGGCCATAATAATGGTCTTGATATGCCTGGGCATTGAGTCAAACAGAGCTAGGATGGTGTGTACAGGTACATATGCCCATACAGCTTCAACATGATACCACATTTCATCAAGAGTAGTGACTGGCATATTGTGACAAGCCAGTTGCTCGGCCACCGTTGACCAGACATTTTCAATTGGTGAGAGGTCTGGAGAATGTGCTGGGCAGGACAGCAATCAAACATTTTCCATTTTCTAAAAGGCCCATACAGGACCTGCAACATGCGGTTTTGCATTATTCTGCTGAAATGTAGGGTTTCGCAGGGATCAAATGGAGGGTAAAGCCATGGGTCGTAACACATCTGAAATGTAACAGCCACTGTTCAAAAAGAAGGAAGCTTGGGGTTTAATGTCCCGTCGACAGCGTGGTCATTAGAGACGGAACTTATGCTCGGATTTTCGGGGAAGGATGGGGGAGGAAATTGGCCATGCCACTGTTCAAAGTTCCATCAATGTGAACAAAAGGTGACCGAGACGTGTAACCAATGGCCACCCATACCATTACAATGGGTGATACGCCAGTATGGTGAGAACGAATACATGCTTCCAATGTGCGTTCACCACGATGTTGCCAAACACAGATGTGACCCTCATGATACTATAAACAGATCCTTGATTCATCCAAAAAAAAAAAAAAAAAAAAAAAAAAAAAAAAAAAAAAAAAAAAAAAAAAAAAAAAAAGAGAGACTTTTGACATTCATTCACCCAGGTTCATCATTGCGTACACCATCGCAGGTGCTCCTGTCTGTCATGCAGCGTCAAGAGTAACCACAGTCATGGTCTCGGGGCTGATAGTCCATGCAGCTGCAAATGTCATCAAACTGTTTGTGCAGATGATTGTTGTGTTGCAAACATCCCTATCTGTTGACTCAGGGATCGAGACGAGGCTGCACGATTTGTTACAGCCAAGCAGATAAGATGCTTTTCAACATGACTGCTAGTGATACGAAACTGTTAGGATCCAGCACAGCATTCCGTATTACCCTCTTGAACCCACCAATTCCATATTCTACTAACTGTCATTGGATCGCGACCAACGTGAACAGCAATGTCACGATATAATAAACCACAATTGCGATAGGCTACAATCCAACCTTTATCACAGTCGGAAACATGATGATACACATTTCTCCTCCTTACCTGAGGCATCACAACGTTTCACCAGGCAATGCTGGTCAACTGCTGTTTGTGTATGAGAAATTGTTTGGAAACTTTCCTCATGTCAGCACATTGTAGGTGTCACCACTGGTGCCAAACTTGTGTGAATGCTCTGAAAAGCTAATCATGGCCAGGAGTGTATATCTGTCAATACGAATAGATTAACAGCCCATTGTTACATAATAATAATAATAATAATAATAATAATAATAATAATAATAATAATAATTTCATGTGGCTAATTGGCCTGGTGCAAGTCTTTCAATTGGAACCCACTTTGGCAACTTGCTTGTCCCTAGCCTACCCCAGTTATTCAACTGGAGAAAGCGGACCTACAGCTTAATGTGGAATCCGAACCATGTGTCGTTTCTGGCGACTCCTCACATCGTTGAGAGGTGAAGTATGGGTTAAAGTGCAGACTGAAAAAAATCTGAGGTCCGAAAGAGGTTCCGAACCAGCGACACTTCGGTTTCCAATCGAGCGCTTTACCCTAAGACCACCGGGCTTAACATCACACACCAATTCAATAAACAGGATGAAAAATTTTAATAACGATTTTAAAATTGCTGGAGATTGCTTGAATAATCAAAAGCTGTTATCAGTAGATTATTTATTTTCAATTCAATTTTAAAATCATTTTACAGGATGAAAAATGTCATGACTTCCATTAACACAATTCCTTGAAGACAACTGACTTCCAAGTTCACACATAAAATGTTTTGAGCAAGAGCAGCACCATTCCAGAGATAAATAGATAATATTCATGCTGGCGTCAGAAATCACCCCATGATAGTAACTGAAGGGTAGGCATATCGTATAGGAAGAGGCTGAAGTTGCCCAACCGAACATTCGTGACGAGAATATTTTTAAATTTCACTGCTGCTGTGTTCTGATCAGCTAACTACAGCTAATATGCTCTACTCAAACTCTGCCTTCTGATTTGCTAACCATAAAACGTGCACCTCACACTGCGTAACTTCGATTTCACACTTCGCAAAGCTCTCGCGCCGTATCTGCTAAATTTTGTATTTATACTTAAGCATTACAAAAGTATGCACTTCAAATGCTATACAGCATCTAAGGTTTCCACAAAATGAACCTTTTCTCTGCTATTTTCTATCCTACGTTGCCCAATAGTACGATATCAATGTATCAAACAGCTGTCATATTAAACTTTAAAACTCATAATTCCCCAAAAATAATTATAGTAAATATAAATGCAACAAAATTAACACAAAATACATTATCACTCACCTAAACAGGAAGAGACTGGAACATGTTCCTCCTGACGATTTGCTTATGAATTTGTTAATTAGAGGTTCCAGGTTCAGTTGCCTTGCGAGATAGGAATGGATATTCGATAATATTACACGATTTAACCAGTCTTGGTTAATGGCGGCTCCAGTGTAAGATTTCAGTCATCAAAGGGCAGTAAAATGAACGTTCTGCAGTACTTGTGGATACAGGTAGCGTTAAAAGAAGTCTCAATAATTTTACATATTCTGGTATCATGTTCTTCAGAGCTACACACTTGTCATCCTCTGTCTTACTCAAGTATTGCACCACACTTGCAAAGCTATCTAGTGTAACATTATGTTGTTTTACCACACCCAACAAAATATCTCTATGAAGAGTCAGCCTTACACAGTTGAAATCATTACCGTAAAAATAAGTAACGTAGCTACTATCGTCTTTGCCTAATAGAACCTGCTCTATTTTCACAAGGTGTGACATTGTTTAAGGCTGAAATCTGCTTTTAAAGCTGTTTGATCCAAAATATAAAATTCATAACTTTTCTTGAATATGTGATGAATTATGCTTGTCACCACCTCCTAACTTTAATTACAATTTTCTAGGGTGTGAAACAGTGGGGAGACTTAATTGCAACTCATCACACTTTTCTTTAGCATGTTCCCAAAGCAGTAAAAATGTTTTTGTATTTCTAGCTACTCCTATAGAAGACAAAACAGCATTTACAGAATTAGGAGCAAGGGGGAATTCAGTGAAACTTTTTGAAATACTGCATTTATTTTTTCTACTCCTTCGAATACAAAAATTAGCAACTTGATACAAAAAAAGAGTTTAAAATTTTTGCAGACATTTTAGAAATCCTTTAGCTTTTGCTCCAATATCATTTGTTTCCTGTTGCGTAATATCGAGAAATTTCAAAAGAACTTCGTAATTATTATCTACGCACAACAGAGAGACAACCCGAATGCACCATCTCGCTCAACAGAACAGTCTTAAACCTTGACCAGCTTCAATCTCATGAGAATCTATAAACAATTTCTTGATATTTCCAAATCTTCCTAGCCTCTTGGGTGAACCGCAAATAAATGAAGTCAGATCTTTGAGAATTGACAGATTAAATGAGTCTTGAACAACTAAATTCAGGGAATGAGCAAAGCAGTGAATGTAAATAGCTTGGGAGTCATTTTCTTTAATCCCTGACTGTAATCCTTACAGACAACCACCAACGTTTTTTACACCGTCATAGCATTGCTCACGGCAATTGTTCACGGAAACAGAAAATCTCAATAATATGTCCTTCACAGGTGTGAACAGGGTTTCTGAATCAGTTAATGGGAGCTCATAGAAAACCAAGGAACACCTCATGAACAGCAAACTTTTGGTCAACAACACAAAAACAGACATACATCTGCTCTTTAATTGATATATCGGTGGTCTCGTCCAACTTAAATGCATATAACTCATTTATTTTTATTTTTTGAATCACAATTCCCTGAAGGGAGATGCTTATCAATGTTAAAATTTTGTTAGTTATGTCATGAGACATCCACATGTAATTAATCTGATTAAGCCATAGTCTCAGTTCCGGTACATGCTCGGAATGTAATTTCAGAAGAGAGACAAAATTAGAAGACTCATCAACATGATCACATAAAGCCAATCTTTGGCAAAGCAAGAACAATACTGAAATAAAAATATTCCTCAAACAAATAATAGCGACCTGCATTTCTTTTGCTGTAGAATCACCAATTGTTGAGATAATATTTATTCTTTTTTCGTAGAATTATTTGTTTTAACTGAACAGATATACAGATTATTTTTTTCAAGAGATTTGAGTCGTTTCAGAGCAACAGAACAGTTGTTAAAGCCATACTTAACGAAAGCATTATAGGAATCCTGATTCACAGTACTGTAACCATTTTTGGAGGCAATCTCTCATTTTCACACATACACACAAACAATAAACTCGGTCATCTTTTTCATCATACTGAATCCATGTATATATGATTACCCAATGTTTTTGAAAAGTTCTTCCTCTGCGGCTACCACATTCAGACCTGGAATCATTTTTCTTGGAATTACCAGAAACAGTAACACAGAATTCATTATCACAAGATGCTGCATATGGATCACTTTTACTACTACACGCTGTTGATTTGATATCATCGTCACCTTCATGATTATCAGTCAAAGTCCGTTTGTATTTCACTATAAACTTATCCATTTTAATGATTTTCACACACAAAACATTAAGACACAGTTCCAATCACAAGTGACACAGGTCAAACACAATAGGAACTAAGGTCCAACTACTTCGTTCAATTGTTGACAACAAATTGTTGAAGTCTGAAAATACAAGTTAAGGAAAAAAAAAAAAAAAAAAAAAAAAAAAAAAAAAAACTTTCGCTAGCTGTTGTGTTTTGTGATTTTTGTAGAGCTGCCAATTAAAACACAAACCTTGGCAAGTTGTTATGAGAACTGTCTATTTACAGAATGTTTTAGCTATGTGAGATTGGGCACTCTTCACAGCAGATATGTCAGCTCACTGGAAATGTATGTGGTTGTCGAAAGGTTATCTTAAACGATACCACAAATTAAATTTTTAGTATAAACATTTTCATCATATTGTACCAAGCCCACATCATTACCAGGTATTTAATACAACAATTAAAGGTTGCCGTCAGTTTACAATATTGACTTAACAAGCACCATTCCATTAACATTCAGACTGTTTAGAAAACGGTCAGTTCACTCACATGTCAACATGGATTATAATCCCTATGAATTCAATAAGCTGTCTGTTTTAAGATAATATTTTTACAGCGCCGTATTACTAAAGCCAGTTGCCCATCAATGGGATGAGAAAGTCGATTTTAATTACAGTCAAGAAATATTACGTAAAGAAAAAATGATTCCAAAATTTTCTGTGGGGCATGCCAAGCATACCCTCTCAAATTTTGAGGTATGCTTGAGCAACCGAGCATACCCTTAGTCAGTGCCTATGCTTGTTTATGTAGGTATTTTTTAAAACAGTCCAAAAAGTGGTAGTCTATTTCAGAGTGTACCTAGAGAATATCTATGCCTCAATATTGTCCCACCTAGATATCTTTCTGAAATAGGACTATTGAATTACTCAGCTAGTGTGTACTCCCCAGTGTGCATAATCATATTAGGTAATGCAGTAAAAGAATGTGAACACCATAAATGTTACATTCAGTCTTAATTCTATTAACTATTGCCTAAAACGGCTCTTATGACAATAGAGAATCTACAAAATTTTGTACTACCTTGGTTGGTAATTATTACTGTGGAATTTATTTTTTGTTACATAATTGAATTATTATTGTAAATTTATGTATGATATCTATGAAGGGAGGAGGATTAGAGCTCATTAGAGTCAGAGCACAAGATCAGACTGTGTCAAGGAAGTTGAGGGAAATAGGATATGCCTTTTCAAAGCAAGTTTGGGAAATCATAGGAAACCTAAATATGGATGGCCTGACGCAGATTTAAACCACTGTCCTCCCAAATGTAAATCAAGTGTACTAATTCTACAGTACATCATTTGGTATGGACTCCAAGAATGCAGACAGCCATTTCTACATAAATTAACTTCTCCTAAACAATAAAATGAATACAGTTACAGAATCAAAACATGCTGATCTCTTTAGTAATATCGTATAGAAGAGTATAGAACTCTAAATTGAATAGTTGGTAAACAGAAGTGACTACTTAGAATCACAATGATAAATTATAATGTGTATATTGCAATTCATTTGTAGATCTCTTATTCTGAGTCTCTTAAACTATTATATTGCCGCAAGAGACGCCGAACACCAACTGTCGGTGTGGCGCAGGGGATAGCGTCACAGAATGCAGTGCAGAAGGTCGCCAGTTCAATCCCGCCCACTGGCAAAAAATTTATTTCTTTGTAATTAACAATTCCAGAAGGTTCTACATCTTTCTTATGTTCACTTGTAAATTCTACTTGTTTCTTATGTTAACTGTTCTTCTAATTTCTGGTAAATTCTGTCTGTGTATAAATAGCAGAGTACTCTGCCTGAGAGGCAGTCAGTGCTGTGTGTATGTTGAGTTTGTAATAAATGTGCTTTCAGTATAAGTACTGTGTTTAGTTGCCTTCGAAGTCAAGCCTGTTTCAATTTCAACGCGACATTGTTTGGTGGAGGCGCCGGGTACACTGTACACAGCTGCATCACCGTGGCTCTGATTAGGCAACGTAAAAGCCGTCGCTTACACGGACTGGAACCGGAATACAAGGGATACACCGAGTACATCCTTCCAAAAGTCCGTATTATCAGAAGAATGATGGAGACGAAACCAGCAATAAGCCAGCTGCACATCAGACACCCGTCGGTGTTCTCTGGAGATGCTGGGCAGGACCCCAACAAATGGCTAAAAGGGTTCGACCGAGTCGCCAAGTACAACAGGTGGGATTATACGATGTGCTTGGCCTACATTTATTTCTACCTAGAGGGAACAGCCCAGCCAAACGACAGCCCATGAACCGGCCAATGCGACCACAGCCAACTCCCCCGGTAACTATGATGCCCCGCAGAAGAACAGACATCTGGAGGACAGAAGACAACACACCACTGTGTTTCCACTGTGGACGACCTGGACATGTCGTACGCTACTGCAGAGAGAGGAGGCGAGTATTCGATGATCATTTTGCTGCAAGACATCATCCGTCAGAGCAGTTCTATCCCAGGCACTCACCTGCTGATGAGTTCAGTGTCGACCTATGGGAAGAAGCCGATCGCCGTACCCTAGACGATGTCACTCCCCGACGCGCCGCAGCTGTTCACCGTTGCCGTACAGAAGTACCAGCTGCTCCCCTAGCCGCCGCGCCCAGGAAAACTAAGCGAGGCGACCATCTACGGAGGTCAGGCCGCCACAGATGAAAATCCTCCATGAACGACAGTCGCTAAGATGTCGGGAAACCTCATTGACGTCATAATCGACTGCTAACCTGTCCGGGCACTCGTTGATTCAGGAGCCTCTTTTTCTGTATTATCGGATAATTACCGCCGCACACTAAAGAAGACAATGTTCTGTGATACAGGGGCAACTGTGCTGAAGGTCGCGAATGGAAAGTACGTCCATCCAGCAGGAACTTGTGTCTCAAGAATAACCATCAACAACAGGACGCAGCCGTTTGAATTTGTCTTGTTAACAGACTGTAGTCACAATGTCATCCTTCAGGCATCCCAAGCTATCATTGACTGTGGAAGATCTGAGCTGCAAATTGAAGAAGTTGTTCTGCTGGATACACGTAATACAGAATTTTCTGGGAAGTTATTGGTCGTTGACAATGTGACGATACCGCCATTGACAATGAGAAGAGTTGCAGTCACAAACACAGATGACTGGTTAAACTGTGAAGTTTTTGTACATAGTAAAAAGTTTATCAGGCTCACAAAAGAAACTTACATACCAGCGACTATCATAAGCATTACCGATGGTCAAGGAGAGATTTGGATCACAAATTGTCATGAGCAGTCACAACTTGTCCCCAAAGGAATGTGTATCGGGACAGTTGAACCAATCCAGGACGGTGAGCTCAACGTCATCAATGAAGACCCATGCCCTGCTGTTAGTACAGGCAACACGCTGGAGGAAACAAACGTGGAACTGTCAATAGGGCCTGGACTGACCAAGGAACAATGCCAGCGGGTGTTAGGTATACTACGCCAATTTTCGGGTGCATTCACATGTCAGCAGGGGAAAAGTAAGACAAAACGGCCGACTATAAAGCACTGTATCAATACTGGGGATCATCTGCCAATTAGCCAGCGTTCGTATAGAGTGTTTCCAGCTGAAAGACAGATAATTCAGGTGGCGATTCTGTGTCGACTATCGGCGGCTGAACAGAATCACAAAGAAAGATGTATACCCATTGCCGCGTATTGACGACACCTTAGACTGCTTGAAAGGAGCTACATACTTCTCAACTATGGACATGCAGACAGGTTACTGGCAAATCGAGGTTGACGAAGCTGACAGGGAGAAGACGGGTTTTATTACACCTGACGGCCTCTATGAATTTAAAGTAATGCCATTTGGATTATGTAATGCTCCAGCCACATTCGAACACATGATGGACAACTTGCTTCGACACCTTAAGTGGATGACGTGTCTCTGCTATTTAGATGACATTGTTGTTTTCTCGGAAACATTTGAAGAACATCTGAGTCACCTGTCAACTGTGTTGAAGTGTGTTCAGGCTGCAGGTCTCCGCCTCAATCCAAAGAAGTGCCTCTTCGTTGCCAAAGAGATAAAAATCCTAGGGCACCTAGTCAACGGAGATGGTGTCTGTCCTGATCCAAATAAAGTAAGGGCAGTCACAGAATTTCCAACTCCTCAGCACATTCGTGATGTGAGAAGTTTTCTTGGGCTGTGCTTATACTACCGACGTTTCATAAAAGGATTTTGTAAGAAGGCACGTCCATTACAAGAACTTCTGCAAGGAGACGCCAGGTTGACTAGCAAGATGGGCACTAAGACTCAAAGAGTACGTTGTCACAGTGGTATTCAAGAACGGGCACAAGCACAAGGATGCCAACTGCCTTTCGAGGAATCCATTAGTGGAACCCAACAGCATTAATGAAATTTCAGCTCTCACTGAATTAGATGACATTACAGATGAACAGAGGGAAGATCCAGCACTATTAAAAATGATAGAGGCCTTGGAGAAAGGAGAACCGACCAATGGAGAGTTCTAACTTATAAATGGAACATTGTATAAGAGCAACTATGACCCACTGGGCCCCAAATGGCTACTTGTTCTTCCAGCTCATCTCCAGCCAGCTATTCTCAAATATTTCCACTATGCTCCATTATCCGGTCATCTGGGATTCGTGAAGACCCTAGACAGAATCAGAAGCAGGTATTTCTGGAAAGGTTTCTACCGATCTGTCAAGCACTATGTGAGTCACTTTAAAAAGTGCCAGTGACGGAAGCATGTGCCGCAATTACCTCCAGGACATCTCGTACTGATTCCACGGGCTGCTCCATTCTACCGAGTTGGGATTGATCTTTTATGGAGGTTCCCAAAGTCGACAACCGGTAACCGTTGGATAATAGTCTGCACTGACTATCTCACATGCTACGCTGTCACCAAACCTGTGCAGACTGCAGAAGCTCCAGAGATTGCAAAATTCCTTGTAGAAGACATTATTTTGAAGCATGGAGCACCATGTGTCATGATATCTGATCGTGGAAAAGTATTCCAGTCAAAACTAGTATCGTAGGTAATGTCATGGTGCAACATTGTCCACAGAATGACAACTGCATTCCATCCTCAGACAAATGGTCTTACGGAACGTTTTAACAAAACGTTAGCCGACATGCTGTCGATGTATGTCGATGTTGAGCAGAAGGATTGGGATACAATTCTGCCAGTCGTGACATTTGCTTACAATACCGCAAGACAAGACACCACAGGCTTCACTCCGTTTTTCCTGCTCCATGGCCGTGAAGCTGAGACGACAATGGATACACTGTTCCCGTTCCAACTGGACGACAATCAGGATGACTATGTTAAACAGCTCATCACCAGGGTCGAAGAAGCAAGACAGGTGGCTCACAAACGGACACTGGATGCCCAGGAGAAGTATCGTCAGTGGTATAACGACAAGCACTGACCTGTTGTGTACAGTCCAGGAGATCTGGTATGGATTTTTACCCCTGTACGGAAGGTTGGACTGTCAGAAAAGTTATTGAAGCGATACTTTGGTCCATATCGTGTCATACGCCACCTGTCAGACGTCACATAGGATTATGAGCCGTCGTCGAAACGTCAAAAACGAAGAGACATTGTTCACGTCCTGTGCATGAAGCCTTACTACGATCCTGAAGAGCAGGTAGACGACAATGGCTTCTTGTTCAAGGACTTTAAGGACGGTAATGTTCCTGATGAAAACACGACAAGAACGTCTGTCATCGATAATCGCGGAGAAGGGAAGGATTCTCTTGAACTGTCATACAGAGGACCCATGATACGGTCAAGATCCAGGACATTGCAGCTGGTTCCACAGGGATCATAACAGCGGGTAGCTGTTTCTCCAGGAGAGGGAGCAATGCCAGGAGAGACGACGGACACCAACTGTCGGCGTGGCGCAGGGGATAGCGTCACACAGACTGCAGTGCAGAAGTTCGCCGGTTCAATCCCGCCCACTGGCAAAAATTTTATTTCTTTGTCATTAACAAGGTTCTACATCTTTCTTATGTTCACTTGTAAATTCTACTTGTTTCTTATCTTAACTGTTCTTCTAATTTCTGGTAAATTCTGTCTGTGTATAAATAGCAGAGCACTCTGCCTGAGAGGCAGTCAGTGCTGCGTGTATGTTGAGTTCGTAATAAATGTGCTTTCAGTATAAGTACTGTGTTTAGTTGCCTTCGAAGTCAAGCACGTTTCCATTTCAATGCAACAATATATTTGACAAAATACACTGACATAGCAGATAATCACAAAGGAAGTTTACTTATTCACTTTACTCAGTGTTCTTACTAGACTAATTAGAAGTGATATTTATATTCATGTCACTGTTAAGTGACCCAAAGTAAGGTTTTTTTTATTTATTTTTTATTTTTTATTTTTTTATTATTATTTTTACACTTTGTAATAGTTGCTAAATGTGACTATTATTCATTTTTTATTTTATTCTTAAATAACTTGATATGAACAACATTTCAAATTCTCATCTTCCTTCTAAATTATCTTTATGTCGAGGTATGATTATCATACTTCCTTATACTGAAGCTATAAAAATTTATATGTTTGGTTTTCCAGTTTAAGTCATTTATACATCTTAACACAAAAGAATCATTTCCATGAAATGTAATGTAATGTGTTGGCACTAACATCTATTTATTCAGCATGAAGTTGTAGTCATTGAACTGGAAACTGATTATGCCATTTTCTGTTTCCTTTGAAAAGACATATCTGAAATTTTCCCCATTATTCTACCTTTTCAACTTATACTCCATCACTAGTGTCATTATGAGCAACACAGTGTTAAAATTTAATATTTTTCCTTCCCATTAAACCAACACTTTCACCACTGTCTGGACTATTTATGGAATTAAGACTTGCAGCTCTTTATCTACCAGCTTATACTGCAAGAAAATACTACAGCTATAGTTATTTAGTGACTTTGTTAAGTAATTTGTAGTGAAGTAAAGAATTCATGTTTATACAACCTTAAATGAGTTATAATCACCAGATCAATTTCTAGAAAAAATATAGTAGAAAATAACATTTTTTATAATGCTGATATAATGGTCATACTTGACATACTTACTTTTTCAACGCATATGAATGGCACAGATACATTGTTTTTCACATCACAATCATCATACCAAACAGATCTCAAGTTTGTCAGAATATATGTACCAGGAGCCAACTGGAAAAGTTATTAAATATCATTTAATTAATATTATAATGTACTAAATGGGTACTATTCATTTGATTGGATAAATGGTATACCTCAGGATCATTTAAGTTCTTCACACTATTGACACATATAAAAATGCTCTCACATGGAAGGAGTTTTAGTTCTCCATCTTCAATCAAATCTGAGTTAACTATAACTTCACGGTATGACGTCGTAGAAGTGTATAACCTGCAATTACAAGGTTTACCACATGGATTTAATGTACATTTAATAATGCAGGTGCTGTACTTTATGTTCAAAATTACAATAGTAATAAATCTTATTTCAATAGTAAAGAGTACATAATTATGAAATGCACATATTTGACAATGATTGGTTACTTTTGTCCCCCCCCCCCCCCCTCTCTCTCTCACATACACACACACATTCATATGTATTGACATTAGCTGCCAATGAGCATTGAATTACATCACTGGGGAAAGTTGAAAATTTGTGCCAGGGTAGGATTCAAACCCAATGAAGATGGACCTGATTGTTTCTTCAGGGCATATGCACACCACCCTCGAATTTATAGGAATCAGTTAAATGCCATGAATAATGAGTAAAATGGTCAGGGGCACTACAGCAGTGCATGGTTAAGTTGAAAATTTGAATCTGGTAGGAGGCCATGCCATACCATGCCATGCAGACATAGATCTCATAGTGTCCAGGTGGCATAAGATTATTCAAGTTGAGGTTTGAAAAGCTCTTCAATCTCCGTGTTTGCTTACAAAATAAATTTGTTTTATAGGTAAGGTCCGCCTTGAGCAAACACAAAAAACATTTGTGTTTGCTCAAGGCGGTCCTTACCTATAAAACAAATTTATTAGGCATAAGATTAGTTTGAATACTTAGTAAGCAAGTGACCCAGCTTCAAATCATGACATGAAATCAATTTCCCCACTGATTTAATTCAGTACCCACTGGTGTAAATTCCATTACGTCTTGAAACTAGCAAACATTCTTGCACCATTATAGACACATGTTCTAGAAACATGTTTTACTTGGGCTAGGAAATATCTACTAATAAAGCAGGGAAAGCTGATCACTTAACTAAATGTGGGACAAGCAAGTGACTCTACAAAAGTTCTAAAACCTCAATTACAAAAGCTTGGGCTGGAATCCAGGCAACAAGCAAACCCACATAACACTCTCATCATCATCAAATGAGGTAAACCACTAAAGGTAAGATCTGAACTGTTGTCAAAACATAAAAAAATATAAAATGAAACATAGTGATATTTTACATACATTTTTATAAGTTTCATTTAAAACTTCCAGGCTCATAAGCCGTGGTCGATTTATAAAACTTTCCCCTAACGTTTCATCTTCGGCTGCGGAAGACATCTTCAGAGGTAGAATGGCGAACTGCGATGAGAACTTGAGGGAGCGCCGTATATATAGGCAATGTAGAGGGCACCACAAGACATCACGTGACGTCTGCTACGACACTATCTCTGGTATTGCCAACATTCTTGGCAGAGAAGAATCGATTGTCATATCGCTGGTGTAAAGCAGAAGTCCAAATTCTGTCTAATTTAACAGCTTCCTCTTTCCTGTTAAAGTTATTACGATGTTTATAGATCTCGATTGCTTCTCTATATGTGCGTGCATGATAGTGCGAAGTTTTTGAGATGACACTAGTCTCATTAAATTTAATTTCATGATTGCCATCTTGGTATACATGTTCTGCTACGGCCGATTTCTCCGTGTGCCCCAGGCGGCAATTCCTTTTATGTTCAACCAGACGAGTATTGACGCTCCTTTTTGTAGTTCCAATGTAGACTGTACCACAGCTGCAGGGAATTTTATATACACCTGGTGTATTCAATGGATGTCGTACATCTTTTGCAGATCTTAAATACTCTTTTATCTTCCTTGTAGGTCTGAAAATGGTTTCTACCCCAAACTTGTCCAGCACTTTTCCAATACGGTCTGTAACCTTATTTATGAACGGAAGAAAAACTTTCCCCTTAGGCGGTTGTTGTTCCTTGTTAACATTAACTTTCTCCCTGGGACGAAGGGCTCTGTCTATTTCTTTGGTAGAATAACCGTTCTTCTGGAAGGTGGATCGTAAATGCTCCAACTCATCTTTTAAATAAGTGGGTTCACAAATTTTATGCACCCTGTCAACCAATGTTCTAACCACACCTCTTTTTTGTCTGGGATGGTGGTTAGAGTCTTTGTGCAGGTAACGGTCAGTATGAGTAGCCTTCCTGTAGACCTTGTGGCCCAACGTCCCGTCCACGTGCTTGATTACAGAAACATCGAGAAAATTCAGCTGCCCGTTGCTCTCTGTTTCCATCGTAAATTGTATTCTGGGGTTGATACCATTCAGATGTGTTAAGAAGGCATCTAATTCCTCTGCACCGTGTTTCCATAGCACAAAAGTGTCATCGACATATCGAAACCACCTAGCTGGCTTTTTATTAGCAGTCTGCAACGCCTGTTGTTCGAACGACTCCATAAATAGATTGGATAGATTGGCCACCGCTGGACTCAGTGGACTGCCCATAGCCACTCCGTCAATCTGTTCATAGAACTCGTTATTGTACTGAAAATAAGTAGTGGTGAGGCAGTGTCTAAACAATGATACTATGTCAGGTGGAAAAATATCCGCTAAGCAAGAGATAGCTTCGTTTACTGGAATCATCATGAACAGAGACACTACGTCAAAGCTATCGAGAATATCACTATGGGCAACATTCATCTCTTTTAGTTTTTCAATGAAATGAGCCGAATTTTTTATATGGCTGTCAGTTTTTCCAACATAGGGTTGCAACAACGAGGCCAGATGTCTAGCTAACTCGTGAGTGGGTGACCCAATGGCACTCACAATTGGCCTTAGCGGAGTCTGTTCTTTATGCACCTTTGGGAGTCCATAGAGCCTTGGTGGATACGCTTCCGTTTTGCAGAGCAACTTCTTGTCGTCAGAAGAGAAGGAAGATGCTTTCACCAGTTGATTAGTCGTCTTTAAAATCTTCGTAGTTGGATCCTTCTGCAGTTTTTTGTAGTTAGCTGGGTCCAAAATATCCTTAATCTTGTTATGATAGTCCTCACTCCTCAATACGACGGTTGCATTTCCTTTATCTGCGGTGAGAACCATGATGTTGGTATCTGCGTTAATATCTCTCAGTGCCTTCCTTTGTTCGTAAGACAAATTACTTTTTGGTGGTTTACATTTACGCAAAATTCTGGCTGTTTCCATTCTAATTACATCAGCAGACTGTTGTGGAAGTAGCCTGATGCCTGCCTCAATATTTGATATAATATCTTCCGTGGGTACTTTTTGTGGAGTCACTGCAAAATTGCCCCCTTTGGCTAGTACAGAAATTTCAACTTCACTCAGAGTTTTATCAGACAGATTGATAACAGTGCGGGAATTATCGTCAACTGAATCAACACACACATTCTTCTGGAGACAAGAAAATTTCTTCTTCTGTCTATTGACAGAAATCTCTGCACTACGTTCCATGGTTCTAAACGTTAGGTTGTCAACCTTATTCCAATCCCAACACTGCATACTATTGCTAATAAATAAGTGAAGATGTAATAGCTTACTGCTAGTTTCCGCTAGTAGTCGCTAGTAGTCCGCTAGTAGTCGCAATCATGAAATTAAATTTAATGAGACTAGTGTCATCTCAAAAACTTCGCACTATCATGCGCGCACATATAGAGAAGCAATCGTGATCTATAAACATCGTAATAACTTTAACAGGAAAGAGGAAGCTGTTAAATTAGACAGAATTTGGACTTCTGCTTTACACCAGCGATATGACAATCGATTCTTCTCTGCCAAGAATGTTGGCAATACCAGAGATAGTGTCGTAGCAGACGTCACGTGATGTCTTGTGGTGCCCTCTACATTGCCTATATATACGGCGCTCCCTCAAGTTCTCATCGCAGTTCGCCATTCTACCTCTGAAGATGTCTTCCGCAGCTGAAGATGAAACGTTAGGGGAAAGTTTTATAAATCGACCACGGCTTATGAGCCCGGAAGTTTTAAATGAAGTTGACGCCGGCCGTGAAAGCTTACATTTTTATAAGTTATTTGCACAGCATACTCTTTCCAGATATCAAATCAGTCATTAACAAAGCATGTCATTCTATGAGATGTTTCATGGCTACATCACCTTGTGTGAGTTAAGGTGTGAGACACAATAGATTGTGACATATATAATGTGCGTTCAAAAATAAATGAGCTGGAGTCCGGAATGTACAAACCAGTGACAAGAGGGTAATATTGTTGAGGCAGTAATGACGTGTGGTTCCAACCTAAGAGTGGAAGTTCACAGCCTGTCACTAGAAGTCACATGTGCACATCATGTGACTATATAAAGCTATCAGCAGCATGCATCAATAGTCCAACACTGCCATTCGCATTGCAAACAGTGATATGCAGACATCAAAAGAATAGCAAAGAGGTGTTGTTCGTTTTCTGACAGTGAAAGGAGTAGGGGATGGACATTCATTGACAAATGTCACAAGTGTATGACGAACACTGCATGTCCCTAGTGAGGGTCACAGCGTGGTACAAGCATTTCAGTGAATGACGGCTGTAATTCGCCAATGATGCATGGTCTGGAGCACCAATGACATCCTCTAGCTGGATGATGCACTCATTACCCAGGACTGCAGAGTGACAGTGAAAGCTGTAGCTGCTGTGGTCAGATGATGATGTCCACTAGTAGGTGTGGGACACAGTCCCGGAAATTGTATGAGACAGCCATTCAACACCTTGTGTCACAGTGGACCAAGTGTCTCTACAGCCAGGGCCAATACTTCTAACACACAGTTATTTGTTCCTGTAATTATGCCTCCAGCTCATTTCTTTTTTAATGCCCCTTATAGTTTCACTGATACTGAGAGTAATTGTAATCTTTGAGTAAACAAGTTTAAGTGGTATTGTGTGCTTCAGGGAATACAACCATTATTGTCAACCACAGAATGTGTGCGTATGTTAATTTTAGTGTAATATTTAAGTGTTTGGGGATGATGAAGGATAAAAAGTGCGAAAAGTAGAGAGAAAGAAATGGCACACCCAAATCAATAGTACCTATGAGATTTGAAAGTTTAATTTCCTCATTCTATTCACGATAAACAAAGTCTTATGCCCTCATTCATGAGAAACATGATTGACTCCTTTCTTCAATAGCATGTTGAAAGAATTGCATCACCTTCTGTTTTCTAGTATTCTGTTGTACTTGTTATTCCTAGTTTCTGTGTACACTATGTACACAGATGATAACAAATATACTTCTCCTTCCATTTTGGAGGACAGTCATGGCCAGTAAACAATTTTAGTTGTACGGTACTTTATCTGTACCAGTGCCATCAAGATCTCTGATGGCTAAGCACTAAAAAAAGGAAATATTTTGGGAAGGTGAAACCTGAAGAGGAGTCACAGGAAAACTACTGAACAGTCACTGATATACCATAGCTTTGAGCTATCAGAATATAGTATGATAACATTTTACTGGTTAATGTATATAAAATTATTATAATGAATGTTTGGAAGTACTTACAAATTAAAAAATAAATAAAATTAGTTTTTCTTTTTTCAGTAGCAACCTGTTCAACTCTGTTTTACAGTACTTTACATTCACAAACTATACTATCAACATATCAACTATTGTACCGAATATATGTCATGCATAATACTTTCTTCAACATTTCATCATTCTTTATGTATGGAGGGGCCAAGTCAGCAATTTGAATAAGAAAACAGTAAAGCGGGAATGTCATAATGAAAGGCCGGACTGTCTTAGCGGTCTGAACATAAATTTGCACATTTAATGAGAGGAATGAAAAATAGAAGCCAACAACTAAGCCACAATAGATATTTTGGTTGCTGATAGATCACCAGTATTAAACACTGTTGGGCTTGGCAAAAGTTCTGAGAGCTGTTGACAAACAGGGTGCACTCATTCCTTGTGAGGCCTATTGAGGAGCTACTTGACTGAGAAGTAATGGCTCTAGTCAACAAAACCAACACAGGACCTGGAGGTACAGGGCACTGACCACATCCCCCTCCACACTGCATCCATAGATATCTTCAGGTGGAGGTTGACACGGCTGTCTGGTCAGTACTAGTTAGGTCATTTGAGGCCTGTAGAAGGGATTTTACAGTTCACAGTGTACAATTAAGAAGGAAGAGGAAGGAAAGGAAATACTTCAGATGCACTAGGACATTGAAACAGTTCAGTGACGACAAGTGAATATTTTAGCAGGGTTGAGATTTGAATCTGTATCTCCTGCTTGGGGCCAGCAGTCACCTTAACCTCTTTGCTACCCACACTGAACACCTTTCTGCCTAAAATTTCCACTAATTGTATACTATGGCTGTAGTGCCTCTGTTGTCCATGCACTCTTAAGCTCACCATTTTGGATTCACACATGCGGTCAGACATTATTAGTGCTTCTGCAGTGAAGTAATGAACCATACACCAACACCACATTGAAAGACATGTATATATTTGTAGAACAAATGCCACACCAATCTATATACCTGAATATAATAGAAAACAAGCACAACATGTACAGTGTTTGTTAATGGTACATATGTATAATATAACATTACTTTTTGTATCAGTTAACTTTAATTAAAATAGTATTGTATTATATGTTGACATGTACCTGAAGAGGTCACTCATATTCATGGGCTACAAATTTTCTTATATAATTATTGTCTGTGTATTTTTTGGTATTGTGACATGATTCAACTGTAGTTTGGACAAATGCCTGGGGTAACAACACCCAGTTCCTACTGCTTCATTGAAAGACATAACAACATTACTATAAGCTCCCATTAGTGAGCCAGGTCTTGTAGTGACTCCCCTCTCAATCTTTCACTCAATGCATGCTTCCCCAGTGATAAACCTGGTTTTCTTCCCACACCCCAGTCATCAGAACCTAGGGCCACCAGGAGGTGACTCATACTCCGTCCATACCTGTAGGTAGGAAAACTGGAGTCATAGTGAAGTCATAAAGCTGTTTCCCTTTTTCCATGTTATGCCTTACTAAAGCATAGCTTTAGGCGACTTTTGGCAGGCCCCATGGATAGGTGATTGCCCCTCTGAGTCCACACCACAGTAATCCCTGTTGTTTCTGGCATGTTAACAATCTTCCCATCACATATATGACTCCACATGCCAGCATGTCGTTAGGGGCCAGTGGGGGTGGACCTATAGCCCCAATTTGAAAATAATAGATTACAGTTTCAATGGTTATTAAACTGATTTCCCTTATTATAAAAGGTGTGTGTGTGTGTAAAATATTGTACTTGGTTAACTCCACCAACTTAAATGGTTTTCTGTGAACTCTGTAGGAGTTTGAGGTTATGCCATGTTGTGTATATCATGGATTTGGAGCTTATTGGGTTAAAATCATACTTTGTTAGCTTTCTCCTGCTAATGGTCACTTCTACACATACTTTATTATTACTTGTTATTGTATATCTTGGACCCACAATGTTACAGGTGTTGTAGATTGGGATAATTATATTAGGTTGAACCAAAACACTTATTTATGTTAGTATTTCTTTCTTTCACTAGATATATCTTTTGGCTAAATAGCCATTGTCAGGTGTCTGTGGTAATCAGAGGCTGTATTTTGCTTTAACTGATTTTATTATTTTTTATGTGGTATATTATAGTATCCTATACATTCTTTTAATTTTATTTTTCCAGACATGAATTACAGTCAGTTACTAACTGTATCTCATGGCTAGAAAAATTAAATTAAAAGAATATATGGGATACTATAATATACCACATAAAAATCTAATAAGAGTCAGTTAAAACAAAATCCAAAATCAAAGACACCTAATGACAGCTATTTTGCCAAAAGACATATCTAGTGGAGGCTATAAATATTAAAATATATCACAGTTCTCTGGTTCAACCTAATATAACTTTATTATTGGATACAGTATTTTATAAATTTCAGTTACAAGTTTTTAATTATCATATTTATTATTTTTCTAGTGTCTTCATACAGTACAACATAAATGAAAGTTACATAACAAAAATTAGGAACAATGCAATTGTAAAGTTCACCAACTTTTTATGTGGACCTTAGTGACAAAAATTAGCATGTCGTCATTGTTGATCTGTTACCAGAGCCCTGAATGAAAGCCTGCTAGCCAGCTGCAGTTTGACATAGGCAATCTGGCCTGGCTCTGCTGGTTTACCTGCTGTGTGGCCTGACCCAGCCTGGCCTGCTCATGGCAACACTGTGCAGGTTCCTTCAACCTTGCCAGCCCAGCTAGACCAGCGTGCCCACAGCTAGTGAGTCATGGCCATGCCCAGGCAGCAAAGCACACATCACGTAGTGCAGTATTTCTACGAAATCTTGGTCAAATTTATGTTTGTAAGTTTAAAGAACTCCCATGAACTTGGTTAATACTTGAAATTTTTCTTTGTAATGCCTATGCAAATGCAGGTTGTAACTTGAAATTTTGCCATGGAATGCCTACGCATCTGTGTCTCATCAGCATGGAAGCTGAAGAGCCTGTTTTACATGAATATACAAAGTCACAGTTGTTACACTGCACAAAGCCAACGGATTACTTCTTTTCTGCACAATATCAAACTTCCTCCCACATGCCTTTGCCATTAATACATATCCTTTATCCTTCACCTTTTGTTTCATCTATTCTAGGGACAATGTAACAGCTTCAGAAGATGAACTATACAAACTGTCTTTAGGATGCAGCTCTCTTTGAAATTACAGTATGTACCTAACAGCTGAGAACAGGGTTGACACTCATGGTATCTGTTCCATTGCTGGGACTTCATTAAAATTGCTTCCACAGCCTACAGACCTAATTGTGCACACTAGAAAACAGGCAAAGCTGCACATGTGACAATATGATGATGCAGTAATCCATATCTGGTGATTGCTCTTATACTATTCATTTGATAAAATTAATAAAATTACACATAGCTTACATGTTACAAAAGTATATCTGTAAATAAAATATGACATGGAAATGTTGTTATTAGAGCTGACAGAAAAACATCCATATAAGGGCATGAGGAAAATTCAGGTCTTTGATTGCACAAAGGGTTTAGCGGTGAGGATGGTGAGCGACACTGCTTGGTAGTTGGGATGACTTTGTTCACTCAATGTGGTCATATTAACAGTTGTTCTCTGCAGTTCTTAAAATACTTCAAGTAAAGTATTTATTAAAAAATTGAATAGCCATGGGCCAGTGTCTAGTGCATTACATTTGTTTATGAGATGCCTGAATATCAATGCAGATAGTTTTTTGATCAAACAATGTTAACATATTGAGTGTAAAATATGAAGTTATAAATAACCAACATTATTAAATGGCATTCCTTATAGTGCTATGAATATGTTCTTACACCAATTCTTACAATTACAGCCTCATCCAGCACTTCAGTACGAGCAAGCAACCTACTGCTTCCATGGCAGCAATTGGGACACAACTTTGAAGGCATAAGGTCAGTGGCTTTGAGAAATATCCTTGTGCTGTGACTGATTTGCACAACTCCAACAATGACCCAGGTGTACAGTTGCTCTGTCACAACCAGAGGCTGGGGCACATCTTGCTAATGCCATGGGAGTCATGTACTCTGCTTATATGCTTCTTATCCTATTTCTGATTGGACTTTCATTCCTTCATTCCTAGTTCTCAATCATCAATTTATTTTTAAAGCAGTGAATTCCATCATTCTAAAACTGATGCATTCTATATTGCAACTGGCATACTAACAAGGGACATTTTGACCTCTAACATGAAACCATGCTTATAATAAAAAGCAATCATAAAGAAAACAGTGGTATGGATCATTTCCATGCAAAACACTGCACTTGTCTGCTAGTGCCAGATGCAAGTTTTCCAAACTAAGATGCTACACTGAAGATATTGCCACTGAAAACAACAAAATATTGCCAACCTCTTGACATTTACTTCTTGGGCAATATAACCTCTATATTAGAAGGATTTCTGATTTTGTAAGACTACATGGTGCAAAACCACATGTGAAGATACATGATCGTTATTTCATTGTGTAACTTCACTCTGTGATTTACAATACATTTGCTGCACCTATTTATAAGCCTATGTTGCAATATGCTTTTCAAAAGCCAGGGTATTACACTGACATACCAACACCATCATTTAAAAATGTAATTAGTGTGGCTTTTGATATTGGAATGTGTGAACGTGAAAGTGATTTGGAGTGGGTGAATGTGGTTTTAGTGAGAAGCACACATTGTTCTCTCCCACTCTGTTTTAATCACTTCATCAAAACCACCACATCTGCACTTTGCGGACTAATATAAACCATTTCAGGTGTGTGCTACTGCTGTATATGTGTATATTGTGCTAGTATATGTACTTCAAGCAGAGAGTTTTAATGCTGCTTATTGAATTTGTAGTGATACCATTAAATTACATATAACTTCCTTCCTATGGTATTTATATTGTGTTACTTTGTTTCTCTCTGTTAATATTGCCGCGAGCGACCACGAACACCAACTGCCGGCGTGGCGCAGGGGATAGCGTCATGGACGGCGGAACAGAAGGTCGCCGGTTCAATCCTGCCCACCGGCAAAAATTTATTTCTTTGTAATTTACAATTCCAGAAGGTTCTACATCTTTCTTATGTTCACGTGTAAATTCTACTTGTTTCTTATGTTAACTGTTCTTCTAATTTCTGGTAAATTCTGTCTGTGTATAAATAGCAGAGCACTCTGCCTGAGAGGCAGTCAGTGCTGCGTGTATGTTGAGTTCGTAATAAACGTGCTTTCAGTATAAGTGCTGTGTTTAGTTGCCTTCGAAGTCAAGCCTACTTCCATTGCAACGTGACATTGTTTGGTGGAGGCGCCGGGTACACTGTGCAACAGCTGCATCACTGTGGCTCCGATTAGGCAACGTAAAAGCCGTCGCTTACACGGACTGGAACCGGAATACAAGGGATATAGCGAGTACATCCTTCCAAAAGTCCGTATTATCAGAAGAATGATGGAGACGAAACCAGCAATAAGCCAGCTGCACATCAGACACCCGTCGGTGTTCTCTGGAGATGTTGGACAGGACCCCAACAAATGGCTAAAAGGGTTCGACCGAGTCGCCAAGTACAACAGGTCGGATCATACGATGTGCTTGGCCAACGTTTATTTCTACCTGGATGGAACAGCTCAGCAATGGTTTGAAAAAAACGAAGACAAGTTGAATGACTGGGAGATGTTCCAGGAGTTACTTAAGAAGACGTTTGGAGACCGCCAGCGACAAATCCGCCGGCGGAAGAACAGCTGAAGAACCGGGCCCAACAACATGGTGAGCCGACACAATCGTACATACAGACTGTTTTGGCTCTGTGTAACGTAGTGAATCCGAACATGAGTGAAGCGGACAAAATCACGCACCTGATGAAGGGAATTGCAGAAGATATGTACCAAGCTCTTCTGATAAAAGACGTCGCTACGACAGAAGAGTTCATCAAGTGGTGCCAGCGTATTGAAGAGATGTAACAAAGGAGGGTTGGACGCAAGAAGTATGACAGACTCCCAAATGTAGTTCCTATGGCCGTTGTGGAAGACAAGCAGCACTTGGCTTCTCTCATACGACAAATCGTGAGGGAAGAATTACAATAGTGCATGGCAGCCGGGACTATTAGCCCAAGCGAGCATCAGATTATGGCCATGGATGTGAGCCCTGTAAGTCACGAGGTAGCCGACGCCGCTGAGGATGAGGTATTTCACACATTAGCTCCTGTCTGCCCAATCGCACCCGATGTGAAGAATGGCGTCGCCCTGCCATGACTTACACTGCAGCCACCAAAAGGCAGCCCATGAACCGACCGACGCGACCACAGCCGACTCCCCCGGTAACTATGACGCCCCGCAGAAGAACAGACATCTGGAGGACAGAAGACAACACACCACTGTGTTTCCACTGTGGACGACCTGGACATGTCGTACGCTACTGCAGAGAGAGGAGGCGAGTATTCGATGATTATTTTGCTGCAAGACGTCAGCCGTCGGAGCAGTTCTATCCAAGGCAGTCACCTGCTGATGAGTTCAGTCGACCTATGGGAAGAAGCCCATCGCCGTACCCTAGAAGAGGTCGCTCCCCGACGCGCCGCACAGAGGTACCAGCCGCTCCCCTAGCCGCCGCGCCCAGGAAAACTAAGCGAGGTGACCATCTACGGAGGTGAGGCCGCCGCAGATGAAAATCCTCCATGGACGACTGTCGCCAAGATGTCGGGAAATCTCATCGACGTCATAATCGACGGCCACCCTGTCTGGGCACTTGTTGATTCAGGAGCCTCTTTTTCTGTATTATCGGATAATTACCGCTGGACACTAAAGAAGACAATGTTCTGTGATACGGGAGCAACTGTGCTGAAGGTCGCGAATGGAAAGTACATCCATCCAGCAGGAATTTGTGTCGCAAGAATAACCATCAACAACAGGACACAGCCGTTTGAATTTGTTGTGTTAACAGAATGTAGTCCCAATGTCATCCTCGGATGGGACTTCCTTCAGGCATCCCAAGCTATCATTGACTGTGGAAGATCTGAGCTGCAAATTGAAGAAGCTGTTCCGCCAGATACACGTAATACAGAATTTTTCTGGGAAGTTATTGGTCGTTGACAATGTGACGATACCGCCGTTGACAATGAGAAGAGTTGCAGTCGCACACACAGATGACTGGTTAAATTGTGAAGTTCTTGTTGATAGTAAAAAGTTTATAAGGCTCAAAAAAAAGATTTACATACCAGCGGCTATCATAAGCATTACCGGTTGTCAAGGAGAGATTTGGATCACAGTCACAACTTATCCCCAAGGGAATGTGTATCGGGATATCTGAACCAATCCAGGACGGTGAGGTCAACGTCGTCAATGAAGACCCATGCCCTGCAGTTAGTACAGACAACACACTGAAGAAAACAAACGTGGAACTGCCAATAGAGCCTGGACTGACCAAGGAACAATGCCAGTGGGTTTTAGGTATACTACGCCAATTTTCGGGTGCATTCACACCTCAGCAGGGGAAACGTCAGATGAAACGGCCCACGATAAAGCACCGTATCAATTCTGGGGACCATCCGCCAATTAGCCAGCGTTCGTATAGAGTGTTGCCAGCTGAAAGACGGATAATTCGGGAGGAAGTGGAGAAGATGTTGCGAGATGACATTATTCAACCTTCGGAGAGTCCTTGGTCGTCTCCGGTGGTCCTTGTAAAGAAGAAGGATGGCACGTGGCGATTCTGTGTGGACTATCGGCGGCTGAACAGTATCACAAAGAAAGATGTCTACCCATTGCCGCGTATTGATGACACCTTAGACTGCTTGAAAGGAGCTACATACTTCTCAACTATGGATATGCAGACAGGTTACTGGCAAATCGAGGTTGACGAAGCTGACAGGGAGAAGACAGCTTTTATTACACCTGACGGTCTCTATGAATTTAAAGTAATGCCATTTGGATTATGTAATGTTCCAGACACATTCGAACGCATGATGGACAACTTGCTTCGACACCTTAAGTGGACGACGTGTCTCTGCTATCTAGATGACATTGTTGTTTTCTCGAAAACATTTGAATAACATCTGAGTCGCCTGTCAACTGTGTAGAAGTGTGTTCAGGCTGCAGGTCTCTGCCTCAATCCAAAGAAGTGCCTCTTCGTTGGCAAAGAGATAAAAATCCTGGGCACCTAGTCAACGGAGATGGTGTCCGTCCTGATCCAGATAAAGTAAGGGCAGTCACAGAATTTCCAACTCCTCAGCACATTCGTGATGTGAGAAGTTTTCTCGGGCTGTGCTCATACTACCGACGTTTCATAAAAGGATTTTGCAACAAGGCACATCCATTACAAGAACTTCTGCAGGGAGACGCCAAATTTTACTGGGATGAGACAAAAGAAAGAGCTTTCCGAGCACTTAAGGAGGCTCTAACTTCCACACCAGTGCCAGCCTTGTACGACGAGAATGCAGAAACGGAACTTCACACAGACGCCAGTGGTTATGGGATTGGTGCAGTGTTTGTACAAGTTCAGGAAGGTGCCGAAAAAGTGATAGCCTATGCGTCAAGAGTACTCTCAAAGTCTGAGATAAACTACTCTACAACTGAAAAACAATGTCTCGCGGTTATCTGGGCTATCAACAAGTTCCGGCCGTATTTATTCGGCAAACCAGTCACCATTGTGACAGACCACCATTCTTTGTGTTGGCTGACTAGCTTGATGGATCCATTAGGTCGATTAGCAAGATGGGCACTAAGACTCCAAGAGTATGACGTCACAGTGGTATTCAAGAACGGGCGCAAACACAAGGATGCCGACTGCCTTTCGAGGAATCCATTAGTGGAAAACAACAGCATTAATGAAATTTCAGCTCTCACTGAATTAGATGACGTTACATCTGAACAGAGGGAAGATTCAACATTATTAAAAATGATAGAGGCCTTGGAGAAAGGAGAACCGACCAATGGAGAATTCCAACTTATAAACGGAACATTGTACAAGAGCAACAACGATCCACTGGGCCCCAAATGGCTACTTGTTGTTCCAGCTCATCTCCAGCCAGCTATTCTCAAATATTTCCATGATGCTCCAATATCTGGCCATCTGGGATTCATGAAGACCCTAGACAGAATCAGACGCAGGTATTACTGGAAAGGTCTCTACTGATCTGTCAAGCACTATGTGAGTCACTGTAAAGAGTGCCAGCGACGGAAGCATGTGCCGCAATTACCTCCAGGACATCTCGTACCGATTTCGCCGGCAGCAGCTCCATTCCACCGAGTTGGGATCGATCTTTTAGGGAGGTTCCCGAAGTCGACAACCAGTAACCGTTGGATAATAGTCTGCACTGACTACCTCACATGCTTCGCTGTCACCAAACTTGTGCCAACTGCAGAAGCTCCAGAGATCGCAAAATTCCTTGCAGAAGACATTATTTTGATGCATGGAGCACCACGTGTCATGATATCTGATCATGGAAAAGTATTCCAGTCAAAACTAGTATCAGAGGTAATGTCACGGTGCAACATTGTCCACAGAATGACAACTGCATACCATCCTCAGACAAATGGTCTTACGGAACGTTTTAACAAAACGTTAGCCGACATGCTGTCGATGTACGTCGATGCTGAGCAGAAGGATTGGGATACAATTCTGCCAGTCATGACATTTGCTTACAATACCGCAAGACAAGACACCACAGGCTTCACTCCGTTTTTCCTGCTCCATGGCCGTGAAGCCGAGACGACAATGGATACACTGTTCCCGTTTCAATCGGACGACACTCAGGATGACTATGCTAAACAGCTCATCACCAGGGTCAAAGAAGCAAGACAGCTGGCTCGCATACGGACACTGGACGCCCAGGAGAAGGACCATCAGCGGTATAACGACAAGCACCAACCTGTTGTGTACAGCCCAAGAGATCTGGTATGGATTTTTACCCCTGTACGGAAGGTTGGACTGTCAGAAAAGTTATTGAAGCGATACTTTGGTCCGTATCGTGTCATACGCCGCCTGTCAGACGTCACATACGATGTTGAGGATTATGAGCCGTCGTCGAAACGTCAAAAACGAAGAGACATTGTTCACGTCCTGCGCATGAAGCCTTACTACGATCCTGAAGAGCAGGTAGACGACAATGGCTTCTTGTTCAAGGACTTTAAGGACGGTAATGTTCCTGATGAAGCCACGACAGGAACGTCTGTCGTCGATAATCGCGGAGAAGGGAAGGATTCTCTTGAACTGTCATACAGAGGACCCATGACACGGACAAGATCCAGGACATTGCAGCTGGCTCCACAGGGATCATAACAGCGGGTCGCTGTTTCTCCAGGAGAGGGAGTAATGCCGCGAGCGACCACGAACACCAACTGCCGGCGTGGCGCAGGGGATAGCGTTACGGATGGCGGAGCAGAAGGTCGCTGGTTCAATCCCGCCCACCGGCAAAAATTTATTTCTTTGTAATTTACAATTCTAGAAGGTTCTACATCTTTCTTAAGTTCACTTGTAAATTCTACTTGTTTCTTATGTTAACTGTTTTCTAATTTCTGGTAAATTCTGTCTGTGTATAAATAGCAGGGCACTCTGCCTGAGAGGCAGTCAGTGCTGCGTGTATGTTGAGTTCGTAATAAACGTGCTTTCAGTATAAGTGCTGTGTTCAGTTGCCTTCGAAGTCAAGCCTACTTCCATTGCAACGTGACAATATGTTACCTGAGGTACAGTGCAACATTTTGCATGGAAATGATGCACCCCACTGTTCTGTTTGTGATTGCGTTATTCCAAGCATAGTTTCATGGGGTTGAGAACATTTGAGGTCAAAGGTGTCCTTTGTAAGAAAGTGAAATTTGTAGACTCATTTATGCTTCAAAGGTATATGAAAATGTAGTCATGATAGTTAAAGTAGGGAAATATGATCTTCTTGTACTACCATGTTAGCCAGGATGGCCCCATCGAAGTCAAACATTTCACAGGCCACATAGAAGAGGCACTCACAGTTACTTGTCCTGACTGTATATACATTTATTGAGGACATCTCTGTGATATGAACTTAAGGGAAAGAAAAACTGCCAGACTTTTAAAATCACAACTCCTTTTCCAACCAGAATTTCACCTGGTTCTTCTTCAGAATACAGACAACTGTCGTTGATGTTGACTTTCATTTTGCTGAGGCTCAGATTCAAAATTGTGTATATCAAACCAAAAAACATCCCTTCTATGTCAAAAGATTCTTTCCATGCAGCCTACATATCCAAGGCAAACATATCTGCCCAATAAGAAATCCCTCAATACCCACACTTACTACCTGTTCAGCAATTCTCTCCTCTGCAGATCTCCTCTATAATCAGATTTGCCAAGCGGTCCATTGCTCCCATCCCAACATAAATGTTCCTACCTCGGGACTACACAGAAGCATCCCCATTGTCTTGAAAGCCTCAAAAGATTACTCAGTCTGCACTATAATACTTTCAAGTCAAGCCCTGAAAAGAGGTCATCTCTCCACACACCATCCATAGAGGCCTTTGTTGTCCTTTTACATTGGTGTGACATCCACAAAACTAGCTCCTTCCTCCCTGACGGAGAAATGAAGCTAGGTCTTTTTATTGATAATAGTCCTTTTTTTTCCTATTCCAAATCCTGTGCCACTTTCCTCAATGTCGATCTCCATCTGTCCAACGGCCAACTTCACACATCCATCCACATCAAACCAACCAACAAGCAACAGTACCTCCATCATGACGGCTGCCATCCATTCCACATCAAACGTTTCCTTCCCTACAGCTTAGGTCTTCGTGGCAAAAGAGTCTGCTCCAGTCCCGAATCCCTGAACCAGTACACCAATAACCTAATAACAGCTTTCACATCCTGCAGCTATCCTCCTGATCTGGTTCAGAAGCAAATTACCAGAGCCACCTCCTCATCCCCCCTAATCCAGAACCTTCCACCGAAGAACCCCAGAAGTGCCCCTCTTGTCACCGGATACTTTCCGGGACTGGAGCGGACATTCAATGTGGCTCTCCAGCAAGGATACAACTTCCTTAAATCCATCTTTAATGACACCCTTCCCACTCCACCGAGAGTGTCTTTCCACCGCCCACCTAACCTTCGTAACCTCCTAGACGATCCCTATGAAATCCCCAAACCACCTTCCCTACCCTCTGGCTCCTATCCTTGTAACCGCCCCTGTTGTAAAACCTGCCCTATACACCTTTCCATGACCACTTATTCCAGTCCAGTAACCCGGAAGGTGTACACGATCAAGGGCAGAGCCATTTGCGATAGCACCCACGTGATTTACCAAGTGACATGGCTGCACTGTGAAGTGTTCTATGTGGGAATGACCAGCAACAAACTGTCCATTCGCATGAAAGGTCACAGGCAGACAGTGTTTGTTGGTACTGAAGATCACCCTGTGGCTAAACATGCCTTGGTGCATGGCCAGCACATCTTGGCACAGTGTTATACCGTCCGGGTTATCTGGATACTTCCCACCGACACCATCTTTTCAGAACTCCGGAGATGGGAACTTGTCCTTCAGCTTATTCTCTCCTTCCGTTGCCCACCTGATCTCAACCTCTGCTAAATTCAAATTCCTGCCCACCATCTTTAGCATCTTTGCCTCGGTTCTGTGGACAGAGCCTCTGCCTCAAGTGATATCTCTGTCCAACAATTTGCTTTTTACAAATGTCTATCTAGTTGTGTTTGAGTTTGGATATGTGTGAGTGTGTGTATATTTGTTTACCTTCCATTTTTCCCCTAAGTTAAGTCCTTCCACTCCTGGGACTGGAATGACTCCTTTTCCACTTCCTTAAAACCCGTATCCTTCCCTTTCTCCTCTCCTTCCTTCCTCTTTTCCTGAAGAAGCGACCAACGGTTGCGAAAGCTTGTATGTGTGTTTGTGTGTGATTTTATTTGTGCCTGTCGATGTGCCTGTCCTTTGGGTTTTCTATTTTTTATATAAATTTATCCCATCAGGAAAGTTTCCTTTTATAATTTAAGAAATGTGTGTGTGTGTGTGTGTGTGTGTGGTGTCTGTTCTTGCAGACATGTCCGAAAGAACAGACACCACACACACACACACACACACACACACACACACACACACACACACACATATATATATATATATATATATATATATATATATATATATGCCAATGACTGGCAATCATCCTTTCCTCAGTGCGGAGACACTCCTAAGCCCTTATTTTTACAGGACCCAGTTTACAAACCTTCAATTTTGAGATCTAGTGGACAGGGCAGAGTTGGGAATTGGTACCTGACGGAAGGTATACTTGAGTAATTCTGTGTAGGTGTTGTGATCACTGTGTCCCTGTGGTTTACGGGTCAGCGCAACTGCCTAGAAAGCAGGAGACCTAAGTTCGAATCCCAGCTGGTTACAAATTTTCAGTCAGCTTTACCCATTTGCAGTTAATGTCACACATTTCGTGAATATGAAATATAAATAAATAAATAAAAAATAAAAATAAAGTGGGAAATCTACTAAATATCTGTGGATGAATAGGCAGAATTTAATGCTTGAGAATGCTTCAGGGTGTACTATTAATAATCATATATGTGTTGGTTGACTTGCAGAAGACACATTTTGAGTGTTTCATCACTATTATTAATGGTTAAATCTAGAATATTCATGGTATTTTCTACTTCATGTTTTGCTATGAAGTATATTTTCATCTGGATGTTGTTCATTGTACTGGAAATCTGATTTACACCTGCATATTTCAAATCTCTGGTTCATCATTAAATAAGAAATGGAACTACTGAAACATTGAATATTTACAAACAATGCTAGAAAAGGGGCTGCAATAGTTTATGAAGATAAATGAGAATACAGTCAAAGACAATTTACTTTTGTTTGAAAAATTCAGATAATGTTACCCTGTCAGTTTTATATTACAGAAATGATGTTTCAGAAAGCAGTAAGACCATTAATGAAGTTTGAAGTCAATTTGTATTTTAAAAGATGAACTCCATTAAGCTGCAGTTTTGTTTTCATACCAAACACAATTTTAATCACTTGAATCAGGTACAAAGTTTGGCCTTTGTTTCAAACAGAATATGTCCAGAAGCTAATTTAGTTCAAATTGCTATAAGCGCGTTTTTTTCTGAACACTGATGTATGTAGAATCTAATGCCAAATAAAATCTGTGAGGTACAAACAGGAAGAATTTTGAAACTTCACAAAATGTTTCCATAGGATGCAGTTGGATAAACATGAATGTGTATGGAACTATGCTTCTGGATAGAAAGTTAAGTGATTAAAATTCTCACAAAAACTATTCATTACATTTTATTTCTTGAATTTGAAATGGGGAAGTCACTGCATTTTGTCTTTACAATATGTTTAGGTTTGATTAATCCTATTAAAACAATATTTATCAAAAATGAGGGATGTTTAAAGGTGAGGTACAGACTAAAATATTTTAAACTTTAATAGCCTCAGAAATTATCTGAAGAAACCATTGAAACTAAGAGACATGGCACTAATAGTACTGAAAAGGAAATTGAAAGAGATAAGAACATTGATCACAGAATGAAACATTCACTCTGCAGCGGAGTGTGCACTGATATGAAACTTCCTGGCAGATTAAAATTGTGTGCCAGAACCAGGATTCAAACCTGGGACCTTTGCCTTTTGCTGGCAAACACTCTACCAACTGAGCTATTCCGACACAACTGACGATGCCGCCTCACAACTTTACTTCCGCCAGTACCTAGATTATTTTTAAAGTGTAGTTTTCATACATCTTGAATAACACCTGAAAAAGTTACAAGAGATCATAAAAACAGTGTGACAAACCAAAATATTGTCTGTTTGATAAACCCCATGAAATCAGAAAAAGAAGGACTCAGCCAACATTCTGATACAACACATTAGTGACAACTGGAGTGAAGTTGAAAGTTTGTAATTTTATGTTTATCTTCTTGACAGAGATAGTTGAGGATGAAGACCTAAGGAGGAATATGGATACTAAATGCTTTGAAGATGACTAAAAACTTTCTTTTGGAAAAACAAAAATTTGTATAAGAAACTAATTACCATTTGGGTAAACACTTAATAGGCTGTTTAAAAACATACTATCTAATTTTAATACTGAATGAGTGCTCACAAAATAATTATATTTTTCACATGAACAGTATGTTCTGATTAAACTAAAATAATGTTTATTTTTCTACTAGTAGAACAAAAAAAATGTTTTCAACCTTAAATATAGAATTGTTCTACCAAGAAGTGATGGCAGAATCCATTTATAAAACTTTTATTGTATTCTTTGTACACATTTTCATTTATTTGTGTCATTTAATATTCCTCAAAATGAAAGTTAAAGCACAGCTTCTTCAATTTTTCTTGTTTAAAAACAAAGAATGTACCAGTAGTTGGTGCAAAATGTAATAAGTCCACAGATTCAAGAAATCTGGGTAGCAATGAAAGGTTTCTTTACTTACCCACACCCCTTTTCTTACCCCCACACCCCTTTTCTTACCATAAGTAACTTCTTTGGTTCAAATCTATCAGTTTCTATAAAACTTTGCTTAATATTAGTTTTTTTCTCTCTCCCATAAAATTTTTATTTGTGGGCATCTTGCATTTTGAAAAGTTATTTCTCATTTTTATTTAACTGAAAGCCAAAGCTAAAGCTTTCTACAGTATGTCTGCCTATGTGTGTTTGCGTCTGTGTAAATGTGTGGGTGTGTGTGTATTTGTTTTACCTTCCTTTCCTTCCCCCAAGGTAAGTCTTTCCTCTCCTGGGATTGGAATGGCTCCTAACCCCCTCCCTTAAAACCCTCATCATTTCCTTTCCCTCTCCTTCCCTTCTGCTTGAAGAAGCAACTGGGTTGCGAAAGCTTGCATTTGTGTGTATGTGTGTGTGTGTGTGTGTGTGTGTGTGTGTGTGTGTGTTTTATTTGTGCTACTATCACCACCTGTGCTCCTGTGTGTGTGTGTATGTTCTCTTTTTGTTATAATGGCTGTGTCTGAACACTTTAATTGTGTGAGTGTGGTTTTCTTTTCTATGTTCTGTTTCTAGTACAATGATTGCTTTTATGGTGAGTTGCAGCTTATCCTAATTATATTATTGACATTCCAACAAAAACGTTCCGTTGTCAGCATCAGTATATGTTGCAGAAGAAAAAAAGCATATTTCAACCACATTTCAAAGTTCAAAAAAGGAAGAATAATTGACTAAATATGTTTCAAAGAAATCTGTGATCTTGTCAGATGTAACAAAGCAACTGTGATGTAGATCTGTAATTACTTGATGTAGGGCAGAAAGGATAGACTGACAGAACTGATTTGGACCCATCTAGTTGCACCACTACACATGATGAAAGGTACATTGTGGACTTGTCAATGATGGATTGCTCTGTCAAATCATAAATCAAATCACAACAAACTTTTGTCTGTTGTACAACAAGCAGTGTCCAAGCATACCAGTCAACATCACGAGATGAACCATGGAAATGGGTAACCAACTCAGAGATCACTGTTATTAGCAAAGATTCCCTAGTCTGCCTGCACCACCACAATAGTTGGTTTAAGGTCTGGAGTCACTGTGGTGAGAGACTTTTGTATTGTAGCTTTATGACAGAAGAGTTCATCAAGTGATACCAGCAGATTAAGGGATGCAACAAAGGAGGGTTGGATGAAAGAAGTATGGCCAACGCCCCAATGTAGTCCCTATGGTGTTGTGGAAGACCAGCATGACTTTGCTTCTCTCCTACGCCAGATTGTGAGAGAAGAATTACAATAGTCTATGGCAGCTGGGACTATTAGACTGAGTGAGACTCAGATTATGGCCATGGATGTAAGCCCTGTTAGTCACAAGGGAGCCGATGCCAGTGAGAAAGAGGTATTCAAGACATTAGCTCCTGTCTGCCCCACCAATCACACCCAACGTGAAGAATAGCATTGAACTGCTATGACTTCCCACAACCAACTCCCCTGGCAACTATGACACCTCGCAGAATAACAGACATCTGGAGGACAGAAGACAACACGCTATTGTGTTTCCACTGTGGGCACTATGGCCATCTCATATGCTACTGCAGAGAGAGGAGGTAAGTATTCGACGATAATTTTGCCTCAAGACATCAGCCATCAGAGCAGTTTTATCCCAGGCAGTCACCTGCCAATGAGTTCAGTCAACCTATGGAAAGAAGTCCATTGCCGTACCCTGGATGAGGTCGCTCCCTGATGCTCCGCTGCCATTCTCTGTCGTCATACAGTGGTGCCAGCCACTCCCCTAGCCACCAAGCCCAGGAAAACTAAGCGAGGCCGCCACAGATGAAAATCCTCCATGGATGAGACAGTCGCTATGATGTTGGGAAATCTCATTGACGTCATAATCAATGGCCAACCTGTCTGGGTACTGGTTGATTCAAGAGCTTCTTTCTCTGTATTTTCAGATAATGACTGCCACTGTTCTGTGATACGGGAGTAACTGTGCTGAAGGTTGCAAATGGAAAGTACATCCAGCCAACAGGAACTTGTGTCACAAGAATAACAATAACCAACAGGACCAAGCCATTTGAATTTGTCATTTTAACATAATGAAGTCAAAATGTCATCCTCGGAAGGGAATTCCTTCAGGCATCCCAAGGTATTATTGACTGTGGAAGAGCTGAGCTGCAATTTGAGGAAGTTGTTCCGACGTGTAAACGTAATACAGAATTTTCTCGGAAGTTAATTGCCATCGACAATGTGACGATCCCAATGTTGACAATGAGAAGAGTTCCAGTCACAAACACAGATGACTGGTTAAACTGTGCAGTGCTTGTTGATAGTAAAAAGTTTATTAGACTCACAAAAGAAATTTACATACTAGCAGCTATCATAATCACTACCAGTGGTCAAGGACAGAATTGGTTCACTAACTGTCACAAGCAGTCACAAATTATCCCCAAAGGAATGTGTATTGAGACAGCTGAATGAATACAGGACAGTGAGATCAATGTCATCAACAAAGACCCATGGTCTGCTGTTAGTACAGACTATTATGCCAATTTTTGGGTGCATTCATACCCCAGCAGGAGAAAATTAAGATGAAACGGCCCACGATAAGGCACCGTATCAATACCGGGGATCATCCATCAATTAGCCAGCGTTCACATAGAGTTTTGCGAGATGAAAGACAGATAATTTGGGAGGAAGTGGAGAATGATGACATTATTCAACCTTCGGATAGTCCTTGGTCCTCTCCAGTGGTCCTCTTAAAGAAGTAGGATGGCACGTGGCGATTCTGTGTCGTCTATCGGCGGCTGAACAAAATCACAAATAAAGATGTCTACCAATTGCCCATTGCAGTGACGACACCTTAGACTGCTTGGAAGGAGCTACATACTTCTCAACTATGGACATGCAGACAGGTTACTGGCAAATTGAGGTTGACAAAGCTGACAGGGAAAAGATGGCTTTTGTTACACCTGACAGCCTCGATGAACTCAAAGTAATGCCATTTGGATTATGTAATGCCCCGGCCACATTTGAACGCATGATGGAATACTTGCTTCGACACATTAAGTGGATGACGTGTCTTTGCTATTTAGATGACATTGTCATTTTCTCAAAAACATTTGAAGAACATCTTTATTACTTTATTATTATTAATACTTTATTACTATTTCTGTGTCGTTTACCAGTCATGACTGGACAGACTGCATATATAACAGAAAAAAAGAAAAAAAAGGAAAAACTTTTCAATTTGGACATATACAACATAAACATTATCATTTTGTCTAGTGACTTTCGTCACTGTTGAAAAATTCACCAATTGAGTATAGTGAGTGCTCTTTCCAGTCCTGTGCAATTTTCCTTTTGAATGGTTCTGGTGGCAGTGAGTTAAACATTTTCAGTGTAACCATTGGAAAACTGTCTTGTGTTCCAGTCAGACGACAGCTTGGTATTTCAATGGTCCTCTTGTTACGGGTGTCATGGTTATGTGTATCTTGCCTCGTGCTGAACTCCCCTTGGTTTTCTCTTGTGCTGATGAGGCATAAAAACACAGAATGGCTGAGGTCACAGAGTGTCAGTGCCACACTTCCTGTCTTCAAATACCTGTCTTATCTTTCTAGTCAAGTCCAGTGCTCCTGTAAATGTTGACTTTCCCTTGTGAAAACCGTGCTGTGTGTCCTGGAAGAGCCTATTTTCTTCAAAATAATTTTGCAACTGATGTTTCATTACAGACTCCATAACTTTAGCTAGGATGGGGATTATTGAAATGGAACTGTAGCTGGACACTTCACATGGATCACCTATTTTGTAGACTGGTACTATCCTAGTCAATTTCAGGAATTCTGTGTTCTTACATTTCTCCTAAATCGAAACTGATCTTCCCAAAGGTTGGATTCCACCAGTTTTTCCATTATTCTGTAAATAATTGGTGTTAGAATTTTCTATCCATGATTTAGGAAACCAATAGTTCTGTAATTTTCACAACTGTATGCACTTGCTTTCTTTAAAATGGGAATTACTATAATCTTCATGTCAGAGGATATTTTTCCTGTCTCATACATTTTGCATACCAGGTGGAACAATTCCTTCATGACTGCCTCTTGATATCAGCAGTTCAGACAGAATATCATCTTCTGTTTTCTTTTTCTTATTTGTGCAGTATAGTAGCTCCTATCTGAGCTTCCTCTACTTCGTCTTCCATTTCTAGAATACTGCATTCAAGTTTATTGCCCTTGTATATGCCCTATATATATTTCTTCTACCTTTCAGGTTTCCCTTCTTGCATAGTACTGATTTTCCATCTGAGTTCTTGATATTCATGTAGCTGCCTTTCTTGTTTCCAAATGTCTTTTATTTTCCCATAGGAGGTATCTCTCTTTCCCCTAGTTGTATATTCTTTTACAGTCTTGCATTTCTCCTCTAGCCACTCCTGCTTACCCAGTCTGCATTTCCTGAAAACCACATTTTTGAGACATCTGTACTCCCTTCTACCTGTTTCATTGGCTGCGTTTTTATATTTTCTCCTTTCATCAATTAAGTTCAATATATCCTGTGTTATCCAGGGATTTGTATTAGGCCTTGTCTTTCTACTTATATGATCCTCTGCAGCTTTCACTACTCTGTCTCTTGAGCCATCTATTCCTCTTCTACTGTATATCTTTCCCCTGTTTCGATCAATCCTTGCCTAAGGCTTCCTCTGAAACTCTCAACCACCTGTGTTTTCTTCAGATTGTCCAGTTTCCTTCTCCTTCATTTTCAACATTTTTGCAATCTCTTATGTGTTATTTTTTTGATAACACACCATTGTGACAGTTAAAAATTCTTTACTAAGAACTCATGTCCGGTTTCGCAAATTAAATTTGCATCATCAGGTGCTTATTTCATTCAGATCTTAACCATATGTTACTTTGACTCTAAACTAGCTGATCCTCATTATTATTATTGAGTTGTAACCAACTTGCCTCTAAAACAATCTATAAAATCCCTTTCTTCAAAAAGTGGGGCTCCGTTAACATGTATTAAAAACTGAATAAAATCCCATACTTAAAACAGTAAATTTTCATCAGCCAATGGCCTACCTCTGATATAAAACACTATAAACGGTATTCAGCATGAAAGCCGTGTCAGGGGTTAAAAGAAGATTAAAATCTGATAGAGCACTGACACTTTACCTCCAGAGGAGACAGCTGGTAGAACAGGCATTGTTGTTGCTGCCACTATCAGAATCTTTTATCTCCTCATCCATTTCTTTGATCTCCTCGTCATTGGCAGAGCTAGTTGGCATCTAAACTTGCATTACTGTGGTCAGTGTTGCCTTTGTGTGTATCTTTGCTACAATAATGCATTCACTATGCTGTTCATAGTAACTTAACTACATTCCTATTTTCTTATTCCTTATGAGACTTAATCATGCATTATCACAAACTGATTTTGTATTTATAATCCTGTACTCACCTGAGCAGAAATTCTGTTAATCCTGCCACTGAACGTCACTAATCCCCACATTATCTAACTTTAACCTATCCATTTCCCTTTTCAGATTTTCTAACTGAACTAACTGATTTAGGGACAGAACATCCCAGGTTCTGATCCATAGAATGCCTGTTTTTATTATTTTTATTTATTTACTTATTATTTTCATTTTTTTTATAATGAGTAGTCCCCAGCCCACCTAGTGATCCAAATGGGGGACTATTTTGTGTCCAGAATATTTTACCCAAGAAGATGCCATCATCATATATTCATACAGTAGAGCTGCATGTCCTCGGGAAGTTTAACAACTGTAGTTTCCCCTTGCTCTCAGCCATTCGCAATAACTTCGTGGCAAAGCCACATTTGCTGATGTTACAAGTCCAGCTCAGTCAATCATCCAGACTGTTACCCATGTAACTTCTGAAATGGCTGGTCTCTCCACAAATACCCATCTCCTGTGTTTGCACTTCTGGTGTGGCTATCTGTGTCGTTGAGGCATACAAGCCACCTGACCGCAGCAATATCAGTGGTTAATGAGAGTGGCACTCCCTGTACGTAATCATCAACTCCAATAGTGTCTGATGCACTGGAAGTCACACTGACAGCCGCGGTGGAGTAGCCGAGTGGTCTAAAGTGTCTCGCTGCAGAGCGCGTGGTTGCTTGCCGTGGAGGTTTGACTCCTCCCTGGGGCATGGGTGTGTGTGTTGTCCTTAGGTTAGTTTACTATGTTTAAGTAGTTTGTAAGCTATGGAATGATGACCAAGCAGTTTGGTTCGATAGATTTACAAACATTTGAACATTTTTTACACTGACAAGTGACTCTGTGCTCAATGTATATAGGGACAACATGAAACAGATTCAAAATCAAGATACTGCTCCAACTGTAATACTCACAGTCATAACTGTATGCTGCTTCTCCTCCACATAGTGTTACATAGGTGATAAAAGGAGATGGTTCACATGGAAAATTCCAACACTGGGAATTCTTTGTGCAAACAGCTCCATTACAGTTTCACGAAACACTTTCAGCCCTTTAATGCAGATGTCACATTATAGCAGCTATGCAGCCTTATCATATCAACTGCACACTGACTGGTACAGCACTGCCAGAATGAGACTTAGAAGGCACTGCAACATGCACCAATTACGAGAATACATGTAACCACACCCATGGCTGACAAGGCAGTGAGTGCCCTCTGCAATACTTATTTAACCAGCTGCATACTGCTGGTTGGCCCAGTTTGTCAGCCTCTGTACCCGTGAGCAGCAGCAAGAAGAATTAGCATTGCTATTTATGTTAACTCCACACCTGTGTAATGGCAATTTACCTACTGTCCCTCTTCAAGACTGAAGAAGCTAAGTATTTGCTTTTGTACTTCTGAATAAACTTGTACTATTAATGAGAATGTATGTTCTAGCTTTTCACCAATGTCTGCACCCTTATATGTGTGCCAGCTGCTGTTACAGCCTCCAGTAGTGAACACATCATACGGTGACAAGAATAGACATCAGTGGTGACTTACTATTATACCAATGATATGTACTATATGTGCCACTGGATATTAAGTCCAATTAAAATTATATAGTGAAATATAGAATATCAGCAATCATTGTGAAAGATGTAATAACTTTACTGGCAGTGTTAGGTATGGCCTGAACTAGTTGTCAGTGTTCCTAGAACGTAGCTTATGGTCAAAATCCTTTCTTCACAAAGCACTCTTTCATTCCTATAATGAATTATCTTATAATGAATATTTAAAGACAAAGACTATGCAATAATACAGGTACATACATTTTTACAAGCTGATAATATAATAATACTAATAGTATGAATATAGATACATGCATCAATTGGTTCTATTTAAGAATTTGTCAGTGTAGTAGAAGAAGTTGGACACTAGAAAGTCTTGAATTGATGTTTATTTGTAGCTAAATTTTTTGGATAGTTGTTGGTAGATTATTGAAAATATGTGTTCCTGAGTAGTGGACCCCTTTTTGAAATAAAGTAAGTGCTTGTAAGTCCTTGTGTAGATCATTTTTGTTCCTAGTATTGTATGTATGAACTAAGCTGTTTGTTGGGAAAAGGGATATATTATTTCTAACAAATTTAATTAAGGAATAAATATACTGAGAGGCAGTAGTTAACATTCCCAATTCTTTGAAGAGACTTCTGCAGGATGACCATGGATTTACACCACAAATAATAAGTATTACACGCTTTTGGACTCTGATAACTTTTGCTTGACTTGAAGAGTTACCCCAAAGTATTATCCCATATGACATTATGTCTTCTATGTCTGATACCACTTGTATTGTAAATACAGATTTGTTATGTCATTTCTGCAGTTCTGTGGTGTGCTCCTCTCACCTGAATTTATTATCAAGCTGTAATCCCAGGAATTTTATACTGTTAACTTCTTCTATCTGCTCTTCTTCATACTTTATGCATATACTGGATGGGAATCTCTTTCCTGCTCTGAACTGCATGTAGTGAGTCTTTTCAAAGTTGAATGTCAATGAGTTGGCATTAAACCATTTATTAATGTTAATGAAAATATCATTAGCAGACCTTTCTAGAACTATGCTCGACATGCTATTTATTGCAATACTTGTATCATCTACTTCTGGCAGTGTTACTGATGAGAGGTCATTAATGTATACAAGAAAAAGCAATGGGCCTAAGATGGATCCTTGTGGGACACCACATGTAATTTCTTCCCAATCTGATGATGACTGTTGGGTTAATTCACTAGGCCCTTGCACTGACACACTTTGTTTTCTGTTATCAAGGTACAACTTGAACCATTTTGCAGCAATTACCATGACACCATGGAATTCTAATTTACTTAAAAGGATGTTATGGTTCACACAAGTGACTTTGATAAATCACAGAAAATACCTGCTGCTTGTAATTTATTATCTAATTAATTAAGAACATTATCACTGTAGGTGTAAATAGCCTTTCGATATCAGAACCTTTCAGAAATCCAAAACTGTGTATTAGACAATATCTCATTTGAGGTTAGATGGTTGAGAAGCTGCTTGTACATTACTTTTTCTAGAATTTTTGAGATTGATGGTAAAAGTTAAATTAGTCTGTATTTTGATGGCATCTCTTTACACCCTTTCTTGAACAGAGGTTTAATATCTGCATATTTCAACCAATTAGTAACTGCTCTAGTGATAATAGACTGGTTACACAAATAACATAAAATTAACTCTGCTAATATTTCATCATAACCACTATAATGCTTTGTTTTCAAAGATTTTATTATGGAGCCACACCAAGAGCCAAAAGATATAATAAAAGCAGAATGTTCCGAATCTGTTAAATAGGTAACCTTGTCTCCATACAGGGACCATGTGAAACAATTAAAAGAGAAGTAAGTAGTATTGGAATCAAATGAGAGAAAAGACAATGTTTTATTCTTGATAAAGAAAAAGATAAAAGCATAGGAAAATAATTTTGCACTCATTCAGATCTGATAGAGATTTAATTGAAGGCAATGTTTCAAATGTGGAATCTGTAGAAGAAGACACTAAAGCATATTCTGCAATGGTATTTCCTCTGCAGACATAACACTGAAAAATTAATACAGTTCATGGAATGCTACCCTTTGCCTCATAGGTCTTTTCCATGCTCAATGATAATAATTTAATGTGGCTCAGTGGCCTGGTCCATAAACTAGTCAAAATAATTAGGAAATCATTCAAGTTACCTAGGTTCTGTAGTATTGTCTATCTGTTCTACGGAGTGGAGACAACAACATTACCACACCCAAGATAGTGGTAATAACATAAATTTGCTACAGAGGGAGTTGGTGATGACTTGTGTTTACTCTACCAAATGAATTACATGAGCAGGTGGGTTCAGATAGTGTAGTGAGATGGTAGTGCAACACAATAACAATGTGCCAGAATGAAACATTCACTCTGCAGCGGAGTGTGCGCTGATATGAAACTTCCTGGCAGATTAAAATTGTGTGCTGGAAGCGGGACTCGAACCTGGGACCTTTGCCTTTCGCGGGCAGGTGCACTACCGACTGTGCTATCCCGACACGACTCACTATGCCGCCTCACAACTTTACTTCCACCAGTACCTCGCCTCCTACTTTCCAAACTTCACAGAAGCTCTCCCAGGTTCGAGTCCAGGTTCTGGCACACAATTTTAATCTGGCAGGAAGTTTCATATCAGTGCACACTCCGCTGCAGAGTGAAAGTTTCATTCTGGAAACATCCTTAGGCTGTGGCTAAGCCATGTCTCTACCATATCCTTTCTTCCAGGAGTGCTAGTCTTGCATGATTCGCAGGAGAGCTTCTGTGAAGCTTGGAAAGTAGGAGGTGAGGTACTGGCGGAAGTAACGTTGTGAGGCGGCATCGTGAGTCGTGTCGGGATAGCACAGTGGGTAGTGCGCTTGCACGCGAAAGGCAAAGGTCCCAGGTTCAAATCCAGGTTCCGGCACACAATTTTAATCTGGCAGGAAGTTTCATATCAGCGCACACTCCGCTGCAGAGTGAAAGTTTCATTCTGGAAACATCCCTTAGGCTGTTGCTAAGCCATGTCTCCACCATATCCTTTCTTCCAGGATTGCTAGTCTTGCATGGTTCGCAGGAGAGCTTCTGTGAAGTTTGGAAAGTAGGAGGCGAGGTACTGGTGGAAGTAAAGTTGTGAGGCGGCATCGTGAGTCGTGTTGGGATAGCACAGTGGGTAGTGCGCTTGCCCGCGATAGACAAAGGTCCCAGGTTCGAGTCCCAGTTCTGGCACACAATTTTAATCTGCCAGGAAGTTTCATATCAGCGCACACTCCGCTGCAGAGTGAAAGTTTCATTCTGGAATCATCCCTTAGGCTGTGGCTAAGCCATGTCTCCACCATATCCTTTCTTCCAGGATTGCTAGTCTTGCATGGTTCGCAGGAGAGCTTCTGTGAAGTTTGGAAAGTAGGAGGCGAGGTACTGGCGGAAGTAAAGTTGTGAGGTGGCATCGTGAGTCGTGTCGGGATAGCACAGTGGGTAGTGCGCTTGCCCGCGAAAGGCAAAGGTCCCAGGTTCGAGTCCCGGTTCCGGCACACAATTTTAATCTGCCAGGAAGTTTCAATAACAATGTGATTTACCCAAAGGTATGGTATGGGGAGCCATAGACAGCCATTGATAATATCTTTATAGAAATGCCAAATGATCAAAATTATGTTATAAAACCAATAATAAGCTGCCTTTCAGACCATGACATGCAGTTAGTTTTACTAGATATTAATACTAATCAGAATATAAAATCTATCAAATCTGAGTTTAAGAGGATAGTCAGTAAGGGAAAACTTGATCATTTTAGAAAACTACTCAAAGACATGAATTGGAGTGATGTCTGCAGTGCTAATAGTATGGGTGAGAAATACAACACTTTCATAAATAATTCCTAAACTTATTTGAAAACTGCTTCTCCCTAAAACTGACACAGATTAGACCAAAGTCTACAAAGAAACCATGGATTAAAAGTCTCCCGTAAGACAAAAAGGAAACTATACCTGTCAATTAGAAACAGTTGATGTTTGATGTTTTCGATCATTACAAAACATACTGCAAGATATTGAAGGCAGTAATACTGACATCAAAACAAATGCATTATCAGAATAGGATAGTCCTTTCAGACAACAAAATAAAGACAATATGGTATATAGTAAAGGAGGAAACTGGCAGAACCGGATACAAAGAGGAGCACATAGCATTAAGAGTAGATGACAAATGGATAACAAATGTGTGCAGTGTTGCAGCAATTTTCAACAAGCATTTCTTAACCATTACCGAATATTATCAGGGTCAGGGTCAGTAACTGCTGCAAGGGAATATCTCACACCTGTGACTACAAATAACTGCAGTAATATGAGTATGACATTCACAACACCACTAGAAGTAATGTCCACCATAAAATCCCTAAAATCAAAAAATTCCAGTGGCTATGATAATATATCAACAAATTTGATTAAAAAGTGTGCTTCTGAGCTTAGTGATATTTTAAGTTACTTGTGTAACCAGTCTTTTATCAGTGGAACATTTCCTGAATGGTTGAAATATGCTGAATTTAAGCCATTACATAAGAAAGGAGATAAAGAAATACCATAAAATTTCTGTCCAATTTCACTTTTGTCTGTATTCTAAAAAATTTTAGAAAAGATAATGTACAGTCGTCTTCTTAAACACCTTACCACTAATAAACTATTATCCATGTCATAATTCGGGTTTCTAAAGGGTTCTGATATTGAGAAGGCTATCTACACATACAGTGAGAATGTACTCAATTCATTAGACAATAAATTACATGCCACTGGTATATTTTGTGACCTGTCAAAGGCATTCAACTGTGTAAATCACAATTTACTTTTAAGCAAATTAGAATATTACGGCTTAACAGGAAGTGCTGCAGAATGGTTCAAATCGTATATCTTCAATAGGAAACAAAGGGTGTCAATAGGAAAGAGAGGTGTACTGAACTATCAGGCCTCATCAAATTGGGAAGTAATAACATGTGGGGTCCCCCAAGGCTCTATCTTAGGCCCCCTGCTTTGTCTTGTATATATCGATGACCTTTCATCATTGACATTATCAGAGGCGAAGTTTCTTTTATTTGCAGATGTCATAAATATTGCAATAAATAGTAAATCAAATATAGCCTTAGAAAGATCAGCTAATGAAATTTTCATGGACATTAATAAATGGTTCTTAGCCAATTCTCTGTCGCTAAACCTTGAAAAAAACACACTATATGTAGTTTAGGACTTGTAAAAGGTTTCCTGCAAGTATATGCCTAAAGTATGACAACAAGGAAATAGAAGAAGTTGAAAGTGTCAAATTCTTGGCATTACAGCTGGATAATAAATTGAACTGGGAGGGGCATACCACAGAACTGGTGAAGCACCTAAAGAAGTCCCTGTTTGCTATGCGAATGTTGTCAGATATAGGAGATATAAAAATAAAAAAGCTAGCATATTATGCATACTTTCACTCCATAATGTCATACGGGATTATTTTCTGGGGCAACTCATCAGGGCAAGCAAAAGTTTTCAGAGTACAAAACCGTGCGTTACAGATCATTTGTGGTGTCAACTCAAGAAGCTCATGTAGAGGGCTATTTAAGGAACTGGGTATACTTACTACTGCTTCCCAATACGTTAATGAAATTTGTCGTTGAAAATATATATGTATAACGATTTTTTGGTGGTCAACTCCTTCTACTCCATTGATGAATTTCTTACCAGAAGTGATTGATTGTAACTTATTGTATATAATATTCACAAATATGAATACTGTGTTCAGTTTGACTTCAGTACAAGTTTTGTAGAGTAATGTAATCATTGTAAAAAAAAAGTAATATGCACCTAGTAAATTAGTAGTAATAAGTTTTGTGTCCTTTAAAATGTAAATATTTTTAAGATGATTGTTTTTCCTCACCAATTCCACATCCACATGGGCAATTACATTTGGGGTCTGTGGAAGGTACCTTAACACATATGCTCTCTTTTTGTAAGTATATATTGTGTATTTTGTTCTGACATGTTCTACATCCAAGAGGATACCCTCAGTTCAGATCTACTGGAACAAAAAGTACATCTAATCTAATCTAATGTAAAGGAAGGTTGGAAGTGGAACAGGTACAGAGGGAGGTGGCTGCAGCTATTGTGGTGCATCAAAGTGTAATTTCCAGGACCTGAATACGATTTCAGAGAACAGGAATCATTAAAAGAAGGCAAGGTCAAGATGGTCCACAGGTAACATGAGCAAGATATGACCATTATTTCCAGTTAACAGCCCATCAAGACAGGAGGCTGAATGCAACTCAGCTGCAACGGACCCTCCAGGTAGCAACGGAATGTGAAATATCAACACAAACAGTCTGAAATTGCCTTTGGGAATCTGGCCTCTACACAAGGAGAACTATGGTGTATGTCCCATTAAAGACACAACTAAATTTAGCCCACAGCAACTAGGCAGAGCAAAATCAGGATTGGAGTCATAAGGAATGGCACCAGGTTCTGTTCATAGATGAGACAAAATTTTGTGTTCAGCCGAATGTGGAAATCAGAATAATCCTGATTATGTTCTAGAAACATCACAATTTCATGCTGGTGGACGCATGGTGAATGCAGGAGGTAGTATTTGCAGATGTACAGACCTAAATATCATTCAGAATGGCGCTTTGACTGCTCAGAGGTATAGAGACAAAATCCTTGAATCTTTTATTGTGCCCTACATTGCTGCCATAGGAGATGGGTTCCTTCTGGTAGACAATAACGCTCTTTCTAAATTGTTATGAGTTTTTTTTTTATTGAACTGAATGGAAAGAAAGCTGTTTGTGGCCACATATAAAGCTTTTATTAACTATTTTAAACAATTTAACTGGTTAGAATCACTGTTAATTTATCCTGATGCAAATACACCATCAATGGTCTGTATCACTTTCTGTTCTCATATGCTTTTAGCAGTTTTCCTACTACTTTCAAATTAAACTGTTTGACATATTGTACATGAGTGCCACCACTGGGCATTTTCCATATTAACTTCATGATAAGCCCACTGTATGATTCAACAGCAAATCAGCCTTACAGCAGTGGTAATGAAATATTTTAAATAGTGGCATGTTGACCAAGTGTGTGAATATGCTCACATCATTGCACAATCGTAGATGCCTCTGCAGCTCTGTTTTAGGTAAATTCATTTTTCTGCGCTTATATGTTTTTCACTGCTTCTCGCTCCACTCCTTTTTCTTTGCTTTCAGTGTCTAAAATCAATAATTCCATTTAAGATTTCTAACAAATCTTTATAAGGACTGCATCTTAATGTCTTATGTATTTTCTGTGTTATTTATAGCAATCTGATGGGTTTTGTTGACCATGTCCTAGTTTTAATTATTTGAAACTGCCAGTTTGTGGCTAGCAAGGGGTTTAGTTCAACTCATCTGATGTGATGTGATATTTTCAGGTCAGTTAACATTCTATTATTTTTTAGAGGGATTTTGAACGCTAAGATTGGGATTTTAAGTTTTATGTCCCCCATTTCATTTATTTTCCAGAATTTCTGGGTGAAATGCATAAAAAATAGATAAAAAATTGCAGCTATGACTGTCTTTTATTGCTAAATCTTTTAATTTTGCCTATAATACCTCTACATCCACCATACTGGAACTAAATTATGTCCATTCATTCCAGAAGTGGGATGCTAACTATTGCTTATCTGCTCTTTCTAGCACAAATACCCCCCTAGCCTTCTTGGCCGATTAATTAACCTTGATGATCATTTTTGGCATGACATCATGATCATTAACCCTGTCTCTTCAGTGACATCATTGACAAGATCTGGCCTGTTTTTAGCTATTATGTCTAACATATTTCCATTGCGTATGGGCTGACGGTTTAGCTGCTCAAAGCAGTGATCAGAAAATGTTTTCAGCAGGCTGCTTGTCTTTATCCCCTGTAGATAATCCATAGATGCTCCAGGCTATACTCAGCAGGTTAAAGTCACCGCCAACTAATAATGCATAGTCCAGGTACCTTCATGCTACTGTGCATAAGCTTTCTTCCAGGGACTATAGCACTGAGTTGGGGGGAACCAGGAGGCCAGTAAAAACACCCTGCCATTAACTTGATTTTGCCTATACCTGTTACACACATCCAGGTAATCTCACAGTCACTCTCAACTTCGAGCTCAATAGAAAAATATTTTTATCGACTGCAATGAACATCCCCCCTCCCCAATTGTACCTGATCTATCATTGCAATATAGGTTCCACAGTTCACAAAATATTTCAAAGCTTCCTACAATGAGATTCATCCAACTCTCAGTCCTGAGGATTATTTGTGAGCAACAAATTTGCTGCAATGCAGTTAATTCAGAAACTTTTTTTTCTATACTCTGAAAATTTACCACTAACATTTTGACGGTTGAGGAGTCCTTCTGAATGTGACCTGATTTCACTGATGAGTGTTCATCAGAACTATCACCTAGTCTAAAAGAAAAAAAATGGTCTATCAAGGGGTTCCCTACGAGTCCCCACCCGATAACGCAGGGCCAGAAATCTGCAGCCACAATTATCACAGAGTCAATGAAACATTTGGTTGAGATTCTCCAATTGGCTCCAAACCAAAGGACCCTGATCCACTCTGCAAACAATGATAAAAATTGAAAGCACTGCTTGCAACCAATGCATGAGGCCAGTAGTCTTCACCAATTCTGACAGCCACCCATACCATCTGTAGGATGTCCTCAGAACCCAAGCAACTGGAATCAGTAGTTCCAACATGATCAACAACTTGTAGATGACTGCACCCTGTACACTCAATACCCACTGGCAAGACTGCCTCCACATCTTTGATGAGGCCTCCTGGCAAACATATTGAGAGTGCGCATCAGAATTCTTTCTGGCCCTAGACACTATCTTTCTGAGGATCTGCATAACATGTCTAACATTGGAGTTCCCCATCACTAACAAACTCCCCCCCCCCCCACCCCCACCCCATTTGCTTGTTTGGACCCTGCTGAAGGACCGGCCACCTGTCCACTCACAGGATGAACAGGTGATGCCACACAGCCAGCTTCCACTTAGCCCTCCGCCTTGAGTGCTACCTACCACTCACCCTGCGGCGAGGGCAGATCAAGTGCATCTCATTCATATGAAGGTGCCAAGGTATCAGAGGCTGTGGGTGACCCATGTGACATCTGAGGTGCCCCATGCAACACACCAGACTCTCTGCCACCGCCACACTCCAAATCAGCAGCATGGAGACAGCTGACTGTGGCCAAAAGCACATTCAGTTGATCGCAATTAGTGACTAACTCCTCCTGCATTCACACATGGCACACACACACACACCCTATTCATTCTACCACTGCTACGGAAATACCTAAACAATGAAAACAAAATAAAAAGTAGCTAATGCTTCACTAATGGTGACTGATAGCAGACTGAGCTGTGATAAACTGCTCAAACCAATAGACTAATGACTATAGAACAATATGTAACACTATGCAAAAATAAAGCTTTTTAAAACACACAACTCAAAATTTAAGACTGACTACTGACTGAATATTAGAAATTTTAAGGAAAGAGAAGTAACAGGCAGTTTTCATTGTCAGCTGCCTCAATGTACCTGTCACCAAAACCTCCAAGGCTCACTGTTTCCAACTACAATGCAAAACTCTTTCTTGTATTCTATTCCCTGCCAGTTTTTTTCTATGCTCCTCTTGTTTTTCCTTTTCCCATTTGCTTCTCATCACAAATGTATCCATACTCATTTTTAATGTTCTTAATATGACACTTTAGAATTATAGAGACACTAGAAGTATGGCATTGTTATGGCCACTGTAGATAGTCTTATTTTCTTACAACATTCTTGGGTCAGCTTGCTAAATTTCACTAGGTAAACGGGTATGAAACAGAAGACAAATGTCTACAGATATTTTTATTGACTAAGTGCACCAAAAAGCCCACAAGCTGCGATTTTATATTCTGAAATTGGCATGCTAGGTATCAGCTACTAAGTGTTCATCAGAACTATTACCTTGTCTAAAAATAAATAAATAAAATTATAAAAATAAAAATCTATCAAGGGGATCCCTACAATTCCCAACCCAATAACGCAGGGCCAGAAATCTGCAGCCATAACTGTCACAAAGTCAATGAAGCCTTTGGTTGAGATCCTTCAATTTGCTCCAAACCAAAGGACCCTGATCCACACTGTGAACAATGCTGAAAATTGAAAACACTGCTTCCAACCAATTCATGAGGCCAGCAGTCCTCACTAATTCCACCAGCCACCCGTACCATCTGAGGATGCCCTCAGAACCCAAGCAACAGGAATCATTAGTGCCAACATGATCAACAACTTGTAGATTACTGCACCCTGTACACTCAATACCCACTGGTAAGATTGCCTCCACATCCTGGATGAGGCCCCCTGGCAAACATTTTTACTGCTGTCTATGGTAAACTCTGAGATTAAGTATTTGAAGTCAATAAAATAAAATAATAATAATTATTATATTAACACCAACAAAAACAATCAAACAAAAGTGTAAAGCTCCATTGTACAACTTCTCCTTACATTCTTTCTAGCTTAGTTCCACAAAGATTATGTTGCCAGAGCTGCTATCACTGACAGAAAGCTTGCTATACCACATGATGTTTATAAGGTATCGTATCTCTTGAGTAGGCTGCTCTGCCATTTGTGACTGGTTGGTGTCCCAAAGTGTGGCAGCAGCTACAGCAATATGTTTGTTAAATCACACCACCAAACATGTTGCACCTGCACTTCCATTTAGGAGAGTGTGGATTTTTTTGTTCAGACTCCAAAAGGCAATAGAAACTACAAACTACCATCATTTTGAAGAACAGACAATGTATGAAATAGTAATTTCTTGCATGTACATTTGCAGACATCTCACCACTACCTCACTATTCCAAGTAATAATGTATCATGCACAAAGAGGAAGAAAGAAATATTGGGGTTTAATGTCCCTTTTACAGCTTGGTCATATGAGACAGAGAACAAGGTTGGATTATTTTTATGAGGATGTGTCCTTTCAAATGAACCATTCCAGCATTTGCTTGAAGCAATTTAGTGAAATCATGGAAGATTTAAATCTGGATTATCAGTGGTGGATTTGAATGACTGTCCTCCAGAATGCAAGCCTAATGTACTAACAACTGCATCACCTCACTTGGTTAGCATGCACAGCTGTCAGCTTTGTAAGTGCCTGACTGCTAGGAAGTGTGTACAGAACTAGACTCAACCTGCAGGATAGCAGACACTCAAGGCATTTCAAAAGAGACTAGAAAGTAATAACTGCATAAGTAGATTTCTTCTGTTATTGTTTCTAAGTCCTCATTTATATTTCAATTCAAAATAAGTTTCTGGTACTTCATTTTTCTAATTTACATGTGCTACATAATACATAGCATATATTCAACAAATATAATTTAAAGAACTGTGCTTGCACATAGAGGTCCAATTAACCAACATACAGCTATGCAAACAGTGCCAGCACAAACCTAACTGCTGCCCTGTGTGAGTTGCAAAATTGCCATTCCCTCATTAAAAAAATAAACAACATTGTCTAATGTTAAAATCAGTCCATTTATTGTATGACAGTTCTGCTGCCACATGTCTTCATAATATATATATATATATATAATAATGGAAAGTCCAGGTTGGAATAAATAATATAATGAGGACAGTTACAACTCACCGCAAAGACGTGGCGACGAGATGCGACAGGCACATACAAAAGACACACACATACAACACATTCAGCTATCGGCCATGGCCTTCTTCAGAAATAGAGCACTCACGCAATCACACAGGCACACAACACAGTCATACAACCATCACCTCCGACTGCCACACTTCGAATCACGCTCTGCAGCGAATCGGGGACGGGAGGGGAGGGGAGGGGGAGGGGATAGAAAGGTTACGTCACGGTGGTGGGGATGGGTTAGATGGGAATAACGAGATGCAGCTTAGGAATGGAGTGGGGAGGCGGGTGAGGGGAGAAAATAAAATAAAATAAAGTAAAATAAAATAAAATAATATAATATATATATACGGGGACGGGAGGGGAGGGGAGGGGGAGGGGATAGAAAGGTTACGTCACGGTGGTGGGGATGGGTTAGATGGGAATAACGAGATGCAGCTTAGGAATGGAGTGGGGAGGCGGGTGAGGGGAGAAAATAAAATAAAATAAAGTAAAATAATATATATATATATATATATATATATATATATATATATATATATATATATGAAAATTCATGCACACTGCAAGTGCACAAGACCACATACACACACATACGCACGCACGCACGCACACGCACACTCACGCACACACACACACACACACACACACACACACACACACACATACATACATACATATACACACACATGATCACACATTCACACACCACTCAAATCAGGCGAGGTTTGGGATACAGAGGTAGGAACTGTAAGGTATGGAAAAATATATATATAGGGAAATTATCGTAGGTTGAGGCCTGGTTGATTTCGGGATCGGAGAATGTATTGTAGGGATAACTCCCATCTGTGCAGTTCAGAAAAGCTGGTGGTGGATGGGAGGATCCAGATGGCCCGGGTTGTGAAGCAGCCATTGAAATCAAGCATGTGCTCCGCTGCATGCTGTGCCACAGGGTGGTCCACCTTGTTTTTGGCCACAGTTTGGCGGTGGCCATTCATCCTAATGGACAGCTGGTTGGTGGTCATGCCAATATAGAAAGCTGTACAGTGCTTGCAGCACAGTTGGTAAATTACGTGGCTGCTTTCACAAGTGGCCCGGCCTCTGATGGGGTAGGATAAGCCTGTGACAGGACTGGAATAGGAAGTGCTGGGTGGGTGGATTGGACAGGTCTTGCAGCGGGGTCTTCCACAAGGATATGATCCCTGTGGCAGTGAGCTGGGTTTCGGGGTGGCATAAGGATGAACAAGGATGTTGTGAAGGTTGGGAGGGCGACGGAACACCACTTTAGGAGGGGTGGGAAGGATCTTGGGCAGGATGTCTCTCATTTCAGGGCATGAGGATAGAAAATCAAATGAGAGACATCCTGCCCAAGATCCTTCCCACCCCTCCTAAAGTGGTGTTCCGTCGCCCTCCCAACCTTCACAACATCCTTGTTCATCCTTATGCCACCCCGAAACCCAGCTCACTGCCACAGGGATCATATACTTGTGGAAGACCCCGCTGCAAGACCTGTCCAATCCACCCACCCAGCACTTCCTATTCCAGTCCTGTCACAGGCTTATCCTACCCCATCAGAGGCCGGGCCACTTGTGAAAGCAGCCACGTAATTTACCAACTGTGCTGCAAGCACTGTACAGCTTTCTATATTGGCATGACCACCAACCAGCTGTCCATTAGGATGAATGGCCACCGCCAAACTGTGGCCAAAAACAAGGTGGACCACCCTGTGGCACAGCATGCAGCGGAGCACATGCTTGATTTCAATGGCTGCTTCACAACCCGGGCCATCTGGATCCTCCCATCCACCACCAGCTTTTCTGAACTGCACAGATGGGAGTTATCCCTACAATACATTCTCCGATCCCGAAATCAACCAGGCCTCAACCTACGATAATTTCCCTATATATATATTTTTCCATACCTTACAGTTCCTACCTCTGTATCCCAAACCTCGCCTGATTTGAGTGGTGTGTGAATGTGTGATCATGTGTGTGTATATGTATGTATGTATGTGTGTGTGTGTGTGTGTGTGTGTGTGTGTGTGTGTGTGTGCGTGAGTGTGCGTGTGCGTGCGTGCGTGCGTATGTGTGTGTATGTGGTCTTGTGCACTTGCAGTGTGCATGAATTTTCATATATATATATATATATATATATATATATATATATATATATATATATATATTATTTTACTTTATTTTATTTTATTTTCTCCCCTCACCCGCCTCCCCACTCCATTCCTAAGCTGCATCTCGTTATTCCCATCTAACCCATCCCCACCACCGTGACGTAACCTTTCTATCCCCTCCCCCTCCCCTCCCCTCCCGTCCCCGTATATATATATTATATTATTTTATTTTATTTTACTTTATTTTATTTTATTTTCTCCCCTCACCCGCCTCCCCACTCCATTCCTAAGCTGCATCTCGTTATTCCCATCTAACCCATCCCCACCACCGTGACGTAACCTTTCTATCCCCTCCCCCTCCCCTCCCCTCCCGTCCCCGATTCGCTGCAGAGCGTGATTCGAAGTGTGGCAGTCGGAGGTGATGGTTGTATGACTGTGTTGTGTGCCTGTGTGATTGCGTGAGTGCTCTATTTCTGAAGAAGGCCATGGCCGATAGCTGAATGTGTTGTATGTGTGTGTCTTTTGTATGTGCCTGTCGCATCTCGTCGCCACGTCTTTGCGGTGAGTTGTAACTGTCCTCATTATATTATATATATATATATATATATATATATATATATATATATATATATATATATATATATATATATATATATTTTTTTTTTTTTTTTTTTTTTTTTTTTTTTTTTTTCAAAAATCTCAAAAATTTGTTGACAGATTTATTGCCAACTATGAACCACCCTGGCTTTGCATGTGTGGAATTTATATTCTGAATCTATAAAAAAACAATGTGTATATGTATTTTATTGGTTGATATGTTCTGCAAATATGATTAAACACAATGTATACCATGTCTATACAATCCTCAGTGTGTTTAATTCATATTTTCATACTAATATATCATTCTAACTTATATGAAAAAGTTTATGTCTGGCACTAGGAATGACAATAGTGCCCCTGGCAGGGACAGAGTCAACCATAGTAGCACTATCACATGAACAGTCATGGAAGCAATGCTAGCATTCCAAGTGGCAACACTGCAGTTACAAAAGAGTAGCATGTTGCAAAATTTTAGCACTTTCCTCACTAGGGGAGCAACTGTTAATCCAAGAGCCAGATGTAAACTTCTATGTGTATGTTATTAAATATCTTGATCTGATCACTAACAAACTTCACAGTATCACTTACTAGACTAATCTGAATATTTAGGAAAAAGTTAATCCAATTTGCTCCATTCGTCTTGGACTCTATATTTTTACATCTCACTGATGGAGTCAGAAGGACATGAGCTGCATATTTCTGAAATGTAAAGGCTTCCAGAAATTTCCATTATAAATTTCAGGCACTTGTATAGGAGAGTGAGTACATATTCTGATAAAGACCTCATGTATGGAAATGTCATCCAGTGACACTACGATAGCTTCTGTATCTTTGTCACTGTAAAATAAATCTCTTCTGATGTATACCCTTTTCTTTCCTTATTTTGAGAGGAGATAGCATGGACTATAACAAAAACATCTAGTATACATGAACCCTACAATGAATACCATAAGATCCATGAGCGCTTGACTAGTAGAGATGGGTAAACAGTAGACAACCGAATATGAAGACATCCTCAGAGCTTTAACGTATGCTTTTTAGAGCTGATATTTACTAGACATTTTGTTCTTGTATTGTTCATATTATGTCCTTCTAAAATATGGAAACCAAAGAGCTTGAAGAAGTGCAGAGTTAACTCTTCAAGCTTTCCAAGAGATCTAATGACATATTGGGTTGTCGGGTGGGTTGCTGTATAACAGTGTTGAATTTGTACAATACTTCGGTTACATAGCTCATAACATTCTCCAGGTGTGTCCTGAGATTGCTCCTTGAGTAGTTCTGGTCCAGTATTTATGTCTGTGACCTTCCTCCTGCTACCTCTACAATCCGTGTTCATTCACTGTGATCTGTTACAGCTCTATATTTTCCTTTATGGTCCACGACCATCAGACCTGCTCCTGGTTTCTCCAACCTCAGACTAATGCCTATGCGGTCTGTGCCGCTTTCCGCAATTTTCTGGAGTGATGTCAATTTATTCGGCATTGACTGTGGTTCTGAATGCTTCCTTTGTGGTCCACGCCTATTGGAGATCCCAGGAGCAGGCCTGATGGGCACAGACCATATAGGAAGCACTTAGAACCACAGCTGACACCAAATGATTGACAATGCTCCATCAAATCTCAGTGTGTGGATATGGACCACATAGGTGTCAGTCCAAAGTTGAAGAACACAGGAGTGGGTCTGATTGGTGTGGGCCATAAAGGGAACACCTAGAGCTGCAACAGATCACAGTGAATGGGTGCAGAATGCAGAGGGAACAGGGGGAAGGTCACAGATATAAATACTGGACCAAATCCACTCAAGGAGCAGTCTCAGGTCATATCTGATGAAGGTTACAAGCTACTGAAATATTTTGCAAGTTTGATAATGTTATCCAGCAGAACACCTGACAACCCAAGATATTAGTATAGATTTGTTTCACAGTTTCAAAAAGTAAATAAATGCTCATACCATCAGTGGATCACATTCCCAGACGTAGTTTCCTTATCAAATTATGTATTCATTCCCCTATAAAATACATGAAGTTCATACTGAGAATTTTTGAACAAGCTGTATATATGGGTAAGAGTAGTTACCATATACCAGGAATAGTTCTTGATAAAATTTAGTTTGAATTGTTAGATGGTACTCTATTGAACTTTCAGTCAGACAGATAAGGGAGCAGGATGTTATGCATAGTGAGATGAGATGAGGAGGAGATAAAGGGAGAGAGATATATGGAAGGGAGTGGCTGAGAAGATGGGCTAAATACTGGTATCACTTGAGCTTGTCACTTCAACAAGCTGTATCTCAGTGAGACGAACTGGTGTCATGCATCAGTGAGGCTCTACTCAATTAATTTTCATCACTTTCTTTTGAACTCACTGATAAAAATGCAGCATGTAGCAGAAACTATGTTATATGTACTAACATCTGAAGATATAAGGAGAGGATTTCTTGTGACTACAAGTAAATGGGATGACATTCTTTTCAATTATCATAACGTTTTGCTTTGTAATGCTAAAATTAAGAATGTAATTGAAGGTAAATAAAAATATATTAATGTGCTGCACCATGCTCACTCATCAGAAAGAATAGAGACTTCAACAAATGTCATCCTCATCACATATTAGCTCTTTCATGTCTGATTATTCAGTGCTAAGGGACTGGCCTTCATCACTGAATCAGTTCACTTTTCTTGAATAGAACCAAATGATGCATTTATCTGTATTCATACTATTAGTATTATTATATTATCAGCTTGTAAAAAATTTATGTACCTGTATTAGTATTATATTACCAACTTGTAAAATAAAAAGACATGTTCCACATCTACGAGAATCTCCTCAACACGAATCTATGGAACTAACCAACTAATCTAATCTACTTTATTTTCCATCCTAGCTATTGGGAAGACACATACTTGTTTGCCTTTACCATGACGAAATGGCCGTGTGGTCTAAGGGGCCGTGCTATGACTGCAAGGCTGCTTCCAACAGAGATGCGAGTCCTCCCTCAGGCATGGGTGTGTGTTGTCCTTATGTAAGCTATTTTAAGTAGTTTGATAAGTCCAGGGACCAATGACCTTATGTCTACAAATATTTGAACATTATTTGCCACCATTCCAGTTTTCCAAATAATACAAGTAAAATTTTCCTGTCTTCAACCTTGGAGAAGGAAAAGTCTAACTGATGAGCAAAATGAACGCACAATACTAACTGAACTTAGGGTAGCCAGATGGTCAGGATTATTCTGGATTCTCCTGAAATTTTATACAATGTCCAGAGTCCCAGCTTATGGTAAAGTTTGTATAGCATAATAATTTCAGTTTGTCACACACTTTTATTTGTTTCATTGTCAAACAGATCAAATATAAGTCAGTTGCATCTGTAGAAAATACAAAGTGAAGTTGGTGTTTGAAGTACACTGCCACTTGTGGGAATTGCAACACCAAGAAGGAAACACATGAATTCAATGAATTTAATACCACAGGTTAGAAACTGAACTGGAACATTAAAATTGTGCTCTCAATTGTGGGACTCAAACCTGGGACCTTTGCCTTTTGTGGGCATGTGCTCTACCACTGAGATATCCTGACATGACTCAAGGTCTCTCCTCACAACCTTACTTCTGCCAGTACCTTGCCTCCTACTTTCCAAACTTCACAGAAATTCTCCTGAGAACCTTGCAAGACTAGCACTCCTGGAAGAAAGGATATGGTAGAGACATGTCTTAGCCACAGCCTAAGGGATGTTTCCAGAATGAAAGTTCCACTCTGCAGCAGAGTGCTCACTGATATGAAACTTCCTGGCAGAACTTCTGTGATGTTTGGAAAGTAGGAGACGAGGTACTGGCAGAAGTAAAGTTGTGAGGACAGACTGCAAGTCACGTTGGGATACCTCAGTGGTAGAGTGCTTGCCTGTGAAAGGCAAAGGTACCAGATTCAAATCCCGGTTCTGGCAAACAATTTTAATCTGCCTGGATGTTTCACATGAGTGCACAGTCTGCTGCAGAGTGAAAGTTTCATTCTGAAGTCACAAATTATTGCCTTTTCATACATGTACATGTCCCCTGAGCCCTACTATTCAATATGTCATGTGGCCACCATGTGCTGCAATTAGAGCTGCTATATGCCAGGGGTGGCCAACTTCATTGTACCCAAGATCTACCGTTCACTGATAAAACCCTGTGCGATCTACCACTTAAATCCTTCTTCAAATTTTAAATCAAAGAGTATATTCCAATGTACAGTTATGTAGTATTTATTTTTATTAAGAGTATGTTATGCTCTCTACCACTTACATAAATCTTGAAATTTTAAGTTAAACAGTATATTACAGTATACAATTATGTAGTATATTAATTTTATTAAGAGGATTAAACTGAAAATTATTTTTTCTGCCACTAATACACTTCTAGAAATTTCAAATGAGACCTTATAGTTCAGTATGAAGTTATGCAGTATACTTATTTTGTTAAGAGGAAAAACTTTAAATAGAAATCTATTCTTTCTGCCATTACACATTTCTTGATAATTTAAATAAAACAGTATAGTTCAGTTTACAGTTATGTAGTATTTTTATTTTGTTAAGAGGGATAAAGTTAAATTGAAAATTATTCTTAGTAACTACATCTTCATTTTAGTGTGTGCACTGTGTTTGAGGATCTTCTGCCAGGTTAGCAAAGTCAGGTTTGTAGTTGTAAATTGCCAACCTTAAAGAATCCAACGTGTGAGTGTCTGTCAAATGAGAATGGTGTCTACTTTTTGTTTGTTTCAAGTAGCAAAATGCTGATTCACACAAATATGTTGAACAAAAAGACGAATTCAGCTGTTCAATACATTTCTTCAAACAAGGATATTTCTTGTTGGAAACCAATGACCAGAAATCCAGACCAAAAATGACCTTGATTTTAAAAATATATCGCAGTGCAGAGTAACAATTTCATTTTGCAGTATTGATGGGTCCATTTGAAATGTGTCTACAAATTTATTATCAATTTCATAGATGTCACTATGATCAATGGAATTGTTAAATGGTAACTGATGAATTCCACCAAATTCTCATTTTTTTTTCAAATCCCTGAAATGAATTTCACATTAAGGTACCACTGCCTTAATTTCTGCCCTGTACTTGTCAGGAATGCAATTGTAGGTAGCATTTTTTTCCATGTTATCCTTGATGTTTAAAAATTGTTGAAATCTTTTCTTCTCAATGTAACGTATCATTGACACTGTTTAAAATACTGTAATAGAACTCATAATTTCTGCTACTGTTTTATTCTTGCCTTATAGTTCCAGATTCAATGTGCTCAGTTTTCTGGTAAAATCTGTTAAAAATTCTGAATCACATTGCCAGTGTAAATCACACAGTTGCTGATAATCATCACCTCTCTCTTTAAAAAAAAAAAATATTATTTCATCCAAGAGATCTTGAAACCTTTGTAAAAACTTGCTTCAATTCAGTCACCTCATATCAGTGTGCAATGCGAAATCCGGATCTTTCTCTTCTAATTGCTGCTTAAACAACCACCTTTGAGGAGATGTTCCTTTTATGGAATTTACAATCTTGAAACAAATATCCATTACATGTTTTGCATTTAATCACTTACTAGCCAGTACTTGTTGATGAATTATGCAATGGCAGCTAATGAAATCTGGAAAGTGTTCGTCTTTGTGGCAAAGAGCAATAAAACTGTTATGAATACCTGTCATTGCAGGAGCTCCATCAGTTGTCACTGATATGAGTTTGTACAAAGGTAGCTCAATCTTGTTAATATATACTTTGAATTCTGTGAAGATGTCAATGCCCTTAGTGTTTCCTTTCAAGAAAATCATAGTTATCAGTTCTTCTTTTGTTGAGAAATCATCAAAGACCAGCTGAATAAAAATGAGTAACTATGCGGTATCAGTGATATCTGTTGATTTGTCAAGTTGTAGCAAAAAAGCAACACAGCGGACGATAGCTCTCTGAAGTTGTTGGTTAATGTTTTCACTCATTGTTTTGATATGGAGCATCACCATATTTTGAGACACCTGTAAACCCTGAATAGCATTTTTAATTTCACTTTTATTTTTGAAATTCTTGAACAGGGAATATGATACTTTTTTAAAAATTTCCTTGATGTATTCACCATCAGAAAAAGGTTTGCACTTCTGTGCAATTCTATAAATCACTTGGAAAGAAGCTTCAGTTGCAGCCTAACTGTGTTCAATAGTCTTAGAAAACATGTTTTCTTGGACTGCTAATCTTTATTTCAATGCTTGCAATTTACTCTTTCTTATTTCGCTGTTGTGGAAAGTCTGTCTGATACATACTGTGAACTGTGTTAAAATGTCACTCTAAATTTCCTTTCTTCGGTATTGCCACAGAAGTATTGCATATTAAGCAGCAATACTTTTCTTTCACCACAGTAAAGTAGTTCAGTTCCTATTCATGATGAAGGCGATAGATTTTTTATTTCTTTGGAGCACTTTTTTTGAGGATCTACAGAAGTAAAATTAAAATGTCACAAACATAATTCGTATAATACTAAAACTAATTGTGTATTAAATTTATTTTTGTATTTACACTTCTGCTCAAGTGGGGTGATTTCGTACAGTATGGTTTATCTTCTCTCTCCTACTACACAGCAATGAATTGTCACTGTCACCTCTGCAGGCTGCTTATTTTAAGCAAGTGTATTTTCCCGACTTGTATGTTGGTCCGATTGTTTACCTAAATATCTGCGTGGCAAACAGTCTGACTGTTAAAGGTTCATGCACTATTATGAAGAGGAAACATTCCATTGTTGCGGCCATGTGGAAAAGTATCGTATTACTTGAGCTCTCTAGTTCCGGATCAGCAGCTATCGGCAGAATCTGTTTGAGTTCAGGTCATGAATGCTTTGTTTCTGACCCACTGTTGATCTCAGCAATCCAATACAGAACACTGTGTACCATACATAGGCATTACGCATAGATTTTATTGTCCATGCTGTATTGTTGCAAATAAATATCATTAGTCATGAATGAAGAAGTGCTTCCAGCCGTATACACTCCTCCAAGGGAAAGTGGTAAGACATTAAAGAGTGGAGCTAGAAAAATTATGAACAGTCTCACTAAATAAATAAGAGCTGGTCCACCTTCTCTTTCTCAGCTGATGAAACGAGCTTTGGCATATACAGGAAGTCACCTACCTATCAAAGACTATACCACAAATCTTAAAAGCTTCTATTATGCCCCATGTCTCTTTGTTTTTACTGTCGCAGCACAGCCACAGCCAGGGGGAAGGGGATGAATTGGATCAATTCTCCCCACTCCCCCTCCCCGAAATACTCAAGAAAAGCCTCACTATTCAACTACTCCTGATGAAGTTATTTAAAAATATGTTCAAGTTGCTCCCTGGAAATTTGCATTTAATAAAATGTAATATTATGTAAAGTGACCAGACGTCCCATGGGAAATCACAGTTTTTCAACCTGTTGCACATGATAACTGCATATAAATCAGCAAATACTATTCCTTTTTTTTTTTTTTTTTTTTTTTTTTTTTTTTTTTTTTTTTTTTTTTTGTACTGTTCTTTATCTTCCATCGTATGTACACATCCATAAAGAAAACACAGTCAGATTCTGATGTTCATAACTGGTTTGCCACAGCAGAATAGCCATGTGCATCAAGGTTTCCAGTGCAATGCGTGCGGCCGATTGCCATTGGTGGGTATAAGTCCACCCTCGGGCATGGGTGTTCATGTTGTCCTTAGGATAAGTTACTTTAATGGAAGTAGTTTTAAGCCTAGGGACTAATGAGCAATGCAGTTAAGCCCCATAGATTTACAAACATTTGAACATAATTGGTTCCATTCATTAAGTGTATGTTGGTGACAATTACCTGGACCAGTCTCCCCTCCCCCTCCCAACAAACTCTCATATGGGCGTTCTTGCTGAGAAGTGGCCCATTTTCAGCTTCAGAAAATATGGTGACTTTATATTATGTCTATTGAAATACACATGCACCTGCAAATTTATTTCTGTTGTAATGCCTTACAAGTTAGAATATATGTCATAGAGTACATGCAAGCAGTCTTGGCCCCTGTCTGCGCAGATGGCACGGTAGAGAAGGGAGCAATGGCAGTGGTGGGGGCTGCCTTGCAAATGAGCCATGGCGCATTGGCTTAAGCAGGCAATGTGCAACTAAGGTGCCCACCCCTCAAAACAATAACATTTGGCACACATTTGAACACTGTCCCAGGCAGTACCAGTACCAATACCAACGCATGTTGTATAAATGAGTTGCAGACCTACTCTATGGTACTGGGACATCAGACAAAATATCTGAAGATGCCCTAACAGGCAAAACGCATCATGAATCAAAAAAAATTTCCTACCAAGACGCTATTTTATTCCATGAGTCTATTGTTTGGAACTGCTCCCTCCCACTCCTTCCAGAAACAAAATTCTGACTAGGGGCCTGTATTGCAGGTACTGCGACCGTGGCAATACATAGCATTTGTTACGGCCAACAGATGGTGCCCTGAGTGCTGTTAGGAACATATTTTATTTGTGACTGCAAGCATGTTGGCAGCACTGCATTACATAGTATTGGCCCCACCTGCCTCTCAGCCATACCTGCAGTCATAATTTTATTTCTGGGGGAAAGGGGGGGGGGGAATCAGACAGTAATGATTTGTATTCTAACTTGTAAAGTATTACAACATAAGTATATCTAAAGGTGCACATGTACTTAAGTAGTGATAATATTAGATTTTATTAAATGCCGATGTGGACAGAGCGAGCTTTGTCTACTCCTATATAATTCTTTCTTTTCTTTCCATGGATAGTAGCTACACTTTTCAACTGTTGTACATGTTTGTCAAAAATTTTGTGTGAAGTTATAAAATATCAGTGGTTTTTACAAAATTGTGTACTGGGTGGGATGATTTTGTTATATATATAACACACTACTTCTGTAATAAACTATTCGAATGAACAAAACTTGTGAAAGTTACAGTGAAAATAACCACAAAGCACCCAAAATCACCCCATAACAAAATAATATTATGAAGATATTGTATCAATTTATTTGATGAACCAACTAAGGAATTTCTTTCTTCATTTGAAGATCTTTCAGCATGTCTCTTCAGCCACTTATCCATAGCGTATGAAGTGCGATGCAAACTATGATACTGATTTACATCGGTAGTCGATGACGTCGTAACTCTGGCAGGACTAGTCATCAACTGACATCTGCCCAACTTCTCCAACCCACACGCTTTCCACCTATTTCCATCATGTGCAGAAAACAAAAGAGAGCTATTGTTTGGAAGAGAGGATAAATAATGTGATCGAATGGTGTTTGTGAAACGATATAAGATGATACTCACAGCTGTTGGTAATTATGTTGCACGGTGTTTTCTACACACAACTATTAATATGAGGCATAATAAACTTACATGAATTTTGACTTGCCAAGATCAACTAGACTAATAGCCACGATCGACCAGTCAATCACGATTGACCGGTTGGCCACCCCTGCTATACCCTGTGACACTGAATCAGTAAGGTTCTGATTATGTTCCTGAGAAATTTATCTCCACGCTATTTGTACCCAAGCCCACAAATCTGTGATGCTAGTTACTGGAGGGCCATGATGCATCGGATGCCGACCAACCATATCCCAGGCATGTTTGATGGGTGACATATCTGGGGAATGTGTAGGCCAGGGAGGAAATGGTACCTGTCACTCTTTGAAGAAGGTCTGTTGCATTCCTTGCAAGATGTGGCTGGGCATTGTCCTGTTGAAATGTTGTCTAAGGAGATGCCTGAAGCAAGGGGAGTACCTCAGGCTTCACAACTACCATTAGGTAATGGTTGCTGTTCAAAGTGCCCCAAATACATAGGAGGTGAAATCGGGTGTGGTAACCAATGGTGTTCCAAACCATCACACCTAGTGTTTGTCCTCCATGCTGCTCTACAATGCAGCCCTCCAGGTTATAGGCATCACGGTACCACCGGACATGTATGTAGCAATCACTAAAGGAATACTGTAAAGTGGGACTCGTCTACAAAGATTACATTTTGCCACTCAGTATCCCAGTGATGGTGTTCACATCAACATTGCAGTCGGAGGAGCTTGTGGTTTCTGGACAATGGAAGCCAACATAATGGCTTGTGTGAAACCATTCCAACCTGCAGCAGACAGAGATGAACCATTGATGCAGACAAGTTCACACCTATTGCAGTGCTCCAGCAGTGAGCCAACATTGAGGATGACACTGTAAAATCTGTTATGACCATGAGGACAAAATGATGGTCATCCCACACTGCAATCATGTTCTGTGGTCCAGGACCTGCTCATCACTGTGTTCAACCTTCGTCTATCCACTGCTTCCACAAATGCATCACTGTCATAGCAGCATTCCCTGTGTGAGCCGAAATGTCAAAGTATGACAATCCCATTTCCCAGAGATAGATCTTTGTGCCCTGTTATAGCTCACTCACATGATAATATGCCTCCCTCTGACATCAATGAAGCATACTGGCACTCACTGAATTGTTTCCACCTTATGTGCAGTTCTGCATCAACTACGTCAAGCATAACACCAACCCTGTTGGACCGACATGAGAGGGCTCTGCTTGGCTTACAAGTACCCCATCTCACTACAAAATGTATCACTTATTGCATTCACACCCATCCCTACTTCCACCAAATGTGGCACTATTTGAATAACTACTTCTTAGTGTAGCACTTTTCAAAATGTTTGTAAATCTATCATGCCAAACTGCGTGGTCATCAGTCCATAGCTTACAAACTACTTAACCTAAGGACAAACACACACACCCATGCCCCAGGGAGGACTCAAACCTCTGACGGTGAGCAACCGTGCGATCCGCAGCGAGGCGCCTTAGACTGCTCGGCTACTCCACCGCAGCGCAGGACTTTTCACAAACAGCAGTGTACATGAAGCATACAGTTAGTTCATCCCAAGGCACAAGTGAGGTCCATGGTAGTGACTTTTGTAAGCCCCTGCTATATATTCATTACCATGAAAGTCGTTTTTAAATATTTATTGTAGTTCAAGAGATATTTTTGGTGAAAAAGTTGAGTGGGACATCCTGTATGTGTGTGTGTGTGTGTGTGTGTGTGTGTGTGTGTGTGTGTGTGTGTGTGTGTGTGTGTTTGTGTTTGTGTGTATGTGTGCGCGCGCGCGCGCGCGCGCATGTGTGTCCATGTGGCTGCAAACCAGACTCCAACTCTGACAGAAATCAGTGAAATATCATGAGTACTGAGTGTTAATAGGCAACCATGCTATGTTAATATTGTATGTGGATAAGTTTGAAATTTGGGTCTGACAGGAAACGTGCTTGGGTAGTTGGTGGAGATACAACCACTGTGTCACATTACTGCCTAGTAAGCACGACAGTTGTGTTCAAAACGAGCCCTAGCACAATTTATCTTCATTTATTTAATTCAAAGCCTAGTGTCAGGTGAAGTCAAAAAATGCCTTGTCTCTTGCTTTAATTAATTATGAATGCAGCCTTTATTAAAGCAAGTTGGATGAAGTACAGCTGCTGCAAATGAAGGGAATGATTATTTCTGTTTGGAGCATGAAAGAGTAGTTTGTTCAGACTAACAAAATGAAAAGAGTGTGACTGAATTTACTAATATGTGTATTTAATCCTGTTTACATTACAGTTATATAACATTTCTTTCAGGAAATGAAACAGGTCTAGCATATTAAGAAACGTACAACTACAATGGAATTGAACTAAATTTTTAGCTTTATAAATGGTTTTGATGTAGAAAATTACAAGTTAAACATAGTAAATTACATATTCTCAATTACTTTCTTCATTTTTGCTAGTAAAATTAGTGTCAGTCCAGTGTGACTAGTAGTGGTATGAGAACTTGCATGACTACTGCAGGATTAAGTAACTCACATATCTGGCTGGAAATATTGGTACTGATTCCTTTGATGAGTACAACTGTGCCTATATAATTTTCAGTTTGGTCTCTCCTGTAGCTGGTTGTATGTTAGCCCTATTGTGCCATATAATGTGTTGTTAATAATTATTCCGCACTTGTGCAGTTCCAACCATTTGGTTTCCATGAGCTTTCTCTGCTAGCAGCAGTTTGCTATAGCCACTATTGTATAATGTGCCAACTACACAAATTGCAGATCTGAAAGCTCAAAATGTGGTCTTGGCTCCATGATTGTATACAGATATTCCTGATCTACAGGGTGGGGGGCAGGCCTTGTGTAGGCCAGATCTTCTGAATTGGGAAATATCAGACTGCTATTGTAAAATAAATTTTGTAAAATATTGGGTTTTAAAATATCCACAAAGATGACAATATTTATCAGTCATTGGTACACATTATATTCCAGTGTTATAAATTAACCAATATTGTATTATACCTCCACCAACATTAAGTTCCACATATCAGTTCACTTTATATTGGCTGTTCTACAAACAAATTAAGCAATGGGTGCACTGGATGGGTCTTCCAAACGCATAAAAATCACAAAGAAACAGTTATGGTATTGGTTCTATAAGGTTGTGCCACTTCTAATATCATGTGACTGTTGCTTGGGGGTGCTGTTAACCCTTTGAAACACAGAAGATAAAACCAGTGAATTTCATGTGGAAACTGATTGAAATAGTTCAAATATGCCATAAGGAAGTTAAAATAACAGTTTATTATTATTATTATTATTTTTTTTTTTTTTTGTACATTTGCTTAGAAATTAGGGGGTGGCTTCAATTAAAGCCACTGTGGTAAATAATGAAAATGCTCGCAATACATATGAAAACACACAACATACCATGAATAGCCTCAAAATAACTACTGATGGAAAACAAAGAAACAATTCATGTCAGATGACAAACATAAGCCTACGCCACAAGTTTTACAATGATCTGGATTTGAATCTCTTGGGGTGAGATGTACTACATGATGGACCTGGTAAACCTGTCATATTTCTAGTACCTAGTAAATCAATTACAATATTCCTTCTAAATTACACTTTTATCAGTGTTGCACAATATGTAGAAAATAAAGAATTTACAACAGATACATATATAAAGAATGAAAACAATCATAGCCAGGACCTTTTTGCTTTTGTATCAATTGCTTAGAAAGATCTGTTTATAACGAAAACATCATCTGGAGAATTGATGGTTGATAAAAACATTAAAGTGTGTTTGTCTTTCCATTTTTTACAGCCTATTCCATCATACCTTACTGACCAAACAGAATCCCATTTTCTGAGTTTTTTGATCATGCTTCAATTGTGGCATGCCTTTGTGGTCACATGACAGTACCATAACTAGGCAGCACACATTGTTGTAGCTCTCCTGCTAATGGTACACAAGCACTGCTAATGGTACACAAGCAGAGTGACTCCATATGAAGCCACCATGGAAATGTGGATATTGTGCTAACTATATATATTGTTTTATGTAGTACTTCAGAGTATATTTACATTTTCATAAATAAATACCTAGGAACATACCCTGATATATGTTCAAGATATAGTTACTCAAGTAAACTGAACAGCAGCCACTATAACTGATACAAACACAAGTATTAGCAACTTTCTTATGACAACAAAACAGACTCTGCAAATAGTTACAAAAAATTCTCACAGATGGCAGCACTATGCAGGAAGGACTGAAGATGGCTCCAGTTGAAACCACTGTGTCAGTTGGCTGGAAAACAATAAAAGCTATGATGGATGCAAGTGAAGCCACTATGCCTCAAAACGTTAAAGGGGTGTAGCAATGAAAGCCCAATCAACCACCTTAAGAACGGTATATCTTTCACCGAGCTCTTTGGGCAAGCTGCTTCCTGGCTGCACCATGCTTTAACAGTCTGTCTTCGTATTTCGATCTGTGTTCAATAAAGTATAGTTGTTCAAATGTTTAATGTGGAGTTTGTATGGGGCTACAACCCCACCAAACTCCATAGGGGTATTGCTTTCTGTGGTCAGCAGCTCATCTATATATTGAGTGTTTCATGAACATAAACCTAATCTGACATTCATATCACCTAAGAGAGACAGACTTCATAAAACATAATTCAAAATGTTGACAGTTTTGACACATATGCCATAAGGAGTGAAGTGCTCCAGATTTTCTTTTCTAATGAGCTGCCTACCAATGATAAAGTCCTTGCTTTCATTAATGAAACAAAGATGAAGACAGAGATTGGTCAGAAACCATAACATGAGTACACTGGTGATGTGCCACTTTTGGAAGTAGGATCTGTTTAAGAATTACATATCTTATTAACTTACATGACTGAACACTTAAAAGTTCCCTGAAAATGTGTGTCCCTCATGATTTTCAAAGTCCCCTTTATCTGCTTGGAAAGACCAAGAGAAACATTGAAAAATAAAGGCACAAAGCCAAATAATTTTATTCAATAATACAATGAGTTACAAAAGTTATGCCTGACTGTAATGATAATGAACAGTTAATTGTTTGGTGTGCTATAGATGTTACATGTTGCATGATGATATTTTTCTTACAGACATGGAAGAAAATTAATTAAAATGTTTCCTACTATGTTCAATGAATGAAATTTTTCCACATTGCAGGGAATTTTCAGTGTCCCTAAGAAAAACAAATTTTGCTTATTATCTTTTAAATGTTAGTTATATTGTTGCAAATGAGGTGCTGGAAGACATTGACAGTGTGGTGGTTAAACTGTGGGAATCTGAAGCAAATGGTTGAGGGTTCAAAACCAACCCCATTTGTACATTTTAATTTGAATATGGAGGTTGAGTACTTTATATTTACTGTGTAAACTTCCTGCCAGAGTTGGTCCATTCTTTGTTTTTGTATGTGTATGGTAAGTAAAATAAATCATTGCTGAGTTTAAACCAATATTTGTTAATCAACTAGCTACATACTATGTGACGTTATTCTGGTAGATAAGCAAGGTTAAGTTAACTCAGAATCATAAAAAAAGGATTGGTCTTGTACCCAGAACCATTTGCTTCAATGTCCGAACAAAATGCCGCTGTCTTACTGCACTCTGTTTACAACAATATGAAGTAATATGACTAGTGTTAACAAGAATCCAAATTAGAGGGAAAAAAGGAAGAAATATGTCTGCATCAATCCAGGGATTGTGGAGCTACAACACTAATCACCTGAACACTGCAACCTCGTGCTCAGGCATAACGAACCCATAAATAATTGACAGATGGACTACTCCTGTGATTTTCTAGATATTGCCTACATAATATACTTTAACATTGTATTGTCATAATGTATTGTGGTTCTTTCACAGGATGGGAGCCCCAGGAAACACACTTGTCTGTGGAATAACACTTTAATTACTTTCAGTACAAAAGCATAGACACAGACTGAATCAAATCGTGATGACGGCCGATAGGCAGCTTGCTTAAAGGTGATCATGAAGATAAACTGTTCGTCCAGAGTTGATTACAGCTATCATCACCACACAGCAATCCCCCCCACAGTGTGGAATACTCATATTGAGGTGACGGCAGAGAGAGGGGCGGGGAAATGAGAGTCAGCAATGGTTGTGGATGTGGAATGCAGGTGATAGACGACTCCATGGATTTGTCGAGCAGGGGCGACGGTCCATGGAGGTGGCATGCAGTGGGGCTGAAAACCTCAAAGTCCCTGAGGCGAGGGGCTGCCTCACCCAATGCACTAGCTGGCATTAGGCTGAGGGGTTGTGCAGCAAGAGGAGGAAGTATCACTCTAACCACTCTGGAGAGTAGCAGAAATGCTCGTGTGGCATCCAAACTAAAAGAATTAGGCGTGGAGAAACATTTCAATAACTCATACCTACATTGCTGGGAAGGGGGGGGGGGAGGTTTGGGGGGGGGGGGGGAAGTGCTGACGACCATGGAACAGGATGAAGATCGAGCCTTTGTGCAAAAGAATCACAATGTCGGGAGAGAGTTGGGGAGGGACAGAAACTTCTAATTCCAGGACCAGAGCCTCAGGAAGAGGTCAAATTTAGAAGCCTCAGAAGTGGGAGGTGGGAGAGTGTGGAGAGACCTCAAACAGAGACGAAGGGGAGGGGGAAGGAGGACTCGAAAAGGTAACTCTAGCAGAAGGGGGTGGAAGGCAGAGCTGCGTCAGCAGGAGATATTGGAGAGGCAGAAACGGGCGGAAGAGAGGTATCTCCCTCGACCAGATGTGGAGAGGAGGGCTTGACACTAAGGGGGTTTAATGCAGTTTACTGGCACAGTGGAGGCAGAGTTATTAATGAGTAAGGTGAAGAAGTTGGGAGAGTGCCTGAGCACCTGATGAGGGCCCGATTAATGAGGGCTGAGCGGAGGACGGACCGTGTCATCCCATAGCATGACAAACTCACAAGATTCCAAGTTCTTGGGGACAATGACCTGTAGGGGAGAGTGACTGGAGGGAGGAGGTGGAGGGGAGATCCTCGAACAATGCTGACACATCCTTGGTCTGTGATGATTAACCAGGCTACAGCTGAACTAAGAAACCCAAGAATGAAGAAAGGCTTTAGCCACTGTCTCTGCCATGATGTTAGTGAGAGAAGTAACCTCAGTCCAGTGTGTCATTTGATCAACAGTCGACGGGACATAACGGAAACCATCAGCCAGAGGAAGAAAGCCGATGAGGTGTATGTGGACATGTTAAAGTCTGCCTGCGGGAATGGGGAAAGAGCGCAAAGGAGGAGAGGTGTTTAAGGTCATCTTGTTTCACTGGATGGAAAGGCAGGCCTGAGCCCAACCTTGACAGTTTTGTTTGACATTCTGCCAGACGAAATGTTCAGTGGCCAGTCTGGTCAAGGCGCGGACTCCAAGGTGCGAAAACTCATGCAATTTTCAATTGTGCTGTAAGGGGTGAAGGATGAACGGGCGAAGCTTGCCTGTGGAATCATCACACCATAATTCACCCACCACCCCAGGAAAAGAGGTATGAACAGGGTGGAGAGATGGGGAATGATCGGAAACTAGTTGCATGAGCTCATCAAAACCTGATTAGAGAATAGCAAGGTTATAGGGGTTGGTCAGGGAGGACATGGCATCAACTCAGGATAGGAAGGTTTTTTTTTTTTTTTTTTTTTTTGTGGTTTTAGGGCGCACAACTGCTGTGGTCATTAGCGCCCAAGGATAGGAAGGTGGAAGGTTTGATAATGCCTGCCTGAAATTTTTCAGCACAAAGTGTAATATATTTAGCCAGGAGGGTTCCGCTTGTTTAAATAACTGAAGTATTCGATACCATAATTGGTCGTAGTATTGTAACTGAACATTTCATGTTTATATTACATAAGCATTTTATAGCGCTTCTGTCAAGTCATTTTAATCATCATCTGCATTACTAGGGTCTGCTAACAAACTAAATTAATTAATTATTGAAAGTCGTAACAATGTAAACATATATTAACACTGCACTAATTGTTGTTTACTTACGATCTTTTGTATTATTTCATTTTGATATGGAAATATGTTTATTACATCTGTCATAGTTTTGTGTATATTTGGGTAAAGCAGGATTCATTAATGTTTATTGAGCAAATTGTTAAATATTTAAATGTTGTACTACCGTGTTCTAGAAGGTTCTAGAAATGTGATTGTGTATTTATACGCGCAAATTGGCGCAAACTAGGGGAGTCTCTGTAGTGAGTCTGTAGTAGTCTGGAGTATTATGGCAGTCTTTGTGGAGTAACATCTTAGTTAGTATGGAAGTGTGTTGTGAAATGCTTTATCAGGAATGGATGAATAAACATACTTAAAAATTAAATGAAAGTGTCACAAATGTAGTTTCCTGAAAACCCAAGAACCCAACATCATAACATAATTTTGTAATGTGTTAATGGCAGGCAAGCTCGAGACCACTGAACATCTGCAACAGGTGATATATAAAAATGTGACGTTAATGTATGTCCAGTAAAAAACAAATGCGCCACAAAAGGCAGTGTGGTTTGCAACACACGGGCATGTCATCAGTGAGTCTGAGTCTGTGGACCATGCTGTTAGTGACTACAGAAAAACCATGGTGAGATTAGGAGGCAAATGGGGGGTGGGGGGGGGGGGGGTAGCATTTGGTGCATCGGGTTCAGTGGAGCAGGCAAGGGCACCACCTAGGTACACGGACAAGATGGCAGCTGAGCTGTGGTAGTGTGCAGGTCATCCAGCAGAGTAGTTGATATGGTGACCACCATGGTGGATCAGCAAAGCAAGCTTGTTAACCAAGACTTCCATGAGAGTTGAGTTTGGCATTGCCTAGTCTCTGACCAGCAGTCAAAGACATCTCCACAAGTGGGAAGGCTTCCTGTCACCGAGATATTCCTCATGCAGAATGTAATGGATGATTTCATCAGGAGTGCACAAGACATGCTCTAGGATGGTCTGCTTCACCTCGAAGTAGCGATGAGTCGTCAGAGGTGACGTTACCAGATTGCAGATTACATCAGTGTGCTCATGAAGGTGTGTAATAAGGCAGAGGCAGCACCATCCAGGAAATGGTGGTCGAAGATTTTCTCTACTAAGGTGAACCATGTAGTTGGAGCCTCGAACGAAGATGGAAGATGTTCAGGTGGTGCAGGAAGAGAACAAGATGCCTGACATCCCGAGTATGGCACTGCAGCATTAAGCTGATGTTGAAGTTGTTGAGGAGGCATGATACAGAACGCCAACGTATCAGAGGTGCTGAAATGTGCTGGTCAAACAGGCGGTTGAGCACGAGGCAGCGTAAGAGTCACATGATGTACCAGCCACATGAGCGGACACGGTAGGCCACAGCGGGTGCGGCACAGCAGGTGTGTGTTGGTTGGGATGCCAAATGTGGCTGCACATCAAACACATTGTCCTGTCTTGACAGGTTCACACACGAGAAGTCACTCAACAGAGTATGTGGGTTAAAAACACAGTCACTAGGAAAACACTGCACAGGTGGTTACCCGAACGATGGAGTCACTGCACTGTCCACAACCGAAACTGCAAGCACAGAAAAAGGTGCTGAAGGAGCTTGATGCAAAGGTCCTGAACTAAACACAGAACTTGAAGAAGAGTCAGGAATGAGTCCCCTAGCCAGATCATTAGATCTAGGTGGCAAAATGTAGTTCTGCGACAGCACGTCATTGTTGAAACTATGTCCAGGCACATGAGTCATGGATAGATACACTTGTGCACATGGCGGAGCTGTGGGGGCGTAAATTCAAATCTGAAGCACAGTTCACTGAACTATCCAGTCAGCAATGGTCAAGAATGTGTAGACACAAAATAGTCCTGTGAAACATGAGCATTGTTTGTCATTTGTGCACCAGAATGCAAGTTCGGGGTCACAAAGCCACAGTCCATTGTGTGGCTCAGTCCATACTTGTTCTGGGCTGAATTGAACATGTCCAGACAAATTTGCTGAGCTGTGTGCCAAGGTGTCAAAACAAATAGACTCGACAAATCGTGAGTCAGTGGTGAATTGAATGAAGGTTGAGATGCCATGGTGAAGCCTGGTGGAAATCTCACAGGCATGTTCATTGTGGTTGTGACCATTGGATCACGTAATGTCGTATTGCACGAAATAACCCAGTGCGGGCAAGCAAAATGCGCACCGTAGCACAAAGACTCAGTACGGGGTCACCAATGTGGTTTTTTCATGGGGTGGGAGCCCCAGAAAACACACTTGTCTGTGTAACAACACTTTAATTACTTTCAGTACAAAAGCATAGACACAGACTAAATCAAATTGTAATGGTGCTCGAGAGGTGGCTCTTCCAAAGATGAACATGAAGATAAACTGTTCGTCCAAAGTTGATCATGGCTATCATTGCCACAATATTATATTGGGTACTAAGAAGTAGATTATGACCTGTATATGCCCCAAAATTTTTCATTATATCAATTACCTTTGGTATGAGGTACATCAGTCAAATTATAATTATGTGGGAAGCAGAAAATATATTAATCAAAATATCCACGGGTGTACTGCCGGTACTATAGACTGGCAGTACACCCGTGGATATTTTGATTATCAAATACACCAGGATAAACTAAATAATCACAGAAAATATATTGTTTTGTCTGTGCTCCTGTATTGATTCACATCTGGTATTAAATGTCTACATTTAAACATCCAAATAATTTGATTGGGTAGTTCTTTGTACAGTCACTGCCAACATTGTTATGGAACTGTATATATCACTGGGATGTGCTACCCACTGCCCCTTCCCCAGAGCTGTGAAGATTTTTACTTTTTTTTTAAAGCCAATCATGTCAAAAGGTGAGAATTATTGTTTAAATTAACATGGGTTTAAAACTGGTAATTTGTCGATATTTTGGGATATTGTCTTTAATGAAAATCTTGTACTTGAACAGAACTTAATTTATGTGGAGTACATATAGCTGAAGGTTACTCTGAAGCAGTTTTATTTGTTGGGATGATTCAGGAACTTTACATCCTGTTCAGTTTTAATCCACAACACTCAGAAATTCTAAACCAATGGGTTGGCAGTTTACTATATTCCATGTATGATAAATGTTGGATAATTCAGGTTGATTCTGTAAGTCTAATTACAGTTCACATGAATAACTTTACCATTGCCATGGCATCAATGTGGCTCAAAATGTTAGTGGGAGTTGACTACAGAAGTAAATTACTACAAGCTCTAAATACTACCATTGATGTTGAGGTAAGGAACATTAAAAGATTTTCAACTGACAATAAATCTTTGAGGAAAGTGGGACATCGTGCTCTTTGAATCCAAAGCTTTGACAGTGCAAGTAACACTTATCCTTAATTTATGGAGGTACAAAATAACAAGAGAAAATCATTTCATGATGAAACAATGACTAAAGTAACAGATATGAATTCAGAAGATTTATTCAAGATATTTGTTTTTATGTCATTACTGACAGTTAGTCTCTAATTAAAAATTTCATATGAAACAGTGACTCTTTTAGATGGCACATATGGCTTTTTATAAAAACAATCAAAGATTACTAATGATCAGGTCACTGAACATGTAACTTATTTATCACTGAATTCCTTAATAATGTTACAACAGATTTACAAGAGGGAATCAAATATATAAAAATAATTCATATTTCAAACTTTGAACCATTAGAACTCTTGAATAAGTTACACTAGCTTCAAATTTTGAGTCTATTTCCAAGTGAGTGAGTAACTGTATGCATCTTTGCACTCTTCCAGTTACTATAGCTCAAGGAGAGGTCATTCACCACTCTAGTTCATGTCGAAACCTTTCTCAGATCAATCATACATCAACAATGACTCACAGATTTGGAGACCTTCATGGTTGAATATAATTTACTGACTTTGATAATCTGATACAAAGTCAATGTTGACAGTGTTACAGGAGAAGAGGTAATAATATACTAGATGTTACATCACTCATTGTAGTTTACATGTGAGTGTGATGGTATCTATTTATTGAAATTTGTATGGCAGAGAGTGAGTTTGGACAATTTAGTGATAGCAGGCAGAGGAGTGTAATACTTCTCTTTCTGTGTGAAAGTAAAGTACAAACAAATTAAACACTTTACAAAACAGTATTAATCTAAAAGTTCATCACTCATGTTGATTTTCTCCTTGTTTTATCTGTGTTGGTTGCACTATCATGCAGTTGCCTAGCTGTCTTGGATTGCTGAAAATCATTACTTTGCAAACCAACTTTTTATGGTTATATTTCTAGCTTGCTTCCTAATGAGTATTTTTCTGTATTTACATTTTTCTCCTTATTATGTTGTTTGTAATCTATGTCACACACTCTTAAAACTGAATTTTTCAAATTACTTTTGCTGTTTACAAAAGACATTAGACATACTAAACAGAAGGAACATTAGAGAAAATCATTCCAAAACATTAAACAATACTCATAAAAAACTTTCCGTTATGCACAATGAACCTTTCCTTTGCAAAAGTCTTCTGCCAAGCATTTGCTGTTATGAATGATTAATGTTTGAAGTGATAAGTAAAGTTTTATTAAACCCTAGGGCTGAAATAGGTGGACAAGTGAACATAAATGGATCAGTTTGTCTTATAATAAGTAATGTTGCATTTGTAATGAAAGGAAAATGATCAATGTTTCGAGTCATAGAACACAACTCATTGACGTCAGGTGTTAAAGCCGATGTGTGTTATTACATGTTTCAGTTAACCCAATAAAAGTACTGCAAAATGTTAAAAAACCTTACTGCTATAACGAGAGATAGATCCTTATCATGCTTCCTGCCCAGATACAGCACTAGGTCTCAGCAGCCCCGATTGTAATGTGGCTGTTGAAAAGTTCAGCAGATATGGGAGGACAAAAGTCTCCACCACTTCAAGGATGTATGGCTGGTTTGTATATTGGCAATGCATGCTAGTGGAAAAATGTTGGAGTGGAAATCAATATCACCCCAAACCACAATTTAGGGTTTAGGACTAATACAATGGAGCATCAACGAACATTTAAACAGTCTCATAATGTCTTCAGACTCTAATCACAAAATCATGGTGATGCAGGCAGAATCAGGAATAAAATGACTGTTTTCACCACTGATTGTGGCTGGTATTCGTTGTAAAAATCCATGCCATTCCAGTCCTGATTTTGTCTGCACCACTGCAAAGATTACATTAGAGTCTGGAGTTATTGTGATCAGAGACTGTTGAATTGTTCCATTATGCTTTTTCATATCGATCCTACACCTGATATTATGGTTTGGAGTCCTATTGGATCCAACTCCTGCTCTCTGAGCCCCCCGCTTCCCCAATGGACTCGTATTCGGAAGGATGATGGTTCAAATCCACCTCCAGCCATCCAGATTTAGGTTTTCTGTGATTTCCCTAAATCACTCCAGGCAAATGCCGGGATGGTTCCTTCCAAAGGGCACGGTTGATTTCCTTCTCCCATTCTCACCCAAAAATCCAAGCATCAGCTCCGTCTCTAATGACCAAGCTGTCAACAGGAAATTAACCCTAAGATTCCTTCCTTCCCACTGCCACTCCAGTATGGATTTCACATAACAGCTTTACATCTCAGAAGTATTAGCCCTGTTGTCGTCCCATACCCCTGGAGCTTTCTCACAGCCACATTGCAAGACCTTAATGGTTGTGGTTGGTTGATGGCAAGGATAAAAAGTCACACTGTCATTTCTTACAGCCCACTTTATGTTTGCCTGTAGTTTTATGATTCTTTGCAAACATTTTGGATAAAAATAATAAAAATATAAATAATAAAAATTTATGGACGATACAATTACAACTCTACTATTGTGATAATATCTATGCACCCATCACGCAATATTCTTTCTGACTGTATTTTAACAAACAGCCAGAATTACTACTAATTTGAGTTTGCCTCTGACAGACACACTCTTTATTTTTTTTTTTTTATTTATTTTTTTTTTTTTTTATTTTTATTTTTTTTTTTTATCTCTTGAAGCTATTATTTTAATATCTCTCCCATATTTTCATTATCTTTTCCTGTTAAAATATGAACACCTGGCTTGCTTTGGTAGTTTGTTCTACGATTATTTTTTGGGTGTACTGGTTACAAATGACTACAGGCTGGAAGGAACAAAGTGTACATTTGGCATTCAGGAATCACTCACATGACATCCCTCACCCAAAACCTTGCCCGAAACTCTATTTTGCATATGCAATCTTGCTTTGTGTGTGTGATGATTTTCTTATTATAACACAGTCATTTTCATTTCAAAGCAATGGCACACTGAAAATTTTCAAAAATATCATTCTTAGGACAATGAATTATAATCAAATGTCCAAAGATGCCATGTTAGCAGATAACACCTGCCATCCATGGTATGAAATTATGGATTACTCTCGCAGCTGTTCGGTATAGTGTAATGGGTGGCGAATTAGTTTGTGATGCATGAACATGTTAGACAGTGGTTTGGAGCTGTCCTCAAAATGAGAAAAACGAAGATACATTGTTCATGTCCTCCTTACGAAGCCTTACCATGATCCCAAAGAGCAGATAGATAGAAACAGCTTCTTGTTCAAGGTTTCTTACGACTGTTATGATAATTACGATAATGATGAAGCCATGACAGGAGGGTCTGTCACTGGCCATTGTCACTGCAAGGAAGGGGTGTAAGCAGAATGGAAGGATTCTCCACAACTGCCATACAGAGGACCCATGATGAGATCAACGACACTGCAGCTGGCTCCAAAGGAAAAATAACAGCGGGTTGCTGTTGTTTTAGGAAGGGGAGCAGTGCTGCGAGTCTTCTGACGGAACATTTGGTGCAGTGGTTAACATTGCAAATCGCTGTGCTGATGGTCCCCAGTTCAAATTCTGTCTCTAGCAGAAAAATGTATTTCTTTGTATTTATTATTTCTAGAATAATCTACATGTTTCTTATGTTTGGTGTAGTTGTAAGTTCCAGAAAATTCTTTTTATGTATAAGTAGTGGAGTGCCATCTTTCAAATTTTGGACCACCTGTAGTTTTCAATGTGACAATATTAATTAAAGTCTTTTCTAAAGGCATATCGTGGTTCAGAACCCACGTTAAACTGTAGGCCCCCCTATAACTGGCTGGGTAAGTCAGTTCGAAGGTCGGAGGAAGGCAACGGCATACCACCTCCAAACAGGACCATGCCTAGTAAAGCACTGTGGTGTTCAAACCAATCTTCGGATTGTTGACTGCTTTACCTTTACCTTCTAAAGGCATTTGTGTGGAGTCTTGCCTTGTACAATAGTGATGATAAATCATTCAGAGGATAGAGGCTTTTGAAATGTGGTGCTACAGAAGAATGCTGAAGATTACACGGGTAGATGAAGAGGTACTGAACAGAATTGGGGATAAAAGGAGTTTTAGGCATAATTGACTAAAAGAAGGGATTCTTAGGAATCAAGGAATCATACATTTTACATTGGAGGGTGTAACAATTTTTATATGTTGCACATCCCTTTCATTAACATTTATTGTATTGCCAACATTACAGACGCAACTATTATAAACCTTAAGTAAAAGTTTACCACCAGATGTGTAATTTGTAATATTCTTGCACTTTGTTTGAACTTCTATGATTCACTTACATACACATAATACTGGAAAGTTTATTTAAAGAAATTGTTAATGTCTGCCATCTCGCTACATAATATTGTGTTTTGATAATTTCGTAAATTATCACAACCACTAAGAATACATTACACATAGTTATGGAATATGCGGTTCCCATAAATTCATTTACCAACATAAATATAACAACATTACATGCTCTAACTATTGCACAACATTACTACATATTTACCTTATTTTTAAATAAATTAGGGCAGATCATGTTTTGTATATCATTGGATACTAAATCAAATAGTTAATACAATTAAGTCACTCATTGCAATAATCTGTCAGATAGTGCGAAATTATTGTGGAACTTTATAAAACATGAGGCGTGTTTTTCAAATACCGTTTTGAAATTTAAAAAATGTATGGTAAGATATCTCAATAATTTTATTTTTACATGAAAGCCTGTACCTTAATCTACTTTCTTACATAATTTCTGTCAATATTGAGGCACTTGTCTTAACTTTGTGCCAGTTTTTGAATATCGTCCTCATAGACTTGTTAACCACCGCATCACAACTTTTGTGACTTCGTCATCGTCTTGATCAGTCACAATGCCATAAAAAACACTATGGTATGAGAAACATTATAAAAGTCATCGCACAAGGAGGAAATCATAAAGCGTCTGTTTTCTCTAACCTTATTGTCCACTTCCTGCAGCAAACTTTCATTAATGACCGAAGGACGCCCACTCTGTTGATCATCATGCACATTTATGCAGCCATTTTTAAATGCTCTCACCCACTTTCTTACCATTCCATCACTCATAATGTTTCCTTCATAAACTGCACAGATCTCACAATGAATATCAATCATTTTTAGGCCTTTAAAAGAGCATCTTGTAGTCGAGACACAGTTTGTCTTGACCTATTATAGGGAGTGGCAAAGGGGAGGAATTTTACAAGGAAGATGAGAGGGGGAAACATCACAGAGGGAGACCAAGAGGTGAATATAGTAAGCAAATTTATATTGATGTGTGTTGCCAATCTTATGAGGAGATGATGAGGCTTGCTCAGGATAGAGTTGGGTGGAGAGCTGCATCAACCAGTCTGCAGACTGAAGACAACAACAACATATAGTAAGCTAAGTGTATGTGACTAAATGTCATAAAACAATGAAATCTGAATGGAATTTTAAAATTTTATTTTTACCAAGTGGCACAGAATCTACATTTCTAGATAATGTTTGCTGCATGTCATTAAAGAGGATGATCATTACTTTCTTTTAATTGTATTATCAGTTTGAATTGGAGGCATTTATGTTATCAACAATAAAATCATAAAAATGTCATAATTTTTTTCAAGTGAAGATCAGTCATTATATTCCATCTAAGGTGTAAATCAACCATCATGTAACATCCGTCTTTCTTTCATATGAGTAATTTATATACATATATAAAAATGAAATAGCTCTTTCAATGGAGAATTAAATGATTTCCATTTCTTTATGAAGCAGTCTGAATGGTATGAGAAGTCACGATGCCCTATAATATGTTGATATGTATTTTTCAATTTCTATACAGTTTAGAAGAACTCATAATATGTATACTCATTGTTATCATTAATTCAAATGTTTCCATAAACATCAGTCATTTGATGTCCTTAACATTGCAGATAATCAAGAATGTGGGTAATGTAGTGCACTTACTTTGGAACATTGTTGGATAGGAAAAATATAAAACATTGTGTCATATATTTTTGAAGTTACGTGCAAGGATTGATTATCATTCTGTTATTCACAAATATACTGGTAGCTAAATAATTTAATAAAGTATACTGCAGTTCAATGATTCTTATTAAATATGGGCAACAGAGCAAGAGAGCAAAACAACAAGAAAGGTTTCTTAAGCCAAGATTGACAAATCTGGCATTTGGCTTCTAATTAAAAAACTCATCCTGAAGAATAGTAAAACTGAAACAATATATTTTTACAGGAAAAGGTAAATCAGACTGACTCTATCAGACTTCTGTGAATCCACCTGGATTCCAAACTGACATGGAACAGCCACACTGAATAGTTGTGTACCAAACTGTCTAGAGTAGTCTCCTGTTAAGCAGACTAAAAATGCTAGTTACCAGAGAGCAACTTCTGCCATCGTACTATGTCTTTTTTCAGTCCCATCTGCAATATGCAATAAAACTATGGGGCAACTCTTCTGGCACTTAGACAGTGTTCATGTGGCTGAAGAAAGCTATAAGTGTAATTACAGGCCAAGAATCATGTGGACAGCACTTTGAAGAATAAATATGTCGACCGTACCTTTCCCCTATATTAAAACATGCATTCCTTCTACAGAAAAGCAAATAAATACATTACAGTACAGAATAGCTATTCACTCTAATGAAACCAGAAATAGAGATAACCTAGATGTAGAGTTTATGAGATTGCACAAGATCCAAAGTAGTTTTAAGCACATTAAAATGAAAGTATTTAATAAGCTATCCCCTACCGTGAGAAACTTACCAAATGATAAATTTGTGAAGCATCTACATAAATTGTAAGTCAATAAATGTGTATATACTATTAAGGAATTTGAATGTGTGCAGTAAATCTCCTCAAACACATATACTAAACCATTACACATTGTAAAAATTAAGCTGAGAAAGAAATCTAGATTTAAAATATGTGTAACATAAAAATGAAGCTAAGAAAGAAATGAAGGTCTAAAATTAGTGTAAGATAGAGTGTGAAAATTAAGAAAAGAAAGAAAAGACGCCTCGAGTGTAAAAATCAGGAAAGAAATGAAATCTTAAAATCTGTTTAAAGTATCCAAAACTTCATGTTAGTGAAACATAGAGTGTAAAATTGTGTATTTCAACATATGTTGGCTAATGAAAAACAAATAAATAAAATGGGCAGGGGCACTACATCAGTAGTTTGTGGATAAGTTGAAATTTCACATTTTTACAAAGAAATTGGTTATACATTTGTGATGAAATTATCTTCAATACATAAGAGTACTATAGTATCTATACATAAAAATACATAATTTACTCACCTGAAAACATCCAAAATTACTTTAATATAAGTGAGATCATGGATATCAAGAGAATTTTTGAATGTGTATTCTCTGTGCCATGGACTGTCAAAGGTCAGTAAACACACTACTTGTGTTTCATCTGGATCATCCTGTTAAGTAATAATTACAGTTATGAAAAATATAAAAAAGCCATCAAAATTAGTAAATCCACCTTTACTTCATATTATTTCTGGCTGAAAAGTGCTAGGCTTGAAATTTGAGAAATTAAAAGTACTCTACATCACATTATAAAAATAGAACCATTTTTTTCTAGTTGCACATTATAGGCCTGAAGTTAATATAGCAGAAATCAGTATGTTTGAGAAAATGTAGTTATGTGAAAGAAATTAATGTAACATATAAGAAGACAGCTGAATTAGTAAAAATCAATGAAATATAAGTACACCTGACCTTTCCCTTTACCACATGCTAAGCTGCATCTGATATTCCCACCTATCACTACTTTCTTTACACTCCACTAGGCAGCACCCACCTTTGCCCTGCATCCTTCCTCCTTGTGTGTCTCCTCTCCCCATCTAATTCACTGTTAAGGTGTGAGATGTGCCATAGTTACCAGAAATGGTGGTTGAGTGTGCATGAGTTGTGCCTGAATAATTGTGTGTATGCTATTTTTCTGATGAAGGCTGTGGCTGAAAATATATGCAATGTGTATGTGACTGACTTTTCTATGTACTTGTCTAAGGATCAGTGATCATTTTTACAGGGAATTGGTACCTTTGCTCAAATTACTGACATTCCAAACTAGACTTTCCATGCAGAATTTCCGAGATAGTGTAACTGATGTGCAAAAGGGTAACCAACCTTCATTCACCAAGGAAGATGGGAAACAACTGAGAAACCACTCTCAAGCTGGTTGTCACACCTCCCCAACACAGAAAGCTACACTTAAATTGAATGGCTGAAGGGGCAGGTCAACTATATTCTACTTGTGAAACAATTCAATCATATTATTATTTACAGGTGGAGTTTAAAATGAATTTGAGACAATCTAGTGTCAATCCATTTGGCCTATTCAAAGAATTGGAAGACTTCTTGGAATAATTGTCAGGAAACGTTTTACTAATACACATGAAATAAATGCTAGATTATTGGATTTTATTATCGTGCTAACTCACAAAGCAGGAAGAAAAACCAGCAGAGCCATAAATTCACCAACATGGGACAAGGCAAAAACAAAATTTTGACATCATTGAATCTAGGTTTTCATGGCTGATTGTTGGAATATTTCTGATATTCATTACATGGGAATAAGGCCATGGTGCAAGTCATGGGCTTCTGCCTGATTTTTCATCTGTTATTGCTGAAGATATCTTTGGAATCTTTCCAGACACTGGTTAAATTCAGCAAGTCATACAACAAAGCTGTCTGCAAAGCCTCTGAAAATGTCTTCAGCAATAGAAGATGAAATATCAGCAGGTGATCATGGCCTAGACTGCAGCCTTATTCCTAAACAATAAATATTGGCATTGATAGACTGATATCCATGTTTTCAGACTTAATAAAATTCATGACAGTTACTCATGCAGGGGGCCACAATAATTTATAATTTGAGCATCTGTATGAGGTGTCCACCTTATTGCATGGAATAGGCTAATGAAAAATTAATTTAATTCAATAGAACAAATCAAAATGTGCTCCAAAAACAATTTTAAGCAATCCTGTTGCATAGTTTATATTATTCAGGGTGTCTCAAACATTCAGAGTCAAATTGAAATAGGTGATAGTGGGTGTGCAATGAAATATATTGAGATAGGAAAACAACAGTTTGAAATACACATTTATTGTGTTATGAATCTACACATAATTCACTACATAACCATATCATAGTTCATCAAACTGTTCAAAAGTGTTGACTGCCAGTCCAACAACATATGCAGTTCTGCTGCACTCTTACAAAGGCCATGGGTGTCTGATGTATGGTGGTTGTTTGATTAATAACTTGGCTTGATAAGAAATATAACAATTATTGGATCTTTCTCTCTTTTTTCTAAATTCCCTCTTTTTTCTAATTATGGACAGTTCAGGATAGAATGTAGTAATACAAGGACAGATAATTCATCATACAGGTAATTGTTGAGCTACAAACAGGAATGTGGAAAAGACAATCACATTCACTCAAATTAAATTTTTGCTCCCAGACTTCATCAGAAAAAGAGCATAGATACATTTTTGGTCAATCAGTCACAAATCATCCACACCCAAACAATATCTCTCGCTGTCTTCTCTAAAGTAATTAATTTCAGGGCCATCAAAATGGTCACTGATCGTATCGGTGGCTCCTTCATTGCTCAAAAATGTTTGCCCAGCAAGGGAAGTTTTGAATTATGAGAATAAATGACAGTCTGAGTGTTAAAAAATGTGAGACAAACAGAAAATGAAGTTCAGTTAATTTTGTCTGAAGAAAACGGCTTCACTTTGCTGGTCCATTATTGTAATGGAAAAACACTACTCTTCTTACCGTCCCAGGGTGTATATCAAAAATAGCTGACCTGAATCTGTACAGAAAGGATGAATAGTATTCTCCAGTTATGGTTTTCCCTATCTGAGGTAGTGTATAATAGGAGTCCCTTAGCATCCCAAAAGACTGACACCATCACCTTCTTTTCTGATGAATTGAATACTTATTTATTTAGTTCTTTGAGCCAGTTCTTGTCTTGCAGTTTACTGTTATGACTGTTTCTTTGTTTCCAGTGCATAATGGCAAATCCAAGTTTTTTCCATACTAACAAAATGATACAAGAATCAATGAAACCCCAACATAGCAGGCTGGATTCAGAAGCAAGTGGAGCTGCTGGAAAATGGTTCTAGCCTCCACATCCTACACTGAGGCTGGATTCCAAAAGAAACTAAAGATATCTGTGCCATTTTTATCTACCAGCAGCATGAGATATTTGGCTGTGTGTACAATAAGATCATGGATTCTGTTGATGTTATATGGTGGCACAGCAGTTTCTGCAGCCCAAGGTCATGGTATGTCTTTGATGTGTGGCAACACACGTAGATTAACGATACACCAGACCTACACAAAGTATATTTATATATGTATGACTCATGTTCTTTGGCGGCTAATGGCATGTTTGAGTGTTGATGCCATTTTTTCCTTAGTCTTTGTCTGACCTTTGTACCAGCTAGCTGAATAAAGTGAAGACTGGGATATGTTGTTGATTATTGTGGATTCCAAACCTGTCATCACTCCATTTTGTAGATGGTTTTCATATGTTAACACTGTTTCTTGTAGCTACCATGACAGTTTCCCAGCCTCAAATACAACAACCACCAGAAAAAATGGTTTCACTGGTTCTACCATCATCAGGATTTCGCTTCGTATCTCAACCTGAGCAATGTGTGCCTAAACAACAAGGATCTTCTAGTGCATCAAGCAATTGTTCATTGTTTCTTGTCTCACAGCAATCACAGGACTTATTCTCCATGCCACAGAATGTGAACAAGGTTAGGTACTGTTACAGTGACTCTGGTTTCGAAACATTGAGTGTACTTACACATGCTTCACCAATATACAGTGTTCCAAACAGTGTTTCCAGACAACCAAACTCTTTCATGAGTGTTTCACAACCACCCAAAGCCTTTTTCGATTGGAAAAACTTACAAATTTTGAACAACAGATTTCTAACCGCTGGGCATCTGTAAATATCATACTACGACCCTCAATGCTGGCCTACAAAGTGTTAACTCACTGCTGGCACAAAACTCTATTCTTGATTCTCCAAACTTAAGCAGTGTTTCTAATATTGTCGCGCTGAAATGGAAGCAGGCTTGACTTCGAAGGCAGGGTTGTTGACTGAACACAGCACTGAAAGTAGGTTTATTGTGAACTTAACATACACCAGCACTAACTGCCTCTCGGGCAGAGTGCTCTGCTATTTATACACAGACAGAATGTAACAGAAAGTAGAAGAATAGTTAACATAAGAAACATGTGGTTCATTCTGGAAATGTTAATTACAAAGAAATAAATTTTTTCCGGTGGACGAAATTTAACCGGTGACATTTAGCACTGCAATCGGTGACGCTATCCCCTGTGCCACTCTGGTAGTTGGTTTATTTGGGGTCTCATGGCATTGCTTCATCTCCTGGAAAAACAGCGACCCGCTGTTATGTTTCCTTTGGAGCCACGTACAATGTCCTGGATCTTGACCTTGTCATGGGTCCTCTGTATGGCAGTTCTGGAGAATCCTTCCCTTGTCCACAATTACCGATGACAGACGTTCCTGTCGTGACTTCGTCAGTGTCATTACCGTCCTGAACAAGAAGCCATTGTCACCTATCTGCTCTTCAGGATCGTAGTGTGGCTTCATGTGCAGGACGTGAATAATGTCTCTTCATTTTTGTCGTTTTGACGATGGCTCATAATCCTCAACTTCGTATGTGATGTCTGACAGGTGGCATAGGACACGATAAGGACCAAAGTATTGCTTCAATAACTTTTCTGATAGTCCAATTTTCTGTACAGGAGTAGAAATCCATACCAGATCTCCTGGGCTGTACACAACAGGTCGGTGATTGTCGTTATACCACTGACGGTCCTTCTCCTGGGTGTCCAGTGTCCGTATACAAGACAGCTGTCTTGCTTCTTCAACCCTTGTGATGAGATGTTTCACGTAGTCATCCTGAGTGTCATCCGGTTGGAACAGGAACAGCGTATCCATTGTCGTCTAGGCTTTACGACCATGGAGCAGGAAAAACGGCATGAAGCCAATGGTGTCTTGTCTTGCGGTATTGTAAGCAAATGTCATGACTGTCAGTATTGTATCCCTATCCTTCTGCTCAACATTGACATACATCGACAGCATATCCGCTAACGTCTTGTTAAAACGTTCTGTAAGACCATTTGCCTGAGGATGGTATGCAGTTGTCATTCTGTGGACAATGTTACAATGTGACATTACATCTGATACTAGTTTTGACTGGGATACTCTTCCACAATCAGATATCATCAAACGTGGTGCTTCATGCTTCAAAATAATGTCTTCTACAAGGAATTTTGTGATTTCTGGAGCTTTTGCAGCCGACACAGGTTTGATGACAGTGTAGCGTGTGAGGTAGTCAGTGCAGACTATTATCTATCCGCTACCGGTTGTCGACTTCGGGAACATCCCTAAAAGATCGATCCCAACTCGGTGGAATGGAGCTGCTGCCGGCGAAATCGGTACGAGATGTCCTGGAGGTAATTGCGGCACATGCTTCCGTCGCTGGCACTCTTTACAGTGACTCACATAGTGCTTGACAAATCGGTAGAGACCCTTCCAGTAATACCTGTGTCTGATTCTGTCTAGGGTCTTCATGAATCCCAGATGACCGGATATTGAAGTATCATGGAAATACTTGAGAATAGCTGGCTGGAGATGAGCTGGAACGACCAGTAGCCATTTGGGCCCAATGGATCGTAGTTGCTCTTATACAATGTCCCCTTTATAAGTTGGAACTCTCCATTGGTAGGTTCTCTTTTCTCCCAGGCGTCTATGGTTTTTAATAGTGCTGGATCTTCCCACTGTTCAGCTTTGACGTCACCTAATTCTATGAGGGCTGAAATTTCATTCATGCTGTTGTGTTCCACTAGCGGATTCCTCGAAAGGCAGTCAGCATCCTTGTGTTTGCGCCCGTTCTTGAATACCACTGTGACGTTGTACTCTTGGAGTCTTAGTGCCCATCTTGCTAGTTGACCTGATGGATCCTTCAAGCTAGTCAGTCAACACAAAGAATGGTAGTCTGTCACAATGGTGAATGGTTTGCCGAATAAATACGGCGAAAACTGGTTGATAGCTCAGATAACTGCGAGACATTCTTTTTCGTTTGTAGAGTAGTTGATCTCGGACTTTGAGAGTACTCTTGATGCATAGGCTATCATCTTTTCAGCACCTTCTTGAACTTGTACAAGCACTGCACCAATAATGTAACCACTGGCATCTGTGTGAAGTTCAGTTTCCGCATTCTCATCGTACAAGGCTAGCACTGGTGCGGAAGTTAGAGCCTCCTTAAGTGCACAGAAAGCTCTTTCTTTTGTCTCATCCCAGTAAAAATTGGCATCTCCCTGCAGAAGTTCTTGCAATAGACGTGCCTTGTTACAAAATCCATTGATGAAACGTCGGTAGTATGAGCACAGCCCGAGAAAACTTCTCACTTCACGAATGTGCTGAGGATTTGGAAATTCTGTGACTGCCCTTACTTTATCTGGATCAGGACGGGCACCATCCCATTGACTAGGTGCCCCAGGATATTTATCTCTTTGGTGGTGAAGAGACACTTCTTTGGATTGAGGTGGAGTCCTGCAGTCTGAACACACTTCAGCACAGTTGACAGGCGACTCAGGTGTTCTTCAAATGTTTTTGAGAAAACGACAATGGCATCTAAATAGCAAAGACACGTTGTTCACTTAACGTTTCGAAGCCAGTTGTCCATCATGCGTTCGAATGTGGCCGGAGCATTACATAATCCAAATGGCATTACTTTGAATTCATAGAGGCTGTCAGGTGTAATAAAAGCCGTCTTCTCCCTATAAGCTTCGTCAACCTCAATTTCCCAGTAACCTGTCAGCATGTCCATAGTTGAGAAGTATGTAGCTCCTTTCAAGCAGTCTAAGGTGTCGTCAATGTGCGGCAATGGGTAGACATCTTTCTTTGTGATACTGTTCAGCCGCCGATAGTCAACACAGAATCGCCACGTGCCATTCTTCTTCTTTACGAGGACTACCGGAGATGACCAAGGACTCTCCGAAGGTTGAATAATGTCATCTCGCAACATCTTCTCCACTTCCTCCCGAATTATCCGTCTTTCAGCTGGCGACACTCTATACGAATGCTGGCTAATTGGCGGATGGTCCCCAGTATTGATACGGTGCTTTATCGTGGGCCGTTTCGTCTGACTTTTCCGCTGTTGGGATGTGAATGCACCTGAAAATTGACGTAATATAGCTAACAACTGCAAGCATTGTTCCTTGGTCAGTCCAGGCCCTATTGGCAGTTCCAGAGTTGTTTCCTCCAGCATGTTGTCTGTACTAATAACAGAGCATGGATCTTCATTGATGACGTTGAGCTCACCATCCTGGATTGGTTCAGCTGTCCGATACACATTCCCTTGGGGATAAGTTGTGACTGCTCGTGACAATTTGTGATCCAAATCTCTCCTCGACCAATGGTAATGTTCAAATGTTTGTCAAGCTTATGGGACTTAACTATGGGGTCATCAGTCCCTACCGGTAATGCTTATGATAGCCGCTGGTAAGTAAATTTCTCTGGTGATCCTTAAACTTTTTACTATCAACAAGCACTTCACAGTTTAACAGGTCATCTGTGGTTGTGACTGCAACTCTTCTCATTGTCAATGGCAGGATCGTCACATTGCCAACGGCAAATAACTTCCCAGAAAATTCTGTATTACGTGTATCTGTAGTAACGACTTCCTCAATTTGCAGCTCAGATCTTCCACAGTCAATGATAGCCTGGGATGCTTGCAGGAAGTCCCATCCAAGGATGACAATATGACTACATTCTGTTAAAACGACAAATTCAAACAGCTAGGTCCTGTTGTTGATGGTTATTCTTGTGACAGAAGTTCCTGCTGGCTGGATGTACTTTCCACTTGCGTCCTTCAGCACAATTGTCCCTGTATCACAGAACATTGTCTTCTGTAGTGTCTGGCGATAATTATCCGACAATACAGAGAAAGAAGCTCATGAATTAACAAGTGCCCAGACAGGTTGGCCATCAATTATGACCTCAATGAGATTTCAAATGTTTGTAAAGTCTATGGGACTTAACTACGGGGTCATCAGTCCCTAAACTTACAAACTACTTACAAACTAGCTAATCCTAAGGACGGCACAAATATCCATGCCCGAGGGGGGATTCAAACCCCCGACCGTAGTGGCCGTGCAGACCGTGACTGGAGCGCCTCAGTCCTCTCGGCCACCGCGCCCAGCGATGAGATTTCCCGACATCTTAGCGACTGTCGACCATGGAGGATTTTCATCTGTGGTGGCCTCACCTCCGTAGATGGTCACCTCGCTTAGTTTTCCTGGGTGCAACGGCTAGGGGAGCGGCTGGTACCTCTGTACGGCGAAGGTGAATGGCAGCGGCGAGACCTCGTCCAGGGTACTGCGATGGGCTTCTTCCCATAGGTCGACTGAACTCATCAGCAGGTGAATGCATGGGATAGAACTGCTCTGATGGCTGACGTCTTGCAGTAAAATGATCATCAAATATTTGCCTTCTCTCTCTGCAGTAGCATATGACATGTCTAGGGCGCCCACAGTGGAAACAAAGTGGTGTGTTGTCTTGTGTCTTCCAGACATCTCTTCTTCTGTAGGGGAGTTGATTGTGGCCACGTTTGCCGGTTCATAGGCTGCCGTTTGGCGGTTGCAGCGTAAGTCATAGCAGGGTGACGCCATTCTTCACGTCGGGTGCGACTAGTGGGGCAGACAGGAACTAATGTCTGAAATAACTCTTCCTCAGCGGCGTCGGTTCCCTCGTAACTTACAGGGCTTACATATATAGTCATAATCTGATGCTCACTCGGTCTAATAGTCCCAGCTGTCACAAATTGTTATAATTCTTCTCTCACAATTTGCCGTATGAAGGAAGTGAAGTCATGCTGGTCTTCCACAACAGTCATAGCAACTACATTCTGGAGTCTGTCATACTTCTTTCATCCAACCTTCCTTTGTTGCATCTCTTCAATACGCTGGCACGACTTGATGAACTCTTCCATCGTAGCAACATCTTTTATCAGAAGAGCTTGGTACATGTCTTCTGCTATACCTTTCATCAGGTGCGTGACTTTGTTGGCCTCAGTCATCAGTCATATTCAGATTGACTATGTTACATAGGGACAAAACATTCTGTATGTATGACTGTGTCAGCTCACCATGTCGTTGGGCCCCAGTTGTTCAGTTGTTCTTCTGCCAAGCGGATTTGTAGCTGGCGGTCACCAAACGTCTTCTTGAGTTCTGTCTGTTATGTTTCCCAGTCATTCAGCTTCTCTTCATTGTTTTCAAACCATTGCTGGGTTGTTCAATCCAGGTAGAAGTAAACGTTGGCCAAGCACATTGTATGATCCCACCTGTTGTACTTGGCAACTCAGTCGAACCTTTTACGCCAATTGTTGGGGTCCTGTACAGCGTCTCTAGAGAACATAGACACGTGTCTCATGTGCAGCTGGCTTACTGCTGGTTTCGTGTTCATGGTTCTTCTGATGATACAGACTTTTGGAAGGATGTACTCGGTATATCCCTTGTATTCCAGTTCCAGTCCATGTAAGGGACGGCTTTTATATTGCCTAATCGGAGCCACGGTGAAGCAGCTGTTGCACAGGATACCCAGCGCCTCCACCAAACAATGTCACGATGAAATGGAAGCCGGCTGGACTTCGAAGGCAGGGTTCTTGACTGAACACAGCACTTATACTGAAAGCAGGTTTATTGCGAACTTAACATACACGCAGAACTAACTGCCTCTCGCACAGAGTGCTCTGCTATTTATACACAGACAGAATGTACCAGAAATTAGAAGAATAGTTAACAAAAGAAAGAAGTAGAAATTACAAGTGAACATAAGAAACATGTGGAACATTCTGGAAATGTTAATTACAAAGAAATAAATTTTTGCCGGTGGACGGGATTGAACTGGCGACCTTTAGCACCACAGTCGGTGATGGTATCCCCTGCACCATGTTGGCAGTTGGTTTACATGGGGTCTTACGGCAATATAAATGTGACTCTGCATGCTGATACACCTCATACTTCTGAACAGTTTTATCATGACTTAGGTGAATATATTTTTGCACACACTATGGATGCCCTTGGTAATGCCAGTGTGACAAAGCTTAAACTTCAACTTGCCTTGAGTGCTAATTGTGTGAACATTGTAGCCTCAGGCTACTGTGCCAGTGACTTTGTTCATAGTGTTAGAGTTTCAAGTGACTAAACTTCCAATGTGCTGCCATGTGCCACATTACGTGATGTGTCTGCTGTATTATGTGTTCCTCAACTGTTGCCACTCACACACATGGCTAACACATTCGCTCATATACAACTACCCATTTTTTCAGCACACTCAGTGCCTATGCCATACCAGACTTCCGTGCCATAACTGTCAATCGTGCTCCCATTCATCCACAAGCTCCCTCAGTGCTATCTGGCACATCTACCACGCTGCACAAGCATCACGCTGCGCCACAACAGGTGTTGCAGATACTGCTTATGCTCTGATGCCAGACCTGCCAACCAAGTACATACACAGTCCGCCCATCTCACCACCATATTCACTGCCTAGTCAACTCCCGAAGCTGCCTGCCTTCTCATTTGACACACCTTCTACCTCTTTTGCATTATTTTAACAGATTTTTGACCACTATTTGCAGGATTATGCTACAAGATACTTGTGCGCCATCAACTAGCTACAGAAGCATGTCAATTTGATTTGCAACTTGGTCAGCTCACCACCAGGCTCCAATCACTACACCATGGCCAAACGCACTTTTCTATAATTTGCCTGCCATACACCAGACGAGACAATCAAATACATTCCGCTTAAGGAGCACTTAGGCAACAGGAAGCCGTCTCACCTGTGGAGCCGCCTCTTACTATTCGCGAACAAGCGTGACATGCCTGACTCGATGCTGATGGTGGTCAGGTCCAGGAAACTACTGCCCACCATCCAGACTGCACTGACGTACAACACTAGAGTCGCCCAGTGAATGGATCAGAATCACAGATCGTATTACCTACAGGAAGTCCGCTCCAAACAACAGGGATCTTCACCGCAAGTCCTATCTTGATGCCCTGCTACAGGCTGATGATGCCCTCAAAATTACAACGATTTCCTGGCTCTACACATCATATTCATGCTGTCTGAGATCCTACTTCACCTCTCCCTCCATGGCCAGCATCAGACCAAACAGTCGAGGACATAAGTGATTACGATGGAGCAGAACCCCCCCCCCCCTTCCCCCTCTTTACCCTTTCTGATATATGCACAGCCAGTTTGTAGATGCTGCCAAGAAATTCCACCCCATGTGTCATCACCCAAATGGCAACCAAAGGAGTTTTAGGTACTGACGCTTGCAACAACATGGACAACCGCTATCACACACTTCACTCAGTATGTATCTCCGCAGCCAAGTGTGGCTGCCTCTACATTCAGGTTTCTGCATCATGTGCTTGCTTCCTAGTGGGTACATGTGCAGATGTGTCACTCCTGCCAGTGTCAATGTCAACAAACCAACATCACAAGCTACTTCATGCTGTCAACACTACAGAACTTATGTGTGCTGGTTCAATGGCCTTCAAAGTGCACATTTCACCTAACTGCAAGCTGAAGTGGAACTTTCTTGTGGTAGGTATTCCTGAACTAATGGTGTGTATTGATTTTTTGACTCATCATAAATTTTACCCTGATGTTGTGCATCCTACAATATAGGGCCTACCACCATCCACTGGGCAAACATTTCTCATTCGCTCGGTCTAGCTCTGATAAGTGACAGTTCATCCTCTCATGTACAGCTTATTGAAGAAAGCATTGCTACTTTGGACAAAATCAATAAGTTTGAGTGTAAGTGGTTCGAGGAACATGAACAAGTGCTATGCCTACAGTATGACAGTGGTGAACTAGTTCGGCATTTGGACAACATCTCAACTCACATCCTTGCTAAACCTGTTAAAAACTCTATACAAGGAATCAATTAATTATCACACTCAAGTTAGTAGAAGTGATCTTTCTTTGAGTGTTTTCAGTGGCGTTGCACCTGTGTGCAAGGTTGACAGTACATTTTGTGACTGTTTTTCCATGACATTCCTACGCAGACATTTATAAAGAAAATCAGGTGTTGCCACACCAGCAGCACCATACAATATCCTTGAGGCTGGCTCCCACAGTACTAGTATTGAAATACTCCTGCACGGTGATCTTCTGATGTTTCCCTCCCACCAGTGCCAATTTCTAACACTGTGGCAGCATTTTAAATCCCCCGCCATGAGTGCCTCTGCAATTCTGTGTTACAGTAGCAAACTACACAGACAAATGTCTTTCGACCTGTGGTAGGCAGGTTCACATAGGCATGACTGCCATGCACCCTGCCTTGTTGACTGACAGTCAGAAACCTTTAGCCATCCCAAACTCAGTTGTGCCACATGATCACACTTCACGTTGGCTGCCCTCTACAAGACACACTGTGGTGTCGCACAAGTATAAAGTGCGCGCCACCTACTTTCGCTGCGCGCCGCCATGCACGCACAGTGCGGCGTTCTTACGATGTCAGCCATGAGCACCCTCTGCTGCAACTCAGCTCGTGGCCATGGCTGCTGCATCGTTCACTTGGGACTGAGATAGGAACCAGTTAACACTTGGGATTCAGATAGGCACCAGTTAAGACTTGGCTATTGGATAGGCACAAGAAATTATCAGTAGGCAGGCCTCTATATAAACTATGTATCAGCATTCTGCAGTCAAGAACTATGTAATAGATAAGTATTACCAAGGCTCTATGAAATTTATATCTCGTACTAATTTACTCTAGTGTTTCTAGTTTCTGCTGTCCCACTGGCTCGTCACCTCCGGACCTGCACACGCGTGCATCCTTTATTCCTGTGTCGATCACTTTCTACTCGGCCACAGACACTCAGTACAACTGGCGAAAACGAGACACAAAAGTGGTGACAAGGAGCGATAGAAGAACCGTGGACCAGCCCACTTGCAGCAGCCAGACAGTAGCAGTCGAAGCACGCAGAAACTGCTCCCGCCCACCCACCCTTATTATAAAATTTTTGGGGGAACATATTCTGTTACGTGTTTTATGGACATTTTTTGTTGCAGTGCGTCCTCATTTACATTGCATTTGTGTTTTGTACTAATTTACTTGTATGCACGGCGCCTAATCGGTCAGCATGGCCACTACCCCGAACCCAAACTAAAAAGGAATTTATTCAGTTAGAGATGGCGCAAGGTAGAACAGCAGGTTGCTGCTAAGGAGCTTGGTAAGGTGCAGAGATTAGCCTGCTTAGCCATAACAGGCGGAATTAGAAGCACACCAACTGCTGGGATGGAAAACATGCTGGATATGCCCCCATTACACCTTTGGGTCAAGATGGAAGCAGCGGCTGGTGCATACAGACTCAAATCTGGCAACAAATGGAACTCTTTGGGATATCCAGAATCACACACTAAAATAGTGAGTGAGGTAAATATAGGAAAGGTTGGGGAAATGCCAGCCGACTATATTATAACCTCATACTGCTTCAACAAGCCTTTCAATATAACAATTGGAAGTAGGGAGCAGGGGGAGAAAACAGTTCGACACCATGTAACGTTTCTGCTATGTTGCAAACTCCTAAAAAATCAGTCGCCAACATAGAAACACGAAATATCTGACACCTAAAGTAAAACTTCATTACTGGACATGTAAAAAATCACATTTTCGCCTTCAGTTTGAAATTCTATTAACACTATTAGTAAAATACCTTTAAAAAATAGTACGTTGATTTAAATATAAATTTGGCTGATCTTCAGTTTTTAATACTTTCATAAAATAATAGCTGCAAACACTAAAAATGCATTACACTTAGTTTCGGAAATTGCTGAACCTATATAGATACTAATTTGTATAAAAACAACAATACTACATGTTATAACTATTGCACAACATGATTTCATATATACCTTTTGTTTAAATAAATTAGGGCAGACCATATTTTATATATCACTAGATCCTAAATTAAATACTGATAATTTTTCATGCACTAAAATTAATAATCCGTTTGGTACTAAGAAACTATCTTCGAAATTAACAAAACTATGACAACCATATACAAATCCGTATTAATAAATAATTTGACTGCAAACTGAAACACATTAAAATTCCATGTCACAATAATATTACGCCTAGACAATATTGGCTAAACAAATATGTGTGCACTTCGAAAACACACACAATGTAAATAATTTGAGCACTGTAAACACTAGTCAAAAGGATGACTTTGAATTTGTGTACCACATTTAAATACAAATTTCATGAAACAAGTACATACATTGAGATAAATAGTCAAAGCTTAAATGTAATGTTTTAATTTCTGTATTTTGGCATATTTAATGTAAAAGAATATTGTTTAATTGTGAATTACAAAACTTTGTCATCAATCTTATTACATGGTTACGTAAAAATATGTTGGAGAGAAACCATTGTTTAGTTAGTCTTGGATAGAGTATTGATTCTAGTGGCCAGAAACCTGTAAGCAGCTCTGTTGGCTTGCTGCTGCATTTCTTGATTGTGCAATGTGATTGATTTAAATGTTGTTTAAGTGGAAATAAAATCGTTTCCATATATCTGACATGGTTTTAATTTACGAAAAGATCCTGTAAAATCAAATGTTTTAGTGAATGCCGAAGACAGCTCACAACACAATGGACCTCAGCCAGCATATAAGATAAGTTCAACTTCACCTACAGTGGAATGACTTTGTTATAGACTGTAAACTAATAAAACTTTCCGTAATTCAGGAAACTATTAGGGCTCAGTTTGAGTCATTCCGAAAAGGGGTGATGGACGTTAGAACCATACGGGGGATATTGTCTGGTTCACTGACGGGTCAAAATCAGACCAAGGTGTTGGGGCCAGGGTATATGGGGTGCAGCCAAGACTGGAGGGCGTCATCTCTCTAGGAAAACTGGCCTCAGTATTCCAGGCCGAAATCACTGCCATCAGGGCATGTGTGGAGGAGAATTTGCATAGTTGCTACAAAGATCGTAGCATCTATATCTATTCAGACAGCCAGGCAGCCCTGCGATCACTGGCAGCTCCTGCAACAAGGTCTAAAATTGTTGCAGAATGTCACAGGGTTCCGGTGGAGCAAGGGGAAAGCAATAGAGTAGACCTATTGTGGGTCCCTGGCCACTCGGGGATCAGTGGCAACAAACATGCCAACAGATTAGCCAGGATGAGGGCAGAGACTCTATTTATTGGACCGGAACCTGTCCTGACAATCACCAAGGCAATGATCAAATTGGAGCTTCATAACTGGCTTAGAAGACAGCACGTAGAATACTGGACCAAAGTCCATCAATAAAAACATGGCAAGGTAATGATGCCAAAGCCATGTTTTAAAAGAAGCTCTGCAATCCTGGGTCTGAACAGGAGAGAGATTAGACTCATGGTTGGATTGCTGAGAGGCCATGGGAATTTCAAGAAACACCTATGTACAATGGGAATAACAGAAGAGGACCCTAAATGTAGGATCTGTGATGATGGTGATGAAACTGCATCACATCTAATATTCTAATGCATTGCATTGGAGAATAAAAGGCACAGAATATTTGGGACGACCAGACCCAAAGAAATTGTGTCTAATAAAGAACTGTTAAAGGGACTCCTTGCACTGTTCAAGGGCATTGGTTGGCTTTACTACATATACAGGGAGCGATACCGCACAATAAACTTAGTTTCGGTGCGGGAAGTGGCGGGTTGGACCAAAACTGTTTTGGCTTCCCTGGAAAAAATCAATCAATCAATCAACGGGCGCCAACGCCCTTATCAGAAAAATGTTCGTAAATCTTGCCCCCAGTGTGTATCTTGCCACAAGCGTGCGCATTGCCCTAGTCGCAATGCAACCTGTTATCAATGTGGCAAACCAGGACATGTACATGCCATGAGCGCCCTCTGCTGCAATTCCGCTCGTGGCCACGACTGCTGCATTGTTCACTTGGGACTGAGATAGAAACCAGTTAACACTTGGGATTCAGATAGGCACCAGTTAAGACTTGGCTATCGGATAGGCACTAGAAATTATCAGTAGGCAGGCCTCTACATAAACAATGTATCAGCATTCTGCAGTCAAGATCTATGTAAAAGTTAAGTATTACCAAGACTCTATGAAATATATATCTCGTACTAATTTACTCTAGTATTTCTAGTTTCTGCTGTCCCACTGGCTTGTCATCTCCATACCTGCACACGCGTGCATCCTTTATTCCTGTGTCGATCACTTTCTACTCGCCCACAGGCACCCAGTACAACTGGCGAAAACGAGACACAAAACACACAACTGTGGTGCCTTCACTCATGTCAATGGCCTCTCACCAATACTGCACATCAAAACTCAGAAACGTTCAGCTGCCCCGAACTCAGCCAGATCACATGGTCATGAGGGACTGATGACCCCACAGTTAAGTCCCTTAAGCTTAACAAACATTTGAACATGACCATGCCTCATCTTGGCAGCCATCTTCCACACACATGACTGGCGCCATCACCCAAGCTGGCTACCTCTCAGACTACTATGTATCCACTTCAGCAACCGCCATCTGCCCTGAACTCTGTTGAGTCTCACAGCCACACCTCCAAGTGGTGACTGGCTTCACCTCAGGCACATGCTGCCATACTACTGGCTCAGACAACCTCTGGCACCATGGTCACCTCCAAGCTTCGTGCTCCCACCTCACCTCAGTGCCACAGCACCTATAAATAAATTGATCCATACATAACACCAAGCATTGCTGTCATTACTAATAGTGTAGTACATAAACTAAACCTTAAAGACATCCCTCCAACTCAAGTAAACCTAGAAATCTTTAGCCGGAGAAGCTCAATTTGGTTGAAGAACAGATCACCACCAAACTTTTGGAAGCTGGTGTTTTAGAACCTTCTTCCAATAACTGGTCTTCACCCATTCAGTTAGTGGACAAAGAGGATGGTACTTGGGGTATATGTGGTGTTGACTGAAAGCAGAATGCCAAGACTATAATGGTAAATTATCCCATACCTAACATTGCAGACTTCACTCATGTTCTGTCATGTGCCACAGGTGCATATCAGCAGATTTCGTTGGCCCCTGAAGATATTGAGGAAACTGCCATCACATCCCCTGTTGGATTATTTTGGTATCACTTCCTGCCATTTGGATTTAAGAATGCAGCTCTGACTTGGAAATGTTTTATCAATGAGGTTCTATTTCACTTACAGTTTTGCTTTCTGTACATGGATGATATAGGTGTGTTTAGTAAAACAGTCAAGGAAAACAAGGAATATGTTAAGGGAGTGTTGCAAACCCTCACTGCAGAGGGGATAGAGACAATTCTAGAAAACTTTAATTACACCAACCTAGTGTGAGCTCCCTTGGATCATTGTCTCTGCGGCTGGTATTTCACCATCCCCCCAAAAAATTAATACCATTACCGTATACAAGCACCATTGTCAGATGCACTGTTGGAGATGACAGACATTTTTACACTCAAAGCACTTTTGACTAAGGCAACTACTATTGCCTATCCTCATCTGAATGCCAAACTTCTTATAACAATGGACACCTGTGAAATAGCTATCAACACTGTTCTCAGCCAAACTGTTGATGGTGACTCCTCGCTGCTCCAGTTCGTCCCTAAAACTCTGAACAAAGCACAAATAAAGTACTCAGCCTTTGATTGCAAATTACTCACTGTGTATGAGACTACCAAGCATTTTTTATCTGGGGTTGAAGGTTGCCCCTTCAACGTGCTTACTGATCACAAACTTCTCGCTGCTGTTATCGAGAACCCATTCACTGATCCACCACCTCACAGGTTGTAGCATTTTGATTTCATTGCACAATTCACCAGAGGGTAGATAATGTTGTGGCTGATTTATTATCAAGAGTAAATGCTATCTACACTCTGTGCAACCTTATGACCCTCCAACCAGCTGATGAACAAACTACGCAGCTAACCTCAAATCACAGTTCATCACTGAAACAGATTCATACCTAACAGTTTAAATATAAATTCAGAAACCCTGAGACAGATTTTAGTCTCAAACATGCCCAAGACATTATAGATTCATACCTTATTCTTGGCGCCGTTTGTGATGTATGGTGTGACGAGTCCAGTGCTTTAATTTCCCATTCACTCCAACAGGTTTTCAACCAACTACATAACTCAGCACATCCAGGAGTCAGAGCATCTACCCATCTAGTGACAGAATGCTTCATATAGTGTGATGTGAAATGTGACTGCCAAGCTTGGGCACAAGCTTGCATCCTATACCAGCAGAGCAAAACAACCAGATACAATATGCCCCACTTGGCAACTTTCCCATTCCAGCAGGACACTTCCAACACACACATATAGATTTGGTCGGTCCCCTCCCCCCCTGTCAATGGCCACCCCATTACCAAACATCACAGTTGAGATGGTGGCACATGTTTTCTTTCACTCTTGAATTGCACATTTTGGTTGCCCTGCTGTCATCACAACAGACCAGGGTTGACAGTTTGAGTCAGCCTTGTCCAATGGCATCTGTGCACTTTGTTACATCCAGTGTATCCATACCACTGCTTACGATCCTCAGAGTAATGGCCTGGTCAAGCAGTGGCATAGGACACTTAAAGCAGCCCTCCACTGCCCTGCCATGATACCCTCTGGACAAATGCTCTACCTTTTGTGCTAGTCGGAATCTGCTGTGATTACAAAGAAGACCTTCAAGGCACACTTGCGGAGTTTGTCTATGGAAAATCTTTGCTCCTGCTTGGTGAACTAGTGAATCCCTCTCCACAACTGGGTGCATTTTCATTGCTCAAGGATTCAGCCACCTACGCTGGTGAGTCATACCCTGTGACGTCCACATGTTCCACGCCAGAGCCGTGCAGCGCACCACATTTATCCACCTGAGCTCGCTTGCGTCCGGCCACTGCGCTTTGCTGCCCGCACCGCGGGTAATCGAGCCCCACTACACCTCGTACAGAGCGAGCGAGCTGCGGTGCGCCGTCGAGTCCCGACACTCTCCAGATGAGCAGGTACCTGGTGGGCCCGTGCCCTCTGTGCTCAGTGCAACAGCGCTACAGACGGCGCTGCGAGCGCTGGAATGCAGCGCTGCGCAAGACGTTGTATTAATCAGAGCGTAGGCATCGCGCACATTTTTGATTACCTACATAGCAATTTATACGTTATTGCTATGTCTGAAATAAATAACGAACAGGACAGATCATACCAATGTGCATGGAGTAGATGCTACTTAAAACAAGAAAGTTTCTAATATTCCTTCATTAGTTAATTGTAACAACCATATATTCAGCCAAAGGACAATTCGGCTCTGTCGTAAAGCTGTGATGTTATGTAGAGTTTGTTTATTATTTTTTAAATTCCTAAGCACAGTGCATCTTAAATGTTTTTGTCCTACTACCATATCACAGATATATAGTAGTTTAAACTCCACCTTATTAAAATTAAATAAAGTGAAATACAAAAATTATAGACAAAAAATTTTCCTACTGGTACGTACAACTAATGGATTTTGTAGTTTACGCATCAATGGTTTCATATCAAAAGGGCAGATGTTGGCTTTTGCTTAATGGAGAGGTGCAGTACACAATATTAAAGTATTTTACACTTGTCTGTTAACCTACAAGTTTTCGTTATGGAATTTAGCGACTAAACGTTTTAGTAGAGGATCCACAGATGTTCAAGTTGGTTACTTTCAACGAGAAGATTGTTTCTGTATTTATTTGTATCTAAGTGTCAGAAGTGAAAGTCTTTTCACACAACTAGTGTACTAGACATGTAATAAATACGTTACCTCTTAGCAATACCAAAGTTTTGAGTGACTTAAAGTTACTGGACGTTTCCAGAAGCTATTACTATTAATTTGCAGTTATGTGGATTCTAAAATTATTGCCGGCCGTGGTGGCCGAGCTGTTTGCGGTGCGCCAGTCACGGTCTGTACGGACACTATGGTGGGGGTTTTGTATCCCCATCGGGCATGGATATTTGTGCCGTCCTTAGTATAAGCTAGTTCTTACGTAGTTTGTAAGTTTAGGGACTGATGACCCCGTAGTTAAGTCCCATAAGCTCTACAAACATTTGAATTTTCTAAAATTATTGCTCCTTCCAAGAGATTGGGAATCCCATTGCTATTAGTAGACAAGGAAGGGAAATAATGTTTGAAAGTTTTCAAGTTCCTCCAAATGTTCTTCAGTTATGTCCTTGACATTTTATTCTAAAGAAAGATGATTTCCACCAGCAAGTCATCAAGGTTATTGAAGCACTCATTTTGAATGAAATTCTTACTCATTTCACAAACTACTGGCTCTTTAAAGAGTTCCAGTTTACCTTGATAGAATTTTAGCTAGATAATTAGTAGGACAATCTTGAGTAAAATTAAATATTATCACATCACAGTAGGGCATATCATTTTTTGTCACACACTTGACAATATGTAGATTTACCAGGAACAAGTAACTGAAGAGATTTTAGGTCTCATCTTGCTATTCATGTTAGGGCCATCACTTACTTTAATATAAAGTGAAACACTGTGTAAGTAAATACTGAGCAAAGTATAAAACTGCCCACAAACCTATTGGAGCCAGCTAACACAAAGCCAGTGACTTACAACACGTTTAATATTTCTGGCGCGAGCCGATACGGCTATCGTTCTGCTTCTGCAGCACAAAATTGGGCATCTTCTGTCTGATTTTATCAGATCTGTTACTGCGCATTTTTTTTTTTTTTTACTCACAATCGATACTGCACTGACAGTTCATTCAGTTAGGAAAAGTTACAAGTGTTTTGAAGATACATGCAATCTGTCCAGCAATACAAAACTGATGGCTGCGACCTTGAATGTCACCTCGCCGATAGTGGTGACTCCCTTGGGGTTTCAGCTCACCCCAGCCAAAGGAAAAAGGGGGAAAAAATAACAATGGACGACACGCCTTTATTGATGGACAGTAATTAGTTTACTTCCCTTGGAGTGCTTGAGCGTAGGCTGAAACTAACAACATTCTACCAGTTAATCATTTCTAATGACCTCGATTGCAACTGAACGTAACAACCCAATCGTCCTTACGGTGTTAAAACATGCGCTGAATACATACACTTGCTATCGCGGCACTGATGCTCCTTTACTCGCAATTACTTGTGAAATAAGGCAGCTCTATTTCACTCACGGTAACGTATGGTCTAAAATGCATAGGTCATTTATGCTGCCTGCTATCTTATTCAATACACAATTTGTTAATGATGTGCACATACTTAACTAATAGTGTCATTTTAAAACGACATTTACGAATTATGGAAAGTTGAATGCTGTGTTAGAAAGCTAAGATTCTGTACTATCACATGTTCAAAAATGAGATGTTTTTAACCCCATAGTTTCTTCAGAATCGAGTGATAAGCATTATGAATCTAAAAACTCACGCGGAATGAAAAGAAGACATTTAATTATTTTTTCCACTTGCAAAGTAAAGCTTGTAAGGAAAAACTAAGTTCATAAGCCGATGTGGGATGGTCGTATGTACCATGAACAGTCTTTGCAGCGTGAAAATTGGAATAGTGGATTTCCCGCTAAGAGTGTAGCGGCTGGCGGGCACGTGCCCCGGCTAGCAGCAGAACATCACGGGGGGATGACCATGGCTCGGAGGGTAGGCGGGTACCTGTACTGCCCGGCGCCATCCGATGCGGCTCGTACCGGCAGCGCATGGCCAGGTCCGCCCAGGAGGCGCAGCTACGGGCCCGGGCGGGCAGCGCAAGACCGCTGCACGCCTCTGTTCCACGCACCAACTCTCCCAAGTTTGTAATGTATCAAGATGATACGGCCCAGCCACCATACTCTGGCCCAGCATCATGTTCTTCAACATACACAGAATACTATGGTAATTCCCTTTAAAGTTTCCCATATCACAGTTCAACCGAGTGGGTTAAGCTGGATAATATTGAACTGTGTACTGGTGCCCCTCTCATTGAGGATTCACAAACACACCAATTGTCACACATGACTCAGATGCATACAGTACCCCATCAGGTACTAGTACTACCTCCAGTCAGAACTCCCCTTGCTGCTAGTGGAGCAACAAAACTCAGTGCCAAGAGACTCCTGATCATTTGTTAATCCACACATGCTTGAATTTGAATTCCACTGATACTCCAACTATCCCGTCCTCCTCTCTGATGTGTTTAACCTCCCCGATCGCCGCCTCTCACTTCTGAGGTTTCAGCCACCCACATCTTCCTCAAGCCCCAGCTCTAGAGTACACTGTCATAGTTCCTCTGGCCTTCTCCATGGATTTATAAGTTGCCCTGCAAGACCATTTCCTTTTTATTTTGTGTATGACTGTAAATTCGTCTCCCTCCACCACTCCAGTTGAGTGTCAACTTTTAAAATGCATCTAGCTACCCAGGCAAGTTGATATTGTCAGCGTGCATGTGTTCGTGTTGCCACCGAATGAAGTGCTAGTCAGCCTAGCTATCCTCGCTCTGCCCGATTAGTGCAACACACACACTGACTGCAGAATTTCGCCATTGGCGGACCCACAATTTTCCAGCATTGACCTCTGACCCCCTGTCAGCCAATACTATGGAGCTGTTCATTGTCATCATGCCTCGGCTCTCCCCAGCTGACACAGAGGTCACTCCACCCTCTAGCCTCTGCCCAGGGTACTCTATACTGCGGGAGTGTGGAGGGCCTGGGTGGGGGAGGGGGGGGGGGCTGTGTGGGGACACACATAGGTTAACAATATTATCAACCTGCATCATGAGGTGTACTTATATGTGTATGGCTCATGTTCTTTCGTAGCTTGTTCAATTGAATTATGAATCAAAAGTGAACACGGAAATCACGGCATGGAAAAAGTGTAAATTTGGATTCTTATATCCCCTAATGTAAATGCATACAGAATATGAAACTTAATATGTTGGCAACACAGGGATATTTCAGCCATCCACTAAGTTCTAATAGTCTAAAAAATTGTAGTAGACATGGTGATATTTGTGGGAAGGTGAAAATAGTGTAGGCTCTATTTGACATCTTTTACAAATACCAGTTTCTAGTAAAGCTTCAAAACCAGTCTCATATGAAACAACATGTTTGAAGGAACCACAGACACATGGATTTAATTCCCGACACTGTGTAACAATGGTACATAAACAATGGTACAGCTAGACAACAGTAATTACTGAAGCGGATCACTAATGAAGTTTTCCAACTACATGAGAACAAAGCAGTCAAAGACAGTATCATGTTGTACATGGGAGGAAAAAGGTGAGTGAATTATTTTGGAGAACGTTCCATCTAATGACCATCAGGCTGATTTCTTAACCAGGCCTCTACCAAAGGTGCCACTTCAGATGCAAAGGAAGATGCTGTGCATATGGAGGATTCAAAATGTTCATAAGAGTCTTCCAAACACTTAATAATAAATTTGAGTCCTCTTAAAGTTGGAGTGTTAAAATGTGTAAAAGAAGGAAAAATTAATTTTTTACACTCATTGACCTTCTCTGGCTCTCAATAAACATTGTTGGGAGCATTTTGTTTTGTAGCTTAATAACTTTGTGTTGTATGTTTTTGTTTTGCTTGTGACTGTGTTGTGTGTAACTGTGTGTTAACACTCTCAGTGCCAAGCCCATAGATTCTAAGAGCCAAGCACCGTTCCTAAAATACTAAGCCTGTTGCTTTAATGGGTCAGTGTATTTTGTTGACTATAAAGCTTTGTTGCCCTGTTTTCTTACCTGCAGCTATAGATATATGGTTTTATGTTGTTAATTGTTAATTACACTGCTATACAACTAGACGTTAGTGGATTCTGCTCACATGGACAACTATGGACCAGTACTGAGAGTGCTAAGAAAAGTGTGCAAATCCATCACATCTTATACATTCAATATTAATCTGATGGAAATTCTACATTGAGATGAGAGAAAATTATGTAAAAGAGTTATAATGGCTAGTCAGTACTTACCTCAGTTCAGCATCAGCAATAGTCACAGTCAGAAGATGAAAAGAAATGTTGGAACACAAGGTTTTTGGAAATTAAATTTCATTTGTCAGGTAGGAGAGAGGAAGGAGGAGAAAGGGAATAGAAGGGAAGGGTTACTCACAATCTAGGCTGGGAGATAATGACAGCATACAGGATGAGAGGTGGAAATCAAATACTTTTATGTGAGCTAAGGTAAGTACTGTCCAGCATCTTGTATATTATTTGTTAATGCCAAAATAATCAGTTCCAACATGTTCAAATTTGAAATAATTTAAATGAACATAGAACTTAAATTATGGGCCCCTTTAAGCTGCCAACATTTGTGTGTGTGTGTGTGTGTGTGTGTGTGTGTGTGAATGCAATATGTAAAATATTTAACCATATTGGGTTACTGGAAATGGATCTGCTTCTATTTAAATTGTTTTGCTAATCATAGGCTAAGGAAATACTGATGACGATATCTCCGGTGTTCTGCCGGGTGGCTGCATTGATTATTGCAACATTTCAGGAAGTGTTACACTACCCATCTTCAAGCAAACTGACAAGATCTGAAGAGAGTGGGGGGTCTTTATACTCTCAGTAACTCCCCTCCCCTCTCCACTGGACTACGGAAGGCTGTGGTGGCCTGGCAACCAGTGCACAGTGGTCACGGTAATAGTCGCTCGTGTTCAACTCTCAGTATGGTAATTCTGTCTGCATCTGCAGTAGAGGACTGTGGCAGACGTGTTCCTGATATATTGCCACTATTGCAGAACTCCACACTGCTCTAAGCTGGTACCCTACATCTCTGTTTACCAGGTTATAATGAATCCTTATTTCTAGTAATTCTTTGATGACACTCTGCACATCGAGTAATAGCCTTGGATAATTTATGTATCCTACGAACCCAACCTTGGGCATGTGAACAATCTAATTTAATAAAATGGATGGCTCATCTTTTTAAGCGAAAATTGATCACAGTTGCATTTATGGCCATTACTTCAATGGCCTGGAAGAATCAGTCAAATGAAAAACGTAACACCATAAATTATGATGTAGACACAATGTTCACTTTTATAATCATCCTGAGTGAGTTCCTGCTCTACACAATTTTGTATAACATCTATCAGTTCAATTATATAATTAATCAAGCCATTGTTTCTACATGCACTTATTCCACACATACAATTAAAACATCTCCCAGATAAAATAAAACAATTCTGAACATTAAATAAAACAATTTTGAGCATGAAATAAAACCATTTTAAGCGGCACCCAGCCACCTAACACAAGCACCTTACACCGACGACCTCTGCCAATCAAAAGACCACGAGTTCTGTGAACCAGCTCTTGGCTCCATAAAATCAAGTGACTAATCAACCAAAAATCAGAATATTGATCCACTCCACAGATGTTTCTTAAATTAAAATTTTTGAAATAATAATTACTATAGTTTTAATTAATTATTTACATCAGGTTTGGTTTTCTCATTGAGGCTCAATTTAATGTAAATACACAAATAAATTTTAATACCAAACAAATCTCTTACTAATCAGTAGTAGTTGATTCTATGCCCTTGCGTCTTCTTGTCATCTTATAACATTCCCAAAAGCCAGATGCTCAGCACAGCAGCTTCATGTTTTTGAAGTTGAAAGTGTGCTCTTTATTTGTGCTGTGTTCTGCTATGGCCGAATTTGCTGTGTGGCCTAGTTGTACAACCCTAATATGTTCCTCACAGAGTTTTGAGATACATATTAGGTGTATATGACTAGGGCACACAGTAAAATTGGTCATAGCAGAACACAGCATAAATGAAGAGCTCACTTTCAACTTTGAAAACACAAAGGTGTTGTGCTGAGCATCTAGCTTCTTGGAAAGTGTCACCAAAGAATCCCTAGAAATAAGAATTCATGATGACCTGGTGAACAGAGATGTAGGATAAGCTTAGCGCAAAGAGGAATTCTGCAATAGTGGCAATATGTCGGGAACATGCCCGCCACAGATGCAGACAGAATGTCCACACCAAGAGTAAAACACAGGCGGCCATTATCCCCACCATAATGCACTGGCTGCCAGCCCATCACAGCCTACTGCTGTCCAGTCGAGAGGGGAAGGGGAACACCATGAGTATAACAACCCCCGCTCTCTGCAGATGTCGTCACTTCAGTTCAGAGGCAAGCATCTAGGTTTGTTACTGGTACGTTCGACCAATGCGTGAGTGTCCTGGGCGTATAAAATGCTTGTGCGACCATGTCTTGAGTATTGCTCAAGTGTTTGGGACCCGCAGCAGATCAGTTTAAAGGAAGACATAGAAGCAGTTCAGAGGTGAGCATTTAGGTTTGTTACTGGTACGTTTGACCAATGCGTGAGTGTCCCGAAAATGCTCTGGCAACTCAATTGGGTATCGCTGGAGGAAAGACGATGTTCTTTTCATTAATTTCTGTTGAGGAAATTTAGAGGGCTGCCATTTGAAGCTGAGTGTAGTATGATTTTGCTGCCACCTACTTACATTTCACATAGTGATCACAATCACAACATAAGAGAAATTAGGGCTTGTACAGAGGCATGTGGGCATTCTTTTCTTCCTCATTCTATTTGGGAGTTGAATAGGAAGGGAAATGTCTAGTAGTGGTACTGTGTACCCTCTGTCATGCACCTTACGGTGGATTGCGGAGTATGTATATAGATGTGGATGTAGACCTTTATCAGCAGCACACACCATGAAAGCCTATAGTCACATATAAGAAACCATTGTTGAACCTAAACATTGGAATAATAGGAAACTAAGTAATGACAAACAATGGAAAGCCTACAAGGAGTACAACAATATATTGAAAAGTATAGATTGGTACTCATCACACAGATGACAGGATTTGCCATGGGAAGGCACATATAAAAGACTTTTTGAATATACTCAGCTTTCAGAAGATTGTGCCAGACTTATTGCAGCAGTTGGAGATGGTATTTAAATGTATATGAGTAAATGTGTGTGAGTGAGACTGAGTGTATTTCTGATCAAGGTTCTATGAGCTGAAAACATATTAATATTAAGAAAAGTTTTGCTTGTTTCTTTCTGTGACTCATCAAGATTGTTAAAATACAGAAAACTATATATAGAAAACAATGGAAATTCCAGGAAGGATTCAACAATATTTTCGTGAAGGATAGGTTGCTTACTCACCACAGAGACATCCAAGAGTCACGGAAAGGCACAAATAACAGGCATAAATAAACTTGACACCTTTCAGCTGTTAAGGCCTTCATCAGTCAGAGAGAAAAATACACACATATACACACACTCACACAGACATAACCGCCATCTCCAGCCACTGTCCACAGTGACCCATGATGGCGGTCATGTTTGTGAGAGTGTGTGTATATGTGTGTGTTTCTCTCTGATCGACAAAGGCCTCAATGGCCAAAAGATATCAAGTGTAATTATGCCTGTTATTTGTGCCTTTCTGTGACTCATTGGACAGCCCTGTGGTGAGTAAGTAAAAATATATACTAATTTAATAATTTGCATCTAATGCTACTGCACATTATTATTCTCCTGAATATGTATTGTTTAGGTAAAAAATAACTTACAGGAAGTATTTTCCGTCTTCCAATTGCAATCACTTTCTCGTACCCAACGGCTGAAAGACAATAAAGTTACAACAATTTATACAAAAACCATATTTATTGTACTACAGGTAACAAGACAAAAAATCTTAATCTATAATGGGTCAAATAATGTAAATATACAGGAAAAAGTGTAGCATTATCTCTATGTACTACGGCACATATAGTATTTGTGTGTGTGTGTGTGGAGAAAAATATGGTTGACTTGGTTGTGAAATTCACTAGCTGACATAAGGAAACCATGTAACAGTAGTTGAACTATTTTTTTTATTATTATTTTTTTTATTTACAGAAGATCAATCAAATTATTTGCTTGTCTTTATCTTCTGCTAATTAGATGCAGGAGAAAATTCACAGGCCGAGTATTATTGAGAATATTATGTATGAATATAAATTGTTATAGTGTGCCCTAGTACATCTGGAGAGGTAACATCAAGTCAGATCCAGTGTCTGCAGATGCCACCTGGCGGATAGTAGAGGTACTGATAATAGTTTAACATCCCCTCCCCCCCAACACATAGTATAGTGACATATCTGTCATAGCCCCATCTTTAAGTACCACTTAATTGGTAAAGACAATGTGAATTTTATCTGATTAAGAAGGTGCCATCTTGGGGATAGTACATTAACTGACAAAGGCTTGAAATTGTCATCCAAAAGTTAGCATAGTGACATAGCTTCCATAATTCCAACTGTGTGTACCCTTTAATTGCAAATGTTTACACCCATAAGACTCAGTGTGATATCAATATGTGAAACAAACAAGCATCTTGGTAGGGAGGTGCACTTGTGCTTCCTACAGTTAAGTGATGGAGTTTGAAAGGCATCAAATTTTGGCCTTCTGAGTGGCACTATGGTCATTTCAGGAAATTGCCACAGAAGTTGGACATGCTGTGTCAATTGTTCAATACTTACACCCATAGATAAGGTTCTGGACTCCCACGCAGCACAGGTGTCTACCGAGATGGTCATATTGTAAGGACACCAGTGGCACATCATACAGCTAGCACACCACAGATAATAGGATTTGTGAGCCCAGAAGTATCAGAACAAACTATTGCCAATTGATTACTAGCAGTAGGACTGCAGCCACCCATACCTCTGGCCTGTCTTTCGCTCATGGCAAAGTATCAATATACATGGCTCAACTGGTCCTGTCAGAGAATCACTTGGAAAATGGAATGGAGCACTGTGGTCTTCATCAATGAAACCAGGTTCTGCCTGCATGCAATTGACAGTCATTTGCACATAAGGTGAAGACCTGGTCAGTGATGTCCCATAGAGCGCTTTCTAGATTAGATTAGATTAGTTGTTCATTGCATATATCCATGTTGAGGAGATTCTCGTGAATGTGGAACATGTCAAAAATAAGATTTATTAATTTTTTATTATTATTTTTATATTTTATTGTTTTTTCCATCCTAACACAGAGGCCCCTATCCTGGGCCTTATAGTATGAGGTGCATTAAGCTACAACTCCTTTCTCCTTTGGTGTTTCTGAAAGTTATGCTGATGAGTGCTAGATACATACTAAATGATATAAGGTCCATTCTTTTGCCATTTTGTAACTTAAAAGTGGTGTGTTTTCCCAACAGGATAATGCTTGCCTACACACTGCAAATGAAACTCAACGTTCTCTGCAAGATGTGCAGCAACCTCCTGGGCCAGCACAGTATCCAGACTTGTCTGTAGTTGATCATATGTGGGGCAGGATGGGACAACAACTGACACATGCGACCCATGAGCCCGCAACTATTGCAGAAGTAAACATACAGACCGAGCAGACATGGAATGAAGTATCTCAAGACAGTATTCACCATCTGTATGATCAAGTGGATACCAGAATTAGTGCCTATATTGCTGCCCATTGAGGCCACACCATGTACTAAAAAGGGTATTCCATCGTGGATCAACACCTCTTATCTCAGTACTGCTTGAGCTGTTGATCTGTAAATGTAATCATTGCATTTACTCCATATGCATTGATCCACAATAAATCTTGAGTTAATTGAAAAAATTTAAGAGGGTGTACTAATTTTTATTTATGTCAGTGTACATAAACTGTTTCACAATAAAAGATACAATTAAATGCTAGACAAATTTAATACTTGGAAAAAATAAATGCATTTTTTATTATTTACAGTGCTTAGTTTGGCTGCAAAAGGCACTATGCTCAACCCAACTTTCACATACTGTACATGTGGTCTGACAAAAATAGGCTTTGCCATACTGCCATGGTATTCTGTAAATTCCAAATTACTGCAATTCCCTATCATCCTTCATTGTAGCATACTCTGAAGGTGGCTGGAGATTGCTTTGAGAGAATGTTTCTTTAGGATTCTGGCTAATTGAGACAAAATGTTGCCAATATACAGGATGAATGCCCAGGAACTAAACCACTCTTTGTGCTTGTTATCTTGTAGGTGGTCACATTCTTTCTCCTTAAAGCTGTGTGGATTTGATGTGGAAAATATCCATTTTAACAAAAATTTTAAGTATTCCAGCTGCTTTGTAAGGTTGTCCTTGTCAGACACATGTGCCCAGTGCACCATGTTTGAAGCACACTCATAGTTTGTGATTGATGGTGGCATCTGTATGTGTGGGCTTAGATTAAATGGCATGCCCCAATGATATATCCACTTCATGACTAATCAAGACATCTAGATATGCCAGACATCTGTCCAACTCCGCTTTCATCATATATTTGATATTTTTGTGATGTGCATTCAAATACTGCTGGTGATATGTAGATGGCATGTTTGTACTATGACCCCATGGTAAACAAGAGGTGTCACCATTTTTGAAGCATTTGAATTTGCTCCATGAGAATATCAAATTTGTGATGGAAGTGAAGCACAACAGCCATCTGCCTTTTGCGGATGTCTTGGTCAGTTCACAAAGCAAATGGATCATTGGGGTATAGCATTTAGCATAAACCCAAATGAACATAACTGTATTTGCTGGCATCTAGCCACTACCATCCATCAAAAGCTATAGGCATGCTTCAAACAGTGGTGGACTGGGCTCCTGTTGTCTCTGATAAAGATGGCCTTCTGAAGGAGCTGGAACACTTACATAATTATTTCAAAGTTAATTGATATTCTGCACATCAGATCATTACAGATCTAAAGTGGGTGGGGGCATGTGACATCCCACAAGATCAATTTCTCCCCTTTGCTGGCAACATTTTGTCTAAAATATAACCCTAAGGAAACATTGGCTCAAAATTTAAGTTCAACTGACACTCTTTTCAGTTACCTGAAAGATGATCTGGGATTTTAGAAGTCTGGAATTTACATAAAATTGTTTCTGTGTGTCAAAGGCTGCATTAGTCAGAGCACATACACAGTATGTCAAAAGTATCAGGTAGAATTTTCTCCTTAATGACTGGAGTTAAACAAACTGAAGTTTGCACAAATAATTTGAATGGCTCTTCTACTTCTCTTGCCTACTAAGCAGAAAGATGAACAGGGACCAGACTCCTAGTGGAAATACAGGGCCACCTGTAGGAGCACAATGGTCAATATACAGGGTGACAAATTATTGAATTATATGATGCAAAACATAAATTACCACAGTTACAAATTACAGTGAGCACACACTTTATTCAGCATGAAACTGTCACTAGAGATATTAGGATTTAGGTTATGGCATGTTTGATATGCCTGCCTCCTCTGGTGAAGATGTGACACAGTTGTATACAAAATTCTGCATGACACGCTGAAGTGTCGCAACATCAATGCTGTTGATGTCCTCCTGAATGGTGTTTTCAACTCAGAAATAGTTTTGGCTTTATTGCAATATAACTTTTCTTTAATATAGCCCCACAAAAAGGAGACACATGTGTTCAGATATGAAGAATATTGTGACATATCAAGGCCCAAGCTAGTAGCATCTTGGTACACCAGAACCAGAATTTGGTCCCCAAAGTGCTCCTCCAGGATATCAATCACTCTTCTCATTCCATGGGTTGAGGTCCATCATAAATGAACCACTATTGTTTAAATTAGGTTCACTTTGGATAATGGGGATGATATTTTTGAACACCTTCATGTTCCGGTTGGTAGTCACCATCCCATCAAGGAATACCACAGCAGTTATTCTGTGACTGGACACTGCACACCAGATAATCACTTGTGGAGGGTGAAGAGATTTCCCCATCGTCAAATGCTGATTCTCTGTACATGAAATGCACCAATTTTGCTTAATGATGAACCCATCCAACTGAAAGTGGGCTTCGTCACTAAACCAACCCATATGTACATCAAAGCCCTTTTTGTCAATTCTGTGGGCAAGAGTGTTGGCAAAACACAACCTTTGTTCCATGGCCCTGGGGATTAATTGTTGATGGGTTTGAATTCTGTATGGGAATAGATGCCGGTCTTCACAATAATTTGTATCCTGGTTGATTTCTACTTGTTGGTAGCTCGCCTGATAAATTTCCTGGGGCTCTTTTGAAGCACAGCACATGTCTTTTTGATGTCTTCAGGCATTTTCACCCTTTTTGGATGACCGATCATGACAACACTGTCATCACGAACACTACCCATTGTGTCAACCATGAGAATCAAATTCTTGATTGTTAGTACATTCGTACTGGTAGTCTTCTACCTGAACTTAGTCACAAATATCCTTTAAATCACAGTTTGGCTGTTATTGCTTACATAGTAGACCTTCAAAACAGCTATACACTCAGGCACACTGAACAATAACATTTTCACATGCAAATAGCCAACAATGCACATACTAATTCCTACCATGCTCCGCAGCCAACCATGTAGTTTGAACATCCTAATGCAAACCATTCAGAAGTTGATGATGATTTTATTATATATAGTTCAATAATTTTAACCTTCAAGGAGGAGCCTATGGTGGCACACAGGTTTAGTGCAAGGAGAAGGTTATAAGTTTGAATCCTGGCCCCAGCAGAAAGTTTCTCATGTCTATATTGTGTAATTACAACACCTACCAGCAGTTGTGACTAAAAACTGCAGTTAAAAATATATGAGTTAAAGTTCTGGACATATTCCTTTCAGTAAAAAAATTATTTATATTTTCATAGATCAGCCTCACAGGAAGCAATATGATGCAAAAATTCTTACCTGGATGTTGTTGGCAGATGGACTTTTTTCCAAGTTGTATAGTCTGTAGTATCAAAAAAATTGTACTATAGCGAAAAAGTGTTCTGTTATATATACTATAACACATACTATTGTCAAAACATAGTATGATAAATATATGTTATTTTCTCAGAATTGCATTAACTAATTGCCTTAATTATATGCAGAAATTTTGAACTACTGCTAATTTGTGCATCAGTAATATTGTGAGGAAGAACATAACACCGAAAACAGAGCCCATTCAATAATGTGACCCCTCAGAAAATTATAACAAAAAGTCTAACCAACTACATGTTTTAACTCCATTTTTAAGACATAAAATTATGGTGAAACACATGCTGAGTTTTTCTTCCTCTCAACAGCTAAGTCAAGCAATAACTGTCATAGTCAATTTAAATTACTTCAGTAATATCTTTCTGGATTTGTTTAAAGCATAAATGGGATGTACAAAAACAATTATATATGAATTAACATTTCTATGAGTACTGTGAGCTGCAGCATTACCAGCTATAAAAACTGAAAAGTTCTTTGGCTTATGTTTTGTATGATTGGTACTGCTGCACTCCTAGTTTGGTACAATTTTTTTACAGCTATGCCATGTTCCACTCTATGTAGTGCAGAGTGGTGACAACTATAGTACGGTGTGAGGAATACATGTATCTCAAGAACTTAGAATCTTATCATCAGGATAAAAATGTAAACCAGTATATCACTGAACATCTTTTCATATTGTGCCTGTGTTTTGTAATGGTGCAGTTTTCACTTTAATAGTACTGGTTCCCATGAAGATGATAACAAAACTAGTCATGAAGAACTGTCACATCGAATACTTTTAATAATGATGATTAGACTAACTGATCTCAATCCTTTCCAGGACATGTCTGAAGTCATGCTCAAATACCTATGTTGACATTGTGTAGGATGTTATGTTCCACAAATTAGATTTACTTACATTTATAGGGCACTTGTAATATGTGTAATTACTGTGCTGTTAGATCTCAATCACTTGGATAATAAGAAGTAATAGTGTAATGGACCAAATCAGTATTTCCTTAGGTCTTAGTCATAAAAACAGCCCACAATTGTTATTTTATGGTGTAATAGAAGTACAAATTAAATGACAGAAACTGAAATCAGCAGCAGTTCTTCATTTTCCATAAACATAATGGTAACTTTTATATTACTATGAGATAAAATTTTGTTGTACTATACTCCTGCGAATGATCAGAGAAATATTTCCACTGACAGGTAATTTATTACATAAGATACTCACATACATTACGGCCAGGGACTGTCTGGGAATACCAGAACACTCTGAAGTTTGTGACGATTAAAGTACCAATATCTTCCGGATACTTGTCTATGATTTCAATCCCCGTATCACTGTGCCGGACTGTTTCTCCAAAACTCAGTGTAAAGCCACTACAAATAAGAAGAAATGTACATAGGAATTCAAAGAACATCTACAAATAACATCAATTATTATTGATGATGAACTAAAATTATTTTTATGTGAAGAGTTTCACATATTCTTTTGAAAGGTAGCACTGTAGTATTTGATTGTCCTATGTTCCCCATATAAATTTAGTGCAGGTATTTATCATAAACAGTGAAGTATACATTTATTTCATTATAACAAAAGAAAAATCAGGCAAATGGTCATAAATAATAAATTACATTATTTGTTATTAGCTAATGAATTAGGAAAACATTTTTCATTTAGGGAAAAAAAATTAAAAAAAAAAAAAAAAAAAAAAAAAAAATTAAAAAAAAAAAAAAAAACAGTGAACTATGATAAAATTTTATTGTGAATAAGAGTGAGTCTTGTTCGCACAATTTAATTTTTTTAACATTAAATTTCTTTTTCATTCACATATTTCATCATTAAAGCAGCTCAGATATAAGGAATATTTATTACACTTTCAAAAAACTGTATCCATATTATGACAGAAATCTTTTCTGCACTGTTCATATTAAAACATCCTGGAATGGAAATGGTTGACATAATAGGTAGTTCACAGAAGCAAAAGGAAAAATAAGGAGCACTTATGTTGAGTGGCCCCACAACAGTGTAAGAACAGTACATTCTAGTGGCGAATCAAAGCCTCCTAATATGAACTTTTTTTCCAGGCATGGATCGGGATACTTGGAAACAAATCCTGGATTCGCCACTGTTACATGCCACATAAGTTTAATTTTTAAATGTTACATTTAGCATTTAATATTGCATTCTATCTATCAATTAGTTTACTGTGCAGGCTAACCCATCTGGGCTTTAATGATGTAGGTCTCTATATCAAAAGTTCAAAAACATGAAAATGTGAAACATTCTCACTAAAAGAGATAAATGATTTCAAGTTACAAATTACTAGATGTTCCCTCTGATTACATGTAAAAACAGCACCAGTGTTTCCTCACGAATGATAGGCTATTTGTAATATACTGTGAAAGTATACAAAAAATTAAAATTGGAAAAGATGTGTAGTGAGAAATATGAAAATTCTAATTAGGTGAACAAGTAGGTGAGCAGACTATGATGGGTGTCACAAAAAGTCAAGGTGGTACAGTATTCTAAAATGTTGGAAACATGTAGAGCATCTGAAGTCATTCATAGAGTGCAAAATGCTGCAGGAATTTTTCCATGTTGAAAGTCCTTTGGCTCAAAAACTGTGTAACAGATTTCTGGCATCTACTTTCACATGACTGAGGGAAGTGATAGAGCTGGGCTAGAGTGAAAAGTTTTGGAGGGCTAATATGGTTTCACACACTGTTCTAACTACAGTAGGTCTACAGTGAGATTTTAGACAGTCTAAGAAGCTGTTTGATTTTCTAACACGTATTACCACTTTAAAGAAATGGTAAATTACAAATTTTGAAAAGTTGTGATAAAGTTCATCAAAATTATGCCAAACTGTCAAATAAATATCTATTGTAGGCTACTTTCATATGTGAAATGGCAATTTTTCTGAAATAAAAAAAAATAAAAAATAAAAAAGGGTAATAGTTAGTAGCTATCCACAAGATTCCAGCTAAGTAGGCCCTTTCACGTATAACTGGAATAAGTAACACTTTAACGAGACACTTTCTGCTACTGCTAGCCACTAGAAACCATATATTCAAGATATGCATCTTATTAAAATCAACTTTTAAAGAAAACTTAACACCACATCCTATGGAACTGTTATAAGGTAGAGCTTCGTAAAAGTTCTCACGAGGTGTGTAGAAATCCACCTTACACATGAAGTAATAATACACTATGGTACGGTATATTTAATGAATAATTACTGAGTTAAATAATGGTATTGGGCATTCCTTGAAGTGAAATTTTGACTGCTGTGACGAGCGTATCTGTAACACAGACCCAAAGCTACGTTTCGTTGAAAGGAGACAAATATGGTTGTGAATTAGCGAAACCATTGATTGTGAAAGCCAGATTAAGATTGTGGTTAAAAACTGACAGCTAGCATACAGTATGTTTACGTTCCATGCCATACTGAAAAATATCAGGAGGGGTCCAATACCCAACTCTTAGCCATTTCTGTCGGAAGACACCAAATGATGCAAGTAACATCACTATCATACCGGTAGTCTATTAAGAGGAATTTATTTGCTTACATATTGATGAATAAATAAATTAAAAAATTGAAATAAAGTAAACTACGGTATGATTTTTTTCTTCTGTGACGACTCCATAATTAGTCGTGCGCCCAATCACCACAATATAATAACAATAATAATACCGTAATAATAATAATAATAATAACAATAATAAATCCCCTTGGTGGAAACGACCAAGCGGGTTTTTTTCCCATTATTATCTTATTTTCTATTTGCAGCTGCTATGATTGCCTTGTCAAGGGACAAGGGACATTAAAACGGAATACTATTTTAGTCTTTCCGGTTGGGCTAGTGTTTTTAGAGCTACAATATAGATATATTACAATAATTTCAGAAAATTACGTTACCTTGGCAAACTGTCGCGTACGTATTTGTCAGGGCGTATCTCTATTTCCATCTTGTTACAGTTACTCTCTACTGTACAGTTCCGTACGACTTACGTTGCAGTTGTTGAAATGCTATTAAAACTTCAGAACATCATATACACTTTTGTCTAGGAATGTGTCACGGCATTAGTTCTTCGCGTATCCATTGTATCTGAATTGTTGGGAATAAGAAACAAAATTTGCCGCTCTTAATAGTGAACACTACGTGAGTCATGGCACGCTACACTAAACTAAACTAAACAAATACCAGGCAGCTGAAAAAAGAGTACAATTTGAACAACATTACCAGAACATTTTCTTAACCGCTGCTAATTACTGAAAGAGTATATCGGATGAGACTCTACTTCGAAGACTACGGTGCATTACTCGTTTCCGTCAGAGATATACTTGCCGCTTCACGTTCCGAAAACAGTTATCCGTGCGGGGTTTAAGTTGCTTTACCAATGAACGCAGACAAAGATAACTATGCCTCATTATTCATGATAAGCACCGCTTTAAATCAAATTAGACCTAAAATGCAAACTTCAACCCATAGTCCAGTTTCCAGCCACTACTTCGTCAGCCGGCATAATTAAGTGACGGATCCAAGGGTTGAAACGTTCTTATTTTTACATTAGAAGTGTGTTCAAAAATTACAGTGGCAGTGGCACCATTTTTGATTTGACCACACTCGACTTTTTCTTTCTTTTTATTTTATTTTTTCCTTTTTTCCGTTCTCAGTGGACGTCATATCCTTTACCCCGATTTTTTATTACCTGTTCTGATACGTTTCACTAGTTCTGCCGCAGTGGAGTGGTCGAGCGTTCCAAGGCGCCTTGCTTTGGAGCGCACCGCTGTTCACCGTCGGAGGTTCGAGTTCTCTCTCGGGCATGGGTGTATTTATTGTCCTTCGAATAAGTTAGTTCACATAGTTTGTTAGCCTAGGGACTGATGACGAGGATAGTTAAGTGCCATAGATTTACAAACATTTGAACTAGTTCTGCATCACTGTCATTTTCTAGTGACGCTTGAGCAACTTGCATTCGCCGCTGTTTTAGTTGGCAATTCATATTTATAAGCAGGGTTTCTGTAGCAAGTTTCATAACCAAAATATCGAAATACATTTCACTGGATGAGACAGATCATGACATTCCTTTCATCCTCGATCAAAGTGAATGTGCGAGTTTTAATTACTGCATTCCTAACCCTGTTGGTAAGCCGGCCGCGGTGGCCGAGGGGACTGAGGAGCTTCAGTGACGGTCTGCACGGCCACTACGGTCGGGGATTCGAATCCCCCCTCGGGCATGGATATTTGTGCCGTCCTAGTTCGTAATTAGTTCATAAGTAGTTTGTAAGTTTAGGGACTGATGACCCTGTAGTTAAGTCCCATAAGCTGTACAAACATTTGAACATTTTTGAACCTGTTGGTAAGGCTGCAATTCGGATTTCAGTTGTTGGTGACAAAGGTCTGCAATAGGCCTTCAAACAAAAGTTAGTAGATCGGTGAGTGTTGTCGCAACTGCAAAGTAAGATATTTCGTTTTTTTATTACACTGTTTAAATAAACAGCACATTTAAACTAATATTGGTTGTCAAAAATTTCGCTTCTTCAGAAACACTTTCCTTCCCATAGCCATTCTGCATTTTACATCATCTTTAATTCGACCAACAGAAGTTACTTTGTTACCCAAATAACAAAACTCATTAACTACTTTTATTGTCCCGTTACATAATCTAATTCCTTCAGCATCCTCTGATTTTCTGTTAGTTCATTCAATTAACCTTGTTTGTTACTTCACATCTTATACCCTCCCTTCAAGACAATGTCCATTCCGTTCAACTGCTCTTCCAGGTCCTTTGCTGTGTCTGACAGAATTACTACTGTATATCATCAGCAAACCTCAAAGTTTTTTATTTCTTCTCTCTGCAATTGCTTCTCCAAATTTCTCCTTGCATTCCCTCACAGCTTGCTCAATGAATAGACTGAACAACATTGGGGAAAGGCTACAACCCTGTCTTACTCCCTTCCCAACCACTGTGACCCTTTCATGCCCTACGACTCTAATAACAGCTGTATGGTTTTTGTACAAGTTGAATATAGCTCTTCGCTCCCTATATTTTACCCTTGCTGCCTTCAGAATTTGAAAGAGTGTATTCCAGTCAAAACTGTCAAAAGCTTTCTCCAGATCTACAAATACTAAATCTATCTTCTGAGATAAGTTGTACCGGTAATGTGAGTATTGCCTCGCGTGTTCCTATATTCTCCTAAATCCAAACCGATTTTTCCCAAGGTCGGATTCCAACAGTTATTCCATTCGTCTGTAAATAATTCTTGTTAATATTTTCCAGCCATGACTTATGAAACTGATAATTCTGCAATCTTCACATTTGTCTCCATTTGCTCTCATAGGAAGTGGAATTACTATATTCTTTTTGAAGTCGCAGGATATTTCTCCTGTCTCGTACATCTTGCATACCAGGTTAATCAATTTCTTTATGACTGGCTCTCCTAACGATATCAGCAGTTAAGACATCAGGGGTCTTGTTTCTATTCAAATCTTTTAGTATTCTGTCAAATTCTTCTCGCAGTATCGTATCTCCTATCTCATCTTCCACTACTTCGTCTTCCATTTTTACAATACTTCCTTCAAGTTTATTTCCTTTGTATAGCCCCTCTATAAATTTCTTTCACCTTTCAACTTTCCCTTCTTTGCTTAGTAGGCCTATTGGTTTTTCATCTGAGTTCTTGATATTCATACCGCTGCTTTTCTTCGCTGCAAATGTCCCTTTTATTTTCCTATAGCGGTATCTATCTTTCCCCTAGTTACGCATTCTTTATGGTCTTGCATTTCTCCTCTAGCAACTCCTGCATGACCATTTTTCAGACGTCTGTACTCACGTTTACCCGCTTCACTTGCATTTTTATATTTTTTGCTTTCATCAATTAACTTCTGTAATCTCCTGTGTTATCCAAGGATTTGTATTAAGTCTTGTCCTTCTGCATATATGATACTCTGTGGCCTTCACTACTCTATCTCTCAGAGGTACCCATTCTTTTTGTACAATATTACTTTCCCCCGTTTCAAACAATCCTTACCTATTATTCCCTCTGAAACTCTCAACTACCTCTGGTTCCTTCAATTCGCCAAGATTCCATCTCCTTAATTTTCTACCTTTTTGCAATCTCTTAAGATTTAATCTCCATTTCATAACCAACAAGTTATGATCAGAGTCTATATCTGCCCCTGTATATGTCTTACAGTTTGAAACCTGCCTTCTAAATCTTTGCTTACTATTATAAAGTTAATCTGATATCTCCCACTGTCTCCTGGTCACTTCCACGTGGATTTGTATATTGTTGAAATATTATCATTAAACTGCATAGTCGTGTGAATGTTTATTCTGAGTTAAGAAATGTAATTTGTTTTAAGATGATTGAAATAAATTGATTGTATATTATATCTGCTATGGAGTGCTGTAAAAGAAGCATCTTCGGAAGAAAGCAGTGACGAGCAACGTTGCATAAAAAAAACATTAATGCATGCGAAACTTCGTCGTCTAGGAAGATCTTGTCTTCTGCCAGTAACTTGCTTCGTACTTATACGATATATCCATTGCTTGACTCGTGATTTTTGGAAAGTACTCCTTATGGTTGAATACAGAGTGGATCTCAGGTATAAGAAGCACCAATGGCGTACCAAACACAAACAGGCTTTCTAGTTAGCTATACCGAAACATTGTCTGGAACTAAAGTCATTCAGTAAAATTAAAATGATGTGAAAGTTCTAAAACAGACACTAAGATACAGGGATAGTGCGATTAAAGAATCCATCGAAATAAAGGTAACACAGAATCTTATCTGTTGTGACATGGGATATCAGATTAGCTCCACATCTTCTAAAATAATAACGGGAGCAACGCCCAACCTGTGAGGGGAATGATTGTGGATACGGTGTAAAATCAGGTGCAGCCTGTGTTACTCAAATCAAAATGTTCAAATGTTTGTAGAGTGTATGGGACTTACCTACGGGGTCATCAGTCCCTAAACTTACAAACTACTTATGAACTACTTACAACTAAGGACGGCAGAAATATCCGTGCCCGAGGGGGGATTCGAACTCCCGACCGTAGTGGCCGTGCTGACCGTGACTGGAGCGCCTCAGTCCCCTCGGCCACCGCGGCCGGCCCTGTGTTACCACAGACAACAAATTATATCTTTTATATATGTAGTGTTGGCTACTGTGGGATGTAACAGCAGATGGAACACAGTTGTGGGAGCAATACTAGAACAGTCATACTGATTAATAGAACACTTTATTTACAGAACATAAGCCAATACTTATCAGCTCCAGACTTGAAGCAGATCAGTGGAGACACAGCTAACTGATAAACATAAAACTATGCTAGATTCTTCTGCTGGTTCTTATGGCTGCTGCTCGTTGGTACCTTGGCAGACTGTCTGGGTGACCAGCAACCTGCGGCTGGTTAAGAGAGCGATGTAGAAGGCGCTCTTCTCCATGGCGGCCTTGGGCGTGTCCATGCATCTTATAATTGGTGCGTGTAGCGATGCCTACTAAATGTCGTTCTGCCGTTGCAGCATTGGTCAGTGAGCAGACGATATAATAGGAGCACACAGTTCTCTTCGCAAAGTGCAGCGCAATTGTCTTTTAGTGAGCATTCTTACAACTATGGGGAGGGAGGCAAAAATCTGACCTTTTTCAGGAGCCAGGAGCCGCTACTAACACCGACTACGAGCTCCCAGCCACATTCTGAAATCCGTCCCGCGTTCCAAGGGAAACATCGGCCTGATAACCCCAGATGGAACGCACGTCAGATTTCTGAGCCAGCCTCGTCGATGGAGTTCCCGGCGACATCTACGAAGATGGCGCCAGCGGGGGTAAAGAGATATCGGGTGGCGTTGGTATCAGCGCCGGGAAGCTGAGTTTCTGTGGCGCCGCGGGCTCCTGCGAGGAGGTTTTTGTGTCCCCACTTCGTCGCCGCTTTTGTGTCCCAGCCTCGTCGTAGGTGTCGGTGGCCGAGTGGAATGAGACCGACACGCTGGTGCAGGTACGGAGGGGAGCAGCCAGAAACTATAAACACTCGAGTAAGTTAGAAAGAGATATATTGCACAGAATGTAACAATACTTAACTTTTACATAGTACTGCAGAATGTTGATACATAGTTGTTAGAGGCCTGCCTAGTGCCTGTACAATAGCAAAGTCTTCACTGGTGCCTATCTGATTACGAAGGTCCTAACTCGTTGCTATCTCAGTCCAAAGTGGCCGGCGTCTTTCCGTGGTGGCCACGAGCGGGGTTGCAGCAGAGGGCGCTCGTGGCTGTCGTCGTGAGAACGCCGCGCCGTGCGAGCATGGCGGCGCGCGGCGAAAGTAAGTGGTGCGCACTTTGTACTTGTGCGACACCACACCCCTCCCCCCCAAACCGCCGCGCCGTCGTGGCGTAGGGCTGAGGGCCACGGCGACGGCACTGGGAGGAGGGCCTGGGCGGGGGCGTTACTGGTGGGACGGGCGTCGTAGCTGAGGCCGGGATCGAGACGCCGTCCGCGCCCCGGCATCTGCCTTGAGATCCTCCAGGGAACCCGCCGAAACCTGGGGAAGGGCGCCCGCCCCCGCCCAGAGGGAGCAGGTCATCTTCTTCTGAGGTGCGTGGCCCAAGCTGAGGGGGCCCGCACGGTCCCGGAGTCCCTCTCGGTGACGCTGTCATCTGCGGCGGCGACAGCGGCGGCGTCGCGTCGATCTCCATCGGGACGATCTCGTAGTCCGGGGACGCTGGACCCGTCGACGAACGATGTGGATGTGCTCCCTGGCGGTGAACTGGGTCTGGAATCAAGAAACCGGAGACAGGATCGCGCGGCCTGTGCAGGCGCAATTGGTTTGCGTGGCGCCGCAGCTCCGACCCTGTGGAAGAACGTACAACAAACATATTGCGCCCGAGCACGCGCTGAATGGTGCCCGGCAACCATGTCTTCTTGTTTCCAGCAAACACCCTGTACAGCACCGGCGTGGAAACCTGAAAACGCGTAGCGCCATACGAACCGACTCGATGCGTGGAAGGCTGCAGCAGGTGAAGGAGAGTGCGGTGACGGCGGCCGTGTAGCAGCTCTGCGGGAGACGGGCCGTCACGTGGCATGCACCGATACGTAAACAGGAAAATTTGAAGAGCTTGCTGCCTGGAGTGCTGACCTTTCATCTTCTCCATGTGAGACTTGAATGTTCGAACGAAACGTTCTGCTTCACCATTGGACTGAGGGTGAAAAGGTGCGGTGGTGATATGCTGAATACCATTCACACGACAAAACTGTTGAAATTCCGCACTAACAAACTGAGGTCCATTGTCACCGACGACAGTTTCAGGCAAGCCTTCGATGCAAAACACTGATGTTAAGGCACTGATTGTACTAGACGCCGTCGTTGAGTTCATGGCAATCACAAAAGGAAACTTGCTGAAAGCGTCTACAACAATTAACCAGCGCGTATTCCAGAAAGGTCCGGCAAAGTCAATGTGTAAACGTTGCCATGGTCCCTTGGGGCGTGGCCAGTCTGAGAAACGTTGCGGAGGAGCCGCCTGATGCTCCGCACAAACCGTACACTGTGACGTCATGCTCTCTATCTGAGCGTCCATACCAACCCAGGTACAATGACGTCTGGCCAGTTGCTTTGTCCTAACAATACCCCAATGTCCTTGATGCAGGAGGCGTAACACTTCACGTTGCAGGGAACGAGGAACAATCACTCGTGTTTTGGTCGTTGTCCGTATGTAAGAACAGAACACCCTGACTTAAAGATAATGCATGACGTTGTGCAAAATAACGTCGAACCAGAGGCCGATCAATGTAACACTACAGGCTTCTGTGGGTCAAAGGGAATCAAACACGCATCACTGAGTAGTGCAGACTTCAGTTTGTCAAAGGCAACCTGACAATCTTTAGACCATACAAAAGGAACATTCTTCCTACGTAAGTGATGCAGTGGAGCTGCAATCTGAGAGGCATTGGGAATAAATCTGAAATAATAGTTAAGCTTTCCCATCACTGCTTGCAATTCATGCACATTCTTAGGAGGAGGCAAGTCTTTGATTGCTCTAAGATGTGACTGTAAGGGATGTATTCCTTGGGCATTAATCACATGGCCTAGGTACTCTATTTCAGTTTGAAAAAACGAACACTTTGCTTTATTACAACGTAGACCTGCTGCAGTCAACACTTTGAAAAGGCACTCCAGGTTTTCTAAATGTTCTTCAACTGTACGTCCGGATACCACAATATCATCTAAATAGTTCGAACAACACGGTACAGAAACTGTCAGCTGTTCCAAAAAACGCTGAAAAATAGCGGGAGCGGAAGAACTGCCAAAGGGTAGGCGTTGAAATTGAAAAAGGCCCATGTGAGTATTAATGACGAAAAACTTTTTTGACTCGTCATCAAGTGGAATCTGTAAGTATGCCTCTGCTAAATCAATCTTAGAAAAGAAACGAGACTGTCCTAATTTGTCCATCAGTTCCTCTGGTCTGGGCAGGGGATAAGTGTCTACAATTGTTTGACTGTTCACTGTTGATTTGAAGTCCACACAGAGACGAAGTTTTCCTGACGGCTTGGGTATAATTACTATAGGCGAGGCCCACTGACTCGCAGAAACAGGAGAAATCACCCCACTATCTTGCCAACGTTTAAGTTCTTCGGCAACTGTATCACGCAAGGCGATAGGCACTGGTCTAGCTTTACGAAATTTTGGAACTGCAGATTCTTTTAAAGTTACATGTGCCACGAAGTCTTTTGCACAACCTAGTTCCGGCGAAAACAAGTCACTATATTTGTCACATAAAGCATTGATTTTGTCCTGAGGCACTACTGACGAAATTTGAAGCACATCTCTTTGAATTGATAAACCAAACAAGTCAAAAGCATCTAGTCCAAAAATGTTCTGCGTAGATTTGGCCTGAAGAACAACAAAAGCAACTGTTTTCGTAACACCTTGAAAAGAGGCAGGCAGGCTACACGTTCCGAGCACGGGAATATTTTGACCTGTATAAGCTGTTAACACTTGTTGACACAGCGATAATTTTGGCGAACCCAGAAGTTCATAAGTATCTTTATTAATTAAGGTAACAGCGGAACCAGTGTCGAGCTGAAATTGCACAGTCTTATTGTCAATGGAAAGATTCACAAAAAGTTTTTGCTTTCGGCGCTCGACAGGTGCGCGAATGTGGGCAACGTCTGCTAAGGGTTGTTTACTGCGCTTGCGCGGGCCGCGTAGTGAAGGAAGCGGCGCAGACTCGGCACGCAGCGGATTAACAACACTGTCACTAGATGGCACTACCGCCGGATCGGCGTCCGCGCAATGCGAGGCTACTGCACTAAAATTACTTTCAGTATCTACAACAAGTCTACTGTCACTAGCTACACAGTACTGGGCACTATTACAAGGAGCAGTTGCAGAAGGCACTATTTTCACTACAGGAATGCACTGTTCATAGTCATTTTGCTTGTCCCGAACCCTTTTCCGTTGCACAGAATTACGCGCTCGTCGGCGCTTGCTACGTGGTGCACTATATAGTTTTGCCATAGGCGCAGAACTACTTTCTTGAACTTGAGATCCAAGGAAAGCACTGTTCAATTCCACAGCCCGTACAACATTTACAGAATGAACTGTTCTCGCACTTTGCGAAGCACCGTTTCTAACGTTACTGTTCTTTGAGTTTTTAATTTGCATACACACAGACTGCACATGTCCCAATTTGCCACATTGATAACAGGTTGCGTTGCGACTAGGGCAATGAGCACGCTTGTGGCGAGACACACACTGGGGGCAAGATTTACGTACATTTTTCTGAAATGAGCGTTGGCGCCCGTTATGCAAATTACCGTTTCTAACACGACGGGGCGACCTTTGTGTCGCACTTTTACACTGGCTACTGTTCACTGTCTGTTCAGCACGGCCTGTACTATTGTAAGAATCACTAGTGCTACACTGAGAACTACGGCTAGGAAAGCGTCCGTTGCGGCGCACTGAATTTACACTATGGCTTTGCATTTCTACATCTGCTAAGTCAAAAGTATCATGCGCTTCTATAAGCTGCAGTACACTGTCTAATGATGGGTCAGACTGTTTCAGAATTGCTGCCCTAATTCTGGGGTCCTGAATATTCTGCGTAATCGCATCCCTCAACATCACGTCACTATACGAAAGTCCACAAGAGCAAGTAAATTTACATTGGCGGGTTAAGCCCTTCAATTCCGTGATCCATTCTTGGTGTGACTGCTGCGGTAATTTTTTAAGTCTGAAAAATCGGTATCGTGCAGCGGCTACAAGAACCTTTCTCTCATAATGAGCATTCAGTGCATCTACAATTTGTTCAAAGTCTACATCACGAGGAGATGCGTGCGGGAATAGTTTTTGCAGTAACACGAAAGTTTTGGGGCCCACCACAGACAATAAAAGATGCTTAACAGTCTGACCTGTAAGTTGATGAGCCGCGACGAGTTCTTGAAACTGTGTGAAATAGTCGCTCCATTCTTCCTCACGTTCGTTGTATTGGCGGAACGTCGGAAGCGGTGCGGCGGCAGGTGTGGGCTGCTGATGCGACGGCTGTTGTTGTTGGTTAGCTGCCTGCGCTGTGAGCTGGGACATCGCCTGGAGGAGTTGCGTTATTTGCGCCGTCTGTAACTGAATAATTTCCATTAGTTTGGGTTCGGGGTAGTGGCCATGCTGACCGATTAGGCGCCGCGCATACAAGTAACTTATAACAAAAGACAAATGCAATATGAAAGAGGACGCTCTGCAACAAAAAAGTCCACAAAATACGTAACAGAATATGTTCCCCCAAAAATCTTATAATAAGGGTGGGTGGGTGGGAGCAATTTTTGCGTGCTCCGACTGCTGCTGTCTGGCTGCTGTAAGCGGGCTGGTCCAAGGTTCTATCACTCCTCGTCGCCACTTTTTGTGTCCCCACTTCGTCGCCGCTTTTGTGTCCCAGCCTCGTCGTAGGTGTCGGTGGCCGAGTGGAATGAGACCGACACGCTGGTGCAGGTACGGAGGGGAGCAGCCAGAAACTATAAACACTCGAGTAAGTTAGAAAGAGATATATTGCACAGAATGTAACAATACTTAACTTTTACATAGTACTGCAGAATGTTGATACATAGTTGTTAGAGGCCTGCCTAGTGCCTGTACAATAGCAAAGTCTTCACTGGTGCCTATCTGATTACGAAGGTCCTAACTCGTTGCTATCTCAGTCCGAAGTGGCCGGTGTCTTTCCGTGGTGGCCACGAGCTGGGTTGCAGCAGAGGGCGCTCGTTGCTGTCGTCGTGAGAACGCCGCGCCGTGCGGCGCGCGGCGAAAGTAAGTGGCGCGCACTTTGTACTTGTGCGACACCACAGAGGTGACGGTGGTGGCGATGGAGACACACCCAGCCCCATTGGTTACAAAGGTGGTGGTGCCGATCACTGGGTGTCTGGGAGATGGGAATCTGAGAACCAAAATTCTGTGGAAGAATCTCGCAATCGACAAGTACGCATTTGATTCTGATGATGGCGCAGCAACGCTCGTGGGTCTTGAATAAGGAACATACAAGCACCCAAATGTCGAATAACAGTACAGCGTTCTCAGCACCTGAAGGGGCCAAAAACTCTGAAAAGAACTGTAATCAATACTTGAGTACCATAGTAGGTGTTGTGTGGTGCAGCAACTGATGCAACATACGGTGGAGTAAGCAGTGTAGGAGCTCTGCAAACGACGGATCGTCGCGGGGATGAGAGGAGAACATCGACTGGAACAGCAGCAGAGCTTGCTTCCGTGTGTGGAAGGCATGTAAGAGTGACATTTGTTGCTTAAATGTTCGTGTAAAACGTTCAGCTACTCCGTTGGATTGTGGATGAAATGGCGCACTAGTGAGATGAGTGATGCCATTTGCTGCACAAAACTGCTCATACTCCGTAGCAGTAAACTGTGATCTATGGTCAGAAACTAACACTTCAAGCAAGCCTTCTAAGCCAAAATTGGATTGCAATGCCTGAATGATGCAATATGGTTTAGTCAAAGAGATGGAAACCACAAATGGATAATTGCTGGAGGAGTCTACCACAATAAGTCAACGAATATTCCAACTTCGTCCAGCGAAATCAACATACACTCGTTGCCATGGAGCCCACGGAGACTGAGGCTTCGGTAAAGCTTCAAATTTTTGTGTCAGCAAGGACTGATTGTCTACAAAAGTGTGACAATGTGACTTCAACTCGGAGCGCGCGGTTTCTCGCCTTCGGAGGTTCGAGTCCTCCCTCGGTAATGGGTGTTTGTGTTGTCCTTAGGTTAGTTAAGTCAGTTTAAGTAGTTTGTAAGCCTAGAGACTGATGACCAACAAAGTTAAGTCCCATAGTTTTGAACATTTTGACGTCAACAGTTCAATGTGAGCTCCACGGCCATACAATGTCGACGCGTGAACTGTTTAGTACACACTACTCACCTATGTTTTGAAATAGCAACACATCTTTTGCAACGCTTTTGGAATAAGCACACGCGACTGACCACTGTCATTTTGCACTAAAATAACACCGTGCTGAACTGAGAGGCAATGCCGTCGAGCAAAATAATAGCCCAGAAAAGAATTCGGCATGTGTTTCAGAGCGCGAGGCCAATAATTCCGGATATACTGCATCAAAAGTTTCAAGTCAGGGTCAGCTACTGTGCCGTGTGCTGTCTTCTGATAGTCGAGGGGAAAAGACTAACATTTCACTGTTCTGCACGTCAATGTGACAACACGGCGCTTCAGTGGCGTCAAATTCTGAATCAGGACCGATAGAAAGGCGGGAAAGGGCGTCAACATTCCTATGCTTTGATGTGGGCCGGTATAATATCTCAAGCTGATACAATGGCCGCGTTACAATTTCTGAGCAGTGCGTGTAGGAACATGGTTGGATGAATGAAACAATGACGGAAGCGGCTTATGGTGCGTCACCAGGTAAAACTTTCACCCACACAGATACTGGTGAAACGTACTCACGCCATAGACAATAGCAAGAGCCTCTTTCTCGATTTGCGAGTAACTGCACTGCGTTTTTGTCAACAACTTTGAAGTAAAAGCAACCGGCCTGTCCTGTGAACCAATTCTGTGCGAGAGTACAGCTGCTATTCCGTAAGAAGAAGCATCTGTATCTAAAACTACCGGTTTATTGGGTTCGGTACGGACAAAGCATCTTTCACTCAACAAGGCCCGGTTAACTTTCTGAAATGCATCCTGGCACTGTTCTGTCCGTGCAGAAGGCACATTTTTTCGGCGCAAGCGATGCAACGGAGCCGCCATCTGCACTGCGTTTGGTATAAAGCGGATATGACAACGTGCCAATAACTGCCCTGTAATTCTTTGAACACGTGCGGCGGGAAGGTCTTGAATTAGTTGGAAATGTGTCTGAAGAGGGTGGACACCTTGGCTATTCAAATGTTCAAATGTTTGTTAAGCTCATGGGACTTAACTACGGGGTCATCAGTCCCTAAACTTACAAACTACTTATGAACTACTTACGAACTAGGACGGCACAAATATCCATGCCCGAGGGGTATTCGAACCCCCGACCGTAGTGGCCGTGCTGACCGTGACTGGAGCGCCTCAGTCACCTCGGCCACCGCGGCCGGCCCTTGGCTATTAATTACATGGACCACGTATTAAATTCCAGTCTGAAAAAAGGACACACTTCTCCTGGTTACACTTCAGACCTGCACCCGAAAGCACTTCCAACAGTTTACGAAGATTGCTGATGTTTTCCTCTGGTGTACATTCTGATAACACTATATCTTCCAAGTAATTTGAACAGAAAGGAACTGTTTCGGAAAATTTTTCTGGATAACGTTGAAAAATGGTGGGCGTAGTGGCGCTGCCGAAGGTTAAGCGCAATAACTGAAGAAACAATAATTAGTTTTGACAACAAACACTTTCTCAGACTCTTCATTGAGCCGAATTTGCAAATACGCTTCGCGTAAGTTAATTTTTGAACTATATTCAGCCGCACCAACCCTGTCCATTACTTCATCTAGTCGAGGTAATGAGTAGGTGTCAATAATTGAGTGTGGATTCACAGTTGATTTATGATCAATACAAAGATGAAGTCAGTCTGAAGGTTCAATTAAAATCACGAGTAGCGCTGCCCAATGACTAGCTAAAGGAGCAAAAGCAGCATTACCTGCAATTCCTTAAGTTCTCGAGCAACTTTTTAATTGTAAGTGCATGAGGGACGGGCCGCGCCGGAAAAAACTTACGTTATGCATTGTCTTTCAGTGACACATGCGCTACAAATTGTCTTGCCTACACCTTCAGAAACAAGTCTGGAAACTCAACAAGCAATTGAGAAACACTGTCCTTTCGATCAAAAGCAGAAACTGAAAGAACACTGTTCTGAATAGGAAGGCCAAATAAATCAAAACAATCTAAACCAAAAATATTCTCAGTGTTCCTCAAATGTTCAAATGTTTGTAGAGCTTATGGGACATAACAACGGGACCATCAGTCCCTAAATTTAGAAACTACTTATGAACTTGCTTATACTAAAGACGGCACAAACAGCCATGCCCGAGGGGGGATTCGAAACCCCGACCGCAGCGGCCGTGCAGACCGTGACTGGCACGCCGCAGACCGCTCGGCCACCGCGGCCGGCTCAGTGTTGCACACACAAAATTGTAAATGTCACTGCTCTTGTGTTAGATTGGAATGTGGCAGTCAAGCAACAGGTTCCAAGGACACGGTCATATGTAGTAAGTTGCGTACTAGATTTTGTCAATCGTGTTGAAGCTATAACAGTTCGTAAATGCCACGATTGAGCAAAGTAACAGGTACGCTAGTGTCTGACTGAAGACGCTCGTGGCGGCCATCAACGTCAAATGTCACAAACAATTCATTAGATTGTTTTTGCACTGCACTGCGGTGGGGAGGGAAGGAGGCACATCCTGTCCGCGGCGACTTTGAAGAAACAGTCCACAAAGATTGAGCAGCTGCTCGGGGTCTACAAGAGCGAGCGGTTTTAGAGTTCCGTTTATGTTGCAAACACACAAACTGCACATGTCCAGACTTTAAAGTTGCATTACGTCAGTGGCGGCTGGTTCTTCTGATGACTGGGGGCTCACTTCTTTGAGTGCCGGATCTTGATAGTGTTGCCGCCCTCCCCCCCCCCCCCGCCCGGCTCATCGACGTTTCGGCGCTTCTCCTCCCCCCCCCCCCCACCCGCTCGGCTCGGCATCCAAGGAGATGGCGCCGGGGAAAAAGGATAGGCCACCTCCGCCATCATCCCGTCTGGCTCCAATCCCTTCTTAATGATCCCACCGAGCACCTGATCCTCAGCCTCTTTCTCCCAACCCTTACAGTTACCCACAGTATCGCTCCCCTCCCATATGCCTTTCTTTCCCACATTGACCAATCCTTTACAACCTATGTGATTGCCGCAGACCTTAACCTTTCTTCCCGTCCACCCGCTGAACTCCGGCGGTGGCGTCAGTTTGTCACCACCTCGCTCCAGGGCGACATACTTCCCCTTCCCCGACCCACTCGCCCCGAAAGCAACACCACCCCCGACGTCACATTGGTGTCTCCCAACCTTCTCGGGCACATCACGGTGGAAGTCCTTGACCTTATAGGCAGTGATCACGCATCAGTCCTATTCACCCTTGAGCCCCATCCCCGCCTTATGCCCCCTCCCAAACTTGTCCATGATTACTCCCGTGCTGACTGGGATGCCTACCATCGCTCCATAGACACCTCGGTCGCAAGCTACCCCTTTCCCCTCCACACTCCTGCCGACACTGACCATGCTTCTTCCTTCCTCCACAAGGCCATTGCTGATGCAGTCCATGCCCACATCCCAACCAAGGCTATATACCTTTACCGTCCTACCCTTCCGCCACAGGCCGTCCTTCTCCTATGCGATTCCCATCACCTCTACCACTCCTTCCTCCGGACTCGTGACCAGGATACACTCCGACACCACTGGCAATTCCAAAGACACCTCTTGACCAAGAAAAAAAAAACGCTGCAACTGTCGCCAGACATGCACCCACCTTAATTCGATGCTCCCTCTCAACTCCTTCAAGTACTGGCATGCCTTCCGCCGCCTTACTGGCAGTCACTCCTCGCCCCACTACCCGCCTCTGCATAACGATCATCACTTTCCCAACAATGCCAGTAAGGCAGAACACTTTGCCTCCTACCTCTCTGAAGTCTTTTCCATTCCCGACAATCCTAACGTTGACTATTCTCTCTTCTCTGATGCCCATGAGCGAACCGAGACCTCCTCCCCACTGCTTGCCCCCAGCTTCCAGTATTTGGACCACATTCCTCCCTCAGAATTGAACAAGCCTATCACCACCCATGACATAATTGACACTATTTGCACCAAACGCAACTTCGCCCCCGGTCACGACTGGCTGACCTACTGACACCTTCGGGCCAGCCCCCAACTCATTCCATGCAGTTCTCACATCCCTTTACAACGTCATCCTTTTCACCAGCTTTTATCCTGACCGTTGGAAGTCCTCCCATATTCTTATGTTCTCCAAACCCAACTAGCCCCCACCCTAGACCTCAACCTATCGACCCATCAGTCTCACCTACATGTTCAGCAAGGTCCTGGAAACCATCCTCTCCCAACCTATACATCACCACCTCCGCTGCCACCAGTTTCTCCCCCTCTCCCAATGTGGCTTCCAACCCTCCTTCTCTACCAAGGCCAGCTCCTTCGCCTCACCCACCTCCCCTCCATCCAGCTTAATTCCCGTCACTCCGTTATCTTTGTATCCCTTGACATAGAAAAAGCCTATGACCGGTTATGACATTCTGGTCTCCTTTTCAAGCTCCAGTTCTACGCCCTTTCTGTTAATTATATCTGCCTCATCACTTCCTTCCCCACCCACCGCCCCTCCTATGTCACTGTCTGCAACTCCAACCCCCGTTTGTTTTACGACTCCACCGGAGTGCCTCAAGGCTCCGTCCTTTCTTCTCTCCTTTATCTCATTTACTCTGCTGATATGCCTCAACCACAACAACCTGTCTATCTCCTACAATATGCTGACGACACCGCCTTCCTAGCCCTCGTCCCCTCCCTTGCCCGTTCCCAGTTTGTGCTCCAGTCCCAGCTCACCGAGTTTGCCTCATGGTGTAACTGGTGGCTCCTTTCTGTCAACCCCGAAAAATTCCAGGCAATCATTATAGGTCGTACCACCCCTTCCTTCCGCCTCCCTGACTTCTACCTTACCCTCCACAACTGTCCCATCCGCCACACCCCAGTCTCAAATACCTCAGCCTAATCCTTGATCGCTCCCTCTAATGGACCCCACACCTCCAGACTGTCCACCAGAAAGCCCTCTCCCGCCTCAATTTCCTCAAACTCCTCACCGGCCGGATGTGTGGTCTCAGCCCCTCCACCATCCTATACACTTCCCGCTTCCTCTTGCGTCCCGTCCTCTGCAGCTTCCATCATGCGTGGATTTCCGCTCCCCCGTCCCACTATAAAACCCTGCCGGCCGCTGTGGCCGCGGGGACTGAGGCGCTTCAGTCACGGTCTGCACGGCCACTATGGTCGGGGGTTCGAATCCCCCCTCGGGCATGGATATTTGTGCCGTCCTAGTTCGTAAGTAGTTCATAAGTAGTTTGTAAGTTTAGGGACTGATGACCCCGTAGTTAAGTCCCATAAGCTTAACAAATCTTTGAACCTTTATAAAACCCTGCAAATTCTAGAACGCCACGCCCTTCGCCTCGACTACTGTATCTGGCTCCCCTCCCCCACGCGGATCCTGTATGACCTCATCCCATTTCCCCATCTCCTCCAATACCTCAAACACATCTGGATCCTTTACACCAACCGCAAGATAGAGTCCCGTAACCCATGGTATACCCCATCCTCACCAATCCCGGGCCTCTGCCATGTCTAAACTGCTGCATCTCTCCCTCCCTTGACCTCCACACTCTCCACATCCTTTGTCATGGTAACTTCCGCCATCTCCCCCTCCCGGATGACGCCCTCCGTTCTGAAATATATCCATCCTACCAACCCTGATCCTCTCCCGTCGTTGAAGCGCCCCCTCACCCCTCCCCCTCTTCTTCCCACCCACTACTTGGCTATTCCCTTCCAGCATTGGAGTCCTTACGCCTCCTCTGCACTCTCTCCTGCCCCTCCCTCGCGCTTCCCATCCTTCCCGCTCCCTACCCCGTGGGGTCCTGCGTCATCAGTTTTAACAGTGCATCGTCCAGTGTTTTATACAAAGTGCTTCAGTGTGTTTTTATCTGCGTCCGCCGCTTCCAGATACCACTAAAATTGGTACCACTAAAAGACCTCTCAGTATGTACCAAAGCAGTTTCACACACCTCTTCTATTTGAACATCTGTTACTCGCTGCACTTTTTCAGCATGCTTATGATTTAATTCCGTATCAGCTAAAAGGTCCTCCTCTATTTCATGAAGGCAATTCTCCTTCATAACACAGATCTATTCCCCACTATATGGCTCAGTTTCATCGTCCACTGAAAATATTACGTTAAAAGCATCCTGAAATTTATCTCCTGCACTTAAGCCCTCTACTGTCCTGCAAAAAGAAATTCTTCCTTCATGCGTACTTTAATTTAATTTTATGAATATACTATGCACAATCTATCAAATCACTGGTGTCAAAGACACATTCATTTTTCACCATCCATCCTGTATTTAATTTAACCTCATTCACACCTGCATATTCTTCATTATTATAAATTAGAAAGTTTTCTATTTCATCAGCTTTACCCCCCCATTTTCACAGTCTGTGATACCACTATCTGAATCATTATAAGTTTTTTGCTTTCTGTCCTATATTCTTCCATAATGAGCACTTATTCTCTCCTTAAACCTAGACACTCTTCATCTTCTTCAAATATTTATCAATAAGTGCACCATTGTAAGCCTTCTTCCTCTCATTTGCTTCATAAACCTGCAATCATAACCATATTTATTAACTGCCCTTTCTCGTGAAGCACACCTTTTCATCAATTTGACCTTTTCTTCCCAATGATCTAAATAAAAATCACATTTCCTTTTATTATTCCATTTACTATACCAAGGTTGATGTAAAATCTCTTGTTTGCAAATGTCAGCAGTGTTTATGATATCATGCTTAATTGAATCACGTACAGCTTCCACTAAAACAACACTATTTGCATCCCTATCTTGCAAATTACAAATACTCTCTACATAAACATCAGAAAGAGGTTCTTCTCCCTGCCTACTAATATCTAAGTCAACATTACTGGAGTATGTATTCTCAATAGTGTGGCCTCTACACTATTAACATTTTGATCCACAATACAGGGGAGAGAATGTCAAAGAAATGATGCCCTAGCTGGAGTGGAAATCATTAACAGAAAGGCGTTATTCCTTGCGGCGAGATCCATTTTCGAAATTTCTTCCACCAGCTTTATCCTAAACTGTAGCTGCAATCAGTGCACTGATGGATTCTTCCGTGTTCACATACGACCAACAGTACACAGCACTTTCGAGAACGAAAAGTTGGGCGGATTGCATCTAACGTATTTCGACTTCATAGTATCAAATATCGATAGACGGTAGTTGCATTTGCTGTCCACGCCAAGGAGGTTGGTATTCTGGCCTCTTTGGTCCACACTTATCAAAAATTGTTACATGAATGCCTCTGGGAAATACTTTGTTTGTATAAAGCCTATAAAATATAAGGTTAATTACTTTTAGTAATGAATATCTAAAGTCTATTATCTAAGTTAACATAATCACACAAGAACAAAGTATAATCACATAAGAAAACAGGAAAGTATAGGTTCGATAGTTCGAGGTGACCGGGTCCACCTCGAATTATTGGAAACTGGGACTATCGAAACTTATGTGGAAAATAGAAATGATTGCTGCAAATGGAGCTCGCACCAATGAAATCTACATTCTAGCTAGTCAAAAGTATTTTGCCAGGCCATTATTTTAAAGGATATGAACAGGAACCTAAGAGATCAGCATAAATTGCCACGAGTGAAACCAGCCGAAATAGTTCTGTTAAGACGAAATATTGACGTTAGTCTTGGCTTAGTCAACGGTTCTATCGTTATCGTACAAGGAGTAAAGGTAGATACTTAAATTCAAATAATAATAACAATAATAATTATTATTATTGTAATAAAATAAAAAATACATATTGCGTTTAATAATGAATATCTTGATGAGGTACGTCAAGACAAAACTAAATTTCCAATTATTAATAGAGCTTACGTTCATCGCGAACAGTTTCTAATATGTGTAGCCTAAGCTATTACACACATACGAAAGTCAGGGACTAATCCAAAAAATGCACTGTGGACATTGGTTCTACATAATTCACATGCGGACGAGACATGTGGCAGTTCCAGAGTGACAAGTGTGGGCGGATTACACCTTATTAACGTCGATTTCAGTAATACCAAAGCTTAAGAGTCGGTAATCGCAGAATACAATCGACTTAGAAGCACTTACCGCCCATGCATGTCAAAAAAGTTATATCAAAGGCTCTGACGAAAATAAAAAGATGGGATAGGGAGTGGGCTTTAAGAAAATCCTTAGCTGACGTACAACGAATGTTATCCGAAAAGAAAAAGAGGAGGACTACCTACAAAAAGAAATGTCATGCTTGAATAAACCACAAATGCGGTGTGATACACGGTGGCCATTACATTGACAAAGAGGATCTGAAAATAGGAAAGAGTCTAGGTACAAGAGAGAAAAAGCAAATAAAATGAGAGAAATGAAAGTCATACGCGTAAATGAAGATAGAGAAAGGCTTGTGTGGCTAACATTCTTCAGAAGATTACCTTCAACGTAGATAATATCAGAGTGTGCAACATTTCGGGTTCTGGACTGCAAAATTCAGATCTTGTGCAATGAAAAGTATTTAAGCATATAGTGGACAGTGATATTTTGAAAAATCACCGCCTAATGTGGCAATATTTACATATTGCAGTGGACACCATGCAGACATGATATAAGTAAACTGTTCTCTTCAAATCAGGTGATGACTTAATGCAGACGTGAAGACAATTAGTTACAAAATCAAATAAAACTTATCGCTGATGCTGGTATCATGTTACACGTGGAAAATGCAATGGATGACGATGTGAATAGCTATATGGAAATCACAAAGAACCGAAGATATGTATCAGGTATAGGAATAACAGAAATAGAATTTGCGCACCAGAAAGCATCTTTTGCAGAAACGTGACTTGGCTGAGACCAGAATGACGTCAAAAACTTTGCTACTTCAGTAGAAACCTTTCCAAAATGTGTTGCAGAAATTTCACGTATGAGCTAAAGTGAAATTGCCTAAAATTTCTATGTCGCACGTAGAAGAAACAGTACGCATTCAATATTAAGAGTGTAGGTGCCTATAAACCTTCCTGAAATAGGAATTATTTATTTGTGTCTTACAAAAATGTGGGGACTGAAGTACAGAACTATTGCAGCGTGCACTACATTGCAAGTTCACTAAATAATAAAGCCAAAATAAGCTTACTGTCCAAAAGCAATTCCAGTTGGAGCCCACAATGATGAAAATTAAAGACATTCCTCTTATATTTAAGCAGCTATTATTAATGCTCTCAGGCTTCATTTTTTTCTCAAGAAAGAAATTATTTTATGTTGTAATTCTCTTAATTTATAATTGTACTGATAATAGGAATAAAATTTATATAATTTTATATAATCATTTCCATACCATACAATTGTATACACTGAAAAAACAAGACTTCTTTTTATGAACTAATAGAAATAATTCTGAATTACTAACGGTTGTATGAAATAAACTGATCGTTCAATAAATACCATTAAAAATAACAACTAATACTTCAATTATACAGGAAAATGTACGTTATCCGCAAATTCCGTGTGTCCTGAAGTTCCCAAACTGATGCGAATTAGATCAACTTGTTGATATTTTTATAGTGCTGTACCACATGTTGCAGTACGTGTAGATGATGAAAGAATTTAGTATTAGGAATGTAATCGACTTTCTAGACTTTCAAAATATTGTTACCTCATTGCCTCTGAAATAAATAAAAAGAGACAGAGAATGGGTTTTAAGAAAATCCGTGGCTGATGTACAAAAAATGTTAACCAAGACTGAAAAAAGGACTCTCTTTCACAAAATAATAATAATAATAAAATCCCACCAACAACATAACACGTTTAATAATGATTTTGCAGCCAAGATAGCATTTTTCATTTATAATGTTACCAGTTTCGGCGTGCTCGACGCCATCTTCAGACCTGTCGTAATTTACATAACTTCACAACATTTTTTATATACTAAAAGAAGACATACAGGTTGAGGCGTCACCAAACATAAGATTTCTAGTCACAAATAAAATATTTACATCCATCTTCTAATGGTTCTGAAGCGAGGTACTGAGGAGACAAAACGCTTCAGAACCATTAGAAGATGGATGTATATTTTATTTGTGACTATAAATTTTATGTCTGGTGACGCCTCAACCTGGATGTCTTCTTTTAGTATATTAAAAATGTTGTGAAGTTATGTAAATTACGACAGGTCTGAAGATAGCGTCGAGCACGCCAAAACCAGTAACATAATAAATGAAAAATGCGATCTTGCCTGCAAAATCATTATTAAACAATTATAGATCGCCCCATCGAACAATGAGTTCCTTATATAACAAAATATGTATAAAAATGCAAGTCTTGCGACGAATTAATTCCACTGCAAAAAGTTGTGAGATCTTTGTTTCAATAATAAGTATAATGATTTGACACTTGCATGCCCACATAAACTAACATTTAAAATAATTTATTGATATGTGAGTATACTTCATTCTTATGTGATTTCTTTCGGTTACATAATGGAAAGTAAATTATTACGTCAATGTGCAATTGGCAGATCATAATATTATGACACTATTGCAAAGCCATTAAATGTATTATAGAAATAAACATGTTGTTGTTGTTGTGATCTTCAGTCCGCAGACTGGTTTGATGCAGCTCTCCATGCTACCCTGTAAAGATAAGTGATTTTAAGTAACCATCCCACAGGGGCGAACCCACGATTTTGGTCTGTTAGAGTGCAGCGATCGCGGTCAGCGCCTAAATTTATAAAAAATAAATGCTTGTCCAGGGACGGTACGGTCACAATACGAACAAAATAGTTAAAATGATTGTAAATCTGTGGGACTTAACTAGTGTGGTCATCAATCCCTAAACTAAATGCTACTTAAACTAACCTACACTTCGCGTAAAGACCACAAAGATAACATCAGAGAGATTACGGCTCGTACGGATGCATACAAGTATTCGTTTTTCCCTTGTTCTGTATGGGAGTGGAAGAGGAAAGCAAGTAACTAGTAGTGATACTAGGTAGCCTCCGCCACGCACCTTTCGGTGGATTGCGGTGTATGTAGATGTGTGTGTGTGTGTGACAGAGAGAGAGAGAGAGAGAGAGAGAGAGAGAGAGAGAGAGAGAGAGAGAGAGAGAGAGGGAGAGAGAGAGATTGGGAGATAGTTTGAATGGTAACCAAATAAATTGTTGAAACGATGATTGTACTTTTTATACTGTGATCAATTTGATGTGACAATCAAGTTTTACTGTATACTATTGATTCAAAAGGTGTGTATAGCTTATGGGACTTAACTACGGGGTCATCAGTCCCTAAACTTACAAACTACTTATGGACTATCTAACACTAAGGACGGTACAAATATCCATACCCGAGGGGGGATTCGAACCCCCGACCGTAGTGGCCGTGCAGACCGTGACTGGCGCGCCTCAGTCCCCTCGGCCACCGCGGCCGGCTATACTATTGATTAGTTAGTTACTACAGTCTTCCATATAATGAGCATCATTTAGAAGTGTAATCTTTGTTTGATGTTTCCTGAGAACGTGGGCATGCTTATTGTCATTATTGTGAGTGCCTTCTGTTTACCAAGAGGTAGCAATCAGAACGTAATTGACGCACTGATAAACATTATAGACAATTGTACTTCAAAAAGTCTTGAGAAAAGTAAATGTTTGTGTAAATTATACCGGTAATGAAATTATCTGTTTCATAGGAGTGACTCAGCATCATGCATGGCTATTAAACAAATACGTAGCCAGTTTATATTACTAAACTTTCATTTATCATATAGGTTTACTATTTCTGAAGTTAATTCACACGACTAACATATACTCTGAGGAGGCAAAAGACATAAGATATAAAACTGCACAAACCCAACAAAGAGCCAGCAATCTAAAGGGACAAATTCTAAGGATCAGGAACATATATACTAGAATGACAAAGGTGTGGTACATTATACATAAGCATGACTTGCCGGAATTTCAAAACAAGGCATATGAATGCTGGAAATATGACATAAATTATTCCACATTTTCAGAACACCTTAAACATGAGAACCATCAGCCACCCCCCCTCCCCCCTAACATGGTAAAGGATACGAAAATCAATAAGACCATAGTTAATTCAAACTCACTATTAAGTATAATAAATGTAAAAGTGATGTCAAGCACACACACACACACACACACACACACACACACACAAGCGGAGAGAGAGAGGGAGAGAGAGAGAGAAAGAGAACAGTCAACAGTTGGCACCACATTCAGATGTTGGTAACAAAACAAAAGATTAACATTAAACTGACCAATAGAAGCATTGCCTAGTGCTGGAACAACGAAATTTCGAGTGGAAGAAATAAATAACACCAAGAACTGAAGAATTGCAGTACCAGTAGCAGAAATGTGGACCGATATCTACAAAATTGTAAGTAGAACTTATTCGACAATAATATTTAAAGTGCCAGAATTGTTTCTAACCTCCATACAAAACAATGTAAAGAAAATCGATTGAACAGTTAGTAATGGATATTTTAGGCCACTAATGGCAAGTTGAATACAATAAAGGCGATAAGTGTATAACAGACATAATCGATGACTTACTGCAGCTGCAATAAACAGCCAAAAGCAATAAATATCTGTGTAGAAGATACGATATCTCTTTTATTGTATGCAAGGAGTCATTAGAGGCCTAAAATATAGCCTACATTAATTTATTTATGAAAGATTTTATTTAAATTGTTTTGTTAGAACGTTAGAAACAGTTCTGGCAGTTACAGTATTTCTATACTTTTACGTTACGGATTTCCTTCGTAAGTGGACCCCCTGAAACAGTTACCTTTGCTAATCGTTAATTTGTTACTGGGAATGTTAACTATGTCAAAAGTTAATGCGTTACATAGCAAGAGATTTAATGGAAGTTGACGTTAATCGTTAACGTGTATAATCTATGTTGACAGTGTAGTGCAATGAGGCAGTAAATAAAGTGAAGTCAATCTGTTGCAATAAGTGGACCACGTGAAACAAACAGTTACCTTTGCTAATCGTTAATTTGTTACTAGGAATGTTAACTACGTCTAACGTTAATGCGTTACATAGCACGAGATTTAATGGAAGTTGAGGTTAATCGTTAACTTGTATAATCTATGTTGACAGTGTAGTGCAATGAGGCAGTCAATAAATTCAAGTCAATCTATTGCAAGGAAAACAGGTTTCAGTTGGAAAAGTCAAAAATTAAACATTTAACTCGAGGACGCAGGAGTGTTATATTTTTATAATTAAGGAAATGAAATATGTTAATCACTTATATTCGATCACGGATTTATTTTCATTTTACTGCGCAATTATAATTGACGACTTACACCGCCCTTGCAGACAAGTAACATGCCTAACCAAAGCACCAAGCAGTGATTCTCTCTGTCAGTGATATTTTTCGATTAGCGTCGTATCGCTAAAATTTATGAACATTATTAGACGAGTTACAAAATTCGGCATAATTGAAGAACGCGATTCCACCCGTCGTCTTTGACCCATGACGGAAAAATCGTATTTCAGTTGTAGTCAACTGCAAATAATCAATGTTTCAATTAAATCTCAGGGCTCGTTAAAGTTTTATTTCCCGTCCTAACGGCCTCGCCTGATTTGCCAAGATGTTAATATTTTTAGAAATTCGAACAACATAGAATGGCCTGATTAGAGTTTCACAGAGATCATAAAATACGTAAATAACATAGAATTATGGTTGACAGGTTCTTGATGTACTCTTGTCCACTTAGTAAAAATAATTGCCCTGGCAAAACGAACGGCTCGTCACGCCAGTGCCACGGGTCAAAGCAAATGGGTGGTATCGCATACTTCAATTGACCTAAAAATTCAAGTATAGATTTTGACTTTTTTTCCAGTCTCAGGCTGATAGGTTTTGTAATGATATAACGTGATTATATGAAAATTTGTGCCACGACTAGTATTAGAACCCTGTGCACAGCGCTGTAGTCACATTTTTATTTTTTATTTTATTTATTTATTTATTTTTTTTTTTTTTTTATTTTTTTTTTTTTGAGGGGATCAGACGAGAAAAGTTGTAAATTATGACCAATATTCTAACTTATAAAGCATTAAAACATAATTTCGCCGGGGGGGGGGGAGGGTGAGGGAGGAATTGATCCCCTTCATTCCTCCCCCCCTCTGGCTACAGCCCTGTTTGTGCAGTCTTCTTACAATGCACTTGCGTTATACTCCTACGCAGTTTTTCCCCCAATCCCTGGGACTTAACATACCTGTATGAACTACGCAAGCACGTTCCTCGTCCGCTCAAAACTTTCACATGTCTTCCCACTTGAACTATGGTATTCCATAGCCGCGGCGGAGCGGCCGAGCGCATTGAGGCGCTATGCTACGATGTGCGAGGCCGTTCCCCGTCGGGGGTTCGAATCCCCCCTCGGGCATGGATGTTTGTGTTGTCTTTAGTATAAGCTAATTCATAAGTAGTTTGTAAGTTTAGGGACTGATGACCACGTAGTTATGTCCCATAAGTTCTACAAACATATGAACTTTTTTTTTTTTTTGGAGTCCATAGTTGGGCCTTTATTCCCGCCGGGGTCCGATCCTCGTCTGCATCAGAAATGAACTACGCATCAGTCATTGACAGAAAATGCCGCTCGGAATGGCCACTGGGTCTAACGCTTCATGCTACCCACTGCGCTGCCATTCCCGCCGGAGGTTCGAGTCCTCCCTCGGGCATGGGAGTGTTTTCCTTAGTGTAAGTTAGCTTAAGTAGTTTTTAAGTCCAGGGACTGATGACCATAGCAGTTTGGTAAAATAGGTTTACAAACATTTGAAACATAACAATTAAGAATTGCGACATCTGTTCCTTCGGCCATGTCGAAAGCTATTAATTCCTGCTGCGAGCCATGCAGTACAATGGTCGAAATAGTCATGTGAAACTTACCGTTGGACGGAGTATATGCTTGGGTAGTCAAAGCATTATAGAAAATATGTCAGCGATTGATATAATAAAGAGAGAAGGCTAATTGCTTTGTTGGCGTATTGAAAAGAGTTTCTAAGCACTTCGTTTCTGCATTCCCGTCCGAATATATCAGGATAAAAAACTCTTGAAGCCATACACATTGCTAGTCCAACAAGGTCTTACTTATCATCAATCCTTGCTTCAGCTTTCAGATCACAGATTTGACATGACACTCCTGCGTTCAGATTTCTGCCATTACTCTGAAGGTGCTACGCTATCCTGTGCATACCCGTTCAGCTCTGAATAAGAAAGGCAACCTACAACGTATTATACCTGCTTAATATATTCGCCTCTAAGTCTCCCTCAGCAACTTTTACCCTAATCAATTCCCTTGAATACCAAACTGACAATTCCTTGATACCTTTCCAATAGATACTTTGTTTTTGTCAAGGTATGCCTAAATTTCTTTCCTCCCTCCCTAATTTTGTTGAGTACCTCTTCATTATTTACAGTATCTACCCACCAAATCTTCGGCGTACACCTGGAGCACCAAATTAAAAAAGCTTCTATCCTCTTCTTATCTGAAACCCTTATCGTCCACGTTTCACTTCCCAACATCTATATTAATATTCTAGGTCAACTACTCTTTCTTTGTAATTTTTTTCTGCAGCCTTCACTACTTTGTCATTAGAAATCATATTAGTACCCAAATAACAAACTCTATCTGCAACATTTATTGCATTGTTTCCAGTCTAATTCTTTCAGCATCGTCTGAATTTCTTAGACTACAGTACATACCTTGTCTTACTCTTGTTAATGTTCATCGTATGCCCTCGTTTCAATACATTTTCCATTCCGGTCAATCAGTCTCCGACGTCCTTTGTTGTCTCTGTCAGAATTACAATGTCATTACCAAATCGCGAAACTTTTATTTCTTCGTCGTGAATTTTAATTACGATTCTAAATGTATCCTTCCTTTCCTTCACAGCTTGTACAGATTGAAAAATATTGGGAACATGCTAGAACCATGCCTTATTCCTTATTCCTGCGCCCTTTCAGCTGTTGAAACTACTACCTGGTCTGTACAAGCTGTGTGTACCTTTTCATTCCCAATGTTTTATCTCTGCCACTTTCATTGTTTTAAAGAGTGTATGCCGAACAAAATTTTCAAAATATTTCTCAAAATCTTCAATGCTATAAACGTACGTTTGCCTTTCCTTAAGCTGTCTTCTAATCGGGAGTTGAGTAATGTCTCACGTACTCCTACTTCTAAACCAACACATAGTTTTCTTCTTGAAGACAAAGGATATTTTTCCTTCCTCGTAAACATTATTTTCACTACGTGGCACATTTTCGTAATGATTGGCTCTCTCAAGGGTATCAGCAGTTTAGAGTAATTATCATCTAGTCTAGGGGCCTTGTTTCGACAGAGGTTCGAGTCCTCCCTCGGCATGGTTGTTTGTATTGTCCTTAGGTAGGTTTAAGTAGTTTGTAAGCCTAGAGACTGATAATCTCAGTAGTTAATCCCAATAGATTTACAAACGTTTGCGTTTTTCTTCAATCGCCACCATTCTTCTCGCATTATCTGATCTCCAATCTCGTCGTTTTATACTTCCACCTCCCTCTCCACAATACTGCCGCTAAGTTCATTTCCGTTCTAGAGTCCCAGCAATATATTCCTTCCGCCTATCTTCCTTAATTTTTCTGTGTAGTTCTGCCTTTCTGTCTGGGTTCTTGATATTTATACAACTGCTTTCCTAAACTTCTCTTTTATTTTCGTGTAGGCGCCATCTATCTTTCTACTAGTCATACATTATTACACGGACTTACATTTTTCTTCTAGACACCCCTCATTAGCAAATTTGCACTGCCCATCAACCTGCTTTTTGGAAGTCTGTAACCCGTTTTGCCTGCTTCATCTGCAACATTTTTATAGTTTCTCAAAAATCAAATGTTTGTATAGTTATGGGACTTAACTACGGGGTCATCAGTCCCTAAACTTACAAACTACTTATGAACTAGCTAATACAAAGGACGGCAGAAATATCCATGCCCGAGGGGGGATTCGAACCCCCGACCGTAGAGGCCGTTCAGACCGTGACTGTAGCGCCTCAGTCCCCTCGGCCACCGCGGCCGGCATATATTTTCTCCTTTCATCAATTAAGTTCACTATGACCACTGATATCCGAGCATTTCTTCTATACCTTGTCTTTCTACCTTTTTGATCTTCTGCGGCCTGTTTCAGTCATCTGTTGCCTAAGGCTCCCTCTGAAGCTCTCAATTGTCTTAGGTTTCTTCAATTTATCCAGGTTCATTCTCATTTCTTTCCTACTTCTTTTACGGTGGTTTCCAGTTTTAATCGACAGTTCATAACGAATAAGTTACGGTTAAAATCTATATCTGCCCCTGGGTATTTCTTAGTGTTTAATACCTGGTTCCGAAATCTGTGTCTTGCAATTATGAAATCGATCGAAATTCTTCCGGGCCGCGGTGGAGTAGCCGAGCGGTCTAAAGCGTCTCGCTGCGGAGCGCGCGGTTGCTCGCCGTGGAGGTTCGAGTCCTCCCTGGGGCATGGGTGTGTGTGTTTGTCCTTAGGTTAGTTTACCTAGGTTTAAGTAGTTTGTAAGCTACGGACTGATGACCACGCAGTTTGGTCCGATAGATTTACAAACATTTGAACTTTTTTTTAATTTATTTATTTTTTTAATTCTTCCGGTGTATTCTGGTCCCTTCGACATATACAACCTCCCTTCATGATTCTTACAACAAATGTCTGTGATTATTAAATTGTGCTCTGTACAAAAGTCTACCAGGCAAATTCCTCATTAATTCCTTTACCCCAGTCCATATCATTCATCATTTTTCCTCTCTTCTTTTTCTACTACTGAATTCCAGTCCCCCATCACAGTCATGATTTCCTCCCCCTTAACTGTCCCGTGTTTCATACATATTTCGAATCTGCATTGTTATCGGTATAGATAGTTGGTATAACATTTTTTTGCTGCCGTGGTCTATGTTGGTTGCGTTTATCTTGTCTACAATAATGCGTTCAATATGTTATTCGTAGTAGCTTATCCGCGTCACTTTTAACTTATTCATTATTACTCCTTTGTTACCTCCAACTAATTTTGTAATTATAATCCGGTATTCACACAATCAAAAACCTGTGCATCCTGGCGCCGATCTTCAATCCCGCCGCGGTGGAGCGGCCTAGCGCTCTAAGCCGCCTTGCTGCGGAGCGCGCGGTTACTCCCCGTCGGAGTTTCGAGTCCTTATGTTAGTTTAAGTTAGTTTAAGTAGTTTGTAGGCATAGGGACTGATAATCTCAGTAATAATACCAGTAAAATTACATACAGCGCTGCAGTACCACTCATAGAATATCTTTGAAAATATTAATAAGTACCTGATACATATTGTCAGTATTTTAATGTTTTAATCTTTATTTTAATATCAGAAAGATGACTATAATTATTTAATCTTAGACACTGACAAAGAAATGTGTGGCTAATTATAATTTTATATTTTTTTGGTAAAGAGGCGGAGCCTCAGCTATTTAAGAGCAGTAAACCTTGCTCCAGCCAGCAGTGACGCACTAGAAGGCTCCAAGTCTCCTGCCAGCTCCACAACATCAATGGGTATAACATCGTTTTATTTCTCTTTATTAATTTAGTTTAAGTTTGACACTAATGTATATTACTGAAAGTCCTCTAAATATAATTATGATGTATTTCAGAGCTTAATTTCCTGAAGACGGTCTAAAATAAGACCGAAACTAGTCGGGAAAAAATAATTTTTTTTGCAGTCTAGACTGTTCTTTATATATAAATTTAAATAAGAGTGCTGTTCCCCATAAGTGCAACAAAAATGTTTCCAAAAATATCAGTAGTTAAACCCCACAGATTTAAAAACATTTGAATTTCTCTTCGGTCTCCACCAAATTGTACTTCAAACTATTCATTTTCCCTCTCAAATTTAGCGATACATAGAATGTTTATTTGGTTTTCCCGGTGACGACATACTCATGACTAGCCACCGTTGAATATTCGAAGTGGATACTATGTTACCTCCGGAATATTTTAACAAATATGACGTAATCAGCATATTTCCATACAGTAGAGCTTCCTGTTCTCAGGAAAAGTGATGACTGCAGTTTACTTACGCTGTTGATCGCATTACCCGTATGACAAAGCCACGTTAGCTGACATCAGAGCAGCCAATCATCCAGCCCCAGCAAAATATGAAAAGGCTGCTGCCCCTCAGTTGCCCACCCCACCCCCCTTCCGTTCTTCAGAAATGTCTGTGATTAATGTAATGGACCATTGCTGTTTAATACATGTCGGAATATGAAATACCAAAATGTTTGTAATTTATGTGAGGAACCTACTACCTGGGCTCGAAAGACTAAAATATCAATTTCATATAAATCGAATGACTGTTCATATTACTTCATAACCACGATAACGAAATGTTACGTGAAGTTGAAAGTGTGCGAATGATCACAGAGTTGCCTAACACCGTCAGCAATACTGCCAAGTGTCAAATGCACTAGCAATACGAAGAACCCCTTGGACAGGTCTCTGCATCGTTACTGCTATCCAGAGCAAAGTCCACCTGGCCTACAGATTTATGGTACTAAAAAATCTATCTAAGGAAATTATTCAAAACATCAGTAATTAAATAATGAAAAATGCTGACAAATGGACAACCTATCTTCGGAAACTTGCAGCGAATGCTTACTTTAACAAAGCGTAGAATTAGAGCATAATAACTAATTAACTCTACTTAATTCCTACCATCTGATGCAAACAGTTTTCTTTCCAAAAAGAGTGCAAGGTAGTAGCAGTTCTACCAGTGACAATATTTTTTGTTCATTCTTCATTATAAGAGAGGCACGCTGTTATCCGAATAGTAAATAGCCTTTCATATCATGATGCACAAATTTTAACTCTAGAAGGTATTTGTTCTCAAACAAATATTAAATAGAATTATAAACTACTTAGAAAAGCTAATCCAGTTGCGATTGAGACCTTCTTAAGCCTAATTAAGGAACAAAACTGGCAGGATGTTTATAGTATGTTGAAGATGTTAAATATAATGCTTCCCTGAACACATTTCTTACACTGTTTGAAAGTTGCTTAAGGTTCTGAAAAATATCATTAAGCAGGCAAAAAGTATCTGGTATGCAAAAACAATAGCAAACTCTCAGGATAAAATTAAAACCATCTGGTCAGTCGTGAAGGAAGTGTCTGGTCAGCAACACCAGGTAGAGAATATGAAGTGAGTGCGTCTTAGAAATGTTTCTGTTACTGATAAGTTAAATACATGTACAGTATTTAATAATCACTTTCTGAATATAGCAGGTGAACTAACCAGAACCCAGGTTTCTATAGGTAATCATATAAAATTGTTAGAAGATAGTTTTTCGAGGCTGCTATCTGAAATGGTTGTCCATGATACAAAGGGAAGGCTGAGTCAATAATTAAATCAGTCAAGGCTAAGGATTCTTGTGGATAAGAAAGGGTATCAAGCAGAATTCTAAAGTACTGTTCTCCATACGTTAGTCCAGTGCTCACCCATATTTGTAATTTATCCATTCAGATTGGTCAGTTTCCTGACAGAATAAACTACTCGTAGAGAAAACACTTTATAAAAAAGGAGAAAGGGATAATGTAGATAACTATAGACCTATTTCTATGCAATCGTTTATTTATAAAGTTATTGGAAAGGTTGTATATTCAAGGTTAATTGATCATTCCAGTTCACGTAATTTATTGTCAAACGTACAGTTTGGTACCAGAAGTGGTTTAACGACTGAAAATGCTATATTTTCGTTTCTCTATGAGGCACTTGATGGATTAAACAAAAGGTTGCGAACGCTAGGCGTCTTCTTGGATTTAACAAAGGCGTTCGATTGAGTTGATCACAAGCTGAAGCTGGAACATTATGGAATACTAGGAGTAGCTCACAACTGGTTCACCTTTTACTTTAATAACAGACATCAGATGGTAATTCTCCGCAGTGTCGAAAATAGCTATACCGTATAGGCACAATGGGGCACAGTTAAGTGTGGGGTGCCCCAGGTATCTGTTTTGTGACCGCTTTCTGTTTCTTATTTATATAAACGATATGCCTTCGAGTATAACAGGTGATTGTAAAATATTTTAGTTTGCTGATGATACCAGTGGTAGTGATGGACGTTTTTTGTAATATTCACACAGTATCAAATAATGTAGTTCATGAGAGAAGTTCATGGCTTGTAGAAAGTAAATTGAAGTTAAATCACAGTAACACTAACTTTTTACTATTTCTAACAAATAGTTTAACATAATCTGACATTTTGACTACACATATTGTGCACATGATTAGTGAGAGTGAACGGTACAAATTTTTAGGTGTTCAGATAGTAAGTTGTCGTGTAAGGCCCATGATGAGGATCTTGTTCAAAAACTAAATTCTGCTTTAGTGAACATTATAACAGTATCTGAAATAAGTTATTTTTCAACACTAAAAGTAGTCTAATATGCTTACTTTTATTCACTTATGACATACGTCGTTAATTTTTGGGGGTAACTCGACTGATACAAAAAGGATATTTTTGGCTCAGGAAAGGGCGGTTCGGGCAATATGTGGCGTAAGTTCGCGAATGTCGTGTCGACCTCCATTAAGTAGTCTGATAATTTTGATATTGGCGTCACAATGTGTATTTTCTTTAATTTCGTTTGTTAACAATAGCAGCTTATTTCCACGAGTTGGCAGCTTTCACTCGGTGAATGCTAGACAGGAATAGAATCTACATATGGATCACACTTCCTTGACATGTGCAGGAAGGTGTGCAGTATCCTGTGCGGAGTAGTGGCCGAGCGCATTGAGGCACTATGCTGCGATGCGCGAGGCCGTTCCCCGTCGGGGTTTAGAATCCCCCCCTCGAGCATGGATGTTTGTCCTGTCTTTAGTATAAGGTAGTTCATAAGTAGTTTGTAACCCCGCAATTAAGTCCCATAAGCTTCACAAACATGTGAACTTTTTTTTATCTCTAGAATCTTAGTACTAACGACGCGCTTTTAAATCTAAATTGAAGAGTTATCTCATGGCTCACTACTTTTATTCTGTTGAGGAACTCCTGGCAAAATAAAAAAAAAATAATATTATTCGTTATTTATCCCTTTTTTTACCGAGTTAGGTGGCGCAGTGGTAAGACACTGGACTCACATTCTGAAGGATGGTGGTTCAAATCCACCTCCTGCCATCCTGATTTAGGTTTTCCGGGATTTCCCTAAATCACTCCAGGCAAATGCCGGGATGGTTCCTTTCAAAGGGCACGGCCGATTTCCTCACACATCCTTCCCCGAAAATCCGAGCATAAGCTCCGTCTCTAATGACTTCTTTTATTCTTTTTATAAAGATTAAAATACACAATTTTGTGTTTGTTCTACGGTTCTGTTTATTTTGTGAATCGATTTTCGGCTTATTAGGTCATCATCAGACATTTACTGAAGTTCAGTCTTAAGAACTTGTGTTGTCAGTAAAACAGAAGATATGTTACATACAGAAAAGTAAATTAACTTCTTTGATGGAGCAGTTACAGTGTAAATAAATATTGAATGAAATCTGTAAATTAATAGTACTGAAAAAAGGAAACATAAATATCACACACAGAGAAACAGTGCAAACATAAATTATTACAACATGACTACAGTGAATAAAAATAAAATTAAAAAGAATCTGATGTTTTAAGGGTTGTTCAAAACACAAGGTGATACAAATATTAGAAATATTAGAAACCTGACACACTATTATAACTAAATTAACAAATAGACAAAAATGTAGAGATTGGATAGGAGAGATGATGAAGATAAACATATTCAATTATAGTGTTCACAATTAAATAAAGAGTTACTGTAAGGACAGAATACAGAATAATTTGGAATATTAGTACTAACAAAGAAAGATACAAAGCTAGTGACATACAATGGGAAGCTAGACTGGTATTAACACAGAAATTATATGAACAGTGGTTGTACAAGATCTAAATTAGATGTACAACTTCATATCAGTAAAGCAAATGTTAGCCAAAAGTACTGGGAACTATTATAAACATATGCTGACTCCAAAATAGAGTAAGGTAAAATATGAAGATACAAGAAGTGGAGGAATAAAATGGAACAGGCCTATATTTTCTGTGGATTAGGGTGGGTTCAGAAGTGATGATGTATTGAGGACTGGTTGATCATTTAATATTAAGCCTGGATTGTGAGTTATATGTTTGCTTATTTCTAAAGCCTCTAGTAGATTTAGTTTCTGGCCTTTGCTGGCTAAGTGGAGTACTTGGGACTGTGGTTGGTATCTGTGACCCTCACTCAGAACATGTTCAGTAAAAGTGGAGTCATGATTTTGTAACCTCCAATTGCGTTCATGCTCTATTAGCCTAGTTGCTATGTCCCTTCTTGATTGGCCAATGTAAAACTTGTCACAATGTGGGCAAATAAGTTTGTATACCTCACTATTGGCTAATAGTTGTGGCTTGGGTTTTCTATTTAAAAAACTGGGCAATTGTGTTCCTGGCATAGTAGGACACCCTGTAGTCACAGGATTTCAGAGCTTTGGCTACACTGTCTGATACCTGTCCTGGATATGGGATAGTACACCACTTCTTACAAATAGTGGAAGGGCCAGCAGGAGGAGCAAAGAGGAGGGGTAGAAGTTTCTGTGTTTGTTTCTTCTGCAAGATATGGTCAATTAGGACAGGATCATAGCCATTGGTTGAGGCAATAAACTTTATTGTGTCCAACTCTACATTGAAATTTTCTTTGCACATTGGAATAGATAGGAGACAGTGTACCATTGAGTGGAAATCTGCATGTTTATGTGCCACTGGGTGTTGTGAGGTGAGGTGATTTGTTTAGATGACATAGAATCAGAGAATGTAATAGATATACTATGCCTATCCGAGCATCACATTGTGACGGATATGGAAAAAGTAAACATAAGCAGTTACAAACTAGCAGCAAATGTGAATAGAGAGGATTAGGTGAGAGGAGGAGTTGCCATCGATGTCAAAAGTTATTACAGTGTAAACGTTTAGAAACACAAATGTTTTGTGTAGAGCAACATATAGAAGCATGTGCCTGTGAGCTTAAACTGAAAAAAAGTTCGTTCTTTTATAATTGTAACATATATAGGTACCCTTCTGGAAACTTTCAGTTATTTATGAAAAATTTGGATGCCTTGTTGTGCTATCTGTCACATAATGAAAAACAAATTATTATTTGTGGGCATTTCAATGTTTACTCACTAAAGGAATGTAATAGGAAGAATGACCTGGAACTCTTACTCGGTTCTTTCAATTTGTCATATGTAATTGATTTTCCTACTTGGGTAGTAAAGGACAGCGGCACACTGAAAGATAACTTTTTATAGACCGAGATAAGTTTAAAAACATAAATGTTTGTTTTGTTGAGAATGGTCTTTCCGATCATGGTGCACAGCTAATTACAATAAATGATATAGTTCCTCTCAGTTACTCAAAACAGCTCTCCAAAGTTGTGCATTCCGTTAACGATTCAACAATTAGAAATTTCAGAGAAAATCTTCAGCAGTTAGACTGGGATGAGGTGTATAAGAAAGATGATGATAATTTAAAATACAACTTATTTCATGATACAATTGTAATAGTATTTGAAAATTGTTTCCCCAAGAAAATAGTTAAATATAATAATAAGAAACTATGCAAGACACCATGGCTTACTAAAGGAATAAGAATATCTTGTAACTGAAAAAGGGAATTGTATTTAACAGCAAGAAAGAGTAATGACCCAGAAACAGTCAAATATTATAAAAACTTCTGTGCTACATTAAGAAAAGTTATTAAAAAGTCCAGAAGCATGTGCATCATGTCTGAGATTAGTACCTCTGATAACAAAATTAAAACAATTTGGAATATTATTACCAGGGAGATAGGGCAACCAAGTGCACAAGGAGACAGCATTACCATCAAACTGAATGAAAAGTTTACAACTAACAACATTGAAAACATTGTTCATTAGAAGAAGATAAGTAGTTAATGGAACAGGACATATCCACACAATTTGATACAATAGAAATTCGACCCACCTCTCCTTCTGAAATTAAGAAAATAATAAACTCTCTCAAGAGTAAAAGTTCACATGGAATTGATGGTATTTCCAGCAGGGTAATAAAAGCTTGTTCTCAAGAAATATGTAGGATTCTTAGCCACATATGTAATAGTTCTCTGAAGCTGGGTGTTTCTCCTGATAGACTGAAATATGCTATTGTTAAACCACTTCACAAAAAATGGGATATGTCTGTTGTCAACAACTACCGCCCAATCTCTCTCTCTATTTTTTTTTTTTTTTTTTTTTTTTTTTTTTACAGCTTTATCCAAAATTCTTGAAAAAGTTATGTATTTCAGAGTAGTTTCACACATAGGTAAAAATAAAGTTCTAACAAAATGTCAGTATGTTTTTCAGAAAGGCTTTTCAACAGAAAGTGCTATATATACTTTCACCAATGAAATATTAAATGCTCTGAATAACCGGACATCACCCATTGGGATTTTTTGTGATCTCTCCAAGGCTTTTGATTGTGTAAATCATGGCATTCTTCTAGATAAACTAAAGTATTGTGGTATGAATGGGACAGTGTACAAATGGTTTAACTCATACCTAAGAGGAAGAGTGCAGAAAGTTGACATAAGTAATTCACATAAAATGCAAAAAACAGCTGATTCTTCAAACTGGGGAACATTCCAAAATGGGGTGCCACAATGTTCAGTCTTGGGCAATTTGCTGTTCTTTTTAAATATATATTAATGACTTGCCATTCTATATTCATGAAGATTCAGAGCTAGTTCTTTTTGCTGATGATACAAGTATAGCTATCACACCTGTCAGACAGAACTAACTGAAGAAATTGTGAATGACGTTTTTCAGAAAATCATTAAGCGGTTCTCAGCAAATGGACTATCATTAAATTTTGGTAAAACACAGTAGCCTATATACAGTTCCGTACAGTAAATAGAATGACACCATTAATAAATATAGGCTTTGATCAGAAATCTGTAGCAAAAACAGAATATTTAAAATTTTTAGTTGTATGGATTGATGAGGAGTTGAACTGAAAAAAAAAAAAAAAAAAAAAAAAACATTTTGAAGATCTGCTGAAACGTTTGAGTTCAGCTACTTATGATATTAGGGTAATTGCAATTTCTGGTGATATACATCTCAGTAAATTAGCTTACTGTGCCTATTTTCATTCTCTGCTTTCGTATGGCATCATTTTCTGGGGTAATTCATCATTGAGTAAAAAAGTATTCATTGCACAAAAGCGTGTAATCAGAATAATTGCTGGAGTCCATCCAAGATCATCCTGCAGACACTTATTTACAGAGCTAGGGATCTTCACAGTAGCTTCACAGTATATATATTCACTTATGAAATTTGTTATTATCAATACCACCAAATTCAAAAGCAATAGCAGTGTACATAACTATAACACTAGGAGAAAGAATGATCTTCATTATTCAAGGTTTAATTTAGCTTTGGCACAGAGAGGGGTGAATTATGATTCTACAAAAGTCTTTGGTCACCTACCAAACAGCATCAAAAGCCTGACAGATAGACAACTAGCATTTAAAAATAAATTAAAAGAATTTCTGAATGGCAACTCCTTGTATACTATAGATGAATTTTTAGATATAAATTAGTAAATATATATAAAAAATTAAATAAAATAAAAAAGTGTCATGTAATATTTAGTACAAAGTAATAATTTGTAAAGACACCTTTCATTAACCTGACACGTTCCACATCATTACGAAGTGTCATATTCATGATCTGTGGAACAAGTACTAATCCAATCTAATCGAAGGTATTGCTGTGTCTGTAGTTGTGGCTTTTCTGTATATTTTGAAACAGTGTGTGTTTGCACTGATGTCAATATAGTGATCTAAGAAGTTAATGGATTTATTGCCAATCTCCATAGTGGACTGAATGTTCTTATGTTGACAGTTCAGGTTATGGAAAAATGTGTTGAGTTGCCTTGTAGTACCTGTCCACATACATAGTACATCATTAACATATCAGAATCTGTATTTGATATTAGTACTCAAAGGTTCTATTTCCAAAAAAAAAAAAGTGTTTTTCAAATCTGTCCATGAATATCTAATCTAAGAGTGGACTTAGAGGGGACCCCATACCTAATCCATATAACTGCTTATACAGATCACCTTTGTATTGGAAATAGTTTTGTGCTAAACATATCTGGGTGGTCAGTCTAAAGTCCTCCACTTCCACAGGGTTAACATTACATCTGTACATCAATTATGTCAGACTACAAATACATTCATTTACAGATATGTTGGAAAACAAACTGCATACATCAAATGATACTAATTTAGCACTGTTTTGGATGGATTGGTCTTTTATTTTGCTTACAAGGTCCACTGAGTTTTAAATATCATGTTTGGGTTTGAATTTTGTCTTGCTTTTCATTAAGGTATCCAGTTTTCTGGCTGGTTTATAGGATGGAGCTGTGAAAGAGGATACAACTGGACAGATGGAGATTAAAAAAAATTTTTTTTGGAAAAAGAACCTTTGAGTACTAATATCAAATACTGGATCTGGTATGTTGATGATGTACTATGTATGTTGATAGGTACTACATGGCAACTCAACACATTTTTCCATAACCTGAACTGTCAACATAAGAACATTCAGTCCACTATGGAGATTGGCAATAAATCCATTAACTTCTTAGAGCTCAATATTGACACCAGTGCAAACACACACTGTTTCAAAATATACAGAAAAGCCACAACTACAGACACAGTAATACCTTCCACCTCTCAACACCCAGTGGCATATAAAGATGCAGCTTTCCACTCAATGGTACACCGTCTCCTATCTATTCCAATGTGCAAAGAAAATTTCAATGTAGAGTTGGACACAATAAAGTTTATTGCCTCAACCAATGGCTATGATCCTGTCCTAATTGACCACATCTTGCAGAAGAAACAAACACAGAAACTTCTACCCCTCCTCTATGCTCCTCCTGCTGGCCCTTCCACTATTTGTAAGAAGTGGTGTACTATCCCATATCCAGGACAGGTATCAGACAGTGTAGCCAAAGCTCTGAAATCCTGTGATTACAGGGTGTCCTACTATACCAGGAACACAACTGCCTAGTTTTTTTTAAATAGAAAACCCAAGCACCAACTATTAGCCAATAGTGAGGTATACAAACTTATTTGCCCACATTGTGACAAGTTTTACATTGGCCAATCAGGAAGGGACATAGCAACTAGGCTAATAGAGCATGAACGCAATTGGAGGTTACAAAATCATGACTCCACTTTTGCTGAACATGTTCTGAGTGAGGGTCACAGATACCAACCATAGTCCCAAGTGCTCCACTGAGCCAGCAAAGGCCAGAAACTAAATCTACTAGAGGCTTTAGAAATAAGCAAACATATAACTCACAATCCAGGCTTAATATTAAATGATCAACCAGTCCTCAATACATCATCACTTCTGAACCCACCCTAATCCACAGAAAATATAGGCCTGTTCCATTTTATTCCTCCACTTCTTGTATCTTCATATTTTACCTTACTCTATTTTGGAGTCAGCATATGTTTATAATAGTTCCCAGTACTTTTGGCTAACATTTGCTTTACTGATATGAAGTTGTACATCTAATTTAGATCTTGTACAACCACTGTTCATATAATTTCTGTGTTAATACCAGTCTAGCTTCCCACTGTATGACACCAGCTTTGTATCTTTCTTTGTTAGTACTAATATTCCAAATTATTCTGTATTCTGTCCTTGCAGTAATTCTTTATTTAATTGTGAACACTATAATTGAATAAGTTTATCTTCATCATTTTTCAGTTGGAGTGCATACATCTGATTTGTTAAGTTTCTCAATTCTCCAATTCACCCCATATATACTCTCCTACCCAACCCCTATATTTTTGTCCATTTGTTTATTTAGTTATAATAGTGTGTCAGGTTTCTAATATTTGTAATATTTGCATCACCTTGTGTTTTGAACAACCCTTAAAACATCAGATTCTTGTTTAATTTTAGTTTTATTCACTGTAGTCATGTTGTAAGAATTTCTGTTTTTCTGTTTCTCTGTGTATGATATTTATGTTTCCTTTTTTCAGTACTATTAATTTACTGATTTCATTCAAATATTTATGTACACTGTAACTGCTCCATCAAAGAAGTTAATTTACTTTTCTGTGTGTAACATATCTTCCGTTTTACACAAGTTCTTTGACTGGAACTTCAGTAAATGTCTGATGATGGCCTAATAAGCCGAGAAACCGATTCACAAAATAAACAAAACCGTAGAACAAACACAAAATTGTTTATTTTAATCTTCATAATAAATAATTTCTACCAAGAAGCGACGGAAGAATCAGTTAACAAGATTCTTTTTAGTTAGACTTTAGATTATCATGTGCTTAGGACTACTTCAAGTTTTTATATTACCATTTTTCTGTTAAGCTTCATGTACTGACTTGTTCCATGACCATGGTCTGTTGCACCTCAATTAGGTCCTACGGAACAGAAAACGATATCATTATTATTACTTCTTCAAAATTTCAAGGGACAGTATGACATTACTCACTGTTGACCAGAAACAAACTTTTTCAATTTCCAATCTTGTGTCGTACGCAACTTATATTTCAGGGAATCCACCTAAATGTGTAGCTGTTATGGATAATGTAGCAAATAAATTGATTCCATGGAGTAACAAATGAAATTTCGTATTCGCAATAATTTTAATTCATGAACCCTGAAACAGAAGCAAAACGGACATAGTTTTACAAATTCGAACGTTTCAACCTTGCGATTCTTTGTAGCTGTAATCCTGCATCATTGGAATCTTAAGTCAAGTGCAGCGCGATAGACAGTGCTCTCCAAATTTCAGGTATGCCACATGGCCAGATGTTTTAGAAGAGTATGATTTTGAACATAGTTTTTAGAAGAGTAAAATACTTCGTGAAATATAGATTGAGGGTTATTCCCATTTAAGTTACCAGGTTATTGGGTTAAGGTCCCAAATATTCAAATTTCTTCCGAATTTACTCACTGATGGTCAAAAGTGCAGGTCGTATCCAATTGGGAATTAATAGCGATGTAGAATATTGTGCAACGTTAAGTAGCGTTTCATTTACTCCTGGCACAAATTTTAATTGGAGCTCAGTCTGAATGAACCTCGTACATCTTGCATTGTTGACAACCTATTTAAGCAACTATTAATGTTAATGCCCCGGCGCTTCCGTGCGATCTATGAAGTGCAAGATCGCAAGTTGCTTTGCCTATGATCACATCATTTGATTTCCGCAGAATTGATTTCCAATTTACAGTTCCAAAGGTCTATGTGGAATCTGTGTTACACGAATTCATATCTCTCCACAAACTCGTAAAAACGCCTCCTGACTACAGATAGGGCTTATACGCCGCAAAAGAAAACGAAATGTTAATATCCTGATAGTAAACAGCAGGAGGGTCTACGGAAAGATCCCAGAACTGCTTTCACTTATAAGGAGCCACTGTACCCACATAGTACTAGGGACAGAAAGCTGGTTGAAACCAAATATTGATAATAACCTATGTCACAGGGACAGGTTAAACAAAGAAGCTGTTTATAGAGATAAAAATACGAACATTTCTTGTGAAACAACGAGGGACCCTGATTACGAACAACGTTGTGGTATGATCGGTATTAAAGGCGGATCGACCATGGCCTATGGATATCTTTTTAGACCCCCTATCTGAATAGCAGTAGTGGCGGATTATCTGACAGAAAACGTGAAAATTTTTACACTTTAATTTCCAGGTCGAGTCATAACATTGGGTGACGATTCTAAACTATAGGATATAACGTGAAATACTCAAAATTTTATGAAGGTTGGTAGGATGCAGAATGGAGCGAAATTGTTGCAAGTTCTTTATGCGATTATTATTTTGAGCTTTGTATAGGGAGCCAATCCGTGGTGATAACATATTAGACCAGCTGGCCAAAAACTGTATGCCGCCCGGGAATGACCGTGCGCTCTAAGGCACCTCGCTGCGCAGTGCACGGCTGGTCTCCGTCAGAGGTTAGAGTCTTCCCTCGGGCATGGGTTTGTATGTTGTTCTTAGCGTAAGTTATTTTAAGTAGTTTGTATGTCTAGGCACTGATGACCACTGTAGTTTGGTCTCATAGCTTTGCAAACCTTTAATTTTGAACAAAAACTGGCTGGAAAATTCTTGATTCAGTTAACGCAGAATTTGTGATCACAGGGCTGACATCACTGAGTGCAGTTGTATGTAGGAATATCTAGAAAGGTAGCAAGACCTATTAGTTTAGTAAGAGCGACATGACATAGATTTCAGAGTACTTGAAAGTTCAACACGAAAGTTTCATTTCCATCACACACAGTGTTGATCATCAAACGACGAAGGTCAAGAGTATTGTGGATTACGCTGTATTTAATTTTGTGCCTAGTAAAATTGTGACAGATGAGAAACATTCATATTTGTTATATAATTACTGCACATTTAAACGTAGTCAAAGCCTCATAGGCTAAATTAACTTGTTTTCAAAAAAAGTACAAATGTTTGTTAAGCTTATGGGACTTAACTGCTGGGTCATCAGTCCCTTAACTAGCAAACTGATTATAAACTAACTTATACTAAAGCTAACACAAACATCTAGGATTCGAACCTCTGACGGGGAACGGCCTCACGCATCGGAGCATAGCGCTTCAATGCCCTCGGCACTCCGACGCGGCAGTTAAACTTGTACGAGGCCAAAATCAACCCAAGAACCGCCCTCTGCGGTGCGTTTAACGAATCCGAAAGTAATGTACTGTATACTGGCTTAGCGGAAAATCGTATTATATTACGATCAAAATTAAATGTGGAGACAGTATAAGATCATAAGGCGTTGAAACACGGGATGAGCGACACGAGGGCGATATACGGGGTGTAAAGGGCTATTCAAAATAAAGGAACAGGTTAAAAAATATTGCTTTCAAACTATGAAAGACAGACAAGCAATTTCAATGTCCCTGGAAAGAGAAAAGGTCAAATTTTTATACATTCAATATGAACAGCGTGTGTTACATGGCAAGTATTGAAACAGTGGTTCATTTCTTGCCACACATGAAGCAGCTGGTTTCTCGTTATCAAATTCACAGCCTCAACAATTTGATGTAGCAGACTTTCAAAGGTGTCAGGCAACAGTGGGATTAGAAACAGTGTCTTTTACATAACCGCACAGAAAAACGTCACAAGGTGTGAGGTCCAGAAACGTGGGAGACATTGGTTGATGAAGTTCTGCTGCTCCTTATCCTATCCAACACCCTGGAGTGGTGTCGTGCAGGGCACGTTGGATGTTGGTAGAGAAATGAGGCAGAGAACCATCTTGCATGAATCTGAAGCGATCTGAAGCATCTTCAAATTGAGAAAATACGAGTTTTTAACCACTTTTGATAGGTTAGTCCTGTTGCAGTTTTCTCCATGAACAGGAAAGGCCCATAAACTTTGTCAAGAGATATGGCACAGCAGAAATTAGTATTCAGAAAATCTGTTTCATGTTCAAACTTTACACTGTTGTCTGTCCAGGACCATTGGAATTATGATTCTGTCTTTTTTTGTTCGGAAGATATAAATCTGTGAAATCTGTTCCTTCTTTTTGAATAGCCCTGAAATTTGAAAACCCGTATCACAGAGGAAGGTCAGAGTGTATTTCATCCTTCAAATCGTCTCATAAATCACAAAATGATGGATACCGATTGAAATGATAGGATGTAGAAGCACCTGGAATCGCTCAACACAGTAAAACCCGCTGGAGCTGACTGGATACCAGTTTGATTTTACTCAGAGTGTGTGGAGGGTCTCTCTCCCGCCATAGATATCTAGAGGAGCTAAGTGTTCCTACTGAATGGAAAAGGTGCGGGTCATTTCCGGTTTTAAGACCATGAGCAAGACCATTGGCCTGTGCTTCCGACGTCGGTCTGTTCTATAAATCTGGAACTTGTTATATGCTCGAGTGTAATGACATTTCTTGAGACCGGAAATATTGTCTTCAGAAATTAAAATATATTCCAAATGGCGATCATGTGAACTCTAGCTCGCTCTGTTCGTCCGCGAGACTCAGAAAGTAGTAGATACAAGCTTTCAGGTAGATGCAATGTTGTCTAACAAACAGAATACAAGCACACCGGGATATCAGACACTGTGTTACTGCACTGAAGATTTGCTAGCAACAGCTCACAGCATGTCATTCTTAACTGAGAGAAATCGCTCTACGTGTAATTGACTTCTGGTGTGCCCCAAGAAAATTTTAGAGGACCATTACTTTTCACAATACACACACACACACACACACACACACACACACACACATACACATACACACACACCAAAAATGGGTTGCATCATCACGATTCCAGGGTTCATGATCCATAAAAATGGAACAGAACAATCCTGTTCTTTTTGTTACTCATAAAAACAGAAATTGGCAAGTTGTTAGACTTTCTGAATTTGTGTTCCAGACTGCAGCAAACACCATTATCCCCAATATGCTCTAACACGTTCTATGGCACATTCATATCTAAAGAATGAGAAGTGTGAAGTCGTCCACATGAGTACGAGAAGAAATACGTTAAACTTTTTTTTAAAGATAAATCAATCAAATGTGAAGGCCATAAACTCCACTAAATACCTAGGAATTACTATCATATCAGACTTAAACCGGAAAGAACACGTAGATTATGTCTTGGGAAAGGCGAACCAGAGACTGCGTTTTATTGGTAGAACCCTTAAAAGATGCAACAGAACTACTAAAGAAACTGCATACACTACGCTTGACCGTCCTTTCTTGGAGTATTGCTGCCCAGTGTGGAATTCTTATCAGGTGGGTTTGACAGAGGACATCGAAATAGTCCAAAGAAGGGCAGCTCGTTTTGTATTGTCACGATACAGGGGAGACAGTGTTACGGAAATGATACAGGATCTGGGATGGGAATCATTACAACAACGGCGGTTATCGCTGCGGTGTGGTCTACTTACGAACCTCCAATCGCCAACATTCTCCTCCTAATGTGAAAATATATTGTTGACTCCCACTTCCATAGGTAGAAAATATCATCAGAATAAAATACGGGAAATCAGAGCTCGAACGGAGAGATTCAGGAGTTCTTTCTTCCCCCGCGCTATTCGAGAATGGAATGGGAGATAAATAGTATGAAGGTGGTTCGATGAACCCTCTGCCAGGCAGTTAAATGTGATTTGCAGAGTATCCCGTGTAGATGTAGATGCATTTGTCGTGCATACTGCCCACTAGATCGTAAAGGGACTAGTCGAGATTAGTTGGTGGGTCGTCTCGTCCAAAAGCAGCCGTTTTCAATGTGTGCCTGGCAGGTTGGATAGGATTCGTGTCTGAAGAACATTCTAGCCATCTAATCTTGTGGTATAGTTATCATGAAAGTACGAATTACCAAGATGTGCATGATGTGTGCGAGAATTGTCGTCCTTTAAGGCGAATCCTTCACCGAAATGCTGCCGATATGCTTGCACTATGAACGTCATCCCTGTACCGCATAGCCGTTTGATTGCCTTCTACGACCGCCAGTGACCTACGACGGCCCCACATGAAGACACCCAAAAACAACAGGGAACCATCACCTTCATGCACTCGTTGGACAGTGCGTCTGAGACGTTCAGCCTAACCAGCCTGCCTCTTAAAACGTCTCCGACGAGATGCGAGTCTCATCTGGGAATAGCACTTGAAACCAATTCTGACTGGTCCATTCAGCGTGCTGTTGGGCCCATCGCCGGCTGCGGTGGCCGAGGGGACTGAGGCGCTCCAGTCACGGTCTGCACGGCCACTACGGTCGGGGGTTCGAATCCCCCCTCGGACATGGATATTTGTGCCGTCCTTAGTCGTAGCTAGTTCATAAGTAGTTTGTAAGCTTAGGGACTGATGACCCCGTAGTTAAGTCCCATAAGTTCTACAAACATTTGATTTGTTGGGCCCATCAGCACAGTGCTGTATGGTGTCTAGGTGTCAATTCTAGGCCTCGCCTTGGACTTCTTGGACGTCGGGAATGAAGTTGAATATTATGCAGCTTGATACGTACAGTTTGAGTCGTAACACGACGTTCTATGGCTCAACTAAAATCGTTATTCAGTATAGTGGCGTTTCACAAGAGATTCCTTCGAGCTGAAATCCGTATGTAGTGGTTCTCAGCTGTTGTGGTAGCATTTGGGCGGCCAGAGCGAGGCAAGTCATCGACAGTTCCTGTTCCACGTCCGAACAACATCGCTTTCGTTTACTTCGAGACGTCTGGAAACTCCCCTCGATGAGAGCTCCTCCTGACACAAAGTAACAATGCAGATACGATTTGGAACTGACCTTTTAGGCAAGCCAGAATTACTGCCAAAGCAAGTAGTGTTCTTACTTTCTGCTGTTATGACTGGAACCGATCGCCCTTCTTGCCCACTCCACTGGCATCTATGGACAATCTAAGGAATTGTGTTCTTGATGCAATGTATACAATCAGCGTCATGGTTCAGGAGATCATGTAATACGAGCATACGCAATTGGTTCACAGATTTCTGACTGGCTGGAAGACTTCCTAAGTTCGTTCTTCTCGACGGTGAATGTTCATCAGAGTCGAGTTTGGCGTGCCAAAGGGGAGCGTGATAGGACCGCTATTATTTTCTATCTATATAAATGATCTGGCGGACAAAGTAACTGTTTGATGATGATGCTGTGGAGTATGGGAGGGTGTCATCGGAAGCACACATGATTACTTAGGAAAAAAAATTCTAGTTGGTGTAAAGAATAACAGCTACCTCTAAATGTAGAAAAATGTAAGGTGATGCACATGAGTAAGAAAAACACTCCCATAATGTTCGAATATAGCATTAATAGTGAGCTTCTTAATGGAGTCGCGTCGTTCAAATATCTAGGCGTAACATTGCAGAGCGATATGAAATGGAATGAACAGTTGTGAGTTGGTTTAGTGTGAGAATTTTGGGAAGATGTACTTCATATGTAAAGGAGACCGCGTATAAAACGCTTGTACGATCACGTCTTGAGTATTGCTCAAGTGTTTGAAACCCGCAGCAGATCAGTTTAAAGGAAGTCATGGAAGCAGTTCAGAGACGAGCAGCTAGGTTCGTTACTACTGGTAGGTTTGACCAATGCGGGAGTGTCACAGAAATGCTCCTGGAATTCAAATGAGAATCGCCGGAGGAAAGACGAGGTTATTTTCGAGAAATTCTATTGAGGAAATTTAGAGGGGCGGAATTTGAAACTGACTATAGAACGATCTTGCTGCCGCCTACTTACATTTCACGTAAAGATCAGAAAGACAAGATAAGAGAAATTAGGCGTCGTACAGAGGCATATAGACATTCTTTTTCCCTCGTTCTATTTGTGAGTGGAATAGGAAAGGAAATGCCTAGTATATATGTACATGTAGATGTAACCAAGGTGATGCCACACTATTTTGATGCGTGTATATCAGTAGCAATGCTGGAAAATTGTAGCGAAATGGATGAGTATCTGAACTGTATGGACACTTGGTGCAGAGAGTGACAATTGATGCTTAAGATTAACAAATGTAGCGACCTGCGAGTACATAGAAAGAATAAATCCATTATCACATGTTTCTAGAACAATCGCGGAAAATAGTTTCTTCCATATGATTTCTAAGTGTAGGCCAAAAGATCGATTTGATGTGGAAGGACTACATAAAATTAATCATGGGTAAGAAAGATGCCAGATTCAGATTCGTTGGGAGAGTCCTCAGGATGTTTAGTCCATCAAAAAAGGAAGTAGTTAACAGAACACTTGTTCGATCAGTAACTGAATATTGCTCATCAGCGTGGAATCTGTACCAGAAGGGGTTGATTGGGAGGTGGGTAAGATCTAAAGGAGAGCATCACGCTTCATTAGGCAACCACTGATACGTTACTAAGGTGGCAGACGCTAAAAGGCAGACGTACATTCGTACTCTGTCAGTTCCCACGTTCGTTAATAGAACGCAGTATAATGTCATTTTTCTATGATGCTCATACTTGAGCAGTGTGTGTAAAGGAGGGTGGAGAAGCACCGAACTAAAATGTTACCCCTGGCACAGAAGAGCCTTCGACCATCCCCAATCGTCGGCCACGAATGCCATCTTCAGTACTCCAAACACATGGATGTTGCTTAGGTAAAGAACGGAACTATGTGGAGGACGTGTAATTGTTTCCCAGTGAAACTTCTGCAGAATAGACAACGCAGCCTTAGCGTTAGTTTCCCGGCTAGTTTGTTTCAACTGCGCTGCAGAATAGTCGCTGAGAAGTTCTCCGTCCTCCATATTTTTCCGATCTCCAAGCGATATAAAAATTCTTGAAGCCCCCCTCCCCCCCCCCCCCCAAAAAAAGAAGATCTTATCCCTCCACTGCCTTGCTTTGCATGGTGTGCAAAGCGAAGTTTTAACTCTCTTTGTGTCATTGATCTACAAGTTTAACACTGGAAACTGCCTTGCAGGTAACCAGTGCTGCCTTATAAGGTTAATTGAACAGATTCTGTCAGTAGAATGTGCTACAGTCCTCGCTAATATAACAATGTGTACTGCTCTTTGTAGCATTCTCAGACCAGCACACAGAGCTAGTGCTCTCTTTTGATGGTCATTTTTTGTAGCTGCAAGCAGAAACATTCATGAATTACGTATGTCCATTTCACATGGTTTTGAATAAGTGCAAAATGACAGGTATGAATACGTTTGTTAAGTTTCACTCAGTTTTGCGTAAATGCAAAGTGTAAGAAATGCACTTTTTTTCAACAATTTAGATTGTGCAATTTTTTGACATTTTTCTTGGCACCCTTGAACAAATTGTGATACGAAAAAAATTATTTACGATTGAAAAAAAATGTGTGTCATGAAGGGTTATGGCATTTTTGGCCGGGACATTCCATATAGGATTATTCGGTCGCCGTGGTGCAACTCTTTTTACTTAACGCTCTTGGACGACTTGCATGCCTATGATGACAACACATAACACCCAACCCTGCCAGGAATCAAACACGGGCACCCTAAGTGGTAGTCAGCAACGCTATTGTCTCAGTTACGGAGTCGGACTGAAAATAGGGCTCTTCGGACGAAAAGATGAGTGCTTGAGTACTGTAATAGTTCCGTAGACTACCTCAAACATTTTCCTATGAAAGCATTGACCGTATTCTTTCACAATCGAAAAAAGTATTAACATTTGTGGCGTTTACGTTTGAAATCATAATCTGTTTACTTACTTCTTCCCGTCTGACCCGTTTTTAAGACTTTAAAAGAACTGTTAATGTTTACATGAGCTTAGCAGGGATATAAATGTTCAAATATTTGTAAACCTATTGGTCCAAACTGCTATGGTTATCATTCCGCAGAATTATAAACTACTTAAACTAATTTACACTAAGGTCAAGCCGGCCGCGGTGGCCGAGGGGACTGAGGCGCTCCAGTCACGGTTTGCACGGCCACTACGGTCGGGGGTTCGAATCCCCCCTCGGGCATGGATATTTGTGCCGTCCTTAGTATTAGTTAGTTCATAAGTAGTTTGTAAGTTTAGAGACTGATGACCCCGTCTCCGAGGGAGGACTCGAATCTCCAGGCAGGATTTGGTTCTTGGGGGGGGGGGGGGGGGGGGGCTAATTTTTTAAAAATAAAGCCTATTGAATTTATTAATGTATTACTTATTTTTACACTTTTTATAATATAACAAATTATACTACGATAACAATTGCACAAGAAATAAAATGAGTAGGCTCGCATTAATTTGAAAGTGGAAGAGGAGCAACGTAGTGGAAATGGAGTGTATATAATCAGCGCGTAAAATAATTAAGCAGCTTCTATGTTACTAGCCAAAGAAAAGAAAGGTCTTTACAGTTTAATTAACATGAGAGACTATGTGTAAAAACTGAACTGAAATAACACTATTATTGTTCATAAGATTCGCTAACCTGCTAAGCAGCGGTTCGCCGCATATTAACAATCGCCTCGTAACTTGAGCATAGCAGTAACAATAGCGGCAGCATCAAAGCTCGTCGCGGCGGCATTAAAGCCGCTCACAGTAACAGCAACACACGTTCTCAGTGGCGGAATCACGTTGGCGGCCCATTGTTAGGTTCACTTGTGCTTGGCAAATTATAGTTATGTTGTGATTTATTACATATGTTCTATTTTAAATTTTAGGGTCGGGATATGGAGCAGTAGGTATCACACAGGATTCGCAGTTCAAACCAACATCCAAACATCTTGCTTAGGTTCCCCGTGTTTTCCCTAAATCGAGCATGGAAAATGCCGGCACGATTCCTTTCAAAGGACACCGCCAATTTCCATTACCACCATTAACTAAAACAATCCGAGCATTATCTCCGCCTCTAATGACCAAGTTGTCGACGGGACGTTAAAGCGTAGATATTCCTTCCTCCTGCGACGCACGTCAAATTCCACCCTGCTCTGGTCGCGTGATTCTAAAAGCTGGTCAGAAAAGCACTCGGATTCCAAGAATGTTCCAGGAAGCCCCTCACTCCTCCGCTTCCGGTTACAGCTTACGCCAGCTTGCACTTTGCACTGATCACGTGGTCTTGTCAGCCAACCAGAGTGTCTCTCGTCCATCCCCCCCCCCCCCCCCAAACCGTTTCCACCAGTGAGGGAAGGTATGTGAAGTTCCATTCTGCTCCAGTCACGTGGACCGTCGGCCAATGAGAGAAGCGTGTAATTCGTCAGAGTAGTGGGAGTATCTTTTGGAGAGCAGAAGTCGCGTCAGTGCTTGTCGGTGTCGCTAGGCGTTAAGGTGCGGGTAGACAGTTGGTAGGAACTTCGTAACTGGTACCCTCTCGAAATATTTTACTGTGGTTCGTGGTAGACTAACGTTTGAATTGCTATAGAAGTCGATTTTAATCCTGTCATTTTTGGCAGTAAGTGGTTTCAAGGAGACGAGCAACCGTGCGGTAAGTAACAACGAGCAACGCGCATTTGCAAGAAAAAGCATTTCTGCTACTTGTGTAGCAGTTAATGGCTGTTAAAACATCTACTGCATTGGATGATATCGGCCCTAACAACAGGATACACGCTTGGCGACCATTTCCATCACCGTATTTTTTACTGATATTGTATTGTGACGCGTTTACTGCTAGGCCGCACACGGTTCTTATTCGTTGTTATTGGCCGTACTTACCTCGTACAGATATGTCCGTTGTATTAGTAAAAGTGTGATACTGAAGAAACTTTCCATGATAGCACCATCTTATCGTGATTATGGGCCGTTGCTGTGACAATAAGCCTTTGTTCTCGCGCTCAACTTTACGAGTTTCTTTCCCTCCTACGGTTAAAACTTCCCTGTTAGTACTCCTATTACGTGGCGAAATGCTACTGCTGAATTAATGCCATTACTTTTTTATGTCTTGATTTTTATTCCGTTTCCAGTAATGTTACTGGGTTTTTTACTGTTCACGAGGTAATAAGCTGACTTATTTGTCCTATACAAACGTTGACATTATTTGTCTACGATAACTTTTGACTGTTTTGAAGATTTCTTTTTAAAAAACCTGCTTTGTTTGTAATTTTTGGAAATGGTATCCGTATTTTCACTTTAGGTCTCCATATTCATTAGAAACCGTTGCTTGCAAGTTAACGTCTATGTATAAAAAATTAAATGAGTGTGTCTAGGTAAATAGCCTAGATAGTTTTCTGCTATGTCTATATAGTAGTGTATCCAATGTTGGAAATATTTTAATAGTTTCCCATAACGTTAAAAAACTTACATTAATTATATATTTATTCATATTGATTTCCCTATGAGAACCTTGATTGGACCTCTGCCTCTCACCAGAATGACAAGTTCTGGTAAGACGAAACATTTGGCGCATGTTTACGTTGACCATATCGAGGGTAAATTTCCAATGAGTGTTAACATCTTTAGTTTATCAAAACATGGAGAGAAAATCAAAGAACATTTCTTTAACACTGTTTACTGAACATAGCTACCTTGGCATCCATTAGTTTTTCTAGTAATAAGAAGGATATGTTAACAAAAGTGTTGACAATTTGTGATATTTTTATAGATGATCGTTAGCGAACTCCACCAGTAGTGTAGATAATGTATAAAAAGTGATAACCATTGCATTTACTCCATAGGACGTAATTAGTTGAAATAATGATGATATTCAACATTAAATTTAACTGCCTGCAGACTTTTATATTTTTTGTTTTGTTTATAAAAATATACCAGAGATTTCTTGTAAAATTAACTTTTAAATGTATACCATTTCTTAAAACTAATATTAATGTAGAATTTTCAAAGTTTATGGTACCACCATGGTATTACAGGAAGCGTACTCAGAAAGTAATGTCAAGATTATAATAAAATCAGATCAACTTAATTGGATATCCATTTGTGGGATGTTTTAAAATTACTTCAGATAATATTTTTTACACAATGTAGATTTAATAATATATGCCATTATTGTGACATATAGAACACAAAATTATAATAATGGTTACTAGATATAGATGGTTATTGTGCTGCATTAACAGTTTAGGATACCACGTGTATTTTAATCGTTAATTGAAGAGCCACTATGGATTCGCTGAAGCGCAACAATAAATTTCATCCACCAATTTCGAATATTTTCATATTTCGTTTAAGTGATATACAGAAAGAACAAACCCTAGGACTACATATTGAAATTCTATACTTTGGAAAAATATTATAACCTTATAACCCTTTCAGACCCAAGGTTGTAGGTGATGTGACATAATATAGAGAGGTACGTTTAAGATACAAAATACATATAGTAATTCATTACAAATAAGAAAATAAATTTATTTTCAAAACTTTTGTACCCACACAATTGTCTCTTTTGGGCCTTCACTACAAATTTTTATGATCTGCACCATCTTTCACTAACATGCCTTTGAAAGAAATGGCATAATAACATCACAGGATCATATAAAATCAACTGGATGTCAGATATGATAGCTTCACATGTCCAATCAAGGATATGAACAACTTGTCAACAAGTCTTTCTTTCCGCCATTGTAAGCGTACTGGAAGTATGCCGACTGCTGGTGCCACACAGTGTAGAAACCTGGAACTAAAACACGTTGCGCACGTTACCACAGTCCATCCACTATCGTGTGATGCAGGCCCAAACTTCCTAGCGTAAATCAGAAAGAAATAAAGCGAGCAAAACCAGAAACCCAGACCCTGAAAGGTATATACTTTTTTTAAATTCTAATAATGAAAGCTGAGTATATTGTTAATATGAGGAACGGATTAGAAGACGTGGTAATTGATCTTAAAGGAGGGGGCTGACGTGTGGATCACCGATTTTGATCAAATTTTACATGGTCATTGTGTATCTCTACACTTATAAGACGCATTTGTTGTCTGTTTGTTCTCTTATTGTTCTCTTTTTAGTGGCGCACTGTTGAATGAATTTCCATCGCAATGAGCGATCTACACTTGCAGGTAGTAAAAAGAATGCGTTCATTTTATTTGTAAACTTCTGGGGTTAACTTCTAAGGACCTGTGTATTAATCCGTAAGGTACCTCCAGCTAATAAAACAAATTATTTTTTTGAAAGTTTGTGGTCGTGGTAGTTCGTATCTATGCCACGTCAGCGGTAGTGTCCGTCCGAGTGTTCCAATGTGGAGGCTGTATATCGTAAATTGTCTACCTTGTTGTGTAGATTTGTTGAACGTTTCCGAACCGCTTAAAGTATTGTATCTGTTTCTAATTCGGCATTTAAGTCAACTATGCGGGTGTCTCGGCTGTCCTGCAGTATTCATCTTCCTACCATATTTTGTGATACTTGTAGGAGCTTTATTTATGTGGGACTAGCTAACCCCACATACTGAGCTGCCATACAACACTTCAGATTGTATCGTGGCTTTGCAGAAACGGACATCCGCTGTAATGCCCAGTTCTGTGCTTTTGACGAAAGGTAGAAGTTTCTTCGCCATTACAGATGCTTGAGTCTTGAGTGATTCTACATGCTTGTGGGAAGAATAACTGTTTATCAAGGGTGACTCCTGCTGTGTCACCGACGCTGCTAAGGAATGTCCTGTCGATGGAGCTTCTAGGTAGTAGGCATATAGGACCGCATCTTAGTAAAGTATATAGCTATTGTCTTCGCTGAATTTAGTTTAACTTTATTGGTTTTGCTCCACATAGTAGTAGCATCCAGTTGTTCTTTCAGGCGTCGTATGTTGGTCGGGATACGTCTTCTGCTGGTGAAGAAGGCTGTACCATCAGCAAACTGAGCTATATGATTCCACGGACAGTGGGAATATCGTTAAAATAGAGACTGACTTATACTGGTGAAAAGGCAAGCGCCTGGGGGAGGCCCGCACTCGCTACTCGAGTATCAGACGAAGTGCCTTCAACCTGGACGGCCATCTTCCAATCGATCAAGAAATTGCCAATTAGTTCTATATAATAGTCCAGTATGGATGTGTTTTCAAGAAGCTTCCACATCAATTGACCCCGCCATATCTCGTCATAAGCTTTCTCTAAGCCGCGGTGGTGTAGCCGATGGGTCTAAGGCGCCTCGCTGCGGAGCATGCGGTTGCTCGCTGTCGGGGGTTCGAGTCTTCCCTGGGGCATGGGTGTGTGTGTTGTCCTTAGGTTAGTTTAGTTAAAGTAGTTTGTAAGCTACGGTCTCATGACCACACAGTTTGGTCCGATAGATTTACAAACATTTGAACATTTTTGAGCTTTCTCTATATAGAGAAATACTGCGGCTGTGGCGTTTGAAAAATTTGAGGTTTCTTGTCACGTGTTCTGTCAGTTTTTGAATTTGAAGTTACCTGATAGTTTACGCTACCATCCATACTGTTCGGCTCTGATTATTCCACCAGCGATGAGTGGTTCCCTAATGCGAGTTTGGATGACTCTTTCGAATGTTTTGCCTAGTCCGTTCTTTAGGGTTATGTGTCGGTAATTTGAAGCAAGTGTTGCGTCTTTGCGTAGTTTGCGGATGGGGAACAATTTAGCTATTTTCCTTGCAGTGCGAAAGTATTTCGTCAACATGTATCAATTACAAATTCTTGTCAAAAGGACTAATGGTTTTCATAGTAAATTCCTTAGGTGGTGGTTGTTAATTTTGTCAACTCCAGGTGCCTTATTTATAAGCAACTTCTTGATTATGGATCTAACTTCACTCGGTGCTGTAAGTCTGGGTTGTATACCGTCCTCTGTTTGGATAAATCTCTCAACCACTTGTCTTGCGGAGCGTTCATACTCCATTTTGGCGATGTTTAGAGGCTATTGTACAAGTATTGTTTGTTATTTAAATGTTGTCGTAAAAGTTTATGTCTTCGTGAGTGGGTCTGCGATTAGTTCCTGTACAGTATTCGTCTTTCTGTTTCCCTCTGCGATTTTTACCCCACATACTCTCCTGCAGTGCTAAATTGACGATTCCTTGAAGTCTCAGCACTTCCTCATTAGTTACGCGATCTAGCCATCGAATCTTCAGAATTCGTTTACACCACTACATTTCAAAACCTATAATCGTTTTTTTTTTTTTATTTCTGAAATGCTTATCGTCCACGTTTCACTCCTATACAGTAATACATCCGAGACAAATCCTTTCAGAACTGTCTCCTAACATGTAAATTAAAATTGAATGTAAAAAAATCCCTTCTTCAGAAATTATTTTCCTCCCATTGTCATTCTGCATTTGATACCTTCTTTATTTCGTATATCAAAACTTATTTTGCTACTCAAATAACAAAACTGATCTACTACTTTTATTGTCTCATTACATGATTTAATCCCTTCAGCGTCGACTGATTTTCTTCGACTACATTCAATTACCCTTCTCTTGCTCTTTATAATGTTCACCGTATACCCCCCTTTCAAGAAACTGTCCACTCCGTTCAATAGCTCTTCTAGGTCCTTTGCTGTGTCTGACAGAATTACGTGTCATTGTTCCGATTCAGCTCTTTCAGTGCTCTGTTAAAGTTTTCTTGCAGTATCGTATCTCCTATCTCATCTTCATCTACTTCCTCTTACATTTCTATAATGCTGTCTTGAAGTTAATTTCCCTTGTATAGGCCCTATATATATTCCTTCCACCTTGCAGCTTTCCCTTCTTAGCTTAATACTATTTTCCCACCTGAGCTCTTGATATTAATGGAGCCGCTTTTCTTGTCTCCAAATGTCTCTCTTATTTTCCTGTAGGGGGTATCTATTTTCCCCATATTTACACATTTTTCTAGGAACTTGCATTTGTCCTCTAGCCGCTCCTGCTTTGTCAACCTGCAGTTCCTGTCAACCTCATTTATAGCATCTGTTCTCCCTTTTGCCGGCTTCATTTGCTGCATTTTTACATTTTCTCCTTTCGACACTTAAATTGAGTATGTCATTTGTTATACAAGGATTTATATTAGGCATTGTTATTCTATCTATATAATCCTGTGCGAATTTATCTCCCAGCTTCCCATTCTTCTACCACTCTATTACTTTCCTCCGTTTCGGTCAATCCTTGCCTAACAACCCTTCTGAAACTCTCGACAACCTCTGGTTTCTTCATGTTATTCAGGTCCTATCTCCTCATCTTTCTACCTTTTCGCAGTTTTATTTTAATCTGCATTTCATGGTCAACAAAATAATACGTCTTAGGGTTCAATAACTGGATTATAACTCTATTATAAAGTCAATGTGCTATATTTCGGTGTCTCCTTGTCTATTCCACGTATACAATCTCTTTATGGTGCTTAAACCACGCGTTTGTGATGATTAAATTATACTCTGCCTAGAATTCTACAAGGTGCCATTCTCTTTCATTCCTTTTCCCCAGTCTATATTCACCTATTGTATTTGCTTCTACTCCTTTTTCTACTATCGAGTTCGAGTCCCACATCACAATCAAGTTTGCTTAACAGTCTTAACTGCCTTAACTGTCTAAATGATTTAGGTTATCTCATCCTACAGTTTTTCAATCTCCTCATTCTCTGCAGAGCTAGTTGGCATATAAACTGCTACTACGGAGGACGGTGTTGGCTTCCTGTCTACCTTTGCTCCGATACATGACGTTCACTATGCTGTTCATAGTAACGCGTAGCCGCCTTCTTATTTTATTATTCTTCATTATACCTACTGCTGCTTTACGCAAGACTGAGTTAGTATTTATAAGATTGTACTCACCTGACAAGAAATCCTGCTCATCCTAACACAGAACTTCACAAATCCCCACCATGCTGAACTTCAACTTATCCATTTTTCTTTTCAAATTTTCTGACTTACCAAACCGATAAAGGGATAGAACATTCCACGCTCCGATCCGTAGAATGCCTGTTTTCATTTTCTTGATGACGACATCTTCGCGAGTAGACCCCGCCCGGGGATCCGAATGGGACTATTTTACCAGCCGCGGTGGAGTAGCCAAGCAGTGTAAGGCGCCTCGCTGTGGACCGCGGGCTTGCTCGCCATAGGAGTTTCGAGTCCTCCCTGGGGCATGGGTGTGTGTGTGTGTGTGTGTGTGTGTGTGTGTGTGTGTGTGTGTGTGTTTGTCCTTAGGTTAGTTTACCTTAGTTTAAGTAGTTTGTAAGCTACGGACTGATGACCACGCAGTTTGGTCCGATAGATTTACAAACATTTGAACATTTGAACTATTTTACCTCAGGAATATTTTAATGTAAGAAGACGCCATTATCATATATTCATACAGTAGAGTTACATGCCATCGGAAAGAGTAGCGTCTGTAGATTGTATCCCTTAGCTGTGATGACACGGTATGGTTGAGACACGCAAACCACCCCACCTCGGCAGCGTCTTTGGTTGATGTTGGTGGAAGAAAAGTGTAATAATTCCATTTCCCAAAAAAGATTAGTTCTTGATGGGCGTCAATATTACTGAACTATTACATTAATAAGCAATTGGTGCTAAATACTAACACGAATAATTTACAGATGAATGGTAATTAGCAGAAACTAAATTCGGAGATCGGTTTCGATTCTAGAGAAATGTAAGGACAGAAGTGGCAATACTGAACCTGCGACATAACTTAGAAGATACATTAAAAAAATACAATCCTTCGTTTTTAGCTTTTGTAGATTTTGATAAAAAAGTTCTTTTACGAAGCGGACAGGAATAGCTCTTTAAAATCCTGAAAGTAGCAGCAGTAAGTTATAGAGATTTAAAAGATATACAAAGGTGCGTCTGTAAGGTTCGGTGAATGGCCTCAGAAAATATGGGAAACAAGAGTTACAAACAAGATACCTTTACTGGCCTTCAAAGCAATCACCACAGAGTACAATACACTTCTGACATCGGTCGTACAGCTGTTGGAAACTGTCAGCAAATGCTTCTTGGGGAATCGCTAGAAGCACTGAGGTAACGCTTTGTTTTTTCTCCGCAACCGTTTCAAAGCGTAAGACTTTCAGGACTAATTTAAGGTGGGTAAACAGATAGAAGTCTGAAACATCCGTCGCACTCTTTCTATATTGTCTGAGACTGTGATTGTGGCCGGTCGACCGGCTCATCCGCGAAACCTTCCTTTCCTACCATAAAGCGTTCAGGGCGCTAAAGACCGCGACGTCGTGCGCCCTGTAAAGCGTTTAAACCACTCAAACACACACTTTTTACTCACTGCTTCAACACCATACACTTGCACTAACATCCCATGGGTCTCCGTCGCCTTTTTGCTTAATTTGAAAGAAAAAAAAACCTTGATTTTAACGCGTTGCTCTATTGCTCTGTTTTGGATTCCATGTTGCCATGACACGAGTTCTCACACTGGTCCTGTTATCTGGATCGCAGCGTGTGCCACGGCTGCTTTGCACGATAGGGGGCGCTTTTTGATATGTTCCTGAATGTGTGTGCGGGGGCACCTCATCCTCGCCAGTGCGGTTTGTAAAATATGGGACCATTCGCCGAACATTTCAGACGCACCTGGTGCACAACCGGGGTCAGAGAGAGGTGACTGAGCAGCGAATAAGACAGGTTTATAGGTTATTTATGATGTTATGCAATCTGTACGTTGAATAATCAGTAGTGAAAACTGACGAAATATTTGTACAAGGAATTAATATTCAGGGAGACGAAATAAAATTTTTGACGTTTCCTAGTGAAATAGTAATGGTTTTAAAAATTGCAAAGAAAATGCTCCAGAAAACTCCACTCTCTTCCACTACTGATTATGGCTTACGTGAACTTCTGCTTTGGTCTCATCAAGTGATCCTGTCAATCAGTCAGAGAATTTATTGTCTATTGCGTACTTTCCTATTGCAGCAAGAATGTCGAACTACTACAAATTACATTCTGCTCTAGACACGTCATCCATGTACAATTAGAAAAAGGCCTGTAAGTGCGGTTAGCTTGATGTTATCATCATCGTAGGTGGTGTTTTTTGTCAAATATTTTATAGTAGTCGGGCTAAGCTTTGAACTGCTTTAGAAGTATATCTTAATTTTTTCTCCATATGGCGATCGGTGGCCTCAACGTAACTATCAATCGCAACGGCAATCTGCAGGGCATTCAGTAACACTCAGCTCTGCTCCAGAAAATGACGGCAAAGGAAAAAAAAATCTTATTCATCAGTTTATTAGTGACGCAGTTCAAATCAGTTAAAGTATTTACTTACTTTTATGTTGTCGATTCCCATCAAATGTGGAAACGTTAAACAAAATCTTCTCTACTCGTTAATTTCTTACTAAGAATGTTAACTCGTACAATATATGTTAACGGTATAGTGGAATGAGGAAGCGAATAAACGTATTTCTGTCGACTAAAAAAAGTTTCGGTTGCGAAAGACAGAAACTAAACAATTTAATCATTTGGTTTAATAATTATTTAGTTATCACTGATAAATCACATTAGAATCGGCATACAGAAGGACAAAATAATATCTAATATAAAGTGCACATTTCCCTTAATTAACGACATGTCAAGGTTTTCCTCTGAGAGCGAGGCTCTTTTAGGAAACAAAATGTTTTAACCAATGCAGGAATATTATATTTTTATGAATAAGAAAATTAATTAAAATAACGTACTCACTTAAATGAGACATCGGATTTTCTCCAGTTTACACCGCAATTAGAATTATTGACTTCCACCGCCTTTGCAGCCACATGTCGAACCAAAGCGTTAATCAGACGCTGCCACCAGAGGAACTCTCTGCCTTATATTCTTTGATGAGCCTATAAGTCACTGCGAAAAATAAAAAAAGTTGTAACACGATTCGAAAAATTCGTTACAAATGTAGATTTTAGCTTTTTTTTTCAGCCTCACCTGGTGATGGGTCTAGTAATCATACAACATAGACATTCGAGAAATTGTGTCAGGAACGGTATTTGAATCCAGGAACTTCTGATTACCATGTAGTTACGCCAATACCTTTCACCAATCATTTGTTACCAAGCACGTGGGCCATAACACACCTGCATTAAGTATCCAAGCACTGACCCCTTCCTACACAAACTTTAACGTGTTCTCCTACAAGGTGCATCTGAAAAGTTCGGCGAATGGCCTCAGGAATATGGGAAACTAGAGTTACAAACAAAATATCTTTACTGGCTATTACTGGTCATTGGCTATAATACACTTCTGACATAGGTTGTATAGCTGTTGGAAACTGTCAGAAAACGCTTCTTGTGGAATCGCTCGAAGCACTGAGGTTACGCGTTGTTAGATATCCGCAGCCACTGTTTACTCACTGCTTCAACACAATACATTTGCAATAAAATCCGACGGGTCTAATTTGAAACAAACTTTGAAGTTTACGCGTTGCTCCAATGCTCCATTTTGCGTTCCATGTTGCCATGACACGAGTTCTCACACTGGCCCTATTAGCTGGGTCTCAGCGTGTACCACCGCTTCACTGCAGTGCTTTGCACGATAGGGGGCGCTTGTTGACATGTCCCTCAATGCGTATGCGCGAGCACCTCATCGTCGCCAGCGCGGTTTGTTAAATATGGGACCATTCACTCAGACGCTCCTTCAAAAACGAATAATTCGGCGCTTGTTTCGGAAGATGGACAAACTAACACACATGTAAGTGATAAATTACAGCGTTTGTTCCTTCTGAGATGTACGAGAATAGACGCTGTAATTTATTAATTACAAGTGTGTTAGTTTGGCCATCTTCCGAAACAAGCGCCGAATTATTTTTGCAGCCCTGAAGACATCTTCAGTGATCGTCGATTTGCTTCAGTCGAAGTGGTGCACGCCTGAGCTCATTCATGGTTCTCAAGACGACATTGTTATTATTATTGGTAGGTGTGGCCGTATTAACACTTAATGATGATTACGTTAGAAATATTAAACTGTTAATTTTTTCCGGACTGTCTTATTTTATAGGTTTTCGATGAATTATTGTTGTTTACCTCAAGTTAAATAACCAGTGACAAGATCAATACTAATATAATCTGTATGTACTTGAAATGTGAGTTGTTACCCTGTTACCAATTCAAATATAAGTCTCTTTTGTGTTATTCTGTAACATGTAATCTTGCTAATTGTGTGATAAGCTTGTCGAGAATGGATAAAAGCTTGTTATCAACTTTGAGAACATTAAACCACTGATTCTACAATGTCGCAGCTTTCGTGAAGATATCTAAGAAGTAATTTCCCTGCTTTAATCTGCAGATGAAAACGCGCCCTAACAGAGATCACGTAGATCTTTAAATAAGTGGAACACTTTTATCTGTTATTTACAGTCGAGGGCCAGGAAGAAAAATTATTATCTACACTGTGTAATGCTATTCACTTTGTATGTTGCCGTGAACGTCACACACAACTCATTTCATTTTGATACTGTGGAGGAAGAATTTATTTATGTTTGTTCTTGGAAAGTACTTTTCATTTCCTAAGACGCTGACTCTAGAATGAGACTGGAAGCCACATCCTCCTCGAACAATGATTATGGCTTATTTCGATCTCTACTTTTACTTAGTGACCTGATTCTGTCAACTAATCAGATATGTCAACAACCATGAAGCCTCCTTCCTACTCCAACACTTAGTGTGACGCACGTCACTATGCTCTGGTCTGGATTCCACCAGGTAATTCGAGAAGCACTCTGACTACATAAATGTTCTAGCAAACTCCACACGCCGGCCGCGGTGGCCGAGGGGACTAAGGCGCTCCAGTCACGGTCTGTACGGCCACTACGGTCGGGGGTTCGAATCCCCCCTCGGGCATGGATATTTGTGCCGTCCTAATTCGTAAATAGTTCATAAGTAGTTTTTAAGTTTAGGGACTGATGACCCCGTAGTTAAGTCCCATAGACTATACAAATATTTGATTTTGAAACCCCACACCTCCACTACTGGTTACAGCTAACGTCAATTTCCACTTTGGCCTGATCACGTAGTCCTGTCAGCCAGTCAGAGAAGCTATCGTTGATTACGTCAAACCCGTTTTCTGCCAATTAGCCGAAGCAAGTCGAATTCCATCCTCCACTAGTCACAAGATCTATCAGCCGAAACGTTTGTTTTAACTCAGGGAGCATCCTTTGGAAAGCAGACGTAACGTTAGTGTGTCTCAGTACCACTAAGCGTTAAGGGCGTTAAGGGGCGTTTGGCTTTTTGTAAGAATCTCCGTAACTGGTAATATATGTGAAGTATTTCACTGTACTTCGTGGTGATTGCACTAATGTTTGAACTGCAGTTTCCTCTCCGCCTGGCTACAAGTAATCTTGACGATAAATAGAAGTGGTCAGAGGCAGTGCGGTAATTAAAACTGACTATACAACAGCAGATGAAGGAAAATGAAAATCTTTTCTGCTTTTAGCAATATCATGGCGAACCCGTTAAAAGCTGTTGAAATATCTATTTACTTCGATTTTAACGATTACCACCACTTTTACATTTCTGTTAGTTTCTCTCAGTTCTACTGCGTTGTGCCATGTATAGTGTTCGGCCTTACACCATTATTAACATTACGATGAGCAGTATCCTAAAGCGATGAAATGAATCCTTACTTGCTTGTGGTGTCAGTGTACTTATTTCGTAATGTTATGACCGAAAGACCAGTGAAAGATATTCATAGAAGTTTCGGGTATGCAGCCGGTCGTCGTCTAAAACATCACACGATCACAGAATAAGAAGTATACAGAAGGGAAAGCTGGGGGCGGCGCCTTTGATCTGTGTGTTACCAAGCGTTGCGCTCGACGCCATATTGAAAAGCAGTAAACGCGGAACTATAGCCACTTAGTACTTTGGCTGGAAATGGACTTTTTACGAACTGCAGCTGATCTCACCGACTTTTACGGAAGGAAACGGCTTTTCATTATGCTCTCATCTATTTTGCGCCCTTTTCTTGCACCTAATTGTAATCCAACGAAAAAAAAGTAGGCCTAAATTTTAATACAACTACGAAAATGTACGATGGAATCAATGATCGTTTTATTTGGTGCTTATCTCTAGAAAAATCCCAAATGACGCGAAGTTCTGTTTGGGAAATTAGTTATAAAGAAGAAAGTGACATTACAACTGCCAGGTTTTATTTGACACGAATAAATTTGCACAACATGTTGAGTCAGACGTACAACGTGATTACACAGAACTAATGACGTCTGGGCTTATATAAAACTGTTAAATCACATACAAATGAAGGACAGGTAGCGGAAACATAAAACTACATAACAAACTTAGTCTGTACTTGTCATATTGTGGTACACATTGTTTCAGTTATAGCAAAGAAAAAGTGTTCATCATTCAGTTATAGCAAAGAAAAAGTGTTCATCATTTTACACAGAACTAATGACGTCTGGGCTTATATAAAACTGTTAAATCACATACAAATGAAGGACAGGTAGCGGAAACATAAAACTACATAACAAACTTAGTCTGTACTTGTCATATTGTGGTACACATTGTTTCAGTTATAGCAAAGAAAAAGTGTTCATCATTCAGTTATAGCAAAGAAAAAGTGTTCATCATTTTACACAGAACTAATGACGTCTGGGCTTATATAAAACTGTTAAATCACATACAAATGAAGGACAGGTAGCGGAAACATAAAACTACATAACAAACTTAGTCTGTACTTGTCATATTGTGGTACACATTGTTTCAGTTATAGCAAAGAAAAAGTGTTCATCATTTTCGTCTTAGTCTTCCTTGTCAATATGCATTCACTAGAACATTACATACCATTTGTACCTCACAGATGGGTTACTTTTATCAGTTTGAAATTTTTTTCAAGTTTGGTTTTATATTTCAAGTCTCTGTTTGTGAACTTCAAGAAGTAGAAAATTCTCATTCTGACAAAAAGTTGTACTAAATATTGGAGAGGGAACTCCTTACATGGGTGGCTGAATTTTACATTCCCCATTAAATTAATAAGTTGATTTCCAACACATTCTGTTGTCATTAAACTGAGAATATTGTCAGTGAAAATGCTCTCCAGTTGTCCAATGTAGTTTATAAAGTTTGAGCTTGGACATTTTAGGTTTCCAAACATATCCTCACTCTTGTTTTCATAAGATTTAAAATAAGAATAAATGTTGGCACATTCAAAATTACTTCCTTCTGCTTCTGAATATGCTACACATGCATCACATTCATGAATTGATAAGCACTTTTTAATTAAGTACCCAGAAATATACTGGAGTGCATTTGTAGCAGGTAAATTTTCTCTGTAATCTATACAGTTCACAGCAATACTTTTTGAAACTGAATGCTTAGTAAGACATGATTTCAGTGAATCACTGTGGTCATTACATTTTGAAAGCAGAGTATCAAAATCTGCAGCACAGTTTGAGCTTCCTGAATTCTGGAAATAATTTAGACAAACTAGCTTTTTGAATGCCCTTTGAAACTGTATTGGTGTAGGATTGAATGAGTTGCCTCCTTGTTGGCGTACACTGCAAAAGAAATTTTCAAGGCAGTCCTGATTTAATCTTCGAGTAAGGACAAAAGAGAATGACTCGTTATTTAAATATGACCACAGCTGCAGAAACGCATTTACAGTGGTTTTAAACCCTTGGATACACTTCACGGAACTTGTTACATTATTATTTTGTTTGTTCTTTATGCAGAGAGATCTTAACAAGTGCAAAAAATCATTTAAAAGTTCATGCTGTTTTCCTGAACCTATCCAAGCTCTGGCAAAGAATGTGTCTGAAACCTTAGAACTTGAGTTTAACAGGTCAAAAACATTGTTACATATTTCCAAAAGTTCTGCTGTTCCTGCTGCACATGAATCAAGAGCACCTAGACTGACATATGTTAGTAATGAGCTTGCAACCGTATGACTGAAAATTTGAGTAGCTAATTTGACCTTCATTTTTTGAAATCCATTGGGGAAAAGGTGAGCATCAGTCAAATTCTTAGCCAGTCGCAGATTTTGCTGCTTGTCTTTGTTGTAGAATTTGATAATATGCTGCCAAGAAGCTACCTTATCATGAAACAGAAAGTCATACTTCAGCAAGTTATTTCTCAAAGCCTTAAATAGGTGTGGCACATCAAACATATAAAATAGTTTGTGATCTTCAACTGTAAAATATGGTGTTTCAGGGGTCACTCCTTCAATACGTGCATACTGCAGGAAGTTGGAGCCCATGTCACTCACAAATAAACAAATTCTGATATTAATGTTATGCAGCCTTTTAACTATTTCATGGACCATAGCTTTCAGTTCTAGTGCTGAACAACTACCATGTGTGAAGTAATAGCTAACTGGTTGTTTCCAGTTACCCGATATACTTCGAATCATGAACACTAGTACAGATGTTGCAGGTTGCAACTGCACAGTACCTGTATTATGGAGACCTACTACTTCATCCTGTGAAATTGAGTAAAAGAGAAACGTTTTCAGTGACATTTCATCAGCACTTAAGACACAATATTTCTCCATTTCACTTAAATTATCCACTTTCAAATTCAAACAGGACAAAATGAATTCATTTGGACCAGGAGAATAGTTCCACTTCTCTGTCATAAGCCTTAAGCACCTAATCGTGGGCAACTGCAATATGTTCTGCATAAATTGGTAAGCATTTGGGCTAAGAAAATATAGGGTAAGAGCCAAGTTTTTTAATTCTTGTGGGTACCGCATTCCCTTCTTGCTACGATCCCTTAAATCTACCTGCATTTTCACAAGTTGTGATAAATCTTTGGTTAAAAATCTATCACATAATGTTTTAAAGTCATTACTGTCAACATGTGCAAGATGTGAACTACCACTACTTTCAGCTTCAGAGGACAATGAAGCAACTTTGTGTTGTAGATACAGATTTCTCTTTTGCAACAATCTCATTTTAGTTTTTAATTGTCTTTTCCTGGGACTGTGAGCAGACAAATCAACTTCACTTCCAACAGAAACAGCTGTAATGGGACACACTACAGGAATTTCAGTGTTAGTGTCTCTTCTGGAATTTTCAATTACATTGTCAACCTGAAAGTAGCACAGAGGTATTACTTTCAGTGGGTAATGAATTTTGCTTTATGTATATATTCTGAGTTAGCACCACAAACATAAGTGCACAAAAAGATGTTATATGCATCAGATTTACCTGTATGTCAGATTTAGCCTTCTTAGGGCCTGGACGTATTTCACTGTTCCTTTCCTTAGGTGATTTCCTTTTTAGTGATACTGACTTTGGTGGATTAGGTATATTGAACAATGTTGGAACAGCATCGGATTTTAATCGGTTTTTCAAAAAGTTTGCAAACATGACTTCTTCAAAGTGCACACTACATATTCTGCAGTTTTTATTTAAGTATTGTGCATCCTTTTTAAGTAAATCAGCTCTCCTTGAATTCAGAGTCCATTTCTTAGCACTGGAAATAAATATTGCCTTTAAAACATACCTATATGTTATATTTTACTTATGGCAGTGATGTAGTTGTGTTTTAATGTTGGAAAAGTTGAATTTGCTTTAGGAGGATAATTGATTTACTGATCGGAGAAGAGCATATAGAAGAATCTGTCAACCGTAGAGTAGGAACAGCATAAAATAATTATTCTGCTTGATCTATTTGTTTGAGTATCCGTAAAGCATTCGTTGCCAACATTAGCACACTACGCCTCCAATGCCGTAAGCAAAATTTATCTGCCTACTTTCGCACTATTCATTGTCTTTAATTTTATATTATTTCCTGCAACGTTAAACTTATTATAGAATATAAATGTACTTCAACATTTCGTTGCTGCTGAACTGCTGCAGCAACAGTAACAGCTACCGTCAAGAGAAGAAGCAAGGCTACTTTGGTAAAATTTTACGACGGTTCTCGCCGAGCTCCAGTGCTTATGCTGGCAACAGATGAGCGATGAAGTGTATAATTGCGTTAATATTTTTCACGAGCTACAGAGTAAATGTTATTGCTGCTCGTAATACTGTATCTGCTCTATGGTTGACAGGTTCTTGTATGTACCCTTGCCCGTTTAGAAAAAAATAATAATTTTCCTTTTAATTGAAGTTGTCAAGAAAAAACATTTATTGGTCATCTGAGTTGCTGTCATTACCCTTGGTGCCAACATAACCATTGCAGCCGGGCGAGAAGCATCGTACAATTTAACCGGCTACTTTTAATAATTATGCACGCATTGCTCTCATTCGAAAATGATAACATTTAATTTTTACTACACACATAGCGACGTTTACTTACCGCTCAGCATCTTTAGGGAAGGTGAAGAAGCTTATATCCGTATTCGTATTGGAATTATTGCAGCAATTAGGTGCTGAACACCATCGGCCGCCTTTTCTTTTATTGCTGCTCATAATTAAAACGGAACAGCTCCAACTGCTGACGCACAGTTCTTTCTTTTCACTGCACTGCACTGTACCAAATACTTGTTTATGTTTATGCGAATCAGGCAGTTAAAACCCACAATAAACAAAGAAAAACGTCGCATTACCATGCTACAGAGTAGGGAGTGATCACGCGTTTACTGCTTTTCAAGATGGCCGATTCCGCGCATGCGCACTAAATTTTGGACGACAGACTGCAGCGGGAGTTTCCTTTCTGTATACTCCTTATTCTGTGACACGATATTTCGGCCAGACACCTGCTAGCCATCCTCAGGTGAGTCGATGAAGACCGTGAAAGATACTTAGAAATACACTTTTAATCTTAGCGAAATATTTTTATGAATATTGGCTCCTGAGATGAGAGTAGATCTTCCCTTTCGTCCTTTTCTTTACGAGAAAGCTCGCTATCCAACCTACGGGCAAAACATCACTTTTAGTATTACGTGTTGCATTGCTACCGATGTTAAAGTGTGATAAATATTTTAATGTCTTAATTTTTTTTTCTTTTTCGGTAATGCTTTGGAGTTTCTACTGTTAAGAAGATGATACGCTAAAACCGACTATTTTGTCATTTGTGAAAATGTTGTCAGCGGTTTCACTTAAAAACTTTCATAATCATTAAACTCATATTCCTTTCATTTATAAATATGTGTTGGCATGAATTAAAATATTCTTACTAGTGAAATAACTCAGCGAATTTTGTACTATAATTTTCCAGCATCTGATATACTACTATTCAGATAGTTAACCTTAATCAGTAAGCAATAATTATAAGTCAATGGGTCTTTCTGTAGAGATTTACTTCAGAGATCCTTAAGTGGACAAGCACTTGTCACCAGGACATAAGACATACATAACAAGTTCTGCTATAATGAAACTACGTAATTGACATTTCATTCTTTTGCCTAGTTACATTATGGATATGCTATCAAACATTTTGACAATTTGAGTTAGTTATGTAGATGACTGTTAAAAAACGTAATCAGCAGTGTGGTTAATCCGTAAAAAGTAGTATCGGATATTTGTACACCACATCGCACAATTCATTGAAAAATATGTAATCTTCGTCAAGAAATTGAACTTGTTCATTGCAGGTAGACGTTTAACTTTTCTATGGAAGTATACGTGATATTTTTCATAAAATAAACTTTTAAATATCTTATTGCTGTGGTCTTCATTCGGGAGACTGGTTAGATGAAGATCTCCTTCCTACTCTATTCTGAAAAAGCCGCTTCATCTTCTCATAAGAACGGCAACTTATGGTACTATACCCAGTTAAATCGAACGCGATTAACGGCAGCTATCGACGGAAATATCAATATTAACAGCTTTTAATAACCATTTCCCTTTAATCATGGTTGACGAAAAGTCTGAACTTGGAATGACATGACGAACTATCTTGTTCTGGTTCTGGGATGACACCCAGCACCTCCAGCCATTGCTAACAAAGCAAAGCTTTCGTACCTGATCTGAACTCTATCGCGACTAAGGTCCTGGCAACTGACTGGGCATAAAAACTAATATATCACAGTATCAGGTCGCAGATGTCACTTAAAATTTAATTCTAATTTTTATTTCTGAACCGAAAAATCTATAACACACTTATGTTCCTGTTAACCCTTTCAGTCGCACATTATGAAATGAACTTTGGAAAAATTAAAATTCAGTGTTTTCTGTATTAATACAGTGCACTAAACATCAAAATATGTGTTACAATTTTTGGTCGAACTATTGATTTTTATGACATATATGTCCTGCACAACACAGACGTTTGTATCGAGGTATTTTATTTCTTCGGCGTTATTCTAGATCAATAATGCTAGCATAATCTTCGCCACAGCACCAAAGACAATTCACTGCTGGAATAAAATAAAAGGAACCACACTTACGCTCACACTCTCAGCCACGTACAGACGGCAACGCAACACAACCTCTAAGATGGACAGATTAATGCCTCAGAAGTGGCTACACGCCGTACCAAGCGGCAAAATGTCGTACTAGAAGCATGTTGTTCATCAACAAAAAATGCAACTTTAAGGGCTGATGCACAAAACACGGTATAAATCAACTTTTAATGCGTTGTTGTCCAGGAACAACATTGTGAATTAAAGGGTTAACAAATCACGAATAAAATATTCATAATACAGTAAAATGTTAGTGAAGCGAAATAACCATAACACTCTAGAAAGCATTATTAGAACTTTGTGTTCTGTATATCACAAGTTTCTTTTTGAATCTACGTTGTGCGAATAATAATATCTTATGCAGTACTTACATGTTACGAAAGTGTATTAAATTACATAGATATGAATTTGTGATACCATAAACTTTTAAAATTCTAAATTATTACTTTCAAATTTAAAAATCTAATATTATTTACTGGGAACTTCTTTTCTTTTCTAAACTACACAATTAGATTTTATATATGGTATATATTTAAAAGCTACCCCCATGAATCACACACATTGCCGATGTGGATGGCTGGCGTGGCTCAACGATACAGACAGCCGGGCTGTAGATGCAACCATAGGGGAGTGGTGTCCGTGGAGGGGCCAGACGAACGTGTAGTTCCTGAAGAGGGGCAGCATCCTTTACAGTAGTTCCAGGGGCATCAGTCTGGGTGGCTGACTAAGGTGGCTTTGTCATACAGTAACTGAGAACAGCTGAAAGCAGGGAGAAACGACAGATCTTACTTTTCCCGAAAACATGCATCTCCATTTTATGAATATACTAGCTGAAAACCCAGTGTCGCCCGTGTACGTATTTATTTCAGTCGTCAATTATCCCGTCTCTCCTAGCTAGTGTAGATTTGGAGAAAGCTTTTAACAATGTTGATCGGAATACACTCTTAAATTCTGAAGTCAACAAGGATTTAATATGGGAAACGGAAGGTTATTCACAACTTGTACGAAAACCAGATAGCAGTCGAAGGGCATGAAAGGGAAGCAATGATGGGGAAGCAAGTAAGATAGGGTTGTAGTATTTCCTCAGTGTTATTTAATCTGAACATTGAGCAAGTTGTGAAGGAAACAAGGAGGAATTTGGAGAAGGAATTAAAGGTCAGGGTGAAGCTGATGGTCACAGTACGGAGAATATAAAATGTAGAAGGGCAATGGGAAAAAAAGCGTTTCGGAAAAAGAGAAATTTCGAAATTTGTTAACATCGAATATTAATTTAAGTGTTAGTAGGTCGTTCATTAAAGCATGTGTGTGGAGTGTTGCTTTGTACGGCAGTGTCACATGGACAGTTAATAGTTCAGACAGAAAGAGGATAGAAGCTTTCGAAGTGAGGTGCTACAGATGAATGCTGATGGTTAGTTGGGTAGATTGCATACCGAATATGTAGATACTGAAGAGAATTGGGGAGAAAAGGAATTTCTGGCATATCTTCATTAAAAGTAGGGTTCCATTAGTAGGAAATACTCTTAGACATCAAGAAACCGTGGTTTAGCTTGGAAGGAAGTGTATGGGGTAAAAAAAGCAGAGGAGACCAAGAGACGAATACAGTAAGCAGGTTCAATCTGAGGGTATGTCTCATTTCTTATCACTTCTAACTAATCCATAATTCATTCATTAACGTTTTACACTATTTTATTATCTCTCCATCTCTTTGTATATGGAATCCGTGAGACTATTGGACGGCAGTACGCACAGGAATGTTGGCGCGATTTAAGGTGTCATGTCTTTAATTGCGAGGTTGCTCCCGCCAGAGGCTCGAATGCTCCTTAGGGCATGTGTGTGTGTATGTGTGTGTTTGCTGTCGTAAGAGTAAGTTAGTTAAAGAAGTTTGTAGGTTTAGGGATAAATAACTTCAGAAGTTTACTCCCTTAGAACTGCAAACGATTCAGTATTTGACGGCAGGCTGATGATGACTTTATCACTATCTGAGAGCAGGAACTCTGCTGCAGTACCAATATGATACAAATGAAATGGTCTGACTGGTTTGTTATCCCTATTAACTAATCTCTCAAATGTTCAAATGTTTGTAAATCTTTGGGACTTAACTACTCCGTTTATCAGTCCGTAGGCTTACAATCTACTTGAACATAAACTTACCTAAGGACAACAAACATATACATACCCATGCCCGATGGAGGACTCAAACCTCCGACGAGGAGCAACCGCGTGCTTCTCAGCGAGGCGTATACTTCCATTTCAATGGCTTTGGAATTCTGCTGGCGTTTTGAAGGCGAGCTTCTTTCACAATCCCAATATGATCCAAAAGATATATTGATGGAGTGAGATGGTACTACTGTGAAGCATTAACGAATGGATCAGGGATTAGAATGCAACCATTCTACTACAGAAACAGTATAAAGTAAATGACATTTAATGGCTTGCCGGATTTGTACTAGGGATGGCGGTTACAGCTGAAACAATCGGTTTTCGGTTATACCGGTTCTTTTCATCTCCAGTTTAACCGCACTGTAAAAATTGCTCAAGATAACCGGTTTTTTAAATAACCGGTTTTCGGTTTTTTATTGCTGTTATTTCCAGTAGAGTTAGACCGAAACATATTTTGCGGCCGAAACAGAAACCGTAATCGAAATTTCGGTTCTTCTAGTTTCGGCCGAAACCGAAACTTACGAAATTTAGTTAAAATTGAGGTAAATTCACGTTATACGACAAATCACTTGTCTTTCCATATGTTGCAAGATCCCCTCCCCATAACTACGCCTTCTTGAGTGTGTGTAAGCCTAGCCAGGAGTCCGTAGAAGACGATGTACGAAGCATACAGTTTTACTGGCCTTGTATTTCCATCCGGCAGTTGCGAATATTCAGTCAACCACTTCGTAAGCTGGACTTGTGAGCCAGAGCATACGAATATCTCGTTATATAAACAATATATATATATATATATATATATATATGTTACAGTTAGTAAATGAATTTCAATCAGTGCTGCAGAAGTATTTTGAAAAATAGTCACAGTTCCACTAACAGTATGATTGTTATCAGTGTAAATTTACGCAAATTGAACTAGGAAAGCTGTGTAGACTACCACATGATCAAAGAATGTTCAAATGGGCTTCTTAAGAGACCTAACTGCTTAGGTCATCGGTCCCTAGACTTAAAAACCACTTAATCTAACTGAAACTAACTTACGCTAAGGACAACATACACACCCATGACCGAGGAAGGACTCGAACCTCCGACTGGAGCAGCCGCACAGTCCTTAACATGGAGCCTCAGACCGCACGGCTACCTCGCGAGGCACCACATGATCAATGTTACCTAAACCCATATTGTTTATTAAAAAAAAAAGCCTTTCGCTTTCAAGGAATCACATTAATAAAACTTGTAAGCATAACAATAAGATAATACATTGAAAGTTATTATTCCAAACCTATAGTACATCACATACATAATAGGTATATGAATCGAATTTACCTTCATTTCCAAGAAACATTTTGGATGCTTTCTCCTTAAATGACACAGCATCTTTGTAGTACCTCCACGCGTTTTCAGTTTTTTAAAGCAAGTGGAGCATTGTACCTCACTGCTCCCGTACTTCGTAAAATACTTGCACACTCGGGATAGTGCCATTTAAGACGCAACCGATGTCTGGCGACGACAGCAAGGAACTGCCGCAAGACCAGAAGGAGGCAAGTCTTGTACACTGCCGGTGCACGCGCGTCGTCTAATAGGCCACGCCACACGGCAACAGGTGTATCGACCCCTCAATAGCTGCACCAGTTCTTAAGTTCTTATGCCACACGTTTGTTGCGCATTTCTGACTGCCGGGATTTTTCTTAAATTATCACTGATCGCTATCCTTAGTTACTGCGATGACCTAATATTTCACAGCAGTGGAAATTTTAGGAATAGCCCTAAATATTAGGGTCTACTAGTTTTAATTTTTTAATTATTTACAAAAAACACATTTTGAACCACTACTACAGTAAGTAGTCGTACCGGTTCTTTTACCCGGTTCTTGGCAATAACTAAAAAAACCGGTTACAACCGACACCAAATAAATACCGAAAATACCGGTTATTCAAAACTAAAATACCGGTATCGGTTTTAACCGGTCGGTTTTTCCCATCCCTAATTTGTACTTCCTTTTGTGATCTCTAATTCATTAATTAATGCTTCACAGTGTTAACATATTAGTCCACTGCTACGTCACTGAAATCCTACTGCCAGTTAACCGTCAGGCTCTTGCTGATATTATCTCTGTACGGAAGGCATACACTCTGCTTCAGTGTCATTATGATGTAAATGATACGTGACAGTCTTCCTGCTTTATTACCTCTACAAACACTTCTAAAATTCATTAATTTACATTCCACCGTTTTTACGTATAACTGCATTTTTAATTGTCTTTAATCCTAGTGGCAATTTGATGGCTGGCTGGTGATGCTATTGCTGGTGTACTGATGTACTGATAAAAGGCACACTGCTGCAATATCAGTATGTTGCAAATGAAACCTGACGGTCTGCCTGTTTTGATACCTCTCTTAACAAGTCTCTAATTTATTCATTAAAGTTTCACCGTTTTAGGTATAACAACAGTTCTATTTATTCTTATACCTTCTGGCAGATGGACGTGAGGAAGCAATGATATTGTTGGTATTCTGACAGATAACCATCTGCTGGCGTATCAGTATAATTTATATGAAATGTCGTGATCTGCCGACGTTTCATCTGTCCTAAATAATCGAAGAGCTTCATTCATGTTTTCACAGCATTAACGTAAATGGAATCACATAGTAAGACCCGATTTTTAAACCTACTTAATATCTCTAATTCATTCGCTAAGGCTACACATTTTCTACCTGTCAATCCATTCCTACTTATTTTCAAACCTAGTGGTAGTTTTACGGCAGGCTGGTGCTGAAAGTTTTAGGTTACTGGTAACAGATATTCTGGTGTAGCATCAGTATAACGTAAAATGAAATGATATGTTTGTACAGCTTATGGAACTTAACTACGGGGTCATCAGTCCCTAAACTTACGAACTAATTATGGACTAGCTTATACTAAAGACAGCACAAATATCCATACCCGAGGGGGGGGGATTCGAACCCCTGACCGCAGCGGCCGTGCAAACCGTGACTGGCACGCCGCAGACCGCTCGGCCACTGCGGCCGGCTATAACGTAAATAAAATCTGACGTTCTGCCTGTCTTTTCTTTCTCCGTAATAATCGTTAATTCATTTGTCAATGTGTCACTGTTTTACCGCATCACTCCGTTTCTATAGCTACCTAGAACTACTGGCATTGTGACATAAGGCTGGTATCGATACTTGAAGGCAGTCAGTCTACAAGAATACTCTTCCCAGTGGCGTAGCTATCATAGGACTAGACGGGACAGTGCCCTGGGGCCCCCGAGCTCAAGGGGCCCCTCGGTCTCAGTGAAAGACGTTCGAAAAAGTTACAGTGCTTCGAAATTTTCTTTTTTCTTTTTAAGTTTTTTACTCTCCCACCTTACCGTCCATCATCTCCCCCTCCCCTCAAAGCAAGTTCCCCACAGTAGTCGCATTGGGCCACCGGGTGGTGAAACATTGCTTCTAATGGGGCCTTCTCTTCACTCGACGCCACTCGGTGGCGCTGCTGACCTGCCAAGCCGCCAGTTCGCTGTGTAAGCAATCGTCACACACGAGTCGGCGTTGCAGCAGGAGTGTTGGCAGCATCATAGCAGCTCACGGCAACAGTTGAGCCTTCCAAGTGTTGCGGCGTGCCGATCGGCGCAGTGTCGAGGAACCCGCTCCTCCAAATACTGTATAAATACATTTACTGTACAGTCCTTCGTGTTGGCTAACAGAAGTGTACAGTTCGATTATCCGAATAAACCGGGTTTCCGAGCATCCATGTCTCCCAACTACTGTCAAACTGTCAAAATTCACCGGCGAATTCGAAACCACTAAAAAAGATTATATATATATATAAAATTATAAAATAAATAAAAAATAAAAAAATTAAATCAACTTGATGGGCTGTTCTGTTTACAGCATCATGATCGCATCCGTGTTTGACGACATCGCGTTGAACGCACATTGGAAGCGTGTATTCGTCATCGCCATACTGGCGTATCACCCTGCGTGATGGTATGTGGTGCCATTAGTTATTCGCCTCGGTCACCTCTTGTTCGCATCGACGGCACTTTGAACAGTGGCCGTTACATTTCAGATGTGTTACGACCCGTGGCTCTACCCTTCATTCGATCCGTACGAAACCCTACATTTCAGCAGGATAATGCACATGTTGCAGGTCCTGTACGGGCTTTTCTGGATTCGAAAAATGTTCGACTGCTACACAAGGCCAGCACATTCTCCACATCTCTCACCAAATGAAAACGTCTGGTCAATGGTGACCGAGCAACTAGCTCGTCACAATACGCCAGTCACTACTGTTGATGAACTGTGGTATCGTGTTAAAACTTCATGGGTATCTGTACCTGTGCACGCCATCCAAGTTCTGTTTGACGCAATGCCCAGGCGTATCGATGCCGTTATTACGGCCAGAGGTGGTTGTTCTGGGTACTGATTTCTCAGGATCTATGCACCCAAATTGCGTGAAAATGTAATCACATGTCAGTTCTAGTATAATATATTTGTCCAATGAATGCCCATTTACCATTGCATTTCTTCTTGGTGTAGCAATTTTAATGGCCAGTAGTGTTGTACTGAAGATGAGCGCAGAGAAGCGGAAAATAAATAAAGCAAAATGCTAAATTTACAATTTGTATTCATCAGTCCCTAAACTTATAAACTACCTTATACTAAAGACAACGCGGTTTAGACACAGTCATGGATCAAAAGTTTAATGTAATAATTACTTTGTTACAATAGTGAATTGTACATTAAATACGCTGCCCTTTACCCCACTGTCACAATGATAAGCGAAAACGTCGACTTTTTTTTTTTTTTTTTTTTTTTTTTTTTTTTTTTAACTTTTCTTGGCCAGACACTGTGAAGCCTGGTAGGGGCACAGCTCAATACAAAGTGTTTCATCAAACAAAATCCAGCAAATTCTTTTTGCTAAAACCACCCTACACAAATATTTCCAGCATTTTCCTTCTTTGACTTGGCTATCAACGAAATTAGTCTGATTGGTACGAAGCAATGAGCAGAAGCGCAGTAGTTGGCGAGAGTGAGTTGTCGGCACCGACAACAATCCGCCTGCTGTCACCGCGGACGCCTGAGTCTTGACTCGACTGTCCCCAATTTGCTTCGCTGCAGGGGCCCATTCATTCGACTAGTATGGAGCAACTTCGAAAACTATCCCATGGGGTCGTTTTATATGTATGTCCTACCCAGGTACAACTCCTTCCCTCTGAAAAATTTGATCCAAATTCACCCAGTAATTTTTGTGTGAAAGCATAACAAACAAACCAACTTTCACAGTTATAATTACATTAGAGAGTGGTATTAAATATTATCTGCTGTGTGACACATCGTAATGAGTATTTAGGCTTGCCTTATTATGTGTCTTCCAGTGGGTGGTAGGTAGCTGATTATGAAGTAGTTTTGCATCTGTATAGTGTTAGTTTTAAGAGGGCAACAATGTCATTTTTGCTTCGGGGCCCTTGGTGACATAGCTACGCCACTGACTCTTCCATTTCTTTTGGTAAGTAATTAAAATGCAATTCAGGTCGTTCGAATATTTTTGGGCATGATAATTCATCTCGCTCACATAGAAACAAAAATTTTGTATTTGCAGTTCAGAAAAAATAAATAGAAATCATTAGCACACCTGGAAAGACGCCGCCGATTTCGATCTTATTACGGCAGGTGCCACCTGAGCTGCACTGATAATGATTGCAACCTCGTCTGCTTGCAGATAGCGTAGTGAGTATTGGGAAAGTGTTTGAGATCGCTTTAAAGCAAGATATAGAAGCAATTCCGATGCGGGTCGCTAGGTTGGTTACTGGTACGTTCGATCAATGCGCGAGTATTAGTGAGTTGCTTGGGGAACTCAAATGGGAGTCGCCGGAGGGAAGGCGACTTTCTTGCCGAGAAACACTTTTGAAGAAATATATAGGGCCGAAATTTGAAGCGGACTGCAGAAAGATTCTACTGCCGCCAACCTAAATTTCGCGTAAAGACCACAAAAAGAAAATTAGAGAGATTAGGGCCAGTACAAATGCATACAAGTATTCGTTTTTCCCTCTTTGTATATGGGAGTGGATTGCAAAGCATATATGTAGATGTAACTTTACTGGCATTGTGAAGGAAGTCTGGTTTTGGTACTGATACGTGAAAGACGCCCTGCTGCCATATACCTATAGTATAAATGAAGTCATATGGCTTGCAAATTTGGTATTATTGTGAATAATATGTAATGCATTGTTTAATTTTTCACACTATTAATGCTTAACTCCATTTCAATGGTCTTCTTCTGCTACTTTGAGGGCAGCATATTCGTTATGGTAGAACACATTCTCTGCCGCAGTGTTAATACAATGCACATGAAGTTTAACTTTCTGCCTTGTTCTTTTATGTCACCTAATAAATGTGTATCATTCGTTAACGTTTTACACTTTTTACATATCACTCCATTTCTATTTCTTTTTATTTTTACTGTCTCTTTGACGGCAGGTTGGTGATGATAATGTAGTAGTATTTGTAAGTCTAGTTCAGTAACAGTATGATTCAAATAAAATAAATTATTCTGCCTGATTATTAACTGTACTAGTTAATATATAATTTAAAATTGACTTTTACACTGTATTAACTTATCACATTGCTGCTATATCTTTAATATTCATATGGCAGTTTGATGGCATGCTGATGATGAAATATTCATCGGACTGAAAACAGACACATCTGCTGTATTAATATGTAGCAAATGAAGTCTGACGGCATGCCAGTTTCGTTACATCTGTAAGTAATCTATAATTCATAGTTTAATATTTGACACTATTAACGTATCACTTCATATTCTATGAATCCTGGTAGTTTGAGGGCAGACTGGAGATAATACATTCGTTATACTAAAAGCATACTCCCGTGGCAGTATCAGTATGATATACATGAAATGGGACGGTCTGTTAGTTTTGTATTCTCTCCTATGAAAAATCTAATTCATTCGTGTGTTTTACAGTTCTTACATATCACTTCACTTCTCTGTGTTTTTAAACTTACAAGAAGTTTGTCGAGAGTTGGTGACGATATTGTAGCCTTACTTACTTACTCACTGCCGCAACTTTGCTGCAGTATCAGTATTTCTGCCCTCCTAATGATCTCCAAACCACTCGTTAAGGTTTCACATTATTGCCTTATCATCCTGGTTCTATATCTTTCGTATCCTACCTTAACTGAGATAGAAGGCTGGTATTGATATTGATACCTGAAAACAGATACTCTCCTGCAGTATTAGTTTGTTGTAAATGAAATCGAATTATCAGCCAGTTTTTGATCTCTCCTTTGTAAACTCTATTTCATTTGTTAACGTTTTACAGTTTTTACACATTAAACCACTTCTATACGTTTCTAAACCTATTCTCAATTTGACGGCTGGCTGATGATGATATTGTCACTGTATTCATTTATGATTTCAGACACACTTCTGTAGCGTCAGTATGATGTGTATGAAATCTAATGGCTCTCTCATTCAAACGCTTGGACATCAAATATGGTTAAGGAAAGTTTGATTAAAATGTTCAATTGTTTGTAAAGTTATAGGACTAAGCTGCAGTGGCCCTCTGTCTCTAGACCTACGAACTGCTTAAATTTGCTTATGCTGAGGACAACACACACATCCTTGCCCAATTTGAATCATATTTCAAGAGAGTACACAAAGCATACAGTTGTTATAGGTGGTAACCCCAAACATACCATCTACACTCGATATGTTAGCAAATATACATGCAAACATAAAACGTTGTCCGTATGTGTATTGAATGCATCCTCCAAATACTGTCTTATTTTTTCTTTATTGTCATTTCATACATGGGTACAGTATGGAAGCCTGAACATAGTTTTAGAGACGTAAGAGGTTAATGTTTATACAGGGTGTCCAGAAAAGGGCTACCTGATTTCAAAATAGCTTCACTGATGCAAGGATATTTACTTCTAATTTAATGGCACGTGTTATTAATGTGAACGGCCAACACGCAGCCGACACCTTGTGTGTTAGATGTTTTATGTGCTACGTGGTACTCTTAACGGGGCAGGCTATCAGCGCAGGCATACGCAAAAAAAAAAAAAAAAAAAAAAAAAAAAAAAGGGTCACAGAGAGTCAAATCCGACGAATATGGAGGCCAATCCATGCCTGCACCAGCTAATTTGGGATATTCCAAAGCAATGACTCGATTCCCGAAGTATTCCTCAAGAAAACGAAACACTTGTTCGGTCCGATGTGGTCGGGCTCCATCTTGCATAAACCATTCAGTACCTGGTCGATCTTCTAACGCTTGCTGTGTGGCGACAACTTGTTCCAAAATTGCAACGTAACGTGCACCAGTGACCGTTTCTCGAGTAAAAAAGGGCCAATAATGCCTCTGCTGCATACTGCAGCCCACACAGTAACTTTAGGAGAATACAGGGGTTTCGCTTCACACCAATATGGCTTTTCGGAACCCCAAAATCGCCAGTTCTGCTTATTCACGTATGAATTCAGGTGGAAGTGTGCTTCATCTGTAAACCAGATGCAGCCAACATCAAATCCTTCACTATCAATCATTGAGAGCATCTGATTATCAAAGGCAACCCTTTGTTGCACAGCTCGTACGGGTATGGCCTGGTGCGTTTGAATTTTGAATGGAAACATGTGTAGGCTCTTTCTCACAAAGGAAGTAAAGGTGATAAAATTTGAAGGTAATTAAAATTGATGTGGTGACAGTGTTGAAGAAACAGCACATGAGATAAAATGGAGAAAAGAATGCAGTCTTTTTGAATGGAAAAAGTGACTATGAAGATAAAAAATAAGTAAAATAGACTAGGAAACCAAGTAAATACTCCATAATTCGAATTAATAACACGTGCCAGTAAATTAGAAGTAAATATCCTTGCATCATTGAAGTTACGGAAATCCTCTCAACAAAAGTCAGTCTTCCGGTCGTTATTGTATACCAATTAGGTTCCTTTCAGAGTATGTTCATGAAATAGCTCAGTACCTATTTATTATGTAAAATTTCTCGCTCAGCTGAAGATTTGTACCCTAAGCTGGAAAGTTGCACAAGGCACTCCAGTATTCAAGAATGGTAATAGGAGTGATCCGCAGAATTACAGGCCCATTGTACGTTTGTTGCAGGAATTATCATCATATACGTGTTTTAACATGAACTACCTCGAAGAATACGACCGATTGGGTCGATAGTCAACAGGAAATCGGAAAGTATCGGTCGTGTGAAAACCGCTAGCTCTTTTCCCATATGTAGTTATGAGTGTTATCGACAAGGGACCTCAAATAGTTTCCATATTTCTAGATTTTTTGAAGGCTTTTGACGCAGTAACGCACAAGCAGCTTCTAATCAAATGGCTTGCTTATGGAGTGTCCACCCAATTGTGAGATTCGATTCGTGACTTCTACATCTACATTTACAACCACACTCCGGCAGCCACCTAATGGTTTGTGACGGAGTGTACTTTGCACACCATTGTCACTTCCACCTATTGCAGTCGGGTATGTTTCAGGGGACAAATTACTGCCAGTATGCCACCGTGTGGGCCCTAATCCCTCTAACCTTATTCTGGTGGTCGCTTCGCGAGATATACATAGGCGGACGGAAAATATTGGTCGAATTTTCGTGAAAAGAACGCTCTCGGAACTTGGACAGAATCCGATTCTGCGACTGGTATCTAATTTACCCACGATTGATATTATATGGTCGTTCCATATTTCAAATCGCCTCTTCTGCCTACTTCCAGAAACTTTATGGAAGTAACTGCAACACAATATGTTAAAATGCTGAATATCCTTCTGCATTTCCAGTGCAGCAACTTCTTCGTAAACTGCATCGTCTGCTAAACGCCTCATTGAACTTCGGGTGTGGTCTACGATGTCATTTATGTATGTTGTAAAAAGCAACGGTCCCCAGGGGCCTACCTGAGATCACTTTGACGTTGAAGACTTCTCTATGTTCAGCATGAAGTGCTGCGTTATGTTAGCTAGGAACGGTTCAAACCAGTCACACAGTTGCTCTTATGTTCCATATGTTCTCAGTTTGTTCTTCAGGCAACGGTGCGAAACTGTATCTATCGCCTTGCAGAAGTCAAGAAGCACGGCATCTACCTGTAATTCTCTATCTACTCCCCTTTGGATCTCGGGGATGAATAGCGTGAGTTGTGTTTCAAATGATCTTTCTTCTGGAAACCATGTTTGTTTCTAGAAAGGAGATTTGCGGTCTTCAGAAATGACATAATGTGTTTCAAAATTCTATAAGTGACCGTTGTCAGTGATACAGATCGATAGTTTTGCGCCTTTTATTGACGGCCCCTTCCTGTTAACAGGAATTACCTGCACCATTTTATAATCCTTAGAAACACTTCGCTCCTATGGAGACTTTCAATACACTGCTACTAGAAAGGGGACAAGTTCATTCACAAGCTTCGTGTAAAATCGAATTGGTATCCAGTCGGGTCCAGCAATCTTTCCTCTGTTGATCAATTTCAGTTGTTCTTCTAACCCACTGACAATTTTTCCAATATGCGCAAGTTTCTCATTCGCCCGAAGGTTTACAGGGGTCCTTTTTTTCAACACTATTATGGTCACAGAGTGACTGTGTATCTTGTTTCTACCCGTTTACCGATCTGACGTAGGACCAGATTTTCTTAGGATTTTCTGCGAAGTCTGTATACAAAACTTTTGCTCTCATATGTAGAACGACTCTCACATGGCAGCATTTACGCTAATTTAAGAATCATTTAACTTTGTATTGTCTCCAAGACTTTGGCGACTGTTATATTTGCGTTGAAGTTGTCTTTGTTTTCGTAATATTTTTCTACCTCGGTTGTCGAACTACGATGGCTCTTATCCATTCCATAATTTTACACGGTACATTCTTAACTAGCACATGTTGTACTGTGCACTTGAACTTCGTCCACAGTTGGTCAACATTGTCGCTGGAAGAGATGAAACTATCGTGTAAAACAATCAAGTACTCTGAAATCTGAAATGTTCAAATGTTTGTTAAGCTTAAGGGACTTAACTGTGGGGTCATCAGTCCCTAAACTTACAAACTACTTATGAACTACCTTAAATTAAAGACGACACAAACATCCATGCCCGAGGGAGGCTTCGAACCCCCGACCGTAGCGGTCGTGCAGACTGTGCCTGGCGCGCTGCAGACCGCTCGGCCACTGCGGCCGGATGAAATCTGACCCTCTTCGCGTTTGCTAATTAAGAAGTTCCTCCAACACTTTTTAATATTTCTGTTTACAGCTGTATTCCTTGATCTATAATGGTATTGTGATCGCTGATTCCTTAATCTACGAAATCCAAACGTTCGGGTAATCGGCAGGTCTCACACGTTCTCGAGGATACTTCCAAATACAGCAATTGGAACAGTATTACTCTATTGTCTACCCTTGCCATCTGTCCTAAACATGTTTGTCTCCCAGTCTGTACCGGTAAGTTAATATCTCCACCTAGAACTATAACATGACTAGGAAATGTACGGGAAAGAGTATCCATATTTTCCCACTGATGTTCTGACACTACTACTGCTGAACCTGATGTCTTTAAAAACTTGCAGTTACCATGTTCGAGCTAATTTTCACAGTGACTTTAACGCAAGTCATTTAACATTCCAAATCTGTACTAATTTCACTCGAAACAATCCTATTGTTTATAGCTTTAAACACGCCTCAATCTTCTAGTGTTCCACCTATCTCTGAGGCGTAAGTCCCAGTCTGAGTTTAGGATTTCATTACTATTGACAACTGGTTTGAGTCAGCTTTCCTTCGCTGGTACAGTGTAAGCAATGTGCCTTCCTAAATGTGAGAGCAGTTCTCCAATCTGTCCATAGACACTCCTGCAGGTAACTATTACTAAATTTCTTTTTTTCTCGTTCTATTGTGCCCAGTGCTGCTTTGAGTGGAATGAGTAAGCATCCTAACAGTTCTGTAGAGGGATTCCTCTACCATAAAAACCCACATGTGCACTCCGCACGTACTCCGCTACCCTAGTAGCCGCTTGCTGCGTGTAGTGCATGCGCCTGCCCTTTTCAGGGGGATCCTACATTTCTCCATACGATCGCGGAGATCCAGAAATATGAATCCACAATCGCCATGGAATCGTCTGAACCTCTAGCTTTCCACTCGGCTTCAAACCAGATGACAGCGATCGGGGACGATGTTGTAAATCGATAGCTCCGGTTCCACCCAGCGAGCGAACGAGGCTAATTGTCTTCACCAATTCCGCCAGACGCCTGAAGGATGGATTAAAGGGAAATGACTATGAAACGCTGTTGATATTAATATTTTCAGCGATAGCTACTATTAATCGAGTTCGTTTTTTCTGGTTATCTCAATTACCGGTTTATGCAGAACCACTATCCGCAGGAACGACGTTTCGTAGCTGTAGTAAAACTATCAAGGGAGCAAACATAATTAGAATTATCGTAAAAACTTTTCTTCATAACATTTTAAGGTTACGGAATTATTTATTTAACGGAGCTTATTGTCTCCGATTCTCATGTGTAGTACTGGTTTTTAAATCTCACTTGTTGTAATAATAATGCGTTTTTACAGTTCGAGGACTGTCTTATCGCTAAAAACGCGTTTCCATGAATTTGAAATATCGTGGCGTTAATTATCTTCTAGAATGATAGCCATAAGGAACAGTGAGCTAAAGTGTTCTTTTGTCGTACCTAGTTTGTATAGTAGAGCGAGTATACTGCAAAGCGGTTAGAGGACCCGCAAGGCACGTACGTTATTTGGGATGTATGCATATCATGCTGAACGAATTCAGATCGATCAGTTTATCCCGTTATTTTTGCGCATTACAGTATAATGTACGTTTGGTAGCATCTCACACCTGTTCATGAGGTGCAAGGGACGGACTTGTAGCCACTTCACGCTTTCGACTTCAGCCCAGAGATTCGCGACTTTCCCTTGGTTCCTCATTATGCGTCAGGCGACATTGGCGATGTTACTACACTGGCTACAGTTTCACAGAAACGGACAGCCGTGGTGGAGTAGCCGAGCGGTCTAAAGCGTCTCGCTGCGGAGCGCGCGGTTGCTCGCCGTGGAGGTTCGAGTCCTCCCTGGGTCATGGGTGTGTGTGTTTGTCCTTAGGTTAGTTTACCTAGGTTTAAGTAGTTTGTAAGCTACGGACTGATGACCACGCAGTTTGGTCCGATAGATCTACAAACATTTGAACATTTAAAAAGAAACGGACAACTAATCCATTACGTTACACTCCACGTTTCAGAAGGTCGATTTTAACATAATGCTGACACAGAAAATCTAACCCCAGGATCATGTGATATCCTTCGCTCTCGAGTGGAACAATTTCTAAACTGATTAAACTGAACCATCTCCAGGCAAAACTCTATGTCTACCAATCCTAGCGGTTTTATGACCTCATCCCCCACACTACTCAACACATATGTGCCAGATTTCATTGCTTGTGCTTCAACAGTCTCCCACCGGCGACCCTTGGGCAATAATATCCTGCATTTTATTGCTATCACTACTCCTTGCACGGCATAATGCACCTCTCCATACGAACAACTCGTAACTTTCAATTTAACAAGGAACGACCTTAGGTGGATATCGAGATCTCTTTGGCGCTTAACTCCCAATTAAAATTTTACCTTATCATCTTTATTATTGTCTCCTCTCTGACTGCTCCCCCAGTTACTATTACACTGGAATTGGCGACAATACTTTCTAATGTATCCCAAATGACCAGAACCCTGACATTTTATATTACGTATGAACACCGACCATTTTGTCTGTGCTCCTGTGGATGCATCGATCCCCTCGCCCTCAACTGCGAGTCTGACTGCTGGTTGCAGACATTCAGGTGACCCTATTTTTACCCATCTAGGTACGTCTGTCGGTAACCCTCTTCAAAATGCGTCGAAAGTTCTTTGCTTAATGTATATTAAAATTCCTCGATTTAACGCAGCAACCTGTTCTAGTTCATACGTGCACCCATTAATCTTCTAAATTCTCTCTGCAAATTCCTCCTCCATCTCATCAATATTTTTCGTTATGACAATTGCCCCCTATAGTGCCTAGCACTATTTTGTTTCCTATACCTCTCAATTAGAGCTTCAGTATACCATGCTTACACCTTTCCTTCTCCTGCCAACCTCAATTTTCCTATTCTTAATAACTCAGCATCTGTCCAACCTTCGATATCAGCTATGCTTATCGAATCAGCCGTAAACGTCTGTACATCCTCGCTTGACTAACCAGATAAGGTTTTAATTAAGCTGCAAGATTCATTGCTTTGTGTGTTACTGGTTTTCCTTCCAATCCGTCACACAGTTCTGCATTATTTTCTTCGAAGTGCGCTATCCTTTCCGCAATATACGAACTGCTTCCGACTCAGGTATACCGTGTGTCTCTGAGTCTGTTATATCAGTGTTTTTATTCCTCGTCTAAATATAAGAAATTAAAGATCTTGCTCTTCCTGTGAATCATTACTCATCTACATCTACATCTACATGGGATACTCTGCAAATCACATTTAAGTGCCTGGCAGAGGGTTCATCGAACCACCTTTATTATATTCATCTACTATTCCATTCTCGAATAGCGCGCGGGAAGAAAGAACACCTGCATCTCTCCGTTCGAGCTTTGATTTCTCGTATTTTATTCTGATGATCATTTCTACCTATATAAGTAGGAGTCAACAATATATTTTTGCATTTGGAGAAGAATGTTGGCGATTGGAGTTCCGTAAGTAGCTCACGTCGCAGCGATAAACGCCGTTGTTGTAATGATTCTCATCCCATATCCTGTATCATTCCCGTAACGCTGTCTTCCCTGTATCGTGACAATACGAAACGAGCTGCCCTTCTTTGGACTCTTTCGATGTCCTCTGTCAAAACCACCTGATAAGGATCCCACACTGGGCAGCAATACTCCAAAAAAGGACGGACAAGCGTAGTGTATGCAGCCTCTTTAGTAGTTCTGTTGCATCTTTTAAGGGTTCTGCCAATAAAAAGCAGTCTTTGGTTCGCCTTTCCCAAGACATTATCTACGTGTTCTTTCCAGTTTAAGTCTGAAGTAATATTAATTCCTAGGTATTTTGTGGAGTTTACGGCCTTCACTTTTGATTGATTTATCTTGTTTACGCTGTTTTGACATATTTATGACCGACTCTATTTACTACCAAGTGTAGATTTGCCTCTCATCCCCACAAATGTACATTTGACAGGCATCATGCGTATCTACCTATCATTTACGACACAAACGTTCCACCAAAGTGATCATCGTAACAATTCGCCAGTTCACACTACCTTCGCCGGCCGCGGTGGCCGAGGGGACTGAGGCGCTTCAGTCACGGTCTGCACGGCCACTACGGTCGGGGGCTCGAATCCCCTCTCGGGCATGGATATTTGTGCCGTCCTTAGTTGTAGGTAGTTCATAAGTAGTTTGTAAATTTAGGGACTGATGACCCCGTAGTTAAGTCCCTTAAGCTTAACAAACATTTGAACACTACCTTCCATAACAAAGAAATCAAATAATAACTTTTGACACTACTTGAGCTTCGCTCTGAAAAGGCGAATCATATTGTCCTGACACCAGTGTAGAAGGTGTCGGACCGAGGAGTGCTGAGTTGCTGTGTGTACGCGGCTCTTGGCGCCAGTAAAACAGTGCTTTCAATGAACGCCTTCATAAGTTTCCTCCGATGTGTGGCGGCGGCCTCGCGCCCAGCAGCTCCTAACCCAGCGAGTCGGGCGGCTTCAGAAGCGGCGGCGTTGCTGCGTCAGCCTGCGGCGCAGCCCGGTAGCGCCGACTTCCTACAAACATTCTGGCGTGGGCGGCGGAGCGACCCAGCGCTACGGCGATCTTTCTTAGAATCGGCGTGTCGTAGCGGGCCCGACCTGTGACGATGCCGCGGTCTCAGTGTGGTTTTGCTCCGACAGCTTATGATACCCCATGGTTAAGACACACCAGTATTCATACTTCTTTTCCCGGCATGTGTTTTCTTTTTGGTTTAGCTTTTGGTCACGCGTGATCCAGTGCGACCTAATTACATACGTGGCTTCCTGACAGCAATACAAATTACCACTGTCTACTATAAACTGCTGATTCGTCTCTACCAAATGTCTATGATCCACTACACTTCGTTATCTCTCATAACTATTCTCTAATTCATTCTTTAATACCAACAAATACTACAATTCCTTGAGACTATATTGTCTCATTGTACCAAAGGTATTAAACAAAAGGAGAGGCATTGAATTAAAATTTATGCTGTGGCCGGGATTCGAACCCGGGACCTCCTACTTACTAGGTAGGCGCTTTAGACCATTTTTTCCCCAGGTAGATCTATGTTCTGCGGTCGTTCGTTTGGTTCGTTCTTGAGTGTTCGTTGAATATTGGCTCAGCTTTTTTTTCATTACAGGGAGCGTGTAGCCCCCTAACCGAGCGCGCTGAGCCACGGCGCCCGGCACCACTCAGCTAACACAACATTGTAGCCGAAGCAACTACACCGACTGTCTTAAAGCACGTGTCCCTCCACACCATATACTTTAATTCTGCTTCATGTTCCATGTGAAATGCGTATCAAATTGCCAGGGCTCTCCTACATAGGAGGTTCAAATGTTCAAATGTTTGTTAAGCTTATGGGACTTAACTACGGGGTCATCAGTCCCTAAACTTACAAACTACTTATGAACTACTTACGAACTAGGACGGCACAAATATCCATGCCCGAGGGGGTATTCGAACCCCCGAACGTAGTGGCCCTGCAGACCGTGACTGGAGCGCCTCAGTCCCCTCGGCCACCGCGGCCGGCCTACATTGGAGGGAGACATGCTTTAAGATAGTCAGTGTAGTTGCTTTGGTTACAGTGTTGTGTTAGCTAAGTGGTTGCCGGGCGCCGTGGCCCAGCGCGCCCGGTCAGAGGGCTGAACGCTCTCTGTAATAAAAAAAGCTGAGCCAAACGAAACAAACGAACAAACACGATCAGCGTCCGCAAGGACAAGCACTACCCATAGAGCAAAAAAAAAAAAAAATAAATAAAAAAAAAAGTGTGGTCTCAAGCACCTACCTAGTAAGTAGGAGGTCCCGGGATCGAATCCCGGCCACAGCATAAATTTTAATTCAGTGCCCCTCCTTATGTTTAATATCATTCTTTAATGTTTCACAGTTTTGACGTATCATACAATTTGCATGTCTTTTGACCCCCACGGGCGTTTGGTTGACAGGCTGATATAGATATGAAAACAGACACAATTCGTCAGTAACAGTAGAATGTATATGAAAATAACGATATGTCTGTTTTGTGTCCTACACAATGCATAATTCATTGTTTAATGCTTTGCGGTATTAATGTTTCATTTCATATTTACGTCTGTTGCATCTTACTGGCAGGTTGATGGCAGTGTTTTGCTATACTGGAATCCGGCAATTTGCTACAGTATAAGTACGATGTAAATGAAATCAGCATGGTTTATATCTGTCCTAACTTAATTCTACTGCATTGGTTAATGTTTCATAGTTTCAATATATCACTCGTTTTTTATTTCTGGCACTGTCACAGTAGGATGGTATATATATTGCCATAATACTGAAAGCTAACACTCAGCTGCAGCAACAGTATGATGTTAATCTAAGTAATCTACACTGTATGGTGTAATGTTTCCTAGTATTAACCTATCGTTGTATAACTATGTCTTTGGTATCCTACTGGGTGTTTTATGGCAGTATTGGTTTGATAATGGCAGAGTATTGGAAAAACTACGCTGCTTCACTATCAGTATAATGTAAATAAAATCAGAAGGCCTGACCGTTTTTTGTCCCTTGTAATTAATGAACGACAGACATTGCCGAGGTGGGGTGGCTTGCGTGCCTCAACGATACAGATAGTCGTACCATAGGTGCAACCACAGCGGTGGGGTATCTGTGTAGAGGCCAGACAAACGTGTGGTTCCTGAAGAGGGGCAGCAGCCTTTTCAGTAGTTACAGGGGCAACAGTCTGGATGATTGACTGAGCTGGCCTTGTAACATCAGCTAATGTGGCTTTGCCACACAGCTACTGCGAACGGCTGAAAGCAAGGGGAAACTACAGCCGTTACCTTTCCCGAGGACATGCAGCTGTACTGTATGAACATATGATGATGGCATCCTCTCGGGTAAAATATTCCGGAGGTAAAATAGTCCCCCATTCGGATCTCCGGGCGGGGACTACTCAGGAGGATGTGATCATCAGGAAAGACAATACTGGCATTCTACGGGTCGGAGCGTGGAATGTTAGATCCCTTAATAGAGTAGGAATATTAGAAAATTTAAAAAGGGAAGTGCATAGGTTGAAGTTAGATATAGTGGCAGGATGAACAGGATTTCTGGTCAGGTGAGTACAGGATTATAAATACAAAATCAATTGTGGGTATCACAGGAGTAGGATTGATAATGAATAAGAAAATAGGAATGCGGGTAAACTACTATAACCAGCACAGTGATCGCATTATCATTGTCAAGATAGATACGAAGCCAACACCGACAACAGTAGTACAGGTTTATATGCCAACTAGCTCTGCCGAGGATGAGGAAATCGAAGAAATATATGAGGAGCTAAAGGAAATTATTCAGACAATTAAGGGAGAGGAAAACTTAATTGTTATGGGAGACTGGAATTCGGTAGTAGGACAAGGAAGGGAAGGGAAGATAGTAGGTGAATATGGTCTGGGCAAAAGGAATGAAAGAGGAAGTCGCCTGGTAGAATTTTGCATAGAACATAATTTAGTTATAACAAACACCTGGTTCAAGAATCACAAAAGAAGGTTGTATACGTGGAAGAGACCAGGAGACACCGGGAGATACCAGATAGATTTTATAATGGTAAGGCATAGATTTCGGAACCAGGTTTTACAATGTAAGACATACCCAGGGGCAGATATAGACTCTGACCATAACTTGTTGGTTATGAACTGTAGGCTGAAACTGAAGAAACTACAAAAAGGTAGGAAAATAAGGAGATGGGACCTGGATAAATTGAAGGAACCTGAGGTTCATAAGAATTTCAGAGGGAGCTTTAGGCAACAATTGACAGAAACTGGTGAAAATAAAACAGTAGAGGAGGAATGGGTAAAATTGAGAGATGAAATAGTGAAGGTAGCAGAGGACAAAATAGGTAGGAAGGCAAGATCTACAAAAAATCCTTGGATATCACAGGAGATACTAAATTTAACTGATGAAAGGATAAAATATAAAAATGCAGTAAATGAAACAGGCAAAATGGAGTACAGACGACTAAGAAATGAGATTGACAGGAAGTGCAAAATGGCTAAGCAGGAGTGGCTAGAAGGCAAATGCAAGGATGTAGAAGAATGTATAAATAGGGGAAAAATAGATACAGCCTACAGGAAAATAAAAGAAACATTTGGAGATAAGAAAAACAGCTCTATGAATATCAAGGACACGGATGGAAAACCAGTTCTCAGCAAAGAAGGGAAAGCTGAAAGATGGAAAGAGTATATAGAGGGGCTCTACAAAGGAAATGAACTTCGAGACAATATTGTAGGAAGGGAAGAGGATGTAGATGAAGATGAAATAGGAGATACTGTACTGAGAGAAGAATTTGACAGAGCCCTGAAAGACCTAGGTCGAAACAAGGCCCCTGGAGTAGATGATATTCCCTCAGAGCTACTGAAGTCTCTGGGAGAACCAGCCATGACAAAATTGTTTCACCTGGTGTGTAAGATGTATGAGACAGGCGAAGTACCCTCAGACTTTAAGAAAAATGTTATAATCCCCATTCCAAAGAAAGCAGGTGCAGACAGGTGTGAAAACTACAGAACCATCAGTTTAATAAGTCATGGTTGCAAAATATTAACACGAATTATATACAGAAGGATGGAAAAACTAATAGAAGCCGACCTCGGGGAAGATCAGTTTGGGTTCAGGAGAAATGTAGGAACTCGGGAGGCAATACTCACTTTACGGCTTATCCTAGAAGATAGATTAAGGAAAGGCAAACCTACATTTCTAGATTTTGTAGATTTGGAGAAGGCTTTTGACAATGTTGATTGGAATAAACTCTTTCAAGTTCTGAAGCAAGCAGGAGTAAAATATAGGGAGCATCAGGTTATTTACAACTTGTAGAAAAACCAGACAGCGGTTGTTAGAGTTGATGGGCATGAAAGGGATGCAGTGGTTGGGAAGGGAGTGAGACAAGGTTGTAGCCTTTCTCCAATGTTATTCAATTTGTACATTGAACAAGCTATAAAGGAAAGCAAGGAGAAATTTGGTGAAGGAATTAAAGTTCAGGGGGAAGAATTAAAAACATTGCGTTTTGCCGACGACATAGTAATTCTGTCAGATACAGCAAAGGACGTGGAAGAACAATTGAACGGAATGGACAGTGTGCTGAAAGGTGCTTATAAGATGAACATTAACAAGAGCAAAACTAGGGTAATGGAGTGCAGTGTAAGAAAATCAGGTGATGCTGAAGGAATTAGATTGGGAGACGAAGCAATAAAGGAGGTAGATGAGTTTTGTTACTTGGGCAGTAAAATAACAAATGATGGTCGAGGTACAGAGGATATAAAATGCAGATTGGCAATGGGTAGAAAAGCGTTTTTGAAATAGAGAAATTTGTTAACATCGAATATTGATTTAAGCCTAAGGAAGTCCTTTCTGAAGGCATTTGTATGGAGTGTTGCCTTGTATGGGAATGAGACATGGACGATAAACAGTGCGGACAGGAAGAGGATTGAGGCTTTTGAAATATGGCGCTACAGAAGAATGCTGAAGATTAGGTGGGTGGATCGCGTAACTAATGAGGAGGTACTGAACAGAATTGGGGAGAAAAGAAATTTCTGGCATACCTTGACTAAAAGAAGGGATAGATTGGTGGGACACATTCTTAGACATCAAGGAATTGTGAATTTAGCATTAGAGGGAAGTGTGTGGGGTAAAAATCGCAGAGGAAGAACAAGAGATGGATACAGTAAGCAGATTCAAACAGATGTAGGTTGCCGTTCTTATGTGGAGATGAAGAGGCTTGCTCAGGATAGGGTATTGTGGAGAGCTGCATCAAACCAGTCTCCAGACTGAAGACAACAACAACAATTAATATCTAAGTCATTCGTTAATATATGATAGTATTAACGTACCACACGATTATTTTTCTTTGAAGTTTTACCGAAGACTTGACGGTAAACTGAAGATATGATTGTTGCTGGAATGAAAGTCGACACTCTCCTCCAGTATCAAAACGTTCAAATGTTTGTAAATCTATCGGACTCAACTGCTGGGTTATTAGTTCGTAGCTTACAAACTACTTAAGGTAAACTAACCTAAGGACAACACAGACGCCGCGCTGGAGTAGCCGAGCGGTCTAAGGCGCCTTTGGAAACCTACTGCTAATTTGACGGCAGGATGGTGAAGATAGTGTCGCTTTGCTGAAAGCAGACATTCTGTTGTAGTGCCAGTATCATAGAGGTTGAGTCGGGATCAAAGGTATATGCTTCGAGGGTTCATACTATTGGTCATTCTGAACAGAAAGCTTCTCATATATGTATGTCCTTTCCTTAACCGTTTGCAGGTATACGAATGAAAACGACAAGGAAATATAAAAACGTGCAGGTGCCGGTAAATTGCGATACTGTTTTTTAAGATTTTTCAAAGAATGTGTAAGCTTCCTTACAGTTCAAAACCGTCAACTTCAATGCATTTTGCTGCTTTTGTAGACGTGTTCTCTTGCCGATCAGAGCTCAGTTCTGCATTCCTTTGCTTGAGCACAAGCATGTAAAACACAAGCGAGAGGTTTCTCTCTTGCGCTTGTAGTAGCTCTTCAACAACGAACAGTAGACCAGTGGGGTAAGATCGAGTGAACTCGGTAGCCAAGCAATGATTTCACGGCGACCGATGCAACGAGCAAGATAACTTGTCTTGCGCTAATGTCACTGGCAGTACGGAATGTGTAGGAGATCCATTACGATGTTAGTACATACGAGCTCATGTTTCCAATATCCTCCATATACCCTGGTAAACATTTTAAAGAAAATCAAGATACCTTGTTCTATTAACTAAACCAACTGGGCCAACGTGTTGGTCATCAATAATACCGCATCACGTTTTGACTGAGAAGCGTCGTTGAAAATTCGTTTCCACTGTATCGTGCACATTTTCACCTGTTCATAGTGAGAGTTGCGCGTGTTGTTGATTCCGTTGTGGGTAAATGTTGACGTGGAATTAATCGCTCATAGACAGTGACCCATTAAAGAATTCTTGCTAGGCGGCAGCATCTCCTGGTTACAGATGTTGTGCATTTAGCCAATGAAATCGATACAGACCTTGCTCGTTTACTGTGCGTATCACTGGTGTTTGTATAATACCAAGTTTGGTAGCAATTCGTCTATGGATAGTAGTTGGGCTGCACTCCAATTCTCGAAGCATATACACAATTTCATTGAGAGTTTGTTGTACGTGAAGTTCGGAGAAAACATTTACACTGGGTTGTGTTTCACACTTATGCAATCTGTGAAACATCCAATTTGTGTGGTACTCTGCGTTTCGAAATTTGTAGTTGGTCTTCTCTCACAACAGCTCTGGAATTCCCATTGGACAAACCATAGACAAACATCATGTCAGCGCATTCTGCATGTGTGAAGAACCGTGGCAATGTCACTACACTAAACTCTATTCTTTGTTCACGTAACTGTGCATTACGCCGCACTGGAGTAGCCGAACGATCTAAGGCGCCATGCTGCGGAGTGCGCGGTGGTTTCCTGTTGGGCCTCCAGGGGGCTTGCAGTTATTTCGTCAGTACGCGCGTGGCGAGCATAGGGTCCCGAGCTAATGCAGTCCTCCTTTCTTCTTTCCTCCCTGGAATTCATTTCGTTTCCCTTCCCCTCCTTTCCCATCCTCTCTCAGTTCTCTCCCCATCGGAAGCCATGACCTAGCAGTTCGGTCCCCCTGTCCCAAACACAAACCCAACCAACCAGCTGCCCGTCGGAGGTTCGAGTCCTCCCTCGGGCACTGGTCTGTGTGTTGTTCTTCAGTAGCTAGTGAAAGCAGTTTGTAAGTCTAGGGACTGATTCATCACGGCAGTTTGGACCCAAATCATTACAAACATTTGAACATATGAACCGTGGACTACGACAAGTACTGTCGGACTGACACTTGAGGTAACCAACATACCACGTTTAAGTAAAATGCGTACTGACACGATTAGTGAAGAAAACTCTACACATTTCCCGTTCCTAGATGTTTTAATTGGTTTACACGAAAAAAGGAAAATGTTTATTAGAACTTTTTTGCTAGTGTTCTTCAAGAGTTTGCCGCCCGATGACGTTGTGCAAATCCCTAAATATTTCCTTGGAGAAACTGTCAGACATCTTCAGGTGGTTTGACCTTCCTGGTAGGCAAGTATGACCCACGATATCCACAAATCAACGCTCCTTTATATAAAACACACGCGTGAAGAAAACGCAGGCGCACAAATAGGTATGCCAGACTCAAGCGCCTTCTGCAGAGCGACCTATCTGCTCGTGCGCTGTGTGCTGAGTTTACTGTCAGTGCGGCCAGACGTTACTCGCTATAATTAAACCAAATTATGCCGGGTCCGTTATCGAAAAATCTTGACCTTCCTCGTTGTGTTTTAATAGCAGCCAATGCAGGATTCTATGCTGTACTCATCCGCATCCCTGCTGATGAGAAGGTCAGCTTTAAGAATATGTACGACTTCCTTAACGACGTAATCCCAAAAATATGAAGTCGGGAATAAATTTGTGTCTTTTCATAAAATATACGACGTCGTGTATTCAGACAGTGCTATGAAACTGTCGACTTCTCCGGTTGACGTAGGGGTGTATGACGCTGATGTTCGTCACAGCGCACTTGTACTGTGCGACATGTTTGGCCTATATATGACGCCCCACATTGACAAGGCCTCTTCTATACACCACGTTTCCTCAGGCCAAGATCATCCTTGACCGAAACCAACAAGATCCTCAGTTTTGCAGGTTGTCTAGTCATAGCTGCTGAGTACTCTTCCAATTCTGGACGATATGGGACCAAAGTTTTTTGTTCAGAATCATCAGTAGTATCACCCTGCAAAGCATGTACCTTTCCTCTTGACTTACCCTGTATATTAGAAATCTGACAGTCTGTCTGTTTTACTCCTCTTAAATAATTTATTCGTAAATGTTTCACAATATTAACGTATCAGTCCTTTTTAATGTCTTTGAAAACGTACTGGCAATTTGATGGCAACCTAGTGATGATATTGTCGCTGCACTGAAAGCAGATACTAATTAATTAATCACTCCATTTCAATTATTCTCTAATCCCCCTGGTACCTGTATGGTAGGCTGTACTGCAAGTATATGCTGCGCTGCAGTATCAGTATGATGTAAATGAAAAGTGACTGTCTGGCTGTCTCACTGTCTGACTGTTTTCTGTCATCCAAAATTAATCTGTGATTCTATCATTAATGTCTCATGGTATTAGCGTGTAATATCATGCCCATGTCTTTAAAAACCTACATGCTGCATGACGGGAGGCTGGTGATGATATTAGCGGGCTACTGAAAGGAGTCATTGTGCTGCTCTATCAGTATGATGCAAATGAAATCTGACGGTCTAAATATTTTTATGTGGCATTACTAATCTCTAATTTATTAGTCAACATATCACAGGAATAATATATCACTCTAGTTAAACAACTTCGGATAACTACTGACAGATAGAAAACATGCTGATGGTGTTATATTCGCTGTACAGAAAGCAAACACTCCGTGCATTACAGATGTCTTCGCGTTTCTTTATCTCTCATAACTGATAGCTATTTCATAGATATTACTTCATATCATTCATGTTTTATTTTATTTCTATATCTCTTGTACCCTAATGGTAGTTTCAAGACAAACTGAAGGCGGTATATTCGCAGTACTGAAAGTACACTTTCCTGCAGTGTTAGTTTAATGAAAATGAAATCTGACGGCCTCTTCTGTTATCTCTCACATCTAACCTCTAATTAGATCAACTTTTCAGAATTTTAACTTATTACTCCATGGGAATGTTTCTGGAAACCCACTGGCAGGTTACTGTAAGCAGATCCTCTGTTTCACACTCAGTATGACGTAAAAGAAATATGTTGGCATGAATGATTTGTTATCACTTCTAACTAATCCAAAATTCATTCACTAACGTTTCACACTATTTATTTAGCACTTCATCTGTTTGTATATGGAATTCTTGTGACTATTTGACGGCTGGACGCATAGGAATGTCTTGTCTTGGATTGCGAGGCTGCTCCCGCCGGAGGCTCGAATCATCCCTATATGCGTGTGTTTGTATGTGTGTGTGTGTGTGTGTATGTGTGTGTGTGTTGTCAAATGTTCAAATGTTTGTGAAGCTTAAGGGACTTAACTACGGGGTCATCAGTCCCTAAACTTACAAACTACTTATGAACTACCTGCAACTAAGGACGGCATAAATATCCATGCCCGAGGGGGGATTCGAACCCCCGACCGTAGTGGCCGTGCAGACCGTGACTGAAGCGCCTCAGTCTCCTCGGCCACCGCGGCCGGCTTGTGTGTTGTCCTTAGTGTAAGTTAGTTAAAGTAGTTTGTAAGTTTAGGGATCAATAACTTCAGCAGTTTGCTCCCTTAGGATTGCAAACGATTCAATATTTGACGGCAGGCCGATGATGACTGTGTCACTATCTGATAGCAGGCACTCTGCTGCAGTACCAATATGACATAAATGAAATCTGATGGTCTGCCTGATTTGTTATCCCTATTAACTAATCTCTCAAGTGTTCAAATCTTTATAAATCTTTGGGACTTAACTACTTCGGTCATCAGTCCCTAGGCTTACAAACTAATTAAAAAACTAAAACTAAACTGAGAAACACACACATACGTGCACCTATGCCCTAGGGAGGACTCTAACGTCCGACTGGCAGCAACCACGCGCCTTAGAGCGCTCTGCCATTCCACCGTGGCAACTAACCTCTAATCCAGTCATTAATGTTTCACCGTATCTATGTATGACTCAGTATTATTTGAATGAAACCATACAGTCTGTCTTTATTTCTCTACGAAATAATCTCTAAACCATTAAAGTTTCAGAGTCTTGGCTTATCACCCAGGATCTATATTTTTCATACCCTACTGCAACTGTGATAATAGGCTGGTATTGGTGATGATGCCTTAGTTCATAAGTAGTTTGTAAGTTTAGGGACTGATGACCCCGTAGTTAAGTCCCATAAGCTTAACAAACATTTGAACATTTGAATAAAGTTCAACGAATCCTCCGGTAACATTAATTTAGATGAATTATAACTATAGTCAAGTTGCACGACAACACCCTCCCACGCACAGACAATACCGTCTAACAGTTACTGGAAACAAGGGGGTGGTGACCTTGTACACTCTTTGACAAAAAACCTGGCCGCCGGCCGGCCGCCGCTGAGGCTAAGTCCGAGCCGATCACGACATGGGACAATAAAAGTGGCCGCGCTGATTCGCTCTAAGTCCAGCTATCTGCACAATCTGGTAACACTGCAGACTGCGGGAGTTCATGCAGCACTTCTTGTGTGCAGTTAGAAGATAACTTGGTCAGCTCCCTTCTTGGTCTTGCGGTAAAGTGCGCGACTTGCATGTTCAGTATTAGCGATCGAAACAGGCTGTTGACAAAAATTTTAAATTCACGTCACTCGTTCATGCACATGCCCCATGTGTAAGGGAAGCATATGTATAACGTATTTCAGTTTTTGGTACACTGTTAATAACATTTCGGCCCAATAACATTGCCACCTCTTGCCACTTGGCAGAGCTCTCCGCGGCCCACTCGCCGGCAGCAGCGGTGGCGGCGCTACACAGCGCTGCCTCGCCCTCTGCCCACAGCGCCTGCCGCCGCTCATCGCCCTGGATACGTAAAATGCTGTAGTGTTGCTAAGTGGTGATCCACAGAAAAGGTTGCGATTCGTATTTAACACAGGATATCGAAGCAGACCACCTATTTTGAATGATGAGCATATAATACATTAGAGAGGCAAAAAATTGTCATTCTCCAATCCAATGGCCCTCTCCGATGGTTAACACTTATTTGTGATTTAAATCTCGATCCTTTTCCTTTCAGAGAAGCCTTTCATGTAATTTGTTATTGTCATCAGTTCATATGTTTTCATCAAGACACAATATGTAACTCACTAAAATGTTTTAGTGTCGTTGTTTCGGTAAATGTATGAGCTAAATTATGTGAATGCGTTTCTGTGCACGTTCTAAAGCAATACAAGAACACTGCAAGGTTCGTGTCTTCATGTCTCATTTCTACAGGAGATATTTCACATCAATGGAGGTGAATTCGAATTTCTTTGAAGGCGTTTGTATGGTGAAGCAAAGAAGACATCTAATACCATTTCCATAATTTGAAGTCGACCTTTCTGAAAGACTTGTTGTATAAAGTTTTTCTTATGATTCCGTTAAAGAGTTTCTTCTTGCAATCTGCAGCGTATAAAGTAAAATTAAATTAAATTCCATCCCCAAACGCACTTTCTTCAACCAGGATTAGAACTGCCACCTCACACCAGGCTTGCATCACAAGACACAAGCAGAACCACACAGCCAACCACACACTGCCGCAGAGTGCCCTCAGTCTCTTACATATTCAGTGCTTAGCATCTAACGCATCGCGAAAGAACCTGAAAGTCACCTACACAAATAACTACATTCCTTGAGTGCAAAAGTTAAATTTCTGTCTCTCATTTCACGTCGGCATTACAAATCATTAGTCATGATAGTAGAAAAGGAATGTCAAGTGAACTTAGTGAGACAATTCAGTACCACTTGAGGAAGTAACTGCACTGTCACAGTGTTGCCAAATATCAGCAACGATGTTGCCAGTTCTTAGCTGTACTAGGAAGACCTGTGTAGTGATAAGCGACGCGAAATCGCGCTAGTCTCATGCGGGCTTCTAGAGAGGAGTCGCGCATTTCGGTTAATATGCGGCGCTCTCTCCTGATAGACTCCGTCGTCACATTTACGATGCAGATATTAAATTCGTCCAATGAGGCCGAAATTAGCGTTTAAATTTTTTGAAGCTCTACTGCATTATGATATATTTTCAGCAAATGACTAGAGAAAAAACTACTGATATTGTGATTGCAACATACGGCAAATCAAAGACTGAGATACGTAAACATGCATCACGATTACAGTTTTATCCCCCCCCCCAAAAGAAGGCTAAATCAATTGCTTTGATACATTTCGACAAAAGCTAATTTTTTGATGAAAAGTTACTGGAAGTCAATGATGCCCCATCCGTCTCGAAAAACTTCGCAACTTGAAAGCGACTGCGTTTCAAAATGCAGACTTACGACTGTACAAGTAATATTTCATGTCTTCTACGTGTTGGTTTGCTTGAAAGCCAGAAGAAACATAGTTAACTGATTATTTGTGCTACACAGTAATTATTTCACTTAAGTATTCAGAAGACTGGATATTTGAAATTACGGCCATGAACACAGAAACTAAACTGTATATGTGGGAAACGTGCAATTCTGATGATTTTCCTCTGCAAACATATACATATAATCTATAGACTACTAAGCAGCTTATTGATTTCGTAGTGTTACAGCCTTGATGGGCCAACAAATGATGATGAGAATCCGAACCCATGTGTCTGATGGATTTTTCGAACGTTGCAACCTATGACTTGCATGTGTTGTTGCTTAGTATCTGTCGTCACGATTTTAAATAAACAGAAATTGTTACAAACATTTTACCTACTTTCTTCTATTGTCCTATTTTTCGTCAAACCACACATTCTTTCTGGTCTCTTGGCCACATGGGAAAGAAATCTTTTGCAACTGAATTAATGATAATAATGATGGTAATAATGATAGTAATCAATGATGTTTACCGCATTACAGCAGAATGATGAAGATTACAATAACAGTAGAAAATGACGATCTCTTGGTTGACACACTGCAATGAGTTTTGGTATTTCGTTGCTGAATGCCATTTAGGTTATTTTTCAGAGGAGAAAAATAGACCTGAAGCCACACACATCACTAGTACAACGATACCTCACTAATCAACTATGCTTGCTGTAGATCATAAAACGAGAACGGCGCCACCGAGCTAAAATGAGAGTACTCGTTCAGTTATCTGACATTTGTTGGCAGTTAATACAGACAGTCCCGACATAAAACACAAAATTGTTTGCAATTTAAGGAGGGGTAGACCTTTCTGCGGTCGAAAATTTAATTCAGGATAACAGAGCCATTTAAATGCAATGACTAATCTCATATCCTCATGAATATCGGAAAATACCTCGATTTCTGGAACTAAGGGAACGATCAGAGTTTCCTAGCATCGTAAGCAATACTGCTAAGCTATAGGAAGAATTTCTTGGCCATCCCACAATACCCTCCTTTTTACAAACATCTTGCTTCAACTGGCTTTTATCCATGCTGCGCTGCCAAAGCCCATTCTAAGTAAGGCTTCAGTCCGAAAGCAGACAACATATTGAAAATGCTGATGAATAGATGACTTACGTTCATCAACTTCCGGGGAGAGTTTCTTTCAACGAAACGGAGAAAGTATGAAATGACTACTTTCTCCAAAGTTCCTACGGACTTTTGTCCCAAAGTGGACATCTTGTCATACGCGGCTCACATTCCAGGAATATCACCAAAATGAGCATCTGGCGGGTACCGTCCTAGAGCAGCTATTACGCAAGTTTTTACCGATAATCATAAAATTGACAAGACGGCTTTTGCTGCAGAATATAGTGACTTCTATTACATCCGCATAACCTTTCCCAATAAGAAACTGTTTTCTTCGTATACTGATGCCCCTGTTTAGGTGCATTATAATGTTAGTGTTTAATGTTGCTTCAGAAGTACATTTAGTCTTAAATATTTTTGTATTTGCAGGTGATTCAAAGTAATTGTAATAATTAGTTTCCCTTCAAATTACTCCATTCATTCGATCTGTTACTTGTAAAGTAATTGCAACCGCCAAAAGTGAAATTGTCCAATAAACCAAACCGTTTGGTTATCTTAGGTCATTCGTATATGGGCAGAACGCTTTCATCTGACATATCTCCACGAAAGGCAGAGAAGCAGACGGTTAGGCTCGCGTAGCTAGTCCTCTGTGCAGACGAGATGGAATTATATGTTGAAGAAAGAAGTCATATCTAAAAAACTTGCATATTAATTTTATTTTTCTCGTGTATTTACATTCCTTCAGTTTATATTCGCCTTTACTTCTCACAAAATAATGAGATATATTTTTCTCTGCTAATAGCTACCTTTGGTCGTTTCCGACCGCATTACATTTTCCGTTGTCTCTAGATGGATAATACTTTGTCTCTGCCGATCCCAGATTTCACGTCGAAAGAAAACATGTGCTCCACATAATTCATTTCGCAGTAGGCGATCGTATTTCCACCGTTGGTATATTTACTTGTACGAATATTGTTCGTAACAGTAAACAGTTTGCTCTTGCTGTTCATTTCCTTAATATTGTTAAACACATATTTTCCCTATAATTCTCCTCGTGAAGTGTTTGAACTGCTGTGCTTTATTATTGTTAGTACCATTAGTTTTTATTTCAAGTTGATCTCTGAATTTGTATTTTGTACTACCGTTCTATTTGTTTGTTCAATATGTTTCACAATATTGAAGATCAACAAGTTCTCATATCCATTAATATAAGCGACTTAGAGCTAATGTATAACGTTCATTTTAGTCTTGTTTCATCCGTAAAAGTTCATCTGAAAATCTGGAACACTTCTTTGAACACCCTTAATTTGAAAACCATACGTAGGCAGAGGACATTCAAGGATTGCTCATTTATTAATTTCATTCATAATGATAATTTGGATCAAATTTATTTACAAATTTTGTACTCAGTCCATTTAATTTTTATGATAGCGGTAAAATCACAGCCTTGCGCAACCTAGGGCATCTGTTCAAAATCAATGAATAAGAGATACGTCAATACTTTTATTTACTATCTTTTAACATGCAACAGTGCAATTGCTTTCCCTAATATTGTTCTAAACCATGGCACAATTCATCGATCAATTTTAATCGTTGTAACACGTGATTATTAGGTTGCTTTATTGTCTATTGTTTTTTTGTTACAAATTTTACAGTTGATTTTATACTAACGTAACTCAGAACCGCGTGATAATGCAATATTTACTCGAATTCGTTTTTGCTACGGAGCGAGTTGGTGCAGTGGTAACACATTGGACTCATATTCGGCTGCACGGCGCATCGAACTGGCCTTCGGCCATTTGGATTTGAGTTTTCCATGATTTTCCTAAATCAGTCTAGGCAAATGCCGGAATGGTCCCTGCGGCAGGGCACGGCCGATTTCCTTCCACATCCTTATCTTGACAATCCGAACTTCTGCTTCGCTCTAATGACCCCTCTTGTCGAGGGGACGTTAAATCGTAACCTTCCTTCTTTCTTTCGTGTCTCGTGTGCATTAGAGCTTACTTTGTTCATGTTTCCGTGTGTTGGTACAAATTTTGCAGTTCATTTCAATCCAACTTCCCTCTGAACAAGAGACCTTGAAGTTTCAACTTAACTTAGAACTGGATGATACAGCTTCATTAACGCCATTTCTTAATTGGTGTGTAGTGGAGGGCACTTTTTATACAACTGCTGTTTCCGCCTGTTTCTCTTCCAGTCGTGAATGGTTCGCCGTTAAAACTATTTCTGGTAAGACTTAGTGTGAGTTCATATCGCCCTATCTTTTACCTTCGCGATCTTTTCGTGACTAATACATAAGAGGGGCCATGTGAAATAGAAATAAAACAAATGTATGGAATGTCTCTGTTGTATTCTCATAAAAACGGTTGAAACTGAATGAAAAATTTCACACATACAAAATTTGAAAAGTGTAAAATAATCATTCAGATGGAAAAGGCATAGAAACGTGGTTTTAAAATAGACTAAGACGTATAAAGTAACTTTTGTCCACTCGATAATTGCTACCGCTTTAAGGATAGTTCCAATAAATTTTCGAATTTTTAATAGCTATGTCAGACATCATAGTAACACTGGAACATAAAGTGTTCTTGCATCATGAGTAATGCTAACAGTTGCGTTTATGAAGTCTATAAGAGGTATGACGCGGTGGGGACAGCAACGGTCGTTTTGTTAAATGCGTCACAACGAGCGAGCGAAGGCGCGCGTGTCTGGAAACGGAGAAGGCGGAGCGCGCCTGCTGGAGGGAAAGGATACTTGTCGTTCTGAACAGAGGAAGTAATCAAAAGGAGCCTAACAGATATTCGGTAGACCTCTTGGAACTTACGCGTTTTGACTTTAACATAAAAATAAATGAAATTCACGAATTGCAATGTATAGTAAATTAATGTCGTCCGCTATCTGCGACGACACCGATCGAATGATTATCGACTTGAGATACCTTGCACCTAAAAGTCGCCATTAAGTTTGTACTTTGAAACCTATCACCGCGCTGTAATGAACACGTTGCAATTAAAACTATGTTTAAATCGCATCCGGCCATGAGACTAAGTAACATTTTATGAAATCAACGAGGCAGGCAACAAAGACAGGTACGGAATCCATTGAGCACCTCATCAAGGAACGTGCTCAAAAAATTCAAATGGAACGCTATTTATCGTAGCAAGATGTTCTGTCAATAACAGGTCGCTTGTAATTTTCATATTGGCCTATGAACATTTTATTTTATTAGAAAGCAAACTCGAAGGAAACTGGACAAATTTGGGTATTTAGGAAGACTTTTCTGCGCCAAATTGTGAGTCTTATTATTAGTTAATGGAGTACAGTAAACATAACGATAAGTCCTACATATGAATCAACCATAAACCGAGAAATAAAACTGGTAATACGCTCAATGAGGTATTCATTGATATTTTTTTTAATAGCTGGCCACGTGACATATGTGCAATTTGGAGAGCACAGTATCTCGAGCCTGAGTAGAATTACGGATCCGGATCCTAACATGCAGGACGCCAGCTACAAATCTCGTTCATCAGGCCACCAATGTAATCAAGATTTTCCAACGTCGTAGTAGGGCCTATTGTTTCGCAACTTCGGCATCATGTAGATGTGAGTTTGATATGTAATTCTGCAGTCAGTGGACTTTTTCTTGTCACCTACATTAAATATTTTGAAAAATTAACATCATAATATGCTCGTTGTAGTAGTTAACTGAATTTGTATTCAAGAAGGTCGTTTCATACATTAACTACTCCTACTCTCTTTCACGTTGCGAGCAATCTGCCTCAGCTGTGAGTAAATAAATGAGGTAGGGTTTATAGCAGTAATGTCCAGCTGTATAATAGTCACTTTCTGAAAACCTAGCCAATTTAGAAATCGGGGCCGTTTTGTTGCAAAAGCTGGATCTCATCATTTCGTCTCGTTACGTCTTTAATTTATCTGCTTACTGTCAAACAAAATCATCCGTACCAACTGTCTCTTGGAAAACTCATAGCAGATGCTGTAGCCACCTACTTCAAGAATATCAAGTGACATCAGAAACAAAACGAAAGAACATTTTCTTAAATGAATTTATCAATTATTCTAAACTGATGGTAAAATTTTAAATATAGATAAAACAACTTATTTGGAAATCACTTCAAATGTAGTCATCCCATAAAATAAATAATAAATTATGAAGCCGTGTCAGCTTTTTTTTTTTTTTTATTAAGAATGTTGCTTTACAGGTCCAAGACCGTTTTCACGTTTTTAAAGGCCCATCTTCAGGTGTTAATTTTTTTCATATGAAAATTCATTATAGAGACACAAGGTTCTAATTGCTTTCATCTGTCATGGGAATAAAATTTCATTAATTAGGCTCAGATATATGGAACCAGTCCAACAGAAATCATCACTGTCATTCAGAATAAAAACGAAGGACATTAAAATGTGGGACAAATAGTCGCGTAATTTTGATTACTGTATTTTCAATTAAACCAGTAGATAGCCGACGAAGTGAAGGAGTACAAACCAAAGAAAACTGTCCAAAGAATCGAAGAAACTGATAGATGATGGATTTGTATTTTCCTCCTATTTGCATCAAGTATTACGGCAAGGTAATACGAATATGCGCAACCACCCAGATTCTCTGTTTTGTTACAGCTTCATGAGGACTAAATTCATTTAGGTAATATTCCTTGAATGTGAGACGCGTTTGACAAGACTCAACGTAGATACAGTCCATCTTCGGACAACAGTGCCTAGTAGAATTGGAGAAAATGATGGTTCGCATTACTTTTTCGTTTTGTTACAAAAAGCTCTCACTGAAAGTTGATGAGGGTAAGTTATCAATTCATCATCATTTCTTCTCAATGCATGGCTAAAAGCCAGTTGAGGCCAGATGCTAGTAGGATTGAGAATATTGTGGGCTGTCGCTTTCAAGATGCGAAGTGTTTGATACTTTACTGTTTAGTGACGGATGATGCAACGTTCATTTTCGGTAACTCATAAAAAATTGCTTTTGTAGATATCTAATAAAGTAATTGTTTTAGTCTTTTTTTGGGGCGGAGGGAGGAGGGTTAAACTGAAATCGTATGTTGCAACCACAATATCAGTATTTTTAACTTCTCTAGTCATTTGCAGAAATATCATAATGCTGTAAAGCTTCAAAAAATTTAAACGCTAATTTCGGCCTCATTGGACGAATTTAATATCTGCATCGTAAATGTGACGACGGAGTCTATCAGGAGAGAGCGCCGCATATTAACCGAAATGCGCGACTCCTCTCTAGAAGCCCGCATGAGACTAGCGCGATTTCGCGTCGCTTATCACTACACAGGTCTTCCTAGTACAGCTAAGAACTGGCAACATCGTTGCTGATATTTGGCAACACTGTGACAGTGCAGTTACTTCCTCAAGTGGTACTGAATTGTCTCACTAAGTTCACTTGACATTCCTTTTCTACTTTCATGACTAATGATTTGTAATGCCGACGTGAAATGAGAGACAGAAATTTAACTTTTGCACTCAAGGAATGTAGTTATTTGTGTAGGTGACTTTCAGGTTCTTTCGCGATGCGTTAGATGCTAAGCACTGAATATGTAAGAGACTGAGGGCACTCTGCGGCAGTGTGTGGTTGGCTGTGTGGTTCTGCTTGTGTCTTGTGATGCAAGCTTGGTGTGAGGTGGCAGTTCTAATCCTGGTTGGAGAAAGTGCGTTTGGGGATGGAATTTAATTTAATTTTACTTTATACGCTGCAGATTGCAAGAAGAAACTCTTTAACGGAATCATAAGAAAAACTTTATACAACAAGTCTTTCAGAAAGGTCGACTTCAAATTATGGAAATGGTATTAGATGTCTTCTTTGCTTCACCATACAAACGCCTTCAAAGAAATTCGAATTCACCTCCATTGATGTAAAATATCTCCTGTAGAAATGAGACATGAAGACACGAACCTTGCAGTGTTCCTGTATTGCTTTAGAACGTGCACAGAAACGCATTCACATAATTTAGCTCATACATTTACCGAAACAACGACACTAAAACATTTTAGTGAGTTACATATTGTGTCTTGATGAAAACATATGAACTGATGACAATAACAAATTACATGAAAGGCTTTTCTGAAAGGAAAAGGATCGAGATTTAAATCACAAATAAGTGTTAACCATCGGAGAGGGCCATTGGATTGGAGAATGACAATTTTTTGCCTCTCTAATGTATTATATGCTCATCATTCAAAATAGGTGGTCTGCTTCGATATCCTGTGTTAAATACGAATCGCAACCTTTTCTGTGGATCACCACTTAGCAACACTACAGCATTTTACGTATCCAGGGCGATGAGCGGCGGCAGGCGCTGTGGGCAGAGGGCGAGGCAGCGCTGTGTAGCGCCGCCACCGCTGCTGCCGGCGAGTGGGCCGCGGAGAGCTCTGCCAAGTGGCAAGAGGTGGCAATGTTATTGGTCCGAAATGTTATTAACAGTGTACCAAAAAATGAAATACGTTACACATATGCTTCCCTTACACATGGGGCATGTGCATGAACGAGTGACGTGAATTTAAAATTTTTGTCAACAGCCTGTTTCGATCGCTAATACTGAACATGCAAGTCGCGCACTTTACCGCAAGACCAAGAAGGGAGCTGACCAAGTTATCTTCTAACTGCACACAAGAAGTGCTGCATGAACTCCCGCAGTCTGCAGTGTTGCCAGATTGTGCAGATAGCTGGACTTAGAGCGAATCAGCGCGGCCACTTTTATTGTCCCATGTCGCGATCGGCTCGGACTTAGGCTCAGCGGCGGCCGGCCGGCGGCCAGGTTTTTTGTCAAAGAGTGTACATCCACCATACTAGCTGGATCTCAATTCTCCAGACTTCTTCCTATTCCACCGACTCAAAATCGATTAAAGAGGAAAGAGGTTTGACGATATTCCAGACATCCTACATAACGTGACGATTCTTTTGAACACCAACCCCAAGGAAGACTTCGTGCAAAGTTTCCTGGACATGTATCGGAGAGGTCACCAGTGCGTAGTTATGGGAGATAATTATTTCGAACGACAGTTAAGCAAGTGTAGTTTACAGTTCATTTACGTTAATTTTACCTAACTAGTCACCGAACTTTATTGTCAGAGGTTGTCTAGCTAACTCATTTGTTGAAGTTGTACAGTTTTTACATATCACTCCTCTTCTATTTGTTTTTAATCATACTGTCAGTCGGAGGGCAGCTTTATGATGGCACTATCGCCGTACTGATGTACTGACTGCAGAAAGGCCGCTGTATTATCAGAATGATGTAAATTTGATCTGACTGCTTGGTTTTACGTCCCTTAAATCATTTCTGATTCATTCTTTAATCTATCATAGTATTGCCGAAACACCCCGTTTCCCTGCCTGTCTAATTCTACCGACATTGTGACAGATGGCTGTTATTCATATTGATAATTGAAAGCAGTTTCTCAGCTTTATTTTCAGTATGTTGTAAATGAAATCAAAGGTCTGCCACTTTAGGTGTATGACTTGTTTCTAATTCATTTATTAACTGTTCCATAGTATTAACTTTTCTCTTTGTTGCTATGTCTTTAAAAGTCATTTGTCGATATAACGACAGACTGATGATGAAATTGAAGCTGTACTGAAACCAGACTGTTCTATAGTATCAGTATGTAGTAAATGAAAGCTGGTTATCCGCCCTATTATCTCTCCAGTTATGCTCAGATTTATTGATTTACTTTTCACATTATTAACGCTTCAGTCAGATTCTGTACTTTTCGAATCCTAATTTAGCAACCATCGATTGTGCGAAACCCTGCTTACAATTTTCTCTCATGACATCTTGCGTGCTATGGATGGAGTGCAACAGGCAGACTGCATATTTCTCGATTTTAGAAAGTCGGTATGGAATAGTTACCCAAATATGTAAGTGGCTCCAAGACTGCTTAAGTAATAGAACCCAGTACTATGTCATTGATGGCGAGTGTTCATCACAGACTAGGGTATCGTCAGGACTGCCCACGGAAGTATGATAGGGCCGTCAGTATTTTCTAACTATATACTTGACGGACAGAGTGAGTTGCGATCTGCGACTGTTTGCTGAAGATGCTATCGTGTACAGGAAGGTGTCGTCATTGAATCACTGCAGTAGGATGCAGGATGACTTGGACCAAATTTCTAGGTGCTGTGAGTAATGGAAGCTAGCTCCAAACGTAGAAAAAATTTAAGGTGATGCAGATAAGTAGGAGAAACAATCCCGTAATGTTCGAATGCAGCATTAGTAGTGTTCTGCTCGTCAGAGTCGCGTCAATTAAATACCTAGGCGCAACGCTGCAAAGCGATATGAAATGGAACAATCATATAAGGAGAGTTACGGGGAAGACGGATGATCGACCTCGGTTTATTGTGAGAATTTTGGGAAGATGTGATTCGTCTCTATAGGAGACCGCATATAAAACGCTTGTTTCGAGTATAGATCAAGTGTTTGTTATCCCCACCAGATCGCCGGCCGCGGTGGCCGAGGGGACTGAGGCGCTCCAGTCACGGTCTGCACGGCCACTACGGTCGGGGGTTCGAATCCCCCCTCGGGCATGGTTATTTGTGCCGTCCTTAGTCATAGCTAGTTCATAAGTAGTTTGTAAGTTTAGGGACTGATGACCCCGTAGTTAAGTCCCATAAGTTCTACAAACATTTGAACATTTTTCCCCCACCAGATCGGTTTAAAGGAAGATGTAGAAGCAATTGAGAGGCGTGCCGCTAGGTTTGTTACTGTTAAGTTCGATCAATGCGGGAGTGTTACTGACAAGGAGACCACTTGGGTATCGGATTTTAGAATTTCTTCATATTTATGGTACGTGAGGTTCAGAACTTAAATTACAATCAGCCAAAGCCATTCGATGCAACTCTCAAAAATTCTCGAAAAAAATCGACTCGTAGTTTTGTAAATTACACGTAAGTACCAGAAATAAAAACGGTTTCAGTATATATTGGTATAGCTCAGGTGGCAACGTTGTGGCTTCGCAGCCATAGAATCGAAAGTTCGAATCGAGGTATAATTATTTTCTTCTTCCGAACTCAGTTGTATAAAACATTTTGGGATCTCTAACTCCACGCCTCGTGTCAGTTTTTGTTTATGTGTATGTAGAGGAGGTGAACACCTAATCGTCACCTAAAACGATGGTTGAGTAGGTCAACTGCTTGGAAAGCCATTAGTAGCTATGTAGATGACTTTCCAGAAACAGCGTCCTAGCTCTTCACAAACTTAACAAACAAATACTACTGTCGTCAACTAATAGTGAAACCATACTGTAAAAAGGTAAATTATATTTATTTCATTGAAACAATCATTATTAACAAGCTATTATAAAATATAGAAAATTAAGAATATTCAAAAACTTGTGAATTTTTGTAAAATTAACATTAGATATTGAAATTGCGTAAGTATTTGAACACAAAGGAAAAAATACAAAACCTGCTCCAGCAGGCTTCGAATCACAGACCCTATGGCTGCCAGGCCACAACGCTACCAGCTGAGCTACACCAACAGACGCGAGTATGGTTTTAAATATTGCTACTTACGTGTACTTGCAAAACTTCAAAGGCGATTTTCCGATAATTTTTGATAGTTGTGTCGAATGGCTTTGACTGATTGATATTTGTGTTCAGAACTTTACATACCATAAGTATAAAAAATTCTAAAATCCGATACCGGTGTGGTTTCCTTGTGAGTTGCTTTGGGAACTCAAATGGGAGTCGCTTGAGGAAATGCGACTTCTACAAGAAATTTATAGGGCTGGAATTTGAAGCGGGCTGCAGTAAGATGTTACTGCCTCCAACCTAAATTCATGTAAAGATCACAAAGATAAGATCAGAGAGATTAGGGCTCGTACAGATGCATGCAAGTATTCGATTTTCCCTCGTTGTGCGTGGGAGTGGAACAGAAAGCAAGTAACTAGCAGTATACTGGGAACCCTCCGCCACGCATTTTTGGGTAGATTGCGCGTTATGTATGTAGATGTAAAAGTACTGGCGTCGTCAAGGAGTATAAATGAAATCAAATGGTTTGCCAATTTTGTATTATTGTGAATAATATGTAATGCATAGCTTAATGTTTCACACTATTAATGCTTCACTCCATTTCAAAGTTCTTCTTCTTGTACTTTGAGAGCTGCCTGGTGATAAATATTCGTTATGCTAGAACATATTCTCTGCTGTAGTGTTAGGGTAATGTACATGAAGTCTAACTTTATCCCTTCTTCTCTTATGTCAATTAAGAAATATTTAACTTATTCTTTAACGTTTCACACTTTTTACATATCACACCATTTCTATTTCTTTTTATTTGTATTGGCTGTTTGACGGCAGGTTGGTGAAGATATTGTAGGTGTATTGATAACACTGATTCAGTAACAGTATGATGTAAATGAAATGAAACTCTTCTAACTAATCTCTAATCTAAAGTTTAGTGTTCCTCAGTATCAATTTTTCACCCTGTTGCTATTTCTTTTACTTTCATATGGCAGTATGTTGGCACGCTGATGATGAAGTATTTACCGGGCTGAAAGCAGACCCATCTGCAGTATCAGTGTGATGTAAATGAAATCTGACGGCATGCCAACTTTCTTTTCTCTGTAACTAATCTATAATTCTTTCTTAAATGTTTGACACTATTAATGTACATCTACATCTACATACGTACTCCGCAATTCACCGTACGGTGCGTGGCGGAGGGTACACTGTAACACTACTAGGTATTTTCTTTCTTATTCCACTCCCAAATTGAACGAGGAAAAAAAGAATGCCTATACGCCTCCGCACGACCCCTAATTTCTCTTATCTTGTCTTTGTGATCTTTACGCGAAATCTAAGTAGGCGGCAGCAAGATCGTACTAAACTCAGCTTCAAATTCCGGCCCTCTAAATTTACTTAACAGAAATTCACGAAAAGAACGTCGTCTTTCTTCCAGCGATCCCCAATTGAGTTGCCGGAGCATTTCCGTGGCACTCGCGCATTGGTCGAACCTACCGGTAACAAATCTAGCTGCTCGCCTCTGAACCGCCTCTATGTCTTCCTTTAAACTGATCTGCTGCGGGCCCCAAACACTTGAGCAATACTCAAGACGTGGTCGTACAAGCGTTTTATACACGGCCTCCTTTACAGGTGAAGTACATCTTCCCAAAATTATCCCAATAAATGTATCACTGCTCTTCGATATTCTTTGAAACCTGATATTTTGAGGGCAGGCTGGAGATAATACATTAGTTGTACTCTGTGTTATTATCACAATGATATACATGAAATGTGATTGTTAGTTTTGTTACCTCTCCTATCAAATCTCTCATTCTGCTGTGCGTTTTCCAGGTTTTTACATATCACTCCACTTCTCTATGACTGTAATCCTACTATAAGTTTGACAAGAAGCTGGTGACGATATTGCAGTCTTACTGACGTATTGAATGGATCCACTTTGCTGCAGTATTAGTTTGATTTAAATGAAAGATAACAGCCTTTTATTTTTTGCTGTTCTAAGTAATACATAAACCATTCGTTAAGGTTTCACTGCATTGCCTTATCATCCTGCTTCTGTATCTTTAGTATCCTACTTCAACTGTGATAGAAGGCTAGTATTGATATTGATACATGAAAGCAGATACTCTCCTGCATTATTACTGTGTTGTAAATGAAATTAAATGTTCAGCCAGTTCTTTTATTTCTTCTAAGTAATGAAACCTGAAGGCCCATTCAAACGCTTCGATTTTAGAAATGGTTAAGATCAATTTGAATCAAAATGTTCAAGTTTTTGTAATGTTATGAAACGAAACTGCAGGGTTTTTCAGTCTCTAGAATTACAAACTACTTGAACCTACTTATGCTGAAGGCAACAAAAACATCCTTGCACAGTTTGAATCTTATTTCAAAACAGTATACAAAGGATAAATTTGTACTAGGTGGTACCTCTCAACGTACCCTCTACCCTCGAAATGTTAACAAAAATACATGCTCAGAACTGGTGGGAAGCATAAAGCATTATCCGTGTGTGTTTCGAATGCATTTTCCAAATGCTATCTGGACCAATCGCTTTATGAACCCACTAGAATCGTAAATAATTGTGAAATCAAACTTGGATTACTAGCAATAAATAATCTGGAGCAAATAAAAAAATCAAAACATTTACAGGGAAAAATGAACACAAATCTGTCGAAACGAGACTGAATATCGAAATTCCCAAATCCACCAATATTCAATAAATCATACGGGTACATCAATTTAAAATAACAGATTAAAATGCGCTACGCTTTATTGAATGAAATTGTGCAGACTATAGAAACTAACAATGACAGTATAGATCATATGTGGTTTACATTCATAGAAATATTGTCGACAGCAATTGGGAGAGTACGTCTACATAAATATTCTTTAAGGCACTTTGAAGCGCATAGCTCACGGAAAAAAGGAACACCTAAATCATTCAGTTTTCGATCTGATTTCTCTTATTTTACTTTGATGATCATATCTCCCTACGTACGTGGGTGCTAAAAAAATATTTTCCCGTTCGGAAGAGAAAGTTGGCGAAAGAAATTTCGCCAATAGATGTCGTCGCAATGTATAACGCCTTTCTTTTAATGATTTCCACTCCAACTCTTGCATCATTTCCGTGACAATCTCTCCCCTATAACGCGATAATACAAAACGAGTTGCCGTTCTCTGAGCTTTCTCTAAATTGTTTGTCAGTCCCACTTGATGGGGAACCCGCAATGCGCAGCAGTACTCGAAAATAGGACGTACAAGTGTGGTGTAGGCTTTTTTTTAGGTATTTAGTTGAATTTACTGCTTGCAGTTTTGACTGATTTGTCGTGTAAATGGAATTTAACTAATTTCATTTAGTGGTCATATGGATGACTTCACGCTTCTCATTATTAAGGGTTAATTGTCATAATTTGCACCATGCTAATATCTAACTTATTTTTCAGTTGCATTTGATCTTCTGGTGACATTACTAACCGATAAATGACAGTATCATCTGCGAACAGTTTAAGAAAGTTACTGAGATTGCCTTCTAAATCGTTTATAAAAATAACGGTCGGAGCTCCATAACAATTCCCATAGGAACGCCAGATATCACTTCCTTTCTAGTCGATTGACCTTCCGTCAATCACCACGTACTGTGTCCTGTGACAGGAAATCACGAATCCAATCGCACAACTGGGCGATATTCCATAAGCACGCAATTTGATCAAAAACGCTTGTAATACCAACTAAATTGAGAAAATAGTGGGCTGCTTCCCCGTGGTACATGAAGAAGATCACTGTTGCAGAAGCAAAGAAAAATGCATACAAAAAATGGAACAGACTCTAAACAGATTGGCAAGCTTTTACGGCAACTCGAAATGTAGCGTCGTCTTCAAAATGAGACGTTTATATTAATTTCCACAACGAAACTCTGTCTCGTAATTAAGTAGAAAATCAAAAGAAATTTCTATTCATATACAATGTACACTTGTGGTAGTGGACAATCAATACTTTCACTACGCGATAGGAGTGGCGTTGGAATGGAAGACAGTGCTGCTAAAGCAGATTCGCTAAACACAGATTTCCGAAATTCCTTCATTAAAGATGACGAAGCAAATATTCCATAACTGGAACAAATAACAGCTGCCAGCAGCCATGAATTATAAGTAAGTATCCTTGCATCAATGAATCTACGGAAATCTCTTAACAAAGGCCAAACTTCCGGTCCAGATTGTGTACTAATTAAGTTCCTTTAAGGGTATGCTGATGCAATAGCTCAATACCTGTTTATTACATAAAATTTCTCGCTCAGATGAAGATCGATATCCATAGCTGAAAAGTTGTAGAAAGAAGGGCCGTTCGTTTCGTATTGTCACGATACAGGGAAGACAGGGTTACGGAAATGATACAGGAATCATTACAACAACGGCGCTTATCGCTGCGGCGTGGGCTACTTACGGAACTCAATCGCCAACATTCTCCTCCGAATGCGAAAATATATTGTTGACTCCCACTTACATAGGTATAAATGATCATCAGAATAAAATACGAGAAATCAGAGCTCGAACGGAGAGATTCAGGTGTTCTTTCTTCCCGCGTGGTATTCGAGAATGGAATGGGAGATAAATAGTATAACGGTGGTTCGATGAACCCTCTGCCAGGCACTTAAATGTGATTTGCAGAGTATCCCATGTAGATTTATTGCTATTGCGCAGTAATATAACAAAGGATCGTTCTTTCTACGTAAACGCAGTACTTTGTACTAGTTTAAATTGAGGCCCAACTGCCATTCCCTTCACCATGCGTTAAACCTGCAGATGCTCCTGCATTTGCATTTTTGCAACGTCTCGGCGTACTGCATCATCTGTTAAACGCCTCATTGAACTTAGGATATTATCTACGTAGTCATTTATGTACATTGTAAAAAGCAACGGGCCCCTGGGGCTTGCCTGAGATCACTTTGACGTTTCTCCGTTGAGACTGGCATGCTGCGTTTTGTTAGCTAGAACGCTTGAATCCAGTCTTACAGTTGGTCATATATCTCATATGCTCGCAGTTTGTTCTAGACTTGCGCGTAATAGTTCTCGATCGGGAGCACTCACTTTAGTTCGCGGGTCTGCCGCGAACTAGTTCCTTCTTTTAGTTCGTCCGCTCCCAGTGACGGCTGAGTGGCGTGGTCTGCGCATGCAGGTCGAGGGAGAAGTTCCCCCACCTAGCTGCTTCATGCGCTTGCCGCTTGAGCCGCTAACGATATCACGTAAACCAAAAGAAACAGTTTGTGGATGATTTTTTCGGTTAAAGTGTAGAGTTATTTCCATATCTTGGCATTATGGAAGCTTTTAGTCAGATACTGCAGAATAGTTCAAAGCAGAAAGTTTGTAGCACTGAATTATATAATCTAGCAGGCCGACGCTAACCTCCAAAAGGCTCTCATCAGCAGAAGGCAAACACGTGATTTTTGATTCTGTTCGCGACCTATCGTGCATAATTTAGTTCGCGACCTATCACGCATGACCTATCGCGCATATTTTAGTTCGCGACCTATCGCGCATATTATAGTTCGCGACCTATCGCGCATATTTTAGTTCGCGACCTATCACGCATATTTTAGTTCGTGACCTATCCCGTATATTTGAGTTCGCGACCGGTAGCTCTCCATTTAGTTCACAGCTCGCCCGCGAAGTAGGTCGCTGTTTTTAGTTCGTCCGCTCGTTTTGGCTTTTGCTACCGCTTCTAAAACTACAGCTGAGTTGCATCTCAGCTCGAAATGACGGCAACAGGCAGAAGGGAATCACGCGATTCTGCGCACTCTCGCGTCCTCTCGCTGTTGCCCGTCAGTCTTCGGAAAAGGAGCGGAGGAACTAAAATGTCATACTTTTCCGAGGACTCTTCCAATTCTGGCTGACAGGACAGTGCACAAAAGTTTTTTGTTCAGAATCATCAGTTGTATCACTCCTAAAGCGTGTACCTTTTCTCCTGACTCACGTTGCATATTACAAATCTGGCAGTCTGCCTATTATACCCCTCTTAAAAAAGAGGGATCTGCGAACAAGTTCAAGTAGTTCGCCTGTGGGAGCGCTCTTCCGAACTAGTTCGTTCGCGAACTACCCAAGACTAGTTTGTTCATCAAGCGACGGTGCGGAACGGTGCCGAATGCAATGCAGAGGTCAAGAAGCACGGCATCTCCTGCCCTTTGGATCTCGTGGGTGAATAGCGCAAGTTGTGTTTCAGATGATCGTTGCTTTTGTGAACCACGTTGTTTCTACAAAGGAGATTTCCGGTACCCAGAAATGACTTAATATTCGAACATAAAAATGTTCAAAATTGTGTAACTGAGAGACGTCAATGATAAAGGCCTATAGTTTTGGGCATCTGTTCTGTAGACCCATCATGTAAACGCGAATGCTTTGCGCCATTTTCGTAAATTGGGGAACACGTCGCTTCTCAGAGATCTTGGATAACATTGATGCTAGAAAGGGGTAAGTTCCTCCTCAAACTATGTGTAAAATCGAACTGGTATCCCATCAGTTCCAGCGGCTGTTCCTCTGTTCATCAATTTCAGTGGTTTTCTATCCCATTGACACTTATTTCAATATCTGCCATTTTGTCATTTGTGCGATGGTTTAGAGGAGTCCTCATTGTCAACACCATTATGGACACAGAGAGTCTAGTTTCGATCAGTTTACCGATTTGACGTTGGACCAAAATTTCTTAGTATTTTGGGAACTCACCTGAGGTTCCGCACGCTCGTCGTCCGATTTGGGCAGAGGTGCAAGAATGGCGTCCGATCCGCAGTCCATATCTTCGACCTTGTTCATTTCCGGGGTCGTCATAGGTGGGAGGCAGGATGGGGCCACTGACAGAGCAAACTCTTGACGGACGACGGTCCGCCACACCCTTCGCAGTAAAAGCGTCCTCTCTTGCTGACATCGCGCACTCGACTGTCTGTAGCGTAGCCATTGACGACTTCAGCCCTCGCTGAACTGAAGGAGGGAGACTTATACCCTCAAGGTACATCGGAGTTGACAGCACGGTTGTGCTTTGCCTCCAGAAGCAATTTCGAGCAGGTTCGACTTCATTTGTGATTGTCTTCAGGGTGTCCAGGTTCGTGTTAACTTCGCGATCCTAAGTGAGGAAAAGATGGGGCCAACGAGTTTTGGCGTGGCGCTGGATCTGATGGCCCAGCGCTCGAAGTTGCCTGTTGGTGGACTGCGCAGCCTTCGCATAGAAAGACCGCGCAGACCGTTTGATGTAGTCCCTGAGGTAGCGGACCTCAGCAAGGACGTGGAGATGGTCCCAGGGGAAACGACGCAGCAGGTGCAGAGCCGGACGGAACGCAAGATTCTGTAGAGACTGCATTTGCTTGAGGTGCATGTCAGCAGTTGAACCCCAGACAACAGAGGCGTACACTAGGAGGGGGCAGATGAGTGCTTTGTAAAGGCATATACAGAGGAGAAGCCTCCCCTAAACCACTGTCCTACGCTCCCCTCGTAGTTCCGTAAGATGCTAGCAGATGTCAGGCGGTTCCCTGGCTTAGGGTGCCTCTCGCACGTCAGGCGGTAGCGTGGAGGGGAGGCTGAGGGGAGCGCTCGTGCCGCCTGCCACGAGGCCACGGCTGTGTCCGGCTTGCTGGCGTTTGAGGGGAGGTGGTGGTGGGGACAGCCGCTACCTGTCGCCTTCTCTGGCCATTTTAAAGGGCTGCTTCTGGCCGCAGCGCCATCATGGGACACCTTACGGAACTGCTGGAAACCCTCCCTCCCCGCACCCCTGAGCGTAGGACCGGGCCCTTACGGAGGTTTCCCGTCTGTATATATTTGTCTGTGGTAAAGGGTAACACCAAGGCGGGACGGGAGGAGGGAGCTAGGATTTAGGTGGGGGTCGAGTTGGAGGAGGCGGGATCAGGCCTTGTTGCGAACGTCGCGGAGATGCTGGTTCCATGTTAGCCGACGATCGACAGTGACGCCGAGGACGACTTCGGCACATCGACACCCCTTTATATAGAACACGCGCGAAGCATACGCAAGCGTGCAAACCGCGTGTGCGCTACATTTGACAAACTCAAGCGCCCTCTGCAGAGCGGCCTATCTGCGCGTGCGCTGTGTTTACTAACAGTGCGGTCAGACGTTACTCGCTATAACTTAACCAAATTATCCAAAAATCTTGACTTTCTCGTCGTGTTTTAATAAGAACTAATAAAAGATTCTAGGCTGTACTAAACTGAAATCCTGCATCCCTGTTGATGAGGTGGTCAGCTGTACGAATATCTACTGATACCTTAACGATGCGATCCCAAAAACGAAGTGGGGAATAAAATTTGTGTCTTTTCATAAAACATTCGATGTCCTGTATTCAGACAGTGTTATGCAATTGCCGACTTCTGCGTTTGACGTAGGCGTGTATGATGCTTATGTTCGTCACAGAGTTCTCCTACTGTGCGACATATCTGGCCTATGTATGCCACCCCACTTCGAGAAGGCATTTTATATACTCCATGTTTCCTCAAGCCATGATCATCCTTGACTGAACTCAATTAGTTCCTCAGTTTTGAAGATGATCTAAACACACACAAAATGTCATACTTTTCAGAGGACTCTTCCAATTCTGGCTGACAGGACGGGCCACAAAAGTTTTTTGTTCATAATCACCCGTTGTATCACTCCTAAAAGGATGTACCTTTTCTCCTGACTCACGTTGCATATTAGAAATCTGGCAGTCTGCCCATTTTACCCCTCTTACAAAGTCTATTCGTTAATGTTAAACAATATTAACGTACCAGTCCATTTCTATTTTTGAAAACATACTGGATATTCTCGCTGTACTGAAGGCAGATACTCGGCTATACTATCAGTATGTCTGTAAATGAGACATAGTGATAGTATAGCCGAGTATTTACAGACGAATGGAAAAACTTGTGGAATCTGACCTCGGGGAAGATCAGTTTGGATTTATGAGAAATGTAGTAACACGGGAGGCAGGTCTCACATTACGACTTATCTTAGAAGATAGGCTAAGGAAAGGGAAACCTACGCTTTTAGCGTTTGTCAATTTGGAGAAAGCTTTTGACAATGTAAACTGGAATACACTCTTCCAAATTCTGAAGGCATCAAGGGTGAAATATAGGGAGCGAAGAGTTATATTCAACCTATACAAAAACCAGACAGCGGTTATTAGAGTCGAAGGGCAAGAAAGGGACGCAGAGGTTGGGAAGGGAGTAAGACAGGGTTGTAGCCTTTCCCCAATGTTGTTCAATCTGTACATTGAGCAGGCAGTGAAGGAATGGAAGGAGAAATTTGGAGAGGGCATTAAAGTGCAGGGAAAAGAAATAAAAAGTTTGCGGTTTGCCGATGACATAGTAATTCTGTCAGAGACTGCAAAAGATCTGGAAGAGGAATTGAATGGGATGGACTGTGTCTTCAAAGAAGATATAAGATGAACATTAAGAAGAGTAAAACGAATGTAATCGAATGCAATGTCAGAAAATCAGACGATGCTGAAGGAATTAGATTAAGTAATGAGACAATAAAAGTCGTAAATGAATTTTATTATTTTGGGTAGCAAGATAACTTCTGATGGCCGAAGTAAAGAAGCTATAAAATGCAAAATGGCTTTGGGAAGAAAAGCGTTTCTAAAGAAGCGAAACTTGTTAACATCCAATATTAATTTAGGAAGTCCTTTCTGAAAGCATTTGTCTGGAGTGCAGCATTGTATGGGAATGAAACGTGGACGATAAGGAGATCAGATAAAAAGTTGATAGAAGCTTTTGAAATGTGGTGCTACAGACGAATGATGAAAATTAGATGGGTAGATCACGTAACCAATGAGGAGGTGCTTAACCGAATCGGAGAGAAAAGGAGTTTCTGGCATATCCTGACTAATAGAAGGGATATGTTGGTTGGACACATTCTGAGACATCAAGGAATTGTCAATTTAGCATTAGAAGGAAGCGTGTGGGGTAAAAATCGTAGAGGGAGACCGCGGGACGAATATAGTAAGCAGATTCAAAAGGATGTAGGTTGCCGAACGTATTCTCAGATGACGAGACTTGCACAGGACAGGGTATCATGGAGAGCTGCATCAAACCAGACTGCGGACTGAAGACCACAACAACAACTATCAATGATACAAATGAAACATGACGGTCTGCTTGACCCGTTACTCTCGTAACCGACTTAAAAATCATTATTTCTTTTTTCCCAGTATCAAAGTATGACTGAAATTCTATGTATTTGGAATCCTACTGTCAGTCTGAAGGAACACTGGTGATCACTGTACTGAAAATAGATAGACGGTTCTATTATCATTACAATCTAAATTAAATTTTACGGTTTTTTTATGGTTTCTTACGTTTTACAGAATCAACGTAACATTCCATTTACTTATTTAGAATACTACTGTAAGCGTGATGACAAGCTGGCGATGACCTTGTCTCTTTGTAGAAAATGCTTTCAGCAATCCGTCGAAAATATTTTGTTCATTCAGATCTAGATTTCGAGCACTGTGTAATCACTATCAATACTCAAAACAAACAGTTAAAACATGTAAAACATTTCGACCTACATGTAGGACGTTACTTTCATACTAATGAACGTAACCTCCAATATGGAGGTTGAAATGTTTTACATGTTATAACTGTTTGTTTTGAGCATTGATAATGATTACACAGTGCTCAAGTCTAGATATGAATAAACAAAATATTTACGACTGATTGCTGAAAAAGTTTCTAAAAGTAAAAATAAAATAAAAACAGTCTTTGAGCAGACGTCCCACAACGGAATCAAGCCTGATCTTGTCCATATCTGAAAGCAGATAATCTGCTCCAGTTTCAGTATGATGTAAATGATACGTGACTGACAGTCTCACTGTCTGACAGACTGTATTTTTTTTTTATCCTTCCAAATTGATCTGAGATTCTAAGATTCTATCATTATGCCTCACGGTATTAACGTATTATGTCATTTCTATATAATTGGAAACCGCAAGTGTATGCTGCGCTGCAGTGTCATTATGATGTAAATGAAAAGTGACTGACTGTCTCACTGTCTGGCTGTTTTTGTCCTCCCAAATTAATCTGTGATTCTATCATTAATGTATCATGGTATTAGCATGTCATTTCATGTCTATGTCTTTGAAAACCTACATGCTGCATGACGGCAGGCTGGTGATGATATTGGCGGGCTGCTGAAAGGAGTCACTGTGCTACTCTTTCGGTATGATGCAAATGAAATCTGATGGTCTGCATGCTTTTCTGCGTGGCATAAATAATCTCTAATTTGTCATCACCACATCACAGCAATAACATATCACTCCATTTACACAGCTTTGATTACCTATTGTACCTATTGACAGATAAAAGACACGCTGATGATGTTATATTCACTGTACTGAAAGCAATTGCTGCATGCGTTATTAGACTGTTGTTTGCGTGCTTTTTTATCACACATAAATGATTGCAATTGCTGACATTATTGTTACTTTTATATGCCTGTTGTATCTTACTGGTAATCTGAAAAGAGAATGAAGTCGGTATATTCGCAGTACTGAAAGTAGACACACTCCTCCATTGTCGGTATGATGAAAATTAAATCTGACGGCCTATTCTGAAATCTCTCACATATAATATTTAATTCAATCGTCTACGCTTCACAATTTTAACGTTTTATTCTATGTGAATGTCTTCGGAAACACTCTAGAAGTTTGATGGCAGTCTGGTAATAATATTGGCTGGTTACTGAGGGAGATCCTATGCTGCAGTATCCGTATGATGTAAATAAAATCTGATGGCATGTCTGTTATGTTTCTCTTCTAACTAATCCATAATTCATTCATTAACGTTTCACTTTAATTAACTGTCACTCCATCTCTTTGTATATGGAATCCTTGTGATTATTTGACGGCAGGACGTACATAAATGTCCGCGTGATTCAAGCCGTCACGTCTTGGATTGCGAGGCTACTCCCTCTGGAAGCTCGAATCCTCCTCCCTAGGGCATGGGTGTGCGTGTGTTGTCCTTAGCTTAAGTTAGTTAAAGTAGTTAGTAAGTTTTGAGAAAAATGACCTACGCAGTTTGCTCCCTTATGTTTCCAAACGATTGAATATTTGAAGGTAGGCTGATGATGACTGTGTCACTATCTGAAAGCAGGCATTCTGCTGCAGTGTCAGCATGATATAAATGAAATCTGGTGGTCTGCCTGTGACGTTATCCCTATTAACTAACAAATAACGAATCGTCGATGTTTTACCGTATCTACGTAAGATCTATGTATGACCTCTTCTCTAAGTACCTAACTGGTACTTTGATGGCAGGAAGGTGATGATGTCGCTGCACTCAATGAAGACACACGGCTGTGGTATCAGTATCATCTGACGAATGCCGTTTTTTGTTGGACATCCTAATTACTATAAAACCCATTCATTAAGGGATTGTATTCGCTAACACTCTGATGCATTAGCAAAATGATAGAAATGAAATATGAAAGTCAACGTGTTTTATTTTTTTTTACCCTTTCAAAATTATTTCTATTGCAATCGTTACTGTTTCATTGTATTATAGTATCATTCCTTTTGTATGCATCGGCAAATCTGAAAGTAGTTTAACGTTTGGAGGGCGATGATATTGGCGCTCTGATGCATTAGCATAATGATGGAAATATAATCTGAAAGTCAACGTGTTTTACTATTATTTTTTTATTTTTTCAAAATTATTTCTATACATTCGTTACTGTTCCATTGTATTAAAGTATCATTCCTTTCATAGTCATCTGCAAATCTGAAAGTAGTTTGACGTTTTGAGGGCGATGATATTCACGGCCTACCGAAAAGCAGCCAGTCGGCTGTACAACAAATATGATGTAAATAAAATCTTCTGCTTCGCAAGTTTTTATATGCCATAACTAATCTGTAATTTATTTGTCAAATTTACAAAATGAATGACATATCACGCCATTGGTTGTTGCTATTTGACGGCAGGACGCACAGGAATATCCGCCCGATTTGGAAACGTAGATGCAGTTTGAAGGGAAGACGTTGTACTGACAATAGACCCTTGGCTGCATTGTCGGTGTGATTTAAAGAAATCTGAGGTTTTACCTTTTATTTTTTCTCTCCTAAGTAAACTATAATTTAAATTAACGTAATGTCTGACATTAATTGCCAATGGGTAAAGCCGAAAATGTGTACCCATCCGGGATTTGCATCCAGGTCTCTTGCTTTCTAGGCAATTGCGCTGACTCCTACGCCACTGGGATCACAGCATTCAGCATAACTACACGGACTACTCAAGCACATCTCCCGTCAGATACTTAATGTCACCGTTTCCTTGCCCATTTTTACTGAAATTCTCAGTTTTGTCTCATTTTAGGTAACGGCAGTAACACTAAAAGTGGGCCTTTGCGATCGCCTTTTAACACCTCGAAATTTAAATAAACGTAATGGCTTAAGCGTTCATCTGACACGAAAATTGAATAACTTTATTTGTGTAGGATAAGGGTCTCTACAACTTTGCTCTCTTATGTTTTTCTCATATCTAGCATTGTTTCAGAGATATTTGCAAGCTGCGGTGTAGTAGCCGAGCGGTCTAAAGCGTCTCGCTGCGGAACGCGCGGTTGATCGCCTTCGAGGTTCGAGTCCTCCCTGGGGCATAGGTGTGTGTGTTGTCCTTAGGTTAGTTTGTCTTAGTTTAAGTAGTTTGTAAGCTACGGACTGATGACCACGCAGTTTGGTCCGATAGATTTACAAACATTTGAACATTTTGATATTTGCAAAAATAACGGCGATTTGACAATGTCTGACTGTCCGTATTGTGTTCCCACTTTTTAAGTTGAACCGTTCTACCGATCGACAGCAAATTTTACTGACATAATTGTTGGCCGCCAAAGACCAGAACCTCCCTTTTACAAATATTTCGGACTAAAATACATTAGTAAAGCTAAAAAAAGGCCGTTTGTAATGGCCTTTTGACAGCAGGAAATGTAATTACAAATAAACCGTTTATCTGACACGAAAATTGAATAAAAGAATTTTTAGAGGAGAAAATGCTCTACAACTTTGCTCTGTTATGTTTCAGAGATATTTGCAAAAATAACCGCGATTTGACAGCGTCATTTGATTTTACGTAAACCAGGCGCTCGGAGATTGATTTATTTAAATGACACAAATGTATATTTAACAAAACTGATACATATAGGCTTTTAATAGGAGGGATGTGGCTGATGCTATTTTTGTAAATTATCAATCTTTGGTTTTAGTTTTGTAAGGTTTAATTTTAAAACTTTCTTTCAGTTATTTCCAGCCTCTTTCTACTATTTGTAAGAAGTGCTGTAACTTCTTTCTACCAGGTATGAAGTTGGGAATGCTATGAAAAACTTTCTTGCGATAGTCCACAATAAAGGGTAATAACAAGTATGTTTCTCTGGAGTTGGAATTGCTGATATCCATTTTTAACTGGACCGTAAGTTCTTCATTAATGCTTTTTACGATGAGTTCTTCTTGAAGCGCGACATCAGTCTTTTCCACATCATATAATCCACTGCGGTATTTACATACTAAGAACATCTTCAAACCTCTTTTCAAAGTCCTCGTGAAGGACATGTAAATTCTGAACGTAGGTTGAAACATCATCATCCTCACTGTTTCTCTGTGACAAATTGGGAAACTGCGAAAATTCGTGCCGCCCAATGTTTTCCTTCATTACCTTCATTCTACGGAGAAAAGCTGAAATGATGGACTTCCTTTTTATGAAATTTAGACTGTCACCTTGTAACTGCAAGTTAACTTCATTAAATTTAGCATGCAAATCTGTTATATAAGCAATGTTTGTTTTCCAATTAATTAAATTTTCTTTTCAAATGGGATCTTTAGCATCAAAAAACACTAAAATATTCTCAAAAAGTGATAAAAATCTTGTCAGACACGAACCTTTCGACAGCCTGCGTACTTCAATGTGAAGAAGCAATTGATCAAAGTTTTCGTCATTTTCTTCACATAACTGCGCAAATAACCTTGTATTTAATACATTGGTTCGAAGTTTGTGTATTGCGTTGTCACAAACTGAATAGATTGATGCAACCTACCACTTCGATCTTTATCAACGAAATGTTGTCGACGGATGACCAGTGCACTGCAAAGACTCCTGGTACGTTTTCTCTTAAATGCCTTACAAATCCACTATAGCGCCCAAACATTGCAGATGCTCCATCTACTGCCACTGATTTTATAATTGATAAAGAAATCGCTTTTTCCTCGTAATTATCTTTCGAGACATTAAATATGGATTCTCCTTTCGTGTCTGTAGTCACACTTCTCGCGAAGAGCAGTTCTTCACGGATTCTTTGGTCCATAACGAAACGAACATATGCAAGAAATAAGGCTTCATTGTCAGGCAAAATTGAATCATCCAGCTGTATGTAGAATTGGTTAAATTTCAAATAATTACACAAGGCGCTTTCAATATCATCACTCATTTCATCAATACGTCTTTGAGCCGTGTTGTTGCTCAAAGGTATTCTTCTGAGTGTATCGTGGGTAGGTTTGTGTAAAACAGTTTTTAAATCCTCTTCAATGGCTGGCAAAAGTAGCTGCTCTCCTACAGTATACGGATTTCCAGATTTTGTTATAAGCAGTGAGATATTTTACGACGCTCGCAAACCATCATCATCTCGTTGTGACGTTGAAGCGGACATACTGTCCACTGTTGGGTCTTTTTTGAAGTTTTTCTTGAAGTGTTTGAAAGTACTTCAAAACTTTATCTGTTTTATCAGGATGACACCTTTCCTGATGATCCTCCAACTTGAATCATTGCTTAACGCTCTGTTGCATAAAAGGCACATAGGAAGTCGTCTGATACAACAAAATTTCAAATAATCACCGCTGTGCTGTTTACACTTCTTTTTAGGTTTGGCCATATTTAGAATCAGTTACTTGTAGCCAAAATTACTCTATTCAGGGACATATGATAAGACAAGGCAATTAAAATCAAGCCTGTCATCCTCAAGTTCTATGTTTAAAGTTTCATGTCTACAACAATAGGACATCGGTGTAAAATTTCTACAGACTGGACAAGAAACTAATCTAATAAAAGCTTGTATGTAAATAATTGACGTACTTTTCACCGATACTCCTACCAACGTGACACTGATTAAATTGTATGGTACGTAGCTAGTCGGTTCATAGGTTCTCTCTATTCTGTTTCGACAGAAGTGCTGCAGATTTCGGATAGTTGTAGACAGGGTTGTCAACCCGCATGGAGTGGGACGTCTCGTTTCTACAGCTCAAATAAAGCGTCCCACGATATGTCTGCGGGACGCTAATTGTTTTTCTCTCGTTTCCGTACATTTTGAAGCCGGTCCCGCTGTTCTGTCAAGCCCTTCACGGAAATTTTTTGGATTCCCACATAGCTTCTGGCTCTATGGCTTTCCGTGAATAAAACACTAGTTGCGACGTCTTCATTCTTTGTGTCCGGCCGGTGCCAACCCCAGACACAAAGCACAGAACCTTGCGGATATATCAATTGCGAAGTGACTCTTGTACTACATCGCATGCAATATAATCCAAAAGTCACTCGAAGTAGGTCGTACAACCGCCATTCTCAGCATTTTAAAAGTAGTTCAACTGCCTCTTCTGCCTATAATGAGTATAAAGATGCTCTATGATGTTTGCACTCCCACAGATAAAACACAGATGGCAGCTTCTGTCACTACTTTTGGGTCTTGGCGGGAAAGGATTACAGAGAACACGGTGTCCGCACTTTAAAAGGTCACACATCACAAAGGGCCTCGACTGCAGTCTGCTACATGCATATTTATTTTCAAGAGCTTATTGTCCATATCATGGCAAAAAGTATAGCTTCACTGTCGAGATAAAAGAGTTACAGCAAATAAAACATTCCTTGGGTAAGTGAATGAGTACTAGACTAGGTGTCAGTCGAGATACTCGTCAATTCTAGGATTTTTAATCATCATATGTCACTTGTTTCAAATATATCATTCTCTGCTGAAGCAATAATTTAATCGAATCGCTATTTACGAAACTAAAAACAAGAAAGATATCTTTTTTAGATAAAACTTTCTCATTTCAGTATATAAACATTCAGTATAAACCTTCTCATTTAAGTACGTAATAATAATTTCGAGTGGCTCGGTGGCCTAGTGCAAGTCTTTCAATTGGACGCCACTTCAGCGATTTGCATGTCCCTAACCTATTCCAGCTATTCAAACGGGAAAAGGAAACCTACAGTTTAACATGGAATCCGAACCACGAGTTATTTCTGGGGACTCATAACTTTGTTGAGAATGAAGTATAGGTTAATACGCAGACTGAAAAATACCATGATTCGACCGGGTTTTGAACACGAGACCCTTCGGTTTCCAGTAAAGCGCATCAACTGTAGACCATCAGGAGTATATAAAAAAGGCCATCTACCTATGTTTCTTTGGCTGCTCTTTCAAATATAGTAAATCAGTTTAATTCTGTGCAGTAGGAACTCATACACAAAATGCAGAAAAGCTGAAGAAGCACACATTCACCCAGTCCACAACATGTTAAAATATCCCTTAATGAATGGTGAAACATTTGCTGTCCCTTCAAAGGGAATGTCCGATACTCGTCCCACTCCTCTGAGAAGGGCAAGGGGTAGTAGTTCATGTAGTGGAGCTATGAAAACAATAAATAAGGTAGCTGATGCTAGTGGAAAACATGTGCCTCCCAGCCAAAACCAAAAGAAAAACATCTGTCTACGAGCCTGCAGCAAGAGATGAAAAATACAGAATTCGTATATTCTCTTCCTTAGCCAGGAAAGCTAACAGTGACATGCAAAGGATCAAGCTTCAGCATGTAATAAGAATTCTGAAAATTGGTTGCAACCTTCCTAAATGTGAGCCACTATCGCAGACCCCATATACAACAAATAGACCCTTGCGGGTCTATATAGACCACTTTGGGGGTCGCGGGTCTAGCCGCTTCACAGATACACCTCTGATTTGGTTACACTTATGGTTTCGCTATCTGCATCGTTGAGGCACGCAAGCCTCCCCACCTCATTTCTTAGTCGTCTGTACTCCATTTTGCCTGTTTCATTTACTGCATTTTTATATTTTCTCCTTTCATCGATTAAATTTAGTATCTCCTGTGATATCCAATTGTGTAGTATATGATATGTGATTATCTGCCTAATGTGTAATTCATTTACTAATGTTTAATATTATTGTCGTATCATTCTGACGATACCAATTCAGAATTCTGCTGGCATTGTGAAGGAAGGTTTGTTTATATATTGATACTTTTATGGACACGCCCTGCTACAGTATTCGTAAACTGAGAAGGAAATTAAATGGTCTGCCCAATTGTTATAACTGTGAATATTCTGTAATGCATTGCTTAATTTATCACACTGTCACCCTATTTCAATATAATTCTTCTAATACTTTGAGGGCAGCCTGGTGTAATGCAGGGTGAATCACCTAACACTTGCACCGCAAATATTGCGGAAACGGAAAGTGTGATTGATGTTCGGTTTTCACAGAATGGATTGGTAGTCAGGGGTTCGTATTTTTAGTCATCAAACAAATTGGTAATATTGCTTAGAAAGTGTATTTTTATACAAACATACAGTTTTTTTTAAAATGGAACAATGTTTTTTTTTCCTATCATGTAATTGAATTGTTGACACCAGCTGTGTACAAAGAATTTTGAATGACATTTTTATCACATTTAGTTTAGCAGCTACAACCGTTTTAAGTTTCGGTGGCGGAGGCTGCGATAGCGTAGCTAACTGGCCGAGTGGGTAGCCCGTGGGGCACGGCCCACTGTCTCGTAACCACCAGCCAGTCAGCTACACTGACGTAGCCTCCGCGCCCAAAGCTTTCAGTGGCTGTAGCTGCCAAACTAAAGGGTATAAAAATGTCATCCAAAATTCTTTGTACACAGCTGGTGTCAAAAGTTCCATAGCAGAATAGAAATAACCATTGTTCCAATTGAAAAATTGTATCTTTGCATAAAAAATATACTTTCTAGTTGTTTTTACAATCTTTTTATTGGCTAACAATACGAGTCCTTGACTGCAAAATCCATTCTGTGAAAACCGCACATCAGTAGCACTTTCCGTTTCCGAAATATTTGCAGTGCAGGTGTTAGGTGATTCACCCTGTATATTCCTTATGCTACAGCACATATTCCGCTACAGTGTCAATATAATGTCCATGAAGTCTAACTTTCTGGATGATCTTTTGTGTCATCTAGTAAATATCTCACTTATTCGTTAACGTTTCACACATTTTACAAATCACTCCATTTCTCTTTCTTTTCAATTCTACAGACTGTTTGATGGAAAGTTGGTGATGATATTGTACGTGTATTGAAAAGTCTAGTTGAGTAAGAGTGTGTTGTTTCTGTTGTTGTATTTTAAGTGTGGAGACTGATTTGATGCAGCTCTTCACGTATACAGTAGGGCTGAATGTCCTCGCGACTGCAGCTACTGAAAAGGCTGCTCTACTTCTTCAGGAACGACACGTTTATGTGGCGTCTCCACAGATACACCTCTGCTGTCATTGTACCTACAGTACAGCCGTCTGTATTGCTGAGGCACGCAAGCCTCCCCAGCTCAGTAACGTGTGTGGTTCATGGGGGTGGTAAGAGTATGATGTAAATGAAATCAAATGTTGTGCCTGATATTTTAATTTTGCAAACTAATCTCTAATTTAAAGTTTACTTTGCCATTCTATTGACATATTACCCTGCCGCTATTTCTCTAACATTCTTATGGCAGTTTTACGGCATGCTAATGATGAATTATTCACGGGACTGATGCAGACCCACCTGCAGTATCAGTATCACGTGAAATCTGACGGCATGCCAGTTTTTTTTTTATCCCTGCAACTAATCTGTGATTCGTTTTTTAATATTTTTCTCTATTAACGGATAGCTTCACTTCTGTAGTCATGAAATCTTTCTGGGCGTTTGAAGGCATGACAGATGTAGCTCGTTCGTTACACTGAAAGCATACTCTCTGTGGCATAATGAATATGGTGTACACAGAATGTGATGATCTTGTCTTGTTACCTCGACTATCAATTCTAAAATTCATTCGTTTGTTTTAGTTTTTATTTATCAATCAACTTTTCTGTGTGTTTAATCCTACTGGAAGTTTGAGGAAAAGCTGGTGACAATAGGGGGGCCTTACTTATATACATTTTGCAGGCACTTTGGCGCAGAATCAGTATGATTTAAATAAAACCTGACGATCTGTCATTATTTGAGTTTTAATTTCTAAACCATTCGTTAATGTCTTGCAGTATTACGTTAATCACCTTGGTTCTATATCTTTCGTGTCCTTTCGTGTCGAACGTTCCTTTCAATTTATCTTCCAGGTCCTACGCTGTCTGTGACAAAATTACAAAGTCATCATGAAACGCATTCTTTTTTCCTCCATCCTGAACTTTCATTTTATGCATTTTTCCTAGCTTTCCTTCACAGCTAGCTCAATGTACAGAGAGGCCTACAAACCCATGCTTCCCTTTCATGCCATCCGACTCTTAAAGTGCTGTTTGTTTTTTGTACAAGTTGTAAATAATATTCCGCTCCCTGTATTGTACGGCCGCTACCTTCAGAATTTGAAAGCGTGTATTACATTCAACATTGTCAAATTCTTTCTACAAATACAAAACTTTACATTTAGATTTGCGTTTCCTTAATGTATCTTCTAATATAAGTCGTACTGTATTCCCTTGCGAGTTCCAACATTTCTTCTAAATCCAAACTGATTGTCCCCGAGGTTGGCTTGTACCAATTTTTCTCCTGCATGCTGATGATGAAGTATTCACCTGACTGAAAGCAGCCCCACCTGCAGTATCAGCAGGATGTAAGTGAAATCTAATGGCATGCAATTTTTTTTATCCCTGCAGCTAATCTGCGTTTTGTTTTTTAACGTATCCTTTCATTTGTGTATACTTGGAATCTTTCTGGTCTTTTAGGACTGAGTAGAGATAGTACATTAGCCATACTGTGGCACTATCACTGTGATATACATCTAATGTGATGGTCTCTTTGTGTTGTTACCTCTACTATCAATTCTCTAAATTATTCGAATGTTTTACAGTTTTTACCTATCACTCCGTTTCCCTAGATCTTTAATCCTGATTGATTGATTGATTGATTTTCTCAGGGAGGCCAAAACAGTCTTGATCCAACCCGCCACTGCCCGCACCGAAACTAAGTTTATTGTGCGGTATCGCTCCCTGTATATCTAGTAAAGCCAACCAGTTCCCTTGAACAGTGCAAAGAGTTCCTTTACCAGTTCTTTGTTAGACACAATTTCTTCGGGTCTGGTTGTCCCAAATGTTCTGGGCCTTTTACTCTCCAATGCAATGCATTCGAATATAGATGTGATGCAGTTTCATCACCGTCATCACAGATCCAACATTTAGGGTCCTCTTCTGTTCTTCCCATTGTATGTAGGTGTTTTTTTTTTTAATTTCCATGGCCTGTCAGCAATCCAACCATATCTCTCCTGTTCAGGCCCAGGATTTCAGAGCTTCTTTTAAAACATGGCTTTGGCATCATTACCTTGCCATGTTTTTGTTGATAGACTTTGGTCCAATATTCTACGTGCTGTCTTCTGAGCCAGTTACGTAGCTCCAATTTGATCATTGCCTTGGTGATTGTCAGGACAGGTTCCGGTCCAATAAATGGAATCTCTGCCCCCAACCTGGCTAATCTGTCGGCATGTTCGTTGCCACTGATCCCCGAATGGCCAGGGACCCACAATAGGTTTACCCTATTGCTTTCCCCTAGGTCCACCAGAACCCTGTGACATTATGCAACAATTTTAGATCTTGTTGCAGGAGCTGCCAGTGATCTCAGGGCTGCCTGTCTGTCTGAATAGATATAGATGATACGGTCTTTGTAGCACCTACGCAAATTCTGCTCCACACACGCCCTCTTGGCAGTGATTTCGGCCTGGAATACTGAGGCCAGTTTCCCTGGAGAGATGACACTCTCCAGTCTTGGCTGCACAGTTTTTTTCGTATCACTCCGTTTCTCTAGATCTTTAATCCTAATGAAACTTTGAGGAAAAGCAGGTGACGGTATGAAGGCCTTACCTGTAACTTTTAGAAGGTGCTCTGCCGCAGTATCAGTATGATTTAATTATAACCTGAAAATCTGTTTTCTTTTCCCACAATAATTTCCCATAATAATTTATTAATGTCTTACAATATTCTCTTTTCCACCTTGGTTCTATATCATTCGTATCCTACGGTAACTGTGATAGAAAGCTGATATTGATTTTCCTACCTGCTAGCGGAGACACTTCTGCAACATTAGTATGCTGTATATGAAATTGATTTATATTCGGTTTTAATCCTTTTCTCAGTTTGACAGCGGGATAGTGATTATATTGTCATTGGAAGGATATTTGGATTACAGACGTACTGCTGTATTATCATTAGGATGTCTATGTAATCTAATGGCCCTCTGTCTTAAATGAGCGGTGGAAAAATATTCAAGGACACAAAATGTCGCAAGGTTTATAAAACAAACTTGTGGGGCCATCATTCCCTAGAATTACAAATTACGTAAATTGGAAAAAAATGTTGAATTGCTTAAAGTAACCTATGCTAAGGGCAACGCATTCACCGATGCCAGAGGGAGGACTGGAACCTCCGACGGCAAGCCACTGCGACCTCCGCAGCAAGGCGCCTTATAACGCTCGGCCACTCCACCGCGCCGGCCGCGGTGGCCGAGGGGACTGAGGCGCTCCAGTCACGGTCTGCACGGTCACTACGGTCGGGGGTTCGAATCCCCCCTCGGGCATGCATATTTGTGCCGTCCTTAGTCTTAGCTGGTTCATAAGTAGTTTGTAAGCTTAGGGACTGATGACCCCGTAGTTAAGTCCCATAAGTTCTACAAACATTTGAACACTCCACCGCGGCTACGTAATTTAACTATCGCTGAGGACAACACACACGCCTATGCCAGGTTTGAATCAAATTTCAAGAAAGTATATAGAGTTTACATTTCTAATTGGTGATGACTCAAGTACCTGTACCATCGCTTGTTAGCAAAAATCAATGCTCAGAACCGGTTGCAAGCATAAAACGATGTACGCAGGTGTATTGAATGAATTCTCCTATTACTATCTTCACCAATTAGTTGATCAACCCACATGAACCGTAAATGGTTGTAAAATCAAACTTGATCTTCTAGCAACAAATAATCGGGTGTTACCACATAGCATAAAAATAGTACAAGGATAACTGAAGAGAGATTTAACGTGTTCTTGTTTTGGTCTTCAGTCCGCAGACTGGTTTGATGCAGCTCTCCACGCTAACCTGTCCTGTCCAAGTCTCTTCATCTGAGAATACTTTCGGCAACCTACATCCCTTTGAATCTGCTTACTGTATTCCTCCCTCGGTCTCCCTCTACGATTTTTGCCGGCCGCGGTGGCCGTGAGGACAGAGGCGCTCCAGTCACGGTCTGCACGGCCACTACGGTCGGGGGTTCGAATCCCCCTCGGGCATGGATATTTGTGCCGTCTTTAGTATAAGGTAGTTTATAAGTAGTTTGTAAGTTTAGGGACTGATGACCCCGTAGTTAAGTCTCATAAGCTTAACAAACATTTGAACTTTTTTTCTACGATTTTTACCCCACACACTTCCTTTTAATGCTACGTTGACTATTCCTTGAGGTCTCAGGATGTGTCCTACCAATCTGTCCCTTCTCTTAGTCAGAATACGCCAGAAATTCCTTTTCTCCCCAATTCTATGGAGCACCTCCTCATTAGTTATGTGACCTCCCCATCTAATTTTCATCATTCGTCTGTAGCACCACATTTCAAAAGCCTTCTATAATATTTTTGTCAGAACTCCTTATTGTCCACGCTTCACTACCATACAATGCTACACTCCAGACAAATGCCTTCAGAAAGGACTTCCTAACATTTAAACTAATATTGGATGTCAACAAGTTTCGTTTCTTCAGAAACTCTTTTCTTCCCATAGCCATTCAGCATTTTATATCTTCTTTACTTCGCCCATCAGAAGTTATCTTGCTACCCAAGTAACAAAACTCGTCTACTACTTTTATTGCCTCATTACCTAATTTAATTCCTTCAGCATTGCCTGATTTTCTGACGCTACATTCCATTATCCTTATTTTACTCTTGTTGATATTCATCTTATAACCTCTTTTCAAGACACTGTCCATCCCATTCAATTGCTCTTCCAGATCCTTTGCGGTCTCTGACAGGATTACTATGTCATCGGCAAACCGCAAAGTTTTTATTTCTTCTCCCTGAACTTTAATTCCCTCTCCAAATTTCTCCTTGCATTCCTTCACTGCTTGTCCAATGTACAGATTAAACAATGCTGGCGAAAGGCTACAACCCTGTCTTACTCCCTTCCCAACCTCTGTGTTCCTTTCATGCCCTTCGACTCTAATAACCGCTGTTTGGTTCTTGTATAACTTGAGTATAACTCTTCGCTCCCTATATTTTACCCCTGCCACTTTCAGAATTTGAAACAGTGTATTCCAGTCGACATTGTCAAAAGCTTTCTTCAAATCTACAAACGCTAAAAACTTATGTTTGCCTTTACTTAGCCTATCTTCTAAGATAAGTCGTAATGTGAGTATTGCCTCCCGTGTTCCAACATTTCTCCTAAATCCAAATTGATCTTCTCCAAGGTCGGATTCCACCAGGTTTTCCATTCGTCTGTAAATTATTCGTGTCAGTATTTTGCAACCATGACTTATCAAACTAATAGTTATGTAATTTTCACATTTGTCTGCACTTGATTTCTTTGGAATTTTAATTACTATATTCTGCTTGAAGTCGGAGGGTCTTTCTCCTGTCTCATATATATTGCGTACTAGGTGGAACAATTTCTTCATGACTGGCTCCCCTAACGATATCAGCAGTTCAGACGGGATGTAATCTATTCCAGGGGCCTTGTTTCTACTCAAATCTTTAAGTGCTCTGTCAAATTCTTCTCGCAGTATAGTATCTCCTCTCTCATCCTCTTCTACATCATCTTCCATTTCTAGAATACTGCTTTCAAGTTTATTTCCTTTGTATAGACCTTCTATATATTCCTTCCACCTTTCAGCTTTCCCATCTTTGCTTAAGACTGGTTTTCCATCCGAATTCTTGATATTCATACCGCTGCTTTTCTTGTCTCCAAATGTCTGTCTTATTTTCCTGTAGGCGGTATATATCTTTCCCCTATTTATACAATCTTCTACGGTCTTGCATTTCTCCTCAAGCCACTCCCACTTAGCCAGTCTGCACTTCCTGTCAATCTCATTTTTCAGACGTCTTTACTCCCTTTTGCCTTCTTCGTTTGCTGAACTTTTATATTTTCTCCTCTCATCAATAAAGTTCAGTATATCCTGTGTTATCCAGGGATTTCTATTAGGCCTTGTCCTTCTGCCTATATGATCCTCTGCAGCCTTCACTACCCTATCTCTCAGAGGCTACCCATTCTTCTTCTACTGTATTACTTTCCCCTGTTTCAGCCAATCCTTCCGTAATGCTCCCTCTGAAACCCCCCACCACCTCTAGTTCCTTCAATTTGTCCAGGTTCCATCTCCTAACTTTTCTACCTTTCTGCAGTCTCTTGAGTTTTAATCTGAAGTTCATAACCAATAAGTTATGGTCAGAATATATATCTGCCCTTGGATATGTCTTACAGTTTAGAACCTGGTTCCTAAATCTATTCCTTAGCATTATAAAGTCAATCTGGTATCGTCCAGTGTCTTCTGCTGGTCTCTTCCACGTATACAGCCTTCTCTCATGATGTTTAAACCAAGTGTTGGTGATCATTAAATTGTGCTCTTTGCACAGAATTTTACCAATCGATCTCCTCTTTCATTCCTTTTTCCCAGTCCGTATTCACCTACTACATTTCCTTCTCTTCCCTTTCCTACAACCGAGTTCCAGTCCCTCATCACAATCAAGTTTTCATCGCCCTTAATTTTCTGAATAATTTCTTTTATCTCCTCATACATTTGTTTGATATCATCGTCATCGGCAGAGCTAGTTGGCATATACACTTGTACCACTGTAGTCGGTGTTGGTTTTGTGTCTATCTTTACTATGATAATGCGTTCACTACACTGTTCATAGTAACTTACCCGCATTCCTATTTTCTTATTCATTATTAGACCTACTCCTGCGTTACCAGCAACTGATTTTGTATTTATAACCCTGTACTCACCTGACCAGAAATCCTTTTCATCCTCCCACCGAACTTCACTAATCCCTACCATATGTAACTTTAACCTATACATTTCTCTTTTCAGATTTTCTAATTTACCTACGCGATTAAGGGTTAGAACATTCCACGCTCCGATCCGTAGAATGCCTGTCATGTTTTCCTTTATGAAGGCATCCTCCTGAGTAGTCCCCGCCCGGAGATCCGAATGGGGGACTATTTTATCTCCGGAATATTTTACCCAAGAAGACGCCATCATCATATATTCATACAGTAGATCTGCATGTCCTCGGGAAAAGTAACGACTATAGTTTCCCCTTGCTTTCAGCATTTCGCAGTAACTGCATGGCAAAGCCACATTAGCTGATGTTATAAGGCCAGCTCAGTCAATCATCCAGACTGTTGCCCCTGTAACTACTGAAAAGGCTGCTGCCCCTCTTCAGGAACCACACGTTTGTCTGGCCTCTCCACAGATACCCCTCCGCTGTGGTTGCACCTACGGTACGGCTATCTGTATCGTAGAGGCACGCAAGCCACTCCACCTCGGCAATGTCTGTGGTTCATGGGGGTGGAGATTTAACGTAGCGAGATTTAATATCGAAATTATCAAATTAATCAATTTTAAACAAAACATATATCAAGTAAATAGCAGATACAAATTCACTTAACGCTCATTTGAATGAAAGTCTGCAGGCTTTCGAAACTAATAATGAGCGTGTAGATCAGAGCCGGCCGCGGTGACCGAGCGTTCTGCGGCGCGCCAGTCACAGTCTGCACGGCCACTACGGTCGGGGGTTCGAATCCCCCCTCGAGCATGGATGTTTGTGCCGTCCTTAGTATTATCTAGTTCATAAGTAGTTTGTATGTTTAGAGACTGATGACCCCGTAGTTAAGACCCATAAGCTCTACAAACATTTGAACATTTTTTTGTAGATCGGATGTGGCTTACATTCATGGATATAGTGTAGACAGGATCTGAAAGACTTATACCAAGTGCATTGACTAAATAGGGAGTTGTTCACTTGTGGTACATGAAAAAGGTTAGATAACTGTAGCAGTAACAGAGAAAAAGGTTTGCTAAATATAAAAAATCGCCAGGACTGCCAATCTTTTACGAAAATACGTTATGTAACACGGTCATTAATGCGATATGATATATTAGTTTCCACAACGAAACTCTGTCTCGTAATTTTGTAGAAACTCCAGAGAAATTATTATTAGCGGCAATCTAGAATCATTAACTTCATTATGCGACAGGAATGATGCTGCAACAGAAGGTTCTCCTAAAGCCGAATCGGTAAACACAGCTTTCTAAAATTTCTTCACTAAAGAAGACGAAGCAAATACTCCACAATTCGAATTAATAACAGCTTCTAGCAGGTATAAATTAGAAGTAAATACCGTTGGATCAGTGAAGTTACTGAACAAAAGCCAGTCTTCCGGTCCAGATTGCATACCAATTAGATTCCTTTCAGTATCTGGTGTTACAATAGCTCAATACCTCGTTATATAAAACTGCTCGTTCGCGGAGGATCCGTACCCAAAGATGGAAAGTTGCAAAAGTCCCTTCAAAATTCAAGATTAGTAATAGGAGTGATCAGCAACATTACGGGCCCATAACATTGATGTGGATTTGCACCATGAATGTTAGTCATATACTTTTTTCATTGTTATTTGACGTCAAAGAGAATGAACGATTGACCATAGTCAACACGAATTCGAAAAGTATCGTTCGTATGTAAACAGTTAACTCTTTTCTTACATGAAGTGATGAATTCTATCGACAAGGTCTAAGGCGCCTCGCTGCGGAGCGCGCGGTTGCTCGCCGTCGTAGGTTCGAGTCCTCCCTTGGGCATGGGTCCGTTCGTTCGTTCTTAGGTTAGTTTACTTAGTTTAAGCTACCAACTAATGACCACGCAGTTTGGTCCGATAGATCTACAAACATTTGAACATTTGAATTTTCTATCGAGAAGGGATCTCAATGAAATGCTTGTCAAGCTTATGGGACTTAACTACGGGGTCATTAGTCTCTAAACTTACAAACTACTTATGAACTAACTTATACTAAAGGCAGCATAAACTTCCATGCCCGACGGAGAAACCCCCGACGGGGAACGGCCTCGCGCATCGGAGCATAGCGCCTCCATGCGCTCGGCCATTCCGCCGCGGCAAGGGGATCTCAAATAGATTCCATATGTCTAGATTGCTGCAAGGCTTTTGACACTGTAAGTCATAATCAGCTTCTAATCGAATGGCGTGCTTGTAGAATATCCAGCCGATCGCCCCTTGGACATGGGTGTTTGTGTTGTCTTCAGCGTAAGTTAGTTTAAGTTAGTCAAGTAATTAGTGTGTAAGTTTAGCGACTGATAACCACGCAGTTTGGTCGCATAAGACCTCACACACATTTGAACATTTTAGAATATCCACCCAGTTGTGAGATTCGAATCGTGATTTATAAATCTACATCTACAACGACACTCCGCCAGTCACATCACGGTTTGTGGCGAAGTGTACTTTGCTCACCATTGTCATTTCCTCCTACTCAAGTCGCGTATGGTTCGCGGTACAAATACTTGCTTGTATGTTTCCGCATGGGCCCTAAACTCTCTTATAGTATACTTAAAGTCGCTTCGCGAGGTGTATGTAGATTGGAGCAATATGTTGGCCGAATGTTCATAAAAAGTACGGTCTCGAAACTTTGTCAGAATCCCGTACCGCGATACTGCTATTGCGTACTTATATAGCAAAGGATAGTCATTTCTATGTAAACGTAGCACTTTACACTTATTTATGCTGAGGCTCAATTACCAATTCCTACACCATGCGTCAATATGCTGCAGATCTCCTACGTTTCCAGTGTTGAAAACTTCTCCGTAAACTACACCATATGCTAAACGCCTACTTCCGAACTTCCAATGTCATATATATATATGTGAAAGGCAACGGTCCCCTGGGGCTCGCCTGAGATGACTTTAACGTCTGAAGACTTCTCTCCGTTGAGAACGACATGTTGCGTTCTGTTAGCTAGGAGCCCCTCAATCAATTCACACACTTGGTCTGATATTCCATATGATCACAGTTTATTCATCAGGCGACGATGTGGAACGGTATCGAACGCCTTTCAGAAATCAACAAACACGGAATCTACCTGGAGTACTATATCTATCAGTCTTTGGATCTCGTGGCTGAATAGCGTGAGTTGTCTTTCACATGATCATTGCTTTTGGAAACCACGCTGTTCCTACAAAGGAGATTTCCGGTCTCCAGAAATGACAAAATATAGAACATAAAATGTGTTCCAAATTCTATAAATGACAGTTGTCAGTGATATACGTCGATAGTTTTGCGCCTCTTATTCTCTTCTTGTAAACGGGATATACCTGCGCCATTTTACTATCCTTAGGAACACTTCGCTCCTCTAGAGACCTTCAATACGCTGCTGCTAGAAAGGTTTGTTTATTGAGCTTATGGGACTTAACTTCGGGGTCATCAGTCCCTAAACTTACAAACTACTTATGAACTAGCTAATACTAAGGACGGCACAAAATCCAGAGGGGGGATTCTTACCCCCAACCGTACGACCGTAGTGGCCGTGCAGAACGTGACAGGAGCGTCGCAGACCGCTCGGCCACCGCGGCCGGCTGCTAGAAAGGGGACCAGTTTCTTCACAAACCCCGTGTAAAGTCGAATTGGTATCCAATCGGGTCCAGCGCCTTTTCCTTTGTTGATCTATTTCAATTGTTCCTCTATCCCACTGACATTTTTTTTAAATATCTGCCATTTTGTCATTCGTGCGACGGTTCAAGGGAGTCCTCTTTTTCAACACCATTATTTTCACAGAATGTCTGACAAGTCTGTGCATAAAATATTGTTCGCAAAGTCGTTGAACACCGCTCACATGAAGGAAATTACGCTAATTTTTGAACTGTAACTGTTGCTTGTCTGCAAGCTTTTGGTTATGGTTATATTTGTGGCGAATTTCTCTTTCTTTTCTTGGTGGTCTCCTATCTCGATTGTTAAACCACGGTGGATCTTTCCCATCTGTCATAATTTTATTTATTACATACTTAACTAATGTATATTGTTCGGTGCACTTGAATTTCGTCCAAAGTTGATCAGCATTGTCAGTGATAGAGACAAAACTATCTTGTTGATAAGTCAAGTACAATGAAATATGACCCTTTCCGCTTTTGGTAAAGAAGAAGATGCTTCTACCTTTCTTAATATTTCTATTTACAGCTGCAGTCCTTGATGCCTTGCGATGCCTTATGATCGCAGATTACTTAATATACGTTAACTGAATCGAAAAGTTGGGGTCTATTTGTCGTAAGCGGGTCGAACTCCTTATCTCCACAAGTTGCCTCTATATTAAACTCCTTAGACAAAATTTCTAGTTGGTGCGAAGAATGGCAGCTAGCTCTCAATGTAGAAAAATGTAAGGTGATGCGCATGAGTAGGAAAAACAATCCCACAATGTTTGAATTCAGCATTAGTAGTGAGCTTCTTCATGCTGTAGCGTCGTTCAAATATCTAGGCGTAACAATGAAATGGAATGAACATGTAAGGACAGTTGTGAGTAAGGCGGACTGCCGACTTCGGTTTCTTGGGAGAATTTTGGGAATATGTACTTCATCTGTAAAGGAGACCGCGTATAAAACGCTTGTACTACCACGGCTTGATTATTGCTCAAGTGTTTGGGTCCCGCAGCAGATCAGTTTAAAAGAAGACATAGTGGCAGTTCAGAGGCGAGCAGCTAGGTTTGTTACTGGTAGGTTCGACCAATGCGCGAGTGTCACGGAAATGCTCCGGAAACTCAATTGGGGATAGCTGGAGGAAAGACGACGTTCTTTTCGTGAGTTTCTGTCGAGGAAATTTAGGGGGCCGGAATTTGAAGATGAGTGTAATACGATCTTGGTGGCGCCTACTTACATTTCGCGTAGTGATCACAAAGACAAGATAAGGGACATTAGGGCTCGTACGGAGGCATATAGGCATTCTTTTTTCCCCGTTCTATTTGGGAGTGGAATAGGAAAGGAAATGCCTAGTAGTGGTACAGTGTACCCTCCACCACGCACCTTATGGTGGATTGCGGAGTATGTATGTAGATGAAGATGTAGAATAAACCTTTGATTCAGTAAACATCTCCATGTTTCATTTATTCAAATAATTTATTTACAGGAACGTTAAAAAACTTTATTTATAGCATTCCTTTATTATTGAATTTGACATTTTACTGTAAATTTTTTGTTTATTACCAGTAGAATCGTCTACCGAAAGGAAACTTCATATTAATAATTTGAAGGAATTGAATTTACCTAAGGCCTTAATTATAACTTTTAGAGTATTTTAAAATTAAGGTTGTTAATCCACAATTGTTATTTACTTGTCATTGAAACTTTGGCTTTCTTTAAGAATATTTGTCAGTAGCGTCAGCCTTTAAGTTAGGCCTAAGCCTTAATGGGTTTTTCATAATTTTTATTACATTTGTAAGTGTATTAATGTATGATTTAAGTCCTAATCTACTTGTTCCCATGTTCGTTAATTCGTTAACAGAACTCTATTCAACATCATTAAAAAACTTTGACTCATAGAAGTCCGGTATGGTGGTATGGAGTGTGCGAGGCTAAGAAATGCAATGTTGCCCTGGTCGCAGGGAGCCTACACCCATCTCCAACATCCAGCCACGAATTATATTCCTCACGGCTCTAAAAATGTGGACATCGCTTAGGGAAAGAACGTAATTGTGTGGAGGGTATGTAACTGTATCGCAGTGAAACTTCTATAGCGTAATCAGCATAGACATAGCAACACGAGGGCACTTTTTATCCAGAAATATTGTTTCGACTGCGCATCAGAAATAACACTGGGACGCCCTTACACTTCCGACATATGTTTCCGAGCTCTTTGCGATTTCCATAATTTTGAAGCCTGGAAACCAGGGCTCTTCGGACGAGAAGATGCACACCTAGGTACAATAATCGTTCTATAGACGAACTTAAACATTCCCCATGGCGGCACTGAACGTATTGTCTCCTAGGCGCAAAAATATATTAACACTTACGGTGATCACGTTTGAATTTATAAACTGTTAACTTACTTTTTTTCCCATCTGTCTCGTTTTATAGATTTTGGAAGAATTATTATTCTTTACACAAGTTATGTAATCTGAGACAAGAACAGTAAGAATATAAATGCTATCTTCAGTCAATCTGCTAGAAATACGAGGGGGAGTTAGAAAATACGTTTCTCCTGTCGACTGTGGTCAGAGTTTCGTATGAAAGGAAAAAAATGGCACTGTAGTGTTTTACGTCCCTCTTTAGATTTGCCTGTAGTTTTATGATTTTTGAAAACATTTCGTACAAAAATAATAAAAATATAAATAATAAAGAACTATGGACGATACGATTACGACTCTACTATTATGATAATATCTATACACCCAACACGTAATATTCTTTCTGACCATTTTTTACACAAACAAACGAAATTATTTAATATTCCAGTTTAACTTTGAGAAACATACTTTTTTTTGAACTTTTAACTCTTTAAACTATTACTTTAATATCTCTACCACATTTTCATTATCTTTTTCCGTTAAAGTGTCTTCTCCTGTTTTGCTTTGGTAGTTTGTTCTGAGTTTATTTTATTTGTCTGTACTCGTTACGAATTACTATAGCTTGCGTACATTTGGCGTTCCGAAATCAATCACGTCACATGCCTCGCCCGAAACCTTGTCCGAAACTCTCTTTTGCATACGCCATCTTGCTTTGTGTATTTGATGATTTTCTTATTACAACTCAAGCGTTGTCATTTCAAAGCAATGGCGCACTGAAAATTGTCAAAAAGTCGTCGTTCCTAGGACAATGAATTATTATCAAATGTCTAAAATTGCCAAGTTATCAGATAATTCCTGCCATCGATGGTATGAAAATTACGGACTAATCTCGCAGCTGTTCGGCGTAGCGTAATGGGCACCGACTTAGTTTGTGATGCACGAACATGTTAGACGGTGGCTCGAAACTTTCCGGGCGCGGTTACTCAGCGCCCTCGGTATAAGGGTTACCGACGTGGTAGCTCAGAGTGCTCGACGCCCTCTGTAACGAAAAAACTGAGTTAACGACGAAACGATCGAAATAAAACAAGAGCCAACGTCCACAAAGGACAGTTCAAAGCGTTGAACCAATTAAAAGAAAGAAAAAGAATGAGGGCTTAACGCCATCTATAATAAAAAAAACTGAGCAAAACTCTCAACGAACAACCAAGAACGAACATGAACATAAGAGTGCCCAAAACCCTTTTAGCAGGCAAGACGAAAAAAAAAAAAAATGAATTGATAGAGCCTGGTTCTGAACTACCGACCATATGCATCACAACCTCACATGCTGCCCACTACACTATGGCGAGCATTTGTAAAACTATTCCTTAATTCCCGTAATATTGATGGTGGTTGTTAACTGCTAATATGACATTTTAGACACTAGATTATAAATTATCGTACTAAGAACGACGTGTTTTTGTTAATTCTTTAGTGTGCCAGTACTTTGAAGTAACAACGCGTAAGTGATAATAAGTAATAAGAATGTTATAAAATACAAAAAGCAAAACGAGTATGCGAGATAGAGTTCTGGGCGAGGAATGTCAAGTGATATTTCTGAACGTCTGGTTCACGTAAAATCAAGTGACTGTGCCAAATCGCTGTTATTTTTGGAAATATCTCTGAAACGATGCGAGATATGAAAAAAACATAAGAGAGCGAAGTTGTAGAGAACTTTCTCCTATATAAATTCGTTTATTTTATTTTCGTTTAAATTTCATTTTCATTTAAATTTCGAGCTGTCAAAAGTCAATCGCTAAGACCCTCTTTTAGTGTTAATACCGTAACCTAAAGTGGGCCAAAAGTAGAATGATACATTAAAGACATATCTTTATTTTTCTAAATAATGTCGAAGTAAATTGAGACATTTGTCATACCGCTTTATAAGATTCAAAATGCCTCCCAGGAAGAAAGCGGGGCGTTGCATACGGATGAAGCGATGAACGGCGGGTTTGACGTCAGAATTGCTTCCAAAGCGCCTTCTGGCGAGAGTCTTCTTCAAAGCTGGAAACAGATGGAGGTCACTTGATGCGAGATCAGGCCTGTATGGCGGATGGTGTAGGCGCTTCCAACCAGGATCGTTTTGCGTTGTCGTCGCCGAGTGTGGTCTCCCATTGTCATCCAACAGCAGAACGACAGGTTTGAGTCGGCCAGGCCGCTTTTTCCGAAACACCTTTTTCAATTTGGACAGAGTGGCACAGTACCGCGCCGCATTGATGGTTGCATCCTGCAAAAAGTGCAGCAACAAATTCCTCGGGCGTCCCAGAAAACGGTGAGTAGCACTTTACCTGCAGACGCAGTGCTTTTGAACTTCTTTCGTACAGGTGATGACGAATGATTCCACCCCATAACCGTTCTGCGCTTCTTCCGCATGCAACACCGAAATTTTTCCCTGGACGACGTTTTGAAGCTTATAAAGCGGTTTGACAAATGTATCAATGTATTCGAAATTATGTATAAAAACTAAGATCTGTCTTATATTTAATGTCTCATTGTATTTTATTGCCTTTCATACACAACTCTGCCCATAGTCGACGGGGGAAATTTATTTTCCAGCTTCCCCTCGTATTTACTTGAAATGACTGTTATTACAATGTAAATAATCCAAACTAGTATGTGTAATTTTGTTGATAATTGTATAAAATAATTGTGTTGAGACTGGATAAAGGCATATCATCAACACTGAAAAAATTATACTTTTCTCGAAGACATCTAACAAGAGATTCGCTGCTTTCATCTAGACTACAGGTAATTTCACGTTCTCAGAAGGATCAAGTAGCTCTTTATATGATTGTGACATATTTCTCTGTGAGTTATGATCGGTGTCCATAAAAGAAATTTATCATCTACACAATAAAATATTTTTAAATTTGAATGTTGCTGCCAATTTCACACTCAAATCATTTCAGTTTAATTCTGAGACGAGAGAAATTAGTTGCTTCTTTCTTTGAAAGTGCTTTTCGTTTTCTTAGATTCTGTCGAACTTGACAAATGTGTAAAAAAAAACATCCTCATACTCCAGCGATTATGACTTATGCCAAAATCTACTTTTCCCTAGTCGAATTGATCTTTTAACCTCGCTTTCTACTGCAGCACCGAGTGTTGCTAAAATTTAACAAAGGGTAAGTGGCGCAGTAGTTATCACGCAGGATTCTCTGAATGAGAACGTTTTCGACGAGGCGTTGAATGCGTAATAATTCTTCCTCCCGTGATGCACGTTGGATTCCACCCTTCTCTGGTCGCGTGTTTCTAAAAGCTGCTTAGAGCAGTATTCTGATTCCAGAAATGTTCTCGGAAACCATTCACTCCTCCGCAAGCGATAACAGCTTACGCCAGCTCGTACTTTGCCCTGATCACGTGAGCTTGTCAGCCAATCAGAGTGGCTGTCGTCCACTCCGCCCCTCCCTTTTCCACCAATGAGTGAAGGTACGCAAAGTTCCATTCGGCTCTGGTCACTTGAACCGTCAACCAATAAGAGAAGCCGTGAAATTCGTCTGACTTGTGGGAGTAGCTTTTGAAGAGCAGACGTAGCGTCAGTGCGTGTCGGTAGAGCTAGTCGTTAAGGTGCTGTTGGCTACTTGTTAGAATTTTCGTAGCTGGTACTCTCTGGAAATATTTTACTGTGATTCGTGGTAATTTGACGTTTGAACTGCTGTAGAAGTGGATTTTAATCCTGTCACTATACGGCGATCCATGGCCTCAATTACGTCAGCAACCGAATTGGGGAACGGCAATGCGGTGAGTGACACTGAGCTACGCGCAGATGCAATTTAAAAATTCTTCTTCTGGTATATGAGTTAGCAGCTTTTAGAGCATCTACTGAATTGGACGATGTAGATTCCAATCAAATAGAATATACGCTTAGTGAGCATTTCCATCACTGTATTTTCCGGCAATATTGAAGTATTCCGTGTTCACTGTCCGATCGTACACGGTACTTTTTCATTGTGATATGAAAAGTACTTACCTAGTAAAGATATTCTCCGTACATCAGTGAAAATGTGATGCCGAAGAAAATTTACATCTTGGATCAATGTTTTTCTGATTATAGGCCGTTGACGTGACATTGGAGGTTGTTTTTTGCGTACTTAATGTTATGAGAAAATTTGCTTTCTTACCTATAGGCAAAACTTCCCTACTAGTACTCGTATTACATGGTGAAGTGCTGCTGGTGGTGAAACGTGATGAATTTATCATGTCTTGAATTTTGTTCCGTTCCCAGTAATGATATGGAGTTCCATTGTCCACGAGGCGATAAGCTGATTTGTCCAATAGAAATATATACATAATTCATCTACTTTTTGAATATTGTGAAGTTTTCTTTTTTAAAAAGCTGATTTGTTTGTTATTTTTGGAAATGATAACTGCGTTTTCACTTTATAACTTCCATACCCATTAAAAACGTTTCTTGCTCAAAAATGTTCAAATGTTTGTAAATCTATCGGACCAAACTGCGTGGTCATCAGTCCGTAGCTTACAAACTACTTAAACATAGGTAAACTAACCTACGGACAACATACACATCCAGGCCCCAGGGAGGACTCGAACCTCCACGGCGAGCAACCGCGCGCTCCGCAGCGAGACGCTTTAGACCGCTCGGCTACTCCACCGCGGCACGTTTCTTGCAATTTAAAATCTATATGGGAATAAATTAAATTCTTATTCCCAGGTGCATATCTCAGATAATTTCCTTCCATTTCTACATAGTAGTATATCCAAATCTGGAAATATTTTAGTAGTTTTCCCATTATGTTTAAAAATTAAATTAAGTGAATAGTTATTCGTGTTGTTTTCCCTTTGAGATCATTAAGTGGACCTCTACCTCTCACCAAAAGCTTTTGGCTACGTAACAAGTTGTGATAAAATGAAGCATTTGTCGAATGTTTACTTTGGAGATATTAAGGGTAATTGTCTAATAAGTATTAAGTTCTTTAGTTTAGCAGCAAATTGCGAGAAAATTAAATATCCCTTTCTTTAATACTGTTTCCTGTACAAAATGTTGAAATGTTTGTCAAGCTTATGGGACTTAACTGCGGGGTCATCAGTCACTAAACTTACAAACTACTTATCAACTAACTTATACTAAAGACAGCACAAACATCCATGCCCGAGGGTGGATTCGAACCCCCGGCGGGGAATGGTTTGCTGCACAACGAAACATTGATTTTCACTAGTTTTTTCTAGTTATATCAAGGATATCAAAGATATTGACAATTTGCGTTAGTTTTGTAGGCGATCGTTTATAAACTCCACCCGTAATGTAGATAATGCGTAAAAAGTAATAGGCAATGCATCTAGTCCGTAGGACATTGTCAGTTGAAAAAATATGTTTAACTAAACTTAATTTAACTAAACCTAATTTAAACTAAATTTAATTTATTGACTGCATGTAGAATTTTAGCCTTTTTTATTGTAAAAATATACGACATATTTCTCAAATACTGTAGTTTAAAATATGTGCAATTTCTGGGAGTTAACAAGAAATAATACTATTGTTGTTGTTGATGATGTTGTCGTGATTTTCAGTCCGGAGACTGGTTTGATGCAGTTCTCCACCCTGCTCTATCCTTAGCAAGCCTCTTCACCTCATAAGAACGGCAACCCACAACCATCTGAATCTACTTACTGTATTCGTCTCTTGGTCTCCCTCTGCGATTTTCCTCCAAACACTTCACTGCAATGCTAAATTTACGATTCCTTCATGTCTAAGAATGTGTCGTACCAATCGATTCCTTCTTTTAGTGAAGGCATACCAATAATTCCTTTTCTCCCCAATTCTGTTGAGTACCTCTTCATTAGTTACGCGATCTACCCACCTAATCTTCAGCATTCTTCTGTAGTACCACATTTCAGTAGCCTCTATCGTCTTCCTGTCTAAACTATTTATCGTCCAAGTTTCATATCCGTACAAGGCAACAGTCCACACAAATTCGTTCAGAAAGAAAAGGAAATCTGATTATCTGCCTGTTATTTATGTGGCATTAGTAATCTATAATATATTAACATATCACAGTTATATCATTCCATTGCCACAGAATTGGATCACTTTGAGAATGAAGACACTCTGATGCAGTATCTGAATTATGTGAATGAAACCCTAACTAATCTATTATTCAATACTTACTGTCTAAAAGTATTAACCGTTCTCTCCATTTCTATGTCTTAGGAATCACGTTGCCAGTTTCAAGGCAGAGTAGTAATGATATTGTCACTGTAATCAAAGTATATACTATATTGAATTATCACTAGGATATAAGTGAAATCCTATGCTCTGTTAGTCTCTCCAATTCAACCACTAATCCTTTCGTTAGTGTCTCAATGTATTAACGTCGCACAGTTTTCCATATCTTTGTAAACTTACAGGAGTTTGATGGAAGCTTACGATGATACTGTCGCTGCACTGAAATCAGATTAACTCCTTCATAGTCACTATGATGTTACTGATATCTGAGTGTTTCCAGTGTGTTTATCACTCCTAATCTCCACTTTGGCATTTAATGTTTGTCATTATTAGCATGTCAATCCATTTCTATGTGTTTGGAATCCTGCTGCAACCTTGATAACATTCTGGCAATGACATTGTCGATATACTGAAATCAGCACATTACCACAGTATGATGTACATACAAGTCGATGATGTGCCTCTTTTGTTATCTACAATAACTAAGCTGTAATTCAGTCGTTAATACTTTACGATATTTCAAGTGTCACACAATCTCTAAGTCGTTTGAAACGAACTGGCCGTTTGATGGAATGGTGATGAAGATATTTTAGCTGTACTGAAAGTAGACACACTCCTGCGGCAAAAGTTTGTTGTAAATGAATTCTGATACCATGCCTGATTTGTTATCTCTCGTAAGAAATCGTAAAATTAATGAATAATATTTCGCAGTACAACTTTATCACTCCAATCCCAAGTCTCTGGTATCATGTTGGCTCTATGCAGGGAGGCTGGTGACAAAAATGGCGCTATACAAGAATAAGACACTCCACTGCAGTATCAGTATGATGTATATGTAATCTGGTGCCTAGGCTTTTTTATTATCTCTCATAACTAATCCCAATTTCATTCAATTTTATTTGATGGTATTGATGTGTCACTTAATTTCTGGGTTCCTAGTATCCTTCTGGTAGTATGAAGACAGACTGAAGGCGATATATTCACTGTACTGAATGTATACTCTCTCCTGCATTGTCAGTATGATAAATATGAAATCTGACGGCCTATTCTGTAATCTATCCCAACTAAACTAATTAAATAGTCAATGTTTCACAATATTGACGTATTACTCTATGTGAATGTCTTTAGAAACCCACTGGCAGTTTGATGGCAGTATGGTAATTATATTCGTAGGTTACTGAAGGAGATGCTCTGCTGCTCTGTCAGTACGATGTATATAAAATGTGATGGGATGTTTGTTATCACTTCCAGCTAATCCATAATGCATTGATGGACGTTTCACGCTATTTAATTATCACTCCATTTCTTTGTATATGCAATGCTTGTGGCAGGACGCAAAGGAATGTCCGCGCGATTTAAGGCGTCATGTCTTGGATTGCGAGGTTACTCCCGTCAGAGTCTCGAACCCTCCCTAGGACATGTGTGTGTGTGTGTTGTCCTTAGCCTAAGTCAGTTAAAGTAGTTTGTAAGTTTAGGTATCAATGACCTGTGCAGTTTGCTCCCTTAGGATTACAAACATTTCAATATTTGACGGCAGGCTGATGATGAAGTTGTCACTATCTGAATGCAGACACTCTACTGCAGTATCAGCATGATATAACTGAAATCTGAAGGTCTTCTTTGTTTGTTTTCCCTATTCACTAATCTCTCAAGTGTTCAAATGTTTCTGAAACTATGGGACTTAACTACTGCCGTTACCAGTCCCTAGGCTCACAAACTACTTAAATAACTAGAACTATCCTAAGAACAACACACATACACACACCCATGCCTATTAACTAATCTATAATCTAATCGTCAGTGTTTCACCATATCTATGTATGAGCACCTTTCTAAGTCTTTGTGATCCTACTAATGGTGTGACAGTAGGCAGGTGATGACGTCGCTCCACTTAAGGAAGACACTCTGCTGCGGTATCAGTATCATCTGCCGGCATGCCGTTGTTTTTTGTCCTTTCTAATTAAAATCAAATCCATTAATTAATTAATTCTATTCAAAGCAAACACTGCATTGCCAGAAAGATGGAAATGAAATCTGAAAGTCAAAGTTTTTTTCCTTTTTTTTTTTTACCTTTTCAAAATTATTTTTATTACATTCGTTAATGTTTCGCTGTATTCCAGTATCATTCCTTTTTCCTTTCCTTTTTATGTATCTGAGAAGCTACAAGCTATTTGACATTTGGTGGGTGATAATATTGTTGGGCTACCGAGAGCCGCGAGGAAATAGCTTTGCTCCTTATGGCGCATAGCTGCAGAATGCATGGCTTCTCCCAGTAATAGGTACGAGTGTTCACTCGGGTATGGGTGTGTGTGTTGTCCTTAGCGTAAGTTAGTTTAATAAGTTTTTAAGTCTAGGGACTGATGACCACTGCAGTTTGCTCCCATGGCTTTTACCTACCGAAAGTAGCCAGCCTGCTTTCCTATCAGCACAATGTACATAAAATCTTATGGTTTGCCTGTTTTTTATCTGCCATAGCTAATCTGTGACTCATTTGTCAAATTTACACAATAATGACATATCACTCCATTTCTAAGTCTTTGGAAACGAGGCTGCTGATGATATTGTCGTTGTACTGAAAACAGGCCTACTGCATTATCGGTATGAGTTAAAGAAATCTCACTTTTCGCTGTTCTTTCCTCCTAAATAAACTCTTATTTAAATTTTCGGGATGAATGATACTAATTGCGAATTGGTAAACTTTAAAATTTGTAACTGACCGGTATTCGCACCCGAATCTCATCACAATTGCACGGACTACTCTATCAAGTTCATTTCTATTTATGTTTAATCCTAGTGGGAGTATGTGACAAGGGTGGTGATGATATTGCCGACACTCTGCTGTGGTATCAGTATAATGTAAATGAAATCACACGGTCTGCTAGTTTTGTGATCACTCCTAAATATTCTCTAATACATTATTTACGTTCCTTTTTTTAACGTATTCCTCCATATCAATGAGTTAGGAATTGTTCTGAAATTTTGAAGGCAGCCTTCTGTCACAATGCCAATATGATCCAAAAGCTATATTGACATAGTGATACGGTAATACTCTGAAATATTAGCGAATGAATTAGGGATTATTTAGAAGAGACAAAAAACAGGCAGGCTGTCAGATTTTATTTAAAGTCATACCAATAATGCAGCCGAGTGTCTACTGTCTTTTCTCTGACAATATCATAAACAGCTTGCCATCATACAACTTTAAAAACAAATAAAAACATGTATGAGATATTTATACTGGAAACTATCATTTTGTGCTACATGATCAATATATTGTAAATAAAATCAATGATCACCACATTTTGTTATCTCTTCGGATTAACCTCTAATTAATTAACATAATTATAAAAGGTTGGTTCAAAACACTGAACTCTATTATTTTATGTATTTATCACGAGATATCTTTCGGCGTAAATGCCGCCGTCAGGTGTCTTTCTGAAACAACATTTTCTTTTATCAGTATGTATCCAAGTACTGGATAAATGAATTTACATAACTAAAATTTACAAGTTTCAATTATAAAGTGCAGTACGTACGGTATTTATAGGACTTAACTGCTTCAACTGACTATTTACGATGTGGTATTTTATATTTCATTCACGAATTTTAGCCACTTACCGTATCTGTCAATGCCTCAGAATACTATATGTTTACAAATTTTCCTTTCAAAGAGAAAATATAGAAGTGAACAGATATGGAATAATTTTATTTATTTTTTCTGTGTATGTTATTACTTATACCTACTGACATTTTGCCGGTAGGCTGGTGATGATATTCACAGTACACTGATAGCAGACAATCTGCTGCAATATCAGTATGATGTAGAATGTAGATGATATTTGATGGTCTGCCTGTTTTTACCTCTTCTAAATGCATTCATTACTGTTTCACAGTACAGCCTTCTCACTCTGTTTCTATATCTTTCGAATCCTGCTGGTATTATGCAAAAGGCTGGTATTAATGTTGACTCCTGAAAGCAGCCTCTCTGTTCCAGTATCAGTATATTGCACCTGAAATCAAAGTCGTCTGCCATTCATATCTCTCTTCTAACTGATCTCGATTCGTTACATTTCGTCTTTCTTGTATTAGTGCACTTATATTTCTCTTTGATCCTACTGGCAGTATGACAGGAGCCTGGTAGTGATAGTGTACTGATAACAGACGTTCTGTTGCAGTATCAGCAATATGTCAATGATATCTGACGGTCAGATTTTTACCTTTACCAATTAATCTCTAATTAATCGTCAATATATCTCATTATTATTGAATCAGTCCTCTCTTATACGTTTCGAAACCTACTGACATTGTTTCAGAAGACTGGTATTGATATCGATTTTTGAAAGCAGAAACCCAGTTGCAATAGCAAAATATTATAAATGGAAGCAAACAGTCTGTTACTTTTTCATCTCTTTTAATTAGTCCCTAACTCATTGTGTACGGATTCCCACTATTAACATATCGCTTCATTTCGAGGTGTTTGGACTCTGACTGGAGATTAGAGGGCAGGTTGCTTGACGTATTCGTTATGCTGAATATGCTATCAGTATGAAATCTGAGAGTCGCAATGTTTTGCTACATATCTTTACAAATCTCTAACTCACTCGTTAACGCATGACTGGTTTTACATGTCGTCCATTTCCACTTTCTGTTAAGTCTACTGGCTGTTTAAAGTCAGAGTGGTGAGACTACTTTTGGTGTACTGATGTTCACGCTCTGATGTTATGTCAATACTATGTAAGAGTAATCAGATAGAGTGACACATTTGTTACCTTTTCCAACGAAAATCTAATTTATTGTTTGATTTAACAGGGTATTAACGTATCAGTGTAATGGTAGGCCTTACATCTACAGTTGGCAGTTTGGTGTTAAGCTTGCTACAGTATCATTGTGATATAAATGAAATTGGACGGTCATCCTGTTTTGTTATATCTCCTGAAAGTTATAATCCGTTCATTATCGTTTTTATGTATCAATCCACTACTCTTTGCCTTTAATCTTAATGGCAGTTCGAAGGCAGGCAGTTGATGTTGATGACAGTGTTCTGATAGTAGACATTCACGTGCTGTATCAGTAAGACGTACATGAAATCAGACGGCCAGACATATTTGTTATCTCTACTAAATTATCTATAATTCACAGTTCTGTTCAATAGTTTATAGTTTATGTAATCTAACAATCTTTAGAATATATGTGAACAAATTATCATCATATTTTCATTAACTGCGTTGCCGGGACACGGTTTTCATAAAAATGAGAATATATGTTTACTTACAACATATTTGCGTTAATGTGTTAATGGGATCTGCATTTCTTTTCGTTTGGGAACTAGTTGTCTCTTGACAGTATACTTCGAAAGATATTGCACCCGCACTTAAAGCAGATACTCTGTTGCAGTAACGACGAGATGTTCCTCCAATCAGAGAGTCCGCCTTTTGCGTATCTCTGCAAACTAATATCTATTTCATTTATTAATGTTTTAGGGCTTTAAAGTTATCACTCTATTACTATGTCACTGGAAGCTTACAGGACGATTGGTGGCAATTTGGTCATGGTATTATCACCGCACTGAGTGTAAATGCTGTGCTGCAGTATCGGTATGACGTAAATTAAATTTGCCTGTCTGTGTATTTTTATCCCTGCTAACTAACGTGTAATTCATTGGTTAATTCTTCAGAGTACTAAAGTATGCCCCCATTTGTATATCGCTGGATTCCTGTTGCAGTTGCAAGACAGGTTTGCAATATTATTGCAAAGCAAACACTCTGCTACAGTATTAGTATGATATAAATAAAATCTGATGGGCTATGTTTTTGTCTCTAGTATTTCATCTCAATTTTATTCAAAAATGTTTTATGTTATTAATATGTCTCTCCATTTCTGCGTAATGGCTACCTACTAGCAATTGGAGGCAGACAGAAGGCGATAAATTCGCTACACTGAAGGACACTCACCAACATGGTCAGTTTGATGAAAATGAAATGTGACGGCCTGTTCACTAATCTCACATATATAATCCATAATTCATTCGTTAAAGTTTCAAAATATTAACGTAACACTCCCTGTCTTTGGAACTGTGCTGGCAATTTGATTGCAAACTGGTGATGATATTGGCTGGGTACAGAAAGGAGACACTCTGTTTCACTGTCAGTGTGATGTAAATGAAATCTAATGGTATATCAGATTACTTATCTCTTCCAATATATAATTTATCCGTAACGTTTCACAATCTTCACTTATTACTCCATATTGACGTATTTGAAATCCTTCTAGCAATCCGACGGCAGGCCGCACGGGAATGTCCGAGCGATTTAAGACACAATGTCTTGAATTGCGAGGCTGCTCCCACCGGAGGCTCGAGTCTTACCTAGGGCGTGTGTTTGTGTTGTCCTTAGCGTCAGATTAACTAGATATAAGTTGAGGTATCTATAAATTCAGCAGTTTGCTGATTTAGACGTCCCAACATTTTACGGCAGTCTGAAGATGACTTCGTGTCACTATATGAAGGCAGACACTCTACTGCAGTGTCAGTATGATGAAAATAAAAACTGACAGTTTGCCTCCTTTCTTATCCCTATTACGTAAGATCCAATCCGTCGTTAATATTTCATCGTATCAATGTATGATCTCATTTCTAAATCTTCAGGATAAAACTGATATTATGACGGTAGGATGGTGATTATATAGCTGCTCTACTCAAAGAAGACTCTATTGTTCGTTATCAGTATCATCTCCGTTAATGTTTAACAGTCATTTCTATGTCTCTAGAAACCAACTGGATGATAGTGGAGGTCTCTTAGACTGTTCGCGGATGATGCTGTAACTGTAGCGTAGGCGAGCCAAAGGCTGCGATTAATTGGCAGAGCACTTACAAGATACAACAGTTCTACTAAATAAACTTATTACACTACATTTGCGCGTCCTATTTTCAGGTATTGCTGCGCATTATGGGACGATTTACAGAAAGTTCAGAGAATGGCTGCTCGTTTTGTATTTTTCGCGAATTAGGGAACTATGTGTCACGGAAATGATACAAGAATCATTAAAAGAAATGCGTTATTCGCTGCGGCGAGATCTATCTGGGAAATAGCTTTCACCAACTTTCTATTCCGAATTTGAACATATTTCGTTAGCATCCAAATACATAGGGAAACGTGATCCTCATAATAAAATCAGAAATACCAGATAGAAAACAAAAAGATCTAGGTGTTTCTTTTGCTGCAAGCTATTAGAGAATTTAATTTTGGATAAATATCATAAAAGCGGTCGGAAAAATCCTCTGCCATACACTTCAATGTGATTTGCAGAGTATCTATGTAGATGTAGATGTAGAGCTGTTTTAGGTCATAATGAATCGGTAATTTATTTTTCAAATTTACATCATAAAGCCATATCCCTCCATTTCTACCCTTTGGAAACCTAGTTACAGTTTAAAGGGAGGCTGTTGATGATATTGTCGTTGTGCTGGAAACAGACGGGCTGCGTCATCGGTCTGATTTAGAAGGAACCCGTCTTTTTGTCTATTACTTTTCTTGTCTTCAACAAACTGATTTCTACGTCAATGTTTCCAAATATTAATATATCAGTCCATTTCTGTGAAATCGACTAGCTTCTGAAACATGTTGGTGATTGTAATGTCGCTGCAGCAAATGAGTCAAATCAGATTGTCTAACCCTTAATTGATCTCTTAATATCTTACAGTATCAATGGGACACTACACTATTTCCTTTGAGTACTACTGATCATTCAACAATACGTTTATGAATATATTGTATCTGTATACAAAGCAGACACTCTGTTGCATTAACAGTATGATGTAAATGAAAGCTGAGAGTCTGACGTTTGTTTATCTCTCCTACCTGATATCTAATATACTTTCAATTGTTTCACAGTAATAAGGTACCACCTCTCTTTATGTCCTTGGAAGGCAGTCAGTTGGTAGGTTTTTGATGCTATTGTCGGTGTTCTGAATGAGTAAGTTCTGGTTATGTATCAGTATCACATAAATGAAGTATGTCACTATGTGTGTGGTTTTTTCATCCTTCTAAGTAATATATAATTTACAATTTTAGAAAACATTTTTGGAGAAACAGCAAGTCTTGCTTTTATAAAGCACAGACTCGATCGTAAGAGAACTTATCTAATTTCTATTAGACAACCAGGTTCAGTCTGCTTGTGATACCTTCTCACAGTCGGCTGGCACGGTTGGCCTGAATATGCTCTCACAAGCTGACTGAAATCGGTTGTCTAATGAAAATAAAGAAATCTTCTTGCGATCATGACTGTGTTTTTAAAATATATGGTATCTTATTCATCGGTTAATGCGTCGCAATACTCACCTATCAATCGCAGCTCTATATCTTTGAAACCTACTGGCAGTTTGATGGTAGACTGGCAGTGATATTGTCGCTGTACTTAAGCGAATAATCTGTAACGTTATCATTATCATGTGAATAAAATCTGATGGCCTTTGTGTTTATGTATTTGATTTCAACCCCATTTAATGAACACACGTTTTATGTTATTAATTTATCTCTCCATATCTACGTAATTGGTACCCTACTGGCACTTTGAAGACAGACTGATGAAGAAATATAATATATTTAAAGTACACCTTTTCCAACATAGTCAGTATGATGGAAATGAAATCTGACGGCCTGTTCACTGAAGTATCTAAAATAATCTTTAATTAATGCGTTCAAGTTTCACAGTATTACCGTATCACCCCATGTGCCGGTTGTTGGAAATCTGCTGGTAATGATATTGGCAGGGTACGAAAAAAGGGACTCTGTTTCAATGCCCATACGATGTAAATAAAATCTGATCGTATGTCTCATTAGTTATCTCTTCTAATATATCATGAATTCATTAACGTTTCACACTCATTACGTATCGCTCCATATCTACGTATTTGTAATCCTTTTGGCAATTCAACGGCTGGCCCACGGGAATGTCGACCGATTTACGACACAATCTCTTGGATTCCGAGGCTGGTACCAATGGAGGTTCAAGTCCTACCTAGGGCATGGGTGTGTTTTGTCCTTAGCGTCAGTTCGGTTAGAAAGATATAAGTTGAGATACCAAAGATTTTACACTTATCAATATATGACGGCAGGCTAATGATGACTTTGAGTCACTATCTGAATGCAGACACAGTACTGCAGTATCAGCATGATAAAAATGAAGTCTGAAGGTCTGCCTCATTTATTACCCTAATTAAGTAAGGTCCAGTGCGTCGTTAATGTTTCACAGCTTCAATGTATGACCTCCTTTCTAAGTCTTCGTGATGCAACAGGTATTTAGTCGATAGTATGGTGATGATATTGTCGTTGCAATCTTCTAGTAATTTGATGGCAAGCTAGTGAAGATAATGGCCACGTACGAAAAGAAGAGTGTCTGTTTCATTAGTGTAAGTAGATAAAAGCTGAGATACCTACAACTTCAGCAGATTGCTCCCTTAGAATTTTAGGCGCTCTAAAATTTGACGGCAGGCTGATGATGACGACGTGTCACAATCTGAATGCATACACTCTACTGATGACAGGCTAGTGATGACGTTATCATGATATGGAAAAAGGGACTCTGTTTCAATGACCCTACGATGTAAATAAAATCTGATAGTTTGTCTGATTAGTTATCTCTTCTGATATATCATTAATTAATTAACGTTTCAGACTCATTACCTATCGCTCCATATCTACGTATTTGTAATCCTTTTGGCAATTTGACGGCTGGCCCACGGGACTGTCCGACCGATTTACGACTCAATGTCTTGGTTTCCGAGGCTGGCCGAATGGAGGTTCAAGTCCTACCTAAGGAATGGGTGAGTTTTGTCCTTAGCGTCAGTTAGTTTAAAAAGATATAAGTTGAGATACCTAGGATTTTAGACTTATCAACATATGACGGCAGGCTGATGATGACTTTCGAGTCACTCTCTGAATGCAGACACACTACTACCGTGTCAGCATGATAAAAATGAAGTCTGAAGGTCTGCCTCATTTATTACCCTAATTAAGTAAGTTCCAGTGCGTCGTTAATGTTTCACAGCTTCTATGTATGACCTCCTTTCTAAGTCTTCAGGATGCAAGAGGTATTTAGTGATAGAATGGTGATGATATTGTCGTTTTGTCGTTGCAATCTACTAGTAATTAGATGGCAAGCTAGTGAAGATAATGTCCAGGTACGAAAAGAAGAGTGTCAGTTTCACTAGTGTAAGTAGATACAAGTTGAGGTACCTACAACTTCAGCAGATTGCTCCCTTAGAATTTTAGGCGCTCCAACATTTGACGGCAGGCTGATGATGACGTCGTGTCACTATCTGAATGCAGACACTCTACTGATGGCAGGCAAGTGATGACATTGGCAGGATACGGATAAAGGGACTCTGTTTCAATGCCCGTACGATGTAAATAAAATCTGATGGTATGGCTGATTAGTTATCTCTTCTAATACGAGGCGCGTCCAGAAAGTAAGTTCCGTTTGGTAATAAAATGAAATTTTACACAGATACAGAAGAAATTTTTATTTCCTAAAATTCTACAACTCTTAAACTACTTTTCCACATAACTGCCGAAATTTTGCAGGCATTTGTCATATCGTGGCGCCAGGTTTTGTATACCTTCTTCATAGAAATCTGCCGCCTGTGTCTTCAACCAGTTGGAAACAGTTTCTTTCATCTCATCGTCATTGGTGAAGTGATGACCGCCAAGGAAAGACTTGAGATGTAAGAATAAATGACAGTCGCTAGGAGCGAGGTCAGGGCTGTACGGAGGATGGTCAAACACGTCCCAGCCAAATCCCTGTAGGAGGTTTTTCATCACATTTGCAGTGTGTGGTGAAATTTGGGGGAAGTCCATAGCGAGAGCACTAATTGTAAGCCAAAGTTTTCCTAGATCTTGTCATTAATCGCGTGAACCAGTTCTTCTGTAACCAAAGTTGGACGCCCACTTCGTTCTTCATCGTGCACATCACTACGCCCGCCATTGAACTGTCGGACCCATCTTCTCACCGTCGAATTGCTCTTCGCATTTGGTTCGTAAACATCGCAAATTTGCCGATAAATTTCACTTGGTTTCACTTTCCTCGCAATCAGAAACCGAATCACCGACCTGATATCAGAGGCGGCGGGATTTTCAATCAACGCCGACATTTCAAACAAGCACAACAAAGCGTACGTAACTGACAGCAATCTCCAAATGGCGCACGTTCTTCTCCTTGATACACATCGTCTACAGCGCATGTGCGGAACTGAAATCGCAGCGCTGCAGCGGCGATACTTTGAAATGGAACTTACTTTATGGACGCGCCTCGTATATCATTAATTCATTAACGTTTCACACTCATTACGTATCGCTCCATATCTACGTATTTGTAATCCTTTTGGCAATTTGACGGTAGGCCCACGGGAATGTCCGAGCAATTTAAGACACAATGTCTTGGATTCCGCGGCTGGTCCTAATGGAGGTTCAAGTCCTACCTAGGGCATGGGTGTGTTTTGTCCTTAGCGTCAGTTAGTTTAAGAAGATATAAGTTGAGGTACCTATAACGTCAGCAGTTTGCTCCCTTAGGATTTTAGACTCTTCCACATTTGACGGCGGGCTGATGATGACTTTGCCTCACTATCTGAATGCAGACATTCTACTATAGTATGATAAAAATTAAAACTGACGGTCTGCCTCATTTGTTTTCCCTATTAAGTATTTTCCAGTCCGACGTTAATGTTTTACCGTATCAATGTATGATCTCTTTTGTAAATCTTCGGGAGGCAAAACGTATTTTGACAGTAGGATGCACTCAAAGAAGACTATATGGTGCATTATCATTATCATCTGACGTTAACGATCCACAGTCAGTACTATGACTTAGGGAACTTACCGGCATTTTTATGGCAGGCTGATGATTATATTCGAGGAGTATTGAAATCAGTCACTCTCCAGAACCTGCAGTATGATGTAAATGGAATGACATAGCTGGCCACTATTTTACAACAAATACATAATCTATAAACCATTTGTCAACATTTCATACTAATAAAAACCTAGCTTCATTCTATGCCTGGGGAAACCTACCAGCATATTGACCCTTGGCTGTTCGTGATATTTTCACTGTGCTGAAAGCATATGTTCTGTGTTAGTATCACGCTGATGTATATTGAGGTTGCTTGCTGCCTGTTTTGATATTTCTCGTAACTAATCACCAGTTCATTTATTAATGGCTCACAGTATCAACGTATCCCTCTATTTCCATGTCTCTGGGTTCCTACAGTCAGTTTGATAGCAGTCTTATAATCATACTGGCGGTGTAGGGAAACACTGGTGTTGTATCGGTGAGGTGTAAGTGAAGTCTGACGGCCTGTCACATTTGTTATATCTCCTTTCTAATCAAAAAATCATTCGGTTATCTTTCACATTATTAATGAATCACACCATTTCTGTGTGGCTGGAATTATACAGGCAGTTGTTTGCCATATTGGTGAACATATTATCGCTGATCTAAAAGCAGACACACTGATGTGGTATGAATATGATGTATATGCAAGCTAAAGTTTTGTCAGTTTTGTTACTAGTTTTGAGTAATGCCATCTTCATTAATTAATGTCTCAAAGTAATAAAGCAAATCTCAATTTCAGTTTCTTTGGAATTGTACTGGCAGTTTGCAGGAAGGCTGTTAATGACATTTTCACTGTACAGCATCATACAGTACAGCTGCTCTCTGATGCCCTGTCAGAATAATGGAAATGAAATCTGATAATCAACTTTTTTTTCATATTTACAAAATTGTCTTTATAACAGTATAACGTCAATAAAGCCTGATGGCTTTTATTTTTATCTCTACTATTTAATATCCATTTCATTAAATAAAGTTTTATGGTATTAATGTGTCTCTCCATTTCTACGTAATTGGTACCCTATAGCATTAGATTAGGTGGGTGGATCGCAAAACTAATGAGGAGGTACTGAGCAGAATTGGGGGAATAGGAATTTCTGGCATTCCTTGACTAAAAGAAGCGATCGATTAGTAGGACACATTCTTAGACATCAAGGAATCATTAATTAAGCGTTGGATGGAAGGGTTTGGGGTAAAAACCGCAGATTCAAAAGGATGTAAGTTGCCGAACATATTCTCAGATGCAGAGACTTGCACAAGACAGGGTAGCGTGGAGAGCTGCATCAAACCAGTCTGGGGACTGAAGACCACAACAATGTCGCATATTGAAGACAGACTGAAGACGATATATACTGTACTAAACGTAGACCGTATCCAACATCGCCAGAATGATGTAAATGGCATCTGACGGCCTGTTCACTGAAGTATCAAAAATAATCTTTAATTAATTCGTTAAAGTTTCACAGTATTACCGTATCACCCCATGTGCCGGTTGTTGGAAATCTGCTGGTAATGATATTGGCAGGGTACGAAAAAAGGGACTCTGTTTCAATGCCCATACGATGTAAATAAAATCTGATCGTATGTCTCATTAGTTATCTCTTCTAACATATCATTAATTCATTACCGTTTCACACTCATTACTTATCGCTCCATATCTATATATTTGTAATCCTTTTGGCAATTCGACGGCAGGACCACGGGAATTTCCAAATGATTTACGACACAATGTCTTGGATTCCGAGGATGGTCCTAATGGAGGTTGAAGTCCTACCTAGGGCATGGGTGTGTTTTGTCCTTAGCGTCAGTTAGTTTAAGAAAATATAAGTTGAGATACCTATAACTTCAGCAGTTTGCTCCCTTAGGATTTCAGACTTTTCAACATATGACAGCAGGCTGATGATGACTTTGAGACACTATCTGAATGCAGACACACTATTGCAGTGTCAGTATGATAAAAATAAAGTCTGATGGTCTGCCTCATTTATTATCCATATTAAGTAAGGTCCAATGCGTCGTTAATGTTTCACAGCTTCAATGTATGTCCTCCTTTCAAAAATGTTCAAATGTATGTAAATCTATCGGACCAAACTGCGTGGTCATCAGTCCGTAGCTTGCAAACTACTTAAACCTAGGTAAATTAACCTACGGACAAACACACACACCCATGCCCCAGAGAGGACTCGAACCTCCACGGCGAACAACCGCGCGCTCCGCAGCGAGGTTCTTTAGACCGCTCGGCTACTACACCGTGGCTGTCCTCCTTTCTAAGTCTTCGGGATGCAACAGGTATTTAGTAGATTGGATAGTCAAGATACTGTCATTGCAATCTACTAGTAATTTGATGGCAAGCTAGTGACGATAATGGCTAGATACGAAAAGGAGAGTGTCCGTTTCACTAGTTTAAGTAGATACAACTTGAGGTACCTACAACTTCAGCAGATTGCTCCCTTACAATTTTAAGCGCTCCAACATTTGACGGCTGGCTGATGATGACGTCATTTCACTATCTGAATGCAGACAAACTACTGATTACAGGCTAGTGATGACATTGAGAGGGTACGGAAAAAGAGACTGTTTCAATGCCCGTACGATGTAAATAAAGTCTGAAGGGATTTCTGATTAGTGATCTCTTCTAATGTATCTTTGATGCCGAGGCTGGTCCCAATGGAGGTTCAAGTCCTTCCTAGGGCATGGGTGTGTTTTGTCCTTAGCGTCAGCTAGTTTAAGAAGATATCAGTTGAGATACGTAAAACTTCAGCAGTTTGCTCCCTTAGGATTTTAGACTTTTCAACATATTATGGCAGGCTGATGATGACTTTGAGTCACTATCTGAATGCAGACACACTACTTCAGAGTCAGTATGATAAAAATGAGTCTGATGGTCTGTCTCATTTATTATCCCTATTAAGTAAGGTCCAGTCCGTCGTTAATGTTTCACCGTATCAGTGTATGATCACCAATGCCCGAGGGAGGAGTCGAACCTCCACGGCGAGCAACCGCGCGCTCCGCAGCGTGGTTCTTTAGACCGCTCTGATACTCCACCGCGGCTGTCCTCCTTTCTAAGTCTTCGGGATGCAACAGGTATTTAGTCGATCGGATGGTCAAGATATTGTCAATGCAATCTACTAGTAATTTGATGGCAAGCTAGTGAAGATAATGGCTAGATACGAAAAGGTGAGTGTCCGTTTCGCTAGTTTAAGTAGATACAAGTTGAGGTACCTACAACTTCATCAGATTGCTTCCTTAGAATTTTAGGCGCTCCAACATTTGACGGCAGCTGATGATGACTTTGCGTCACTAACTTAATGCAGACACTACTGCAGTTTCAGTATGATAAAAATGATGTCTGATGGTCTGCCTCATTTGTTATCCCTATTAAGTAACCTCCAATCCCTCGTTAATGTTTCACCATATCAATGTATGACCTTCTCTCTAAGTCTTCGGAATGCAAATTGTACATTGACGGTAGGGTTGTGATTATGTTATCGCCCTCCTGTTCGTTTTCAGGACCATCTAAAGTTTCGGTATGATATAAATCAAAAGTGACTGGTTGCTGGGCTTGTTACTCCTCTTAAAAAAACTAATTAATCACTTAGAGTTTTACATTTTTGCGTATAACACAACTTGTATTTGTTTCTTATCCTACTGGCAGTATGACTGCAGCTTGGCGATAATATTCTTCGTTTACTGATAACAGACACTCTGTTGCTGTATCAGTAATATATCAATGATATCTGACATTCAGTTTTTATGGCTACCAATTAGTCTCTAATTAATCGTTAATGTAATTCTGGATTACCGAAACATACCGCTTTTTTACTTTTAGAAACCTACTGGCATTGTGGCACAAGGCTGGTATTGAAATCGCTTTTAGAAAGCGGAAGCACAAGGCAATATTTGCGTATTATAAATGCAAGTGAACGGTCTGCCTCTTTTCATCTCCTTTTTTCATACTCTAACCGAATCTTTTGAGATATACACTATTAACATATCGCTGCATTTCCAGGTGTTTGGAATCTTTCTTCTGAATAGAGGTCAGGGTGCTTTTGATGTATTCGTTATGCTGAATGCGATAGCAGATTGTTTTCTATATACAGGGTGTTTCACTAAGTGTGTTTGCCTCTGTAACTTATTATAGGTGACGGGAAATTTTAATGCGGTAGGTCAACACAAGAAATGTTACACTTTCTGCGGAGCTATGAACATAGTTTATTGTATGACTGTCCACAGAGTTAGAGCACAAAGATATAATTTTTTAAATAGAATAGTTTTTTCTATCGTGCATTGGAATCGCTGAAACCAGCTGCGTCCAAATCAATTTAAACTACATTCCACCGAGTCAGTGCATTCGGATTTCGTCACCTGACAATGACAATTCGTTTGTTTGCTAAATGTTTCTTGAAATGACTACTTTATACGTCTTCAGATCTGAGAAAAATATCATAATGTCTGTCCGTTTTGTTATCCCTCCTAACCAATCTCTGTTTCATTACTTACTGTTCACTATTATTAAGGTATCACTCTAATGCTATGTCTTCAAAATTCATCAGTACGTATTATGGCAGACTGATGATGAAAGCAGATACTGCTGCAATATAGCTATGATGAAAATGAGATCTGATGGTCTGTCTTTTACGTACTGTCAATTACTAAAACTGAAACTCACTCTTCACTATCACTTTTCACATATCACTATTTCTATGTCATTGGACTTCTTCTGGTGTGTAAGAGCAAGTTACGATTATATATTCAATGAACCGATGTAGATATATACAGGATATTTTACGTAAACCTGATAGTAGAGTCTCATCTGCTGTATCAGTGTAATGTAAGTGAAATCAGAACGTCAATCGATGTAAGCGTAGACCTTTTCGGCGTAGTAATTGAAGATATTATTATGGAATCTGCTGCTGAATAACACCATCAGCTTGACAGTTTCCACCGAGTCAGTGCATTCGGCTTTCGTCACCTGACAATGACAGTTCGTTTGCTAAATGTGTCTTAAAATGACGACTTTATCCGTCTTCAGATCTGAGAAAAATATCATAATTTCTGTCAGTTTTGTTATCCCTCCTAACCAATCTCTGTTTCATTACTTACTGTTCCACATTATTAAGGTATCACTCTAATGCTATGTCTTCAAAATTCATCAGTACGTATTATGGCAGACTGATGATGAAAGCAGATACTGCTGCAATATAGCTATGATGAAAATGAGATCTGATGGTCTGTCTTTTACGTACTGTCAATTACTAAAACTGAAACTCACTCTTCACTATCACTTTTCACATATCACTATTTCTATGTCATTGGACTCCTTCTGGTGTGTAAGAGCAAGTTACGATTATATATTCAATGAACCGATTGACTAACTCCTTCTGATATATATATATATATATAGGATGTTTCACTAAGGGTGTTTGCCTCTGTAACTTATAAAATAATAGGTGACTGGAAATTTTAATGCGGTAGGTCAACACAAGAAATGTTACACTTTCTGCGGAGCTATGAACATACTTTATTGTATCATTTTCGAAAGAGTTACAGCACAAAGATATAATTTTTTAAACGGAACATTAATTTTTTCTATCGTGCATTGGATTCGTTGAAACCAGCTGCGTCCAAATCAATTTAAACTACATTCCTATTACTGTTAGTTTGGGAGCTACAACTCTTCAAAGTTTCAGTGGCAGATACCACACGCTGCACACAATACACGGCTGTGTGGTGGGTGATGGATGTTATGGCGGTGGGAAGTTGATTTACATGAGATGTTCAAATGGGTGTCCATGTTCCTCAATGCATAATTGCAATGTCTGAGGCGCTTCAGTCACGGTCTGCACGGCCACCACGGTCGGGGGTTCGAATCCCCCCTCGGGCATGGATATTTGTGCCGTCCTTAGTTGTAGGTAGTTCATAAGTAGTTTGTAAGTTTAGGGACTGATGACCCCGTAGTTAAGTCCCTTAAGCTTAACAAACATTTGAACATTTGCGGGCCATGAATGAGGACCATGGCGCCCCAACCATCTTCCTGCAAACCTGTTTTTTAGTTCTTCCACAACAGCACGCACAGAATGGGCTGGGTGACCATCGTGCTGCATCCACATATGGACTCTCGTGTGTAGACACACATTTTCAAGGAGACCACCCAAACTGTCGGCTATAAAAGCGCGATATAACTCACCTGACAGTTTACCTGGGAAGTAGTGTGGACCGATGTTTTCATCCCCAAGGATTCCACACCACACGTTAATAGAACACCTATGTTGACGGTCGACAGGTTGTACCCACCGAGGATTGTCTGCGGCCCACTAGTGCATGTTATGGCGATTCACTGCACCATAATTTGTGAACGTGGACTCATCAAAATGTTCAATTTTTTATAGCTTATGGGACTTAACTACGGGGTTATTTGTCCCTAATGTTACAAACTACTTATGAACTAATACTAAGGACGGCACAAATATCCATGCCCGAGGGGGGATTCGAACCCCCGACCTTAGTAGCCGTGCAGACCGTGACTGGAGTGCCTCGGCCACCGCGGCCGGCTATGGACTCATCAGAGAACATAACACTTTGTAAAGACTCCAGCGTGAAATTAAGCATGGCCCACTCACAGAATGTCTCTCTTGCACGGAAATCGTTCCCATGCAGCTCCTGGGTCAATGACAGGCGGTACGGGTGAAACCTGTAGCCGTGTACTATACGCCACACAGATGTGAGACTGACACCAGCGAATGCAGCAATGGCTCGAAAGGTGACATGAGGATCGTGGTGTAGAGCAGCTCCGTCTCCCCACTTCTTGCAGGTCTGATGGTCTGCCTCATTTGTTATCCCTAATATGTAACCTCCAATCCCTTGTTACTGTTTCACCGTATCAATGTATGACCTTCTTTCTAAGTCTTCGGAAAGCAAATTGTACATTGATGGTAGGGTGGTGATTATGTTATCGCACTCTGGTTCGTTTTCAGTATCATCTAAAGTTAACGATGAAATGAAATGTAATGGATTGCGACTTTTTTATCTGTTATAAATAATAATAAATCATATGTCAACAGTTCATAGTAATAACACCTAATTTCATTCCATGTGTTGTGAAACCTACTGGCCAATGGACCGTTGGCTGTTCCTGATATTGACACTGTGCTGAAAACATATGCTGTGCTGCACTTTCAGTCGGATATATATCAAATCTGCAACCTGTCTGTTTGATATCTCTGATTAGTAATCATTAATTTTTTTCATTAACGTCTTACAGTATTAACGTATTCCGTATTCAGTATGACAGGAGATTGGCGATAATATTGTTAGTGTACTGATAACAGGCACTCTGTTGCTGTATCTGTAACATGTCAATGATATCCAACAGTCAGTTTTTATGTCTACCAATTAATCTCTAATTAATCGTTAATGTAATTCAGGATTACCGAATCATACCGCCTTTTTAGTTTGTGAAACCTACTGGCATTGTGACACAAAGCTGTGTTGAAATCGCTTTTAGAAAGCGGGAACCCAGTGCAGTATTTGCATATTATTAATGCAAGTAAACGATTTGCCACTTTTCATCACTTTTTATCATACTCTAACTGAATCTTTTGAGATACACTCTATTAACATATCGCTGCATTTCCAGGTGTTTGGAATATTTCTTCTGAATAGAGGTCAGGGTGCTTTTGATGTATTCGTTATGCTGAATGCGATAGCAGAAATTTTGGTACATATCTTTAAAATATAATAACTGACTCGTTAAGGTATAACAGTTTTTACATGACACTACATTTGTACTTTTTGTTATTCCTACTGGAAGTTTGATGACTGGGTGGTGAAAATTTTGTTGGTGTACTCATAGTTGACAACCTCGTTCTGAATCAGTATGATGAAAGAGAAATGGCATAGTAAGCCAATTTTGTGAACTTTTCCAAGGAAACTTTAATTTGTTGCTTATTATTCTGTTATTAATGTAACAGAATAATGTTCCACCTGTGATATTCACGTTGCTGTTTGTCGTTTGGATGATGATAAAATCTATACTGCACTGAAAGCCGACTTCCTTGCAGGATCATTGTGTTATACATAAAATTATGATGAACTTCCAGTATTATTAAATCTCAAAAATATTCTCATTAATTAATTAACGTTTTTATCACTCCACTTCCCTTTGCTTTTAATTTTAATGGCAGGCTGATGATGACTTTGCGTCAATAACTGAGTGCAGACACTCTACTGCAGTGTCAGTATGATAAAAATGATGTCTGATGGTCTGCCTCATTTGATATCCCTATTAAATAACCTCCAATCCCTCGTTAATGTTTCGCCATATGACCCTCTTTTTAAGGCTTCTGAATGCAAATTGTATTTTGACGGTAGGATGGTGATTATATTATCGCTCTCAGGTTCGTTTTCAGTATCATCTACAGTTAACGATTCACGGCCATTTCAATGACTTCGGAAACCTATTGGCAGTTTCATGGCAGGCTGGTGATGATAGTGTAGGTCTACTGAAATCAATTATTCTCCAGGACTTCCAGTCTGATGTAAATGAAATCTAATACATTGCGACATTTTTGTTGTAATGGTCTTCAGTCCGGTGACTGGTTTGATGCAGCTCCCCACCCTACTCTATCCTGAGCAAGCCTTTTCATCTCCTCATAAGAACGGCAACCCTCATCCATTTGAATCTGCTTACTATACGCGTCCCTTGGTCTCCCTCTGCGATTTTTACCCCAAACACTTCCCTCCAATGCTAAATTTACGATTCCCCGATGTCTAAGAATGTGTCCTACCAAGCGATCCCTTCTTTTAGTCAGGGTATGCCAAAAATTCCTTTTCTCACTAATTCTGTTCAGTACCTCTTCATTAATTATGCGATCCACCCACCTAATCTTCAGCATTCTTCTGTAGCACCACATTTCAAAAGCCTCTATTCTCTTCCTGCCTTATCGTCCATGTTTCACTCCCGTACAAGGCAACACTCCACACAAATGCCTTCAGAAAAGACTTCCTTACACTTAAATTAATATTCGATCTTAGCAAATTTCTCTTTTTCAAGAATGCTTTTCTTCCCATTGCCATTCTGCATTTTATATCCTCTGTACTGCGACCATCATTTGTTATTTTACTATCCAAGTAACAAAACTCATCTACCACCTTCATTGTTTCGTTACCTAATCTAATTCCTTCAGCATCGCCTGATTTTCTAAGACCGCATTCCATTTTTTTTTTGCTCTTGTTAATGTTCATTTTATACGCTCTCTTCAACACACTTTCCATTCCATTCAACTGCTCTTCCAGGTCCTTTGCTGTCTCTGACAGAATTAAAATGTCATCAGCAAAACGCAATGTTTTTATTTCTTCCCCCTGAACTTTAATCCCTATTCCAAATTTTTCCTTGCTTTCCTTCACCGCCTGCTCGATGTACAAATTGAATAACATCGGAGAAAGGCTGCAACCCTGTCTTACTCCTTTCCCAACCGATGCTTCCCTTTCATGCCCTTCGAGTCTAATAACTGCGGTCTGGCTTTTGTACAAGTTGTAAATAACTCTCCTTTCCCTGTATTTTACCCCTGCTGACTTCAGAATTTGAAAGAGTGTATCCCAGTCAACATTGTCAAATGCTTTCTCCAAATCTACAAAAGCTAAAAATGTAGGTTTGCCTTTCCTTAATCTATCTTCTACGATAAGACGTAAAGTGAGTATTGCCTAGTGGGTTCCTATGTTCCTCCTGAATCCAAACTGATCTTCCCCGAGGTCGGCTTCTACCAGCTTTTCCATTCTCCTACAGATAATTCGCGTTAAAATTTTGCATCCATGACTTATCAAACTGATGGTTCTGTAATTTTCACACCTGTCTGCGCCTGATTTCTTTGGAATGGGGATTATTACATTTTTCTTAAAGTCTGAGGGTATTTCGCCTGTCTCATACATCCTACCCACCAGTTCAAATAGTCTTGTCATGGCTGGCTCTCCCAGAGACTTTAGTAGCTCTGAGGGTATGTCATCTACTCCTGGGGCCTTGTTCCGACCAAGGTCTTTCAAGGCTCTGTCAAATTCATCTCTCAGTATAGTATCTCTTATTTCATCTTGATCTACTTCCTCTTCCCTTCCTACAACATCGTCTCTAAGTTCATTTCCTTTGTAGAGCTGCTCTATGTACTCTTTCCACCTATCAGCTTTCCCTTCTTTGCTGAGAACTGGTTTCCCATCTGAGTTCTTGATATTCGTAGAGTTGCTTTTCTTGTCCCCAAATGTCTCTTTTATTTTCCTGTAGGCGGTATCTACTTTTCCCCTTCTTATACATTCTCCTACAGATTTGCATTTGCCTTTTAGCCACTCCTGCTTAGCCATTTTGCACTTCCTGTCAATCTCATTTCTTAGTCGTCTGTACTCCATTTTGCCTGTTTCATTTACTGCATTTTTATATTTTCTCCTTTCATCAATTAACTGTTGTATTTCCTGTGATATCCAAGGATTTTTTGTAGGTCTTGCCTTTCTACCTATTTTGTCCTCTGCTGCCTTCACTATTTCATCTCTCAATGCTACCCATTCCCCTTCTACTGTTTTATTTGCCCCCGTTTCTGCCAATTGTTGCCTAAATCTCCCTCTGAAATTCTCCAGAACTTCACTGTCCTTCAATTTATCGAAGTCCCATCTCCTTATTTTCCTACCTTTCTGCAGTTTTTTCAGTTTCACTCTACAGTTCATGACTAACAAGTTATGGTCAGAGTCTATATCTGCCCCTGGGTATGTCTTACAATTTATAACCTGGTTCCGGAATCTATGTCTTACCATTATAAAATCTATCTGATACCTTCCGGTGTCTCCTGGTCTCTTCCACGTATACAACCTTCTTTTGTGATTCTTAAACCACGTGTTTGTTACGATTAAATCATGTTCCGTGCAAAATTCTACCAGGCGACTACCTCTTTCATTCCTCCTGCCCAGTCCATATTCACCTACTATTTTTCCTTCTCTTCGTACTTCCTACTACCGAATTCCAGGCTCCCATCACAATTAAGTTTTCCTCTCCCTTAACTGTCTGAATAATTTCCTTTAGCTCCTCATATATTTCTTCGATCTCCTCATCATCGGCAGAGCTAGTTGGCATATAAACCTGTACTACTGTTGTCGGTGTTGGCTTCGTATCTATCTTGACAATGATAATGCGATCACTGTGCTGCTCATAGTAGTTTACCCGCATTCCTATTTTCTTATTCATTATCAGTCCTACTCCTGTGATACCCCCAACTCATTTTGTATTTATAATCCTGTACTCACTTGACCAGACATCCTGTTCATCCTGCCACCGAACTTCACTAATCCCCACTATATCTAACTTCAACCTATCCATCTCCCTTTTTAAATTTTCTAATTTTCCTACCCGATTAAGGGATCTAACATTCCACGCTCCGATCCGTAGAATGCCAGTATTGTCTTTCCTGATGACAACATCCTCCTGAGTAGTCCCCGCCAGAAGATCCGAATGGGGGACTATTTTACCTCCGGAATATTTTACCCGAGAGTATGCCATCATCATATGTTCATACAGTAGAGCTGCATGTCCTCGGGAAAAGTAACGGCTGTAGTTTCCCTTTGCTTTCAGCCGTTCGCAGTAGCTGTGTGGCAAAGCCACATTAGCTGATATTACAAGGCCAGCTCAGTCAATCATCCAGACTGTTGCCCCTGTAACTACTGAAAAGGCTGCTACCCCTCTTCAGGAACCACACGTTTGTCTGGCCTCTCCACAGATACCCCTCCGCTGTGGTTGCACCTACGGTACGGCTATCTGTATCGTTGAGGCACGCAAGCCACCCCACCTCGGCAATGTCTGTGGTTCATAGGGGTGGGCGACATTTTTATCTGTCATAAATAATAATAAATCATATGTCAACAGTTCATAGTAATAATACCTAATTTAGTTCCATGTGTTGTGAAACTTACTGGCCAATCGACCGTTGGCTGTTCATGATATTGACACTGTGCTGAAAGCATATGCTGTGCTGCATTACCAGTCGGATATATATCAAATCTGCAACTGTCTGTTTTATATCGCTGATTAGTAATCATTAATTTATTTAATAACGTCTCACAGTATTAACGTATTCCGTCACTTCTACGCCCTTGTTTCGTACTGGCAGTTTGACAGCAGGCTGGTGATGATGTTGACGACTTAGTGATCTACTTGTAGCACCCAGTCGGCTGCACTATCAGTAGGATGGAAATGAAATCTCATGGTCTGCCTGTTTTATTACCTCTGCTAACAAGTCTCTAATTTTTTTTAGTTAACGATTCTAGGTATTATTTATACAATTTCTCTTTGTCGTTCCACTCATCTGCAGTTTAACGGAATTATTCTGATTATATTTTAGTGTAATGATAGCAGACAATATGTTGCAGTTTCGGTATGATGTAAATCAAAAGTGACTGGCTGCTGGGCTTGTTACTCCTACTAAGAAAAATTATCATACTGGCAGTATGACTGCAGCTTGGCGATAATATTGTTAGTGTACTGATAACAGACACTCTGTTGCTGAATCAGTAACATGTCAATGATATCCAACATTCAGTTTTTATGTCTACCAATTATTCTCTAATTAATCGTTAATGTAATTCAGGATTACCGAATCACACCGCTTTTTTACTTTTAGAAACCTACTGGCATTGTGGCACAAGGCTGGTATTGAAATCGCTTTTAGAAAGCGAAAACCCAATGCAGTATTTGCATATTATAAATGCAAGTAAACCGTCTACCCACAAGGTGCGTTGGACATTGTGCAAGACTGGTACAGAAAACAGGATCTGGGGGCTAGTCCTAAGAAGACTGTTGTTGTACCATTCACAAAGAAGCACATCCTACATTCAAGTTGGAATCTAAAATTTTTCAATGAAGCGCTACCTGTGAAGGGGACAGTGAAATATCTAGGGGTTACCTTACATGAGAAACTGACATGGACCCCTCACATCAGGAATATTTGCTCCAAGGGAAAAGGTACTTTAGTAAGTACCAGGAGAGCTTGTGGCAAAAATTGTGACCTGAGCCCCAAGGGTATGCACTGGATATACACCAAAGTGATTAGACCCAGGATCACCTATAAGGCAGTCGTATGGTGGAAGAAGGTAGAACAGTAGCTTGCTAATAAGGAGCTTGGTAAGGTGCAGAGATTCGCCTGCTTAGCCATAACAGGCGGAATTAGCAGCACACTAACTGCTGGGATGGAAAACATGCTGGATATGCCCCCATTACAGCTTTGGGTCAAGATGGAGGCAGCGCCTGGTGCATACAGACTCAAATCTGGCAACAACTGGAACTCTTTTGGATATCCAGAATCACACACTAAAATACTGAGTGAGGTAAATATAGGAAAGGTTGGGGAAATGCCAGCCGACAATATTATAACCCCATTCTGCTTCAACAAGCCTTTCAAAATAACAATTGGAAGTGGGAAGCAGTGGGAGAAAATAGTTCGACACCGTACGCGGGATATTGTCTTGTTCACTGACGGGTCAAAATCAGACCAAGGCGTTGGGGCCGGGGTATACGGGGTGCAGCCAAGACTGGAGGGCGTCATCTCTCTAGGGAAACTGGCCTCAGTATTCCAGGCCGAAATCACTGCCATCAGGGCATGTGTGGAGGAGAATTTGCGTAGGTGCTACAAAGATCGTAGCATCTATATCTATTCAGACAGCCAGGCAGCCCTGAGATCACTGGCAGCTCCTGCAACAAGGTCTAAAATTGTTGCAGAATGTCACAGGGTTCTGGTGGAGCTAGGGGATAGCAATAGAGTAAACCTATTGTGGGTCCCTGGCCACTCAGGGATCAGTGGCAACGAACATGCCGACAGATTAGCCAGGATGGGGGCAGAGACTCCATTTATTGGACCGGAACCTGTCCTGACAATCACCAAGGCAATGATCAAATTGGAGCTACGTAACTGGCTCAGAAGACAGCACGTAGAATATTGAACCAAAGTCTACCAACAAAAACATGGCAAGGTAATGATGCCAAAGCCATGTTTTAAAAGAAGCTCTGCAATCCTGGGCCTGAACAAGAGAGAGATTAGGCTCATGGTTGGATTCCTGACAGGCCATGGGAATTAAAAAAAAACACCTACATACAATGGGAATAACAGAAGAGGACCCTAAATGTAGGATCTGTGATGACGGTGATGAAACTGCATCACATCTAATCTTCGAATGCATTGCATTGGAGAGTAAAAGGCACAGAACATTTGGGACAACCAGACCCGAAGAAATTGTGTCTAATAAAGAACTGGTAAAGGGACTCCTTGCACTGTTTAAGGGCATTAGTTGGATTTACTAGATATACAGGGAGCGATACCGCACAATAAACTTAATTTCGGTGCGGGCAGTGGCGGGTTGGACCAAGACTGTTTTGGCTTCCCTGGAAAAATCAAATCAAATCGGTCTATCTCTTTTCATCTCTTTTTATCATACTCTAACTGAATCTTTTGAGATATACACTATTAACATATCGCTGCATTTCCAGGTGTTTGGAATCTTTCTTGTGAATAGAGGTCGGGGGCTTTTGATGTATTCGTTATGCTGAATGCGATAGCAGATAGTTTTGCTACTTATCTTTATAAAATAATAATTGACTCGTTAAGGTATAATAGTTTTACATGACACTTCATTTGTACTGTTTGTTCAGTTTGATGACAGGGTGGTGAATATTTTGTTGGTGTACTCATAGTGAACAACCTAGTTCTGAATCAGTATGATATAGTCAGCTAACTTTGTGAACTTTTCCAACGAAACTGTAATTTGTTGCTTATTGTACCACAGTATTAATGTAACAGAAGAATGTTCCACCTGTGATACTCACCTTGCTGCTTGTCGTATCGATGATGATAATATTGTCGCTTACTGAAAGCCGACTTCGTTGCAGGATCACTGTGTTATACATAAAATTGTGACGATCTTCCAGTATTATTAAATCTCAACAATATTCTCATTAATTAATTAACGTTTTTATCACTCCACTTCTCTTTGATTTTAATCTTAATGGCAGGCTGATGATGACTTTAAGTCACTAACTGAATGCAGACACTCTACTGCAGTGTCAGTATGATAAAAATTAAATCTGATGGCCTGCCTCATTTGTTATCCATATTAAGTAAGCTCCATATAATTATTAAAAGTTCAAATGTTTCTAATTCTTATTGGATCAAACTATGTTCGTCATCGGTCCCTAGATTTACAAAATACTGAATTAAAGTTAAAATAACCTAAGAACAACACACACATCCATCCTCCGACGCGGGAGGCAGCGCTCTAAATACCAATCACTAATTTATTCATTAATGTCTTTTAGTATTAACTTATCCCTGCTTCTCTCTTCGTACTGGCAGTTTGACAGACGACTTACTTATCTAGTTGTAGCAACCACTCGGCTGAACAATCAGTATGGTGTAAATGAAATCTCATGGTCTGCCTGTTTTATTACATTTGCTAACAATTCTCTAATTTGTTCGTTAACAATTATAGTTATTTATTTTGTTGTTACACCCAACTGTAGTTTGACGACATTATTCTCATTATATTTTCCGTGTACTGATGGCACACGCTATGCTGCTGTTTCATTGTGGTCTATACGACATGTGACTGTCTGCTGTAATTGTTATTCCAACATAAAAACCCTAATTCATCCATTACTGTTATACATTTTTACGTATCACTCAAGTTTATTGCTTTTTTAACCTATTGGCAATATGACAGCAGCTGGGTAATGATATTTTTAGTTTACTGATAATAGATATCCTATTGAAGTATCCGTGATGTGTAAATGATATCTGACGGTCAGTTTTTTATCTCTACCAATTAATCTCTAATTTATTCGTTAATGTATCCCTGTATCAACAAATCATTCCGCTTGTATACTTTTCAAAAAAGTGGCATTGAGACAAAGGGCTGGAACTGATATCGCTTTTTGAAAGCAGAAACCAAGCAGCAGTAACAGTACATTATAAATGGAAGAATAAGGTCTGCCACATATTTATCTATGCTAAATCGTCTCTGATCGTTGTTTACGGTTTCACACTATTAACGTATCACTCAATTTCCACATATTGTAATGCTTGTGATAGTGAGAGGGCACGCTACTTTTCCTATATCTGTTATGCTGAGAGCAGAGTGTCTCCTATAGTATCTGTATGGCGTACTTGAAAAGTGACAGTCAGACTGTTCTTCTATATCCCCTTGTTACTCACTGTTGCACAGTATTAACGAATAGGTCTATTACTACGTCTTTAATATTCATCTGCCAGTGTGTCGTTAAGCCGATAATAAAATTGTCTTTGTACTGAAAGAAGACTTTGTTGTTGTATCATTGTGATATAAATGAAATGTTAACGGTCTGCCTGTATTGTTATATCTCCTAAACATCTCTATTTCATTCATTAACGTTTTACAGTTCTTACGTTTCACTCCACTGCTCTTTGTCATTATTCCTACCGCCAGTTTGACGGCAGGCTGGTGATGATATTGACGCTGTACTGCTGTAGTGTTAAGAGGACACCCTGCAGTAGAATCATTATCATGTAAATGAAATCTCACGCGCTGGCTGTTTTGTTATCTTAAAAAACTAATCTCCCATTCATTTTTTAATATTTAACACTGTTAACAAGGTCTGTGCATCTATTTCTATGTCTTTTTAATAGTTCGGCTAGCTTTATGGGAGGCTGGCCTTGATACATTCTTTATGCTAATAGCAGACTCTCATATGTAAGTAATATCAGTGTGATGTACATAATATTTAATGGTCTTATTTGTACGTCAACTAATGTCTAGTACATTGGCTAATGTTTCAGAGGATTACCGAATCACTCCGTTTCTGTACCTATCGAAACCTACTGGCATTATCACTGAAAGCGGATACTGATATTGATACTTCAAAGCGGACACACTGCTGCAGTATCAATATACTATGAATAAAATTAGATGGTCTCACAGTTTCATTATTTCCACTGAATAATCTCTAATTCATTGTTTAATGTTTCACACTGTTAGCGTTTCACAACATTTCTTCGTCTTTGGCGTCATTATGGTACTTTAAGTTTACACTGGTTGTGATAAATTATGCTGAAAGCAGACTCTCCCTTTCAATATCAGTGTAATGTAAATGAAATCTGATGATCTGCTGGTTTTTTTACGTCGTTTAACAAATGTGTAACTCATTAGTTCACGTTTCAATGTTTTCTTCGTCGTTGCTATCCTTCTGGTGGTGTAAGTGCAATTTAGCTATGGTTTTACGTAAACCTGATAGTAAAGTCTCATCTGCTGTATCATTGTAATGTAAGTGAAATCAGAAAGTCAATCGATGGTAGCGTAGACCTTTTCGGCGTAGTAAATAAATATATTATTATTAAATCTGCTGCTGAATAACACCATCATGTTGACAGTTTCCACCGAGTCAGTGCATTCGGCTTTCGTCACCTGACAATGACAGTTCGTTTGCTAAATGTGTCTTAAAATGACGACTTTATCCGTCTTCAGATCTGAGAAAAATATCAATTTGTCTGTCCGTTTTGTTATCCCTCCTAACCAATCTCTGTCTCATTACTTACTGTTCCACATTATTAACGTATCACTCTAATGCTATGTCTTCAAAATTCATCAGTACGTATTATGGCAGTCTGATGATGAAAGCAGATACTGCTGCAATATAACTATGATGAAAATGAAATCTGATGGTCTGTCTTATACGTACTGTCAATTACTAAAAGTGAAACTCACTCTTCACTATCACTTTTCACATATCACTATTTCTATGTCATTGGACTTCTTCTGGTGTGTAAGAGCAAGTTACGATTATATATTCAATAAACCGATTGACGAGCTCCTTCTGGGATATATATACAGGATGTTTCACTAAGTGTGTTTGCCTATGTAACTTATAAAATAATAGGCGACGGGAATTTTTAATGCGGTAGGTCAACACAAGACATGTTACACTTTCTGCGTAGCTATGAACATACTTTATTGTATCATTTTCCAAAGAGTTACAGCACAAAGAAATATTTTTTTAAATGGAACAATCATTTTTTCTATCGTGAATTGGATTCGTTGAAACCAGCTGCGTCCAAATCAATTCAAACTACATTCCTATCACTGTTAGTTTGGGAGCTACAACCCTTCAAAGTTTCAGGGGCGGATACCACACGCTGTACATAATACATGGCTGTGTGGTGGGTGATCGATGTTATGGCGGTGGGAAGTTGATTTACACGACATGTTCAAATGTGTGTCCATGTTCCTCAATGCATAATGCAATGCGCCGTCGAAAGGATCTACGGACGAGATGTAACATCGCCGGTGTGACCGAGCGAAATGCGTCCTCGATGCGCCGTTTTAGATCATCTTGGGTTGTGGGCTCAGAGACATAAATACGATCCTTTAGATAGCCCCACAAAAAGAAATCTACTGGTGTTAAATCGGGCGACCTTGCGGGCCATGAGTGAGGACCATGGCGCCCCAACCATATTCCTGCAAACCTGTTGTTTAGTTCTTCCACAATAGCACGCACAGAATGGGCTGGGTGACCATCGTGCCACATCCACATATGAACTCTCGTGTGTTGACACACATGTTCAAGGAGACCACCCAAACTGTCGGCTATAAAAGTGCGATATAACGCACCTGTCAGTGTAACTGGGAAGTAGTGTGGACCGATGATTTCATCCCCAAGTATTCCACACCACACGATAATAGACCACCTACGTTGACGGTCGACAGGTCGTACCCACCGAGTATTGTCTGCGGCCCAGTAGTGCATGTTATGGCGATTTACTGCACCATAATTTGTGAACGTGGACTCATCAGAGAACATAACACTTTGTAAAGACTCCAGCGTGAAATTACGTATGGCCCACTCACAGAATGTCACTCTTGCACGGAAATCGTTCCTATGCAGCTCCTCGGTCAGCGACAGGCGGTACGGGTGAAACCTGTGACCGTGTTCAAATTCAAATGTTTGTACAGTTTATGGTACTTAACTACGGGGTTATCAGTCCCTAAACTTACAAACTACTTATGAACTACTTATGAACTAGGACGGCACAAATATCCATGCCCGATGGGGAATTCGAACCCCCGACCGTAGTGGCCGTGCTGACCGTGACTGGAGCGCCTCTGTCTCCTCGGCCACCGCTGCCGGCTGTGGCCGTGTACTATACGACACACAGATGTGAGACTGACACCAGCGATTGCAGCAACGCCTCGTAAGCTGACATGAGGATCGTGGTTGTGTGCAGCTAAAACGAACACCTCCGTTTCCTCACTTCTTGCAGGTCTTCGTCTGTTACTGCAGCGCATTACCAAGCTGCCTGTTTCCCGAAGTCTTTGTTCGGCACGTAAGAACGTAATGGCTGCCGGGGCTCATCGCCTAGGATATCTCACGGCATACGCCGTGGCTGCTTCAGTGACATCGTGTCGGCACTCGCCGAGCATCAGCAACATGTCAACGTACTCGTTGTTCGTGTATGCCATCGTCATCCGAAGTCAGTAACTGTGGTATATTGAGCCCCGGTTGTAGTGTGGCTCCAACTGTCGGGTATACGGCCGTGTGCGGCGACAGTCGGCAGTCTAACAGCGCATCGAGGAAGCTTCTCGCTTCGTGACACCGGCGACATTAAAACTTGGCCGCACCACATTTAGAAGGCTCATTGCATTATGCGCAGCGTTTGTGGTATCTGTCCCTGAAACTCTGAATGGTTGTAGCTCCCAAACTAACAGTGATAGGAATATAGTTTAAATTGATTTGGACGCAGCTGGTACCAAGGAATCCAATGCACGATAGAAAAAACTATTGTTCCATTTAAAAATTATATCTTTGTGCTGTAACTCTTTGGAAAATGATACAATAAACTATGTTCATAGCTCCGCAGAAAGTGTAACATTTCTTGTGTTGACCTACCGCATTAAAATTTCCCGTCACCTATTATTTTATAAGTTACAGAGACAAACACACTTATTGAAACACCCTGTATATAGTACATGAAATCAGAAAGTCAGTCAGTAGTACCATATACTTTCTCTGCGTAGTATCTGATGATACTGTCTTGGAAAGTGCTGGCGCACAAAGCTTTCGTCTTGACAGTTTTTAATGTATTGCTCTACTGCTAAGTCTTTAAAAATTCACCTGGAAAGTTCTTTTGGTAGGCTGATGATGAGATTTTGCTGCTGTATGATGTAAAGAAAATCTGATTGGCTGTTTCGTTACCTGAATTAATAATTGTGTCCTCATTCGTCCAAGATTCAAACTTTTGGCATATCATGATTTCCATGTCATTGGTAGCTTTGCGGTGGTATTAGGGCACTTTAGTGGTGATATATATTTTAAGCGGAATATAGAAAACCTTCTGCTGTATCAGTATAGATAAGGTGAAATCAGAAAGTCAGTCAGTGCTAGCGTAGACTTTTTGGCGTAGTAACTGATGATATTCCCCTGGAAACTTCTGCTTTTTAACATCATCATCATGCCAGATTCCACCGAATCAGTGTATTCAGCTTACTCACCTGATGATAACCAGTTCGTCTGCTGAAATATTGCCTCATGCCGTCGACGTTATCCGGCTGTAGACCTGAGAACAATATAAGGAAGTCATTCAATTTTGTTATCTAGCCTAACCAATCTGTGTTTCGTTGGTTACTGTTCCACATTGTTAACGAAGCACTCTATTGCTATGTTTTATTGCAGGCTGATGATGGAAGAAGTTACGGCAGCAGTTTGACTATGACGTACATGAAATCTGAATGTTTTCTTGCTCCTTAACGTCTATCTTTTATATTAAAAGAATCTACGAAAACTAAAGTCAGTCGGCCGGAGCAAATTACCCCGCCGACTTTCTTCATTTTTGTTTGAACGAAAGGTATTCATCCACAAATTTCTCATCAAGTATGAGAATTTACATAATTCTCGCCTTCCTTTTTCCACACTCAAACGCAATTTCCTTCTGTATATTTCTTATGAGAATGTCCTTGCTGTAAATTAAAGTCAATCGGTCAGGCCCTTCTATCCGAGATATTTCCTTCATTTTCGCTTTAAACGAAAAGTATTCATTCGCAGAATTGTCATCAAGTATCAGAATTAACTGAAGTCTCTCCATCCTTTATTTTCATTCAAACACGGTATCCTTCTGCCCTTGTATTTTATATTTTACTCGGTTTGTTTTACGATATATTCGGTTCTAATTAAAGTAAGCAGTTCTTTATGACCTAATAACACTTAGCGGATCTCGCTCTTTCATTTGCGCTTTTAAACACTCGCATTGATTTATTCTGAATAATGCTATGCGTGAACATTCAACTTTGCTTCCAGTTTTCCACAACTTTTTTGTCATTCCACTAACGGTGCGAAATATTCGCACGGGTCCTCTAGTTAACGTTTTCATTTCCAGTATTGTTCCAGGACAACAGCGTATTAAAATTTGATTTTTACCGTATTTTGTGCATCAATCGTTGAAGTTGCGTTTTCGTTCATGAACAACATGCTTCTAATACGATATTTTGCCGCTCGGTACGGCGTGTAGCCACTTCTGAGGCATTAATCTGTTCATTATGGAGGTTGTGTTGCGTTGCCGTCTGTACGTGGCTGAGAGTGTGAGCGTGAGTGTGGTTCCTTTTATTTTATTGCAGGAGTGAATTGTCTTGTCTTTGGTGCTGTGGCGAAGATTAAGCTAGCAATATTGATCAGGCATTGTTAACTATCAACAAAATAACGTACAAGTAATAAAATACCTCGATGCAAACGTCTGTGTTGTGCATGAAATACATGAGATAAAAAATCAATAGTTCGTTCAAAAATTTTAAAACACATATATTGATGTTTACTGCACTTCTGCTAACACAGAAAACACTGAATTTTAATTTTTGCTCAGGTGATTTCATAATGTGGGACTCAAAGGATTAAAAGATCTGACACTCATTCATTCACGTTTCACATTTTCACATATCACTATTTTTATGTCTTTGGTATACTTTTGGTTCAAGTGAAGTTAGTAATGATGAATTCGTTAAGCCGAATGTAAGTCACTTCTGCTGCATCACTATAATCTAAGTGAATTCAGAAAGTCGATCAGTGGTAGCGTAGAATTTTTCGGCTTAGTAATTGAAGACATTCTGCTCGAATCTGCTGCTGTATGACATCATCATCTTTACATTTTCCACCGAGTAACTGCATTCGGCTTACTCACCTGATGATGACAACCAGTTCGTCTGCTGAAATATTGTCTCATTATTATGACGTTATCCGGTTGCAGGCCCAACAAGAGTATTAGGAAGTCTGTCAGTTCCATTACCTCTCTTAATCAATCTCTCTTTTGGACTTTTTACTGTTTCATACTAATAATGCATGACTCTACAAAAAAAAAAAAAAAAAAAAAAAAAAAATCAAATGTTTGTATAGCTTAAGGGACTTAACTACGAGGTCATTAGTCCCTAAACTTACAAACTACTTATGAACAAGCTAATCCTAAGGACAGCACAAATATCCATGCCCGAGGGGGGATTCGAACCCCCGACCGTAGTGGCCGTGCAGACCGTGACTGGAGCGCCTCAGTCCCCTCGGCAACCGCGGCCGGCCATGACTCAACTGCTAAGTCTTTTTAATTCGTCTGGAAGATTTATGGTAAGTTGTTCATAAAAGCATATACTGCTGCAGTATCACAATGATGTAAATGAAATCTGATGGTCTGCTACGTACCCTCAATAACCAAAAGTGTAACTTACATGTTCACTACCACAATTTTTACGCATCACAATTTTTTATGTAATTCTGATTTTTCTGGTAGTGTACGATTAGATGTTGGTTAAACTAAATGAAGACCTCATTCTGCTATATCATTATAATGTAAATGAAATCAGAAAATCAGTCAGCAGTGGCGAAGACGTTATCGGTGTAGTGACTGATGAGATTCTCGTCTAAAGTGCTGGCAGACAACGCTTTCGTCTTCAGAGTTTTTAACGTATTACTCTACTGCTAAGTCTTTAAAATTCACTAGGAACGCTTTTAGCCAAGCTGAGCTGATACTGTTTATGTATGCTGTAAAAAAAATCTCATTGTTTCGTTATCTGAATTAACCAATATGCCCTCATACGTTCACGATTCAACCTTTTGACATTTTACTATTTCCGGTATCCTTGTGGTGGTGTAAGACCACTCTAGTGATGATATCTTCTTAAACTGATGTAGACCCCGATCAGCTGTATGATTATAAAGTAAGCGAAATAAGAATGTCAGTCACTGATAGCGTAGACTTTCTCGGCGTAGGAAATGATGATATTCTCCTGGAAAATGTTGGTGGAAAACGAATTCATCTTGACAGTTTCTAACGTATTACTCTGTTGCTAAGTCTTTAAAGTTCACCTGGGAGGGTTTTAAGACAGGCTGATAATAAAAGCAGATACCGCTGCAGTATAACGTAAAGAAAATTTGATGCAGTGTTTCGTTATCTCAATTAATAAATGTGTCCTCATTCGCTCAGAATTCAAACTTTTGACATGTCACTATTTCCATTCACTGGTATCTGTGTGGTGTTGTAAGTCCACTTTAGTCGTTATATATTCGTTAAGCGAAATGTAGACCCCTTTCTGCTATATCAGTATAAATAAGGTGAAATCATAAAGTCAGTCAGCGGTAGCGTAGCTTTTTATGGCGTAGTAACTGATGATTTTCCTCTTGAATCTGCCGCTGTTTAACATCATTATCATGACAGTTTCCACCAAGTCATTGTATTCAGCTTACTCACCTGATGATTACAACCAGTTCGGATGCCGAAATATTGCTTCATGACGATAACTTTATCCGGCTGTAGACCTGAGAATAAAATCAGGAAGTCAGTTGCGTTATCTATCCTAGCAAAACTGTGTACCTTTTGTTACTGTTGCACATTATTAACGAAGCACTCCATTGCTAATTCTGTAAAATTCATCTGGAAGTTTTATTATGACAGGTTGATAATGAAAGCTGCAGCATCACTATGATATAAATGACATCTGATGGTCTACCAGTTTTTTACGTCGTTTCACAAACGTGTAACTCATTATTTCATGTTGCACAGATTTCACATATCGCTATTTCTACGTCGTTGAAATCCTTCTGGTGGTTTAAGTGCAATTTAGTGGTGGTTAATTCGTAAACCTGAAAGTGGAGCCTCATCTGCTGTATAGGTATAATGTAAGTGAAATCGCAAAGTCAATCGATGGTATCGTAGACCTTTTCGGCGTAGTATGTGAAGGTATTCTCTTGGAATCTGCTGCTGAATAACATCATCATCTTGACAGTTTCCACCCAGTCAGTGCATTGGGTATACGCACGCGATGATGAAAACCAGTTCGTCTGCTGAAATATTGTCTCATTATGACGACGTTATCCAGCTATCCAGTCTCTTGGGAACAAGCTTTTAATACCCTACTAGAAAATCCATCAATTCCTTGTGAGCGTTTACTCTTGAGAGAGTTTATTATTTTCCTAATTTTAGAGGGAGAGGTGGGTGGAATTTCAATTGTATCAAATTGTGTAGGTATGGCCTCTTTTTTTAACTGCTTTGCTACTTCTAATGAACATTTACTTCCTATTTTCTCCACAACTTTTAAAATAATTTTATTAAAAGTATTTTCAACTTCTGACTTTCTGTTAGTAAACGTTTCATTTGCTTTGTTGGTAATACCGTCTTCCGATGCTCTTGGTTGTCCTGTCTCCCTTTTAATAATATTCCAAATTGCTATAATTTTTTTATCAGAGGAACTAATCTCAGATATGCTGCACATGCTTCTGAATTTTTTAATAACGTTTCTTAAGGTAGCACAGTAGGTTTTACAGTATTTTATTGTTTCTGAGTCATTACTCTTTATTGTTACAGTACAGTTACAGTACCCTTTTATTCCGTTAATAAGCCATGTTTATGCATGGTTTCTTGCAATGGTGTTTAACTAATTTCTTGGGGAAAGCAGTTTTCAAATACTCTTGCAAATGTATCATGCAACAGATTATATTTTAAAATAGCATAAGGTTCCTTATTAACCTCATATTGGTCTGTAGACATTCCCTGAAATTTCTAGTTGTTAAATCATTAATTGAGAGCACAACTCTGGAGGACTGTTTCGAATTACTGAACGGAGCTCTGTCATATACTGTAACTAGCTGTGCACCATGATCAGAAAGACCATTCTCAACAGGACAAGCATTGATGCTATTAAACTTATCTTGGTCTATAAAAATGTGATCAATCAAAATACTGCTGTCCTTTCCTATCGAGGAGGAAAATTAATAACACATGTCAAACTGAAGAAGCCAAGTAAAACTTCTAGGTCATTCTTCCTATTACACTCTTTCAGTGAATCAACATGGTAATCAACACAAATAATAATTTACTTCTCCTCTCTGACAGTATCACAACAAGGCATCCTAATTTTCAAGAAATAACCGAAGTTTCCTGAAGGGGACCCATACGCTGTTATAATTATAAGAGAGTCGTCATCAAGCTGACAGGCTTCAATATGCTTTTGACATATATGGCAACTCCTACTCTAACCTTATTATCTCCACTTATACCTGCAGCTATTTTGTATCCACTGACCTTCACTTGTTCTATACCAGTGACAATGCTCAGTGATTCTGCTGCAGTAACACTATGACGTAAATGAAATACGATGGTCTGCCCGTTTAGTTACCTCAGTTAAAAATTGTGTAACTCATTCGTTCACATTTTCCACTTCTCACATATCACTCTATCTATGTCACTGGAATCTCCCCGTGGTGTAAATGCAAGTTAGTGATGACGTATTCGTAAGCTGAATGTAGATACTCTTTTTCTGTATCAGTATAATGTAAGTGTAATCAAAAAGTCACTCAGTTCTAGCGTAGACTTTCACGGCATAGTGACTGATGATATTGTGTTGGAATCTGCTGCTAGATAACGTCGTCAACTTGACCGTTTCCAGCCAGTCAATGCATGCGTCTTACTCACCTGACGATGACATCAAGTTGCTCTGCTGAAATATTGTCTCATTATGACGACGTTATCCGGCTGCAGACCCGACAAGAATATCAGAAAGCCTGTTTGTTTTCTTATCTCTCCTAAACAATCTCTGTTTCATTAGTAACCGATCCACATTATTAACGTAGGATTCTATTGCTAAGTCTTTAATATTTATCTTGAATCTTTATGGCGACTGATGCTCAAAGCAAACACTGCTGCAGTATCATTATGATGTAAATGAAATCTGATTATCTGTCTGTTTTCTTATCTCTCCTAGGAAATCTGTTAGTCGTTGTACTGATAGAAGACACTCTGCTGCAGTATCAGGAAGAATTTCATTATATCGAACTGTATGAATGGTATGCTGTTGGTACTGGAAAATCGCAGTAATTTTTAAATGCCTCTCACTTTTCAGGTATCATTCCATTACTGTTTATTATTATTATTATTATTTCTGTTAGCTAGACGGCAGCCCAGTGATGATATTGTCCTGCACTAAATGTAGACATTGCTTCAGTATTATTATGATGTAAATGGGATCTGATAGTGTGCCTTTTACAGTACCTTTGCCTAAGAAATCTCTAATTCATTATTTAATGTTTCCCATTATTTACGTATCATTCCATTTCTATGTCTTTGGAATCCTTCTGGTGTTTGAGGGCAGGCTGGTGATTATATATTCCTTATGCTGAAAACTGAGTATCTGTAGCATTATCAGTATGATGTACATGCAATCTGAATGTCTGACTTTCTTGTTATCTCTCCTTACAAATCTCTAAGAGATTAATTAACTTTTCACAGTTTTTAAACGAAATTGATTTTTATTTCATATATTTAGGTTTCTCTTCAACAAAATTTTTCCCCAACATAATTACTACTTGTATGTATTACATATAGTGCATGAGATCTTAAAACCATTTATTCTTAAAATCATGTTTCTCCAGGTGTTTCGTTATTGTATATGTTCTTCCACACCAAGTCATCTAATTGTTATCTGTACATTGTGGGGCCTGATGGTTATATGTCATCCTCTTCTATTCGTCCTCAGGTTCCCAGTCAAGTATCAGTCTCGGTATTCTGGCTTCCTGCACTCTTTTTACATGTCCGTACTTGTGTAGAGTTGCTAGTCTCCCATCGGGTCCTCCCCAGGTGTTGGATAGGGCAATGCTCAACACATATTGTGGATACCGGGAAAAAAAATGCAGGGTGAAGCCCAACTTGCAGCTGCTGCCTTGTAGTATGATTTTGCTTGTCAAAGTAATTAGAGAATGGTGTAAGATGGTTTGAAAACATGGAGAAGTTAAATACACTGAGAACGGCTGATAGAAAATAGTATATAATTTGATCTAAAAATTACCAACACAATTTTCAAGAACAACGACTTCCATAAATATACTTGGTAGCATAATAGTAGAGAACATAATTCACGTAGATTATATTAACATTAAACAAAGCAATAGTTTCAAGGCAGCAATATCACACGTTGTAGACGAGCCCAATGAGGATCAGAGAACTATATAGTGAAAATGAAATGTTTGTGGCCATGGAAGAAAGGTAGGGATGGTGCAAGCAATGCTTCAATAACGAACTGTTCTGAGAAACACCTAATTTACATTTTAACATTGTCAACCTACAAGACAAATGTATAAGAACATCGTTGCTGCCTGAATAGAAGGGACATTGAATGAACCGTTTTAATCGATGGAATGTCATCGAGTAGAGACGGAAGTGATATCTGGTGTTCCCCAGGGAAGTGTTATAGGGCTCCTACTGATCCTTATTTCTATTAACGACTTAGGATACAATCTGCGTGAGAAGTGTGAAGTCATCCATATGACCACTAAAAGAAATATATTAAACTTCATTTATACGATAAATCAGTCAAATCTACATGCCATCAATTCAACTAAATACCTAGGAGTAACGGTTACAAACAATTTAAACTGGAATGAACACACAGAAAATATTGTAGGGAAAGCGAACCAAAGATTACGTTTCGTTGGCTGAACACATAGAAGATGCAACATTTATAGTAAAGAAAATGCCGACATCATACTTGTCCGTCCTGACCTGGAGTATTGCTGCACATTGCGGGAGTCACGTCAAGTGGGACTGACAGACTGACTGAGAAACTTCAGAGGGCAGCTAGTTTTGTTTTATCGCGATATAGGGAGGGGGGATGTCACGGAAAAGGTACACGAGTTTGGGTTGAAATCATTGAAAGAAAGGCATTATTCGTTGCGACGAGATCTATTTGCGAAATTTCGTTCACCAACTTTCTCTTTCTAATGCGAAATATCTTCTTAGCACCCACCTACATAGGAAGACATGATAATCATAAGAGAAATCAGATCGAAGACGGTAAGATTTAGGTGTTCGTTTTTCCCGCGAGCTCTTAGAGAATGGAACTGTAGAGAAATATCAAAAAAGTGCTTCGATGAACCCTCTGCCATGCACTTCAATGTGGCTTTCATAGTAATGAAGTACATGTAGATGTAGAAGTTAATACATATGATGTTTATGAATATAAAAACTAATGATAATATATAGCAACAGAGGTTTTATCACGTTACGGGGGGAAAGCGTCACGGAAATGTTGCACGAATTGGGGTGGAAATCATTAAAAGAAAGACGTTATTCATTGCGGCGTGATCTGTTTGTGAAGTTTCAATCACCGACTTTTACTTATGAATGTGAAAATATTTTGCTAGCACCCACCTACTTAGGGAGACATGACCATCCCAATAAAATAAGAGAAATCAGATCGAAAACGGAACGATTTAGGTGATCTTTCTTCCCGCGCACTATTAGAGAATGGAACGGTAGAGAAAAGTTATGAAAATGGTTAATGAACCCTCTGCCAGGCACTTAAATGTGATTTGCAGAGTATCTATGTAGATGTGGATGTAGATGTAGAGGTACTTACTGATCATAAGAGAAAGCAACCACAGATGTACAGCAGAATGGTGGCCGGACGAAACAGTTAAAGAAAATGAAGAAAATGCATTCAATCGGTGGTTTAATTATAAATGGGAAGAAACAAGATCAGTCTACAAGAAAAAGACGAATATTGTGAATAAAAAAACTAAGGACAGCAAATAATGGAGTTTAAGAAAGGTCAAGTGCCAATGTCAACGGCAAACTAGGATTTGGGAGAACAAGAAAGGGAATTTCCTGAAATTATTACATGAGGATAGAGATGAATTTCAGGAGAAAAACACATGAAAAAAAAACGAACAGGAAGAAGATGAGATCAAAATATGGGTAATTAATTGAGACCAGGAAAGAATAGTAAATTACCTTGAACTGGCAGCATACATCTAGAGTTTCTGAAACATTGTGGTGATAAAATTATGAAACTTATAATACAGCTATTCCATGAAATGTTACATGGAGACTAAATATTCAAGGAAATGAAAGTAGGTAATACAAAAATCATATTTAAGAAAGTAGTTGCTAAGTCTGTTCGAACTAATTTGTGTTACAAGCACATCACTCCATTTATTTTCCTCTTAATCCTACTCACCGTATCACTGCATGCTGGTAATGGTATTATCGGTTTACTAATGAAGAGAATCTGGTGCTGTATCAGTATGATGAATATGGAAGTCTGATGGTCTGAAAGTTTTATCTTTCCTATATAATCTCTAAATCACTGTTTAGAATTACATAGTATTAATGTATCACTCTATTGCTATGTTACGTCTTTAAACCCAAAAGTCAGGCGAAAAACATCTCAATAACCAGAGGTGGCCACCCCCTTGACCAATGACTCTCCCCCACTCATGGCCAATGATCATCTACCCCAAACCGCGACCAACATTCCCCCCTCTCCACACACACACACCAGAAAATATTAGGTCCTGTTTTGCCATTTAATGTTGAACTAAATATCTTTTATTTCATATTTTGTAAATTGTTTCATAAAGCTCCCCAGGCTGGCCAAAAGTACTAATTTTTCACCCCCCCCCCCTCCCAGAAATTTCAGTGGGCACCTCTGTCAACAACAGTCATGTAGCGTCTGTAGGACGGAATAAATAGAACGCTTTAACAAGTAAGAAACATAACAACTATATTAATTACGCAACAAACATTACAATAAGAACTGGAAATCATTCTTCTTTGTAGTAATAAATGTGATTATACTGGAAAAATAAATAAATTTGATTGCCATATAAATGTAAATGTGGATAGTTACAGAAATAAGATGAAGAAAATTTAACTTTCTTTATGTAAATGGAAATTTTTATTATAATGAATAGTGATATCGTCCTCTAAAGTGATAACCGTACAAATCAGGTGCCACAAAATATTTCTGCACGCGCTAAGCGTAACCACTCCTTGAAAACGTTTAGAAAGTATTTTTTTATGTCCTCCACTTGTAGCAACTTTCCATTTTCCCTGAATATGGATCTTGATTCCTCATTTCTGGATGCCGGACAGGTAAGAGTAATGCCTGCGAATTTTACGCGGGAGGTCTGGGTGGGTGGCGCACAATGTAAAACGTAAGTATTACAAGAGATTATCCTAGGCCTCTGAAGTATTTTCTTCTAAGTGAAACATTACTGTATACTTTCAACAAAATTTACCAATTAAGAGTGGCAATATTCATCACATGAAAAAAGAGACAGGAAGGCCATAGTTTTGTCCTTTTGGCAACAGTATATTCACCTTACTTAGCATAAACGACGTCTACGCCGGCCTTGGTTATGTTGTACTGAAAGCAGACACTGTTCTTGTATCACTATGATGTTTTTATTTCTTCTAAATAATCCCTAATACATTCTTGGTGTATCATAATATTACCATATCAAGACGTCTTCCAAATTTTACTAGCATTCTGACAGAAGGGTTGTTTTGTTATTGATATCAGAAAGCAGACACTCTACTGCGGTAGATGAACTTTGTAAATCAAACTGTCAGTTATTTCCATATCACCTTTAACTCATTGTTTACTGTTCCAAACAATAATCGTATCACTCTATAACTATGTCTTTAAAATTCACCTGGTAATTTGACGACAGGCTGGAGATGAAATTCTCGCAGTACCAAAGCAGACACTATAGTAGTATCAGTATAACTTAAATGAAATGTAACAGTCTTCCTGTTTTGTTATTCTTCTTAACAGATATCGAATTCATTCCTTAACATTTTTCAGTTTTAACATATTACTCCACTTTTACTTGTTGTTAATACTTTTGGAAGTTTGACAGCAGCGTAGTGGTTGTATTGTCGGTGTCCTGATAGCGTACAGTTTGCTGAACTATCAGTAGGATATAAATGAAATCTGACTGTCTGCCTGTATTGTTACCTCTATTAACATATCTCCACATTCATTCTTTAAAGTTTCGGAGTTTTTATGCATCACTCCGTTTCTGTTTCTATTTGTTATCATTTTGACGGCAGGGCAGTGAAGATACCGTCAGTGAACCGTACCGATGGCAAGCACAATAATGCAGTTCAACAATTATGTAAATAAAAAATGTCCGTCTATTTGTATATCTATCCCTAATAATCTTTAATTATTTGGTTTATAGTTCACAGTATTACTGTATCACTTCTTTTCCAAATCTTTGGAGTCCTAGTTATATTCTTAGAGCTGGCTGATAATTAAATAACTGAACACTTGTTACTTGTTATTGCCTTGTTTCAAGCACTTTACTGATCATAACTCAAAACCTAGGTCGTACAAATAAAGTTATGTGAAACAACCCAATAACAAGTGTTCAGTTATTTAATTTGAAATGTTTCCCAAGAACCGACAGTAGAATCAATCAACAGGAGGCTGATAATATTATTGACACTTAAAAGCAGGCACTCTGTGGGGTATCGTTATACTGCACACGAAGTCTGCGGGTCTGCCACTTTTCTTATTCTCGTGGCCAATCGCTAATTTATTGTTTACTGTTCCACAGTATTGAGGTATCATTAAATTGCTATGCCCTTTGAATTCATTAGAAAAATTGACACCATTCTGATGTGAAATAGTCGCGGTACTGAAAGCAGACACTGCTGCAGAGTCAGTGAGATGTTACTGCTACAAGATGGTCTGCCCGTTTTGTTATCTCACCTGTCAAATTTCCAATTCCTTTGTTAACGGTTTTTTTTTCAGTTTTTACGTATCACCCCGATTCTACTTGTTTTCCTTCCTATTGCCAGCGTGACGACAGGCTACTGTCGATATTGTTGTTGTACCGATATCAGAAAATGAAAACAGACGATCTGCATATTTTATATGTCTTCTAAATGATCTCTAATCCTTTCGTTACTGTGCCACAGCATTGCGGTAACCTGTAGTTCTATTTCTTTCGAATAGTACTACTGTTGTGACAAAAGACTGGTATTGATATTTAAACTTGAAAGTAAACCCTCTGCTTTTGAATCAGTATATTATACATGAAATCAAATGGTCTGCCGGATATTCCATTTCTCCTAAATAATGTCTAATTCATTGTTTGCTGTACCACAGTATTAACGTGTCACTCTCTTGCTATGTCTTTAAATTTCATCTGTCATTTTACTCAAGGCATATAATGTTGTAGTATCAGTATGATCTAAATGCTAAATCTAATGTACGAGATCTTTTCTATCTCTCCTAAACAATCTGTACTGTATTCGTTAATGATTCACATTACTTTCATATGACGCCATTTCTATACTCTTCTAATCCTACTGGATTTGTGACAGCACACAGACACCCTGCTTCAGCATCAGTATATCGTAAATGAAATCACACAGTCTGCCAATTTCCTTATCTCTGCCAACCAAACTCTAATTCATTGTTTAATGTCTCTTACTCTTAACTTATCATTTCATTTCTATGACTTTGGCATCCATCTGGTAGTATGAAGGCAGGCTGATGATGATGGTTCGTTATGCTGAAAGCAGACTGTGAGCTGCAGTATCAAAATGATGTGCATGAACTCTGATGGCCTACCTGTTTTTATGTCCCTTACAATTCTCTAATTCATTCGATAAAGTTTCACAGTTTTTTCATATCCTCCGTTTCTTTTTCCTCTTAATTCTACCTTCAAATTTAAAGGCAGGCTTGTGATGATTTTGCGGTTGTACTGATAGCTGAAGCTCTGATGCTGTGGCAATATAGTGTACTTGAAATTTAACCGTCTCTCAGTTTTGTCTTCACTGATATTGCAACGTCTTTAAAATTCATCTGGCAGTTTGAAATCAGTCTGATGAAGAAATTGTTTCTGTACTGAAACCAGACACAGCGCCAATATCTGTATTATTCACATGCAATCTGACGACCTATTTTCTTAACTGCCCTATCAAATTTCTTATTCATTATTAACGTTTAACATTTTATCATACCACTCCACTTATATATGATTTCAATAGAACTAGCAGTTTTACGGCAGGCTGTTCATGATATTGTCAGTGTACTGACAACAACTGTAGCATCAGAAGATGCAAATGAAAACTAATGGTCTTCCTACATTGTTAGCTATCTTAAGAAATTTCTAATTTACTAGTTAACGTTCTAGTGTTTATAGGTATTTCTCCGTTTCTGTTTGTTCATATACTTAGTGGAAACTTGATGGCAGGAATGGGATGATATTGCTGTCTACTGACAACAGATAATCTGCTGCCGTCTTAGTATGATCTAAAGGAATTCTGAAGAACGTTCTGTATTTATCTCTCCAACTGTAATTCATTCGTTAATGTTTCACAGTTTTACCGTACCGATATCACACCGATTCTACCTCAATCGAATGGTGCTGGTATTGTGACAGAAGGCTGTTATTGATATTGATATTGCAAAATAGAAAATTTGACGCAATATTAATATATTGTGTATGATATCAAACGCTCTGCCAGTTTTGTTATCTGTTTTATACATTCGTTAACGTGTGACATTTTTGACGTCTCAGTAAACTACTTATTGTCTTTAATCCTACTGCCTGCTTGGCAGCAAGCTGCTGATGGTATCGTCGGTGTACTGACAGCAGGCAATCTGCATAGTATCAGAATAATGCAAAAGAGACCTGACGATTTGCTGTTTTTATTTCTCCTAAATGATCTGTAATTCATTCGTTATTGCTTCTCAGTAATACCGTATCGAACTGGTTCTACATCTTTCGAATCCTACCGGCTGGTAATAATACATATATCTGAAAACGATAAATCAGCTTCAGTATCAGTATATTGTGAAAAAACGAAAGGCTTTGCCTTTTTTTTTTTTTTTTTTTTTTTTACTTTTCCTGACAAATATGTTATTCATTCGTTCTCGTTTCACCTTCTTTATGTATCACTCGACTCGTTTTTGTCTTTAATCCTGCTGGCAGAAGGTTTGGCGGTCTATCTGTATTGTTACCTCTCTAATTCATTTGCCAACGTTTCACAGTATAATGTATCAGTCCATTTCTATTTTTTCTTATAACTCTAGGCAATTTGATGGCAGGCTTGTGATAAAATTTTCGGCATACTAAAAGCAAACCATCTACTGCAGTATAAAAACGATTTAAATACAATTTGAGGGTTGCTAGTTTTTTTATCTAGTCTATATAATCTCCAATCCCTCCTTAATGTTCACTGTATTCTGGTATAACTCCGTTTTTTACAATTCTAAAGGTACCGTACTGTCATTGCAACTAAAGACTCTTACTGATACTGGTACTTCAAAGCAAATACTCTGCTGCAGTATGTAAAGGTTCCTATATATAGGTAAAATATTTTATTTTATTCTGTTTCATAAGTTACTGGCAGATTTTGGTATGCGAGTCGGCGACAGTTATACTTTTAATTAACAGCGACTAGGCAGTTTGCCGACAGTAAGAGCCGTTGTAGGTTCACACGGCCGAAACGCACCATATGACTTTGGTAGAGGAGGTGGGGTAGCGAAAGCTCCAGAACGCTGCCTAGGTGGGATTGTCGTTGCGCCCGCTGCGACTCTAACCTGGGAAAGTACGAAGAATATTGCGCGAATCTAACACCTTAAATTTATTAATGCTTTTTATTTAACAATGCTTTTTTGTGGCATACAGACGTTAATAGCAGACTAGGAGTCAACAGAAGTAGGAACTGATCATTTCTGAATCTTTAATAAGGTTCAAATAGGTAAATGAATTACAACGCCTTTAACAAACTTTGACGAATACTTGCGAAGATGCACGAAGTTTATAGGAGGTCTCGGCTGCGCACCACAGCAGTCATTCGGCATCAGGGCCTAATCCTTAACTGTATCATAAGAACCATGCTCTCAGTATCAGCCGTAAAATTATAATTGTTAATTTCAAACTCACTAAACAGTCTTGTGTTATGGCATGGCTAGTAATAAAGCGCCATACTTGTCATCCCAGATTTTATTTAAACAAAATACCTACCTGTAACAGGTTAATATTTCAGCTCTTTTAATAGAACTTCCATCAATTCTCCAGTGTGCTGTTTAGCTGCGTAGGGACTACGTCATTGAGAGCACTTCCTACAAAACCTGTAGGAGACATGTCTGCACGTTGACACAAGTCTGGCTCAAGGGCGGGTCAACTTAACTTGCAAATGCCGGATGGACATCGTGGGCTGGTAAATCCACATGCTACTCCATCTCCCACGGATTCCTAAATATGCTTACATTTTCAAGAAAGGTTTAGTTATTAGAAGAGGGTTCTTGCACTTGGAATCCCTTGCGGGGAATGAATTTGTTGAGACAGGTGGCATATTTGGCACAAGAAGGAATTTCAACCGAACGACTTCATGAGTGAAGTGCTGTTAAGAACTGTGAAACAGTAAAAGTGCAATTTCAATTATCTGCAAATAGTGAAGCTGTTACAGACAGTGAAATTTTAATACGTTACAGGTAGTGACGGTAATAATGCACGTGTTGTGGACCATAATAAATTGTGCTGAGAAAAATACAGATCCCATCACTGGATTATGAAGATTTCGCGAGTGCCAACTAATGAAGTGTTGATGGTGACGAAGAAAGAAGACGAAAGTAGATGTGTGAGGGTAGCCGCAAATACAACGGAATCACTGCATTGCACAGGGAGCACACAGAAAGCAGACGAAAGCAGCAGCTGAGGAGGGGTGTCCTACAGGCGCCCACACAGAGGAACGCAGTTCTGCACGGCCACTACGGTCGGGGGTTCGAATCCCCCCTCGGGCATGGATATTTGTGCCGTCCTAGTTCGTAAGTAGTTCATCAGTAGTTTGTAAGTTTAGGGACTGATGACCCCGTAGTTAAGTCCCATAGACTATATAAATATTTGAACATTTTTTTAGGAACGCAGTTCAACGTACATCACTGTCTGAGCTACATCAACCAGAGAGAGCAGTAAAGCTCAATAAAGTGAGCTGTAAATTTATGATATGTTGCTTTAGAGTGGTGGGCTAAGTAGAGCTAGTAAAATGTCCAAAGCTGTAGAAAATGTTGAGCAGAAAGGGGCTCAGGAAAATTTAAATACGGAGGATCAAGGGGACAACATATTTCAGTCTCGGAAATAAGAATGACTAATATAGTCAGAAGGGGTGAGCAAGAAACAGAAGTAGAATCTACAGAACTGACGAGCAGTTTAGTCCAAACCGCCAGTCAGACAAGGCCCAGTGAAAATATAACTGAAATGGGCCAAAGTAACATGGGTAATGTATCTCAAAAGTCAGTCTCAGTGGCAAAATTTTTCTTTATTTAACTGACGCGTTTTGCCCTTTTGAGACAACATCACATTATGTAAATATATGGCGAGCTATTTCACATCATCGCAAGATAAACAATCTAGGAAGAAAACCTCACCATATATTTACATAATCTGATGATGCCTCAAAAGGGCGAAACACGTCAGTGAAATAAAGAAAAATTTTGCAATTGAGTCTGACTTTTGAGATCTATTCATAACCAGTTGCTGTACCAGCCACCAGTATGGAGTGGAAACAGTTTTACATGGGTAATTGTTCAGATATCAGTATACAATCAATATTACAAATGATATGGGTCAATTATCAGAACTCAAAGACTCTATTAAAAAAGAAATAGGAGAACCTAAAAAAGAAATGGGAAAAAGTAATAGGGAAACTAACAAAAGGATAGAAGAAAGTGTTAGGGATACTAGGCAGAAATCAGTGGGTCGATTGAGGAGATTAATAAAAGGATTGAGGATACTGAAAAAAATTAAATGAATATATTTAGTCAACTTATTAACGTTTGGCAAAAGCAGACGAGGGGATAGATAGTGTAGTGGAAGACACTTATGAAAGTAAATTTAGAAGTAAGTATTAGCAAGGAGACTGAAAAACGGAGTGAGTCGATCTCTATGCTAGAGCATAAAGTTGGTGAAAGAAAATTAGTCTTATCAGACATAGGGAACGTAGTACAAAATTATGTAGAAAATAAAACTAAGGAGGTCTCAGATGAGGAGGCTGGTATTCAGCAGGTCAGTGGTATTAAGGTCAAAGAAACTTACATCTTTACATAGAAAGAAAGTTAGAAGCAAAATTACGAAATTTAATGGTAACATATGGTAACAGTGGAATAAGTAATAACAAAGACTACTCTACAAAATATAATGGGGTAAATGAATTTGATCCTAAAGGCAAACTACAACCAAAATTCTTGTTAAAGCAATTGAAAGTGGTGTTGATCAGAGATCAAGACACTCGAGGAGAGACAGGAGCAAAACTACTAAACTTCGTGATCGAAGCTAGTTCTTTCAGTAAAATTGGTAAGCTAAAGAGAAAGAATGTCAGGCGTAGAGATAAAAAGAGAATTCGCTGTGATACTGACAAAAATCAAAATAAGAAAATATGTAGTTAACACAAAATTTTTGGTCAAAAAGAATGTAGATGCCATGGAAAAGTTGTTGTTGTTATGGTCTTCAGTCCGGAGACTGGTTTGATGCAGCTCTCCACCCTACTCTATCCTGAGCAAGTCTTTTCATCTCATCATAAGAACGGCAACCCACATCGACTTGAATCTGCTTACTATACGTGACTCTTGGTCTCCCTCTGCGATTTTTACCCCACACTTCCCTCCAATGCTAAATTTACGATTCCGCGATGTCTAAGAATGTGTCCTACCAAGCGATCCCTTCTTTTAGCCAGGGTCTGCCAAAAATTCCTTTTCTCACCAATTCTGTTCAGTACTTCTTCATTAGTTATGCGATCTACCCACCTAATCTTCAGCATTCTTCTGTAACACCACATTTCAAAAGCCTCTATTCTCTTCCTGTCCGCACTGCTTATCGTCCATGTTTCACTCCCGTAGAAGGCAAAACACCACACAAATGCCTTCAGAAAAGAATTCCTTACACTGAAATTAACATTCGATGTTAGCAAATTTCTCTTTTTCAAAAATGCTTTTCTTCCCATTGCCATTCTGCATTTTATATCCTCTGTACTGCGACCATCACATGTTATTTTACTACCCAAGTAACAAAACTCATCTACCACCTTCATTGTTTCGTTACCTAATCTAATTCCTTCAGCATCACCTGATTTTCTAAGACCGCAATCCATTATTTTTGTTTTGCTCTTGTTAATGTTCATTTTATACGCTCTCTTCAACACACTGTCCATTCCATTCAACTGCTCTTCCAGGTCCTTTGCTGTCTCTGAAAGAATTACAATGTCATCAGCAAAACGCATTGTTTTTATTTCTTCGCCCTGTTCTTTAATCCCTATTCCAAATTTTTCCTTGCTTTCCTTCACCGCCTGCTCGATGTACAAATTGAATAACATCGGAGAAAGGCTACAACCCTGTCTTACTCCCTTCCCAACTGATGCTTCCCTTTCATGCCCTTCGAGTCTAATAACTGCGGTCTGGCTTTTGTACAAGTTATAAATAACTCTCCTTTCCCTATATTTTACCCCTGCTGACTTCAGAATTTGAAAGAGTGTATTTCAGTCAACACTGTCAAATGCTTTCTCCAAATCTACAAAAGCTAAAAATGTAGGCTTGCCTTTCCTTAATCTATCTTCCAAGATAAGACGTAAAGTGAGTATTGCCTCCCGGATTCCTATGTTCCTCCTGAATCCAAACTGATCTTCCCCGAGGTCGGCTTCTACCAGCTTTTCCATTCTCCAGTATATAATTCGTGTTAAAATTTTGCAACCATGACTTATCAAACTGATGGTTCTGTAATTTTCACACCTGTCTGCGCCTGATTTCTTTGGAATGGTGATTATTACATTTTTCTTAAAGTCTGAGGGTATTTCGCCTGTCTCATAAATCCTACACACAAGTTCAAATAGTCTTGTCATGGCTGGCTCTCCTAGGTACTTTATTAGCTCTGAGGGTATGTCATCTACTCCTGGGGCCTTGTTCCGACCTAGGTCTTTCAAGGCTCTGTCAAATTCATCTCTCAGTATAGCATCTCCTATTTCATCTTGATCTACTTCCTCTTCCCTTCCTACAACATCGTCTCTAAGTTCATTTCCTTTGTAGAGCTGTTCTATGTATTCTTTCCACCTTTCAGCTTTCCCTTCTTTGCTGAGAACTGGTTTCCCATCTGAGTTCTTGATATTCGTAGAGTTGCTTTTCTTCTCCCCAAATGTCTCTTTTATTTTCCTGTAGGCGGTATCTACTTTTCCCCTTCTTATACATTCTTCTACAGATTTGCATTTGGCTTATAGCCACTCCTGCTTAGCCATTTTTGCACTTCCTGTCAATCTCATTTCTTAGTCGTCTGTACTCCATTTTGCCTGTTTCATTTACTGCATTTTTATATTTTCTCCTTTCATCAATTAAATCTAGTATTTCCTGTGATATCCAAGGATTTTTTGTAGGTCTTGCCTTTCTACCTACTTTGTCCTCTGCTGCCTTCACTATTTCATCTCTCAATGCTACCCATTCCTCTTCTACTGTTTTATTTCCCCCTGTTTCTGTCAATTGTTGCCTAAATCTCCCTCTGAAATTCTCCAGAACTTCACTTTCCTTCAATTTCTCTAGGTCCCATCTCCTTATTTTCCTACCTTTCTGCAGTTTTTTCAGTTTCAGCCTACAGTTCATGACTAACAAGTTATGGTCAGAGTCTATATCTTCCCCTGGGTACGTCTTGCAGTTTACAACCTGGTTCCGGAATCTATGTCTTACCATTATAAAATCTATCTGATACCTTCCGGTGTCTCCTAGTCTCTTCCATGTATACAACCTTCTTTTGTGATTCTTAAACCAGGTGTTTGTTACGATTAAATCATGTTCCGTGCAAAATTCTACCAGGCGACTTCCTCTTTCATTCCTCCTGCCCAGTCCATATTCACCTACTATTTTACCTTCCCTTCCTTTTCCTACTACCGAATTCCAGTCTCCCATCACAATTAAGTTTTCCTCTCCCTTAATTGTCTGAATAATTTCCTTTAGCTCCTCATATATTTCTTCGATCTCCTCATCATCGGAAGAGCTAGTTGGCATATAAACTTGTACTACTGTTGTCGGTGTTGGCTTCGTATTTATCTTTACAATGATAATGCGATCACTGTGCTGCTCATAGTAGTTTACGCGCATTCCTATTTTCTTATTCATTATTAGTCCTACTCCTGTGATACCCCCAACTGATTTTGTATTTATAATCCTGTACTCACCTGACCAGAAATCCTGTTCATCCTGCCATCGAACTTCACTAATCCCCACTATATCTAACTTCAACCTATCCATTTCCCTTTTTAAATTTTCTAATTTTCCTACCCGATTAAGGGATCTAACATTCCACGCTCCGATCCGTAGAATGCCAGTATTGTCTTTCCTGATGACAACATCCTCCTGAGTAGTCCCCGCCCGGAGATCCGAATGGGGGACTATTTTACCTCCGGAATATTTTACCCAAGAGGATGCCATCATCATATGTTCATACAGTAGAGCTGCATGTCCTCGGGAAAAGTAACGGCTGTAGTTTCCCCTTGCTTTCAGCCGTTCGCAGTAGCTGTGTGGCAAAGCCACATTAGCTGATGTTACAAGGCCAGCTCAGTCAATCATCCAGACTGTTGCCCCTGTAACTACTGAAAAGGCTGCTGCCCCTCTTCAGGAACCACACGTTTGTCTGGCCTCTCCACAGATACCCCTCCGCTGTGGTTGCACCTACGGTACGGCTATCTGCATCGTTGAGGCACGCAAGCCACCCCACCTCGGCAATGTCTGTGGTTCATTGTGGTGGCATGGAAAAATATTAACAGAAAACTGATATGATTTTTTTTAAGGTCTTATGCCCAGTAGTAGGTCGGACAAGGATGATAGATATCTCAGGAAACGGATGGAACGTAATAAGGTGGAAGTTAAAAGCAGTGAGGGACGAAAATCATAGTGATGTTAGTTACGGTGCCTGTAAAAAGAATGAAAAGTATGTTTCTCGCGAAGTACGAGTAGTAGAAATTCCCACGTCAGGCTTTCGAACAAGTAAACAAAGTACACCGAACTGTATAAACAAAATACCGAAGCTGTCAAGCCGGCCGCGGTGGCTGAGGGGACTGAGGTGCTTCAGTCACGGTCTGCATGGCCACTACGGTCGGGGGTTTCGAATCCCCCCTCGGGCATGGATATTTGTGCCGTCCTTAGTCTTAGTTAATTCATAAGTAGTTTGTAAGTTTATGGACTGATGACCCCGTAGTTAAGTCCCATAAGCTATACAAACATTTGAACATTTTGAAGCTGACAAAATAAACAGGATCGGAGTGGTAGATATTAAACAGGGTGTGACAGATGACAATAAAGATACTAGAATGGATCTCTTAGAGGAAACTATGGTAAAAGTTGAAATAAGTAGTACTGAAGCAGTTACCTCTATTGAAACAGGTAGCGAGTTGTATGCAGTAGTGGAAGGACTGATTAGCCGTATAATCAGTAGAGAGGGAGTGTCATTTTTACCATTAGATAATGTTCTAGTAGCTGTTTGTGAAGACAGTAAGCTAGTAAGGAAATAAGTAATGTTGCAGATTGAGGTTCTAGGAATAGTATTGGAGAGTAATCCATTTTCGGCACCTCATATAATAGGTGTAAAGATAGGGGGTATTTTTGTGGTGGTAACAGGCAAACAGGGTGAAATTAAGTTTGGTAATACAGTCCTAGCTAGCAGTGAGCCACAAGACAGGGAGTACCTGACAATAATGTGTGAGCGCTTTCAAGAGGATGAAGACGAGTACTGTAGCGGTGACAGAGAAAGCAATCTTTACAACAGTGAGAAGATCCTAGGAAAGAAATAAGCGGATTCCAACAGATACATCTATATAAATACTCTGCAAATCACAATGAAGGGCGTGGGAGAGGGTTCACCGAAAAGCTTTTAGGATACCGTAAAACGGGATGAATAAGATCACTTTTCATGTTCAAAGATGTGTATCTCTTCAACGAATCGATGTAAAGCGATGAAACAAAAATCATTTTTGTGTCTTCGTCTGTAGTTTTGAAACCTATATATGGCTTTCTCTATATTGTTTATGACGAAATTTTAACGATTTGGTCCTATTGTTCCGAAGGTCGGGGTGAATAGGATCAGTCATAGTGTTGTTCCAAATTATTCCATTAACACGCTTGTTTTGTGATTAAGACTACTGGCTTATTTAAAAAAAAAGTGAAAGATTATTACCAAATAGAAAAAGAGTATAAATACGATTATAATTATTTTATTTAAAAATACATTTTATGTAGAAAACTTAAAGCAATAACTTATTCTATAAACATGGGGTAACAAAAAACGTGTGTTGACCCCTTTAAATTTTAGTGACTGTTATCTTTCTCTCCACTTGTATTAGGGTCGCTTCACATGCATTGTCCACGTCTGGGAAAACAAAGACAGTGATCTTTTCCAACCGTTTTTCAAAGGCAATTAACAGTCATTGCTGACTCACTTACACTGAGAACTGAGTATATGAACCTACTGTGTCCCTTTTTTGGGTCAAACCTAAGAATGACAAAGTCACCAGGCTTGGGCAAATTCATCCTTGCTTCTCTACGTGCAGGATTTCCCACGAGGATCAGGAACGTAATTTCTGGGCATTTTAATCAGTCTGGAAATAAAATAGAACAAAACACTCAAAACACAAACAGGTAGTTTCCAATAACGATACTTAAGCCCGATAATAATGTTATTTTCTACTGATCCTATTTACCCCATTTTTTAAAAAGTGCGTCCGTTCGAGCAAAATAAAATGAAAATAATAATAATAATAATAATAATAATAATACTCACCAGAAACAAAGGAAGACCTGAATTCGGAACAAAATTCTTGGCAGAAGCACTGATTTTTATGATACACAACTCCCGACCTCACGCCACTGTATACCAAGTTTTCGGAGCATACATAAACATGGGAATGCTCTAGAAACCAGGGTAGCCACTACTGAAACACAAAATGTTCGTGAATGTGTTCCTCAAGAGCAATTCTTCCAATTGGCGCACTAGTTTCCATATTTTATTGCGATATTGTGTGGTTGATTTGATTTTTTCAGGGAAGCCAAAACAGTCTTGGTCCAACCCGCCACTGCCCGCACCGAAACTACATTTATTGTGCGGTATCGCTCCCTGTATGTCTAGTAAAGCCAACCAATGCCCTTGAACAGTGCAAGGCGTCCCTTTACCAGTTCTTTATTAGACACAATTTCTTCGGGTCTGGTTGTCACAAATGTTCTGTGCCTTTTACTCTCCAATGCAATGCATTCGAAGATTAGATGTGATGCAGTTTCATCACCGTCATCACAGGTCCAGGGTTCTCTTCTGTTATTCCTATTGTATGTAGGTGTTTTTTGAAATTCCCATGACCTGTCAGCAATCCAACCATGAGTCTAATCTCTCTCCTATTCAGGCCCAGGATTGCAGAGCTTCTTTTAAAACATGGCTTTGGCATCATTACCTTGCCATGTTTTTGTTGATGGACTTTAGTCCAATATTCTACGTGCTGTCTTCTGAGCCAGTTACGTAAGTCCAATTTGATCATTGCCTTGGTGATTGTCAGGACAGGTTCCGGTCCAATAAATGGAGTCTCTGCCCCCATCCTGGCTAATCTGTCGGCATGTTCGTTGCCACTGATCCCCGAGTGGCCAGGGACCCACAATAGGTTTACTCTGTTGCTTTCCCCTAGCTCCACTAGAACCCTGTGACATTCTGCAACAATTTTAGACCTTGTTGCAGGAGCTGCCAGTGATCTCAGGGCTGCCTGCCTGTCTGAATAGATATAGATGATACAATCTTTGTAGTAACTACGCAAATTCTCCTCCACACACGCCCTGATGGCAGTGATTTCCACCTGGAATACTGAGGCCAGTTTTCCTAGAGAGATGACACCCTCCAGTCTTGGCTGCACCCCGTATACCCCGGCCCCAACACCTTGGTCTGATTTTGACCCGTCAGTGAACCAGACAATATCCCCCGTACGGTGTCGAACTATTTTCTCCCACTGCTCCCTGCTTCCAGTTGTTATATTGAAAGGCTTGTTGAAGCAGTATGATGTTATAATATAGTCGGCTGACATTTCCCCAACCTTTCCTATATTTACCTCACTCACTATTTTAGTGTGTGATTCTGGATATCCCGAAGAGTTCCAGTTGTTGCCAGATTTGAGTCTGTATGCACCAGCCGCTGCCTATTGTGTGGTTTCCATTGTTTTAAAGCCGCGGCGGAGCGGCCGAGCGCATTGATTCGCTATGCTACAATACGCGAGGTCGTTCCCCGTCGGTGGTTCGAATCCCTCTTCGGGCATGGATATTTGTGGCGTCCTTAGTGTTAGCTAGTTCATAAGTAGTTTGTAAGTTTAGGGACTGATGACCCCGTAGTCAAGTCCCATAAGCAAAACAAACATTTGAACATTCTGTCGTCTTTAGTATAAGGTAGTTCATAAGTAATTAAGTCCCATACGCTTTACAAGCATTTGAACATTGTTTTAAAGTTTTTCCTTCAGAATTCATCCTATTCACCTCTATGATCCCATAAACGCTATTTTAGGTATTTCTCTACCGTTCTCGAATACCGCGCGGGAAAAAGAAACAACTAAGTCTTTCCGTTTTCGATCTGATTGCTCTTGCTTTATTTTGATAATCATGTCTCTTTAACGTAGGCGTGTGCCAATAGAATTTGTTCACATTCGGAAAAGAAAGTTGGTGAAAGAAATTTCCCAAATAAATCACGCCGCATCGAATAACTCCTTTCTTTTTATGAATTCTATCCCAACACGAGCATCACTTCCGTAACACTCTTTCACCTATATAGCGACAATATAAAACGAGTTCCTATTTTTTGAAATTATCTATATCTCCTTCAGTCCGTCTTGGTGGGATTCCCGCAATTTGTAGCAATACTCCAAAACAGGACGTACTAGGGTAGTGTAGACAGTTTCTTTAGCAAAACTGTTGCATCTTGTAAGTGTTCTGCCGATGAAACGTAGGCTTTGGTTCGCCTTGTCTTTGATATTTTCTGTATTATTTCGAGTTAATGTTGTTCGTAATTGTAATTCATACGTTTTTTTATTGAATTTACTCCCTGATTTAACTGATTTATCGTGCTGATGAAGTTTATCGGATATATTTTAGTGCGTACTTTTATGTAGGGTCAATTGCCAATTTCTACGCCTTGCAGATATCTAACTCATTTGCAGCTGCATTCGACCTTCCGGTGACCTTACTAACCGATAAATGACAGCATGATTCGCGAAGATTCTAATAGAACTGCTCACATTGTTTCTTACATCTTTTATATAGATAGGAACAGTAGGGGCCCTAAAATACATCCTGAGAAGTGCCAGATATCACTTATGTTTTGTTTTTTTTCGATGACACTCCGTCATATCGTTGGAGCTCCCTAGTAAATCTACCCTGCCAGTAGATATAAGAAAAAGTTGCAGTTGAGTGCTACCTAAAAACTGTGACACATTAACGAATAAATTAGAGTCTTCTTAGGAGTGGTAACAAAATAGGCATTTCGTCCGATTTCATTCACATCATACTGATAGTGCAGCATAGTTTTCTTTAAGTGCAGCAACAATTTCATTATCAACTTGCCAGAAATCTACCTGAAGGATTAAAAACTGTGAAATGTTAAGGAATGAACTAGACAGTTGTCAGGAGCGATAACAGAACTGGCAGACAATTTGATTTCATTTCCGATATACCGACACTGCAACAAAGTATCTGGTTTCAGGTATCAATACTACGCTTCTGTCATGTTGTCAGCAGTGTTCGAATGCTTGAGAAATATTAAAGAATGAATTAGAGATTATTTGGGAGAGAAAAAAAACTTGACAGACTGTCAGATTTAATCTTCATCATACTTGTAATCCTGCAGATTTGTCTGCTATCCGTATAAAGAATTATTCACAAGTAGCCTGTCATCATATTTACAGGAAGTATTAGAACTAATAGAAATGGAGTGACAGCTAAAAACATAACGAATTAATCAGATTCTTGTTGGGAGAGGTAACAAATAAGGCAGAACATCAGATTTCATTTACACAATACTGCTACTGCTGCAGTGTCTGCTTTCAGTACAGCGTCAATTTCATCATCAGTCTACCATCAAATTGGCCGATGACTTGTTTAAAGATACAGCAAGCGAGATTTAGGTTAACACTGTTGAACGGCAGATTAGTAAGGGGAGATAACAATATTGTAATATTTCATTTGCAATATAGCGGTACTTCAGCAGAGTGTTTTCTTCGAGTATCAATACTAATACCACCCTTATGTCACAATGCCTCTAGGATTAAATAGGTATAGAAACGAGGTTATTTGGTATTACTGTGAACAATTTACGAAAGAATTACCTATTTTTTAGGAGCGACAGAAAACAAACAGGCAGAATATCAGATTTCATTCACATCATACTGACGCTGCAGAAGATTGCTATTAGTACACTGTCAGTATTATCACAAGTGTGCCGTCAGACTGCAAATAGTTATGAGAACAAACAAAGTAATACGTAAAATCTGTAAGATGTTCGCGAATAAATTAGAGACTTTTCAGGTGAGGTAACAAGACAGGCAGATCGTGAGGTTTCAAGTACATCATACTGATATTACAACAGAGTGGCTGCCAGCATTACATCAGTACACCTACAATATTATCAAAAGGCTGCCGTCAAATGCCTATAGAATTATAAACAAACAGAAACTGAGTGATACATGGTAAGTGTAAACTGTAATTCTTACGAGAGGTAACAAAACAGGCAGACCGTCACATTTCATTTACATCATATGTAGTGTGTCTAATGTGTTCGTTCAAAGGTGTCGTATCTGAATGTAAACTTGGTGCATATGGGCGTGCAAGCCCATTGCTCTTCATAGACTTGAGGAGAATCGATACACAGCATGCACTGCGTGTGATTGGCAGTGTTAGCAGACTGCGAGCAGTTGAACTTAGTCAGTGTGAGAGGCAGCGTCACAGCGGAATGGAGCTTCACCCACACAAAATGCTGAATTTTACCAGTGCGTTTTGAACTGATCGTTACAGCGTATCTACATCTACATACATACTCCGCAATTCACCGTAAGGTGCGTGGCGGAGGGTACACTGTACCACTACTAGGCATTTCCTTTCCTATTCCACTTCCAAATAGAACGAGGAAAAAAAGAATGCCTATATGCCTCCGTACGAGCCCTAATTTCTCTTATCTTGTCTTTGTTATCACCACGCGAAATGTAAGTAGGCGGCAGCAAGATCGTACTACACTCAGCTTCAAATTCCGGCCCTCTAAATTTCCTCAACAGAAATTCACGAAAAGAACGTCGTCTTTCCTCCGGCGATCCCCAACTGAGTTGCCGGAGCATTTCCGTGACACTCGCGCATTGGTCGAACCTACCAGTAACAAACCTAGCTACTCGCCTCTGAACCGCCTCTATGTCTTCCTTTAAACTGAACTGCTGCGGATCCCAAACACTTGAGCAATACTCAACACGTGGTCACACAAGCGTTTTATACGCGGTCTCCTTTACAGGTGAAGTACATCTTCCCAAAATTCTCCTAATAAACCGAAGTCGGCTGTCGGCCATACTCATAGCTGTCCTTACATGTTCGTTCCATTTCATATCGCTCTGCAATGTTACGCCTAGATATTTGAACGACGCGAAAGCATCAAGAAGCTCACTACTAATGCTGTATTCGAACATTGTGGGATTGTTGTTCCTACTAATGAGCATCACCTTACATTTTTCTACATTTAGAGCTAGCTGCCATTCTTCGCACCAACTAGAAATTTTGTCTAAGTCATCCTGTATGCTAGTACAGTCAGTTAAAGACGACACCCTCCCATACACCACAGCATTATCAGCAAACAGCCACAAATTACAACTTTCTCTGTCCATCAGATCATTTATATAGATAGAAAATAATAACGGTCCTATCACACTCCCCTGGGGCACGCCTGACAATACACTCGTCTCTGATGAACACTCGCCGTCGAGAACAACGCACTGCGAGTTCGACACGGGACTGGAAAATGGATGCTGCTCCATAACAATGCCCCTACACACTGCACCATCCGTGTGCTACAATTCCTGAAGGTGAAGATGGTACAGCTTCCGTACTCCTCTGATCTGGTTGCTGTGGACATCTTACGTTTCCCCGCTTGAACGCAGCTATGATAGATGCACGTTTTGAGGACATGAATGTTATCAAAGGTGTGTGACAGCCGTTCTTCGAAGGATTCCATAGAAGGCTTTTGCTGATAATTTCCAGAAGCTGTACGAACGTTGTCTCAAGTGTGTTGTAGCGGCTGGCGACTATTTTGAAGGGTAATCTTGAATGTTTATTTGTATTTCTTGTTTTGTTTGTCTGACGGCATTCCTAGAATTTTTAGAGGCACCACGTACTGATTCTACAGCAAGCTCTGCTTTCAGCACAGCGACAATTTCATCCTCAGTCTGCGTCCGACACAGATAGTTCCCCAAACCTGTTGGTAAATCGAACCGAGGAGGCCTCTCACTTGGTCCCCCAAAAAGTCTTTCGCTGCCTACCGCGCTATGGGGCGACTTCCCACATGATCATGAGTGTGGTGGCCGTCTTACTAGTAGCAGTAATAGGCCTGGTCGTAGCCGGACGTGCTGGATGTCCGTTGGGTCCCCACGGCCGGTTCACAACAGCGGTGTCCCTCGACTGCAGCTTGCAGCTAGGCCACCGAGGCTGGGCCTAATACCGCATGAAGCTGGGAGCGAAGTGTCAGCATCTCAGCTGGCATCCGTGCACAGTAGTTATAGTTACTACCCATAACTGCAGTAGCCGGAGAAACGTACGACTGTAAACACGCGCTAACTTAAGTAAACGCGAGAACTGTTCCAGGAAGTTGGGTTATTATGAAGAAGTCAAATCTTGATGATGCAGTTACACAACTAGATAAACAACTGTCGCGGTGTAGTAATAGCAGGCACACTGGTGCAGAATAGTTATAATGTAAATGAAAACTGACTATTTGACTCTTATTAACTCTCCTATGTAATCGCTAATTCATTAATTAATGTTTCATGTTATTAAATTTACAGCCCAATTCCGTGTCTATGATATCTTACTGGCTGTTTGAAGTAAGAAAATGATAATACAGTATAAAATAAAATAAATCCTCAGAAAAAACAGGGATACACGCGAAGGATCTCTTTAAGGGAAAGAACAAATCAATGGAAAGTGATTAGCATGAGACTTGTTGCAAATTACAGAACCCGCGATGTTGCTATATTGCTATAACGAGAATGCTACAACTCCGTTGTACTAGTATCGCCTTGGGTACTTTATTACCCAAATTTGTTTCTTACACAGAATGGATTTGGAACAAAAACATTATAAGTATACAACTTTCCTCCTCATTTTTAGTATGTATAATATTTAACTTAGATATTTTATAGTCGGCGTGTGATCCACATGATAAAGTGCATGCGACTCACTTTCTGGCCGCCAGTCACAGTTTGGGAAGATCTGTATTACAGTATTAATGTGTAACAACATTTCTATGTCTTTGCAATGAAGTAAATGCAATCTTGCGGTCTGTGTGATTTTTATCTTACGGAAATAACATTTAATTCATTTGTTAATGGCCGGCCGCGGTGGCCAAGCGGTATGCGCCTTGTCAATCACGGTCTGCACGGCCACTATGGTCGGGGGTTCGAATCCCCCATCGGGCATGGATATTTGTGCCGTCCGTAGTATTAGTTCATAAGTAGTTTGTAAGTTTGGAGACCGATGACCCCGTAGTTAAGTACCATAAGCTCTACAAACATTCATTTGTTAATGTTCAACAGTATTACCGAATCACTTCGTTTCTGTTCTTTTCGAATCTATCTGGTATTATGACGGAGTGATGGTACTGATATTGATACTGAAAGCAGACACCCTATGCATTATCAGTTATTGTAAATGAAATCAGATGGTCTGCCAGTTTTGTTGTATCTCCTAACTAATCTCAAAATCACTGTTTAGAGTTACGTAGTAATAACCTATCACTCTATTGCTACGTCATTCTCCCTAGAACAGTCAAACGTTCATGTTGCGTCTGTTGAACACAATATATAAAACACACATATAACTGAAAAACAGTTTACTTACATCACATGACGGATAATTATTTTTAGGTACTACTAAATGCTACAGGGACATTATTTTAACTATTAGAATTATATAACAACTGAACACCGACAGCCTGCTTTTTTTTATCTCTCCTAAATAATCACTAATTGATCCTTCAATGTTATTTAAAAGCAGATATTCTGATGAAATTTCGAAATAAGATGGTCTGCTAGTTTGGAATATCTATAAACTAATCTCACATTCATTGTTTAGTATTTCATACTAAGTACATATTACTCCGTTTCTATGTCGTTAGAATCCTTCTGCTGTATTAAGTGCAACTGAGTGATGATATATTCGTAAAGCTGAATGCAGAATCTCTGCTTCTGTAACACCACAAGTAAAATCAGAAATCAGTCATTAGTAGTGTAGACTTTCTCGGCGTGAAAACTGATGTTATTCTTCCTGGCTCTGCAGCCGCATATCGTCGATAGGTTGACTGTACTTTCAGCTTATTCACCTGACGATGGGAGCTAGTTGGTGTGCTGAAATAATGTGCCAACATGACGACGTTATCTGGCTGCGGACCGGATAAGAATTCTGTCAGTTTAGTTATCTCTCATGACCAATCTCTGTTTCATTGGTTATTCTTCCCCATTATTGACGTATCACCCTATATCTAAGTCTTTAAAATTCATCTGAAAGTTTTATGGCAGGCTGATGATAAAAGTATATACTGTTGAAGTATCTGTACAATGTAAATAAAATCTATCGGTCTGGCTGTTTTGTTATCTGAACTAACGAATGTGTAACTCATTCGTGTGCGTTTAACATTTTTTCAGATGTTCAAATGTTTGTTAAGCTTAAGGGACTTAACTGCCCCTAAATTTACAAGCTACTTATAAACTACCTTATACTAAAGACGACACATATATCCATGCCCGAGGGGGGATTCGAACCCCCGATCGTAAGGGCCGTGCAGACTGTGACTGACGCGCCGCAGACCGCTCGGCCACTGCGGCCGGCGATCTTACTCCGTGAGAAAAACAAATAGTACAATCGAACGTCGGAATTCTTTTTCCAGTGTCTCCGAGATCTGTAAAACTTTATAAACGTGCCACCTCCGTGGTTGACAACTTTACGAAGGTAATATATATAGATAATAAAAAGATAAAACAATTTAAAAAACAGTCAAAACTTCTGTTTCTGCAGCGAAGACAGTTGGAAACTGCCAAAAGCTGAGCCAAAGCTCCGAATTCGTCACAGGATGAAGAGGCTGCAATGTATCATTATATCATATGATACGTGAAACTTAAAAGAGGTAACATGACAGAAATTAGACAGAAATTAAAACCAGCACTGGCGTGGCCGTAACTAAACTAATTGACGTATGGTCTGCTGTACGAAAGTATTATATCCATCTACTGTCAAACAAAACAATTGATGAGACTGCTTTCGCAGACTTTGCAAGAAATTTTTCATAATGCCTCAGTCCAGCGACGAAACTGAGCTGACTTCTGAAGTGACGGAAGACGAGTTACAAGATATTGTCATGCAGAGCTTGAGGAACAAATCTCCTGGATGCGATGGATTACCGGCAGAAGTATATCAAGCCTTTTGGCGCCGAATGAATATCAAACTACTTGCTATATGCAACGATTAATGGACCACAACAGCATCATTTCACCAGGATTTAGTCAAAGGATAGCTGTGTTACTGGCAAAGAATCCGTGCAGCAACATGCTAACGTCGCTGCGACCTATTAATTTAATCACTGGCGATAACAAAACTGTCACCCGAGTCCGCAGCGATCGACTGTAATCGGTCTAGAGTATGATGTCGGGACTCTATCAAACAAGTGTCGTGAGAGACAGATCGATTTACCAAACGCTCAAACACTATAGGTACATCATAGCAATAGCCGAGACTTGTAGATTAAAATGCGCCATCTTAACTTTCCTCGATGTCATACAAAATTTGTTTCTCAATAGCACGTCAAGAATTTTAATTATTGCTCAACTCAGTGAAGCTATTAATATTGCGAGTTCAGTATGACAGGGATTTCCGATGTCGCCGCGGTGGAGTAGCCGAGCGGTCTAAAGCACCTCGCTGCGGCGCGCGCGATTGCTCGCCGTGGAGGTTCGAGTCCTCCCTGGGGCATGGGTGTGTGTGTTTGTCCGTGGGTTAGTTTATAAGCCGACCGCGGTGGCCGAGGAGACTGAGGCGCTGCAGTCACGGTCTGCACGGCCACTACGGTCGGGGGTTCTAATCCCCCCTCGGGCATGGATATTTGTGCCGTCCTAGTTCGTAAGTAGTTCATAAGTAGTTTGTAAGTTTAGGGACTGATGACCCCGTACTTAAGTCCCATAAGCTTAACAAACATTTGAACATTTTGTCCGATGTCGACAGCTTCATTTGTCATTGCAATTGAACCACTGCTCGCCACGCTGACGTAGCAGCTGCAAGATTTGATTATAAACGGACAGATGATCCTTTATCGCTCATACGACGATAACGTGGGATGTCTTGTAGTGAACTCATAAGAAGCAGAGTTCATGCTCCTCACCATTCAAAAACATTAGGCTGTATCTGGAGTTAAACTTCATTGAAAAAAAGTGGTATTATGGATAATGAACGCGAGATTAATATGCAACACGATGGTCAATGGAGTGAGTGGTATGAACTGTTTAGGAAAAAGCTACAGAACACCATCGCAGTCATTTACAGAAATTTACTAAACAAACTTAGAGCCAGTGTCCAACTCCCCAACCGGAGACAATTGAATGCAATACAAAAAGGAGAGCTTGTAATCAACTACATAATATAGCAAATAAACTATGTTGTAAAAGTGTTATCCATTCCAAGCGTCATCGTACACAGAATGCTGTCAGCAGCACTCGGTCATTTCGTGAGCAGAGGCCGGATTTTCAAAATCAAATACTATACTTTGGAGATCCAGATACGGAACTGTGGGTTTCTTTTCACAAAGATCCACACAAAGGCAGAAGCGCTGTAAACAAGTAGCACGTATAAGCTGAGGGAAATATCACCGCAAAATTTTATTGTCCACCCGCTCAACGAGATTTCACCGGCGGATTTCAGCCCTGCGGTTGATGTCTAGCAAATACCACATGCATTGTACCATGTAGGTACTGAATTTTCTATTGAAGAATTTTACGTCTGAAAAATACCGGAAAAGGAAATAACTGCGGCAAAGCAAATTTATAAAACCTTGATTGCGACAAAACCTAGTAATAACACAAAGAAAAATACATGGACCACAATTGGCGCGTGATTGGGGAGAATATTCACACAAGAAATTTGACGTCTGTTATGCCATAGGTTCGGTACATCGCTGTGAATAGGAAAATAATGGCCAATCCAAAGCTATACTCCATTCATTTAGCCAAATCCCCTCTGTGTAACGCATGCACTACACAAAATAGTGAGAAACACAGATTTGTTTGCGAAAAAGTGCGAGACGTTTGGTAGGTAGTTAGGCAGCTGTTGGCAAGCATAACAAGAACATCTGCCACTGCAAATAACACCAGCATACTTCTTGAACCCGCACTGTGCCATATCCAAAGACCAAACGAAATGGAATAAACTATATAATGGGACACAGAGTTTACTATCTTTCAACTATCAAGGTCAAAATTAGGAAGACTTTCTCATGTAACTACGAATACGGCATCACAAACTAAAGAAAACGCAAACTATGTCAAGAAATTTTGCACATTCCTTAACCAAAACTATCAATCATCAAATACTGTACTAACGTATAATTAAGAGTTTGCCTCGGGCGAATGGATTTTTAATTCGATTGGAACAGAACTTTATTTTGTAGCGAGAAAACTGTCTGTATATATGTACAATACTACCAGGAGACAATGTCCAAGACGGCGAAAGGAAAACGAGGAAAATCGATGTTTGAGTTGTTAATTAATTACACCACTTGGAATTTTCGGCGCGTGGCCAATTTCGGAGTTAAGACAGCACAGTCGGTGGATGAAGTAGGGAAGGAAGAAAGATTAGTGTTTAACGCCCCGTCGACAGCGTGGTCATTAGAGGCGGAGCTTGGGTAATAATGGGGAAGGAAATCGGCCGTGCCCTTTGAAAGGAACCATCCCGGCATTTGCCTGGAGTGATTTAGGGAAATGCCGCAAAACCAAATTCCTTCCGAATGCGAGTCCAGTGCGTTACCACTTTGCCACCTTGCTCGGATCGGAGTTAAGAGAAGCCAAACTCGTGGTATTAATCCAAATTAGCTGCCAAGACAATGATAAGAGTATTAAGATTGATTCAATAACGGAAACCTACCAAAAATTATTCAAGAAGACGAGCTCCGTCGGCAACTACTATGCTGAAGTTAAAAAGGCAACAACCAAAGTGCGCATTTATTTATTTAATTAATTTCAGACAGGTTTTATTTTCAAGGGGGAAATTCGTCAATTCAGTTGCTTCTTTATTAAAGAAACTCACGAGAAACTTTTATTTTCGAGTACATGTGAAAGAAGTAGATATTTTCCCTAAATAAAAAGCCTATGAAGGCGATTGTGGTCAGCGGATGACTGGTTGAAGGGGAGGAAGAAGATCCGGACAAAAGTGGTTAAAGCACCTGCCTAGTAAGCAGGAGGTCCGGGTTCGAATCCCGGCTGTAGCGCAAATTTCAATTGAATGGCTCTTCTTCGATTCAATGTCTTTGATATATCGAGACATTTATTAGTGCTGCTTCCATCTAAACACTTAAAATGCAAATTGCAAATATCCACCAACCAAGGGGGGGGGGGGGAACTTTTGGGGAAATATCTGCGCTTAGAAATTGTTAATAAACAGTAATTAAATACATATAATACATATAAATAATGCAAAGTAAAATACTCTCTGTGTTTACGCTTTGCTACCTTTAACAACTGTGTTCTTTTTAGCCAAGATTGACCATAGAACGAGTGGATAATCGCTGTAGTTGGTGGTGTGTCTTTCAACACGGGCACATTTTCATAGAAGACGTATTATCTACTATTCTCAGTCCCTCGTTTTTCACTTTTCAGCAGAAGCACTATACCCATAAAAAATTTCGCTGGCGTGTTTTACGGCCCACTTTTAGATTTGCCTGTAGTTTAAAGTTTTTTTTTTCTTTTTTTTTTTTTTTGCAAACATCTCGGAGAAAAATAATAAAATTATGGACGATACAATTACGACTCTACTATTGTGATAATATCTATGCACGCAACACGTAATATTCTTTCTAACCGTATTTTAAACATACAGTCAAAATTATTTGATATTTGAGATTAGCTTTGACAAATAAACTCTTTTTTGAACTTTTATGTCTCTAACAATTACTTTAACATCTCTCCCACATATTCATTATCACTTCATTTACTGATCTTAGGGAACGATTTTATTGTATAAATAGGATAGACACCAAGATCTCAATTTTTATTTTATTTATTCAAGACGAACGGTTTCGACACACTTTAGTGTCATCATCTAGTCTCAGTGACATTAAACTGCTTATTATAGCTCTCCACGTAAAATCTGGTACGTGTACTGGATGATAGTTACATAGAAAATCGCCCCAGCGGAGCGGCCGAGCGCATTGAGGCGGTATGGTACGATGAGCGAGGCCATTCCCCGTCGAGGGTTCGAATCCCCCCCTCGGGCATGGATGTTTCTGCCGTCTTTAGTATAAGTTATTCATAAGTAGTTTGTAAGTTAAGTCCCTTATGCTTAACAAACATTTGAACATTTATATAGAAAATCATGCGCTGGTGGATAGATATAAAATGGATGGTTGGTCAAAATTAAAACAGTCAAATATACAAGAAATAGTAGCCACCATAGTGCACATGTGTGGCGGGTTTTATGGTGCTCAACATTCGGCGTTCGGAAATAAGTCACGTGATAGCCTTCGCCCGAAACTCTCTTTCGAATACGCCATTTGCTTTGCCTATGTGATGACTTTCTTATGATAACTAAAGCGTTGTCATTTCAAAGCAATGGCCCACTGAAAATTGTCAAAAACGCGTCGTTCTTACGACAATGCATTGTAATCAAATGTCTAAAAATACCTTGTTTGTAGATAACACCTGCCATCGATAGTACGAGAATTACGGATTACTCTCGCAGCTGTTCGGCGTAACGTAATGAGCACCGAATTAGTTTGTGATGCACGAACATCTTAGACTGTCGTTCGTTACTTGCCGGGCGCAGTGGCTCAGAGCGCTCGGTCAGAGGGTTGCCAGCGTGGTAGCTCAGCGTGTTCGGTCAGAGGGCTCGACGCCCTCTCTAATGCAAAAACTTAGTCAACGACGAAACGAATAAATTTAAACAAAATAAACCAACGTTCACAAAGCACAGATCAAACTGAAGAACCAATGAAAATAGATAAAAAGAAAGAGGACTCGACACCATCGGTAAAAAAAAAACTGAGCACAATTCTCAACGAACATGAAAAAACGACCGCAAAGCATCGATCTACCTGAAGTACAAAAAAATATAAATAAAAAAAATTAAAAACCTACCACTGGCATTTTTGTTTCCAGAAAGGTTTTCCCACGCTCTTGTTAATTGAACACAACTATATCCTGCAAGATTCTGAGTTGTTCAAAGGTAACAGAGCTTTCTCTGAAAAGTGCATTTGTTTTATTTTGTGAACATATCATGAAATACATAACAACGAGCCGGACGCGGTGGCCGAGCCGTCTGCGGCGTGAGAGTCACGGTGTGCACGGCCACTACGGTCGGGGGTTCGAATCCCCCTCGGGCATGGATATTTGTGCCGTCGTTAGTAATAGCTAGTACATAAGTAGTTTGTAACTTTAGGGACTCATGACCCCGTAGTTAAGTCCCATAAGCTCTACAAACATTTGAACATAGTAACGAATTGCGAACATAGACTTTATTAAATATACACAAACTGGCGAGATACATTTAGAATGAGTGTTGTAATGACCTAATGATAATAGTAACTTTGTATATAGATCAAGTACTAAAGATTTGTGAAATTCGGTATTACCACACTTATTCCGTCTGTTATTTTAGCTGTAAACGAAAACGTAGTCACGGTTTGAAACAGAATATTTGCTCTTTATTTTAGCACAGAACAAAGCAACATAAACAAAGTCATATGTGAACAACAAAAAGGGTAATATAATCTACGTTAAAGGCGTAGATAGCAACCATTGCCAAATACAAACGTTTTAATAGACGCATTGATTCTAATTAATGACTTTCAGCGTATTCCATTAATAGTGAGTAATTGCTAAGGACAAAAACCATGTAATTTCTTCAAATGTTCAAATGTTTGTTAAGCTTATGGGACTTAACTAGGGCCGCGGTGGAGTAGCCGAGCGGTCTAAAGCACCTCGCTGCCTAGCGCGCGGTTGCTCGCCGTGGCGGTTCGAGTCCTCCCTCGGGCACGGGTTTGTGTGTTTGTCCGTAGGTTAGTTTACCTAGGTTTAAGTAGTTTGTAAGCTACTGACTGATAGCCACGCAGTTTGGTCCGATAGATTTACAGACATTTGAACATTTGAACTTAACTAGGGGGTCATCGGACCCTAATCTTACAAACTACTTATGAACTAGCTAATAATAAGGACGGTACAATTATCCATGCCCGAGGGGGGATTCGAACCCCCGACCGTAGTGGCCGTGCAGACCGTGACTGTCGCGCCGCAGACGGCTCGGTCACCGCGGCCGGCTCGTTGCTATGTATTTCAAGATATGTTCACAAAATAAAACAAATGCACTTTTCAGAGAAAGCAATGTTAACTTTGAACAACTCAGAATCTTGCAGGATATAGTTGTGTTCAACTAACAAGAGTGTGGGAAAACCTTTCTGGAAACCAAAAATGCCAGTGGCAGGTTTTTAATTTTTTTTATTTATATTTTTTTGTACTTCAGGTAGATCGATGATTTGCGGTCGTTTGTTAATGTTCGTCCTGGTTTGTTCATTGATAATTGTACTCAGTTTTTTTTTTTTTAAATTACGTATGGTGTCTAGCCCTCTTTCTTTTTCTCTCTTTTCATTGGTTCTTCAGTTTGATCTGTGATTTGTGAACGTTGGTGTATTTTGTTTAAATTTGATCGTTGACCGCAGTCCCCTCGACCACCGCGGCAATGTATATATCTACATATATACTCCACAGTCCACCGTAAGGTGCGTGGCGAAGGATACACTGTACCACTACTACGATTCCCTTCCGTTTCATTATTGGGTATGTTCAAATTCAAATGTTTGTACAGCTTTTGGGACTTAACTACGGCGATCATCAGTCCCTAAACTTACAAACTACTTAATCCTAAGGACGGCACAAATATCCATGCCCGAGGGGGGATTCGAACCCCCGACCGTAGTTGCCGTGCAGACCGTGACTGGAGCGCCTCAGTCCCCTCGGCCACCGCGGCCGGCCTATTGTGTATGAACTGCCCAATTTCTCTTTTTTGTATCCCATCCTCGGCGCCACTTTTGTGTCCCAGCCTCGTCGCCGCTTTTGTGTCTCGTTTCCGTCGTAGGAGTCGGTGGCCGAGTGGAATGATATCGACACAGGAATAAAGATAGCACGCTGGTGCAGGTACGGAGAGGAGCAGCCAGAAACTAGAAACACTAGAGTAAATTAGAACGAGATATATATTGCACAGAATTTATACAATACTTAACTTTTACATAGTACTGCAGAATGTTGATACATAGTTGAGCTAGAGTCCTGCCTAGTGCCTAACTGATAGCCAAGTCTTCACTGGTGCCTATCGGATTCCGAAGTCTTTACTGGTTCCTAACTCAGTCCCAAGTGAACGATGTCGTTCACTGGTGGCCACGAGCGGAGTTGCCGCAGAGGGCGCTCGTGGCTGTCGTCGTAAGAACGCCGCGCCGTGCGTGCATGGCGGCGCGCGGCGAAAGTAGGTGGCGCGCACTTTGGACTTGTGCGACACCACACCCCTCCCCCCCAAACCACCGCGCCGTCGTGGCGTAGGGCTGAGGGCCACGGCGACGGCACTGGGAGGAGGGCCTGGGCGGGGGCGTTACTGGTGGGACGGGCGTCGTAGCTGAGGCTGGGATCGAGACGCCGTCCGCGCCCCGGCATCCGCCTTGCGATCCTCCAGGAAACCCGGCGAAACCTGAGGAAGGGCACACACCCCCGCCCAGAGGGAGCAGGTCATCTTCTGAGGTGCGTGGCCCAAGCTGGGGGGGGGGGGGGGTGCGCACGGTCCCGGAGTCCCTCTCGGTGACGCTGTCATCTGCGGCGGCGACGGAGGCGGAGGGGCCGACTGCGTAGGAGGCGCGTCGACATCCATCGGGAGCTCGTAGCCCGGGGAAGCTGGGCCCGGCGGCGAGCGATGTGGCTGTGCTCCCTGGCGGTGAACTGTGTCTGGAATCAAGAAACCGGAGACAGGATCGCGCGGCCTGTGCAAGCGCAATTGGTTTGCGTGGCGCCGCAGCTCCGACCCTGTGGAAGAACGTACAACATACATATTGCGACCGAGCACGCGCTGAATGGTGCCTGGCAACCATGTCTTCTTCATACCAGCAAACACCCTGTACAGCCGGGCGTAGAAACGTGAAAACGCGTAGCGCCATACGAACCGACTCGGTGCGTGGGAGGCTGCAGCAGGTGAAGGAGAGTGCGGTGACGGCGGCCGTGTAGCAGCTCGGCAGGAGACGGGCCGTCACGTGGCATGCATCGATACGTAGACAGGAAAATTTGACGAGCTTGCTGCCTGGAGTGCTGACCTTTCATCTTCTCCATGTGAGACTTGAATGTTCGAACGAAACGTTCTGCTTCACCATTGGACTGAGGGTGAAAAGGTGCAGTGGTAATATGCTGAATGCCATTCACACGACAAAACTGTTGAAATTCCGCACTAACAAACTGAGGTCCATTGTCACTGACGATAGTTTCAGGCAAGCCTTCGATGCAAAACACTGATGTTATGGCACTGATTGTACTAGAAGCTGTCGTTGAGTTCATGGCAATCACAAAAGGAAACTTGCTGAAAGCGTCAACAACAATTAACCAGCGCGTATTCCAGAAAGGTCCGGCAAAGTCAATGTGTAAACGTTGCCACGGTCCCTTGGGGCGTGGCCAGTCTGAGAAACGTTGCGGAGGAGCTGCCTGATGCTCCGCACAAACAGTACACTGTGATGTCATGTTCTCTATCTGAGCGTCCATACCAACCCAAGTACAATGACGTCTGGCCAGTTGCTTTGTCCTAACAATACCCCAATGTCCTTGATGCAGGAGGCGTAACACTTCACGTTGCAGGGAACGAGGAACAATCACTCTTGTTTGGTCGTTGTCCGTATGTAACAACAGAACACCCTGACTTAAAGATAATGCATGACGTTGTGCAAAATAACGTCGAACCAGAGGCCGATCAATGTGTTTGGCTCTGGCAGGCCACCCTGAGCGAACAAAACGTACTACCACACTTAAGTCTGCATCCGCAGCTGTTTCCTGTGCAACCCGACGAGAGTTCAAAGGGAATCAAACATGCATCACTGAGTAGTGCAGTCTTTATTTTGTCAAAGGCAACTTGGCAATCTTTAGACCATACAAAAGGAACATTCTTCCTACGTAAGTGATGCAGTGGAGCTGCAATCTGAGAGGCATTGGGAATAAACCTGAAATAATAGTTCAGCTTTCCCATTACTGCTTGCAATTCGTGCACATTCTTAGGAGGAGGCAAGTCTTTGATTGCTCGAAGATGTGACTGTAAGGGATGTATTCCTTGGGCATTAATCACATGGCTTAGGTACTCTATTTCAGTTTGAAAAAACGAACACTTTGCTTTATTGCAACGTAGACCTGCTGCAGTCAAAACTTTGAAAAGGCACTCCAGGTTTGCTAAATGTTCTTCAACTGTACGTCCGTATACCACAATATCATCTAAATAGTTCGAACAACACGGTACAGAAACTGTCAGCTGTTCCAAAAAACGCTGAAAAATAGCGGGGGCGGAAGAACTGCCAAAGCGTAGTCGTTGAAATTGAAAAAGGCCCATGTGAGTATTAATTACGAAAAACTTTTTTGACTCGTCATCAAGTGGAATCTGTAAGTATGCCTCTGCTAAATCAATCTTAGAAAAGAAACGAGACTGTCCTAATTTGTCCATTAGTTCGTCAGGTCTGGGCAGGGGATAAGTGTCTACTATTGTTTGACTGTTCGCTGTTGATTTGAAGTCCGCACAGAGACGAAGTTTTCCCGACGGCTTGGGTATAATTACTAAAGGCGAGGCCCACTGACACGCAGAAACAGGAGAAATCACCCCACTATCTTGCCAACGTTTAAGTTCTTCGGCAACTGTATCACGCAAGGCGATAGGCACTGGTCTAGCTTTACGAAATTTTGGAACTGCAGATTCTTTTAAAGTTACATGTGCCACGAAGTCTTTTGCACAACCTAGTTCCGGCGAAAACAAGTCACTATATTTGTCACACAATGCACTGATTTTATCCTGAGGCACTATTGACGAAATTTGAGGCACATCTCTTTGAATTGATAAACCAAACAAATCAAATGCATCTAGTCCAAAAATGTTCTGTGTAGATTTGGCCTGAAGAACTACAAAAGCAACGGTTTTTGTTACACCTTGAAAAGAGGCGGGCAGGCTACACGTTCCTAGCACGGGAATATTTTGACCTGTATAAGCTGTTAACACTTGCTGTGACGGCGACAATCCTGGCGAACCCAGAAGTTCATAAGTATCTTTATTTATTAATGTGACAGCGGAACCAGTATCAAGCTGAAATTGCACCGTCTTATTTTCTATGAAGAGAGTCACAAACAGTTTTTGCTTGCGGCGCTCGACAGGTGCGCGAATGTGGGCAACGTCTGCTACGGTTCGTTTACTGCGCTTGCGCGGGCCGCGTAGTGAAGTAAGCGACGCAGACTCGGCACGCAGCGGATTAACAACACTGTCATAGATGGCACTACCGCCGGATCGGCGTCCGCGCAAGCATGCGAAGCTACTCCAGATGTACTAACTACTGCACTACACTTTTGAGTAGCTACTTGATGTCTACTGTCACTAGCTACACAGTACTGGGCACTATTACAAGGAGCAGTTGCAGAAGGCACTATTTTCACTACAGGAATGCACTGTTCATAGTCATTTTGCTTGTCCCGAACCCTTTTCCGTTGCACTGTTTTACGCGCTCGTCGGCGCTTGCTACGTGGTGCACTATATAGTTTTGCCATAGGTGCGGAACTACTTTCTTGCAATTGAGATCCAAGGAAAGCACTGTTCAATTCCACAGCCCGTATAACATTTACAGAATGAACTGTTCTCGCACTCTGCGAAGCACTGTTTCTAACGGTACCGTTCTTTGAGTTTTTAATTTGCATACACACAGACTGTACATGTCCTGATTTGCCACATTGATAACAGGTTGCGTTGCGACTAGGGCAATGAGCACGCTTGTGGCGAGACACACACTGGGGACAAGATTTACGTACATTTTTCTGAAATGAGCGTTGGCGCCCGTTATTCAAATCACTGTTTCTAACACGACGGGGCGACCTTTGTGTCGCACTTTTACACTGGCTACTGTTCACTGTCTGTTCAGCACGGCCTGTACTATTGTAAGAATCACTAGTGCTACACTGAGAACTACGGCTAGGAAAGCGACCGTTGCGGCGCACTGAATTAACACTGTGGCTTTGAAGTTCTACATCTGCTAAGTCAAAAGTATCATGCGCATCTATAAGCTGCAGTACACTGTCTAATGAGGGGTCAGACTGTTTCAGAATTGCTGCTCTAATTCTGGGGTCCTGAATATTCTGCGTAATTGCATCCCTCAACATAACGTCACTATACGAAAGTCCACAAGAGCAAGTAAATTTACATTGGCGGGTTAAGCCCTTCAGTTCCGTAATCCACTCTTGGTGTGACTGCTGCGGTAATTTTTTAAGTCTGAAAAATCAGTACCGTGTCGCAGCTACGAGAACTTTTCTCTCATAATGAGCATTTAATGCCTCTACTATTTGTTCAAAGTCTACATCACGAGGAGATACGTCGGGGAAAAGTGTTTTCAGTAACACGAAGGTGTTGGTGCCCACCACAGATAATAGCAGATGCTTCACTTTCTGACCTGTAATTTGATGAGCCGCGACGAGTTCTTGAAACTGTGCGAAGTAGTCGCTCCATTCTTCCTCACGTTCGTTGTACTGGCGAAACGTAGGAAGCGTTGCGGCGGCAGGTGTGGGCAGCTGAAGCGGCGGCTGTTGTTGTTGGTTAGCTGCTTGCGCTGTGAGCTGGGACACAGCCTGCAGGAGTTGTGTTATTTGCGCCGTCTGTAACTGAATAATTTCCATTAAGTTTGGGTTCGGGGTAGTGGCCATGCTGACCGATTAGGCGCCGCGCATACAAGTAAATTATAGCAAAACAGAAATGCAGTATGAAAGAGGACGCTCTGCAACAAAAAAGTCCACAAAACACGTAACTGAAAATGTTCCCCCCAAAATCTTATAATAAGGGTGGGTGGGCGGGAGCAATTTCTGCGTGCTCCGACTGCTGCTGTCTGGCTGCTGCAAGCGGGCTGGTCCAAGGTTCTATCCCATCCTCGTCGCCACTTTTGTATCCCATCCTCGGCGCCACTTTTGTGTCCCAGCCTCGTCGCCGCTTTTGTGTCCCGTTTCCGTCGTAGGAGTCGGTGGCCGAGTGGAATGAGATCGACACAGGAATAAAGATAGCACGCTGGTGCAGGTACGGAGAGGAGCAGCCAGAAACTAGAAACACTAGAGTAAATTAGAACGAGATATATATTGCACAGAATTTATACAATACTTAACTATTACAAAGTACTGCAGAATGTTGATACATAGTTGAGCTAGAGTCCTGCTAGTGCCTAACTGATAGCCAAGTCTTCACTGGTGCCTATCGGATTCCGAAGTCTTTACTGGTTCCTAACTCAGTCCCAAGTGAACGATGTCGTTCACTGGTGGCCACGAGCGGAGTTGCCGCAGAGGGCGCTCGTGGCTGTCGTCGTAAGAACGCCGCGCCGTGCGTGCATGGCGGCGCGCGGCGAAAGTAGGTGGCGCGCACTTTGGACTTGTGCGACACCACACTCTTTGTCTGAGAACAGTCCTCAGAAAGTAAGAAGTCCGCGTACTTAAGAGATGTACAATCTGCAGGAGGAACAGTTTAGCTGGGCCTCCAATTATATTTGCAACTAAATTAGGGAAGAAGCGATAGGACGTCAATTACAGATATTAAAAAAAAAGTTGGGAGGAAGAGAAGGAAGATATCATTGAAGAAACGAGTTATTAAGAGTGACTAAAATCGTGATAATTTGAGAAGTTACCATGACAACTGATAAACAGCGATAAACGTCATTGTTTTGAAGGGAAGAGAAAACTTGAAGGTAACACAGGCTAACGCGATTGTTACTACATTTCGAGTTACGTCGCGAATTGAGCTGCGTCGTTCGAGCATCACGCGTGTTCCGGCCGAATTGTTCGAGCAACGCAACTGGTCCTCTCTTCCTGATCGAGCGCCGCGGGTGCTCCTGCCGTCTTACCACCAACAACTCGTCGCAGTTCGACGTGCAGAACCCGGGTGAGCGCACCCTATTGAGGCAATTTTATCCTATTTTGTGTCTTTAGGGAGTTGTAAAGACGAAAGTGTGACGAACGTATATAGATGAAAATGCCTGCAACTAGAGGTATGGAAGAAGCTAAAATGAATGCAGTTTTTGCGATGCTGATGAGTAATCTAGAAGCCATGGCTGAGGACAGTGAAAACAAATTCGAAGCAATGGAAAAGAAATTCAAAGCCATGGATGAGGACAGTAAAAACAAGTTAGAGCCTGTGGAGAAAAAATTTGGGGGATTGTCCAATATAATTGGCTTGCAAGTGAAAACAGTCTTGCACAAATGTAAATTAGATATTAAGGAATCTAATAAGAAGTTAGAAACTATGTTAGAGCAAAACCTATCTGACTTAGAGACAAAGATAGATATAAAATTTGGGACAATGTCAAAACAAACTGAACATGAATAAATTGTTTTCGGAACTCAATTAGAAACTCATGTCAAGGAATGTAAGGAAAAGTTTGTCTTGTTTGATGAAAAATTTAGTAGTTGCAGTCAGAATTTCGTGACAAAGGAACAACTAAAACAAGTTCCAGAACAGGTATTTGAGGAAAACTATGGTTTAAACAAACAGGAGATTCTAGGAGCAGTTTCAGGTACATTAGCAGAGAGAGATAAGTCTATCCTAGTTAAAATGCATTGTGTTGATAGTGAACTAGCTACAACTAACTTGAAGTTGGAAGTGTTGGCAGCTAGCTCCAAATCTGATTTAGATATAGTATACAATACTATCACTGAAACTTTGTGTAGAGTTGACAAGTTGGAGCAACATCAGAATAGTCAAAATTTAACCTTATTAACTGAAGAGTCATGTAATTGGGAACTCTGGGTAGAAGAAATTCTAGATAAGAAGCTTAACGATAAGCCGCGGCGGAGCGGCCGAGGGCATTGAGGCGCTATGCTCTGATGAGCGAGGCCGTTCCCCGTTGGGGATTCGAAGCATGGCTGTTTGTGCTGTCTTTAGTATAAGGTAGTTCATAAGTAGTTTGTAAGTTTAGGGACTGATGACCCCGCAGTTAAATCCCGTAAGCTTCACAAACATTTGATTTGATTTGCTTAAGAATAAGTCTGAAGTTTCTTCGTCTGTGGAAGATAAGAACTCAGATTCTTAAATGACAGCTAGCCAGTTTGATAGACTATGAAATGAAATAGAAAGGACAAAAACAGAGATAAGAAACAAGAACCAGGAACAGGGAGGTAGCATTCAAGTAATGACAAGTGGGGATGACTTAGTATTTTCATCTTGTATAAATGTCACCAAACAGTTTCCCAAATTTAAACCGGATGGGGATATACACCCTAACCACTTCTTGCAGGTATTCTCTCGGTCTCTCCCTAGTAAATGGCATGATCAAAGGAAAATAGATTTTACCCTAGATTATTTAGTGGGACAGGCATCACAATGGGGAAGTGCCCATGCAGACGAATTTTGCTCTTGGCAGGATTTTAAAGTGGAGTTTACAGAACAGTTTTGGTCGACAGATACTCATGAAAAGCTTAGAGTACATTTGTCTGACCCCTCAATCTATTCAAAAGAGGCGGGTTGTATCAAGCAGTATATACAATCATATGTGACACAGGCAAAATTTTTGGACAAACCCACCAATGACGACTTTTTAGCTAATGTGTTAGTGAGACGTCTTCCATTCTATGCACAAAGAGAGATATGGTGTAAAGGATGGAAAACGGTTCACGAATTATTAAGAGCTGCTGAGGGAGTAGACTCATTAAATAAGGCCAGGAATGATGGTCATAATCCTCTGTCTGCATCTAATAAGGAAAACACTAAAGGCGTATATTTATGTGAGTTACATAGGAAGCAAGAAATGCAAAAGAACAATAAAATACAATTTAGGAATAACAGGAATTTTTATAGCAACCAAAACGCAAATGGTAATTCTGGAGGTAGTGCTAATGCTAATCCATCACCAAAGTCTACACAGATGGGGTATCAAAATAGTAACAGCGACACGAGGGAAAGTCCTGCTATTCAGGTAAACTGAAGTCACTTTGGGATAGGGATCCAATACCAAGATGAACGTTACTGAGTGAGGACCCACGAAAAGATATTGCAGTACACTTCTTACATTCAGAACCTTCTAGAGAATGGATATTACAGGATAAGGAAAGAGATGAAATTATATTTCTTAAACCATTAGTGAAAGCATATATATATGATTTACCTGTAACATTATTCACTGACAGTGGTAGAGACATTTGTATTATCTCACAAATTTTGTTTGAGAATTTGTCACGCAAATATTCAGTACTTGTATTGCCTGTCACCGGCGTAAATATTGTAGGTGTTACTGGAGCGACAAGTCAACAAGTGAGAAAAGAAACGAGGTAACCTATAAAAATTCTTGGTATAACTTTTATGCAAACATTGTTGATAATACCTAAGATAAAAATTGATGCTGTATTGGGAACTGGCTGGTTGAATACGTTCGAAGTTGATATTAATTTCAAACTTCACGAAATCAAAGGGAACACCAAAGATTTCAGTGTGCCTTTCGAGACAAGTGACAGTAGCGTGATAACAACTGATTCCGCGTGAATTATACATCTGCGTACACAGTTTTAGATTGTGAAGAGACGGAAGTTAGATCCGATGATGTCATTTGTGTGAAAGCATTTGAGCCCGAATTACTTAGGAAAGAGCAGAAAACAAGTTACTTATTATATTAACTAAGTATCGAAGTGTTTTTTTTTTTTTCGAACAAACCAGGGACGTTAGGAGGCTAAGTTTTCTCTTTTAAAATGAAAGATGATAAAGTATTTTACTGCAAGCCGTATTCAATACCTAATGGTATTAGGAAAGAAGTAGAGGAGGAGATCTATAATATGGTAGATAATGGGATCATCAAAAGAAGTGACAGTGTTTACAACCCACTCGTCCTAGTTAGAAAATCTTCCGGAGATATCAGAACTGTTTTGGATGCTAAGACCTTGAATAAGCACATTGAAACTGAACGTGACAGACCTGTTAGCATTGATGACTTACTAACAAAGTTTGAAACAACTAGATATTTTAGTTCTGTAGATTTTACATCTGGATACGTCAAGTACAGATCAATAAGGATTTAAGAGAATTTACTGCCTTTCTTTTTGAAGGTAGAGCCTACAAATACAAAGTTTTACCTTTTTGAATAAATATCTCAGTTTCTGTGTTTATCAGGGCTCTTGACTAGGCTATGGGTAGAGAATTATTAAATCAGCTTATAATATACGTTTATGATATTTTTCTAATCTCCACAACGTGGAAAGAACATTGTAAACTGTTAGAAAAGACGCCACAATTTTTTTTATTTTTATTTTTTTTAATTTTTTTGGAAAAGGGCGTTACTACAAAGTTGAGTAAGTGCAACTTTGATACACAGGACGTCAAGTTTCTAGGTCATTATGTAGAATAAACGGTATCAGGCCAGATGCTGAGAGAATAAAAGTTATCGAGGACTGTCCTGAACCGAGAACAGTGAAAAAATTGAAAGCTTTTCTCGGTTTAGCGGGATTTTATCGACGATTTGTGAAGGGACAAGTATTAAATAATCCTCAGTTACTAAAGCTACTAAGAAAAAACAATAGAAATGGTATAATTCAACCACGTTAGCTTTTCAGGAATTAAAAATTCGTTGGCTAATTCTTCAATATTACAATATCCAAAAATGAATTTAAGTTAGTGATAGACTCGTCCTCTTATGGAATAGCGGCTGAGTTATTTCAGGGATCATGGGATCCTGAAGAGGGGGAACGATGGACACCAGCTTTTGCCATTAGGTGTTTGAACAGCCATGAAATGAATTGTACCACAACCGAGAAGGAACTATTGGCAAAAGTTTGGAGTTTTGAGAAGTTCCAGAATTTGATCTAGGGCTCTCAAGTAATTGTTTATACCGACCACCAGGCCCTAACGTTTCTGTTAGAGAGCCGTTTGCTTCGTAGTCGTTTAATGAGGTGAATGTTGTTTTTTCAGAGTTTTAACATACAGATAGAGTATATTAACGGTTCTAAAAACATAGTATCAGTTTTTTTGGCTTCCTGTCGGGTTGAACACCGTACCCACAAGAGAGGCAAAAGGTATCTTGTTTAGTATCAGTTTCATGAAGATAAGTTATGAGAGCGGCCAGGTTAAGAAACTACTAAGTGACATACGTACGATGATTAAGATAGACACTTTTTTCAAGGATAACTTCACAGAAAGTGCCAGAGGTAATGAGGAACATGTCAAAATCATTGATGGAGCGCTGTTTTGGCGTAAAAATTTCAATAGTCACTGGAGGTTGTGTGTCCCAGAAGAGGTTCAGTATGATCTAATACAGTACATACACGAGGGTTATGGGCATTTTGGTATTAGGAAGTGTATTAAACACTTAATGAAATTTTACTATTTTAAAAATCTCAGTACAAAAGTAGTAAGAATCTTATGATCATGTGACTTGTGTCAAAAAGTAAAGGACAAAAACCAACAATTTAGATTTACACAATATCCAATTATACCTAAATGTGTACATGATATTACACCGTGGGATGTAGATCAAATTTTTCTGACTATAGAGTGCTGGTCTAAGTAAGTTAAGTTGTATCTGGTGAGAAACCCTGCGGCAAACACTATAATAAGAAAGTTAAAAGAATATTTTATGACGTTGAAGTACCAAGGATAATCTTAACAGATAATGGGCCTCAATTCAGCAGTGCTCAGTTCACCGAATTTCTAGCTTGGAACAAGATAAAACACGTAGCTACATCTAAGTATAATCCGCAGTCAAATCCATCTGAAAGAGTCAAGAAGGAAATTTTTCGTTTATAAAGGAGCTACTGTTCACATTCATAATTACCGACCAATCAGTCTGCTGAGCTCGCTCAGTAAGATAGTTGAGAAGGTAATTCTTAAACGTCTCACTCGGCACTGCATCACTAATGACACCCTAATACCAGAGCAATTCGGATTTAGGAATCACCACTCCACAACACAACAACTCCTCCGCGTAGTTGAACACATAACAGACGGCTACAACAAAAACAAAGCCACTGGGGCGGTTTTCCTGAACATCGAAAAAGCTTTCGATCGTCTCTGGCACAACGGCCTTACACGCACCGTAGATCTTCACAATGAATACCGCCTAGAGCGCCTCTCGGTGGTATTCAAGAAACTCGCCACACGACTGTACAAGAACACGAGACACTCGAACAACCCCTTCATCCTACGCTTGGGGAACTACGATCACAACCATAGGTAGAAACATAAACGCCCCAAAACACTTCTCAGAGACTAACCACCTACTGTCGTAGGGAACACCAACTCGCAAACACGATGAATATGGCAAACCCTGCAGAACAGCAAACTGACTGGCAATGCCAGCTGAGCCCACAGCCGACCTACAGGCAAGGCAGGGAAACCATATTCAGCGCACTAAACACAAACAAACCTATACAGTCCCACACACTTAGGCAGTTCTATGACCGAACTGCCTAACTACCATGACAAACTTGGCTATGTTACAGGTATTCTGCCACAGCCGATGTTCACAGGTATTCTGCCGCATCCGACCCAAGAGACTTCACAGGAGCTCAGCTGCAGCAGAACCTCGCATCAAACGGACTGATTCTTTATGACGAACCTAGCAAAGTTAACGATACTGAGATATACCCTTTACTAACATTACCTAACCTTGCATGATCTGTCGCAGATAGCATACCGCTACTGCCCTTCAAACCTACCCCACTGTCGCAGAGGTTTTTTTCCCTTGGCTCTTGCCTTGGCACTTTTTTTCCTCTGCCCTTACATACCTTTACCCTTCGTATACCTTCCGACCAATTCTATCTCCAGATGCACCGTATTAATGGGTGATCGTGCCCACACGTACGGATAACATCGCGGTTCCCACATCCCGTGATCCACCTTAGCAAACTAACCTAATTACGGAGGTGACAGTAGAACTTTTGTGATGGTCACCACGTTGGTGTGGGCGTGGAGGGGCCCCATCCTTGCAAAAAAAACATAAACATACAACTTGGGCATCATTAATTCTAGAATTTCAAGCGGTATTAATGAGTTACCTCTTTTATCAACAGGTTTAACGTCTATGGAAGTATTAGATAGGAAATTTGTAGGTGAACCATTGTTATGATATTTTGCTTGGCCTCCTAGTGATAATACAAGAAAATGTGACGACAGCTCTGGAGAAATCTGCTCAAGATAGGTTCCAACAGTTAAAACAAGAAAGCGGTAACACCAAATTTCCGAATATGAGACCTGGTATTAGCTCGTAATTTTCAATTAAGTTCGAGTATAAAGAAACAAACAAGCAAATTTTTTTAGAAATGGTGTGGCCAATATGTTATTGCAAATTTACCACATCCAAAGGCAGCTTATTTAATAAATCCAGACACTCAGGTAGAAAAAGGGTTATATAACCTAAATGCATTGAAACCTTATATAACTCCTCCGGCTGCTTAATATCCTATGTTAATTAAGAGATTCAAGATCTCTAGGTAGCTAGTCATTTGGTCTCCTATTTCCTTTCTCGTTTTCTGAAGAGCCAAGTCTACCCTCTTTTCTATTATATTTATCTATTAAGTATCTCTTTGACTATATTTTGGAGTTTAAGTGAAGTTTACTTTGGTACATAGTCATTACAAGCTATAAATTGTGGATCGAGTAACGCACGCTTAAATAGCAAACGAGATAGGCATTTGGTATTCCCAATTGTTGCATGTGAACATATAAGTAAAAGTAGATGACCAGAGTTACGTAGTTAATAGCTACGTTTTACAACATCTAAAATGAATTACCTAGTATTCTTTTGTTGTTTAATTATCCGATAATATGAGAGTAAGGGATCTGCGAGAAAAAATTACTTGAACTACCAACTGTTGTTCACGGACACATAAGTAAAATTCTACACAAACGGAACAGTTTAACACTAGAGATGCGACCCTTGTTAAGAGATGGCATCACTAGTAATTCACTACGTAGCGAAAAGCATCACATGTCGTCGACCATAATTAGTAATGTAAAATTTAAAAATTTAATAAAAATTCTTCTTATTTGTTGACATAAGGAAATATTTGAGACAATGGTCTATAGCTTTTCTAACTCTTTTCCTGTTTGTGATATATACCGAATTTGATGTGACGTAATTATTGTTATTACGTGATTATATTCTAAAATGACGCTGACCAAATGATAATAGAAGTAGTGGTGACATCAGTACGAAATTTCAAAAACTGATGACAAAGCTGCTCTTACACTGCGGTTTGTAATGTGCAGTATTTTGTGCTGTGATATTATGCAAACAATCATAAACATAGAAATACCAGAGAAAGTAGTATGCCACAACTTACCAAGATCAAGGACTAATGATAAGTTTTGTACTGTTTTATTTCAAATAGTGAGGAAAGTTCATAAGGGTATTATATAGTTTTGTAAAAATTTGTACATTTTGCAAATAAGTACAAACCAAAGGGTGGGTTTGCACGCGTTATTGATTTTCTAGGGGAGGTTATCTTTAGTTTGAAATGGGATTGGCTACAGACTATGTACACAATTACACACACAATTAGACACACATGCACACTGCGCAAACAAGCCAATGGTATTCCATAGTGGGAATTGGAGGTTTCCTTCGAGGGGTCCTGGACGTGAAGCTATGGCGTCCATTCTGTAGTGGCCCGGCACACATCAAACCTGCCATCTTTTGCCCTCCAGTGCCACAGTGAAGTACGAAAGGGACCAGGGGTTTCCTGTGTTGGGGGTAGGGGGGTGTTTCCTTTTGGGCTATCTTCTATTCTTCTTTGGTTCCAATTTCCAACACTTTCTTTTTCTTTCTTACTACTCTATTACATAGCACCTGTCTGTTAGTCCACTATTCACAATGCATACGTCTTCATCATTAAGACCCTTCTTTCTGAGTCAGGTTTTTTTCCCTTCTTACTGACTTCTAACCCCAGTGTGGACCCTACGATGTTCGCCGGAGGATTAACATGCTAACACATACACACACATATACTTACAATTACACACACCCAAACATATTATATTTACATTTTGATCAAGTTAACACTTACAAACAACAGTACAACTAAATACACACACATACCCATAAGTATTATGAATAGCGTTGTTTTTGAATGGGTTAGAATTACTATAATAAGGAGACAGAATAGTAAAGTGTGTCTCACAAGGTAGAGGTTAATGGGTTTTAGCTAGCAGTAAATAAACGTTTTACTTGATAGTACACGCACCTTGTTGGAGGGGTAAAAGAGGAGGAGAGATTACATCTGTGAAACGGTTTAAGTGTGGTGAAGGTGTTGGGGCAAGAGTGACACTGAGTGAGAGTAGGAAGGTAGTTAGTCAGGTGTCCCTAGTAGGACTTGTGTGGGAAGAGAAGGTGTTTGGTGAGAGTAGGTAGACCCATGGGAGAGGCTACTGCTCAAGGCCGATTTTCTAATGAAAGGGCCTGATGGGGTTTGAGGTGCCCATAGAGAGGACCTAACCCATTTAGAGGAGAAGGAGGTTGGCAGTCGAGTAGGGGCTTGCTATTATTTCTATTTTTATTTTATATATACATATAAATATTTTTAGCTTACTAGTGGGCACAGACAAGAGGAAGCTTTACCTTACCTTTGTGCTTTGTAATGCTGCTCTTCAGTTCCCAATTGTATGGCTCGGAAGTACAATCTTCATGTTTTTTTTTTTTTTTTTTTTTTTTTTTTTTTTTTTTTTTTTTTTTTTTTTTAGAAATTGAGAAAGCGCAACTGCCCCTCTGGTAAGAGAGTTGATAACAATCAGATTCAGATTTGGAGATATGCTCAGAGGTGCTATATCTGCTGTAGCTAGATGATCAGATTTATAGCTGAGGCAACTTCTCCTATCCCACAAGAGTGATCTAACTTGAGAAAGAGAAAAACACAATAATAATTAAATGTAATGTTGAATGCTTTCCACTTACAGAAGTACTAACATGTACATAGGGTAATGCGCCCATAGTAAGAAAGAATAAACTTACGATTAAAACATAATGAACTTAAGTTAAATGTACTCATAATGCTAATGAAAAATTTAAGGAGAAGGAATAATAGGAAAATTGAGTATTTTATCCTCTAAAGAAAAAGTAACAGCAATATAACGATCACTCTTTGTAAGTGTACAAAGTATTGTTATTTTGTATTAAGATTAAGAAATGGGATTTATAAAACATTTGGCATCAGATGTCTGTCGGGAGAGGTATGTAGTGTAACTAGATGGCCAAAAACATTTATTTTAGAGATTAAGGTGAGAGTTTGAGTATTGCCTCGAGTTTTTGAAAGCCCAGGTGGACGGTCGAGGAAAACACTTGCTGTTCCTACAAGGAGAAATCATGGTAAAGGAACACGCAGAATTGAGAAGTTGGGAAACCTTGGAATTGGGTTAACGGAACAATGTGGTATATTCTTTTGTTTTGCTTTTGTTTTGGTGTTGTATTGGAGGATTCTGTGGTAAAACGTTAACGACTTCACATCTACAATGCTTGATAAGTATTGTGATTTATTGATCGTATCCAAAGGTACAATAAAATCAGTTGCAAATAAACTTTGCGTTCAAGACTTTATTGGGTATGAACATACCAATTTCTCTGCCTCTGAACTACGTCATGAGAACAGTCTTTGCAAAGTAAGAAGATCTAGTATATAAAAGATGTACAATCTGCAGGAGGAACCGACTAGCTGGGCCTCCAATTACATTTGCAAATAAAATAGGGAAGAAAAAACTATACGAAGTGAATTACACTTTGAAACTTCCTGGCAGATTAAAATTGTGTGCCGAAACCGGGTTTCGAACCTGGGACTTTTCGGTAGTGCGCTTGCCCGCGAAAGGCAAAGGTCCCAGGTTCGAGTCCCGGTTCCGGCACACAATTTTAATCTGCCAGGAAGTTTCATATCAGCGCACACTCCGCTGCAGAGTGAAAGTTTCATTCTGGAAACATCCTTTAGGCTGTGGCTAAGCCATTTCTCCATCATATCCTTTCTTCCAGGAGTGCTAGTCTTGCATGGTTCGCAGGAGAGCTTCTGTGAAGTTTGGAAAGTAGGAGGCGCGGTACTGGCGGAAGTAAAGTTGTGAGGCGGCATCGTGAGACGTGTAGGGATAGGACAGTCTGTAGTACGCTTGCCCGCGAAAGGCAAAGGTCCCAGGTTCGAGTCCCGGTTCCGGCACACAATTTTAATCTGCCAGGAAGTTTCATATCAGCGCACACTCCGCTGCAGAGTGAAAGTTTCATTCTGAATTACACTTTTTCCAGAAAAATGAGTTTTATACCCTGCTAGTTGCAAACATAACAAACGTGGTTATCTTTATGCACTTTTATCCACCTATAATCATCAAACAATTTAGGTATAAACTGAATAGGTCAATTGATAAAATGCATGTGATAGACATTTCTCGCTCATTTTTATTCATATAAATGGCCAAATAGCTATATATAGTATTATTTATGTTCTTTCACACAAACGTTATGGTTATCTATTCATCGTTCCATTAATATTCATTGTACGTGGCGATCTTTCTACTTATAGCAAACGTGTTTCATTAATTTTTTCTGTCAAAGAACGACAACTATGGAAACGTATCAATCAAGGGGTCATCGTAGGTGGAGGAATGCCTTTGTACGTGATAAAATATTCATGTGAGGTATTCTTCCAACTACAGTTATATATATCCCACCTGCAGGCGTCAACATATCTGCTGCCACCGTTATCAGGTATATCAACTTTATGAGCCATAATAGTATAAACACAGGTTTAATTGCAGCACAGCTGCATTTAAATTGTAATATTTTTCGCCTTCCTTCCATTCCTCGCATACAACTCTGTACTCGGCTACACATTTGGTTTTGGACAATGCTAGTTGCAAACATAAGAAAGGAGAATATCTATATGCACATTTAGTCACCTATAATCATTAAATCAATCGATTTAGGTATAAACTGAAACGTCAATTGATGAAACGTATGTGATAGATGTTTCTGCTCCGTTTCTATTAACATAATTCGCGCAGTTGCTATAAATGGCTTTATTTATGATCGCTCTATTTCGTTGTTGCATTTATATACACGGTGTGTGGCTGTATTCATGTTCTCTCTATTTTATTGTTGCATTAATATCCACTACCCGTTGCGCTATTTCTATACATAGCAAATGTATTCCACTAATGATATTCTTCAAACAACTACAACTATGGCAACTTATCAATCAATGGGTCACCGTGGGAGGAGGAATGCCTTTGTATGTGGCCAAAAATTCATGCAAGACGTTCTTCCATGTACAGTTATCCATATTCCACCTGCTGGCATCTACGTGTCTAATGCCAACACTATAAAGTATATCACCTTGATAAACTATAATAGTACAATCACAGGTTTAATTGCAACATAGCGGCATTTATTTTGTAATATTTTTCGCCTTTCTTCCATTCCAAGCATATAACTCTGTACTCTGATACGCATTTACTTTTGTACCCTGCTAGTTGTAAACATAACGAACGTGGTTATTTCAATGCACTTTTAGACACCTATAATCAATCAGTAAATTTAGATATAAACCGCTTAGGTCATTCGATGATAGATATCTGTGCTGCCTTTATACTAATTTAAATCGCGAAAATGCTTTAAATGTGTTTCATTTCTGTTCTCTCACACAAAGACATGTTCGTCTATTTCATCGTTCCTTAAATATTCATTGTACGTAGTGCTTTTTCTATTCATAGCATAAGTGTTTCACTGCTGGTTTTCCTCATACAACTACAACTATGGCAACGTATCAAACAGTGGGTCACCATAGGTGGAGGAATGCCTTTGTAAGTGGTAAAATATTCGTGCGAGGTGTTCTTCCATCTACAGTTATCCATATTCCACCAGCTGGCGTCAATGTGTCTACTGCCACCTTTATCAGGTATATCAACTTGATAAACCATCATATTATAAGCACAGGTTTAATTGCAACTTAAAGGCATTTAAGTTATAATATTTTCCGCCTTCCATCCATAAAACTCTATACTATGCTATGACCTTAATTTTGTACCCTGCTAGTTGCAAACATAACAAACGTGTTTATTTCTTTGCACTTTTCGTCGCCTATAATCAATCAATCAATTTATGTATAAACTGAATAGGTCAATTGACGAAACGCATGTGATAGATGTTTCGGGTTCCTTTTTATTAATATAAATCACGATATTGTTGTATATGGTTTTATTTATGTTCGCTCAGATAAATGACATGTTATATACATCTCATTGTTACATAAATATACATTGTATGTGGTGCTTTTTCTATTCATAGCAAACCTGTTTCATTAATTTTTTTCTTCAAGCAACTACAACTACGGCAACTTATCAATAAATGGGTCACCGTAGGTGGAGGAATGCCTTTGTACGTGGTAAAATATTCGTGGGAGGCGTTCTTCCATCTACAGTTATCTATTTGCCACCTGTGGACGTCAACGTTTCTACTGCCACCGTTATCAGGTGTATGAACTATATAAGCCAAAATAGTATAGACACAGGTTTAATTGCAACATAGCGGCATTTAAGTTGTAATATTTACCGCCTTCTTTCCATAAAACTCTACTCTGCTACCCACTTCATTTTGTACCCTGCTGGTTGCAAACATAACAAATGTGTTTATTTCTTTGCACTTTTCGACACCTATAATGAATCAATCAATTTATGTATAAACTGAATAGGTCAATTGAAGAAACGCATGTAATAGATGTTTCAGGTTCCTTTTTATTCAAACGACATGTTATATACATTTCATTGTTACATAAATATACATTGTACGTGGTGCTTTTTCTATTCATAGCAAATCTGTTTCATTAATTTTTTTCTTCAAGCAACTACAACTATGGCAACTTATCAAAAAGTGGGTCACTTTAGGTGGAGGAATGCCTTTGTACGTGGTAAAATATACGTGAAAGACGTTCTTCCATCTACAGTTATCCATATACCACCTGCTGGCGTCTACGTGTCTCATGCCACCATTATAAAATATATCTATTTTATAAACCACAATAGAATTCAAAAACTGTTCACATATCTGTAAATCCATCGGACCAAACTGCGTGGTCATCAGTCCGTAGCTTACAAACTACTTAAACCTAGGTAAACTAACCTAAGGACAAACACACACACCCATGCCCCAGGGTGGACTCTAACTTCCACGTCGAGCACCCGCGCGCCACAATAGAATAATCATAGATTTAATTGCAACATGGCTGCATTTAAGTGTTATTAATTTTTGCCTCCTTCCTTTCCTGTATATAACCCTGTACTCTGCTATACAGTTAGATTTGTACCCTGCTAGCTACAAACATAACTAAAGTGGTTATTTCTATGCACTTTTAGACACCTATAATCAATCAATCAATTCAAGTATAAACTGCATAGGTCATTCGATGAAAGCCTGTGATAGATATTTCTGCTTCCTTTTGATTAATTTAAATATTAAAAATGCTGTAGAATTGTTTTATTTATGTCCTCTTACACAAACGACGGGTTCTTTACTTCATTGTTTGATAAGTATTCATTGTACATGGCGCTTTTTCTATTCAAAGAATATGTGTTTCGTTACTGTTTTTCGTCATACAGCTACAACTACGGCAACTTTTGAAACTGTGGGTAACCATAGATGGAGGAATGCTTCGTCCAAAGCGTTCTTCCATCTACCGTTATCCATATCGCACCTTCGGGAGTAAACGCGTCTACTGCCTCCATTATCAGGTGCATGAACCATATAAACCAAAATAGTATAGACACATGTTTAATTCCAACGTAGCTGCTTTTATGTAGTAATATTTCTCGCTTTCCTGCAATTCCTTGCATATAACTCTATAAGCTACTACGCATTTAGTTTTGTAGTTGTATCATAACAAACGTGATTTTCTCTACGCAAGTTGAGACACCTATAATCAATCAATCAATTTAGGTATAAACTGTATAGTTCAATAGATGATAAACGTTTCTGCTCCGTTCTTAATCATATTAATCGCCAAATAGCTTTAGATGGCTTTATTTAAGTACTCTCACACAAATGATATGGTCAATTGATGAAAGGCACGTAATAGACGTTTCTACTCCATTTTTATTAATTTAAATAGCGAAATTTGCAGTAGATGTTTTTATTTAGTCTCACATAACCGACACGTTTATCTGTATCATCATTCAATTAATATTCGTTTTACGTGACGCTCTTTCTATTCATTGAAAACGTGTTTCATTACTGTTTTTCTTCAAAAGCTACAATTACGGCATCTTATCAAACGGTGGTATTATTTATCGTCTCTCACACAAACTATATTTTTATCTATTTCATCAGTCCAGTTAATAATCATTGTTTGTGGCGCTCTTTGTATTTATGCCAAATGTGTTTCATGAATGTTTTCATTCAAACAACGACAACTATGGAATATTATCAATCAATGGGTCACCATACATGGAGGATTGCGTTTCTATGTGCTAAAATATTTGTGCGCGATATTCTTCCATCTACAGTTATACATATCCCACCTGCTAGCGTCAATGTGTCGCCTGCCATCATTATCACGTACATCAGCTGTTTAAGCCATAATAGGATATACACAAGTTTATTTGCAATATAGTAACATTCAAATTGTAATATTTTTCACCTTCCTTCCATTCATTGCATAATACGCTTTACTCTTCTATACATTTAGAATTTTACCCTGCTAGTTGCAAACATAACAAACGTGGTTATCTCTATGCACTTTAAGGCACCTATAATCAATCGTTCAATGTAGTAAAAACTGAATAGTTCAATTTATGAAACGTGTGTGATAGATATTTCTTTTCTGAATTTAGTCATACAAATCGCGAATTCACTATAGACTGCTTTATTTCCTTTCTCTCAGACATACGACATGGTTATCTGTTACATTGTTGCATTAATATCCACTGTACATGGCGCTCTTTCTATTTATAGCAAACGTGTTTCTTTAATTTTTTTTCTGTCAAACAAAGACAACTATGGATACTTATCAATCTAGGGGTCACCGTAGGTGGAGGAATGCCTTTGTGCGCGGTAAAATATTCGTGCGAGGTGTTCTTCCATCTACAGTTATCCATATCTCACCAGCTGGCGTCAATGCGTCTACTGCCACCATTATCAGGTATATCAACTTGATAAACCAACATAGTATAAACACATGTTTAATTGCAACATAGCTGAATTTAAATTGTAATATTTTGCGCCTTCCTTCCATTCCTTGCATAGAAGACTATACTCAGCTACACATTTAGTTCTGTACCCTGCTAGTTGCAAACATAACAAATGTGGTTATTTCTATGCACTTTTCGAAACTTATAATCAATCAATCAATTTAGGAAATAAGCTGAATAGGTCAACTGATGAAACGCATGGGACATATGTTTCTGCTCCCTTTTAATTAATATAAATCGCGATATTGCTGTTGATGTTTATCTACATATACATGGGATACTCTGCAAATCACATTTAAGTGCCTGGCAGAGGGTTCATCTAACCAACATTATACTATTTATTTCCCATTCCATTCTCGAATAGCGCGCGGGAAGAAAGAACACCTGAATCCGTTCGAGCTCAGATTTCTCGTATTTTATTCTGCTGATCATTTCTACCTATGTAAGTGGGAGACAACAATATATTTTCGCATTTGGATGAGAATGTTGGCGATTGGAGTTCCGTAAGTAGCCGACGCCGCAGCGATAAGCGCCGTTGTTGTAATGATTCCCATCCCAGATCCTGTATCATGTCCGTAACGATGTCTCCCCTGTATCGTGACAATACGAAACGAGCTGCCCTTCTTTGGACTCTTTCAATTTCCTCCGTCCAATCCACCTGATAAAGATCCCACACTGGGCAGCAATACTCAAAAAAATGGACGGACAAGCGTAGTGTATGCAGTTTCTTTTGTAGTTCTGTTGCATCTTTTAAGGGTTCTGCCAATACATCTACATCTACATAAATACTCCGCAATTCACCATAAGGTGCGTGGCGGAGGGTACACTGTACCACTACTAGGCATTTCCTTACCTATTCCACTTCCAAATAGAACGAGGAAAAAAGGAATGTGTCTATGCCTCCGTACGAGCCCTAATTTCTCTTATCTTGTCTTTGTGATCACCACGCGCAATGTAAGTAGGCGGCAGCAAGATCGTACTACACTCAGCTTCAAATTCCGGCCCTCTAAATTTACTCAACAGAAATTCACAAAAAAGAATGTCGTCTTTCCTCCAGCGATCCCCAATGGAGTTGCCGGAGCATTTCCATGACACTCGCGCATTGGTCGAACCTACCAGTAACAAACATAGCTGCTCGCCTTTGAACTGCTTCTATGTCTTCCTTTAAAATTATCTGTTGCGGGTCCCAAACACTTGAACAATACTCAAGACGTGGTCGTACAAGCGTTTTATACGCGGTCTCCTTTACAGGTGAAGTATATCTTCCGAAAATTCTACCAATAAACCGAAGTCGTCTGTCCGCCTTACTCACAACTGTCCTTACATGTTCGTTCCATTTCATATCGCTCTGCAATATTACGCCTAGATATTTGAACGACGCGACAGCATCAAGAAGCTCACTACTAATTCTGTATTCGAACATTATGGGATTGTTTTTCCTACTCATGCGCATCACCTTACATTTTTCTACATTGAGAGATAGCTGCCATTCTTCGCACCAAATTTTGTCTAAGTCATCCTGTACACTATTGCAGCCAGTTCAAGACGACACCCTCCAATACACCACAGCATCATCTGCAAACAGCCACAAGTTACTACTTACTCTGTCCATCAGATCATTTACATAGATAGAATATAATAGCGGTCCTATCACACTCCCCTGAGGCACACCTGACGATACTCTCGTCTCTGATGAACACTCGCCGTCGAGAACAACGTACTGCGTTCTATTACTTAGGAAGTCTTCCAGCCAGTCACAAATCTGTGAACCTATTCCATAAGCTCGTATCTTCGTTAGCAGTCTGCAGTGTGGCACCGCGTCGAATGCCTTTTTGAAGTCGAGAAAAACACAATCCGCCTATTGCCCTTCATCCATGGCTCGCAAGATGTCATGTGAGAAAAGGACAAGCTGAGTTTCACTTGAACGATGTTTCCTAAAACCGTGCTGATTCACAGAAAGAAGCTTTTCCGTTTCAAGGAAATTTACTATATTCGAACTGAGAATATGCTCCAACATCCTACATGATACTGAAGTCAACGATTTTGGCCTGTAATTGTGTGGGTCAGTTCTCTTTCCTTTCTTATAAACGGGAGTCACCTGAGCTTTTTTCCAATCACTAGGTACTTTGCACTGAATTAAAGATTCGCGATAAATGCAAGCTACGTATGTGGCCAATGCCGCAGAATACTCTTTGTAAAACCGAACTGGTATTCCATCCGAACCAGCAGACTTTTTCGTATTTAGTTCTCTCAGCTGCTTCTCTACACCGGAAATACCTATTACTATGTCCTCCATTTCGGAATTAGTACGCTGATGAAATTATGGTACATTTGTGCTGTCCTCCTGTGTGAATGATTTCCGTTTGCTTTCTTCTATTACTTCCCCGAAATGATCAACAAGTGACTGGACAGTGGGCTTTGACCCGCTTATCGATTTTACATAGGACTAGAATTTTTTAGGATTCTCGGTATGGCTGTGGTAATTACTGTATGCTTCGGGTATCGATCTTTTTATAGATGCACGAATCTCTACTAACTTTTGCCTGTCATCATCTGCGTGTCATTTGCTTTCTCAGCAGCTTTCTAACATTGTTATTATACCCCGGTGGATCTTTTCCATCCTTAATGGTCTTTACTGGCACATATTTCTCTAACCCTTTATTTACAATGCACTTGAATTTAATCCACAATTCCTCTACGTCCATAGTCCCGGAATTAAACGATGTCCATTCATTTTATAAGTGCGATACTAACATTTGCTTATCGGCTCTTCCCAACAAAAACACGCTCCTAGACTTGATTGGTTTATGAACTTTGGTCACCATCGACGCTATGACGATATCATGATCATGAATTCCTTTCTCTACACAGACATCGTTAATAAGATCAGGCCTGTTCGTGGCTATAAGGTCTAAAATATTTCCATTACGCGTGGGTTGCAGTCTCTGGTTAGTCTTTCCCACGACATTATCTACGTGTTCTTTCCAATTTAAGTCTGAAGTAATAGTAATTCCTAGGTATTTTGTGGAGTTTACGGCCTTCACTTTTATTGATTTACCTTGTAAACAAAGTTTGACGGATTTCTTTTCGTACTCATGTGGACGACTTCATACTTCTCATTATTTAGAGTCAATTGCCAATTTTTACTCCATAGTGATATCATATTCAGATCGTTCTGCAGTTGGTTTTGATTATCAGTTGATTTTGCTAGTAGGCAAATGACGGCGTCATCTACAAACAACCTAAGAGAGCTACTTAGATTTACCCCTAAATCGTTTATGTAAATAAGGAACAGCAGAGTACCAATAACAATACCCTGTGGAACTCCCGATATCACCTGTGTTTTAGTCGATAGCACTCATTACTTCTTGTGAGTAAAGAGCTAGTTGTGTTTCGCATGAACGATATTTTCTAAATCCGTGTTGACCTTGGGTCAATAGATCGTTCTGTTCGAGATAATTCATGTTTATTTATGTCCTCTCACACAAACGACATGGTGATCTATTTCACTGTTGCATTAATATCCCCTTTTTCTATTCAAAGCAAATGTGTTTCATTAATTTTATTCTTCAAACATCTACAACTCTGGAAACGCAGCAATCTATGTACGTTTAGTCACCTATAATCAATCAGTCAATTTAAGTATAAACTGAATAGCTCATTTGATGATGTCTGTCATCATTTGTGTGTTATTTTTTGAATCTAGAGTGCAACAATCTTTGCTTTCTCAGCAGCTTTCTAACATTATTATTATACCCCGGTGGATCTTTTCCATCCTTAATGGTCTTTACTGGCACATATTTCTCTAACCCTTTATTTACAATGCACTTAAATTTAGTCCACAATTCCTCTACGTCCATAGTCCCGGAATTAAACGATGTCCATTCATTTTATAAGTGCGATACTAACATTTGCTTATCGGCTCTTCCCAACAAAAACACGCTCCTAGTGATAGACGTTTCTGCTCCCTTTTTATTAATTTAAATCGCGAAATAGCTGTAGATTTGAATTTTTATGTTTGCTCATACGAATGACATATTTATCTACTACATCGTTCCATTGATATTCACTGTATGTGGCGATCTTTCTATTCATAGCAAACGTGCTTGATTAATGCTCTGCTTCACACAACTATAACTATGGCAACTTATCATACAGCAGGTCAACACAGATGGAGGAACGCCTTTGTACACAGTAAAAAATTCGTGCGAGGTGTTCTTCCATCTACAGTTATCCATATCCCACCTGCTGGCGTCAATGTCTCCACTTCTACCATTATCAGGTATATCAACTTTATATGCCATAACAGTATCGACAAAGGTTTAATTGTAACATAGCTGCATTTAAGTTGTGATATTTTTCACCTTTTTTTCCATTCCTTTCATATACCACTTCCTTTCATATAACCCTGTACACTGCTACACATTTAGTTTTGTACCCTGCTAGTTACAAAGATAACAAACATGATTTTATCTATGCACGTTTAGACACCTATAACCAATCAATCAATTAGGTACAAACTAAATAGTTCAATTGAAGAAACGTATGTGATACACGTTTCTGCTCCATTTTTATTCATATAAATCGCCTAATTGCTATAGATGGTTTTAACTGTATTCTTTCTTATCGTTACATTAGTATTCATTGAACGTTGCACTCTTTTTATTCATAGCAAACATGATTCATTACTGTTTTTCTTCATACAACTGCAACTATGGCAACTATCAATGGGTCACCGTAGGTGGAGGAATGCCTTTGTACGTGGTAAAATATTCGTGCAAGACGTTCTTCCATCTACAGTTATCCATATACCATCTGTTGACATCTACGTGTCTAATGCCGCCATTATAAATTATATCACCTTGATAAAACATAATAATATAAACACAGGTTTAATTGCAACATAGCGGCATTTAAGTTGTAATATTTTTCGTCTTTCTTCCATCCTTTGCATATAACTCTGTACTCTGATACGCATTTAATTTTGTACCCTGCTAGTTGTAAACATAATAAACGTGGTTATTTCTGTGCACTTTTAGACGCCTATAATCAATCAGTCAATTTATATATAAACTGGATCGGCCAGAAGATGATACATATTTCTGCTTCCTGTTTATTAATTTAAATCGCGAAAGTGCTTTAAATAAGTTTCATTTCAGTTCTCTCACACAAAGACATCTTCATCTATTTCATCGTTCCATAAATATTCATTGTACGTAGTGCTTTTTCTATTCATAGCATATGTGTTTCACTACTGGTTTTCTTCATACAACTACAACTATGGCAACTTATCAAACAGTGGGTCACCGTAGGTGGAGGAATGCCTTTGTAAGTGGTAAAATATTCGTGCGAGGTGTTCTTCCATTTACAGTTATCCATATCCCACCATCTGGCGTCACTGTGTCTACTGCCACCATTATCAGTTATATCAACTTGATAAACCATCATAGTATAAGAACAGGTTTCATTGGATCATAGCGGCATTTAAATTGTAATATTTTCCGCCTTCCTGTACTCTGCTAGGCATTTAATTTTGTACCATACTGGTCCCAAACATAACAAATATGTTTATTTTTATGTATTTTTCGACTCCTATAATCATTCAATCAATTTATGTATAAACTGAATTGGTCAATTGATGAAACGCATGTGATAGATGTTTCAGGTTCCTTTTTATTAATATAAATCACGATATTGTTGTAGATGGTTTATTTATGTTCGCTCAGAGAAACGACATGTTATATATATTTCATCGTTACATAAGTATTCATTGTAAATGGCGTTTTTTCTATTCATAGTAAATCTGTTTAATTTTTTTTTCAAGCAACTACAACTACGGCAACTTATCAATACCTGGGGCACTGTAGGTGGAGCAATGCCTTTGTACGTGGCAAAATATTCGTGCAAGACGTTCTTCCATGTGCAGTTATCCATATACCATCTGCTGGCGTCTATGTGTCTAATGCCACCGTTATAAAGTATAACTATTTTATATCACAATGGAATAATCACAGCTTTAATTGCATCATAGCTCCATTTAAGTGGTAATATTTTGTGCCTCTTTCCTTTCCTGTATATAACCCTGTACTCTGCTATACATTTACTTTTGTTCTCTGCTAGTTGAAAACATAACAAATGTCGTTTTCTTATGCACTTCTAGACACCTATAATCTATCAATCAATATAGGTATAAACCGAATAGGTCAACTGATGAAACGCAATAGATGTTTCTGCACCCTGTATATTAATATAAATCGCGAAATTGCTGTAGATGTTTTTATTTATGTTCTCTCACACAAGCGACACGGTTATCTATTTTTCGTTCCATTAGTATTCATCTGTACGTGGCGCTCTTTCTATTAATAGCAAACGTGATTCATTACTGTTTTCTTCATACAACTACAACTATGGCAACTTATCAAACAGTGGGTCATTGTAGATGGAGGAATGCCTTTGTACGTGGTAAAATATTTGTGCGAGGCGTTCTTCCATCTACAGTTATCCATATGCCACCAACTGGCGTCAGAGTGTCTATTGCCACCGTGTTCAGGTATATCTGCTTTATAATCCGTACCAGTATAAACACGGTCTTCTGGAGATACGTGGATGACACTTTTATAGTTTGGCCTCACGGGAAGGATCAGTTACATCGATTTCTTGACCATCTGTACTCTATCCACGCTAATATCAAAATGACTGTGGAAATGGAGAAAGATGGCGGCCTCCTTTTTGGATGTACTTGTTCGTCGAAAAGCTGATGGTACATTAGGACATGCAGTATATTGGAAACCATCTCATACGAATCTGTATTTACATGCCAGTAGCTGCCATCATCCCTCACAAACCGCAGGGGTCCTTAAGACATTGGTGCACAGAGCACATTGTATATCAGACGATGACAACTTGCAGGAAGAGCTCACACACCTGAAGAGCATTTTCAAAGCAAATGGATATTCGCAGCAACAGATTCGCAGAGCATTCTATGTGAGTCCAAGAATGCAAGCACGAGACGTAGAAGAAGAAGACTAAAATAATAGTAATAGATCAAGAACCTTCTTACCTTACGTGGGCGCTCTTTCGTCAAAGATAAGCCGCATTCTCGACAAACATCGTGTTAAGGTTATCTTCCGGCCACCAGTGAAGGCTGCACCCTTACTCGGGGCAGTAAAGGATTGTTTGATGCTTCGCAAGTCAGCTGTGTACCAGACCCCTTTCGGAAATTGTGATAATTCATATATAGGCCAGACAATACGCACTGTCCACGAGAGATGCATTGAACACAGAAGATATATTCGCCTATTACAGCCAGACAAGTCAGCTGTGGCTGAACATTGCATAGAAACTGGCCATTCCATGAACTATAGTGATGTGAAGATTTTGACACCCATATCTTCGTTTTGGGATGCTATATTTAAGGACGCTGTTGAAATTAGACTGGCCAACAACTTATTAAACAGAGATAAAGGTTTTAATTTAGATATAGCTTGGAACCCTGCACTTGGAGTATTGAAATCACAAAGAAGACGTGAAGGTGTTGCCGTCGCCGAGCATACATCGATAAGTGAACACCGGAGCGCTCCCGCCACGGGGGGCGCACGCGTGTGAGTACTTCGATATGCAGTAAACCAGCATCTGTGACGCGCACGCGCATTGCCACCGCGATCAGGCTTATAAGGCCGCGCCCGGCACCTCGTCGACAGTCTTCGACTCACTCTGAAGATGGCCGGAAGGTACGCGGCCGAAGTATCAGCAGAAGACGTGAATTTTACGCGGTTGCGTTCCCGACATCTAATGGACTAGTTGTAGTATTAGCTAATACTTGATTTGTAGAGACAGATTTGTTGCTTGCTGTAGTTAAGGTACTTCGTAGTTCTTCTGTAGAAAAGTAACTTACATAACGTCTGGTTCTTAACAAGTAACTGTGAAATTTTACCATGAGTTAAAAGTATGGACTGTCGTAGGGTCGGGCGTAGTGGGCTGCAGTGTGAGATTTTTAGTATTTTCATGGGAGGGAGAGAATGTAGTGGAGAAGACAATGGGCACTATGGTGAGGTTCTCTCCTGGAATTGTAGGATATGCAGCAGGAATAAGATGAGGAGCAGCAGCGTTTGATCTGCGCCCTTCAGGTGCAGTTGGAAAAACCCTGAAGAGGAACTAGGTAGGCTGCGGAGGGGAATGGGGCTGGGGATTGGAATCTGGCAGTTGGCAAGAAGACAGGTGGTATTCAAATAGCTTCACGTTGTAAGTTATAAATAAGTTTGACCAACTCAGTTGAGTGAAGCACGTATGTGCATTTCGTGCAGATGTTTCAGCGCAATGATAGGCATCTTAATACAGCTGTCAGGCGTATAAACATGAGACTTGAGAGGGCGCTGATGACGGATCTGGATCACATTGCAGTGGTGCCACTTGAGACTATCCAAAGGTCGACTAGGCACGGTCTGCACCTCAATAGGTATGGGAAGGTTGACAACACTCGTAGGTGAGATTGTAGTAGGGGGTGGGGGTCACTCATGGAAAAATTCCTTCAGTAGTTGGTGTTAGGGCTGCAATTTTTTTTTTTTTTTTTTTTTTTTTTTACGAGGACAGCTGATGGGTATTCCTGCTTAAAGGAAGTCTAACAAAGGAACAATTTTTGAAAAGTTCAAGTATCTAATCAGCCACTTACTATTGGCCCACTTTAGGTTACGGTAGTAACACTAAAAGTGGGCTTTTACGATCGTATTGACAGCTCGAAATTTAAATGAAAAGAACGGCTTAACCGTTCAACTGACACGAAAATTGAATAACCAAATTTGTAGAAGGGAAAATTCTCTAATACTTCGCTCTCATACGTTTATTCTATTTTATATATTGCATCGTAGTAGAAATATTTGCAAAAATAAGATTTGACACCCTCTATTGAATTAACAAAACCAGCCGTTTGGAGATGTCACGTGACATTCCTCGCCCAGAATTCTGGCATACGCCATCTTGCGTAGCGTATTTGATTATCTTAATGTAACTTGTAAGTTTTCATTTCTAAAGAATGGCGCACTGAATTACGAAAAACTTTTCTTCGTGCGATGATAATTTTGTCTAAAAATGCCATAAGTATCAGTTAACTGCCATTAATAGTAAAAGAATGAAGGTCGCATACTAGAGATGTTACGCGTGGTGTAGAGGTTAGCGAGTTCGACTATAGTGATCATGGTCAGTAGTTCGGAACCCGCTACTACAAAAATTTTCTCCCTGTTTTTCCTAAAAGGGTTTCGGGCATCCTTATTAATAGAGCTACGTTCTTAAATATTTAGTTGTGCATATGTAAAAATACTCCTAAATCGCGTGTTTCTGCTATTTCGTGAACATGCCGTGAAATACGTAACAACGAATTGAATAATGGTCTTTCGAAGCATATGCACGTAAACTGTGAGGATACTGTAATAATGACCATTCTGAACAACGTATTGATAAAGGTAGTTTCGTATATTCAAAGGAAGTTCTAGATTTCTGTAGCAAGTGTAGTTCCTTAATGAAACGAAAGGGAATTGTATATTTTGCAACAAATTACCTTCTTTTCTAAAAGTTTATTCACTCTTTGTGGAATATATTGAAAGTGATTAATTAGAATCATAGCAGCTACCAAAGTTTTTGACATGGTTGCTATGGACGGTTTTAACGTAGATGTTACCTTTCCTGTAGCTATGACTTCGTTCATGTTACGCTGTAAAATAGAACATTTGTTATTTCAAACCGTGATAAGTTCTTTTACAACTAAAATCACAACCGGAATAAGTGGTAATTCTGAATTCCACATAAGTCTAGTACTTAACATATATACAAAGTTGTTATATTTACCGTCATTTTAACAATATGTACAATTTATGTACGTACATGTGATGAAGTCAGTTTACAATTCGTTGCTATGTATTTCATGGCATTTTCTCGAAACAGAACAAATGCACTTTTTAGAGAAAGCGCTGTTACCTTTGAACAACTCTTAATCTTGCAGAATGTAGTTGTGTATGCAGTAGTTTGTTCATATTCGTTCTGGGTTGTTCGTTGAGAAATTTACTTTTTTGTATTACAGATGGCGTTGAACCAACACCGTCTGAAGAGAACACCTGTGCACTGCCGTGCCATGTCACGCAGAGTAGGTCGTGATAAAGTAACTCACTGGCTCTCTGGCTGGCTGATGGGGCACAGCCCACCGTCTCACAGCGGCTAGCAAGTGAGCTACGTTCGTTCCAGGGTAGTCATTCGTAACCAGTACAGGCAAAGAAAATAAGCTTTGAACTACTATAGCAAGACAGGTGATATTTTAAAGGAAAAATATAATGCAAATGTGGGAGAGATACTCCAATGTTCGAGAGATACTCCAATGTTCAAATGTTTGTAGAGCTTAAGGGACTTGACTACGGAGTCATGTCCCTAAACTACTTATGAAGTAGCTTATTCTAGACGGCACAAACATTCATGCCCAAGGGGGGATTCGAACCCCCTCCGCAGCGGCCGTGCATACCGTGACTGGCACGTCACAGAGCGTTGGCCACAGCAGCCAGCGGGAGAGATATTAAAATAGTTCGAAGTGGTAAAAGTTAAAGTGTTTGTCGAAGCTAAACTCAAATACCATATAATTTTGGCTGTTTGTTAAAATACGGTCAGAAAGAGTATTATGTGTTGAGTGCATAGATATTACAACACTAGAGGCGTAATATCACCATAATGTTTTTAGATTTTGATCCGAAATGTTTACAAATAATTATAAAACTACAAATCTAAAGTGGGCCGTAAAACAAGTCAGTGAGATTTTTCATCAGAATATACAGGGTATCAGATATTAATGAACTGCTTATTGTTGACTCTGACATTATTGGTATTTCAGAGCACTTTTTAAATGTGACTTCATAGACTTCCTTTGCCAAGATACAGGTTAGCTGCCTTCTTCTCTAGGATTTCCTTAGTGTGGGGAGTGGCCATTTATGTCGAAAAACGATTTTTCATCGGAGTCAATCGATTTACCTAAACACTGCACAGAAGATATTTGAATGTTGTGCAGGAGTTTTTAATGTTAATAAAACTAAACGAGTAATTGTTGTTTATAGGTCACATGACTCAGATTTTAAAATGTCTCTGCCCAAGCTGGAATTGGTTCTGGATTCACTTTATAGGAAGTACAAAAATTTAGTCGTGTGTAGATTTCAACCTTGTGATAACTCAAGGAAAAGTAAACTGTTAAATCTTTTTAATTCCTACATGATGCAAACAGTATTTTCCCCAAGGAGAGTGCAAGGCAGTAGCAGTTCTACCATTGACAATATTTTTGTTCATTCTTCATTATTAGAGGGGCACTCTGTCAGCAGAATAGTAACTGGCGTATCAGTCCACGATACCCAAATATTAATTCTAAAAAGTATTTGTTCTCAAATGTTTAACATAATTATCAACGACTTAGAAAAGTTAATTCAGTTGAAATTGAGGCGTTTTAAGCGTAATTAAGGAGCAAAATGGCAGGATGTTCATATTGCTAATAATGCAGATGATAAATATACTTTCCTGAAGACACTTCCTACGCTGTTAGAAAGTTACTTTCAACTAGAACGCTCAAAACGGGGTACTTCCAGTAACAGGCAGCCAGGGTGGCTGACAAAGGGGATATGAGTATCATGTAAAACAGTGGTAATTGTATCAAAATGTTAGCAGTCAGAATGAAGATGCAGTAGCTCATTAAACAGTACTGTAAGACTCTGAAAAAGTCATTAAGAATGCAAAAAGTATGTGGTATGCAAACAGAATAGCAAATTCTCGGAATAAAATTAAAACCATCTGGTCAATTGTAAAGCACGTGTCAGGTCGGCAGCAGCAGATAGAAGACATAATGTCAGTGCGTAGTAGCAATGTTTGTTACTGACAAGTTAGATATGTAGATATGTGCTGTATTCAATCACGTTCTGAGTATAGTAGGTGAACTAAACAGAACCCTAGTTTCTACAGGTAATAGCATTTTTAGAAAATGCCTTTCCGGGCTGTTCCCTGAAATGGTCCTCCATGATACTTCCATAGGGGAGATAGACAATAATTAAACCACTAAAGATTGACTCTTGTGGATATGATGGGGTATCTAGCAGAATTCTGAAGTACTGTTCTCCATATTTCATCTCAGTACTAAGCCGTATTTGCAATTCTTCCTTTCAGAATGGTCAGTTACTGGACAGATTAAGGTATTCAGTAGTGAAACCATTTTTATAAAAAAAAGGGAAAGGATAATTTAGACAACTACAGACCTATTTCTATGCCATCGGTTTTTTCTGAAGTTATTGAAACGGCTGTATATTCAAGATTAATTGATCATTTCAGTTGACATAATTTGTCGTCAAACGTAATTAGGTTTAGAAGTGGTTTAACGACTGAAAATGCTATATTTTCGTTCCTCTGAGGCACTTGCCGGGTTAAATAAGACTACGGACATTAGGCGTCTTCTTTGATTTAACAAAGGCGTTTGATTGTGTTAACAAAATATTGTTGCACAAGTTCGAAAATTATGGAATACGAGGAGTAGCTCACAACTGGTTCCTCTTACTTTAATAATAAACAAAAGGCAAGTCTCTGCAGTGTTGAAAATGGCAATGACGTACAATAGCAGTGGGGCACAGTTGTGGGTGCCCCAGGGTTCTGTTTTGGAACCATTGCTGTTTATATAAATAATATGCCTTAAAGTATAACAGGTGATTGTGAAATACTTCTGGTTGCTGATATCAGCTTGGTAGTGAACAATGTTGTTTGTAATATTGACACAGTATCAAATAATGCAGTTCAAGAGTTCATGGCGTGTAGAAAAGTGATGTTCAAAGTAACTCAGTTTTTAAAATTTCTAACAAAGTTTGATAAAAGCTGACATTTTGATTACATGTAATGGGCATATGTGAGACTGAAGTTTAAATTTCTAGTCGTTCAGAAAGACAGTAAGCTGTCGTGGAAGACCTATGTTCAGGAGCTTCTTCCAAAACTGATTTATTTACCATTACAACAATATGTGAAATAAGTGATACAACACGAAAAGTAGTCTACTACGCTTACTTTCACTTACTTATGACGTACGGCGTGGGTTTTTTTTTTTATCTCGACTGAAACGGATATTTTTGGCTCGGAAACGGGTGGTTTGGGCAATATATGGTGTAAGTTCACGAACGTCATGTAGACCTCTTTTCAGGAGTCTGAGAATTCTGGCACTGGCGTCACAATAGATTTTTCTTCAATGTCGTTTGTTGTTAATATCAGCTTATTCCCACGAGTTAGTAGCTTTCACTCGGTGAATAGTAGACAGAAGGCGAATCTACATTTGCCTCTCACCACCTTGACACTTGTGCAAAAAAGTGTGCAGTATTCTGCAGCATTCATTTTCAATAAGCTGCCACAAGAACTCTAAGAATCTTAGCACTAACCCACACGCTTTCAAATCTAAGCTAAAGTTACCTCATAGCTCACTCCTTCTATTATGTCGATTAACTCCTAGGTATATTAAGCTAAACCATTTTTTCTTTTATTCTTTTCACTTAGTCTTAAGATTGTCGTCTGCATAGGACTAATTAAAAATTTTCTATTACCATTCTCGTCTTAAACTTCATGTATTGACTTGTTCCATTCCATGGAGTTCTAGTCCTCAATTAGGTCCTGCGGAACAGATGATGATGATGATGATGATACCTGCAACATGCGGTCGTGCATTATCCTGCTGAAATGTAGGGTTTCGCAGGTATCGAATGAAGGGTAGAACCACAGGTCGTAACACATCTGAAATGTAACGGCCACTATTCAGTGCCGTCGATGCGAACATGAGATAGCAGATCTGTAACCAACGGCACCCCATACCATCCACGCTGCGTGTACGCCAGTATGGCGATTACGAATACACGCTTCCAATGTGCCTTCACCTCGATATCACCAAACACGGATGCGACCATCATGATGCTGTAAACAGAACCTGGATTCATCCGAAACGACGACGTTGTCATTCGTACGCCCAGGTTCGTCGTTGCGTACACCATCGCAGGTGCTCCTGTGATGCAGCGTCAAGGGTAACCGCAGCCATGGTTTCGGAGCTGATAGTCCATGCTGCTGCAAACGTCGAACTGATCGTGCAGGTGGTAGTTGTCTTGCAAACGTCCCCATCTGTTGACTCAGGGATAGACGTGGCTGCACGATCCCTTACAGCCATGCGGTTGCTTGTCATCTCGACTGTTAGTGATAAGAGGCCGTTGGGATCCAGCACGGTGTTCCGTATTGCCCTCATGAATCTACAGATTCCATATTCCGCTAACAGTTATTGGATCGCGAGCAGCAATGTCGCGATACGATAAACCGCAATCAGACCTTTATCGAAGTCGGAAACGTCATGGTACGCATTTCTCCTCCTTACACGAGGCATCGCAACAACGTTTCAGCAGGTAACGGCGGACAACTGCTGTTGTGTATGAGAAATCGGTTCGAAACTTTTCTCATGCCAGCACGTTTAGGCAATTTCTTCCTGACGGTTCAATGTTGCGTCTGTAGCACGTCATCTTCGTGGTGTACCAATTTTAATGGCCAGGATTATATTAAAAAAAGGAAAGTAAAAATGATCAGTGCGTGGTTCGGCCTGTCTGCAACCAATTGAACACCTAGGTGGTAAATATTGATGACCCTCAATTTTTGTATTTAATGTATTTGGTGCAAACAGACAGAATTTTTCATTTTCTTAAAGTAGTACATGAACCTGCAGAGATTGCAAATATGAGTATTAAAACATGTAATAGTTTCTATTTTTCGAACGTGAAAGTCATCTCCCCATCATTATTTTCCCCCGAGGTCTTAAATTTTTGCTAGATGGGTGGGTATTGTGGCCGAAGAGACTCCGGGCATGCGATAATTGTCCTTATTCCTTCTCAAGCTACCCATAGCGTTACGATAAGCTGGATGACTCGCTGCGCCCCTCTTCTGCTCCGTAGTTGGCGGCCGGAGGCAGTCATCATTGTTATGCAGCACTCGGCTGAGTATGCCATACCTGCGCTGGTGTCTGCTGCGCCGGGACGTATCTCAAGGTAAATCGCGTTGGCTGTCTGTAGGGCTAGTGACTTTTGCATCTCTCACTTGACACCTTAGAGCTGCTGCGGAACCCGGGAAAGTACTGGCGGATGAATACGTACTTCCTAAGACGATTTACAAACTGTGAACTGCTCACTGCCAATGCCCAGAAACTGACGCTATTTATTCAGTTTTTCATGGCCCTGTTTTCCAAAAGTGGTACTTGGAGTGATTTAAGTCAACTTTCCTACATGATGTTGCTACCGTTATTTGCTCATCTGGCTGCTTTCGCCGTTCTAGGTACGCAAAGATATTGTTGTAATTGGAACGTCGCTCTTGCATCAACCGCTGGCATCCACTCGATGCTTCGCTTGCTTGCGTCTACCTTACTGTGAATATTCCCTTAATTTACGAAAAATTCTCGCAAAATACTTTAGCGACGCACCAGTAAGTGCTCCAAATAAATTTCACGTATACTTATTGGTATTAATATAGATTGTGTGCAATAACAATTTTACTGTACCATTTACTTAATGTCATACCTGTAGTTTAATATGTATACAAGATTCATTCAGGTGTCATCTCATCAGTGTGTCAAATGATTAGTATAACATAAACCGCTATATTTAAGTTGCAAATGTATACCGCGTCCCATTCTGTTCGTTCGTGTACACACTGCTATAGAGCTCGTTGTGTACCCTGCTAGTTTCAAACATAAGTAACTTAGTTATCTCAATACACTTTCAGATACGCATATAATCAGTCAATTCTGGTGGAAACTAAATACATCAATTGATGAATCGTATTAGACAATTCGGTCCTGTTTTCTTGCACATAAATATATTGCTGTAGATCGTTATGTTTTCTGACAAACGAAAGGATATCTATTTCATTAGTGACTGTTAGTGACCACTTTTTATTCATACTAACTGCATTTGCTTTTCTCTTCATACAACGCCAAAAATTGCAATTTATCACATAGCGGGTCACTGTAGATGAAAATTTCTTTATCCGTGGAAAAAAATTCGTTCAAGGGGTTTTTTCATCCACACTTACTCATATCGCATCCCGCAGGTACCATGTCTACTGCCACAGTAATCGGGTATATCTACTTCGTAACCTGTAAAACTATAAACAGTTTTTAATGTTACTGTAAGATCATATTTATTGAAGAGAGAGCTCTATGTAAATATAGCTGACAGCGTTCATACTGTTGCTTACACCTAAAACTCTGCTAGAGGTACAGTGATTTTAGCAATTGACCTCAGATTCATTTGCATTGTATTTACATGTTCCTATAAAGTAATTCTGAGTGATTTATAATCACATGTGTGACCAAAAATATAAAGTTTGATTCGTAACATAAATTGTTCTTGTATTGGTAAATATGTTAGACATTTGCATAATGATGTTCGATGTAATTATCAATAAACAAGATGTTTAAAACTTTACCATAGTTTATCGATATGTCTGATACCTTCAACGGTATCAGTACGTGGATCCGCGTGCCTCGGCATAACATGTAGGAACTCGTAATTTGGTTACATTTTGGTGTTCACTGTATGTGTCTCTACCATTACAGGTAATCATAACTGGATTTTCCTCACGTTGACACTCTTCCGTCATGAAGTTTGATGGTAATTTAACGCACAAAACCTGTCCATTTATTTTTAAATTTGGTATCAGGAAGATTTCATGTTCATTGCAGTTTTAATCTTTGTTTTTGCTGTATGTTTTTCAGGTAACACTGTACAGATCATACAAAGGTGTTTAAACTGTGTTTTTTTTTATGTCAGATGTATTACCACAGAGCAATGTGAATGCTTCAGGTCTATTTTAATTGCTTCAAATGAACATTATCATCTTCCATTCACCACTTACTCGAAGACGTCCTGGAGTGGCATTTTGAAATGCTTTTTCTCTGAGACCATGCCACAAGGTACCCTCACACCCCGCGTAGTATTTCGAATACTTTTATCTAAGTTACCCAAAATAAAGGCAGGCCAAAATCCACCCGACCTCCATCTTCCATATTCTTTTTTGCCTGGCGCAAAGAACGCCAATCAACTTCATTTACGCTAAAAAATAGTGTACAGTTCCTGTATTTACATCAATTACCCCCCTCAGGGGGCTCACCGCTCTGTGGTGAGTACGTGCGTGGCGAGCACGGGGCCCCAGCCTTTGTAGCACTCCTTCCTTTCCGTGCTACATGACGCTTCTTCTACTGTCCTTTTCCCCTCTCTTGGGGACCGAGTGTGTGCATCCTTGGGGGAACCGAAGTTCTGACCCTTTTGGCTTTAGTCTTCTTTCACCTCTTTCTTTGCCTCGGCGTCTGCGTTTGAGGCTTCTCCTCCTATTATTTCTCTCTTCCTCCTCCCTGTACGCACTTAAAGGCCACCCATATGGGTGACTGGGTAATGCGTAAGTCCCAGCCCCGGGCTGGCATGTAGGGTGCGTGCGTACCCCCTGGTTAAGGCCAGGCCAGGGGAGGGGCGATTGCCTGCGCTGATACCTTCCCGATTCGCCGATTGGTCCCTCCGTCTGTAGATCGGGAGGTGTGACCTGGGGTGTGAACAATCACCCAAGTCGGGTGTGCTTCCGTTGGGGGCCCCCAGCAGGAAGGAGCGTGCCATCGGAGACACTGTATCCCCCACGATTGCCAACCGCGATGGTTCTAAAAAAAAGAAAATGTAAAGAGCCTTTAGAAATTGATGTACTAGACAATAGTGTGTCTGAACAGAAAAATTTACAAACATCAAAGTTCCTTGTGGTGACCCGTACTGAGGAAGGACAATCCTTTTCGTCGGTGAACCCATTTATTATTCAAAAAGGGGTTGATGCCATTGCCGGCCCAGTTAAGACCTGCAACCGCCTGCGTAATGGAACACTACTGTTGGAAACAGAAAGTGGCTTCCAGGCGGCTACTCTGCTCCACAGCTACCCGGTTCGTGTTGAGCTCCATCCAACCCTCAATTATTCCCGAGGGGTAGTCTTCTCGGCCAGTTTGGACGGTCTGACTGAGGATGAACTGAAAGAATATCTGGCAGCTCAAGGCGTCGTCGCAGTACACAGAGTGACAAAAAAAGAGAAAAATGTTGTAGTGCCCACTCGCACAGTGTTTCTGACCTTCGACCGAGTGGCTCTGCCGCCGAAGATCAAGGCAGGGTATGAGGTCATCACAGTACGACCTTATATCCCTAACCCTACTCGGTGTTATCAGTGCCATCGATTTAACCACACAAGCCAGTCTTGCAAGAACCCCGTCATATGTGTCACCTGTGGTAAAGAGGCCCATGAGGGGATTTGTCCACCACCGTCCCCTCATTGCATCAATTGTAACGGGAATCATGTTGCTTCCTCCCGGGAATGTCCCGTGTTTGCCGATGAACGAGCCATCCAGGATATCCGTGTGAAGGAAAAGGTTCCCATACAAGTTGCACATAAGATGTACGCCAGTCGTAAGCCCAACACCCCGCCGCGTGGTAACTATAGTACTGTAGTTGCAACGTCTCCACCAACACGGGATATGGCCACACACTTGTGACCTACAGTTTACGACAGTAGTAGTCAAACAGTCGACATCGACAACGGCGTCACGTTCAACGAAAAGTGAGTACCTCTTCCAAATCTTCATCTTCAGCTGTGAAACCACAGACGCGAAAGTCTAAGAAAGAGCATTCACGCGAGGATTTCCTCCGCACCCCTACCAAAACATCTGAGCCAACCAAGGAGCTTCACCAGGGCTCCAAGAAATCAAATAGGGGAAAAACTCTCCCCCCTCCTACCTCACAATGTGACAATGGCATCCCCTGGAAGCCTATAGTCTCTCCAGGTGCATCAGCCAAAGATGGGGCTGCCGACCACACTCATGCAGCTGCTGTGCTCAACTCTGAGAATATGGAGCAAGACCCTCCTGTCTCAGACACCACCAGTTGCGTACATTCGCACTGTGGCCCGCCGCCTTCGTCGGGCTGATGTCCACCTTCATCTCATTTTATCCCATTATGGATATTCTTCAATGGAACATTCGTGGTATCCGGTCGAATTGGACAGAACTGCAGCTTTTAACGCGAACATATCACCCAATTATATTCTCCCTACAGGAGACAAAATTGCTCCCTGGTACTCGAATTACTTTCCCACGCTACACTACCGTTCGCTTTGACCTTCCTCCAGTGGCAGGAATTCCAGCCCACGGGGGCGTAATGTTGCTTATTCGGGATGACGTACACAGTACACCGGTCCCTTTGTGTACTCCAATACAAGCTGTTGCTGTCCGGATATACCTTCCTGGATTTGTCTTCACACTGTGCAATATTTACGCTCCTTCCTCCTTTCCTGTCACTAGATCAGATCTCCTAGATCTTATTGACCAGCTTCTGCGTCCGTTTTTGTTGGTGGGAGACTTCAATGCCCACCACCCCCTTTGGGGCTCCCCACGACCATGTCCACGGGGCTCCCTCCTGGCAGATATACTGAACCACCTTCAGCTCATCTGCCTTAACACTGGTGAACCAACTTATCTTTCGGACACCACAAATACTTCCAGCCATATAGATCTAGCTATCTGCACTGCTCAGCTGGCACGGCGTCTTGAATGGTCTGCTCTCTCTCACACACACATTCGAGCGATCATTTTCCGTGTGTAATTCACCTCATGATGCCTGACACCCTTCAGCATTCACACCGCTGGAAGTTAACCAAAGCGGACTAGGAGCTCTACTCGTCACTGGCGGATTTTGGTACTCACCATTATCCTAGTATAGACGACCAAGTGGAACACATTACCACAGTTATTCTGACCGCCGCGGAATGTTCCATCCCCTGCAAGACATCCCACGCACGTCGTCCCCTTGTCCCGTGGTGGACCGCAGAATGCCGTGACGCTCTGCGAGCACGGCGACGTGCCCTTAGAATCTTCAAACAACGGCCCACGCTCGACAACTGCATCCGATACAAACGGCTGCGGGCCTATTGTCGTCGCCTCTTTCGCGACTGTAAACGCGCCAGTTGGCGCTCATTCACGAGCTCTTTTAATAGGTCTACCCCTTCCTCCATCATTTGGGGTAACCTTCGAAAAATATCGGGGACTATGGCTCATTCCCCGATTCCCGTTCTGCGTGTCGCAACTGACACCGTCGTCGATCCTCCACAAATAGCCAACGCACTGGGTCGACATTTTGCATAGGTCTCTAGCTCTTCACATTACACTGACGCTTTCCTAGCTAGGAAACGGACGGTGGAGGCGACTCCATTGCCCTTTACTTCTCAGAACCGTGAATGCTACAATACCGAGTTTACTGTACGAGAGCTCCACCACGCACTCTCGTCTTCGCGGTCCTCCGCTCCAGGACCAGATGGCATTCACGTGGCGATGCTGCAACACCTTTCACCAACGAGCCGTCACTTCCTACTGGCCACCTACAACCGCATATGGATAGAAGGCACCTTTCCGCGACGCTGGCGTGAAGCCATAGTCATTCCTATACCAAAGCCTGGGAAGGACAAATGTCTCCCTTCCAGCTACCACCCCATTTCCCTCACCAGTAGCGTATGCAAGGTGATGGAACGCATGATTCACGGGCGCCTGGTATGGTGGTTTGAAACGCGACATCTCCTGTCTAACGTCCAATGTGGGTTTCGCAAGCACCGTTCTGCGGTGGATCATCTTGTTGCCCTGTCTACCTCAGTAATGAATAACTTTTTACGGAATCGCCAGACAGTAGCGGTGTTCTTTGATCTGGAAATGGCATACGACACCTGCTGGAGGATGGGCATCCTCCGCACTCTGCATACATGGGGTTTTCGGGGTCGCCTGCCAATTTTTATTCGCGAATTTTTAACAGACCGTGTTTTTAAAGTGCGTGTTGGTTCGGTTTTATCGAGCACTTTTTATCAGGAGAACGGAGTCCCCCAGGGCTCGGTCCTGAGCGTTGTTTTATTTGCAGTGGCAATCAATTCTATAGCCGATCACCTTCCACTGGGAGTGTCGGCGTCCCTATTTGTTGACGACTTCGCGATCTACAGCAGCACTGAGCAACCGGGTCTCCTGGAGCGGCGCCTCCAGCGGTGCCTAGACACTCTCCACGCGTGGAGTATGGACACTGGCTTTCGATTCTCAGCTGACAACAGTCTGCATGAACTTCTGGCGGCGGAAGGAGTTCCTTCCCCCGTCCCTTCGTCTGGGCCCCATAGTACTTGCATTTGTGGATACCACGACGTTCTTGGGACTTGTTCTCGACAGGAAGTTAAGTTGGTCTCCCCACATATCCCGTTTGGCAGCTCGCTGTACCCGCTCTCTCAATGTGCTGCGGGTGTTAAGTGGCACCTCGTGGGGAGCTGACAGGTCTACTTTCCTCCATCTGTATCGCACCATAGTTCGGTCCAAACTGGACTATGGTAGCTTCGTTTATTCTTCGGCTCGACCGTCCATACTGCGTCGCCTTAATACAATCCACCACCAAGGTCTCCGTCTGGCGACAGGAGCGTTTTATAATAGCCCCGTTGAGAGCCTCTATGCCGAGGCCGCCGAACTACCCCTTTCTTACCGTCGGGAACTCCTGCTTAGCCGTTACGCTAGTCGTTTGTCGTCCATGCGAGGACACCCGACGTACGCAGTTTTTTTTAACGACTCACTTGACAGTCTCTTCACTCTGCGCCCGTCTGCTCTGCTACCACCGGGAGTACGCTTGCGTTCGCTACTCGGCCAGCTTGGCGTTACAATGCCTGCTATCTTCTCGACTGGAGAGAGCACCTCTCCACCGTGGCGAAGCCCCGAAGTCCGTGTTAACTTTGATCTTCATTCTCTTCCAAAGGACTCCACACCTCGTTTCGTCTACCAGAGAGAATTTCACGCACTCCGGTTTAAATTTGATGACAATTTGTTCATTTACACTGATGGCTCAAAGACAGACCAGGGTGTTGGGTGTGCTTTTGTACTTGGCAACGTCTCTTTTAAATATCGTCTTCCTGAGTGGAGTTCCATTTTTACAGCTGAGCTGTATGCATTATACCAAGCCACACAATACGTCCGGCGCCACTCGCTCAGTAAGACTGTCATTTGCTCGGACTCTATGAGTGCTTTGTTGAGCCTTCGCATCCTATATCCGGCCCATCCCCTGGTACAAAGCATCCGCAATTGCCTTACTTCTCTTTCAACGAGCGGAACTACGGTGACGTTTCTGTGGGTCCCTGGCCACGTGGGAGTGTTGGGGAATGAGGCTGCGGATACGGCTGCCAAGGAGGCAGTTCTCCTTCCTCGGCTATATACCTTTTCAACTAGCTCTGATGACCTTCGCGCTGGTATCTCCCAGCGTATTACCTCCCGTTGGTATCTACATTGGTCATCCCTGTCAGGGAACTAATTGCGAGCCATTAAACCTGTGCCTGATCTCTGGTCAACGTCATCTCGACCCTCCCGCCGAGAGGAGATTGTTCTGGCCCGGCTTCGTATTGGCCACTGCCGTTTTAGTCACCAGCATTTATTACGTGGTGGTCCTGCTCCCTTATGTGAGCACTGTGATGCACCTTTTACTGTGAACCATCTTTTAGTGCAATGTCCATTTTTTAACCGTCTCCGTCATGATCTGTGTTTCCCATTTGAAATGTCTGACATTTTTAGCTGATGACCCGCAATCGGTTAACAGTTTTACTTTTTATACATCGTGCATATATGGCGAAAGCCATTTAATTTCTAACCCCGGTTCTTTTTTTACTATGGGCAGTGTTGGGCGCTAATGACCACAGCAGTTGTGCGCCCTAAAACCACAAAAAAAAACATAAATTACAAAATAGAAAACAATAAAATGACTATTCTACATCTTACATCCGTTTTACAAGGTGCAGCCCGTACTGTTCCAGTATATACGCCTCGATTCTTGTTTGAGATTTCCGTTTTGCCATTTTTACTCATGGCCCAGCTAAATTAAATCTAATGAACCCTTAAAATGCCGCGACGAAATAGCCGTGCGTATTGGGGCGCCGTGCTGCGGTGCGCGCAGCCGTTTGCCTTCGGGGTTTAGTTCTCCGTCGGGCATGGTTGTGTTGTCCTCAAGTTAGTTTAACTTAGTTCAAGTAGTTTGTAACCTGGGGACTAATAACCAGTCAGTTAATTTGCATACAATTACAAACACTTGAACATCGTTAAAAGCTGTCAACAGATTAACATGGACTGCGGTCGATGTAGTTTAGAACTACAGCTTAACGCTCACAGCTCACGTGATGCATAGTGCATCACTACCTTGAACCGTCTCCCATAGAAGGAACAATGAAAGTACCAGTAAGTGATCTCATAAATCGAATTGACATTTTCTGTCGTTGAATATTTCTGATCAGATCAGTTCATCTGACTAGGTGTATAAGCTACCAGAGCTTCAAGCCAAAATAACTCCCGCCACGTCACAAAATAAACTAATTCTTAAAATCCGGAAAGACCAATACATGACTATTTGTTAATGCTTCTTTTAATTCACATGAATATGTCTGGCATTATCCACACATTTCACACCTTTCTACAGCAGTTCAGTAAGTTGTCTTGCTATCGCAGAATACACCTACATGAACCTCCTATAATTCGATAAACTCAACCATGATTGCAATTTCTTTACCGGTTGCAATACAGGAAAATCCTTCACTGCGCTAATTAACCCAGGGACTGTTCTTCAAAAAATGCTTACCTTTTACATGTCCTAAACACATTCTCAACACTTATCGTTAATTGCGTATCTCGCAATGATGTAAAAACTTATCGTAACCGATGCACAGAAAACAATTATATCGCCAAAATACGCAATAGATTGGTGTGCTTTAACACCTCAACACCCCGTTCAACAATCTATGAAATGTAGTAGACACGTTCTTTAAACCTAATGGCATACGCCGATACCAAAAATATCACTAAGAAACCGAAAATATAGAACGCATGGAGCTACTTCTATCTGGTGGTATCTTTCATAAGATGTAGAGTTGAGAAATAACAAGATGATCTAATGTATCCATTACATTCGGAATGGGTAAGAATAAGTATTTGTTTTGCTATTTAAATATCTATAATCACCACATAATCCAAATTTGTTTTAAGCGTCTGCACACTTCACTATAAAGATAACTTTTGGTTTATGAACTCCTCCAGTGTCCTGCAGATATCGTGACATTCTATAAAGTTTGCAGAATACCGGTGTTCCATCTCCAATTGGAATTTGGTGCTGAGTAATCTGGGATACGGGGAATGGTCCTTTTTGCGAAACAATCCTAAAATTCCAGCAACGAAAACTGTTTCCTTTCTATCATTCCCTCTTAGATGTTCTAACTTAATACGTAAGCAGTTTGACAATCACACCTTCATAAAGATACTCCTGTGCCCCATATTTAATCTTCAAAAACTTGAAAATTTGTGGGCAATAATCCGTTTTGTTCCACATTTTCAAATCCAAAATTATTAACGGGCACTACTTTCTCCATCTATTGTATGCATAGAATACTTTGTTTTACAAAACGCTGTGCACTGTGTAACACAACTTTGCTCCAAAGATTCTACTACTGGCAACATATATGGACAACTCAGGCGTCACACTCATCCAAAGTGACTTCCCGGTACCATCTGGCATATTACTATGTGAATCAATCCTTCATGCAGTTGTCTGCAGTTTAAGTGGTTTGTCCCAGACGGTGCACTCCCCTAGTGTCCCATTGTGTCGACTTTGTGACAACGGTCAGTTGTGACATAGTGTTTATGCAGAAACACCTACAATAATGCGTTACCCTGTTGTTGCATCTGCATCTACATGGGATACTCTGCAAATCACATTTAAGTGCCTGGCAGAGGGTTCATCGAACCACCATTATACTATTTATCTCCCATTCCATTCTCGAATAGCGCGCGGGAAGAAAGAACACCTGAATCTCTCTGTTCGAGCTCTGATTTCTCTTATTTTATTCTGATGATCATTTCTACCTATGTAAGTGGGAGTCAACAATATATTTTCGCATTCGGAGGAGAATGTTGGTGATTGGAGTTTCGCAAGTAACCCACGCCTCGGCGATAAGCGCCGTTGTTGTAGTGATTCCCATCCCAGATCCTGTATCATTTCCGTAACGCTGTCTCCCCTGTATCGTGACAATACGAAACGAGCTGCCCTTCTTTGGACTCTTTAGATGTCCTCCGTCAAACCCACCTGACAAGGATCCCACACTGGGCTGCAATACTCCAAAAATGGACGGACAAGCGCAGTGTATGCAGTTTCTTTAGTAGTTCTGTTGCATGTTTTAAGGGTTCTGCCAATAAAACGCAGTCGCTGGTTCGCCTTTCGAACGATATTATCTAAGTGTTCTTTCCAGTTTAGGTCTGAAGTAATAGTAATTCCTAGGTATTTGGGGGAGTTTACGGCCTTAACATTTGATTGATTTATGTTGTAAACAAAGTTTAACGGATTTCTTTTCGTACTCATGTGGACGACTTCACACTTCTCATTATTTAGAGCCAATTGCCAATTTTTAAACCATACTGATATCTTATTCAGATCGTTCTGCAGTTGGTTTTGATGTTCAGATGACTTTACTAGACGGTAAATGACGGCGTCATCTGCAAACAACCTAAGAGAGCTACTTCGATTTTCCCTAAATCGTTTATGTAAATAAGGAATAGCAGAGGACCAATAACACTACCCTGTGGAACGCCCGATATCACCTGTTTTAGTCGATGCCTTACCATCGATTACTACGAACTGTGTCCTCTCTGACAAGAAATCCCCTGTCCAGTCGCAAATTTGGGGCGATATACCATAACCACGCAATTTGATTAAAAGCCGTTTGTGAGGTACGGTGTCAAAAAGCTTTCTGGAAATCAAGAAATACGGAATCAATTTGCGAACCTTTGTCGATAGCACCCATCACTTCGTGTGAATATAGAGCTAGTTGTTTCGCATGAACGATATTTTCTAAATCCGTGTTGACCTTGGGTCAATGGATCGTTCTGTTAGAGATAATTCATAATATTTGAATACAGGATATGTTCCAAAATCCTGTTGCAAATTGACGTCAATGAAATAGGCCTGTAGTTTAGTGGGTTACTCCTACTGCCTTTCTTGAATATAGGTGTGACCTGTGCAATTTTCCAATCTTTTGGTACAGATCCTTCTATGAGAGAGCGGTCGTATATGACTGTTAAGTAAGGAGCTATCGCTTCAGCATAATCAGATAGAAATCTAATGGGTATACAATCCGGACCAGAAGACTTGTTCTTGATAAGTGATTTTAGTTGCTGCACTACTCCGATGATATCTACTTCTACGTTACTCATTACGGCATCTGTTCGTAATTCGAAATGTGGAATATTGGTTTCGTCTTCTTTAGTGAATGAGTTTCTAAAAGCTAAGTTTAACTCTGCTTTAGTAGCGCTGTCATCGGCAGGATCGCCACCACTATCACGTAGTGAAGGTATTGTTTGAGACTTTCCCCGAGTATATATAACATATGACCAAAATCTCTTTGGGTTTTCAGTCAAATTACGAGAAAGAGTTTCGCTGTGATAAATATTGTAGGCATCTCGCATTGAAATCCTCGCTAAATTTCGAGCTTCTGAGTACAATCGCAAATCCTGGGAATTTCGTATTCGTTTAAATTTAGTATGACTTTTCCTTTGCTTTTGCAACAGTGTCCTGACCTGTTTTGTGTACCAAGGGGGATCGCCTCCTTCTTTTATTAATTTATTAGGTATAAAACTGTCAATTGCTGTCGATACCACTTTGAATTTGAGCCACATCTGGTCTACACCTACGTTTAGTGTTAGAAACGAGTGGAAGCTGTCTGTCAAGAAGCAATGTATTTTGTTTCCATCTGCTTTCCTGAACAAATATACTTTGCGTTTATTTTTGGTAACTTTGGGACTTTCGATATTCAATTTCGCTACGACAACTCTGTGTTCACTAATACCTGTATCCGTTTTGATGCTCGTTATGAGCTCAGGATTATTTGTTGATAAGAGATAAAGTGTGTTTTCACATCCATTTACAATTCTAGTTGGCTCATGAACTAATTGTTCGAAGTAACTCTCAGAGAATGCGTTGAGTACAATTTCGGACGATGTTTTATGCCTACCTGCTGATTTGAAAATATAATTTCGCCAACAGATCGAGGGTAAATTAAAATCACCACCTACTATTATCGTGAGAGTCGTTTACGTTTTTGTAATTACTCAGGTTTTCTTTGAACCTTTCTGCTATGGTATCGTCAGTCGGGAGGCCGGTAAAAGGAACCGATTATTAACTTCTTAAGATTTTCGGGTACAACCTCTACCCATAATAGCTCGCAGGAACTATCAACTTCAACTTCGCTACATGAAATACTACTTTTGACGGCGACAAACACGCCCCCACCTATTTTGTTTAATCTATCCTTTCTGAATACCGATAGATCATTTGAAAATACTTCTTCTGAACTTATTTCCGGTTTGAACCAACTTTAGCTGCCTATAATGTGTTTCGGTGCTTTCTATTAACGCTTGCAGTTCTGGAACTTTCCCGACACAGCTACGACAATTTACAACTGTTATACCGATAGTTTCCGGATCTACATTTCTCCTGTGATCCACCTGCACCCTTTGAGATTGCCTATTTTCTATTTCCCCCGAAGCTCTTATCCTAAAAAAAAACCGCCCAGTCCACGCCACACAGCCCCCGCTACCCGTGTAGCCGCTTCCTGCGTGTAGTGGACTCCTGACCTATTCAGCGGAACCCTGAAACCCACCACCCGATGGCGCAAGTCAAGGAATATGCAGCCTACACGGTCGCAGAACCGTTTGAGCCTCTGATTCAGACCCTCCACTCGGCTCTGTACCAGAGGTCCACAGTCGGTCCTGTCAACTATGCTGCAGATGGTGAGTTCTGCTTTCATCTTGCAAGCAAGACTGGCAGTCTTTACCACTTCAGTTAGCCGCTCGAAACCTGAGAGGATCTCTTCAGATCCGAAACGACACACATCATTGGTACCGACGTGAGCCACCACCTGCAGTTGGCTGCACCCCGTACCCTTCATGACATCCGGGAGGACCCGTTCCACATCTGGAATGACTCCACCCGGTATGCACACGGAGTGCACGTTGGCCTTTTTCCCCTCCTTGGCAGCCATCTCTCTAAGGGGCTCCATCACCTGCCTAACGTTGGAGCTCCCAACTACAAGTAAACCCACCCTCTGTGAAAGCCCGGACCTTGCAGGCTGGGTGGTGACAGGGTGAGACACCATCCGACTCAGGAACGTCGTCCTGAGCAGACAGCGCCTCAAACCTGTTCGCAAGACGAACCGGGGAGGCCTCACGATCGGTCCCCCGGAATGTCTTGCGCCTCCTGCCACGCACTGGAGCAACCTCCCACGCAAACAAGGGTGGGATGTCTGCCTCACTGCTAGCAGTTTCAGGGCATGTCGCTGCCGCAGGCCGATCGGTGGAGACGGGAGTCCGTTCGGTCCCCACCGCCGGCCAACAACGACGCCCATCGATCGCAGCTTCCAACTGTGCAACCGAGCTTAACACAGCTTTAAGCTGGGAGCGCAGTGTCACCAGCTCAGACTGCATCCGCATACAGCAGTCAGTCCCTATTCATGATTACAGTGCCAACAAAAACAAAAACTACAGTCGCTATGCGTTCAAAGGAAAACTAAACTGTTCGTTAGAACGCGGATGTGAATCCAATACGCGCGACAGCTCAGTATAACTTCACAGATTGAGACGAGAAAGTGTAGACGAAAATCAAAATACTATATGTCGCTTCTAATCGGAAAGTAGACAGACGACCGTCGCGACGCGGTTCACACGGCGGAATAATACACTAACCAGATATTTAACGTGAATAGGAATCAAATAAAAACGCGAGCACACAATAAATTTAATGAACTGAAGGGAAAAACGCACTGAAAAGTAAAAATATGTAGCTTCTAGAGAGAAGCCGGTTACACTTACAACTGATAATTTACTGCTAAACCACTGGAGAGGTGAGCTCTGGACTACGTCCGTGGGACTAATCCACCCGCTGCTTAAACTCCACTCCTCCTACGGAAAAACACTTCACTGATCCAAAAGGCTCCAGTCATTATTTCCTACCGCACGTAACTTGTACTGTGGCGGCTGCATTCGCCTATGCCCACTACATCCATACTAGCGACTGAAAATGTGCATCTGTATCCAATTAATAGTGTGCCTAGTACTATACTTAACCGACTTGTATATATTCTGCCTCTGCATACGTATTTGAATCATCTGACTTAAATAGGAACGCCGCACGTCACTAAGAGCTCCCTGTCATTTAACTTTTCCTGAATTTCTCCTCGATTACCCTTAAAATCGGAAAACACTTCTAAGGCTGGTGACACACTACTTCGTGCCTAGCGGCAGAATTTCCTTACATGGCCTACACGGCCACAAGATACAGCCATCACATCCGTGAAAATACTTTTGCCCCACAATGCACCCCAGTAGTTAGGTCCACATATTGTAGTGCTAATATTAATTCCGGGTGTAGATCAGCGGGTGCACCTGTTTGTACCTGCCTTGACCTCCCAGCAAGTATATCCCTTGAAGTATCAAGAGCTCACTGATCTGTTTCCTGTAACGAAATTGTTAGCTTCGTCACTGTAGCCTAGCTAATTCGTATTTACTTACTCGCATAATGAGTGAAATTTTTTCCAGACTTTCACTAGCCCCTTATACAATGGATTGTTTTCCCGCACAAATCCAGCGCCGTTCTGCTTCTTATACCCTTTTAACAAACCCTGTTTTTACTCTTTAAAAGTTTTCTCGTTCCTCGGCGCCTCTGTGCAACGTACCAATGTTTTGTTTTCCTATAATCTTATTTTGCTACGTGCAATAATTGCACATCTGACAAAACTCCCATAGATCCAGCTGTGGACAAGGCTTCCAAAACGGAAACCATATCCTCCAACTTTAAAAAAAAAAAGACCGACTGCCTCTATATCAGCCTTATGGCTAAGTAATTCGACCTGATTTACTTGTCCATCCGTTTCGCTTAACCTATTACGTCAGTGTTGTTTAACGGTCAATCACAACCGCACCGACTCCGTTGCAGTTCGCATCCCTTATTCAGCCATCAGCCAGTGCACCGTCTCTGCTACGCATTACTCACAAATAAGACTTCCGTGAAACCTCCCACTGAAATATACGGCACACATTCCTCATGAAACACACTGCCTATATGCCTCTAAAACCTGCTACAACCGGCAACCTATCAAAGTAACCGTAAACAGTAAAAACTAATGCCTGACCACCACGAATAACAAACACTGGTGTCGAACTCACCAAACCGGCGCTAAACAATAGTGCTTGGTTTGGCCAGTCTTCCACCTGTTGTTGGGAGACAGGTGAGTATTGTGGCAGAAGACTCCGGGAATGCGATAAATGTCTTTTTTATTCCTTCCCAAGCTACACGTTATGAAAGGATAATCGGCGTGACTCGCTGCATCCGTCTACTGCACCACAGTTGGCGGCCGCAGGCGGTCACCATTGTTATGCTGCGTCTGTGATACCACACTCAGCTGAATCTGCCATACCCGTGCTGGCGTCTGCTACTACAGCAGGTTGCATGTGACAAGCCACTCTCATCGGCCACGATGGTTCATCTGGTGGATTAGTGACCTTTGCATGTCTCATTTGCCTCCTTAGTGCTGCTACGTAATCCAGGAAATGATCAACATCTCGTTGCTGCACGGACACGAGGATGAACTTTTTACTGCTGACGAATATTTCTGAACTGCGAACTGCTGCCTGCCACTTCTCTGAAACATTTCGACCGTTTCGCGTAGAAATTTAACTTCGAAGCTGAAAATTTTTTACTGTACCGGAATTCGAATCCCACTTTCTCGCTTTGGGCCAACTGTCGCCTTAGATAATTAGTTTGTCCAGTCACGCTTCCCGTCCACCCCAAATTATCAACGTATGGCACACCACGATGGTACTGCCTGGGAGTGTTGGGAATGAGTCTGCGGATGCGGTTGCCAAAGAGGCACTTCTCCTCCCTCGGCTATTTATCATTTCTACTTGCTCTGACCTTCGCGCTGGCGTCTCTTGGCGTATCATCTCCCGTTTAATTTTACATTGGTCATCCCTGTCAGGTAACAAATTGTGGGCCATTAAACCTGTGCCTGATCTTTGATCAACGTCATCTCGATCCTCTCGTCGAGAGGTTGTCCTGACCCGGCTTCGTATTGGCCACTGCCGTTATAGCCAACAGTATTTACTTCGTGATGATCCTGCTCCCTTATGTGAGCACTGTGATGAACCTTTTACTGTGTACGACCTTTTAGTGCAATGTCCGTTTTTTCATCGTCTCCGTCATGATCTATGTTTATCATTTGAAATGTCTGATATTTTAGCTGATGATCCGCATTCTGCTGATAGTTTTACTTATTATACATCGTGCAAATATGGCGAAAGGCATTTAAGTTCTAACCCCGGTTTACAATGGGACTTGTTGGGCGCTAATGACCTCGGCAGTTGTGCGCCGTAACACCACAATTAAAAAAAAAAAAGATGGTACTGCCCCTTGGCCATTGGTTCCTTAGCTGTAAGAGTATACTGGCTTCCCTTAAGGGATCGCGCGTCTTAAGGTGCCTGCATTAAAATTGTCAGTTGCCTGTTGAGACGCATAGGTAATTGATATGGTGCCTGTTCGTTTTGGACATGTGAGAAAAGAACAGACGCTACGTGAAAACTATTTATTCAGTTTTCCACGTCTTTCCCAGAGGGCTGCTTAGTCATGTACAAGTCAACAACTGCCTCCTACACTTGGTGTATTGACTATTGCCGTTATACTCCGTAGATGGCTGTCGCTACTGTTGCGTTTGCGGATAAGATTGGCTGCGCCATGTTTTCGTGCTTCTACCTTGTCAATATTCCATCGATTTTCCTAAAACTCGTATAAAACACTTTAGCAACACTAGTTATCACACTAAGTACAGCTCACGTACACTTGTTAGTATTAATACAGGTTATAGCCAGCAATGAATTCTACAGTACCATTTACTTAATGCGGCTTATCTGTACAGCTTTGCATGCATTTGTATATGTAAGTTCTTTCAAGTTTTTTCCCACTGAGTGTCAAATTATGAATAGTAAACCATAAACAACTATATGTTGCAATGTTTCTCGCCTCCCATTCCTTTCGCGTAACTCTATACACTCGTTGTGTACCCTGCAAGTTTGACATAACCAACTTGGTTGTCTCTCTACACTTTCAGACACCCAAATCAATAAATCAATTCGGGTATCAAGTAAACAGAACAATTGATGAATCATATTTAAGAGACGTTTGTCTCCGTTTTATTGCACATAAGTCGAGACATTGCTGTAAATGCTTCTCATACAAGCGACATGCATATATCTTTGTTCATTCCATTAATAATCGTTGTGAGCGATCACTTCTACTAATACGATTTGCAATTTCTTTCCAGTCTATATTCATACAGCTCCAGAAATGCCAACTTTCCAAATGTTGGGTCACCTTAGATGAAAGAATCTGTTTGAACGTAGAAACAAATTCGTTCAATAGGTCTTTTCATCTATAGTTATCCATATCGCATCCTGCTGGAAGCAACTTGGCTTCTGCTACTGATGAGGTATATCTTTATTATAATAATATAGTTTTTAACATTATATGTAAGCTCACATCCAATGGAGAGAAGTAGGTATATGTAACCGTCGCTTTCCTATTGTTCATTGCCCACTCAAAAATTACCTGGAGGCGGGTGATTGTTAGCAGTTGTCAGAATGCAATGTGTTTACATGTTCCCTGAAAGTCGGATGTAATCTACCGTTATCTATAACGTCATTTTGATAGATTTATAAGTAGGCCCCTACTTATGTGACCAAAATGATTTTTTAACGGAAACTGTTCTTGCGTTGGTAACGTATAAGACATGGATAATTATGTTCTTTGGTAACAGCAATAGACAAGATGTGTTTAATAACTTGCCATCATTCATCGTTGATACCTGTCTTGACACCTGCGTGCCATCGACATAAAATGTGGCAACTCGTAAACTTTTGGTAGATATTTTATAAGTCAGCCTACCGTCATTGTTAATGATGTCGGCATTCTCCACATTCTGAAAAACCTACTGTTCAGCTATGTAACTGAATGGTTATTTTGGGCCGCGGATGATCGGCCGAGCGTATTGAGGCCCTATGCTAAGATGCGCGAGGTCGTTCCTCAGCGGGGGGTTCTAATTCCCCCTCGGGCTTGGATATTTGTGCCGTCTTTAGTAAAAGCTAGTTCATAAGTAGTTTGTAAGTTTAGGGACTGACGACACCGCAGTTAAGTCCCATAAGCTTTACAAACACTTGAACATTTTTGGTTATTTTGGCGCACGGAAGAATGTCACTTTATATTTAAAATTGGTGTCTTGAAGATTTCTTCCCGTTCATTGCATTTTGAATGTTTGTTTTTGCTATATATTCGTTGCAGGTAATACTGTAGAGAGGAGTCTTTTAACTGATTTTTATATTACTTGTACAAAGACAAAAAAAGCAATGAGAACAATGGGTGTTTTATTGTTTCAAATCATAATTTCCGTATTCCACCCACGTCCTCAAAGACGAGCTGGAGTTAACATATGCAGGGAAGTCTACATTCTTGAAACGCGTTTGGGAGATACATATCGCTATGTAATGTTAAACATATTTCGCTTCGGATATAACGAAAGCCCACTGTATAAAACAATCCAAAATTTGCTGACTTTATTAAATCATCACGTATATTAATTTGTTCAAAAATAATCAAATGTTTGTAAATATATCGGACTAAAATGCGTGGTCATCAGTCCGTAGCTTACAAACTACTTACACTAACGTAAAGTAACCTAAGGACAACATACACACCCATGCTCCAGGGAGGAATCGAACCTCCGACGGAGAGCAACTCGCGCGCGCCACGGCGAGGCGTTTTAGACGCTCGGCTACTCCACCGTGGCTATTAACTTGTAATACATATTGTGACCAGTAATGATGAATGGAATAATTCAGTTAAGTGCAAGATAGGCAATATGAAGAAACGTGGGCACGTAGTAGATGGCGTAAATAATTCTACTGTAAAGGATTCAAATGTTGAAATTCTTTTCTGGGACGGACAATCTGTCTGCATCTCCCAAGGTCCGACAACGTCATCTTAATGAGGCGAACATGGACACAGTTAATATCTATTCAGTTGTAATTCCATCTGTCGTGTCCTACATAGGAAGGAGGGAAGAGGTAGCAAGGTCAGTCTGCATATCCCGAGCGGAGGAGTGATTGCAGAGAGACAGTACAGGCATCTGCTAGAGATGCGGATTTCGGGACTCGAGAGGATACTTACTTAGGAAACTTGATGGAACTCCTAGGTACCTTGCATTGAATTTATTGCATCCCATACTAAGTCTACTACACTGGGGTTTGTTATTTAAATAAAAAAGTGTAAACTGTTTGCCACAACAGAAGCCAGTAATTACGTTCCCTAACAGCATCCCCTAGACAGACGCACTCCCCGCGAGAAACACTGTCATGGAGCACCCCTAGGCCGACGGCGATAGTCACGGGCTGGCGCCCGACTCGTCTGACTGAGAACTCCCCTCTTGATCCAAAAACCGGGGGTTTTAACGGCCGATGTGGGCGCACCTCTTTTCCCCTCTTTCCGACAGTTAACAATTTCCTGTTGGCGGCTGCTTGATTCAACTAATCTAAATTGTGGCTTGCCCTCAGTCCTCTAGCGAACCATATTTCAGCCCGTCTTTTCTGCCATTCCCCGGGTGGGGAGGTGGCTTGTTTGTGCACTAAAAAAATCCATACTTGGTAGCAACATTGTTCAGCTGAAAGTAAAACGTCCCGACGCTACCCAATATGGGCAACAATTTATTCAGTTGGCCACGCCTTAGGCTCTGCGTTAGGCCACGCCTCAGGAGCTGCTAACGTAAAGTTTTTCTTCTTTACCCTCTCACTCTAGCCTCGTCCCCTCAGGGGACTCACCGCTCTGTGGTGAGTACGTGCGTGGCGAGCACGGGGCCCCAGCCTTTGTAGCACTATTCACTTTCCGTGCTACATGACGCTTCTTCTACTGTCCTTTTCCCCTCTCTTGGGGACCGAGTCTGTGCATCCTTCGGGGAACCGAAGTTCTGACCCTTTTGGCTTTACAGTCTTCTTTCACCTCTTTCTTTGCCTCCGCGTCTGCGTTTGAGGCTTCTCCTCCTACTATTTCTCTCTTCCTCCTCCCTGTACGCACTTGAAGGCCACCCATATGGGTGACTGGGTAATGCGTAAGTCTCAGCCCCGGGCTGGCATGTAGGGTGCGTGCGTACCCCCTGGTTAAGGCCAGGCCAGGGGAGGGGCGATTGCCTGCGCTGATACCTTCCCGATTCGCCGATTGGTCCCTCTGTCTGTAGATCGGGAGGTGTGACCTGGGGTGGGAACAATCACCCAAGTCGGGTGTGCTTCCGTTGGGGGCCCCCAGCAGGAAGGAGCGTGCCATCGGAGACACTGTATCCCCCACGATTGCCAACCGCGATGGTTCTAAAAAAAAGAAAATGTAAAGAGCCTTTAGAAATTGATGTACTAGACAATAGTGTGTCTGAACAGAAAAATTTACAAACATCAAAGTTCCTTGTGGTGACCCGTACTGAGGAAGGACAATCCTTTTCGTCGGTGAACCCATTTATTATTCAAAAAGGGGTTGATGCCATTGCCGGCCCAGCTAAGACCTGCAACCGCCTGCGTAATGGAACACTACTGTTGGAAACAGAAAGTGGCTTCCAGGCACAGCGGCTGCTTAAGGCTACTCTGCTCCACAGCTACCCAGTTCGTGTTGAGCTCCATCCAACCCTCAATTATTCCCGAGGGGTAGTCTTCTCGGCCAGTTTGGACGGTCTGACTGAGGATGAACTGAAAGAATATCTGGCAGCTCAAGGCGTCGTCGCAGTACACAGAGTGACAAAAAAAGAGAACAATGTTGTAGTGCCCACTCGCACAGTGTTTCTGACCTTCGACCGAGTGGCTCTGCCGCCGAAGATCAAGGCAGGGTATGAGGTCATCACAGTACGACCTTATATCCCTAACCCTACTCGGTGTTATCAGTGCCATCGATTTAACCACACAAGCCAGTCTTGCAAGAACCCAGTCATATGTGTCACCTGTGGTAAAGAGGCCCACATGGGATTTGTCCACCACCGTCCCCTCATTGCATTAATTGTAAGGGGAATCATGCTGCTTCCTCCCGGGAATGTCCCGTGTTTGCCGATGAACGAGCCATCCAGGAAATCCGTGTAAAGGAAAAGGTTCCCATACCAGTTGCACGTAAGATGTACGCCAGTCGTAAGCCCAAGACCCCGCCGCGTGGTAACTACAGTACTGTAGTTGCAACGCCTCCAACAACACGGGATATGGCCACACAGACTTGTGACCTACAGTTTACGACAGTAGTTGTCAAACAGTCTACATCGACAACGGCGTCACGTTCAACGAAAAGTGTGAGTACCTCTTCCAAGTCTTCATCTTCATCTTCAGGTGTGAAACCACAGATAGACGCGAATGTCTAAGAAAGAGCATTCGTGCGAGGATTTCCTCCGCACCCCTACCAAAACATCTGAGCCAACCAAAGAGCTTCACCAGGGCTCCAAGAAATCAAATAGGGGGAAAACTCTCCCCCTCCTACCTCACAATGTGACGATGGCATCCCCTGGAAGCCTATAGTCTCTCCAGGTGCATCAGCCAAAGATGAGGCTGCCGACCACACTCACGCAGCTGCTGTGGTAACCTCTGAGAATATGGAGCAAGACCCTCCTGTCTCAGACACCACCAGTTGCGAACATTCGCACTGTGGCCCGCCGCCTTCGTCGGGCTGATGTCCACCTTCATCTCATTTTATCCCATTATGGATATTCTTCAATGGAACATTCGTGGTATCCAGTCGAATTGGACAGAACTGCAGCTTTTAACGCGAACATATCACCCAATTATATTCTCCCTACAGGAGACAAAATTGCTCCCTGGTACTCGAATTACTTTCCCACGCTACACTACCGTTCGCTTTGACCTTCCTCCAGTGGCAGGAATTCCAGCCCACGGGGGCGTAATGTTGCTTATTCGGGATGACGTACACAGTACACCGGTCCCTTTGTGTACTCCAATACAAGCTGTTGCTGTCCGGATATACCTTCCTGGATTTGTCTTCACACTGTGCAATATTTACGCTCCTTCCTCCTTTCCTGTCACTAGATCAGATCTCCTAGATCTTATTGACCAGCTTCTGCGTCCGTTTTTGTTGGTGGGAGACTTCAATGCCCACCACCCCCTTTGGGGCTCCCCACGACCATGTCCACGGGGCTCCCTCCTGGCAGATATACTGAACCACCTTCAGCTCATCTGCCTTAACACTGGTGAACCAACTTATCTTTCGGACACCACAAATACTTCCAGCCATATAGATCTAGCTATCTGCACTGCTCAGCTGGCACGGCGTCTTGAATGGTCTGCTCTCTCTCACACACACATTCGAGCGATCATTTTCCGTGTGTAATTCACCTCATGATGCCTGACACCCTTGAGCATCCACACCGCTGGCAGTTAACGAAAGCGGACTGGGAGCTCTACACGTCACTGGCGGATTTTGGTACTCACCATTATCTTAGTATAGACGACCAAGTGGAACACATTACCACAGTTATTCTGACAGCCGCAGAATGTTCCATCCCCTGCAAGACTTCCCACGCACGTCGTCCCCTTGTCCCGTGGTGGACCGCAGAATGCCGTGACGCTCTGCGAGCACGGCGACGTGCCCTTAGAATCTTCAAACAACGGCCCACGCTCGACAACTGCATCCGATACAAACGGCTGCGGGCCTATTGTCGTCGCCTCTTTCGCGACTGTAAACGCGCCAGTTGGCGCTCATTCACGAGCTCTTTTAATAGGTCTACCCCTTCCTCCATCATTTGGGGTAACCTTCGAAAAATTTCGGGCACTATGGCTCATTCCCCAATTCCCGGTCTGTGTGTCGCAACTGACACCGTCGTCGATCCTCCACAAATAGCCAACGCACTGGGTCGACATTTTGCAGAGGTCTCTTGCTCTTCACATTACACTGACGCTTTCCTAGCTAGGAAACGGACGGTGGAGGCGACTCCATTGCCCTTTACCTCTCAGAACCGTGAATGCTACAATACCGAGTTTACTGTACGAGAGCTCCACCACGCACTCTCGTCTTCGCGGTCCTCCGCTCCAGGACCAGATGGCATTCACGTGGCGATGCTGCAACACCTTTCACCAACGAGCTTGCACTTCCTACTGGCCACCTACAACCGCATATGGATAGAAGGCACCTTTCCGCGACGCTGGCGTGAAGCCATAGTCATTCCCATACCAAAGCCTGGGAAGGACAAATGTCTCCCTTCCAGCTACCGCCCCATTTCCCTCACCAGTAGCATATGCAAGGTGATGGAACGCATGATTCACGGGCGCCTGGTATGGTGGCTTGAAACGCGACATCTCCTGTCTAACGTCCAATGTGGGTTTCGCAAGCACCGTTCTGCGGTGGATCATCTTGTTGCCCTATCTACCTCAGTAATGAATAACTTTTTACGGAAGCGCCAGACAGTAGCGGTGTTCTTTGATCTGGAAAAGGCATACGACACCTGCTGGAGGATGGGCATCCTCCGCACTCTGCATACATGGGGTTTTCGGGGTCGCCTGCCAATTTTTATCCGCGAATTTTTAACAGACCGTGTTTTTAAAGTGCGTGTTGGTTCGGTTTTATCGAGCACTTTTTATCAGGAGAACGGAGTCCCCCAGGGCTCGGTGCTGAGCGTTGTTTTATTTGCAGTGGCAATCAATTCTATAGCCGATCACCTTCCACTGGGAGTGTCGGCGTCCCTATTTGTTGACGACTTCGCGATCTACAGCAGCACTGAGCAACCGGGTCTCCTGGAGCGGCGCCTCCAGCGGTGCCTAGACAATCTCCACGCGTGGAGTATGAACACTGGCTTTCGATTCTCAGCTGACAACAGTCTGCATGAACTTCTGGCGGCGGAAGGTGTTCCTTCCCCCGTCCCTTCGTCTGGGCCCCATAGTACTTGCATTTGTGGATACCACGACGTTCTTGGGACTTGTTCTCGACAGGAAGTTAAGTGGGTCTCCCCACATATCCCGTTTGGCAGCTCGCTGTACCCGCTCTCTCAATGTGCTGCGGGTGTTAAGTGGCACCTCGTGGGGAGCTGACAGGTCTACTCTCCTCCATCTGTATCGCACCATAGTTCGGTCCAAATTGGACTATGGTACCTTCGTTTATTCTTCGGCTCGACCGTCCATACTGCGCCGCCTTAATACAATCCACCACCACGGTCTCCGTCTGGCGACAGGAGCGTTTTATACTAGCCCCGTTGAGAGCATCTATGCCGAGGCCGCCGAACTACCCCTTTCTTACCGTCGGGAACTCCTGCTTAGCCGTTACGCTAGTCGTTTGTCGTCCATGCGAGGACACCCGACGTACGCAGTTTTTTTTAACGACTCACTTGACAGTCTCTTCACTCTGCGCCCGTCTGCTCTGCTACCACCGGGAGTACGCTTGCGTTCGCTACTCGGCCAGCTTGGCGTTACAATGCCTGCTATCTTCTCGACTGGAGAGAGCACCTCTCCACCGTGGCGAAGCCCCGAAGTCCGTGTTAACTTTGATCTTCATTCTCTTCCAAAGGACTCCACACCTCGTTTCGTCTACCAGAGAGAATTTCACGCACTCCGGTTTAAATTTGATGACAATTTGTTCATTTACACTGATGGCTCAAAGACAGACCAGGGTGTTGGGTGTGCTTTTGTACTTGGCAACGTCTCTTTTAAATATCGTCTTCCTGAGTGGAGTTCCATTTTTACAGCTGAGCTGTATGCATTATACCAAGCCACACAATACGTCCGGCGCCACTCGCTCAGTAAGACTGTCATTTGCTCGGACTCTATGAGTGCTTTGTTGAGCCTTCGCATCCTATATCCGGCCCATCCCCTGGTACAAAGCATCCGCAATTGCCTTACTTCTCTTTCAACGAGCGGAACTACGGTGACGTTTCTGTGGGTCCCTGGCCATGTGGGAGTGTTGGGGAATGAGGCTGCGGATATGGCTGCCAAGGAAGCAGTTCTCCTTCCTCGGCTATCTACCTTTTCCACCAGCTCTGATGACCTTCGCGCTGGTATCTCCCAGCGTATTATCTCCCGTTGGTATCTACATTGGTCATCCCTGTCAGGGAACAAATTGCGAGCCATTAAACCTGTGCCTGATCTCTGGTCAACGTCATCTCGACCCTCCCGCCGAGAGGAGATTGTTCTAGCCCGGCTTCGTATTGGCCACTGCCGTTTTAGCCACCAGCATTTATTACGTGGTGGTCCTGCTCCCTTATGTGAGCACTGTGATGCACCTTTTACTGTGAACCATCTTTTAGTGCAATGTCCATTTTTTAACCGTCTCCGTCAGGATCTGTGTTTCCCATTTGAATTGTCTGACATTTTAGCTGATGACCCGCAATCGGTTAACAGTTTTACTTTTTATACATCGTGCAAATATGGCGAAAGGCATTTAATTTCTAACCCCGGTTCTTTTTTACTTTGGGCAGTGTTGGGCGCTAATGACCACAGCAGTTGTGCGCCCTAAAACCACAAAAAAAAAAAAAAAAAAAAAAAAAAAAAAAAAAACTCTAGCCTCGTGATACCACTGACATTTGTTCCCAAGTGACTGGTATCAACTTTGCCACGTACATTAAAACGTGCCTGTCGGCCACCAAGTACTAATGTAACGTCTTACAACAGCGTCTAGACGCTATATGAAGTTACGCCCATCTTCTCCGAAAGGTAATCTCCACCCTGGGACGGTGGCTGAGGGCATCAGCAGTTCGCTAAGAGATTTTAGTGCCTACATCCCGTGAGATATACGCGTCTATTTCAGCCTGTTATTTGCAATGCTCTCCATTTCTCAGCCTGGAGTGCGTCTCTGACTCACACAGCCTCTCAACAATTCAAACACCCCGCAGGGGCCCCCCAGGGGGCCCACAGTTCTTTTGTGGGTACGTGTGTGGCGCGCACGGGGCCCCGAGCCGGAGCAGCCTTTCTTCTGCCCCAGGCTGCTTCACTTTTCCTCCCGGTTTATGCCTTCGCCCGGAGACGGGCGTCCTTTGCGAGTTAAGGTGGTTTCTTGTCGTAGATTCTCTTATTCGTTGGTTTCTTCCTTTACTCACCTTTGCTTCTCTTTCTCTCCTTGCTGTACTCTCCTAGCCTTCTTCTCCTCGCCTTCTCCTCCTCCTCATTAGTCTCCGCTTCAGCGTTTGTGACACTTCTTTCTCTTCATTTCCTCTTATTCTTTCCTCCCTGTGCGTGTTTGAAGGCCGACCCACGCATTATCATCCGTAGCAGGTGACGGGGTAACGCTTAATTCCCCGCCCCGGGTAGACAAGTAAGGCACGTACGTACCCCCTGGTAAAGGTCAGGCCCAGGGAGGGGTGATTACCCGAGCTGGTACCTTCCGAACATGCCAATTGGTCCCTCCGTCAGTTCTCGGGAGGTGTGACCTGAGGTGTGAACAATCACCTAAGGCGGGTAAGCCCTCGAAGAGGGCCCCCACTAGGAAGGAGCGCGCCATCGGAGACGCCGGTAATCACGGGGGACACTTCCGCAATGACTTCCTTCTCTTCTTCACTGACATTGACCCAGAAACGTAAGATAGACTCGCCTCAGCAAAAGAAGACTCTGCCTAATTTGCCGAAATTTCTTGTTGTGTCGCGCACCGACGGAAAAGACTTCAATTCTGTCAATCCTTTCGTTATACAGAAAGGTGTTGATGCAATTGCTGGCCCTGTTACAACCTGTTCGCGTCAGCGCAATGGCTCATTGTTGCTGGAAGTGGACAGTGCTTTCCAAGCCCAGAAACTTATCCGGACTACGTTATTGCACACGTTTCCAGTCAAAGTAGAAGCGCACCGCACACTCAACTCGTCACGTGGGGTAGTTTTTACGAGATCCCTTGACGGGTTGTCTGATGACGACATCCGGTCCTATATGTCCGATCAGGGTGTGACAGCCGTCCACAGGGTGATGAAAAAGGTAGATAACCAGCTGACACCGACTCGTACTGTGTTTTTGACATTCGACAGAGTTGACCTCCCGTCGAAGGTCAAAGCAGGGTACGAAGTTATCTCAGTCCGCCCTTATATTCCAAACCCAACGCGCTGCTACCAATGCCACAGGTACAACCATACCCGTGAACATTGCCCACATGCAGCAAAATGTGTCACTTGTGGTAGGGACGCCCATGAGGGGGATTGCCCACCTCCGTCCCCTCACTGCCTTAACTGCAACGGCGACCATGCGGCTTCCTCTCGCGACTGCCCTGTATATAAGGATGAAAAAATCATTCAGCAAATTCGGGTTACGGAGAAGGTATCGACATCTGCCGCTCGTAAGTTGTTGGCGAGTCGAAAGCCCACTGTCCTCCCAGCGGGTACATACAGTAAGGTACTCACCTCACCTCGACCTACCAAAGATTCCAGTACCCAGACATGTGATTTCACTTTCGCTGACACAGTTGTGCGATCCGCCAGCCCGAAGATTGCCCGTTCCACGTCCCCGCTTCCTCCTGCTGCTTCTAAGGTACAGTCTTCGTCAACATCTAGTAAACCGCGGGCACCTAAACAAGATGCCCGGACCTTGAAAAAGGAACCCGTCCGTGAGGATTTTCTGCGTTCTCAGGCTTCCCAACCGTCAACTGCCTCTTCCCGCCGTCACTCTTCCAGAAGAGCTGACAAGAAAAAGAGTTCCTCTCCTTCCCCGCCGAGGCGTGACCCATCTGTCGCGCCGTCCAACAGTTGCCGGCCTCGGCCGTCTTCTGTTTCACCGGGACGCTCCGTTTGCCGGGCGCCCGACCCTGTACCGGCGATGGAAACTGCCCCTCCTGATCAGCTCAGGGAGGTGGCAGGCGCGTCGGTCGAACCTATGGACCACGACCCTTTGCCCCTGGACAGCGATAGCAGTGCTCCCTCGAAATCCGGTCCTCAGCGGCCGTCGAGGTGACCCCGCTTGCTAGTTGGCTTTTATTCTTATTTCTTCTCTCATTTTTATCATGGCGCTCCTTCAATGGAGTATTCGCGGCATTCGTTCTAATCGGGAGGAGTTGAAACTACTCCTTCGATTGCACTGCCCGCTTCTAGTCTGCCTCCAGGAAACTAAGTTGCGTCCCCGTGATCGTGCAGACTTTCCACACTACACCTCTGTGCGCTTCGACTTGCCACCCATGGAAGGTATCCCAGCCCATGGAGGGGTTCTGATGCTCCTTCGAGACGATGTCTATTACCATCCCATTTCCTTGCACACTCACCTACAGGCAGTTGCCGTCCGCATCACCTTATCCACATTTACCTTCTCCCTCTGTAATATATATTCGCCATCGTCATCTGCCCTTCCTAGGGCAGATGTGCTACAACTTGTTGACCAGCTCCCTTCACCCTTCGTGTTGATAGGTGACTTTAATGCCCACCACCCCTTATGGGGCTCTCCGGCACCTTGTCCGAGAGGCTCCCTTTTGGTGGACCTTCTCCACCACCTCGATCTTGTCTGCATCAACACCGGTGCACCGACCTTCCTTTCTGACACAACACACACTTACTCTCATATAGACCTCGCAATATGCACTTCTCAGCTTGCCGGTCGGTTTGAGTGGTATGCACTTTCTGACACGTACTCGAGTGACCATTTCCCTTGTATCATCCACTTCCTACATCATTCCCCATCTCCACGTCCCACCAGTTGGAACATCTCTAAAGCCGACTGGGGGCTTTATTCTTCCATGGCTGTTTTTCACGATCAGGATTTTCCCAACTGTGACAGTCAGGTCGAATACCTCACAGAGGTTATTCTCACTGCTGCTGAACGTTCCATACCTCGTACATCCTCTTCTCCACGTCGTGTCCAGGTCTCTTGGTGGACTGCAGCCTGCCGCGACGCGCTTCGAGCCCGGCGCCGTGCTTTACGCACCTTCCGCCGCCACCCAACTTTGGAGAATTGCATCAATTACAAACGTATGAGAGCGCAGTGCCGTCGTATCATAAACGACAGCAAGAAAGCTTGCTGGACTGCTTTTACTAGTTCTTTTAACCGTTTTACTCCCTCCACGTTTGTTTGGCGTGGCCTACGCCGTTTGTCCGGCATCAAGGTCCACTCCCCGATTCCTGGCCTGACCGTGGAGAACGCAGTCCTCGTGGACCCAGCTGATGTTTCAAACGCATTGGGTCGTTTCTTTGCGGAGGTTTCGAGCTCTGCCCATTACCACCCTGCCTTTCTCCCTCGCAAACAGGTAGAGGAGGCACGGCCGCGTTCTTTCCACACTTTAATCGTGAAAATTATAACGTCGCCTTCACCATGCAGGAGCTAGATCGTGCTCTCGCCCTGTCCCGGTCTTCTGCTCCCGGGCCCGATTCCATTCATATTGAGATGCTGAAGAACCTCTCTCCTGCGGGCAAGTGCTTTCTTCTTAGTACCTACAATCGCATATGGACTGAAGGTCATGTTCCCACAAGTTGGCGTGAAGCCATTGTTGTCCCCATCCCCAAACCAGGGAAGGACAAACACCTTCCTTCCAGTTATCGCCCCATTTCTCTGACGAGCTGCGTCTGTAAGGTGATGGAACGCATGGTTAACGCTCGGTTGGTCTGGCTCCTCGAATCTCGCCGCCTCCTGACTAATATCCAATGCGGTTTTCGTCGACACCGCTCTGCTGCTGACCACCTCGTTACGTTGTCGACCTTCATTATGAACAACTTTCTAAAGAAGCGTCAAACAGTAGCCGTGTTCTTCGACTTGGAGAAGGCATACGATACCTGTTGGAGAGCGGGCATTCTCCGCACATTACACACATGGGGCCTTCGGGGCCGCCTTCCTCTTTTCATTCAAGCGTTTTTGGCGGATCGCAAGTTCCGGGTACGGGTGGGCTCTGTTTTGTCAGATACCTTTTGCCAGGAGAATGGGGTACCACAGGGCTCCGTCTTGAGTGTGGCGCTCTTTGCCATTGCAATCAATCCGATCGTAGATTGCCTTTCACCCGACGTCTCCGGATCTCTTTTTGTTGACGATTTCGCAATTTATTGTAGCGCCCAGCGGACGTGTCTCTTGGAGCGTTCTCTCCAACGCTGTCTTGAACGTCTATATTCCTGGAGCATCGCAAACGGCTTCCGATTCTCTACTGAGAAAACTGTGTGTATCAATTTCTGGAGATACAAGGAATTTCTTCCACCTTCTCTACGTCTCGGCCCTGTTGCTCTCCCTTTCGTGGAGACTACAAAATTCTTGGGACTCATGGTGGATCGGAAACTTTGCTGGTCCACACATGTGTCCTACCTGGCTGCCCGTTGTGCCCGATCCCTTAACGTTCTTCGTGTCCTCAGTGGCACGTCATGGGGAGCGGATCGTACCGTCCTGCTTCACCTTTACCAGGCCATTGTTCAGTCGAAGCTCGACTATGGAAGCCTTGTATACTCTTCAGCACGGCCGTCGATTCTCCGCCGTCTCAACTCTATCCACCATCGTGGATTACGTCTGGCGACCGGTGCATTTTATACCAGCCCTGTTGAAAGTCTGTATGCCGAGGCTGCTGTATTACCCTTGACCAATCGACGTGACATACTCTTGTGTCGGTACGCATGCCGCCTACAGTCGATGCCCAACCATCCTTCTTACAGATCATTTTTTGACGACTCACTCGATCGCCAATATCAGTTGTCTGCGATTGCCTTGCTTCCACCTGGAGTTCGGTTTCGCCGCCTGCTACAGCGGCTCGATTTTACCCTTCCTTCCACCCTTCGGTTGAGCGAAAGCCCATTGCCACCGTGGCATCAGGCCCAGGTTCACACACACCTCGAACTTAGTTCGCTCCCCAAGGAGAGCACTCCGGATTTGGTATACCGCTCGAGGCTTGTCGAACTCCGTTCGCGGTTCGATAGCGCCATATTTATTTACACTGATGGTTCCAAGAGCACTGCCGGTGTCGGGTCTGCCTTCGTCGTCGAGGACAACCGTTTCCAATACAAGCTCCCTGACCGGTGCTCAAACTTTACGGCTGAGCTTTTCGCCCTCCACCAGGCCGTTTTGTATACCTGCCGCCACCGCCACCCTTTCTATGCCATATGTTCTGACTCCCTTAGTGCCCTGCAGAGTCTTAAGGACCCTTTCTCGAACCATCCTCTCGTGTATCGGATCCAACGCTCCCTCCAGTTGCTGGCGAATGACAGCTGTCTCGTTTCTTTCCTGTGGGTCCCTGGCCATGTGGGTGTGCCCGGGAATGAGGCCGCCGACACAGCAGCCAAGGCAGCAGCTCTTTTGCCTCGCATGGCTACCTTTTGCGTCCCATCGGACGATGTTCAACGGGCTCTTCGCCGGAGTATCGTGTCGCAATGGCACAGTGTGTGGCTTTCACTGTACAACAATAAATTGCGAACTGTCAAACCGATCCCGACCGCTTGGAGGACATCCTCACGCCCCTCTCGGCGGGAGGAGGTCATCCTGGCTCGGTTGCGGATCGGTCATTGCCGTTTCAGCCACCGTCACTTGCTATCCGCCGAACCTGCACCGCTATGCTCCTGCGGTGAACTGCTGACAGTGCGACATGTTTTACTGACTTGTGTTCATTTTAATCATCTCCGTGTAGCCCTTCACTTTCCGTCTACTCTGGAGGAAATTTTAGCTGATGGCACACGAGCAGCTGCTCGAGTTTTGCGTTTTATCAACTTGGCCAACTTATCCAAGGATATTTAACCTTTTTAATTGTCTTTTATCTTTCGTTTTTAGCCTCTTGTTGATGTTCTGACAGTCTACGTTTTTTTTAGATCATAGCGAATCTAGGTTCTTGGCTGGGCGCTAATGACCATAGAAGTTGTGCGCCCTAAAACCACAAAAAAAAAAAGAAAATATCAAACAGTAAAATCAATAGGACACATCGGCGTGTCCGTTTATGAATAGCAATTGATACAGCTGTGTACAATTTACAATGTTTCTATAGGTCTCATTCGTTTCACATACGAGACGCTGCTATAGATCTCGTTGTGTACCATGCTAGATGCGATTATAACAAATGCAGTTAACTTTAAATTCTTTTACACGATCATATAAGCAATCGAATGCCCTGGCATCCATTCGAAATTTGTCTTTGCAACAATATATGACTTCATTTGTATTCGTTGTAGTCGTAATTCTTGCCAGTTTTTCTACGTACAGCTCTGAAAAATGACAACCGTCAGTTCGTCGCCTTACATGGAGGAATGCCTGTCAATACCTAGAAACATCAGTTGAGAAGTATTTCCGTCCTCTGTTGTTATAATCTTGCACCAGGAATAAAAATTCATACACCCACCGTACTCTACAATGTATACATTAAAAACGATAAACAGCACAAACGTTTCACTAACGTTATAGGTAAATCAGTTTTCAGTCGAGGAAATGTAACTGTACGTCTTCATATTTCTCATTTATACACTCCTAACTGAACGAGGGGAGGAGGGTCGTCTTCCAATAAATTCCCGAGGGCCTTGTAGCGTGTTTCTACCAAACGCGAGTGCTGTAGCGTTTCCTTTACTTTAATGATAAAAAGTAGTGATTTCTAAAATGTCTCCTTTTTATTTAACCTTAACTGCTCTAACAATGTTGACGGATAGACGATATTCAGTTAATGATTTACATTCTTCTTTGTAGTAGAGGATAAGTCTTGTTCCAGCGTAGGTTCTTTCTTCGTGGATACTTCTCTGCCACTTGAAGGGGAGGCACTAGATGGCGAAGTGTGATATCTGCAGTACTTGTAGCGACTCATAATCTGGTTGCAATCTTCCTTTCAGTCTTCAGTAAACGTATTATGAGTGGACCTTCAGGGAAGATTTTATAGACACGACTCTTCTTTCCTACATCTCCGGGAGAACACACAATATATATAATTGTATGTTCGACTCGAATTGGTAAAAGACTGCGGAATAAGGTCAGTACCTTGAGGAAATACAGATAAAGCTGTGAGCAAAGGGAATATTGGACAGGTGACATTACACTCGAATTGTCCAATAAGTTAATTAGGTTGGACGAGAATTGTTCCCAGGTCTTAATTGGTTAAGGCGACAACTTGCGTAAAGCAAGAGATACGGGTCCTTCACGAATATTTCTAATTCGCCAGTCAATGAAATTATCTCGTTTGAAAGAGCAGAGATCTTTAAACACATCTAATTAGAAATTACAGAAATGGCGGCAGTTCGACAGGTGGTCGAAGTAGACGGAAAAGTGTGGCTCGTAGAGTGAATGTTCTTATAAGGCGAATCTTAGTCTTCCACAACCTTTCCCTTGCAAATATGACATTTATCTTCACTGTCTTAATCAAGATCAAAATATTCCTTTTATGTAAGTATAAATATGTTCTAAAGTAGATGATGCAGTAATGTTGCATGGTGTATTTTCCTATCAGTACTGGTAAAAAAAATAAGATTCAACAGCCTTCCCTTATTTTCTTCGAATAAAATAATTTCGGGCATTGTAATAAGTCGAATAGGTGACGCTACAACATTAACTAGTACCGATTAGTGTCAGATTTCATCTTCACTAATACTTTAGAGATAAAATTTAATTTAGTTTATAAATATAGTGATGTTTTGTTGTATGTAACAGGTGAAAGCATTTCTAATGTAATGCTTTCCTGTGTAGTTTTAACACAGCAAACAATATAGGAAACAGAAGAAAGCCATTTATTTGTTTGTTAAATAATACCAATGTCTGCTTCATGTAACAAGATTTTTACTTTTTCTTTTTTAAAAGTTTGCTGACGTGCTTACTCACTTACTCACTTTAATCAAAAATAATTGTGAAATATCTTTACATTCATTCTTTGAAGAAATGTATATTGTAACCTCTAATGAAGGATGAATACTGTAGCGTTTAAATGTCTCTCTTCCAGTAGGTACGTACACTCTTCGACAAAAAAAACCTGGCCGCCGGCCGGCCGCCGCTGAGCCTAAGTCCGAGCCGATCGCGACATGGGGCGATAAAAGTGGCCGCGCTGATTAGCTGAAGTCCAGCTATCTGCACAATCTGGCAACACTGCAGACTGCAGGAGTTCATACAGTACTCCTTGTGTGCAGTCAGAAGATAGCTGGGACAGCTACATAAGTGGTCTTGTGGTAAAGTGCGCGACTTGCATGTTCAGTATTAGCGATCGAAACCGACTGTTGACAAAATTAATTCACGTCACTCGTTCATGCTCATGCCCCATGTAAGGGGAGCATATGTGTAACGTATTTCATTTTTTGGTACACTGGTAATAACATTTCTGCCCAATAACATTGCCACCTCTGGCCGCAGCACCTCCGCGGCCCACTCGCCGGCAGCAGCAGCGGTGGCGGCGCTACACAGCGCTGCCTCGCCCTCTGCCCACAGCGCCTGCCGCCGCTCATCGCCCTGGATGCGTAAAATGCTGTAGTGTTGCTGAGTGGTGATCTATAAAAAAGGTTGCGATTCGTATTTCACACAGGATATAACGAAGCAGACCACCTATTTTGAATGATGAGCATATAATACATTAGAGAGGCAAAAAAATTGTCATTGTCCAATCCAATGGCATTCTACGATGGTTAACACTTATTTGTGGTTTAAATCTCGGTCCTAGTCCTTTCAGAAAAAACCTTTCATGTAATTTGTTATTGTCATCAGTTCATATGTTTTCATCAAGACACAATATGTAATTGACTAAAATGTTTTAGTGTCGTTGTTCATTCCTTACGGTAAATATGAGCTAAATTATGTGAATACGTTCCAGTGTACGTTCTAAAGCAACACAGGCACACTGCAAGGTTAGTGTCTTAATGTCTCACTTCTACAAGAGATATTTCGCATCAATGGAGGTGAATTCGAATTTCTTCGAAGGCGTTTCTATGGTGAAGCAAATAAGACATCTAATACCATTTCCATAATTTGAAATCGACCTTTCTGAAAGAATTTTCTATGAAGTTTATCTTATCATTCCGATAAAGAGTTTCTTCTTGCAATCTGCAGCGTATAAAGTAAAATAAAATGAAATTCCATCCCCAAACGCAATTTCTCCAACCAGGATTAGAACTGCCGCCACACACCAGGCTTGCATCATAAGACACAAGCAGAACCACACGCTGCCGCATATTGCCCTCAGTCTCTCACATATTCAATGCTGAGCCTCTAACGCATCGCGAAAGATCACCTGAAAGTCACCTACACAAATAACATTCCTCGAGTGCAAAAGTTAAATTTCTGTCTCTCATTTCATGTGGGCATTACACATCATGAGTCATGAAAGAAGAGGAATGTCCAGTGAACTTAGTGAGACAATTCAGTACCACTTGCGGAAGTAACTGCACTGTCACAGTGTTGTCAAATATCAGCAACGATGTTGCCAGTTCTTAGCTGAACTAGGAAGACCTGTGTAGCGATAAGCGACGCGAAATCGCTTACGTCTCATGCAGGCTTCTAGAGGGGAGTCGCGCAGTTTGGTTAATATGCGGCGCTCTCTCCTGATAGTTTCCGTCGTCACATTTAGGATGCAGATATTAAATTCGTCCAATGAGGCCGAAACTAGTGTTTAAATTTTTTTTTTTTTGAAGCTTGACAGCATTATGACATTTCAGCAAATTACTAGAGAAGTTAAAAATACTGATACTGTGCTTGCAATATACGGCAGATCAAAGACTGAGATATATAAACTTCCATCACGATTTCAGTTTCACCCTCCCCCCCCCCCCCCCCCAAAAAAAAAGACTAAAACAATCTACTCTTTTAGATATCTACAAAAGCTATTTTTATGAGTTACTAGAAATGAAAGTTGCATCATCCGTCACTAAACAGTAAGGTATCAATCATGAAAGCGACAGCCCACAATATTCTCAATCCTACTAGCATCTGGCCTCAACTGGCTTTTAGCCATGCATTGAGAAGAAATGCTGATGAATTGATAACTTACCCTCGTAAACTTTCAGTGAGAGCTTTTTGTAACGAAACGAAAAAGTTATGCGAACCATCATTTTCTCCAATGATACTAGGCACTGTTGTCCGAAGAAGGACTGTATCTACGTTGAGTCTTGTCAAACGCGTCTCACATTCAAGGAATATTACCTAAACGAATTTAGTCCTCATGAAGCTGTAACAAAACAGAGAATCTGGGTGGTTGTGCATATTCGTAAGTTTTCTTACTTTGCCGTAATACTTGATTCAAAGATGAGCAAAATACAAATCCATCATCTATCGGTTTCTTCGATTCTTTGGGCAGTCTTCTTTGGTTTGTACTCTTCCACTTCGTCGGCGATCTACTGGTTTTATTGAAAATACAGTAATCAAAATTACGCGACTGTTTGTTCCACATTTTGATGTCCTTGATTTTTATTCTGAATGACAGTGATGATTTCTGTTGGACTGGTTCCATATATCTGAGCCTAATTAATGAAATTTTATTCCCATGACAGATGAAAGCAATTAGAACCTTGTCTCTCTAATGAATTTACATATGAAAGATGGGTCTTTAAAAACGTGAAAAAGGTCGTGGACCTGTAAAGCAACGTTCTTAATAAAAAATAAAAAAACAGCTGACGCGGCTTCAGAATTTATTTACTCTATGGGATGATTGAAGTGATTTCCAAATAACTTGTTCTATATTTAAAATTTTAACATTTTAGAACAATTGATAAATTCATTTAAGAAAATGTTCTTTCGTTTTGTTTGTGATGTCACTTGATATTCTTGAAGTAGGTGGCTACAACATCTGCTATGAGGTTTCCAGGAGACAGTTGGCACGGATGATTTTGTTTGACAGGTAGCGGATAAATTTAAGACGTAACGAAACGAAATTAGATCCAACTTTTGCAACAAAACGGACCCGATTTCTAAATTGGCAAGGTTTTCAGAAAGTGACTATTATACTGATAGACATTACTGCTATAAACCCTACCTCATTGATTTACTCACAGCTGAGGCAGATCGCTCGCAACGTGAAAGAGAGTAGTAGTTAATGTATGAAACGACCTTCTTGAACACAAATTCAGTTAATTACGACAATGAGCATATTATGATAATTTTTCAAAATACTTAATGTAGATGACAAGAAAAGGTCAACTGACTGCAAAATTACATATCGCACAGCTACATGATGCCGAAGTTGCGAAACGATAGGCCCTACTATGACGTTGGAAAATCTTGATTACATTGATGGCCTGATGAACGAGTCTTTGTAGCTGGCGTCCTGCATGTTAAGATCCGGATCCGTAATTCCACTCAGGCTCGAGATACTGTGCTTTCCAAATTGCTCATATGCCAAGTGGCCAGCTATTAAAAAAAATAAATGAATACCTCATTGAGCGAATTACCAGTTTTGGTTCTCGGTTTATGGTTGATTCATAAGCCGAACTTATAGTTAGGTTTACTGTACTCCATTAACTAACAATAAGACTCACAATTTGTCTCAGAAAAGTCTTCCTAAATACTCAAATTTTGTTAAGTTTCTTTCAAGTTTGCTTCCTGATAAAAGTCCGCAGGTCAATATGGAAATTACAAGCGACCTGTTATTGACAGAACTTCTTGATACGTTAAATGGCGTTCCATTTGAATTTTTTGAGCACGTTCTTTGAGGTGCTGTCTGTTGCCTGCCTCGTTGATTTCATAAAATGTTACGTTGTCTCGTGGCCAGATGCGATGCAGACAGTTTTAATTGCAGTGTGTTCATTTCAGCGCCGTGATAGGTTTCAAAGTACAAACTTAATGGCGACTTTTAGGTGCTAGGTATCTCACGTCGATCGTCGCAGTTAGCGGACGACGTTAATTTACTAACCATTGCAATGTTCAATGCAATTTGTGAATTTGTTATTTCTTATGTTACAGTCAAAATGCGTAAGTTCTAAAAGGTCTACCGAACATCTGTTAGGCTCCGTTTGATGGCTTCCTCTGTTCACACCGTCAACTATCCTTTCCCTCCAGCAGGCGCGCTCCGCCTTCTCCGTTTCGAGAGGCGCGCGCCTTCGCTCGCTCGTTGTGCCGCATTTACCAAAACGACCGTGGCTGCCCCCACCGCGTCATACCTCTTATCGACTTCAGAAAGGTAACGAAATAAATTACCCTTCACGTTGGTGGCTACTAAACGCTGCCGGCCGGGGTGGCCGAGGGGACTGAGGCGCTCCAGTCACGGTCTGCACGGTCCCTACGGTCGGGGGTTCGAATCCCCCCCTCGGGCATGGATATTTGTGCCGTCCTAGTTCGTAAGTAGTTCGTAAGTAGTTCGTAAGTAGTTCGTAAGTAGTTCGTAAGTAGTTCGTAAGTAGTTCGTAAGTAGTTCGTAAGTAGTTCGTAAGTAGTTCGTAAGTAGTTCGTAAGTAGTTCGTAAGTAGTTCGTAAGTAGTTCGTAAGTAGTTCGTAAGTAGTTCGTAAGTAGTTCGTAAGTAGTTCGTAAGTAGTTCGTAAGTAGTTCGTAAGTAGTTCGTAAGTAGTTCGTAAGTAGTTCGTAAGTAGTTCGTAAGTAGTTCGTAAGTAGTAAGTTTAGGGACTGATGACCCCGTAGTTAAGTCCCATAAGCTTAACAAACATTTGAACATTTTGTTAGCATTACTCATGTTGCAAGAACACTTTGTGTTCCAGTGTTGCTATGATGTCTGACATAGCTCTTAAAAATTCGAAAATTTATTGGAACTATCCTTAACGCGGTAGCAATTATCGAGTGGACAAAAGTTACTTTATACGTCTTAGTCTATTTTTAAAACCACGTTTATGTGCATTTTCCATTTGAATGATTATTTTACTTTTCAAATTTTGTAGGTGTGTAATTTTTTCATTCAATTTCAAACCTTTTTATGAGAATACAATAGACATTATACATTTGTTTTGTTTCTCGACAAGGGGTCATTAGAGCGAAGCAGAAGTTCGGATTGTCATAAGAATGTGGAAGGAAATCGGCCGTGTCCTGTCGCAGGGACCATTCCGGCATTTGCCTAGACTGATTTAGGAAAATCATGGAAAACTCGAATCCAAATGGCTGAAGGCCAGTTCGATGCGCCGTGCAGCCGAATATGATCCCGTGTGTTACCACTGCACTAACACACTCCGTAGCAAAATGCGAGTAAATATTGCATTATCACGCGGTTCTGAGTTACGTTAATTAAGTTTCTGGCCTATCGTTAGTATAAAATAAATTGTAAAACTTGTAACAAAAACACAATAGACAATAAAGCAACCTAAAAACACGTGTTACAACGATTAAAAATGATCGATTAATTGTGCCATGGTCTAAAACATTAGGGAAAGCAATTGCACTGTTGCTTGTTAAAAAATAGTAAATAAAAGTATTGACGTATCTCTTATTCATTGATTTTGAACAGATGCCGTAGAATGCGCAAGGCTGTAATTTTACCGCTATTATAAAAATTAAATGGACTGAGTACAAAATTTGTAAATAAATTTGATCCAAATTATTATAAATGAAGTTAATAAATGAGCAATCCGTGAATGTCATCTGCCTACGTATCCGTTTCAAATTAAGGGTGTTAAAAGAAGTGTTCCAGATTTTCAGAGGAACTTATACGGATGAAACAAGACAATAATGACCGTTATACATTAGCTCTAACTCGCTTATATTAATGGATATGAGAACTTTATCTTCAATATTGTGAAACATATTGAACAAACAAATGTAACGGTCATGCAAAATAAAATTCAGAGATCAACTTGAAATAAAACTAATGGTACTAACAATAATAAAGCACAGCAGTTCAACCACTTCATGAGAATTATAGGGAAAATATGTTTAACAATACTAAGGAGATGAACAGCAAGAGCAAACTGTTTACGGTTACAAACAATATTCGTACTGCCCATGGACGATAGACCTGAAATAACCAAACGGTTTGGTTTATAGGACAGTTTAACTTTTGGCAGTTGCAATTAATTTACAAATAATAGATCGAATGAATGGAGTAATTTGAAGGGAAACGAATTATTACAATTACTTTGTATCACCTGCAAAGATAAAAATATTTAAGACAAAGTACTTCTGAAGCAACATTAAACACTAACATTATAATTCACCTAAACAGGGCATCACTATACGAAGAAAACAGTTTCTTATTGGGAAAGGGTATGGGGATGTAATAGAAGTCACTATATTCTGCAGCAAAAGCCGTCTGATCAATTTTATGATTATCGGCATAAACTTGGGTAATAGCTTTTGTAGGACGGTACCCGCCAGATGCTCATTTTGGTTATATTCCTGAAATGTGAGCCGCGTGTAGTCATTTCACGCTTTATTCGTTTCGTTAAAAGAAACTCTCCCCGGAAGTTGATGAAGGTAAGTCATCTGTTCATCAGCATTTTCAATAATGTTTTCGGACTAAAGCCTTACTTAGAATGGGCTTTGGCAGCGCAGCATGGATAAAAGCCAGTTGAGGCAAGCTGTTTATAGGAATGAGGATATTATGGGATGGCCAAAAATTCTTCGTATAGCTTAGCAGTATTGGTTACGATACTAGGCAACTCTGATCGTTCCCTTAGTTTCAAAATTAGAGGTATTTTCCAATATTCATGAGGATATGAGATTAGTTATTGCATTTAAATGACTGTTATCCTGAATTAAATATTAGACCGCAGAAAAGGCCTACCCCTGCTTAAATTGCAAACAGTTTCATGTCGGGACTGTGTGTATTAACTGCCAACAAATGTCAGATAACTGACCGAGTAATCTCATTTTAACTCGGTGGCGCCATTCTCGTTTGCTGATCTACAGCAAGCATAGTTGATTAGTGAGGTATCGTTGTACTAGTGATGTGTGTGGCTTCACGTCTATTTTTCTCATCTGAAAAATGTACTAAATGGTATTCAGTAACGAAATACCAAAACTCATTGCAGTGTGTCAACCAAGAGATCGGCATTTTCTATTGTTATTGTAATCTTTATCATTATGCTGTAACACCGTAAACATCATTAATTACTATCATTATTACCATCATTATTATCATTAATTCAGTTGCAAAAGCGTTCTTTCCCATGTGGCCAAGAGACCAGAAAGAATGTGTGGTTTGACAAAAAATAGGACCATAGGAGAAAGTAGGTCAAAGGTTTGTAACTGTTAATTTAACGTCGTGACCACAGATACTAAGCAACAACACATGCAAGTCATAGGTTGCAACGTTCGAAAAAAATCCATCACACATGGATTCGGATTCTCATCATTTGTTAGCCCAACAAGGCTGTAACACTACGAAATAAAAAGCTGCTTAGTACTCTACAGATTATATGTATATGTTTGCAAAGGAAAAACCTCAGAATTGCACATTTCCCAGATGTACAGTTTAGTTTTTATGGTCATGGCCGTAATTTTAAATATCCAGTCTTCTGAATACTTCAGTGAAATAATTACTATGTTGCACAAATAGTCAGTTCACTGTTTCTTCTGGCTTTCAAGCAAACGAATACATTTATGTATTCACATAGAAGACATGAAATATTACTTTCAGTCGTAAGGCTGCATTTTGAAACGCAGTCGCTTTCAAGATGCAAACTTTTTCGAGACGGATGGGGCATCATTGATTTCCAGTAACTTTTCATGAAAAAGTTAGCTTTTGTCGAAATGTAACAAAGCAATTGTTTTAGTCTTTTTTTGGGTGGGGGGGGGGATGAAACTGTAATAGTGATGCATGCTTACGTATCTGTCTTTGATCTGCCGTATGTTGCAATTAAAATATCAGTATTTTTCTCTAGTAATTTGCTGAAAAAATCATAATGCAGTAAAGCTTAAAAATTTAAACGCTAGTTTCGGCCTCATTGGAAGAATTTAGTATCTGCATCCTAAATGTGACGACGGAAACTATCAGGAGAGAGCGCCGCATATTAACCAAACTGCGCGACTCCCCTCTAGAAGCCCGCATGAGACGTAAGCGATTTCGCGTCGCTTATCGCTACACAGGTCTTCCTAGTTCAGCTAAGAACTGGCAACATCGTTGCTGATGTTTGGCAACAATGTGACAGTGCAGTTAGTTCCGCAAGTGGTACTGAATTGTCTCACTAAGTTCACTTGACATTCCTCTTCTTTCATGACTCATGATGTGTAATGCCCACATGAAATGAGACAATGGCTTGGCAGTTCGACCTGATTTATCTGTTCATCCCTTTCACTTACGTCAGTCAGTGATGTCTGCGGTCAATTACAACCGAACTGCCTCTGGCCCTGTTACACTTTTCACACCCCCCCACCCCCTTGTTATCCCGCCAGGGGACCCCACAGCTCTTTTGTGGGTACGTGTGTGGCGCGCACGGGGCCCGAGCCGAAGCAGCCTTTCTGTCCCAGGCTGCTTCACTTTCCCTCCCGGTTTATGCCTTCGCCCGGAGACGGGCGTCCTTTGCGAGTTAAGGTGGTTTCTTGTCGTAGATTCTCTTATTCGTTGGTTTCTTCCTTTACTCACCTTTGCTTCTCTTTCTCTCCTTGCTGTACTCTCCTAGCCTTCTTCTCCTCGCCTTCTCCTCCTCCTCATTAGTCTCCGCTTCAGCGTTTGTGACACTTCTTTCTCTTCATTTCCTCTTATTCTTTCCTCCCTGTGCGTGTTTGAAGGCCGACCCACGCATTATCATCCGTAGCAGGTGACGGGGTAACGCTTAATTCCCCGCCCCGGGTAGACAAGTAAGGCACGTACGTACCCCCTGGTAAAGGTCAGGCCCAGGGAGGGGTGATTACCCGAGCTGGTACCTTCCGAACATGCCGATTGGTCCCTCCGTCAGTTCTCGGGAGGTGTGACCTGAGGTGTGAACAATCACCTAAGGTGGGTAAGCCCTCAAAGAGGGCCCCCACTAGGAAGGAGCGCGCCATTAGAGACGCCGGTAACCACGGGGAACACTTCCGCAATGACTTCCTTCTCTTCTTCTGTGACTTTGACCCAGAAACGAAAGATAGATTCGCCTCAGCAAAAGAAAACTCAGCCTAATCTTCCGAAATTCTTTCTCTCGAACCGACGGTAAAGATTTGACTTCTGTAAATCCTTAAGTCATTCAGAAAGGTGTTGATGCAATTGCTGGCCCTGTTAAAACCTGTTCGCGTCAGCGCAATGGGACATTGTCGCTGGAAGTGGACAATGCCTTCCAGGCCCAAAAACTGATACGAACTAAGTTCTTACACACGTTTCCAGTCAAGGTAGAAGCGCACTGCACAATAAACTCGTCACGAGGGGGGGGGGGTAGGGGGTAGTCTTCACGAGATCCCTTGACGGGTTGTCTGAAGACATACAAACCTATATGTCCGATCAGGGTGTAACAGCCGTGCATAGGGTGTTGAAAAAAGGTAGATAACCAGCTGACATCGACTCGTACTGTGTTCTTGACGTTCGACAGAGTTGAGCTCCTGTAGAAGGTCAAAGCAGGGTACAAAGTTATCTCCGTCCGCCCTTATATACCAAACCCAACGCGCTGTTTCCAATGCCACAGGTACAACCATACCCGTGAACATTGCCCAAATGCAGCAAAGTGTCACTTGTGGTAGGGACGCCCATGAGGGGGATTGCCCACCTCCGTCCCCCTCACTGCCTAAACTGCAACGGTGACCATGCGGCTTCCTCTCGGGACTGCCCTGTATACAAGGATGAGAATGTAATCCAGCAAATTCGGGTTACGGGGAAGGTATCAACATCTGTCGCTCAAAAGTTGTTGGCGAGTCGAAAGCCCACTGTCCTCCCAGCAGGCACATACAGTAAGGTCCTCACCTCCACTCGACCTACTACAGATTCAGGTACCCAGACCTGTGACCTCACTTTCGCTGACACAGTTGTGCGATCGGCCAGCCCGAAGATTGCTCGTTCCACGTCCCCGCTTCCTCCTGCTGCTTCTAAAGTTCAGTCTTCGTCAACCTCTAATAAACCGCGGGCACCTAAACAAGATGCCTGGGCTTTGAAAAAGGAACCTGTACGTGAAGATTTTCTGCGTTCTCAGGCTTCCCAACCGTCAACTGCCTCTTTTCACCGTCACACTCCCCCCCCCCTCCCCAGGGGGCTCACCGCTCTGTGGTGAGTACGTGCGTGGCGAGCACAGTGCCCCAGCCTTTTTAGCACTCTTTCCTTTCCGTGCTACACGACACTTCTTCTACTGTCCTTTTCCCCTCTCTTGGGGACCGAGTCTGTGCATCCTTCAGGGAACCGAAGTCCTGAACTTTTTGAATTAAGCTCTTCTTTCACTTATTTATTTGCCTCCGCATTTGCGTTTGAGGCTTCTCCTCCTTCTATTTCTCTCTTCCTCCTCCCTGTACGCACTTGAAGGCCACCCATATGGGTGACTGGGTAATGCGTAAGTCTCAGCCCCGGGCTGGCATGTAGGGTGCGTGCGTACCCCCTGGTTAAGGCCAGGCCAGGGGAGGGGCGATTGCCTGCGCTGATACCTTCCCGATTCGCCGATTGGTCCCTCTGTCTGTAGATCGGGAGGTGTGACCTGGGGTGGGAACAATCACCCAAGGCGGGTGTGCTTCCATTGGGGCCCCCCAGCAGGAAGGAGCGTGCCATCGGAGACACTGACAATCGTGGGGGATACATCCGCGATGGTTATAAAAAAAGAAAATGGAAAGAGCCTTTAGAAATGGATGTACTAGACAATAGTGTGTCTGAACAGAAAAATTTAGACATCAAAGTTCCTTGTGGTGACCCGTACTGAGGAAGGACAATCCTTTTCGTCGGTGAACCCATTTATTATTCAAAAAGGGGTTGATGCCATTGCCGGCCCAGTTAAGACCTGCAACCGCCTGCGTAATGGAACACTACTGTTGGAAACAGAAAGTGGCTTCCAGGCGGCTACTCTGCTCCACAGCTACCCGGTTCGTGTTGAGCTCCATCCAACCCTCAATTATTCCCGAGGGGTAGTCTTCTCGGCCAGTTTGGACGGTCTGACTGAGGATGAACTGAAAGAATATCTGGCAGCTCAAGGCGTCGTCGCAGTACACAGAGTGACAAAAAAAGAGAAAAATGTTGTAGTGCCCACTCGCACAGTGTTTCTGACCTTCGACCGAGTGGCTCTGCCGCCGAAGATCAAGGCAGGGTATGAGGTCATCACAGTACGACCTTATATCCCTAACCCTACTCGGTGTTATCAGTGCCATCGATTTAACCACACAAGCCAGTCTTGCAAGAACCCAGTCATATGTGTCACCTGTGGTAAAGAGGCCCACATGGGATTTGTCCACCACCGTCCCCTCATTGCATTAATTGTAAGGGGAATCATGCTGCTTCCTCCCGGGAATGTCCCGTGTTTGCCGATGAACGAGCCATCCAGGAAATCCGTGTGAAGGAAAAGGTTCCCATACCAGTTGCACGTAAGATGTACGCCAGTCGTAAGCCCAAGACCCCGCCGCGTGGTAACTATAGTACTGTAGTTGCAACGTCTCCACCAACACGGGATATGGCCACACAGACTTGTGACAAAAATGTTCAAATGTTTGTATAGGTTATGGGACTTAACTACGGGGTCATCAGTCCCTAAACTTACAAACTACTTACGAACTAGGACGGTACAAACGTCCATGCCCGAGGAGGGATTCGAACCCCCGACCGTAGTGGCCGTGCCGACCGTGACTGGAGCGCCTCAGTCCCCTCGGCCACCGCGGCCGGCCAGACTTGTAACCTACAGTTTACTACAGTAGTAGTCAAACAGTCTACATCGACAACGGCGTCACGTTCAACGACAAGTGAGTACCTCTTCCAAATCTTCATCTTCAGCTGTGAAACCACAGATAGACGCGAAAGTCTAAGAAAGAGCATTCACGCGAGGATTTCCTCCGCACCCCTACCAAAACATCTGAGCCAACCAAGGAGCTTCACCAGGGCTCCAAGAAATCAAATAGGGGGAAAACTCTCCCCCCTCCTACCTCACAATGTGACAATGGCATCCCCTGGAAGCCTATAGTCTCTCCAGGTGCATCAGCCAAAGATGGGGCTGCCGACCACACTCAAGCAGCTGCTGTGCTCAACTCTGAGAATATGGAGCAAGACCCTCCTGTCTCAGACACCACCAGTTGCGTACATTCGCACTGTGGCCCGCCGCCTTCGTCGGGCTGATGTCCAACTTCTCATTTTATCCTATTATGGATATTCTTCAATGGAACATTCGTGGTATCCGGTCGAATTGGACAGAACTGCAGCTTCTAACGCGAACATATCACCCAATTATATTCTCTCTACAGAAGACAAAATTGCTCCCTGGTACTCGAATTACTTTTCCACGCTACACTATCGTTCGCTTTGATCTTCCTCCAGTGGCAGGAATTCCAGCCCACGGGGGCGTAATGTTGCTTATTCGGGATGACGTACACAGTACACCGGTCCCTTTGTGTACTCCAATACAAGCTGTTGCTGTCCGGATATACCTTCCTGGATTTGTCTTCACACTGTGCAATATTTACGCTCCTTACTCCTTTCCCGTCACTAGATCAGATCTCCTAGATCTTATCTTATATTCCGCATCCGTTTTTGTTGGTGGAAGGTTTCATTGCCCACCACCCCTTTTGGGGCTCCTCACGACCATGTCCACGGGGCTCCCTCCTGGCAGATATACTAAACCACCTTCAGCTCATCTGCCTTAACACTGGTGAACCAACTTATCTTTCGGACACCACAAATACTTTCAGCCATATAGATCTAGCTATCTGCACTGCTCAGCTGGCACGGCGTCTTGAATGGTCTGCTCTCTCTCACACACACATTCGAGCGATCATTTTCCGTGTGTAATTCACCTCATGATGCCTGACACCCTTCAGCATTCACACCGCCGGCAGTTAACCAAAGCGGACTAGGAGCTCTACTCGTCACTGGCGGATTTTGGTACTTATCATTATCCTAGTATAGACGACCAAGTGGAACACATTACCACAGTTATTCTGACAGCCGCGGAATGTTCCATCCCCTGCAAGACATCCCACTCACGTCGTCCCCTTGTCCCGTGGTGGACCGCGGAATGCCGTGACGCTCTGCGAGCACGGCGACGTGCCCTTAGAATCTTCAAACAACGGCCCACGCTCGACAACTGCATCCGATACAAACGGCTGCGGGCCTATTGTCGTCGCCTCTTTCGCGACTGTAAACGCGCCAGTTGGCGCTCATTCACGAGCTCTTTTAATAGGTCTACCCCTTCCTCCATCATTTGGGGTAACCTTCGAAAAATTTCGGGCACTATGGCTCATTCCCCAATTCCCGGTCTGTGTGTCGCAACTGACACCGTCGTCGATCCTCCACAAATAGCCAACGCACTGGGTCGACATTTTGCATAGGTCTCTAGCTCTTCACATTACACTGACGCTTTCCTAGCTAGGAAACGGACGGTGGAGGCGACTCCATTGCCCTTTACTTCTCAGAACCGTGAATGCTACAATACCGAGTTTACTGTACGAGAGCTCCACCACGCACTCTCGTCTTCGCGGTCCTCCGCTCCAGGACCAGATGGTATTCACGTGGCGATGCTGCTTGCACTTCCTACTGGCCACCTACAACCGCATATGGATAGAAGGCACCTTTCCGCGACGCTGGCGTGAAGCCATAGTCATTCCTATACCAAAGCCTGGGAAGGACAAATGTCTCCCTTCCAGCTACCACCCCATTTCCCTCACCAGTAGCGTATGCAAGGTGATGGAACGCATGATTCACGGGCGCCTGGTATGGTGGTTTGAAACGCGACATCTCCTGTCTAACGTCCAATGTGGGTTTCGCAAGCACCGTTCTGCGGTGGATCATCTTGTTGCCCTGTCTACCTCAGTAATGAATAACTTTTTACGGAATCGCCAGACAGTAGCGGTGTTCTTTGATCTGGAAAAGGCATACGACACCTGCTGGAGGATGGGCATCCTCCGCACTCTGCATACATGGGGTTTTCGGGGTCGCCTGCCAATTTTTATCCGCGAATTTTTAACAGACCGTGTTTTTAAAGTGCGTGTTGGTTCGGTTTTATCGAGCACTTTTTATCAGGAGAACGGAGTCCCCCAGGGCTCGGTGCTGAGCGTTGTTTTATTTGCAGTGGCAATCAATTCTATAGCCGATCACCTTCCACTGGGAGTGTCGGCGTCCCTATTTGTTGACGACTTCGCGATCTACAGCAGCTCTGAGCAAACGGGTCTCCTGGAGCGGCGCCTCCAGCGGTGCCTAGACAATCTCCACGCGTGGAGTATGGACACTGGCTTTCGATTCTCAGCTGACAAGACAGTCTGCATGAACTTCTGGCGGCGGAAGGTGTTCCTTCCCCCGACCCTTCGTCTGGGCCCCATAGTACTTGCATTTGTGGATACCACGACGTTCTTGGGACTTGTTCTCGACAGGAAGTTAAGTTGGTCTCCCCACATATCCCGTTTGGCAGCTCGCTGTACCCGCTCTCTCAATGTGCTGCGGGTGTTAAGTGGCACCTCGTGGGGAGCTGACAGGTCTACTTTCCTCCATCTGTATCGCACCATAGTTCGGTCCAAACTGGACTATGGTAGCTTCGTTTATTCTTCGGCTCGACCGTCCATACTGCGTCGCTTTAATACAATCCACCACCAAGGTCTCCGTCTGGCTACAGGAGCGTCTTCCACTAGCCCCGTTGAGAGCCTCCATGCCGAGGCCGTCGAACTACCCCTTTCTTACCGTCGGGAACTCCTGCTTAGCCGTTACGCTAGTCGTTTGTCGTCCATGCGAGGACACCCAACGTACGCAGTTTTCTTTAATGACTCACTTGACAGTCTCTTCGCTGTGTGCCCGTCTGCTCTGCTACCGCCGGAAGTACGCTTGCGTTCGCTACTCGGCCAGCTTGGCGTTACAATGCCTGCTATCTTCTCGAGTGGAGAGAGCACCTCTCCACCGTGGCGAAGCTCCGGAGTCCGTGTTAACTTTGATCTTCATTCTCTTCCAAAGGACTCCACACCTCGTTTCGTCTACCAGAGAGAATTTCACGCACTCCGGTTTAAATTTGATGACAATTTGTTCATTTACACTGATGGCTCAAAGACAGACCAGGGTGTTGGGTGTGCCTTTGTACTTGGCAACGTCTCTGTTAAATATCGTCTTCCTGAGTGGAGTTCCATTTTTACAGCTGAGCTGTATGCATTATATCAAGCCACACAATACGTCCGGCGAAACTCGCTCAGTAAGACTGTCATTTGCTCGGACTCTATGAGTGCTTTGTTGAGCCTTCGCATGCTATATCCGGCCCATCCCCTGGTACAAAGCATCCGCAATTGCCTTACTTCTCTTTCCACGAGCGGAACTACAGTGACGTTTCTGTGGGTCCCTGGCCACGTGGGAGTGTTGGGGAATGAGGCTGCGGATACGGCTGCCAAGGAGGCAGTTCTCCTTCCTCGGCTATATACCTTTTCAACTAGCTCTGATGACCTTCGCGCTGGTATCTCCCAGCGTATTACCTCCCGTTGGTATCTACATTGGTCATCCCTGTCAGGGAACTAATTGCGAGCCATTAAACCTGTGCCTGATCTCTGGTCAACGTCATCTCGCCCCTCCCGCCGAGAGGAGATTGTTCTAGCCCGGCTTCGTATTGGCCACTGCCGTTTTAGCCACCAGCATTTATTACGTGGTGGTCCTGCTCCCTTATGTGAGCACTGTGATGCACTTTTTACTGTGAACCATCTTTTAGTGCAATGTCCATTTTTTAACCGTCTCCGTCAGGATCTGTGTTTCCCATTTGAATTGTCTGACATTTTAGCTGATGACCCGCAATCGGTTAACAGTTTTACTTTTTATACATCGTGCAAACATGGCGAAAGCCATTTAAATCCTAGCCCCGGTCCTATTTTACTATGGGCAGTGTTGGGCGCTAATGACCACAGCAGTTGTGCGCCCTAAAACCACAAAAAAAAAAAAAATCAATCAATTCGGGTATAAACTAAACAGAATAATTGATGAATCGTAATTGATAGGCGTTTGTCTCCGTTCTGTTGCTCATAAGTCGATACATTCCTATACATGGTTATGTTATCTAATACAAGCGACATGTATATCTATTTCTTCTAACCATTAATAATCGTCGTGAGCGACCACGTTCTACACATTCTAATTGCAATTTCTTTCCAGGCTACATTCATACAGATCCAGAAATGCTAACTTATGAAAGAGTGGGTCACCGCAGATGAAAGAATACCTTTGTACGTGGAAACAAATTAAAGAGGTTTTTTCATCTGCAGTTATCCATATCACATACTTCTGGGATCAACTTGTCTTCCGCCACAGTTAAGAGGTATATAGCCTTTGTAATGATATAAACAGTTTTTAACGTTACATATAAGCTCACATCCAATGGAGAGAGAGAGAGAGAGAGAGAGAGAGAGAGAGAGAGAGAGAGAGAGAGAGAGAGAGAGATGTATCTGTAACTGTCGCCTTCATATTGTTGATTGCCCATTCCAAGATGAATTGGAGGCGGGTGTTTATCAGCAGTTAATGTCAGACTGCATAGTGACATTGACGAATAGGCGATATTCAATTAATGATTTACATTATTTGTAGTGGAGAATAAATCTCGTTTAAGAGAAGGTTGTATTTTTCGTGGATACATGTCTGCCACGTGTAGGGGAGACACTGGGTGGCGTGGCGTGATGCATGCAGTACTAGTAGCGACTTATAACCTGGTTGCGCTGTGGTGAAAGTCTATTTACCAATTCCCATAATGGTGTCCTAAGAGTGTCGATATATCTACATTTTTCCGTAAATTATCTGTGTCGTATTTTAACGCAGATGATGAAAAAGTCGGTATAAATTTGAAAACTTAATAAATCAGGGAATAATGTAGATAGAGAGGTAAATATTGACACACATTCTTGGAATGACGTGGGGTTTTATTAGGGAAAAAAGTCCTACAGATGGCGCTTCATCTGATCAGAAAAGCAATAATGAGCATAACAAATTAAGACAAAGCAAAGATAATGTTCTTTACAGGAAATGATCCATATGTTCATCATTCCTCAACAATAGCTGTAGTTGAGGAATAATGTTGTGAACAACACTGTAAAGCATGTCCGGAGTTATGGTGAGGCATTGGCGTCGGATGTTGTCTTTCAGCGTCCCTACAGATGTCGGTCGATCACGATACACTTGAGACTTCAGATAAGCCCAAAGCCTATAATCGCACGGCCTGATGTCTGGGGACCTGGAAGGCCAAGCATGACGAAAGTGGCGACTGAGCACACGATCGCCACCAACCGACACCCGCAAGAGATCTTTCACGCCTCTAGCAATATGGGGTGGAGCGCCATCCTGCGTAAAAATCGTACGTTCAAGTAGATGTTTATCAGCCAGGCTGGGAATCATGGATGATGCGATTCTGAAACATATCGGCGTATCACTCACACGTCTCGGTAGCAGTTACAAAACCAGAATCACGCAGTTCCTCGAAGAAAAAGGCCCGCTAACGGTAGATGTGGTTCTAATAAAACCCCATGTAATTCCAAGCATGTGTCTATTTTTACCTCTCTCTACATTTTTCAGTGATTAAGTTTTCAAATTTATACTGACTTTTACAAACATGTGTCCACCGATTTAATCTTCACTAATATTTTCAAGATGCAACATAGAGTGTGGTGTGTGTGTGTGTGTGTGTGTGTGTGTGTGTGTGTGTGTGTGTGTGTGTGTGTGTGTGCGCGCGCGCGCATGTAATGTGACATTACTAATTAAATGGTTCCGTATGTAGTTTTACCTCAGAAAACTACATAGGAAACAGAAGAAAGAGCATGGGTTCTGTAAGTAAAATAACCTTCGCCGTCTGTGTAATGTGTTCACGTGTTTTGCCTTTTTTCCTTTGTAGGAATGTACACCGTAACCTTCAATAAAGGATGAATACTGTCGCTTGCAATAGGTACATTTCAGAACACTACAGGAGGCACCTTATGAAGAGGGGTGGGCATGCTGTAGATGAAATAATGAATCCTAGTGTGGCAATGTTTTCACAGGGTGCACAGTTCTGTCTGCTGCTACCCATAAATACATCCTCCAGGCATTGAAATCACTACCATGATCCTTGCGATCGGTCAAGACACTCTTAAAAACTATTTCGCCCTCTTTGCATCCCCGTATCTAGGTCAATCTCATCATATTGTATTGCTAATCTTAAGGCCGAGTAGGGATCAGGTGGTGTACATGATCGAATCTGTATTGAAATCTCAGCACGTATACCATTAAAGAAGTAATCTGCTCAGCTTCCTGTGTGAAACATCTGTTTGCTTCGTAGCTGCTTCCTAGTTCATGAGTTTTTACTCTCCTAATCATATGTGCAAAGTCTTCCATGAATTCACCACTCTACCATAGACACTAACTTTCCCCGCAAAAATCTAGTTCTATTCTTATTATACCGTTACACCAACTCTGTTTTTACTCTTTGACAGTTTCCACGATCATGAACGCCTCTGTACATAATACAAATGCACTGACTTCGAATGAAACCTTTAAATTAGTTACTTACAATAACTGTGCATCTGACGAACCTCCCATTGCTGCAGCTGTGGACAAGTCTTACAAAATGGCTACCACATCCTCCGCAACGTTTCCCAGAAAAGGACGAATAAAACAGGCTACCGCTGCATCAATCTAATAGCTAGGCAGTTCCACCTGATTTATCTGTCCATCCCTTTCGCTTAATCTGTTACCCAAGTTAGTGATGTCAGCGGTCAGTTACAAGTGAACTGTCTCTGGCTGTGTTAGACTTTCACCCTTGTTAAGCCATCAGCCACAGCACCCTCATTATTACCCATTATGTACAAATAAACGAAAACAGAGATCCCTATGACACCGTCCACTGAAATAAACGGCACACACCTCATTTAATGTGTGCTTCTTAAACTTGCTACAACTGCCATCTTAACCACGTAACTGTAAACAGTAATGCCTCATCCTGTCCACCACAAATAAGAAACGGTAGTGTCCAACTCACCAAACCAGCACTAGATTGTAGTGCGTAGTTCGGCTCGTCTTCCATCAACTGTTGGAAGATGGTTGGGTATCGTGGCAGAAGAGACTCAAGGAATGCGATAAATTTCTTCGCTCCTTCGTAAGCTACACATTGTCAGGATAACCAGCGATGACTCGTGGCATCCATCTACTGTCAAATAGTTGACAACGCAGGCGGTCACCATTGTTACGCTGCGGCAATGAAACTACACACTATCTGCCGTACCCGTGCTGGCGTCTTACTACGGGCGGACGCCTCATTAAGGGACTCACATCGGCCACACTTATCCGTGTACTGGGTTATTGACCTTCAAATATCTCATGTGGCCGTTTCGATTGCCACTGCTCTGAAGCAGACACTGTTTATTCGCATTTCACTGCCTCTGTTATTTAAAAGTGCTTCTTAGAGTGATGTAGAAGTCAAAAGCCTCACATTCCTTGTGTGTTGACCTTACCCATTGTACACTGTAGATGGATGTTGCTACTGCTGTGTTTGTGGGTCTGGTTGGCTATGCTTGCATGCTTCTACGTTACTATGAATATTCCGGTCATTTCTGTAAAATTCTCACAAAATACTCTAGCAGTGCCACAGTAAAGGACAAAGTACATTACACATACACTTGTTAGTATTAATACAGGCTGTGTCCAGCAATGAAGGATGTTACAGTACCATTTAATGGTGCTTACCGATAAGTGTCAGATGAATAGTAAATAATACACTGCTATAATTGAGTTGCAATGGTTTTTTCGCATCCCATTCCATTCACGTAAATCTACACATTGCTATAGATCTCTTTGTATACCATGATAGTCTTAAACACAACCAACTTGTATATGTCTGTACATTTTCACACTCAATCAATATATTCAGATATAAGCTAAACAGGTCAACTGATAAATCGTATTTTTTTTCACATAATGAGAAACATTAATATAGATGGTTATTTCTCTCATACCGACATGTCTATATATTTCATCATTCCATTAGTAATCGTGAGTGATCACTATCTATTCACGCTAATTGCTCATTTTATTTCCAGTCTATCTTCATACACCTACAAAAATGGCAAATTATCAAATTGTGGGTCACTGTAGATGGAAGAATCCCTTTGTACGTGGAAAAAATTCGTTAAATGGTTTTTCATCTAGCGTTGCCACAGTCATCAGGTATATCTACTTTATAAGCTGTAATACTATAAATACTTTTTAATGGTGCATGTAAGCTCTTATCCCATGGAGAGAAAGCTCTGTGAATGTAACTGTCTCCCTTAATAATCAGCGAAGGGTCGGGTGATTTTTTAGAAGTTGGTTTCACATTTATTTGAATCGTGTTAATATGCTCGCGGGGAATCGGATGAAATGTATCGTTTTCTATAACGTAATTCTGAGTGATGTAGAATCACTTATGCGACCAAAAATACCATGTTTTTTAAGACTGTTCTTGCATTGGTAACGTATAAAAGACATCCGGATAATGATGTTCGTTGTAATCAGCAAGAGACAAGATGTATTTAAAAATTTGCCATCATTCATAGACGATATCTAACATCCGCAGGGCCGGCCGCGGTGGCCGCGGGGACTGAGGCGTTCCGGTCACGGTCTGCACGGCCACTACGGTCAGAGGTTTGTAAGTTTCGGGACTGATGACCCCGCAGTTAAGTCCCTTAAGCTTAACAAACATTTGAACATTTGAATAAAAAGATCACTATGGACATTGGAGATGTTCTATTTTAGATGTTTCATATCAACATTTCCATTTCCCATTCACTACTTAGTCGAAGACATCTTGGAGTAAAATTTTGAAATTGTGCTTAGTTTTTTCCCTACAAGACGGTGCCACAGATATGACATGCAGTTACACAAAATCCCACATATTTATGAACTTCTAAATCCCTAAAACTTGTGGTGGAAATATATATCGCTTGGAATTTTAAACTTTTGTCCCTTTCGACATCAGTTAAGTAAACAATCCAAAATTTGCTGGGTTTATTATGTGATCCAGTAAATTAACTTGTAATAATATGTATTCTGATGGTTGAAATGTGCTTAAATGGTTCTTTTAAAATAGTGGCAATTCATTTTAGTGCAAAAGAGACAGCATGAATAGAGGTCGACACATGTTAGATGGAATAGAGGATTCCAATGTCGAAATCTTTTCCCAGACTGCCCAATTCCCTCTGCCGATACCCATATGTGCATGTCCAGGGTTAGACAACTTCATCTTGATGTGGCAAACACGCATTCAGATATATATCTATTCCCATCCCATCCGTCTGTCAAATGTTGAAAGGTAATTGATATGTTGCTGTATTAAATTTACAATGTTTTTTCACGTCCCTTTCGTTTCACATAAACAAGACGCAGCAATAGGTCTAGATGTATGCCCCGCTAGATGTGGTTATCTTCATGCTCTACACTAGACGAGAAGTGTTTCTAGATATCTTAAGTGGTTGAGGCGACAGCTGAAGTAAAGCGGGAAATCCGGGTCTATCACAAAATTTGAACTTCGGCAATGAATGAAATTCGGGTCCTTGAGAGAGAACAGAATTTGAACAGAGCTAATTCGAAATTACGGAAACGGCTACAGTTAGATAATTGGTCGAGGTAAACGGATACGTGCCTCTCAAGGAGGTAATGCGTTCTTACAAGGCGAATTTTACTTTTCAACTACGTTTACCTTTTAACTATGACATATATCTTCACTATCGTCACCAAGATCGAACATATTTGTGTTCTATGTGAGTATAAATGTGTTCTAAAGTAGTTGCTGCAGTACAGTCGCATGGTTTATTTTCCTGTCAGTACTGGTAAAAAATGATTCAGCTGCCTTTCCTCATTTTCTTTGGATGAAGTATTTTGGGACATTGTAAGACTTGACTCATCAACATTAACTTGTATCCATCAGTATGTCAACTGATTTAATCTTCACTGTTTTCAAAATACAATTTACTGTATAAATATATACACTGTGGAATGTTTTCGTAGCTAGTAATACGTGAAAATGTTTCTAATGCAATGCTTTCCTATGTAGTTTCACCTCAGAAAACTACACAGGAAAAAGAGAAAAACCAAAGGTTTTATAAATCAATCACCTTCACCTTCTTTGCAATGTGTTCCTTTCTTTTTTAAAGTTTCCTTAACGTGCTTAGCTCCTTTTAGATTAAGTCTTAAATATCACACACACATTAGTTTATAGGAATGTATAGTGAAACGTCTAATGAAGGATGAAATGTCTTTCAAAATTGTTAAATTTCAGAACACTGCAGGAGGCACAGGAGGAAGAGGACATGCAGTCGATGGGATAGTGAATCCTAGCGTGATTATCTTTTCGCAGGTTTCACAATTGTCTGCCGCTACCCATAAATACAACCTCCAAGCATTGACATATCTACCACGATCGTAATGAAGCTAACTTTATTTAAATTATTAATCTAATATTTTGATGTTTTGCTGCATCGATATTGGGAGACCATTTCTTGCTCTAAATATAGAATTATTCATCTCTTATCCAATGGAGGCTGATTTCAGCACAAGCAGTTTGTGGAAAGCATATACTGGTCTCACAGCTAGGGCCGCTGGTCGTTGCCGATGGGACAGGTTCCGGTACCGGCAGCCAATATAGGACAACCTTGGTAAGCTGGCTTTCACTCTGATGAACTCAGCCCTGAATGGTGTGGACCTGAGCGAGACGAATTTGTAAAGGTGAGTGTGGTTTTGTTTCGGACGATCACTGTGGTGCATTCCTCTCAATCTGTCTGAGAACGCAGAATGCAGGATCCCACATGGTTGTCATCTATATCACAAGGTCCTATGTACAGTTGACGTCATAGGACCATTCACAACTTCACTTGAGCATTACTTCAGAGAGCTGTCTACTACATCTCAATGTTTCTGTTCGTGGGATCTGGTCTACTGAGATTTTATTTTGTGAAGTTTTGTTTCCTTACTTCAGTCATCTTAAAGTACACCATATGGTGCATAACAGAACTAGACCGTCTCTAATGACGACGTTGTCGACGGGACGTTAAACCCTAAGATTCCTTCCTTCATAACAGAACTAGAACTAGTGCAGTACTTGGTAAAGCTACACTTAGCATTATGGTACTTCTCCGTTGTTGATCTCAAAACTCGTGTACATGCTGCAACAGTTGTTCCATGGTAATGCGATTTCCTTGTCCAGCCAAAGCATTATCCAGGGAATGTAAGATCGGATCGCAAGGTGCTATTCACCATGTTAGATACTGAACTGGTAGAATCTCTACACTCACATTTTGTCTACACCATGTTTAATGTTCTCTCTTACAGCTTCTGGTAAATGAAAAGTTGGTGCCATCAACTGACAGGTCACGTTAACTAAGAACCCAATGACGATCAATTCTATCCGTTTTGCCTCAACAGCCTTCCCTAATGGAAACAGCTTGCTACTATTAACACTGTGGTCTGGTATTGCATAAATCCTGTGATTCCCTTTTCTCTGGCAATACGTGGTCAGCTGAGCTCCCATTCTTCCGGTTGGCGTTTAAACAGCTGCATTTCCCATGTACTATCCCTGCTTGAAGTGGTCTTGGAGGGCACACTGTGACCATTACCATTCTGCAGTGACGCAGTTCTTCTTCCGATATTACAACGTGCTGAGGGCCATCATCTGCCACGAGTAGTATGTTAGCTGTCGTGAAATTCATAGGGCCGCTGCTGTTCCTTATTTTTATAAACGATTTAGGAGACAATCTGAGTGGCTCTCTTAGACTGCTCGCGGTTAGTAAAGTCACCAGGTCAAAATCAACTACAAAATGATTTAAATATCTGCATGGTGAAAAAATTGGCAATTGACCCTTAACAATGAGAAGTGTGAAGTCATATGTATGACCACTAAAAGAAATCCATTAACACGATAAATCAGTCAAATATACAGGTCTTAAATTCAACTAAATACTTTGGAGTAACATTTATTAATAACTTAAGTTGCAAAGGGAAGGCGAACCACAGGCTACGTTTCATTGTCAGAACACCTAGAAGATGCAACTGTTCTACTGAAGAAATTGCCAACAGGACACATGTGCGTGCTATTTTGGAATATTTCTGCGCATTGTGGGATCCACACCTGGTGGAACTGACCGACGATGTAGAGAAAGTTCAGAGAAGGGCTGCTCGTTTAGTACTATCGCGATATAGGGGAGAGTGTGTCACGGAAATGGTGCACGAGTTAGGGTGGAAAACATTAAAGGCGTTATTTGTTGCGACGAGAGCTATTTGCGAAACTTTCACCAAATTTCTCTTCCGAATGCAAAGAAATATGTTAGTACCCATTTACATAGGAAGACATGAATGCAATAAAGTGAAATCAGATCGAAAACGGAAATATTTAGTTTTTTCCTTTTTCCCGCGAGCCATTAGAGAATGGAATTATATAGAACTTACATAAAAGCGGTTCGATGAACTCTCTGCCATGCACTTGAATGTGACTTGGAGTATTTATGTAGATGAAGATATACCTGAGCACGACACCCCAGTGGCCTAGATAGGTATGACCTGTAAAACATCGGAACCATCCTTGTTTTCCTACTACCGGAAATTGCACTGCCAAGAATACTTTTGCTACATCTGTCTTAAATTATGCTGTGTAATAGTGCAATGACACATTTCTTTCATCAGGACCCATAATTAGCCTCAAACCTACCGGTAACTCCTGTTTTATTCTTCTTCCACCATCCACAAACTGGTCAGGTGTTAACAAGGCTGAATTTTACAGCCCTTTGTAATGCATTACATCTACCAACCTTTCCAACGTCATCGTATCATCCCATAGACCATCTGATAAACTCAGAGAAACTTGCTACTATTATCCGAGCATCCTGTCAGCACATTCGAGTTTGCAGCACTCAGATGTCGCAGTTCAGTGCACTCACCGATTCCTTGGCGCACACCATGAGTCCACCCACTCACCCCCTAATTTCATCAAACTCTGCGTTTTATTTCGATCACTTTGTTCCAACGTACTCATAATGAAGAGACGGCAAGGCAGGTCAAGATCCACCCCACCTCAATCTTCCTGATGTACAGGACCTATGGCAATGGAACGCAAACACACTCTTTAAAAAATTAAATAACGAAAGGACAGATCTATGTACATAAATTACAAATTAAAAGATAGATACGACTACTCTAAACCTTTGCATCTTAATTTACGAGGTACATCCCTTATGGTTCCATTATATACCCATCGATTCTTGTCGCCTTTTCCATTTAATTTTTCTTTACGCCTGATTAGTCCAGCTAAATTCTAAATTAAATCTGGCGCACCCGTGAACGTTTTCAACCGATGTACGTGGACAACGGTTGACCTGGTTGGTAACTGCAGTTTAACGTTTACAGGTGAAGCTGATTCGATTACTTGACAAGGTCTGCAAAAATTTGTAACAATCTAACTCTGCTTTCGTTTTGGCATTAAGGACAAGATAACATTTCCCTATCAGCCCCACTCTGTACTTACGTAAACTTCCGTTGCGTCTTGCAGCTTCACCCTGCTGTTCTAAGGCCTTCACGCTTGATCTTTACACACGTTGCCATAATTCTCTTACCATTTTGGCAAGTTTCTTTCAAGACTAACAGTTCGTCCTTGATTAAATCGAAAGGCGACGCCATCTTTCTACCACATACAATTTCGTAAGGTGACAACCCCATGCTGATATGATCTTTAAAGTTGTGACTTGGTGTTATCAAATTTAGGTACAGGTCTGTCATCGTGGTGAGTTTTCACATGAAGATTCAGCGTTTTACCTATCGTTCGACGAACACGTTTCGTTCTTCAGTTTGTTTGTGAATGTGGACGGATCGTCCGTAATTTCTTCACCTCTAACAAATGGCACAAGTCCTTAATGGGATAAAACATAAATTTCGTACCTTTAGTCCGTAATTTTAGATTCCGGAAGCCCGAATTTCAGTATCGAGATTTTCACCATTGCCTGTGAGGCCGTTATTCTATGTTGGTCAGGAATGGAAATTAATTCCACGTGTTATCTTCAGTCCGGAGACTGGTTTGATGCAGCTCTCCAGCCTACTCTATCCTGAGCAAGCCTTTTCATCTCCTCATAAGAACGGCACCCTACATACATTTGAATCTGCTTACTATATGCGTCTCTAGGTCTCCCTCTGCGATTTTTACCCCGCACACTTCCCTCCAATGCTAAATTTACGATTCCTTGATGTCTAAGAATGTGTCTTACCAAGCGATCCCTTCTTTTAGTCCAGGTATACCATAAATTCCTTTTCTCACCAATTCTGTTCAGTACCTCTTCATTAGTTATACGATCCACCCACCCAATCTTCAGCATTATTCTGTAGCACCACATTTCAAAAGCCTCTATTCTCTTCCTGTACGCACTGCTTATCGTCCATGTTTCACTCCCGTAGAAGGCAACACTCCACAAATTCGTTAAGAAAAGACTTCCTTAAACTTCAATTAATATTCGATGTAAGCAAATTTCTTTTTCAAAAACGCTGTTCTTCCAATTGCCATTCTGCATTTTATATCCTCTGTACTGCAACCGTCATATATTATTTTATTACCCAAGTAACAACTCATCTGCCACCTTCATTGCTTCGTTATCTAATCTAATTACTTCAGTATGGCCTGAATTCCTAAGACTGCATTCCATTATCTTTTTCTGCTCTTGTTAATCTTAATGTTATACGCTCTCTTCAACACACGGTCCATTCCATTCAATTGTTCTTAGAGGTCCTTGGCTGTCTCTGACAGAATTACGTCATCAGCAAAACGCAATGTTTTGAACTTTAATCCCTATTCCAAATTTTTCCTTGCTTTCTTTCACCGCCTGCTCGATGTACAAATAGAATAACATCGGAGATAGGCTACAACCCTGTCTTACTCCCTTTCCAACGAATGCTTACCTTTAATGCCCTTAGTCTAATAACTGCGGTCTGGCTTTTGTACAAGTTGTAAATAACTCTCCCTTCCCTGTATTTTACCCCTGCTGACTTCAAAATTTTAAAAAGTGTATTCCAATCAAAATTGTCAAAAGCTTTCTCAAAATCTACTAAAGCTAAAAATGTAGGTTTGCCTTTCCTTAATCTATCTAAGATGTGTCGTAAAGTGAGTATTGCCTCCCGCGTTCCTGCGTTCCTCCTGAATCCAAACTGATCTTTCCCGAGGTCAGCTTCTACCAGCTTTTCCATTCTCCTGTAGATAATTCGTGTTAAAATTTTTCAACCATTACTTATCAAACTGATGGTTCTGTGATTTTCACACCTGTCTGCGCCTGGTTTTTTGTAAGGAGGATTATTACATTTTTCTTGGTCTGAGGGTATTTCGCCTGTCTCATACATCTTACACACCAAGTGAAACAGTTTTGTCATGGCTGACTCTACTAGAGACTTTAGTAGCTCTAAGGGAATGTCGTCTACTCCAGGGGCCTTGTTCCGACCTAGGTCTTTAAGGGCTCTGATATTCATTTCTCAGTATAGGATCTCCTATTTGATCTTAATCTACTTCCTACTTCCTTTCTGGAGCACCTTGTAGTGATTCAGAATATATTTTAGACGTCACTACCGGCATTTCCAGCTTTAACCGATACATGGTGAGTTTTTGTTTTATATAAATTTAAATGTGGATAGTAATGTTTTTACATATATTTGTCAAAAAACCTGTTTTCTTCTGTTTTGTGAGCGGCACGGCAGCAACTTAGCCGCAAAGGCCGTCTTCGTAGCCGACGGCAGTTGTGAACACAACCGGACTATACTGTATCACGGTCGGCGGCTTCTGGTTGGAAGAAGACACCTGGCGCACAGTTTCTTCCGTGGCCAATGTATTTTTGTTTTTAACAGTGGACAGATATGCAATCTGATTTGTAAAAAGTTAGTGCTTGGCTTAATTTTGAATTGTTACTGTAATCATGTGTGTTTCGAAAGCAATAAAAATCGTGGAAGAAATGTTTAATGGAAAACATGCTGGTTCTGTATTTATGAAGAATTTCGCGAGGATCATACTGGAAAGTTTTCACGCTACAGTAAAACTAATTAAACATTTAGTGATGGAAAGTATGTGATACGATCTTTGCAGGTAAATTATTACGTTGTTAAATGTGAAACTCGTAAAAGCCGCGGTGGAGTAGCCGAGCGGTCTAAAGCGTCTCGCTGCGGAGCGCGCGGTTGCTCGCCGTGGAGGTTCCAGTCCTCCCTCCCTGTGTGTGTGTGTGTGTGTGTGTGTGTGTGTGTGTGTGTGTGTGTGTGTGTTGCCCTTAGGTTAGTTTAACCCTAGAACTGTCGGGCTGGGTCTGTGAGACCCCACTAGTTTTCGTTTCACTGATTTTATATTCTTATAATTGCTGATTTGACTCGAGCGGTCCGCTAGCTTCCTGAAACACCCGAGGGAAAGCGTTTACAGCTTGAATGAGGTTTTTCATTGTTTATTCATTGTTTGGCAGTCTTTCAAAAAGCGCGCGGGTCTGTCAGACCCAGCCCGACCGTCTACGTAACTAATTTCTGCCAGTGCGATCCCGCTTATATTTTGTTGTATCGTTGAGTTACCAGTTACTTTGCGGACTATTTGTGATCTAACACCAAGCTATGTCAGTTTATAGTATAAAATGGCACGAGAAAGTATCTCGAACAGTAAATTTTTATATGACGATGACAGCACGCGCGGAATTTATGTGCAGGTGGTGATCGAGACGGCCAACTGACGGTTTCGAGGCGCCTACCAGCTAGCTGTCTGCGACGCGGGTTGGAGCCAGCGCTGTGCAGACACTGAGTCGGTGTGCAGCTGCATCCCCGAGCTGTCTTCTCACCGTCCCGAGTTCGAGGTCGCACAATCTACCAGCTGCGGTCACACGCAGCGAGTTCCTGTATCACCTCGCCGCGCCGGCGCTATCCTGTTTCCGGCGGCATCGGCTACATTTTGCGAATTACCTTCACTTTATTTACTCGGTGAGTTCGGTTCTTGCTGACAATTATTCTATGATTTGTTGTGGTCTGCTTGAGATACTATAATTAGTAACAGTGAATGAAACGACAGACTAATGATTAAGAGTGGTTAACTATTGAATTGTGGTCTAAGGGAAATGTATTTTTGTTTTGTAATCAGTTCTGTAGATATAATTAGTAGATTTAAGTTGTCAAAATGGAGACTAGAGGCTCGGTGACTGAATATTCTCGTCTGATGAAGGAATTTAGTGAAATGTTAGCGCCAATAAGTAGTGGTTTACAAGAAATGCAGGGTAGTTTACAAGAAATTGAGGGAAGAATTAGCCATAATTTAACTGTAACCATGAATAACAAGTAACAAGGGATAGAGGCCAAAATAAACAGTAATTTGCATGAAGTAAATCAGCGTCTATCATAAAGTAATAACTGTGAAAAATTAAATACTAGAGTACAAGAGATAAAAGATTGAATCCCATGTCAGTGAGTCGCGGTTAAAGAAATAGGCCAGTAAAGCTTTGTTAGAAAAGTTTAAAAGGTAGCTTTCTGATAAGATAGATAATAATACAGCTAGGTTTGACGCACACATTCGTGAATCTAAAGTAGAAAAAAGCTTCTGAATCAGAACATAAAGTTATCAGAAGAACTCTGTAGTTTTAGGGTGACTTCTAAAGAAAGCTTGAAGAAAAAACTTAAAGCAATACGAGTAGATGATAGTTCAGGATATGATGGAAGGGATACAAGCCGATATTGATGTAAAAACTGAGTTTCAGGGTACAAGAATCAAAGTTGGAGAAAATAGGGAACAGCCTTGATCATTTACAGGGGCAAATTGAAAGGGAAAGTGGTAGATTTAATTTTGTAGCTATACGAAATAAAGTGAAAAATATGCATCCTTCACAAGTGCAGGCGGAAAATCTTAGGTTACAAAAGCGTTATCAGGAAAATAAAGGGTAGAGTGTGCAAGTCAGCAAAGTAGTTTCAGTACTACTATAGATAACGAGATTTTAGCAGGGAAACCTGATACTTCAAACTCTAAAAGATTTCTTAGAGGAATTAGTGGTTTGAAACTGGTGCAGGATGGACTAGAAAGATACCAACTATTAATCCAGACAGTGGAGTACATCCTATTTTATTTTTAAAGTCTTTTGATGGATTACCTTTATCATGGAATGACCATAAGAAAATAGTTTGCTTTAGATAAGTTACTGGAACGGGGCACAGGAATGAGGAATTCTTAATATAAAAGAATTTGTAAATTGGTAAGAGTTTTGTAGACGGTTTAAGGAAAAAAATATTGGAATGCAGGAGACCAGGAGATGCCGCCTCACAACCCTATAAGGCAAAGGTCCTAGATTCGAGTCCCGGTTCCGGCACACAATTTTAATCTGCCAGGTAGTTTCATATCAGCGCACACTCCGCTGCAGAGTGAAAGTTTCATTCTGGAAACATACCTTAGGCTGTGGCTAAGCCATGTCTCCACCATATCCTTTCTTCCAGGAGTGCTAGTCTTGCATGTTTCGCAGGAGAGCTTCTGTGAAGTTTGGAAAGTAGGAGGCGAGGTACTGGCGGAAGTAAGGTTGTGAGGCGGCATCGGGAGTCGTGTCGGGATAGCTCAGGTTTTACTGCGAATTGTCTGATCCAAAACCGTGTAGTAGATGATGCGGCTACAAAAATATTTTAAGTGGCATCTAGATCGAGTAAAGTTCTTAGATAGACCATTAGATGAACAGCAATTAGAATACTTACCAATCGCCTACCAATTTCCGTGCAATCAAAACTGTTATCCAAGGGATGGATTACAATTAGGGGTTTCTTGCACTATTTAAGACAACTTCATAATCTACACGAAAAAGGAGAAGGAATGGGCTCGCAGGAATAGAAATGGGGTGCATGATCGTAAAGGAAATGACGATGGTGGACAAGAAGTATATAACAGTTTTATGAAACCAAACGAACTAGACCTCAACATAAGATTAACAAAAGTCAGAATTCTCAAAGATTGCAAAATCACTTTAGGTGTAGTCCCTCAAATAATCAGCAGAAGATTATTACGGCAGTAATTGAACTTGCGGAAAACGAGGAAGGTCCTGCGGTAGGGGCCTTTCTGCAGGACCAAGAAATGTAAGATACAGGCTCATGAGATTAGGTATGCCGACAATACAGCAAGAACGAAAACTAAGAGATGGTTGATTAGTAAGAAGATGAAGAATATCCAGTACACGAAAATATGAAATCTGTAATTTTAGGACAAGAAGGGGGGCATGATGTAAAGATAGCTTTGGATTCTGGAAGAGACATTAGCGTAATAAGCCAAAAATTTTGTGAAAGATTAAAGAGGGAAAGGGAAATGTCCAACATGCCATATAAGACGTGTACATGTAGTGGGCATTACTGGGGTAAAAGTCTCTGAGAAAGGAAGTGTTATTACCTGTGATAATTAAATCATGGGAATGTGATCAAAAATTTTTTTTTTTTTTTACTTGTGCCTTATTTGAATGTCAGTTCTGTTGGGACTCGATTGGTTAGAAAGACATGCCGCTGTATTAGACTTTTACCAACATCAATTTATAAGACATCAGAAACAAGTGATAAGTTCCATTTCTAGGGAGTGATACACGGTAAAACAATAGCCAAAGACAGTGGGAAGATTTTTTAATTCATCTGAGAGAATAGAGTATGCCAATAATTATAATAAGCATGTGAAGAAATTAGTTGGGGGGGGGGGGGGAAGGGGAAGGGAATTGTAACAGCAGCTTAAGGATAAGGTCCAAAGCAATTCACTGCTAAGTGAACATGAAACGAGAGAATTGTCAATTCTTTTAAATATAGAAAAGTATTTTCCGATCAACTTGGAATTATTAAATGTTAAGAGTACCAATTAAAGTTAAAAGTAGAGCCATTTTTTGTAAAACCCTATCCTATCCCATTTCCTCTTAAGGAACCCCCTAATAATGGAATTAATAAAATGCTAGAGCAAGGTGTAATCGAATGATCAGAGTCCTTATAATAATCCTTTATTGGTTTTGAAGAAGGCTAGTGGCGATGTACGTTTAGTCCTGGATGCTAGAATTCTGAATCAAGAGGCAGAAACACACACACACACACACACACACACACACACACACACACACACACACACACACACACATTCCTATTGAAGAGGTTCTCGTAATGTTAGGTGTACAGTACATCAGCTCTTTCGATCTCTCATCAGGCTACTGGCAGGTGGTACTGCACCCATCGTAAATACCAGTAACTGCCTTTTTATTTGAAGGCAGGTCATATCAATTTACGGTTTTGCCTTTTGGTTTAAATGTGTCGCTCGGTGTTTTTATGAGGGCACTAGATCAAGCATTGGGAACACAGTTAGTACAAAAACTTTAAATATATGTTGTCACGATTGTGACATCGATTTGGGATGAAAATAAGGAATTACTGCAACAGGTGTTAGAGAGATTTTTAGAGAAAAGTATTAATATTACATTAAAAAAATCATCGTTTGGAGTGGAAGAAGTGAAGTATTTGGGGGCAATTATTAGTCCAAAAGGTATTAAGCCAGATCCCAAAAGAATTGAAGCGATTGCAAATTGTCCACCTCCTACTTCTAAGAAGCAATTGAAATCTTTCCTAGGTGCAGTAGGATTCTACAAGAGGTATTTGTCAGGCCTAAAGGCGGTTCAGCATGACATAAATCTATTAAGAGGACCAGAAATGGAAATGGGGAGACAGAAAGCAATCAGCATTTGAAAATATAAAAAGGGAAATGGTTTAGTCTAAAATTCTATATCATCCAAATTTTAGAAATGTTTTAAGATGGAAACAGACGCACCCTACTATGGAATATCGTGCCAAATTTCCCAATGTAAATTTGGCGAGACTGAAAACCATCGAAGCATTGCTTTCGCAAGTCGTGTTAAAAATTCTTCCCTAAGAATGAGGGACCTTGGGAGGTACTAAGAGTACCTCATCCAAAAGCTGTAATAGTAAAAGATAAAATGACTGGAAGAAATAAGGGTTTATACATTGTTGATGCTGTTTACAAATGTAGACTATTACAAACCAAAAATGTATTTAGGAAGGAAAGGGGAAGTATACCTGTAATGCACAAGCTAGTTAAGGTTGTTTTCCTAATTAGGTATGCATGTGGTTTCAGGTTGCGAGATATGAAGTCGAATAAATCCCACAACACTTGCAAGAAAGACCAGTTAAATACTAATAATAAACCTCAGTTGTAGGTTAGCCACCGCATTAGAATAAGGGTGCTGAAAAGTAGTAACGATGAGAAGCAGTCAGAGTGACCTTGATTTGAGTGTAACAGTATCCAAAAGCAACAGACGTTGCAATGGGGTATTTAATGGGAAAAAACGAAGTACATGCAGGGAGCCGGTGGGATAGGTAACTTTGTTAACGCTACTTAAAGCAACATAACGGTAGAAAGGAAATTATTTATTAAGTGGCGTACGCATACTAGTATGTACTAAGTACCCAACATTCCACACAACAGAGCCGACTTTGTAATGTAAGTAAAAAATGGAAATATGATAGACTACGGAAAAAATAATTTTTGTGTCGATTACAAACTACTTATGAACGAACTAAGACTAACGACGGCACAAAGATCCATGCCCGAGGGGGGGGGGGAGAGGGGATTCGAACCCCCGACCGTAGTGGCCGTGCAGACCGTCACTGGAGCGCCTCAATCCCGCTTTTTTTAAATAATTCAAGTAGAGCTGCGCGGTGCCGCGGCTAGAAGAGGCCGGCGGCAGGCGTCTGGCCGCCCACACAACCCACCGTTACCATAAGCAGTAGACTGTTTTTATTTTCGTTAAAAACAAGTTTTAAAAAATCTAGGAATAAACAGCAATATCCATTTCAAAACAGAAACAAAAGGTTATTCTTTAAAAGGAACCCTTCGCCTACCCGTGTTTAAGCTCCCCCCCCCCCCCCCCCCCGATAGCGTCCAAACCTTTATAATTGAATCTAACGCCTTCGTCGGCGACCCCAAACGCGGTAGTCCAAAGTAAATGAGAGAGCAATCTTCCCTAAATTTAAATGTGCCGCGGGACAAGAAAAGTGAAAAAGATCCGCCTTGGCTTCCTTTTTGCAACGTATTTGCAGAAAGCGCCTTACATTACAGCTTATGAAACTAAACCAAAATTATAACAAAAGATACTCCAGATGTGCGGCTCCGTAGCACAGTGGTAGTGCCAGACTACAAATCCGAAGGTCGCGGGTTCGATCCCCGCCAGGGCCTAGGATTTTTATCTGTCGCTTTCCACTTCTTTCACCTCTGGCAGTGTTGCTCATGTGAAAAATACCGAGTAGCACCGTGTTTCGGAACCCACGTTAACTGTAGGTCCCCCTATAGCTGGCTGGGTAAGTCAGTTCCAAGGTCGGAGGAAGGCAACGGCATACCACCTACAAACAGGACCATGCCTAGTAAAGCACTGTGGTGTTCAAACCAATCTTCGGATTGTTGACTGCTTTATCTTACTCCAGATAGACAAACACAAACATAAGTGAACTGAGTTTCATAAGTCCCTATTTTCGTACCATGAAGCAATCTGTAACAGTTTGTGCAAGATAAAACACAAACATCGGAACAACACCCGATATCCATATCGTCATAAAATTATCCAGTACCAAGTCAGTAGACATTACCGAAGGTCGGTATTCACAAAGAGGCAGGATCAAGAATTTTCCATCAAAGTTTTGAAAAGGCGAAGTCGAGGGCCACGAGTAAAACCCGTGCGATGCGCTCGGTATAGTCCTTCCGGCGTCGCGTCACGCAATGTTGAGCCAACAGGTAATTTAGGAAGGAAACATCGCTTGTTATCTCTAGGTGTAGTATAGAAAACATTGTATGGGCGAGAACTCACGTAGTGGCCGCGTCGTTCGTCGCCGGGTGCCGTCGGAAGTCCGGAATAAGTATAGTAGCCGCAGAGAAGTCAGCAGTGGTCTGGTTAATAAACGCCAGTATTTTGCGTGCCAAGTCCCATATCGACTTGGATCGCGGACATTAGAAACAATGTTGAATCCCGTCTTCCTGTTGGCAGTAGTCACACGTATTAGACGCCCGTAGCCCATTGCGGCGCAGTTTGTCTTTGGTGTTTTTTTGTGGTTTTAGGGCGCACAACTTCTACGGTCATTAGTGCCCAGACAAGTACATATATTCGCTAGATCTAAGAAAAAAAATTGACTGTCAGAACATCAAGAAGAGGCAAAAACGAAAGATAGACAATTAAAATGGTTAAATATCCTTCGATAACTTGGCCAAGTTGATAAAACGCAAAACTCGAGCAGCTGCTCATGTGTCGTCAGCTAAAATTTCCTCCAGAGTAGACGGAAAGTGAAGGGCTACACGGAGGTGATTAAAATTAACACAAGTCAGTAAAACATGTCGCACTGTCAGCAGTTCACCGCAGGAGCACAGCGGTGCAGGGTCGGCGGATAGCAAGTGACGGTGGCTGAAACGGCAGTGACCGATCCGCAACCGGGCCAGGATGACCTCCTCTCGCAGAGAGGGGCGTGAGGAGGTCCTCCAAGCGGTCGGGATCGGTTTGACAGTTCTCAATTTATTGTTGTACAGTGAAAACCACGCACTGTGCCATGACGACACGATAATTCGGCGAAGAGCCCGTTGAACATCGTCCGATGGGACGCAAAAGGTAGCCATGCGAGGCAAAAGAGCTGCGGCCTTGGCTGCTCTGTCGGCCGTCTCATTCCCGGGCACACCCACGTGGCCAGGGACCCATAGAAAAGAAACGTGACAGCTGTTATCTGCTAGCAACTGGAGGGAGCGTTGGATCCAATACACGAGAGGATGGTTCGAGAAAACGGCCTGGTGGAGGGCAAAGAGCTCAGCCGTGAAATTAGAGCACCGGTCAGGGAGCTGGTATTGGAAACGGTTGTCCCCGACGACGAAGGCAGATCCGACACTGGCAGTGCTCTTGGAACCATCAGTGTAAATAAATATGGCATTATCGAACCGCGAACGGAGTTCGACAAGCCTCGAGCGGTATACCAAATCCGGAGTGCTCTCCTTGGGGAGCGAAGTTCAAGATGAGTGTGAACCTGGGCCTGATGGCACGGGGGCAATGGGCTGTCACTCAACCGAAAGGTGGAAGGAAGGGTAAAATCGAGCCGCTGAAGCAGGCGGCGAAACCGAACTCCAGGTGGAAGCAAGGCTATCGCAGAGAACTGATATTGGCGATCGAGTGAGTCGTCAAAGAATAACGGGTAAGATGGATGGTTGGGCATCGACCGCAGGCGGCATGCGTACAGACGCAAGAATATGTCACGCCGAGTGGTCAAGGGTAATACATCAGCCTCGGCATAGACTTTCAACAGGGCTGGTATAAAATTCACCAGTCGCCAGACGTAATCCCCGATGGTGGATAGAGTTGAGACGACGGAGAATCGACGGCCGTGCAGAAGAGTATACAAGGCTTCCGTAGTCGAGCTTCGACTGAACAATGGCCTGGTACAGGCGAAGCAGGACGGTACGATCCGCTCCCCATGACGTGCCACTGAGGACACGAAGAACATAAAGGGATCGGGCACAACGGGCAGCCAGGCAGGACACGTGTGTGGACCAGCAAAGTTTCCGATCCAACATGAGTCCCAAGAATTTCGTAGTCTCCACGAAAGGGAGAGCAACAGGGCCGAGACGTAGAGAAGGTGGAAGAAATTCTTTGTATCTCCAGAAGTTTATACACACCGTTTTCTCCGTGGAGAATCGGAAGCCGTTTGCGATGCTCCAGGAATATAGACGGTCAAGACAGCGTTGAAGACAACGCTCCAAGAGACATGTCCGCTGGGCGCTGCAATAAACTGCGAAATCGTCTACAAAAAGGGATCCGGAAACGTCGGCTGAAAGGCAATCTACGATCGGATTGATTTCAATGGCAAAGAGAGCCACACTCAAGACGGAGCCCTGCGGTACCCCGTTTGTTGTTGTTGGTTTTGAGGGGACTAAACAGCTAGGTCATCAGTCCCCTGTTCCTAGCTAAGAGTCCTCTGTCAAGAGTATAAAAAGTAAAACACAGCTCCGAAGATGAAAACTCACAAATTGGGTAAGCTGACATTGGAGAAGTCGCTGACAACACAAAAGGAAGAGACACAATAGGGAAAACGAAATCGAGATCTCAGCTAAAACTGGACAGCAGAAAAACACGGCTGGCTGACACACACACACAGAGAGAGAGAGAGAGAGAGAGAGAGAGAGAGAGAGAGAAACAACAAAAAAAAAAAAAAAAAAAAAAACAGAATGAGCCAGCCATACTTCACACACTAAAAACCCCTCGGTAAATTACAGAAGGGTCTTAAAAGGGTTTAAAATCGCTGGATAGGTGGGGACCTGAAGTATCAGGCTATAGCACCCACCACTAGATGGAGTTGTAAAAACCAGCTGCGCGAATAAAACTTAAAACAGAATGAGCCATGGAGGCATCGTCGCCTAAAACTAAAGGTAGCGCGTCTGGTAGGTTAAAAGACTGGAGCAATGTAGCTAAAACTGGGCAGTCCATCAGAAGGACGACTGTCAGCGCTGCTCCACACCGACACACAGGTGAGGCCTCACGGCGGAGGAGATGACCATGGGTCAGCCAGGTGTGCCCAATACGGAGGCGGCAGAGGACAACTGATTCTCGACGTATGGGCCGCAGTGAAGACTTCCACAGACTTGTGGATAGCTTCACTGCTCGGAGCTTGTTTGTTTACTCATGGTAGACCATTCGGCACTCCAAGCATCACGCACCTTCTTGTGCAATGATAACCTGAGGTCTGATTCCATGACACCAATGGTGAAGGGTGGCGCAGTGGTGGCCTGTTTGACCAACTGGTCAACACGTTCATTCCCCAGTATGCTGACGTGGCCAGGGGTCCACAGGAAGACCACACATCGGCCAGATTTGCCAAGAGAGTAAGTAGTGTCTTGAATGGACGTCACTAACGGGTGACGAGGGAAGAACTGGTAGAGTGCCTGCAAGCACTAAGGGAGTCACTAAAGATGACAAATGACCCCCTGGGGCAGGCTCGGAGGTGTTCTAGAGCCTTGAGGATAGCGACCAGCTCTTCAGTAAAGACACTACTTTCACGGGGCAAAGAATGTTGTTAGACATGGTCACCATGAAGACATGCATACCCAGCACGACCATCTGCTAGGGACCCATCAGTATAGATGGCTTCAGCACCACGGAAAGAGTTGAAGAGATCCAGGAACTGGTTTGAGTTCCGTTGGAGAAACGGAGTCCTTTGATCTATTGGGCAGATCCAGACAAAGCTGCAAGCGGGGAATGGACCAAGGAGGGGTTTGAAAGGAATAGTGGAAAGTGGCAGGGAGTGGTGGGGATTCGAGGGACGAAAGTAGAGAAAGAACGCGGACCGATATTGGGTAACCCGACCGAGGTCGTCTTGGAGGGATAGGGAGTGCAGCGCCTGGAAAAAGAAGCCGGTGGTTCGGATGGTGTGGCAAGGCCTTAACATGGGCAACGTACAAAGCCAGCAGGTGCTGCCGGCGGAACCGCAGAGGAAGGACCCCAGCTTCAACTAGTAGGCTTGTCACAGGGCTCGTGCGGAAAGCCCCTGTCGCCAAACGAACTCCAGAATGTAAGACTGGGTCTAATGTTTGCAGTGCTGAAGTTGCAGCCGAATCATATACTACGCAGCCATAGTCTAGGCGCGACTGGATGCAGGAGCGTTGGGCGTGACGCTACCCAAACAGTATGGCTTAGACAGCGTAGAATATTAAGGTGTCGCCAGCACTTTTGTTTGAGCTGGCGAAGGTGTGGCACCCAGGTGAGACGGTTGTCGAACAACATGCCTAAAAAATGGTGCGTCTCTTCGACACGCAGCATGTCATCAGCGAGATACAATTCGGGTTCAGGATGGACCGCCCGACGCCGACAGGAATGCATCACCCGGGTTTTCGTAGCGGAAAATTTAAAACAGAGTAAACGCCCACGACTGCGCCTTTCGAATCGCTATCTGCAACCGCCGTTAAGCAACGCCGATGCTAGTGGAGCTGAAATATATGCAGAAGTCATCGGCATACAACGAGGTGTAAACCGATGACCCCGCAGCAGTAGCAAGACCATTGATAGCGACCAAAAATAAAGGGACGCTAAGAACGGATCCCTGTGGGACACCGTTTTCTTGATAATGAGGGGAGCTGAAACAGGAACCAATACGAACACGAAAAGACCGTTGCGCGAGAAAATTCTGTATGAATACAGGAAGCGGACCGCGTACGCCCCAGTCGTACAGCGTAGACAGTATGTGGTGGCGCCAGGTGGTGTCGTACGCTTTTCGCAGGTCAAAGAATACAGCAACCAGATGTTCGCGGCGTGTAAAGGCTGTACGGATGGCAGACTCCAGCGACACGAGATTATCGATAGCGGAGCGGCCACGACGGAACCCACTCTGTTGTGGGGCCAGGAGTCCCCGGTCCTCAAGGATCCACATAAGCCTCCGACTCACCATCCGTTCGAGGAGTTTACACGGAACGTTGGTGAGGCTGATTGGGCGGTAACTATCAGCCACCTGTGGATCAGGCCCGGGCTTCATCACTGGAATGATGATGCTATCCCGCCATTGGGACGGGAACACACCCTCAACCCAGAGACGATTCAGCAAGGAGAGAAGTTGGCATTTAGAGTCCGCTGATAGATGTCGGAGGAACTGACTATGAATGCGGTCGGGTCCAGGGAACGTGGCTGGGCATGCGGCAAGGGCGCTTTCGAACTCCCATCCGCTGAAAGGCATGTTGTAGATTTCCTGGCGTCGCATTCGAAAAGATATGTTTTCGCTCTGTGCGCTCTTTAACGGCGCGGAAGTCCGCATCATATGCAGCGGTCGCTGAGGTGCGAGCATAGTGGTGTGCCAAATGCTCAGCTATTGTGAGAGGGTCAGTGCAAATTGTACCCTGAATGCTGAGGCACGGAATGCCCACTGGTGGGCGGTGGCCAAAGAGGCGTCGAACTTGCGACCATACCCGTGAATGTGATGCTCGGGAGCCAATGGAGGCGACATAGCGCTCCCAGGAGGCCCTCTTGTTTTGTTGGATCAATCGCCGTGCCCGTGCACGGAGACGCTTGAAGGCAACAAGATGTTAGACACAAGGGTGGCGTCGGTGGCGCTGTAGTGCTCGCCGACGTTCCCGGATGGCCTCAGCTATCTCTGGCGTCCACCAGGGCACTGACTTACGGTGGAGTGATCCAAGTGAGACGGGTACGGTGTTATCAGCTGCAGAAATGATGGAATATGTGACCTGCTGAACAGTGGTATCGATATCAGCCAGAAGAGGAGAGGGAAGCACAGCGGCTATGGAATATGCTGGCCAGTCGGCCCTATGGAGGGACCACTGAGGCAGACGGTCAGCAGGTGGACGCTGTGGGAACGACAGGAAGATAGGGAAATGGTCACTGCCACACACTTCATTGTGGACCCTCCAAGTGAAGTGCGGAAGCAGGCTTGGGCTACAGACAGACAGATCTATGGCGGAGAATGTACCGTGTGCCACGCTAAAGTGCGTAGCAGCACCAGTGTTCAGGAGGCAGATGTTCAGCTGCGTCAGTAGAGTCTCAACATCTCTACCCCGTACCGAAGTCTGTGTGCCACCCCACAAAGTGTGGTGGGCATTGAAATCCCCCAAAAGAAGGAAGGGTGGGGGAAGTTGGGCGACCAAGGCAGCGAGGTCTACAGGAGAGAACCTCATAAGGCGGGATGTAGACCGAACATATGGTAATGTCTTGCACTGCCCGGAGCCGAACAGCAACCGCCTCTAGAGGCGTTTGAAGAGGTAAGGCAGCGCTCGGGACAGTGGCTAGGACATAGACGCAGACTCCACCGGAAACTCTGCCATCGATAGAGCGATTTTTAAAATAGCCCCGGTAGCCTCGAAGGGCAGGGGACCGCATCGCTAGAAACCATGTTTCCTGAAGAGCGATACAGAAAACAGGTGTTTGTCTGAGAAGCTGTCGTAGCTCAGGCAGGTGGTGGAAAAATCCACCACAATTCCACTGGAGGATGATATCTCTTGGCTGTACCGCCATGATGAATAAAGGAGCAGATCACTCCATTGGATCATCTGCTACCACGCGCTCTGAATCCACAGAACCAGAGATATTATTGTCTGGGGAATCAGTAATTGCGAGATCCTCAGGAGATGCGAGGATCTCAACTTCATCGTCTGAAGAAGAGGATGTAGGTGGTTGTGGCTTTGAAGCCACCGAACATTCTTTTTTCTTGTTTCTCTTCTTCTCTCGCTGGCCCTTTGGTTTGCTGGGCCGAGAGGGCATCCGGGACGGAAGAAGAGCAAGAAGCTCTTAGACCGGCAGGTTGTGGATCTGTAGGCCGGTGGCCAGGATCCTCCGGAGCGCTCTGAGTAGCCGCGGAAGGTGGTGTCCCAAGGGACCCCTTCTCAGCGAGAGGGGCCGGAGAAGGCTTCTACTTCTCCGGCTTAGAGGTGGGGACTCGCGTCCCCGATGATTTAGCAGGTGTTGCTCCCATGTGAAAAGTGTGGGAGCCACCGAAGAGGAAGCGCCCCCAGCTGGTAAAGGGGCAGGGATATTTTGTTGGGCCTGGGAGCGCCCTGGTAAGGACTGAACTGACTGAATCGAAGGCACAGTGGAGGATGACAGACTGCTGTGGCATAGGTGTTGACCTGGCACACAGGGTGGAGCTTATGGTACTTCTTCTTTGCCTCTGAGTATGCCAGTCGGTCTCTGGTCTTGTACTCAATGATCTTTCTTTCTTGGTGCAGAACTGTGCAGACAGGCGAACAAGGGGAATGATTTTGGCCACAATTAACACATATTGGAGGAGGAGTGCAGGGGACGTTCGGATGGACAGCACGTCCGCACTCCCGACATGTGGGATTGGCATCACATCGGGAGGACATATGCCCAAACCTCCAGCACTTAAAACAGCGCATAGGCGGAGGAACGTAGGGCTTTACGTCGATCCGGTAGATCATCACCTTGACCTTCTCGGGCAATGAATCACCCTCGAAAGCCAATATGAAGGCACTGGTCGCGACCCTATTGTCCTTTGGACCCCTATGGACTCGCCGAATAAAATCTACTCCCCGCCGTTCTAGATTGGCATGCAATTCGTCATCTGACTGCAGCAAGAGGTCTTTATGAAAGATGATACCCTATACCATATTTAGGGTCTTGTGCGGCGTAATGGTAACGGAAACATCACCCAGCTTGTTACAGGCAAGCAGTGCCCGTGACTGGGCTGGGTATGACGTCGTTATTAAGACAGACCCTGACCGCATCTTAGACATCCCTTCCACCTCACCATACTTGTCCTCCAAGTTTTCGACGAAGAACAAGGGCTTAGTCGTCTTAAGAGTCCCCATCAGTGCGGGTACAAACTAGATATTTAGGGGCATAAGCCTTACCCTGCTTTCTTGCCCGACGTTCCTCCCATGGTGTAGCCAGGGAAGGGAACGTTTGGGGCTCGTACTCTGCAGCATTGTACCCGTATCTTCCACGCTTAGAGACGCCATTTTTGCGTATGGCGACGCTATTGATTGCTCGTTTCATCCTGGTCCCACGAGCAGCTAGGGAACTAAAGGTCCACCCAGGCAGAGCCCCGCTTGCCTGGGTAAGCCTTATACAACTGAGATGCGGCAGGTTCCTCAGAGGTTGCTCGCTAGCGACTGTTCAACCTCAATAGCTATGCATCTCCACGGCACGTAGCACACCTTGAGATTGAGGGGTTTTATAGAGGTATGTACAGTCCTCGCGACCCGGGCGATTAAGCCAAGATCCCCAGGCTCTGAAACGTACAACGTTCCACCGTCGCGGCAAACGATGGTTGTTGAGGCACACACAGAGCTTACGGTGTAGCGGACTGTTGGCGCAACACAGCCCACGGCTCAGCACCCCGGGTTCGCCAAGCCCGTACTCAGCAAATTCATGCTGAGCCCCTGAGGGGGGTACCCCATTCGCCTGGCAAAATGTATCTGACAAAACAGAGCCCAACCGTACCCGGAACTTGCGATCCGCCAAAAAACGCTTGAATAAAATGAGGGAGGCGGCCCCCAAAGGCCCCATGTGTGCAATGTGCGGAGAATGCCCGCTCTCCAACAGGTATCGTATGCCTTCTCCAAGTCAAAGAACACAGCTACTGTTCGACGCTTCTTTAGAAAGTTATTTATTATGAAGGTCGACAACGTAACGAGGTGATCAGCAGCAGAGCGGTGTCGACGAAAACCGCATTGGATATTAGTCAGGAGGCGTCGAGATTCGAGGAGCCAGACCAACCGAGCGTTAACCATGCGTTCCATCAACTTACAGACACAGCTCGTCAGGGAAATGGGACGATAACTGGAAGGAAGATGTTTGTCCTTCCCTGGTTTGGGGATGGGGACAACAATGGCTTCACGCCAACTTGTGGGAACATGACCTTCAGTCCATATGCGATTGTAGGTACTAAGAAGAAAGCACTTGCCCGCAGGAGAGAGGTTCTTCAGCATCTCAATATGAATGGAATCGGGCCCGGAAGCAGAAGATCGGGACAGGGCGAGAGCACGGTCTAGCTCCTGCATGGTGAAGGCGACATTATAATTTTCACGATTAAAGTGTGGAAAGAACGCGGCCGTCCCTCCTCTACCTGTTTGCGAGGGAGAACAGCAGGGTGGTAATGGGCAGAGCTCGAAACCTCCGCAAAGAAACGGCCCAATGCGTTGGAAACATCAGCGGGGTCCACGAGGACTGCGTTCTCCACGGTCAGGTCAGGAATCGGGGAGTGAGACTTCATGCCGGATAAACGGCGTAGGCCACCCCAAACAACCGTGGAGGGAGTAAAACGGTTAAAAGAACTAGTAAAAGCAGTCCAACAAGCTCTTTCGCTGTCGTTTATGATACGACGACATTGCGATCTCATACGTTTATAATTTATGCAATTCTCCAAAGTTGGGTGGCGGCGGAAGGTGCGTAAAGCACGGCGCCGGGCTCTAAGCGCGTCGCGGCAAGCTGCAGTCCACCAAGGGACCTGGACACGACGTGGAGAAGAGGATGTACGAGGTATGGAATGTTCGGCAGCGGTGAGAATAACCTCTGTGAGGTAGTCGACCTGACTGTCACAGCTGGGAAAATCCTGATCGTGAAAAACAGCCATGGAAGAATAAAGCCCCCAGTCGGCTTTAGAAATTTTCCAACTTGTGGGACGAGGAGATGGGGAATGATGCAGGAAGTGGATGATACAAGGGAAATGGTCACTTGAGTACGTGTCAGAAAGTGCATACCACTCAAACCGACCGGCAAGCTGAGGAGTGCATATCGCAAGGTCTATGTGGGCCTAAGTATGTGTTGTCAGAAAGGAAAGTCGGTGCACCGGTGTTGAGGCAGACAAGATTGAGGTGTTGGAGAAGGTCCACCAAAAGGGAGCCTCTTGGACAAGGTGCCGGAGAGCCCCATAGGGGGTGGTGGGCATTAAAGTCGCCTACCAACACGAACGGTGAAGGGAGCTGGTCGATGAGGTGTAGCACATCTGCCCGAGTAAGGGCAGATGACGATGGCGAATAGAAGGTACAGAGGGAAAAGGTAAATGTGGATAGTGATGCGGACGGCAACTGCCTGTAGGTGAGTATGCAATGAAATGGAATGGTAATAGACGTCGTCTCGAATGAACATCAGAACCCCTCCATGGACTGGGGTACCTTCGACAGGTGGGAGGTCGAAACGCACAGAGGTGTAGTGGGGAAAGTCTGCACGATCACTTGGACACAACTTAGTTTCTTGGAGACAGACTAGAAGCGGGCAGTGCAATCGAAGGAGTAGTTTTAACTCCTCCCGATTGGTACGAATGCCGCGAATATTCCATTGAAGGAGCGCCACGATAAAAAAAGAGAAAAGAAATGATGATAAAAACGAATAATCAAGCGGGGTCACCTCGACGGCCGCTGAGGACCGGATTTCGAGGGAGCACTGCTATCGCTGTCTAGGGGCAAAGGGTCGTGGTCCATAGGTTCGACCGACGCGCCTGCCACCTCCCTGAGTTGATCAGGAGGGCAGACAGAGCGTCCCGGTGAAACAGAAGACGGCCGAGGCCGGCAACTGTTGGATGGCGTGACTGACGAGTCATGCCGTGGCGGGGAATGAGGGGGGGGGCTATTCTTTTTGTGAGCCTTCTTTGAGGCATGACGGGCAGAGGAAGCGGTTGGCGATGGGGAAGACGTAGTCTTGAGGAAGTCTTCACGAACAGGTTCTTTTTTTGAACTGCGGGCAGTGGATTTAGGTGCCCGGGATGTTTGGGAACTGGATGACGAATGTACTGTAGAACAGGCAGAAGGGATCGGAGAGATGGAACGAGCAATGTTCGGGCTAGCCGACCTGATAAGTGTCACAGAATGTTAAGTCGCAGGTCTGAATGCCTACCTCATTAGTTGGTCGAGGTGAGGTGAGGACCTGGCAAAAAGTACCCGATGGGAGTACAGCGGGCTTCCTACTCACTAATAACTTCCGAGTGACATACGTGGAGACCTTCTGCTTGACACGAATCTCTTGGATGACCCGCTCTTCTTTATAAACGGGGCAGTCCCGCGAAGAAGCAGCCTGGTCACCCATGCAATTAATGCAGCGAGGGGATGGAGGTAGACAGTCACCCTCATGTGCGTCCATGCCACAGGTGGCGCACTTTGCTGTATTCGGACAAGACTTACTGGTATGGTTATATCTCTGGCAATGGAAGCAGCGGGTATATACGGGCGAACGGAGATGACTTCGTAGCTCGCTTTCACCTTAGATGGTAGGTCAACCCTGTCGAAAGTCAGGAAGACAGTAAGAGTTGGCACAAGGTCGTTGTTAACCTTTTTCATGACGCGATGGACTGCTGTAACTCCCTGATCAGACATATAGCTGAGTATTTCCTCATCGGATAACCCATCCAGGGATCTCGTGAAGACTACCCCCCATGAAGAGTTGAGGGTGTGGTGAGCCTCCACTTTTACTGGGAAAGTATGCACTAGTGTAGCCCGAAGTAATTTTTGTGCCTAGAACGCATTCTCAATCTCAAGCAACAAGGTCCCATTGCGCTGCCTGGAGCAGGTCTTCAAGGGACCAGCGATCGCATCGACTCCCTTCTGAATGATGAACGGATTCGCAGCAGAAAAATCCTTATCGTCAGTACATGACACCACTAGGAACTTAGGAATGGTAGGTAAGACTTTTTGTGGCTGAGAATCGTGTTTTCGCTTATGGGTCAAGGTTAGAGAAGATTTGGAAGGTTTCATAGCGGAGGTGTCCCCCCATGATTACCGGCGTCTCCGATGGCACACTCCTTCCTTGTGGGGGCCCCTCACTGAGGTCGCACCCGCCTTAGGTGACTGAGAAAGGACGGAGGGACCAATTGGCATGTTCGGAAGGTATCAGCTCGGGTAATCACCCCTCCCTGCGCTCGGCTTTTACCGGGGGGTACGTATGTGCCCTACATGTCTACCCTGGGCGGGGAGTTACGCGTTACCCCCGTCACCGGCTACGCAGAGTGTGTCGACCTTCAGACACGCACAGGGAGGAAAGAAATGAGGAAGGAGAGAAAGGGATGATGGAGGAGAGAGGATCTCAGACGCCGAGGCGGAGATTAAAGGGTGAGTCGAGAACAAGGAGAAAGGAAAAAGAGGGGAAGGCTGAAGAACAAGAAAGGAAGAGGACCAAGAAGAGAAGACACAGGAAGCGAAAAAGAAACCTTAGACTGACTAAAAACGCCCGTCTCCGGGCGAAGGCACAAACCGGGGGGAAAGGGGGAAGCGGCTTGGGACGGAAGAAAGGTCGCTCCGGCTCGGGGCCCCGTGCACGCCACACACGTACCCACAAAAGAGCTGTGGGCCCCCTGGGGCGGTCGTTGGTTTGGATGGTGCGGTTGACCACCTTGTACCAAATACCCCCGCACGTCCGGCGGCAGGAACGGAGGTGCACGTGCGCCCGCCAATCCGAGGTCGGGAAGAGCCGCTACATTTTGTTGCCAGCTGGTTCTCCACGTATCGCCTGGTAAACTCCCTTGACCGACCGGGTATCAGGGTCTAGGTCCTCCGCATCGACATAACTCTTCTGGAAGAATAATTCGCGGACGTAACGCAGGCGATACGGGATGGCGGTTGGGTCGAGCGGCGCCGCCTCGGAATGGGGGCGGTGAAGACTGAACAAAACTGTCGTGGGGCCGGACGGGTCCTTCTCGAGGATGGCAAGGGTGCGATGAATGATCAGCGCGGCCGCTTTGGTGGCGAAGTAAGAGAGACCGAGGCCGCTGCGGTCACGTGGCAGTGCACGTCTCGTAGGCCACCTTGAAAATGTCGCCTCCCCACAGCAGCCAGTAGGCCGCCTGCGTTATGGCGCGCGCGAGTCCTTTGGGGACCTGGAACACCTGAGCGAGGTACCATGCCTTATTGAAAAGACAGCAGTTAATGAGCTGCACCCGCTCAGATAGCGCGCGGGTTCTAGCCGCGTTCAGGTGGGCTACGGCGCGTATGCCGTTCAGAACTAGGCGCCAGTTACTGGCCGCCGCTTTCAGCAAGTTGGCTTGGAATCGGACGCCGAGGATCTTCAGTTCGTCCTTTGCAGTGAACCGACGCCGCTGAAATCCACGATTGGCCGCGTAAATGGGGAGAAAGACGGTCTTACGGGTGTTGATTGCTGCACCCGAGGCACGCCCGTACTCGTCGAGAACCGCACGAATCCGGTCAAGACCTTCAGTCGAGGACACGAGAAGGCCCAGGTCGCCGGCGAAAGCACGGCAGACGTTATTCTGCCCGCCAATGACAATGCCACTACAGACTTTGTTTAAGCGACGCAACAGAGTATCCAGAGAGCGTGAATAAGGACATGCTCAAAGGACACCCTTGTTTCACAGAGCTGTCTATCGAAATTGGGTGTGAAAACATCCCATTGATGGCGACACGGGAAGAAGAGGACCCAAATAGGTTAAAAAGCATTTTAAGAAGTTGTGCGTCAAAACCAAATTTCTGCAGCAGTCGTAGCAGGTAAAAATGACCAACTCGATCGAACGCCTTAGCGAAGTCTATGGATAAGATGCCGAATGGAATCTTGTTCGTCGTTGTATAGACAATGACATAGCGATATGTGGAGATGGTGTCGAAAATAGTCCGTCGCCGAACTGCACAGAATTGACTTACACAAATGAGCTGGGACATAACTTGCTTCAATCGAGATGCAATACATTTTGAAAATAACTTGTAGTCCCCGTTGAGAAGTGTTATGGGGTGGAGATTACCAAGTGTGGTGTTTATGGCGGTTTTAGGCGTCAGGGTGATGACACCTTCCACGAAAGGAGCAGGAACTGCCACACCATTTAAAAGTTCGTTAAAAATTTCCGTTAAAACTGGCCCAAACATGACCCAAAAACGTAGGTAAAATTCAGGGGGCAGCCCGTCAGCACCGGGAGATTTGTTCGGGGAACACTGTTGTAAAATGTCACGGACATCATCGGGTGTAAAGGGTTCCGTAAGGCACCGACAGTCCACCGCAGTTAGAACACGCAGGACGTCGCGGAGGAGGTCGTCGATGGCCGCGTTATCGGCGGGTTTAGCGCTGAACAGTCGGGCGAAGTGGCGGCGCGCCTCCGCCACTATGTCGGCCTGCGTGCGCAGCGCCGCGCCGTCCTCCGTGTGTAATCGCGTGACGTAGCGGCGGGCCGCGCGCCTGCGCTCCCGTAACTGGTGGAACAGCTGGCCGGGGGCTTGGCTGCGCGCCACCGCCCCCTCGCAATGACTCGCGTTTCAGTGCCAACAGGCGGGTCTCGATTTGGCGGATCTTGGCTATCTGGAGCGCAGGGTCGTTACCGTGGAGGCGGAATGCGTCATTCAGACACGCCTCGTAAAACTCCATAGTACTTCGTTCCCACTGAGCCACCTCTTGACTGAAGGTCTTAATAGTACTACGGAGCGCAGGTTTCACAAACTCCACCCACTAGGATGAAGTGGAGGGATAGAGGGCGCGGTATTTTGCGGCATCTCGCCACACACGTTGAATGATCGACGGAAACCGAGGGTGTGAAAGGTGACGCACATTGAATTTCCACAGAGAACGGATACGAGGGAGGCGTTCCATCAGGGAGTGGAACCTGCAGACGTAAGCACCGTGGTAGCTAAAAATCACCGGGTGGACGGTAGACGCGATGAGACACTCTTTCTTCTGGACGGAAACGTAAAATCTGTCAAACCGGCTTCCGCCCGTCGGGTAATAAAATGTAAATCCCGGGTCATGCGCGTGTAAAAGACGCCACGTATCGACCAAATGTAATTCCGTGAGCAGCGTTTGCAGTTCTAAACATTTATACGCGTGTGGCTCCTGCTCCCTGTCCTCTAACACACAGTTAAAATCGCCACCCATCACGAGTGGTAGGTGGCGACCTCGTAATAGGTGACAGACGTCGTTGCTAAAAATGGTACGGCGCAACGATTTCCCATCAGCTCCATAAGGGGCGTAGACATTGACGTAGCGCACGTTGTTGATCGTGCACGCCACCCCACGTCCGTTAGGTGCATTCGGAACGTCGCTAAAAACATGTCCCGCTCGAATTAAAATAGCAGTTCCACGATTAGTTTACGGGTCAAAGTTCATTAAAACCTGATAGCCGGGAATAGATAACACCAACTCTGTAAGCACTTCCTGGAGAAAGACATCAGCATGAAGAGACGTTAAAAATGTGACCAAACTACCAAACTAGCAAACTTTGCATACGACTCCATCCTATTTAGATTTATGGTAGCCACAAGAGATGGTGGAGAAGCTACCATCACGAATGGGAAATTCTACCTACAAAGCTTAAGTATTGTCCTCCTCCTCCATATCCTGCGCCCAGCTCGTGCCGCCCCATGAGCCTCCCTCACACGACCGACCGACATCCGACGCACCGTCCGCCGACGACGGGCACAGCCCGGGTCGACGCGCCGGCGGCGGAGAGGTGTCTTCCGCCTTCCTCTTAACTGCAGAGGACGACTCGACCTCCATGGGGGACCCCTTCTGAAAATCATCGAGCTGCACCCTTAGTTCACGGATAATGTCATCCATCCTCACGGTCGACGTGTCGGGACTGACTGCTGCTGCCGCTGCCGGTCCGAACCGTCGGAATCGGAACGACGCGCGTCAGCGACCGCGGACAGTGGTAAATCCTTCTGTAGGGGCTTCGTCGACTGTTTGCCCTTTGCCCGAGACGCCTTCGACGTCCCCGGAGACGAGCTCTGCTCTCGTCGCGAGGATTTGTGCTGTTCCTGGCAACTGCGGCATTGATCGTAGCGACTGTGCCCAGGAGAAATGTCACGCGAACCATCCCGCGACCGACTACGCTGTGGTTTCGGGTCGTCGCCTACTGCAGTCGATTGCCGGGCATCTAGATCCCGAGGGACAGAAACAATCTAGACTTCGGCGGAGGTAGCGGGTTCTGATCCCTCTGCCGGTTCGGAAACGTTCATGACGGACTCCTCTTGTCGAGCGTCAATCGGGACAGAGAGGCGCGTTCGCATCGACAGCAGCAGGCAGAGTTGCCTGAGCGCCGTCGGCGATCATTTCCGAAGGAACCGGCACTTCTACACGACAGACAACGTCGCGTCAGAGCGAGGTACCGAAAACGCATCTGTCACAGAGGTGTCCGTAAGTGGAGCTGGGGTAGCAGCGGGTTCGACTCCCGTGCTCTCAGCAGGAGGGCGGCGGGCGGGCAGTTGTGAACCGGTCAGCGCGACAGCCGCGTACGTCACCTCGTCGGCCGTTCCGGCAGCCGGCAGTTGCACGGGACGGTTACGTCGCGGGCAGTGTTGACGAAACTGTCCGGTGCCGGCACAAAAAGAGCAGGTCTGAGGCTCGCCGCTATAGGACACGAAAGCTCTGTGGCCATTTACATAAACAAAGGACGGAATGTGTTTTCGAGTGACCATCCGCACACTTCGAATCCCATTATCAACCTTAAAAATGTACGCGGAAGACAACTTTTCTTTCACAACAGATAGCACGTTTCCGTAAGGGGCAAGACTACGTTCAATCGTACTACTTCGGACTTCGAACCGCAGATTAAAAACGCGCACAGTTCGAAGACGAAAACCTGCGTTCGTAATATTTACATTACTCACAGTCCCATCATGGTGTTTAAATTTTCGAACGCCATCATTTACGGTAACTACAGATTCACAAAATTCCGGTGAGGACAATTTTATAAATAAGGAACGTAAGAACGTCTAATTGCAGGCCAACGACGTCAGTTTCGGTTAACTTAAATCGTTTTGCAACCACGAATGAATTTCAAACGCGGACGGTCGAGGAGCGGACTGATCAAATTCACACTGGATATTATTCTCCCTTTCTTCAGAATCCATGATGTTACTTAAGATACAGAAATCAGCAACCAAGCGCCCCGAAACTAGCCGCCGACGGCGAAGCACACGACGTAAACAGCTGCCTGGCCGCTACAAGGTGTTGACAGGCGGGCAACAAGCCTAGTACTGACGCCTGACCGCGTTTAAGCAGTGTGCGCGCACAAACACACACTACTACAGATTAACAAAACCTCCTCTCTAGAAGTTTTCTTTGGGAGCTGCGCGGTGCCGCGGCTACAGGAGGCCGGCAGCAGGCGTCTGGCCGCCCACACAACCCACCGTTACCATATGCAGTAGACTTTTTCGTTAAAAACAATCGTTTAAAAAATCTAGGAATAAACAGCAAGCCGGCCGCGGTGCCCGAGGGGACTGAGGCGCTCCAGTCACGGTCTGCACGGCCACTAGGGTCGGGGGTTCGAATCCCCCCTCGGGCATGGATATTTGTGCCGTCCTTAGTATAAGGTAGTAATTAAGTAGTTGTACGTTTAGGGACTGATGACCCCGTAGTTAAGTCCCATAAGCTTAACAAACAATTGAATAAACAGCAATATCCATTGCAAAACAGAAACAAAAGGTTCTTCTTTAAAATGTAAGTGAATCTGTTACTTCTTTAAATGGCGACAGTAGCAGTAATTGCAGTTCAAAGACAAAAAAGTTTATACTATTCCAGCCTTTTCAAAAGCTATATTTAGCATGTTGCTAAACTGTTTTTTCTCATCAATAGTGCGTATGTTTCTCCATCTCGCAGTGTTCATGTACGATTGAAAACTTAATGGGATTGTCTTCTGCAGGTCCGTGGAATATATAGTTTACATAATTACCGAGAAGCCACATAATTGTATTGTTCTTTGTTTTCGGGTAATAGCTTCTTTCCGGCCACATTATAATTTCTGAAGTGTAACTAGTTTCGGAGGTTCTTGATAGCAATGCTATTCGTTTCCTCACTCAATTCCAGTTATCGATATGTCCGCTACAAGTGAATCTATGGATTATGGTGTCCAGTCGTCCACATTTTCTGCACTTGTCTGTATCACTTTTTCCGATGCGATGTAGCTTTTCTTTCGTTGCTATCGTCTGGTTGACGACTTTGTACCAGGTGGACGCAACCTCTGACGTGTGGATTTAAGGCTGATGTTTTTCCACACTGTCAACCAGTTTCTATGTGGAAACCTTAGCATAATACTGTTTGGCTTATCTTTATTGCCATATCTGTAGGATTTGGTTTGAAGTTAAAGTCGTAGATGGTACACGACTTTCTTTTAAGTAACTGTACTCCAGGTAAAACAGACTGATATGTTTCAGACGGAAGTTATGATTGCTGATATCTATCGGCGGATTCATGCTCTTTGGTTGCAGTATTTGAGTTTTTCTGTAATATTACTGTAGTTGCCATGTATTAATCTTTCTGTTCGTCTAAGGTATAAAGCAGTTGCTTTCCTATGAATATCAGTGAGTGAGAGTCCTCCAGTCAATCTTGGTTTTGTTAATGTTTCGGGTGTGAGCTTAAAAATGTTTCCTCTCCACACGTACCTGGCTGCTAACTGCATTACTTTATTTGCCTGTACTTTTGGAATCGGGAAAATCCGAGCCACATAGTATGCCTTGGACAATAGATAGGTGTTGACAATCCTCACGGCTCCAATAACGTTTAGTGATCGCCAGGTTGCTTCTAAAGTAGTCCCTTGCATTTTGTTAACTGTCGCTCTCCAGTTCAGGGCCGCCATTTTAATGGACATTTATCAACGATGATCCCTAAAGTTTTGTGTTGTGCGATGGTTTGTGCCCATGGCACGGCTACGTCGTCGAACCCTCTGATATTTACTAATTTACACTTTCCCGTGTTAATTTTTGCACCTGAAACGACACAGTAGGTGTCCAAGTCCTCTTTTAGGCTTGTGACCTCATCTACTGTTCTTAGTAGCACTCCCACGTCATCAGCATACGCCCCTGTAGTGAATTTAACACCCGAAAGTTGTAACCCAGAGAGTTTCGTGGTAACCCTTTTGAGTATTGGCTCCAAGGAGAGCACATACAGCAGCATAGAGAGAGGACTGCCCTGTGGGACCCCCCCCCCCCCCTTTCAATGCTTATAGCCCCAGTTAATTGCCCATTGACAGCTATTTTAGTCGTTATCCCTGTAATCAAATTTCTTACCACTTTTAAACTTTCTTCCAGGCCTACTTCCTTCATTACTTTTTCCAGGTATGTGTGATTTACCCGATCAAACGCTTTATTAAAATCTATAAAACTAGTGCACACTTTATATTTGTAACGGAGGCTATGGATATGACATCTCTGTAGGCAAAATTGTGTTCATGACAGTTCGTGTAGGGAAACAGGATTGGTGTTTTCCAATAATTTTACTTATGGGAAGACTCATTCTACTGGTAACTGCCCGGGCGATGGTTTTATAATCAAAATTCAGCAAAGTAATAGGCCTGCAGTTGTCGATGCATTTTCGTCCCTTGTTTTTTGGAACTAAAACAATTTTCCCTTCCTTAAACTCTTTAGGAACTACGTCACCTTTTAATATTACGTTTAAAACATCCGTAAAAGTTGGTCCTATAAGGTGCCAAAATTTATAATAAAATTCTTTTGGCAACCCATTTGTTGGGCGGCGACCTTGAAATGAGATCTAAAACTTCACGTTCTGTAAACGCAGTTAATATGTCACTGTTATCATCAGAATTGATTTCCGGATTAAGTACTGGAAAAAATTCACCTACTACACCCTCATCAACATGTTCCAGAGAATACAATTATCTATAATGTTGATGTATTTCCTGTACTATGTCGTTTTTATTTACGAGCAGTCTACCATTTGACGTCAATAGCTCGTCAACGAACGCCCGTCTTCGGTTGGTATTACGTTTAATTAAATGGTACAGAGACGTCATCTCTTACACTACCAGAGACCGTGATTTGGACTTTATTTTCAGACCCTCTGTTTGCGCTTCATACTAAGTAATTTTGCTTTGATGCTCTTCATTTGTTGGAAGTGCGTTCCATTGTTGTCAGATTTATCATAGAGCTCTCTTAATACATAATAATAAAATTCTGTGGTGTTTTTTATTTCCCTAGCTTTTTGTCTGCCGCAGTGTATCACACACTGGCGAAGTTTTCGTTTTGCGTGATTTGTCCACCAGTCTACTTTGGATTGATAGCGGCTGAGTGATCTGAGACAAACGTTCCATGTGTCCCTGACGTCGTCTTCTAATTCTGTCTTGTAAGAGCGAAATATTAAGCATCCATTGTGATCTATATAGTTTGGTGGGCTGTTTTTCGAGAATAAGTGTTACAGCAAGCGCACAATGGTCAAAATACTGCAGGGATTACTTGGATTACTTCCGCGGCGCGAAGCCTGTCACTAATGTTACCCGTCACATATAGTCGGTCAAGGCGGCTGCATGAGTGGGCAGTGAAGTAGATGAATCTCACCAGTGTGTGGGATATTTCACTTCCCACGCGTCCTGCAGCTTTATATGTTTTACAAGTTCGTGCAGCTCTTTACAGTAATTGAAATGAGAATGCTGATCTTTCGCATGTAAAACCCAATTAGTCTCCACCTAACAATATGTATTGCGGGTTTTTCCTTAGAAGGTAGATAATATCCTCCTTGAAATATATAGAACGTTCAGTTTTATTAGAATTCCCCGACGGAGCGTATAAATTAACCACGGTGACATTATACAAATTAAAACGTATACCTCGACCGGATTCCAATTTTTCAATCTCTTGAAATGGAATACCGTCTTTAATTAAAACTGCAGTACCGGTACTGTTCTCCAGGGCTATGTTTTCTATGGTGTTGAAGCCCTATATACGGAGGTTCGTTGTTAATTTTGTGTCCCTGCCTCGTCGCCGCGTTTGTGTCGTTTCTGTCGTAGGTGTCAAAAAAAATGCTACACTTTGATCTTAGCCAAAAGGCCGAGAAGCGATCGTAGGTGTCGGTGGCAGAGTAGAAAGACTGACACAGGAATAAAGGATGCACGCTTGTGCAGGTAGGTGACCAGCCAGTGGGACAGCAGAAACTAGAAACACTACAGTAAATTAGAACGAGATATATATTTCTTAGAGACTTAGTAATACTTAACTTTTACATCATTACTGCAGAATGCTGATACATAGTTGAGCTAGAGGCCTGCCTAGTGATGGTTCCTAGTGCCTGTCCGATAGCAAAGTCTTAACTGGTGCCTATCTGATTCCGAAGTGCTAACTGGTGCCTATCTCAGTCCCAAGTGAAGATGTCGTTCAGTGGTGGCCACGAGCGGAGTTGTAACAGAGGGCGCTCGTGGCTGACGTCGTAAGAACGCCGCGCCGTGCGTGCATGGCGGCGCGCGGCGAAAGTAGGTGGCGCGCACTTCATACTTGTGAAGGACCCACGCCTCCGGCCAGAAGGAGCAGGTCATCTGCTGAGGTGCTTGGCCCAAGCTGGGAGGGCCCGCAAGATCTCGGAGTCCTCCTCGGTGACCCTGTCATCTGCGGCGGCGACAGCGGCGGCGACGAGTGCGTCTGAGATGCGTCGACGCCCATGGGATCTCGTAGTCGGGGGACGCTGTGCCCGGCGGCGAACGATGTGGCTGTGCTCCCTGGCGGTGAACTGGGTCTGGAATCAAGAAACCAGAGACAGGATCGCGCGGCCTGTGCAAGCGCAATTGGTTTGCGTGGCGCCGCAGCTCCGACCCTGTGGACGAACGTACAACATACATATTGCGACCCAGCACGCGCTGAATAGTGCCCGCCAACCATCTTGTACGTCCAGCAAACACCTTGTACAGCACCGGCGTAGAAACCTGAAAACGCGAAGCTCCATACGAACCGACTCGGTGCGTGGCAGGCTGCAGCAGGTGAAGGAGACTTGGGTGACGGCGGCCGTGTAGCAGCTCGGCCAGAGACGGGCCGTCACGTGGCATGTACCGATACGTAGACAGGAAAATTTGAAGAGCTTGCTGCCTGGAGTACTGACCTTTCATCTTTTCCATATGAGACTTGAATGTTCGAACGAAACGTTCTGCTTCACCATTGGACTGAGGGTGAAAAGGTGCGGTGGTCATATGTGAATGCCATTCACACGACAAAACTGTTGAAATTCCGCACTAACAAACACAGGTCCATTGTACCTGACGATAGTTTCAGGCAAACCTTCGATGCAAAACACTGATGTTAAGGCACTGATTGTACTAGATGCCGTCGTGGAGTTCATGGCAATCACAAAAGGAAACTTGCTGAAAGCGTCTACAACGATTAACCAGCGCGTATTCCAGAAAGGTCCGGCAAAGTCAATATGTAAACGTTGCCATGGTCCCTTGGGGCGTGGCCAGTCTGAGAAACGCTGTGGAGGAGCCGCCTGATGCTCCGCACAAACTGTACACTGTGATGTCATGCTCTCTATCTGAGCGTCCATACCAGCCCAGGTACAATGACGTCTGGCCAGTTGCTTTGTCCTAACAATACCTCAATGTCCTTGATGTAGGAGGCGTAACACTTCTCGTTGCAGGGAACGAGGAACAATCACTCTTGCTTGGTCGTCGTCGGTCTGCAACAACTGAACACCCTGACTTAAAGACAATGCATGACGTTGTGCAAAATAACGTCTAACCAGAGGCCGTTCAATGTCTTTGGCTCTGGTAGGCCACCCTGAGCGAACAAAAAGTGCTACCACACTTAGGTCTGCATCCGCAGCTGTTTCCTGTGCAACCCGACGAGAGTTCAAAGGGAAGTCTGCGACAGCGGAAGCATCTCTGGAGTCTATCTGACAACATGCCATTTCTGAAGAATCAAACGACACATCGTGGCTAACCGGAAGTCGGGAAAGTGTGTCCGCGTTGGCATGTTTAGTGGTAGGTCGGTACAAAATCTCATAATGATAATTAGACAGTATCAAGGATCATCTCTGAAGTTCTTGTGCCGTTCGTGGCGGAATTGGCTTTGTGGGTGAGAACAACGACGTGAGAGGCTTGTGGTCTGTCAACAAATAAACTTTTCTGCCGTAGTGATAATGATGAAACTTTGTGACGCCGTAAATGATTGCTAAGGACTCCTTTTCTATCTGACTGTAATTCTGTTGCGTTTCCGTCAGTAGCTTGTATGCAAAGGCAATAGGTCGATCGTGACATCCAATACGATGCGATAATACTGCGCCCAGACCATATGACGAGGCATCCACAGCTAGCACTACAGGCTTCTGTGGGTCAAAGGGAATCAAACATGCATCACTGAGTAGTGCAGACTTCAATTTGTCAAAGGCAAACTGGCAATCTTTAGACCATACAAAAGGAACATTCTTCCTACGTAAGCGATGCAGTGGAGCTGCAATTTGAGAGGCATTGGGAATAAATCTGAAACAATACTTCAGCTTTCCCATTACTGCTTGCAATTCCTGCACATTCTTAGGAGGAGGCAAGTCTTTGATCGCTTGAAGATGTGACTGTAAGGGATGGATTCCTTGGGCATTAATAACATGGCCTAGGTACTCTATTTCAGTTTGAAGAAACGAACACTTTTCTTTATTGCAACGTAGACCTGCTGCAGTCAACACTTTCAAAAAAACACTCCATGTTTGATAAATGTTCTTTAACTGTGCGTCCCAAGACCACAATATCATCTAAATAGTTCGAGCAACACGATACAGAAACTGTCAGCTGTTCCAAAAAAACGCTGAAAAATAGCGGGGGTGGAAAAACTGCCAAAGGGTAGGCGTTGAAATTGAAAAAGGCCCATGTGAGTATTAATGAATAAAAACTTTTTTCACTCGTCAGCAAGCGGAATCTGTAAGTATGCCTCTGCTAAATCAATCTTAGAAAAGAAGCGAGACTGTCCTAATCTGCCCATCAGTTCCTCAGGTCTGGGCAGAGAGGGTATGTGTCTACAATTGTTTGACTGTTCAAATCAACAGTGAAGTCCGCACAGAGACGACGTTTTCCCGACGGCTTGGGTAAAATTACTAAAGGCGAGGCCCACTGACTCGCAGAAACAGGGGAAATCACCCCACTATCATGCCAACGTTTAAGTTCGTTTGCAACTTTATCACGAATTGCGATAGACACTGGTCTAGCTTTACGAAATTTTGGTACAGCAGATTCTTTCAAAGTTACATGTGCCGCGAAGTCTTTTGCGCAACCTAGTTCCGGCGAAAACAAATCACTGTATTTTTCACACAATGCACTGATTTTGTCCTGAATCACTACTGACGAAATTTGCAGTACATATCTTTGAATTGATAAGCCAAAAAAGTCAAATGCAAAAAATGTCAAATGTAAATCTATCGGACCAAACTGCGTGGTCATCAGTCCGTAGCTTACAAACTACTTACGCCTAGGTAAACTAACCTACACACACACACACACACACACACACACACACACACACACACACACACACACACACACACACACACACTCCCATGCCCCAGGGAGGACTCGAACCTCCACGGCGAGCAACCGCGCGCTCTGCAGCGAGACGCTTTAGACCGCTCGGCTACTCCATCGCGGCAGTCAAATGCATCTAGTCTAAAAATGTCCTGTGTAGATTTGGCCTGAAGAACAACAAAAGCAACTGTTTTTGTTACACCTTGAAAAGAGGCGGGCAGGCTACACGTTACTAGCACGGGAATATTTTGACCTGTGTACGCAGTGAGCACTTGTTGAGACGGCGACAGTTTTGGCGAACCCAGAAATTCATAAGTGTCTTTATTCATTAATATGACAGCGGAACCAGTGTCGAGCTGAAATTGCACAGTCTTATTTTCTATGGAAAGAGTCACAAAGTTTTTTCCTTGTGGCGCTCAACAGGTGCGCGAATGTGGGCAATGTCTGATACACCGTGTTTGCTGCGCTTGTGCATGTGCGGGCTGCGTACGGGAGGAAGCGGCGCAGGATCGGCACACAGTGGATGAACAACACTGTCACTAGATGGCACTACTGCCGGATCGGCGTCCGCGCAATGCGAGGCTACTGCACTAAAATTACTTTGAGTATCTACATAAAGTCTACTGTCACTAGCTACACAGTACTGGACACTATTACAATGAGAAGTTGCATAAGGCACTAGGTTCACTACAGTATTGCACTGTACATAGTCATTTTGCTTGTCCCGAACCCTTTTCCGTTGCACAGAATTACGCGCTGGAATTAGTGCTACGTGGCTCACTACATAGTTGTGCAGTATGCGCAGTAATGTCTTGCAATTGAAATTCCAGGAAAGCACTGTTCAATTCCACAGCGTGTATGACATTCACTGCATGCACTGCACTCGCACTTTGCGAAGCACTGTTTCTAACGTTACTGTTCTTTGAATTTACACTCTGCATACACACTGACTGAACATGTCCCAATTTGCCACATTGATAACATGTTGCGTTGCGGCTATGGCAATGCGCACCCTTGTGGCGAGATACACACTGAGGGCAAGACGAACATTTTTCTGAAATGAACGTTAGTGCCCGTTATTCAAATTACTGTTCCTAACACGGAGCGACCTTTGTGTCGCACTTGTACACTGGCTACTGTTCACTGTCTGTTCAGCACGGCCGGCAGAATCACTAGGGCTAGACTGAGAACTACGGCTAGAAAAGCGTCCGTTACGGCGCACTGAATTAACACTGTGGCTTTGCATTTCTACATCTGCTAAGTCAAAGGTATCATGCGCGTCAATAAGTTGCAGTACACTGTCTAATGAGGGGTCCGACTGTTTTTGAATTGCTGCCCTAATTCTGGGGTCCTGAATGTTCTGCGTAATCGCATCTCTTAACATCACGTCACTATAAGAAAGTCCACAAGAGCAAGTAAATTTACATTTGCGGGTTAAGCCCTTCAACTCCGTAATCCATTCCTGGTGTGACTGCTCCGCCTCGTCGCCGCTTTTGTGTCTCGTTTCCGTCGTAGGTGTCGGTGGCCGAGTAGAAAGACCGACACAGGAATAAGGGATGCACGCTTGTGCAGGTAGGTGACCAGCCAGTGGGGCAGCAGAAACTAGAAACACTAGAGTAAATTAGAACGAGATATATATTTCTTAGAGACTTAGTAATACTTAACTTTTACATAGCTCAGTACTGCAGAATGCTGATACATAGTTAAGCTAGAGGCCTGCCTAGTGATGGTTCCTAGTGCCTGTCCAATAGCAAAGTCTTAACTGGTGCCTATCTGATTCCGTAGTGCTAACTGGTTCCTATCTCAGTCCCAAGTGAACGATGTCGTTCAGTGGTGGCCACGAGCGGAGTTGCAGCAGAGGGCGCTCGTGGCTGTCGTCGTAAGAACGCCGCGCCGTGCGTGCATGGCGGCGCGCGGCGAAAGTAGGTGGCGCGCACTTTGGACTTGTGCGACACCACAGTTAACACCTCCTGTAACAGCAAAATATCGGCTTCAGATTCGTAAACAAACTGTTTGAAGGCCGCGAGTGTCAGGTCAGAGGTGATTCTACTGATGTTCAGGGTTATACCTGCATCTAACTAATCCAGAAAAGCATTACTTTTTAACTTTCCCCCTACCGCGTCCGCGTCCCAATCCTTTGATGCTTTGCCACTTGTTTTCTTAGTATCAGTCTTGTATTGAGTCAGTTTTTATTTTTCTTTCGCGCAGCGTTCGGTTTCGGCTGTACTTTACTCCTACGCCTGCCACTGCTGGTGAAATCCACAGCAGAAGGCGAGGTGGGCGGCTCGCTGCAGACGTCCAGCTCCATATCAGAGTGCGACAGTTGGCGGGCCACCGCAGCGACAGGCTGCGGCCTCGCCGGCTCGCCATTTCCTGCTTCGCTTTCCATTTCCGCGTCACTGCTTATGTTTACGTCCGCTCTGTTTTGGACGCTGCTCTGACTTGGCGCAGTTTGTATATTGACAACAGTATCACAGTCCGGGTTGTTTATTATCAGTGGTTCGGTTTGTTGCTCTCCACTAACAACAGTGTCGGGTTTGTCTGGTGTCCCTAGGGCTACGTGCTGTATTTCTTCTACTGATGTTTGCAGCACGGGTGATGGAATTTCTTCCCGTTGCTGCGGCTCGGATCCGATACTAGAACTGTTTGAAATCTCTTTGTCCGTACCGGGTGTAGGAACTTCAGTTTCTAACACGGTGTTAACGGTGCTTTTCCTGTTATCCTGTGACGAATATTCGAATTTGTCATCCACACTACTTTCGTCAGAGGTCCGTCTTCGTTTGTTAGTTATGGACTGGGTTACAACTGGGGTAATAACTGTAGTGGGCACCTGATCTACGTTTACGTTTGGTGTCAGTGGTGGAAAGTCTGCCGGGACGACAGGTGGTTGCTCGGAAAAACTGCTACTGGGTGTTGGTTCATCAACTTCCCGAGTGGGTGCTACTAATTCAGCTAACATCAGTTTTTTGCGTTGCTGCAAGTTGTTTCTTAATATAACCGGTTTTTTCGGGCAATCCTGACGCATATGTCCGCTTTGGTTACAGATGTAACACGTTTCTTCCTGACCAGAATATGTCACATGAGCCCTGTACCCACAGACAGTGATATGAGAGGGAATATTAGTTCTAACGTGCATTTCTACTGATCTTATACCACTGCAACACTGAAGTTTGTTGATTTGACCAGCGCTCGTTTCTAATTTTTAATATCGCCATAACATAACACCTCTCTAAGATAACAATTTTCTACTTCTGGCGGCAAATTGAAAACGCGAACATTCTTATATTCAATACCGGCATTAGATATGGAAACTGTACTCACCGTTGAGTCTCGATGTCGAAATTGAGCAGATGTTCCGTGTTTCATCAGGATTTTGTCTAGTTGAACGGGTTCCAGTAACTTGACGTAAAAGCAGTATTCATCCGAATCGTAATAAGCGGTATGTACATGTTCAGAGACGATTCCAAAAACACCGATCCAATCATGAACTTCTACCGAAGAAGGTTGCTTATTCCTGGTTGCCTTATCAAACTCGACACGCAGAGTGCACTTCCTGGGGACCTTCTTTTACATATTTACGGTTTTAGCAGCCGAGACCGCTAACATTTACACAACACACGCACCAGAACACTAAGTGACGATACTGCACAACAAGTTAACACTTAACACGAAATAAAGAGCTGTTCGCGACATTTGAACGCTTTAAACTGTGAGAAAACTCCCGGACGTCCTCACGCTACCGTGTCTCAAGCGCCACTGAGTGAATAAGAGTTCACATTAATCAAATTTTCAAATGTTCATTCAAATGTTCAAATGTTTGTATAGTCCATGGGACTTAACTACGGGGTCATCAGTCCCTAAACTTACAAACTACTTATGAACTAACTAAGACTAAGGACGGCACAAATATCCATGCCCGAGGGGGGATTCGAACCCCCGAGCGTAGTGGCCGTGCAGACCGTGACTGGAGCGCCTCAATCCCCTCGGCCACCGCGGCCGGCTCACATTAACCGGCTTATGTCGGATTATCTGTTAAGTTAAATGGCTAAAAGGGTATACTTAATTCTAATAAAATCAGCTATAGGAAACTGGGTAAATGGGCTCTGAACTGTCACATTTAAATGTTACGCCCCTTAAACTGTGTGAAAAATGTAGCTTCTAAGTACAATCCAGGATAATTTTGTTAAATAACTTTATATGACTATGTAAATAAAGTAAAATTAAAAAAAAGCAAACAAACACACGTGACGAAATTAATTCCTTAAGCAGTGATTTCTACCACCAGCCTCTAGTATTCGGTGAAGCGTGTAAGGTAACAAAATATATTCCATCCTGTTATAATTAGAGATGAGTTATCAATTAATGAGAACCAGATAGTAATGAACCATAATTTATGACAAGTTGGAATCACTACATATCCAACAATTAAAAAAAAAGTGTGTAGCTGGGACATAACAAATGTTCGAACTACTATATAACATTAAAAACAAAAAATATTGCTAATCATAGGTAATACCAGTAAATTATTTTTATTATGAAAATGTGTGTGTGGATGTGATAAATGCTTAATTTAGTGGTGTCTGCATTAGTTGCAGATAAAGATTTCAGTTATGATAGAAGCAAGTGGGTTTCTCAGAGCAGTTTGCTCATACAAGACTATAAGGTGATAGGTATTTTCACAATAATTGATTTTGAGTTCTCTCTTGGGAAGCATTCAAATATATAATGATTAAGATGATATTCCTTCAATCCTCGAGGGCAATTATACAGTAATATTAAAGATTTTTCCTCGTTTAAAGTGATAATATGTTTATTTGTAAGAAAAGTGTCAATTTTTACATTGGTATTCATAGCAGATAGGAATTTAAAAGGAAAATTTCCTAATATATTTCTTACTAATTATAGAAAACCAATTTTTTTTAGATAACATGGTTAAAACGGGTGTCTATTTGTGAAATATTTCCTTCAATGTAATAAGGAAATTATCAAGCAGAACAATATTACTAGGATTCTGTATTGTAATGTTTCGAAAGCTGTCGATTCATGTAATCCATATACTTATATTCCCATTAGCAGTTCTTTTGCATTTACCGCGATTTCGCAAGCGTTAGTTGTGAGAAAACACAAGCATATAATAGGTGGACCACTGCTGACGTTAACCCAAGTAAGTTGCTGTAAACGAATTGCTGCTCAAATGTTTGTATAGCTTATGGGATTTAACTACGGGGTCATCAGTCCCTAAACTTACAAACTACTTATGAACTAAGGCTAAGGACGGCACAAATATCCATGCCCGAAGGGGGATTCGAATCCCCGACCGTAGCGGCCGTGCAGACCGTGACTTAAGCGCCTTAGTCCCCTCGCCACCGCGGCCGGCGGAATTGCTGCTTTTAGTGTAATATTTGGACCAATTTCTAGATGTCAGAAAATTGGTGATTCTGTTGGTGTGTGAAGCAGATAAACAGTCTGAGTACATCGATAAGTGAAAACGTATATTTTGTGAGGAACGAAATATAATTCAGATAAGATTGTCATCGGGTACAGCTATCTATGGTTATTCTATATTGTTAACTTTTCACGTGAACACTTAGATACTGCCATGTGGGGCACATTGTGATACATATTAAGATCAGACTGTCGAATTAGAACAGCGATCTGAGGAGTATTGTTATCCTGATTGTGACATATTTTGTGAAGCGATGGAACTGATCAGAATATAGTTATCGTAAACCATACTACGCCATATAATAAGTGATTGTGTTTAATTTAGAATTGAATTTCGAAAACGAATGGGAATATAGACCAAAATGGGAGAGATCTTTTTCGATTAAACTTTCAGCATAAAATTTAATATTAGTAGATTATTGGCTTAACCATGTGTCTTACGCTTAGGCGGGGGGCTATGTAGTGATTCAGAATATATTTTAGAAGTCACTACCGGCCTTTGCAGCATTAACGATGCATGGTGAGTGTCTTGTTTTATATGAATTTTAATGTAGGTAGTATTTTTTTTACATATGTTTCTGTCAAAAAAAAATTTTTTTTTTCTGTTTCATGAGCGGTACGGCAGCAACGTGGCCGCGAAAGGCGTTTTCGTAGCCGTTGGCAGTTTTCAACACAACCGGACTATACTGCATCACGGTCGGCGGCTTCTGGTTGGAAGAAGACACCTGGAGCGCAGAGTTTCTTCCGTGGACAATGTATTTTTGTTTTTTAACAGTGGACAGATATGCAATCTGATTTGTAAAAAGTTAGTTCTTGGCTTACCTTTGAATGGTTACTGTAATCATGTGTGTTTCGTAAGTAATAAAAACTGTGAAAGAAGTGTTTAATGGAAAATTTGCTGGTTCTGTATTTTATGAATTTCGCGAGGATCATACTGGAAAGTTTTCACGCTACAGCAAAAACTAATTGAACATTTAGTGATGGAAAGTATGTGATATGATCTTTGCAGGTAAATTATTACGTTGTTAAATGTGACACTCTTAAAAGATATTTTTTGGTGGATTTGACTTTTGTTTTTGGATTCAGTTACAATACAGATTCTAACGTCAGACTTTGTTTTATTTCAAATGGGCTTGGTAATTATTTAGATTCAATGGTGCCAGGATTTTATGAGTGATATAACGGCTGGGCTAGATATATTTCTACTTTCATCTCTGGTTTGGTGAAAAAGTTAAAACTTGTAAAAGATAGTGTTATCGAGTGAACGGATTCGTAGAGGATCAGAAAGGTTAGCAGACTAACTTTACGTAATAATTTTTAAAGTTAATATTCAACAGAAAAGGATAGTATTAATTTTCATTCTGAATTTACGTTCCAGAGGTAACAATTACTAATGGAGGGACAAGCTATAATCTCTGGTTAAGAGAAATTACATATTTGCATCATGACTTAACTTACATAAACTTGAAGGACATTAATCATCCATTTAATCGAAAGGAATTATTTAATGTATTATTTTTAAAAATTTATCCCGTCTGTTAGACGTCGATTAGCTCTATAAAAGAATTCAGTGAAATGAGACCTTTGAGTGTGGACATAGCAACAAGGGAATGGAGTATATACAGCAGTCTTTGGGGACACCTATGAGAAGCAGATACAAAAATATTCATCTCACATTCTGTTCAGTTTAAACTGATTCGAAACTGCTAATAAAAAAAAAAAGTATTTCGGATGCAGCAGAAGTATGATCCGTCACGTAACGTTAACTATTGAACTTTATAATAATAATTAAGCAGTGCATCAATGTAGCGAGTGGGTTACGGATTGTATCACTATAACCTGTATGTACTCTTTCCACCCTTCAGCTTTCCCTTCTTTTCGGAGAACTAGTATTCTGAGTTCTTGGTATTCGTAGAGCTGCTTTTCTTGTCCTCAAATGTCTCTTATTTTCCTGTAGGCAGTATCTACTTTCCCCTTGTTGTACATTCTTCTACAGATTTGCATTCGGCTTCTAGCCACACCTGCTTAGCCATTTTACACTTCCTGTCAATCTCATTTCTTAGTCGTCTGTACTCCATTTTGCCTGTTCCATTTACTGCATTTTTATATTTTCTCCTTTCATCAATTAAATTTAGTATTTCCTGTGATATCCAAGGACTTTTTGTAGGTCTTGCCTTTCTACCTATTTTGTCCTCGGCTGCCTTCACTGTTTCATCTCTCAATGCTACCCATTCCTCTTCTACTGCTTTATATCCCCCCGTTTCTGTCAACTGTTGCCTAAAGCTCCCTCTGTAATTCTTGAGAACTTCAGATTCCCTCAATTTATCCAAGTCCCATCTCCTTATTTTTCTACCTTTTTGCAGTTTTTTCAGTTTCATCCTACAGTTCATGACCAATAAGTTATGGTCAGTCTATATCTGCACATGGGTATGTCTTTCTTACCATTATAAAATCTATCTGGTACCTTCCGGTGTCTCCTGGTCTCTTCCACGTATACAACCTCCTTCGTGATTCTTAAACCAGGTGTTTGTTAGGATTTAATTATGTTCCGTGCAAAATTCTTCCAGGCGGCTTCCTCTTTCATTCCTTTTTCCCAGTCTACATCTACATGGGACACTCTGCAAATCACATTTAAGTGCCTGGCAGAGGGTCCATATTCACATATTATTTTTCCTTTCCTTCCGTTTCCTTCTACCGAATTCTAGTCTCCCATCACAATTGAATTTTTCTCTCCCTTAATTGTCTGAATAATTTCCTTTACCTCCTCATAAATTTCTTCGATTTCATCAACATCGGCAGAGCTAGTTGGTGTATAAACCTGTACCATTGTGGTCGATGTTGGCTTCGTATCTATCTTGACTACGATAATGCGATCACTGCGCTGTTCATAGTAGCTTGCCCGCACTCCTATTTTCTTATTCATTGTTAGACATACTCCTGTAATACTACCAACTGACTTCCATATACTTAAACTAATACTCGATGTTAACAAATTTCTCTTTTCCAAAGCGATTTTCTTCCCACTGCCGTTCTGCATTCTATATCTTCTGTACGGCCCAAGTAACAAAACTCCTACAACCTTTATTTTTTCGTTACCTAATCAAATTCTTTCAGCATAGCCTGATTTTCTGAGATTGCATTCCATTACCCTTGTTTTGCTCTTGTTAATATTCATCTTGTAAGCACTTTTTAACACACTGTCCATCCCGTTCAACTGCTCTTACAGGTCCTTCGCTGTCTCTGACAAAATTACATTTTCATCGGCAAAACGCAATGTTTTTATTTCTGTTTCATATAATTTTAAATGTTTTCTAAGGTAGATTCAAATGTTCAAATATTTATAAATCTATTGAAGTGGATTGTAGTGGTCATCATTCCCTTGACTTACAAGCTACATAAAGTAACTTAGACTATAAAAAAGACGCACCTCCATGCCCGATGGAGAACTAGCCCTCCGGTGCGAGCGACAGCCCTCTACGTAGCGTGACGCCTTAAATCATACGGGCATTCCGCGCGGTCCTAAAGTAAGTGATGCAGTACTGTCGCGTGGTGTATTTTCCTGCCAGTTGTGCTAAGAAATAAGAGATTCAGCAGCCTTTCCTTATGTTAGTCGGCTGAAATAATTTCGTATATTGTAAGATGTCAAATAAAGGGAAATATTAATTGATACGCATAAGTAATTCAACAGATTTCATTTTCACAAATATTTTCAAAGTACAAAATAATTTAGTGTAAAATTATACGTTGTGGAATGATTTCGTTGCCAGTAACACGTGAAAACATTTCTAATTTAACGATTTTCTATTTCATTTTATCTCGAAAAACTAAGTAGGAAATAAACTAGAAATACATTGAAACTTCCTGGCAGATTAAAATTGTGTGCCGGAACCGGGACTCGAACCTGGGACCTTTGCCTTTCGCGGGCAAGCGCACTACCGACTGTGTTATCCCAACACGACTCACGATGCCGGCTCACAACTTCACTTCCGCCAGTACCTCGCCTCCTACTTTTCAAACTTCACAGAAGCTCTCCTGCGAACCATGCATTTTAAAAATACATTGGTTTTGTAAATAAAAACACCTCCTTCCTGTAATGTGTTTTTTAAGATTCGTGACGTGCTTAGCCCCTTTAGAATAAGGAATCTTAACACTTTGTTACATACTTAGTTTATAGGACTGTATATTGTAATCTCTAATAAGGATTAATTCGGTAACGTTTAATATGTCTTTTGCAATACATTTCAGTGCACTGCAGGAGCCACAAAACGAAGAGGGTGGGCATGCAGTCGATGGAATTGTGAACCCTGGCGTGGTAATCATTTGGCAGGGTGCACAATTCTGTCTGCCGCTACCCATAAAGACATCTTCCAGCCGTCGACATACCTTCTATGATCATAATGAACCTAAGCTTATTTAATTTATTTATCTAATATTTTGATAATGTTTTGGTGCATCGGTATTGGGAGATCATTTATTACTTTAACTATAGGCTTATTCATCCCATATATTGTGTCAGTGGAGACTGATTTCTGTCCAAGGCAGTTTATCACGTTACGGGGGGGAGGGGGGGGGGGCCGCGTCACGGAAATGTTGCACGAATTGGGGTGGAAATCATTAAAAGAAAGACGTTATTCAGTGCGGCGTGATCTGTTTGTGAAGTTTCAATCACCGACTTTTACTTCTAAATGTGAAAATATTTTGCTAGCACCCACCTACTTAGGAAGACATGACCATCCCAATAAAATAAGAGAAATCAGATCGAAAACGGAACGATTTAGGTGTTCTTTCTTCCCGCGCGCTATTAGAGAATGGAACGGTAAAGTTATGAAAGTGGTTAATGAACCCTCTGCCAGGCACTTAAATGTGATTTGCAGAGTATCTATGGAGATGTAGATTTACTGGCGTCAGAGCTGCGGCCGTTGGTCGTTGCCACTGCCAAACAGATTACAGATGAGGACAGGTGCTTGGAACACACATTGTAGGACCACATTGGTCAGCTGGTTTTCACTCAGAGGAACGCACCTCTCAATGGTTGGGAGTTGTGGAGCCGCCGGTCCTACCTACTAAATGTACGGCGAGTGTGGCTTTGGGTGGGGGCGATCTCTGTTGCGCGTTCTTCGGAATCTATCTGCAAATTCTGAATGCAGGTGCCCACGTGATTGACGCCAGCATTGAGCAGATAATTTCGGTGTAGCACCGTGATGTCATATTCTCGTTGCGTCTTTTCACCAGCCCTCCTTAGAGACTTGTGTATGGATCCAAAAATAGTAGTGGACGGCTGACAATAAGGCATACGGTTTCTCGTTGGTTCAAAACCACCGTCAGAATTTCATTATAGATGATATTTTGGCAGATCGTTCTTCCGTGAGAACGCCGGTAGCGTCAGGGCCCAACCAGAGAAGAAACATGGGACGCCCTTGATATGCTCTGTCTTGTGTTATGGGCAGCTGAAGTAATCTATCTTTTGGACGAGATAAGGCATTGGTCGTCGCTCAGAATGCTTGATAAATTTGATCCTGCGTTCACAAGGGGCAGTTTTCTTGCTCTGGAGAGAGAGAGAGAGAGAGAGAGAGAGAGAGAGAGAGAGAGAGAGAGAGAGAGAGTGTGTTTGGAGAGGTGGTTGTGTTTGTTGCTTGCGAGCAATGGTGGAGAACAGTCTCTCTCTTCAGCTTTACCTTGGACGTTGCCTCTTTGTACTGGTAGAGAGATCACTTCTCTGCTCCAGTGGATTCCCAACTTTTAATTACTTCGTTGCACTTCCACGAGGGCTTGGAGTAGCCTTCGGACTTTGGTTCGAAATTGTAACTGGTACTCTGAGCCTGCGTCTGGCGAGAATAGGGTCAGCCTGTCCTACATTAGTCGCACCGACGCACTAATCGCGGTCTGTTCTCAGTTCTGGTGTCACCTATGCACCCAGCGTTAACTTGTAGAAACACACTAGCTGATTGAGCAAGACATAGCCGAACTTAAGAGACCGTAGACACTGCGGCCTATCGAGGTCACAGCGGTCGATAGCAGTTTTCCGCTCCCAGAATAAGGAGCAGACCATAAATGTCATGACCGCTGATTTCAGTTTCGAGTGAGCAGCCTGACCCACGCTTGCAGGGACAGTGTCGACGAGCAGTACGCAGTATATGGCAAAGTAGCGCCTACACACGATAGAGAGAAAAAGCTTTACACACACGACCTCATTGTTCAGTGAGTTTATCTTTAGAGACTGTGAAATTCACTCCTCTGACAATGCTCATGTTCCAGAGAACAAATTCAACAGTTTCAGTCGGATGCTTAGTAATGGTTATAAAATTATAATCGGTTGTTGTCGACATCTTGCCAGTCAGTTACGAATGGGAATAGTCAAATCTTCGAATATCAAAACTGTAAAGCTTTTTTTTTTTTTTTTTGTATTTTTCTTAAATGTACCTAGATTTACACATTGCTTTTTTAAATATAGTAAATCGGGATTTATATTAAGTTCCCGGAAGACATTTGTTAGCCAGCTGGACATCATAATTTGTTTCGTTAAGGCTTAAATCCAATGATCAATAAGTTATGCTACAGTAAGTCTATAAGTACTAATATCACTGATCTACGTGTGTAGAACTGGAGTGACATCCACTCCCTGTATATAATGTCTCTTGTGTATTAAAATACGCCGAATCACCTCAACTGAAGCCTCCAGCCTGGACGTTTCATGCGCCCCAACTTCCTTTTGACACAAGCAGAAGCAAAGGAATGTACAGTAATGAAACCAACAGCATCTAAATTGACATCATAACCTAAGGTACATTAACCTAACTGCCTGATACGCCCTGTCGTAAACTCAATCAATAGCACAAGCTAGAAAATCATCAGAAAGCTCCACGATATTATCCAAAAAGCGTACGTGTTTGAAAATAAAGTCTCTGTCAAAATCAGTTACGACCTTATCAGTAGCATAAAAGACAGACAGCCCCCATACCAGCCACAGCTAAACTTGCATCCCTTGACATAATAAACCTATACACAAACATACCTGTCAAACAATCACCATAATGAGAAGTAACGTTCTCAAACATGGTACAATGGGTAGAGCTGAAACCATAGAACTCGTAGAGATTCTGGAACTTATCACACAACTACTTTATGTTCAACAAAAAGTTTTACATTCAAGAAGATGGACTAACAATGGGCAGTAGTCTTGCAGGATTGGTAGCAAATGTATGTATATCACCTATCTTCAAAACAAGTTTTTTAAATCTCAATCTCATCTGAAAGATAATCTGCTCTATTACAAACGCTATGTTGATTACACTCTCATCCTGTTCAATGGCATAACAACAGAAATAGACAACCTAGCCGCCGAAATTAAAAAATGCACCCCAAAATATAGTTCACAGTTGAACATGAAACACCAGATGGAATCAACTATCTTAATCTAAAAATCGCTAACAAAAACCAGAAACACAAGTTCCAAATTTTCAGGAATCCAACAAAAAATGTTTCTATTCATAATCCTTCTTGAAATGAAAGACAAAAGGAAACAAACATAATAAAATCAGTTGCCGCCAGCAATGGGTACAGTCCTGCTGTCATTGATAATTCTATCAACAAAAACAAAACAACCAATTTCTGAACACACACCCAAAAGAAAAAAACATATTTATAAACCTTCCTTTGCTAGGAAAGGTTTCATATCAAATTGCAAACCTCTTGAAGAAATATGAAATAAAAATAAGTTTCTCCAAAAACCAAAATACAAAATAAAATCATCCGGAACACAAAAACCAAAACACATCAATTTAAAATCTCTGGTGTCTATAAACTAACTTGCAACTCATGCCCAAACTTCTATATTGGTCAAACTGGAAGAAGCTTCACAACAAGATGTAAAGAATACATAGACGCACTCCACCTCAATAACTTAAATAAATACACCTTTGCCACACACCTTGCCCAATAGGGTCATTCTGCAGACAACATTGAAAAGAACCTCCAAATACTCCATTCTGCCAACAAAGATATGGATCTTGATCTTCTTGAAGAAATTGAACTCCTCATCAACACAAATACAGCCTCCAACAAACTGCTTAATGATCAGACTGCACTAAAATACAAAATGTGCCTAGAAAAAATTTAATAATCTACTAATGTAAAGAAACTAATTCACCAAAAGCCCCTCCCTCTCGCCCCCGCCCCCTTCCCAACTTCCCCATACACCCCTCCACTCATGACAACTCTTTCATATGCTTCTGATAGGTCAAAACACTACCAAAGAACAAATGCATAATTGCCTTACCCTCATATAAATACCTATTCCTTACATTCTACATTAACAGAGTAACCATATTCCTACTGTTATTAAATCACAATAAATAGAACCTAGTCTATATTAGTATTCTAGGACACACTAGTGTATGAATAAATATCAGCAATAGTACGAATGTTATTCTTGTACTCTTAACTGACTATATACATAAATATTAAGGCAAAAAAACCTATGCAAACAACATAGACAGTATTTATTATTCACTGTTGCAGTTTAATATTGACAAAATTATTTGCCAACTGATCCACGATTGTATCATATACAAACAAAACAAACTTACCTGTACAAAGAGTGTTATATCTTCGAATGAAGGCGTTTGTAAATAACTTCAGCTATAAAAGCACAGGTTGGACGCTGGTAAAGTAGTTTTTACAGTGCAGTGTAGAGCCCAATAGTGAAAAAGTGATGTGGTATTGTCATATAAACTCAAGGAGACCCGAGAAATGAAAATTAACTATAAAAATCCGGCCATACAGTCGCAGTGTGTTGTGGTCGTCAGTTCGCAAACTGGTTTGATGCAGGTCTCCACGCTACCCTGTCCTGTGCAAGTCTCTTCGTCTGAGAATAAGTCCGACAACCTACATCATTTTGAATTTGAATCTGGTCACTGTATTCGTCCCTCGGTATCTCTCTACGATTTTTACCCCACACATTTCCCTCTAATGCTAAGCTGACGTTTCCTTGACGTCTCAGAATATGTCCCAGCAATCTATCCCTTCTCTTAGTCAGGATATGCCAGAAACTCGTTTTCTCCCCATTCGGTTAAGCACATCCTTATTAGTTACGCGATCTACCCATTTAATTTTCATAATTCGTCTGTAGCACCATATTTCAAAAGCTTCTATCAAGACATTGATCTGCTACAGGACGTGGTACCTAACAACATGGTTACCTTTATATACAGGGTGTTACAGAAAGGTACGGCCAAACTTTCAGGAAACATTCCTCACACACAAAGAAAGAAAATATGTTATGTGGACATGTGTCCGGAAACGCTTAATTTCCATGCTAGAGCTCATTTTATTACTTCACTTCAAATCACATTAATCATGGAATGGTAACACACAGCAACAGAACGTACTAGCGTGACGTTAAACACTTTGTTACAGGAAATGTTCAAAATGTCCTCCGTTAGTGAGGATACATGCATCCACCCTCCGTCACGTGGAATCCCTGATGCGCTGATGCAGCCCTGGAGAATGGCGTATTGTATCACAGCCGTCCACAATACAAGCACGAAGAGTCTCTACATTTGGTACCGGGTTTGCGTAGACAAGAGCTTTCAAATGCCCCCATAAATGAAACTCAAGAGGGTTGAGGTCAGGAGAGCGTGGAGGCCATGGAATTGGTCCGCCTCTACCAATCCATCGGTCACCGAATCTGTTGTTGAGAAGCGTATGAACATGTCGACTGAAATGTGCAGGAGCTCCATCGTACATGAACCACATGTGTCGTACTTGTAAAGCACAGGTAGAGTATCCCGTATGAAATCGTGAATACGTGCTCCAGTGAGCGTAGGTGGGAGATGAGCTCTAACATGGACATTAAGCGTTTCTGGACACATGTCTACATAACATATTTTCTTTCTTTGTGTGTGAGGAATGTTTCCTGAAAGTTTGGCCGTACCTTTTTGTAACACCCTGTATAGTCTCTCTTTCACACACACACACACACACACACACACACACACACACACACACACACACACACACACACACACACACACACACACGCGCACGCACACACACACACACACACACACACATAATCAGTCAATTACTTCAATACATATTTCAAAATTATATTAAAAATCCTGTTGAATGACGTACTTTCCATGGAAGACATTCCTTTCTACTTGGTAAAGTATTTGATGATTGCGTTTCTTCTCTCTACTGTTTTCCATAATCCTCATTCACCGGAACCTGACATCTGACACTCGCCTTTAGTAATTATAACCAAGCCGTCAGGAAAACTTCGTCTCTGTGCGGACTTTAAATCAACAGTGAACAGTCAAACAATTGTAGACACTTACCCCTGCCCAGACCTGAGGAATGGACAAATTAGGACAGTCTCGTTTCTTTTCTAAGATTGATTTAGCAGAGGCATACTTACAGATTCCGCTCGATGACGAGTCAAAAAAGTTTTTCTTCTTTAATACTCACATGGGCCTTTTTCAATTTCAACGCCTACCCTTTGGCAGTTTTTCCACCCCCGCTATTTTTCAGCGTTTTTTGGAACAGCTGACAGTTTCTGTACCGTGTTGCTCGAACTATTTAGATGATATTGTGGTCTCGGGACGCACAGTTAAAGAACATTTATCAAACATGGAGTGTTTTTTGAAAGTGTTGACTGCAGCAGGTCTACGTTGCAATAAAGCAAAGTGTTCGTTTCTTCAAACTGAAATAGAGTACTTAGGCCATGTTATTAATTCCCAAGGAATCCATCCCTTACAGTCAGATTGCCAGTTTGCCTTTGACAAATTAAAGTCTGCACTACTCAGTGATGCATGTTTGATTCCCTTTGACCCTCAGAAGCCTGTAGTGCTAGCAGTGGATGCCTCGTCCTATTGCCTTTTCATCCAAGCTACTGACGCCAACGCAACAGAATTACAGTCAGATAGAAAAGGAGGCCTTAGCAATCATTTACGGCGTAACAAAGTTTCATCATTATCACTATGGCAGAAAATTCTATTTGTTGACAGACCACAAGCCTCTCACGTCGTTGTTCTCACCCACAAAGCCAATTCCGCCACGAACGGCACAAAAACTTCAGAGATGATCCTTGATACTGTCTAATTATCATTATGAGATTTTGTACCGACCTACCACTAAACATGCCAACGCGGACACACTTTCCCGACTTCCGGTTAGCCACGATGTGTCGTTTGATTCTTCAGAAATGGCATGTTGTCAGATAGACTCCAGAGATGCTTCCGCTGTCGCAGACTTCCCTTTGAACTCTCGTCGGGTTGCACAGGAAACAGCTGCGGATGCAGACCTAAGTGTGGTAGCACTTTTTGTTCGCTCAGGGTGGCCTACCAGAGCCAAAGACATTGAACGGCCTCTGGTTAGACGTTATTTTGCACAACGTCATGCATTATCTTTAAGTCAGGATGTTGTGTTGTTACATACGGACAACGACCAAACAAGAGTGATTGTTCCTCGTTCCCTGCAACGTGAAGTGTTACGCCTCCTGCATCAAGGACATTGGGGTATTGTTAGGACAAAGCAACTGGCCAGACGTCATTGTACCTGGGTTGGTATGGACGCTCAGATAGAGAGCATGACGTCACAGTGTACTGTTTGTGCGGAGCATCAGGTGGCTCCTCCGCAACGTTTCTCAGACTGGCCACGCCACTTTAAGTCAGTGGATACTTTACAAGAACATTTATTATCTTTCGCTAAGTGTAGGTTTATGCTGTTGTGGTGGTTCTGGTAACGTAACTGAACTTTAGTAATCGAGAACAGAATAAATCGAAATTAAACATTAGGTTATTGTAATTTTATGTACTTACTGTTTTTTATTGTAAGTGTAAAGTGTAACCAAGCTATGCATTGGGCACTGACGTTTTTTTTTCACAACAGCATTTTTGTTACACTTAGCGTTACATATTCACAAAATTTAACATTGAATGTGGTAGATGTTGTACTTCAGTAATTAATGTTATTTGCTTTGAGAGATTGTGCATGCTTATACTTTTCCGTACTACTACAGATACTATGATATCTAGGTATTGAAATCACCGCCCAGGTATAAAATCTCACAGTACAGTATCTGGCAACCTCTGAAACGTTGCGGGGACGTTGTTTAGATAGAATGAGATCTTCCTATATTGTCAGTAGCCGCACATCGTGAAAAATGAAATATTCGGCCGATTCTTTGAAGCCCCCTACTAACTGACAGTAATCACTGATCAGATCGATGGTTGAAAAGTACTGAAACTGTGCCAAGTTGTCAAGTGAACCAAACTCTCAGATATATACGGCATGGTGTAGCACCAGCTACTGATCCTGTTTCGATGACAATAGTTACATAAGAGCAATGTTTTTCCTGTACCACCCATGGAAGTCTTCGGCAAAAACACAATTTCCTCTCCCAAAGCACTATTACTATATTCTATTATACCGTCAGATATCTGCTGGTGAATAAAAGCATCCACTACTGGTTGCCAATACCTTGGTGTACGGTAGTCCCTACAGTAAACTGGGGGTTCTTTCTCTGTTTGTATTCTGTGCTGAACTGTTAATGTTGCCGGCAACGGTACTTACGAAAAAACAAATTCCCATAATAACCCTTCCTTTGGCTTCTTTGTATGTAATGCAGTTCTACTGACAGCTCGTGGTTGTTCCCTATGTGCATCCATCCTCCTCATCTTTTACAGCAAGTCGAAATTCAGCTAGAACTTCAATGCAAGAAACTTATAATAATTTCCACAACGAAACCTTGTAATTTGGTGGAAAATAATATGATATTCTGGTCGTATGTAAAGTATACTAGCGGCAAAACACGATCAATGCGTTGACTACGCGATAATAAAGGTGATCCTCCTGATGACAGTTGTAGTAAAGCAAAATTTCTAAACACAGCTTTCCGAAATTCTTTTACTAGAGAAGACGAAGTAAATTCTCCAGAATTCGTATCAAGAACAGCTGCCAGCATGCGTAATTTAGAGGTAGATACCCTTGGAGTATTAAAGCAACTTAAATCACTTAGCAAAAGTAAGTCTCCCGATCCCGACTGTATACCAATTAGATTCCTTTCAGAGTATGCTGATGCTATAGCACCGTACCTAGTTATCATATACAACCACTCGCTCAGTGGAAGATCCGTACCCAAAGACTGGAAAGTTGCACAGATCATTGCAATATTCAAGAAAGGTAATCGGAGTGACTCGCAATATTATAGGCTTACGAACATTATTAACTACCTCGAAGAGAGCGATCTATTGACTCATAGTCATCATGGCTTCGGATAGTATCGTTCTTGTGAAACACAGTTAGCTGTTTACTCACACGATGTAATGAGTGCTATCGACAAGGGATGTCAAATAGATTCCGTATTTGTAGACTTCCCGAAATTTCGATACCGTACCTCACAAGCGTCTTGTAATCAAATAGCACAACATTTACAAGATGCAACAGTTCTACTTAAGAAACAACCTACACTAGACATGTGTGTCCAAACTTGGAGCATTGCAGCGCATTATGGGATCCCCTCCAAGAAGGACTAACGGACGATTTAGAGAATGTTCAGGGAAGGGCAGCTCGTTTTGTATTATCGCGATATAGGCAAGAGAGTGTCACGGAAATTGGGATGGAAATCATTAAAAGAAAGGCGTTACTCGTTGCGACGCAATTTTTTCAGTAACTTTTTCACCAAAACTAAGACGTAAGCTATCATTTGAGCACGAGTGAAAAAATACGGAACTGTCCTCTTAGCCACTACGACAGTGACTTGGTAATTTTAATTCCGCGCACGTGAAGTATGAAGTAACGCCAAAACAGTCTAGAGTTCCTGATGGGAATCTATCGCGAAACTCAATTTAAAGACTAAACGTATTCAAATTTTTGAACAGTAAAATGTTTGTTAAGCTTAAGGGACTTAACTGCGTGTCCATCAGTCTCTAAACGTACAAACTACTTATGAACTAGCTTATACTAAAGACAACACAAACATCCATGCCCGAGGGAGGATTCTACCCCCAGACGGGGAACGGCCTCGCGCATCGGAGCATAGCTCCTCAATGCGCTCGGCCACTCCGCCGCGGCACTAAATATTATTCTTTGTCACTATAAGTACGTCTTGTCAGGGCGTATAGGGTCTGTGGATGGCCAGGGGACAGGTGTGTTGGGTAATCTAGAAGTGAACTAGCGGTGATTATACAGCAGGTCTTTATCATCTTTCTTCGAGGAATGTTCGGTGCGGCAGGTGCGTGCGTATGCTGGCTCAGCCGTCCTGGTGGAAAGCTGAGCAGGCAGTTCTGCCTCTGCAGCTCCCGTGGCTGCGTGGGCAGCGGACGGCGGCGGCCTCTTGGAGCACGTTATCGCCGCGTCACAAGCAGGAGGGAGGCGGCGAAGTTAGCGGTGTTGCAATGCCTGCCGTTGGTGTTTCCCAGCAAACGTTCGATACAGCAGTCGTCCCAGCAAAAATCCCGAACAGTGTCTTCCCTCAACACTCAACATGTCCGCGTTCTCCCACCACAAAGCTAGTCTGGACTGTTCATAATCTTTGCTCTCAGCTGAAACCTACTTGTCAATGCAATCTTCATTGTTTGTTTACATTGCTTGTGTTAAATAGGAGAAAAAATTACTCGTTTTCGCGTTTCTAATAGCAGCGGTGTGTAGTTGGAAGTGTAAATGAGTGCCACAAAATATAAATAAAGCTTCATGTCCCTGTAGCTGCGTGCCATGCGGAATAGCCGTGCGCAATAAGGCGCCCATCTGCAGTACGCGTGGCCGTTCACCGTCGGTGGTTCGAGTCCTCCCTCGGGCATGGGTGTTTATGTTGCACTTAGCGTAAGTTACTTTAAGTTAGTGTAAGTTCATTATATAGTCTCCATTTAAATAATATCATTTAAGCACATTCCAAAGATATTATATATACTATTAATATAATCCACTAAACACTGCAGCTAATAAAAATTTATACAAATGTGCAATAAACATTCTGATTTTATTACTCTTATTATTACATTGTAATTGGTCTGGGCCGGCCGCGGTGGCCGAGAGGACTGAGGCGCTTCAGTCACGGTCTGCTCGGCCACTACGGTCGGGGGTTCGAATCCCCCCTCGGGCATGGATATTTGTGCCGTCCTATTTCGTAACTAGTTCATAAGTAGTTTGCAACTTTAGGGACTGATGACCCCGTAGTTAAGTCCCATAAGCTATACAAACATTTGATTTGAATTGGTCTGGTCCACTAGCTCCGCTGGTTTTCCGTGTACTTTTGTGGGTGTCTGAGTTTATGCTGTGGTGACACAGTTTATTGAAGAACTTGGGGGGGGGGGGGCTTGGAGGTGTTTGTATTCGAACCGAATGTCACCAGCCTTCTCATACTGAGGATCGTATTTATTGTAGTTGTGCTTCTGTGTACTGATTGTGATGTTAAAATCAAAATGAACTGTAGGAGGACGTATGTGACTTCTGCCCCATTGGGAATGCATCAGAGAGACAACAGCGACACTCCTGAATTTTGCCTTATGGCCAAGGTAAAAACTCTGGGAGGAACCTTGGCTAGGAGTAGCACGTTAACTAATGAGGTCTTTGTGCACCTCTGTTCTTCTGACTGGCCAACTTGTCAAGTACTCCGTTGTTGAAGCTTGGAATATCACTGATGTCCTCCTTGTGAATGGAACAAGCAGCCAGTGAGTTCAGCCTTTCCTGACTCATACTGTTCCTGAGGAAGGTTTTGATATTCTTTTTAAGGTTCTGAAACTGCGCTCTGCTTCTGCTGTTGAAATTGGTGTAGTTAGCGATATTTGTAAAGTTTTGTGCACTTCAGTGAACGATTCTTCAAACGAATGTTCCACAAAGAAAGTAAACAGCTTACAATCTGATGTAATGCCTCTAAATGTATCATTGCGATAAATCACTGACAGTTCATTTTTCAATTTATCGTGGCAAATAAATGGACTGTAGTTTAATGAAAAAGTATTGACCAAAGTGGCTGGGAAATGTTCTTTGAAAGAAGCAAACATTTTTGGATCAATAATTTAGAAGCTGCTAAATACATGATTTTTGAAATCTTCCTTTCAGTTGTTTGCTCATAATGTCACACACTTATTTGGCATCTGCTGTCACACTGATACATTTGGAACCTTTTCTTGGAGCAATACACTCATCATCAGGAACTCGAAACCGTTGAATATTCTCTTGTATTTCAGATACCTCACACTCAAAATGATACAATGCATTGGATATGGTAACGGCATTTGCACTCTGCATAACTGTGTTATAGAAAATATCAACGTGTTTCATGATATCAAAGAAAAAATTTAGGAGGAACAAAATGTGTGGATTGTGAAGTAAATTTCTTAAAGCAAATGCTTATCTTATTGTAACATCATACCAGGAAACCTCTTCCTCAATCTCTTTAAAACATTCCAATAATAGCAATTTGTTTCCTTTGACAGTATTTACAATGCAGGACTGGAAGTTCCATCTAGTTGAAGAGACTGAAGGAATTCTCTTGTTGCAGCCTGTCTATGACAAATCACTTCGCTTGGGAGATGAAGAAAAAAACGTTGTAAAACCAGCAATATTTGCGAAGAACAACCTTATTGACTTTATGATTTTGCTGCAAGTATTCTGAAGAACAAAATTCATTTGGTGCGCACAGCAGTGAACGTACTTGACATGTGGGAAAGTGATCTGTATCAGTGTCTGTACACTACTGTGACTGCCGCTAAGCAGTGGGGCGCCATCGTATGACTGAGCAATGGGTTTTTCTTGAACATCAAAAGGTTCCAGACTTCTTTTTAAAACCTCACTAAGTCCATATGTTGTCCTATCATTAACGGTTTCAAAGGAAAGATATCTTTCAACAGGTTTCTTCCCCTTAATATACCACAGTATAATGACAAATCGACTTATGAATGTAATATCTATTGTTTCGTCAGCCAGCACAGAAACGAAAGTGGCTTCATTAATCTCTTTGCTCAGTTCTTCGATGTAAACTTGATACATACAGTCCAAAAGCTCATGTTGTATTATGTGTGACGTATATTTACACAGGAGATTACTACAGCTACTTGAGTGTTCATATAATACACTGTCAAGATTTCCCAAAAGAGATTATAAGTTGCCACGGTTTGCTGACACTTCTTTTCATTCTGAACTCTTAGTGCTAACTCATGGGTTCCACAAAACATTAAGCACTCTACTATTCTGTTTAATATGTGTCTGTTCTTTGTAACTAGTGTTTCTGAAATGGCATTTTATACGCAAAATCAATCTGAGCAGCAATGTTAATTTGTGTCAAACATTTTATACTTACAAGCATTTTCTAATGAAGTTTACTTTCCTCGTGTTTCTTAATTCGTTCACTTAAATGCTGTAGATCCTTGTGGCCGACTGATGTCCACAATCCTTCACAAAAAAAAACCACAGTAGAAACAAAACAATGTTTTTTCTTCACTCACAGTTAGCCTAGACTTTTTGCAGAAGCATGTATAGCAGAATGTTCCCTTCTTACCGTGGAGTTAAGACATCAAGAAATCTTTTGCTTGATGTGTGCCTAACCGCTTGATTTCTAGCTTCACTTCCATACTTCCTAAATGAAAGTGTTTCGTTGCCAACATTAGTACATCAAGCCCCCCCTGCCGTAATTCAAATTTAACCCGTTTTACTACAAAAATTCAAACATTGTCATCTATGATACGACGTTTCCATAAACGAATGGTTTGTTCTAATTGAATAAAGTGATGAAAATTCGCTAAAATAGCGATTAACAATGGCCACAGTTTATTAGCGGAATAGTGCCCACAAAATCATGTAAATTTTCATTTCTTTTCGTCCATTGCTAGTGACTTTTTCAGTTTAGTTAAGTGCAATACATTCTGTTATTCTGTAATAATACACCCCATTTCACAATAGTATCTTGGATAGACGTTAATTTCTAGAGATTTGCAAAATATTTTACTACGTTTGACGTGGAGAAAAGTCTACTTGGTATTAAGATTGACATATTTGTGACATTACGCCCCTGGAAGCAACTGGACAGACCAGGGTTGGGGCTTAGCTTGTAGTAGAGAGTGAAGGGGGGTAAATGGGCGGGACTTATGACAGGACAAATGCTGTATCTAAGGTTACGTGTGTTTTCCAGGATTTATGTTTGAACCGGGGTAGGAGGGTGAGGGCGGTAAATTTGCGTGCGCTGGGGAGACTGGCAGAAGTCCTGTTTTCGCCGCTAGGTGGTCACAGAATTGGAGCTTGTAGACTCATGGCGACGGCTAGCACATGGCAGAGGCTGTACATGGGCCTGTCGTAGCTTGTGATCAAGTACTGGGCTGGGCTGACACTTGAATCTGTCATCAAGACGTTTACAGCTGCAGAAGTGTCGATGTTATTTTGTCACTCGGAACGATATGGAACCAGGGCCAAGTCCGAATCGTTTCGTAACCAAGAGTAGGTATGTCAGCTGCGAAGACTGCGTGACGTCAGGCTGTAGTCAAGTCTTGTAGTCGGCCGAAACAAGATCATGATGTAGTTCGATGACCAGCGGTTGTCGTCCTACTGACGCCTCTTTAACTTTTTGGGACGCAGACTTCTGCTTGAAGGTGACCTTAAACTTTAACCGCTTCAGATTCCTCCGTTGTCCAAAGAGAATCCGAACTCGAATGTAGAAACTTAGTCAATGTTTACAATAACATCCACGTCTCATTTTCAACTTTGTACACAGTGTCAATTATGTATCCTAATATTTATACCACTTTTGTTCATCAGTCAAATTAGTCCTTTGCTCACACTTCAGTCTGTATATCTCCACTTTTGCATCCTTTAGTCACGTTTTTTGTAATCTTAGCAGTAATGCCAATTAACGCCAAGGAAGATAAACATGGTTTCCGGAAATGTCTCTTACCCGCCTAGATTCTTACCCGAATTGTATTTGTTGTGGTCTTCAGTACAGAGACTGTTTTGATGTTGCTCTCTACTCTATCCTGAGGAAGCTTCTTCGTCTCCACAACATTTTGAATCTGTTCACTGCATTCGTCTCTTGGTCTCCCACTGCGTGTTTTATCCCACACACTTCCCTCAAGTGCTAAATTCACGATTCCTAGATGTCTAAGAATGTGTTATACCAATTGAGAACTTCGATGCATAACAGCGTTAGTCTATTTACTGTGTTATCCTTGAACTTTCTGCTATTAAACAAGCCGGGTCGCGGCTGAGTATTTCGCGACAGTTGTGAAGCGACGTGTTGAAACGGTTTGTGGTTGTGTGTGGGCGAGGGTAATAGGCTGGCATACGAGGGAGTGCCGTCGGCAGCAGGTGGGTGTCGACTGCACGGGACAGCGACGGGAGGTGATGGGTCGGTGGTGCCGGGTTTGCACGCTCGTCATTGCCGCACACTTCGCTTTAGGGGCACGTGTCGCCGGCCGTTTGGGGAGGGCGGGCTCGGCGACGGTGTGAAGGCGATGCCGAAGATTTGGGCATTATGTCGGTACGTTGAGTGGGGTCGTGGGGACGACATTCGGGCGGATGCGGCGATTCTCGGCGGGCGTAGCCAAGCTGTTTGGCGTGGTAGGCGCATTTTGGCTGCGTTTTGAGGCCCCATGGTGGGGAGGCGCGTGTGCTGCAAGCGGGCCAGTGGGTAGCCCTATCTCTGGTGACCGGAACGGCATGGGGATGTGGGCGTGAGTGCAGGGCGGCGCCGGCCACGCTGACGGACGTCTGAGTGTAGCAAGTGCGCGAGGCGGCGCGCGGCGACACGCAGGGTGGCGACCTCTCTCTTGGCCATCCGCGCCTGCTCGCAACACTGGAGGTGCGCACCTGGCCGCGATTTTCCCTGCTGCTCTGCGCTCGTGTAGAATACGTACGCGCCAGTTGCCTTTCCGAGTCTTTGTGTCTCGCTCGCTCGCAAGTTTGCAGAAGGATATGGCGGATCAGGCGGCCACGAACGAAACTGCTGCGGGCCCCGCGGCCACGGACACGACAAAGAAGGCCAAGTCGACGGCGTCTGCGAAGAAGTCACATGCGAAGTCTGCATACCAGCTCACCTCTGAGATGAGAGTTTGAAGGAGGGCAGCGGGTCGTCCCTGCAGGTCATCAATAAGTACATAGCGGCGCACTACAAGTTGGACCCTGAGAAATTGGCGCCGTTTATTAAGAAGTACCTCGAGTCGGCCGACGTCGCCGGCAAGCTGGTTCAGATGAAGGATAAGGGTGCGTCCGGCTCGTTTAAACTGGCTGGAAGCGGTGCTGCTGGCGGTTCGGCCGAGGGCGGCAAGGCGCGCCGCTCCGGCCAACGAAGAAAAGAAGGTCGCCCGTGCTGCCGGCGCCAAGAAGGCTGGCGATGTAAGGCGGCTACGGGGCGCAAGGAGGGCGCTGCTAAGAAGGCGTCTGGCGTTGCCGCCGCCCCCCGCTGGAGCCAAGAAGGCTGCTGCGGCCAAGCCGGCGAAGGCCAAGTCGCCTTCAAAGGCGAAGAAGTTTGCGAAGGTTTCGACGAAGAAGCCGAAGGCGTCCCGCCCCAAGAAGGCGACGACGCCATCCAAGGTGAAGTAGAAGAAGTAAATGCACAGCTTTGTCTTGTCTGAACCCCCCCATGGAGGTGGCATATAGGTGCGGTGTTAGTTTGAATTGGTACTGATGAAAATTAATTTTTTTGATGACTCAGCGGTCTAGCCTTGTAGCACACTTACATAATATGATACCCTAGTGACGTCATCAGTATGATCACAATGTTGCAATGCACATGCACGGCTGAGGTTCACATTCTCTTCTGAACCTCCTATGGAGGTGGCATATGGGCGTGGGCACAACAGCGTGGTGCCTGGCGGAGACGCACGCTTACTGCACGCCACTGCAAGGGGGTGGGGCAGGGACTACAACACAAAGCTGCACATTTACTTCTTCTTCTTGGGCGATGCCTTCGCCTTGGACGGTGTCATCGCCTTCTTGCCGGGGGGGGGGGGGGAGAGAGGCGCTTTCTGCTTCTTCGTCGGAACCTTTGCAGCCTTATTCGCCTTTGAACCCGCGACTTGGACATGGCCAGCTTGCTGCAGCAGCCTTCTTGGCTCCAATGGGGGGGGGGGGCGGCGGCAACGCCAGATGCCTTCTTAGTAGCGCCCGCCTTGCGCCCCGTAGCCGCTTTTACATCACCAGCCTTCTTGGCGCCGGCAGCACGGGCGACCTTCTTTTCCTTGCAGGCCGAAGTGGCGCGCTTCTACTTGGCAGCGGTAGTGCATGCCTTGCCACCCTCGGCCGAACCGCCAGCAGCACCACTTCCAGCCAGTTTAAACGAGCCGGACACACCCTTGCCCTTCATCTGAACCATCTCGCCGGTGACGATGGCCAACTTGAGGTATGTCTTGATAAACGGCGCCAATTTCTCAGTGTCCAGCTTGTAGTGCACCGCAATGTACTTCAATCTCTTTGACGCTGTCACCATCTCAGACATGTGTGGGTGCACAGGCTACGCATGCGGCTTCTTCGCGGATGCTGCCGACTTGGCCTTCTTTGTCATGCCTATGGACGTGGTGGCCGCAGCAGTCTCGTTCTTGGCCCCCTGATACGCCATATTCTTCAGCACAGACACAAAGACTCAGAAAGGCAACTGGCGCGCACGTATTCTACATGAGCGCAGAGCGGCAGGGAATAACCCAGCCAGAAATGCAGCGCCAGTGTTGCGAGCGGGCACAGACGGCCAAGAGAGCGGCCGCCACTTTGTGCCCTGCCGCGCACCACCTCACACATTTGCTACAATCAGACGTCCGACAGCGTGGCCTGCGTCGCCCCACACTCATGCCCACACCGCCCATGCCATTCTGGTCACCAAAAATAGGGCTACCCACTGGCCTGCTTGCTGCACACGTGCCTCCCCACCATGAGGCCGCAAAACGCAGCCAAAGTGCGCCTACCGCGCCAAACAGCCAGGCCATGCCTGCCGAGAATCGCCACCCCCGCCCGAATGCTGCCCCCACGACCCCACCCAACGTACTGGCACAATGCCCAAACCATCGGCAATGCCTTCACACGTCACTGAGCTCGTCCCCCCCCCCCCCCAAATGGATGGCGACACATGCCCCTAAAGCGAAGTGTGCGGCGATCACGGGTGTGCAAACGCAGCACCACCGGCCCATCACCCCCCATCGCCGTCCCATGCATTTGACGCCCACATGCCACCGCGAGCACCCCCTCGTATGTCAGCCTGTCACTCTTGCCCACACACAACCATAAACCATTTCAAGATGTCGCCACACAACTGTCGGGAAATATGAGTCGGGCCGTGCCTCTGCCCATGCCCAGCCCACTTGCTCATGCCTTTCCACACCACTTTCTCCTTACTGATGACAAAAAATACCGCAACCAACACACCCACAGCAACATTGCTCACTACCGTGACTACCCAGCCTCCCTATTACGTCAAACATATACAAAAGCGCAACGGAACAGTCTGTCTTAACCTCTTAGCCACGCACACACCACACAACAAGCACTCGCGCCCTCCATTTTCTATTTCGTCCTTTGCCGACCGCCATTAATTAATTAATTCATTCATTTATTCATGTACTAATTCATTCATACATTCACTCATCCCAAGGGCCAAGGTGCCAGGCACCACTGCTGAGTCATTACATTGCCAGCACGAACCACAACGCGCAAACACACCTGCCACAGTGATGACAGCAGCCGCAAACTAGCCGCCTCATATCAAAACTAAGTAACTAACTAACAGACACAGACAAACACAAAGGCAGCACTCATCACCAACAAACAAAACTACTAACGCCACTCGCCGGCACCACCGCGGCACACACATTACCCATGTCCCTCTTGTAAACACGCCGCTCTCTCCCAAGTGCAAACACTCTCTGCGGCCAGTCAGTGCGTCCGAACAAGACGGCACCACACACGCCGCACAACTGCAACGCCCTGTCCTGGTGCAGCAACCCCTCGCCGCCGCCACAGGGCGCACACACCACCACCTGCTCAAAAAGACAAACAAAAACAGCTGAAGTGGCCGCAACCCAGCCCGCGTTGTCGCTCAAACTCCATCTCTTCTCAAGCACACCTCATGATGATTCTACCACCAAAATCCACCGCCACCACACATTCATACACACCATCCACCCACATGGAGGCAACAATGACACAATAAGCTACGCCCACCACCACTACCTGGCCCCCCATGCACTTTCACCGCTTCTGTGTCTGCCACATTATTGCCAATCTCTCCCTGTCCCTCTCACACCCATCCAAGCATATGTATCTGCGACTCAAAGTACAAACAGTGGTTGCGTCATCGGCGACACACAGCCCATCTTATCATCTCTGTTCATCCCCCCTCTTCTGTGCACCCTCACTCAAAACAAGCCCCCTCTGCCAACGTATCAATGCTACCAACGCACACATTTGCAGCCACATGCTGCAGCACTTGTCAATGTCCGCCATCTTGTTGTTGTTGTTCATGACCGCGTTCTTGTTGTTCATGACCACCATCTTGTTGTTGTTGTTGTTTGCAACCAAACGGTCGATATCTCGATTATAGATTGATCAATAGCTTGATTTGTCGATTCAGCTATAGTTCTATTGATCGATTTGATTGATAGGTCGATTTATCGATTTGATCTATAGGTCAAGTGAACGATTGATTGAATCGTCGATTCAGCGATTGATCAACAGCTCAATAGTTCGATTTGGTCGCTTGGTCGATTTATAAATTTGAAGTATAGGTCGATTGATCAATTTGTTGATTCGGTGATTGATCGATAGCTCAATAGGTTGATTTGATCGATAGCTCGATTTATCAATTTATGTATTTGATCGATAGATCGATTGAACTATAGGTCAAGGTCAAGGTCAAAATGTCAAGGTCAAACGGTCATGGTTGGGGTTGAAGCCCCACATTTGTGAGGTGAAATCCCCATAGCATACCTACTCATCTACCACCTTAATTCTTTCGTTGCTTAATCTAAATCCTTCGTCGTCGCCAGATCTTCTTAGGCTGCATTCCATTACCCTTGTTTTGCTCTTGTTAATGTTCATCTTATACATTCTATATGTGACACTGTCTATTCCATCCAATTGCTCTTCCAGGTCCTTTGCTGTCTTTGACAGAATTACAGTGCCATTACAGACGGAAATGTATTTATTTCTTCACCCTACACTTTAATTCCTTCTCAAAACTTCTCCTTGCTTTCCTTTACAAGTTGCTCAGTATAAAAATTGAATAACATTGGAGAAAGGCTACAGCCCTGTCTTACTCCCTTCCCAACCAATGCTTTCGTTTCCTACCCTTCGACTGTTATAACTGTGTTCTGTACAACATGAAAATAACTCCATTCTGTATATTTTATCCATGCCAATTTCAGAATTTGAAAGACTGTATTCTGGTCAACATTTTTCAAAGCTTTCAGCAAATCTAAAAACGCTGAAGTTAGGTTTGCCTTTCCTTAGTCTATCTTATAAGATGCGTCGTAAGGTGAGTATTTCTTCCCGTGTTCATACATTTCTCTTAAATCCAAACTGATCTTCCACGAGGTCAGCTTCTACCATACTTTGCATTCTTCTGTAAATAATACGTTTTAAAATTGTACATCAACGACTTTTTAAACTGACGGTTTTCTAATTTTTGACACCTGTGTGTGCCTGCTTTCTTTGTAATCTGGATTATTACATTTTTCTTGCAGTCTGAGAGTATTTCTCCGGTCTCATACATCTTGCACACGGAATGAAATAGTTTTGTCATGGCTGGCTGTTCCAGAGACTTCAGCAGCTCCGAGGGAATGTCTATTGGGCCCTGTTTCTGATTAGATCTTTCAGTGCTCTGTCAAATTCATCTTTTAATATAGTATCTCCTGTTCATCTTCATCAACTTCTTAGCTTTCTACAAAATTGTTTGGATCTTCATTTTATTTGTAGAGCCCCTCTATATATTATTTCACCTTTCAAGTTTTCCTTCCTTGCTCAGAACTGGTTTTACATCCGAGTTCTCTACAATTTTGTTCATTTAATTATTTTTCGTAACTTGCAATGTCACAGAGACAATTGGAAAAAAAATTTGATTTTACGTAAACCAGACGTTCGGAAATGTCACGTGACATTCCTCGGCCAGAATTCTCTCTGCAATACGCCATTTGTTTCTGAATTTGATGATTTTCTTAACATAACATACATGTTATCATTTCAAAGCAATGGCGCACTAAAGAATTATCGAAACATGTCCTTCTTTAGTACTCTAGATTGTAATGTAGAGCCGGCCGTGGTGGCCGAGGGGACTGAGGCGCTTCAGTCACGGTCTGCACGGCCACTACGGTCGGGGGTTCGATTCCCCCCCGGGCATGGATATTTGTGCCGTCCTTAGTCTTAGGCAATTCATAAGTAGTTTGTAAGTTTAGGGACTGATGAGCCCGTAGTTAAGTCCCATAAGCTCTACAAACATTTGAACATTTTTTTTAGTAATCCAGAGTCTAAAATTGCCATATTAGCAGTTAACATTTGGTGTCAATAATACGAGAAAGAAGGAATAGTTTCGTAATTGCGTTCGCCGTAGTGTAGTGGACAGCGCTTTAGGTTATGATGCACATGGGCGGTAGCTCAAAACCATCCACTACCAAATATATTTTTCTCCCTGGCACTCTTATTAATTAAATAGATCTACGTTCTGCGATGTTTAGAGTTGTGCATATGTACGAGTGCTCCATCTGGAATGTGTGTTTGTTCTACTTCGTGAACATGCCGTGAAATACGTAACAAGGAATTGAACAATGGACTTCTGAAGCATATGCACATAAACTAGGAAGATAATGTAATAATGAATATCCTAGATTTCTGTGGCAACTGTTGTTCCTTAATGTAACAGAAGGCAATTGTATACATTGCAACAAATTACCTTGTTTCATTTTTTTATCCAAGCAATTATCCACTATTTGTTAAAAGTCATTGATTAGAATCAATGATTCTACCAAAGATTTTTACCTTTTTGATGGTTGCTATGGACGCTTTTAACGTGGATTGTATTACCTTTTCTGTAGTTGAGATATGTCTTTGTTAATGTTACTTTGTTCTGCGCTAAAATAAAGAGCAAATACTATGTTTAAAACAATGACTGCGTTTTCTTTTACAGCTAAAATAACAAACGTAATAAGTGTGGTAATACTGAATTCCACATAACTCTAGTACTTAATCTATAAACAAAGTTACTACAAACATTACGTCATTTACAACAGTCAGTATAACAGTATCTCCCCATTTTATGTACGTGGGAAAAAGAAGTCTGCGTCTGAAAATCGTTGACACGTATTTCATGGTATGTTCACAAAATACAACAAATGCATTATTCAGAGAAAGTGCTGTTACCTTTGAACAACTCGGAATCTTGCAGAATATAGTTGTGTTTAATTACAAGAGTGTGTGCAACCCTTCTAAGGAGCAAGATGAAAAAAAAAAACCTCTGGCCGTTTTTAATTTTCTATTAATTTATTTATATCTTTTTGTTCTTCATGTAGATCGATGCTTTGCGGTCGTTTGTTCTTGTTCATTCTGGGTTGTACGTTGATAATTTTGCTCAATTTTCTGTCTTACGGATGGCGTTAAACCCTCTTCCTTTTTCTGTCTTTTCATTGGTTCTTTGATTTCATCGGCCCTTTGAGGACGTTGATTTGTTTTGTTTTATTCTGATCCACATGCAAGATTATGACGGACATTACGTTTGCAGAAGATCCATCCTATCATATACAGCTCATTAATCTGCTTCAAGCAGGACATGAAGATAGACAGTAGGAGTTGTAGATACATGAAAATCGCCAAGTAATCCCAGTTTTTTCTTTACTGATGAATCGAATTTCACTCGAGATGGTATCAATAACACTTGTCATTCACCTCAGTGGCCCGAAGAAACCTCACGTGTCATTGTGGAGACACACTTTCAAGAACGGTTCTATGCAAATGTGTGGTGCGGTCTCATGGACAATCAATTGATTGGACCTGTTGTGTTATCGTATCGTCTTACAGGACCCCATTACCTACACGTTCTTGGAAATGAGCTTCTGTGATTGTTGTAAGAGATTCCTTTGATTGCAAGAACGTGTGTTATCTCCCAGCATGACTGGGCTCCTGTAAATTCTAGCCGTCACGTGACACATAATCCTAACCCGACATTTTTTGTAATCTATGTGACTTAATTGTTTTTGTTTATTAGCCCCTAGGCTTACATACTACTTAAAATGAGTTGAACTAACCTATGGACAACACAGATACACCCATGCGCCAGGGAGGACTCGAACCTCCGACGGCGAGTAACCGCGCGCTACGCAGCGAGGCGCCATAAGTGCCTTTCACACGACGAAATCTCGTGTCTCACAAGGAGACCACATGCGTATCTTAAATGTGTCTATATTAATGTTAAGTGAAGTTCAGAACTTAAATAACAATCAACCAAAGATATTCGACACAACTCTCAAAATTACTCGAGAAAATATCGACTTTGAAGTTTTGCAAGCACACGTAAGTAGCAATAACAAAAATTGTTGCAGCGCCTGTCGGTGTTGCTTGGATGTAGCTTTGTGGCCTCATAACCATAGAGTCGATGGTTCGAATCCCTCTATGACAGATATATTTCGTTTTCGAGTTTAGTTATATAAAACATTTTGGGATCTCTAATTCCACGAGTTTTGTCAGTTTATGTGTATCTAGACGAGCTGAACACCTTGTCGTGACCTAAAACGATGTTTGAGTAGGATAGCTGCTTGGAGACCCATTAGTAACTATGGAGATGACTTTCCAAAAACAGCGTCGTAGATCTTCACAAACTGAACAATGAAACACTACCGTCGTCAACTAATAGTGAAATCAATATTGTTAAATTTGTAACATGTATTATTGAAAGCATCATTATTAAAAACCTTTTATAAAATATAGAAAATTGCGAATATTCAAAACAACGAGCATTTTTCAAATAATTACTTTTAGATATTAAAATTGTGTACTTATTAGAACTCAACGAAAACAATTAAAACAATATTTCACGTCAGGATCCGAACCATCGATTGTAAGTTTGCAAGGCTACAACGCTGCCTCCTGAGCTACACCGCCAGACGATGTAGCTAATTTATTTATTAGTATTTACGTGTGCTTCCAAAACTTCAAAGTCGATTTTTTTCAAGAATGTTTTATAGTTGCGTCGAATGGCTTTGGATAATTGTTATTCGACTTGTGAACTTCACGCACCATAAATATCAAAAAATTCTTAAGTCCGATATCCATGTGGCCTCCTTGCCAGTTGACTACCCAAGAGCCGGCCGCGGTGGCCGAGGGGACTGAGGCGCTTCAGTCACGGTCTGCACGGCCACTACGGTCGGGGGTTCGAATCCCCCCTCGGGCATGGATATTTGTTTGTATAGTCTATGGGACTTAACTACGGGGTCATCAGTCCCTAAACTTACAAACTACTTATGAATTACTTACGAACTAGGAAGGCACAAATATCCATGCCCGAGGGGGGATTCGAACCCCCGACCGTAGTGGCCGTGCAGACCGTGACTGGAGCGCCTTAGTCCCCTCGGTTACCGCGGCCGGCCATGGATATTTGTGCCGTCCTATTTCGTAAATAGTGCATAAGTAATTTGTAAGTTTAGGGACTGATAACCCCGTATTTAAGTCCCATAAGCTGTACAAACATTTGAACATTTTTAGAATAGGTTAACTTCCGATGTTAGCAGACAACACTACTGTTACTTGTTTCTGAGCATGCGCATTCTCCAGCACACTCGGAAGTTTAGAACTCCACACTCGACACAATCTTTAGATCATTGACGTCATGGACGCACTCGCGATGCGGTTGGTTCTTGATTTACAAGCAGGCACGAAAGGCGCACATACTTTGAGTATTCAATATTCACCACAAAGTCGATCGTGTGAAACGGGCTTTAGATCGCTCGGCTACTCCACCGCGGAGCTCCACATTTCCAGAAAAATGGATCAGTAGACATGGGTACGTTTCTTGGCCAGCACTATCCCTGGACGTTACCTATCTGGTTGTTTCAAAGGGGACGTCTACGAAGAAACAGTAAACAAAAGAGCCGATTTGAGCGATTGTATTAAGAAGAGTGTAGCCCTCATAAAAGAACCTCACAATAGGTACACGTGATGTCCTCAAGAGAATTCAAATTCAAATGTGTGTAAAGCTTATGGGACTAAACTGCGAGGTCATCAGTTCCTAAACTTAAAAATTACTTATGGACTAGCTTATACTGCAGATGGCACAAACATCCATGTCCGAGGGGGGATTCGAACGCCCGACGGGGAACGGCCTCGCGCATCGTAGCGTAACGCCTCAATGCGCTCGGCCGATCCGCGGAGGCCAAGAGAATTCGACAGTGTATTGAAGTTGGTGGTGAAAGTATTTAAAATGAACTTTGAACGTTCTCATAAGCCTTTTTTTAATCTTAATATTTTTTACGTTACATACTAAGAGATAGTGCGCCTCGGTTGCACAGTGGCAGAGTGCCAGACTACAAATCCAAAGGTCGCGAGTTCGATCCCCGCCAGGTCCTAGGATTTTTATCTGTCACTTTCCACTTCTTTCACCTCTGGCAGTATTGCTCATGTGAAAAATACCGAGTAGCACCGTGGTTCGGAACCCACGTTAAACTGTAGGCCCCCCTATAACTGGCTGGGTAAGTCAGTTCGAAGGTCGGAGGAAGGCAACGGCATACCACCTCCAAACAGGACCATGCCTAGTTAAAGCACTGTGGCGTTCAAACCAATCTTCGGATTGTTGACTGCTTTTTTTTTTACTAACAGATAAATGTATGCACTCAATAAAATTGGACGTATATTATATGGAATTAGTTTCATAACTACGAGTTTGAGTACTGTGGGCAGGGCGAAGCTGGGAATTTGTATCTGACGGGAGGCGTGCTTAGGTAGTCCTTGCAGGTGCGGTGATCACTGTGTCAAATGTTCAAATGTTTAACTTAACTACGGGGTCATCAGTCCCTAATATTACAAACTACTTATGAACTAGCTAAGACTAAAGACGGCACAAATATCCATGCCCGAGGGGGGATTCGAAGCCGTAGCGACCGTAGCGGCCGTGCTGACCGTGACTGGAGCGCCTCAGTCACCTCGGCCACCGTGGCCGGCGATCACTGTGTCCCCAGTGATAGTCGGCCCGCTTGCGGCAGGCGAGCTGTGTGGAAGTGTTGTTTACATCCTCGCTGCGGCCGGTCGCGCGCTATTCGTGTGTGGTGAGTTGGACGCTCTTGCGGCGTAGTAATAGCTGTAGGTAGAAATGAATAGAACATAAAATGACGGAACCCTTAGACGAGATACTTTGAAGCTCACATTCGATGAACGCTTTGCGAGACCCAAAGCCTTTGAAGTAGAAGCCTTTCTAAGAGACGTTGTGAAGCTGAGCTTTAACGAAATAATAGGAATACATCTGTCGATCGTCAGTAGTACAGTTTATGTTAAAATGATTAGTACTGCATGCTGTGCTAAAGTAATTGAACAATGTGGAGGAACTCTAAAATTTAACCATTCTGACGGGAATGTCGGTGAAGTGAGAGTAGATCATGCAGGATTCGCCACTAAAACAGTTCGAATCTTTGAACTTCCCTTCGAAATTACCGCGGAAGAGATAAATTCAGTCCTTAGACCTTAGTAATGTTGCAGAAAAATGGACGACATTTCAAACTTTCCCCGTCCTCAATGGCGTAAGACAAGTAAAGATCTACATCTACATACATACTCCGCAATTCACCGTAAGGTGCGTGGCGGAGGGTACACCGTACCACTACTAGGCATTTCCTTTCCTATTCCACTCCCAAATTGAACGAGGAAAAAAAGAATGCCTATATGCCTCCGTACGAGCCCTAATTTCTCTTATCTTGTCTTTGTGATCTTTACGCGAAATGTAAGTAGGCGGCAGCAAGATCGTACTACACTCAGCTTCAAATTCCGGCCCTCTAAATTTACTTAACAGAAATTCACGAAAAGAACGTCGTCTTTCTTCCAGCGATCCCCAATTGAGTTGCCGGAGCATTTCCGAGACACTCGCGCATTGGTCGAACCTACCGGTAACAAATCTAGCTGCTCGCCTCTGAACCGCCTCTATGTCTTCCTTCAAACCGATCTGCTGCGGGTCCCAAATACTTGAGCAATACTCAAGACGTGGTCGTACAAGCGTTTTATACGCGGTCTCCTTTACAGGTGAAGTACATCTTCCCAAAATTCTCCCAATATACCGAAGTCGGCTGTCTGCCTTACTCACAACTGTCCTTACATGCTCGTTCCATTTCATATCGCTCTGCAATGTTACGCCTAGATATTTGAACAACGCGACCGCATCAAGAAGCTCACTACTGATGCTGTATTCGAACATTATAGGATTGTTTTTTCTACTCATGCGCATCACCTTACATTTTTCTACATTGAGAGCTAGCTGCCATTCTTCGCACCAACTAGAAATTTTGTCTAAGTCAACCTGTATGCTATTACAGTCAGTTACAGACGACACCCTCCCATACACCACAGCATCATCAGCAAACAGCCGCAAATTACAACTTACTCTGTCCATCAGATCATTTATATAGATAGAAAATAATAGCGGTCCTATCACACTCCCCTGGGGCACGCCTGACGATACACTCGTCTCTGATGAGCACTCGCCGTCGAGAACAACGTACTGCGTTCTATTACGTAGGAAGTCTTCCAGCCAGTCACAAATCTGTGAACCTATTCCATAAGCTCGTATCTTCGTTAGCAGTCTGCAGTGTGGCACCGTGTCGAACGCCTTTTTGAAGTCGAGAAAAACACAATCCGCCTGTTGCCCTTCGTCCATGGCTCGCAAGATGTCATGTGAGAAAAGGGCAAGCTGAGTTTCGCATGAACGATGTTTCCTAAACCCGTGCTGATTCATGGAAAGAAGCTTTTCCGTTTCAAGGAAATTTACTATATTCGAACTGAGAATATGCTCCAAAATTCTACATGAAACCGACGTCAACGATATTGGCCTGTAATTGTATGGGTCAGTTCTCTTTCCTTTCTTATGCACTGGAGTCACCTGCGCTTTTTTCCAATCACTAGGAACTTTGCGCTGAATTAAAGATTCGCTATAAATGCAAGCTAAGTAGGGGGCCAATGCCGCAGAATAGAACTTCGATAGCACATCCCCTCGTATATCTATGTATGCGGGTATAGAGCGATCGTGATATAAGACGGTCAGCCACGTACATGCTCAGGCTGTGGACAGACTGGACATGTACGAACCGAATGTATACAACGAAGGGTGACGCAGCTGCCGGCGAGTGAGCCGGTCGCCCCTATGACGATGACGTCACTGCCAGTGACGTACTCCTCAGCCGTCCGCGGCACCACAACCCAGGCATTGAGCGACGAAACGAACAAACCAGATGAGACAAACGACGACAACCAATGCCTGCCAATGGAGGTCAGTGATACTAAAGGAACGTCTGTTCCTTCTAACACAACGGGAACAGTCATTGACGAAGATCTTGGAACAACGCCTGACGGGGACACAGAACAACATGTGCGGAGAGAAGAGGAGGGCAGTGCCACTCAAGATCCGAGTACCAATTCTGAAGATGAAGAGCGTCCGAAATCTGGATCCTCCCCTAAACAACACAAGAAACGGCGGTTAGCACCCCCTGACGCAGAACACAAAGCACAGACGCTACGCGAAAAAGCGCAGGAAATTGGTAAAAAATTAAGCGGAAAAAATCAGTAACATCACAACGGAACCAGCCAACGAAAAACAAAGAAGACTCACGTGATACCGAAATTCATCACCCACAGGCCGATGAAATAGACAATAGCACACGCAAAGTGTACCACAACAAAACTACGACTCAGCAATGCCCTGAGAACAAGTCGCCCCGCCAAACTGATGGAGGTTCCTGGGCGGATGAAATTTTAGAATTTCCTCAAGACGAGGAAATGAAAGAAGTTACAAATACAATAACAGCCTCGTCTTCCGGACGGAGAGACGACAAATCAAAAGACAAGTTATCGTCGCGTTCGATGCAATAAGAGCAGGAGGTATCGACTAATATGAGCGGCAAAATTCAGCACATATAGGAAGTCAATATTGCTATGCAAGCCTACAGGGTCGGGACAGTAAATATAAACAAAATCCGCAGCCATCTGAAACTTAAGGCCCTGCAAGACATGCTGTACGCCGCCGATCTCGACATCGTCTTGCTGCAAGAGGTGACAGACGTTAATTTAGAACACATAACAGGTTTTAACGCAATTATGAATCCAGGAAACGACCAACAACTTGCAACAGCGATACTCACAAAAGAAGGCATAATCGTGAAAGACGTGGAAAAGTTACCAAACGCCAGAGGTATCGCAGCTACTATCCATAACACGAGACTGATCAATGTGTATGCACCATCTGGAAACAGCAACAGAAGAAAACGCGCAGAATTCTTCAAAGACGAAATAGTGTCTCTCTTCCGGGGGAGATATGAATACATAATTTTAGGAGGTGACTATAATTGTGTCTTATCTGCTAAAGATCAGATACCAAATTTTAATTACTGTGCAGAGCTCAACGCTATAGTCACAGACTTCAAGCTGATCGACACCTGGGAGCACAAGAACGGAGAACGGCCTGGCTTCACGCACTTCACCAGCCACTCAGCAAGCCGCATTGACAGGATCTACGTGTCCGAGAACCTGAAGACGCGCATTCTGCAAACCGAATTATGGCCCAAAATCTTTTCGGACCACACAGCTTACATCTGTACCATAAATTTACAAAAGCAAGAAACCTACAGGGGACGTGGTCTGTGGAAACTGAATGTAACCAATCTAAAAGATCCAGCATGTCATGAGGCATTTAATGAAGTATGGACAGAGTGCGAGAAAAGATTCCCTTTATACCCCTCGGCACTCACATGGTGGATGAAATGCGCGAAACCCATGATCAAAAGAGCGATGATAAATTACTCACGTGAGAAAACAGCATGGCACAAACAGACAGTTGAATTCTATTTCAAAGTTCTCCGAGATTTATACGCGTCCAATGCGTCTGTAATTGACAACCAAGCAGAGATAAAAAGAGTTCAAGCCAAACTCCTTGCATTAAAACGCAAACAGCTCGAAGGTTATAAAATAAGAGCAAGGCTTCAAAATGAAGTGCAGGGCGAACACACATCAATTTATCATGTCATAAACGAAAGAAAAGCACAGCACAGAAAAATAATAACCAAACTACGATCGACAGATGGTAGCTCACTGACCCTGCAACATGAAATCAAGACAGAAATTCACAATTATTTCACCAACTTATTAAGTAATACACCGACGGACATAACCGCTCAAAATGATCTTACAACAGGAATGACACGACAACTTGACCAGGAAGAAGCAGACAGCCTTTTAGTTGAAATAATGAACGAGGAAGTTGAAGACGCGATAATGCGGAGCCCGAAAAATAAATCTCCTGGGCCCGATGGAATTCCGGCAGAGCTTTATCAGACATTCAAACTACAGATGTTACCCAAGCTCACGTGCATATGCAAAGAACTAATGAACCCCAACACCAACATCCCGAATGATTTCAGAGAAGGAGTACTCGTGCTAATCCCAAAAACCCCTACAGCACTATCAGTAGAAAATCTAAGACCTATTACCTTACTGAATAGCGATTACAAAATATTTGCACGCATCATGAATGAAAGACTGAAATCAGTAATGAACGCCGTCATCGGATCATATCAGTCGAGCGTAGGAAAAAACAGATCAATTCACCATACACTCTGCGATTACAGGGACATAATTTCAATCGCAGCCACTTGTAAACTAAAGCGCGCTCTGGTCTCATTAGATTTTGAAAAAGCATTCGATAGAGTCAACCATGAGTACCTCTTCCACATAATGTGTATAATGAACTTCCCGCAAAGTTACATCAGAATCATGAAGAACTTACTAAATAATGCAACATCTATAATAATGGTAAATGGTCAACCCAACAGACCTATAACGGTAAAAAGTTCAATGAGACAAGGCTGTCCCCTGTCAATGTCGCTTTTTGCCATAGCCATTGAACCTTTGCTTTTTCGAATCAGTGAAAATTTGGAAGGTATATTACTACGCGGGCAAAATATTGTCTGTAAAGCTTATGCCGACGACGTCACGGTCCTGGTCAAAGACGATAATGAGATCGCCCAATTATTGGATATCATTCATATGTATGAACTCGCGTCAGGCGCCAAACTGAACAGACGAAAATCCGCAATAATGGATATCGGACGAGGATTAGGAGATCCAATCCAAGGGGAAATAAAAAAGACTGCCACTTTGAAGTGCCTTGGAATTGAATACACGCCCCATATCCAGCAAACAATTGCACGAAATTACAGAAGAATACTTAATAGCATGCGTGCTAGTACATACCAAAATCTACTCAGGACACTCGATGAAATACAAAGAGTGGAACTGGTGAATACCTACCTAACACCTAAAATAAATTATGTGGCGCAAGTCTTGCCAATTCCGAGGACTGTGGCAGAAAGGATCTTAGCTGCCTTTGGCCACTTCGTCAGCCGCGGCCATATTTTTAAAGTCAAATACGAAACTTTAACACTATCGGTCGACAACGGTGGCCTTAACCTAATAGATGTATATAATAAAGCACAAGCTCTATACCTTAGCAAAACCTACAAACTGTGGACAAAAATGCCGAACTCCATAGCGGCATTTCTATTAAATGAAATAGCGCCGCCCAACTGTGCTGCTCCAATCGATGTTAGCCACATTCCCACTGAATTATATCATTTGAAACACTTTTTAATAGAATATAGCTATATTAGTATGAGAATATCAGAGAAGGACATGTATAAAGTCAAAGCAATCTACAGAAACTTTCTGCAGTTTCATACCAAGAACGTCATTGAAAAGAAGTATAAAGACTTCAATTGGAAAATAATCTGGAGAAACATTCACAATCCCCACTTACCAACCAACGTGAGGGCGCTGTGGTACTATGCTGTCAACCGCAAAGTCCCAACAAACCATAGACTCCACGAAATACACCTAGCAAATTCTCCCTTGTGCCCAACCTGTAATCTGAATGACACAGACGAATATCAGTTTGTCTGCAAAAACGTCCACAATATTTGGCAGTCCCTCAGGTACAAACTTGCAATTATGCAACGAACTTCGCCCCACACCATAACACCCGCGAGCGTCCTACACCCAGACGAAGAACTCTACCCACAAACGAAGCAAAATGCAGTGAACTGGTTAAAGGGACACGCGGTGTTTTACATACTTACAAACATGGAGAATAGCGAAGGAGATTTTTGGACGTACATTACAATACAGCACCACAAACTGATGCAAATAAAGGATTATCGAAAACAATACGCAAACTTTCTCAGTAGAACCATAATGTGAATTACAACTACAACGTTATACCTGATTGTGCATACAAAACAAAAAGATGAAAATATATAAACAAAATTAGGAACATAAGTCAAAACAAATATAACGGTCAACTATGGAACGATTATTACCGAACAGAATCATTTTTTTTAAGACTAAGATTTCATCTCATCACGTTTTGGCTCTAGAAGAGAGACGTTTTAATTTTATCTTATTTTAGTTTACTCCTCATATTATACATAAATATCATTCCTTACGGATAAATCGTTACATCACCAAGATTTCATTTTCTGTTGTATCACTAAAGAAAGGGGCATTCTATCCCGCTGACGGATTTCGGAGTTAGAGAAGATAAACAAAGTGAGAAATAAAGAAGAACCTGATAAAGTACATGGAAACGTGTGGAAACTAAATCTTTTAACTTCGCGAAGACGAACTTTGAAATCGTCAGTAGAGAGAAAGAAACCGAAACAAAAAGTACTTTATTCTACTTTTCAGACATTGTCAGCAGTTATGTTTCAGATTGCAGAAGGGAATCATACCTCAGAGGAGAAATATTAAAAATCATTATTATTTCCTTTTTTTTCTCCAGTTGCATTCTTAAATTATAAAACGCATAAAGGATTGTTTTGTCTTTACCTTTAAAGAAATGAAGGAGGAAATTTTAGTTCATTCAACAAATGAAGACAAGAATTTAATTTACGAAGGAAGAAAATAGAACCAAAAAAGAAAAAAAAAAAGAAAAAAAAGTGATGTAGGGGTCAGCGCAACTGTCTAGAAAGCAGGAGACCCGGGTTCGAATCCCGGCTGGGTACACATTTTCAGCTATGCCCAATCGCAGTTGATGTCATATATTCTGTGAATATTAAATAATAACAACAGCAGGATCATAAGTGACGTCGGTTCTTTCGGAACAGACGCCACATGTGTATATATATGGCATTTATTGCAATTCATCTACAGTACCACCTCCTAAAGTAATTACTATTTCTCCTGAAACAACCTGTATATGAATGTACTGGATGATCCAAAAGTCAGTATAAATTTTAAAACTTAATAAATCACGGAATAATTTAGATAGGTAAAATTTGACACACATGCTTGGAATGACATGAGGCTTTATTAGAAAATGTAAAAACTGTCCTACAGATAGCGCTGGACAGCGTAACGCTCCACAACTGCAGCTTTTGGGCTACCGAAAATCCTAGAACTGTCGTGGAAACTCCATTGCACGACGAGAAAGACACGGTATGGGTTGGATTTACCACATCTACCTATATCGGGCCTTTTTTCTTCGATAAACTGCGTGATCCTGGTTTTGTAACTGATACCGTGACGGGTGAGAGGTACGCCAATATGTTACAGAATCGCATCATCTCCAGCCTCGCTGATAAACACCTGCTGGAACGTACGATTTTTATGCAGTATGGCGCTCCAACCCATATTGCTAGACTCGTGAAAGATCTGCGCGCGTCGTTTGGTGATGATCGTGTGCTCAGCCGCCACTTTCGTCACGCTTGGCCTCCCAGGTCACCAGACCTCAGTCCGTGCGATTGTTGACTTTGGGGTTACCTGAAGTCGCAAGTGTATCGTGATCTCTAGGAATGCTGAAAGACAAAATCCGACGCCAATGTCTCACCATAACTCCGGACATGCTTTACAGTGCTGTTCACAAAAATTATTCCTCGACTACAGCTATTGTTGAGGAATGATGGTGAACATACTGAGCATTTCCTGTAAAGTACATCATGTTTGATTTGTCTTAATTTGTTATGCTAATTATTCCTTTTCTGATCATATGAAGCACTATCTGTCGGACATTTTTTAAATTTTTTAAAATTTAATTTAATTTTATTTTTTTTTTTTAATTTTTTTTTTTTGTTCTAGTAAAACCCCATGTTAATCCAAGCAAGTGTGTCAATTTTTACCTCTCTATCTACATTATTCCGTCATTTATAAGTTTTCAAATTTATACTGACTTTTTGATCACTCGGTATATAACAGGTACTATAATATCTATTTCACCTCTGGAAAGACCAAGTAAAGAACGTTAAGTTGCACCGTATTTCAAAATCCGTACTAAACCGAATCAGTTCTCTCTCAACTGGAACAGGGCCGATTTATCTTTGATGGTAACAGAAAGAATACATGGCAATCTGTTACTCTGTCGCCAGAAAAAATTCCTTACATGACAAAACTTTGTTTCATTTTATAGACGAATGGTCGTTTAAGGTCACTCAGTTATTATTACATTTGAACTTGAGACGTTGAAAATTATGGTGCTGGACCGGGATTTAAAGCCTCTTTAACGGTATTAGACTGTCTCGGAACCAGGTAGCTGGCTCATTTCGTTGCTCTCTCCGAGACTACTCGCTCCTTTGGGTCTCCACGAAAGACACGTACATGGATTCGAATCCAGGTTACTACTAGTAAAAAGTAATTTTTCTTGTCTCTTCATGCTTTATCAATAACAATGATAGATGCCGTTGTTACTCGTCATACAGGCACGCGCCGCGGTGGAGTAGCCGAGCGGTCTAAAGCACCTCGCTGCGGAGCGCGCGGTTGCTCGCCGTGGAGGTTCGAGTCCTCCCTGGGGCATGGGTATGTGTGTTTGTCCGTAGGTTAGTTTACCTAGGTTTAAGTAGTATGTAAGCTACGGTCTGATGACCACGCAGTTTGGTCCGATAGATTTACAGACATTTGAACATTTTTGAATACGCACGCATCCTCATTCTTGTTGGGCTGACATTTGAGATTTAACGTCTATTTGTGCATAGAAAGGTCGTTTTGATAGGTTCGGGATTCGATTAATGGTCAGGCATAACGTATTTATATCCTTCTAACGGATTCACACACCTAGTTGCTGGTGAAAATATTCAACTACCAACATCTGAGTTTCCTTAGTTATCTTCCATTTAGATCCTGGGTATGTCACTCCAAATTAAATGTTTGGAAATATATTGGACCAACCTACTATGGTCATCAGTCCCTAGGCTTACAAACTACTTAAACTAACCTAAGGACAACACACACACACACACACACACACACACACACACACCCAACCCCGAGGGAGGAAGCGAACCTCCGACGGGATCATCCATGTATGTAACTCCCACACAGGCCTAAGTCTTGCCACTTTGTTACTTGTAATTAGGGACATAAATGCGCTTATTAAGTGCCAGAATCAGTAAAAGAAAATAAAAATTGGCATTTTTTTCTCGTTCAAATTTTCATTCTGATATTTGTGGTGATATTCAGATATTTCACCCATCAGCTATAACAATATTTGTGACGATAGAATTTAGATAAGACACGAATTCTTTGTTTGCTTAGAAATAGCTAGTTTGTCACATCAGTACAAGTTCAAGATGTGTACAAACGTTTGTCAGGTATGAGTACAGAAAAATTGTTGGCGATACACAGTTAATAGCCAACGGCCGTGCGACATTGGCTACACCGGTTCCCGTTAGATCACCGAAGTTAGGCACTGTTGGCCTTGGCTAGCACTTGGATGGGTTACCGTCCGGGTCTGCCGAGTGCTGTTGGCACGTGGGGTGCATTAAGCCCTTGTGAGGTCAACTGAGGAGCTACTTGATTGAGAAGTAGCGGCTCCGGTCACGAAGACTGACACAACGGCCTGGAGTGCTGGTCGCTGACCACGTCCTCCTCCTTACCGCAGCCGCTGACGCTTTCGGGCAGAGGATGACACGGTGGCCGGTCAGTACCCAGTGGGCCTCCCTGAGACCTGTCGGACAGATTTTACAGTTTACACAGTTAATATAGAAGTTTCCATAGAGCATTTGCTGCTGTTAATAGAGTTTCTATCATCTGGTTCATTTTACAATCAGTTAATACAAATTCGCTCTCCACGTTAACAGTTTATCGCAGTTGAGAGAAAACGATTTAGAGAACGGAAGTACTTTTAATTTCTGGATAACTTTAGGAATTCAGATACTATCGTATAATCTGTTTTTCATAACAACGCTAAATGTTGTTTAAGGACTACTTTATGTTTTATGTGATGGAGTTTGTGATATCAGACTCTAATGAGTATGGTAAACTTTTGATGTGTCAGTTATTGTAATAAAGTGGAGGTACCAAACGTTAACAACTTAATATTTTTTCCTGATATTTGCAATGTAGTGGTGGTAATTTATATCTGGAATGATTGCCATAAAGAGCAGTTTTCTCTAGTGGATCCATTTCTAATAGTCGAAGGACTGTACTACGAAGCGATTCGAGTACCCGCAAAACACATAAATTATTTGGGTTGCATGTACATCAGACAGAAAGCAGTTTAGGTCGTTCGGATATTTTTGTGCATGATACTTCATGTGCCCTCTGGAATCGAAACTGCACTGAAGATGTTCAGTCAATGAATGAAATTGATGTGCGATATTTTCAAATCAATATTTTATATCATTGACGGAATTTTTATCACCATTATTATAATATTGTAGCGGTTTGGCACCAACTCATTATGGAATCGTCATATAATATATTTATTGCTTTATTGATCTATTATGGGATGTTTTAGAGCTTTTGTACACCAAGTAAATGCAACCGTGATATCTGAAGTTTCTAGCAGTAAGAAAGTGATGGGCATCTCTGATGTAATCTTACAGAAACTTTATACTTTTCCGTTTTAGAAAACTGCAGAAAGGACGAATGTCAAGGTATTAGTCTGATGATCATGTACCGCAATGAACACTTCTACATCTACATGGAATACTCTGAAAATCACATTTAAGTGCCCTGTTGGTACAGGAGATTTGAATATCCGCGTTGTATTATTGATTTCAAAATTGCTATAACTTACCTCAGGTAGTGGCTTCTCGTGAGGATATCTGCAACACGCAGCATCTGAAGGCATTGGTTGTCCGCACTGCTGCCTCCTTCAGGCGTGGTTGTTGTTCTTCCAGTTTACAAAAGCTAAATATGACAGCATACTACGTATGCTTTACGCCGAAAAGAATAAAACGAATACTTTCCAGCAACAAATAACTTTAACTAGCAAAATTCGATTATGTCTAGCGGCAGTGACCCTCACATGATTTTTTTGGAAGAGCATTATTTATTTATTTACACGAATTGGCCAACTAACGACCGCGTTACAAATTTTATTTCATATTCAGTTTCTTCTTTCTCTTCTCTAGGTCTGCTCTTCCGCCTGCTGCCATTTTTGCCAGATGTTCAGCTGCCAGTTTCCTGTTGGTCTTCTTTCTTGGGGCGGCCTGAAGAACCTCGAATTCAGTTACTGCCTTTCTGTACCTGTCCCTATTCATCGCGTCCATTACTGTGAGTCCGAGTCCCACGAGGTCTTTCTTTATTCCTTGCAACCAACAGTTGGGTGTTTTCCTCTGTCGAATTAAATTGAAGATTTTCTTCATTAATCTGCTGTCATCCATTCTCACCAGATGACCGAAGAACATAAGCCTTCTCTTTCTCATTTCCGTTGTAACTGGTTTAATAAATTGATAGATCTTCTCATTGCTCATCTTTACCCATGTTTCGCCAATTTTTTTGTGTCCACCAAGAAGCTTCCTCAGAATTACCCTTTCCTTCCTCTCGAGCTCATCTACTAGTCCTTTGTTCTTGAAGGAGAGTATATCTGCTGCATATTGTACTTCTGTTCTTGTCATTGTCTTGTAGTGTAATAACTTCGCATTTCGAGATAAGCATTTTTTGTTGTACAGCTTCATTGTTAAAATTTGCGCCCTCCTGAGTTTAGCTACTAGAAGTTTGACAGCTTCTTTTTCTATGCCAGTATCCGTTATTATTTCTCCCAAATATTTAAAGTGTTTGACCCTTTCGATGCCTCCAATAATTGTGTGCAATTTATTGACTTCCCTAAATTTGTTAGACATGAATTTAGTTTTTTCTTGTGATATCTGTAAACCAAATTTAGCTGCATGCTTGGCTAAAATTTCTATTCGTTTAATTGCATCTGGTATATTCGTGGACAGTAGCGCAATATCGTCTGCAAAAGCTAGTGCATGTATCGTAAGCCCTTTGACTGATCCTCCAAAAGAAATTCCCTTCACTGTTTCTTGTGTGTATTCCGCCAATGTCTCCCTTATTATCTTTTCTAGAGTGATGTTGAATACGACTGGGGAGAGCCCATCCCCTTGTCTCAAACCTATTTGTATTTTGAAAGGGTCTGAAATCTTGCCTCGAAATTTCACCTTGGACTTTGTATCTGTCAATGTTTGCTTAACAATCTCTCTAGTTTTTCTATCAATTCCTAATTCCTGCAGAGTTCTAATGAGGCTTTCTCTGTCTATTGAATCATATGCTTTTCTAAAATCAATAAATGTTGTAACATCTGGTTGACCAACACGTGTTCTAATTATGTTTTTAAGATTTATAATTTTCTCTGAACAGCTCCTCCCTTTTCTAAATCCACCTTGATATTCTCGGAAGAGCATAATACTTTGACAGAAAAAAAGAAATATGCAGTTACCATTAAATATAATTACCTGGGTTACTGGTAATGAGTTTCAATAACTTATGAAAAAATTACATATGATCATTCAAGACACTTTATGAAGTAACCAGACATACCACGCTCAAAGTGAGCATCTATTGTTCCAAACATAGCAGATAATGTTTCTTTCCCATAGTTGGAGATAAAATTATCCCACCATTCAGTTTGAATTAGTGTTTGGAATAATTAAAAAATTGAAATAAAAAGTGTCTTCGGACGCTTTAAGGAACTGTAAACTTGAATAAAATCTGACTGAATTTAAATAATAAGTGACATGAAAGGCTTCTTTCATGTGATGCCTAGTCCGAGATCCATCTACAATTCTGTGTACCATAATATAATACCCAATTCCTAGAAATTTAGCTACATTTGTATGAAATTATGCCAGTTATTCTTATCAGTCAGTCATATGTAACGTGAATGATAATGTTTTGTCAGATGTTTCATTCTAGTACATTTTTATCCTGTGGTGTATATATGTCGAAAATATATAATGTCGTTTCTAAAATACATCTTTCCTTATATTCAATCTTTAGCGCCTCAAAAGCTTCAAAGTTCAAGTCTATTCAAACGAAAATCAGTATATCCCTATTGTTTCTTGACTCCCTAGACGAATGTACTCTAAAGCCCCCTTTTAGGTAAAGAATACTATTTTACAATTATCATCTACAAATTTTTCTTTTTGGAAGTCTGTTAACAAAGCAAGAAAACATGTTTCTTTCATGGACAACTCACTGTGCAGCTCTACACAGTCACCTACACGAGGTTAGCGATCTTCCAGCTTTTCCATTCTAGTGGAAAAATAGGTCCCGCCAAACTATGCAAACTACTTTTCCACTGCAATCATTGGTTCCTTACGTGAAGAAAATTTCTTCGCAGCAAGCCGAAGTTTCAGGTTAGGGAAGAGGAAGAAATCACTTGGGACTACGTCTGGTGAACAGGTGGATGAAGAAAGGATTGAAAGCTCATTGCGCGAACGTCCGACATTTTTATTATGATTGACGCATTATAGTGATGAAAAAGCATTTTTATGTTTCCAAACCTTAGTCTTTTTTTGAGCCAACACCAATTTCACAGCATTCAACCTTTACGTATAATAGGGTGTAGTTACGGTACTACCCTTTTCCAAGTAATCTGTAAGGATTAGTGCTTGGGAACCCCAAAAACAATGGGCATCACCTTACCAGCTGACTATAGGATCATGCACATTCACCAGTCTTAGTTCATTGTTTGGACTGACGTTTTTACTCTGGTGTGTAATAATTGAGCCCGTTTTCATCAAATGTCACAAGCCGCCTGAAAAAGAGTTGCTGATTGCTCCTAACCATCACTAGACGTTGTACTGAAATACACGTACCACACAGAGCTTCTTCATAGTCAATTCCGCATGTAGGGTATTACCCAGCTGGCGAGTTAAGATATCTACAGTCTCAACAATCTCACAAAATTTGATTTGGCTGTATTCCACTACGAAATCACGTATTTTGTCTCTGGTTTCCTTTATGATGACCACAATTTGAAAACCAGAGCATGTTTCATCTTCCTTTCTTGACCGACCATGTTTAAATTCATTAATACAAAGTGCGCTTGAACTTCCTACAGTCCTCTTTTCATTTGTGTGCCAGTCCACCCCTACAAATAATAACGTTGGTCACAACAACAAAAAATTGTTTTCTCCCTTTCCAATCGCAAACAACGCACTGACCAATTCAGGGGCTCTTAACAATAAACTGAAAGCTGGGATATTGCTGAAACTCTTTATTCGAAACTTTGATTAATCAAACTTACCAACCAAGAAATAATAACAAAAAAGTAACATTCTTTCATAGAAATTTGTCATCAACTTTGTCCATGGGGGGGTCTGTCTCGGGATGTAGGTGTTAATTCAGTATTTCAATACAATAGTAACACAGTGTTATTAATAAAGAGTTAAAGGTTAGTGATTTATCTACATGGAAAATGGTTATTAATCATTCTCATTCACTCAAATCATTACGTCAAAATTATAAATGAAATACCACAAATTACTTGTTACAATAATATATTAGCAAATGATCGAGAGACTTTACAGTAATAACAGTGAAAATTTGTTCCGGAAATTTCCAACAATATTAGTACGAAAAATTTATCCAAATTTATTTCCTTCTTTATTCTCTTGTAGTAGTAAGAAATCTTTAAGATTTCAGTTATTAAACACAACAATATTGGTGATTAAAATATAAAATATACAGAATAATTTTCTGAGGAATGATTACCTTTGAATCTTTAAAAATTGTCAGCTTTACAATATATTGTACTTCAATTTTTTAATCTCCGAGCGCCGTGGAAAAAATATATGTATTAGACGCATTATTTTAGACTTTGACTTTATTACTGCATAAACTTACAGTGGTCCTTGAAGAAACAATGACTTCATCTTAATCAAAAACGGTACTTATTAGTTCATACTGCAACTTTCCTGTCATAGTGATGGAATGTTAGTTATCATAGATTTCACAGAACCGGATGTAGTTTCTAACGTCACTTAAATCGTCCTAACAATCTAATGTTTCACTTACAGCTGAATTGGCTTTCTTAGCGGTATAAATCCAGTTGCTTATGGAGCTGGTAATCCAGTTCTGATCACAGGTGTCCCATGTCTACAAGTTGGACCTCAGTGTCGCATACCTCCTTCTTCATTTACTATACCATTATCATTTGCTAATGGAGTTATAATTGTAGTCGTAAGAGTGAAACCGCTAGTCGTTAGTCCTATTTTAGGTTAAACGTTTCCCAAACATCTCTTAGCAAAGAAATATTTTTTCCTGCTGATATAGCCACCATTTTATATGTTTGTGTCTCATATTACACATTGATCTCATGCTTGATAATATCAATAACACATCCAATTTATTTTATCTAACAATTTTTGTTTCATTTTCAGCTACGCACATAAGCTTTAAATCAATGGCACGTGGTTCCATTTTTGGGGAAAATTTTTTCCAAATGTCTTTCTTCCCTTACTCTAGGTATGTCGTTTCTAGGTGTTTCAACTATAGGTGTGTTTCACACCACTAGGTACTTTTTCTACCTTTGACAACATTTTAGAAAGAAGACATTATTCTGTTACTCCTTCAGTATTTTCCCTGATTGTACTATTCTAGGCATCCCATCACTAGACGTTTGTCACACACTCGGCAACGTCTTAGGAGTAAGGTCAACTTCTTTTATCTCCAAACTTTTCTTTCCAGTTAATGTAACTCTACTTACGTTCAAAGGAATCACACCACTTGAAGTTGGTCCCCCTTCTTGCAAAAATGATACAATCTCTCTTGCCGTTCTTACTTCACAAATACCTTTTTCCCGATGCTGTATCTCCTTTTATGATCATAGGAACCGTATCAGAGGATGTTTTACTTGGCTTTGATAGAATTGTTGGTTTACAACTCCTTGCTGTTACCCCACCACAATCTTTCTGTGTAGGCGCAACTTCTGTTTTATGTGTAGGAGTCACGTCACTAGTCACTGATCCCAGACGATCTTCTATTACTCCTTCAGTATTTATCCTAGACTTTGGCACTCTAGGAATCTCTCCACTCGACGTTTGTCTATAACTCGGCAAACTCTTTGGAGTCCGATCAACTTCATTTTTCTCCAAACTCTTCTTTCCGGTTAATGAAACTCCACTTTTGTTCATAGAAATCGTACCACTTGAAGTTGGTCCCATGTTTTGTAGAAATGATCCAATCTTTCGTTCCGATCTTACCATAGAAATACTTTTTTCCGTTGCTGGAACCCCTGTTTCGTTCATAGGAACCATATCACCAGATGTTTTACTTGGCTTTGATAGAATTATTGGTGTACATCTCCCTGCTGTTATCCCATCGCTAGGTTTCCGTGAATGTGGAACTTCAGTTTTGTCTGTAGGAGTCACGTCACTAATCACTGGTCGCAGAAGTCCTTCTGTTACTCCTTCAGTATTTTTACCTGACTGTGCTACTCTAGGCATAAAACCACCAGACTTTTGTGTAACTCTGGGCAAAGTTGTTGGAGTAAGGTCAACTTCATTTTTCTCCAAACTCTTCTTTCCGCTTAATGAAACTCCACTTTTGTTCATAGAAATCGTACCACTTGAAGTTGGTCCCATGTTTTGTAGAAATGATCCAATCTTTCTTTCCGATCTTGCCACAGAAATCCTTTTTTCCGTTGCTGGAACTCCTGTTACATTCATAGGAACAATATCACCAGATGTTTTACTTGGCTTTGATAGAATTATTGGTGTACATCTCCCTGCTGTTATCCCATCACTAGCTTTCCGTGGAGGTGGAACTTCGGTTTTGTTTGTAGGAGTCACGTCACTAGTCACTGATCCCAGATGTTCTTCTATTACTCCTTCAGTATTTTTCTCTGACTGTGGTACTCTAGGCATCCCTCCACTAGACGTTTGAGTAACACTCAGCAAAGTCGTTGGAGTATGGTCTACTTCTTTTCCCTCCAAACTCTTCTTTTCGTTTAATGGAACTACACATACGTTGGCAGGAATCACTCCACTGGAAGTTAGTCGTATATTTGTCAGAAATGATCCAGTCTCTCTTTCCCTTCTTACCATACAATTACTTTTTCCCGATGTTGGGACTCCTGTTACATTCATAGGAACCATGGCACCAAATGTTTTACTTGGCTTTGGTAAAATTATTGGTTTACTTCTCCCTCCTGTTATACCACGAATAGCTTTCCGTGAAGGTGGAACTTCAGTATTGTTTGTTGGAGTCATGTCATTAGTCATTGCTCCCGTCTTCGCCAAAAGCTTTCTAATACGTCCAGTTTTCCTTACCTGACATCCCTCTTTTCCTTTTAGTGGAACTCTTGCCATGTTCCTGCGCCCCACAACTTGTAACGATGGTGTCTCTGTTTTCGGTAAAATCCTTCTATAACGTTTTTGTTGCGGAGTGGCATGGTAATCTTTTACCGACATTGAAAGTTCTGCTGTATTTGTTGCAACAATATTAGTTTGTGTTTGCAACTTCGGCAAAATCTTCCGGTATCTTCTTAATATATTATTCATAGAATCAGGACGACTGTCTGCAATTATCTGAGATTTCTGGGAGGCAATTACCTGTGACTGTTGGGAGTTTTTGGGTTTCATTGGGGCACAGGCTTTTGGTACATCTATTTCCAGTATTGGTGTCGCCATATTTTCAATACTATCTGGCTGCAATCTTGGTAATTTCTTGCTTTCACCTGTCGTAATAATGGTCATCAAGGATTTTGATTCATGATAACAGTTTTCTTGGGATAAATTATGCTCAGTATCTATGGGTTTGATAGGTAGAGCTACCTTTTCAATAGTTCCTGGTGGCATAATGTATCTCTTGAGACTTCTGTTTTTAATAAATGCCAATGTCTCACTTACATTTAGTTTTTTTAGTGTGTTTGTGCATTCAGGCAAGCTGGAATTTGAGGAACTGTTAGGGAGTTGTTGTTCTGTGTGGCTTTCGAGTTGCTGAGATAAACTTATTTCTTTATTGGCACGCAGGGAATCAACCACTATTACCTTAAACTCATTTCTTTCGCTGGGATTTATACAATCATGATGTGAATTATCATTCACCAAACACACGTGTGATGACTCATCTCCCATTATTGCTCTGCTGTTTCTCAAATAGCACTGTCTTAGCTCGTTGCGAAAGAAAATCCCAAACTAGTAACGACTAGTTAATTTTAAATTATGTTGTTCTTTCCGATTTTCGTGAACAGCTCTGTTTTGTCCGTACGTTATTCGAGAGCTTCCATATGAAGTTTCCCATTCGCATTTTAAGTTGGCAGCTCCATCACACCTGGAAAGAAAGAAAACCATCGTAAAACTGAACAAAGGTGATTGCTATTATTAATTCCAGGTCATTGAAAAAATTATATTTTTAGAACATTACTAATACATACATAATTTTTGGCAAGAAACGTTTCATTATTCACTACTCATACTGAACCTATCATCCCGACTGTTGCATGTAAGTACGGAAACATGACACAACATCAGCAAGAATTGGCATTATCTCCGGTTAACAGCCCATCGAGACAGGAAGCAGAATGCAATACAGCTGCAACTCACCCTACGGGTAGCAACAGGACGCGCAATATCAACACAAATAGTCCTAAATCGCCTTCGGGAATGTAGCCTCTACGCACGGAGGACTACGGTATGTGTCCCATTAAAACAACGATACCGTTTAGCCAGCGGAGGAACATGAGGATTGGAGTCGTAACAAATGGCGCCAGGTTCCGTTCACGATTGAGTCAAGAGTTACTGTTCAGCCGGTCAATCATCATTCTTTCGTCTGGAGAGAACTTGGAACTCGGAACAATCCTGCTAATGCGCAGGAAACAGCACCATATCATGGTGGTGGACAAATGGTGTGGGCAGGAGTCAGTATTTGGGGATGTACAGGACTCTGTAATTCAGAATGTTGCTTTGGTTGCTCAGAGATACGGAGATAAGATACTTCAACCTTTTGTTGTGCTCTACGATGGTACCATAAGAGATGGGTTATCTGGTGGACGATAAAAGCACGTCTTCGCAGAACTGTACTGCGTACAATTTGTTTGAAGCTGCGGGAACTGAACAAATGGATTGGACAGCTTTTTCACCGGACTTAAACTGTCTGAGCATGTGTGTGGATTCACTTGGCAAACGCATTGTAGCCAGACAAGCACCTCTCACAACGGTTTCAGAGCTGGATATGGCACTCATGGAAGAATGGCCAAATATCCCTCAAGAGCAACATCATACTGTTCATGTCACGCAGGTGTGCAACTGTACTCACCGTCTAAGGTGATCACACACCATATTAGATGGCAACGAGAATGACTTTTTCGCGATTATGATAGCCCTATGGTACCTCGCTCTAAGTAAACGCCATGCACAGAGTTGATACAACAAAATATCGTACTGTATCACATACAAATTACAATTGTAACCAATATCTGAATAAAGCACGTTGCCATATGTATATATTTCACCTGATCCCCTTGTTGTTTTGAGCATTTTATGTACAGGAAATTACTCTTCTGTCCCCAGTAACTTGTATGCTTGGTATGACCTGTTTCCTCTTCCATGAATATCACTTCACATTTTTATGATGTATATTATCTTTTTTCATTATCAAGAATTTCTCTAAACCCTTATTTCAACAAAAACGTAGAAGTTCCCCTGTGAAACTCATAGGAGAGTGGAAAGTTTAGCAGTTAATATATTCTTGCAGGAATTGCTCCTATATTCCTTGTGCATTAAGGAAATACTTCATTATCTAATACATTTACTTATTTCTGAATGTATTTTCATCCCAAATCAAATAAAAAATTTTCAGAAATTACTTCCTCAGAATCACTATTACTGTTATACGATCCAAGATAGCAGGAATGATTACAGATGCCATTTTGAGCTGGTAGTGTTTGTTCACATTACATTTTCTGATCACTTAATTCCTTATTCGTCCCAGTTAGATATTTTCAGATGCCTTGCATTCTTCGTTACTTTCTCAACTACCTCTCCCTGATGCATGTTACATGCCCTTCCTGCTACAACTAGACTAACTGTAAACCATTTTTACTTCTTCTATTTCATCGTATTGTCTGAAAAACGTTACCGATTAATCTGCGACTGATCACAGACCCTGATGCAAAGATATGGATTGGAAACATTTAGCCTGATGTTGCTTGGTATATCCGTGCTGTATTTCTCCTGTCCAACTTAGTACCAGCACCCATGTTCCATAACCAAGGGTTTCCTATCATTTACTTCTTTTCTATATAATATTTCTTTCACTGTCTGTAATGTCTTATTGTTGCCATTATTTACAAGTATCTCATCCTTCTGTTATAGATTTTATTCCAATTGTCACTGTGTCTTATTGTTCTAATCAAATGTAAAATATAATAAATAAAATGTACTTATTGCATCATAAGGGATCAACATAGTGTCAATAAATAAATAACTGTACTTATTTGTATATTATTATTAATAGAATTACAGTAATTATTATTATTATTATTATTTTGCCTTTTACTTTGTTTCTAACTGTTACATAATGTGCTGTCATATTTTGAGATACAATCTGCAAATGTCTTGTGTGATTTAAGGGAAGGCCTGAAAGACTTACTGAAGCCAGAAAAAATATAATTTCAGAAGCAAACGAAACAAACAAGTAAATCACAACTTAAGCTTAATAGAACTGTATCAAATGTGACCGAATCGTTTCTTTTCTGTGGTACTGGTGGTCTTGCCAACCGTCCTATGTTTGATACCCTGTACTTGTGGGTACCATGTTGTGATCAATGGGACTTTAGAAACACTTATTTAATACTTTTCCGCTAATTTATTACCTGTGCAACTGATTAGACTAAATTAAATCAATGTTACCCCATCTGTTTGCCTTAAAGTCGGTTAGCAGTGAGGCTTCTAAATGAAATTTGACCTTGAACGTTGACCGTCTGGTTACCTACCTCGCAGGAGCCTGTAGGTCAACATTGTGGTCATCTTGCTGACTTCTTGGCCTTGACCTCTTGACCGTCAGGTTGTCTACCTCCCAGGGAGCTATACTACAATATGGCGGACACAAACAACAGTGTGGTGGACATAAACAAGATGGCGGACATAAACAATATGGCAGACATAGGCAAGATGGCAGACACAAACAACATTATGGTCGTGGCAGACATACACGGGAAGATCATATATATAGTTTATTCTGTCATGACAGCTTCCAAGATGGTAAGGTGACATTGCATTCCCTCAACTAGTACTTTCAAGTACAAGCTCTGATTGCAAGCAATAATTGAAGCCTCTCAAAGTTGTTCTTCAATAGCAATTATTTCATTATTGTGAACTGTATTCCCAGCTGCATTGAATGCTAGTAACAGGAGCAATCATTCCACCAGTTCATTCGGATCATTCCAATGCACATAACTCACATATTTAGTATTAGTTTCTCAATCGTTAACTTTGAGATCATTTTCGTTCTCACTATTCCGTGCATCCCCATTCCATCTTTATCCAACACACCTTCTTTTTCTAACAAGGGGTGAATTATGTTAGTATACTTGTAACCCTTGTTGACATTTATTGGTCTCCGGGAATTATAACTTTGTCTATATGCATTGGTGGCAAATAGTATTTTAGCATAATTGCGAAGATCCATGGCTGTATGACTGTGTTTACTATGTTTGTTTTTAAACAAGCGATTATACAATCCTTTCGTTCCAGAATATTTTACTTTATGAAATATTAAATCATCTCCATCAACTCGTACTGCGGAATTTCCAATCGCCCATGTCTTTAATTCATCATCAAACCCAATGCCATATATAGGATCCGCTGTTTTCCAGTTTATGAAAAAATAATTTCGGCAGTCTTCCTTCATTCTCGTCATCACTATCTGCATCATTATCCCCTCCTCCTCCATCCTCCAAATCTTCTTCTTCTTCTTGTTCTTCTTTTGCAACTAGAGTTGCGTCATCTGGTTTTATGAATGCACGATTCTCATCAATATCTTCAAGTTCATTCTTTTTATTCACATCTCCAAGCTTGAACTGGTGCATCCCTTGAATCAATCTCTGTAGCGGTTGAGTTACTGGTGTCATTACTTTGTTCAGTACACTCTCAGCTTCTGCCTCGCGTCTTTGTAGTAAAACAAATTTCTTGTGTTAGTGCATCGAGCTTCCAGTACTCGATTCTTAATTTTCGTCTTCTCATTTAAGCGAGGGTGCAGTGGCGTGGTCTCACGTCTTCTTTTTGTCTCACATCTTTGTAGTATATCCAATTTCTTGCGTTTAACACGTCGAGCTTTTGGTATGCGAATATTTTATGACTTACCTTTTCATCAATGCAAGTGTTCTGCAACATGATGCAGCTGGATTGTAAACGCATATTTGTACTATTTGTCACTATCATCTATGCTGGAAGACAATCCGTAAGAGGTTACCCGAGCTGTCTGTAGCGTGTCCTCTACAACGTGTTGGGCTAGTAGTGCATGCACACAAACACCACACAATACAACTCCTATACATTAATAAAAATATGCTTATCAAAATTACAGCGATAACGTCATTATATAAATCATCATCTTTACTTATAACTAGGAAATTATGCGTGTTACCACTCCATATGTCTTTACGCAAATCAATGAATGCATTAAATGTCATATCAAGATTAACGTTATCACTGAAAACATGTCGCATATTATGTTGATCTTGTTTGAAGAGAACAATAATATTAGCTTTAACTCTGATTAACTGCTTCGGAATTTTGCTGTAAGTCTGACTTACATCTACAACTACATACGTACTCCGCAATGCACCGTAAGGTGCGTGGCGGAGGGTACACTGTACCACTACTACGCATTTCATTTCCTATTCCACTCCCAAATGGAACGAGGAAAAAAAGAATGCCTATATGCCTCCGTACGAGCTCTAATTTCTCTTATCTTGTCTTTGTGATCACCACGCTAAATGTAAGTAGGCGGCAGCAAGATCGTACTACACTCAGCTTCAAATTCCGGCCCTCTAAATTTACTCAACAGAAATTCACGAAAAGAACGTCGCCTTTCTTCCAGCGATCCCCAATTGAGTTGCCGGAGGATTTCCGTGACACTCGCGCATTGGTCGAACCTACCAGTAACAAATCTAGCTGCTCGCCTCTGAACCGCCTCTATGTCTTCCTTCAAACCGATCTGCTGCGGGTCCCAAATACTTGAGCAATACTCAAGACGTGGTCGTACAAGCGTTTTATACGCGGTCTCCTTTACAGGTGAAGTACAGCTTCCCAAAATTCTCCCAATAAACCGAAGTCGGCTGTCCGCCTTACTCACAACTGTCCATACATGTTCGTTCCATTTCATATCGCCTTGCAATATTACGCCTAGATATTTGAATGACGCGACAGCATCAAGAAGCTCACTACTAATGCTGTATTCGAACGTTATAGGATTGGTTTTCCTACTCATGCGCATCACCTTACATTTTTCTACATTGAGAGCTAGCTTCCATTCTTCGCACCAACTAGAAATTTTGTCTAAGTCATCCTGTATGCTATTGCAGTCAGTTAAAGACGACACCTTCCCATACACCACAGCATCATCAGCAAACAGCCGCAAATTACAACTTACTCTGTCAATCAGATCATTTATATAGACAGAAAATAATAGCGGTCCTATCACACTCCCCTGGGGCACGCCTGACGATACACTCGTCTCTGATGAACACTCGCCGTCGAGAACAAAGTACTGCGTTCTATTACTTACGAAGTCTTCCAGCCAGTCACAAATCTGTGAACCTATTCCATAAGCTCGTATCTTCGTTAGCAGTCTGCAGTGTGACACCGCGTCGAACGCTTTTTTGAAGTCGAGAAACACAATCCGCCTGTTGCCCTTCATCCATGGCTCGCAAGATGTCATGTGAGAAAAGGGCAAGCTGAGTTTCACATGAACGATGTTTCCTAAACCCGTGCTGATTCATGGAAAGAAGCTTCCCGTTTCAAGGAAATTTACTATATTCGAACTGAGAATATGCTCCAAAATTCTACATGAAACTGATGTCAACAATATTGGCCTGTAATTTTTTGGGTCAGTTCTCTTTCCTTTCTTATAAACGGGAGTCACCTGCGCTTTTTTCCAATCACTAGGAACTTTGCGCTGAATTAAAGATTCGCGACAAATGCAAGCTAAATAGGGGGCCAATGCCGCAGAATAGTCTTTGTAAAACCGAACTGGTATTCCATCCGGACCAGCAGACTTTTGTACATAGTACCAGAATTTTTTAGGGTTCTCGGAAAGATCTTTTGCTAAGGTATGGCTGTGATAATTATTGTATGCTTCGCGCATCGATCTTTTTATAGACGCACGAATCTCTACTAACTTTTGCCTGTCATCATTTGCGGGTTCTTTTTGAATAGATAGTGCAATAGTCTTTGCTTTCTCAGCAGCTTTCTAACATTATTATTATACCTCGGTGGATCTTTTCCATCCTTAATCGTCTTTACTGGCACATAGTTCTCTAACCCTTTATTTACAATGCACTTAAATTTAGTCCACAAATCCTCTACATCCATAGTCCCGGAATTAAACGATGCCCATTCATTTTCAAAGTGCGATCGTAACATCTGCTTATCGGCTCTTCCCAACAAAAACACGCTCCTAGCCTTCTTGATTGGTTTATGAACTTTGGTCACCATCTACGTTATGACGATATCATGATCACTAATTTCTGTCTCTACAAAGACATCTTTAATAAGGTCAGGCCTGTTTGTGGCTATAGGGTCTAAAATATTTCCATTGCGCGTGGGTTGCCGGTTTAACTGCTCAAGACAGTTTTCGGAGAATGTGTCCAAAAGTAGCTCGCAAGACTGCTTGTCTGTACCGCCTGAAATGTAACTAGCGAGGTCCCAATATATACTCTTAAGGTTGAAGTCTCCTCCGACTAAAATTACATGGCCCGGATACCTATGCACTACCTGGTGTAGACTTTCTTTGAATGATTCTAAAACTGCTACAGCAGCACTGGGGGGCCGGTAAAAACACCCAACTATTAACTTTACTTCTTTTAGACCTGTTATACGTGTCCAGATAACTTCACAGTTACTTTCAACCTCGATCTCAGTAGAAACAATATCTTTGTCCACAGCGATGAACACTCCTCCTCCAGTTGTATCCCATCTATCTTTCCGATATACATTCCACGCTTCACTAAATATTTCTGAACTAGCCAGCTTTCGGTGCCTAAAACTATCTGAGCGCAATAACTTCCATGCAGTGCGGCAAATTCGTGAACTTTGTTTCTAATACTCTGTAAGTTCGCAGCTAATATTTTGATGTTCGAATTTTTGTTCCGAACGTGACCTGAATTCGCTGTTTGAATGCTGACAGGCGAGTGCTCATCAGAGTTAGCGCCTAGCCTAAAAAAAACCATGTGCACTCCACAAGTACTCTGCTACCCGAGTAGCCGCTTTCTTAGTGTTTTAGTAAAAACAGTCTACGCCATAATGGCGACCCATTAAAAGTATGCTCTCATATTATCCTGTTTATCGCAAACAATGTCATCAAAAATGAAAATGGAGTGAGGAAGTGCTTTATCCGGCGGTATTACTTCATCACTACTCGTGAATGGAAAATATCCAATATCTCCAATGCAGTCAATCATTTGTATTTGTATTTATATTGATGCGAAGATTTGGAGAATACATAAACATTCTTAAATGACAGACCAATCTCATGCACAAGAAGATTAATTATCACATTCGTTTCTCCATAGTTTGAAGGGCTTGATATAATACAACTAAATGTATCTGGAAATATATCTCCATGTTTGCGACTCCGTGCAGCTGATGTCCCATCATTCTTTTCGATAATAGGAGCAACGGAAAGTTGGCGTGCATGCTTCTTGAAGCATATCTTCAAGTTAACAAGAGACTCTTATATAAGAAGAGTAACGGCATTCATATGTTCGAAGTTGCACGAAGAAATCGTGGTGGATCACTTCTTAATAGTGCAATCAATAGCCTACCAGTTGAACTACATATACGTGGTTACTCTTATTGCGGACCAGGCACAAAGTTATCAAAAACGACTGCAAAGAGGTGACGTTGGAATCAATAAACTAGACTCTGCTTGCAAAGAACACGATATTGCGTATACAAAACACCGAAACAGATTTTTCTGACAGGCACAGACCGGACTTGACTCTAGCAGATAAAGCAGTGAAAGAATAAAGGTCAGTGAAAAAAATAGCCGCCCTAGTGGTGGCTGGTGCAATGAAGGCCAAAGTCAAACTCGGTATGGGTATTAATAAAAAGAAGCATAATAATAATAAGAAGAATATGAATAAGAATAATAACAAGAAGAATATGAAGAGGAATAAAAAGATTGGAGGTAACGAGCTGAAAGTATTAATTCAAGAAATTTGCTCTGGTCTTAAGTCAATGAAATCCAGCACTAATTTCTGGGGAGCAATGAAAGCGGCTCATATAATTGCTTCGGATGCAGCTCCAAAAGCAAAAAAAAAAAAAAAAAAAAAAAAAAAAAAAAAAAAAAAAAAAAAAAAAAAAAATCTACTATTAAAGAATGCATATTACCACTTCCCAAGAGAGGTGGCTTTTTGCCCCTCATTGCAATTTTTGCAGCTTTATCAGCACTTGGTAGACTGGCAGGAAGTACAGCAGGCATTGCCAAGGCAATTGTAGATGCAAAAAAAATGCTCGAAAACAGCTGTCGGAGTTGCAACGACATAACCAAACTATGGAGGCCATAGCGTTTCGCAAAGGCAAGGGGCTGTATTTAGGGCCTTATAGGAAGATTGGTTTCGGGCTATATGTGGGGAAGAAAAGAAAATTCTCATTAAACAGTCTTCCCAAAAGAGCGCTTACATACATCGACTTAGAACGCTATGCTAGAAAATTGGAAATACCCCACTTTCGAGGTGTCTTCATGAGAGACACTTTACCAAATAAAACTAAGAGATATGAGAGTGCAATTGTCAACCTCCAGACATGTAGTGAGTCTGGCTCCCACTGGGTTTCTATTAAGAAGAGGGAAAATGAGGTCTACTATTTTGATAGTTTCGGCAATTTACCGCCTCCTCTAGAAATAGTCAGGTATTTTCCGCTAATTCATTATCGGTGAAACTAATTTGTCGAAATTATGTTGATGTTAGCACTATTAGATGATTAGTTTAGTGTTCTATGACATTATGACATATTTACATTAACTTATGCTAAGGAAAACATACGCACCCATACCTGAGAGAGAATCTCGAACCTCCGACGGGAGCAGACGCTTACTCCTCAGCAAGGTGCCTTAGAGCGCACGGCCACTCCCACGCAGCTGAATTTGAATGAACGCCTTGACTTTTATGACCAGAGATACCTGGAAAATTATCAAAGAACGAATTGAAAAGTGTAGATAAATTGACTTGAAATGTTATAAACTATATACCAATATCCTGAATATTTCTAAATCACGTGTATGGGGAAAAAGAAAACCTGTGGCGGCTACAGAGGAACATAGATTACTCGCTTATAATTATGTGGAAATGAATTACGTTTGAATTCTCATTAGGAAAACAGTAGCCGAACTAAATTTCTACAGGGAGGAAAGTAACATGTATTCAAATCGGAAAACCATGTTTTGACTATTGCTCACCGCAGGCTTTAAAGTATTCCAAATTGTTTACCACGGCCTATCATCCTCAGTTTCTGGACAGTTGCAAAGGACCGTAACGTGCAATTTCAAGTTTATTCAAGATTTACATGTATCGCTAAGAATAGTTTTCAATCCGGAAAAACTCTTCTGCAAATTAGAGGACGTTACAGGAGCGTATTTGATTGTGGAGAGGGCACTGCAGATAAGTTTCTTTATTGTTGCCTTCAAATGCTTTGGCATTCTCAGAAAGACTGCGATGATTTGCAGCGTTCTGAAATATCTATAATTCCGCCCTTCCGCACTCTGCGATATGTTTTTCACTTTTACTTCCACATATCCAAAAGTACGACTCAACTCACTCTGGCCTTTTTGTACAATATCACAGGCGTCACTAAGTTCAACATCGGCATCCACTAGTCGTGTTATGGCTTTTGATGTTTCTGAAAAAATGCCTAGGGCTTATACCATATTGTTTGTAGAGATGTTATATCGAGCACACTTTAAAAGAAAGATCTCACAATTTTAATAAAAGTTGAGAAAATTATTGCAATTCAATAAGTACTAACTTGGTGTTGTAGAAGTACAACGGTGAGTAATAAAGACCAGGGTTACCAAGTTAAACGTCAAAGTTCCATGGCTGTCCGTAAAAGTACAATGATGACTAATAATATTCAAGGCTTACTAAGTTAAACTGCAAAATTCCATGGAATTTCAAAGTGTCAGTCCGTGTGGACGAATTGAGACACTATTCCGCGTTGTGTGGCACTAAATCGTTACAAGTCTATCAGCTGGATAGTAGCGCTGCTAAGTCGAAGCGCACTCTTACGAGCACATTGCAGTCCGAATGAACACGAGGCACTTTCTGTCTACAGCCGTGAGTGCCGAGGCTTTAATTAAGCATCGGTCAATCAGGATTCGCGCGCCGATTGAGTTCATACTGCGCGGCCTCTTGGAGGATTGTAGACATTCGTGTTACTAACTTTTACTTTTCCTTGGCCACATCTATTTGGTGTAGTAGTCTTTGTTTGCACGATTCTACAACACCTCTCCTGTAATTAGTGCCCGGCCGATTGCTAGAACGACGTCGCCAAAGGCAGTGGTAGCGCGCCGGCGCACGAGGGCGGTCCGATCACACGCTGGTGGCGGCGCAGCCACAAGGTCCAGTCAACGTTCTGCCGGACTTGGGAGCAGCAACAGCCCGGAATCTGTGAAAGGAAAATACGTGGCAGTATCGCCTTATTCACAACTGCGATGGCGAAGCTGATATTGACGGCGGCGTACGACGCGACCAGACGAAATTCGGACGTTGTAAAGGATTCTTCCATGCGTTGAGATGATAGTACCCGAGGCCCGAGCGTGACCTTGATTGCACACGCGGAAGTATGCACGGTCGGAGACAAAAGAAATGATGCGAAACCGCTGTGTAACTAGCATAGTTAAGGATGAAACATGAATAAAATGGTGTCTTGTGGATGTCCACGTAGAGTGCTGCTGGAGACTTGTCGTTAAAAGGCACCGAACGATAAGGCCTGATTAATCAAATATACATAAAAACTGAGGTGTTGTGCCTATATTTCACTCTGCAGCCAAAATTACATATCGCAAATGAATAGCGTTTGTATGTGGTACTAGGTATGACTCTCCCATTGTGCACTATGGTGGTAGAGGTTTGATAACGACAGAGGGGTGGAAGATATGGGAATTGAAAGTTACCGCGTTATATAAAATTCTACGTCTGGGTGTTAAAATTTTGCTCTTCAGCAAAAACACAATAGAGACGAACGATCTCTCTTTGTTGTTGTAGTAAAAAGTATCCCGTTGTACACCATAGCGTTCCGTGTCGATAGCTGTAAGAGGGTGGAAGATATAGTGGTTAAAAGACGTCAGCTTATATAGAATTCGGACTGAAGTCCAGAGATGACTTTTGATACTACAATAGCAAAGAGGTTGTATACAGCACAACATGATGCACATTCTTCAGTTGCTTTTCTGCAAGAATGGTACGAATAAAGTAAAATATGTGCATATTGCAGTTTGAAAAGTAAAACTACCAAGAAAGATTCCAAAGCGTAAGAAAGAAATTTCGCGTTCTCTATCCGTTTCTAAAAGACAGAAAAGGGCCCTGAAAAGTGAATCTACAGACGATAGAAACTTGAAATTTGTAGACGTTGTTTATCTTACACTGTAGGCATCAGCGATTTTTTGATATTCTCATCCCCAAGGGGGTGAAATGGAGGATGAACGGTTTTTTGAAAATACGTTGCTATTCAGGCAGTTATGGAGCAAGAAATACAAAACTTCGGATTTAGATTTTTAATTGGAATTTTAAAAACATGAGTTTCTATATTTTTGGAAATTCAACCATTAAGCGGGTGAAATAATAGAAAATCTTTTAAGGGTGCTACTAAGACTATTTTGATGCCATTAATGCGAAAATTTGGATTTTGAACCATGGTTAGAATTTAAAAAATGTGTTTCGGGATGTTTTGAATTCTATCATCAATGCTGCAATAGGGGGTGGGAAGTTGTATCAAAATACTTCATTAGGAAAGCATTTTAAAGCTAAATCTATGAAAATTTATATTTATAAGAGGAAACAACCTGCACACCATCCAGTCTACGCGTGCGAAGCAGCGGGAATTAAGCTATATATATATATATATATATATATATATATATATATATATATATATATATAAATTAATGTTTGTTTGTTTGTCTTTTTGTTCGTATTTTATGCATGGCCATACCGTACAAAATGTTCAAATGTTTGTAAATCTATCGGACCAAACAGCGTGGTCATCAGTCCGTAGCTTACAAACTACTTAAACCTAGGTAAACTAACCTAAAGACAAACACACACACCCATGCCCCAGGGAGGACTCGAACCTCCACGGCGAGCAACCGCGCGCTCCGCAGCGAGACGCTTTAGACCGCTCGGCTAGTCCACCGCGGCCATACCGTTACATCCGATTGCTATCAAACTTTGTCATATCATTACTTGCATTCCCCAAAGGTTGTAGGCATACTAAAATTAATTTCGTTTGGTGCATAGCGGATGGTGCTTTACTAACAGTTAATTCGTTTCTTACGAACGCCTTCACGCTGAAATGGCTGGACAGAAATGTAAGAAATTTGGAACAGAGGTAGCTTATACCCTGATTAATACATGGGCTACCTTTCGTAAGCCTCCGTGTGGTGGGTGGCGGAGGGTACCTTACAATGGGATAATACGTTTGTTTTTCCTCACGCTGAAACAGCTGGACGGATTTGAATGAAATATAGAATGCAGGTGGCTTATACCCTTAATTAACGCATGAGCTACCTTCAGGAAGCCACCCTACGGTTCATGGAGGAGGGTAACTTAGGAGGGTTAACAAGTTTCTTACTCTTCATGCTGAAACGGCTGGACGGAATTGAATGACATGTGGAATGAAGATGGCTTATGCCCCGGAGGGTAGGTTACAACAAACACCCAAATTGTTTGACTGGTCACCATGAAAGTCAGCACATAAATGTATGTTTTCAAGAAGGAGTCTTTTATAATCTTCAAGCCAGTGAATTTAGCATGGCGGAGGGTACCTTGCGACTTTAACACCGTTTGACCAGTCAATATGAAATTTGGTGCATATATCTATGTTTTCATATATAGGAGGGAGAGAAATTATTATTATTTTAGTAGCTCAAAACACAGTCTCGCTCGTGAGTCATTGTCTGAAACGATGGCTTCATAACGCCTCTAAGCAGAAAATAGTCTCCAGAGCCCTGATGTTGTTTCCAACCCTCGTAGAATTCTTACACAAGCAAAGTGGGTATCTACTGTAGGCGTCCACAACAATCAACCATCTACTGTGCCAGAAACGTACGCAAAAGTCAATATACGCTACTGACCATTAAAATGGCTACACCAAGAAGAAATGCAGATGATAAACGGGTATTCATTGGACAAATATATTATACTAGAACTGACACGTGATTACATTTTCACGCAATTTGGGTGCATAGATCCTGACAAATCAGTACCCAGAACAACCACCTCTGGCAGTAATACCAGCCTTGATACGCCTGGGCATTGAGTCAAACAGTCATGCAGCTTCAACACGATATCACATTTCATCAAGAGTAGTGACTGGCGTGACGAGCCAGTTGCTCAGCCACCATTAATCAGACGTTTTCAATTGGTGAGAGATGTGGAGAATATGCTGGCCAGGGCAGCAGTCGAACGTTCTCCGTATCCAGAAAGGCCCGTACAGGACCTGCAACATGCGGCCGTGCATTATCCTGCTGAAATGTAGGGTTTCGCAGGGATCGAATGAAGGGTAGAGCCACGGGTCGTAACATATCTGAAATGTGACGGCCAGTGTTCAAAATGCCGTCGATGCGAACAAGAGGTCACCGAGACGTGTAACCAATGGCACTCCATACCATCACGCCGGGTGATATGCCAGTATGGCGATGACGAATAGACGCTTGAAATGTGAGTTCACCGCGATGTCGCCAATTACGTATGCGACCATCATGATGCTGTAAACAGCACCTGGATTCATCCGAAAATATGACGTTTTGCCATTCGTGCACCCAGGTTCGTCGTTGCGTACACCATCGCAGGCGCTCCTGTCTGTGATGCAGCGTCAAGGGTAACCACAGCCATGATCTCCGAGCTGATAGTCCATGTAGCTGCAAACATCGTCGAACTGTTCGTGCAGATAGTTGTTGTCTTGCAAACGTCCCCATCTGTTGCCTCAGGGATCGAGACGTGGCTGCACAATCCGTCACAGCCATGCGGATAAGATGCCTGTCATCTCGACTGATAGTGATACGAGGCCGTTAGGATCCAGCACGACGTTCCGTATTGCCCTCCGGAACCCACCGATTCCATATTCTGCTAACAGTCATTGGATCGCGACCAACGCGAGCAGCAATGTCGCGATACGATAAACCGCAATCGCGATAGGCCACAATCCGACCTTTATAAAAGTCGGAAACGTGATGGTACGCATTTCTCCTCCTTACACGAGGGATCTCAACAACGTTTCACCAGGCAACGCCGGTCAACTGCTGTTTGTGTATGAGAAATCGGTTGGAAACTTTCCTCATGTCAGCACGTTGCAGGTGTCGCCACCGTCGCCAACCTTGTGTGTGCTCTGAAAAACTAGTCATTTGCATATCATAGCATCTTCTTCCTGTCAGCTAAATTTCGCGTCTGTAGCACGTCATCTTCGTGGTTTAGCAATTTTAATGGCCAGGAGGGTATGTTCCTACAGAACAGTAGGACTCGGCCAGCTGAAATACTGTTGTGGAAGTGCTACAAAATTTTCAGAGCTGGCGTGACTCTGTGATGTGTTGAATCCGCTTGTCGAGTCTGAACCACGTACAATCGGTACAAGAGAGCTATTTGGTCTTGACCAGACCCCAATGACCTGTATGGTGCTGGCGTGAAACAGCAACTTTGCACACGTGAAGAAATGGACTCGAATGTGTTCTACAATTATTTATATGGCGTCTGTTCTCTTCTGACATGTTCTAAAGAACATACGCCATTGGTTGACATTAACGGCTGTAATTTTACGAATTCGAATTTTTGAAACATCTTGATCGTATCAGGACACTGAAATAAATTCAATGGCGATGATGAACACTTCTGCTGAACTGAGATTCGAACACCGATTTCCCACTTCGGATGAGCGTTCGCCTTAACCAATTAGGCTATTTAAGGCATGCTTTTCTTCCAACCCAAATTCTCAACTTGTAGCACACTACGATGCTTGTGCCCCCTGCCCAGTAGTTCCTCTTGCCCACAGACTATACTGGATTTCCCCTTCCAAAGTGTTATCGGGACATGATTACTGATAAATACATGAATACGAACATCTGTACACGAGACTTGAGATTCTTTGAAGGTACTTCAGGTAAAAGTTATTTGGATGTCTCATTTATTAGTCGACACTGCAGCAACATATAGAAAAATATCTGCAAAAAGAAATCTAACATGGCTGTCTACAACACTGTCTCATATAATATGCTAGTAGAGCTACAAATTATACCTGAGAATTTATTACCTGAACAGAGGCGAAAGCATGATGAATGAAGATGTAGAGCTTATGGGACTTAACTACGGGGTCATCAGTCCCCAAACTTACAAACTACTTATGAACTAGCTAATATTAATGACGGCACAAACATCCATGCCCGAGGGTGGATTCGAACCCCCGACCGTAGTGGACGTGCAGACTGTGACTGGAGCGCCGCAGAACGCTCGGCCGCCGCGGGCGGCCATGAGTGAAGATGTGTAGACTCATAGCCAAGTAGAAATCATCACCTGACTTCTACAATTTCTTAAATTATTAACTAGAACATTAGATCAGTAGTTCTTTACTATATATTTCAGAGACGAGCATCAGTCGATAAAATTATAAAGGGATTGTTGAGAGGATTTATATGTCTTCGTATTTACGAGAATAGCTTTAAAAAAGTTATTTTTGCTATTGATCAAGGTACCAACAATATCGCTGCTCTTCGTGGATATTTTACACTGAATTTTTTCTGTTAAACGTGAAACAAGGGCTAAGAAACGCGTTTAATATGCAGTATACAAACTGCAGATGACTGCGATGATGATACTTGTGACATCTTCAAAGCAAAGTAGTCTTATTTATAGCCTCGACAGAACACAAAAGCAGTGAGACAATATTCACTGTAACACACAATTCAACTTACTTATCTCGCCCAAAACTACAATACTAAGTAGGTTTATTGCGTGAAAAGCTCCATCAGAGAGGAGAAATAAACGGAATGGAAGGAATTGACATCATACTAATGGACGAAATGGTTCTTCTTCGTATAGGGTGCATGCTGTGGTATTTTATATTAAACTCATACACATTAGCACTAAAACTATTTCAGGAATTTTAAAACATTCACCTGGTTGTCGCCTGTTGTTGCCACGGAGGACGACCCTTTGTGACAATGAAGTAAAGAGTTTGAGGATGGGGAATCCTCTGTAGTAAACCACTTGCTAACTAGCCTGAAAATTTACATAGAGGAAACGTATAATAATTTAACTACATGCCTGGAAACGTTTCGCCACTTTAAAACGGTTTAAAACGGTGTCTGAATCACACAGGAGTGAAATTATGTCAGAGTAAAGGCATACGATCCACCTCGTACTATACATTCCATCCCCTTAAATTATGGCACATGCAGCAACAGTCGATAATAATTCATAAGAGTGTACAGTCTAGATTTCTATTATTTGTTTAGTAATTACAGTTAGATGTTTCACGTTGTTAGCGCATCATCAGACTGGATGAAACTCTGAAAATGAAAATATTGGGCCCAACTTGTCATATAGGCGATGGGGTAAAACACCTTTGCCATTTTATACACAGCTGAAAATCCAAAATGAAACTACTGTGAAGAACCGGTGGTATTACAGCGAAGTTTATTTGGGAGAGACCATGTTGTACAAAGATCGCATGACTGAAATACAGACGCGTCGGAGTGATCAAGGGCATTGAGGCGGTATGCTACGAAGCGCGAGAGCGTTCCCCGTGGGGAGTTCAAAACCCCCTCTCGGGCATGGATGTTTGTGCTGTCTTTAGTATAAGTTAGTTCATAAGTAGTTTGTAAGTTTAGAGACTGAGGACCCCGCAGTTACGTCCCATAAACTTTACAAACATTTGAACTGAAATACAGCCCCATGTGAAGTGAGGAAGATTATAAATTCAATACTGGATGTTACCGCAATAGACCGAATTTATTATGCTAGGGTTGGTGATGTTGCAGAGCTATCAAACGCTGTCATGCCCACATTGTACCTGACATCAAGTTTAGTTGTGCAACAATGAGGGTGTAAACGGCTTTGTCAGTCCGTCGTTCTTTCCTGCACCCAGCGATTAACAGATCTCCATCACAGCTACTTGGTTAAGAGAGACACGATCACCTATTCAAGGACAATTAGCTATCCCTATAAGCAAATATTCATCCTCTGTCGAATTCCAAAACATGCTCGAAAGACGCTCACTATCTCTTACGAGGCACACTGAAGTTACTCACGCAAAACAACTGAACGAAAGAACAACTGCAATACGATCTTGTGTTCGTCTCTTTATATGGCGTTTGAATGTAGGCCTCCTTGCGTCCGTAAAGTGCACATGTGCTTAAACGCTAATCACCTGCATCTCACGTCGCTGCAAACGCATCCTACTAATTTGGATGCTTTCTTCAGGTTGTTGCTTTTTGGGAGGCCATAAGTACACCTTCAGCCTTTTAATCAAAATATTCGAAAATGGAATGGTAGATGAATAGTATAAATGTTGTTCGATGAACCCTCTGCCAGGCACTTAAATATGATTTGCAGAGTATCCCATGTAGATGTAGATAAGCGCCTGAAATACGTAATTGGAATTTACAGAAACTTACATGTTTGCTACAGAAGCAGCTGAGTCTTTTGAATTACACCTACACCTTACGCCGAGTAAAAATACGAGATCTGGACGTGGTGCTAGAGCCACGCATAGGGCAGGCGGTGGATGCGCAGGGCTCGGACCACGATTGAAGTTTTGAACTCCGGTGGAGCATTCGGGATAATACAGCGGAAATGGACGCATTGCGAACCAAGGGGATAATTTATCTAAGTAAATTATTAGACTTGTCTCGATAAATGGTGAACTACAAGCATGCTTGAAAACTGACCACGCACAAGTTTCTAGAAAATTAGGAAAAGTACAACAGTGTTATTGTGCTCTCTGTACAATGGATAGTTCAAAAATTCTTCAATCACAAACATTTTGTCCATCAGCGATTCTTCAAAAATTAATAACTCCGTATTAAATACTACGATTTTTATGGACAAAACGTCTGTAGGTAATTATAACAGGAAACACACGGAATGTATTATAAAAATTTATATACACATGACCAGTTTTCAAAATCGTCTTGGAATGTAGATTCCGTGTCGTAAAATTGACAATCTGACCACAAAATTAAGATATAATGATAATATTGCTGCAGCATAGACATGCAACTATGTTTAGTAATGCAGTAATAACAGTAGAAGTATTGATTTAAATTTAAGAGCATTAGTTACAAAAATAACGTTAGTACCATGTGAATTTGCAATTTACAGGAATTACAAATGGAGGTACATAAAATTTAATTGCAGCGTTGAAAATCTGGCAAAATTCTGATATAAGATTGTGTGTGTTTGTGTGTGTGTGTGTGTGTGTGTGTGTGTGTGTGGAATGAATCCTCACCCGCTCCTTTAAACCCACATCCTTTCCTTTTCCCTCTCCTTCCCTGCTCTTTGCCTAAAGTAGCAACAAATGGTTGTGAAAGCTTGCATTTGTGTGTGTGTTTTATTTATGTTACTGTCACGTACCTGTGCTCCTTCGCCTGGGAAGTAAACCTCATGAAAACATGTATCTCAATTGACTAGTTTCCGGTACGTGGTATAATAGTAGGCTGCCTTCCTATATTGGTGCAATTGTGGACACACAGCCTTGAAGACACTCTCTATGTCAATCGCTTTCGTGATTTTACCTTTAGTTTTCGAAGTCCCGTGTTGGGGACTTAGAAATTTCTCCGAGAGTATCTTTGGGAGATTATGGACTTAGAAAAAGTTTTCGTGTGACCTGTGAATGTTTAGAAGTAGTTTCGCCCTTTGAAAACTTATAAATTTTAGGCATATACCTACCTCACTTTTGAGTGGATTTGATTATTTAAATAAATTCCAAAATTTAATTTAAGATATTTCGACTGGTTCGTTAATTTCTATGACTACTGTAACAGTTTTTTACTCGTATTGTGAAAGTTGACAATTCTGGAAACTAGAAATTCTTGGGCTTTCTAGAATTGTTATACACGCGAAATACTGGCTGGATTGGTGTATGATCTTGTACCGGATCGTTACGAATATCTGAATATATAAAGGTTTAATAATGAATATACTTAAATCAAATACTTAAGTGAATAAACTAAACTGAAGAGATTCGCGTTATTATTTGGCAACTCAGCCTGGAATTAATGCTGATCTGTGTCAGTATGATTAATACGAAAGCGCGACCAATGATAGGTTGACCTCTAGATTATACACAAAACCATGTTTTAAGTTAAAGCCCACCATTCGCTTGACCCCATGATAAGGTGCAACCTGTTAGAAAATATGCAGAGTTTTGCTGGCAGCTCTATGTCAATAACAAACATTAATACTGAACATTACGGAGAAAGAAATTTTAAGCAGAAACGTGTCATCCTTTATGAAAATGTTTTATATTATATTCAAACGGTATTGTAGCAGGTTTCAGGCGACCAGCTTCTAAAGTAGGCTTGTTCATTAAGGATCCCTCTACCAAATAAAACTGTTTGGCTTCAGAAATGCCGGTTACCTCAAACACATTACCACCTAAAGAATATCGAAATCTATGTGATCTGTTTCTTTGACTGTGCCAGTAGGATCAGAGAGCTATGTTGGGGAAGACTGAAATGTTGGGAAACTGTTCAAATATTTCCAAGGTAGTTCATTTGGTAGTTTGCTCTAGCACATTTACATTCTACTGATTTGCCCAGCGGTATAATGAGAGTATATTTTTTTATTCCATATTTTTTTTACTCCTAACAATTGAAAATCTTGATAGTGAAAATGGCAAGCCGAAACGCCGAAGGAACAATATACACACAAAAATCGCAAAAACTGTCAATTAAACTAATGCTTTGGGAACAGATACGGGCGACTTCCACTGATGAGTCATAAGTGTACTGGAATCAGAACTGTTAATTGATTGAAAAAGCTAGAAAAATCTTACGTTTACAGCTGTACAAAAGAAATAAGCCTTACGAATAGTTTTGCAGGTGCCAGTCTAAGCGACCGATAGTTACTTTTTATCGTGTCGCCATTGTTGCTCTTCTCTTTCTTCACAGGAACTCCAGTATCAGAGAAAATGAATGACGGAAATTTTTTAAATGTTTCAGCACGATACATATTGCCTTGTATTTCCTCTCAAACGGTTGTCCACTATTGTATCAGTTTGTCTCAAAAAATGTTTGTGAAGCTAAGGGACCAAACTGCTAAGACCATCGGTCCCTAGACTTACAAACTAACTTAAAATAACTTGATCTAAGGACAACACACATAGACACACCCACGCCCAAGGGAGGTCTCGAACCTTCGGTGGGATGTTCTGATTCGGCATATAGTAGAAACGGTGCTGACCCTACAAAGAGGTTTGAGAGTAAGGCTAATGACCTTGTCACAGGAGACAGTGAAGAGTGTTAATTCTTACTGTGCTGTACCACCTAGATAGTATGGCCTTCCTACGTTCCACAAGGAGAATGTTCCTTCAAAGCCTATAGTATCTAATATTGGTGCTCCGAAATATCGTGTAGCAAAACATCTTGCTAGTTTGTTGAGTCCAATAGTAGGTAGGTATGAACACCACATTAAGAATGTGGCGGATTTCTTACGTCGATTGCAAGGATTGCGTTTGAATGAAAGCTATTTTAGTGAGTTTCTATGTGGTTTCTCTCTTCACTCGCGTTACTCTGATTCGTTGCAGTTAATTGAGTTTAAGTTTGGTGTCGAGTAAACGAATCTATTTCGATATGTGCTGACTCCCACTTACTTTTTATTCGATGGTCAGTACTATGAACAAACGATGGAGTTGCATTGGAAAGCCCGTTGTGGCGAATTTGTTCATGGAGGATTTCGAGGAAACTGCTTTGGAGTCAGCGACCTTGAAACCAACGTATATTTTCAAATATGTAGACGATACTTTTGTCTCTAGCCTCATGGTAGTGAGAATTTAAATGGCTGTTTGGAAGACCCTAATATTCAGTTCACTATGGAGGTGGAAAAGAATGGCTGCCTTCCCTTCCTTGATGTGTTGGTCAGAAGGAAGGTGTATTGTAGGTTGGGACATGCTGTTTATGGAAAGCCTACTCTCACACTCAGTGATTTGTATCTGCGAGCTGATAGTTGTCATTATCCAGCTCAGCGTGGTTCACAGAGCCCATGAAATTTCACATCCTGAAAGGTAGTCAGCTGAGTTCTCCCATCTCGAGCTCACCTTTCGTCAGAATGGTTACAGTGAGAGGCAGATAAAACGCGCATTGCGCTATCAGCTTACAGTGCAACGGGTGAGTGGCGATAGTAAGGGAGTGGCGCAAAAGCCTATAACCTTTTTGGCTTACGCAGGAAGCATTTCCGCCGGCCGCGGTGGCCGAGGGGACTGAGGCGCTCCAGTCACGGTCTGCACGGCCACTACGGTCGGGGGTTCGAATCCCCCCTCGGGCATTGATATTTATGGATATTTGTGCCGTCCTTAGTATTAGCTAGATCATAAGTAGTTTGTAAGTTTAGGGACTGATGACCCCGTAGTTAAGTCCCATAAGCTTAACAAAAATTTGAACATTTTTGATTTGAAGCATTTCCAATAGGATTGGTCGTATTTTGCGGAAATATGACGTGAAATGTGTTTTCCGACCACCTTCTAAGATAAAGGCCCTATTGGGGTCCATAAAGGATTATCTTGGTTTCCATAAGGCTGGTGTCTATAGTATTCCTTACATTTGTGGCGTGTCATATATTGGACAATCTGGACTGTTGAAAACCGGTGTATTGAACACAACCGTCACACACGCTAACAACAGCCGAGCAAATCCGCTGTTGCAGAACATTGTATTGGCACCGGTCATCCTATGGAACACAACAACACAGAGATTCTGGCATGCACTTCCACCTATTGGGATAGTGTTATTAAGGAATCTGTTGAAATTAAACTAGCAAGCGAGCTTATAAATAGAGATGGTGGTTTTTGTTTAAATTCTGCTTGGAATTCGTCCCTGTCTCTCGTCAAAAACCAGAGGCACAGAATTAATGCTGCCTCACCTGTCGATTAATAGTCAATATCAATATTACTGATGTTGGTCATCTTTAGTTGTGTTGACCCTGCGGTTACTTGTACTGTGTGTTTTTCCTTCCTTGTTTACCCTTTGCATACCAAGGTATTAAATTCACTTGCACATTGCTTTCTTGAGTGCAGTTGTGCCTTGAGAATAGCAAAATATCGTCGGTGGTCGACGAACTCACCCGGAAGCATACCGTAAGTTGTTTGAAAATTTATTACGCGGGGAAAAGTAAAGGATTCACATATTGTTGACAGTTCACTGCAAGAATGTTGAGCCATGCTATCTCAAGAGCCATCCGTAATTGTGGAACTGTTGGCGGTGCTGGCTTTTGAGCACGAACTGGCCTCTGGGTGTCAAAATTATTCGGTGCCATTTTCCAGAGGTTTTTTTTTTTTTTTTTTCTTTTTTTTCAGAAATAGTCGCGAAAAAATGTGGCTATATATCACGGCACATTGTCATCCATAAAAAATCCATTTCTGTTTCGGAAGTTCACTAATTGTTCCAGACAGTTTTCACGTAACTGAATATACCAATTCAGTCAATAATGGGCCCACTTCCAGCTTGCACGGTGCCATGTTGAAAACTTTGGTGCTTCATGGCTTTATACTATTGACACCAGGCTTCAACCCTACCATTAGCTGTTACTGACTGAAATCGGCACTCATTTAACAAAACCACAGTTTCCCAATCTTGCAGGTTCGAATCGATATTATCATGGGCCTAGGAAAGCGCTATAATGTTGTTAGCAAAGGCAATCGAGTCGTTCGTTTGTTGTCATAGTCCATCAACTGCTGTTGCCGCTGCACTGTCCTACCTGGACAGTCGGCATTGATTTCTGTGGCTATTTTACGCAGTGTTAAGTGTCTGTCAGCACTGACATATCTCCAATAAAGCCGCTGCTTTCGGTTATCAATTGCAGGCCGTCCGCCTATGCGTTGTACGTGGTTAGGTAGGCTGAAATGTATCCTCGGAAATCGGTACACTCCTGACAGCCGCGGCGGATCGGCCGAGCGCATTGAGGCGCTATGCTACGATGCGCGAGGCCGTTCCCCGTCGGGGGTTCGAATCCCCCCTCAGGCTTGGATGTTTGTGCTGTCTTTAGTATTAGCTAGTTCATAAGTAGTTTGTAAGTTTAGGGACCGATGACTCCGCATTTAAGTCCCATAAGTTTTACAAAAATTTGAATTTGAACTCCTGACACTTTTTATCTCGGAGTATTGAATTCCATATGAACATCCTAAGTGGGAAGACTAATACGTCTGGCACCAGCTACCACTCCGTGTTCAGCATCTGTTAATTCCTGCCATGAGGCAGTAACCACGTCGGAAACCATCTCATATGAAATACCCGGAGTACTAATGACAGCTCATCCAATGCTCCACGGTTTTATATCGCGAATGCGCAGACTGTCGCTATCTACATCTGTGTATATCGCTATACCATGTGTTGTGACACATCAGTGTAAGTACCAACAGTCAGTTGTACTGAACTAATGAAATAATGGGATGACAAACGAGATTAAATATTCACTCTTATACAGTATTTTATTTTAGTAAGAAATGGGAAAAAGTTAGTAGAAAACAATATCAACAGCGATCAGACTCCTGTCAGGGATTATCAAAGGAAAACAGAGGCATCATACGGTAACTGACCGTTAAGCGAAAAGTTTAATTTAATTTTAAAGGTGATTAGTCATAACATTTACTTTATTTATTGAGCTTATAAGTAAAATGCTTGCTAACTGTTTCTCGACCGAACTATCGTAATAGTAGCATCTAAATTCAATACTACCAGGTGGCCCACGTAAGCCGTCCTTCGTTGAAATTAGTTAATCTACTTTACCACTGACGCCGAAAGGTTTGCCTAAGCAGAGCTGTAAATGCGGCACCACACCAAAAAATGGGAGCCCTTTGCAAACGTAAGACATGCGCCTGAAAATAAACCCTTTACCGCTATAACTAGTCCTATAACTTGTAGCTACAAAACTTGACTACTGTAGGAAGGACATCTGGTTCGATTCCTGGTCTCAAGAAAGGTTTCTCTGTAGAAGAATTGATCGTCCCTGACCCAAAACAATACGCACAAAGGCCAAGGAAAATTTATTATTACTTTCAAGGCATATCAAGTTATGACAGCAAATTTATAAACAACACATACGACAATTGGTACTCCACAAACAGTAATGTTAAATATATATTTTATGGAAAAAAAGAGTAATAAATAGTATTAATATGATGAATGAGGCGCCTTGTCAGGGACTGCGAGGCTGCTCCCGCCGGAGGTTCGAGTTCTCCCTCCGGCATATGTGTGTGTGTGTGTGTGTGTGTGTGTGTTGTCATTAGGTTACTTTAACTTTGTTGCAGTAGTTTGTAAGTTTAGGGACTGATAACCACAGTAGTTTTGTCTCACAGATTTACAAATATTTGATTTCATAAATTACGTTCTTTTAAACCCACCTTTTCTTACAAAAAGGAGTAATGAATAATATGAACTTGATAAATAAGGTTCCTTTAAAACTATGTTACACAATGAGAGATCTTTATTATTGCACTGTTCATAATACAAACGATCAAATGCATGTGCTCCTTGTTGTATGTATTCAGCATTACAATGGATGTCTCTTAACATTCCTTCATACACTGAAGCGCAAGTATGGCGTTATCGTTCTTTTAACATATCTAGATTTTCCGGTCTCGGTTCATAAGCCATGGCTTTCATATATCCCCGAAAAGAAACATTCAAATGTGTTAAATCAAGCTGTTTTGCTCGCCGTCGAATGAAACCACCACGACGTATTCAGCGTTGGGGGTATACACTGTTGAGGTGTTGTCTAAAATTTCTACAATAATAAGTGGTGAGTGCACCATCGTGCTGAAGCAAATGTCTCACAGCAAACTGAAATGGGATGTCTCCTAGAAGATGCCCAGGTTACGACTCATTCTACAGGAAATGCAAATACAGCCGAAAAGGTAGTCTGGGAATCGAATGAACTGGTCCAGTGACGTCTGTTAGAATGCCGCACTACGTTATCACCTCAGTGCGCTTTAGATAATGTGCTGGTATCCAGTGAGAATTTGCAGGAGTCCAGTAATGTGGATTATGCCTGTTGACAATGGTGTCATTAGCTAAATAGCATTCATCTCCCCTTACTATCTGCCTGATAAAATGCGGATATACTTAAGACACGTCTGCAGAATGATACTCGCTTGCATGTAGCTGTGCCGACCGCGGTGGCCGAGGGGACTGAGGCGCTCCAGTCACGGTCTGCACGGCCACTACGGTCGGGGGTTCGAATCCCCCCTCGGGCATGGATATTTTGTTGTCCTTAGGATAAGCTAGTTGATAAGTAAGTAGTTTGTAAGTTTAGAGTCTGATGACCCCGTAGTTAAGTCCCATAAGCTATACAAACATTTGAAACATTTTATTGCATGTAGGTGCCAGTGTTGGTGGGCAGAGGCGTGCAGCGGGCCTGCGCTACCCGCCCGTGCCCGTAGCCGCGCCTCCCGGGCGGGCCTGGCCACGCGCTGCCCGGCCTGCCGGCACCAGCCCCACCGGACGGCGTCGGGCAGTGCGGGTACCCGACTACCCGCCGAGTGCCGGTCCGCCCGGCCGCCCGTGCCGCTCTGCTGCTAGCCGGGACACGCGCCCGCCAGCCACTACACTCTTAGCGGCAAATACACTGTTCCGATTTTCACACTGTAAACACTATTCACGTTACAAACGACCATCCCACATCGGTTTATTAATTTAGTTTTTCCTTACTTTTACACACACACACAAAAAAAAAAAAAAAAAAAAACATGTCTGCTTTTCATTCCGCGTGACTGTTTAGTTTCATAGTGCTTTTCACTCGATTCTGAAGAAACTTTGGGGTTAAAAAATCGATTTTTTGACATCTGACAGTACAGCAACTTAGCTTTCTAACAATGCATTCAATTTTTCATTTACACAAATCATGTATTGAAAAAGTTAGATAGCGGGCACCTTACTGACCGATGGATTTTAGAACACACATTAACGCGAGTGTAATAGAGCTGTCTCAAATCATGAGTAATTGCGAGTTAATGAGCAGCATCAGCGCTGCGATAGCAAGTATACGCATTCAGCATAGCAAGTATACGCTTTCAGTGCGTGTTCGAACAGCGTTTCTGTGGACATTTCACTAAATTGCTTGATGTTTCCTTGCTGCTAAGAAAAAATAAGTAAATAAATAAAAATAAACGTTCAGTTGCAATCGAGGTCATTAGAAACGATTAACTGGTAGAATGTTAGAAGGTACAGCTTACGCGTAACCACTCCAAGGGAAGTAAACTAATTACTGTTTCTCGATACAGGCGTGTGAACCATTGTTGTTGTTTTATTTTATTTTTCCCCCTTTTCCCTTTGGCTGGGGTGAGCTGAAACCCTGAGGGAGTCACCTATTCGAGAGGTGACATTCAAGGTCGCAGTTATCAGTTTTGTATCGCTGGACAGTCTTTCATGTATCTTGAAACACTTGGGATTTTTCCTCGCTGACTAGATTGTCAGTGTACTATCAGTTGCGAGGGGGAAAAAAATAAACGTGCGCAGTAATGCACCTGGTAAACGCAGAACGTCCAATTTTGTGGTGCAGAAGCAAAACGGTAGCCGAATCGGCTCGCGCCGGAAATATTAAGCACGTTGTAAGTCGTTGGTTCGCGTTAGCCGGCTCCAGCAAATTTGTAGGTAGTTTTATACTTTGCTCTGTACTTACTTACATGGTATTTCACTTTCACTTCATATTAAACTAAGTTATGGCTCTAACATAATGACAAGATTATTCCTTAAATCTCTTCAGTTCCTTGTTGCTAGTAAACATACGTATTTCATGTATATGGCAAAAAATTATATGCCCTACGGTGGTGTGATATTTAATTTTGTTCAAGGTTGTTCAACTAATTATCTAGCTAAAATTCTGACAAGGTAAACAGGAAATCTTTAAAAAGCCAGTAGTTTGCAAACACGGTATTCGTCTGCTATTCTTTTTACGTTCCTAGAAACTGTTGAAGGGCGAGGAAGAACGTCTTTGGCACTTGCAGTGGGGTACTGTGCTGCTATCTCCATCGAAGTCTGTGCGAGGTCTCGAAATCCTTCTCCCGCAACTGTGCTGAAGGGCCGCAAATCTATTGCACACATTCTTACACATTTCTCCAGCACAAAAGATTTTGCTGACCCTGGAATATTGCTACAACCGTTCAAATCAGTATTCAGATAAGCTTTGAAGCTATTCAGGTGCCGTAACGGCGTAGTGGTACTGCCATCACGGAACGACAATAATTTACGGCAGCCATTTCATTCTGCAAATCCCACAGGTATATTTTCATTACCTACAGTCAACATAAAACGCTCCCATAAAATGCTGTCTCCAGATATCTTCAAACACTTCTCTCCGCGAGTTTTCTGGAAACGTATTTGTTTTCTTCCTCGGATCGTCTACTCCTTGCACGTTGGTACGATCTGTCCTGTTCGCTATTTATTTCATACATAACGATCGATAACTTATAAATTGCAATGTAGGTAACATAAAAGGTGCGTGAAGCCTACGCTGTGGTTATTACAACGTCTTGCTCAGAACTGTCTCCATTTCCTCGCTCGCAGCGCCGCCTGTAGCGCTGTTGCACGGGCCCGGCGGGTACCCGCTCGCCCGGCGAGTGTCGGGACTCGACGGCGCACCGCAGCTCGCTCGCTGTGTACGCGGTGCAATGGGGCTCGACTACCCGCGGTGCGGGCAGCAGAGCGCAGCGACCGGACGCAGGCGAGCTCGGGCGGGTAAAAGTGGCGCGCTGCACGGCTCTGAGTTGGTGCAGCTTAAAGGTATGCCATTTTCTTTCCTCCAGAATCTTTTGTATGGAGACGTAGATACTGCCAGGTCTACTGAAGTTCTTTGTCTTCATTGTGACAAGAAATAGGAAAGAAATGGATGAGAAGTAATGTTCAAATGTTTGTAAAGCTTATGGGACTTAACTGCTGGTTCAAAAGGCCCTAAACTTACGAACTACCTATAAAATAGCTTATACTAAAGACAGCATAAACATCCATGCCCGAGGGGGGATCCAAATCTCCGACGAGGAATTGCCTCGCGCATCGCAGCATAGCGCCTCAATGTGCTCAGCCACGTCGCCGCGGCGAGGAGTAATAACTTATATAAAGTTAATAGTACCGATTGTATTATTTTTATAGGTGAAAATAATTTTGCAACTTAAATTAAATAGCTCGATAACATATTTCTGTATACTACATTCTACGTAAGCATTATAAAACATTATAAGCATATAAAGTTAATAGTATCGATTGTATTATTTTTATAGGTTAAAATAATTTTGCAACTTAAATTAAATAGCTCTATAACATATTTCTGTATACTACATTCTACGTAAGCATTATTTTGATTTAAGGTATGCTTATTGTGCGTGGGATGTATTGAAATATACTCAAAAACGTTACAGGCAACGTTTGTCCAGGGAATTCGCATATAATTACGCGTAATCTCAACAGATACACCACTTAATCACAAATTAAAAAGCTGCTGTTCTAAAGAAAATTTTGAATACTTTATCATCTTCTTCAAACTGTCCATTTTCTGTGCAACACGACTATATATAACCGTTCCACGGAAGATAACAACAACCACTCTCGTCACTTCATGTAAAGGCATTCGAACGGCAGCAGAAAAATGTTGAAATGTCTGTAAACCTATTGGACCAAATACTGTGATCATCAGTCCCGAGTCTTACAAACTACTTTAACTAAGAACAACACACACACACACACACACACACACACACACACACATGCCCGAGGGACGACTCGAACCTCTGGCGGGAATGGCCGCCCACCTAGAATGAAGCCTTCAACCGCCATCCGCGCGGCAAACGGCAGCACTGTAACGCTGTTGAACGAAGAAACAAAGCAATACCATCTACCGGAAAAGACGCACTCAGCTCCGAATATTCCACAGAATCAATAATTCGTAAAGGGAACGACTGAGTAGATAATTGTACTAATGGTAGTAACACTTCTTGTACAATCACGACAGCAAAGAGAGTAATGCTAGAAGCTAGTCATATTGCAAATATAGTGAATTCCTTAGCGATTTGTGAGTACATTAATTTACTTCAGATTGGATTCCATTTTATGGAAGGTTATGCAGCACAACCACTAAATAGTTGATATAGTGAAGGAGATAACCAGCATTGGTCGTAAATTGTTTGCTTTGTGTTAACAAAAAAATCGGTTCCGATCGCATAGTGATCATCCTCAGTGCTAAACACGAAAAAGTCCAGAGGACAAATGAAAACGTGTAGCAACAAGTTTCAGTGTTGATCGTGAAAAAACACCGCAGATACCAAGTGCAATACAACTTAACGATCCGCTTGCATGTAATAACAACCATCACTGTTGTTTGTGAAAAAGAGTCTTAGCAGCCAGGTAAGATTCAAACTCCTTCAATCGAATTGGAGTCGTACCGGATAGCTAAGGTTTTTTTTCTTCTTTTTTTTTTTTTTTTTTCTTTTTTCACGAGTAACAGTGTCAGTTGTTACATATAAGCGGGTTGCCTACTTGAACCGTACTTGTCAGCTGAGTTTTTTTCCTCCATCAACTGTGATGTTTGTTATTACTTGTTCTTATGAATTTACTGTGCTTAGTCATGTCTTAGCACTGCCGATGATCATTATGTGATCTAAACAGATGTTCTAGATAATAAAAACAAACAACTAACAAGGAATGCTCGTTTTTCCTTTGACTCGTCATTAATTTAATTATTATGTCGTTATGTGCTTTCATGGGACCTTCACGTTCCAAATTTATATTTTAAAAAACATGAAGCTTCCCAACGTGTTTTGTGTGAGTCTGTATTATGTTGTTGCTGTGGTCTTCATTCCACAGATTCGTTTGATGCAGCTCTCCACGCTACCCTGTCCTGTGCAAGCCTCTTAATCTGAGAATACGTACGGCAACCTAAATCTTTTTGAATCTGCTTACTGTATTCGTCCCTCGGTCACCCTCTAAGATTTTTACCCCACACACTTCCTTCTAATGCTAAGTTGACGATTCCTTGATGTCTCAGAATGTGTCCCATTAATCTATCCCTTCTCTTAGTCACGATATGCCAGAAACTCCTATTTTCCCCAATTATGTTGAGCACCTCCTCATTAGTTACGTGATATTCCCATTTAATCTTCATCATTCGTCCGTAGCACCACATTTCGAAAGCTTCTATCATCTTTTTCTCTGAACTCCTTATCAGAAAGGACTTTCTGACATTTAAACTAATATTTGATGTTAACAAGTTTCGCTTCTTCAGAAACGCTTTCCTTCCCATAGCCACTCTGCATTTATATCTTCTTCGGCCATCACCAGGTGGGATTGACGGAAGACATTTAGAAGGTTCAGAGAAGGGCAGGTCGTTTTGTTCTATCACGTTACGGGGGGAAAGCGTCACGGAAATGTTGCACGAATTGGGGTGGAAATCATTAAAAGAAAGACATTATTCATTGCGACGTGATCTGTTTGCGAAGTTTCAATCACCGACTTTTACTTATGAATGTGAAAATATTTTGCTAGCACCCACTTACTTAAGGAGACATGACCATCCCAATAAAATAAGAGAAATCAGATCGAAAACGGAACGATTTAGGTGTTCTTTCTTCCCGCGCACTATTAGAGAATGGAACGGTAGAGAAAAGTTAAGAAAGTAGTTAATGAACCCTCTGCCAGGCACTAGAACGTGATTTGCAGAGTATCTATGTAGATGTAGACGTGGTCTGTTGCAGCACGAGGCTCTTGGTGGCCTACTTTGTGTCTAGTTATCTTCAGAGTTGTTTCGAGATCTAGTCAGTACTGGAGTTGGACTTTAACACTGGTGTTGGCTCCGTGTCGAAACATACTGGATTTGGTGCCAGAAAAGGGGGTGCGTCCGTGAGATTAACTGTATTCTTAGACGCGCCTTTAGTCTGTTGCAGCACGAGGCTGTTGGGTGTGGTGCACACGTGCATGCTGTCAACTGTGAGGGCGCAGAAACAACGCAAATGTACACATATCACGAGGAGCAGAGTCCAAGCAGTCCTGGAATTTTCGGCAGATCCTGGAGTACACCAGTAGAACACATTAAGTTACGTAAACTCCTCCCCCTTAATTATTTGTAAATATGTTTTTTTAAAAGGTTGAAAGACTCGAATGGACAGTGTTTATAATTTAACTTTCCGGGCCGGTCGCGGTGGCCGAGGGGATTGAGGCGCTCCAGTCACGGTCTGCACGGCCACTGCGGTCGGGGCTTCGAATCCCCCCTCGGGCATGGATATTTGTGCCGTCCTTAGTCTTAGCTAGTTCATAAGTAGTTTGTAAGCTTAGGGACTGATGACCCCGTAGTTAAGTCCCATAGCGGGCCGCGGTGGCCGAGGGGACTGAGGCGCTCCAGTCACGGTCTGCACGGCCACTACGGTCGGGGGTTCGAATCCCCCCTCGGGCATGGATATTTGTGCCGTCCTTAGTATTAGTTAGTTCATAAGTAGTTTGTAAGTTTAGGGACTGATGACCCCGTAGTTAAGTCCCATAAGCTATACAAACATTTGAACATTTGATTTAGTTAAGTCCCATAAGTTCTACAAACATTTGAACATTTAACTTTCCGGCTATCATACGCAAAGTGTTCCTTTTAATTTTGTGTGAAACTGTTCAAGTTTTAGTAGAGTAGAATATGTTTGGCACCCCTTCAGGGTGGCGAAAGTGTGTTGTGCATTCAAGTTTAATGTTGAAATTTAAAAGGTCTAACTAGTTTGATTCTATTAATATGAATAAATAATCCCTGAGACGGATTTACGTCTCATATATGTCAAAGACATTATTGATAGATGTGAAGCATTGAATTAAAATTTGTCTTTGACATATGTGAGACGTAAATCCGTCTCAGGGATTATTTATTCATATTAATTGATATTTATATCACCATAACAGGATTGTTCCACCATGTCCATTGCTGAGGTGCTATTCCGCTGCATGGAGAGCCTTGGCAGTAGTGGCAATTATCTTTGGACCAAAGAAGCTGAATTAAAGTTTGTGTTGTGGAGGGAAATCGTACATAGACTATTCCAAGGCGCCTTAATCGTTAGTGGTGTGGTAGTCTAACGGTTAGGACGTCTGCCTAGTAAGCATGGAGGTCCGGGTTCGATTCCCGGCCGCACCACAAATTTTAATTCAATGCTTCACATCTATCAATAATAGTTTGATTCTGTTGGTGCAACTCAAATTTTGCGTGAGCCAGCAATTCCGATTAGCATTGTGACTTGATTTGATTCCGAGCGAGGTTCTATTCATGGAGTTGTTTTGTAATTGCTATAATTTTGAAGTGTGAATTCGTGTTTACGTTACGTTGTTGGATGTACTGTTTAACACAGTTCTATTGATGGAATTGTTTTCTAATTGCTATAGCCGGCCGCGGTGGCCGAGGTGACTGAGGCGCTCCAGTCACGGTCTGCACGGCCACTGCGGTCGGGGGTTCGAATCCCCCCTCGGGCATGGATATATAAGCTAGTTCATAAGTAGTTTGTAAGTTTAGGGACTGATGACCCCGTAGTTAAGTCCCATAAGCTTTACAAACATTTGATCTAATTGCTATAATATCTGAAGTGTAAATCCCTGTTTTCGAACTTTAGCTTAACTCAGTTATTGTCTTTGGAACAATTTATTTGATGTTATGTGATAATAATAAAGACTGTTCAAATGCTGAATAACATTTGGTGTAACCGCGGGCCAGTACTCCCACGTTTCCTTGCCAGCGGAGCTACCGCTTCGTTTCAGAATCCACTGCGCTGCCTAACACATTACAAGTCCTGACCAACTGAAGATAAGAGTAAGTTACAAATACGTCGGGGTACTTGTACGGCGCAGCCAGCTTTGTTCGCTGGGCGTCAGTTGCGTCGTAATCGTTATCGCTTCTCCGAAACAGCGCGCTCTGCGTCGGAATGCTCTACACTGGAGCTCCTCTCAGGTATGCTGGCAGCGACGGCTTGGCGGCACAAACTCTTGTAACCATATGAAGACTTCGGGGTAAATAATGATGACCTCATTTATAAAGGGTTGAAATATGACGACTTGTATCTTTGAAAAATAGTTTATATGACATGTTTAAATATTTCTATTTGGCATCTCTCTACAGATTGAAGAAAAATACCTGAAGAAAATGAAATATTCTGTCGGATATTGTTTGCACCAAATACATTAAAAATACAAAACTTGAGGGTTATCATTATTTACCCCCGAGGTCATATCTACGGCACGCACGGCAGCTGCGACATCCATTTCTGGCATTGACGTGTTTCATTCACACAATACAGAGCTACTTACAAGGACAGGACGTCTATTCCTCATCGCTGAATTCGTCCAAATTTATGGTACATGTAGGGCGTGGTGAGATATGAAAGTGCACCAAGTGGGAACTCCAGATGGCTAAGCGTTTAGGAAATAAAAGGAATTTTGATACGGATCTATCATCATATGCACCTTATCAACTGCCCCTGAGAGTGTTCGTTCAGAAAGCTCCAATAATAATACATGAACATCGAATATTGAATTTTTGCCAACTACTGTTCTGCGTGTCGATTAAGTACCACAAGTAAAAAGACAGAAGGAAGCAACAACGTTTCATAAAATTGCTTTCTACGGATGTACATTTTGAGTTGAAATATGTGTAATGCTATGGGACTCAACTGCAGTGGTCTTCAGTCCCTATACGTATAAACTACACTCACTTATGGTAAGGAAAATACACACACACACACACACACACACACACACACATTCCCGAGGGAGGAATGGAACCTCCGACGAGGAGGAGCTGCGCACTCCGCAACAACGCGCCTTAGAGCGCACGGCCATCCCCGCGAGGCTACATTATTTTCAGTAACATGCACATACCAAGCAACAAATACTGGTTTGATGAAGTTGTCAGCAGTGGAAATCAAAACATAGTAGTAATGAAGTCCTTAAATATGAGTGTTTGTCCATGTCATTACTTTTATGTAAGAGTGACAGTGGTACATCTATATGGGATACTCTGCAAATCACATTTAAGTGCCTCGCAGAGGGTTCATCAAACCACCTTTATACTATTTATCTCCCATTCCATTCTCGAATAGCGCGCGGGAAGAAAGAACACCTGAATCTCTCCGTTTTAGCTCTGATTTCCCGTATTTTATTCAAATGTTCAAATGTTTGTATAGCTTATGGGACTTAACTACGGGGTCATCAGTCCCTAAACTTACAAACTACTTATGAACTAACTAATACTACGGACGGAACAAATATCCATGCCCGAGGGGGGATTCGAACCCCCGACCGTAGTGGCCGTGCAGACCATGACTGGAGCGCCTCAGTCCCCTCGGCCACCGCGGCCGACGGACTCTTTCGATGTCCTCCGTCAAACCCACCTGATAATGATCCCACACTGGGCAGCAATACTCCAAAAAAGTACGGACAAGCGTAGTGTATGCAGTTTCTTTAGTAGTTCTGTTGCATCTTTTAGGGGTTCTACCAATGAAACGCAGTCTCTGGTTCGCCTTTCCCACGATATTATCTACGTATTCTTTCTAGTTTAAGTCTGAAGTAATAGTAATTCCTAAGAATTTTGTGGAGTTTACGGCCTTCACTTTGATTGATTTATCTTGTAAACAAGTTTAACGGATTTCTTTTCGTACGACTTCACACTTCTCATTATCTAGAGTCAATTGCTAATTTTTACACCATAGTGATATCTTATTCAGATCGTTCTGCAGTTGGTTTTGATCTTCAGATGATTTTACTAGACGGTAAATGACGGCGTCATCTGCAAACAATCTAATATTCCGCTGTTTCAACAATATCTTACGTCAGTTCCTAATCTTAATTTCCTTGGTTCTGAATAGCTTCGATGATGAAAGGAATACTTGGACGAAGAGATAAAGAAGGACCAAGAGAGAAGGATGGAGGAGATGAAAGGAAGACAGAAGGAAGGAAAGGTGGAACTGGACAATAATGATGGACGTACAGAGGAAAGAGGAGGAAGAACTAGACGGAGGGGCGGAGGAAATGAACAGAGAGTTGAGGTGGCCAATAGATGAACAGAATGTTGAAAACCGTTGCTTTTTTCGTGGGCATTTATACGTCGCATTCTCCGTAGTCTAATATTGTATCTTTATGCAGAAACTGGGCAAACAGAATTTTAAAAAATCTACTGGCATTACAGTAAATAATGATTTTATGAGAAAAATCTTTGGTATAACTTTTCTTTCATTGCGCTATAGGGACACAGAGAAAGGCAGACGCGTGACGCAATATGAGAGTCGCGTAAAGATATCAACCAGTGCGTTTCATCAGCAGCAGTAAGCGACCATAGCCGAGGCACCAAGACCGGAAACAACAGCGATATCATAAAACCGAAGGCACGTACAGATGAGAACAAAGCGCTAGACGAAGATTAACGTCGGCAAAATTTCAAAACGAGCGAGCCTACGCGGTATCGGTCAAGGCTGATGACAGGGTCGAAACAAAGTATGTAATTTTTTAAGTAATAAGAGAAACACTAACAGTAAAATACAGCCACTATAAAAACTCTTGAGTGAGGCACCAGGAGGTACTTAGGGTCGAAAGTATAGATGCACACGTGACGCGCACTCGATACATAAGTGTTTGACAGTCTCTTTAGGCCGCGGTGGAGTAGCCGAGCGGTCTAAAGTGTGTCGCTGCGGAGCGCGCGGTTGCTCGCCGTGGAGGTTCGAGTCCTCCCTGGGGTATGGGTGTGTGTGTTGTCCTTAGGTTAGTTTACCTTAGTTTAAGTAGTTTGTAAGCTACGGTCTGATGACCACGCAGTTTGGTCCGATAGATGTACAAACATTTGAACATTTTTGAGTCTCTTTAGTATGTTACAATCAGCTGGAACTTTTACAACGAAGCCGAAGGCAGTCTCTGCTTCCCTATTACCATCGTTGAGACTTAAACAAACGCCAGCAGCAGACGTTGGGCGTGAAGATCCTGGGCAGGATTTAAACCTTCGACTGCGAGAAAAGGAAACAGCTCGCCTAGCGTACCATCGCGAGAACAACGATAGGGCAGCCTAGCCAGACTACACGACAACGATCTACTGGCAAGCCATGAGGGGAGTTGGCGTAGCCAGCAGCCGTACTTCTCGTGTCTCCGCGACACGTAGCTTCTAGGCTGGGCAATAGTGCCTGGATAAAAGGCTGAGTTAATGGCCACAAGAAACCAGAACATCTGTGGACAGGTATAGCGGAGGCGCGGCGTGCTGGATCGAGTAACCTTTCACGATCGTCGCCAGGGTCGGAACTAAAGATTCATAACTGCAGCCAGGCAGAGAACCGCCATCCAGGGCCTACGTGCAGGGCCTCTTGCATTCATTACAGTCAACATAATGGAAATAAAGTCGATGGTTTCAACTACAGTCTGTGCTCCTGTGGTACCACACCAACTAGTGTCTCTAGTGACCGCAGCCATTTAGTGCCGACAGAAAATCCACGTCAGACTCAGCGGAGATGTAGAAGAATTGTTATCGTGAAGACGTGACACGGCTTGGGTCGCAAAGGGCGGAATAGAAATGCCCAGCGTCAGTCGTGCAAGTGTGGTGCAAATCGCAAATGATTTCTTTTTTCTTTTCTTTTCTGTTTGTGCAGCATTGGGGTGGACCCTGTGGAAAATAGGAATAGGAAATGCTTTAGTAACCTCTCTGAAGAATCATTACAATAGTAATGTTTCGTTTATGTGTGGATATGTTGTTGTTGTGGTCGTCAGTCCAGAGACTGGATCGGTGCAGCTATTCACCCTACTCTATTCTCAGAAAGCTTCTTTATCTCCTCATCCACATCCATCTGACTCTGCGTACTCGTCTCTTGGTCTCCCTCTGCGATCCTCCCCCCCCCCCCCCCCCCACACACACATACACTTCCCACCAAAGCTAAATTAACGATTCCTTGATGTCTAAGAATGTGTCCCACTAATCGAGCCCTTCTTTTAGTCGAGGTATGCCAAAAATTCCTTTTCTGCCCAGTTCTGTTGAGTACCTCTTCATTAGTTACGCGATACTCAGCATTCGTCTGTAGCACCACATTTCAGAAGCCTCTATCCTCTTCCTGCCTAAACTATTTAACGTCTAAGTTTCACTCCCGTACAATGCAACACTCCACACAGATGTCTTCAGAAAGGACTTTCTTACACTTAAATGAATATTCGATGTTAACAAACTTATCTTTTTCAAAAACGCTTTTCTTCCCATTGCCATTCTGCTTTTCATATCCTCTGTACTGCGACCGTCATATGTTATTTTACTACCTGAGTAACAAAACTCATCTACCATTTTTTTTAATTCTTTTACCTAATCTCCTTCCTTCAGCATCGCCTGGTTTTCGAAGCCTTTCCTTTCGGCACTCCATATCACCCCCCGCCCCCTCCTCTCACCAGGAATAATTCCGATTCGTTTAACTGAGGCGAACGTTCGTACCAGTCCGGTATTCACCACCTGCGACGTGAGAAACAGCCTAAAAACCACATCCAGATTGGCCGGCACAACCCTCCCCCTGTCCCCCTCCGTGTCGTTATTCGCTACGCGGATTGGAGCTGAGAACCGGCAATCCTTCAGGTCCCGGAAAGTGACAACTTAAACTGCGCGGCTAACAGGGCGGGTACAGTGGAGACTTACAGTCCAAGAACTGACATTATACACGAGCATAAAAAAAAAAAAAAAATCAAATGCTTGTAAATCTATCGGACCAAACTGCGTGGTAATCAGTCCGTAGCTTACAAACTACTAAGACTAAGGTAAACTAACCTAAGGACAACACAAACACCCATGCCCCAGGGAGGACTCGAACCTCCAACGGTGAGCAACCGCGCGCTCCGCAGAGAGACGCCTTCGACCGCTCTGCTACTCAACCGCGGCGCGGACTTTTTTCTCCCGAAAACGGTACTTACTTTTCGGATACGCCTCGTATAAAATTAACATACCACTTCACACTATAATTTTTAATGTCGTTTGATTAAGTATAAGAAATCGTAGAGTCAAAGTTACATATGCTTAAACAAATTCATACTACTCATTGATTTAAGTTATGTAGTCCCTTGCCTGAAACGTGTAAAAAGTTATTAAGTGATCAATATATCAATTCGCTTGGTTACAGTGGTCTACCATAGAACATAAAAATAGCTAGAGACTGGACATAGGCTCGTCATGATTCAAGGGCGTCACTGCTGTTGGTGTTTACTTGTAATTTTTTGTATAGCTCTTCACTGACAATATCATAAAAATGTTTCTAACGTTATTTTTACACCGAGTGCCAAGCAATGTAACAAAATTTATATTTCAGTTAATATTTTGTTGTTCATAAAAATAACAAAATTATGTAATTGACGGTAAACTATTTTAAGAATACGTACCTCCTCAAACTATGTACTTTTATGTTTTTATGTTCAGTTTGAATTTTGCTTTGAGTAATTTCTGAGCAAAGAGTCTCACAATAGCTCTATTTTATTACATCAAGGTAACTTTGACCGTTAAAAAATTTGGAAGCACTTGTTTATTACATCTGATGTTTGGAAAGATAGTAACCTAACGATTCCTTCATATTAAGGATAACTGTACTCCCCCACGAAATGAAAGGTGTCCACTGCTCTAATTGAATTGGAACAGCCCTTATGCTATACATGTATATAGCAAATGTCGTGGTGATTATCCAAAATTCGTCATTCCTATCTTTAGTCTTGAGTGCAATTAAAATATGATTTTTCCGACCAAATCGTCCGACGTGATTTCGTAAGTGTCCGAATTATTTCCTGGAAAGTGTTCCAAAACAAAAAATCATGCATATTCAATGTTTTAATCGTGACTTATGGTCATGAGTTCTTACAAGAATCCCATAGTAAAAGGCTTTTCAGTTTTTTTTTCGAATCTTCCAGTTTTCTGGGAAACTTTGCCAGTTTTTCCTTCTATACAAACCTTGTCCCGACAATTATATACATAGTAAAATATACGCAGTAAATTCTGTCAGCGTTCTTAAGTAATGATATTTCATACACGTGGAATTTGATTTTTATTTATTAAAATATAGTGCCCATTTTCATGCATGGAAACAGGAAAGATTGTAGCAGCTACAGAGGTATCTCTTTAATTAGCATTGTGGACAAAATATTCTCAGTAGTCTTGTGTAGTTCGCGAACGAACTAGTTCTGAATAGCGCTCCCATAGGCGAACTACGCGAACTAGTTCGCAGATCCCTCGCCTCTTAGTTCGCCCGCTCCTTTTCCGAAGACTGATGGGGAACAGCGAGAGCACGCAGAATCGCGTGATTCCCTTCTGCCAGTTACCGTCATTTCGAGCTGAGATGCAGCTCAGCTGTAGTTTCATAGACATTGCCCAAACATACGGGTAATAACACACGCTTGGGCAACACTGATCATTATATAAAAAAGCTCTCATAACAAAAGAAAGAGCTCTTTTAGTAGCCTTAACAAAAGCCGAAAAGAGCGTACGAACTAAAAAAAGCGACCTAATTCGCGACCGAGCTGCGAACTAAAAGGAGAGCTACCGGTCGTGAACTAAAATATGCACGATCGGTCGCGAACTAAAAGCGCGATCGGCCACGAACTAAAATAGTCAATCGGTCTCGAACTAAAACATGCGTTACCGGTCGCGAACTAGTATGCCAAACGTATCTCCCTTGTTAGTTCGTCTAAAGCGTCTCGCTGCGGAGCGCGCGGTTGCTCGCCGTGGAGGTTCGAGTCCTCCCTGGGGCATGGGTGTGTGTGTTTGTCCGTAGGTTAGTTTACCTAGGTTTAAGTAGTTTGTAAGCTACGGACTGATGACCACGCAGTTTGGTCCGATAGAATTACAAACATTTGAACATTTTTTTGTTAGTTCGTTGGATTCTTTTCCGAAGACCGATGGACAATAGCGAGAGGGCGCGCAGCAGAATTAAAAATCACGTGTTTGCCTTCTGCTGATGAGACCCATTTCGAAGTGAGCGTCTGCCTGCTAGATTACATAGTTCAGTGCTGCAAAATTGCTGTTTTGATGTATTCTACACTCTGCCATATCTGACTAATAAATTCCATAATGCCAAGGTATAGAGATAACTCTAAACTTAAACGCGAGAAATTATCCCCAAACTATTTCTTTTGGTTTGCGTGATATCGTTAGCGGCTCAAGCAACTAGGTGGGGCAACTTCTGCCTCCACCTGCATGCGCAGACCACGCCGCCACTGGGAGCGGACGAACTAAAAGAACGAACTAGTTCGCGCCAGAGCCACGAACTAAAGTGAGTGCTCCCGATCACGAACTATTATGCGCAAGTCTAATTCTTAGGTATTGTTGAAAGAAGAGTGAGAGTATTAGTTGAAGACAAGATGGATGAAAATCAGTGTGGTTTTATGGCTCTTAGAGACTGTCAGAACCATATCGTTAGGTGACGGACGATAATATAGAAGTGCTACGAGTGGAACAAGGAATTGTATCCATGTTTTATAGATCTGGAAAAGATCTAGGAGAAAGCGATTGTTGGTTCTACAAGATTAATGGATATGAGGCAAACTTCTGCAGGCAATTAAAGGTTTTTAGGTAGATTGTCATGCAGCATTTAGAGTTGACGGGAAATTGAGTTCATGGTTCACGGTAGTTTCAGGAATAAGACAAGGCTGACACCTGACACCACTGTTGTTCATACTATTTATGGGTAATATGATGAAAACAGTAGACTGACAGGGTGACATTAAAATAGGTGGAACCAAAATAAGATGACTCGCATATGCGGACGACTTAGTTGTTATGGCAGATTCTATTGAAAGGTTGCAATTTAATATTTCAGAGCTACATCAGAGATGTAAAGATTATGGTATGAAGATCAACATATCCAAAAAGAAAGAAATGTCTGTGGGAAAGAGAGTTAACAGACTGAGTGCCAAATATGAGGAAGAAATTTGGAACAGGTGGACAGTTTGAAGCACTTAAGATATATTTTTTCACAGGATGGCAACATAGAGAAAAGAAATTAGTATAAAGGTGTAGTAAAACAAATGCAGTGAGTGCTCAGCTATGATCTGCTCTCTTCTGCAAAAAGGAAATCAGTGCCAAGAGAAAGTGAGCAGTGCACCACTCTATCTTTTGATCAACTTTGTTATATGGGAGTGAAAGTGTGGTAGATATAGGTCACCTTATTAATAAAATTGAGGTTACAGATATGAAAGTAGCAAGGATGCACTAACAGATGGGAACAAATCAGGAGGGTATCCACAATGAGGAAATCAAAGAAAAACTGGGAGAAGCAAGATTGCCTAAGGAATCACGGGTTCAGCATTAGAGGGTAAGAGGAGTCGAGGTAGACCAAGGGGAAAGTATTTGAATTCAGTCAAGAACTACTTTGAAGTAACAGGCATAACATCAGCATTAGCACTGAAGAGGGGATCATGGAGGGATTTTATTAGTGGGACTATGCTCCAGATTGAACGCTGAAACGCAGTGTTCAAATGTTTGTCAAGCTTATGGGACTTAACTGCGGGGTCATCAGTCTCTACACTTACAAATTACTTATAAACTAGCTTATTCTAAAGACAACACAAACATCTTGCGCTAGGGGGGATTCGAACCCCCGACGGGGAACGGCCTCGCGCATCGGGGCATAGCGCCTCAATGCGATCGGTCACTCCGCCGCGGCCCCCTCTGCCCCCATCCAATTTCCGTGGCTGGCTTTTGAAGATCATTCTATTCTACCAAGTAATGTAAATATCGCTTCTTCGATGTTTTTAGTTAAGTTAGATCATTAGAAAAGCGTAGGAGATACATTTCAAACAGAACTCTATGCAGAATTGTCTTTAATAATGTATTATTGTTAGAGTGGCTGATGCAACTGCGTTTTATAGTGCGATAATTATCAGAAACTTATAAGGGAGATTCACACATGGGTCCTGTACTATCATCTACTACTACACTTGTTGTAAGGAAATAATTAAACACTGTAATTCTGTTTAACTGTTGATTTTTTTTTATTTTCTCCTACATAATTTTTAATAGCTCCATTGAAATTACTTATGAAAAGTTATGCAGCCTATAATAACAAATATTCATCCGCCATATATGTTGTACTTACAGGCTACTTACAGGTTACATTGGTGACTTAATTACATTGGTTTTCTTTTCATGAAAATGACGATGCTGATATCACTGCAGGCACTGACCGCACTCGACAGGATAGAGGTCAGTTTTTAAGCTCCCTGAGAGACACAGAAGATTTGAATTGAACGCTTGAACTAATACGCTTCTTCGCGTTATCTAATTGCGTCGGAATGCAAACTTCGACGCACATAGAAGCTGCTCATGCAGACATTCGACTTCCGCGGTTGATTCATACAAAGCTTGGGTGGTGACATGAGTCAGCCGTTACGCCTTCTCACTGCTACAAGAGTTTCGAGTGTGCCACCTCAGCACAACCAACCCACGGCCGTTCGGTCACAGACTCACAGATAGTCTCTGTTCCTTTATTTCACATTACGTTCTGCGTACTAGAGCCAAGGGAATATCTTACCATCATTTATCTACGATTCTGTCATAAGTAATTATTATGGTAGCTAAGCTTTCTCATAGTCATGATCTCAGAACTAAAGAGCCCCCTACACTACACTTCTCAATGCATATTACTCCCGGCCGCAGTGGCCGAGCGGTCTACGGCGCGCCAGTCACAGTCTGCACGGCCGCTACGGTCAGGGGTTCGAATCCCCCCTCGGGCATGGATGTTTGTGTTGTCTTTAGTATAAGGTAGTTCATAAACAGTTTGATAGTTTAGGGACTGATGACCCCGCAGTTAATACCCTTAAGCTTAACAAACATTTGAACATATTTTGCATATCACTACATATTGTTATATCCTTACCGGAGTGAAACCAAGAAGTCCATATAAGAATATCGAAAATAGGAAACGCTGTTTTGTATTGTTATGGCTCAGTAGCAGAAAGAGTTCCACAGATACAAAAAGGGACTCGGAATGGCAGTCACTCTGACGAAGGCTTTTTTTTTTGTTGCAGTGAAATTCATGAAATATCGATCACCAACTTCCTCCTCCGAATGCGCAAGAATTTTTTCAGGTATGCCTACAATGGTCAGGAAAGACCCTCGCCCTCGTAATAAAAATCAACTTGTCCTTGGATAGATCAGTCGGCTGCCAATTTAAGCACTCATCTTCCTAGTAAGCAAACTAAGGCTGTAAACTCTTCCTTGGAAGACTTCGATAGTCAGAAACATAGAAGGGGTGTCACCTGACTAGTTTCTGCATATAACAGTAATTTATGTGGTAAGGGAGGTGAAAAGTTTGGACTGATGTATGGAGTAGATGACAAAGATACTAGTGTTTCATCGAATGAAACAAGGCGTCATGCTACGCTATACAATAAAATAGTTCAATATTTTTACTAATATTTTACTGGTGTAACAGAGTGGCACATTGTTTTGGTAATAGGATATGGAAAATGAATGTGCACGCATACGAGTTAGGGGAGCTAGATCAACATCTGACAGACAGTCCGAAGGAATTTGTGGCTGAAACAGTCTAGAACTCAATGTTGGTTGTTTATTACCAACTACTTTCAACCCAATGTTGGGTCATCTTCAGGGTTTCTCTACAAGATGGTATGGAGCGGTGCAGGAGCTGTAAGTACTCAAGCGCTGTCACTTAAACTAGTTGGTAATAAACAACCAATCCTGCGCTCTAGACTGTTTTTCTATATACAATTATTTTAAGGGCGCTGTCATCCCAAAGAAACAAATTGTTTCCAAAAATATGCGGCTGTTTGGTTATGATGGTGTAGTGTACGGGAGGGAGTCAGCTATGAATGACTGTAGTAAGATGCAGGACGACTTAGACACAATTTCTAGTTAGTGTGAGGAATATACTATAGTTCTAAATGTGAAAAAATGTAAAATTATGCAGATGAGTAAAAAGATCCCATAATATCCAAATACAGCATTGTAGGGTGTTGCTTAACACAGTGGCGTCGATTAAATATCTAGGCGAAAAGTTGCAGAATGCAGAACGATATGAAGTGGTGCGTGCATCACACACAACATCGTGGTGAAGGCGGACGATCCACTTCGGTTTATTAGGAGAATTTTGGGAAAATCTGTAAAAAATAAAAAACGCGTATACAGCGCTTGTGCGACCTCTTCTGAAATGGACATACACAGACCAAACGCAATGGCATGTGATTCATTAAAATCTGCAAAACTAATGACCTACTTTTCATATCGACATTCTTCAACAATAGAGCTTGGTAAACCAAAACTAATTCATTACTAGGTGAATATCAGTTCGATCATGTAATGATATTCCGCATAAATACAGTAAAAATATTGGAACTCAAAGTGCTTAACAGACTAGACCTAGATTCCAACCATTACCCAACAGAATTTTCCCATGCCGTCATTTCAGGAAAAAGAAAATTCACTAAGCAAGTTCCACACCGCAAATATGATGTACAAAAGATAAATGGTAAGGAACAATTTACAAAAGAAACACAAAAGTTACATCCACAAAATCGACGACAACTTCAACCATGACTTATTAAAGCAGCTGAAAATGTAACATCGAAAACAAAGACATGAAAGCAGCCAAAAACTCGATGAAATGTTTGCACAGTGCATCAAACAAATGTTATATCATCACATTTGTCGACTTAAAAAAAAACATACTAGTAAAATATGAAACCCTTTTTTAAGCACAGAATTTGAAACAGACAAAAGAGTATGACGAAGGGATACAGTGTATTTATTGCTCTTAAATTGTGCGTTTGAAAAAGTAGTTCGAGAATGAAGAACATCAGGTGCACAACACACAGACTGGAACAAAAACGTAAGGGCATAGAATTACAACGTTTAGCATTTGCTGACGATATTGCACTGATTTCGCAAGATACCGCCGATACACAAAACAACTGGAATTATTACAAGAGCAGGCAGCAAAAATAGGATTAGAAAATTAATTTTTAAAAAAGGCAAATTTGTGACAGACGTCAAAGATACACCTTGTGATCACAAAACTATCAATAACTGCACCTCTAGAGTAAAGGAATTTAAATATTTAGGTGAATGTAGTACAGAAGATTGAAATGAAAAGAAATCTATTAAATTAAGACTGAAAAAATAAAAATGAATACAACAAAAAGATTTTCTTCTGAAACTACGAAATCCGACATTTAACAACAGTAATTAAAGCCAAAGCTCTCTACGCATCTAAGCCATTAAAACTTCACAACGGAAATCATAGTGTGACATTACGAACTATGCAGTTCATGCCGCACAAAGAGACTGAATGGCTTACAAAGTTATATTTTCTTTCAGATTAAAAACAAAAAACTAATTTCAGAATATTTTAATAGTAATAACAATGATGAAGTTAGACATCCCAAGTGGAATTCAATTATTATAAATTAAATTAATTACAAAATGGAAAGTTTGCTATGTTATATAAAAAATTATTATTTTATCAGAAGAAGGACTTAAGAATTTTTCTTTAAAAGTATATGTAAGTATATAATTTTTACTGTGAAAAAATACAACTTAATCGAGCATTCGTCACATGACCAAGTTTTGGAGGGACGGGATAAAACGGCAACAGGGTCTTTTTTCTGCAGCGCTGGAAGAAGAAGGAAATGTGCGGCTAGGAGCGGCTTGTGATCTTGGATATAATTTTTTTAAATATTTTTTTAACTTGTGACGCACTGAGCAGGACTACTTCTTAATTTAATTTGATCGGCCACTGAATTATGAAATTCTGTGGATCCAAATAAATATCAATGAGTATAGATAAATTTACTGGATATTTATATTTATTTGTTTATTCATAAAATGTTCAAATGTTTGTATAGCTTATGGGACTTAACTACGGGGTCATCAGTCCCTAAACTTACAAAATACTTATGAACTAGCTAACACTAAGGACGTCACAAATATCCATGCCTGAGGGGAGATTCGAGCCCCCGAGCGTAGTGGCCGTGCAGACCGTGACTGGCGCTCCGCAGTCCCCTCGGCCACCGCGGCCGGCTTGTATATTCATAAACGGAACCCAGTGTAATCTTTCAGTTTAATGCAACGCCACTTAACCAACCACTAGAATGCAAAACGTGCCAATAAACTACAGGCTTTGTGTGAACTGCTTCCGTTGAAGGTCGTTTAAAATGAACAATAGGACATAATACCGACCACGAACCGGTAGCGTTGCAATTGATGACTCCTCCACTTTATTTGTGTTTTACAATCAATGAAGTGTACCAAGATAAACTGTAGAGAACAGGCCGTTCATATACTGTGCATTGTTCATTCTGTGCCGAAACGGGATGTACTTCAGGTTATCCGCTAAGTGCGGGCTGCCGCGTGTTCGCGGGAAACGTTATTGTAGTTACCTTATCGCGTGCTTATGTCGTCGCCGCAGACGTAAATGAAAACCGTTGCCTACAAGTGTCGCAGTTTTATTTGCATCATGTTACTGGCTGTTTCGCCGTGCACGTTGCGTGGTCTACGCCACAGCTTTTACAACGTCTGGCATATCTGTCGCAATAGCGTCGCCGTCCGTCTTTTCACCACAGACGCCGATTCCTGCCGTCACATGCTACGTGATCTACACACCGCCGCTGTTACAACGGTTGGGCATTTTGTCCTAGCAGTTTCGCCACCCGCCTTTGCCCTATAGATGCAGATTCCTGTCGTCACCGTACATGGTATGCCGCAAAGCAGTAACGAGTGAGAGCTATAACGTGAGTACAGTAGCAGTAGTATTTGTGTGTGGCTCAAATCGTCAGCCATGAGCGATGAAAGTAATAAATCCGTCAATGAATGTGGGTCAGATGATGCTAGTGATGCAGGCAGTAACAGAAGGAAAGAAATTGGCTGGCTTCCAGGGAATGATCTCAATATGTTGGTAGAGAAATCAGTGGGAGAATTAAAAACCAGTTTTAATGTACTTGTGACTGTATAAAATCAGTAAAGCTAATGAGGAACTGGGAAATAAAGTCGGTAATGTAGGCAATAAAGTAGAGCAGCTGGAAACTAAATTTTCGTAAGTGGAACAGAAAGTAGAATATAATGATAAAACGTTTAAAGATTCATGATAAAAATAGAAGGGCTCGAAGAGACTTTATCAATAAAAATTAAGGCTGTGCAGAACGATCTTCATAGGGAGGTTCAGGAACAAGAGCAAAAGTGTAAACTTTATGAAAAGCAAACAGATGCCGTGTTCAAACTAATGAAATCAGAAATTTCTGGGTGCAATAAAGGGATAATAAATTAGTAAAGTAATAGAAGGGGAATAAGAACTTTGAAAGACACTAAAAGTATTGTAGCTGCTGGTCAAGGCAGTATTATTACGTTTACCTATGGGGTTTGAGTTGTCTGATTGCGATAAATAAAACGTATAAAAAGACAATCGGAAGAATCAGATCAGACCTGGGCCACCCAACATTCTGAAAAAATTGTAGATTTTCACGCATTTCAAACAATGTTCTTGACTAAATATTGATGTCATTCAAAGTAAGTAAGGATACAAAATTATTTTTGAAATAGGCCAGGGTAAATGTGGGAAACAAAGTATGAGGAAATTATATGTGAAGGAATTGAATAAATTGATTCATTTGGATCGTCCAATGGATGTACTAACAGAAATGTCAACTTTGAAGAGAAGGTTTTCAGATCGTTTGCAGTGGGAAATGGTCCATAGCCCAACTGATTCCATGGAGGAATTCCTTGACTTTATAGAAAAAATAGGTAAAGCTTTGTGTTACACCCAAAGTATGGTAATGTCCACAGTGGTAATGTCCATAATGGTAATGTCCATAGTGGTAATGGGTATAATGATAGTGATTACAGATGGAGGGTTGATAGAAACGGACAAAATAATACAGACAGGTGTCGGGGAAATAGACACCATGGAGACAATAGGAATGGTGGGGGAAGAAGGGATAATGATTGACTAGAGAAAAGACAACAGGGACCACCAAATGGTTATTTCCGGAACAGACAGTCGGGAAACTGACACAGGCCTCACTCAAAATCCGCAGGGAGGCTGAGAGGAATGCAATGAAAAGGGCCAGACAGGGATACAATATCACAATAAATGGGCAATACTGGGAGAAAGCAGATATGTCATATGGACACCATTATATGGAGTGGTAGTTTATTGGGGAGGTTATAAGAGATATATTAACAGAAGGCCTAGAGAACATTATAACTGGAACAATAAACTAATTTGAATGAGCAATATAATCTTCATATTGAGGAATTGTTTAGTAGAAATGAAAATAATGAGGCAGTACCTACAGAAGATAGGGTGTTAAGCTTTCTAAAGTTCATTTAAACCTCGAAAGTAGGCCAATCAATCATGACAAAGGGTAAACCCATAGGGAGAGGGAAGTTTAATAAGAAAGGTGAAATAAATCGTGAAAATGAGTTAGATATACCTGAATTAGTGAGCAGTGAGGAAGCATGTACCAGTAATAGTAGTATGCATGCCAAAAGAGGGGTCGGTGATGATTCTAACAATATTCATAGTCATGTTGTAACTGATGTAATATTAATGAATGCAATTAATCTACCTTTGAGTGTTCATGAGAGTTTTAATAATTATGAAACAAGGAATGAAGTTGAGTAGCAATAAGGAAGATGGCGTGGTTGCTACTGCTAATGGTGGTAGCAATTATATTGTATGTAATGAAATTCTGTCAGTTAATATGCATATATCAGTTAATGTGCTCAAGTGTTCATCTGATGAAATGATTGACGTAGGATGTAATAGAAGCGAGAAAAATATTGTGAATGAGAGTTTCTCTAATTATAGGATTGAACAACATATTGTCGAGGAAGACAAACACATGATACTGAATGGGAAGGTTAATTGTAACTGGTTAGGAAAAGAAGAAACTGAATATAACGTTTATGACTGTATATCTTATGCAGAAATCCAGAGGAATGGGTTTTATTGAAATTCAGAGTTGCCAGAAAATTCGAAGGATTAAGAGCGGAACAGTATAGTACTGATACACTTAATAAAATTTTAAATGTTATACAGAAATATAGTATGGGGAAAGATGTAAGACAGTTTAAATAATACAAAAAGACAGCATAAAAGAAATACAAAATGACTTATTGGAGCAAACGAGGTTAAATAGGAATGTTAAGGAAAACGTGCAGCCAGTTATAGTTATTAAGATGGGAAAAATGGAACAGAGAGCATTATTGGATTCAGGTTCACGTATATCGTCAATATCAGAATTGTTCTGGCAACTAATTAGGTGCAAAGATCTAGTGGAGCTACTTGTATCAGGTATAAAGATAAAAACAGCCACAGGATCATGTAGCAAGCCAGTCAGTAAGGAAATTTTAGTATAAGTTACTTTGGAATCACAAATCTGACAATGAATATTATTTTAGGAGTGGGCTTCTTATGCAAGTATGATGGTAACATCATCATAAAGGATACAATACTGGAATTTGATGCAGGTGGACACAGGAAGAGAGTAATGTTTAAAAGGGAACTGAAAGTGAGAAAGGCAATGACTCACTTGCAAATGGATGATGACGAGAGTAAAGAAAAAACATAACAGATCAAATATATGACAAAATAAGTATCAAAATATATTATCAGACAGATCAGAAAGAGTTAGTGATTTTGAATGCAATCTGAGAGTAATACCACATGGGGTAATTAGAGCAAAGCGATTTCCTATTGCTGTGGCAGATAAAGAGACAGTAAGGAATAGAATAAGAACTGAAAAACTGTGTTTAGATATATAGACCTATAGTTGCCTTTTACTTTGATACTTATTTATGATGCTTGTATATTTTTTATGTATTTTGGTGTTTTAATCATTTAGGCGATATAATGTATGCACATATGTGTAGATGTTTTAAGTACTGCTGCTATAAATAATGAGTATCGTTAAGACATTTTGTGCTTATGTTGAATATAAATGAATAAGAACAGTGTCAAGTGAAACAGAAAATTAAGAGTAAAATTGTTGAAACAATTGTTTTCACCTTATAGCTGAACAGTAAATTCATTATTAGTGTATCTTTGGCACTGGGAGCTGGAAATGGTGCGTGAGGGTACAATCATTCCAAATATTAATCTTATCAGCAAAAAATACATGAAATATATAAATATATCTATATGTTTGCAAACATGTAGAGACATATACTTGTAATTGTTACCTGAATAAGCCTTGTGTGAGAGCGATTACACAGTAGTCACATGATCCCAATGCTGGGTTTATATATAGCCTTATCACTTAGTATTCATGGGACAACTTACCATAGTAGCCAATTAATTAGGAGAATTGTTGTTTATCAGTTGCTTTGACTGGCGATTGATAGACAACACCCTGGTTAAAGAAATGGGTGAGTGGAGAACTGTCTGCAATCGACTGCCAGTTGGTGCAGGAACTATCAGTCTTGGTGACACAGTACAGTGAGAATGAATAAACTAGTGACATGAAAAAATTAAGTGAGTCAAGCAGATAGGAAGGAGTACAGAAATGTTTATTTGAATTATTGTATTTGTTTTAGAAGTTTATTAAGTTTTGTTTGTATATATATATATATATATATATACGGTATATCTTATGCGCAGTTAGTATTTGATCCCTGCAAATGGTAAGCTTTGACTTCCTAGCTGATGCTAAATCACATGCAGCAAGCTAAGGTGATTCAGAGTGGGGGTTATGTGGCACTACGAACTATGTAGTTGATACCACATAAAAAGACTAAATGGCTTACTAAGTTAGGTTTTCTTTAAGAGTCCAAAAAAACAAATTTAAGAATATTTTAATAGTAATAATAGTGATGAAGTTAGATATCCAAAAGGGAATTCATAATTTTAATTAATTATAAATTGGAAACGGTGCTATGCTATCTAAAGAATTATGATTTTATGAAAAGACGGACTGAATAATTCTTCTTTAAAATATATCTATGTAGATAATTTTAAGGTAAAAAATACAACCGTTGCAATTTTACATTTTTAATGTTGGTGCCCGAGAATGACGTTGTAAAACTGAACTGAGCAGTGGTCAAATGGCCAAGTTTTGGAAGGACGGGATAAGACGGCAATGGGGTCTTTTTATTTGCAGCGGTGTAGGAAGAAGGATCGGTGCGCTAGTAGCTGCTTGTTATCGTGGATATAATTTTTCTTTTTTTATGGACTTGTGATGCAGTGAAGCCGGACTAGTTTTAATTTCATTTGATCGGCCGCCAAATTATGAAACTTTCGTGGATCAAAGCACATATAAATGTGTATCGATAAATTTGCTGGATGCATATATTTATTTGTAAATGCACAAACAGAACCCGGTATAGGCTTTCAGTGTAATGCAACGCCGCTTAACCAGCCCCATTTAGAAACAATGCACTTAAACAGGTTAACGCGAAAAATCCATATATTCTTAAAGAACAAAACTTATGGACTGAACTGGTAAAATCAGAGCTGAAATAATTACTACCTCCAAATCTACATGGCCGAAAAGAGAGCATAAAAACCACAAACTCGCGGGGTTTTGTTGAAGAAAAAAGTAATAACCGATATACGTGGTCTGCACAACGTTGTATATGAAGTAATTCTACCAAAAAGGAAGGCCAACAAATGTTGATTCCGCGTGGTTCGCGAAGAAAAAGAAGAAGAAAACGAAAACAGAATGATGCATATGCATAATTTGAATCGTGAATTAAGGTCTGAGTCAATAAAAAATGCCTTACAAGACAGATATATCATTTTTCCCCAATTTTCCTGGCATCTTTTCCAAACTTTTCTTCCATACATTTCTAAAAATTAAAAAGACATACAAAAAAATGAAATAAAATAAAATATAAAATGAAAGTAAACAGTCAGATCGATTGATCCGTTCTCAAGTGATAATCTTTCATAATTACGGTAATTTATATTAACATAATTATAAATACGATAGGTTGCAACTGACCATAAAGACAATTGCTGCCTCGCAGACAAGTACCAAGAACAGACAATGACACTCATACAAATTAGTTTTCAGCCACAGCCTTCGTCAATTCCAAGTATCAAGTCAGGACGCGGCAGTCGGAGACCGCGGTCATGCACATGTCAGTTATATATATGTAATTGTATGTATGTGGGTATGTTCTGTGGCCGGAAGCTAAGATATGCTAGCGTGATTGTCTGTTCTATGTTCCAGTCTTCGAAGTACCGACTGATGTAAGTAAATAAATTGTAATCACTGTAATTAATGATCAATATAAATATGAACAATAATGTATCAAGTCATACCATGTAAAATGAGCTTTCCAATTTGCCCCATTCCACCTCATGAAAAATAATCCTGTTTATGGGCGTAGTAGTGATGGAAGATATATCTCACTTTTTGCACTGTCAACAGTGAATGTGAGTTGTGATGTACTATTGTGGGTTAATTGAATTGTTTATGACTGTGAGGTGTTACGGGAAAGCGAACAGAACGAAAGATATTAAGGATAAAGGTGAAGCAATGAATTAAAATTTGTGATGCGACCGGAAATCGAACCCCGACCTTCATGCTTACTAGACAGACGTCTTACCATTCCCCCCCCCCTCCCCCTTATAGATCTATGTTTTGCGATCGTTGGTTCAGTTCGTTCTTGATTGTTCGTTGGATGTTTGGCTCAGCTTTTTTTATTACAGAAGGCGGTTAGCCCCTGACCGGGAGCGCTGGGCCACGGCGCCCGGAACCACTAGACCACCGAACCACTACTATAGCGCCACGGAATAGTCTAAGTACGACTTGCTTCCACGTCACAAACTTTAATTCAGCTTCTGTGTTTCATAGAATATTGCCACTACTGCCAAGGCTCTCCATGCAGCGGAATAGCACCTCGGCAATGGACATATTGGAACATTCCTGCCTTTAACCTTAGGCTAAGGTGAAATAGAAATTCACAAACCCTGAGACTTTATCTTTAATGTCTTTGACATGTTCGAGATGAAAAACAGTCTCAGGGTTTGTGAATTTCTATTCCATTTAGAACGAAAGATATTACTGATATTCCGATGTTTTTGTACTGTACCTCATAGAAGAATGAAAACCGAAAATAAAAGAAACAGGGTGGGATAACGTTACATGTGAAGCATTATCACAGGTATCGGTGGAGCTGTATTGAAAGTGGCTACAAATAGTGCCAGATCTACGACATTTGGTAACCGGGGCACAGTGACGCCTCCCCCCCCCCCCCCAACACCGCTTGCCATACTTCTTTTTGGCGACCCTCCCACCAGTCGGCGTTTTGGAGCATCTGCAGACCCCCCCAACCTTCAGCTCGTCAGGACACGACACGATCTTGGCGCCCCTCTTCCAGGTACTGAGCCGCGGTGGAGTAGCCGAGCGGTCTAAAGCGTCTCGCTGCGGAGCGCGCGGTTGCTCGCCGTGAAGGTTCAGTCATCCCTGGAGCATGGGCGTATGTGTTGTCCTTAGGTTAGTTTACCTAGGTTTAAGTAGTTTGTAAGCTACGGACTGATGACCACGCAGTTTGGTCCGATAGATTTACAAACATTTTTTTTTAATTTTTTCCAGGGACTGACTACTAATAACTCTTGTCGGCTTCAAGTGCTTTGAGGGAAACGATAGTATTCTAATCAGTATTTACCATGATACAATTTACGTTGTAAGTAGGGCAGTAACAATTGAAAAGGTATATGATTCTTAGAATCCATAGCTGATGATGGAATCACGAAAAAATAACGTAAATGGCAGAAAAAGCCAAAATTTGAAATATGGAAACAGTCTTTGCTGTACCTAAACTTTTAGCTTGTTCATCTTTATAACAATTACTAGGTACTAAAAGCTAACTATATGGAAACCAACAGGAGAGAATTATAGGCAGATTACAACGCCTGCAAAAATTTTAAATTACGTGCTACCACTGGCATGAAAACCTGTGAACGCCAAAGTGTGGAGTATGGATTCTTTAAGAGAAATATTTACATTCTGCACTAAAGTACTTCAAAAGATTTATGGCATAACAGCCTGAAACGTTAGCAAGGGTGCTGTAAAGTTTGTTGTGCTGAGAAATAATTATGAACAAATAGGTGAGATTTAATTTGCTTTAAAATAAGCCAGTCAGGTAGTCATGTGCAGAAATGCAAGGATGCTATGAAAGACGATGTTATGAAACCTGTTCTCCATTTGGTTAGCTGAAACCAAACTATGAATAAATAAAATTGTGGCGTACGATACTGCTGAGCCGTTGGCTTTGGATCTTACCTAGCCACCGTCTAATGTCCAATTCCTGTATCCCTATAATTTTCAGCTTGAGTACTGCCTCGCCTTTTGTGGCTGAGTCCTGTCTTCCTGAAACCACCTGTTAACCACAGAGAGATGGGTTGCTTTTCATTCAGAACTACACTGTTAGGCTCGTGATGGGGTCACTAAAGGAAATAATGAACAAGAAGAAAAAGGAGGTGGGCTTGTCCGAAATGGGGAGGCATGCAAGCAGCAATTGAGCTCACTGAATAAACCTGATTGCAATTCATGGCTCCTGTTGCCACCAAAGACACCCGCAGCCTCGGTTCAGAAGCCATACTCGGTTCCTACACGATGATAGATTATTCAGTGAAAACAACTAGTCTCGCTCGCAGAGTGGAAGCAGAGCTATCGATTTTTATTATCGTTCCCAGAACCGATAGCAGTCTCCTGGTTTGGTGTCGGGTCTACTTTTAATAATTAGGGCGTGCATTTAACATAACAAGCAATATCTAGGCAGCGGAGTAGGTGTGGCGTGCACATCTGGCAATTTAGGGTAGAGAAATCTCTTCACGGTCCAACATGGACGCCTCGTCAGTTCATACAACTATGCATCGGCAAAAGAGAGCACAGAACCAAAATGTTAAATAGTGATGGCTAACTGTAAGAGTGTCTATGGATAGGTAACAGAACTGATCTATCTTACATATGGCGACAGACTCGCATAGTTCTCAGGACGAAAAGCTGGGTGTAATCAGATGTCAGCGGTAATTAAATTCTGCATTCACACTGGAATGTATATCGCAAGGATACATTGACGTTGGAGACGTGTTTATAACGATAAAAATGTGTTAATAACATCCAAGCTTAGTACTGATCCAGGATGTGAAATGATGTGCGTGAAGATCAGAGTAAGTGAAGATAAAACTTAATCACTTTTTATTTTGTAGATCTACTCATTTCTCTATAGCAGGAATGGAAAATATTTCCTATAAACTTCCTATACTTGTAATACTATTAGATTGTTTTAATTTACCTGATATAGACACTCAGACGTGTGGTGCGGAACGAGAATCAAGTTTTAAGTACTTTATCCCGAAATTACGCTCAGAAATAAAATAGAGAGCCAATTAATGGAGATAATACTTTAAAACAATTGCTGCCATACAGACCTGACTTTACCGACTCATTTAACATAGAATGGGGAATCAATGATGATAAGGTCGTTGCAGCATCACTGAGCATATATATAAATAGAAATATGATGAATGTGAAGAAAGGCAGAAGGATATTCCTGTTAAGCAAGAGCGACAAAAAACAATTTTCAGTGTACCTGACAGTTGGTACTGAGAATGTTGAGCATCAATGGACAGAATTCAAGAGTATCGTACAATGTGCTTTAGAGAAACATTTTCCGATTAAAATAATGATAAACTGGAAATATCCATCGTGGTTCGACAACTGAGTTAGCAAGCTGATACGAAATTAAAGAGAAATTGACATCAATTTTAAATGTAGACAAAGTTTAGCAGACTACCAAAACCTGAAAGTTCCCATGAATAGCACACAGAAGGTCATGAATTTGCGTTCAACCAATTTGAAAGTTAAGTTCACGTATGAATTTGACAGAAAATCGTAGAAATTTTTGTGTTATGTTAGATCATAAAACGGATCAAAACTACATGTGCAGTGCCACTTTACGTAATCTGTAATAACCTATTTATTTTATTTAATGAAATCGCATGACGCATCCAAAAGTTGGTAATTTTGAGTTTAATTTTGTTAAATTGAGATACTGTGATCATTAACATTTGTAGTTTTGAAGACATTAACTATATTGTTGGTTCATGAGATGTGTCTAATTTTTCTAACATCGGAGATACCTTCAGATTTGATGGGATAACACTGTGATTTATGATTTATTTCTACGTTAAGAGAGTAGCCGCCAGAGCGTCTGTTACTACTTCTCCCTTTTCCGGGCATAATTGTTCAGCTCCCCTTGTGCACGGGTTTACCCATTTTCTGCGGTTCGCCGACGTCCACCAGTGTGTTACACGGTGTTAAGCGGTTGCTGGGACCAAACCCAGGCTACCTCATTACTTGTCGCCCCTTCGTAAACAGAAGCTGCACACCTCGCCCGCTTCAACAAAACAATGTTCAAATGTCTGTAAATCTATCGGACCAAACTGCGTTGTCATCAGTCCGTAGCTTACAACTACTTAAACCTAGGTAAACTAACCTATAACCTACGGACAAACACACACACCCACGCCCCAGGAAGGACTCGAACCTCCACGGCGAGCAACCGCGCGCTCCGCAGCGAGGTGCTTTAGACCGCTCGGCTACTCCACCGCGGCCCCCCGCTTCAAAGAGTGTCGCCTTGCCTCATACACTATTCTAGTAATTTGAATAATTATCTGACATACGGAGTATGTACCCGTTGAGTCACACCTCTATGACCTTCCCTGACATCGACCTCATCTGTGACTTCCCATTGTTCACAAGGGAACAATGGGACCTTCTGATTCGGGACATACGGCGCATCCACTCCAGCTACGCATGGGGCTCTGACGTTGAGATCGTCAGAACTCCCTGGCCTGGTGCAAGAACGATGCGCACGCGGCCGCGAAAGCTTCTATGCCCGAAGAAAGCCGTCTAAGCCGCCGCAGATGGGGATGTCCGTCTCCACGACGAGCGCAGAGGACTAGACACCACTGATAACACCGACGATGAAGATCCACCAGGGCGGTGCCTGATGATGATCCAGCTAGTGCGAGAGCCGACGTGATGCCTAACCGAGACAACCACCGCTAGAAGCCTGTTACTTTGGGAGCCGTTGTGCTCCTTCAGATGGAAGTGCCCCTTGACTGGGGCTCGTTGCCCTGTTCCAGCAAACAAATTCTGACAGGGCGCCCTGTCTATTTTTCCTACTGATAGATGTTTATCCGCTAACAGATTGCAATCCACAAAACCCGATGTTCCTTATCCTGACTAACTGATTTTAGTAGTAAATCCTTCGGGTACGTGCTACGTTTACTTCAACGCTGAAGTTATGCGGAACGGACCTCTATGACCTTAATGGCATTGGCACAGAGGATGACACACAGATAGCCGTAATACTAAACGTCTTTTTCCAAAGCTGTTTCAAAGAGGGAGTTGATACTGCAGTTCCTTTTCCAACCCGTCTCACAACCGACAAAATGGTAAATGTCAAGAAACAAATACCAAAGGAATAGAAAAGAAACTAAATTCGCTCAAACACAGAAAATACCAATAGAGTTCACAAGACTTCAGTTATATTCTGAACAAAGTATAATAAAGAGCGTGCCCACTTTCTAGTAGTGGTTAACGTAGGTCTCTGTAGTAGCGGAGAGTTCCGAACATTTGGAAAAAGGTGCAAGTCAGTCCTGTCTTCAAGAAGTGTCGTCTAACAGATATAGGTCTCAGCCTATATTCCTGAAATCGGTTTGTTGTAGAATTTTGGATAATGGGTTTTGCTTTTGTATTCTGACATTTTTGGAGATAAAATCTCCTCTTTAGAAATCGACATGATTTTTAATGCAACGATCGTGTGAAATCCAACTCGTTCTGTGGCAAATGCAGGCTGATCCTGCAAAGTATCGATGATAGGTGCAGGGAGTAGCAACTGTACCTCAACATAAACGAATATAAATCATCCACAATACATGGAAAGAAAGAACCTTTGTTATATGATTAAGAAATGGTAGAACAATAACTGGAAACAGATACTTCCATAAAATATGAAGTGGATGCATAAGGAAAGATTTGATGTGGAACGATCATATAAAGTTAGTCGTGGGAAATGCAAATGCCAGACTGAGAGTCATTGGATGTAGGTTATAAAATACTCGTTCCACTAACACTTGATCCGGAAAGAAAACGTTCGTGTCATAGAACATCAAAAGGCGGATATTACTTGACCAGAGTCAAAGATGTAGAAGAAGAGAACTAGATTTTCGACATATCTGGCAGCTTCAAATACGTCTCAGTCAAAATTATTAAATACTACTGCAATTATAGTAACATGATTCATGTCATGTCGTACAACACACGACACATGACATAATGTCATCCAACATGACATTTTCATCTCTTGCACTATGACGTTATATTCCACTGAAGTTAACAATAACCTCATCTTACTCAGGGACACTTGTTACTGAATTTGCACCTCCATCGACAGCTCACTGCGGTGGAGACATATGGCTAATTCGTAAGAAATTGCGAATATGCGAAGAATTTTTAGATTTAAAATTTTTGAATCTGCTAGATAAGTGGAGAGCATTCACTCTGGTCAGGCCTTAAAAGCTTTTGTTGCGCTGCCATTATTTTGACTTCATGTACATGGTGATTACAATTCAAGTAAATGAAGACACCTGTCATGCGCACGACCCATTGAAGTTGGTATAAACTCACCGGGTACACGGCTTTTCCTCATTTCGCGTCTGAGACGTTCGCCGTGACTGTTTCAATTCATTATCACGCTCTGCTTGTGAAGCTGTTTTACAAGAATGATGACTGTGAACAAGTCACTCTGCAGAAAATCCAGACACTATGGGGTTTGAAAAAAGGCGATGGTCCGATGACAGCCGTGGGTTGATTCGGAAATTAGAAAAGACGGTTTCCTTTGGTGTACAGCCTCGTAGAGGGAGGAAACGAATTGATTCCACGTCAGTGGAAGAAGTGGCCACAGCAGTGCAGGAGGAGTCAAGTAGTGGTGTAGAAACGTGTAGTACACGGAGAATTTTCCGAACATTGGACAAACCCTTGAGCACGGTGCCTAAAATCCTCCGAAGCATCCTTCTTTGCAATCCATTAAAAATCACCCATGTGCAGAAATTGCTTCCTATTGAACAACCAGCAAGAGAGACTTTTGCTTTAGATTTTCTTTTCCGCGTGGATGTGGACGATAGATGGCTGTGGAAGATTTTGTGGACAGACGAAGCCCACTACCGTCGAACAGGTTGTCGAATACGGGCAACAGAAAATCCACACGCAAATTAACCTCTTCATCTTGAAAAGGTCACTGTGCGATGCGGCTTTACGGCGTCATTTATCATAGGGTTATGTTTTTTCTCCTGGTCCTGGTGCCTGTACCGTCACTGGTAAGTGCTATGAGTCTCTTTTGAGCAAAACCACGACATTCCAGCTGGATGGGATCATTTTTATGCAAGATGGCGTGCCTCTGAAAGTTGCAAATCCTGTTAAGCAGCTGCTGCTGAAACGCCATTTCAGAAGTGCTAGGATTATCAGCCGCCGTTTCCCTACAGCCTGGCCGTCCTCATTATCTGATCCATATGACTTCTGGCTTTGGGCTATTTGAAAGATGTGTTCAGTGTCCCGATTGCGAACTTAACTGCATTGAAGTAATGCATTGCGCAACAAATTCCGAACCTGGCCCCAGAAACACTTCGATCATTTGTGGAACATGCTGTTCCTTGATTTCAACTTGTTCCTGAAAATGGTGAACAGCATATTGAAGATGTTTTGCAACAGTCACGTGGATATTAACAATCAAATTTGATTCTGACTGATGGTTTTGTGGGATTTTGGGTCTCAAGAAAATTAAAAACGTATTTTTCACATCCGATGTGATGTGACCTTGCCGTGGTGGACGGGTTTACGTAACTAACAGTACCACACTAGTACACCCATGCACACTGAGTAGTACACTTTGTTTAACGTGTAACTTACACCTTGTTGTATGATTCATTTGTCATTTGCAGTCTACCACTATTAAATTATGATGCTTACACGATATCTATTGATCAATTTTAATACTATTTATTGGCCCACTTTAGGTTATGGTAGTAACACTAAAAGTGGGCCTTTGCGATCGTCTTTTGACATCTCAAAATTTAAATGAAAATAACGGCTTAACTATTCATCTGACACGAAAACTGAATAACCCAATTTGTAGAGGAGAAAATTCTCTACAACTTTGCTCTCTTATGTTTTTTTTTCATATCTCGTAGCGTTTGAAACATATTTCCAAAAATAACGGATATTTGACACCCTCCATTGAATTAACGAAAACCAGCCGTTTGGAGATGTCACGTAATATTCCTCGCGTATTTGATAATTTTCTTATTGTAACTTACACGTTGTCATTTCAAAGCAACGGCACACTAAGGAATTAACAAAAACACATCATTCTCCGTACGATAAATGTTAATCTAATGTCTACAAATGCCATATTAACATCAGTTAACAACGGCCATGAATATTATGAGATTAAATAACTGCCGTTTCTAATTATAGCCGTAGCGTAGGGGGGAAGTTGTGGCGGGCGCCGTGGCTCAGCGCGCCCGGTCAGGGAGCTCAACGCCCTCTGTAATAAAAAAGCTGAGCCAAATATTCAACGAACAACCACGAACGAACTGCACGAACGACCGCGAACCATAGATCTACCAGATGGGGTAAAAAAAGTAAAAAAAAAAAAAAAAAAAAAAAAAAAAAGGTTGCTGGACTGTGGAGCGAAAGGTCGGTGTTTCGAAAACCGCCACTACTTAATTTTTTTTTCCTAAAAGGGTTTCAGACACACTTATTAATTAATTTATCATTATTTAGATTATTATTTTGGTTCAAAATATTTGCAAAAACTTATAAAACTACAAATCTAAAGTGGGCCGTAAAACACGTCAGTGCGATTTCTTTTCTTCTGTCTTACGGTTTCCCCCTTCTTCGGTAATATTTCGTTGCAATTTGACGTCATCCTGACCATTGGTGTTATTTTTACAGCGTTTTGAATGTATAACTTTATTTATAATTACCCTCTATAATATAATCACCCTATATGTTGCCAGAATTAGTAGGAGAAGACACTCACCACAGAATAATAGGAATTTTCAGTGATGGTAGAATTTACTTAGGGTGTGTGTGGCCGCGTGTAAGGCTCGCTTGGCGAATTAATCAAGTGCTATGCAAAACATGCATAGCTGGCATCCCTGACTAAATAAACTTTGTGTTACAGGTCGTAACGTAGGACTCAAAAAACTGTTCCTAAACGTTGCCAGGTAGCCGCCGAGAGCTTTATGCTTAGCATCCCTTGCGGGGAATGTTTTCCAGGTCCCCTTGTGTGTGCTATAAGAACAATTGGAATGGCAATTTGTGTCGTATAGGAAATGTAGTAAAGCGACACTTATCAGCGTGTGACATTTAGCGCCCTGTAAAGCGCGTATGAACTGTTTTGAAGCGGGGCCGTAGATTATCGGCGGAAATCGGCTTGGGAGGCGTCAGAGACGGCAGCAGAGGCAGTAGCGGCGCTATTAGCGTCAGACGTCGGGGGCGGCGTCGACATCAGAGGTGTCGGAGGGAGTGTTGGAGGCAGCGGTGGCGTCGTGCGGCGCCCAGTACACAGCAGGGCGCAGGAGCGGGGCAGCGGCGGCGAGCCCGGGAGTGGCTTCCACATTGGTCAGTGCGGGGGCGGCTCCTCGATGGTTGTCGCACGCACGCAGTAACGACGGCGTCCACACGACGATTCGACGAGAGTGAGTTGCAAAATTATGTTGAACTGTTTTACAGAAAACAATTACTACTCCTGTAGCGTTTATGAACGTTGTATTAAAATTAAATCGTAAAAATGGAGCGTAATAATGATGAAGTGAACGTTTCCAATATTCAAAATAATGATAGTAATGGTGACAATAATACATTACAAAATTGTATTATCACCCCAAATTATAATAATAATAATAATAATAATTGAGTGGTAGTGCAGGCTGAGGTTTTGCATGCTGATGATAGTGAAAGGTGAGCTGGCGGGTAATAATAAATTATATCCATAATGGATGTGAGGTCGCGGTTGTATTACTTAATTATTTTGTCAAGTAGGCTCAACCACAGAAATCGTGTATAAACACTAAAATATGACGCGTTTCAAGGGTCAAGCCCTCATCATCAGATAATCTGTACAAGAATCTTAAAACCTGAGACAATAAAAATCTAAAACGTAATAAAATATTCAAATGTTTGTATAGCTTATGGGACTTAACTGCGGGGTCATCAGTCCCCAAACTTACAAACTACTTATGAACTAACTAATACTAAGGACGGCACAAATATCCATGCCCGAGGGGGGATTCAAACCCCCGACCGTAGTGGCCGTGCAGAACGTGACTGGAGCGTCTCAGTCCCCTCGGCCACCGCGGCCGGCGTAATAAAATAAAACGTGGTTACTTCCCTTGTAATCGTGTCTACGCAGAAAGGTCTTCAGCATACTGTGCTTCGTTAGGATTCAAATCAGACACCAGCACTGGCGGCGCATAAAACTACCGAAATGCACGGAGTCAACAACACGACTGGGGCGCACGTATGCACATGAAAACAAAGACCTCTAAATTCCAAAGATCATCCACAAGCTAGTGGATACATTCAGGTGTCACGAAATCATTTGCACAGTAAGACAGAGGTTGAAATTTAAAATAAACGACTTTTGTTATAATAGGCCCACAAAGTTTTTAAAAAAGCTGTATGTATTACCTTGTTCATTTAATGAAACGTCGCTTTTATCCTTATGTATTATAAGCTCCAGCTGTTCTAGCAGATCTAACTTTCTTCCCTTATCCTGTCTATGCAAAATCTTAAGGTCATCTTGAATCCGCTTTAATGAGTGGCCAGTTTAGCGGATATGCGTAGCTACAGCGGACTTGTCAAAATTATTAAGTCGGAAGGCGTCCATATGTTCCTTGTACCTAACTTCAAACGATCTACCGGTCTGCCATTAAGTGAGTCGCAGGATGTAGCTCATGGTGCGACTGTTGAGATGAATTTAGATCAGGAAATTGACGACGATATGGGTAATGATTCTGATTGGGTAACAGAAGCTTCAAGTCAGACTAGTGAGGTTAGTATGGAGATTCCAACAAATTTTAAAATGAAGGACGTAATATATTTATTGAGGAAATTGTCAAGGGATAAGTTAAAGAAACATAACGCAGAACTAAATGGGAAAAATGGCTAAAATAGCAAGCGAGTTAAAGAAAGATAACTCTGAGTCAAATGCTAAAATGGCAAGCCAGTTAAGGAAAGATCTGACAGACGAAATTAAGAAAATTAGCGTCAAAATTGATAAGGTTAAGGAAGAAGTTTCAGGGGAAATTCAAAAGGTTAGGACTGATTTAAAAAAAAAAGGCTTGATGATCCGGTTATAAATTGGGATCAGACATTTAAAAAATTAGAAGGGGATTTATCCACTAAAATTGGGGGCAATAGAACTAAACTTCAGGAGCATGACGGCAAGATTGATAAGTTGGAGGATAATGTTAAAAAAGTTGTAATTCAGAAATTTGTTAATAGTGAATATTCAAGGGAAAAGTTTTGATGTCAGTGTGATGATTATTAGAGGATTATGTGTAGAGATGATTTTATGAGTTAACTGGTTAATTGCTAACTGTGTTATAGTGGATTTTGAGAGAGGTTCTATGAAAGTAAGAACAGGTGATAGGGAAGAAGATTTATTTTTTCATGGATGTGCTACACCAAGGAGTAAAGAAAGTGAGGTTCACGTTAAGGTACTGAAAGACAATGTCAATGATTGTAAGGAATATGACTTTGAAGTAGCAGAGTGTTACGAGGATTGTAATGGCACAGATGGTTACAGGGAAGCTGAAGGTAACTGTATGATTTTTAATGAGGAAGAAACATTGGCTAACGGTGTGGACGAGAGTACTGGGCCAGGTTTATGTAAGTTTCTTTTGAACTTACAAGGAAAGTACACGGGCTCGAACAAACATATCTGTATGAACGTTCGGTAACATGATCTCTACGTACACCTCAATGTGCTGGTGGTTGTCGTTTTTCTGCAAAGCTCTGCAACCATGCTCTAGATAGCACTGTAGATGTAATTGTAGACGCCATACGTAATGCAGATATCTTAACTATAACTTATGTAATAATCATCGTACATGTTCTCTAGTGAATTGTCATCAAAAGCCGTGATGATAATTGCAACTTTAAGCTTCTTCCCGAAAAACTGTTGGTATTCGCTGCCACTGCTTCCATCGCCTCTTCCCGCACTTAACGTAGCACTACCGCTTGCAATGAGTTGTTCGTCATTATCATCCCTATTATTATTATGAGTTTGTAACAACCGTATCTAACTTATGCTCATATTTCTGTACCATAACAGATACGAAAAAGCATGTAAATGATTCATCTTCTACACTAATACCATCTTCACGAAGAAGAGTTCTTCGTAACTTCATCTCAACTAATCGCAATACATTAGCGGGATGGATTAGCAATCGCCGCCCCATCTGACGCTTAACCACACAAATAACATCACAAAACGCAACTTCGGAGGCACACTGCACCGTCCCTACTGGCGAACCGACAGGTCAAAGTGCAATACGGCATAGCACACGCAGAGGCCTCTAACGGACGACTGCAGAGTTTTGCAGATGGGGGAGTATCACTAGTGCAATAAGGGATCTTTGCATTATCTCTCATACGATTTCGGTGTATATGTGTTTGTTCGAGCCCAAGTACTTTCCTTGTAAGTTACCTGACTTACGTCTCAGGAGAATGTTTATGACAGAATTGATGACAAAGTAAACAAATGAGTGGAGTTTGGTTACGATGAGCGTGAAGCACTTCGGGAGTTGCTGAAAAAGATGATAAAGCGTTTTCTAATAAACCTAGGTTGGGGAAAGACTATGTTCATAGAAAAATGTTCAAATGCTTGTAAATCTATCAGACCAAACTGCGTGGTCATCAGTTCGTAGCTTACAAACTACTTAAAATAAGGTAAATTAACCTTAGGACAACACACACACCCATGCCCCAGGGAGGACTCGAACCTCCGACGGCGAGCAACCGCGCGCTCTGCAGCAAGGCGCCTTAGATCGCTTTTTTGTTTTTGTTTTATTTTTATTTTTATTATTTTTTTAAATGGATAAATATTTGTGACAAGTAAGAATACTAATGTCATTTCTGGTCCCAGAATCTGTTACATACAGGAAACTGAGAGAAAAAGATGTTAACGCATACCAGGGTTCGAACCAACTACTACTCTCCGTTAATCACCTGGCCATACTCAATATAAAACATCGCTACTGAATAGCTTTTCCTTATTTTTTATTTTCTTTTATTTATTTATTAAATAAAAGGAGGAAAAAAAGGAAGCATCGCTCAGGATTTTTGTGTGTGTGTGGTTTTTTTTTTTGGATTTTTTTTTTAATTTTGTAATGAAAACGCAAACTAAACATCTTTTATGTTATAATGAATATGTGAACGATGAGCAACACTGCAACGAAAACTCTTCTACATGGTAAATGAATGAAACAAAAAAAAAATGCCCCTTTAGTTGCAATATATTGCTTTATTTCATTTTATTAATATTATAGGGGGCCAACTGTTCGAAGAACGTAGCCCGTCGACAATCCTGCACATGAGTATCCCAGTCGTCTTCTCGCATTCAATGGCGGTAGCCTTTGTACCGTTGGGATCGATCAGGTTCTATGGGCTGCATCATTATTCTCTTCTCACACCTGGGACACCCCAGCTGGGTGGAGGGTTCGTGAACAGTGACCCTAAATAGTTCGCAAAAGTGGTTCGGTAGGATGCTCCACGTTGTACAATCGTGTGTGTTTCAAGCAAGTAGTGCCAGAAATCGAGGATGTTTTTGTCGCTATCTCGGTAAAGGTAATGTAGCTCCATGCCTTTAATCCAGTGAAAGGACGACGTAGAAGGAGGGCCAGCATTTCTCTTGTGAGCTTCCAACACGCACTCGCAGTGCTACAAGTTAGTCGATGCACGTCGGTATCAACGTCTGCACACTGTGGACATAAGGGGTCACTAAGGAGTCGAATGGAATGTAACCGCTGACGATTAGGGAATTTTTCGTTCACTAATATGTACCACGATGTCCGTACTTCTGTCGGCAGGAAAGGTGAATGAATCGCCCGCCACACACTTTTCCAGCAGATGTTACTTGGATTCCTTCTTTGTAAAAAGTTGTAGTAGTCCTTAGCGCCTGCCTCTCGCGTTGTCGGTAGGTCGGTCAGCATGTAACAGTGTTCTACAAAGTAGATCTTGAAGTGAGCAAGCGCCGGCGATAAATGGTCAACCGGAACCGGCGGCTGCAGAGATCGTGGCGCGACTTCATCAATAAGGGTGCCTGTGATGTTTCTGTGTGGAGAGTGCCATAGTCGTCGCGTCGTACGGAGGCGTAGCACTCGAGCTCTATTCTTGACGTTAGTTAAACCGACGCCACCTTCTTGTCGGGACAGAGATAGGGTGTTGTAACGTATTTTAAAAGTGTAGCCTGTAGTCACAAAGTGTCCAAACGCTGCTTGAAACCTGTCTGCGATCGTGTCTGGCAATGGTAGTACGTGCGTGAAGTGATTCTGCTTTGATGCCAAGTACATGTTGACATAACGTGAGCGTTGGAGCATGTCTAACCCTAGAAGTTTGTGGAGTCGTATCTGTGCACGCATTTGTTGTAACAGCCGTCGATATGTCGTCGCTGCAGTTTTTTGAACATTGCCGTGAAATGTTATCCCTAAGCACTTGATCTGAGGGACTATCATAATCGGTACTGCTGGTGCTGTAGGTAATCCTCGGCCTATGTCCATGTATTTAGTCTTCTGTAGGTTGAGGAGACTTCCAGACACCTCGCCATAATGATGGAGCCATGAAAGTGCCGACTCTATTTCATTTCTTGATTGGGCCAAGAAGACGACGTCATCAGCATAGGCTGAGCATTTGAATTGGGCGGATCGTAGAGAGATGCCTTTCAAACGATGTCGGAGACCATATAGAGCTGGTTCGAGGGCGACTGCGAACAACATGGCGGACTAGGGGCAACCTTGGTGTACTGAACGTCCGACAGTGATGGGTTCTGAGCGATATCCATTCACCATTACCCTCGACTGTGCGTCGTGGATTAACCGAAGGACCACAGTCGTTGTCACCTGGGGAATGCCTATGTGCTTCATGACAGCGCGTAAAAAGTAGTGGTTGACGCGGTCAAATGCATGATCGAAATCCACTGCCACCAGGACGCCCTTTAGGCGACAGGTCGACGCCAGCGCTATGATATCTCTGTAGGATCCCAGCGTAGTGTGGACGTTGTTGTCGCGGCCGAGGCAAGTTTGATCAGCGTGTATTGCGGCCTTGACCGTTGTGTGGAGGCGCGCACGAAGTATACGGGCGAACAGCTTGTAGTCTGCGTTTAATAATGTCAGTGGTCGATAGTCTTGCGGTCGGTGTCCACCACGTGGTTTCGGTACGGGAATCATAATGCCTTTGGTAAATTCATGAGGGACTTGAAAATTCGGGTTCATAAGTTCTTGGAACATCCGAATCCACGTTGCGCCCATAAGATCGGCGAAGGCTCTGTAAAATTCATCTGGTAGCCCGTCAGGGCCAGGCGATTTATTGGAAGCACCACTCAGCAGGGCTGTGCGTAGCTCGTCCTGTGTGATGTCTGCCAGGAATTCGTCATCATCCTGTGTGTGCTGAGAAGCTGGCATAGGGTGTATTACATCCTCCATTGCCGCGTCGTTTCTACCGGTAAGAGTTAGGTAAAGCTCGGACGATGTCCATTTGGGTCTCGGCTCGTCTGCCATATTCTGTCATTAGTTCTATAATGAGTGTACGTTTGCGGTGCCGCCTTTCCTGTATGATGTAATTCATTGCGGGGCGTTCGCCGTATATTTCGTCAAATGTCCGCGCTCGGACACGTACACCATCGAACGTTTCCGTGGTCAGACGTAGCAAACGCGCTTTAATGTGTTGCACCGCTTTTTGACGGTCTGGCGACGGTGGTTGTGTGGCAAGTTCTTTTAAAGCCGTGCAGTTGAACTCCGAGGTCGTCCTTTGCCAGCTTGTCTTTTCACGACAATAGTTCATGAAACTCCGGCGTAATGCAGGTTTTGCGCACCGAATCCACCACGTCAGGGTTGAGTCGTATGTATGCCTTCTCCGTTGGCATCGGTCCCATGTTTCTTCAACCTCACGGCGACAAGCAGCGTCTTTGAGAATGGCAACATTAAGTCGCCACGGTCCCCTACTACGTCTGGTTCGTTGTCGAGGTAAGGTGACAGTGCAGATGTATGCTTCATGGTTGGTAAAGGCTGTCGGCCATATTTCGGCCCCAGTAATCGTTGTGCGAAGGCTACGCGAAACGTACAATCTATCCAGCCGACTTGCCGAATGGCTGGTGGTGTGTATCCTCGTCGGTCCCCGTGTTGTACGATCCACGTATAATGAAGCGCCAGGTCTCGTGTCAGTGCTTGAAGTGCCATGCACGGTACAAAGTGAGGAATTTGGTCCTCAGGTCGCAGAACACAATTGAAATCGCCGCCGACGATGTAGTGTTCTGTGTTGCCTTGGAATAGTGGCGCTACCTCTTCTGAGTAAAAGACGTTTCGTTCCCGTCGTTTTGATGATCCTGAGGGGGCGTATATGTTCACCATACGGACCGCTCCGACCGTGAGGCAACTCCGCGGCCCGAGGGTAGATAGGTCACGTCCGTCGCCGTGATGCCTTCCCTAAGAAGAATGGCCGTTCCGCCTCCACCTTCATTAGTAGGAAAGTCATAAACAACATATCCGTAAAAATGTAGCTTTATTCCCGGTTTAACCTCCTGAAGAAAGACGATGTCTAAATCCGCCGCTCGTAACGTGTCTCGTAGCATTTGGGCCTTAATGAATGTACTGATGCCGATAATGTTGATAGTCACTATGCGATAGACTTGTTCCATGGTGATATGTATCCAGAAATAGTTAACACATTGTCGCGTCTATCGTCTGTTCGGTGGCCCAGCATAGGGACAAACTGCACATAAGGCGTGGTTGTCTTACTCACGAGGCCCATCTGACACACCGTCAGCTATGGGCATCGGTTGGTCACCTGTCTCCTGTTGCAGGTCGTTCATCTCCATTTCATGGCCCCAATCTCCTAATAAAAGGGGTGGTGCTGGGGTTAGCTGTGGAAGTTCGGTAGTCTCTGAATTCATGGGTTTTTCTAGTCGTGCTGCGTTGTCTTCTCTTTGGATTTGCTGCTGTTGCGTCAGAGCAGTTGGGTGTCGGAAACGGTGGAGCCCGATCCAGGTGACAAACGCGTGTCAGGCTCGTCCTCATCCTCTTGCTACGAGTATTCCTCGGATGGTTCATTTTCGGTTGTCAGCCGTCGCTTTTTATGCCGTTTCGGAGATTTTTGTTTTCTCTGTCGCCCTTCCGCTTCTGATAGAGGGCGGGGTGTGAGACGATCTTCGTTCTTCTCCCCATCTGCCTCGGCGAGAGGGGTTTGTTGCGTCGTCTCAGGTATCGTACTGTGGCCCCGTGAGGATGCTTCAGTGTCTTGGGGTTGTTGGGATTCCTGTGAGTGAGACGTTGCAAAATCCGGATCGATGTGCATAGGAGACTGTGGTGGGAGTTGGTCATGGCTGTCTTGCACGTCGGTACGTACTGCCGCCGCATATTGGAGTGGTGAGGATGTTGGTTCTGGTTCCTGTGATTGTTCTGTGCGTGGTATCTGTACAATACGTCTTTGTAGGCATTCAGACAGAAGTGTCCTTCTTGGCCGCATCCAGAGCATGTTCTTGGCTGACCGCCATAAATGATGATCGCACGACACCCGCCGATAGTTAGGTACGACGGTATGTGTTTGCGGAGTTCGATGCTGACCTGGCGGACGAGGTTGAGCACGGGGTACGTTTCGAAAGTGTTCCATTTTTCTGCCACATGGCTTATAACTGTGCCATACGGGCTTAGAGCATCAATTACTAACTGGGCAGGCACTTCGAAGGGGAGTTCGAAAACTCGCATCGGTCGAACACCGAATCCTACATGTTCTACCGTCACCTCACGCACATTCCCATCGGAGTGGCAAAAACGGAATCCTTCCTTATATCTATGGAAAAGTCTTTGACAGGCCGCTTCGTCGACGAGTTTGAGGTAGACAGTGATTGAAACGATGTATAAATGAACACCTATTAGTTCTTGTGGATCGATACGCATCACTTCGCGGAGAAAACGTTCAATCTCGTGGGCCTTCGGTCTTGCGTATTGTGCTGTGAACATTATCTTGATCGTAGCTTTCCTGCATGAAAGGGCGGTCGTGTTGCTGGATCGTTCCATGAGTATCGCTATGCGAGCGCCGCGCGCGAGTAAACAAACACTACAGCGGCCCACGGCACGGAGCGGCGGCGCGTCCGTACCGCAACACGGCCTGAGGCGGACTGACTCGGCTACTCCACCGCGGCGACAATGTTCATAGGTGTGAGGTGAGAGAACATAGACCCTTCAAGCTACGGCCATATCACATTCCTGTAGCAAACGTATGTTGGAATGGGGAATCATAGAGCCATCTCAAAGTGCATATTCGAGCCCATTAGTTTTGGTGATGAAGAAGGACGGATCTGTTAGGATCATCTTAGATGTCAGGGCAATGGTGGCGTTTCCGCCGAGAACGCAAATGACGTTGAATTAAATAGAAATCTGGCTTGGGAACGACTGAAAGAAAAGGCATAAAAGAGACAGGAAAAGTATAATCAAGTGAGAACAGTTAACGTGTTTAGTGTGGGAAATCTGGTGTTAGTTAAATCGAGAATGAATCCTCAAAGGTAAATAATGAGACCAAGAAATTTTACAAAATTTATGAAGGCCCATGTAAGATCAATCGTATTGCTCATGAGAATGCGATGGAATTACCAACTCCCGTCACGAATCTGTCGAAAAGTGTTTATAATGCCGTGGACATTAGCATTTTAGACAGTAATGAATAGGCGTTGTTATTGATGCTACAGTGCGTCACGGGTCAAATAAACAATATAGCTATAATGACGTGAGAAAATTGCAAATAGTTGTTTAATGTATGTAAATATGTATTTTAAAGAAGTGTTGACTAACAATTGATTCAGCGTATTGTAATTATTAAGGTATGTTGTCATAGAGTTCAGCTGTATGAAAGGAAAAAGGCTTTGTGTGGCTGGCGCGTGGCCAGGAACTAGGTCATTAGACCAGCATATGGTGTGGGTCGCTGATCCAGCGTCCGAGCAGGTGCTTCAGGGCATGGGCCCCGACTAATTGCCTTGCCCATCTGGCGTCTGATACGGCATAGGACGTTCGGCCTTGCACTGTATTTAATGGGCGGGGCTTGTGTTTACAAACATAATTGTATGTATGGCACAGGTGATTTACATCCGAGACTCAAGTCTCTATATAGACGCTTAATCCGAGTTTATTCTTGGTGTGTTGTGTATAATTCTAGGTAAATACAGAGGGTAATTAAGTGTTAATTAAGTAAATATGAGAAAGAGGTTACGGTACTGAATCATAAAAAAAAATTCTTTCGTATAAAATATAAAAAGAAAATATCTGTAAGATGAGCAGCAATGTTTGAACAATATGTATTAATGAAATGTATTTAACAAGAAAAAAAGTTAAAATTACCCATGATCCCATGAATATTAGTATTGGAGCCAAATTAATTAAATTGCAAATTATTTTATGACATCTACTATGATTTTCTGTAAATAATATTTGATGTGCATTTTTCAAATTTAATATAATTTATGATAATTATAAACCGAAAGTAGGTATGATCACCTTATTTAGAAACCAATAATTACAGACAGGGACTAAATGTAACAAAGTGGGCGAAATCTGGAGGTGTTGGAGTTTCCAATTATTTTTTTAATTGCCTAAATTTCATTCAGTCAATCTTCAAAAACATTTTGGTAGGGGGAAATGTGTTGTTGCCCCACTTTGTTTAATTTCACCCCGTTTTTATAAATTTTCATTTATTTTCGTATGGACATCCGTTGGTAGTCAATAGAGTTTCATTGAAAAGCAGCCCGGTACACGGAAGCTAGCAGCATACCGGCCGCGACAGATGGTTGCCTGACCATGAGAAGATTGATGCAGTGTGCGAAGGCAGCCTGGTGCTTTTCGGTCGTCAGTATGGCGGGAATAGCAAATGTTTAATTTCAATTATTTATTATTACCCAGTTTATCTTTCGTGGCTCCAACACTATGGCATATTACGAGCATGTACGATGGTATTAACTACAGTTTTCTTATTAATTAAAAGTACAGTTTATTTGGAAGATTTTATATTTATAAAGAGATGTCTTATTGGCTGCTTTGAACTAGGGGTGGGAAAAACCGACCGGTTAAAACCGATACCGGTATTTTAGTTTTGAATAACCGGTTTTTACGGTATTTATTTGGTGTCGGTTTTAACCGGTTTTTTTAGTTATGCCAAGAACCGGGTAAAAAACTGGTACGACTATTTCCTGTAGTAGTGGTTCAAAATGTATTTTTTGTAAATAATTTTAAACATTAAAACTAGTAGACCCTAATATTTAGGGCTATTCCTAAAATTTCCACTGCTGTGAAATATTAGGTCATCGCAGTAACTAAGAAAAGCGATCAGTGATAATTTAAGAACAATCCCGGCAGTCAGAAACGCGCAACAAACGCGTGGCATAAGAACTTAAGGACTGGTGCAGATATTGAGGCATCGATGCACCTGTTGCCGTGTGGCGTGGCCTATTAGACGACGCGCGTGCACCCGCAGTGTACAAGACTCGCCTCCGTCTGGTCATGCGGCAGTTCCTTGCTGACGTCGCCAGACATCGGTTGTGTCTTAAATGGCACCATCCCGAGTGTGGAAGTAGTTCACGAAGTACGGTAGCAGTGAGGTACAATGCTCCATTTGCTTTAAAAAGCTGAAAACGGGTGGAGGTAGTACAACATGCTGTGTCATTTAAGGAGAAAGCATCCAAAATGTTTCTTGGAAGAGAAGGTAAATTCGATTCATATACCTATTATGTAAGCTTGGAATAATAACTTAATTATTAATGTGATTCCTTGAAAGCGAGGGGCTTTTTTAATAAGCAATATGGGTTTAGGTAGCGTTGATCATATGATGCCTCGCGAGGTATCCGTGCGGTCTGAGGCTCCATGTTACGGTCTGTGCGGCTGCTCCAGTCGGAGGTTCGAGTCCTCCCTTCTCCCTCGGTCATGGGTGTGTATGTTGTCCTTAGCGAAAGTTAGTTTAAGTTAGATTAAGTAGTTTGTAATTCTAGGGACCGATGGCCTAAGCAGTTAGGTCTCATAAGAACTTACATCCATTTGAACATTCTTTGATCATGTGGCACATGAGAGTAAATTTACACTGACAACAATCATACTGTTAGTCGGAAGTGTGACTTTATTTTTCGAAATAATTCTGCAGCACTGATTGAAATTCATTTACTGACTGTAACTTATGTATATATATTGTGTATATAACGAGATATTCTCGAATAGCGCGCGAAAAGAAAGAACACCTGAATCTCTCCGTTCGAGTTCTGATTTCTCGTATTTTATTCTGATGATCATTTCTACCTATGTAAGTGGGAGTCAACAATATATTTCCGCATTCGGAGGAGAATGTTGGCGATTGGAGTTTCGTAAGTAGCCCACGCCGCAGCGATAAGCGCCGTTGTTGTAATGATTCCCATCCCAGATCCTGTATCATTTCCGTAACGCTGTCTCCCCTGTATCGTGACAATACGAAAAGAGATTCCCCTTATTGTGGGGAAGGCGAACCAAAGGTGTGTCCTATCCTGGAGTACTGTTGCCCGGTTTGGGGCCGTCACCAGGTGGGACTGACGGAGCTCGTTTTGTTTTATCACATTACAGGGGGGAAAGCGTCACGGAAATGTTGCTCGATTTGAGGTGGAAATCATTAAAAGAACGACGTTATTAGTTGCGGTGATATCTATTTGCGAATTTTCAATCACCCACTTTTACTTCTGAATGGAAAATATTTTGCTAGCACCCACCTACATAGGGAGACATGACCATCCCAGTAAAATAAATCAGATCGAAAACGGAACGATTTAGATGTTCTTTCTTCCCGTGCGCTATTAGAGAATGGAACCGTAGAGAAAGGTTATGAAAGTGGTTCAAAATGTTCAAATGTTTGTACAACTTATGGGACATAACTACGGGGTCATCAGTCCCTAAGTTTACAAACTACTTATGAACTAGCTAAGACTAAAGACGGCACAAATATCCATGCCCGAGGGGGGATTCGAACCCCCGACCATAGTGGCCGTGCGGACCGTGACTGAAGCGCCTTAGTCTCCTCGGCCACCGCGGCCGGTGAAAGTGGTTAATGAACCCTCTACCAAGCACTCAAATGTGATTTGCAGAGTATCTATGTAAATGTAGATGTAGAGTTGTTCCAAATACTCGAACTTTTATAATTAGAACGTGATATTAAATTAACATTTAGATTCCGCGAGATTATTGATGATATCTGTGCATATGGCTCCAAGGTTACATGCCACACTGATCGTAATAAATAAAAGTTATTTCCAAAATGCCGTTCTTATTTCAAGTAGGCAGAGACAGTTTCATTGTTACCAATTTCTAGCATCTCACATCGAGAGCTGCACTACGTTAGAATCTGCGACCTGGCGAGAGGAGACATTCGATGGGACTGAACATATTATCAGGTAAGCAATCCTGATCTGCTGTGGAGCATGCAAGTAGGAGAGGACACTCACCACAGAATAATAGCAACTTTCAGTGATGGCAGAATTTACTTAGGGTGTGTGTGCCCGCGTGTGAAGTTTAATCAAGTGCTATGCAAAACATGCATAGCTGGCATCCCTGACTAAATAAACTTTGTGTTACCAGGTCGTAACGTAGGACTCAGAAAACTGTTCCTAAACGTTGCTAGGCAACCGCCGTGAGCATTATAAGGAGTGGATAGCTTTAAAAAATCAAGTAGTGAAGTCTTCACAGGATCGTATAGGCAGGAGGACGATGTGTAATAGAAGTGCGGGATATACTGCACTTAATAAATTGTTTAAAACATAATATATAAAAAACAGAAGTCTAAAAATGAGATTGACTGGATGTGCATATTGGCTAAGCAGGAGTCGCTAGAGAACAAATGTAGGTCTTTAGAAGAATGTGTTAGTAGGGTAACGATAGATAGTGCTTACAGAAAAATAAAAGGAACGTTTGGAGACAAGAGAAGTAGTTGCATGTATATCAAGAAATCAAGTGGAAAACCAGTAGTCAGGTAAGAAGGGAAAGCTGAAAGTTGGAAGGAATATATAATGGTCATATACAAGGGAAATAAAGGCAGTGGAAGTAGATGAAGATGAGATTGGAAATACGATACTGCGAGAAGATTTTGTCAGAGCAGAGAAAGATTGGAGTCAAAACAAGGCCCTTGGAGCGGATGATATTTCCTCTGAACTGCTGACATCGTTAGAAGAGCCAGTCATGAAGAAACTCTTCGACCTAGTATGCGAGTTCTAAAGAAAGCAAGTGCTGACAAGTGAAGAAGTGTGAAAAGTAGAGAACTCTCAGTTACAAAATAATAACTCAAATTATTTTTATTTTCAGACAAATGGCAAAACTGCTAGAATCCTACCTCTCGAATATCAGTTTGGATTTATGATAAATGTAGAAACACTCGAGGCAATACTCACATCACCACTTATCCTAGAAGATAGCTTAAGGAAAGGAAAACCTACATTTTTAACTTATGTAGATTTAGAGAAAGCCTTTGATATTGCTGACTGGAGTACACACTTCCAAATTCTGTAGATAACAGGGGTATAATATAGGGCCTGCAGTGTCGAAGAACATGAAAGTGACGCAGTGACTGGGAAGGTAGTAAGACAGGGTTGAAGTCTTTCACCAATGTTTTTCAGTTTGTACATTGAGCAATATGCGAAGGAAGGCAAGGAGAAATGGGGACAAATAATTTAAGTTCAGGTAGAAGAAATAAAAACTTCGCGGTTTACCTATGACATTTGAATTCTGTCAGAGACAGCATAGGACGTGGGAGAGCATTTCAACGGAATTGACAGTATCTTGAAAGGAGGTTATAAGATGAACATTGACGAGAGTAAATCAAGGGTAGTGGAGTACAGGGTATGAAAATCAGGCGATTCTAAAGGAATTAGATTAGTTAACGAGACCATAAAATCAGTAGATAAGTTTTGTTATTTGGGTAGCAAAACAACTTCTTATGGCTGAAGAAAAGAAGGTATAAAATGCAGAATGGCTGTGGTAATAAAAGGTTTTGTGAAAAAGCGAAATTTGTTGACATCCAGAATTAAGTGAAATGTTAAGAAGTCCTTTCGGAAGGCACTTGTCTGAGGTATAGCTTGTATGGGAGTGAAATGTGGTCGACAAGGACTTCAGACAAAAAGATGATAGAGCAGAGCCACGCAAGACGGCGCGCTAGCCCCCGCAGCCCAGCACATCCTCGGTGTGTGTCCCGCCAGCTTGTCACAGCCCGGCCATCCCACGGCGTCACCGGGGCGGCTCCCCCAGCCTGGCCAGCTTGGCTAGATCGACCAGCTAGCGACACAGATAAATATATACAATCGGGAAACCTCCGTAAGGGCCCGGTCCCACGCTCAGGGGTGCGGGGCGGGAGGATTTCAGCAGTTCCGTAAGATGTCCCATGATGGCGCTGCGGTCAGAAGCAGCCCTTTAAACTGGCAAGAGCAGGCGGCAGGTAGCGGCTGTCCCCACTACCACCTCCCCTCAAACGCCAGCAAGCCGGACACAGCCGTGGCCTCGTGGCAGGCGGCACGATCTCTCCCCTCAACCTCCCCTCCACGCTACCCTCTGACGTGCGAGAGGCTCCCTCAGAAGTGCCTCTAGTGTGGTCTACCAGTACTAAGCCAGGGAACCGCCTGACACCTGCTAGCATCTTACGGAACTACGAGGGGAGTGTAGGACAGTGGTTTAGAGGGGGGGCTGCTTCTCTGTATGTGTTACTCTGTGCTAGCGAGCCGCGGAAAGACCCAGGCCGCAAAGCTCACGTCGTGCACTGCAGTATTTCTACTGAAATCCTGCTCAAGTTTATGTTTGAAAGTTTAAAGAACGCCCTTTCACTTCGTTATAAGTGTTAGCTTTTAAAAGGCGCCTTGGATGACTCGGTATGCATTTGTTAGCTTGTCTGCCTGTCTTTCAGTTCATACCACACTACTTTCCATAATTTTTATTCTTTTGGCTGGAAAATTTCAATTTAAATTACAGATATACAATTAATTTTCCGTATAGTTATTGCAGACGAAACGATGAAAGGAATGTTTCTGTCCTGGTATCCAAATGACTTGTTACTTAAATAATTGTTCCACATGTAATAGGTTTGCTATAAACTCTCATAGTATTTTTAAAAATTTTCTCTCAAACTAATTAGTAATTTTAGCTATATGTACAACGCGAGCCGCGGCGGAGTGGCTGAGCGCATTGAGGCGCTATGCTGCGATGTGCGAGGCCGTTCCCCATCGGAGGCTCGAATCCCTCCTCGGGCAGGGATGTTTGTGTTGTCTTGTTCAAAAAAATGTTCAAATGTTTGTAAGGCTTATGGGACTTAACTACGGGGTCATCAGTCCCTAAACTTACAAACTACTTATGAACTAACTAAGACTAAGGACGGCACAAATATCCATGCCCGAGGGGGGATTCGAACCCCCGACCGTAGTGGCCGTGCAGACCGTGACTGGAGCGCCTCAGTCCCCTCGGCCACCGCGGCCGGCCATATGTGACAGCATTTTAGCCATATTCTTACTAATTTATGTGATGTTCTTAGTTTTTATAGTCCCCATTACGAACAGGAAAGTATGCGTTCGTTTTTTTTTTTTTTTTTAATTTGATGTAAAAAATTATTTCAACTTCTTAATGTTTTAGTGGGAAGGAAATATTCGTTGACTGATAAGTAAGATTAAAAATGAGACTGATTATTATCTAATACATGAAAATAAACGAATGTTTCTTTATTTGCTTTTTCGTATTTCATGCGCTGTCGTATCGTTCATCCGATTGTATTTTTATACATTTTACGGTTTTGGTTGGATCCTTATTACAATACAAAATATTTCGCTGCTGGTGAAAAAATTCAATTGTTGACATCTGACTTTAATTAGTTATCCAAATGTTCAAATGTTTGTTAAGCTTAAGGGACTTAACTGCGGGGTCATAAGTCCCTAAACTTACAAACTACTTATGAACTACTTTATACTATTGACGACACAAACATCCATGCCCGATGGGGAATTCGAACCCCTGACGGGGAACGGCCTCGCGCATCGGATCATAGCGCCTCAACGTGCTCGGCCGCTCAGCCGCGACAATTATTCATCTCCAATTAGGTAGTGGTACAGTACCTCCGCCATAGAACTTCACGGCATGTCACTTTGTTACTTGTAAATGAAGGTATATTTGACGACTTTCATGGTTTAAGGGGAACATATGTATAAAGTTTCTGTAGAAAAAGGAAAACTTATTTATTATCTAGTTCGAATTTTCGAATCTATACTTGTGAAAATGTCGACATTTCACATCCTCATTTCCAGTCCACTATGATGATCGTTTTCGTGATCCAGTCTCTATAAGACACGACAGATTTCTTTTTCATTAGAAACAGTTGTAGGTGTTGGGTTTCATTCCAGAAACAGGACAATATAGTCCCTCATATCATTCCAAGTTCAGACATGTGCACAATAGCATTCGTAAGTAGAGAGAAATTGTTAGTGAAACGATGTCAGTATTAGAATTTCCATAGAGCGTTTGCTGCTGTTAATCGAGTTGTTATCTGGTTTGTTGAACACTCGATTTATAGAAAACCACTCGCCACAACAACGACGTATCACAGTTGTTAGAAAACGATTCATAGAGCAAAAATATGCTGTGCAACAATCAACCTGTGTTTTGTACACAGCCACGGTCTCTAAAACTGTCAGTTATCAACAAAATAGCAGTAAACGGAGAAATGCTACAAGTTTTTGCATGAAATAAAAAGACTGAATACTCACCCTTAGGAAGAGCGACGCCTTCAAGTATCGGCGAGACGACCACTGAGTGGTTTTTCCGATGAGCAGTCACTGGCAGTGTTATTGTCTGTATGCTTAACACAAAATGAAAATCGCTCTTTGTCTTCTATTACAACAGCGAACTGAAAATAAGACAATTCTTCTTATTGTGATCCATATACAAGGCAACAAAATGACTGAATGACAAGTCCAGAGGAACAACCGACGACACTGCTTGTAGATGAGCTGTGGAATGGCCTCCTTCTGGCTGCGGAGCTGCGTGTGACAGCGGAGACGGGGGAGTGGGAGAATTCCGGCAATTCTCAGAAGCGTGAGGCGGGAAAGGGGTAAGATACCCGCGAGACTACTCATCGCCGTTCAGAGGCTTCTTCCGCTACAGTCGGAACAACGATGACATTCCTGGCCGCAACTGATAAGGAAGTTTCACTGCATAGCTAATACTCAAATTCATCGACACGTACGCAGATATATTTTCGATAACTTTAATCTACTTCACGCGATTGTAGGAATGTTTGAAAATCACTACTTTCTTTAACAAGATTTACACAAATGACAGCCAACGACAGGCTAAACCAATTTTATATTGTTGATAAGTTTTTGTAATACACTGCTTGTCAACAATTTAGAATATCCCAAAAATGTGATAAATGAGAAATGATGTATTAAATACAACGTAACTTATTCAAAGCGCGTTCTAAGGGGCCTCGCTGCGGAGAGCGCGGTTGCTCGCCGTCGAACGTTCGAGTCCTCCCTGGGGCATGTGTGTGTTTTTGTCCTTACGTTAGTTTACCTTAGTTTAAGTAGTTTGTAAGCTACGGACTGATGACCACGCCGTTTGGTCCGATAGATTTACAAACATTTGAACATTTTGAACATTATTCAAAGCATAGAGTACATGATACATAATAAATAAAAAAAGTCAGTACAGTCCTGAACATATACGTTTACTTGGAAATCACAATTTGTTAAAAGCATACAAAGTAGGTGCTATAGTTATAGTTTAAAATGCTGCCAAGTAGCGTTTGATACAGGTCAGTAAACAAACCCGGATAGAATACGTCCATCGGGCTAACGAATGTTGGTGTCATACATTCGCCACTCCGATCATCGTCTTTGTTTTATTTTCAAAGCTGCTTTACTAAAATGTCTGGCTAGTTCCCTACTTCACCTAAAGAAGACAAAACAAAATTATTCCCAAACAGATAGAGCACATGAATTTTCTCCCATGTGGTAACTGACGTCATGGTGGCAGTAAGAGCTTTCGGGAGCATATACGAAGAATAAAATAAACTAACAATAATGAAATAGCTGATACCAATGCAATTAACCTTGAAACAAATGGTAGAATATGAAGACAAGAGGGGAAAATATCGACTACAAGAATTCTAGTTTTACTTACCTCATTGCAATCAGAGATATGCGGTACCATATGGACGCTTACCGGCGTGTTCTCTTTTCCCGTGAACCATACGTTGCTAGAACAGCAAAAGGATAACAGTATTCAGTTAACAAAATTTAAAAAAAAAACGCCATTCCTTGATTGTTAAAAAAAATCAAATGTTTGTAAATCTAAGTAACTGCACTGCTGCGGTTATCAGCCCCTACTTAAATTAACTTAAACTATCTTATGCTAAGGACAACACACGTATCCATGCCCGAGGGAGAACTAGAAACTCCGATGGGGAGCAGCCGCGCATTCCGGAGCAAGGCGCCTTAGAGTGCACGCCTATTCCAGCTCAGCACATGTCAAAACATCCTAGTTCCTCATCATAGTAGTCTTCTGCACTGGATCCAAGTCATATTGCAAAGATCACCCCAGTAACGTGACAGAACCTATGGTGGGGGATAAACTATCAGTTTATCCTTTTTCTGTTCCAGTCACGTATGATTCACGGGAAAAGAGAACAGGCCAGTAAGCGTCCGCATGGTACCGCATCTCTCTAATTTCATCCTTATGGTTTCTTCACGAGTATTACGTAAGAGGCAGCAACAAATTGGTTGACTCTTACGGTAGCCCGTTCAGTGACGCATACCACCTTTCTCGCAGCATCTGCCACTGGGGTTGACACTTTAGTGCTGGCTAAATGAACCTGCAAGTAAGACTGCTGATCTTCTTTACAACCTCCTGACGCGAAGAATTCAAATATTCTTCGATTGGGCGATTTGTAAGCTACTTACTTTTTAATTGTGAATACCTCCTGAGGGTTTTTCTATTTAATCCATTCAGGCATTTGCCTTACCCATGAATAATTTTATGTCGTCGTTCCATATCAAGTCGCCCCATATGCACGTAAGTACTCGCACATAATTTCTGGAAGTAACTACATCCGCTGATCTTACTATTTATTCGCTACACGTTACATTCGTTTATGTTGAGGGTCAATTTATACTCACTGCACTAAGCATCGATATGCTACAAATCATCCTGCATTTTTCTAAAAATTTCCAGCATTGAGACGTCTCTGTACACTACGACATTGTTTGTTAAAAGCCTCGTGGAACTCCCGAAGTTATCCACTATGTCATTTACATGTACTGTGAAAAGTAATGATTCTAAAACACTCCCTGTAGCTAAAGAAGAAATTCTTTCAGGTAAAAACATTTACATTCGTTGAAATTGACATGCTGTGTTTTGTACGTTAGCGACTCTAAAAACAATAAGGTAGTTTGTCTGGTATACGGTACGCCCGAATTTCATTGCTGTAGTCAGCCATGTTGATTCTTCCATAGGAGACTTTCTTCTTATTTCTCTTGCGCCTTTTCCCGTTTGCGCTGGGTCAGCGTAGTTAACTATGGGGATAGCCGGATGCCTTTCCTTTCGCCACTCCATATCACCCCCGCCCCCCTCCTATCACCAGGAATGTTTCCGAATAGTTTAACTGAGGCGGACGTTCGTACCAGTCCGGTATTCACCACTTGGGACATGAGAAACAGCCTAAAAACCACATCCAGATTGGCCGGCACAACCTCCCCCTGTCCCCCTCCGTGCCATTAATTCGCCACGCGGATTGGAGCTGGGAGCCGGCAATCTTTCACGTCCCGAAAAGTGTCAACTTAAACTGCGCGGCTAACAGGGCGGGTACAGTGGAGACTTGCAGTCAAGAACTGTCATTATACACGAGCATAAAAATTTGTAGCAAAAATTACCGTCTGCGCCAGTGTTGTAGGGTGGTTATAAGGAAGGCGTGCTTCTACTTTAACAGAGATTCCACTAATTTTAGTTACATTATACATTAATACGAGGCGCGTCCAGAAAGTAAGTTCCGTTTCAATTTATCTCCGCTGCAGCGCTGCGATTGCAGTTCTGCACATGCGCTGTAAACGATGTGTATCAAGGAGAAGAACGTGCGCTATTTGTAGATCGCTGTCAGTTACGTACGCTTTTTTGTGCTTGTTTGAAATGTCGGCGTTGATTGAAATCAGGTCGGTGACTCGGTTTCTGAATGCGAGGAAAGTGAAACCAAGTGAAATTTATCAGCAAATTTGCGATATTTACGGACCAAATGCGATGAGTGATTCGATGGTGAGAAGATGGGTCCGATAGTTCAATGACGGGTGTAATGATCTGCACGATGAAGAACGAAGTGGGCGTCCACCTTTGGTTACAGAAGAACTGGTTCACGCAATTGATGACAAGGTCCAGGAAAACCGTAGGTTCACAATTAGTACTCTCGCTATGGACGACGAGCTGAAAGAAACTGTTTCCAACTGGTTGAAGACACAGGCGGCAGATTTCTATGAAGAAGTTATACAAAAACTGGTGCCACGCTATGACAAATGCCTGCAAAATTTCGGCAGTTATGTGGAAAAGTAGTTTAAGAGTTGTAGAATTTTGTGCAATAAAAATTTCTTCTGTATCTGTGTACAATTTCATTTTATTACCAAACGGAACTTACTTTCTGGACGCGCCTCGTACAAATAAATGAATACTCAACTTGTGTTTTAGAAGTACAATGATGGTTGATAAAGTTAAAGTCAAATTCTCCAGCTGTCCGCTAGAATCTCTAACTGTCAGTACAGAGTTAAGTCTGTATTCCGTGTAATGTGAAACTTTGCGTTAGATCGGGAAAGTCTATCTGCTACATCGTATCACTGTTAACGTAAAACGCGGACTTGAAGAAGAACTTGCACTCCGAATGGCACGAGGCACAATCTTCATGAAGGCGGGGCATATTCTATCTATAGGCCGTATGCGCTCAGTATTTAACTATGCATCTGCCAATCAGTATTCGCGAACGTGCGGCCTCTTGCGGTATTGTAGGAAGTTGTAGTGCCAACTTTTGGCTTTCCCAGGTGACAAACGATATAGTGTAACAATTCTTGTTTGCCTCAAAATACGCGATACAACATAATCGTTCCAAAATATTACATGTTCAAATGTTTGTAAATCTATCGGACCAAACTGCGTGGTCATCAGTCCGTAGCTTACAAACTACTTAAACCTAGGTAAACTAACCTAAGGACAACACACACACCCATGCCCCAGGGAGGACTCGAACCTCCACGGCGAGCAACCGCGCGCTTCGCAGCGAGACGCTTTAGACCGCTCGGCTACTCCACCGCGGCAATATTACATCAGATCGATATCAGCAATATATACACTATGTGATCAGAAGTACATCGGATCGCCACATTGTCTACCGTGATTTGTCACTCCACGCAACGGTTTTTCACTGTTATATTGTCCATTGTTCACGCTCCTTACACCAACGAGGTGACGTTTGGCACTGACCTGCGTCATGTATGGCTTGTGGCAGTCCAGCCGCTCGACCATGAAATTTAAGTCTTTTTTTCACCTCTCGCTTGTATAGTACTTGGATCCTGATACAGTTTGGAATTCTTGTTTTATGCTCTGGATAGATGCCTGCCTATTACACTACGACTCTCTTTAACTGTCGGCGGTAGCTGTCAGTTAACAGACGAGGTCGGCCTGTACGCTTTCGTGGTGTACGTGTCCCTTCACGTTTCCACTTCACTATAATATCAGAAACACTGGACCTAGGGATGTTTAGAAGTGCGTAAACCTCGCTTACAGACTTCTGATACAAGTGACATCCCACCACCTGACCATGTTCGAAGTCCGTGAGCTCCGCGGAGAGCCTCATTCTGCTCTCTCACTATGTCTGATGACTACTGAGGTCGTCGATATGGAGTACCTAGCAGTAGGTGGTAGCACAAGGCAACTAATATTAAAGATGTATGTTTTGGGGTTGGGACAACACCATATAGAATTCCAGCATTACCGAAGGAGGGCGCCAGGAACTTGTAAGTCATTTTTAGCCAGGTGACCAGATACGTTTGATCACATAGTGTCATCCTATTGTATACATCGAGGGGACAAAGGTCACTAACTCCATACTTCCTGCCTGACCTCCGTTTCCTCAGCGAAGTGCAGCTACTAGACATGTTCTGAACTCATCATGTCGCTACTAGATTATGGGAAAGTTCCTTCTCATAGTTTCCACAGAATACAACTGGTATCCCGTCAGGTCCTCTGTTAAGCGATTTCAGTTGCCTTTCTGTCACTTGGCCGTTCATTTCAGTATCTGCCATTCTGTTGTTGGTGAGAATATTTCGGCTTTTTGTGTTTCACCCTCTATTTCAAAGCCATTATGGCCACAGAGTGTTTGGACATATGGTTTCTATCCGTTTACTGATTTAGCAACCATTGTCAGATCGACATTATTGCCGTCTTCGGCATTGCTTTCGTTTGTAGAAGGGTTTTCAAATTTCATCTCTTCAGTATTGCTGATATTTGTCATAATAAATTAAAATCTTTCAATAACACAGGACAAACCACCACATAAAGGGGGACTGGCGTGGCGAACCATCTACGCTCAAGCGACTTGAATTGAATTAATAAGACGACAAGATGCATGGTCACTGACTCATGTACGTGAAGGGTGTGCTGCTCCATGTGGCCATAGTGCGTCTGATAGCCGCTATCCTTAAGAAATTTCTTTAACAATGAATGCAACATTAACAACTGTAATCTTCATTAAAATATTTACGAAATAAAACCATGAAGCGGTTGAAAAAATTTTGGAAGTTTATAGGCAAGTAGTATTGAGAAATTACGATGCCTTCAAAAAAATAAAATGTATAGAAATGCAAATCTCCCAACGGATTCCTTCCACCGTAAAATAATTATGAGACCTCGTGGGAATTCAAGTCAGTTATTTTAGTCAGTGTTCATCGAACAACCTACGAAACACATTGCCATAATTTTTCATCTGATTAGTTATCCACGAACATTTATAGTGACTATATCAATAATATACACCTTTATTTCTTATGTTTGATGTACTTGTAAGTTCCAGAAAATTCTTTCTATGTATAAATAGTGGAGCACTCCAAGCAGGAGGCAGTCTGTACTGAATATACGCTTGTGTTAGCAATAAACCTGTTCCAAGTGTAAAGTGTTGTGCTCTGTTAACGACCAGCCTTCGAATTCCGGACCACCTGCAGTTTGCAGCTTGTCAATATGATGACTTGGCAATCGCGGTATAATATAATGTCATAAGAATAGATATAATGATCTGGCACTTCTACCTCGACATAATAACATAACAATAATAAACATTCCATTTTTTAACCAAACGTAATCACGTTAGAATGAAGTACACTCACAATGCATTAAGAATTTTAAGTATCTGATTATGTTGCCAAGCAGTTACCAAGTCATTATATTTATTACAGAAATAAAGACGTATAATATTGATATATTCGCTATAAATTTTGGTAGCTAATTAATTAGATAATAAACTGCGGCAAGATGTTGAATAGTGTTTCCATGAGCAATACTGACTTGGTTTCCCATGAAATCTCACAACTTTCTATGGTGGAAGGAATTCGTCGCGAGACTAACATTTTATGTTTTTAGTGGGATTTCATTTATTATTGTAGGTGTCCTATTTTTCATCTTGGATAACATTTTTTGTACATCCGCCACGGATGGTATTAAGACCCATTCTCGTTCCGTTTTGGCTTAACTCAGAGGCATTGATATAACAATATTTGTAAAGATCGGGCAATCCATCAAATTTTTAATTTTCAATCATTTCATCGTCTACACGTACTGCAACCTGTGATGTATCACTATAAAAATATCAAAAAGTTAGTCTTGTGTTAGTCTGTGAACTTCAGAATACACAGAAGTTGCTGATAAAGTATACTTTTCTGTATAACATTTTACGTGGTATTTATTGGATGATCAGTTTATTTCATACAATAGTTAGTAAATCAAAATTAACTATTTTAGTACATAAAAGAGAAGCCCTGATTTTCAGCGTACTCAATTTTATGGTATAAATGGTTACATATAATTAATAAGTCTTGCTCCTAGAATCAGTACAATTATAACTTAAGAGAATTACAGTATATAAATAATTTCCTTCTTTAGAAAAACACGAAGTCTGAAAGCGTTAAAACAACTACGTAAATAAAGGAGGAATATATGTAATGTTCATCGTTGTAGACTCCAGCTGGACATGCTTTTGGACAACAAGCTTACTTTCGCATTATTATTTAGTGAACTTGCGTGATAATACACTCTGCATTAATTCGGCACTTTGGTACTCGTATTTATATAAATCGGAAATCAATAACTCCTATTTCAGTAAGGTCAATACGCCTAATACTGCACCTCCCCATCTGTAGTTCTTTTTCTGTGTTCATCTGTGGCATATTGTTTGTTGTCTTCACATCTGCATTAAATCCTCTTCTGATTTGTAGAGAACAATTCCCTTAATTCATGCCTGCATGGTTTACACTACGATATATAAATACTACCACTTTACCTAGTGATTTTTTCAAAACATCACTGTCCACCGTATGCCTAAATAACTTCCATTCCACAACATCTGAATTTTGCCGTCCAGAACCAGAAATACTACACATTCCGATGTTATCTGCATTGAAAAAAGTCTTTTTTAATAATGTTTGATACACAAGCCTTTATTATTACCTTCCTATCTCAACATTAATGTGGGTGACTTGTGTTTCTCTCATTTTAAATGCTTTTTCTGTCTTGTAGCTTGACTCTTTCTTTAAATTAGCATAATCAGTTCCTATGTTTAGATCACGTTTCTACAAGGTATTGGCCACAGTTCAATTATCACACCCCATTTGTGGTTCATTCAATGAGCGTATTACGATGTTATTTATTTTTGTAGGTACTCTTCGTCCTTTTATTGCCTGCTAAAATTTGTTGTACGTTAGCAACGGATTCTCTTAAACCCCAATCTCTACCACTTTTCTTATTTTTCTCAGAGGCTTTGACGTAACAATTTTTGACAAGTATGTGTGGTAAGTGCTTCTCAGTCCATTGTATTCTGCGGCTGCCACGCTCGAGCTTTGATATTACTGAAGTCGAAGATATAATCACCCACACTTGTCACTCTGGAAAGCGCCACATACGCCTGTTCGCATGTGAACAGTGGAGAACCAATATCATCAGTGCATTGTTTAGATTAATCCCTGAATTTTGTGTATGGTAATGACATAGGCTATATGTATTACAAACTATTCGCGCTATTAATAATTTCAAATTTAGTTTTGACTGGTCGTAGATGGCAAAAATATTTATTATGAAACGCAATATGAATTTATTATTTTACACTGTATTTTCAAGATCAACCTTCACTCCTTGTACGATACCGATAAAGCCGCTGATTAAGCCATGACTCACGTCAATATTTCGCCTTAATTATTACCGCAGGTTTCAGTTGGGGCAGTTTATATTGCGTATTCTTATCTTCCTACCCACAAACATGTATTTCTGCCTAACCACATACTTTAAAATAATACGTTCGTAAAAAATAACAAGGTACTTTTGATAAGCTAGAATCTAGATGACATTGGCGCTGGTTCCATTTTCAGCAATTTAAGCTATTGCTCACCATTGAAAAACTTATAATCACATCTCAGATACAGAAGTGGTCTTCTCTGTCACTGTACTTGGTTCAGAGACTTCACCCATCTGAGATACGAACTACAATGGTTTGCTTCTAGTTTATTATTTTATTATTAACTGTTGCATACCGTCTAAAATAACCATTCACTCACATGTTCAAATGTTTGTAATTCTATGGGACCAAACTACGTTGGTCATCAGTCCCTAGACTTACAAACTACTTAAACTAAGTGAAAGTAACCTAAGGACAACACACACATCAATGCCCGAGGGAGGATTCGAATCCCCGACGCGGGAGGCCGCGCGATCCGCAACATGGCGCTCCAGACCGCTCGGCTATTCCCGCGCGGCACATTCACTCAAATCGCCACTCGTTGGAAAATAAAGAGCCAAATATTTACTTGTTTTTTCATTCTCTAATTAGGTGGCACAAGTCATTAATTACGACTCCTCAAATCGTAGAGAGGCGTTGGCGAGGATAAAGTGATTTTTTCTTCTTTTTTTACCCTACAAGGTTAGAATCTCTTACATGCGACTCCAGCGCTTTACCGCAAAACCATTACCCTCAGAGGAGAGCTACAAAAAAGTTGTCAGATAATAATCTGCCAAGCGTTTTGAACGTCCGAAAGCGGGATAGATATTTAAGGATGTTTTTATTTTTCCTTCCATTACAGGCTAAACACTAACTAAATACAAAATCTTAAGTTCCTGTGCATACTAGAAGTTCCTTAGAATTTTGACGGTCGCTGAGTGAGTGACACAATGAACGATTTTCGACTATCACTATTTCCTGAAGTATGTAGTATAGCACCGTATAATATGGAAATATAGCTAGTTATAGTAGATGCTCTTGGTTACCAAACGTTCGGGTTTGTAGCTGTACCCATAACGTAGATAGAGGGGGATAGGAAGTGCAATGAATGGCTTAGAGAGTCAGAGTTTTCAATATTTCGAGGCGTCCTTGGCCACTTTTTTCTTATGTGACTATATTCTTGTTTGATATGTTTAGTTAGATAATAGACTGTAGATATTCATCATTAAATGTTATAAACCGTAGATTTTGTAGACTTTATGTAAACAAGTAATTCTCCGACTCTTTGATGTACTAATTTTTACCACGTCTTGAGGGGAAATGCATGTCGGAAGATTATATTCAGCGATTTCAGACAATCGAGCTTTGATAATAATGAAGTTGACATTCTTTAGATGTAGTCAGCACTTTTCACTCTCGAACGTGCTGTGTACAGTTGACTGTGTGTGAACACGATGGAATAAATCAGTGCACTGATTGCACAGTCTACAGTTTAAGATGGAATTCAAACCACATATCCTTTCTGACTCCATTCATTACAGGCTAAACACTATCTAAACACGAAATAAGACGTTTGAGTGTCTCCTAGAAGTACTTTAGAATTTTGATGATCGATAAGCGAGTGACAGAAGTAACGCTTTTCGACTGCTAACATTTCTTAAACTATAAGGTGTAGAATAGTATTTCTTTTTTTAATTTAGCTAGTTATAATAGGTACACTTGGTTACCTAAATTTCGTCATTCTAGCTTTATCCACAACGAAGATACTGGAATAAGATGCTTGCTTATTTGACTAAAAACAAGAGCACTTATTTTCGATAATGCATGTACAGATATTAAATTATTTTTCACCAGTAGTGCGATGTGCACTTGCTAGGGCTTAGAATAAAATTACGAATATAACTTTGCTCGGTCAAGATTTAAAACCACATACGTGCCTTTCCTGAAGACTTAGAAGAGTTTGCAGTCTTTGGGAAAGCAACGATATGAGTGAACTGTGTCAGGCCACGCCAATTCAAGTGGCCGGCACCGGAAAAGCACCGGCTAATAGATGTGTTTACTTGTGTAACAAAGAAGTGTAATCTGTTATAATAGGTTTAAAAAATTTGTTTTGTTTGTTTTTCCTGGTTACTCTGCAATATATTTCATTGTTGATCATTTATTTTCCCAACATCTAGCTCTTATTGCTGTCAAAGTGTAAGCTGAAGAACTGTGCACTATCATGAATCCCAATGTATAAAGACTAGGACTGCTACAGATATTGCTGATATAGTTAGAGTGTAGAAGAAGTAGTGCTAGTATCCAGAATCACTGAGTTACGGGGATCATTGCAAGCAGCTAATGCATCATTTTCCTACATTGAGAACTTCAGTTCTAGGCCAGTTATACAGGAATCTTAACGGCAAAGACGTTTTGAAATTTCACTGCTCAATTTTCTTTCAAGTAGATTAAAAATGTGAAATGTCTAGTACTGGTAAATCAGTGTAATCACACAGAACATACATCAGTCATTGTGAGACTTGTAAGTGTGATAGATAACGAGGCTAACGATAGTTGCAATTTACTGTCCATTATTTAGTATGTAATAGTGTTCAAATGTTCAAATGTTTGTATAGCTTATGGGACTTAACTACGGGGACATCAGTCCCTAAACTTACAAACTACTTATGAACTAGCTAACACTAAGGACGGCACAAATATCCATGCCTGAGGAGGGATTCGAACCTCCGTCCGTAGTGGCCGTGCGGACCGTGACTGGAGCGACTCAATCCCCTCGGCCACCGCGGCCGGCTGTAATAGTGTAACGGCGTGGGTTATCATTATCAGCAGAAGATGGCTTTTCTCTACTACCATAATAATTACAATTGTAGATATGCTGTCTGTTCTTTAGGACATACCCGAAAGAACAGACACCACTTGTTGACATTAAAAACGGAAAATTTATATTAAAAAAAAAAAAAAAAAAAAACATTCAAACATCTCTGCTGTTTCAGATTAAAGGGGCACTACAGTCGTAGTGCGCAGTAAGCTGAAAATTTGGGCAGGGTGAAAAGCCTTTACGGATACCCAAATTAGTTAAGCAAATTTTTGAATGTAATTCAGTGTCATGAAACAGCGAGATGTTCAAATATTGCTGTTTCATATCATATTCAGCTGGCTTTGAGCAGTAAATGAAAGTGGATAGATTAAATGGCACTGACTATGGAAGGCATAAGCTGCATACACACAAACAGGTGCAGGCGTAACTGAATGTATGTGAGGTTTCAACGAAGTAAGACACGTAAATACTTGACAAAGCCGCTGACAAAAACATCATGCTGCTGTCGTTGTCGCTACCTGCCACAGCAATACCTTTCATTATTCACATACAGTCAACCTGCAAACATTTGGCTAAAATACCCTCGCTGAGTATCGATCACATAATATCGAGCTCTGATCACAAGGCTTATGGTTGGCCGGGAAACAAAGTAAATGTACAATTCTGGACTCTTTGAATCGGAGAACATCCACATCCTCTTTGTAAGGGTTACGAAATTTCTTCCTGTTAGTGGCGAAAATTTGATGCTAACCTGACCTTCAGGTAATCACTCTAATTTAACCACGATACCATATTATGCAATAACAAAGCCATATGGCATTAGATGAAGTTTCTCGTCAACAGCAAAATTAGTAGCAACTGCAAAATGAGCAGACTTGACAAAATATTAGTCATTTCCGTAAGGAATACACTAGCGCTAATCCCTCCTAAATTGCAATTTATATTACTAACATGACGTGTGATCCAGTGAGTTGTGTACGACCAGAGGAATAAGATCGATGGACATGGTGAGAGGGAAGAATGGCAGATAAAGTCTCTACAGATATCTAAATTGTCAGAAGAAAAGAATCTCGATATTTTTAAAGTTGGTACCGTCTTTGATATCGAAGAATTTCAAGTAGATTTCGGGTCGTCAAGTGATTGAAATAATGTGGAAAGACTTAGATGCAGTGTGGACAGTTTGCCTGTATTTCCATTCAGTCTATATAGACTCATTAGAAGATAAAGATACCCTAATTGAAAAATATAAAAAAATTAATGTGATGTTGGAAGTAGTCACAGGTAAAAAGATATGTTTTAATTTTTCTGATACAACATAAAGTACGGGTTATAAAGATTTAATGAATTTGTAGGCAAATTTTCTAATCTTTATTAGTCGAAAGTTCATTTAACTTAACGTAGTATGTTAACTTTTTACATCGCACATGCGCCTGTAAGAGCAGATAGTAGCACATGCACTGTGTACGAATTTCACACGAAAGACTATATACATTTAGTTTTTATCGTTAAATCAATTGGAAACCAACTTATAATATAATTTCTACCCTGTCATTAATGCATGGTGCTTTGCAATATGTTATCACTGAAGAAGCATAGTAATAATGTCCACATTAGATCTCTGAGAAATAGGAAAGAAAACGTAAGATTTAATTTTTCCATGATAATGCCTGGTGCAGCAACTGGCTATGCATGTACTGCAGAAAGGCAGTCTCGGTTCTTAAGAAGCAGCATTGACTATAGCTCCACCTTGACGTTCTTATAAAATCCTAACGGTTTGAGGAGAGAAGAAACGCACTTCCCAAATGAAATTATAAAGGACTAGGAAGAAACGCCGAAAATCAATTCATAGCTGAAGATAAATATACGAAACTCCCGTGCTTGTTGAAGAACATTTTTCACTGATAAATCCCAAGACTGTATTGCAATAAATGAGATAAAACAAAATATCACCCTGTACATTTCTGAACGTAATCTAAGTTTTACTTTAATTCGAATAAAAGCACAGTTACATTATATACATTTATTCTATGACATTTTTTAAGTTTTCTCTTAGTAACTTTTATAAAAGCGCGGTTTTAGGTTTACAATTAACATTCAAGTACTACACAGACGAAAAGATGTCCACACATTAAGCAAACCTTAATAAGTGAAGAGGGAGGGTGCCAAGTTGCCCAAATACTACTCCCGTTGTAATCAACGACGATTGCGCTCAACCGGGTATTCCATATGTGAAAAAAAAACTGTATTACACTTTTTTACGACAAAGTGGATCCATTTTAAGGTTACTAAGGTTACTAAGGTGATGTATGTAGAGATGTGTAATTTCTCCGTCAGATATGCTTTTCTCTAGTCTGGTTGGTCTGGTGTTAACTGAAGACATTCCACTCGAGACATTTCCAGCTGATACTACCATGTAAGCTCTGGAAACTGCCAGCCAACTGAATTGTAACAATGCACAAAATTTGTTCCAGGAAACAGCTCGATAATTTTAACTGGGTTGCGCTTCTTCTGCTTAAGAACACAAGCCGCCGATGCCCATCATAGCAGTCTTCTTAAGGTCTCCACACCCTGAAGTCACGGGGCTCCTACCGTACTGAGAACAGAACTATCTCGCGAGCGGCTTAGCAGGAAGTGAGGTGGAGCCGTCCTTGTGTAGCCAGGGCTCTCGGAACGGGAATTCCGCTAACATGCCGTCACGCGCCTGTGGTAGTAAATCTCGCATTCCTCATTTGGAGCTGTCGGCAACAAGCGCTCTAATTTCAGCTGTACTTATATGGATTCATGAACCCCATAAATGTAGCAAATATGTACCTCATCTTTAATAATGTTTTCCCCGATTAAGGAATCTGCGTAGGTTATATAATTTTGATCCTCTCGAAGATCATGTGTTGTCCTACACGATACATTGCCCTGTTACAGTTATTTTGTTTCTTTGCGCAGGCTTATTGATGCATCTGTGCATCGCAAAAATAATTCATCAGTAATCCGGAAAAATTAAGGCACAGCTTTTAAAATGTCTACCGCCGAACAGAGACCTGACGAACATGTTACATCCTGCCAAGGTCGATTTTGGAGGTTACGAAACGAATCGTATAGAAGACTTCATAACTATATGAAATGGACACTGTAAATGAAAAATATGATACACGAGAAGGAGAGGAATAAACAAATTTAATTTTTAAGGGTTGGAAAGATGTATTATGTTATTTCAGTGATTACAAAATACAGTCAAATTCGAAAGAACATGGCAGTATTCGTAACGAGCCAGAACCACGCTTTAAGCAAATTTGTTCAAATTAAATTAGTACCCTTTTGAATGTTTTACAGATCTTCCTATCTTGCTTGGGCACATTTTCTGCAGCTAACAAAATGTTAAAAGCTACATCTGTCTTCATCAAATTTAAAGGACATGGGATCTGCTAAAACATCTTCAAAGTCAAATTTCATTCCGAAACTCGGATCTAATTAAATTCCATCTGATTTTCAGTATGCTAAGGTGATATACAATGTCTGGCAATCATTGTAGGTCGAACCACCTCTTCCTTTCGTCCCCACTACTTTTACCTCACCCTAGATGGTCGACTCATCCGCCTCACCCCCACCCTTAAATACCTAGGCTTAACAATAGATCGATCCCTCTCCTGGACTCCCCACCTCCGCACTATCCAAGATAAGGCTCGCTCCCATCTCCGCCTTCTGAAACTCCTCGTTGGCCGAACTTGGAACCTACTCCCTTCCACGGCCCTTTAAACCTACAAATCCATCATCCGCCCCTTCCTTTGTGTAGGCCATCCCGCCTGGATCTCTGCCCCCCCCCCCCCCCAATCCTTCTACAAATCCCTTGAGAACCTAGAACGTCATGTCCTCCGCCTCGCCTTCCGTATCCCCCTTTATCCCCCCTCCCCCACACGAATCCTCTATGACCCAATCCCTTTCCCCCGACTTTCCTGTAAATTAGATCCACCCAATCCTCTCATCCATCCACTCTTCAGGGATTCTTGTTCGTTGCCGTGCCTCCCCCACTGTTTTTCCCCCACCCACACCTGTCCATCTTCCATATACTCTCCCATGGCAACTTCCGCACCCTCCCCCTCCCGGATGATGCCCTCCCCCTGACATTTATCCTTCCTGCCAGCTGTGATCCCCCACCTCCCTCCCTCCTCCTATCCCTCCCAAAGGGCCCATCCCTCCTGTCTCTCCTACCCACTCCTCTCTCCCCCTGTCCCTCTGACATCCCTCCATTTTCCCACCCCTCCAGGCTTCGTGGGACATCCAGCCTCGCTTTCCTCCCCCTGGCCCTGTGGCCCCTCCCTGTTTCCTTCACTTCACTTCTCCTCCCGCCCCCACCTCCCCCCTAGCTCCCAGCACTTTCATTCAGTGCCGTCATCCTGTGCTGTGCTAGACTCACGTGTGTTTTACAAAGTGTTTTTTAACAACAAACAGCGAACGACCAACCTGCAGTCGACGCCGAGTGTATTTCAAAACGACTGTGTTTTAAATCGACTGCGTTTTATTCCACCACTCTCTCCCCCTTTTTCCATCTCCACCCATCTATGATCTTCGGTGTTTTAATGTGTGCTCCGAGACCTTGGTGTCGTCTCAATGTCGTATTTTATTTTAATGAACAGTGAATGGCCAAGCCGCAGCCGACACCTTGTGTTTCCTTTTGGATGTTTTCTGTGCTATATGGTCTCTCAGTCTATTCTTTGCTCCATTTTAAAAAGCATGTACTTTTCCCCAACACTGTCATCTGTCCATTTTAATTATCTTCAGATTGTATGACCTTTACTTTCTTGTATTTTTATATCTCTCTCGGCTGAGAGTGCCTGCGTGCGCTGACAACCCGCCCCTCTTAGAGGAATTGAAATTACAATAATAATAATATAATAATAAGGCTAACCAGACAGGTCACGTCTTGCAACGAAGCCAGCAAGTTAGCTAACAAGGGGATGACCAAACATCTCCAACTTCGATTTGACGGATCTAAGATATGTTATAGGCGGAACTTCCCTGAGTAAGTGGTTAACGTCCAAAATGCCGCTGGGTCCTTGTTCTCGGACTCGTCGTGTTTGATTTTCCCTGCGTGCAAAGTATGCCAGTAACGGAGCACACATTCCAAGCATATCAGCCCAGCGCATCGGATCAGTTACACGGATACCAGGCTGGAGGTTTAGTGTTCGATTCCTCCACGTACACATTTTTGTAAAATTGCATTATACACGATGTTTATCAACATATTTCGTTCCATGAAATGTTTTTCGAAAATAAGTGTTTCGCCACGATACATTTATTTGTAAGACGAGAATTTACGATATGGCCTGTATTTTAATTATACGTTTGAAATACCGCATTAGTGTCTGTAGGTATATGCAGATTTCATAGAAGGGAACCTTTATTTCCCCTCCCCACAGTAGCGTTAGGATCCGTTGTAGCATTCCGGGTCGGTAGTCGTACTGGAGACGGGCTCTCCTATTTGCGTCTGTCGCCAGCACTAGTAGTTTGCAGTATCCTGGGCGTATATAACAACACTTTGAACACCAGTGGAATCAGAGCGAATGACGTCTACAGGAACAGTATGTGAATAGTCAGAAGATGGAGCATCAGACGAGCCAGATTCTAATGAAGAATAAAAAGCTGAACTAACAAACGTCGTGAGATGTACGGAGAGTTTACTTCTCGATTTACATCACTTGGCGGATACGCCTATAAGCACGATATTTGAACGTTCAAAAGTTACTGGAAAAGCTATCTGCAAGGCAATTCAAGACCTCATGGCAGAAAAGCGAATCGTCTGCGAAAACGTGTTAATTCCTCTCTACGAAAAGGACAAGTTGCAGGAATATACTACTTGTGGAAGTGACGGCACGGCAAGTTTTATGTTGGTGTGGTTATGTCACGTTTTGGTCGAATTATGAATATGTAAACCTAACTAACGTACACGGAGAAGAAATCGACGACGAGGACTACGTTGTCAAAGAATCTTCACGGCAGGCATCAGGTTTATACCTCTGTCGTAATAAACAACGAGCAGTGGGTAGGACAGCGCTTCAACCTAAATGGAAACTGAAAATTCTCCAAACGAAGGGATCAACTTGGTTAAAGACCAACACAGCTCTCATGCAATGGAAAAGGAAAGTGAAACGTAGAGGAATGCATTTCGACAAGTGAAAAAGCATCGATGAACAGAAGGATAAGCGATTCGTCAAAGCAAGACGAAGTGACGAGCAGGTGAATATTGTAGAATATGCGATTTAAATAGTGTCACAAAGAAACTGGATGATAAGCAAGACGAAGTATCGAGCAGGTAATGTCGTAGAATATGCGATTTAAATAGTGTCACAAAGAAAGTGCTTCATAAGAATTGCATCAATTTGTACATATGCAAGTAAGAAAGAGAACTCTGCAGCAATGGGCAATGAATGAGTTATGCCACTCATTTCGGAGAACTTCTGTTTTTAAAGTAGTAAATCGTGGATTACTCGATTCAAAAGACTGCATAAGATACGACAATGGAAAATCGCGAATTTTGTTACCTGTAAAGAATTTGCATCTGTAGAAGAATATACTCAGAGTGTGAGAAGGTTTCAGACGGAGACAACGTTGATCGCAAACTTTCATCTTGACAACGTTATCAATACTGATCTAACCGGGTGCCAGTTCCAACTCTTTTATAATTGATCACTTTCACACCGAGAATCTAAAGACGTAGTTGTAAAAAGAAGGGGTTTGAACAAAGTGATGCATTCTTATACGGCACAATATTCTCTGACTGCACCAGGAAAGTTATTGCACCGGGTTTTCCAGGCACACAACCACCCTCGCGGTAATTCCGCCCAGAGCTGAAGATGATAATCGCCGTGATATCTGATAAAGATCAGAATGGCGTAGTAACATATCCAGCATTGTAAAAATTTACAAAAGCCCTTACACAGACTTTTTAACTTGTACGATCCTTCCATACCCGGGACAAAATAAATTTCTATACACCGTAGACTCATTGTGGGGGCAGACGCATGAGACGGTTTACGATTCACTATTCGTGAATGATTCTCATGACAGCGCTTGAATCTTGAAATTCATACCACCGAAATGTTCTAAGATATGCCAACCATGCGATGTCTGTTATTATCGGTAGTTAAAATTCTTCCCAAAGAAAATGCAGAATGCTCCAGAATAGCTTCCATCACAGAGGGCAATAGCGTAACGGGAGGACTGTATGACACTACATTCCCTGGCGCTACACCAACTGAGTGCTCCTGTCTTTATTTCGATGGATCACGTCCAAGTTGCCAGAAACAGGAGTTCACGGACGTTTTTCGAACGTGAACGGTGCATTCTTCCCAGTCTCTTTAATTGGAAAGCATGTGCATGCCAATAATTACCATTTATCGTGAGTACCTGGTGTTCCTCGACAGCCACAAATGAACATGAATAAACTAATAAATAGAATGTAATATGGTTATATTTGGTAACATATCAGCGCTTCAATATTAATGAACATTATAACGTAAATTCTCTTTCTCAAATTAAAAACATCGTGAAGAAACCATTATTTTCAAACAATTGTGCACGAAATGGAAATATGTTCAACTGTTTGTAGAGATTATAGGACTTAACTGCGAGGTCATCAGTCCCTAAACTTACAAACTACTTATGAAATAGCTAATACTAAAGACGGCACAATATCCAAGCCCGAGGGGGGATTCGAACCCCCGACCGTAGTGGCCGTGGAGAACGTGACTGACGCACCACCACTGCGGTCGGCCATGAAATGGAATACATTTGTAAACATCGTGTAAAATAAAACTGAGAAAGAAGTGCACCTGGAGGAATCGAAGACGGATCCCCGTGTACGTGAACCGCTGTGCTACGCTGCTGTGCTTCGTTTTGTGTCTCGTTTCCGCCGGTGGTCCTGGTGTCGGTGGCCGAGTAGAAAGAGACCGACACAGGAATAAAGGATGCACGCTTGTGCAGGTACGGAGGGGACCAGCCAGTGGGACAGCAGAAACTAGAAACAGTGGAGTAAATTAGAACGAGATATATATTTCATAGATACTTAGTAATACTTAACTTTTACATAGTTCTTGACTGCAGAATGCTGATACATAGATTAGAGGCCTGCCTACTGATGATTCCTAGTGCCTATCCGATAGCCAAGTCTTAACTGGTGCCTAGCTGATTCCCAAGTGTTACCTGGTTCCTATCTCAGTCCCAAGTGAACGATGCTGTTCAGTGGTGGCCACGAGCGGAGTTGCAGCAGAGGGCGCTCGTGGCTGACGTCGTAAGAACGCCGCGCCGTGCGTGCATGGCGGCTCGCGGCGAAAGTAGGTGGCGCGCACTTTAGACTTGTGCGACACCACACTTCGAATGTGTGCTCCGTTACTGGTATATATAGAGCACAGGGAAAATGAAACACGACTATTTCGAAAATCAGGGCCCAGCGGCATTTACGACCCGTCAAAATCGAAGTAGAAGATGTTTGGCCATCCAATTGTAAGTAGTAACGACGAAGCATAAGCATTCTGCCTGAAGAATCGAAGACTGAGACCGTCCGAAGCCGACCGAGTGGAACCAATATTCCGGTTAATGTCGATGGACTTCCCAACCATCTTAGTAAAACAAGGTTATTGTATCAGTTAAGATGTTAGAGGAAATAAACTTGTGTTGAAAAACCAAGTCATAATTACAACAGTGGAGACGACTGAAGACTCGAATCCCGAATAAAATGACACAACAGTACATCAATTACTGAGCGAACATATTCGCGAGTTTGCTCAGCTGCAACAACAATTCTTCGCCAAAGTTCAGAACCTACGCCGTCCATCCCCGCCGCCGCCATTTCCGGCGTTTCACGAAGACTCCGGTGATTGGGACACCTATGAGAGGAGGATTCGTCAGCACTTCAAGATTCACCAGGCTAGTCAATAAAACGACCAGCAAGCCTATTTCCTTTCCTGGAATCTTTCAGGTATGTACAATGTGAGACAAAAAGATTACCCGGCCCGAATAATTTGAAGTCCAAGAACAGAGCATTGCGCATGCCCAGACTCATAAGCGCAACTGTTACCAACTCCAGCGGCCTGTGCAGCTTCAGCTTGCTGTTTACATCGTCAAATAGAAGCAATACAATAGTGAAGATAAAGTATATGTCGAGATTCATTGCAATCACGTATCATTTATTTTGGGAAACGTTATTCGAGAACGTAGAAGCGGTTGAGGTATAAGAATTCCACATGGGTACATTTACTACAAAGAACGACTTCTCACATATGTTTCATTGGGTGAGTGAATAGACTGACAGTTTATGAACACAACGGGCGCGCGTTTGAATCCCAGTGTGGTCAGATTATTCTTTGTTTTAAACCCTTTGCAGGTAATATTTTAAATATTATATCGCTAAAAATTGTGCAGTTGTACGCTTTTATAGGATTTTAGAAGATTCAATTTTATAATAATCTAATCTTCAATCAGACAGACGGGAGATAAGCTGGATGGAGAGGAGGTGGGTGAGGTGAAGGTGCTGGTCATCAGCGGAGAAGGAATGTCGGAAGCCGCATTGGGTGAGAGGGAAAAGTTGTTTCTGGCGGAGATGCTGGTGGATGTGACGGGAGAGGATGGTTTCCAGGACCTTGCTAAAGACAGAGGTGAGACTGATGGAATGGTAGGATAAGGTCTGGGACCATGGATTATCAGGTTTGGGAAACATGAGAGTACGGGAAGTCTTCCACTGGTCAGGGAAGAAGCCAGTTAATAGGGTGACATTTTAAACGGAGGCTAGGGTGGTGTGGAAGGAGAGGGGGCAGGCCCAAAGGTGACTGTACTTTAAGCGGTGATGACCAGGAGCGGTGCTGCGTTTCGTGCAAAGTGTCAGTTGAATGTTGATGGCAGTGATAGGTGTGTTGAGTTCTGAGAAACGAATATGCTCCAAGTATTTGAAGCTGGCGGCGAGCGAGGACAGTGGTATCGGTGCACTCATGGACGTCAGAAAAGCGTGAGTAATCAAATCTAGGATTGTCAGAGATGGAAAAAATGTGGGAGAGGCATGAAGCAAACAGTTTGCCCTTACTGGCGTAGTTAGAAAAGGACGACTGTCATGGAGGAGTGGGTAGTGGTGTGCAGAGTAACTGCAAGTAAGGCGGTGAAACGCCTGCCAGTACTTGGAGGAGTTGACAAGAAGCTTGGGATAAAGACAGGTGCATGTCTGACGCCATTCCAGGCGTTTTCTCGCGGACAAAAGGTTTTGATTGTGATGTTGTATTGGCTGGTGGTGGGTGAGTGTGTTCTGGTCGCAAGCCCACAAAAAGGAATGTTAAAGGCAGTGGAATTCATGGAGGTGAAGGACGGTCTGTGGAGGAAAAGTGGAACAGTGGAGATGGAGAGCTTTGAACGGGATGTGGGCTTGTACTGTGTCAGCAATGGTCTGGTAAAGGAATGAGGAAGCATGGTCAATATCAGTGGCAGTGAGGATGGGAAGTGGGTGGCTAGCGACCAAGGCATCAATGGATCAGCGGTAGATATCCCAACCAGCTCTGGAATAGTCATGGATGAGTTTTGAAGGAAGCGCAGGATGGTGAGCGCAGGCAGGGCAGGGTCGGGGTCTATGGTTAGGAAGACCAGGGCATGCACACTGGCGATTAGTTCAAGTATATCTGGCTGAAGGTGCACAAGGAGGTTGGGAGACCACTACAACGTTAGGTGAGTTGTTGCTTTCAGAACAGACTGGCTTGAAGAGGGGGAGGAAGTCGCCCCGAAGTGAGGTGGTTACAAACTGATGCCACCGCCAGAGTTCAGCAGGAGTACAGGAAGAATGGTTTAAGTTTGCAGCAACCACAAGAAGCGATCGATATGACGAAGGAAGTTGTAGGGGAGGGGCGCGGTGCTGAAGATGTAAATGGTGGTGAGAGTGATGGAAGGGACAAAGAGGCTGAGGATAAGGTGTTAGGAGAGGTTGGATCCAAATAGGATGGTGGCCAATCGCCACTCCGCCATGGGCGAGCGGGTTGGGGGAACCGTCAGTATGGTGGAGGAGGTAGGAAGCGGTGCTGATAGGACGACAGTGTTGGAGGAATGTTTCATTGAGGAGGAAGGCGTCCACGCGGTGGAGAGAGAGAGAGTGCATAAACAGGTGCTTTTTACAGGGAGGGAGTGGATGTTGAGGTAAAGGAGGGTGTAGGATGGACGTGCAATGTTGGGCCACCACAGGTGCTGAAGGTAGGTGGGAAGGCGAGGTTCAGGTATTATTTGAGGAAATGGGGACAGGTTTTTGCAATTCGTGGAGAAATGGTCATTATACGTAAGGCAGCAGGCACAGCAGTAGGACTGTAGTGGAGAGCGAAATGGATACACCTTGTAGCAGCCATCACCAATCCATGCACTCTCGAGGAGAAGGCGGTCAATGCATGATGCGTATTCTGTGGAAACCTTGGTGGAGCTGATGGAGAGGTTGGCGTGGGAATTGAGCTGGCCCAACACCTCCTCCTTCATGATTACTGGGCTAAGCTTAGTGATCACGGCAGTTAGAGTGGGTGGGCAGTGGGAAGGTTTGGGTTGATGGGGTGAGGAGGCAGTATAATAAGGCGTGAGGTTAGCATGAGGAACAAAGTGTACACAGGCAAAGCATTGATGGATACCCATGTAAAAGGTGGGACTAGAGGATTTGATAAGGACCTAGTACTTATGAGGAATGATTTGGGCTATGGGGACGGATGGGAACCATTTCTGTAGCTCTATGGAGAGGCTTCGAATACCCAGATAGCAAAGGTTGAGACATGATAGGACAAAGGTATGGGGTTCAGGTTGTTTTGGGCAGGGAGAAAGCGAGAGGTTTCCATGAGATTGGAGGGCAGGTGTAAGTTGTTGGCAGAGGATGGATAGGAGCTAGTTGGGAGATGGTGGAGACAGGATCAGTGCTGGAATATTTGGAGGATTTTTTAATAGTAACATGGGTGAAGGATTGCTGGGGGACAGCATCAGTCGAGATGTGGTGAGGAGCAGGGCCTTGTTGTGGTGGCAACAATTGTTGAGTGTCTGCCACTGTGACATGGTGAGTGGTGAAGTGGGCTGTGGGAAGGGTAGGATACTATCAAGGATTATTCAGAGGGAGTTGGGTGGTGGGAGAAGGAGGGAAAACTTGGGAGGAAGGAAGTTTATGGTGTAACATCCTGTCAACAGACTGGTCATTAGGGATGGAGCTTACGCTCGGATTTTCGGGGAAGTTTGTGGGAGGAAATCGGCCATGTCCTTTGAAAGGAACCATCCTGGCACTTGCCTGGGGTGATTTAGTGAAGTCACAGAAAACCTAAATCTGGATTGCTGGATTTGAACCACAATCCTTCCCAATGAGAGTCCAGTGTCTTACCATTGCGCCACCCTGCTCGGTGGAAAGCTTGGGAGGTGTTGACAGTGGAGAGGAGACTATCGAGCGGGAGGAAGGAGGATGGCTGCTGGTGAGAAGGATTCCTGGTGGTAGTTGTGGAGGTTTGGGACAGGGTAGTGTATAAAATCGTGGTCGTGTTAGTGGGGACATTTTCCATGATGAAAGTTGAAAGAGAAGGCGAAGAGTCAAAGAGAGAAAACGATAAAATAGTAGAAGAGAGTGACGACGATGTTTGCAGTGGGTGAGCTGCGGTGGCAAAGACGGCTGCAGCGATGCGACATAGGCAGCTGGTAGGCTGCAGAGACGAAGGTGGGTGCTGCAATGCAACGACTGCAGCGGCTGTCGACGGGATGGCTTGCGGTGGTTCCAGACCGCGAGGTGCGGCAGAACCACCCAGCTGGGATTGGCGACAGGCAAGGCGCCCGATGGCAGGCGCTCCTGGGAGCGGTACAGAGAGACAGGTCTCTCCTGTGGAGGAGGAGGTGGCAGTGCTGGCTGCAGCAGTGGCCTCGACAGCAGGGCAGCATAGGGCGGCGACGGCGGGAGGTCCTGGGCACTGGCAGAGGTAGCACCAGGCGATGACAGGCAGCAGGACCAGGCGACAACCAGAAGCAGGAGCAGGAGATAACTGTTAGCCGAACCAGGCGACTTCCGGGGAGACCAGGACAGCGAGAGGTAGCGGCGACATATGGTGGCCAGGATCCAGGACACCAAATGAAGTAACGGAGATTAACCTGGCAATATCTACAGCTGCTTATCTGCGGTTATGTTATAGAACTATTGATAACCACTTGCACCAATGTCACCATAAACAAGTAATCGCAACTTATATACACTTATCGCAACTTATATACACCACTCGTATTTTTTCTTCTTGTTACTCATTAATTTTAACACCATCCTATATGAATTGTAATTTTATGTTTGGACACACTGTAACAGGTAACCAAAGCCTTCGATCAAAGTATTGTTAAAAAACAATGTCAGATGGGTATAATGCGGTTTCTCTCCCAATCGTGTAATATGAAAAATTGTTGACCCTATTATGCTCCTCTTAATACACTTCTACATCTACATACATACTCCGCAATTCATCGTAAGGTGCGTGGCGGAGGGTACACTGTACCACTACTAGGCATTTCCTTTCCTATTCCACTCCCAAATTGAACGAGGAAAAAAAGAATGCCTATATGCCTCCGTACGAGCCCTAATATCTCTTATCTTGTCTTTGTGATCTTTACGCGATTGAGTTGCCGGAGCATTTCCGTGACACTCGCGCATTGGTCGAACCTACCGGTAACAAATCTAGCTGCTCGCCTCTGAACCGCCTCTATGTCTTCCTTCAAACCGATCTGCTGCGGGTCCCAAATACTTGAGCAATACTCAAGACGTGGTCGTACAAGCGTTTTATACGCGGTCTCCTTTACAGGTGAAGTACATCTTCCCAAAATTCTCCCAATAAACCGAAGTCGGCTGTCTGCCTTACTCACAACTGTCCTTACATGCTCGTTCCATTTCATATCGCTCTGCAATGTTACGCCTAGATATTTGAACGACGCGACCGCATCAAGAAGCTCACTACTGATGCTGTATTCGAACATTATAGGATTGTTTTTTCTACTCATGCGCATCACCTTACATTTTTCTACATTGAGAGCTAGCTGCCATTCTTCGCACCAACTAGAAATTTTGTCTAAGTCAACCTGTATGCTATTACAGTCAGTTACAGACGACACCCTCCCATACACCACAGCATCATCAGCAAACAGCCGCAAATTACAACTTACTCTGTCCATCAGATCATTTATATAGATAGAAAATAATAGCGGTCCTATCACACTCCCCTGGGGCACGCCTGACGATACACTCGTCTCGGATGAACACTCGCCGTCGAGAACAACGTACTGCGTTCTATTACTTAGGAAGTCTTCCAGCCAGTCACAAATCTGTGAACCTATTCCATAAGCTCGTATCTTCGTTAGCAGTCTGCAGTGTGGCACCGTGTCGATCGCCTTTTTGAAGTCGAGAAAAACACAATTCGCCTGTTGCCCTTCGTCCATGGCTCGCAAGATGTCATGTGAGAAAAGGGCAAGCTGAGTTTCACATGAACGATGTTTCCTAAACCCGTGCTGATTCATGGAAAGAAGCTTTTCCGTTTCAAGAAAATTTACTATATTCGAACTGAGAATATGCTCCAAAATTCTACATGAAAATGATTTCAACGATATTGGCCTGTAATTGTATGGGTCAGTTCTCTTTCCTTTCTTATACACGGGAGTCACCTGCGCTTTTTTCCAATCACTAGGAACTTTGCGCTGAATTAAAAATTCGCTATAAATGCAAGCTAAGTAGGGGGCCAATGCCGCAGAATAGTCTTTGTAAAACCGAACTGGTATACCATCCGGACCAGCAGACTTTTTCGTATTTAGCTCTCTCAGCTGCTTCTCTACACCGGAAATACCTATTGCTATGTCCCCCATTTCGGAATTAGTACGTTGATCAAATGATGGTATATTTGTGCGGTCCTCCTGCGTGAAAGATTTCTTAAAGGTTAAATTTAGAACTTCAGCTTTCCGTTTGCTTTCTTCTATTACTGCCCCGGAATGATCAACTAGTGACAGGACAGTGGGCTTTGACCCGCTTATCGATTTTACATAGGACCAGAATTTTTTCGGGTTCTCAGAAAGATCTTTTGCTAAGGTATGATAATTATTGTATGCTTCACGCATCGATCTTTTTATAGACGCACGAATCTCTACTATCTTTTGCCTGTCATCATTTGCGCGTTCTTTTTTGAATCGAGAGTGCAACAGCCTTTGCTTTCTCAGCAGGTTTCTAACATTATTATTATACCACGGTGGATCTTTTCCATCCTTAATCGTCTTTACTGGCACATAATTCTCTAACCCTTCATTAACAATGCATTTAAATTTAGTCCACAATTCCTCTACATCCATAGTCCCAGAATTAAACGATGCCCATTCATTTTCTAAGTGCGATCGTAACATTTGCTTGTCGGCTTTTCCCAACAAAAACACGCTCCTAGCCTTCTTGACTGGATTATGAACTTTGGTCACCATCGACGCTATGACGATATCATGATCACTAATTCCTGTCTCTACACAGACATCGTTAATAAGGTCAGGCCTGTTTGTGGCTATAAGGTCTAGAATATTTCCATTGCGCGTGGGTTGCCGGTTTAACTGCTCAAGACAGTTTTCGGAGAATGTGTCCAAAAGTAGCTCGCAAGACTGCTTGTCTGTACCGCCTGAAATGTAACTAGCGAGGTCCCAATCTATACTCTTAAGGTTGAAGTCACCTCCGACTAATATTTCATGGCCCGGATACCTATGCACTACCTGGTGTAGACTTTCCTTGAATGATTCTAAAACTGCTACAGCAGCACTGGGGGGCCGGTAAAAACACCCAACTATTAACTTTACTTCTTTTAGACCTGTTATGCGTGCCCAGATAACTTCACAGTTACTTTCAACCTCGATCTCAGTAGAAACAATATCTTTGTCCACAGCGATGAACACTCCTCCTCCAGTTGTATCAGATCTATCTTTCCGATATACATTCCACGCTTCGCTAAATATTACTGAACTTGCCACATCATCATTTAGCCAGCTTTCGGAGCCTAAAACTATCTGAGCGCAATAACTTCCATGCAGCGCTGCAAATTCGGGGAACTTTGTTTCTAATACTCTGTAAGTTCGCGGCTAATATTTTTATGTTCGAATTTTTGTTCCGAAGGTGGCCTGAATTCGCTGTTTGAATGCTGACAGGCGAGTGCTCATCAGAGTTAGCGCCTAGCCTAAAAAAACCCATGTGCACTCCACAAGTACTCTGCTACCCGAGTAGCCGCTTCCTTAGTGTAGTGCACCCCTGATCTATCTAGGGGCACCCTACAATTCCCCACCCGATAACGCAGATCCAGAAATCTGCAGCCATGACTGTCACAGAGTCGGCGAAGCCTCTGGTTCAGACCCTCCACTCGGCTCCAATCCAAAGGACCCCGATCAACCCTGGGAACAATGCTGCAAATCGACAGCTCTGCTTGCACCACGCGTGCGAAGGCAGCAGCCTTCACCAATTCCGCCAGCCGCTCGTAGGACCTGAGGATGTCCTCAGAACCCAAGCGACAAGCGTCATTGGTGCCGACGTGAGCTACGACTTGCAGTCGACTGCACCCCGCACCCTCGATAGCCGCCGGCAAACACACCGAGTGCACGTTGGAATTCCTTCCAGATCTGGACGCTATCTGCCTAAGGGGCTCCATCACGCGCCTGACATTGGAGCTCCCAATAACTAATAATCCCCTCCCCCCGTGCACCTGCTCAGACCCTGCTGAAGGAGTGGCCACACTTTCACTCACAGGACGAACGGGCGCGGACGGACGTCCAGCCTCCACATTGGCCTTCCGCCTCGAGCGACGCGAACGCCGTACAAGCCGCCACTCCCCTTGCGGAGAAGGCGGCTCGACGACGTCCGGTACACCTGAAGGTGCCTCGGTAGCAGGGACAGAGAGCGTAGCGTGAGACACCTGAGGTGTCCCACTCGACGCACCAGATTCCCCACCATCGCTGCACCCCGAGACAGCAGCCTGAAGACGGCTGACCGTAGCCAACAGCACGCTCAGCTGTTCGCGAACCGCGGCCAACTCCTCCTGCGTCCGCACACAGCAGGCACACATCCTATCCATCCTATCGATACAATTAACAGCAATTAACAACTTTAAAGAAGCCTAGTACTCTAATGAAGGCGGCTGGCTGCTGACTTAACTGTGGTCAGTGGTAACTACACTGTCGAATCAACAAAACTGAGTCCGGCAGCTTTAGCGCTGTTAACGCTGCGGCACTCGTGGCAGCTGGCACTGGACTGACTGATAACGAGCTTAGTAACGGTCTCTGACTTGTTTTGAAATACACCGCTCAAAGACGAAGACTAAACACAACGGTATTTATCAAATACGATAGAATAAACTATTAAAACAGTAGTACAAACGAAATCTGCAAGTACGCGGGAATAAACCTCTTAAAACAGTACTACCGAAAATGAACTAGACTGGCAAATTAAATTTGACACAAATTAAATTCAGATACTTAGCGCTGTTAACGATGCGGCACTGGTGACAGCTGGCACTGGACTGACTGATAACGAGCTTAGTAACGGTCTCTGACTTGTTTTGAAATACACCGGTCAAAGACGGAGACTAAACACAACGGTATTTATCAAATACGATAGAATAAACTATTAAAACAGTAGTGCAAACGAAATCTGCAAGTACGCGGGAATAATCCTCTTAAAACAGTACTACCGAAAATGAACTAGACTGGCAAATTAAATTTGACACAAATTAAATTCAGATACTTAGCGCTGTTAACGATGCGGCACTGATGACAGCTGGCACTGGACTCTTTTTAAAAGAAAAGAATTTTTGTACCTGACACAGTATAACCTTTAAACTTTTAACAGTCAACATAGACAAGTTCGATGTTTTAAAATATTTTTTAACAAATACTCGCCTAAGGGCGCTAAAATTGTTTATTTCGTATATGTTTTTTAAGAAATAATGCAGAATATAAGTACTTTTTATTTTTACTCTATTTTATCTTCTATTCTCATGTACGCCTTTTCATATATTTAATACATTTCACCTTTTCAAGAAAATTACAGTATAATAAATTTCTTAAATAAAGAGGGCACCAGGCACCAACTGCCTGCAAGTTTAGCTGCGTAGGTGAATGTAAGCAGTTACGTCATTTTATACTTGTAACATGTACTAGGAAGAACTTTTCAGTTATTTTATGGATCTTACTGTTATATGTTTTATGCGGAGTACGTGATCCATCATGACTTGCATTCTGGTATGTAATTTCGTTACACAATTGCAACATTTTAGCGTATATTTTTATGTAGTTTTAAATTCTCAATCACGGAACTTGATTTTACAGCACTGTGTATTTTCCATCATTGGAACGAAATCTATATATAAAATTTTTAAATATTAATCCTTCATATCGCTCACCAAGCTGGAAATTTCTTGATTTTATTTTAAAAAAATTCATATGGATGTAAAGGTTATGGACCTAACTGCAGTGGTTATCCATCACTAAACTTGCAAACTACTTAAACTAACTTATACTAAGAACCACACACACATACCCTTTCCTGAGGGAGGACTCAAACCTCCGACGACGAACCGTCGCACACCTCAGCAAGGCGACTTAGCGTGCACGGCTATTCCGCCGCGGCGTTGTGAAAACATGCATGACCTCCTAACAACAAATATTCCATAGCTAATAGAGAGCATTAGAACAGACACAGGGATAAGTGAACACATGGTTGTTGTAGCGTTATTGCATATCGAAATCCGTAAATCCATAAAATTAAACGAAAAATATATTTATTTTAAAAAAAGCGGATGAAAATCCGATTAACGATTTTCTGAGAGCAAATCTCGTCATTCGAAACTAACAGTGTGAGTGTAGATCAGACGTCGCTTACATTCAAAGAAATAATACCAACAGCTATTGAGGGATTTACACAAAATAAATTGACTAAAGGGGACCTGACCCTCTATGGTACAGAAAACACGATAGATCACTCTTGGAAAATCATAGAAAAAAGCATTCCAAATATAAACAGATACAATACCCGCAAGACGGGCAATATTTTGCCCAAAATAGAAATTTACCTTACACTTCAATACGATAAGCTCATAATAGTTGTAACAACAAAACCCTGTCAATTAGAGTATCCGAAGAAATTCTTGTTGAGTGTAAAGCATACTAGCGGCAAAATAGAAGCTATACCTTGTCTGGGCAATAGAAAAGGTGATGCTACGGATGACAGCTCTGTTAAAGCAGAATTGCTGAACAAAGATTTCCGAAATTCCTTCACCAAAGAAGACGAAGGAAAAAAAAATAAACAGAATTCGAATCAAGAACAACTGCCAGCAAGCGTAAATTAGAAGAGATATCTCTGCAGTATTAAAGCAAGTTAAATCACTTAACAAGAATCAGATCGTATACCAATTAGGTCCGTTTCAGAATATGTTGCTGCATTTGCTCCACACCTAGCAATCATATACAATCGCTCGCTCAGCGAAATTTCCATACTCAAAGAATGAAAGGTTGCACAGATCACTCCAGTATTCGATAATGCAATATCAGTGATTCGCAGAATTACATGAATATATCATTGGCGTGGGTTTGCAGCACAATGCTAGATCACACATTTTTCTCAAAAATGATGAAATTCTTTGAAGAAAACGACCTAACGACCCATAGTCAACAGGGATTTAGAAAGTATAGGTCTTGTGAAACACAGCTAGCTCTTAACTCACTTGTAATGATGAGAGCTATAGACAAGGATCCCAAATCTATTCCATATTTTTCGATTACAGGAAGGCTTTTGACTCAGTACCTTACAAGCGTCTTCTAATGATATTCTGTGTTTATGAAATATCAACACAGTAGGGCGACTAGATTCGCGATTTCCTGTTACAAAGTACAAAGTACGCAGTAGCTGGCGGAAAGTCATTGAGCAAAACGGAAGTGATATCTGGCGTTAAGCAGGAAGGTGTTATGGGGCCCCTGTTGTTCCTTATCTTTATAAACGATTTAGGAGACAATGTGAGCAGCTCTCTTAGATTGTCCGCGAATGATGCTGTCTTTTATCAGTTCGTAAAGTCATCATAAGAGCAAAATCAGCTGCAAAATGATTTAGATAAGATATCTGCATAGTAAAAAAATTGGCAATTGCCCCTAAACAATGAAAAGTGTGAAGTCATCCATATGAGCACTAAAAGAAATCCGTTAAACTTCATTTATACGATAAATCAGTCAAATTTAAAGGCCGTAAATTCAACCAAATGCTAGCTAGGAATTACAGTTAGCAGCAACCTTAACTTAAGAACACATAGAAAATAATGTAGGGAAGACGCACCAGCGGCTAGGTTTAATTGGCAGAACACTTAGAAGATGCAACAGTTCTACTAAAGAAACTGCCTATACTACACTAGTGTGTACTGTGTACTGTTTTGGAGTATTGCTGTCCATTGTGGGACCCCTACGAAGTGAGGCTTAACGGACGATATAGAGAAAGTCAGAGAAGGGCACCTCGCGTTCTATTATCACGATATAGGGGAGAAAGTGTCACAGAAATTATGTAGAAATTGAGGTGACATTTGTTTGCGAAATTTCTTCCACCAACTTTCTCCTCCCAATGCGAACATATATTGCTACCACCCACCTCCACTGGGAGACATGATCATCATAACAAAATAAGGGAAAACGGTTCGAAAACGGAAAGTTTCAGGGATTTCGTTATCCTGCGCGCTTTTATAGAATATCATAAAAGTCGCTCCATGAGCCGTCTTCCATGCGCTTAACTGTGATTTGCGGAATATTTTTGTAGATGTAGATGAAAACGTTTCATTGTCTGCCAAGGAGAAAATGCCTAAAATAGTGAAAGCCATAATGTTATCTACAGCTTCAAGGTCTGTGACTGAAATATTTTGTTCTGATATGCAAATAATGCAACATGGAAAATCAGTATTTATCTATACAGTGATACACCATTCTCCTCAACGTTTGGTAAAACCTGTACCCGATGACTGTTTTTCAACTGTTGGTAGAAACGGAGAAGTCCCTGGAAAACTCAGGGTGAGGCAGCATTAGTGCACAGCTGGCTTATTTGTGTCGAATTCTGTCCGTTTGTATTCAGTCCAAAGCCAGTTTGAACTTCGTTTCACTGAGGTGACATAAATGTGAATGTCGAAACCCTTGTACTGAATGAAACTACATACAGAAAGTTTTATCCAGAGAAAGCTTCTATCTCGACAATTTGTAGTGGGAACTGCAACGTTTATTGGAATAATGACGAATTCGAATAAACGTGTCCGAAAAAATTTTCCTGTATCCGACGTTTCTGCTATTCTTCCATTTTACTCAATTTCATATATACGATATCCAATATTACACTCATGGTCATTAAAATTGCTACATCATGAAGATGACGTGCTACAGACGCGAAATTTAACCGACAGGAAGAAGATGCTGTGATATGCAAATTATTAGTTTTTCAGAGCATTCACACATGGTTGGCGCCGCTGGCGACACCTAGAACGTGCTGACATGAGTAAAGTTTCCAACCGATTTCTCATACACAAACAGCGGTTGACCGGCGTTGCCTGGTGAAACGTTGTTATGATGCCTCGTGTAAGGAGAAGAAATGCGTACCATCACGTTTCCGACTTTGATAAAGGTCGAATTGTAGCCTATTGCGATTGCGGTTTATGGTATCGCAACATTGCTGCTCGCGTTGCTCGCGATCCAATGACTGTTAGCAGAATATGGAATCGGTGAGTTCAAGAGGGCAATACGGAACGTCGTGCTGTATCCCAACGGCCTCTATCACTAGCAGTCGAGATGACAGGCATCTTATGTGCATGGCTGTAACGGATCGTGCAGCCACGTCTCGATCCCTGAGTCAACAGATGTGGACGTTTCCAAGACAACAACCATCTGCACGAACAGTTCTCCGACGTTTGCAGCAGCATGGACTATCAGCTCGAAGACCATGACTGCGGTTACCCTTGAAGCTGCATCACAGACAGGAGCGCCTGCGATGGTGTACGCAACGACGAACCTGGGTGCGAGAATGGCAAAACGTCATGTTTTCGGATGAATCCACATTCTGTTTACAGCATCATGATGGTCGCATTCGTGTTTGGCGACATCGCGGTGAACGCACATTGAAAACGTGTATTCGTCATCGCCATACTGGCGTATCACCCGGTGTGATAGTATGGGGTACCATTGGTTACCCGTCTCGGTCGCCTCTTGTTCGCATCGACGGCACTTTGAACAATGGCAGTTACATTTCAGATGTGTTACGACCCGTAGCTCTACCCTTCATTCGATCCCTGCGAAATCCTACATTTCAGCAGGATAATGCACGACCGCATGTTGCAGGTCCTGTACGGGCGTTTCTGGATACCGAGAATGTTCGACTGCTGCCCTGGCCAGCACATTCTACAGATCTCTCACCAATTGAAAACATCTGGTCAATGGTGGCTGAGCAACTGGCTCGTCACAATACGCCAGTCACTACACTTTATGAACTGTGGTATCATGTTGAAGCTGCATGGGCATCTGTACCTGTACACGCCATCCAAGCTCTGTTTGACTCAATGCCCAGGCGTATCAAGGCCGTTATTAGGGTCAGAGGTTGTTGTTCTGCGTACTGATTTCTCAGGCTCTATGCACCAAATTGCGTGTAAATGTAATCACATGTCAGTTCTAGTGTAATATATTTGTCCAATGAATACCCGTTAATCATCTGCATTTCTTCTTGGTGTAGCAATTTTAATGGCCAGTAGTGTATGTATAAATTTCAGTATTGCAATGAAAAACACGCATTAGAGTCGAATAAAGTTGTATTCATTAGAATTTACACTGATCGGCCGGCATATTATAACCACCTACCTAACAGGCTGTATATCCACCTTTGAAACGGATAACAGTGGTGAGACCTCTTGGCATGGAAGTAAAATCGAAGTTGGCGCGATTTGGTACAACAAAAAATTCAGACTCACTTGGAGTTGATTGAAATCGTGTGAAATGGTTTGAAGCAGACTGAACCGTGGCGTAACACTTCAATAAACAGTGATCGGTTCGCTGTTGCTGATAGGGCAACAGCTGCAATAGCAGATTCTTCCTTCGTTCTTAATAAATCTAAAATAAGAAGGGAAAAGAGTCGTGTAAGGATTAATTTGGAAGTCAGTTGACATCTCCGTAGGAAAGAATACTCTGTTCATCGAAAAACTGAATAACAAGCGATTTCGCAAGAATGTGAAAGAAGAACAATGTTCTCTTATACATGAACCGGGATGAACCTATATTGGAAATGTATCTCCTACACCGCGTTCAGAAAATGATATAAGTCAAAGCATTTTTTCTCGTTTGTATCAACAATCAATATCACTAGAAAAAACAGAAGTCGTAGGGTGTGATGGCATTGTAACCAACATTGGTTGAAAGAATGGTGTCACTCACCAACTTGAAAATCATATAGGACGCCCTTTACAGCGTAGTGTATGGCTCCCGCAATTTATTGATAATCCTTTCCGCCATAGTTTCCAACAAATGGACAGAGAAACTGCAGGGCCCAAATCTCTTAGTGCACTAATCGGGCAGAATCTTAATTGCTGTGAAAAGCTCTCTGTCGTCATCTACGAGTCCACAGTTTTTTCGATTCCTGATATAGACAAAAATTTGTTGAGTAAATACCAACAGAACCTTTACGACACTTCAAAGGCAATCACCTTCGGAGTTTTTACCTATGATTTGGCAAATCGGGACCCTGGCCATTGTCCCATTCCGAGTGGTAACTGCACCCAATCGAGTTCTTAGGTTGTATAAAGTTCGTCATCATTCAAAATATTGAATTATTTAGCTTCGTTTTAAAATCATACGTGCGCTTGTGGTTTGCCATAAAGAAGAGCAAATATTTAACTGGCGGACCAAAACTTTTTTTTTTCAAGCAATTCAAACATTACGGTATTTAACTGACGAATTACTTGAAGTAGTCGAGCGACTAATGCAACGAAATTCATTCTTTGCTCACCCAAAAGTTTCCTGCTGGTAATGAAATGGAACACATTAGGGAACTCGGTCACAGAATAATCTTGAAAGCAAGAAACACTGACCCAAAGATAAAGACGTTTAGAAATTTCGTACTATAGAAGATAAACTTTAAAACTTCTAATCAATTTGAAATTATTGATTAGAGTTATTGTGTTTTGTATACTGTGCTGCGAGACTGAAGTGAAGATGATCGTAAATCACTATTCACGTCTGACACAAAGCTCATCAGAAAAATGTAAATTTTCCCTATCACATTCAAGCCATGGATAGGTGCGTCAAACTGTCGACACAGGCTTCATAGATGCCTTATTTCTCAAAAAAAAAATCAGACTTTCAATGTGTACTGGTGTAACAGAAAAACACAGTAAGTCAAGTAAGTGTACTCTATGCGAAAATTTCGAAAAACAGTTATAAAAGTTATAAATATAATGTAAATACCACAGCTAACAATTGGATAGTTGTTTGGTAGGGTGTGGGTGGAATTTGATGTGCAGCCACCTCCACGTCGTAAATTTTGGGTCGTTCTGCTTAGCAAAACGAGCGAAAATTTTCACAGAGAAAATTGTGAAATAATGCTCAATTTCCGTTTTTATAAGATAGTGCACGCACGGAAAATATTGTATTATTACCCTGATTTTAATTTATTTAGCTTATTTCAACCATACATAAAGCATAGAAAACTAAGGCGAGTTCATTTTGAAAGATCACACTAACATTAAAAAATTCGAAAGAAAGCAATTTTCTCAATCCGCGAACGGAAGATATTGGACGATTTTAAATTTTTTATCTCGTACTTCTTTCAATGATAGGCAACGTTTTCGCATTAAAGATTTTCGTAAAAGTAAAAATCATTTTTTCGACACACCGTACTAAAGAGCTTTCAATCACATCCACATCGTATTCAGATCTGATGAGTTGGGTGGTCAGAACCACTCCGTCACAGTTCTGCCCTTGTGATATCCTGCATTATCTTGTTGAAAGTTGCCACTGTCACTCGGCAGTATATGTGTGTCTGATTAGCATTCATTGCTCGCCACGTGACACAGCTATCGCCTGGACGGGTTGGTATACATGGTAGGTAAGTGGTCATAATATTCTGGTATTTTCGCTCTCCATTTCTCGGATTGCAGTATAAAGTTCAATTTCTGTTCAGTGTTTATATTTGCTTAAAAATAGTCTGGTATTTTTAACATAAGTGGTAGACAGTCTATTCAAACGGGACGGATGTTTCCATCTAGATAATTAATGCATTGAGACATTGATCCTGACCTTTGGAGCTATATCAACTCTAACGTTTCATTCTTTCGTAAAATATCATGTAATTGTGCTGTGTGAATCACACATGATGAGTTGATTAATAAAGTACATTTTTAAGGAACGGAATCCCCTAAATAATGTATGGTTCCTTTGTGGAATATGGAATACAGTTGTGTAGAACAAAAGTGATGAAATTTTCATATACGGTCGGGGGGTTCGAATCCCCCCTCGGGCATGGTTATTTGTGCCGTCCTTAGTATTAGCTAGTTCATTAGTATTTTGTAAGTTTAGGGACTGATAACCCGTAGGTAAGTCCCATAAGCTCTACAAACTTTTTTTTTTAATTTTCATATGTCACTATCTCTTTCAATTCTCAGTGGCAACGTTCAAACTGCTACATATTCAGTATTTCTGAGTATCATGAAGGGAATACAGATGTACAACACTATTATATCTAATTTTTTTGACATAGGTGTTCCACTTCCTGTATCTACGTCTACATCTACAACCATACTCCGCAAGCCACCCGACGGTGTGTGGCGGAGGGTACCTTGAGTACCACTATCGATTTTCCCACCTATTCCAGTCACGTATTGTTCGCGGAAAGAAGGATTGTCGGTATGCCTCTGTCTGGGCCCTAATCTCTCTGATTTTATCCTCATGATCTCTTCGAGAGATATACGTAGGAGGGAGCAACATACTGTACCATGTCAATCCTTCTGTAACTTATTCATCATCACCATAGCCATGTTTTTAATTAGATGTTACGTATACGTTTACCCTCTCCTAGGCGTCTTTACCTCCAAACCGTCTTAACAGGTAAATGACTTGTGCGTTAACGTTTTTCTGTAATCACATTCCGTGATAGACTGTGAGGTAATAAAGTACACGGCTTTACAGTGGTCACAGATCCGAGTCAGTGCTTGCTGTGGATGGAACTACGTTTTCTGTGCTGTTGTTTTTATATAATTAACGCGATACGAAGCACAGAAAAATAAAAGTTGTTTGAAATATTTTATATGTGGTAATGCTAAAGAGAACGATATGGGGCTGCGAATATTTACTCGAAATTATAAAATTTTACGCGTTATAAGCACCTTAAATTAAGTAAGACATTCAATAAGATACATTTTTATGCGGAAAAGACGGTGCTGTGAGCAACTGGTGCAAAATTCTATGGCCATAAATAAATTTTTTATGACTGGAGGCTGCGTATATTTATAACACACTGGCTTTATTGAACAATCGTACACTTGTTCTCGGTGGTTTATATGTTGCTTTTATTAATGTTTGTAAAGCTTATGGGACTTAACTGCGGGGTCATCAGTCCCTAAACTTACAAACTACTTATGAACTACCTTATACTAAAGATAGCACAAACGCCCATGCCCGAGGGAGGATTCGAACCTCCGACAGGGAAGGGCCTCGCGCATCGGAGCATAGCGCCTCAATACGCTCCGCCGCGGCTTGCTTTTATCCCGCATGCGCTGGACTATTGAACGAATACTTGTTGCCATGGCAGTGACGTCAGGTGATGGACGCGCCTGGGAACAGGTCAGCAGCCGAAGGCAGGAGGTATTCTCGTCAATGTTCCCTCTTGATGCGGAGCTGTTCTGAGTTACCTTCCTCTCCTTCCGTAACGCTGATGGTGCTGCCATACACTTCACCCACTTGTATACTCCAAGCGACAATGGAAATTCATTATGAATTTCTTAAATACCTTTGAAGTTTTGCTACCGTTTAAGTTTTCAATGCTTCAAATAAGTAGGGGAGAAACGGTATTCCCGGACAAAATACGCACTTAGCCATGCTGAATGTAATGGAGTGGAGTTTCTCCAACAAGAAACATTCGGCGTCATTAAGAATCCTTGGCAGCATGCATCACATACTCATCTTTGCAAACCATGCAGTAATTTTAGCGTAAGGGTAAATCGAAATTAAAGCAACGTTGGCCTGTCTACGATAATCTTTTTCTGTCAATGGACCGCAATGTTGTTATGAGTAGACCCTACAGTTTTTAACACAAATGCATTCATTTCAGTATAATATGTAAACTTAACCATTTGGAAGCATGATTTGAATTTTTTTTGCATGTTTTTTGTATTGTCCTCATCGGCCTTTCGGGAAAGGATCTGCTCAGGATGCGTGGACAGCTGAAACAGCTATATAGATTAGTAATACAAGTTTTATTTACTAAGGTATACAAAGTACTCACCTTTGTCTGTCTGCTATCGCGGCGGCGTCTTCTTGCACGATCTGCGCTGACTCTTGGTAACTTCCTAGTTCGGAGTCGAGTTCGGAGTGCCCTTCCAGATGCATCTCGGCCTAGATATAGCCGCTTGTAGAGGGCGCGCTTCTCGGTTGCTCTCTCCAGGGGCGCGCTGCCGGCGTGTGATTGGCTGCCGGTCATCCGCTGCCTTCTTCACGACCGGTTTCGTGCGTCTGGCGTAAGGCGCTGACTTTACGCCACAACATTTTTAATGCTGAAATTTAATTTCTACTATGAGAATTGACTGTCGCAATGAACAAAACAAGACCCACTTCAATTAAACTATTGAAACGTTCATAATAGGTCAAATACATGGTAACCTATTTTCTGAAAATACAAGAAAAACAGAGGAAGCATTTCCTTACGTACAATCGTATACAATTTTCAAAAACCAAATTATGGTAAGACGTACAGTCAATCATATCCTCTGAGTGTAAAGAGTTTAGCCCTAAACACCGTAAATTCTCATGAGTATTATGCCTTTTCGTATCGTTATCCACATCTTTAAATCCGAAATCTAGTCGCACTCTCGGTTTCATCTTCTCTTGACACTACCCCGCATCTGTCTCTCTCTGTCTCCCCTCTTTAATTGGTGCCCCTCCACGCTCACACTAGCACGGTGAGCGTCACAAAATTATTTGTACTGCCAATCTGCGTTTCTTACTATTCAATCGTAGAATTCAAAATGTTCAAATGTTTGTAGAGCTTATGGGACTAACTACGGGGTCATCAGTCCCTAAACTTACAAACTACTTATCAACTACCTTATACTAAAGACGACACAAACATCCATGCCCGAGGGGGGATTCGAAGCCCCGACCTTAGCGGCCGTGCAGACTGTGACTGGAGCACCGCAGACCGCTGGACCACTGGGGCCGGCGTCGTAGAATTCAAACGCATTCTGTGACGTTATGTGTTACCCATTCATAGGGGATCATAGGAAGATAAATTGAGGTTGAGGAGCCAACGAAGGCTATCGGTATTAAGGGAAGAGAAAAAAAAGTGCCAAGGAAAAAGAAAAGAATAAACCTTTGCGATACTCTTGATGGGCTATAACAACAGCAGCAATTTTGGTACTCTCTGTGACAAATCATGCAAGGATAGGGTTATGTTAGTTGCGCATATCGTGAAATGTCGGAACCGGTATCATAGCTCAGGTTCATAGTAAGAAAATCAGCTGAGTTGGGGGTGAGCAGCTGAAAGTTTAGTTTATCTGCATACCTGTGACATAGCCATGTCAGCCACGCCGTCATCGCTATTAGTCAGTTTGTTCATAAAAAGTATAAGAGTCCATTGCATAAAGCATTTAACCTTATTTCAAAGCAGAAAATGATCTCAGATCAAGCTTAACTCGCAAATCTGAGTTGTAGAAACGTTCATACCAGATTATACAACCGCGATCTCGGATCATGCTTGACTGGCGAAAATTGGCTGATAAAAGTTAGGTTCAACTTCAGTCGTCAGTTTACAGTGCAGTGATGCTACGAAACATTGCTTTTGTTTTAGAAAAATCAAAGAAAATCGACATAAACAGTCCTAAGTCGTTTTGGGAATGTGGCTTCTACGCACGGAAGTCTACGGTGTGTGTCCCATTAAAACGACGACACCATTTAGTCAGCAGAAAATGGATGGACGAACTTCAAGATTCGAGTTGTAAAGAATGGCGCCAGGTTCTGCTCACAGATGAGTTAATATTTTGTGTTCAGCCGGACAATCGTCATTTCCTCATCTGGAGAGAGCGCTAAACTCGGAACAATCGTGCTTGTGTGCAAGACACATATAATGGTATTAGACGAATGGTGTCGGCAGGAGTCAGTATTGGCAGACGTACCGTCCCCTATGTCGTTCAGAATGGCGCTTTGACTGCTCAGATGAATAGAGACGACATCCTTCGACCTTATGTTGTGCCCTACACTGGTGCCATAGTAGATGGGTTCCTTATGCTAGACGATAACGCTAATTACCACAGAGCTGCACTGTCGGACAACATGCTTGAAGCTAAGAAAATTCAACCAATGGAGCCGCCAGCTTGTTCACCGGATTTAAATCAGATTTATCATGTCTGAAAGCACTTGCCAGACGCACTGCAGCCAGACCAGCACTTCCCACAACTGTTGCAGAGAATGGCGAAATATTCCTCAAGAACTAATTAATAGTCATACTGTCTAAAAAATGTCTGTAAATCTATCGGACCAAACTGTGTGGTCGTCAGTCCGTAGCTTACAAACTACTTAAACATAGGTAAACTAACCTACGGACAAACACACACACACACAATCCCCAGGGAGGACTCGAACCTCCACGGCGAGCAACCGTGCGCTCCGCAGCGAGGTGCTTTAGACCGCTCGGCTACTCGACCGCGGCTAGTCATACTGTCCATGTGACCCAAATTCAAATTCAAATGTTTGTAGAACTTATGGGAATTACCTACGGAGTCGTCAGTCCTAAACTGACCAACTACTTCAGAACTAGCTAATACTAAGGACGGCACAAATATCCATGCCCGAGGGGGGATTCGAACCCCCGACCGTAGTGACCGTGCAGACCGTGACTGAAGCGCCTCAGTCTCCTCGGCCACCGCGGCCGGCCCATGTGACCCAGGTGTGCAACTGTACTGGCCGTTCGAAGTGATCACACAATATTAGACGGCAACAAGAATGACTTTTCGCTATTATGGTAGTCACATGGTGCCTTGCTCTAAATAAACGCCATGTAAACCTCAAGTAAAGACAAGTATTGATAACTTGTCCGTTTATCGGACATGTCCGAAATAAAAACACACCATTCGTTGACATAAACAGCCGTAATTTGACGAATTAGAAATATTGAACATTTCGACCGTTTTAGTAAGTTGGATAAATTCAACGGCGAAATTGAAAATTTGTGCTTGACCGGGATTTGATCCCGGCTTCTTCCGGTTTCGGATAGCAGTCACCTTAACCAATTATGCTATCCCAGCACGCTTCCCTTCCAACCCATAATCTCAACTCAGAGCACACTCCGATGCTAGTGCACTGTGCCCATTAGCTCCACTTGCTCGATCCCTTGCGGGAATCCAATATAGGAAAATACAGAGCGGGCTTCTATCTCAAAGGGTGCATCTACAACACAGGACGAAAATAGGTCTACGAACCATCGAATTAACAGGAGTAAACTCTGTTAGTAAAGGTGGGAAAGTACCAGAACTCTTAACGCTAATAGAGACACATTAAATAAATTAGGTGGTGGAGTGTATGTTTCTGTTTAATGTAGATTATCATGTCGTTAATCTGAAATTGGTAGTTACTGCTAGGTATTATGTGTAATTCTCATACCTGAGAACCGTATTAAGGTAGTAATTGGTTCTCTACATGTCTCGCAACAGCTGATGTGTTAAGAAAAATCATGAGTCTGTTTCAGGCATGTCACCTACTAACACAATAATAGTAAGCGACGATGTCAGCTTATCCTCAATGTATGTTAAAATTTGGAGGTATGCAAGAGCTTCGTCAGACACAGTGCCCAACGCGTTCTCTGAAAATTATTTCGAATAATTGCCTCATGAGCCCACTCGAATAGAAAACTGACGTCAAAACACAAATCAAGCGTTTGCAAAAAGCATTCGAAATCTCACAACGAGTTTTAAAAACTGTTACATGGATTAAGGACCATATGGTTGTCGTAACGAGAATCAGTTCAAAATGTTCAAACGTTTGTAAATCTAAGGGACAAAACTACGTTGGTCATCACTCCCTAGGCTTACAATCCACGTAAACTAACTTAAAATAATTTATGCTAAGGAAAACACAAACAACCATGCCCAAAGGGGGACTCGAACCTCCGACGGCAAGGTGCCATACAACGCTCGGCCATTCCATAGCGGCCGAGAGTGAGTATCGGAAGTCTACAATTCAAGAAAAATAAACGAATTATGTATTAAACATAAGGAGAGACATTGAATTAAAATTTTTATGCTGTGGCCGAATTCGAACCCGAGACCTCCTACTTACTAGGTAGGTGCTTTAGACCGCCTTTTTTTTTTTTTTTTTTTTTTTTTTTTTTTTTTTTTTTTTTTTTTTTTTTTTCATCTGGTAGTCTATGGTACGCGGTCGTTCGTTCAGTTTGTTCGTTGAAGGGTTGGCTCAGCTTTTTTTTATTACAGAGGGCGGTTAGTCCCCTGACCGGGCGCGCGACTCCGACGATCAATCAGCTAACACAGCGTTGCAGCCAAAGCAACTACACGGACTGTCTTAAAGCACGTCTCCCTCCACACCACATACTTTAATTCTGCTTCATGTTCTCTGTGAAATGCGTATCAAATCACCAAGGCTCTCCTATAATGGAATAGCAACCCAGCAAAAAACGCGGATGGGAACAATCCCGCCTTGTTTCTCAGGCCGAGGTGATATAAATATCAATAAATAATACAATTCCTTGAGACAACATTGTCTCGTTATACCAAAGGTATTAAACATAAGGATAGGCACTGAATTAAAATTTGAGCTGTGACCGGGATTCGAACCCGGCACCTCCTATTTAATAAGTAGGTGCTTTAGACCGCTTTTTATTTATTTATTTACGGCCTTCAGCCTCCCCTCACAGACCCTCCTTTCGCTCTACAAATGTCGCCTTCATCGGCCTTTTTTTTCTTTTTTTTATATATATTGTTTTCCTTTTTCTCCTTCCTCGTTTTCTGTGGTATCGGTGCTGTACGGAAATTGTCTCATTTGCGCGTCGGATTTGAGTTTGTCTTCTCGAAAATAATGGACTTCCGTTATATTCCATAGTCTAATACTCTCATGTTCGTCGTCTCGTAACTCAGAGCGCGGCACTGCTTGATGCTCCACACCCGTCGACTTTGTTCCAGCTGACAAGGACGATACCAAACACTTATTTTTTTTCCTCTCTCCCTCCCTCTCTCTCTTCGAGGTAAGGAAAATGGTGTAGTGTTGTGCATCTAACATAACCATAAAACTAAATGTTAATTTGCTCTTCATGCAAATAAATAGTAGCACTTCTGCACTTACATAAGAAACAATAATATGAAACTGAACAGTTGATGCTCAACATTCTCCTTGAATGTATGTCAACAAAATCCACCCTCCTGTGGGATAGTAGAAAGATTATATACTTATCATTTTCGTAGTTAATCTTTAATGCAATCTTCACTATGTCTATGTTAACTTTAAATCGAAAGTAGCAGGTAAATAACCACCCATCATTACTTTCCATTTCCTGTGCTTCGAGCATTTCGCGTATTCCTACATGATGTCATGCTGTAATTCCAGAAGGGACTTCCTCTTATTGGCCAGGCAGTACTCAATGAACTTGCCCATTAAGCAATATGTGGACATTCTCTTTTGATCTGGCTACGACCAGCTAGTTGGAGCTAACAGTTCCTCCACAGTTATAGTACTGACTGTCCCTCGGTTCATAATAACAAGCTTGCGCCTTACCCATTGCCATATCTCATTAGCTGCACCGGAAGTGAATCGATGAAGTAAAGTGTCTGTCTACTGACAGTCCATGTATTTGTCCGTGTTTGATATGCCGATCCTGAAGAGACGGTCATTTCTGCTTATTATGCTGTGTACTACACAGTCCCACGAGGCTGTTACATTCGATGCTGCGGTCTTCAAATCAATATTTTTCCACAATCTAGTCCAGTTGATTGTGGGGTTGGTCTTCTGAATTTTACTTAAGCCATTATCTTCTGTCAGCCCTTTATAAATTTTCTATGTTGTTAGTTTCTTACTCTCTGATTAATATAGCTGTTTTCAATTATGTATCCTTTAATGTGTCGCATCTTATAATTAATATGTCCGACCATAACTGGCACCCTGCTGTGTGGTGGAGCCACCGAATTTAAAATGTACGCCGTGAGATTTCCGTCTCCAGCTTCTAGAGCCTTAGCCGCCCTAGATATTAGCAGCGCTTTACATTTCGGTTTGACGTTGGTGATTCCTAGACCTTTTGTTACAGTTAAAGTCGTCGTGAGGTAGTCAGCCCGAAGGACATTCCCCCTCGATATAAACCATGCAAGTGCTGATTCAGTACGTTGTCCGATTGTTTCTGACAGAGGAAAGATACTCGCAAGGTAGTACACTTTCGGTAAAATGACTAGATTTATCAACTCAGCTAACACAGCAAAAAAAGAAATGTTCAAATGTTTGTATAGTCTATGGGACTTAACTACGGGGTCATCAGTCCCTAAACTTACAAACTACTTATGAACTACTTACGAACTAGGACGGCACAAATATCCATGCCCGAGGGGGGATTCGAACCCCCGCCCGTAGGGGCCGTGCAGACCGTGACTGGAGCGCCTCAGTCTCCTCGGCCACCGCGGCCGGCAGCTAACACAGCGTTGCAGCCAAAGCGACTACACGGAGTGTCTTAAAGCACGTCTCCCTCCACACCACATACCTTTGGCATAACGAGACAATGTTGTCTCAGGGAATTGTATTATTTGTTGATATGTATATCACCTCGGCCTGAGGAAAAAGGCGGGATTGTTCCCATTTGCGTTCTTTGCTGGGGTGCTATTCAAATATAGGAGAGCCCTGGCAATTTGATACGCATTTCCAGGGAACACAGGGGCAGAATTAAAGTATGTGGTGCGGAGGGAGACGTGCTTTAAGACAGTCCGTGTAGTCGCTTTGGCTGCAACGTTGTGTTAGCTGAGCGGTAAGTTGGCCTGTGGCGGCCGTGCGGTGAGGACCTGTTGCGCTGCGCTGCGGGAAGGCTTGTTTACATGCGAGGGGTAAGTCGCTCGCTTACAGCGATGTTTGCCTGCTATTTAGCGTGTGCAGAATGATTATCGAGAATCCATAGTGGCTCATCCCATGGCTCAGCCCATGCTAAAGACACTTTGAGATTAACTTTCGACAATTCCTTTGCACGACCTACCTCTTTCGAAGTGGAATATTTCGTGGAACGTGAAATAGAAATACGAATTGACGATATAATTGGAATACATTAGTCGATCGTTTCTAGTGTCGCGTGTCTAAAATTGATAGGTGCCGATTTTTGTGAAAAGGTTTATGAATACGTTGGAGGAACTCTTAAATTCAAACACAGTGATAGTAACGTCGGTAAGGTCACAGTTACTCACGCCGGTCTCCGTATTCGAACGATTAGGATCGTTGAATTGCCGTTCGAAATACCTGCCAACGAAATAGATGCCGCAGTTGCGCCTTATGGTAAAGTGATCAGCAATATTGCCGAACGTTGGTCGGCTGCTCACAAGTTTCCGGTGCTGAACGGTGTTCGACAACTGAAAGTAGACCTAAGGAAACACATTCCCTCGTACATCACTATCTGTGGATACCGTGCAATTGTTATCTATGATGGGCAACCCAAGACATGCGGCAGATGCGGCTCTACAGGCCACGTACAGGCGGAATGCGTATAGAGGCGAGTTGCACAGCTGCCTGCGGGTGAAACTGTGGCACCCTCCAAGATGACGACACTGCCGACGTCATACGTTGCGGTGGCGCGCGGCGAGAAGTCATTGCAGGCCAATGGTGGCGCAGCTTCAGAGACAAGTCAGCAAGTTGTTAAAGAGACAGTCAGTGCCGTTATTGATACTACTCCAAGTCCGCATCAGGAAATTACTGAACACCGAACCGAAGCGCATGTCGTCTCAAAAGCGGTGGCTCCCAAAATTCACAACACAGAAGATGCCAGGGATGTCGTGTCAGAACGGAGTGTACATACTGTGGAGGAAACTGTGATACGCCTATGGTAGATGCTACCGATTCTGACTCCGTCAACGAATCCGTGTCAACCGTTGCAGTATCGGAAACGGCCGGTACTTCCCCAAAGAAAACTAAAAAACGAAGGTTGGCACATCAGGGGGCGGAACAATTAGCGCCTAGTTTACGGGGAAAGGAGAAGGTAATCGCGCAAAAATTAAAAGAAGGGGACTTAGAAGATGCTGCCCCCTTTCAGCGTGGACAAAACAAAACCTAAATCAGGGTACACTGTTGGTCTCCCACTGAAACGACTAACCAGAACGCGTCAACATCGAATGCCCCGCAAGATACGTGCCTTCAAGTTAATGAGGACGTAGGTACTACTATTACAAAAGACTGGGCGGACGATGTAGAGACAGACGACACGGATATAAAAATGAGGGACGTTCCAGAGGACCCGAGTGCCTCAACTTCCACATCGGGAGATAATAAAAAAAAAAGTTTGTTAAGCTTATGGGACTTAACTACGGGGTCATCAGTCCCTAAACTTACAAACTACTTATGAACTACTTACGAACTAGGACGGCACAAATATCCATGCCCAAGGGGGGATTCGAACCCCCGACCGTAGTGGCCGTGCTGACCGTGACTGGAGCGCCTCAGTCACCTTTTTTTTTTTTTTTTTTTTTTTTTTTTTTTTTTTTTTTTTTTTTTTTTTTTTTTTTTTTTTTCCTCTATGGTTGGTTCTATTCATTGCGGACGCTGATCGTGTATGTTCGTTTTTGTTCGATGAGTTCTTGGCTCAGCTTTTTTTTATTACAGAGGGCGTTGAGCCCTCTGACCGGGCGCGCTGAGCCACGGCGCCCGGCGAATCACCTCGGCCACCGCTGCCGGCGGGGAGATAATAGACAAATTACGAACGTTGCCATAGGCAACCAAACAATGTAAATCGACAGCGCCTCACCGTCCCATCAAAGTTATAATAATTAATCTGTCATCTTTCCACTCCAAGTAAGATATTAATAGCTTGAAAGCGTACAAAATTGTTAAGCTAAATCTCAATAAGATCTGCAGTTCCTTAAAGTTGAAAAGTTTACAAGACTTTTTGTATGCTGCTGACATTAATGTCGCTATGCTCTAAGAAGTCTCCGACATCGAATTAGATTAAATAGCCGGAAATAACGCCTTAACCAACCCTGGCTACGGAGATGATCTCGGGACTGCAGTGCTGCTTAAAGAAGGAATCATCGTCAAAAATGTGGAAACTTGTGTCCAGCAGAGGGATCGCTGTCACCTTTAACAACATCAGGCTGCTCAATGTTTACGCTCCATCCGAATCAGGTAACAAGCAACGCCGGGCGGACTTTGTTATACATGACGTGCTTCCCCTGTTTGCATCGACTTGTAGCGAAATCATTTTCGCCTGTGATTTTAACTGTGTGCCAAATCAAAGGGATCAAATCCTAAATTCTACTCGGCGATCGATTGGTGGCTCAAATGTGTCAAACCTCAATTAAGGAGAGCATTAATGTGTTATTCCCGTGAGAAAAACATGTGGTACAAACGAACCTCGGAATTCTATTTCCAGTGTCTCCGAGATCTGTATAAACTTGATGCCACAATGGTAACAAATTTTACGAAGATAAATAAAATACAGGCGAAACTTCTATCTCTGAAACGGAAACAGCTGGAAGGTGTCAAAATCCGAGCGAAAGTTCCGAATTCGGTACAGGATGAAGAGGCTGCAATGTTTCACATGATCCGAGAAAGTAAGCGAGGCAATAGGAAAATTTTAACAGAAATTAAAACCAGCACCGGTGAGACTGTGACCAAACAAAGTGACATAAAGGCTGTTGTGCAACAGTATTATTCCGACCTACTGTCAAACAAACCAATTGACGAGAAAGCTTTCGCGGATTTTCCACCACATTTGTCACGCCTTGGTACAGCGGAAGCAACTCAACTGTCAGCTGAGCTGACGGAAGACGGGTTAGAGGATGTCGTCATGCAGAGCCCAAGGAACAAATCTCCTGGGAGCGATGGATTACCGGCAGAGGTTTATCAAACTTTTTGGCCGCAAATCAAGATCAAACTACTTGCTATACGTAACGAATCATTGGAGCCCAACACCGTCATTCCACCAGAATTTCGTGATAGGATTGTTGTGTTACTGTCAAAGAAATCGTGCAACAATACGTTTATGGCCTTGAGACCGATTACCTTACTTAATGGAGATTACAAAATTTTCGCCCGATTCCTCAGTCATCGCCTAAAATCGATTCTGAGTACGATCCTACCAAACAAGAGAGACAGGTCGATTTACGAAACGCTCACAGACTATCAAGATACCACAGCAATCGCCGAGACTTGTAAATTAAAATGTGGCATAGTAAGGTTAGGTTTTGAAAAAGCCTTCGATAGAGTGAGCCATCATTTCTTCTTCCACATTATGCCGGAAATGGACTTTCGGCACCGGTTCATCAGTATTTTGCAAAATTTGTTCCACAATAGTACTTCACGAATTTTAATTAACGGTCAGCTCGGTGAAGCCATTCATATAGCGCGTTCAGTAAGACAGAGATGTCCGATGTCGGCAGCTTTAATCGCCATCGCCATCGAACCACTGCTCGCCACGCTAACGCAGCAGCTGCAAGGCCTGGTTATAAACGGACAGAAGATAGTTTGTCGCGCATACGCATATGACGTGGGATTTCTAGTTGTCAATACGCAAGAAGTAGACTCCTCGCTCCTCAATATTGAGAGATATGAGTCTGCATCTGGAGCCAAACTTAACTGGGACAAATCTGGCATTATGAATATTGGACGCGGATTAAATATGAAACACCAAGCGCGACTGAGAGTAATAACTGGCATGAGATCTTTAGGAATACAGTTCCAGAAGAAGCTGCAGAACACCATCGCCGTCAACTACAGAGAGTTTCTATCAAACTCATGTGTTCAACTTGAGGCAGTTGAATACGTCACAAACGTACAACTAGTTAACACCTACATCACATCGAAAGTCAACTATGTTGCTAAAGTATTGCCCATTCTGAGCGGCATCGTACAAACGATGTTGTCAGCACTGGGTCATTTCGTGAGCAGAGGAAGCATCTTTAAAGTTAAATACGAGACCTTAACGCTTCCGAATCGAAACGGTGGGTTAAATCTCACAAACGTCCACACAAAGGCACAAGCGTTGTATTTAAGTGGTACATGCAAGCTGTGGAAAACATCCCCGGACAGTTTAATTGCCCACCTGCTCAACGAAATCTCACCACCGGGCCTAAACCCTCCAGTTGATGTTCACGACATACCGCTTGCACCGTACCACGTACGAAATTTCTTATTGAAATATAGTTACGTTCGAAGAAGGATAGCCGAAAAGGAAATAACATTTGCAAAGAAAATCTATAAAACCTTGATAGAAACAAAGCCTAAGAATAACATAAAAGATAAATACAAGGAGCACAACTGGCGCGTGATCTGGGATAATATCCACTCCCGCAATTTGCAGTCTGTCGTGCGATCGGCTTGGCACACCGCTGTGAATATAAAAATAGTGACCAATTCCAAGCTATACTCCATACATTTAGCCGACTCCCTCTGTGTAACACATGCATTCTACAAGATACTGAGGAACATAGATTTGTGTGCGAGAATGTGAGAGACGTTTGGAAGGTAGTTAGGCAGAACATCTGTCGTTACGATAACACCAGCAGACTTCCTTACACCCGACACGATCCTCTATCCACAGACCAAAAGGAATTCAGTAAACTAGATAAAAGGACACACAGTTTACTATATATTCAACATCCAAAGTCGAAGTAAACAGGACTTTGTCATGTACCTACGGATACAACATCAAAAACTACAGGCAATCCCGAATTATGGTAAAAATTATACAAATTTTTTAACCAAAACAATCAGTGAACAACTAATGTACCAACGTACGATTAACGGTTCACTTTGGAGAAACGGAAATTACATTTAGTTGAAATGGAACTTGATTTTCTATAGATTGACCAGAAGCCAATCCCACTAAGACAAGACGAAATAAACAAGAAACGATTTAAACTTTGTTTCACCAATTCCGCAGCCGAAAAACTTTGGCCGTGACGCTTTTCGGAGTTACGAGAAGACATGTGTGGTACTAATACCCGCTAACTGAGAAGACACAGGATAAGAAATTAAAATAGAATCAGTTACGGAAACGCACCACAAATTTCGAGAAGAACTCCGATGGGCAACCACTGAGCTGAAGTTAAACGTGCTAAAATGCCAGTCAACGTTCATGTATATGTTTATTTTCAGAAATCCCTCATTTTCAAGACGGAAATACGTCGTCTTCTGCATTTTCTTTTTCTCTGCTGTCAAAGAAGCGCAAATGGGAAGACTTTTTTTTTACGTATCGGACGAACAGCAGTCACTTTTCTTTATTAAAGGCGGATGAAGGAAAAAGAAGTGGTCTAAAGCACCTACCTAGTAAGTAGGATGTCCCGGGTTCGAATCCCGACCATAGCACTAATTTTAATTCAATGCCTCTCCTTATATTTAATACCTTTGGTATAACGAGACAATGTTCTCTCAAGGAATTGTATTATTCGTCGAATTACATATGTTTTCTGAACAGAAGAGAAAAGTGATATGTCCATGACGGTGACACGGAGTAGACAAAGATCAAAGGCATGAGTTTTATTCGCAAAGAGAACGTCTGAGCTGACACTACAAAATGAAATAAAGGATACAGAATCTTCTAAGTTCTGTTACAAAGTCTTGGTAGAGCTGTTCACAAAAGGCTTCTGTCTTCATCAGGTAACATGGCACTATGCTTGCTACGAAAAGGTTCAACCAGCAGGGACATGGACGAAGTCCGACGGTCTCTTCCTAACTAGGTCCACTAGAGTTGCATAAGGAAGCTTACCATAGATAGATCGAAGAGCCAAAGAATCTGGTACAAGTGCGTAATGTCGTGTAGGACCTCCGCGAGAACACACAAGTGGCACAACACGGCATGGCAGGGACGCGAGTAATGTAAAGGAGTGCTGGAGGAAAGTGACACCATGCATGTCGCAGGGCTCTCCATATATCCGTACGCGTACGAGGGGACGGTGATCTCTTCTGAATAGCACGTTGAAAAGCATGCAGATATTTTCAATGATGTTCATGTGACCTGATGTCCTGCAATTGTAGCAGCAGTAACCGAACTAACACTTCCGCCAGACACTGTAAAGTTGCGGTGTATTGGGCATGAGGTAGGGTGATTTGTGAGGTGGAGAGATGTGGGAAGTGTGTAAGGGGTCGATACCCCCTAACGCTGAAACTGCAATAGGCAGTGTCGAGTGCGAGAACATCGATAGTGACGAGAGCGCGCCATTTGGTAGCGTCTCTCCGTGTCGTGTCAGAGCTTTTTATGGCGGTGAAATAAAGTGCTGGAATATTCGGCTGATTTGTGTGTCCCCAACGCCGTGGGTAGGTCTGTCAACATATACCAATTGTGTCAAGTGTTCCTACGGAATGTGATGATCAAGAAGAATCCGCTTTCGTGCACCCATGCCGGTAATATTCGGATAATAAAATGATACGTGTGACGTCCATGTGCTACCAAACAGTACTGAAAATAGAAGTGATATTGTATGAAGAATCACCCGTACTCAGCATTGTGAGACAAAGGCCGCGGCAGTTTCAAAAATTCAAATGTTCAAATGTTTGTAGAACTTATGGGACTTAACTACGGGGGTCATCAGTCCATAAGCTTACAAACTACTTATGAACTATCTAATATTAAGGACGGCACAAATACCCATGCCCGAGGGGGGATTCGAACCCCCGACCGTAGTGGCCGTGTAGACAGTGACTGGCGAGCCGCAGACCGCTTGGCCTCCGCGGCCGGCGCGACAGTTTCCATGTTTATTAATATATTACATTCTAACAGTTATCATTTGCTTGTGAATTAGTGTGGAAAACCCCACCCAGCGACCTGTGTGTTAGTATAAAACAGCTACTACTTGATAATAACGTTCCTACTAATATAACAACGATTCTGCTTTATCTGTTAGGCGACAGTCATCCTAAAATTCATAACTGGCTATATTCTAATGGTTTATACATCGAGAAACTAAGTAAGAACGATATAAATGGAGAACACAAGGAGGTGGGGGTGGACTGGCAGACTCCTCTTAACAATTACTGAAATGTGCCCTAAAAATCTGGCCTCTTAGTAAATAAATACCCACCGAAAAAGATGACAATAGGGGATCTAACTACTGAATTAGATCCATGGTTGACTCAAAATATGCTTAATTTATTACACAAAAATCATCTGCTTGATAACACCTATTAACTGACAAAACAGCAAGAGTTCTCATAACTGTAAAAATGTCAATCAATTACATAGATTATTTATTGTACATGAATAAACGCAAATCTATTTCTCTTCTTTCGCTTCAGCCCTTTTCCCGCAGATGCAGGGTCGGCTTTGTTAATTGGATTTGGCGCGTTAATATTGAGGGGTGGCTGGATGCCCTTCCTGCCGCCACCCCCTGCCCCCCGGGAGGAAATGTGTACCCCAAATGTCTGTGTATATTGTGATATGTGTGAAAGTGTGAAGTGTAATGAAATGTTTGCGAATCGTGTAACTGAGGCGGGACTTGAGGACCAGCGCGGTATTCACCTAGGGGGATGTGGAAAACCGCCTAAAAACCACATCCTGGCCGGCCGGCACTCCGACCCTCTCATTAATCCGCCGAGCGGATTCTAACCAGGGCCGGTACGCCTTCCCGTCTCGAAAAGCGGTACTTTAGACCACACAGCTAACCGAGCGGGTACATGAATAAATGCAAATATCACACGAATAAATGACTGGCAGGGTCCTAATATACATGTACTTTCGCACAATGGCAAATAACTCAAAGGCACGAAGGAGACTAAGGCGCATTCTATAAATTATGAGAACTTTCCACACAAACGATGTTTAAAAACACTGCCAAAAGGAAGAATCCTAACTCTCGCCAAGATAAGCAATTGAAAGCGATACTCAACCAAGTACAGCTGGAGCTGGCGTCACTGTGATCGGGACAGCGGCGGTAGTGCGTTGTAGTGCTGCAAATCACGGCCCAATCGCAAGAAAACATCTGCAGACAGAAGCTTGAAATGCCCTAATCTCAGCCTCTGTGTCCACGGTAGGCACACAGTATGGAACGAAACCAGAGGCTCGGCTATGTCACGCCAATTCGGACTATTTGTACTAGACATAAGATTGTCGAGTGCATAATTGACACCCGAGCTAGGGTTAACGTTATCAGAGCGTCGTTGTAGCTGATTCAGACTGGCTGAGCCTATTCACACCTCGATGAGACTTTGGTCGATAGATACAAGTTTCAGACAGTGTCTGTAAAGTGTATCAGAAACTCGAAGTCCACAAGGCGCAATAGGTGAAAAAATAGCCAGTCTAAAATATACCCAAGCAAAACATCTAGGTCGATCCGACTTCCTTAAATGGAGTCCTTCTAGAGCGCAGCTCCGCACTCTGCCCGCAAAACGCGAGGCCACTCCCTCATTATAAAGCAAGAGCCCATGTCTCTCTAGGCGCCAACTTCCCTCCAATACGCGGATATGGCACCGAGATAGATGCGAAAAAGTGTCCACCTGCTCGTTGCAGTCCAATGACAACAGTTCCCTCGCGATACGCCCACACAGCCGTTTGCGTGGAAAGTATTCCTACACGGGTCGGTCATTGACCCGAACTTAACTGTACTCTCTGGCATGGCTCTGCCGTTCCCAGGGCACAAACGAAGCGAACTTCAACGCACCCCTGGTGAACGCCACGCCGGTGCTTACGATTTCCAGCAGGATACTCCTCTTGCAAAATTTTGGAAGGTCCGACTGATAAATTACGGGCGCTTTCATGCACTTTGCCGAAACCAGGTGCCTCCCTGAGGTACACGTGGCAGTTTGCCGTCGGAGGTTCGAGTCCTCCTTCGGGCATGCGTGTTTGTATGTGTGTGTGTGTGTGTGTGTGTGTGTGTGTGTGTGTGTGTGTGTGTGCGCTATTTTTGGGATAAATTAATTTACGTAGTTAGTAAGTTTAGGGAGCAATGGCCACTGCAGATAGGTCCCATAACTTTACAAGCATTTGAACATTTTCGTCTGCCACTTTGCACGTGAATCGATCCTGCTTCTTTGAACGTCTTCACCACATTCTTCAGAGGCGTCACAGTCATCAGGTCAGAACCTTCTCTCGTGTTCTTTAACTATCGGAATTTTCTCAAAGCGGCGCCTTTCGAATCATCTTCTTAAAGAAAAACTTGACAAGGGGAGCTCTATCCGGCATTGAGAGACCCATGACAATATGCAATAGGGAGCGAGCAAAAGGAAACCCACGTGTTCATGCCAAAGGCAATGTATCGTGCGCATGTCCCTTGATTTGCATCGTATGTCATCTACTGACCAAGTTAGATTGTTTAAATTTTTTGTATGCCATTACTTTTCCCTCTCCCTCAAGTATGTTCATTTCAAATCTGCAGTCACTCTGCCCTGTGGTTCATTTTGTACAGAATTATGAAAGTGGGACTTTAATTACGGACAACATGTGTGTTAAAGAAGAAACCATGTCTGGAGTCGGAATAATTTATTTCATTTCTTAAATACTCTGCTGTTCAAGATAAAGAAAAGAACTCACACATTTCTACAAGAGAGCAGTTGGTTAACAAGAGAAAGTCAGTACATTGTGGCTTGAAAAACATGTAGCCTTTTTCCGTCTGGATGTTTATTGGATTATTGTGCAAAAATTTTGAAGTGAATCGCTTATGACCTTTTCGCAATTTTTGGCATCAACGTCTCCATTTTATATACTACATGTAGTTTTATATATTATTAATATTAATAGAATATTGTTTATGACCACCTTCATCTTCATCAAGAGATTTTCCAGAGTTTTGGTAAAAATGTTACAACTTTCCAGATATCAATACATGTATGTAACATAATAATTAGCCCCTGTCCGTCCGAATAATGAAAATAGTATCGTGTAAAAATTTGGAGTAAATCGATGAAGAACTACTCGTGTTCGTTAGCTGCAGTGTTTCACTTTTATGTATTGAATATACATTTATGTATTATATGTTTTATCCGAACACATAGCCTACAGTAATCTGAATCTTCAATAGATGATCGTTTATAGAAAGATTCACCTGTCTTTCCGCACTTTCAATAGAGTCTCATGGAAAAATCTGAAGGAAATTGCTCAAGAACATTTCGATATTTCTAGTAACTACGTTTTCTCTTTATACAGGGTGTCTCAAAAAGAATGACCCAATTTTAAATAGAATTACTTATTAGGAAGAAGGGCTTAACACCAACAAACTGCATACAAAGTTATTTACAAAAGACAGAAGTTTATAAAAATCCGTAAATGTTCAATATGTCCACTGGCTGCACATACGACATCTAGCCAATAGCCGAATTCATCTCAAACTGAGAGGAAGGTGTCTGTCACTGAAGCTACAGCAGCTGTTATTCTGGTTTTTAGTTCATCAGTGTCACGAGGTAAGGGAGGAACGTAAACACATTGTTTAACATATCCCCACAGGAAGAAAGCACATGATGTTAAGTCACGGGACCTAGGAGGCCAAGAGTGTAAAGCCTGGTCTCGTGATCCTGTACGCCCCATTCAACGTTAAGGCACGTTGGCATTGTGCAAACTGCGTACGTTGTTGTGCGAGTGCAGTGGTGCTCCAGTTTGCTGAGAGATGAAATTGTCAGAGTCAAGTTGTGGGAATAACCAGTTTCGTAGAATTGCAAGATATGATTGTCCTGTTACGGTTGTTCCACTGTTTGTTCAGGAACGCGTGGTCGGCCGGGACTTATGCCTTTACAGAGGCACCCTGTTTCTTCAAACTGTTTATACCACGGTCGAATGTTCTTTGGTAATGGTTTAGCACAAAATCGACTATGAAACGCCCGCTGAACTGCGATCACTGATTGAGTACGATTAAATTCTATAACACCTCACGCCTTCTTTCGCGCGGACACCATACTGAGCGAGACTGGTTGCACCAAGGAGGGTAGAACAGGTATTGGTTGAAGCCAGAGGAGCCATGCTTTTGTGCCCAAAACAAAGATTTCTGGGTTAGAACCCTGTGTTAATATCGCCTACTTTACGTAAAGCAACTAAATTGACAGTCACATTGCAGTATATGACGTACATTTCAACGCCTAGATCTCTTATACACGTACATTATGCCCAATGTGACAAATGCCGGAATACGCATTAAGCCGGCTTCATTTTTTCCGTGTTAGGGCATCTCCAGAGATTCTAACCTCCTTGGGTTGCACGCTCCAGGTCAGCGCTCGTAGCCACATCAAGCGGAATTTCTTTTTTTCTTTTTTTTTTTTTTTTCTGGAACTCTTGATGCCGATTACATCTAGAGCTGTTTCAGTTACCTAGTCACATTTGTCTCAAAATTATTACTAGTTAAAATCGGGCCGTTCTTTTTGGGACACCCTGTATATCAGTCTGTATATGTATTCAAGTCGGCTGTCCGAATGTTTGTCCGCGATGAACTCTGTAGCTACTCAACTAATGTTGATGGAATTTTGCACAGTGTGTTTGATTTCACCAACTTAAAAGCTAGGATAGTTTTCATCTCGATTAATAACCTCAACATTATTTTATTACACAACGAATATTTTATCTATGTTAGGTAAGTATCCAGTAATTGACGTCATTCTTCAGCTTGAAGACTGGGTTAGTGGAAAAGTTCTCTGTTGAAGAACAGTCTGCTTCGTGGAGCGTAGCGGCGCAGAATGTACTGGTTACCTCCTCACCGTAGTGCAGGCATTTCCGCCCGGCGGGCGCGCCCGCGGACAGAGTCCTCTCTAGTTCACCCGCCCGTCGCGACCGTGTGTCGCTAGTGCCCCACACGCCGCTGCGCACAGTGCGCGGGGCAGGGGCGCGGCATACACGTGGGTGTAAATTTGACTCGCGCGCTTTGCTTCTGTGACGTCACCTGGCAGCAAGCGCCGAGCAGTTGCCGCAGTACCCTTATGAAACGTGCGAGCAGGAAGTTGTGTTTTGCGCTCTCTCGTTTCGTGACCTGTTAAATGTTCGGATAGAAAATAGCTTTTTTGTATTAGGAAACAATTTTTCCATATATCGGCTTGGTACGTTTGCGTTGTGACGAAAGTTTTCTTTATCTAATATATAAAAATGAAGGCTTCTGTTTGTCCGTATGCTATGCCTGTGAATGTCATTCAGTCGATTGCGATAAAACTTCGTCAACTTATTGCATGAACTAGCGTCACGGTTATAGGCATAGTAAAATTTCGAAATTCGCACTCTAAGGGAGTGAAATTATAATATTATAGAAAACAGAAGCACATTTTCTCTCTGTCTGTTCCTTTAACCTTCTATAACTAGAGAACTACTGAACATATTCGTAATGAGGTTTCTATTAAAATTGCAGGTCTCACAAAGGACTAAAAAAAAAAAAAAAAAAAAAAAAGAAAAAAAGAAAAAAGAAAGAAGAAGTCCGCGAGAGCATATGTCTAACTTTTACGAGTGAAGCCCATGTACCAGCGCTGGAGCCGGATGGCTTCAGACTACATAAATTGTGATTGTGGGAATCTATAAAAGTTAGACATGTGCTCTCATGGACTTTATTTTAGATCTTTATGAGCTTTACAATTAAAAAAAAAACTCATCGCGATACGTTCAGTGGTTCTCGAATTAATGACGTTTAAATATTACGCGTGCCAAGTCGCGGGGCGGGCCGGGTTAGCTAGTTCTTAATAATGTTTGAAGCTTTTCTTTTTCAGTCCTTTGTTTGTTAGTATACATGTATATAAATCACAAGCGTGTTCCACCGCTTAAAATCAATGTTTTTTGTCGAATAAGAAAAGAAAAGACGGAGAAAATGTGTTCACGGCGGCCTTATAATACAGCGGCTTGCTGCCGAGTGGCGTAATACAGTGCTAACCAATGACAGTGATGAAGCCCAAAATGGCATACCTTTTCTAGTCTACCGCGGGTGGCGGCGCGGGCACGGCCGTAGTGTGTGCATGCGGTTGTTTACTTTTGCAGAAATGCTCGCTTGCATTACGATCAACATTAGATTGTCTAACTCCCACAGCAAAAGCCCGCTGAGATTCACCTAGTCGCCGGCCGCGGTGGCCGAGGAGACTAAGGCGCTCCAGTCACGGTCTGCACGGCCCCTACGGTCGTGGGTTCGAATCTCTCCTCGAGCATGGATATTTGTGCCGTCCTAGTTCGTAAGTTGTTCATAAGCAGTTTGTAAGTTTAGGGACTGATGACCCCGTAGTTAAGTCCCATAGACTCTACAAACATTTGAACATTTTTTTCACCTAGTCGAACGAATGCGCAGATCCCGAAGCTCTAAAGTGTTCAAATCTATCGGACTCAGTTGCTGGGTTATTAGTCCCTAGGTTACAAATTACATAAACTAAGGTAAACTAACATAAGGACAACACAAACGCCGGTCGCAGTGGCCGAGCAGTCTGCGGCGTGCCAGTCACAGTCTGCACGGCCGCTGCGGTCGGGGTTTATAATCCCCCCTCGGGCATGGATGTTTGTTCCGTCTTTAATATAAACTAGTTCATAAGTAGTTTGTAAGTTTAGGGACTGATGACTCCGTAGTAAAATCCCATAAGCTCTACAAACATTTGAACATTTGACAACACAAACACTCATGCCCGAGGGGGAACTCGAACCCCAACGGTGAACGGCCGCGCGCACCGCAGCATGGCGCTCCAATGTACACGGCTAATACGCCACGGCCCCGAAGCTCTCGACATCGAACAGTTCCGAAGCACAGACGTTACTCTGTGTCCGAAGTGAAGATCCCTCGTGACAATGTTATCGCAATACACTTCTCGAACGTTAGCAGTGTAGTATCTGTCAAGCTGAAAACCAAAAAAAATGTTGAAATGTTCAAATGTTTGTTAAGCTTATGGGACTTAACTACGGGGTCATCAGTCCCTAAACTTACAAACTACTTACGAACTACCTTATACTAAGGACGGCACAAATATCCATGCCCGAGGGGGGATTCGAACCCCCGACCGTAGTGGCCGTGCAGACCGTGACTGAAGCGCCTCAGTCTCCTCGGCCACCGCGGCCGGCAGCTGAAAACCGACGCAGCCTACGACAAGGTGTGGTGTCGCACAAGTACAAAGTGCGCGCCACCTACTTTCGCCGCGCGCCGCCATGCACGCACGGCGCGGCGTTCTTACGACGACAGCCACGATCGCCCTCTGCGACAACTCCGCTTGTGGTCACCACTGAAGGACATCGTTCATTTGGGACTGAGTTAGGAACCAGTAAAGACTTCGGAATCCGATAGGCACCAGTGAAGACTTGGCTATCAGTTAGGCACTAGGCAGGACTCTAGCTCAACTATGTATCAACATTCTGCAGTACTATGTAAAAGTTAAGTATTGTATAAATTCTGTGCAATATATATCTCGTTCTAATTTACTCTAGTGTTTCTAGTTTCTGGCTGCTCCTCTCCGTACCTGCACCAGCGTGCTATCTTTATTCCTGTGTCGGTCTCATTCCACTCGGCCACCGACACCTACGACGGAAACGAGACACAAAAGCGGCGACGAGGCTTGGACACAAAAGTGGCGACGAGGAGTGATAGACGATCCGTGGACCAGCCCGCTTGCAGCAGCCAGACAGCAGTAGTAGTCGGAGCACACAGAAATTGCTCCCGCCCACCCACCCTTATTATAAGAATTTTGGGGGAACGTTTTCAGTTACGTGTTTTGTGGACTTTTTTTGTTGCAGAGCGTCCTCTTTCATATTGCTTTTGTGTTTTGTTATAATTTACTTGTATGCGCGGCGCCTAATCGGTCAGCATGGCCACTACCCCGAACCCAAACTTAATGGAAATTATTCAGTTACAGACGGCGCAAATACACAACTCCTGCAGGCTGTGGCCCAGCTCACAGCGCAAGCAGCTAACCAACAACAACAGCCGCCGCTTCAGCAGCCCACACCTGCCGCCGCAACGCTTCCTACGTTTCGCCAGTACAACGAACGTGAGGAAGAATGGAGCGACTACTTCGCACAGTTTCAAGAACTCGTCGCGGCTCATCAAATTACAGGTCAGAAAGTGAAGCATCTGCTATTATCTGTGGTGGGCACCAACACCTTCGTGTTACTGAAAAAACTTTTCCCCGACCTATCTCCTCGTGATGTAGACTTTGAACAAATAGTAGAGGCACTAAATGCTCATTATGAGAGAAAAGTTCTCGTAGCTGCGGCACGGTACCGATTTTTCAGACTTAAAAAATTACCGCAGCAGTCACACCAAGAGTGGATTACGGAATTGAAGGGCTTAACCCGCAAATGTAAATTTACTTGCTCTTGTGGACTTTCGCATAGTGACGTGATGTTGAGGGATGCGATTACGCAGAATATTCAGGACCCCAGAATTAGAGCAGCAATTCTGAAACAGTCTGACCCCTCTTTAGACAGTGTACTGCAGCTTATAGATGCGCATGATACTTTTGACTTAGCAGATGTAGAAATGCAAAGCCACAGTGTTAATTCAGTGCGCCGCAACGGTCGCTTTCCTAGCCGTAGTTCTCAGTGTAGCACTAGTGATTCTTACAATAGTACAGGCCGTGCTGAACAGACAGTGAACAGTAGCCAGTGTAAAAGTGCGACACAAAGGTCGCCCCGTCGTGTTAGAAACAGTGATTTGAATAACGGGCGCCAACGCTCATTTCAGAAACATGTTCGTAAGTCTTGCCCTCGGTGTGTGTCTCGCCATAAGCGTGCACAATGCCCTAATCGCAACGCGACCTGTTTTCAATGTGGCAAATTGGGTCATGTTCAGTCAGTGTGTATGCAGAGTGTAAATTCAAATAACAGTAACGTTAGAAACAGCGCTTCGCGAAGTGTTAGAGTAGTGCATGCAGTGAATGTCATACACGCTGTGGACTTCAGCAGTGCTTTACTTGGTTCTTAATTGCAAGAACGTTCTTCTGCGCCTATTGCAAAACTATGTAGTGAGCCACGCCGCAAGCGCCGACGAGCGCGTAAAACAGTGAAACGGAAAAGTGTTCGGGACAAGGAAAATGACAATGTACAGTGCAATCCTGTAGTGAACCTAGTGCCTTCTGCAGCTTCTCCTTGTAATAGTGCCCAGTACTGTGTAGAAAGTGACAGTAGACTTGATGTAGCTACTCAAAAGTTTAGTGCAGTAGTTAGTGAATCTGTAGTAGCCTCGCATTGCGCGGACGCCGATCCGGCGTTAGTGCCATCTAGTGACAGTAATATTAATCTGTGTGCCGATTCTGCGCCGTTTCCTTCAATACGCAGCCCGAGCAAGCGCATCAAACAAGCCATAGCAGACGTTGCCCACATTCGCGCACCTGTCGTGCGCCAGAAGCACAAACTTTTTGTGACTCTTCCAATAGAAAATAAGACTGAGCAATTTCAACTTGATACTGGTTCCGCTGTTATATTAATAAATAAAGATACTTATGAACTGCTGGGTTCGCCAAAATTGTCGCCGTCACAGCAAGTGTTAACAGCTTATACAGGTCAAAATATTCCCGTGCTAGGAACGTGTAGCCTGCCCGCCTCTTTTCAAGGTGTAACAAAAACAGTTGCTTTTGTAGTTCTTCAGGCCAAATCGACACAGAACATTTTTGGACTAGATGCTTTTGACTTGTTTGGATTATCAATTCAAAGAGATGTCCTTCAAATTTCGTCAGTAGTGCCTCAGGACAGAATTAATGCATTGTGTGAAAAATACAGTGACTTGTTTTCGACAGAATTAGGTTGTGCAAAAGACTTCGTGGCACATGTAACCTTGAAAGAATCTGCAGTTCCAAAATTTCGTAAAGCTAGACCAGTGCCTATCGCAATGCGTGATACAGTTGCCGCAGAACTTAAACGTTGGCAAGATAGTGGGGTGATTTCTCCTGTTTCTGCGAGTCAGTGGGCCTCGCCTATAGTAATTATACCCAAGCCGTCAGGAAAACTTCGTCTCTGTGCGGACTTCAAATCAACAGAATTACAGTCAGATAGAAAAGGAGGCCTTAGCAATCATTTACGGCGTCACAAAGTTTCATCATTATCTCTATGGCAGAAAATTCTATTTGTTGACAGACCACAAGCCTCTCACGTCGTTGTTCTCACCCACAAAGCCAATTCCGCCACGAACGGCACAAAAGCTTCAGAGATGGTCCTTGATATTATCAAATTATCAGTATGAGATTTTGTACCGACCTACCACTACACATGCCAACGCGGACACACTTTCCCGACTTCCGGTTGGCCAGGATGTATCATTTGATTCTTCAGAAATGGCATGTTGTCAGATAGACTCCAGAGATGCTTCCGCTGTCGCAGACTTTCCTTTGAACTCTCATCGGGTTGCACAGGAAACAGCTGCGGATGCAGACCTATGTGTGGTAGCACGTTTTGTTCGCTCAGGGTGGCCTGCCAGAGCCAAAGACATTGATCGGCCTCTGGTTCCACGTTATTTTGCACAACGTCATGCATTATCTTTAAGTCAGGGTGTACTGTTGTTGCATACCGACAACGACCAAGCAAGAGTGATTGTTCCTCGTTCCCTGCAACGAGAAGTGTTACGCCTCCTGCATCAAGGACATTGGGGCATTGTTATGACAAAGCAACTGGCCAGACGTCATTGTACCTGGGTTGGTATGGACGCTCAGATAGAGAGCATGACATCACAGTGTACAGTTTGTGCGGAGCATCAGGCGGCTCCTCCACAGCGTTTCTCAGACTGGCCACGCCCCAAGGGACCATGGCAACGTTTACATATTGACTTTGCCGGACCTTTCTGGAATACGCGCTGGTTAATTGTTGTAGACGCTTTCAGCAATTTTCCTTTTGTGATTGCCATGAACTCAACGACAGCTTCTAGTACAATCAGTGCCTTAACATCAGTGTTTTGCATCGAAGGCTTGCCTGAAACTATCGTCAGTGACAATGGACCTCAGTTTGTTAGTGCGGAATTTCAACAGTTTTGTCGTGTGAATGGCATTCAGCATATTACCACTGCACCTTTTCACCCTCAGTCCAATGGTGAAGCAGAACGTTTCGTTCGAACATTCAAGTCTCACATGGAGAAGATGAAAGGTCAGCACTCCAGGCAGCAAGCTCTTCAAATTTTCCTGTCTACGTATCGATGCATGCCACGTGACGGCCCGTCTCCTGCCGAGCTGCTACACGGCCGCCGTCACCGCACTCTCCTTCACCTGCTGCAGCCTCCCACGCACCGAGTCGGTTCGTATGGCGCTTTGCGTTTTCAGGTTTCGACGCCGGTGCTGTACAAGGTGTTTGCTGGACGTACAAGATGGTTGCCGGGCACCATTCAGCGCGTGCTCGGTCGCAATATGTATGTTGTACGTTCTTCCACGGGGTCGGAGCTGCGGCGCCACGCAAACCAATTGCGCTTGCACAGGCCGCGCGATCCGGTCTCCGGTTTCTTGATTCCAGACCCAGTTCACCGCCAGGGAGCACAGCCACATCGTTCGTCCCTGGACTACGAGATCCCTATGGACGTCGACGTACCTCCGACGCAGTCGTCGCCGCCGCTGTCGCCGCCGCAGATGACAGCGTCACCGAGAGGGACTCCGGGACCGTGCGGGCCCCCCCAGCTTGGGCCACGCACCTCAGAAGAAGATGACCTGCTCCCTCTGGGCGGGGGCGGGCGCCCTTCCGCTGGTTTTCGCGGGTTTTCCAGCCGATCGCAAGGTGTATACCGGGGCGCGGACGGCGTCTCAATCCCAGCCTCAGCTACGACGCCCGTCCCACTAGTAACGCCCCCGCCCAGGCCCTCCTCCCAGTGCCGTCGCCGTGGCCCTCAGCCCTACGCCACGACGGCGCGGCAGTTTGGGGGGGAGGGGTGTGGTGTCGCACAAGTACAAAGTGCGCGCCACCTACTTTCGCCGCGCGCCGCCATGCACGCACGGCGCGGCGTTCTTACGACGACAGCCACGAGCGCCCTCTGCGACAACTCCGCTCGTGGCCACCACTGAACGACATCGTTCACTTGGGACTGAGTTAGGAACCAGTAAAGACTTCGGAATCCGATAGGCACCAGTGAAGACTTGGCTATCAGTTAGGCACTAGGCAGGACTCTAGCTCAACTATGTATCAACATTCTGCAGTACTATGTAAAAGTTAAGTATTGTATAAATTCTGTGCAATATATATCTCGTTCTAATTTACTCTAGTGTTTCTAGTTTCTGGCTGCTCCTCTCCGTACCTGCACCAGCGTGCTATCTTTATTCCTGTGTCGGTCTCATTCCACTCGGCCACCGACACCTACGACGGAAACGAGACACAAAAGCGGCGACGAGGCTTGGACACAAAACAAGGTATTATCATGAAAGACAAATTAAATTCTGGCATTCTCATCGCCCCAGTGACAGTCGATCATGCCAGCCTGGAATTACGCATGGTCCGCGTCTTCGAACTTCCTTTCGAAATGCCAGAAGAAGACAAGATGGCGACGCAACGCCCTTATGGAAAAGTACACGGACACACAGTAAAGAAATGCTTATACTGCACAACGTACTCAATCTTGAATGGCGCGCGGCAAGTCAGCATCGAGTTCTCGAAACATGTCCAGTCGTACGTTTACATTGGCGGTTGCTGGGACAGCGTTAAACTGGGTAAGTCAGGACGAAAGGTACATGCATTGAATGGTGATTCTGAACAAGAAACTTCTAACAAACATGTGCACTTAGCTGTTTACGGGTAAACTGATGAAAACGTGTGGAAACGGGAGAAGTGTAGCTTCGCCTTTACTAACCGTGTCAGTACAGTGTTGACTTGCGCATAATGCAGTTGTTTACCTCAAGACTCAGTCAGGCAATGGTTTTCGTACTGCACGGTACTACAGTGTTGATACGAGAGCAAAGAACTTACAAGGAGACGGCACGACCGTGGGGTCAAGGATTTGTACGAAATTTTGTGTTGTGAAAGAGGATCCCTAACACCTCACGTGGTTAAAATATTAGGACGCACTACTCGGAAAATCCCAAGAAAAATCGATCCGAAGTTTCTTAGGTGCCTTATGAGTTTAATATGTTAGTCCATTGCCGAGCCGCCGTCTGGCCTAGATGGTTGCCGGGCGCCGTGGCTCAGCGCGCCTGGTCAGGGGGCTTAACGCTTTCTGTAATAAAAAAAGCTGAGCCAAATATTCAACGAACAACCATGAACGAATTGAACGAACAACCGGAACGCATAGATCAATAACCAATTATTCAGAAAGTTTTCCAAACCTACATTATCATTAACAAATTAGTTACATTATTGAATAAAAATTATTTTCTTTTTTTCCAACAACACAATTCATGGCGGTGGCTTTTCCACTTTTCATTGTAACGTATGTGAGGAGAAACATTGGGTTTTTAATCAGAATAACAAAGTCGATTGTGAAACAATCAATTTTATACATATAATAATTATAAACAAGAACCGCAGTGGTAATTATCGTAAAAACTAACAAAGCAATAATTTTTGCGAAATCTTGTGCAACATATAAAAGCGGATTTTTTACAATCATAGAGAGTTTGCAATAAATCTGTACAAAAACATTCCCCCATTAACATTTACGAAAATGTTTTGAGTTTCTGATAATTTTGAGGCGAACCAGGCATATTGAATCATGTCTCGGGATACTGGTGACGATAATCGATGGTGAATTATAGAATGAATTTTTATACAATCTTTCCAGGAATTAATTTCACGATTCTCCAGTAACAATGCGCTAATGCGCTGCAATTTTGCAAGCGCTTTATGGAATTTTTAACTTGCCTGTAAAAGTAAACATCACAAGGTTGCACCAAAGAAGTGCATTTTGCAGGTATGACTTTTACAGACCAAGTTGCCATATTTTCGTCATCTTGAAAAATTGCATAATGTATATGTCCGCCTCTGTAGCTCAGCGGAAGCGCCGCTGACTACCACGCAGGAGGCTCGGCTTCGATTCCCGGCAGAGGACTGGGTGTTGTGTGTTGTCCTAATTATCATCATCTCATCATCATTGGCACATAAGTCGCCCACGCGGCGTCAGATAAAAAGACTTACACTAAGGCGGCCGAACAAACCCGCAAGTGTTGTCCCGGCCAAGAAAGCCATACGCTCATTTCCATTGCATCATATATCTCCGGATTCGTTTGACCTTACCAAGAGTCATTGAGAAGTAAAAATTTATTCTCCTTGACGTAAGATTTTAAACATTTACAGAGAAAATCCTGTATAAAACAGTTGTTAATTTTCCAGACTTCGATGCTGCTGCTATGACGTTTGTATAAGTATTGGCCTCTAGCTCAACTATGTATCAGCATTCTGCAGTACTGAGCTATGTAAAAGTTAAGTATTACTAAGTCTCTATGAAATACATATCTCGTTCTAATTTACTCTAGTGTTTCTAGTTTCTGCTGTCCCACTGGCTGGTCACCTCCTACCTGCACAAGCGTGCATCCTTTATTCCTGTGTCGGTCTTTCTACTCGGCAACCGACACCTAAGACGGAAACGAGACACAAAAGCGGCGACGAGGCTGGGAAACAATAGAAATGGTCAGCAGTCCATACTTAAACTGAAACTAAAGACAACATACACACCCATGCCCTAGGGATGACTCGAACGTCCGACGGGGATCAATCGTGAATACCTGATTTCTGAATCACAGAGTTCCATATAGCAAGGTGTTTAAATGGTCGTTCACGGATCGTATGAGCGTTGTACTCTTCCCAGTATACAAGTCGTGTGTTAACGTCCCGTACAACAAACTCTTAATGAAGTTGACAACATTCTTCAACTAGTGTAACACAGCCCAACTACTAGCTCAAATGTTCAAATGTTTGTAGAGCTTATGGGACTTAACTACGGGGTCATCAGTCCCTAAATTTACAAACTACTTACGGACTACCTTATACTAATGACGGCACAAATATCCATGCCCGAGGGGGTATTCGAACCCCCGGCCGTAGTGGCCGTGCAGAAAGTGACTGGAGCGCCGTAGTCTGCTCGGCCACCGCGGCCGGCAACTACTAGCTTTAGAAAAATTGTTGCCCAACGTGTTACTTCACAAACACGTTACGCACTGTACTCCAGCAACCTCTGTAACCATTTAATCAGAAGAGCGTACAACATCTGCGTAAAGGAGATGCTGCCGTCCGGCAAGAATTATGTCAAAGGGTTACTGCTAATGATCGATTAATTCCTCATGTTGTTCACTGATGAGTCACCTTTTACCCGAAATGCAATCAACAACTCGCGCAACTCTCGCGTAAATAATGTTAGAGTGAGTACTGTGGGCAGGGTAAAGCTGGGAATTTGTGTCTGACGGGAGGCGTGTTCAAATGTTCAAATGTTTGTTAAGCTTATGGGACTTAACTACGGGGTCATCAGTCCCTAAACTTACAAACTACTTACGAACTACCTTATACTAAGGACGGCACAAATATCCATGCCCGAGGGGGGATTCGAACCCCCGACCGTAGTGGCCGTGCAAACCGTGACTGGAGCGCCTCAGTCCCCGCGGCCTGCCGGGAGGCGTGCTTAGGTAGTCCATGTGGGTGCGGTGATCACTGTGCCCGCAGTGGTGTAGTGGTCAGCGCAGCTTCCTAGAAAGCAGGTTTTTTCTTTTCTTTTCTTTTCTTTTCTTTTCTTTTCTTTTCTTTTAATATTCTCCGGAAAGAAGTACTCCAGACCGATTAAAGATCTTATGCACGGCCACTACGGTCGGGGGTTCGAATCCCCCCTCGGGCATGGATATTTGTGCCGTCCTTAGGTTAAGCTAGTTGATAAGTAGTTTGTAAGTTTCGGGACTGATGGCCCCCGCAGTTAAGTCCCTTAAGTATAACAAACATTTGAACATTTTTTTTGAAAGATCTTATGAAAAATAAAATGTTATATAATATGGTCAATCTCTCTCTCTGGATAACTTAATTAAGAAACTTTCGTGTTTGTAATCTGTCCAGATATGTTACAGCTAACTAGTTCTATATCGTGCTCTTCAAATCTACAAACCTAGATTACGACCTTCATAATATGTCCTAAAACATTGCCTGGTGCATCCAACTGTCACACTGCAGGTCCTTGTGTGTGTGTGTCTGTGTGTGTGTGTGTGTGTGCGTGTGTGTGTGTGTGTGTGTGTGTGTGTGTATGCGATCGTGTGTGTATGAGTGAGGCGACCCTATTATTGGCATCCCTCCAGTAATTGGCACCCTCCTAAGAAACATTTTGTAGTAAGGAAAGTTTTAAGTTGGTAATGCTATTTTCGAAACAGATCAAAACATGTCCAAATGTTTGTAAGTCTATTGGACTCAACTGCTGGGTTATTAGACCGTAACTTACAAACTATTTAAAACAAGGTAAACTAACTTAAGGACAACACGAACACCCATGATCGAGGGGGGACTCGAATCCCCGACTGCGAACGGCCGCGCGCACCGCAGCACGACGCCCCAGTGCGCTCGGATAATCCACTACTAGTCGTAACAGATAAAGACCTTTGTTTTCGCTTATTGCGCTGCATTTGTTTCGTCGCCTTCTGGGAATTAGTTTGGTGGGAAGCTCACATCAAGTCGATTGTTGTATAGTTCCCTGTGCAAGAAAGGATTTTCTAAGAGGTAAGTTAAGAAATACTGCAGTATTGTAGTTGTGTGGACATCTCATCTTTCAAAATTATGACACTATGCTTATCAAATACAATCAATATGGAGTTACTGGAAGGAATGCAATCATTATAACATCAAAACTGTAGAATTTTAAGCTGTGCCAATAACTGAATTTTGCAGAGCCTGTAATTCTAATAACTGACACCAGGTGCCAGTATCTGGCATTTTGCATTGATTAATTTTCAGAGTGAAACCCATTTTAATCTTGATAATAAGAGCAAATAAATGTATCCGTAAAAACATCAACTTTAAATGATAACTGTAACCAGTAAATTGCACACTGCCAACAACGATAAAATTGTGTGCCAACAGTTGGAACATTAGGTACCAATAACTGGAAAATTATCAACCAATAATTGACATTGATTTTAACATAGTTCAACATCTCTTTCTTTGTTATAGAAGTAAAAAAATGTTCAAATGTTTGTTAAGCTTAAGGGACTTAAATACGGGGTCATCAGTCCCTAAACTTACAAACTACTTACAACTAATGACGGCACAAATATCCATGCCCGAGGGGGGATTCGAATTCCCGATCGTAGTGGCCGTGCAGACCGTGACTGAAGCGCCTCAGTCCCCTCGGCCACCGCGGCCGGCGGAAGTAAATTGAATGGAAAATGGGTCCTGGACGAAATGATTCATACAGTGAATGAAGTCTTCACAAATCACTTCAAGAAGTAAAGAAGACATCTCATTCAAAGCAGCGTCGAGAATGTACAGTATTCCCAGATCAACATTACACCAAGTGATGTGGCACTGTAGTAACGCACTGGACTGGTGGTTCATATCCATCTCCGGCCATCCTGATCTAGGTTTTCCGTGATTTTCCTAAATCCCTCCAGGCAAATGCCGTGATGGCTCCTTTCAAAAAGGGCACGGCCGATTTTCTTTCCCATCCTTGCCCAAAACTCCAAGCTTTACCTCCGTCTCTAATGACCAAGCTGTCGACTGGACGTTAAATCTTGAACTTCCTTCCTTCCTTCAACATTACAATTCCATCTGAGTAGTAAATATAACAGAACTTCCCATAGGGCATTGCCTATACCAAGCAAAGAAGAGGAGAGTATCCTTGTTCGTTGAGTATTGGTACCCCTGTAGCTTGACTATTTAGAAGCTAATTCTTTCTTTGTGGCAATATTGTTAATTATCTTTTCAGGTGGATCTTTGAATTTGCTCGTAAGGAATTCACAAGATATTCAGGCAAATGTGCGAGAATTTCTTCAGAACAATAAAGTCCTAATCCTGGTGACAAATAGTATTCTGCCATTTTTAAAAAGGCATCCGGAAGTTTCTGAAGAACACCCGAGGCTGTAACTGCTGCAAGTGCTTGTGTTAGTGAACAAGACATGAGATGATGGTTTACGTCCACAGAAAGCCGACCGCGTTGGCCAAGCGATCTGCGGCGCGTCAGTCACGGTCTGCACGACCATTACGGTCGGGGGTTCGAATCCCCCCCTCGGGCATAGATATTTGTGCCGTCCTTAGTATTAGCTAGTTCATAAGTAGTTTGTAAGCTTAGGGACTGACGACCCCGTAGTTAAGTCCCATAAGCTATACAAACATTTGAACATTTTCGTCCACAGAAGATATCCTTAAAGAGGAAAATGTGTTTGATGTACTGTCATGTCCGAGCCGTTTTTTCAATGGCGATGATACTAATTTCGTTCTATGCCCTAAGAAAGATAATGTACTTGCACCCACGGGCTGTAAAAATGTCTATGAAATAGAGAAATGTCCAGCTAAAGCCACTCTCACAGTCATGTGCAAATTCTCAGCAGATGGAAAGATGCGCCCTCCAATGATAATTTACCCTTATCAAACGATTCCTACCAATGTTATCAGCAAGATGGCTGTAAACGGGGACCAGGAGAACCGACAATTGATGGATGAAGTCTGAAGTTTTCGTTGAATGCATAGCTAACGTTTCTCATCCATACCACCAAGAAAATAACATCCATCGACCAGTAATTTTGTTTGTTGATGGACATAGAACCCATTTAAGCTACCACTTCAGCGAGCCGTGTATAGAACTTAAAATTATTCTGACATCTTTGTATCCCATTTTGTACACCATTATTACAGCCTGCTGATGTTGCTGCCTTGAGACCTCGCAAAAGTTAATGGAAGAATTCACATGGCAAACAAACAATGGCGAAAAACCTATAACTAAAGAGGACTTTGCACCAATCTTGAAAGAAATACTTGAAAGAATGGATCTTGAAAACACAATTAAAAATGGTTTTCAGAACTACCGGTTTGTACCCGTGGAACCGTAGTAATATTGATTTCTCAAAGGGTTTGTGTAGAATTGTTTCTAACCATAATAACTTTTGCAGCAATAGCAGGAAGTCAGAAATGGAGTCTCTTCCATACGACACTTTTTGTTAGTCAACGACCGTGCCGCGGTGGATGCATCGGTTCCCGCCAGATCACCGAAGTTAAGCACCGTCGGGCGTGGCCAGCACTTAGATGGGTAAGCGTCAGGAAACATGTGTGCTCGCGCTTTCCGGCTCGGCGGCGTGTTTACGTCTCGGCACCGGCCTCCTTGGCTTCGTGGGAGCGGTCTTCGCCTGGCTACGCTTTCTACAATTTCATTAATTCGGTGAGTGAAATGGCATTCAATCCACCTCGAAATCGTACGGTGCAATGCACATTTGATCGGAAGTCGTTACGTCCCACCGGTTTTGAAATACATACGGGATACGTTTCGTTTGCCGCGGGAGTAGTACTAGGACTGCAAATTGACTTCTACTTGTATTCAGTGTTTTTGAAACTGTCGGATGATGACTTCTGTGAAAATATTGTGTGCGAAAATGGCGGGGTTCGGAAGTTTAAGCCGGCCGCGGTGGCCGAGGTGACTGAGGCGCTCCAGTCACGGTCAGCACGGCCACTACGGTCGGGGGTTCGAATCCCCCCTCGGGCATGGATATTTGTGCCGTCCTAGTTCGTAAGTAGTTCATAAGTAGTTTGTAAGTTTAGGGACTGATGACCCCGTAGTTAAGTCCCATAAGCTTAACAAACATTTGAACTTTTTTTTTTCGGAAGTTTAAACACGTGTACGGCTCTATTAGTGACGTCCGTATGGAACATGCTGGGCAGGGCGTTCGTGACGTGCAGGTGTTCAATGTGCCTTTCGAATGTCCTAATTCCGTGATTGAAACTGCTTTACGTCCGTACGGTGATGTTGTTGCAAATGGTATTATCAATGTAAAGTGGTCGGATCCGTATTGTTATCAAGTGGACTGCGGTGTTCGTACTGTGAAGGTCAACCTACGGAAACATATCCCGTCTTACTTTATTATCGGTGGTAGGCGGGCGTGTGTTTCATATCCTGGACAACCGCAGACTTGTGGGATTTGTAATACGGTAGGACACCTTCGTGGTGACTGTCCAAACAAAGGTCGGCGCACTGGGCAGTTGCCTCGGGAACCCACGGTCGTTGCTGGAGCACAGTCGGAACCGTTATTCAGTGACGTTGTGCAAGGGCTTGCTTCACCGCGTCCGGAGATGTCGGGAGATTGGTCAGCGGAGGTGGAGGCACCTGTTTTGAATCCTGTCCCCCTTGTCGAATCTGTGAGTGAAGAACCAGCCCTTGTTCAGAAATCGATGGAGGTTGTTTCGCAACTCGAGGTTCCGTCTGCTTCTTAGTCAGGTGATGTGGAATCGGAAGCGACGGTCGCGAAAAAGAAGGCGCCGCAACAAGATGTCGAAGGAAACGTCGCCTACGGACAACAGTAGCAATGAGGGCGAACAGTCGACTTCTGACTCCGCAGTTTTCGCAAAACCCATTGGCGAACTCCGTAGGAGCGAACGCAAGGATGCGCGAAAAAATCAGCGCTCTCCGAGTGTCGAAGTGCAGACCTCGGGCAAGAGGAAGAGCGAGGACGAGGCGGCCGCGGTGTCTCAGCGCACGCGGCTGGCCTCGCACAGTGACGTCACGCGGGACTCGGGCTCGGCTAGCGCGGCGGCCGCCGGCCTGCCGGTCGTAAACGTCACGCCGATGGAGTGGGCGCAGGATCAGCAACGTAGCTTGGGGGCGGACCCCGCCCAAGAACTCTAGTTTTTCGTCGTCCCCTCTGCACCTTTGTATGTGTTCTATTGTGCGCTGGAATGTTTGCACGGTCACCACTGTCAATATTAACAAGATCGAGAGTGCACATAAACTTGAGTCCCTAATAGATTTTTAACAGTTATTAAAGCAGATGTTGTCTTTTTGCAAGAAGTGAAGACCGCTGAAGTTGAGTTTGTGCCAGGTTTTAATTCAATTTTAAACCTCGATCCAGAAACACTTTGTGGCACTGCAGTTTTAATTAACCACGATGGGATTTTAGAAATGTTGTTAAACTATCGGATGGACGAGGCATTTCGTGTACTGTAGAGGACGTGTTATTTGTCATTGTCTATGCCCCGTCAAGTACAGATAACCGGCACGCACTTGATCAGTTTTTTTGCTGCCGACGTTTGCCCGTTGCTCACTTGACACAATAGCACCACGGTACTGGGCGGCGACTTTAATTGTGTAATTGATGACGCGGACCAGCAACCTCGCCCGAACAAATGCTCGTCATTGCAGGCTTTAATCGACGATCTTACTTTTGTGGACTCGTGGCGCCAACTCCACCCTCCTTACACGGAGTTTACGCACTTTTATGTGACGGGACAGAGCCGACTGCACCGTATTTATGTGACGAGAAACTTAGTATCGGCGCACAACCCTTGGCGTTTTCTGATCACAGTACCTATACTTGCCGTGTTACGTTGCCACATTTGGTGAAATTAAAACGACCCGGACTTTGGCGGTTCAATGTCCAGCATTTACAAGATGCTGCTCTTCAGATGGAAATCGAGCAAACCTGGACTCATTGTTTAGAAAAGCGCACAAACTATCGTAATGTAATAGATTGGTGGACGAATAGTGCTAAACCCACACTGCGTAGTACGTTGCAAACTTACAGTGCAGAGAAGGCGTGTTGGCGTCGAAAAACTGTCGAGTTTTACCTTCAGTGCTTGAAAGATGCTGTCCGTGCAGATCTCCGTAATACAAGTGACTTTTTACCACGGCTTAAGCGCATCAAGGCGGAAATTTCGTCGCTACAGTGAGTTCAATCGGAACGTACAATCATCCGCAGTCAACCTGACGGCAATATCCCTGGTGAGGCACCATCTGTTTATCACATCACGCGGGAAATGAAACGCCGGAAGCAATGTCAGTTGCCTCTTTTGCAATCGAGTAATGGAGAGCGTCTCACTACTACTGCTGCGATGTTGTCAGAGGCACATCGTTACTTTGCCGCCCTATTTCAACGTGCAGACATAGACGATGCTGCGATTCACGCTCTTCTACGAGGCCTCCCACATCCTCTCGCGCGGGTGGATAGGATGGCTCTATACGAACATTTCACGGCAGATGAGGTTCTTCATGCACTTAAAACCAGCGCCAAAGGCAAGTTTCCTGGGGCTGACGCTCTGCCTCCTGAATTCTATTTGCATTTCTGGAATTTGTGACACACTTTTAACGGTGCTTTGATTCCTGCAGCCTTTCTAGAGGGCGTGATTGTTTTGTTACCGAAGGATGTTCGCAAATGTGACGCAGCTCACCTGCGGCCGGTCACTCTTTTAAACGGAGACTATAAGTTGGTTGCTCGTTGTTTTGCTGCTCGACTACGTACTGTTCTGACCAAGGAGATAAGCGAATATCAGTGTTGTGCCGTTCCGGGCAGAACAATTTTCGATGCTTTACTCACATATTGGGACACCATTGCATTTGCTGCGACAACACAAACGCCTTTAGTGGTGTTATCCGTCAACTTTGCTAATGCATTTAATAAGGTGAACCATGAATATCTGCGGAAGGTGATGTTCAAACTTGGTTTTGGCACAAAATTTATTACCACCATTATGCACCTGCTGACAAATTCTAATGTTCAAATGTTTGTAAATCTATCGGACCAAACTGCGTGGTCATCAGTCCGTAGCTTACAGACTACTTAAACTAAGATAAACTAACCTAACTCTCTCTCTCTCTCTCTCTCTCTCTCTCTCTCTCTCTCTCTCTCTCTCACACACACACACACACACACACCCATGCCCCAGGGAAGACTCGAACCTTCGACGGTGAGCAAACGCGCGCTCCGCATCGAGGTGCCTTAGACCGCTCGGCTACTCCACATCACGAATAATGATAAATGGTTGTCTGTCAGAACCGGTGAGCCGGCCGCGGTGGCCGAGGTGACTGAGGCGCTCCAGTCACGGTCAGCACAGCCACTACGGTCGGGGGTTCGAATCCCCCTCGGGCATGGATATTTGTGCCGTCCTAGTTCGTAAGTAGTTCATAAGTAGTTTGTAAGTTTAGGGACTGATGACCCCGTAGTTAAGTCCCATAAGCTTAACAAACATTTGAACATTTGAGAACCGGTGAAGCTGCAGAGTTCCGCGAAACCCGGTGCCCCCTTTCTATGGGTTTGTTTTCCATCGCGTTGGACCCCCCTCCTCCGAAAACTGACCTCCATGTGCCAGGGGATAACGGTAGGAGGCGCGCGGGTTGTGTGCCGCGCGTACGCGGACGACCTCGGACTGTTCGTCAGCAGGTGGGACGACGTCGACGTGGCGTACTCAGTGCTGCAGCTGTATCGCCGTGCTTCAGGCTCAGAGGGAGGACTTGGACTGATCGACCTGCCGGCTAAGTTCAAATGTTCCTATAGCTTATGGGACTTAACTACGGGGTCATCAGTCCCTAAACTTAAAAACTACTTATGAACTAACTAATACTAATGACGGCACAAATATCCATGCCCTAGGGGGGATTCGAACCCCCGACCGTAGTGGCCGTGCAGACCGTAAATGGAGCGCCTCAGTCCCCTCGGCCACCGCGGCCGGTGCCGGCTAAGTGCGCCGCGCTATTCGTACACCGTACACTCCCCGTCTGTGAGAAACAGCCCCGTGGGCCTACTGCTGAGTTCTTCCGTATCCATCAGCCGGAATCACAGGTCGCTCCATTTAACCCGATGGCAATTCCTTTCCGATTAATGTACGTGCGCCAATTTTTCATGCAGAAGAGTTATCCACCTGAATACTTCAAGCCGCGCAATAGGACAGCAAATAAATTTTATGAAGCAGTTAGAGGAAAACCTTCGCCTAACAAGTTTGAAGTTCGGAACCTACGACGGTTGTGGAAGATCGCGTGGCAGAACATCTCGGCCCGATATCTCTCCCCGCATGTCAAGGCTACCTGGTACAAGGTCGTCAACAGAACTGTCGCGACTAATGCTCGGCTGCACACAATAAACCAATTACGCGTCTGACCTGTGCGATACCTGCGGTGGAGTTGACACTGTGGAACGCCGTGTCACGTGTCCCCGCTTAAAACTGATGTTGCGCATCGTGAATCGCAATACCGCTGATTGTTTTGATGCCACTACAATACTGGTTCCGGACTTCAGCCCGTTCCCCGCAAGTAAACGGGTTTCCACAAGCTGGATCGTCGCGCATTGGAACTTACCGATGCGACTCAATTCCTCGTGTTTTTGTGGGAACAACATTAGTATATTAGAGGACACATACATTATAAAGAGACTTTTCAAAACTTCATAAAAATATCGCGCACTACTGTTTTTCATATTCTTGTCACCGCTTCGTGGAGTTTGTGACAGAGTGACGAGGGGAAGATGAGGGAAAACTGGACTGCGCTCATACTTCAGATTTTGAAATTGCATTGTTGTTTAACTGTGACATTTGTTTGCTTTTCGTTTGTGATTCTAGGAATAGTTCGGAACTATCGGATGTAATCGTGTCTACTCTAGATGGAGGATGCTTTTTATAAACTGTTTTGTGTGACTCGTTTGCCACATGTCATCGGCACTTACTTGGAAGCTGTGGAATGGCAGATATGATTCTAATTTTCTACCTTTAAAAAATTACATGCCGCGTCACTGTTCTGCAAAAGAGAAATTTCTCTGCTCCTCCCATATTCTGTTTGTTGAAGAAGACACTTTTGGTTTACTCGTTCAGTTGTTCGCTACAGTGAACATCAATTTTTTTGGAATGTTATACTGTAATAAGTTGAAAATTACACGTCGTGCAGGTAAAATGTCCGTTATGTTTGTGACAGAGGCGAAGAAAATTATCTCCTTTTCTTTTTTCAGGATTAACCGTGTTCGGTAAAGAAACGAAACTGGCCACCTAGGACTGCCATCCCAGAAGGCGAAAAAGTTGTCTTTCTTTGTTATTATCTTCCTATTTACTTTCTAGTTTTTCATTGTTTATCCAGTTACTACTTGTTTTTTTCCTCCACCTCCCTTACCGGCAGTCAACGGTACCATATGATAGCACTAGAAGCTCGCCGATGAAGGCATAACTTGGAGAGTGTAAGGAAACAAACAAACAAATAAACAAACAAAAAATCTGGGTGTGCCACGTGCTGTTCACAATTTTAGCTTTGCCTTGCGGCACAGGGGAAAAGGAGAGATGGTGGTGCAAAGTCCCTGATCACCAGTCTTTGCACCAAGGTCCTGGATTAAATTCCAAACCTCTCAGCAGTGTCTTATGGAGTGAGGGCATGGGGTATTGTTGATGGCGATCCTTGCGTCGGATGGGGACGTTAAGCTACCTTGGTGCTTTCCGAGAGGAGTAGGCTATGTGCCGGCACCGGGCTTCACCCTCTCCCATCATCTCCAACACAAACACGACTCTACGCTACACACGCACCCATTAGTCACCTACACTTAACACAGGCACTTCAGCACACAGTTCTCATACTTCGCAGAGGAAAGGTGTCTGCGGGCGTGGAGGATAGGAAAAACCTTTGCAATTAGGAGGGCTGAACTTGCCCTTCGGGGCGTCCCAGCCATTCATGCCATACGACTTTAACTTTTTTGGCACTTTTGTTAGAGTAGTTGGAGAAGAGAAAATAAATGAATTTGAGACTTTACAAAAGTAACAGACAATAGTCATGGAGAAGATTTCTTTCTTCTACAGCGGCTATGGGAATGTTATCAAAATGAAAACCAGAAAGAGGAAGTTACTGAAATCACTCCAGACGCAGTAGTGTCCCTTTCTGATGAAAATCTGAAAATTTCAAATCCACAACTTATTGCGAGTGAATAAGCTAGCCAAAGTTCATCAGGAAGAGATGACACAGAAGATACGCCTACAGTAAATGAAACTCCAACCAAATGTGTAAACGAAGTTCTTCTGTGGCCAGAAACGCCAAAAACGTAAGGAAAGCGTCAGGTGGAACGAGTCCCGTTTGTTTTAACCTCAAGAAAGTGGAATGACTTGCATGAGGAAAACGTAAAAATGAAGGAAGACGCCATGAAACAGAAAGAAAAATGAAAGCAGGGGAGAGAAGAGAAGAAAATCCAAAAGCAAGCTACTGAACATATCAAGAAAAAGAAGAACATGAAGAGAGGTACCAGGATTCCGACATAGCTAGCACCCCAAGTTAAGCATGCAGAGCTTGAGAACGCACCAGCTTCTACGAGTGGTTGCATGAAGAATCAAGAAAAATAATTTCGTGGAATGTGCTTTAAATGTACAAGAAGTGTTTCTTCAAAGAAGGGATATGAATTTAACAGCTGTAAAAGATTTTTACACTCTACATGTATTCCCAGTGGGTATGAAATACATATCCCACATGATTCAAATGGTGATCTTTTTGTATGTCATAATTGTTATGTGGTACAAGATAGTGACAATAATGATGATTTCGATGATAAAAGTGATTTCTCTGAATAACTGAAATAAATTCTTACTGCTTGTATCACACGAAGATCTATTCATAGTAGTTCTTCAGGAATTGTACTCACACAAAGAAAAGGACTGAGAACAAACTCAATTTGGTTCTCCTGTAATTCAAATTTGAATTTGTATGGGGTGTTATGTAATTTTATTGAATTAATAAATTGATTCTTGATTTTCGTTAATGTTTTTACCTTCTACTGCAGTCTCAAGTAGTGGAAATAGCTTCTGACAGCTAGTTGTGAGTAATATTATTACTGATAATCAGTGAGGTCTGTATAAATTAGGGATGCCAATGACTGGTAATGTGGATGCCAACTTCTGGAAATTTATGCCAACAACTAGTAAAATTCTACGTATTTTAAGCAAATTATTTCAAATAGAAGATATAGTATGAAACTTACGTAGCTGTAGTATAATGCTACTTTAATATTCCAGTATGTTTTGTGTTACAATTATACTTAAGCAAAGCATGTTTTGAGTATACATGATTTTTTCCTACAAACATGTTCTTAAAGTGCCAATAACTGGGTGGTTTACCCTATGTACTTCACTCGTAAAAGATTTCGCCTGAACGTTGGCAATCCTTCAGTTCTTTTTGTGTGCATTGTCAACGACTCAGAGCCACAGCTTCTTGTTAAGTGGTCTGTTTACACTCGAGAACATTAATAATTCAAGATGGAAGGAATAATAATTGTTAATATCCCGTTTAGGAGGTCATTAGGGGGAAGGAAATAAGCCTTGCTCTAGTCTTTGAAATCACCCCGGCATTTGTCGTAAGTCGTTTACAGGAATCATGGACATCCGACATCAAGATGGCCTGATGGATATTTAAATAACCGTCGTCCAGATACGAGTCCTTTCTATTACAGGGTAGGGCACCAATTGACTGCCAATTGACTGACTAATTGGATGTGCTGGCCTATACCGACAAACATTATTGGCCAGTCAGTTGGCCAACGCCCTTAGAGAGGGCCAGTTTGTCGGTAGGCTGCTCTGTCTTTCAGTTGGTGCGTTTTATAGGACACTTTATCAAGACACCACCTTGCTTGGCCTTCGCCAATTGATTGCCTCACAAGCTGCTTCTGAAAATAACTGTATGCCTTAACATATTTTCCAGCGTGTATCATTTATATTTGCACATATTTTAGTCCTCATTTCACATTGAAAGTATGAAAAGAAAGAGACAACTTCAAAACTTGTAATCTAAGATCATCGGTCCCTAGATTTACATTCTGCTTAAACTAACTTAGCCTAATGGCAGCAAAAAATATATTCCCTATGGAGGACTCGATCATCGCAATCCGTAGCATGGCGCACCAAACCACGCGGCCATCCCCGCGCGGCAGAAAAGTTATATATATCATATTATGTTTAGTTATTGGCTTTCAGTTCGCAGAGAACACAAGTAATATATTATGTAAAATACGCAGCAACCCTGTGTCAGCACAGTGATTTGTCTGCTAGGTAGGTAGCTTACACTGCTTATATTTCAAGGCGACCTAATACTTTTGACACAATGTAGCAGCCATTCGCGTAAAGTGTATGAGGTAAGTGCCACAATATTTATTTTAATGTAATGAGAGTGCGTATGTTTCATGTTTAAGGCACTCGTGCAGATACACCACCCTCGCTGTAACAACAAATATCGATATGCGGAGGCAGCTGAAGTAGCGAGGCTAGGCCCGGCCTTGGCAGTGCACGGCAAAATACCACAGACGACAGCTGCCGAAAGGTTTGGTAAAATATGTTTCTGATATATTTCGATTTTTCGTTTCCAACAACAATTTTATCTGTTGTGTTACGATGCTTCTTACTTTATTCCTGAATCCTATAACAGCTTCAGTGCAGTATATCGAACGAGACGGCATGGCGGTGTTGGTAAAAGACAACTAAGGGTTCACCTTCTGTCACAATAGCCATCTTTTTCTCCACTTACCAGTCTGTAGCCCACTGTTGTCAATTCCTCCTCCCCCCATAAATGTTTCCCTTTCCTTTCGCCAGCAGAGATCTCCATTCATATATGTCTCCACTTCCTCACATCCATTAGCACTGTAATTTTTCAGTCTCCTCTTTCACTAACCATTTTCTCTCTTCTGTTTATTTTAAACTTAATTCAAATGTGAATATCTCTTGTTATTATTACTATTACTTTGATTTTTGTGTTATTATTATCATTATTAGTATTATCATATAATGTTATTATTTAATATTATTAATGCAGTGTTTTTTGTAATGAAATCCTTTGTTTATGTTGTTCCTGATCAGATGTAAGAGAGGGCCCTATGGCCCTAATCTGGTCAGGTTAAATAACCAATTAAATAAATAAAAATGGATTTTTGGAGACGTTCAGCAATAATATCAAAAAAAAAAAAAAAAAAAAAAAAAAAAAGAGAGAGAAAGATAGAAATGAAGTAATCAGAGAAAAAATGAAATGTAAAAATTCAGTTATTGAATTCATCGAGCATAAACATCTAAAATGGTATGGACACGTCAGAAGAATGGCACAAGAAAGGCATCCAAAACGCATACTCGACTGGACACCGAATGGCAGAAGAAAAAAGGGACGACGACATACGGCATGGATGCAGGAAGTTCAATCAGTAGTGAGGAGAACAACATTCCTGAGGACTTATGGGAGGACAGAGAAGAGTGGAAAACAATAATTAGTAACTTAATGTAATCTAATATGGAAAAATGTACTGATATTGTAAAACAAGAATAATAATAATAATTTTTCGTGTTTTGAATTCTGGTGGTTCATGTTATGTTAACGCAACACCTGCAATTTTTTATTTTTCTTTAAATATTCTTGCCACTACGTTTTATTTGTAAAAGTGGAATGAATGGTGTCAATTCATATAATTTCTGGTTACTGTTAGATCTGGCCTCAACTATAAATAAAATTTTCGTAGTAAACATTCTGAAACATAGTTTACTAAATAAATACATTACCCACGTAGTTCAGTTCAAACTCGGTCCTTGAAAGAAAGGGCATAGGTAAAAAGATCTTTTCGAAAAATGTCTTAAGGATGGAATATCGTATTGTGTTGAGATGATCGGTTCTTTTCTTGTGTAACAGTAGGAAATTAATCTCTAAACCGTTTCATCCGCTTGTTTTTGATTAGTAAAGACCAGTATGCTAGTCATTCAAGAGCGTTTTCAGGAAAGAAATTGTGCGCAATGACGACATACTACGATGACTTAAATTTTTGTAGCTAAGGTGTAGCAATAAGTCATCATTTGGCTTGCGGGACTAAATAACCCAAACATAATAAACTACTGTATAAGTTTTAACGGTATTTTCGAACAAAAACGGAGCGAGGTTATGTTGTGGTTACCAGAGCGGACTTACATTCTGGAGGATTTTGGTGCTACGCGGGAATGGCCGCGTGGTCTAACGCGCCTTGGCACTGATTGCACGGCTTTCACCTTCGGAGATTCAAGTCCTCCCTCGGGCCGGGCATGGGTGTGTGTCTATTGTCCTTAGTATGTTAATTTAATTGGTTTGTAAGTCTAGGGACTGATGACATCAGCAGATTGGTCCCTTAGGTTTATAAACATTTGAACATTTTGAAGAGGACAGTGGTTCAAATCCACCTACGTCATTCCAGATTTAGGTTCCTCATGATTTCTCTGTATCACTCCAGGCGAAAGCCGATATGTTTCCTCTGAGAGTGCACCATCGATTTCTTTCCCCATATTTCACCAAACAATCAATCTCTTGAATCACTCTGTCGACGGAAGGTTAAATTTTTATCATTCTTTTTCAAAGGAAGAAAAAAAAGACTGATGGCAAAGCTGTGTTGAGCTACAGAATAACCAAACGGGGTAGAATTTAAAAACTACACCTAGTGACCAATCCAAATTCCTGCACATTGTAAAGACGTCCTTACTCGGCACTTGTTCATAATCGCCAAGCACACCACCCACGGTATCAACCGTGGATTTTGCGCACACTGAAGCGGTCTGTTACATCTGTCTGAAGATGCTGCTGCACGCGGGGATAGCCGCACTGTCTGAGGCTCCATTTTACGGACTACGTGGCATTAGGTCACTAAACAAAGAAAAAATGTGATAATATTCATAGTCACGGAATATATGACATTAACTGCGAACGGATAAAGTTGAAAATGAGTACCCAGCCGGGATTCGAATCCGGGTCTCCTGCTTTCTAGGCAGTTGCGCTGACCCCTACACCACATTTTCCCCCCACTGGGGACACAGCGATCATTACACTTGCACAGAATTACTCAAGCACGCCTCCCGTCAGATACAAATTTGCAACTTTACCCTGCCCACTAGAACTCAAACCGCCGCGGTGGAGTAGTCGAGCGGTCTAAAGCGTCTCGCTGCGGAGCATGCGGTTGCTCGCCGTGGAGGTTCGAGTCCTCCCTGGGGCATGGATGTCTGTGTTTGTTCTTAGGTTAGTTTACCTAGGTTTAAGTAGTTTGTAAGCTACGGACTGATGACCACGCAGTTTGGTCCGATAGAATTACAAACTTTTCTTTTTTTTTTAGAACTCAAACTCGTAGCAACTTAGTACTGATTCCCGTAAGAGTAAGGGCGTAGGAGTGCCTCCGCACTGAAGAAAGGATCATTGCCTGCCGACCAGGGTTCGAATCCCGGCTGGGTACACATTTTTAACTTTACCCATTCACAGTTAATGTCATGCATTCCGTGAATATGAATAGATAATAACTGCAGGATTAAAAGTGTCCGAAAGAACAGACACCATATATATATATATATATATATATATAACTGATAATATTCTTCTAGGGTTTCCTGCAGGATAAATACGTCATCTGGACACAATATTTCGGCGGTCCACCTGGCCGCCATCTTCAGGTGACAGCGCTGGTACACCGACTCACCGAGACTGAGTACAAGCCGCGAGCGGAGGCCCCTACATACACCACGGAAGGCCGAGGGCTCGTGCGCAAGAATCGACTGCCCTCTCATTTCAGCGCCGCCAGTAGTAGAAGCCGGCGTAAGCGATAGATCGCTATTCAACAGAGACCATTATTTTTTTATGTCAAAAAAATACAGGGTTCCACTTTTTAATCAAAGGAAAACCGTTGTATCTGTTTATAATATTGTCAGAAAGACGAATTGCGATCGATTCTTTTAAAATGTAGTCCCAATAGCGAGACGCAGAGGCAACCAATTTTGTCTCATCATACTTCATTTTATGTCCTTCAGTAAGACAGTGCTCAGCTACTGCAGATTTCTCTTGTTGATGCAGTCTTGTGTGTCGATGGTGTTCAGTACATCGATCTTGAATTGTTCGGATTGTCTGACCGATGTAAACTTTTCCACAGTGACAAGGAATTTTGTATACGCCGGGTTTCCTCAATCCTAAGTCATCTTTTACTGAGCTCAGGAGCGCTCTAACCTTGGTAGGTGGACGAAAAATACATTGGATGTCATACCTTTTCAAAATTCTTCTTATTTTTGAAGAAATGCTTCCAGCAAACGGTAGGAAAGCCAGCTACTTGCAAGTTTCTTTTTGTGGTTCCCGCCACGGTCCAAACTGAAAAGCACGACAGATCTGTTGGTCAGTGTACCTTTCTTCTCGAATACCGTTCTCAGATGGTCCATCTCTTTAGTCAGACTTTCAGCGTCTGAAATGGCAAAAGCTCTTTTTGTCAGCGTATGCAGGACACCAGTGCGCTGGTAAGGTGGATGACAACTTGTTGCATGCAAGTAGCGGTCCGTGTGCGTGGGCTTTCTGTAAACACTACGTCCCAATGTTCCGTCACCCTTTCTGTACACCATGACATCTAAAAATGGAAGCTTTCCATCTCTCTCCACCTCCATAGTGAACTTAATGCTGGGATGGAGGCAATTAAAATGGTCCAGAAAACGGTTCAGAGCATCTCTACCATGTGGACATACCATGAAAGTATCGTCAACTTACGGTGCATAACATGCAATGTCTCAGATACAGAATAATAGGAGTCCGTTAATTTTATCTCTTATTTGATTTTCGTCTTTAAATGGAATATAGTAAAGGCGTAGTGCCTAATGTCACTTTGCACATGCATAATATTGAAATTGATGATGTTTCACTGAGTACCGTCACTTCGCAGTAACCTACTTTATCACACTGAATGGAAAACAGATTTTTCGAAGTTTCTCAGCACTATTCACATAATTATTTACTGACAAGCCGCTATCATGAGTTAATCTACAAAACCTAGGTAAGTATATGTTACACAAAAGCTTACAATAACAAAATCTTCGTAAGGACAAACTAGTATTAACGATGAAATTTCAATGTTCAAATGTTTGTAAACCTATTGGAACATACTTCTGTGGTCATCAGTACCTAGACGTACAAACTACTTAAACTAACTTACGCTAAGGACAACCAACACTCTCATTACCTTTGATGTTGGCTTTTCTTTACTCCCATGGCCTTCGTTATGGTATTGTTGTAAAAGAGAAAAGTCTGGTTGTACTTATTTCATTGTTCGCGATGTAATGATTACACTTTATTGACAACCATTGAATGGTTTCATCGTGGGTTTCAGAAACACCCAACCGCTTTTCACGTGTGTGAACTACATTTAGAAAATCTATGCCTCTCAAATAGACAAATGTATGTGGCTTTGCTGACGATTAGGAAGACCCTTTTATTCGTGCATACATGAGACGCAAAATAGAAAATACTGTTTACTCAAAAGCACGTCAATAAGAGGATTATAATAACAAACATATTTTCTCAGGCATTGTAACGCGGGCTGGGCACAGCTAGTTATACTTCTATGAAAGTAATAAAGACTCAAAATGTATTAAAAAACAAAAAGGTGACAATATTTGTATGTACCCGCTACCTTTTACTATACATTACTTTTTAAATTGTTTTATTTATATTCGTCACAGAACCGAATTGAGGACCAAGTTTCCATGGTCACGAAACGAGTCAGCACATTTCCAGATCGCAATATACTCTCTGTATTATATACTTCCTAAATGCTGCAAAAACTATCTTTTCATATTTAACTACACAAATAGTAGCAAAATACAGAGCGGTTGGTACATCTTTATGCCTTCGCAGTGAAACAGTACGCTTTTATAGCAGAAACGTTGCTACGCAAAGCATTAAATATGAGATGCCTTTGACTATCGATAAATAGTTTCCTTTGATTTCTTTCAAAAAGTACACGAAACTTCTCATTTTCTGAGATTGTCAATAATTATTTGATTATTCACTGAAACAACTTACTTTCACACCACGTACTCCGTAACAGATGTGGCCACAACGAGGCTCACGAGCCACGTGCAGTCTCTTATTTCAATGCCGAATCGCTTTAGAAATAAAGAATACATATAAATTACCACAGTTCATACCCTGAATTCCTACGTGTCGACAACATTGTTCCCATAGATTATTTACAATCTAAATATTTTCAGTGTCAGTGTCCACATCTTTTGCAGGTTGTATTAAAAATTTAGAGACATCCTTTGCTCAAATGATATGCCAAAACAGTTCAAATCTATCGTGCGGAGAGAAAGAAAAGGTGTAGGGTAGGGGGGGGGGGGTGGAGCAACGACAACCTTCCTAATTATGTCTAGGTATTGTCTAGTGAGGTAACTGTGCTCTCAACAGGTGTCCCCGAGTACTGGATTCAATCAAGCAATTTACTCAAGAGAAAGGAATCTCTAAACTTGATGAGCCACAGTGATTGTTAGATGTAGTATTTTTCTTTAACCGATGTTCAACATTTCCTAACACTAATCATACCATTACGATGAAGAAACTCATTTCTTATTTACCGCAGTCTGTATTTAATTTTCAGAATTAAGGCTTTAGGAAATGACTTGAGTCTTAAACTTGCGCTTGTTTCATATTTCGTTACCTAAATCCTAAGTAGACGTGAAAATTGAAAGTAAAAATTCCGTCATTGCTGAAGACAATGATGTTATATCGTAAAATCCTTTTCTTTGGTAGTGTTTTGGAGCATAGCTGTCCCGTTCCTCCGCATGTAATGCGCATTCAACAGCTGTAACGTAGGAGCTACTGGAACTTAGAAACAACGGAATAAAGGTTCCCAAATGTTGCGGTTCATCATCGGTTGAATTCTGGGAAACGACGCCAGAAGAAAAGTATGCTGTTATTAGACAGCGTGGCAAGATATTAATCTCTCCTTTTAGGGGCACTTATGTGGGAAGCACAGTAGTCACAACTCTAGTCTACAGGATGTAAATACAGCTTTGTCCATTAGAAATGAGTTCCCAATTATCAGAGAAATTTCAAACAGCTTACAGCACATGTAAACTATCGAAATGACATACAGTAAAATAATGTAACTACCGACATTTGGCCCACTTTAGGTTACAGTAGTAACACTAAAAGTGGGCCTATGCGATCGCCTTTTGACAGCTCGAAATTTAAATGAAAGTAACGGCTTAACCGTACATCTGATACGAAAACTGAATAAAGAAATTTGTAGAGGAGAAAATTCTCTACAACTTTGCTCTCTTATTTATTTATTTTTGTATCGGTTTAGAGATATTTGTATAAGTAACAGCGATTTGACACCACCTCTTGATTTTACATATACCAGGCGTTATGAAATGTCACGTGACATTCCTCGGCCAGAATTGTCTCTGGCATATGCCATCTTGCTTCGTGTATTTTATGATTTTCTTATTATAACTAACGCTTTATCATTGCAAAGCAGTGGCGCACTGAAGAATTAACAAAAGCACGTCGTTCATAGTACGATGAATTATAACCTAGTCGTAGTTCGAAATCCGCCGTTAATTTTTTTTTTTTTTTTTTGCCGCCATGGAACCTAAATGGTTTCCGGCACTCTAATTAATTAAATACTCCTATGTTCTTCAATGTTTAGAGTTCTGCAGATGTAAGAGTGCTTCCTCTAAAATGTGCGTTTGTTGTGTTTCGTGAACATGCCGTGAAATACGTAACAACGAATTGAACATTGGCTATCTGAAGCATTAGCACAAAAATGGGGACGAAACTGTGATAATTAATATTCTAAACAACGTGCAGATACTGGTAGTTGCATGTACAAATTGAGTCCTAGATTTCTGTGACAACTGTCATTCCTTAATGAAATGCAAGATAAGTGTATACATTGCAACAAATTGCCTGTTGTTTTTCCTAAGCAATTATTCACTATTAATGGAATATGTTGAAAGTCATTAATTACAATCACTGCATCTACTACACTGTTTACCTTTAGCGTGGTTTCTATAGAGGCTTTTAACGTAAATTGTATTACCTTATTGTAGTTCAGATATGTCATTGTTCATATTACTTTATTCTGCGCTAAAATAAAGAGCAAATATTCTGTTTTAAACCATGACTACGTTTTCTTTTACAGCTAAAATAACAAACGAAATAAGTGTGGTAATATTGAATTCCACAAAGCTCTAGTACTTAATCTGTATATAAAGTTACTGTTATCAATACGTTATTTACAACAGTCATTGTATAAGTATCTCCCCAGTTTGTGTAGATGTGATAAAGACGTCTGTGTTTGCAATTCGTTGGTATGTATTTAATGCCATATTCACAAAATAGAACAAATGCATAGAAAGCGCTTTTATCTTTAAACAACTCAGAATTTTGCAGGATATATTTGTGTTTAGTTAACAGGAGTGTGCAAAACTCTCTTAGCAAACAAGACGGAAAAAATACCAGCCTCGGATTTTTACTTCATATATATATATATATATATATATATATATATATATATATATATATATATATATATATATATATATCGATGCTTTGCATGTTGGTTCTGGGTTGTTCGTTGGAATTTGGCTCAGTTTTTTTTATTACTTATGGTGTTGAACCCACTTTCTTTTTCTCTCTTTTCTTTTGTACTACGGTTTCATCGGTACTTTGTGGACGTTGGTTTGTTTCGTTCTATTTTGATCGTTTCGTCGTTGCCACCGCGACCTAGCAAGTTTGGAAACACCGTCTAACAAACTAATTCGTCGCCCATCACGCTACGACGAACAGCTGCGAAAGTAATCCGTAATTCTCGTACCATCGATGGCAGGTGTTAACTGCTAACATGACATATGTAGACATTAGATTATAATTCATTGTCTTAAGAACGAAGTGCTTTTGATAATTTTCAGTGTGCCATTGCTTTGAAATGACAACGCTAGAGTTATAATAAGATCATCCAATACAGAAAGGAAGATGGTGTATTCAAAATAGAGTTTCGGACGAGGGATGTGACGTGACTGATTTCCGAACACCTACTGTACGCTGTGTTCCATCCCGGCTGTAGTCACTCGTCCGAACGCCAAATGTACGCTACGTTCCTTTCAGGCTATAGTCATTCGTGGCCGAGGTGACTGAGGCGCTCCAGTCACGGTCAGCACGGCCACTACGGTCGGGGGTTCGAATCCCCCCTCGGGCATGGATATTTGTGCCGTCCTAGTTCGTAAGTAGTTCATAAGTAGTCTGTAAGTTTAGGGACTGATGACCCCGTAGTTAAGTCCCATAGGCTTAACAAACATTTGAACATTTTATAGTCATTCGTAACCAGTACATGCAAAGAAAATAAACTTTGAAAAAACTACCGAGGCAAGACAGGTGATAATATTTTAACGGAAAAATATAATGAAAATGTGGGAGAGATATTAAAGTAATAGTTTAAAGAGATAAAAGTTCAAAAGAGAGTATGTTTGTCAAAGTTAAACTCAAATATAAAATAATTTTTGCTGTTTGTTAAGATACGATCAGAAAAAATAATATGTGTTGGGTGCATAGATATTATCACAATAGTAGAATCGTAATCGTATCACCGATATTTTTTTATTACTTACGTTTTCGTTATTTTTGTCCTAAATGTTTGCAAAAAATCATAAAACTATAAGAAACTCTAAAGTGGGCCGTAAAACACGCCAGTGCGATTTTTTTTTTTTTTTTTTTTTTTTTTTTTTTTTTTTGTTTAATGAAAGTTAAATAATGTTACTTTTCAAAAAGTGTTTCTGCATCGATGTTAACTATTAGTCTCTAAAGTATGCGGCTCCTTTTGAAACTGCTCGGTACGTTTTTGCGTTCAGAAGTACGATAAGTGGCTACCCCGATTATATTATAAAGAAACCGCCAAGTACGGAGTTTTAATCCCTACAAAGTGAGGGCTACAGAGTTCTGTTTCTGGCGTGAATGTGGCCAACTATAAATGCGTGCCTGAGCGCAGGCGAATGTGCCGTCAAGAGATCCGATAGCGTCAGACGTGACGTCATTATGGGTGTGCACGATGTTTCAAAGACGAAAGAGGCATTCCATAGAGCAGAAGGAAAAAAGGAAGTTTAGGGTTTAACGTCCCATCGACAGCTTTGTCATTAGAGACGGAGCTAACGCTCGGGGTTTAGGGTAAGGGTGGGAAAGGAAATCGCCCGTGCCCTTTGAAAGGAACCATCCCGGCGTTTGCCTAGGGTGATTTAGAGAAATCACGGATAACCTAAATCTGGATGGTTAAAGTGGAGTTGAACCAACGTCCTCCCGAATGCGAATCCAGTGCGTTACCACTGCGCCACCCCGCTCGATCACAAATCAAAGCACCATAAAACTGAGTCAGTCGGTACATGGCATTTTCGTCGTCGATACAGCGTGTGTAAATCATAATGACGTCACGTATGACGCTATAGGATTATATTAGATTAGATTTTCGTTCCGTAGATCCATGTTGAGGAGATACTTGTGGATGTGGAACATGTCAAGAAACATATAATACAGATACATACATTTTAAGTTCTTTTGTAGCTGATAATATAATAATAATAATATAGTGTGAGTACATGCATCATTTGGTACAACTTAGGAATTCACTAATGGAGTAGGAGTTGGCCATTAGAAAGTCTTTTAGGTTCCTCTTAAACTGATCTTTATTTGTAGCTAATTTTTTTATACTTGATGGTAAATTATTGAAAATGTGTGTTCCTGAGTAGTGGACCCCTTTTTGAACTAAAGTAAGTGCTTTTAAGTCCTTCTGAAGATCATTTTTATTCCTAGTGTTGTATGTATGACCTGAGCTGTTTGATATACTCTGATGGCGGCACATAATTTTTTCGCCCAGACCTGTATTTATCTTTGGCCACGTGATGTAAAACGGTTGAGTCACCGGCACCGTTGCACTCAATAAGTAAAGAATCGGAAACGCCAGATTCTTTACTTCAGGCTTACCAATCAGTGTGTCAAACAAGTCATGCGCCGAGGGATCCAACGAAGTCATAGATCAACGTTGAGAAATAGTGATTGCAACATCAGTTAATATTTAAGAGTATGATGACTACACTGTAGTGCTGAAAAGCATAGGGGCAACCGTAAGTCCACAAACAAATAAACTGCAATAAATCTGACTTGGACAAGATGGAAAGAGAAGGATACAGGCCTGCATTTTTAACGCACTGAAAGCCTACTACCAGCTGTCTTGCAAAGATGTCCGAAGGACATCGTTTTTAGTTTTCGCTGCGCGGGGATGTCCGTAGTAGTCTGAGGCGCCATGTTACGGATAGCGGGGCCGTTCCTGGCATGGGTGTGTGTGTCCTTCATAGGTGAAGTTAGCTTAAGCAGTGTGTAAGTATAGGGAGCGATGACCTCAGTCGTTTGGTCCATTAGGAAAAAACGCAAATTTAAAAAATGTTGAAATCATTGTAAACGTACTGGACTGATAGGGTCATCAGTCCCTCGACTTACAAACTACTTAAACTAACTTACAGTAATGACAACATACACACCCATGCCCGAGGGAGAACTCGATCTCCGGCGGAAACAAGCAACTTTCACATTCAACTTTTTGCGTTTCGACAATGTAATAGTAGCCTGTGTAAAGTCGAGTTGATCTTGGAAAAGAGTGTCTGATGTCGAACTTGCGTGCACTCATGCTGAAAATTTACATCCAGCAGGAAACGTGAGGTCTTTCCATGGTTGGGAAATCAAATTAGCGTAACGGAATGTTATTGTTACAATGATTTCTAGCAGGTGTATTTCGATAGAGGTAAGGAACATCTATATATTAGAGAAACTCGCTTTAAATGACCTGATAACGGCATACAGTGTAATTAAGCCATGTGTAGAGTACTGTACTGAAGGAAAATTTTGATTCCATAATTTTGACCCTTTAGCTATGGTCGTAATTTACCTTCGAAGTTGCTGTATTTGTACGTATTTGAAGCTATCAGTGTGAAACAATTTGAACACATATTTTATTGACTTGCCTATTTATTGTACGTAATGCCAAATATTTTGCTTAGCCACCCATTCTGCCATAATTGAATATTTAGGTACTGCGACTCAGAGTTGGAGAAATTGTGGCGGTGCTAATGTTCAAAAGTTTTTAAGTCTGCGGTACTTAACTAATGAGGTTATTAGTCCTTTGGCTTACAAAATACTAAAACTAACTTCATCTAGCCTAAGGACAATACACACACACACACAGTCAGTTGTGGTGGTGAGTCATAACTTGATTACATCGAATGATGTATAATTTGCCACGAAAAAATATGAAATTTGAGTAGTTCGACATATAAATCAATTTTGATATTGCATTTCTGTTTGTGATACAAGTCCGTTGTAGTTTCGGTGGTTTTTATTCAGCGAAAAGCGTTGGGGAACATATAATTAAGCAAAATTACTTACAGACTGACTATATTAAAACTTAACTACGTATATTATTTGCACATAATAAGGGAAAGTCAATAATTAAAACAATTGGTTTACAAACCATCTTTATTGATATGCAGAACTGTTCCAACAAGAATATTACATTTTGTTGACAAATATTATGGATAATAAAATTCCAAATAGCTGCAAAAATGTGGTGGCAGAGTTTGGTTCTATATACACCTTCACCTCTTTTCGACACCCCGTTTGAAAGTAATTATAGTAATAAAAATGAAATTCAGATGTTCATCACCTGATACAGGCTCGTTACTTAATGTGTCAACATAAAATACACTTCTGGAACAAAGTGATAAACTACCTTTGGAAGTAGAACAAAGTTGTCATCTGTTTCATGTTAGTTACTGCATTCGAAACGTGTTCTTTTTACGTCAACATACATAAAAAGAGCATTGGGTAGTAAAGTGAAATTGTTAGTAACACTTTTGTAACATTGTGATACTTCAGTTTTTTCACATTCTGGAAGCTATCCAAAATGCATATGTTTCTTAAAAGTTACATTCTGTGTACTCTCAGCCGATTGATCGTTTGTCCAATGAAGCCTCTATTGAAACGTACGAGGCAGGTCACTCTCAGCGAATCAGTCATAGACGAAGGTTTCTGGATGGCGACTGTAACAGAAAACTGAAATTAATGTCTGTTCAACCGTAAAATATAAGAAAATAAAGAAACAACATAATTGGCATGCTTTGTCAAATTAATCATTCTAATTTGAAAAACTCAAAACTGATTGACACAGAGAAAATGTTATTTCCGAATTATCGTTTCCGAAGAGCAATGAAAGATGAGGCACCAAATATCCTATTTTATCAGTGTTTGATTGTAAAAACTAAGCTTTGCAGCTTTCCGCAAAAGTAACTGCTTCTGAAACGTTTTTGGTAATTTCGTGCTATCATTGGTAGGCATCTATGGAAACTAAAAAAAACATTTATCTTTAAAAATTACTTTTAATTTTGCACTGGTTTTCAAGAAAAGTGTGCATGTATGCCTGAAGGAAAATCGTTTGGGTTACATCTATAAACACTTACACTACACCTCTTATTACACTGACGAGTTGTGGGAAGGAACTTTGGTATCCAACATTTGTGGAAAAGCTAAATGATCGTAAATTAAGCGCTACGTATACCATCAAACAAAACAACTCATGCCTTTGTTATAGGATACAAAGTCTCAGAAATACTAATGTTGAGCATGTTTTAATTAAGCAAGATACAAAAGCCAATAGCGTGGAACAAACTGGACAAAATCTGTCATGAACAGTTTTTTTTTTCAGCTCAAGTGTTCCATATATCCCGTTTAGATTTATATAAAACTAAAATGTATCTTATTCAAATTAAGTAAATTGAGATATCATAAACAGTAACGCTAACGTAGCACTGAAATAACTAGTGACATTAAGGTTGTTCCAACTATAGACATCAAAGGAACTGAATTGATGGCAACGCCACCGTGGAAAGCAGATATTTTCACACTAGTGACTAGACGGAGAAGCGGCACTCAGTGCAATGCAGTAACAACGGGTGAAACAGGTTACGTGATAGGGTATGTGTACCAGTTATCGGCATCTTAAGGAGATTCTCATGAAATATCATGTGTAAGTCCTATTTAATGCTATAATATTCGTTATAACTTATTGCGCCATGCCACATAAATCTATCTTGTATCGTTTGGATATGCGCAAGTACTTGTAATAACAATCAGTTCAATTAAAATAAATACATTTATAAGATACATCTTGCGTACCAGCGATCGGCAGTGCAAAATATGTCGATACCCTATATTTGCCATCAATCGTACTTTTTCTCACCATTGTGACGTACATTTTTATTCATAGATGACTTAACTACCCAAGTGTACATTTAAAATTACGCATTTAATGGGTAAATGCCGATTACTCCGACACTGCCGATTAATGGTACACTTACCCTACCAACAATGACTGTAGTCTTAATTTAGTAGCAGAATTACGTAAGTTATCATTCTTTTTGTAAAGAAAAATTCGTAACGACTGTTTTTGTCGAATATTTTGCAAGTTGGCAGTTCAGATTGTGAAGTGGAATCGGTAAGAAGCTGTCACAGCTAAACTAAGATGGGGAAGACCTCATATTCTGATCGTTCAGTATTACGAAGGATGGCTGAAAAAAACCGCCTGCAATCTGAGAAATCAGTTACTCGTGAGTGGTTCCAGCACTACATGTGTTAGGTAGCTTACAACACTGATTACAACAATATGCGTAACAGGATGCAAATCACTCTAATGAGGAGGGGCCTGGTAGAGGTGTGACATACAGTTGTTTTGTGTCAGTAGAACTATATGTGTTGAAATGCTAATCAGAAAGGTTTTGAAAAATGCGAAAGAACTTTAGTGAGAGGATAACGGATGACAACTATCAAGTATTCAAATAATATGACCGTACTACTGAAAACTGAAGAAGTCCATGAAATGATGGAGAATATTTTAAGGGTGGATAATGAGTTTGGAATGAAACTAAACATTGTTAAGACAATAGGGGTCAATATCGGGAAAGAAGGAGACACGATCAGTATCACTAGCTGAAAGAGTATTAGAACAGATTCATTCAATCCATTATTTGGGAATCTTTATAACTTCCATTAGAGTTGTACAACTGAATTGAGACTCAGAACAGACATGGGAAAGCTTTCGGAAGTGATTGGTTTGATGAAAGTCGAAAACACACATGAAAAATTACAGAATTATATATACTGGAACAAATTGTAAGTAACCAAATCAACACTTAAATTTATAATCTCTGTATCTACCTACATTAATAAGAGTTTTATGCGTTTAGTAGCAAAAAACCATTGTTCCACATGAAGATAAGAGTGTAAACTCTCGAAACGCGTCGTGGGAGAAATAAAAATAAGTGGCTGATGCAGATAATTGATTTTATTTGAACTTTTATTTATCAATCCCGCGCTGCTCTGCAGAATCAGCAAAGAAGGGAACAGTGGAGAACGCTGTTAATGAAAAGGGGGCAGGATTGCAGGACTTATGGTAAGACATCAGCGAATCACCTCAATCTAACTGGTGCGAACTGTGGACGGTGAAAAGTAAGGGAAGGACGTAACTGTGGACGTAGAGTACATGTGCTTCTATGAGATGAAAACGTAGTCCGAGGAAAAATAGTGGAGCGTTACATCAAACCAGCCATAATAGTGATGACTGAAAAGAACGTTTGGGGAGAGAAAGGGGGAGGGACGAAAGATTGGTATCTCATACTAACACGCACTAATAGGTGTTCAGTTGCTTTGGGTTCGCTTCTCTATCTTCTCCTGCAACAGAGTTGACTTCAGTAGTAAGTAGATTTTTAGCGGAAGGTGTTTCATGTGTCTGTATTTTCGGACATATTCGGAAGAACAGACGTTACTAAACGACGCTGAAGCTCTTGTAAATGTAGAGTTTAATGCGCGTTTTTTAATCTGAGCTGTTCGTAGTTGTTGTAATCATACAACATGGCACATCAAAGCCGGCACCTCCTGCTTAACAAACAGTTGCGCTAAACGTCTGCGGCACTCCAGACACGCAGACGTAACGCACCGGCAGGTACTACACAACGATATACGTGTCCCGACCCAAACTCTGGTACACCCTCCTTCTAAAACCATTGTACTCCGTCCCTCGCAGCAGGCCCTGAATTCCCTCCAGAAGTCTGGTTCTTCAGTGCATTTAAATAAGCCTTAAGCCTCGACAAAATTGTTTACGCCGGCCGCGGTGGCCGAGGGGACTGAGGCGCGCCAGTCACGGTCTGCACAGCCACTACAGTTAGGGGCTCGAATCCCATGGATATTTGTGCCGTCCTTATGTTAGCTAGTTCATAAGTAGTTTGTAAGTTTAGAGACTGATGACCCCATAGTTAAGTCCCATAAGCAATAATAATAAAAAAAAAAAAAAAAAAAAAAAAAAAAAAATGTTGTTGAATCTTCCGGGTTATGTGGTCGTGGTCGAAGAAACGTATCTGTTCCTGACGTTTCGTCCAGCGCAGCTCTGGACGAAACGTCAGGAACAGATACGTTTCTTCGACCACGACCACATAACCCGGAAGATTCAACAGCAATTATTTCAGCCGGTCGTAAAAGCCTTCACTGCATGAATAAAAAAGTTGTTTACAATTAAGAATTGTGGCCGGAAGGACAGGCACCTCGCCGAGGTTTTAATGCTTATTTCATTGCGAACGTACACAAGGACCAGAGTCGTGGCGGAAACACAGGGCGAGATATTGAGTACAATGGTCGAAGTAGGGGGATGTACCAGAGTTTGGGTATGTGCTTATGTAGTCCCTGCCGATGTGTTACGTCTGCGTGCCTGCGACCCCGCCACAAATATTCGTATGTCCACGTTGTATGGTTGCAGCACTTACGAGCAGCCGAGTCTCTAAAACCCAAGTTAAAATCTAGATTTTATTCTACTTTAGCGTGTTTAACTCCAATAGTTTATATTTCAAGGAAGACTGGATAACTAACCTTGATGGGGCTGCCGTCATTCCGACCCCACGTTTTCTCCAGCTCTGCGAAATTGCCGGGAAGGTTTCTCCTGGGACTGAGGTTGTATTGACTGTCCGCCTGTGGTGCGGCGTAGCCTCGAGGGCTGCGCCCGGGCGAATCTCCGCGAGCGGCAGAGTGGCGAGGCTCAGTCTGCATCACATCCCCTGCCGTGTCGCCTACACTGGGGAGTTCCTGGACTGCAGAGGACGCCGGCCGCTGGCTGTCAGCAGTAACTCCCACGTTGCACGTAAGGTGCACTGGCGCGGCTGGCGACACCCCAGGGGTCAGCCGCATCGCCTTTGCAGCGCGCGTGCCGTCCTGTGTTTCATGTCCGCCAGAATTGTGCAGCTCCGTCCCATTAATGTTATGAGACTGGGCACTGTGGACAGTTGGCTGCAAACAGAGTAACTTCCATAAATAACATGTAGAACTGAGATAAATTACTTATCGTTACATAGCTCTTAACACTTAATCACTATACCAGTATATATAAATCAATTGCTCCGTGTTAGTCTCGCAAAAACTATGAAATGACTTAACCGACTTAAAAAACATTTTTGTTTTGTATGTTTTTATACATGGGTGGTATATATGGCTAACAAACGTTTTTAGAAAAAGCACCACTTTCATTTCTTTGTTGTGAGCAGAGACCACAGCTTTAAGAAAAATAAATCGTATCAATGGATTTGTTTATAAATAACAATACTGCTACCAGTCACGATTTTTTTATTTATTTAGCACGACGCGTTTCGAGAAATAATTCCCATCTTCAAGTGCGTTTTTGTGCTGTTTTGAGTGTAAGAGTGCCTGCTTCATTCTACTGTCGTTGAGTTTTCGTCTGATCCATCTGGGGCAGCTCTCACACATGTCAAGCATCACACACAATATTTTTGCACATAAGTACATCAGTTCTCACAAAAACAAACATACATGTAAATAAACCGTTACAGAGAGATCTCTGTGACTGTTTATTTACATGTATGTTTGTTTTTGTGACAACTGATGTACTTCTGTGCAAAAATATTGTGTGTGATGTTTGACATGTGTGGGAGCTGCCACAGATGGACCAGACGAAAACTCAACGACAGCAGAATGAAGCAGGCACTCACACACTCAAAACATCATAAGTAATATGAAACACCAAGGGAAAAAAACGCACTTGAAGATGGGAATTATGTCTCGAAACGCGTCGTGCTAAATAAATAAAAAATCGTGACTGGTAGCAGTATTGTTACTTATAAACAAATCCATTTATGTCACAGTCGCAGGCTTTCAAAAAGCCCATTTTCTAATGGATAAAATCGAATAAATCGTATCAGTTTAAAAATAGACTTTAATTAAAACTTTTTAACACCTTCGATGCACTCTAAATTAATACATATAACATTACTATCGTAATGAAATCTTTTACTACAAAATTAGATTTGGTTAACAGCAATTTCAATTTGGTGAAACAGCCTATCAACAAACACACAGCTAGTAACAAACTGAACTGTGAATTCAAGAAAACTACAAAAATGACCTACTGGACGACATTTATAGCTGAACTAAAATATGAGACAGGTACAAAGAACTCAAAATGCAATTCAAGATAATAAAGAAAATACCACGCATGATGGGGAAACTTCTACGAAACCTGTTTGGGTGAATAAATCGACAAAGAAATACCTATAGTTGCGCAGTTGAAATATATTGTAAATGAATCTCCCTTATTATCATAGATAGTTTTTCGTCACCTCCCTTAAACACGCACCCAAAAGTTGGTCGCCCTAAACTAGAGCGACTTGCAGAAATTAGAGGAAATAGAGGAGAAGAATTGCTGCAAACCAATCTACGACAGAACCACTGAATTTAACATTATAAGACAGCTTGCTAAGGCAGATGGTTACCAAGAAAACGTAGTGAATAACATAATATGAAAGAAACAACGTGCGAAATCAAATATAAATGGCACGGATAATATCAAGAGGGTAATAGTTCCGTATTTTGGTAATCTATCTCAGAAAGAGGGCCAACATACTAAAACCTTTTAAAGTAGAAGCTGCTTTTATAACTAATAATACGTTACATCATAAATTACGAAATAACTTAAACCAAAACAATGATAGATATGACAAAGCAGGGGTTTATAAGATACGGTATAGTAGTTGCAATGCCAACTTCATTGGTCAGACCGATAGATCGTTTAAAGTTAGGTACTAGGAACATATGGACGCCTTCCGACATAATAATTTTGACAAGTCCGCTGTAGCTACGCATATACGCGAAACTGGCCACCGATTAAAGTAGATTGAAGATGACCTTAAGATTTTGTATAAACAGGATAAGGGAAGAAAGTTAGATCTGCTAGAACAGCTGGAGATTACAATACACAACGCTAAAAGCGACGTTTCATTAAATGAACAAGTTGCAGGCAATAAATAAAGTTTTTTTTAAAAACTTTGTGGACCTATTATAACAAAAGTCGTTTATTTTAAATTTCAACCTCTGTCTTACTGCGCAAACGATTTCGCGACACCTGAATGTACCCACTACCTTGTAGATGATCTTTCGTATTTGAGGTCTTTGTTTTCATATGCATACGTGCACCCCACTCGTGTTGTTGACTCCGCGCATTTCACTAGTGTTATGCGCCGCCAGTACTGGGGGTCTGTTTTGAATCTTGACGAAGCAAAGTATGCTGAGGAGCTTTCTGCGGAGACAAGGTTACAAGGGAATTAACCAAGTTTTCTTTTATTACGTTTTAGATTTTTATTGTCTCGGGTTTTAAGATTCTTGTATATTTTATCTGATGATGAGGGCTTGACCCTTGAAACGCGTCATACTTTAGTGTTTTATACACGATCTATGTGGTTGAGTCTAATTGGCAAAATAATTAAGTATACAACCGCGACCTCACATCCATTATGGATATAATTAAATCTACGAGTTGCAGATTATAAGAAGGTAGTGCTTACTTGTGAGGCAGGCTGCGCGACGCAGACGTTAGGGTCGGAGGTCGCAGGCGGCAGCAGAGGTTCGGCAACAGAGTGGCGGCGCTTCCTGCGCGCAGGTGGTGGAGCGGTAGCGGCGGTGTGCGCTTGCGCGCTGTGCCTGCGTCGCGGCTCGCTGGACGACCGCCGGCTGGGGCCAGTAGGCCTGCTGTCACGGCCACGCGGCGCGATATCGCGCACGGCGCGCCGCGCGAACTCCTCGAAGTCTGCGGCGCCGCCAGTGTGCTGGCGCCAGCGCCGTACCAGCCGCGACAGCGAGCACGCCTGCGCGCCGAACTGTTGGCGCGCCCACCGGCTGGTGGCGTTGGCCACGGCAGCGCGCAGCAGCTTCTCCCTCCGGTGCCGGCAGCTCGCGCTGCGACTCCGCACCACCTCGGCCGTACACGCCTCTCCGCTAATCCTGTCCCAAACGACACACGCGGTTACATTAATATGTACTATGCATAATTGGGGTAAATTTGACAGTTGAAAATCTATACAGCGTGTAACTAAATACATAGTGATTCTTAAGGTTGCGCACAAATTTAAGGAGGTAACAGATCGGTCGAAGTACAACTGTCGATTAGGAACTTATGGTCTGGAAAACAATCCTGAGCAGTGCAAGCTTGAGAATGTCAGGATGGACAATAAATTGTTTGTGCAAACACTTAAGCAAATCAAATGCTACTCTGTTTTTTTACTTATGTTTATTATTATTATTATTTATTTTTGTAATTAGATTCCATTTTGTGGCAGCCCACCACAGAATTATAATGAAATAAAAGGTTTCAGCTTGGTAGGCGATGTGAGATGTTTATTTTATTAAATTCACAACAAATTGATTTCGTCCCTATGATGGGACGTAATCAGTGCGTGCTGTTAAAAACGAGGTACCTTAGTCAGACATTGAAATTAAGATAAAATTACATAAACCAAGAATGTTACAATTATATAATGGAACTACATACCAGAATTTCAAGTCATAATGCCTACGTGCTCTGCAAAAAAAAAAAAAAAAAAAAAAAAAAAAAAAAAAAAAAAAAAGAGTTTGTTAAGCTTATGGGACTTAACTACGGGGTTATCAGTCCCTAAACTTACAAACTACTTATCAACTACCTTATACTAAAGACGGCACAAATATCCATGCCCGAGGGGGGATTCGAACCCCCGACCGTAGTGGCCGTGTAGACCGTGACTGGAGTGCCCCGAGGGGGGATTCGAACCCCCGACCGTAGTGGCCGTGTAGACCGTGACTGGAGTGCCTCAGTCTCCTCGGCTACCGCGGCCGGCACGTGCTCTGCTTAAAACATTTTTTCGTCGTGTCATAAAATACATTTAAAAGGTCTTGCCAGTACGAGTCACAAGTATAAAACGAGGTAGTTGCTTACGTACACCTACGCAGCTTAACCTGTAGATAGCTGGTGCCTGGCGCCCTCTTTGTTTAAAATCAATTACATTGTAACATTAAAAAAAAGTTAAATCATATTAAACCCTTAAGAAGGCAACAATGTTTGCACAGTGCACGTGAGTTACTTTACATTTGACCTTCATGTTCAGTGCACACATGAGCTGGCACATTGTACGCTTGCATCTTACTAAAGCTCCATGATTAACACTGATACAATCAATTGCATAAAATAGTTTGTTTGTATACTTAGGTTCAATAAAATGTTTGGGAAAAAACTGGAAAGAGGGAAAGTGTAATACAGACCTAACTGATCTGGGATCTGGTAGAGGACTTCATTAAAAATATTTTGCAGAACTTATAATGAATCTAGATTATATTCAAGGCAATTGTACATGTATTTTCTCCGTTGGCATTGCGAGGGTTAAACAACGTATTGTTTCTTTTGTGACAACCCGAAAGAAACCAAAAGTCCGAAACCGTCAGCGCCATTATAGCACAGCTAGATGTAGAGAAAAGTACAATGCGTATCTACTGAGTAGTATGAGATGACATACCAGCAGTTCCTATCTCATGAACTGCGGCCCACTCACGGGGACTATAATCCAACCATTAGGGAGAAAATAGTAAATATGAGCGTATAGGATTAAAAGCTTAGGTAGCGTTTCTGTTTCATGCAACTCGGTCCAGATTGGTGAACAAGGTTACAAATTTCATAAATTTAAAAAAAAAAAGTTTTTCAACATTTTACAACAATGTGATAATAAGTTGTCAACGTCTGTCTTTCAAGATATGTTTTTACACTCAGATAGGCTTTCCACGAACGATATCTCGCACAGTGTGTAAATATGGCAATATGTCGTTTGTGTGTTCTTGATGGAGGTTAGTACTAAACAGTTTTATTTTCAAGATAAAACACTAATATATATTTAATTATATCAGCCGCGACGGAGTGGCCGAGCGCATTGAGGCGCTATGCTGCCTATGGTGAGTAGTTTCGGGCTTTGCCCATTTTCTTAAGCAACCTATTATAGAGAACAAATTTTGTTTTAGAGGAAGATACGTGAATATGGCAATGGTACATGGTATGTACAAGGCGTAATTACTTACATTCATATATATTTTATTTGGATACTGCGTAGGTCACGCTGTTTGTTTTAATTACTTTGGTGTAATTTATTAAGCTTTTGATCCAGACATGTATTTGTTAAGTTTTAAATATTCTTTGCTTTAATTTGTTTGTGACACTATTGCTGGTTATATGCAGCGTGACATAAACAGTTCCATTACAAATATTCGTACAATAAATTTTTAGTGTTATAAATTGCTTGTGTGTTGTATTATATTGTAATATAAGGACAAATTATAAGGATAAATTATAGTAGCCTAGCAGTATTGTCAAATTATAAGGATAAATTATAGTAGCCCAACCGTATTGTCCTTATATTACAATATAATACACACAAGCAATTTATAACACTTAAAATGGTTCGGAATGGAAACTAAAAATTTATTGTACGAATATTTGTAATGGAACTGCTTATGTTACGCTGCATATAACCAGCGATGTTGCCACAAACAAAATAAAGCAAAGAATATTTAAAACTTAACAAAAACATCTTTGGATCAAAAGTTTAATAAATTACACCAAAGTAATTAAAACAAACATCGTGACCTACGCCGTATCCAAATAAAATGTATATGAATGTAAGTAATTACGAATTGTACATACAATGAAACATTACCATATTCATGTATCTTCCTCTAATACAAACTTTGTTCTCTATAATAGGTGGCTTCAGAAAATGGGCAAAGTACGAAACTAGTCATCATTTAAAATGAAAGCAGCTTTGGTGCAATATAAAAATGACTTTCCTGCAACATAATATACATTTATACGTTAAACTATGCATTTGGGTGTCCATTTATGTGTTTATAGTTTTTCTTGAATATTTACTCACTGTTCCCCTAAACTTTTGTAAAACAGTGGAACGCACAATTAGAAGGTTTGGAACCACTGGTTATACTGTTGATGAAAAGAAGTTTTTGAATGTTTGCTCAATATCCATCAGAGATAAACCGGAGTAAGTTATTCTTTTGTTGAGTTAAATACTTCATAAAACATACGTGAAAATTACTTATGGCAATTTTCACCGTGTGATTAGTGTATCTTATATTAGATTACATAATCGAACAGATTTATAAATGAGAGTTTGGACTACAAAACATTCTCAAGAGCGCCTCTGAAAACTCTGCCACTGAGAATACTACTTTAGAAATGAGATAAACTTTATCCGGATAGGTTTTTTCCTGGTTTGTCACTTGCTTATGGTCTGGTGTCTCCTTTTTACTCAGGTATTTGGCCCGAAGATGCGACTTTAAGTCAGGAAACCGGTCGTCTTTTTTAAAAAAGTAAACAGCTGCAGCGGACCAATTTATCAATGATGTATCATCTCAGCTGTAGATGTCCGCCTACAAAGGTTTTATATTACAGAAACTTAAGAAAATTAGGATCGGACACAAACATGCGTATTTAGAAAATTAAAGACTGTTGGGAGGAGATTCAAAAGTTCACTAGGCAATGATTGACAAACAGGGAAAAGCAATGAAGTAGAAGACGAATGGATAGTCTCGAGAGTTGAAACGGAGGATTAGATATGCAAATAGACAAGGAACAGTAACAAACCTTGGGTGACACCAGATATTGTACACAATTGCTAAAGACATGACATGTAAACGTGGACAAAAATAATGAGGCATAAGGTGCAACCGAAGCGTTAAAGAAGACAGACTGGAGCGAAGGGAAAAGTCTGAAAATGAATAGTTGTATGAATAAATGCAAGGGAAGTTCACAGAGGCCCCGGCGGAGCGCATTAAGGCGCTATGCTGCAATGTACAAGGTCGTTCGCCATCGGGGGTTAGAATCCCCCCTCGGTCATGGATGTTTGTGCTGTCTTTAGTATAAGTTAGTTCATAAGTTTAGGGACTGATGACCCCGCAGTTAAGTCCTATGAGCTTCACAAAAATTTAAACATTTGCAGTTCATAGTAAATAAATTTTTGTGGAGTGTTATAGAAACAGATGAATATTACGGCTAAGTTAGAGAAGTTGTACTGCGAGAAGAATTTGACAGATTTTACAAAGAGACCTTTGACCTTTAGTGCTTGGAAGTACACGAAATCCTGCAAAAAGCACCGTAACACGTCATCATAAGAAAAACAGTCGTCGGCGTTATTTACAAGCGAAAGTCACAGTTTAATAGAGAGAAACAGAATAACGAGATATCATTACCAAAGGAGGAAATTAAAGGAAAGTCAACGGCATCATTGTATCATTACATGACGCAACACGCCCTCTTCACCTGATAGTAGCCTTCAAATTGCATATGTATTGATTAAAACAAAGTAAAAGAAATACATCATCATTATTTTATTATTTAACTTAACTTTGTGATTTACAATGCCTTTTCTGCGCGAAATCAATATCATTAGTGAAAAAAATGTTAAGACAGTGATATACGAATATCATTTGAAAATGAAGTTATGTGGATCTTAATATTTGAATACTTCAGTGAGCAAATTATTTTGAATGTGAAAACATGGCTTTAGTGAGCTGTGCACGTTGTTCTTTCCCACTTTCGTTTAACGTCATAGAAATTGAGAAACTGCTCTTTGAAGATTGATGCAAACACTGTGAGGCCTGTAGGAAGTGTGTGCATTGCGCTTTTATTACTTTAAGCACTGCGCTTTTGCCACTTTATTTAAAATGTAATGATGCACTAACGTCACTGAATCACGCATAATATCCATCCTATGGTATTCAAATGTTCAAATGTTTGTATAGTTTATGGGACTTAACTACGGGGTCATTAGTCCCTAAACTTACAAACTACTTACGAACTAAGACGGCACAAATATCCATGCCCGAGGGGGGATTCGAACCCCCGACCGTAGTGGCCGTGCAGACCGTGACTGGAGCGCCTCAGTCTCCTCGGCCACCGCGGCCGGTCCTATGGTATTGATTGATATTTTGTTACCGTGTTTCTCTGTATAAAAATGTCACTTGTGGTAAAATTCAATGTTTCGCAAGAAAAAGACAGAAACCACACCATTATGGCTAAGTGATTCTTTAAAAACATGATTATTTGTGGTGCCGAGAACAAAAATATCCCATCTGAGATCCAAACAAGTACCTAAAGCTGACAACGTGCAAGTAAAGTTTATGAGAAACTTGGGGAGAAAACAACTCATCCATCTCACGTAAGCGAAAAGAGCCTTAGACTACAAATAATTTAATTCGAATGGTGAAGGAGACCAGCCGCGACTGGCCTATTACCGAAACATCATTTCAGCAAGTTATGTGTTGCAAAATACTGAATTTTTATACAAAATAACGCTTAACTGGTGGAATCAAAACTCGATGAAGTTTAGTTTAGTTTCGGAGTAATGTAAAAACACGATTTACATTAAATAGGGCTAAATTATTTTATGTGGCTTCTTCCGTCACTTGTTGATAAAAAAATTCCATACTTCGGGTTAAAACAAATAAATTTTTTTGTTTTACTGATTTTTTTCTCGTCAAACTAATTTGGGGCTTATTAGGCCATCATGCGTTGTTTCCTGATGGTGGGCTTAAATACATTTACAAATTTTGTATGTATTGAAAGCTCGAAGGGAATGTAATATTAGAAGTTCTGAAACTAGTGGGGATAATATACTGGGAGTCAAAGCGCGTCTCCAACTTCTTACAGAAGCAAGCCTGCAGCCCCTAACACTCAATGGCGTGAAAGGACAGCAGCAACATAGATATTAGTCGATCGCAGATCGTTACTCATTTTACACTCTGGGCAAGCATTACAGTAAGCTAAGTCGAAAATTTGTAAATGCATTACAATACAGGAAATAAAATACAATCTGTGGATTGCCAATAATTTTCTTCTCTCAGAGAAGCAGAGGATTGTCAAGAGCTGCTACAAACTGAGTACATATTGTCTCGGAAAATTCGATATGAAAACTTCGCCAGCTGCCAATAAGTGTTGGTATCTGATGCAGTTCATTAATATTGGGCGAATCTGTGGTTTTATCACACATCTTTTGGCCCACCTGGTGCGTCTTCACTATCTGAGAAGTGTACCGTGGTGGATGCTATCGGTCACACATTCTTAGAACTAAAAACATTTCTGATGACGCTCCATATGATCTTCTTCATGGCTCGACAATTTTGTACATAATCCTTTTTTATGGCCATTAGACTAAGGCAAGGCATTTTTCTGTGTTTAAAATTGATTTCCTAATGCTTCAGCTATCAGAAGCTATAACGAATATGTAGTCTACCCAGTTCTCAGTGTTTCTATTATCATATCTGCAGCATTAAGATACGAGAAGCAGGCATGTCCCTTGCGCCAGTCTGATGACCATGAAAAAGGATTCTGTATCAAAGTTGGACGAATGTAAGACACAATCAATTGTCTTCACGAATTTATGCCTAACAGGATCTAAAGTGTTATACTTTACGATAAATATTCAACAGAAAGACTACAGAAGGTTCACTGAACAATGTTTAGTAAAACCACACATTTTCAAACATTCACTAATTCTATCAGAGAATAACACTTCAGGATTATGCAGTGACGATGCTTCACGTTGACCTGTCTCAGTACTACTTATTGCTTCTTCGTTTATTAAATGACATTTATTTAAATGTGGGCACGTAGAACGAAATGCCTGCTAAGAAAACTGAATAGTATCAGATCACAAAGTTACTTGCGAGCTTATGGAGCACATCACGGCCAAAATAAGTTACATCTACACTCTGGAAGCCTCATTAAGGTGTATGTTCGCCATTTACGGGACAATCAAGTGCCAGGCTCGTCAATGTTTACAAACACATAAACTGCGGTGCTAGGATACCGAACATACTGAAATTTGTCAGGCTGATTGCTATAGTCCAAGACTATTTCTCAACTTGGAGATTTTCGAGTATTATCGATTCGATCTCAACGACAGTTAAATGTTACCTCAGATGAGAATGCTGTGTCAATAACACGAAGGAAGACCACTAAATAACACATATATATTCTGTGGACGTTCTTCCACATGAAAATGTACAAATCCATTACAGTTATATATTCATTGGACTTGATACTTTCTTATAACACAGCAATGATACCAAATTATTATCAATACATCAATGTATGTCCTAGCACGTGTCTAGGATAGCTTCATGCATGAAAACTGCTTTAGGTTTTCTTGGAGAGCCGAAACAATATTACACATATACTTGAATTAATTCCTTATATAAAATATTATGGTATAATACAGAAAAAGTCATTGTAACGCTCGCAATAAACACGTATTTTTCGTAACACGTATTAACGGCGAAGGATCGAAGGATCATCTTAAGAATTTACGTATCGGTAAATAGGATCTATAAACAGAAAGCTTATTTTAGAACACTAGTAGCAATAGCAATACAGTTTCAGTAACGTGTAAAAAGAAAATGAATATTACGATTTAATCTCCCTTCCACATTATCGTCGTTAGCAACGGAGTACCAGCTCAGACTGTTTTTGTTAAAGGAACCATCCCGATATATTCCTGAAGCAATTTAGCGAAATCTCCCGGAATTCAAGTCCATTATGCTAGCCACAACATCGACTCACTCGGTGAATAAAGTGTATTTTACAAACACGACAAAATTGTTGAAAAAATTATGTAAATTCTTGTTGGCATTTGAGAAATACTTTTTAAACTAACATATTCGTGTTTAAATACGGCCCTAAACTTTATAACATTCAATAACACTCCAATTTTGCAAGTGGAGCTAAGTATTGAATTAATTTTGAGTTAGGTTTAACAGAAACATTTAAAATATACAATTAATCTGGCAGAAGACTTCATTAAAAAATCAGAATTTTTCAGAATTTTAAAATACAATGTACCTAAGTAGTTTGCGATATTTACAAGTGAGGCAGTTACCGCCGCCTCCCTCTCCCGAAACAAAAAGAAACCTCCCCTGCGAGTTTTAATGTTGTAAGAACCAACGTTTGATCAAAAACAAACACCCGAACCAGAAGAAACTAAAATAACCGTCTATTAACAGGCTGAAACACTACTTCCATTGTCATTTGTAGTATCCCATTATCGGTGTTAGGTCGCGTACGAAACTGACCTTGGACTTCTACGGTGTGCGACTCGTGATCCAAACTATGAGCAGGGTTTGGCAATTTATTAAATAAACACAAATTACTCTTGGCACTGATACACTTATCAAGCAGTATCAGTGGTCGTCAGTACCACACTGAGGCGCTAGATAAAACGCAGAAAGTCACCACTATTCCAATTGTAACATATTTCCTGCATCTATCTACTACGATTCCACGATTTCGGAATCCCACCACAAAACTGAAAACTTGGAACCACAAACAGTCGATGCACTACGCCGCTAACGGATACCTCTCAACTTCATCAGAAATTTTCACAGAGAAAAGGGGTTAACAGCTCTAATGAATTCATCTTGAGGTTTGAAAAGCCCTTCAATCTCCGTGTTTGCTTACAAATAAATTTGCTTTTTAGGTATGGTCCGCCTTGAGCAAATACAATTGTTTTTAGTTTCTTCCAGACATGTTTCGCTGGCGTTGCAGCATCATCAGTGGGATATTTATTTTTTATTGTCTTAATACCACATGTAGTTGTGTTTGTCGTCCTTTAATTCACAAAACATCACTGTGAATTAAAGAACCACAAACAAAACTACATGTGGTATTAAGACAGTAAAAAATAAATATCCCACTGATGATGCTGCAACGCCAGCGAAATAAGTCTGGGAGAAACTAAAAACAATTGTGTTTGCTCAAGGCGGACCATACCTAAAAAGCAAATTTAGCTCTAATGAAAATTAGAGTTCCACTTAAAACCAGTATGAAGCACTGTGAAGCCACCTCTTCTGCTAACATCACTACTATCCCACACGAGTTCACTGCCGAAGAGTTAGCTGCACACGCAAAAAGCAGCAACACTTACCTTCGCATCTTGTAGACCAAATTCTCATGGTGTCCGAGATGCGACATGTCGAGGAGGCGACTTGATCGTTCCACAGTCGAAGGATAACTGACCGTCACTGCTTCAGAATTTCACAAACTGGGCCAGAACCCTGAGATGCAAAACTGTTGGCTAATGACCCCCCTCTCCACCCCTTTCTCAAGTAACGCCACCAAGCTAGCCCTACAAGGTCATTGGCAGACTACCTGCGAGCACCGGCCGATGGCGATTAACCAACCTACCCGGCTGAGGCGCGCATTGTTCGTCTCCACTGCGGGCCGGATTACGCGCATTCGGGAAACCCAGTCCCTTGTCACATCTGCCGGCATTCGTAGCTAGCATAAACAGCATCAGTTTTTGTCACGGAAACACACTTTATGTTCACTCTTCCATCACTGACAAACATGCGTTTCAGAATTTGAGCCGGCCGCGGTGGCCGAGGGGACTGAGGCGCTCCAGTCACGGTCTGCACGGCCACTACGGTCGGGGGTTCGAATCCCCCCTCGGGGATGGATATTTGTGCCGTCCTTAGTCTTAGCTAGTTCATAAGTAGTTTGTAAGCTTAGGGACTGATGACCCCGTAGTTAAGTCCCATAAGTTCTACAAACATTTGAACATTTTCAGAATTTGACCATCCAAAGCACCAAACACAAATGAACAAAATTTTCTTCACATATGATAATCGGACCTTCGAAATTCCGTTCCTTAAACCCTTCACAAAATTTTTTTCGGAGGATATGTAGTTTGCCATCCGTTAATGTGTGAACACAAATTTTTCGGTGGTACCATATTTCTATGTTCAGATGTTTGTAAAGCTAAGGAACCAAGCTGCTGAGGTTATCAGTCGCTAGACTTACAAACTACCTAAACTAACTTAACCTAAGAATAATAGACACCCATAGCTGAGGGAGTACTCGACCCTCTGATGCTGAGCGTCCGTGCAATCCTTGGCAAGGGGCCTCAGACAGCGAGATCGTTCCTTCGCGGCCTTTTCTGTATTACAACTCGTCCAACAAAAAAATTCTTAAAGATATATGGATGAAGCAAGTAAACCGCGTTTTCATAAATGACGATTTTAAAAAATGTTCAAATGTTTGTAAATCTATGGGACTTCTTTGATCATTACTCCCTAGGCTAACAAACTACTTAAACTCAGTTAAACTAACCTAAAGATAACACATACACACACACTCTCTCTCACTCACTCACTCACACACACACACACACACACACACACACACACACACACACACACAAATGCCGGAGGGAGAATTCGAACCTCCGACAGCGAGCAACCGCGTGCTCCGCAGCAAGGTTGCTCAGACCGCTTGGTCACTCCGCTGCTGCAGGATGCTTTTATTAATGAACTGCAGCCGAATATCTTTTAGTGAAAAGAAAGGAAAGAAGCTTTGGTTTCAACTACCATCGACAGCGTGGTCATTAGAGATGGAGGTCATGCGCGGAGTTTTGGGCTACAATATGAAATGAAATTAGTCATCCCGTTTCGAAGGAACCATCCTGTCGTTTGCCTGGTGTGAGTTTGGAAAATCACGGAAGACCTAAATCTGGATGCCCTGAGGTGGATTTGAAGCACCGTGCTCCCGAATATGATTCGAGTATGTTACCACTGCGCCACATCGCTCAGTTGTTTTTAGTGCCGGCCGCGGTGGCCGAGGTGACTGAGGCGCTCCAGTCACGGTCAGCACGGCCACTACGGCTGGGGGTTCGAATCCCCCCTCGGGCATGGATATTTGTGCCGTCCTAGTTCGTAAGTAGTTCATAAGTAGTTTGTAAGTTTAGGGACTGATGACCCCGTAGTTAAGTCCCATAAGCTTAACAAACATTTGAACATTTTGATTTGTTTTTAGTGATAGGTGACTAACCTGTCACTCAGGATTGTCTCCCAACCATTCTTCTGCGAATTTTGCAACGGAAAAGTAGAAAATAATACCTTCAACTACACTATTTTCGATAGCAAACTTGTCAGAACGTAAAGTGAGAGTATTTTCTAAAAAGCGGTCCATGATGTTACAAAATGAATGTTTCTGGTAGAAACCTGGCTATATACTGAAGATTGACTTTCTCGATTTGTGGATGATGCGGTTAAATAATTGATGTCTCAGAATATCTGTTATTCCAACAAAGCTGGCACACGGTGCATACTTCTCTCCCATTTCTTGTTCGTAGCTATGCTTGACAGGACTTACAGGACTTACTCGTAACAATACTTGCATTATTTTGCTGGCTACATTTCCGAAGACAACTGAAATTGTTTTGATATTTGCTAGGCTGCTGTCTGCTTGCACACTCAAGTATAAGTAGACTTTCATCCGATAATAGTAAAAAGTAATCGTTTGCAACAGGAATACATCATTCATTAATCAACTGAAAGCTGAAAAGTTCAACTTCAAAAACAGGCTGTTTCAGTAGGAATAGTATATAATTTAGAAGGTGGTACTACAGACAAAGTGAAATAAAAAAAACGCCGTAAGACCTGTGTCCAAATTTTATTGAATACAGAGACACAGCTGTCAGCATGTAGACCAAAAAGTCTTAAAGCAAGGCAAATGACATGTTCGCTGATTCTTCCGTCTCTTCTTGGAGGACCTTCATCTCATTGAATTAAAAACACATTCTTCTCTGAAGTCTGATAATGGTCTCTAGAGCCGAAAGCCGGTTAACTAAATAAAAATAAACATGCAGAACAACATAATAATTTTCAGAAAGAACAATCGCGCGTTTTTCGAATGCTGCGTCACTTTTAAGTGAAATAAATCTAGATAATGACACACTGCGCGAACAGTTTTATGAATATGTTGAAGTCTCAGACGCTCTGTTGAAAAATGTATGCTACAATTAGCGACCGACGTCGGTTTGAAACTGATTTAGTATAATGTTGTTAATTTTTGCAGCAATATTCCTACCACTGTTAATTCACTCTGGATCTTATATCTCAAAGGAAGAAGTTCCCCTCTTTTGCAGTTAAAATTTATATTCTCGAGTACCTTTGTAATTTTTCACGTCTTTCGCATCTAATTTCTTTTATTATTCAATAGCTTTCCACTTGCAGAAGGTGGCAGTTTCTTATGTTTATGATAATTCATACCAAACCTATTTAGCCCTTTTGCAGTGGGCGTTCGAAGCACAGCTTCGGAAATTCAGCTTTCAAATGTTCAATTGTTTGCATAAATAAGGAACTAAAACGACTGAGCTCATCAGTCGGTAGACTTAAAAACTACTTTAACTAACTTATCTAACTTACGCTAACATACATACGAAATCCAGACGTGTCACATATTCAAATGTTTGTCGATCTATTGGTCTAGACATACCAACTACTTAAACTAACTTACACTAAGGACAATACACACATCCATACTCGAGGGAGGACTCGAATCTCCGACGTGAACGGCCGCCCAGTCCGTAGCATGACGCCTCAGATCACGAGGGCATTCCGCGCGGCCCAGACGTGACATAAAGTCTTTCGTGAGGTATGCGCCCATATCCATTAATTTCAATTTTTCCACGGTATTAGTAAGGACGCTGATCTGGCCCTGCAGAACTGTTCTATGTATACAATGCTATGCTATACTATACTATTTTATACTGTGCTCAGCAGGGTCATGACGCCAAATGCTTAGTATGAAGTATTATGATGATGATTTTCGAAACGCGTAACTAAACGTACAGCCGCATCACCACCAGTGGCCCTTATATTTTTATTAGCGTCCTTAATGGCACTGTGTAATAACTGAAACACATGCAAACCATGCCCAAGGCAAGACTCTAACATCCGTCGGGGAGGGGCCGCGCATTCCGTGGTAAGGTGCCTTACGCCGTTGACACACGGAGCGTGTGTCTTGAACGTCTGCGGTCAACTAGACGGGTCCTCCGTGTGGCTGAACGCTCGGAGACGACGCGACTTGTGAATACGAGACGTGTACCTCAACAAGCTACACGCGACATCTTCTATTTCACAGCCCACAAATTTACTACCTACGCTACGCTAGGTAACGTTTCCGAGCGTCATCAACGAAGGTTTTAGACGAGTTGTATACACTACTGGTAGATATGTCGATTGCTGACACGTAATTACAACAAATGATATAAAGATCAATTCGTTTTGAAGGATATTCGGTGTGGCTTGCCTTGAAACGGCAGATTTCTGTAATACGGAAATTTTTTAACCACATATAAGACGTTTCCAGTCATTTATTCCAACAAATAGTACCTCCAATAACTGATTTTCGAGAAATTTTCCATTTACTCGGTTTGAAGTGCTTTGAAATGACATATACTCATAGGACCTAAGTTATACACATAAAACCCATCAAATACGAGCTTCTACTGACGGCCAATGTGGCGTCTTAATCTCTGTAGGGAAAAGGGAAAGAGCTGCCCCCCCCCCCCCTCCTCGGAGAGCCAGGAGGTGTGACGTCGGTGGCGTACTCCCAACATATTGGTGATCGTTCAGACGCACGTTGAAAATTTCTGACATGCTTGATACTGCCCCACACGTTGGGAAAGCCTCGTCAACGTGGGGTTCGCACATAGTGACATCGGAAACTCGTCACGTTGGCCACACTCGTTCAGATACACGCTCCGTGTGCCGACAGCTTTAGACCACACGGCTATGCCTGCGCGGCACGTGACTGTCACTGAATTCGTTTGGTCAGGGAGAGGTTTCTACCGATAGAAGATAATGAAGCATCATAAACAAAATTTGGCCCACTGATAGCCATATAAAAACCAAAAAATAACGTTTACTGAATTGACATGCAAACTTTTCCGAAGAGATGGCACACAAAAGCAGGCAGTTCGACGTAAATTCGTTTTATTTTCATTATAACATAATTTTTACACGCTGTTATTTCGTTTCGAATCGATAGAACCTTTGCACACTATCAGGTTGGTCTTAATGGCTACACATCCTTGAATGGTCTGCACACTTACACAGAGTAAGGAATTTAAAACTGTTTTTCCGGATATTTGGAGAAATACAAATCGGAGTAATAAAAGTTGCAATAAAACTTGTTCACCGCGAAAAGGAACATCCAGTAACATAAAGCTCGGCACATCTTCACCACCTCCGGTGGCAGAAAGAGGAGCAGTGATTGTGAAATCTTACATAGGGACCCAGTTTTTTTATTGCAGATTTGGATTCTTTGTGAAAACCACATGTAACTTTTGTATGAAACATTTTTTTGTTTCATGATTGATGGCGTTGAAATCTGCAAAAATAAAAGTCAGTTGATAATTGTGGAAAACGGTAACATCTCGAACAAATAGACACCTGACTCTTTCTCTCGATTTCAGCAGAAAGTTCGAGAAAACGGCGAAAAGTCGTTGAAGCAGGAACATTCTAATCAGGCAACAGATTAGCACCTTTGACGAGCTTCAACATTTCTATGACCACCAAAATATGAGGAAATATGTACTCTCTCTGCAACCGATAACATCGGGAACAATTGAGTAGAGATGTGTATAATCCGAATCGTTGAAGTACAATAGGTTGCCTCTGATAGACTGACAGCATGGTCACAGTCTGCGCTCCATTGGATTCTGCGAGGTGTCTACTAATAGAATTATCAAAATGTACAGTTGTACTTACTTAATCTGGTGTGTATTTGTTTGAGATGTTACCGTTTTCAACCATTTTCAACTCACTTTTATTTTTGCCGATTACGGTCCCATCGATCATGAAACGAAAAAATCATTTCATACAAAAGTTTCATAATTTTTCACGGAGAATTAAAATCTGCATTAAAATATAGAAGTTCCTATTTAACATTTCACAGTCAAACACCCCTTCAGCCACCGGGGATGGTGCAGGGGGTAGAGCTTTATTTTAATTTATGTCCCTCTTGCAGGTGCAGAACTTTTATTGCACCGTTTTGTAATCTGATTTGTATTCTTCCAAATATTCCGGAAAACAGTCTTAAGCACGTCACATTGTAGGAATTTTCAACTGTTCAAATGTCTGTAAACCTACGGACCAAATTGCTTAGATCATAGGTCCCTACACTTACAAACTATTACACTAACTTGCGCTAAGGACAACGCACACGCCCAAACCCAAGGGATGACTCGAACCTCAACGGGGAGCGGCTGTGCGATCCGTTACATGGCGCCCTAGACAGCACGGCCTTTCCCACGGGAATATAGCTATTGAGTCTTTAGTATTCATTACAAAGTCGTACTATAATAATTACGCTGCAGTTCAACGTGCTTAAAGGCTGAAACATCAGCTGTATATCGTGTGTTCTGAGAATACTTCAGTGTAATTGGCGAGGAAGAGGGTAGAAGCCGCCCGGCCGGCCGCGGTGGCCGAAAGGACTAAGGCGCTCCAGTCACGGTCTGCACGGCCATTACGGTCGGGGGTTCGAATCCCCCCTCGGGCATGGATATTTGTGCCGTCCTAGTTTGTAAGTAGTTCATAAGTAGTTTGTAAGTTTAGGGACTGATGACCCCGTAGTTAAGTCCCATAGACTATACAAACATTTGAACATTTTTTGAAGCCGTCCGCTCAGCGTGCCCACACGGCGACACTGTTGACCGCAATGTCGACGGGCCGCTCCGTGGGCAGCTCACGTAGGCTCCCACTCCTTTCACGAGGCTCGTGAAATATCACCTGTCCTCGAGCGACAATAGGGCTACGCATCACACAGTGGAGTATTTGTACCGAAAACCTGGCTAAAACTGCGAAAATTTAGGTCTGCCCAACGATTTTGGGACATATAATGTATATTACAGTAGCAGAAAACCGGGTATCGCCCGGGTGATTATTTATTCCAGTCTTACGTTACTCCATCTCCCCTTCTCCATCTCCTCCCGTCCCATATCTCAATCTCCGTCCATCTCATCATCTCCCATCTCTCCCTCGCCTTTCTCTGTCAAACACCTCTTCGTCTCTCTGTCGCACTCCTGACCATCTCCTTACTCCATTTCCTCCCTCACTATGAAAAATTAAATAACTCTGTCATCTTTCATGGTGATACCCTCTGCCATGCACTGTATGAAGTCTTAGATAGACCGTGGTGTTCCTCTTGTGTCGAAGGTTAAGTGTGCAAATTTTAACCAAGATCGAAATTAAATGTGCCCTCTTCCATGAACCATACAAAATACACTCCAGGCCATTAAAATTGGTACACCACGAAGATGACGTGCCACAGTCGCGAAATTTCACCGACAGGAAGAAGATGCTGTGATATACACATGATTAGCTTTTCAGAGCATTCACACAAGGTTGGCGCCGGTGGCGACACCTCCAACGTGCTGACACGAGGAAAGTTTCCAACCGATTTCTCATACACAAACAGCAGTTGACCGGCGTTGCCTGGTGAAACGTTGTTCTGATGCCTTGTGTAAGGAGGAGAAATGCGTGCCATCACGTTTCCGACTTCGATAAAGGTCGGATTGTAGCCTATCGCGACATTGCTGCTCGCGATCCAATGACTGTTAGCAGAATACGGAATCGGTGGGTTCAGGAGGGCAATACGGAACGCCGTGCTGGAACCCAACGGCCTCGTATCACTAGCAGTCGAGATGACAGGCATCTTATCCGCATGCCTGTAACGGATCGTGAGTCAACAGATGGGTAAGTTTGCAAGAAAGCAACTATCTGCACGAACAGTTCGATGACGTGTGCAGCAGCATGGACTATCAGCTCGGAGACCATGGCTGCGGTTACCCTTGTCGCTGCATCACAGACAGGAGCGCCTGCGTTGGTGTACGAAACGAAGAACCTCGGTGCACGAATGGCAAAAAGTCATTTTTTTTTATGAATCCAGGTTCTGTTTACAACATCATGATGGTCGCATCCGTGTTTGGGGACATCGCGGGGAACGCACACTGGAAGCGTGTATTTGTCATCGTCATACTGGCGTATCACCTGGCGTGATGGTATGGGGTACCATTGGTTACACGTCTTGGTCACCTCTTGTTCGCATCGACGGTACTTTGAACAGTGACCTTTTCATTTCAGATGTGTTACGACCCGTGGCTCTAGCCTTCATTCGATCCCTGCGAAACCGTACATTTGAGCATGATAATGCACAACTGCATGTTGCAGGTCCTGTACGGGCCCAGGCGTATCAAGGCCGTTATTATGGCAAGAGGTGGTTGTTCTGGGTACTGATTTCTCAGAATCTATTCATCCAAATTGCGTGAAAATTTAATCACATCTGAGTTCTAGCATAATATATTTGTCTAATGAATACCCATTTATCATCTGTATTTCTTCTTGGTGTAGCAATTTAATGGCCAGTAGAGTATAACGGAAATAGTGACTTTCCCCTTGTTTTGAAGATCTAGTGTGATAAGTTTCGTGGCACTTGATGAATGATATGGCAGTGCATAAAATACGAACAAACATGATGAGGTAGTTTTCCCGGCACCCCCGGCGGGTCCGGTTTCCCACGCGTCTCAATGTTTATGACGTCATCGCTGCTAAACTGTAAGTCATACTAGGAAATAGTTTTGTAGGTATATTTACTGACATAAAGGGATACTGTATGAAAAGTTTGTTGCGAACACATTATTTTAGTACCAGATAAATAATAAATTTTAATGTCAATAAAATGTGGTACTTTTTCACAAATCGTAGTTTTTTATGTCATAATATGTTGTGAACTATATGTAGTACATTGATATAATTATGCCTATAATCTTCTCAAAAGTGCGTGGAAGGTGTTGATAAAATTTCATCGCAAACAGTAGAATGGTACCCGCAGTGCATAACATAGGAACAAACATTCATTCACTTTTTTATGTTTGGAGTAGCTGAAACCCCGCCGTTGCCCGGGTAGTCATTTATTCCAATCTTAAGTGAGTTCGTCTCTCCTTCTCTTTTATTTCTCAATCCAGCTGCTCTTTCCTTCTCTCTCTCTGTATTCTCCTCCTCTCACCCCCTCTGTCTCTCTGTTCATCTCCTCATCTCCTCTCTCTCTGCCTATCTCCGCCTCCCCCTTTCCTCGCCAGTCACCTACACGTCTATTAACTACTGCTCCACTTACACACTCCTATGCCTTCCTCATCTGTAAAAATTATGTAGCACTGTTAACATTCACAGTGATTATTGAAGTGGTGTCTGAGTTTATTGAAAGGTACCCTCTACCATACACCTTATGAAATCGCAGGTAGACAGTGATGCTCCTCTTGTCCCGAAGGTTAAGCGTCCAAAATTTCATCAAGATCAGAATAAAACCGTAGATTTTGAAGACTTTCGTAGGTGAAGTACCCTCTGCCAGGTACCATACAAAATATTACGTAGACAGTGATTTTCTTCTGGTTTTGAAGATGATGTGTGCAAAGTTACGTCTCTATCGAATGAACGGCACAGCAGCACATGAACACGAACGAACATACAATCAAACATTTACTTTTGTATGTTTGATGACCGATTGTCGGGTTCATAACTTCAGGGGCCTGAAACATCCCATTTAGTGTTAACAACATCTGAAGATCTTTTTCTACAGTAGTAAGGTTTTAGTTTCCTTTTTTTCTACGATACTAGCTTAAACCCGCGGCTCCGCTCGCGTGTTGGTTGATTATGATAGATAATGCGCGAAACGTCAAATAGATTTTTTAAAGGGATGTATTAAAAGAAATTTCTTTTTTACTGCTTTATTTATTTATTCTTATATTTCCTTATTCGTATGCGTATCCTTACAGAGAAAGACCTGAAAACATTGTAGCACGCATAGACCAAAGATATGGTCTGTGGCATCACGTTTCGCTGTATGTAACCTCCTTGCTATAAAGTCGCAAACGTCATCGCTGGCCTTCAGTCCGAATTTTTTTATCATTTGATGATTTTCAACTACCATATCTTCCACTCCCTTATAGCTATCGGCATGAAACTGCTATGGTGTACAACGGGAGACCTCGGACAACAATTACAAACACACCATTCGTTTGCGTTCTGTAGTTTTCGCTGCAGAGCGAACTGTTAACATACACACACACACACGCGCGCGTAGAATTTTATATATAGCGATAACTTCACATACCAATATACTCCACCCTTTTATCATTATCAACCCTCAAGCAACAATGCAACCAATAAAATCATTTTCAAAGAGTAAATATAATTTTCAAGGTGTAATTATTGTTCCGCATTTCGCGTTACATTCTTCAAATTACTAAATATCTAACAGATCACTGTAAAACCGTGCCTAAAACCTTCCTCAGGCATAAATTATTAATTGTAAAAATATTTAAGTCTCTTAGTCTTGTCGTTGGAACGTGATAAGCGTACACCGAACAGACATTCACATTGATATATATACATAAATAGCTATCCGATCGCCATAAAACCGTGCCTAAAGCCTTCCACGGGTAGACATTAGTAACTGTTCAAATTTTTAGCTCTTTATGTCTTGTGGTTCAGACGTGATAAACGTACACCGAACAGACATTCACATTTATGGATATAGATTAGTTAGATTGAATTGTTTTGTTGTTTTTCTTTTGATTGTTTAAACTGAAAAAATGTAAATGTTAAAAGACTGTTACAGCTGGTATTTAAAATACGGAATAATCAAATATTACTCAATTTTATAACAGAGTAAAAGCACTGAAAATTGTAGGAAACAATATTTTAGTTCGTCTGTAAGATTCTTTACAAGTTCCGTCTTTACCGGGCGTTTTCGCGGCGGGGCTCAGGCAGTTGAGTCGTGTTAAATGAGCTGGCAGCCATTGTTTCGGGCGGCTGCATTGTTCTTCATCGAGCTTCTTTCATCACTTGTTACTATGAATTTTGATAATATTGAAGAATGCGAGAACAACGATAAGTGTGAATTTGACCATTCAATATAGAAATCGTCGAACTTTGAAATCCCCCAGTGGATATTTGAAGACTGTTTCGTTAATGTCACGTGAAATATTCAATATAAGTTTTATATGCTCTTGAATTCGTTGTTTTACAAATTAAAAACCACCGGACTTGCTTGAATTCCTTGTTGACACTAATGATGGTGTACGTAAATTTTGACACTTTAACGCAGGCCTCTCCAACTCCGGTGCTTCGCGAGCACCGGCGGGCACCGGGAAAAGCACCGGAGCTCTGCTGCAGCGCCGGTTGTATGGGGCACCGGCCACGTGAGGCAGGTACAGCGCTGTCAGCGCAGAGGTAGCAGGGGGACGGGTTGACGACGCGCGGAGCGAGGCGAGAGTTGTGTTGTTTGTCAATTATTAAATGATGTCAATTTGTTTATAGTCAGAATGTTTTATTGCGCTCCTTATTTTACACAAATTTTCAACATTCTTTGTTGATCCTTGGCATCGAATTGAAGAAACTAATTTTCTCATATTAGGTACAATAGTTTTGGCAGTTACAATTCGAAATACACATTGCAACAATTAATTAAACTTGACCTTGTTTTTATTTCGTTAATACTCATAATTGGAAACATTTGTTCACAAATGAACGTTGCTCAGAACATTGCAGCACATTTTAGGGCAAGGACATGAATCCTCAGGAATTGTTAAGCTTAAGGGACTTAACTGCGGGGTCATCAATCCCTAAACTTACAAACTACTTATGAACTACCTTATACTAAAGACGACAGAAACATCCATTCCCGAGGGGGGATTCGAATCCCCGACGAGGAACGGCCTCGCGCATCGTAGCATAGCGCTTCAATGCACTCGGTCGCTCCGCCGCGACGAATGATTGTTCACCAAGGGGTTGGAACACTTGCGCGGAGTGACACTTGCGCGGAGTGACACTTGCGCGGAACCCGGGACCCTTGGGGCGGCTAATGGCTTTTCCTGGGTACAGGAACAGCAAGAAGTCTAGCACTGCTGTTGTCAAATTTCCACACTGTCAACATAACACGAAACTCAGTGAAAGTGCACAACCCTTTCAAAGCTGAAGAGCAATATAGTAACTTGTTCTAACTACATATGAATTCGTTGAGTGTTCCTCCTGAAAACAAAAAGGTATTTTAATAGTGATAATGTTTGGAGAGTTATTAAGACATTCTTTGCTACTACGAGACGATGACTTTCCACAGTCATACCTCCTAAAAGCATATTATTCAGAACACTAAACATATCAAGACACCTGCGCAAGCAATAAATATATTAGGCATCCTGCACAGATACGTTGATGTAATTGACCGCTATGTAGTTAACCCCACTATCACGCAAATTCCATCTCTTTAAAAATAGCTACTATGCTTTTTAATAGGAGACGCAACCTTAAACCTTCAATTAAAAAACGTTAATAATAAGTCAATGAGTATTTTACATACTTGAAGCTTTTATTCGTAGACCCCAAAACGATTTGTCTGTATTCGAATTAGAAATACATCTAAGAAATGTATGAAATACAGAATGTGTAAGGAAATGGAACACACCGAAAAATGCTAAAGATAAATTCTATTTCCCATAACCGTCATATAGAACCATTTTTAATCCGAACTTGGCATAAACCAACAGGGAGAAACAAGTTGCAAGACTTCCAAGAAAAATGAAGCGAAATTGACAGCCAATAGTTGGTTATAAATTACATTGCCTGTTAACTGTATAAATATAAATTACGGAATACGCGGAACTCCTGTTCAGTACAGTCAAAAAGGTCTAAGGTAATAGGCAGTGGTTTACAATCAGATATCCGTATCACTCTCCTCCTCAAGTAGTCTGTTGAAGATTTATATTCAGAACATTCAAGAAAAAGGTGTTGAAACTACAAGAAGCAGCTCATTTACTCAGGAAGGGAAAACGTTATGGTGCCCGTAAATTTGAATGGCTGTATCTCTTGTAGTAACATTCATTTTTTGATAAAATTTTAAAATCCAATATACCAGAATTTTGTTTTTCTAAACTCAGTACCAACTTTTCTTGTCGAAATTTTTGCAGGAAGTAGTCTTGACGTGATTTCATACTTCTATGCATTAATATTATCAAATATGTAATTTGTGTCACAAATTGCGCGGCCGGTCCGGTCGGATGTTCGAGTCCTTCCTCGGACATGGGTATGTTTGTTTGTACTTTGCCTACGTTATTTTAAGTAAGATTAAGTAGTGCAAGTCTAGCGACCGATGACCTAAGTAGTTTGGCCGCATAAGACTACACATATACACGTAATTTATTTATTTCATCACCACATTTAAGTACTAATAATTAAAGAAACTTAAATGTAGAAATTTGAAATAAATTTCATTTCTCATAAAATGAAATGACAGAACCGTTGAATTATGTCTTGTGAATGTACCTACAAAATCTACCACATGAAAATTGTAGTGTGAGTCCCAAATTTGTTTTTTATGTAATAACATTAAAAACATATTAAAAATTGAGAACTCGAAAACCAGTGAAGTTATGGACTTGAAGCGTTTTGTGTTGGTAAATCTTTACACAGTAGACACGATTTTAAAATTTGGTTGCTATCGCCAAAGTAGACGAAACGTTAAATTTTTTGGTGTAATCTTCGCCGTGTAGACTGTATGTTGTAGAAGTCTACGTCGAACCTAATTAGAATCATACCTCTGAGGAGAGAACGTTGTTTGCACTTCTCCTGCGTTTCCAGTCGCCGTGCTGTGCTACGTAACGACATCGTATCGTTCCACTTTACCGAGAGCTATATATGTATTGGTGTGATGTTTGTTCTTTCGAAATAAGACATCACACCAATATATGTATCATTTAGACGCAAAGATTCTGGGTTCTGTTTTCATCGCTAACGCGACTAACAATGTTAGACCTCGTGTGTAAACAGTTAAAGGTTATGAGTGCCACTGGAAAAATGCATAAGTAACACCTGTTGTTTGAGACTTGAAGATGACCTGAAATTAGCCGAAATCGATATCTCATAATAAACATAAGGCGTAGCTGTCTATATTTCATAATGCTATTCCTAACATATTTAAAAGCTGCTCAAAACCACCTACAAAAAACCTTTATAATGAGATTGTATATAATTCCACGATCAAATTGTGTTTTAGTTATTTGTAGTAATACACCCAAAGATCTACCCTTGATTTTAGTGCCTTGATCAGCTGTTTATTTTTAGAGGTATTGCTAGGGACAGGAAAAATTCGCATTTGCGATAAATGCGAATATAGATGCGAATTATGACTCAAAATGCAGTAAATCCGAAATTGTAGTTAGCAACGGTTGCGCTCAATTCCGATTTCATCACATTCCTCTTCACATGGTGCTGTATTGTAAATCGAGTGATTTTTGTATGACGTGTTATATCCCTGTTGAATGAGGCTGTGATATAGCCGGGCCGTTACTACAGCTCCACCTCGCTCGGTGGGCCTTTCCCTGAATACGGCACAGGTAGCGGCTGGAGGGCGTAGAGTAGGGGTGGTGTATCCCTACTTCTGGAACACCCTGTTCACTACCTGCAGCGTCCGGGTCTCCGCGCAAGTGGCTACAAAGTCCCTTTCCGCGCAAGTGTCACTCCCCGCAAGTGTCACAAACTCGTTCACCAAAGGCTATATATAAAGAAATTTCAATCACTACTGTAGACTAATGGTAATAGTGGTCTGTCGAAATTGAATTAATAAATGTTCAAATGTCTATCTATCGGACCAAACTGCGTGGTCATCAGTCCGTAGCTTACACACTACTTAAACCTAGGTAAACTAACCTACGGACAAACACACACACACCCATGCCCCGGGTATGACTCGAACCTCACGGCGAGCAACCGCGCGCTCCGCAGCGAGGTGCTTTAGACCGCTCGCCTCTCCACCGCAGCGAAATTGAATTGTACTGTAGTTCTGTCAGCTCAATTTGAATACTTGATGGGGCATCCTCTGCGTGCACAGAAAGAGGCACCATAACAACTTTTGAGTGCAGTTTTATTTTATTTCTTCAAACCTATCTTAGAAATTTTTATGTAATAACTATGTTCTCCCGGATGTAGCCAAAAGTACAATTTTAAAAAAGGTATATATTTGGTTTCCTTCAGATCGTGACAATAGTGCTTTTAATTAGTAATCAGTTCCCTTCTGTCTGTTCCTTCAATTCCCTCGAGCCGGCCGCGGTGGCCGAGGAGACTGAGGCGCTCCAGTCACGGTCTGCACAGCCACTACGGTCGGGGGTTCGAATCCCCCCTCGGGCATGGATATTTGTGCCGTCTTTAGTATAAGGTAGTTGATAAGTAGTTTGTAAGTTTAGGCCGCGGTGGTGTAGCCGAGCGGTCTAAAGCGTATCGCTGCGGAGCGCGCGGTTGCTCGCCGTGGAGGTTCGAGTCCTCCCTGGGGCATGGGTGTGTGTGTGTTTGTCCTTAGGTTAATTTACCTAGGTTTAAGTAGTTTGTAAGCTACGGACTGATGACCACGCAGTTTGGTCCGATAGATTTACAAACAGTTGAAGTTATAAGTTTAGGGACTGATGACCCCGTAGTTAAGTCCCATAAGCTTAACAAAAATTTGAACATTTTTTTTTAATTCCCTCGCGTGTTACGGAATGTTTATTTTCGTTTTGACAGTGCTTCTATATTTACGGTACAGTATTATCTTAACCATTGTGCTTTCCCATCTGGCTTAAAAAATCATCCTGTTAAGCATTAAAAATATTACACATAAATCCGAAACTTTTGTGCTCATGCTAAACTTTCTCAAGATAGATTAACAGCGTCCTGTTTGATAAGGTTCAGACGGATATGCAGCACATCGAAGAAGACGCGAGAGCGAACGTTGCATGTCACACACGTGCTGCGACACGTCAAGGGTGGTGGGGTGCGGGTGCGCAAGCACTAAGTGCTCGAGTTGGAGAGGCCTGCTTTAACGGGGCAATCTCTCGTGCTGGCTTTGGCATACGCGATTTGCGCGTTTTAAATTCAACGTTTAAAATTCCAAATGACACCATATCCGACATTTGACACCATACGACAATGTTGCGGCCGTTGTTAAAGAAAAGTGATCTATTGTTTACATATTTCAAGTGGGAAATGCTGTGCGAAGTGTCAACGTTTTTGTTGAAACGCACATTCCATCGTTTTATTTTCGTTAACGGCCACCGTGAATTTGTAACTTACAGCGGCCAACCGCAAACGTGTAGCTCTTGTAACGGCGCCGGACATTACAGAAAATCGCGTCTCAAAGGTAAACGACCTGTTGAGCCGGCTCGACGCTGAGGGCCCCGTGGTCAGTTGTCGCCGCTGCGTTGGCCATTGTCCTCTACCCCGCACCGGAGCTACAAGACGCCATTCACACAACCACTCCCCCCCCCCACCCCCCCTCCGTTGTTGTTGTTGGTATTGTCACCTAGAGCTCCTAAATTCCCAGGCTGTTCGTCCGCTTTGTTATCTCCTACTCGGTTGGAACAGCGCTGCGCTATAATACCATCGAGGTGCATGTCCTGCCACCGTTCGCAACGATTTCGTAAGAAGTAATCTTTAGAAAAAATTTACTTTTACGTTAATATCTCAGCAACGTGACGAAGTGCCCATTTCGTTAATATCTGCAGTATGATACTGGCAATGAAGTCAGAGACTACTCTAAATTAGGAAAAGTTTGCAATGAAAAATAAGAATTGCTATGAAGTTTCATTTAGTGCATGTTACACCATACGTTAATGCGGATGAAATTTTCCTAACACATTGAACTTTATTTTCAATTTGCGAGATCTCTACCTTTCACCCATCTCGCGAAAATTATTTTATTTAGGGAAGTCATTTTGGATGACGATAAGGCCATAATGAAATAATGCATATCTCATACTCGGTTAGAGGTACCAAAACGATATTTTTACAAACGATAACATGCAAAGAAAAACGTATTTTGTCATGCGATTACTACGCAAAACTCCATTAGCTATCGTGTTATTCATAAAAAGTAGATTTTTAATGAAAAAACGTAAAGTTAGGGAATCTTTGATTGATATACCGGTATTCCTTCACCAGTCACAAATATTTATTTCTTTATCTGTTGTCCAACTGGTCTCTGACGCCGGCCGCGGTGGCCGATCGCTCTGCGGCGCGCCAGTCACGGTATTCACGGCCATTACGGTCGGGGGTTCGAATCCCCCTTCGGACATGGATATTTCTGCCGTCCTTAGTATTAGCTAGTTCATAAGTAGTTTGTAAGGTTAGGGACTGATGACCCCGTAGTTAAGTCCCATAAGCTCTACAAATATGCCGGCCGCGGTGGCCGAGGAGACTGGGGCGCTCCAGTCACGGTCTGCACGGCCACTACGGTCGGGGGTTCGAATCCCCCCTCGGGCATGGGTATTTGTGCCGTCCTAGTTCGTAAGTAGTTCATAAGTAGTTTGTAAGTTTAGGGACTGATGACCGCGTAGTTAAGTCCCATAAGCTTAACAAACATTTGAACATTTTCTACAAACATTTGAACATTTTTTGGGTCTCTGACACCTAACACCACAAATTTTAATTCAATGCTTCAGATCTATCAATAATGTCTTTGACTTATTTGAGACGTAAATCCGTCTCTGGAATTTATTTGTAGAAATGTACTTGTTCTGAAAAATTCCTCACTAATGATCTGTACTGAGATATTTAGTATGTCCTTTTCATACAACAAAAAGATTAAAATTTAATATTACCCAGAAATGTAGACACAGAACTTGCGTGGTACTTTGATACTATTAAATGTAATGAGTTAAGAAGTCGGTATCAGTGTCTTCAGATATAGGTTTTGTGTAGTAACGACGTGTGCCTAACTGTTAGCAGGTCTAATAACGGCGACCACCTACTACCGGTATTTAACGGGCGAGAGGATGTGAGTGCGTCATATTTAACTGAAATTATCTCTTGTTATATAGCTCTCTCGGTGTTCCGGTTTGAAGTATATATGTTTGATGTATTTTTAACATTTCATTCGCTTAATGTGACCGCATATCCTAGCAGAAAAGTTCTCCAAGCGTGGAAAACGTCGTGCCGGCCGCAGTTGCCGAGCGGTCTGCGGCGCGCCAGTCACAGTCGACACGGCGACAACGGTCGGGGGTTCGGATCCCCCCTCGGGCATGGATGTTTGTGTCGTCTTTAGTATAAGGTAGTTCTTAAGTAGTTTGTAAGTTTAGGGACTGATGACACCGCACTTAAGTCCCTTAAGCTTAAAAAACATTTCAACATTTTGAAAACGCCGTCAGAAAATGTATGTACATAAACTGTTGGTAGATCCTCTTCATAAATTACTACAGCAAATAAAACTACTGTGTAATGAAAAAAATAGTGCAACTATTCCTGAATACAGAGATGAAAGTTTCACGTAAATACAGTGAATTAAATACAATTTAAGATTAGGCTTGATCTCCGTGCGGAACGCGCCATCTGCTACAGTTTGGGGCGAAAATGGCTGACAGTTCAGCTCGGGTTGTATTGGAATCTTAGGCTGCGTTCACAGTGGCTCCGATATCGGTGGGCATAGGCGGAAAGCGGACGGTCGTCTCAAATCAGTACTACACTATGGGCACACTCACAGTGTAGCCGATCTGAGCGCCGGAATGTGCAAACTTCGAATCACCTTCGGTGATATTGAAATCAATTTGTTTTCTATGGTCAAGTCGACCGTCGTTTTCACACATTAAATATGGACTGTGAGAAACTGATACTTTCAGTGGAAAAAAGAAAGAAAGAAAGAGATTGTTGGACCCAGAAGACGATAAATATAATAAAGTAGACATAGTTCGGAATCTATGGACTGAAATTGCAGTTTATTGGAAACCGCAAGTTGGTTAAATCTTTTGTCAGAAATTTTAGGCGCAAATTACAATCTCAAAAAAGACATTAAATTCGGAATTGTGGCGTATCTTAAAGTTACTGAAGTGGCTTGCTTAACTTGTTTAGCTCTGTGATAAGCGGATGTTTGTTGTCCAAAAATTATTCTTACTGCTTCTGGCACTCTTTGACAGGGTGGTGTTTCTGTTCTATGAAGTGACTGCAAGTGTCGTGTACGTGCGCTTCCGTTTTACAGTGGTTTCCGTGTTCCAAATTATCTTATTCTAAACTTCACAAGTATCTTTCACACATATACTGAACTACAGCCATTGAAGATTAATGTAATTCATTTCGTTCATCATTGTTTTTGGATAACTTATATTTGCATTATTCATAGATTTAACTTACGAAAAACTGCACTCATTATGTATTTTTTATATTTAGCACAAGGAATTTTGAGAATTTTTCTCGCATTTATGCATTTGTATACGTAAATATATTGCGACGTTTCCATGTATGATTTTATGCAGATCTTGCACAGCTGTAGTTTTTTTTAAGTTCCTGTAATGAGGGAGATAGTACATAATAAATCTTTGGATGTTTCTAACTGCTAAATAGTATTTCTGTCTGTACTTAACAGTATTGTATCTGGTGCATTCTACTGGGTAGCACAACAAAACAATTGGAAAAAAAAGACAACTACTACAGTGCAGGAGTGGCAGAAAATCACACATTGAAACGTAAAAAAAGTACCGCTCTTTCCCTAAACTTATACACTAATTATGAACTACCTTATACTAAGGACGACACAAACATCCATGCCCGAGGGGGGATTCGAACCCCCGATAGGGAACGGCCTCGTGCTTCGTAGCATAGCGCCTCAATGCGCTTGGCCACTCCGCCGCGGCTCCAATATTTAAAACATGAAAGTAAACGTATGTCTGCATAAATTCAAATAAATTCAGCAAAACTGCATTGCTTTTCAATGACACCACGAAATATCACGAGTATGTAATAGCAATTTCTCCTTTTACCGGCACCTCATACATTCGTAAAGCCTGTCTGACAGTATCAATAGCTGAGGGCATTGTACACAGTCCTCGCCACTTCCTTTGTTCCAGACAGATGTAGTTCATTTACAAGCATTCGATGTCTTTACTAACTGCAAAAGACGTACATTGGCATTCATTTCCAAGCATAAAAGAGTCGCGGAATCTATTGCACGGCAGGAAATTGAAATCTAATCTACGTCATATACAAAATAGATTCTAAAGTAACAACCTAACCTAACCTTCTCTTTGTCCCCACATGACAAACTTTGTTGGACGAAGTGTGATCACACCGTAGGCCGATATTTTGAGTCAACCTCGGGCTATGGCGTTTGATGGCGGTTTCTCGGTGCCACTGTGAACGCAGCCTTAGAACTGCACCTTCTGAGTCGGAGAACTATGCCGGCTGCAGATGATGTCCCTGAATCTGACCGAGCAGTTGTCGAACCAGTGCTGGTATCAGAATATGTGCAAGAGGTAGTGTTACCACCGGAAAGGAATGTCGTCCCGCCGGCCGCGGTGGGCGAGGGGACTGAGGCGCTCCAGTCACGGTCTGCACGGCCACTGCGGTCGGGGATTCGAATCCCCCCTCGGGCATGGATATTTGTGCTGTCCTTAGTTGTAAGTAGTTCATAAGTAGTTTGTAAGTATAAGGACTGATGACCCCGTAGTTAAGTCCCATAGACTCTACAAACATTTGAACATTTTTGAATGTCGTCCCGTAGGCAATTCCGGAGTCTGGACCCAAACCTGTCACCTCCCTGTCTCCTGTCTCTTCCAAGTCCGCAAGTGTCCCAACCACGATTCTTTGTACTGAACAACGGATATGTTTGCGGAACTCATTTGTTCGTGAAAATCAGTACGAACACAGTGTCCGCAGTGCGAGTACATACAAGAAAGTATTCAAAGCGTCTCCTTCGCGCAAACAGAGTTCGCAGAGGCGCACAGTCACCCAGCCAGCAGCATCTCGCACCGCCGGGTACTACACCTTGCGCCACAGAATTCAATGTCGGGCTTTGGTCGTCGTCAACAACCACAACAACAAAGTCCCGCGGTTGATAAAAGAGATTTGACCGTTCGCCACCTGCAGTCCATTTTGCACAAAAATTTTCCGGGCACTGAATAGGACAGGGCAATGGGGGCTGAATGTCCGTTGCGGCGTCGGCAGATTTGCCGACGAAACGGAAAGCGGAAAGCGGATCAGATTATTACCACTGCCGTCGTACTCGCTCCTCTTTAGACGATCTCGCGTCTGATTCAGCGGCCGATCTGGAGACACTCCTCAATTTCGGGGACACTGTAGCCCCCACTCTTGAGTAAGGAAGTATATTCCATATGATGACGGGACTTTGACAAGTATCTACTGCAGTATGCGCCCAGCCTTCTCTGTCTGGAAGCAGTGTTTTATCTGTCTCCATTGCTATTTATTTGTGTGAATTGCCCCTTCAGTATTATGTTCGTCAACATGGTGTCTTTCGGCAGTCTGTGGAATATATGAGGGTTGGAGCTTGAATGGTGGCAACACTGCTGAGGGGACACTATGCAATGAAATCTAGTATTGTCGCTGATAGCACACGTTGTTGAGATACCTACCTTACCTTCGGGAAAATGGACTCGCATAATAGAGGAAACACAATCACTTGTGAGTGAGCGGTCGAACGTAACGGTGTTACTATGTTTGTGGAACAGGAACAACTGAGTTCGATCAAGACTGAATGTACCAGAGGTCGTACTGCACGGAAGTATCATCAAGATCTTCAAGAGGCGTGCGGGGAATCGACATTGCCGTACAGAACAGTGGCACACTGGGTAAAAGCCTTCAACGAAGTTCGACAAACTGTGGCAGATATGCATCGGGCAGGTCATCCTACCGTCTCTGAAGAAGAAGTGCATCGACGACAGATTCATGAGCACGCCCACGAAACCGGATTAGCGCATGCAGTGCAAGCTGTGGATTTTCTTTTCCGTCAATGGGACTGGAAAATACTGTACAAGCCACCACACTCCCAGGACGTAAGTCTTTGTGACTTTTATTTGATTCCGAAAATGAAGGAACCACTTCGTGGCATTTGCTTCAGAACTCTTCCAGATATTCGACAGGCAGTAGACCGCTCCAATCGCACCATCAACAGAACAGGGTCTGCTAACGGTATACTACGCCTTCCACATCGCTGGCAAGGGTTCTACACAGCGCTGCTGACTTCTTTGAAGGACAGTAACAGGTGCAAACATGTAATGTTTTTGAATCTTTGTGAATAAATAGTTCCCAATATTCGAATTCCAACCCTCGTATATAGTACCAAAGTTAGCAAAATGCGCAGCGCGCATGAGGAATTAGTTCCGAAGACCTTTTAAATGAAAGCAACTGTCACGTAGCCTTTCAACGGGACGTCGCCTGTAATACACTATTTAGATGCATGATTTTAGCAATTTTACCGTCATAGAAAGCAGTTTCCGGAACTGCTATTTCAGTGCGTTTTTACCTTGACGTCACAAACACGGATATTTTACGCAATGGACGCGCTATTACCTGTAATATTCGCGGAGCTTTGACATATAATGAAGAATATGCCAAGACCGCAATATTTTGTTTTTATTTTTTAGACATGACGACTGGTTTAATTACTTCATCGTGTCATTTTCTTACCCCTGCTACACTTGGCCGGCTGCGATGGCAAAGCGGTCTGTGGCGCGCCAGTCACGGTCTGCACGGACACTACGGTCGGGGGTTCGAACCCCCCTCGGGCATAGATATTTGTGCCGTCCGTAGTAATGGCTAGTTCATAAGTAGTTTGTAAGTTTAGGGACTGATGACCCCGTAGTTAAGTCCCATAAGCTCTACAAACATTTGAATTTGAATTTGCTACACTTAACATTTATCTTATTGAAGTGGGGGACTGATGACCATTGTAGTTTTGTCCCCATGAAACATCCAAACAACAACAACAATCTTATTGCCTCGGTGGAGTAGCCGAGCGATCTAAGGCACCCCGCTGCGGAGCGCGCGATTGCTCGCAGTCGGAGGTTCGAGTCCTCCCTTGGGCATTGGTGTGTGTGTTGGCCTTAGGTTAGTTTACCTTAGTTTAAGTAGTTTGTAAGCTACGGACTGATGACCACGCAGTTTGGTCCGATAGATTTACAAATATTTGAACATTTTTGAACAATCTTATTGAAGCGCTCCACATACTATTTTAAAACTGTGCTGGTGGATAGTCAAATATTAAACCATGTTGTGCTGGGGGATAATGAAACATAAAACAATGAAACAGATGAGTCACCATAGTGCATATTACTGACTTAGCGATTCCGAAGAACTCAGCTCAGCTCAGACAGGAATGTGCATTATGATGGTTCTTTGTATGCATCTATTTTATTGTTTTATGTTTGACTATGCACCAGCACAATATGATTTTATATTTGCTAACCACCAGCACAATTTCAATATAGTATGTGGAGCGAATCAATAAACAGATAAATGCCAAGTGTGCCAGGGACCTGAAGATGACAAATGTTCATAAGTTTGTAAATTTAAGGGACTTAACTGCTGTTGTTATCAGTCCCTAGGCTTACAACCTACTTAAACTAACTTATGCTAAGGACAACACACACAGCAATGCCCAAGGGAGTACTTGAACATCCGACAGCAAGCAACGGCGCGCTCCAGACCAAGGCACCTTAGAATGATCTACCACTCCACCGCGGCCAGAAGATGACACTGTTGAGTGTCGAAACCGGACTTTTTGCCAAAACATAAAAACAAAATATTGCATATTTCTTATGATATGTCTGTAATAAGATCGATGAGCAAATTCTGTTCGTGAATTTTCAGGTTTTGGAGTCGCAAAGACTGTTCTATTAAGATTCGGGTGTGCAGCCGCAAGAATTCTCCTTCTTATTCTTAGAAGAAGAAGGAGAATTCTTGCGACTGCACACCCGAAACTTAAACGAACAAGTTGTGTTTATATTACTCCTTTCACGAACAATAAACTGCGGAGGGCTATGTGTTATGGATAAAAAAATGTTTGTATTGTCTATGGGACTTAACTAAGGGGTCATCAGTCCCTAAACTTACAAACTACTTACGAACTAGCAATGCGTTGATGTATGGGGAGTAGCAGGAGGCGTTCATACAAATTGCTCAGTGATGGTATCAAACTTATTGGCCTGTTGTGTTGTGGGAAAGTGGGTCTTTGCCTGGCTTTACGATTGCGATCACCTCTGCGTGTTTCCACACCTTGAGGAATTTGCATGGTCGCGTGATTTCATTGACTATGTTTGCAAGGTTTGTGATCGCTACCGGTTGGAGGTGTTTTAACAGCTCATTTGTGACTTTTGTCATGACAAGGTGCTTTACTGTTGGGTAGCGATTTTATAACCGCTCTCGTCTTCTGGTGTGAAGTGTGGGAGAGCATCATCTTTATCGTCGTCTGCTGCTAAGAAGACGGCCAAATGTCGCCTGGCGATGGATTCATGTGCCCTATGTTTTTGGTTCTGGCGGTTGGAACTGTCTCTCGAAGACGTCAGCAAGCGAGATAACCTCGTCAGCAGCGCTGAACGCAGGGGCCTCACTCATCGTGCAGGGGAGGCATTCTTGCACGTTTTTTGGTAAATTGTTTCGTCGCCTGCCAGAGACTGTTGTCTTCTACCTTAAGGGTGGACGGGCGAGCGGACCATTCCTGGTGTCTGTGTTCTATGAGGGCTGCCTTCAGTTCTCTTTCTATTCTGTTGAGCAGTCTCCTCGTACCTTGATTTCTGGTTAATTTCCATTCCAGAGCGACCCTATTTTTGCGTCTGACTTGTGCAAGCAGGTGCGGCGGTTGCTGTCGGGATGGTGGGTTGCCGTCCGGAGGCCTAGGAGCGGCTTCCTGAGCTGCTTGTATGATCGTTCTGATTAGGTCTTTCAGCGCATGTTCTGTATGTCTGCTGTGAGGGACGGTATGTCTGACATGTCCTTAGTTAAACTGTTACGGATTTAAACCCAACTGGTGTGTCTGAAATTTATCTGGCGCTGAGCTTCGAGCTGATGAAGGAAATAATACTTGTTTCCAGGAGAAGCGAAGGGAAGCGGTCTGTGGCGTTAGGAGCGGTCCCGCCGGTGGACCTTGCCGATCCCATCAGTATTCGCGCGCGGCCTCACCACCCCCCCTCCCCCTCTCGTCAGCCGTGGCTTGCAGAGTATAGATGTAGATGTAAAGAATATCTTTCACATCTCTAACCAGTTTCAGGATGGTATGTTTCGAAATACGTACCAGAAATGAAAAGGAAGTGCATGCCACAGAAACGAATATTCGTTTCCCCTTTCCACCAAAACCGTGCAACGATATTCCTCTTTAGTGAACGCCGCGATAAGACGGCCGCACCTCCCGACAATGCACACAACGCTCATTATAACAACAGCTCGGGACTCGCCATTTCCAGGGGTGGCCGGCCGTCACCGCAAGCGCCAAGGAGGAAAAACAGCCATTAGCGTGATTTTTTTTAGGTGACTTCCAGGTCATGTCAGCAGCTAACATTCTGCATACAGACTTCCGTCAATGTTAACTAACAGTGGTAAAAAAATAATTACATGTTTCGGCATGACAAGTGTGACATTCCCTTGTAAGATCTACAGAAACTCCTCATGAACTGGCGTATTAGGAACTTTGGGCATACTCATGAACATAGAAGGGAAATACAAGTATTGATATGGTGCCTGCTCTTTTCGGACAGTCATAAGCTCGATCCCTTCGGGAATCCAATTTAGGCTGCGTTCCAGAGGAACTAAAGGACAGGGTGTATAATGTTTGTACAGCTTATTGGACTTAACTACGGGGTCATCAGTCCCTAAACTTACAAACTACTTATGAACTACTTACGAACTAGGACGGCACAAATATCCATGCCCGAGGGGGGATTCGAACCCCCGACCGTAGTGGCCGTGCAGACCGTGACTGTAGCGCCTCAGTCCCCTCGGCCACCGCGGCCGGCTAAAGGACAGGGGCACTACCATAGTAGTGTGCTATGACTCGAGAATTTGGATTGTGAGGGAAGCATGCCCGAATAGCCTAAAATTAGTTAAGGCGACCGCTAGCATGAAGCGAGAAAACTCGGTTCGAATCCCAGTCAAGCACAAATTTTCAACTTAGCCGTTGAATTTATTTCAATGCGCTGAAACGGTTGAAATATTTCAGTATTTCGAGTTAGTGAAATACCAGTCTGTTTCGTATTGGACGTTACGTATCTTACTTTACTAAAAGGGCTTGTTGTTACTTCTAATGATTTCACTGCAAGCGAGACGAACAGGGAGATTAAGTCGTATCAGCTGACATAACTGCATATTCCATTTGAAGCAAAATTACACAAAAAATGTTCAATTGTTTGTATAGCTTATGGGACTTAACTACGGGGTCATCAGTCCCTAAACTTACAAACTACTTATGAACTAGCTAATTCTAAGGACGGCACAAATATCCATGCCAGAGGGGGGGATTCGAACCCCCGACCGTAGTGGCCGTGCAGACCGTGACTGGAGCGCCTCAGTCCCGTCGGCCACCGCGGCCGGCGCAAAATTACATATAATCGCCTTTGAGCGAACTTGCATTGTATTGCTAATGCTGGTTATAATTTTAATTCCCCTCCTTCGGTTGCTGTAAAAATTGCTGTGCAATTTGCGAGAAAGGTACACTTACACCTGTTTAGACGTTTGCACCTAAATTTCCAACTGGTAACCACCGCACTGAGAACGTGTGACACCGGCGTGCAAGCGGCTGTGGGCAACTATATATATATATATTACTATCCCTATCTTCTTCTTCATGCCCTTCTCATCCCTTTCATTTTCACTACATATAACTCCTGGTTATTAATAGTCACTAACGTTTTTGTCTTCCCTCTCTCCAGTTCTATATCCTCACCCTTACCCTCAATTACCATTTTTTCGTTTTCTCACTATTAACTTCCAAACCCCATTTTTCATATTCTTTAATTGGCTTCTCAAGCAAAAAAATCATATCCTATTGATCTGGTGCTATTACTCTGTGGTTATGTGCAAAGGGAATATTACGTAATCGCCTTTCTCCGAGATGTATTCCCATCGGTCAGCATTTTCTAATCCAGTGTTCTAGAGCCGCACTCAAGTTTATTTCATATAAAGTGGGTGAAAGACAGCATCATTGCATCACCCATTGTTATTAATAATGGGTCAGAGATACAATTTCCACTCTTTACCTCGGCCTTATTATCTCTATACATGGTTTTAATTAATTTATGTATTTTTACTTATTCCAGATTTCTCTGAAACGGGCCATAGTTGCTGGAGTGGGATCGAGTCAAAAGAATTTGTCAGATCTACAAAAGTTATACGTTGTACCCTTACCTTTGATAAATGTTTCTCTACCATGACTTTCAAAGTGGATGATCTTCCTGCTCTAAAACCATTTTGCTCTTTTATATCCTTATTCTCTTTCTCTGTTCTACTTTTCAAAACTTTTCCATGCAATCTCCCCGTAGTAACTGTTATGCTTATAGTTGCTGTAATCTCCCTTCTTGCATATCGAAGAAATATAGGAAACTTCCCAATCTTTTGGTAAATGCTCTCCCTTTAAACATTAATTAAAAGTTACACAAATTATTTTTAAATTTTTCGTCATATCTTCTTTTCGTAACTCGATAGACAATCTACTATTCCTGATGCCTTATTATTTTTCATTTTTTGTAGTTCTACATTGATCTTCTTCACCTTAATATCATCTATTGTCTCATTTCCTAATTCTTCACAGCTAAATGTAGTGTCCAAATATTCTATTCTTTTTTCCGTCAATAAATCACTGTAGTAATCTTTGCGTGATTCAGTTTTATTGGATTATTTTCTGTTTCATTTCAATTATTTCTGAAATCGCTTATCGTCTTCCAGGCTTCTCTGAACGTAGATCCCCATATAATTGAGTTTATTTGTGTACTTCTGTTATCACATGCCATGTTCTTCCTCTTTTTAATTTCATTTTTAACGGCATGCTAACACCTGTTTTAATGTTCGTAATCCTCTGTACTATCACTAACCACCTGTGTTAGATAGAGTTTTTTTTCTTCCTCAATTAACTTTTTAAATCCCTTACTCCACCATAAATTTTTGAACCGCTTCTCCTTTGACCCACTACACCATTGTGAACAATTTTCACTTCATTCAGGTTGATTATCTTCAGGCACATCAATCACAATCGCTTTTTCGAATTGTCGGAGTAGTTTGTACACATCATTTTGTTGTTGTTGTTGTTTTTTTTTTTTATTTTTCATGTCATTCTGAATGTTATTCATTTCGTTTTGAAGGTTACGGTTTTCTTCAAATGATATCTGTTTTTCTGATCTTCATTTATGCATTTTTTACAAATCGATATTGGTTTACCTAATTTCTTTCCATATTCTGTTACACCTTTCACCATTTCATATTTAGTACACTTGTTCACTATGTTGTCCATTTATAAAATAAAAAAATGCCACTGTTTGTTGTCTATTTGTAGATAAAATATTTGTTGTATATGACATTTATATGCTATTTATTCTATATTGTATGAAATTAATTTGATTATTCATCAATGTGTCGCATGTATGCATTTCCATATTTTGTGGTTGTATCATGGTTAAAATATTGATAAAAGCTAATTTTGATGTTAGATGACCTAAAAATAGATATAAAATAGGGTTTAAATTATTGATTTTGGACTTTATGTTAGAATGCCCATTCCTCATCTAATTGTTCAGGGCATGACTATTGCCGTATTTGTGGTTTTCATCCTTGTACCATTCGGCTGTAGCCGTCGTAAAGACCACAATACATTTTTCGCCATGGAGGTCACATCACTTTTTCTAGGTCCACAAGATGACTTGGCGCTTGACTGGGATTTAAACTCGACTCACTGGCCCACCGACCAACTGCCACGGACTTTATCTTGTGCAGCCCTGTATGTGGTTATCGACCACCTGTGACTCGTTGGCAAAGCTGCACGGAATCCGACCGAGCTTTACATTTTACACCACTCTTTCCTCGAGCCACCAAGACCAAATGTACATAACCCATCTCGCAGATGGTACCCGTCACGCTGAAGTCTGGCCCTTAGTCTTTTCAGACGATGAGGCATTTATCTGCGACGTCATTCTCGCCCGAGAGCGTGTGTGGCATAGTTGTGGTCTGTGGAAACTCAATGTGTCTCACCTGACCATTCCAGACTGTCGACCTCTATGGCAGGAAAGCGGTTTATCTGTGCAGTCGCACTGGGAGAGAGGGGGAAAAACGTAATGGCATATGTAGGAAGTACGAGTCTTGCTAGGTATGAGCTTGTCAAGTGCCAACCAGTGTGAGAGAGAGGGCACTCGCTCATAAACAGGTTGACGGCAGACACGTATTGGAGAGACAGTACTTGGCGAGAGAGAGGATGAAGCCAGACACATAGCGTGTATGGTTGTGGCTATGTAGAGTATGTCTTGCTTCTGTTACGTGTGTTTGTGCTGCACTACCTTCCTCAGAGGTATTTGCTTGCATGTGATAATGAGGACAACAGGCGGCAGCGTATCGTTGGCTGTGTGGTTCGGCGTATGTGTTGTATTGAAACTCTGTTGTGAGTCGGCAGTTCTGATCCTGGTTAGACACAGTACGCTTAGGGATGGTGTTTTATTTTACTTTATACGCTGCAGATTGCAGTAAGAAATTCTTTAACGAAATCAGAAGAAATCCTTTATACAATAAGTCTTTCCGAAAGGTCGACTCCAAGTTATGGAAATGGTCATAGATGTCTGCTGTGCTTCACCATACAAACGCCTTTGAAGAATGTCGAATTGTCCTCCATCGATACGAATGTAATTTTTTCTACTCGCATAGGACCCACATGCTAGGGGCTTCTTACGAAGCAAGTGAACATAATGATTAATATAGTTCCTAAAACGTCGACCACTGTACGTAACAAGGCTTTGCTTTATCACTAAAATTAGTAAATGAGATACGTGTGAACAACTGGTTACTCCCTGCTATAAAGCCTTGTTCCCTGGCCCAAGCCATTCGCGGTGGCCGAGGGGACTGAGGCGCTCCAGTCACGGTCTACACGGCCACTACGGTCGGGGGTTCGAATCCCCCCGCGGGCATGGATATTTTTGCCGTCCTTAGTATAAGGTAGTTGATAAGTAGTTTGTAAGTTTAGGGACTTATGACCCCGTAGTTAAGTCCCATAAGCTTAACAAACATTTCATTTCATTCCTGGCCCAAACTGGGAACTGACTCGTTTCAAATTACTTCAATAACCGGAAGATAATACTACAGTGGTCAATATACATAGCAGCTCACACGTTATTACACACAGACATTAATAAGCAAGCCACCACAATTAAAGTTATCTTAGAAAGGTGGCTAAGAAAACATTTATGGCACAGCGGAATTTAGATATAATTTACATCTGAGCTTGTTCTCAGCGATTGTGAAGAACAATATTAAATAAAAGACGGAAGATGCTCTAAAACTACTATTTATAGGCAACTTACGGATTACACTGAACTTGTTTATTCACATAGTAAACAAGCATAATGGGGAACCAATTTTGTTAACACAATAAAAAAGCTTATCTTACATGGATTAATTTACGCTACTGGGGGGAAGGATTCACAAACAACACTCATTCTCTCTCACACACGCAATGCCACAGCGAAACTCACCAAAAACAGCGTGCTGAGACGAGGCGGAAGCGGGCGCCGCTATCGTCGGCGAAATTCAGCAAGTCGGAGGTAGCACAAAACACAATATACAAACACTTTGAAGCTGGCTCTGGTCTGTCGTGCCTGTTTTGAGATGGTGTGTGTGTATAGCAAGTTAAATTACGTCTGAACAGAAAACGCGAGCAAACACGCTAACGGCTACATTACATGAACGCACTCCACTGAAGGTGAAGTGGTTGAAAGTCGGATTCATTATACAAAATCACGGTGGATTCTTAAGGTGCAGTCTGTTAGCAATCTATCTAGGTACTGGTTTTATATGATAAGTGGCGTGAATTCAGGCGACTAGCTGCAAACCCCGGAAGTCTGAACTCGCAACCACATGGTTCCGAAAACCGATAAAATAGAATAAATTCAATTTCCGTAAAATAAAGAAAATTAACTACCGCTTGTAACCCATAGAAGTGCTTAGAATTATATAAGGAAGCGAATGAAATACAGCTACACGCGATAGAGGGCAATTACAGAGACGGATGAAGTCCAGTCTCAGAAAAACCACAAAAATGAAATAATTACAAAGTCGGAAAAATGAAATAAGAATTACGGCATGCAACCCAGAATTACATGAAGAAGCGAAAGAAATGCAGCTACGCACGAGAGGGAGCGATTAGAGAGACGGATGAAGTCCAGTCTCAAAAAACTTGTAAAAGTGAAATAATTACAAAGTCGGAAAAATGAAATTAAGAATTACAGCATGCAACCCATAGAAATGTTTAGAATTACATAAGGAAGCTATTGAAGGAGGTTGTACAAGACTCAGAGAGAATTACTGACAAAGACAGAATTCGTACTACAAGTAGGAGAAGAAACAGCAACATTAAAATAGGCGGGGAGAGAAGATCGCAAAATATTAGTGGAAATCAGAAGGATACCCGCATAGTTACTTGCCTGATAGGCATGGAACAAACAAGAGTGAAAGCGAAGGCTTTGTTCTATGAACCAAACACGTGTAACATATATCACTCATGGAAGGAAACGATGAGAAGATTTTTACATGCACTGTACAAAAATGAACAAATCACCTATTAGAAATCGGACCCAACAAAGCTAGAAAGTATTTACTCAGAGTTCATACACCGCCATATGGCCACAAAACGTTTTAACATACCAGGCCGTTATCAAACTGCAACTAGAATCACACACATCGCGTTTATCTATAGGAAATCACTGAATTGAAAAACGAGAACACATATCCGCACACGATCAGAGAAAATATTCCAAAGAAATGATTCTAAGTTCACGATTCTATGTTAAACTTGCTAGTCAATGAAACGCTATCATCTCCAGAAACAAGAGCAGAACCAACCTTACCTCGTCAGACGACCAGCACAGAATGGGCAGACCGAGCGGCCACCAGACGCGGGAAACCACTGGAAGCCTGAAAATCCAAGATACAGCGGTGGGGACGGAGTGCGAGAGAGGGCTCGCAGACTAGCCTGTAACCAAAGGTTGTAGAAACCTCTGGTAGTATCAGCAGCTATCGACTCTGAGCCAGAGTGAACGATGCAAAGCGAGCTATCACTCCCCACATTCAAACAGCCATAGATTCTCGCACACACTTAAATGTACAACAGCTGCACATTCTCACAGTGACAGTGACGTAGCGGAGAAGCCGTACATATGCCACATTAATTAATATAATAATAAATAATTAACATAACAAATTAAGAAAAACCTAGCAATATTAACTAATATTTTAACACATGAAATAAAAATGCTATTCCTCACGCCTTGAAAAGAGTGAGGTTCAAGTTTTAACAAAATGATAACCTAACGACATTAAATAAATTTTAACTTTTCAGAAATATACAGAAAAATATATGGAAGATGACAGACGGTCGTCTTTCATCCTTCATGCTAAATATTTGCTGTACAAATGAGATATGAAGACACGAACCTTGCAGTGTGCCTGTGTTGCTTCATAATATGCACTAAAAGGTATTCACATAATTCATCTCATACGTTTACCGTAAGGAATCAAACAACGACAATAAAACATAATAGTGCAGTTATGCAGTGTTTCTTGATGAAAATATACGAATTGATGACAATACCAAATTACATGACGGGCCTTTCTGAAGGAAAACCACAAATACCAGTAGTAACCATCGTAGAGTGCTGTTTGACTAGATCAACAACAATGACAATTTTTTGCATCTCTAATGTATTATGTTTTAATGTAATAAAATGCTCATCATTTATAATAGGTGGTCTGCTCTGTTATATCGTGTGTGAAATATACATCGCAACCTTTTTTGTGGATCACCACTCAGCACCACTAAAGTATTTTACATATCCATGGTGATGAGCGGCAGCAGGCGCTGTGGGCAGACTGCGAGGCAGCGCTGTGTAGCGCCGCAACCGCTGCTGCCGGCGAGTGGGCCGCGGAGAGCTCTGCCAGGTGCTGCGTCCAGAGGCAGCAATGTTATTGAGCCGGAATGTTATTACAAGTGTATAAAAATGAATTACGTGATGCCTATGCTCTCCTTACACTTGTGTGTTAACGAGGGACATTGTGGTGTCGCACAAGTCCAAAGTGCGCGCCACCTACTTTCGCCGCGCGCCGCCGTGCACGCACGGCGCGGCGTTCTTACGACGTCAGCAACGAGCGCCCTCCGCTACAACTCCGCTCGTGGCCACAACTGAACGACATCGTTCACTTAGGACTGAGATAGGAACCAGATAACACTTCGGAATCAGATAAGCACCAGTGAAGACTTGGCTATCGGATAGGCAATAGGCAGGCCTCTAGCTCAACTATGTATCAGCATTCTGCGGTACTGATCTATGTAAAAGTTAAGTATTGTATACATTCTGTGCAATATATATCTCGTTCTAATTTACTCTAGTGTTTCTAGTATCTGCTGTCCCACTGGCTGCTCACCTTCGTACCTGCACAAGTGTGCATCCTTTATTCCTGTGTCGGTACTTTTCTACTCGGCCACCGACACCTACGACGGAAACGAGACACAAAAGCGGCGACGAGGCTGGGACACAAAAGACATGAAGTGAAAATTTTGTCAATATGCTGTTTTGATTGCCAAACTCACATTTGGAATCCAGGCACTTTACCGCGAGACCACGGACCTAGCTGAGATAGACGTCTTGTTAGTCAAACCAAGTAGTACTGTATGAACTGCCGCAGGCTACCGTGTTGCAAGATTGTGCAGATAGCCGGACTTAGAGCATATCATCGCGGTCATTTTTATTGTCCTATGTCACGATCGGCGATCTGACGCCGGCCATGTTTTTTTGTCACAGAGTGTACATACAGCTGTATGTTTGTATACGGTCTGTAAAATTTCCTGGGACTACAATTTGTAGCATATAAATTATAAATTACGTCATACCGAATCCCGTAGTTTTACAACGGGTTCCGAAAACCCGGCGATTGGAAGGTTGAAGCGACCAAAATATTGCCTTTTATGGTCATGTTTCGGAGCACCAGTGACGTAACAGCCAGCATTGCAGCTACATAAAGAAGACAGCAGCATTCATTCGACAGTCAACCACTTGAGAATAGCTAAGGAGATCCCGGCCGAAACGTCGTCGATAGGAAACCACATGATGCGGCTTTAAACCCGAGAAAACTGTTATTAGAACTTGAAATCCATCCATCTTTCCCTCTACAAAAATTTCCTGGTTGCTTTTTCGTAGAATATGACATGTAATACTTCTTCGATGGAGGTAAGGTTTCACTTACACTTCCGATTCTGTGTTCAGTTGAACGGCAGAATCCTCTTCACTATTGGGAATGACCTCTTGACAGAAAGAAAATGTTTAATCCAGAAGTGCTAATTTGTATATTTATGCAATTACACTCATTACATTGGTCCCCAATAGATAACTTATCATGTAAATAGGTGTTCTGCCCAACCCTTCATCAGAGGCATACCAGAGCCTCCGGATATTTTTCCATTCCTTTACTTTGGAGTTCATTGAGCTGAATATTAATGACGGTTGCGCTATCATAGTTTATCCCCATAGTTCTGTTGTTCCATTATTTGATCGTCAAGTTCTGCCAGCGCTCACCTCACAAAACCTAAGAAATTGGTCCTCAACTTTTCTCTTTGCAATTGAAAAGTAATGGAATACAGTTGATAACTGTTTTTCATTGGTTACAACTGATGTTTCATCGAGCTTAACAGCCACAAGATACGTATTCTTAATTTCATTGCAGCTACTGAATTTATCAAATCATTTTAATGCTTGACGAAGTGTCCAGAAAGCCGTAGAAGTTACTAAATGTTCTTTCAATGGCGATTCAAACTCAGGATTTGCAAGAAAAAATTCCATGTAATATCGTTTGGTGACACAATTTTCATTTTCCTCCTGGCCTGGAACCTACAGTTACTATTTCGCTAAAAAGCAAACTGCATTACTTAGTCTGTTCAATATATCCTGTTCTTTCTTACTTTCTCAATATGCAGTTCTCTTTATAACATTCATTGAGAACTTAGAAGAACAAATCTGTTGCATGTTAAAAAAAGTAGAAACGGCACTTCAGACTAACCATGTTTAATCACTGCAGTAGAAAGGCGACTTAAATCAAAATACGCTTTCGTATTCTCAACAGTTTTGTTTGTATCAAATGCCTGCTGGTTCAGCAACAGTGGCGACGAGTCCTATTTGTTCACTGGTTGAGAGAAGCCCCAGAAAAAACCTGATCATACAGAAAAATTATTGTATATTTAAACTCTTATTCTCCGTTGCATTCTCGTATCAGATCATTTTATCTCCATTTCAAAGTATTTTTATAGCATTAGAAAGTCTTGCAAATAGGACACATACGTGCCATAACGTTGCCCTGGCACGGCCGCGGTGGCCGAGCGGTCTGCGGCGCGCCAGTCACGTTCCGCACGGCCAATACGGTCGGGGGTTCGAATCCCCCCTCGGGCATGGATATTTGTGCCGTCCTTAGTATTAGCTAGTTCATAAGTAGTTTGTAAGTTTATGGACTGATGACCCCGTTGTTAAGTCCCATAAGCTCTACAAACATTTGATTTGAACTGCTGAGGTTAAGATTCTCTTCTAAACTGGCTGAGCCAACCTATGGGCACTCCAACGGTTGTTAGAGACGAGGGGAAGCGTCACTAGTGAGATGCGCCTTTGCGCTGCTAAATGCAACAGCTCCTATGCTACTCGGAGTCTGACGGAAACGCACAAATTGGCCCGAACACATAGCAAGTTCCCGCACATCACCTTGAGCATGCGCGAAGTCTTCCTGCAGGGATCACTCACACCTCACAATTTCTTTCTTGCTCATTGAAGATTTCTCAAATATTTAGTAAAATTTCTTGTAACTAAATGTCAGCTAATGACGCATCGCCTGTAAAATCTTTCCGAAGATCGTAATATGCCGCGGTGGAGTAGCCGAGCGGTCTAAAGCGTCTCGCTGCGGAGCGCGCGGGTGCTCGCCATGGAGGTTCGAGTCCTCCCTGGGGCATGGGTGTGTGTGTTTGTCCTTAGGTTAGTTTACCTAGGTTTAAGTAGTTTGTAAGCTACGGACTGATGACCACGCAGTTTGGTCCGATAGATTTACAAACATTTGAACATTTGAATTTGATCGTAATATGAATAATAATAATAATAATGTCGTAAGCCAGCAACTGTAAGAATGGCCTCGTGGTTAAAGGTATGACGTTTTGACACAAGAATAAGACGATAGGCGTCTGACGAGAAGCTATATTTACCCGCTCCTGTCTTTGCGTTTAAAACAGAATCTGGAACCAGTAATGACTTATTGCTTGTCAAAAGTGTTTGCTAGCTGATCCCCTAGTCATTTCGTGCACCGATATCACTTCTCTTCATAAATGATCTGCGTCCGCTAATTAGTTTATACTTGAATCTGAGGATTCTGTCCTCTTTTGTCAAAGATGTCTCGCTGCTACTGCACAGTTTTTTATCATTAGAGGTTGTTGTTTCTCATAATCCGTATTTCTCTTTTGACGAACAATATCTTGTTGGAATGAGTCCAATTTCGTTACTCGTAGTTCTGTCTTCATAATTTTACCGGAAGTCCATAGCTTGGAAAATACAGCTCCTTTCTATTTTGCAAACTTTTACAACGTTTTATCAATATCCAAAGCGCCTGTAGTTTGTAGCGGAACGCTCGGTTTCGTATGTTCGTTACATATGGAGCCTATGTGTGGTCGCTTCATCTTATTACGATTAAACAGTATTAAATAGTTGTTATTGATCATAAACGATGTATTGTAATTTTTTCTAATTTTTATAATGCTGATTTGTGTATTGTTTGTTGGTATGTTGTAGATTTATTATGTGTCTACATACGAGGTATGAAAATTTTCTAGCGAAAATCCACGTCGCCAAAGATGTTACTTGCTGTCACTGATGCGAGTGCAGCTGGTCACTGGAAGAACGCGACGTAAGACGAATTAATAATGAATTGATTTCCAGAATGAAACTTTAACTCTGCAGCGGAGTGTGCGCTGATACGAAACTTTCTGGCAGGTAAAAATTGTATGCCGGAACCGGGACTCGAACCTGGGATCTTTGCCTTTCGCGGGCAAGCTGTCTACTTTTTATTTGGTAGAGGAAGAAGATCAACATGAAATGAGAGGTAGTATACTGAGAGATGAATTTGACAGAGCCCTGAAAGACCTAGTTTGGAACGAGGCCCCGGGAATAGATGACATTCCCTCAGAGCTTCTAAAGTCTCTGGGAGAAGCAGCCATGGCAAAACTATTTCACCTGGTGGGTAATATGTATGAGACAGGCGAAATACCTTCAGACTTTAAGAAAAATGTAATAAACCCCATTCCAAAGAAAGCGGGCGCAGACAGGCGTGAAAATTACAGCACCATCAATTTGATAAGTCGTGGCTGCAAAATTTTAACACGAATTATCTACAGGAGAATGGAAAAGCTGGTAGAAGCTGACCTCGGGGAAGATCAGTTTGGATTCAGGTGGAACTTAAGAACACGGGAGGAAATATTCACTTTACGACTTATCTTAGAAGATAGATTAAGGAAAGGCAAACCTACATTTTTAGCTTTTGTAGATTTGGAGAAAGTTTTTGACAATGTTGACTGGAATACACTCTTTCAAATTCTGAAGTCAGCAGGGGTAAAATACAGGGAAAGGAGAGTTATTTACAACTTGTACAAAAGCCACACCGCAGTTATTAGACTCGAAGGGCATGAAATGGAAGCATCAGTTGGGAAGGGAGTAAGACAGGGTTGTAGCCTTTCTCCGATCTTATTCAATTTGTACATCGAGCATGCGGTGAAGGAGAGCAAGGAAAAATTGGAATAGGGATTAAAGTTCAGGGTGAAGAAATAAAAACCTTGCGCTTTGCTGATGAATTGTAATTCTGTCAGAAACAGCAAAGGACCCGGAAGAGCAGATGAATGGAATGGACAGTGTGTTGAAGAGAGCGTATAAAATGAACATTAACAAGAGCAAAACAAAGGTAATGGAATGCAGTCATAGAAAATCAGGCGATGCTGAAGTAATTAGATTAGGTAACGAAACATTGGAGGTGGTAGATGAGTTTTGTTACTTGGGTAGTAAAATAACATATGACGGTCGCAGTACAGAGGATATAAAATGCAGAATGGCAATGGGAACAAAAGCATTTTTGAAAAAGAGAAATTTGCTAACATCGAATACGTGGACGATAAACAGGGCGGACAGAAAGAGAATAGAGGCTTTTGAAATGTGGTGCTACAGAAAAATGCTGAAGATTAGGTGGGTAGTTCGCATAACTAATGAAGTACTGAACAGAATTGTTGAGAAAAGCAATTTTTGGCATACCTTGACTTAAAGAAGGGATCGGTTTGTAGGACACATTCTTAGACATCTAGGAATCGTAAATTTAGTATTGGAGGGAAGTGTGTGTGGGGTAAAAATCGCAGAGGGAGACCAAGATACGCATATAGTAAGCAGATTCAAATTGATGTGTGTTGCCGTTCTTATGAGGAGATGAAAAGGCTTGCTCAGGATAGAGTAGGGTGGAGAGCTGCATCAAACCGGTCTCTGGACTGAAGACCGTAACAACAACTACAGATCTATAGTTCGCGGTCGTTCGTTTAGTTCGTTCGTTTCATGGTTGGCTCAGCTTTTTTTTTATTACATAAGGCGTTTAGCCCCCTGACCGGGCTCCCTGAGCCACGGCGCCCGGCTCCACTGTGCTATCCCGATACGACTCAAGTTGCGTCCTCACAACTTTAATTCTGGCAGTACCTCGTCTCCTACTTTCCAAACTTCACAAAAGTTCTCCTGCGAAACTTTCAAGACAAGCACTCCTGGAAGAAAGGATGTGGTGGATACTGTGGGTTATTTATTGTTTTTGTATGTAGAAATTGTACATTGGATTTTGTAATATTGTACCTTCGGTGTGTTTAAGAGTTTACTTAGCACCAGATGATTTATACCTTGAATGTCTGTGCACTATTTATTATATTTGTATACGGAATATTGACTTTGAATTATTATTTTATCTTTGGTGTGTTTATCCGTTTTCATGCCTGTCTATAATTTCAATAAAATTTTCGATGTAGTTTTTATGTAGAATGTCTGTTTGTTCGTTCAATATATAGTTGTAGTTGTTGTGCATATTTGAATATATTTCTATTTCTTAGACAATATTCATTATTGGATCTTTCTGTAAAATGTGTAAGATTTTGAGTGCCTCATCTATTGTTTTCACTTCGACTTTTTCAGGGACAAGCTGTTGATAAAACGTAGATGGATTTTTTTCGCTGTCTCTTGTATGTCGTGCTAAAATTTCTACCAGTTTGGTCTATATATGATTTGTAGCATGTAATTTTGTAGATTCCATAGTTGCTATATATTTTTGTGTGTGTTTCGTTTGTGGATTTTATGGTTTATACTGTGCCTGCTTTGGTAGGCAAATCTGACATTATTGTTCTTGAATTGTTCACTAATTTTGTATGATATATTACCTAGGTATGTTGTAGGTATGTAGGTTGGTTTTTTCTTTGTTATTATGTCGCTACTTAATGTTATTTCAGGATGTACTTTGGATGTTTATGGTTGTGTTTTTTGGTGGTATATTTTCAATATAATTTTGCGCTCAGAATTGTTTTGTTGTGCTATATATTGTAGGGTTTGTATTTCTTTTCGAGTGGCATCGTCTCCTAGTGGTAAATTTATTAATCATAGTGTTCAAGAAAGCCATTTTGTGTGTTTTTGCATGACATGAATGTGCATTTATAACAGTATCGGTAATGGGTGGTTTCCTCTAAATTTCGAATTTATGTTTGTTGGCGACATTCTTAATGGTCAGATCCAGAAAGTTTAGTTAATTTCGTATTCTAGAGTAAATTTTATTTTGGGATGTAGTTAGCTGTGTGTATTTCTTGTATGTCCTGTTGGTTACCATCTATAAGCATTATTGTGTCATCTACGTATCTGTAATAGTATATAAATTTTTGTATTATAGTATTAGTGTTCTTGAAGAATTTTTCTTCAAGGTTATGTAAGATTATATTAGCTATGGTGTGTGCTATACTACTGCCCATTGCAACTCCGTCTTTCTGTATATAAAATTTGTTTCTGATTTTGAAGTAGTTGTGGAGTCGAAATTTTTTTATATGATATAAGATTGTGTTCAATAATATCTATTGTTTCCTTTATTGGTAAATTTTTATACCGGTTCATATTTTACGCTGCGGGACCCACAGAAAGAAAATTTATGCGCTGTTTAAATTTATTGCTTTAGAAATACCGTTGGTCAAATGTACAAGTACACATATTCTTAACATCTAATCGTGTAATTTCTTCTGGTTAATATAGTGGAGTGTAAGAGCATACTATTAGAACTCCATTTAACACGGTGAACAATATTTTCGCTATAAGAGTCAAAACTGATGTATAGACAGTTAATAAGGAGGTGCATTGTTATACTCTTTCTTAAAGCTAAGTCGTTTGGTGGCATATGTCAAAATGAAATTTACATCATTCATATATCTTGGTAATCACTGGATGATGATTCATTGAATAAAATGTTACATTCAATGTAATATCTCCTGTCCAAATATAGCGCTGTTTAAAAATATATCAATTCTTCAATCATGCACTTAAATTAACGTTGGCTTACAATATTTATCTGTAAAAGCTCTGTACGCTTCATAGAAAGCGGAAGATGAATTATTCGGTGTCTCCATATGAGATACAATTTTTTTCTGTTTCTACAGAACAAATGTGGAAACAGATAAATGACGTAACCGTTGTAAGAGAACATGTGTCACAAGTTACCAAATTAAAAACAATATCTATCTATTCGTTTTAAAATATTTATTACATAAAAAATAGACAATGAACAGAAGTAAAATCGCTGTGACACATGAAAATACGTAGCTAATCTGCTTGAAATCATTTACATATTGCATTAACATTTAATAGAATTGAAAGATATAATATACAGAAATCCTCAACTGACTGTATTTTAATTTTAGCTCACTTTATAATTAAACAATTGAAATGTAACTGGAGAGTTCATATGTAACCAACAATACTGCGAGAGGTAAGACTTATCTCTTAGCTTAGTGGTGTTTACCACACATATCCAAACATTTATTTTTAACAACACAGTAATTATCCTTTATTTCAGCTATTTCAGCTAATTCATCTTGATTATGGTATAATTTAAAGAATGCATCTTTCAGTCGTGCATTCACTGTAAGAACCCAAGAGTCCGAACTGTTGATCTTCAACTGAGGTCCATGGGAAGACTGATATGCACAGCACGTGGCAGAAGAGCGTGCTCCAGATTTTAGCGTCACTAGAGCACGACACCTCTGTCACCAGCGATGCAACACTTTCACTGGCTCCGGAAAAGATGTTAGGTACTTCTCTCTATTTGAATTTTGAAATACCAAAAATATTTACTACGACTAAACAGAGCCCTAATACGGCTTCAAGTAGATAACTCAAGCTTGCAGCAGAATGCCCGTATACATCTTCCATCTATCAGCGTTTCCATTTTATCAGGATCTGAAAAAAGAAAATGGAAAAGTACATTTCACGAATCATATTATAAAAATCTCATTATGAAAAATTTTAATCTTTGTTATGTCGCGTAGATAAACTATATTTTTCTAACTACACTGGTGGCCATCGAAAATGCAACAAAATTGCCGTAGATATCCAATGCAAATTTATATGGACGATAACCCGTTATATCAAAGTACTGAAAATATAGCCCCATGTGAAGTGAGGGAGATTATGAAGTCAGTATTGAGTCTTGCCACCATTTTTGGATATAACCGCTGCTACATACCTTGCCATTGAAACGAAGATGCTTTGTGTGTTTTTGTGTGGTATCAGTTCATGCTGCTTCCATATATTGTCAAAATTGATCTGATGTAGCAGCGCAAGATATTGCGCGAAATTCTGTGTCAGGCTATGTTTACGACTACCTGGTCGCCCATCAGATTGAATTGCAGCCTTGTTCTCCGTGTTATATCGACTCTCGTCTATCGGAAACAACCACACCCTTTCAACTCTAGCAATTTATTGAAACAGCATGTACTGCTATACCCTAACAGCACACTGAAAGCCTCTATGATTCAATGTCGCGGCTTGTATTCGCGTTTATAAATAGCAGTGACTGCAGCACTCAACACACTGATTTCATCATCCTTTGTATTTCAAATGGGTATTTGTTTTCAATCACTTGATCTATAAACGTGTTCCCTCCCACACAAATTTCGCTCATATATATCCAATCCGTCTAGGTGTTGCATTTTGAAAGTGAAGCAGTGTATATAACGGTACAATAGGGACATGTCTTTTATATGCTGGAAAGAAATAAAAAGTTAGGACATAGAATAATAAATATCCACAACTTAACTGCATTGGGGTAGATCAAGAGTCAGATTTAGTACATTTGAAAGGGACAAAACAATCATAGGCGCATCCACTGGTTAAAATTATATAGTCTATCTCCTAGAAATTATATCACTCTGCATAAGAAAGCCAATCTCAACGATACCAAACCAAAGATCACAAATTTACACCACATGCATTGCATCATATGTCTCCAACAAGCTCTAACTTCTTCACTTAAAAACAGTAAACCTCTTATACTTTGCCACAAAAATCATAATCAACAATACCTCTACATTATCATTTCATCAATATCTTCAGTGCCGCAGTGGATTGGCCAAGCGCTCTAAGACTCCTTGCTGCGGAGAGCGCAGTTGCTTGCCGTCGGAGGTTCGAGCCCTTACTCGGGCATGGGTGTGTGTCTGTTTTTCTTAGCATAGTTTAGTAGTACATAAGCCTAGGGACTGATAACCGCAGCAGTAAAGTCCCTTAGATTTACAAACATATGAACATTTTGAACACATCTTCATTTCACTAAAATTATTATCTCCTTATCATCACAAATCATTATCATCTTCATAATAAACTATATGTACCTTCATAATCACCGTAAAAACATCATCCAATCAAAATATGCGTACATATTTTTATGTTTTACTTAGCTGTTAGTAAACAATCATACCTCTGATGAAATAGGCGGAATTGAAAAAGATGCATTTTCCATTAAATATAATCATTACGTCCATTCAAGAACACCCTATATGAGTTATACATATTGTAATTTTGTATGAGAGTACATGAAAGAGAATAATGTCATTAGTTGAAAGCTGCCTAAAAGAAAATTATGTCATCATTAACGGCCATAGTTTTGATGCTGACATCCATCAAATATTTTTTCCCTTTTATGATCTTCTTTCCAGAGTCTTGGAAATGCCCAGATAGCAAAAAAGTAGTATTAGCGATTGGTCAAGCATAATTAAATATCGAACAACGCATTAAAGAGATATTGATGTATGAAATATACTGATGAAAAGTTGATTTGTGTTTTATGACATTCAGTGGATTCCTTAGGACAAATCACACATCTACAACTACTACTTCTACTAAAATATATACAGTAAAATGTAAAAGGAAAATAATATTAATGTGAAAATCATCCCAATCGACTTACAAGAAAGATTTCTGTAAGAGGTCTTCAATTTCGTCATACAAAAATAATGTTATCTGAAGCCGGCCGCGGTGGCCGAGGGGACTGAGGCGCTCCGGTCACGGTCTGTACGGCCACTACGGTCGGGGGTTCGAATCCCCCCTCGGGCATGGATATTTGTGCCGTCCTAGTTCTTAAGTAGTTCATAAGTAGTTTGTAAGTTTAGGGACTGATGACCCCGTAGTTAAGTCCCACAAGCTCTACAAACATTTGAAACATTTTTTGTTATCTGATAATATGGCGGAAAATGTTACTCAACAGAAGTTTTTATATTTGTGATGTGCTGCATTGCTTTTGATTTTTTGGTACTTAGACTTTAAATATCTACCACATTTGCGTGAGCAACGAGACGAATGTGAAATGGTTCTTGATAAATGAGAAAAAATTACGAAAACCGTTTTTATTTTTGCGCGAATATCTGTCTACGCGAACTAATATTTTTGTCCCAACTGAAATATTCTGTCGTTGGATATAGTCTTTTTCATTTGTCCCCGCTTCTCAGCTGCACGCTATATTAATTGTAGCGCCCCAATGAACCACAGACATTGCCAAGGTGGGGTGGCTTGTGTGCCTCAAAGATATAGGTTGCCGTACCGTAGGTGCAGCCACAGCGGAGAGGTGTTTGTGGAAAGGACAAACAAACGTAGGTTCCTGAAATGGGGCAGAAGCCATTTCAGTAGCTGCAGGGGGAGCAGTATGAATGATTGAGTGAGTTGGCCTTGTAAAATCAGATAACGTGGCTTTACTAATAAAGGCTGAAAACAAAGGGAAACTACAGTCGTTAACTTTTTTAAATAAAGTTCTAAATAAAGTAAATAAAGTTCTAACAAAATGTCAGTTTGGTTTTCAAAAAAGCTTTTCAACTGAAAATGCTATATACACCTTCACTGATGAAATATTAAATGCTTTGAATAACCGGACATCACCAGTAGGGATTTTTTGTGATCTTTCAAAGGCTTTTGATTGTGTAAATCATGGGATTCTTCTAGATAAGCTTAAGTATTGTGGTATGAGTGGGACAGTGCACAAATGGTTTAAATCATACTTAACTGGAAGAGTGCAGAAAGTTGAAATAAGTAGTTCACATGATGTAGATGAGACAATTAATTCTTCTAACTGGGGAGTTATTAAAAATGGGGTCCCACAAGGTTCGGTCTTGGGTCCTATGCTGTTCTTAATATATATTAATGACTTGCCATTCTACATACATGAAGATGCTAAGCTAGTACTTTTTGCTGATGATACAAGTATAGCTATCACACCTGACAAACAGGAATTAACTGATGAAATTGTAAATGATATCTTCCAGAAAGTCATTAAGTAGTTCTCTACAAATGGACTCTCATTAAACTTTGATAAAACCCAGTATATACAGTTTCATACAGTAAATGGCATGACACCATTAATAAATTTAGACTTTGAACATAAATCTGTAGCTAAGGTAGAATATTCAAAATTTTTAGGTGTTTGCATTGACGAGGGACTGAATTGGAAGAAACATATTGAAGATCTCCTGAAACGTCTGAGTTCAGCTACTTATGCTATCAGAGTCATTGCAAAATTTGGTGATATAAATCTCAGTAAATTAGCTTACTACGCCTATTTTCATTCACTGCTTTCATATGGGATCATATTCTGGGGCAATTCAACATTGAGTAAAAAAGTATTCATTGCACAAAAGCGTGTAATCAGAATAATTGCTGGAGCCCACCCAAGAGCATCCTGCAGACATTTATTTAGGGATCTGTAGCTTCACAATATATATATTCACTCATGAAATTTGTTATTAACAATCCGACTCAATTCAAAAGTAATAGCAGTGTGCATAGCTACGACACTAGGAGAAAGGATGATATTCACTATTCAAGGTTAAATCTAACTTTGGCTCAAAAAGGGGTGAATTATGCTTCCACAAAAGTCTTTGGTCACTTACCAAGTAGCATCAAAAGTCTGACAGATAGCCAACTAGTATTTAAAAAGAAATTAAAGGAATTTCTGAATTGCAACTCCTTCTACAATGTAGATGAATTTTTAGATAAAACATAAAAAAATATATAAAAAAATAAAAAATACAAAAAAATACAAAAAAATTCTTAAAATATAGATTGTCAAGTATAGACAAAATTTACTAAACTGACACGTTCCACATCATTACGATATGTCGTATACATGATCTAAGGAACAAGTATTAATCTAATCTAATCTAATCTTTTCCCGAGGACATTAAGCTCTACTGTATGAATATATGATGACGGCATCCTCTCGGATAAAATACTCCGCAGGTAAAATAAAGCGGAGCGTGGAATGTTACACCGCTTAATCGAGTAGGGGGGGGGGGGGGTCAGAAAATTTAAAAATGGAAATGGATAGTTTGAAGTCAGATATAGTGGGGATTAGTGAAGTTCGGTGGATCAAAAAAAAATGTTCAAATGTTTGTAAAGCTTATGGGACTTAACTACGGGGTCATCAGTCCCTAAACTTACAAACTACTTATGAACTACTTACGAACTAGGACGGCACAAATATCCATGCCAGAGGGGGGATTCGAACCCCCGACCGTAGTTGCCGTGCTGACCGTGACTGGAGCGCCTCAGTCACCTCGGCCACCGCGGCCGGCTGTTCGGTGGAATGATGAACAGTATTTCTGACCAAGTGGGTATAGGTTTATAAATACAAAATCAGTTGGAGGTCTTACGGGAGTAGGTCTGATAATGAATAAGAAAATAGGAAGGCGGGTAAACTACTATGAGCAACGCAGTGATCGTATTATTATAGTCAAGACAGATACAAAGCCAAAACTGACCACAGTAGTACAAGTTTATATGCCAGATGATGAGGAGATCGAAGAAATGTATGAGGAGGTAAAAGAAATTATTCACACAATTAAGGGAGAGGTAAACTTAATTGCGATGGGAGATTGGAATTCAGTAGTAGGAAAAGTAAGGGAAGGAAAAATAGTAGGTGAATTTGGACTGGGCAAAAGGAAGAAAAGAGGAGATCGCCTGGTATAATTTTGCACGTAACATAATTTAATCATAACAAACACTTGGTTTAAGAATCATGAAAGAAGGTTGTATACGTGGAAGAGACCAGGAGACACTCGCAGGTACCAGATAGATTTTATAACGGTATGACATAGATTTCGGAACCAGGTTTTAATCTGTAAGACGTATCCAGAGACAGATATAGCTTCTGACCATATCTTACTGGTTATGAACTGTAGGCTGAAACTGAAGATACTGCAGAAAGGTAGGAAAATGAGATGGAACCTGGATAAACTGAAGGAACCTGAAGTTCTTTGGAGTTTCAGAGGAAGCTTTAGGGAACAAGTGGCAGAAACGGGGGGAAATAACACAAGAGAAGAACAATTGGCAGCTTTGAGAGATGAAAAATGCAGACAGCAGAGGACCAAATATGTAGAAAAGCAAGAACTGCAAATATTTCTTTGACGACACAGGAAATATAGAAGATATAAAAATGCCGTAAATGAAGCGTGCAAAATGTAGTACAGACGACTAAAAAATGAGATTGACAGGCAGTTCAAAATGGCTAAGTAGTGTGTGTGTGTGTGTGTATGTGTATGTGTGTGTGGACTAACGAACTAGACACTGCTTCTTAATTTTTTGTGAGGGTGGGGGGAGGCCGCCGTGCGGCGGTGCGCGTGGCCGTTCGCCGTCTGGGGTTCGAGTCCCCCCTCGGGGATTGTGTTGTCCTTAGGTTAGTTTACCTTAGTTTAAGTAATTGTAAGCTACGGACTAATAACCCAGCAGTTGAGTACGATAGATTTACAAACATATGAACATTTCGTAACTGCTATATGTGAATGGGAATTGCATGCAGATGCTCTAGTCCTTCTAATTTCTCGGACCATCCCCTCCTGTTTCTTACCATTCACTTGGTCCTCCTAGGCCTCAAAAGTGTTCAAATGTTTGTTAAGACTAAGGGTCTTAACTGCGGGGTCATCAATCCCTAAACTTACAAATTACTTATGAACTACCTTGTACTAAAGACGACACAAACATCCATGCCCGAGGGGGGATTCGAACCCCCGCCCGTAGTGGCCGTGCAGACTGTGACTGGTGCGCTGCAGACCGTTCGGCCACTGCGGCCGGCTCCTAGGTCTCTCTGTGTTAGCTACTTATTAATTCCAGCCATTTGTTAGTCCATGTACTCCTGTCTCTTCCCCCTGACCACAATCCCTCCTCACGCTCTCTGTCCAACTCCTCGTATCTCCTCTCTCTGATCATCTCCTCCCTAGCCACGAAGATGACGTGCTACAGACGCGAAATTTAAGCGACAGAAAGAAGATGCTGTGATTTGCAAATGATTACCCTTTCAGAGCAGTCACACAAGGTTGGCGGCGGTGGCGACACCTACAACGTGATGACATGAGGAAAGTTTCAAACCAATTTCTCATACACAAACAGCAGTTGACCGGCGTTGCCTGGTGAAACGTTGTTGCGATGCCTCGTATAAGGAGGAGAAATGCGTACCATCACGTTTCCGACTTTAATAAGGGTCGGATTGTGGCCTATCGTGATTGCGGTTTATCGTATCGCGACATTGCTGCACGCGTTGGTCGCGACCCAATGACTGTTAGCAGAATATGGAATCGGAGGGTTCAGGAGGGCAGTACTGAACGCCGTGCTGGATCCCAACGGCATCGTATCACTATCAGTTGGGATGACAGGCATTTTATTCGCATGGCTGTAACGGATCGTGCAGCCACATCTCGATCCCTGAGTCAACAGATTGGGACGTTTGCAAGACAACAAACATCTGCACGAACAGTTCGACTTAGTTCGCAACAACATGGACTCTCAGCTCGGAGACCATGGCTGCGGTTACAGACAGAAGCGCCTGCGATGGTGTACGCAACGACGAACCTGGGTGCACGAATGGCAAAACGTCATTTTTTCGGATGAATCCAGATTCTGTTTACAGCATCATGATGGTCGCATCCGTGTTTGGCGACATCGCGGTGTACGCACATTGGAAGCGTGTATTCGTCGTCGCCATACTGGCGTATTACCCGGCGTGACATATGGGGTGCCATTGGTTACACGTCTCGGTCACCTCTTGCTCGCATGACACCACTTTGAACAGTTAGCCGTTACATTTCAGATGTGCTCTGGCCAGCACATTCTCCAGATCTCTCACCAATTAAAAACGTCTTGTCAATGGTGTCCGAGCAACTGGCTTGTCACAATACACCAGTCACTACTCTTGATGAACAGTGGTATCGTGTTGAAGCTGCATGGGTATCTGTACCTGTACACGGCATCCAACCTCTCTTTGACTCAATGCCCAGGTGTACCAAGGCCGTTATTACGGCCAGAGGTGGTTGTTGTGGGTACTGATTTCTCAGGATCTATGCATCAAAAATTGCGTGTAAATGTAATCACATGTCAGTTCTAGTGTAATATATTTGTCCAATGAATACCCGTTTATCATCTGCATTTCTTCTTGTTGTAGCAATTTTAATGGCTATCAGCCGTATTTCCTGGTGATCGCTCAAACGGTGTCGAAGTCTTTATGACGTACCCTCCGCAATGCTTCATTTTAAATGTAACGGAGACGGACGCGTTAGTCCCGATTTCGAGGTCAAGTGTGCAAAATATCGCTCTCGGATGAACCGTATTGCAACACATACAATACGAATATAATCCGATGTTATCAAAATTGTCAATTAAGATATTTCTTGATTTTAGCCTCACCTACCGGGTCCAACTATCAGTGCAAGTCATCAAGCGACCCACTCAAACACACACACAAAATGCCATCAAAATTGGTACAGCGTCTTGGGAAGCGTACAGTAACATACACAGGGGTTTATTCAGCCGCGGTGGAGTAGCCGAGCGGTCTAAAGCACCTCACTGCGGAGCGCGCGGTTGCTCGCAGTGGAGGTTCGAGTCCTCCCTGGGACATGTGTGTGTGTGTTTGTCCTTAGGTTAGTTTACCTAGGTTTAAGTAGTTTGTAAGTTACGGACTGATGACCACGCAGTTTGGTCCGATAGATTTACAGACATTAGAACATTTTTGGGTTCATTCAATACGTTTGCGTCGTACCTAGTCAACAAAAGAATGTTCAAATATTTGTTAAGCTTATGGGACTTAACTACGGGGTTATCAGTCCCTAAACTTACAAACTACTTATCAACTAGCTTATCGTAAGGACGGCACAAATATCCATGCCCGAGGGGGAATTCGAACCCCCGACCGTAGTGGCCGTGCAGACCGTGACTGAAGCGCCTCAGTCCCCTCGGCCACCGCGGCCGGCCCTAGTCAACAGTTCCCCGGCTAACAAACTACTGAAACTAACCTGAGGACGATACACACACACACACACACACACACACACACACACACACACACATGCCCGAGGCAGGACTCGAACCTGTAACGGTGAGCAGCAAGACGCCTTAGAGCGCTCGGCCACTCCACCGCTGCGCTACATTCATTGTTGAGATTATCTTATTTCTCGTCATTTTACTGAAAATAATGCACAACAGAAATAGAATATGGTGTATCGATAGCTACGATGCGGCGCCTGATACGAGAGACATCGCACCGCATCAGGTTGGCAATAACGCCTCCGTGTCCTGCCACCGAGGTCGCCCCGCCGAGCAACTTTCCTAAGAGCTCACCAGTCATAGCATTCACGCTGCAGATAGGCCGACAGCAGCACACACCTTGAAAGGACACCTGCTAGTCTTAGTCTGCGTGTATTCAGGACGTGGACTCGAATTACTGTTATATATCAGATGTACTCCAGAGGAACTTATAAGTTGAGTATTATTCTCTATTGTAACAAACACAGTTTTTCTCATAGCGTGTATGCTCTTGTTATAGTCATCTTGCCGGCCACCAAGCTACTAGGACCCATCTCCTATTTCGTGTGTATTTGTGGTGTCGCACAAGTCTAAAGTGCGCGCCTCGTACTTTCGCCGCGCGCCGCCATGCACGCACGGCGCGGCGTTCTTACGACGTCAGCCACGAGCGCCCTCTACTGCATCTCCGCTCGTGGCCACCACTGAACAGCATCGTTCACTTGGGAATCAGATAGGCACCAGTTAAAACTTGACTATCGGATAGGCACTAGGAATCATTAGTAGGCAGGCCTCTATCTAATCTATGTATCAGCATTCTGCAGTGAAGAACTATGTAAAAGTTAAGTATTACTAAGTCTATGAAATATATATCTCGTTCTAATTTACTCTAGTGTTTCTAGTTTCTGCTGTCCCACTGGCTGGTCACCTCCGTACCTGCACACGCTTGCATCCTTTATTCCTTTGTCGGTCTCTCTCTACTCGGCCACCAACACCTACGACCATCGGCGGAAACGAGACACAAAAGTGGCGACGAGGATGGGTTACAAAAGTATTCACTACTAATATAACAGAATAAAAAAAAATAATAATAATAAAATAAAATAAAAACGAAAAAATTAAAAAATAAATCAAGATCATCTATTATGTAAATTAGAATCGAAGTGTAACGATGTAAGACGAATTGTAGTATCAAGACAACGTTTGGAAACGAATATAATAATAATAATAATAATAATAATAATAATGTAGTTTGCCTCAGTATCCAGGTGGTCTAACCCACTCCAGTCATCCAAGAGGGAAAAAGGTGGCCTACAGTTTGTCCGAACAATGTGTCGTTTCTGGCGATTCCTCACATAGTTGAGAGGTGAAAGCTAGATTAAAACTAAAATTGGAACACTTATTATCCTAGTGAGTTCCCAACCCTCAACCTTCCGCTCTCCAACTAAGCACGTTGCCGCTAACCCAGACCGCTAGTTACCCAACCTAGATAAAAAAAAATTAAATTTGCAATAAAAATTATACTGACGTTATTAATAGAGATAAAAACTGTTCTATCTTTTAAACTGGACCAAATGACGCACAGTGTGCAAAATTTCAGTGAAATCAGTTGCGTAGTTTCGGAGTTCACAGCGGGCAAACTTCATGTGACACGTAGTTTACATATGTAGAAATATAAAGATGCGTAAACTGAGCCTCACTCACTGATACGCGGCTATACTCGCGTATTCGTCTACCTGTACTCCTTTCTGTGCGCACTCGCGCGGGAGTAACCGAGTGGTCTGGAGCGCCACGTTGCGGACCGCGCGGCCTCCCGCGTCGGAGATTCTAATCCTCTCTCGGACATGGATGTTTGTGTTGTCTTTAGTATAAGTTAGTTCATAAGTAATTTGCAAGTTTAGGGACTGATGACCCCACATTTAAGTCCCGCAAGCTTAACAAACATTTGAACATTTGTGCGCACTCTAATCCACTTGTACCCGACCACGTACTGATACGATCTGTTTCAGTTATATGGATATGCTGAGGAGACAAGCGGGTCGAGAGCGCAAGCACATTGAAAGATCAAGTAATGGACCCATTTGCGAGTTTCAAGCGAGCGTACGGATCTCATTTCTGATGATATATGAGCCGACGACTGTGAAGCGATAGCAGCCCAAACACACTCAGACTTGTTATACTCGAGGAAGTACAGCGGGAAGGAAGGAATGCGTTCCGTTTTCTTATGTTTAGTGTCTGTGTAGGCACAGTACGCATGACACCTGGCAGCACACCGTTGCTTGAGTGCCTTATCATGCCAAGTGTTCAAATTCAAATGTTCAAATGTTTGTATAGTCTATGGGACTTAACTACGGGGTCATCAGTCCCTAAACTTACAAACTACTTACGAACTAGGACGGCACAAACATCCATGCCCGAGGGGGGATTCGAACCCCCGACCTTAGTGACCGTGCAGACCGTGACTGACGCGCCTCAGCCACCGCGGCCGGCCATGCCACGTGTCTCCAGGCCACAGAATCAATTCGTTGGGCCTATCTATGACTTGCCTGAGTATGACTGATGAATGTTTGTCAAAAATGTTCAAATATTTGTAGAACTTATGGGACTTAACTACGGGGTCATCAGTTCCTAAGCTTACAAACTACTTATGAACTACCTAAGACTAAGGACGGCACAAATATCCATGCCCGAGGGGGGATTCGAACCCCCGACCGTAGTGACCGTGCAGACCGTGACTGGAGCGCCTCAGTCCCCTCGGCCACCGCGGCCGGCGAATGTTTGTCCTTTTGCGGTTATTGCCCTAATTGGTAAATACTCTAACATCTTCGGCCTAATATCATATCGCCCTAAAATACACGATAATTTCAGTACCTACCAGTCGCAACATTCTCTTGCAATGAGGTGAATTGATGAATGTTCAGTTCAGAACGCCTGTAATGGCTGCTGAACGCTGTTAGGGACCGCGCGGGAGAGACCGAATGCTCTAAGGCGCCTTGCTGCGGAGCGTGCGTTGTTCCCCGTCGGAGGTTCGAGTCCTCCCACGGGAATGAGGGTGGTTTTTTTGTGTTTGTGTGTGTGTGTGTGTGTGTGTGTGTGTGTGTGTGTGTGTGTTTTGTTCTTAGCATAAAATAGTTTAAGTAGTTTGTAAGTCCATACTCTGATGACCACTGCAGTTTTTTCCACAGCTTTACAAACATTTGAACATTTGAGGTGTCAGAGTTCCAGCCTGACAGGTGATGAAAGTGGAAATGTCTTGTAATGAACCAACATCCTGATTGGTGCAATGACATGAAACTATGACCTTCTATGTCCACGTGAGTGCCAATGATAAATATAAGTCCTGTTATGTTGGCGACGTCCGTTATTGGCTACCCGAGTACATTGTGAGCTGACTTCGCCTGAAGATTAGTCTTTCCTGTGTTCCTAGAGGGAAGGTTGCGAAACCACAACTCGCGGTATCAGCCACATGAGCACTTCAAAATATGTTCGCCGGCCGCGGTGGCCGAGGTGACTGAGCGCTCCAGTCACGGTCAGCACGGCCACTACGGTCGGGGGTTCGAATTCCCCCTCGGGCATGAATATTTGTGCCGTCCTTAGTATTAGCTAGTTCATAAGTAGTTTGTAAGCTTAGGGACTGATGACCCCGTAGTTAAGTCCCATAAGTTGTACAAACATATGAACATTTTGAAAATATGTACGTTCCCTTGCACACAATGTAATATAATTAACATGGTGAATGAAATACAATCAGAAGTAGAATATCAGATAGAAGCGTGGCTCACTTAAGAAGACCGTTAGAGTACGGCTGCACTGAAGTTTTAGAAATGTTTTCCCTAGAACATAATGCAAAGGCTGGGATCTAACAAAATCTATGAGTTTGACCATGGAGCAATTATTAACAGAATATAGCGTATAAGAAATCAAACCCACAATTTTCAAATAAACGGTAGTAAAGAGAATTACCTATCCAAGAATAAGGCACAAACAATAACAAATTCACCCAGCGTCTCTATTCCAGAAACGGGACACCCATCTTTGGCGTTTAGGGCAGTCAGCTTTCATGCTACCCCTTAGTCGTTTTTCTGTGTGTCAAAGGCGTCATATGCTGGCGTCATATGCTGGTTTTATCGACTAAAATAATTTACAACTCGGTTGCACGCCATTCGTGACAATTAGGTACAGAGGAACGACGGAGACAACTAGCAATTCAAATGATCAAATGTTTGTAAATCTATGGGACTTAACTGCTTGGTTATTAGTCCCTAGCTTACAAACAACTTAAACTAAGTTAAACTAACCTAAGGACAACACACACACACACACACACACACACACACACACACACACACACACACACACACACACACATACGCACACAAACATGCCCGATGGGGGAATCGAACCCCCGACAGCGAACGGCCGCGCGCACCGCGGCTCGGCGCCTCAGTGCGCACGGCTATTCCGCCGTAGCAACTAACAATTGAGACGACTTCCAGACCACCAATGTCTCTGTACTGTCACTAATGCATTTTCAACTTTCTATCGCCGTGTACCACCAACACGTACGCTCTGTAACTTGTCATCAATCTATAATTTCTGATTTTATTTAACTAACGTTACGCTATGTCCTCTTCACCACAGTCTAATTTTTTTTATTATTGTTTTTTTGGCAAACATCACTGCGATCAAACATTATAGCGGACCGATATAACCTTCCGTATGAACAGCGTACCATGCTTTCAGCGGCCGCGGTGACCGAGGGGACTGACGCGCTTCAGTCACGGTCTGCACGGTCACTACGGTTGGGGGTTCGAATCACACCTCGGGCATGGATATTTGTTCCGTGCTTAGTATTAGGTAGTTCATAAGTAGTTTGTAAGTTTAGGGACTGATGACCCCGTAGTTAAGTTCCATAAGCTATACAAACATTTGAACATTTGAACATGCTTTCAGCAATGATCAGGACGTAATGCAACTTAGTACATCTACGTGACTGCTCTACTATACACATTTATGTGCCTGGTAGAGGATTCATCGAAAAAACTCTTAGACTATGTATCTATCGTTCAACTCTCGCAACCGGCGCGGGTTAAACAAACACCTAAGTCTTTCCGATCGGTCTCGGGTGTCTCTTATTTTATGATCCTGACTCTTTTTCCCATGTAGGTGTGCCAGAAAAAAATATTTTCGCATTCAAAGGAGAAAGCCAGTGACTGATAGGTATCGCTGCGTAGAAACAAGCGTTTGTCTTAATTATAGCCTCCCTTGCTCGCTTATCATACCCGTAATACTCTTACTGCTCTTGCGGGATAAAAAAAACGAGCTGCCCTTCTTTTTATTTTCTCGATGTCCTCTGTCAACCCTGTCTGGCATGTATACCACACCGCCCAGAAATATTGCAGCAGAGGACGCAGAACGGTTGTAGGGGGTACCTCTTTAATGGATTCACGCTTCATCTAACAAGAACCAATTGAGTACGAATTCGCAAGTTCAGTCTCTAGTAAGGGTCATTTCAAAGTGCCATCTAACAAATATTTCAAAGTGCTCTCTAACAAATATGCCAAAAAATATTAGCTTCAGTCAAAAGCGAAACAGTATGTCATACGATCGCATTCCCCCACCAGTTCTCATAATTCCGTACCACCAAGATGGTTACAGACCTACGTGCATTCTTTGAAGGTGGTTACCTTGATGACCGTCCTGGACTATACTGAACTACTGAGGATGCGCCTACAAATCAGTTAGGAGATCGGTTGAGATATCATACACAATATACATATGGTAAAGTATTTTATTAATATATTCGTTACAGTTGTAATGGCCGGCCGCGGTGGCCGAGGTGACTGAGGCGCTCCAGTCACGGTCAGCACGGCCACTACGGTCGGGGGTTCGAATCCCCCCTCGGGCATGGATATTTGTGCCGTCCTAGTTCGTAAGTTGTTCATAAGTAGTTTGTAAGTTTAGGGACTGATGACCCCGTAGTTAAGTCCCATAAAAAAAAGAAAAAAAAAAGAAAAAAAAGAAAAAAAAAAAGAAAGAAAAAAAAAAGAAAGAAAAGAACAGTTGTAATGCGTATGTGATACAGTACGATACTTTGCTGACTCAACAATTTACTTTAGGTTTACATGGCGTTTACTTAGAGCGAGGTACCATGGGGCTACCACAATATTGAAAAAGCCATTTTCATTACCCTCTAATATGGTGTGTCATCACCTTTGAAGGCCAGTGAAGTTACACACCTTCGTGGCATGGACAGTATGAGGTTACCAATCAGCTGTTGAGGGATATTTGGCCATTCTTCCATGAGTGCAATATCCAGCTCTGCAACCGTTGTGGCGGGTGCTGGTTTGGCTACAGAGCGTCTGCCAAGTGCACCCCAGACATGTTCAGTCGGGTTTAAGTCCAGTGAACAAGCTGGTCACTGAATTCGTTCAGTTCCCTCAGTTTCAAGCATATTGTCCAACAGTGCACCTCTGTAGGGACGAGCGTTATCGTCCACCAGAAGTAACCCATCTACTATGACACCGGCGTAGGGAAAACAAAAGTTCGAACGAACTCGCCTCTACACCTCTGAGCAGTGAAAGGGCCATTTTGAACGACACAGAGGTCCGTACGACCGCCAATACTGACTCCTGGCCACACTATTCGTCTACCACCATGATGGTGATGTTTGCTGCATATAATCAGGATTGTTCTAAATTTTCTCCAGATGAGGGAACGACGATTGTCCGGATGAAGACAAATTCTTGACTCAGCTGTGAACAGAAACCGGCGCCATTCTTGTCGACTCCAATCCTAATGTTCATCCGCCAAGTTTCTGCGGGGTAAACGGCGACGTGGCTATGCTCTTTTAAATAAACCATCTGTACATTTACCTAGAGTAATTTAGGGAAATCACTCCAAAAGCAGAGGGGCAAATATGTTAAAATGTTTGTAAATCTAAGAGACTTAACTCCATCGGTTATCAGTCCCTAGGCTTTCAAACTACTTAAACCGACTTATGCTAAGGACAAGACACACACCTCTACCCGAGGAAGGACTCGAACCTCGGACGGAGAGCAACCGCGCGCTCGGCCACTCCACCGCGGGACAGGACGAGAAGCGGACATGGGAACTACATATATTATCACATTATATCACCACGCAATCGTAATATAAACAATTTGAAACGAAAAGCGAAGTAGAGAATTTTAATAATAATTATACATGGAGTACAATGAAATTTACATCATTCGAAATTAAAAATCTTGTTTATACGCAGTCGTTAAGAGTTGTAAAAGGGAAAGAGGTGCTCTCAGATCTATAGCGCTTATGCCTTCTCTACTACACATAAGTGAATATTAAAAATTTAAAATAAATACCAACTTCTAACTTGTGTTGTCATGGTGGAAATGACACATAAAAGTAGTAACGTTTCGCAAAATTGCATTCTAGGGACGTTTGATTAAATGATTAATTTGCAGTATCACCAGCATAACGCTAAACTACAACGCCACATCTGCTCAAATGTTCAAATGTTTGCCGGCCGCGGTGGCCGAGGGGACTGAGGCGCTCCAGTCACGGTCTGCACGGCCACTACGGTCGGGGGTTCGAATCCCCCATCGGGCATGGATATTTGTGCCGTCCTAGTTCGTAAGTAGTTCATAAGTAGTTTGTAAGTTTAGGGACTGATGACCCCGTAGTTAAGTCCCATAAGCTGTACAAACATTTGATTTTTTGTTCAAATGTTTGTTAAGCTTATGGGACTTAACTACGGGGTCATCAGTCCCTAAACTTACAAACTACTTACGAACTAGGACGGCACAAATATCCATGCCCGAGGGGTGATTCGAACCCCCGACCGTAGTGGCCGTGCTGACCGTGACTGGAGCGCCTCAGTCACTTCGGCCACCACGGCCGGCGCCACATCTGCTGTTTCTATTATATAGTCATAAGGGAAATCAAACACTCGTAGGAATAAAGCGTGTAAATAACGTAGCTACCTGCATTCGTTAATTCGCTTACTTTTTTGTAAGAAAAATGTTCAAATGCTTGTAAATCTATCGGACCAAACTGCGTGGTCATTAGTCCGCAGCTTACAAACTACTTAAACTAAGATAAATTTACCTAAGGACAAACACACACACTCATGCCCCAGGGAGGACTCGAACCTCCACGGCGAGCAACCGCGCGCTCCGCAGCGAGACTCTTTAGACCGCTCGGATACTCCACCGCGGCTTTCTGTAAGAGCAGCTGTCTTGTCACAAAATCCAATGTGAAGTTCCAAAGTATTAATTTCTCAGTTCTGAGAAGTTTCCGTTCGTATCTTCCGGATTTGAAATGATTACTTATTTCGACAGTAATTAGATTCTACTACACAGTACCACATTCTTCCGCGATAACTGCAAGAGAGAAAACAGGGAGAGGTTTGCATCTGAACACGTAACCCACGACGTTAACCGTAATGCTACAAAGCAGCTACGCCAGATGCCGCCAGTTCAGACAATCTCACTTCTGAGATGTAGCCAATCTTAAACTTCAGCCGTTATTTTTCTTCGAAAATATTTAATTTTGGAACCTACGTCAAAAATATTTGTCCCCTTATTTTCACCCTTCTATAGCTTCAAAAGTTTAGATATAACCTGACAAATTTCTTTGTAACCAATCAGGACGAGAAAAGTGAGCAAGTCAGACATTATAGAAACTTTCTACTGACTTCGTCGTTTTTCCATTCTTTCTCTGAGTTGTGACGCTGTGGCTGGCCTACGTTATTTTCCTTATCATTGACACCGGTACTGTCATCTGCTCACACTTACTGTAAACTTCAGGTTTTCCCTCGGTACCTCAAACTGCACCTGCAACATCACTTAAACACGCATAAATGCACATCTTTAAACATACAAAATCTTAAACGGGGCAATGTCACAATGCTCCCTGATATCAAAGGAAATTTAAATAATTAAACAGAAGATTCTAATGCAAAATACACTAATAATATTGTCTGTAGATATGAACATAAAGAAAGATCATACAATAAGATAAAAAGAAATTTCACATTTCTCAGTAGCACATTTGTAGTGTATATTACTGCAGTGTTTCGTTGTCTCGAGCATTTCTCTTCCTCTTATTTTTAGTTTAGTCATTTTCCATGACCATGTTTCTGCTTTCTGTTGTGAGATGAAACCATTTGCTTTTAGTTTAGTTTCTTCTCCCCGGGCAGCAAGTTTACCAACTTTCATCCCTGAAACGTGTCTGAAGGACACATATTTAATTACTGTGCCATTACGCTATAGGCAGTATTCCCCGTAATTTAATAATCTTTTATTTCTATAAATGATAAGCTTAAATTCGGTCTCAGTTTGGAAAAATAGATGCAGATTGATACTCCCGTGTAGCAGAATCGGTCAGTTACAGAAAGGACCGTAAATTCCCGTTAGTGCCCTTAACCTCAGATTCACCAGGAGTTAGTGCCAATGCTCTTCGGCGTGGACGGCATCGACTATGAAAAAGGGTTCCGCTCGTACGTTGGCGCGGACAAAAACACTCTCCACACACTTCTTGGCTGACCCAAACTCCTCCCGCGTCGACTGCACAATCTATAAAAAAGGGTCCAGGCGTTCAAAGACGCGGAGAAACGCCAAGTTCTACATACAACTCCTCTACGATAGCGTCCACTAGCATCCTTCCTCGCGTACTACCAACACTAAGTCATTTCATTAGGGAGTCTTTGAAATTCTCCTTATTCAAAAGCGTTTTGTGCAAGACGAAATTATTTCTTGAAACGTCTTGAAAATTTTGGGCATGTGACTTGAGAAATCTGACCCCAAAAACATAAATCCTCATCTACTAATTTCCCTACTGTGAATATGCGGGCAACTATGTGTCGCACGACTCTATTTTACTCAAATGTTTGTATAGTCTATGGGACTTAACTAAGGGGTCATCAGTCCCTAAACTTACAAACTACTTACGAACTAGGACGGCACAAATATCCATGCCCGAGGGGGGATTCGAACCTCCGACCTTAGTGGCCGTGCAGACTGTGACTGGAGCGCCTCAGTCCCCTCGGCCACCGCGGCCGGCCTATTTTACTCCATAACTACGTAAAAATCATCACCTGCTTGTCCTAGATAGTGTGGACTATATTAAATTTCGCACTAAATCTTTTTTTCAATCTCCTTTAATTCGACTTCCTCCAAATTAGTTCAACAGCAACACAAAACCATGATAAAAATTCATCTCATGATACAGATAACAGAAATAAATCCTAAGAATTACAGTTCAAACACCAAAATAACCAACCCACAAAAATCTGATAAGCTCTTCAATGTCAACTCTATCCATAAATCATCATATTCTCCATATGGATTAATATTTACCGCATTTCTCAGTTTTTATGGATTCCAATTCCATTACATCCACCAGGATTTACAATGTAGTCAGAAAAACATATGCACATTCTTTTTCTGCTTGTTTGATATTCGATCTCACTATCACCTCTCACACCTTGTCGAGATCTAGCTTGATTATTGCGTGGTCGCACGGTTATGTGCTTACGAGATTGTCAGTGAATTCCAGGATCCTGTCTGGAGGACGAGGACTTGTCAGTACTTTGACTAGTGACAGCAAGGTCGTTCTATGGGGAAGTTTACTTCTAACTGTCCCCTAAAAACTTCTTTCTACTCGTCCTTGGTAGGTGCGCAGTAAATCTTTGTTGACACATTTCTTACCGTAAGTGGTAAAGTCGCAAACAGTAATAGGTAGTTTGACGAAGTCGCAGGCTACGCTTTCTTTTACTTCCGACATGCAGAAATAACCTTCCTGACCCGACGCTCCGTGTTACTGAAATAATATGCCCTCCGTAGTTTTGTGATTACGTCTTGGGTCAGAAATGTACATAATTTAGAAGTGCGCACCATATAAGAGTATCTATTACATTCTCAGGAATAGACAGCGTCGCCAACGCCGTGCTGTAGTGCTTAAACCTGTTTCCGCTATATCACCGGAATTGGGCTTGGTTAGCATTTTGTTGGTTAACCGTCCGAGTTTACCGAGTGCTGTTGGCACGCGGAGTGCACTCAACTCTTTTGAGGCCAGTTGAGGAATTACTTGATTGAGAAGTAACGGCTCCTGGCACGAAAACCAACTCAACGGCCCCTCCATACCGCATTCGTTGACGCCTTCGCGCTGAGGTAGACATGGCGGGCGGTCGAAAACACGTGGGCCTCTCAAGGATTATACGACGGAGATTACAGTTTACAATACACACTACTCAATGTGCCTTAATTCATTTTCTGCGCCTAAACAAAATTCTTTTCTTACCAAATAATAACGTCGAATCTTATGGTTGCTTCAGTTAATTTAGGTATTCTTTAATTTAGGTATTCATTTTTCTAGCGCGATATTAAAGAATTAAAAATTAGGGAAATTTCATAAAAGCGGTTCTATTAACCCTGTATCCAGCATTTAAATGTGATTTACAGAGTATTGCTGTAGATGTAATACAAGTGTCAGCATGCGAACCATTCAACGAAACGTCATCATCTCGCCTCGGTCTGTCAACAGCGGCATTAGCTGTTGATGACTGGAAACATGAACCTAGTCTAAAGACTGTGTCATCAAAACTTTTTTCATTAATGGGCCTGCAGCAGTGAATATATCTTAATATGACATTTTTAATAAGTATGATACCCTTTACTGCTGCTTATTAGCTTTATTTATTTATACACTACAGCTGTTTCACCGTATTTGGCATTGTCAAGTGGTCTGCAATAGTTGACATAAATTTTGTGAAAACACTTTTTTCGAAACAAATAGGGAGTACATTATAGAGTTTTATCGATATAATTAGGCTTGATAATAGCTAAATTCAGAGATGTGATGTTCCACAGTCAAGGATAACGCAAAATTTCGATTAACATACAATATCTCAGACACCAGACAAATGCATTTTCATACTCAAAGATATTACAAAATTCCAAATGGCAAGCAATACCTCAGAGACCAAAGAGGCACACTATTTCATGATCAGAGACACTACAAAATCCAGCGTATAAAACATTTGTAAATGCATTGAAATTCAAAGATATCACAAAGTTTGAAATTAATAATCTCATAGAAGCTAGATCATTGCCAGAGATATAATGAAATATAAGATCTTTGTAAACACATAGCGTCATAACAGCTGTCAAATAAGAAAGTTATTACATTCAAAAATTTTAAAAAACGACTTTCTAAGAAAGGTACCTGTAAAACTCATATAGAGGTACGGATGCTGTGTGTGTGTTACCAACAAATGGAATGTAAGTAATAAATTTAAAACTCTATAATGTACTCCCTATTTCTTTCGAAAAAAATATTTTCACAAAATTTAATTCAACTATTGTAGACCACTTGACAATGCAAAATACGGCGAAACAGCTGTAGTGTATAAATAAATAAAGCTAATAAGCAGCAGTAAAGGGTATAATACTTATTAAAAATGTCATATTACTAGTCTAAAGAGTCTCGTTTACAATTGTATCTAGTGAACACACGTGTACTAGTTTTGATACACCCTCATAAATCCATCAATCTTGCGTGCCAGCAGGGAACTACTCAAGCCGAAGGAGGCTCTATAACGGTGTGGGGCGCGTGCAGTTCGAGTGATATTTGACCCCTCATACGTCTAGATATGACTGACAGGTGACATTTATGTATGCATCACCTTCATCCATTCATTGGCAATTCCAGCAGAGCAATACGACACGCCACTCGCCCAAAATAGCTAGAGAGTGGCTCCAGGAACAGTCTTTTGAGTTTTAACACCTCCGCTGGTCACCAATCTCCCCTGACGTGAACATTATTGGGTTCCTTTGTTACATGCTGTTCACAAGAGATCCCCAACTTTCAAATTCTTAAGGATTTATGGGCAGCCCTGCAGGATACATGGTGTCAATTACCTCCACCACACTACAGACGTAGTTGAGTCTATGCCACGCCGTTTTTGGGCACTTTTGGGTACTCACCGGGGCCCTACACGATACTAGGCGAGTACACCGGTTACGTTCGCTCTTTAGTGTCTATATTTTTAGCGTATGGAGGCTTCTACAATATATGTACACTTGCACTTTCGATCTAAAACGTCTATAAACCTTTGTGACCAAACTACTAAGTTTTGTGTCCCAGCCTCGTCGCCGCTTTTGTGTCTCGTTTCCGTTGTAGGTGTCGGTGGCCGAGTAGAAAGACCGACACAGGAATAAAGGATGCACGCTTGTGCAGGTAGGAGGTGACCAGCCAGTGGGACAGCAGAAAATAGAAACACTAGAGTAAATTAGCACGAGATATATATTTCATAGAGACTTAGAAATACTTAACTTTTACATAGCTCAATACTGCAGAATGCTGATACATAGTTGAGCTAGAGGCCTGCCTAGTGCCTATCCGATAGCCAAGTCTTCAGTGGTGCCTATCTGATTCCGAAGTGTTAACTGGTTCCTATCTCAGTTCCAAGTGAACGATGTCGTTCAGTGGTGGCCACGAGCGGAGTTGTAGCAGAGGGCGCTCGTGGCTGACGTCGTAAGAACGCCGCGCCGTGCGTGCATGGCAGCGCGCGGCGAAAGTAGGTGGCGCGCACTTTAGACTTGTGTGACACCACACTAAGGTCATCGGTCTATAGACTTACAAACTACTTTAAGGACAATACACACACCCATGCCCGATGGGTCCAGCGGGAGTGGTCGCCCAAACCCTTTTATGGCTTCTAGAACCGCACAGCCATTCCTGCTCGGCCTTTCCATCCAGTTTTTCTTGAATGTGATGCCCGTAGTCTCTTCCGTAACCTGCTACGAAGAAGCAGAACACTTATCTGCCTGCATCTCTGTAGTTGTTAGACATACGCCACCATTAATCGGTCGCGTCCTAAATTAATCTACACCTGTCTATGAGTCGCTCATTTGTAATGTACATGTAAAGTAACATTTATTTGGTCAACTGAATTTCATAAATGCCAACAAAATTACCTTCTTGAGATACAGACTTACCTTCTTTCTCAACTGCACTAAGAATCATTAATACTTCTCACGTTGCGGTGCTATAGCTGGCCGACCGTTTTTTGGATACAGATGTCCACATGCGACGAAGCTGACAGACTATGGACAAATACTAGGGGGCTGCAGTATCATACATCAGTATAACACATGTATGTAATACTGCAGCACTCTGCTACTGACCATAATGTTCTTTAAGACTGCTGCGGAGAGCGTTCGTAGTCTTCATATTACCAGCAAAATACCTGTATTAGTAAAAAGATAAAGGTCATTCTGACATAAAATCGTAATTAAGCACATCATGAAAATAATGTTCCTATATCATGGCATCGAGATAAAACTTAATAAGAGAAGTGTACAAAAACTATTGTAATATTGTAATGTAATTGTTGTTGCTGTTTTAGTTCTTTTTGTGGTCCTCAGTCCGCAGATTGTAGCTCTCCACGCTACCCTGTCCTGTGCAAGTCTCTTCATCTGAGAATCCATCGACAACCTACATCCTTTTGAATCTGCTTACTGTATTCGTCCCTCGGTCGCCCTCCACGATTTTTACCCCACACATTTCCTTCTAATGCTAAGTTGACAATTCCTTGATCTCTCAGAATGTGTCCTACCAATCGATCCCTTCTCTTAGTCAGGATATGCCAGAAACTAATTCGGTTAAGCACCTCCTCATTAGTTACGTGATGTACTCATCTGATTTTTATCATTCGTCTGTAGCACCACATTTCGACAGCTTCTATCATCGTCTTGTCTGAACTCATTATCGTCCACGTTTCACTCCCATACAGAGCTACACTCCAGAGAAATTCTTTCAGAAAGGACTTCCTAACATTTAAATAGATATTGAATATTAACAAGTTTCGCTTCTTTAGAAACGATTTTCTTCCCATAGCCACTCTGCATTTTATATCTTCTCTACTTCTGCCATCAGAAGTTATTTTGCTACCCAAACAACAAAACTCATCTACTACTTTTATTGTCTCATTGCCTGATCCAATTCCTTCAGCATCGCCTGATTTTCTGACATTACATTCCATTATCCTCGTTTTACTCTTGTTAATATTCATCTTATATCTTTCTTTCACGACATTGTCCATTCCATTCAATTGCTCTTCCAGATCCTTTGCAGTCTCTGACAAAATTACTGTCATCGGCAAACCGCAAAGTTTTTATTTATTCTCACTCTCCAAATTTCTCCTTCCCTTTCTTCACAGCTTGCCCAATGTACAGATTCAACAACATTGGGGAAAGCTACAACCCTGTCTTATTCCCTTCCCAACCTCTGCGTCCCTTTCTTGCCCTTCGACTCTTAACTGCTGTTTGGTTTTTGTATTGGTTGAATATAACTCTTCGCTCCCTATATTTTAGAGGGTATCAGTGTGTTGGGATTCATCAGGCACGGGTTGCATCTCAGTAGGTGTTGGAAGGGGATACTGGCAAAGCTGATAGGTGATAGCATAGTCAGGGTAGTGGGATTAAGTTAGTCTTAGAGCTGTCACATATTTAGCGCTCTTTATACCATTGCCCTAAGCAAAATACATGCTTGATATAAAAGCCTGCAGATGGAGGAATGTTTTGTGAAGTAGTGAAGTGCATTAAGCTTCTCCGAGTAGTTCAAATCACGACAGCAACAGCAGAACAGTCATTTAGCGCCCTTAGACGTTTGAAATCTTGTCTCCAATCAACAATGGGACAGAAGCGATTGAACAACTTGGCTGCCCACTGAGATGTTTTAGATGAATTGGATATCCGACGATTCACCAACAACTTCATACTCAGTACTCCAGTCAGACGGTCGACATTTGCACCTTTATAAAGACACTCTAGCCCTAAAAATAGCATTTAGAGCAATATTAAAAATCTTTATAAAATAGGTAATTAAATACATTCATAATGTTAAATTTTCAGTTTCGAAATAGTACTAGTTTACTACTGTATTACTATAGTACTGTATTAGTTATTTTCAAATATTTAAATACTTTTAGGGTGTAAGAACCAATTAAAACCCGCTGTTTACATACTTTTTCACTGAAAATTTTAGGCGTACTGTATTAACTTTATTAAAGCATTAACTTTGAGATATTGTTTTTATTTAATGAACCCTGAGTCCTATTCAGAGTAAGCTTAAATTAGCTATTTCACTTGTTACTCAAAGTGCTATTACTGTGCGACAGGAATATTTTATGTTTTATTCTTTTAAAGACAGTTTAGGATTTATTTAAATATCATTTCAGTCTTTTCAGAGCTATTATTCACTGCTCTATAATAGCCTATAATAATAATTATAACTGTAAATACGGAAAACCGTGTGAGATTGTGTTTTGTTTCTTTTTTGAAAGCCAAAAAATGTGTCAGGCTTGTCGAGTTTCCAGGCGTGTCGAGTTATCGAGAGTCAAGTTTACGGGGTCCTAAGGTAGCGCATATGACTAAAATGCTTTAAAAAAGTTTAACACTCCCTATTTTTCATCTGAAATTTAGAAAATTTCCCGGTGCAAGACCCCAAGTACACCCCTCTCCCTCTCCCCCTCCCCCCCCCCCCCAATTTTCTATATGTTGGCGTCTCTGAGAATGTATATTGATGATATGGACATCGGAGTGGTTGTTATGAGCAAAAGTGGTAATCTGCAGTATAACACAACACAATATGCCTATTCGGAGAAAAGTATGTTATATTGAGCCCAAAGTTTAACTATCACATCGTTATAGCATTCTACTAAAAGATTCAAGTTTTTCAAAACATTGTTGTGTACGTTAATATACTTTCTAAAATGTGATATCGAAGTGGATACTTAACGACTCTACGAACAAGTACTTGGATTGCGTTGCCCATACGCCGACCGCTATTACGATTTCCCAGTCAACCACGGTCTGTACTCAATTTGTATGTAACACACAATAATGCTTGTAACTGACATCTGTTCTATCTTTACAACGCTCCAAAGATATGATCACCAACGATAATACACTTAACACACTGAAATGTCGCTTCCAATAATGATCAATACTCAATGCGGAATTTATTGTGGTGTTGCCCCGGCGGAGCGGCCGAGCGCATTGAGGCGCTATGCTATGATGCACGAGGCCGTTCCCCGTCAGGGGTTCTAATCTCCCCTCGGGCATGGATGTTTGTGCTGTCTTTAGTATAAGTTAGTTTATAAGTAGTTTGTATGTTTAGGGACTGATAACCCCATAGTTAATTTCCATAAGCTTTACAAACATTTGGTTTTATGGCGCATGACTGGTATAATTTTTTTCTAAAGAAATAAATCACGAACGGGAATCAACTGAATGTTTGTTACACACAAATTACCGAAAAATAACATCAATTCAATCGTTTCAACATCAAAGATATGATCACAACTAATAACACACTATCGCTTCCAATTGTATTCTTGTTCTCAGAATATCAGTAGTGAAAGCGGATTTTGTTATTGTTGTTAAGAAAACACGCGACAGCAGAAATGACAAACTAAACTTTACTGTTTCCTTATGAAAAAAGGTGACAGTGGTACTGTCAAATTGTGAGTCATTTCTTGTACTGATATTTTCATACAAAAATACTGTCAAAAATTTCCGTCTCGTCCTGACAATTACAAACACAACAACAAAAAATCAGCCAAATCGATTGAGTCGTTCTGAAGTGATGATCTGGCGTCGAAGTCCTTTGCGAGGTACACTCTGCCATTCACTATACTGTGGGTTGAGGAACGTGACGAAGTTCTCCATAAAAAACATAAAGAAACGTACGAAATATGACATATGTCGTCCCTGTCGTCAGCTATGATTGAGATTGCAAACAAAAATTAAGATTTTTGCACTTTGCTCGAATTTTCCTACTTTCCTTTGTAGCTTTCACGATTTTTTTCTGAAAACTTTTCCAGAATCATAAATAAGAAAACCAAATTCTCACTTACAACGTCAAAATCGTGAGTTGTGGTGTTTAAATCATTCATAAAAAACACTAAAATACACACCGCGGCGTAGTGGCCGAACGCATTGAGGCGCTATGCTCCGATGCGCGAGGCCGCTCCCCGTCGGGGGTTGGAATCCTACCTCGGACATGGATTTATGTGCTGTCTTTAGTATAAGTTAGTTTATAAGTAGTTTGTTTTGTTTAGGGGATGATGACCCCGCAGTTAAGTCCCATAAGCTTAACAAACATTTGATTTGAACTAAAATACACACCTTCAGTGTTTCTCAAAATTTTCAGTTTTCCGGTAGATTTTCTGGAAATTTCGTTCATATAAACCTTTCCCTGGTAATTAGGAGTGAAAAAAAGCCAACTCGGTCAAGCCGTTCTCAAATGATGCACTAACATACATGCGGCAATTAACTTTTATTAATATAGTTCAAAATGTTCAAATGTTTGTAGAACTTATGGGACTTAACTACGGGGTCATCAGTCCCTAAACTTACAAACTACTTATGAACTAGCTAAGACTAAGGACGGCACAAATATCCATGCCCGAGGGGGGATTCGAACCCCCGACCGTAGTGGCCGTGCAGACCGTGACTGAAGCGCCTCAGTCCCCTCGGCCACCGCGGCCGGCTGACAACGAAAGCCTACGTTCTTACATAGATCAGCTAATGTCTATTTACGGCTGGCAATTACATCTTAGGTGGCAATTGTGGCAATTCTTATTTTAGAGAGAGCACATCCCCTTTACTCCACTGTACGCTATACGAATGCGACGACCACAGACCTGTAACACGGAAGGAATATTACGTTTCACTATTATTTTTACTGAAAGGATAACGCTAAAACATTGTAAACGGTGTTGAGGGGACCATAGTGCGCATTGTTACAAGAATGCAATATACAGACAAGGAAAAATCTATAACGTAGGTCACAAGATTGAATACATGCACTTTTATATATTCTATCTCCTTGTTAGCAAGAGATATGTTACTTACGAAACTGTCATGATGCATGAAGGGAACTGCAGTACTACGCTACAAAATCAATCCGTGTGTATGTGTATCGAAAAGACAACTTTCAGGCATTCATACAACTCTGAGATATGTGGTTACGATATACGTAGAAAGTACGACTTTAGTGGGGAGGGAGAGAGAGAGAGAGAGAGAGAGAGAGAGACAGAGCTAAAGGCAGAGTGGATATTTTCATTAATACAGTATATCACTCGGAGCTCCTCTCTCTCTCACGACAGATTTCGGTGACCATATATGTGCGCCATCACTTGACGGTATGCTCCCTCTTATCTGCCCCATCCTTCAATGAAGAGTCCTTCTACCTCATTCTTACTCAGATCCCCCACCCGTTAACCCTCTGTGGTGATTTTAATGTACATAATGTGCTTTGGGGCCTGCCCAGGGGTACAGAAATTCAGTGGGTTCTCTTGTCGTCCAGCGCACATTTACTGAACCTCGGACAGCCCACACACTTCTGTACTGCAACAGGGTCGTTCTCTGCCATAGATCTCTCACTTTGCTCTCCAGCCCTTGCTCACGTAACTCAATGGTAAGTCGTCGATTACCTTCATGGCACTGTTCACTTCCAAATCTGGATCCACCAACCAGGTGGAATGGAGCCTGTCAGACAATCGCTGAGTGAGTGCTCAGTAGATAAGACTAGACACATTACAGCCAAACTTCTGTGTCTGAACGTCAGATCAGAGCCCAGGAATTGGTGGATCATAACACCCATTTAATCCCCACACTGCTGATACATCTATCTCACAAACCGCATGTCGACCGAAAAGTCAGCCCGACTCCTGGTGGAATAACAATGTCGTTCTGCTATTAGGATCAGGCGGGCAGCTCAGTGTTGGCAGAGTGCAGACAACCTCCAGCATTTGGGTGCCAATGGCCAAATGTCGACAGGTTATTTGCGAGAGCAATGGTAACAGTACCTGGATTCCATTAATTGCTCCGCGAGGAGTTCAAAAGTATGGAAAGCCGTCAAGAAGATATCTGGGAGAGCAGGGAGGTGTTCAGTGGCTGCTGTTATGGAAAATGGAACTCTTCAGACTAGCCCAAGAGACATTGCCTAGACTATGACGGCTAATTTCCTATAGTTAACGCTACCACCAGTCCGGATCCAGTTTTCCAGCTCCACGGAGCGGCTACGGGGATGAGCAGTTTGGACACCATAAATAACGATTATGACTGCCCTTTCTCCATGTGGGAAATGGAGACTGCCGCGGAGGAGCGGCCGAGCGCATTGAGGCGCTATGCTACGATGCGCGAGGTCGTTCCCCGTCGAGGGTTCGATTCCCCCCTGGGGCATGAATGTTTGTGCCGTCTTTAGTATAAGCTAGTTCATAAGTTGTTTGTAAGTTTAGGGACTGATGACCCCGCAGTTGAGTCCCATAACCTTTACAAATATTTGAACATTTGAAATGGAGACTGTATTATCTGCGCCTCGTGACACACCACGAAGTTACGACAGAATCCAGTACAGTATGCTACTGCACCTCACAAGATAAAACAAGAAATTCGTTCTCCACCTTTTTTTACTTTATATTGTCGCCATCCCAGTTACTTGACTTATAGAGGGAGGCCACTTTAATTCCCCATTTAAAACCCGGAAATGACCACACGTGCTCAACCAGTTATCGTAGTGTCGGCTTCACTAGCTGCGAGGTAAAGACCTTGGAACGGATGGTCAATCACAACATTACCTGGCTCTTGGAAACCAGATATCTTCTCAGTCGCTTTGAGTGTGTGTTCAGGTGATATCGTTCCACCCTTGATAACTTGGTCTTCATGGAGGCGGTTATTCAATAGGCAGCACCTATTGGGTGTATTTTTTGATATCGAGAAGGCCTACGATACTATTTGGAGGCATCTTATTCTCAGGCAACTCCACGAATGTGGTTTTCGTGGTTTTCTTCCCATTTTTATTTGTTCTTTCCTCTCTCCACATTATTTTATAGAGTCAGCGACGCCCTCTCTGATAGCTTTCGACAGGTGAACGGTGTACCTGAGGGTAGTATATTAAAAGTGACGATGTATGACATAGTACTGTTTTCTCTATTTGTTGGTGACTCCTCTGTATTTTGTTCCTCTTCCAACCTGGCAGCGATAACACGTCAGTTTGAATTGACTCTTAGACAGTTGGGTGAATGGGCAGAAAATAATGGTTTGAAGTTTTCAACCTAGAAGTCTGTTTGTGTACTTTTCAATCGTTTTCGTTCCATTCTAAACTTCAGTGAACTACGAATAAGAGACACCGTGTTGTATGCTAAAGACACGGTGTGGTTTCTGGGCCACACATTGGACACGAAATATTGATGGTTGCCATACCTGGAAGATTTGAAATGGTGGCACCTCAAAGCACTTAGTTACAATGTCTTAGCCGCACTTCATGGACGGCGTTTGTCCGATGTCAGATGGAATATGCGTTCACGGTCTGCAAGACATTCGTATTTAAAGACGTTCGACATGTGCACCGTGAAAGGCTCGCCACTGGGCCATTCTGGACTCTGGGCATAGGCTACTGAAAGCCGATCCACATATAGCGCCAGCACCACATGGTGTGTCAGGCATATAACCAGCATGCCATCCTTCTATGCAAAGGCTTCTTCGGAATGGATTACGAGGAACAAGGGCTTTCGGGATTCGCAATCCGGATTGTCTTCTAGATATTGATGTGCCTGATTTGAACGTTTTACGTCAAGGTTGGAGTCAATGTCCACCTTGGCTCCTCCAAATGTCCACAGTAATATTAGTTCAAATGTTTGTAAATCTATGGGACTTAACTACGCTGGTTATCAGTCCCAAGGCTTATAAACTACTTAAACTAACTCACTCTAAGGACTCGCACTTCTGACGGCGAGCAGCGGCGCGCTCCGCGGATAGGCGCATGAGAACTCTCTGCCACTACACCGCGACACTAATATCAGACTTTTAAGAAATACTGTAATTACTACTCCTGGTCATTAAAATTGCTGGATCACGAAGATGACGTGCTACAGACGCGAAATTTAACCGACAGGAAGAACGTGCTGTGATATGCAGATGATTAGCTTTTCAGAGCATTCACACAAGGGTGGCGCCGGTGGCGACACCTGCAAAGTGCTGTCATGAGGAAAGTTTCCAACCCATTTCTCATACACAAACAGCAGTTGACAGGCGTTGCCTGGTGAAAAGTTATTGTGATGCCTCGTGTAAGGAGGAGAAACACTTACCATCACGTTTTCGACTTTGATAAAGTTCGGATTTTAGCCTATCGCGATTATGGTTTATCGTATCGCGACGTTGCGGCTCGCTTTGGTCGCGATACAATGACTGTTAGCAGAATATGGCATCGGTGGGTTCAGAAGGGCAATACGGAACGCCGATCGTGCAGCCACGTCTCGATGCCTGAATCAACAGATGGGGACGTTTGCAAAACAACAACCATCTGCACGAACAGTTCGACGACGTTTGCAGCAGCATGGACTATCAGCTCGGAGACGATGGCTGCGGTTACCCTTGACGCTGCATCAGAGACAGTAGCGCCTGCGATGGTGCACGCAACGACGAAGCTGGGTGCACGAATGGCAAAACGTCATTTTTTCGGATGAATCCGGGTTCTGTTTACAGCATCATTATGGTCGCATCCGTGTTTGGCGACATTACGGTGAACGCACAATGGAAGCGTGTATTCGTCATCGCCATACTGGCATATCACTCGGCGTGACGGTATGGGGTGCCATTGGTTACCCGTCTCGGTCACCTCTTGTTCGCATCGACAGCACTTTGAACAGTGACCATTACATTTCAGATGTGTTACGACCCGTGGCTCTACCCTTCATTCGATCCCTGCGAAACCCTTCATTTCAGCAGGATAATGCATGGCCCCTTGTTGTAGGTCCTGTACGGGCCTTTTTGGATACGGAAACTGTTCGACTGCCGCCCTGGCCAGTACTTTTTCCAGATCTCTCACTAACTGAGAACGTCTGGTCAATGGTGGCTGAGCAACTGGTCGTCACAGTACGCCAGTCACTACTCTTGATGAACTGTGGTATCGTGTTGAAGCTGTATGGGCATCTGTACCTGTACACTCCATCCAAGCTCTGTTTGACTCAATGCCCAGGCGTATGAAGGCCGTTATTACGGCCAGAGGTGATTGTTCTGGATAATAATTTATCAGGATCCAAGCGTGAAAATATAATCACATGTAATTTCTGGTATATTTGTCTAATGAATACCCTTTTATCATCTGCATTTCTTGGTGTAGCTATTTTAATGGCCAGTAGTGTATTAGATTACCATCGTCATTTTAACGTGGTTTACACTGATGGTTGAAAACAGGGGAACTCCCTAGGCTGTACCGTAGTGTTTCCCGACCGTGTTATCAGGATTCGCCTCCCCAATGTCTACTCTGTTTTGTGAGCAGAGTTTCGCCCTATCGTGAAGCCATTAGAGCAAAAGCGTCGTGTTTATGGCCAACTGTTTTTTCTGTGCTCCAATTCCCTCAGCGCCTTAAAATCCTTACAAAACCTGTATTCATCTGAGAAGACGATGAACCTCATACATGACCGACTGTACTCCCACCATTAGCAGGGGAAGCAAGTGTCATTCTGATGAGCATCAAGACATGCGGTACTTGCGGACAATAAAACGGCTGGTAGAGCTGCGAAGGAGGCCTTCAGAGACCGTGATATCGTACAGTGAGCTATTCGTCTACAATGTACAGGGTGTCCTCTGTGTGGTGCACCAGAGGTCAAGAGGGAAGAGACGTTGATGGTTGTCACGGGTAACAAGCTGCGGTTGTTTAAAACAACTGTCCAACTGGGGCGAACCTTCTGCCAGACGGCACGAAGTGGCCGTGTCACGCCTCCGAATCGGGCACTGCCCTTTGACACACACGTTTTTAGTACGTCGTGAGGATCGCTTATTTTACTTCATCTCCTATCTTTCAAATTTGACAGAAGTACTCCGTTCCCCCCCCCCCCCCTTTCCCGCCATCCCCCCTACTGTAAGTAAATCATATCTCCATAATACCCTTACTTCTAGGAGTGTTATCCCCGTATGTACGCAGAAGAAAATCTGTAAAGTTTGGAACAAGATGCGGTACTTGAAAGAGTGAAACTGTGAGGGCATGTCGTGAGTCATGTTTGAATGGCTTAGTAAAATGGTAGAGCATCTTCTTGTAAAAGACGAAGTCTCAGGACCGAGTTCAGGCCAAGAATACTATTTTAGTCCGCTAGAATGTCTTAAATTAACGTACACTCCAATGCAGAGAGAAAATTCTTTCTGGAATAGTCATTGATACAAGTTGTAGAAAGCTTAGTTTTGGGAGTTGTTACCTCCACAGACCTTTAGTAAGGTACACGTCGGAGCAAATAACAAAGCGCGTCACTTCTTAGAACGTACACATTTGGAAATTTTTCTCCTGTGAACCTTGGATGACCAGCATCCCGGAAGAACGTACGCTGCCAATCATCCAAAGGAAACACCAAGAGAGACCGGAGCGTTTACAGCCAAATTTGTTTGGGAGGAAATAAGTTGCACAAAAATCACATGACTAAACACAAAGACTCGCGTGAAGTGAGTAAGATGATATCAGTATTGAGTATTGCCGTTGTTGCTGGGTTTAACCGTTTCTACACGCCTCGTTATTGAATCAAACCAGCCCTGAATGTGTTGTTGGGTGTGGCAGCCAATGCTACCGCCACATATTGCGAAAGTTCATCTGGTGTAATGCACCCCATACCAGTTGTTCCGCAGTGATCCACCAGATTTGGGAGGCCAAGGCAGCAACGCAATCCGATGGGCTACGAAGAAGTCTTGTAGATTGCGTTACACGTGTAGTCGCGCATTATCCTCATGCAATGAGTCGTCAGCAAGCTCCAACGTATTGCAGTACAACAGGCTCCAGCACTTCGGAGATGTAACACTTGTTACTGTACTAGCAATGACTACTACTTCCACTACCAGCCCATACCGCTATACCGGGTTCAGGGTCAGCTGTCGATGCATAAGGCAACAAATTAACAGTCTCTCACCACTGAGTCTCCAGACTCTAATTCGACCACCTTGATGGTGCAGGCCTACCGAGACTAACGACGTTTCCACCGACTATCTAGATTCTTCCTGCAACGTGACGACTGGCGGATTAGATTTTGTTTGTATTCTACGTGGTGAGAGACTGCTGAACTCTTGCTAATGCATCGCTAAACTCGTCTTCCACCCGGTACAACCGTATGTGGATTAGATTGGATTAGTTTTTCGTTCCGTAGATCCATGTTGAGGAGATCGTCATGGATGTGGAACATGTCAAGAAACAAAATTTACAAGATGAATAATAGATAATACTAATAATATAACTACAGATACATACATTTTTGAGCTGATAATATAATAATACCAATGAGGTATGAATACAGACACATTCATCATTTGGTACAAATTAGAAATTCACTAATGGAGTAGAAGGAGTTGGCCACTAGAAAGTCTTTTAGGCTCCACTTAAACTGATCTTTATTTCGAGCTAAATTTTTTATACTTGATGGTAAATTATTGAAAATGTGCGTTCCTGAGTAGAGGACCCCTTTTTGAACTAAAGTAAGCGCTTTTAAGTCCTTGTGTAGATCATTTTTGTTCCTAGTATTGTAAGCGCTTTTAAGTCCTTGTGTAGATCATTTTTGTTCCTAGTATTGTATGTATGAACAGAGCTGTTTGTTGGTAAAAGGGATATATTATTTATGACAAATTTCATTAAGGAATGAATATACTGACACGCAGTAGTTAATATACCCAGTTCTTTGAAGAGGCTTCTACAGGACGTCCGTGAATTTACTCCACAAATAATACGTATAACACACTTTTGAACTCTGAAGACTTTTGACTGACTTGAAGAGTTACCCCAAAATATTATACTATATGGCATTATGAAATGAAAGTAAGAAAAGTGTCATATGGTGATATTGGATGCAACTCCTCCTTCCCACCAACCTGTGTTACATCCGTGAAGTGTTGGAACCTGTCGCAAGCAACACGCAATGCTGAACACGGTTTCGTCCCCCATCGGATTGCATTTCTGCCTTCACCTCATTATTCTTCCGATTTGTCACGTATCGAAACCGTCTCGTTGATGACAGCAGAGCTACTAGTACCAGATACACTATCCACTGTGACGTCTCACCACTAAGCAGTTTAACTGTTAAATGAGGCCTGCCTATATGTCTGCAGGTACAAGCTTCAAACTACAAGGTAGTTCCGCGTACATTACAATTTGCATGTATAAGAGATCTCTCAAATCACGATAGGCTTACATTTTCAGAAAAATTCTATGCGTTTCTTTGTGTACTTACCGATAGTTATAAATATGACCAGTGAGGAAAAAAATAGATTAAAAGTAAATATTGTGCAAGATTCAAACCGTGTCGCCTTAACCTTGTTCATCTTCAAAATGTTCAAATGTTTGTATACCTATTGGACCAAACTGCTGTGGTCATCAGTCCCTAGACTTACAAACTACTTAAACTAATCTAAGGATAACACACACATTCATGCCCCAGAGAGGACGCGAACCTCCGACGGCGAGCAACTACGCGCTCCGCAGCAAGGCGCCTTAGAACGCTCGGCCACTCCACCGCGCTATGCAAGTCTTACTAAGCTCTAACACTAATCACTTTTTTAACTACTTGATCACCATGAACTCTAACGTCCGGCATCTGCACATAAGTACGCAATCGACGCAAAGAGCTTCTATTGCGATTTTCTCGGAATTTCCAGATAAGGGACTTTAGTACTTGCACATTATTTGTTTTAATGGCCTAATATATAAAGTTTCAAGTAAATCCATAATCCCAACGTTGTGCCCTTCCCTTTTAAGTACATATATTCCCTAAACTTCCCAACTGTACTTTCACAGAAATGTATTAGGCTTATATGAAGTTGGTGGGGGGCCACGCAGTTCTTCTCACTCTGTGCTCCATACTAGTTAACCCGCCAGTATCAGTGCACATTTCATCACAACTCAAGCAGCAGGATTCGGGCACATCTTGGAAGGACAAACTTGATGGGATTAAGGACAGAGCTGCATGGTTTCAAGTGTATGATAAGTTGTGTGAGAGTTTTCCTGCAAATACAGGATCAGTAGCTAAAGTAGTTCGCGTTCTTATTTCACTAGAAACTCTTTCTGAACCGGAAAAGACGGCGCCTAAGAGCACTGACTATTTTAAAATGAATTATCCCTAATTCAAGGGGATCAGGTAGGGCATGCTTTCTCCTGTTTTATAGAGGCTTCGTGTGGTCTCTGCTTGATAAATGTATGCATTGTGTATGCGTCTGAAAGACCCTCTTATTAAGGATTATGTTTTGGTACACCATGACGGGATTCGGCGTGCCACGCGGGACGCCATTCTACGGACTGAGTAGCCACTCACCGTCGGAGGTTCGATTCCTCCCTTCGGGCATGGGCTTGTGTGTTGTCGTTGGAATAAGTTAGTTTGTGTACTCTGTAATTTTTTTCTTTTGCGTCGATCGAAGAGGCCATAATGTATTTACATAAAGGATTGCTCTGAGATATGTGTGTGAGTGGTTTTGACTTTTTGCAGCGAGGTTGGAACAGATATCTACCACGACTTCTCCAGAGGCCCAGGTGTATTTTAGAATTAACGAATTTTAAGAAAAGCTACAGCTCAGATTTTACAATTAGGTAATTAGCATTTGATATAAGCATCAGGATTTTACAGTAACCTACTCTACATCTACATAGATACTCTGCAAATCACAATTAAGTGCCTGGCAGAGGGTTCATTAACCACTTTCATAACTTTTCTCTACCGTTCCATTCTCTAATAGCGCGCGGGAAGAAAGAACACCTAAATCGTTCCGTTTTCGATCTGATTTCTCTTATTTTGTCTTTAAGCATGGAAACTCCCTATAATGTCACCCAACCGTGTCAACAGCACTCTCCTTCCGAATAACTAATTATACCGTTTTTTTCAGCAAAGATACACCCCATAGTGAAAATACTGGAGAAACTTCGACGTGTTGAGGAAAACAGTTCTCATCTGCTGTGATTCCTTCAGTGCACTACAATCGTTGAAGAAGCCGTACCCGGCTGAGAAGTTTTGAAGCAGCAGATGTAACATCAACTGCAATTCAAATGTTTGTAAATCAATCGGACCAAACTGCGTGGTCATCAGTCCGTAGCTTACAAACTACTTAAACCTTGGTAGCCGGCCGCGGTGGCCGAGGGGACTGAGGCGCTTCAGTCACGGTCTGCACGACCACTACGGTAGGGGGTTCGAATCCCCCCTCTGGCATGTATATTTGTGCCGTCCTTAGTATAAGGTCGTTGATAAGTCGTTTGTAAGTTTAGGGTCTGATGACCCCGTAGTTAAGTCCCATAAGCTTAACAAACATTAACAAAACCTAGGTAAACTAACCTAAGGACAACACACACACCCATGCCCCAGGGAGGACTCGAACCTCCACGGTGAGCAACCGCGCGCTCCGCAGCGAGACGCTTTAGACCGCTCGGCTACTCCACCGCGGCCCAACTGGAATTCCTCCAGTGGCGGGGGATTCCGGTGTCATTCTGCTGGTTGCCCGGCCATGCAGGGATCCGGAAGTGTGAATCAGCTGATCGGGCTGGACCTTTCCCTTGTCGGAATTTGTTGTTGTGTTACGTCAAAGGACCATTCATTTGTGAGAAGTGAAATGGGTAGCAGTGACGGGCAGTAAACTGCATTTGGTGAAATAAAGTAGTCGACCTTGGGGATCCTCCTGCCGGTCACTCAGGCGTGACGTAGTGAGCCTTACACATTCTAAATCGAGCAATGTCCCCTTACACTCTGTGTCTTACTCTGGGGTGAGGTTCCCCTACAATGAGATGTCTGGTGTCGTGCAAGAAACTGTAACCCATATTTTAACTGTGTGCATTTTTATAGTCCTGAAAGGGCAGTAAAAAACCTCGTATCCTACCTTACAACGAAGGAGTGTGAGAATAGTATTAAGTTTCTAAGATGTGCCTGAACTGTAGAATAAGCTTTTAATTTTTTACCACAATGTTGTGCTTTGAAAGTAATTTGTAGAACCTCAGGAAAGACCAGTTTGGATTTAGGAAACACGTAGGAACACGCGAGGTAATACTCACCTTATGACTTATCTTAGAAGATAGAGTACGGAAAGACAAACTTTTGTTTCTAGATTTTGTGTATTTGGAGAAAGCTTTTGATAATGTTGATTTGAATACTTTTATTCACATTCTTAAGTAGCAGGGGTAACATATAGTGAACGGAAGGTTATTTACAACTTGTACAGAAACCAGACAGCAGTTATAAGATTGGAAAGGCATAAAAGACAAGCATTGAGTGAGAAAGGAGTAAGATAGGGTTGTACCCTTTCCCAGATGTTATTCAATCTGTAAACTGAGCAAGGAGAAATTGGGAGAAGGAATTAAAGTTCAGCGTTAAGAAGTAAAAACTTTGATGTTTGCCGATGACATTATAATTCTGTCAGAGACAGCAAAGGACGAGGAAGAGTAAATGAAAGGAATGAACAATTTGTGAAAGCAGCGTAAGAGATGAACATTAACAAGAGCAAAACAACGGTAATGGAATTTGGTGTAGGAGAATCAGGCAATGCTGAAGGAATTAGATTAGGTAATGAAACAATAAAGATGGTGGATGAGTTATTTTTACTTCGATAGAAAGATAACAACGATGGTGGCAACACAGATGACATTCAGAACGGCAATGGAGAAGAAAACGCTTCTGAAAAAGATAAATTTGTTATTATCGGATTTCCTGAAGGCATTTTTGTGGGGTGTTGCCTTGTACGGTAGTGAAACATAGAAGATAAATAGTTCAGACAGGAAGAGGGCAAAGTTTTTAAATGCGGTGATATAGACGAATCTTGAAAATTAGGTGGGTAGATCGCGTAACTAATGTGGAGGTACTGAACAGAATTTGCGAGAAATGGAATTTCCGGCATACCTTGACTAAAAAAAGGAATCGATTGGTAGGACACATTCTTAGACATCAGGTAATGGTAAATTTAGTATTAAACGAAAGCTTTCTCAGGATACAATAGGGTGGAGAGCTGCGTGAAATCAGTCGCCGGACTGTAGAGCATAACAACAGATTCGAACAGTTTCATATACAGTAGCGTAACATTTGGTATTACGTAGATACACATGAAGTACGAAATAAGGTAGAAGTTTAGAAGGAAACCTTTAAGAACCTGAACAAAGTAAGGAGACTAAAATAATAGGCACAGAATTTTCAACTCTCTACTTGGCTGGATTTTCACGAGTCTGCGTACCTGACTGTTAAAGAAGTAATAACAAGCCGAATAATATGCTTGTTGCAAGCCACAGTCGCTCGTGTTTTGAGTAAGCTGCGTTATGTTTCTCCGAAGAAACGTTCTCTATTGTTAACAGCTCTTAAAAGTGTTGGCCGGTGTTATTACAGCAAGCGTTCTTCTTACATACAGCTTATCACGGCAGTACTACTTTAGAAGCTGTTACATAGCTCAGATTCTTTACACTTCCACGTAATACTTCAACATTTCATGCCAGCTAAAGAAGGCCGTTAAAGGACACATTTTTAGAGACCATAAAGAATTGTGTAGCTGTGTACAAAATTGGCTTTGTCAGGAGCTGAAATATTTTTGTGATAATAGAAGTAATCTACCAACAGCCACTAAGCGGTGCTATCTGAAACTTATCTCGAAAACAGGAAGCTGTCGTCAGTTATACTACAATTTAGTACCGCTACTGCGCAATGCAGCAAAAGTCTCTCCCTGTGCGGGAATTACATCATACAGTGTACGAGCACTCTTGGGCAGTAGGCAGTGTGTGGCGCATGAAAATTTGGAACGGTCCGAGAGACGTGCGCGGGTAGCTTAATGGTAACGCGACCGCTCGTGGAAAGCGGGAAATCGGGGTTTGAGTCCCGATGCCGCACAAATTTTTATATGTCACAATTAAATGATATAACTGATGCTGAATCATATTCGCAATTGTGAATACATATCTTGTACACATACTTAGAGAGACCAAGAGCTTGTTAGTTTCAGCTGTCGGGAGTTTTTTTCCAAAGACGACTTTCTTGTAAGCAAAAGCTGTAAGAGATTCTCGAAAACTACAATATATTTGTTTTCAAAACATCCATTTTGATCATCGCCGGTATCGAATACCTCGGACAAACGGAAATGTTTGTAAGTTATTGTAACATTGAATATTATCGACACCTCAGCTGTGATGAATAACACCACTTCTTTCATATCTGATCTCAGCACTTAGATGATTGTCTCAGTAAGTGGGTTGTACTTAGATGTTATCAGTGTTGTGCAATTTTGTGATCATGTACAACACTCTCTTTTGATCGGTATTACTCTTTGCGATGGTATTTTGGAGGCCTACATCAGGCTGCTCATCTCCTATCAGATATCTTTCAAACCTTAAAACTGCTCTGAACTTGATATCTTTCGCCTAAAATTGTCTTAGGCGAGGGAAAAAAGTGTTGATGTAAGTTAAAGATGGAAATAGTTTTTGTTGCTCAGTTAATGCATAATGCTGAACTGCAGTTTTGTCCACCAAGTTTTAGAAAATGTTGGTTTGTTGTAAGATAACGTTCTCATCTAACACAGATACATCTTTATAGCAAGGCCGAAATAGATCTTTTTCATGTTTTCCGTCATCCCGAAAGACAGCTTTTCCAGTATCATCAATATCAACCGCTTTATCTTTAGTTATATACACTTGGAAAGCTCCATGTGCGTAGTATGGCTTCTGGCTATTCCTGGGTTCTGATTTTCACAGTAAAGTTTCTAACTTGTCATCTAATGTAGTTATCTGAAGGGCCTGCACTCAATTTTTCTATCGGTGTATTAAGTTTTTCTTTCGATTTATCCGTTGTTCTCACAAAATTCCGTCAAATGCGTCTAGGTGAATTATATTCAGCGATTGCAGACTATCGAGCTTTGATACTAACGAAGTCTACATTGGTTAGATGTAATCCGCACAAAGTTTCACTCTCGAAAGTGGTATGTATAGTTGATCGAATGTTAACACGGAAGAATCCATCAGTGCACTGATTGGACCAACAGTTTAAGCTGGTAGGCCACGTGATCCGCAACGTGGCGCTCCAGACCGATCGGATACTATCGCGTGGCGGAACAATTTTACACACTCGAAAAGGACTGTGTCGTGACCAGTACTTACACGAAAAGTCGTCAGTATTAAATTTAACGAGCAAAGTTTCTTGGGTTGAATAAAGTAAAAACTGACATTATGTACTTAAAAATATAAAATAGTAAAAATCACACCAGTGTGGTGTGAAGAACATGAAGGAACTGGTTATACTGCACTGCGTGTTCAGTCCCGCATAGTCAGTTCCTTCATGTCCTTCACCACACTGATGTGATTTTTACTATTTTATATTTTTAAGTACATAATGTTAGTTCTTGCCTTATTCAACCCAAGCAACTTTGCTCGTAAGATTTAATGCTGGTCACATATCTCCCATTTTCGCTTGTGTAACATTTTTCCATATAAGACATTTATTCTGTTGTTATCAGTTTGGTAAACCTTTTGATCTTCTGATGAAGTTACCCCTAGTGGTGATGAAACCAGGTCAAGAACCATAAAATTTACGGAACCGGTTGGCTGCATTATATCTTTTTAAATAGTTTAAGGTGGAATTCGTACCACATGTCATTTCTGACGATTCCTCACATCGTACAAAGGTTAAAATGGAAGAATAAAATAAAATGAAAAAACGCTGCTCTCATCGAACCACTGATCATGCCAATGGCAGACCAGCTCCTTACCTCAAGACCGTTACTGATACGTTAATAACAAACCGCCGGCCGAGGGGACTGCGGCGCTTGTCACGGTCTGCACGGCCACTACAGTCGGGGGTTCGAATCCCCCCTCGGGCATGGATATTTGTGCCGTCCTTAGTAGTAGTTAGTTCATAAGTAGTTTCTAAGTTTAGGGACTGATGACCCCGTAGGTAAGTCCCATAAGCTCTACAAACATTTGAACATTTGAATAACAAACACAGATTAGTTGATACACTTCGGTCAAGTGGAAATGTGTTCAAAACCGGGATGGATATTTACGGATATTTGAATTTCTTCTTCCATTACAGGCTAAACGCTACCTAACTTCGAAATTTGACGTTTCTATGCCTGCTATAAGTACCTTAGAATGTTGATGATCTGTGAGTATGTGAATGAGTAAAAGAAGCATTTTCGAATGGTTACTCTTTGTCACAGAAAATTAAGGCATCTACCTGTAACCACAACGAAGATACAGGGGTTCGAAAGTGTCGTGAAGGGCTTCAAGAAGAGGATGGTACGGCTGTCGCGCTCGAGTTGGCGAGGACATTGCCGTGCCTCCAGATATCGCTCGATTTCGGATAAAAAATTGTTTGGTAATAAAATGGATAATTTGAGAAAGGATATAAAAGTCACTCTATATGTCTCGGAGTGAGAAATGGAAAATTATTAAAACCTACACACAGGAACTTAGCAATACGTCGTCAATTCCAATAAAAAAGCATAGAACGTGGAAAAATATATGAAAGTACTAAAGACATGATACATTTACATATCTAATACTGTGGCATTCAAACCACGTTCCAGTCGTCTCGGAATGGAGAAGGGTTTTCAAGATAATCTAATACCGGTTTCCCTAGTATCAAATTTAGGTCATGACTTCGGATTCCCTGTGTGTGTCATAAATGCACAATACGGCGACCCCTCAAACCCCAAACTGCATTTGTGTTCAAGCATGAATTTTGACAACGCTTACATATAGTTGTGAAACCCTTATGAGTCACAAAACCATGTTAAATCGTTTCTTCACTATTTCTTGTATATGTTCAAACCTTTCCTGTGAGACTAAATAGAGAAGATATAGAAGACTCAACCAAGAGTGGTGAAGTACAGAATGGATTACGTAATGGAGAGAAAACATTACGGCCGCGGCGGATTTGCCGTGCGTGTTGGAGCGCCGTATTGCGATGCGCGTGGCTGTTCGCCGTCGGGGGTTCGAATCCCCCCTCGGGCATGGATGTTTGTGTTGTCCTTAGGTTAGTTTGCCTTAGTTTAAGTAGTTTGTAAGCTACGGACTGATAATGACGTAGCTGATTCCGATAGATTTACAAACATTTTACATTTGAAAACATTACGGAAATGTTTATCCATCGGAACTTCATAGATACAGCGAGTGAGAAAATACATTAATTCCTACATACAGTCTTTTAAAATAGCCGTGCGCACTAATGTGCCCTGCTGCGGTGCGCGCGGCCGTTCGCTGTCGGGGGTTCGAGTCCTCCTTCGGGCATGGGTGTTTGTGTTGTCTTTAGCATAAGTTGCTTTAAGTTAGTGCAAGTGTTTTGTATACCTAGGGACTGATGACCAACTTAGTTAGGTCCCTTAGATTTACAAACATTTGAACATTTCTTTTACGATAAACATGATTTGCGACCAAACGCCACAAATCGTAAGTCCGCGCCGATCATGACATGGGATAATTCACCTGTCCGTAAGTCCGACTTTGTGTATAATCTGGCAACACTGTGGGCTTCAACAGTTCCTGGAGGAAGTATTGTCTTCATATAAAGCTGCTCTCTGTCTACTACGATCGCGGTGCTGCGGTAAAGCGCACGAATTCCAAATGGATGGTGTGGCGATCAAACCAACTAGTTGATGAAAATTTTATGCTGTGTAACGATCCACAGGGTTCTGTCACTTTACTAACATGCCAAAGTTACCAGGTACGTATTTTACATACTTTTTCGCACTTTTGTCTCATTCAAAACGATAAATTTTGTTGTAACGAATGATATATTGATTGTAAATGTTTGTTTACTTACGAAATTTGAATACTAAAAGAACATATATTTTCAGAATGAAACTTTCACTCTGCAGCGGAGTGTGCACTGATATGGAACTTCCAGATTAAAATTGTGTGCCGGAGCCGGGACTCGAACCTAGGAGCTTTGCTTTTCGCGGGCAAGCGCACTACCGACTGTGCTATCCCGACACGACTCACAATGCCGCCTCACAACTTTACTTCCGCCAGTACCTCACAAAGGTCCCAGGTTCGAGTCCCGGTTCCGGCACACAATTTTAACCTGCCAGGAAGTTTCAACATATATTTTGTTTTGCGTAAATCTGCACACGCCAACGCAATAGAAATTCCTGTATGAACTATAAACTTACGAAATCTTACCTTGAAATTTATTAACTTGCCAGATAACAATGTGTAATTTTGCAGCCGTGACGCATGTGTCCGAAATGTCATAGGGTGTTGTTTCGAGGCAAAGATCCTCATGTTGTAAAGATACGACTCACTGCCAATACTTGGACAGATAGTAATTTTATAAAAAAATTGTTTTTATTGTAGGCTAATAACTACTTGTAAATTCATTAGAATATTATTAACGAATTTCTATGAACTTATTAAATCATTCTAAGAAACATTTATTGACAAAAATATTGTAATTTTCATGGATGTTAGATGTTTGTGAGCCTGTGAAGAGTTCAAAAGTTCAAATGTTTGTATAGTCTATGGGACTTTACTACGGGGTCATCAGTCCCTAAACTTACAAACTACTTACGAACTAGGACGGCACAAATATCCATGCCCGAGGGGGGATTCGAACCCCCGACCGTAGTGGCCGTGAAGACCGTGACTGGAGCGCCTTAGTCCCCTCGGCCACCGCGGCTGGCCTGTGAAGAGTCACCTGACGTGACGTCACAGGCAGATGTTTTTCTATTTAAACCGCATGGCGTCCGCCAGCAAGGCAGAGCAGAACAGAGCAGTTTTGTGGTACAATATGAGCAGCAGTTTGTGAGGAGACGTTGTTGTAAAACTAAGTACTCAGTTGGTAATGTGATGTAAAGTAGGGAGAATTTTAGTTATATACAGCAAGAGTTTCATTGTGGGAATACATTAGTGTCGGCCATCTGTGTATAAGACTTTATGTACTACAAGAAAGTTACGATTTTGACACCGTTTAAATATGTTATGCCGGCCGCGGTGGCCGAGGGGACTGCGGTGCGCCAGTCACGGTCTGCACGGCCACTACGGTCGGGGGTTCGAATCCTCCCTCGGCCATGGATATTTGTGCCGTCCTTAGTAGTAGCTAGTTCGTAAGTAGTTTGTAAGTTTAGGGACTGATGACCCCGTAGTTAAGTCCCATAAGCTCTACAAATATTTGAACACTTGAAATATGTTATGGAAGAGGTTGCAACTGGTTAAGGTAAATAAAACTGCAATATCATCCTCTAAAAGTGTTTGAATTTCCATCTCCATGCAGAAGACCCCACCTGTGTTTGCTAATGTACTGAATGAGCATTTTCAGTGTTTGTGTTATGCCAGCTGAGCAACATTTGACCGACACTTTACCCTACATGAAACCCTTCAGCCGCATTTCCTCTGAATGCTGAATTATTGTAACGAAAGCTCTTCTGCAATAAATTACATTTGGAAGCACATCAGTAATAACAGTTTGGTCCCTTAAAATGTATGTGTTAGATTTTCTCGACTGACTATCCACCTCCGAACGCTGCATATGTGAGAGGTCTCCGCGGCCCTTGCAGAGAGTTGGCGGCTACAGCACTGGTGCCGCTGTGCTAACTTACCCTTTGCCGAAGGCGCCTCGAAGCGTTCATCGACCTTGATAGCGTAACAGGCTTTACTGTTGTGTTACTACAAACAAATACAACAGATTTGTGAGGCGAAAAATCAGTTTTACAGTTCGTGGTCTAACGAAATAGAAAATTACATTTCCAATCTCTATGGTCACATACGGTTTATATCTCATTCCCTGTCTTTTCAAAAAAGATCCTGCACTGTCATAAATTCGTACATTTTCGTCAAACAACAGTTTAGATGCGATGTAACGTGTTTTTGTGTTCTTTGATTCATTATGATAAATGTGTGTGATAAACTGTGTGAATATGATCCAGCGCACAATACTAGAAATGCAGGCTCCCTGGTGCCTCATTGCTACAGCAGAGATATCGCATGAAGGGAGGACTATAATAATCAGTACGTTCACTTCCTTTTAATGTAACCCTCTTAAACGTGAGTCCTAAATGATGAATAAAAATGAAATGGTGCAATGAATCGAATTTTTGCAGAGGCATTCATATTGTGAAGTAACTTGCCATTTGAAAAATAGATATCTTTGTCCATTTTCACAAATAACGAAATCAAGCATCCGAGAAGACTTAATGTGTAAAGGTGTTCGGACTTCATTAAAGAATTTCATCTAGAAATTTCCTGCGTCATAAAATAGACCTAGACTGAACTGTTGTCCAGCAGTATAAGAACTGACATCTTCCACCATCCATGCCTCACAACACACAACTAAAAGCTGCCACCTGCTACATTACAAAAAAAAAAAAAAAAATAAAAAAAAAAAAAATAAATAAAAATCATTTATACGGAGAATGTCAAAAAATATTGAAATGTTTGTAAATCTAAGGGACCTAAGTACGGTGGACATTAGTCCCTAAGCTTACAATCTATCTACACTAACTTAAAGTAACTTATGCTAAGGTCAACACAAACACCCAATCCCGAGGGAGGACTCGAACCCCCGACCGCGAACAGCCGCGCGCACCGTAGATGGGCGCCTTAGTACAGACGGCTTCTCTGCTACGGCTGAATGTCATTTATAGAGCACAAATATTAAGTTATCTGTGGAAAACTAGTTCCGTCACAGTTCGGCGGTGATGAATATAGTCGCTCAGCGCGCCGGAAGCAGCCATGTCCGATTGCCGCTGCGGATTAACCGTGCGTACTGGGGCGCCCTGCTGCGATGCGTGCGGCCGTCCGCCGTCGGGGGTTTCGAGTCCCCCCTCGGGCATAGATGTTTGTGTTGTCCTTAGATTAGTTTACCTTAGTTTAAGTAGTTTGTAAGCTACGGCCTAATAACCTAGCACTTGAGTCCGATAGATTACAAACATTTGAACAATAATGTCCGATTTTCCTCTCGCTCCTTCGAACGTTCCGTTCTCGAATTGCCCTATCCTCAACTCGTGTTCCATTTTTAATGCTGTTAAAGTGCTTGAAATTACACTCCTGGTCATTGAAATTGGTACACCACGAAGATCATGTGCTACAGACGCGAAATTTAACCGACAGGAAGAAGATGCTGTGATATGCAAATGATTAGCCTTTCAGTGCAATCACAAAAGGTTGGCGCCGGTGGCGACACCTACAACGCGCTGACATGAGGAAAGTTTCCAACCGATTTCTCATACAAAAACAGCAGTTGACCGGCGTTGCCTGGTGAAACGTTGTTGTGATGCCTCGTGTAAGGAGGAGAAATTCGTACCATCATGTTTCCGACTTTGTAAAGGTCGGATTGTAGCCTATCGCAATTGCGGTTTGTCGTGTCGCGTCATTGCTGCTCGCTTTGGTCGCGATTCAATGACTGTTAGCAGATATGGAATCGGTGGGTTCAGGAGGACAATACGGAACGCCGTGCTGGATCCCAACGGCCTCGTATCACTATCAGTCGAGATGACAGGCATCTTATTCGCATGGCTGTAACGGATCGAGCAGCCACGTCTCGGTCTCTGAGTCAACAGTTGGGAACGTTTGCATCACAGACAGGAGCGCCTGCGATGGTGTACGCAACGACGAACCTGGATGCACGAATGGCAAAACGTATTTTTTTCGGATGATTCCAGGTTGTGTTTAGAGCATCATGATGGTCGCATCCGTGTTTGGCGGCATCACGGTGAACGGACATTGGAAGCGTGTATTCGTCATCGCCATACTAGCGTATCACCCGCCATGATGGTATGGGGTGCCATTGGTTACACGTCTCGGTCACCTCTTGTTCGCATCGACGGCATTTTGAACAGTGGCCGAAACATTTAAGATGTGTTACGAATCGTGGCTCTACCCTTCATTCGATCCCTGCGAAACCGTACATTTCAGCAGGATAATGCACGACTGCATGTTGCAGGTCCTGTACGGGCATTTCTGGATACGGAAAATGTTCGACTGCTGCCCTGGCCAGTACATTCTGCATATCTCTCACCAACTGAAAACGTCTGGTCAATGGCGGCCGAGCAACTGATTCGTCACAATACGCCAGTCACTACTCTTGATGAACTGTGGTATCGTTTTGAAGCTGCATGGGCATCTGTACCCGTACACGCCATCCAAGCTCTGTTTGTCTTAATGCCCAAGCGTATCAAGGCCGTTATTACGGCCAGAGGTGGTTGATTTCTCAGGATCTATGCACCCAAGTTCCGTGAAAATGTAATCACATGTCAGTTCTAGTATAACATATTTGTCCAATTAATACCCGTTTATCATCTGTATTTCTTCTTGGTGTAGCAATTTTAATGACCAGTAGTGTATATACGAGTACGCTACATCGTTTTATAAGTTTATTTTTTAGTTTCTCAATCGACTTTCAAGAACGTACGCGTCGTGTAGGGCGTCCGCAACCATGCTGAAGTGGCGCAACGCCACGTGTCATGGCTTGGACTAAACGAATGCCTGAAAGAATGCTGGGGGGAAGTGAATTAACAACATGCTTCCTGCATGTCTCTCCATAAATCCATAAGAGTATGAGGGATCTCTTTTGAACAGCACGTTGCAAAGCTTCCTGCAGCCACTATGTAGCAATTGTGGACGTTTGGGGTGCCGAATTTTTTCTGCTAGAATTGCCCAAGCCCGCGCATTGGACATGAATGGGCGCAGATGATCAGCCAGGATGCGTACGTACGTGTCAGAGTCGTATCTAGACGTTCCAGGGGTCCCATGTCAGTAAAACTGCACACGCCCCTACCATTACGGAGACTCCATCAGCTCAACAGTCGCCTGCTGAAATGCTGGGTTCATGGATTCACTTGGTTGTCTCCATATCCGTACACGTTCATCCGCTCTATACAACTGAAAACCAGACTCGTCACACCAGGCAACATGCTTCCAGTCATCAACAGTCTAATGTCGGTGTTGACGGGCCCAGGCGAGGCGTAAGACACGGCGCACACTTGACGCAGCAGAGGCAGAGGAGAGGCAGAGGATAGGCGGCCAGCCGTCTGTAAACCATGCTTTCCAATGGGACAGCGCACACTCAACGCAGCCGAGGAGGAGGGCAGGCATTTTCTCAGTCAGGCCTCTGTCCGGTTGTTCGAGGCGTACAGTTTTCCTGCACCTCTGTTCCACCTCTGTCGCAAAGTGAAATTTCAGGTCATCCGATATGCTTCGAAAAAATTTGTTTTATGTAGACGAATATAAGCTACATCCTTCACTGTAATTTGTTTCTTTGTAAAACTCTTACTTTTTGCGTAAAAAATTAAAAACACTATTTTCGGATTTGTGCTGCCGATCATGCAGGATCTTTTCCGGTCGTAGCGATGCCAGAGATTTGATGTTTTACCGGATTCCCGATATTCACGGTGCACTCGTCAAATGGTCGTTCGGGAATATCCCCACCTAATCGCTACATCGGAGGTGCTGTGTCCAATCTCTCGTGCGCCGACATTAAAACTCACTTAAATCGTTATATCGCGTCACTGTAGCAGCAGTAACCAAACTAACGCCTGCGCCAGACACCTGTTGTCTTATATTGGCTTTTTAGACTCCAAAGCTTTCCTCTGAGTGTTTACATATCTCTGTGATTGCATATGCACACTTATACCAGATCCTTTGGTTCTTCAGTGTATAGACGATCTTGCAGACTGGGCAGCAAAATGTCGCCTCGCCTTCTCCGCCAGCAAGACCCAATCAGAGGCCATATGTAGAAAGATACTTCTACAGGCACTGCCTGAATGACAATCACATGAGAAGCTGTAGAATGGTAGGCCACTGCAAAATACCTGGGAGTAATCAGTCAGAGAAATTAAGAGTACATGGAAAACACACGTTGAAGAAGTAAGGCGGAAAGAGATAGGGGGCTCATATCTCTGTATCCGATAGTCAAAGAGACCTCGACACCACCAGCAGAAGTGTATCTCACCCCGTAAAAATCAACGGTCCGCCCAGTGATGACCTACGCGGCGCCAGTAATGAAAATCGACGCTACCTCGCACATCGCTAGGCTGCAGACAGTGCAGAACAGCGCCCTATGCTGTGCCCTACACCTGCCGATGCACTTCAATAAAGAACCGCTGCACCAACTAGCTGGAGTACCAAAACTGCAAGGCTACATCGCGAGGGCGGCCAATTTTTTAAACTCCAAAACGCTTGTCCCACAACGCAAAGATTAGGTCCCTTGGGACTAGACGCATAGGCAGGATATCACGAGGTGGCCAGACCTACTGCGTTCGTCAATGGAGACGGAACCTTTAGAGATATTTTTGGGGCATATGCAAAAAGTGTATCAGGATAACCCGATTGGGCGTTAAAATTTATTATGTAACTGGATCACATTCTGGTGACATTGCAACAAACAGTGTAAATTTATTTTGGGAGATACTATGTTACTTGTAACATTGCGTAAACCACAGAGGAACCGTAAGGGACATATTTTTTGTGTGTGGAGGGGGGGGGGTGGAATAATTGAAAACGTGTGCCAGGGTAACCGCATTGGGGTTTAAAAGGAACATATTGTTTAGGAGTCTGTACAACCACGGAAAACGTATTTTGTCGGATTACGTATTACGTAACACTGTGTAAATCACAATACTGGAGGGCAATGGAAAGGCGAAAAAGTCTCCCAAACCGACGACAGTGTGACTGCAGTCATTCGTCTAGGCTGCGATGGATACTGCGTGCGAGCTCGCGATCCCCTGATGGCGGGCAACCCGTCTAGCAGAAAAGGCCACCGGTCTGCCGGCGATAGATGTGCAGGCGCTCCCCGTTGTGGATGCGGGCTTGGCGACGGCTCTCTGCGACGCAAGAAAAGAAAAAGAATAAAAACTCATAAAAGTAGCAAACACCATGAAAAATAACACCATATCACAAAAATAAAAAATCAATAATCGCCTCCCCCACTCATAGCCATTTCAATCACCAGTCGTCTATACTGTTCAAAACAATTAGGGGAGCAAATGAGATATATTGGTTCTGAAGTATTGTCTCTGTCGATAAAAGAGACATGGTAATAAAGACCGGGGAAAGCATAAGAAAATTCACTGAATGGTATCGCAAGATGTTCATACACATCGCGGACATGTCGCTTTTCAACGCATGCTGCCTGTATAATAAATTTGTAAGAAACATTAGCTATGCCATCTTTCAGATGGGAGTCATACAGGAAATCCTGGAAAAATATAAAGTGGTAAAAAGAAGATCGAGCAGAGGAAAAAGATCAGAATGTCTGTCTAGACTGACAGCAGGGCCTCACCTACCTGATGAGTGGAGCAGCTACAGAACTTGTGTTGTCTGTAGAGCCAGAAGAAGCGAAAGCAGACTAAAACGTGTTATAAGGAATGCAATACGACACTTTGCGCCTTTCCCTGCTTCAAGATTTTCTACTCACAAAAGAATTTTTGAAATGTAGCACTGTGAAATGATATTCTCGTAATGTAATTCTACTGAAATGTAACGTAAAGCAATTGTAAATAAATATTATTTAACAAGCGAAATATGCGTTCATAATAATAAAGTCCACACCCCACCAGAGCTGAATCCTAAACTTGGATCTTTTTAGAATTTACGAAAAACTTACGCGAATTATCTGAAAGAAGGAAGAAAACTGTTTCTATTCCAAATGAATTTTCCCTAATAAATATATAGTATAAAGTCCAATAATTGCGATAACACTGAGAGTGTGAAAGCAGGACAGCGTAGCGCCGTGGGGAGTGCGGAAAATGCGCCGTACAGCGGGCACGGCCGTACGCGACTGGCGCTCGTCCACAGCGCACGGCGCAACAATCACGGCGCCGGAGTGAAAGGGTTAAACGTAGGTAAACTAACCTAAGGACAACACAAACACCCATGCCCGAGGGGGACTCGAACCCCCGACGGCGAACGGCTGCGCGCACTGCAGCAAGGCACCCCAGTGCGCACGGCTAATCCGCTGCGGCAAACAGATCTGTATATAAGAGACCTAGAACCCTTGTATGTAATTATTTCCGTCATATTTTTCTTACAGATGGTTTAGAAAGTGAAGCACAGTATATTTCCTAACAGTTACCTACCGTGATTTGACGAAAACATAAGAATTCTTGACGACATAATTGCATCCAAAATTGCATCTAAAAGGAAAAGAAATGAGACATAAAACATCAATAATACTAAGAGCGCAAATTACGTTTCTGATGGCATTATTTCTGGCATAAGATACTGAGAGGTTTCTCACCTCCAACTAATTAGACCCCATTCCACTTTGTGTATGCTTTCTATCGCCTTGAAATAATGAGTAATAATTAATGTGAATTGTGTGAGGGAGATATGGTAGCAGCAGTTGCTTGGATTATGCCACGGAAATCTCAGTCACCGAGCACTGGCAGGCAAGAAAACAAATGCTGCGAGGATTCTTCAGCCGCTGTTACTTGAGTCGTACGTCACGGGATTCTGGAACACCCAAGCGTCCGCTTCGCAGAGCACTCCTTCCCGGAAGGAGCTAGTCTCGCTCAGAGGAAGACCACGCAGAACGCCGCCGACAGTCTGGAAAGTTCGGCGTTAGAGCCGGTCAAAACGGCCGCCACTCCCGCTCGCTTGCCGCAGCATTCGCAGCTCGCTCCCACCGGCTAACGGCGTATAGAGTGGGAGCGATGACGTCACACTGCCGAGTAGAGCACTGAATAATATATCTAGTGCTTTACTGCCGAGAGCGAGGCCCACGAGAAAGACAGGGCGCGGCGCGCACGTCACGTCACGTGACCAAGTGAGGCCGGAGCCGGCGCGATCGCTAGCAGATTGGCTGGCTGCTATGAGGCAGTGGGCTGTGCCCCAGCGGCTGGCCAGCCAGCTAGCGATCGCGCGGGCTCACTTGATCACGTGACGTGACGTGCGCGCCGCGCCCTGTTTTTGTCATGGACCTCAGCCGAGAGTGAGAAGTGTCGAGTAACGTTAGATCCTGCAAAAATCCCCCCACTCCTGTCTTCTACCTGCAGGGCTCGCCCGCTCGCCCCGGCTAGCGCCCTGCCCCACCACGACAACAGCTCATCACGTGAAGTCCACGCTCGCTACTTTTGAATCGCCGTATTTATTTCAACTATTTGGAATGTTTCCGAGTTTAACTTGCCTTCAATTGCCGTACCTACACCGTTTGTAAGCAACAACTAAGTGCAACTTCATCATAAACATGTTATTGGATTGAATAAATGTCTTGAATATAGGTAGACTTATAAACTATTCCTCATCAGGTTCCGAGTCGTCTTGTGGTTAAAAGTGTGCGAGTGAGGACCTAGAGGTTGGTGGTTCGAATCCTGCGAGATGATTACTTTTTTTTTTCTTTTTGTTTTCATTTTTAATGCGTTCAAATACTTTTAATTAATGAAATATCAGTATTTTCCGCAATATTTTTTAATCATATGAGACAGTGTGCTGTCTGAGTAGTAAGTTTCATCCATTTCTTAAATATATATTTTTTTCATATTCGCATTTCTAACAAATGTTATGACTTCTCATTCATGTAACGTTTGAGAATTCTTCTATATTCGATATCGTTTGCAAATAAGAGCCACCAGTTCCCAATGATACTGCTCTCCTCTATCTCCCTTGATACAAATTAATTGATTCTTTGCTTCCTGCAGGTATGCCTGTAAGGATGTAGTTTTTTCTTTTGTATTCCTCAATATGTTGTTGTTGTTATTTTGAGGGAACTGAACAGCTAGATCATCAGTCCATTCCTCAATATAAATGTTCGTACAGCATACTCCGCAGTCCCAGTAAGACCTCTTCTACTTTTTAGAAGATCGGCAACAAATCGCCCTATTCACTACCCTACAACAGCTTCCATATACGAGGCGAGTCCAGAAAGTAAGTTCCGTTTGGTAATAAAATGAAATTGTACACAGATACAGAAGAAATTTTTATTGCACAAAATTCTACAACTCTTAAATTACTTTTCCACATAACTGCCGAAATTTTGCAGGCATATATCATAGTGTGGCACCAGGTTTTGTATACCTTCTTCATAGAAATCTGCCGTCTGTGTCTTCAACCAGTTGGAAACAGTGAAATTTGGGGTTAGTGCATAGCGAGAGCACTAATTGTAAACCTACTGTTTTCTTGGATCTTGTCATCAATCGCGTGAACCAGTTCTTCTGTAACCAAAGGTGGACGCCCACTTCGTTCTTCATCGTGCACATCACTACGCCCGCCATTGAACTGTCGGACCCATCTTCTCACCATCGAATCACTCATCGCATTTGGTCCGTAAAAATCGCAAATTTGCCGATAAATTTCACTTGGTTTCACTTGCCTCGCATTCAGAAACCGAATCACTAACCTGATTTCACAGGCGGCGGGATTTTCAATCAACGCCGACATTTCAAACAAACACAACAAAGCGTACGTAACTGAGAGCGATCTCCAAATGGCGCACGTTCTTCTCCGTGATACACATCGTCTACAGCGCATGTGCGGAACTGCAATCGCAGCGCTGCAGCGGATTAAATTGAAACGGAATTTACTTTCTGGACGCTCCTCGTAAAACGAATTACATAAGCAGTCGGGATCAGATATTATAGTGTGCAGCTACTGCAATGCAACAACAACGTTACTTACCAGAATCTACGGCATGGAGAGTCATAGGAAGGTTGGAAACGGGACAGACACAGATGGAGGTGGCTGCACTTATTGCAGTGTCTCAAAGTGCAATTTCCAGGACCTCGACGCGATATTAAACAACAGTAATCGTTAAATAAAATAGATGGAAAGGCCAGGTCATCTACGGGTAGCAATAGAAAGGAATGATCTTTATCTCTGGTTAACAGACCGTCTAGACTGGTGGCTAAATGCAACTCAGCAGCAACGCACTCTTCAGGCAGCAACAGGACACGCAATATCAACACAAACAGTCCGAAATCATCCAGTAACTTTCGGGTGTGCGGCCGGATCCCGTCGTCATTCTGACACGATATTTCGGCCTGGAAACGTCCGGCCATTTTCAGGTGAGTAGCGAGGACTGAAGAGCCCAGGTGCAGTCGCGGTGTTTATAGTGGTTCTTGCGCATGCCAAAAGTGCTGGTATCATTTTGAGCATGCGTTAGATGGTGTCATGCGCGATACAGCCGAGTTGTGTGTACTGCCCTCGGTGGTGGAATAGCAACAGTCTTCTAATTATTGATAATCGATTGATGGTGTCGATTACGCTGTGACTGAATGATATTAATCACAGGAGTCCAATTTTTGTCGAGCCGAAAGCCGTTGTTACTATTTATAAGACTGTCGGCAAGACGAATTTCCACCGATTCTTTAATAAGTTAATCCCAGAGACTGGAGACTGGAGTTAAACAAAACTCTGCAGTTCCAGTAAAACCACTTCTACTTTTTAGAAGATCAGCAACAAATCGCACTACTCACTACCCTAGAACAGCTTCCATATATCTAAGTCACAGTCAAATTCTAAATCCATCCATCGCCGGGGAGCAGGAATAGCCCTACTAGCTCAGTGTTAATTCTGGCTGCCTTCTTGCAGGCTGTTCTCACCGTTTTGCTGCCCTGCTGCTGACGTCATCGCTCTGCCCGAACGCTGCCAACGAGTTTTGCTGCTGCTCGACATCGGTAAGCCTCACCGTTACCTTCGCTGGTGGTAGAAGTGTTGCCGGCCCGGTCTGGTTCTGCCAGGCCCACCGCTGCTGCCCGCCGCTGCTGCCCGCCGCCTCCCGATCGACCAGACCGGCTCCTCGCCGCCGCTGCAGTCCATCGGCCGGCCGGTTCCTGCCGGCCTCTCCACAGACGCCGCTGCCTGCCGTCCCTGCTCGGCCCGACTGCTCGCGGCCCCCATCGCCGCAGCCCCCGCCGCCGCCCCCCAGGTCGTCGGTGGTGCCGCCGCCCCCCGCTGTCGGACCCGCCGCCTGCTGCGGCCAGCACCGCAGCCGTTGCGGCCTCCGCCGTACACCACTGCTGCCGCCGCATTCAGTGGTATCGTCACCACCTGCGCGCCCTCCCAGGCCACCACCTCGCTGTTTCTGCATGTCACTTCCGTCCACCACCATATGGTCAACCATCACCTTCACTGCTGCTTCCCTTGCCCCCACCATACTCGCCTGGAGCGTCACCTCTCCCCTCCTCCCTGCTACCATACCCTCACTCTTTACCCTTAGCACCCCAGCAATAACTGCCACCACTCCTACTCAAGACCCCACCTCCACCTTCTCCTCAGAAACCTTTCCTCCCCTTCCCGTTTCCCAGGGTGTAGCCGCCGCGTTCTGCACCCGGCAGGCTACCGTCGATTCCTCCCTCTGCTCACCCCTCGCCACAAAATTATGTTGTGGCTGCAGGAACGCCGTGTCACCTACCCATCAACCAGTTCCCACTCTTGCCTCACGACTCACTCAGAAACCAAAGAAGTCAATACACGCTGCTTCCAATTGCGCCTCCTCCACCTCCACGAAAAAAGTCCCTGATTCCCTCGCCACTGGCCCACCTGTCTCCATGTAAGCTGCTCCTCTCCCCCCATCTCATCCTCTGCCTCCACAGCCCCTCCCCCTCCCCCCGCTCTGCACTCCTTCGTCGTTAGCATATTGGAAGAGGTGTACAGGAGTAGCGGGCTTGGGCATATCTGCGCTATACAGGAGATAAAGGAGGGAAGAAAGGACAGAACCATGGGCACGCTGGCAGAGGGTTAGAAAAGACGGGAATTGATGTTGCAGACAGTAATATAGGTTGGGCAGTCGGAGAGGAAGAAGGCAATGACCCAGACAAGGTTGATGGGAAGAGCGTAGACTTGGAGTGTGAATAGCAGGCCAGAATGCCAGACCTGATCATTGGCCTGTTCGAGGTCTAGGGAGACAAAGATGGCAGCACAACCGAAACTGAGCTGGAGGGAGAGATGTTGGGTAAGGCAAAGGAGTTGGTTGTCAGTGGAGAAGGAAGAACCAAAGTAACATTGGGTGTCAGGGAGAAGGTGGTGAAGCTGGAGGTGGTGATGGATGCCACAGGATAGGATGGATTCAAAGACCTTGCTGAATTGCAAGGTGAGGCTAATTGGACGGTAGGAGGAGGCATCGGAGGGTTGTTTGTTGGGTTTAAGGAACATGAGGACATGGGAAATTTTCCACAGGTGGGGGTAGTAACCGGTGTACAGGATGGTGTATAGAGGGTTGTTAGGGTGGTCAGGACAGGAAGGGGGCATTCACAGATAGGTGATGCGGTCGTGGCTGGGAGCTGTGTTGCGTTTCGTGCAGAGTATCAGCTGTAGATTTTGTGCAGTGATGGGTGTGTTTTTGTCTGAGAGGGAATGTGCCCCAGGTATTGAAAGCCGAGAGCTAGGGGTGGGAGTGAGACGTCCGTTTTCTCACAAACGTCCGGGAAAAGGGGATGGTGAAGATATCGGAAAGGGAGGGTGCAAAATTGTCAGTCTTACTGGCATCATACGGTAGGTGTTGGTCACGGTGTAGGAGGGGATAGGAGGGGGTGGTTTGGGAGCCAGTAAGGCAGTGGAAGGCTTTCCAATACTGGGAGGAGTCTATGGGGATGAAGGCATTAAGCTGTGTAACTGTCTGTCGTCAGTCCTCGCATTTTTTCACAGTCAAAAGACTGCACATGTGTCATTGTAGTTGCCGGTGGTCACGGGTATGGAGAGAGGAACGGTTGAGGCGGTGGGACTCCTGCAGAAGTAGAACTGCCTGTGGTAAAAGGGTGTGACAGTGAGGATGTATGGCTTTGGTGGGAATGTAGGATTGGACGGTGTCAGACAAGGTCTGTTAGAGGAAGGAGGCTGTGTGGTTTATGTCAGTAAGGGAGTGGAGGGGAAGGGGATGGCTATCGACCTGATGGATGAGGGCGAGGATTGTTGGGGCGATGGACATTTGGAATAAAGGTGAGGAGAACAGGGTGGTGGTCACTGTCAATAGGGTCAAGACATTCAGCAATGACGTTCACCAGGAGGTTAGGAGAAATGATAACGATGTTGGGGGCAGTGTTGCTGCTGCAGGGCGGGTATGGCGGGGAGGTGGATGGTGTCGCCACTGATAGTGGAAGGAACTGATGCCACCGGTGGAGTTCGATGGGAGTGTGGGAATGGATATTGAGGTCTGCGGCGATCACGTAGGTTGAAAAGGAGGAGTCAGTATGGGTCAGGAAGTCATAGGGGAGAGGGGTGTGGGTGTGGACGTATATGGTGGCGCAGGTTATCGTAAGGGAAGGAAGGAACAAGGTATGGATAAGGTGTTCATAAGGAATATGAACCGGATGGTGATGGAGGTGGAGAAAGGCCACTACACCTTGAGCAGGGGTATGGGGAGACTCGTGGCGGAGGAGGAGGTTGGGGGAAGTGGTAACAAGGTGGTAGGGAAAGAGAAAGGTTTAGTTCAGGAGAAAGGCATCCACGTGGTGTTGGGAGAGGGTGTTCATAAGAAGGAGTTTGTTGGTGGGAAGGGAGCGGATTTTGGCGTAAAGAAGAGTTTATTGCTGCACCATGAAAGCAATAACGGGTCAATGGGAGGGAAGGAGAAGGAGAAGGACTAAACGAGGGTCTGAAAGCTGTCGGTGCAGGAAAAGGAGAAGTGGATGTGTCTGGGAGGTCACGGCTTTAAAATCAAGGTTCAAAAGGAAACATGTGGCTAGGGACACTCGGTGAAGGGTGTGGGTGCGTTGAAAAGGGGGGATATTTGAAGGACAATGGTGAGGAACCTGACAATGTGCTCCGCAGTGGGGGGTGGGCAGAGGGAGTTATTGCCTTAGCTCCCACCCTCGCCCATTCCAACCGCCTTCTCCAAGAACACCGTGACCTTTTCACCACTTGGTGCAACCAGTGGCTGCTATTTATAAATCCTACCAAAACCCAGGCGATCATTGTAGGTCACACAACCACTTCCTTCCACCCCCATGACTTCTACTTTAACCACCATAACCTTCCCATCTGCCTTACCTCCACCCTCAAGTACCTGGTCTTCACTGTAGATCGCACCCTCGTCTGAAGCCCCCCCTATGCGCCATCCAAGAAAAATCCTGCTCCTCCCTCTGCCTCCTCAAACTCCTCGTTGGTTGAACCTGGGGCCTGAACCCTTACCCCATCCTCTATACTTGCAAATCCCTAATCCGCCCCATCCCCTGCGTCTCCGATCCTGCCTGGATCTCTGCCCCTCCATCCTTCTACAAGTCCGTAGAGATCCTTGAACGCCGCGCCTTCCGCCGAGCCCTCCGCCGCGTCCTCCACCTCGCCTTACGTATCCGTTCCTACCCCTATCCCCCACGTGGCTCCTTTATGACTTCATAACCTTCCCCCGCCTTGTCCACTTCATCGAGCACCTTCGTCTCCATTTCCTCTACCGTAAACTGGATTCCTCTCACCATATTGTCCATCCTCTCCTCACCTATCCCGGTCCATTGCCGCGCCATTACCGTTATATCCCCCCTGCCTTCCACTTGTCCACCTTCTGTAACCTTTCCTGTAGCAATTTATGCACCCACGCCTCCCTGACGATGCCCTCCCCCAGACATGTATCCCTCGTACCAGTTCTGATTCAACCCCTTCTACCCCCCCCCCCCCCCCTCGGTCCCTGATCGCGTTAAGAGGGTCCCGCTCCCCTCCTTCCTCGCCGCCCCTCCTCTTCCCAGTCCTTCTGCAATCCCCCTGTCCCCATCTGTCGCCCTTCCATCGCCCCCTTCACCATAACCCCCTTTTCCTCACCCCTTTTGCTCCTCCCCCATTTATACCGTTCACACTCACCATCATCTGCGTGTACATCGTCTTTGTTTCTATCGCAGTGTCAATATTCAATGTTTTTTTATGCAACTGCGAAAGGCCAACCTGCAGCCGACGCCTGTGTCTTTTAACTGTCCGTGTAATTAAGTACTTCAGTGTAGTGCTTCCCCGATTCCACCGCCATGTGATTTTATGTAATACTGTATACCAACACTTCATTTCAAATGTTGCTCATCTTCCATTATGCCGCCGTGTTATGTGTCTTGCCTCTTTGTGTACTCAATTTGTGTTCGGTTTATATTCTGTAGGCTGAAGAGCGCCTCAGGTGCTTCCAACCCGGGGAATAAAATAACAATGAAGAAAAAAAAATTATAAAGAAGAAGTACGTTTAACTGTAAAGTATATATCACTTTTCTGAAGGACGTGAGATTAGTATGTTTACATACATCGAAAGTGTATTGTGCTGTTACCGCTGTTATTGAACAGATTCAGACAGACAGTTTCGGAAGAATCAATTGGTATGACCTAAATCCCATCTGTCTAACTAATAAATAATGCGATACATATTGATATATTAAAGGTTATGGTAAAAATACACACTACTAAAACCAATAGCTGCCTCGGCTTAGCAATGTTTGTACTAGTAAGAAAAGTTAAGTAGATTCTTTGTATTGCAAACTTTCGCTTTATGTTGGAAGAATGAAGATTTCAGATAACGTGTTGTCTTTAAGAAACAAACTATAGAAAGAAAACGCTATTCACTTGTAACAAAAACAGTAGTTGTATGTTACTCATATAAATAACACTTGGCAATCCGATTTAGACTATAGATGCTTCTATTTCGTTAGTACACAGTATCTGTAAAAATGTTATACTTGAAAACTTGAACTGTGCATTACGAACTGTTGATTCTCTGTAACTTGTCTTCGACGTTCCTTGTGGTTTGGCTGAACCAGTTCCACCTTGATGGCACTGGGTTGAGCGCCTTGCGGAGCTTGAGTCCGGTGGGCGGTGACTGAGCGGATCATTTTCGCAGGATTTAAAAGGTGAAGTGTCGGGACAGGGTGAGTCCTGCGTCCAAGTCGCGCCGGCAAGGTTAGCCGAGCTGGCTCAGCGTAGTCGGTGCTCGCCGCCGGCCTGGGTATTCACACTGAGCACCGGGCCGGGCCGAGACGGAAAAAGAGGGGGGGAGGGCTCTACTTTGCCGATTTTCACGCTGTAAAAATGTTGACAGTATATAAGACTTGTTTGTGAAAAAATAAGATATCTACTTTTCATTCCGCACGAGTTTTTAGTTTCGTAATGCTTCTCATTCTATTTTGATGAAAGTATGCGGTTAAAAATCTGATTTTTGGACACATGGTAGTAAAGCATCTTCGCTTTCGAATAAATCATTCACCTTTTCGTAATTCGTAACAATCTTTTCAAAATGACCTTATTTGTCAAGTATGTGTTCTTGATTTACAAATCGTGTATTGAAAACGTTAGATAGCAGGCAGCTTACTGTTCTGTGCATTTTACACGATACATTAAAGCGAGTGTAATGGTGATAGAAGTACAGAAAAGTTTTTGAAATGGTCGTCGCACAGATATCTACCTCCTTCCACAAGTAATCGCGAGTTATCTGAGCGGCGTCACACCGCGATCGCAAGCCTACGAACTCGGCCTGTGTAGAGCGTAGCGTAAAGCACTGCAGTGCCGAAAAATTTGCATTTCTGGCCACTTGTGTCGGTCCCTCGTGATTCGTTAATGATCCATAACCAGAAAACAAGTATGAGGTATTTTTCTTGGGTGGCGACTGATTACAATGAACAACGATGTTCTACGGTTTAACATCAGGTCATACTTTATGAGAGGCATACAACTGGTTTTTTGTCCACATCATACAATTAATGGAATCTATATTTCTTATTTGAAACTAGAAGAGAAGAATAAAGTAATGTAAACTGCGACTTTCCTGGTGATAGACTGAAATACAATTTTTGACATTCTATTCAGTGGCTTTCTACTTGAAGATGATAAACAGAAGAAGCCTAAAACTCATATTTACAGATGCATCTACTCATAATACACAATATGTACGATTTTTAAATTTTCGCTTTTGTAGTTTTCGGAAAATATACCACAAGGTTTAAATAATTGTATATAGCGCTTCCCACATAAAAACGGTACTCTCACGTCTGGGATTAAAGTAAAAATGAACTAAGTGATTTTATTTTTATTCTTTTAATTTTTTTTAATTTTAGGAACCTGTCTGAGGGGAACTATGTTTCTACGATGATTTGCTGAATCATTTGAAGGCAATTTTCTTTAAAGATAAAGGTGAAGCTAATTCAGGGTTTCTGAATTTATATTTAAATCAATTTTCTTTGTCGGCATGATAGTACTTTCGAGTTTTCTACTTTAACTGAAAGAAAAAGTCACACTGACGTGTTTTACGGTCCACTTTGGATTTGTAGTTTTATAAGTTTTTGCAAACATTTCGGATCAAAATAATAATCTAAATAATAAATTCTGGCGATATGATTACGACTCTACTATTGTGGTAATATCTATGCATCCAACACGTAATATTCTTTCTGAGCGTATTTTAACAAACAGCCGAAATTATATGATATTTGAGTGTATCTTTGACAAACATACTCTTTTTTTTAACTTTTACCTCTTTGAACTATCATTTTAATATCACTCCCACATGTTCATTAGAGTTTTCCGTTAAAATATCACCTGTCTTGGCTTGGTAGTTCAAAGTTTATTTTCTTTACCTGTACTGGTTACGAATGACTATAGCCTGGAACGAACGTAGCGTACATTTGACGTTTGGACGAGTTACTATAGCCTGGATGGAACACAGCGTACATTTGGCGTTCATAAATCATTCACGTGACACCCCTCACCCCATAATCTCTTCTGCGTACGCCATCTAGCTTTCTTTACTTGATGATTTTCTTATTATAACTCAAGCGTTGTCATTTAAAAGCAATGGCGCACTGAAAATTATCAAAACCACGTTATTCTTAGGACAATAAATTATAATCTAATGTTGGTTAGTTAGTTAGTTAACACCTGCCATCGGTGGTACGACAATCATGGATTACTCTCGCGTCTGTTCGAAATAGCGTAATAGGCGAGGAATTAGTTTGTGATGTACGAACATGTTAGACGGTGGTTCAGAACTTGCTAGGGCGCGGTGGCTCAGCTGGCTCGGTCAGAGGGTTGTCGGCACGGTAGCTCGATGACTACTGTAACGAGAAAATTTAGTTATCCGAAACGATCAAAATAGGACAAAACAAACCGAAGTCCACAAAGTACCCGTTCAAACCGAAGAACCAATGAAAAGAGAGAAAACGAAAGACGGTTCAACTAACACCATCTGAAGAGAAGGCCTGTGAGCTCCCGTGCCACGTGACACAGAGTAGGTCGTGATTGCGTAGCTCACTGGCTGACCGCTGTGAGGCGGTGGGCTGTGCCCCATTAGCCACCTAGTGAGCTACGCAAGCGCGACTTACTCTGCGTGACGAGACGTGGCACAGCAGTGCACAGGCCTTCTACTCAGACGGTGTTGGTTCAATTCCATCTGTAATACATTTGCTTGTAGTTTTCTGATTTTCTTGAAAACATTTCGTAAAAAAATAATAAAAATGTAAATTATAAAAAATTACGCGCTATGCGATTACGACTCTTACTATTATGATAATATCTATGCACCCAACACATAATATTCTTTCTGACCATATTTTAACAAAGAGCCAAAAGTATTTGATATCTGACTTTAGCTTTGACAAACATAATCTTTTTTCTTAACTTTTTTTCTATTTAAACTGTTATTGTAATATCTCTCTTCCATTTTCATTATCTTTTTCTGTTAAAATATGATCACCTGTCTTGCCTTGGCAGTTTGCTCAAAGTATATTTGCCTGTATTGGTTAGGAATGACTACAGCCTGGAACGAACGTAGTGTACATTTGCCGTTCAGATGAGTGACTATAGACTGGATGGAACACAGCATACATTTGGCGTTCGGAAATCCGTCAAGTGACATCCCTCGCCCGAAACTATCTTTTGCATACATCATCTTGCTTTCTGTATTAGATGATTTTCTTATTACAGCTCAACACCCGCCCAACAACACCGGCCGAGTTTGTAGGCTTGCGATCGCGGCATTGACGCCGCTTAGATAACTCGCAATTACTTGTAGATAGGTAGATATCAGTGCGACGACCATTTCAAAAACTTTTCTGTACTTTTAACTCCATTTCACTCGCTGTAATGTATGGTCTAAAATGCATAGAACAGTAAGCTGCCTGCTATCGAACTTTTTCAATACACGATTTGTAAATCAAGCGCACGTACTTGACAAATAGCGCTTTTTAAAAAAAAATGTTCAAATGTTTGTAAAGTCTATGGGACTTAACTACGGGGTCATCAGTCCCTAAACTTACAAACTACTTATGAACTACTTACGAACTAGGACGGCACAAATATCCATGCCCGAGGGGGAATTCGAACCCCCGACCGTAGTGGCCGCGCAGACCGTGACTGGAGCGCCTTAGTCCCCCCGGCCACCGCGGCCGGCAGCGCTTTTTAAAAACGACTTTTACGAATTATGAAAAAGTGTGTGATTTATTCGAAAGCTAAGATGTTGTATTATTATGAGTCTAAAAATCAGATTTTTAACCTTATACTTTTATCAAAATCGAGTTAGGAGCTTTATGAAACTAAAAAACTCGGATGCAATGAAAAGTAGACATTTTCTTTTTTTACAGACAAGGCAAACCTTGTTAGAAAATTCTTCGTTAAAACAATCTGGAGTGGTCCTATATACCGTCAATATTTTTTCAACGTGAAAATCGGAAACGTGGATTTTTCCGTCTCGGCTCGGCCGGCAGTGTGATCGTGCGCTGGCAAGAAATCCGCCGCGCATGCGCACTGCTGTCGGCTACCTGGGCTGCGTGCCGGACCAACACCTAGAGGCATTCCCGCCTCCCGGCACGGTTGACTCTCGGGTGCAGTGGTCTTGCCAGGCACTCTCGGCGGCGCACAGTGGGATGAAATACCCGAAACGTGGCCAAAACGCCAAGAAGACGTTTAATTCACACAAAACTCATTACACAGACGTTTTTGAGGTCGCTGATTACAAATTTGACGGTAAAAATTGTCTAAACAACATGGTAGAGCTAATATAGCAACGTGACCCATGAAACTCCATAAGAATTTATTAATAATAACTTATATATTATTTAGACACTAATAACTAATACACTGCCAACGTGATTTGTTTATTGTAACAAAATAACAAATTTTTGTCGAAAATATATCGGAAAAAATTTCTTCGATACCACACATATTGTAATTCAATAATACAATGAAACAATCTTCAAAGTCGGCGACAGTACACAAATAATAATAGTATAATCTACTATAAAGTAATAAGTGTAGCTAATAAAGACAATCGTTCTTAACTTCAAAACTTAATATGACTGAAGATGTTGTTATGATGCATACAAAATGGTATGATTGCTTTTATATCTAGCAAGGAGAGTCAGTGTCGCTCTCGAAGTTCTCAGAGTCAAAGTCCATATCGGAATTTTCCATGGGCGATCGTGGTGTAATTGGAATTGCAGGGGACAGTAACAGCTTTATTGTCTAACAAACATTTCACGTGTGCTTGTGGCACTTTTCTAATACTGCATCTGTATGGATCCGAAGTTACCAGAAGTCTCTTTAAAACGTCTTCTATAGTTTTTACACGAGAGCATTTTCTGGGAAAGTCTTCCCGATATCTTTTAATGTCCTTGCTCCTTGCTCCCTGCCCTTCTTCGGATAATTGACCGATCGACAACAGTGCGTGGGCTATTATTTGTAGACCGTGAATCAATATCTTATGCACGGATGTAGGCATGTAATACCATGGATATAGCTCAATGAATTTTCTCGTAGTTATCAGCGCACAATAATTGTGGAACTTATTAGTATCGATTTCTTGTCCACTCGCAATAACTTGAAAGAGGACGTGAAACCGTTCCATCAAATCTATATCCAACGATCTTATGAGAGCAGATGTTTTGGATTTTGAAGAAAAGCGTCGAGCTGTATTTCCATCGCTGGTACATCCGTATCCAGGTTTCGGACGATGGACAATAAGCCCACGGCGCCGCGCGCTCTATGGACCATGGTGTGCTACGAAATGTCGGCCGAACGGGCACGTGTAGATATTTATTATACAAGAGAAATGGATGATTTTCGCAGCTGATTCTTGTCAATTCCATCCGATAATTAATCAATCTATAGTCTGGGAGTTGAAATTCCGCGGTATATTGAGGTGTATGCGACTTTTGCTCTAGTTGAAAATGCAAGTTCGCCAGAGCATGGTCGTTTTGCAAAGACATCGGAAAAATTATAATATAAATATGATAACCATGAAATTGGGACCGATTTAGTATACGATCATTTTGTACACACCTGTAGCAACCGTTTCCAACTCGTAGAACTGAAATTGTTCACTTCACTACCAAAATATTCACTCTCAAATCGAGAGTAAATTTGCCTTGCTTTCACAGCGCCGCGTGTGCTCTCAACGAAGGTCACTTTTGAACTGACGTAATTCGACAGGTATCGAAGGTGGCGACCTCTCCTTCTCGAATGACATGCACCAATCCTTCCCCTAGCCAACCCACCCATGAAAATTCCGAGAATCGAAAATTCATTTTTCGGGGATTTGACCACGTTTTGGAGATTTCGTCCCACTCTGCGGTGGGAACGAGCGAGTGAAAGGTGGCATGTATTCGGCGTCCAGGACGGGTGGAGCGCGCCCCGGCCAAACTTGGAATTCCTACGTATGTTTGCAACACCTGTTGCGAATAACTGAAGTCGGTAGGCAAGGAAACCCCAGACCTCGCTATCACAACCTTTCCCCTGGGAACGCGAGTAGAGAGCTGTGGGAAGTAGCATCCCGACAAAAAGTTAGATATTTCCGGTGTGCGCCTGAACTCACGGTAGCAACAGGTTGACACGAGTATTTTCTGTGTATCACTCTATGAGTCTGTGTGGAGTCGTGCCCTCTGCCTTATAACTGGCCGCCGGCAACATTTTGGAGCCCGCGTCGACTCAGAGCAGTGAGGGGCGGCACTTGAAGTTAGTCTTCAACAGACTGTGGTCCGAAGGAGAGTTTCTTCGGTGGAAGGCTCTCGTTTAGAGAGGAGTCTTGATTCTGTATTAGCCTCCCTTTGAGAGAAAAGTCTTGTATTCGGTCGTAGACCTTGGTCTGGAGATAGTTTTGTGCTTGAGAACATACTCTGCAGGTTGAACTCAGCTGTACCGACAGCTAAGTATTCAACCATATTCTTGCGCCGAATTCATCTTGGTACAAGGGCACACTTATCATTGCGTCAGTGCGCCAACATTCAGATGTATGCTTTCCTCGTCCTAAACAGACCAGACATGCAAATTGAAATACCAGGCAAGACGACAGGAAGGTGCGTTGGTTAGGCAACAACCTAACGAGGTCCATGGAAGTTCTCGACTTGGTTAATTTCAGCTATCAGCTGCACAACTCCGCTTCGGCAGCCTTGTGAGTGGTCAAGTATCCTCAACTGCCATTAATAAGTGCTGACGATCACGGCTTAGGTTTCCTGTCTTTCAGTGCATGAGAATGCTTTCTGGTGAGAATCCTGCACAATTTATACAGTAGGAATCGCTTACGTGTCCATTGAGAGTTGTGTTTTGCACCCCTAACCAAAAAATATTCAAATGTTTCTAATTCTATGGGACAAAACTACTTTGGTCATCAGTCTCTAGTCTTACAAATTACTTAAACTACGTTCAACTAAGCTAAGGACAGCATACACATCCATGCCCGAGGGAGGATTCGAACCTCCTACGCGGGAGGCCCGCGCAGCGCACCCCTAACCTCCCCAGCTTTTTAAAGTGAGGAAACATAAATAATAATAATTTCACGTGTCAATTGTTATCTTTATGTTTGTTGAACTACGTGCCTTAACTGAAAATAAACTGGAGTCATTCAGTCACTCTATCTTTTATCAGCACCCCGCCACCCTAGCAACTAGGAATTTCTTTTATTATCAGGAGCCACTTTGTTAATTATTAGCTTAAAACTTAGCCTTTCAATACCATAACTTTCGTAACTATAGCTACTTGAAAAAAAATATTTGAATTTCAGGAAAGCCAATATGCAGTAATGTTAGTTATTTCGTTATTCTCCGACACGATTTCATAATTTCCATGCGCAGCGTCCAAAATTTTGCCGTCTTTCTCTTTCGACAGACTTAGTAGCGACGATAGAACTTAGGGAGACGTGTTGCTTTGAACCCGGCGCCTCAAGTTCAAATGTTTGTTAAGCTTATGTGACTTAACTACGGGGTCATCAGTCCCTAGACTTACAAACTACTTATGAACTACTTACGAACTAGGACGGCACAAATATCCATGCCCGAGGGGGGATTCGAACCCCCGACCGTAGTGGCCGTGCAGACCGTGACTGAAGCGCCTCAGTCCCCTTGGCCACCGCGGCCGGCGCGCCTTAAGTTTACTACTCGAAGCCTCTAACCATTATGCCACAAATCCCCATGATAACAATTATCTATTTGAGCACCTCTGTAAGCACACTCTTCGAAGGTTATTTTGTGGCCTTAATCTTCATTCTAAAATGTTTGAAGTTATCGTTTAAAGTTACAAAAGGCGAATACGAGCGATTCAGAAACAAGACGGCACTAAAATTAGTATTTACTTCTTGGTTAAGACTGATCATTAGATACTGAGTCCATATAAGAATATTTTTAGACGTTTTATAGCATTTTTGGCTCATATTTATCAGCATGCCGTTGCTGTCGCTGTGATTTAGAGATTCAGTCTGCTCTATAATGTGTGTCGTAAGGTAAGCAAACTTTAGTACAAAGGGAATAGATGATTTCACAGTGAGCATTTGATATTTAGTGTTCCTTAATCAATGACACGCTTCTACTGTCTGACGTCACTCACTAGTACGGTGCTGCTATCATCAAACGGTCTGATTTTGCCGCGCGGGAGTGGCCGCGTTGTCTAAGGCATCATGCTACGGACTGGGCGGTCGCTCTCGCCAGATGTTCGAGTCTTCCAACGGGCAGGGGTGTGTGTGTTGTCCTTAGAGTAAGTTGGTTTAAGTAGTTTGTAAGTCTAGGGACTGAAGGTCATAGCAGTTTGGCCCAATAGGTTTAAAAACTCATTGGTCTGATTTTATTGCCCTTTTGTCCATACACAGCACTCTTGTTTCTAATGGACTCCACTGCGTCACAGGATCATGCAGCTATTGCATACATCTCTCTGGAGTATGATGTGCATGAAGACGTTACTGCGACGGTATTTCTATTGGTCGGCGATAGATAGTGACGTTGAGTATCTTATGCCGACTTGCAGGGCCCGTGCACAGAACGATCCAGCTCTGCCACAGCATTTTTGCAGTTGGCCAGCCTTGGAAAACCGGTGGGACACAGTAGACATCGAATTGAAGGGTCTAGGTTTTGTTGGATTTATGATTGTAGGTCACTGATGCCCATTTGGATTTTCTCTATGTTACCAGGCTGCCCTTCACATTACCTACTTCCATGATTCGTGAGTTGTTAATGATTTTCCCTTTACATGATCATCAAGGACATGAGAATTCGAATATTTCGCTCGTGCAGTGTCATCCACCACATCACGACCACTCCATTCCTTTCAGCGACAAACTCGAGTGTACACGTTGAAGGCTAAAAGGAAGATGATAGTATAGGACTCTTTCCATAACTATACATTGTGAACTGCCTGGCGAGCTACAGGGCGCCAGTGGCGTGACTGCATGGGTGCCAACCGCCACTTCTCTTGGATTTGTTACGCCCCGAGTGGCATGCCTCGGCCACAGAATAACATATACAGAGAGGAAGCCCCCCCTAAACCACTGTCCTACACTCCCCTCATAGCTCCGTAAGATGCTAGCAGGTGTCAGGTGGTTCCCCGCCTCAGTACCAGTAGACCAGACTAGAGGCGCTTATGAGGGTAGCGTGGAGGGGAGGCTGAGGGGAGAGCTCGTACCGCTTGCTATGAGGCCACGGCTGTGTCTGGTGTGCCGGCGTTTGAGGGGAAGTGGTGGTGGGGATGGCCGCTACCTGCCACCTGCTCTGACCAGTTTAAAGGGCTGCTTCTGACCGCAGCGCCATCATGGGACATCTTAGGGAACTGCTGGTAACCCTCCCTCTCTGTACCCCTGAGCGTGGGACCGGGCCCTTACGGAGGTTTCCCGTCTGTATATATTTGTCTGTGCCTCGGCCCACCGAGAATTGCGGCGTTGTCCCATTGACTTGAATGTTGTGCATCAGCAGAGGTAGCCTTCCGGGGTGAGCCACAACAGACAGTAACTGTTTGTAGAAGGCTTAGCTTGGAGCAGCTCATTCAACATGTAAATCAGTACCACCCACGACCTAAAGTATCATTTCACGTGCCTGCCGCAGTGGCCGAGGGGACTAAGGCGCTCCAGTCACGGTCTGCACGGCCACTACGGTCGGGGGTTCGAAACCCCCTCGGGCATGGATATTTGTGCCGTCCTAGTTCGTAAGTAGTTCATAAGTAGTTTGTAAGTTCAGGGACTGATGACCCCGTAGTTAAGTCCCATAGACTATACAAACATTTGAACATTTGAATTTCATTTCACGTCCATGGATTTGCAATCAGCCAGCTTACAACATCAGAATTGACAGTGACAGGGTTCCCCATCACATCACTGTTCGCCGCCACTCTTCCTTCGAGAGTGAAGGACGACCGTCTGTCGTCTTCCATATATTTTTTGTATATTTCTGTAAAGTTATAATGTATTTAATGTCGCTAGATTATCATTTTCTTAAAACTTGAACCCCACTCTTTTCAAGGCTTGAGGAATAGCATTTTTATTTCATGTGTTAAAATATTAGTTAATATTGCTAGGTTTTTCTTATTTTGTTATGTTAATAATATATTATTATATTAATTAATTTGGCATAAATGTGGATTCTCCGCTACGCCACTGTCCCTCTGAGAATAAGCGGTTGTTTTACTTTTAAGTGGATGTGCGAGAATCTATGGCTGTCTGAATTTGGGGAGTGATAGCTCACTTTGCATGTTTCACTCTGGCTCAGAGTCGATAGCTGCTGATACTACCAAAGAGGTTTCTACACCCTTTGGTTACAGGCTCTTCCGAGCGAGTCTCGCACTCCATCTCCACCACCGCTGTATCTTGAATTTTCTGGCTTCCGGTGGTTTCCTGCGTCTGGTGGCCGCTCGGTCTGGCCATTCTGTGCTGGTCGTCTGGCGAGGTAAGGTTGGTTCTTCTCTTGTATCCGCGAGATAGTAGCATTTCATTGTCTAACACATTTAACTTTGGCTCATGAACTTAGAATCTCTTTTTTTTAAAATATTTTCTATGATCGTGTGCGGAAATGTGTTCTCGTTTTCAAGTTCAGTGATTTCCAATAGATAAACGCGGTGTGTGTGTTTCTGGTTGCCGTTCATAACGGCCTGGTATGTTAAAACCTTTTGTGATCATGTGGCGATGTATGAATTCTGTGTAAATACTTTCTAGCTTTGTGGGGCCCGATTTCTAATAGGTGATATGTTCATTTTTGTACAGTGCATGTAAAAATCATCTCATCGTTTCCTTCCGTGAGTGATATGTGTTCCACATGGTTGGTTCAAAGAATAAAGCCTTCAGTTTCCAATCTTGTTTGTTCCATGCCCATCAGGCAAGTAACTATGCGGGTATCCTTATGATTTCCACTAATATTTTGCGATCTTCTCTCCCCGCCTATTTTAATGTTGCTGTTTCTTCTCTGACTTGTAGTACGAACTTTGCCTTTGTCAGTAATTCTCTCTGGGCCTTGTACAACCTCCTTCAATAGCTTCCTTATGTAATTCTAAACATTTCTATGGGTTGCATGTCGTAATTCTTAATTTTATTTTTCCGACATTGTAATTATTTCACTTTTACGAGTTTTGGAGTCTGGACTTCATCCGTCTCTGTAATCGCCCCCTATCGCATGTAGCTGTATTTCATTCGGTTCCTTATATAATTCTAAGCATTTCAATGGGTTGCATGCTGTATTTAATTTTCTTTATTTTTCGGAAACCGAATTTATTCAATGTTATCGGTTTTCGGAACCACGTGGGTCCGAGTTCCGACTTCCGGGGTTTGCAGCTAGTCGCCTGAATTCACGACACTTCTCAAATAAAACCAGTACCTAGATCGATTTCTAACAGACTGCAACTTGAGAATCCACCGTGATTTTATATAATGAATCCGATTTTCAACCACTTCACCTTCAGTGGAGTGCGTTCATGTAACGTGGCCGTGTGTCGCCGTTAGCGTTTTCGCCCGCCGTCCAATTCAGATGTAATTTAACTTGGCTATACACACGCACCATCTCAAAATAGGCACGACAGACCAGAGCCAGCTTCAAAGTGTGTTTGTATATTATGTTTTGAGCTACCTCCGACTTGCTGAATTTCGTCTACGATAGCGGCGCCTGCTTCCGGCTTGTCTCAGCACGCTGATTTTGGTGAGTTTCGCTGTGGTATTGCGTGTGTGTGAGAGAGAATGAGTGTTGTTTGTGAATCCTTCCCCCCCCCCCCCCAGTAGCGTTAAATCATGTATAATTTAGGCTGGGCACCGTCCGCATTAATCCATGTAAGAGACGCATTTTTATTATGTTAACGAAATTGGTTCCCCATTTTGCTTGTTTGCTATCTGAATAAAGACGTTTAAGTTCAGTATAATCCGTAAGTTGCCTATGAATTGCATTTTTAGAGCTTCTTTCCTCTTTTATTTAATATTATTCTTCACAAGTGCTGATAATAACATCAGATGCAAATTTTCTTATGTCTAAATTCCGTTGCCCTATAAATGTTTTCTTAGCCACCTTTCTAAGGTAACGTTAATTGTGGTGGCTTACTTATTAATGTCTGTGTGTAATAACGTGTGAGCTGCTATGTATATTGACCACTGTAGTATTAACTTCCTGTTATTGAAGTAATTTGAAACGAATCAGTTCTCAGTTTGGGCCAGGGAACAAAGCTTTGTAGCAGGGAGTAAGCAGTAGTTCACACGGATCTTATTTGCTAATTTTAGTGATAAAACAAAGCTCTTGTTTCGTGGAGTGGTCGACTTTTATCGGCAACCTAGACCTCCTTGAAGCTTCACACTTCGGCCTATTGGAGAGGATCCCACGGGAGTTTTGCTGATGCCCATCCTCATCACCTTCTCTAAGACACCACTTGGAGATGTAGCTTCATTTCAGCCATTGTCAACGAAACAAACCTTACCGTAGACTCCGCATACGTTGCCTTCCCTTTTCCCCCCTCCCGATGAAGCCAACAGCGCTGCCTCCTGGGTTGTTTAGTCTTTTGCTACCGCACACTTACCACATTTTTTTCAAAAATAATATAGAACTTATACCTTAAATTACATTACCAATAAATGTAGCAGAAGAGATAAAACCCGAAACTGCAAAAATAAAATATGAAATAGGTATACTTTTCGAAAAACTTGGTTTTAGTAAGTGTACTGAGAAAAAAACTTATCCTATTAATCCTATAGGCATATACCAAAATTCCAGCTTTCATGTTCTGAGTACTTTCAGTCACAACTATTACTTGTTTTGCTATATTAAGAAATTCATAACAACTTCAAATAACAAAAATAAACATGAAACCCAACTGTGTGAAATAGAAGAGATTAGTACTATTAAAAATTAATTTTGAACATTTTTTCACTTTTTGTGTGAAGTATTTTCACAGGCATCAACGAAGCCATAAGTATATAATACAGTAGGTATTTCTACGGTAAACAGTCTATACTATGTAGACAATTTACATGCTCGAGAGGCTATTTCCTTAAATATGAACAATATATGTAATGAGATGTCATTAATGAACAATCTCAAAATAATATTTGATTGTTATTTTCTGCATATGAAGTTCGTTGGCGTCGATTTTCTATGGACAGTGGAGTGACAGGCATGATGATGTACATTTCTCAAATACGATGCACATCACCATAGCTGCCTCTCACGGACCATTAATTTTAGGCGAAATATTGCATAAGTTGTCTCCCAGCTCAAGCTCCGATCAGTCAGCATGTCCACGTTCGTTTAGGAAAGTAACATATTATACTCACATATCTTTATTAGACTAAAATGGTAGTAGATGCGTTTCTATTGAGACAGACGACATGCAGTCAGAAAACGAATTAACAGTTCATTAAGAAGCAGGAAAATATTATACGTTTTTTCAGCCCCTCAGTGATCTTTACATATCGGCAAAAGTTAGGTAGAGGGTTGGTTGAGTCACGTATATTACACAAGTGTTTTTTATTCTCCCTCAATTTGCTTGGAGAAATCTTGTTTCGAAACGAAGTTGACGTTGACTTAAAGTTGTTTCCTTCCTCATTTATCTTTATATACAGCGTATTTCAGAAACTAAAGAAATTTACGACAGTGGTATGATAATCTATATTTAATATTCGCTCTGCGGCCAACGTTTGTTTCATGTTACAACAAAAGCCCAAATAATTTTGTATTATACTTAAGTCGTATTTCTGTAATGTCAGCAATTGTACGTTATTAACTTATTACAGATTCGTAAGACTGTCTAAAAAGGAGCGTTGGAATTATCTGTCTGAGAGATACGAGGTCATTATAAAAGTGGATTTAAAAAATATGGAAAGTTGCATAAGACAGATCCAGCTGGTATTGAATCCTTTATTGTACTTCATTGCGCTTTTCAGGCGTGGCGACAGATAATAAAGATAAGTACAACGAAATATGTTACACTCTATGGCTTTTCTGAAGAAAACGGAGATAATATAAATTTCAAATAAGATTAATTGTACTCGATTTTGAACGACATAAATACTGGTACATACTATTAAACGATTTGGGCATTAAATGATTTGACAAGATCGGTAAGTGAAGTCTGTGCAAACGTGCAGAAAAAGATGAGGTGTCATTTACTAGAAGTAAACCTAATTTGTAGCTGACTACAGTTAGTGTCAAGGTACCGCTAACAGATCTGTAGAGTTGTGACTTTTTCCAAACGAACCAAGGTGGCAGTGTGCCACCTTGTCCAGAGTTAATGACGGAGTGTGCATTAATTAAATAGTTATTAACTTTCTGATTATTGATTCAAACAGTATGCAAAATTACGACTCGATTAATATATCAAATGGTACATCTCGGTTAAAATCGTGAACAATAAAATTAATTGGCAATTAATCCACAGTCTAATTTCACTGGATGATTGCCTAACCAGAGGATTCGCGGGGTGATGCATTTTTTTTTTGGGTCCCAGATTAATTACTATTGCAAATTCGCAATATGGCGAACAGCCACAAGGGCTTTTCAAACCGTTATTTTGAACTATTAGACATGGCTTCTTCACGGCGGAAGAACATCGCACTTACTACGGCCGTTTCCCGCCTCTGCAGGACAGCCACCTTAGAAGCTTGAAACCAGACCACACAGGTCAGAACCAATGTTACCGGTCCCTCTGGAGAGGTAGGCTACAAGTTCCTAATTTTTCCTGCGGACGATTACTGTATTTCGACCTACGGGGTAACAAAGCCAACGTGAGAAGCCTTTTTGTGCTCAGTTGCTCGCTAGTCTTGAACGGTATTGGTCGACGAACTGCTCATGTGCGTAAGTTGCTGCCATTGAAGTAGATCTTGGGGCTGAGCTACTGCAACAGCTATGAACTTCGCCAACTCGACGCGTACGCGTTCGCGATCGCCCGCGAGCTTATGGAAATGCAAGGCTTGCATATAGAACGGTACGCGGGGTCAGTCCCAACATGTTCTCGCTGTAGCACAAGGGAGCTGGCTGCGGGATATTAGGCGAAGAAGCGTAACATGGACAAAGTTCAAGAGATCCTACGTGTGAGTGCTGTGAGTAGAGCTGATATCAGGAAAAGAGGAGTTGAAATATGGCGGGAGATGTAAACGTGGATGATACTGGCAGGAGAAATTTTCGCTCCTACCCAGTATTGAGGAGAGACTGAAAATGAGAGATCTTCAGCCCAGTAGAGGATTCATGCACGTCGCTTCTGGTCATGGCCCATACCCGACGTATGTCGGTTCGGGAAAAGACGACTCCAGAGTGAGACTGTGGAGCCCCTGAGGAAATACCGGAGAATATCGTATTCAGTTGCCCCATATACGATGACATAGCTACCGAAGTACGTCGGCAATTACAAACTAATGACGTCGCAGAAATTATTAGAGATGAACAAATTTTCAATATATTACATTAACTGATATAATACGTAATAAGGTCAGGAATGACTACATTCAGACTGTGGATTAGACATTTTCTCAAGATGAGACTGCTGCACCAGAGCCGTGCCGCCCGGACGTTGACAGACCGCCAGCAATGGCCGAAATCCTCTGCGTCCTGCATCAGGAGGACTGCGTCAGCCAACCTCGATACGACGCTAGTTTTAAGTTAGATTAAATAGGTTAAGGTAGAATACAACCAATACATAGCATAGAAGTAAGCTGCAGTATGCTAACATCTCGTTACGTCACTTCCTAAGAGCACGACCACCGGAATTAGTTCGGTGGAAACAGGCCGCCCATACTAGGTTTATAACTTCAGGGGTCTAGTGAGAAAGGGGGCTATGCCACATTACATGAAATATTGAGCTTTGTCCATTTTCAGTATTCTCGTGCCATCTTGCGTCTATCCTGTTAACTAGAATCACGTGGTATGGCTCCCGCTCTTTCTGGAGCAGTTGTCAGTTCTTGAATGCGCCCTTGGGATCATTTCGAGTGAGAGGAGAAGCTATGTCACTTACTTGTAGACTTCCCTACGGGTTCGTCTGCATTAGTAACTAACCAGCGGGGATATATGGCAGCCGGCCGCGATGGCCGAGGGGACTGAGGCGCTCCAGTCACGGTCTGCACGGCCACTACGGTCGGGGGTTCGAATCCCCCCTCGGGCATGGATATTTGTGACGTCCTTAGTCTTAGGTAGTTCATAAGTAGTTTGTAAGCTTAGGGACTGATGACCCCGTAGTTAAGTCCCATAAGTTCTACAAACATTTGAACATTTTGCCGGCCGCGGTGGCCGAGGAGACTAAGGCGCTCCAGTCACAGTCTGCACGGCCACTACGGTCGGGGGTTCGAATCCCCCCTCGGGCGTGGATATTTGTGCCGTCCTTAGTATAAGGTAGTTGATAAGTAGTTTGTAAGTTTAGGGACTGATGACCCCGTAGTTAAGTCCCATAAGCTTAACAAACATTTGAACATTTTTTTTATAAGGTAGTTGATAAGCAGTTTGTAAGTTTAGGGACTGATAACCCCGTAGTTAAGTCCCATAAGCTTAACAAACATTTGAACATTTTTTTAGTATAAGGTAGTTGATAAGTAGTTTGTAAGTTTAGGGACTGATAACCCCGTAGTTAAGTCCCATAAGCTTAACAAACATTTGAACATTTTTTTTATAAGGTAGTTGATAAGTAGTTTGTAAGTTTAGGGACTGATAACCCCGTAGTTAAGTCCCATAAGCTTAACAAACATTTGAACATTTTTTTTATAAGGTAGTTGATAAGTAGTTTGTAAGTTTAGGGACTGATAACCTCGTAGTTAAGTCCCATAAGCTTAACAAACATTTGAACATTTTTTTTTATAAGGTAGTTGATAAGTAGTTTGTAAGTTTAGGGACTGATAACCCCGTAGTTAAGTCCCATAAGCTTAACAAACATTTGAACGTTTTTTTTTATAAGGTAGTTGATAAGTAGTTTGTAAGTTTAGGGACTGATAACCCCGTAGTTAAGTCCCATAAGCTTAACAAACATTTGAACTTTTTTTTTTATAAGGTAGTTGATAAGTAGTTTGTAAGTTTAGGGACTGATAACCCCGTAGTTAAGTCCCATAAGCTTAACAAACATTTGCACATTTTTGAACTGTGCTGACAAGATGCACACTGTTCTCACATGACGAACACTGCTGGCTTGATGAACGCTCGGCCCAGACTTGATTAAAATTTACAGGCTGTATGCGGTGACTATTTAACTACAGTTAGCCACGTCTTACACACGTGTTAGTGTTCATAATCCTCGGCCTGTAGTGGATATTAGTTAATAGTTATTGCCAACTGTAGGTGTTCCCGTAGTCGTGACTGTCGGTATAGATAGTGACGTAATAGTCTTTGGTTGCATCACTGTCAGCGTAATTACACATAAAACAGTTGTTTTTGCGGTTGCAAGCAGATGGCCTACGTTGTCGTCTTGATAAGTGTAGTGTTTACAACCGTATCATGTATTAGGGCCGCATTTTACGATGGGCTCCCGCTCACACAGGACTATATGGTTGCCATTAAAAATACGGGCGTCTAAGAATTTCCAAGAATAGTGAAGATTTCTTGGAAAAGTGAATTGTTGCGCCAAGGCTTTTTGCAAAAGTGGTTGCATTATCTCACCCTGTTAACGTTCTTCATAAACACGGCGTTAAGTTTTAGTGGTTGCACGTGTGTCACAGGGCTCTTCTATTCGAGTCCCGCAGGACGAAGTGAGCGAGCATGAAACGGGCGATGAGTCGAACACAGCGAAAGTGGTTGCCTGCCGACGCAAATTATCGCATCCGACCATACGAGGCTTGAGCGAGTCTACGGTTTGACCGAGTCTGACTGTTGTCGCCAAACATGGAAGACTCGATGAGGTCTGGGTAACATCATCTAGAGCAGTGTTTTTCAACCTTTTCGATTATGCGACCCCCTTCTAAGTAAAAATTGTCTGGCGACCCCCACCTCCTCACGAATCTTGACAAAACCATTCTACCTCTGAGGAAACAAATCTTCTTTCTTTTGCTTCAGGTTTCTTTTAAATTGTTAGACAAAGTTTTTTTGAGTGTATTTTTCGGAATGGAACACATTATCCCATTTTACACGATTTCCGCCACGATTTTACACTTTTTTTTTTTTTTTTTTTTTTTTTTTTTTTGCTAAACGAGTGTTCCTTATTTCAGACAAGACTCAGAGGCGAATTATGGTCATTAAGAAATATAGACAAGAAGTACAGACAATTTGTAATGAAGTACATCTTTTTTCTAGTTTGTCAGAATAACTTACTGTGTCATGTTCTTTTACGTATCGATTGGTTCCTGAAAACTGTTTTTAGAATTTGCCCTTATTAATCATTAACACAATATATTACAAAACAAGCTATAATCTATTCAATTCATAATGAATGGTATACAACGAACGCCGCAATTTTAACATTAAATAAATTTCATGTAGGGATACATTTCTGTATTATTGAACCCCTAGTTATTTTAGGTGTAAGTACTTCCTCCTGAGACGGCGACCCCCAGAGCAAGACTTTGCGACCCACAGGTTGAAGAACACGGGTCTAGAGACAAGGGCTCACAACAGTCTGTGTCACATGAGACCGAGTAGGCCGCGATCGCTAGCTGGCTGGCTAGCCACTACTGTGCCCCAGCGGCCAGCCAGTCAGCTAACGATTGCGGCCTACTCCGCTACCAACGAGGAAGTCAGGCCGTGGCGCGTACGTCACGACACGTCATCAACCTTGAGAAAAATGAAATGTTTGGAAATCTATCGGACCAAACTGCGTGGTCATCAGTCCGTAGCTTACAAACTACTTAAACCTAGGTAAACTAACCTAAGGACAAACACACACACATACACATGCCCCAGGGAGGACTCGAACCTCCACTGCGAGCAACCGCGCGCTCCGCAGCGAGTCCGTCTTTACTGTCTCTCCTACTCTTGTCTTACAAAAGTGATGTTTCTGAGTGAATTTGCGTGTCACAATTAACATAGTACAGCACGTTAAAAAGTGATATATTTATGTACAATCACAGAAAGATACACTCCTCGCCATTGAAATTGATACACCACGAAGATGACGTGCGACAGACGCGAAATTTAACCGACAGGAAGAAGATGCTGTCATATGCAAATGATTAGCTTTTTTACAAAATTTAAGAAATATTACATTTAATAATGAATATCTATATTCTATTATCTAAATAAAGATAATCACACAAGAATAAAGTGTAATCACACAAGAAAAAGGTACAGTACAGATTCGATGGTTCGATGTGACTGTGACCACCACGAAATATTGAAAACTCGGACTATCGAATATTACGTGGCCGGCCGCGGTGGCCGCGGGGACTGAGGCGCTCCAGTCACGGTCTGCACGGTCACTATGCTCGGGGGTTCGAATCCCCCCTCGGGCATGGATATTTGTGCCGTCCTTAGTCTTAGCTAGTTCGTAAGTAGTTTGTAAGTTTAGGGACTGATGACCCCGTAGTTAAGTCCCATAAGCTTAACAAACATTTGAACATTTGCATATTACGTGGAGAAAAGAAATAATTCGATGCTGAAAAGAATATTGATCGAGACACACAGCCAAGTTGAGCCATTCAAGGCACTTTCTGCAGCTGTATCTGCGTTGTGGCTACAGGTTCAAACCAGAAATTTCTGTGACCAAGAGCATCTACTATAAACAGTAGAATAATTTACCAAATATTGATAGTCGAAAATCGTTAATTCTGTCATTCACAGATCGTCAAAATTCTAAGATGCCACTAGCATACACAGAAACACAAAATTTTGTTAGTGTGTAATGGAAGGAAAAATTGAAACATGCCTAAATATCTATCCAGTTTTTGAACGTTCAGAACGCTTGGCGGACTAGTAAATGCTAACTTTATTTTCATTGTAATGTGATGGTAATGGCCTTCCAATAATGAGGAGCCGCGCGGGTGTAACCGAGCGGTCTGGAGCGCCACTTTACGGATCGCGCGGCCTCCTGCTTCGGGGGTTCGAATCCCCCCTCGGGCATGGATGTGTGTGTTGTCCTTAGGTTAGTTTAACTTAGTTTCAGTTGTTGGTAAGTCTAGGGACTTAGGATCAAAGTAGTTTGGCCCCATAAGAATTACAAACATTTGATTTCTTTGATAATGAGGATCTAAGGGAAAGGTACAGTCGAGGTACAAGATGCAAAAGCTATTGAAAACCCTTTGGGTTTTGAACCTTTGGAGACTTAAAGTGCAATGGACGACTTTCAAATAATCAGGCTGGTAGAAGATGAGCAGCCTTATGTGAGCCTCCAAAATACGATCACGAAGCTTAATATGAATCAAAAGAGAGTGTTCGGCACGATCACAAATAAAATGGACAACACTGATAATAGCTCTGTTGTACGAGGGTTGGAACTTAAATAGTGGCAACACTGCTGTGGAGACACTATGCAATGGAATCTACTATTGTCGGTCATAGCACACGTCGTTGACATACCTATGTTACCTCCGAGCAAATGGACTCGTCCGTCCCAGGTCACCGGCGTGCGCACAATCGAGGGAAACATAGTCACTTGTGAGCGAGCGGTCTAACGTAACAGTTTTACTATGTTTTCGAAACAGGAACAACGGAGTTGGATCAAGACTGAATGTGCCAGAGGTCATATAGCACGACAGTGCCATCAGTGTCTTCAAGAGGCGTGTAGGGAACAGTGGCCCATTTGGGTAAAAGCCTTCAACAAAGGTCGGCAAACTGTGGCAGACCTGCATCGGGCAGGTCGTTCTAGTGTCTCCAAAGAAGACGTGCATACTGTTGCCGCGTGAGTGGACAGTGGTCGACGCCAGACGATTTGTGAGCTCGCTCACGAAACTGGATAGCACATTTTGCACGACAATGCGCAGGCGCATACATCGCAAACTGTGGCTGCTCTGTTCCGTCGATGGGACTGGAAAGTACTGTACCATCTACCATACTCCCCTGACTTAAGTCCTTGTGACTTCGATTTAATTCCGAACATGAAGGAAGCACTTCGTGGCATTCGCTTCAGAACTGTTGCCGGCCGCGGTGGCCGAGGAGACTGAGGCGCTCCAGTCACGGTCTGCACGGCCACTACGGTCGGGGGTTCGAATCCCCCCTCGGGCATGGATATTTGTGCCGTCTTTAGTATAAGGTAGTTGATAAGTAGTTTGTAAGTTTAGGAACTGATAACCCCGTAGTTAAGTCCCATAAGCTTAACAAACATTTGAACATTTCAGAACTGTACCAGAGATTTGACAGGCATTAGACCGCTCGACTCGCAACATCAACAAAACGATATACTACGTCTTCCACATCGCTGACAAGGGATTGTACACAATGCTGCTGACTACTTTGAAGGACAGTCGGCCGAGGTGGCCAAGTGGACTACGGCGCGCCAGTCACGGTCTGCACGGCCACTACGATCGGGGGTTCGAATCCCCCCTCGGGCATGAATATTTGTGCCGTCCTTAGTATTAGCTAGTTCATAAGTAGTTTGTAAGTTTAGGGACTGATGACCCCGTAGTTAAGTCCCATAAGCTCTACAAACATTTTACATTTTTTTGAAGGACAGTAACATGTGTAAACATATAACGCTTTTGTATCGGTTGGGGATAAATAGTTGCCACTATTTAAGTTCCAAATCGTAAATTCCTCGTCCAACACTATTAGTTTAAGTGACAGCTCAAATCCATTATGGGCAGGAGGCATGTAATCCAGGAGAGAGAGGGCGCCAACAACTTTAGGTTACAGTAGTAACACTCACCCATGCCCGAAGGAGGACTTAATACTCCGGCGGGAGTGGCCGCGCAATTCGCGACGCGGCGTCCCAGACCGCTCGGTCATTCCCGAGCGGCGATATGAGTATGGACTGTAGTAGTCTAACTACTCTATTCCATAATTATTTACCATTCCACTCATCCCGGATGAGCAGGTAGCATTATCCCATGACATTTTCGTTAGTACATCAGAGAGAAATTGGATCAGTACTGTACTTCCCACGTGACTGCATTGTTGACATTAATGTGAATCTATTGTGTATATATGTGTAAAAGACAGATTTGCACAAAGTGAGTAAGCGTTGCAAGAGGAGTGCACTGTGTCCCGACATCTATCCCTTCTACCGTCTGTAATCCTCTCCTTTCCCCCTCTCTCACTCCGTCTCATTCCTTTACATGGGAGACCTTGCAGTTCCTCTCCCTCTGCCCTCTCCCTACTCCTTCCTTTCCCTACACTCTCACCATCCCTGTTGCGACCCCGCCCCCCAGTTCATTGTGTTTAAGAAGTGTTTCGTCTGCGTACGCCAGTATTATGTTATCTTGTTGCTAGCGTCACCTCTGGCAGAACAAGTGTCGCCTGTGTTCTCTTAATAATTGTACCTCCGTCTCCATCTCCGTGTTGTTATAGTGGCTGTGTCAGCGTTCATGTCTTTTGGCAACCGTTGCAGTTTTTGAACTGACAACCTATTTTTTGTGCTTCTGATGTGTTATGTTTTTCTCCGATCTTTAACCCTGTTAACTTTTAATTCAGTTATTTTATCTCAATGTCCATTTAATCATATCACCGTAATCATTTTCTAATCTTTCGGCTGCAGGGCGGCATAGGATGCTGCTGTTAGCCTGCCCCATGTACGGGTTTGAAGATGTTGATAACAAAGGGGTATATCTTGAATAGTTGAATAAAGGTTTTACTGTCCATAACAGCGAACTACCGTCTGTCCAGCCACCCTCGATGACGCTGACTTATGTCATCTAAGACGAATCATCAAAAGTGACAGAAGAGCTACAGTGCAACAAATTATGACTTAACTCAGAAGAAAATATACTAGACACGAATACCAGTCGACAATCCATTGGCAGATGGGTTCTTTGAAGTATGGCAGCTGATGTCGCACACAGGTTCCGCTGTTAACACAACGTTGCTGCACACAACAGCTTCCGTTTTTAGCCAATCGCCAATGATTTAAACTGGAATAAGGGTCAAACGTGATAATGTGAGGCAAATCAAGATTTCTGCTAAACCATGCCGATGTTCTAAGGCATCTCTTTGTGAATTTAAATGCACACCTCTACGTATTTTCACATTACGTTTTCTAAAACAAATGCGCTATACAAATAAGTTTTAGTAAACAACTTTTCTATGGTTTTCATTTTCTATGTGCATTCGTAGCCCCTCTTGTGTTCTCACGATCACAATATACACAGTCGATTAACTTACTTTTCTTTTTTGGTATTTGCTCGATTCCCTAATGTTCGTGACTACTTCCGTAATAGTTATTGGCTTTTCTTTTGCAGTTTCAAGTTTCCTCAATGGTAGGTCTTCATCCTTTCTTTTATAGTAGAAATACGGCTGATAACCGGTCAGTATTCTTCGCAAGTTGTCCAGAACACCCCTTTCTACAAAAATTTGCGACAAACGCTTTTTTTCCCTCATTTTCCCTTGTTGACTAAATTAACATATTGCAGCAGCTTTACAGGTCACATGAGGAGCGTTTTGTATCAAGAGATGATTACATTCATAGCCAGTAAAGATAATGTTGGGAAATCTTATTTTCTGAGAGCAATCATCAAAGTTTTCAGACGTACTTTTCATAGCACTTCCAACATCATGCGCTAGGATCATGTGAGGCATTTTTATGTATCTTCCTGCGATTTCAGTTAGGGACAGCAAGAGCTGAAAAGTATCGTGACATCAAGAGATAACGCTGAACATTATCTGTGGCATATCCAACAGTGCGGTTGTCGGTATTCCCTGTTATACAAACAAACAATCAATTTAAAAAAGTCAATGTTATTGTGTAGGAAAGTCAAACTGTATTTCTGTTGAATTTGAATGTACGGCCACATATACATTTAAAAAATTAGAAAAGTTTTTGGAAAGTTACCATCAAAGAGAAAAGCTGAGAATAAAAAGAAATAATGTACAAACGAAAATTGTATAAAATAGATGGTACTGTCATCGATACGTAACAGTGTCTTTGAATTTGCTTCAAGACACAAAGAGAACGTGGGGTAAGTGGTGGCTTAGCACGTGATCCTGACCAAACGATGTGCACAAGAGATCTACACAACTGTAGTAATACAGGAAGGAGTGCCATCCTGCATGAAAGTCGTACATTCCAGCAGGTGTTTGTCGGTCAGGCTAGGAGTATGCGATTCTGTAATATGAGTTTCTCAGCACCCGTCGCACTAACAATAATTTCCTCGGAGAAAGAGTGCCCCATCACTATTTATGTCTTACATCTACAACAAACCAAATCTTTCTAGTAATAAAATCTGGTTTCCACGACGGTTCTAAGCTTTTCGGTAGCCCAGATTCTCCAGTTGTCAGTGTTGACAGATTTTATACGTAGTGCGTCATCTCTTGGCCTGATTTTGCACTTACTGGTTTCAATAAAACTCTGTCTCATTTCAAGTATTTGTACCAATTTGTACATGTCTTCCCAGGTCGCTCTGTACGAGAACTTTTCAATCTCGAAAACCTTTCGGAATAGTGAATATTGGTTAGATAACGCTGAACTTTGTCTATGGCATATCCAACATATACCGCTGAATATTAGCCATTCCTGATGGGACAGCCTGTATTATCACGTAGTTCACTGCACTCTTCAATAACAACAGTCCAAATTCAAATGTTCAACTGTTTGTAGAGCTTACGGGACTTAACTACGAGGTCATCAGTCCCTGGACTTACAAACTACTTATGAACTAGCTTAGTTCATAATAGTTTTAATAGTTTATTCTATCGTATTTGATAAATACCGTTGTGTTTAGTTTTCGTCTGTGACTGGTGTATTTCGAAACAAGTCAGAGATAGTTACTGTAGCTCGTTATCAGTCAGTCCAGAGCCAGCTGCTGCCAGTGTCACATCGTAAACAGCGCTAAGTACCTTAATTTAATTTGTGTCAAATTTAATTTGCCAGTCTAGTTCTTCATTTTTGTTAGTACTTCTGTTTGAAGAGGTTTATGCCCGCATATTCGGCAGAATTCGTTTGTACTACTGTTTTAATAGTTTATTCTATCGTATTTGATAAATACCGTTGTGTTTAGTCTTCGTCTATGATTGATGTAGTTCATTTAGTTAGTACTTCTGTTTTAGAGGTTTATTCCCGCGTACTTGGCAGATTAGCATTCAGTCAGTTAGCAGTCAGTTCAGTGCCAGCTGTTGTCGATGCCCCATCACCCAGAGCGCTAAGTATCATAATTTAATTGCGTGAAATTTTGTTGCCAGTTAATTTCTTAATTTTCGTCAGTGTTTCTGTTTTTAAGAGGTTTCTTCTCACCAACTTGACACATTTCGTTTGTGCTACTGCTTTAAGAGTTTATTCTCGCGTCTTTTGATAAATACCGTGTGTATAGTTTACGTTTGCTGCAAGCTACGTCTCATATTGTCACTTCCTTATTTCGTGTTCTGCTTTAAGAAAGCTTATATTCCCGCGCGTTTGATAACGGTATACTACACAGATATTATTGTTTATTTTGAAAACTGCCGGACTCAGTTTTGTTGATTTGACAGTGTACTTACCACTTACCACAGTTCAGTCAGCTGCCAGCCGCTTTTATTAAAGTACTAGGCTACTTAAAAGTTGATTATTTAGTTTTCTACTTTCTACAGTTAATTGTATCGATAGGATGGATAGGATGTGTGCCTGCTGTGTGCGGACGCAGGAGGGGTTGGCCGCAGTTCGCGAACAGCTGAGCGTGCTGTTGGCTACGGTCAGCCGTCTTCAGGCTGTTGTCTCGGGGTGCAGCGATGGTGGGGAGTCTGGTGCGTCGAGTGGGACACCTCGGGTGTCTCATGCTTCGCTCTCTGTCCCTGCTACCGAGGCACCTTCAGGTGTACCGGACGTCGTCGTGACGCTCTCTCCGCGAGGGGAGTGGCGGGTTGTACGGCGTTCGCGTCGCTCGAGGCGGAAGGCCAATGTGGAGGCTGGACGTCCGTCCACGCCCGTTCGTCCTGTGAGTGGACGTGTGGCCACTCCTTCAGCAGGGTCCGAGCAGGTGCACGGGGGGGAGGAGATTATTAGTTATTGGGAACTCCAATGTTAGACGCGTAATGGAGACCCTTAGGCAGATAGCATCGAAATCCGGAAAGAAGTCCAACGTGCACTCGGTGTGTCTGCCGGGAGGCCTCATCCGAGATGTGGAGGCGGCCTTGCCGGCGGCTATCGAGGATGTGGGGAGCGGTCGACTGCAAGTCGTAGCTCATGTCGGCACCAATGACGCTTGTCGCTTGGGTTCTGAGGACATCCTCAGGTCCTACGGGCGACTGGCGGAATTGGTGAAGGCTGCTGCCCTCGCACGCGGGGTGCAAGCAGAGCTGTCGATTTATAGCATTGTTCCCAGGGTTGATCCGGGTCCTTTGGTTTGGAGCCGAGTGGAGGGTCTGAACCAGAGGCTTCGCCAACTCTGTGACAGTCATGGCTGCAGATTTCTGGATCTGCGTTATCGGGTGGGGAATTGTAGGGTGCCCCTAGATAGATCAGGGGTGCACTACACTAAGGAAGCGGCTACTCGGGTAGCAGAGTACTTGTGGAGTGCACATGGGAGTTTTTCAGGCTAGGTGATAACTCTGATGAGCAACCGCCTGTCAACATACAAACAGCGAACTCAGGCCACGTTCGGCTCAAGAATTCGAATATAATTAGCCGCGAACTTACAAAGTATTAGAAACAAAGTTCCAGACTTTGCCGCACTGCATGGAACCAGAGGCTTCGCCAACTCTGTGACAGTCATGGCTGCAGATTTCTGGATCTGCGTTATCGGGTGGGGAATTGTAGGGTGCCCCTAGATAGATCAGGGGTGCACTACACTAAGGAAGCGGCTACTCGGGTAGCAGAGTACTTGTGGAGTGCACATGGGAGTTTTTCAGGCTAGGTGATAACTCTGATGAGCAACCGCCTGTCAACATACAAACAGCGAACTCAGGCCACGTTCGGCTCAAGAATTCGAATATAATTAGCCGCGAACTTACAAAGTATTAGAAACAAAGTTCCAGACTTTGCCGCACTGCATGGAAATTATTGCGCTCAGATAGTTTTAGGCACCGAAAGCTGGCTAAATCATGATGTGGCAAGTTCAGAAATATTTAGTGAGGCGTGGAATATATATCGGAAAGATAGATCGGATACAACTGGAGGAGGAGTGTTCATCACTGCGGACAAAGGTATTGTTTCTACTGAGATCGAGGTTGAAAGTAACTGTGCAGTTATCTGGACACGTATAACAGATCTAAAAAAAGTAAATTTAAAATCGGGTGTTTTTACCGGCCCCCCAGTGCTGCTGTAGCAGTTTTAGAGTCATTCAAAGAAAGTCTACACCAGGTAGTTCATAGGTATCCGGGCCGTGTAATATTAGTCAGGGGAGACTTCGACCTTAAGAGTATAGATTGGGACCTCTCTAGTTACATTGCAGGCGGTACAGACAAGCAGTCTTGCGAGCTACTTTTGGACACATTCTCCGAAAACTGTCTTGAGCACTTAAACCGGCAACCCACGCGCAATGGAAATATTTTAGACCTTATAGCCACGAACAGGCCTGACCTCATAAACGATGTCTGTGTAGAGACAGGAATTAGTGATCATGAAAAAAAAAATGTTCAAATGTTTGTTAAGCTTATGGGACTTAACTACGAGGTCATCAGTCCCTAAACTTACAAACTACTTATGAACTACTTACGAACTAGGACGGCACAAATATCCATGCCCGAGGGGGGATTCGAACCCCCGACCGTAGTGGCCGTGCTGACCGTGACTGGAGCGCCTCAGTCACCTCGGCCACCGCGGCCGGCTAGTGATCATGATATTGTCATAGAACCGATGGTGACGAAAGTTCATAAACCAATCAAGAAGGCTAGGAACGTGTTTTTGTTGGGAAGAGGGATAAGTAACTGTTAGGATCGCACTTAGAAAATAAATGGGCATTCCGGGACTATGGATGTAGAGGAATTGTGGACTAAATTTAAGTGCATTGTAAATAAAGGTTTAGAGAAATACGTGCCAGTAAATACGATTAAGGATGGAAAAGATCCACCGTGGTATAATAATAATGTTAGAAAGCTGCTGAGAAAGCACAGACTGTTGCACTCTCTCTTCAAAAAAGAACACGCAAATGATGACAGGCAAAAGTTAGTAGAGATTCGAGCGTCTATAAAAAGATCGATGCGCGAAGCATACAATAATTACCACAGCCATACCTTACCAAAAGATCTTTCCGAGGATCCGAAAAATTTCTGGTCCTATGTAAAATCGATAAGCGGGTCAAAGCCAACTGTACAGTCACTCGTTGATTATTCCGGGGCAGGAATAGAAGAAAGCAAACGGAAAGCTGAAGTTCTAAATTTAACCTTTAAGAAATCTTTCACGCAGGAGGACCGCACAAATGTACCATCATTTGATCAACGTACTAATTCCGAAATGGAGGACATAGTAATAGGTATTTCCGGTGTAGTGAAGCAGCTGAGAGAGCTTAATACGAAAACGTCTGCTGGTGCGGATGGAATACCAGTTCGGTTTTACAAAGAGTATTCTGCGGCATTGGCATTGCGCGAATCTTTAATTCAGCGCAAAGTTCCTAGTGATTGGAAAAAAGCGCAGGTGACTCCCGTTTATAAGAAAGGAAAGAACTGACCCACACGATTACAGGCCAATATCGTTGACATCAGTTTCATGTAGAATTTTAGACATATTCGCAGCTCGAATATAGTAAATTTCCTTGAAATGGAAAAGCTAATTTCTATGAATCAGCACGGGTTTAGGAAACATCGCTCACGTGAAACCCAGCTTGCCCTTTTCTCACATGACATCTTGCGAGCCATGGATGAAGGGCAACAGGCGGATTGTGTTTTTCTCGACTTCAAAAAGGCGTTCGATGCGGTGCCACACTGCCGACTGCTAACGAAGATACGAGCTTATGGAATAGGATCACAGATTTGTGACTGGCTGGAAGACTTCCTAAGTAATAGAACGCAGTACGTTGTTCTCGACGGCGAGTGTTCATCAGAGACGAGCGTATCGCCAGGCGTGCCCCAGGAGAGTGTGACAGGACCGCTATTATTTTCTATCTACATAAATGATCTGATGGACAGAGTAAGCTGTAATTTGCGGCTGTTTGCTGATGATGCTGTGGTGTATGGGAGGGTCTCGTCTTTAACTGACTGTAATAGCTTACAGGATGACTTAGACAAAATTTCTAGTTGGTGCGGAGAATGGCAGCTAGCTCTCAATGTAGAAAAATGTAAGGTGATGCGCATGAGTAGGAAAAACAATCCCATAATGTTCGAATACAGCATTAGTAGTGAGCTTCTTGATGATTCGCGTCGTTCAAATATCTAGGCGTAACATTGCAGAGCGATATGAAATGGAACGAATATGTAAGGACAGTTGTGAGTAAGGCGGACAGTCGACTTCGGTTTATTGGGAGAATTTTGGGAAGATGTACTTCACCTGTAATGGAGACCGCGTATAAAACGCTTGTACGACCACGTCTTGAGTATTGCTTTATTGTTTGGGACCCCAGGCAGATCAGTTTAAAGGAAGACATAGAAACAGTTCCGAGGCGAGCAGCTAGGTATGTTACTGGTAGGTTCGACCAATGCGCGAGTGTCACGGAAATGCTCTGGCAATTCAATTTGGGATCGCTGGAGGAAAGACGGCGTTCTTTCGTGAATTTCTGTTGAGAAAATTTAGAGTGCCGGAATTTGAAGCTGAGTCTAGTACGATATTGCTGCCGCCTACTTACATTTTCACGTGGTGATCACAAAGACAAGATAAGAGAATTTAGGGCTCGTACGGAGGCATATAGGCCTTTTTTTTCCTCGTTCTATTTGGGAGTGGAATAGGAAAGGAGATGCCTAGTAGTGGTACAGTGTACCCTCCGCCACGCACCTTACGGTGAATTGCGGAGTATGTATGTAGATATAGACTAAAGACGGTACAAACATCCATGCCCGAGGGGGGGATTCGAGCCCCCGACCGCAGTGGGCGTGCAGACTGTGACTGGCACGCCGCTGACCGCTCGGCCACCGCGGCCGGCCAACGACAGCCCAACGGCTGTTGCGATTGCATTGCAGCGCTTCTGTAAGCTCCTACAGTTGGTGAATTACTTTGTAACATGTTCCACCAGGTACATGCGTGTGTAATTTATTTTATTAGTGATCTAGTTTTCAAGAATTTTTCTGTCCCCTTCTTGAAAAGATACTGTGACGTTCACTTGATAATACGTCTAAACCTCAGTGCTAACGCTTGTGTGACACGACGCTGAAATTTATATAGTTCATAAAAATTCGCATTAGCCAAAGTATTTTTGTATGATGTGAATATCAAAGCTTCTCTAACACTGTCGTGAAGTTCTCTCGAAATTACTTTCCCGGGAGTTTGCACGGTTAAAAAAGCCGTACTGAATTTTATCTGGCGGGAATAAAATAGCGAAATTTGTCAGATATTGCATCAGCTCACATTTAGTTCCCTGGGCTCCAGTATGGTCCTGTAAACAATGATTTCCGAAGACTTGAACTGCATCATCAACACGGGAGTACTTATTAAATACCAATTGCATCTTATAAAATGAGAGAGCGAGCTGAAGTTTATAAATGTACTGTATGCAGAACCTTGCAAAGGTGCCTTCAATTTCTGAAGTGGAGTAGCCGAGCGGTCTAAGGCACGCGGTTGATCGCCGTCGGAGGTTCGAGTCCTCCCTGGGGCATGGGTGTGTGTGTTGTCCTTAGGTTAGTTTACCTTAGTTGAAGTAGTTGTCAGCTACGGACTGATGGCCACGTAGTTTGGTCCGATAGATTTACAAACATTTGAACATTTTTTTGAGTCTCTGATGTGGACATAAACTCTGTAACAGAGTGACGCCATTGGTTATGTTAACTATGGAACGTAACACACGCGGCACACCTGGACAAAGCGACTGGCAACATGTCATTACTGAATGATATACTTAGTATAGTTGCCTGCGTAAGCACAGACGTTGTTACTAATAGGTGCCTATAACAAAGTCAGTGTAATGTTGTAACCTAGGTGCAAAAATCAAAATGTTCAAATGTTTGTAGAACTTATGGGACTTAACTACGGGGTCATCAGTCCCTAAGCTTACAAACTACTTACGAACTAGCTAAGACTAAGAACGGCACAAATATCCATGCCCGAGGGGGGATTCGAACCCCCGACCGTAGTGGCCATGCAGACCGTGACTGACGCGCCTCAGTCCCCTCGGCCACCGCGGCCGGCGTAACCTAGGTGCGACGTCATTGAAAGTAAGCACTCTGCATCTGAAGAATCTTAAAAAATGAGAAGTTTCTCTCTCATTAACCAACAGTATCATAGTAAAAATTTAATGACAGTTAACAGCATTTTAATTAATCCAAGTATTTACTACTTCTGTCATAAATTAAATAAAAATTTAAAACTGGTGAAGGTAGAAAACAAGTGGTAATTTTGAAAATAAAAAAAAAATATGAAACAGTTTTTTGTTTAAACCGATATAGGAGATGGATGATTAAATATTATTCTGTCATCCCTCCTAATTTTTCATATGTAAAAGCAATATTGTTCTTCGGCATTGTCTCACATACTGGATGAAGAGGTACGGCGGCAAACAGAAAAGAACATTAATTATATATCAAGACATCAATTATAAATTTACAGCATTATAAGGCCTGGTACCGTGAAATTCTTATTAGTTTGTTGAAATTATTTTCACTACTAACCGTACACATGTTATAAACACCGTAAGGATATTTGTAAACATTATCATGTAATTTAAGTTTGCACTAAATTGTAATTAATGAGTAAAACCAGTTCAACGGAAAACTCGTTTATTCGTCACATCAGGATGGTTGTTGAAGGTAGATGACAGGCGATGACGATGCTTCTGAATGGACAGCAGCATGGAAGAAGCGGCGGTACACTTTTCTCAATTTCAAAGTGTAACACCACATCTGCCAGCCGCGGACCAACAGCTGGAACTCTGTTCATGGTGACGTCGTGTTTCATCTGCAGATGTCAAACAGATGTATTCCTGTATGAAGTGCTGCAAAGAAAAATATATTCACACAAACGCTTATCTGCAAATTTAATGAAGCAGTGAGCCGCGAAAATTCTGTTTTACTGTAGACTATAGATTTCAACTGTTACACAGTTATCATCAGTGCATTACTTACATTCATGTATGTACATGTCTATAGACTATTTAATTAGTATTTTGATAGTATCCTCTACTTGGTATGTACAAAATTATTTTTAAAAATAGCATTATTATTCTTATGAGCAGTACAATGTTGCATAAAACGTCAAATATAAATTGTGTGATACAAAATAGAGTTACTTTTTCCGTACGAATAAAAAAACATAATAAATTCACATCTCCTTCACCAAAATGTTCAAATGTTTGTTAAGCTTATGGGACTTAGCTAGGGGGATTCGAACCCCCGACGGTAGTGGCCGTGCTGACCGTGACTGGAGCGCCTCAGTCACCTCGAGACGGCCGCGGTGGCCGAGGTGACTGAGGCGCTCCAGTCACGGTCAGCACGGCCACTACGGTCGGGGGTTCGAATCCCCCCTCGGGCATGGATATTTGTGCCGTCCTAGTTCGTAAGTAGTTCATAAGTAGTTTGTAAGTTTAGGGACTGATGACCCCGTAGTTAAGTCCCATAAGCTTAACAAACATTTGAACATTTAGTCACCTCGACCACCGCGGCCGGCTCTCCTTCACCCTCAGCAGCTAAAAGTATATTGCGAATTTTAACAGTAATATCTGCTCACATTCTGAGTAAATGAGGTTGACAGGAAGAGCAGACTGGCTAAGCATGAGTGGCTTGAGGAGAAATGCAAGACCATAGAAGAATGTATAAATAGGGGAAAGATAGATACCGCCTACAGGAAAATAAAAGAGACATTTGCAGACTCGAAAAGCGGCGGTATGACTATACAGAACTCAGATGGAAAACCAGTACTAAGCAAAGAAGGGAAAGCTGAAAGGGAAGAAATATATAGAAGGCCTGTACAAAGGAAACAGACTTCAAGGTAATATTCTAGAAGACCAAGTAGAGGAAGATGAGATAGGAGATACAATACTGCTAGAAGAAACAGGCCGCTGGAGTAGAAGATGTCCCGTCTGAACTGCTATTATCGTTAGGAGAGCCAGTCATGAACAAATTGTTCCAACTGGTATGCAAGATGTATGAGAAAAAGGAAATACCCTCAAGCTTCAAGAAGAATATAGTAATTCCAATTCCTAAGAAATCAAGTGCAGACAAATGTGAAAATTACAGAACTATCAGTTTAATAAGTCATGGTTGACAAATAATGACGCAAATTCTTTACAGACGAATAGAAGAACTGGTGGAATGCGACCTTGGTTCAAAATTCAAATGTTTGTAAATCTATCGGACCAAACAGCATGGTCATCAGTCCTTACCTTACAAACTACTTAAACCTAGGTAAACTAACCTAATGACAACACACACACCCATGCCCCAGGGAGGACTCGAACCTCCGACGGCGCGAGGCGCCTTAGACCGCTCGGCTACTCCACCGCAGCTGCGACCTTGGGGAAGATCAATTTGGATTTAGGAAAAATGTAGGAACACACGAGGCAATACATCACGACTTATCTTAGAAGATAGGTTAAGGAAAGGGAAACCTGCGTTTCTAGCATTTGTGGATATAGAGAAAGCTTTTGACAATGTTGACTGGAATACACTTTTTTAGATTCTGAAGGTATCAGGGATAAAATATAGGGAACGAAGAGTTATATTCAACTTGTAAAAAAGCCAGACAGCAATTATTAGAGTCGAAGGTCATGAAAGGGTAGCAGTGGTTGGGAAGGGAGTAAGGCAGGGTTGTAGCCTTTCCCCAATGTCGTACAATTGTGAAGGAATGCAAGGAGAAATTTGGAGAGGGAATTAGAGTCCAGGGAGAGGGAATAAAAACCTTAAGGTTTGCTGACGACTGCAGAGACAGCAAAAGACCTGAAAGAGCAATTAAACGGAATGGACAGTGTCTTGAAAGGAACGTATAAGATGAACATTAAAAGGGTAAAACAAAGATAATGGAATAAAGTGCCAGAAAATCAGGCGATGCTGAAGGAATTACATTAGGTAATGAGACAATAGAAGTAATAGATGAGTTTTGCTATTTAGGTAGCAAGATAACTTTTGATGCCCGAAGTAAAGAAGATATAAAATGTAGAATGGCTATGGGAAGAAAACCGTTTCTGAAGAAGCGAAATTTGTTGACGTCTAATATCAGTTTAAATGTTAGGAATTCCTTTCTGAAAGCATTTACCTGGAGTGTAGCATTGTGTGGGAGTGAAACGTGGACAATAAGGAGTTCAGACAATAATATGACAGAAGCTTTCCAAATGTGGTGCTACAAACGTATGATGAAGATTAGGTGGGTAGATCACGAAACTAATGAGGAGGGCCTCAACAGAGTTGGGGAGGAAAGGAGTTTCTGGCATATCCTGACTAAGAGAAGGGATAGGTTGGTGGGACATCAAGGAACTGTCAACTTAGCACTAGAAGGAAGTGTGTGGGATAAAAATTGTACAGGGAGACAGTAAGCAGATTCAAAAGGATGTAGGTTGTCGAACTTATTCTCAGATGAAGAGACTTGCACAGGACAGGGTAGCGTGAAGAGCTGCATCAAACCAGTCTGCGGACTGAAGACCGCAACAACAACAACCATGTGTACTCTATGAATTACCTGGTAAAATTATCACACGTATCTTAATGAAAGTACGTCAGGGCTGAGACTTTTTGTCGAAAGAGTGTTGATGTGAAGTATCACCATATTTGCAATAAGTCTCTCATCACCAAAATTATGAGATGTATTATTAATTTGAAGTGCGCAGTAATAATAGTTATAACAATAAGAAAGATACCGGCTGATCAAAAAGTCAGTATAAATTTGAAAACTTAATAAATCACGGAATAATGTAGATAAAGAAGTAAAAATTGACACACATGCTTGGAATGACATGGGGTTTTATGCAGGATGGCACTCCACCCCATATTGCTAGACTCGTGAAAGATATCTTGCACGCGTCGTTTGGTGATGATCGTGTGCTCAGCCGACACTTTCGTCATGCTTGGCCTCCCAGGTCCCCAGACCTCAGTCCGTGCGATTATTGGTTTTGGGGTTACCTGAAGTCGCAAGTGTATCGTGATTGACCGACATCTCTAGGGATGCTGAAAGACAACATCCGACGCCAACGCCTCACCAATACTCAGGACATGCTTTACATGCTGTTCACAACATTATTCCTCGACTACAGCTTTTGGTGAGCAATGATGGTGAACATATTGAGCGTTTCCTGTAAAGAACATCATCTTTGCTTTGTCTTAATTTGTTATGCTAATTATTGCTTTTCTGATGATATGAAGCGCCATCTGTCGGACATTTTTTGAACTTTTTTTGTTCTAATAAAACCCCATGTCATTCCAAGCATGTGTGTCAATTTTTACCTCTCTATCTCCAGTATTCCGTGATTTATTAAGTTTTCAAATTTATACTGACTTTTTGATCACTCGGTACATATGATTGTTAATGATAGAAATTCTTAAAGTAAATGTTTGAGTACCGCAGTGTAAATTTGTGCCAACAGCAGCTGCGAATACAACAGCAATCCTCTAAGAGTTTAACAGTATGGAAAACGCTTATCATACGGAACTCCGCCAAAGTACTGTAACGAAAACACCTGGCGTCAACCAAATGGGCTACTGAATGGTACGGATGCTACCGACACCCGTTTACACTCAGAGTTAAAAAGAAAACTTGATTGCTATGAAGTCATGAGAAGACGCATTTGGAAACCCGAAACTTAATAGTAAATAATTGCTATAAGAATAAAGAACAGATTCTGGCTGGCCAATTTGAGGGAAGCACTAGGCGAGATATAAGTGTCTAAGTGTGCTGTGCTGTGTGCATGCCATGCCGCGATGTGCTCCAATCTTCTTGATCCATTGCTAAAGGTTGTAATAACTTTATATAATAGTATAAATTATTAATAACTGCACGGTAATGTAAATTGCAGAAATAACAGAACATAACGGCCATCCTGGCAGTAGTGTCACCTCTTCATTGGTGAAATAAAAAACAAATGATTCAGTTTCTGTTCTATTGATTGGATAGGGACCACAGTTAATGTAGAAATCATTCCACGATAAATGTGTATGTTTGACACATCTTTTTAACTGGGATTCAAATAAAAAATAATGAAAAGCAAAATAATTTTTCCTGAATGAAGAAGAAAGATAATTTCTGGGACGAGTCTTCAGTTTGTTGCCATCTCGTATGTCCGGTGAAAGAATCGTAGGATGATCTTGTTGTTGTGGGTCTAAGTTAAGGTCGATTGTCGTCAGTATCGAGTCATTTTAATTATTTTGTTTTCCTTCCATCATTTAACCATTAATTACAATATTTAACATATTTTTAAATGTGAGTCTGTAAGTCTTATGCTGGTATATCTTCATATGTTCTCTCGCTATGTCTGCGTAGTAGTCATGGAAAGTTACTCCTCTATTGCGTATGATGAAAAATGCTGTGTGGCCGATGATCCACGTTGCTGCGTTATTTTTGTACCGTGGATATCGCAGTTTCTGTGGTCGAAGAACCTCTTCAAGGTCAACGCGGTTTGGTGCAGTACGGTCTAACACCGATAATCTTTGACGAAGAAAGTTTGAAATTTCTTCTGCATGTCCACACGTGAATCTATGAAATAGCGTGTCGGTTCGTCCACATACAGTGCAAGATGGTACGTGATGAAGACCTATCTTGTGTAGCTTTTCATTAGTCGCTATTTTGTCGTTTACGACAAGATACCAGTCAGCTGTTACGTATGACGGTAGTATATCGTGGTGCACATTTCTCCAAACGATATTCAATTGCGTCAATGGGTACTTGGCTTCTATACGATTCCTGTGGTTTGTGACTGTAAGGAGTTCATACAGTTTTTTGTTATTGAAGTTCCTGGTATTGTCGACACAGTGCCGAATGTAGCTCATTTCCGTGTAGTAGCGTCTCACGTGACGGTAAACAAGTGGAATATCGCTGATGTTGATCGCAGCATCGAGGCTGTGTGGTTTCCACCGCGTGGTGAAGTATTTGATTATGCTGGTGTTGCGATTGTAGGCTTCCTTCCTGATTCGGTTGACAAGCAGCGTTGCGCATTTCTTCGAAACATTTATGAGGTTTAAGCCGCCTTTAGAAGTGGGTAAGGTTAGAGTTTCAAATTGCACCTTAAATACGTGGCCTCTGAGGAGGAACCAGCAAAGCGCTCGTTGTATGCTGCTCGCAAGGTGGTCAGATATTTACAGTATTTGCGCGAGGTAGTTCATCCGGCTTGTGATGGAAATCTGTACAGTTCTGACTTTCTGCATGAGATTCAGGTCACGATCAGAATGTAGTATCAACGTGGCACGTAATTTGTTTAGCATGTCTTTCCAGTTTTTCGTCAGAAACCTGTCTGGTTCAGACTCGAAAGAAACACAGAGAGTTTTGTGACACGGTTTTTGTGTACACCAGTCAACGTCCGATATATCTCCTATTCCACGGCCAATTTGTAGGGCTGTGGTTCAAATTTTATTCAGTTTTGCTCCTGAAACGGATGCGAAAGCTGCTAACTCATTGCCAACGGCCGTCAGTTGTGATGTCGAAGAGACAGCAATACATATATCGTCAGCATAAGCAATACACGGCACAGTGTGAGAGCCTATGTGAATCCCGATGCCAGTTTGTTCTAAATTGGTCAGTAGGGGCTCAACTGACAAGGCGTATAGCAGGACAGAAAGCGGACATCCTTGACGGATAGACTGCTCTATCATCACCTCCTTAGTGAAGTGTCCATTAAGGAGAATTCTGGAGGAAATGTCGGTGGTGATTTTCCGGATGAGATCGATAAATTTACTTCCGAACCCCAATTTCGCCATGCTACGAAGGAGGAAGGTGTGACACACTCGGTCATATGCCTTTTCGAAGTCTAAGAATACGAGAGCGCCTTGGGCTTTGTTATCGGCGTACGTGCAGATAATGTCCCTCATGTTACAGGCAGCGGAGATCGCACTGCGCTATATTGATGACGACATAGTATCTTGTTCATGACGGGTTGCATCCGCTGTTTTATCGATCTTGTGATGATTTTGAAATCTGCATTCAGTAGCGTGATGGGCCTCATGTTTTCCACTTTGTGGCTGTTGCCTTTCTTCGGCAGCAGTATTATGATGCCTTCCTTAAGTGCCTGGGGTATATCTCCCATCTGCCATACGTCATTTGTCAACTCTTGAAGTGTCGGTCCGAGGATGTGCCAGTAGCGTTGGTATAACTCGGCACCAATGCCGTCTGGTCCAGGTGATTTTCCTTTCTTTGCTCCGTGAACTGCGAGCTTTATTTCATCCTCTGTAAAGGCCTATTCCAGGTTTTTTTTGTCCTCCGGAGACAGACGACAGCTCAGAGCTGCCGAGGCGAGGTTCATCCACTGGTTGTCTCTGGTAAAGTTTACGGTAGTAGTTGTGGACGTGAGCGGCAATGTCACGTTGCCGTGTGACAACGTTCCCAGCATCATCAACCACAGCCTCAATCATCTGGGCTTTTCGCCGTTTGGCTATCCGCAGAATGTGATACAGAGAAACACGTTCTGCAGCAGCAACGTCTTTTGGGTGGGATCTGGTAATGAGTCCTTCCATGCGACGTCGTTGGATACCGGTTATTTTCGCCTTGTAACGTTTAATCCGTAAATAGGTGTCATCGGTTAGGATATCAACGTTGTTGTATAAGTCTCTCAAACATCTGTAATAATGTTCTATTGTTTCCTTCTGCCAATAACTCTTTTGATGAGCATAGTTCATGAGTACGCGCCGTAGTTTAGGCTTCGCATAATTGATCCACCATTGCAGGACAGTGGGATAACGTACGCGGTGGCGCTGGAGCTGTTGCCACACCTCTGTCACCTCCTCTTCAAGCTGTGTATCTTGCAAGAGGCTAACGTTCAGTTTCCAGTATCCTTTGCCTTGGTAAATTTGCTGGGGCTGGAGATTGATGTAGCACTGATGTGAGGCGTGGTCTGAGATGTTAACCGGAGCGATGTCACAATTCACAGTATGACGCCGAAGTGCGTCTGACACATAAATTCTATCGATTCGGCTGGAAGACTGATGCGTGACAAAGGTGTACGCTATCCGCTCCCCGTGAATTATCTCCCATGTGTCGTGGAGACGCATACCTTCAATCAGATGTTGCAGCTCGATACACCTGTTCGTGTTTGGAGTCTGGTCCTTGTCATTTAGGACGCAATTGAAGTCTCCACCAAAAATAAGTTGTTCGGGAACAGGGTTCATAAGTAGTGGTACGTCATTTCGAAAAAATTCTGAGCGTTCTTTCCTACGACTAGTTTCGGAGGGAGCATATATGTTAACTATCTGCACGCCGTTCACACGAAGGGAAATACCTCGACCACTTGCTAGCCGCTGCACGTGGGTATAGGTTATTCCATCAGGCAGTAAGATGGCAGTTCCTACCGAGTCCTCTTTGTTAACATTGTCGATTGTAACATAGCCGGACACATCTAATGCAGTGAGTACCTCTTGCAGCAAGGCAATATCAACGCTGGTGTTATATAAAAAGTCAACCAGGGATCGTATCTTAACAGCACTTTCTATTCTAGAGATGTTTAGCGTGGTGACTTTGTAGGTTTGTTTAATGTCCATGTTCGTTAGTTGAAGGAGTACAACATCATATATTGTGGAACAATTCGAAAGGACAAAGAATTCTAATCACCAGCAAGTATAAGATGTTAAAAGTATTCCTCATTGGGGAAAGGCTCAGACGACTGACCTTGTGTGGAAGTGTCTGTGGGAGAGACATTGTCGTCGAGACCGTCAATCTTGGTGGCACTACCGATGCTTGTCGTATTTCGAGATGTATCCACTGTTTCGTCTTCGTCACTGGACCCCATTTCCATTAAATCTGTCCAGGCAGTTGATGAAGGCTTGTTAGGTGCAGTTACCGAGAGTTCGGGAGGGTGTACAGTCCTCATTGGGTCATCCTTTCTGGGCCGGTGTTGTGTAATCTCCTCAGAATTCACGTTAGCAGGAACTGAGCTGTTTTGCAATTCAGAAGGCGCATCAGCAGACACACGTTTTACGTCTCTGCCGTGATTCTCTGGTGTTTTCTGACTGAGTGCGCCACCTATTTGCCTGGCCTTTTCGCGTAGAATTGCCGCATTCTCCTTTGCACCTCGGCGCGCAATCCTCCGCTTCTTGTTTCTCTGAGGGGGTGACCCTCGTGGAGGACTGTTTCCATCACACGCAGGGACATTCGGTTGAGAAACATCGTCAACAGGAGAAACTGTTGAGTTTGTTTCCGACAGTTGATTTTGGGTATCGAGAGTTACTGCAGGCACGCTGTCGGATGTTTGGGGGTCCTGTTTCAATATCGGAACGGCGTCCACCGTTGCGTCGGCCACAGCATCGACCGAGGGGGCCTCTGCTAGGACGAGTTGCGGGGATTGTTCCGCAACAGCTAAGACAGGTTTCACAGTTTCTACAGGTGTGGGAGACATGACTTCCGAGGTGTCAGTAGCGTCCATAAGTATCTCTGCCTCCTGAAAGTCACGACTACTTCCGGCTTCGAGGGGCCGCGGCGGCAGCAGGCAGGCTTTGCGTCACGGCAGCGTACGTCACGGGCAGTGACGTCATGACAGGCGACGCGGCGGGCTCGCCGGCCGGCAGCTGCGCCACTCGCCTCTGTATGCACTCGGACCTAACATGTCCGGTCGCGCCACAAGCACCGCACGTTTTCGGCTGATCGTCGTACATAACGATAGCACGATATCCGCATACGTTAATGTATGACGGTATGTGCCGACGCAACTCCACTTTCAACTGCCGCACCCCGTTTAATACAGGGAACTTGTGTGCACTAGACCACCTTTCTGCAACATTGCTCAAAACACGGCCGTATGGTGATATAACTGTATTAATTTCCTCGCTAGTTATTTCGAAGGGGAGTTCGAAGATTCTAACAGTTCGAACACCAAATCCTGCGTGGGTCACATACACATCACCAACATTTCCAAAAAAATGTTCAAATGTTTGTAGAACTTATGGGACTTAACTACGGGGTCATCAGTCCCTAAGCTTACAAACTACTTATGAATTAGCTAAGACTGAGGACGGCACAAATATCCATGCCCGAGGGGGGATTCGAACCCCCGACCGTAGTGGCCGTGCAGACCGTGACTGGAGCGCCTCAGTCCCCTCGGCCACACTATCGACAGGCGACTAAGATGTTCCGCAAATGTCCTTGAGAAAACGACAATGTCATCTAGATACCAAAGACATGTCGTCCATTTACGATGTCGAAGCAAGTTGTCGATCATGTGTTCGAATGTGGCCGGGGCATTACATAGTCCAAACGGCATGACTTTGAAGTCACAGAGGCCGTCAGGTGTAATAAAAGCAGTCTTCTCCCTGTCAGCTTCGTCAACCTCGGTTTGCCAGTAACATGTCTGCATGTCCATATTTGGGAAGTATGTAGCTCCTTTCAAATTGTTTAAAGCGTCGTCAGTGCGCGGCAATGGGTAGCCATCTCTCTTTGTGATTTTGTTCAGCTGCAGATAGTCGATACAGAAACGCCGCATACCATCCTTCTTCTTCAAGACGACCACCGGAGACGACCACGGACTCTCTGAAGGTTGAATAATGTCATGGTGCAACATATTCTCCACTTCTTCCCGAATTATCCGTCTTTCAGCTGGTGACACTCTGGTGGATGAACCCCAGTACTGATGCAATGTTTTATCGTGGGTCGTTACATCTGGCACTGCTCACAGCTTCAGGCGGCGCTGGCTTCGCTGGCAACGCTTGAGACTACGATGGGTGGGCGCCGCTGTTGCGGGCCGCTCGCGGGAATGCAGCAGACGCCCTGTGCGTCTGTTGTGCCCTTTGATCGGGCTGCGGCTGTGGCCAGCCCGGTCACTGCCCGCGTGGAGGTCGCCTCCCAATACGTGGTGGATTGGGAGGTCTCCTCAGCGCGTGTCAGGCGGCGTAAGACTTCCCAAGGGACCGAAGTGGAGGCCTCCCCAGTTAGTCTTACGAACAGATTCGAGGCGCTGTCTGTGGTAGAGGATGTTCCCGACGCAGATGGTGTCGCTTGTCCTGTACTCACCCCTCTGCCTGCAATATCCGGGCACTCACAGAGGGTGGGTTTGTTAGTAGTTGCGAGCTTCAACGTTAGGCGGGTGATGGAGCCCCTTAGGGATAAGGCTGCTAGGGAGGGGAAGAAGTCCAATGTGCACTTCGTGTGCATACCGGGGAGAGTCATTCTAGATGGGAACGGGTCCTTCCGGATGCCATGAAGAGCACAGGGTGCAGCCAGCTGCAGGTGGTGGCTCATGTCAGGACCAACAATGTGTGTCGCTTTGGATCGGAAGAGATTCTCTCTGGTTTTGAGCGGCTAACAGACGTGGTGAAGACTGCCAGTCTTGCTTGCAAGATGAAGGCAGAGCTCACCATCTGCAGCATAGTCGACAGGACTGACTGTGGAAGCCGAGTGGAGGGTCTGAATCAGAGGCTCAGACGGTTCTGCGACCCTGTGGGCTGCAGATTCCTCGACTTGCGCCAAAGGGTGGTGTGTTTTCGGGTTCCGCTAAGTAGGTCAGGTGTCTGCTATACACAGGAAGCGGCTACACGGGTAGCGGGGACTGTGTGGCGTGGATTGGGCAGTTTTTTTTTTTAGGTTATAGGGCCTCGGGAATACACAAAATGGGTTTCAGTCTCAAAGGGTGCAAGTCAGACACAGGAAGAAATCAGATCTAGGAACCATCGGTGTAACAGCTGTAAATTGTCGTAGCTGTGTTGGGAAAGTTCCAGAGTTCCAAGCGCTGATAGAAAGTACTGAGGCACAAATCCTTATAGGTTCTGAAAGTTGGCTGACGCAAGAGATGAGTTTGGCCGAATTTTTTACAAAGGGCCAAATGGTCTTCAGAAAGGATAGAATAAATTAAAAAAAGGGGGTGGCGTGTTTATTGATGTTACAAACAGTTTATCCTGCAGCGAAATTGAGGCAGATACTTCCTGTGAGTTGGTATGGGTAGAGGTTATACCTGACAACTGGAATAAATTAATAATTGGATCTTTTTATCGGCCCCCTCACTCAGACGATGCAATTGCCGAAATGTTCAAATAAAGTTTGAATCACATTTCAGACAGGTACCCGAAACATACTGTTATAATCTGTGGCGACTTTAATTTACCCTCGATATGTTGGCATAAATACGTATTCAAAACCGGCGGCAAATATAAATTATCGTCCGAACTAGTTCTGAATGCTTTTTCTGAAAACTACTTAAAAATTTAGTTCATGAACCCACTAGGATAGTAAATGGTTGCGAAAATACCCTTGATCTCCTAGCAACAACTAATCCTGAGCTAGTAAAGAGCATCAAAACAGATACAGGGATTAGCGAACATAGAGTTGTAGTAGCGAGAGGGAATATCGAAATTCCCAAATTCACCAAAAATATATCTATTCAACAGAGCAGATAAAAATTCTCTTCACGCTTTCCTGAGTGATAGTCTCCAGTCTTTCAAAACTAAAAATGCGAGTGTAGATCAGTTGTGGCTTACTTTCAAAGACATAATATTAGTAGCGGTCAAGAGATTTATACCAAATAAATTAATAAAGTGGGGGGATGACCCCCCCCCCTCCCCATGGTACACAAAACAGGTCAGATCACTGTTGCAGAAGCAAAGAAAAATGCATGTTAAATTTAAGAAGACAAAGAATCTCTAAGACTGGCAATCTCTTACAGAAACTCTCAACCTAGCGCGGACTTCATTGCGAGAAGCTTATAGTAGTTTTCACGAAGAAATCCTGTCTCGTAAACTTGCAGAAAATCCAAAGAAATTATGGTCATATGTGAACTACACTAGCGGCAAAATACTAACAATACCTTCACTACGCAATAGCAATGGTAATACTACCGATGACAGTACTGCTAAGGCAGAATTACTAAACACAGCTTTCCGAAATTCGTTCACCAAAGAAGACAAAGTGAACACTCCAGAAATCAAAGCAAGAACAGCTGCCAGCATGCGAAATTTAGAAGTAGATGTTCCTGGAGTAGTAAAACAAGTTAAGTCACTAAACAAAAATAAATCTTCCGGGCCAGGTTGTATACCAACTAGATTCCTTTCAGAGTATGCTGATGCAATAGGTCCATACGTAGCTATCATATACAACCGAACACTCAGCGAAAGATCCGTACCCAAAAACTGAAAAGATGCCCAAGACACGCCAGTATTCAAGAAAGGCAATAGGAGTGATCCCCAAAATTACAGGCCAATCTCATTAACGTAGATTTGCAGTATGACTTTGGAACATTTACTTTGCTCGAACATTATGAACAACCTCGAAGAAAACGACCTATTAACCAATAGTCAACACGAATTCAGAAAGTATCGCTCTTGCGAAACACAGCTTGCCCTTTATTCACGTGAAGTGATAAGTGACATCGACAGGGCATCTCAAATCAATTCCATATTTCTGGATTTCCGGAAGGCTTTTGAGACTGTACCTCACAAGAGACTTCTAATGAAATTGGGTGCTTATGGAATATCGCCCCAATTGTGCTATTGGATTCACGATTTCCTATCAGAAAGGACACAGTTCGTAGTAATTGACGGCACGTCATAGAGTAAAACAGAAGTGATATCTGGTGTTCCCCAGGGAAGCGTTATAGGTCCCCTACTCTTTCTTGTGTTTATAAACGATTTAAGAGACAATCTGAATAGCTCCCTTAGGCTGTTCGCGGATGATGCTGTCGTTCATCGGTTAGTGAAGTCAACAGAGGATCAAAAGCAACTACAAAGCGATTTAGACAAAAGTTCTACATGGTGAGAAAATTGGCAATTTGATGATGATGATCATATTTCAGTATCTTCTACAGTGAGAAACTTCTCACGGAGCACAGTTAAAGCGTGGTAAGATTGCAACAAATTCATCAGACTGTTCGGGTTATGTTTCCTTATCAAGATTTATTTCATTATTAATTAGTAATGCATTAATCGTAAAGTGCTCGAATGATCTTCCCGAAAGTTCCACCATCACAATTGAAATTTTCTTTCATAAGCCAAAATCGTATCAAAAAGATCGGCAATTAGTTGATCAGTACATCACCAAAGTTGTAGCGAAGACAATCATGTGTTTTATAAGTTCCTTACAAACGCAGATTGCAGTAACAACGGGTAACAGTAGTTTCGTTTTGAAGATCTTAACTCCTCCTCAGCCACATTACATCCCATAATTTTGTTCTACCACGAACTCCTTTCAGACTTCGGGACCGAAAACACTAAAGATCACGAACTAGAAAGCTGCTCTTGAAAGCGTCGCGGGCACACACGGACGCCGGCGCTCGCGTAACTCATGATATAAAACAATCTGCGGAAATCACTGAAAATCTAAAATGTATATAGCCGATATTGTTACAATCAGGAAAGAACTAAACCTCTTCTAATGTGTGCTACACGTTTCGTTGCTGTCGTTCCCAGGGTGGGTTGCGTTGCTCAATTGTTCAAATTTTCGTAAAGCTTATGGGACTTAACTGCGGGGTCATCAGTACCTAAACTTACAAACTACTTATGACCTAACTTATACTAACGACAACACAAACATCCATTCCCGAGGGAGGATTCCAACTTCTGACGCGGGAGGGCTGCGTTGCCACTGGTGCGACGTGTACAAAGCCGAAGATCTCCGAGCTTATCAAGACATGCGAAAAGTTTTTGGTTTCTCTACTGTATAGTTTCTTAATACAGGTATCAGCCGGCTGCGGTGGCCGAGCTGTCTGCGGCACGCCAGTCGCGTTCTTCGCGGTCACTACGGTCGGGGATTCGAATCCCCCCTCGGGCATGGATATTTGTGCCGTCCTTAGTATTAGCTAGTTCATAAGTAGTTTGTAAGTTTAGGGACTGATGAACCCGTAGTTAAGTCCCATAAAACAACAGGTATCAGATAATCTGATACGTCATACACACGGAATGTTAATTGAACTAATCATTACTGTTAAAGATAAGGTGCTATAAGCGTGTATGATTTTTATACATAAGGATTCTAACGGAATCGTTATGTATATTAAAAATAGAAATGGCATTGTGGGGAACGATTTATTGCCCACGACGCAACTTATAATGGAACAGAATAGACTAGATCCCATTTATAATCTAGGAATTGCCTTTGAAATACGGTGTTTCATAAACAGTCTTTTCTATTCGGATTTAATAGTAGCAGGACTTGTATCTCCACCTCATTAACTCGTTTTGCATACTTAAACGATGAGATAAAAACTATATTGTCTGAATCGAAATATGTAGCTCTTGTTCATTCTAGAAGTTTCAACACTGTTGTAAAACCACAAAAAATACTTCCGATAACTTTTAGGAGCACTTTACTGCACGGGATTGTAATTTATGAGGTGTAAAAACGTCTGAAAATTATTCATATCGGAATGTTCACTAATTGGTACAAAAAATTTGTATTTAACTTGATAAAGCAACACACCACATTTTCGTATTTGGATAAAAAAATATTTTCATAAAACCTCATTGCCACTAGAAGATAGATTTATTCACTAAATTCCATGATTAGCCTATTTCTGCATCTCAGTCTTTCCCTCATAAAAACGTTAGTTAAAATTATACAGCAGATATTGTTAGAAAACCACAATGTTGTATGTTCACAAGTTTGTATTGTAAATATCTAAATTTTGTTTACACGTAAATTATGTACTCTTAAGGACAAGCCGTGCGGAAGTAGCCGAGCGGTCTGGAGCGCCGGGTTGCGGATCGCGTGGCCTCCCACGTCGGAGGTTCCAATCCTCCCTCGGACATGAATGTTTGGGTTGTCTTTAGTGTAAGTTAGTTCATAAGTAGTTTTTAAGTTTAGGGACTGATGACTCCGCAGTTATGTCCCATAAACTTTACAAACATTTGAATTTTTTCGTAAGGACATAAAATATTGTAATTAATTGTAATTGAAGTTATTTATCTCATTAATCTTCTATTATAACTTATAATACGAAACATTTATGTTATTATCGCCAAAGACACTCATTGTTTGGAAAGACAGAAATACTCAGCCAGCGAGGCTGTGAGATAGTTGTAGTCCAGTAATGGTGGAGTTACCGTGAGTCAGTCACTTGTCAATATGTTAGCCAGTATAGTGTGCTTTGGTTCAGTTAAATGTCAGACGGAAGCTGAAACTACGAGTATTTATTTAGACACGTCTGCCAGTTACTTATTTAAAAAAAAAAAAAATGAAAAATAACCTGAAATTTTCTGCAGCAACATCAACATACTAGTTACACCTACCAATGGAACGAGATACTTAGAGATAAGTATCAGTACATGTAGAGCTGACGATACCTGCTACAAACTTAGCAACACATGACTAAAAATCTGTTAGTCTTGGATTCGTGACTTCAACATAATAATTAGTGATAATTAGAAAATTATAAACTAAATGTTGTTATACAACGTAAAATGAGATTAATAGAATATTAAGTACTTCTAGAAACTAGGGCGCATAAATTATAACACGTAAAGGACATAACATATCCTTATGTCAGGGTTTATAAACGTATAATCCTTTCCAAACAACTGCAATGAATTAGATATTTTGCATAAGCGTTGTCACATATCTAATGGAACTCAAATCTTAACATAATCGAAAAATAAACGCAGTGGCCAGATAGGAATAAAGTGCTGTACTTCGGTTGAAACTTCACATCAAAGGCAACGCTCAGAAAACCGTTTACCTTGCGTGTGTGGGACCGCTTCTAGCGTTGAGGTAACTTCCATCGGCAGCACTGTGTGGAACACTACTTGTCTTTGCTCTAGGAACAGGAACGGCGTACTGTGAAGTAGCGCAGTCTGCCTCCTATCTATTTTACACTGTTTCGTAAACTATAATGGAAAAGTCTCTTGTCATTATCTGTTTATGTTACTGATAAGGAGCTCCTTTGGTGTTACGACTTTCCGGGAATCAGCACAATATGCCGCTACGATAACGTCCTACTTTTACTTCTTAAACACTGCAACAAAGGCGGTAGTTTCAACGTACGTCCATAAAAAATAGTCCTGTCTTACGATGGTACGAATGTGTCATGAAACTTAATTTCCATGATTGTGAAAATGTTACATTACGATATCTTTAGAGTGTTTAGAATGTTTCAGAAACGTCCACATTATCTTACCTTCCTGACTGTCCTTCACTCTCTTTACTCTAAGAGAGATGCATCAGTCTTTTGGGTAAACAGATTTTCCCTATCGCTTATTGACTGCGTTACAAGTATTTTTGTAGTAGACTCAAGGACTGTTAAATTAAATAATTCATTAGCTACGTTAATACATTGCAGAATGTGTAAACGTACAGCATTTATTGAAATTGCTAATGTAATGAAAACTGTTAAGCTTAGGAAGAAGGAAATGATGTTCCGGAAGAAGGAATACTAAGTTGAGGTAAAATGATTCCACAGTCATTTAACAGAGATTATAGATATGCGACAGATAGGGAGAAAAAATGTTCAAATGTTTGTAGAGCTTATGGGACTTAACTTCGTGGTCATCAGTCCCTAAACTTACAAACTACTTATGAACTAGTTAATACTAAGGACGGCACAAATATCCATGCTCGAGGGGAGATTCGAACCCCCGACCGTTGTCGCCGTGCAGACTGAGACTAGCGCACCGCAGAACGCTCGGCCACCGCGGCCGGTAGATAGGGAGTACAGGGATAAATAGACCTGTTCAGTCCGAAAGTCTTCAACAATTTGTAGCATGAGTGGTCGCGCATTGTCCTTTTGCAATATGGCCTTCAGAGGTATGACAAGACAACAGGCTAGAAACACTTCATAGATGTGGTGCTGACTGATTAGTATAGCGGCAATGCGTACTAGACGGGATTGGCATCCAATACAACCACAGGCCGTAACATCGGCTATAGGACCAATATGACGACACCAACAGGTTTTTCACCACTGTGTCTCCAGACTCTAGTCCGACCATCGTGGTGGTGCAGACAGACTCGGAATTAGATCGACATTATTTTATACTGGAATGCCAGATTCTGCCTCCACCACCACGATGGTTGGATTACAGTCTGGAGAATCCGTGGAGAGGGACCATTGAACTTTTGCCTTATGCATCACCATACAGATGAGAAGCATGAATCCCGACTGCAAAGTCGATGTGTCTCTTCCCGGAGTGATGAATGCCGTTCTGCGCTCTACAACAAGGACGAAGCGTGCGGCTCTACGTAACTTTTCAAGTGCCGGCCAACTGCAAAGTACCTCGCAGCCTTTCCGATGGCAACGGCAGCATGTTGCCAAATTTTACGACAAGATAAGAAGAAATCGTGCCAACAGTTCCTAAGTATCATAATTCGATCCACATAAAGTAGCAAATATGGGAGACATTCAGAAGTATATCTGGCAGAGGTGCGCAGTGGCTGCTGTCATGGAGAATGAAACTTTCCAGACCAACCTACGAGATGTTGCGCCGACTACGGTTGCCTGTTTTTTTACACGGTCATTTCCTGACAGGACTCTGCTTTCCAACGGCACAGATTGGCTATGGAGAGGGGGAAATTGGACTGTGTTATTCATCACTAGACCAGGCGCAGTTTCTTTTTAAAAAAATCTGATTTAGAAAAAAAAATATCGCCGTTGTCGTCGTAGCAAAGGTTGTCATAAAATATTGGAAAAGGCTAAGTCCCATTTCGCCTATGTTTGATTTTCAGTTTTGCATCACAAGAACACAAGCGAGAATTCAGATTGCAGTTTTTGAACAGTATACCAAGCGCAACTTGGCAGTCTCTGGTCTGGTGATGGTAAACGAAACATGTGACAGCTTTGGTTCACAGTGTCGGCTGTGTGCACAGAACAAGAAAAATACCGAAAAGGCACAATATACGAAGAAGGATGATATGTTTGTAGCCAAGAATAAACGTTATTCCGAAAATTTGTGTTTTAATTTACAAAATACGTTGTCTCTGCATATGATTCCTAGCAACACTGTACATAATAAAAGACAGCTGTGTGTGTATCATTTAGATATTCGCAGTGGCTGGCGGCAAAGCCCACTGCTACTTTTTGGTTGCGGGTGAAGCTGGTCGTGTAATCCCAAGAGACTGGAAACTGCCTCAAAAAGTTTAGAAGAAAACATTACTGCAAAGAAACTTATTCTTTGGTCAAATTCGTGTCAACTAAAAAATCCTAACATAAAAATAGTGATAATACTTAAAATGATGTTTCGAAATCACACCACATTAGAAAATATTAATTTGCGCTATGTCCAATGACAGTGATTTTGGAAACATAGAGTATACACTGAACCTACAAAAGCGACTGTATACTTTTAATTATATTATAAATATCGCGAAAGTGAGTCGCAGAAAGACTGCTTTGGTTGTCCACAGAGTCTAAAAGAGTACATTCATCGGAAATCAAACGCTATAAAAGCAAATAAGAAATCTCACAGTTGACACACAATATAAACTGCCTGCTAACTAAAGAAATTGAACCAAGAAAACACAAACCTCTGATCATATTTCGAAAAGTCCCTTTGATCAAGAGACTGCAACTGAAGTAAGAATTCGGCAAAGAAGGAAGAAGTGGAAGACATTCTTCTAATCCACTTTAGTTGGATGACCAGGAGGAAAACAGATATCTCAGGAAAAGCTTGAAGACTTGAAGTTCTTCTATCGCTGATATTGAAAGATGCAAGACAAATGTACCAGTCTTGTCAGAGTACTATTAACGTGAAAGACGACATAGATGGTTTCAATGGACAAGTCGACTTCGAATAAGATGCCAATAATGAAGACTTACTGTAAATTATTGTTTCTGTAACTTTCATTAACAATTTTACTGCTTAAATACAGCAGGACCCGTTCTGATATAAGGTCAGTAACAGTTACTTCCATGTCGACTGTAAGGAATTCTATCTTTCATTTTTGTATGAAGTGTCTTTTATTTATTTATTATTTTTTATTTATTCATTTTATTTTATTTTCAATTATTTTCTTTCACAAGAATCAACAAACACTATGTCTATTCTGCAAAGTTACAGTTTTGATAACCTCAGTTATTATTCTCTCTTCACCGAGCCAGGCGGCGCAGTGGTAACACGCTGGACTCCCATTTGGGAGGATCTTGGTTTAGATCCATCTCCGGCCATTCAAATTAAGGTTTTCCGTGATTTCCCTAAATTACTTGAGGCAAATGCCGGGATGGTTCCTTTGATACGGCATGGCCCATTTTCTTCCAATTCTTACCCAAAACTCTGAGCGTGAGCTCCGTCTTTAATGACCACGATTTCGACGGGACGTCAAAACCTAAGCTTCCTTCCTTTTATTCCTTCAAAGATTTTTAGCTTGTGAAATATAATTTGCTCTTTGCTTCCAATTCATTGACATCTTAAAGTTAAAATGTTCAAATGTTTGTATAGCTTATGGGACTTAACTACGGGGTCATCAGTCCCTAAGCTTACAAACTACTTATGAACTAGCTAATCCTAAGGACGGCACAAATATCCATGCCCGAGGGGGGATTCGAACCCCCGACCGTAGTGGCCGTGCAGACCGTGACTGAAGCGCCTCAGTCCCCTCTGCCACCGCGGCCGGCCATCTTAAAGTTATTTCAGATCATGAAAGGCGAGTGGTTCAGTAATAACCCTAATACATTTTCAGTTATGCAGCTATTCACAATGAAACCAAAGGACTTCGAAATAGTTTAGTCTACTGATGCATAGCAAAACCATACAAACGGCCCTTACACATAATAATAACGAGCATTTTGTTTACATTTTGGTGTTGTTTATAGGTTTGGGGTTCCACTACAAAGTGAAACAATAGTAACCCTTCTCGAGTATAAATAATTAGAAAAAAATTAAATAATAAATATATTTTAAGTGAATGGAATCTTGGGGCTCGTTTATCTCCTTGGCGCTTGGTATAGTGATGCATAACACCGTCCAGATTAACTTCTGAAAAAGAGTACAACTGCGTTATCTGCAGCACGTAGCACGTGCCCTTGTTACCATGGGAAACACTGCAGTGTGGTACGGCAACTTACAGAACGAGAGAAACAAATCATCCTCGCCGTTTTTATTGACATTTTGGCATCATACACATTCCCAACTCATGGCGTGGGTCAATATTAACCCTTTATTTTGCAAAGTTGCTCTCAAGCATCATCAAAATTGCGCATGGCTTTCCACGTCATGTTTCAAGTTTCATCCTTGGATGGTACACTGTAGCTGAAACCAACATTTAAACTGCAAAATACGGCGTTGTTTCGATGTCTTATGCGAGAAGTATCGCAATAGTCTGAATTAGACTTGCGCATAATAGTTCGCGATCGGAAGCGCTCACTTTAGTCCGCGGCTCTGCCGCGAACTAGTTCGTTCTTTTAGTTCGTCCGCTCCTAGTGACGGCTGAGCGGCGTGGTCTGCGCATGCAGGTGGAAGGAGAACTTCCCCCACCTAGCTGTTTAATGCGCTTGCTGCGTGAGCCGCTAACGATACCACGCAAACCAAAATGAACAGTTTGCGGATAATTTCTCGCATTTAAGTTTAGGCTTATCTCTATATCTTGGCATTATGGAATTTATTAGTCAGATATTGCAGAGTGCAGAATACTTCAAAACAGAAATTTTGTAGTACTGAAGTATGTAATCTAGCAGGTAGACGCTCACCTCGAACGCAAACACGTGATTTTTAATTCTGCTGCGCGGCCTGTCGCTACTGCCCGTCGGTCTTCGGAAAAGAATCCAACGAACTAAGAAGCGAGATACGTTTAGCATAATAGTTCGTGACCGGTAACGCATGTCTTAGTTCGCGACCGATCACGCATATTTTAGTTCGCGACCGGTAGCTCTCCTTTTAGTTCGCAGCTCGGCCGCGAAGTAAGTCGCTCTTTTTAATTCGCCCTATCTTTTTGGCTCTTGCTCCCGCTACTAAAAGAGCTCTTTCTTTTGTTATGACACTGCTGAATACCTTGGAAAAGAAAATTTGTGGCAGTGAACTATGAAACTACAGCTGAGCTGCATCTCAGCTCGAAATGACGGTAAGTGGCATAAGGGAATCACGCGATTGTGCGCGCTGTCGCGTCCTCTCGCTTTTCTTCGCCAGTCTTCGGAAAAGGAGCGGACGAACTAAGAGGCAAGGGGTCTGCGAAACAGTTCGCGTAGTTCGCCTGTGGGAGCGCTCTTCCGAACTAGTTCGTTCGCGAACTACACAAGACTAGTCTGAATCTTTAGGCAGGTTGCACACACACCGATTTTGGACGGCCTGTGAACAGCAGTGAACCATTGGAGGGGAATTGTACCTTGCACACTGGCCGACCACGGACCGCCACTGGTAAAAAGCCGGTCAGCTGCCGGCCACCGGCGCCGGGCCGGTGCCGGCCATACAGTGGCGCACGGCGTCAAATGGAGCTTGCATACACATATAGGTCTGAAATATAAAATATTGATTTACCAGTTAGTTCTATATACAATAAATTACAAATATTTCAGATTCTCGTCTGTTTTAGGACATTCAATTAAATTCAATGGCGAAGTTGACATTTTGGGCTTGACTGGGACTCAAACCCGTTTCTTGTGGTGATTTTCACCTTTCGCGTTTTTATTCTTCGGGTCAGTGGCGGATTTACCCGTAGGCTGAATAGGTGGAGCCTAGGGTGGCAGATTTTAGGGGCAGCAAATAATGAGTCAAAATTTGTAAACTGTAAGTAAGCGTAATAAAAGTTACAGAATTATGTTTACCTAATGCACATTAAGCTATTATGTAAAAAGTATTAAGTCATACCTTACCCCCACATTATTAGTATTATGTGACAATGCTTTTACTAGCTCAGTGATATAAACGAAAACTATTTCCTGTGCAATTCAGTCCAAGTAGTTGGGTTGTAAAAATAATCTAGGAAGTGACACTTCGATCCTCTAGTTCCAGGCAAACCTTCATCATCTCAGACAATTCCCACTTCGATTATTCCCTTTTCCCGAACGTTCGTGAGAAAACGGACGTCTTGCTCCCAACCCTAGCTCCCAGCTTCCAATACCTGGGACACATTCCCCCCTCAGACATGAACACACCCATCACCGCACACTATCTACAGCTGACACTCCACACAAAACGCACCACAGCTCCTGACCACGACCGTATCACCTATTGCCACCTCTGTGAATGCCCCATTCCTGTGCTGACCACCCTAGCGACCCTCTATACCACCATCCTGACACCGGTTACTACCCCAGCCTGTAGAAAATTTCCCGCGCCCTCATATTCCTTAAACTCAACAAACCCTCCTCCGATGCCTCCTCCTACCATCCAATTGGATGAAGTCATCGGGTCAGTGACCCCTGGCCGCCATCTTGGATGATGTCATCCGGGTCAATGACCGAGCTACTGTTCTCGGAGTGGTTTTGCTCCAATACTCTAGTGCCCAGACTAGTTGGCCGTCGATGATGACGTCAATGAGATTTCCCGACATCTTAGCGACTGTCGTACATGGAGGATATTCACTGCGGGGGCCTCATCTCAGTAAATGGTCGTCTCGCCTATTTTTCATGAACACTGCCGCTAAGCGAGCGGCTGGTATCTCTATAAGGCGACGGCGGACGGCGGCGGTATGTTGGAGAGCCACCACGTCCAGGATACGGCGATGGCTTTCGCCCCATAGGCCAACAGTAATTGTCTGTAGTTGGCTGCCATTATAAGGAATGTTCCGATGGTTGGAGTCTTGCGGCATAACAATTGTCAAATATTCGTGTTCTCCCCCTACAGTATTGTACGACACGTCCAGGGAGCCCACAATAAAAACAAAATAGAAGGGCGAGGCCATTCTTCACGTCAGGTGCGACTGATGGAGCTGACAGGTGCTACTGTTTGAAATACCCGGTACATCTTCCTCAGCAGCGTTGGCTCCCTCTTAACGTACAGGATGACATCCATGGCCATAATCTGGTGCTCGCTTGGTCCAACAGTCCTGTCTGCCTTAATCTGTTGTAATTCTTCTCTCACAATTTGTCAGATGAGAGAAGCAAAGTCATACTGCTCTTCCACAACAGCCATAGGAACTAAATTTGGAAGTCTGTCGTACTTCTTTCATCCAACCCTGCTCTTTGCATCTCTTCCATTTTCTGGCACCATTGGATAAACTCTTGTATCGTCGAAACGTCTTTTAACCGAAGAGCTTGGTACATGTCTTCCGCAGTGCCCTTTATCAGGTGTGAAATTTTATCGGCCTCCGTTATATCCGGGTTAACTACGTAATATAAGGCCAAAACACTCTGTATATACGACTGCATTGATACACCACGTCGCTGCGCGCTGTTCTTCAATCGCTCTTCCGATAAACTGACTTGACGCTGGTGGTCTCCAAACGTTTTCTTAAGTTCCGTCTGAAATTTGTCCCAGATATCAAGCTTATCCTCTTTGTTTTCAAACCACTGCTGGGCTGTTCCATCCAGTTAGAAATCGTGTGATCCCACCTGTTATACTTGGCGACTCGGTCGAATGCTTTCAGCCATTTGTTTGGGTCCTGTCCAGCGTCTCGCGATTACACCAATAGGTGTCTGATGTGCTGCTCGCTTACCGCTGTTTTCGGACCTTCGGGAAGAGGTAGCGAGTATACTTTTGTATTCTGGTTCTTTTCCGTGAAGGAGACGGCTCTTACTCTGTCTAATCGGAGCCACGATGATGCAGATGTATTGCAGGACATCCGGCGCCTCCACCAGAAAGTGTCACGTTGAAAACTGCTGGTGGTCCGGAATTCGAAGGCTGGTCTTTGATAGACCACAATACTTTACACTTAGAACAGTTGTATTGCTAACACAAGCGTACACTCAGTACAAACTGCCTCCTGCTTGGAGTGCTCCACTGTTTATACATAGAAAGACTTTTCTGGAACTCACATGTACATGAAACGTAAGAAACATGTAGAACATTCTAGAAATAGTAAATACGAAGAAATAATTTTTTCTGCCAGTGGCGGTATTTGAACCAGTTACTGCCAACACAGTGATTAAGACGCTAACCACTCACCATGCACTCCGTCGGAAGACTCGCGGCAATATGAAAAGTAAATGTAAGTATACATACACTGATTTGAATAATTGATTAAAATTATATATATTTATAATTAATCTCATTTTAACTATACTTATAAATCAACGAATATTTCCTTTCGCACTAAAACAGTACGCAGTTATAAACAATTTTTTACATTACATTTTTTTAAAGAAGTGCATACGTTCTTCTTAATAATAGTAAATATAAAACCATGAACCTCATGTAAATTGGTGAGAGTGTGGGTACAATACTGTTATATGTGTACTTAACGGTATCCATATACTTTCTCTTCCAAAATACTGCAATTTTATGTATACCCAAAATCACCACTTCGTTTGTATTATGCTCTGTACAACTACGACACACGCAGATTCAAAATATGACTACGTGAATAGGTTTGTGGTTAGTCTCTCCAGGAGTTCTGATTTTCAAGGGTGTGTTGACTCGTCACGATTCACTCGCTATCGGGACTGCCGCGGTGGGGTGTCCGAGCGTTCTAAATGCGCCTTGGTGCAGAGCGTGCGGTTGCTCAGCCTCGGAAGTTCGAGTCCTCCCTCGGGCATGGGTGTTTGTGTTGTCCTTAGCTTAAGTTACTTTAAGTAGTTTGTAAGCGTAAGGACTGATGACCAAACGTAGTTAAGCCTTTTAGGTTTAGAAACCTTTAAACATTTTCGATCGGGACGCCGAATTTTCCGATTTTGGGTCAAAACTTAAACAGTGATGCGACACACACATCTCGCTATTGGCTCGTACCTTTCGCTGGTGCGCCGCTACGCCACTAGGGGCCCTATCACGGACACTGTTAACCGCGCGATTTAGGACTAGCCAGGCAGATCTTGCTTGAAGATCCAGGTGTGCGGGTAGCCGCCGGTCAGATGTGCGACCCGCTACCTGCCAGGGCCTTTACCTTAAGGCGGTACCATACATGTGGCATTTGCCGAATACCGAGTAACTGCTCGCTAGTTGGCGAGTAGTGTGGTTCGACCGCTCGCTGTTTGCCGATTACCAATCGACCAGTGCCAACACCACCTAGAAGACAAGGCCTCACAACTGGCCGTGGTACGTCATACTGACCAGGCCGCGGCCGCCAGCTTACTGGCTGTACGTTTCGTTTAGGCCTATTGGTTTCTTAGTATCTTTTGCCAATTTTATATATTTCTTCGCCGAGGTAAACGTGTAGGGGTAATGCTTTTTATTTATGTCGCCAAGTGTCGTGAACGACATAACAAATTTTGTAAGCATTATAGAAGAAGATTATTTGTAGTTTTAAAATCTGTGATAATAAGGCACATTTTCTGATGGGTGGCAATTCTTGATACAATTATGTAAGAACTGCATTTTGTACAAAATAAAATATATTGTATCAAAGTCCATGGTAAACTCACTGGCAATAACAGTTTTTATCGTCAATTCCGCAAGTACCAAATCAAGACATTGACTATCTTTATCACAACACAAAATAAACCGTAAATATTTATTTATAATTGTGATAATTTCACTAAACAATGTTTCTCTGCTTTGGTTTAGTGACACCATCCACTAGCGTCGTGTTCTCGGTTTTTATTTATTTATTATTATTTCTTAATAGTAGACGGCCGTAAGGCATGACCAAAATAGCAGATGCACACATATATCAATTTCCGTATCACTGACCATCTGTATCTGATCAGCCGATAAACAGAAAAAATGCGATTACAACAGATACGAAAAATGCCGGTCGTTCAAAATGCTATGCTACTGCAGCTTGACGAATATTTGTTGTTCGGAAGGAAGCCCATATGTGGTACAACATGCTCGCCGTTACGCGAATATTCACTGAATGCAACGACGAGCAAGCTTGCTTGGTGTTCGTTGCTCGGTATTCGCCATATACCACATATGTGGTGCCTCCTTGAAACTCGCACGCCTGGAGACAGTTGTGCACGCACTCTGCACAGCTTCACATATCACGCGCTGAGACAGGCACGTTGAGTTGTCTTAGTTCTGGACGCCTTACAATCTAACGTAAGCTGTATGCAAACATTACTTTTATGCATCCATTAGATATGTATTCTTGCCCTCAATAAACTTATTAAGGTTTAGTGTAGCTGTACATTTAAGATTACCGTGTCCTTCAAGTGACCAATTTTATGAAAGCATAAAATGGATTATGGAAAAGCACGTAAGGAGTATTCCTGTGGCTATGTATGGTGGCCGCGGCGGAGTGGCCGAGCTAGATGATCTAAAACGGCGCATCGAGGACGCATGTCGATCCGTCACACCAGCGATGTTACATCTCGTCTGCAGATCCTTTCGACGGCGCATTGCATTATGCATTGAGGAACATGGACACACATTTGAACATACGTAAATCAACTTCCCACCGCCATAACACCCATCACCCACCACACAGCCATGTATTATGTACAGCGTGTGGTATCTGCCCCTGAAACTTTGAAGGGTTGTATCTCCCAAACTAACAGTGATAGGAATGTAGTTTAAATTGATTTGGACGCAGCTGGTTTCAACGAATCCAATGCACGATAGAAAAAAACTATTGTTCCATTTAAAAAATTATATCTTTGTGCTGTAACTCTTTGGAAAATGATACAATAAACAATGTTCATAGCTCCGCAGAAAGTGTAACATTTCTTGTGTTGACCTACCGCATTAAAATTTCCCGTCACCTATTATTTTATAAGTTACAGAGGCAAACACAATTAATGAAACACCCTGTATAATGCATAGGTAAATGTTTTCATTAAAATAAGATTTGTAAAAGTAAGAATAATTATGAAAATGTCGTACTTATGAAAATTTTGAAGTGTGAATACTAAAGAACTTCAATTGTAGAATATAAATAAAATTTTATGGGATAACTAGCTGAAACCCGGCGTTGCCTGAGTATTTATTTACTCTCGCAGACCATCTCCCCTGTAATCCACCCTCATCCTCTCTGTTCATTCCGCCTCTTCAGTTCTTCTTCTCCCTGTCTGTGAAAACTCACATATATCTGGCAACTTTCGTGTTGATCGGTGAAACACTGTCAAAGTTTATTGTAAGGTACTATTAGCCATACACCATACGCTGAGTTGTGGTTTATAAAAGCCCTCTCCATTCATACATGAGCGAACTTTCTAACAACTAGTAAAACGCTGTCAAAGTCTATTTTACGGTACCCTCTTATTTGATGTCCAAGTGTACAAAATTTCTTCGAGATAGAAATACAACTATTGGTACGTGTCAAAATCTGTAAATAAAGCAAACTTTCGCAATCGAACATAGAACATTTTGTCCGGTCAGAGACGCTTCTCTTGTTTTATTGGACAAGTGTGCAAAATTTCACCAAAATTTATGTGAATTGCAACTTCAAAATGTCATTCACAGAATTTTATAATTATTCTGTAGAGAGAAATCGTTGCTGAAAGCTGTAAAATGTAATTCAAATTGTATTTCCCATAAAAATAATTATTTCGTAAAGGTATCGTTGATTTTAATGAGACAAATGGAATAACATATTGATCACTAGTATCGCATTCAGGCTGACTATCTCGCTGAGATAAAGTCAGACATCAGCCACATTATCATTTTATTGCTAATTATGACGCGTTCAGTTCCGAAACGAACGTTATAATGTGCCTGATGCCTTTGAAACCTGCCTTCTGTGCCATGAAAGAATTATAACGGTGGTATTCTTTATTGATGTTTATTTTTTTCACACTCATTAATCCAATCAGTGCGTAAGTTCTTTTAAAACCACAGTTGAAAATTTGAGACAGGTTTTTACGAATATTTTCTTGTGTCACTACATTATGTAATATTTTTTCCGTATTACAATATTATAAACGGTTCATAACAAAACCTCTTTCAAGTTTTCTGATATAATAAGAAGCATGAAAGTACACATTTTTCTTACTAGAGCAACGTCCATAAAGCATCATTTTTAACATAAAGAGATCTGGAATAATCTCTATTAGTGTTTAAAAATGAAATAAAAAAGCGTGCTCAAAAGACTCCTCTGTAAAGCAAATATGAGAATCAGAGCATGACGCAAAAAACATGATTCTTTCTATGACATAATTATAGTAAAATATGTTGAAAATTGCAAACACATCTACAGAAATTACTTTAATGTGTAGCTGATGCTATCTACTGTAATTCTAAATGAAAATGTGTGTAGAAGTCGGATGTGTGAATGCTGAAAATGTACTAGTAAAAAAATTACATAGGCCCCCTACTGTAAACAGGAAATTTAACAAGTCGTGTAAGTTCTGCAAGTCTGTCTTCCCGCACTTTTGTAGAAAACGAATGTAGCTTTCATACCTGATAAAAAAATTTTACAGAAGATATTATGTGAATCCCAATAAGAAACTATCTTCGGTAGTTCATTGTTTCTGTGAGAAGAGGAACAGTTGAAACAGGTGTGAGCGATAAAAACAGAATTTGTATAGAAAAACTTGCAGTTACAGTAGTATTGATAAGAAATGTTTATATTCGAGCCTCCTTGAAAACACAAAAATTACGAACAGTTATTTTGATACATTGCTACATTAAATTACTATTCTGCGTCGAGATATTGCGCGTTTTCTTCGGCGGCTTCTGCTTGTTAAACAGGCCCTGTAATACAGAACATCACTGCATCGACATATAGTTGAAGTTAGTGCTATTAATAGTGGATCGAAAATATGCGTGTGCATTCTACCAGACCCAGGATTCAGTCAACTGCGCCGTGAACTGTTAACTCGATTTCTGCCGGCAGTTTCTCGTGCAACGTATATTACCATAGTGTAAATTTCATTTGTGAATATATCTTTTCTCTTTCAAAAATGTTCAAATGTTTGTAGAACTTATGGGACTTAACTACGGGGTCATCAGTCCCTAAGCGTACAAACTACTTACGAACTAGCTGAGATTAAGGACGGCACAAATATCCATGCCCGAGGGGGGATTCGAACCCCCGACCGTAGTGGCCGTGCAGACCGTGACTGGAGCGCCTCAGTCCCCTCGGCCACCGCAGCCGGCCTTTTCTCTTTAATAAGAAATTATGTTGTATCACAAACCAGTGAGTATTTTTGTGTATTTCCAATATTCACCGAATTACGTGACGTTTAAAACATGTCAGACCGTCTTCCAAGTGACAGTAAAATTGAGTATATATGTTTGAAGATGGAGCCCAACCCGCTCGGTTAGCACCGCTTTCCGAGATTTGGGGGTGGGGGGGGGGTGGGGGGGAGGCGTACCGACCCCGCTTCGAATCCAAAAAAATGTTCAAATGTTTGTTAAGCTTATGGGACTTAACTACGGGGTCATCAGTCCCTAAACTTACAAACTACTTATGAACTACTTACGAACTAGGACGGCACAAATATCCATGCCCGAGGGGGGATTCGAACCCCCGACCGCTTCGAATCCGCCCGGCGAATTAAAGAAGGGGGGTTGGACTGCCGGCCAGCCTGGATGTGGTTTTTAGGCGGTTTTCCACATCCCCCTACGTGAATACTGGGCTGGTACCCAAGTTCCCCCTCAGTTAGAAGATTCGCAAACATTTCGTAACACTTTACAAATGTTCAAATGTTTGTAAAGTCTATGGGACTTAACTAAGGGGTCCTCAGTCCCTAAACTTACAAACTACTTATGAACTAACTAAGACTAAGGACGGCACAAATATCCATGCCCGAGGGGGGATTCGAACCTCCGACCGTAGTGGCCGTGCAGACCGTGACTGGAGCCCCTCAGTCCCCTCGGCCACCGCGGCCGGCAACACTTTACAGTTTCACATATGTAACACTATACACAGACATTTGGGGTACACATTTCCTCCTGGGGGGAATGGGGTGGCGACAGGAATGGCATCCGACTACTCCGAAAATATTAACACGCCAAATCCAAATTAACAAAGCCGACTCTGCATGTGCGGCAAAAAGACGAAGAAGATGTTTGAAAATGGGGCCCAATCGCACATCCAGCGCAGGACTCTCAGCGGCCTTCGTTATGTAAACCCATCCACCACGGCACGGCCATATCACATCGAATGGGAAAAAGCGGTTTTTAATTGTCGTGAGGCCAAAAACCGCATAAAAAGCAACAATCCAAATCAAATTGGATTTTTAATTTCTGTTTGACTGGTGCAAAACATGTTCAATATGCTGTCCACCGGTTTCTGCAACAAGTTGAGGTCCAGAAACAGCATGTTCCACGACTGATCAAAGTGTTTCCGGGGTCACGTTCAGAACGTATTAAGCAATGCAGCTAAGTTGGAAATCGGAACACTGAACACAAAATCTTTCTTATAGCCCCACAACCATAATCACAGTGGCTATGATTTTTAAGATATAAAGGATTTCGGAAATTCCCACTATACATTTCGAGGACTCGTATAGGAAAGTGAGTACAAATTTTCACGTAAGGATCTCACATCTGGAATTGTCATCAGTGACACTAATTTGATCACTGAGAAACCAACCTCTTCTACTGCAAGCACTTTGCTTTCCATATATTGGGAGGAAGTAACATAGACCAAATCGAGAAAATTTAATCTACTGAACATGGACTCTACAAAGAATACCTATGAGCACTCGGCCAGAAGAAGAGACGTCTAAACATTAGACAACCGAACACGAAGACGTGCTCAAAGCTCTAATGTATTCATTTAGAGCCCTTGTTTACTAGACATTTTATTCCTATTTTGGTCCATATTACTTGCTTCTAAAATGTGGAAAGCAAAGAGCATTGTTTTGTTTAACAGTTCCAAAGACTAGGGAAATGCTCATAGCGTCAATGTATGACATTTCAGGACATGGTTTCCTTATCAAAGTATGTATTTATTCCCCTGTATGGGTGCTCAGAGTTTGTAACTTGGATTTCCAGACATCCTGTACTTAAGGGAAGAGTAATTATCACAAATCTGGAAAAGTTCTTGATCAATTCAGATCGATTTTTTACGTGATGCTCTACTGAACATTTAGTCATAAATAACACAGAGATAGGGGCAGAGGTTTTGCACATTGAGGGGAGGAGAGGAGGAGGTGAACGGTGTGTGTGTGTGTGTGTGTGTGTGTGTGTGAGAGAGAGAGAGAGAGAGAGAGAGAGAGAGAGAGGGTTTGTGTGTGAGAGAGAGAGAGAGAGAGAGAAAGATAGAGGGGTGAGAGAGAGAGAGAGAGAGAGAGAGAGAGAGAGAGCGAGGGGGGCGGGGGCGGATAGGATGGGCTGAAACATTGGTGTAACTTGGGCTCGTCACTTGAACAAGCTGTATTCAGGATTTTTTGTACATGAAACAAAATTTTATTTCTGTAATACAAAATATCTAATGTCGTTATGTTAAAATCATCTCAAATGCATCTTTCCAGTTATTCATTTTTGTACCTGACGCATTCACATGATTTTTCTTTAATCTTTCAATACAAAGACGAAGAAAGTGTTACAGAAAACTGCCTCACGATGAGGAGGTCTTGCTTCGTGCCTCAATGAGTCTCAACTCCGTAAATTTTTATCACTTTCTTTTGATCTCGCTTTTCCAGATGTATCGCGTAGCAGAAATAATGCGATACGTAGTGACATCTACAGATATAACGAGAGGATTTCGCGTGTCTGCAAGCAAATGGGATAACATTCGTTTCAATGTTCATAACTGTTTACTTTATAATGTTGAAATTAAGAACATAGTGGAAGGTAAACAGAAAAAATTTGAACGCGCTGCACTGCGCTCACTCATTAGAAAGAACAGACACTTGAATGATTATCATCCTCATTCTTCCCTTTATTTTACATTCTAGCTATAAGGAAAACGCGTGATTATTTGCCATCTTGCCAGTTTCTCAAGAATAGAACAAAAATGTTCCTGTCTTCAACCTTGAAGAAGAAAATGTGCGACTTACAAGCAACGTGAATGCACAATACTAATAGCTCTTAGGGTTTCCAGATGGTGGTAATTCATCTGGAATCTCCCAACATTTCATGCAATGTCCAGACTTCAGGCAAAATACAGAATCTCGTGAGAAAAATCTTCTGGTAAAGTTCTATATAGCATAATAATTTAAAATTTTCACTTTCATTTACTTCGAATGGTTCAAACATCGTTCCAAAGACCTAAACGAACACAAATTTAAAAATAAATTATGCCATTCGTATTGTTAGTTTGTGTTGTTCGCCACATGAGGATCTGTTGCGTTTGTCACTTAGCTATGGAGTGGACTGTATTTAATAAGTCTGTATTGGTATCTATTCTTTCTGACATGTTCGAAACAACAGTACTTCATTTCTACTCTTCAACATACATCATCGTTTGTCACCCGTTCTGTCTACTTAATCTCCTTCAGCAGTGAACTGTATTTAATAAGTCTGTATGGGAATCTGTTCTTTCTGACATGTTCGAAACAACAGTACTGCTTTGCTGCTCTTCTCCGTACATCGTCATTTGTCACCCGTTCTGTCCACTTAATCTCCTCCAGCATCACATTTCAAAACATTTAAAGTATTGGGATATACAGTCAAAAAAATTCACTGATCCTTTCTTCAGTGCGAGTGTATACTTAGGCAGGAAATCCAAAGCAGGAAACTTCGGTTGGAAACGTGTCCCAGCACAAAGTTTTGTGTTTCCCCAGTTATCTAATTCTAAACCCAGCGGCAGCTAAAGTCGAAAATTACTTTGTGCCTTCATTAATAAAGGTCGAGTACATAATTTGGTCGACATTTGATGTAAATTTTATGAATTTTAGAACTTTCCTGAATACCATTATATGATCCAATTTGGCTGGCTCTGGAAAATCCGATACCAAGAACGAGTGGGAACGTAGAAATTAAATACAAATTAATCATCTGCCAGTAGTGCTAAGACTTTCTGTAGGAAACTGATTTGAAAAGTAAAAAGTAACATTTGTATTTATAAAATTTATTTATCAAAATAAAGTAAGTAAAATAACAATTCCAAAATACCGACATTCTGAAATTTTCCCAGATAGTTTACTCTTCCAATCTGACAAGCCTAATTGTACTGGACATGAGAAACTTTTCCTCATTACATCAATGTAAATTATAGCTCATAAACGGTAATTTCAACAGACTGTGACGCGCCTCTTTTTCGAAGATTATAAAAAGCAATAAAACTGCGTCCGATTGGTCTTGATTCCGTCGGCCATCTGCCAATACGAATTCTCTATTTTTCATTCCTAAAGAAAGCAACAATGGTTATAATAATTCTTCTAAAAATATAAGCAACAAATGAGAAAAGAGCTTTCATAGTCAGCGACCACATAAACACCACAATGTCTACTCTCAAAACATACAGATTAACTTTGGCTGCCACTGCTACTGCCTGGTGCCGCACACAGAGCGCTGAAAACTAGGCGTTAAATTTGCATACTATACAGGGCGCTAGAAACGCCAAGTTTTAACGCGACGTTAGCGTTGGGCGTATATTATACTCCGCTTATTTGGGACGTTAGCGTTGGTTTTACGACATTACAGTTTCAAAATGGACACTATCCAATTGGGCTGCGCCAGCCTATATATACTACAAATGTATGAAGAGTGTAATAAAAAGAGTAGACTATCAACTGGACAGTTTCGTTTAATGTCTCAGCAACACCGAATGTACGAAGAGAAATTCTTTCATTATTATAGAATGTCGGTTGCTTCTTTTGACGAACTGCTTAACGCCATTTGTGAACACATAAGGAAGAACGACACCACAGTGATGAAAAATGGATGCCGAGGCTAGCGCCCTACCTACACCTTACGTAATTGTCCCTTAGAGACTTCCACCTCTTCATTAGTTCTTTACCTGAAATAAAACTGTGTATCATTACATCATTAGATAAAAGTAAGTCAGTTGTTCATGTTACTTCGCTTTGTATAATTAGTTTTTATGTTAATTGCACTGTTTACTTTCTGAACATATATTTCATAAGGTAGGTATTGTGATCTTGGTTTTAAAAAATAATAAAAAATAAAAAATAATAAAATAAACTTGCCTTACAGTGCGTCTTGTTGTGAAATACAGTCCCCTGCTATAAGTACAAGTAAGATTTTCAGCAACATAGACCAACAAAGTTGTAATGAAAGTATGTGATTTGGAAAAAAAAAATACTGTTTACATAATATTTGTAATGATATGTGCTATCATCAAAATTCTCTTGGTGTCCACAAAATGGAGAGTTAGTTTTCGTATAGTTGTTACATACCTGCTTTATCCTTATCAGCCGAACGCGGTAGCCGAGGGGACTGCGGCGCGCCAGTCACGGTCTGCGCGGTCACTACGGTCGGGGGTTCGAATCCCCCCTCGGGCATGGATATTTGTGCCGTCCTTACTGTTAGCTGGTTCATTAGTAGTTTGTAAGTTTAGGGACTGATTGTGGTGTCGCACAAGTCTGAAGTGCGCGCCACGTACTTACGCCGCGCGCCGCCATGCACGCACTGCGCGGCGTTCTTACGACGTCAGCCACGAGCGCCCTCTGCTGCAAACCCGCTCGTGGCCACCACTGAACTGCATCGTTCACTTGGGAATCAGATAGGCACCAGTTAAGACTTGGCTGTCGGACAGGCACTAGTAATCATCAGTAGGCAGGCCTCTATCTAAATTATGTATCAACATTCTACTAGTCTGCTGCTCTCCAAGTTAAGTATTGTACCATTTCTATGAAATATATATCTTGTTCTAATTTAGCCTAGTGTTTCTAGTTTCTGCTGTCCCACTGGCTGGTCACCTCCGTACCTGCACGCGCGTCCATCCTTTATTCCTGTGTCGGTCTCTCTCTACTCGGCCACCGACACCCAGGACAACCGGCGGAAACGAGACACAAAAGTGGCGACGAGGATGGGATACAAAACTGATGACCCCATAGTTAAGTCCCATAAGCTATACAAACATTTGAACATTTTTATCCTTATCAGCAGCACTTATCACATGCCAATTTGGGTGCATGGCTTCGCAGACTTCGTTCCAGCACTTCGCCTTCAATTGTTTGTCGCCTGTAGTCCTTTGATCCGACTTCATAAATGGCAGACTGATTCTCAGTTTCATATATAAATTTCTTCGTATCAAACCTATTGACCGGCGACAAATTAACAACTTCACTGACACAAGCTCAGTCTATGCGCGTTACTAACGCCTCGTACAGTAGGGGAGCAACGTTACTGACGCCGCATTTTCACGCCTCCGGCCGCGTTGCTAGCGCTCAACGTCGGCCTAACGCGGAAACACCGACGTCGAAAACGCTCGTATAATTTGTCTCACTCTCATTGTAGTGCGATTGCTCCAGTCACCCGACGTTAACGCGGCGTTGTCAACGTCGCGATTTTAGCGCTCGTATAGAATACCCCTAAGGCCAGGAGATTAGGACGGCCAGGCTGCAGGGAACTGGCGGTTGATAATAACATTTCCGAAATGGCGCCTCAGCAGCTGCTTAACTGGATTTGAAATGTGCGGAGGTGCGCCATCTTGCATAAAAAGAATCCCATCCACACATCCACGCTGTTGGAGAGCTGGAACGGCGGTGATTGGGCAAAACACACTCATAGCGCTTACCGGTGACGGTACAGGTAACAGGACTGGAAGACCTTGTCTCTTCGAAAAATTATGACCCTATGATAAATTATGCCGAAAATCCGCACCACACAATGACCTTTTCTGGATAAAGCGGTACTAGTTGATTTGCATGTGGATTTTCTGTTGTCCATATTCGACAATTCTGTGTATTGGCTTAGCCTGGCAGATGGAAGTGGGCTTCGTCTGCCCAGAAAATCTTCCACGGCCATTCATCGTCCACTTCCATGCGAGCAAGAAATTCTGAAGCAAAAGTCTCTCTTGCTGGCAGGTTAATAGGAAGCAATTCATGCACATGGGTAATTTTGAATGGATAGCAAAGGAGGATGTTTCGTAGGATTTTATGCACAGTGCTCACAGGTTTGTCCAATGTTCGGGCAATTCTCCCTGCACTACACATTTCCACACCACCACTCGACTCCTCCTGCACTGCTGTGGCCACTTTTTCCACTGACATAGAATCTCTCTATAAAGCTGCACGCAAAAGGAACCCGTATTTTCGAATTTCCGAATAATTTTCTCAAGACACACGCAGTCATCGGACCAACACCTTTTTTAAAACCCTTCAGTGTCCGGAACTTCTGCAGAGCGACTTGTGCACAGTCATCATTCTTGTAAAACAGCTTTAAAGGAAGAGCGTGATCCTGAATTAAGACAGTCATGGCGAGCTTCTCAGATGCAAAATGAGGAAAATCCATGTACCTGGCGTGTTTATACCAACTTAAATGGGTCGTGCACATGTCAAGTGTTTTCATTTACATTTTCCGACACATCGCCATCTATTGATAAATTTCCACACTGTTTATTTTTCTTCTGCCATACGTGTTCCCCCTCCTCCAGTAATACTCTGTTGCAATTTGACACCATTCTGACCAGTGGTGTTATTTTTACAACATTTTTAAAGTTTAACTTTAATCATAATCAACCTGTACATCCTACACTCCATTCCCTAATCTCTCTGTCCATCACCTCTCATACTTTCCTTTTTAACCTTGTAGGCTTCTTCCCATTTACTAGCTGGAAAACCAGTGTTCCTCCGGTATTCATTTCTCCCACCTGTCTCCATTGCAAATCCGCAAAAAAATAAATAAATAATTAAATTAAAATAAAAAAAAATTAAATAAAATAAAAAATAAAAAATAAAAAAAAAATCCTTGCCTCCCCACCCACCTGTAACACCTGTGGTGCCCCCTCCCCTTACCTATCTACCTATCCCTATAAATGCAAATCCCTCCCTGCCCCCACCACCCCTGGCTAATCCTCCAAGTTCGTCCCATCGACCCTCCTATGCACCTTAACAATTCCTTGTGCCCCCACCGTCGTGGATGTCATATGTTTTGTCCCATCCTCAAAAACATCCACACTTTCCAGGACCCCCACACCCTCCAACAATCACCCTCACAGCCCATACCATCCTACAACTTAAAACCTATGCCACCTTCTCTTGCAGCCATTGTCACTTTACATTCTCCCGTCACGTTACCCTAGTTTAAAATACCTTAACCTTTTTTTCCCATCTCCACTCTCCCTTATCTCTCCCTTATACCCCCCTCCCACACACAACCACCAACATGGCAAGCCCATCCTACATTCACCTTTACCACAACATCCACTCGCTCCCCTCAACAAGCACCTTATATGCACACCCTCTATCAACACCACTTGGATGCCTTCCTCCTCAATAAAACCTTCCTAACTTCATCATACTATCAGCACCACTTCTCCCTATCTCCTCCACATTACTGACGCTCCCCCCGCTCGCCTGAGTCACCACCTCATTTGCTCAATGATCCCACCAAACACCTTATCCTCAGCCTCTTCCTCCCTTTCCTCACTGTCACCCTCCTACATTCACAATACAGGCCCTCTCCCCTACGAATTCCTTCCCGATGTTGATCATTCCTATATGACTTATGAGGTTGCCACTGACCTAAACCTTTCTTCCCGTCCTCCTGCTGAACTCGGGCGGTGGCATCAGTTTGTCACTACCCACTCCTCCATGATAATCGTCCTTTTCCTGACAATGCCAGTAAGTCCAAATACTTTGCTTCCTACCTCTCCGATATTTTCTCCATCCCTGACAAACCTAGATTTGACTACTCACTGTTTCCTGACATGCATGAGCATACTGATACCACTGCCCTCCCACTCACCCTCCAGCTTCCAGTACTTGGAGGACATTCCTCCCTCAAAACTCAACACACCTATCACTGCCGTCGACATTCAATTAACATTACACACGAAATGCAACACCAGTCCTGGTCACGACCGCTTAACGTACAGGCCTCTTCAGGCATGTCCCCTCTCCTTCCACACTGCCCTCGTCTCCCTTTACAGTGTCATTCTTCTCTGACCTGTGCAAGACCTTCCGTATTCTCATGTTTTCCAAACCTGACAAACCACTGCCCCAGTCCTCATTCTACCGTCCCAACAGTCTCACCTCCGTGTTCAGCAACATCCACCAGGATTTCTGCCAGCACCAACTCCTCCCTCTCTCCCAATGTGTCTTCCAACCTTCCTTCTTTTCCAATGACCAGCTCCTTCACCTCACCCACCTCCTCTTCACCCAGATTAACTCCTGTCGCTCCACCCTCTTTGTCTCTCTTGACATAGAGAAAGCCTACAACCGTGTATGGCATTCAAGTCTCCTTTTTGAACTCCAGATCAATGCTCTTCCCATTAATTATGTCCACCTCACTGCTTCTTTCTCACCCATCCCCCCTCCTATGTCATTGCCTGCAACTCCAATTCCCATTTGTTTTACCCCTCCGCCTGGGTACCGCAAGGCTCCATCCTATCCCCCCTCCTATACCTCATCTACTCTGCCAACATGCCCCAACCCCAGCTTCCCGTCCACCTCCTTCAGTATGCTGATGACACTACCTTCCTCACCATCGCCCCCTCCCTTGCACACTCCAGTCTCACCTCACCGAGCCTTCCAAATGGTCTAACGAGTTCAAATGTTCAATTTTTTGTAAAGTCTATGGGACTTAACTACGGGGTCATCAGTCCCTAAACTTACAAACTACTTATGAACTAGCTAAGACTAAGGACGGCACAAATATCCATGCCCGAGGGGGGATTCCAACCCCCAACCGTAGTGGCCGCGCAGACCGTGACTGACGCGCCTCAGTCCCCGCGGCCACCGCGGCAGGTGGTCTAACGAGTGGCTCCTTACCGTCAACCCTGATAAATCCCAGGCAATCATCATAGGTTGAACCACTCCCTTCATGATTTTTACCTCACCCTAAATGATCATCCCATCCGTCACACCACCACCCTTAAATACCTTGGCCTCACCTCGATCGATCCCTCTCCTAGACTCCCCACCTCCACACAGTCCATCAGAAAGACCTATCCCACCTGAACCTACTGAAACTCCGGCTGAATGTGGGGACTCAACGCCTCCACTATCCTCTACACCTACTGTTCCATCATCAGTTCCGTCCTTTGCAGCTTCCATCCCACCTGGATTTATGCTCCCTCCACCTATTACTAAGCCCTCCAAGTCCTCAGATGCATTCCCTCCGCTTCACTTACAGTATCTGACTCCCTTCCCTACGGATCCTTTATTACCTCATCCCTTTCCCTCACCTCCTGTAATTCTTAAAACACACCCACAAACACCACCTCCAAACTAGATTCATACAACCCACTGGTCTAATCCAACCTTACGCCTCTGCCATCTGCCACACCTTCACCATTATGACCTTCCCTCCCTTCACTTATATACTTTCCACACTCTCTCCATGGTAACTTTCATCACCTCCTTCTCCCGGATGATGCCCTCTGCCCCAATATCTACCTGTCCTATCAGCCCTAACTCTTTCCACTCCTCTTCCTCATAGATCCAATGTCTTCTCCTCCCCACCCCCTCCTTTTCTCCCCCCCCCCCCAGCTTGGTTTACCTCTACCTCCCTTCTCTAGAGTCCTTACGCACCTCCTTCTCTCCCTCTCCCTTCCCACAGGGCCTTCAGTGCAAGATTTTAACTAGTGCAACGCCCGTCAAGTGTTTTTTGCAGTGTGTCCACTTTGTGTGCTTTAACAAGTTGCAAACACCACCAACTGAACCAGTCTTGGCAGTGTATTTTACTCAATGCATCCATCTGTCATCATTTTGTGTATTAGCATTATTTTAACCCCAACATGTACTTTTATCATTTTCTTTTGTACAGTCTACAAGTTTCATCATGTCATTTTAACAAATTCACCTCGTTTTACTCAATGTCATTGTTTTAACTTTCTTCGTTTCCATTTTAAATGCTATAGGCTGAAGAACAGAGCTGAAGCTTGATTTTATCATTAGAATTAAAATAAGAATAAACGAAAAATTATTTATTTATATTCTGTTAGTCCATGTGTTACTGCGTCCTGCCCCTGTCCATCTCCTCCTCTCTCTGTCCATCCTCCCCTCTCCCCTATCAACTTGTCTACTTCCTCTTCCTCCCCTCCCACCTTATCAACTTCTCTGCTTTCCCTTCATCCCCTCCTCCCCCATTTATACAACCATCCATCCCCCTGTCTCTTTCATTACCTACTCTGGTCTCTGCTAATCTGATTTGGAGGTTAAGTGTGCACAATTCCATCAAGATACAAATAAAACTGTAGATTTGTGCCATGCACCATGTGAATTTAATGTAGATATTACTGTTTCTCATGTTTTGAAGCTCAAGTGAAGCAAATTTCGTCACAATTGCATGAACAGTGTGGTAGTGCATAAAATACAAAACTGATCCAAAGTGACGATGTGCCATTACAAAATTAACAATTTGAGTTTTTCCAATTTTTCATCTGCTCCTTTAGGTTTTTCGTAATTTTTTTAAACAAAATTGACAAATTGGTGAAGCCATTTCTCTGTTTCAGCTAGACTAATGCACATCAGATGATTTTTATATATGCATTGAAATTAGATTAAAATTAAATACAAGAAAAATTTATAAAGCATGGTTATGCCTTATGTAAATTTGGAAAAAAGTGTGAAATGAAATAAATTTTAATATCAAAGAAACATCCTAATTCATATGTAATAAAAATTTAATGTGGTTCAGTGACCTAATGCAAGTCTTTCGACTGAACACCACTCTGGCACCCAACATGTCCCTAACCTATCCCAATTACCCAACTGGGAAAAGGGGACCTATAGCTTAACTTGAAAACCGAAGCACATCCCATTTCTGCTGACTCCTCACATCATTCAGAGATGAAGGCTAGGTTAAAATTCAAAATGTTAAAACATGGAATCCCAGCTTGTTTTGAACTGCGGACCTTCCCACCAAAGCACTTGACTGGGCACCAGCCCAGACTTCAAAATAATTCAAATGTTTGAAATCTATCTTGGTTATCAGTCCCTAGGCTTAAAAACAACTTAAACTGACCTAATGACAAAACACACACACACACACACACACACACACACACACACACACACACACACACGCACACATGCCCAAGGAAGGACTAAAACCTCCGACGCAGAGCAACCACGCGCTCCGCAGCAAGGCGCCTTAGAGTGCTCAGCCTTTCCACCATGGTCCAGACTTCTAGTTATGGATACTTAACCAAACTAGATAAAAACATGTAATTTGCAATAACAATAATATTGAGGTTATTGAATGAGATACAAATTATCTTTTAAATTGGACCAAATCACATGCACTGTGCAAAATTTCATTAAGATCATTTAAATAGTTTCAGAGCTCATCACGGTCAAACATCATGACATGGAATTTTTATACATATCATAAAGAAGTAAATGAAATCCCATTGTAAATTTAGCTGGAATTATTAATTAGTTTGAGAGCAAATTTTTATAAAATTACTGTGAAAAATTATGGAAAACAAGCAACTTATGGAGCAATTATGTGAATAACATACCAATTGGATATCATGATAAGAAACATTCCTCTTTATCATATCACCAGCAATAACTCTACAGAAAATTAAGGGTATCTCATTAATTTACATTGATATTTTCCAGCCAAAATACTCGAAATTATGGAAAGTGGTGTGGTATAAACTCAAAGACAGGCAGACAAACTAACACATACATGTCATCCAAAGCACCTTTTAAAAGTTGGTAATATAGTGGCATTTACACTTACAACCAAGTTAAAAGTGGACAGGAGTTGTTGAAACATTTAAAATTTCAAACATATTTGGCCAGGATACGATAGAAATACTTCGGTCTGGTCACAGCTAACTATCCATGGTCTAGACAGACTGGCTGGGCTGGCCAGGTTGTCAGACAGTGTGGCACATTGATCATCAGGGACAGGCCAGCTCACCTGTGCATGGCTCTGTCCTTGATGTGATTAAACCGGTTAACCTGAATTCCTGCAGCACCGCTGAAATCAAAATTCCTATCTGTCGGGTACTAATTAATGTACTTTGTTTGAGTGGCACATCAGCTCATGATGATGTTCCATTTTACATAAATCGTTTGCACAATCATATTTCAGAAGGACTCCAATACAACTGCAGCTAGCACAGGGTGGTGTGCAAACAACATGCTAGCACCATATGTGCTCCAGTATCCCATAAAATTTGCAAAGTCAATGTTAACTATCAATAGTTCAACTTGGATGATCAGTAAACTTTGTTTCTTGGTATTCTTGCTGTTTTGTGTACATTATTGGCACAATTGGAGACTAGTGTGGTGTACACTTCCATATGCTCAGATTCTTTAATATTGTTCTGTCAGTTCTTTTACCCATGGAGGCAAGTCTTAGCACTCTACTCTCATAGCAGCTATTACAAATTTAACAACAATATTGTCTCGACAGGCTTCCACACCATTAGTGTATCCACAATCTTTTCTGCCATACGAGAATGCAGACAAAGTCTGGGAGGCTTACAAGAAGTGGCTTTGGCACCATCTATTCACTTTTTACATCACAGAAACAAACATGTGTAAGTCGTCATTTATTTCTTGGACTTCCCATGTTTGTGCCAATTACCCCCACTTCAGGAACCAAAATCACTTTCTTTCAATGAAATATGTAAATTGTTGTCTAATTATCACCATAGATGCATGTATGTGAATATGACACAAATAGACTTCTGTTGTTTTCAGAAATCATCCCACCAGTCTTACAGGGCTTGGACAGAAAAATTACACAGTCTCAGTTACAAATGTCAATTTATTACAGATGCTTATCATGATTCCTATGATTATTCTATGATTTGAGACATCATCATTTGGCTGGCTACAGACAATAAGTTGCATCAACACACACACCAATGTCACAACTCATCTTTGAGCGGAGTATTAACGATTTCCCGATCTTATGATGTATTTCATGGTGTGAATGATCAAACTAAGACTTGGTGTAGCATTGCTACAGTAGCAAGTGAAAGGGCATATGTTAGTTTTTGAGGGGAGAACAATGTAGCAGTCCTACAAATGTGACCTTCATGCCACATAGTACAGCATTATGGGAAACAGCAACCACTGGCACCACAGCAACAGCAGCACACTGCACCTCCCTCTTGTCTTTTCTGTTTTGTGCAACAGAACAGGGCCCCATGCCCTGAATGCTGGGAGAATTATAGCAAGTGTCAAAAGAGAAAACATACAGAATCAGTGTGTCTCTATCAACCACTTCCCACAGAAAATGAAATGGATTTCAGTTTTGTCTTACCAGTGCTCGCACACCAAAATAAGTTGTTTATTGAAGAGTGTATGTGTTGGACGAAGTGCTCAAATTATGTGTGGTCACAGAAGCAGTAGTGACATGCCTGAACTCACAGACCTGTGTGGCCTTGGGTTCTCTGGCACTGTCACCAGTTACTCATCATTTCTACATCTGTATCTACATACACACATCGCAATTCACAACAATGTGCTTAGCTGAGGGTACCTCATACCACTACTAGCCATTTCCTTCTCTGTACCACTCTCAAACAATATTAGGGGAAAAATGCCTTTATGCTTCAGTGTGAGCTCTAATTTTTGTTATGGTATCTTTGTAGTCTTTACGTAAAAACATAATTTGGCGGCAGGAGAAACGTTCTGCAGTCAGCTTCAAATTCCAGCCACCTTAATTTTCTCAGCAGTTTTTCTTTAAAAGAACATAACCTTCCCTCCAGTGACTCTGATTTGAGCCCCAGAACCATCTCTCTAACAGTTACCATTGATAAACACAGCAGACTGCCTCTCAATAGAGTCTATGACTTCCTTTAAACTGATCAGGTGGGGATCCAGAACACTTGAGCAATACTCAAGATGGGGTCAGACAAGCTTTTTATGTGCTGTCTCCTTTATAGAAACACCACATCTTCCCAAAATTTGCCCAATAAACTATAGTCAGCCATTTCCCCTTGACTGTTCTTACAAGCCCATACCATTTCACATTGCTCTGTAATATTATGCTTTGATATTTAATCAACACAACTGTGTTGAGCAGCGTACTACTAATGCTGCATTAGAAATTTATGGGATTGTTTTTCCTACTCATCTGCATCACATTACATTTCTCTACATTTAGATCTGGCTGCTATTCCCCATACAAACTGAACTCTACTACAGTCATTCAGTGATGACCCCTTCCTATACACTACAGCATCATCAGGAAACAGCTGTATATTGTTACTCACTCTGTCCATCAGATCATTTATGTAGATAGAAAATAATAGTGGTCCTATCACACTTATCTTGGCCACTCCTGTGATACACTTTTCTCTGATGAACACTCACCATTGAGGACAACATACTGGGTTCTATTACTTATGAAGTCTACAAACCACTCACATTTCTGGGAACCTATTACATACGCTCATACCTTCGTTAGCAGTCTGTAAAGTGGCACCACATCAAATGCCTTTCAGAAATTGTGAAATATGCAGTATGTCTGTTACCCTTCATCCATGACTTGCAGGATATTTTGTGACAAAAGGGCAAGCTGAGTTTCACAAGAGAAATACTTCCTAAAGCTGCATTTATGCATGGACAGAAGCTTTTTCCTCTCAAGCTTTTCCTCCTCTTTTCAAATTGAGAATATTTGAAGAATTTTACAGCAAACTGATTTTAATGATTTTGGTCTGTAATTATGCAGGTCTGACCTTTTATCTTTATTATAAATGGTAGTCACCTTGTGCTTTTTCCAGTTGCTTGAAACTTTGCAGTGGATCAAAGAGTCATGATAAATGTAAGCTAAATAAGTGGTCAATTGTGTACAGTAAAACAAACAGAATTGGAATTCCATCCACACCTGGTGAATCATTTATTTTCAGCTCTCAGCTGCTTCTCTACACTCTACACTGGGGATACCTATTACTATGTCTTACATTTGGCAGTTCGTGTGACGATCAAATGACAGTGTTTTTGTATGGTCCTCCTGTGTGAATGATTTTTTAAATGTTAAATTTAAAATTTCAGCTTTCCATTTCCTACCTTCCATCTTCATTATGAACAAAGAGTTACTGTACTTTGACCCACTTATTGATTTTACATAGGAGCAGAATTTTTTGGGTTCTCTGTGAGATTTTTGGTAAGGATGATGGTGGCAGTTACTGTATGCTTTGTGCAAAGGTGTTTTTATTGGTTTGCGAATCTCTGCTGTGTTGTCTTAATTTGCTTGTTCTTTTTTAAACCAAGAGTGCAATTGCCTTTGCTTTCTCAGTGGATTACAGCAAGAAACATATTCCATTTTCAGGCAGTTTATGAATCTCAGTAAATTTCTCAACTTTTTTTTTTTTTTTTTTTTTTTTTTTTTTTTTTTTTTTTTTGGTAGTGGACGAAGCAAACGCTGAAAACTTACTCAATTTAAAAAACCTTTAGTACTTTTTGATTTTCCATTGTGCATGTGGTGCACCTTGTCTATGATCAGCAAGACGCTCTGCATTCTGATTTGTCATCTATTTTTTTGAGGTGTTAAGACAATGCTACTGATTCCAAGACCCATCCAACACTAAATACAATAGATCTATCTGAGGCCTAGTTACAGAGTCTGCTAGATGAAGTTTCTAAATGCCTTCTTATGATTAACACTTGTTTTGGGTTACACCAGCATCAGTGCCTCCTATTTGGTATGACTAGTGTCCCAGTGGTGTGTCACCATTTTTTAAATAACTTATGATATCTGTCCCATTGTGCATCAATTGTCTCAATAACATCATTGTATTTGGGCTTCCACAGATGCCTTGTTTGCTGTACTATGTTGATGGATTAAAATGCAATTTGGTCAAGTCACTTTTTTCGGCTCTATACTGAGTAGTTGGGGTTTTGCAGGATGGCATTATGCCATTTACGTAATCACAGACCACTGTCACAGTACCACTTCACTCTACCAATGTTAAAAAACTTCAAGCAGTTATTATTGTTATTATTATTATTATTATTATTATTATATTATTATTATTATATGTGTAGTAGACCATTTTTGGATCACGTGAAGCCTCTACAATACTTCCTGTGATTTGACCATGAGACCATTTTCTCGTTCATGGCTTTCTTTCTTCTGTCCCCTTTCTGCCTGTTTTTTTGGCTCCTGTCTCTGTCTGGACTTCCCACTTGTCTACTTTGCTTCTGTAGATGTTATAGTCTGCAATGTCTTTAATGGAGAGTTGAGCAACAGTAAGGTCTCTTTGTACTTGTTCGGCCCATGTCATGCCTTTAAGGTTTTCAGTTGCTGTGAGAATCTGGTATGTGAGTCTATACTCAGGGAGTCTGTGTAGCTGTCCATAAAATTTTAGGTGTCCTTTCCTGATGTCAGCAACAATATTTGAAAATGTCTCTGTAGTTTTATTGGTTTGTAGTCTATATCCAGCTTCAGTTTTTTGTGGTCCAAGGATTTCCCTAATGATCTTTCATTCTTCTTTTTGTAGCTTTTGTAGGAGCATCTTGTTATGGAGTGACAAGGTTTATGCTGTGTATAGCACCTTGATTTCTGCTTGCATGGACATGCAATTTTTGTTGTAAAGTTGGTGTATCCAACGGTAGGCTCTCTTTAGTTTCTGTACTCGAGTTTCATGGGAACTTTTTTTTTTAGTCCAGTGGGTTCCAAAATTTCCCCTAAGTATTTAAAATGTGACACTGTTTATACATCCATATTTTGTGGTGAGATGCTCTATTTTAAGAGCTTACACATAAATTGCGTTTTCTCAAAAGAAATTTGCAAGCCAACCTTCTTGGCGCATTCCTTGAGTATTTCTATCTGACTTATTGCATTTTGTTCACTGTCTGCCAGTATTGCAAGGTCATCGGCCTGGTTTCCATAGGCCATGTTTTCTAAGCTCACTCTCCCATTCCCCCAAGACCTTATCCAAAATGACATTGAACAGAATTGGAGATAGTCCTTCTCCTTGTCTTACTCCAGTTCTGATCTCAAACATTCTGAGATTTATCCCATAAATTTTACTTTAGAGGTTCTGTTGGAGTGTCTGTTCAATGTTTTTTGGTTAAGTCCACGTTCTATTAGAGTGTTGACAAGGGATTTACGGTCGACTGAATCACATGCCTTCTTGAAGTCGAATGTACATATGATGGGCTTACATCTAATAGCTTCATATGTCAATGTTGTTTTTAGATTAAAAATTTGTTCAGGGCAGGAATGTCTGGGTCCGAAACCTGTTTGATACTCCCCAATCTTGTGTTCAGTTTGTTTTTGTGTTCTCTGCAATAGACATGGAGAGAAGATCTTGTAGGTGACTGGTAGTAGTGAAATGACTTGGTAATTGTTGACATATGTTCTGTCACCTTTTCTGTGAAGGGGGTGGATAAGTGCACACTTCCAGTCATTAGGTAATTTTTCTGTTGTCCAAATTTCTTTGATTATTTCCAGGAGCTCCTGAATTGATTTAGGGCCTAAATTTTTCAGTAGTTCTGCTACTATGTTGACATCACCGGCTCCCTTGTTGTTTTTGAGATAGTGGGTGTGCTTGATGATTTCTTCTTTTGAGGGCGATATAGAGTCTTGGTTAGTGTGTGTGGGAACCTTTCTGTGGGTTCTGGGCAATTTAGTAAATTGGCAAAATAAACTGCAAGTTCTTTGCAGTTTTCTTCATTATTAAATGTTCCTCTCCAGGGGACACCACCTTGACAAAGCACTGTCTGTGCGGGTGGAGAGGCTTGCATATCCATGTGAAGCAGAGGGCTATACCGAAGGTAGAGAACCTACTGCCGGTAAGGCCTCAGCTGATGGATCAGACCAAGTGTGTCCCACAACGTCCCGTCTTCCTTATCCTCTCCCAGTCCTTTCCCAACCCAAGGTGTGATGCGATCTGTGCCGAGGGGTGTGTGGCACATGGGTGGATGTGTCTCGAACGGAGCCTCAGGGATACCGGGTGACCTCCCTGAGTAAGTAGCCTTGCACCGCGTGGTGTTATCGTGGTGTGGACCATATAAATCCCCAAATCTCGTGGGACTAAGATGAACACGGAGAAAGAAAGTATTTTAAAAGAATCTGAGGGACAATCTGTGACCTCAGATACTCAGACATTGGGATCAGGACCAATGGAGTGCACTCCTACTTCTGAATCAGGTTCTAGACCTGAGCAAGAAATGGGAACTGTAACAGAGAAGTTGGACCAGATTAGGATTAAGGCCTTGTCTGGGGCTCAGAGGAGGAAACTTCTCAAGGAACAGAAGCGAAAGGAAGGAAAAGAATGGCTTCCTAGGCATAAGTGGAGGGAATCAAAAGGGCTTGAGCCCAAGACCTCCAAAAAGAAACTGCCTCAGGTCGAAGGGAATACACGGACCCCCTCGACGTCAAAGACAGGTGGCAAGAGGGTTAGGGAGGAATCTAAGATCCCTCCTCTCTGGACAAACGTGATCCTAAAAGGCTGAGGCAGGAAATAGGGAAACAGACCTATAGTACTGCAGTCTTGGTCTTTAGAATGGCGGTTGTCCAAGAAGGATACCCACTGGTGAGCATCACCTCGCAGCAGGAGCAGCTCGTGCAGATGGCCCTCTTTGAAGAGATTGGGGGAGGACGCTGGTCCAGGACGCAAATTCAGGAGGATCTATCTAGATTGCGGTGCCCTCATTTTTGTCTGCGAGGGGGAGCACTCAGCAGAATGGCTTAAGGAAAAGGTACTCATGATATCCCCGTGGGAGGACGCGAAGCTGCTGGTCAAGACAGCAACCGAACTCCTGAAGACCGCAAAGGTATCAATATGGGTACCAAAGATCCTTAAGGATGTCCCTCCAAAGACTCTGTTCGAGAAAATAAGGGTCCAGAACCCAAAAGTCTCGACAGAGGATTGGAGGGTAATTAACCAAAAGGTCGTTCCAGAAGGACGAACCCTGATGGTGGAGGTCGGACAGAAGTCCCTGAAGGCAATGTGAGAGCAAGGCCTGAAACTGTTTTTAGGGTTCTCACAGGTCGCCGTCAGGGTAATCAAAGACCTTAAAGGCAATAATGGCAGCAAGATGGGGACTGGAAGTGCTGCAGATAAACCTGCAGCACAGTAAAGGGGCCACTGCTGCCCTGAGCCGTCGCCTGGGGAGACAGGAGGTCGACGTGGCCCTGATACAAGAACCCTATTTATACAAAGGGGGTGTATCGGGCCTCGGTGGTACTGGAGGTAAGCTGATTTATGCTAGAAATCTAAAAAACTCCAGAACATGCATTTATGTTAGAAATGGAATACCTTTCATACCAATGATGGATTTTTGTTCCAGGGACTTGGTGACCATCAGGATGCAGCAACGTGAGGAAGGTATCATGAGGTAAATTGTTTTAGCCTCAGCATACCTTCCTTATGAAGACAGCTCTCCTCCTCCTTTGGAAGTGAGGAGACTGAAGGAAGCCTGCCATCGGCAAGGTGACTAACTGTTGGTGGGATGTGATTCCAATGCCCACAATCTATCGTGGGGCAGCAAGGACACCAATAGTAGATGTGAGCACCTTCTTGAATTTCTCCTATCTAACAACTTGGAGATCCTGAATAGGGGTGATGAACCTACATTCAGGAATAGTAGAAGGGAAGAAGTAATTGACATAACTTTTGTTTCCATGATGATGGGAAGTTACGTCAAACAGTGGCATGTGGTCCTGGAGCCATCCTCATCAGAACACATGTATATTAAATTCAAGGTTGAAATGGGAACCAGACAGACCATGGCCTATAGGAATCCCAGGAAAACGGACTGGGAGACATATAGGAGAGACCTTGACTTCAGCCTATCGGAAATTAAAACTTCGATAAGGAATCCAGCAGAGTTTGAGGAAGTAGCAGAGGCCGTAACCTCAGCTATAGTGACCTCATACCAGGACAACTGCTCAATCACTAACAAGTGCACAAATGGGAGTGTGCCTTGATGGAATAATAACCTGTAAATGCAAAGGAAACAAGTACGAAGACTGTTTAACCTTGCGAGGCGCAAAGGACAATGAGCAAAGTATCGTGAGGCCCTTGTCAATTACAACCTTGCCATCAGACGGGCAAAGGAGGCATCCTGGAAGGTATTCTGTGAGGAAGTGGAGGGCACAGCTGCTCAAGCGAGACTTCATAAAATCCTCACTAGGGTACCAACTAATCCAGGAGGAACATTGAGGAAGGAGGATGGGGAGTATACAAAGACAGCCATGAAACGCTGGAACTGCTCCTCAAGACTCACTTTCCTCAATATACTCTGTGGGATAACTCAGACCAGAATGCGATTCCTGAAAGACAATGGTTCTCAGGTATCCACAAAGAGGACTGGGATCTGGCCAAGGAGTGTGTTGATTTCAGTAAGGACGGATGGGCGGTGGGAACATTTCAACCGTTCAAGTCACCTGGCCCCAATGGAATCTTTCCAGCTCTCCTGCAACAAGCGGGAGAAAATCTTATTAGATTCCTATGCAGGTTATTCAGGGTTAGCCTAGCAGCGGGAATCATTCCCAATGCCTGGAGGGCAGTGAAGGTTGTCTTCATTCCAAAGCCAGGGAGAATTGATCATACCAAGGCCAAGGATATGAGACCAATCAGCCTGTCCTCCTTCATTCTTAAGACATTGGAAAAGCTGGTTAATGTGCATGTTGGAGAAAGGAGGTTAAGTAGGGTTCCTCTACATTCAAACCAACATGCATATCAACCAGGTAAATCATGTGAGACAGCTCTCCACCAACTTGTTGGGAAGGTGGAGACAGCACTACTATTTTAAAAAATAGCCCTCTGTATCTTCCTGGACATTGAGGGGGCTTTTAGCAACACGACCTTCGATTCCATGGTTAGGGCAGCAGAGGTGCATGACCTAGGGACCACTATATGTAGGTGGACTAGGGCCATGCGCAGAGGAAGAAAGGTAGAGGCTTCCATGATGAATGAAAAAATGGTAATCAACAGCACTAGGGGTTGCCTGCAAGGAGGAGTTCTTCCCCCTTTATTGTGGAATCTAGTAGTGAATGATCTCATTGGAGAATTGAACTCTAGGCAGTACTTTTGCCAAGGATACGCAGATGATCTTGTCATAGTAATACTTGGCAAATTTGCTGACACAGTGAAGAATATGGCACAAGGTGCTTTGGACATTGTGCAAGACTGGTGCAGAAAACAGGATCTGGGGGTTAGTCCTAAGAAGACTGTTATTGTACCATTCACAAGGAAACATATCCAACACTCAAGTTGGAATCTAAAGCTTTTCAATGAAGCACTACCTGTGAAGGGGACAGTGAAATATCTAGGGGTTACCCTAGATGAGAAACTGACATGGACCCCTCACATTAGGAGTATTTGCTCCAAGGCAAAAGGTACTTTAGTAGGTACCAGGAGAGCTTGTGGCAAAAATTGGGGCCTGAGCCCCAAGGGTATGCACTGGATATACACCACAGTGATTAGACCCAGGATCACCTATAGGGCGGTTGTGTGGTGGAAGAAGGTAGAACAGCAGGTTGCTGCTAAGGAGCTTGGTAAGGTGCAGAGACTAGCCTGCTTAGCCATAACATGCGGAATTAGCAGCACACCAACTGCTGGGATGGAAACCATGCTGGGTATGCCCCCATTACACCTCTGGGTCAAGATGGAGGCAGCAGCTGGTGCCTACAGACTCAAATCTGTCAACAACTGGAACTCTTTGGGATATCCAGAATCACACACTAAAATAGTGAGTGAGGTAAATATAGGAGAGGTTGGGGAAATGCCAGCCGACTATATTATAACCCCATACTGCTTCAACAAGCCTTTCAGTATAACAATTGGAAGTAGGGAGCAGTGCGAGAAAATAGTTCGACACCGTACGGGGGATATTGTGTGGTTCACTGACGGGTCGAAATCAGACCAAGGCGTTGGGGCCGGGATATAAGGGGTGCAGCCAAGACTGGAGGGCATCATCTCTCTAGGGAAACTGGCCTCAGTATTCCAGGCCGAAATCACTGCCATCAGGGCATGTGTGGAGGAGCATTTGCGTAGGTGCTTCAAAGATCGTAGCATCTATATCTATTCAGACAGCCAGGCAGCCCTGAGATCACTGGCAGCTCCTACAACAAGGTCTAAAATTGTTGCAGAATGTCACAGGGATCTGGTGGAGCTAGGGAAAAGCAATAGAGTAAACCTATTATGGGTCCCCGGCCACTCGGGCATCAGTGGCAACAAACATGCCGACAGATTAGCCAGGATGGGGGCAGAGTCTCCATTTATTGGACCGGAACCTGTCCTGACAATCACCAAGGCAATGATCAAATTGGAGGTACGTAACTGGCTCAGAAGACAGCAGTTAAAGTCTAAAAAAATTTGCCATATGAGTAACCTAAGCTTACCTTCATTTACATTAGAGGTTCAAAATGATGTCCCTCTATGGAAAGAGTGGCCTCACATCTCTTAAACACATTTACAAACACTTGACAAATTTCAGCTGCCGAAATCTGGGAAATGACTAGTCGAATCCTGTATTCCAACTCTTCAAGTGTATGGGGATTGCTTGCATACACCTAGTCTTTTAACATTCCCCAAAGATAAAAGTCACAGGGATTTAGAGCTGGAGAACAAGGAGGCCAATCAACTATCCTATCATCAAAAACACTTCGTATTGCTGCGCAAGAAGCATTGTCAATGTGTGGTCTTGCATTGTCCTGCATGAAATAACCATACAGCTTTTCGTTGGGTGAAAGTTCTTGAAAAAACGGATGCAGGATATTGTTCACATACTTGTCAGAATTTATTGTTTTGTGAAAAATAATTCGACTAGTCATTTCCCAGATTTCGGCAGCCGAAATTCGTCGAGTGTTCGCAAATGTGTTCAAGAGACGTCAGGCCGCTCTTTTCACAGAGGGGCATCATTTTGAACATTTACTGTAAATAAAGGTACGCTTAGGTTACTCAGATGGCAATGTTTTTTAGACTAATTCAGTGTATGCGCCCGCGACACATTAGAGTCCGAGAATCGGGCGCTGCCATGGCCAGCGGATGCGGTGGCGGCAGCCTAGAGCTGTACCGCGCGATCCTCGGATGCCTGGCAGGCGTCTTTTGTGAGGCCCTCTGTATTAGTCCTCAATATGCAGATGCAGAATTTCGATCAGGTGGTTAAAACAAAGTGGAAGAGATCAGTGTATAAACCTCAGTGAAGCCACATTTTAATATTGAAAATCACCTTCACACTCAAGCAGTCTAACAGCAAAAGGCACATTAATTAAATTTTGTAATTCTGACATATGGATACGTCAAATACCTTAACCCAACTTTTGCTAAGCTTATTCAACAGAGGCTTATACTTTCTCCCAGAAAACTGATAGTCAACCTGATGAAGTTTAATGATGACATAATGAACACATCTCTCTTCCACTTATTTTTTTACCATCGAATCTGCACTTTGAGAACTGAGATAAGCACTATCAGATATGTAGGCTGTGCATGGTCTGTGTGGTTAATAATTACTTTAAGCAAAGACGTTTTGGTACTGTCACCAGAAAACTTAATGAAACAGATGTAATTGAATTAGGTATAATTTCCCTCTTATGTTATTGATACCTTGTTACTTTATTTCTCTCTGATAGCAGTTTAGTTTATTGTAAACATATTTTCATGTGGTTCTCAGTGCTTGAGGTTGGAGGTACCCATTGTCAATGTTCTACTCAACAGACAGATCTGCGTGCAACATCCTTTCTGTAGCCCACACAGCATTAGTGGGAATGCAGCCACAACTATTTTGTAGAACTCTTCCATAATTGTTATTAAAGCTCTGTAATATTTTTTTTTAATTATTTTTCCCTTCTAAAGGGGTGCTCTATATGTCAGCAACTGTTAACATACAACAATGTATGTGTGTTAAAATTTTCGTAAATTCTACACCCATCAAGGCATATGCCACATGACTGTCATCTTTTCACCCTCAGACTAATAGCAATGCCTGTAATTACTTCTATATCTACAGAATTTCCATCCAAGATAACATGCTGCAGCCTCCGTTCAAACAAATTAGCCATTTAGTCAATTCCTTTTTGTACCATGTATGGTAATAGTTTTGTTAATAAATATTGATATTGTACCAAGTCAAATACTTTTCAGAAATCAAGTAACACAGAATCCACATTATTGTCCTGATCCATGGGTAATTAAGATGCCATCTTATAGATGTTGGATTTCCCAGGGCTAATGTTTTCAGAATCCATGCTGGTTAGTATGAAAACCATTCTATTTGAGGTAACTTATAATATTTCAGCTCAGAATATATGCCAATATTCTACAACCTATTGCCAGGAATAAGACTCGATGGTAGTTTTATGGACAATTACTACCTTTCATGGAGACAGATATGAACTGCACTTTTAGTCACTGGATACAGTGTAAGTTTGAAAAATCTACAGTATGATGAAAAGTGTACCTAAACAGTTGCAAACTCTTTACAGAATTTGAAAAGGATTGTGTTGGAACCTAAAACCTTGTTTTGGTTTCAAAACTTTCCCAATGACACTGACACTACGTTTCATCTTTCCAGTGGTATCAAACTAAAAATGGGTAAGTACGAGTTACTTCTGTGTCTTCCTTTTGTAATGAAACAGCAGAAAATTTCTGTTTTGCTCTTTTACCTATATTTCAACTGTCACACTGATTTTTGTATAAATCCAGCAATTCTGTATGTATTATAACACAACATTATTTTATTTTTTATCTTTTATCATAATTACTATTAACAGCTTAAGGTTTATGTTTTATTATTTCATGACAGCCTTGATGCAAACACACAAAAATGATTCTCAGCAGGACATTCTGAACATGACATGAATGCCCACCAATTCAGTATATAAAAAAAAAAAAAACCAACCATTTACATCCTAATAATATTTTAACAGTTTTTGTAATTGAAAATGGCTGCATTTAAAATAACACAGCTGGACAATAGGAAATCAAATTCTGATAACTCATATATGAATGTAGTTTTATTAGATGTCTTTAAAGGGGAGAATTAAGAAATTCATTTTTATCGTATGTGTAATATATATTTATTCCATTTTGAACACACATGCAGCAAATTATTTTCTTTCAACACATACAATGAAACTGCCATATCCAGAGAATAATTACAATTATCAACGACTAGAATTTATTATAAAAATAATTATTCTTGTGCACACAAAATATTGACCTGAATTTTTAAATACTGAATCCTGAACTCTCATTAGCGTTCAGTAGGAATGATGACGCAAGAGCAGTAAAAGAATTTTTTTACTAAACATTACCAATTACAAATCTCCTAATGATGCCCATACATTAAGACATCTACATTTTTAGTCTGTATGCCACCAAACAGTGTGTGGCAACAAGAGATTTTAAAAAATCTCCCTAACATACAATGTGACAAATCAAAAAACAAGATACATAACAAATGACAAACACAACAGCAACAGTTTAAGTAGTGTGGATTTCAATTTGTCTCAAATCTTGCTACCTTAGCAATAAATAACATCAGCTAGGAAACAAAAATATTGTCATGTATAGCAACAAAAAATTTCTTTTCCATTCATTATAGTGTTTAAAAACCTGTAAAAGCTAAAAGCAAGACTATTTTTTAAAAAGTATTTCAAATTTGAAAGGAGTAACTACTATAATTTAGTGACTGTTAAATAAAACGAGTACTGACAAAGAATTATACAAAACCAGAAACAACAAAGTAGTACATAAAAACAAATAGTAATTTAAAAAAAAATCATCATCTACAAATGTGACATAAGTCACAATCAGGCCACATCTATTTGCCTTTTCACAAAATGAATTGTGCGACAGTAAAACAAAACTTATGTTCTTTTTGTGTTTTCCAAACCTATACCACTGTTTCCTTGTGACTAAAACATGTCTTCTTATATCAGCCTGATTATGATTTTGTAACAATGAAGAGTACACACTTAAACTACAGGATTGCAGGAATTTGACACAACAATGTTAAGTGTTTTCACAATCACTAGTGTAAATGCAACATTTATTACAAAAGATCAAAATACCTCTGTGCTCATGGTGCAGGAGAAAGAGAAGTTTAAAGATGAACAGAAACACCTTAAAAATTTGTAGTTACAGAAATTTATCACAGGCTGTGTGATAAAAACCATAGAACTATTTTTGTTTTGCAGCCAAAAGGGTATAATATATTTGTATTTTTAAACAGAAGAGTTTCTAACACACTTGGGTCTTGACAGATACTTCTAGTGGTCACTTAAATAGTGAAGACTGAAAAATTTTCAAAGTTTATTCAAATTATTTGATAATATTTATTAGTGATAACAAAAATTAAAATTTCAATGTTGCATTAAGAAAGTAAAAAAGAGAGAAAGATTACTGTCTCCTCAATGACAAAGTCATGTGTACATGGATCACTTCACTATTCACAGTTTGCACAGCACAATATGATTGGTGACTCTACTTATAGACAACATTTGATGTTCAAACCTTCATACCATACTGACTTGTGCCCATGTCAATTCACATCAATATGGAATACATTCAAGTGTCTGACCTCCATTAGAAAATAACATTGTAAATCTATAATTGCAAACACAAGTGGCAGTGATAAAGAAAGGAATGTGCTAAATATAATTAAACACATGGAGAACACTAAAAACAAAATTTTGTGCTTTTCAAAAAGGAATAGATTATGATCACAGTGATAAAATTGATGGTAGCAAATTGTAACAATTTTTATTTAATTTTCAGACAACAAAAAACTTAAAAATATATCTTACACTGCAAAAAGTGTTACATTAGTCCCACAAAATTTAGCAATAATAAATAAGTTTAAAATATTATTGTTGTATATTTATTAATAAATCCTAGTGGCATTTCCTTTCTGCATAAAGCTGACAATTGTAATTGTCTTATATTGTAAATTGAACTTCATGTAAAATGTTACTTTTTTCACCAAACTTACAACTTCTCCCCTCTATCCCCTACAGATGAACTCAGCGTTTGTAAGGAAATATTCTTCTCCAATAACTTTTAAAAATGTACTGCAAAATTTCAATTTTCCTGTCTAATAATAAACACAGGATCAGAAGGAAACTGTGTTTTTTGTCTATAAATGTACCATTAGATTGTAAGAAATACCTTCATCAATTGATTATTCTATACAACTATGGGGTAATATGACCAGCTCTCTAAAATTAGAGTAATTAAACCCTGAGAGTTCACAGTAACACATAAATACTGTAGCAATTTTCTAAAACAGTTATAAAAATAAATTTCACACACATAAATCAGATCACTCAATTTCAAGAGAGCAACCTATTAAGCAAGTTTGAGTTTGGACTTTTGGTCAGACGCATCTTATTTCTTGGAACGACCAGCGTTGAGATGTGAAGATGCTAGTTATTAAAATTCTGGAACATTTAAAATGTCCCAGCTCGTGCAGACTGAGGCAGCACTGAATTATAAATCCTGGCAACCTGAAAAAAAATGCAAAAAAGTCCAATTTAACTGAAATTTGTGTCAGTTTATGAGCTACATATTACAAAGGGAAACAGCATTCAAAAGCTCGGTTTAGAAAGGCCTAATATTTATTATGGGAAACTGCTATGAAGCTCTTTGTAGTCCATCTTGATTATTAGTGAAATAATTTTTCTACCATAATTCTATTTTGGCTATGTGATATTTCAAAAATTCAAAATGTTCAAATGTTTGTACAACTTATGGGACTTAACTACAGGGTCATCAGTCCCTAAGCTTACAAACTACTTATGAACTAGCTATGACTAAAGACAGCACAAATATCCATGCCCGAGGGGAGATTCGAACCCCCCCCCCCCCCCTGTGATATTTCATTTGTAGGTTTATGACCAATAGGGTCTAGATAATTTTGCATTTTGTGATAAATGTGAATATGGATGCAGATTCTGTTACAAAATTATAAAATGAAAAATTAACTAGTAAGTGCTGTTTCATGATGAATTGTATCCAGATGAAGAGCTTTGTAAGAGATAGCTTGAAATTGCCATCTATTCTGCTTATAAATATAAAAAATGTAAGTAATCGCTGGTTACTGATTTTGCATAGCACCTTGCAAAACCCAATTTGAAATAATACTGTGCATAAGAAAGTCTTTGTAAATGAAAAAAGTACACAGACACAATGACATAGAAGAGTGCTCGATGTCCTGGTCTCGTGTTCATTGTGGGTGGTTGATGGACTGTACAAGCTATAAACTGTGCAATGCAACGTAGTACCCAGCAGTGGAACCCAACATCCTCAGACAAAGGCATATGATTTATTATTTCTGCTACTGTGAAGTGCTATTTTCACAACTAATCCCACAAGCCACCAACACACACATGAAATATAGCATTTAACATGACAATTGTAAGATTATTTTACAGGAGAGAATCTGGCCCATCCTGATTTCAGAGCATGAACTATTAAATACCACTTGAAGTAACTAACCTCAAGGTCTAACCTTTCAGTAAATGAGTGTACCATCAGAAATATAAAATGTACAAAAATGCAAGTCTCACAATGAATTTCTTCCACCCTAAGCAGTTATGAGATCTTCTGGGAAACGAAGACATTTATTTTAGTTAACGTTTAAGGAACCCCTCATTTAACAGATTGTCATAATTTGTTATCTAATTAGTCATCTACCAACATTTATAGCAAGTATAACAATATTATACATCTACATTTATATAGTAAGTATAATGACCTGGCAATCATACCATAATATAATCACAAGAATAAATAAAATCAACTGGCAATTCAAATGTTTCTGAACCTATGAGACTAAATTACTGTGGGCATCGAACGCTAGAGCTACAAACTACAGAAACCTATCCTAAGGACAACACACACACACACACACACACACACACACACACACACACACACACACACACACACACACACACACACATTGCAAATGATTTCTCGAAGTTATTGCAAGATAATCATAACAATAAATTATATTAATATAAAAAATAGAAAACTGATGACTTACGCAAAGGACAGGCTCATCAGCAGAGACAAATAAAAACACACACAACAATCACGATCGTTTGTTATTGCTCTGTTACCTTTCGAAATCTTTTCTGTCTTCTTACTTTGTCCTTCTGTTTAAGTCCTTCCACTTCTGGGATTGGAATGACTCCTTTTCCACTACCTTAAAACCCATATCCTTCCCTTTCTCCTCTCCTTTCTTCCTCTTTTCCTGAAGAAGCGACCAACGGTTGCGAAAGCTTGTATGTGTGTGATTTTATTTGTGTCTGTCGTCGAACCTGTCCTTTGGGTAAGTCATCCGTTTTCTATTTTTTGTATTTGTTTATCCCACAATAATTTATATTCCATTACGTAACTAAAAATAATCGCAGATTAATGATGTACACTCACACATGCAAAAAGTATTTAAAATATTAATTTATTTTGCCATGTAAATGCCAAATCATTATATTTATTGCACAAATAAAGATGTATAATGTTGATATAGTCACTATAAATGTGTAAGAATTTAATCAAATGTTTTTGATATGTTGCGTTTTGCAGCTGTTAAATATAGTAGAAAAGACTGTTTCATATATGCACCAAAGCTGCTTTTATTTGAAATGCTAACTAGTTTCAGGCTTTGCCCATTTTCTTAAGCCACATTCATATATATTTGGTTACTGTTTAGGTCACGCTGTTTGTTGTTTGTCACGCTGACCTAAACAGTAACCAAATATATAAAAATATATATGAGTGTGGCTTAAGAAAATGGGCAAAGCCCGAAACTAGTCAGCATTTCAAATAAGAGCAGCTTTGGTGCATATATGGAAATGTCTTTTCTACAATTGTAAGAATTTGTTATCTACTTAGTTATCTGCCAAGATGTTGAACAGGTGATTCCATGAACACAAACTGAAATAAATGAGTGTTTCCCATGAAATCTCTCAACATTGTATGATGGGAGGAATTTTTTGGGAGACTTTAATTTTTGTACATTTTACATTTTTGATGGGATTTCATTTCTTTTTCTAGGTAGTCCTATTTTCACCTTGGGTAATAGTTTTTATATGTCAACCATGGATTTTCTTGAAACCCATTACCTGTCTCTTTTATCTTAGAGGATTTAATGTAATGATACTTGGAAAGTCTGAAAAATTGATTGCCTATATTGTTAATGTTCAATCCTTCAATCTTGTTTATGTACTTCGAACTGTGGTGGATAACTACAAAAATATAATACTTCGCATCAGTTTGTGAACTTCGGTGTATTCTGAAGTTGTGGATAATGTATAGATTCCTGTACAATTGAAAGTAGTAGTAGTAAAAGTAGTAGTAATTTTGCAAGGTAGTTATTGAATGATCAGTTTATTTCATACAACAGTTGGCAACAGAAAATTACTCACTTTAGTTCATAAAAAGAAGCTACACAATTGTATAGTATAACAATGGTTATATATAATTGACTAAGCTTGGTCCTATATATATATATTTTATTTTTGTATTTTCAGTATCAACCTTTACATCTTGTTCAAATACCGACAGAACCACTAAGCTGTCTTTGTCTTAACATAATTTTTGCTCCTATTTTAATAACTATATTCTTTCCTAGCCCTGCTGTCAGGGAGGTAATTTCAACTTTTCTGATACAGTCACAGGCCCTTTTTGTGGGGTACTTGGTGACAATCTATGCTACCTACAACTCTAAATTTTATTTCTGGATAAGGAAGAGAATTAAGCACTGCATTGTATAATTGTTGACATACGTTTCCTGCAGGTAATATACAAACTGAGTAGTCAGGAAGTTTTGAGAGATATTCAGTAATTTCTAGTAGTTTTCTTTCATTGGAATGAGAATTAAGGGTCATTAATCTAGTCATGAGTGAATCACGATCTTTTGTGTAATCATATGTAATCTTATTATGTTTAGGATTTCCACAAAGTCCAGGTCATTGAGATGTCTCATGTTTATGTTCAGTTAATTATAGTTACACAGATTCATCCAGAGACTGTGCATACTTAAATAATACGATGGGTAGTGCCCATGTTCCCCGTGTCGCAATTACATAGAATATAAGAACACCATTGGGCAGTAGGCAGACACTATCTAAATATGAAATTTGATGTTTGTACATTTGCTAGAAGTACCTTAGAGTTTTTACTATCAGTGAGTGAGTAAGTGAATGACAAAAGTAGTGATTTTTGATTGTCAATATTTTGTAAACTATATCGTACAGAATAGTACAATTTGGACAGGGCACTAGCTTGATCCCAGAAAATTCAGGCTTCTAGCTTTATCCACAATGAAGATACAGGAATGAGGTTGAAAATGCCAAGAATGGCTTCAAAAAACTAATGGTACCACTGTGCGTGTCTTTTGTCTATGTATTGAAGCTTATGTAACAGATCCAGAGCCTATTACACTATTCCAGGAGAATATAGGCTGAAAATTTTTAAATAAATAGAAAATTGTACAATGACATCTAAGTGATGTTTTTTCTCAGCTGGAATTCTAGTACCACATGTGGCCACATCACCCGCTGGTGTCAGTTGCCTGTCACTTTTCAAAAGGCGGTCGCTGTACAAGTGTTTAAGCTTGACCTTAAACAATTTATTGAAACAGAAAACAAATGGTTGATGAATTGACATCATCCCACATGGATGGCACACAATTACAACTTTTTTCCCATTTAATAAATAACTTTCTTCTTGACATCCTAGTGCTTCATTACAGTTCACATACCCCAGCACTTTACAAAATTCGACGAAACAGTACGTGAAATCAGAATGAGGCAACTCATGGAAGAATCCTAAAGCCTTATGTATTGTTGGTATTTACGTAAAGAAATTTATGTTTGTTGCTACTAATATTTCACAGGCTGCTACATTTTATATTTGCGCCTGCAAAGCAAGCCTGTGTAGCACTGTTTATGTTCAAATGTTTGTTAAGCTTATGGGACTTAACTACGGGGTCATCAGTCCCTAAACTTACAAACTACTTATGAACTACTTACAAACTAGGACGGCACAAATATCCATGCCCGAGGGGGGATTCGAACCCCCGACCGTAGTGGCCGTGCTGACCGTGACTGGAGCGCCTCAGCCACCTCGGCCGGCCACACTGTTTATATTAGATGGAAAAGTTACTTGTGGTGGCTCCTAGCGCCATTTTTCAGAACTTCATTTGCTTTGTACTCTATTTAAATCACAGGCAGTTTTTGGCTTAAAAAAAAAAATATATATATGGGGCTCAGATTCGGTTAAATACGCTAGATTGTTTTCACAATAGCCATGCAACTGCGTAATAAATTTCGCAGTGGTTTCACTTTAATAAATTCAAAGTAAGATTTTTTTGTTTTATGTCATGTCTCTCAGCAGATCTATGGAAAATAAACTAAATAACGCAGACAAACAAAAGCACACTGTTATGCAAAGCAAAGTACAACATTCGTAACTGAAGGTTTCCATATAACACTTTGGATTCGGATTCAGTAGTATTTGGCCATTATGCATTGAATCTCGAATCCGAAGCCAGTGTGCTGCATTCGGTGAATAATGGATTCGGCCGAACCACTCGAACACAATACTAGTCCTTAGTCTATCACTCGCTAATGATTGGAATGTGCCAGTGAGACAGTGAGCTGATAATTCCAGAGTTATAAAAAAATCCTTGTATTTACAACAAAAAGTACTATAACTAGTAATTTTAAGAGAAAATTGAACTGGAAGGAGAAAACATTTATAACTGTGAAAATTATAAAAGTGTTATAGTTATGATTTAACACACATTTACCTTTTCATACTGCAGTTAGGAAAACCATTTAAGATTCAATTCGTACAGACGTTTTGACAAGGCACTGATCTACGACTAGAACAGAAATAGTCTGCCAAATGCTCTATGGTGAATTTTTTGTTTGTAGTGCCCCTTGTTCCACAAACAGAAATATTTGTTGATAGAACTAAAGGTGCCCTCAGAATTGTAACGTCAACAACCCTCTCATAATTGTCAATTACACACATTTTTATTATAATAGCAACAAATTCAACATTCAATGTATCAGCCAGTGTGGAATCTACCATTTATTTGCTAAAATGCTAAATGGGTATTCACAACAAAGCAGTAGTTCTTCCTGCTCTACATGGTCAACACATATACACCTCTGATCTAATTTGCAACACCGCGCATGTGGGTTTAACGTAAGAGGTTAAAAGGCTAATGTTTTTTCTGGTTGTGTGTGTGTGTGTGTGTGTGTGTGTGTGTGTGTGTGTGTGTGTGTGTAATAAGTGAAAAATGTGAAATAATCATTTCATTTCAATGATAGATGTTACAAAATTCTATTTATGTACATCTTGTGAAATTATCATAACTGTAAAATGCTAGTGGAGCAGGAAAACTTTATTGTGGCACTCAAAAAACTCTTTATGCCTGTAAACTTATAGGTGTAATCAGTATGTAAAATCCTTAATAACAATTTTTACATTTCAAAACTACAAAATTATTTACCATTACCTTTTGAGACCTGTAGAGGAAGACCAATACTGATCCAAACATTTTGCATGTCTGCCACTAGACGATTCATCATTTCATGAGTATGATGGGGAGTTGGAGCAAGTCTTAATTTCTCCTGCCCTTTGGGAACAGTAGGATAATTGATACTCTGAACATAGTGACCAAACCTTCGTATCAACTCATCCGATAACTGACTGCAGCTAATTGGATCACCAACCTGAAATTCAACTTTATGTTGTTATTTTCACTGGCAAGAAGTATGAATGGGAATTCACACACATGGCAGCAACTCTATCAAATCAATGTGACAACTTCACATTGGTCAATTCTGTACCACTGTTTAGAGTAAAATATTAACGAAAATGTACCTACCTTTATAGGAATGATATGGGAAGGTGTGGGTTCTACTGGAAAACCAGCAGCAATCAATTTCTCACGTAAATACTGAACATTTTGTTGGTGTTGAGCACGCAACGCTCTACCTTCTGGTGAACGAAGGATTTGCACTGCAGCACAACTTCCGGATAACACAGTAGGTGGCAAAGATGTTGTAAAGATAAATCCTGCTGCATAGCTCCTTATCATATCCACAAGATTTGCTGAGCCAGCAATGTAGCCCCCAACATTTCCAAAAGCTTTCCCTAAAAAGAGGAATTAAACAGTAATGTTCATTCTTAAAACATAAAACACATCTTAATTATGAACATATCATGTTCAATGTTCTTCATTTGCATACACCCTAAAGCAGGGCTGGTCAAACGCTGCACAATATGCAGAAGTGAGGAAGTGCCGCACAGGTGAGGCAGCGAGCAACAATGGCATCTGTTATTGGAGACATGTACATAATGAACAGTGATGGCTCCACTTCCCGATTTATGAGGTACAAGCAAGAGTGCAACACACCCAGTCTTGTTTAGCCCTGGTGATCAAAGCCACACACTACACGAGAGTAAACGGCTGTGACATGTACACCGTGCACTAGTACAGAATTTCTGGCCAGCCCTGCCCTGCAACATGTTGTAGGTGCACATTTACTCTATTTTAGCAAAATTCTGGAGTTAAGCACAGTATTATAATAACCATTTATAAGATAATTTTGTGAACTAAGGTGGAATGTTATAATTCAGGAGTAAAAGCCAAGCATCTCAAAATAGTAGAAGCACTGAGACATCTACCCCCCCCCCCCTCTCTCTCTCTCTCTCTCTCTCTCTCTCTCTCTCTCTCTCTCTCTCTCTCTCTGTGTGTGTGTGTGTGTGTGTGTGTGTGTGTGTGTGGTGTGTGTGGGGGGGGGGTGCGGGTTGGGGTGGGGAGCGTGCGGGTTGGGTGGGGAGCATATTAGATTTGTTGGATTTGTCTCTGCCCTGAATAGCAGAATAACTAATAAAACATTGGTAACACAGAAAAATTATTCATTCATGTTATTTCTCAAGTCAATATCTGTTTTATTTCTGAACACAAATTAATTTTAGAAAGATGAACGAGTTTTTATTGTTTGAAAAAATTTCAATTTGCACTAAAACTTACTCTTTCTGAACATTGTAAAATGAAAGATACCACATGTGTTTGCCACCACACATTTAGATACAGATCATTCCATATACAACATTATTATTGTTTTCATTTAATGTTCTCTGCAATTTGTTTTGAATCAAGCATATAAAGGTTACTGGCCAGTTTGTTTGTATTGTATGAGTGTTATTAACAAACCTTATTGTGCGAGTATTATTATTAGAATAAGCCCCAAAGTGACGCCTAATCTTTCACAACATAGGCATAATGCAATTAAGTTTAGAAACATTGTGAACCAATTCACTGAAGAATAACAAGAAACCACACAAGAAGAGTTCCACAGTAGTATTGCTCGACTTCGTACTTCTCAAACACAAGTGCAAAGAGAGAGAGAACCTGTGAAATGGCTTGGCTGGCAACCAAGCAAAATAAACAGCTTCGTTAAAGCAAATATTTTGCTGACATGCCACTGATATACTTTATTTTTATACTTTTGAATGATTTCATATTTTCTTTATATTTTACAAATGAAGTGTAGACTTAATCCATTTTGTTATGTTGATAAAATCCTTGATCAGGTCTAGATAAAAATTACCACGGTACTCCTTGACTGACTGGTGGTACAACGTTCACCAGGTCCGTTTGATATAAATGTGCAGACCAAGAAAATAAGGCTTCAAGCTTTATAAGACAAATTCTTTTGCTCTTGTAAATAAACCCAAGTTTTGGTCTTTTGAGTTAATAACTGGACATACCATATGCCACTTTCATTGACTACGACCATTTCTAAATAAACTTGTGTGACAAAAAATTTTCACTCCAAGAGAAACCACTACAAGCATCATTTAACACCACATAATTGCATCTCTGAACTTTGGAACTGCCTGGATTCTATTATGAGGCAAGTCCACAATGAAGTGCAGATATGTTTGATTTAGTCACTCGCTGAGGATTTGATCATGCAGTCTGACCAAATTACTGGTATGCTGACCTCAGAGTTTTACCCGCTGTTACAAACCCTCTACAGATTTTCTATGGGGTTCAAGTAAAGCAATTCTGCACGCCAATCTAGAGTTTTATTGTCTCAGTTTTTTCCCCAAATATTTTGGATGCTGCATTTATTCCAACTGTCACAGCTCAAGGATGTCAACATACAAAAGGAATCAAGGTGTGAAATGTTAGTGATTATATTGACAATAAATACACAGAACATTATGCATCAAAAAGATATGTGGCTATTGGTGATTCAAAGAACAAATTCTAGCACTACAATTAAAAAAAAATGCTTTTTATAAGTTTTTGGTCAGTGTGATTCAGAAAATAGTTAATTTTTTCTCACATTCCATATTATGGAAAGACAGCTACAGAAATTGTAATTTGTCCTAATTTACCTTTTGCAACCCAAATAGTGATCTATTTGGTTCAGAAATTTCATCTAACAAGTATACCATATTTACCCAAATGTAAGCTGCAGTTATTTCCCGATTTTTGCGGACCAAAAATGCACCTGCGGCTTATATTCAGATACAACACCTACTGAAGTTCTGAAAAACACCACTAGATGCCACCGGAAATGTTATTTTTCCACAATAGCCATTGTTTTAGTGTTTTGTTTCTTTTTTTAAATCAAGTAATAAATGAGGGGGAAAAATCTGACCTGGGCAAGGGCAATTTCCAAGAATGTTTGCCTATCAAATGTGCTGGCTAAACAAAAACAAAAGAAAAAACCACTGTTTTAAATCAACCATGCTCCTGTTGTTGCACAAGTTATGAACAGTGTTTACTATGGTGTCGCAGGAATGTGTTAAATATTTTTAACTCGTGCATAGTAATGACTGACAATACTGTTGTTTGTGCCACCGATTCTTTGAAATGGAGGAATGCTGTTTCTCCATTGTACACTTTTTGGAGTTCAGTCCAATTTTGTCAGAAATTTACGTTAGTTCCAGATGACAAGAGAAGACTGCTGCAGTTACTTCTGCGAAACTTCACAAGAAATGTTCGAATAGTGAGATTTCACTACCATTAGTGTGTGTGTGTGTGTGTGTGTGTGTGTGTGTGTGTGTGTGTGTGTGTGTGTGTGTGGGCACGCGCGCGCGCGCGCGCGCAAATCATTGGAAGAGGACAAAAGTTCAAAAATATATCTGGTTTGACTGCTCAAAATTGTGTATTGAGAAAAGCATAGTTCTAGTTTCGCCTCTATCCCAGTTAGAGAAGATAATTACTACTTCCTGTAGCATTCACTACAAGTGATCTAGCTCAAAACAACACTGTTGAATGAATGAAGTAAGAAAAACGACTTTCGATAACTTTGAAAATGTGTGACATAGCATGGGGGCAGCCTCCAAACAATATATATTGAAGCAGTTTTTTTTGTCATTACTTTAGTGATCACTGTAAACATTGTTCAAAGCTCGTGCAACAGTAGTATAGTTACAATCGTATGTTTAATATATTGGGTTCGCACATTCAATAGGCAAACATTCTCGAAAATTAGGCCTACAGCAATCTGTGTTGTGCCGGTTCTAGCAGCACAAATCACGTCGATAGTCGGCACAGTGCAGTGTATGTATTGCAGTAAGGTAGCCTGTGAAACACCATTCCCATATAATGTGTGTGTATATTCGAAATATTTCCATAGATATCATGAATTCTCACTGCTGACAGTGTTTGTGATTTAAAATAATTCTAAATGCCCCACAAATAAGTGAGAGGTAGGGGCCAAATTTAGTTCAAAGTGCAGCTTGCAATTGGGTAAAACACTCCCCCACCCCCTCCCATGTTATTTCTGGGGTGCAGTTTACATTCAGAGTCAGCTTAAATTTGGGTAAATATGGCAGCTATGCCTTCTACGAAGGATTTTCCTTGTTATTTGTAGAAGACAAAACTTGCTAAACATGAGTTATATGCCTATCAAAATAAGATGAAAAATGTGTGTGTCTTTCATTCATGACAAGATGCTAGTGACTGTTGAGTACATTCTTTGGTCCTCAAACCATGTCGATCAAGGGGTACAGAAATGAAACAGCCAGTGCAATTCCTGAAACCTACACATATTCTGGACTACATGAAGTTTATGGGAGGAATGGACTTGGCTGATAAGTATTGTGGCTGCTATGGTTTTACATGACGGCCATAGACGTGGTGGAAAAAATTGTTCTTCACACAGATTGAAGTTGCAATTATGAACATTTATGTTCCTTACTCAATGCCATTTATGTAATCTGGAGAACAGCTGAAACACCATCCTTCCTACAGAAGAAATCAGACAACTTGTGAGCCGGGTGTGAGGGATATATATAACCACGAATGTAGTTTCAAAAACTAATGTACAAGAAAATAAATTTATCAAGTGACCTAATACTGCATTTTAAACAGTAGCATAAGAAACTTATGTCTAACCCCTAACCGTGGAAAGTAAATAGGAATTGAAGGGAATGTAGTGAAAATAAAATCTGGATTATAAAAGATTTAAATAAATGTACTTGTTCATATTTGTGGTCACCTCAGTCACTGAGCCAAATGTCCGCCTCCGTAGTCCAGTGGACAGCGTGGTTGGTTGCCACGCAGGGGGCCCGGGTTCGATTCCCGGTCGGGTAGGAGATTTTCTCCACTCGGGGACTGGGTGTTGTGTCGTCCTCATCATCATTCCATCATCATTGACATGCAAGTCGCCGAAGTGGCGCCAGATAAAGAGACTTGCACCAGGCAGGCTGAACACGACCCCAGTTGGGGTCTAACGGTCATAAATGCCACACGTTCATCATCACTGAGCCAAATTCATGTTACGAAATATACCTGCAGAACATCACAGACCCATCTCAAACACATTCAGAACAAAATGCTTCACGAGGCCTTTAGTGTACTTAATGACTTACATCATTTGAATAAAGAGAAACGCATGTGACCACATTACGTTCTGTCCACATACAGCTTCATTTGCAAACTCATCTTTCTGCCCAATACTACTTGGAAATATCAATTACTGTGCATATCTAAATAATTCACTGGTAAAAAGCTAGGTACGAATGAGTTCATCAGCACACCACAACATGGTCACTTGCCAAAATATTGTGCCTATTGGGCAATGGCACCCGGCAGATTATCAGCAAATTATTTCATTATGAAGTACGCCAGGAGAAGCTGAAGTACCACATGGCGCATTTAGTTTTTTGCCAGTTTTTAGGAGTGAAATCTTGAAGACTATGTACAACACTTTGCCTTCTTATGCAGCTGTCAGGCCAATTAATATGGCTGATAACTTCTTTTTATTCTACAAGCCAATGTCTGTGAAAGATATTAGGAGGGATATTAGCTGCTGTTAAGTCTAAATGCTACTTGTTTAACAGGTATATTTTCTTATATACATGTGGCATCTATTCCAAAAGAACAGACATCACTTCTGATCCTGCAGTTGTTATTGTTTTCATATTCACAGAATATATGACTTCAACTGCGAATGGGCAAAGCTGAAAATGTGTACCCAGACTGGATTCCAACCCGGGTCTCCTGCTTTCTAGGCAGTTGCACTGACCCCTACACCACTGGGGACACAGTGATCACCCCACCTGCAAGGACTACCTAAGCACATCTCCTGTCAGACACAAATTTCCAGCTTTACCCTGCCCACAGTACTCAAACTCGTAGTCACTATGTACTAATTCCATAAGAGTAAGGGCTTCAAACTTGCCCACACCTCCCCACTAACGAAACGATCATTACCATTTATGTAATACGACAGAAAATAAAGAACTGTAGGTAGAACTTTAAGTAAGACATAGTAAAGCAAATTCTGCTTATACACTGCCAGAAAAAAGTATATCATTTTAGGTTTCCAATTCACTCATGATTTATTTTCAGGACAGTGCATCTGCAGTACATGATATGAACAGTTTTACAGATCAATAACTCAAGTGGTTCTGAAGTACCAGGAGTCAAACCATGCTGAAACATTCATAGTAGTAATCCATCAATCATACTGTGGTGTCGCACAAGTCTAAAGTGCGCGCAAACCTACTTTTTTTCGCCCAACTTTGCCCCAAATTTTCTATATGAAAATTGCTCAGAAATGCTGTTCGTAATATTTTACTTGAAAGAGCTCTAAAAGTTGTATAAGATGGCCAAGTTTTGTTTCTTTCATGCAAATACTCCCAGAGATATATCATCTCAAAGTTGCTGAAAATTCAAGGACGCACTATTGGAAGCTGTGCTATGGTCTTAAACAAGTGACTGTATCTCCGGAAGTATTGACTTTCTGAAACTGAAACTTTACCAGTGTTCATTGAGAACATGTGTGATTGTTCATACAAAATTTCATCAAAATCCATGTGGGTCATGTGGGAACTTTTCTCGATATTAGACCACATGGCACGGAATGGCCCTATTACGTGGAGTGGCACAGATACTCCCCCCCCCCCCTTTCCAACTCATGTAGAGGCTGTAGCAGCCGTTGGTGTGACAAAGATTGTGCTCGCTTATGTGTTTGTCTTCAATGCATGGAAGTATCCATTCTGAATGTTACCAAATGCGATACTGTTAATCTGTCTTGTGAGCATACAGCATGAGCACAAAAGATTCAGATTTAAGTGTGCCTTTTTTTAATCTCAATGACAAGATTTGTATTTTTAAGTCTAATGAGAAAGTACTGTGCTTGCTTAATATACCACTCTAACATAAATATCAAAGCATCAACCATGTGCCATCACTACTAAAACATTCAATAACACACAAGAGGATTGTTGGATTGGACAGAAGCTAACATATTACTAAATTAAAATGAGAACTGCCACAATCTGAAGAGGCAAGCTCTGTTTACACTGTTCATTCTAAAAGAAAATTAAAGATGTATCTTTTTCAAATTTTACTCATATCTATAGAAACTTGTGCAATTTCTCTTTAGATGTTTTTGTTACGCTACAATTTCTCGATGAGTGCAAGAAATTGGTACAATACATGAAATTTCATAGAGTACTTGATTGCCCCCAATGAGAGCAATGAGCATCACAGCGTAGCTCAACTTCCATCAAGCAAGGTCGTGCAATGGTAACACACTGGACTCTCATTTGGGGGGACGGTGGTTCAAATCCACCTCTAGCCATCCAGCTTTAGGTTTTCTGTGATTTCTCTAAATCACTACAGGCAAATGCTGGGATGATTCCTTTGAAAGGGCATGTCCAATTTCCTTCACAATAATTATCCAAACAATGTGAGCTTGAGCTCCACCTCTAATGACCATGCTGCTGTTAAAAATCTAATCTTCCTTACTTCCTTCCTATACTTTCAATTTTTGTGAAGGGAGTAGAGGTGTTGAAAAAAGATTTTACTGTTACCAAGGTACTGACGGATGTTACTTTTTTGAAAAGTACCACAACTGGGGAAAACATTTTCCTGGCTGTAGAGGTGCTTTTGAATGGTATGTAGCTGTTACTCAAGTACTTATACAGCACTGCAATTGATGGAGTCTTTGAAATGTTGTCAGAAGGGGTAGTTTTTGTAGGGCATATGAAAATGTGCACAGCCGAGCTTTCATCAATTTTTGCAAAACACTGCCTTTTACATTAAGAATAGCTATGAGCTAAAGTTTTGCACTGTTTTGGTCCTTCATGGATAAATGTTTAAAAATTGTAAATTATTGTAGAAAGCATTGGTAATTTAAATGCTTTTTGAAGGCTCTTGAATCAATGCAGAAAGACATTTTTTATTGTGATGCATCATAGTTAAGTTGCTCAAAATTACTGTCAATCTCTTCTGATTTGAGACAAATAGCTGTGTTCACTGATATGAAAGGTTCTCCATAGTCGGATGATGAGCAATGAATGGCTGACCTCATCTTTATGACGGACATCATGGGGTATTTACATATTTATTTTTATTTGTATATTTAGTTTTACAGTAGTGTATAACCTCAAACTCCCACACCATTTTTCATTGTCAGTTCAGTTTGCTTTCAATGGAGTTTGGTAAACACCAGTTAAATTTAGTAAAGACACAAAAAAGTAATTCAACATACCCAGAGTTCCTGAGATAATATCCATATTATCCAGCTGCCCATCCCGCTCTCCAATGCCAGCACCATTGTGTCCATACAGACCTACAGCATGGACTTCGTCTACAAACGTAATTGCTCCATATTTGTGTGCAACATAGCAGATTTCTTCTAATGGACAGACTGCCCCTGTCATTGAATGAACAGTCTCAAATGCAACAATTTTTGGAATAGAGACTGGTAACTTGGATAAAAGTTCCTCCAAATGCTTTACATCATTGTGACGGAAAATATGTTTGGGCACATGGCTGTTGCGGATTCCATGAATCATTGAAGCATGATTTCCTGCATCAGAAAATATATGACAACCTGAAAAGAAAGACAATAGTTCATCAAATATCATATACATTTAGGAAAACAACAAGCAGATGAAAGGTAAATATTAAACATTCTCAAATCTAGAAAGATTTTCTAAATTTTCCACCACCTTAATGTCCACATTGCATTATTAATATAGAACATTTTGCTGTATGTCATCTTGAAACTGTAACATTGGCTGTAAATATCAGCAGCACAACATCCATTTTTTGTATTATGTTGTAAAACAAAAACACTGGTTATAAAATAAATGAGATGAGATGAGTGATGTAGTTTAACATGGGTCACTACATTCCTTAAGCTCGACTCAAGATAGTCAGTTTATTTTTGGGAGAATTATTAAGCAACCTGAGACTACAAATTGCCCGGGGAATTCTGTGCAGATGCACAGTAGTCGAGTATGTAGAGAAATCATAGAGAAGCTCTGGTCCAAAGCAGAGTCAGCTAGATAAATATTTTGTGTTTCGAAGTTTTGTGCTAAACATATTATTAAGTTGCTTCACTTCTTACGTCAAGATGAGACAGACTTGTACTAATGAAAATACAGTATTAGTTTGTAAGCAAATGTGTAATAAATATCTGGAAATGGAAAATTTGTGTCTATGAAATTTGTTCAGTAGCAACTGCTGAATTAAGTTTACTTATTCACTAAAGTTGAACTGCATCAGAATTCTGAAGCTTAAATTTCTACATCTACATATATACTCCGTAATGCAATGTAAAGTGTGTGGCGGAGGGTACACTGTATCACTACTAAGCATTTTCTTTCCTATTCCACTCTCAAACAGAGTGGAAGGGGGGGGGTGTCTACCTGCCTCCGTACAAGCCCTAATTTCTCTGATCTTGTATTTGTGATCACTACACGCAATGTAAGTAGGTGATGGAAGATCGTTCTACGCTCGGCTTTAAATTTCCCCAACATAATTTTTTGAAAAGAATTTCTTCTTTCCTCCAGCAATTCCCATTTGAGTTTCCAGAGCATTTCCACAACACTCGCGCATTGGTCGAACGTACAAGTAGTGAATCTAGCTGCTCGCCTCTGAATTGCTTCCATGTCTTCCTTTAAGCTGATCTGCTGTGGGTCCCAAACACTATCAATACTCAAGCATTTTATATACGGTCTCCCTTACAGATGAAGTACATCTTCCCAAAATTCTCGCAATAAAACAAAGTTGGCTGTCTGCCTCACTCACAACTGTCCTTAATGTTTGATGTTCATTCCATTTCATATCCCTCTGCAATGTTACGCCTAAATATTTGAACGACGTGACTGCATCAAGAAGCTCACTACTAATGCTGTATTCTAATATTATGGGATTGTCTTCCCTACTCATGCGCATCATCTTACATTTTTCTACATCAAGAGCTAGCTGCCATTCTTCACACCAAATAGAAATTTTGTCCAAGTCATTCTGTATGCTATTACAGTCAATAAAAGACGACAGCCTCCCATACGCCACAGCATCATTAATAAACATCCGCAAATTACAAGTTACTCTGTCCATAAGAACATTTATATAGATAGAAAATAATAGCGGTCCTATCACACTCCCCTGTGGTACGCCTGACGATACACTCACCAAGAGTTTACCCTTAATTGGAAATGTTTGTAAATATAAGGGACGTAACTGCTGTAGTTATCAGTCCATACACTTACTAACTACTTAACCTGATTTATGCTAAGGACAAGTCTCTCTCTCTCTCTCTCTCTCTCTCTCTCTCTCTCTCTCTCTCTCTCTATCTCTTACGCTCACACACACACACACACACACACACACACACACACACACACACACAAAGGGAGGACTCAAACCTCCGACAGTGAGCAACCCATGCTCCACAGCAAGGGCCTTAGAGTATTTAGTCACTCGACTGTGGCACCCTTAATTGTAAACGGACTATCCGGTTCCAAACAAGAAGGGAAAACAATATAATTCTACCTCAAAACTTAAGAAGATTATTTATTATTTAAATGAAGTGTGGTGTCTCAATGGAAACACACAGCCAAGACACTACAAGCTCTGAGTCAAATTGCACCCGAATAGGTCCCTGTGTATGCAGTTTCCACAAACACGTGAATAACGACTGTTAAAAATGATAAGATCTTATAACGACAATCAGTCTCTCACATAAAATACTGGTTAAGTAGATTTATGAGGTACACTGTACTGCAAAAAGTAATACAGTCTAACAGAGTTTATGTTTTCCACAATTTCACACCATAACTTCAAAGCCCCTGTGCAAACTGCGTAATATCAATGTTAAAAATTCCACAATTTTATGGTTCTTCCCTGTAAGGTTTATCTTGATTATACTTCTTACTGAACATCTTGATTTCGTCCTTTTCTTTTCTATTAGTATTCAATGTCACTGATCAAGTTACAAGTGACACAAAAGACAGGCTTTGCACTACTGACAGTGATGGGAAATTAACAGAAACCGTTCTTAACTCCAGTTAATCAGCGTATGCACACTATAAAGGGATAATTCTCACATGCACACAAAGGGATACCATAGTAAGCTTTCCAAACATCACACTTGATTTGATTGCATCTTTTGCTTTATTTCAGTTTACCAGCAGGGAAAAACTGTCAATAATTAGTCGTCGAGATTGTCGGATCAGAAAATTACTGGTTATGAACTTAGCTAAATGATAAAAGAAATGCAGAAATGTAAAGCCACTATTCTCTTTAACGCAGATTAATTTTGAATTACAATTTGTAATCCAAAAGAAAAAAATGTTCGCAACAATCCATAGTATTTCTGACATCAATTTTTTATTAAATTAATTGTTGTTATGTAGCTTTCTACATCTACATCTACATACATACTCCGCAATTCACCGTAAGGTGCGTGGCGGAGGGTACACTGTACCACTACTAGGCATTTCCTTTCCTATTCCACTCCCAAATTGAACGAGGAAAAAAAGAATGCCTATATGCCTCCGTACGAGCCCTAATTTCTCTTATCTTGTCTTTGTGATCTTTACGCGAAATGTAAGTAGGCGGCAGCAAGATCGTACTACACTCAGCTTCAAATTCCGGCCCTCTAAATTTACTCAACAGAAATTCACGAAAAGAACGTTGTCTTTCTTCCAGTGATCTCCAATTGAGTTGCCGGAGCATTTCCGTGACACTCGCGCATTGGTCGAACCTACCGGTAACAAATCTAGCTGCTCGCCTCTGAATCGCCTCTATGTCTTCCTTCAAACCGATCTGCTGCGGGTCGCAAATACTTGAGCAATACTCAAGACATGGTCGTACAAGCGTTTTATATGCGGTCTCCTTTACAGGTGAAGTACATCTTCCCAAAATTCTCCCAATAAACCGAAGTCGGCTGTCTGGCTTACTCACAACTGTCTTTACATGCTCGTTCCATTTCATATCGCTCTGCAATGTTACGCCTAGATATTTGAATGACGCGACCGCATCAAGAAGCTCACTACTGATGCTGTATTCGAACATTATAGGATTGTTTTTTCTACTCATGCGCATCACCTTACATTTTTCTACATTGAGAGCTAGCTGCCATTCTTCGCACCAACTAGAAATTTTGTCTAAGTCAACCTGTATGCTATTACAGTCAGTTACAGACGACACCCTCCCATACACCACAGCATCATCAGCAAACAGCCGCAAATTACAACTTACTCTGTCCATCAGATCATTTATATAGATAGAAAATAGTAGCGGTCCTATCACACTCCCCTGGTGCACGCCTGACGATACACTCGTCTCTGATGAACACTCGCCGTCGAGAACAACGTACTGCGTTCTATTACTTAGGAAGTCTTCCAGCCAGTCACAAGTCTGTGAACCTATTCCATAAGCTCGTATCTTCGTTAGCAGTCTGCAGTGTGACACCGCGTCGAACGCCTTTTTGAAGTCGAGAAAAACACAATCCGCCTGTTGCCCTTCGTCCATGGCTTGCGAGATGTCATGTTAGAAAAGGGCAAGCTGAGTTTCACATGAACGATGAACTTTGACAAGAACAGTCAAATTTATAAATTTTCAATTCACAATCTGATAGTAATTTTGCAGAATATTATTCTTAATTAATAATTATTTCTGCAACACTTAATTGTTTAAAAACAAAAAGAAAGTAAAGAAGAATTTTACTGGTTGTCAGAATGCCATTCATGACTGGTCATCTTCACCTTCTGTCATTCATGGTGCCCCTACCAACATCTAAACGTCAAACAACAGCCACTGATATGTAAACTGCATCTTAACTTATGAGTTAAATATAGTGCTAATGATTGACCAGTGTCCTAAACATTTCAAACACCTTTTCTGAGGAATGTCGACATTTTTTTCCTCCTAATTGCACAAGTCATCTACAGCCTCTAGACCTGAGCAAGATAAATGTTGTTACAGCCAGATATAGGGTATCAGTTGATTGAAGATCAATTTCTTTCCTCGAGATGAGGTTTGTGACGAGGCATAACATTACGCTGGCTATGCACATGTTTGTTGCTGCTTGGCATTGTGTATCACAAAAGACTGAATTTAATTGTTTTGCAAAGACTGGTTGTGGTGTATCTGTTTCTGGTGAGGACACTGTCCCACATGAATGTCGTAGAATCACAAATATTCCTGAAAATATTCCAGTACTTTGCTTATTATTATTATTATTATTATTATTATTATCATCATCATCATCATTTTTGACTGCCACACCACTTTTACATGTAAAAGTGTAGTGAAGGAGTGCTGTAAGGTAAGAGGAGATGGTCCTGATTAATATCAGTCTGATGTACCAACTTTTGGATCTGTAGTCAGCTACTTTCCTTTTTTAAAGTAGAAGTGTCAATAGGGTCTAAAATCAAACAACCACACAGAGTGATAATTTCTGTCATTACAGTGTACTGGAAAAACAGAACAGTCAATTCTTTTTGATTTAATGAGAAATATTTTTTTTCTGCAGAAAATGAGATATGTATGTGATGATATATTGAAATTTGAAGCAGATTATTGGTATGTTCGTAATTAAATAGTTCCTATAACAGCTATATATGCTTGAATTATGTCTCTGAGTCACTCCTCCTGTGTACTTAGGCAAAACCCCCATTTAAGGAAAACCGCTACAGTATTTAAGGTATAAATATTTCAGTCTCCTGAGATTTATTAAAAAGGGGTTTTAATGTATGTGGCAACATTGTAGTCCGACACGACAAATGTAAACTAGCAAGTCAACATCCTGTTTGACAGTTAAACTGCAGTTCATGCCTACACAACTGGCGCTTTATGTGTAGATGTTGGCAATGGCGGGATGAATGAGGGGAGGTGAAGGCTTTGTTAACAAGTCGGCATGGCGGACGTAAATATTGTTACGATCAACATATTGCAGTATCGCGATTTATTTGCAGAAAAATTATTGACTGCAGTTTTGTCAGAGAAGAAATCTCTGAAGAAATTAAAGAAAAGTACATCAACAACCATTAACTACACAAATGTAATATTTTGTTTCAATTACATAGTTTTTGCTGTAAAGGCTTTTAATTGACAAAAAAAATCAATTACGGAATAAAAGTGGTCAATTTACATTATGTAAAACCAACTGTTACACCCACGTAGTGACTGGTTCACAACATATTTTTCTGATTCACAGTCTTGTAGCAATGACTACCTCCAGCTCCCGCACTCATCGCACCATTACCACCATCTGTACATCAAGCACCAGTTACACATTCATAACTGCAATTTAACCCATTTCACTCTCTCTTCCATTTGTATCCGTTATCCATACACAATGTATTCCGCTTAGCACAAACGTGTCAGTGTCGATTATTCTGAAAAGTAGCACATACCTCAAGTTCACTAAATTTGTATTATCCTGCTGTACTAGCACAAAACAAAATAGTAAAATTTCTACTGACAACCTACTACATGTGTTCCCATTAGGTTACATGAGAACAGGAGAAAAGATATAAAGTTTATGAAATGAAACCATTATAACATACCAGGTAAAGCCTTAGCAAGTGTAAACAGTGTAGAATCATTAGCTACAAAACAAGAAGTAAACAGGAGTGCAGCTTCTTTTTGGTGTAATGACGCTAACTCGGCTTCCAACTTCTCATGAAACATAGAATTTCCAGAAATGTTACGAGTTCCTCCAGCTCCAGCACCATGGGTTTCTAAGGCTTGCCTGTAAGGAAAGTGAAATTCTTAATTAATTTTTGCCTATCTTTTTTTCAATTAAGTAACAAATTTACTCATAACAAAGTAAAAAATTCCAATTGAGAACCAGACGTGGAACTGGAAAAAATGCAGTTCACTGAGGCATTACAGTTTCATTAGTTATGCATTCTGAGACACAGTATTTTGTATATGTTCTTTCATTATGCCCTGTAAAATATTAATCTTGACCAATTCCACATGGTGTCACTTAGATGTTTGCATAATACATGTGGTGTTTGTTTGCCGAGAGAACTTCAATTTTTATCACATAGATCGCTATTCTTGTTCCTGGGTTGACTGTTTCATTGTGTTCCTAATCAACTAGGGGGAGTCACCGACAAGGTGAGGAAGTCCTGGAAGAGATGGGGACATGCAGAGATGCCAAGTTTCAAATGAACCTAATCATAATGGGGATAAGAGAATTGAGTAGTAGGAGGAAGAAAGGGTTCCAGTACCGTATTGGATTTTTTTCTTAATTGACAAGAAAATGTCCTTTTGAGGCGTAGCTGTGACTCTTGAAGAAGGGGGGGGGGAACTAAAGAGGCGAGAAAGAAAGAGAATAATTTAATAAGAAAAACCACTAGTAGGGTATTCGTGACAAACAATTAAATAGAACTTTACATTCGCCTTGCCTTTGCCAGAAAGTAGAAGCAAGTTTGATAGTTAATCAAATGGTGCTCAGTAATTCATTTACACATGACAGTAACTTAACAGCATTAGCATCATTATGTCAAATCGTAGCATAACTACAAATGTGCCCACAGTAGTGAACTTAGCAAAGCACCATAGTAGTAGATAAAGTTAGTATATATTACAGTCTGTGCTAGGCAGATGACGACAATGTATTACGATATTTCTGAAATAATACTGGTTCAGAAAAATATTGCAACAAAAAAAAAAAAATAGTATGTGGCCAAACTAATAAAAATAAATCACATAGCGGAATTCATAATTTCAGGTGGGGCTTCCGTAAGATCGTAATTATAGCCTAGAAATTGTGATGATTATGGAAAAAACTTAATACTTGGCATGTCTGCACATGTTGACAACAATGGTTTGTCAAAACAGAAGCAATGTGTGCAGAGGCTGGGAGAATGTCACTATTCTTCTTATCACAAGTTTCCATTCTCCAAAGAAAGATATTAGTAGACGAAAACTTATCATTAATTTGGAAGATTCTCAGAGAGGCTCTTATCATTGCAGTGAATTGGAATTTTACAAAAGTAGACGATATGTCAAACAGTAAAAGGTGGTACAATCTTACACGTAAGACTGGTTTCACAGAGTTGTAGGCCTACCATTCAACTGGCAGAATTCAGAAATCTAAGTTTTGGATGCAAAAACTGCAATGATTTCAGACATATTGTGATGGAATGATCCAGTATTGTAGGAGTTTGAGGACACAACTAGGAGAAAATTTAGATAACATTTAACTTGGAATAAAATATATTGAGCCTATTAATCAAGATAAAAAGTATCATTTTAATTTTTTAAGTTAGACTAAATTACACACACACACACACACACACACACACACACACACACAAATGTGCACACTGTGTGTGACTTGATCCAGCTTGGAAAGATAGCATACTTTTTATCTTGTTTAATAAGCTCAACATATGGTATTGCAATCTAGGTTCAGTAAGAATCCAATGGATGACTCCATTTTTCTATTTTCTACTTTAATTCTAGGCTTGTGGAAATGCACTCAGCTGTAAAGTGAAAGGTTATGGGCTTGTAACCCATTCATTCGTTTGAGGCAGGTGGCCCAAACTGCTATGGTCATCAGTTCCCCAGTGAGGAGGGGAAGGAGTGAGGAAGGAAAGGAGGGAAAGGGAAAGGAAATACAGTCCAGGGAGGAAATCTAATAACTGCCCGAGAGAGATGAATGGTGATTTGAATACTGGTTTCGATCACTCAAAGAAGGGAAAAATTCCAATCTGTACACAAGAAAGAAAGAATTATGCAGAGGCTAGTGCAGCAAAAATATTTCAGTTTTTGTCTGCTACACAGAAGTAGAGATACTTGAGAATGTCAGGTGTCACTACCGCCTTTCCAACCAAGCTTAAGTTTTACTACTCAGCAGCAGAAATTTTCCAGAAGTTTGCCACACTTTCCCTCTTTTTTTTTTTTTTTTTTTACAAATTTGAATAATACAGACACCTTACATTCACAGGTAAAAGTTTTGGTTATATATGTTAACTTTTTTACATTATGTAATAGCTTATATAGGAGTTATATTGCATTCACAGATGCATTTCAGGTAGGTTGAATGGACCTTGTATGGTGAGTTTAGTGGTGAATAGAAAGAAAATTTTGCCAAGTTACCAATCATGGGAATGTGTGCTGCATTTGAATCTGGAACAGTCTGAACAGGATTGATTTTACAAATCCATAAATAGGTCTACATTTCTATACAACACAATATCATCATAATCATCATCGTCGTCGTCGTCATGGTATTATTATTATTATTATTATTATTGAAAAGATAGATTGCTACACAGATGGCACTATCTGTTGCATACAGGTACAACAAAAAGACTGCTCAACTATTTAGCTTTTGGACCAAGGAGCCTTCTGAAGAAGTAGAAGTAGCGGTGTAAATTGTTTGGGTATTAATAAGTTGGGGAAGATGCCCAAAATTTATAAATACCCAAGCATTTATGTATATTATAGATTTATTGATAAAAGGCACTTCTAAAAAATTTTGAGCCGACTTTCATATTTGAAAAAGTTTTCCAATACAACTCCTCCACCGGATGGGTAACAAAATTTTAAGCCCTACAGAGTTAAGGGGGAGTAAAGGGGAATAAATTGAACCGTAAACATAACTTTTTTACCTCTTTAATGAGGTCAGTTCTTGAGATAGCACATACCAAAAGAGAAAACACGCAAGTTTAACCCTTTCATTCCCAGTGTTGTTCCTAGACAACAACGTATTAAAAGCTGATTTATACCGTATTTTGCATATCGATCATTAAAATCGAATTATTGTTGATGAAGAACATGCTTCTAGTATGACATTTTGCCACTTGGTACGGCATGTAGGCACTTCTAAGGAATTAATGTGTCCGCTTTCAAGGTTGTGTTATGTTGCCGTCTGAATGTGGCTGTGGCTGCGAGTATGAGTATGGTTCATGTGATCTTATTTCAGCAGTGAATTGTCTTGTCTTTGGTGCTGTGGTGAAGATTGTGCTATTATTATTGATCTGGGAGTGTTAACAATCAAAAAAATAATGTACCAAGTAATAAACTACCTCAATACAAATGTCTGTTGTGCATGAAATACAGGACATAGAAAAAAAAAAAAAAAAAAAAAAAAAAAAAAAAAAAAAAAAAAAAAAACATTAGTTCAATAAAAAATTTTAAAACACATATTTCGATGTTTAGTGCACTGTATTAATACAGAAGATACTGAATTTTAATTGTTCCAAAGCTAAATTCATAATGTGGCAATGAAAGGGTTAAAAGTATTTTTGGAATAAAGTAAACTTAATATTAATTAGGTAGTAAGTAGTATTTTAAATTAGTCAAACAAAATTTTTAAAAAGTCAATCTGTTTCTTGATGTTCGCATGAAAAAGAATTATTATGCTCCAACTCTGCTTCATATTCTCCTCAATGCATTTCATCACTAACTACTGGATTCCTTTCCATTTTGTCTCTGTTTTCACTGTTCAAGTATGGGTTTTTCCTTGGAATCAACAGGCTTAGGTTTTCTTCCTACCCCATTTTCCACTTACAGGAAAGATAGGTTAGTTTTGCAGCTATCTGATACAAGGATTTTTATTTATTTATACTTTGGATCCATCTGAAAGTCTCTCTTAAACTTTGCCACGACAATGAAGGATTTATCCTTCTGAGGGTGAGGATCTATTCCTTACTACACAAATCGTCTGCACCAAATGTCTCGTTTGTCCCTATAATCAGCAAAGTTCTATCTAACGTAAGTAACATTTACTCAAGAGTTCTATGCTGTACTACAAACAAAGCTGCTTGTTCCGATTTCAGAAGGCAACAGCCGGAGATGACAGTTGTGTGTCTATGAAGTGTACCTGTGTTATTGTATGAACAAGAGTGTCTTACTCTGATGGAGGCTTTTTGTGCCTGCCACAGCTAAAGCTACGCCTTTGCAGTGGGTTGCGAACTATCTGTCCAATATATTTTGCTACAGTATACCTAGTAAATGACATGAAAATACATTACATATATGTCCAAATTTAGTTATGACTGTTTTAGACAAGTGTATTTTCAAAAAAATTTTGACTTATCATTCAACAGTCACAACAAATGTCTAAAATAAGTCACTGTCTGCTTCGGCTATTGAAATCTTTTTTACTAAGTTCTGTTGTTCAGTTTTGGTAAATCTGCCATTTGGAAATAAATTATAGTGTACTGAACAATACTAACTCACACATTTGTAGAAAAAATAAAACCTTGTTAAAAGTATTATTAAATTACTAAATTTGCTGTCTTTGATACAGGCCCAAAGCTTACAACTGCTGACAATTGAAGTGTATGGTGGGAACAATTGAAAGATGAATGCAGATAATGTAGCAGTTTTAGATGTTCATACTTGTCCCCTAAACTCCAATTTTTATGCTCAACAGTATAGCATTCATACATATCATACTACTAATAAAAAAGTGTAACTATTTATGACACTAGCTCATTTTGGTATAAAATCAATGTATTCATTTTGCTTACCTCACAGCCTCCTTAACTTTCGGATGACATGACATCCCTAGATAATCATTTGAACACCAAACAGTAATAGGCCTTTCACCCCAACTATATTCATATGCAGCAGGAAAAGCTGATGCCAATCTGTTAACTTTCTTGAATATACGATAAGAATGATCTTTCTTTTTTCGCATTATTTGTTCATGAAAGAATTCCTCATACTGGAACACGTCATCTGGAAAAAAGTTAACTAAAAGAATAGTATATGCAAATATAGTTCTGTTAAAAATGCATGAATATTTTTCCCTTTAATTTGTGATTGTATCATTCAGCTGTTCTGATGACAATCTCTTACATATTCTGTTAAGTCTGAGGCAACCATCATCAGATAAAAAATAAATAAGTAATAATAATAATAATAATAATAATAATAAATAATAAATAAACACACACTTGTTGTGTAACACAGATGTTTTGTTTGAACAGATGAGTGGTACAATCAAAACATTCCAAGATTTTTAACCAATGTTAAAATAGTGCCTATTAAAACAAAAATTACAGCATGCTGACAACAGTAATTTAATAACAGTCTCACACACTAACAAATAACTCTTAGAATTTACATTAAGAATTAATACAGAAGGATCAAACAATAAATGCAAGTCCCCCACCAATATTTGGTATTATCTGTTCACATATATTCATCATCTGAAAAGACAATTTCAATATAACACTGTACAAATACACACTGTATAATAATTGATAATTAATGAAACTAGTGGTGCATTAGTTTTAATTTTAACTTAAATTCTGATCTAATTATGTTTCAAAAAATTACAATTGTTGATGATAAAATAACTGAAATTCTAAAATTAACTAAGAGACAGGTCATTGATCCACATTAGCCGTATTTTTATTTCAAGTCTTGGAGACTTCTTCTTGTTGGTTTTTAGGGGACTAAACAACTAGATCATCAGTCCCCTGTTCCTAGCTAAGAGTCCACTGCCAAGAGCGTAAAAAATAAAACAAAGCTCCAAAAATAAAAACTCCCAAAAGGAACAAGCGGACAATGGACAAGTCGCTGACAACACAAAACAAAGACACACAATAGGTAAGACAAAGTCAGGAACTCAACTAAAACTGGACAGTAGAGTACCATGGCTGGCTGATCAAGATGAAACAGGATGAGCCAGCCATACTGCACACACTAAACACCCCTAGGCATTTTACATAAGAGTCGAAAAAGTCTTTAAAAGCGCTGGATAGGTGGGGGTCTAAGATATCAGGCTATAGCACCCACCACTAGATGGAGTCGTAAAAACCAGCTGCGCGAATAAAACTAAAAAACTGTGTTAGCCATGGAGGCGTCGTCACCTAGAACTAAGGGTAGCATGTCTGGGATATTAAAAGATTGCCACAAGTTGGCTAAAAGTGGACATTCCATCAACAGATGGGCCACTGTCAACACTGCACCACATCAACACATGGGTGGGGCCTCACGGCAAAGGAGATAGCCTTGGGTTAACCACATGTGCCCAATACGGAGGCAGCAGAGGACAACCGACTCTTGGCAGATCGGCCGCAGAGAAGATTTCCACAGAGCTGTGGACAGCTTCACTGCCCGAAGCTTATTCGGTGCATACGCCATAGCGCACTCAGTGCTCCAAGCCTCACGTATGTTGTGGTGCAACACCAATTTAACATCTGGTTTCATGGCGCCAATATCAAGAGGTGGTGACATAGCGGCCTGCTTGGCCAATCAATCAACATGTTCATTCCCTGGCTTGTTGATGTGGCCCAGGGTTCACACAAAGACCACAGAATGGCCTGATCGGCATAGAGAGTAAACGGTATCCTCGATCGACCGCACTAATGGGTTGGCAAGAGAAACACTGGTCCATTGCTTGTAAGCCACTCAGGGAGTCAGTACAGATGACAAATGACCCCTTGGGGGGCAGGCTTTGAGGTGTTGCAGAGCCCTGAGAATGGCGACCAGCTCAACGGAGAAAACGCTACTCTCACGTGGCAAAGAATGCTGTTCCACATGGTCATCATGAAGATATGCATACCCAGCACGGCCATCTACTATGGAACCATCTGTGTAAACGTCTTCTGCGGCACAGAAGAAATCGAAAAGTTGCAGAAACTTGTGACACAGATGTTTTAGGGAAACAAGAGTCCTTCGATGCACGGGACAGATCCAGACGGAGCTGCAAATGAGGAATGGACCAAGGAGGGGTTTGAAAGGAATAGTGGAAAGTGGCAGGGAGTGGATAGGATGTGAGGGACGAAAGAAGGGAACAATCAAGTACTGAGATCGGGGAACCCGACCTGGGCCATTGTGGAGGGATAGGGAGTGCAGTGTCTGGAAAAAGGAGCTGGCAGTTCAAGTGGAACGGCGAGGCCTGAACATGGGCAACATAGGAAGCTAGCAGGTGTAGCCTGCAGAACCGCAGCGGGAGGACCCCCGCTTCGACGAAGAGGCTAGACACAGGGCTAGTGCGAAAAGCCCCCATCACAAAAAAGACACCACAATGTAAAATTGGGTCCAACACCTGCAGTGTTGAAGGCGCAGTTGAATCGTAAACTATGCAGCCATAGTCTAGGCGAGACTGAATGAGGGCCTTATAAAGCTGCAGGAGCGTTGGGTGTGATGTCCCCAAACAGTGTGGCTGAGGCAGTGCAGGATGTTGAGGTGTCACCAGCACTTCTGTTTCAGCTGTCGAAGGTGTGGCGCCCAGGTGAGACAGTCGTTGAACAACATGCCTAAAAATCTGTGTTTCTCTTCGACATGTAGCAGGTCTCCAGCTAAATAAAGTTTGGGTTCCGGATGTACGGCCTGACGTCGGCAGAAATACATTACCCGGGTTTTCGATGCAGAGAACTGAAACCGTGGACAAACGCCCAAGACTGCGCCTTTCGGATGGCCAGTTGCGTTATTGTAACGGAAACATCACCCAGCTTGTCACAGGCAAGCAAGGCTCACGACTGGGCTGGGGATGACGCCATTATTAAGACTGACCCAGAGCGCATTTTCGATATCCCTTCAACCACACCGAACTTCTCCTCCAAGTTCTCAACGAAGAACAAGGGCTTCATAGACTTGAGAGATTCCCCATCATTACGGCAACATACGAGGTATGTCGGGGCATAAGCCTCGCACTGACGCCGGGCCCGATGTTCCTCCCATGGCGTCGCCAGGGAAGGGAACGTTTGGGGATCATAATCTGCAGCATTGTAGTCGCCTCTACCTCTCTTAGAGACACCGGTTGTATGTCCGGCAATGATTCTAGATCATTTAATGGTGTTCCCACGAGTAGACAGGGATCTAAAGGTCCACCCAGGCAGAGTCCCGCTTGTCTGGGTAAGCCTTATAAGAGGTTTGTACCGTCCTCATGACCCGGGCAATTAAGCCAAGATCCCTGGGCTCTGGAACGTACAACATTCCACCGTCGCACTGAATGATGGTCGTTTAAGCACGCACAGAGCTTACGGTGCAGCAGACTGTTGGCATGATACAGGCCACGGCTCAGCACCTCGAGTTCGCTAAGCCTGTACTCAACAAATTAATGCTGAGCCATTGAGGGATTGGAGACATGCACAACTGGTTTCGCAACAAGTTGCATCTTCAGTTGCTTTAAACTGTTTTACATATGACTTATGTTGGCCAAGACGGATTATTGGTTGGTCCATCGCTTACTTTTCTCCCTCAGCTCATCAGAGAGAAAACTGCTTGACTGTCTGGTTTGTGTCATGTAGATAAAATTATTAAAAAGCCAGCCTTGTATTTTTCTGTGTAGTTTGGCTGGTTTGTCATTTAGCATGATGTGCGTGGTGCAGCAACCTGGCCATTTCCTTCCTTATTTCACTTCACCTTGTCATTACAGCTACCTTTTGACTTCTTTTAAGTCACATTTCTTGATAAGCGGTTTGCTATGTAGTTTTTATGACAATCTTTTTTACAGCACCTTCTATGCTTATCATTTGCACATGTAAGTTCCATGGCATTTTAGTAACAATTGTGGTTTCGGTTGCTGGCACCTAGGGAATTATTGTGGTTGTCGAGACACGGCTATTTACCCTTTCACACAAGTAAGACTTCGGCTCGCTCTGCACTGGTGGTCAGCCGTGGCAAGCGCAGCAACATGTTAGCAAGTGTCTGCGGGCAACTTTGCACTGCGGGCCCTGTGAGCTGACGGAGTTTGTGGCAGCACTGAACATCCACCAGCAGTGGCAGTTTGATAGCTGTTGTATCCTGGATTCCATCTATGGCCACGGCTGGTATCATATTCTGGACATGGAGAGAGGTGAGTGACGATTCATACTCTTCGGAGCATTACAAAGGCACACTGGGCTGCGAATTGTTGGCGAGTGAACTGTCTAACATGTCCAGTTCAGCAGTAGCAGCATCTTCAACATGACAGAACCTATGATAAGATAAGTTGCCTTGATTCCACACATTTTAACACACCTTCCTCTCCCAAGTTTCTTCTGGTGATAGCGGGTTCTGTATTGGCATTGTTCGGAGAGTTGTTTGATATGTTGCTGCATGCTATAATATTTGTGGCCCTATCTGAAGTCTATCAAATACCTTTTGTCTTATTTTTGATTTGTTAAGTGGAACTGGTTTATCTTCAGCATTGTAGCCACTCGTGCCAGTTACCTGCCCTGGGCACCGGCGTAAATTTTGGCAGTGTAATTTCCTTCTCCTCATCCTCTCCCCAGTCCTTCCACTTTCCCCTTTTTCCTCTAATTGTTAAATTTAATGTATCAGTTACACATGTACTTTTTCCAGTCTTTCGTTTAATGTTTTCTTTTTGTTTCTGTGTTCATGCATTGAAATTTTGGCCAAGAAGGTCGTGCATTGTATTCTCTGGGAGGTTCAAATGTTTGTAGAACTTATGGGACTTAACTACGGGGTCATCAGTCCCTAAGCTTACAAACTACTTATGAACTACTTAAGACTAAGGACGGCACAAATATCCATGCCCGAGGGGTGATTCAAAGCCCCGACCCTACTGGCCGTGCAGACTGTGACTGGAGTGCCTCAGTCCCCTCGGCCACTGCGGCCGGCTCTCTGGGAGGTTAACAAAAGTGCATCACATAGCACAATCCCAGTTCCGCAATTTCTGAAGCTATAAAGCCTTCTTTGGCACATTCTGTGTTTATATTTGTGTACTAACATGTGGTTTCAATGATAAAACATGTAGAAAAATATCTTCTAAACACTTCCCTTTCGAAAATGTTTGCTGAGTTCTTGTAATATGTCTGATACCAGTTAAAAAAAAGGGGTCATTCCATGTCAATTCAATGTACCTCTCGACCTGACCCTCTCAGATTTCTTTCAAATTTAGTGCATTCAATGACCCAGATAAGAGATAGAAAAATATACCAATTTGCAGGTATTCACCACTGTGAAGAAAGTTAGAGGTCCGAAAAGTGAAATTTGTGCGAAATTTACACATGTCCATCTCAACATGAAATGTAATTCTGGTTCTAATTAAGTTACAGCAATGAAAATGGTAGCACTGGAAAGCTAATGAATAGATCTTTACACTGATATGCCACATAGTAGGTTTCTGAATATTTTTATTCTAAAGGTCAGTGATCTTGACTTTTGACTTTTAATATCTCAAAACTGGATTTGTAGTTCTATAAGTTTTTGCAAACATTTTGCACCAAAATAATAATAATAGTATTATTAAGAGTGTCTGAAATCCTTTTAGGGGAAAAAAATAAATAAATTAGGTAGTGCCGGGTTCCGAACCAGTGACCTTCCGCGTCACAGTCCAACGCGTTGCCCACTACGCTACAGCTAGTAGTTAGGAATTACGTTCATTAATCTTGTACTATTGATGGCTGTTGTTAACTGATGCTAATATGGCATTTGTAGACACTAGATTATCATTTATCGTATGAAGATTGATGTGTTATTGTTAATTATTCAGTGTGCCATTGCTTTGAAATGACAACATGCAAGTTACATAAGAAAATCATCAAATACGCAACGCAAGATGGTGTATGCCAGAGAGTTCTGGGTGAGGAATGTCACGTGACATCTGTGTATGGATGGTTTTCGTTAATTCAATGAAGGGTGTCAAAACTCCTTATTTTGGCAAATATCTCAAACGATACAAGATATGAAAAAAAAGTAAGAGAGCAAAGTTGTAGAGAATTTTCTCCTCTACAAATTAGGTTATTAAATTTTTGTGTCAGATGAATGGTTAAGCCATTATTTTCATTTAAATTTCGAGCTGTCAAACGACGATCGCAAAGGCCCACTTTTAGTGTTACTACCGTAACCTAAAGTGGGCCAAAATATATTTCATTGTTCCATTATGTTACTACAAATATGGTAAATATCAATATGGCAGACCAAAGGCATCATTCACAAAAAAGTTATTTTGTCAACTCAAGTACACCACCAACATGCAGTAAGCAGCTATTATCCTAGATCCATTTTTCCCCCTTGAAACCCAGTCACTAGCAGTTACTTTTATTCTGACCAATTCTGTAATATTTCTAGCTGTGAACAGCTAATCAGAGAGACTTTTTTATTTCAACCAATCAGCATTAGCCTGTTTTAGTGAACAGCCAGTCAGAGAGACTTATTTAATCACTATTAGACTGTTTTATGGCTGTGAGTTGTTTAATCAAAGTGCTGTGTGCAGGTGTTGTAAAGAAACATTTAGTAATAGTTTGTAAAAAATGGCTTTCAAGTCAAAATTGTATTGCTGCAATCCATTTAGGGAAGTAAGTCATGCAAGAGTGCAGAATAATTTAAGGCAGGTTCAGGAGTGGTTGATAAACAAATGTCCTAATAGGGGACTGATGACCTTGTAGTTTGGTCTCCTATAAACAACAACAACAGCAAATGTCCTAATGTATTTTTAGATGGAAAAATTTGCAGTAAATATAGAAAGAAAATATCAGAAATCCCAACAATCACTGCAGATGTTGCCTCAGTTGAGCCAGGTACTTCCAGAGAAGATTTAAGTGAAGATGACCTGGCACTAGATTGTTTAAATAGCAGCCTTCAGTATTTAGGTGAATCTCCTGTGAAGAAAGAGGCTTCATAGTGAGAAAAAGTACCCAAACCAAAAACTGAAAAGAAAAAAGAAGAAAAAAAGAAAAGCTTCTGAGTTGGAGAATACTTATGTTGCACAAATGGAAACACTACAGTACTTAAGCAGAAGCAGCAAGTCTAGCATGACCTTAAGGAACTGTATTCCTATTTCAAAGGTAAATACCCAGATATAAATATTGTATTCTCAAAATTTTGAGAGTAGCGGCCAAAGCACTTTGTTCTTGCCAATGCCAGTGGGACCCATACTGTTTGTGTGTGTGTCACACCAGAATTTCAAGTTAATGATTAAGGCGTGTAAACTGAAAGGACTAACAAAGTGTGAAAAACACACATGACCATCATACAAGCACTGTGTGGCATTTGTTACATGCAATCCTGCACTACCGGCATGTTCCTTAGGTTCTTGTTCCTATTGTCCAAGTGTGACAAGACTAACTGATAATTAGAGACACCTGTTTTTCATGAAGCGCAAATTTTTTTCAATATTTTACAATTTTTGTGGAAAATCACGAAAATATTGAAATTTACGAAAAATCACGAAATAATCAAAGAAATTTTGTGAAATCACATCAGTCATTTAAATGGACTTGCGAAAATTCAAGATATAAATGACAATCAATTGAAAACCACTTCGATGTGTATCGTTTCGTGTCCTGCCCCAACCTCATTTTCTGTGCAGTGAAGAAGTCTGTTTCCGGCACTTTATTTGATGCGGTGATTGGTTTTGTACCGTGTGGCCGTAATCTTTTCTGATCGCTGGTTCTTTCAGCGATTTGTTTTAGTAAAGCAGATTATTAACATGGTCATAAAAGTTTTTGATCGTGAAAGAGAATTTGCATCAGATGGATTTTACGTATTTGATGCAAATACTACAATGTGTGTATTGAATGGCAAAGAAAGGACATATATAAATAGCAGTTCTTCCCATAAGAAGAACAACGATAAAGTGCTGTTGACAGGTGTCAAGAGAAAAGTTACACTTACGGCCGTCAATGCAGTGGCTAAACGAGCGAAAGTGGACAAGGAAGAATTTGTATTATCAATAACACGAGGTTACACTGATGCAAACATCCCCTTGGAAAAAGTTGATCATCCGAAACTCGGGATGAACAAACCATATTTACCCGAATGCCAGTCAACTTTTTTTTCCAGTTTTCGAGATCTAAAAATAAGTCTGAGACTTAGATTCGAAGGCAAAGCTTCAGGAAGTTCTGTAAAATGCCACTGGAAGCCGCCATAAGTAAGTTTTGTGAATGGTAGTTCCGAAAAATACCACTAGATGTTGACATAAATAGTTTCCGTGAATGGTATACATTCTGGATTTTACGCTTTATTGCAGTGTTTGCAGTATTCTTTTGAACTGTCATGCATGAAGTGCTACCTTGTATCAGAACGTGAAGCAGCATCTATGTTTTTATTACATCTCAAAGTTAAATAGAAAAGTAATTTCTTTCATGGAGACGACATTTAATCGCGCCTATGCACGTATTATATGGGTGACAACACACAAAATTGCCCAAGAACAGAAAATAAAGGATTTCATAGCAAGCCGCAATGGGATTGTTACGTGTAGCTCCGAAATATTTTGACCCTTTCACTGCTTCGTATGGAAATATATGCTAATCGTTTCACTGCTCAAGATATAGCCTTTTCTCTTCGAAGATTAGAAAGGAAACATATTTTTACACAACAATACTAGATTTTGCGTTTTATTTTAGTCTCAATAATGATGGACTGCTAGTCTTGTGTGTATACCACACTCCATGTGATAACATCCTCATCTGCAGTATGCCCTAATAATTACGTGCAAATTGCGGGCGCCGCGGAGAGTAAATGCGCAGTGAAAGGAATCATAGAGGTAATTATTTCTCACGGCTGTCGTTGTTTGTGAAGTAATAGTAATTTAAGTTTCAAATCGCAAAGGAAGAGCTGCATGTGCTATCCATGATCCATATTTTTCGTTTTTAAGTGCGGCTTGAAATTAAGAGTTAAAAAAAAAAATTAAGGGAATCAATGAGCTGAACAAGGTGCCAGTTAAGATTGTGGGGCTTCTGGGAAGCAATTTTCTTGGTGTTGTTAGAAACATGACAGTTTTCATAAAACACACACACTTTCGTACTTATCCTTATAAGTGTTCCTCAAACATTCTTTTTATCACGTGTCTTCTTCAGCTGTAAAATTTTCATGTTTTCTGAATAAAATAGAAGGTGTTGCACTGCAATGAGTGTATGATTAATTTTTAGTTTTTATTCGTTCAAAAGTGAAAATATAATTAGCAAAATTGACAAAATAAAAAAAGTAGCGAAAAATATACCAAAATAGCTTTTTAAAAATGACAAAATTGAGCAGAACTTTTCACCACAAACATGTACCTCTACTGATTATCTGTATGATCTTTTTAGTAAGAACTGCACTGACAAAACTACATGTAAGTGTTCATTAACTACGGGCAGAGTAATTCTAGAGGCTATAACAAAGTCAACAGACGATTTCATCGAGGTGTTTACATCAAGGTTACAACAGCTCTGGCACACTCATTTATCTCCCAGCAGCAGTCACATTTCTGTAAAATCACTAAAGAAGGTCTCAAAGTAAATGAATATCTTGTTCTTTGTGACTTTGCAGAAAATTACTCCTTCCCCATTTAGGTTGAGGTATAGGGATTCCACTGGAATAATTCACAGGCTACAATTCACCCATTTGTAGCTTACTACAGAGACTCAAGCACTAATGAAATATGACATGTATCATATGTGGAAATATCTGACTGCATTCAGCATGATACAGTGTGTGTTTATTCTTTCCAGAAAAAATTCATTAATTTCTTAAAATGTCAGTTTTCAAATCTAATGCACATTTATTACTTTTCAGAAGGATGTGCTGCCCAATACAAAAACAGAAGGAACTTTATGAATCTGTCCTATCATCAGGAATATTTTATCATTACAGCAGAATGACTTTTTGCTACAGTGCATGGTAAAGGACCTTGTGATGGGGTAGCAGGGACTGTAAAGAGATTAGCAAGACTTGCCAGCCTCAAGCAAACTAATAAAAAATCATATTCTGACATCAAGATAGGTGTGAGTGGTGCAAGGAAAATATTCCTTTGTATATCTTCTATTATACATCGGTTTGCTATCATAATGAAGATTCGGCCAAGCTGAAACAACATTTCAAAAACACAAGGACAATTCCAGGTACCCATAAGTTCATTGTGTAATACCTGTTAAGAAAGGTTTGGTAAGGACAAAAACATATTCTGCTTCTTCACTGAGTAGAGAAGAGTCAGTGATTGCTATGGGGAATAAAATGCTGTTAACAGATATTCATGGATTTGTTGCCTGTATGTATGATAATCATTGGTGGGTTGCATATGTCTAACAAAAATTTGAAGAAACAGATGAACTAAAGGTCAACTTCTTGCATCCACATAGCCTGGCTCCATCATTTGTATGTACTACCAAACCAAAACTTGTTTCATCAAAAAATCGGACATTATCACAAGAGTTGATCTAGTGACACCAACTGGGAAGACATACAATCTCCCTGCATTAGATCTGGTGAACATTAACAATTTAAAGATAAACCTGAAGCATTGAATTCAAATTTGTGATGCGACCGGGAATCAAACCCAGACCTCCATGCTTACTAGGCAGACGTCCTACTGCTAGACCATCGCATCACTAACATATAAGGTTACCGAGGCGAAAATCCGTCTCAGGGATTGTATATTTCTATTAACATTGATTAACAATTTAGTTGGAGAATTGTGAGGAGAGAGCTAATCACTTTTCATTAAAATTTTAATGTAAATTGTTCACAATACCATTATATTAATGCAAACCATATTTTCGTAGAATATTACTTATGGATTGTATGTTACCAGAATTACAGTATTTTATGTTGAGACGGATGCATGTAAATTTCGCACAAATTCCGAACTTTCCGGACCTTTAACTTTCTTCGCAGTTGTAATACAGCCCTGCAAATTGGTATTTTTCCATCTCTTAGCTGGGTCATTGAAAATGTTACTTTACTGCATTGAATTGACATGGAATGACCAAAAGATAAAAAATTATGCAAAGAATAAAATTGTATTGCTGTACTTATCATGCACACAATTTTAATCGAGTTAAGTTGGTAACTGAAAAGAAGAAGAAGAAACTTGCTCACAGGGAAATAACACACCAACATCACTGGGTCAAGCTCATTAAGCATAAACATTAAGTGGTATTTTACACAGATGACAGTAAAAGCAATCTGTAACAGTTATTTGTTATATTTGTGGTGTTACAAAATTGTAAGTGAACTTAAACTATAGAATAATGTGTAAATAATCATACATTTATATGGGCAACTCACCACCAGTTTTGCTCTTTTTCAAAGGAATTTCAGTTTTTTCAGTAACATCTTTTTCATCTAACTTCGAAATTGCTTCTCTTATCTCACTCACTGAAACAAAGGAACATAACATTGACATATGCAAAATGGTACATTATTACCTAGATAATGAAGTAATTGCAATTAGCCAACTGTTTTCTAGTGATTACATTCAAAAAGCTCGCCACCATAATATAAGCATCTCTGACTGCACAATGAAATCCATATGCTACCAATTACTTATCACTGGTTACCCAAAAATAGTGTCTAATTCAGTACTTGAAAAAGACATTGCATTATACAGAAAAATCTATCTGGGCTCTCAAGCTATAACTTAAATCTTCATAACAGAAATAATTTAGAAGCAGAGGAGAAGACTCATTTAAGTCTCTTTAGTATGTGCCTGGATGACTAAATGTTGTTATTTGGCGGGTCATCCCCAATACTCCTACATCTTTTACATTCTCCAAGAAATAACCTTATTTAGGTACTCATTAGTTAGACAATAAATGTTTGCTCTCACAACTATTAACAAAAGAGGTAATGTTTGCTGATTTTCGTGCAATTTACACATTCACACAAAGTAGCACCGAAGGAACTCTCATTCAACTATGGCGCCAATTGTCTGAAACCAAATCCAAGCAAGGCGCAAGTTTGAGTTTTCCATCTCCAACACAGACAAGCTTGTAGAAAACTGAAAATTAAGCAGAGAGGTCAAAAACTTAATCATTGCCAGACACCAAAATTTCTAGGAATCATATTGGACCATATCTTGACATTCACACAGTATCGTATAAACAGCGAGGGGAAAGTAGGTGCTCACATTAATGTGCTGACTAAGCAGGACCTCGGATCCTAACTCACATACTCTAAGGACTTCTGCTATAGTTTTGTGTATGTGCAACAGGGTACACTGCACCAGTATGAATTGCCTCTGTAGACACAAACCAGGCGAGTGTTCCGATTAATGAAATGCAATGATTGTGTCGTGGTGTCTAAAGCCAACATCAGTGCAATAATATCTTCACTTGTTGGTATAACACCACCACATTGTTTAAGAGATCAGGAAACGAGACAGACCACTGTTTTCCAATGTTTAGATGCCAGCCTGCTCCGTGTAGTATAGGGTCTCAGAAAAGTTTTACAAGCAGAACACAAATCATCTAGAAACATTAGAAGCAAGAAGAATCACAAAATGTAGGAACCATAGCAGAAACCATGATGTCCGAATTTCATAAGAACTACCTCCCAGTGGTGATCAGCCCTCAATCATATTGTGGTGGGCATTACTATATGCAAGGCCAAAATGCAAAGCTGGGACCAACTGCCAGGAGGAAGCAGGTGTTCTAAGCAAATGCTATGAGGTTCAGGATCCAGAATATTTTTAGATTTGTCCAAAACTGGACAATTGTTGCAGAACTGAGAACATACTTTTAACAAATGGCAAGGCAATATCAGCTACAAATTATTGGAAATTTTGTGTTTGACTGTACACAGAGAGTAAGTACTCTGTCTGCACTCACTGACCACATAAATGCACAGAACATATACTGTACAATCAATGTGTCTCACATTAAAAATTATAACTGGCCATATATGCTGCAGAACTTTACAAACGGCCATCCGCACACACAGCCTGAAGTGAAAAGGCAACACATATGATCAGTTTCAAATGATTGGGTTTTCTAATTTAATCATGGGGCTAAGTAAGTGGATCGTGCAATATCATTTCACTTAAGTCAATCTACTTGCAATGTATATTCGACAATGACATTGCATGGACGACCGATTAATAAAGTTTAACAATGTAGGGCCTATGCCAGTAACTGAGGGTAGGACTGACATGCATTCAAGCTGCAGAGAAAACGACTAAAGAAAAGGAATGAAGGAAACTGTTTTTTAAGGAACCACTTTATAATTAATCTTTAATGATTAACAATGGAAAAGATGGTTAAGTAAGGAATTTAATCCTACACATCTTTATCTACTGTTTTATCATGAGTTATCCTTATCAAAGGACCGTACAGTACAAGGAATATCTGGGAAGAATAGATATGATCAAGAAATAAGTGTAACTTGGGGATGAGGTTTTATAAGGTGTTGCGTGTTAAAATGCAAAAGGGGCCAACCAAAGTTTTCAGTACCACCTGTCTGCTTTGACCAAAGATGAAACTGTTGTGATGTGTAACGTCATGGTAACAAGACATATTTGAAATAATATTTGCAGAGGGCATGTGGGTAAGCAGTGGTGATTGATAGTGTGGGATGTTACGTTTCTAAATTGTTTTTGGATGGTATTCGTCATTTTTGGATTCTCTGAGTGTGTGTTGTGAAAATACTACTGGAAAAGATTGTCATGATATGTTAAGAGTTATTTGATGTAGGCAGCTGTGAGCAATAAATTTGATCTAAAATTTCCAGTTACTAGTGTGGTGTGTTACTTCATTTTTTGTTAATTATGGATGCGATGAAGTTCACAAGTCAGTCCCTATAGCCTGCACTGGAGGCAAACATACTATGATTCAATTCCTACAGTTATTTGGTTCAATTATCAAGTGCTAAGTGTGTGGAGAAGGTATGAAACTGACTGCAGTTACTGTATCTCAGACTGGGGACAATTCATGGTGTTACAAGGGCAAATTTTGGTATTGTGATAGTGACAACTTCCTTTTAGCCACATGTACCATATACCAATGAAATGTTGGATACTAGAATAGCCAAGCTGTCTGTGGCTTTGTGTACTTTATATGAGCTGTATAGGTTACATTTGTGTGGATTCGTCATGTTGTTGGCTTTGTTTAAGCTATGTAGGGCAAATAAAATTTTAGATATGAGTTTATTTTTGGTGATTTTGTTTGCTTGATTCTTACATTAGTATTTGTATGTCTTCAGTTTTAGGATACTAAAATATTTACAGCCCCCCCCCCCCCACCTCCAAAAGGAAAAAAAAAAAAAAAAAAAAAAAAAACTATTTGTCATGGTTGTCAATTTTGTTCCATGTTATTTTTTCCAATCACATATTTTTCATTGTAAGTGTGTGTGTGTGTGTGTGTGTGTGTGTGTGTGTGTGTGTGTCTGTCATAATATCATATGAATAAACTTGAAATGAGGTGTCTGCTCTGGTTGACATCAATTCTGGCAGGTAGTACTGAACTCCTTGGTTTTGCCTACTTTTTCAATATTTACATTTAATAACATAACCTGTGATTTGTAGGGAAATCCCTACTAAACAATAAACAAATTGTTTATGGTGGGACCAAAGTGGAGAAATTAATAGTAAAAGTGCACAATGACATAATGTGGACAGCTTGTAAATGTAACAGTAATGAAAGTACGAGCAATGTAAGGAAAGTAAAATTCAGTTTAAAAAAAAAAAAAAAAAAAAAAAGGCATTACAGAGTGATTCAGTGCTATACACCAACAATGTAGACATGGGTTTGGAATTATTCCAGACATCATGAGCATTAATTTACTATAAAAAAACTGGAATTTAATTTTTAGCAATAAGAACAGGGGGTAACAAATTACCATACATGGAACCACCAAATGTTCAAACTACTTTATCAACACGAACATTTAAGATTACTTAATTATTTCTATCACCTTTTTCTGCTGATGGGGACAGCTCAATAACATCATCTTGCATTTCCTTGCTTGCCTCTTTTACCAGCGGTGTAACTTCTGCTAGAAAAGGGCACTTTTTCACAGCATCTGCTGCTGCAAAAGGAAAAACAAAGATTAATTCCACTATGGCATTATAATTTTCATAGGGCAAAACTGAAGGACACGATTCTACCAGTCTGCTGGTGGCAGCAACGCATATCACTTGCAGCCAATACGGTGATCACAATAATTAAGAAAAACATTGACACATGCACTTATGAACATGAAAATGAATGGGAAACAATACAGTGAATCGAGCATAACAGCTTTATGAATTAGGGGTTTTAGGGTGGGGACATTCTAAAAAGGGGAAAAGGGGGGGGGAGACAAAAAGCCAACCAAAAACACACAAAAAATAATCACACACACACACACACACACACACACACACACACACGCGCGCGCAATACGAGAAACAAAAACAAACTTCCAAAAAAACTATACATGGAATCGAATGGTTTAACTGACCTGCAATACACTTTAAATGAAGACGGCAATACCAATTCAAACCCCACTTCTCCAGCAACAAACAATGAAGAAGGATTAGTATAAAACGCTTCAATCATTTCAAATGTTCCATTCTAATATAATCTTCTTCACCACAACCAGTTTTGTATACTAACATTCTTTGGCTTCACGAATTCACAACCAAACTGTTGCCTCCCGACGTTATCTAGACCTTAAGCTATGCTATAAATTAGTCTGTCACCACAACCAGTTTCTCACTTTTCACATTCTTTGGCTTTGGCAAAAGCAATAATAACACCACACCACCTAGGCCTACATGCAATATTGTATGCTACTAACTGACACGCGCTATGGAAATGCTGTTGAAAATCTGTCTTAGAGTGACCTGAACTTTAGTAAACATCAACAATTACCACTAACACCAATATAACACAAACACCACCCCACCATCACCACCTTCTTTAGCTTCACTGGTTGCCAATATCTTGTACATCTAGCACTATCAGCTATACCACCAAGCAGATAAAGAAATTTTGGTAATATCCAAGAATGTCTACAGCCAAAATAGCCGGACATGAATCGATATACAGGGTGTTTCCAAATGATACCGACAAACTTCGTTGGATGGTAGAGGATGGCTTGAAGAACAAAATGAGATAGGGAACCCGTGTTCGTAAATGTCTCCCAACGGCGCTACAGAGTGTCAAAATTATAGGTGCTGGCACCCGACGCTAGGTCATCCTTCAGGCGATGAAAATGTCGTTCTATGCACACACACACAGACCGCGGGTAGGTCTGTAATATGTCATTTTTTTTATATTCATGGTTTGCGAGTGATTGCAACAATCGCCAGTGGAGAAGATAGAGCTAGCAGCTGTATGGGCAGGCCCTGTTTCCTATGAATGCAATGCTCTCTTGCCGTGATGGCTGATGACATACTTGGGCTTCTCACCATGGTTTATTGGCCTTAAAAACCTCCAACACAATTTCCGACATTGTATACTATGGAATAGTACAATGGATGTAACTGACAGAGAATGACAATGGTAGTACTTTGTGTTTTATAGACCAACATTGTCTTGTGCAGCAGCCATAACCATCTACACTGATGGAGTGTAGAGTTATGGACCACATGATATGAATACTGGTAAGTATTTCGTTATGTCGACACCTTTATTGTATTTAATGGATGGATACCATAAATACAAGGAAATGAAGAGGAGTAATTCGTGTAGACACCGACAGTCATCAGACGACAGGGGTTGAGTAGTGTACATTGCTATTCATTCTGCTGGTACAGGATACTTAAGACATTGTACAACATAAACAATGTGTGATCAAATTTCACAAATTAAATGTGCTTGCACAATTGTCTGTTTTCTTCATTTGTTGAACACAGTTAATCAGATTGATTATGGTCTCTGAAAGAACATTTGCATGACCTGTGAATTACACTGTACAGTTAAAGTAGGTGATCGAAATGCCTGCCCCTAGCGTCACAGCATGCCTGAGATCTGTGTCTCATTGATTGCTGCACTCACTCAAAGATACTGGGTGTGGTTGTGGTTGTTGTTGGTGGTGGTGGTATTTAAAGGGGGCTAGACTGTGAGGTCATCAGTCCCCTATTCTAGATGAAGGGAGTGCAATGTAGGTTATATGAAGATAAAAGTATCATTTAATAACTACAGTACAAGGGTAAACCGCAAGGTGGAGAAAGTGACAATAACCACCACACTGATAAAAGAAGCATAAAACAATAAAATTCTGATAGCCTATGCCTAAAGACTGACTCAAAACAGTACAGCAGAATACTGTGGTTGGCTGATCATGTGGATAATAATGCATGAGCCGGCCACTGCACACTTACTGAACCTGCCAGTCAAAAATAGGACCGAAAATACAGAAGTAACAACAGGTTAAAACTGAGTGGTGGGTGCTTGAATGATTATATGCTCAGCATTAAATGATATGATAAAAACCAGCTGCACGAATAACATGTAAAACACAGTGAGCCATAGCAGCATCGTCTCCTAGCATAAAAGAAAGCTCATCTGGCAGGTTAAAAGACTGTCACAAGGCAACTGAAAGTGGGCAGTCTGACATAATGTGGACCACTGTCAAGGAAGCACCACAGTGACGGTAGCAGGTCCTCCCAGCAGAGAAGTTCGCCATGCGTGGATGTGTCATCCACTGTGACCAATTTGCAGGTGACAAAGAACAACTGACTCCCTACGAGATGTCTTCAGGGAAGACTCCCATGTGGTTGTAGAGAGTTTCACTGTACAGAGCTTGTTGGGTTCAGTCAAGTTAGCCTACTCATAATTCTAAAGGCCAAGTATCTTCTGATGTAACTCCAGTCAGAGATCCCTAACTGGAAGGCCAATTTCCAAGGGACTTGAGGTGGTAGCCTGCTTGGCCAGCTGATCCAAGCGTTCATTGGCGGAAATGCCAATATGGCCCAGGGTCCAAACGAAGACCACAGAGTGACCAGACTGAACATGACTGGAAACATAATCCTGAATTGACAGCACCAAAGGGTGTTTTGGAAAGCACTGACAGAGGGCTTGCAAGCCGTTTGGGCAGTCAGTACAGATAACTGTAGACTCCCCAGGGAAGGCTCTGAAATGTTCAAGTGCCCAAAAAATAGCAATCAATTCTGCAGTAAACACACTACTCCCACAGGGCAGTGAATGGTGTTCAACGTGCTCACCACAGGCATAAGCATACCTAGCATGGGATATCAACTAGGGAACCATCTGTGAACACAAATTCCTCACCACAGAACAACTCCAAGCCTGAAACTGGCGACGGAGATTCTACGGGGCAACAGAGGCTTTTGAGGCATCGGACAAGTCTAGCCAAAGCTGCAGACATGGAAGGGACCAACGAGGGGTACAGGATGGACAGTGAAAAGTGGGAGAGATGGGAAGGAACTCAAGCAATAACAGGAGGGAACAAACAAGTACTGTGATTGGCAGACATGACCTCGGCCGACGACGTGGGAAGGGGGGTGCAGCAACTGGGAAAAGAAGCCTGCAATTCAGGTGGTGAGGTGATGCATAACATGGGCAGCATATGAGGACACTAACTGCTACCAGCAAAATCACAGGGGGAGGACTCCAGCTTCAGCAAGGAGGCTTGCCATTGGATTTGCTGAAAGGCCTCTGTCACTAAATGGACGCCACTATGGAGGATTGGGTCCAAGACTACAATGCAGATGGGGCTGCTGAATCGTACACAAAGTTCCCATAGTCTACGCATGATTCAATGGAGGGCTTATAGAGATGCAAAAGAGTTGGATGGGTAGCTCCCCACAGTGTGGCTTGAGGAAGTGTAAAATATGTAGGTACCGACAGCACTTTAGTTTGAGCTGACAAAGGTGTGGCACCTGACAAAAAGCAGTTCGTTAGTCAGGTAAAACTTTGGGTCAAAGTGATCAGCTCGACAGCGACAGAAGTGCTTAACCCAGGTTTTTCACGGAGAGAACTGGAGCCCATAAGTTGAGGCCCATGACTGCGTCTTTCGAATGGCTCCCTGCAGACGTCTGTCAGCTACACCAATGGTAACAGAGCTGAAGCATAAGCAAAAGTCATTGGCAAACCAAGAGGAAGAAACCGATGCTCCACTGCCTCAGTGAGACCATTGATTGCAATTAAAAAGAGAGGGACACTAAGGACGGATCCCTGCAGGACACCATTCTCCTTGACTTGGGGTGAGCTGAGGGAGGTTCCGACCCAAACCCGAAAAGAGTGGAAGGAAAGAAAGTTCTGAATAAAAAGTGGAAGTGGAGCCCACAGGCCCCAACTATTAGCCAGAATATGGTGGCGCCAGGTGGCGTCATATGCCTCATGGAGGTCATAAAAGATGGCAACAAGGTGCTCACACCTAGTAAATCCTAGTAAATGCTGTACGAATGGCAGACTCCAGAGCCACTAGGTTGTCAACAGTCGAGCAGCCTTGGTGGAACCCCCCCCCCCCCCCGTTGCGGGGACAACAGACACCAATGTTAAAATAACCACATGAGCCGCCGACCATATGTTCAAAGAGCTTGCAGAGAACGGTGAGGCTGATTGGGCAGTAAATATCAGTCACCTGTGGATCAGCACCAGGTTTCATCACCGGGATAATGATGCTTTCCCGCCATTGTGACGGGAAAGGCCCCTGTGCCCATAGATGGTTAAACAGGGCGAGAAGCTGGTGCTGGAACTCTGCTGAAAGGTGACAGATGAACTGGCTGTGGAGCCAATCTGGTCCCATAGAAATATCAGGGCATGCAGCAAGGGCAGTTTGGAATTCACACTCACTGAATGGGGCATTGTATGTTTCTTCGCGGCAATATGTAAGGACAGCCGTCGCCGTTCGACCTGCTCTTTGTGGGTGCAGAAGTTTGCACTGTAAGTTACAATTGCAGAGTTGCTAGCATAATGCTCCACCATGTGCTCAGTGATAGCAGTTAGGTCTGTGCATACAGTACCCTGGAATGTGTAAGCTGGAGATCGCTGCTGGTGGACGGTAACCCCAAAAGGTGCCCAACTTGGGGCCACACCTGAGACAGGGAGTCGCGAGAGCCGAAGCTGGCAACACACTTCTCCCAGCAGTCCTGCTTACTCTGCCGGACGAGCTGTCGAGCACGTGACCAGAGCTGTTTGTAGGCAATCAGGTTTTCTAATGTCATGCGGCGTCGATGGTGATGGACTGCTGCAAACATGGAGTGGCGTGGCGGATGCCTATTTGGGTGTCTATGTCCATAGATGCGTAATGCTGTGTGGCCATTGCCACTCGCCTCACCATACACGAAGTACATGTCGCGCTGCTTGGCCCAGGTGAACTCCAGGATGCACACACCAGCACATCTCAAACTACAACTGAAACCCGTGTTTCTACTGTGTATGTTTGTCATTCCCCTCTGCCAGTAGCGCTGTTAGTGGCCTTTAGTATAGAGTTGCTTTGATGGAACTGGCCGCATTCAACGCCATCTAATGTCTGGAATGCTGTTAGGAAGGTAGTGTAATGTTCTGGCAGTGGCCTGCTTGCGTAGAATGTCACACAAGCTGCCGGACGGGTGGTCTAGTGGCAGGTGCCAGCACCTATAATTTTCACGTCCGATACCACCGTTGTTCACTTTGTACTGTATTTAAACTGCAGGCGGTTTTTTGAATCCCAAAAACCCTGAAAAAAGTGCAGCTTAGATTTGTGTAAATACGGTAGATTATTTTAACAACAGCCACACAACTGCGTAACTTTCTTACTGGTTTCACTTTAATAAATTCAAAATGAGATTGTTTTGTTTTATGACGTCTCATCTTTCAGCCGATCTATGGAAAATATAGTAAATAATGCAAAAGAAAGGACACTGTTATGCAAAGTAAACTACAACATTCATAACAAAGGTTTCCCTATAACACTTTGGATTCGGTAGTATTTGGCCATTGTGCATTGAATCTCGAATCTGAAGTCAGTGTGCTAGATTCGGCAAATAATGGATTCGACCGGACCAATTGGACACAACCCTAGTACTGTGTGTGTGTGTGTGTGTGTGTGTGTGTGTGTGTGTGACATTTATGAAATAGTGCTAGATGTGGCCAACTATACTCGACGATATGAATGACGATCCTAAAGGACAGCGATTTTCTGTAGGCACTTTAGAGTTCAGTGATTCTGGATGATCCAGAATGCTGTTCTGGGTCTCGGTATATTACTTTAAAACTGGAAACAGCTGGCTTTGGTAAGAACTGCCATCCTGCCCCCAACTTCAGCACAGAACACATCACACTACACCAAAAGTATATTTTTACTACACAGGCCTATCATATGTGTTAAGTACATTAGTATATACTGTAACTAGTAGTTATTTAGTTAATACTCTACCAATATGTAAATCGTTTCACCAAACTATTCCTTAATATTTCTCACCATAATACCTGACTTTTTGGAAACCAAGACAGATTTCAATGTAAAGAGTTTAAATAGGAAAATCTGATCACTATTTATAATAACCTTAGGTTATTGGTAGCACAATGACAGGGTCAACCAAAGTCCACGATACAAGTCATTGACTTTGACCAATGACCTCATATCTGAGTTAAAGACAATGGTTTGTTTAGAAGCATAACAGATTATAGATTACAATTGTGTTTAAAAACTGATCTGTAGCTTCTCTCTGATAGTTAACCCAAGCTTAGTAACATCCGTAAAATTATGGCTACGTTCAAATTGTCACTGAGCTGTGACGTTTTGAGGAACAATTGATGAACAAGTGTACATGGGTAGAGTGTTGCTTTGGTATCACACTCGCTGAATTGACAGGTGTTACTAACAAAATTTCAAAACCACCTGAAAGACGGGTGTTAATAGCGAGCATTAAAAGCAGATGTTAGTAACACATGGTTAAGTATAGGCCTAGGTTAACAGAGAGGGTGTTCAACCCCCCCCCCCCCCCCAACGTGAGCCACAAAGGCACAAATTTTTAGATTGAGACTCGCGATCGATTGTACATTCTGTTGTGGTAATCTGTAATTTACAAGGATAATCACAGATTATTTGTTATCTACAATATATACATAGGCCTATTACAAGATTATCCAGTACATTTATATTCATTGATGTGTTTGTTTTGCTAGTTGATATATCCGTTAAATTGTATGACGCTTCTCGACGGGCTCCAGTGGTTATGTTGGCACCAATGGTTAATGGCGGCAACTCAGATGACCAATAAATGTTTTGTCTTGACAATTTCGATTAAAACGAAATTGTTTTCTGAATGGACAAGGGTACATACTAGAACCTGTCAACCATAGATCAGGTACAGTATTAATTTTGCTGCGAGTGAAACGAGCAGCAATAACATTTACTCTGCAGCTCGTAAAAAAATATTAACGCAATTCTACACTTCATTGGTCAACTGTTGCCAACATAAGAACTGGAGCCCGGCGAGAAGCATTGTTAACTTTTACCTGATATATCTAAGGAGCATATCTTGTGAGACTCAGATATAACATAGTTGGTCAAAGCCAACATGTTGTATCGAGGTCTTCAATTATGCCCAATGACATTACACAAAAAACAATGTCTACAAGTAGCACAGGAGACCTAGCGTGTGTGAATAATTTTTATCAATTTTTTACTTACACTACAATACCTCTATATTAGAAATAAAGTTGTATAATACCTTCTGCATTTGAATCAACTGATGCCACTGTTGTGACAAGTCGTGAGATAACAGGGCAGAATTTTCCATAGGTTTTAATGAGATTTGCCCCATAGTTGCGAACAAAATTTGGAGACAAATACGACATAAAAGGACACGGCATCTTTATGCCTGTCAAAAGAGAGACAAGTAAAACATTTTAGAAAAAATTGCAAAAAGTATTTATAAAGGTGTGCAATAAAATATAATAATAATATGGTAATAATAACAAATCTGAAATAGGTGATGGGTTCCCTTCAAAAACTTTACCCATCAAATTTATAATACCTAATCAAAAACTAGAGGTAAGCCATATTTCAGCAGTAGTATTTTTTAATTTATCAACACATGCTAAACTTTCATGCCTTATACTTCAGAACTGTACCACAATACTGATGTTTACAGTAAGTAGGAGGTAACACATTTAGATAAGTGCTATTACTAAATACTTACAGCACTGCAATGGTTACTTGCAATTAAAATAAATTTTTACATTTATAGAATATTAATTAGACGTTACATCTCATCTTTAATGATATACTACATTTCATTCAATTTCTTGCAGACTAAATTAGTTTCCATACGAGAAATTCTTGAATAAATCTCAAGTAATATGACTAATGGAAACAGAAGATACATGAAGCTGGCCCATTCTCAATTCATTCCAGCTTTAAGATAAAAATAAGCACAAATTACAATATGTTTAGGAATATCTGTGCCATTTGGTATAAAACCTTCATACGGTACACTGTAACTGACATGATTTTACAAATTATGCCCAATTATTATTAATCATTACTATGCAAGATGAAGGCAGCTTTATTAGTTCCTATGGCTAGGATAAGCTCACCAAGTGCAAGATGGGAAAGAAATTGAGAGCAAATTAAGATTTTATCACAGAATCTGTGAAAGCACAAATCTAATGTGTAAATTTATTTTAAAAAACCCATCAACTTTCGGTAAGCATATACATGTCCTGGTCATAATCAAATTAGTTTACCTTTATGAATGTGTAGTCTATTTGTTGAAGAAGTTGTGTTAAAAGTCTGTAAAAGTCTCAGCGACTGGCGTGACAGCTGCAAGAGAAATGTGGAGTTTAAACTACAGCACAAACAAACAAAAAAATCACACACTTATATAATAAAGATAACACAGAATAAATATGTATTCAAAACTTGAATGTGGTGTCCCAGTTCACCTATGAGACCTAGCAGAAATGTAATGCTCCTTTCATGCAAATGACTTTCACATAGAATAGTATATGGTTACAGAACTCAACTTATAGAAGATCCTTTGATAAGATGGCATTTAAAATTTGAGCAAATACTGCAATCATATCGAGAAAGTATGTCTGCATGTACAAGTTCCCGTAAACATTGCGTCCCTAAGAAGACTAACAGTTCCAACAACTAAATACTAGGCACACAGTTGCACGAACAGCGTTTATTCCATAACAATTATTCGAATTTATTGTTTTGAGATATTATATATCCGGATACAAAAAACAAGTGAGGTATGGTAGTGTTCCTTTATCTCGGGCAGTCACGCCGCAGCAAACAAAATATAAACAAACTGTAAATTATGCATTTAAAGTTGGAGTTTTAATTTGGAAAATTGATGGCAACTAAAATGAAGTTCACACATGCTGACGTCGTACTACAGCTGATTCGTGACGTTCTTTAAACACCAGCTGACTACGTCATTTGATGGGATCACATTTTTTATTTGCGAAAATACAATTTAAAAGTTTCACCACCGTTAGTGTTTATGGGACAATTTAGAAGGAAATGACTATATTGAAGGAGTGCACCGCTATAGCTACAATTTGTAAATTACACTCGTTTATGTTTTTACAGCGGTAATGTGCTACAATGTTGTCAAAATTACCTTTTTCAGTAAAGAAAATTACCTGTAATACAAATTACTCTTCCGCTCACGACCACCTGGCAATGACTCCAAAGAGATCGTAGGTCACGTTGACCGAAGATATAATTTATGCCGAACGGATTCTTGCAGTATGCACTGTTGACTGTATTATGTAGAGATCACTGGCATTATGCATATGCAATGACCTGTGAAGTGTCTATTGTTGTGGTGGATTGTTGCGCAAATATAAACGCTTCATTCTCTCCAAACAATTGAGAATTTATTTTAACTCAAAGGTCTTTAAAAAAATACGTTCGGTATAAGGCTCGAGCGTACGGTAATACGCATTTGAAACAACACATTTGCAAGATTGGGGCAGGCAGCAGCAATACGCCAACAAGAAATTATCGTATTCAACTATTAATGTTACCTGCAAGTTATAATAATTGTGCGATATCGACTAGGTATACATGTAATGAAAGGCATTGCGTAATAATGTTTTGTAATATGTATCAGCTTTCATCCTCAAAAGATTTCAAGCGAAGCACAATGCCGGATATGACAGAATTTTGTACCTACGCTCCATTTCCTACTGTCTTCCTAGTAATTGAGAGATTAACTGGATGTAACATAAAGGCATCTGTCGGTGGCCGATTCATGAACTGTCAACATCTGAAAGATTTGTTGTAGGGGGCTAATAATAAAATACCTCCTCCTACGGAGTGCAACTTGCATTTTACAGTTAGCTGTGCTGATTTAAAAATTAACGTTTTCCAAGGACAAAATATAGTTGTATTTAACACTTAAGGCCTTCTCTCGCTTCATGATTTATTTGTAGTACAATTCAGAATCATCGAGGAAACTTTTTTTCTTCCACTACTTACTGTTTTGGGGGCTAGTACAATTTTTCTTAAGTTACGATTTTACAGACTTTATTGAATAAATTATAAAAATGATAGTTGTAGTTTTTGTGACTCTTTAGAATCCAGCATTTCTCCAACTATTTTGTAGTGTGTGTTGTAGATTCCTTTCATATAGGATAATTGAGTGCATGAAGTTTGTGGTTAAAATGTGAACAGTTACCATTTTGAGTCCAAAATAAATGAAATTTATTTCTTGAATTGTGAGGCATAATAGCTGATGTTTAGTACTGGTATTGTTATCTATATTCCACCTTGAGTTTTAATGGGTGTTTTGATGTGCCGTTTATGTAGAGACAAAATGGTAATTCTAGGCATATATGGGATTTATCAACTTCAAATTGTGATTAATGCTAAGTTGTGATTAAGGCTTTCTGTATGGAAAGTATATTTCATAAACGTTAAAACAATGGAATTTACAACTATGTGTGATGCTACACCATGGAGAAGAAAATTATCCTTAAGGTACAGGAGCATTAGGGGATGTATTCTGGATAGTCATCCTTAAACAATAAAATACATTACAAATGAAGAAATAAATAACACACAAGATGCAAACATGTTTATCATTCACTATGAGATTATTTTAGTTGTAGAGGGGGCATCAAGAATGTGTATGTAACATAAAATTTAGCAATGGAAAGACAAAGTTGGATTGTCAATAATATTAGGATAGGTAGCAATTCTATGTACTGACGATTGCTGAATCATAGAAAAGGCAATCACATTCACACAACTTGTATTTTTGTCTACAGTCTTCATCAGAAAAACAGTACCGGTATACATACATTCACTCAGGCATCAGTCATGCAAACATGACCACCATAGCAGGCCACTACGTTCCAACTTTCACCTTAAAGAATTAATGAGGAAGGGAGTGTAGGGGGAAGGATGCAGGACAACGGTGGGGCTAGAATATTTAACATTGCCTGGCGGACATAGAGGCACTGTGAGAGGGATGTGAGATTCATCAAAGGGAGGGGGTGGGGAGCAGAGAGATGAGGTGCAAAGGGGGAGTACATGAAATAAAGAAATATTTTTTTTTAAAAAATAATACAAAAAATAAGTGGCACACAGTTGGAAGAGAGGCATGAATAGGGAGGAGATATGATGGAGAGGGGAGGACTGTTAGGTGAGGCCAGGATTGTTTCAGGACCATAGAATGAAATGAAATGTTTGTAGAACTTATGGGACTTAACTACGGGGTCATCAGTCCCTAAGCTTACAAAGTACTTATGAACTAGCTAAGACTAAGGACGGCACAAATAGCCATGCCCGAGGGGGGATTCGAACCCCCGACCGTAGTGGCCGTGCAGACCGTGACTGGAGCGCCTCAGTCCCCTCGGCCACCGCGGCCAGCACCATAGAATGTGTTGTAAGGACAGCTCCCATCTCTCCTCCTCCACTAACTCTTCTGAATCATGTAGATCTGGGTTATCCTTACACTACATTGTATGGTCCTGCAACCATCTCGGCTTCAACCCAAAGTAACTTGTAACCCTGCACCTCATACCTCTTCCCATCATTTATTTCATCCTAATACATGTCTCTCTTCCAGCTGAATGCTACCTACCTTTGTAATATTTTATTTACATATACATATATCCCATCTGCACCTCTCATTTTCACTCCACCCCCTTTCTTTTACTATTACTACCGGTACATCACAAGCTGAATTTGATATACTCGCCTATCATTGCCTTTATGCACTCCCAGCCCTGCCCCGGATCCTTCTTTCTCCATTTCCTCCTCCTCTCCCCATTCACTGTTTAAGATGCAAGTTGGACCATAGCAGCTGAGATGGTGGTTATGTATAAATGAGTTATGAATGTTTGAATGTAAGTATGCTCTTTTTGTGATAAAGGCTGTTGCAGAAAATTCAGGCTGTGCGAATGTGATGGTTTTTCTACAGGGTGGTCTGCATCTTACTAATCATCTTTACAGTGGATTGCTACCTATCTTCATATTATTAACTTAAAATGTATTATTTTTTCCCACTTTCAGCTCTGTTTCGATCAGTTTCTGATACTTAGTGCCCTTTAGAGAAAAGTATGTATAAACAACCTGGTGAAATATCTATGTATGTTGAAAAAGCTGCATTAAAAAGTCAAAGCTTTTGGAATAGAAGACATCACAGTGTTAATGATCAACTTAATATGACCTATAAGAATTCATTAGCTGTATAAAATAATGAAGATAGTATGATCCAAATGAGATTTTTTAAACTTTTGTTAAGGAAGTTTCAAAAATTTTCTTAAAAAATGCTTCTAAGAATTACTTTTGTAAAATAAATGAAAAGATCCATGCGGCATTAGCCATATTACAATCCTTCATTAGTCCACAAACAGTTTCGCACTGTTACATGTGCATCTTCAGATGAGTAGTAGTTTTTCATAGAGTCATAAAAAAATTATGCAGCCCCAATACTCTAGTTATAAGCTCTTACCACATTATTGGATAAATTTGATTATTAAACTGTTGGTGTGGGCTAAAACCATATAACAAAATCATACTCTCATAAATAATTATGATTTTCGATTAATGATGAAAATTCTCCTCAGAGATGATAAATTATTTTTCAAAAGAAATAGATTGGCTGGCCAGTACTTACCTTTGTGCTGTACACTGATAGTTACACAAATGAAGAAACAGAAAAAAGGGGACGAAAAAGGACAAGCTTTCAGAACACAGTTCCTTCATCAGGTGGGAGAGAAGGGAAGAAGAAAGGATGGTAATGGAATGGAAAGGTAATTCACGACCTAGGTCATGAAGGTGGTGTTTCGGGAGTGTGGACGTCAGAGATACTGCATGTTCGTACTGAGCCAAGCCAGAGAGGATATATATAACCCAACCCCCCCGCCCCTCCTACACCCCTCAGCGTCATTCAGTTCACTCATCTTCTCTTCTCTTTACTACATGATCTTTCCTCTTTGGTTATATATATCCTCTCTGGCTTGGCTCAGTACAAACATACAGTATCTCTGACGTCCACACTCCCGAAACACCACCTTCATGACCTAGGTCGTGAATTACCTTTCCCTTCCATTCCCATCCTTTCTTCTTCCCTTCTCTCCCACTTGATGAAGGAACTGTGTTCCGAAAGCTTGTCCTTTTTGTCCCTTTTCTTTCTGTTTCTTCATTTGTATAACTATTGGCGGTACAGCACAAAGGTAAGTACTGGCCAGCAAATCTCTCTCTTTTAATTATGATTTTCCTGTTTTAAAATGTTGCTTTTATTTAATCATTAAAATTTTTGAACATTAAAAGTGGGCAGTTAGTGCATCAGTTTTCCACCTGGAAGATGTTCTCATACTTCTGAATGTCAAAAAAACTGATCAATTTTCATGATGCCAGCAGTTAAATGGGTCACCACCAGTGGTGGCGCATTCTATGTGTGTACTGGTTCAGTGAACCCCCGGAAATACCTTGGTACAAAAAAAGGAAGTAAATAAATAAAATAAAAAGTGTTTTTCATCTACCATTCTTCGTTTCATTCTTTTATTGGATTATTTTATATGTACATTCAAAGTATTTTTATCACATGATAAACGTTTTACGTTGCGGAGACTTTCTACCTAGCAATAAGACTCAAATTATATGAAAATACTCCATATTACACGGCTCTGAAGATATAAAATAAAATGAGGAAAAAATTTGGGGAATCCACACTGGGGACCATTGCTAAATACCTTAAAAGTAAGTGTTATTACATTCTAGAAGAATTTTTAAATCATGAAAATCAAATGATGATATAGTCTAGAAAAAAATGTATATTCATGTTTATATATACCGGTAGCCCTAAACTTACTGCCCAAATGGCATATGTATATCTGTACTCCATATATATATAATAATGGAAAGTCCAGGTTGGAATAAATAATATAGTGAGGACAGTTTACTACTCACCGCAAAGACGTGGCGACGAGCTGCGACAGGCACATACAAAAGACACACACATACAACACATTCAGCTATCGGCCATGGCCTTCTTCAGAAATAGAGCACTCACGCAATCACACAGGCACACAACACAGTCATACAACCATCACCTTCGAAGTGTGGCAGTCGGAGGTGATGGTTGTATGACTGTGTTGTGTGCCTGTGTGATTGCGTGAGTGCTCTATTTCTGAAGAAGGCCATGGCCGATAGCTGAATGTGTTGTATGTGTGTGTCTTTTGTATGTGCCTGTCGCAGCTCGTCGCCACGTCTTTGCGGTGAGTAGTAAACTGTCCTCACTATATTATCTGTACTCCATATAGGTGTATGAAGTTTTATTATTAAATTTTGATGAGGTGACACATTTATAATGAAATTTGGTATGCTTCCTATAATTCATAAAGTATATACTATACTATATAATTACTATAATCCATAAATCAATGTAACATTTTAGGTTAAAGTCAAGTCAACAATGTTCTCAATCAAACGATTGTATAAAAACATGTTATGTGACAATAAAGTATCTAATCTTATCTTAAAAGTAATCATATCGTTAGCAGTATAAGGCTGAAGTGTCAAAGGTATTAGGTTTGACTCTGACTGCAAGCAATTTTTTGAAACCAATCTTCTTTTTAACAGATACAGGAACAACGATGACTTTTGAGGGTAAATAACATTATACTCTTCATTGTAACAAATATTTAACTGTTTGAAAAGAAATGGGGGAAGAGCAGCCTTTGCACATGTGGAAATATCATAGATTCAGCACTGAAAGAATTGAACACCCAGGCTAATTTTTTTTTCCTTAATTCTTAGTGAAAAGTGTTCTAAAATATTATCCACCAAAGAAGTGTGTATCTAATGCTTAAAATGTTGTTATCAATGGATGAACTCATTCATTATGGTGCCCAAAAAAAAAATGTTTAACAGAAGCAAGAGCTATGAGAACTTAAAATGGTCCTTGTATCAGGTTCTCACAACAGTCTATTAGAAGTCCCTATTTTATAGATTCCATGGTCATAGGCTGTTGTGGCACTAAGAAGTACAAATGCAACTGGCCCTTTGAAATAATACTACCCCCTGAAGATACATTTATAATTGTGTGAAACTAGTTGTGGCCCCAATAAAGGATCACAATACAGCTAATGTGGCATGGATGAATTTTTATTTATTTTACAAAAGTTTCTTGAATGTATTTTAAGACAATTTTGGCATGATTTTTGAAAATTTCAAAAATGTATTATCTAAGCTGTGAGTACCCTAACTACAAAATGAAGGAGATATTTGTAATTAGTGGATAAAGGCAATTACTATACTTCTTTTTAAGAAGTGAAGCAAGGTATCCTGTGAGAACTACAAAAGAATGACATAATTGTGCCATTGCAGTGCAGGAAGATAATTTTTGAAGAAAACCAGGTAGAAAATAGAGCCTCAGTTACGAGAACATAAAGAAGGATTTCAGACTGGAAAATTAAGTACGGGAAAGGGTTGTACCTTGGGACACGTTTTAATAAAGGCAGTGCACTGTAGTGGAAACTTTTAGAACTATGAAGTAAAGTTGTCAGGGCTATTTTCAGATGGAATAGGAGGCCACTTTGTATTTGGATGATGTTTGAGATCTGAGGAGGAGTTTTACACAAGTTTTCGTGTTTGAAAGTAAAATTTAGCCACTACCCTTACAAGATATAAACTAAAGCTAAGCATCATTATTGATGTTACTTAAATACAGTGTTGTAAGGCATTGTTTAAGTAAGTTATTGATACCATAAGTTATAAAGATATAAATTTGTACATAGGTTAGGATACTGTTTTCTGTTATTGTGTATTTGGTTTTACCTTAGTACACTTCTCTGGTTGCACCTTGGGACACCTGGAAGGTGTATGATTGTCACTGATACACCAGAAAAACAAAGATTTGAAGAGGAAAAATAAAAAGAAAACATGAAAAATAAGTCTTTCCCAAAGAAAAAAGCCACTACATCTACATACATACTCCGCAATTCACCGTAAGGTGCGTGGTGGAGGGTACACTGTACCACTACTAGGCATTTCCTTTCCTATTCCACTCCCAAATAGAACGAGGAAAAAAAGAATGCCTATATGCCTCCGTACGAGCCCTAATTTCTCTTATCTTGTCTTTGTGATCTTTACGCGAAATGTAAGTAGGCGGCAGCAAGATCGTACTACACTCAGCTTCAAATTCAGGCCCTCTAAATTTCCTCAACAGAAATTCACGAAAAGAATGTCGTCTTTCTTCCAGCGATCCCCAATTGAGTTGCCGGAGCATTTCCGTGACACTCGCGCATTGGTCGAACCTACCGGTAACAAATCTAGCTGCTCGCCTCTGAACCGCCTCTATGTCTTCCTTCAAACCGATCTGCTGCGGGTCCCAAATACTTGAGCAATACTCAAGACGTGGTCGTACAAGCGTTTTATACGCAGTCTCCTTTACAGGTGAAGTACATCTTCCCAAAATTCTCCCAATAAACCGAAGTCGGCTGTCTGCCTTACTCACAACTGTCCTTACATGCTCGTTCCATTTCATATCGCTCTGCAATGTTACGCCTAGACATTTGAACGATGCGACCGCATCAAGAAGCTCACTACTGATGCTGTATTCGAACATTATAGGATTGTTTTTTCTACTCATGCGCATCACCTTACATTTTTCTACATTGAGAGCTAGCTGCCATTCTTCGCACCAACTAGAAATTTTGTCTAAGTCAACCTGTATGCTATTACAGTCAGTTACAGACGACACCCTCCCATACACCACAGCATCATCAGCAAACAGCCGCAAATTACAACTTACTCTGTCCATCAGACCATTTATATAGATAGAAAATAATAGCGGTCCTATCACACTCCCCTGGGGCACGCCTGACGATACACTCGTCTCTGATGAACACTCGCCGTCGAGAACAACGTACTGCGTTCTATTACTTAGGAAGTCTTCCAGCCAGTCACAAGTCTGTGAACCTATTCCATAAGCTCGTATCTTCGTTAGCAGTCTGCATTGTGGCACCGTGTTGAACGCCTTTTTGAAGTCGAGAAAAACACAATCCACCTGTTGCCCTTCGTCCATGGCTCGCAAGATGTCATGTGAGAAAAGGGCAAGCTGAGTTTCACATGAACTAAATGGACAAAGGACTTTTCATCTTCCACTTCTTTTGATGAAGAAATTCCCGAGCTTAGCAGTAGCTCTGGAGGTAGCATATTTGATTTGTCATCTGAGGAAGAGGATTTCTCATCCTTCTTTCCATCTAGAAAAGTAACACTTTCTTGTTCTCAAGATAGTTGGGTCTTGGTAAAATTTGACATCAGTGGCAGATCTCATGTTTACTATGCAGGAATAGGTTTAGAAAGCACAGAAGAAGATGTAACTGTGAAATTCTTAAGGAAGCAAAGGACCAATTTGTATTCCCCAATGTTGAGATCATCATCATTGTTAATCACAGTAATATATTGAAAGAAATACCAGCTCCAGTGGTGTGTTGTGGGTTTCATTCATTTAATATTTTATTCCCACCATCTCTTGTTTTAAGGTAAAATAACTTTTGTATTTGGACTAACAAACTTACTACCTAATTCCAATACGATTTTTTCCTTCATAAAACTAAGAAATTGGAATACATCAGTGTGTCCCAAGGTAAAACTACCACTGTCCCAAGGTGAAACCTTGGGACAAGTGTCACAAAAGTCTTTATTGGTGAGTAATTGTGTAAATATTGTAGCTAGCGTAAACTGCTGTTCGTTCAACATTACCTAAAATTGATGCCTTTGAGGGGGTAAATTTTCAAATTTCTTGTAAAAAAGTATGAAAAAATTAAAATGTAAAAAATGTCCCAAGGTACAAGACTATGCACAAAGATAGACTGAAATTGTTTGACTATGTGGAAAGAATAGGAAAGTAAAGACTAACAAGAAGTCGTTTGCAATGGACAGGATCTGGAAGAAGGCCAACTGGAAGACCATGAACAAGGTAGAGAGATCAGGTGAAGCATAATGTTGACTGTCGGGGTTATGCCTCCAGTGTCTGAAAACACTCAGAGCACTTCATTGTCATGGGAATGTAGTTTTTCTTGATGGTATTCTGGTATATTATTTATTTATTTGATAGATTATGTTTAGAGTATAACATGGTCTGTTCCATTTGAAAGGAGCTGATTACTGAAGCTTATTACATGGCGGTGTTTCACAAGTAACAGATATTTTGCTTATGTCATTGTGAGGCAATTAAATGAATCCCTGCTACTATAGAGAATGACAACGTCTGAAACAAAGGAATGGTAGTAATTCCACTGATGTTTCTGGGAGGAAACCAGCGAGGTGAAATACAGGACATACCAAAATGAATATTGGGGTTTTAAAGCTTTGTGGAATTTATTATGTTGACATCACAATTAAAAATTATACATCAAATGAATGAGCAACTCAAACAGTTTGTCCTGCAACTGTCCATGCATGTGCGCACACTCCTGTTCCTCATCTTTCATTCGAAGCATAAGTAGCTAAGATGTTTATTGGGGAACAGAAAGTTTTTTGTGAGTTACAGTTTGCAAAGACTAAATCTGTAATTACAGTGAATCATAATGAAATTTTCACTGTGCAGCAGAGTGTGCACTGATATGAAACTTCTTGGCAGATAAAAATTGTGTGCTGTAACTGGGATTCGAATCTGGGCCCTTTGCCTTTCGTTGGCAAGCGCTCTACTGTCTGAGCTATCCCATCAGGCTTCACAGTCCATACTTGCATGCAAAAGGCAAAGATCCCATGTTTGAATCCCGGTTCTAGCACATAATTTTAATCTGTCAGGAAGTTTCACAGTGAAGCATATTAAGTTACATTGTACTCCTCCAAGTGATAACAGTATCTGTGGATGGTATCATCAGTTTGAAGGCACAGACTGCCTTTGCAAAGGCAAGAGTAGTGGACAACCAAGCACGATTAAAAAAAAAATAAATGAACAAGTGGAAGATGCTTTTGTATGTATCACCAAGAAATCAGTTTGGATGGCTAGTCATGAATTAGCAATTCTATTGATGTCTGTGTTGAGAATTGTACAGTGCTCTTATAATTTGCATTTGTTACAAGCTGTGAAACCTACAGACTGTGGTGCACATGCCAACTTTACAAATGCTGCCTAACAATGATAATTTTCTGAATATGGTCATCTTTGGTAATGAATTGACATTTCACCTAAGTGGTCTTCTGAGAAAACAAATAATGTGTGCAAATGGGGGTCATAAAATCCACAGTAGATGATACATCTGCAATGAGACTCCCCTAAATTTAATATTTTTGTGTCATATCCTAGTAGAAAGTTAATGGGCCTTTCTGAATCAAAGAACTGTATTTGGCAGCAAGATGGAGCAACATCTCATTGAATGCCTTCATACGTTGTTGGTTAAATGTTGTTCCTGACTGCCAGATTGGCTGCAAGGGCCCAGGTGACAGAACTTGTTTTGCAACGCCTCCACATTCACCAGATCTGACACCTTGCAATGTTTACCTTTTGGGGTCAATAAAGGATTGGGCGTATGTGCCTCCACTATTGATGACGTAAATGACCTATGACATACAATTAAAGCTGCAGTTGCATCAGTTTCTCCAGACACACTGAGCAAGTTTTGAGATGAACTTGACTATGTGTTTGTTGTGCAAAGAGGTGTGATCACATTGAACACTTTTTGAACAAACTGTAAACTTCTTGTTCATTTGATGTATAATCAGCAATAGTAAATTCCACAAAGCTTTAAAATCTTTACCCAGATGTTCCTGATTTTTTGTTTTCCAGATTAGATCGTTAAAATGTTGCAACACTGATTTTACATGAATTGCACCCTTAGTATCAGCATAATAGGCCATCCTTCTGGAATGAAATAAATATGAAAACACTAATATTACATATTAGATATGACATTTTAATTGTAAAGCCATCCATATGTTTCTAAATAATACAAATAAAATTGATGTGCGAGTACTTACACACCCAAAATCATGAGCTAACTCGCATGTTGCTTTTGAACTCCTATCTTCAAAGTTGACTAACATAGAATAACATGCTAAAACAATGTCTGTTAGTATATACGTGTCAATGATCAACATTCAAATGACAGTCTGATGTTGGAGAAAATGTTTTGTGCCATAAGGAAACAATTTACTTTAAATGTTTAAAAAAATGAAACACCATCCTTCTGGAAGGCTGCCAGCATCATCTGGGTTAATATTAATTTTGGTGTCCCATGTAACCTGGCAAATAGAATTAAATCTGAAAATGCACAACACACACAAAATGACTATTTCCGAAGGGGACATCAAACTGACTTGAAATTAAAACCACCACCCCTGCCTCCTAATAGGGGAAACTTTGAAATCTTAAATAGGAAACCCATTTCATTATTACAGATTCAGATTTCTCACCAAAAAGTCATTTGATGGACACATTATTTTCTATTTGTGTTAGGTGGCACTGTAATCAGTTAAATATGATTTATCATACATTCCAAAACATTAAAAGATAAAGTGGACAGTAAAAGATACTTTTTCAGTAAGATAGTATATGACACACAATTGTACGCAATTTATAATCCTTCTAGCCATATGGTGATCATGGAGTTGTCAAAGTAATAATTAGAAGCAGTGAATTTCATTGGGATCTATAGAAAAATATACACCAAAGAAATGTACTACAGCCCTGTTAAAAGAATAACACAGATTGTACCATCCACGAATGTAGTCTACTTATTTGTAGTCCTGGTATTCTGTGGAACATGGTGAAATACGGCACTGTTGCTGTGACTTTACGGTGCACTAAGGCTCTTGATAAAAGGCAGTGCAGTGCAGTCAGACTTCATTTCACTAATTACGAACTCTTAACAGAATGTAGGGGTGGGGGCTTTTACTCATATCGTTAGGTACATTTCTTAAGACTCATTGAAAAGTTGTTTCTTTATTGTTCAATTTCAATGGTAATTTCTCAAGAATAACTGGAAGCAATATATTTGTGAATAATGTGGCTACGATGAATGGAAAATGATGTTCCACTTGGAGATCCTCACTGTTTGTACAATTTGAAAAACCAATCACATGTTTCAGTATTTAAAGTGGTAACTTACAATATTACTGGGTGTAGCATAGCTTTCATCATCTTGGTTTTGTAAATAGATATAGTCTCACAGAAAGGAAGGAGTAAGCCTATGGTAAGTGGACGGTCCTATGGTGCTTTGCTTTAGAGTACTATTTTAATACCCAGATAATGAAAGCTATGAGTCAGCTTGTGGTATACAGAGTGATGGAGCTAACCATCTTATTTCAAGAAGAACATTAAAAAATAGGAACTTCTATTTTGAAGGCACAACCTGAACATTTTACCAGAGTTTTTAAAGGATGGGGATGAGTTATACATTGCAAATGTTATTAGTATTATCAAACTTCATATTTCATAATGGACTGCTATCAATATATAATGACTGTTGTATGACTTTTTTGTTGGTGTCCGACAACCATAGTAGAAATTACACATGGAGCTCTAGTTTCTTTCGAAACAGACCAAGAAAGAATCAATTGTGTGCTTCATAAAGAATCCAGATTGCTGTTTACTTAAAGTGATATAGAAAAAAAATCACACATTCTGGTAGATGTACTTATGCCCTATCAATATGGCATAAAATTCACTTGGGTAATATATGGCATACAGTTATTTGTGGCCACAAGTATCACAGAAGGTTTTTTTTTTTTTTTTTTTTTTTTTTTTTTTTTTTCAGGGTAAGAAGCTATGTATAAAGAGACAGTTTCTGATTCAGAGGTGTGTAAGGATCAGTTCATGTTGCCAGAGTGATCAGTTGGAGGATCGTCATAGTTGAACAGTTGGTTTTATAACTGTAGCTTATTGCATATCACCGCCAACCATTTGTCATCCCATAACTGCATGAACCTCTGCTGCATCACAGAGATTACATCCTACAGTGAAATAGTGCAAAGTAACACATCATGTTCTTACTGACCTATAAACTGTGACTCGAAAATAAGATGATATCACATGAAGACTCTATAAAAATGAACTCTTGTCTGCACTCCACAAATTGTAGCTAAGGCATTTTAAAATACTCAGTGCATTGAGGCATTATCGTCTCAGGTTTTTAAGGTATGGACACCATGTATGTTTGGAGTCAAATATAAGACCCAGAAACTACATCATGTCTTTAAAATTAAATACAGTGTCCCCCATCCTTCATTCAGTATAAAACAGAACAGGAACAGTTAAAAGGACATCAACTTCTCATCTGAAACGCAGTTTAAAGACAGCCAGGCGGAAGTTAAATGTGGCCCTCGTTCAAGACGCCATGCTAATAGTTTTCGTTGACTTTGAAGTTCAAAATGTTCAAATGTTTGTATAGCTTATGGGTCTTAACTACGATGTCATCGGTCCCTAAACTTACAAACTACTTATGAACTAGCTAACACTAAGGACGGCACAAATATCCATGCCCGAGGGGGGATTCGAACCCCCGACCGTAGTGGGCGTGCAGACCGTGACTGATGCGCCGCAGTCCCCTCGACCACCGCGGCCGGCTGACTTTGAAGGATTAATTCGTCAAGAACTCGTGCCACAGGGACAAACTGTTAATCGATGGCACTTTCAGGACGTGTTGCATCGCCTGTGAGAAAATGTGGGAAGGAAATCGCGTGAAACAAGTCATGGGGCTTGTGTCACGATAACGCACGAGGACATTAATCCCTACTATTGCGTAATTAGGGTGACGAGATGTCCCGTATTTTATGGGATCGTCCCCTATTTTGCTTAAGTGTCCCGTTGTCCCGACAAAACACATATGGGACGTTATTCATGCCGTTCTTTGTTAACCGTCCCGTATTTATTGAACTGTGTGTTTTTAAGTAATGTGTAACATAAGAACTCGATATGTGATCTTAACCAAAGGAGAAAGAAACTATGGCCGAGGAGACTGAGGCGCGCCAGTCACGGTCTGCACGGCCACTACGGTCGGGGGGTTCGAATTCCCCCTCGGGCATGGATATTTGTGCCGTCCTTAGTTGTAAGTTGTTCATAAGTAGTTTGTAAGTTTAGGGACTGATGACCCCGTAGTTAAGTCCCATAGACTATACAAACATTTGATTTGAGAAAGAAACTACACTTTTTGATTAAAGCAAAGTGTACGAGAAACGATTTATGAAGTTCCTTGTTGGTACTATGCAGTGGTGACTGGTGTTTCAGATGACTGGGGGTTCACTTCTTTCAAAGCCGGATCTACAATATTTCCGAATCGGGGCCGAAATTTTACGCATGCGCAACGGCTGCTCGCCCCCACCTCTTTTCAAACAGTTAAATATTTGTTACAACGAAGAGTATGTATGTCATTTACCATAAAAATCGTGACATATTCGCAAAATCGTCCAAAGATATGTGGCAAGTAACAACCAAAAGTCATTGTTGTTCCTGTAGCCTGTTAAAAATAAAATTGGATTTAAAAAATTGCTTGCAGTCAGACTCGAACTTACTACCTTTGATATTTCAGTGCAATGCTGCTAACCATACGACTACTCTTGCTAGATGGAGAGTAGTGCTTTATTATTGTTCATGACCAGATCTTCTGAAAGCTTTTACAGTTGATGCGTCTTTAATTGGTACCTATAGATATTTTACAAAAAATTACGTGTTTCTGATAAATTTTCAATGCGTCAAAAACAAATATGAAGGGCGGATGTTTCCTTCACGGATATACCTATAAGCAAGGCGAGGTACGCTGTAGCTCCATTGCCTTTGCTTCAGGATCATTCATGCGTAACCACCAGAGCTCGAGTCGCCAGGAGCTGGCGTCTCTTCCAGCTCCAACGCCAATGTTAAAAATTGCGCTTCCCCCGCCCCTCCCTGCCGCAGGAGCGCCCATATGCTGATTCCAGGGGGTTCAGAAGAGAATTTGAACCTCAGCCCCACATACGCATTGCAACGCTGTGGCTACTGCCGCCTATATTAAGCGGCTGCGCTATGACTCGTATACGTGCTGTCTCTTGTCACGCAAAAACGTTTCGCATACGATAAAAATACTTTGAATGTGCGTATAAAATGATGTGATAGAGGGACGAAACGAAGAGTGATAGTTGAAAAACACTTTTTATTATATTTATTTCCTATCTTTTCTTTACAGCAAGCTTTTTCCCGAGGGTTCACTGAACCAGTGAACACACAGGACGCGCCGCCACTGGTACTATGTAATGTTTTCACAAGGCGAGCAGTTGTGCATTGGTTATTGCTTAGATGGGTCGTTTTAAACCACTAAGAATCACCAACTGCGCTACTTTTTCACATAAATGCCGAAAGGAACGTTTACTTTTAATGACAGAATTAGGCGAGTTTTCATTTCCGAGATTACAACAGCAAACTGAGAAATTATTTTCACCTTGAATAGGAGTACTTTTTAGGTCGACAGTGGAAGCCGGTTTGACGTTGTGCAATACACACGGCCTAGCTCTTCAGAACAAAACTTCGTCATAAAGTATGTCATTTGTTGCAAATCGTGTCATTGTATATGATGAAGTAATTATCTTGCTGCTGAGGAAGGCTTTCTTGCTTTCCATGCAACGAAACATACTCTTCCCTCAAGTCAGTGCAGTGCACTAACGGTAAAAATGAAACCGTTAAAGCACTAATTTAGATATTTTAACCTGGTGAAAAATCTCTTTTTGTTAAGCTTAAGGGACTTAACTACGGGGTCATCAGTCCCTAAACTTACAAACTACTAATGAACTACCTACAACTAAGGACGGCACAAATATCCATGCCCGAGGGGGGGATTCGAACCCCCGACCGTAGTGGCCGTGCAGACCGTGACTGAAGCGCCTCAGTCCCCTCGGTCACCGCGGCCGGCGAAAAATCTCTCTTCCAAATTATTTCATGTCGTGATATCTTCTGAAAAAAGAAATTGCAGCTAGTAATTACCTTTGCACAATGTCTAACAAACGCGGCCCTGTGGACTGATTGAAACGAGAGGTTCAATATTGAAAGTGTTAAGGATATAGTAAAAGCTAAGAGTCATGTTTGGGGCAGTTCAAGTGTTCATTTTCACAAAACTGTATTTCAAACTATCTGGATGACATGCATTATTCTGAAAAAATATTGTTGAGAGAGTGAGAAATAAGTAACCTATGTACAAATAAATAACTGTCAGCCCTAATGAAAGATGTCGTTATATGAAATGGACAAGTACAAAAATATTTACGCCATTAGTAATGCAATGTATTTTTACGCTTTTTTAAGTGCGAATGTTAACGGAAAGGTATGGTGATGTATGCAGCTGTAGCTGCAAATATTTGAACTCAAATCTATTGTACTGATACAGCATTTACGAAACGTTTCATAGAATGTGGCTTCATTTCAACTTCTCATTTGTGTCCCGTATTTTGCTTTTGGAAATCTGGTCACTCTAGCATAACTGTTGCCAGAGGTACCCCCCCCCCTTTTTGACCAATGACTCACCCCCTCTCTAAACTGCGACCAACCCCCCCCCCCCTAAATATTAGATCCTGTTTTGCCATTTAATAATCAAATTAAATATCTTTTATTTAACGATTTGTAAATTGTTTTATAAAGCCTCCCCCCCGGGCTGGCCAAAAGTACTAATTTTTCACTCCCCACCCAGAAATTTCATTGACGCAATTTGGGTTTTGAACAATAAGCGCTGTAGTCGGCCAACAAAAGGCCCTCGAAGGGGTACCGGTACGTGGACGACATTTTTGTGATATGGAATCACCGTGAAAAGGAACTGAATGGCTTATTGGTGCACTCAAATAGAATTAATCGGAAGATGGTGGAAGAAAAGAATGGAGAATTAAATTATTTTGATGTATCAGTTATCAATCGGGCGGAACATAAGGTATATAAAAAGCTACAGAGATGCAAAACCACCACAATAATTTCACCAGAAAAGAAGAAGGTTTAAAATTAGATAAGATATGGCGGTCGACTTAGCACCAACTATGTGACCATTGATTACCCGTAATCGAGATAGATGACGCTGGACAGAGATAGCTTCATAGTGGGCAGCACGTGACTGGTGGCACGCAGTAGGCAACGAAACGTCAGGAGAAAGAAGTTCCACAGATGGACCACGGCATCCAAGCCCGGAAGTTTTTATTAAAGAAGACGCCGTCCGTGAAAGCCTACATGTTATGAATAAACAGAATCACATATGCTGAATCTGCGAATCAGTTTCTTTCAACGTTTTTGCTATTTGGTAACTTATTTCTATCATATACATCTGAAAATGATCACGTGGACTGGAAACGTAAACATTGATTGTCTAAGACACTAGGAGAACGGAGGAGCAACACTATTCAAGGTTAAATAGATTTGACACAGAAGGGAATGCTAGGAGTCGGACACAAAAATTTATAAGCTTTACTACATTTGTGTGTGTGTGTGTGTGTGTGTGTTGTTTTTTAATTTTTTCGTGATCCTCAAGGATGTGGGATACACAGCAGTTTCACTAGATAAATTTAAAAACGATAGTACCCATATCTGTCAGTGGAAGAACACAGGATATTTGTTAATTTTTATACAGAAGTGAAACAGTCATAAAGCTGAAGAGTGGTTTAAACATTAGATTGTTTTACTTCCTGCGGTCATAATGGAGAAGTTACACTGATCAGTCAGAACATTATGACCACCCACCTAATGGCCGGACTGCCAGCATCTTGCTGTGGAGGACGCGTCTGCTCCCCGTTTGAGGTTCGAGTCCTCCGCGCACGCGCGCGCGCGCGCGCGTGTGTGTGCGTGTGTGTGTGTGTGTGTGTGTGTGTGTGCGTGTGTGTGTTGTCCTTAGCATAAGTTAAAGTAGTTTGTAAGTCTAGGGACTGATGAGCACTGCATTTTGGTCCTATAGCTTGACGAACAGTTGTGTTGATAACAGTGCGGGTCTCGGCGTGGAATCAATGAGATCTTGAAGGTCCAATGTGCAAATGTTTGTAATCCACCGCCCGAGAGACGACTCGAACCTCTGGCGGAAGCGGCCACGTAATCTGCGACGTGGCGCCCGAACGGCGCGGCCATTCCCGCACAGCCCTTGGAAGATCGCTGGCTCCATATCGGCTCACCCAATCCCCTTAAATTCCGGGCAGAGTGGAGCGATGAGCTCTGACGTCATGTTCAATCAAAGCCCAGATGTGTTGGGGGCGAGTTGGGGGCCATACATCAATTGCAACTCGCCACTGCCGTTGGGAACAGGAAGGTGCCACAGTGGTTAGGACGCTGGACTCAAATTCGGGAGGACAGCGGTTCAAATCCGCCTACGGCCATTCAGATTTAGGTTTGCCGTGATTTTCGTAAACCACACCAGGCAAATTCCGGGATGGATCCTTTGATAGGACGCATCCGATTTCTTTCCTAATCTTAAAACGTTCCGAGCTTGTGCTTCATCCCTAGTGACCTCACCGTCGACGGGACGTCAAACCCTAATCATTTTTTATACCTATTGACCAACATGGTTCCTTGTGCTTGTCTCTGTCCCACAGTACAGCTGTCAAGGAGCTGCTCCGCTGGAAGACAGTGGATTCGCACCCTCCTATCAGCATGATGATAAAGGCAAAGCGATTATTCAGACTATGCAACGCACTGTCACTGTGCAGTGTCCCGTGAAGATAGTCACGTGCCCATTTCAGCATAGTTCCCGATGTGGTGCTGTTTACATGGGCACATGCGTGGATAGTGCGCTGCGGAGGCGTATCGTTAGCAGTGCTCGCTGCACCGTGTGTCCAGACACTCTTGTACTCTGCGCACCATTGAAGTCTGGTGTTAGTTCCATCACAGTTCGCGGGCTGTCCTGTTTTAGCTGTCTGCCCAACGTGCGACGTCTGTCATCTGTGATGAGTAGTAGTCCTCAACCCCGCGACGTTTTGAAATGGTTTCACTTCGGTTTCCCCTCTTGAAAATGACACTCAGCACAGCAGTCCTGGAATATCCCCAAGTCATACAGCTTCCGAAATGCTCGTACCGAGCATACTGGCTACCGCAATCTGACCTCGCTCAAACTCGGAAAGATAGCGCGTTTTCCCCTTTCTTGGGACTGATAACTTTAGCAGTTTAGTCCCTCTATCCCAACCAAACGACAACGAATCCCAATTATCTGCACGGACACCACGCTTACTGATACTACATACATCGTGCGTGTGTGTGACTAGCAGTCATTTCTTGTCAGTGACACTGCTATCACATGGATGGGTTTATATCGACAGTAGGTAGTGGTCTTTATGTTCTGGCTGATCAGTGTATTTCTTTGACGTGTGACAAGCTAAACAGGTACAACAATGTGAAAAGGTTCATCCAACTATTGGAAACAGAGTTGGATGTGGAATCTGAAAAATTAAGAAACTCGAAAATTTTACTATTATCGAAAGTAAGATCTCCAGTTTGGATTTCGCTCTTACATGGAGACCACATGGCTATCAGATTTTGAAATTTCTCTATATTTGTGGTACGTGAAGTTCTGAACTCAAATAACAATCAGTCAAATCCATTCGACTGAACTCTCAAAAATTCTCGAGAAAATCGACTTTTAAGTTTCGCAAGTACACGTATATAGCAATAATTAAGTCAGTTGCAACATATGTCGGTGTAGCTCAAAGGTGGTAGCGTTCTGGCCTTGCAACTATAGGGTCGATGGTTTGAATCCTGCCATGACAGGGTTCTTATTTTTATTTTCGTGGTGTTCGAATACTTACACAATTTTAATAACCATTGTTAATTTTTACGAAAAATGTACGTTTTTTGTTTATTCCCAATTTTCTATATTTTATAAAAGATTGTTAATGATGATTTCAATAAAAAACCTAAGTTACAATTTTTTTACAGTATTGGCTTCACTATTTGTTGAGGACGGTAGTCTAATTGTTCAGTTTGTGAACAACTACGATGCTGTTTTTGGAAAGTCATCTCCTTAGCTACTAATTGCTTTCTAAGCAGCTAAGCTACTCAGCCATCGTTTTAGGTGACGACGTGTTCAGCTCGTCTACATACACATAAACAAAAACCGACAACTCATGGAATTGGAGATCTCAAAATGTTTCATACAACTGAATTTGAAAAGTAAAAAAAAAAAAAAAATTCTATCAAAGCGGAATTCGAACCACCGACTCTATGGTTCTGAAGTCACAATGCTACCACCTGAGCAACAGTGACAGATACTGCAACTGTTTTAATTATTGGTACTTACGTGTACTTGCAGCGCTTCAAAGTCGATTTTATCGAGAACTGTTGATAGTTGTGTCGAATGGCTTTGGCTGATTGTTATTTGAGCTCTGAACTTCATGTACCATAAATATAAAAAAAAAAAAAAAAAAAAAAAAAAAATCTAAAATCCGTTACCCATGTGGTCTCCTTGTAAGAAGAAAATTAGATCGTAATGTCTTATCAATGAAGAAGACATTAAGGAGAGAGGACTGGTTGATGGATCATAGAAGGAATTGCCGCGGTGGAGTAGCCGAGCGGTCTAAAGCGTCTCGCTGCGGAGCGCGCGGTTGCTCGCCGTGGAGGTTCGGTCCTCCCTGGGGCATGGGTGTGTGTGTTTGTCTTTAGGTTAGTTTACCTAGGTTTAAGTAGTTTGTAAGCTACGGACTGATGACCACGCAGTTTGGTCCGATAGATTTACAAACATAGAAGGAATTGGTTGTGATCTCATGGAAGAGCCATCCAATAAATATGAGGTTTGACATTCCTGTTTGACCATTCTTATTTAGATCTCCAGTAGGCATTTCTAGCACCCTCTAGCAAAAGCGCTCTGTCCCTGGTTACTTTAATGCCGATTAAAACAAACTAACCGCCGTTCATTAGACTAAGGGGTTGAGGAACAGGAGGGAAACAATTATGTTTGAAAGGCTATGGGACCAAACTGCAGTGGTCATCAGTCCCTAGAACGCTTACTCTGCGTTGCACATCGGAATTTAATCAGGGTAGCGCAATAAGCAACTGTGTTTATTGTTGTCTCTTGGTGTAGAAACTCGATTGTGTCAATCCCAACACCTTGCAAGGTAGTCCTTGGCCTTGACTTTGATGATGTTGTGCGACAACATTTCATTGCTTGTCGTTTAGACTCTGGGGTCGGGTGAGAAACCCACGCCTCGTCTCCTGTGAGAATGTTAATAACCAGCTTTCTTACGACATTGGCCTAAACAATCAATAGCACAACAAATTCTTTTCAGATTGAAATTTTCACACTGCAGCGGAGTGTGCGCTGATATTAAACTTCGTAGCAGATTAAAATTGTGTGCCTGTACCAGGATTCTAACGTGGAACCTTCGTCTTTCGCGAGCAAGCGCTCTGCCGTCTGAGCTATGCCGGGAGAATTTCTGCGAAATTTTGGAATGTAGGAGTCGAAGTAATGGCAAAAGTAAAAGTAAAGTAAAAAATAGAGCGCTTGCCCGCGAAAAGCAAAGCTCCTAGGTTCCAATCTGGGTTTCGGCACACAATTTTAATTTGCCAGGAATTTTTACATTCTTTACATTTTGTGTTCCTCATTAAGCAGTCTATGGAATCAATGCATGTAAAACAGTTTAGGAACTTAATGCATGTGCAAATCAAATTGCAACATTTCAGAGAAACTTTTGTGCACAATTGTTCTACACGCATTCGGAAATTGCAATCCTAGAGTTGAAATCATGAATCGCCCATCTTCACGAATCTTTCTATCCACAGCTTCGACCAACTCTTCTGATATTAATGAATGTTGGCTTGAGAGCAGGTTTTCGTGGGACATTTTCACGTCCATTCTTGAAACCTTTCACCAACTTCTTGTCTCTCGTCGCATTGAGTCAGTACATCTCATTTAACGGTATCTGTATCCGTCTGTGAATGACCCTGCTGCAATGTTCCTTGCTTACAAATACCGAATCAGTGACCGAATTTCACACTCGGTGCACTGATCAATTGTTTCAAACATTTGAGACTGAAACTGCTGCTGCGCGGGAGTAGCCGAGCGGTCTGGAGCGCCACGTTGCGGATCGCGCTGCCTCCGTGTCGGAGGTTCGAACCCTCCCTCGGGCTTGGATGTTCGTGTTGTCTTTAGTATAAGTTAGTTCATAAGTAGTTTGTAAGTTTAGCGACTGAAGACCCTGCAGGTTAGTCCCATAAGCTTTACAAACATTTGAACTGAAACTGCTAAAATCACATTGCAACAATTCAATGGCGTCGTTTGATGAGCAAGGCATGACGGAAGTCAGTGTGCAAACGCGATATTTGATTGGCTACAGCGATTCGGAACTTTTCTTTTTTGCTGACAACCCATGTAATTTCAGGTTTGTTTTTAACGTTCTGGGTCTGCTTTCTAAAATACGATTCAATATATACGAATACTGTTTCCATCGCAATCACTCAAATTCTCTGAAGTTAATAACAATATGAAGGGTAACTACTACTGTAGCCGCCAATAGCGAATTCGCTCCCACCTCACACGAAACAAGATTGCAAATTAGCCTGCAACCGAGAAAATCTTGTAAAGTTTCAGGTTTATAATAATCATACTCCATAAGTTATCAAAGTAAGTGATACCTTACTTAAGGCAGATCAGCACATCCTGCAGTTTACGCTGGGTTTCAAATCAAGTAAAACAGTTTTTCAGGTGAACTTTCCCATTGTACTGAGCAGAACGGAACTCCATCTGACGAGAAGCTGCGCTCGTTGATGCACCTTGAAGCATCAAAGCCGTTTTCACCGAGCCTGCTTCCGATTAGATTTCCCAGTCGCACGAAGCCGATCCGCTGACCTACATAGGCGCTAGCTCGCGGCGCAACAGCCTTCACTTTCGTCGGAGGTGGAGCCACAGGCAGTTCAGTATACGCGTCTTGCCAGTGGTGAAGAGCAAGACAGGTCCAGGGAACGAGTTCTACCAGACCCCAACAGCAAGGGAATATTTGAGTTGCAGACCACTATGACATGGATTTAATTCTATGAATGAGCTACTAGACTCATACTATAGAAGAGCGTGTTCAGATAGAAACTATCGCTGGAAAACTGCACGGGATTTGGGATAATTATTGGCATCTACTGCTCAATAATATGTATCTCGGGTTAGTAGCAAGTAACCTTTGCAAGTTGGAACAGACACGCATGTTTGCTTCTGTAAGTCGCTTGGTCGAGCTCAGGAACTTGTAAGTACTTGTGGAAGTGTTTCCACTGAAGTCTCGTCTTAAGAGCACGTGGAACTGAACGATATCGTACTAAAGGAAAATAATGACAAAAAAGTTAGGAAGAAAGAATGTTTAACCGAATAAATTAATACACTTAGACTTAATTCCTTTGGCCCCTATGGGGGCATAGGGCATCCAGGAAAATTCGCCATCCATCTCTGTCCTTGGCCATTTGCCTCAGTTCTGCCCAGGTCCTACCAACTCTTTGCTTTCCCTTCCACTATTCTCTTCCATGTGCCCCTAGGTCTTCCTCTCTTCCTTGTTACCTGGGAATTCCATTCCAGTGCTTGTTTCTCAATATCTCCGTCTGGTTTCCTCAGTGTGTGTCCCAACGACCCCCCACTTTCTCTCCCGTATCTGGTCTTCTGTAGGTATCTGGTTTGTTATTCGCCAGACCTTCTCATTACTTTTTTTTCTGGCCACCAGATGTTCATAATGCGTCGGAGACATCTACTTATGAAGGTTTGTAACTGGGATGTTATATTTTTATCCACTCTCCATCTTTCACTGGCGTACATAACAGCTTTCACATTTGTATTAAAAATACCTATTTTTGTTTTGTACGTGATATTTCTGTTTTTCCAAAATGGATACAACTGTATGAAGGCAACATTTGCCTTTTTGATGCGCTTCTTCATAAATGAATACAGAGGGGTGCATATTTGATTTTCGAGAAACACTTTATTAATTTCTTGTCTACACTGAGTAGGCATCTTTTAATTTTTTTATCTATTTCCGCATTTATTGCCTCAGAATCGTCAGAATTATCTTCTTACGAAAGACAGTAATATTTTCTAGATGATAGAAGGAAGCAGGAGTTGGTTTAACGTAGCGTTGAGATTGGGCCATTGGAGACGGAGCACTAGTTAGGTTTAGGTAAGGCTGGTACCTAGTATACGCATTTTTGTTGAAATGTTATTTTTTGCCAACCATGTAGATTCTACGAGCGATTTGCGGAAGTTTACTTGTTTTGGACGCACTAGGCTGAGAAGAAAGACCTCCGCGATATTGTGCCTTTTGTGACACAGACTTGGACTCGCCTTTGTAATAACAAGGCAGGCGGGCTATGAGCTGCGCCCATTAATTCGTTTACTGTGTTCGAAAGGAGTTAAAAAATGTTCAAATGTTTGTAGACGGCACAGATATCCATGCCCGAGGGGGGATTCGAACCCCCGACCGTAGTGGCCGTGCAGACTGTGACTGGCGCGCCGCAGAACGCTCGGCCACCGCGGCCGGCTCGAAAGGAGTTAAGAACCTGTGGACACTTGCCAACTATTTTGTGTTTAAAGTTCCTGGAGAGAGTGTTGTGAGTGTAAGGACCTTGGGACAATGGTACCGCAGTACCGCAAGGATATTTGGATCGTTGAAAGTAAGTGTGAAGAATTGTACCTTCATGCCAGAAGTGGATAGTTGCCTGTAGTCACCCAGGATTTTACATAAAAAGTCGACGTAATGCTTGAAGAAACAATCGACAGGTCACAAGTACGACGACCAACCAAGCGAGATGACGCAGTCGTAACACACTGGGGTCGTATTCAGGAGGACGGCGGTTTAAATCCACCTACGGCCATCCAGATTTAGGTTTTTTATGATTTTAGTAAACACCAAGCGAATCCCTCGATGGTTCCTTTGAAAGTGTATGTCCGATTTCCTTCCCCATCCGAACATGAGTTCCGTCTGCAATGACCACTCTGTTGGCGGGACTTTGAAACCTAAGCTCCCTTCCTTCCGACGACTACCAAGCTTGGTGGTACAGTGGCAAGACATTGGAATCACATTCCTGAAGCCGGTGGTTGAAATAGCATTCCAGCTATCTTCACTTAGGTTTTCCGTAGTTTCCATAACTTAATGACTTTGGAAAACATTTTTCCCTTTGGAAACATCTAACTGTGATCAAATTTTATTATGAATAAAAAAGTCTAATTCACACAAATTTCAAAATTTATTTCGTAAGGTGACCGGTTTCATCCTTGATTAGATCATCATCAGGCCGTTTGTCTGGAATACAAAAGATATCTGGTGTTTCAGTTAGTAAGTCTGTTTGGCCAATACCTACTACAAAACAAACATTCTGTAGGGCCTATTCAAGTGAATCTGAAAATCCTAGCGAAGGCACCTTAAGGGCCTTTATTAAATGCCTTTGAAAAGTTGAAATATTTTCTCATAATAGAAATCAGCCATCGGCACTATTAAACGAGCAGTTGGATTTTGGGGAGAAACGTTTTTACGGTCCTTTTGAAAACTTTCTATAGTGCATATCTACTTTTATACTTTCTTCTTTTTATTTTGTGATATTAATAATTTTATGATTGAACTGTCTTTTGTGATATTTTACAATACCACAATATGTTACGTCAGCTGCTTAACAAAGTGCATATATTTTAACAGTTTGACAAAATTATTTCTTTTATTAACAACCAATAAGGTATTTTAAGTGTTACTCTTACCCGCTTACGTACTGTATCAGCAAGTTTTAGGCATTTTACCCATGTACCTGCAAACACCAGTCATCGCCGCAAACGTACATGTCTCTATGGTGACCGATGTTCAAATGTTTGTAAATCTATTGGATTTAACTGCTTCGTTATTAGCCCCTAGGCTGACAACCTACTTAAACTAACCCAAGGACAAAACACACACACACACACACACACACACATCCATGCTCTAGGGAGGACTCGAACCTACGACGGCGCACGGCCGCTCTCACCGATGAACGGCGCCTCAGTGCGCACAGCTATTCCGCCGCGGCCATAGTCACCGACGGCGTTCCCTGGCCATTACATCTCTGGCGCTTCATCTGCTTCGCCATTGGTGCGACGTGTTATATAGTCTCCTTGTCGCAGTATCCACCCCTCATTTGTACAGTTTGAAGATTTCGAGATTGCAGAGTTAGAGGAGCAACGAGTCTGCATTAAATTTAGCGACAAACTTGGAGAAAACCTTTACAGAAAAACGCCAAATGATGCAACAAGCGTACGATGACGACAGGTTCAGCCGTATTCGGTGGTAGGAATGGTTCACGTTGTTTAAAAATGGCCGGACGTCAGTTGAAGTTGACCTTCGTTCTGGATGGCCTTCGATGTCGACCCACGACGCTCATGTCAGGAACGTCAATGAAACTTTGTGCTCCAATCGGAGGCTATTGAGAAATTTTGCGAAGTCTGCGAGTAAATGTGAGAAGAAACCATCCTCAAGTGTGGCGAGACACAACATGGGTTTTGCATCACGATAATTCCGATGAACTTCAGCAAAATTTGTCAGTATTTTTTGACTTTATCCTGTGGTTTTAAATGTTTCTAATGTACCATCAAGGTGATATTCTTAATGATTAGTGTAAAATCACTGCCTATCAGCTTGCTAGTTTCATTATCACGTAGCAAGTGGCGATGAGTCATTCAACGGAATACCGGATATGTTCATGAATAATCCAGCGGAAGTCGATAACATCTAATACGTTTCTACCAGAAGACCTGTGAAGCCAGTTTTAGGATTCCATCATACCGTTTCTATTCTGAAGGTGTAACTAGCTGCTTATTTCCACAATTTACTTTCATCCACTCAATGGAAGATATATACTTGAAATCTATCAATTATTTCTGGAGTTTATTTCGTACCATCTTTATACGATAGTATTCAGTATTAGATTCAGTGCATAACAACTGTAAGCTATTTTCAAAAGAGCGTTTTATGTACTGCAATGATGATCATTATCCTACGGAAAACTCAGGCTCACAGGAGGGTAATTGTTACTGCCTTATGTATATTTATTCCCGCAACCGTTTTAAGCAAATGTTTTCAGAAATCATAGATTACAAGTAATTTAAGTTTCGCGCTACTTGTAAAAAATGCAGTGTTGGTCTGCACAGCAGACAGAAACCATAATTTCATCCACTGAATCAGTGTAGCATTCCGTTGTTTTGAAGTCTCTCATCATATTTCAGTGAAGTTAAGTATGTAAGTGCAATTTGAAACCTGAGCTTTTCCAGGCTTAAACAATATTCAAAAAAGTTACAGGTAAGCAGCCGGTCGAGAGGATAACCGACCGGCTATATTTCGACGGGAGCTGTTACAGTCCGTAAAGGATAGTCTTGGCCGCCCGCGGTGGCCGAGGGGACTGCGGCGCTCCAGTCACGGTCTGCACGGCCACTACGGTCGGGGGTTCGAATCCCCCCTCGGGCATGGATATTTGTGCCGTCCTTAGTCTTAGTTAGTTCATAAGTAGTTTGTAAGTTTCGGGACTGATAACCTCGTAGTTAAGTCCCATAGACTATACAAACATTTGAACATTTGAACGAGGTCTGTGGAGGACAGGTGTACTACACATAAGCGTCACAACCTAGCAAATCTGCTATTGCAGAACATTGCCTAGACACAAGTCACCCTATGGAATATAACAAGACGGAAAGGCTAACATGCACTTCCGACTATTTTAACTGGTTTGAAATAAACTAGCTAACAACCTTATCAATAGAGACGAGGGTTTTGCTTAATTTCTACGTGGAATTCTGCTCTCGTTCTTAACATAAAAACAGAGGGACAGATTTAATGTCACCTTACCCGTTGATCACTTTAGTATCGATACTTTTGACATTGACCATCTTTGGTTGTCTGTTGGCGCCGTTACTTACTTGTTAGTTGTATGGTATCTTTCCTATTGTCATTGAAAAGCGAGGTATTAATTGTCCGCGCACAGTGCTTTCTCTCAGCAGTTGCCTTGAGAGTGGCTAGCTGTGCTCCAGTCGAAATATCGACAGTCTACGATCCTGTCACTCGGCTCCAAATTTTTGAATATGAAAGTACAATACCTCATTCTGGCCGTAGACCGAGAAATCTGACCCGACCGAGCACCTTGTCAACCTCTTCCAATGACGTTGTCTTCAGTGTGGCGGGGCATGTGGTCAACACAATCCTCTCCGGTATTGACACACCAAGTCCCACTATTCGGTCAACGAGCTGATCAGTAGGCTTTAGATTCTGAGTGTACCGCGTTTCAATCCTCTCACCTTGGAAAAATCCCAGTCAGAACAGATAAACGAACCCGGGTCCTCCGCATGTTCAAATGTTTGTATAGTCTATGGGACTTAACTACGGGGTCATCAGTCCCTAAACTTACAAACTACTTATGAACTAGCTAATACTAAGGACGGCACAAATATCCATGCCCGAGGGGGGATTCGAACCTCCGACCGTAGTGGCCGTGCAGACCGTGACTGGCGCTCCGCAGACCACTCGGCCACCGCGGCCTGCCGCGGCTACTCCCGCGCGGAGTAGTCATTAGAGATGGCGCACAAGTTCAGATTATTTTTGTTATATCATGGGAAGGAAATCGGCCCTTCAAAGGAACCAACCCAGCATTTGCCTGGAGCAATGTAGGGAAATTACGGATAACCTAAATTTGGATGGTCGTAGGTGGATTTAAACCCCCGTCCTCCCGATTGCAAGTCCACTGTACTAAACGCGTAGGTTCTCTGAATTACATATGGCGAATTTTGTACTTTTACTTGTCCAGGCTGAGAGTTTCATTGACGGGATGCTCAACGCTAATCTTCCTTCCTTTTTTGTTTCCTTATGACGAACCACTTGGCATGGTTTAAAATATGCTCCAACAGATGGTATACACGGAATTGCCAACCGCAGATGAAAATGCCACGGTGTCAGGAAGCACTACCGGTGACAACAACAAATGTCAGATCCACTCTGAGGAAAGGCTTCAGGTATGGAATCTACAGTAAATGTTAGATTTAAAAATTTAATGGAAAATAAAATGTATGGTTGATAATAACAGTGAACAAACGGAATTCTGGAAATTTCACTAATATCTACAGTAGGCGTCATGCGTTAATCTCCTAAGCTTTTGTATTATGGTTTGCAGCTATGCAGCGCGATTACGAAGACTGCGTTTCAATGCCAGGAGACTTAGATGTTACAGGCCTACTAAAGATACTTCCTACACTACGCTTGTCCGTCCTCTGTTCAAATGTTTGTAAATCTATCGGACTCAACTGCGTGGTTATTAGTCCGTAGTTCACAAACTACTTAAACTAAGGTAAATAACCTAAGGACAACACAAACATCCATGCCCGAGGGGGGACTCGAATCCCCGACGGCGAACAACCGCGCGCACCGCAACACGGCGCTCCAGTACGCGCGACTAATCCGCCGCGGCCCGTCCTCTGTTAGATTATTTAACATATAGGATTGATGGAGAACATGGAAAAGGACAGGTAATTTTGTATTATCACGGAAAGGGGGGAGCGATTGTCAGATATGATGCCCGAGTTAGGGGTGTAAATAATTAAAGCAAAGGAGTTTTCTTAAAAGTTCCATTTTCTTTCTCCCCTGACCGCAAACATATTTTATTGACGCTAACTTGCATGGGGAGCAATGAACAGAATAATCAGAGCTCGTACGGAAAGAATTGTGTTAATTTTTTCAGAACGCTGTTAGAGAATAGACGGGTAGGGAAATAGTCTGAAGGTGGCTCAATGAACCCTTTGCAGGCACTTCAGTATGAATTGCAGAGCAGTCATATAAATTTACATGACGACCTGTCAGATGCAGCCTCGTTTTCGTGATTAATATGAAATGTATGTAAAAGAGAAGGGGGAATATGTTACTGTCCTAGTCCTCTGTTGCCGAAAAGCAACCAGTGGGGTCAGCAAACTTATCCTAAGGGCATTAGTTATCAACAGTGTATTGATTTGAGGGGTTTGCCTGATAAAGAAACGAGTTACATTTTCTCTTCAGACTGTGGACTAAAGCCTTGAGTTCTATCGCATAACGCACCGCAGTGTGCTACACTCATGCTCAGATTAAAATAGAACAAGTTGAAAGACTAAAGATAGGTAGTTCATTTTCACACAACAAGTACATTAGTATTTTCTGCAGAAATGATTAGGATTTGAACAATTTTGGCCCACGGGTTCATGTCAACATAGATATCGCAGCGCAGCACCATCTACTGGTAAACTGGTCCTGCAGCTCTTGTTGTTGCTGTAAATCGAAAGTAATGGATCAGTGTAAAAAATGTTCAAATGTTTGTAAATCTATGGGACTTAACTTTTAGGTTATCAGTCACTGGGCTTACAAACTACCTATACTAAGTAAACTAACCTAAGGACAAATGTACCGATGTCCGAGGGAGGACCAGAACCTCCGCGTGGAACGGCCGCGCGCACCGTAGCAAGGCGCCTTAGTGCGCACGGCCGTTCCGTCGCGACGGATCATTGTCACTTTGAGCAAACGTGCAAGATGCCTCGCAGATGTTTGCTCGAACAGAACCGTCAGTTCAGCGACTTTGAAAGATGGGGAATTGTAAGCCTGAGAGAATTTGGTTTATCCGGCCGGGAAATAGCTGCTCGTGTGGGATAGAGTGTTTACGCAGAATGTTTCACAGAAGGCCGTTGAACACGAAGAGCTGGGTCAGATCGCACAACCTATACCACACCCGAGAAGACTGACTCCTCATCTGAATGGCATTACAGGAGAGACGTGCATCCTTTTTGGCTCTGGCGCAATAGTGGAACAGTGGAACACATCGTACACTATCAATGGGGACAGTTCGTCGTCGTTTATTACTGCATGAGTTACGTGCAAGTCCTCCACTTCTCCGCCTACCTTTGACTGATGTGCAGAAAAACAATAGACGGCAATTGTGTATGGAACGACGTCACTGGGGACAGGAATGTCATCACATAGTGTTTCCGGACGAATCCAGGTTCTGTTTGTTTGAAAATGATGGCCGCATTTTGCTTCGCCGCGGACATGGCGTGGAATCATAATGACTAATCGAAAAAGTCATACCACGCCAACTCAATGCCTTTTGATGTGGGGTGTCATTGGGCACAACCACAGAACACAGTTGGCGCGTGCCCAGGGCACTGCGACCAGTTTGAACTACTGAGATCAACATAGTATTCGAACAATATAATATGAAACTTTGCACGTACTGTAAACAACGTAATATTTATATGACAGCATCGAAATTTCAAACATATAAACATTAACCACTTACATCTCTAAAACTATGTTCAGGATTCCATACTGTACGCATTTCCTTCACAGTCCTTACTTATCATACTGTCCCTCCTAATAGACGACGTAAGTTTTCGAATGTACCCAGTCGAATGAGGAGAAACGGTGTTCAGTATACCCCATACGCCGCAAGGACACAGTAGTTGTCTCTATGCTGTGGCTCGAGATAGTACCGCGTATTTGCTGAGTTCTCGTAATCAGCGGCATACAAAACGGGACGTAAAGGAAGGGAGACAACGGTGGACAAGCGAAATATTGTACAAACAAAACACATCTCTTACCGAAATTGCCAAGGCACTCAACAGAAGCAAAACTACAGTGTTCGTCGTCAGTCAGCGCTTCATAAAAACGAATAGTGTTGTAAACAGACCTAGAACTGGCGCTTCCGCCAAACTCAACCAAAGACAGTAATGAAAGTGGTGAGTCATAATCAAAGAATTACTGCATCTGAGATTAGATGATGCCTTGAACAATATTCTCGCACTGTGGTTCACACAAGAACTGCTGAACGGGTTTTAAATAGTGCTGGCTACAATGCGCGCGTTTCAAGGAAGAAGCCATACGTCAATCTGGTGAATCAGAAAAAGCGTATAGAATAGCTAATGAGTTTGTGATGAAACCAATAGAATTCTGGGACTACGTTCTCTGGTCGGACGGGGGCAAATTCTGTCTATGCAGGAGCGATGGACAAGTGTGGAAACTTCCACATACAGAATAGCATTCTAAGAACACGGTAGCTATAGTAAAACATGGAAGCAGTAGTGTGATGGTGTGGGGCTGTATAGTTTCATCTGGCGTTGAAGATATGGTGTTCATAGATGGAATCATAGACAAGTTTAAATACAAGGGGATTCTTGAAAACAATCTTATGAAGAGTTCAGAGCGGCTGCAATTAGGGAATGATTATTACTTCCAGCAGGACAATGATCCAAAGCATACTGCTAAAACTGTGAGGCTTTGGATAGTGTAGAAAGTCCTCTCATGCTAAAGACACAACCCTAATCACCAGATTTAAATCCCACTGAGATCATATGGAACGAAGTTGAGGAGCATGGGAGGAAACATATCAGAAGTAAAGATCATCTGAGAGAACTTCTTCAGAGTGGAGAAATATGGACTCTGCGCTTTCCGAAAAACATATACAGACAATGCCCAAACGAGTCGCGGTAGTAATCCAAAGAAAAGGGATGATAACTAAATACTGCCGCGCGGGAGTAGCCGAACGGTCTGGAGCGCCACGTTGCGGATCGCGCGGCCTCCCACGTCGGAGGTTCGAATCCTCCCTCGGGCATGGATGTTTGTGTTGTCTTTAGTATAAGTTAGTTCATAAGTGATTTGTAAGTTTAGGACTAATGACCCCGCAGTTAAGTCCCATAAGCTTTACAAACATTTGAACTAAATACTGGCTGTTCTCTTATCGAATACCTTTGTCCAGTTGTAAACTGACTATTTACTTTCTTTCTTGTAGTAGCAATATGTGTTGCTTTTTATTAGTTTATATGTTTAATTGAAGACTGAAGTTTATTTTGTACCAGTTATTTTGAATAGCTTTAAAATGACATAATTCAGAATTATGTTCATGTTCGAATACTTGTGTCAGTCTCTGTAGGTGAATGACATCCTGCGACCTGTAGCCACACCCTTTCTGTTCGAGATTCCAGACGTCATTTTTCAGCAAGACAATACATGACCACATGCTGCCGCACGAACATGTGCCATCTTGTTGTCACAAGATATCAGCCTTTTGTCCTGGCCCGCCGTACCACCAGACACATGGTGAAACGATGTGAGCAACACTGGAACAAGTTATCAGGGCGTCTCTCTCTCTCTCTCTCTCTCTCTCTCTCTCTCTCTCTCTCTCTCTCTCTCTCTCTCTCTCTCTCTCTCTATCTCTCACACACACACACACACACACTCCCCCCACTCACTCTATCTACCTATCTATCTATCTATCAAAGAATGTTTGTAGACCTAGGGGACCAAAGCCGCATGGAATGGCTGCGTGATATAAGGCGTTATGCTACAGACTGGGCAGCCGTTCCCGCCGTAGATTCGAGTCCTCCATCGGGCATGGTGGTGTACGTTGTCCTTAGTGTAAGTTAGCTTAAGCAGCTTGTAAGTCTAGGGACTGATGACCATAGCAGTTTGTTCCAATAGGTTTACGAGCATCTGAACATTTTTAAGGGATCATACTACTCTGGTCATCGGCACCTAGCCTTACAAACTATTTAAACTAACGATACACACACCCATTCCCGAGGGAATACTCGAACCTCCGGTGGGAGGGATCGTGCGCACGGCAACAGACGCTCCAGAACGCACGGGCATCCCGAGCGGTTATCGGGGCCCATGGTAGACGCTGTGCCTATTACGCAACAGAAAACACGCGGAACTGCGATGACTGAAATAATAATTCCTTCAGAACATATTGCATATCCTGTGAGTATGAACTTATCTCTACTCTTACTAGGTGTTCTGTTTTTTATGAACATGAAAGTACGTAGTAAGGGTATGCGATATTTACGAAGATCCGGCAGACGCATGGGGACATTTCGAAGCACCCAAGTTTCTGTTCGGAAGAAGCTGGCTACGTGTTTGCACTGTAATTCACATGTACTCTTACCTTCTTTCCCTGAAGATCAGCAACAGCATAGCAAATTACATCGAACAGGCAGTCATTGAAGTCCTCGACACGACATACTGATACTTCGTAGCAAATTGGAGAGTACAAACGTACGTGAAGCCCCTCCATCAAGCTCTCGTATAAATAAGTAATACGTAATTCCAGCAATGTTATTATCCGTCACTACGAGTATAAAGAAGCTTTTTCCATGAATAATTGTGCTATTTATACATGCTGAATGCCACTAACGACGACTACATTCTGATTAATAAAAGATCAGAAGTTCAAGGTGGTCATAACCCCGAAAAGGAAGAAATGAAGGTTTAATGTCCCTTCGACAACGTGGTCGTCAGAGACGGATAGTTTTTGCTACGCATGTGGAAGGAAATCGGCCGGGCCCTCTCAAAGAGATCATCTCGGCATTTACCTGGAGTGATTTCAAGAAAATCTTAATCAGGATGGACGGAGGCGGAATTGGACCGCAGTGAGTGTCCAGTTTGTTATCCATTGCGCCACTTCGCTCTGTAAAGTTTATATAATTTGAACAGTCTGGTGCGGGAAGAACAATACACTACGTCTCCTTTGGTTGGATATGTGCTAACAAGATCATGCCTCAGGATCAGATTCCGTTTCCGATATGAATGTAGAGTGTCATTTGCTTTCTGCTATAGCCGCCGGTATCTTTAAGCTAAACCATTCTCCTAATCAACCCATCAGCACGACAGTCACGCGACAGAACAAAAGATGAGTTACAATCATGCTCCTGCTGTTTTCATATCCGCAGGACGTGAGAAGTGTTATCTGTAAACGTGAACAAACTGTGCCGGCCGTAGTGGCCGAGCGGTCTGCGGCGCGCCAGTCACAGTCTGCACGGCCGCTACGGTCGGAGGTTCGAATCCCCCCCCTCGGGCATGGATATTTGTGCCGTCCTTAGTATTAGCTAGTTCATGAGTAGTTTCTGAGCTTAGGGACTGATGACCCCGTAGTTAAAAAAAAAAAAAAAAAAAAAAAAAAAAAAAAAAAAAAAAAAAAAAAAAATGTTTGTAAAGCTTATGGGACTTAACTACGGGGTCATCAGTCCCTAAGCTTATAATCTAATTATGAACTAGCTAATCCTAAGGACGGCACAAATATCCGTGCCCGAGGTGGGATTCGAACCCCCGACCGTAGTGGCCTGCAGACCGTGACTGGAGCGCCTCAGTCCCCTAGGCCACCGCGGCCGGCTAGTTAAGTCCCATAAGCTCTACAAACAACAGGTATCAGATAATCTGATACGTCACATACACTGAATGTTAACTGAACTAATCATTACTGTTTCTGTTTACACAGACAGGTTAGGATTTTACATATGTACAAAACATTTCGTTTCTGATTCAAAACAGTTCTTTTTTTGCATAGAAAGATGTACTTACAGCACTTGTTATTCCATATCTTCCTTTTTCTGGCAACCAGGTCGAAAAGTTGCACTATTTTTCGAAAAACTTCGCATTTTCATAGTTCCACTACCATCTACTGCCACGGTGGTAGTGGAACTATGAAACTGTTCGCGACTGGTTTAAATAGCATTCTGGTCAATTCCAGCGAATGGTTTGGCTACCCGGATTCCCAGACAATGAATCCAGAAAATGTTTATAAATCTATGGGACAAATCTCACCAATTTCGACTTATTCAATCAATCATGACTTCTCCAACCAACAAAAGACCAAACCCGAACAAGACTCCAATTGATTGCGACAGCCAAGTCTAGTCATGCCTCCGGAGGACGGATACGTCGCCGTCATAGGAAGTAAGCCACCGTCCTCTGGATCTGGGGACAGACTTGGCAAACCACTGAACATGACTTAGGCGTAAGTTAGAGAGTAGGTTTTGTAGTAATAGTTTTTCTAAAATCTTTCAAGAACACCATTAAATGTACTGCAGTGAATTCAACAAGTCTTGTGCCGCCCAGTGCCAGGGGCACGCTCACTGGGTTTAGTTCGGTGGGCAGGCCTTCATAACAGTAGGTTCGGCACATTTGTAACGCTGCAGTCAGTTATTGTTTTGCAACTGGCACATCAGTAGTCTCTAGTATTAGTATGGCTAGTGGGTTAATAATCAATCAACATTGTAATTGAATGTAGAATAATACAACCTAATTTAATTTTAAGGTGTTGGGTTATTATGTATCAAATAAAGAAATTTAAAAAAATCTATGGAACTTAACTACTCTGGTCATCAGTCCCTAGGCTTACAAACTACGTAAACCAACTTATGCTAAGGACAACAAATACAACCATGCCTGAAGGAGGACTCGATCCTCCGGCGGGAACGGCCCCCTCAGGCAAATGGAGGTCCGACGTAGTATTAGAGGATTTACCATGACCTTTGTCACCGCAGAGTATAACTCCGCCATACGTTTCAGAAAAATATGTGTAGAAGACGCAAACTACAGTTACGCAAAAGATATGCCCCTATGAGATTCCAAGAAGGGCGTCATTCTCTCGCGTAAATGCACTTTCCTAGTAGCTATGTTTCACCGTAATATCAGAAGAAACATGTACTTAACTAGTCTAATTAGGAAGTACCGAGACCTGTCTTTAGTTGTTTTGTCAAAAATGGCGATAAAATGGCTATAAAACATGGACGCCCCGCGTTTCGTTTGTCTTTCTTTGACAGTTTGCTAACCCCAGCCTGTACGTATCTTTAACACGTGCCGCAACGAAACAACGTAGTTTGGTTGGCTTATCTACAACAGCAAGGCTGAACTGCTAACGTCCCATTATACTGAATCTCGTTACATACAAAACATTTTTAACAGTGATTGTCAAATATTTTAATGCTTTAATCGAGAAAATGTGGGATATTTCTGCAGTGGATAAGATTTACAACAGGAAAGATCTTATTCAACTTATTTAAATCATAATTAATGTTACAGAGTCTAAAGGTACCTTATTTGGACTAGAAAGTAGGTCTCAATGTTTCCGAGTCGAAATCAAATCAAATGTTTGTAGAGCTTATGGGACTCAACTACGGTCATCAGTCCCTAAACTTACAAACTACTTAGAACTAGCTAATGCTAAGGACGGCACAAATATCGATGCCCGAAGGGGGATTCGAACGCCAGACCGTAGTGACCGCGCAGAACGTGACTGGAGCGCCGCAAACCGCTCGGCCACCGCGGCCGGCCGAGTCGAGTCGAGATCACTCCGTATTTCACTAGCGAAAATTAAATATAAGAGTATATACTTAAGTTACAATGTAGCTACAGAAGGGATAGGCCTATTATACTGAAGATGTACGTCACGCAACAGCCTTCTAACGTATAGCTCTCTTAAGGTTATTTATGTAAATACGATGAAAAACTATAATGTCTGCGACGGGAATAGGGCATCGTGGTTGTAAGACGTTAACGTCCACTGTAATCACTACGCGGTTTCCTGATAAACTAAACGGTGAAGACTACAAACGTTCTTGAATATCTCCTCGACTATTTCTTAAGCCTTTGCAGTTGATAATATTCTTAGGCCATGTGGCTTCTGCACAGTGGAGCATCACAGTACTGTGCACGCATGTTAGAAAGCATCAAAATATAGGTTTGTGCGACGATGCAGTGTTTCTCGTGTTGTTGTTGAAATGTTTGTAAATCTATCGGACTCAACTGCGTGCTCATTAGTCCGTAGCTTACAAACTACTTAAAGTAAGGTAAACTTACCTAAGGACAACAAACACCCATGCCCGAGGGGGTCTCGGACCCCCGACGGCAAACGGCGGAGCGCACCCCAACACGGCGCCCCAGTACGCACGGGTAATCCGGCGCGGCTGGTCTTCTTCCATTGCTACCTGAGTCTCCAGGGATATGACATCCACGAAATACTTTTCATGCGATCTACGTACTTTATGATACTGCATGCAAAATTGACACAAGTATGGTCAGTTTGGTTCCCCGCCAATCTTGTGAAATGATTAGAGTGTGTGCGTCACAGCCACATAGTCTGAAAGACATCAGCTTCACGCAACTCGATAACTAACTATGGGAGAACATGTATTAATCACATAAAAGCCGGCCGCGGTGGTCGAGGGGACTGAGGCGCTCCAGTCACGGTCTGCACGGCCTCTACGGTCGGGGTTTCGAATCCCCCCTCGGGCATGGATATTTGTGCCGTCCTTAGTGTTAGCTAGTTCGTAAGTAGTTTGTAAGTTTAGGGACTGATGACCCAGTAGTTAAGTCCCATAAGCTATACAAACATTTGAACTTTTTTTTTTCTGTTATTACCGGTTTCTCGGTTGCCGTAATACTGTTGTCTCCACTCCGTAGAACCGACCGAAAGACGTCGAACCATTTTAGTTCATACTGCCATTGACAGTACTTCAGAACCGAGATATCTCAACTGATCGACTAAATATTTTCACCAGTGTATTAACTTAAGAACTTAATAAACTGTTTTATGGTATAGAATTCAAGCTTACACACGGCAGCTTCGTATTTAAGTACTATGGCGCACTGAGACATTACAGCCGGCCGCGGTGGCCGAGAGGACTGAGGCGCTTCAGTCACGGTCTGCACGGCCACTACGGTCGGGGGTTCGAATCCCCCCTCGGGCATGGATATTTGTGCCGTCCTTAGTCTTAGCTAGTTCATAAGTAGTTTGTAAGTTTAGGGACTGATGACCCCGTAGTTAAGTCCCATAAGCTTTACAAACATTTGAACATTTTGAGACATTACACTTTGAATTTCTTTGCCTGTGGAAAGCTCTAGTTTACGCAAGTCTTCCATGTGTTAAATATAATATCCTCTCTTTTGCATAATAAAAAAGTTACTGTGGAATTCAATTACGGTCTTTACGAGTACCGTAAATGTGTCTCAAAATTCAAATGTTCAAATGTTTGTATAGCTTATGGGACTAAACTACGGGGTCTTCAGTCGCTAAACTTACAAACTACTTATGAACTAATTAAGACTAAGGACGACACAAATGTCCCTGCCCGAGGGATGATTCGAACCCCCGACCGTAGTGGGCGTGCAGACCGTGACTGGAGCGCCTCAGTCCCCTCGGCCACCGCGGCATTCGTACATGTGTCTATCAACCTCGCATTTGGTATAGTTTATCGGTACGGTTCTTGCTTTTTGAACACTGGAGAAACTGTGCGTGCGTCCGATCCCTATCAACTGCTTCTTTTTCTTCTTCTTTTCTTCTTCTTTTTCTTCTTGAACTCATCAAATACGTAACTGTGAAAACAAATAACACTTCATGACCAATGAAAATATTCATTTAACAATATTTTTTTTGAGAGACAATTTAGAACAATTGTGTGTGAGAGCTAACATTTACTGCTACAGTAAAGCAAACTTTTCGTTAATCTGATTACTCTTCCAGGAATAATGCCTCAGTGTCATGCCGCTAGTTGTACCTCAAGTCTAGATTCTATATAAAATTTGTTCAACATCCCACGAGGGGAAATCAATACGGAATGTCTCAGGTTATGTTTGCATACATTCGCTTATGCATCAGCTAATCTGTGTGAGCTAAGAAACCATACCTCTTTAATACTTATTAATACTTCAAGGGATGATTTCACGTTCTGAAATTGAGCTAATGATTCATATCCGGTGTTTTCTATGCGATTCTAGATGGGCTGAGTACATACGTTTGAAGCGGCATAATGGGTTTGGACGACAATATATATAACAGTAGCAAGAGTTTGAGCATGAGAAGTGTAGAACGAGTTCGTAAATATTGTAAACAGAAGCGAAACGCTAAAATAATTATAAGGTTTTTTAAATCATTTTTATTAATTTATTAGTAATGTATAATGTAATCGTTAACATAATCGTAATCTGCATTTTTCATTCTACTCTTAGAGTGGCGTATTTGTCATAAACCTATACTTCCGTAAGGCTTATCCTAACGCACGTTATTTCAAGATAACAACTGATGCTTGTCAATAAGCGTTTGACAGTATTTAAGGAAACTATAGAATATTGATTTGAACGGAAATTTATTATGATTTCATTCCTACTAACAATCAAATGAAAGTCTGTATCTGCGAACTTGCTCAATCAGACAGATTACAAATTCCGTCGCGTTGACTGCTTATATCTGAAGCGTTCATTGCTGCAAAACTGTGCTTCGGTGTGTACTTTTACTACGCTATCATCTAAACTTTCACTTCCGCCCTAAATAGATTAAAAACTCACTGTGTCCGCCTCCGTAGTCCAGTGGAAAGCGCGGTAGATTGCCACGCAGGGAGTCTGGTTTCGATTCTGCACTCGGGAACTGGGTGTTCTGTCGTCATCATCATTTCATCATCATCATCATCATCATCATCGACGCGCAATTCGCCCATGTGACGGCAGGCAGGCAGGCCGGCCAAACTCAGTGTAATTCCTGGGTGCTTATGAAGTTTTGCGCTCTTAAAAAATCCCTTCCCTGTAATTCAGGGGGCCTTTATCCCATTTGGGGTGTAACGGCCAAAAATGCCATACGAAATCACCAGGGGGCCTATGTGGTACGCCATGGGAGCACGCCACCTGTATGGCCCAACAATGGCGGCCGCCACTGAGATGGCGCTACCTTCTCTACAGAGGGCGTTAGGGCCGACACAGCACGAGCGCCCCTTATCATACTTTGAAAAAAGGGCACCGCTATCGAGCTCTTCGTTGATTTCGTGCCTGCACCAGCGTGGCGTTAACACTCTGAGGGACCACACTGTATTGATAATCGTCATCTGCTACAAACTTCCACGAAGAAGTTTCATTTGTATTAACTCTAACATTCTCACTGTTGCCCTTACACAACACCGTATTTAATACTAAAATGATCGCGTAGTATCTCACAGATATGTATTCCCAGAGGAGGCAAATCGCGTGTCACTGGACCTAAATATTCTATTCTTAATTTTCATAAAATACATGTTCAAAATATTCAAATGTTTGTGAAGCTTATGGGACTTAACTGAATACATGTTCAGTTGCTACTATTGTAATACTTACTTGTTTTCTTTCTCATTTCGTTTACTTATACACTGCAACATCTGAGGTTAATTAAAGCTAACGGTACAATGTTGACTCTGTATCTCACAGATACAACTCTACCACCAATGTTCCTCCTAGTGTCGCGACCATTGCAGTGTTAAAGCTCCTTTACACACTATTATGTGTATCAATCTTTAAAGTCGCAAAGTTGTTAAGGAGCACCATGCTTCTAGAACCACAATTTGCGGATTTGAGTGGCGTGTACCGACTACAGAGGCATTAACATTTCCTACTTGCAGATCGTGTTACGTTGCTGTGTATACAATTTTCATCGTTGATATTGTTATTAATTTTTATTCATAACGTAGTTTCTAAACAGGTATCGTTGAAAAAATACGGCTCTGAACCAGGAAATACTGAATATGACATTTTTTGCGAAAAGTGTCATCTACTACAAAGGTCTAAAATTTTTCGGTTAAGTCTAATACGTTTAAAAGGTTCTTGGAATCTGGTATTAGACATTATTAAAATAACAAATCTTTTTTCTCAGAATTTTGAAGTACTATATTACACCTGACTAAATTACAATATTTTCAGAACGTGCCCATAAAGACCCTCCTCCCAACCTTCCTGAATATTTTTAATATTTCAAGGGTTAATTTGTTCTAACTACCAGATATTATCTATTATACAACTTTTGTTTTACAATTATATATATTTAGCTTTGTAATATTCATACCACGGTATTAGAACCAAGCTGTACTTTATTGGGTAACAGATCTGAAAATGGGAGACATTACCAGTAATTAGAATAGCGATCATAAGACAGAAAAATACGCTTCTTTTGTATGTTTAGTAATTGCGCAATTACTACTTATGTAACACAACTTATATTAGATAACAAGACTGCAGCTACTTTGTTACCAGCAGTTAATATAAAACAAAATATTATAGTCGCGCTGGAATGGGCGCACGGTCTGGGGCGCTGTTAAGGATTTCGCGGCCGCTCCCAGCGGCGGTTCTAGTCCTCCCTCGGGCTCGTGTGTGTGTGTGTGTGTGTGTGTGTGTGTGTGTGTGTGTGTGTGGTCCTACAGATAAGGTAGTTTGAGTAGTTTGCAGTTCTTGAGACCGATGACCTTAGAAGTTTGTTCCCTTACGATTACAAACATTCGACAAAATATTATAATTATGGCGGTGACAGACTTAGTGTAGGTACAAACCGTGTTGGAAGTCTTGTGGGAACCTACGAAATGCCACCAGTAATGAGGATAATGAGTACGGGGAAACAATGTAATGTGTAAATGTGAGATTTGGTGTCTAGCGTGAGCGTGCTAAGTAATAAAAACAGCACGCCACGGTGGATTAGCCATGCGTACTGGGGCGCCCTGCTGCGGTGCGCGCGGCCGTTCGCCGTCGGGAGTTGGATTCCTCCGTCCAGTACGGCTGTTTGTGTTGTCCTTAGGTTAGTTTACCTTAGTTTAAGTAGTTTTTAAGCTACGGACTAATAACGCAGAGGAGTCCGATAGATTTACAAACATTTGAACATTTTTTAAGACAGCGCTGTTTCCGGATGGCCTAGTGGCGAAGGTAGTGACGTTTCCTTTATTTTTATATGTTTATGATTTTTTAATCAAACTATAACCTAAATAAACTTCACACCCCTAAAAATTGGTTAAAAATAAAAAATAACTAAATAACAATAAAATTAAAAAATGAAAAAAAAAAAAAAAAACAAGATTGGTTAGGGCGACTGAAAAAGAAAAACAAAGGAAAGAACTGGTGAAGGCGTAAAAAAGCGAAAAAAGAAAAAAGAATGAAATCGTTATCACAGCTGCCTAGGAAGGAAGACCCGGTTGCGAATCCCGGCCAGGACAAATTTTTTTTATCTTTAACCATTGATAGAATTTAATTCGTTTGTTCAAATGTTCAAATGTTTGTAAAGTCTATGGGACTTAACTACGGGGTCATCAGTCCCTAAACTTACAAACTACTTATGAACTACTTACGAACTAGGACGGCACAAATATCCATGCCCGAGGGGGGATTCGAACCCCCGACCGTAGTGGCTGTGCTGACCGTGACTGGATAATTCGTTTGACAGCTAAAGTCAGTAATTCCTTTGTGCCTTAATAAATGAATGTTCTTGTCTCTCCTAGTAATTTCCATCATGCCTCTCAGGTTTCGAAGATTTTTGAACCTTAGAAATCCACATTTCAGCGTCACCGTAAGACAAAATTGGTTCAAAAGTCCAAATGTTTGTGAACCTATTGGACCAAGCTGTTGTGGTCATTAGTCCCTAGACTTACAAACTACTCAAACTAAGTGAACCTGCCGGCCGCGGTGGCCGAGGGGACTGAGTCGCTCCAGTCACGGTCTGCACGGCCACTACGGTCGGGGTTTCGAATCCCCCCTCGGGCATGGATATTTGTGCCGTCCTTAGTGTTAAGTAGTTCATAAGTAGTTTGTAAGTTTAGGGACTGATGACCCTGTAGTTAAGTCCCGTAAGCTATACAAACATTTGAACATTTTTTCAAAGTTAAGCTAAGCTAAGGACACACACACACACACACACACACACACACACACACACACACACAAGCGCGCGCGCGCGCGCGCGCGCGCCGCCAGGAAGAACTCTAACCTCCGACGGCGAGCAACCGCGCGCTCCGCAGTGGTGTGCCTTAGACCACTCGGCCACTATATAGAAGCAAGTCAAAATTGGTAATACGCACTGTTTATAATCTTTCCTTTGCAGACACGTCATAAGTTAAATTTTGAAAACTCTGTTTAAATTCTAAAATCCAATCTTTGTCTTCAGCCGCAAAATATACTGAATTTCAACAACTGTTTCTGTGAGTCCATTAATTGTTTACTTGTACTACTATCTACACTTGAATTGCACATTAGTCACACGCCGCCGCGCGGGAGTAGTCGAGCGGTCTGGAGCGCCACGTTGCGGATCGCGCGGCCTCCCACGTCGGAGGTTCGACTCCTCCCTCAGTCATGGATATCTGTGTTGTCTTTAATATAAGTTAGTTTATAAGTAGTTTGTAAGTTTAGGGACTCATGACCCTGCAGTTAAGTCCCATAAGCTTTACAAGCATTTGAACATTTTAGTCACGCGACGCCCTAGATACGAGAAGGAAAAGAGGCAGTTATTCCACCAAAAATTTCATCACCTTTGTGTACGATGGAAGCTCCCGCACAAACACGCGCGCAAGGAGATTGTCAGCGTAAGACAGACAACCTCTTTCCTCTTCCAGGCCACACTCAGCTCTAATTGTTCCCGCCCACGCACCGTAATGTCCTCCGGATTATCCTTGTCTTGCTTTCTGAAAGGCCGCATCTGACTGGACGTCGCCGCAGCCCTCCACATTCGTGCGTCATCAACTGGAAACGACAGCCCTGAAGTGAACGAGTAGTTTCTCCCCGGCGGCAGTGGTAGTTACGTAAACACGACCAGCCGTTTTCCTTGCCGACACGTCCATTCAGTTCACACACGCTGGCCAAGTAATCTGACTAAGCGGAGTTATCGGCGGTTGCTAAGGGACAGTTCGCCTGTACTGCTTGGTTAAACACACGCAGGACTTGGGTTCGATCGCCGTTGCTAACAAGGAATTTTTTTTAGGTGGGAAAGCTGTAACTGAGAGAAAAAAGTAATCGCCGCGGAGGAGTGGCCTAGCGCATTGAGGCGCTGTACTCTGATGCGCGAGGCTGTTCCCCGTCGGGGGTTCGAATCCTCCTCGGGCATGGATGTTTGTGTTGTCTTTAGTATAAGATAGTTTATAAGTAGTTTGTAAGTTTAGGGACTGATGACCCCGTAGTTAAGTCCCATAAGCTATATAAACATTTGAACATTTTTGAACTACAGACTTATTTGAAGTGATCAAATCAAATGTTTGTAAATCTATCGGACTTAAATGCGTCGCCATCAGTCCGTAGCTTACAAACTACTTAAACTACGGTAACTAACCTAAGGACAGCACAAATATCCATGCCCGAGGGGGGATTCACAACCCCGACGGCGGACGGCCGCGCGCACCGCAGCACGGCGGGCCAATGCGCGCGACTGACCCGCCGCGGCTTTTGAAGTAATTGAGGAAGTTAAATTGTTTGCAAAGATAAATTGAATAATGCAGAAGAAACAAAAATTCGCCAGTCATTTCAAGCACCAGCCGTTCCAGAGTGTCGCAATAGTCAGAGAATGAAGTTGCGGTCGCAATCATGCCATTTTCCTTTCGCCCAGATTACAAAGTTACGTTGCGTAATACAAATAATAATAATAATAATAATAATAATAATAGTATTAGTACCAGCAGTAATGTACTGATGTGCATAAGTTAAAGGATCATTGAAACCCACAAGGTTCCCCATGAAACTTCTACGATTTACAAATACTGAAAAACTATGACACATATACCTCTAGTTGCGTCTTGAAATTTAACGAGTGGTAAGAATATGCTAAAGAACATTACTTAAGCAATATGTTAGTTTCCCTTTACTTTTAACAGTAGAATTAAAATTAACTGAATTTATCAGTAGGTTAAATTTTCCTCACGACGTTAGCGGCCGTTAATGTTGGCAACGGATGGGAATGGCTAGAAATGAGGCGACCAGTGACGGAGCAGATGCAGTCAGCCAATGGGAATTCAGACTTTTTAATAGTTACGTGAAAAAGTAATTGCAAGAAACAAAAGACTGTTAGATGCGTATCCTCTTTCACACGTTAGGTTGACTTGAGACATGGTTAAATTTTATGTAGTGCGGTGGCGGTGTAGTCAGCAACGTTGACAAAGAAATATTTCCTTTCGATGATCATTAATTTACTAGTCGGACAAGTGTACGTACCAGAACCTGTCAGCCATAGACCTGGAACAGCATAAATTATTTTTATGCCGCGGCGGAGTGGACGAGCGCATTGAGGCGCTATGTTCCGAAGCGCGAGGCCGTTCCACGTTGGGGGTTCGAATCATCCATCGGGCATGGATGTTTGTGTTGTCTTTAGTATAAGTTAGTTCATAAGTACTTTGTAAGTTTAGAGACTGATGACCCCGCAGTTAAGTCCCATAAGCTTAACAAACATTTCAACATTTTGAATTATTTTTAAAGACTATGATTTAAGTAAGATTCTACGTAAGATGGAAGTAATCTTTTTATGTTGACATTGAAGTAAATGATTAATGCTATTTCTGATCTATGGTTAACAGGTTATTTTATGTACTCTTGTCCGGTTACTAAATTATCATCGTAAAGGGTATATTTCGTTTTCAACATTAGCTCTAGTGTCATATCGCGAAAAAAAAAAAAAAAAAAAAAAAAAAAAAAACATTAAATGTAAAACAACACAAGTGTTACTTTATTCCGCATAAGAAAACAGCAAATCTCTTTAGTTACCGCATACTATCACGCGATTGGCCATGACGTCACACAACTCCCGCCATTTTTATCCGTTGCCAATATCTACACGCCAGGCTGCCAAGATCCTAAGCAAAATTTAACCTAGCAATATTTTGTGGATAAAGTATTTTTCCATTAGTGTTATGCCATAGCTCGTAGCTGTACAGAAAGTTTCGTAGTAAAATAAAAGAATCAGACCTTTAGGCAGTTCAGTAAAAGCTATTAATAAAAAAATGTTGTCGAACTGTTGTGGAAAAAATCGAAGTGTTCAATTAAATGACTGTGATTAACCTAAAATCAACGCTTAGCGTGGCGACTAGAATTATTGTGTAGCAGTGCTAAAACAGTGACAGAAATATTTGTTTCCTTTTTACAGTTCCCGTTAAAAACAAAACAACATTTTACTGTGTAGAAATGAAAGAAGAGGTAATGACCAAGTATTCACAACTACCTAATAAACGAGCAGAGCCGAGAGTAAAGTGGCATCTTTGTAAGTGGACGTCGGCCGTGTGCGAAATGTATGGGCTTCGTTGAAATGTAAATCACGTACCATGCGTGTGACTGAAACAGTGAAAACAATACGTGGATAAGTCTGCGTGTACTCATTTATATTCAAGAATAAAACGACGTGCGGTCTATAGTATAATGTGGGAATAAAACTGTCGATAGAACCACTGTCGTATCCGTATCGCTTCCTCTAGCACTACATACGTGGTTGATAAGATTTCTTGGTTCGCAATTCATGTGACTCTGCCGTCGCTTCATCCCCGGATTAAGCAGTACACGATGAAGGTCAACTAGCTCCGTCGAACGGTAACAATTCATAACGCAGTCCCTTATCTTGATTACTCTATACGCACAAATTGTTAAGCTTCCTGGTTTTCATTATCAATGTCCTGCTCCGTCTTCGTCCAATTGACCTTGGCTCAGGCTTTAACGATCTCCACGCGATGAGACGTCAAACTTGAATATTCCTTTCCTTATACTGCGACAACAAGTAGTCGAGTCAGTGCACTCCCCCAAGAATAAAACTGAACTTGCAGTTTTGACGAAATCAACAAGTCAGCACTTGCAGAAAACACTACCGCAAACGTGTGGAGAAACACACTTCAGTCAGCAGAACCAAACACTACCGACCGTTACGCAGGAGACACTCAACGGACACTCAACGGAATTTAATAAAAAAGGAAGAAAAGAAAATCATACAGATGTAAAAGACAAAAAATCATACAGATGTAAAATTGATAACGCATTAGAAATAATGGTCAGTTGTGTATTTACTGAAACTGAGAAAGATGTTGCTTGACAATATTTATTAACGGTTTACAGTGCCTTATTACGACTCACCACGTGACTTGTCTTACATCAACTGAACAGGGGACTGAAAGTCATGGGATTGCTACACATGCATTGAAGCTATATTTATATTTCTTTTACTGTGACCTTTCAAATGTCAGTTCATGCAGTAAAGCGACCGTGAGAATCGACAAGAGAGAATGAAGGCATGCACTGCAGTCGAGGTTGAGACGTCAGGAATGTTTATAGAGTTCAATAGTTAGCACGCTATCAGAATGACCTGTCCATTTCTCCACCAAGAAGAAAAATTGCGACGCGAGGTGTCGCAAAAAAATACTGTGTAAGAAATTATGTGACGGCTTGCCTCTGAAAAGTTTTGTGTTTCTGTGCGTGAATTTTATCTTCCGCTGCATTATATAGAGCCTGAAAATTTATGGTATGATCAGCAAGAAGACCATGCACAACACATTGTTCTTAATAATCTTCATTCACCTTGTCCACAGTTAAGCTCATAGAAACTGACATAGAACGTTCCTATTGTCAACTAAATTCAGATGGCTTGGGGAAGTATGACGAGAATGACTGTTTACAGTTCTTAACAAATCTGAGTAGTGTTTCGAGATGCACAAAAAAATAAAATATTTTAGTAAATTATTCCTATCTAAACAGTATTTGAAACATTTCATATTTGTCTTCCGTGCGAAATACAAGTAGTTAGCTTTATTGCCCGGACATCAATCTGCTGATGTCAATAGTGCTCGCATTAAAAGTGAAGAAAATGTCACACCACTTGGCACAAGGATTTTCAGTCCACGGAGGCGACACGAAATAAAACAGTACAGGCTTACATTGATGTTTTAAGCACTTTCTTGCTTCCCACCGTTGAAGGGCATCTTTCATCACGATAGAGCACCTGTTCATAATGCACAGACTTTGTCGGAGTGGTTCCACGACAATAACATTCCTGTAATGAACTAGTCTTCACAGAGTCCTGAGTTGAATCCTATAGAACACCTTTGGGGTGTTTTGGAACGCAGTCTTCGTGCCGGACCTCACCGACCTAAAGAAGGTAAAGCAGTCAACAATCCGAAGATTGGTTTGAACACCACAGTGCTTTACCAGGCATGGTCCTGTTTGGAGGTGGTATGCCGTTGCCTTCCTCCGACCTTCGAACTGACTTACCCAGCCAGTTAGAGGGGGGACCTACAGTTTAACGTGGGTTCCGAACCACGGTGCTACTCGGTATTTTTCACATGAACAATACTGACAGAGGTGAAAGAAGTGGAAAGTGACAAAAATACTAGGACCTGGCGGGGATCTAACCCGCGACCTTTGGATTTGTAATCTGGCACTCTACCACTGTGCAACTGACCTACATTGATACTTCTCTTCAGTGCAGCACCCCGTGAAGAATGGGCTGCAGTTCCCCAAAAAACCTTTTAGAACCCGATAGAACGTATGCCTGCAAGAGTGGAAGCTTCATCAAGGCTAAGGGTGGGAAACACCATACTGAATTCCAGCATTACCGATGGAGGGCACTAGGAACTTGTAAGTCATTTGCAGCCAGGTGTCCGGATACTTCAAATGTTTGTAAATCCATGGATCTTAACTACTCTGGTCATCAGTCCCTAGGCTTACAAACTACTTTAACTAACTTCTGCTAAGAACAACAAATACACCCATGCCCGAGGGAGGACTCGAACCTCCGACGACGAGCAGCGGCGCGCTCCGCAGCTAGGTGACCTTATAAGGCTCGACTAATACATCGCGGCTCCGGATACTTCATCATATATTGTATACGTAAGTTTAAAACCTAGAGTTGCTAACTTTTCTCCTTCAGTTATATATTGAAACAGATATTAAATAAATTTTTCAAATTAATATGTGAAAGTTTTGACTTTTAGATATTTTAAACTACAATCCCGAACGGAATACGAGTGTGAACTGTTCGTTTCTAAATTCCTGAAACTGTTCTAGAGAGGCAATGATCATGAAGTTTGTTACAGTTCCGTCATTTTTATTCGTAACGGAAGTGCTGCAGTACCAACTCTATGACTTAATCTACAATGGTTTTATTCCTTATTTATTCTTCTCCATTTATAACCTCTGAAAAACGAAATATCGCCGTAAAACACTTCTACTGTTTTATATTGTTCCACGCGTAAATTTAAAATTTCAGTTTTGTGGCTTTAATATTGTACTGATTGTATTTTATGCGTAGTGGTTTTGCAGTCCTTTGTGACCGTCACTATGGGGGCGGGCGCACATCAAGTGACACTGGCCGACATACGGGAGTGGAGGGAAACTTTGCTTCACAAAAAAGTGTAATCACAATTGCGATTACGATTAATCATCGGCTCTAAAGTTTGGTGGCGACATGAAAATTTGAATAGGAAGGGGATTCGAAACCGGATTTCCCACTTTTCAAAAACGGCCACAAGCTTTTTAAAATTTTTAATTTTTTTTTTTTTTTTTTTTTTTTTTTTTTTTTTTTTTTGTGAATGTGGGATCATGTGTGTTCACCTATAGTGCTCGCACAATGTTTGTGAACCCGCACAAGACAGTACATTTATTTAGCAACGTAGGCCTTGGATTGGCTTGAACTACAATGTGCAGCGTCAATGTTTTTACAATTTCACAATTGCAATGTCCTTCAGACAAGCATGAATCTCTGAGGGAAGTTGTACAGATGACGCTCAATCATATCCACAAGTGTGAAGACAATTTTGTATTCTTGACAACTTAAGTCGCCACAAAGTCTGTTTCCTTCAGACATGCGTGTGTGTTTGAAGCATACTGTGTTAATTAAATCGTAAAACAACGGACATTGCACATTTTACAAATTACCGTGTCCATCAAAAATAACTAAATTGCTGGCTACTAAAATTAAAACACAATCTGAAGAAAGCTTTTGGCAAAGTTTTCTGGAATACACTTTTTCAAATTCTGAAGTTATATGGGGAACGGAAGGTTATATCGGCGGAATAGCCGTACGCACTGAGGCGCCGTGCTGCGGTGCACGCGGCCGTTCGCCGTCGGGAGTTCCAGTCCTCCCTCGGGCATGGGTGTATGTGTTGTCCTTAGGTTAGTTTAACTTAGTTTACGTAATTTGTAAGTTAGGGACTAATAACCAGGCAGTTACGTTCCATATATTTACAAACATTTTGAAGGTTATATTAAACCTGTACAAAAACCAGACAGCAATTATTAGAGTCGAAGGGCATAAAAAGAACACAGTAGTTTGTAAGGGAGTAGGACAGGGTTTTAGTCTTTCCCCAATGTTACTCAATCTCTACATTGAGGAAGCTGTGATGGAACACAAGGAGGAATTTGAAGAAGGAATTAAAGTTAAGAGTAAATAAATAAGAGTCTCTGTGTCACTGCCAGAATTACAATGTCATCAGCAAACCACAAAGGACCTGGAAGAGCAATTGAACTGGGCGGATAGCGTCTTGAAAGGAGGGTATAAGACAAACATTAACAAGAGTAAAACGAGGGTAATGGAACGTAGTCTAAGAAAATCAGGCGATTCTCAAGGTAATAGATTACGTAATGAGGCAGTACAAGCGGTAGACGAGTTTTGTTATTTGGGTAGCAAAATAACTTCTATGGCCGTAATAAAGAAGGTATAAAATGCAGAATGGCTATGGGAAGGAAAGCATTTTTGAAGATGCGAAATTTGTTGAAATTCAATATTAATTTGGGCCACGGCAGAATATCCGTGCCCACTAAGGCGCCCAGCTGTGGTGCGCGCGGACGTTCGTCGTCGGGGGTTCGAGTCCTCCCACGGGCACGGGTGTTTGTGTAGTTCTTAGCATAAGTTACTTTAATTTAGTACAAGTAGTTTGTAAGCTTAGGGACTAATGACCAATGTAGTTAAGTACCTTAGATTTACAACATTTGAACATTTTATTAATTTAAATGTTAGGAAGTCCTTTCTTGAAGCATTTGTCTGGAGTATAGCATTGAACGGGAGTGAAACGTGGTCGATGAGAATTTCAGATAGAAAGATGATAGAAGCTCTTGAAATGTGGTATTTCAGACAAATGCTGAAGATTAGATGGGTAGCTTACGTAACTAATGAGCAGGTACTGAACAGAATTGGAGTGGGGACGAAATTTCTGGCATATCTTGACTAAGAGAAGGGATAGATTAGTGGAAGACATTCGGATACATGAAGGAACTGTCAATTGATTACTGGAGGGAGATCTGTGGGGAAAAATTGTAGAGTAAGACCGAAGAATGAATACAGGAAGCAGATACAAAAGGATGTAGCTTGCCGTTCTCACATTTCTTATTTATAAATGAAGAGGATTGCACAGGACATTTTAGCGTGGCGAGCTGCATCAAACCAGTCTTTGGACAGAATACGACCACTACAACATATGCAAAATATTAGAACTTAGGTACGTCTACACAAAGTAGCTAGAAATAACCCCTTCTACACTCTGTATAAGTTTTGGGGCCTGAGGGTATGCACTGGATATACACCACGGTGATTAGAACCAGAATCACCTATGGGGCGGTCGTGTGGTCGAAGAAGGTTGAACAGCAGGTCGCTGCTAAGGAGCTTGGTAAGGTGCAGAGATTAGCCTGCTCAGCCATAACAGGCGGAATTAGCAGCACACCAACTGCTGGGATGGAAACCATGCCCCCATTACATCTTTGGGTCAAGATGAAGGCAGCGGCTGGTGCATACAGACTCAAAACTGGCAAAAACTGGAACTCTTTGGGATATCCAGAATCACACACTAAAATAGTGAGTGAGGTAAATATAGGAAAGGTTGGGGAAATGCCAGCCAACTATATTATAACCCCATACTGCTTCAACAAGCCTTTCAATATAACAATTGGAAGTAGGGAGCAGTGGGAGGAAATAGTTCGACACTGTACGGGGGATATTGTCTGGTTCACTGACTGGTCAAAATCAGACCAAGGCGTTGGGGCCGGGGTTTATGGGGTGCAGCCAGGACTGGAGGGTGTCATCTCTCTAGGGAAACTGGCCTCAGTATTCCAGACCAAAATCACTGCCATCAGGGCATGTGTGGAGGAGAATTTGCATAGTTGCTACAAAGACCGTAGCATCTATATCTATTCAGACAGTCAGGTAGCCCTGAGATCACTGGCAGCTCCTGCAACAAGGTCTAAAATTTTTGCAGAATGTCACAGGGTTCTGGTGGAGCTAGGGGAAAGCAATAGAGTAAACCTATTGTGGGTCCCTGGCCACTTGGGGATCAGTGGCAACGAACATGCCGACAGATTAGCCAGGGTGGGGGCACAGACTCCATTTATTGGACCGGAACCTGTCCTGACAATCACCAAGGCAATGATCAAACTGGAGCTAAGTAACTGGCTCAGAAGACAGCACGTAGAATATTGGACCAAAGTCCATCAACAAAAACATGGCAAGGTAATGATGCCAAAGCCATGTTTTAAAAGAAGTTCTGCAATCCTGGGCCTGAACAGGAGAGAGATTAGACTCATGGTTGGATTGCTGACAGGCCGTGGGAATTTCAAAAAACATCTACATACAATGGGAATAACAGAAGAGGACCCTAAATGTAGGATCTGTGATGACGGTGATGAAACTGCATTACATCTAATCTTCGAATGCATTGCATTGGAGAGCAAAAGGCACAGAACATTTGGAACAACCAGACCCGAAGAAACTGTGTAACTGGTAAAGGGACTCCTTGCACTGTTCAAGGGCATTGGTTGGATTTACTAGATATACAGGGAGCGATACCGCACAATAAACTTAGTTTCGGTGCGGGCAGTGGTGAGTTGGACCAAGACTGTTTTGGCTTCTATGAGAAAATCAAATCTGTATAAGTTGAAAGATTAAGTAGAGGCTTTTTCATACTGGAATAGTATTTTAATGTCGATTGTTTGAGAGAAAATCGTGTTATGTGCTTCTAGAAGAAGAAATGTCTACCAAAATTTTCTGGCAGATTTGCGTACTAACGAGACTGAATTTATCGTAATGCGGTAGTACTGCTGATATTGGTTAGCGTCACCGTGTTCGTAACCATGGTGCTCCATACGTCATCTCACCCGTGCGGATACTTTTCTTGCTGCAAACAAGCTCACTTCCCGACTCGACGTACGTTACTTGGTTGTACTATATATCATATATACTTTCGGTAACCAGCCGCGTGAGGTAGTTGAGATCCTGCAGGTGGTTGAGTATGGCCTTTACGAATCTATACATTCCATATTCACTTAGTATAACGTTAGTTTTAATTGGAAGAGGACGCACAAGAGTAGGTGCCGACAGCGTTCTACGAAACAGAGGTTGATAGTCCGTCTCCTGTGGGATATGTCTCAGCACGTGGGATTACTGTTTCATGCACTCATTCCATGGTTTTGACTGTCCCCCTACTCTATAATAGAAAAGTTCGCCTCCGTAGCTGAGTTGTCAGCGCGGCTGACTACTATGTGGAGAACCAAGGGTCGAGTCGCGGTATTGTCAAGGATTTTTCCTAGGTGGGAGGACTGAAACAGGAGTCGCTCAGCTAGTTAACCGAATGGCAGTGGTTCCAAGTCAAGAAACTCGACAACGTCTGGGGGAGCGTAGTGCTGAGTACAAGTCCTTTCACTCCGTATCCAATGAGAATATTGGCGGAACGTGTCACTGCGGCCGGTCGGGCCTGATTAGTCAATCCAGGGCCAGAATACGGAACTTCGCCTTTTTCGCAATAGCAGGACGATTACATGACTAAGTTAGTAAGTGATCTGGGGGTATACGAAGTGTGGAATTCAGTACTGTGCGTTAACTTTTAGAAGGCAGAGGTTTTCCTAGTCCTAAATCGGTATAAGTCGGCAAACGTTGGAGGCTTCTTGTGGCAGGCATTTGAGTTTTGGCTACAGCCAACATTACTGGCTGACGGTACTGTGTGGGTGGCAGCCAATGTCGTCTGTCAACTGCCCCCTACATTGTTGGCACAAGAAACACCGAAAGCGAAAGTCGCGTACATCGCTTTACATGTTGTTCGTATACGAAACTGAAATAGTGGGTGTACCAGAAGGCGTTGTAGGGGACTTCCGATATGGGACTCGTTACGATAACGTATGGAACAGGAAAAAAACACAAAAAAAAGAAAATGTTCAAATGTTTGTATAGCTTAAGGGACTTAACTACGGGGTCATCAGTCCCTAAACTTACAAACTACTTATGAACTAACTAAGACTAAGGACGGCACAAATATCCATGCCCGAGGGGGGATTCGAACCCCCGACCGTAGTGGCCGTGCAGACCGTGACTGGAGCGCCTCAGTCCCCTCGGCCACTGCGGCCGGCGGAAAAAACATACTAAGTAGTGGTATGCAAAACAATTCAGATGACAATGGCTGCGACACACATTACCATCGACCAGTATTGTGACTGCAAGACGAAGCCTCCGACGTTTAACGACTTCTACCGATTCAGGACTAGAAAGCGCTCTGCCTTATAAAAGTTAACACACAGTATAGCATTCCGTGCTTTATATACACCCAAATTACTTACAAGTTTTGCCATGCATTCGTTCTACTAAGGCGAAAAATGCAAAGTTCCGCGTTCTGGCCCAAGATGGAGCAATCGGGCCCCAAAGCTCGCGGTATAGCCTTCTGCCAATGGCACTGTAGGATGCGGTAGGGAGGGCGTTATATGGTATGCGTGCGTCGTAGATATATGTATGAATCGCTCGACCCAGCTCCCAACTGGCATATATATCTGTGTGTGTGTGCTTGTGTTTGTGTTTGTTTGTTTGTGTGTGTGTGTGTGTGTGTAATTCTCAGGACAAGATTGGTATAAAATAAATGTTTGTAAAGCTATGGGACTTAACTACAGATGTTATCAGTCCCTTAAGGCTACAATCTACTTACACTCAATTAACCTAAGGCCAAAACACACACACACACACACACACACACACACACACACACACGTCCGAGGTAGGTCTCTAACCTTCGTCTGGAAGCAACTGCAGCTTTCCGCAGCAACGTGCCTTAGAGGACACGGCAATACTACTGCGGCTTTGGCAAATCTACCGTAAAATTGGAACAATTGACAATATCAAAAAGTGCTTTTTTCAATGTTTTCAAATGTTTGTAGAGCTTATGGGACTTATCGACGGGGTCATCAGTCCCTGAACTTACAAACTACTTATGAACTAGCTAATACTTAGGACGGCACAAATTATCATGCTTGAGGGGGGATTCGAACCCCCGACCGTTTGGCCGTGCAGACTGTGACTGGCGCGCCGCAGAACGCTCGGCCACCGCGGCCGGCTTTCAATGTGTCCTTGTGTTTGTGTTACATAAAAATTCATAATTATGTTTCGATTTTGGTGAAATTTTGAAAACTCGACCTTCAAAATAAGAGGAAGCTCATTGCCTACATAAAATTTCGTATGGTGCATGGCGGTGGGAACTGTACGTAATAGAACTGTTTCGTTGCGCTTTTGATGAAATTACCATGAAAGTTCGCTCAAGTACGTATGTTATCATGTTCAAGGTTTTTGAAATTTTTCATGACCATCATTGTACTTAATAATATGAAGCCCCTGGATTGTGTTGGGCCAGAGGCCAAGTCAAATTGTCGTCATTGGTACCACCAATAGAGCCACTACATTAATGGTTTCCGGATATGAGCCAGAGTCTATACATTTTTTTAAAATCCTATCGAGCAATACAATAATTGCGTTCAAATGGCGTTATTTAGCACAAAAAAGTAATTCCAGATAATTTTATATCTACTTTCTAGGTAACCATTATGGGAAACAAACTTTTACCAGCACTTGGCTTGTGCGAAATAGTTAGAGCGAAGGAGGAGAGCAACAGAGACAGCGACATGGAGGTTATGCAAGCAGATATGAGGGGACGAGATGAACGGATGTACTAAACATTCAGACAGAAATGAACATCGAGTCAAGGGAGGAGAATATGGACAGATAGAGGTTGAAGGAGGTTGTGGACAAAGAGGCGGGGCGGGAGATATACAGAGAAAGAGAGCGAATGGATGAGAAGATGGGCAGAGAGAGGGAGCAAGGAATTAAGATGTATCTGAAATTCCCATACATGTTTATCAATTCCGAAGCACTGCCGGGTTCGATAGGTTATTGTAAATAAATGAATACTCAAATTCGTGCTGCTAGTGCGCAGTGATGGCTGATGAAGTCCAGATACCGTCAGTTAAACTGCTGAAAGTCCTCGCTATCCACTAGAATCTATGTGTCAATTCCCAGATAAGTCTTTAAGCACTATTCCTAAATCGTGATGTCTCTCTGCTAGATCATAGCACTACTAACTCAAAACACACACTTGAAGAAATCGTTGCAGTCTTTATGATCCGAGGCAGGACGTATGCGCGGACTATTTAATTAAGCTTCAGCCAATCAGACCCCACACAGGTGATACTGTTCGCACTGCGTGGCCTCTTGCGGGACTGTGTGGAAGTGTAGTGCAAACTGTCAATGTTCTTTCGTGTCTATCGGTGTAGTGCAGCATTTTGTGGTGCCTCACAATACGTGATATGCTACAGAAGGGGATGTAGTCAGCGCACCGCTCTCCCAGTCGCTGTCAAGTTTTTGACTTGGAGTCGCTACTACTGCATCATTTCTCCAGTTGGCCTCACGAAGTCCCACGTCACACTCCTCACGGAAAAAATCTTTGATATTACCTGGAGTCGAAGTTGGTTCTTCCATATGCCGGTCTGCCGCGTTGACCCGCGAGCTACGGAGGCGGACATTTTTACTATTATGGAGGGGGGTGGGGCAGTCTAATACACACAGACCACCTACCAGAACCATACCATGGGAAGATTCCATTAAAAAGCAAGAACCGAGCGCTAAGACATTTGTCGCACTGGGAGCCGAGACGATCAATTTCTGTTTCGTACAATTCGGTCGGCACCTACTCATGCGCCTCCGCGTACGGCTGAAACCGACGTCCACGCATATCTTTCAGCAGGCGCGTGAACCACACTGTGAAAAATACGGCCTGTACTGAGAATGTTTCCGAAACAAATGTCTGAAGCGTAGCGTTCGTCCGATTGGCAGTGTTGTGTCGGGCGTTATCGTCGCACAGCACGTGTCCGCCCGACAAAATTGCTGGGCGTTTTGACTTCAAGGTACGTAGCATTTGCCGTGAAGTGTCTACATTGCGCTGCCCATTATTGTGGTTCCACGTTACCGGAACTTGTTTGAACAGCTTTTGATGTTTTTGATCAGTATAGGTGTGGGCTGATTTCACTACTGCCTTTGCCGTCTGTTTTTTGGCTCGAAATGATGGCACTACGTTTGGTCACCTATAACGATACGAGAGCCACTGACATTAAATATAACGAAATTTTCAACATTAAGGAAGAAACAAATTTGTCCACCTACATTAAGAATCTGGCATAAGCAGCAACAGAGATAGACAATCGAATGAAATAAAAAAAACAGACTGAGTCTTGAGAAATCGCCGCCGAGTCCCGTGGTCATCCACATCAGCACAAAACGGACACAATCAGAAGACTGCAGAGGGCCACCATAATCTTGAACGAAACGTCAAATGTGCATTATATTTTAATAGGGCATGCTTTTGTAGCACTGTGTGCAGTAAAAAATCCCAATATATTTTTTTATTTTTATTTTTTTATGGCTTCACGAGGAATTAGTGGATTATAATACTCAACTGTGGCGCAGTGGTTACCACACTTGATTCGCATTTGGGAGTACGGTACTTCACATCCACGTCCGGCCATCCACATTTAAGTTTCCCGTCATTTTCCTAAATGACTCCAGGCAAATGACGGTATGGTTTCTTTGAAAGGGTACTGCCGATTTCCTTCCACATCCGTACCTAACAAAAACCGAACGGGTGCTCCGTCTCCAATGATCACGCTGTCGACGGGGCGTTAAACACTAATCATCCTTCCGTACTTAAAAATTGTCTACCTTTGATATAATTTTTCGAGTTGCTTTTGCATCTATACTGCTGTTCCCAGAGGCAGAAGAAGTAGAAATAGAAACAACAACACTGATATGTGTTTCTACTGTTATGTCGTGCGATTTGGAATTGCTCCTCTTATCTCACGAACATCAATTGGAAATACTGTCCGCTACCGCAACCATTTTCTTAACACATGGGAGGCAAAAAGATTTTCACACGTAGTTTCTACAGCAGATCTTCACCCAGCTACTTGCAATAAAGGAGTATCAGAGATGATCATTTAGTGGTCGAAGCTTTCTTTCTTTCCTTATGTTTGCTTCCTATCATATGGTACGGATAATTGTTGCAGACTTGAGCAAACAACTGTTTTTTTATTCATCCAAACATGTTTCGGAGAAGTTTCTCAACCATCACTGTGATTTTCTTTACTACTGTATCTGTTAAATGACATACAAAGAGTTATAGTATGATGACATATGACAGTTTTCTGAAGTTAAGTTATTCATATCAATAGCGTATTTACAGAAAATTACAGAAGATATAACAATTCCTTAAAAATACATTTTTTGTTCCTTTTGGCTGTCGGACATTTGCAGTTGAGTTGCAAATGCCGTCCAGTATGCCATCTAGAATTAATAATGGATTATTATTTATTAATGTGTAATTATTCTTTCTTTCTCTTGCGCCATGTTCCCTCACATGCAGGGTCGTCTTTGTTAAGCGGATTTGGCGTGTTAATATTTATGGGTAGCCGGATGCCCTTCCTGTCGTCACCTCAAGCCCCCCGGGAGGGAATCTGTACCCCAAAAGTCTGCGTATAGTATTATTTGTGTGAAAATGTAAAGTGTCATGAAATGTTTGCTAATTATGTAAGTGAGGTGAGACTTGGGGACCAGCCCGGTATTCACCTATGGGGATGTGGAAAACCGCCTAAAATCTACATCCAGGATAGCCGGCACTTCGACCCCTTTCGCTAATCCACCGGGCGGATTCGAACCGGGGCCGGTATGCCTCCCCGGAAAGCCGTGCGTTAGACCACACGGATAACCGAGAGGATTAATTATTAATCTGTAATTAATAATGGATTATTAATATGCAAATGTAAGAGCGTCACAAAGAACACAAAATGTGTTTTTAAGGAATATGATACATCTCCTGTAATTTGCTGTAAATATTAATCATATACCACAATACTGAAATTGTTTATATATCTGGTAACGGAGTAACAAAGGTTTAATTTTTTTTTATCCACACTTCATTGGTTTCAAAATGTGTAATTTACGTCAGTGTCGCCTTAGGGCGAGCGCAGTTGTATAATTAGAACAAATGAGGCAGTCAGCGGTTAACAAACAGGAAATATTTAAGAAAACTGCGTATACAACCGAAGCGCGCATCTTGATTCTTCAAATTAAGAGTGGAAATGACGGTTGTGAACAAAAGTGGTTCTTCATAAAACACAATTAACAGTTCATGAAAGCCACGCGTCTGATAACTCTACTATTCAATAACTTTTTAAACTTCGATATCTGCATTTAACGACCGAAGATCCGTTCCCCGAGAGGAAATGTCAGCCAGAAATGTCTCGAGAGTAAAGCGCTGCAAAGATAAAAGATGTGGCGAGGTTTATCTCCAAAAACGCGTCATCCGGCTGAACGTGATTAGTCATAACGCGTCGGCACGATCGGCAGACGGCAGCCAGTCGCGAACTCGCAGCAGCAAAACCGGTCTGGGCCACCGCCAGCTCTCATATCGCAGGTCAGGCACGTGACTCCAGCGGCGCGTCGCGCACGTGCTCTCATAACCCAGTCGCATACTTGTGCTAATACAGTCTTGCTGCGGTCATGCATTAAAATCTCAAGCTATCTTGAGTAAATCATGTCAGAAAATTAATCGCACAATATTTTTCCACATATTTGCTGTATGTATTGCGGTAGCCAACAGCATGATTTATGTATTTGTAATCTGATGTTTATCTGAAAGATGCAAATGTATTGCAATGAATTCACGGTGAACTGCATCAAATATACATACCAAGGTTTAATTGGAAATTATGAATATTTTTATTACAACAATATAGGCTATAAGAACAAAATATTAAGTCACCCTTTGAAAGAACACATTAGTCAGCGCTGTAGAATGTGTACAACTAGTAAATCTACTGAAATAAATAGCATTTTGCGATCACTTATTGCATCACTGTACTAGGTTTAGATGGAATACCAAAGGGCGGCGAATGAAAATTTGTGCCCGGTCGGGATTCGAACCCGGGATCTCCTGCTTACTTGGCAGACGCCACGGTGGCGGAGTGGTCAACGCGTCAAGCAGGAGATCCCGGGTTCGAATCCCGGCCGGGCACAAATTTTCATTCGCCGCCCTTTGGTATTCCATCTAAACCTAGTACAGTGATGCAATAAGTGATCGCAAATTGCGATTTATTTCATTAAATGAACGCTGTAACGTCATAAAAAATATGTAATTGTAGTAAATCTACATCTGTACTCGGCAGCGACCTCACGGTGTATGGCAGAGAGCACTGTGTGTACCATTGTGACATCTGCCTTTCCCTGTTCCCAGCGCGTGTGGTTGGCGGGAAAAATGAATGACGGTAAGCCTCCTTGTGGGCTCTAATCTCTATAATTTTATCCTCATGGTCTTTCAGCGAGATATCTGTAGGATAGGAGGAAGCAATGTAATTGCTTCACTCTGCGAGGAACGTACTCTCTCCAACTTCAGACAGTATCCCATCTCGTGACGCAGAACGCCTCTCTTGCACCGTCTGCCACTGGAGTTTGACGATCATCTCCGTGACGTTTCACGCTTCTAAATGAAGCTGCAACGAAGCGCGCTGCTGTCAGTTTGGATCTTCTCCATCTCCTCTGCCGACGCTGACTGGTATGGATCCCACAATGATGAGCAATATTCACGTAATGGCCCAACGAACGTTTATCCTACTTTCTTTGTTGATGGACAACACTTCCTGAGGATTCTCCCAAAGAATTTTATTCAACTTACGATTAATTTTATGTGGTCGTTCCACTTCAAATCACTGCGTATGCAGATATCTTTTGGAAGTCACCGCTTTCAGTGATTGTTCTAAATTATGTAGACGTAGAATAATGGCCTTTTTTCTATGTATTCACAGTACATTGCATTTGGTTATACTGAGCGTCAGTTGGCAGACTCCTGCACCAAGTGCCGATACGCTCCTGCATTTCGCACAATTTTCCAGTGTTGCGACATCTCGACGTACTGCAGCATCATTTGCGAAAAACCTCATGGAACTTCCAAATCTCTCTCTCTCTCTCTCTCTCTCTCTCTCTCTCTCTCTCTCTCTCTCTCTCTCTATATATATATATATATATATATAGAGAGAGAGAGAGAGAGAGAGAGAGAGAATAAAAAACGATGGCGCAAACTTAAACGGTTGAAAGTACACGATAGAAGGAAAAATGTCCTGGTAAACATGGGTCCATAAAAGAGCCGTTTGTGAGGTAATTATGAATGTATGGTTCCAAGCCACCACTGACGTCATTGTAAACATCGTCCTGGTTAGTACACATTAATTTGAAATTTAGACTTTACTATTAGGTTTCACATCGCATTTAGTTCACATTTCACGTTAAAGGAGTTGTTCGAAGTGTCTTCCTTGCATCTGGGTGCAATACTATGCTCGTCTCTGCAATGAATTTCGAATTCTTTCGGAATCCCTGGATCATTTCGGAATTCTTGACAAGTGTGTACAACTCTCCGCTCCAGTTCGTCAACCGTATTAACGGGTGTGCTGCACACTTCGCTTTTGAGATGATCCCAACCACAAAAATCCAAAGGATTTTAGATCAGGTGATCTTGGAGGCCAAGGTACAGGTCCGCCTCTTTTGCCGTATCTGTGCGTTAGGTGCCGACTTACAGCAGTACCAAAATGTGCCAAGTTCCATCACGCATGTACCATAAGATCTCTCAGTGAAATGTGAACTAAATGCGATGTAAATCTTAATAGTAAAGTTTAAATTTCAAATCGTTGTGTACTAACTAGGACGATTTTTTTTTAAAAAAAAAAAAAAGAAAAAAAAGCTTATGGGACTTAACTACGGGGTCATCAGTCCCTAAACTTACAAACTACTTATCAACTAGGCTAGCTTATCCTAAGGACGGCACAAATATCCATGCCCGAGGGGGATTCGAATCCCCGACCGTAGTGGCCGTGCAGACCGTGACTGGAGCGCCTCAGTCCCCTCGGCCACCGCGGCCGGCGACGATGTTTAAAATGACGTCAGTGGCGGCTTGGAACCACACATTCGTAATTATCTCGCAATCGGCTCGTTACCCATGTTTACTGGGACTTTTTGCTTTTAGTACCGTGTACTTTCAACCATGTAACTTTACGCCATCCTTTTCGATACATTCTGCATATATTATGAAAAATAACGGTCCTATAACAATCCTTTGGGGTACGCCCGAAATTACTTTCACATCAGAAGACTTCTCTCCATTGCGAATGACATCCTGTTCTGTTAGCTAGAAACTATTCAATCTAGTCAGACACTTGGTCTGATATTTCGTACGCTCGAATCTTGTTCATTAGGTAACAGTGCGAAACGGTTTCAAACGCCTTCCGAAAGTCAAGAAAAAAGGCATCTACCTGAGAACCTACTACTGCTATCTGGTCTCATGGACAAATATACCGCAACATTTTTTCTATAAAGGCGTTGAATGTAGGTGGGATACATCTAAGGGCGATACCGGAGCGACTGACATTAGATAACGAAAATTTTGACATTAAAGAAGAAAAAACACAGCGTTTTACAAAGTTGTCCAGTTCAGATTGCTCCATATGCATATTCCCCGATATTTTATGGAAGTGATTCTTCTAAAATAGTGTAATCATACACTAAGTAATCTTTCTATATATTCACAAGACGTTGAGCGAAAATCTACGTGGCGCTTTCGCGCTTACTAAATGACCTTGTGACAAAGCTTGCTATTCATCTTTCGTTCCGAGAATGAAACCTTCACTCTGAAGCGGACTGTGCGCTGATACGAATCTTCCTGGCAGATTAAAATTGTCTGCCGGAACCGAGACTCGAATCTGGGACGTTTGCCTTTCGCGGGCAAGCGCTCTACCGATTGAGCGACCCTGGCACGCTACACGGTCCGACCCCACAATTTTACTTCTGCCAGGAGTGCTAGTTCCGCAAGTTTGGCAGGAGAACTTCTGTGAAGTTTGAAAACTAGGAGGCAGAAGTAAGCCGGCCGCGGTGGCCGAGGGGACTAAGGCGCTCCAGTCACGGTCTGCACGGCCACTACGGTAGGGGGTTCGAATCCCCCCTCGGGCATGGACATTTGTGCCGTCCTTAGTCGTAGCTAGTTCATAAGTAGTTTGTAAGCTTAGGGACTGATGACCCCGTAGTTAAGTCCCATAAGTTCTACAAATATTTGAACATTTTTTGAAGACGACACAAACATCCATACCCGAGGGAGGATTTGAACCTCTGACGCGGGAGGGCGCGCGAGAGTGGACACAAAAGAGGAAATTATATGCATGTATTCAAGTAAAGACCTTGCGGATAAGCTCAGATAACCAACACAGCAGCTGTATACAAGAACTGCAAAATGCTTTGCAGTTGACGGTGGATTTTCAAAATGTTCAAATGTTCGTAATTCTATCTCATCAAACTGCGTGGTCATCAGTCCGTAGCTTACAAACTACTTAAACCTAGGTAAACTAACCTAAGGACAACACACACACACACACACACACACACACACACACACACACACACACACACACACACCCATGCCCCAGGGAGGACTCGAACCTCCACGGCGAGCAACCGCGCGCTCCGCAGCGAGGTGATTTAGACCGCTCGGCTACTCCACCGCGACGGTGGATTTTCGGAACACAACTAAAACATTAATTAGCTCACAATGTTTCAGTTACTATCTCCTGCATTTGTCTTCTCCCCAATAGTTTTTATTAATGTTTCCCCGGAAACTGCTTGAGAATAGGACATACGTTCATATGAAGTATTTGTTCAGAATGACTAATACCATTACTCATCAAATCACGACACATACTGTATAACAGCATCCGAGTCGCGCTACGTTGCATTTGCGCTGCAGCAACGCACTCGGAAAGAAATATTCTGCTTGCTCCTTATTCAGTATACTAACAGCAATGGAGATTACATTTGAAATAATTAACAGTTTACTTACTTTGATCCTATCTGTCTCTACCACAAGTGACATTTTAACAGAGGGAAACAAAGTAACATGATAAAAATAGCACAGAAATAAAATTATACGTAATTGAATTATCTCAGTGTACAATTACATTTCAACAAACAGTCCCAAAAAACATCTGCTTACAGTAATTATGCTAGACGAAACACATATTCTACAGATGTTATAGTTCTTATATTAGTCCTCAAATTGCAGGTGTTTTACATTCATGGAATCTGATGGAAGACTTCAAAAATCAAATGTTTGTAAACCTATTGGACCAAACTGCTATGGTCATCAGTCCTTATACTTACCAACTACTTAAACTAACTTACACTACGTACAACATCCACATCCACGCCCGAGGAAGGACTTTAATCTCCGCCGGGAAAGACCGCCCAGTTCGTAGCCTGATGCCTTAGACCACGCGCCTCCTGCCGCGCGGCACATGGTAAATCCCCTAATATTGTATCGGAACTCCTTTTGCCTGGTGGCGGCCGCGGTGGCCAAGCGGTCTGCGGCGCGCCATTCACGGTCTGCACGGCCACTACGGTCGGGGGTTCGAATACCCCATCGGGCATGGACATCTGTGCTGTCTTTAGTATTAGCTAGTTCATAAGTAGTTCGTAAGCTTAGGGACTGATGACCCCGTAGTTAAGTCCCATAAGTTCTACAAACATTTGAATTTTTGCCTGGTAAAGTGAAGCATCAGGACCTGGCATGAGCTCAACAAGTCGTTGGAAGTCGGCTGTAGGAATAGTGAGCCACGCTGCCTCTACAGTAATATGAAGGCGGTTGATAGTGTGCCCAGACTGTACAAGGTCACCCACATCTTAACCTGTGTCTCGGGTCTGTAATTGCTGTGGCAGCGTCTGTCTTCACCCAGAAATCTAAGTCACTGTAATTTTAAGGTTCTTTGTTACGAATAAAGAGGCAAACATATTTTAAAAGCAGAGAAGCAGGAAGGATGCCGCAGCGGAACATCGAAAAAAATACTTGATCTGACATACAGATTGGCGCAATGCATCATACTGGAGTCACTTCGGAAACACTGCTCATTTATTCAATAAATTGCTGCCAGGGTGACTGGAACCATTCTCAGAAGATTCAACCCAAACGGGGTTCTGAGCGCGAGACCAGCAACGCTAATCTGTACCTCCCTTCACACGAAGCCAGTGCGAAGCGCTTCTCACAGAAGCCATGGACTGCCATACAAAACGGTTTCCCAATGCCTGTCTGGCGAAACAATGGCGTTGTACAGGAAGTCATTAAATGATCCGAGGAAAATTATTTACAACATGGTGTTTGAAATACTTTTTATTAATATTTAAAATGTTATGATGACTGTGTTGTTAATTATGGTTTTAGATTGAAGTAATTTCTGTATAATACATGTTTTTCTCATTTTTAAACTATTATCAATTTTATTAAACTACAAAATAAAGATGGTATTCCATTGAAGTTCCGTCAGAGAACAAGCTTGGGAACCACTGCAATATAGTTGAGGAGTGGTAAATGTCATGAGGAACATAAGGAGACTTATCAACGAATGGAAAAATGAATGTTTGTTTATGAAAAGTCTCCGAACTACAGATGTCTCTAAACAAATTCATAATCGAAATAATGACGTAGGGAGTGTGGCACATTGTTTTCAGGCTCGTTGCTTGGACTATTGAGCAACAAACTACTGTTAAACTGCTTAACAGTTTGTCTTTGAGGCTGATCCGTCCGTAGATCTACCAGTTGAAAATACTGACAACACTTAAGTGGACCCTCAGTGAATAAGAGTTTGAAGTGTTTAGATAATGTCAAACTGTGTAACATTAGACCTGTGATGCTCTGAATTAAGTGTACCTGTGAAGTGGCAGTATTTGTATAAAGGGTTCTTGAGAGAAATGAGCAGCTGACGGTGGTTAGAGAGTGTCTCAGCAATGCTACTCAAGACAACTAGTTCGTGCCGGAGTAGAGGGAAAATAGAATACAGTCATGTAATTCACAATATATAACAGATAACGTCAAGTGAGGTAAGAAAAACGCCTTGATACCAAATACATCTACTCTAAGGAGCACGCTTCTTCATAATATCTAAAGAAGGCGAAAAGATTTTATTAAAAATTTAGCGGTACAACTAAATATCTGTAGAAATTGAGAGCGAAGTTATGAAAGTAAGAAATGAACCTAAAAGGGTCTATGTATAGGCGGGAGAACAATTACAGACGCCCTATTGATAACTAAGTGCATCAACGGTTTTTCTGTTTAAACATGCATTATGACTACCAAAATTATTTCTTTTGTCAGTCAATTTATGTCGTAAGCCGAGAGTTTTTAGGTAATAAGATTGTGTATAGTTTTTAATGACAATATATGGTTTGTCTAATACAAAACATCTTGCATAATATCGATCAACGTTCTGTAAACTTTCGATAAATTAATGGATTACACAATCAACAGTTCAGGAAAATTTTATTTTGATTCATTTGAAAAATGCAAAGAGATGGTTGTACTTTATCTACTAATAGTATTATGGATGAGTACGCCACACAATTATGTGGTTTCAGTGTTAAGACTGAAACGTTAATAGTAGGTAGGTAGTACACTAATTTCTTTTCCTTAAATATATTCTTTTATTTTCAAGAAGCCTAGAAATGTCCAAAATTACAACATAAGATGGTTTCTATTGAGAATGTATGTTCTGCAAAGTCTGCAGATATGTTTCATACTTTATAGTTTTTGTCAACACCCATTTATTATTGTAACATACTATAGACAGTATGAGTTACTGCGCCTGAGGCAGTCCTTAGTTTTTATGAAAACTTAGGCAGCAGAAACGATGGTTAACGCTCAACATCTTGTCGACATCATTGTCATTGTAGACGGATCACTCAGTAGCTGAGTAAGTGATGAAAAAAGGAAATGATCACTCGTGGCTTGTTTGAAATTCTGTAAGAGAAATAAAGAAAAACTTAATGGCTGGGCCAGAGGCACTGTGTATAAGTGAGTTGGAAAGTCCGAAAACATGAAATGATACATCCCACATCTGGCTTTCTGTAATCAAGCCCTTGCAACAATGAGAGAACAAGATCGCTCTTTAAACGGTACGTCCTCGACTGTAATTATATCAATATTACCACAATTATTCATCATAACACACAGACCATATTTTTTGTAAATAATGAAAGAAAATAGAACCAATCATTTCAAATAAGATACCGGTTTTCGTATTTAGTGACTATTTATGCTATGGTGCATGGCAGAACGCCGGCGTCTGAAAAGTCAGTTATCGGGTCTAACAATCTCGCGTCACAATCGCACATGTTGAACTCTGTTACCCAGATGCCCCTAAGTTGACATATGACATTGAATATGAAGCAGCAGAAATTTCTCTCTACTGCATTTTCGGTTCATTGTTACATAGGCTATGATGGTGCAGTGTATTAATCGTCGTTCTACTAAAACGTTTTTTGACCCGCAAACTTTACATGCCAGTATGTAATGCTTTACAAGTCGTCGATTTAAAGAAAAAATCTGAAAAACTAGAAATATTTTTATGGGCCCCTTGAATATGTAAATCGTCAGTTTTCATTTATTAGCTCTTTTGTTGGCGACGCATTCTATACTACCATTTATTTCTGTTCAAACCGAAGACGTCGATATTTCATGTTTCTCAAGGTTGCTAGACGTTAAAGTAGCGAAACTGTCGATGATAACTAGCTCACTGTGGTTGTAAAATATACATGAACCCATTTGATAATGAGTCTGCGATCGAATGCGGTAATGGCGAAAATTAATTGAAATAAGCAATTAAAACAAAGTGACTGCTAATGATTTTTACTGTTCTTCGTCCTTCACTCACTGCCTGACTTCCACTGTTCTTCCGTTATAGATTTTTCCGTTACGGGATCATAAAAGGACTCTAGTGTTTATTGGAAACAGTTTAGAATTAGAATCGTCTTCCTGCACACAAACACTGTGACGAAAGACTGCTGTAATATTACGTGCATGAGAGTCGCACATGTGTATAACTACAGGAGAGCTACGCAGTAATCTCTGAGTGATGTGAAATGGATAAGACTGCATAACAAGTAAAAATCTGCTCTTATATTTGCGCCGCACGGGAGTGGCCGAGCGCTCTAATGCGCCTTGCTGCGGAGTGCACGTCTGCTCCCCGTCGGAGGTTCGAGTTCTCCCTCGCTCGTGTGTGTGTGTGTGTTGGTTGGTTGGTTGGTTGGTTGTTTTAAGGGGACTAAACAGCTAGGTTATCAGTCCCCTGTTCCTAGCTGAGAGTCAACTGTCAAAGATAAAACAACGCCCTGAAAATGACACTGCACTAAAGGGCAAGTTAACAATAGACAAGTCACTGACAATACAAAACGGAGACACACACAATTAGTAAAAGAATGTCACGAATAAAACTGGATAGCAGAGTACATTGGCTGGCTGATCACAAAGAAAAAACAGGATGAGCCAGCCACACTGCAGACACTAAGAACTCCAAAGGACGTGAAAAGTTAAAAAGCTGGGTTGGTGGCAGCCTAAGATGTCAGGCCACAGCACCTACCGTTAGATCGAGTCATAAAAACCAGCAGCGCGGATAAAACGTAAAACTTTGTTAGCCGTAGAGGCGTCGTCACCTAAAACTAAGGGTAGTGCGTCTGGAAGAATAAAAGAATGCCGCAGGTTGGCTAAAATCGGACAGTCCATCAAAAGATGGGCCACTGTCATTACGACACCACATCGACACACGGGCGGGGACTCACGGCGTAGGAGATACCCATGGGTCAACCACGTGTGCCCAATACGGAGTCGGCAAAGGACAACCGACTCCCTGCGAGAAGGCCTCAGGGACGTCTTCCATGCAGCAGTAGACGGCTTGATAGCACGGAGCTTATTCGGTTCAGTCGAATCTGCCCATTCAGAATTCCAAACCCTTAAGACCTTGCGGGTCAACTGGGTTCGGAGGTCGGAAACTGGGAGGCCAATATCCAGGGACCGCGAAGTAGTGGCCTGCTTGGCCAGCTCATCGACGCGTTCATTGCCCAGTATACCTATGTGGCCCGGAGTCCAGACAAAGGTGACAGAACGGCCTGACTCGCCAAGGGCAAAGACAGCATCTTGAATGGCTTGCGCCACTGTGTGTTTTGGTAGAAACTGGTCGAGGGCCTGTAAGCCACTCAGGGAGTCGCTGCAGATGACGAACGACCCCCTGGGGCGAGCTCTGAGGTGGTCAAGAGCTCTCAAAATACCGACCAGTTCTGCAGTGAAGATGCTGCTTCCACAAGGCAATGACCGCTGTTCGATGTGGTCACCATGGATAAAGGCACATCCAGCATGGCCATCGACCAAAGAACCGTCCGTGTAGATGATGTTCGCTCCGTGAAACGTATCAAGCAGTGCATGGAACCGGCGACGGAGAAGTAGTGGTGAAATCGAGGCTTTCGAATCGCGGGACAAGTCCAGCCGTAGCTCCAGGCGAGGAATTTTCCAGGGGGGGATACGGAGGGAGTAATGGTAAGGTGGAGGAAGGGGTAAGGAATCAAGTGAAGAGAGAAGGGAACGGACGCGGACCGCAATCGGGAGACCCGACCTGGGCCGACGTCGTGGGGAAGGGAGTGCAGAAAGTGGGAAGAGAAGCCTGTGATTCGGATGACGGGGTGAAGCATGAACCCGGGCAATATAACTCACCAGTAACCGTTGCCGGCGATACCGCAAAGGGGGAACACCAGCTTCAGCTAGAAGGCTCGTTACGGGACTGGTGCGAAAAGCCCCTGTTGCGAGCCGCACGCCTGTGTGGTGAACGGGGTCTAGGACCCGCAAGGCAGAAGGGGCTGCTGAGTCGTACACCAAGCTCCCGTAATCAAGCCGCGACAGAATAAGAGACTTGTAGAGCTGAAGAAGGGTTGAACGTGCTGCTCCCCAACTAGTATGGCTGAGGCATCTAAGAACATTTAAATGCCGCCAACACTTCTGTCGCAGCTGACGTAGGTGTGGCACCCATGTCAGCCGGGCATCGAAGACCATGCCCAGGAAGCGATGTGTTTCCTCAACCTGAAGTAGTTCACCACCCAGGTACAGCTCTGGGTCAGGGTGAACTACCCGACAGCGACAGAAGTGCATCACGCGGGTTTTTCGGGCGGAGAACTGAAAGCCGTGAGTAGAAGCCCATGAGTGGGCCTTTCGGATGGCACCCTGCAGCCGCCGTTCAGCTACGCCGATGCTAACTGAGCTGAAATACAAGCAGAAGTCATCGGCGAACAGGGAGCAACTGACTGATGACCCCACAGCCGCAGAAAGACCATTTATCGCCACTAAAAACAATGGAACGCTGAGGACGGTGCCCTGTGGGACACCGTTCTCTTGAATACGTGGGGAGCTAAAAGATGCCCCAACCCTCACCCGGAACGAGCGATGGGAGAGGAAATTATGAATAAAAATAGGAAGGGCACCCCGTAGGCCCCAGTCATGAAGAGTTGTTAAAATGTGGTGGCGCCAGGTGGTGTCATACGCCTTTCGAAGGTCGAAAAATACAGCAACTAAATGTTCACGCCTAGCGAAGGCAGTGCGAATGGCCGACTCCAATGTCACGAGGTTGTCAATGGTAGAACGGCCCTGGCGAAAGCCCCCTTGTTGTGGAGCAAGGAGTCCGCGCTCTTCAAGGATCCACATTAGCCGCCGACTCACCATACGTTCGAAGAGTTTGCAGAGAACGTTGGTGAGGCTGATCGGACGGTAATTGTCAGCCACCAGGGGATCTGCACCAGGTTTCAGCACCGGGATGATAGTGCTTTCCCGCCACTGCGACGGGAAAGTGCCCTCTGCCCATAGATGGTTAAACAGGGCGAGAATGCGGCGTTGAAACTCTGGTGAGAGGTGTCGGAGGAATTGGCCGTGAATCCTATCAGGTCCTGGAGTTGTATCAGGACACGCAGCAAGGGCAGTTCGGAACTCCCACTCGCTAAACGGGTCGTTGTATGTTTCCCGACGACGAGTGCGGAAGGACAACATTTTCCGCTCGGCCCGCTCTTTGAGGGAGCGAAAGTCGGCACTGTACGCGGCAGTCGCAGAGCATTGTGCGTAGTGGTCTGCCATATGCTCGGCGATAGCTGTAGGGAGCGTGCAGAGCACACCCTGGATGGTGAGGGATGGGATTCCTGTCGGCGGGCGGTATCCAAAGACGCGTCGGACTTGCGTCCATACCTTAGTCAGGGAGGTGCGGGAGCCGATACTGGCTACATACCGCTCCCAGGAATCCTGCTTGCTCTGCTGTATGAGTCGTCGAGCACGCGCACGGAGCCGTTTAAAGGCCACAAAATTATCCATGGATGGGTGGCGTCGATGGCGCTGGAGCGCTCGCCGACGTTCCCGGATAGCCTCAGCAATCTCCGGTGTCCACCAAGGCACGGACCTACGCCTAGTGGAACCGGTGGTTTGCGGAACTGCTACCTCAGCGGCCCTGACAATACTATCAGTCACCTGCTGGACTGCATTGTCAATGTCATCTGGCAGTGGTGCAGTGATGACAGCGGTTGAAGTATAGACTGGCCAGTCAGCCCTACGGAGACAGCAACGGGGTAAGCTGTCTGCAGCTTGGTACTGCGGGAGCGACACAAAGATTGGAAAGTGGTCGCTGCCACACAGGTCCTCATGCACACGCCAACCGAGGTGTGGTCGAAGGCTGGGGCTGCAGACGGAGAGGTCGATCGCTGAATACGTGCCCTGTGCCACGCTAAAATGCGTGGGGGCACCAGTATTCAGGAGGCAAAGGTCTTGTTGTGCCAACAACGTCTCAACATCCCTACCGCGGCCTGTGGTCTGGAGTCCACCCCACAAAGGGTTGTGGGCGTTGAAGTCCCCCAAAAGGAGTAATGGTGGGGGAAGTTGCGAGACCAGAGCAGTAAGGGTGTTGAGAGACACGGCCTCATCCGGAGGAAGGTACAAGCTGCAGACAGTGAATTCTTGCGTTACCCGAATTCTGACAGCCACTGCCTCAAGAGTGGTTGTGAGGGGCACGGGGGCACTTGGGACAGTGTCCAGGATATATAGGCAGACACCGCCAGACACCCTGTCGTAAAGGGTCCTGTTGCAGTAGTAGCCCCGATACCCACGGAGGGCAGGGGTGCGCTGTGCTGGAAACCATGTCTCCTGTAGGGCGATACAAAATGCCGGGTAGCGGTACAGTAGTTGTCGCAGCTCAGCCAGGTGATTAAAGAAGCCGCCGCAATTCCACTGGAGAATAAGTCGTTCTCCACGCTCGAAGGCCATAAAAGAAAAAGAAAAGAAGATCATTCCATAGGAACATCTGTTGCTTTATGATCAGGCTCAACAGAATCTAAGACCATAGACTCAGATGAACCTGGTTGTGCAGAGCTCCTATGGTCAGGCGAATCAAGAAGTGCGAGATCCTCAGCGGAGGCGAGGATCTCGACTTCATCCTCTGAAGCAGAGGATGTGGGTGTGGGTGGCTTGGAGGCCACCAAAGAATCCTTTTTCTTCTTTTCTTTCCTTCTACCCTCTCGCTGGCCCTTGGGTGTTGAGGGCCGTGGGGGCTTCTCAGACGGGGCGGCAGGAGCTGACGAAGAGCAGGAGGCCCTTCGATCAGCCGCCGGGGGATCCTTCAGCCATTTGCTGGGATCCACCTTCCCACGAGGAGAAGCCTCGGAAGGGAGTGTCCCATGGGACCCCTTCCGGGCGAGAGGAGCCGGAGAAGGCTGTTTTTTCTCCGGCTGTGGAGTGGGGACTGACGTCCCCTGAGATAGTTTATCTGTTGCTCCCAACGTGAAGAGTGTGGGAGCAACCGAAGGAGTGGCGCCCCCAACTGCCAAGGGGGCAGGTGCAGTGGTTCGGGCCTGGGGGCCCGCTGGCATTGATGGTACAGGTGGTCTGGAGATCGATGGGGAAGCTACAGAGGCGTATGAGGTGGTCATGGTCACAGGATGGAGCTTTGTATACTTACGTCTGGCCTCTGCATATGTCAGCCGGTCCAGGGTCTTGTACTCCATGATCTTACGCTCTTTGTGGAGTACAGAACAGTTGGGAGAACACGGAGGATGCTGCTGGTTGCAATTGACGCAAACTGGAGGTGGGGTACAGGGGGCGTCCGGGTGGGATGCACGCCCACACTCCCGACATGTTGGGTTGGCATCACATCGGGAGGACATATGACCGAACCTCCAGCACTTGAAGCAGCGCATAGGGGGAGGGACGTAGGGCTTTACGTCGATCCGGTAGACCATCACCTTGACCTTCTCAGGCAATGAATCGCCCTCGAAAGCCAAGATGAAGGCACCGGTGGCTACCCTGTTGTCCTTCGGACCCCTATAGATGCGCCGGATGAAATGCACACCTCGCCGCTCCAAGTTAGCTAGTAATTCGTCGTCAGATTGCAACAAGAGATCCCTGTGGAATATGATACCCTGGACCATATTTAAGCTCTTATGTGGCGTAATGCTAACGGAAACATCACCCAGCTTGTCACAGGCTAGCAAAGCCCGTGACTGGGCCGGGGATGACGTCGTTATGAGAACTGAGCCAGATCGCATCTTCGACAAACCATCGACCTCTCCATATTTATCTTCTAAATGTTCCACAAAGAACATTGGCTTTGTGGACATGAAAGATTCCCCATCGGTTTGCGTACACACCAAATACTTAGGGGCATAAGCCTCACCTTGCGTTTTGGCCCTACGTTCCTCCCACGGTGTAGACAGGGAAGGAAACGTTTGGGGGTCATACTGCGTAGCATTGTATTCGCTTCTACCGCGCTTAGAGACGGCGGTTATACGTCCGCCAACGTTTCGTGTTCGTTTCATGGTGTTCCCACGAGCAGCTAGGGAAATAAGCGTCCACCCAGACAGAGCCCCGCGTGCCTGGGTAAGCCTTGTACAACTGAGGTGCGGCAGGTTCCTCAGAGGTTGCTCGCTAGCGGCTGTTCAACCTCAACAGCCATGCATCTCCTCGGCACGTAGCACACCATGAGATTGAGGTTTTTTTTATAGAGGTTTGTACCGTCCTCGCGACCCGGGCGATTAAGCCAAGATCCCCGGGCTCTGAAACGTACAACGTTCCACCGTCGCGCCGAACGATGGTCGTTGAAGCACGCACAGAGCTTACGGTGTAGCGGACTGTTGGCGCGACACAGCCCACAGCTCAGGACCCCGGGTTCGCCAAGCCCGTACTCAGAAAATTAATGCTGAGCCCCTGAGGGGTGTGTGTGTGGGGGGGGGGGGGTTGTCCTTGGCATACGTTTGTTTAAGTATTTTGTAAGCCTAGGGACTGATGACCACTGCAGTTTGGTCCCATAGCTTTACAAACATTTGTACTTTACTTATATTTGCAGGAGCCGCGGCGAAGCGGCCGAGCGCATTGAGGCGCTAAGCTACGATGCGCGAGGCCGTTCCCCGTCGGGGGTTCGGATACCCCTCGGTCATGGATGTTTGTGCCGTCTTTAGTATAAGCTAGTTCATAAGTAGTTTGTAAGTTTAGGGACTGATGACCCTGTAGTTAAGTCCCATAAACTCTACAAACATCTATTTGCAGACAATAGCTTTTTCCTTTTGTATGCTTTGTATGTTATACAGCTGTACAGACTGCGCGAGAAACAGTACGCAAATTATCATACAGGTGATAGGCGAAGAAAACAATTCTCGCCATAGGCGCCAGTCAACCCAACCACCACCGCTAGAACTGCATCTGTTTCCTCTTAAACTAAAAAAAGAGAGAGACTGAGCGTACAAACTTAAGTTTCCAGTATCCAATTTAGTTAGAACAACTTCGTTCACTCTAGAAAATTCGAAGACGGCACGGTGACACACAATTTCTATGGACTCAGCTATCCTCCGCCTCACCGCACCGAACCAAAATCTTGAATGCACCACTGATAGATTTATAGTCGTATACACTGGTTGTAACTATTTTACTCTGATACGGAAAATCCGGAAGCGATCGGGGTACGAACCAAAACTATATGTTGGAAGGAAGAAACATTACAGTTGTGTGTTACATAATGAGTTCGGAAGACTCCCGAGGAGTGTTATACATCACCTACAGAAAAATGCTTAGAAGGAATGTATTTGCAATTGCGAATATGATTGAACATTAGCGCCGCGAAATCATGATGAAGCACATCATCTATACAAATGTATTTGCAATTGTTAATGCGATTAAACATATAATTTGTTGGTGATATGAAAATGTATTCCAGTCCGGGATTCGAACCCTGAATTCCTACTTTTCATGAATGGTCGCTTTAAACTTTTTTCCTCCCTCCTGTTTTTTGCGGACGTGAGATCATGTTTGTTCATTGTTGTTCGATGAGATCTTTGTTCAGTTTTTTAGTACAGAGCGCGTTCAATCCTCTGAACGAACATACTGAAATACGACGCCGGCTTTGCCAGTATAGAACCATTAGGATATCTATGCACGCCTCTCGGTCCCACACAAACTTCCGTGGCATATACAATTTATTATTGCCCTGAAGTGCTGACACTGTGTGTTCTCCACACAAGGTCAAATGTTCAAATGTTTGTTAAGCTTGTGGGACTTAGCTGCGGGGTCATCAGTCCCTAAACTTACAAACTACTTATGAACTAACTTATACTAAAGACAACAAACATCCATGCCCGAGGGAGGATTCGAACCTCCGACGGGGAACAGCCTCGCTCATCGGAGCATAGCGCCTCAATGCGCTCGGCCACTCCGCCGCGGCACACAGGGTGAAACATTTATTTATATTGTCTCAGGCCTTGTTTAGGTTTGAAATGCAATATGCAGTATTCGTGTTTTTAGATTTAATCAGTGCAGTGTCCTTCAGATGCGTGCACGTCCGAAGAAACTGACAACTTCAAATCAAGAGCAGCCCTTGTCAGTTTTCCTCGTGCTTGCGATTCCAGAGGATTCTTGAAGAAATTCCTTAATTTCATGATTTGTTCTAAGTGGTTACGACAGAAAAGTCTCAAGCCGTGGGCAATTGCAGCTCAAAAATTTGATGTTCTACAAAAATGCTGTTGTCTCTTGACAAGGGCTTTTTTGTGTGAAAGCAGGCGATAACGCAACATCGATGTTCATTGTCGCCTCTGTATTCTACGTTGGATCATTTCAGTCTCCTGTTCAGTGTCTGTCGTCGTATAATGATTTCCGAAGACGGTGTTCAGTGACCTAAACAGCAGAAACGTCAAGTAAGAAAAGAAAATGTAATAAAGAAAGAGATAAGTCTAAATCAAATGACCTCAAGGGACTTTTTCCTTTTTTGACGAGTGACGGCCAAAACGTTTTTAATACACTTGATTGCATATGGAGATGAAGACGGTAGGCCGAACTTAGATATGATTGAATCTTATGACAGCAGTGGAGAGGATCTGTGAAAGCATATTTGATCAGTTCTGTGTATCTTTTACGTAGCTTAAAATTTATATCGGTACAAAATTAACATATTATGAGGTTCGTAAAGTATAATTAAGGCACCTGTCGAGTCTGCCTTCGTACGTGCAGCTAAATTTTATCACAAAATCAGTCCATGTCATTGAGAATTAAACTTTAAAAATTACTGCTAGTCATAGTGAAAAGTAAGTTTTTACTATGACCTAAAAGTGTTTTACTCGTTCCTAAGCAGCAACAAAAAAAATATAATTAACCACAAGACTAAATTAAACTGTTTAGAACGTTTTTTTCGCTCCCCTGAAACATTTAAATTTCTGTCAAGTGTTGTTTTAGCTATGAAGTCTACATTTGCAATGGTTAAAGCGTAACAATATGAACGCTGTACATTGTATAGAAAAAAGTTTGTTCTTGCCTTTCAGATATGTGGACAGCAGCAATACATGAAATGTATAAGCGATACATAAATTAAATGTACATACTGTATTAAGCAATCATTTCATCACCAATGTAGTCTAATTACAAGAAGTAGACTAAAATTCGTTGTTTAATCCTTTCGGATGCATTGTCAGGCTACGAATTTCCGCAACGGTTTCGATGTCGGATGACGTCTGACACATTCTGTTCTGTGCTCTCTGCACGCGCCATTGTTGGGATTTGCTAGATGCCTGGCAGCACTTTGTACAAATATGTGAAAATTCAAACCGTGTTGCATTCGCTCGTTGATATTAGGATAATGGCTGGTAGATAAAGTGAAAGCTGGCTCCTGGACAACATTGAGGCCAAAGAAGAATTTAGTGATTAAAGTGATTGGGAAGAAACTTTTGCCAGGTAAAAATGAAAAGTGACTCACTGGCTTGGCGCAAGTCTTGTAACTGGACGTCACTTCGGCAACTTGCATGTCCCTAACCTACCCCAGTTACCCAACCGGGGAAAGAGGACCTACAGTTTAACATGGAATCAGAACCGCAAGTCGTTACTGGCGACTCCTCAGGTCGTTGAGTGGTGAAGGCTATGCCAAAACACAGAGACAAAAAAAAAAAAAAAAAAAAAAAAATCCATCATCCGGCGATGATACCAACCCACGACTATTCGGTTTACAATCTGACGCATTACCCGATAAATACAAATTCAGAGAAAGAGTCGTCTGATGCCTCAGAGAAATAGGAAGGTACAGTTTGAAAAGTCATATGAGAAATAATGAATCAAGTATTGCATGTTTTGCAGCAAATTGCAAAAAATGCTAGAGGAAGCATGGAATTCACCCATCAGATTATTTTGAAATGTGCCACAAAGCTATTGTAGTCTTTTAAAAACAACAGAGGATTAGCCGATAATCCCTGACATTCTTGTCCGTGTAAAATAAACAAGAATTGGGAAGAATACAGTGACATGAAAAATTCGATTGGATCAGTTTTGTAACTCTTCAGAACACAGTCGATTGTTTGTGTCATACAAAACCAAATAATAGCGAGTGCGTGAAATTTGCGAAGCAGCCTGGAGGCGCAAGAAGGCAGCGTGGAGGCGCGGCAGACGTACCATGGCTGTGTTGCGGCGCGGCTGTGCTTGCAGTGGCTGCCGTCTGCGGACTGGCCGTCCGCCGGCCGCGCGCGCTATACACGCAGCCTTGCCCCCTCCACCGCGGCCGCCTTCCACGTTTCGAAGAAAGTCCGCCAGTTCCTCCCGTGCTTGCTGTGTCATCGCTGCCTCCAGACGCGCGGGGAAGCACTCGGCCTGGCCTGTTTAGCTACAGCACGCGCCCTCTCGCTTTCGGCCTTCCTCGTCTCTTCCGCTGAACATACAAATCTACTGCTCACTCGTTAGGAGGATAATTTGCTGGCAGGAAAAACTTGATTGAAGTAAATTTCGCATGATGTTTCACTGCCGCCGGCCGCGGTGCCCGAGTGGACTGAGTCGCTCCAGTCACGGTCTGCACGGCCACTACGGTCGGGGGTTCGAATCCCCCCTCGGGAATGGATATTTGTGTCGTCCTTAGTGTTAGCTAGTTCATAAGTAATTTGTAAGTTTAGGGACTGATGACCCCATAGTTAAGTCCCATAAGCTACACAAACATTTGAAACATTTCACTGCCGTGAAACACAGCTCGATGCAGCGTGGACCGTACATAGGAATAAGGCGATACAAACTTTGCCCATGTTGTCCTCGAGGTGCGTAAAAGATTCGGCTACATGGCGCGATTACTACAAGGTATATTCGCAAGTGTTCATATGTTTGTAAACCTATGGGATTTAACTACTATGGTTATCAGTTCCTAGGTTTACAATCTACTGAAACTAATCTAAGGACAACCCCCCCCCCCCGCACACACACACACACACACACACATACACATATATGGCCGACGGAGGTCTCGAACCTCTGACGGGAAGGAATCGCGCGCTCCGCAGCAAGGCGCCTTAGAGCGCTCGGGCACTCCACCGTCGTTCGCGAAGTGTCTCACTGGCATGGACCCCGTGTTTGGTACGTAGGCGTAACTGAGCCACTAGATGGCAGTAACGTACGTTTTAGCTGCCCATCATGACTGCTGAGTAACAGACAGTTGCAGGTAATCCGTGCGCTTGGCAGCGTAGTACATTGGTAGTGCTAGAGAAGGATATTATGAATATTGTATTTGTGTGTGAGTGATGCAGTGAATTGTAAGTGGACCTTTTTTATTTATATTTGTATCGTGCTCAGTAGGAATCGACACAAATACCGTGTTAAACCTTTCGTTCCCAGTGTTGTTCCTGGACAACAACGTATTAAAAGTTGATTTATACGGTATTTTTTGCATCAATCCTCAAAGTTGCATTTTTGTTGATGAACACCATGCTTCTAGTACGACATTTTGCCACTTGGTACGACTTGTAGCCACTTCTGAGGCATTAATCTGTCCATCTTGGAGATTGTGTTGCGTTGCCGTCTGTACGTGGCTGTGAGTTCAAATCAAAATGTTCAAATGTCTGTAAACCTATCGGACCAAACTGCGTGGTCATCAGTCCGTAGCTTACAAACTACTTAAACCTAGGTAAACTAACCTACGGACAAACACACACACACACACACACACACACACACACACACACGCCCCAGGGAGGACTCGAACCTTCACGGCGAGCAACCGCACGCTCCGCAGCGAGGTGCTTTAGACCGCTCGGCTTCTCCACCGCGGCTGGCTGAGAGTGAGTGTGGTTCCTTTTATTTTATTACAGCAGTGAATTGTCTTGTTTTTGGTCCTGTGACGAAGATTGTGCTAGCATTATTGATCTGGCAGTGTAAACTATCGACAAAATAACGCTCAAGTAATAAAATACCTCGATACAAACATCTCTGTTTTGCATGAAATACCTGACATAAAAAATAATACTTCCACCAAAAATTTTAAAACACATATTTTGATGTTTACTGCACTGTATTAATATAGAAAACACTGAAATTTAATTTTTCCAAAGATGATATAATGTGGGACTGAAAGGTTTAAGAGTTTTTATACCAGATTGAATTACTGTCTTCATCGCGCGAAGGAAATGAAGAAGAAAGAGATTGCAGGCGCTATTTTTGGCTTAATCAAGAAAATAAGCTTGAAGATGCCACTATCACTGACACCCTAGGGGATAGAGAACTTGTGAAAATGCCTTCCAATGACATTACTGATGTGGAACCAATGTATGAATCTTTTACTGGTGATGTAGCAAATGACTGTGTTCCTTTCGCGTATGTCAAGAAGGCTGGTATTTGAAAATAGTTATACATCACTTCAGAAGGTCAAGCACAGAAACTACCTATGTCGTTATCAGAGGTATTATGATCAACAAAAAATCAAACGTAAGAAACTCAATGTAATATCGGTGTATGTTTGGTCTACTTTTCAAAAAGTATTGAATTATTTTGGAGTTTGTTTCATACAATCTGGTTTGACAGTTGCCTCCCGATGTCTATCATGCTGTGATTGTTTATCATGGTGGCAGTCAGAACCATGCGAAAAGTCACAGATACCGCTCGTTTACGGCAGTTGGGGCCTACGGCGTCCAGTATGGTGCAAGTCAAGAATGCTACCTATAGTTAAACTGCACGAGTTGTCGGGTATTGGAGGTGTGCTGTAGTGAGTGCCTCCAACAAGGTGAGAAACCGGGGTGAAACCTCTAAGGTTTGGGCTGCCACAACTCGTTACAGACGTCGGGCTCGTAGGCTGGGCAGACCGGTAAAACTGTACAGGCGGTGAACTGTGGCGTACTAACATCAGACTTTAATGCTGGGCAGGTACAAGTTTCAGAACACAGTGCACCGCATACTCCTAATGATAGGCCGCCGCAGCCAACGAATCCTGCACGTGCCAGTGTAACACCACGACTGAAAGGGACACGTGACCATCAGAGCGTTTCACAGACTGATTAATTCCGACATCTTCTTCATCATGCTGTTATTAACAATTTCATCTGTTCATTTATCTCACTGGATTCCTGTTACCTTTAATAGTTTAGTTAACGTGTAACTTTTGGAAATACATTTCAGCTACTCTAAATTCTTTACTTCATCGCGTTACCGAATAAAAATATTTTTCCCGATTAGTAGATATCGGAATGCAACCGAATCTCGTAGAATTGTCAAGGTCAGCTACAGAAATAATCATTGGTTGCAGATTTTGCTGTATATCTTTCGTTAACGTGAAATCTTATTTCTTCTGAATATGCCAATTCCTAGCTCTGATTACATCGCTATAAGTTCCTAGTAAACCGTGTTTACTGTGGCCAAAGGAAAAGTTTACAAACCGAGAGACAAAGGAAAGCTTTGAGAAGAAGATGAGAGAATGTTTGCAAAATAATTTGCTTAAATGTTGGCTCAGTATACCATCCATTTGGGGATTGACATCACTGTAGTTCATTTGGTGGTTGTATTCGAGAAAGGAGCAACGAGCGAATGAAATTCAAGCGAAGACATGGAACGAAGAGGAACTATCTCAAAAATGTTCGAATGTTTTCAAATCTAAGGGACTGAACTGCTGCGGTTATGTCCCTAGGCTTACAAACTACTTAAACTGACATATGCTACGGACAACACGCACACCGATGCCCGAGGGAGGACTGGAACCTCCGACGGCGAGCAACCGCGCGCTTCGCAGCAAGGCGCCTTAGAGCGCTCGGCCACTACACCGCGGCGAGAACTATCTCAAGCAAATACTTAAACTAAAGTTAAAAAATTTCATAATTTCATGAAGACGAAACAATGCGTTTTAATCGTGTAACATCGTATTGCACAAATGTCAGTAATATATAAGGAAATCTTGGTTCACATGTATGTCTGTGAAACGGCATGTGCCGCTCAAACTTTCAGAATTCCCTAACCATGCCTGAGCTGCACGTTTTCACAGAGATGTAAGAGTCCGCTAGGTATTATGATATATCACTCCATCATACTACTTTCAGATAAAAGAGATATGTAAACATACACAGTCGCTGCAAAGCCGTATCGAATAAAGTGTTGCTATGTAAGAATGACGGAGCAGTAATTTGTCACTGGCTGCAGATAGGCATACTTATGAAAATCAGCATGAAACGGCGCATTTAATTGAAAATCGTTATTCGGCAGGAAATAATATGCGTCTTAAAAAGTGTTTGGTTTTTGTGTAGAAATGAATATCCTCAAATATGTACGGTAGGTCTAACGTGTAATGCTACCAAAGGGCTCCCAAGAGATCATTTTAATGAGTTTTTCCATTACTTTCATTAGAGGGAAGGGCGGTAAGTATTGGACACATAATTGTACCTCATCAGAGCTGTCTCAATATTACATACTATGACAATGTCTAAAGTAAGTAATGAGAAAGGAAACGTTAACCCAAGACATCGGTACGTTTCCTCCGCATAAAAAAAAATGTGGTTGAAAAGAAGAAAAAAGTTATGTAAAAACTAAATATTGCAAGTTTCTTTATTGTAGCTGTCAAATCTCGAAAGTTCACAACATAAATGGTAAGAAACTAACGTGAAAGAAGCCATAGATAAAATGAGACTACTTGGAATGACAGTCAGGGAATGAGTGAGAAATATCCAGTTCCAAGAAGTACATTAGATTATAGATTTACAGTTTTAAGGAAAAAATAAAGAGCTGGCCATCAAATCTGTAAAGGGAATAACTTTTTCCTAGAAGACTCAGTGATGAATAAGAAACAATCTTGTATGGTCACTGAATCCTTCGAGGAAGATTGGATTTAATGTCACATTTGTAAGGGTCATAATTTGGCCTACATAGAACTTAACAGTCATTACGGTACGTGTTATAAATCTTTCACTGAAGTCTAAAATTATGTTTTGATTTACACTACCGGTCAAAAGTTTTCGATCACCTATGCACAAAACTAGATTCTTTGTTTTAATGTACAAACACATCGTAAAAACTAAAGAGATCAACAAAAAATACATTTTTCTCTCTCTGTGATTAATTACAATACAATATGGTTTATATTTTAGCCTCGTCAAAGTATCCTCCCTTTGCCCTCGGAACAGCTGCACAAACTCTTGGCATTCTGGAAATAAGATTTCGTAGTGTTTGTGCAGATATTGCAGTCCAACAACTCTGTAAATTATTCCATAGTTCTTCAACATTAGTCGAACTTAGTTTTCAGATCTCCCTGTCAAGTTAATCCCATAAAAGTACAGTAGGAGTGAAGACTGGTGACTGACTTGGCCAAATCATATTTTTCGGTTCCCCACATTTTCCTTTTCTATTGACATGCCCTCTACACAATTTAGAAGAATGTTTGGGGTCATTGTCCTGCTGCAGAACAAACCAACGACCAATAAGCCTCTTGCCAGATGGAACTGCATTGTTGTTCAGTATCCTGTGATATCCTTCCTTCTTTAATGTTCCATTAATTCGCTCGAGATCACCGACTTTATCACCCGCGAAACATCCCGACACTATAACCGACCCTCCCACCATGCTACACCGTAGGTGTCACACACACTGACTCTTCATACGTTCTCCACGGAGTCTACGAATAAACATTCGACGATGGGTCCCAAATACTTCAAACTTCGATTCATCCGCGAATAACACTTTCTACCATTGCTGAACGCTCCAGTTTTTATGTTGCTATGCCGATTGCATCTTTTTCGCCTTATTTTGTATCCTAAATAAAGGTTTTTTGGCTATTCACCCCTTTAAACCTTGTTCACGAAGAGGGCGTTGCACTATTGAGACAGAGATTGGAGCAGCTCGCATATTATGGACTTCCTCCCGAATTTCAGGTGCCTTACGAATCCTCCGACGTTTACTCTGTACACATATGAACTGATATTCTCTGTATAATGTTACACGGGGACTTCCAGATCGCGAAACACTTGAACTGGCACTTGTTTGATTGAACCGCTGCAATGTACACACCACTGCAGATTGGGCTATGCCAACTTTTGTTGCTATTGTCCTACTAGAATAGCCCTCGTGATGCAGAGATACAATTGCAGCATGTTTTTCAATTCCAATCTCCCACTTCCGTCTCATTTGGAGGTAATATGGTATGCACCTGATCAGATACACTAACACACTGTTAGCTTCACACAGTGTACCGAAAACTAATGTGAACTGCTTGCTACACAGACAGCTGAAGGAATGAGGCCTATTCGAGTGGACACGTTTTGGGTAAAGACACGCCACTGTTGTTGATGTTACTCATCAGCGCCTCACCATACGAAGAACCGATCAAATACACAACAGAGTCGTTCCGTCTTTACGCGTTTATGCTTGTTTTGTTTAGTCGTTCTCGTCGCCATGTTTTCTGTCCTTCCCGACTTGTCTTTCAGGAAAGGTTCCTTCAGGACGCTTGAGGTGCGTTGACATCTAAAACAGCTATACTGATTAGTAATACAAGTTTTATTTACTGAACTTTTTACAATACTCAACTTGTATCTGTTCTTCTCTTCTCGCGGCAGCGCCTTCGTCCTCGATGCTAGCTGCGCTGAGTCCTAGTGACTGCCTAGTTCGGAGCCGAGTTCAGATGAGCTCTTCCAGACGCATGTCGGTCTAAATATAGCCGCTTGTAGAGGGTGCACTTCTAGGTTACCCCCTCCAGGATGCGCGGCGCCTGCGTGTGATTGGCTGCCGGTCATCCGCTGCCTTCTCCACGATCGCTCTCGTGGGTCTGGCGTGTGGCGCTGACTTTACGCCACAACAGTTTTAGTATCAGAACAGGGGTGTTTTAACCCAAGATCCATGTTGTGATAGGTAATCGAAAACTTTTGACAGATAGTGTATGTCTATTCTGTGTCAAAAAGTTTAAGTACTTTATTGAGGACTGAAGCTGCTCACACCTGTAGGTTTTAATCTAAACTTACCCTACTCTTGCTCCATGGGTGGTGCTAAACGAGTATTTTACATGAAAATGAATAATCATTCAAATAGTTCTTTTCAGAACGGACAGGCAAAGACTTTTGGGCCTCCATCTAAATTCAGAATGCATAAGCAAATCAAAATGCCAATACTTGTCAATAATCCTGCGAGATGGAAAAATCGATGTGGTTGCCTTTCATGAAACATATACTGTGGATGAACACTAATTACAAATGCGAGGACTAATACTGGGATATGATATCGTAGGTACAACATATTACCATGCATATGATACAACTACATATGTTCGTAGCACTATTGAAAACGCCTCACTACTTGCAGCTAGCTCAAAAGTAGACATACATACCGTTGTCATCAAAGTTGGAGATGTCATCATCATAAACATCTACAAGCCTCCACTTTCACCATGGCCCTTCCAGATAATTCAAGTACAGGACCATTCAGCCAGTTATGTGGGCGATTTCAACAGTCACCTTGAACAATGTAAATAAAGTGCCACTGATAACTAATGGAGAAACTCTCATGAACTGGACTGAGGAATATAATATCCATCTTCTACTTGATGTGAAAGATAGAGGAACATTTAGATCTGCTAGTTGGAAACAAAAATACAACCCAAAACTATGTTTTGTTTCCAGTGATCAGAATAATTAGCCTCTGCTCACAGCTCGCAAAGTACTTCAAGATTTCCAAATGTTCAAATGTTTGTTAAGCTTAAGGGACTTAACTGCGGGGTCATCAGTCCCTAAACTTACAGACTACTTATGAGCTACCTTATACTAAAGATGACACAAACATCCATGCCCGAGGGGGATTCGAACCCCCGACCGTAGCGGCCGTGCAGACTGTGACTGGCGCGCCGGCCGGCCGCGGTGGCCGAGGGGACTGAGGCGCTCCAGTCACGGTCTGCACGGCCGCTACGGTCGGGGGTTCGAATCCCCCCTCGGGCATGGATATTTGTGCCGTCCTTAGTGTTAGCTAGTTCATAAGTAGTTTGTAAGCTTAGGGACTGATGACCCCGTAGTTAAGTCCCATAAGTTCTACAAACATTTGAGCATTTTGAACTGGCGCGCCGCAGACAGCTTGGCCACTGCTGCCGGCTCAAGATTTCCCACATAGCGAATATCGATCTACATGTTTTGAGGTTGGAATGCAAATACCCATGGTAATTTCTTGTCCTCGTCCACGATGGAACTTCAGGAAAGCAAAATGGAAAGCGTTCTCCTGTGACCTTGATAAATATGTTAGATGGATACCACCAACAAGTAACAATTATGAGAGATTTGTGGGTGCTGTAGTTGTCACAGCAAAAAGACATTCATTCTTAGAGGCTATAGGAAGAAATACACTCCTGAATAAACTACTGCAACTGAAAGTTATACCAGAAATTCCTTGCCAGCGGTGAACAAGAAATCGGGGATGAACAGCCTCATAATATAGATACATGTACATATATACTCTGCAATCCACCCAAAGGTGCGTGGCGTAGGGTACTAAGTACCACTACTACTTACTTGCTTGCTTTCCCCTTCCACTCCCATATAGAACGAGAGAAAAACTAATGCTTGTATGCATCCGTACGAGCTCTAATCTCTCTGATCTTATCTTTGTGGTCTTTACGCGAAATGTGGATTAGTGGCAGTAGAAACGGTCTACAGTACGCCTTAAATTCCGTCCCTCTGAATTTTTTCAACAGTGTTTCTCAAACAGAACGCCTTCCCTCTAACGATTCCTATTTGAGTTCCAAAGCATTTCAGTAACACGCGCGCACTGATCGAATCTACGTTTTACAAAGCTAGCAGCCCGTCTCAGAACTGCCTCTATGGTCTCCTTTAAACCGATCTGCGGGGGATCCCAAACACCTGAGCAATACTCAAGACGGGGTCGTGAAAATGTTTTATACACGGTCTCCTATACTAACGAATCACACCTTCCCCCAATAAATTGAAGTCGACCATTCGCCTTCCCCTGGACTGTTCTTATATGCTCGTTTCCTTTCCTATCGCTGTGCATAGTTACGCCTAGATATTTAAATGACGCGACTCTGTCAAGCAGCACAGTGCTAATGTTGTATTCGAACATTAGGGATTGTTTCTCCTACTCATCTGCACCACCTAACATTTTACCACATTTAGCGCTAGTTGCTATTCCTACACCACCTAGAAATTTGGTCCAAGTCATCTCTCATCCTACTAAAGTCATTCAATGACGACATTTTCCTATACACCACAGCATCATCAGCAAACAACCACAGATTGCAACGCACTCTGTCCGTGAGATCATATATAGAAAATAATAGCGCTCCTATCACACTTTCCTGGGGCACCCCTGACGATACTCTAGTCTCTGATGATCACTTGCCATTGAGGACAACGTTCTGGGTCTATTACTTAAGCAGTCTTCGAGCCACTCACATATTTGGGTACACATTCCATAAGCTCGTGCCTTCGTTGGCAGGTTATAGTGCGGTACCGTGTCGCCTTTATAAAATCAAGAAATATGCAGTCTGGATGTTGCCCTTCATCCATAGCACGCAAGATGTCATGAGAGAAAAGGGCAAGCTGGGTTTCGCACGATCGATGCTTCCTAAAGCCGTGCCGATGCATGGACAGAAATTTTTCCATCTCTAGGGAATTTTCCATATTAGAAATAAGAATATGTTCAAGAATTCTACAGAAAACTATTGTTAATGATATAGGTTTGTAATTTCGTGGGTCCGTTCTTTTGCATTTCTTATACACGGGAGTTACCTGTGTTCTGATGCTCGAAGAGAAATATGGTCTGAATCAGTAACGTCTATAAATTACAGAGAATCGGGCAGAAAAGAATGGTCATTGTTACGGAAGCTTGGTGGGGCCATTCCCATCTGTCGTAAAAGTTATGAAGTAATTCCAAATAAAATTGCAGTTCATACAGTTGAAATGTCTAGATCAGTGTTTTTCAGCATTTTCGAATGTGCGACTCCCTTTGCAGTAAAAATATTCTGGCGACCCCCCCCCCCCCCCCGCCCGCCACCTCGCGAACCGTATCTCATACGAAACAAATATAATCTTCTTCCTTTTGGTTCAGCTTTTAAACTGTTGGAAGAAGTTACTTTTTGTATCTTTCGGAATGGAACACACTGTCCTGTTTTTACATGATTTCCGACAGAATGATATATTTTGCTTAACGATTGTTTGGCATTTCAGGCAGGACTCCCAAAGAAAAGTAAAGAATTTTTAGAATTACTTATTGTATCAATTTCTTTTACCTGCCGATTGGTTCCTGAAAACATGCTGTTTTGTAAAAGAAACTATGATATACTCAATTTCTTAATGAATGTTCCACAAGGAACTCCTAGTGTTAACATTACATATTTTTCACTTAGGCATATGTTTTGAATGTTACTTAACCCTTAGTTCTTTTATGGTGCAAGTTCTTCCTCCTGTTACGGCGACTCCCCGACCCACAGATTGAAAAACACTGTTCTAGATCACCGAGAGGCAGAAATGATACAAGGAACATCAAATAACATTTAACCAAAGTCCACAAGCCCTCTTGATTCGGTATATATTAGATTATATTTTAGTGTGCAAGACATTGAGACAGTCTTAAAAGACATTAAATTTGGTAAAGCACCTGGATTTAATGGGATTCATCCTGAGTTTTCAATTAATTGTGGAGAAAATATGAAATTATGGTTATCTAGGTTTCTAAACTACGTTCTTAGAACAGGTAATTTACCTCGCATATTTAAAATAAGAATTGTAATCCTAAAACCAAGAAAGCCTAATGATGCTCCAAAGAGCTGTAGACCAATAACTTTGCTTAGTGTATGCTACGAATTACTTGAAAGGCTAATCTTGAACATAATTGCTACAAAAGTGTTTGAAACGATCTCTATTGAACAAGCAGGATTCAGGCCACAAAGAAGCTCTGTTGACAATGTCTTACCACTAACTACCTTCGCTGAAGCTGTATTCCAGTAAAGAGTAAAGACTTCAAGAGCCTGTATTGACTTAAAGGCTGCTTACGACACAGTATGGAGAGACTGTGTAATAAGCAAACTCCTTAAAGTGATTCCCTGTAGGAGCCTGGTCCATGTTATAAATAACAAGCTGAGTGACAGAACATTTCGTATAGTCATGGGGGATGAATTCAGTACACCCAACAAACTAAATAATGGACTCCCGCAAGGTTCGGTGTTTTCCCCATTCTTGTTCACCTTATATATCTCAGGTGTAACCTCTACAAGATTTAGCAAATTTGGGTTTGTAGATCACTGGATTCTTGCCACGAAAGACCTATGTTCGAGATGACAGAAAAAACGCTAACAACAGATGTCTCTAATTTAGAAAAATACTTTCGGAAATGGAAACTCCAATCAAATAGTATCTTGTTTTCAACCGAACAACCGAATGTCTTCAAGGGATCTCGAAGTATATTTCGATGACAGTCTTCTCATCCGTAATAGACACTCGACAGAACACTGTCATTACAAGCACTTCTGAGAAAGAGTGCTGCCAAGATTCAGACACGTAACAACATCAACATCTACATCAACATGTACATTTTCATCTACAACGATACTCCGGCAACCAACCGACAGTGTGTGGCGGAGGGCACCTTGAGTACCACTATCGGTTCTCCCTCCTATTGCAGTCTCGTATTGTTCGCGGAGAGAAAGATTGTCGGTATGCCTCTGTGTGGGCTGTAATCTCTCTGATTTTATCCTCATAAAGATCACGGGCACGATCGGATCAACTCCAAGTCAATGGTTGCCCGTACTGCCATATTTCTCCTCCCCACCTTCTTAGATGCATTGCTCTGATGAATGAATACAATTATATCGAGAATATTAAAAGATTGCCCTTTCATGAGGATATTCCCCACCTAAATATAGACAGACCTTCAGACGTCCACCCATCAGTATGGCGGAGAATCTTTTATCCAACAATTTCAATCTGAGTGACAGATGGTCTACAGATTGGAGACAATTTGTTCCAGCAGAATCCTTAGATATACCATGCATTACACGGGTAAGTACCTGACTTTGAACCACCTCGGAAAGTATGGTCCAAAGTTAAACCGGATCAGGACTAACCATGGTGTGTGTGTGTGTGTGTGTGTGTGTGTGTGTGTGTGTGTGTGTGTGTGTGTGTGTGTGTGTGCGCGCGCGCGCGCAATTCTGCTGTGTAAATGGAGGACAAACTCATCATGCTGCTGTGACTGTGGTACCAAGAGGCATACTGTGAACCACATCACACAATGGAGAGACAAGTGAATTTTTCCTGGCGCCGTCACAAGCGATTACCTATGTAAATAATGTAGATATAAATCAGTAAATTAGTGTACTGATCATGTATATGTCATACGATAAATAAAAAAAATAACTACTTTATTATAAATTTCGGCTTATTTGAGTAACTTTTTCGTGACATTCAATCTTAGTACTAACAAAAAAAATCTTATTTATATCTTTTAAAGTTTTTTAAATTTTTTAATTGACTTATCTACGGGGTCATCAGTCCCTAAACTAACAAACTACTTATGAACTACCTTATACTAAATGTTCAAATGTTTGTAGAACTTATGGGACTTAACTACGGGTTCATCAGTCCCTAAGCTTACAAACTACTTATGAACTAGCTAAGACTAAGGACGGCACAAATATCCATGCCCGAGGGGGGACTCGAACCCCAGACCGTAGTGGCCGTGCAGACCGTGACTGGAGCGCCTCAGTCTCCTCGGCCACCGCGGCCGGCCTTATACTAAAGACAACATAAACATCTATGCCCGAGGGGGGTTTCGAACCTCCGACGGGGAACGGTCTCGCGCATCTTAGCATAGTGCCTCAATGCGCTTCTCCGCGGCGTTGAAATTTTATAGCCATTTGTAATAAAATGAAATATTTTTTTATAACGAAAGTGACAATTTTACGTGTTAAAATTTAATTTTTATAAAACTCTATAAAATTAATTGACCGTAATGCAAAAGGTGGAAAAATATAAAAGAAACTAGTGTACGTACATACTTATGACACTGATTTTTTAATAATTTGATTCATTAACTTTTCGCGGCAAAATTTAGTATGAAAAATATTCCAATACAACTTTCAGAAAATAATATAATTTTAATAAAACTTACGTATCAGATACTGTAACACCTTTCCTTACCTACTCGCTATAATGACAATTAGTGGTAGAACGTAATTCAGATTGAGAACCGCGAGTAAACTAAAATGAAATATTTGAAAATTAATTACAGAATGACTGTTTTGAGTTAGTGACTTTTCGTCGTTCCTACAAACAACTCTGTTGAACGTTTGGAAGTGGTAATACAGTATACTCAGAGGTTCTAAGCATACAATTGAAAGTAGTTTTCTGAAATCTGAGTAGTACGAATAGTGCCGCGGCGGAGCGGCCGAGCGCATTGAGGCGCTATGCTATGGTGCGCGACGCCGTTCCCCGTTGGGCTTTCGAATCCCCTCTCAGGCATGGTTGGTTGTGCTGTCTTTAGTATAAGCTAGTTCATAGGTAGTTTGTAAGTTTATGGACTGATGACCCCCAGTTAAGTCCGTTAAAAAAAGTACGATTAGTGCAAGTAGTCCACCTTTAATTACTGGAAAAATATTTACCAACAAACTGTAACTTCTTCTAGGTATGTAAGCGATATACAGTTATGTGGCTATTTCACTTAGAGCAAGCAACACACTCTCTCTTACGCAGCAATATTGTGAAACTGATCGTTACATTAAATAAATTGCGTATTATTTCTTCTCGCAAGGGATCGGGCGTATTTGTGCATCCGCACAGAAATTGACATTTGCTTGCCGGCCGCGGTGACCGAGGGGACTGCGGCGCGCCAGTCACGGTCTGCACGGCCACTACAGTCGGGGGTTCGAAGAATCCCCCCCCCTCGGGCATGGATATTTGTGCCGTTCTTAGTATTAGCTAGCTCATAAGTAGTTTGTAAGTCTGCGACTGATGGCCCCGTAGTTTAGTCCCATAAGCTATACAAATATTTGAAAAAAAATTTTTTTTTGACATTTGCTTGTTTTATACGTACACACGATTGTAGATACGGTATCTCTTCTACTGGTCCGAAGCGAGCAATCCGATTTCGAATCCCGGTCCAGCACAGATTTTCAATTTCACTATTGAATTGATTTCAGTGTCCTGTAACAATCGAAGTGTTTGAATATTTCGAATTCGTAAGTTTACGGCCGTTATCAACGCTTGGTGTCTGGTCTATCGGACATGTCGGAACAATACCTGTTGTAATGTCACTTTTTATAAGGCGATCCTGAGCGCTTTTCTTACAAGGGACGCCATTGACCTAGAACGCTCTGAACCACAGCAAACAGTGCTTAGAATAGCATTCCGTATAAACAACAGTGGTCTGCGTAATTTTCATTCAACATGTTGCATTCTACCACAAGTGTCATGTAAATGGAGAAAAGCAAAGAAACAATATATCAGTACCGTAGGACGACAATAACACATAATTCAATAACGTCAGTGTATCACAACGTTTTCAGTCAACAATGGAAAAAATTCTCTTCTTAAAGAAACTGTAGAAGCGCAAAACGCACTTATCAAAATGTTCAATGTTTGTATAGCTTATGGGACATAACTACGGGGTCATCAGTCCATAAATTTACAAACTACTTATGAACAAGCTAATACTAAGGACGGCACAAATATCCATGCCCGAGGGGGGATTCGAACCCCCGGCCGTAGTGGCCGTGCAGACCGTGACTGGCGCGCCGCAGAACGCTTGACCACCGCGACCGGCGAGGGAAGTTCGATAACGAAATAACACTTATGTATTTCTTAAACTAAGTTTAAACCTGTTTATCGAAATCCCGCATCTGCACTGTGAAAAATAATACAAGCACTATCAGGCGTGAAGGACACGTGTTTTTCGCGCTATTATACAAGTTGAGTCTGAAATGTTCGGTGAATGCTCCCATATTTTACACGCTGCGCTGTAGAGGTTGAGGGATGTTTCAACAAGCGTCTCCTATTGTGCAAAGTACTGCAGTGAAGCGGTGGTACACCCAGCTGTGACCCAGCTGACAGGGTCAGTGTGAGATTTTGTGTCACTGCAACATGGAGCGCAAAATGGAGCAATGGAGCAACTCGTTAACAAGTTTTGTTTCAAATTAGGCAAAACGGCGGCGGAGACTCGTGGGATATTAGTGCAAGTGTATGGTGTTAAAACAGTGAGTAATAATTGTGTGTGAGTGGTTGCGGAGATCCAACAACGCGTGACCTCAGTGCTTCGAGTGATTCCGCAAGAAACGTTTGCTGACAGTTTCCAGCAGCTGTACAGCCGATGTCAGCGATTACTTCGAAGGCCAGTAAAGGTTTTTTTTTTTTTTTTTTTTTTTTTTTTTTTTTTGTAACTCTTGTTTCCGACATTTCCCGACACCATTCACCGAACTTTTCAGACGCATCTAGTAATTCCTTTAAGCATAGGGTTTTTGACACTATTGATTGTGAATGTAATGATACACCAACGTCATAGAATTCGGTATAATTTCCCTCCTGTGATATTAGTATACTGTTTCTTTCTTTCTGTTAAAATGAGGACGTTCACACAGCCAGAGGGAGTACTAATGTCAAGGACCTGAACGATTGGTAGGACTTTCCGACTAATGTTTACAGAGAATTACAAGAAAACCCTTGAGTGCAAGTTCGCTAGTTCAACCTCTGTTAAGGCTTCTTTGAAATTCTTGTGTTAAAAATTGCGTCAGAAAAAATTATATTATTATATTATCGCCATGCGCATCAGGAAAGCGACAGCAAATGAATATCCGGGACTGGCAGTGATCAACCTGTGGGTGTCTGTATTGCTCTTTACAAAACAGACATCCAGTAAACGATCGCCGGCCGCGGTGGCCGAGGTAACTGAGGCGCTCCAGTCACGGTCAGCACGGCCACTACGGTCGGGGGTTCGAATCCCCCCTCGGGCATGGATATTTGTGCCGTCCTAGTTCGTAAGTAGTTCATAAGTAGTTTGTAAGTTTAGGGACTGATGACCCCGTAGTTAAGTCCCATAAGCTTAACAAACATTTGAACATTTTTTTTTGAAACGATCAAAACAAACCATTAACACCATAAACACTGAATGAAAAATGGCGTACCACTGTCATCACAAAGGTTCGCACCCTAAATAGCAAAGGCGAACTCCTTGAGAATTACAAATCGTGCAGGCCATAGGTGGTGACCAAATCCTTTATTTACGCGTTTAGAATATTATCTTATTAGTTTCTCCATTAGTCGATGGTTGTTGTTGCCGCAACTGTGGTTCAAATTTAATGAAAGTCCAGCTCCAGTTGCAATTATTTGTGCTTTATTTAAGCCCACACTACCGGTTTCGGCCTCTATGTTAGGCCATTTTCAAGTGTGACAGACCTGCATATAATGTGTAGCAATAAGTTTACAAAAATTACATGGTACAAAATAGAATGTTACATATGTAAAAAGGTACTGTACAGAAGCAGATGGAAAACTTACGTTATGCCGTAGAGAAAGCAACGTCAAGTAATTAAAACAATAGAACTCAGAGATTTTAAAACTTTTGGCGCCCAATGGCGACATGAGAAAAAATGGGCGTGTCATTTTTAACATTCCAGAACATTATAATCGGCATGTTCTGATGTGTTCTGATATAAACATTACATCATTGCATGCTTAAAATTATAAACATTAGTTGATAAAATGTAAAGGTCAATAGTAAAATATTACAATTGTCAGTTAGGATAAAAAACGGAAATGTAGCGGCCAATGAGGCTATGTGAAAAGTGGGCGTGTCGTCAATTTAAAATTTTTAATACAGGAAGTATAATAATTTAGCTTAAGGCCAATTGTATTCAGTTTAGTTTACATTCAAGTTGAATGTATTGTTTAAACAAGGTACAAAGATTCTTAGGTTGTAAAATGTAGAATGATTGCAACAAACGAGGCGTCCAAGCCGATAGTAATGCATACTACATCGGGCAAACAGGACGCAACTTCAAAACGCGTTACAAAGAACACACACAACTCGGCAGAAAAAACGCTGAAAGCAGATCCACCTTCGCTGCTCACCTTATACGCAACAGTCACAAGGTACACAGTATCGAAAACAACCTGACAATACTCCACAAAATGAAGAAAGGCTATTTCATGGATTTTTATGGAGAGGTTGCTATATACACTCACCTAAAAAAGTCCAAGGAAGACACGCTTAACGAGCAATGCACTTTAAAGAATACTAATTTCTTAGATATCTGCCGGCCAGTAATTGACAAAATTTTTTAGAAATGCTCCGCAAGTTCGTGGCTGTTTTTGAAATACGTACATACTACTGTTTGTAAACAGTACAATGTAAGCAATCAACAACGCGTCCAAACAGCTCTGGAGCCCGCACCAGCGTTCCTGGTTCAAATTTCGCTCGCTAGAGGCCGCCCCTCAACTATCGGCTTGGACGCCTCGTTTGTTGCAATCATTTTACATTTTACAACCTAAGAATCTTTGTACCTTGTTTAAACAATACATTCAACTTGAATGTAAACTAAACTGAATACAATTGGCCTTAAGCTAAATTATTATACTTCCTGTATTAAAAATTTTAAATTGACGACACGCCCACTTTTCACATAGCCTCATTGGCCGCTAAATTTCTGTTTTTTTTTTTTTATCCTAACTGACAATTGTAATATTTTACTATTGACCTTTACATTTTATCAACCAATTTTTATAATTTTAAGCATGCAATGATGTAATGTTTATATCAGAACACATCAGAACATGCCGATTATAATGTTCTGGAATGTTAAAAATGACACGCCCATTTTTTTCTCATGTCGCCATTGGGCGCCAAAAGTTTTAAAATCTCAGTTCTATTATTTTAATTACTTGACGTTGCTTTCTCTACGGCATAACGTAAGTTTTCCTTCTGCTTCTGTACAGTACCTTTTTACATATGTAACATTCTATTTTGTACCATGTAATTTTTGTAAACTTATTGCTACACATTATATGCAGGTCTGTCACACTTGAAAATGGCCTAACAGAGGCCGAAACCGGTTGTGTGGGCTTAAATAAAGCACAAATAATTGCAACTGGAGCTGGACTTTCATTAAATTATCATCTTAATCAATACACGGGACAGAACTCCATACATAAACGTATCGTGTCATGCACTGTGAACAACCTGAATTGGTCTCCAATAGAAGTCTGTCCCATGTCTTGATTCTGATGAGACCGCGGTGGAGTTGGCGAGCGCTCTAAGGCGCCTTGCTGCGGAGCGTGCGGCTGCTTGCCGTCGGAGGTTCGAGTCCTCCCTCGGGCATTTTGTGTGTGTGTGTGTGTGTGTGTGTGTGTGTGTGTGTTGTCCTTAGCATAATTTAGTTCAAGTAGTTTGTAGGTCTAGAGAGTGATAACCGCAGCAGCGTAAATAAAAAAATTTGTTCACATAACGATCGGTTACTCTTATATTCTGACCGCAAAGTCCTTATTAACATTGTTTAAACACTTTAAAATCACCACAATGTGTGCATACCTCATTAAAGGCTTACTACAGATTGAACTTGAGACCTCGCACTCAACGGGTTCCTTGTTAGTATTTATGGTTAAAAGTAGTGTCATGTAGTTGCAATTTGAAGCCTGATTCAGCATTCGACAAAAGCTACTTGGTCCATCATAAGCTGTTCTCGAATTGAGTCGTGGTCATAGAGCGGCTTTTATTGACAAGAAATTGAATGCTGGATACAGAGGGTTCCGACTGTTGTTTTTAGTGACTTAGTGCTTATGATTAAAGATAGTGCCTCGTATCTGTATCACTCAAGTCTGACTCAGCATAAAAATACCTTTGGTCCGCCCTCCACCATAATATGTGTAACTTATTTAAATTCTCCTCTCGGAATCATATAGATGCTTTCGTTATGATTACGGTATATTGATGCTTGTTTGTGTTTTTGACGCGAGACATTATGGCTGCATAAACAGTATTGGTAAAGAAGAAGGGAGAATTGAATAACGGAGAAAGGAATGGAATATGATTTAACGTTCCTTAGACAGCGTGATTATTAGAACGAAGCACACTCTCGGATAAAATTTTTGCTAAGGATGGAAAAGGAAATCGGTCGCTCCCTTTGAAAGGAAACATCCCGGTATTTGCTTGGATCGGAAAATCACGGAAAACCTAAATCAGGATAGCCAGAGGCGGGTTTGAACCGCCGTCCTCCCGAATGCGAATCCAGTGCCACTGCACCATGTTGCTAGATAACGGAGACAGATATATTATGTTGTCTTTTTAAGGGCGGTGGCGGAAGGGGAAGATCCATGTTGAAAGATAACTAGGCATGGTCCTGAGGAAATGGTATGCCGTGGCCTTCTTGAATTGACTTACCCAGCCGGTTAAATGGTGACCTACAGCTTAACTTGGATTTTCAACCACGGTGCAGCTCGGCATTTTTCACTTCAATAATATTGTCAGAACTTAATGACTGTGAGGATATAGAAGTAGAATACGATTTAATGCTCAGTTCATGTGCTTATCTACTTTTCCTTACTTTGCGAATGTTTGAAACATGTTAAGTATTTATCTTCGTTCAAGAGTAACAAGTCCGAAAATTTATGTTAATGTAATTTTTTGATGTCTCATTTAATAAACGTTACGTTTCGATCATTCAGTATATTCTTTTTGTTCAAACCCCTAAATCTCTTTCTGAAATATATGTCTATTTTACATTACGTGCCAATATGGTCATTCTTAAAACAAGAGTGCATGACGCTCAGATTATTAACTATTTCTCGAAAAAAAAAAAATCTAAAACAAATCTGAGAAGTACATGGATACACTTGGATTTAGTTTCAAAAGCAGACAAATCCAGTATGTTAATATCAAAGCCGGCCAAGTCAAGCTTGTAACCAATTTTCGTGACTTAACTATTGACTTTTGTCTCGTTTTCGTTACTGAAAGTTAGTTTGGACATAAAAGAGGGAAGAAGAAAAATCGCGTAAGTGTGGGTATTTTGCTAATATGCCTTTTAGTTTTCTGCATCTCTTGTAAAAACACCGAAAGTGTACTTGGGAGTCTTTGATGTTAGGCTCCTCGAACGTAGTGAAACTTTGTTGCAGTACGGTTATTACAATTTATAGGTATTTTTATCGCTTGCTACAAATACGTATTGTGTACTTCCCTCAGGTGACCAAAATACAATGCCTTTAGCGCGAAACAGTTTGTTTTTAATTATTTTATTCTCAGTTACCGTGTAACATGTATGATGCTGAGCGTACTGATTGTCCAGTTATTTATGATTAGTTTATACTCTATTCTGAAAACCGGGAAATTCTGTTAGTTTATCTTCTGGTTCATAAGAGCCGGAGGAAACGGAACGATCAACTGATCTAACTCGAGGCTGGCTGCTCTTCCTCAAAGCGGCCTCCTGCTGCTTACGTAATACCAAGAAAACGAGAACACGAGAGGTCGGCAGCCGAGCTGTCGCAGGTCAAGAGCTTATGTTATCGTTGCAACGTAGCTAAGAATGTGATTATAGAGCAATGTCAGAATGCACCAATATTTTTATTACTTTCACTTTATTAGAATTAATGGCGATGCAATGAATCAAGTGACATATGCTCTTGTTGCAGTTTACATAAACAGATCTTATCCGAAGGAAGCACACAGTAATATACAGGAAATTCCTCAAATGTGTTTTCAAAGCAGCAGGAAGGTGTTTAGCAAGCCTCTTCGGTTGTACAGCTATTCCACTGTTGCCGTACCTATATCAGACATCGTTACACTTTCCAAAAGCAATACTGTCCATATCGTGCATCATAGGCACACACATCAAATATAAAAAATTAATGTTTATAAAACTTTGTTAACTCATTGCTTGCACTCGCACGAGGGTTAGAGGCATACTAAAATTAATTACGTATGGTGCATGGCGGAGGCTGCTTTACAATTAGTTAATTCGTTTCTTACGCCTTCACGCTGAAATGGCTGTACGGATATGAATGAAATTTGGAACAGAGGTAGCTTATAGGCTGCTTAATACATGGGCTACCTTTCGTAACCCACCGTATGATACATGGCAAAGGGTATCTTACAGTGGATTAATTCGTTTGTTTCTCTTCGCGCTGAAACAGCAGGACGGATTTCTATCAAATTTGGACTGCAGATAGCTTATACCCTGAATTAACGCATGAGCTACCTTTAGGAAGCCACCGTACGATACATGGCAGAGAGTACGTTACCTACCTACAAACTTCGACAAAATCTACAGTCTTTTTCCAAACATCGTTGAATTTTGTACACTTAACCTTCAAAACAATAGAAACATCACAGTCTACCTAAGTTTTCATACGGTTCATGGCGGAGGGTACCTTGCACTAAGCTTATACACCACTTTACTCTTCACCATAAAGTTAAATGAGTTATATAATTTTTTACAGATGGAGGATAATATGGACAGAGGAGGTGAAGGAGGAGTTTGACAAAGAGACGAGGTGGTGATTGGCAGAGAAAGAGATCGTTCTCGATCGGGGGTTCGAATCCCCCCTCGGGCATGGATATTTGTGCCGTCCTTAGTTGTAGGTAGTTGATAAGTAGTTTGTAAGTTTAGGGACTGATGACCCCATAGTTAAGTCCCTTAAGCTTAACAAACATTTGAACATTTGAAAGAAAGAGAACGGCTTCGGGTAGCAGGATGTTATTCACGTGCGTCAAACTGGTCACATTGCCCTGGATACGCATCAACTGTGATTTTTTGTTGTAGACAATAACACTCCACACCACAAGGCCTTGAGTAGGTGCTGTATGTCTTGTGCGAATGCAAAACTGGGCGCCGCTCCACCTGTCTTCTGCGAATCAAAATGCGGCCGTCATTTTTAAACAAACAGAACCTAGACTCATCCGAAAACACTATCTGATGCCATTCCTGTCCCCGGTGGCATCGTTCCACACACTATTATCGTCTAGCTCTTTCTGCGCAATAATGGAAGGCAGGTGGGGAAGTGGAAAACGCACCGCACCCAATGCCGTAATAAACGCCGACGTAATGTCACCCTTGAGAGTGTACGATGCATTTACTGTTGCGCCAGAGCCGAGTAAGACGCAGATCTCCCCTGAAATGTGATTCGGATAAGGTACTGAGGATGGTCTGGGTTTTGCGACCTGGCCGACCTCGTCGTATCCTCTGGCCTTCCGTGAAACATTACGCACACTCCCGTAGCAGAGACCAAAGAGTTCGAAAATGTAAAAATGTTTGTAAAGTTATTGAACCTAACTGCAGTGGTCATCGGTCCCTAAACTTCGAAATTATTTAAACTATCTTATCCTAAGAACAAAACACACACACACACACACAAACACACACACACACACACACACACACACACACACACACACACAAGTACGACTTCCCTCCACGTCAATGTTAAAATGTTAGTAAATCTATCGGACCAAACTGCATGGTCATCAGTCCGTAGCTTACAAACTACATAAACCTAAGTAAACTAACCCAAGGACAACACACACACTCATGCCTCAGGGCGGACTCGAACCTCCACGGCGAGCAACCACGCGCTCCGCAGCGAGACGCTTTAGACCGCTCGGCTACTCCACCGCGGCAAAACTAATCCAGCTTCTGTGTTCCATGAAATATTTCCACAACTGCCAAGGCTGTTCATGCATGGAATAGCAACTCGTCAATGGACATATTGAAACATTCCTGCCTTTTACCTGATGCAAAGGTGATATAATCATATTTATATCACCTTAGCCTAAGGTAAAAGTAAAGTTCCGCTGTGTCCATTGCCGAGGTGCTATTCCGATGAATGGAGAGCCCTGGCAGTTGTGGCAATATTTCATGGAAAACAGAAGCTGAATTAGAGTTTGTGACGTGGAGGAAAGTCGTACTATTCCAAGGCGTCTTAATCGGTAGGGTTGGGGTGGTCTAGTGATGGAAGGCAAACAGTGTAATCAAATAGAAAAAAAGTTTAAATACAACAACTGGAACAATATATGGGCAAACATATCTGACACCCACTTATCATCCAATCTGAGGTCGACGTGGTACTTGGCCGTCAATAGAAAAATCCCCACCAACTCAAAATTGCACAAGATACATCTGGCAGCCGAACCAAACTGTGCCCACTGCGACCTAATTGGCACCGAAGAACATCGTTTTGTGTGTGAAGATGTGAAAGATGTGTGGCTTCTATTCAGGAAAACACTGGCACTTATTCTCCGCACATTAACAAACACAATAACACCGGCACAAGTACTTAATCCTGATGACGTACCGTTCCCTAATACTAGACGAAGATCAGTCATCTGGGTCAAAGGCCAGACTGTTCATTACATTTTAACAAACAAGACAAAGAATGAAGAAGATTATTGGATGTACCTGCTAATAGAACATCAGAAGCTTGAACGTCACAGACAATATAAAGGGAAATACCCAAATTATCTAAAACGAACAATAATATAGAACAACGGGAGAGAAAAATTAAACGATACACTTTCATTTAGGTATATTATTTATTATCTTTTTATTTCATTTTACGCCAAGAAGACGGCTATTTATTTTTATACTTATTTAATCTTTGTTTTCATATCGATGCAAAAATAGGTCGTAGAAAAAGGAAAAAGAAATTTGCAGCTTGAGATGCACCGCAAACCATATCCGAGCATATTTGCCGCACAAGACAAAAAAAAGTTTAACACGTCTGACTAGTGCTCATGGAGGTCCGGGTTCGATTCCTGGCCAAAGCACAAATTTTAATTCAATGCTTCACCTTTAACTTTAATGTCTTTGACATTTTCGAGATGCAAAACAGTCTCTGGGTATATAAATTTAAAATGATAATTACATTAGTGTTGAAACAGTGTTTTCAGGTATGTAGGAAATGGCACAGCCGCTTGCCTGCAAACTGGACATATGGCTCATTGCTCTAAAACTAGACATTGCCGAAACAGGGGACGTTCAACACTGCATTCAATGTCTTTAAATCAGCCTGACTTGTTAGTTTCACTCAAACAACTCTCATAGTTGAAACACCTGCCTTGTAAATAAAAAGGAATCTTCTGTTTATTAGGAAATACAAATTGTTGCGAGCAATGCCCAGGATTTTACGTAGTTCTCAGACCCCGCAGTCGCTTTTACGCATAGGTACTAACTCCTAAACCATAAACTGGCGGACACTGAATTCTTCCCCACAGATGTCAAAAATTGCCTAACGTGAGTTTGTCTGAAAAGATTTAAGCGTTTCCCCCTCACTCCCTCCTGCCTCCCGCTCTCAATCCAACAACAGATTTGCTTTCTGTTGTGTGCAAAATGGTCCGTCACTCAAATATTACGGATAGCAGGGTGCCTTTTCAATGGTCCAAAAATATATATAGATAGTTTACAGACGAAATCAGCTTTCATTGTTTTCCTTTGGTCAGTAGCTTAGAACAATTAGTGTAAACGTTTTCGTTTAGGAGAACGATGTTCGGCCTGTGGCCAAAACAACTGCGCTCGAAATTTGAACAAGCAGTCGCACAGGCCTTCCTAGTTCACTCTGCCACATAAATACCAGGAAAAGTGTATTACATTCATTGGACGACATTGGCCTTGCCCAGAGGAGGCAAAAGTTTCAAGTGACGACCTCTCTTTTCCTCCTTCACTTCTGAAACGTTTCTCCATCAACGTGCCTTATTCAGATAAACAGCCCCATGACATCTTTATCATGTGATTTTTTATGTATGAACGATTCTGATGGAAATGCAAGTATTACGACATGAAACACTAGTCCTATATATGAGGAGATATTCGTTATATAATAAATATTAAATGCGGGAATACGGGCCTTATCAGCGAATTTCCATGATGAAATCTTGCCGGATCGTTCTACGGCAATGTTTCAACAAGTTTCTTACTAATCATTTTCAGGTGAAGAGTCGGGATCACGATCAGTTCGCACCTTTATAGCCGCTGGATCACTGGCTCCTCTGCTTAGGGCATAACTGCTGGTCCAATCATGCTCCTCGGGAAAGCTTCCTGTCGGTGGTGGGGGGCCTCCTGGCGTGACGGACAGTCCGGGCGTCGTGTCCCGGTGCTGATTGTCGACTAACGGTCGGGGGTTCGAATCCCCCCCTCGGGCATGGATATTTGTGCCGTCCTAGTTCGTAAGTAGTTCATAAGTAGTTTGTAAGTTTAGGGACTGATGACCCCGAGGTTAAGTCCCATAGACTATACAAACATTTTGAACATTTGATTGTCGACTATGTGTTCCATGTGCTGCCTCCACAGATTTCATGTTGGAGTGCTGTTGACATTATTTTCGCCAGCGCCACGTCCAATGCAGTGCATTGTTGAAAGCCACATTACACGTTGTAAGATCACCGTGTACACGCTACTCTACTGTCTCTTTGAGGAGTGAGTCTGAGAACCCGTTCGCCTGGCACAGAACCTTTGTCTATTCAAAATCAAGCATGAGCCCTTCTTTGAGACTGTGATCTCGCGCTAGAAACTTGACTTTTAGTCAAGACGAACGCTTCTTGTATGTCCTGAGCGGCGCTGCATCTGTCGACGTGTTGTTACCACGTTAGCAACTGATGCTGTAGACTCCATTTTTTCGTAGTCCTGATTGTTACTAAGCCATCCAAATTGTTGGTTTTAGCTGTCGAAGTGAAAATTGTATTGATGAAGGGACGTAACATTAAATCCATTCTCAGTATGAGGAGTGACACAAGCATGATTAAAATCTACAACCTCTTACAGTAAAGTTCGGTGAATGAAGTCAGAACGGTCGAGCGAGCAACACAGACGAATCACACGCTGTACCTGCATAGCGGTCGGTATAGTTCAGTTGAGCATCATGTGTGTTCCGTGTTAGACCTGTTGGACGAAGTGATTGTTCAGTGCGTTGGTTCTGAATAGGAAACAGGACAACGAACGAGCAAAGGATCAATTTAAAGTTTTGTTTTAAGCTTGGCAAGACACCTGAAGAAACGCACGAGGTGCTGGAACGTGTTTATGGGGATCAAGCACTGTTAATGAAATGAGTGTTCGAGTGGTTCGCCCGTTTCCTAGGTGACCGGGAAAGTGTTTCTGACAATTCCCGTAGTTGCTGACCGGCGACTGCCGTCAGTGAAGAAAACCTTGAGAAAGTGAGCACATTAATCTCGAACGATCTCTATTAATTGTGCGCATGATAGTGGATGAACTGCAGCTTAACCCTGAATCCGTGCTAAAAATCTTACCCAGAAGTTAGGTATGAGGAAAACGTGTTGTCGCCTTGTGCCACATCACTTGACTATCAGAAGCGGGCACGTTTAGAGGTTTCATAGTATTTGTCGGAACGGCGGATGCAACATTCAATTTCTTGAACCTTATTGCCACTGAGGATGAAACCTGATGTCTCCGGTACGACCCTGGAACAAAACGGCAAGGCATGGCGTTCTTCGACATCACCTCGTCGGAAAAAGATCAGAGCCGAAAAATCTTGCATCAAAACTAGGCTCATCGCCTTTTTCGAAAGTCAAGGCATTAACCACAAGAAATTTCTTCCTGTGGAAACGACGTTGAACGCTGCAAGGTACGTTGAAATTTTGACCAGTTTAATGCAACGTCTACGCATTACGCGCAACACGGTTCCTGATTTTTTGTTTACAACAACGCTCGTCCACACACAGCCAATATGATCAAACAGTTACTGACAAAAAAAGGGTGGGGCAACTTGAACATCCACCATACTTGCTGGATGGAAATCCTCCAGACCTCTTCCTATCCCCTCGACTCAAACTCTCTTTAAAAAGACAGATTTGACGATATTTTTGACATCCAACGAAACTCCTGTTGCTGGTTCGTGGGTAAAAATAGGCCAAGGTAGTCCTGCCAGTCGTAAGAGGCGACTAAAAAGGAGTCTTCACACGCTTCGGCCATACATCTATGGTCCCCTATGTGGGTTCGACCTTCCGATTTCAAAATTTTTCCGAAGTCGGAACCATTTAAGGAAGGACACCTTATGTGACACACCATGTATTTACTGTTCAATGACAGCCTATGCACCCATTATGGCGTGAACTAGTGACCGCAGCTTCTGTCCAGACATGGGACAAGAGACTTCCTCTTAGCGCGAATTACGTCCATTGCGCACTGACACCACTGCACCCTCCATCATAATGGTCTATACAGCACCCGAAATCCAGCACTGGAGCCACTCAGTTGTGTTGGGGTCGTCATTTACCGTCTTGGTTGTAGCCTCCTGAAAATATTGGGATCGCATTGCCGACGCCAGAGCTGAAAACTCCGCATGCATGGTAAGGAGTAGATGGAGCATCAGGACTCCTGGCAACGGTCATCCCGCCAGGTGACTTTTCTGTGGCTTGGTGGCGCCTGTGAGCAGATCCCCTAGTCGGAGTGGGTGGCATCGGGGTAGATGATCCACAATGAAGAGAAGTAAGTCGGGTTACGTAGGTCTCTAATAGGTGAAAAATTGAATATAATGCGCTTCATACGACCCTTTGTTGTGGTCTACACTTGGGACACCATGGGAGGAACGTAGGGCTCTCCAAAGATCTGAGACATACTTGCCCCAATAACTTGTGTGTGTATGGTCTGACAGGGAATCTTTCATGTCCACTAAGCCACAGTTCTTCGTGGAGATCCTCGGAAACAAGCTTGGCGAGGTAGCGTCTTTTTCCAAAATGTGGAATGGATCTGTCTTGATTAAAACGACATCCCCAGCCCAGTCGAAGGCTTCACTTGACTGTGACAAACTGGGTGATGTCTCTGTTAGTTTTACCCCATATAAGACGCTCAACATGATCCAGGGTCTCATTTACCACCGAGATCTCCTGTCAAAGTCCGACGACGAGCTGCGGGCCAATTTACAGTAGTGTGGTGTTCACTTTGTCTGGCGCGTATATATGAGTCCAAAATATTGCAGGGCTGCCACCGGTGCTTTCATCCTGTTCTTCGAAGGTGACATTTCCTGCGAAGGTCAAGGTCATGATTTTCTGGTGCGATGTAAAACCGTATTTCCCTCCTCTTATGCAACGTTTTAAGTTCTGGAATTTCGGGCATATGCCCTCCCAATTCACTTCCAGCCCAACATGCAGGGACTTTCGGGCGTCCATCAACCCGGATGCCCCTTGTAACACCCCCCGCCCTCATGCCTGTGTGAAGTGTAAACACCACCACCCACATTGCTCGCCAGACTGTACTGTTTTGCACAAAGAACGCAAAATCATGGAGATTAAGACCCTGGGCCCTTTGACTTTCACTGAGGCGAGGTGAGGTGAGGAAGAAATATGATCAGCTCCACCCTGTCTATATGGTGACGTCATTTGCTTCAGTCACGTCGTTTCCTATCTCCTTGGCGTCAGATTCACAATTGTTACCATCTTCTGTGGGCCCTATGGGTCATCAACTCTCTACTGTCCCCTTGACAGGTGTCCCCCCATTTCTCCGTAGCTCCCCCAACACTGCTGTGGGGGCAACCTCAGGCCCACCATCAGGGACACCAGTCTCCATTACCAAGCCAGAGAATGAACAGTCTTCACCTGTTCCTCCACATGATGGGATTCCTTGGAAAACTCCCTTCCAAGGCTTTCACAAGTGGACTATGATCCCAGCCAGAGGCTACAGGATCTGCAAGGTCCTGCTTGAAGGGCTCCCCAATCTGAATTGGGTCCTCAAAACACTCCTGAAAAGTCCTCCCACCCCTTGAAACCCAAAGGGAAGCGAGAGACTAAAAAGACCTAGAAAAAGAAGACGAAATAACTTTCAGTAGCTCCAAAGCCACATCCTCTTATTACTTCTGCCTCTGAAGATGAGGTGGAGATCGTGGATGCCGCCCTCACTGGATCCCTAGAATCAATGGTTACAGATAATGTCGAGTCCGAACCTTTGGCAGTAGATGATCGTTTGGATGGACATCATTATCTTTCCCACCATGGCTTTTCGGCATAGAAACAACGAAATTCTCCAGTGGAATTGCGGTTTTTTTCAACCATCTAGCTGAGATGCAAAAGTCGTCGTGCCGCTTCCCCATGCTGTATTTGGCCCTACAGGAAACTAGGTTTCCTGCTCATCGGACACCGGCCCTTCATGGGTATCGGGGCTACCGCAAAAACCGTGCTGACTACGACAGGTCATCTATAGGTATCTGTGTATACATCCTCACCACCGTCCCTCGTGCTGCCGTGCTTCCCCAGTTGCTGTTTGCATTCGGGCCATGCAGGAATTTGCCGTTTGTTGCATCTACCTTCCTCTGGATGAGGTTTTCTTCCCTACTGACTTTACTGCCCTGGTCGCGCAACTTCCCCCACAATTTCTCCTTTTGGGGGACTTAAATGCCCACCACCCTTCGTGCGGTGGAACGCCGACTTCGGCTCATGGTAGTGATGTAGAGACTCTCCCGACACAGCAGAACATTTACCTTCTCAACACAGGCGCTCCCACGCACTTTATCGTGGCTCATAGCACGTCTTCAGTCATTCACCTGTCTGTCTATAGCCTGAGCCTTCTCCCACATATTAATTGGAGGGTCCATGACGACCTTTGTGCCAACGACCATTTCCCCATCTTTCTGTCGCTCCCATAAAATGAATCTGCAGACTGTCTTCCCCAATGGTCTCTCCATAGAACTAACTGGCCAGCCTCTGCTTTGGCAGCTGTGGTTACAGCTCCTCTTCTGGCTGACGTTCATACTGCTGTCTAACAGGTCACTCAGGCCACTGTGTTCCCCCCTGAAAAAACTGCCCCAACCAAATGTGGGTCACTGACTTAAGTTGGTTCCTTGGTGAACACTGCAGATCGCTGAGGCCATTCAGAAACGTCGGCAGGTACTGCAGCGCCACCGGCGCAAAGCACCTGATGCCTTTTAAATGGCTCCAGGCCCAAGCTCAGAGACTAATACAACGGACTGTTGCAGGACTGTTGGGAGAGGTATGTAACCACCATGGGCTCTCCGGCCTCCCCATCTAAGGTATGGTCCCAAGTTCGGCGCATTTTCGGGCACCGTCCACCAGCAGGAATCCCTAGTCCCACATTCAGGATATTCTCTGTGCAGACTCAGCTGCTATCGCTGATTACATGGCGGAACATTTCGCTTGTAGCTCGGCGATTGCAACTTATAGTGCGAACTTCGACGCCCTTAAAAGCGGGTTGAATGGCGACAGTTCTCTTTTCGCACGTGCCGCCTGGAATCAGACAATGACCTGTTTAGTGCGTGAGAGTTCCGAAGTGCCCTTGCTGCATGCCCCAGTATCTCCCCAAGGCCAGACCGCATTCATTGCCAGTTCTTTCGTCATCTTCCACTGGACTTTCAACACGAACTTCTCGCCCTGTTCAATCGTCTCTGGGCAGAAGGTGTTTCCCCGTCCCAGTGGCGGGATAGCTTCGTCATCTCAGTGATGAAACCTGGCACCGTTCTGCAAGTGGCTAAGTGGCTGATAGTTACCACCTGATTAGCCTCACCAACGTTCTATGCGTTCTCTTCAAACGTGTGGTGAGTCAGTGGTTCATGTGGATTTCTGAAGACCAGGGACTCCTTGCCCCACAACATGGGGGCTTCCGCCAAGGCCGGTCGTCTATAGACAAACTAGTGTCACTGGAGTCAGCTATCTGCACTGCTTTCACCAGTCGTGACCACCTGATCACGGTCTTTTTGATCTTCGGAAGGTGTATGTTACCATCTGGCGCCATCATATCACCACGCTTTACGAATCGGGCTTACAGGGTCCACTACTGACCTTTATTCCTAACTTTCTCTCGCTCCACTGTTTTCGAGTTAGTGTTGGTGTCTTCCTCAGCTCACCTAGGTTCAGGACAATGGTGTCCCAAAGGGATCTGTTCTTAGTGTACCTCTATTTTTTGCTGATGACTTGTCTGTATTTCAGCTCAGTTAGTACTGGTGTTGCTGAACGGTGGCTGCAGGGAGACTTCCGAAAGGCCCAGTCATGGGCCTTTGCCCAAGTTTCCAGTTTTCTGCGCAGAAAACCCGCGTAATGCACTTCTACCGCCATTGGGTAGTTCACCTGGACCCAGAGCTATACCTGGGTGGTGAATTGCTAAGCGTCGAGGAGACATCAGTTTGTAGGCATATTTTTCGATGCCAGGCTCACTTGGGTGCTACACCTTCGTCATCTGAGGCAAAATTGCTGGCAACATTTAAATATTCCTCGCTGCCTCAGCCACATTGATTGTGGAGCTGCCTGTTCCAAACCTCCTGCAGCTTTATAAGGCTCTGATTTAGTCACAGCTTGACTACGGGAGCCTGGTTTATGACTCTGCAGCACTTTCAGCATTGAGAATCCTGGATCCCATCCTTCATAGTGCAGTTCGTCTTGCGACTGGGGCTTTCCACACAAGCCCTGAGCCTGGCCTCCTTGCCAAAGCTGGAATACCTCCCTTGAAGTTTTGCGGGCAACAGCTGTTCACCTCATATGTTGCCCATGTTCATGCCATACCCTCCCCCCCCCCCCACCCAAACCGTAGGCTTTTGTTTCCAGCTGCAGCCCTTCCCTCCCCACAATGTCGGCCCAGATCGGGTCTTCAGACTGCGGGTTCGTAATCTACTTTCCTCATTTCAGTCCCTACTTCTCCGTCCTCCTTTCACCTACCAATCCCGTACCTCTTCTTTGTCTATTCGCCACTCGCAAATTCACCTGGAACTGTCCTGTGTCCTGGCCGTTCTTGACACATTCAATGGTGTGGAAGTAGTCTATACTGATGGCTCCTCAGTAGACGGCTGTGCTGGGTATACGCACGTTCATGGCGACCACGTAGAACATCACTATGTTCCTCTTGCAATATTTCGTGCTCTCCGACACCTCCGAGCTTGCCCCAGTAAGCCGTTTTTTATGTGTAGCGACTCTCTGAGTGGCTCACAAGTCCTAGACCAGTGTTTTTCTTGCCATCCTTTGGTGTGATCGATTCATAGCTCTGTCTTTGCACTTGGCCTGTCTAGCTGTTTGCCTTTGTTTGGACCCTGGACCATGTTGGTATCCTGGAGAACGAGCATGTCGATCAGTTGGCCAACCTGGCCACCACCTCTCAGCTCCTGAGTAGTGGTATCGTGGAAAGAGATATCCGATTCGGGTGGCACCATAAGGTCTCTGAGGCTTGTAATATACAATGGTCTACCTTGAGCACACCCAACAAGCTACATGCGATCAAGCCCTCTACAGCCACTTAGAAGTCCTCCATCAGGCCTTCCTGTAGGAACTCGTTCGTCATCTGTCGCATGAGTTTTGGCCTTACTTGGCTAATGCACGGCTGTGGCGCTCTCCCGACTGTAGTCCACATCCTGCTGGACAGACCCCTTTTAGCCGCCTTGCGGCAGTCCATCCGTCTGCCCGCTGCGCTCAGTCTAATCCTCGGAGACGATGCTGCTATGCTTTACGTTATATTCCGAAACTGTTTTTTAACATTTAATTTAATGGTCGGTACCTAAGACTAATCTCTCACGTACACACCACTCCAACAGTTTTAATCTGTTGTTACTATTGTATCATCTGTCCCACATTTAATTGGAGGTTTTAGAATGTGGAGAGTGGTTGGCTGATTATTATCCTCGTGATCAGCCAGCCGCTGTATACCACTGTCATGTTTTATTTGAGTTACTCCATAGGTCTATGCCTTTTGAATTTTCTTGTGTTGTGTTTCTCTTTTAAAACTGTAGTGGCCATTGTCGCTCACTACACCTCGTGGGTTACTCCTGTAGGTGCTGAGTGATGGTTTCATCTTTGTGTAACTTACGCTGCATCGATTTCGCTAGGAACAGGGAACCGATGAACTCGTAGCTTAGTACCCTCTAAATTACAACAACACCATTCCAACGAAACGTGACGAGGCTTTTTAACACCATCCCAAAGGAAGACTTCGCGCAAAACTTCCAGGACATGTATCGCGGAGTCCAGCAGTACATAATTATGGGAGCTGATTATTTCGAAGGCCAGTAAGGTAACTGTAGTTCATAGTTCATGTACACGAATGGTACAGGACTATTCCCCGAACTTTATTGTGAGAGGTTGTATATTCATAGTGGCACGGAAGCAGACAGCCTGAGACAGTAAGTGGCCGTTGCCAAGAGCAGAGCCCAGCCAGAGCACACTGATACTCGTGAGTGTAACCGGCTTCTTACTAGAAGCGACATATTTTGACTGTTCTGTGACGTTATTGCTTCAGTTCATTAAATTCATCTTGTGCTCGCTTGTATATTAGATTCAGTTTTGCGTTAAGCATCTGGTTAGTGTATTCTTACGCCGTCTGAATGCCAACAGTCGTCTGTTTTGTTTTCGTTAGATCAGTACCAGCTCTAGCCGTCTTCGTTTACCTTAGTTACCCTCTGACGAGGCTACACCGCGTCTTTCTAGTTGTTAGTTTTTCTGGGTATTGTAATCATAAATAGGGACTGGGACTGCTGTGTGCGGATGCAGTCTGAGCTGGTGACACTTCGCTCCCAGCTTCAAGCTGTGTTAACCTCGGTGGCACAGCCTGAGGCTTCGATCGAAGGGCGTCGTTGTTGTTGGCTGGTCGTGGGAAGCTAACGGATGCCTGGGCGTGTCCGCCCACCGGCCTGCGGTAACGACATGCCCTGATACTGCTAGCACTGAGGCAGACACTCCATCCGTGGTTGCATGGGAGTTCGCTCCAGTTCGCTCCAGTGCGTGGCAGGCTGCGTTATGCATTACGGGGTACTGATTGTGAGGCCTCCCCGGTTCGTCTTGCGAAAAGATTGAGGTGCTATCTGTTCAGGACAATGTTCCTGAGCCTGCAAGATCCGGACTTTCACAAAAGGTCGGTCTACTCGTAGTTGGGAGCCCCAACGTTAGGCGGGTAATGGAGCCCCTTAGGGAGATGGCTGCCAAGAAGGGGAAGAAGTCAAACGTGCATTCCGTGTGCATACCGGTACGGCGGGGCTTCTTTTTTAAAAGACAGGTTGGGAAGGTCAGTGCATAGTTGACAAAGTTCCTAAACACCTTCCCTCTTTCATGCCTTCCCTCGGCAATGTTACCATTGCACTTCGTGCCAGTACCCTGGTTATAGCGAGATGAATATCGGATTTCCCAAATCTACCAAAAATAAACGAAAAACATCTGTTCAAAAAAAGGATATAAAAATTCGATTGGCGGTTTCCTGAGTCAGAATCACCAGTCTTTCGAAACTGATACTGTTCATGTAGTTCAGATGTGGCTTACGTTCAAAGAAATAATATCGACAACCATTGACAGATTTATATCAAATTAACAAAAGAGGGGGTCTGACCCGCCGTGGTATACAAAACAGGTTAGATCACTTTTACAAAAGCAAAGAAAATATGAGAAATTTAATTAAAATCCTCAAGACTGTTAGTCTTTTACAGAATCTCGAAATTAAGGTCGAACTTCAGTGCGATAAGCATATATCTTCCACAACGAAACCCTGTCTCGTAATTTGGTAGATAATCCCAAGAACTTCTGGTCGTATGTAAAGTATACTAGCGGTGAAACACAATCGATACCCTCACTACGCAATAGTAACAGTGATGCTACTGATGGGAGTTCTGCTACAGCAGAATTGCTTAACACAGCCTTCCGAAATTCCTTCACTAGAGAAGACGAAGCAAACACTCCAGAATTCGTATGAAGAACAGCTGCCAGCATGCGTAACTTAGAAATTTATACACCTGGTCTATTAAAGCAACTGAAATAACTTAAAGGTAAGTCACCCGGTCCCGATAGTATACTTTTCTTTCAGAGTACGCTGATGCAATAGCCCCACAACCTAGTTATACAACCGCTCACTCAGCGAACATTCCGTACCCGAAGACTGGAAAGTTGCACAGGTTACGCCAATATTCATAAAAGGCAAAAGGAGTGATCCACAAAATTACAGACCAACATCATCGACGTCGGTTTGCAGCAGTATTTTAGAACTTATACTTTCCTCAAATATTATGGACTACTTCGAAGAGAACGACCTATTGACCAATAGTGAAAACGGATTCAGAAAGTATCATTCTTGTGTAACACAGCTAGCTCTTTACTCGCATTATGTGATGAGAGCTATCTACAAGGGATGTCAAATAGATTCCGTATTTCTAGATTTCCGGAAGGCTTTCGACGCGGAACCTCACAAGCGTCTTCTAATCAAACTGCGTGCTTATGGCATATCGCCACAGTTGTGCGATTGGATTCGTGATTTTCTATCAGAAAGGACACAGTATGTTGTAAATGACGGAAAGTCATCGAGTAGAAGACAAGTGATATCTGACGTTCCCCAGGGAAGTGTTATAGGGCCCCTACTGTTCCTTATTTTTATAAACGATTTAGGAGACAATCTGAGTAGCTCCCTTAGACTGTTCACGGATGATGCTGTAACTTATCGGTTAGGAAAGTTACAAGGAGACCAAAAGTAACTGCAAAACGATCTAGATAAGATGGCTGCATAGTGCAAAATATAGCAATTGACCCTTAATAATTAAAACTGTGAAGTCATCCGTATTACCACTAAAAGAAACCAGTTAAACTTCATTTACACGATAAATCAGTCAAAACTACAGGCTGTTAATTCAGCTAAATACCTAGGAGTAACAATTACAAACAAATTAAATTCGAAATAACACAAAGAAAATATTTTAGGGAAAGCGAACCAAAGACTACGTTTCGCTGGCAGAACACTTAGAAGATGCTACAGTTCTACTAAAGAAACTACCTACACCACACTTGTGCGTCCTGTTTTCGAGTATTGTTTCGCATTGTGGGATCCCCACCAGGCGATTTAGAGTAAGTTCAGAGAAGGGCAGCTCGTTTTGTATTATCGCGATATAGGGGAGATAGTATCACGGAAATGATGCCGATATGGGGTGGAAATCATTAAAACAAAGGCGTTATTCGTGGCGACGAGATCTATTTGCGAAATTTCTTTCACTAACTTTCTCTTCCGAATGCACCCACCTACATAGGAAGACATGATCATCAAATTAAGTAAGAGAAATCAGATCTAAAACGGGAAGATTTAGGTGTTCCTTTTTTCCGCGAGCTATTAGAGAATGGAACTGTAGAGAAACATCATAAAAGCAGTTCCATGAACCCGCTGCCATGTACTTCAATGTGACTTGCAGAGTATTTATGTAGATGTAGGCACATTCTGTGTCAGTTGAGAAAGATGGTTGGCGTAAACCTAATATGAAAATAAGCGTCTTCGCATCCTATAGCAGGTGGAAAACAAATCCTGATGAATGGGAAGACAAGTTACAGATCCATTCATTCTTGAAAGCATTTTTGGTATCAAATGCAGCGTATCGTCTTGCACTATGGGGAGTTCCGAAGAGAGTGCAAAAATTTAACAGTACATAGAGAATGCTGCACTGAACAGTTTGTGGTAAGGAACTAGAGATCAAAGTAGCCGACTTATGGAGATATTGAAGTAAATTTGCCAACCGCTTTCTCTCACATTACTGTTTTTCAGATCATTTACAACTAACTTTCGTACTGGTTTACACGTACTATAATGTTTCACAAAATACATGTTCAAATGTTTGTAAATCTCTGGGACTTACCTACCTCGGTCATCAGTCCACAGGCTTACAAACTACTTAAACTAACTTATGATGAGGACAACAAATACACCCGTGCCGACGGAGGACTCTAACCTCCGACGGAGAGCAGCGGCGCACTCTGCAGTTAGGCGCCTTGGAACGGTCGGCCACTCCACCGCGGCACTGTAATGTTTTACATGTACATTCTGTATTTCCTGCAAGGAAACAAGGAAAATTATTGATTACTAGGAAGTCATGATGGAGGTTTTGTTTACTATATCTGTCCATCAGGTGGCTCTGTTTTATCGTACTGATATTGACGTGTGACAGAACGTGCTATGACTCAACGAAAGACCCAATCCTTACTCAGTGCTATTCAGAGAAGCACAGTACAGTATGATACAATGGACAGTGCCGGTACAGTTTCGCAGAACTCACTGCACATTGATTGTGTGGAACTGCGGTGGAATTATCTCTCTGCTGAAAGGCTGTACAGGGAAAAATTACTTACAGGCATCATCCGCTCTCGTCTCTGTTTCTCGCATGAGGACCACTCGCCACTCGCACACTCGATTTTGAAGAGGAGGTTGTGGAACGTGTTGCAGCGCACCCCACATCAAGTACTCGTTGTATTGCACGTGAAATGGGTGCTGCACGTATCAGCGTGTGGCAAACACACCACGAACAAAAATTACACCCATATTACCCTTCTAATGCCTGTTACTGACTATGCAACAAGTGTCGCATTATGTCAGTGGTCACCGCCGAAGCTTCGAGTCCTCCCTCGGGCATGGGTGTGTATGTTGTCCTTAGTATAAATTCATTTAAGTAGTTTTAAAGTCTACGGACTGATGTCCATAACAGTTTGGTCCAGTAGGTTAACAAAAATTTGATCTTTGTGTCAGGGGTTACTCCAACAATGGACTGAGCGATCGCCACGGCGGAGTAGCCGAGCACATAGAGGCGGTATGCTCCTATGTGCGAGGCCGTTCCCTGTCGGGTGTTCGAATCCCCCCTCGGGCACAGATGTTTATGCTGTATTTAGTATAAGTTAGTTCATAAGTAATTTGTAAGTTTAGGGATGATGACCCCGCAATTAAGTCCCATAAGCTGAACAAATATTTGAACGATTTCTTGACTGAGCGATCAGATTTGTAAGTCTAATGACAGATGACCATAGCAGTTTGGTCCAATAGGGTTACAAACATTTGAACATTCTATTTTGAATAGCCATGTGTTGGGGTGAGGAAAACCCTCACGCTATAGTAGAGTAACTTCATCAAATACATTTTGCTGGGTTGGCATTATAGGTGACAATCTCGTTGGGCCATATCTTCTACCTGACTGACTGAATGTCCACATGTACTTTACTTCAGTGCTGTAATTCCTGGTGACTGTATTGTTCAGAAATGTCTAATAATTGCAAATTATTGATAAAGGAGATGAAGGAAGAAGGATTAGGAAGGAAAGGACTGACAGTGGCTGGTTTAGGGTATTGAAATGAAACAATGGCGATAAGTGAAAATAAGTGAACTCGGGTGTCCCGCTTAGGGCCAGCGGTCGCCTTAACCTCTTGGCTACCCGTGCTCGCCTCCCGTCGCTCTCAAATCCCGACAAGTAGCACGCTATGGCTGTAGCACCCCTATCGTTCATGCTCTCTTACATTCGCCATTGCCGATTCACGTGCGAGGTCGAACGTATGACCGCATTTGCGGTGAAGTAATTGAAGCTAACGCCATCTTCGTGTGTAAATATATATTATATTGGTGGGGTGTTTGTTCTTTCGGACAGTTAGGAAGCAGACGCCACGAAGTGGTTCATTCATGTTCGGAACCAAATCAAAGTCACTAGGACTTAAGCTTAGAGAAAGGAGCGGCAGTACTTTCTGCGTAACCCATCCATTATTTTGCACGACAATGTGCGGGCGCATACAGCGCAAGCTGTGGCTGCTCTGTTCGGTCGATGAGACTGGGAAGTACTGTACCACCCACCATACTCCAGGGACTCAAGTCCTTGTGACTGATTTGATTCCGAAGATGAAGGAACCACTTCGTGGCATTCGCTTCAGAACTGTTCCAGAGATTCAACAGGCGGTAGACCGCTCTCTTCGCACCATCAACAGAACAGGCTCTGCTAACGGTTAACTACGCCTTCCACATCGCTGGCAATGGAGTCTACACAACGCTGGTGACTACTTTGTAGGACAGTAACAGGTGAAAAAATGTAACGATTTTGTGTCGGTTATGAATAAATAGTTGCCACAATTTAAGTTCCACCCCTCGTATTACTCCGCTATCAATCCAACTTCGTACGAATCCCACACTGATGAGGAATATTTCATTATTGGTCTAACAAGTGTTTTTAACCTACTTTCTTTGCTGATGGAGTACGCTTGTTGAGTATTCTTCCAATCAGTCTCACTGTGACTTCTGTCTTTCGATTAATTTTATGTGGTCGTTCCAATTGAGATAACTCGGTATTCATACTCCAATATATCTTTACGAAAGCAACTGCATTTTGCTTGATTTTTCCGACATCTCGAAATACTATAGCATCATCCGCAAAAAGTCTCATTGAACTTCTGATGTTATCTACAAGGTCCTTTAAAAGAGGGGGGAGGGTCAGTATTTGATTCTATTTTTATTAGTCAAAATAAGGTACAGTACATACAGGTCATTACAAATATATACCCTATTATATGGGCCTTACACTATTTTTCCACATAATACCCACACAGGTTCATATATTTGCCCCATCGCAGCACTAAATTTTATATACCCGGAAATAGAATTCGTCTGTCTGACTGTGGATTCACCACCGGACATGTATCTTGACTTCATCGTTATTTGTGAAATATTGTCCTGCCAGCAACTTCTTCAGCGTTGCGAAAACGTCGAAATCACTAGGGGGCGAGGTCTGGATTGTATGGTGGGTGGTCCAGAATCAATCAGTCAAATTCCTGGAGCTTTTCGGCAGTTCTGATTGCCACATATGGTCTCGCATTGTTGTGGAGCAGATTCACGTTTTCCAAATCGAGAATACCTCGGCGCTTTCGCCTGATGCAGCCCTCAGACGTGAGAGTGTGGAACAATAGTTGCCGGCATTGATGGCTGCACCTTGTGACATGAAGTCCATCAGGAGCGGTCAGCGACAAACACGACCTCTTCGACCGCTCATTTCCATGCAGGACTTCACGGCATTTTTCTAACTCACAGCACCACAACCAAACACATCTCACAGCGAGACAGTTTTCCCCATACGTGGGGTGCATTTCTCTGTAGATCTCGATAGGCGTTCATCCCTTGCCTCTATACTAAATGAGTCACACGTCGTTGCACTAACGCCTTGTACGTGTTAGGCACAACCGCCATCTTTAACAACTAACTACTGACAGAGAAGGCCGGACAGAACCAAGAAGAATCCATCGCAGGGAGTGCTTATGATGACTGGCATTTGTAGCCGTAATGTGGCTAAAAGAAATAAAAAATAAGGGGGGAAAAGACTTTCTGATTTGCCATCGTATACAGGTTCATGAAAAACGCGGGTCCGAAAGCTAAGCAGTGTTTGTTACAGCTATAAAATATCAACAACTTTTAGGGTGGCAAAGGTAAAAGCTGTCAAAAAAATCTGGTAAAGATGGCAGCGAAGCATCACATTCCAGACCCTATCACAACTGAGTTTAGTCTAGAAACTATTAGAAAGAATGTTGCAAAACAGAATCCAACCATTAATTATCAAAGCAACACCACGGTATCAAGCAGGTTTTCGAAACAATCTCAGTTGCTGTGACCAAGTCCTGGCGTTAACATCTTTCATCGAAGCAGGATAACAACGTAAATTAAAGACTGCAGTAGTATTTGTTGATCTTATTGATCTTACGACCGCATTTGACGCCGTATGGCACCATGGCCTGCTGCTTAAATTTGCAGAAGTCATTCCATGCCAAAAACTGGATAATTTAATGGACACCATGTTCACCACCAGACGACTTCAAGTATTCCTTGAAGACAAAGGGGGGCAGACAGCGAAGACTGAATGATGGACTACCGTAGGGCTCTGTGTTATCACCAAACTATTTTAATCTTTATACCAGAGATATGTCCAACACTAGCGCTGAAAAGATTCAATTTGCTGACGATCTAGCACTAACTTATCAAGCAAGAAACCTGGAAGAGTGTGAAGGAACCTTGACTACAGATTTACACATAATGGGCGACTATTTCAAGAGCTGGAGACTGAAGTCAAATCTAACCAAAACAGAGGTAAACGCTTACCACCCAAATAACCGTGAGCCAAATCGTAAATTAAATGTGGTCTTAGAAAATGTCCCCTTAGAACATAGCCCATACCCACTTGGGGGTCATTTTAGATTGGGCTCTTACCTTTAAGATCCATCTGTAATACGTAGCAAAAAAAGTGAACACCAGAATCGACATTGTCAGGAAACTGACTCGGTCAGGATGGGGTGCCAATGCAGATACTTTTCGTACTGCTAAAATGACATTAGTTTACTCCATGTCAGAATACTCTGCTCCAGCATGGAAAAATGGTGCACATGTTCGTAAAGCCGAAGTCAAACTGCATCAAGCAATGAGAATAACCAATGGCACTACAAAATCATGGCCACCTGTATTGTGTAACATTCCACCTCCATCAATAAGACGAGAAGCAGCAGCAGCAGCAGCAGCAGCAGCAGCAATAAGAGAGTTCCACAAAAGCTCCACTGACTAGAACTCACTTCTATACAGTCAACTTAAGAATGTACCTACCAGCAGAAGATGCACCCCTTGTATTTGATGTCTGTCAAGAATGGAAAGAGGTTTGGCAAAAGTTTTCTCTGACTAACTCTCATCTTACAACTGACCAGAACAAACTTGTGAATGGATTCGGTATTCTCAGAAAACTATGGACGACACTGAACCGATTCCCAAGTGGCATGGAAGATGTAGTGCCTGCTTGCATGAACTGGGATACAAAGATGCTCCAGCGTGTGACTGTGCTGATCGTGTGCCAACTACGCAGCACGTGACTGAAGTGTGTATATTACGAAAATTTACTGGTGGACTCAGTGAGCTGTATTTGGTGACAAGAAAAGCTGTAGAATGTTTAAGAGACCTAGTTATTTAATTGTAGTATTTTCTGTGGTTTGTTTGTTTTCTTGTTTTTATTATACGTATTTGTATATAGTTTTTGTATACATAATCTTTTATGTATGGAATTTTTTAAATAACACTGTAATATGGCCATTTAAGCCATACGAATAAATAAACCAGGGTTTTCAATTTATACGTTTTGTAGTTTTAGAGACACTTACCTTTCTCGAAAACTACACTTTGGATAAAAAATTTAAAAATAAAATTTGGTGTACCTAAAGGGGAACATCTAATGAAATCGACCCTCCCCCCACCCCCAACTCTTAAGTGGAGGGGATTGGGGGAATGTTCAACTGTTTGTGAAGCTTATGGGACTTAACTGCGGGTTCATCAGTTGTAAACTTACAAAATACTTATGAACCAACTATTACTAAAGACAACACAAACATCCATGCCCGAGGGAGGATTCGAACCTCCGACGCGGGAGGCCGCGCGATCCGAACGTGGCGCTTCACACCGCTCGGCTACTCCCGCGCGGCCGATTGGGGGATTAATAAAATTGCAGGGTAGATTAGAATTCTTCAGGAAAAAATACGAAAGTGTCGTTTTTTTTTTTTTTTTTTTTTTTTTTTTTTTTTTTTTTTTTTTTTTTTTTTTTTGTTCTCTTGACAGATGGCCGCGGCGGAGCGGCCGAGCGCATTGATGCGTTATGCTCCGATGCGTCGAGCGCATTGAGGCGCAATGCTCCGATGTACGAGGCCGTTCCCCGTCAGGAGTTTGAATCTCTACTCGGGCACCTTTTCAGCCGGCCGCGGTGGCCAAGCGGTCTGCGGCGTTCCAGTCACGGTCTGCACGGCCACTACGGTCGGGGGTTCGAATCTCCCTTTGGGTATGGATATTTGCGCCGTCCTTAGTGTTAGCTAGTTCATGAGTAGTTTGTAAGCTTAGGGACTGATGACCCTGTAGTTAAATCCCATAAGTCCTACAAACATTTGAACATTTGTTTTCTACCTTTTGAGACTGAAAAATGTTCAAATGTTCAAATGTTTGTATAGTTTATGGAACTTAACTACGGGTTCATCAGTCCCTAAACTTACAAACTACTTATGAACTACTTACAAACTACGACGGCACAAATATCCATGCCCGAGGGGGGATTCGAACCCCCGACCGTAGTGGCCGTGCAGACCGTGACTGGCCGGCTGAAACTAAAACTCATTTTGTGTGTCACCGAGGCCCTCTAACCTAGAAAACCGCCCAGTCCACGCCACACAGCCCCCACTACCCCTGTAGCCGATTCATGAGTATAGTGGACTCCTGACCTATTTAGCGGAACCTCAAAACCCACCACCCTTTGGCGCAAGTCTAGGAATTTGCAGTCCACACGGTCGCAGAACCGCCAGCCTCTGATTCAGACCCTCCTCTCGGCTCTGAACCAGAGGTCCGCAGTCAGTCCTATTGACTATGCTGCAGATGGTGAGCTCTGCCTTCATCTTGCAACCAAGACTGGCAGTCTTTACCACTTCTGATAGCCGCTCGAAACCAGACAGAATCTCTTCAGATCCAAAGCGACACTCATCATTGGTCCCGACATGAGCCACCACCTACAGCTGCGTGTACCCTGTGTTCTTCATGGAATCCGGAAGGACCCGTTCCACATCTGGAATGACTCCCCTCAGTATGCACACGGAGTGCACATTGGACTTCTTCCCCTCCCTAGCAGCCATATCCCTAAGGGGCCCCATCACCCGCCTAACGTTGGAGGTCCCAACTACTAACAAACCTACCCTCTGTGAGTGTCAGGATCTAGCAGGCAGAGGGGTGAGTACAGGACAAGCAACACCATCTGCGTCAGTAGCATCCTCTGCCATAGACAGCGCTTCGAATCTGTTCGTAAGACTAGCCGGGGAGGCCTCTATTTCAGTCCCCCGGGATGTCTTACGCGGCATGAAACTCGCGCCGAGACCTCCCAATCCACCACAGAGAGATATGTCCAACACTAGCGCTGAAAAGATTCAATTTGCTGACGATGTAGCACTAACTTATCAAGCAAGAAACCTGGAAGAGTGCGAAGGAACCTTGACTACAGATTTACACATAATGGGCGACTATTTCAAGAGCTGGAGACTGAAGTCAAATCTAAGCAAAACAGAGGTAAACGCTTACCACCTAAATAACCGTGAGCCAAATCGTAAATTAAATGTGGTCTTAGAAAATGTCCCCTTAGAACATAGCCCATACCCACTTGGGGGTCATTTTAGATTGGGCAGTGACCCCCTCGCGGGCAGTGATCGGGCTGGCCACAGCAGCAGGCTGATCGGAGGGCACAACGTAGGTACGTGGCGTCTGCTGGACCCCCGCGAGCGGCCAACAAAAGCGGCGCCCATCCACCGCAGTCTCAAGCATTGCCAGAGAAGCCAACGCCGCCTGAAGCTGCGAGCGAAGAGTCGCCAACTCGGCCTGCATCCGTTCGCAGCAGTCACAGTTCCTAGCCATTCTAAAAACCCATGTATGTTCCAAATAAGTAAGACTGTTGAGATTTAAACTGTGGGAGAATACACCAAACTGTTTGACGCGAATCTAAGTATACGCACGTGGATACTAAACCGTTCCTTTGATGCGAAGCTGACTAAATATACGATCGAGGACACAAAAGTTTGGTAAACACTGAGCTTAGAAAAATATATACCAGACACTAAATTGTTCATTAACGGCGAATCAGAAAATATATACACAAGCTAATAAATCAAAATATCAAGACTGATCTGACAACTAAACGCTATTCTGAATAAATAAACACGGAGCACACGAAAGTTTGATGAACTGTAAGAGAAAGCACGCACGAAATGAAAATTAGTCGGTTCTATTAAGAAGCCGGTTAACTTACAGTGTAGAGCGCTGCTGGGCGACGTGTGTACTGGCCGGCGGTCACTGAGCAACTGAAGTGTAGTATTACCGACCGCAAGCACGATCAAAACAAAACAATGGCTGTGAGTGGCGGATTTACACAGCGGATGAATACACTGGACTGATTAGTAGAACGCGAATCTAAATAAATATAAACAGGAGCACGGAAAAGTTTGATAAACAGTGAGCTTCGAAAAACATCTACCAAACACTAAACTGTTTATTAACTGCGGATCAGAAAATATATACGCAAGTTAATAAATCAAAATATCAACACTCATCTCTGCGCCGCAGAGGATCATATAGGCAGAAGGACAAGGCCTAATAGAAATCCCTGGATAATACAGGACATATTGAAGTAAATTGATAAGAGGAGAAAACAGAAAAATTCAGCAAGTATAGCAAGCAAAAGGGAGTGCAACCGTCAGAAAAATGAGATTGACAGGAGGTGCAGACTGGCTAAGCAGGAGTGGCTAGAGGACAAATGCAGAACCGTAGAAGAATGTATAACTAGGGGAAAGATAGATACCACCTACAGGAAAATAAGAGATATTTGGAGACAAGAAAATCAGCTTTATGAATTTCAAGACCTCAGACGGAAAATCAGTACTAAGCAAAGATGGGAAAGCTGAACTGTAGAAGGAATATATAGAGGACCTATACAAAGGAAATAAACTTGAAGGCAGTATTCTAGAAATGGAAGACGAAGTGGAGAAAGATGAGATAGGAGATATGATACTGCGAGAAGAATTTGACAGAACGCTAAAGGATTTGAGTCGAAACAAGGGCCCTGGAGAAGATGATATTCCGTCTGAACTGCTGATATCGTTAGGAGAGCCCGTCATGAAAAAATTGTTCCACCTGGTGTGCCCCATTGGCATTGCTCATGCATGGTTGTCTAAATTTCCGTGCGGATTGAGTGACATCTATGAATAATGTAAGGAGTTGTATTCTTGATGGAATATACACATTCAAGGTCAGTGTTTAGGAGAACTGGGAACCAATTATAGCTACCGTTGAGTATATGTATAGTTTGCGAATATGGCGGCTGATAGCAGGAACGTTTGGTACATTTTAACACCTCACAACGTATTATGGTCATTACCTTTACCTGGTATGAACCATTGAACAGTTCACATTGTTGGAAAAGCGTAGATAATTATTGTTTGCCATTTTCGTCACACGAGAGCTACACTTACTTTTTATCGTCACATACGATATTGGTGACAGATGTGTCATCGACAGAGGAAGTAACGGAGGTTAATATTTAACGTGGTCTTTATATGTCTTCTAGAACACTTTGGCAAATGTTTGTAAATCATCGGACTCAGCTGCTTGTTCATTAGTCCCTAACTTACAAACTACTTAAACTAAGGTAAACTAACCTAAGGACAACACAAACACCCATGCCCGAGGGGGACTCGAACCCCCGACGGCAATCGACCGCGCGCACCGCAGCATGGCGCCTCAATGCTCACGGCTAATTCGCCGCGGCGAACAGTTTCGAGCACCTCCCGAGAGGAACGCTGGGCGTAATGCCATTGTGGAAAATAGTTATTACAAATAGACGACTTTCCAACATCGATTACTGTATTGAACACTTGACTATATGCATTTTAAGTGCACTCCTGAGCTCATATTCCGTCAAGATCTCGCATCGTTTTATACAGCCTGAGATGTGGAAGCTTTCTTCACAGCATAACAACAGGACTCAACTTCGACTGACTGCGGAATGGTACATTTTAATATGAATACGGCCAGTGACTTTCTGAGTGACGGGGCTGCTGAAGTCAACAGTTGCTCTACTCTCTACTGTAACTACAAAATTTAAGTCTAACAACGCTGTTGCCCAAATCACAGCGCCGTACGAGGATGGGCGCTGAAGGTCGTATATATTCATTTATTCTTCTTCTTTGCCTTTGTCCAGTATCTGCAACGTGTGCGTGGTTATTACATATATGGCATGTTAGTTTGAGAAATTTCTCATGTCCTTCCTGTCGCCAAACTATTACCTCCCGGGAGGAAATGTGTGTATCCCAATTGTCTGTGTATAGTGTTGCACATGTTAAAGTGAGGGATATAAATGTTTTCGAATGGTAAACTCAGGCGGCATTTGGAAACCAACCCGGTATTCACCTAGTGGGATGTGAGAGCCAAATGTTCAAATGTTTGTAAATCTATGGGACTTAAATACTCCGGCCATCAGTCCCTAGGATTACTGACTACTTAAAGTAAGTTAAACTAACTTAAGGACAAACACATACACCCATGGCCGAGGGAGGATTCGAACCTCCAATGGAGAGCAACCGCGCACTCCGCAGCAAGGCGTCGTACACATCAGGTGTTAGATTGTAAACGCGAACCGGAATATACTCAAGCGAAGCATTTACAAGGAGAACTTGACTAGCACGATGGTTAAACAGCAGACTAGAACCTACCCGAGATAACAGCCGTTCTACTTGTAAGGGATCATACAACTTCAAAAAGCATGAATACTAGTCAGAATCAAGGTAAGCAGTATTTACCTGATCTGTTGTAACACGAATTACGTCAGTCAACCAAACATGAATTTCGAAGCTGGATTGAACGTGTTGCGTACTTCTGTATAAACTAAAACGAACGGTACAAATTACGAGGAACAGATTTGATAAATGATTAAAAAAAGGTGCTTTGCAGTTGTATTAAATTGTCATTAAAAAGACTGCTGGTTTTCACTCAGCCAAGGCGCTGAACCGTTCCTCTGCAAAAATGTTCAAATCTTTGTAAACAAGTTGGACCAAACTGCTATAGTTATCAGTCCCTAGACTTACAAACTACTTAACCTAACTTACACTAAGGACACTACACACTCCCATGCCCGAGAGAGGACTCGAACCTCGGATGGAGAGCAACCGCGCGCTCCGCAGCAAGGCGTCGTAGAACGCTCGGCCACTCCACAGCGGCCTAAAATCCACCTTCTGGTGACCCGGCAGACGGACTGACGTCATTAGTACGACAGGCGGATTCAAACCGGGTCCGGCATACCTCCCCATCCCAGAAATTGGCCTCTCTCTCTCTCTCTCTCTCTCTCTCTCTCTCTCTCTCTCTCTCTCTCTCTCCAGCTTCAGGCTGGTGAAGGAAAAGTGGTGGACAGGGGTCGAATTCCCGAGGTGTTGCCACGATGCCTCCATCCTCCCGTCGTCGAACTGCTTACTTATATGGTTCAGGTCCTTTTACTATTATTTTTTAATTTAAAAATGTCAGGAAACAAAATATGAAAAAAAATTGAAGCCAACGTGAAGCTATTATCTTTTGCATTACAGTTCCCATGACCTTTTTTCCTTCTCCTCTTTAGTGACATTTTAATCCCAAATACGAGCGAGCATATAAAAACAAATATGGGGTAGGGTTACCAACTCATCCAACTCCTCGGCCTTTAAAGGCAAGATAGAGAATATTTGCAAAAGGAACACAATAGTATGGCTTCTTGTACCGTGTGCATTGGGCCATGGCCTTATACTGGGATAATGTTTTAGGATCCGAATTATATCCGCTCACTACTCCTCAAAATCAAAGGTTTGTATAGCTTATGGGACTTAACTACGGGGTCATCAGTCCCTAAACTTACAAACTACTTATGAACTACTTACGAACTAGGACGGCACAAATATCCATGCCCGAGGGGGGATTCGAACCCCCGACCGTGGTGGCCGTGCAGACCGTGACTGGAGCGCCTCAGTCCCCTCGGCCACCGCGGCCGGCTCATTACTCCTCAGAATGGTATTCTTCGTTCTACGGATTGTCGCCCGAAATAATGGCCTCCGTCGCTCGGAATAGAAAAGCCAGTTGTCGACGAAACCAACTGAAATGTCTATTTATGCAGGAAATCAACTTACGATATAATGTTCTGTTTCATGGCAACGAGTACAACGGTCTGTCGCAATGAGGCCAATACAAAAGTGTCGAACGTTGGTAGGAACAAAGTTGTTAACGACTCGGTACCATGAGGACGCCACTTCCATTGGGAAAATAGGAAGACTAACGTTGGACCAAACAATTTTCCAGTCCTTTTCTGGTCACAAAGATTCCGAAGACAAAAGACAGTGAGGGAACGGCTAAAGACGCAACAGCATTTTTATAGGGCGGTTCGATTGGGAAATAACGCCCTCTCCTAAATAACTGACCTCAAGAAGGAATTCCTTAATATGCTTTAATTTGTAACTAATCATGCTAATATCGGATAGGTTTGTTTATCTCGCTTATTGCAGACAGTCAAAGTCGAGCTGTAAGTGGCCAAGGGTCTCTAAGACATTTTAGAACAGTGCGTCAAACGTATAATGTAGAAGAGTTACTTAACCTTAATGTTAGGAAGGCCCAACCGTCCCAGCAGACTGGAAAGCACCATAACGCTATAACGCAAGCGAAACATACATTTGCACCACATAAACCTGCCAGATAAACTTTAGAATTGGTGGGACATAAGTTTCCAAGACCCGAAGCTTGTGAAGGACTGAGAGTGAATGATGTTTGTGTTCAATGATTGCTCCCTGAATCTTATCCATGACGGACTTACAATTGATCACAGCTATTCTCAGCGGACAACTATCAGTTCTGACATCTAACTATCGCTGGCAGGGTGCCTGCAAGGAGACTGGAATCGTAATTGTGTCAAATCTTCGAAAATTGAGTAATCGATTTAAAATGGAAAAAAGTATCCAAAACTTGTTTGAACACAGATATGTCATCGTGAGTACAAAATGGTACCATAACGTCGTCTGTACACGCGCGGACGGTAAATCTTACGCCCAACACCAGTCATCTATAGATCGCAGCAAGGATTCCATAAATAAGTATGAAAAATGATATAAATAACGGATTACTTTGCGAGACACCCCAACACACCTGTATGGGGGATGTAAGACGACTATTCACCTCACTGGATGCCTGAACACTGATAATTAGAGAGGTAAACATCAGACGTGCAGCATCATTAAAATGAACAGTCATCAACACTCGTATCAGATACTCATAATTAATGCATTCGAACGCCTAATGGACTTCAGTAAACAGGAAAGCGACTGTCACGGGGATGGTGAAACAATAGAGATAAGATCACGACATTCAGCGACGGAAGTCAGGATAGTTCGACATAGAAGACAACTTTGATGGCTCCCAACTATGGTCACCAGCTAGGCCGATAGTCGGCTGTTTACTATTTTTATAATCATATTTAAGAAGAGTTATCGGTCTGACTTGATCCACACGTAAACGTCCCGTCTTTTGGGTATCAACACAATTTTAACGACTTTAAAGGAGGGCGGAATGTGGCCCTTGTGCACTATTTCATCCACCATTGAAGTTATCGTATCTCCTATCAAATACCAAAAGCGAACATAAAATTGTTTCGGAAGACCATCTAAGCCAAGCTATATGCGGGAGGGAGAGCGAGCTATATTATCAAAAATATCAGCACGATCGGATACTGAGATACTCTAGAAGGGGCATTCCGAGCACTATCGTAAGGATCGGGAAGAACAGCATAAAAAAATTCCCGAATCCACCCTATTTCAGCCACTTTTACAGCTCTAAAGCGCATGAGTGCAGATCGAAGCCGCGTTTTAGCTATGGTACTCCACGATTCGACAATTGAGGGATATTGCGATTGGGTACGGATTGTCCGCTGCCAGCTATCAGCGATAACAATGTCAAGAGTGTTTAACTTCCATAGAGGGTGTCAAAGATGTACCCACTGCGGGACGTAGTTAAAAGTCATTGAGACCGCAAAGGGTCAGTGAAACTGGCAGGAATAACATCAATTGACATTATCTGACCACATATTGGGGCAGATAAAAACGATCCAACCGTCAACTAGACGTGCTGTAACATACGTGAACAACAACAGTGCAGGATATCAGCAAATACAAGCATCCTGGAGCTGCAGTGACGACAGCATATCATTTTGTTCGCGATAATGATTATAATTGATAGTCTGATCTATAGGACGTAACACCCAGTTGGAAATCATCCCTAGAAACATTTTGAGCTGATTCCGTTGGGGCAAATCAATGGTATGCTCCTTATAGAACCGCGCGTCGTCAGCCGAACGACTGGATCCAGATAGAGCATAAATAAAAATTAAGGCGAGATCCTAAAACAGGAAGGAAAAACACTTCAAATAATAATTCTCGTAAGCATACGAAATGAGCCTGGGAATCATAAATAAACTGGCGGCAAGCCGTAATAGTGAGGGTCGAGCGAAGCATTAACAAGGAGAACTTGACTAGCACGACGGTTAAACAGCAGACTAGAACTTACACGAGAGAACAGACGTTCTACTTGCAAGGGATCATACAACTTCACAAAGCATGCATGCTAGTCAGAATCAAGGTAAGCAGTATTTACCTGATCTGTTTTAACACGAATTACGTCAGCCAACCAAACATGAATTTCTAAGAAGCTGGCTTGAACGTGATGCGTATTTCTGTATAAACAAAACGAACGGTTAAAATTACGAGGAACAGATTTGATAAATGATTAAAAAAGGTCGTTTGCAGTTGTATTAAATTGTTATTAAAAATACTGCTGGTTTTCGCTCACCCAAGGCGCTGCACCGTTCCTCTGCGAAACTGTTCAAATCTTAAAAGTCGACCACTGTAAGTAACAACAGCCTTGTATTATCACTAAAATTAGTAAATGAGGTCCGTGTGAATTACTGGTTACTCCATGCCATAAAGCCTTGTTCCCTGGCCCAACTGAGAACTGACATGTTTCAAGATACTTCAATAACAGGAAGTTAATACTGCAGTGGTCAATATACCTGGCAGCTCACACGTTATTACACACAAACTTTAATAAGCAAGCCACCACAATTAAAGTTATCTTAGAAAGGTGGCTAAGAAAACATTTATGGCGTAATGAAATTTAGACATAAAAATTGCATCTGAGCTAGTTCTCAGCACTTGTGAAGAACAATATTAAATAAAAGAGGGAAGGTGCTCTAAAACTACAATTTATAGGCATCTTACGGATTATGCTGAACTTAAACTTGTTTATTCAGATAGAAAACAAGAAAAATGGGGAACCAATTTTGTTAACACAATGAAAATGCATCTCTTACATGGATTAATGCGGACGGTTCCCAGCCTAAATTATACATGATTTAACGCTACTTGGGGGAAGGATTCACAAGCAATACTCATTCACTCACACACACACGCAATACCACAGCGAAACTCACCAAAATCAGCGTGCTGAGACGAGGCAGAAGCAGGCGCCGCTATCGTAGGCGAAATTCAGCAAGTCGGGGGTAGCACAAAACACAATATACAATAACACTTTGAAGCTGGTTGTGGTCTGTCGTGCTTGTTTCGAGATGGTGCGCGTGTATGGCCAAGTTAAATTACATCGGAATTGGACCGAAAGCAAACACGTTAACGGCGACACACGGCTACGTTACGTGAACGCACTCCACTGAAGGTGAAGTGGATTAAAATCGGATTCATTATACAAAATCACGGTGGATTCTTACGTTGCAGTCCTTCAGAAATCGATCTAGGTACTGCTTTTTATATGAGAAGTGCCGTGAATTCAGGCGACTAGCCGTGAACCCCGGAAGTCGGAACTCGGACTCACGTGGTTCCGAAAATCGGTAAAATTGAATAAATTCAGTTTCCGAAAAATAAAGAAAATTAACTACTGCACATAACCCATAAAAATGCTTAGAATTATATAAGGAAGCGAATGAAATAGAGCTCCACGCGATAGGGGGCGATTACAGAGACGGATGAAGTCTCGTCTCAGAAAAACCACAAAAATGAAAATTACAAAGTTGGAAAAACAAAATAAGAATTTCGGCATGCAACCCATAGAAATGTTTAGAATTACATAAGGAAGCTATTGAAGGAGGTTGTACAAGGCTCAGAGGGAATTACTGACACACAGAGAGTTCGTACTACAAGTTGGAGAAGAAACAGCAACATTAAAATAGGCGGGGAGAGAAGATCGCGAAATATTAGTGGAAATCAGAAGGATACCCGCATAGTTACTTGCCTGATGGGCATGGAACAAACAGGAGTGGAAGCTGAAGGCTTTGTTCTACGAACCAACCATGTGGAACACATATCACTCACAGAAGGAAAGGATGAGAAGATTTTTACATGCACTGAACAAAAATGAACATATCACCTATTAGAAATCGGGCCTCACTAAGCTAGAAAGTATTTACACAGAGCTCATACACCGCCACATGATTACAAAACGCTTTAACATACCAGGCCGTTATCAAACTACAACTAGAATCACACACACTGCGTTTATCTATTGGAAATCACTGAATTGAAAAACGAGAACACTTTTCCTCACACGATCGGAGAAAATATTCCAAAAAAATGATACTAAGTTCACGAATCTAAGTTAAACGTGCTAGTCAATGAAACGCTACCATCTCCAGAAACAAGAGCAGAACCAACCTTACCTCACCAGACGGTCAGCCCAGAATGATCAGACCGAGCGGCCACCGAACACGGGAAGCAACCGGAAGCTGGAAAATCCAAGAAACAGCGGTGGTGGGGACAGACAGAGAGAGACTCGCGTTAAAGAAGGCTCGCTGACTGGACTGTAACCAAAGGGTGTAGAAACCTCTTTGGTAGTATCAGCAGCTATCGATACTGAGCCAGAGAGAAAGATGCAAAGTGAGCTATCACATCACACATTTAGACAGCCATAGATTCTTGCATCCACTTAAAGGTAAAACAACTGCACATTCTCAAAGGGACAGTGGCGTAGCGGAGAAGCCGTACTTATGCCACATTAATTAATATAACACTAAATTATTAACATAACAAAATAAGAAGAACCTAGCAGTATTAACCAATATTTTAACACAGGAAATAAAAAATGCTATTCCTCAAGCCTTGAAAAGAGTGGGGTTCAAGTTTTAACAAAATGATAATCTAGCAACATTAAATAAATTATAACTTTACAGAAATATACAAAAAAATATGGAAGACGACAGACGGTCGTCTTTCATCACCCCTTCGTTAATTGAAAATTTTGATGTCGACTAAGGTAATTATATTACATCATATACAGCAAACTTTTCAAAACTAACACGTGGTTGCCTTATGGACGACATAGACAGCTGCGGCACGTCACACAAAAACAGCAAATACAACAACACAAAAAATACACATTGAAAAATAATGATTGCCATAAAACTAAAACAATGGAGATGCAGATGTGGCTGGTAAGACCACGGCATCGCGACAACATGTATAACAATGCAAAATCTACAAGGAAACATAGATAAATAAATCATAAATATAAAATATGCATGAGATTTAAACACACAAAAAAAGATCACAATTTTGAATGTGTCCTCTTATGCTAAAACAGTTCAATTAAAAAATGGATAAAAAGTTTTTAAAATCACTCCAAATTAGGAAAAACGGTATTTTCATATTTATGACAGATTTTTTTAAAGTTGCTGAGGGCGAACAGGCTCGCTACAGAGAAAGGGCCTCATAGCAGGTGAATCGTATTTTGCACTCTCAGACAGTTCACTGTTTCTACCACTCACACCACTTTTCAACCTGATGCTGTCCTTCACATTGTCGTCCACTCAACACTGGTTTTTAAGTCAATAAACACTATTCTCATTAGTTTGAACCGTCGCATAGGGTCTTTGAAGAGGGAGGGAGACAATCTTCTAGAAGGTACTGGGGGGATGCTACAACCCGCACACATAAGAAGATACTTTTACATGCACTTCCTCAGCTATTCAACTGCATCCGACGTGAGTAGGAGGGTGTGGTTAGTGCACCTGTCTGCAAGGCCTGGTGTCCCTTGTACTCGTGACAGGCGGCCTGACAGGTGCGGGGCGTGGGTGAGAGGCTCGCCACCGGAAGAGATTAATGGACCAGCGACCGGGATCTGGACAGCTACCACACGGCTACTCCGGCGCGGCATTCCTCTGCGCCTCAGCCAAAGTTTTTGTTTCCGCCTTGGCCTCATTTTATTTGATGACGGACGTGTTCTATACCATTACTTCTTTAAAAGAGAGAAATTTAAGAAATCGGGGTATATTTTAATTATTATGATCTCTTGAATAACGTTTTAAAATCCTTAAACCTGATGATGTGACTACAGTCAGTACAGGTGTAGCGGACCTTTTTTTAATCAACATGATGTTTTAACTATTGATGTCCATCTTCCAAACGTTTGTGTTCAAGACTTGACAGATCCGACGGACACTATGGTGCGGGCAGGAATCGACGCTGTCAAGTGTAAAACAACAATAATTTCCGACAGGCACGAGCGATTAGTCTTCGCCACGCCAGATGCACACAATACACAAATGTCCAAATGTTTGTAAGACTATGGGACCAAACTACTCTGGTCATCAGTCCCTAGACTTACCAACTACAGGGTGTCCAGAAAAGGGCTCCCCGATTTCAAAATTAAATATCTCGAAAACAAAGATCGATAGAGGAATGCAGTAAACGGTATGTTTATTGTGAAAGCTGTCAGAAGTTTATACAGCAGTTTGAAATAATAGTTACAAAAGCAGATGGCGCTGTACGCTATACACCTCATATCGGCATACATAAGTGAAATAATCGTATGAAAACACTCTTTGCAAACAATCACATCACAATGTTTTCAAAATGTTCACCATTGGCACTACAGAGGTGGCGCAAACGAAGAATGAAATTCGCCATCACATTTCGTAGTGTCTCAACCCAAATGGATTCACATGCCACAGAGATCGCCGGTTCAAGCTCGTCCAGCGTGGCGGGATGCTTCGGGTAGACCATGTCTTTCACTGTGCCCCACAAAAAAAAGTCACAGGGAGTCAAATCCGGTGAATATGGAGGCCAATCCATGCCTGCACCAGTAAATTTGGGATATTCAAAAGCAATGACTCGATTCCCGAAGTTTTCCTCAAGAAAGCGAAACACTTGTTCGGTTCGATGTGGTCAGGCTCCATCTTCCATAAACCATTCAGTATCTGGTCGATCCTCTAACGCTTGCTGTGTGGCGACAAATTGTTCCAAAATTGCAACATAACGTGCACCAGTGACCGTTTCTCGAATGAAAAAAGGGCCAATAACGCCTCTGCTGCATACTGCAGCCCACACAGTAACTTTAGGAGAATACAGGGGTTTCGGTTCACACCAATATGGCTTTTCGAAACTCCAAAATAGCCAGTTCTGCTTATTCACGTATCCATTCAGTTGGAAGTGTGCTTCATCTGTAAACCAGATGCAGCCAACATCAAACCCTTCACTATCAATCATTGCGAGCATCTGATTAGCAAAGGCAACCCTTTGTTGCACAGCTCGTACGGGTATGGCCCTGCCGCGGTGGAGAAGCCGAGCGGTCTAAAGCGTCTCGCTGCGGAGCGCACGGTTGCTCGCCGTGGAGGTTCGAGTCCTCCCTGGGGCGTGTGTGTGTGTGTGTGTGTTGTCCTTAGGCTAGTTTACCTAGGTTTAAGTAGTTTGTAAGCTACGGACTGAGGACCACGCAGTTTGGTCCGATAGATTTACAAACAAACCTTTTTGGTATGGCCTGGTGCGTTTGAATTTTGAATGGAAACATGTGTAAGCTCTTTCTCAGTATTTTCTGCGTGCTGGAACGCTTCAAACCAGTCTCAGATGCAATTCTACGGACGGATGACATTGGATTTCACTGATTAATTCCAGAAACTGTGGCGATATTTTCAGGCGTAACTGCGGTTTGCTTGCGGCCAACATGCCCCACTAGATCATCAGTTACGCTGCCTGTTCGTTGAAATTTTGCGAAGAGCGTACGAATGGTTTTCGCATCGGCTCCTTTTGGAACATTAAATCGTGCTTGAAAACTTCGCCTTGTTGCCGGAGGAGTCTCTTCTAACCTGTGGTAGGTACTCTAGCACCAGAAAAACGCGTCGTTCAATGGAGTACATGGTTTTAATCTCTTCCTTCGGTACGCTAACCTTTCACGTTTCAATAGTGGAACTGATCGCTCTGGCTTCGGATCACTATACTAGGCATTACGTATGGCGATTACAGCGACATCTATTGATAGCTTTTGTAACTATTATTTCAAACTGCTGTATAAACTTCTTACAGCTTTCACAATAAACATACCGTTTACTGCATTCCTCTATCGATCTTTGTTTTTGAGATATTTCATTTTGAAATCAGGGAGTCCTTTTCTGGGCACCCTGTACTTAAACTAACGTAAACTATCCTAAGGAAACACACACACACACACACACACACACACACACACACACACACGCCCGAGGAAGGACTCTAACCTCCGGCAGGAAGAGCCTCGCAATCCCTGACAAGACCCCTTGAACCAATTGGCCACACACTACACGCGGCAAATATTGTACGTTCGACAGCGCTGCGGTACAGAGGGAAGTAAAGATAATACATAAACTTAGCCAAAAAAATAGGATTATAATTAACTATATATTTCTATGTCATTTTCTGAGATAAAAGAATTATGGTCATCTTTCTGATATGTAAAATGAAGTTTAAAAAATTTAAATACTGACGTAAAGTGCACCAGGTTCTTATCGATACTTTCAGAGATCCTATACATATTATAAATGCGAAAGTATGTATGTTTGTTACCGCATCACGCTAAAACTACAGCACTGATTTAGATGAAATTTCATATAGAGATTTCTTATGTATTGGATTAGGACATAGGCTAATTTTCAAAATGTTTATTACAAGTTATTTATTTGAAATATATCCATAGAAATACGTAACGGTTGTAAGAAGCTTCTAATACTGCAGCAGAAATGCTCTGTAGGGTATGACATGTTTAGTCGCGAGGGCTAACGCGGCACGTTATAACTATCCGTTGTTTGGGCAATGGTTCGTGTCTTGCTATAGTGAAATTTTTTTCTTTGTTATTTTTATCTTTTTTACTTTCGAATATACAAAAAGATTCTTGGATACTGCCAAAACGGCTTAACTGATATATAATTACATACACAAGAAATCTGAATGTTGGCGTTTATGCCGCATTCATTTTCATTTGTTGTAACAAATGAAGGAAGTATGTATATAAATTGAAGACTTTAAATAAAATATGCTCTAAGTACCATGGCAAGAAAAAACATTGACGTTTTGTGTAGAATGGGATCTCACGTATAAATAGCGTACGTAAACTGCAACGAAAGTAGTAGCAAATGCACTCAACAGATGGCAGGCGGTACGCTGCAGTTACAATATGAAACGTTGTGTGTTCCGGCCAACTGCAACGATATATATTAATGCGAATGTCTGTTCGGTGTACGCTTATCACGTCCGAACGACAAGACGCAGAGACTTAAATATTTGTACCGTTACTAATTCATACCTGATGAAGGTTCTAGCCACGGTTTTATAGCCATCTGATAAATATTTAGCAATTTGAAGAATATAACGTGAAATGCGGAACAAGAATTACTCTTTGAAAATTATATTTACTCTTTGAAAATGGTTTTATTGGTTTCATTGTTGCTTGAGGGTTGATAATGATAAAAGGGTGGAGTATATTGGGATGGAAAGTTATCGGTGCATATAAAATTCTACGTGTGTGTGTGTGTGTGTGTTAACATTTCGCTCTGCAGCAAAAACTATAGAACGCAAACGAATGGTGTAGGTAATTGTTGCCCGAAGTCTCCCGTTGTACATCATACCAGTTCCATGCCGATAGCTATAAGGGGGTGGAAGATATGGTGGTTGAAAGTCGTCAAATTATTTAAAAAAATCGGACTGAAGGCCAGCGATGACGTTTGCGACTCTACAGCAAGAAGGTTACATACAGCGAAACGTGATGCCACAGACCATATATTTGGTCTATGTGTGCTGCAATTTCTTCAGCTCTTTCTCTGTAAGGATAAGCGTACGAATAAGGAAATATAAGAATAAATAAATAAAGCAGTAAAAAATAAATTTCTTTTAATACATCTCTTTAAAAAAATCGATTTAACTTTTCGCGCATTACATCAAGTGATCGATCTGTGATATTATTACAATCATTATTGTTGAATTTCGTGATCGGATTCTTCGAAACGAGTGCATTTTTACCTGTGATTGGCTCTACACTACTTACGTTCCTGATAAATAGATAATCAACCAACACGCGAGCAGAGCCGCGGGTTTCAGCTAGTATTCTATAAGTGGTTCTGTAGTGTTGTATGCAAATTTACTGGCGGAGCCTTAGGTATTTAAGAGCAGTAAACCAGGATTGGAGCCTTAGCTATTTAAGAGCAGTAAACCAGTAAATTTATGTATGTAGTATTTTCATTGGCCACCAAAGATGGGTGGAGCTGGCAAAGGGGTGGAGTCTTAACTATTTAAGAGGAGTAAACCTTGCTCCAGCCAGCAGTGACGCACTGGAAGGCTCCGAAGGACCTGCCCAGCTCCACGACATCAATGGGTATAACATCGTTTTATTTTCTTTTCTTTATTAACTTAGGTCAATGTTGACACTAATATATATTGCTTAAAGTCCTCTAAACGTAACGGGAGAAGTGTTAAGGCTGTACTTCTCTTCGCATTCTCTCACTCTTTATTTAGCTCCCGAAATTTCATCCTTACAATCACAAATAATTATAGCTTTTCATCTACTTCTGTTATAACAAGACGTTCAACACCATTATGTACATTCACATTTTTTCATTCAAATCTATCATTTATGTCTTCTCTCTGTTCTTGCATAGAAGTAAAATTATTATTTACGCTGTAAATTACTGTTTTAATCTCGTTAATAGTGTTGTTCAAAGCAACTACTTTACTTTCGACTTTTTTGACCTATATTTCAATTTCAGCGTTTTGGGACTTAATTTGAACATTAACGTTACCAGTCCGTGTATCAATTTGAGTGTTGATATTACCAATATAACCATTCTGTATTTTAAATGCTTTATTAATTTCATTAGTCAACATTTTAAATTGGTCACTAATATTTAACGGCCTCTCAGTATCCTGTTTTGATAAATTTTCGAGTTCTGATTCCAATTATACTGTTTCATCCGGCTACTTCTACATTTGTGAAGGGCTGACAGACGTATTGACTATTTCCATATCCACTATCTTCAATATAACTTTCTCCACGATTCACAACCTTAGGTTTCTGTGATGTTTGCAACGGGTGAAACATTTTAATATGGTCGTCAACCTGTGCATGACAGTCTATGCGTAACTGATCCTATTCCTTCTATTCGTTATGCTGTATGTACGGTTGTATTCTGCCGTCAGTGTCACCTGTTGAGGCACTTTGGCAACTGCAATCTGATGTCCCGTAACTGCTCCTGCTGTTTTTCTTGTTTTTATCAGTGTTTCTGATCATTTTTAAAATCACTGATTACAGACACTTTCACCAGTACAGTATCACTAGCAGCACTCTCTCCGTCTTAAAACTATTACGAATTCGCGAAGCAGGGTTTTCAGTTCCTAAACGATGTTTGTTTTTAGGTTAGTAGCTGTCAAAATTTCAATGTTCGATAATTAGAAATTTACTGAAAGTCCTGCCACGACAGGCACCACGTATAAACGTTACCGTTTCATTTGCTCTATTCGCAAACAGAACAGTGCATAATTAAACTATTCACTATAAAGGGGAAAATCCCTAAAGGTTACGCTCAGTGAGGATTTGTAATGTTTTTACTCTGAGTGTGTGTGTCCTAACAGATGAGGAATCGTTAAAAACTTCAGTTGTCTCAGACTTAGCTTTGAGACAGAGCAAGTGACAAGCCGTATAATGCAACTTTTGTGTTTGGAAAATAATCCTTAATCAGCTTAGGAAAAAAACGGTCGCCAGGAAAATTAGGCAAATAGTACCAATACTTAATGTGAATTATTTTACACTTCTGCAAGAATGATTCTACTGGGCGCTTCATTATTCAAAGTATAATTTTGTGTATACATACACAAGCAAGAAATACAGTGAACACAATGAGTTTACCATTTATAAAATAGGGCGATAATTGTCTTGTATGTACTAGAATACTGTACTCTCTCACACTAATCTGTACTAATTTCAGTGTGGTACAGGTAGAAACTATTCACAGCACACAGATTCAAATTTTCTTATTAATGAACTCGATATTACAGATTTTGATGGCAGACGAATGCAGTAAGATTTTACGATGTAGCAATGTTTTAGAATACTAAACAGTAGTATTTGTAAAATAACCTACTGAAAATAAATCCTGTACTACAGCTTCTGGTGTAGTAACGTAGTGTTTTAGAAATAAAATGAACATTTAGTACTTTACCACTGAAAAACTAAATCTAATGTTCTCATATATTTCAGTAATGTGAAGTACCCTGAATCTGACTACTCACTTTTTAAGCTTACACAACAATTTTATAAGCTATTGACCCCTAATCAGTGCAAGTAAGTTTACTTGTGTCAAAATAAAACACGCTTCACAATCTACTGCATTTCAAAAAAATGTTCAAATGTTTGTATAGTCTATGGGACTTAACTACGGGGTCATCAGTCCCTAAACTTACAAACTACTTATGAACTACTTACGAACTAGGACGGCACAAATATCCATGCCCGAAGGGGGTGGGTGGGTGGTGGTGGACATGAGGGACCAAACAACGAGGTCATCAGTCCCTTCAACCTCAAATTGAATACGCCATGGAACTCGACAAAAAATAGGTGAAAGCCAAAAGACCATTACACTAGGAAGTAAAATCGACTCGTCAACAAGACTAAGACCAACCCAGGGCAGCAAATGCTACAGTGTCCGAACCCACAGCTCTGGAGCGACCTCTAGCCTTAACCACAAGGTACTAATGGCACAGTGGTCAACGTATCATAGCTCCAGAGCAGGGAGAAATAAAACTGCATTAAAATGTAAAAGAGTGGGGGGGGGGCTGATGGGGATAAGGCTCTAAACCCCACAATCAGCCAAGAATCACAAACCCACTCACCCCGAACAAGCGAGTCCTAGAGCTGACAATAAAATCTACTTTCACGGAGGAAGGCAAGGACGCGATCAACCATCCGTGGGTCATCCGCCAAAACTGAAGGCAATGCAGGCGGTAGGCCATAGTCGCCACGGAGTGTGGAATGGAGAGGACATTCAGTCAGAATATGAGACACGGATTGTACGGCTCCACAATCACAATGTGGTGGATTGTCATTTCGTAAAAGAAATCCATGGGTCAGCCTGCAGTGTCCAAGACGGAGGCGACAGAGGACAATTGATTCTATCCGGGAAGGGCCTAAAGATGAACTCCAAGCTGCAGTCGTATCCTTGATGGTGCGGAGTTTATTGGAAGGGGCAGTAGCTTTCCAACTGCTATCCCATGAGGAGTGAAGCAAAGATCTGATCTGCACCCGCAGATCCGCACCCGGAATTTGAAAGGGAGACGGGCAGCGAGTAATTGCCGATCTAGCCAACTGGTCAGCTACTTCATTCCCTGTAATACCAACATGGCTTGGCACCCAGAGAAAGGTAACTGAGCAGGCAGCACGATGAAGGTCAGCAAGGAGTTCATGGATGGAAATAACTAAAGGATGGGAGGGGAAACAACGATCAATGGCCTGCAGACTGCTCATGGAGTAAGCACAGATTAAACCACGTTCCACGGCAGAACGTTTAATAAAACAGAGGGTTCTATAAATCGCCATCAGCTCTGCCGTAAACACACTGCATGCCTCTGGCAGAGAATGGCATTCCGCCCCAACAGGAGACGTAAAAGCATATCCGGAGTGGCCCGCTGTTTTCGAGCCATCAGTGTAGAAGATAGAGGCTCCCTGAAACTCTTCTAGTACTGGGCGCACCAAACGCCGAAAGACCATGGGGGAAATTAAAGCTTTTGGGCCCTGGAAGAGATCCGTCCGAATTAGTGGTCGCGGCACCATCCACGGAGGTGTGCGTGCAGTAAAATGGGGGGCGCAATCTAGCGAAGGGAAATGGAAATCCCGGCAAAGAGAGGCAAGCCGCAGTCCGACGGGAAGGCCCGCCCGCGGCCGGGTATCAGGGGGTCGAAGCCCTTCATATGCAAAAAGAACCTGGTAAGCGGGATGAGCAGGATATTGCCGGATGGCGATGGCATAAGACGCCAGAAGCTGATGCCGCCTGACCTGAAGAGGGCAGATTCCCGCCTCAACAAGGAGACTGTCGACCGGGCTAGTCGGGAATGCACCTGTAGCCAAGCGGACACCATAATGGTGAACCGGGTCTAATAATTTCAGGGCAGAAGGAGCTGCCGAGCCATAAACTTGACACCCATAGTCCAATCGGGACAAGATTAGAGCCCGATAGATACGGAGGATAGTTGTTCGGTCTGCACCCCAAGATGAATGAGCAAGGAAACGTAGGGCATTGAGTTTCCTCATACAACTAATCTTTAGGTGGCGAATATGGGGCACCCAAGTCAATTTTTTGTCAAAGAGAAGACCCAGGAAACGATGCTGTGCTACAACTTCCAGGCGCTGATTACCCAAGAACAGTTCTGGATCAGGGTGAACTGTAGTACGACGACAAAAGTGCACCACCCTCGTTTTTGATGAGGAAAACTGGAAACCATGGGACGTAGCCCACACTGAAGCCCGCCGAATGGCGCTCTGGAGCTGACGTTCAGTAGAGGCTAATGAGTAGGAGCTGTACCATATGCAAAAGTCGTCGACATACAATGCCGGGGTTACCAGTGACCCAACAGAGCTCACCAACCCATTGATGGCGATTAGAAAAAGTGTAACACTCAACACTGAGCCCTGGGGGACACCGATCTCCTGTATCCGAGGGGAGCTAAAGGAAGAGCCAACTCTGACACGGAACAGGCGGTGGGATAAAAACTGACGGATAAAAATTGGTAAGGAGCCTCTGAGGCCCCAGTCATGAAGAGAACGTAAAATATGATGACGCCAAGCAGTGCCGTACGCCTTATGCAGATCGAAGAAGACTGCTACCAGATGATGTCTTTTAGAGAAGGCCTGTCTGATCGCAGTCTCCAGTCGAAGTAAATGGTCAATAGGGGATCGTCCCTCCCGGAACCCACACTGGTAAGGTGAGAGAAGTCCCCGGGATTCAAGAACCCAGCATAATCTGCGGGCTACCATCCGCTCAAGTAGTTTACAGGGGACACTTGTCAGGCTTATTGGTCGATAACTGTCCAGCGCCGACGGGTCCTTGCCAGGCTTGAGGGCAGGGACCACAATACTCTCCCTCCACTGGGAGGGGAACACCCCTTGAAGCCAAATACGGTTAAAAACTTTTAGGAGAAATTGTCGTTGTGAGGGGTTAAGGTGTTTCAGCAATTGATTATGGATATCATCAGGGCCAGGTGCTGAATCACGAGAAGAGGAGAGGGCCAGCGACAGCTCCCAGTCAGTAAAAGGTTCGTTATATGGTTCCACCTGGTGAGAAGTAAAGCCTAATTTGAAGGTTTCGGCCTGGTGTTTCTGAAGGAGAAAGGTCGCCGGATATGAAGTTGTCGCCGAGACATTGGTGAAGTGAGTTGCAAGATGTTCTGCAACAACAGATGGCTCCGTGCAGACCCCATCAGGCAGGGCAAGACCAGGGACGGAAGACGGCCGCCAGCTACCTTGGATAGATCGGAGCATAGCCCACACTCTTGTCAAAGGGACAGAAGAACCCAACGAGGAGACAAAATGCTCCCAGCATGTCCGCTTACTTTGTTTGATTAAGTAACGAGCTCTGGCACGCAGACGTTTGAAATTTATTAGACCAGCGAGCGATGGGTGGCGCTTAAGATGTTGCAAGGCCCTTCGGCGCTCGCGAATGGCTGCGGCAACAGTTGCATTCCAGCAAGGGAAAGGCCGGCGAGAAGGAGGGCCTGTCGACCGGGGAACAGCGGCGTTGGCAGCTTGGGTGATCATGTTGGTCATTTGGCTTATAATATCATCTATACAGCCTGAGGGGGAAGATGGGAACACAACCTGGGATGTATATAGCGGCCAATTAGCACGACGGAATACCCAGCGGGGTACCCTGGCTCGTGGTAGGCGTGAGGGAAGTGAAAGGATCAACGGAAAGTGGTCGCTATCGCAGAGGTCGTCATACGCCGACCAGTGAAATAAAGGAAGGAGAGAAGGAGAAGTGACAGAGAGGTCTATGGCAGAAAAGGTGCCGTGAGCGGCACTAAAATGAGTTGGGGAACCATCGTTGAGAAGGCTCAGATTGTGGTCAGCAAGAAACTGGTCTATGAGGCGGCCCCGGCTAGATGTATAAGCACTGCCCCACAAAGGATGGTGGGCATTGAAGTCCCCAAGGATGAAGTAAGGAGGGGGGAGTTGTTGAAGGAGGGCCACTAGGGACGTGAGAGTAGGTGGCCTGTCAGGTGGAAGGTAGAGGTTGCAAATGGTCAATGGAGTGTCCAAGTGAACCCGGACAGCAACCACTTCCAATGGAGTTTGGAGAGGAATCCAGGTACTGACAATATCTGTCCGGACCAAAGTACAAACCCCACCAGACGCCTGGAGGGGACCAACCCGGTTCCGACAAAAAGCACGGAACCCACGGAGGGTCGGTGAATGTGCATCCATAAACCTCGATTCCTGCAGGACGACACAGGCCGCAGAAGAGAGAGAGATTAGCTGTTTAATCTCCAAGAGGTGACGGTAGTAACCATTACAGTTCCATTGGATGATCACATCACATCTAGGCGGGAAGCGAATGGCATAACGTCTGTCACGCTGCTTTGTCAGCGTCCGTCACCAAAGAAGAAGGGACAACATCCATAAATGGCTGATCAGCCTCGGGCTCAATGGGATGAGCGAGTTGCGAAAGCACAGTCGGCACCTCCAGTGGTACCGGAGGGGCTTTATCTTGTAACTTTGGTTTCTTCTTCTTCTTCTCCTTCTCCTTCTCTTTCTCTTTCTCCTTCTCCTTCTCCTTCTCTCGTGTGGGACGGGCAGGACCCACCCCAGAGAGAGGACTTTTGTCAGTTAGGTCTGGTACTGACGAGGATCGGGCGACCTTTGAACTCACTGACTGGGAGTCCGATGGCCGGCTGGAGGTCGAAGATCTCCGATCTGGGGAACGCCGGGACGGAAGGCCCTGAGATAGGGCACTGTCACCGGCAGGCGACGGAGAAGGGGTGCACTTCTCCGGCTGGGAAGGGGTGGGACACAAAGGGAGGGCTACAGGAGCTACAGGAGAGGGAGATGTGAGGGAGGGGTGTGGACGGTGTGTAGGGGGGAGATGGGAGTGGGAAGGGGAGGGTGAAAGGCTAGACGATAACGTCGTAGCGAAGGTCGTCGCCATTTGCACGGGATGCAGACGTTCATATTTGCTGCGGGCCTCAGGGTACGTCAAACGCTCCAGGGATTTGTACTCTTGTATCTTCTTTTCTTTTTTGAACATAGGGCAATCTGGCGACCGTGAAGAGTGGTGTTGTTGACAGTTGACGCACACCGGCGGAGGAACACAGGGGCTCCCCTCATGTAGTGGGCGTCCACAATCACCGCATACTGGGACTGCTGTACAGCGAGAGGACATATGACCAAACCTCATACATCGAAAACACCGCATGGGAGGTGGAATGTAAGGCTTCACTTCACATCGATATATCATGATCTTGACCTTCTCTGGGAGTGTGTCCCCCTCGAAGGCCAAGATAAAGGCCCCAGTATCGACGCGGTTATCTTTAGGTCCCCTCTGAACGTGGCGAACAAAATGTACACCACGCCGCTCGAGATAGGCCCTAAGCTCATCATCAGTTTGAAGGAGGAGGTCCCGGTGGAATATCACACCCTGTACCATATTCAAGGATTTGTGCGGGACAATTGTGACTGGAATGTCGCCAAGGGTGTTGCAGGCGAGCAAAGCTTCAGACTGGGCTTCCAAGACTGTTTTAATGAGTAATGAACCAGATCTAAGCTTACCCATAGATTCCACTTCACCAAACTTGTCCTCTATGGTCTCGACAAAGAACAGAGGTTTGGTGGAAGTGAAAGTCCCTCCATCAGTCCTTGAGCAAACGAGATAGCGAGGAAAGGGTTTTGCTCCTAACCGGCGAGCCTGGCCTTCCTCCCAAGGGGTAGCAAGGGAGGGAAACATCCTCTTATCCGCAGTAACAGCATTAAACGATCTCTTCCTGTCTTGAGAGATGGCCGATGCACGACCATTTTGGAGTCTAACTCTTTTCATAGTGCTAGACGTCCGCCCTGGTGTCACCCACTCCGAAACCGGGGCTCTCTCCATGGGCGCCACCCAGCCTCAGCAAAGGCCACCTGGCACGATGGCCATTGCCGGGAGTTCTGATACCCCCGAGGACAGGCATCAACTCCTTGGCTTGCATGGAGAGGTCGCAGCTCAGACACCAGTAGTGTGATCCCTGTGGTGTGAGGGGGCTCAGCCAAAGGGTACATAACAGCCCCCCCACACGGACTGGCTACATGTGCTGGGGACCTAGCGGGGGATGGGGGCTACAGCGAGGAAAGGAAGTGGAAAGGAAAGGATAGGACCCGCGCTGTAGGGGCTAGGTCGGGAGTTCTTCCCCAATTGGCTCACACATTATCGGACAATTTTGGTATGGAAGGTCAAACCCCCGAGGGGGACCAAACTGGGCCAAAAACCGGTGTACACAGCAGACAAAACCAAAGTGCAGGACAATCGGTACCATGGGATAGCCAAGCCGTCATCCAGAGTACCACCGAGAGACGGGGTTGGAGAGGGTGGGAAGGAGGAATTGGGATGGGAAGGAGGGGGAACTAGGAGGGGTAATGCAGCCTGGGGAAAGCAGCCCGAGGGGGGATTCGAACCCCCGACCGTCGTGGCCGTGCAGACCGTGACTGAAGCGCCTCAGTCCCCGCAGCCACGGCGGCCGGCTCTACTGCATTTAAAGACGATGGGGCGTTGGAAAATAAATCTCTCTTGTCGACTATGGGCAGAGTGGTTTATAAAAGGGGGAAAAATAGAATGAGACATTAAAAATGAGACATATCTTTATTTTTCTACATAACTTCCAAGTACATTGAGACATTTATCAAACCGCTTTATAAGCTTCAAAAAGCCGCCCATGAAAAAATCATGGCGTTGCATACGGAAAAGGCGTTGAACGGCTATGGAGTGGAAACGTTAGTCATCACCTGTCCGTAAGAAATTCAAACGCACTCCGTCTGCAGGTAAAGTGATACTCACCGTTTTCTGGGACGCCCAAGGAGTTTTGTTGGTGGACTTTTTGGAGAATTCAATCATCAATGCTGCGCGGTACTGTGCCAATCGGTCGAAATTGAGTGAGGTGATTCGGAAAAAGCAGCCTGACCTTATCAAATCTGGTGTTCCGCTCTTGGATGACAATGCGAGAACCCACTCGGCGACGCCAAAGCAAAACCATATTTCAACTCTTGGTCATGAGTGCCCTGATTTTTTCCTGGAAGGCTTTTTGAAGCTTATAAAACGGTATGCCGAATTTCTAGATGTACTTGGAAATTATGTACAACAATAAAGATATGTCTTATCTTGAATGACTCATTTTATTGTTTTCCTTTCATACACAAATCTCCTCACAGTCGACAGGAGAAACTTTTTTTCCACTGCCCCTCGTATATACACTCCTCAAAACAATTATGGGATCAGGTGAGATATCATACACAATATACTTATGGTAATATATTTTACTCAGATACTGGTTACATCTGCAATTTGTGTGTGATGCAGCACGATATTTTACTGTCTCAATCATTTGCTTGAGGCTTAGATGGCGTTTACTTAGAGCGAGTCACCATGGGGATTCCATAATAGTGAAAGTCATTCTCGTCGCATATGGTGTGTTATCACTTAGCATGGCCAGTACAAAGATGTTCAAATGTTTGTAAATCTATCGGACCAAACTGCGTGGTCATCAGTCCGTAGCTTACAAACTACTTGAACTAAGGTAAACTAATCTAAGGGCAGCACACACACACCCATGCCCCAGGGAGGACTCGAACCTCCGACGACGAGCAACCGCGTGCTCCGCAGCGAAGCGCCTTAGACCGCTCGGCTACTCCACCGCGGCTGGCCAGTGCAGTTGCACACCTGCGTTGCATGGACAGTATGAGGTTATCTATCAACCCCTGAGATATATGAGTGCAATATCCAGCTCTACAACCGTTCTAGGAGGCTGCAATGCGTCTGAAAAGTGCATCCCAGACATGCTTAATCTGGTTTAAGTCTGATGAACAAGATGGCAACTCTATTTGTTCAATTCCCTCGGCTTCGATCATATTGTACACCAGAGCAGCTCTGTGGGGACTAGCATTATCGTCCACCAGAAGGAACCCATCTCCTATGGCACCAACATAGGACACAACAATAGGTCCAAAGATCTCGTCTCTATACCTCTGACCAGTCGAAGCGCCATTCTGAACGACATAGATGTCCGTCCAATACTGACTCCTGCCCACACCGTTAGTGTACTAACATGATATGGTGTTTTGTGCACACATGCAGGATTGTTCCGAGTTCCACGTTCTCCCCAGATGAGGGATCGACGATGATGCGGCTGAATACAAAATCTTGACTCATCTGTGAATAGACCCGGCGCCATTCGTTACGACTCCAAAGAAGATAAACGGTGTCTCGGTTTTAATGGGACACACACCATAGCTCTCCGTGCGCAGGCGCCACATTCAAATGTTCAAATGTTTGTATAGTCAATGGGACTTAACTACGGGGTTATCAGTCCCTAAACTTACAAACTACTTATGAACTAACTAAGACTAAGGACGGCACAAATATCCATGCCCGAGGGGGGATTCGAACCCCCGACCGTAGTGGCAGAGCAGACCGTTACTGGAGCGCCTCAGTCCCCTCGGCCACCGCGGCCGGCGGCGCCACATTCCCGAAGGCTATTGCTGACTGTTTGTGTTCTATATTGCGCGTCCTGTTGCTGCCTGGAGGGTGCGTTGCAGTTAATCGGAGTTAACGGGCATCTGTTGCTGATGTTACCCGTGGACGACCTTGGATTTTCATTCTTTTAATGGTTCCTGTTACCTGAAATCGCGTCCAGATCCTGGAAATTACACTTTAGGACACTCCAGTAGCTGCAGCCACATCCCTCTGTGTTTGTGCCTTCCTATGGCTCTCCATGTCATAGCTTCGGGTAAGTCACGTTGTTGTTGCATTGCCTACCTGCTCACTACACTATCTGAAACCAACTGCGTATGTAACTCGTTTGGTAAACACAAGTCAACACCATCCCCCTATGCAGCAACTTTCTGTTATTGCCACTGCCTCGGTTGCCGTAAAGTTGTCCCCACTCGGTAGAACCGACAGAAAGACGATGAACCACTTCAGTTTGTTCTTCCGATAACAATACGTCAGAACCCAGATATCTCAACTCATTCCGTAATTGTTTTGACCACACCTATTAAAGATTGTAACATAGGCGTAACTTAATTCATTTACGTTACACTCATTACAGCAGGAGGGTGCAATACTCCGCCGGCCGCGGTGGCCGAGGGGATTGCGGCGCTTCAGTCACGGTCTGCACGGCCACTACGGTCGGGGGTTCGAATCCCCCCCTCGGGCATGGATATTTGTGCCGTCCTAGTTCGTAAGTAGTTCATAAGTAGTTTGTAAGTTTAGGGACTGACGACCCCGTAGTTAAGTCCCATAAGCTTAACAAACATTTGAACATTTTGATTTTGCAATACTCCACTATGTTCATTAGTATTATAAACGTATTTTTGCTGTTCATTATTATTAGTGTACACATATAGCAACCAACGGAACACACAAAATTACTGCACTTCACGTTACTAAACTTTTGCTCCAATTTTAGAATCAGTCACTATGCTACTCTTTTCAGTTATAAAGTGTAGGATTCTCGGAATAATTAGCCACTAGGTAAAGGATTTTAAACTAGGTAGATGACCAGGAAGGAAAGTATGGAAAGAATTCAAGTTTATATATATAGTAAATATTATTTTGTAAATAACACCACCAAGACGTGGTTCATGCAGTAATACAAAACTAAAGAATACTATTACGTGAGTGTCCTTTGGCGATGGTAATAGAATTTCGTGCCTGAAGTTGTGGCGCCAACTAAGTGCGTTATTTTTGATGCGAAAAGAGATTTTAAATCCTCTTCTTGGTGACGTATAATTATTACACAGAGCGCTCCAATATTATCCATCCCTTCTTACCTGCAATTATTTCACAGCTGAGGCACCACTGGGCGGGATCCAAGTAGACGTGTGCCTCTACCAAACTGCTAAGATCACGTCTCAGTTTACTGTCGGGGTCTGACACGCAGATCTTAGAAGCCGCCTGTTAGGTACAGGCCCGCCTAGTTTCCTCCCGCCAAACCACATTTTCCAACACTTCTCACTTCTTTCCGTTCTGGAAAAATTTACTCCATGTTTTACATATAACTACATTTTAGTTCTCCATGCATGAACCAGTAAACCACACAATATTTTAACAAATTCCTAAAATTATTCCGAACTTCAAATATTAATAATTACCTAAATTAATACATAAATAAATGAAACAAAATTGCACGCAATGTTCGAAGCAGTATCGTTACAATTGATGCCAAGAATATAATTATACAAATATAACATTATAGACGATCAATAGCAGAAAACAGTACGATATACGTTTCGATATTCATGTTAATGTAAGATGTATGAGACAGGGGAAATACCCTCAGACTTCAAGAACAATATAGGTATTCCAATTCCGAAGAAAGTGCAAACAAATATGAAAATTACAGAACTATCAGTTTAACAAGTCATGGTTTCAAAATACCAACAAGAATTATTTACAGACGAATGGAAAAACTGGTGGAATCCGACCTTGGGCGAGATCAGTTTGGATTTAGGAGAAATGTAGGACCACGCGAGGCAATACATTACGACTTATCTTAGAAGATAGGTTAAGGAAAGGGAAAACCGCGTTTTTAGCATTTGTGGATCTGGAGAAAGCTTTTAACAATATTGAATGGAATACACTCTTTCAAATTCTGAAGGTAGCAGGGGTAAAATATAGGGAGCGAAGAGTTATATTCAACTTTTACAAAAACCAGACAGCAATTATTAGTCGAATGGAATGACAGGGATCCAGTGGTTCAGAAGGGAGCAAGACAGAGTTGTAGCCTTTCCATAATGTTGTTCAATCTGTACATTGGGCAAGCTGTTAAGGAATGCAAGGAGAAATTTGGAGAGGGAATTAAAGTCAAGGGACAGGGAGTAAAAACCTTGCGGTTTGCTGATGACATAGTAATTCTGTCAGAGACAGCAAAGGACCTGGAAGATCAATTAAATGAAATGGACAGTGTCTTGAAAGGAAGGTGTAAAATGCAGATTAACAAGAGTAAAAACGAGGGTAATGGAATACTGTGTCAGAAAATCAGGCGATGCTGAAGGAATTAGATTAGATAATGACACGATAAAAGTAGTAGATGTGTTTTGTTATTTGGATAGCAAGATAACTTCTGACGGCCGAAGTAAAGACGATATAAAAAGCAGAATGGCTATGGGAAGAAAAGCGTATCTGAAGAAGCGAAATTTATTGACATCCAATATTAGTTTAAATGTTAGGAAGTCCTTTCTGAAAGCATTTGTCTGGAGTGTAGCAATGTATGGGAGTGAAACGTGGACGATAAGGAGTTCAAACAAAAAGATGATAGAAGCTTTTGAAATGTGGTGCTACAGACCAATGATGAAGATTAGATGGGTAGATCACATAACTAACGAGGAGGTACTCAACAGAATTGGGGAGAAAAGGAGTTTCTGGCATATCCTGACAAAGAGAAGGGACAGGTTGGTGAGACGCATTCTGAGACACCAAGGAATAGTCAACTTAACATTAAAAGAAAGTGTGTGGGGTAAAAATCGTAGAGGTAGACCAAGAGACAAATACAGTAATCAGATTCAAAAAGATGCAGGTTGCCTTTTGTATTCTCAGATGAAGAGGCTTGCACAGGACAGGGAAGCGTGGAGAGCTGCATAAAACCAGTCTGCGGACTGAAGATAACAACAACAACAACAACAACAACAACAACAATTCATGTTAATTATGAAGTAACATCACAGTATTACAAGACAACCTGCTCGCTCGACACTCGAGGAGCAAATGGTGCATCTTAGACCGCGTGGCTAAACGAGTGGGTATGGTAGGTATTAATTCCTATATTAGAATTCCACATCACCGCATCCAGTGACTGGAACAGCTGAAGTCACTCTAGCGTTAGCACAGTAGGTGTGATATATTGCTTATAATTATTTTTGGGGATCTACACAGTGTGTCGCAGTAGGAATGCGCAGGAAGCAGCATCGGCAAATGCCAGTCACGTACTTTTCCCAGCATAAATCTACACCCGAGGCCAGGAAAAGTGGTTAACGTGCGCTCCATTTCAAGCAGAGGCACGTCTTCGATGTATCTTAATATTTAAAACGTTATCTCTCGTGAACTATTTCCTGCACACTAATAATTTTCTAGACGCATTCACTGATATAAAGGGGTTGAATAAAGTAAAATGAACACCTAACACAGGCCCAATATTTATTTATTAGTAAGGAACAGATTCTGAAAGTGTCTACATAGTTTCCAATAGAATATTATCCATTATTGCACCAAAACCTCTGATATTTATTTCATTGATGTAGCAGTAGATTTGGACCTCTCTTTCTGCTCTGAAATGTTCAAATGTTTGTTAAGCTTATGGGACTTAACTACGGGATCATCAGTCCCTAAACTTACAAACAACTTATCTACTACCTTATACTAAGGACGGCACAAATATCCATGCCCGAGGGGGGATTCGAACCCCCGACCGTAGTGGCCGTGCAGACCGTGACTGGAGCGCCTCAGTCACCTCGGCCACCGCGGCCGGCTTTCTGCTCTGAAACTCCCCATAACGGTTCAGACATGACAATTATGCTGTGCAAGGGAGATGTTTGAAAATATTCTGATGCTGTACGAACTATCATTTTTGAACATGGAGGTGTTTATGAGCAATATCTTCGTTATAGTAAGCAGTTTCAAAAAATCAAATGTTTTTAAATGTTCGTAATTATATGGAACGAAACTACGTTGATCATTAGTCCCTAGTTTTACAAACTACTTAAAATAATTTAAATTAACCTAAGGACAACACACACATCCATGCCCGAGAGAGGATTCGAACCACCGACACGGGAGGCCGCGAAATCCGTAACGTGGCGCTACACGTTCGTTGCGGACGCTGATCCTGTTTGTTCGTTCTTGTTCGATGTCTTCTTGGCTCAGCTTTTTTTATTGCAGAGGTACCGTTCGGTTACTCCCGCGCGGCTGTTTGTAAATCTATCGGACTCAACTGCTTGGTTATTAGTCCGTAGCTTACAATCTGCTTAAACTAAGATAAACTAACCTAAGGACAACACAAACACCCATGCCCTAAGGGGGACTCGAACCCTCGATGGCGAACGGCCGCACGCACCGCAGAACGGCGCCTCAGTGCGTACGGCCATTCCGCCGCGGCGGACAGTCGCAAATCAAACGTATAATACACTGCAGGATAATGTCCAAGGCTTTACACGTCAATTGTCCACTGCGGTCATGTCTCAGTGTCAAAATGTACGTTGTGGTAGTAAAAATGTTCAAATGTTTGTTAAGCTTAAGGGACCTAACAGCAGGGTCATCAGTCCCTAAACTTACAAACTACTTATGAACTACCTAATACTAAAGACGACACAAACATCCATGCCCGAGGGGGGTTTCGAACCCCCGACCGTAGCGGCCTATCAGACTGTGACTGGCGCGCCGCAGACCGCTCGGTCACTGCGGCTGGCATGTGGTAGCAACTTGCAAGTTGTAGCACACTGCATGGTTTAAAAAAAAGCTCAGATTCGTAAACTTAAGGAACAAAACTGGTATGGTCATCGGTCCCAAGACTTACAGACTGCAGAGTAACTTACGATAAGGATAACACATACACCCATATCCAACGGAGGACTCGAACTTCCGACGGGAGCGGCCGCGCATTCCGTAGCACGGCACCTTAGACGGCGCGACCATTCCCGCGCGACTGCATGGTTTTCACATTATTTTGTACATACCCTTTATCTATGTATACTATACGCAAAATCGATTGAGATTAGCATTGGTACAAAAACAGTAATGAAACAAATGCAATATCTTAATGGTATCAGCTTCATGACAAACACACAGTTTGTAATAATTGCATTAGCTTTTATACATTGGTGCTGCGCTCGCAACTTGCTATAAATACCACCTAAGAGGAGAAGAGAGAGAGAATGGATGTAAATGATTATCATTGTCTGCAGTAGGGAAATCAAATAATTGAAATGTTCAAAAGTTTTTGGACCTTAGGGTACTTATCTGCGGGGTCATTAGTCCCTAAACTTACAAAGTACTTATGAACTACCTTATACTAAAGACGACACAAACATCTATACCCGAGGGGGAGATTCGAACCCCCGACGGGGAACGGCCTCGCTCATCGGAATATAACGCCTTAATGCGCTTGGCCACTCCGCCGTGGCTCAAATAATTCATTGGTGATGAATTAAGATCTATGCCGGACAGGCATTCGAACTAGAATTCACCCTTTGTGCCAGCGGTCGCCTTAACCACTTGGATATGTGGAGCACGTCTCCCATCCGCCCCAAATTCTCACAAGTCGCAAGCTAAGGAAGTAACATCCCTAACGTCCATAGTCGTCTATTCTCGTCATACGGATTCCCACATCATGTCGAATGATTTTCCCTTATCTGTGCTGAAGGACCGAGGCTTGACGCCATCGTCACGTGAAGATACATTTATGTAATTTTTCACTCGTCGCTTCTGGCTTATTTCATTACCCTAATGCATCCAACGGTAATCATTTTCCTCTTTCCCCTGTTCCTTCCCTCTTTAGAAGGTATTTAGAGCGGACAGCGGGCACAAATGTGAGGTTTGTTCTGTCCGAAAGAACAGAGAACACATCCATTCATAAATTTATCTTTGCGCGACGATGAAGTAACGCCTCATTTACTTACCGCAGGGAAAATCGTTCCATCTCATGAGGGAATCCGGATGACAAGCATAAAAGAATATGAATGGCAGGACGTTCATTCTATAGCGTCAAACGCGAAAATTTGGGGCGACGTACTGCAAATAGCCTACGCGTTATATAATTTTAAAAAATCGCAACTCTCAACACGGAATAGGCATGATACCAAGTCTGCAAGGAACCAATCTACACGAAAATAATAATAATAATAATAATAATAATAATAATAAATAAATAAAACTAAGTGGGTATATGCCTTACTGCGAATGCTTTCTAAGGTAGAATACATTTAATAGAGGCGCATTGGTAGCACAGTAGACTTGCATTCGGGAGGACGGTGGTTGATATCCATCTCCGACCATCCATATTTACGGTTTTCGTGATTTCACTACATCACTCCAGGCAAATGCCGGGATAACTGCATTGAAAGGGCACGGCCGATTTTCTTTCCCAGCCTTACCAAAAAATCCGAGCGTGAGCTCTGCCTCTAGTGACCGTCGTCGACGGGGTGTTAAACCCTAACCATCTTTCCTCTTTTCGTTTTATGGAGTCGCTCCGCACTGATATGTACGCTCACACATGTACAGCATATTTCAGGTTCAAATGTTCAACTGTTTATAAAGCTATGCGACCAAACTGCAGTGGTCATCAGTCCCTAGACTTACAAACTACTTAAAATAACTTATTCTAAGGACATCACACATACCCGTGTCTAAGGGAGGACTGGAACCTCCCGCCGGCCGCGGTGGCCGAGGTGACTGAGGCGCTCCAGTCATGGTCAGCACGGCCACTACGGTCGGGGGTTCGAATCCCACCTCGGGCATGGATATTTGTGCCGTCCTAGTTCGTAAGTAGTTCATAAGTAGTTTGTAAGTTTAGGGACTGATGACCCTGTAGTTAAGTCCCATAAGCTTAACAAACATTTGAACATTTTTTTGGAACCTCCGACGGGGAGCAACCGTGCACTCCGCAGCAAGACGCCTTAGAGCGCACGGCCATTCCCACATGGCCGTATTACAGGAAGTATATAACAGTATGCATTAATTTCGGATTGCAGATGATCAACTCCCTACGGCACAAATATCCGTTGCTACGCAGTATAAATATAACAGTACTGTGAAGAAATAACCACAAACACCCAATTCTGTATCATTACACCACTGGAAGCAGTCACATCTATTAAACGTCTGGGAGAAAGCGTACGGGGAGATTTAAAGTAGAAAGACCTCAAAAAACTAATCTCTGGTAAGGCGTATGTCAGACTAAGATTCATTGGAACAATCTTCAAGGAAGTGTAGTCGAATCATACACGAGACAGCTTACACATCACTCGCTCGACCATAGTTGAACGTTTCTGTCTAATTCGGATGTGTACTGGATAGGACTGATAAACTAAATAGAGAAAATCCAAATTAGAGCACCAATTGTTATTACAGTTTCATTTAGTAACCGAAAAGCGTCACAGAATTGCTAATTTAACTCCAGAGACAGAGTTAGCAAGAAAAGTGAGGTACACTGCGCAGTGGTTTATCGATAGAATTTTCGAAATCGTACATTCCTAGAAGAATCAACCAATACACTGCTTCCTTTTACGTATATCTTATGACATTAGCTAAAATTAGAGAGATTCGACTCAACACGGAGGCTTGCCAAAACTCTTTCGATGGACTTTTTGAGACTGTAACCGGAAAAGGGAAAAGTACAAAAGTATAGACAGTAACCTCCACCACACACCCTAAGGTTGCTAGTGAATTATAGATGCCGATGTAGGACAGTGTGATGATATCCCTCATGCTTAAGCCTTACAACGGATCTTGTCACGTGTCATATCCGTTCACATCTGAACGAAAGCCTTCTATTCTCGTTGTTCACATTCCATTCACAAGCTCTATTCCTCCGCATCTTTCTGCAGTCTCGTGGCCAACACAAGCACACTATCGACAATTATAGAAAAACTCTGTGATTGATGTTAGTCAAGCCCCCAACCTCAACACTACACTACCTAGCACTACTCTTGTATGTAATGGAAAACCTTACACTTCTTTATTGATAACAATCTTACTCTTACCACCCATTTCCTGACAACTAACCAAAAATATACTTTTACACTATCTCATGCTGACTCAACTTTATCATTCACCACGGTATATTAACAGACCAACACATCTGCCCAGTATTTTCCCTAGTCTGTAGTACCTAGGCAACATACAAACTGATCTTAATACTCCAGTCTGTTGTGGGGGTGTTATATGGTAAGCCGACGAGATACACTTTAACAAAAAGTTCCCAAAACTTCAGTAACACATGATAAATTTTTTACAATTAAAAGAACACTCACCTTGGTGTTGTAGAAGTACAAGCAGACTGATAAACTTAAAGTCCAGGCTTCGTACCTTATACTTCAAAATTCCTTTGCTGTTCGTAATATATCTCAGCGTCAGTACAGAGATAAATATTGAGGCACTGTTCCAGAAAGCTTAACACTTTGTCCTAAATCGTAGAAGTTTATCTACTGGCACTGCTGACTCTAAGCACACACTTGGGGAACACGTTGCACTGTCTGAACACGATGTACCGTCCGGATGAACACGTCTGCATACCCTTAAAACAAGTCGGCTCCAATATGATTCTTGTTTGGCCTCCTGGCATAGATTCTCTGCATTGGTTGTTAGATGACTGTAACTGTCTTCATCTCTACATGAAATTTACGATGGAAATCTTAAAGGTGGTGAAGCTACCAATTTCAGATGGATTGGTTTATAAAAAAAATATTATGGGACTCCCAAATTTTAGATGGATTGGTTTATAAAAAATATATGATGGAACTCCCGAACACAGAATTAATGGAAACGAACGGATACTGTCAGCTATTTACATGCTACCAGCTGTCATTCATCTTCCAACGTACAGGAGTCCCATGGATCTTGGTCAAAAGAGCGAATGCTATCTCATACGCTGAGAACTTACCACAATAGCTGCAACATATTAAAGTTGTGTTCAATCATAACGGCTATACGGCAGACAGATTCGCCTTGCTCTTGAGTTTGGACCACTATCTAAACCAGCTGAAGACACATTGGGATCTATTGCTTTACTTTCATGTACTGGGAACGTGTGTGTCAAGATAGGTAGGATGTTGGGAAAAATATAAAATCAGTGTATTTTCGGTTTGCCAGCTAAGATTAGAGCGCTGCTCTGTTAAAGAGACGATTTAGGTCGGAGGAAGTGTGGGGTTTACAAAATACCATGTGAGTACCGCAAAACATACAGTAGCCACACTATTCGTACCGTCAGTGACAGATATGCTGAACATCTTCACCGTACGCGATTGTTGCAGTCTTATAAATCCGCAATGGTTGAACACTGTCTTGCAGAGCTATTTGGGCTGTTGTACAATGAGATGCAAGTGGTTGAATACGTCACGCGTTACTGGGATTGTGTTGTTAAAAAATCTGTCGAAATCAGACTAACAGGTAAACTTATTAACCGAGATAACGGATAATCACTAAATCTTGGAATACGGTTGTATCAGAATTGAAAAAGACAACGGAATGTGAGTCAGATGAGTATGATTAATAATTTTAGCGATATATCGTTTTCTTACAATATTTATCACTGGAGACACTGCGACTTCTCTTGCGCCAGAGGGCAGCAGAACTACGACAAAACGCACGCACTTTGCACTTGGCGAACGCACTTTCGTATTTTCGCTGTATATAACAGTTCCGTCGTCCACAACTTGAATCAGTATCAACGACAGTTCAAATGTTTGTATAGTCTATGGGACTTAACTACGGGGTCATTAGTCCCTAAACTTACAAACTACTTATGAACTACTTACGAACTAGGACGGCACAAATATCCATGCCCGAGGGGGGATTCGAACCCCCGACCGTAGTGGCCGTGCTGACCGTGACTGGAGCGCCTCAGTCTCCTCGGCCACCGCGGCCGGCATCAACGACAGTGACATAGATTTCTCACCTGATGATGACGGCTAGGTGGATCGCGGAAATATTGCGGGCAGAGGACAGTTTCATCCAGCTAAAGACCCGACAGCAATTTGTTAAGTTACTGGTTTATTTGATTTTTTTATGTCGATGTTGTCTAATTCGTGAAGTGTTCAAAATAGAAGCAATAAATCACCGTTTCCGTGCCCTGCGTGGAATTTACTATGTAATCATAAGTACAATCGTGTTCCACATGGAAGGTGGCATTCCAGTTAGCGTACAGGTGTTTGCCGAGTAGTCTCAGATCCACAGTCGCTGTGTAAACAATGGGTGGTGCAGTATGACAAAACGCCTACCAGACTCTCTGCGGTTGAGGGCCAGAGAGATCGAAACTGCATCCGAAGACTAGGGCTGGGCCGACCACGTGTGACATCGGAAACAGAGGGCTGTTTGGCTGCAAGGGCACGTCGGCACCGACCGCCGCGCCGTAGTACAGCGCGGCAGCTGGCATCTGCCTCACAGTATTGGAAATTAGGTCGATATCCTTTGGCTGGAGTTGTCAGGTGTCCTTGGTTAGTAATTTATATATGACAGCAATTAAGTATCTTGGGCGCCACCATATTTATCCAAAATATGGAAAATTAAAATATTACTGATCAGCTATGATGTGATCATAGATTCAAACATATAATAAATATTCCTTCTCTATTGCAATGTATCAGTTGTACCAAACAAAAAAAAATGTACTTGAAAAATTATTGGTAAACCGTGGAATTTAACTATTCTGTTTCCCCCCAAAAATAGTGACAAAGGAACGTTCTTAAATGAAAGACGATCTGCTCAGAATCAATTTATTATAATTAAACATTCAGATGATTTCCTATCATGTAAAACAGATAATGGTATTCACACAATCTTTTACATAAATGTTAAAATATTGAGTCACACAAAAATGACTGGCTGAGTAAAAGGACGGAGGTTTTGCAAAACAGAATGCTATTACATTGGCTACACAGGAGTAGAAATTATCGTTAGCCCTAAGCTCCCCAAAGTAAATAGGCAGATCTCAAAAGAATAAAATAAGGGACAGAATCCAGCAAGTCTGATTCATATAACCCTCCAGCAAGTGCGTCACCTTACCCACACAGCCGGCCGCGGTGGCCGAGGGGACTGAGGCGCTTCAGTCACGATCTGCACGGTCACTACGGTCGGGGGTTCGAATTCCCCTTCGGGCGTGGATATTTGTGCCGTCCTAGTTCGTAAGTAGTTCATAAGTAGTTTGTAAGTTTAGGGACTGATAACCCCGTAGTTAAGTCCCATAAGCTTACAAACATTTGAACATTTTTTTTACCCACACAGATGATCATTGACGGCAGCGTCTCAGGCTCGCAGGCAGCAGGCGGTGGGAGCGGATGAGCTGAAATTTTTATCCGACCGTAATTGCTGCGACCTGTTAAGCAGGGTCGACATGTAACTTAACACAGCGTCACTGGCGTCGGCGTCGCTAGGCAGTTGCTGTGCGATTCTATCACGCTAGTAGACTAATCAATATTTTGCATAGGTGACACAAAGGCCACCTGGCACAAATCGATCAGTCACTTGCGTAATAAGATGTGTAAAAACAATGCCCGATTCGCAAAGGCGCGAATGCTCAAATAGAGACTTCTAGCAAAACGAAAACTAAACTGTGGCCGCTCACAGCGTAACCACAGGACAATGTAACGTCCGCGAAGTAAACACAAGTTCTACAAGGTCCGAATCTTCGGAATCACACACAAGTCTAACCAGAGGACCGTTTAAGACGATGTCCTCCCCGCGAATCTAAACGGAGTATTCCGTGTCTCCCGAGGTCCGTACACTTCGGAAGCTCAAACAGGAGAGTCTCCTGTGGGCAAGAAATCACGTACTCGTGAAAAATCACGGTGATTGAAAATTCACTGTTTTCACGGTCGCGGCGATCTGGAAACTGATCGTGATTTCAGTCACGCTCTCGGTTGGGTAGCGACGAGCAGGAATAGCAGCGAACTACAAAGAGCCATCTGGTGGCCGAAATGAGTACTAAATGCAGCAGCGAATAGCAGGTGTAGCAGCGAATAGCGGAAAAGCGAAGAGGAAGTGATGGAAGAGAAGCAGCAAAGACTAAAAGAGCCATCTGTGGGTCGAAATCTGTACTAATATCAATGCAGCAAATAGCGGGTATAGCAGCGAATCACCGATAAGCGAAGAACGGGTATAGCAGCGAATCACCGACTAGCGAAGAGCGGGTGTACCGGCTAAAAGCCGATTATGGACAGTGATCAGTTCGCATACACTTGTGCGTTTTTCCTAGAAAATCGCCAGGGCCCGGCAGGGAGAGGTTAAAAACTGAAAAACATATCTCGTCCATTTCGCCGATCGTCGTCTAAAAGTGTATATTTTGTTTCTGCCGAGATGAAGTGATCGAGGACGAGCGAGATGTGTCATTTCACCGCTCTTAATAGCGACTATGCGAAATGTAATTTGTGCGGCATACAGTTGTCGCATGAAACTTATATCTTCAACTTGAAGAAGCACCGTGAATAGGCGCATATAACCGAAATATGCGACGACTTCTTCGAGAGCCATCAAACCTGTGGTGCCAGAGCAATGTATGTTGCAATCACATTGTTTTATAAGAAATTAACTTTTGTCTGTACTCTATTTTTAAAACTGCTGTAATAATAGTAGGCGGTATGATGTTTTAATACTTTGTTAGTGTGGAAAGGTAGACTCCTTTAGCACTGAGTATTGTTCTAGCAATAAAGAACGTAGTTGCGGCAGAGCAAAAAGTAAGCTCTACGAACATTTGAAATGTGTTTGCTTGCACTCCGCTACGATGCTGGAAATACCACGTGGTAGCCAATCAGAGTCCGAGTTGTGCGCTCTCTGCAGCCGTTACCAACGCATGAGCAACTCGAAAAAACATGTGCATAAAATCATTAGCCATGGGACTTGCGCTGGAATACTGATATCACATTAATTGCTTCAGTTATAGTAAAGATCTCAGCTTCTTATTTCATATGTATGCATAAATTTTGAGTTAAAAGTGTATGGCACTGGAAATGAAACTGCAGTAACTTTTTATTTATTTAAGCATCCAGTTAGCTGTGCATGACACATCTTAAAAACATATGGCACCTAACAGTAAAACTGATACTATATTACTGTACGTAATTGAAGCGTGTAAAGTAATATGATAACTATTATAGGCCAGTGTATTTAAATAACAGCACTCTGTAATAACTGCAGTATCAATTACATTAAAGAAACAAGTTATTAAAATTGAGGGCATATATTCATTGACAATGAAATAACACCTACCTTGCAAATAATTTTGACACTTACTAAGAATATTTACTATTCTTAGATTGTCTTGATGTGGTTAGAAAGTTTATTGTACAGTTATTTTAAACTATACTTAGTATTGACTTATTTGTTGAGATTTACTTTTGTCGGTTCACAACATAACTTTCATAACAACAAAAGAGACGATAAATTAATTACTAGCGGATGAAACATTATAACAAAAGTATCTAACTCAATTTTTGTCAGTTCCATGGTAAATCATACAAGTCGCCGGAATCGCGGCGATTCAATCACGGAAATAGCGAAAAGAGCAGAAATCGCGGATTAGCGGAGAGCAGAAATCGCGGATTAGCGGAGAGCAGAAATCGCGGATTAGCGGAGAGCTGAAATCGCGGATTAGCGGAGAGCTGAAATCGCGGATTAGCGGAGAGCTGAAATCGCGGATTAGCGGAGAGCTGAAATCGCGGATTAGCGGAGAGCTGAAATCGCGGATTAGCGGAGAGCTGAAATCGCGGAATAGCGGGAGGAGTAGAAATCGCGGAGGGTACATGTCGTGAAAACCTCAAACAGTGATTCTAAACCGTGATTAATCACGGTGATTTAAAAGTAGCAATCACGGAAATCACTGTTAGTGGAAAATCACGGTTTAGCCCATCTCTAGAGTGAGGAGACTAGCGAGGTCCGTACACTTCGGACGCTCAGACACGAGAGATTGTCCCTCCTCGCGCTCTGCCGCAGCTCACGGCAAGTGACGGCGGTCACACCCACGCGCGAAAAGACGCACCAATATCTGCTAACGGCTAATAGTCAAACCAATCGGATGGCGTAGCGCCGTTGACAAATTGTTTAGCTGTCATACTAAAATACTCTGCCAAATCAGGACGCGTTCTCTGCGGCTGCCAAGAGACTCCGCCCACGCCACCAACGCTTCCCGCGGATTTCACCGTTCCCAGGGTGAATGCTCTGCAAGGAATTTCACCTTGCTCCTAGCTACGGTCACACCACCTAAAAATGTTAACGTTGTGCTATATATACAGCCGCTGGAGCCAAACCCCTGGGGTGCAAGGCGGGCAGAAAGCTTTCCTCTCAACCTAACCATTTGTCACACTGTGTTCAAACTCTGCTGCTTTCTAGGAAGTTTTTTTAGATAACGCCTAAGGGCAATACGTCTCCATAAACAGCCCAGGGCCCAGAGCACTCTGCTATTGTTTGTATCCGGCAAATTCCTCTCTTGCGAAATGACCGAATTACTAAAAAGGCAGTCCCCGCTATCGCCCACCGTAAACCGCGGGCCAGCATTGTAAAGCGTCCCACATACTCCGCCGCCCGTAGCGTCAGCGCCAAACAGGTCAAGCCAGCCCCTCTCGTCCTTCCCCGAAGGCGAGCGAAAGTTGGTGAGAGGGCGAGACCCCCAAGAGCGTCTCTGCTTTGCGCGGCCTGGCCGTGCCCAACACGTAAAACCACTTTTTAGCAGGCAAGCTGCGCCTATGAACATTAAAATCCCGAAATTTTCATATAAACATAGAATTTACTACAATCCCAGAAGCCCATCACCCCTGATGTGTCCCCAAAGGCAAAGAAATCAAAATAAATAAAGATCTACAAAGAAAAATGTTACATATTTCAATAATTAGCGTAAAGAGAAAGGTACAGTAACACAAGGTCAGTATGAAAAATAGACTAATTACAGCCCCCGTCTCACAATCAACGACAAGAGTAGTATTGAGCCAAACAGTGTACATACGTCCTTAGCAGATTGGTCTTTATTGTCGGAAACCTAATGTATGCATACCCCTGGCACCTCTTCACACAAGGCAACGTCTCAATTGGAGTCGTCAACATGTCACCAGGCTGGTCCAACAGTGGGCCAATGTTTTTTTCACAGATGAGTCCCGATTACGTCTGGAGAGTGATTCTCGACGTATCCTCATCTAGAGGGAACGTGGAACACGATTTCGTGACCCAAAAGTAGTGCAAAGAGCAATATTGAGGAGAAACCGTAAGTATGTGGAAACGGATTATGTTGACCAAACGAACACCTCTTCATGAAATTTTATGGGTGAATTGGAAAAGTTTTACCGCTGTTACGTATCATGACAAGTTTTTGCGAACTCATGTGCGATTATTGCAAGTTGCTTTGGGTCCAGATACCCATTGTCGGTTGGTTATGCTCGACCATATAGAACACAGTTGGTTGATTCTTTCTTGGAAACGGAAGAGCCACGGTGGAGTAGCCGAGCGGTCTAAGGCGCCTCGCTGCGGAGCGCGCGGTTGCTCGCCGTCGGAGGTTCGAGTCCTCTCTGGGGCATTGTGTGTGTGTGTGTGTGTGTGTGTGTGTGTGTGTGTGTGTGTGTGTGTGTTGTCCTTAAGTTAGTTTACCTTAGTGTAAGTAGTTTGCAAGCTACGGACTGATGACCACGCAGTTTAGTCCGATAGATTTACAAACATTTGCTTTGAACTAATAACCAAAGAAGTAAGGTCCAATATATTTACAAACATTTGAACATTTGAAAATCAGTTACGCCACCTCTAACAATTACGACAAATGAGCTCAACGCGACATTATACAGAAGCAAAGTTTAATAGTTTTTGTTACGGTAACTCGTGCAACGATTTGTCAGTCACTACAAATGAAATTTCTGCAGACAATCTTTTCAGTTTCAAGATTGAACAGAAGTTTTTCTTTCATTCAAATAACGTCTTTTCAGATTTCATCACCATATTACAAAGTCACTTTGATTTAATGGCTAAACTAATTTAATGTGTCTTTATCAAAATGTAACTTTGCATGGAAGTTAGGCCGCAATCTAACAGAACGCATTAAAAAATAAAAAGAAGTCAAAATTATTTACTTTCACTCATCTCATTGCCTATAGTCCTTGTTTGAAGTAATATTTCACGTGACGTTAGCATCCTATAATCACTCTCCACGACTTTGGAGCTAGTCTGTGGGAATAATGGGCTTGTAGGCATCCACATGAGACTGACGACATCATTCGCAGCCCGCTCCATCGTTTTCAGGCTCGTATTGCTGCACCCCATACTGAGCACACAAACCAGTTTTCGGAATGTGTGTGCAAATCCTTTAAATTAAAAATGACAATAGAAAACTAAGAAAAGATTGTTTTTTAGCCTTATGCATTTTTCAGTTCTTTAATTTTTACGGTTTCAACTTTACTATCACCTGCTTATTCTGTTTTGTGACCAAATAAACGCAACCTTGCTAAATTTCTTTGGTGCTGCAATTTTGGACACCAGTGTACATACACTCCATAGAAAGTTAATCTGCTGCACCTTGTGGATACTTATTTTTTGGCGTCATCCCCCCCCCCTCTCTTCCACGCACATGTTGAGTCACTAGCAGCAAATATTTTTCCTGTCATATGTGTTAAGTCAACACTTCTAAATGAGCCTTACTAGAAATGGTACTTCACACCTCAGACTCAAAGTGTTCCTGTAAGAACGCTTTTCCTGAAAGAGATTGCGTATGTAGATATGGCAGAGTAAGTATTCTAACACGGGAATGGTCAGACTTGTCATGTCTAAACCTGTGTTGCTATTTTTACCACTGTGAATTAACATTAAAGGAAGTCTGTATGCAGACTGTTAGCTGCTGACATGATATGGAAGTCTGTAAAAACTTTTATGAAGTATGACATTATTGTCGCATGGTTTCCGCGCTTATAACTGCCCGTTGTTCAACCCTGATCTCTCTCGCTACGTTATACCAACGCCATCTACGGACAAGGTGGCGTTAGCTACGCGCCGCTCTCCTGCCACAGCAGAGAGAAAGCTGATTCGCCCAGTGATAGCGATCGTACGATAATTAATAAATACGGTAATAATAAATTCGTTGACAAATGTAGCTGATACGTTATCTACAATATTCTTTCAAAATAGCTATGAAATAGACACAAATATATATACGGTTTAGAACACGTCAAACTTTTATTTCTTGTAATTACCGCAAAAATGCGAAATATTGATACAATGTTCAAAACATAGGATTTTTGTGCACCAAGAACATACAAGCAAAGACGACATATGACAGCCCCGCGAATCACCGGCGTTGTTAGACGTCCGTAGACAAAACTCGGCCGGTGTTAGGAAGGCATCAGGCCTAATATCAGTATATTTCGAGGCGTGCCACGCATATTTAATCACATTTTGAAACCGTGGGGAGGAAATCTGATAATGTACAACTGATAGCAACTTGAGAATATTGTCACGGTGATAGACGGGAAACAGCAGTGATTTGCAAACAATAATTTTCTCTGTTTTCTGTAAAATGCCTTCCACTGGCGGAGAAATTCTGTCTAACGGTTGAATTACGTTCGTCGTGCCGGGTGGAAGCTGAAGTATCTCTACTTTTTTGTCAGGATGAGCTCGAAATACAGCTTTAAATGAATCAGAACTTTTATGACCTTACCACGAATCTAGAAGGAAAAGAGATTTGTTGCCGCATAACGGAAGAAAAGCATGACGCATGAGAAGTGTAACGTTATCATATCCCATTTTTCCAGACTTCGATGCGTCTACCACAAGATTGTCTGCGTAGAACATTGTTTGACACGTGGTCCAAAACGTCCAGTTGGCTCTTGAAGACACACACATAGTTTAGGCAGCAATGAACCATCCAGACTAATTATGAGCATTATAGTGTATGAATGGGTGAGTGCAGTCGTGGACTGCGCAATTGCCTTAATATGTTTTTCCCCATTGAATGACTGTTCTTTTTCAAGCATTCCTTTTTGAAAACCTGACTGATCTGCATTGTAAACGTAAGATTCGCTAAAACTGGCGATCTTCTTTTTTGCAGTCGTAAGAAAAGCTATCATTTCCATTTGAGTCACTTCATTTTCCGACCTGTTTCTCGATACAAATTTTGTTATTTTTCGTGCCACAATTTTATGTGATGCTTTGAAGCGACTAATCCAACTTTGAAAAGCTGTAAATACTTTAGCTTCTATCGCTTTGGCAATCTCTAACGCCTAATCACGCAAAGTTGTGTCGCTGACACACTATGACTGTCGTCTGGCATCGGTAAATTGCTCAAAAAGTCGCGCATTTATCTTTTTCCGTCTATACAATTCACGTTCAGAAAGGACAAAGCGATACCTATTTTGAACATTACTGACACGTAGGCGTTTTTTATCACTTTCGTTCAACCAATACTTCATCGCTTTTTCTTTGTCTGATAATGTAATTGTAGTTGCTGGTGTTGCTTTCTGAGATAATTGATGATGGTACGTGGCACTACCACTCGAAGAGTCTTCATGTGTGCAACTTTCTTCCGTTTCTTCGCAGTCTGTAGATTCACAGTCTGCAATATCGACTGTTTCAGTCGTTTCTAGCTACATATCCGCGCTATTTACATGCTCGTCTAGAAGTTTAACTATCATGTAGTACATCACATAGTCTTCACGCGTGTTTTCTGTTGATTGATCATTTGGCGTCTGTGGCAAGCAGCAAAACATTTACAGGGTTAGCCATCACCTGTGAGGGGAGATTGAATGTTCACCGTAAAGTGGCTTGCGGAGTATAGATGTAGATGTACAGAATATCTTTCACATCTCTAACCAGTTTCAGGACGGTACGTTTCGAAATACGTACCAGAATTTAAAAAGAAGTGCATGCCATAGTAACGAATATTCGTTTCTCCTTTTCACCAAAACCGTGCAACGATATTCCTCTTTAGTGAACGCCGCGATAAGACGGCCGCACCTCCCGACCATGCGCACAACGTCCACCATAACAACAGCTCGCGACTCGCCATTTCCAGGGGTGGTCAGCCGTCACCGCAAACGCCAAGCAGGAAAAACAGCCATTTTCGTGATTTTTTTAGGCGACTTCCAGGTCATGTCAGCAGCTAACAGTCTGCACACAGACTTCCTTCAATGTTAACTAACAGTGCTAAAAATCAATACACGTTTCGGCATGGTAAGTCTGACCATTTCCTTGTAAGTGTTAAGAGTTACTGGTCGTCGCCGATGCGGAGGGTTCGTTGCTCTGCGCAGTGAGTCTGCATTGGCGCTGCGTCAGCTGAGCTGGAGTCGCGGCGTCATGCGCTCTCTGCCGGCAGGCAAGAGACACGTCCGCCGCTGCTTCTCGCTACTCAGCGCACCATGACGTAATGGACAGCGCTAGAGGCCATCGGGACCATCGCCAGCGTGCAGCGTAACGTGCACACCTACACCACCCAAAGAGGAGGCCGCGCCGCTCTCGTTTGACGACACGCAGCGTAGGTCGCGACCGCGTAGCTCACTGGTTGGACTTCAGGGCCCAGCCAATTATGCCCTAGCCGATACGCACAAGAATGCAGTGAACACTGCTCCTTACCGACTGGATGTAATGTCTTCACTGGTGAATTGCTGGCCATCAAACATCTGTATCCAAATTCAAATTTCTATTTCTGCTGCCAGCTCACTCACTTCACCCTGCAGTACTCACGCGACTTTTCACACCGCCAGCAGTCGCGTGCGGACTGCATGGCATTAAATAACTGTAGTAATAAAATTCCACAGTAATAGGAAATATGCAGTTTACTGTCTTTCACTTGTATCTTCTTAAGTCAATACCTTTGACAGAGCTGTGAAGTCTGTCCAATTCCACTGAAATACTGAGTTTCGTAATACGCTACATCTGTTGCATTTCGTAAAAAGAAAAAAAATAGCATATTTGTGTCGTAAACAGGATGAAATGCACACACAGGTTACTACAGTTTTAGTTTGTACAATACAGTCACACTCTTCCTTTATTGAACTTTCAGTACAAACGACACTTTCATGCTCCAAACAGAGATAAGAATATACTTCATTTGCAACAGCTGTCATAGTATGAATAACGCCCCCTCTGTATGTTAGGCTGCAGTAATCATCTTTCTGATTCTCTCTGGCTCTGGATGAAAACCTAAAAAAAAGTTTCTTGCTGAGGCGGAATTCTTCTGTAGATCCATTTCGAAGAAAGAGAGGGAAAAACAAAATGAAATAAATATATAAGTTGGACCTAAAAAGGCTATGTAACCAATAAAAAACAGTTCCACATTAACAGGGGACACCTTGAGAATAAACGATAATATGGAAATAGAACCGGTCGCAGTGGCCGAGCGGTCTGCGGCGTGCCAGTCACGGTATGCATGGTCGCTGCGGTCGGGGGTTCGAATCCCCCCCTCGGGCATGGATGTTTGTGCCGTCTTTAGTATAAGCTAGTTCATCAGTAGTTTGTAAGTTTAGGGACTGATGACCCCCTAGCTAGGGCCCATAAGCTCTACAAACATTTAAACATTTTGAAATAACGCTAATTATATGTAACGCCGATAGCCGCGCGTAACTGGCAGTTCACCACCGCTGCTGTAATCCACGTGAAACTATTGAGTAAAGCACTACTTATATTGCAGAAAGGTACTCAATTTATGTGGTTTTTAGGTGCACACAGATGAGAAGGAAAGAAAAAAATACATTTGTGCTGACTGTCAGTCAGCACGCGACTGCAGCAAGGTTAAAATGACGTTGCGCCGACTCATACACTTCTCTTATTGACGTCTAGAGGTACACACACAAACTCCGCATCACTAAATAATTCGGGAACTCTGTTGTTGAGCACTCGGATTTCCCTTGCAATGGTCACAACAGATTGTAGCCTTCACATCACGTCTAATGATTCGAATTTTACAACCACTTTATTCACCCCTCCGAATTAGAGAAGTCTGGTAGAAAACTGATATTGGGATCAATAAACGGTGGCAGTTTTCCAACTACATTGGCACCGTAAGAGGGAAAATATATGGGTAGAATGCCATAAAAAGAATGGCTCAAGTCAGTGTTTTGTTAATTAATATTGGTTTCCCCCACCCTTAAAACATACCACGGTGTGTAATAGAAAATGCTTTTGGAATTTTCAAAATGAAGTGATGAGACTTTTTTTTAAACTAGCACACTTACAAGTATATGCTGTAGATGTCGTCAAAGCAGTATTCTGCCTACTTAATTTAATTCAAAGTTACTCAAGCTGTATACCTGCTGAACAAGAGTAACAGATTGTTAACTTACATGGATTTTCAAATAGTGCTCAAATACTGAACGAAAGGTCGAGTAGTTTTGCATATATCTTGCGAGCGAGACCAAGTTCTTACATATTTTGTTAATAACAAGTAACTAGGTATTATCATCAAATTAATTATTGAGTTTTTAGCTAACAACTTTCTGGACGATTTTCAGTCACCATTTGTGCAAGCATTTTGTTCTCCTAAAATTATGAACTGCATGTTACACAACATAATGCACAAATATACTGTACTTATCGTTGTTTTGCTTAACATTCATTTTTCATGTAATAGTACAGAACAAGCAAGTACGCATTTGTTTGTAACTATGAGAAATAATAGCCGTTTGATTGCCGTGGCGGATTAGCCGTGCGCACTGGGGCGCCATGCTTCGGTGCGCGTGGCAGATCGCCGTTGGGGGTTCGAGCCCTTAGTTTAAGTAATTTGTAAGCCACAGACTAAAAAACCAGCAGTTGAGTCCGATAAATTCATTAAAAATAAAAATAAAAAAAGCCGTATGATTCAGACTTGTGCCTATCCCCTTCCAAGTTTCCGCCTTATTCGACACTTTCTGTTCTGAATGGCGTGGGGTGGATAAATAACGTCGGACGCACCAAAACGATCATTATCTCCGTTGTTGTGCGCGATTGTTCTCCGCGGACTCTGTAGAAAATTACAAGCTGAATGATCTAAAATCCCAAAAAGCTGACCGGATTATAAATCTGAATTCTTAATTTGGATAAACAGAATGGCGTATGAGAGAATGTCAAACATTTCTTTTTCAAAAATTTTGAGAGTAGAGGATTATTAAAATAGCGGTGAAAATTCATAATATATTTCTTTCAATCTACTCACTTGCTAAATTCCGAAATAAATCTACCCATGGTATCTTTAAGACTTTGCGGTGTAAAATATGTGAATGCTTCAATTTTTTTCTTTTTTGACACCTGCATCTCAACACGTTTAGTGATCATGTTCATTTTCTCGTTCAGTGCCGACTTCACAAATATGAAAATTTCCTTCCTAGACATTTCTTCAGCATTATCCAGAGTTGTTGCAGAAAATACACCACTCAAAACAATTAGGCGATCAGGTGAGGTATCATACACAGTATACATACGGTACCTTTTTTTTTAGATATTGGTTAGATCTGTAATTTTTGTGTGATACAATATTTTGCTGTCCCAACGGCGGGCCACGGTGGCCGAGTGGTCTGCGGCGTGACAGTCACGGTCTGCACGGCCGCTGCGGTCAGGGGTTCGAATCCCCCCTCGGCATGGATGTTGGTGCCGACTTTAGTATAAGCTAGTTCATTAGTAGTTTGTAAGTTTAGGGACTGATGACCCCGTAGTTAAGTCCCATAAGATCTACGAACATTTGAACATTTTGAGCTGTCTCAACTCTTTGATGTTTAAATGGTATGTACTTAGAATGAGGCACCATGAGGCTACCATAATAATGAAAATGTCATTCTCGTTGCCCCCAATATGGTGTGTGATCACCTCGGACAGCCAGTACAGTTAAACAACTGCGTGGCATGGACGGTATGGAGGGATATTTGGATTTCGGACTATTTGTGTTGATTTAGCTCGTCCTGTTACTGCCTGGATGGTGCGTTTCAGCTGAGCTGCATTCGGCCACGTATCTCGACGGGCTGTTAACCCCGAGATAACGGTCATCTCTTGCTAATGTTACCCGTGGACGACCTTGGCCTTGCCTTCTTTAACGGTTCCTGTTGTCTGAAATCGCGTCCAGGTCCTGGAAATTACACTTTGGGACACTCCGACAGCTGCAGCCACCTCCCTCTGTGTCTGTCCCGCTTTCAACCTTGCCATGGCTCTCCACGCCATATCTTCAGGTACGTCGCGCTGTTGTTGCATTGCACTTCCTGCTCACTACACTATCTGAACCCAACTGCTTGTGTAATTCGTTTGGTAGTGTAAACACAAATCAACATCAACTCCCTCTGCAGTAACTTTCTGGTATTACCACAATCTCGATTCCCGTTGTTGTCTCCACTCCATAGAACCGATAGAAAGACGTAGAGCCGGCCGCGGTGGCCGAGGTGACTGAGGCGCTCCAGTCACGGTCAGCACGGCCACTACGGTCGGGGGTTCGAATCCCCCTTCCGGCATGGATATTTGTGCCGTCCTAGTTCGTAAGTAGTTCATAAGTAGTTTGTAAGTTTAGGGACTGATGACCCCGTAGTTAAGTCCCATAAGCTTAACAAACATTTGAAAATTTGAAAGACGTAGAATAATATTAGTTCATTCTGCCGATGACAATACTTCAGAACCTCGATATCTCAACTGATCCCCTAATTGTTTTGGACAATATGGAAGACAAACGTTAATAGGATGATTACCTTGGACAGTTTCCTACAAACAACGTTTGAGACACAAAAGATACGAAAAACTGTAAAGACAGCACGCATCATTGCATAACAATTATAACCGAAGCCAAAATCGCAACCATTTGTAACTCATTGTTGGATGTGTTTTGAAAAAGGTATAAGCAACAATTTACATTCGGTTTAAGTTCCGGGGTCGACAATGTTCTGGACTTATGGTTTTTTCTTAACAGGGCTTCACGAAACGTGACGAAGAAAAATGCCACTATTTTCATTAATTAATTACCATTTGAGTCACAATCAGTAATAATTTCGAGTGACAAGCTTAAATTGTATTTACATTCTGGAGCAATACCCATTTTGCAGAATCCAAATCCGTTGACTTTTCGCGAGTCTCATATGTTTGAAACTTGTCTTACTTTCGACGCGCGACAAGGAAATAATGCGGCAGGATCGATGCTCATGAACGGAAGGAGTTCTTGACCGAGGTAGTGACGGTTCTTTGTTTACGGTCATAATACTAGGTGTGCCATTACAACTACTCCGATCACTAGAAGTCCCTAGAATTTTTCCACTCGCCACTGACGTACAAGTCTGACAGCATTGCTATGCAAATCCAGCCACCGCGCAATACCATAACTTCTGACTGCCCCCCTTCACCACTCCCCTCCCCTCCCCCCCCCCCCCTCCCCGAGGCCTGAATCACTCCGCGTCTATCGCCCGTTTTGGCGCCAACCGAACATTCTCGAGCGTTTCGTATTTCTTTTGATAGCAAACATTGTGATTAAATGAACAATGAAAATAATCGTATGATAGAGTTTGTTTAGACTGATAGAAAATAAAATCTGAATCATACATTTTGAAATATTAATAAATGAAATTAGAATGTATGACACTACATCTTTGAGTGTTAGGCTATTCTGTGAATATTCTGGCGCAGTTTCTCACGGGGTGGTACCCATGGTACCATTTTTTCTGTTTCTCAATCCACTACTTACGTTATCTCTATGCTTCTGTAGTATGACCCAAATTGTGGAATAAGACCTTTCGGCATATAGTTCCGTACTCGCGTCCGGATATGTTGCCTGGCCGCCGTGCGGATGGAGGAATAGTACACTATGAGTGAGATTCTCGTGGGCTTCCATAGCACCTGCGCTGGTAATCGTAGGTATGGTGGCAGCTGTGGACTCCGTGAACAATACTGCGACCCATCTGCATACCTTGCTGACTGACTTCTTCTCTGTTAGCGAAAGTATTTTCCAACAAGATAACCGTCCATATCCCGAGGCGAACATCTCGTTACAATGTTTCGAGGAGCCTGTTACTGAACTCACGTAATTGTCTCATCTACCAAATTTGGCTGATATGAACACTATCTGATCTGCAATGTTATGCGACAGTAGCTCCACGTCCACAAACCCGAAACAAAAATATACAAATATTTTGTGATCAGTGTATAGAAGAAAACATAATGAGGACTTTACAAATCCATACCACTCAGGATCACTTCTGTATTGCGTTCCGAAGATGGACTAACAGGCTGTAAAGAGGGTCGTAATAATGCTCATCAGTATATTTCCATTAGCGCACTCACATTTTACCAATTATACAGGGCGGTGGTACTCATCGAACGAGAAAAATAAGACAAACACGGATCCGAAAACGCGTCTTTATCAGAAGTGTTCCACGTAGTGTCAATTCATGGCAGTTCACCCTCTACCCTTCGGCGTAAGGAATGACGCAACCTTCGAATTGGAACACACCCACCTGATAATAATTGGTTGGTAATTCGTAATAACCGATTGGAAGCCTAAACCTATATTTTGATATGACTGCGATGACTGTGACCTAATGAATAAGTGCTAATCGGTTCTTTAATCGTTATGGGAGTTGTTTCAGTAGGATATTTGGCTGAAGAATGGGCTTAGAATTAGTTAAAGTCATCAAAGTTTGTACTTTACTATTTCCATTAGACACCAATATAAGGCAGTTACCACCTTCGCTTTACACTTCTGGTTACGATTACTCTCGACACATGGAGAATATGGTCACACGCAGGTTAAACTATTTGCCACATTAATCCTCAGTGCAATCCAATATGACCGGCACAGTAGACGTGAACCCGTATTAATTATACTACGTAGCGTTTAGTCACTTTCTGGTAAAATACTGTCACTGTCTTGATATACTACCCACGGCGAAGAGTACGAACAGTCAGCCGGTTCACGCCACAGACGACCTTCACGTTACGCCATCACTACTCAGCAACGTTTCCTTTCTCACTGCTAGCAATCGTGTCTGACACGCTCGCTGCACTCAGCTGTCGATACTTGAACTACCTTCTACCTGTGCAAGTGCGAAGTGGTTCTTTAAGCAAAGAGGTCGCCGACTCCTTAAAAAGTATATCTGGTTGTTGTTGCAGTACTTGCTGTCACGCTTTGGAGACGTGACCCCGTAGTGTCTGCACATCATTGATTAGAGCTGTGTAGACGACTTCCTTCAAGTGTCCACTGATGTCAGGGGAATGAGAAGGCCAAGATGTGGAGGCACCAAGACCAATCCACTGGCTCTGAAACGTCTGTGTCAGATGTTTGCGCATTGTGACGAAAGTGTACTGGTGCGCCATCAAGCATAAACCACATCTGCCATCGCTGACATGGCACACCCTCCAGCAAGGCAGACAATACATCAGTGAGAAAGCCAACGTAGTGCGCTCCATTTAACCTCTCTGGTACCACGTATGGCCTTTTTAATCTATCGACTATCGCCTTGTACGCCTCCCATACATTTCAGAACGTAGCCTACAACACGACGCGAACAACACAACTGCCTGTAGACTACCTAATGGTACGTAGAGTACTGTGAGTAAGACATAACATCCTGCTGATGGACCAGACTTCAAAAGTTAGTGGTATACCACAAGAGTGTTCATCCTACTGCGCCAGCCAGACGATTCCGAGGAAAACGACTGCATAGTTTTGCGCGGAGCTTACATTCTGGCAAATTTTTACGTTCAGACAGCACAGAAAAATCACTGTAAGTGTAGCAGACTCGCTTTCCACGCGAGTGATCCTGGTTCAATCCCACCTCCTTGTATATCTTTAACTGTTTTATAACTGATTTTAGAGACAAAATCTAATATAGTGTGCACAAAATTGCGCTTATGCGATTGAAAATAATAGAGAAATAAATTTCCGTGAAGACTGGATAAAAATACAATAAATTTTGTATCAAATGTCATTGCCAAATTTTAATGAAATGATCCTGTATGCCTTGTACTGTCCCAGACTGTATCATGAAAGAGAAGTTTTCATATACGTAACCGAGATATATTTTCCAATAGATCGTTTTAAAAACGGTTGTATGTTTAAACAATTTTTCATAATTTTTGCAGGATATCAAAATATTTTCAGTATTCAATTTTTTATAGTAAATCATCATTCTGGTGCTTCAATGTAAAATACGTCACTGATTGACGAATTTGTAAAAATTTTCATACAAAGAAGACCATTCCCAAATTTTTCTACATGATGCTTTATTTTACCTCAATGAAAAATTAATTCGGAAATGTTCAACATTTTAAATGGAAAAATTTAATTGGAATTCAGTTAAACTAGGCCTAACAGTCATACCTTAAGTGAAATATATTTCCTTTCGATTTAATTTGTAATATTTTAGAGCACTAAATTTATAACAAATTTTTAAAAATGTTAAACACTTTACGCGATCGTGCGCTGAGGATTGTGCACAACTACAAGGGTTTGTTTCCATCGAAGTCTGTTTTCCGCCTTATGGCACCAGCGGTTCATCCGCATCCCAAACTCACTCAGATCTTCGTGGACTCGATCACTCCATCTTTACCTTGACCTTCCTCTTGGTCATCTGTGAATTCCAGGATACTTACTGGCCATCGTCTCCCTCCCATCCATGTGCATGTCCATGTCCAGCCTACTCCAGACACTGCGAACCATCCCTATCATGTTTGGTTGCTCATACAGTTGATTCAATTCTTTGTTCTGGTGAATCCTTCACACACCATTTGTTGCGTCTTGCACGGTGCCAAATATTTTCCACAGGACTTTCCGTTTGAATACCAATAGTTTTTTTTTGTTTATTGTTTTTTTTTTTTTTTTTTTTTTTTTGTAAATACCGTACAGAAGTACTTTAACTCCCTTGCTCTCTTGTATTTCTCGATCCCAACTATCAGGGCTGAAAGTGTCCTCTTGTCCCCGCTTCTAGCTGGCTCATCAAGAGCCGTTTTCTGTTCACTTACAAGTAGTTCACACTTACTGGCTCAATACTCTAAAGCCTCGCTCATCTTTCGCAGTTGCTCCATCGAACTGGATAGTAGGACATCATCTGCAAAGGCAAGATACGTTATTTTTTCACTCCTACCTCGATCCCATGGCAGTTTTTGATGAATACTTCGTTTATGACCTACTCAAAAGTGAGACCGAAAGGAATCGGCGACGTACCATCACCTCGGTGCAGCCCTTTGACGAGGTTGCTTTTCGTGAGTTAGTTGCCAAAATTTTTACCTTAAATTTAAACAATGAAAAAAAAAAAACTTTCCGGAAAGTAGGACCGATGCTCGACCTCCCATGTCACAAGTGAGCCCGCAATAAGTGCAGCTATTTCCGTGTGCTACCAGGATCTGCAAACTGCCCAGTGTATCAGCTAAAGATTTGTTCGTAGCCATTTCCTACTAGATTACTCCATAGATGAATTTCTTAGCAGAACTGGTTGATCGGTGCATCTTGTTAACCCATTTCTTCCCAGTGTTGCGTACACGCAACACAAAATTTAGCCTTACATAATGCAGTCGAAATGAACTTACTATACAAACCTCACCACACATGTGTTAAAAGGCATTCACGAGCTCTCTGTATATGTGTTAAAGTTTCACAATTACCTTAACACTTCGTAAAAAGATGCAAGATTTACAAACGCCAGACGATCTACATACACAAGAAATGTCAAGTTCAGCTTCACACAGAGTGTTTTTCAATATTTCATGAGTGATACCATCAATGTAAGTCAGAGTTATATTATAGACAATATTGCACAGTTTTAACAAATAGAAGAATGTGATCACAAAATCTAAATTTTTCTTAAAAAAAATGTTCAAATGTTTGTAGAGCTTATGGGACTTGACTACAGGGTCATCAGTCCCTAAACTTACAAACTACTTATGAACTAGCTAATACTAAGGACGGCACAAATATCCATGCCCGAGGGGGGATTCGAACCCCCGACCGTAGTGGCCGTGCAGACCGTGACTGGAGCGCCTCAGTCAGCTCGGCCACCGCGGCCGGCTAAATTTTTTCTATTTTTTTTTTTTTTTTTTTTTTTTTTTATTTTTTTTTTTTTTACTAGGAAACAGCACAACATTATGGGTGGTGCAAATTACAACACATACTGCTAGTTTGTAATATTTGTAATGTTATTTCAATTATTTTAAAGAGAAACTGATGACTAAATGAAACACTTTTTCACAATTTCTGTTTTTCGGAAGAAATAGGTTAATATCACAGTGTGTGAATGTTGCCTACATTCTTGACTTCTGTACAAAGCTTGTGCTCAGAGGCGATCAGTGCAAATTAGTTTCTTAAAACATTTTTTATATATATCGGGCTGATTTCACATCCATAAGGCCAATTTCAGTTGGGATATATGGAAGGTACATTAGCATATCTGTTATTATATAAGTACTTACTGTCGTTTATATGGTTGGATACCCTTCCGGTGTACTGATCAGCACTGTTAGCTGCACGGTTTAAGGCGCCGCTCTCCGGGATTGCGAGGTGTACCCACCCAACGCCGTCCAGAGACAAGGCCTCAGCGCAGTCCGTGTGACGTCACACCGAACAGAACAGGCCGCGATTGCTAGCTGACTGGCTGGCCGGTAAGAGATAGTGGGCTGTGCCCCAGCTTCCTGCCAGTCAGCTAGCGATCGCGGCCTACTCAGTTTGACGTGACACGGCGCTAAGGCCTTACCTAAAGGGTATTGGCCGGTCCCGGTGCGAATTGCCCACTGGAGTAATTACTAGGGACAGCGCGGGTGTGGTTTCTAGGTGGTTTTTCACATCCCACCAGGAGGATACCGAGATAGTACCCAAGTTCAGCCTCAGTTACACGATTCTCAATCATCTAGAAAAAACTCTGGCAAACTGTCACATGTTTAACACCATATGCAGACAGTTGGGGCACACATATTTCCTCCCAGGTGGGAAATGGAGTGGCGTCATCAAGGTAATCCGGCCACGCCTTAAACTAACCACACCAAAACCGCTTAACAATGGCGACCCTAAACATGCGGACAAAGGCGGAAGGAAAGGAAGATCCTTGTGTTAGGCTTACATTACCAACAAGCGAAGTCTCATCCCGAACTGAATTTACGAGACCCTAAGGTACTCTTGAGACAATCCATAATTATGTTTCCGATCATTTTTATTATTTTTTAAATATTTATTACTATAAACAAATAAGATACACGAGTACTTACCGATTTCGTAAGATTCATGCCAGGTATTATATGAAATATTGTGTAACGATATGAATTTCGGGCCAGAACCCGCCCATGCTGTTAATGTTTACATGTCAAACTCTCAGAACTTGGGACAATATGACAGTTGGCGATCATATGTCAACCGATCGTCAACTTAGAATTCCATTACGTATTTGACTGTTTCTATTTTAATTTTTTTTAATTAATAATCAAAAGATTCGAGTAGAAACAAGGCCCCTGGAATAGATGACATCCCGTCTGAACTGCTAATATCGTTAGGAGAGCCAGTCGTGAAAAAATTGTTCCAGCTACTAAGCAAGATATATGAGACAGGGGAAATACCCTCCGACTTCAAGAAGAATATCATAATTCCAATTCCAAAGAAAGCAAGTGCAGACAAACGTGAAAATTACAGAACTATCACTTTAATAAGTCATGGTTGCAAAATACTGACACGGATAATTTACATACGAATGGAAAAACTGGTGGAATCCGAGCTTGGGGAAGATCAGTTTGGATTTAGGAGGCAATACTCGCATTACGACTTATCTTAGAAGATAGGCTAAAGAAAGACAAACGTACGTTTTTAGCGTTTGTATATTTGGAGAAAGCTTTTGACAATGACGACTGGAATAAATGTTCAAATGTTTGTTAAGCTTATGGGACTTAACTACGGGGTCATCAGTCCCTAAACTTACAAACTACTTATCAACTACCTTATACTAAATACGGCACAAATATCCATGCCCGAGGGGGGATTCGAACCCCCGACCGTAGTGGCCGTGCAGACCGTGACTGGAGTGCCTCAGTCCCCTCGGCCACCGCGGCCGGCGACTGGAATACACTGTTTCAAATTCTGAAGGTTGCAGGGGTAAAATATAGGGAGCGAAGAGTTATACTCAACTTATACAAAAACCAAACAGCGGTTATTAGAATCGAAGGGTATGAAAGGGACGCTGGGGTTGGGAAGGGAGTAAGAGAGGTTTGTAGCCTTTCGCAATTGTTGTTCAATCTGTACATTGAGCAAGCGGTGAAGGAATGCAAGGAGAAATTTGGAGAGGGAATTAAAGTCCAGGGAGAAGAAATAAAAACTTTGCGGTTTGACGATGACATAGTAATCCTGTCTTAGACCGCAAAGGATCTGGAAGAGCAATTGAATGGAATGGACAATGTCTTGAAACGAGGTTATAAGATGAACATCAACAAGAGTAAAACAAGGATAATGGAATGTAGTGTCAGAAAATCAGGCGATGCTGAAGGAATTAAATTAGGTAATGAGGCAATAAAAGTAGTAGACGAGTTTTGTTACTTGGGTAGCAAGATAACTTCTGACAGCCGAAGTAAAGAAGATATTAAATGCACAATGGCTATGGGAAGAAAAGCGTTTCTGAAGAAGCGAAACTTGTTGACATCCAATATTAGTTTAAATGTTAGGAAGTCCTTTCTGAAGGCATTTGTCTGGAGTGTAGCATTGTATGGAAGTGAAGCGTGAACAATAAGGAGTTCAGACTAAAAGATGATAGAAGCTACAGACGAATGTTGAAAATTAGATAACGTAACTAATGAGGAGGTGCTCAACAGAATTGGGGAGAAAAGGAATTTCTGGCGTATTCTGACTAAGAGAAAGGATACGTTGGTGGGACACATCCTGAGACATCAAGGAATCGTCAACTTAGCATTAGAAGGAAGTGTGTGGGGTAAAAATCGTAGAGGGAGACCGAGGGACGAATACAGTAAACAGATTCGAAGGGATGTAGGTTGCCGAAAGTATTCGCAGATGAAGAGACTTGCACAGGACAGTTTAGCATGGAGAGCTGCATCAACAGTGGCGGCGCTAGGCGTCGGCGACGTCGGCCACCGCCGACGGCCTCGCGCAACTGGAGGCCTCGCAAAACATTGTTAAAATTTTAGTTTTTTTTTTTTCTTTTTTCTTTTTTTCCCCTAGATGTTTAACGGCGCTTTTCAACTGCTAGGTTACATAGCGACGACCAACATCTAACTTACACTAGCTTAACCAGTGGACGAACACAACATCCGTACCCAAGGGTGTGATTCGACACGTGACGAGAGCGATCTTGCTCACCGTGGTATGACGCCATAGTGCGATTTAGAGCACTGTATAGTACAAGCAGAACAATCCACCATTTTGAATCCCACATTGAAGGGGCGCATTTAAAGGCTACGGCACGCTTACGCTTTTTAATATGCTCTCAAGGCCATTAAATATATTTTCCTAGCGCACAAATATTACAGCATAGTAAATTTATTGGCTTACATTTGACTAAGAGGCAAGCAACTTAACGTTAGTGATTAGAGAGATATTTACTTACATTCCATATTAAAGGATATGTTGCCCTTATAAATATGTACCAAATATAGTTAAAATACGTTACAATCATCGTATTTTCCAAATACGTTTACGGTAACTAAGAGTTGCATACGAAAACAGTTACAAAATAATGTTAAACTGCGTTACTGTACTTCCCGTATTGCTCTCTCTAATGTCTCGCATATTTTACACACACCGTATTTCAGAGAAGATTTTACGACTTTCCTGTTCCCATTCTTTGCGAAGTTCAAGTTATTATTTTTCTTTTTCAGACGTCCTGTTCACAGCTTGGCTTAGGCCTACATATTCCAGTGTTGAGAGTCACATTTAATTTAAACAATAAACTAAAGTGAAATAATATAATTTAAAAACCAATAACTGGATAAAACCAGCTGCACTCATGCATCATTTAAAAATACAATGACTACCTAGTTGATCTAAATAATATCAAGAAAAGCAACTTTAAACACACTGTGTGTCGTGATATATTAACAATCTATCAAAATTAAAATAAACCATTGCTTACATGTATAGGCCTATATTTTCTTTATTACATCTCTGTTAGGATAACTATTTTAATACAAATAAAAGAAGGTTTAATTCTTAACGTTACTCTATTTTAGCGTCCATACTTGGCATCTGGTATTTACAAGCCACCTTTTACGCCGATCTGTGTTTCAAAAAAATCGACAAAACTTCTATCGACCATGTCTGCTATTATTTGAGCAGTTTGGAGATGCACTACCAACCATTTCACACTGTTAAACAATGAAATCACAAAGAGTTGGCTGATTCACTTCGCTGCACCAGGCAAAGCATACAACTGTGTCGTCAGATTGGGATTCAAAATGGCGGATTGTTCAGCTCGGTATATCTAGTGCTTTAGTGCGAATGACCATTCCCGGTCGGCAGCTATGTAGTTGTCCGTATTTATTTCGGTACGAGTGCAGCGGTGATGCGATTTTTAGTTAAAGACTTGCAAAACAATTTCTTCAGTACATTTTAGAAAACAATTTGGAAGAAGTATATCCAAATGTTTATAAAACATTCAGAATCGTGCTCACAGTTCCAGTCAGTACAGCATCGGCCGAGAAAAGCTACTCAAGTTAAAATTGATGAAGACTTACATGAGAAGCACATTGAGCCAAGAAACACTATCTGCGTTGTCAGTACTATCAACTAAAGCCGAAATAGCGGCTACTATTAAGATGTGATCTTAAAAAATTTCAGTGAGACGGAAAAGCTGAAAAGTTTCTCCACTTTGTGTTTGTTTATTGTACTTTTTGTATATTATACTAATAGAATTTTAGTATAATGATTACTGATGTCTAATTCAGCTCATTTAACAATTTCTCCATTACTGTAAAAATGAAAGGGGCCTCGCAAAGACGAGTTCGCCGACGCCCAGGTTTCGTCTAGCGCCGCCACTGTGCATCAAATCAGTCTGCGGACTGAAGACCACAACGAAAACAACAACAATCAAATATTGAAAGAATATTAACATTAAAGTTATATGACATGTTGGTTGTTCTAAAACTTTAAGAACTTTAAGATGAAGAGGTGACATAATAGACCTGTAACGTTACAAATACGTATGCCAGTACAGCAGACGGCAGTCAAGCAGTTATCGTGCCTCAGTCAGTCTGTTTTTGTCCGTCTGTGTTCTGCCGTAATATATGGAAGTAAAATATGTGTTCTGCCGTAATATATGGAAGTAAAATATGTGTTCTGCCGTAATATATGGAAGTAAAATATGTGTTCTGCTGTAATATATGGAAGTAAAATATGTGTTCTGCCGCAAGCTATGGAAATAAACTCTCTTTTCGATCACCAATTAGTGACTTGATTCAGACTTGTACAACCCAAGAATTTTTCTATTATTAATATTGATGTGTTATGAGTGATTACATTTGAATTTACGCGAAGTGGCCAGTAATTACCCAGGTACGCTTCACTCTTATTAGTAAGAGAGCGCCTCAGACGCACCTTACATGCTACTTGTCACGTTCCGCTACTGTTGTGGAGTGTACGCCGGAAGTGTCCTCTGGGCGGTGAATCCCGGGCAGCGTGGGAGATATCCTTGCTGCTGCGGCCTTCGCTGATAGCTCCATCTTAGTCAGGCTTCTGAATAAATGCTACAGCTCCGTTTCATTGAATTACTAACTTCCACCAGACGACAGTTACATCATTCCATTTAACAGTCGGGAAAACCCCTTCTTTACAGGAAATTTCGAAGTCACTCGTTTGGCCTTTGCCTTCTAGAATACTGTACAACAAATGATGGAAAGAGCACGTAATTACGCACGATAGCCCGCCAGAAAAATCCTATCGTTTCCTTAAACAATGCCATGTAGAGTTAATATTCAAGGAAATAAGGAAGTTCAAGGGTTAACGAGTTAAAACGGAAGTAACTGAAATCGTTGCTGAGACTGCACCGATAAAAAAGAGAAGTAGCAAGATTGGGGCTTAACGTGCTATGGACACCATGGTTATTAAAGAAGGAGCACACGCTTAGATAGTTTTTGTCAGGTATGGAGAAGGAATTGAGCTTTGCCCTTTGAAAGGAACCATCGCGGAATTTGCCTCGACTGAAGAGAAACCATAATCAAGATGTCCGGAGGAGAATTTGAACCGCCGTCGTCCCAATTGCAAGTCTGATGTGTTACCACTGCGCCACCTGACTCGTTTTGGCCGGCCGGCCGCGGTCGCCGAAGGGACTGAGGCGCTCCAGTCACGGTCTGCACGGCCACTACCGTCGGGGGTTCGAATCCCCCCTCGGGCATTGATATTTGTGCCGTCCTTAGTATAAGGTAGTAGATAAGTAGTTTGTAAGTTTAAGGACTGATGACCCTGTAGTTTAGTCCCATAAGCTTAACAAACATAACATCGTTTTGGCCGATGGTCACACGTTTTCTCCGTGAGAGAAAACCTTCGCTAGGCGAAAAATACGAGACTCCCCTAGGTGAAAACGTTCAAATGTTTGTTAAGCTTAAGGGACTTAACTGAAGGGTCATCAGTCCCTAAACTAACAAACTACTTATGAACTACCTTATACTAAAGACGACACAAACATCCATACCAGTGGGGGGATTCGAACCCCCGACGGGGAAGGCCTCGCGCATCGTAGCATAGCGCCTCAATGCGCTCGGCCGCGGCTCCCTCTAGGTGAAGGATTTGTATACTGTTCTATTCAACGCTACAATATGCGTACTAAAATGTTTTTACTTTTCAACCTTTGCATACATCCAAACATCATAAAATTCTTGGCAGATCGAAATTGTGTGCAGCACAGGGACTCAAACGTGATATTCTGATCTACGCCTGTATCTACACGATTACTCTGAAATCATACTGAAGTGCATGGCAGAGGGTTCGAGCAACAACTTTCATACTATTTATGTACTATTTCATTCTCAAATAACGTGTGGAAAGAAAAAAAAACACACCTAAATTCCGACTTCTCATATTTCATTATAAAGATCGTGTCTCCCAATGTGAACGGGTATCAAAAATATATTTTTGCGTTCGATGGAGAAAATTGGTGATCGAAATTTTGTAAGTAGATCTCGATGCATCGAAAAACGTCGTTGTCATAATGATTCGCAACCCATTTCGTGTATCTTTTCCATGACACCCTCTCCCCTGTATCGCGATAATACAGAACTTACTACCCTTATTTGTACTTTTTCAATGTACCCCGTCAATCCTACCTCATAAGAATCACGCACAACGCAGCAATACTCTCAAAAGGACAAAAACGTTGCATAGCAACCTCTTTAGTAGTAACGTTGCATCTCCTAAGTATTCTGCCAATAAAAAGCAGCCTTTGGTTCGCCTTACCGGCAACACTTTCTATGTGTTCTTTGAAATTTACGTCTGTCCTAATTGTAACCGATACCTCGAAATTACAACGAATTTTTATAATCTTTCCACATCTTAAAATATCTCCTAATTTTGCAATGACAATGGTATTTAACACTTATCTACCTACATTAAATGTGAAATGCATTTGGAATTATTTGTCTTTTGAAAGAGAAAATATTAATAAAATTGTAACCAGCTGCATCCGTCATCTCGTCAATAAAATACAGTTATGTATTTGATAACATTTTATATTATTGATTTTATTTAACCATTGTTATAGTTTTTAAAACAAATAATGAAAAACAAAATGTTTCCTACAAGTAGGACTGAACCCAGACTATCTGCATGAAATTCACCCACACTACTGCCTTTCTTTTTTGCCTTTAAGGGTAGTTCTGTTCCGTGTGGTCGCTGATCCTCTTTGTTCGTTGTGGTTCGATGTGTTTTTGGCTCAGCTTTTTTATTACAGAGGGCGTTCAACACTGATTGGACGCGCTAGAAATGGTAACGGCGGATTTCGAATTACTGACCACGTGCATCACAACCTAACGCCCTGCACATTACACTACGGTAGACAATTACAAGTCTGCGCTCCTGATCAAACCTATTTGACTAGCATATAAGCTATATATGAGTTGCAATTAAACTTTACAGCCTTTTTTTGGAATTTTCTGGATAGTGCGCTTTAAAACTTCTATGAGTCGACACCCTCGACGTATACTACTAACATGCCAAGTCTCATTCCAAACTGAATTTACGAGACCGGAAGGACTCCTTGTGAGAGTAGCGGCGTTTGCGCAGACTTGTCGCGCTAACAGACAAGGGAAACTCCGTCAAATAACCGCAGAAATCACTGTCTGACGTACGACGAAGATATCAGTTCTGACAGCGCGGCGCAATTTGGCGTTCATGAGCTATGGAAGCAGATAAAAGACTTCAGTGCTTTTGTTACAGCACTATATCGCCTGCAGCGCATCTCCTGGAATCGTGACCAAAACGGTTTGAATCTCCACGACTGGAATGACATAGCTTGCTCAGATGAGGCCTGATTTCATTTCGTAAGTACTGATAGGAGGGTTCGAGTTTGGTGCAGACCTCATGACCGAGCTGTCATCTTGATACTGTACAGGCTGGTGGTGATCGTATTATAATGCGGACCTTTTTCACATGGAATGAACTGGGTTGTCTGGATCAGCTGAACGGATCGTCGACTGGAAATGGTTCTGTTCAAATGTTTGTAAATCTATCGGACCAAACTGCGTGGTCATCAGTCCGTAGCTTACAAACTACTTAAACCTAGGTAAACTAACCTAAGGACAACACACACACACACACCCATGCCCCAAGGAGGACTCGAACCTCCACGGCGAGCAACCGCGCGCTCCGCAGCGAGACGCTTTAGACCGCTCGACTACTCCACCGCGGCGAAATAGGCCAAAAAACGAATAAATATGAAATGGTAATGTTCGCTTGCTGAGTCCATGCCACACCGAGTTGCTGCACTTCGCCGGCAAAAAGCAGGTCCGGTATGGTATTTGGAGGTATCCTTTTTTTTCACGTCGAAAGACATGTAGTAGGGCTCATTTGAAAGTGTCGTGTTAACTATTACGACAGGGAAATGTATACTGCAGATTGCTCACCACATGCATCAGCAACTCAGAATGAATGTCCGGGAGGTATATATTACATTTTACGAAACGGACAGTGTTGTCATCCGACATCTCGTGATGTTTTCGTAGATGGCGTGAGCGTATATTGCTGCAATATACAGGCAACATACAGGCTTAGCTCGTACACAGAAACGATGTTGTAATTGAAAGTAATATGAGTTTTAGTACTGTGTCACAGTACACTAAAGAACCAATATACCGTTTATGGTGCTTTTAATTTCGTGTACACCAAACAACCAATCGGTGGCCATGTTAGTTTTTTAATCCGAAATCAATGACAATGCCGCTGTGGAGCAGCCGAGCGGTCTAAAGCGCCTCGCTGCGGAGCGCGCGGTTGCTCGCTCTGGAGGTTCGAGTCCTCCCTGGGGCATGTATGTGTGTGTGTGTGTGTGTGTGTGTGTGTGTGTGTGTGTGTGTGTGTGTGTGTGTGTGTTGTCCTTAGGTTAGTTTACCTAGGTTTAAGTAGTTTGTAAGCTACGGACTGATGACCACGCAGTTTGGTCCGATAGATTTACAAACATACATACATACATACATACATACATCAATGACAATAGTATTTTTGGGAGTTTACGTCAGCGACAAAATTAAGTGTTACATTCTTATCTTCACGAATGCAAACTAAAACTGGATGTTTCTGTCGAGTATATACGTATTATGTTGTCGCTTTACGTATTCAAAAGGTTTTTTCAGTTGACTTTATTTATATTAGACTCCTTGGCTAGGAAAAAAACTAAATCAGTGATCGAATAAGGGTTCTGTTTTTACCGCTTCGGGTACAGTACCGTAAAAAGTAACAATAAGTGGAGGCCATTCTTTGCCTTTCGTTGCCAAGCATGAGCGTAAAGCAATTTGTAATATGTAATACATCTGTTGTCTTTCTCTACGGTTAGCAAGATATTGTAAGAGGAATGGTTCTACTTCTACACCTATATTATTACTGTGTAAATCACATTTAAGTCTATGGCAGAGGGTTCATCGAACCGCTTTCGAGATATTTCTCTGCCGTTCCATTCTCTAATACTACGTGAGAAGAAGGAACAACTAAACCTTTCCGTTTTTGATGTGATGTTCCCTATTTTATTAATAAGATCATGTCGCCCTATGTAGATGGGTGCCGACAAAATATGCTCTTATTCGGAGGAGAACGTTGGAGAAAACAAAATTGTAAATAGATCTCGCCGCAACAAATATCGTCTGTCATGAAATGGTTTCCACTCCAACTTTTGCATCATTTCCGTGATGTCGATTCCATAATGTGCAGAAATACTACGAAATATTACTCACATGTGTAGTGTACTCAGTTTCTTTAGTAGAAATGTTACATCTTCTAAGTGTTCTGCCAATGAAACGTACCCTTTGGCTCGTATTCCCTACGATATTTTCCATTTGTTCTTTCTAATTAAAGTTGTTCGTAATAGTAATTCCTGGGTAAAACTCTCAACTTGCAACATGAATTCCGATTTTTTTTAATCTAAGGGACTTACCTAGGATGTATGTCAGTCCCTATGCTTACAAACTACTTACACTAACTGAAAATAACTTTTGCTAAGGACAACTCGAACACCCATGCCCGAGGGAGGACTCGAACCCCCGACGACGAATGGCCGCGCGCACCGCATCTGGGCGCCTGAGTGCGCACGGCTATTCTGCAGCAATTCCGAATGAAAAATGGCGCGCTACAGCCCACAATGGTTAGCAGCTTCAAGATCTAAGGCGAACTCCTTGGTAGTTATGAACTGTGCAGGATACTTAGCTCTTAAAAATGCATATATCATTATGTATATATAATGAATTTGGTGTAACGGGCTGATGACAACGGATAAAATGACGACATGAAACCGAATACGACAGTCTGTCGTGCAGCTTAACGTGATATCGGCAGTCCTTTCATACGTAGTTGCAGATAGTGCTATAATGTGTTTTATAGCACAAAAAATAAAATAAAAACAGAAGCTGAATTTGTGTAGTGGTTACAGGTAATATTAATTGAATCGTAACATACTTTTCACGAGGGTTAGTTTGCTCTAGTAGAGCATGATTTTTATACACAGGCAAGGAGTTAAGCCAAAGGGATTATTTTTGCCAGATATTGGCCGAAAGCATTGCTCATATCATAATCGTAGGTCTTGTACGCCCATTTTGCCACTCTTTGTTGTTATTACGTAAATATTCCCTACTGTCCTCTCAAGATAACGCACACGAGAAGGAATGGTAGGGTACAGAGTACTTCAAACTTCCCGCAGAACAATAAATAACCTTCCAGGTAAATTACTCTCCCGATTGACAGTCGGTATAATTGCGAATGCCTTAATGCCTTGATGTTAGTTGATCTGGACATAACTCACCTGACACCTCTAATTTCCAGGCAGGAATCCTTTCATATGCACTTCCTCCTTGGACAGTGTAGAAAACACACTCCTTACTAAAGGATAGGATGGGTTTGTTTATCTCGTCTACAAATTTTCGCGTCGGCCGCGGTGGCCTAGGGGACTAAGGCGCTCCAGTCACGGTCTGCACGGCCACTACGGTCAGGGGTTCGAATCCCCCCTTGGGCATGGATATTTGTGCCGTCCTATTTCGTAAGTAGTTAATAAGTAGTTTGTAAGTTTAGGGACTGATGACCCCGTAGTTAAGTCCAATAGACTATACAAACAAACAAATTTTCGCGACGATTCAGCGATTTCTTGTGAATCATCAAGTTGACGATTTGTTTGAAATTTCATCATCTTATGTCTTCCATGAAAGACGGTCGTATTCGTGGACGACACCTGGAGACACCGGAAGGTACCATATAGATTTTATAATGGTGAGTCATAGAATTTGGAACCAGGTTTTAAACTGTACGACGTATCTAGGTGCAGATGTAGACTGATCAGATCTTATTGGTTATGGACTGCAGACAAACTGAAAAAACTTCAGAACGGCCAGGAAAATAAAGAGATGGAGCCTGGATAAATTGAAGGAACCTGAAGTTATTTAGATTTTCAGAGAAAGTTTTAGGCAACAGTTAACAGAAACGAGGGAAAATAACACAGTAGAAGATGTTTGGGTAGCTTTGAAAGAAAATATAGTGAAGACTGCAGATGACCAAATAAGTAGAAAGGCAAGACCTACAAAAATCCTTTGATATCACAGGCAGTACTGAATTTAATTGTTGAACGAAGAAGATATAAAATGCAGTATTTGAAGGAATAAAATGGAGTACAGACGGCTAAGAAAAGAGATTGACAGGAAGTGCAAAATGGCTAAATGGCTAGAGGGCAATAGCGAGTCAGCATAAGAATGTATAACTAGGGGAAGACATACTGTCTTCAGAAAATAAAAGAGGCACTTGGAGAGAAGAAATGTAGCAGTGTGGATATCTAGAACAAAGATGGAAATCCAGCTCTAAGCAAAGAAGGAAAAGATTAAAGGTGGAAAGTATATATAGCGGGGCTCTGCAAATAAAATACACTTCGAGACAATATTGTAGAAAGGGAAGAGGAAGTAGATAAAAATGAAATAGGAGGTACTATACTGAAAGACCTAAGCCGGAGCAAGACTTCTTGAGTAGACGACATTCCCTCAGAGCTACTGAAGTCTCTGTGAGAGCCTGCAATGACAAAACTATTTCACCTGGTGTGTAATATGTATGACACAGGCGAAATAGCCTCAGACTTTAAGAAAAATATAATTATCCCGATTTCAAAGAAAACAGACGCAGACAAGTGTAAAATTACAGAACTACCAGTTTAATAACTCATGGTTGTAAAATTTTATCACGAATCATTTACAGAAGAATGGAGAAGCTGGTAGAAGCTGATCTTGGGGAAGATCAGTTTGCATGTAGAATAAATATAGGAACACGGGGGAGGGGTTGGGGGGAGCAAGACTTATCTTAGAAGATAGAGTAAGGAAAGGCAAACCTCAATTCCTAGCTTTTGTAGATTTGGAGAAAACTTGACAATATTGACTGGAATACACTTTTTCAAATACTGAATGAGTAGGAATATAATATAGGAAACGGAGAGTTATTTACAGTTTGTGCAAAAACCAGACAGCAGTTGTTAGAGTCTAAGGGCATGAAAGAGAAGCAATGGTTGGGAAGGGAGTAAGACAGGGTTGTAGCCTTTCTCCTATGTTATTCAGCCGGTACATAGGGCAAGCTGTGAAGGAAAGCAAGGAGGCGTTTGGCGAAGGAATTAAAGTTCATGGTGAAGAAATAAAAACATTGTGTTTGAATTGTGTGCAATTGAAGGCAATGGACATTGTGTTGAGAGGAGCACATAAGATTAACAAGAGCAAAACAAGGGTAATGGAATGTAGTGTAAGAAAATCTTGACATGTTGAATAAACGGGTCTTCAACCTGATGTTTGTGTCACTTTGGCACAATATTTCGACCGCACAACTCGCTGCGTTCTTCAGGTGCTCCCTGAGACTGCCGTTGTGGAGGACCGTGTCCAGTATTTATGCCCGGATGGCGCTGGGCGCTTCGTTCGGGGTCTGCGCCAACCTGGCTCACTCCACGGTCTTAAGGCTATCTTTTATAGCTAATAGGAGTAGGGTTTACCGTATGGGCATTTCCTATATGGAACTTTGGAGTTTAACGTCCCGTCGACAAATTGGTCATTAGAGACGGAGCTTCCGCTCGGAAGGTTTGGGTAAGGATGTGGAAGGAAATCGGCCGTGCCCTTTCAAAGGGACCATCCCGGCATTTGCCTGGAGTGATTTAGGAAAATCACGGAAAACCTAAATCAGGATGGTCGGAGGTGGATTTGAACCACCATCCTTCCTAATACGAGTCCAGTGCGTTTCCACTGCGCCACCTCGTTCGGTATTTCCTATATCATCAGGATTTTTGGGTAAAGAGGGTCCTCTTTATTTTATATTTGGCATCAGGGTTGTGTGGGAGATCTGTTTATTACTTGTTGGGTTTGGTTTCTTTACTTTTCTTCTTGTTGCCTTTTTGGCATTCTTATGCATTTGCGTGACCAACGTGGTAGCCAACCTTTTCATAGAAAGGTTCGAAGCGGAGGCGCATGCATCAGCAACTTATCAACCAAAGTGCTTTTGCCCCGTCCTCTCAGTTGGTGTGATGGTATTTTATGGAAAGCGTCGACTGTACTTCAAGTCGGCGTCTTGAAAGGACATGATCTTCAATGGTATGTCTTCTGTCAGTGTCTTGCGGTCTGTTTAGTAGCTCTTCTTCTTGGAGGTTCCATGATCATCATTTCTGAGTTCGTCGTGGGAGGATTGATGCTTGTAAGGTCTCTCTTTCCTGGTGCTCCGTTGGACGTCCGCGACTACTCGGCCGCCATCTGTGGCCGTGGCAGCTGTCTGAGGCCCATTCCGCGTTGGGCGCTCCGTTCGTGGTCCGCGCTCGCCTGGCGCAGCTCCTGAGGTGTTGGAGCTTCCCTGGTGCTCCGACAGACGTCCGTGGCCGCCTCTTCTACTATCTGTAGCTGCAGCAGCTGTCTGAGGCCCGTCCCGCGTCAGGCGCTCCGTTCGCGGTGCCCACCTGGTACTGCCCCTGAGGTCTTGACATTTTCCTGATACTCAGATGAACGCCTGTGCCTGGCTTTTCCGCCATTTGTGGCCATGGCAGCAGACTAATAACCGTCCCACGTCGGGCACTAAGTTCGTGGTCTGAGCCCACCTGGAGCTCATTGGAGAGAAGTTCGATGGAGCTCTGCTCGACTTATGCAAGCGTGTACTGACCTTAACAAATTTTCTTCACGGGGGTCAATTTTACAAGCAAAGTGAAGAATTGTCAATGGGCAGCGCTTTATCACTAGCGGTAGCCAACCTTTTCATGGAAAGGTTCGAAGCAGAGGCACATGCATCAGCCACTTATCAACCCAAGTGCTTTTAGGTATGACAATAACACATTAGCCATTTGGACTCATGGTAGGGAGCAGCCACCCAAATATAAAATTCACAATGGAGCTAGAGAAGGATGGACAACTCCCATTCCTGGATATCTTGGTCAAGAGGAAGACAGATGGCACTGTGTGGCACAGTGTGTATCACAGGATCACCCACACTTCAAGCCAGTAGCTGCCACCACCCAGCACAGAAGAATAGAGTCTTGAAAACACTTCTTCACAGGGCTCAGGTTCTGTCAGATCCAGAAAGTCTGGGCATAGAGATAGAACATCTAAAGCTGGTGTTCAGCAGATATGGATACTCCTCCACAGATATCCAGAGGGCACTATGTGCTACCAGCCAACCACAGGGTACAGAAAATGAGCCAGAGGAGGCAAAGAGGGTGGCATACCTGCCATATGCTGGACCAATATCTGTGAAGATAGCAGAATTCTTTTAAAATATGACGTAAAGAGTATATTCTTCCCACCCTCCAAAATTAGGACAATGCTGGAGAGTGTGAAGGACGACCTGGGGATACTTAAACCAAGCCTTTACAACGTCCCATGTCAGTGTGAGATGTCATACTTCAACCAGACAACCAGGACGGTGGACGTCAGGTGCAAAGAAGACCAGAGGCACAGCAGACTCAGACAGGCAACTAAATCAGCTATATTGGAGCACTGTCTGGAGCTAGGTCACTTGATGGACTACAACAACGCCAAAACTGTGACTAGACGGGAAGAATTTGGGACAGTATCATAAGGGAGGCCATCGAGATCAAGGTCACATACAACCTAATAAACCAAGACATTGGTTACCAGCTCGGCATGGAGTCTGGTTCTGGAACTTATCGAGTCCCAACAGAAGGAACACGGAGACTCCCCAAGAAGAAGAGACACCTCAGGAGTAGCACTAAGCGGATTTGTAACAAGAACGGTGTGCCAGATGTGGAATGGGCCTCAGACAGCTGCCACGGCCATAGAAGACGGCCGAGTCGGGCGTAGACGTCCTTTGGAGGACCAGGGAAGTGCCAACATATCAGGAGCAGCACCAGGCAGGTGTGGACCATGAACGGAGCGCTTAATGCGGGACGGCATTCAGAGAGCTGCCACGGCCACAAATGATGGCTGAGCTGAGTGCCGACGTCCGGCGAGGCACCGGGGAAGAGACAACACCTTACAAGCAGCGCCAGGTGGGCGCGGACCGCATACAAAGCGCCCAGCACCATCTGGGCATAAATATTGGACACAGTCCTCAAAAACAACAGTGTCAGGGAGCATCTGATGAAGGCAGCGAGTTACGCGGCTGAAATATTGTACCAGAGTGACACAAACATCCGGCAGAAGACACGTTTATTCAACATGTCAATTATATTGTTTGTTTTGCCAGTTGTGGAGAGTAGAAGTGATCCTATTTCTGCCTTTGTGTCTATGATGTAAGTGGAATTTCACAGTGGCTAACAGTTTGAGTATTTTCTACTAGATTTCAGTTCTGACTGAGTAAGAATTGATGACACTGATGAATGGGCGTACAGAGTCTGTGGATGTGATATGGGACTGGGAATCTGAAGATGACCAGCCACTAAGTAGTTTCGTTCCTGCTCAGCATCAAGCTAACCCAGTTTACAAATGAACCAACCACCATAATTATTACTGTTCCAAAGAGTCAGTTTTCTCAACCATCAGGCCCAACAAATATTCCAGATAATACATATATTCCTTGCACTTAACCTACTTTTATTCCCAATGGATTTGATTGATGGAATGTTATCTTTGTTCAATCATTATTATGCAATATCACTTATCTTTATTATATCAGAACATTCCAGGACTCAAATTTGATTAACTACTCATTTGTACTGATGAAATAAATTCCTCTAACCCAATTGACGTAATTTGCCCCTCTGACCATCATATGGCCACTATTCTAGATATGTTAAAACATTCTATGATTTAATTTAGCTTCATACTTCTGTAAAGTAGATATCTATTAGAAACTGCTATAAAGTCAAGAATAATGATATAAATAAATTCTGTCTATAGCAGCATTTAGAAGCGTGTGCAACAGCATTAGAATTACATAACAGATACTATGTAATAGTAACTGTTTACCGAGCACCTGCACCTATTCTTTTCCATAATCATTTAGAAGCTCTATTTGGTTATTCGACAGGAATAAACAAATGTTGGTTGCCGGTGACTTTAATACAGATTTCCTTATGCAGTCTTCCAGTAAACATTTATTGCAGTCAGTAACATAGTATTTCTATCTAACTTATACTGTAAACTTTCCAACTGGGATAACTAAATCCTCTGACAGCCATTGATAATATTTTATAGAAAATCATATCATAAAACCAATAATTAATGGCTTATCAGATCATGATATGCAGCTCCTTGATTTAGGTATAGATTCTAAGCAGATTACTGAAAATCTTCATATAGGACTGTAGTCAACCCACCAAAAAATAAAGTATTTTAGGAAACTGCCCAAAAATATAAGTTTGAAAAATCTTTATAGTGCTCATGACATGAATGAAAAAAATAACATATTCATTAATAATGTATCATGTTTGAAAACTGTTTTCCTCTGAAAGTAACGCAAATTACACAGAAGTCTATAATAAAACCAAGTATTACACTAGGAATAAAGACTCCTCGTAAAACAAAAAGTTGTATTTATCAGCCAAGAGTAGCTGCCATGACGATGATTTAGCTAAATACCCGTTATGCCCACAGAGTAAGTTCCGTTTGGTCATATAAAACAAACATGTACAGATACAGAAAAAATATTAATTGTACAAAATTCTACAACTGTTAACCTACTTTTTTACATAGCTTCCGAAATTTTGTAGGCACTTCTCATAGCGTGGCAAGAGTTTGTATGTTTTCTTCATAGAAGATTGCCGCCTGTGTATTCAACCATGTGGTAATATGTTCTCTCAGCTCGTCATCATCGTTGAAGTGTTTAACACCAAGGACAGATTTTAGGTAAGCGTTGTTTGGTCACATTTGCGGTGTGACGTCGGGAATTATCGTAGAAAACAACAATACCTTTTGACAGTAATCCTCGGCGCTTGTTCTGTTTTGCGCGGCGCAATTTCTTAATGGTCTTACAGTAACAATGTGCATTGATTGTTTGGCCTCGTGATAATAAATTAATCAGCAAAATGCCTTTTTCTGTCCCAGTAAACGGTGCATACTACTTTCCGGGGTGCAAGATTTGCTTAGGCTTAACCTTCGTTGGGGATGAAGTGTGCCTCCATTCCATTGATTGCTGGTTTGTTTCAGAGGTGTCGTACGATACACAAGTTTCATACCCCGTGATTATCCGAGAAAGAAAACCATCACCTTCATTGTAGCGTGTCAGAAACTTAAGTGCACTTTCCAGCCGGTGTTTTTTGTGTTGTTCAGTAAGAAGTTTGGGTACCCAATGTGAGTAAAGTTTTCGGAATTTCGATTTTTCAGTATCAACTTAATGAATTAGTGATCGTGATATTTGCGGAACTTCCATAGCAAGGGCACTAACTTATCTTACGGTTGTGCTTAATCTTCTCTTAAATAGTGTGAACCAGTTCATCAGACGGGCGTCCATTTCGTTATTCATCGCGCACTTTAACACGTCCTTCATTGAACAGTCTGACCCATCTTCTAACCATTGAATCACTCATAGCATTTTGTCCCTAAACCTCACAGATTTGCCGTTGAATTTCCTTTGGTTTAAGTTTCTTTTCATTTAGAAAATTAATCACATATCTGATTTCACACAAGGCGGCATTTTCAGTTACGTGTGACATAAGGAAGCACTACAAAGCACGCGTCTGCACCAACGATCTGAGTCAGAGTAACTGCCGCGTACGCGCCGAACCGGCATCGTAGCGCTGCCGCGGATAGAAATAGAAACGGAAATTACTTTTTGGACGATCCTATTATAAGGAATAATGTAAAATACACTACTGCCCATGAATATTGCTACACCAAGAAGAAATGCAGATGACAAACGGGTATTCATTGGACAAATATACTATAACTGACATGTGATTACATTTTCACGCAATTTGGGTGCATAGATCCTGAGAAATCAGTACCCAGAACAACCACCTCTGGCCGTAATAACGTCCTTGATATGCCTGGGCATTGAGTCAAACGGAGCGTGGATGGCGTGTATAGATACAGATGCCCATGTAGCTTCAACACCATACCACAGTTCATCAAGAGCAGTGATGGCGTATTGTGACGAGCCAGTTGCTCGGCTACCATTGACCAGAAGTTTTCAAATGGTGAGAGATCTGGAGAATGTGCTGGCCAGGGCAGCAGTAGAATATTTTCCGTATCCAGAAAGGTCCGTACAGGACCTGCAACATGCGGTCGTCACATTATCCTGCTGAAATTTAGGGTTTCGCAGGGATCGAATAAAGAGTAGAGCCACAAGTCGTAACACATCTTAAATGTAACGGCGACTGTTCAAAGTGCAGTCGATGCGAACAAGAGGTGACCGAGACGTGTGACCAATGGCACCCCATATCATCACGCCGGGCGATACGCCAGTTTGGCGATGACGAATACACACTTCCAATGTGCGTTCACCGCGATGTCGCCAAACACGGCTGCGACCATCATGATGCTGTAAACAGAACCTGGATCCATCATAAAAAATGACGTTTTGTCATTCATGCACCCAGGTTCGTCGTTGCGTACACCATCGCAGGCGCTCATGTCTATGATGCAGCGTCAAGGGTAACCGCAGCCATGGTCTCCGAGCTGATAGTCCATGCGGTGAACTGTTCGTGCAGATGGTTGTCGTCTTGCAAACGTCCCCATCTGTTGACTCAGGGATCGAGACGTGGCTGCACGATCCGTTACAGGCATGGGGATAAGATGACTGTCATCTCCACTGCTGGTGATACGAGGCCGTTGGGATCCAGCACGGCGTTCCGTATTGCTCTCCTGAACCCACCGCTTTCCATATTCTGCTACGTCATTGGATCCCGATCAACACGAACAGCGATATCGCGGTGCGATATACCGCAATCGGGATAGGCTACAATCCGACCTTTATCAAAGTCGGAAACGTGATGGTACGCATTTCTCCTCCTTACACGAGACATCACAACAACGTTTCACCAGGCAACGCCTGTCAACTGCTGTTTGTGTATGAGAAATCGGTTGGAAACTTTTCTCATGTTAGCACGTTGTAGGTGTCGCCACCGTCGCCAAACTTGTTTGAACGCTCTGAAAAGAATAATCATTTGCATATCACAGAATCTTCCTGTCGGTTAAATTTCTCGTCTGTAGCACGTCATCTTCGTGGTGTAGCAATTTTAATGGCCAGGAGTGTATTAAAGAAAGTGATTAAGACATTTATGCATTATGAGAAGTATATAGCAACGCCAGGCAACAAAAACGATATGGGATACAGTGAAAGAGGAGAGTGGTAGAACCAGAAAGGAACTGGAGCAGACAGCATTAAGTGTAGATGATGCATTAGTAACTGACGTGCACACTGTGCCAAATCTATTTAACAAGTACTTCATATCTGTTACTGATAGTATGGGATTGTCAAGGCCAGAAAATGATGCCCTTGAATATCTGAAACTAGATTTTACAAATAACTTCAGGTACACAAATATGTCACTCACTTCTCCACAAGAAATAACTTCCACAATAAAATCTTGAAAAACAAAGCATTCTGTTAGTTATGATGAAATATCTACAAAATTAATTAATGCGTTCATTTAAAACTTCCGGGCTCATAAGCTGTGGCCGATTTATAAAACTTTCCCCTAACGTTTCATTTTCGGCTGCGGAAGATATCTTCAGAGGTAGAATGGCGAACTGCGATGAGAACTTGAGGGAGCGCCGTATATATAGGCAATGTAGAGGGCACCACAAGACATCACGTGACGTCTGTTACAACACTATCTTTGGTATTGGCAACACTCTTGGCAGAGAAGAATCGATTGTCATTTCGCTGGTGTAAAGCAGAAGTCCAAATTCTAATTTAACAGCTTCCTCTTTCCTGTTAAAGTTATTACGATGTTTATAGATCTCGATTGCTTCTCTATATGTGCGCGCATGATAGTGCGAAGTTTTTGAGATGACACTAGTCTCATTAAATTTAATTTCATGATTGCCATCTTGGTATACATGTTCCGCTACGACCGATTTCTCCGTGTGCCCCAGGCGGCAATTCCTTTTATGTTCGACCAGACGAGTATTGACGCTCCTTTTTGTAGTTCCAATGTAGACTGAACCACAGCTGCAGGGAATTTTATATACACCTGGTGTATTCAACGGATGCCGTACATCTTTTGCAGATCTTAAATATTCTTTTATCTTCCTTGTAGGTCTGAAAATGGTTTCTACCCCATACTTGTCCAGCACTTTTCCAATACGGTCTGTAACCTTATTTATGAACGGAAGAAAAACTTTCCCATTAGGCGGTTGTTGTTCCTTGTTAACATTAACGTTCTCCCTGGGACGAAGGGCTCTATTTCTTTGGTAGAATAACCGTGGATCGTAAATGCTCCAACTCATCTTTTAAATAAGTAGGTTCACAAATTTTATGCGCCCTGTTTTGCCCTTTTTTGCGTAGATGTAAACCACCAAAAAGTAATTTGTCTCACGAACAAAGGAAGGCGCTGAGAGATATTAACGCAGATACCAACATCATGGTTCTCACCGCAGATAAAGGAAATGCAACCGTCGTATTGAGGAATGAGGACTATCATAACAAGATTAAGGATATTTTGGACCCAGCCAACTATAAAAAAACTGCAGAAGGATCCAACTACGAAGATTTTAAAGACGACTAATCAACTGGTGAAAGCATCTTCCTTCTCTTCTGACGACAAGAAGTTGCTCTGCAAAACGGAAGCGTATCCACCAAGGCTCTATGGACTCCCAAAGGTGCATAAAGAACAGACTCTGCTAAGGCCAATTGTGAGTGCCATTGGGTCACCCACTCACGAGTTAGCTAGACATCTGTTCTCGTTGTTGCAACCCTATGTTGGAAAAACTGACAACCATATAAAAAATTCGGCTCATTTCATTGAAAAATTAAAAGAGATGAATGTAGCCCATAGTGATATTCTTGTTAGCTTTGACATAGTGTCTCTGTTTACGATGATTCCAGTAAACGAAGCTATCTCTTGCTTAGCGGATATTTTTCCACCTGACATAGTATCATTGTTTAGACACTGCCTCACCACTACTTATTTTCAGTACAATAACGAGTTCTATGAACAGATTGACGGAGTGGCTATGGGCAGTCCACTGAGTCCAGCGATGGCCAATCTTTTTATGGAGTCGTTCGAACAACAGGCGTTGCAGACTGCTAATAAAAAGCCAGCTAGGTGGTATCGATATGTCGATGACACTTTTGTGCTATGGAAACACGGTGCAGAGGAATTAGATGCCTTCTTAACGCATCTGAATGGTATCAACCCCCGAATACAATTTACGATGGAAACAGAGAGCAACGGGCAGCTGAATTTTCTCGATGTTTCTGTTATCAAGCACGTGGACGGGACGTTGGGCCACAAGGTCTACAGGAAGGCTACTCATACTGACCGTTACCTGCATAAAGACTAACCACCATCCCAGACAAAAAAGAGGTGTGGTTAAAACTTTGGTTGACAGGGCGCATAAAATTTGTGAACCTACTTATTTAAAATATGAGTTGGAGCATTTACGATCCACCTTCCAGAAGAACGGTTATTCTACTAAAGAAATAGAGCCCTTCGTCCCAGAGAGAAAGTTAATGTTAACAAGGGACAACAACCGCCTAAGGGGAAAGTTTTTCTTCCGTTCATAAATAAAGTTACAGACCGTATTGGAAAAGTGCTGGACAAGTATGGGGTAGAAACCATTTTCAGACCTACAAGGAAGATAAAAGAATATTTAAGATCTGCAAAAGATGTACGGCATCCGTTGAATACACCAGGTGTATATAAAATTCCCTGCAGCTGTGGTTCAGTCTACATTGGAACTACAAAAAGGAGCGTCAATACTCGTCTGGTCGAACATAAAAGGAATTGCCGCCTGGGGCACACGGAGAAATCGGTCGTAGCGGAACATGTATACCAAGATGGCAATCATGAAATTAAATTTAATGAGACTAGTGTCATCTCAAAAACTTCGCACTATCATGCGCGCACATATAGAGAAGCAATCGAGATCTATAAACATCGTAATAACTTTAACAGGAAAGAGGAAGCTGTTAAATTAGAATTTGGACTTCTGCTTTACACCAGCGAAATGACAATTGATTCTTCTCTGCCAAGAGTGTTGGCAATACCAGAGATAGTGTTGTAGCAGACGTCACGTGATGTCTTGTGGTGCCCTCTACATTGCCTATATATACGGCGCTCCCTCAAGTTCTCATCGCAGTTCGCCATTCTACCTCTGAAGATGTCTTCCGCAGCCGAAGATGAAACGTTAGGGGAAAGTTTTATAAATCGACCACGGCTTATGAGCCCGGAAGTTTTAAATGAAGTTGACGCCGGCCGTGAAAGCTTACATTGTATGATTAATTAATGCGTGTTCTTGTGAATTTAGCATTAACTGTAACATTTCCTAATTGGCTAAAATATGCGGACTTTACATCTGTAGTCCACAAAGGGGATAAAGAGATACCATCAAAGTACAGACCGATTTCAATGTTGCCAGAATTCTCGATAATTCTGGAAAAGGTTATGTACAAGCAACTTCTCAACCACATGACCACAAATGACATTGTCCAGAACACAGTTTTGATTTCTGATAGGTTACGATATCGAGAAGGCTATTTACACCTACAGTGAGTATGTACTAATTCATTAGGTAATAAATTACAAGTAGCAGGTACTTCCTGTGATTTGTCAAAGGCATTTGATTGTGTAAACCACAACATCCTTTTAAGTGCATTAGAATTCTGTGGTGTCACGGGCATTGACAAAATGGTACAAGTTGCACCTTGCTAACAAGAAACAAAGGGTGTCATTGTAAGAGACTAGTGAATTAAGCCATCAGTCATCATCGGATTGGGAAGTTATTACGTGGGATGTTACAGACGGATTCATCTTAGGGCCATTGCTTTTTCATGTGTACATCAGTTACGCTGTCAGAAGCAGAGTTTTGTTTGCAAATGATACAAGTATTACAATAAGTAGCATGTCGAGCATAATTCCAGAGAGGTTTACTAATGATATTTTCATGAAGATTAATAAATGGTTTAAAGCCAACTCATTGACTTTAAACTTTGAAAAGACTCACTACATGCAGTTGAGAACATGTAATAGGTTTTCATCCAGCATATGCATAAAGTATGAAGAAGAGCAGATAGAAGAGCCTGACAGCATTAAATTCTTGGGATTGCAGCTTGATAATAAATTCAGTTGGGAAGAGCACACCACAGAACTGCAGAAACGACTTAACAAAACTATGTTTACAGTAAGTGTTATCGGACATAGGAGACAAACTAAAAAAGCTTGTATACTTTGCTTACTTTCATTCCATAATGTCATATGGTATAATATTTTGGGTAACTCTTGAAGCCAAGCAAAAGTTTTCAGAGTCTAAAAGCGTGTTATACGGATTATTTATGGAATAAATTCAGAGACATTCTGAGAAGCTCTTCGAATTGTTGGGTGTACTAACTATTTCCTCTCAGAATATTTATTCCTTAATGAAATTTGTCATAAATTATATATATCCCTATTCCCAACAAACAGCTCCGTTCATTCATAGAATACTAGGAACAAAATCGATTTACACAAGGACTTAAAAGCACTTTAGTTCAAAAATGGGTCTACTACATATCAACACACGTCTTCAGTAATTTACCAGCACCCTTAAAAATTTAGCTACAAAAAAAATCAGTTTAAGAGGTGCCTTAAAGAACTGCTAGTGATCAATACTTTTTACTCCACGAGCGAATTTTTAAATAGAACCAAATGATGTATGTATCTTTATTCATACTATTAGTATTATTATATTATCAGCTTGTAAATAAATAAATAAATAAATAAACAGAAGTGTTCTACATCCATTAGTATCTCCTCAAAGTGTATCTATGGAACAAACAACTAATCTAATCTAAACCAATCTTTATGCAACTAGCTTAGCCAGACATATACGCGCCAACTGCAGCAGATGAAAGTTTATTTTCTTATAATATTTATGTTCAACACATTACTAATTTACTTAAAATGTTCATTCGTGATAAAAAATAAGTGAAAGTATAATAGTTCTTATGTGCAGGTCTGAGTTTGTATCGCCACAGTGGTTTCACACCGAAACCGCCACTTTATGCTATAATGACAAATAAAAACTGAAAACAAACGGTATAATCCAGTCTCCCTGATGTAATCCTATAACAATAAAATAATTTGTGGCTTTCAGAGTTCAGTAAGTAGCATAGTACCCTTCTTTTTCATAAAAAAGGCAATTTTGCGAAAGTCAAAGTCACTGAAATTGTGCCACTTATACATCAAATGAAATAATGGCATTGGATCAAGTTATCGGCGAGGGAGTAATCGATTGATTGTTATCAGGTGAGCAAAATTTTTGTTTAATAATCCATGAATGGCTTAGCTAATTGCACGATTAATTCATCAGGCAGCGAAAGAACGTTAGGATTAATAGCGAACGCAAATATTTGATGACTTATTAATTGGAAGCGTAAAACCTTTCAAAGCTAGAATTCTTGGTTGCTTCTACGTGAAGGACAACTGCACGTAATTGCTGACGTTCATTGTCTCGAAATACAGTGCCGCCCATCTTGTGAATGATCTGATAAATTCTGATGGTATCTGTGGGCAAGGGTTCGGCTTTTCACGTACAAGAAAAAAAATGTCGCTTTTCCAGCTTATAAACCATATTGTAAGAACGTTCGAATGTGTGTAAATCGAAGGGACTTAGTTGGCAATCAGTTCCTAGGCATAAAAATTACTTTAACTTAAAGTAACTTATGCTAAGAACAACACAAACACCCATGCCCGAGGGAGAACTAACCTCCGACGGCGAGCAGCCGCACGCTCCGCAGCAAGGCGCCTTAGAACGCTCGGCCATATAGTAAGATTTATGAAATGATGAGTGTAGAGAACTATAATATGTTGTGTATTGCGGGAGGATATGGTTGTATTAAAGATCACCAGGTATTACTAAACGCCATTAATTGTTCTTTTAGAAAAAATTTCGGATATACTTCCATTCGATTTGTAGTATTAGAATAATGGAGATCAGGCTTCAAGACGAAACGAACGAATACGAAGACTTATCAGTGGAAGTTCTGTTGTGTGAACTATAAACAATAGAAAATTTGAAACATACGGAAAATGTAGAAGAAGTCATAATGAGATGGCATGAAAATGGAGCGCTTTGTGAAAGAATTCTAACTAATTCACACAGTAAGAGTAAAAGTCTTGGAGTATGAAAGACGGTATGGCAATGAGCAAGGAAACTGCCAAAATAATTAACTGCAGTGTGGTAGCCTATAGCCCTCTAGTCTAAATACAAAAAATTAAGTACACTGTAATATTGCAAGTATGGAAATGTCAACTACCAGTGCACGAAGTGAGGTAAAAATAACTGAAAAGATAATTTATTAATGGCGGGGCGAATCTTACTGACATTCGAGTGCTATTTTAGGAGAGGTAAAATACGGAATAACTACTGCCTCATTGGTGTTTGGTAAGAGAGTGATTCGAAGGGAATGATTAAAAGATTTCTGAATTAAAAATTGATTAATTGAACAAACATATGATCTGATTACAACCCTCTAGAAAGATACCAACAAAAATCACCATATTTGTACAGATCGATCATATACTTGGTAAGCAACGGATCACGAAATAAAGAAAAATAGGAGTTAAATCTTTTAACTGATTTTGATGGTGGTCACAATTTAGTTTTCACAGAATATGATCTAAAATTAATAAAACGTTAAAATAACCTTATACTACAGGATAATGGCAAAAGTTAAGGAGCTGAGAGTGTATAACCGAAAAAAAGGAACAAGAAAGCTATCAGTGCGACTGAAATGCAAAGAATTGTTATACAGGAAACAAAGATTAAAGTCATATGTCCCGTCGACAATGAGGTCATTTGAGACGGAGCACACGCTCGGGTTGTTCAAGGATGGAGAAGGAAATTGTCCGTACCATTTTCAAAGGAGCAATCCCAACATTCGTCCTCAGAGAAATACACAGAAAAAATTTAGATCTGGACGGACAGAGTTCCGAATGTTGCTCCAGTATACTAAATACTGCCCCACCTCGTTCGGTTAGAGAGGAAAAGGTCTTGCTAGTTCTTCAAGCATTTATTTTTGTCTTAGAAACCATTCGACGACACCGGGATGTTGGACTGTAAGCTGGGAAGACGATATAAGTAGCAATGTCTTATTTAGGTACCATTGTACCATTTCCAAGCGTTATCATACCGCAGGGCTCATTCATCAACGGCATTAATTCCAACGACTGAGCCAAACAGAAGTTATCATATGATGTGTGTTTTAATGTATCTAGAATTTTGGCCATGATCTGGTTTGGACAGAATGAGGAGCACACTGTCGTGCACCAACCATTCTAAATCTTGTCAGTTCAACACCAACTAGAAGACAAGGCCGTACAACAGGCCGTGCCTACGTCACACTTAGAGGCCGCGGCCGCCACCTCACTGGCTGTTGGCTGGGGCACGCCCACCGACGCGCAAAGGGGGTCAGTCAGGTGGCGGCCGCGGCCTCTAAGTGTGACGTAGGCACGGCCTGTTGTAAGGCCTTGTTTTCTAGGTGGTGTTGGTCAGTTACAGTGTACCAGAGCCGTGTAGCGCGCCACATTTATTTGCCCGAGTTCGCCTGCGCTCTGCTGCCCGTACCGCGGGTAGTCGAGCCCCACTGCACCGCCTGTAGTACCACAGAGTAAGATATTTGTCTGTGGCTGTACAGAGCGAGCGAGCTGCGGTGCGCCGTCGAGTCCCGACACTCGGCGGGCGAGCGGGTACCCGCCGGGCACGTGCCCTCTGGGCTCGGTGCAACAGCGATGCAGGCGGCGCTGGAAAGCAGCGCTGCACAAGACGTTGTATTCATCAGAGCGTAGGCATCGCGCACATTTTTGATTACCTACGTAGCAATTTATACGTTATTGCTATCTCTGAAATAAATAACGAACAGGACAGATCATACCAATGCGCAAGGAGTAGACGCTACTTAAAACAAGAAAGTTTCTAATATTCCTTCATTAGTTCACCTTATGTCACAACCATATAAGCAGCCAAAAGACAATTAGGCTCTGTCGTAAAGCTGTGATGTTATGTAGAGTTTATTTTTTAAATTCCTAAGCACAGTGCATCTTAAACGTACTTGTCCTATTACCATATCGGAGATATATAGTAAAACTCCACCTTATTAAAATTAAATAACGCGAAATACAAAAATAATAGACGAAAAAGTTTCTTACTGGTACGCACAACCAATGATTTTTGTAGTTTACGTGTCAATGGGTTCATATCAAAAGGGAGAGGTGCAGTATACAATATTAAAGTATTTTACACTTGTCTGTTAACCTGAAAGATTTCGGTATGGAATGAAGCGGCTAAACGTTTTAGTAGACGATCCACAGACGTTCAAGCGAGTCTCTCGTTACTTTCAACGAGAAGACTGTTTCTGTATTTATTTGTATGTAAGTGTTAGCAGTGAAAGTCTCTTCGCACAACGAGTGAACGAGACATGTAATAAATGTGATACCTCTTAGCAGTAAAAAAGATTTATGTGACTTAAAGTTATGGTCGTTTCCAGAAGCTATTACTATTAATTTGCAGTTATGTGGATTGGATTCTTAAATTATTCCTCCTTCCAAGAGATTGCGAATCCTATTGGTATTAGTAGACAAGGAAGGGGAAATAATGTTTGATAGTTTTTCAAGTGCCTCCAAATGTTCTTCAGTTATGTCCTTGACATTTTCTTCTAAAGAAAGAGGATTTCCACCAGCAAGTCGTCGAGCTTATTGAAGCCCTCATTTTGAATGAAATTCTTACTCATTTCGCAAACTACTGGCTTTTTAAAGAGTTCCTATTTACCTTGACAATTTTAGCTAGATAATTAGTAGGAAAACCTTGAATAAAATTAAATATTGTCACATCATCCATCATAGGGCATATCATTTTTCGTCACACACATGACAATATGTATATTTACCAGGAATAAGGAACTGAAGAGGTTTAAGGACGCATCTTGCTCTTCATTTTAGAGCCATCATTTAGTTTAAAGTGAAAGTTGAACACTCATCATCATCATCATCATCATCATCATCGACTGATTATGCGTTTAAGCGTTCAGTCTGGAGCATAGTACCTCTAAAAAAATTCCTCCATGATCCCCTATTCAATGCTAACATTGATGCCTCGTCTGATATGCCTTTGAGCCGCGGTGAAGTAGCCGAGCGGTCTCAAGCGTCTCGCTGCGGAGCGCGCGGTTGCTCGCCGTGGAGGTTCGAGTCCTCCCTGGGGCATGGGTGTGTGTGTTTGTCCTTAGGTTAGTTTACCTAGGTTTAAGTAGTTTGTAAGCTACGGACTGATGACCACGCAGTTTGGTCCGATAGATTTACAAACATTTGAACATTTCATATGCCTTTGAAACACTAAGTAAATAGTGAGCAAAGTACAAAACTGCCTACAAAGGTATCGAAGCCGCCTAACACGAGGCCGACGACTTACAACAGGTTTAATATTTCCGGCGCGAGGTGATACGGCTTTCGTTTTGCTTCTGCAGCACAAAATTGGGCGTCTTCTGTCTGCTTTTACCAGATCCGTTACTGCGCACGTTTTTTTTTTTTCTTTCTTTTCTTTTTTACTTGCAATTGATAGTGCACTGACAATTCATTCAGTGAGGAAAAATTACAAGTGTTTTGAAGATACATGCAATCTTTCCAGCAATACAAAACTAATGACTGCGACCTTGATTGTCACCTCTCCGATAGTGGTGACTCCCTCGGGGTTTCAGCTCGCCCCAACCAAAGGAAAAAGGAGGGGAGGGGGGAATAAAACAATGGACCACACGCCTTTATCGATGGACAGTAATTGGTTTACTTCCCTTGGAGTGCTTGAGCGTAAGCTGAACCTTCCAACATTCTTCCAGTTAATCGTTTCTAATGACCTCTATTACAACTGGACGTAACAACCTGATCTTTTTTCTTTCAGCTAGGATACATCAAGCAATTTAGCGAAATGTCGAAAGAAATGCTGTAAGAACACGCGCTGAATACATACACTTGCTATCGTGGCACTGATGTCATTTTAAAACGGCATTTACGAATTATGGAAAGTTGAATGCTTTGTTAGAAAGCTAAGATTCTGTACTATCACATGTTCAAAAATCAGATTTTTTAACCGCATAGTTTCTTCAGAATCGAGTGATAAGCATTATGAATCTAAGAACTCACGCGGGATGAAAAGTTGACTTTTTTTCCACATGCAAAGTAAAGCTTGTAAGGAAAAATTAAGTTCATAAACCTATGTGGGATGGTCGTATATACCGTGAACAGTCTTTGCAGCGTGAAAATGTGAATAGTGTATTTTCCGCAAAGAGTAGTGGCTAGCAGCAGAGCGCCACGGGCGGCCGGGCGGACCGGGGCTCGGCGGGTAGGCGGGTACCCGCGCTGCCCGCCACCGTCCGATGCGGCTGGTGCCGGCAGGCCGGGCAGCGCGTGGCCAGGCCCGCCCGGGAGGCGCGGCTACGGGCACGGGCGGGTAGCGCAGGCCCGCTGCACGCCTCTGCTGTGGACTTCGAGTCATGTTCTGCGAAAAACTTGTGATCCATTTAAGAAATCAACTTCAAGTCCTTTCAGCAGTGTTAGTACGAGAAGACCTTTTTGCAGAGATAATGAAGAGATATATTGGGTGGTACATTGCGTTCAAGCTTTAGAAACAAACTACATGCTTCGTACAGAACCATTGCGTTCGCGAGTAGACATTTCAGACATCACCTGGGCATTCACCTTGCAGGTATTCAATAGCAACACGAGCTGAATGAACTACTAAGAAAAGTGATTATACATGATGTACCGCTACTCACAATGACTAGTTGTGGATTTCATTATCATATAGTAGCGAAATTTGTAAGGTATTGCAGAAAGGGGAAGGAAAATCATTGATGTATTAAATACGTGGATTCGTTGGGGCGATCTGGAATTAATTTATAATAGTTTCCAACCAAGATTGCTATTTATTTAATTTGGTGACTGTTTTCGATGCTACTCAGGCATCATTTTATGATCTAAAAAAGTGCAAAGACTATACAAAAAGGACTGCTTAAGTCACATAGTCTTTGTACTTTTCTAGATCAGAAGATATGCATAAAAAAGATCGAAACCGGTCATCAAATTAAATAAATGACGCTCTTGGCTGGAAACCATTATAAATATAGAAAAATATTGAGTATCTTATTGTCTCTTCATTTCTATGTCACCATATATGGCGGTTGCAAAAAAAATGCAGACCAAGCCAAGTATCTAATTGATTTCACCGAACTGAGCTGCAGAGATCATTTAGCAAAGAGCTAATGTGAGTGAATAACACTTTCTATCGGTAGAAGAAATAGGGAAAGAAGGGAAATAGATATGTTAGGCTTCTGTAGGGCAATGAATTAATTCATTGGCAATGACTGAAATCTTTGGAAGAACGGGATTCGAACCCACATTTTGCCAGCAGTCACCTTAACCTCTCGGCTATCCGGGACACGCTTCCCGACCATCCCAAGTGCTCACAAGTCCATAATTCAGTGAAGGTGTGGTGTCGCACAAGTATGAAGTGCGCGCCACGTACTTTCGCCGCGCGCCGCCATGCACGCACGGCGTTCTTACGACGTCAACCACGAGCGCCCTCTGCTGCAACTCCGCTAGTGGCCACGACTGCTGCATCGACCACTTGGGAATCAGATAGGCACCAGTTAAGACTTGGCTATCGGATAGGCACTAGGAATCATCAGTAGGCCGGCCTCTATCTAAACTATGTATCAACATTCTACTAGTCTGCTGTTCTCCAAGGTAAGTATTGTACCATCTCTATGAAATATATATCTCGTTCTAATTTACTCTAGTGTTTCTAGTTTCTGCTGTCCCACTGGCTGGTAACCTCCGTACCTGCACACGCGTGCATCCTATTTCCCTGTGTCGGTCTCTCTCTACTCGGCCACCGACACCCAGGACAACCGGCGGAAACGAGACATAAAAGTGGCGACGAGGACGAGACACAAAAGTGGCGACGAGGCTGGGATACAAAAGAAGGTATCTGACCTGACTCCATCTTCGCGTAAACACACATATTTGTACGGTGTCCTTTCTTTTGGATGTGTCCGAAAGAACATACATCGCATCTGAGCTCGCAGTCTGCCATAAATTCCTTTTAAAGGGAGAAGAATTGGGTAAAGGAGGGAATTGAATGTATTGGGGTGCCATAGTGCTCCGAATAGGAAGCATAGCTGTTTGCATACCTATCTGGCTTTTTTAATGTGTTTTGAGTGTAGAAAAGTTTTTATGCGGTGTACGTGTGTCTTAAGGAATCTAAACTGCACTGATGATTTTTATGCAATGAATGAAATAGAATTTTTTAAATAAATTTTTAAATAAATATTTTTAAATAAATATTTTACATCAAACCGCCAAGCGTAAAATTTGTTGTTATTATAATAATATTGTGGTTGAACACACAAGTCGTCATACATGAAGTAAATTTACTGAACAGTTTGTTCTAATATTAGTCATAAAAAAATATTGTTTTGCGCGTAGTCTCCATTTGCAATGGCCAATTACAGCAAAGGACTAGAATTTCCAGCGGTCTTTCCCACGGGAATAGTACGTCTGGGCACCTGTTATCGGTAGCGCACACCACCTTACGTCATCTCGTTAATCTTCTCTTTAATAAACGAGAAGATACATTTAACGTCCAGTTAAATGTGTTCATTAAGTGCATTGCGTTTTTCATTGCCAGATACACCTCTTGTTTGCTAACCTGGAGGAAACGAGGAGGTACGATATATTTCGACTATGTTGGCAATAGAAACAAATTGAAATGCCGTTCGCCATATTTGACTAGCAGGGAAGATATTAGCAGACTGTTGTTATTTGGCGCTATGGAAAACAAACACGAAAGCTGCTCGAATTTTACAAGAAGTGAGTGCGAGAGTCTTGTGTCCTTAATAGAGAAATATAAGGAGACACTGGATTGAGAGAGGCCAGTGTCACCTTCCGAACAGCTTTCCAAGCATACGTTATGCAGGCACCAGCGAAGTCTCGTATGGCAATGAAAATACTGCCAAGTGCACAGTACCTAAGTACAAGCAATAACTAGCACATGCTAAAGTGCACTGTCCCTGTAGATCGGGGGAAGAAATTTTTGTATCCCATCCTCGTCGCCAATTTTGTGTCTCGTTTCCGCCGGTTGTCGTAGGTGTCGGTGGCCGAGTAGAAAGAGACAGACACAGGAATAAAAGATGCACGCGTGTGCAGGTACGGAGGTGAGCAGCCAGTGGGACAGGAGAAACTAGAACACTACGCTAAATTAGAACAAGATATATATTTCGTGGAGTCTTGGTAATACTTAACTTTTACATAGTTCTTGCTGTAGAATGCTGATACATAGTTTAGACAGAGGCCTGCCTACTGATGATTCCTAGTGCCTATCCGATAGCCAAGTCTTAACTGGTGCCTATCTGAAAAAAAAGTCTGTAAATCTATCGGACCAAACTGCTTTGCCAGCAGTCCGTAGCTTACAAACTACTTAAACCTAGGTAAACTAACCTACGGACCAACACACACACCCATGCCCCAGGGAGGACTCGAACATCCACGGCGAGCAACCGCGCGCTCCGCAGCGAGGTGCTTGAGACCGCTCGGCTACTCCACCGCGCGGTGCCTGTCTGATTTCCAATTGGCAGATGCAGCAGTCGTGGCCACGAGCGGAGTTGCAGCATAGGGCGCTTGTGGCTGACGTAAGAACGCCGCGCCGTGCGGCGCGTGGCGTAAGTACGTGGCGCGCACTTCATACTTGTGCGACACCACAGAAATCACATTTTAGGCGTTACACTAGGCGCAAAAAGCATAAGTAAATACTGAATCAATAAACTTGGAGACATAAATAATGTATTCTGTTTTCTATTACGCCAGATATCTTACGAAATACATACCTATCTGTTGGACTCTTCAGATGGTCGTGGAGTTTTTCATGCAGCGTTTCCACAGTGGCCTTTTAAAGACGAAATTGCGTAACAAATTCTGCATTTTGCTGGGCAACTTTAATCTTTCGTATTCCAAATAAAGCTGTTAGGACCATCAAAAGCATCACATGCAAATGGAAATGTAGCTTTCTACCGGGCATGCTTCATCATGTTGACTATGGGTGCACTGAACTGATTGTAGATAAGTGCATGAACGTTGATGATAGCGTTCCGACTGTTGAGTTCAGTATCAGTGTTGTCGAGTAAAACTCGCTCACAAAAACGTTTAGATAATTTTTCCCCTGGCGAAATAAGTATACATACAAAGATTGACCTACGCATGTTGTGCCAAGTAGGATGGTGGTTAACTTTGTGTTTCTGCCATTGCGAACAGATCCTGTTGATAGAGTGCAAATGAATCCAGAACCAGACATTTTATTCCAACATTTCGAGAGAGACAGCTCACCATTATTCAAGTATACGCCTGTATACTCTGCACGATTTTGAAGCAGTTATGTATACGTTCGGACGGTTCATGTTGCTCAGTGCACACGTGACACCAGCAGCTCTACATTGTACGGTAACCGGCTTCTTAATAGAAGCGACTTATTTTCATTTCGTGTGTGCTTTCTTTTGCAGCTCTTTATACTTTAGTGTGCTCGCGTGTTTATTTATTAAGAATCGCGTTTAGTTGTCAGTTCAGTTGTTTATCTTTTGATTTATTAGCGTATATACTTTTCAGATTCGCCGGTAATAAACAGTTTAGTGTTAGGTTCATATTTTTCGAAGCTCGCTGTTTATCAAACTTCTGTGTCCTCAGAAGTACTTACTTGGAAGAAACGTAGTTTTTTTAGAATGGCTAGGAACTGTGACTGCTGTGAACGGATGGAGGCAGAGTTGGTGACTCTTCGCTCGCAGCTTCAGGCGGCGTTGGCTTCGCAGGTAACGCTTGAGACTGCGGTGGGTGGGCGCCGCTGTTGTGGGCCGCTCGCGGGGGTGCAGAAGACGCCCTGTGCGTCTGTTGTGCCCTCCGATCGGCCTGCGGCTGTGGCCAGCCCGCTCACTGCCCGCGAGGAGGGCGCCTCCCAAGCCGTGGTGGATTGGGAGGTCTCCTCAGCGCGTGTCAGGCTGTGTAAGACTCCCCGGTTAGTCTTGCCAACAGATTCGAGGCGCTGTCTGTGGCAGAGGATGTTCCTGACGCAGATGGTGTCGCTTGTCCTGTACTCGCCCCTCTGCCTTCAAGATCCGGGCACTCACAGAGGGTGGGTTTGTTAGTAGTTGGGAGCTCCAACGTTAGGCGGGTAATGGAGCCCCTTAGGAAAATAGCTACTAGGGAGGGGAAGAAATCCAATGTGCACTCCGTGTGCATACCGGGGGGAGTCATTCCAGATGTGGAACGGGTCCTTCCTGATGCCATAAAGAACACAGGGTGCAGCCAGCTGCAGGTGGTGGCTCATGTCGGGACCAATGATGTGTGTCGCTTTGGATCAGAAGAGATTCCCTCTGGTTTTGAGCGGCTATCAGAGGTGGAAAAGACTGCCAGTCTTGCTTACAAGATGAATGCGGAGCTCACCATCTGCAGCATTGTCGACAGGACTGACTGCGGACCTTCGGTTCAGAGCCGAGTGGAGAGTCTGAATCAGAGGCTCATACGGTTCTGCGATCGTGTGGGCTGCAGATTCCTCGACTAGCGCCAAAGGGTGGTGGGTTTCCGGGTTCCGCTAAATAGGTCAGGAGTCCACTATACTCAGGAAGCGACTACACGGGTAGCGTGGCGGTGTGGCGTGGACTGGGCGGTTTTTTAGTTTAGAGGGCCTCGGGAATACACAAAATGGGTTTCAGTCTCAAAGGGGGCAGGTCAGACACAGGAAGAAAGCAGATCTACAAACCATTGGTATAACAGTTGTAAACTGTCGTAGCTGTATTGTGAAAGTTCCAGGGCTCCAAGCGCCGATAGAAAGTACTGAGGCACAAATCGTTATAGGTTCTGAAAGTTGTCTGACGCGTGAGATAAGTTCGGCCGAAATTTTTTCAAAGGGCCAAAGGGTCTTCAGAAAGGATAGAATAAATAAAAAAGGGGGTGGCGTGTTTAGTTCTGTTACAAACTGTTTATCCTGCAGGAAAATTGAGGCAGATACTTCCTGTGAGTTGGTCTGGGTAGAGGTTATACCTGACAACCGGAATAAATTAATAATTAGATCTTTTTGTCGGCCCCCTGACTCAGACGATGCAATTGCCGGAATGTTCAAAGAAAGCTTGAATCAAATTTCAAACAGGTACCCGAAGCATACCGTTATAATCGGTGGCGACTTTAATTTACCCTCGATATGTTGGCATAAATACGTATTCAAAACCGGCGGCAAATATAAAACATCGTCCGAACTAGTTATGATTTTTCTCATAACTATTTCGAACAATTAATTCATGAACCCACTAGAATTTTAAATGGTTGCGAAAATACCCTTGATCTTCTAGCACCAAATAATCCTTATCAAATAAACAGCATCAAAACAGATACATAGAGTTGTAGGAGCGAGACAATGTCGAAATTCCCAAATGCACCAAAAATAAACGAAAAATATATCTATTCAATAAAGCAGATAAAAATTCGCTTCACGCTTTCCTGAGTGATAGTCTCCAGTCTTTCAAAACAAAAAATGCGAGTGTAGATCAGTCGTGACATACTCTTAAAGACATAATATCAGTAGCAATCGAGAGATTTATACCAAATAAATTAATAAGAGAGGGGGCTGATCCCCGTGGTACACAAAACAGATCAGATCACTGTTGGAGAAACAAAGAAAAACGCATGCAAAATTTAAAAAGACACAGAATCCACAAGACTGGCAATCTTTTACTGAAACTCGCAACCTAGCGCGGACTTCAATGCGAGAAGCCTATAGTAGTTACCACAACGAAATCCTGTCTCGTAATCTTGCAGAAAATCCAAAGAAATTCTGGTCATATGTGACGTACACTAGCGGCAAAACACAAACAATACCTCCACTACGCGATAGCAATGGTAATAGTACCGACAACAGTACTGCTAAGGCAGAATTACTAAACACAGCTTTCCGAAATTCGTTCACCAAAGAAGACGAAGTTAACACTCCAGAAGTCGAATTAAGAACAGCTGCCAGCATGTGAAATTTAGAAGTAGATGTTTCTGGAATAGTAAAACAACTTAAGTCACTAAACAAAAACAAATCTTCCGGGCCAGATTGTATACCAACTAGATTCCTCTCAGAGAATGCTGATGCAATTGCTCCGTACTTAGCTATAATTTACAACCGATCACTCAGCGAAAGATCTGTACCCAAAGAGTGGAAAGTTGCCCAAGTTACTCCAATATTCAAGAAAGGCAATAGGAGTGATCCCCAAAATTACAGGCCTATCTCATTGACGTCGATTTGCAGTAGGATTTTGGAACATATACTTTGTTTGAATATTATGAACTACCTCGAAGAGAACGACCTATTAACCAACAGTCAACACGGATTCAGAAAGTATCGCTCTTGCGAAACACAGCTTGCCCTTTATTCACATGAAGTGTTAAGTGCCATCGACAAGGGATCTCAAATCGATTCCATATTTCTGGATTTCCGGAAGGCTTTTGATACTGTACCCCACAAGCGGCTTCTAATGAAATTGCGTGCTTATGGAATATCTTCCCAATTGTGTGATTGGGTTCATGATTTCCTATCAGAAAGGACACAGTTCGTTGTAGTTTACGGTAAGTCATCGAGTAAAACAGAAGTGATATCTGCCGTTCCACAGGGAAGCTTTATAGGTGCCCTACTCTTCCTCGTGTTTATTAACGATTTAGCAGATTTGCAGAGTGTAGATGTTCTTTTACACAAAAGGACCAAATGTGGACTTGGTTCACAGAAAACAATGAGTAGTGGAGAAAGAAGTCTACCTTAAATGGAAATAATTGAATTGTATAGCGAATATAATATTCCAGACGCTTCTTCACTTCGAGAGTCGTTTCTCTTTCACTTATACTACATACTGTGCTAATGGATCGGATATACTTACGTTCCCGCGAGATACTTTGCGAATGTACCTTGTTGGGCATACGAATGAAGCGTGGTCATGGTGATCTTTCACAAGTGCCACACATTCGAGTGTCAATCATGCTCTTTCGTTCGAATCTTTTCTGTTACATTTCTTCTATGCTCTGGTACCACACCATTAATTTTTCTGTTATTCTGACATCGTTTACGAGAAAAACTTGGTACATGCTTTCAAGACAAGTGAGATTTTCTCGGCTTATTTCAAATTCTGACTCACAATGTGGCTGAAAATCAATCATTCTGTATATAATACTGCGTCGTTTGGCATGACATTGCGGCCTGTTTTCCAGTTTTTATTCGCTAAGCGGTGCCGCAGTTGATTGACACCTAATGTTTTATTTAAATCTGCCTGAAATGACACCAGCTATGGAGGGTTTCAATATTGTTCTCAAAACTCGAAACTGCCTTTTTTTTCCTCGCCACTTGTCAAACATGTCGTCCCACCTGTTCCTTTTGGCAATATTTTGTATAGTAATGCAAAAGGTTTCAATTTATTTTACTCTGGATCCCTTCTTTTATTACTTCATTCTAATTTTATTCCCTCGTATTACACCGGCAGGGTGCTGGTGTTATGTATGTTGGCAACTGAATTTCATTTATATAAATCTAACAAAATTAACAACGACGCTTGAAAGTAAATATATGTGTATGATAGAGGTTAAAAATATTTAAAAAATTTGAAGTTACGAAGAACACCTGACGCTATATAAGGAAAGACTTCAGTAAGTCTTCGTACGTCTTCTGCCAGGTGTATAAATAATATCACTATCAATAAAATTCTTCTGGATATGAAACCGCGTCGTCATTTTATAAATTCCAACGACGTTTCGGCCACTGTTGCAGGCGCCCTTCATCAGGGTCTGTGTCTGACTGCTGAATATACGATATTATTGATAGTGACAACAGCCGCTGAAGCCTACGTTTGCTTTTAATCAACATCACCTTCGATAAATGAGAAGCAATACGAAGCGTACTCTCTAATGCTATTCCACATATTTATTTACTGGAAGACAAATTAACCAATGATAAATCTTTATAATACCATAAAAATTACTATATATGAAAATCTTCATTAACAATTAGATTAAACTATTTTGCATTAATATTGCGTATTAATAATAAAATATTGTAATTTATACCACTATTCCCTCACCTGCAGTATTATAATTTGCGATTGCTACAATAACATTACTGAAGAAAAAGTTGACGTGTGAATTCAGATTAATCAATAGAATTTTATAGTATCGCAGATAGGCCTACCTAAGACACTGGCGGAGGTTTTTTTTTTTTTTTTTTTTTTTTTTTTTTTTTTTTTTTTTTTTTTTTTTTTTTACGAGATAATTCAAACGCTCAACTGCCTAAACACGATTTTATCAGCAGCAAGTAACTTATCTGTTACTGTGGCACAGAAAACGTTTCAAATAATAGGTTTTCATTTTGACAACGTTCAGTCACTAACATTTTTTGTCGTGGAAGAAATTTTTTTTAACTCGAGCCGGCCGCGGTGGCCGAGGGGACAGGCGCTCCAGTCACGGTCTGCACGGCCACTGCGGTCGGGGGTTCAAATCCCCCTCGGGCATGGATATTTGTGCATTCCTTAGGATTAGCTAGTTCATAAGTAGTTTGTAAGTTTAGGGACTGATGACCACGTAGTGAAGTCCCATAAGCTATACAAACATTTGAACATTTTTTTTAACTCGACAATGCTGTTCAAAAAATTTCATTGGACCATATTTGCAATAGAGAGTTTCTGTAATCTAGACGTTGGTGTTTTATTAACTTTGGCATTCTAGGCATGATGCAATCATTACGTATTTCATTTTATAGCACTCACAATTGTATTCGTGAATTTTCATTAGTCCCAAAACCTGAAACATACTAATTCCTTGAGATATGTAATACTCGGCAAAGCTAATTGTATTCTCGCCACGATGGCAGCAGCATCATCGTGCTCATACTAGAGAAGCTGGAAGCTGGAGGCCATCCTCTCCAGTATTATTGCAAGTGAAGCTCGGTCACATGACGCCAAACCTATCACATTGTATACACGAGATACAATTTGCGGAAGCCGAAAATCTAATTTCGAAACCCGAATGTTATGTTCGCTGTTGTGTTTAGATGTTAAACGTGACAGTTTTGTTAACCGGATCAACTTTGGTATCTAACTATGCTGTTTCACTTTTGTCAACTGTGTGAAGTGAGATTAGCACCTTTTAATTTTTTTTAATTGATAGAGAAAGAGGTTTTCCAACAACAGTCGTTTAAAAATCTTATTCATGCGAGGCTGTTTCCTTACTGCCACCAGATCACGCACATTATGAAAAACAACTGCAAAGTGCTGACTGGCTGAACATCATTGTAATCAAGCAGTTTCGTCACTAAATGACTAAGACAATGCAAATGAACAAATATTTCGTACAATGATTTAGTCTAATTTACAGTATGAAAATTAAGTATACTTTCGTGCAGAAAAGGTATGACAAGCAATTCGGCATGATTCGAATTCCTTTAGGTGCTCAGAAACTTTTATTGTTAAACATTTAAGAATATTAATTTTATCTATTTCATACCACATTTTCCTTGGGTTGATTATAATCGTCATACTGCTTTTCAAATGTACAACTGTTTGTAGGGCTTATGGGACTTAACTACGGGGACATCAGTCCCTAAACTTACGAACTACTTATGAACTAGCTACTACTAAGGACGGCACAAATATCCATGCTCGAGGGAGGATTCGAACCCCCGATTGTAGCATACTACTTTTATTAATTGCGAAGCACCATATAAATTGTTCCAAAAATTCGAACCCACAACTCCCTTCTTGAGTTACCGAAAGTTTTATTACTAGAAGACGGTTGTGGGCGAGAGCTATTGCCAGTAAGGGACACCGGGTATGATAATTTACACTTTATCCGGGTTTATTCGCCAGCTTTTTGTGATAAAGAAGGTTATTAGAAACGAAAATATTTCTTACAGTTAAACCTGCTTTGAACTGAGATTAGCCGTATTGTTTGAAATTGCTTTTAATGATAGTCCGATGTACGAGAAGTGAACCCGAAAGGAAATGCATGGCATCATTTGCATGCACAAAAATTAAACTTTTGACTGACGTCTTTATTTCACAATACTTCTTGTAGACTGTCAATTTAAAAACGTGATGTAATACCATGCTTTTTTGCAACTCTGTCCTTCCATTCACAAATAACACGTTTATATTGCCAATTTTGTTACTAAGCCAAGAAGTTTCCACAAAGGTGGTATTTATTTACGTTCTTCGTGACGCCTGATAATACATTTACCCACATCGTTAATGGAATACTTACTGCGAGCACCTTGCTTCTTGTTCTTTGGGGTGGAAACTTGATTTCCACTCTAGTTGACGTCATGTCCCTCTTTCCGTAATTTGCACACCATCCAGTTACTCGAGATCAAAATTTCGGCTGCACATACTGTCGCTTTCTCCTCCAGTACGATAAATCCCTCCTCTTTGTAATCGTTGAAAAATTTACTGACTAACCGAAAAGACATTTTCCTTTTCCAAATACCATGCTCGGAATGAGACGTAGCCGCATTAACCGAAGCAAGGAGTTTAGAATCTCTGGAGATGCCCTAACACTTTTAGTGAAGCTAGCAAACTTCGCACTTTGTGCCCAAAACATTGATCGTAGTGTGTGTATAATAGTTGTAGTCGTTGAAATGTACGTCAAATGTTAGTACATACTCAGATGTGACTGTCATTTTAGTGGCTTTAAGTAAAGAGAGCAATATTCACGAAGGCCTTTAATGCGAAAAATCTTTGCTTTGGGCACAAAAGCAGGACACCTTGGCTTCAACTAATGCATATTCTCAGCATAGGTAACGCTATCTCCTTTTATTCTAACCTCCTTGAACCGGAACATTGCTATAGCTGGTCACGTACCACAAGTAGTTTCCGCTGCGGTTATAGAGTTACCACTTGACCTTGTTGGGTAATAACAGACAAGGAACTTCATTTCATGCTTATGTTCAGGACGACGGCGAGCTCTTGATTAAAGTTCCTCAGTATTTGCAGTTAAATGCCGTTCCTGATACTCTCTTCCTCGAAGCACAAGCTGTCCCGCGTCATGGTGTGCCTTTCCTTCGCGCACGTCACTGCATGTTGCGCAACGGCTCTTCCAGGTGAGTCTACGTGACCACCTAAGATATCAACTTTTGACGTTAAAACTCAAGTCGAGGATGGTTTCAATGCCTATTGTTCACTTCTGGAGAAAATGTTTCCACTGCTCCACCTAGCAATTACGTTCCACTAGCATGTCAATTTGTAACTTTTTTTCTTAATAGGACAGTTGGCAGATATTTTCTCTCTTGCGATGTCTCCATCTTCCGATTGTAACAGCTGACAAGAATAAAAACTTTTACGCACGTCGCCCCTATGGAGGAAATTGTGTAGCTTATCAAAGACGAACATCTGTCGTTTGCCAGAAACTGAGATAAACGTCTTTTTTATTGCGAAATTCAGAGCTAATATATTTACAAGCTGATTTGAGCATTGTCAACTTTAATACTCTAAGATTTATACCTGTAAATGGCTAATATCGATTTGATTACTCAAGCACCTTCATATTGTGTTTGAAAATACAGATGTCCGTCTTAGAAACCAAAACGTGTAGGTGTTCGCTTTTGATGCCAACACGCTTTCAGAAAATATTAAATTCTGAACTCTGTTACATATTGGAAAAATAAGGAACTACAATAGTCATAATAATCTTTTTAATTTCATATACAAATTGGAATGTTACGGCACTGAATCTCTAAAATTATTAGCATAAGGTCTGTTGAAACTGTCACCAGTTTTCTCCGTAAACATCCTTATGTTATTTCTGACATCGAACTTTTTCCAACAAGTGAATTTCGTACAAAACACACCTTACAATAGAACAGTGTAGTTTACAAGCTAGTCTTACCTTTGTTTCTTTTCAATGTTTATTTTCCACTTTTCAGGTTGTCTCAATCGCTTCCTAGCTTTTCCTTCCGACGCTGGTGATCTATTTGTTCCATTTCACTCGCTTTGCCGGCCGCGGTGGCCGAGGAGACTGAGGCGCTCCAGTCACGGTCTGCACGGCCGCTACGGTCGGGGGTTCGAATCCCCCCTAGGGCATGGTTATTTGTGACGTCCTTAGTCTTAACTAGTTGATAAGTAGTTTGTAAGCTTAGGGACTGATGACCCCGTAGTTGAGTCCCATAAGTTCTACAAACATTTGAAATGTTCAAATGTTTGTAGAACTTATGGGACTTAACTACGGTGTCATCAATCCCTAAGCTTTCAAACTACTTATGAACTACCTAAGACTAAGGACGGCACAAATATCCCTGCCCGAGGGGGAATTCGAACCCCTGACCGTAGTGGCCGTGCAGATCGTGATTGGAGCGCCTCAGTCTCCTCGGCCATACAAACATTTGATCATTTCACTCGCTTTAATATGGTTATTAGTAATAATACTATAAAAATTGCTTAAAAATTAAGGGCTAATACGTCTTAGTACCTGGCACATACTGTCGCCATGTCTGATTTTCGAGGTCATGTGATCATATACTGTGTTCCCATTGGTGCACACTGCTTCATTCAACAAGTGTCCGAATTTGATATCAAGCCCTTATGTAGGTTCAAATGTTCGTAAATCTATCGGACCAAACTGCGTGGTCATCAGCCCGTAGCTTACAAACTATTTAAACTAAGGTAAACTAACCTAAGGACAAAACACACACACACACACACACACACACACACACACACACACACACACACACACGCCCGATGTAGGACTAACCTCCGGCGGCGAGCAACCCCGCGCTCCGCAGCGAGGCGCCTTAGACCGCTCGGCTACTCCACAGCGGCTCTTATGTAGGTGTCCGCTTTTGATGTGAACAAATTCAACGTGTGATTTATCACATTTACGTCAATTTTTTGGGAAAACGGACTTCACCAATGGAAAGAGCGGAAAAACGTCCTTTAAGATCGACTGCTAGGTCAGATGTCCAGGTTTGATATTAGGCTACTCAATTATCGTTTACAAATTCAGAAATATTATTCAACACACAAATCAATGACTTTAGCTGCCAGTTGAAAATTGGTGCGCAACCGGGATTGGAACCCTGTCCTCTTGGTTACTAGGCAGTCCCACTGCCATGCAGCGGACAGTCATCAACAAGACCGCGCGGGTTACCCTTGCAAGAATCCCGTCAGACGTAAATTCTCAGCTTATCGACACACCTCAAACATAGTGCCCCTGCCCATTGTAACTAATTACTCGCGGCATTTCAAAGATTCCTGTAGGAAAGGAAGGAAGGATATGGTTTAACGACCTGTTGACATTGTGGACATTACAAAAGGACACGCACGGATTCATTATCTGTTAAGAATGGGAAAGGAAATATGTCGTGCCTTTTGAAAGGAACCATCTCGCATTTGCCTGGAGTGATTTTCGGAAATCACACTAAACCTAAATCATGGTGGACGGAGGTGGGGCCGGCTGCGGTGGCCGAGGAGACTGAGGCGCTTCAGTCACGGTCTGCACGGCCACTACGGTCGGGGGTTCGAATCCCCCCTCAGGCATGGATATTTGTGCCGCCTTTAGTATAAGGTAGTTCATAAGTAGTTTGTAAGCTTAGGGACTGATGACCCCGTAGTTAAGTCCCATAAGCTTAAACATTTGAACATTTTGACGGAGGTGGGTTTGAACCGCCGTCGCCCTGAATGCGAGGCCAGTGTACCAACCACAGGGTCACCTCGCTCGGTGACTCACATACGAGTTCCGGCCAAGAGTGCGTCCCCGCTGATGAAAGGATCGATGGCTGTTCTGCGCATTATACACTAAAGAGCCAAAGAAACTCATATGCATACGCAGAGAGATGTAAACACTCACCGGACTGCGCTACTGTCAACAATGCCTATATAAGATAGCAAGTATCAGCTGCAGGCGTTAGATCGGCTACTGCACCTACAATAGCAGGTAATCACGAATTAAGTTAGTTCGAACGCGGTGTTATAGTCAGCGCATGACATATGGGACACAACATCTCCGAGATAGCTCTGAGGTGGGGATTTTCCCGTAAGACAATTTCACGAGTGCACCGTGAATATCAAATCTCCGACATCAAAGTGGCCGTAAAAAGATCTAGCAAGAATGGAACCAAGGACAACTGAAGTGAATCGTCCTACGTGACATAAGTGTAACCCTTCTGTAAACTGTTGCGGATTTCAGCAAGTGTCAGTGTGAGAACCATTCAAAGAAAAATTACCGGTATGGGCTTTTGGAGCCAAAGGCCCTTGCTGACTGCACGACACAAAGCTCTACATCTCGCCTGCTCTCGTCAATACCGACATTTGACTGTTGATAACTGGAAACATGTTGCCTCGTTTGCAATTGCATCGAGCTGATGGACGTGTACGGGGGTGGAGAGAGCCTCGTGAATCCATGTTCCCTGTATGTCTGCAGGGTACTGTTGAAGCTGGTGGAGGCTCTGTAATGTTGTGGGGTGTGTGCAATTAGAGCGATATGGTACCCCTGATTAGTCCTGATACGACTCTTGACAGGTGGCATGTATGTACGTATCATGTTTAATCACCTGCATCCTTTCATGTCCATTGTGCATTACGCCGGACTCGGGCACTACTAGCTAGACAATGCGACATCCAACACGCCCAGAATTGCTTAATAGAGGCTCTAGAAATGCTCTTATGAGTTTAAAAATCTCGCTGTGCAGCAAACTCCGCGGACGTAAACATAATTGAGCATCTTTGGGATGCCCTGCAACGTGCTGTTCAGAAGAGATCTCCACCCCGTACTGTTACAGATTTATGGACCCCCCTACACGAAGCATGGTGTCAATTATCTCCAGCACTAATTCAGACATTATTCGAGAGCATGCAAGGTATTTCTACGTGCTCGTTGTGCCCTGTATTAGGCAGGTGTGCCAGTTACTTTGGATCTTCAGTCTATACAAATACTGAATACACGGTGTTCATTTAAACTGAAAACATTCCAATACTACGGGAACGGGAAAAAGGTTAAATACTAATTTGTTTCTCAACAAATAATACAGTTCCTTGAGACAACATTGTCTCGTTATACCAAAGGTATTAAATAGGAGATCCCAGGTTCGAATTCCGGCCACAGCACAAACTTTAGTTCAATGCCTCTCGCTATATTTAATTTGTTTGTATCGGAGGGGAAAGCCAATGATACTACACTTGCCGCCCCCCCCCACCTTAAGCCCGTTCGTGGGTTGCGAGGGGGAGGGGGGAAGCCGGCCGCGGTGGCCGAGGGTACTGAGGCGCTCCAGTCACGGTCTGCACGGCCACTATTTGTGCCGTCCTTAGTATTAGATAGATCGTAAGTAGTTTGTAAGTTTAGGGACTGATGACCCCGTAGTTAAGTCCCATAAGCTATACAAACATTTGAACATTTTTTTTTTTTTTTTTTTGGAGGGGGGAACTTTCAATGCGAACCCCCGGTTTTTTATCACAGACTACGATTGTACGGCAAAAACTACATAAGTTTCGTCTTAAACATTTTTAGTTTCGCCACCGATGGCGCTGCAAACAGCGAAATAGGAATGAGTCCACAAATGTAATGTAGCCCAATGTCCATTTAATATTTAACGGCACATGGGACCCCACACTCACACTGCGAGAGTAGAGCACGCCAGTAATTAATAACGTTTACTTGGAAATCCCATCCGAAACATTGTATATCTCTAACATATCGAACATGAGATTATTCGATGCGCCAATGTGACCGTGTAGATAACTACAGCTTATAATAACACGTATTAGACCGTGACCGAATGTCATGTATCGAGCAGACGTAGAATAGAAAGCAACTTTAAGCATTAAGCGTACAGTGTTTGCTTCCTGTACATATACTATCATTCTTAGACAAGGCAACCGCAGATGAAAAAATTAAAATGATCCTGAGCTACGGCGAAAGTAAGAAATGTAGACGCTGTTGTTGCCAGCGTGAGGAACGTTTTGCAAAAAACTTTCGAAATTTCGCTCTTGTTCGTTCCATTACTATGTTTTGAACGCCTTTGTCTTTGGTGGCAGTGTACAGACTGCCAAGCGGAAAAGAAGCAAACCAATTACAGGCGAAGCTAACAAAAAGCAGTGCTAGCAGCAGTACACCACTATACACAGATAAGTGTTCGGCAATAACGCCGCTATACTGGTATGTCAAATGTTCAAATGTTTGTACAGCTTATGGGACTTTACTACGGGGTCATCAGTCCCTAAACTTACAAACTACTTATGAACTACTTACGAACTAGGACGGCACAAATATCCATGCCCGAGGGGGGATTCGAACCCCCGACCGTAGTGGCCGTGCAGACCGTGACTGAAGCGCCTCAATCCCCTCGGCCACCGCGGCCGGCACTGGTATGTCCATCGGTAGTATTTGCAACATATTGGATCGTCATAGGTGCCATCCATACCACGTGTCACTGCATCAAGAACTATAAGGAGACGATTCCCATAATCGGATAGTGTTTTATGAATGGACATTTCCATAAATGCAAACGACCCCCACGTTCTTTTCGAGGTACTGTTTTATGATGAGTCTACCTTCACAAATCGTGCTAGCGTTAACCAACAGAACATGCATTACTGGAGTGTAGATAATACTTACTGGTTACGGCAAGTAGACCATCAACGCCCTTGGTCTGTTTATGTATGAGGTGGCATCATGGGGACAGTCATTGGCCCACATTTTATTGATGATGAACGCAAATATAGAACTTTTTGAAACAGGAACTACTGATACTACTCCAGAATGTTGCCCTGGACGTTCGACAACGTATGTGATTTCATCACGATGAGTGCACAGCGCATTATGAATGTAAAGCACGTGAAATATTAGACTATGTTTACTCTCGTCGGTGGATAGGAAGGGGGGCGACCTATTAACTGGCCTGCTAGGTCATCCACCACTAGATTTCTTTCTCTGGGGATATTTAAAAAGTAAGGTTTACCAGCAAATCCCACCAGCCGTGAATACATGATCGACTGCATACGTAACGATTGGGGTGACATGCCCACAAATACGCGTTTATCCTGTGTACATTTGCAGAACGGGTCACTGCATGTACTGCAACTGACGGTGCTACATCTGAACATTTACTTTGATTGAAAAGCAGCGGAACTTGCGCTTCGAGTCCCGGATACATTGGCGCGTCAGGTAGTCCCCAGATATATATGTCAGAAGTATACAACGTTGTGAGTAGAGAGTAGAGAGTAGAGAGAGAGTGTGGATGGAAATGAGGGACCAAACAACGAGGTCATGAGTCCCTTTAACTCAGAACTGTACATGCCACAGAACCCAACGAAAAATGTGGGAAAGCTAAAAGGCCACCCCATTAGGAATTAAAATCATCTCACCGACAAGACTAAAACCAACTTAGGGCAGCGAAAACTACAGTGTCCGCACCCATAGCTTCGGAAGCGACCAGAACCTTCTAAACCACAAGTTACTAACGGCACAGTGGTTAAGAGATCACAGCTTCAGAGTAGGGAGAAATAAAACGATGTTAAAAAGTAAAGGAGTGGGGGACTGGGGGAGAAGGCTCTAAACCCCACAAACAGCCAAGAGTCACAAACCCACTCACCCAGACCAAGCGAGTCCTAGAGCTGAGAATAAAACCTACCTTCACGGAGGAAGGCAAGGACACGATCAATCATCCGTGGGTCATCCGCCAAAACTAGAGGCAACGAAGGCGGTAGGCCATAGTCACCACGAAGTGTCAGATGGAGAGGACATTCAACCAGAATATGAGCCATGGATTGTACGGCTCCACAATCACAATGTGGTGGATTGTCAATGCCTAAAAGAAATCCATGGGTCAGCCTGCAATGTCCAATACGGAGGCGACAGAGGAGAGTCGATTCTCTCCGGAAAGGGCATAAAGATGAACTCCAAGCTGCAGTCGTATCTTTGACAGTTCTGAGTTTATTGGAAGGGGCAGTAGCTTTCCAGCTGCTATCCCATGAGAAGTGAAGCAAAGATCTGATCAGCACTCGCAGATCCGCACCCGGAATTAGAAAGGGAGGTGGGCAGCGAGTAATTGCCGATCGACCCAACTGGTCAGCCTGTTCATTTACTGTAATACCAACATGTCTTGGCACCCAGAGAAAGCTATCAGAGCAGGCAGCACGATAGAGGTCAGCAAGGAGATCGTGGATGGAAATAACCAAAGGATGGGAGGGGAAATATCGATCAATGGCCTGCAGACTGCTCATGGAGTCAACACAGATTAAATGACGTTTCACGGCAGTCTGTTCAATAAAACAGAGGGCTCTATAAATCGCCATCAGCTCTGCCGTAAACACACTGCATGCCTCTGGCAGAGAATGGCTTTCCGCCCCAACGGGAGATGTAAACGCATATCCGGAGTGGCCCACAGAAAATAGAGACTCCCTGAAACTCTTCTAGTACTGGGCGCAACAAACGCCGGAAGATCATGGGGGAAATTAAAGCTTTTGGGCCCTGGAAGAGATCCGCCCGAATTAGTGGTCGCGGTACCATCCACGGGGGTGTGCGTGCAGTGAAACGGGGGGCGCAATCCAGGGAAGGGAAGTGGAAATCTCGACAACGAGGCAAGCCGCAGTCCGACGGGCAATCCCGCCCGCAGCCGGGTATCAGGGGGTCGAAGCCCTTCATATGCAAAAAGAACCTGGTAATTGGGATGAGCAGGTTATTGCCGGCTGGCGATGGCATAAGACGCCAGAAGCTGATGCCGCCTGACCTGAAGAGGGCAGATTCCCGCCTCAACAAGGAGACTGTCGACCGGGCTAGTGCGGAACGCACCTGTAGCCAAGCGTACACCATAATGGTGTACCGGATCTAATAATTTCAGGACAGAAGGAGCTGCCGAGCCATAAACTTGACACCCATAGTCCAATCGGAACAAGATTAGAGCCCGATAGATACGAAGGATAGTTGTTCGCCTGCACCCCAAGATTAATGAGGAAGGAAACGTAGGGCATTAAGTTTCCTCATACAACTAATCTTTAGGTGGCGAATATGGGGCACCCAAGTCAATTTTTTGTCGAAGAGAAGACCCAGAAAACGATGCTGTGCTGTAACTTCCAGGCGCTTTGTACCCAAGAACAGTTCTGGATCAGAGTGAACTGTAGTGCGACGACAGAAATGCATCACCCTCGTTTTTGACGAGGAAAACTGGAAACCATGGGACGTAGCCCACGTTGAAGCTCGCCGAATGGCGCTCTGGAGCTGACGTTCAGCAGAGGCTACTGAGTAGGAGCTGTACCATATGCAAAACTCGTCGACATACAGTTCCGGGGTTACCAGCGACTCAACAGAGCTCACCAACCCATTGATGGCGATTAGAAAGAGTATAACACTCACTGAGCCCTGGGGGACGCCGTTCTCCTGTATTCGAGGGGAGCTGAATGAAGAGCCAACTCAGACGGAACAGGCAGTGGGATAAAAACTGACGGATAAAAAGGTAAGGAGCCTTTGAGGCCTCAGTCATAGTGAGTGGAGTGTACTGCTGGAAGCTATCAAGCACTGGCCTGTCCTACCGTTGAAGCATGGAGGTAGGGTACCCCGTGCCCCTGAATATTAAATGGGCATTGAGCTGCATGTTGTAAATTACAGTTGTTGTATCATTTCGATTCCGCTAATTACAGCGCCATCTGCGGCGAATTTGAAAAATGCTTCAGACGAAAGTATGTAGTTTCTGCCGTACAATCATAATCTGCTATAAGATTTGCAAGCTGCCCCTCGTCATCCACGCACGTGGTTTGTTTAGGGGGCGGGGGCGAGTGAAGTATCATTAGATGTCCCCCTCTGGTGGAAAAAAGTATTGTATATTTATTTATCGGACCGTTAGTATTCATGATATTTGAACGTCTTCAGTTAGTATGAACATATAAGGAAAACGTTTTAACTTTCCTTATTTTTTCTCACTGCCCACTGGCAGCTAACGTCAAATTGTTTTGGGTGTTGATTGATAGCCGGACGGAAATGGCCGCGCGGTCTATGGCGCCAGGCTACGGATTTAGTGGCCACTCCCGTAGAAGTTTCTTGTCCTTCCTTGGGCACGGGTGTGTGCGTTGCCCCTAGCGTAAGTTACTTTAGGTAATTTGTAAGTCTAGGGACCGGTGACTTAAGTAGTTTGGTACCTTAGGTTTACGACCATTTCAACGTTTTGATTGACCATAGCTGCAGAATTACAAATGATGTTTGTTCTTTCGGTGACACTCATATATTAAAGGAAGGAATAGCCCACGTGTGATGGAACACTAAAGTAGCCTTGGAAGGAACATGAGAGCATTCAGATATTCGTGTCAAGCCATTTGTGAATATCACAGGAAATGTTGATAATCTCCAAAAAGTGAACACGAGGGAGAAAGTGAACTGAAATCGCTGTAATACAGTGGCTACTGTGATGTGTCTGCTACTGGGGGATGCATTTTTTCCTTTATTGTCATTTTATAACCACCACTAGTGGCGACAGGCTGGCAGTAGCATTAGCGCCGCTCTTCAGCCTACAGACTTAACAACTGACATGATGAATAAATAAAATACAATGGAGATTGAAACGGTGAAATTTAAAAGAGACATGGAATTTTGAAGATAACAAAATAGTCATAGGCGATAAAGACGTAGTTCGTAAAAGAATGGCCACGGAGGCGTTAAAAGCACATTGATGGTCACAAACACTAGTTACGAAGAAAATACGGAGACACTAGCTAAAAGACACTAGCGACATATGTATTAGATGTGGCGGTCGCACTGAGTTAAAAGACAATGGACGCACTTCACGGCACGATGACAATTCATAAGTGTTAAAAAGCCGTTGCACAGTGGGCCCCACATGGGAGGGGGTGGAAGGAGGGAAGAAAAATGGGAAGGAAACGCGGGGGAATGGAGGGAAAGGAAGCGGAGGGGAAGGAGGTGCGGAAGGACTGTGGATGTAGAAGAAAGGGGAGGCCAAGCGGGGAAAGGGATAGGTAGAGGGTGGAGGAGGAGGCGTTGAATCTAGGGGGATGGGAGTGGGAAGATTTAGGGTTGGTAGGAGGGGTATATATCGAGACGGAGGGCGTCATCCGGAGGGGGAGGTCATGGAAGTGACCCTGGGAGAGGATGTGGAGAGAGTGGAGGTGAAGGGAGGGAGGGATACGGTAGTGGAGGCGTGGCAGAGGCTCAGATTTGGTGAGGATTTGGTAGACCAGGGGATTATGGGAGTCTGTTTTACGGGAAATCAGGATACGAATATGTTAAGGAATTTTAGAAGGTGTGGGAAAGGAATTAGATCTTAGAAGATCCGCATGGTGGAGGGGAGGCAGATAAGGTAAACGAGGCGGAGGGCATAGCGTTCGAGAATTTGAAGGGATTCTTAGTAGGCAGGAGGAGCGGAAATCCAAGCGGGGTGGAAGCTGCATGGGATGGGATGCATGATGTAACGGTAGGTGTGTAGGATAGTGGAGAGGTTGAGTGCCCACGTCCGGCTGGACAAGAGCTTTAGAAGGTTGAGGCAGGTCAGGACTTTTTGTGGGGATGTAACAACAGCCGGCACACAAATAAGGATGTGGACGCAGAAGCACAGCGAGAACAGCCATACTCATTAATAGAACAATTTTATTTATGGACGAACAAAAAAAAAAAAATAACCTTCAGACTTTAAGAGGGACAGGCTTTACAACATAACGAGCAATACTAATTCATCTGGCTGCTGCTCTTGAGTATAGTGTGTGTGTCCAAGCCGAGCAGCACTGTGTGGCTGGTTAAATCAGTGTTGCAGGGGGCACTCGTCGCTGCGTCGGCCGTGGGCGTGGCTGCGCTTGTCTTTGCTATTGGCGCGCGTTGTTGTGACTTCTAAATATCTTTCTGGTAGTGCTGCGCTGGTTGGTGTGCAGTCGATACTACAGGACTACGAACTACTCCTCCCCCCCAATCCCTTCAAAATTCCGCACCATTGTTGTGTACGGAGCATTCGTAAGATAACATGGAGGGAGGCAGGAAGCTGGGCGTCTTGAGGAGGCTTTCACAGAGGGTGGGTTTACTTGTAGTTGGGAGCTCCAACGTTAGGCGGATGATGGAGCCCCTTAGAGAGATGGCTGCCAAGGAGGGGAAGAAGGCCAACGTGCACTCCGTGTGCATACCGGGTGGAGTCATTCCAGATGTGGAACGGGTCCTCCCGGATGTCATGGAGGGTACGGGGTGCAGCCAACTGCAGGTGGTGGCTCACGTCGGTACCAATGATGTGTGTCGTTTCGGATCTGAAGAGATCCTCTCAGGTTTCGAGCGGCTAACTGAAGTGGTAAAGACTGTCAGTCTTGCTTGCAAGATGAAAGCAGAGCTCACCACCTGCAGCATAGTTGACAGGACCGACTGTGGACCTCTGGTACAGAGCCGAGTGGAGGGTCTGAATCAGAGGCTCAGACGGTTCTGCGACCGTGTAGGCTGCAGATTCCTTGACTTGCGCCATCGGGTGGTGGGTTTCCGGGTTCCGCTGAATAGGTCAGGAGTCCACTATACGCAGGAAGCGGCTACACGGGTAGCGGGGGCTGTGTGGCGTGGACTGGGCGGTTTTTTTAGGATAAAGAGCTTCGGGGAAATAGAAAATGGGCAATCTCAAAGGGTGCAGGTGGATGACAGGAGAAATGTAGATCCGGAAACTATCGGTATAACAGTTGTAAATTGTCGTAGCTGTGTCGGGAAAGTTCCAGAACTGCAAGCGTTAATAGAAAGCACCGAAACACACATCATTATAGGCAGCGAAAGTTGGCTCAAGCCGGAAATAAGTTCAGAAGAAGTATTTTCAAAAGATCTATCGGTGTTCAGAAAGGATAGATTAAACAAAATAGGTGGGGGCGTGTTTGTCGCCGTCAAAAGTAGTATTTCATGTAGCGAAGTTGAAGTTGATAGTTCGTGCGAGCTATTATGGGTAGAGGTTGTACCCGAAAATCGTAAGAAGTTAATAATCGGTTCCTTTTACCGGCCTCCCGACTCTGACGATACAATAGCAGAAAGGTTCAAAGAAAACCTGAGTAATTACAAAAACGTACCCGACTCACACGATAATAGTAGGTGGTGATTTTAATTTACCCTCGATCTGTTGGCGAAATTACATTTTCAAATCAGGAGGTACGCATAAAGCATCGTGTGAAATTGTACTCAACGCATTCTCTGAGAATTACTTCGAACAATTAGTTCATGAGCCAACTAGAATTGTAAATGGATGTGAAAACACACTTGATCTCTTAGCAACAAATAATCCTGAGCTCATAACGAGCATCAAAACGGATACAGGTATCAGTGAACACAGAGCTGTAGTAGCGAAATTGAATATCGGAAGTCCCAAAGTTACCAAAAATAAACGCAAAGTATATTTGTTCAAGAAAGTAGATAGAAACAAAATACATTGCTTCTTGAAAGACAGCTGCCACTCGTTTCTAACACTAAACGTAGGTGTAGACCAGATGTGGCTCAAATTCAAAGAAGTGGTATCGACAGCAATTGAAAGTTTTATACCTAATAAATTAATAAAAGAAGGAGGCGATCCCCCTTGGTACACAAAACAGGTTAGGACACTGTTGCAAAAGCAAAGGAAAAGGCATACTAAATTTAAACGAACACGAAATCCCCAGTATTTGCGATTGTACTCAGAAGCTCGAAATTTAGCGAGGATTTCAATACGAGATGCCTACAACATTTATCACAACGAAACTCTTTCTCGTAATTTGAAAACCCAAAGAGCTTTTGGTCATATGTTAAATATACTCGGGGAAAGACACAAACAATACCTTCACTACGTGATAGTAATGGCGATCCTGCCGATGACAGCGCTACTAAAGCAGAGTTACTAAACTTAGCTTTTAGAAACTCATTCACCAAAGAAGACGAAACCAATATTCCAGATTTCGAATTACGAACAGATGCCGTAATGAGTAACATAGAAGTAGATATCATCGGCGTAGTGCAGCAACTAAAATCACTTAATAAGAACAAGTCTTCTGGTCCGGATTGTGTACCCATTAGATTTCTATCTGATTATGCTGAAGCGATAGCTCCTTACTTAACAGTCATATACAACCGCTCTCTCATAGAAGGATCTGTACCAAAAGATTGGAAAGTTGCACAGGTCACACCTATATTCAAGAAAGGCAGTATGAGTAACCCACTAAACTACAGGCCTATTTCATTGACGTCAATTTGCAGCAGGGTTTTGGAACATATCCTGTATTCAAATATTATGAATTATCTCGAACAGAACGATCTATTGACCCAAGGTCAACACGGATTTAGAAAATATCGTTCATGCGAAACAACTAGCTCTATATTCACACGAAGTGATGGGTGCTATCAAAAAAGGTTCGCAAATCGATTCCGTATTTCTTGATTTCCAGAAAGCTTTTGACACCGTACCTCACAAACGGCTTTTAATCAAATTCGTGGTTATGGTATATCGCCCCAAATTTGCAATTGGATAGGGGATTTCTTGTCAGAGAGGACACAGTTCGTAGTAATCGATGGTAAGGCATCGACTAAAACAGAGGTGATATCGGGGGTTCCACAGGGTAGTGTTATTGGTCCTCTGCTGTTCCTTATTTACATAAACGATTTAGGGGAAAATCTAAGTAGCTCTTTTAGGTTGTTTGCAGATGACGCCGTCATTTACCGTCTAGTAAAATCATCTGAAGATCAAAACCAACTGCAGAATGATCTGAATAAGATCAGTATGGTGTAAAAATTGGCAATTGACTCTAAATAATGAGAAGTGTGAAGTCGTTCACATGAGTACGAAAAGAAATCCGTTAAACTTTGTTTACAACATAAATCAATCAAATGTGAAGGCCGTAAACTCCACAAAATACCTAGGAATTACTATTACTTCAGACTTAAACTGGAAAGAACACGTAGATAATATCGTGGGAAAGGCGAACCAGAGACTGCGTTTTATTGGCAGAACCCTTAAAAGATGCAACAGAACTACATCTACATCTACATACATACTCCGCAATTCACCGTAAGGTGCGTGGCGGAGGGTACACCGTACCACTACTAGGCATTTCCTTTCCTATTCCACTCCCAAATTGAACGAGGAAAAAAAGAATGCCTATATGCCTCCGTACGAGCCCTAATTTCTCTTATCTTGTCTTTGTGATCTTTACGCGAAATGTAAGTAGGCGGCAGCAAGATCGTACTACACTCAGCTTCAAATTCCGGCCCTCTAAATTTACTTAACAGAAATTCACGAAAAGAACGTCGTCTTTCTTCCAGCGATCCCCAATTGAGTTGCCGGAGCATTTCCGTGACACTCCCGCATTGGTCGAACCTACCGGTAACAAATCTAGCTGCTCGCCTCTGAACCGCCTCTATGTCTTCCTTCAAACCGATCTGCTGCGGGTCCCAAATACTTGAGCAATACTCAAGACGTGGTCGTACAAGCGTTTTATACGCGGTCTCCTTTACAGGTGAAGTACATCTTCCCAAAATTCTCCCAATAAACCGAAGTCGGCTATCTGCCTTACTCACAACTGTCCTTACATGCTCGTTCCATTTCATATCGCTCTGCAATGTTACGCCTAGATATTTGAACGACGCGACCGCATCAAGAAGCTCACTACTGATGCTGTATTCGAACATTATAGGATTGTTTTTCTACTCATGCGCATCACCTTACATTTTTCTACATTGAGAGCTAGCTGCCATTCTTCGCACCAACTAGAAATTTTGTCTAAGTCAACCTGTATGCTATTACAGTCAGTTACAGACGACACCCTCCCATACACCACAGCATCATCAGCAAACAGCCGCAAATTACAACTTACTCTGTCCATCAGATCATTTATATAGATAGAAAATAATAGCGGTCCTATCACACTCCCCTGGGGCACGCCTGACGATACACTCGTCTACTAAAGAAACTGCATACACTGCGCTTGTCCGTCCATTTTTGGAGTATTGCAGCCCAGTGTGGGATCCTTATCAGGTGGGTTTGACGGAGGACATCGAAAGAGTCCAAAGAAGGGCAGCTCGTTTCGTATTGTCACGATACAGGGGAGACAGCGTTACGGAAATGATACAGGATCTGGGATGGGAATCATTACAACAACGGCGCTTATCGCTGAGGCGTGGGTTACTTGCGAAACTCCAATCGCCAACATTCTCCTCCGAATGCGAAAATATATTGTTGACTCCCACTTACATAGGTAGAAATGATCATCAGAATAAAATAAGAAATCAGAGCTCGAACAGAGAGATTCAGGTGTTCTTTCTTCCCGCGCGCTATTCGAGAATGGTATGGGAGATAAATAGTATAATTGTGGTTCGATGAACCCTCTGCCAGGCACTTAAATGTGATTTGCAGAGTATCCCATGTAGATGTAGGAGCCGGGAGCCGCAACTGGGACCGACGCCTTCCCCCCAGGCGCACCCCGACATCCGTAATGCTGATCAAGGGAAATCGGTCATATAACCCCTGGAAAGGCGCAAGTCCGCTTCTGGAGTTGATTTCACGGACGGAGACGTTGGCGATGCCGATGAAGATGTTGCAATGGGAGCGCTGGTAGTAGTGTCAGGAAGTTGAGCTGCTGCCGCGAGGCTGACACCAGCGGTGGCGTTGGCGTCTGCGATGCATCCGGCTCCATCAGCTCCGCAGGCGGTGACGAGGTGGCACGCTGGGGCAGTCGTACCGGCCGCAGGGTGTCCCGGAGACGGGGATCTGAGGACAGACGTTTTGTGGATGAATATCCCACCCGACACGCGTGCATTTCATTCTGATGACGGCGCGCAACCTGATTGGACCTTTAATAAGAAACATACAATTTCCCAAATGGTGAATAACAGTATCGCGATCCCAGCGACTGGAGTGGCCAAAAAGTCTGAAAAGAACGGGATCATTAGGCCGTGCGGTGCGGCGGATGCAGCAACTAGAGCAGCGTACGGTGGCGTCGGCCGTGTAGAAGCTCTGCAGGTGATGGACCGCTGTTGGTTGACAGGATCAGCAACAGATCTTGCTCCTGCGTGTCTGAGGACGCAGTATTGACATCTGATGCTTAATTTTTCATACAAAACGTTCAGCAACTCCAATGTATTGCGGATGAAACGACGCACTAGTGAGATGAGTGATGCCGTTTGTTGCACAAACTATTCAAACTTCCTAGCAGTAGTCTACCACAGTAAGCCAACAAGTGTTCCAAAATGGTCCCATAAAATCAATGTGCACTCGTTGCCATGGTGACAGACTGACCAAGTTGAAAATATGTGGCAGCAATGACTAGTTTTCAACAAGCGTGACACCATGACGTCATCTGTCCAATGGGGCGTCCATGCCCTGCTAAGTACAGTGCTGACGCGCGAAATGTTTAGTGCACACCCTCCATTGGTGGAGCAATCGCAACACATCTTTTGCAACACTTTTTGAATAAGCACACACGACTGACCGCCATCATTTTGCAATTAAATAACACCGTGCTGAAGAGAAAGGCAATGATACCGATCAAAATAAACGCACACAAAAGAATTCGGAATGTGTTTCAGAGAACAAACCCAAACTTGCTGAAACAATCTGGTATTCTGCAGGTCCTGAAACTCAGGAAGCACCTGATGAAGACTGCGAGATACGCAGTCGAAATATATCGTGCAAGTATGACGCGAATGACCGGCAGAATACCTGATTGTTTCAGCATGACAAAGCCTCGCCGAGAAGGCCAGAAAGAAATATAATACAACATTTTCTAGTCAGCGTCCATATTGTGGCTTATGCAATCTCCCGATAGTCGAGAACAGTGTTATGTCTCGGGATACAGCGGGATCAGGAGGTGGACAGTGAGTAGCAAGGATGTGGACATGGTATTTAACTAAAATAATTGATTAGTCCACATAAGTTGTGTACAAGATGAAATGAATGCATAACTTGGCTGTGCTTGTGGTGGTACAAAATTCTTCCTGACTATTACACAGTTCTGCAGTGTATCACTAAGACTTCTGGCAAATAATATACTGTTCCGGCTTGTGCTAATAGTAGACTGCTGGCTCTCGTACGTGGAACTCTTCTATTGAACTCTTGGATCGAACTGTCGTGTTACTGTGGTGCGCCGGCATACGCAGGCACAGAACACCAATAACAACAGAAGTGCAAAGACCATGTTATCACACGGAAACAGAACGACAGCAGCGCTACTAGCGGCCTGGCAGTGCACTTTCAATCCGAAAAATGTGGCGAGAAAATCCATATGTTTACTTCTAAATACACGAATGAGAAAACATTATATTGCTGTTAGATGACAATATTTTTTTCATTTTTTCTTTGACGGTGGACCTTCTAGAAAGGTTTTTGAGACCTTGCTAAGTAATATATACCAGAAGTTTAAATCAAAAACTAACATTAGTTGCTTGTGGCTGTTTACAGTCGGCCAAACTTCGTAAATGATGTAATCTTTTTGACCGTAAAATTGTTTCTAAAACTCTGTACTGCGATTTTCGCGTGTGACGTTATAATATGAAAATAAATGTGATTTTCGGCATGTCAGACTAAAATTCATCTGATATTGCTTGCATCCATGTAAATTATTTTTTCAGTTTTCACGTACGCTAAGGCACAATTATATCCACTCATGTGACCAAAAGAGAAATAGAAGGTTGTAAAAATAAATAATTTTACAGGCATATACACTGTCCTGCAAACAAGAATGTAGGCCTACTGTAATGTCTACAAAAATCTATTTTTATTTCTGTTGATTACTATTTATGCATCTTCAGTCATATGAAATGGAACTTCCGTACAGTTCAAATAAATGAAATTTATGAAACTCACAAAATGCACACAGAAGATCGCAATTAGGAAGACGTTGCTATAGAACCTCAGCACAGAACACCACCTACGAATCAAAACAAATATGGAGGACTAAAGCGTAAATCATCCAATAGGAAAGCGAGATGAAAAATCTCAACGCTCGCAGCGCTCTATGTGGCTGGCAGCGAACCAACATCGTGTTACCGGAAATCCCTATATGATTTTCACCCCCCAGTACGTAGGCGAGCCCCCTTCTCCCTACTGGCCGCCGCACGAAGCAAGCAAAGAGATACAGTAACTGCGAGCGCTCCCGGCGGCCGAAGTACTATACAGCGACTTATCGCTCTTATAATGGCGCGGCGACTTGCGTGGGCCATCTGCGTTGTGGCGAATAGCGACGTCACAACAAAAAGACAGTAGCATTTTACTGTCCTGCACAACGTGTCTACACGACGGTTCGGTGGCATAAGATTCTAAATCAGGCCTGACAGGAAGGTGAGAAAGGACGTCAGCAGTCCCATTCCAAGCGTTAATAGAAATCACCGAAACACACATTCTAGGCAGTGAAAGTTGGCAAAAGCCGGAAATAAGTTCAGCAGAAGTATTTGCAAAAGATCCGACAGTGTTCAGGAAGGATAGATTAAACAAAATAGATGGAGGCGTGTTTGTCGCCGTCAAAAGTAGTATTTCGTGTAACGAAGTTTAAATTGATAGTTCCTGTGAGTTATTATGGGTAGAGGTTGTACCAGAAAATCTTAAGTTAATAAGTGGTTCCTTTTACCGGCCTCCCGACTGACGATACAATAGCAGAAAGGTTCAAAGAAAACCTGAGTAATTACAAAAACCTACCCGACTCTCAATAGTAGGCGGTGATTTTAACTTACCCCAAATCTATTGGCGAAATTATACTTACGAATCAGGAGGTACGAATAAAACATCGTGCGAAATTTTACTCTACGCATTCTCTGAGAATTACTTCGAACAATTAGGTTATGAGCCAACTAGAATTTTAAATGGATGTGAAAACACACTTGATCTCTTTAGCAACAAATAATCCTGAGCTCATAACGAGAATCAAAACGGATACAGGTATTAGTGAACACAGAGCTGTCGTAGCGAGATTGAATATCGGAAGTCCCCAAGTTACCGAAAATAAACGAAAAGTATATTTGTCAGGAAAGCAGATAAAAATAAAATACGTTGCTTCTTGAAAGACAGCTTCCACTCGTTTCTAACACTAAACGTAGGTATAGACCAGATGTGGCTGAAATTCAAAGAAGTGGTATCAACAGCAATTGACAGTTTTATACCAAACAAATTAATAAAAGGTGATCCCCTTGGTACACAAAACAGGCCATGACACTGATGCAAAAGCAAAGGAAAATACATGCTAAACTTAAATGAACACAAAATCCCAGGATTGGCGATCCTACACAGAAGCTAGAAATTTAGCGAGGATTTCAATGCGAGATGCCTACAATACTTACCACAACGAAACTTTCTCTAAATTTGAAAACCCTACGAGAATTTGGTCATATGATAAATATACTAGGGGAAAAAACAAACAATACCCTCACTACGTGATAGTAATGGTGATCCTGCCCATGACAGAGCTACTAAAGCAGAGTTACTAAACATAGCTCATTCACCAAAGAAGACGAAACCAATATTCCAGATTTCAAATTACTAACAGAGGCCGTAATGAGTAACGTAGAAGTAGATATAATCGGAGTAGTGCAGCAACTAAAATCACTTAACAAAAACAAGTCTTATGGTCCGGACTGTATACCCATAAGATTTCTATCTGATTATGCTGAAGCGATAGCTCCTTAACAGCCATATACAACCGCTCTCTCAGAAGGCTCTGTACCAAAAGATCGGAAAGTTGCACAGGTCATACCTATATTCAAGCAAGGCAGTAGGAGTAACCCACTAACCTACAGGCCTATTTCAGTGACGTCAATTTGCAGCAGGGTTGTGGAACATATCCTGTATTCAAATATGAATTATCTCTAACAGAATGACCTATTGACCCAAGGTCAACACGGATTTAGAAAACATCGTTCATGCGAAACACAACTAGCTCTTTATTCACACGAAATGTGTGCTATCGACAAGGGTTCGCCAATTGATTCCGTATTCCTTGATTTCCAGAAGGCTTTTGACACCGTACCTCACAAACTGTTTTTAATCAAATTGTGTGGTTATGGTATATCGCCCCAAATTTGCGACTGGATAGGGGATTTCCTGTCAGAGAGGACACAGTCCGTAGTAATCGATGGTAAGGCATCGACGAAAACAGGTGATATGGGGCATTCCACAGGGTAGTGTTATTGGTCCTCTGTTGTTCCTTATTTACATACACGATTTAGGGGAAAATCTAAGTAGCTCCCTTAGGCTGTTTACAGATGACGCCGTCATTTACCGTCTAGTGCTATCATCTGAAGATCAAAACCAACTGCAGAACGATCTGAATAAGATATCAGTATGGTGTAGAAATTGGCAATTGACTAATGAGACGTGTGAAGTCCACACGAGTACGAAAAGAAATCCGTTAAACTTTGTTTACAAGATAAATCAATCAAAAGTGAAGGCCGTAAACTCCACAAAATACCTAGCAATTACTATTACTTCAGACCTAAACCGGAAAGAACACGTAGATAATGACGTGGGAAAGACGAACCAGAGACCGTTTTATTGGCAGAACCCTTAAAAGATGCAACAGAACTACAAAAGAAACTGCATACACTACACTTATCCGTCCATTTTTGAAGTATTGCTGCCCAGTGTGGGATCCTTATCAGGTGGATTTGACGGAGGACATCGAAAGAGTCCAAAGAAGGGCAGCTCGTTTCGTATTGTCACGATACAGGAGAGAGCGATACGGGAATGATACAGGATCTGGGATGGGAATCATTACAACAGCGGCGCTTATCGCTGCGGCGTGGGCTACTTACGAAACTACCATAACCAACATTCTCCTCCGAATGCGAAAATATATTCTTGACTCCCACTTACATAGGTAGAAATGAGCATCAGAATAAAATACGGGAAATCTGAGCTCGAACGGAGAGATTCAGGTGTTCTTCCCGCGCGCTATTCGAGAATGGAATGGGAGATAAATAGTATAATGGTGGTTCGATTACCCCTCTTCCAGGCACTTAAATGTGATTTGCAGAGTATCCCATGTAGATGTAGATTCATTCACGTGGGACGGTTTAATAATTCTTACTGATACTGAGACAAGAATAAGGTCCATCTTAAATTATGAACACTGCATGTAGGAACAGGTTTGGATGGATGAAACAATTATTGATGCGGCGTATGGTCTGTTACCAGGTAAAACTGTCGCCCATACAAATACTGGTAAACGTACTCACGCCATTGTTAATAGCAAGAGCCTCTTTCTCGGAGGAGGAAGGAAGCTTAGGGTTTAACGTCCCGTCGACAGCGTGGTCATTCGAGACGGAGCATACGCTCGGATTTTTGGGGAAGGATTAGGGGAGGAAATTAGGCCGTGCCTTTTGAAAGGAACCATCCCGGCATTTGCCTAGAGTTATTTAGGGAACTCAAGGAAAACCTAAATCTGGATAGCCTGAGATGGATTTGAACCACCGTCCTTCCGAATGCGAGCCTCTTTCTCGATCTGCAGATAATTACACTACGTCTTTGTCAACAACTTTGAAGAAAAAGCATTTGGCCTGTCCTGTGAACCAATTTTGTGTGGGAAGACAGGTACGATCCTGTAACAACAAGCATTCGCAGCCAAAACTACCTGATTAGTAGGATAAAAATGATGTTCAAATGTTTGTTAAGCTTATGGGACTTAACTACGGGGTCATCAGTCCCTAAACTTACAAACTACTTATGAACTACTTACAACCTAGGACGGCACAAATATCCATGCCCGAGGGGGGATTCGAACCCCCGACCGTAGTGGCCGTGCTGACCGTGACTGGAGCGCCTCAGTCACCTCGGCCACTGATAAAAATGAACACGGTATTTGTCACTTAACAAAGCATGATTCAATTATATATTTTGACGACGTTACGGCGTTCATTTAATGAAATCGCAATTTGCGATCACTTATGGCTTCACTGTACTAAGTTTAGATGGAATACCAAAGGGCGGTGAATGAAAACTTGTGCCCGGCCGGGATTCGAACCCGGGATCTCCTGCTTCGAATCCCGGCCGGGCACAAGTTTTCATTCGCCGCGCTTTGGTATTCCATCTAAACCTAGTACAGTGATGCCATAAGTGATCGGAAATTGTGATTTATTTCATTCAAAGAATGATTCAATTTTGTGTTATGCAGTCTGGCACTGTTATGTCCATACAAAAGGCACATTCTTCCGGCGCAAACAATGCAAGGCAGCCGCGATCTTACTGGGTTGGGTATAAACCGGATGTAATAAGTCAATCTCTTGAGAACAGCCTGTAGGCCTAATTATTTCAGATCGAGTGGGTGGGAAGCGCACGAATGCCACTTATGGGGTGCACAACCTGGCCATTAATAACATGGCCTAAGTATTTAATTTCGGTCTGAAAAAGACACTTGTCCCTGCAGCCGAAAGCACTAGAAACAGTGCACGAAGATTGCTGATGTGTTCCTCTGGTGTACGTCCTGATGCCACAACATCATCCAAGTAATTTTAACAGAAAGTAACTGTTGCACTAAGTTGTTTTAATGGTACTGAAAAATGGCGGGTGCGGAAGCGCTACCGAAGGGTAAGAACAAAACTTTAAACCTAAATGTGTTGAGAACTAACACTTTTTGAGACTTCATCATCCTCAAGTTCTGGTTTAACTGTCTAAGTGCATGAGGGACGGGCCGCTCCCGAAAAAACTTAGGTTGTGCATTGTCTTTTAGTGTCATGTGTGCTACAAAATCATTTGCCCTGCCTAGGCCTTCAGAAAACAAGTCTGGAAACTCAGTACGCAATTTAGGAAAACTCCCCTTTGGATCCAAATCAGAACCTGAAAGTACATTGCCCTGAATATAAAGGCCAAATAAAAGAAATCTGAACCAAACTTATTGTCAGTCTTGGAAACACAACATTGTCACTTTCCTGGTGTGAAATTGGAAAGTGGCTGGAAGGCACCAGGTACCAAGCACTACCATTTATTGCCCGTTATACGCAAACAGTTGTGTACCAAACTAAACTCCGTTCGACAGGCCTCGAGAGGCCCACTGGGTACTGACCGACCGCCGTGTCATCCTCCACCCGAGGGCGTCAACGGATGCGGTATGGAGTGTACTAGATTTCGTCAATTATGGTGAGCCTAACAATTCATAAGTGGCACGACTGAGCAAAGAAACAGATGTTCTAGTGTCTAATTGAAGACGCATGTGGCGTCTGACTATGTCTAACAAGTAAGATCACAAAAGTTAATTTTATTGTCTTTGCACTGAACTAGGGAGCGACGAAGCCACATCCTTTTCGCATACCACACTAGGATCGGTTGTCGGCTTTGAAAAGATGTCAGCACAAAATGAGTAATTGCTCACGGTCTACAGGAGCGAGTGGTGGCAGAGCTCTGTGTATGTTGCACACTCACAGACTGTACATGACTAGAATTTCTGCAAGAAAAGCAGATTTCGTTCCGTGAAGGGCAGTTCTGCCTCTTATGCCTGGAAAGGCAACACGAGCACAATTTCACGTGCTGAGAGTCTTGTTTACTCTAAACGGTGCAGCGGCTGTGTACCATGCCACTATACTTCGTTCACCGAAACGAGAGACAGCCTGTAAACAGACCGTGGCCCATGACCAGGGGTGGACAAAAACCGGCCGGCATCAATCTATGCCGTTCCATGTTGTAATGGAATAGGGTCTGCGGTTGTTTTAATTCCAAGTTATTAACTTATCCACAATCAGCCGTAAAGCTTATGTTTTATTTAACGACTGATTTCGGTATTACATTAATTCTTTATGTTTTGTATGACATGTACAGCATGATGTTATGGATACACCACTGATTTGCAACTTATATAGGGCCTGAAGATGTTAATGCAAGACCGAAATCGGTCGTTAAATAAAAAACTTTACGGCTGTTGGTGGATTAGTTAATAATTTGCAATTAAAACCTCTTTATCAGATGTAAAGCGGTTGTGTGTTTTGCTATATAGCAGTGATACTGGACGCCAAAGATATTCAAAATTCATTTCTTAATAATCCATATAATCTCTGAAAATTGCCGAAATCTGCATGTCAACAAAACAACTCAGTTTCTTTGGAGACTTCGAAGTGTGTGGTGTGGCCTTTCAAACAATTACCATATGATAAACTGAGGAATGACCAACACTCATAGATGCAGATTTTTTATAATATCTCATTTATTGTTCTGGACAACAAAATGTTCAAACGTTTTTATAGTCTATGGGACTTAACTACGGGGCCATCAGTCCCTAAACTTACAAACTACTTATTAATTAGCTATCACTAAGGACGGCACAAATATCCATGCCCGAGGTGGGATTCGAACCCCCAACCGTAGTGGCCGTGCAGACGGTGACTGGAGCGCCTCAGTCCTCTCTGCCACCGCGGCCGGCACGACAAACAGGGGCTGCCTCAAAGTTTTCTGCAGCAATGTCACATGAGTCGTGATGGTTGATAATTGGTAATACTTGTTATAAAGTCAGATCTGCAAATTTGATAAACTGCTCACAAATGGGACACATTGTAATTGTATAAAACATAGCGGCTGCATAATAATGTCCACAAACATACTGAAACTGCACTGTCGTGTTAAGGCATGAAGTTCCTTGGCCCACTGAGAATGTCTGATTAGACTGCTTAAGCAAATGAAAGAAATTGTAATAAGTAGTAGCTACGTGAAGTAGGAAATTTCTGCATGAGCCAATAAATGGGGGTACCTACTTGTCCCAAAAAAATAATTCAATTTCACAGTACCTCGAACTTTGTGTGGCACAATGAGCTTCAAATTGCGGGAACCACTCATTGAAAGCTTCCTGTTATTCGTGGAATGCTCTAAACAGTGGATTCCATGCAGTTTGAGCAGCGTTTGTAGCTGGCGTAGGCAGCATAGATGAAGCAGGAGCAGTTTGCGCGGTGATGAGATTCTGTAGCGCCATTAGGAGGACGGTTGTGCTGAACGACCATACAATAATAAATGAAGCAAATTTAGTACGCAGAATTGGTCGCTACTAGATGCCTTATTACTGTAGCAACAGATCGATTTCGATCACAGTGACTATTTTCAATGCACCTTCAAGCTATATACAAGAAATCACAAAATCAGTACAGAACTAAAATACAAATTTGATACAATCCCAAATGAAATACAGTAATGATATATACCAGGCATTGTGAATGAAATCACAATGCAACTTGAAATAACATATACAATTGTGGTACGTTGGAAATGAATTTCCGAACATTACAGTGATGGGAGTTAAGATGGAGTGAGCGAGCTGCTTACAAAAGACACGCAGCAGCGCTGTAGAGATGGGCGTCACTAACGCCCTCTAGTACGTTGATATTACACCAACACTAAATTTTTTATCAATTATACAATGATTAAACTAAAAAATGTAAAGTAATTTTACATCCAGAAGTATACAAAATGGATTACATATATAATGAAACGTCAGAAAAAAAAAGAAAAAAAAAAAGAAAACGGGATAAAAATGACGCTACGCGCCTTTCATCAGCTGTACGTACTACTAAAGTAGTGGGTCATGTCCGAAAAGGACAATTTATATGAAAAAATCACTTGTAGGACGGTAACATTTATGCTTTGAACATAATTATGCTGCGAAGTCTTAGATAAAACTATGCAGATACATGGTTTTCAATTTCAGGATACAGTAATGAATGTTACGTGCAGCGACACCTCGTTTCTCGTGCGTGAAGCACGTTACAGAGCTTTCACAAAGTTATTAATACATCAGAAAAATATTACATTAAACAGAGTAGATATAGATTACGCATATAACATAAATCAAAATGTTTATGAAGTAGAGGCTAGCGTGGTTTTGTGCTAACAAATGTAAAAGAGAGTATCATGGCGGAAGAAAGCAGAAATCATTCAAGATAGCTAACGTCTGGGGAACGTAATCGTACTGTGAGCATACGGCGTGTGGAGATATAAGATGGACTAAACATGTACACTGTATAGTTTGTATATATTTCCATAAAATACTGATATGTCTCGGAGAAAACAGTACCTACATTATATTTCAAGGACACTAATAATAAACTCTAGCTTAGAGTTGTAAATATATTTTCACGAATTACAAATCCTCATAAAAGAGCAGGTATCTATACACTTAAATGCTACTCTCCCAACTTCTATATTGGCCAAACCTTTGAAACAAGGTTTAAGGAACACCTGGATGTCCTATCGCTGAACAACTTAATCAACCGTTGCCACCCATCTGGCTGAACATAAGCTTATGTTGCATTTAGCTTTATAGAAATCTGATCTTTAATGGAAATTACTAATTTGTGGAAGTGTGTGTACAACTCTTTGCTGAAGTTTAGTATTAGTGGATAATATAGAGACAAATGTGGAACAATGAATCATTTTGAGGACATTGAAATCCACAAACATTAAAACACATGCCCTGATTTCATTCGGAATGAACAGTCATCCAACACTCGCTTCCTATAAAACATCCGAGAGGCTTTTTCGTCATTTAAACTAATGTAACTTAGGGAAAACACTGAAAAACTTGTTTCACACATGAAAGTAATTATGCACCCACGTTATATGGATTCAGTGGCTACTTAAATCTTTCATGTAAAAAGCTCATAGTCTGGTATAATTAAAATTACTGCTTAATGGTTACAAATGAAACCACTTTTAAATAACAAACAACAGAGCAACACTTACAATACATAGTTGGACCAGAGATTTACAATACAATCACAGATTTTCGCCAAAAGAAAAGAGGAAAATCATTTAATTAGTGCCTATGTACCGTATCAAATGTATCAGTTTGTTTATATGTAATTTCTATGTGTGTTTTCTCAACCACTTAGTGGAATAGTGAAGTTTTTCCATGATGGATGTAGTTGAACTCCGTGACTGTTCCTGTCATAGGGTTGAGAGAAAATACCGCTACCACTCACAGTTAAACATTGTATTTATTTGTAACACACGACCGGTTTCGGACTTGCGCTCATCATCGGCTGATTATACATCAGATCAGTGTGCAGATTTATCGTGGAGTTCACTTAGTAGAATGCCCTATGATAAACATTCTTAATAATTTTACTCCTAAAATTCGACGTTTAAATTAGTTCAAATGTTTGTAGAGCTTATGGGACTTAACTACGGGGTCATCAGTCCCTAAACTTACAAACTACTTATGAACTAGCTAATACTAAGGACGGCACAAATATCCGTGCCCGAGGGGGTATTCGAACCACCGACCGTAGTGGCCGTGCAGACTGTGACTGGCGCGCCGCAGACGGCTCGACCACCGCGGCCGGCGTTTAAATTAGTCTCACTGCATAAGCAAAAACGAGTTTTGCCACACCCATACACTTCCATTGCATTTGCAACATAACATCTTCACTCCGCAGTGGAGTGTGTGCTGATGTGAAACTTCCTCGCAGACTGAAACTGTGTGCCCCAACCGATATTCGAACCTTGGACCTTTGCCTTTGGCGGGCAATCGCTGTACCGACTGTACTATCCCGGCAGGCTCCACGGTCCGTCCTCACAAAGGACCAACGCAAAGGACCCAGGTTCGAACCCCGGTTCCAGCATACAGTTTTAATCTACCTTGAAGTTTCACCAATGTTTGTTTCTTATGTGAAGTTGGGTCACGCCGTGTATATGCCTATAGTTTGAACTTTTCAGCAAAGTTAATAGCACTCATACAGTGCACGTCCGAAAACATACTGTTAAAAATACAGAGGAGGAACACAGGGCGATTTCGTCACAGCCAAAGGCACGACATGCAAGTTTTTGCCACACTTCAGGCAAATTTATTATAAATGTGATTTTTAATTATTTAATTACTTTTTTTAATTGGATTTCACGTCCCATGTGGGGCAGGCTGGCAGCAGCTTCATCGCTGCTCTGCAGGCGAGAGCATTACAAATTGGTATAACATGAACATAAATAGTCTTAAAGGAGAAAATAAAAGCAGAATTAACAAAATGAAGGCGAATAAAAAGTGAGACAATTACAAGAGACAAGGAGAACTGAAAAACAAATAGTCCGAAATTAAAAGAGCTATGGTGGTAAAAACACATATACGTAGAATAATAAAAGCCATGGTGAGTAAAGTAACACTTGATGACACAAACAGGACGTAGACGAAGCACAGAATTAAAACACCTGGCAACTCAAATATTCGGCCTGATTGGCGGCTGCTGAAGTATTAAAACACCACTTGTTTTCGTAGCACAACACTAAACGGCGCACTGTTAAAATATGGCGACACAGGGGCCCCATAGTGGGAAAAGGGGTGGAAGGGGAAGCGCGGTGGGGAAAGGACGGGGGGGGGAGGGGGAGAGGGAGGAGGGGGGGGGAAGGTACAAGGACTCACAGTAGGAAGGAGCTGGGAGAGGAGAGCCAAGCCACAGACACAGAAGGGAAACCTGGGTAAGGACCCGATTACACCCTCAGGGGAGGGAAGGTTCCGTAAGATGTCCCATGATGGCGCTGAGGTCAGAAGCAGCCCTTTAAACTGGCCAGAGCAGGCGGTAGGTATCGGCTGCCCCCACCACCACTTCCCCTCAAACGCCGGGAAGCCGGACACAGCCGTGGCCTCGTGGCAGGCGGCACGCGCTCTCCCCTCAGCCTCCCCTCTAAGCTACCTTCTGATGTGCGAGAGGCACCCTCAGATGCGCCTATAGTGTGGTCTACCGGTATTAAACCAGGGAACCGCCTGACATCTGCTGGCATCTTATGGAACTACGAGGGGAGCGTAGGACAGAGGTTTAGAGGGCGGGGGCTTCTTCTCTTTATATGTTACCCTGTGGCCATGCATGGGAGTGGACAGGGATGGAGCGGGGGGAGTGGGGACAGGAACGGAAACATACAGATACGGGGATGGACTAAGGTTGAAAGCAGGGGTAGATGTCGGGACTGAGGACGTGATGCAGGAGAGGGAGTAGGCGGAAATTACCCTCGGAGAGAACACGGAGAGTGTGAAGGTGAAGGGAGGGAGGGACAATAAGGTTTCGGCGCCGCAGAGACCCAGGATGCAGCAAGAGGAAGGGGACGACCGGGTTTCAGGATTATATTTTAGAGGACACATAACGGTGGCGGAGGTGTTCTAGGAACTACAGAAGGTGAGGAAAGGGAATCAAGTCGTAAAGGATCCGTGTGGGAGACGGCAGTAAATGTGATGATAAAGACGAAAATAAGTAAACCTAACGTAAATCAACATAAAACGAGAGTACAGCTAGAACGAATGTCACCCATCTCTGAAGACTGAGTCGTAAAGTAATAGTAATAAGTACATAAATAAACATTTTACGTCATAGTCGTGGTTGGTGGCTGTTTAAATCATTAACATTTTGTTGTACCTAAGCATTTAGAAGGGAATATGGATTGTGCCTCCACTCTTGTTGTCGCTCAGTGCCAGGAGGCAAGACATGAGTGGCTTCAGTTTGCTTTTACGACTCCTGTTTGCGGCGCCTCTTCAGTTACTTCTGTAATAGTAACTCCGTGACTGGGTTGCCCCCCACTGCTATTCATCCGAATAATGTCCGTAATGTTGGCAACAGGAACTTCACGGGCGAAATTATTTTGATGGAGTTGACGGCCCATTTCTTCAGTCATTGTTTTTCTTCCCGTTATTATTATTCCTCCAGGAGTCATGGTTATCATTCTGGTAGCCGATATGGAATCGGTTATGTGTTGGCCTTTTGTGGTTCCTGTTATTTGCGGATAGGTTGTGTGCGTGTCCTCGCCAGGCACTTGACAGCGCGAGTGCGACCGTGGCTGCTGTATGGTGGTCAGTTTTTTTCCATTTCTCGGTCATCTTTTCATCAGTAAAAACAGCCAAAAACCGCAATTTTTAGTTAATTAACTTGCTTCTGCAAATGGTATTTGTCATGTGTATCGATGATGATAATAATTCTGAAATTCAGAGAGCGAGCTGGTTATTGAGTAACCAGAAACACAGACTGGCACGCTCACATTCACAGAGGCCAGACTGGGCATTAAAAGGAACCTCGTTCTTCAAGAAAATATTTCTCTGCGCCCAGCCACGAATGAATCGAGACACACCACCGAGCAATAAAGTCAGTCAAAATATAGTCGTAATGTAAATGTCACAGTGAATCTTGGGAAGATACAGCGAATACTATACTTAACTATCATATATGTTAATTTCAGACCGATAAAACTTAGCCGCGCGGGAGTAGCCGAGCGGTCTGGAGCGCCACGTTGCGGATCGCGAGGGCTCCCGCGTCGGAGGTTCGAATCCTTCCTCGGGCATGGATGTGTGTGTTGTCCTTAGGATAGTTTGTAAGCTACTGACTAATAACCAAGCAGTTGAGTCCGATAGATTTACAAACATTTGAACATTTGAATTTGATAAAACTCAATCCAGTCCACTTGATCAGTGGAATTATATTGATTCTCTATAATACCATTTGTTACGTAACTATATATGAATGGCAAATCTTTGAAATTAAATTTTGATGCTTGTGAGGGGCATAATCATAGGGCTGAAATAGTGAAGTTTCTTAAAATGATTCAAGTTTATAGACAATCTTATCTCCTCAGAATGCGAACATACTTTGTTGGTACCAACCTGCATAGGGAGACATGATCATCATAATAAAATAAGAAAAATGGTATCGAAAACGGAAAGATTTGGGTGTTCCTTCTTCCCGCATGCTACTGGAGAATGGAACAATAGAGAAATATCATGAAAGCGGTCCGATGAACCCTTTATCATGCACTTAAATGTGATTTGCAGAATAATTGTGTAGATGTAAATGTAGAAAGTGGAATATCAAATTAACGACATGAGCGACCGCCACTGAAATACCTCGTACCAACGTCGTCAATGCAATCCGGCAGACTCGAGGATGTAACAGCAAATGTATATAAAGCCTAGCTGGCTTTTTTACGAGCCCAATTTGGTAGTCTGTTAGTGTGGGTAGCTAAGAAACGACAGGATCAGCAGAAAGCGATCCTTGTCACCAAGGGCGTCTTGTGGTGGCCTATTGAGCGAATCCACAAGACTGTGAGTAGAGGTCGTTAGATCGACAATAGAAAAGGTGTCTTGGGTGGCTCTGAAGGGGGTAGGACAACGAACATTGAGGGGTAAAAGATAATAGTCTAAAAGAGGCGGTGATCACAAGACACAGAAAAAGTGGTACTACCCACAGGGGCGGTGTGTGTTGAAGTCCTCAAGTAGGACAAAATAGGGGTTAAGTAGTTGCATTAAGGTGGTCAACTCTACACAATTACGTGGTCCACCAGGAGGTACGTAAACGTTGCAAATGGTGATCACTTGGGCCCTTGTCACTCGTACTGATATTGGTTCCATCGCGGCATGAAGGGAATCCATTTGCTGACGACATCCGTACGAAACAATATAGACATCCACAGACATGCCGTCTAGGCATCAGCACGGTTTCTACAGAACGTTTAATAACCAACATAGGTGGCTGAAACAATGATCATGATTGAAGCGCAATTCCATGAGAGCAATGCAAAATGCAGTGTAGGAATAAGTAATGTGTTGGCATGAGAGAATAATTAGCGTTATTTTATTATGATGATCATGTCTCACTATGCAGGTTGGTAACAACAAAATATGTTCGCATTCTGAGGAGATAAGATTGTCTATAAACTTGAATCATTTTAAGAAACTCCACTATTTCAGCCCTATGATTATGCCCCTCACAAGCATCAAAATTTAATTTCAAACATTTGTTAAGCTTAAGGGACTTGATTGCAGGGTCATCAGTCCCTAAACATACAAACTATACTACTGGCCATTAAAATTGCTACACCAAGAAGAAATGCAGATGATAAACGGGTATTCATTGGACAAATATATTATACTAAAACTTACATGTGATTACATTTTTACGCAATATGGGTGCATAGATCCTGTGAAATCAGTACCCATAACAACCACCTCTGGCCGTAATAACGGCCTTGATACGACTGGGCATTGAGTCAAACAGAGCTTGGATGGCGTATACAAGTACAGATGCCTATGCAGCTTCAACACGATGCCACAATTCATCAAGAGTAGTGACTGGCGTATTGTGACGAGCCAATTGCTCGGCCACCATTGACCAGACGTGTTCAGTTGGTGAGAGATCTGGAAAATGTGCTGGCCAGGGCAGCAGTCGAACATTTTCCGTATTCAGAAAGGCCCGTATAGGACCTGCAACATACGGTGGTGCATTATCCTGCTGAAATGTAGGGTTTCGCAGGGATCGAATGAAGGGTAGAGCCACGGGTCGTAACACATCTGAAATGTAACGGCCACTGTTCAAAGTGCCGTCGATGCGAACAAGAGGTGACCGAGACGTATAACCAATGGCACCCCATACCATCACGCTGGCGCCAGTTTGGCGATGACGAATACACGCTTCCAATGTGCGTTCACCGCGATGTCGCCAAACACGGATGCGACCATAATGATGCTGTAAACAGGACCTGAATTCATCCGACAAAATGACGTTTTGCCATTCGTGCACCCAGGTTCGTCGTTGCGTACACCATCGCAGGCGCTCCTGTCTGTGATGCAGCGTCAAGGCTAACGGTCAACTGCTGTTTGTGTATGAGAAATTGGTTGGAAACTTTCCTCATGTCAGCTCCAACCTTATGCGAATGCTCTGAAAAGCTAATCATTTGCATATCACAGCATCTTCTTCCTGACGGTTAAATTTTGCGTCTGTAGCACGTCATCTTCGTAGTGTAGCAATTTTAATGGCAAGGAGTGTACTTATGAACTACCTTCTACTAAAGACAACACAAACATCAATGCCCGAGGGGGTATTCGAACCCCCGACGGGGAACGGCCTCGTGCATCGCAGCATAGCTCCTCAATGCGCTTGGCCACTCGACCGCGGCGTTACAGTTCCACTGAATGATGGTGTGGAGGGAGTCAAGGTTAGGCGTGAAGGAGACAAGAGAAACAGTCACGCCACAGGATCACTGACTGTCTCCAGTGGGGATAGAACCACATCAATGAGTATTAGTAACGAATATGACTTCGAAGGGGAGTCTGGCGTCTAGGGGGACTTCAGAATAGCTTTTTCTCGAGTCTTAGTCTTATTCTCCTCCTCCTTCTCTTCCTTCATAACATTTTATGGACAAGAGGTTCTTTCAAGACGTTATCCACAGCGAGCTCAGCGACAGACTAAGAGCACATGCAGAGCCGACCACTCTGGCACAAACAGGCCGTTGGTTGGAATCGGGAAATCGGGTAAACAGAACACTTCTTTGGACGGGCTCGGGAAGTGGTTTCTGGCGTAGGTGTTGGGTTGTTTGTTTGGCATACGGGGACTAAACTGCTAAGGTCATCAGTCCCCCGGTGGGAAGGGGAAGGAGTGAGAATAGGAAAGGAGGAGAGGGGTAAAGCAAATGCAGTCCAGGAAGTAAAGAAGGAAGGATGACTGCATTAGCTCGGGGCCCCACGCTCGCCACGCACGTACTCACAAAAGAACCGAGAGAAGGAAGGTTGCTGGAGATCTGGTTTGGGGAGAGTTAAGACACAAGGGTGAGATGTTTGCGTCATTGATAGTTATATCTACAGGGCGAAAGCGCTCATATTTATTGCGCCCGTCATTATAAGACAAGTGGTCAATAAACTTTTATTCCGAGAACATATTTTCCTTCTGCAACACTGAAAAAGAAAACTGACAAGGTAGGAGATTGGCCTTAAGTGCAGCTGATACACAAAGACGGTTATTCACATGACGTACATTTTTGTGGTAATCTTCTACAACTGCCGCATATTGTGTCCGTTGTGCAGCGGGATGACATATGCCCAAAGCATAAACAGCTGAAGCACCTCATCAGTAGTGGAGCATGCGACTTTACATCACACCCATATACCTTAACTTTCTTGGGAAGAACATTTCTTTCAAAGCTCAAGAAAATCCGTCGATATCATTACAGTTATCCTACATCCTTTATGTACACGGCTGTTAAAATGTACGCGTCACAGCTCTTAATCTGTTTGGAGTGTGAGTTGTTTGTGGAAATGATTCCTTGGACCATGTATCGAATCTGATACAAGCGATAGCGCATTTACAACATTGGTAACATAGTTTTAAAATGTTTTTTTATATATTTTTTATTCTTAGATAAAATACGAAGTTGCTGTTTCTTCTTAGGTCATTCCTATGTCTGCGTCAATGAAATTCAGATTAAAATTAAGTAAGTACAATTTTCTAGCAGCATACTATCACAAATCTTTTCAGTCAACACAGTTCTATTAAAATTCAGTTCCTGTATGCTTTTCGTGATTGGCATGGGAATTCATCTGGGAGCTAACTTTTGCCTCAGAATAGATTACGCCAATGAATTTTAGGTTTGGTGTTTCGTATAAACCTTCTCAGTGATATTTACCTGATTTGTTTTTAAGTGTATTTGTCGGCTCACTAACTACGTTTACGGTTGCCGCACTTGTCATTTCGCGTTTGTATGTATTCACTTCGTCCATTGTGGCCGGCACAGGTGATAAAGTATATGCACTGGCGAGCGAAATCTTATTCGCTTGCGCACTTGGGTTCTTTCCACACTAGTAGGAACAATGGAAGGCCGTTCACACAGAAGCGCTACGTTACAGCGAGCCAGTTTGAACTGGAAGTCGCAATTTCTGGCATGCATTCACTGTGGAAGTACACACGCGGTTCACTGATCGAAAGTAGTTTCCAAAAGCCGTCATTTGTTATATGCAGAGGTGTTTTAGTTGTTGACAGATGCTACGAAGAGATCAGTGGCGTGAGGTGGACACTGTCGCGAAAAAAATGTTCAAATGTTTGTAAAGTCTATGGGACTTAACTACGGGGCTATCAGTCCCTAAACTTACAAACTACTTATGAACTACTTACGAACTAGGACGGCACAAATATCCATGCCCGAGGGGGGATTCGAACCCCCGACCGTAGTGGCCGTGCTGACCGTGACTGGAGCGCCTCAGTCACCTCGACCACCGCGGCCGGCACACTGTCGCGATGACATCATTGCCAAAAATGCGAAAAATTGTGGACGATCGTAAAAAGAGATTCCTTCGATACAGACAGTTGAGTTGTAGAGCGACTTTAACATTTATTCAATAATCAATTAATTATATTGCAAGTTCTATAAGCAAAGAGGTGCTATTTCACCCGGATGTGACAGTGAAAACTATAGACTAAAAGCCTAAGACTTAAAGAACTACAAATGTTCTTTGGGAACTTAATTATGGTCGTTTATGTCAAAAGGAGATCAGATTTTTCGATCAATAAAAACACAGAAGAATAAAAGTGTATCATTCGCATGGCCCGTCGAATGTAGAAAAACTGAAACAGAATCGTAGTATGTCAACTTCCATGGCGGAAATGTTACAGTTAATAAAATATTCCGGGCTATTCTGCTGTGGTCGAATGGCTTCCACATTAAAACCCTACGTTTTGTGCCCATCTGAGAAGGACCAAAAATGTTCAAATGTTTGTATAGTCTAAGGAACTTAACTACGGGGTCACCAGTCCCTAAACTTACAAACTACTTACGAACTAGGACGGCACAAATATCCATGCCCGAAGGGGGATTCGAACCCCCGACCGTAGTGGCCGTGCAGACCGTGACTGGAGCGCCTCAGTCTCCTCGGCCACCGCGGCCGGCTGAGAAGGACCTTTCCAAGGGGATTGTAGCTTCCAGAGTTCGACTTACACCGTTGATCGCCACAAAATTCCGTTTACGCGCCCTCCCGCGTGGTGGCGTTAACATATGATTTGGAAACCCGACCGCAATTGGCCGTTCTCGGTTTCTGTCGTCCGCCGTTATTGTCACCCGAACATGGAAGACTACTGTACCTCTTCTTCACCGCAGGAATCAAAATTTCATTCAATCCACCCCCTCTCCCCGCGACTTTCTATTAAAATATTTGAGGTTTCTGATAATCTCCGAGACATCTTTGTATAGCCTTTCATGGTATCCGCTTGAAGCACCCAGTACTTGAATCCGATTAATTTAAATTTGGTGTTCCCGTTGTTGCAAAGCATGTTGAGCAACACTGATCAATCAGTAGCTCCTCTTCTACAGACGCCCTTGTACTCTTATAGCTGTTTTTTTTATAATTTTTTTTATGACCTATGCAAGCCCATCCCTATCCCTCAACTTGACGGAATCTTGTAAATTCCTGCATTTTCTCTTAGCTATGTACAGGCACCTATGAAGTCTGAAGTTTTCCTGCCTTTTATCAAGCAAATTACTGACCGCATCGCTAAAACACAGAACATTGTGGTAATCTACAAAGTCGGCCGGAAGATACGGGATCACTTAAAAACTGCTAAAGGTGCTCTTAAGACATTTGAAAAAGTAGGAAGGAAGGAAGATTATGGTTTAACGTCCCGTCAACAGCGTGGTCACTAGAGTCGATTTCGCTCACGGAAAACCTAAATCTGGATTGCTGAAGGTGGGTTTGAATCACCGTCCTTCCGAATGCGATTCCAGCGGGTTACCACTGCGCCACCTCGCCCGGAAAAAAGTAGGAATTTACAGTATTGTGTATCGCTATGGGGACGCATACGTACTTACTAGAAAATGAACAGTTAATAAACGATTATAATAGCACAAGGGCAAATCTAAAAAGGGAGATACATTAGGCGTTGTGGAACATTCTTTGCGGCAGGGAAATCACCAAATATATAAGTAACGGCTGATACTAGCGGATATTATGAAACGTCCCAGAAATTTCAATAAGAAGAAGAATGGAGTGAAACTGAATGACATTTGAATTCAAGTACTGAAGAAGAGGTATAGTACTCTTCCACCCTGGCGTATTAGTAACAGCAGGCGACGGCAACCGACAACTGCCAATTGTGCTCAAGTATTCAAAACTGTGATAATGAAATAGAGACAAAGTGAGACACACTTTTGTAAGCCCATTTTAAAGACCTAAGAGTTAATGCAATTTTATTTTTAACGTGATAATAACGTCTTGCATTATTTAATTTTGCCATACATTTATCATATTTGCAATAATGGACAATCTTTCCAAGTAATTATTAAATCTTCATAAGCAAGACACTTCGTAGAAATGTGGTAATACAAAACAGTAATAGTCTTTTCCTTTAATTACTTTATTAAAGAACAATCACATATGAACATAAAATTTTCACATATTCATTCATTTCTGTGATCGTTCACTCATTTCACTCTACTTATGCTTATGTTTACGACACTGCGGGCAAACAAAATGGTCCTGTGACACTGCAAGCTTCATGAGCCAAGAGATAACACTCCGTTCACCGTGCCCATTTTGTTCCGTATGTTTCGTCAGAAAAGCGCCTTGTACACATCAGATACTCTGAGTCATCGTCATCACTGCTCTCTCAATCACCACTGCCATCAAGAAGGATACTGATTGTAAAATCACTAAACGATTCTTCTGCTTTAGGTCTGCTTTTCTAAGACTTTCCACTCTTCTCCCCAAATAACTTTATGGCTGCCTTCTTAGCTTCAGCCGGCGATTTCATCTGTTTAGAATCTAATAATAGTTTCACATAAGGAGATGAAGTTAGTAACACAGCGAACTACGAACGCGGCGTTAGACTTACTTGACTATCTCCACGCGGCTTTGCAATCTTTGGAAGAGGTCTGATGTCTGTAGGGCTGACAGCTTCACCAACATCACTATCGGTAGTATCCTTTCTCGTTTCAGGCATCTCTTCCTCGAAGAACGTCAGCATGGCGATGAACTGAAAATTCATGTTCCCTAAAGATGTTTCTGTTGTTTGGGATGAAACCTGTTTTCTCTGAAGGCATTCAAAGATGATTCCATTGTTGCTGCCCCAAATAACCTGACTAGATTACCACCTTTCTGTATTTAGGGCATAGTAGGTTTTCATCCCGACTTAGAGTGGTTGCGTTTTATGCGTTGAGTCAGGTGGCAAACATACACTCCTAGCAATTAAAATTGCTACACCACGAAGATGACCGTACTACAGACGCGAAATTTAACCGGCAGGAAGAAGTTGCTGTGATATGTAAATTATTAGCTTTTCAGAGCATTCACACAAGGTTGGCGTCGGTGGCTACACCTACAACGTGCTGATATGAGGAAAGTTTCCAACCGATTTCTCATACACAAACAGCAGTTGACCGGCGTTGCCTGATGAAACGTTGTTGTGATACCTCATATAAGGAGTATAAATGCGTACCATCACGTTTTCGACTTAGATAAAGTTCGGATTGTAGCCTACCGAGATTGCGGTTTATCGTTTCGCGACGTTGCTGCTCACGTTGGTCGCGATCCAATGACTGTTAGCAGAATATGGAATCGGTGGGTTCAGGAGAGTAATACGGAACGTCGTGTTGGATCCCAACAGCCAAGTATCACTATCAGGCCTGATGAAAGGTATCTTATCCGCATGGCTGTAACGGATCGTGCAGCCACGTCTCGATCCCTGAGTCAACAGATGGGGACGTTTGCAAAACAACAACCATCTTCACTAACAGTTCGACGACGTTTGCAGCAGCATGGACTATCAGCTCAAAGACCATGGATGCGGTTACCTTTGACGCTGCATCACAGACAGAAGCGCCTGCGATGATGTACGCAACAACGAACCTGGGTGCAGGAATGACAAAACGTCATTTTTTCGGATGAATCCAGGTTATGTTTACTGCATCATGACGGTCGCATCCGTGTTGGCAACATCGCGGTGAACGCACAATGGAAGCGTCTATTCGTCATCGCGAAACTGGCGTATCACCCGGTGTGATGGTATACGTCTCGGTCACTTCTTGCTCGCATCGACGGCACTTTGAACAGTGGCCGTTACATTTTAGATGTGTTAGACCCGTGACTCTACCCTTCAGTCGATCCCTGCAAAACCCTACATTTCAGCAGGATAATGCACGACCGCATGTTGCAGGTACTGTACGGGCCTTTATGGATACGGAAAAAGTTCAACTGCTGTCCTGGCCAGCACATTCTCCAGATCTCTCACCAACTGAAAACTTCTGGTCAATGGTGGCCGAGCAACTGGCTCATCACAATACGCCAGTCACTACTCTTGGTGAATTGTGATATCGTGTTGAAGCTGTATGAACATATGTACCTCTACACGCCATTCAAGCTCTGTTTGACTCAATGCCCAGGCTTATCAAGGCTGCTATTACTGCCGGAGCTTGTTGTACTGGATACTGATTTCTCAGAATCTATGCACTCAAATTGCGTGAAAATGTAATCACATGTCAGTTCTAGTATATTTGTCCAGTAAATACCCGTTTATTATCTGCATGTCTTCTTGGTGTAGCAATTTTAATGGCCAGTAGTGTACAATACGACCATCGTTTCATGTGCTTTATCTAACATATCGGGATTATTCCCGTGGAAATAATGCCATCAAAAATAAAATTGAAAGGGAAATTTGAAGATGGCTTAAATGGCTTACAAGATGATCAAACCAATGAATAGAAATAAAGGTTTGTACCCAGCCACTTGGATAACAAGCTGATATTGATCCTGCAAGTGCACTGTATATCAATTCCTGCTTCATATTCTTTCTTGGGAAGACAATTACTGGCGATACGTGTCAGAAGAGTTCCAAGAGATAAAATGAAACTTTGTTCCGAGAATAAAAACCAATTTTCTTGGAGAAAACTGAAAACCGGTTCAGAAATCAATAAACTGTCCAACAATATTAGGGACACTGAGTCCGGAGGTCCATACTTAGCTTGGAGGGCCAAAAGCAGGGGTCGACCATCTGGGCGAAGCTTGGTGGCCGGCGGCATCCTGCTGTCCTGTCGGCATTCATTAGCTGGGTACGGGCTGAGTGAACCCGGTGTCACTGAGCTGAGGACTAGTAAGGCTCACGAGTCCTCCGACACCACAACACCTGAACATGCTTCAGCGACCACCGTGTTGTGAGGCCACGGAACGTTGTTGTGTCTCAGGGAATGGAGATCTTGGCCTGATCTCCCAGGTCTCGAGGAAGCAAAGTACTGCTATACAAGAACACTCAATCCCAAGGCGTGCTACATGCTGTAGGACGCATTGCTGTTGAGGTGGAACAGTTGTTAGCGGGCATTCTCTCGGGATACTGCCGCACCTCATTTGTATATATGCACGCAGGGCTCTGTCTAGGCGCATTTTAGATGCCTACCTGCTAGCGGGAACACTCTGGATCCTTCGACGTCTTCCTTTACAGATCCTACCGGGGGCACAAACATCCAGCCTCCCAGCCTAACAAAAGAGCTTTGTTATCCAGTTCTCCCGATTTGGGAGCTCATACAAAAAGAGTTGGGTATAGTTACAGAACACAGAATGTGTTCATGATTATCAGGCGTAAAGAGGGTACTCTGAAAAAGCATAACTTTTTTACATTCAAATGGGTCTGGACGGTATTGCCGGTGAATTACAAACTGTAAAGCGCTTGCGAAACAGAAAGCTGTTGGTTGAAACTTCTAGTTGCCAACTAGCAGTAACCTTGCATAAAGCCACATATCTTGGAAAATATCACATTGAGACAGAGTTACATGACACTCTGAACTATAGTAGACGTTAGTAACTTGCAGTGGTTTGGTGGAAATGACAACCGAAGAACTGAAAGGTGAATCGGTTCGGGAAGGCATTGTTGATGTCCCGAATATTATGAAAATGGTGGATTACTCCTTCATCCACACCACTAATAGCCCGAAACTCCCTGAATGCGCTAAGGCAGGCTTCCTATGGTTAAAAGTGCGGCCCTTTGTTCCGAACCAGATGTTTTAAGTGACAGTGCTTTGGGCACACCACCCTCGGTTACAAGCGAGAAGCCTATAGTGACCGAAGACCGGACTGGGTCGGGAGCGACTAGCGACGACCGACCGATCAAGCGTCGCCGCTAACGAGAAACACTCCACGAAACCACAGAGACGACAATGACAACAACTAATCGAAAACAAAGATCAAAACGCAAGCCAATCGGAACCGTGACAGAGCAGAGTACGAAGCCAGATAACCACTGAATATCGAAGGTAAACGGAGCGCAGTCAACACAAGACTGACGAGCGAGCTGTGGCTCCGGGCCCTATATAGTGCGGCTCTCTGCACAGATGACCGGTCTGGTAGGCGCGCCACGGCGTGCAGCGCTCTAGTGGCGTTGGCAGCGCTAGTAGGTTGTGCGCGCCACCTAACGGCTGCTGTCATAGTCCATGTGGTCTGGCGGGCGCTCAAACATATCGTTCCGGGATACCATATCCCTCCCCCCTGAAATGGGCGCGTAGGGACGGAAACGCCCAGGACAGTGCTTTGGAAGGTGGACCGATGGCATGAGTGGTGTCACGGGTGGAGAGCCTGCTAAGTCAAGGTATGGATGTGGGGCCTCCGTAGAGGTACAAGGATGCGGTGGTGTGGAAGGCGATTGCCGAGAGGGTGAATGTGGAGGCGAGGTCTCTAGTTCCATGCCCGTGTCCCCTGGGGTTGCCGATGCTGCCCCGAGGTGCATATGGGGCCCCGGTGGTTGAGGTGTGTCGGAGGGTGATCTGCCCTGTGAGCACTGTTGCGGCTGAGAGTGTGCCATCTCTGTGTCTGCATCGACTGGAGCCGTGGACAATGCCCGAGAGTGCAGATTGTAGCCGTGTGATCGGGGAATTGGCGATAGCAGGGGCTCCGAGTCTGGGTGTGCTACTGGTTGGGATGATGCAGGGAAACGAGGGTGAAGTTGGTTAGTATGTCGGCGCTCCAAACCCCTCTGAGTGGTGACAGAGAGGAGGTGTTGCCCGTGAGTGGCCACTACGGTAGCCGGCACCCATGAGGGCTTTGTACCATCGGAACAGGCCCACACAGTGGAACCTGGTGCATATTGCCCAGTGTACCGGGTCCTTGGTTCCGAGGGCTGTGGGGCCAAGAGATGGAGAAGGGTGCGTGGCTGGCGGCCATGGAGGAGTTCTGCCGGGCTACGATCCTGGATAGGGGTAGTCCTGTAGGTACTCAGGAATAATGTGAGGGCTGCTGTGGTGGTGGAGGTGCCCACAGATTTCAGAATTTGTTGTTTAAACGTCCGCACCATCCGCTCAGCAGCACCATTGGAGGCTGGGTGGAATGGCGGACTAAACAGGTGTTTGATGCCATTTGCATCACAAAACTGCTCAAAGGCTGTCGCTGTAAACTGGGGCTCATTGTCAGAGACGACGGTACGGGGAAGACCCTCGATAGCAAGAATTTGTGTGAGGGCATTGAGTGTGGCAGTCGTGGTGGTGGACGCCATGCCGACTACATAGGGGTAGTGGGAATAGGCATCAATGACAATAAGCCACATAGATCCCAGAAAGGGGCCCGCAAAGTTAAGATGGATGCGGTCCCAACGGTGACGTGGAGCAGGCCAGGGAGAGAAAGATTGGGCCGGAGCAGCCTGGTGCTTAGCACAAGTGGAGCAATTGCGGACGATGGCCTCCACGTCTTTGTTCAGACCAGGCTAATAAACGTGTCTCCTGGCCAGGGATTTCATACGTGACATACCCCAATGTCCCCGATGGAGAAGATCCAGAACCTGAGGGCGTAAAGCAGGTGGGATAACCACCCGGTGGGTATCGCCCTCAGCATCTAGGAGGAGAACACCATCAATGACAGACAATCGACGAGAGAGATGGGACCAGGCACGTAGCTGGGAGGCTGTCGACTTCGGGAAGTAAGTGGGCCACCCATGAAGTACATGATGGATGACCCGTCGTAAGAGGGGGGTCCTGGTGTGTGTCTACAGCAATGCGCGTGGCTGTGATAGGGAACCCATCTAAGGTATTTTGCCGTTCCAGATCAATGTGGAAACAGGAGACTTCATGTCGGTCAAATGCTGGATCAGGTCCTGAAGGCAGACGAGAAAGAGCGTCTGCATTGGCATGTTGTGTAGTAGGCTTGTACTTAATGGTGTAATTGTAGGAACTAAGAAATAGAGCCCAACGCTGGAGTCTTTGGGCTGTACGTTCTGGGAGCCGAGAATGTGGCCGAAATAGAGCGACCAATGGTTTGTACTCAGTAATGAGGGTAAACTTGGCCCCAAAAAGATACACATGGAATTTCTTAACCGCATAGACGATCGCCAACGCCTCCTTTTCTATCTGAGAGTAGTTCTTTTGAGCAGGCGTCAGGGTCTTCGACGCATAGGCTATCGGTTGTTCAGTACCATCATCATTGCGGTGTGCCAACACTGCTCCAATGCCATATGGAGATGCGTCCGCTGCCAAAACAACGGGATGTGATGGAGAAAAGGGCGTAAGGCAGGGTGCCGAACGCAACAGGCGCTTTAGCCGTTGAAAGGAATGCTCACAAGCATCTGACACCGGAATTGCACACCTTTCTTCCGGAGACAGTTGAGGGGGTGCATAATGTGGGCCACTTGTGGGAGGAACTTTGCACAATAGTTCACCTTTCCCAAAAACGCCTGCAACTCCTGTAGGTTTTGAGGGCGTGGTAGAGCATCGACCGCCGCTACATTGTGATCTGTGGGCTGGATTCCGTCTTTGGAGAGCAAGTAGCCAAGATATTCGACTTGTTCCTGGAAAAACTGGCATTTATGGAGGCGGCACCTAAGCCCGGCGTCCCGCAATGTGGTGAAGAGAGTGCGGAGGTTATGCAAGTGCTCCTGGCGTGTAGCCCCAGTAACGATGACATCATCAAGATAGTTGGCACAACCGGGTATAGGCATGGTTAATTGTTCGAGATACCTCTGGAAGATGGCTGGAGCCGAAGAAATCCCAAAAGGTAAACGTTTGTATTTGTAAAGACCAAAAGGGGTATTGATGACCACGATTCTTTGAAATTCCTCATCGAGCGGGATTTGCAAATAGGCGTCAGCCAGGTCTATCTTAGAAAAGTATTCGCCGCCAACAAGCTTCGTGAGGAGGTCCTATTGCCGTGGAATTGGGTAGGTTTTGACCTGTGCCTGGGCATTGATGGTGGATTTAAAATCGCCACAAAGGCGGAGGGCACCATTGGGCTTGAGGACCACTACCAGTGGTGTGGCCCAGACACTCGTTTTAACAGGTTCGATGACTCCTGCGGCGTGCATACGGTCGAGTTCCAGCTTTACCGCCATCCGTAGGGAGACCGGAAGAGGGCAAGCACGGCAGAAACGGGGCACCGCATCTGGGCGTAAAGTAATATGTGCCTCAAAATTGGTTGCACACCCTGGACCCGGTTCGAACAGAGACGCAAAAGAGGCACATAGGTCGTCGAGTTCCTGGAAAGGAACTGTGTCAGAAATGACCTGCACCTCATCGGAGATGGAGAACCCAAACAGTGAGAACGCATCGAGGCCGAAAATGTTTCCAGCTGAGTGGCTATTGACCACAAAGAGGGTCGCCCCTGTGTCCACCTGGAAGCGGACGTCATGGTTAGCTATTCTGAGATCAATAAACAATTTGGTAGCGGGAGAATCACCCTGGGGAACAGTAGCCTGCAGTTCATGAACTGTCCCCTGACGCCAATAAGAAGTCGGGGAAGACGGTCCTGCCATTTGCCGACAAACCGAATGGAGATGCCCATCTCTTCCACAACGACTACAGTGGGCCCAGAGTACGAAGCCAGATAACCATTGAATATCGAAGGTAAACGGAGCGCAGTCAACACAAGACTGAGGAGCGAGCTGTGGCTCCGGGCCCTATATAGTGCGGCTCTCTGCGCAGATGACCGGCGCGGTAGGCGCGCCACGGCGTGCAGCGCTCTAGTGGCGATGGCAGCGCTAGTAGGTTGTGCGCGCCGCCTAACGGCTGCTGTCATAGTCCATGTGGTCTGGCGGGCTCTCAAACATATCGTTCCGGGATACCAGAAAGCCACTTGCGGAAAATGTGATAAGGCAGCCCATGACGGAGAAGCTTGTTCCTATTTTCCGAACTGTGCCAATTACTCTGGAAAAGTCACAGTTTGGAATAGGGAATGCAGTTTGTACTTGGAGGAACACAAAAAGCATAAAATAAAAATAACAAAGATCATTTCCTAAGGTGCAGCCAAAAATTTTTTTAAAGCCTTGCAGCTTCCTTCCTTTTTCACTCCTTCGCCGGTGTTGTTCAAAGGTCAGTTGCCATGGTTGATGCCTCCAGCCAAACTGAAGTTGCTAGTGTCGGTACTATCACCTGTACCTATGAGTGCGTCTGTAAGGCTGCTGTTATTACAGAGCCCAAAGTCTCAATACGTACATCTACATGGGATACTCTGCAAATCACTTTTAAGTGCCTGACAGAGGGTTCATCGGACCACCTTCATACTATTTACTTCCCATTCCATTCTCGAATAGCGCACGGGAAGAAAGAACACCCGAATCTTTCCGTCCGAGCTCTGATTTCTCGTATTTTATTCTGATGATCATTTCTACCTATGTAAGTGGGAGTCAACAATATATTTTCGCATTCGGAGGAGAATGTTGGCGATTGGAGTTTCGCAAGTAGCCCACGCCGCAGCGATAAGCGACGTGGTTGTAATGATTCCCATCCCAGATCCTGTATCATTTCCGCAACGCTGTCTACCCTGTATCGTGACAATACAAAACGAGCTGCCCTTCTTTGGACACTTTCTATATTCTCCGTCAAACCCACCTGATAAGAATCCCACAATGGGCAGCAATACTCCAAAAAAGGACGGACAAGCGTAGTCTATGCAGTTTCTTTAGTAGTTCTGTTGCATCTTTTAAGGGTTCTGCCAATAAAACGTAGACTATGGTTCGCCTTTCCCACCACATTATCTACGTTTTCTTTCCAGTTTAAGTCTGAAGTAACAGTAACTCCTAGTTATTTAGTGCAGTTTAGGGCCTTCACTTTTGATTGGTTTATCTTGTAAACAAAGTTTAAAAGATTTCTTTTCGTATTCATGTGGACAACTTCACACCTCTCATTACTTAGAGTCAATTGCAAATTTTTACAGCATAGTGATATCTTATTTAGATCGTTCTGCAGTTGGGTTTGATCTTCAGATGATTTTACTAGACGATAATCATCGGCACCCTCCCTAGTAGGGCCCGATGGTCAGGTCCTGGCACCAAAAAACCTAGAGGCTTTATGAAAGACCAGTGCTGCCTCCGCTGCTGTCGCTCTCACTACTGTAAACACTACCAATCAGAAAAAGGCAACATGAAAATGTCTAGTACGGGTTAAACCAAAGCGGGTAGTAAATCCTCAGACCACTCCAGAGCTCATGGTGCTGGATGCCCCTCGCCCCAAAACTAAACCTCCACCTATTTCAGTGTCCCCGCCTCGGAGGAAAGAGAGGGTAAAAGTGCAACCTCTGTGATAGATGGCTCCCATGTGTCAGTGGAACTTACAGGGATTCAGGATCCATGTGTTGAAACTTCGATTATTGGCTCAGGGTACGTCGATTTCTATATCTCTACAAGAGACGAATTCTAAGCCTTCATACAAATCTGATATACGTTGCTACGATGTATATAGAAAAGACGACGTAACTGTTGAGAGATTTAGAGGAGGAGTGGCCGTTTTTCTCAATGTAGCCTACCACTCCTTTTTTCAACCCCCTTCCAACCAGCTGACAAGTAGTTGCAGTGTGTGTCCATATGTGTCACCGATTGTCTCTTTGTTCACTTTACCTGCACCTACTTGACGCACTCAACGAGGAAGCTCTGCATGACCTTCTGACACACCTCCCCAATTCTTTCATCATGTGTGGTGATTTTAATGCACATAATGTGCTTTGGGGCTCTGTAAACTATCTGCCCCAGGGATCGACCAGTCGAGAAGCTTATCTTTTTGTGATCCATACATTTACTCAACACTGGACAATTCTATACTGTAACAGGGTTATTTCCTGTCATCGACCTCTCACTTTTCTCTCCAGCCCTTGCCCCCATTGCTCAGTGGGAAGTGGTCGATGACCATAGCAGTCATCACTTCGCAATTTGAATCCACCAGACAGATGGAATAGAGCTTGTCAGGCAGGCACCATGATGGGTGCTCAATAGAGCAGACTGGACGCATTACAAACTGCTGTGTCTGAATATCGGGATGGGTGGCTCATATCATCCAAAAGATCCACTGCTCAGCTGATGTATCCATTTCACAGTCGTCAGGTCGACTGGATAGGCAGCCTTTCTCTTGGTGGAATGACGAATGTCGCTCTGCTATTTGCATCAGTCGGGCAGCTCTGCGTCAGTTAAAGTGTCGTGCGACTACAGACAATCTCGCAGCCATTTAGGTGGCAAAGACCAAGTGTCGGCAGGTTATCCGTGACCATCATAGGGATATCTGGTATAGGAGGCAGCTGCCGGTGGATGCTGTGATGACATTGCCCAGACTAAGGCGGCTTATTTCTCTATCGTTACTGCTGCCACCAGTCAGGCTCTAGCTTTGCAGCTGCCACAGAGCGGCTACTCTGAGGGGCAATTTGGACCTCCGCTCCACCATATATGAGGATTATAACACTCCATTCTCCGCGCGGGAGCTGGATTTTCCATTCTTTGGGGCTTGGGACACATACACTACAGTATGCCACAGCACCACATAAGGCAAAACAAGAAAGTCGTAATCAACTTTTTATCTTCATTTTGCCGTAAGGCTAATACTCTGACTCATGGAGGGGTGCCATTTTGATTCATCTTTTAAAACCTTAAAGAAGACCGCACGTGCCCAAGTAGTTACTGTAGTGTCCTTCTCACTTGCTGCATGGAAAAGATCTTGGAGCGGATGGTCAACCGACGCTAGGCAGCTCCTTTACCGCTTTCAGTGTGGGCTCAGGAGATATCGTTCCTCCTTTGATATCTGGCCTTCCTGGAAGCGGCTATACAACAGGCCTTCTAGGTGTATTTTTTTATATCGAGAAGGCCTGCAATACTACTTGGAAGTATCTTTAGCCGCTCCACGGATGAGGTTTCGTGGTTGTCTTTCCATTTTTATTCGGTCTTTCGTTTCTCCTCGTTATTTTAGATAGCGAGTCGGTGATGCCCCTTCGGATCGCTTTGCTCAGTAAACGGTGTGCCTCAGGGTAGTGTTTTGAGTGTGACTGTTTGACATAGCTATCAACAGTGTAGCGTCAGTTGTTAAATTTACTGTCCAGAGTTCTTTATTTGTTGATGACTTCGATCTTTTGCTCTTCCTTCCAACAACAAAATGTCAATTCACTGTTCGACTGTTAGATGAATGGTCACAGCAGACTGGTTATAAGTATTCTACAGAGAAATCTGTGTATTCTTTTTAACCTTTCCTGTTATGTTTTTAATTTACCTGAAATGAAGAAGAGGGACTTTGTACTGAATTTTAAAGACACTGCGAGGTTTATGTGCCTCACATTTGATACGAAAATTTCGTGTTTGTCACACCTGAATGATATGAAACGACGGTGCCTCAAATAACTTGGTATTTCAAAATGTCTTAGCCACACTTCATGGGGAGCGGTACAGGACTTGTCTGTTCCAGTTATATAGAGCCTTTGTCGATATCGACTTGACCACGTGTGCACGGTGTAGGTGTGCAAAACTTGTATTTGAAGTTGTTGGACATGGTGCATCATGAAGGAATTAGTCTCGCCACTGAGGCATTCTGGACCAGCTCCATACCAATTCCCTGGGTCGAGGCTGCTGAGTCGCCGCTACACATACGGCGACAGCTCCTCAAGGTTGTTGTTGTTGTTGTTGTTTTAAGGGGACTAAACAGCTACTCCTCAAGGTGCACCAGGCATATAACACACTGTCCACACCATACCACACCGTTGCTGAGCCTGCTGTGGAAAGACTTTTTCGTACTCGTCTCCGAGCAATGAGGTCCTTCCGGATTCTCATGAGTGTCTTTTAGATATGGGTATCTGCTTTCTACGTTCTACAACGATGGTGGAGTCAATGTCCATCTTGGCTACTTCAACAGCCCAAAATAATTTCAGACTTGACACATATTAAGAAAGATTGTACTTTTGATTTACATATCAGTCTACGCTTTTTAACATTTTAGATGAAGATAGCGATTTTACTGTGGTTTACGCGGATGGTTCAAAACAGAGGGACTCTGTAGACTGTTCTACAGTATTCTCCAACTGTGTCATCGGGATTCGCCTCCCCACTGTCTACTGAAGAAAATGTGGCGTGTTCGGGACACACGGTGTCTTCTCTGCTACTATTTTTTTTCTTTATTGTATTCTAATGCCCGGAGGGGGAAAGGCTAGCACCTGCTACTATTCACTTAGCGCACTTCAATCCTTACGAAACCTGTATCCAGCTGAGAAATTTATGCTGCTCATACATGACCGACTGTACTCCCTCCTGCAGCAGTGTCATTCTGCTGGGTACCAAGACATGTGAGAACTTGGGGCAATTAAACGGCTGATCGGGCTGCCACGAAGGCCTGCAGAGGCCATGTTGTTATACACTCTGTTCTTCCCCTACTGGGCGTCCCCTCTGTGGCGCATCAGAGGTCTCTTCTGTTGTGAAAGGAGACGGGTAATAAGCTGTGGTTGGTTAAACAAACTGTCCGACCGAGGCGAACCGCCTGTCAGTAATTCAGGCGGCCGTAAGTGGCCCTGACACTCCTCGGCATCGGGGACTACCCTTTGACACACAGCTTATTCCTCCTTTGAGAGGATCCCCCGTTTTGTGATGCCTGTAGCGTGCAAAATGCTGTGCGCCAAATTTTAACTGGGAGTTTGTCATATCGTGCTGAGAGGGCAGCGGCGACTCTTGGAAGTCCTCTGCCCTCTGTCTTAGCTGATGATTAGGCGATTGTGATTAAAGTTTTAAAATTTTGTGAAGTGTCTGGACACTGGCCTCAGCTTTTTAGTTCCTCTTACAGTGGCTGGCTTATCCTTTTTACTCCGTTGATCAGTCACACATAACTCTCTGGTATTGTGTTTTAACTACGTACACAACTGTCTCCTTTTGTAGGAAGCTTTATATTGCTGATATGCAACAAAGTTTTTGTGCTTTCGTTTAGCTGCCCACGCATTTAGGCTAGTGTGATTCCTGTTCTTTCTGTTGTCTGTTTTACTCATTTTCTCTTCACTTGGGATATACTCGTCGCCTATTTCATTTGTAAATTTGCTGAAGACCTAGCTGTCATGCGCCGAAAACTTCCTATCCGTCCATTCACATACTGTTGTGAGCATCTGTGGGAAGTGGTTTAAGGACGGTGAACGCAGTTGCGTATTAACCATTCTGGCCAAAGTTCGTGACAGGAAGCTAAAGGATCTCAACCGTTGTCAATATAGATTTGAAAGAGGAAAGTCTATAGATGGTGCGGTTTATAGAGTTATTCAAATTATAAAAGATTCTATTCCGAAGTATGCACTTGCGCTCATTATGGAAGTAGATGGCGCATTAGATAATCTTTGGTGGCATACGACGTCTTCATGCCTCCCAGATCTCGAAGTACCCGAATGTCTGTATGTGATAGGATAGGATAGGATAGGATATTATGGGCGCACGACAGCTAGGTCTTTAGCTCCCGACCCACCTATATGCGAGCCTTGTCTATTATTGCAGAGGACATGGCATCCAATGACTTGCGCTGCAGAGCAAAGTAATCACGAATACTTTGACGGAAAAATAGTAAAACTGGAAATATGATGTTGATTTAATGACGGCAGGTGCAACCTCGGAGATAGAATATGTATTGATGATGAGTAGCTTGTAATTTGCGGCTGTTTGCTGATGATGCTGTGGTGTATGGGAGGGTGTCGTCTTTAATTGACTGTAATAGCATACAGGATGACTTAGACAAAATTTCTTGTTGGTGCGAAGAATGGTACAAAAATGTATGATCAAGCGCATGAGTAGGAAAAACAATCCCATAATGTTCGAATACAGCATTAGTAGTGAGCTTCTTGGTGCAGTCGCGTCGTTCAAATATCTAGGCGTAACATTGCAGGCCTATATGAATTGGAACGAATATGTAAGGACAGCTGTGAGTAAGGCGTACAGCCTACTTCGGCTTATTGGGAGAATTTTGGAAGATGTACTTCATCGGTAAAGGAGACCGCGTATGAAACGCTTGTACGACCACGTCTTGAGTATTGCTCAAGTGTTTGGGACCCGCAGCACATCATGAAGACATGGAAGCAGTTCAGAGGCGAGCAGCTAGGCTCGTTACTGGTAGGTTCGACCAATACGCGAGAGTCACAGAAATGCTCCGGGAACTCAAATGTGAATTGCTGGAGGAAAGACGAAGTTCTTTTCGAGAAATTCTGTTGAGGAAATGTAGGGGGCCGGAATTTGAAGCTGACTGCAGAACGATCTTGTTGCCGCCTACTTACGTCTCGCGAAGAGATCACAAAGACAAGATAAGAGAAAGTAGGACCCGTACGGAGGCATATAGGCATTCTTTTTTTCCTCGTTCTATTTGTGAGTGGAACAGGAAAGGAAATGCCTAGTAGTGGCGCAGTGTATCCTCCGCCTCGCACCTTACGGTGGATTTCGGAGTATGTATGTAGGTGTAGATGTAGACGTAGATGGTGTCAACGTCGTCGGCTAGCAGACAGCTTAGTGGCATAGCTGTTGCCTTCCGAGTAGCGGGATGGTCCTTTCGGATTTTGGAGAATTGCCACATAGTTGGATGTGCTGCGTCATCTGTGCAACGATGCTGGTTGCAGAGGTCACGTGAACACTTACATACCAGTAGACGGGGTTCTGGACGTCCACGCAGCACAGACGTCCGTCCAAATGTTCAAATGTTTATAAATCTATCGGACTCAACTGCTTGGTTATTAGTCCATAGCTTACAAACTACTTAAACTAAGGTAAAGTAACCTAAGGACAACACAAACACCCATGCCCGAGGGAGGACTCGAACCCCCGACGGCGAGCGGCCGCGCGCACCGCAGCACGGCCCCGTGCGCACGGCTAATCTGACACGGCACACGTCCGTCAAGATCGTATTATTGTAAGGGCAGTTGTGGCAGAGCTTGCAGAGCTCAGGTAAGAGGGTTTGTGAACCTAGAAGTGACAACACAAACTGTTGACAACCGCGTAATATCAGTTGTATTACGGGCAGGCACACCTCTAGTCCGTCTTCCACTCACGCCAGAGCATCGCTGTGGATGGCTCGATTTGTGGGACATCATTTGCAAGATGGAATGACAGGCTGTGGTCTTCGGCAATAAAAGTAGATTCTGCCTGTACGACGGTGGGGGTCGTTTGCTCGTACGGCGTAGACCTGGAGAGCGCTGTTTCGTAGAGTGTATTCGTCGAAGAGACGCTGGCTCTACCCCAGGCCTTATGGCCTGATGTGCGATAAGCTACAACTGTCGTTCACCTCTGGTGTTTGTTGAGGGAACGCTTACCACCGCTCAGTACGTATAGAATGGTGTAATACACGTATATTTGTCATAGTTACAATGGGAAGGTGATGTTCTGACGCCGGCCGCGGTGGCCGAGCGTTCTGTGTCACGCCAGTCACAGTCTGCACGGCCGCTACGGTCGGGGGTTCGAATCCCCCTCGGGCATGGATATTTGTGCCGACCTTAGTATTGGGTAGTTCATAAGTAGTTTGTACGTTTAGGGACTCATGAACCTGTAGTTAAGTCCCACAAGCTCTACAAACATTTGAACATTTTTTTGATGTTCCGACAAGATAAAGTGCGTCCACACACACTGCGCGTGAAACTCTATGTGCTCTGTAAGACGTGCAGCAAATTCCGTGCCCACCCCAATCTCGTATTCGTCTCCAGGCACATGTGGTATACGATGGGTAGACAGCCGCGTGGGAAGAGCCGATCGGTCTGGAGCGCCACGTTGCTGATCGGAGGTTCGAATCCTCCATTGGGCATGGATGTTTGTGTTCTCTTAAGTATAGGTTAGTTCATAAGTAGTTTAGGGACTGATGACCTCGCAGTTAAGTCCCATTTAAACATTTGATAACTGGCACGTGGACCCGTCAACCCACAACTCTTGCAGAAGTACGTGAACAGTTCGCACAAGCGTGGAATAGTGCATTCCAAGACAGTATTCGCCATACGTATTAACAAATGGATGTCAGAATCAACGCCTGTATTGCCGCCCGTGGATCCTACACATTCAGTAATATGGGTGATTCGTCACTGATCGACACCTGGTACATCAGAACTACTTGAGTTATTAATCATTAATTATTTCACGTGCTTCAAATGCCGTATTTCGCAATAAATGAGTGTATCAGAATAAAAATGGAATGTACTAACTTTTATTTCCGGCATTGTTTTTTCTAAGGGCTGTCCACAAGTTTGCATATGTGGTGCATTCTTCTTGAATCTATATAGTGAGACCCTACTATATATATTAGATGAGACAGATACTGTTGAAGGTGGTGCTGTATAGGCAGATGACGTCTTAAAAGTTGCATCTGTTGGCTCCAGAGTGAGAATGATGAGAAGGGAATGACGCCTGTATGCAGATGTGACATATGCAAAGGAGGAGCTCTGGCAACAAAATGGTTGCTCATAAAACCACATATATACTTTTGAAAGTAGGACACTCACCGGAAATCCTTCGCTGAGGCTTGACGAAATCCTTATAAAACTCAGTACTGTTTCGTGGATCTAGGCATTCTTCCAGACGAGAAAAGGAATTTTCTAGAATAGATAAAATCTATTGCCCAAAAAGCGGCTGAAATATGCATACGAATGCCCGTAGCGACTGTTGACTATAAATTACCATTGCATGTTGTGCGATCATATCACGAGGCCTGTCGACGCCATTTTCGCTACGCTGCTTCTGGGCACATCACCTTCGTCTGTAGATCTACCCTACCATACTGCGACGAATTCAACACAGTGTACGTCTTGTTGTTGCTGTTGTTACTGTGATCTTCAGTCTGAAATCTGGTTTGATGCGACTCTCCACGGTACTCTATCCTCTTCATGTTCAAATAACAGCAGCAACGGACATCTATTTCAATTTTCTTACTGTACTCCTCATTTGATATCCCTCTTCAATTTTTACCCCCCACACCCCTCCTTTTTGATGTCTCAGAATGTGTGGAATCAACCAATCCTTACTTTTAGTCGTGTTATTCCACAAATTACTTTTCGCCCCAATCTGTTCAGTACTTCTGGCATTAGTTATGTGATCAATCCGTCTGATCTTCTGAATTTTTCTGTAGCCCCACATTTCCAAATCTTCCATCCTCTTCCTGTCTGAACTATTATCATCCACTTTTTACTTCCAAACAAGGCTACACTCCGGACAGATGCCTTCATAAAAGAAATCCTATTGCCGCGATGAAGTAGCCGAGCGGTCTAAAGCGTCTCGCTGTGGAGCGCGCGGTTGCTTGCCGTGGAGGTTCGAGTCCTCCCTGGGGCATGTGTATGTGTGTGTGTGTGTGTGTGTGTGTGTGTGTGTGTGTGTGTGTGTGTGTGTGTTGTCCTTAGGTTAGTTTACCTAGGTTTAAATGGTTTGTAAGCTACGGACTGATGACCACTTAGTTTGGTCCGATACATTTACAAACATTTGAACATTTGAATTTGAATTCCTATCACTTAAATTAGTATTCGACGTTAACAAGTTTGCGTTGTATATCTCCTCTACTTGGGACACCATAGCTTGTTTTTTCTTTCCAAATAACAAAACTCATCACGTGCCGCGTAATATACGGGAGCTGTGTACTCTGCACGCACAAATCCAGTGTTACTTACGTCTGGAAACCTATGAAGGACTTGAACTATTGCCAGGCAAATTAGCTGTTGTTAAACTGGTAATCATAATTTTTTGATTTATTGGTATAAGTAAGTTTACCAGAATGTGCGCCATTTAAAGAAAATTGCTGAATATAAGGTACTCATTTATTGAAATGATATTGAAGATAGTAGCGGAAATATGTAGCATATCTTCAGCACCATGTCATCTATTTTATGACATTGTTACTGCTGCTGAAGTTAATGGCGTACGTAATATTCTTATGATACCACACAAGTTATTACCTGCGCTGAATCGCAGTAAGATCAAAACTTTCTTAATTATCAGGAATATCTCTATTCAATCTTCAAGTCTCAAGTTTATCTGTCGAAGATAAAACGGGACGTAGCTGATATTATGGGCAGCTTTTAACCGGTTTCCCACTTGAGAGTTAGATTTTTATAGGTTAACACGTATAATCTTGTACAGTGACGCCTCATTCGGACCAAAGGAAGTAGATGTATGTTGTCTTTTTTTTTTTTTAATATTAAGCGGAAATACGATTTAAAATGAACAGAAATAAGTTGATCGGCTAGTAGTTTGATTTTGTTTATTACGTCATACAGTGCTTCCACCAGATCATCATCTCCCGTGAGTGTAACTTAGAGGCGGGCAGGGAGAAAGATAGTGTTATAATAAAGTGAGTGTTCTTCCTGTAAGCCTGTATGAGGCATGAGATAGAATCTTCGGTATCTGTTCAGAAGAAGAAAACAGGTAGTGAGGAACCCACGTACACAATGGTGCGCTCCTAATATGAATACAAATGGGGAGGGGATCTGTAACGTAATTCGCTTTACATTATTCTCACGTGAGGACGCCTGTAGTTGAAACGAATGGCAAATGGTCGATCCAGCCAAATGAGCGTACACTTCACCGACAGTTACTCTGCCTACGACATTTTTCATAGTTTATAAAGTGTTCATAATCACTGAAATATCTCAAGAGATGGAGTGGTTCACACAAAATCGATACTAGAACAACAGTACGTTATGGCTTTTAAATTGCTTCTGTACATACTACTTTATTTTTACGAAGCTCTGCTCAGTAAATTAAGTACATTAACATGGTTCGGAAAGCGTATAAATGAAAGAAGTATAGCTGAATCAGGAAAATCGTTCACTGATAATTCAAAACTTACAAGCACAGACAATTATTGTAACAAAGTGCGTGAAATGAAGCGTATCAATGAAACAAACTGCACTTGAAACACACAGTTTGATTTCTTGTGGACTTCATATGCTTTCAAAGTCAATTTTCCAAATAAATCACATCGAGGCCCTGCCCAATGAAAAAATTGTACGAAATCATTATCCTGACATTTTGTGGGTAAATGTGTAGGCAAGAAATAAATGAAAAAAATTTATAATAGTTATTTATTTTTTAAGTGTTCAAATGCTTGTAAATCTATGCGACTTAACTACTCTGGTTATCAGTCCCTAGGCTTACAAACTAACTGAAACTAACACTGACGTCCGGGAAGCAACCGCATCAAGGCGCCTTAAAAATGTTTGTTTTCAGTATTCTATTATTCTAAAAATTCTGAAAGAAAAAGTGAGAGTACTTAAATATGAAAAAATGAAATCTAGTATATTTCATCATCTTTTATTGCACACTATCAAAAAAAGGGTTTCTTCCTACTGTTACTGCAAGAAGCAAGTTATTAAAGGAGGTGGGAACTCTGAACCAGCTTCGGTTTAAGATGGTAAATTATTTTTTGGCTGTGCATATGCTACCAGTACTGCTCCGCCGACTTCAATTTCCGGTTTTCGGCATTAGTTTTCTGCTGATGTTATGTTATTTTCGCCCGACGAGAGATTCAACCAAACCCTCAGCGCCGGCCGCGGTGGCCGAGGGGACTGAGGCGCTCCAGTCACGGTCTGCACGGCCACTACGGTCGGGGATTCGAATCCCCCCTCGGGCATGGATATTTGTGCTGACCCTTAGTATTAGTTAGTTCATAAGTAGTTTGTAAGTTTAGGGACTGATGACCCCGTAGTTAAGTCCCATAAGCTGTACAAACATTTGAACATTTGAAACCCTCAGCTTTGAAAATAACATTGGGAAAATTAAAAAATGCAAACAATATAATACACAATAAAGAATTAAATATAAGAAAAATTTGTATAGTTAAATAAGTAAATAAGCAATAAATTTAAGAAATTATCACATACTTATAAAAAATGTTCAAATGTTTACAAATCTATGGGACGTAACTGGTTGGTTATTAGTCCCCAGCTTACAAACTACTTAAACTAAGCTAAGGACAACAGAAAACCCATGCCCGAGGGATAACTCGAGCCCCCGACAGCGAACGGCCGCGCGCATCGCAGCACAGCGCCTCAGTACGCACGGCGTTTAACGATGCATAAGAACTTTCCAAAATAGTAATAAACAAATAACACAGAAACTAGCTAGGTCCAGTGTAAACAGTCTACCTCCTTACAGCAAGAATAACTAAAAGTGATTGGCTGTAACAAATATTTCGTAAAGAACACTTAATGAAAAAAACTGCATTAAATGTACGAATGGTCACTTCCAAGGTTTACGTTTACACTGTACAATTTCCGATAAATTATTTAGGCCTGCTTGTTTCATGTTTGTCTTATTTACGAAGAAGAAAACGTTCTGTTATTCAGCCATTGACTGAAACACTTCATCTTTTTCCAATAAAGCAGCTTGCCAGTTTTAAGTTTGCCAATAAATGATGGCTGCTTTGCAGCTGTTTGTCTTAACATCTGCAGTGCCTGCTGTTGACCTAACTGTCTTGGAAAGGGTCCACAATGTTTCTTTGACAAACTGCAACTGCATGAACGTGCTTACAAAAGTTGCCCTTCATCATAAAATCAACACATGATCGTAAATACTTGTGCATGCTCATCTGTAAACAAAGTAAATAAAATGAATGGAAACTTATCAAACAGTAGCACAGATTTCAAATGGCAGGCAGTGACAAAATATAACTATAATACTGAAAACAAGTACAAATACCTTGCACTTTGGACAAGACAGAGGGCATGTACTGTCCGCCATAGCGACTACATATGTATGGCCATTTAAAGCAACTTTCCACTTATCACTGTTAATGTATTTGATGTTTTGTTCCTTGATAATGACACTCAACTTATGACTCCTGGTCATTTTTTCAATGCGGCAAGATGCCAATCTTTCCTCGACCAGTCTTACGGCTCTCTCGTAAAGCTAATCAAAAATGTTCAAATGTTTGTAATTTTTATGGGACCAAACTACGTTTGTCATCAGTCCCTAGACTTACCAACTACTTAAACTAAATTATACTAACCTAAGCACAACACTCACGTCCATGCCCGAGGGAGGATTCGAACCTTCGACGCGGGAAGCCGCGCGATCCGTAACGTGGCGCGCCAGACTACTCGACTACTCCCGCGCGGCGTAAAGTTAGTCTCTTGATCGATGGAGGAGGACCTGAATGCAACTGTCCACTTTTTTTGTAAACTTTCGATGATAAATAACAATGCTTCAGTGTTTATGATAGGCCTCCAAACACATATTTGTATCTATAAGCAGCCCCGTTCGGTGACGGTCGACCCAACTTGCATATTAGTTGCTGAAGTACCTAGCAAATTCTTGTGTCTCTTCGTTTTCAGACCACCATCTAATTAATTTTTTGTTTTGTTTCGATTTTTAATGTCTTGAGCACTTTATAAACATTGTGCCTCCAGGTTCTATCTACATGCCACGCGCATAATAATCTGTAGGTACACTGCCCCATTACCGCAGACACATTGTCGTCTGACAAGAATACCTGTAAACAAACAATTACAATTACAGCATATGATGCTTCACAAACGTGATGTATGAAAGTGTGACCAACAAAAGTCTTGTTTTTTTGCCTGTGTTTTGATGGTCCCAGTACGTTCCTTAACAGCACGAACAAAGATTTCTGTGGAAATAGTGTCCAGGTGTGTACTGAGTCCAAATGCAACGGAACAACACTTTCCAAATTCATCTACTGTGAATAAGGTGGCCAAATGAAAATAATATTAACTAGATGACCCGTGAGAATACTTCGCACCGTTAGTGGAATGGCAAAAAAGTCGGGAAAAAGTGGAAGTAAAGTTGTATGTTCACGCATAGCTTTCTTTAGAATCAACCAATGCAAGTGTTTAAAAGAGCAAATGAAAGAGCTTGATCCACTGACTGTTGTTAGGTCAAAAAGAACTGCGTACCTTAATTATAACCGAAGATATCGTAAGACAAACCGATTAAAATATTATGTGCAAAGGCAGAAGGAAACCGCATTTGGAAAAAAAAAAAATAATAATAATAAAAATAAAAAAATAAAAAAGGATGGAGAGACGTAAGTAATTATGATACTTGATAACAAATCTGCGAATGAATACCTTTCGTTTAAAGAAAAATTGAAGGAAATCGGTCGGATAGAACGGCCTGGCCGACTGACTTTAGCTTACAGCAAGAACTTCCGCATAAGAAATATACAGAAGGAAATCGCGTTTGAGTATAGAAAAAGGAAAGCGAGAGTTATGTAAATTCTGATACTTGATGACAAATCTGTAGATGAATACCTTTGGTTTAAAACAGAAATGAAGGAAATCGGTCGGGTAGTTAGGTCTGACCGACTGACTTTAGTTTTCGTAGATTATTTTAATATACAAGACTGTGTTATGCGTCGTGTCTATTACTGTGATCGTGTGAGACAGAACATTCTGCGGCGCGTACATGCGTGCGTTGAGACACATAGAAACCATGCTGTGACTGTGGCAGCCCGTATTAGACCAAAGTTTCTGTAACAAAATGTTCAAATGTTTGTATAGTCTATGGGACTTAACTACGGGGTCATCAGTCCCTAAACTTACAAACTACTTATGAACTACTTACGAACTAGGACGGCACAAATATCCATGCCCGAGGGGGGATTCGAACCCCCGACCGTAGTGGCCGTGCAGACCGTGACTGAAGCGCCTCAGTCCCCGCGGCCACCGCGGCCGGCGTTTCTGTAACAAAGTATGATTCAATAAATGGTCTTTAGCATGGAAACCATGCATTTCCGGACATAGGTCCATTGACCTTTTGTGGTCAGATTCTCTTCTCGGTCAATCCCCAGAGTTTGTACTCGGTGGAAGAAAATCAGACGCGATGGAGTGGCTGAGCGCTCTAAGGCACCAAGATGCAGAGCTCGCGGTTGCTCGCCGTTGGAGGTTCGAGTACTCCCTCGGGCATGGGTGTGTGTATGTTATCCTTAGCATAAGTTAGTTTAAGTAATTTGTAAGACTAGGGACTGATAACCGCAGTAGTTAAGTCCCTTATATTTACAAAAATTTGAACATTCATGTTGAATAAAGTCACCCTGTACAGTGCATATCAAACATGCGTAAATATGGCAGACAAATGACAACGGAATTATTAGAACTTTGGGACGGCTTGGCAGAAATACTAGAACATCTGGGCCGGTAGAGAACAGTAGAAATAAACTATTACCATTCGAAAGTTACTCCGAAAAACCGAAGGAGAAAAAAATCGCTCTGGACAGACTGTGGAGGTGAAATTCCCTCAGAGTTGTGTAATAAGTCTATTCGTGAATAGAATGTGATGAAACCTTAATGCAATAATTCAAAAAAAAAAAAAAAAAAAAAAAAAAAAAAAAAAAAAAAAAAAAAAAAAAAACATTTTCTTAAGTACGATACCCTGATTTACGAAGTATAGATATAAACAAGGTCGGTCTCAGTATCACGTTACGTTAGGGATTTACAGCCACTGCAGCAGTTCTCTGAAGATTCTCACACACTATAGGTAGCTGAAACCACTGGTTTTCGCTTCATTAGTTTGTTTTCATAATTTTAATCATCCGAAAAATGTGGCACGAATATTTCTGTCAGTTTGGTGACGTAATCTTTACCTTTTCATTCTTCCACCGAGAAGTAATGACAAATAAGTTTTTCGCGTTTTAGCACTTTACTCTGTATCTTCTCTGTAATCAGATCAAATAACATAGTACCTTTCGAAATATGTTCTGCACTTTCTTTCCAGGCACTCTGGCTTGAAAGAAGTTCTTTATTAGGCTGTTTCTTCTTTTTAAATCGATTGAACGTCATAGTCTATCTCTTTGGCTGATTCTTTCTTTTTTTTCATTTTCCTCATGCTTCCACTGCCAACAGTGTAGTGTCGCGTTTTGTGATAACGCCAAGGAAAACTACACCACCATCGCTACGGCCACGGGAACATAACACAGTTGGCAACAAGTTCACAGTTTCCCGTTTGAGGCTGCGCATTACTATCAGTTGGTCGGGCGTGAAACTTGATTGGCTGAAGCATAGTTAAATAGTCGGCACATCCTACATGGAGACGGAGAGTGCATCGTTTCGTCATTGTGCCTCCAGCCAGCTGTCAGTGTACTACGGGTCAGGAACAAGATTTACGCTTCACAGAAATGGACCTCATCTTGTTACAGTGTCTCAATACTTGTATACGTATTGGCACTTAGAAATTATCGCGGTCATCCAATGGTACTTTTTTAGTTTTAACGCACGATGTCTGGACTTTAATTCTACCAGGCTGATTCTACAACGCCCAATTTTGAGTATTTATTTGATTGTAATAAATTTCACAGGTGTTACTAATGTTCCGGGATGTTTCGCCTTCCAATAACACCCGCACAACAAGTGTATCTTTTCCGTACTTACGTGACACCTAATAACCTATAAAACTTGCCGTAGACGTCGTCACTGACAAATTTTCTCTTAAGCAGCTAACTATTTGGACTACGTAGTTTTTAGTGTTCCGTGGAATGACAAAATTTTATACAAATAAGTTATCAGAAAAACAGTATTGCGGTATTATTTTCAAAAAAAGTATGTTATTGCAGTTTCAAGCCCCGTCAGCGTTTCATATTGTATGTGTACTGTTCGATGTTGAAATATACTGTACTTACGCTTATACTCTTATTACATGCGTTAACGTTTATCTGCAACACAGCTGACTTGATAAAGACGGTGCCTGCCATTTCATATGAACAGAACAGAGGTCACTATTGATTATGATAAAGCGTAGCCAAAATTCGTTGCGCGCAGATTATACTTGGCAAGTGCCCCTGTTACATATTGTCATGGAAATTTTATGTGGTTGGTGAAGCATATCCGACAGCTCGTAAATGTTTCTTTTGGTTTCCAGATGAGACAAGACGCAGATCAGTCATCACCCCACAGCGTCACGATTTTATCAGAGTGAACACAGTGTGTTCGATCAGTAGGGAGGTAGCACAGAACTTACAAGAACAGAATCAAATTCGAGTGGTATCAGATCTGAAAACCAATAGACCAACTTTATTTACATTTTCCATAGTTTTTCCCAAGTTTTATCGAATGTAGGAATGTTTCCTTCTGGATTTGAGAGATAGATTTAGGCTTTTCTTGATCAAGTGGTCTGCCGACAAATTGTGAAACACGGGTAAAACGAGTTTCAGAAGGTATTTGCACTTTTTGTGCACTTCATAGAGTGAGGTGCTCGTCATGTATTAGAGAGAGTGAAAATCTAAAACATTGTTAGCTTATCCGTGATTTCCACAAATAAATAAATAAAAAGAATGTTTGAAAAGTTACAGGACCAAACTGCAGTGGTCATCAGTCCCTACTCTTACAAACTACTTGAACTAACTTTAATGACTACAAACACACCCATGCCGAAGGGAGGACTCTAATCTCCGACGGGGAGCAGCCTCGCACTACATAGCAAGGTGCCTTAGAGCGCACCGCCATTTCTGCGAGGCTCCAGACAAAATTTGCAACAAGGTATCTTGAATGACTGCAACCAGTCGCCTTTTATGCAAAACGTTTTATTACATTTCTCCCATTACCGGTTTCGATATGCCTAGCATATCATAATCAGGTGGTGAACGGCTTTTTATATTACAGATGGTGTGCAGTGGAATTTGTGCATAATTTGTGTTATCCATAAATTAATTATCACAATTGGTAGGATGCACACGTTAATTGTGCTGCTATGCACTTCACACGTATTATACAGCATAACTTGTAGAATGCACATATTTATTGTGCTGCTAAACAGCTGTATAGCGTGTGGAAACTGTATAGTACAATATGTATAAAGTGTTTAGCAGCACTTAGACTAGCACTTCTGGTAGTGCGCTTGCCCGCGAAAGGCAAAGGTCCCAGGTTCGAGTCGCGGTTCCGGCACACAATTTTAATCTGCCAGGAAGTTTCATATCAGCGCACACTCCGCTGCAGAGTGAAAGTATCATTCTGGAAACATCCCTTAGGCTGTGGCTAAGCCATGTCTCCACCATATCCTTTCTTCCAGAAGTGCTAGTCTTGCAAGTTTCGCAGGAGAACTTCTGTGAAGTTTCGAAAGTAGGAGGCGAGGTACTGGCGGAAGTAAAGTTGTGAGGCGGCATCGTGTGTCGTGTCGGGATAGCACAGTCGGTAGTGCGCTTGCCCGCGAAAGGCAAAGGTCCCAGGTTCGAGTCCCGGTTCCGGCACACAATTTTAATCAGCCAGGAAGTTTCATATCAGCGCACACTCCGCTGCAGAGTGAAAGTTTCATTCTGGAAACATCCTTTTTTTTTTTTTTTTTTTTTTTTTTGCTTTATCAAGCATGCAAATCAATCCCAGCATCAATTGTGTGGAAAACAAACTTCTCTAAGTGTAGTTCTTGTTTGGAATGAGAATAGATATTGATAACTGATTCATGAAAATTGTAATGCAAGCACAGCGCCACTTCTTTGTGCATTGTCATGTCGCTATGTGCCCCAATTTTCTTGATCCCTTGATAAAGGTTGTAATGGCTTTATATAATAGTGTATATTATTAATAACTCCACAGTAAGGTAATTACACAAATAACAGAACATAAAGGCCACCCTGGCAGTAGTGTCACCACTACATTGGTGAAATAAGAAAACAAATTCCTCAGTCACGTAATTACACAAATAACGGAACATAAAGGCCACCCTGGCAGTAGTGTCACCTCTTCATTGGTGAAATAAATAAACAACTATTCAGTTCCTGTGCTATTGATTGGATAGGGACCACATTTAATGTAGAAATCATTCCATGATGAATGTGTATGTTTGGCACATCTGTTGAACTGGGATCCAAATAAAAAGTAAATGAAAACAAAATCATTTTTCTTGAAGGAAGAAGAAGAGAATTTCTGTGACGAGTCTTCACTTTGTTGCCATTTCCTATGTTCGGTGGAAGAATCCTAGGATGATCTCGTTGTTGCGGGTCTAAGTTAAGGTCGAATGTCGTCAGTATCGAGTTATTCAATTATTTTGTTTGCCTTCCATCATTTAACCATTGATTACAATATTTAACATATTGCGAAATGTGAGCCTGTAAGTCTTATGTTGGTATATCTTCATATGTTCTCTCGCTATGTATGCGTAGTAGTCATGGAAAGTTGCTCCTCTATTGCGTATGATGAAAGAAGCTGTGTGGCCGATGATCCACGTTGCTGTGTTATTTTTGGACCGTGGATATCGCAGTTTCTGTGGTCGAAGAACCTCTTCAAGGTCGACGCGGTTTGGTACTGTACGGTCCAGCACCGATAATCTTTGACGAAAAAAGTTCGAAATTTCTTCTGCATGTCCACACGTGAATCTATGAAATAGCGTGTCGGTTCGTCCACATACAGTGCAAGATGGTACGTGATGAAGACCTATCTTGTGTAGCTTTTCGTTTGTCGCTATTTTGTCGTTTACGACAAGATACCAGTCGCTGTTACGTATGACGGTAGTATGTCGTGGTGCACATTTCTCCAAACGATATTCCATTGCGTCAATGGGTACTTGGCTTCTATACGATTCCTGTGGTTTGTGACCGTAAGTAGTTCATATAGTTTTTTGTTATTGAAGTTCCTGGTGTTGTCGACACAGTGCCGAATGTAGCTCATTTCCGTGTAGTAACGTCTCACGTGACGGTAAACAAGCGGAATATTGCTGATGTTGATCGGAGCATCGAGGCTGTGTGGTTTCCACCGCGTGGTGAGGTATTTGATTATGCTGGTGCTACGATTGTAGACTTCCTTCCTGATTCGGTTGACAAGCAGGGTTGCGCATTTCTTCGAAACATTTATGAGGTTTAGGCCGCCTTTAGAAGTGGGTAAGGTGAGAGTTTCATATTGCACCTTAAAGATGTGGCCTCTGAGGAGGAACCAGCAGAGCGCTCGTTGTTTGCTGCTCGCGAGGTGGTCGGATATTGGCAGTATTTGCGCAAGGTAATTCATCCGGCTTGTGATGGAAATCTGCACAGTTCTGACTTTCTGCATGAGGTTCAGGTCACGGTCAGAATGTAGTATCAATGTGGCACGTAATTTGTTTAGCATGTCTTTCCAGTTTTTCGTCAGAAACCTGTCTGGTTCAGACTCGAAAGAAACACCGAGAGTTTTGTGACACGGTTTTTGTGTACACCAGTCAACGTCCGATATATCTCCTATTCCACGGCCAATTTGTAGGGCTGTGGTTTTAATTTTATTCAGTTTTGCTCCTGAAACGGATGCGAAAGCTGCTACCTCATTGCCGACGGCCGTCAGTTGTGATGTCGAAGAGACAGCAATACATATATCGTCAGCATAAGCAATACACGGCACAGTGTGAGAGCCTATGTGAATCCCGATGCCAGTTTGTTCTAAATTGGTCAGTAGAGGCTCAACTGCCAAGGCATATAGCAGGACAGAAAGCGGACATCCTTCACGGATAGACTGCTCTATTCTCACCTCCTTAGTGAAGTGCCCATTAAGGAGAATTCTGGAGGAAATGTCGGTGGTGAGTTTCCGGATGAGATCGATGAATTGACTTCCGAACCCCAATTTCGCCATGCTGCGGAAGAGGAAGGTGTGACACACGCGGTCATATGCCTTTTCGAAATCTAAGAATACGAGAGCGCCTCGGGCTTTGTTATCGGCGTACGTGCAGATAATGTCCCTCATGTCACAGGCAGCGGAGATCGCACTGCGCCCCGGGACTGCGCTATATTGATGACGACATAGTATCTTGTTCATGACGGGTTGCATCCGCTGTTTTATCGATCTTGTGATGATTTTGAAATCTGCATTCAGTAGCGTGATGGGCCTCATGTTTTCCACTTTGTGGCTGTTGCCTTTCTTCGGCAGGGGTATTATGATGCCTTCCTTAAGTGCCTGGGGTATATCTCCCATCTGCCATACGTCGTTTGTCAACTCTTGAAGTGTCGGTCCGAGGATGTGCCAGTAGCGTTGGTAGAACTCGGCACCGATGCCGTCTGGTCCAGGTGATTTTCCTTTCTTTGCTCCGTGAACTGCGAGCTTTATTTCATCCTCTGTAAAGGACGATTCCAGGTTTGTTTTGTCCTCCGGAGACAGACGACAGCTCAGAGCTGCGAGGTAGGTATCGAGGTGAGGTTCATCCACTGGTTGTCTCTGGTACAGTTTACGGTAGTAGTCGTGGACGTGAGCGGCAATGTCACGTTGCCGAGTGACAACGTTCCCGGTATCATCAGACACTGCCTCAATCATCTGGGCTTTGCGCCGTTTGGCTATCCGCAGAATGTGATACAGAGAGGCACGTTCTACAGTAGCAACGTCTTTTGGGTGGGATCTGGTGATGAGTCCTTCCATGCGACGTCGTTGGATATCTGTTATTTTCGCCTTGTAACGTTTAATCCGTAAATAGGTGTCATCGGTTAGGATATCGACATTGTTGTATAAGTCTCTCAAACATCTGTAATAATGTTCTATTGTTTCCTTCTGCCAATAACTCTTTTGACGGGCATAGTTCATGAGTACCCGTCGCAGTTTAGGCTTCGCATAATTGATCCACCATTGCAGGACAGTGGGATAACGTACGCGGTGGCGCTGGAGCTGTTGCCACACCTCTGTCACCTCCTCTTCAAGCTGTGTATCTTGCAAGAGGCTGACGTTCAGTTTCCAGTATCCTTTGCCTCGGTCAATTTGCTGGCGCTGGAGATTAATGTAGCACTGATGTGAGGCGTGGTCTGAGATGTTAACCGGAGCAATATCACAATTCACAGTATGACGCCGAAGTGCGTCTGACACATAAATTCTATCGATCCGGCTGGCAGACTGATGCGTGACAAAGGTGTACGCTATCTGCTCCCCGTGAATTATCTCCCATGTGTCGTGGAGACGCATACCTTCAATCAGATGTTGCAGCTCAATACACCTGTTCGTGTTTGGAGTTTGGTCCTTGTCGTTTAGGACGCAATTGAAGTCTCCACCGAAAATAAGTTGTTCGGGAACAGGGTTCATAAGTATTGGTACGTCATTACGAAAAAATTCTGAGCGTTCTTTCCTACGACTAGTACCGGAGGGAGCATATATGTTAACTATTTGCACGCCGTTCACACGAAGGGAAATACCTCGACCACTTGCTAGCCGCTGCACGTGTGTATAGGTTATTCCATCACGCAGTAAGATGGCAGTTCCTACCGAGTCCTCTTTGTTAACATTGTCGATTGTAACATAGCCAGGCACATCTAACGCAGTGAGTACCTCTTGCAGCAAGGCAATATCAACGCTGGTGTTATATAAAAAGTCAGCCAGGGATCGTATCTTAACAGCACTTTCTATTCTAGAGATGTTTAGCGTGGTGACATTGTAGGTTTGTTTAATGTCCATGTTCGTTAGTTGAAGGAGTACAACATCATATATTGTTGAACAATTCGGAAGGACGAACAATCACCAGCAAGTCCAAGATGTTAAAAGTATTCCTCATTGGGGAAAGGCTCAGACGACTGACCTTGTGTGGAAGTGTCTGTGGGAGAGACATTGTCGTCGAGACCAACGTCAACCTTGGTGGCACTACCGATGCTTGTCGTATTTCGAGATGTATCCATTGTTTCGTCTTCGTCACTGGACCCCATTTCCATTAAATCTGTCCAGGCAGTTGATGAAGGCTTGTTAGGTGCAGTTACCGAGAGTTCGGGAGGGTGTATAGTCCTCATTGGGTCATCCTTTCTGGGCCGGTGTTTTGTAATCTCCTCAGAATTCACGGTAGCAGAATCTGAGCTATTTTGCAATTCAGAAGGCGCATCAGCAGACACATGTTTTACGTCTCTGCCGTGATTCTCTGGTGTTTTCTGACTGAGTGCGCCACCTATTTGCCTGGCCCTTTCGCGTAGAATTGCCGCATTCTCCTTTGCACCTTGGCGCGCAATCCTCCGCTTCTTGTTTCTCTGAGGGGGTGACCCTCGTGGAGGACTGTTTCCATCGCACGCAGGGACATTCGGTTGAGAAACATCGTCAACAGGAGAAACTGTTGAGTTTGTTTCCGACAGTTGATTTTGGGTATCGAGAGTAACTGCAGGCACGGTGTCGGATGTTGGGGGGTCCTGTTTCAATATCGGAACGGCGTCCACCGTTGCGTCGGCCACAGCATCGACCGAGGGGGCCTCTTGCTAGGACTGGTTGCTGGGATTGTTCCGCAACAGCTAAGACAGGTTTCACAGTCTCTACCGGTGTGGGAGACATCACTTCCGAGGTGTCAGTAGCGTCCATAAGTATCTCTGCCTCCTGAAAGTCACGGCTGCTTCCGGCTTCGGGGGCCGCGGCGGCAGCAGGCAGGCTTCGCGTCACGGCAGCGTACGTCACGGGCAGTGACGTCATGACAGGCAGCGCTGCGGGCTCGCAGGCCGGCAGCTGCGCCACTCGCCTCTGCATGCACTCGGACCTAACATGCCCGGTCGCGCCGCAAGCACCGCACGTTTTCGGCTGATCGTCGTACATAACGATAGCACGATATCCGCATACGTTAATGTATGACGGTATGTGCCGACGCAACTCCACTTTCAACTGCCGCACCCCGTTTAATACAGGGAACTTGTGTGCACTAGACCACCTTTCCGCAACATTGCTCAAAACGCGGCCGTATGGTGATATAACTTCATTAATTTCCTCGCTAGTTATTTCGAAGGGGAGTTCGAAGATTCTAACAGTTCGAACACCAAATCCTGCGTGGGTCACAGACACATCACCAACATTTCCGTCACGGTGGTTAAACTTCAACATCCCATTACATGACTCAACGATCTTCTCGCAAAGATCGGCACTAACCAGTTTGACAAAGACTACAGTGTTGACGATCGACAAATGAATGCCAACTATGTCTTCAAGACGTATCTTCACTATTGTCTCTAACCAGTCTTCTATTTCAAACGATTTCGGTCGCGCAAAGTTTCGATCAAACGTAAATTTCAAAGTGTCTTTCCTACTGCGTTGTTCCATCACGAAATCAGATTCATAATCAAAGCAGACAAAGACGCAGCAAAGCGCTAGAGCTCGCGCGGCGACTCACCACGCGGGGAACACCGACGGCGCAGCGAACAGCACGGCGCAACCTTCCTCCTCGCCGTCCGCCGGCAGACTGTGATTGGAACCCACGAACCTTCAGATACCATTCAAGCGCTTTACCCCAAGACCACCGCAACAGCCTAGTTCGCGTTCATAATGCACATTCAATATAATTTTTTACTAGTAGTCCAGGGCGTCAAATGAAATGATGAATATTTTGTGCTGGAACTGTATTCGAATCCATATACGTGCCTTTCGTGGAGACCTAGAGGAGTCGGCAGTCTCGGAGAAAGCAACGAAATGATTCAGCTATATAATTCCGAGAGGGTCGAGTGAGAAAAAGAGGAGATCCGAATTAGAATCCCAGTCCAGCACCATAATTATTAAGGTCTCAAGTGAAATTCAATACGAGACATGTGACCTTAAAGGTCCATTAGTTTATAAAATAACGTTTTGTAATATAAGAAAAGCTTTCTAGCGACATAGTTACTGATTGCTGTGTATTATGCCTGTTACTGGCAACGATAAATCGGCTCTGTCCGAGTTGATAGCGAAATAATTCGGTTTAATACGGATTGTTAACTACGATGCAACTTTAGTTCTTCACTTGGTGTTACCAGAGGTGAAGTATACATGATCGTGCCACTTAATAATATACACCTACCTATAGGACGCAATCGAACGCACAAATGACAGATATTAAACTACAACCTATTTACCAGACCACTACGGCAACGTAATGGAATCTGCACTTAGCATATCGACTAGACGCAGTTAAGACAATTTGGTGCTCAATGAAATGATCAACTATAAGCACGCTTCTGACACAGAAATTATACTACTCTCATGTTTTTTTACTCATTTTTGGAAGTAGTTGTCCAACCGTCAAGAAAACGTATTTCTGGACAAATTGACTCCAACATGATTCGGCGACAGCCTTAACCCGAAAGAAATTGGTTTCAACACGCACGGAATCGGTAAACCACCTGAGCATTGTAAGTCACTTTCAGTGTATATGAGAGAATGCCGTCCTGGAAAGAGCTAAACACCTTTTGACTGAGTAGTTTTGTTAAGAATTCCCTATTGATTTTCAATCTGGATACCTATAGCTCTCACCACGATTGACATCGAAAGTCGACAGCATGTTCGTTTCGCAGCCGACTACGTTACCCGAAGGCTATCGAAGACTTCCGGTAATTGGTTTTTCCTTACTGGCCGACTAGTTAGGAGACCAGATCAAGCGTAACCTTAAAAGAAGAGATTGGTTGCAATTTTCGCGTGGAACGCATTTCATGGACTCAAAATTATGTATTAATAACTTTATGTCACACCTTAAGGGAAAATCACTCAGATTATTGAATGGAAATGACATGAAAAGTTAAGTGAATTTATCAGCTTAATTCTGTGCTTACCAGGAAGTAACTCCCGCTTACAGAGTTGTCAAGCGTACTCTGCAATGTTGCCAATTCTCCATTCGACTAGCGACAGGCAGAATACGTTTGATCGGCTTCTGTGTTCCTCACGCTGCCTTAGCGTTGAAGGAGATAGGGGCTTCAAAGGCGCGGCGCTCAGCCTGCCACTGTGTTGACTGAGAAGAGAAATACCTAGCCTAGACCAATAAGTCTTAATCGTATTTCTTTAACTATAGCATCACCAGACGCTATTAACATTTTCTGCACAATACATTTTAATATTAAATACCTGAATACTATTTTCCTTATGAATTTTTTCGTTGGCACCACCTCTAACACATAACTGCACAAATGTGAAGATAGAATTACCCTGATCACAAAATGCAAACTTTGCAAACATATTTCATAAGTTTCGATCATATAGTTTCCAATCAGACGAACCGTGCAAATAAATCTTTCCCAATGATTGAAAAATAGGACTTATCATCTGCGAAAAAATTAATCATCTGAACAATTTCAATGATAATTCGATTCAATCTTATAAGTGACAGGAGAAGCATTTGTGATAAGAATATGAAACAAGGAAAAAAAGTCGCGAAAGTAAAGTTTAGAATATGTAATTCATTCCCCTCTCATATGTAATTCATTCATCGAAAGGGGCGATAAGTATGGTGTACTCGTAAAGTTAACAGTGTAACTGCTGGTGATGCTGTTTAAATAAAGGTGAAAAGTATCTTATCATTGAACTCTCCAGTTTCCAGTCTCCCAGAAACAGAGAGGTGCGAAAGAAACAGGAAGAGGTTACCTTAAGAGTGCGTGAGATGGGATTACTGTATAGTATCTTGCAGTTGGTATAGTTTGTTCGTAGTTCTAGCCTGACGCCCACCGCGGACAATACTTATCGATATGTAATTGTTAAAATACGTTGATATGTTAAGAACATAGCACTTTCGGTGACTCACTGGAGAACGATCATTTTCATCTTGTTTTAGTGTCTATGAGAAGTGAAATTAACGCCTTAAAATCAGTCCTGTGTTTATCAAATGGTCACGCGATGCAATTGTTTATCGGCTTTTACTTGAATGTTACGCAGAGAGCGACGTTTAGCTCTGTAACTACTGCTGACTTCTTAAAATACCACAATAATATGGCCTTGCAGAGGTGGACTGTTTTTGAAATCGCCTGGGAAAGACTTTCCCTCCAGAGGACTGCACCAGTTCACGCGAAAACAAGAAGGAAGATTAGCGTTTAACGTCCCGTCGACAGAGTGGTCATTAGAGACGGAAGTTCATCAGAGGGCACTTATTTTCCCCAGCTTTTACAGCAGTCTACCTTCAGTAAAGCCCAATTACAATGAACGTCTGTAGAAGTTCAGTGTAGTTAAAGGGTTAATTACTCATTTGGCATTTAATATCTGTGTATGAGCGATTTTATAATCAGAGGTCTTATGGAAGAAATGATTTATGTTCCATTTCGAAATATTTTATTTATTTCACCATCCTTACTTCTTCTAATTTTGTTGCCTTGCCAACATTCGAAAATTTCATGTTAACTAGGTAAACCTGGCTACGCTTTACTGTAGGTCAATCTGGTATGAAATGAATGGGACAGTAAGCAAAAGTATTCTTTCTAACATAGACGAACCGAGAAAATACATCAGTCTAATCAGTACAAAATATTTTGTTCCCCTTTTCCTACTTACACATTGAAATGGCTTACCAACTCTGGAATGTGCCATATATAGTAGGCTATTATGCTATGTTTAAAATAGGGTTCGAATTGTTTTCAATCTGGATGATTGTAATGTTGAAGTAGAATTTCCCGTCATTGTTCTCACAAAACATTTGTTATTATTTTGAAATTATAGCATGAATATCATTAAATTTCAAGTTTAAGTCACGTGATCAAAAATGCTCTGTTATTGGCTTAAGCTCTGGTGATTTCACACAACACGAGGAAGAAGAAGCCATATGCGTATTAGAGCAGTGTTAGCGAAGGTTACTAAATTTTTCCTTACTTTTTCTGTGTACAATTAAGTTTCTTGCGATGTAAAACGCATTTATTACTTTTTTGTAAGAAGGGAGAAAATTATGTGAAGTCTGTTTGTGAAAAAACCTTCCGAAAGTTGATGCGTTTAAGGTATCTTAGTTTCTCGACAACAATCCAGATTTTTACGTACTTTAAGTAAGAAAGGTGAAAGTTGCATTTAAAGTAAAATATACGTATATTTGTTTATGTCAACAGACTGACTCTAGTCCAAAGATACAAACTATTACACACCATAAACGTGTGTAAATATGGATTGCGTCTTAGATTAAGTCTTCGTATTTCTACCAAATGCATTTCGCATTTAAATTAACTCTGTTATAAAAGCCACTGCAAAAATTACACGGTAAGTGCGCTACTACGTAGTTACATTTCGGATTCCGATTAATTCATGTATATATGCAATTTAATCTTGCGGCTAGCCACTTTCCACAAATTACTATGCATTTTTCTCGTGCTGTTTGGTTACTACAAAATTTGTCAAGTTAAATCGGAACTTGTTAGGCTAGAGAAGGATGAAATTAAAAGGATAACTATCTTGGCTTACGTGCCAAAATTAAAATATTCCAAGAAAAAATGTCGAAGTTTTGAATTGACTTAATCAGCTCCACATAAGTTTGGTATCTATGCAGTTCCAGTATCGTTCACAAATTTTGCATTCCGTGTTCAAATCCAGTTGGTTTCACTAAATGCGCTAAAAAGGCGTTTTTGAGACAAAGTGTTGATGTCTTTATCATATACTGAAACACTGCCTCACCGACGTAAATATTGAAAAGAAAACCATCATGAAATTTGTACTCTCACCAACTATGTTTGTAAACGACTTAAAATACAAAACTCTGGCGTGTTATATCGTGAACACCTGTTTCACAAATGTAAACATCACTTCACTGATGTGTACACAATAATACTATACACCTTTGCGGCTGCACGCATGATTGATAATACCGGTTGTGAACTAATAGAATAATAATTGTTGTACGGAGTGTTTACTTACATCAAAGTAATCCTCCCAAAATTAAACGCACCAAGTAACCGCTATCTGATTAGGATCTCTCAGAGCGAGTATAAACCACATTTTATGCCTTTATCATTGCTTGGAAAATGCAAAATCATATTTTCTAGATTTTTATAGATTTATTTGTACAGTTCGGCACTACGCAATATTTGTAGACCTTTTCCCAAAATACGAATGCACAGGCAATGTATCACTGTTAGTGAATGTTACAACAGCAGGAGCACACCATGTGGGTTGAGTTTACAGGCATCACATGACTCAAAAGACGCGTTTTAGCTGAATTTCAAATTATATTTGAATTCCATTTCCAGTTGTTTTTAAAGAATACTGCAATTGACAAGGAAAACATGTCATGTTATGAAATGTTCAAATGTTTGTAAATATTTGGGACTGAACTACCGTGGTTATCAGTCCCTAGGCTTACAAACTACTTAACTAACTTACAGTAATGTAAGTACAATAAACACACACACACATACACACCCACACACACACACACACACACACACACACACACACACACATGCCCGAGGGGCAACGCGATTTCCGACGAGGAGCAACCGCACGCTCCGCAGCAAGGCTCGGCCATTCCACCGCAGCTCACGTTATGAGCATAAGATGACATGATCACCCATTTAAGATGATTACCAGAGAACAGTCAAATACCCTGTTGCCCTTGAGAAAAGCATTTGCTTTCTGTATTCTGTCTCCCATTCCCCATTCTCTCTCTCTCTCTCTCTCTCTCTCTCTCTCTCTCTCTCTCGATCTGCCTATGTCTCTTCGTCCCCTTCTACCTCCTCCAGCTACTCCTTTCCCTCTGTCTATCCCGCAATCCTGTCCGTCCTATACTTCCTTTCATCGTGTCTTCCATCTTTTCTTCCTCTCTCTCTCTCCCTCTCTCTCGCTCACCATCTCCTCTTCCTTTCTGCCTCTCTTTACCTCGTCGTAGATTCTGGGAATTAAGGAAATAGAAACATAAGGACTTCATAGGATTATGTGATAAGAAGGTGACGAGGAAGCTTCTCTTACAGATAAAGAAAGCGAAATAACGAATGCAAGAAGCAATGTTATTTACAGACTTTACTACTAAGATGTTTTGATTTCCACTGCTGACCAGATCGTAAAACTAGATGTTGTGACATTGTAGTTTAGCATTGTACGAGTGTTACTGCAAATAAACCATTTAACCGAAACGTCTATAGAATGTGATTTCACGAAACCTTACTACTTTTATGTGTCATTTCTACCATAAAACCGGATCGGTACACAGGCCAGAAGTTGGTATTATTTTAAAACTTCGACTCAGTAATCATTATTGGAGATTTCAGTGCTCGATAGAAAGGCAACATCCCTCTTAACGGCATCGTGTAGAAATGACTTTTAATTTCGTATCATGTAAGTTTCTATTGCCTCCAGGCATAAGTAGTATTAAATTCGGTATTTCACTTTTCGTTTTCAACTATTTGAATTATGACTGCACAGTGATACAATGACGAAAGTGTATAGTTTCCATGTCTGTTTGTCTTTCTGTTTTTCAAGTGATTTCCCTAAATTATTCTAGGCAAATGGCAACATGGTTACTTTTCAAAAGCATAGCCAGTTTCCTTCCACATTCTTAACGAAACAATCCGAGCATGTGCTCCATTTCAAATAACCACGACGTCGACAGGATATTAAATCCCAATCCTTCTTTTCTGGTTTCGTAAATTTTAGGTGATACTCAACAAAGTCGATGAACAGGTGTATTGGACGCCAAGTTAATATGAACAGGGTCTACTCTAAAAGCGTTACTTAGAGGTTTTAATGGGCTTTAAGATGAAATTACAATAGGCTTTGACCACTGAGTTATATTCGACAGCAAGTAGTAAATATTTAACAATTTAACAATTAATAATAATCGCTGGAATGTTGTGATTTCCTAGAGAGTTCGTGAGAATGGAACAAACGAGAAATAAACTACGAAGAAACTACGCCACCTGTGAGATACTATATGGAAATCCCGACTCACACACACTGAGGAAAACCTCTTCCTGTTTCCTTCGTCCCTTTATGGTTTCTAGAAGTCTGGAAATTGCAAAGCTCATTCATCAAGTGCTTTTCATTTTATTAGCAGCTACAAGGTAATCATAACGTTGTTTTTATAAAATGAATTACATATTCTTGACATTACTGACGAGACTTTTTGTTCCTTGTTTCACATTCTCATCATAAATGCTTCTCCTTTAACTTAGAAGCTGGAATCGAACGAACATTGAAATTTTTCAGACGCTTAATGTTCCCGCGGATGATGTCCTATTTTTCAGTCACTGGGAAAGGTTTATATGCACGGTTCCTTTGGTTGGAAACTATATGCTCGAGACTTATGAAATTTGTTTGTGAAGTTCGCGTTTTGAAATCAGTGTAATGCTATCTTTACATTTGTGCATTTATGTGTTAGAGGTGGTGCCAATGAAATCATACACAAGGAAAAGACGCCGAGTAAACGTATTCTGCCTGTCACTAGTCTAATGGAGAATTGGCGACATTGCAGTGTACTTTTGGCAACCCTGTGAACGGCGAGTTATTTCCTGGTTAGCACAGAATTAAGCTGATAAATTCACTTGATTTTTCATGTCATTTCCATTCAACAATCGGAGTGGTTTTCACTTAAGGTGTGAGATAAAATTAATTCATGTTTTTGAGTACAGGAAAGTGGTTTCACGCGAAATTGCAACCAGTCTCTTCTTTTACGTTTCACTTCATCTGGTCTACTAACTAGTCGCCCAGTAAGAAAGAACCTCATACTGTAAGTCTTCCCTAGACTTGATAGTCGCCTGAGATGCAACGGTGGTTGCAGCTCGTGGAGCCAGTCTCGTTCGTAGTAAATTTTTTAGCTGTTCTGTGATAGAGCTACAAGTATCGACATAGAAAATCAATAGGAAAATCTCAAGAAAACTTTTAATTCAAAAAAGTTAAGCTATTTCCAGTCCCAAATTTTCTTATATCTGGAAGAGTCTGAAATTGCTTAGGTAGTTTACTCAGTTCATGCCCACAGAAACAAACTGTTCCAAATGAAAGAAGTCGTAAAATGATGTTTTAAGTGCATTTTCGTCTAGAATGAATTTTTGTTGAAGATTGTTTGATTAGGAGCGGGAAAGGTAAATATTTGGAAGCAAGTGATCAGAAGAATAAGTCAGATAAGTATTTTAAAAACCGAGTCTTGGAGGGTTCTGTTTGTGAAATCAGAATCGTGTAGTAGCAATACGTTATGAAATTCTGTAGGTTATTTCATTTACAGTGCTACTGATCAATTCCATGCATATTGGCAACCCATACCAGCACAAGGGACGCACCTCGGGTGAGGTGTTTGCTACGTAAGTGCACATGCGGGGCTTAGTTGATCTACAGGAAACGGGTTGGAATCCTGTCTCTAACTTGAATTTTAATTGATGATAAGGGCTTTAATACAGGATGACAAAGACAACTGTAGCGATTAAAGTATTCTTATTCGTGTAACTGGGTATGTAGTGGACCCAAACGCTCGAGTTTGCGTCTACCAGCTGGCCTTTCAACACTTTTAAAAATGACAGCTTTCTTATGATTTTATCTGTACTGGTACCCTGCCTACATCTAAATAAACAGAACATTAATAAATAAAATGCCTTCTTCACTTGATAAAAAAAGTAAATAGTTCTTTCTTTCATGCCTTCATTGGCATCGACGTCATAAACCTTCTTCATTTTCATGCTGGTTTTCGTTTTTCTTAAAGTTCGTGTAATAATTTAAGATGAAATACTTAATTACAGAAGGGTTGAGATGCACACTAAATAATTTTTCTTTTCTTCGAAGTAATGTAAATCTTCAAGAAAAATAATCAAGAAAATAACACACTTCCATTTAATATAAACAAAGCTTTGTCTCTGATGACAATATAATTTAGTATCGTGTCCAGTTTCCATTCTCCTCTACAACTGCACTTAGCCGCCGGGAAACAGAGGTAACTAGTTTTCTTAAAAACCCATTATTCTGGGAAAGCTCTTCCCATGCATCCTGAACTGCTTCAGATAGCGCTGCCTTCGTTGCTGTCGTAGGTCTTCGGCTCCTAATAATCTTCTCCATCTCTGCCCACAAGTGCTCCATGGGATTGAGGTCAGCATCTTTGGGAGGCCAGTCCAACATACCAACGTCTCCGTTCACTCGAAACCACTGTTTCACACAATTTGCTGTGTAGACCGGGGAACGGTCATGTTGGAATATTATTCTGCCTTCCGGAAACGTCTCCCGAACAGAAGGAAGCATTATGTTATCCAGTATTTCACAGTTCCCACAGAATGCCGCAACCATTTGCCGACGTCCATCCCCAAACTGTGACAGCAGTTCGGCTACACCTTTGCTTCTGATGGACATATTTTCTGTCGAATCTCGCTCCAGTTGTGACGAAACACATGGACAGAACCGTTTGGTGCTGTGGAAAATACCTTCTCGTCAGTAAATATTACTTGCTTCCAGAATGAAATTGGTTTGCTTACGTATGCCAGTACGAAGTTTAATCTGGCAGTCTTATGTTCTTCTGTCAACATTTCCTTTATCGCCGATTTTCGTCCATATCTTCCTTCCTCGTTGAGACGACGGCGGATGGTCTATCTACTTACAGGTAGTTGTAGAACGTTCTTAATTTCGGTGCTGGTGCGGAATGGGTCTTCATCACTGCAGCGGAGTATATCATTGTCTTGCTCCTTTGTCGTATTGAGTGGACGTCCGGGCCGACGACGACTATTGACATGGCCTTCATCTGCCATCCTCTTCACCCACAGGTGTATCGTGGATTTGCTGTATCCTAGAGCACGGGAAATGGCCCTCTTCATAAAGTGCAAGAATGCGACATTTATCAAAGCTCTTGAGTTGTGGCATTTCGCAAGTAAACACCTATCGACAAGACAAGAGGAAGCGAAGTGGAGAACACTTTCTTTGCCTCAGAAGTCAAACTCATTCCCAACTACTTGATGTGAAAAAGCGTTCATAAACAAGTTGCTAGTAAGTATTATTACGAATATCGTGGAAATGAATTTTGTCTCTAAATTTCATACGTAGTAATACTGACAGTGTGTCTGAGATCAAAAGTAAAATTTAGATGCACATTGTGGTTAAGGTCGTTTTGTCCCGGCTATCGTATCTTCTTAAGAAAGTGTGTTACCTCACGTATGACATTATACCAGTGAGTAAGGCGAGCGTATTCGAATGGAAGCAGGGCGTAGTTAGTAAGACGGTAAGTTGGTAATCTGTCATAAATCGGTTGAAACAAATCGTTGTTAACTATTCTTTTTTGAAGAGTCAACGTAAATGTAGCTTTCGTAGTATTCATAACACATTATACATTTTTGCATACGCCTTTCGTTACTCGGTCGAGGAAGGCAAGGAAGAAAAAAATACACCTACGTTTGAGCATTAGCTCTGCCTTCGGTTGATAATCCTTTTGCATTTTTATCTGTATCGTACTTTATGGTCTTTATTTCAGCTGATGATTTCCATAGCTACAGAAGCACAACTTATGATACTTCTTACGGGAAAATACTTATGCTATCAGGCGAAAAGATTAATATGGACCAGATCTCATCCTACCCTGACAACGAGCTTTTCTTATCTAGGAAATTTGTGAAAGATGATATGTCGGGCCAGGTGGTCTCGGGGTAAAGCGGTCGACAGGAAACCGAAGGGTCGCGACTTCGATACCCGGTCGGACCTTGGATTTTTTTAAGTCTCCGTATTAATGCGGCCATCACCTCTCAACGATGAGAGGAGTCACCAGAAACGACACGTGGTTCGGATTCCACGATAAGCTGTAGGTCCACTTTCACCGGGTGGATAACTGGGGTAGGCCAGGGACACGCAAGTCGCAGAAGTGGCGTCGAATCGAAAGACATGCACCAGGCCAATGAGCGACACGAAATTTTAGCACGTTTTAAGAGGAAATGAAATTCCTTCACAAAATTTCTTAACAGCGTGAACTAGTCGTTTGTGAATCAATTATCGGGTTTATTTCTCTGGTTAGAAAGTAAATCTACCAGGAGTTAAGGCCGAGAGAAAAGTCTCGTACTGGAAAGTCAGGCAATTTTATTTCAGTGAGTACAAAAATCAAGTAAAACAATGAAGTTGCAGTTTAGGTCAAGCATATACAGAAATGTAAGCCACAGTACAAGTAAATTCTCGAATCCATATGCATTGCATACACGCGCAGTAAGTGTTGTAGTGTTATGGAGCCAAATAATCAAATCCCGTATTTCCCGGTAAGAAAGAGCAGAGGTTAATAGTCTTCACTACATCATACTGCTTCAGCTGACGCGACTGACAAGGAGAGGGTCTGACGTGTATATTTTTAACTGGCACGATCATGTCTACTTCACCGCTGGTAACACCAAGTGAAGATCGTGAAGTTGCACCGTAATTAACAATCCGTATTAAACCGAATTATTTCGCTATCAACTCGCACAGAGCCGATTTATCGTTGCCAGTAACAGGCAGAATACACGGCAATCAGTAACTCTGTCGCTAGAAAGCTTTTCTTATATTACAAAACTTTATTTTACAAACCAATGGTCCTTTAAGATCACGTGTCTCGTATTGAATTTAACTTGAGACGTTAAAAATTATGGTGCTGGAGTGCGATTCTAATTCGGATCTCCTCTTTTTCGCACTCGACCCTCTCGGAATCATATAGTTGAATCATTTCGTTGCTTTCTCCGAACCTGCCGACTCCTCTAGGTCTCCACGAAAGGCACGTATATGGATTCGAATCCAGGTCCAGCACAAAATATTCATCATTTCATTTGACGCCCTGGACTACTAGTAAAAAATTATATTGAATGTGCATTATGAACGCGAACTAGGCTGTTGCGGTGGTCTTGGGGTAAAGCGCTTGAATGGTAACTGAAGGGTCGTGGGTTCGAATCCTAGTCAGATCACCAATTTTTTTCAATCTGTGTTTTAACCCAGCATTCACGTCTCAACAATGTGAGGAGTCGTCATAAACTACTCGTGGTTTGGATTCCACGTTAAACTGTAGGTCGCCTTTACCGATTGGATAATTGGGGCAGGTTAGGGACATGCAAGTCTCTGAAGTGGCGCACAGTTGAATGACTTACACCAGGACACTGAGCCACACAAAATTATTATTATTATTATAACAACGATAGGTGCCGTTGTTAGTTGTCAGACACGCACGCATCGTCATTCCTGTTAACATTTGAGATTGAACGTCCATTCGTGCTTAGGAAGGAAATCGGTAGGTTAGGGGTTCGATTCCCGGTGACGCATTACGTAATTATATCCAGATTACAGATTCAAACACCCCGCTACTGGTGAAATAATTCGACTACTAACATGTGACTACAGTTAGTTACCTTCCATTTAGATACCGGGTATGTAACTCAAAATCCAATGTTTGTAAATCTATGGGACCAAACTATTGTGGTCATCAGTCCCTAGGCTTAGAACTAGTTAAACTAATCTAAGGACAACACACACACCCCTGACCGAGGAAGGACTCGAACCTCCGACAGGAGCAGCCTCGTATGTCAGTCCCACACCGAACTGAGTCTGGGCACTTGTGATAGGGACATAACGGTGATTATTAAGTTCCTGGTTCAGTAAAAAATAAATAAATAATTTAAAATATTTTAACAATTGGCATTTTATATGATTTGATTTGCGCGTTCTGATATTTGTGAGGAAATATCCAATATTTCACACATCATTATGCTTCGTCAGCTGTGACAATCTTAGGCATAATCAAGTATCTATAAGACATGAATGGATTGCTTAGTTAGCTACGGCTACAAGTGGTTGGTTTGATTCCAGAACAAGGTGTTTGTCATATAAATTCAAGTTCAAAGATGTGTACAAATATTTGTTCAGGTATGAATACGGAGAAAATGTTGGTGATACGCAGTTAATATTGAAGTTTCCATAGAGCGTTTGCTGCTGTTAATTGAGTTTTTATTATCTGGTTAGTTCAACAATCGGTTAATAAAAATCCGCTCGCCAGTGGAACGACGTTTCGCAATGGTGAGAACACGATTTAGAGAACAAAAGTACTTCGAATTTCTACAGGAATTTAGGATTTCCGATACTATAGTAAAATCTGTTGTTTGTAACAATATTAAATGTTGTTTAAAGATTAATTAATGTTTTATGTGACGGAGTTTGTTATATGAGACTGTAATATGTTTGACAATATTTAAGATATGTCATTGTAATAAATTGGATTTAATAAACGTTAAGAACTTAATAACGTATTTCCTTTTATTTGCAAAATCGTGATGTTAATTTACATCTGGAATGATTGCCATAAAGCGCAGTTGTCTGTAGTGGCTCCATTTTGAATAGTCGACCGACTATACCGCGGAGCGAGCAGAGCACCCGCAAGACATGTACGTTAGTTGGGTTGCATGCACATCAGGCGAAACGCAATTCAGGTCGTTCGGATATTTTTGCGCATGGTAGTACATATTTAACGACCAACCGAAATTATCTTGCGATTTTCTCATTAAGGCTTGAGAAGTACGCGCTACTGCTTACACATTTTGTTGTCCCCATGGAGTACTACGAGTGTACGAAGTTTGCATTAAATCCTCGTTCCAAACGTCGTGGCCTCCCCTTGTTTGGGCAGCGCGAGCTTTTGTATTTACTACTTAATTATTTTCCTTGACTAATGTCTCAAGTAGGGAATTGACACCATTTACGCTGCAGGGCTGTCCATAAAACTATAATAGTACGATGGGGTGAGATCTCTTCTGAACGACACGTTGCGAGGAATCCCAGATATGCTCACTACATCAAATGTTCAAATGTTTGTTAAGCTTAAGGGACTTAACTGCGGGGTCATCAGCCCCCGCTCACTAGTGTTCATGTCTGCGAAATCTGGTGACAAGTGGAGGTGTTTAAGCTCATAACAGTGTTTCTGAAGCCACTATGTAGCAATCCTAGACGTGAGGGGTGTCGTATTGTCCCGCTGAAATTGCCCAAGTCCGTCGGAATGCATGGACATGAATGGATGCAGGTGAGCAGCATACGTATGCGTCACCTGTCAGAGTCGTAACTAAACGTGTCAGGGGCCCCACATCACTCAAACTGCACACGCGCCACACCATTACGAAGCCTTCACCAGCTTGAAAAGTCTCTTGCTGACATGCAAGATCCATGGATTCGTGAGGTTGTCTCCATACCCGTGCACGTCCATCCGCTCAATACAATTGTAAAAACCTCCAGTGTTTTTAAAACAGAATACATTTTTAACTATGTATATAATTATATTTTATAACGGTTTTTTATGGTTTCTACAGTATAACACATTAATTGGTTCGCACGTTTAATATTCAAACAAAACTGAAAATACTATTATGTACTCATTTTTTGCAAGTTGAGTTAAGACCATATTTTCTTCATCTCACTGCCCCCCCCCCCCCTCGAACATCTTGCTTCTTTCCTCTCTTCGCCGTGTCAGTAGGCAGGCATAAATTACTTGCCACAAGCAATTGTCTGAGTATTATAGTGAATGGATGGTACAACTTCAAGGGCTATCATGGGAGTGTCATTTCCAGTGTATCAACGAACAGTGCAAACAATTCTATCCATCCTCCCTTGTTCAGGTCATGTTGCTTGGGCATGTACCTGGTGAGGCCTTACGCCAGGACTTATTGAAACTGAAGAAAACAGCAATAGATATCTTAGGGCAACCATACGAGAATTTGAACAGTCATTAAATGACTTGGCCTTAATTCTTTGCTCAACCACATCTTTTCTTACCTGGCAGGCCTACAAACATAAGGAGCAACCTTCCTGCAGTCAATGCTTTATCGATAGACAGAATATGCAATACGTGGAAAGACGATTGGACTTCGTCTGCCTGCTACCAGCATGTCTGTATATTGGACTTACATAGAACCTTTGGAGCGGCCATTGCCTCACAATGAGCGTGAATTCTCAGAAATTGCTTTTATTGAAGCAGTGCTCCGAAGTTGTTATAATAATCTCATAACATTTATGGATTGTTTTCAGAATAAGGTCAAACCTTATGAGGTTACCGCATTCGTGGCTCACATACACATCACTTCTTCCCCAGGAGGCTCAAATCTTCCAGGTATCACAAGGACGTGTTCAATGTGTTCGACTTTAAATACATAACGCTGAACTCAGAGTACACAGAACTGGGCACCAGCGTTTATCGCCTGTATGTAGGCTAACACCCACAGGAGTCAAGATATTCGAAAGAAACAAGAGCGGAAAAATATTTGCAAAGACTAATCTTAAAAATGCAGCCACCTGCGGATGCTGCCTTCAGAGAAGTGATAGTCATTAACACACCCTTTGGATTAATACAGTAAATTCGGCTGCCTTTTGGTGCGGCCATTTTAGAACTATACCTCGAGGAATCGTTGTACGACGTTCTGAACACTGTTAACTGTCACTATCCGCGGTGGAGTAGCCGAACGGTCTATAAGACGCCTCGCTGCGGAGCGCGCGGTTGCTCGCCGTCGGAGGTTCGAGTCCTCCGTGGGGCATGGGTGTTTGTGTTGTCCTGAGGTTGGTTTAACTTAGTTTAAGAAATGTGTAAGCCTAGGGACTAATAACCAACGCAATTATGTCCCATAGATTTACAAACTTTTTTTAACTATCACTATAACATCCTAGTAGCTGGAAAAGATACATCTGTAACATGGACATTAAGAGAGCCTATGATTCGTTTTCCAGAACGTGAATCTTCATCGTAACCTGGAAAATATGAATTTTTTCAGTTGGAATATCTCGGGCATATTATTATTTCTCTGTGGATTGATCCGACACCACAGAACACAGCTACAATAAAGAAAATAGTAGTCCCTCAAGACAATTCGCAGTTAAAATTTGTGGTAGGACAAATAAACTGCAAAGGGGTGACAAAAATAATGGGACAGAGAGATGTATGGGTACATGGATTGGAAGTATCGCTTACGCAGGGTATCAGGGGACGATGCATTGCCGGCCGCGGTGGCCGAGGTCAGTCGGCCGGCTGGGGCCGTGGCGAGCGGACGCGGCGGTGTTTACGTCCCTGCTGCTGTCGTCTGAGCGCTGTTTCCGGGTGAGTTGACGCTCTCGTAGCGGCCGCAATAACGTGTTATTGTGTGAATTATGACTAGAACACGAACATGACTGAAGTACCAAGAAGAGATACTTTGAAGTTTGTATTTGATTGCAACTATGCACGACCGAAGTCTTATGAAATTGAATCATGGATTGAGGAATCACTGAAACGTTCCTTTGGCGATATTATCGGTGTCCATCTCTCAATAGTTAGCAGTACTGTGTATATTAAGTTCAAAAGCCCGGAAATTTGTGACGAAATTGTGCAGTCCCGTGCTGGTAATCTTAAATTCAAGCACTGTGATGGGAACGTTGGTGAAGTTAAAGTGACGCACGCAGGGTTTGGTATTCGGACAGTCCGAATTTTCGAACTACCATTTGAAGTTCCTGCAGAAGAAATTAATGCTGCTTTGGCGAAATATGGAAAGGTCATCAGCAATGTTCCTGAAAAATGGATGTCGTTTAAAGTACCTGTTTTAAACGGTGTTCGGCAGGTGAAGATAGAATTAAAGACACATATCCCACAATATATTTCGATCTGTGGCTATAGGGCGATTATCATGTACGACGGTCAACCGCGTACTTGCTCTGGTTGCGGTTCAACTGGTCATGTTCGAGCCCAATGTATTCAAAGAAGGGTGACACAGGTACCTACAGGAGAAACAGAGCCAGCTGACAGGATGACGACCTTCCCGATCTCTTACGTGGCTGCGGCCCGATTGCGCACGAACACGCCGGAGCACCCTCATTTCAGTGAATCGTCCGGTACTACAGAAGCTGTACAAGAGACGTCTATGGAAATTCCCAACCAAGATAATTCTACCGAAGATGTGTCAATGGAACATGATCAACCGGAGGGTACGAGCTCGGCCAGCCTCCAATACGGTGCTCCAGCCCAAGAAGACGGAAAGCGTTCGAGTCCCAGCAGCGAACTGGAATCCAACCCAGTGGTAAACGAAGAACGAACTCCGGGAAAGGAAACCTGTTGCTCAAAAAATCAAACAGCAGTCTCTCTCAAGAAACACAAAAAACGAAGAATAGCCCATCAAGACACAGAGAAGACAGTGCCAATATTGCCCGAGAAACTGATGGAAATTGGTCTCACTTTACCTGACACCACATCAGCAAATTCCGATCCGAAGCAGCAGAATGGTAGCAACCGGGTGTCGGAAATCTCCCCACCTAATATCAAGCCGGGGGACCATGAAACTGTGGAAGACCCACCGGGATTACAACCCGTCGGTAGGGAGAGGCCAAGTCTACCGGAAAACGGCGCACAAAGTAAGACTGCCTCAGACCGTATACTGAACTGGGCAGATGACGGGGAAGATGTGGCAATGGAGCAAGAAACGGGTAGAGCTGGCCCACCAACAGACGATGTATCAGAAACAACAGGAGAAGAATTATACGACCTGCCTCTCCAGTCCCGTCGGATGATACAGAGTACCGTTTCTAACAACCATTAATGCTTTTAACGACATCGTACCTCTGCGCCCTGGTTGGAGAGTGTGATTCTACCACTGAATGCCTGCGTTTCAGGATTACAAGGTAGCCACCGTAAATATAAACAAGATCGTCTCACAACAGAAGATACACAGTCTTCGTGATTATTTATACAGCTGTGATGCTGATATCGCTCTGCTGCAAGAGGTAGACAGCGAATTTCACCCAGATATTCCGGGATACGAAGTACTCAGAAACACCACCCCAGGTAGTACTTCGGGTACTGCTCTCCTAACCAAAGAGGGTGTGATTGTATCGGATGTCGAGCGATTGGAAAATGGCAGAGGGATATCGTGTCTCATTAATGGAGTTAGATTCATAAATATATATGCCCCTTCCGGGAACCAAAATAGAACAAGTAGAGCCCAGTTCTTTGCCAGTGATTTATTGTATCTCCTCCGGCGAAATCGGGAGGACGTTGTAGTCGGAGGCGACTTTAATTGTGTCTTGAAGCACAAGGACCAATGGCCGAACTTTAATGGATGTCCAACTCTTGCAGAAATGGTACACCAATTAGAACTAGAGGATACTTGGGAAATAATAAACGGCGACCAACGGTGTTTTACGTATCATACTGCGACAACTGCCAGTCGCCTGGATAGAATTTACGTCAGTAAAACCTTGCGGGAGACAGTATCTGCAACGGAAACGTGGCCCCTGTACTTTTCAGATCATTCGGCGTACCACTGCACCATTCGCATGACACGGCAGAAAACGTTCCGTGGCAGAACAGGATGGAAGTTAAACGTCGATATTCTCAAGGAGCAAGAGTTGAGAGAACGGATGGAAGAGGCCTGGCATACCTGTTTACGCCGACAACACACGTTCCCATCGATACTTCTGTGGTGGTGCCACTGCGCAAAACCTAAATTAATCAGCGTTTTGAAGGCGTATAGTTATGAGAGGAACCGACTACAGAAAGAAACTTTCGAGTTTTACTTTCGATGTCTTCGTGAACTGTATTCTGATATACCTATCACGCCGGAGAAGTTCATCCAAATTAAAAGGATTAAAGCAAAGTTATCCCTTCTGAAACGAAAACAAATGGAAGGAATTAAAATCCGTTCCAGAGATGATAATTGCACCTCCGATGAACATACGTCACCCTTCCACCTCGGGAGAGAGAAGCGTCGCGCAAGACAAAAACTTATCACTCGTCTAAAGAAAGAAGACGGTAACTTCGCGACGACTCAGGCTGAAATAAAAGAGTATATAACGGATTACTACCAGCGACTGTACACAGCAGAGCTGGAGGATGACGACGCAATACGTACAATGAAAAGTTATCTTACAATGACACTTGCAGAGACCGACAGGGAATCATTAAGGTATGACATCGCCGCGGACGAGGTACAGGAGGCACTGAAAGAGGCTCAGCCTAATAAATCGCCCGGAAATGATGGACTACCAATAGAATTTTACAAACAGTTTTGGTATCTAATGGACCGATGCTTTGTAAGCATGTGTAATGAAATCAAAGCGGGTCAGCAACTACCAGCAGGCTTCAATGACAGTATAATAGTACTGGTTCCGAAAGAACACCCACATGAAGATATCAATAAATTCCGTCCCATCTCTCTCCTGAACTCTGATTATAAGATTGTAGCCCGTGTCATAGCAGCTAGAATTAAAAATGTTCTAGAAAACATCATACATAATAGCCAGACAGCAGCAGTACCGGGACGCACTATTTTCAAGAGTCTAGCAGATTGTAGGGAGATCATATCTTTCAGTGCCTTAACACGCCCTCAGGCAGCAATTTTAGCTTTAGACCAATGTAAGGCTTTTGACAGGGTTTCACATCGCTACCTGTTCGACATCATGAATCATCTCGGATTTGGTGTACCTTTTATTACGATAATTCAAAATATGTACACTTCTGCCAGCTCCAAAATCATCGTCAATGGTAAGTTCACCCGTCAGATCCCTATCCAAAGGTCAGTCAGACAGGGGTGTCCTATGTCTATGCCCCTATACGTTATAGCAATTGAGCCTTTGGTTAGAATGCTTAATTGCACGCTTCATGGTCTAACCCTCTATTCTACGACAATAAAATGAATGGCATTCGCGGACGATGTGGGTGTCATTGTACGCTCGGAGCAGGACCTTCGAGACGTTACCACTAATATGGCTGAATATGAACGAGCATCGGGTTCTACACTAAACTACAGGAAAACTCGTCTCATGCCGATAGGGAGTGGATTTCGCACAGATGCCAATTGCCCATACAGGGTGTGTGATACCATGAAGGTGCTCGGGATAAAGATGAGCAGTTGTCCTCTAAAAACAACTGCAGGCAACTGGAAGGACCTTCTGGCCATGACGAGAGGCTACTTACAATACAACAAAGGACGTGAACAGGACTTGGCGCAGAAAGTACACTTCGTCAACACCAGAATCCTCTCGAAACTATGGTACGTTGGACAGATAATACCTGTGGTAGACAGTGTTGCCAGGAAAATTATGTCGGCAATAGGTTGGTATATTTGGAGGGGAGATATATTCAAGGTGGGGATCAATGTCGTTACCCTTCCACCAGAAAAAGGAGGCCTTGGTCTCAACGATGTTTCATCTAAATGCAAGGCACTTCTGATAAGGCGCATTATTCAGCTGTGCCACAAATATCCGGATAGTGCGCTAAGTATGGCCATAAGGATATATAAGCCTCAGAGTATGCAAGTACCAATCCACCTTGGCGACACGCATTACAAGGTGAACCACATTAGGATGTTTCTATTAGAAATTAGCTACCTCCGAATGAAATCGAGTGCCCCTCTACATGAACTTACCACCGCTCAACTGTACCGCCTTATGAACGACAGTGGAAGGGTGAACCGAATGGAATTAAAATACGCCGATAAGGATTGGACTGTTATATGGAAAAACATCAACAACAAAGTGCTCGATACGGATATAAGATCAACCTGGTACAAAATAGTGAATGAGACGATACCAACAAGAGAGAAACTTCACAAAATACATTTGTCCGTCACTGACGAATGCAGGGAGTGCCATCTCATCGACACCTTGCAACACAGATTTGTCTGTGGAGAAAATAAACATATATGGGAATGGTGCAGGAAAATCCTGGCTTCAATTTGCAGAACAGCACCGCAACACATCTCTCTCATGTCGGTACTGAAACCTGACGGCAATTACTACCCAATCAGCAAGAAAAACATGTGGACCTGGTTAGTAGGGCATACACTATACTACATAATCAGTGCACAAGACAAGGCCTCATACTCAGGCTATAGAGTGTACCTCGCCACAAGAGCCCAACTCTTGGAGAAGGGTGCTAACTACAGGAAAAGATTTGCAAATTACATCACGGCACTACAAATAACGAGGATCTGAAGGAAAAAAAGAACAAACAGGAAAAAAAAGAAGACACGAACAAAGGACAAAGAAAGACGAATGTGGAAATAAAGGGACGTGTGGCATCCAGTATTCAAGGTTTGCCACCGTTTATCTATTACTGCTCATTTAGATCATTTTTCTTCAATTCCTTAAGAAGATGGTTTATTTCACCTTGGCTAACCTCAACGTAGAGGGGTTGAGTTACCTTTCTTTTATATTTTCCTTTTTATTTTCAAAAGACTTTCATCTCCAGTACTTAGGGAAAGACAAAGGAACTTCATATCCCTGCAAATCGCCAGGACATGCGCGACCTTCGGTGACTGACCGCACTCAGGGCTAAGAGATGACAAGTTTAGAGAATGCACGATGAAAATGGGTAACCAGGAAAAGGAGACCAGGCATACTGCTTGGGGAAACATAATAAAGCACATATCGAGAAGACGAGCCTTGAGTGCTGTCGATATGCTGAGGTTGAAGTATGGAGAAAATAAAAAGAACACACACTAAATCAGTGACTTAAGGTACTGCGGTACTGCGGGACAACGTTTCCAAGTTTCTTTCCCGAAGAAATTGTAAGTTTCCTTTGTTAATGTCAGTTTCTATGCAGTGACTTCACTGACGGAAAAAGATTATGCACCTTCTTTTGTAGAGAGCTACGATATTATTTTATATAGAGGAAATAAATTATTTTAAAGGCGAAGAAGCCGGGCCGAGAAGGCAAAATTTGGCGAGCGTAAGGATGGGTTGAAGGGGAGGAAGGAGACCCAAAAAAAAAAAAAAAAAAAAAAAAAAAGTGGTGTTGGGGTCAGCGCAACTGCCTAGAAATCAGAAGACCCGGGTTCGAATCCCGGCTGGAAAAAAAAAAAAAAAAAAAAAAAAAAAAGGTGACTGAGGTGCTCCAGTCACGGTCAGCCCGGCCACTATGGTCGGGGGTTCGAATCCCCCCTCGGGCATGGATATTTGTGCCGTCCTAGTTCGTAAGTAATTTGTAAGTTTAGGGACTGATGACCCCGTAGTTAAGTCCCATAAGCTTAACAAACATTTGAACATTTTTTTGACGGTGCATTGGAAGAGCTGTCATATGTACTCGGATGATTCATGTAAAAATGCTTCCGACCCGATTAAACCGCACGACGGGAATTATTGACATTGAACGCGGAATGGTAGTAGGAGCTAGGTGAACGGAGCAACACGAATGGGACATTCCATTTCATAAACGTTAGGGAATTCAATATTTCGAAATCCACAGTTTCAAGTGTGTGCTGAGATTACCAGACTTTACCTCTCACCACGGATAACTCAGTGGCTGACAGCATTATAATGAGCGAGAGCAGCGGCGTTTGCGTCAGTGCTAACAGACAAGCACCTCTGTGTGAAATAACCGCAGATCAATGTGGGAAGTACGACGGAAATATCCGTTAGGACAATGCAGCGCTATTTAGCTTTAATGAGCTATGGCAACAGATGACCGCCTCGAGTGCCTTTGCTAACAGTATTGCATCGCCTGTAGCGCCTCTCCTAGCTCGTAGTGCTACACAACCTGAAAACCGTGGCTTAGTGAAATGAGTCCCGGTGTCAGTTAGTAAGTGCTAATGGTAGGGTTCGACTATGGCATAGACGCCACGAAACCATGAACCAAAGTTGTCAAAAAGGTGATGTGAAAGATAGTGGTGGTTCCCCAATGGTTTCTAAGATGGAATGTCCTGCATCCTCTGGTCCAACTGAACGGATCATTTACTGGTTATTTTCGGCTACTTAGAGAACATCTGCAGTCATTCATGTACTCAATGTTCCCAACCCGACGATAAAATTTTTACTGGTGACAATGCGCCATGTCACCATGCCGCAATTGTTGGCAAACGGTTTGAAGAACATTCTAGACAAGTCCAATGGATGATTTTGCCACCCAGATCACATGACATGAGTCCCATCGAACATATGTGGAAAATAATCGAGAAGTCATTTTGCGCACAGAATCCTACACTGGCTACACTTTCACAATTATGGACTGCTGTAAAGGCAACACGGCCTAATATTCCTACAGGGGAATTCCAACGACTTGTTGAGTCCATGCTGCTAGACGGTCCATAGAGCGGCCTCTGTTGACCGGCAACCCTCATGACGCAGTGGTGTGTCGGGAAACATATTCAAGAGGCGAACGCCCTGCTCTGTAACCCAGCAACCCAGTAATGTGCCCCGGTATACTGGAAGTACGCATCAACACAAAGAAGCCTAAAACGCACCGCGACCGGCACCGACAGAGAGCGCTGACAGACCGAGCTCTGCCATAACGTATCCGTACACTCATTGACGATTGCCCGTAGCCTGCTATATCTAGACCCACAGCCGGCTGCGAGGTCAGTTTGTCTTCCGCCTAATCCAACAACGAGATTTAACAAGAAGACGTACCTTTGAATCTTCCACCGAGAAAATTCGTCTTCACCACACCGCCACACCGAGGCCTTCTTACCTGGTTCGTTGTTCGCCTGCGACTTCGCTACAGACTTGGTATCTAACTTCCACAATGTGACACTCGTATGGTTCCTATGACCTCTCCAAGGACTGTTTTGCAAAGACTTCTTCTGTGCCTGGTCAAGACTGTTTCGCATGGACTTTAATCGTCTTATTTAGTGTTCTTTAATTCGCCTTGTTCTGAAGTAATTACGTGATTTGAAAGTGTGCTGTGAAATTATACCAAGAACTGTCTGAATAAATTGTGTTCCAAAAACTGTTGTGTTCGTCAGCCAGAACATATGCTGTGTCGGGTTGCTGTACTTCATCAGACAAAAGGAGGTCCGACACAATATTAGGAGGTATCCTATGACTTTTGTCACCTCAGTGTATTAATCTCGCTTCATTCCAGATGCGGCAGCGCTCGCAGAGCCTCTCCATCTCCTCCTGAGAAATATCACACCTTAGAAGTGGATCTCACAATGTGATTAAACGTTTAGAAAACAGGCTCTGCTCTGACTCACATATCTCACTGCTACAACCCAGGGCTGACTCTTCTCCAACCAACAGATGCGTCGGATTATACTATTTTATCTTGAGGGCTTTCTGTAATCAATAGTTAAATATGACAGCCCAGAGTTCACTTCGGCTGAATTCTCCAACTGCGCCACTAACGGTACCGCTCTTCTCGAACTGGTACCATTTCATCCTTCCTTAATGATTTGTTCAAATATTCAAATGTTTGTAAATCTAAGGGACTTAACTACGTCAGTTATCAGTCACTAGGCTTACAAACTACGTAAACTAACTTGAAGTAACTTACGCTAAGGACAACAAAAACACCAATGCCCGATGGAGGACTCGAACCTCTGACGGCGAGCAACCGCGCGCTCCGTAGCAAGGCGCCTTAGAACGCTCGACCACTCCACCGCGGCTAAAGATTTGTGGGTACCTTCAAAAATCAGATGATTAAACATTACCAACATCACCCCTCTTCCTTCTGTCCTGCCGAGCTACTGTTCAAGACGTTATATCGCCTGCTGAAATACTCCATGACCATCCACATCCATACCAATTATCGATCATCCACCCCTCAGCAGGCAATCCACCCTGTCGACTACTCTATTGTCGTAGGAATACAGGATCCCGTGTTGACAATGACATTTATGAGAGAACGGCCACACATCACACAAGCCTCCATCACGACGCTTCTAGGACGGGCCGTGGTCGAAGCTGAGCTCCAGAACAGTCCTGATACCACCAACACATCAACCAAGTTTCATGACGGTGGTGTCCTTACTTCCTGAACAGAGGCTTATAGTATTCTGCTCCAACCAGACACCATGAAGTCGAATTTTCAACTTCCAGAAGCTACACTGCTGCTATCAGCTTGTGGGGACAGCAAGTGCCCTCATGACTCTTGTTAATGAGCATCCCACTCGCCACCTACGGAATTGGATCAGCGACCTTATTCCCCTCTCCCCTGAAGAGACAGCAGCCACGGACATCAAAGAATCAGAAGACTGCCTCCTTCTCGTATTCTCCATCCGGGAAGGAGGGGGGGGGGGCGTAGAGAGGATTGCTGTGGCGACAAGGCTCAAGGTGCCAACAGCAGCTCAGCAAAACCTAAAGTACATAACGGCAGTGGTATTCCAATCAGAGTGATGCCGAAGTTCAAACCGGCCAGCTTAGCAGCAGATCAACAGAGAGCACCATAGTAGCCAGACCAGTAGCCACTACAAGACATGCGCGCAGGCGAACTGTTTCAAAAGCGCCATACACAAGTACCGACCAACCGACACACGCACTACCAATTTCAATCCCCACATGAAATTTTGGTCAGAGTGCCTAAGGATATCCAATTTATGTCTGTGGGCGCGTGTGCAAGGCCCTCTCCTTCCGTCAAAACTAACTTCAAGACAATCAGACTTAATTGTACAAATTCGAAATAATCAAACATGTCCGCTGCCACAGGGCACTAAAATAAATTCAATTGCAAGGTTAAAAATCTGCGCTGGCTTGGGATTCAAACACGGATTTCTCACTTCGGCCCCGTGGTTGCCTAAACCAACATACACTACGTCTACAGGGTGTTTCCATAAGAACGTGCAAAAATTTTACAGGACACAGAGAATGTTCCACAAAACAATTTGAGGTTCAGAACCTGAAGTCGGAGAAGCCAGCTTAAGGAGATAATGGGGATACGATCGCGTTACTGCGTACTTTTTTATTTACATCAGTTACTGTTAACTGCAAACACGATCATTAACACAATGATTTGCACTGTGTCCAGAATGAAACTTTCACTCTGCAGCGGAATGTGCACTGAAATGAAACTTCCTGGTAGATTAAAATTGTATGGCGGAACCGGGATTCGAACCTGGAATGTTTGCCTTTCGCGGGCAAGCGCTCTACCGTCTGAGCTATCCCGGCATACGTCACGGTCCGTCCTCACAACTTTACTTCTGCCGGTACCTCGCCTCCTACTTTCCAAACTTCAAAGAAGTTCTCCTGCGAAACTTGCTGGAATAGCACTCTGGAAGAGAGGATATGGTGGAGACATGGCTTAGCCCCGTTGCCCGCGAAAGGTAAAGGTTCCAGGTTCGAATATCAGTTCCGCCGCACAATTTTAATCCACCAGGAAGTTTCATATCACGCATACCTTGCTGCAGAGTGAAAGTTTCATTCTTAAAACATCCCTTAGCTCGTGGAACTGACTTCGGTATAGTTTCTTCTGTTATGCAGTTTCTTTTATAAGCAACTAGCTGAAAACCCGGCGTTACCCGGGTATTTATTTATTTATTCGAACCTTGAGTTAGTACTTTTCCTATCCACTCTCTGTCCATCTCCTTTTTTCTAAAAGCCTGTTACATTTATCACAGAACATATAAAAAATCATAGGTAAAAATGCACTCGTTTGGAAGAATCCAATCACGAAATTCAACAATAATGATTGTAATAATATCACAGATGGATCACTTGATGTAATGCGCGAAACGTCAAATCGATTTTTTTTAAAGAGATGTATTAAAAGAAATTTCTTTCTTTGTGCTTTATTTATTTATTCTTATATTTCGTTATTCGTATGCTTATCCTTAGAGAGAAAGAGCTGAAGACATTGTAGCACGCATAGACCAAAGATATGGTCTGTGGCATCACGTTTCGCTGTACATAACCTCCTTGCTATAGAGTCGCAAACGTCATCGCTGGCCTTCAGTCCGATTTTTTTAATAATTTGACGACTTTCAACCACCATATCTTCCACCCCTTTATAGCTGTCGGCATGGAACTGGTATGGTGTACAACGGGAGACTTCGGGCAACAATTACCTACACCATTCGTTTGCGTTCTATAGTTTTCGCTGCAGAGCGAAATATTAACACACACACGCGTAGAATTTTATATACACCGATAACTTTCCTACTCAATATACTCCACTCTTTTATCATTATCAACCCTCAGGCAACAATGCAACCAATAAAACCAGTTTCAAAGAGTAAATATAATTTTCAAAGAATCATTATTGTTCCGCATTTCGCGTTATATTCTTCAAATTACTAAATATCTATCAGATCGCTCTAAAACCGTGCCTAAAACCATCCTCAGGTATAGATTAGTAACTGTACAAATATTAAGTCCCTGCGTTTTGTCGTTCAGACGTGATAAACGTACACCGAACAGACATTCACATTTATAGATATAGATTAGCCACCAGTTCTTGAAATCCAAGACATCCTCTGTTTTCACTTCACATTTCACAGATGTGCCAGTTTCTATGATCAGTTTGGTTATCTCATTCACACAATATAGTCGATCATGCCTTCTAAGGGTGTGTTTGGTTGTAGCAAAATCCCTCTCACAGGGCAGAAAAGAATGACCTCTCAATGGAAAGAATTGCTCGGTTTTTTTAATAAATCGGCCAGTGTCTGTTAAAAATAGAAGCAGCCTTACTAAAGTATGATTCTTATTCTGCCCTACACAGTTATCGAAATACAAATGCAGCTCTGTAATTTCAGCAGGAATGTCCTACAGGTAATTTTACAAGAAAGAACATACCTCATTGCATCTTTTCCTGGCAATTCCTTCGTGATAAATGTCTATTTTAGCTTTATTATTCTCAATATCATGAATGTGAAACACATAGTAGTCAGCTGGCGCAAGTAAAAAGTTTCCTGGACAGGAATCACTGGTAACTGAATGTCCTGCATAAAATCTATTGCCAGAAATAATACGTGGTGTTTATCATTCATTTCAATTTCCGTTTCATGGTTATTACAGAATTTTTTAGCCCGTCCCTTGTGCACCATCAACTCAGCCATAGCACACCGTTTTACCGCATCATTAATATGGGGATTTCGAATCTCAACTTTTAATTCTTCACACAAGCAACATGCATCTACCTGAGGTCGCTCAAATGACAGGGAGTAGTTTTCACTGAAAAACAAAGCAAACGTCTGGTAGCTACATTTAACGTCAGTATGTTTCTCCTTGAACATTTTATATATCAACTTAATATTGAGTCTTGTGTCTAAATAATTAGTTGTTCTCCCAGAGTAGTGGCTTCCTCTTACTGGGTTGCTATTAATGTGTTCTCTCATGAGTTGTCTGACTTCGGCTAACAAAGCGTTTACACTGGGAGTTTTCTCTCTTTTATCATGTTGACTTTGCTCTAATATAGACTGCTTTCTTAATCGTTTCACTGTCACTTAAAGCTAGAAAAGCCAGAAATTCTTTGTAACATACCTTCCTTTTTGTGTTACCCACAATTACATGGTAAGAAAATACTTTGTCGAATTGAATTATCTTTTCTAGGTCGACGTCGCTGGACGTTATGAATGTCCGTAAGTGACTGAATATAAACATCTTGTTCATCTTTAGAAGGGAAGTTATGAAGCCGTACTCAAATAGATTCCTTTTCACTTGCACTGATGTCTTGGAAGCACTTGACCCTCTTGCATCTGAAAAAATAAAAGAATCCTATATAGAAACATATTCTCAATTGACTGCCATACTAGCAGAGGCGATGCCAAAATATGCGCCGTGAACAAGAGCAGCGTCATGGACGACCCAAAATGAAGTTTAGCCCAAACACTAGTAAGTGTTCAAAAAAAGTCAGTAACATCCAATATAATTAAAAATTATCTGCAGTCACATCCTGTAATTTTAGCTGGTATGCGTCGTCGTTTTATAGTTAATATATTCCTGGTCTTTCAGTTTTGCTATTTTTTAAATATTCCTCTTTCATGTTTAAGGATTCCTTTTCCTTTTTTTCCCTTATCTACTTTCTTCTTGTCGTGATACAGTGGCGCCTTCCATCGCTCTCGGAAATAAAACTGGAAATATTGTCAACAAACGTATGTGTAGGTTAACAACATAGACCACTTATATTTATCGTTTATGGTTAACAACGTACACTTTCAATTGTTTCCCTCCACTGAATAAGTTGTGCAGTTTAGCCAAGATGCTCTGCACATTGAAGTCAACGGTTCCCTGTCAAGTGTACAACTTCGTGGTTGAAATGCAGTTGCTTAGCAAGAAGGGCTTTAGTCCTGGACTGAATTCCTTTCTGCAGAAGCTTCACGTTGTGTATTTCCAAGCACTGGACTGAATACATTTTTGCTCAGAATGATAGGAATAGCCATAAAGATACGATTTCCATCATAATTTCATTTTGATAAATTTGTGACTGGAGCCCTTTCTGTATCGTATGAGTCAATTTTGTTTGCATGTTTCAGTCTACTAATTTTGAATGTCTATACAACATACGCAGTTTGCTGTTGAACTATTTGTCAGTTTTCGTTACTCCAAAGGAAAGGAAGGAATCTTAGGGTTTAACGTCCCGACGGAGAAAAAAAAACAACAAAAAAACAAAAACAAAAAAACAAAAAAAATCGAGAGAGAGAGAGAGAGAGAGTGAAAATTTGCCATGGTTCAGTTTCAAAGATTACATGATGTCTTATGAATGTATTAAATTGGAATTTAGTTTCAAAGTTGCGATTAATAGTATTGAACAACTGTAAATTTTACATTGTTATATGCTTAAAGTATTCAAAACATACTTAAAGACTGCTGCTGAAGTTACTATACAATGTATGCCTAATGGCAAATTATCTAATAATAGACTAAAACATGAAGACAGCAAATGTGGTGCCTCTTGAGTATTTTGTTTTTTCTCTGGCCGGACTACGAGTTTGTATTTATCAAATATAATTTTAGTTAATATGCTGCTTTTTCTTTATCTGTGTGACAATTTTACACTATTGGCCATTAAAATTGATACACAAAGAAGAGATGCAAATGATAAATGGGTATTCATTAGACAAATATATTATACTAGAACTGACATGTGATTACATATTCACGCAATTTTGGTGTATAGATCCTGAGAAATCAGTACCCAGAAAATAAAACCTCTGGCCATAATAACGGCTTTGATACGCCTGGGCATTGAATCAAACAGAGCTTGGATGGCATGCACAGGTATATTTGCCCATGCAGCTTCGACACGATACCACAGTTCATCAAGAGTAGTGACTGGCGTAATGTGACGAGCCAGTTGCTCGGTCACCATTGACCAGGCGTTTTCAATTAGTGAGAGATCTGGAGAACGTGCTGGCCAGAGCAGCAGTCGAACATTTTCTGTATCCAGAAAGACCCGTAAAGGACCTGCAACATGCGGTCGTGCATTATCCTGCTGAAATGTAGCGTTTCACAGGGATCAAATGAAGTGTAGAGCCACGGGTCGTAACAAAACTGAAATGTAACGGCCACTGTTCAAAGTGCTGTCGATGCGAACAAAAGGTGACCTAGACGTGTAACCAATGGCACCCCATACTATCATGCCAGGTGATACGTCAGTAAGACGGTGACGAATACACGCTTCCAATTTGCGTTCACCGCGATGTCGCCAAACACGGTTGCGACCGTCATGATGCTGTAAACAGAACCTGGATTCATCCGAAAAAATTACGTTTTGCCATTCGTGCACCCAGGTTCGTCGTTGCGTACACCATCACAGGCGCTCCTGTCTGTGATGCAGCGTCAAGGGTAACCACAGCCATGTTCTCCGAGCTGATAGTCCATGCTGCTGCAAACGTCGTCGAACTGTTCGTGCAGATGGTTGTTGTCTTGCAAAAGTCCCCATTTGTTGACTCAGAGATCGAGACGTGGCTGCACGAACTTACAACCATGCGCATAAGATGCCTGTCATCTCGACTGCTAGTGATACGAGGCCGTTGGGATCCAGCACGGCGGTCCGTATTGCCCTCCTGAACCCACCGATTCCATTTTCTGCTAACAGTCATTGGATCGCGACCAACGCGAGCAACAATGCCGTGATACAATAAACCGCAATCGCGATAAACCTTTATCAAAGTCGGAAACGTGATGGTACGCATTTTTCCTCCTTACACGAGGCATCACAACAACGTTTCACCAGGCAACGCCGGTCAACTGCTATTTTTGTAAGAAATATCGGTTGGAAACTTTTCTCATGTCAGCACGTTACAGGATGTCGCCAATGGCGCCAACCTTGTGTGAATAATGCTTTGAAAAGCTAATCATTTGCATATCACAGCATCTTCTTCCTGTTGGTTAAATTTCGCGTCTATAGCATGTCATCTTCGTGGTGTAGCAATTTTAATGGCCAGGAGTGTACGTCCCTGAACACGTAATTCCATCTCTTCAAGCTACCAACATTGATAATAACTAAAAGATCAAAGGAATTGTTACGTTTCAGATATTTGGTCAAAAGTTGCCAAATTGGTATCGTTTTGGGTATATTTTTATTTTGTATGAGGAAATTTAGATACTTCAAAAATGTTCAAATGTTTGTATAATCTATGGGACTTCACTCCGGGGTCATCAGTCCCTAAACTTACAAACTACTTATGAACAACTTACGAATTAGGACGGCACAAATATCCATGCCCGAGGGGAGATTCGAACCCCCGACCCTAGTGGCCGTGCAGACCAGGACTGGAGCGCCTTAGTCCCCTCGGCCACCGCGGCCGGCTTAGATACTTCAATCTGGAGAAACTGTCTTTGAGAATGATAGCAGTCGAGTTGAATATCAGTACAGACAGTGTAAGTACAACGATGCATGGCCTCAGTGCTTTGAGCGATTCCACAAGAAGCGTTTGCTGACAGTTTCCAAAAGCTGTACAACCGATGTCAGAAGGGTATTGGAGCCAATAGCGATTACTTTGAAGACCAGAAGGTATTTTGTTTCTAACTCTTGTTTTTTTTTATTTCCTGAGACCATTATTCATCGAACTTTTCAGACGCACCTTGTAGTTTGTAGTATGTGGACACATAATTATCGATACTAGGATTGATAAATATACCTTTGACTGTCATCTCCCCACTTGTCGGTATGATTTTTTTTTCTTTATTGTTGTTTCATTCCCATACAGAGTACAGGCGGGCTGGCAGCAGGGTTAAGTGCCGCGTTTCAGTCTAGAGACAACAAATTTGTAACAAGGAGAAGTTTGACATCTAAATAATAATACATTCGTTGAAGAATTTACACAAAATAGCAATTAAGATAGAATTGGTGGGCTTTATACACATACACGGAGAACAACTAATGGAATACACTGTATTTTATGTAGTGACTGTATGACGAAACACTGATGAAAATGGCGTGACACATGGAGAAGAAGCACTAGGACAATTAAAATACGGTGGCGTCGTTTGTGGGGTGAAATTTCACAGTATTTGATAAAAGAACACTGAATTAACACTGAAAAGCAGTCGATGCACTGAACTCATACATAACACAAAGCAAAAATTCACATAGCACGATGACCATAGTTGAGTGTGATGATGGAGAGGCTGCGGGAGGATTGGCAGGTGGCCAGGGAAGGGGGATGGAGAGAAGAGTGATGGGGATCATGGAAACGTATGGGGGAGGGGAGGTGGGGAGGCCGAAGGACCAGCTGTGGGAGGGGGAAGGAAGGATGTAGGGGAGGGAGGTGAGAAGCCGATAAGAAGGATAAATGGGACAGAGGGCATCAGGAAGGGGAGTTCTTCGAAGTTAGGCCTACCAACGGACAGGATGTGGTGACTGGGGAGGTGGAGGGCGGGGTAGGGGGACACAATGGTGGAGATGTGGCAGCAGGCCAGGACTGAAGAGGGGGCTTAACAATGGGAATGGGTGGGTCCAATTTATGGGAGATAAATCGGAGGCAGATGTGTTCAAGGAAGAGGAGGAGCTGGGGGAAGGGGATGAGATCATATAGTATCTGCGTGGGGGAAGGGAGGCGGACACGGAAGGCAAGGCAGAGTGCATGGCGCAGGATGATTGGAGGGAGTTTTAGAAGTGTGGAAAGGCAGAAATCCAGGCAGGGTTGGCAGAGCAAAGGACGGACCGGATAAGGAATTTATAGGTATTGAGGATGGTGGAGGGGTGCAGTCTCTGGGTTCGGCCAGAAAGGAGCTTGAGCAGATAGAGTTGGTTGTGGGCTTTCTCTTAGATGGACTTGAGGTGCGGATTCCAGGAAAGGTTCTGGTCCAGGGTAAGGCCTAGGTATTTGAGAGTGGGTTAGAGCTGGATGGGACAGTCATGAAGGTCAGATAAAAAACATGGAGCCAGAAGGAGAGGATGGTTTGACCTATGATGATCACCTGGGTTTTGGCAGGATTGATAGACAAGAACCACTGGTTGCACCATGAGGTGAAATGGGTAAGGTGGCCATGGAGAAGGCACTGGAACCAGGCAAAAGAGGTAGCCAGGGCAAGTAAGGCGGTGTCATCAGCATACTGGAATAGGTGGACTGGAGGGGGAGGCCACAGCATGTCGGAGGAGTAGAGAAGGTAGAGGAGTGGGGAGAGGATGGATCCTTGGGGCACACTGGCAGAGGGGTGAAAGGTACGAGAGTCGGAATTATGGATGGTAATATAGGAGGGGCAGTGGGAAAGGAAGGAAGTAATAAGCCAGACGTAGTTGATGGGAATGGCATTCGAAGAGCAGTCCAGAGTGCTACACCTCGTCATAGGCACATTCAAGGTCTAGGGACACAAAGATAGTGGAGTGACAAGAGTTAAGTGGGACGTAGAGGAGGTGAGTGAGGTGGAGGAGTTGGTCATCAGTGGTAAAGGAAGGTCGAAAGCCACACAGGGTATCAGGAGGAGATGTTGTTGTTGTAGGTGGTGATGGATTAGACAGGAAAGGATGGTTTGAAGACTTTACTGAACACTGCGATAAGACAGATAGGATGTATGAAGAGGTATCAGAGGGAAGTTTGTTTGGTTTAGGAAATAAGAGGATGTGGAAGATTTTCCATATGTCAGGGTAATATCCAGTGAAAAGGACCATTTATAGAGGGAAGTAAGATCGGTAAGGAAGGGGATGTGGCCCAAGTATTGGAAGATGGGAGAGGGGTGAGGGGTGGGATGGAGGTATTTGTCTGATCACAGACTTCAGGGAAGAGTTGGGATTGTCAGGAATTGTGAAGACATTGGAGAGGAAGAAAGCAAAGTGGTTGTCCTTACTGAGGTTATCACGAAAGGGGTGTCAAGGTGAAGGGGTGGGTATTGGGGGTTGAGTTTGTCTACAGTGGCTTTCCAATTTTTGGAGTAGTGAATCGGGGTGATGGGTGTCACTCCGTGTACATGTCTAACGCCAGTTCTAGAGTTTCTTGACAGTCAAATTAGTGTGCATGTGTCACTATAGTTGCCACTAGTGAAGGAGTGTATCTTGGTCACAGGTGTGGAGAAAGGAATGATAGAGGAGACAGGATTCACGGAGAAGAATGATGGCTTGTAGAAGGAGGGTGAGATGGTGAGGATGGAAGGCTTTAATGGGGATATGAGCAGAGATGGCGTCAGACAAGGTCTGCTTCAGGAAGGAATCAGCTTGGGTAATATCTTCAGGGCTATGGAAAGAGAGAAAGAGTGACTTTCAACCTGTCAGGTGATGGATTGCCAGCAGGCATTTCATTCTGCTCAGGAATAGTTGTGGACTGGTTTGGATGGGGGAGCTGCGTGGGGAGTACAGAGGGGACAAAGTTTGTGGGATATGGTGAGGAGGACAAGGTCATGGTCAATGCCAATGGTGTCAACATCAGTGGTGATATGCCCAAGGAGGTTGTGGGAGGCAGTGAGGAATCAGGAGTAGTGTTGCTGAAAGTGCGAGTGTGGTGGTGGAGGGAGATGATATCACCTTGGAAAGTGTATAGGAACTGATGCCACCATATGAGTTCAGTGGGAGTACAGGAAGGTATATTTATTTTGGTGGCGATCACATAAGTCAAGAATCTTTGGTCGATATGGATAAGGAAGTTGTAGGGGAGAGGGGTTGTTGAACAGACATATATCGTGGATGGCTAACAGTGAGAGAGGGAAAGAACAAACTCAGGATCAGATGTTCAGAGGGATTATTAAGGAGTGGTTGAGGCCAAACCGGGTGACATCAGAGGTGCCCGATCACTTGTGAAAGCAGCCATGTAATTTACCAACTGTGCTGCAAACACTGTACAGCTTTCTATATTGGCATGACCACCAACCAGCTGTCCATTAGGATGAATGGCCACCGCCAAACTGTGACCAAAAACAAGGTGGACCACCCTGTGGCACAGCATGCAGCAGAGCACATGCTTGATTTCAATGGCTGCTTCACAACCTGGGCCATCTGGATCCTCCCATCCACCACCAGCTTTTCTGATCTGCACAGATGGGAGTTATCCCTACAATACGTTCTCCGATCCCGAAATCAACCAGGCCTCAACCTACGATAACTTCCCTATATTTTTTCTCCATACCTTACAGTTCCTACCTCTGTATCCCAAACCTCGCCTATTTTGAGTGGTGTGTGTGTGTGTGTGTGTGTGTGTGTGTGTGTGTGTGTGTGTGTGTTTGCGTGCATCTGTGTGTGTGTATGCGGTCTTGTGTACTTGCAGTGTGCATGCATTTTCTATATATATATATATTACTTTATTTTATTTTATTTTCTCACCTCATCCGCCTCCCCACTCAATTCCTAATCTGCATCTCATTATTCCCACCTTACCCATCCCCACCATCATGACGTAACCTTCCTATCCCCTCTCCCCTCCCCTCCCCTCCCCTCCCCTCCCATCCCCGATTCGCTGCAGAGCGTGATTCGAAGTGCGGCAGTCGGAGGTGATGGTTGTATGACTGTGTTGTGTGCCTGTGTGATTGCGTGAGTGTTCTATTTTCTGAAGAAGGCCATGGCCGATAGCTGAATGTGTTGTATGTGTGTGTCTTTTGTATGTGCCTGTCACAGCTCATCACCACGTCTTTGCAGTGAGTTGTAAACTGTCCTCAATATATTATTAATTCCAACCTGGACTTTCTATTATTATACTGTTTCATCTAAGTAATTTACTGTAGGCTTAACATGTGAACAACATGGCTAACTTTTAGAATTTTACAGGAGAACAAAAATGTGCCATTGTGTGATATTTATGACATATGATACTAACTTCATAAATTTCATAGTAAAAATATAACCCAGGATTTCTGACTTTACAAATTACTTATCTGTCCATAAATAGGATCATGTGTCCAAAAAAAAATCTGATTGAATGTTGAAGAGAGGTGTCAAATACTTCCCTGTATTTATTGTTAAGGAAAGTGGAGATCATGAAGAAGGTTTATAATGACAAATTCATCTCACAGATTTTATGTTCAGAATTTCAAGTTGTCACACATATTATGTAGAAAAAAATGTCCATTCCTTCACCTAGAGAATGAACTGTGTGTTCAAAATCATTTTAGTTACCAAATGTATAAAAAAATAATAATTAAAAAAAACTACAAATTTTATTTGGAAATTTACACATCACTTACAGTCAGCCTACTAGATGATCTACCCCCGTCCTCCCTCCACACACACACACACACACACACACACACACACACACACACACACACACACACACACACACACAAATAATAATCTCACAGAACTGATGTTCTTCGCTAGATCTGTTGTAGCATTGAGTATGCTGCTGCAGTTAGTTAGTATGGTCATTAGGAAAATGCTTTATGTGAGTGTAGACTTGTGGACAGCTTGTTGCAAGCACAGCTTCTTATTAAGGACCAGAGGGGTCCGACCCCATCAGAAATTTTGTGATTCCCCCCCTCCCTTCTGTATTACATCAAACAGGTGGAATTATGACTGTACATTAGGAAGAGTGACAGAGACTAGAAGTAGATTAATTTAGGTTAGATTAATACTTGTCCCATAGATCATATATATGACATTTTCTAATGATGTATAATGTGTCAGTTTAGTAAATGTTGTCTATACACAGTGGCGGATAAAGAAATTTTTCTGGGGGAGTGGCACAATCCTGATGAGGGTGAACATGTCCTTAAAGGTGTTGTGAGACTAATTTTGAAACACAAATGTTCAAGTGTTTCTAAATCTATCAGACCAAACTGTGTGGTCATCAGTCCATACCTTACAAACTACTTAAACGAAGTAAACTAGCCTATGGACAACACCCACATCCATGCCCCAGGGAGGACTGAAACCTCCGACGGCGAGGCGCCTTAGACCGATCGGCCACTCCGCCGTGGCCACACACACACACACACACACACACACACACACACACACACACACACTATATATATATATATATATATATATATATATATTTCACAATTGTCGCATATAACTGCTATAGGAAACACAAAAAATATGTTCCAAAGCCACAGTCGCTTCTTAGAAAAAAACTTTTTAATTTAATTCTGTCTAACTACCAATGCACTATTAGTTTCTGTGCACTATGGTGTCATTTTCAAATGCCTATGATCACAAAAATATTACAGTGATTCAATCACATTAAACAGTGTAAATTTTCTAAATTTACCAAAAAAAAGAGCATTTAGAGAGTGAATGCTCTGTGTTCATCTGTGGGCACACTTGTTTCATCCTTTATCATCATAAGGATGACACACTTGCCAACAGCTGAACATTGGGCATTCAGACTCTCAATTTAATTCAATATGTAATGGTTTCTGAGCTTCACCAGATGGGTATATGCGAATCCCTATACAGAGGAAGCCATAAGAAATTTGCATAGGTTTCCCTACATATTTACAACTTTGGAATAATTGTACTATAAGACTGAATAAGACTGACCACTTGAAAATTCAAACAATTGTACAATATGATCAAAACATGTTTTGTACATATTAAATAAGCCAAATGACGTAATGGTGACTGTACAAAAACATAGGACATATTGTTTCAAAAAAAGTTCAAATCTTTGTAATCCGAATGGACAAAACTGCTAAGGTCATCGGTCCCTAGTCTTACAATATACTTTAATCTATTATTAGGACAACACACACCCATGCCCGAGGGAGGACTCGATCCTCTGGTGGGAATGGCCACATACTCCACAACTTTGCACTTCAGATCACACGGCCACTCCTGTATGGTGCACATGGTATTTTTTTTTTATGATAGTAACTTGAGAATGATGCCATAGTGTGTATATGAATTTGACAAGTGAAGACGATTTTAGCTGGGGGTAACGTTTCCAACCCTGCGACGCTGCCTTCTGTTCACTGATGTTCGCCCCCCCCCCTCCCCCACCCCTCTGCAGCCATAGTACACACCTCCTGCCAACAGTCAGCGCACGAATCCTTAACTTACCATGGAAGAACAGTACAGTAACCGGTGTAGCTGCGTCATTACCAAACAATGCAGAAATTGGAAAAACAGCGTATCCCAAAAGGTCACTCACTTATGGGTCAGAAATAAACAGCCAGTAAATATGAGTATGTCGCGCTAAGTTTGATATTCTCGCAAAACCTAAAATCAGATTTCCTGTATTTGCATTGTACTGAATCAATTTCTTCTTTATTCTTTGTAAAGCTGCTATGCAAAATGAGATAAGTTTTCAAGAAAGCTTTCGTGATCGCCGTGCGGGAATATCCGAGCGTACGGATCGTGCGGCCTTCTGTGTCGGGGGTTTGAATTCCCCCTCGGGCATGGATGTGTGTTTTGTCCTTAGGTTAGTTTTACTTAGTTCAAATAGTTTGTAAGTCTAGGGACTTATGACCAAAGTAGTTTGGTCTCATAGAATTACAAACGTTTAAACTTTTGCGATCAACAGAATTACACTTGAAAATTCCTGGCAGATTAAAATTGGGGGCCAGAAATGGTATTCGAACTTGGTACCTCTGCCTTTGGCTGGCAAGTGCTCTACAATCTGAGCCATCCTAGCATGCTTCACGATCTGTCCACAAAACTTTTCTTCTGCCAGTACCTCGCCTCCTACTTTCCAAACTTCACAAAAGTTCTCCTGTGAACCTTTCAGGACTAGCACTCCTCATTCTGGAAACATCCCTTAGGCTATGGCTAAGCCATGTTTCCACCCCATCCTTTCTTCCAGGAGTGCTAGTCCTGCAAGGTTCACAGGAGAACATCTGTGACATTTGGAAAGTAGGAGGTGAGCAACAGGCAGAAGTAAAGTTGTGATGACGGGCTGTGAAGCAATCGCTGCACTGAGTCTTCAAAACTGTGAGACTTTTGTTTGTTTTGTTTTATTAAGCATGGGAGTCTTTCTACTGAGCCAGATTTTAGCTGACAATAACAATTCTTTCACCCCCCCCCCAGCAGGCCATCCTGGATCCACAAAAGGACCCAAGACCAAACCTTGTGGGACCCCATTTTTGATAACTTGCCAATTAGAGGAGTTAATTGTTTCTTCTATATCATGTGAACTGCTTATTTCAACTTTCTGCACTCTTTCGGGTAAGTATGATTTAAATCATTTGTGCACTGTCCTACTCATACCACAATATTTAAGCTTATCTAGAAGAATCCCATGATTTACACAATCAAAAACCTTTGAGAGATCACAAAAAAACCCAGCTGGTGATGTCCAATTATTCAAAGCATTTAATATTTCATCAGTAAATGTATATATTGCATTTTCTGTTAAGGAGTGTTTTTGAAAACCAAACTGATATTTTGTTAGAACTTTATTTTTACTAATATGTGAAGCACCTCAAGAATACATAACTTTCTCAAACTTTTTGGACAAAGCTGTCAGAAGTGAGATGGGGTGGTAGTAGTTGTCATCAGACGTATCCCTTTTTTATGCAAAGGTTTAACTATAGCATATTTCAGTCTATTCAGGAAAATACCCTGCTTTAAACAGCTATTACATATATGACTGAGAATCCTACTTACCTCTTGGGAGGAAGGTCAATTCCCAATTCTCCACTGGATAATATCCTTCCCCCTCCAATTCATCCAAAGCATAGGACCAGTGAGAGGTGGCTTGCTTTCTTCTACATCTTTTCTCCCAACACAAGTTGTATCCATTCTCCTACTTCTCATACTACAGTGGAGGACCTGCTAGCACTGGCCCAGTGGATTGTCCACTACAAGTATTCCCCTCTTTCTGTGCAGCATAGTGATCTGGACAGCTGGTGGTGGCTGTACCATTCTCTGCCTGCTCCCTGTGCACCTAAACTCCAGTCATACTGATGTCACCAAGGTCACCAAGATGTTTCTCCCCCCAGCGGCATTGCCAGAGGGGGCAGGAGAACAGCCATCCCCCCCTCCCCCCAGATATTCACATAATTATATTAATAAGCTGTTGGAAGAATTGGCAGAAAATTGGAGGAGATTGTTAACTAAATTTCTTTGAATTTTACTAAATTGTAAATAGCATTTTAAATGCTTATAACTATTCTTACCATTAAACAATTTTCCTGTTTTATTCAATGTAGCATTATTTCATATTTTCCTCATTCTCTTTTAAAGCCTGCTTCCTCCTCCCCCACCACTCAGCCCATTGGCTGGCACAGCATTTGCCTTGAGGTCAGTTCAATTGGGCTGGTAGACAGCCCAGCCCAGGACACTCCCACCCCTCTTTTCATGCACATCACTGAAGAAGGCTGTCTCTGTAGCATCCCCACTTCCCTCCCAACGTTTGGGGCAAGGTTACTTCTGCCCATAGTTGCTGCCACATGCCTTACTGCATTTCTTCTCCTATTACTATCAATTGTCCACCATAAAAATGGTTAAACAGAAAACAAAGAAACCTTTTAGTAGGATCTCATATTCTGGAGCTGTCTGTTTGTAACTGGAGTGTTCTTACAGTGAAGTAAATACAAATAAAGTAGATTATTTGTTTAAAATGCCCTACCAATTATTCCCCTTGCAATACCTGACGGGATGATGGCACAACATAGTCACATTGTGGAAAATATGGCATTCTGTTCACATACACTATATTCTAAAATTCTTTAAAAAGTATTTATTGTTTCTAGTGAAGTCTTGTACCAGATTCCATAAATGTTTTAATTTTATCAATTAAACTTACCACAAAATTTTAAGTTTTTCTAACAGATGTGACCTTCACAGTTAATCATTTTGAATATTTTAGCTTTAGGACTGTAAATACACATCAGTATCTGTTTAAAAGATATATTTTAGAAAAGACAACTACAAAAATAAAAATAGTATTTCAAAAAATCCTTGTACATGTTACTGAAAGTTTCTTTAGCTATGAGTGTGCTAAAATATATTTTCTACACTCTTAAGCTTCAAAAAGTGTTTTGTTATGGTAAGGAAACAACAATTAACAAATTTTTTTAACTTTTATGATGGGTGCAAAGTACTGTCCACTGCCTCCCCCTTGGTAATGCACCTTTTGATAAATACATTGGTATTGCAGTAGTTAAGTAAGATATGGAAAAAAACAGAACTTTCTAAAATTCATGATCCTCAAAACGTCTTGTTTAACAGTGAGTGATATTTCATGGAAAAGGTATAGACTACATTAAAGAACTGATTAAAGACCTTTCGCTATGTGTGTGCAGATGAAACAACAGACTATGTGTGAAAGCAAAATTTGTCATTGTACTACAATATATTAGGGGAAAGAACCTGTTGAAAGATTTCCTTTCTTGAAAACGTTGATGGAAGTCTACATGTGACCATAGTGGGGCTCAAAAAACCTTTCAATGTTCAAGAAAATTATGACTGAAACATGTGATGGACCTCAGTAATAAGCAGTAGCAGTGGTGCTGCACAGTTTTTCCCTTGAATATAAGGCAAAAGCCCAGAAGATCCCTACATTTGCTCTCTGATGCATTCCACTGGGGAAGAAGTCACCTTCCGCATGGGAGTGGTCATGCCCTCTAAGGCACCTTGCTGTGCAAATGCTCTCTGTTTGAGTCCTCCTTTGTGTGTGTGTGTGTGTGTGTGTGTGTGTGTGTGTGTGCTTGTGTTGTCCTTGCACAAGTTAGTTAAGTGGTTTGTAAGTGTAGGGACTGATGACCACTGCAGTTTGGTCCAATAGTTTTACAAACATTTGAAAATTTTTCAAGAAGTCAGCTGTTTTCTCACACAGTTACACTACTTTTCTTTTTTGCATCACAATCAAACCACAGAAACACAACTAAGATAAGTGGTAAAATTAGCATGAGTTAAAAACACAAACTGCTCTAAGACCCCAAAGTTGTTTAACAAAATGTGGCATCACACCATAAACTCTCACAAAAAAAAAGTGCATAGAAAACAGTGAAGCTGGTAGATGACACAATATTACTCACACATGAATACCCCCAACCAAATACATAAGTTAACAAATGGTCAGTTCCCATTTGTATATATTTTATCTTGGCTATATAATTAATACTTCAGAACAATTCCATTGTAAAGTTTACAAACTTTACCGGGTCTCTGCTTGGTCATTTTCTTTTATTTTTCTCAGGGCTTGGAAGTCAGAAAGAAAGCATTGGGGTGATGCATGTATTAGAAAGGATTGTTATCATCATCAAAGTTTTATCATACCAATAAAGAGAGCTTGAAAAAAATCTTTGAATATTATAATAGAAATTTTCTAAAAACAGTGTAACTGATATTTTTGATTCAGTTATGAGGGAACATATTTGAAGAATTCAATCAAAATCTGATTAAAGTTAGATGAGAAAGGACTACTAATATATTTTTCCATGTTAAATTGCACACTATATGCAGGATGCACAGATTGAATGAAACTAATAAGCCATGCCGGCTTGATCTACTTGTACTGGTGACAGTTGTTTCACTATGACTTGCATATCAATATCTCTTCATTACTTCACCATGGGTGGCATGGCTAGTTTTCATTTGTCATATGCCTTGCAGCCAGCGCTAGTCATCATGATTGGTGGGTATATCTGATGGTGCATGTGCAAGGCAAGGGAAAGTTTGGCAGCAGTGAGTCGGCAGTGTGGTGGGTGTGTCAGCAATGTGTCTCTCGAGTGCCGGTCATGCTGGGTCGGTCCACGGAGCAGAGTGAAAGTGAGGCCCCAGTTAAATAGTCTGGCATGTGCTGTCAACTCTGTGGGCTGATGAGCGCATCCCTGTCCAGCCCGGCTGTTTACGTACCTCGGCAGTTACTTCAGCTGCAACTGTGTGCCCCAGAGCATGTGGAGTGCAGGTTTAAGGTGATCATTGCCCTGGCTCATGAGCAGTTATTCTGTTGAAGTTTTCATCTGATCTCCCCAAATTTATGGACACTCTTGGCATTTATTAGAACTTTCCAATTTACTGGTTGATCTGTCAGAACTTCTCCTTATGGTATGTTGGACAGTCAGAAACCAGTGTTTATTGTAGTTGTGTTAGCTTCCACTTGTGTGTCTGCTTTGTTAGAGTTCACAGCTGTCCACAGGGGTTGTCTTCTATGCCTTACATCTATGTCCTGGTTTTCTGCTTGTTGTTGTCAGTGATTGTAACTGTGTTTCCAGTCATTCTCTTCATGTTGAGGAGATCGTTTGGGCCTTGCCTTGTGTGGGGCATTACCTTTTGAAATTAAAATATGGCTATGTGTCAATGGGGAATCCTGGTTAGTGCACTTCTGTGTCCTGGTCAACTGTCCGAAGAACTAGTCATATGTTATTCGGCAGAATCCTTTCCTTCTGCGGAATGAGTTGCTTACTGGTAGATGTAATTAGGCAAATAAAATAATATGTATATATAATTATTATATATATTTTTATTTTATGTTTTTTTGTTTTATTTATTTTTTTAATTTTATTTATTTATTTATTTTATTTTATTTTATTTTTTTTTTTTTTGCATGATGTTCCATGTATGAGGGCTGAATTTCCCTTCTTGCACTGCTTGTCATGTAAACGTTTTTTCCACATCCTAAATTTCCTTGGGAGTCACCTCACTGTTTGAGGGTCATCCTCGCCATTACACTGTGCACATGCTGCTTAATTATTAAAACTGATTTCTAAACCAACTGGTCAAAGATACGTGTTGCCTGTGAAGCTTATTGGAGGCAAACCCAACCTACTTTAAATCTATTATGCTGAATGGTGTTACACTTCATTGTAATTCTTTAAATTTGTCAACATTATTTTAATATTGTAAGTGCATTATCCCTGTTTCATTTGGTGTAACTTATTTTGGTTAAAGCTCCAAGCCATTTGTACTTGTTGTTGTGTCTTAGAAAATTATGCCAGCTTCTCTGGTGGCATGATACATTTTAACTAATTCCTAAAACCGACTAGTCAAAGGTACATGGCTTGCAGGATTTTGTGGAAGCTTGCCTCATTTCTGTTCAGTTTTAATTAATGGGCACATTTGTTCTTGAAATGTTTTACTGTTAATTAATGCACAGTTTTACTTAAGTACTGTATATTGTCTTACATTTGGTAAATTTCTTAATCTCTGAAATTATTTGTGCCAGACAAAAACATTTGTTCCATAATTTAAACCAACCTGTTATTGTATATTGTCTTGGACTTGTCTGTCTCATAGTTATATTGTACTCTGTCATCTCTTAAGATTAACACACTGCTGGCCATTAAAACTGCTACACCAAGAAGAAATGCAGATGATAAATGGGTATTCATTGGAAAAATATATTATACTAGAACAGACTTGTGATTACATTTTCATGCAATTTGGGTGCATAGATCCTGAGAAATCAGTACCCAGAACAACCACCTCTGGCCGCAATAATGGCATTGATACACCTGGGCATTGAGTCAAACAGAGCTTAGATGGCATGTACAGGTACAGATGCTCATGCAGCTTCAACATGATACCACAGTTCATCAAGAGTAGTGACTGGTATATTTTGACAAGCCAGTTGCTCGGCCACCATTGACCAGACCTTTCCAATTGGTGAGAGATCTGGAGAATGTACTGGCCAGGGCAGCAGTCGAACATTTTCCATATCCAGAAAGGCCCGTACAAGACCTGCAACATGCGGTCGTGCAGCATTATCCTGTTGAAATGTAGGGTTTTGCAGGGATCAAATGAAGGGTAGAGCCATTGGTCATAACACATCTGAAATGTAATGGTCACTGTTTAAAGTGCCATCGATGCGAACAAGAGGTGACCAAGACGTGTAACCAATGGCACTCCATATCATCACGCCGGATGATATGCCAATATGGTGATGACGAATACAGGCTTCCAATGTGTGTTTCCGCGATGTCGCCAAACACAGATGTGACCATCATGATGCTGTAAACAGAACCTGGATTCATCTGAAAAAATGACGTTTTGCCATTCGTGCACCCAGGTTCGTCATTGCAAACACTATTGCAGGCATTCATGTCTGTGATGCAGCGTCAAGGGTAACCGCAGCCATGGTCGTCGAGTTGATAGTTCATACTGCTGCAAATGTCAAACTTGCAAATGTCCACATCTGTTGACTCAGGGATCAAGACATGGCTGCACAATCCATTACTGCCATGCAGATAAGGTGCCTGTCATCTCGACTGCTAGTGATACGAGGCCATTGGGTTCCAGCATGGCATTCCTTATTGCCCTCCTGAACCCACCGATTCCATATTCTCCTAACAGTCATTGGATCACGACCAATACAAGCAGCAATGTCATGATATGATAAACCACAATCACCATAGTCTACAAATGTGATGGTACGCATTTCTCCTCTTTACATGAGGCATTACAACAACGTTTCTGTGTGGTAAACAAGAATAGGAACTCTGCTTGTGGACTCAATTGTGCAATCATCACTGAAAATGACTCTCCCCCAATTGACATTTTCCCAGGAACTCACAACTGATAATCTGCCCATGGCTTGATCATCAGATAATGTTTCTTTAATGATAGCATGAAGGGACCTGATTCTATAGTTGTTTAATCATCTGAGAGCAGTTTTCAATGAGCCCGGGAAATGTGAACCTCTCCCTTGTTCCCAGATGTAGCTCTGAGGGTATGTTATCTACTCCTGGGGCCTTGTTCCGACCTAGGTCTTTCAGGGCCCTGTCAAATTCATCTCTCAGTATAGTATCTCCTATTTCATCTTGATCTACTTCCTCTTCCCTTCCTACAACATCGTCTCTAAGTTCATTTCCTTTGTAGAGCTGCTCTATGTACTCTTTCCAACTTTCAGCTTTCCCTTCTTTGCTGAGAACTGGTTTCCCATCTGAGTTCTTGATATTGGTAGAGTTGCCTTTCTTGTCCCCAAATGTCTCTTTTATTTTCCTGTAGGCGGTATCTACTTTTCCCCTTCTTATACATTCTTCTACACATTTGCATTTGGCTTCTAGCCACTCCTGCTTAGCCATTTTGCACTTCCTGTCAATCTCATTCCTTAGTCGTCTGTACTCCATTTTGCCTGTTTCATTTACTGCATTTTTATATTTTCTCCTTTCATCAATTAAATTTAGTATTTCCTGTGATATCCAAGGATTTTTTGTAGGTCTTGCCTTTCTACCTATTTTGTCCTCCGCTGCCTTCACTATTTCATCTCTCAATGCTAGCCATTCCTCTTCTACTGTTTTATTTCCCCCTGTTTCTGTCAATTGTTGCCTAAATCTCCCTCTGAAATTCTCCAGAACTTCACTTTCCTTCAATTTATCTAGGTCCCATCTCCTTATTTTCCTACCTTTCTGCAGTTTTTTCAGTTTCAGCCTACAGTTCATGACTAACAAGTTATGGTCAGAGTCTATATCTGCCCCTGGGTATGTCTTGCAGTTAATAACCTGATTCCGGAATCTATGTTTTACCATTATATAATCTATCTGATACCTTCCAGTGTCTCCTGGTCTCTTCCACGTATACAACCTTCTTTTGTGATTCTTAAACCACGTGTTTGTTACGATTAAATCATGTTCCGTGCAAAATTCTACCAGGCGACTTCCTCTTTCATTCCTCCTGCCCAGTCCATATTCACCTACTATTTTTCCTTCTCTTCCTTTTCCTACTACCGAATTCCAGTCTCCCATCACAATTAAGTTTTCCTCTCCCTTAACTGTCTGAATAATTTCCTTTAGCTCCTCATATATTTCTTCTATCTCCTCATCATCGGCAAAGCTAGTTGGCATATAAACCTGTACTACTGTTGTCGGTGTTGGCTTCGTATCTATCTTTACAATGATAATGCGATCACTGTGCTGCTCATAGTAGTTTACCCGCATTCCTATTTTCTTATTCATTATCAATCCTACTCCTGTGATACCCCCAACTGATTTTGTACTTATAATCCTGTACTCACCTGACCAGAAATCCTGTTCATCCTGCCACCGAACTTCACTAATCCCCACTATAACTTCAACCTATCCATTTCCCTTTTTAAATTTTCTAGTTTTCCTACCCGATTAAGGGATCTAACATTCCACACTCCGATCCGTAGAATGCCAGTATTATCTTTCCTGGTGACAACATCCTCCTGAGTAGTCCCCGCCCGGAGATCTGAATGGGGGACTATTTTACCTCCGGAATATTTTACCCGAGAGGATGCCATCATCATATTTTCATACAGTAGAGCTGCGTGTCCTTGGGAAATGTAACGGCTGTAGTTTCCCCTTGCTTTCAGCCATTTGCAGTAACTGTGTGGCAAAGCCACATTAGCTGATGTTACAAGGCCAGCTCAGTCAATCATCCAGAGTGTTGCCCCTGTAACTACTGAAAAGGCTGCTGCCCCTCTTCAGGAACCACACGTTTGTCTGGCCTCTCCACAGATACCCCTCTGCTGTGGTTGCACCTATGGTACGGCTATCTGCATCTTTGAGGCACGCAAGCCACCCCACCTGGCCAATGTCTGTGGTTCATGGGGGTGGGAATGCATCATAAATATCGGGAATTCAATAAAACATCACATCTACGTCATCACTCCAGCCGGGAAAAAGTCCTGTAAGAATGGGATCAATGATGACTGAAGACAATCATTCAACATGACAGATGTGCAACCCTTCCACAAATTGCTGCATGTTTCAATGTGGGCCATCACCAAGTGTCATCATGCAAACCATTCAACAAAACATCATCAATACTCGATACGGGCTTTTGGAGCTGAAGGCCCACTCACCTACCCTTGCAGACAGCATGACACAAAGCCTTAGACCTCACAAGGGTGAGTCAGCATCAACATTGAATTGTTGATGACTGGAAACATGTTGCCTGGTTTGACAAGTATTGTTTCCAATTGTATCGAGCAGATGGACATGTACAAATATGCAAGTCAGGAGGGGACTATTCAAGCTGGTGCAGGCTCTGTAATGGTGTGAGACATGTGCAGCTGGCATGATATAAGACCCCTGATACAACTAGATATGACTCTGACAGATTATACATATGTAGGCATCCTGGCTGATCATCTGCATCCATTCATGTCTGTTATGCATTCCAATTGACTTGGGCAATTTCAGCAGGACAATGTAACACCCCACATATCCAGAATTGTCACAGAGTAGCTCAAAAAACACTATTATGCGGTTAAACACCTCCACTGTCCACCAAACTCCTCAGACATGAACATTATTATACATATCTGAGATGCATTGCATCCTGCTGTTCAGAAGTCTCCATACTCTTGTACTCTAATGAATTTATGGGCAGCCCTGCAGGCTGTAAGATGACAGTTTTCTCCATCACAAATTGAGATATTAGTTGAGTCCATACCATGTCATGTTCTGCCCTTTTTGCATGCTCAAGGGGGCCTTACGTGATATTGGAAAGGGGTATCAGTTTCTTAGGCCTTTCAGTGTACATTGCTCTAGAGATATGCTTTTCCTCTAGCATCTCCTGCTTAGCCAATTTGTACTTCCTGTCAACCTCATGTTTTAGCAATATGAACCCCTTATGGCTGCTTCATTATCTGCATTTTTATTTTTTATCCTTTCATCAATTAAATTTCGTATCTGCCATGATATTGGAGGATTTCTATTAGGCCTTGTCTTTCTACCTATTTGGATCTCTGTTAGCTTCACTATTTCATCTCTCAAATCTATGCATTCTTCTTCTTCTTCTTCTTCTTCTGTTTTACTTTCCTTCATTTCAGTTAACTGTTGTCTAATGCTCCCTTCGAAACTCTCAATAACATGAGGTTCCTTCACTTTATCCAGGCTTCATCTCCCTACTTTTTGACCTTTTTACCATTTCTTCAGTTTGAATCTGTAGTTTGTAACCAATAAGTTATGCCCAGAGACTATATTGAACCCTGAATGTGTCTTACAGATTAAAATCTGGCTCTGAAAACCATGTCTTGCCATTATAAAATAAATTTGAAACCTTCCAATGTGTCTGGTCACTTCCATGTATGATTACTAAATAAAGTGTAAATGATAGTTAAATTACGTTTGGTGCAAAATTCTATTAAGCAACTTCCTCTTTCATTCCTTTTCCCTATTCCATATTCACTTACTATTTTTCCTTCTCTTCCTTTTCCTACTATCAAATTCCAGACATCCAACATAGTCAAATTCAGGGGTCCAACTTTCATTGTGGCTGTTGTGGATCTCTGTTCACAAATGTTGCAAGTATCTCATGAATTTTCTAAAGAAACACAAGGTTTGGCAACATGTTGGGTGTGAATGTAGTCATGCTCCAAGGCAGTATCAAAGCCATAAAGAGTTGGGTGTCCACCAGTGGTGCAGGTATCAATGGGCAGCAAAAAAAAAAAAAAAAAAAAAAAAAAAAAAAAAAAAAAAAAAAAAAAAAAAAAAAAAAAAAAAAATCAAGATGGAGAGGTGCTTCCTACCTTTTGCTTTTGTTATTCCGTCTAACTAGCATCTGAAAGAAAAAGAAGGAAAGAAGGTTATGGTTTGACCTCTCATTTACCTCATGGTCATTAGAAAGGAAGAATAGGGTTTAATGACTAATTGACATTATGATCATTACATATGGAGCACACTCTTGGATTAAATTTTGCTGAGGATGGCCATGTTTGTTTAAAGGAACCATCTCGGCATTTACCTGGAGTGATTTAGGCAAATAACAGAAAACCTAAGTCAGGATGCCAGGAGGTTATTTTGAACCAAAGTACTCATGAATGTGTGTTATGACTGCACTGCCTTGTCTGGTCTAAGAAATACAACTACTATGCAAAAGAAGTTACATATATTGTGTGTCAACTGTGAAATTAGTTCACACTGCTTCTAACTTCACATCTTAGTGAAGATTTCTTTGCTTCTTGCTACATATTATCAATGAGTCATGGTAAGGGTTTAGCAAAAATAATGTCCAATAGTCAATCAGAATATGAAATCACTAGAATTTCAAAGCATGCACCTACTTTAAGAGAAGTATTGAAAAATTGCGAAACAATAAAAAGTGGTGTAAACTATGTATTAATTGCTCGAGGTGATTACGTGTATATAAATGAGTAACCTTGATGTAAAAGCACTGAGAGAATCACTAGGAAAAATGACACAAGTGAAGGTATTCATTGTAAACATTCCTGACAGACATGACTTAATGGAAAACCCATGTGTAAATATAGAAATCATCACAACAAACAAAAAATTCAGATATATCTGTAACATTTTTGTGCACACAACTTTCACTGAGGCAAAAAGTTCTTTCAGACAGTGTTTTATGAGATGCGGACTCCATAGAAACTAGCTAAGTAAGAGAGCGTTAACAAAAGAAATTTTCCAAGCAATAAAAGCTGTAAGAGTAGACACTCACAAAAAAACTTGCAGTAGCAAAACAAAATGAGAAAGTATCAACAGCACAGGATGAAGATTCATCTCTTTCTAAACCTCCTGAAGAAATTACGTATACATCAGCACCAGCTTTTGAAGTATTACTAACACCAATAGAAATGTCAGGGTACCAGTAGTAGATGAAACAGCTGAAGCAATACCATCACAAATCATGACAGATGTTCCAACAGTAGCTAGGTCTGCATCATCAGCAAAACAAGAAAAGAGAGAACAGCATATGAAGCCATATCAAGTGTTGTTGGTAAGAGGAAAACAGTGCCTCCTCTCTGTCTACACAATTTTTAGTGAAATGCAGCAAGATAAAGCAGCCTATGAAATAAGCAATGTAAAAGGTCCCACGACTCATAGTCAAAAGGTTAGTTCTAAAGGAATTGACAATTTTCATCTTAAAATTTGCTACCTAAACATTCAACGGCTAAAAGATAAGGAATTTGCTGTAAATACTTTTGGTTTAGATAAAGAAATTCTTTTTTGTCTGGGTGAACACTGGGCCAGAGAAAGTATCTTACAGTTGTCAATTTGGAGAACTATAACATAGCAAAAAGTTATAGCACAAAAGAACTGGTGTGGCAATCTACATTAATCAGTCACTCATTTAATTGATGTTGGATCTAGATTATTAATGTGATGAACTGAAGTTTGAGGTTACTGCTATAGTTACTGACACTTTTACGTTAATAATAGTATCCCTGTACTGCTCACCTAAGAGTGTCATTCGTGTATTTCTGGAAAAAACTGGACATTTTGTTAGAGGTATTTAGTAAGAAATAATGGTCACATTATGACATAGTAATAGGGGGTGATCTGAATTAAGATTTTGATTTTACAACACCCAAACATAGTGTCAATGAGCTCAAAAATATTTTAAGACTGTACAATTCATACTTCATCAATAATAGATCAACAAGAGATAAAGCATGTCTCGACAATATTTTTGTAAATTTTGAATCTACAGAAGAATCATGTGGTGTGACAGCATTCCCATTCTCAGATCATGATTCTGTATGTTTAAATTATGATAGTAGATTATGTGCCGATGAGAGTAATATCAAAATGCCTGTCCCAAAGGTGGTAATAACCAGACCTGTCACAAATCATAAAACTGTCAGATCTTGTCAGTCACTTAACAACAGAGACTGGTTTGTCCAATGGTATAGTGGCACACATTATAGTTTAGGTAATGATCTGTCAACAAAGTTATATTTGAAAGATTTTTTAATGCATTTTTGATACAATTTAATGACCATTTCCACAAAGAAATGTAAAATAATTGACAAACATTACAAAAGTAAGGGTAAAAAAAGCAAAATCCATGGTACACCATAAAGCTAACAAATAAGGAACAAATTTATGCTGTTGCACAATGTACAAAAGAATCTGAAGACTGACCATGCAAGATCAGTCTATGTTAAAAGCAGGAATGAGTGTAAAATAAGCCAAAAAAAGCACACAATTTTAGTGGTATTGAGATTTCAACCAATAAGTGCAAGGCTGCCTGGATTGTGATTAACAGTGCTGTTCAACAGGTAAGAAACAAAAGAATCTCTGTAAGTCCCCAGAAATTAAATGATTTTTTATTAAATCTGTAGAAGAGTTGGAAATGCTATCATTAAACCTGATATTAATTCATCAAAGATTTTTTTTTTTTTTTCAAATACTGTCTCTAAACCAATAACAAATACAAGTATGTTTTCCTTCTCTGAGGTGTCATCTAGTCTTGCCTTAAGGATAATAAAACAGCTGAAATATTCTGAGAGTGTAGGTGTAAATGACATATCTTGTACTATTTTAATGAGAGTAATAGATTTTATTGTGTACCCAATAATATACTATATAAACAAGTGTATATCTGAGGGAAATTTTCCTGATGAGCTGAAAGTGTCTATGGTGATTCCGATTATTAAAACAAGAGATACTGACTGCCCCTCGAGTTACAGGCATTTAACTTTCCTGCCTCTGTCTCTTGACAGGATACAGCAATACTTCGCATGTGGGCATCATGGTTGTGATGCTACCTCAGATATCTCTACAATCTTATAAAATATTTTACCTCTTGTTGTACACAGTGGGTTAACTGTTTGTTTTTATAAATGACTGTATAATTTTGTAATTATAATATATTATATAACTGTATATTATATAATAACTGTATAATTTTTTAAATGTGGTGTATAATATGTAAATGAGTGGCATAATATGAGTGAATACAGACAACCAGAACTGAAATTTTGGGTCCTTAAAACTTGAGTAATTGTTCACTGAAATATGAACTCAGTTTGCTCTTGGCATTCTGCAAGTTATTCTCTACTTTTGTATATAGCTCACACATTTTTGATTTAAGATTTTATCTCATGTTGGAAACATGAGGGATTTTCCTGTTAACTATGTCAGTTAACACTGCTTCACAACCACATATAAAATCTACTTTCCTGTGAATGTCTAGTCTCAAAATTCTACTGTTTATTTGCTATTATTCCTGACTTAATTGATATCTGGCATTGTTCTCCCTATATTCTTCGTATGGAGCTTATTTTCAAGTGAGAGGGGTGAGAAATCAATTTCACAAAGCCTTTGTACTGTATTATTACACATATTAACTTCATGTTGTGGGCACTGCACACCAATACTCATGTCTTCAAATTCATATTTTCATTTGAATCCTCCTGTGTGACTAACTGTAAAAGCTGTTCTCAGTATTGGTATATTCACTGCAAAAAAATAAAGGAAACTCCAGGATTACTATTGCAGACAGCACACTTCTTGAAACTTCCTGGCAGATTAAAATTGTGTGCCGGAACTGGGACTCAAACCTGGGATCTTTGCCTTTCACGGGTAAGTGCACTACTGACTGTGCTATCCCGACACGACTCATGATGCTGAGCCACAACTTTACTTCCGCCAGTACCTCGCCTCCTACTTTCCAAACTTCTTGTTACTGTTGTTTCAGAATCTAGCTGCTTGCAGTGATCAATGAGAACAGACTTTACATTGCTACAGAATAGTGTAGATATGCATTAGATTTTAGATTTGTTGTTTATGTCTCATTTTAGCAGAGTGATTGGGGAGGAAGTGGAAACTACAGTTTGAGATACAGCAGCAGTTGGGAAAGTGGAGACTGTAGTAGATACATACCGGAGCATTGCTCCAGTGGTCAGGATGGGGGAAACCTCATCCTTGTCCTCCTCCCCCCCCCCCCCCCCCCCCTTTTCTCATCTCAGCCCCTGACCACAGTTTCCATGGTTTCAGAAGTGGATTTCCATGAGGGTCAAGGTGATCATGTTGCAACTTACTGACACTTTCAAACTTGATTGCAGACTTTGGTGGGATAGTTCATATATTATATTAAGTAATCATTTGACACATAGATAAGAAATTATTGTAAGTTTAAAATCATTAACATTAATATTTATATTGGGTTTCATTGTTTTTTCATGCAGTGGATCATACTACCACTCACTTTGGAAATGAGTGAAATGAAGTAGTGAGCAGAAGCTGATGCAATAAGATGTTTCAATAAGGTTTCACTAGCTTTCAGAAGACTGTACAGGTCATTAGGAATTACATATTTATCTTCTCCATTTTTCTGAGCAGATTATGGAAGGTTCACAAATTAATTAATTAATTAATTCATTCACATATTTTGTTATATCAGTTCCACCATGAAGAAGAGCATTCAAGGATGTCGATGTGTAAAGTTATTCATTAGAAGGGTGAAGCAATCGCTGCTGGCTACTTATGTAAAGTGCACTAACAACAATAAAATGTTGCTAGTACTTATCTACTCAAAATGACCTCTGTTATTTTGCCCCTTAATGTACAAATCATAGAACTACAATTTTTCTTACTTGCAAATGACATTCTGTTAGCAGAGCAACTGGCAGTGGCGTAACTATGGGGAGGGGGGGGAGATGAGGGGGATAGAACCCTCCCCCCCAGAACACGAAAAAAATGGGGGGGGAGGAATACGAAAAAAGAAAAAAATGTATAACAGCAATCTGGTAAAGGTAAAGATTGAAAACTTGGGGTGTTTTACCATAATCTTTCATTGGATGGGAGTGAATTAGTTTCTTAAACGGGAGTGGTAGATGGTAGTCTGTCTGGAAAGTGACTAAAATTTTGCCCCCCCAAAGGCAAGTCCTAGTTACGCCACTGGCAACTGGTGTAATTCATAACTTGCATAGTAACTGCACAGGTAGCAGTGCAGGTTTCTGCTGTAAGCAGACACATTTATCTGTTGGTAGATGAAGTATTGTCGTAAGGAGTTAAATCACTATGCCTACAATTATTTTGTGCTATCTTAATTGGATGTGATTGCTTGGTAATTTTACTGTTCCAATAATAGAAATTTACTTGTGTTACAGTTTTTATTGTGTTCAGACTAATTCACCATCAGTTATACCAATAAAGTGAACATTTGGGAAAAGTTTACTTGAGATGATAATGGATTCCATTGATAATGTGACAAGCTAGTGGGTAGGAGATGCCATTGAGGGGCAATGCCCTACCTTCAAACCCCTATGCCCTACCTTATAAAGTACCATCAACTAAGATGATATACTAAATAAATTGATTGTTCATATAATGAAAAACAAAAAACAATTTACCACTGTCCACAGATAGCATTCAAAGTATATATGGCAGTTGTGCTTATATTGCTAACTATGGTACAGGGAATCTCCTTAAAAAATAAATAAATAAAAATAAAAATTCAAGAGGAAATTGACCATGTAGAACCTCATTCCTCAAAACAGAAGGACTCACAAGATACAATTGCTGCTTCAAATGTTCAAATGTTTGTAGAACTTATCGGACTTAACTACGGGGTCATCAGTCCCTAAGTTTACAAACTACTTATGAAGTACCTAAGACTAAGGATGGCACAAATATCCATGCCCGAGGGGGGATTCGAACCCCCGACCGTAGTGGCCATGCAGACCGTGACTGGAGCGCCTCAGTCCCCTCGGCCACCGCGGCCGGCAATTGCTGCTTCTAGTCTTAAGGAAAGGAGTACAGTGAAACATATTGGCAATGTTAGCTATGGTGTTCCTCTGCTAATGCACAAATTGGGGAACTGATAACACAAGTTATTTTACAGTTATATCCAAAACAAAACAACAGGGCTTTTGTAGAAAAATTGTTCAAGAAATTTAATTGGGTGCAGTATTCTATGTGGAAAGATGTTGCTTTTTGCTATCCTTGCCACCAATTTTTACCTCGTGGAAGCAAACAGACTTCATACACTTCCATAGGATCCAGAAACTTGAAAATTGCCACAGATTGAACAACTGGTTTTCCAAAACATGAAAAATCAGTTTCTCATACAAAAACAACTGATGAAGTAGGAGAAATTGTGTAGAAAATCTGTAACTAGCAGTGTTGAAATGTTGGTACATAAATGAAAAAAAATAAAAATAAACAAATAAGTAATAAATAAAATAAAATGAAATAAAAAATCGGGAAAAACAGATATAATGTGATGTCTGTTATTGAAATAGTACATTTTCTATTTGTTAATGAATTAGCAATACATGGAAATTATATTTTGGAGGAAGAAAAAGGAGGAGGATTGTTTCAGAATTTGTTTGAATACACATGCATGAAAGATCCAAATTTGAAGGCGGCTGTCAGTAACATCCTACAAAATGCAAGATATTGCTCACCTGAAATTAAGAATCAAATAATTCAGGCAATTGTTGAGGCAGTACAATGTTCCATTGTTAAGGATATTAAGGAAAATTATGTGAACTGGTTACTCTAATGGAAGACAGAATGAGATATAAAAATAACTGCAAAAATATTGCAGTAGCAATACATTATGTCAAGAATGTAATTGTCAATGATTTACAACTGACAGCAATGATGACCGAAAACCTAGAGCCAGCCACTTACATGAAAATGACATTAAATACCCTAAAGAAAAACAACATTGACCTCTCTTGTATACTGAACCAGTGCTATGATGGTGCAAGTGTAATGAGTGGGAAAGTTTCAGGAGTTGCAACCAGAACTGATAATAAATTGGGCCAAATGTTCCTTATGTGCACTACTATAACCAATGGTTGCATTTGGTAGTCATCAGGACTATCTCAGAAATCACTTTCATTTTTTTATTTCACCATGGGAAAATAGCTGCTGCCTTGTATGGTGGAAAAAGGATTGGGTGCATCATGTGGCATTTTATATTATGTTACATACATATGGGTTGTATGACAAGATGACCTGTTGCACTGTCTCTGGTGGTAATAGGTTCCTTGCACCGTCATAATCTTCTGATGTAATACATTGTGGGAATAATAAAGAATAGTGACTGGTAACAGAAATGCCTTGTGTTTTAATCAATGCCATGAAACAGTATCATTAAAACCTAAATCAAAAATGTTTTCATTTAAAGTAAACTTGCCCAGTCAGGCAATCATGGCTATTTCTGACTATAAAATTATGTCAGGAGGGTGTGACAGAGCAAGTAACCTGTCAGTGCAGCATGTCATCTTGTCATACAACCCTTTGCCAGGCACATAAATGTGATTTGCAGAGTATATCATGTAGATGTAAATGCACACCATATAATATAAAATTCTACCTAATGATGGGGGTTTAAACCCTTGAAATGCATTATGAAAATAATAAAGAATAGTGACTGGTAACAGAAATGCTTTGTGTTTTAATCAATTTCATGAAACACACACAGTAAAGCCTTAACCAAAAGTTTTCATTTACAGATTAAACTTTATTGTTCATCATGTCACTTTCAAGACACTGATTAACAATACATCTGTTATTTCAATGTAAAAGATGTAATATTTCGTAAATTCCACAAAATACAGTACATAAGCAAATTGTATTCAATACAGTTATTTCAACTTAACATCAAAGATTGTACTAGTAATTTTCCACTCCATTCTCAGCCGATACCTGACTCAACGTGGCAATGTTCACAACCTTGACATCTACAATGCCCATTCCAACCTCACATTTTTGGCTCACGATGCCTACACCAACTGCGGCACATGTGCCTGCTATGATGTCCACTCCTGTTGTGATGCTGTCTTTCACAGTTCATCCTGTGTCCATGACTGTACCTCCTGTGCTGCATCTCAACCTTGTATTGGATCCATTGAGTCTTCATGTGACGTGTGACACCCCAACTGTCAAAATTCCTGTCACCTTGCCAACTTTCCAATTTGCTGGACCTGAATAGAGATAGTCCAGTAACTTGTTTTGAAACCTGTTGACACCATCCTGGATTTCAACGGCTTCACCAGCGATGACACACATTTCATTTGTTACATTGGTCACCTACACCCGGGACTGGACCTGGTTAGCACCTCTGTTACTTCTGGAATGACTCTCCTGCTCCCCACAAGAGGCACTTCAACACATTTTGTTTGAAGAGCTCTTGGGTGATAAAACTTCTTTGTAGCTAAAGCAATGCCTCCTCTCATTAGTCGAGACTGCTTCCATTTCTGTCATAACATTATGGATTATCTGGATCATCACACTATCAGCATATATCCACATCCAAATGCTATTATTCTCTAAATATCACCTTGGAAGAAGGCTTCGGACATGCCAATCACATGTACCATGTTGTGTGACACTGTCACCTAGTCGCACATTCACACATCAGTTTACTGAGTGCCTCCTCCATAGCATCTGCCCTCTTTGCCCCAATCTGGTCCCCTTGAGTCAGTTGCACTTGATCACACATGACTTCAATGAAGGAGCTGCCAGCTGTTGGCGGACTGTCAGCACTACCAGTGCCACCAGCTGTCTCCTCCTTGCTTCCATTTGCCAACTAAACTCACTGTGCTGCAACATCAAATTCCAGCACAATGGAATGTACACCCCACACTGTACACCCACTGTGGCAGTATCACGTCATGCACAGTGACTTGGCTAGAAACCCCCACTCCCTATGTGCAGTAGCAAACATCATTAACTGTGCCACAGCTCAAGTTAGGCAGATACTGCATCCTTGACAAAGTAACCAAAGGTTATCATCCACCATCCTCATGTTGTCATGATTCCCAATGGAACTTGTCATGATTAAATACTACTGAACCCCTCCCCCCTTTCCGTCCTCAGTTCTGATTACACACACATAACATGTTGTGAAAGCCACAAAGGTCCTACTCTCCAGGATGTGGAGGTATGCTGACTCAAGATTGAATCTGTCTTGCAGATTAACAATGTGGGTCGGTGTGCTGGCCAGCCGGGATGTGATATTTAGTCAGCTTGCCACATCCCACTAGATAAATAATCGGTTGTAACCAAAGACCTGCTTCAGTTACATGATTTGTAATCATGTTGTCTCATTTTCAAATCCTTTGTCAAAGTCTGCTGGTATGAGATTGACCTAACTCCTGTATCTTCTGAAATTTTTTTCAGTTGTGAAATGACTATCACTACTGATTCTTTAATCTCTTTGTAGATTTTTCAATGTTTTCATTGTTTCAAAATTTTGAAAGGTGCCCAGAATGAGCATGGTCTTCAACACTCATACCACAGTTAAAAGCACCAAAATGACTTGTCAATTTGTGTGTGAATTATAGCATCACCCTTGAAAGCCTGATGAAGCATTTTGGTAAGCTTTTGCAACCAGAAAACTAAATTTCAAATACAGTCTGTTCTTCAGTCTTCCATAATGAATCAAACACACACACACACACACACACACACACACTGAGAAGTTGTTTCATGAAGATTTCTGTTACAACAATCTCATGGGAAATCTCTGCACTACATCCATGAATGGCAGCACACTCAGTCCAGTTACTTTTAGGTCCCCCTTTGTATTTTACCAATACAATGTTGATATTTATAGTCTGAAGATAGCTGCACAAATACTCATCTACACTTATCATCTACATGGATACTCTGCAAATCACACTTCAGTGCTTGTCAGAGGGTTCACTGAACAATTTCAAGATTATTTCTCTACTGTCCCACAACTGAACAATGTGGAGGAAGAATGATCAGATCTTGATAAGATTTCAAAGTGGTGCAAATTTTACAACTTGCTTTAAATATTCAGAGGTGTAATGTTCTGCACTTCACAAAACAAAAAATACTAGTATTGTTTGACAGTTGGAATCAATCAACTCATAAAAGTACCTGAATGTAGCTTTTTTTAAGGATGTGTAGACTTCAGTTTATTGGTAAAATACCATTCTAAGGAGACTGTTTACAAATCACTCATTTATTAAATTTAATTTGTATTCCATAAAGCCACTCATGTGAACCATCCTGTAGCACTGCGGAAATATGTGGAACCATCACCAAATAGGCCTAACAGAAGATCATGAACATACACAGAGAAGGACAACATGCTTTGCCACAGGTTTGTTGTCCCATGAGAGTGTCACAGAGATGCTAAGGGAACTCAATTGGCAGAGACTTCAAGATAGACACATAGTACTTTGAGTTGAGAATTCCTTTCAAGAACCAAAATAACGGCTCTAGCTAGTGGCGTATTTACAATTTTTTTTTTTTTTTTTTTTTTTTTTTTTTTGGAAGGGGGGGGGGGTGGGCAGCTATGCCTTTCATTTTACAATAGATCAAATTGAAATTTAACATTACTGATCCATACTAATTTAATGCTCAAAATTATAAACAAAGTGTATAATTGGTTTACATTTGTTTCATTGGAACACTGATGACATGACATGAGCAAGAGAAAAAGTTGAACTGGTTTTCACAACAGCACGTAAAATTTATAGTCGCCATGTATAAAAAGTCCTATGAGACAAGCTTTTAGAATAGTTACTCACTAAAAATTTGAAGTACAAAAGGAAGATGGTGGTCTCTTAGTTCAGTCATATCACTTACCACAGTGTGGATATCAATCTCTTCTTCTCGATGAATTATCATGGCGAGCGCATTCAAATGTGCCTCACTAGGTGTATTTCTTAGGTACATCTTGATTCTCTTCAGGGTTGAGAAACTGTGTTCATTTGTGGCCGTTGTCACTGGTCGAGTTGCCAAGAGCTGTAGAAACCAAAATACATTGGGATAGAGCTGGCGGTCACAGACAGACAAAGCTTCCATTGCATTTTAAGGCAACTGCTCCAGTCAGCTCAGACATTGATGAAAAAGTCTCAACTCAGCTGTTGTCATTGTTAAATCTGCAACTAATGGGTCTGAATCATAAAATTAATGGAGTTTTGTAACTCCATCAATGTTACCTAGATCTTCAGTTCGCGGTAGAAGACAATTGAAGCTGTTAAAAAGTTCAGGCCAGCTGCAGTGACCGAGTGGTTTGTGGCGTGCCAGTCACAGTCTGTATGGCTGCTATGGTCGGGGGTTTTAATCCCCCTCGGACATGGATGTTTGTGTCGTCTTTAGTATAAGGTAGTTCATAAGTAGTTTGTAAGTTTAGGGATTGATGACCCTACAGTTAAGTCCCATAAGCCTATCAAACATTTGAACATTTAAAAAGTTCACAATGTGTCAAGAACCAATCCTGCAGTGAACTAATGAAGGAATCAAGAAATGGTATGAACAAAGACACTTTGTAGTAACCTTCAACATCATCGCCAGTATCCGGATTTGCATGACGTGTTTGCTTTGTAGAAATGTATGGTTGTTTGATTTCACCTCCATTGGTTGAAGCCAATTCCTTGGCTTCTAGGAAAAGCTGGCTAAAAGGATCATCAAGAGATTCTCTCATTTCAAGCAGTTTCCTTTTGAGATCCCTGGCAACATTGATTAACTCATCAAAATCTATATCTTGATGCTGAAGTTGATGAAAGCATAAACAGTTCAGAGACTATAACCAAGCAGACAACAAGCTCTCCCTTGGTCATGGCTGCTAACAGAATCATGCCATCATGGGATGTGTCTTGTTGTCAAATTCTTGAATTTTCCCCAGAGCTCATACAACACAACCATGTATTTTCTTGAGGTCTTGTGTGCTGTGAAGATGCTCAGTTCATCTAGTGAGTGTGGCACATTTGAAACTCCCGATTCTAATACCAGTTAATGAGTCAAGGGCATCATTTAATATTTGCCTACGCTTTGGTGGCCCAAATAAATTACATACCATTTCCAGTGTTCCTAGTGTATTCCTGATAAGTAGATTGTTGCATGTGTCGGTGACAACCAAATTGAAATTATGGGCTGCATAGTGAGAATATACAGCTAAAGAGTAGTCCTTTTGTATGAATGCATGAGCCCCTTGCTCTTTTCCCAACATGGGTGCAGCACCGTCATAGCTCTGCCCTTGTGAAAATGACACATGAAGACCAAATTTTATCAAGTTTTTCAATTATAGATCCAGCTACTCCTTTGTCAGACACCTCAAGCACTGAAACAAATTTCAGGAAATCTTAACAATCTTTGAGATCTGGGGAAATATAACAGGCACAGTAAAGTCAGCAGTTTCATCCTCAAGAACCATTAAACCTTTGGCATCATTAAAGCACTGAACAATCCTCCCCAGGAGTTGGTTATTGATGCAACTAATTATGTGATTTTGGATTTAGAAATTGATGTACTTGTTGCATTTACCAGTTCCTTCCAAACTTGCTCATAGGTTTTCATCACTTTTAGCATGATATTTTAGAATAGCTTGAAAGTTACCCATGCTATAATCATCTTGTCAATAGGCCTGAAGTCCCCGTGCCCCCTTAATGCAATCTCTTGGCATCTACAGATAATCACTGCCTTGATGATAGGGACAATGCTTTTTCTATTTTTTTTCCACTGCTCCAACAAGCCTTGATCCAAGGAGTGTTTAATATCTTTTTTCTTGTTCAACATGATGTGAATAAAACTGTCACCAATGATTACACAAGCCTTATAGTAAATATTGCTCACATGTTTGTTTAAATATTCAAGAGCATGCTTCCACTTCGAAAATGTGGAGATTACCAGGGCTCCATTTTGATGACCATCTTTACCTAAACTTCTCTTAGAAAAAAATGCACAGTACCTACAGAAAGCACCATCCTCTTTGGAAGAGTATAGTAATCAAAAATATTTCTCCATCTAACTTTTTTTATCCTGCACAGTGGTACTACTACGGTTCATACCACTCGTGACTGCATGGCTTGCTATAGAATGTCTGTACACACTAAGACAGTGCTATTAATACTGAGCACCATACCTTGTCTCGAGGCCTAGTTGCAGGTGGTGGCTATGGTATGCCACCACCTAACACTGCGTCTCCAGCAGTGGCGCCATGCAGTACGGCAGCCGGTGACGGCCACTCGTAGCCTGCGCACATCTGACATCTCTACGTCAACCGAAGGCATGGAATCTGAACCACTATCTGATACTAAACAACTCAGGTTGAAATTACGATATTGGCCACTTTGAAAAGTGAGGGGAAATTTGTAAGTAGTGTCGGACACAAAATGGTTTTGGAAATGTTGTAGCCTTATGTTGTCACAACTTTTTCATTATTTGCTAGCAAATAATCTCTTATGTCATACTTACAGCCTTGTAGTGGGTTGTCAGAGCATGATGTGTCAATAAAAGATGTTGATTTTGCTTCAGGACCCAACAAAGATGATTTTAAATTAGCAGTAATAGTACTATTGTTTGAAAACAGCAGGGGTGGTAACTGTGGTGGATCATCCATTTTCTCAGTGTAAGGGGACAGATTTTCTTCTAGTGGTGGTGATTTGGAGTAGTAGTTCAAAATGCTTCCACTTTTTGTTTTGCAATGCATGGTCTTAGCATCCAAAATCAGTATTCCACAATACTAACTTCAATAACACTGATTTTTGCAACACTGTAGCATCAACCTTTTAAGAACTGGTAATGCAGAGAATCATGTATGAAACACGCTATATTTGTTTGTGGATATGAGACAGCAGAGGAAAGCAGTCTTAAAGCAGTTTTATTTATTAATCACTTTGAAAATTCACAGCAGTAGGCTACAAAAGATTCGGTGTGCTGCTCCCGAAGGGTATACATTCTGCAGCAGTGGAACACATTGTCCAAATGCATGAGCAGGGAAACTAACATGCATGTCCCATGCTATTGAGTGTTGAAGAGCACTCATGGATCACAGTACAGATGGTAGGGCAGTGCGAAATAAACACGCATTTTGAGGGGAGCTCGCAAGTTAGCTTTACCCACAAAGTCCACTGCAAAATTGTCAGTTGTAAGAGATGTCTGTACTGCCCAGTCTAGCAGGTTGCACTGGTTTGCTCCTTGGGTTCTGCTCAAGCGAGTGTTTCACACCATTGCCAGATTCTGTAACAGTACTTCCATGTGGGCTGGCAAATTCTGGGAATCACTGACCTAGTGCTGCCTCCATCTGAGGCTTCCATCCACACTTGTACGGAATGCTGTCACACAGATTCCCCCTTGGGGAGCGGAGCTACTTCTGAAGTCGAGGTGTTGTTAACCCTTGTTTTTTACCCATAGTATTACGATATTGTGCACAGGTGTGTAAGAAAACATTTCTATAATTTTACATTTTGGGGGAGTGGGGGCTTAAGCCCAAAAGTCCCCTTTAAATATACCACTGACTCTAGCAAAATACTACAAGCCCCTTACATATTGCTCTCACAGGGAACAAGAGAATAAGATTAATTTAATTATAAGATGTACAGAGACATTGAAACACTAATTCTTATCATGCTGTATGCATAAATGAAACAGAAAGAAGCTCTGAAAACTAGTACAATGGGAAGAACCCTCTTCTGCGCATGTAACAGTGGTTTGAGAGTCAAGAACACACAAACTTATTCTGATTCCTACTTCACAGCTACGTACAAATACTCTTTCAGCTCCAGCCTGATCTACATTATTTCAACTTCTGTTACACAACTAGTGCTTCTCCTTCTCATATTTCTCCTCACACCTTCACACCTTTCTAAGTTCTCACAGACTCCATAATCTCATATACTAGTTCTACCAGTTGTCTTAGGCCATATCTCAACACATTATACTGTTTGGGTCAGGTGTTGCACAATGTAACTACAGTAGCTCTTGAGACACTGCTCTGTTTCGATTTCTTTAGTGCTGTATTATGATTTTCACCCAAATATGTAAAGCAAAGGATTGCAGATACAATCAGAAGCAGTGCAATGCAAAAATAGACACAAAAAGAAAAGTGTTGTGACTTAGAACACTTTATTAAATCACACTCGCAGTACATGAACGAAAGTCAGCTAAGCCTTTCCGGTTGGAAACTAAACATGCACTGTCCTCTGCCGCATCTCTGCCTGCTTGTGTCCACCGGTTGCCCAGATGGCACTGTTAGCGTTGCTCGGTTTAGCAGCGCGGCTGATTGGCGTACCGGCGGTAGGCGGCAGATTCAAATGCGACATGGCCATAACACATCTCTGCCCTTTGTGAAACAGAAGTAATGTTGGATGCCGTCAGTACATAAATACAATGAAAAAAAAAAAAAAAAAAAAAAAAAAAAAAAAAAAAAAAAAGCACTTGTCTTTCCTTCACCCAAATTTGTGAACACTGGAAGGAAAGAAAGAAAAGAAAAAAAACTTTGGCTCAACCACTGCATTGTATTACACTCGTACTGTGCTGACCACCATGGTGTTATCTGCTGCTGGTGCGAAGGTTCTCGGAAGGACCCAGGAGTAAGGTCGTAAATGACCAGCACGTTGTGGATGTCGAGAGCCCAGTATTGGTATTTGGAGAGGGTTGGTAGCTGCATGGTGCATAGAGGGGGAAACACCGGTGATGGTGGTGTGGCATTCCCACCCTGTGATGTGGCAGCTGGGGTGTGAGGCAATGCTGCATCCTGGAGCACGGCTTGATGTGCGGGTGAGGGCTGGGTCACTAGTGGCGGCATGAAGTCTACCTCCATATCCGTAGAGTTGGGTTGGCTGGCTGGAGGAGTGTCGTGGATGGGCAGAACCCATCTCCTCATCTGATCGACGTGTCGGGCAACATCTCCGTCGGCCGTGCGAACGATGTAGAGACGGCGCATGTGTGCTTCTATGACACAGCCCCGGATCCATTTCTGTTGCTTGCCATAGCCCCGCACCCAGACAGGATCTTTCCGGCGGTAGCCGAAGAGGGACAGTTTGTGGGAGGTCTGATAAGATGAAGTAGTGTGTGCGGCTGTCTGCTGTGCATTAACTCAGGGGGGCTGTGAGTGCCCAATGGTGTAAAGCGATAAGAGGCCAGAAAGTCAATGAGTGCCTCATCAGTGGAGGCAGAAAAGTTCTGACAAGTAGTTTGACTTCCCCATTGGAATGGGGATGAAGTGATGTGTTTGATGCCCCTCGAGTTACAAAAGATTGAAAATTCAGAGGATGTAAATTGGGGGCCATTGTCAGAAATGATGGTGGTGGGTATTCTTCCAAGGCAAATATTTTCGTTAGTGCAGCTGTGGTACCTGCTGTAGAGGGTGTGGTGACACGAACAACAAATGGAAAATTGGAGTAGGCATCTATGACGAGGAGCCAATAGGGGCCGAGAAAACGCCGTGCAAAGTCAATGTGGATGCGCTACCATGGGCGTGCGGGGCTGGGCCACGATGAAGTGGAGCTCTTAGGTGCTTGCGTCTGGGAGGCACATGCCTTGCACACAGCAACCATGTGGGCGATGTCGGCATCAATACCCGGCCAGTAGACGTGTCTGCGCGCCAATGTTTTGGTGCGGGTGACACCCCAGTAGCCCTGTTGCAGGAGTTGCAGGACTTCATGGTGAAGGCTGGATGGGACGACCACCCTCGGCGGTGCGTCATCAGTGGATAGAAGAACAATGCCGTTTCATGCAGTAAGGCGAAAGCATAAAAGGAAGTAGTTACAAAGAGAGTCGGAAGCTTTTTTAGAAGGTTGATCGGGCCAGCCGTGGGTGATATGCCAGAGGACCAGACGAAGTATGGGGTCTGTATCTGTTGCTGCTGCGATACGTTCACCTGTTGTTCACCTCGTTGTTCTGTTTCGTCCAGATGGAAACACAGATTTTCACTGCGGTTGAATGTTGGGTCAGGGCCCTTTGGAAGGCACCACAAAACGTTGGCATTTGCGTGCTCGGTCGTTGGTCTGAAGTGAATGTCGTAATGAAAACGGAATAGATACAGGGGCATAGGCATAGGCAATTGGGCATTTGGTCCCTTCCTGATACCAGTGCTTGAGTACCGCCCCAATGCTGTGTTGTAAGGCATCGGTAGCAAGTACAAGCATTTGACCTGGTGTATAGGTAGCCAGACATGGGGCGATATGTAAGAGGCTTTTGAGGCGTTTAAATGCTGCTTCGCAATCTTCCGACCAATGAAAGGGAACGTTTTTGCGGAGAAGATTGGAAGGGGATGTGCAATGTCTGCAACAGATGGCAAGAACCAGTGGTAATAGACAATGGTGCCCAGAAAGGCCTGCAACTCTTTGACATTGTGGGGCGAGGAAGAGCTTCGATTGCCTCAATATCATCTTTGAGAGGCCAGATGCCCTCCCGGGACAGCTGAAACCCCAGGTAGACTACAGAGGGTTGGGAAAATTTAGACTTTTGAAAATTTCATTTGATGCCGTTTTCCTGGAGAACTGAGAATAGGGTGTGTAGGTTATTGATGTGTTAGGCCATGGTGGTGCCCGTGACAATGCTGTCGTCTTGATAGTTGATGCAGCCAGGTACCGTGGTGAGCAACTGTTCAAGAAAGCGCTGGAAGATAGCAGGGGTGCTTGCCACACTGAACACTAAGCGCTGGTATTGGTACAAACCGAAAGGGGTGTTCAGAACAAGAAATGGGGTATGTGTCAATGAGGCTTTGCGCGTTTACCATAACTTTGAAGTTGCCGCACAGGCAAAGAGAACCATTAGGTTTTACCAATGGGTTAAAGGACACCAGAGGCAGTGAGTCTATTGATTTCCTGTTTAACAGAATCGCGCAGTGTAACCGGAATGGGATGTGCATGGAAAAGGTTTGGTCGTGCTGCGGGTTTCCCTTCCTAAACCCGGCGAGAAGAGATTGGAAAATTTGGCAGATAAGGAATCTAATTGTGAGTAGGGAATTTCGTCAGACACTACATGAACAGTGTCGTGAACAGAAAAACCAACGGTCCTGTAACCAAATAAATTGTCGGTGCCTGACTGATCAACCACAAAAACAGTGATTTTTCAAACGACCGACTTGTAGGAGACATCCACATCCAGCTGTTCCAAAAGAGATGTCTGTTGCCAGTTATATGTACACAAATGATGTGTAACTGTAGACAGAGGTGGCGTACCGGCGGTAGGCGGCGGATTCAAATGCGACGCGGCCATAACAAAAAGCTCTGCACATGAATCCAGTACTCTGTGGACACCATCCCACACATCTATAAGTATAGCTCCAAGGATGACTCAAATTTATTACTTGCATTTCTAGACTAATTTACTATTAAAATTTGCATATACGTCAGTGGCTCAAAAGTAAAAACTACAATACAAACGGTTGTGGTTTCTATCGCCGGGTAACTATAACATTTTTATCTGTCACTTACTACTTATTTCCCCTTTAGTAGTATTTTTAGATGTTAAAAATACAGTGGCACAATTGTTAAATACATGTTAAAATTTACTATCAATTATTAAATAAAAATTATACAAATTATTTCTCAAAGGCACTTGTCACACTGTTATAATTTTAATGGTAGAAAATTAGTGTTAGTAATAGTTGTATATGTGCTACTTTTTGAATAGCAATTGAACATTTAGTTTTACTGTTCACATGCTGGTGATTTACTGTTAATTATGTAACCATTCTGCATTAATTATTTAATGCTGAAGAGTAACACTCGTGTTGTTTATAAATTTGGTTTATTTGCAATTGTTTTCTGCAGTGCTAACAAGGATATAGAATCCTATAATTTGACTATTTAGATAATTTTGAGGTGTGGAGAAAATGCCTCCAATTTAATTTTGAATATCTGTGAAAACAATATCCAGTGTCATGCCTCTGGGTAACCTGTTATAAAAGTCTGTACATGTATAAATGTCTACAAGTAGTAGCCTAAACAGAACATTAACTCAATATGAAAAAACCTCAATTCTTGTTTAGGTTCTGTGTGTAACAAATAATTTTAACTTAATTGACATTTCTCACATTCCATGTATTGCATGGAAGATTATGTGCAATAACATGTAACAGAAATAATTGCAAGAACCCTGGAAAATCATCTAGATGACATTTCATTTTCATCTTCTGTTTATTTCTGTGAATTATCAATCTGTGGCCAATTTTCCTAACTTTTTCATGGTGAGTTTTTTCTAAAGTATGTATTCTCTTAATATACTGCTGATCATTGAAGTAGCAACACAAAGAAAGGATGAGGAAATAGGAGTAAAATTAGGTGACCAACAGATAGCCAGAGTTGATTCTTCAAAATACCTGGGCTTGTATATTGATAGCAAACTAAATTGATCAATCCACATCCTGAACCTGTGGAAAAGACTTAGCTCTGCAGCCTATGCTTTATGCATAATTTTGTCTTATAGAAACAAAGAAACCATGAAAGCAGCTTATTATGGTTATTTTCATGCCATTATGGCATATGGAATCATATTTTTGGGGAATCAACCACTAACTAAGGAAGTCCTATACCACTTCACAATACATATTCTCACTCATGTGCTTCATAAGGAAACACAAGCACCTTTCTTAGTGTAACAGTGCGTATCATAGCATGATACTAGATGGAAAGGCGATATCCACTATAAACAAGCAAATCTGAGTATGGTACAGAAAAGTGTGCATTTTAGTGGCAGCAAAATTTTCAGTGCTCTCCCTTCAGAAATTAAGAATTTAGTTGATGAATACTCATTGAAAAGGAACTTCAGGGAGTTCTTACTAAGATGATCATTTTACTAGGCTATATGGAAGAGTTCCCAAACCACAATGGATATTGTTCTTGGAACTAAAACCATCAGATATATTAGCAGATCCATTTTTTGTCCTTTATGCTTTTATTATTGACATTTTATTTACTTATAATATATTTTGTTTAACATTTATTATATATAATTAATTTTATGTAATATTTATTTGGCTGCAATAGAAAATAAGTTGTAGACATGTTAATACAATAATTGATTAGTATTGTTTACACTATAGCACATTTTGTAACTAAAACAAATTTGTAAACACAGACATTCCATATCCTGTGATATATTCACAACATGGATCAACAGAACACAAAATAAATAAATAAAAATAAGTAAATACAAAATAATACAATATACTTACTGTGAGTATACAATATATTAGGAAGAATGCATAATTAAATTTATAGATGCTTTGTCATCAGCGTCATCATCTTCTTCAATCTGGAGACTGGTTTGATGCAGCTCTCCACCCTACTCTATCCTGAGCAAGCCTCTTTATCTCCTCATAAAAACGACAACCTACATCCATTTCATTCTGCTTCCTGTAGTCATCTCTTGGTCTCACTCTGTGGTTTTTACCCCAAATACTTTGCTCCATTGCTAAATTCACAAATCCTTGATGTCTAATAATGTGTCCTACCATTTGATCCCTTCTTTCAGTCAAGGTATGCCAGAAGTTCCTCTTCTCCCCAATACTGTTCAGTACCTTCTCATTAGTTAATCAACCTACCTAATCTTTCGCATTCTTCTATAGCACTACACTTCAAAAGCCACTATGCTCTTCCTGTCCACACTGTTTATCGTCCAAGTTTCACTCCCATATAAGGCAACACTCCATACAAATGCCTTCAGAAAGGACTTCCTTATGTGTAAATTAATATTCAATGTTAACAAATTTCTCTTTTTAAAAACACTTTTCTTCCCATTGCGATTCTGCATTTTATATTCTCTGTACTGCAACCATATTTTGTTATTTTACTGCCCAAGTAACAAAACTCATCTACCACCTTCATTGTTTCATTGCCTAATCTAGTTCCTTCAGCATCATCTGATTTTCATAGACTGTATTCCATTATCCTTGTTTTGCTCTTGTTAATGTTCATTTGCTGTCTCTGACAGATTTAGTGTCATCAGCAAAACATAATGTTTTTATTTTTTCACCCTGAACTTTAATTCCTTCTCCAAATTTTTCCTTGCTTTCCTTTATAGCTTGCTGAATGTACAAATTGAATAACATTGGAGATAGGCTACAACCCTGTCTTACTTCCTTCTCAACCACTGCATCCCTTTCATGGCCTTCAACTCTGACAACTGACATCTGGTCTTTGTACAAGTTGTAAATAACCTTCCATTCCCTATATTTTACTCCTGCTTGCTTCAGAATTTTGAAAGAGTGTATTCCAAATGACACTGTCAAAAGCTTTCTCCAAATGTACAAAAGCTAGAAATGTAGGTTTGCCTTTCCTTAAACTATTTTCTAAGATGAGACATAAAGTGAGTATTGCCTCCAGTGTTTCTACATTTCTCCTGAATCCAAACTGATCTTCCCCAGTGTCGGCTTCTACCAGCTTTTCCATCCTTCTGTAAATAATTCATGTTAGTATTTTCCAACCATGACTTATTAAACTGATGGTTCTGTAATTTTCACACCAGTCTATGCCTGCTTTCTTTGGAATGGGGATTATTAATTTTTTTTTAAAGTCTGAGGGTACTTCCCCTGTCTCATACATCTTACACACTAGGTGAAATAGTTTTGTCATGGCTGGTTCTCCCAGAGACTTCAGTAGCTCTGAGGGAATGTCATCTACTGCAGGGGCCTTGTTTCAACTTAGGTCTTTCAGTGCTTTGTCTAATTCATCTTTCATTATAGTATCTCCTATTTCATCTTTGTCTACTTCTTGCCTTCCTACAATATTGTCTCTAAGTTATTTCCTTTATATAGCCTCTCTATATATTTTTCCACCTTTCAGCTTTCTCTTCTTTGCTGAGAACTGGTCTTCCATCTGAGTTCTTGATACTCATAGAGCTGTTTTTCTTGTCCCAAAAGTCTCTTATTTTCCTGTAGGCAGTATCTATTTTTCCCCCATTTATACATTCTTCTACAGACTTGCATTTGCGTTTTAGCCACTCCTCCTTATCCATTTTGCACTTCCTGTCAATCTCATTTCTTAGTTGCCTGTACTTCATTTTGCCTGTTTCATTTACTGAATTTTTATATTTTCTCATTTCATTGATTAAGTTTAGTATTTCCTGTGATTTCCTGCATTTGCCTTCCTATCTATTTTGTCCTCTGCTGCCTTCACTATTTCATCTCTCAGTGCTACCCATTCTTCTTCTACTGTTTTATTTCCCCCTGTTTCCATCAGTTGTTACCTAAAGCTACCTTTGAAATTCTCTAGAACTTCAGGTTCCTTTAATTTATCCAGGTCCCATCTCCTTATTTTCCTACCTTTCTGCAGTTTTTTTTTCAGTTTCAGTCTACAATTAATGCCGAATAAGATATGCTCAGAGTCTATAACTGCCCCTGGGTATGTACTACAGTTTAAAACCTTGTTCCGAAAGCTATGTCTTACCATTAAAAATCTATCTGCTACCTCCCGGTGTCTCCTGGTCTCTTCCACATATACAACCTTTGTGATTCTTGAACCAGGAGTTTTTTATAACTAAATTATGTTCTGTGCAAAATTTTATCAGGCAGCTTCCTCTTTCATTTCTTTTGTCCAGTCCATATTCACCTACTATCTTTCCTCCCCTTCCTTTTCCTACTATTGAATTCCAGTCTCCCATTACAATTAAGTTTTCCTCTTCCTTTATTGTCTCAATAAGTTCCTTTACCTCCTCATACATTTCTTCGATCTCATCATCATCTGTAGAGCTAGTTGGCATATAAACCTACACTACTGTGGTTGGTGCTGGCTTCATATCTACTTTGACTATGATAAAGTGATCGCTTTGGTGCTCATAGTAGTTTATCTGCATTTCTATTTTCTTATTCATTATCAGTCCTACTCCTGTAATACCCCCAAATGATTTTGTATTTATAGAAATCCTGTTCCTCTTTCCACCGAAAGTCACCAGTCTCTACCATATCTAACTTCTTACAATCCATTTACTTTTTTAAATTTTCTAACCTGACTACCCAATTAATGGGTAGAATGCCAGTGTTGTCTTTCCTGATGAACGACTTCCTCTTGAGTAGTCCCTGCCTGGAGATTCGAGTGGGGGACTATTTTACCTTTGGAATATTTTACCCAAGAGGACGCCATCATATACTCATACAGTAGAGCTGCATGTCCTCAGGAAAAGTAACGGCTGTAGTTTCCTCTTGCTTTCAGCTGTTTGCAATAACTGTGTGGCAAAGCCACACTAGCTGATGCTACAAGGCCAGCTCAATCAATCATCCAGACTGTTGCCCCTGCAACTACTGAAAAGGCTGCTGCCCCTCTTCAGGAACCACACGTTTGTCTGGCCTCTCCACAGATACCCCTCCATGGTGGTTGCACCTATCTGTTTCTTTGAGGCATGCAAACCACCCCACTTCAGCAATGTCTGTGGTTCTGTGTGTACAGGGGCTATATTTCATTCACAGAGCACAACAACCAGAGCAATTGTTTATTATTATTATTTATTGATTATCCCTTTATCATATACATGATGTTGGACTTGTCATAATTTGATACAAATAGCTAATAAGTTAACATACATAAAAGTTGTTGGTATACATACAGTATAATGGAGTAAAAAAGTTTAAACTCTTAGGTTATACATGTTTTATTTACATAAATGATAACCAAGTACATAAAGTGAACATATTTTGAATTTATATTCATTTCTTACAGTGCCAGCACGGTTAAAATTATGTTCTAGATGTCCTAGAGTTCATAAATGTCAAGTATTCATCAACACTGTAAAAGCTTTCATTATCAAGAATTTTTAAGCTCCTTTTCAAAATGTGCAGTTTTGGTATTGTTTTAATTTCTAATAAAAGGGCACTAAAAAGAATTTCGGGATGATAGATTACAGTATTATGATTATTGTGCCCTACTAACTGGAGGTCATAGCAAATATATCATTTCACTATTGAATATCCTCTTACACTTTTTTATTTATATTTATTTATTGTGGTTTTGGAGCACTGAACTACTGAGGTCATTAGTGCCTGAATCAGAGGATAAGGAGACTATTTGATTATAGCTAAAAACATAGGGTAAAATATACTAAAAGGAAGAACTAGATGTCCTATGATAAATTAGTCATGTTCATAAAATCCAAGACTCGAGCAACAGTTCATGTGTCATCAGCTAAAATTTCTTCCAGGGTATTTGGTAGATTTAGTGCAATATGAACAGGATTAAAATTAGGACAAGACAATAAAACATGGCTTACCATCAGCGAGTGACCACAGGAACACAATGGTGCGGGGTCACCAGTTAACAAGTGGCGGTGGCTGAACTGGCAATGTTCGATCCGCAATCAGGCCAAGATGACCTCTTCTCACTGCGAGCGGCATGAGGGGGTCCTCCAAGCCACCGGGAACAGTTTAACAGTTCTAAGCTTATTGTTGTTCAGTGAGGACCACACATTATGACACGACAATAAAATGTGATGGGAAAGAGCCCCTCGAATATCATTCGATGGGACACAGAAAGTAGCTGCCCAAGGTAGGAGTGTTGCAGCCTTGGCCACAGCATCTGTAGCCTTGTTACCAGGCACACCTGCATGGCCAGGTACCCACAGGAGATGAACGTGAGAGCTATTGGCAGCTCACAATTTAAGGGAGTGGTGGATGCCATGCACAACAGGATGGGGCAGATAGGGGTCTCTAAGACCCCGAATGGAGCTGAGGGCGTCAGAGCAGATGACAAAGGAAGTATAACTGTGTCTGTGGATATATAGTACAACCTGATAGAGGGCAAAAAGGTCAGCTGTGAAATTCAAGCAGTGGTCAAGAAGCCTGTACTGAAAACTGTCATCCCCGATGACAAAGGCACATCCAACACCTTCATTGGTCTTTGAGCCATATGTATAGATGAAGATGGAGTTATTAAGCCATGCCTGAAGTTTGATAAACCTTGAGTGGTAAATCACATATGGAGTACTCTCCTTTGGAAGTGAGTCCAGTTCAAGGTGAACGTGAACTTGAGCATGAAGCCAAGGTGGTGCTGGGCTCTCACCTATGTGAAAGGTGAAAGGGAGGGTAAAATCGAATTGCTGAAGCAAGCGACGAAAATGGACTCCAGGAGGGAGCAGGGCAGCCACAGACAGCCCATAGTGAGTATCGAGGGAGTCAATGAAAAATGAGGGATAAGAAGGATGGTTGCGTATCGACAGCAGACAGCATGCGTATCGACATAGCAACATGTCACGCTGATAGGTCAAAGGTAATTTGGCAGGTTCGGCATAGAGGCTTTCAAAATGGCTGGTGTAAAATGCTCCTATTGCTAGGCATAACACCCGATGGTGGATTGAGTTAAGACGGTGTAACATGGACGGCCGTGCAGAAGAGTACACAAAGCTCCCGTAATCCAGCTTAGATCTGACAATGGACTGATAAAGGTGAAGCAGGATGGTACGATCCACACCCATGATGTACCACTAAGAATGCGGAGAACATTAAGGGAACGAGTACAGTGGGCAGCCAGAGAAGACACATGTGGAGACCTGGTAAGTTTCCTATCCAATGTTAGCCCTAAAAATTTCGTTGTCTCCAAAAATGGGAGAGCAATGGGGCTGAGATGTAGGGATGTTAGAAGAAACTCTTTGTACCTCCAGAAGTTGATGCAAACTGTTTTCTCATGGGAGAAATGGATGTTGCGACACTCCAGGAATAAAGACTGTCAAGGCAATGCTGAAGACAACACTCCAGGAGACAGAGTCTCTGAGCACTGCAGTAGATAGTAAAGTCATCCACAAACAGGGAGCCAGAAACATCAGCTAGATGGCAATCCATAATGAGGTTGATTGCAATGGCAAAAAGTGCTACGCTCAAAACGGAGCCCTGTAGCACCCCATTCTCCTGGTGAAAGGTGTCGGACAAAACAGAGCCCACTCGTACCCTGAACATTTGATCTTTTAAAAAAGCACAAATAAAGAGGGGGAGGCAGCCGCGAAGACCCCATGTATGCATGGTGCGGAGAATGTCTGCCCACCAACAGGTGTTGTAAGCCTTCTTCAAATTGAAGAACACAGCCACCATCTGGTGTTTTTGCAAGAAGTTATTCATAATGAAGGTTGACAAGGTAACAAGGTGGTCAATAGCAGAGCGATGCCTTCAAAACCCACATTGGACATTGGTGAGGAGGTGTTGAGAATCAGGTAGCCAAACCAACCGAGCATTAACCATGTGCTCCATTACCTTACAGACACAGCTGGTCTGGAAAATGGGGCGATAACTAGAAGGAAGATATTTGTCCTTACCCGGTTTAGGTATGGGGACAACAATTGCTTCAAGCTAGCACATGGGAACTTAAAATTCAGTCCAGATATGATTATAGGTGCTAAGAAGAAAGCATTTAACTGCAGGGGAGAGGTTCTTCAGCATATGAATATGAATGCCATTGGCCCTGGAGCAGAGGACCAGGACAGGGGAAGGCCACATTATAGCTCCTGCATGGTGAAGGTGGCATTATAACTTCCACAATTCGAAGTTTGAAAATAAGACGGTCATGCCTCCTCTGCCTATTTTCAGGGGAAGAAGGCAGGGTTGTAATGAGCAGAGCTTGAGACCTCAGTGAAAGATCAGCCTAAGGCATTGGATATGTCAACAGGGTCCACAAAGACTTTGATTGCAACGTTCAGGCCAGGGATTGGGGAACGAACCTTAGTGCCAGATAACCAGCATAGGCTACCCCAGACAACCAATGAAGGAGTAAATCTATTGAAAGAACTTGTGAAAGCAGTGCAGTAGGTTTTTTGCTTTCTTTAATGACACGACGGCATTGCATTCACAGTCGTTTGTAATTGATACAATTCTCCAAGGGCTCTTACACTTTGTTACTGGACTACAAGAAAACCCAATTAAGGAAAATAATACTCATTAACTAGGCTGGTTGTTGTTATTGGAGCTTTAGGGCACTCAACATTGTGGTCATCAGCGAACTAGGCTGGTGATTGCCAAATTCTCCATACAAACTATTTTGAAAGAGTATACGTTCTGCAATTATAAATGCTTTGTTTGTTTGAAAGTGTTTGCTGCAGCATAACATAAGTCAGTATAGCTACAGAAACTCTGATTTCGCATAACTACTTCAGATTTATTATCTTTTACTCTATTCTCTCTTAATTTTGTAATGCTTTTGAAAATAAAATATTATTAGTTACATATGGAATCCATTAAACTATTTAAAACCTGACTGATTTTGTACTACTTCATTTGTCCCTCCTTATTTTTTTTTTTATCTATTGTGGTTAATTCTTTCCTTTTTAATTTTGCTTAATATATGTTTTTCTACATGTAATATACATTATTGTATTCATTTTGTGCAAGAGCTGATTTTTTATTTTTTTAAATTTGATAGTAATATTTTTATTCTTGTTTATTTTAGAAAAGATACTAAAACATTAATAGCCAATAAATTTATTTTTCTGTGAGAATGCATGTATTTATTTTCTCATGGAGCACCTGTACATGTAGACTATACAATCCACTTTCATACACTCTTGGAACTAGTCCTGAATATATAAGATAAATAAATAAAAAATAACTGTGTGCCACTTCCACTTTACATTATTCAAAATAATATTTTAGTATTTCAGGCTTTTAAACTTCTTCTCAATCTACATTATACAATTCACTGATAGTTCCACAAGCCAGTAATTATGGGTAAATTTAGTACTGTTGCAGTGCTATTTTTCTTCAGCTGTAACTTATTAACTGTCTTCTGTCAACTAATAATTAGAACACATTTTGAGCTGAGGACACAGAATTAACCAATCATTAATAGTCTGTTAATTAATGTCATTCTACCATCTCAAACTCTGAACCAAATTACAGAAATAAAAATTTTGAGAAGTTCTCGATCCTATTGAAACTGTACAAACATCTAATGAGAATTGTTGTATACTTATTATTTCCATAGCAGTCTAACTTCTCAACAAAAATGTACTGTCTCTTACTAAACTTAAGACTGCTACAGATAATCTGAGGAAAGCAGAGGTGACAGAAAATGAGTACCAAGCAATTGTGAGAGAGACACTTAGAGCTCCAGATTCATCATTCTCATCAATACGACATGCAACAGTTTCTTCAAAGACCTGTGGCTCACAAAAAAAGGAAGTTCATAGCATCATTTGGGCTGACTTCCATTGACCTCTGTACCTCAATAAGCCCATTGAAAGTGGTGTCAGAAAAATTCAGCCTAGTATCTCATTGATCAAGGAAGAATTGTCTTCAGCGATGAGTGCCAATGACCAGCAAAGAAGTGTCTGAGATAACCCATACAGGAGTGAAGTACCAACCATTCTGTTATCCACAATTTTGCTTGACAACAATGGGTATCTGGGGTGCCATTCCTTTCACAACATGATCCTTTCATTTATCATATGTGGCACCCTTAAAGCACTGCAGTAAATCAATGATATTCTATACCTCATTTTGTTGCTCCCCATGGCAAGACATCATGGGCTTACATTTCAGCAATATAATGGACACAAACACACAAACACTGCTTGGGCCAGCAAGGTAGCTGTATCTCACAATGACTGAGAACGTTGTGAGCATTACGGGCAGGACTCTTCAGCCAATTGGACAATTGGACAATTTTTCAGAACATCGAATAACTTGGTTCCAAGCCAAATATCTACCTGCATAAGTCAGAGGATCCAATGAATTACTGACTTTCTCAATTTGTAAAGCTCCTTTCGACAAATAATTTTTGTGAAATTATAATAATTTGTTTGTCTGTACCTGTGCATAACATCTACTAATTTCTACCCTCTTTGGATAACTCGTGTGTGATTTATTTATTTACATATCATTGTGTGTGGGTTTTTTTTTTTTTTTTTTTTTTTTGAAGTAGCAGTTTTCATAGTGCCAAGTCCATAATTGGTAACAATTTAGACTAGTGCTGATGTTTGTTGTATCCTTCCAAGAACTGTAGGTCATTGTTTTCAAAATGGTGACCAATGTTATTGCAGTTTCCTTAAATATTCCAAGGCAACCTCAGTCTTGCCTGGGGTGAGAAGAATGATAAGAAAAAAGTTACTAAACAAAGATTTGGATGGGATCCAATGACATCATCAGAAAATTTCCATTACAGGTCTTTCTAAAAAAAAAAAAAAAAAAAAAAAAAACAGGAAATTCCACTTACCAAGTAAAGATCCTAGTTCACATTGAAGAAGTTTCCTTGACTATCTAGAAAAAATTGCCAATTTTTCTAGAGGTGTTGGAAGCAAACAGTGAAATTTTCAATTGTGATGCTTGTAAGTTCATTTTTCACAGTGCATTGGATGTCTGTGAATCTTCTTAAAGCATTCCTTTCAGTTGCCTTTTCACTCACAGAAACAAGAAAAACCTACAAGATGACAGGTAAGGCAAATATGATGGAAGTGGGATGGCAATAACAAAAGTAGTTGGTAACAGATAAAGCAGTATGGGGTCTTGCATTGACATGCAATAAGAACCAGTCCTGAGGATGCCATAATTCAGTATAGTGACTTGAAATTGCTTGTTGCAAATGTGTAAAGACTGTGATGCAAAGAGTTTGGTTCACTGTTTCACCTGGAGGAAAATGATAATGGTGAACTATTCCTTTACTATTGAAGAGTGCCATCAACATTGTCTTTGTTGTTGAAGGCTGTTCTTAACTTTTTGAGGCTGGTGATCCAGTACTCTGTCATTCAGCACTTTGATGCTACATTTGAGAGTCATATGGATAGTGTTTGATTAACCTGATCAAAATTCTCGAATGATATGTGAAAATATTTTTCAAAAGAGATAGTGCGCTGAGCAGTACTTATTTCATCTCAGTACCCCTGGTAGTCATACTGGTTACATTGGTAGCACCAACATTCACCATCAGCAATGATTAAATTGTACGATGGTTCTCACCGGGTCCAGTGTTTATGTTGGCACCAATGGTTAAAGGTGGCAACTCAGATGACAAATAAATGTTTTGTCTTGACAACTTCAATAAAAAAAAATATTTTTTCTGAATGGACAAGGGTACATAAAAAGAACCTGTCAACCATAGGGCAGGTATACTATTAATTTTGCTGCGAGTGAAACAAGCACCAATAACATTTACTATGTAGCTCATGAAAAATATTAATGCAGTTCTATACTGCATTGTTCATCTGTTGCCAACATAAACACTGGAGCCCAGCAAGAAGCATCGTAAAGTTTTACCCTCAGCAATAATCTTTGACGGAAATGTGGAATCACATCTAGCTCTGCAGTAGTTCAGCAGAAATTCTTTATTTTTCCTCTTTCTGTATGTCTGCCAGTGCAAGCGGGACAAGTTTTACAGTAAGTTGCTGTTTCCCTAAATCTTTGTGTAAAATATTACATTTCATATTAAATTATTGTGATATTGCATGCACAGTTACATGATTATCTTCTCGCAATAACTATCTTACACATTCCATGTTTGCATCAGTTTGTGCTGTAGATGAGTTACCAGCTCTGGGATCATTCTGCACTGAATCTCTGCCTTCATGGAACCTTTTTCTATCACTTCAATACATGACTTTTTGAAAATGCCTCGCCTGCATATGTTGCTTAATCATTGTCCATGTTTCACTAGGGGTTTTTCCGAGCTTCACAGAGGTCTTTATATTCATATTATTCTGACAAGCAGCATCCACTGTGTACCTGAAATTAATATGCCAAGACCCCAAATTGTGTGTTGGTTGGTAAGCACAGTCCTATCAGCTAGAGAGACTGCACATAAACACGGGCAAGATCATTTCAATAATGATCAGAAAAAAAAAAAAATCCTGGATATTTTCTATCATTGTAAACAGTTCCAAGAGATAATGTACTTGAACTTCACACTAAACTGTTGTCTCGTATGTAGATGCTAGTACTGCTATAGCCTTATTGTTGTCAGATATATTGTAAATTGAAAATGTTTGGCATATTGTTTCTCAGAAACTTAGCTGTCAATGTTTTCTGTCAATTAGTACTAGAGTAATAAGTTGTATATTTTGAATGAAGGATCTAAGTAGGCCAGACTTCCAAGCAGTTAGATTTAACAGTGAAGAGAATTAAGGGATACATTTGAAATACTGAGTGATACACAGGTATATAAATGAAATTGAACTTATCACTAAAATGGTGGACAATGTGCTTTCTTAGAGCTAATGAAACACAAGGCATAAACACACACACATATGCAGTTACATTGTCCTGGTAATGCATCTGACTGTATTTATATTGAGAGCTATTAATGCAATCTCTTGTACAGAGCTCTTCAAACATGTGGCATATTGACAGCAGCCTCACAGGATATTCGATCCACAATAGTCAACTTTGCTGTGCATAATCAATCCCAATTTGAAGCAACAGAACCATTGATAAATATGATACCAAAATTACTCTAACAGTCACTCAGCTTTAGCGTGCTACAGAAAGAAGCAGTGTATACATGCTTAAAATCTTTAATCCCTTACAGTGATATGAAAAATATATCAAATAGTAAAAATAACTTTAACAGAATTAGTCTAATTGAGTACTCCTCATCCACAGAATAATTATGATTTTTTAATGAGAGAGAAAGAGAGACTGAACTTTGTGAAAAAACTGAAGATGAAGCAAGACAACCATGTAAATCAGTGTGCTGCTATTTCACTAACTGAGGATGTTTATTATAATTGTAAACCAACTCATTCCAGAGTGTAATGAGAAATTGCAATCATGCTCATTGGATCATGCAAATAACAACTGTACACTGTAGTCATTATTAGCTGGATCCAGGACCGAGGAAGGGGGGGGGGGAGACAGGGGGGACAAAATCCCTGGGGCCCAGGCCTTGAGGAGGGCCTGGGCCTTGTGAGGGCCCAAGCTTCTGAACTGGCGAATATCAGACAGCTGTTGTAAAATAAATTTTTTAATTTATTGAGTTTTACAATATCTTCACAGATGGAAGCATTTATCACTTATTTATAGATGACAAATGTGTGTGTTGTGAAGTAAGCAATATTGTATTTAACCCCACTAATATAAAGTTCCACGTGGCAGTTCAGTTTTAGATTGACTGTTCCATGAATGAATAAAACAACATGTGCACTGAACGGGCCATCCAACTGCATGAATGCTACAAAATTACATATACAGTAGACACAGTATTGGCACAATAATGCTCACCGTTTCTTGCATCATGTGACTATTGCTTGGAGGTGTTGCTAAAGGGACAATGCTTTTTGCAGTCAGCAGCTCATTTGTATATCAGGTTCTTGGTGAACATAAAACTAATCTTACTTTGAAATAGACAAAGACTGATCTTGCAAGGAAAAAATTAATTGGAAAATATGTTAAAGCGGGAACTGCTTTCATAAATAAATCAGCTTATAATGCATATGTTAGTGGATGCTATGGCAAGGTCAGAAAAAACGTTAAGAATGCCATCATATGTCTACATCACTCTGAACTGAAAGTCATTGAACTTGTCTGGGCACTGATTAAGAATTGATGGGTTTGGTGCAAGGAGGCAGCTCAATTTGTTGCCTATATTGAGTTGACTATCCTATCACATACAGAGAAAAATCTGCTTCGTTTGGTGAAAGTAGGAGACAGTTCCACTCACTAGTGCCAGAGAAATCCATAAGATGAGGAGCTGCCTGTACTATTCGTGAAAACTGAGGCAGCCCCGAGAGCAGCCTCGTTCTTTCCCCCAAACAATAGCAGGAAGGAGGTCATGTTACATGGTGTTCAGCAGACCGATGTAAACATTACGCGTTCTCTGTGAGGGATATTTTTTATCAGCTTTACTATCTGATTTGTGCTGTCATCGTCTTTTGATTTCACAGTATCTGTCAATATTAGTTAATCAAAGGGGAAGGATTGTTCAATTGTGACTCTCTATAAAACTACGAACCAGGTATGACACATCCACTGATTCAGAAGAAGATCCAAGAAACAGAGATTCAGATGTTGGGCTATAGAAGAGAAAAACAGGATCGCACAAGGAGCAATGGGTCTTGAACAGAAGAAATAAGCAGAACGTCGATGGAAAGCAACACAAGAGCATGAGTGGGAAATAATATGCCTCGCCAGACTGCGAACAGCCATATATCAGTGAATGGATTATTGAATACAGTGCGACCATAGAAAAGATGCAAATTTGCAACCAAGGACCTGCGAGTCTCATAAAAGGGGGCTACCTTCACCAAGCTTATGATTGTCTCCCCCCCCCCCCCTCCTTCAACGATCAATTGTTTAAAGAAGTCAAAGAGCTGCCCAGAAAGTATGTCACGCAAAACGAAATGTGGTTTTATGACCAGTTTTGAAGTAATGCTTCAAACAATCCTGAGGAGACTGAGGGGGAGTTAGAAGGCTGAAGAAAAACTGGACTGATGTATTATGCCAATAATGCTGTACTTTCTTTATTAATAAATGTTTTCCAATTGAAATTTGGTTAATTATGGAAAAAAATGGTCCTACAAAGACTTTTTCATTCACTTTGGAGCAAAAAGAAGGGAGATCCAAAATTCAAAACTCCATTGCACATATCTGAGTTCATGCGTATGTGTGTATTCTGGTCAGTATTATTAGATACACAATACCCTAATGCAACAGTGAATATTTCTTGGATTTGGTAGAAACTGAATTTTTAAAACATTTTCTTTAATTTGTCACAAACTAGAAAAATGTGAAGCTACCTCCTTCTTGCACCAAGCCCTTCAATTATATGGCAGCAAGGAACAAAACTTTCAAACTGGATGAAGTGAAAGTACTTCTTGTGGAAGTAGCCACTGAATTAACACTGAATGAGTGGCAGAAATATGCGCAGCACGTTCAGAAAATGGAAAAATCAATGTGGGACCTGGATAACACTGTGGAAGCTCAGAAAGAGAATTTTTTTATTAATGCCAATATTAGTAGCAGATGTTCACCTGACTTATCTGACGAATAAATGTTCTACTAGTGAGGGGGGCAAGTGGGGGGGGGGGGGGGACAAATAACGAGCTTGCAAAAAGTCAATCACAAACACAATCTGGCAATGAAGTATGTTAGCGCCAAAGATGAATGGAAATTACCATACTTTCTGCATTTTATTTTCTCTCTTGGGTGTGCCTGTAAAGATGCCTATGTGTCTGATGAAGTATTTTACAAAAAACATTTTTGTGTCCACTGAAAGTTTTATCTACATCACATCTAAAAGTGAATTGCAACACCTAACAAAACAAAATATTTTCAGATTGAAACTTCCCTATATATTTAGCTTTATCACATAGAGAATGAGCACAAACTCGGCTTTTTGTTCGCAACACTAACACGATGAATGAGGGTCTTCGTACATGTACATTCAACGTTCAGTTAATGGCAGCACACGTCTCATGTGCTGGAACCTTTTGTGTAGAATCTGCTTCAGTTGGCACTGACTCTCGAACATACTTATTCTTCCACGTATAAAGGTTACAATGGTATGATGCAAAGTTGAAACAAATGGAAATGAAGGGTTAAAAACAACGTAAAACCTTCTTTTTTAAAAATTGACTGCTATATCTGGAGTTGGGTCCCGCTGTTCCTTCCTGCCCCGGGCCCGGTGCTGGCTCTCAGCGGCCCTGGCTGGATCTCTGTGGCAATGTATTATTGTGATTAGTTCCACATAATCTCAGATAGAATTTTTACTCTACATCAGTTTGTCTTTCTAATTGCTGAATGTTCCTCGTAGAATGAATGACATAAAGGCTTGCATAATTATAAATAAATGAAGTTGTTACTCTTATTTTCTTTATCTACCATAACCTACAAGACTACCTCAAAACTAGATAGTACACAGGATCTTCTTCAAACAAGAAAGTAGTAAGAACACTGTGCATCCATAAATCAAGAACAATATGCGTAATGAAATGTACTGTATGGTGAGATAAAAAAAAATAAAAAATAGAAAAGAGATGACTTACCGAAAGGACCGGCTCGTCGATAGAAACGAATGAAATAACACACAAACACACATACAAGCTTTCGCAGCCTAGCTGCTTCGTCAGGTAGAAGGGAAGGAGAGGGAAAAGGAAATGATGAGGGTTTTAAGGGAGTGGATAAGGAGTCATTCCAATCCCGGGAGAGGAAAGACTTACCTTGGGGGGAAAAAAGGAGGGTAAACAAATACACACACACCCACACATTTACACAGACGCAAGTACACTTAGGCAGACATACTGTAGAACTGTAGAAAGCAAAGCAGTTAGAAGTTAGACTAACTTCTAACTTCTTTGCTTTCTACAGTTCTACAGTATGTCTGCCTAAGTGTACTTGCGTCTGTGTAAATGTGTGGGTGTGTGTGTATTTGTTTACCTGACGAAGCAGCTAGGCTGTGAAAGCTTGTATGTGTGTTTGTATGTTATTTTATTCGTTTCTATCGATGAGCCGGTCCTTTTGGTAAGTCATCTCTTTTCTATTTTCTATTTTTTTTTTTATCCCACCAGGAAAGTTTCCCTCTATAATTTTCATTTCATCAATTTGAAATGTACTGTATGTAAGAATGATCCTGCTGCTGATGTCTTCTGCATGTTCTAGGTATTTTGTATTTACACGGCAGTGCAGAAGCTTCCATAGAGCCCAAATGTGAAGATGAGTAAGTGCTTTGGTGTAGACTACAAGACTGAAGTAGTGAAATTGATGAATTGTTAAGATAAGTGAGCAAATTTGTGAATCTATTCAAGTCTGGTTTGATGTTTTTCTTTCCATCTTGCATAGGATAATGTACTTTTGTGTTCTCTTGCTTCTATTTTGAGTAAACATCTATGGGTGATTTAATTGTTTTAGCTCTACAGTATTAAGATATGTTTGTGAAATGTTATATGTGCACAGAAAATGGAATCAGTGTTTATTTTAACTATATTAACACAATGAAGACTGACTTCCTATGGATTACTAAGAAACTGTCATTCATGTAAAATGAAATTACCAAACATGCCAGCTTTGAGTACAAATTAATTATCAGCTTAGTGATAAATTGTGCACTCAGCCTTCAGCACTCAGACACAGTGCATGCCTAGCATCCACTGCTAGAACTGTCTCTGTTTACATCTGCTGCATTCATGGAATGTGCTTCACATGGGTCATAGTAAAGGGCAACTATGTGTAAACTCAGCTGCACATTTCTTAAATGTCAATGAAATGATGAAGTCCATCCAAACCTTAGCCACATGAATGGTAGTATTAGATACACATGGTATAAAAGAGTGGTGCATTGGCATAGTAGTAATTTTTACTCCAGTTATTCATGTGAAAAGGTTTCAGACATGATTATAGCCTCACAACAGGAATTAACAGAAAGAACATAGATTAGTAGTTGCCAATGCCTCCTTTGGGTTTGTGACTGTATCAGTTGTGCAATGACTGAATCCAGTGATTTTGCTGTCCCATACAAAAATTGCAAGTGCCATCCTCTCCCTTTCCTTGTACTTTCAGATATTATTTCAACACGTTGAAATGTTTGTAAATCTAAGGCACTTAACTATATTGGTCATCAGTCCCTAGTCTTACAAACTGCTTAAACTAATTTAAAATAACTTTTTCTAATGACAACACACTCATGCCCTAGAGAGAACTCAAACCCCTGACGGCGAGCAACCGCACGCTGCGCAGCAAGGTGCCTTAGAATGCTCAACCACTCCACCATATTTCACATATTACACCTACTCATATGATGAACTTGGATAAACAATTTGTTCAAATTCAGTTTAGTTACCTCAGTGCCAAAATAAGTTTTTATGTTTTTTCCATATGAACTTAACATCTATTGATTATAGCTTCAATGCCAATAAATAAAACTGAAGGTGGAAAAACTTAAAAGTAGTTGCAGACAGAGCAGGAAAACAGTGATATATTAATACAGAGGACTATGACAAGTATAAGAGCATTGCAAATGATACTAATGTGAGAGCTGTGGTGGAGTATCTGAGCAGTCTAAGGCACCTCGCTGTGGAGCACGTGGTTGCTCGCTGTCGGAGGTTCGAGTCCTCCCTGAGGCATGGGTGTGTGTTGTCCTTGGGTTAGTTTACCTTAGTTTAAGTAGTTTATAAACTACTGACTGGTGACCACACAGTTGGTCCGATAGATTTACAAACATTAGAACTAATGTGAGATGCAAAGGGAAGGAAGTGTTAGGGAAAGGATTCCAATTTGTCAGTGTAAGCTTAATCACAATGTCTTTACGCAAAAGAGTGTGGTTTAGATGGGCAGTGTGAACCATTTTCTTTTTTTCCCTTTTTTTTTTCCTTGTGTGTGTTTTACCCCTCCCACCCTGCCCCTCAATAATACAGCTCCTATAGGAGTAGAAATTTTTAAGTCAGTCAGTAGTTTACAAACTACTTAAACTAAGGTAAACTAACCCAAGGACAAGTCATGCTACTTATCTTTATATCTTTGTTATTAATATTTTTGCTTCCTTATAGGCTTTCTAGCTCACAAATATGAGTCCTAATTTCAGATGTGATGAGCTAATGGTAGGATTTGAGTGTGGCACAGATCCCATGAAGCCATGGACCTAAATTGTCAGCAAGTCACTGTCCAAACTGGTAGTGGCTCGATACAGGTGTGGTCTGTTTTAACATTGAACTGACTTCCTCTTCTGGTCCCGCAGAACAGATAATTGACTGGAAATGGTTATGTTTGGAGACCCTTTGCAGCCATTTATGTAATTCATGTTCTCAAACAACAATGGAAGACTTTTATGGATTATAATGGCACCATGTCAATGGAACACAATATTGTTTGCAATTGATTGGAAGAATATTCTGTACAATTCTAGCAAATGATTTTGCCATATAAATCATCCAACATGAATCCTATCAGACATTTATGGGACATAATCGAGAGGTCAGTTAGTGCACAAAATCCTGCACCATTAACACATTTGCAATTATGATCCGCTATAGGATCACCATGACTTAGCATTTCTGCAGGGGACTTCCAACATGTTCCTGAGTCCATGCAACGTAGAGTTGCTGCACTTTGAGGGATGGCAGGAGGTGCAACATAATATTTGGAGGTATATCATGGCTTGTCAGCTCAGTGTAGATTGCAGGACACTCTTGCTTGTTACTGGCTGTGTCATTTGTTGTGCTATATTTCCAACAGCAGTTTGTTCTTCTATTACATCTGCATTCCAATCAGAGGCTGGGTGTGAGTATATGGGAACCCATCAGTTTTTTATAATGATGGATGGTTAGCCCAACAATTAACCCTCCCACTTTATCCGGGCTTGGGACTGGCTGGAAGCTTCCAGATGGAGACTAAGATGGTAGGGACATGTGAGGAGGAGAGGCAAGAACACGGTAATAAAGGCTGTAATGGATGGAGAAGCTGAAGGAAAGAGACCACTGGAAAGGCCGAGAATGAGATGGAAGAATAATACCATAGTAGACATGCAGATGAAGATGCAAATGACGGGAGAGTGTGGAAGGCTGCACTGAGTGAGGCCAAGGACTGGCTGCAGTTTGTGTGGCAAGCAAGTTTACATCTGCATACATACTCTGTAAATCATTATAAGGTGTGTGGTGGAGAGTACCACATATTTACTGTTACACTCTGAAATATATGCATCCATAGACCCTAATTTCTCTTATCATTCTTATCCATACACAAAATTTAAGTTGCGTGCAGTTGAATCGGTCTGCAGTCATTTTCAAATTTCGGTCCGCTTTGTCGTACAAGCAATCAGAACACAAATTTGTAGAGCACTACTCACATTTAATGAAACTTGCTCACATACAGATTTTTCAGAGGTTCAATGGAAAAAAAAATAGTTTGTATAAATTCCAAAATATTGTATAAATAGTATTAAATGATATTCAGTAATATAAAATTGTGAAAAAAATGATAATATATATTTAAAAAACAGCAGGGGAAGGATTTGAGATCGTACCACCATTTTCGGAACTAGAAACAAGTATTTCACCATACCTATTAAAGCTAGTGCACTAATATTATGCATGTTCAAATGTTTGTAAAGCTTATGGGACTTAACTGTGTGGTCATCAGGCCCTAAACTATGAACTACCTTATACTAAAGACAGCACAAACATCCATGCCCAAGGGGTGATTTGAACCCCGACGGGGAACGGCCTCGCGCATCATAGCCTAGCACCTCAATGCACTCGGCCGCTCCGCCGTGGCTATTATGCATGCTCTTCCTTCTTTGAAGTTTATTGGAAGTTGACGTAAATGCCATCGCTGGGTCCAATCTGACACGTGATTTCTGATATGGGATTGTTTTTGTCAGTGTATACTGACTTATTTTTGATGATGCAGGCACTTTATTGCCACAATGGAGGAAGGAAGGAAGCTTAGGTTTTAACGTCCCATCGACAGCTTGGTCATTAGAGACGGAGCTACTGTAACGCTCGGGGTTTTGGATAAGAATTTGGGAGGAAATCGGCCGTTCCCTTTGAAAGGAACCATCCCGGCATTTGCCTGGAGTGATTTAGGGAAATCACGGAAAACCTAAATCTGGATGGCCGGAGGTGGATTTGAACTACCATCCTCCCGAATACGAGTCCAGTGTGTTAACACTGTGCCACCTCGCTCGGTTTGTCACAATGCAGCGGGGTCTTACTGAAAAAGAAATTTTTGAACTAGTATTAGAGGACAATCTCACAGACACAGAATCTTTGAGCGATTTTCAACCCACGACAAGAAAATTCAGCTTCTAATCAAAGCGGTTCACGGAAAAGAGGAAGATCTTATTTATGTGCTCCTAAAACTGTCATCTTACAATCACAAAAATAAGACAGATGCTTTAAATTCATTTATAAACGACATGAAAAAAACGTGTTGTGTAATAAGTGCCATTCTTAGTTCAGGCACTGATACACAGATAACATTTGGGCACTTTCATGTTTCGTTGTCATTATTTTTGTTTCTGATTGGTGACATAAAGTGTCCGTGTTTGTATTAAGTGGAAGTTACGAGACATCCCATAGTGTATGTAGGTTTTTTTTTTAATCCAACCTATTTTTTAAACATGCAACATTCCAGGGTAAAGTATTACAAATTTTCTTTGATTGTGAGACCTACGATTTAAAAGTTAAAAAAAATTGCACAATGTAAAATTTTTGCTCAATACAAGTTGATTTGTATTTCAAATAAAACTTATTTTAATAGACTCATTGTGCATTTACATATAAATTATACCTTTTATACGAATTATCCAGTTTTTTTATTCAAGGGTCCATACGGACTCGCGATTCCAGTTATGTTCGTCAAACTAACGATTCCTGTTAAGGGTTAAGATTACTGTACTCGTTGTCTATCTATCTGATAGTTTCTCTTTTACAAAATATATAAAAATCTGGTCTCCAACGAGATTAGAACCGACAACTAATACAGACTTCCACGCGAAGTTCTAACAAATTACCGATGTTTTTTATATCTATATATATATATATATTTTTGCCATGACAGGCGATTTATCATTTTTTTTAATCTCACGATGTTCCATCTAAAAAGGCAAAACAGGATTCCGATAACCAGTACACCGTTAGAAATGCGGAAAACAACATCTACTGAAAGAAAAGCCACCACTAAGAATCGATCGCTCGACCGTTTTCTCCTCTCTCTTTTATCCCCCTTGACGGTAGAACACAGCCAATGTCCTTCTTTAACTAAAAAAAAAAAAAAAAAAAAAAAAAAAAAAAAAAAAAAAAAAAAAGCTGGCAAATGGAAAGACGGGAACCTAGAAACTTTCAATTTTCACTCTATAGTTCACGAGATCACTACGCTATTAACTGCGTCTCTGTCTTAAGTTATCATTTTTATATGTTTTAATTGTTTCCGTGCTTCACTAACAATTATAAACTCCTAAGAATTGCGAAGCTTAGTAAAAGTCGACAAAGCCTATCTATATATCATACCAGCACACTTATATGTGTACCTGCACCCGATCGCCGCGGTGGAGTAGCCGAGCGGTCTAAAGCGTCTCGCTGCGGAGGTTCGAGTCGTCCCTGGGCCATGGGTGTGTGGGTTTGTCCTTAGGTTAGTTTACCTAGGTCCAAGTAGTTTGTAAGCTACGGACTGATGACCACGCATTTTGGTTCGATAGATTTACAAACATTTGAACATTTTTTTTGCAGTCGACCTCAACCAATACGCCGGTAAAATGTAAGAATGAGCATGGTGGTAAAGGGGTCCTAGAAGCAGGTAATATCCAGCTGCACCAATATGCAGAATGCATAACTGTACTGCCGAACCGCCAAGTGATCTGCCACTTCGCCAGCGAACACAGTCTATAAAGTGACCAAGGAGCCACATTATTGTATTGTCTTTTGCTATCGAGAGAAAAAGAAAAAAAAAATCTGGTCGCAGAATAACGTTGTTTCTCCAATCTGTGACATCAGATCCTGAACATATACCAGTTGACCGCGTATCCACAGCAGGTAAATCGATACTGGATAGTACGTATAGAGGCACACTTATTGCATTATCCGTGTCACTTTCGACGCACATGATCGTAAGTGCGGATCAAATTATTTATTACCACCTGCCATGGAATGAATTGGCAGAAGAACACTGTTCCACAATGTCATTCAGGGAATCCTCGGCATGATTTGGTCAGACCACACTCTCCCAGTGAGCAACCGAATATCAGGTCATCATGTCAGGGAACAGTAACAATTAAGCAAATTAAAATGCCTCACACAGCACCTAAGTACCCAAAATAAGAACTTTTTAGCCAATATCAACTTTGAGCCGCTCGTGTTCTAATATTGCACGCTGTATTTTATCAGTTGCAGTTTTATAATTGTGTGTTATTTCGATAGGTAAATCATCGACGATGACCCCTGAACTACGAATGTCGGTCTACAGCAGTAGCTCACGGAACTACAACACTGTCAAAGATTAAGAATATTATTTTTACCTTCATTGAGCCATGGCCAGAGACTCGACAACAATCATTAACACCGATTTTAACAGGGGTAATTGCCCCCTATGGCGAAGAAGAACTACGACATCGTAGGCATATGCCCTAATAGTGCGTGTCGCACCAGAAAGAATATTTCTTTGTAATTAAAGTGACAAACGGCGAAGCAAAGAAAGAATGAAGACATTAAAAGTGGGCTGCATTGGGCAGTACACTTATAACCAAAATTAAAGCAACAAGCGAAAATTCACAAGGTTGAGTACATTGTGCCACAAGACAGTATAAACAGGTTATAGTAAAGTGGAAACAATGTAAAGAATACAGAACAGAAGCAACTGTACCATGCGTAAAAGTAGACAACATAATTTCTTCATTTTGCAAATTAACGTATTAACCAGACACATTCCGAAAACTGGTTGATGTACTCAGTATGGGGTGTGACCACCTCTGGCAGCAATACAGGCGTCACACGCGAACGATGTCATCAGTCTCGTTTTGAGGGCCGCGGCGGGATAGCCGAGCGTTTGAACGCTTGCGCGCGGTTTCTCGCCGTCGGGGGTTCGAGTCCTCTCTCTCTCTCGTGTGTGTGTGTGTGTGTGTGTGTGTGTGTGTGTGTGTCTTCTTAGGTTAGTTTCACTTAGTTTAAGTAGGTTGTAAGCCTAGGGATTAATAAACAATCAAGTCCCATAGATTTACAAACATTTTATTTATTATTTTTTTTTAAAGAATTATCATTTTCAGGCAATAACGCTGTTTTTATTGCAAAGCTGTTCACAAGTCTTGAAGAGTGGTCGGCGGATGCTGACGTGATGCAGCCTTGATTGCTGCGGGCACGGTTCTTCCCTGCACCATTTCGTTCAACAACGCCTTAAACGCCACACTACAGAGAGCCCAAAAGCGGACATATAGGGAGAGCATCCTGACCAATAAGTACTGACCAAACCGTAGGCCCAAAGTCAGCGTTCTGATCAGGCATGATGATTCGACGTAGTATTAGTGAACATGGCGAACAGTATCACTTTTCTTGGTTAGTTAGCGGCAGTGACAGAATTAGGAGAAATGGAGAGGGGCAGAGGGAGCAAACTATCCAGGGCACAGAGATAAGGAAGGTGCCAAATGGGTAGAAGCATTGGAACAACATTACAGGTTTTGAGGAGATAGACAAATTGACAAACCCGATATTAGCGTACGCTGTAGCATAAATGACTTAGTATCGATAATAACTGACAATATTTGTGCTTTTATTTTATACTCTTACTCTTCTTACATTTTTTGATACGATATGCCTCGGCTGTCCATGTGCTACTTAGATTGCTGGTACTGGCTGAGATTCTGGTCATCCGTCGTCCATGCTCCATTAAATTTGTTTATGCAGTAGTATTGTGACACACACACCAAAATGGCAGGAACTAAAAATTTGTGTGAATTCTTTTTGCGTATACTATGCATTCTTGTAAACATAATCAATCTGGCAATGTTTAGGCCTTTTTTTAAATTTTTTTAAGGGTTCCGTCATTAAATCTGGAAAAAGGGGACCACCCATATAGGATAACTTCGGTTTCTGTACGTCTGTCGAACTGTTAAGAACCCTTGTTCACAGTAAGGTCTAAAGTTCCCTGGAAGAGTAAAACATAGAAGGAAATAAGTGAATACGAGCAAAGGATATGGTCAATACTCACGTATTTCGATACTCGCAAGCTCACTCATCAACAGTTATAGGGTACTACCCGTTGTCCCCCAATCATTAAATCTGGCAAGAAGCAAGGTTTTCAGTAAGTAAAGGGAAGTACCGAAATTTGTAAATTTGTGCAATATTCAACATTTTTAGGTGTGTACATTGATGAGAGAATGAATCTGAAGAAACACATTCATGATTTGCTGGAACGTTTGAGTTCAGCTGCTTATGTTAAAAGGGTTTTTGTTAATTTTAGTGATAATTATTGCAGTAAATTAGCTTACCATGCCTATTTTCATTCAATGTTCAAATGTTTGTAAATCTATTGGACTCAACTGCGTGGTTATTAGTCCATAGCTTACAACCTACTTAAACTAAGGTAAACTAACCAAAGGACAACACAAACACCCATGCCCAAGAGGAGACTAGAACCCCCGAAGGCGAAAGGCCGCGCGCACCGCAGCACGGCACCCCAGTGCGCACGGCTAATCTGCCGCGGCTCCTATTTTCATTCACTTCTTTCATATTACATTATGTTTTTGGGTAATACATCGCTGAGTAAAAGTATTCGTTGCACAAAAACGTCTAATCAGAATAATTGCTGGAGCCCGCCCCAAATCATCCTGAAGACATTAAGAAACTAGGGATCTCCGCAGTAGCCTCACAATAAATATATTCCATTATGAAATTTGTTATTAATAACCAAAACAAATCAAAACTAATAACAACGTGCATAACAAAACCAGTAGGAGAAAGGATGATCTTCACTATTCAAAGTGAAATCCAACTTTGGCCCAGAAAGACATGAAATATGCTGCCACAAAAGTCCTTCGTCGTTCCTCAAATATCATCAAAAGTCTGACAGATAGCCAACTACCATTTAAAAAGAAATCAAAAGAATTTTTGAATGACAACTCTTCCTACTCAGTAGATGAATTTTTAGATAGAAATTATTAGTTTTTTAAGGAAAAAATAAATATATACGTATTCCAATATCATGTAAGGATACTCTTTATTAAACTGACACGTTTCACATCATTACGAAATGTGGTATTCACAACACATGGAACAAGTACTACTCTAATCTAATTTGTAATGATATCACGCACTTTGTTTTTCATTAAATCGTATGTTGAATTCGTAATCTGTGACAAGTCTCAGGAACTAATTCGAGGACTTTAATTTTAGAAGCATCTATAACGATTATTTGTGTATTACGGTAATTTACAAATATTTTATGTTAATTGGCTGGACTAAGTACAGCCCTTGACGCTGAAAAAAATGTGGCCTTGTCATACGAATTTGAGTATTATCTTCACTTAGGATCTAGATCTCATATAATGCTATTTTAATACTTTTACGGATAAAATGCTTATAAATTTGAGTTGTAGGTTATAGTTTATGTGCATATTGCTTATTTCTTTCCGTAAAAATCTCGATGGTTTATTTCTGCAAATATTTTATTTTGAGAAACCTGAATAAAAATTAGATACTACTAAAAAATCTTTAATTCTAGAATTTCTTTGTTGTTACGGTATAATTTTATTTGCTTATCACCAGTATAATCATATACCCAAAGGAATGTTCAGACTGTCTACTTTTAGTAATTAATTTTACCTAAGGCGTTAAGTCTAGCTTTGGGCGTTTTTTATTTTTCCAGTAATGGAATAAGAATGTTGTATAATAAAGTCCATTTTCAAGTTGGACCTTGGACTTTTTGGTTATTTTTATTTCACTTAACTTTTACATTTGCACCTTATGTGTGAATTAATTCGTACTATATATCTCCTGTTCGTTAGTAAGAGAATGTAACCACGATTGTTTTGTTTATATTTGGTACCATACTTCGTCACTGCTTCGGTAAGGCAAATTACAATGTAGCTTCGAACGTCGGAGATCCTACATCTCTCCTTGGGTACCGGTCTTAACAACCGTAAGGGACATAATGAAGGAACAAAGACGACGTGACTAATGGCGAATCAGATGATACAGAGCTATCAGATCACGTTCAATTAGGAAATGAAGTTAAGATTTGACCCGTAAAGCCGAGCGGGAATGGGCGTGTGGGTGAGAGCGTCGGAGGTTCCAGTCCTCCCTCGGGCGTGTGTGTGTGTTTGTTTGTTTGTGTTTGTGTGTGTGTGTGTGTTTTGTCCGTAGGGACCGATGACCACAGACGTTTGGTCCCTTAGGATTACAAACATTTGAACATTTGACCTATAAACAGTCCATCTGAGGCCCTTTAAGGAAGGAAGATTTGGGTTTCGAGCTTCATCGACAACGTAGTCATTAGAACACAAAACAAGCTCGGGCTGATTTTGTTAGGGGTGGGGAAGAGACCGTGTCATTTCAAAGGAACCATTCGCCTGGAGCCATTTAGAGAAATCACGGAAAATCGAAATCTGTATATTGGGAAACGGGTTTGAACAGTTGTCGTACCCAATGTGAATCCAGTGTGTTGAACACTGCTAGGTCTGATGCTGTAGCAGCTTTGCTTTAACTCTCCCTTAGGAAGTTGTGGCGCAGTGTACCTCACAGGTTTGTTTCTTGTAAAATCTTATAGAGGTAAAATAGTAAAAATCATAGAAAACCTAGCACCAGAAGCATTATACTAAATAACACGTTACTACATGGCCGTATGATCCACCTTTCTACTGGTCGTTAATGGGGTGAACATCTTGGATTCACAGACGGGCGTCACCTGCTCATTCATACCGTTCACGTAGATTCAAATATTCAAATGTTTTTAAAGCTTATGGGACTGAACTACGTGGCAATCAGTCCCTAAACTTACAAACTATTTATGAATTAGCTTATACTAAAGACGGCACAAACATCCATGCCCGAGGGGGGATTCAAACCCCCGACGGGGAACGGCCTGGCGCATCGCAGCATAGCGCCTCAATGCGCTCGGCCGGTCCGCCGCGGCGTTCACGTAGATGGGTGTAACAAAGTTCTGCTCAATTTTTCTAAAGCTCCTCGCTCGAGACGCACAATATAAAATTCAAGACTCAAGAAGCTTCTGCTTCGCATTCTGTCCACCAGTCTAACAGTGAGGGGAGGCAACGTTATCAAACTGTGCCAAACACATTATCCAGTTCGTTATCTGTGAGACATTTAGTATCCATTGTGTGCGAAACAGTTTGACAGGTTGTCTTTCTATGTTTACAGTCATCGCCATAGCACAGTAGTCAGAAAAGGAAACGGGGATAACGTCAACCGCAATAATCGTATCGTAACAGTTATCAGCTAGTAAAAACCAGTCTGTTCGTCTACGAGAGGTGACGGCACATAATTTGACCAGGATGGAATATTTCTGCAGACACACACATCCGTCACGCAAACGCATTGACTGGATCAATCCATTTAATTCACGACATAAATTTTAATAAGGAGACTGATCACAGGGACGTAAAACATAATTCAAGGCACCGCCTAATGTAAGACACTGAAGACTGTTGCGCAACATACATACAATCTTATCTTTATAAATCCGTCAAAGCACCCTTGCACGACCAGAACCAGATGGTGGATATAAAACAACCAACCTGAACTAAAAAAGATGATCACCTATCTCCATCCTGCTGTCTCTCGTCTTGACGTGAAACCCTAATCTTCCTTCCTTCCTTACTATCCCCCTACTGGAATACCTATGGCACATTAAGGCGCTACATTAACAAAAGGTGAATGAAACTTCTCGGAAGAGCACAATATCAGCACAGGAATTATAAATAAACTGACCTCACCAGGCCAATCGTCAATCTGAATAAATTATATTAAAATTCGTGGCAATAAAGGTGTAAAAATGGGTCATGAGTCAGAATAAGAGACAGGTAAAGACTTCAGCAAGTAGACAAAACTTAGTCCCAATCTCCACCGATGTAATCCTTCGACGAATCTGAGGGAGGGGTCTGGTGCCGCGTCGTGCCAAATCTTCTGTTTCTTTTTAAAAGCACATTCTGTCTGGATTCGTTACTTCGACTGCAATAAGTCTCTGCTGCCGATGAGGTGGGAGGATCGTTCACTATAACTGAGTCCACCACTGCCGGGCCTGAACTGATAGCGATCTGAACAGCAGGGTCCCCCTGCTGAAGCATCTGATACGCGTTAACGCTTTCCCTCCCAGTGTTGCTATATGGCAAAGTTATCTTTATCTAATTATATATTTTTGACGACACTACAGCGTTTATTTAATGAAATAAATCGCAATTTGCGATCACTTATCGCTTCACTGTACTAGGTTTAGATGGAATACCAAACTGCAGAGAATGAAAAATTGTGCCCGGCCGGGATTCGAACCCGAGATCTCCTGCTTACTAGGCAGACGCGTTGACCACTCCGCCACCGAGGACACAGTGATCAACCCCACTGCAGAGGACTCTTCCCTGCACGTCTCCCGCCACACCCAAATCTCCATTCGCCACTCAGTGTCTTTCCTATTACCATAGCCTATTTGTTCTGTAATGCTCGCAGCCACAATACTGTATTCCCGCATCAGGGAGAACAGACCATGAGGTTTCGAGACACAATTAATTGTCGTCAGGAGCCCAGCCTCGGCTTGTATACAATTATATATTTTTGACGGGTTAGAATCCTGACCGGACACAAATTTTCATTCGCCGCAGTTTGGTATTCCATCTAAACCTAGTACAGTGAAGCCATAAGTGATCGCAAATTGCGATTTATTTCATCTTTATCTGTTTCTCTAGCAACAACCATTTTCCAAAGATTGTAAACAACACTGCAGAACTTCCAACAATTCATTGTGACTAGGTTGTCTACCACTACCTTGAAGAAACAGAGAGCATTAGGTTATAGTCCATTGGTAAAATATGTATCATTGCTTCATGTCTAAGCTGGAGTACATGAAGCAAGACTTTCAAATAATTATATCAAAGTAAAGGAAACTAAGTAACTTAAAAATTTCATTACTAAATAATTGCCCAATGTCTAAATTAGTAGTAAACAGTTTGAAAATATTATTAGTTATGAAAAAGGAAATATGTCCTGCCCAGTGATGCCATATATAGTCATTCCAAATTTCCCTCAAAAACTAAAAATAATAAGAAATTCTGTCAAATATACGTTATTCCAATCATTATGTATAGAAATATCCGAAGAAATATTTTTGTTCATAAATTAATAATCCGGCCCTCAGTCGCGGCAGAGTGGCCGAGCGCATTGAAGCGCTGTTGAAATCCCCCCCCCCCCCCCCCCCCCCCCTCAGTTAGTGTTGCCAGACGGTTGGGATTCATCTGGATTCTCTTGACTTTGACTTTTGAAACGATGTCTAGATTTTCGACAAAATAAAAAATCTCCCGACAAACAGCTTCTCGTAAGTAATTAACACCGTCATTTGAATTTGCCGCAGACATTTACTTTAATTCGTTTCATTGTTTAACGCCATGTAAAACAGACTCACGCGAAACGTGGACACGATGCGTAGCAAAATGAAATAATTACAGGGATTTTTAAAAATGATTCGTCTATTATTCTTAATTAAAGCCACTAACACGCCCACACGTCACAATAGGTCACCAACTTGATACAATGGTACGGGGCGCAAGGCGAGTATATATATATATATATATATATATATATATATATATATATAATGTGTGTGTGTGTGTGTGTGTGCGTGTGAGTGTCCGCGAGCGCGCTACCGCTTATTTGTAAACAGTGATCAGAAGAAAAATGACATTTAACCGTCCGTAATTCGCAATCTGAAAATTATATGGGGACGCGCAATGACCGGACAAGTCTTTGTGGCAGTAATAAGCAAACACATGTCGATTAAACGCTGCCATTCAAAGATGCAGAAAGCATCGGCAAACAGACAACAGTCAATAATGAAAACAAAGGAGACCTCACAGGGCGCGCGTTCCCGTGGGTTAAACCATTCACTAATCGTCCAGCTTCGTGCCTCATGTCGTTTCGTGTTTTGCTTTTCCTAACTCTTCCGGAACTCTGGAACGAATGTGACCTCTTTGGGGCAGGAATAACTTCGTTAACATTACCGCTGAAAACTTTATTAGTCAATACTTTACACGCTGTTACACACACGCACGCCCACTCTCTCTCTCTCTCTCTCTCTCTTTCTCTCTCTCTCTCTTTCTCTCTCTCTCTCTCACACACACACACACACACTTTCTCTTTCTCTCTCTCTCTCCCACTCACTCACACACACACACACACACACACACACACACACACACATACATACAAATGGAAATGGTACTTTTTCAGGCTGACAGAACGTTGCGGCTGGCTGCAGTTAAAAATATCATGTCAACAATTTTGATCGAGTTTGGCAGGGACGATGTGTTTCGAAAATTCTTTGCTGGACACTCCATTTCGTAATTTTGAAAAAAATCGAGGTCAAAGTTCAAGACGGAAAATAGAATTTTCAATTATATCTCTAAAAAGTTTTGTGTTTTTCATGTTGTAGTTAGGGTAACTGTAAATATACATGTTTAGAAAAAATGTTCAAATGTTTGTATAGCTTATGGGACTTAATTACGGGGTCATCAGTCCCTAAACTTACGAACTACTTATGAACTACCTAACACTAAGGACGGCACAAATATCCATGCCCGAGGGGGGATTCGAACCCCCGACGCTCAAGGCGTTAGACTACCAAATTACTCCGGCTCGATTCTCCGACGACGCTTTTTTCTAAGCGATATTTCGTTGATCATTCTCAACCGATTTATACTGAAAACCGATTCTACCGAAATGATGTACCTCTGTTTGTCAATTGTGTGACGCTTACATTACCTAGACATGAAGGATTTCTTTACGTGAGGTCAAAATTTTGTGACATCAGAGCGTAGCCGGCCGCGGTGGCCGAGGGGTCTGAGGCGCTCCAGTCACGGTCTGCACGGCCACTACGGTCGGGGGTTCGAATCCCCCCTCGGGCATGGATATTTGTGCCGTCCTTAGGATTAAGTAGTTCATAAGTAGTTTGTAAGTTTAGGGACTGATGACCCCGTAGTTAAGTCCCATAAGCTTAACAAACATATGAACATTTGAACATCAGAGAGTGCCTTTACAACCGACAAACGATCATCTGAACAAGTAAATTGCAACTGCTATGTTCGGAAATTTGAGGACTTGTAGAAGGGAGTGGGAAGAATATATTTTGATAAAGAACCCATGTCCAGAAATGTCTCCGAATGACGCTATGAGCACTTCTTTATCTTCCATAATCCGAACACGTCTCTTCTCCTGCTAAACCGCACATGGCTTAGGTCGAGACTACCTCCACCCAAAATATGGAAAGTAAACAGCTTGCAAGCTTGCAGTTGATTTGTTTCACAGTGTCGAAGACAAATAAGTTTTCAAATGGCCACTGGATGATATTTCCGGAAATGGGTTCCTTATCGCAATATAAAGTACTCGTCCTCCTCTACAACTTCTCGGAATTTCCGAACATCCTGTGTACTTTTAAACGCTTGTTACTCTTTCAAATTCATATATGAAAGATCTGTGTTTGGAAACGACCATCAGATATGTTTCCCAGGAACAAATTGTCGGGAAACATGTCAATACGGCGAAACTGCGTTCGTTTAAAATTGACCCAGTTAACAGCTTACAGCGCGGATAACGCTTCTGTAAATGATGGTGTAAAAAAATTCTGTTTTCAAAAATTACAACCGACAAACGATCATTTGTTTAAGTAAATTGCAACTGCTACGTAATCAACAATTGCGTTCAATACGTTCATGAAGCATTATCAGACGTTATCGAAAGCGTCGTTATAAAAACATTCAATGATTTCAGTTTATTTGCTACAAATTCAGAAAAACTGTAGGAATGCTTTTTATTTGCAAGTGTCAAGTACAAAAACATTCTGCGTCATGTCCCAACAAGATGGCTATCTGTTTCACCCCCTTTAGATCGTTTGCCCGCTGTAATGCAGTATTTTTTTATTTTTTATTGAAAGGAAAAGATACATAGCGAAATGAGATATTCAAGCAAGTCGAACTGCTGCCCCGTGCGGGATGCAAAGTTGCCGTCCCCATATAAAAAAAGCCTTGATAATGTTAAAATAAGCTATTTTTATGATATTTCTACTTCACATGTTTTGATAACAAAAAATACGTTTGACGGTTATATAAGACCTAAAAGTATATATGTAGACATTATGTACAAAGTTGAAAACGCTTGTACCAAAAGTCTCGAAAGTTCTTGACCGAATTATTACAATTTGTAAACCAAACAATGAAGAACATTCGGGAGGACGTGAGCTGTATATTATTTGAAATGTAAATGGTTTTAGAAAATTCCCATTATTAATTTCGAGGACTCGTAGAGAAGAGTACATATTTTGATAAGGACCTGACGTCCGTAAATTTGATCCATTGGCACTAGAAGCAGTTCTATATCACTGTCACGGTGAAACAAATCTCTTCCAACGCAAGCTCTTTGCTTTCCATATTTTGGGAGGAGCCACAACAAGAATAAAAGTCAGCTACACAAGGAGTCTCCAAAGAATTCCTTAAGAGTTATGAGCTCTTGAGCAGTAGAAGAGACGTGTAAACACTAGGCAACCGAATATGAAGATGTTGCTCAAAACTATAATGTATGCACATTAGAGCCCATGTTTATCAGACATTTTGTTCTTGCTTCCTACTGTAATATGAAAAGCAAAGAACTTACAGTAGTACTAATTCGATTTATAGTTTCAAAAAGTAAAGAATTGATCACAGCGTCAATGGATGACCACATCGGACATGGGTTTCTTATCAAATTATAACGTATTCATTCCCCCGTTTACGAGCATTCAAAGTTTGCAACGAGAATTTCTAAAATCCTGTGTATAATGATAGAGTAGTCACCTCAAATCTGGATAAGTACTCGATCAGTTTAGTTCGAATTTTTATATAATATGCTACTGAACATTCAATCAGAAGTAGACAGAGAGGAGGGAGGAAGTAATGCACAGTAAGGTGAGGGAGGAGGAGCTGAACGGAGAGAGGGAGGAGAAGCTGAGAGGTGGGCAGAAACATTGCTGCCGCTTCAGCTCGTCACTTCAGCAAGCTGTATTCTAAAGTGCTTGTACATGAAATGAATTCTACTATTATTATCTTAAATCCCTTTTTCCATGTGCACTTGTTTGAATTCAAAAAATGTTCAAATGTTTGTAAAGCTTATGGGACTTAACTACGGTGTCATCAGTCCCTAAACTTACAAACTACTTATGAACTACTTACGAACTAGGACGGCACAAATATCCATGCCCGAGGGGGGTTTCGAACCCCCGACCGTAGTGGCCGTGCTGACCGTGACTGGAGCGCCTCAGTCACCTCGGCCACCGCGGCCGGCTTTGTTTGAATTGTAACTAGAATAAGCATACTAGTAAATGAGATAGGACGGGATATTCTGTTTCACCAGCGTTTCTACGGAAGTTTTTCATTGTAAAATTGAAGTTTGGCGGGAGGGGGGGGCGGCCGCGTTCAAGACGAATGTTTTTAAACTCACCATACTTCTACCACGGGAGGCAAGTTGTACACAAGAAAATTTGTGTATTCAATGCAGTAAAACACTCATGACGAGAACTGTACCAACTGAATCATCTTTGTGGCGCAAGGCCTCCTGAGTAAGGAATCATTTTTCGACTTTCAAAGGTTTCACAAATTTATATTACAAAAAAGAACAGTTGTTTGAGACAACACGCTGTGTGAAACTAATATGAAGTCAAGCCGAAAAGTATCTACCTATCAGGGGCGTAGATAATTTATTCATCTGGGGTGGAGGGCTTGAGTCCTCTTCTGCAGGATGTCAGCACTCCAGTCAAGTAGTTTGTTCAGATTAGGAGCCAAAGTATCTGCAGCCGTTTCGAAGTTCAAATCTTAATGATTTGCGCCCCGGCTACCTACCTATCACGCTTTTCCAAATAGATGGGCTGCACATGATGTGTCTATTAGTTAAAAGACAAACTCACTGCTGCCGCGGCGGAATAGCCGTGCGCACTGAGGCGCCGTGCTGCGGTGCGAGCGGCCTTTCGCCGACGTAGGTTCGAGTCCTCTCTCGGGCATGGATGTATGTGTTGTCCTTAGGTTATTTTAATTTAGTTTAAGTAGTTTGTGAGCTAGGGACTAATAACCAAGCAGTTAAGTCCCATAGATTTACAAACATTTGAACGTTTTTTGAACAAACTCACTGCTCTGTTACGTGGAACAGACCTGGATGCCATAGAAACAAAGGAAGGGGACAATGGCGATACCAAATACACGTAAATAAGAAACAAAAGGAGTAATTAGATGTAGGAAATACACGCACCAGGCGCAAAACCCCACGTAAATAACTACATATACCACTGAAATGGAGCAGAAGTAAACAACTTCCCACTTGTACAGCGCAATGGGAAATTTTGGAATGGCGTACATCACAAAAATTCACGTTCCTTTCGTCACAGGCAGATACATTAGTGGTGTGGTCCCAAGATGAGTAAGAGCAGTAGAGATTCTTAAAACTTGTTATATGAATATCCACTTAACAATAGAAGCTGTGACAAATTTCTATTTCCGTTCCTTGAATTCCTGAATTTCTAGAATTTTGTTTACCGTAATTCCCCACATACGGATTTATATTTGCAGTCGTCTAGTTGTCCGTCATCCTTCGTACGGTGGTACTTAGTTCATGTGTTATGTTTAATAGAGACAACCTTATAAAGCAGTTAGAACGCATGCATTCTGTGTTTAGAGACAAACGTTCTTCACGCCAAATTAGGTTAGCGTCGATAAGGAGTAAACGTGGCCATCCAAAAAATACAGAAGAGCTGTTCAAATAAAGAGCGCCCCCCTCAAAATCTGCGAAAAATTCATCTAAATTAATCAGAATGCCAAAGAAAAATTATTATAAAGTAAAGTTCTGGCCACCTGGGAAGATCTGATCTGTTCTCTCCTGGGTAAATAATGATCCGAGTTTCCAAAAGACTTGAGTCTACAGAATACCATACGAGTGAGGCGAAACATACAGTACCCAGATCATTGTAACGCTTTATGAAAGGTTCGTGGAACATGATCACTACAGTCACCTCTCACCGGAAAATAAGTTTCCATAGTCTATCTCGACTGGAGATTGCCACGAAAACGTTGCCCGTCATAAGGTCCTTCTGGGACTAGTTTATTATAGAATCTGTGTTAATAGTTCTGGTAGAATATCTTATTAATCGCGATGACAACTTTTAACTTGGCAGGGTTTATGAGCCAAAGACTTCTCCAACAATTCGCTAAAAAAATTTATCCTTATGATACTTAGACCTAATTTTACTATTCTGATCACAATATTGGTTACACCCCAGGCATGGAAGTCGACAAAGGGCACTCTTAGAGCCGTATCGACAGCATGGGGAGGTAGGACCTTGGGAAGAGACCAGGCGCAGAGGGAAAGCATGATAATAATAGTAGTAAAAATAGTACTAATAGTAATACGCCTGCGAGAAGAATCACTTGCCTCGGCCCCAGACTCAGTGAATAATGTTGTCAAAGTGTCATTTCATCCACGTAACGTCAAAAATAAGTGAGTTATAGTAAAGAGATGTCTAACATGTTTTATGTGGCAACAGCGCGCTTGGGTCATACAACTAGATCATATTAAACACTGAAATTTTTGATGCAACCTCGATACCGTTTTGTGGTATATCAAAGTTGGCGATTTGTTTTGGTGCTGAAGCAAACGTGATATTGATTTCCGATAAATGTGGGATGGAGTGAAGCTAGGCAGCAGTATTTCGAATTATTGGACCTAATAAGAACTAAAATAGAAAACAACTTACATTTGCCATACTATTTCACCTCACTTTAATTTTCTGCCGGGAACACCAAAATGAGAGCTGTGTATCACTTTAAAAAGATGTGTAAAATACAGCAAAAATATTAATTCTGCTGAGAAAGCTAACGAAAATGATTGACACAACTTCTAATTACTTACTTATTTACCTTACATGGTCAGGCCCAGGGGCCCGCGCTCTGCTACAAGGATTTGTTTCCATCGAGGTCGGTTTTCCGCTATTTTTTTTTTTTTTTTTTTTTTTTTTTTTTTTTTTTTTTTTTTTTTGCTTATGGGACTTAACTACGGTGTCATCAGTCCCTAAAACTTACAAACTACTTATCAACTACCTTATACTAAGGACGGCACAAATATCCATGCCCGAGGGGGGATTCGAACCCGCAGACCGTGACTGGAACGCCTCAGTCCCCTCGGCCACCGCGGCCGGCGCCAGTTGTTTATTGGCAATCCTATCGCTCTCAGATTTTCGAGACCTCAATCATTCCATTTCTTTCTTGGCCTCCCGTTTGGTCTTCTGCCTTGGGATGTAAACTACATGATAGTTACTGGCCATCGTTTCTCGTTCATCCGCGAGACGCGTCCAGCCCACTCCAAACGCTTATTGCGGACCATTCCTACAATATTTGTTTGCCCATACAGTTGATTCAGTTCTTCGTTGTTGCATATTCTCCATTCACCAGTTGTTGTGTCTTGCACGATACCGAATATCTTACGCAGGACTTTCCGATCAAATACCAGTAGCTTTCTGTAGTCTTGTTTCCGACTGCTCCACGTTTCATACCCATATAGCACTACAGCTTGAATTAGCGTCTTGTACAGACTAATTTTGACCGCTGTTGACAGGCTGCGAGCTTTGAGTAACTGGCCAAGGCGATGATAATAGCCGCGCGGGAATGGCCGTGAGCTCTAAGGCGCCTTGCTGCGAAGTGCACAGCTGCTCCCCGTGGGTGGCTGGAGTCCTACCTCGGACATGTGTGTGTGGGGGGGAGGGGGGGGGGTCGTCCTTAGCATAAGTTAAAGTAGTTTATAAGTCTAGGGACTGATGACCACTGCAGTTTGGGCCCATAGCTTTACAAACATTTGATTTTTGAATCCTTTTCATCATATTTCTTTACTATTCCGTTCTGCCATTCCATTGTCTAATAGCGTCCGGGAAAAAGGAACATCAATTTTTTCCCGTTTTCGATGTGATTTCTCTTATTTTATTATGACGATCATGTCTCCCTGTGTAGGTGACAGCCAACAAAATATTTTCGCATTCTGGGGGGAACGTTGGTGAAAGAAATTTTGCAAATTGATCTCGCCGCAAGGAATAACGCCTTTCTTTTAATTCGGGCATCACATCCTTGACACACTCTCCCCTGTATCGCGATAATACGAAACAAGCCGCTCTTCTATGAACTTTTTCTGTCTTCCGTCAGTTGCATCCAATAATTCTTTTTTTAAATATTTGTAATCCCAAGTTACCAAACGTATATTGGTCATTGATTCCTAGACTTACAAACTACTTAAATTCACATATCCTAACGACATCACACATAACCATGCCCGAGGGAGGACTCGAACCTCCGACGCGAACGACCGCGCGATCCGTAACGTGGCGCTAAAGATCATACGGCCCTTCTCCCCCAGTCGCATCTAATAAGGAGCCCACATTGCGCTATAATACTCCAAAATACAACGGACAAATGGAGGCAGTTTCTTTAGTATAACTGTTGATAAATGTTCTACCAAAGAAAAGCAACCTTTGGTTCGCCTTCTCTACGAACTTTCTATTTCTTCTTCGTTAATGTAATTGCGAGGTATTTAGTTGATTTTACGGCTTTTAGATTTGACTGATTTATCGTTTAAATGGAGTTTGGTGGATTCTATTTGTGCTCATATGGTTGACCCCACACTTCTCATTATTTAAGGTCTCTTGCCAATTTTCGCACCATGCGGGTACCTTATCTAAAACGTTTTAGAGTGGCTTTTGATCTGGTGACTTCACTAACCGATGAACGACACAACCATTCGTAAACAGTCTAAGGAGCTGCTCAGATTGTCTCTTAAATAGTTTATAAAGACAAGGAGCAGTGGGGCCCTATAACATTTCCCTGGGGAATTACTTGACGACTTTCCACCAGTAACCACGAACTGTATTCTTTCTGACAGGAAATCACGAATCCAATCGCATAACTGTGGCGATATTCCATAAGCACGCAATTGGATCAGAAGCCGCTTGGACGTATAGTGCCAAGTCTTCCGGAAATCTAGAAATTCTGAATCGAATTGGTATTCTTTGTCGATACACTCATCAATTCATGTGAGTAAAGAGCTAGCTGTGTTTCACAAGACCGATACTTTCTGAATCCGTATTGACTATGTGTCAATACCTCGTTCCCTTCGAGGTACTTAATAATGTTCGAACGAGGTACATATTCCAAAATCCTACTGCAATCCACGTCAGTGATATGGGCCTGTAATTTGCGGATCACTCCTGTTGCCTTTCTTAAATATCGGAGTGTCTGTGGTCGATCGAGACGCCGTGTGGCGTGGAGGGAAGAGGCCATCCGGCCTGGCGCGCTGTCGTGCTGCTTTTGTGGCCGCCACATCGATTCTGTGCGTCTGCAGGCTGCTTTTCTTGTGTCTTGTATTCCCCATAGTTGGTGGAACTATACGCACGCCATTTTAGCTACACTAGGCATAAATGTTCCTGCATGATAGTGTCAAAAGCTTCAGGGAAGAAAGGGAATTCGGTAAATAACTTCTGTAGCCTTGCATTTATTATTTTTTCGTATAGTTTACTAATAGTCTCTTCTCTCGTGGGTCGTGTTAAGAACAACATTAGTTTTAGAATATTTTTATCTATACAAGCTACTGTTTTAGTCGTTTTGTAAGTAACAAAAAATATATGTAGTAATGATGGCCTAAATTCTGTTTGTTACGAACAATTAAAATTTGGGCAGTAGCCAGATTTTAGATAATTTTTTTCAATGTAAGTAACATGTGCTGCTTTCATTCTAGAGTATTCTGCGGCATTGGCCCCCTACTTAGCTTGCATTTATAGCGAATCTTTAATTCAGCGCAAAGTTCCTAGTGATTGGAAAAAAAGCGCAGGTGACTCCCGTGTATAAGAAAGGAAAGAGAACTGACCCATACAATTACAGGCCAATATCGTTGACATCGGTTTCATGTAGAATTTTGGAGCATATTCTCAGTTCGAATATAGTAAATTTTCTTGAAACGGAAAAGCTTCTTTCCATGAATCAGCACGGGTTTAGGAAACATCGTTCATGTGAAACTCAGCTTGCTCTTTTCTCACATGACATCTTGCGAGCCATGGACGAAGGGCAACAGGCGGATTGTGTTTTTCTCGACTTCAAAAAGGCGTTCGACACGGTGCCACACTGCAGACTGATTACGAAGATACGAGCTTATGGAATAGGTTCACAGATTTGTGACTGGCTGGAAGACTTCCTAAGTAATAGAACGCAGTACGTTGTTCTCGACGGCGAGTGTTCATCAGAGACGAGTGTATCGTCAGGCGTGCCCCAGGGGAGTGTGATAGGACCGCTATTATTTTCTATCTATATAAATGATCTGATGGACAGAGTAAGTTGTAATTTGCGGCTGTTTGCTGATGATGCTGTGGTGTATGGGAGGGTGTCGTCTGTAACTGACTGTAATAGCATACAGGTTGACTTAGACAAAATTTCTAGTTGGTGCGAAGAATGGCAGCTAGCTCTCAATGTAGAAAAATGTAAGGTGATGCGCATGAGTAGGAAAAACAATCCTATAATGTTCGAATACAGCATCAGTAGTGAGCTTCTTGATGCGGTCGCGTCGTTCAAATATCTAGGCGTAACATTGCAGAGCGATATGAAATGGAACGAGCATGTAAGGACAGTTGTGAGTAAGGCAGACAGCCGACTTCGGTTTATTGGGAGAATTTTGGGAAGATGTACTTCACCTGTAAAGGAGACCGCGTATAAAACGCTTGTACGACCACGTCTTGAGTATTGCTCAAGTATTTGGGACCCGCAGCAGATCGGTTTGAAGGAAGACATAGAGGCGGTTCAGAGGCGAGCAGCTAGATTTGTTACCGGTAGGTTCGACCAATGCGCGAGTGTCACGGAAATGCTCCGGCAACTCAATTGGGGATCGCTGGAAGAAAGACGACGTTCTTTTCGTGAATTTCTGTTAAGTAAATTTAGAGGGCCGGAATTTGAAGCTGAGTGTAGTACGATCTTGCTGCCGCCTACTTACATTTCGCGTAAAGATCACAAAGACAAGATAAGAGAAATTAGGGCTCGTACGGAGGCATATAGGCATTCTTTTTTTCCTCGTTCAATTTGGGAGTGGAATAGGAAAGGAAATGCCTAGTAGTGGTACAGTGTACCCTCCGCCACTCACCTTACGGTGAATTGCGGAGTATGTATGTAGATGTAGATGTAGCTACAACAAAAGCAAAATATAACCCGTAGGGAAAAGGAAGAAATTAGACGAAAAAAATATGAAAAGAGCGATAAGAGCTATTAAAAGTAAACTATGTGGTCATTGAATGATGCTAAAATAAGAGAGTTGGAACCTAAATAGTGGAAACACTGCTATGGAGACACTATGCAATGGAATCTACTATTGTCGCTGATAGCATTCGCTGTTGACACATCTTCCTTACCTCCGAGAATATGAACTTTTAAAATGTTTATATAGCTTATGGGACTTAACTACGGGGTGATCAGTCCCTAAACCTACAAACTACTTATGAACTACTTACGAACTAGGACGGCACAAATATCCATGCCCGAGGGGGGATTCGAACCCCCGACCGTAGTGGCCGTGCAGACCGTGACTGAAGCGCCTCAGTCTCCTCGGCCACCGCGGCCGGCTGAATATGGACTCGCCCGTCCCACGTCGCCGATGCGCGCACAATCGAAGGAAACATAATCACTTGTGAGCGAGCGGTCTAACGTAACAGTGTTACTATGTTTCGAAACAGGAACAACGGATATGGGTCAAGATTGAATGTGCGAGAGGTTGTACAGCACGTCAGTGTCATCAAGGTCTTCAAGAGGTGTGCGGGGATTCGGCATTGCCGTACAGAACCGAGGCACTTTGGGTAAAAGCCTTCAATCAAGGTCTGAAAACTGTGGCAGACATGCATCTGGCAGATCATTCTAGCGTCTCTGAAGAAGAAGTGTATACTGTTGCGACAGGCCGCGGCGGAGCGCATTGAGACGCTATGCTCCGATGCCGTTCCCCGTCAGGGTTTCGAATCCCCCGTCGGGCATGGATATTTGTGTCGCCTTTAGTATAAAGCAGCTCATAAGTAGTTTGTAAGTTTAAGGACTGATGATGCCGGCCGCGGTGGCCGAGGGGACTGAGGCGCGCCAGTCACGGTCTGCACGGCCACTACGGTCGGGGGTTCGAATCCCCCCTCAGGCATGGATATTTGTGACGTCCTTAGTTGTAGCTAGTTCATAAGTAGTTTGTAAGTTTAGGGACTAATGACCTCGCAGTTACGTCCCATAAGATTGACAAACATTTGAACATTTTTGTTGCGGAAGTAGAAAGTGCGTCAGAGCCCCAGTATGGTGGAAGTTATGGTTATTCTTGTGTACGACTGTGATGGTGTTATCCTAACGCATTACATTCCTCCAGGGCAAACCGTCAATGCACCGTATGAGTGTTAGTTTTTGGAGCGTCACCTTCGACCAGCTTTGCGAAAGAAGCGGCAACACTTTCTGCACAACCCACCCTTCGTTTTGCACGACAGTGCGCGCGCGAATACAGCGCAAGCTGTGGCTGCTCCGTTCCGTCGATGGGACTGGGAAGTACTGTACCGTCCACCATACTCCCCGGACTTAAGTCCTTGTGACTTTGATTTGATTCCGAAGATGAAGGAAGCACTTCGTGGCACTCACTTCAGAACAGTTAGAGAGATTCGACAGGCAGTAGACAGCTCCATTCGCATCATCAACACAACAGACTTTGCTAACGGTATACTACGCCTTCCACATCGCTGGCAACGGGTTCTACACAACGCTGTTGACTACCTTGAAGGGCAGTAACAGGTGCAAACACATAACGCTTCTATATCGTTTGTGAATAAATAGTTGCCATCATTTAAGTTCCAACCCTCGTGCTTAACGTGCTACGATCGACGTTACAAGTACGTAGGAAGCCTCAAGTTACCCCATAAGAAAAATATGTCCAAAAAATTGGAAGTACTTAGGTGGATTTATATTTGCAGCATCATACTAAATGAACAAGACTTAATTGTTTTCGCCATTGAGGTATGGGCTACAGTAAGCAGATAATTCTCCACTGCAAAGACTCCTCGCCGAAATAAAAAATCGTATGTATTTACAGTTTTCTGAACATCGACGATTAAATCACACGTGGTTCCAACACCTAGTTTTGCACTGATCACAATAATTCGTTTCTGTTTCCTTCAAACGTCTGACAGTACTAGCTAAATTCGCGCGATCCCAGTTGGCTTCCGAACACTGCATTACGCTATTAACAACATGTATTTACTAAAGAAAAAAGACAGATTTAAGTGTCACTACTATTTCAAATGTTTGTAAAGCTTAAGGGACTTAACTACTGGGTCATCAGTCCCTAAACTTACAAACTACTTATGAACTAGCTAACACTAAGGACGGCACAAATATCCATGCCCGAGGGGGGATTCGAACCCCCGACCGTAGTGGCCGTGCAGACCGTGACTGGCGCGCCGTAGTCCCCTCGGCCACGCGGCCGGCGGGCGTACGATAATTTCAGTGCTTGTACGATATACGATAGTACCTTGTACGATACTGGCCAAACATACGATACCATTTAAACCGCGCATATCAAGTACATTTAACACAATTCGAATTACCGATACAACTAAGGTAAGTGAAATTACATTCAACTCATCATAAGACTTACGACTACTGCTTGTTGCTACTACCACTTCACGTATGTCTGTGGCGCGATTATTTAATAACCTAAAGTGTCAGTTTTTCTAATATCATTTTGGTAATTTGCAAATAACGGTGTACATCGAAGTAACGGCATCAGTGTAGCTTAATACTCTGCTTCTGTTTGTTTGGGGAAAAAAATAAGCTCATGGGATGGTATGTGGATGCGTCAATGTTAACAGATCAGTTTTTCTTGTAAAAAGTAAAGACAGTGATGCCGCTACTTCGATGTACACCGTTCCTTGGAATTACCATTATTTTCTATTATTTAATTATTTGCTTTTTTCACTTTTTTGTCTGATGTACGATAATTCAGATTCAAAATCTATAGTTCTGAGTGTGTAGTACGATGTTTTCGCATTTACGACTTGGCAACACTGAGGCGGTGGTGGTATAAACGCTAGAGGCAGGCGTCTGAATGATATTGAAGGGGAGTTGCGTTCCAGATCGAGTGAACCCCGCTCCCCGCACTCCTGCTATCGGGGAACGCACTACAACCCTTTGTTATATAGCGCTACGACATTGCCTTTTATGTTGTTTTAACTTCGAGCGCCCGCCGATTACGGCAGAACAATCGAGGCGCCTGTATTCCTTTATAGCCGTGTCTCCCTAGTGTGTCATCATGTGTCCATCACAGTAAATGTTGAGATTTTATACCGTGGCTCGTATTTAACTTCTCCCTCTTATTTTAAATACTTCTTTTTGAATTTTAACTTTCACCCATAAACTGCTCCTTCATTGTATACAATTTCACGTATTTTGTGGCCTCACTTATTTTTGTAAACAATGTCAGCCAAACATGTATATACGTGTGGCCGAAGAGCAGCATATTATTCTGCTGCCAGCCTGCCCATGAAGGGCATTCAAGTAAAAAAGAAAGGAAAAAGAGATACCGTAAAGGGGATTATGACCATCCTATCCAGCTCACTCAAACACTAAAGTACTTCGATCGGAAACTAACGCGGAATCCACATCTACCAACTACCTAACAGAAAGTCCACACTAGACTAAAACAGGCCGAAATTGGGGACTACAGCCCTACACTGTTTTTCACACATACAAATACCTGAGTCACCTCATACTTCTCAGTCCAAATGTTGCATGAAGCCGCGGCGGGGCGGCCGAGCGCATTGAGCCGCTATACTACGATGCGCGAGGCCGTTCCCCGTCGAGGGTACGAATCCCCCCTCGGGCATGGATGTTTGTGTCGTCTTTAGTCTAAGCTAGTTCATAAGTAGTTTGTAAGTTTAGGGACTGATGACCCCGTAATTAATTCCCATAACCTCTACAAACATTTGAACATTTTTGTTGCATGAATATCCGCCCCACCCAAGTTCTACAATCCCTCGAACGCCATGCACTCCACCTCGCCTTCCGCATACGCTTATCCTCCCACACAAGGATCCTAAACAACTCATCGAATTTTCACCTCTCCTCAAACGCATTGAACACCTCAGTACATCCTATAGCATCTGCAAGCTCGACACTAGCAATCCTATCGTGTCCCCTCTCATAGCGAGGTGCCGCGCCTCTGCCTGCACGTGAAATCAACCCTCTACTTGCACACCCTCCACATTCTCTCCCAAAGAAGTTTCAACCGCCTCCCTCTCAATGAACTACGCCATGGCATATACCCTTCCTACCAACACTGACTCCCACCCTCCCTACCCTGCCCAATCCCCCAGAGCTCCTTCCCGATCCTTTTCCCACGTCACATCGCCTCCTCTCCCGCCCACCCCTTTCCTTCAGACTTTATAGATCTCAGTATCAGCTAGTCTTCCCTCCCTGCCCCTCATAGCTACTCCTATCCTGTCAAAACGTTGTACCAACTCTGCATCTTCTTCGGCGCCACTTTCTTACCTCTCTATATAAACACCTCTCCTTCCCTCAACAAACCCAGGGCAGGTCCCATTTCAAATTCCGCGACAGTAAAAGTCCTCCGCATTACGTCCAGTGCCTGTTTTATCGTGTTTCACTTTCAACGTTACAGTGCTGAAGTGTTCTAGTGTACAAGTGTTCAACTGTTCCAGTGTTTTAACTGTGTTGTTCTGCCGTCCAAGTGTCATGTTTATCAGTTTTTTTTTTTTATTTTATGCTTGAAGACAGCCTTATTTTCTTTTTGTTCTCCCATTTATATTTCCTTTCAAATATTCTTAAATTAAATTGTAAATTTCCTACCTTTTTATGTGTTGCATCTCCATTCTAATTGTTTAGAAGAAATATCTTAACGCAGCTCTTCACTCATACAGTCCCAATTCTCCTTCATCTTCCCTCCCTCTCACCGTACAATACACAGTTTCGATTTTTGAAATCTTATTAGAAAACTTACAATGGTAATCATTTTAAATACTGTTCTGCAACTCAGGTTTTTGAAGCGTAAGTTTTCGTAAGCAAAACAATAAAACAACAAAATTGATATAAAAAACAGATGGTACCGTCTTTGGCCATAGCACTGTCACTCTACTTCCAAGTTCTGCTCGATACATATCGGTATAAGTCGTTAATCTTCGTGATTATGATTTCATGTTTTCAACTGCTGTCAGCCTCAAGGTTGAAACAGTTGCAGTGTAGCTTCTCGGTGAATGTGTGCCCTGTATTAATCAGTAAAGCATTTAGCGATGATAACGAAAATATTCATGACCCACTGGATTGAGGTGCAATTCACATATCCTGAAAAGTTACGAAAAACAAAACGTGATGCGAAATGACACACGGAGTTAGATGTTTAGCGCTGATAAATGCAGTAAATGAAGGGTTATTCGGTTTGCAGCCTGCTCCAGAGTTGCAACGGTTTCCTTTTAATCTACATAAAAAATTAAAGGAGAGAGAGAGACAGCATTGTGGCGTAAGTATCGAAATTCGTATTTACTATTATCCTGTAGTAAGAGAACACCTTAGTTAGCTCTAGAAAAATTGGTGACGGCACGGTGATACCAAATTTCAACGAGCTCGCCGCCTCCCCCTTCCGACCAATATACTGGGTTTCGCCAATGAAAGCCATTTACCTTCTGCAGATGATAGGCGCGTGTCACCTGAGGAGGTGATTTTGTCACGCTCACTGGTGCCGACGCAGCGTCAAATTGTAGGTACTTCACGATTTAATACTCCTGTTCAACTTTAAATCTCGAGCGCCAACTTGTTCCATTGAGTAGGGCCAAAATTAAGCTCCCTACGAGAGTTAGGGTCTCAGTGCTCCTATAGGGGTCACACCTTTTACATCTCCGAGATGCGGCAGTAGAAGGAGGTGGCCTGTGACAAGGATGTGGACAAGGTCTGCAACTGAAAGGAGTGATTGGTTCACTTATACTTTTATTACATATGAATACTCAACTTTTGGTGTTGTGCTTGTGACGTAATTTCTTTCTAGCTACAAAACAGTTCTGCAATGATCTCTTCTACATTAGTCAATAGTAGTGTCCCGGCTTGTGCTAACGTAGGCTGCTGGCTCGCTGTGGACGGATCTCCTGGAACTGTCGCAGTCCTAGCTATGCTTCGTACTCTGCCGTAGTGCTGTACTGACTGCTGACTGTCGTGGCTATGCCCCTGTCTTGCAATTGGCCGGCGCGTGAAGCGGGCAGAGAGGTTACGAGACTGTGGGCGCCCTCGGCAACCGAAGTACTGTGGAGCCAGTTATCGCATCTTCTTCTAGTGCCGCCGCGACCTCTGTACACCGCCGGCGTTGTGATGAACAGCGATGCCACAATAGTGGTCTTATTAGTTAAGCGTAAAAATTAAATTACTTTTCCATTTTCAAGTATGCAACTGCAAAATTTCAATAGTCTTTCTTCTTCTCCTGCTAGAACGTGTTGAATGAGCTGTAAATGGTAGGGATGGAGCCCGTGCATACGTAATGTCCGCCATACTCTAGTATGTGCGACACCGATACATGCATAAATTCTACGTGTGCTTGCTGAAGGATTACGTTCTACCGACTGAATACTGTCTTCTACTTCATCCACAGTCTGTTCATTTAGACGTTCAGATGCAGTTAGCTGCTTGGCGCTGTAAGAGGGCCACGCAGTGTGTTGAACACATGACTAGACACTCTTCAATCTGGAGTGTGCAGTTAGGAAACCTTATGCTGTATTCTCTACAAGCAGCAGCATTTCCATGACGAAAACCATAAACAAATACCACATGGGCAAACTCAGGATGTGTAACGATGTGCGGCATGTTTACACACTGTAGTATGGTAGACTTCGCCACAAATCACAAACATCCCTGAACCCACTTACATGGGCCCCCAAAACCGGATTTCATAGACTGATTTCCCATTTCCGCTCAGTGGCGGCGCTAGGCGTCGGCGACGTCGGCCACCGCCGACGGCCTCGCGCCTGTGGGGGGCCTCGCAAAACGTTATTAACATTTTAGTTTTTTGTTTCTTTTTTTTAATATTTGATGTTTAACGGCGCTTTCCAACTGCTAGGTTATGTAGCAACGACTTACATCTAATTTACACTAGCTTAACCAATGGACGAACACAACATTCGTACCCAAGGGTGGGATTCGACCCCCGGCGAGAGCGATCTCGCTCACTGTGGTATGATGCCTTAGTGCGCTCGGCCATTCCCGGCCCGCAGCTATTTAGTTGTCCGTATTTATTTACGTATGATTGCAGCAGTGATGCAATTTTTAGTTAAATACTTACAAAACAGTATCTTCAGTACATTTTAGAAAAAGATTTGGAAGAAGTATATCCAAATGTTTATATAACAATCAGAATAATGTTCAGTTCCAGTCAATACAGCTTCGGCCGAAAGAAGCTCGACAAAATTAAAATTAATTAAGACTAACTTGAAAAGCACAATGATCCAAGAGAGACTATCTGCGTTCTCAGTACTATCAACTGAAGCCGAAACAGCGGTTAGTATTAAGATAAGGTCTTGAAAAATTCAATGAGACGAAAAGGAGAAAAGCTCCTCTAATTTGTTTGTTTATTGTAATTTTTGTCAATGCAATAATACTCGTATATTATACTAATAGAATTTTAGTATAATTATTATACACTTTCTTCATTAATGAACAAATGAAAGGGGCCTCGCAAAGACGAGTTCGCCGACGCCCAGTTTTCGTATAGCGCCGCCACTGTTTCCGCTTTTGGTTGGTCATGTAAACATCACAAATCTTTTCTGAAATCCACTTCTGTAAAGAGGTTTCCCATTTCCACAATCGATTTTGGTGCCCATGTAACAACATTGGTGCCTTCCGGTTAAGAATTTTCGGCTCATATTGCCGCAAGAACACAACGTGTGCGCCTGCTGGCGTGGCGCACTGGATACCCTCACCGATTGTTGTGCTAAAGGTCGCCGGTTCAATCCATTCCACCGGTAAAAATTTATTTCTTTGTATTTATCATTTCCAGAATGTTCTGCATGTTTTTTATGTAAACTATTCTTCTAATTTCTGGTACATTCTGTCTGTGTATAAATAGCAGAGCACTCTGCCCGAGAGGTAGTTAGCGCTCCGTGTATGTTCAGTTCGCAGTAAACCTGCTTTCAATGCAAGTGCTGTGTTTAGTCGACAACCATCCCTTCGAAGTCAAGCCTGGTTCCATTTCAACGCGCCAATATGGAGTGACATTTTCTGCAGTGAAAGAGAAGTATAAATATTAAAGTGAACATGAATCTCTGTGTATTTAAGTACAGAAAAAAAGCATTTGTGCTGACTAAATCAGGAACTGCATCAGCTGTTTTTCAGCCGCCATATTGAGTGGGCTAGGAAATCTGCGTCAGGCTATAACATGCAAGCACGACAGCAAAAATGTTGAAATGTTTGTTAAGCTTATGGGACTTAACTACGGGGTCATCAGTCCCTAAACTTACAAACTACTTATCAACTACCTTATACTAAGGACGACACAAATATCCATGCCCGAGGGGGAATTCGAACCCCCGACCGTAGTGGCCGTGCAGACCGTGACTGGAGCGCCTCAGTCTCCTCGGCCACCGCGGCCGGCAGCACGACAGCCATTGACGATTTATGATATCGGTTTTCGTTTTCCGGAAGATGTTTTGCATGTAAACGTAGGAGATGAAAACTGCGGAGTAAAGAACGCACGACTTCACTACGTGAACATCAACACGGTACTGCTAACAGTCTATAAACACGCCGATAGCAACCGGTGTACCAATACAGGAAAGAAAACTCATCGAACTCGGCTGTGTCTTTGTAGTCGTTAATAAATGGACACGTGTTATATGGCATTTTATTGCACTGCGTCTATACTGCCATCTCCTAAAATATTTACCATTCGTCCTCAAACACCCCGTATAGCTTATTAAAGTAGTGAATTTCAATAATGCTTCATAAATGCTACAAATTAATAAATGTATATTCCAAGAAGGAAAGAGGAAAATACTGGGAGGGGGCGAAGCCTTAGCATTTCTAAGGGCGCAGGGCCGCCTCGCTGGGTGGTCTCACCACTGCGCGTGCGCAAGCGCCTGAGCGCCTCGGCTGCAGCTGCAGCAGTACTCGACAGAGGCAGCACCTCCTGTATAGCAGGTGGTGACACAGGGCGTTCAACTGCTCACAGGGCGTCACGCAGCCCAAGCCTACGCGCATGCGCCAACGCGCCCATTATCGCTATAAAGGGCCGAATAAATCAGAAAAGAAAGAGTACATGTTCCAGAGAAGAGTCTCAGAGTAAAAGAACGTTCTCTGAGTAAATTCTCAAATTCGTATGAATAAAAACTTCCAAGCATATGCTCTGAGCAGGAAGTTAATTCTCGCTAGCTCCCCTCTTCCTTGAGCAAGTTTCCGCCACAGATCAGCTGTTCAATTATGTTTTTCTTTAAACTAGCCCAATCAGGCAAATTATTCAGTGTACAAATATGGAGTAGGCATCTATGTTTTCAGAAAGAACTGTACAATGTTTACATATTAGTTTGTTGTACAGCGGCATATTATTAAGACTAAATCTGGACCTTTTACGAAAATGTATTCTTCTGACGATGTTACAAAATTTTCTTTATACGCCTCTGCCTGCGTGTGAAATCAACCCTCTACTTGCACACCCTCCACATTCTCGCCCAAAGAAATTTCAACCGCCTCCCTCTCAGTGAACTACGCCATGACCCTCTCCCTCCCTACCCTGCCCAGTGGATTAGCACAATTTGCGAACGAAATTTTAAGAACGCATTACATTTTCATCTGTTTCAATGTGGAACGCTGTCCTAGCTTTATAACACGAGATACCCTTTGTTAAATAGGATACATAATGGTTCTGCTCATAAGCTATAGATCAAGCGATTCTGTTACAAGAAACAGACTGTTACGTATGTAATTAACCTGTTATTAATTTTACTGTCGTATACTTCTAAGATAACAGAAGTTACGATTACGAAGGCAGCAAATGCATCTTAAATAGGCCAACCGATTTGTAGAAATATTTATTTTGTGATACAAACTGTGAAGTCCTGAGATGCACTTCATTTGGAATCTATGTAATAAGGCCTTATTAATAGAACCTATTTCAAAACATACAATATTATTTTGCTATTTAGCTGTTTACAACTGTAAAAATACACTCCTGACAAATGGGTAAAACATGCAGCTGAATCAACTTGTTTCATTTCTATGTCGGTAATGAAAAAACTCGTCTGACATCACAATCATCAGTATATAAAATGCTTGAAGTGTCACATTTACGATTATTGTGAAGAAAGCGACTCAATAGAAAAATGTTTTTATTTGCATAAAATGTTTAGTTCCTGTCGTGTTTCTTCAGACTAACCAACGTAAAATGAACTTGTTTTGCCTTCTAAGCAGCACAAAATTTGTCTTTATTATTATAAGCCACAGTAAAACGTAACCTTAACAGAAGTTACTCAGCACAAAGTATGCTACACAGCTCACTTCGGAAAATGAAGAATATTCTCCGGTCGTGAGAAACTTCTCTAGTTTTATTCACAATCGGAGAATGTTCTTTGTTGTGAGGAGCTTCCCCCACCCTTTTACTCACGCTGAGAATATACTCGGTTGAAGTATATTCTCCAACTCGCTTTATTCATGCGAACCTGAGTATGTTCTCTGGAATTCAGAGCATAAAATAGATACTCCGGTTTATTCATATGACCCAAAGTCTTACAGCAGCAATGTCCAGAGCAAAACTCATGTGAAGTTATTTAATCCTTACCCACGTAGGATCTCACAGATACATATTCCCGAAATAGGCAACCCGCGCGTCAGCCGACCTAAAATTCTATTGTTAATTTTCATAAAATGAGTATTCAATTGCTACTATTGTGATACATGTTTTTTCCCTCGTTTTGTTTATTTATTCACTGCAACATCCGAGGTCAAATAAAGCAAACGGTGCAATGTTGACCCTGTATCTTACAGATACAACGACACTACCAACGTTCCCCCTTGTGACGCGACCATTGCAGAATTAAACAGAAACTAAGGTCGACAGTACATATTCAGAAACATCCGGTCTGAGGGATCTGTTTCTTCCTCCTTCGGAGTTTTCTCATATTTAATATTTTGTACATGTGTTTCGAATAATGTTTTTCTTTTTTTATATGAGACATTAAATTGAGTGCCCCGTGGCGCAGAGGTCAAGTGCGACTGCCTCGTAAGCAGGAGGACCCGGGTTTGAATTCCGGATGGGCACAAATTTTCAACTTTCCTCACTGATTTGTGTCGTTGCCCACTGGCAGCTGGCGCCGTAAATTCCTTTGGTTGTTCACCCTCAAAGATTCCTTTCAAAATTGCCATCACTACACCATATTTTCTTACACCTTCAGCCGCTTGTAGATTTACGGGCACACTAACGAGTTACTAATCACGACATACACTCAAACATAAAAAATATGTATTACAAATAAAAAGTAGTAGCAGAAAATATGTAATTCATGTAATACGAAAATCCGATGTAACTGACAGAGTCACTTCATACGCATTACGAAACATCTGGTGAGAGAGCTGTGGGTTTTATGAAATTAATACATACCCGAGAACGAGAAGCCACAAACTGAATTCCAGACGTGACGCTGTCACAAATGAGGTATGCGCCCATATTTATGAGTTTCAATTATTAAACAGTGTTATTAAGGACGCTGTTAAACATACAAAGGCCACAGATGGTGATGCGGCTGGGCTTACAATTACGCGTTTCGAAAATCATCATTAGGGGTAAGACTTAAAGCGTCATGGCCCTGTTGAACTATTTAATTGATTGAAATGGACATTGTCCTGAAAGCAGGGTATAAGAGCCGCGCGGAATGGCTGCGTGCTCTTAGGTGTCATGCTACGGAGTGGTGGCCGTTCCCGCCGGAGGTTCGAGTCCTCCTTCTGGCATAGTTATATATATATATATATATATATATATATATATATATATATATGTGTGTGTGTGTGTGTGTGTGTGTGTGTGTGTGTGTTGTCCGCAGTAAAAATTGGTTTAAGTAGTTTGTAAGTCTAGGGAATGAAGATCATAGGAGTTTGGTCTAATCGGTTTACAAGCATATATGTGAGTTTATAAGATGAACATTAACAGGTGCAAAACAAGGGTAATGGACTGCAGTGAACGAAAATCCAGCAATGCCGAAAGAATTAGATTAGGTAACGAGACAATGGAAGTAGTATGTGAGTTTTGTTATCTGGGTAGAATACTAACTTATGATGGCGGTAGTACAGAAGATATGAACTACCAAATGACAGTGGGAAGAAAATCCCTTCTGAAGAAGAGAAATATTTTGACATCAAATATTAAGTTTTAAGTTCCCTTTCTTCAAGACATATGCTGTAAAAGATTTTACTGCTTCATGATAATGCTGATGATTAGAAGAAGGGTATATAGTGTAACTACTGAGTAGGTATTGAACTAAATTGGGATGAAAAGAAATGTCTGGCATATATTGACTAAAAGAAGGGATCGATTGGTATAACACATTCAGAGACATCAGTGAAACTTCAATTTAGCAATGGAGAGAAGTGTGGGGAGTAAAAATCTGAGGGAGTCAGAGAGACGAATATAGTAAGCAGGTTTATAGTGATGTAGGCTGTCGCTCTTATTCAGATACGAAGAGGCTTGCTCAGGAAACGACAGCGTGGAGAGCTGCATCAAACCAGTCCTTGGACTGAAAACCACAACAACATTTGTGCATCCTAAAGCGTCAAATTAGAATGAGGAGACAAAAGTCCTGGGATACAACCTAATATCGTGTCGGAATTCCTTTTACCAGACGGAGTGTAGCAACTTACGTGGCACGGACTTAAGTCCATGGATTATTAAGCCATGGGGTCTCTACGGCCCATCACAATGAAACTGTTGCTGGTACAAGATTTTGTGCACGAGATGGCAACTCGACAATGTCCCATAAATGTTCGATGGAGTTGAACAGAATGGGATATGCAGAATGAGCTTCAAACTAATCGCGAACAATTGTACCCCGGTGACATGGCGCGTTTCCTTGCATAAAAATTCCATCGTTGTTTGGGAACATAAAATCCATGAATGGCTACAAATGGCTTTCAGGTATGCAAAATTTAAAAATTGCAATGAATGATCTGTTTAATCTGAGCAGAGGACCTCGTAGATTCCATATTATACCGTTACCATCATGGAGCCACCACCAACTTGCACGGTGCCTTGTAGTCAACTTGGGTACATGGGTTCACAGAATCTGCGCCACACTCGAAACCTACCACCATCTCTTAACTAATTAAGTCGGGACTCTTCCTACAAAGGAATCTAGGGTGGAATCGATGGGGCCACGTGCCCAGGAGGGTGACTGCGGGCGAAGTCGTGCATTTGGAGTCGATCGTCTCCTACCATAGCCCATTAATGCCAAACTGCTGCACTCTGTCCTAAGAGGTATGTTCATCGAACGTCTACATTGATTGTTGCTATTATTTCACGCAGTGTTGCTGGTCTGTTAGCCGCCGTCACAACTCCACGCAAACGCCGCTGCATTCTGTCATTAAGTGTAGGTCGTCGGCCACGGTGTTGTTCTTATTGAGAGGAAATGCCTGAAGTTTTATATTCTCGGCAAACTCTTGAGGCTGAGAATCTTGGAATATTGAATTTCCTAACGATTTCCGAAATCAAATGCCCCATGCGTCGAGGTCGGACTACAATTCCGCGTTCAAAGTCTGTTAATTCCCGTTATGCGGCCATAATCACCGAGTAAAATGATAGCTCTGCCAATGCAGCGCCCTTTCTACCTTGTGTAAGCGTTATACTCCCATATGTATCTGTGAAAACACACACACGAAACATCAGAAGTGTCAAAACAGTTCAAAATCGCGCGCCATATAACGAAAACTGCACGTAAACAAATGAATACTAACAGCCAGCCGGCCGCGGTGGCCGAGGGGACTGAGGCGCTCCAGTCACGGTCTGCACGGCCACTACGGTCGGGGGTTCGAATCCCCCCCTCGGGCATGGATATTTGTGCCATCTTTAGTCTTAGGTAGTTCATAAGTAGTTTGTAAGCTTAGGGACCGATGACCCCGTAGTTAAGTCCCATAAGTTCTACAAACATTTGAACTAACAGCCACCACAACGCGACAAATGGTATCATATATGTGTTCATATGTTTATTAAGTTATGGGACCTAACTGCAGTGGTCATTGGTCCCTAAACTTACAAACTTCATAAACTAAATTATCCTAAGAACAACACACACACACACACACACACACATATGCTCGAGGGAGGACTCGAACCTCCGACGGCGAACAGAGCAAGGAGAAGGAAGCTTAGGGTTTAACGTTGCGTCGGCAGCTTGGTCACTAGAGTCGGAGCTAAGGCTCGGAGTTTTTGGTAAAGATGGAGAAGGAAATCGGCCGTGCCCTTTTGAAAGGAAACATCCCGGCATTTGCCTGGAGTGATTTAGGGAAATCACGGGACACTTAAATCTGGATGGGCGGAGGTGGATGTGAACTACATTCCTCCCGAATGAGAGTCCAGTGCGTTGCAACTGTACCACCTCGCTCGGTGACGGCGAACGGCCGAGCGCACCGCAGCAAGGCGCCTTAGTGTGCACGGCTATTCCTCCGCGGCCGGTATCATAAACAGTGCGAGTTAACAACAAATATAGACAAACTCCAAAAACTAACATTAATTGCATCATAAAACGTGATAACAAGACGCAGACCTAAGAGAACTGCACAGCACAAACTGTAACTAAATAGCCACATATACGATATCGTAATTACATACAAAAGAACAGTAAAGTAGTTCGGTTTTGGAAATAAAAAAGTTTTGTTGTTGCAGATGGAAACTGCAAAGTATGATATTAGTTAATTAGAAAAACATGTAAATTCTGCCATTAACTTCATGTAAGTATGTAAACAAATATAGGAGCATAATATTTAACGTAATTCTCAAAACATTCGCTACAGACATAAAATTCTATAAGCATGCTGTAAATGAGAAGCTCTATGACACACACAAAATCTGTGTTACTTAAATTAAATTAACGTAAAAACTATTTGTGCATTTGAAACTCCAACAAATGTAAACACTTTAGCCAAATGCTTATATAACCCACACAAAACTGTAACCTGCAATAACAATTTTTAGAAATTAAAGGTAAAAATGCTTGGCTATGTAAATAATTAGAGTTTATGCCACGGCGGATTAGCCGTGCGTACTGGGGCGCCGTGCTGCGGTGCGCGCGGCCGTTCGCCGTCGGGGGTTCGAATCCCCCTAGGGCGTGCGTGTGTGTGTGTGTGTGTGTGTGTGTGTGTGTGTGTGTGTGTGTTTTGTCCTTAGGTTACTTACCTTAGTTTAAGTAGTTTGTAAGCTACGGACTAATATCTACGCAGTTGAGTCCGACAGATTTGCATTTGCAATTAGTTTCTGTGCAGTTGCACAGATAGGTAGGAATAACGACTTTTTTTTAAGTGTAATTACTTAACGGAGATCCCGTGTGAGCTGTAACTATCGAAGAATGAAGATAGAAAAAGCTTAAGGTTTAACGACCCATCGACAGCATGTCATTAGAGACGGAACTCAAGCTCAGATTGTTTTGATAAGGATGAGAAAGGAAATAGGCCGTGTCCTTTCGAGGGAATTATCCTGACATTTGCCTGGACTGATTTAGGGAAATCGCGGAAAACCTCTATCTTGATGTCGGGAGGTGGATTTGAACCACCATCCTCGCAAATGCGCTCCGTTAGATAATCTAATCAGTTAATGCGGAAGCGATGCACTATGTAAAGAATAGTTCCAGTTACTGGCGATTATTTTAACATTTCGACTTATTCCTCATCAATATTAAACTATGATATGAGACTATATCTGATCCTCGGTGCCCCTTACAATCAACACCTTCTCCTGAAATCTGTTTCGCGACATTATGTCATCTGCGTGGTAATTTCTTGTCACCATGGCATTTTCCAAGCATTATTCACTCTCGTGTGATTTTCTAGCAGTGTATTTGTTTTTACTTGCCAAAATTTATCACTAAACTCTACGCTCATTTCTCCTCTCATTCCTATGGCCAAGCTCATATTCTTAAGCAATCTGCCGTCTATTCCTTCCTCTACGTTACCGTTCCAACAACTACGATTATTACTTTTATTTGCCTTTAATTATGTAATTACTACTTAAATTCTCCCATACATCATTTCGTCTCGTTATCTTCTGGTTGTGATATCGGATTTCATCCGTGAACTATAGCTGTCGGCGTTGGTTTAGTTTTGATTCTGAAGGTAACAACCTGATCATGGATGTACAGTAAGTCAGTCTTTGCCCTAGTATCCTATTCATAACAGTCTCTACTCCACTTACACCTTTTTCTGATGAGGAAGATAATGACGTATGTTAATCTGACCAAAATTATGTATCTTCTATCCATTTCATTTCACTGATTCTTACTACATCTTGCTTCTCTACCACATTTAGCTCTTCTGTTGGTTTGTCACTGTTTTTCAAGTGGTCACATCACTCTTGACAGTCATCTTCTGGAGAACCGAATAGGAAACTAATACAGGAAGCTTTTGCCATCTTAGAGATCTTCATTACAGTGTATCAGAGACACACATTGTATCTCAAATGATGTGGCTTAAATTGCCTTACATGGTTATGGTACTTACTTGTAGTCGAGATGGGCACTATTTAGATACCTGTCCTGTCATCTACATTAGTTTCTCTATGGCTTCCTCACTTCAGTACACTCTTATATAATAAAACCCTGCAGCCAATAGCGCTCCAGTAGCCTTGTCACTCAGAACTAATAATTCACCTCTGATAACGTCATTACCGTAATTTCGTTAGACTAACCCGCTTCCCGCCCTTTCTTCTTTCTTTCGGACAACGTTCTAAGACACAGATGACCTGAAACCGTTAAAGTTTTAAAGAACACGTTGTATGGAGTCTACACCTGCCGACACCGTTACACGTTAGCATTTCGTCAACAAAATTATATCCTCATATATGGTCTGAGGACGTCAAGGGAGAATTTTCGTTTACGAAACGCAGAAGGCTCATAGATCATCCAGAAGCTAGTAATATGATAACGGTGTTAACGATAACAACTGTAGCATAATCAGTATTAGATTATACACGCCACAAGCTAACAATCGAACATAAAACTAGCAATGCAAAAACCAAAATCACCAGTGCTGCGTTCACAGACAAAACACGTTTCAGAATTCATTTCATCCCATTTCTCCTATGTGAGGCAACTTTTGTTGGGGCCTCTGTTACCAATTAGGACTTGGTGATTCCGCGGGAACATTACGCCTATCTTATCAACCACATTTATGCCGCTATTAAAAACTAAACGACGCGGAAGCTCTCGTGGTGATTCTTCAGTCAAACGGCAGGTGCTGCCATAAAGGCATCTGCAACACTGGCCACATACGGTCCCAGCAGTTAGTGTTCGATAATTTACGGCAAACCTGCTAAGACTTTCATTATGACGCTTCACTTATTACACGAACAACACACAAAGTTTATACCACAGCTGCAGTGTCACGAAAATGATGACATAACTAAGGTACCCAGAAAGACTACTATGAAAAATATTGCGAAATTTTGCTAGTTTGGCCTTAGAATGTTAATATACGAAATGATTCTACGCCTTAGGTATTTCTATTCACGTCGCTGCGACGTCTAAGAATTGTTCACTGCCGGCCGCGGTGGCCGAGGAGACTAAGGCGCTCCAGTCACGGTCTGCACGGCCACTACGGTCGGGGGTTCGAATCCCCCCTCGGGCATGGATATTTGTGCCGTCCTAGTTCGTAAGTAGTTCATAAGTAGTTTGTAAGTTTAGGGACTGATGACCCCGTAGTTGAGTCCCATAGACTATACAAACATTTGAACATTTTGAATTGTTCACTAAGACGTTTAAGTCACGGAAGCAATAAATGACAACTGATTTTAGACACGTAAACTTCATTTTGTTGCTGCCAAAATTAAACAGTATTGCACTTAATTCATTGTGACGAGGGAAATCAACGACGACGATTATTATTTTCTTCTTATCTTTGTAACAAACGCATTCTCTTACCATCTCTCTAGCAAATTTCACGATCTAATGATCTTTTTAAAAGTCAGGCGTAGCTTAAAAAATTAACAATTTACTTACACATTTGTCAGTCTCTTTACCATAATGCCTAGTGTTTTACTGTCTGCCGTAATACCCTGTTATGACGGAGTCGTAATTCAAGAACGGAGAATGCTCCAGTTAATACTGATTTGATGTAAGGTTAGAAACCTTGGGTTTATGGTCACTTTGGTATCAACATAAGAACTCAAAGAAATTCACAAGGAAATAAATATTACTCAACACAACTAGATTCAAATTCGTACTCCTAACGGAAATTCTTTGAACTTTTTAGGTATCCCAACTGGATGTTCACTACAAGTGAGGGGGTCAGAAGCAAAGAGGAAATTACCTTGAGATTACAAAATGGAATTTCAAATTTTTGTGTATATCTTAGACATGAATCCAAAGGTCGCGGGTTCGATCTCCGCCAGGACCTTGAATTTTTATCTCTCACTTCCCACTTGTTTGATCTCTGGCAGTGTTGATGATGTGAAGAACGTTGAGTAGCACCGTGGTTCGGAATCTTTGTTAAATTGTAGGTCCCCCTGTAACTGGCTGGGTAAGCCAGTTTGAAGGTCGGAGGAAGGCAACGGTATACCACCTCCAAACGGGATCAAGCACTGTAGTGTTCAAACCAATCTAGGGATTGTTGACTGCCATTTTATAAAAATGAATAGCTGTGAATTATCTCGCAAAAACTCAGAAATGGCTTCACCGATTGAATATTTTTTCTTATTTTGTTCGTATTAAGAACAGGGGTGATTTAGGAGAGAAAAAAGATAGAAAACCCAAAGGAACAGCTGAAAATCGAAAGAAATCTAAAGTTCGACTCCTTTTATCCCTCTAAAGGCAACTTCACATACACAAGTATTTGGGAGCTGCAGTCATATGAGGAAAAAGGAGCACACTGCTACTTCTTTCATGCAATCTTATATAATAATGAATCTACATAAACTAAAGTCAGTCGGCCATACCTAACTACCTGGCCGATTTCCTTCAGTTTTGTTTTAAACGAAAGGTATTCATCCACAGATTTCTCATCAAGTATCAGATTTTACATAACTCTCGCCTTTCTTTTTCTATACTCAAAGGCGAGTTCCTTCTGTATATTTCTTATGGGGATGTCCTTGCTATAAACTAAAGTCAGTCGGTCAGGCCATTCTATCCGACCGATTTCCTTCACTTTTGCTTTAAATGAAAGGTATTCATTCGCAGATTTGTCATCAAGTATCAAAATTAACTTAAGTCTCTCCATCGTTTATTATTATTCAAACGTGGTATCATTCTGTCGTTGCAATGAATATTTCAATCGGTTTGTTTTACGATATCTTCGGTCCTAATTAAGGTACGCAGTTCTTTTTGACCTAACAACAGTCATCCGATCGAACTCGTTCATTTGCGCTTTTAAACACTTGCGTTGATTAATCCTGAAGAAAACAATGCGAGAACATTCAACTTTACTTCAATGTTTTCCCAACTTTTTGTCATTCCACTAACAGTGCGAAGTATTCGCACGGGCCCTCTATCTTTCCTATATATTAAAAGAATCTCGAAAACCGAAGTAAGCGATTTCCTTTTTTTTTTTTTTTTCTTTTTTTTTTTTTAGGTAATTGAAAGGTATTCATCCACTGATATATCATCAAATGTTAGAATTCACATAAATCATATTTTTCGTCGTTCCATCCAGCATATATTCGGTTCTAATTAAGGTATACACTTCGTATTAGCCTAAAAACATTCTATGGCTTAACCCCTTTCATTGGAGCCCTTAAACACATTCATTGGTTTGATTTGGGAGAACGTTATGAGTGAACAAACAAACAAAAGTTATGAAGTCGGTCATCCACGCCGTTCTACTCAACCGATTCCCTTTACTTTTCTGTAAATTACAACTTCTAAATCTATGATATTATTGTATATTTTTCTATGTCTGGCCACTAATGGTGCAAAGTATTTGCATGGGTCACTTAGTTAAATATTAATACGAGCACACGAAAACTGAAGTACCGATTTTTGATCTTATCTTTCTTATATATAAAAGTCTCCCTTTGTGTGCTTGTTTGCATTATATACTAATCTACAGTTTTATTCTGATCCTGATAAAATTTTGCGCAATTGACCTTCACAACGAGAGAAAGTTTTCTGTCTACATAAAATTCGTGTTGTGGATGGCGGAGAGTACTTTCCTTATAGATTTCGACACTTATCTACAGTTTTATTTTTACTTCACCTTTAAAGTAATTTTGCACACTCGACCAAGAAAACAAGAGGAAGGTCACCGTATGATGCATGACGGATAATACTCTGCTTACTGACTTCGATAAAATCTACAGTTTTATTCCGATGTAGATGGAATTTTGTACTCTTGACCTTCAGAAAAAGAGAGTACCGTACAACAGACACAATTTTACTAATTATTTGAAAGTTTGCTTCTATATGGAGAGGCCGCGGCGGATTAGTCACGCGTACTGGAGCGCCGTGTTGCGGTGCACGCGGCCGTCCACCGTCGAGGGTTCGAATCCCCCCCTCGGGCATGGGTGTTTGTGTTGTCCTTAGTTTAGTTTACCTTACATTAAGAAGTTTGTAAGCTAGGGACTAATAACCAAGCAACTGAGTCCCATAGATTTACAAACATTTGGACACTTTTTTAAATTTTTTTAAATTTTTATTTATTTATTTATTTATTTATTTTTGGAGAAGGTTTTTATAAACGGCAAGTCGGCGTACGGTGCATAGCAAAGGGTACCTTGCAATAAACTTTGACAGTGTTTCACTGACCAACACTAAAGTTGACATATATATGTGAGTTTTCATAGGTAGGGGACGGAGGAGGAGATGCCCTGAACTGGCGGAGTGGGGTGGGGGAGTGACAGATGGACTGCGAGAGTATGTAATAATAAATACCCTGACATCGATCGATTTTAAGTCAGTACATTGATATTATTAATCGGCTTAATACCACAAGTAAAAGTTTGTATGCACTTGTGAACTATGAAGAAAGTGATTTATTCTGTTCGTCCATTCTACTGAAAAACATTAATTTGTGTATCTGTTGGAGGTTTCAGATGCAAATTTGCCTCCCCACGGTCTTCTCCAAAAATATCAGATACGCCTGAAATCACAATCAACTATAAAGAAATCAAATCAATACAGAAACACCAACTCGGTAGAAAACACATTATTATTATTAAATTCGAATGCTTGTAGAGCTTATGGGACTTAACTACGAGCTCATCAGTCCCTAAACTTACAAACTACTTATGAACTACCTAATACTAAGGACGGCACAAATATCCATGCCCGAGAGGGGATTCGAACCCCCGACCGTAGTGGCCGTGCAGACCGTGACTGGAGCGCCGCAGTCAGCTCGGCCACCGCGGCCGGCTATTATTATTAAGTCAAAATACTATAATAAGTAGAACATTCCTTTCATAAAAAAGAGTAGCAAAAATTACTTTTTTTCACATTCCGATATTTAAAAGTTATTGGAATCGATAACATTCACCTCGAGACCTAGAAAATGTTGTGCATATAACCAGTTTACTATAAATTATTACAACGTGACCGTACAGCAACACAGAAACAGATGATTTACTTGATCTGCTCAGTTGCTAGATGAAATGATCGTATGACATTTTTGGCTGGGAGATACGGTGTGGGATTGTTTGGCCGCCTGCGCAAGTCTTTTTAATTGACGCCACTTCGGCGACTTGCATGTCGATGGTGATGAGAACAAACAAAACACCCAGACCTCCGCCAGGAATCAAACCCGGGCCCACTGCGTTGTAGTCAGCGACGCTGCGGTCTGAGCTACTCCTTTCTGACGCTAAACTACCTTGCGACATATTGTAAGAAGTTTTCCTTTCGATATCTATGGAACATCATAGAGTCGGTTATCCCTATGTTTTAACAATTTTACTTGCTTCAAATTTTTACCAGTAAATGTCACTTGCTCTCTTTTGGTCCCAACCCCCTCAATTACCCTCATAAAACATCTCTGCAGAGTTTTTATTAGTGGCATGACTGAATAAAATCTTTCTGGCTTGGAAACTGCACCATTTCGAATAAAACACTCCCTCTTTTGATGATTCTCTCTGCCCCATTGTCGTCAGGGGTAAAACACGAGTGCAGCATACGGAACCAATCAGAGAGAACCAAACTGACGCATGCGCATAAGGCGAGTTGCGCAGTTCGCAGTATCAGCGGCACGCGACGGAGCCAGTGAAGTCAGCTGACGCCAACAGCAGGCGACACGCCCGAAAATGACGCTCCCGTCTCCCTACAATTTTCAAGCGTCTGCCGTTCCTTACATCGAAAGCCAGAGACCTCTCCCATACCGTACTGTGAGCCCTGGTCTCTACGTCTCCTTTCTAGGATGGAAATGTTTTGAGCGCACGACAACGAGTTCTTTAGTGGCCGCCTCCTTTATAAGGGTATTCCAATATATTGACGTATGAACCGAGACTCTCGTTTTATATCGATAGTAGCGGTAGTTTCCGGCGTTGCCCGGGAGTGTACTTATTCCTTTCTTATGTTAGGGCAAATCCTTCATCCCTCTCTGTGCATCACTTTCTACCCTACTCTGTCCATTCCAGTTTTGATTTCATGTAGCTCAACCCTTATAACGTCACATCTCCTGAACTATAAGTCCTTAAATAATGTAATTTTCCAGGTTCGTAGAGTGGAATATTAGGAAATTGTCTGCCAAATGTGTTGCGAATGGAGTGAGTAGTTCAAATGCTTGTTAAGCTTATGGGACTTAACTGCGGGGTCATTAGTCCCTAAACTTACGAACTACTTATCAACTAACTTATACTAAAGACATCACAAAAATCCATGCCCTAGGGGGGATTCGAACCCCCGACGGGGAACGGCCTCGCACATCGCAGCATAGCGCCTCAATGCGCTCGGCCACTCCGCCATGGCGAGTAAGTAGTAAAGGCATAATGAAATACATCATGCATATTAGGACAGATTACCGTGCATTTCATTGTTTCTCACGTCGTATCTCCTGTACTTTGGGTCGTAATATGATGTAATTACGAAGGTAGATTTGTATATGAGCTTATTCTCTGTAAAATATGTCCCAAATGTAGTTAGTGTTAAAGAAACCTCGTGTAATTGGATGGTTTTTCATGAACCGAATTGTTTACGACCTTATGAATATCACGAACTATGTGTCATAGTATTATATTTTTCGGAGGTACATGTCAGTGGTATGATAGGTATACTGTCTGGAAAACGTCTCGTGAATAAAATTAGTGGTGTAGAAGTAATAAACTGTGACGTCGTGCCGAATGCCGTAGTTTTACTGCATGAACAGCCGGAAAGTAGCAATTGATAATTTTTTCCTTTCATCATTTTGTTGGGCTTTCAAAAACAAATATTTTCGTAAGGATTTTTGTCGCAGTGGAGTGGTCGATCGTTCTAAGGCGCCTTGCTGAGGAGCGCGTGGTTGCTCGCCGTCGGAGGTTCGAGTCCTCTCTCGATGATGGGTGTGTTTTCCTTAGCATAAGTTAGTTTAAGTAGTTTGGAACCCTAGAAAGTGATAACTGCAGCAGTTAAATCCCTTAGATTTACAAACATTGATATTAAGAATTTGCACTATGAGGGGTGTACAAATAAAAAGGTATGAAGTGACACTGTGGATATAATTGAAGTCTTTATTCGAAAGTAATCACCTTAAAAAACTATCCCACAGTTTAAAGGGCCGAAGGATTCCCAGTTTCCAGAATTATTGTGGTTGTGACAAGAGCCAGTCCTCTATTGTGTCCTTCAGTTCGTAGTTCGTCGGCAGAGTTAAGGCGCTTTCCTTTGAGATTCTTTTTTATGCCCAAGCTTCTCCCACTTGAACTTGGTCAATGCACTTTTTGTGACCCTGGAGACGTGTGGACACGCATTATCACTTCCTCCATGAGCAGCCCAGGTCGTTTGCTCTTGATGGACTTGTGTAGGCTACGGAGTGTGTCACAGTACACGTCACTGTTAATGGTTTTTCCGTGCTCGAGGAATTCGATGAGTATCGGACCTCGGACGTCGAAAAGGACGGTGCTCATCACGTTGCCTGCTGAGGGTACAGCCTTTAAATTTTACGGGAAGGTGACGACGCATGCTTCGCGTCCCTAGAGGCCGCACTACCCTATCCCAAAACGACATATTCAAATATCAACTAGTTGGGTTGTTCAGACGTTTCGTACCTTTTCATATTGACACCCCCTCGTATGTGCAAAGATTGTTGCAAGACGCTAATGTACTCCTTACCAAATAGTGGTTGAATGTGACCTCATTAATCACGTGTCGCATGGTGAACCAGTTTTTCGCGAATATCAGTGCAGGAGGTGTGACATACCCCGTTTGGCAGAAATCGGTTCAGCCGTTTAGGAGGAGGTGCAGGACGCAAACACACAAACACAAAAAAAATACATACACGTACTAAAATGTTCAAATGTTTGTATAGCTTATGGGACTTAACTACGGGGTCATCAGTCCCTAATCTTACAAACTACTTATGATCTACTTACGAACTAGGACGGCACAAATATCCATGCCCGAGGGGGGATTCGAACCCCCGACCGTAGTGACAGTGCAGACCGTGACTGGAGCGCCTCAGTCCCCTCGGCCACCGTGGCCGGCTTATACACCTACTGATTCCAGGCAGTGGTCATCTATGGCTGACTCATCATAATTCGTTTGTTTAATTCAAAAATGTTCAAATGTTTGTATAGTCTATGGGACTTAACTACGGGGTCATCAGTCCCTAAACTTACAAACTACTTATGATCTACTTACGAACTAGAACGGCACAAATATCCATGCCCGAGGGGGGATTCGAACCCCCGACCGTAGTGGCCGTGCAGACCGAGACTGGAGCGCCTTAGTCCCCTCGGCCACCGCGGCCGGCTTGTTTAATTCGACGCTTGGCGAAGTACAACGCTCCAGAACTGCGCGTACAGTTTGACATATATAGATGATGCTGCATTCGTAATGGACATCATACACACGGTGCACTCTAACAGCTACATTGTCTTGAACAAGATGCAGCAATTTTCCATATTGGGTGCCTGTTCTACGATTTACAAGACGTTCTCTGGCGTTGGCCTCTGAAAGTATTTGCAATTATTTTCCTTGTTGAGACAATTCTCTCTGGAAACGCATCTTAAATACTCCAATTCAACCTGTAGCTGTTCATCGTCAGAAATAGTCTTTTAGACGTATAGTCACGTGTTTAGGGCTGCGTTGTTGTGTACCGGGTGGTGAAAACTACTGACGTTTAAATGTTCAAATGTTTGTATAGCTTATGGGACTTAACTACGGGGGCATCAGTCCCTAAACTTACAAAGTACTTATGAACTAACTAAGACTAAGGACGACACAAATATCCATGCCCGAGGGGGGATTCGAACCCCCGACCGTAGTGGCCGTGTAGACCGTGACTGGAGCGCCTCAGTCCCCTCGGCCACCGCGGCCGGCTACTGACGTTTAAGTAACGACCAAACTAGCTTCGTGCCGTCCACTCAACCAAAACTCCCCAGAACGCTAACTTACCATCCTTCCCCATCATGATAGTAAATCTTATGTTGGGATGAATACTGACCATATTATTGATGAACTGCTGTAGTGCATTTTCACCGTAGCGTACATGAATGACATGACGAGATACATCCAGAAAGTACGTTTCCATAATGTCTTGCCGCGGCGGAGCGGCCGAGCGCATTGAGGCGTTATGCTACGATGCGCGAGGGCGCTCTGCGTCGGGATTTCGAATCCCCCCTCGGGCATGGATGTTTGTGCCGTCTTTAGTATAAGGTAGTTCATAAATAGTTTGTAAGTTTAGGGACTGATGACCCCGCAGGTAAGTCCCTTAAGCTTCACAAACATTTGAACATAATGTCTTTTAAAAGACGAAGGCACCATAGTTCCATGAAATTTTTTATCGGCAACAGTTACAGCAATATTTGACAGTATGTCCGCAAAGCCTCTCCGCAGTGGCGATCTCCGCGTGTCTCGCATTGTGGGTCGTGTAAGGTTGGCAGCACAGACAAAGCGCGCCTGCACTTGTTCCGTGGACCTGCAGTGGTAGTAGGGTGAGGGTAGGGTTGTGTTGCGTGTGCTTTACAGCTGTTACTTGTGTTATTGTCTTGTTCTTGTAGACTCTGAGTGTAGTGAGAATGCTTACTGTTGCAGAGGGAGCCTTTTTAGTGGAAGAGGTTTCTCGGGCATGAGGAAACTTCACGGAACATGTGAGACAACAATTTAGATTGCGTTTTCATTCGTCGATGTGTCCCATCGCGACACTGTACGTGATTTAATTCGCAAATTCCGGACGAGAGGTTCAGTTCATGATGCACTACGAATTGGTATACCCACGGCTTTTTACAAAACGGAAGCTGGACGACATTTCGGACATCATGTGACAGTGTCTAACAAAATCAGTAAGGAAATTATCACAAGAGGCTAAAGTCTCTCGTACGACAACACATAAGGCCATCACCAAAGAACTGGGGATGTATCCATTTAAAATTACTGCAGTGCAATAATCTCATTATTTGAATCGTACGAAAAGAATAGCATATTGTGAATGGTTTCAGCGATTTATTAACAGACATGGAGTTGGTGTTTTAGATCGAACAGTTTTCATTGATAAGACTTGGTTTCACCTATATGGCTACATTAATTCTAAAAATTCACGTATTTGCCCACCCGAAAATCCACATGCCTTAAAAGAAACGCCATTGCGCGCAGAGAAAATCGGGGTGTGGGTTACCGTAACACGAGCGCGAATTATAGGGCCGATATTTTTCGAAACTACCGTTACTTCCTAAATCTATTGTTCCCAGATAATTTGACCATTTATTACGCTGCTGAATGAAGATGAGATCAATCATTCAATTTTTCCACAAAGGCAACGCTACTGCTCATGCAGCACACCAATCCCTATGACTTTTAGATGAAATCTTTGGAGACAGATTAATTACAAACGTCTCTGGCCCCTTGCTCACTGGATTTGTCTACTTCCGACTATTTCCTTTGGGATGCGGCTAAAACATTTGTTTATCCAAATAACCCAAAGACAATACACGAACTTAAGACAGCGATAACTGAACGCATGCATTAGATTACATGTGAAACATTGGTAAAGGTATTCGAAAATAAATGTAAACGTGTTGAAATATGCCTTCAAGAAAGAGGAAATCATTTCCAGCTCCTACTGTGATAATGGTGAGTACAGTGTATTTTCTCGTAATTAATATAATTAATTTCATTGTAATAATGTTGAATCCCATCTCGCAACGTACCTGCAGCCAGTAGCAGTAAAACCCGGTCGCTAGCTTATACAGCGACATGAATGTGCTGACACCCTTACGCGCCCCGCAAGGCGAGACACGTAGAGCTCGCCACTACAGAAAGACTTTGCGGACACACTGTATTTTTCGATATGGTGACCAAAAGAATTGAGACACTTTTCGTACCATAATATAAACTTTTGTATTCATGTGTCGTAGAAGTCTGCTACATGTGAATGGAATCAACGTGTGGCAGTCGTCTTCAGCTCTTATTCATTGTCAAAATGCTGGCCAGAGGACGTGCCGTTCAGATCAAGAGGCGTGGAATTCTTACTGCTCCATACGGCTCGACCCACAGCAACTGTTTCGCTGAAGTTGGGCTGGAAGTTGTATGATCATCCCCCACACAGTACACTAAGGAAGAGGCTATTCGGGTAGCAGAGTACTTGTGGAGTGTACATGGATTTTTTTTAGGCTAGGCGCTAACTCTGATGAGCACTCGCCTGTCAGCATTCAACCAGCGAATTCAGACCACGTTCGGAAAAAAATTCGAACATCAAAATATTAACCGCGAACTTACAGAGTATTAGAAACAAAGTTCCCGAATTTGCAGCGCTGCATGGAAGTTATTGCGCTCAGATAGTTTTAGGCACCGAAAACTGGCTAAATGATGATGTGGCAAGTTCAGAAATATTTAGCCAAGCGTGGAATGTATATCAGAAAGATAGATCTGATACAACTGGAGGAGGAGTGTTCATCGCTGTGGAAAAAGATATTGTTTCTACTGAGATCGAGGTTGAAAGTAACTGTGAAGTTATCTGGGCACGTATAACAGGTCTAAAAGAAGTAAAGTTAATAGTTGGGTGTTTTCACCGGCCCCCCAGTGCTGCTGTAGCAGCTTTAGAATCATTCAAGGAAAGTCTACACCAGGTAGTGCATAGGTATCCGGGCCATGTAACATTAGTCGGAGGTGACTTCAATCTTAAGAGTATAGATTGGGACCTCGCTAGTTACATTTCAGGCGGTACAGACAAGCAGTCTTGCGAGCTACTTTGGACACATTCTCCGAAAACTGTCTTGAGCAGTTAAACCGGCAACCCACGCGCAATGGAAATATTCTAGACCTTATAGCCACAAACAGGCCAGACCTTATTAACGATGTCTGTGTAGAGACAGGAATTAGTGATCATGATATCGTCATAGCGTCGATGGTGACCAAAGTTCATAAACCAGTCAAGAAGGCTAGGAGCGTGTTTTTTTTGTTGGGAAGAGCCGACAGGCAAATGTTACGATCGCACTTTTTTTTATTATTTATTTTAAAAAATGTTTGTTAAGCTTATGGGACTTAACTACGGGGTCATCAGTCCCTAAACTTACAAACTACTTATGAACTACTTACGAACTAGGACGGCACAAATATCCATGCCCGAGGGGGGATTCGAACCCCCGACCGTAGTGGCCGTGTTGACCGTGACTGGAGCGCCTCAGTCACCTCGGCCACCGCGGCCGGCACGATCGCACTTAGAAAATGAATGGGCATCGTTTAATTCTGCGACTATGGATGTAGAGGAATTGTGGACTACATTTAAGAGCATTGTTAATAAAGGGTTAGAAAAATATGTGCCAGTAAAGACGATTAAGGATGGAAAAGATCCACTGTGGTATAATAATAATGTTAGAAAGCTGCTGAGAAAGCAAAGGCTGTTGCACTCTCGATTCAAAAAAGAACACGCAAATGATGACAGGCAAAAATTAGTAGAGATTCGTGCGTCTATAAAAAGATCGATGCGTGAAGCATACAATAATTATCACAGCCATACCTTAGCAAAAGATCTTTCCGAGAACCCGAAAAAATTCTGGTCCTATGTAGAATCGATAAGCGGGTCAAAGCCCACTGTCCAGTCACTAGTTGATCATTCCGGGGCAGTAATAGAAGAAAGCAAACGGAAAGCTGAAGTTCTAAATTTAACCTTTAAGAAATCTTTCACGCAGGAGGACCGCACAAATATACCATCATTTGATCAACGTACTAATTCCGAATTGGGGGACATAGCAATAGGTATTTCCGGTGTAGAGAAGCAGCTGAGAGAGCTAAATACGAAAAAGTCTGCTGGTCCGGATGGAATACCAGTTCGGTTTTACAAAGACTATTCTGCGGCATTGGCCCCCTACTTAGCTTGCATTTATCGCGAATCTTTAATTCAGCGCAAAGTTCCTAGTGATTGGAAAAAAAGCGCAGGTGACTCCCGTGTATAATAAAGGAAAGAGAACTGACCCATACAATTACAGGCCAATATCGTTGACATCGGTTTCATGTAGAATTTTAGAGCATATTCTCAGTTCAAATATAGTAAATTTCCTTGAAACGGAAAAGCTTCTTTCCATGAATCAGCACGGGTTTAGGAAACATCGTTCATGTGAAACTCAGCTTGCCCTTTTCTCACATGACATCTTGCGAGCCATGGATGAAGGGCAACAGGCGGATTGTGTTTTTCTCGACTTCAAAAAGGCGTTCGACGCGTTGCCACACTGCAGACTGCTAACGAAGATACGAGCTTATGGAATAGGTTCACAGATTTGTGACTGGCTGGAAGACTTCCTAAGTAATAGAACGCAGTACGTTGTTCTCGACGGCGAATGTTCATTAGAGACGAGTGTATCGTCAGGCGTGCCCCAGGGGAGTGTGATAGGACCGCTATTATTTTCTATCTATATAAATGATCTGATGGACAGAGTAAGTTGCAATTTGCGGCTGTTTGCTGATGATGCTGTGGTGTATGGGAGGGTGTCGTCTGTAACTGACTGTAATAGCATACAGGTTGACTTAGACAAAATTTCTAGTTGGTGCGAAGAATGGCAGCTAGCTAAATGTTCAAATGGTTGTAGAACTTATGGGACTTAAGTACGGGGTCATCAGTCCCTAAGCTTACAAACTACTTATGAACTAGCTAAGACTAAGGACGGCACAAATATCCATGCCCGAGGGGGGATTCGAACCCCCGACCGCAGTGGCCGTGCAGACCATGACTGGAGCGCCTCAATCCCCTCGGCCACCGCGGCCGGCGGCAGCTAGCTATCAATGTAGAAAAATGTAAGGTGATGCGCATGAGTAGAAAAAACAATCCTATAATGTTCGAATACAGCATTAGTAGTGAGCTTCTTGATGCTGTCGCGTCGTTCAAATATCTAGGCGTAACATTGCAGAGCGATATGAAATGGAACGAGCATGTAAGGACAGTTGTGAGTAAGGCAGACAGCCGACTTCGGTTTATTGGGAGAATTTTGGGAAGATGTACTTCACCTGTTAAGGAGACCGCGTATAAAACGCTTGTACGACCACGATTTGGGACCCGCAGCATATCGGTTTGAAGGAAGACATAGAGGCGGTTCAGAGGCGAGCAGCTAGATTTGTTACCGGTAGGTTCGACCAATGCGGGAGTGTCACGGAAATGCTCCGGCAACTCAATTGGGGATCGCTGGAAGAAAGACGACGTTCTCTTCGTGAATTTCTGTTAAGTAAATTTAGAGAGCCGGAATTTGAAGCTGAGTGTAGTACGATCTTGCTGCCGCCTACTTACATTTCGCGTAAAGATCACAAAGACAAGATAAGAGAAATTGGGGCTCGTACTGAGGCATATAGGCATTCTTTTTTTCCTCATTCAATTTGGGAGTGGCATAGGAAAGGAAATGTCTAGTAGTGGTACAGTGTACCCTCCACCACGCACCTTACGGTGAATTGCGGAGTATGTATGTAGACGTAGATGTAGATCTGCTCCCGGCTAATCTTTTCTTGCACCTCAAGAAACTTCTGTCCTGCGGCTAACGTTTTGACAACGATGAACAGTTGAAGACGACTGCCACCCGCTGTTTACAGTCACATGCGTAAGATCTCTAAGACACAGAAATACTAAAGTTGAGCCCCACATTACAAGTGTCTCCTATTTTAGATGACTATGTCGAAAAATGGCTCCAACATTGCTGTACCTATTGCCAATAAAGTTTTTCATGTAACTTAGTTCTCTTTGTCTTAAAGAGACAGGGAAACTTCCTTTCTGGCTGCGCATCGTACTTCAGCCGATGGTGAGAACAGAATAAATAATTCGGAGGCAGTAATTTTCAGGAAGCCCTCGTAATTCCCAGCAAGAACTGACAACTAGCTGAAGTGTCGGGGCCCGTCTTGTACAGAGTGTTTTTATATTAATTACTGTTCACGTTCAAAAGTGAACTGTTTCGTGTTAAAAGCTTATTCTTATGCCATTTGTTGAGTACTCGTCCCTGATCAACGTGTCTTGCAGGAAAGGTACGGGGCAGGAATCGTAGACATCTAAATGTTCAAATGTTTGTATAGCTTATGGGACTTAACTACGGGGTCATCAGTCCCCAAACTTACAAACTACTTAAGAACTAGCTAATACTAAGGACGGCACAAATATCCATGGCCGAGGGGGGATCCGAACCCCCGACCGTAGTGGCCGTGCAGACCGTGACTGGCGCGCCTCAGTCCCCTCGGCCACTGCGGCCGGCGTAGACATCTAGAACAGTTCTATAGAGATTAGTATTACAAGTTTTATTAACTGAAGAATTAAATACTCAACTTCTATCTGTTTTCTCTTCTCGCGGCGTCGTCTTCTGTAATATGCTCGCTGCGCTGAGACCTAATTACTGCCTAGTCCGTAGCAGAGTTCTGACGGGGCGTCCAGACGCATGTCGGCCTAGATATAGCAGCTTGTAGTGGGCGCGCGTCTACGGTTACTACCTCTAAGAGGCCCGGTGCCGACGTGCAATAGGCTGTCGGACGTCATCCGCTGCCTTCTCCGCGATCGTTCTATTGCGTCAGGCTGTGGCGCTGACGTTACGCCATAACAGTTATGAAGTGTAAACTTCTTAAAAGAACATAATTTCTCATTTCAACTGATAGGTTTGTACTACACTGAGAAACGTCGCGGTTGGAATAGTCAGACCGAGTGAGGTGGCGCAGTCGTCAGACCCAGGACTCGCATTCGGGAGGACGGTGGTTCAAATCCACCTCCGGCCATCCACATTTAGATTTTCCGTGATTTCCCTAAATCAATACAGGCGAAAGTCGGGTGGTTCCTTTGAAAGGGCAAGGCCGATTTTCGCCCCTGTTCTTACGAAAAGCCGGCCGCGGTGGCCGAGGTGACTGAGGCGCTCCAGTCACGGTCAGCACGGTCACTACGGTCGGGGGTTCGAATCCCCCCTCGGGCATGGATATTTGTGCCGTCCTAGTTAGTAAGTAGTTCATAAGTAGTTTGTAAGTTTAGGGACTGATGACCCCGTAGTTAAGTCCCATAAGCTTAACAAACATTTGAACATTTCTTACGAAAAAATCCAAGCGTGAGATCTGTCTTTGATGACCAAGCTGGCTACTGGACGTTAAACCCTAAGCTTTCTTCCTTACCGCTCTCACAGATCAATGAATAGTCTATTGTGAATAGCTCCAAGACAAAAGCAGAGGTATCAGCAGGAGAGAATGGGCACCTTAGAAGAAATGAGCTAATTATCGGATGTATTCACGTAAACTTTACAGAAATGTGTTGAAATGAACTGCCGTCCATCCACATTTCAACACCAAGAAACGTTGGGGCGTCGCCATTCCCACAACGCCGGCGGTCCGCGCAAGTCGCCGCGCCAGTAAACGACGAGCGATAAGTCGCCCCACAATACTTCATCCGCCGGGGAAGACAAATATATGTTATTCTGTGGCCTAAGTCATCGTACCTCTCTGCCATGCTTCGTTCGTCGGCCAATCAGAAGAGGGCTCGGCTAGATAGGCCGGCGCACCACAGCCACGGGAGGAGTATAGCGGAGGAGGACGACAGACCAGGCTACCGAGTATAGCCATCAATACCGGATCAGTCTACCAGCAACGAATTCGTCTACAGCGAGCCAGCTCAAGCAGGAACACTACTATTGACTGACGTATCGACAGAACTGTAATACCACAAGCACCACATACAAGTTGAGTATTCTATTCAAATGTTCAAATGTTTGTTAAGCTTAAGGGACTTAACTACGGGGTCATCAGTCCCTAAACTTACAAACTACTTATGAACTACCTACAACTAAGGACGGCACAAATATCCATGCCCGAGGAGGGATTCGAACCCCCGACCGTAGTGGCCGTGCAGACCGTGACTGAAGCGCCTCAGTCTCCTCGGCCACCGCGGCCGGCAGTATTCTGTTCATTCATAATAAAAGTATCTGTGAAATAATAGCTTCTTTCAGTTGCAGATCTTGTCCACAATCCTAGCTAGCCAAGGGGCCACCTCCCGAACCTACCGTTCGCAGAATAGCATCTCGCGTCGAGTACACAAAAAGAAATACCTAAAAGATCGAGATCACAGCTGAACTTCAATTACGCGATAAATCAGTCAAACCTTTAGGTCATAAATTCTACCAAATACCTAGGACTTACAATTACGAACAACTTAGGTTGGAGAGAACACATAGAAAATATTGTGGGGAAGGGGAACCAAAGGTTACGTTTCATTGGCAGAACGCTTCGAAGATGCACCAGTTCCGCCAAAGAGACTGCCTACATCACACTTGTGCGTCCTCTCCTACTGTTGCCCCTTGTGGGACCCTCACCAGGTGGGACTGACGGAAGACATTGAGAAGGTTCACAGAAGGGCAGCTCGTTTTGTTCTATCGCGTTACGGGGGGGGGGGGGGGGGGGGGGGGAGCGTCACGGAAATGTTGCACGAATTTCGGTGGAAATCATTAAAAGAAAGACGTTATTCATTGCGGCGTGATCTGTTTGCGAAGTTTGAATCGCCGACTTTTACTTCTGAATGTGAAAATATTCTGCTAGCACCGACATACTTAGGTAGACATGACCATCCCAATAAAATAAGAAAAATCAGATCGAAAACGGAACGATGTAGGTGTTCTTTTTTCCCGCGCGCTATTAGAGACTGGAACGGTAGAGAAAAGTTATGAAAGTGGTTAATGAACCCTCTGCCAGGCACTTAAATGTGATTTACAGAGTATTTATGTAGATGTAAATATAAAACGGAGCGATTTAGGTGTTCTTTCTTCCCGCGCTCTATTAGAGAATGGAACGGTAGAGAAAATTTATGAAAGTGGTTAATGAACCCTCTGACAGGCACTTAAATGTGATTTTCAGAGTATCTATGTAGATGTAGAAGTAGACAGCAACATTTATATGTGAAATAGGACATTGTACAGAGATCACATGATTGGAAATACAGCCCCATGCGAAGTGATGACACTGATGAAATCGATATTGTGTTGCTTCCTTTGTTGGCTATAACTGCTGCTAATCACCCCCGCACTGAATAAAAAAGCCCTTGGGTGTGTTGTTGGGGTACAGCTGTTAGCACACATTGCCGAAGTTTATTTGGTGTAGCAGGTGGTGGATTCTGAACCACTCGTTCCGCTATCATCGAACAGACGATTTCGATAGGCGAGAGACCGGGAGAACTGGGAAGCCAAGGCTGCTGTGCAAGCATAGAGTTGTCAACACTGCGTGCCATGTGTGGTCGCTGTTGAGTTCGAAGTTATCGAAGGACATCAAGCTCAAAAACTTCAGAGATGTAAGGTTAGTTGGCTAGTGTACCGACATCACGTCCTGTCACCTTCCTTTCGTTGTTCCTTTTGAAAGTATATTCTTAATTCTTTAAGAGCATATGGACTCCTTGGGGAGACACACTATGAGCAATAGTATTTTTGTGTGTATTAATTTTAGAGCTGGGCAGTTGGCTGCCTCGAAATGGGTATCCTACCTTAACAAATTTCAGGTTGTTACGAAAGAGATAGAATATGCATAGAGGGGCGGTGACACGACCTTTAACGCTCCATGCGGTGCATGCTGTACTACTAGTCGCCATATTATCGGAAGTCAGGCGGTGGTTTTCTGAAATCGAGATAGTACTCTGCGAACAAGTGAGATAAGCAATTCTTTTAGAAATCATGGCTAATGTTTGTGTAACATATTACTGTACCAGAAGAAGCAAAAATACTGCGTATATTTCCTTTTTCAAAAGAGTACTGTTTAAAATATCGTATCTTATGTGTTAATTGTTTTTTCGTATTTGACTTAAATGTTGACAAAGTTAAACACATATTATTTTATCCTAGGTTTCCGTTGAAAACAAGCTGCTGACGAAGAAATGGGCTGTTGCAATGAGAAATGAGAATTGGTTTCCGACACGAACACTCGTATTTGTCCTTCAAATCTTGAAACAAATCAAAATGTTCAAATGTTTGTAAAGCTTATGGGACTGAACTGCGGGGTCATCAGTCCCTAAACTTACAAATTACTTATGAACTAGTTTATACTAAAGACGGCACAAAGATCCATGCCGGATGGGGGATTCGAACCCTCGACGGGGAACTGCCTCGCGCATCGTAGCATAGCGCCTCAATGCGCTCGGCCGCTCCGCCGCGGCTTGAAATAAAATTTATATATGAATCGAAGGAAGTAAGGCTAAATATATTTAACGCACTTTTCATCATAAAAGCTGAAACGGCAAGGTAAATTCCGAATAAGGGCATTGGCTTCATACCTTACGGGCAATCATCAAAAAATGCAATATGCGGTCCTTAGACCGAATGTATAGGACAAAGTGTAGCATATTTCAGCTCTTTTGCCAATCTCCACCGATATAACGAATAAACTCACTGCTCTGGTGTACTGGTATGTGTGGCAAGGAAATATTTTAAAAGTCTCCTTCAAAGCTTTCTCGTCACGTTGGAGCAGAGGAGGATTAGGCATAATTATATTGAGTCAATGTATGGCTGTCTTTCTTAGTCGTACTTTTAGGATACTACAAGACAACAGCAATGGTAACACGGAAAATATATTCAAGCTCTTACATCTCAAAGATCTGTCAGCATCTACGTATGTGGGCTTCAATCATCCCGAACTCGGATATGTCCGTAAATACTAAGTGGAACAAAGATGTGGAGGGTACACGAAAACCCGCATTAGTTCAACATGGCGGAAATTAATAGAGAACATACCGAATCGCAGACATACGCCTGATCGAAATGAAATATTCAGAAAGAAAAGTGGAAGAATATGTGGACAAACATTAGCTACTGTCCTTCGTTCAAGATATTACGTAGTCAATGAAGTGGTTCCCAAGGGATAGAAACTATATATAACTAAACTCATACTCACGTCGTTCTGTGAAACATGTAATGTGGTTGAAATGTTACTGCATACGTTTCACTGTAGCCTTTAACTGTTCCTTATCCTGCTTTAGTAGTCCATATGTGATACTTACGTAGGTGGTAAAATAATCATTCTGGATTTTGCTACAAATACTGGTTCTCTAAACTATCTCAACACAGTTTAATGAAAAGAATGTCTCCTTTCCAGGGATTTCCGTTTGAGTTCACGGAGCATTTTCGTAATAGGTATCGGCACTCGCCTAATTACCAAACCGGGTGTTGGCCCGAACCCCTCGGTGTATTAAGAATGAACCGCACTGGCGTTCAGTACGTGTTTTACTTTATACATAATCTACACTACAACTGGCTGTTATTGTGGTCTTCAGTCTTGAGACTGGTTTGATGCAGCTCTCCACGCTACCCTGTCCTGTGCAAGCTTCTTCAGCTCTGAATAAAACCAGCGACCCACGACCTTTTGACCCTACTTACTGCAGTCGTCTCTCGGACTCCCTCTGATTTTTACCTCACATACTTCAAAAAAAAAAAAAAAAAAAAAAAAAAAAAAAAAAATGTTCAAATGTTTGTATAGTTTATGGGACTTAACTACGGGGTCATCAGTCCCTAAACTTACAAACTACTTATGAACTACTTACGAACTAGGACGACACAAATATCCATGCCCGAGAGGGGATTCGAACCCCCGACGGTAGTGGCCGTGCAGACCGTGACTGGAGAGCCTCAGTCCTCTCGGCCACCGCGGCCGGCGAACACACTTCCCTCTAATGCTAAACTGACGATTACTTGATGTCTCAGAATACGTGCCCCAATAGATCGCTTCTCTTAGACAAACTATGCCAGAAATTTCCTTTCTACCCAATTCTGATCACTACTTTGTCATTAGTTACACGATCTACCCATCTAATCTCCAGCATCCATCTGTAGTACCACATTTCAAATGCTTCTAACATATTTCTGTTTGTACTTCTTAACGTCCACTGTACAGACTGGATAACATTTGGGAAAGGCTACAACCCAGTCTTACTCCGCAATCAGTGCGTCCCTTTTCCGTATACTACACCGTAATCAGCAAACACTATCATATTGTTCCTTACACTATATCTGTCAAATGTTTATGTATGTAAAGAACAAGAACTGCATGCACCGTCACATTTCCTAAGGACACTACTGACGATGCAGTTGTCTTTGATGAAAATGTGGTTCTATTATTTAAAAAGTCTTGCCACGAATTACATAATGAGTCTCTCGCAATTACGTGGGACTTCCAAATCTGGATTTCGTAGACCGATTTCCGTATTCAGCATTGGGTTGGACATGTGAACACTTCAAAATCGATTCTGAAATATCGCTTCTTTATTTTCTACTTTTAGAATCCATTTCGTGACCATATAAACGCAAAAGTTATAGAAACGTCCTTGGGTTGTTAGGTTGCTGCTTGTTGCTTGTCGTTAAGAATTGTTGGCCAATTTCGACAGAGTGACTTTGTTTGTAGTGAAATAAATTTAGACAGAACGTGAATCTGTCTGTTTAAGAAAAGATAAAATGTTAAAATGTTTGTAAAACTTATGGGACTTAACTGCGGGGTCATCAGTCCCTAAACTTAAAAACTAGTTATAAACTGCCTTATACTAAAGATGGCACAAACATCCACGCACGAGGGGGGATTCGATCTCCCGACGCGGGAGGTCTCGCGATCCGCAACGTGGCGCTCAGGACCGCTCGGCTACTCCCGCGCGGCTTAAGAAAAGATAAATAGCCGTTGTGCCGACTGAATGAGGAACCGAAAAAGCCGGCTGCGATGGCCGAGGGGACTGAGGCGCTCCAGTCACGGTCTGCACGGCCACTACGGTCGGGGGTTCGAATCCCCCCGAGGTCATCAATATTTGTGCCGTCCTTAGGATAAGCTAGTTGATAAGTAGTTTGTAAGTTTAGGGACTGATGACCCTGTAGTTAAGTCCCATAAGGTATACAAACATTCGAAACATTTTTTGAACCGAAAAAGCTGTTTTCCCGACGCCATATTTGACTGTGCTAGCAAATACGCTTCAGGTCTTAACATGTAAACATTATAGCGAAAATTTGGTTTTCGTCTTCCGACAGATGTGACGCCTGTAAAAGTTTTGACACATTGCAGTACTGCGCTTTCAGGTAAAAATAATTTCCGTTAACGGACTCTAGCGCAGATATGTTATTAGACGGAAATTCCGAGAAGCTACGGTGATACGTTTTTTACATCGTAAAAGCAGTGTTATGTTTCTGGAACAAGGATCGACCTCAGAAGCGAAGGCAGTTACTGCTAAACAATGAAAGGCTGTCACGTGTTGCTGGAGGCCACTTAAGACGTTCAGGCTGGAGCTGCCAAAGAAAATTCTCGGGTCGTGAGTGAGGTAGCCTTCGGGTACGACCCCGCGGGCTTTTCTTGCACCTTCCTGCTGCGCGGCGTTCATTTGCACTGGCACTCGCCATCACACAACACGTATTCCTCTATCTTATCGATACTTAAGCCACATCAGATTGAAGTTTTCCATAGCCATACGGTTTTCGTCTGCTCAGGTATAAAATTTGAGTGTATCTAAAGTAATATAATAATATAATTTGAAAGAAATGGTTCAGAATTACGACGGCGATGAGAAACATATCGAGCCAAATACTGAAACCGTGAAGAGTGAAATATACAGCCGCGCCGGAGTAGCCGAGCGGTCTAAGGCGCCTCGCTGCGGAGCGCGCGGTTGCACGCCGTCGGAGGTTCGAGTCCTCCCTGGGGCATGAGTGTGTGTGTGTGTTGTCCTTGGGTGAGTTTACCTTAGATTAGGTAGCTTGTAAGCTACGGACTGATGTTCAAAAATGTTCAAGTGTTTGTAAATCTATTGGACCAAACTGCGTGGTCATCAGTCCGTAGCTTACAAACTACTTAAACCTAGGTAAACTAACCTAAGGACAACACACACACCCATGCCCCAGGGAGGACTCTAACCTCCACGGTGAGCAACCGCGCGCTCCGCAGCGAGACGCTTTAGACCGCACGGCTACTCCACCGCGGCACGGACTGATGACCACGCAGTTTGGTCCGATATATTTACAAACATTTGAACATTTTGAAATATACAAATGACTCACCACGTATAAGCTCATTGCACTCGAATGGTACCCAAATAAGCGTAGTGACTGTGTAATCCTAATTAAATTGCAAATTTCAGCATTCTTAGTAAAATTAATCAGAAACCAATCAACTTGATCAACAAATGTAGCTTGAAGCAGATGAATTATAATAAAAGGGGCTAGGAAACTAGGTATTATGTTCTAACTAGTAAATTAAACATTTATTCGTTTACAGATACAATAAAGAACACAATGAACTGAGAATTTGGCGGATTACCTCAGCGTACTAAAATAATATCGCATTCCGTAAATTTGCTGAGGTAATGCCATGACATGTTGTTTGCACACGTGGGAAAGACTCGTCTTATGTACAAATACACACACTCGTACTTGTAACAAACAGCCAAAAAGGAAAAGAACACTCAAACCATTAACGTGAAACCAAAGCTATGCACGCCGAATTTGAAGTGAATAGAAACCACTGGTCAGTCAACCGAATGAAATATTCTCATACGCCCGCATGAAGAAACGCGAAGCACACCAGGTTGTTAGCGCATAAAATATTATGGAACAAGAAACACGCTGAAGGTGCTCGTTGACAACACCGGTCAATAAAAATCGAACTCAATTTTAGTAATCGTGCTAGGAATGTGCATGTTAATTCCAAAAGTAAGTCGATGAGATTACACAGATACTGTATAATTTTTCAGTAATGACTTGTAAAAGCTGAAAGCTCAATAACTGTTTACTTGTCGTCATATTTAGACATTTATCGGAGGAAACCATTTCTAATTTCTGAGTTGCACAAAGTGTGATTTTTTCGAAGTTTAATAGTTAGGAATTGGTATTAACGTTCATGACATTTTGTATTATCTGAAAATAAAACAAATTTGACATGTGGTAAAGTTCCTATTGGGAAGTCATTGACATAAATCCTAACGATTTATCAGCACTCAACTTTTCTGTTACACCTCCATACCCTATTTTCCTAAAAGGATATTGTGATTCACACAGTCGCAGATCGCACTACATATCAGCAACATTAATTTGTTGTCTAATTAATAAGAATTTCATCGTGGCACAACGAGAAGCACCCTCTGCCATGCGCTACTCAGTAGTTGCAGACATAGCTCTAAATGTAGACATGCGTCCATGTAGGAGGATAACTTCACTGGTCCCGATTGGAAAACTCAGCTAGGTAGAACGCCCAAGCGACAATGACCCAGCTAGTTAGGAAACTAGTGGAAACATTTTGTACCACCATAGAAACATAGTTTTGCACTGCAAAGCCACTTGCAGAAGCTTCTTCTGATATTTTCTCAGGTATTATTGCGTTGTCATTTGCCATAAGGCTGTAGGATTCCTCAGATAAGTTGCTAACTGCAGGTGCAAATTATGTACCTTTTTTGTTTGTTTCAAGTTTTATTTTTGCGTGCTGTCGACTATATTGTTTAAATTACATCTATCGGCTCCTACCTTTTTGTGTGTGTGTGTTGCTTCTGGAGGGTTACTTAACTTTATGTAATATAGCTTCTTATCCGATCAAATTGATTACATTTCAAATTACTTCTTTCCTGGAGGTTTCTTGTATATGTTGTAGATCTGCGGTAGAAGTTCATGCCATGCAGTAATAGTACACCTTTCATAAATTTAATTTCGTATCAGGTCAAACTGGTAAGATTTTGTTGTATTTCAATTTGCTTCTTGCCCTGTGGAGTTTCTTGCGTGTGTTGTAGATCTGCGATGGAAGTTCTTGCGATGCAGTACGAATATAATAAACATTTGCAGTAATTCTTTTATCAGTTGCTGCTTTGATTACGCTTGTGAGGTACAATGTAATCGTACAACTGTGGCGATATTCCATAAGCACGCAATTTGATGTGAAGGCGCTTCTAAGGTAATGTGTAATTGCATAGCCGCGCGGGAGTAGCCGAGCGGTCTGGAGCATCACATTACGAATCGCTCGGCCTTCCGCGTCGGAGGTTCGAATCCTCCCTCAGGCATGGATGTGTGTGTTTTCCTTAGGTTAGTTTAACTTAGTTTAAGTAGTTTGTAAGACTAGGGACTGATGACCAACGTAGTTTAATCCCATAGGATTACAAACATTTGAACATTTTGTAATCGCACAACTATGGCGATATTCCATAAGCACGCAATTTGATTAGAAGACGCTTGTAAGGTACAGTGTAATTGCAGAACTGTGGCGATATTCCACAAGCATGCAATTTGAACAGAAGGCACTTGCGAGATACAGTGTCATGTCGTGACAGTGAACCATATCGTTCTACAGGTTCAACGTTAACAACGATATTGCGGCCTACCGGTAAAATGTACCTGCGTCCCTCAATGCGAACTGAAGGTAACGGATCAGTATGGCTTGAGAAGGCTTGCAGCATGCCTCACAGACATGTGGGCGGTACCGTCATATCAATGAGTTTGAAAGAGCTCGCGTTATTGGCATGACAGAACGTGATACATTCACCTGGGAAATTGCTGCTCGTGTGGGATCGAGTATTTGGGTAGTGCAACGCGTATATTTCACAGAAGGCCGCAGAATACTACGAGATGGGCCAGATCGCACCACCCAGACAACTTCCGAGAAGATCGATATCTCTGCCACATGGCATTTCAGGACAGATCTGCGTCTCGCCGGCTCTGACGCAACAGTGAAACAGTGGAACACATCGTACACTAATGTCCGTCGCTTATTACGGCGTGGGTTACGTGCATATTATCCATTTCCACGCCTACCTTTGAATAATGTGCAGAAACGTGCTAAACAGCAATTGTTTATAGAACGACGTCACTGGAGACAGGAATGGGATAGTGGTTTAGAACGAATTCAGGTTCTGTTTGTTTGAAAATGTTGACCGCATTTTGTTCGCTGCAGTCGCAGGAGCGGCTTAACAGTGCCGAGCGGTCTAAAGCGTCTCGCTGCTGAGCGCGCTGTTGCTCGCCGTGGAGGTTCGAGTCCTCCCTGCGGCATGGGTGTGTGTGTTTGTCCTAGGTTTAAGTAGTTTGTAAGCTACGGACTGATGACCACGCAGTTTGGTCCGATAGATTTACAGACATTTGAACATTTGCTTAACAGTGACTACATTTGCACAAGACACATAGCGCCAACGCAAGGGCCTGTGGTGAGGGCTGCTATTCGGTACAACCACAAATCATAGTTGGTGCTTGTCAATGGCAACTCGTAGCCGTTCCCTTGCCGGACACCCCAGACGTCGTTTTTCAGTACGACAATGCACGGCCATATGTCGTGCCATACAAACGTACCTTTATTTGATCAACTCAGGGACTCCTAAATGGAGGACACAGTAATAAGGTATTTCCAGTGTAGAGAAGCAGCTGAGAGAGCTGAATACAAAAATGTTTCTGGTCCAGATGGAATAACAGCTCTGTTTTACAAAGAGTATTCTGCGGCATTAGCTCCTTACTTAGCTTGCATTTATCATGAATCTTTAATTCAACGCTACGTTCCTAGTGAATGGAAAAAAGCGCAGGTGACTCCCGTTTATAAGAAAGGTAAAAGAACTGACCCACATAATTAAAAGCCGATATTGGTCACATCAGGTTCCTGTAGAATTTTGGAGCAAATTCTCAGCCCGAATACAGTAAATTTCCTTGAGACGGATAAGCTTCTTACTAGGAATCAGCACGGGTTTAGGAAATATCGTTCCTGTTAAACTCAGCTTACCCTTTTCTAACATGACATCTTGCGAGCCATGGATGAACGGCAACAGGCAGATTGTGTTTTCCTCGATTTAAGAAAGGCATTTGATTCGGCTCCGCACTGCAGACTGCTAACAAAGATACGAGCATATGGAATAGATGCACAGATTTGCGACTGGCTGGAAGACGAATGTTCAAATGTTTGTGAAGCTTAAGGGACTTAACTTCGGGGTGGCTGTAAGACATCCTAAGTAATAGAACACAATACGTTGTTCTCGATGGCGAGTTTTCGTCAAAGATGAGTGTATCGTCAGGCGTTCCCCATCGGAGTTTGATAGGACCGGTATTATTTTCTATCTATATAAATCATCTGATGGACAGAATAACTTGTAATTTGCGGCTGTTTTATGATGTTGCTGTGGTGTATGGGAGAGTTTCATAATTAATTGACTGTAATAGCATACAGGATGGCATAGATAAAACTACTAGTTCGTGTGAAGAACGGCAGCTAGCTCTAAATGTAGAAAAATGTAAGGTTATGCATATGAGTAGGAAAAACAGTCCCATAATGTTAGAATACAGCATCAGTAGTGACCTTCTTGATGCCTGCCGCGGTGGTCGAGGGGACTGAGGCGCTTGTCACGGTCTGCACGGCCACTACGGTCGGGGGTTCGAAACCCCCCTCGGGCATGGATATTTGTGCCGGTCTTAGTTGTAGGTAGTTCATAAGTAGTTTGTAAGTTTAGGGACTGATGACCCCGTAGTTAAGTCCCATAAGCTTAACAAACATTTGAACATTTTGAACCTTCTTGATACAGTCGCGTCGTTCAAATATCTAGGCGTAACATTGCAGAGCGATATGAAATGGAACGTATATTGAACATGTAAGGACAGTTGTGAGTATGTCGGACAGCCGACTTCGGTTTATTGGGAGAATTTTGGGAAGATGTACTTTATCTGCAAAGGAGACCGCGTAAAAACGCTCGTACGACCACGTCTTGAGTATTGCTCAAGTGTTTGGGACCCGCAGCAGACCAGTTTAAAGGAAGACATAGAGGCAGTTAAGATGCGAGTAGCTAGGTTTGTTACTGGTAGGTTCGACCAATGCGCGAGGGTCACAGAAATGCTCCGGGAACTCAAAATGGGAATTTTCTTTTCGAGAAATTCTGCTGAGGAAATGTCAAGGGCCGAAATTTGAAGCTGACTGCAGAACGATCTTGCTGCCGCCTATTTACATTTCACGGAAAGATCACATTGACAAGATAAGAGAAATTAGGGCTCGTACGGAGGCATATAGGCAATCTTTTTTTCCTCATTCTTTTTGGGAGTGGAATAGGAAAGGAAATGCCTAGTTGTGGTACAGTGTACCTTCCGCCACGCACCTTACGGTGGTTTGCGGAGTATATATATGTAGATATTGCTGCACGAACACGCGCCCTCTTGGCAGCACAGGATTTCGGCCTTTTGTCCTGGCTCACCAGACTTGTCACTAATAGAAAATGTGTCGGAAATGGTGAAACGACAGGAACAGTGTTGTGAATCAGTGCCATTCACCGCAGATGAACTTTCGAACCGGTTAAAGCCACACAAATGACTGCACCATAGGACATCGTTCGTCCCTTATAAGCATCGATGCCATCATGCATGGAAGAAGTTATCAGAGCTAATGGTGGAACCTGTGCCTACTAAAAAAGGACACATGCTGAACACAGGTGACTGTGGATATCAACTGCTTGTCTTTAGTCTTTTGAGCTGTACTTTTCTTTAAGCAGGAAATATTTCTACTTTTTTTAAGCCAGTCATTCGTCGTGACAGTTTTAGTACAATTAAGTGCAGTACGGTGTGAAGTACAATTTCCTTTCTTTTGATCCAAGCTGATACACGAAGAGAGTACGACATACAAATGAGAAGCCTGCAAATGACGACTTCTAATATCGACAGAAAATAATTTACGAGTAAATTGGACGCACTTCTACGTCGCACCAGTGAAGCTTCGTTGGGAAGTGGGAGTGTTACGAAATAAGGAGGACGTAATTAGGGAGTCCGTGAGCGTGAGGGAGGGGGGAGGGGGGGGGGGGAGAAATGTCGCCCCTGACAGCGAGCGGCCTCCCTGGGCGCCGACGTATTTGCACACGATCGCCATCCGCGCTAATTCCCAGCCGAAATGCAGCGCGCGAAATTACGTAACCCCATTAGTTAGCGGCGTGTTCCTCTAAACGCGCCTGTTTGTGCTCGAGTGATGCTGGTAGGACGGCAGCTACTAATCTGGTTACTGCCTGTCTCTGACTAATGGCACGGATGATTGAGCTGCACACAATGTGACGATATTCTCTCTGAGTGTTGAGGCGTGTTCTAGTGCTCGAGAGCGTTACACAGGCCAACAGTCTGCTACAGGGTGTCCAATAAACGACGCCCCGATTTTAAGAACTGAACAGCTTAACAACGAAGATCTATGGTAGGGGAGACCGGGGCACATTTTCCATAGGGGCAAGTTTTCCAAATCCGTTTATTTTCGAAACAAACCGCTAGATGTTACCACCGGCGATACTGTAGGAAGTAGCAACAAAGCACGCTTCATTTACGAAAGTTTCAGTGTTGTACCAGCTGTCACAACGTCGGCAGGGCTGTTTTCTTCATTTTTGCAAATGTGAGTAAACTTTCACGTTTTTATTGAAACTTGAAATAAACATTCTAGCGTTAAACTTATTATTTTGACATTGCACACACTAAAAGTAGGTTTCTTTCTTCACGTAACTGTGCATTTCTTTTGTAAATAACTTACACTGTTACTCATGGATGTAGTGTTATAGTTCCGAATATGGCGACGGGGCACGTTTTCCGAGAGCATACGGGGCACTTTTTCCTTATAGCTTTGAGTCTTACGCCAAGTCTAAATCAAATGAAAAGTGTGTACAGTTCACGAAATGGGCGCATGGAGACTGTACGAAAGGGGATGTTCCATTTTTTGTTTGCTTACATTGTGATTCAGACAATAAGTATAAGTATTGTTAAAAATGTCTGTATTTCTAAAATATTTAAGTCACATATTTTGTAAAACCATTAAATAGCATTTGTTTTTATTTAATGTGACTATTTTTACTATCCTCTTTTGTAATGTATTGTAAATTCATGATAAAAATACGTATTCAGTGAAATCAAGATAATTATCTCTGTTTTAAAATTGAAAGTATAATTGGAATATTTGCCCCTGTACATTTTAAGTAAGCTGGAAAACTTGCCCCGCATACGGGGCAAATTTTCCAACGCAACATGGTCAGACAAAACCATTTGCTACAAAGAATGATATTTACTATTTTCAAAAACATCTGTACAAGACTGTAAATAAAGGTGTAGGAAATATAATGATCCGCTGTTTACCGCAAAATCGATAAAAATAAGAAGTACAAAAATAAAAATGTAAAATGGTGGAAAACGTACCCCGGTCTCCCCTACGTTTATCGAAAAAGCTGTAAAAATTTATACTGATGATTAGTAGCTAAAAAAAAAAAATATAGCAAATGGCGCTGTAATCGCAATACCTATAAACTACAAACCGAAGCCCTAAGCGATGGGTTCAAAATGTTTGTTAAGCTTAAGGGACTTAACTGGGGGTCATCAGTCCCTAAACTTACAAAATAATTATGAACTATATACATGTGGCGTCTGTTCCGAGAGAACAGACGTCACTTCTGATCCTGCAGTTGTTATTATTCAACATTCATAGAATATATGACATCAACTGAAGCCCTTACTCTTACGGGAATTAGTTCATAACTACGAGTTTGAGTAATGTGGGCAGGGCGAAGCTGGGAATTTTTATCTGACGGGAGGCGTACTTAGGTAGTCCTTGCAGGTGCGGTGATCACTGTGTCCCCACTGGTGTAGGGGTCAGCGCAACTGCCTAGAAAGGAGGAGACCCGGGTTCGAATCCCGGCTGGGTACACATTTTCAGCTTTGCCCAATCGCAGTTGATGTCATATATTCTATAATTATGAACTACCTTATACTAAAGACGACACAAACATCCATGCCGCGATAGAGTAATCGAGCGGTCTAAAGCGCCTCGCTGCGGAGCGCGCGGTTGCTCGCCGTCGGAGGTTCGAGTCCTCCCTGGAGCGTTTGTTTGTTTGTTTGTGTGTGTGTGTGTGTGTGTGTGTGTGCGTGTGTGTGTGTGCGTTGTCCTTAGGTTAGTTTACCTTAGTATAAGTAGTTTGTAAGCTACGGACTGATGACCACGCAGTTTGGGCCGATGGATTTACGAACATTTTGAACAAACATCCATGCCAGAGGAGGAATTCGCACCCCCGATTTAGCGGCCGTGCAGACTGTGACTGGCGCGCCGCAGACCGCTCGCCCACTGCGGCCGGCCAAGCGATGGGTTCCAGCATTGCAACGTGGAAGGATGTCTCAGATTAGAACACAATACTACGGAGACGAGGCTAAGTTTTCAAAAACGGTTTCATGTCTCAAAATGACTACGTGCAAGAGACATTCGCCAACTCTTCGCAAAATTCGAACCGACAAACAACGTAACTGATAATCGAGTAGGGCAATGATGGGTCCTGACGTTCAGTACCTAGACCTGAGGAAGTCGCCACAGTTTCTGGACTTGGTCGACAAAATCTGAGGAAAACCATCAGAAGAAGTGCAGCAGTGCCCGGCAGAACTCGGTTTGAAATGTTCCAGCATGCTCACAATACTGGGAAACCACTATACAAGATTCCATTAAAAAGAAATAAATAAAGTCGCAAGGTAGGATAAACTCTTGGACACTTTTGTAACTACAGTTTCGAAAATAAAATAGGCTGTTAAATCCTTACGGTATGCACAATAACTGTAGTGTCTAGTACATAATTCTATACAGCTTAGTTTTTAAGTAAATTAATTTTGAAGTAAAGGAGTCCTTTGATGGATCATCACCCTGTATGATAATGAGTTTTTGCCGTACGACACCAATGTTTTTAGTGGCCGCATTAAAAATCTATAAGACGATTGTACATAAAAGTGTAAGACTAATAAAGTGTCAACAGAAACTGAAATATAAAGACGTTCCATACTCCCCCCCCCTCTCTCTCTCTCTCTCTCTCTCTCTCACACACACACACACACACACACACACACACACACAGACGCACGCACTTACACACTTACAAATACAAATATCATACATTTTCTTACTGCTAATGGCCGGTTTCCGAAATAGTAGTTACCTGTCCAGTCGTAGTTATTTGTGGGTTAACTGAACGTTAAGTACAAAATGGGTTTCCGAGACAACAGTTACCGTCACAGCCATAGTTACCTGCCCGTTAAAGATAAATGCGCGTTCCCCTGGGGTTACCTACACGATAACGTTAGTTTTATTATATCCGCTACGTAGCGCTAGTGGGCTTCCAAACGCAAGTCCAGAAGTTATGTAACAGTTGTTATTTGTTTCTGTTATGACTGGTTTCCGTCTAAGTTTCGCACAGTTTTAGAAGTTTTGAAGCTGAAGAATGGAAATTCTTTCGTCGTCGTCGTCGCCGTCTTGTTCTTGTGATGCTAGGACAGTTCTTCATAACAGGAAAATTTAGCTGAACTCGGCGCTGTTGAATGATCACGACGCGTTTTTCGTGTTAGAACACAACCATCTGATTTAATCTCCAAGAGTTTTAACGCTACATGTATGGGTGTTTTAATCACCGTGACTTTTTAAATTATGAATATGTCTTTTACTGCTTAGTTATTGATGTCACTTACTCTAATTTTATCATTTTAACATGTTTTGAATTCTGAGCTTATTTCCTCCGTTGAACGTTTTAACTCTTCGTGTTCAATATCATTTGTACTATCGGCTGAAGAGCAGCATAGAAAGGTCCCAGAACTGCTCTCATTAATAAACGGTCACAATGTCTACATAGTACTAGGGACGGAAAGTTGGCTGAAACCAGATGTAAACAATAATGAAATTCTAAACTCAGATTGGAATGTATACCGCAGAGACAGGCTGGACTGTGAAGGGAGAGGCGTGTTTGTAGCGATAAAAAAGTGCAATAGCATCGAAGGAAATTGTCGGAGATCCGAAATACGAAATAATTTGGGCGAAGGTCACGCTTAAAGCAGGCTCGAACATGGTAATAGGATGTTTCTATAGACCCCCTGGCTCAGCAGCTGTTGTGGTAGAACACCTGAACGAAATTTTTGGAAATATTTTGAGTAGATTTCCCAATCATGTTATAGTTTTGGGAGGAGATTTTAATTTACCAGATATAGACTGGGAGACTCAAACGTTTATAACGGGTGGCAGGGACAAAGAATCCAGTGAAATTGGTTTAAATGAATTATCTGAAATCTACCCTGAGCAGTAAAACAGAGAACCGACTCGTGGCGATAATATTAGGCTTCCTGGTGACTAACAGACCCGAACTATTCAAAACAGTTAACGCAGAACAGGCAATCGGCGATCATAAAGCGGTTACAGCATCGATGATTTCAGCCATAATAGAAATATTAAAAATGTAGGAAGATTTTTCTGTTTAGCAAAAGTGACAAAAAGCAGATTTCAGAGTACTTGACGGCTCAACACAGAAGTTTTATCTCAAGTACAGATAATGTTCGGGAACAGTGGACAAAGTTCACAACCATCGTACATATGCATTAGATGAGTAGGTGCCAAGAAAGATCGTAAGAGATGGAAAGGAGTCACCATGGTACAACAACCGAGTTAGAAAACTACTACGGAAGCAGAGTTAACTTCACTCTAAACTTAAACATAGCCAAAGCCTTGCACACAAACAAAAATTACACGAAGCGAAATGTAGCATGAGGCGGACTGTGCGAGAGGCGTTCAACGAATTCGAAAGTATAGTTCTATGTACTGAATTGGCTGAAAATCCTAAGAAATTTTGGTCTTACGTCAAAGCGGAAGTTGGATCAAAAGAAAATGTCCAGACACTCTGTGACGAAAATGGTATTGAAACAGAATCAAGTACCCTGTCTCCCATTATCTCCCCCAAGCCCCTATACCCCCTCCCCCAGTCCATATTATTCTCAGTACGGTCAACAACCGACACTACTTAATAACAGCGAATAATGACTACATTAGACTTGGGCGTCCTATTTCGGAGTATTGCTGCGCATTGTGGGAAAGTAAATGCCTAGTAGTGGTACAGTGTACCCTCAGCCGTGCACTTTTCGGTGGATTGCGGAGTATATTTGTAGATATGTACACCACGTGGGACTGACGGACGATTTAGAGAAAGTTCAGAGAAGGGCAGCTTGTTTTGTGTTATAGCGATATTGGGGTGCCCAAAGCGAGCATATTTTGTTAGCAACCACCTACAGAGGGAGACATGATCAGCATAATACAATAAGAGAAATCAGATCGAAAACGGGAAGATTTAGGTATTCCTTTTTCGTGCGAGATATTAGAGAATGGAACTGTAAAGAAATATAATCAAAGCGGTTGGATGAACCTCTCTGCGATGCACTTCAATGTAACTTGCAGAGTATTTATGTAAATATAGATGTCATTGGATACCAGGATTGTCGCCCTCTTCGTCAATAATGTGCTGTATCACATCCCAATATTGATTCCCCATGACGCTGTTGACAGCTTGCTAGCGATAGCGGTCAGGCTCTCCTCTAAAATCAGGCGAATAACCATAATGTCCGTCCACAACCGGCGGCGGTCGTACATTCTGCTAAGAATGTTACGCTCTGCTTCAGCAGTAAAAGATCCATTCATATTTTAAGGAGGTTTTAAAGCGTACGACTCTCTTTGTGGCTGTGGATATAACGATAGGATTGGTGACGGAATTCTATGTTCAAATGTTTGTAGTCTATGGGACTCAACTACGGGGTCATCAGTCCCTAAACTTACAAACTACTTATGAACGACTTACAACTAAGGACGGCACAAATATCCATGCCCGAGGGGGCATTCGAACCCCTGTCCGTAGTGGCCGTGCGGACCGTGACTGGAGCGCCTCAATCCCCTCGGCCACCGCGGCCGGCGAATTCTTTGTGTTCTCGATGTATTTCGTCTCATCATCCTTATTATGGAACCCATACGTTCCTTTCACCACTTGGACAGACACTATGAGCCGTTCATTCGACTATATTTTCGGCGTCTATTTCTTCGCTCTTTATATAGACTACTATTCCCTATCCTATAGGGTCTAACCGATGTGCTGTCCTTATATCAACGTTTTCGCCGCAGTTTATCACGATCTTTAGGCCGTGTCGCTATTGGAATATCATGAAATGGATTGGTACCGGATTGGAGATATAATGGACACACAGATTTCGTCATTTCACGCTGTGGCGTTCCAAATATGTACAGGGAATATATCAGTGTAGCGGAATCGCATTTAATCACACAGAAAAGGATAATAACTGATAGCAGCCGATACCCGTTTGCCTGGTGGAACCAAGAATGCTCATGTCTGGCTGGCCTTCCTTGAAATCCTTTGGTGCTCGCGTGTGGACCAGATTACGCCATGCCCCCTTTCCCAACCCCTTAATCCCCTTTACCAAGACAACACTTGCATGAAAAAACTACCTTCTTTTATTTCAAGGAGTGTAAATAAGACAAAGAAACACATTTTATAAACAATTTACTGTCATTAAAATGTTAGTGATTTTTGAACATTCTGAAATAAAAAAAATTAAAAATTGCAAAAAGGCATACCTATTATATATTAAGTGTTATATGTAATTGTTTACACTGAATTTATGAAAAAATATTACTCATAATACGCCCTACTCTTTATTATCAACACTTATCATTTTATTTATTTTTTTCGAAAAACGTGATTTCAAAACCTCTCTTTAAGATAGCTCTTGATTTAGTCGGATCGGATTGGATATATCATCCTATTTATGGACAGATAATTAATTCAGAGTGTCGGAAAGCTTAAATTATATTTCCGACTGGAAATTCTTAATGTTAGTTCTCCACGAACACTTGGTGGACACTGGCAGCAACCTTCGCCTTTCGCCCTTAAAATGAACTCAGGATGGCTACGTTATTTAAAAATCTGTGGATTATTACCGCGTAAAATTTCTTAGACGAAACCTTGACTAATTGAGGAGTAACTGAGATATTGCGATTAGCATCAGTTTCAAAGATATTACCCCTAAGAAAAGGTATCTGGAAAAGAAAAATACCTTTTTAGAGTTATGAACTAAGTCAAATAAGGTTTACCTTGACTTAAGCGAAAATTAAGTTTTAATCTCACATGTGCAGTGTACCCACACGTCTTAAGGGTATGTTAGCACTCGTCAGTGGGTTAGTCTAAAATAATGGATCATTTGGATGATGATTAACTCCCCTAAACGAAAACCAGTGCTTCCCAAGCTCTTACAGACCTGGATAGCCGAGTTTGCTGACATTTTAGTAGCGCCTACTACCATGCCGGAATCCACGTTCCTGTAGCGACCACTTGTCGCCTATTATAGTCGGTCCAGAATCACAGTGAATAGTCAAAAAACTGGTATAGGCATGCGTATGCAAACACAGTGGGTTATAAACACTTAGAGGACGGCGCTGCGGTAGGCAACGCCTATGTAAGACAACAGGTGGCTGCGTCAGGCATTAGTTCCGCTACTACAGCTACAGTAACAGGTTATCACGATTTAAGTAAGTTTGAATGTGGTGTTATAGTCGGCGCACAAGAGATGAGACACAGCATCTCCGAGGCATCGATGAGTTGGGTATTTTCTCGTACGACCATTTCATGAGTGCACCGTGAATATTGGGATCCGGTAAAACATCGAATCTCCGACATCGCTGCGGCCGGAAAAGGTTCCTGCAGAAACGGGCCCCAAGACGACTGAACCTTTCAACGTGACAGAAGTGCAACCCTTCCGCACATTGCTGTGGTTTTCAGTACTGGGCCATCAACAAGTGTCAGCGTGCGAACCATTCAACCCAGCAACATTGATGTAAGCTTTCGAAGCCAAAGGCCCACTCCTGTACCCTTGCTGACTGCACGACACAGAGCTTTACGCCTCGCCTGGGCCCGTCAACACGTACATTGGACTGTTGACGACTGGATCCATGTTGACAGGTCTGACGAGTATCGTTTCCAATTGTATCGACCGGATAGGTATGTACGCGTTTGGAGACAACCTCATGAGTTCGTGGACCGTGCAAGTCAGCGGGGACTGTTAAGGCTGGTGAAGGCTCTGTAAAGGTGTTGGGCGTGTGCAGCTGGAGTGTTGTGGGACCCCTGACACGTCTAGATACGACTCTCACAGGTGACATGTACGTAAACATCCTGGTTGATCACCTGCATCCATTCTTGTCCATTATGCATTCCAGCGGACATGGGCAGTTCCAGAAGTACAATGTGACATCCCACACGTCCAAAATTGCTATAGAGTGACTCTAGGAACACTCTTCTGTTTCTTAAACACCTCCGCTGCCCACAAAACTCCGCAGGCATAAAGAGTATTCAGCATATATGGAATGCCTTGCAACGTGTTCAGAAGAAATTTCCACCTCCTCGTACTCATACGTATTTATGGACAGCCATGCTGGATGTATGGTGTCAGTTTCCTCCATCACTATTTCAGACATTACTCGAATCCATGCCACGCCATGTTGCGGTACTTCTGCGTGGCGTGCTCGCGTGGATGCTACACTATCATTTGTGCCAGTTTCAAAAAAATGTTTGTATAGGTTATGGGACTTAACTACGGGGTCATCAGTCCCTAAACTTACAAACTACTTATGAACTAGCTAAAACTAAGGACGGCACAAATATCCATGCCCGAGGGGGGATTCGAACCCCGACCGTAATGGCCGTGCAGACCGTGACTGGAGCGCCTCAGTCCCCTTTTTATTTTTTTTATTTTTTATTTTTTTTTTTTTGGGCGGGGGGGTAACTTGCCACCGCCACTTTTGCCCTTAGAAAAAAAAAAATAAACTTGTCCACTTCAGGCGTTGGCTCCTACCTTATCCTAGTCCCAGTTCAACTAACCTAATTCTAATAAAGGGCAAGGAAAGCTAATAGGCTACCGAAAGCAGAAAAATAATAATAAATAAAATAAAATAAAACTCGTGAGATTTGGAAGAAAAAAAAAAACTGGGAAAACTTCTTCTCTTTTGTATTCTTTACTTATTTATTTATTTATTTTTTTTAATTCTTTATGTATATATATATTTTGTAATATATGACAAGAGGTGCGCCGTAGTGATGCCGCCGGCATACTTAGAATCGTCCAAACGTGTCTTCTCGTTGATTATTGTGTTCCGTTGTGGGTCCTGTTCAGTTCACGTTGGTTGCGTTAAGATTTATCTTCTCATCGCTTGGACGTTCCAGCTGCGAGGCGGGTCGTGAAAGGCACTCCGTAAAAAGTTGGAAAAGTATTTCTGGTACTTTGGGTTACGGGTTAGGACGCAGTGTCGTTCATTAAGAAAGTTCCAGTATCCAAGTACTGATTTCTCGCCAGGATCAAAGAGGTATCGGATCGTGTAGCCACGAATCCAATTTACTGAGTGTGTTTTGGTGGTGGGGTAGAAAGTCTCCTCCGGAAATAGGAGCATGTTGATGTCGATCTGGGCGGGTGTTTGGCGAGTAAGGAACGCCAAAATTCGCCGAGCGAGCGTCCAGACATCGTTCGCCTGACCACAGTGGAACCTGTGGCCGTCTGTGTCGTCCACTCCGCAGTGAATGCAGAGGGGCGAATCGGCGAGATGGATCCGATGCAGGCGATGTCGGTTTACTTGTTTTCCGTTCACAGTGAGATACCAGGCTGACTGGACGTCTGATTCGAGAAAACGTTCGTAAATAGCTTTCCATATATGCCGCCATACATACTGTGGATGCTTAATTTCGATCGGGTTGGATGGTCGACACTGTTGTAGCAGATCATATACTGTTTTAGTCTGAGACAAACGAGCAGGTGGTAAAGATTTGTATACATAACTAAGGTCCAAGAAGAATCGTCGGATATGATGGAAGGCAACTGGAATGGCTGCAATCATCACTGGGGCTACCAAAGAGTCCGGGGCAAAGGCATTGAATAGTATACCGGTGAGACTCTGTGGGCAACGTCGCCAGATTTTTAACTGAGAGCTGACGTAGAGCGCCGTGACTCTGGTCGGTACATGTGTTAGTCCCACCCCACCACGTTCCCGAGGGAGTGCAAGGGCGTCGTATTGCACTTTGAATATCAATCCGGAGCTGACGTAGGAGCCTAACGCAGCCAATATACGCCGTGCCAGGAGAGTTGGGATCGGTAGCACTTGAGCAACATGGGGTATGCGAGAGGCATGATAGATGTTCACATATTGTGTACGTTGAACTATGTCGAGGGATCGTAGCCGGTGATCTGCCAGACTTCCCCTGTTTCTCTGAAGCAATCGCCGACCGTTGATCGCTGCTGAGCGGCGGAGATCGGCTGAAAAATCTATGCCAAGACATCTAACGGTGGTGGCTACACTTAGAGGAGCGATGTTTCTCTCTGGTAGGCCCTCGCCGATGAGCAAGACCTTGGATTTTGAGACGTTGAGCAAGCTGCCAGATGCCTCGCCATAGATGGCCACCCACGTCAGGGCTGCCCGTACGTCGTTCTCAGTGCGTAGGTAAAGGACGATGTCATCGGCGTAAGCTGTACAACAGAAGCGGTTCCCATGTAAACTCATACCTTCCAAACGTTGACGTAGTCCCTGGAGCAATGGTTCTAAAGCAAAGGCGTATAATATAGTTGAAAGTGGGCAGCCTTGTCGGACGGATCGTGTTATAACCACGGGTGGGGTGAGGCGACCGTTGAACATGATTTTGGAGGTCCTGCCAGTCAGAAGGCGCATAACTACTGCAATAATGTCGCCAGGGAAACCCATGTGCTGGAGAACTGTCTGTAAGTAGGAGTGATCAACACGGTCGAAGGCCTGGCTAAAGTCAAGTGAAGCCAGGGCACCAGGAAGTCGTTGATATCGGGCAAGTGCTATCATGTCTCGATAGCGGCAAAGAGCCGTATGGATATTGTTGTCTCCTCCTAAGGACGTCTGGTCGCAGGATGTGACGTACCGTGCAACTTTCTTGAGTCGGGAGGCCAACAACCGTGTAAATATTTTCATATCGCTGTTAAGCAGAGTTATAGGCCGATAATCTTGTATTCTGGATGACCCGTTCGGTTTGTGTACAGGAATAATTATGCCTTCAAGGAAGGTTTTAGGGACCTCAGTCGCTGGGGACATTAGTTCTTGAGCGATCGTCGTCCATGTAGGTGCTAACAAATAGTCAAAACTTTTATAAAATTCAACGGGAATACCGTCGGGCCCAGGAGACCTATTGTTATGCCCCATTTTAATTGCTTCTAGTACTTCATCCGTGGTCACGCCTTCCTGGAGTTCACGTGCCACCTCCACTGGGAGAGTACTTGGAATAAGTTGTGCGACTTCTGAAATCAGTTCTGGCGAATGCGGAACAGCTTCATATAGTCTTGTGAAATGGGCATGAAACGCCTGACCGATGGCGTGTTGGGTATCGTGCCGGTGACCTTCCGCGTCAATCAGGGCGTGTATCAGAGCCCGGCGTCGTTTTTGTCTTTCCTGGATGAGATGGTACATCGACGGATGTTCTTCACCTATTCTATCATTTGTACGAGATCGGATTACAGTCCCTTCCAGGTGGCGGCGCATTATCAAAGAGATTTGGGCCTTTGTACGGTGAACCATCGTCTGCCTGGCTGGTGAGAAAGGCATCGTCACACATTCTCGAAGAATGGAATAATAAAAATTCAAAGTGTTGTTTCGCCATGTCTTGATGTCCCGGCCGTAATTCATCAGAGACTTGCGCAGTGTTGGCTTTGCACAGGAGAGCCACCAAGATAGAGTGGAGTTATAGGCGTTACGACGGCGTAAACACTATGCCCACGCACTTTCGATCATATGTCGACAGTCTGGAGCGGTCAGGTGAGACACGTTTAGTTTCCACAGGCCTCGACTATGCCACACACGCTGTCGGACGAGACTAACGTCGCAGACATATGCCTCATGATCTGAAAAGGCTAAGGGCCAGACTTCCGCGTGGCGGGTTCCACCTGCGAGAGAGCGGGTGATGTATATGCGATCCAGGCGGCTCGAGGAATGGGCGGTGTAAAACGTAAAGCCAGGGCGAGTTCCGTAGAGCTTTGTCCAGGTGTCAACGAGTTGTAGTCTGTCGATGACCACAGAGAGAGCCGCACAGGGTGAATGTTGTGGCAGTTGGTCGGTGGGCCCTTGTGTCGAATTGAAATCCCCGCCAAATACCAAGTCATCCTGTGGACCCATAAATAGCGGCGTGATATCCTCGGCGAAGAATGTATTGCGGTCTCGACGGCGGCTGGAGCCGGATGGTGCATAGATGTTAATGATACGCACTCCAAATACAGTAAGAGCCATTCCCCGAGCAGTGTGGAGGTAAACGACGTCCTCTGCTGGAATGCCATCGCGTAGTAGGATGGCGACGCCGCTGCCGGTGTCGGAGGCGTGTGAAACATAGCCAGTGTAACCAGTAGGGATGAGAAAATCAGCGACAAACACCTCCTGTAGGAGCGCAATATCAACATCACTTGAGTAGATGGTGTCTCGAAACATCGCCAGTTTGTGTGGGGCGCGAATGGTGGCCATATTCATCGTGGCGATACGATATTGCTGCGGATGGACACTTGTAAGGTTTACAGCGGCTCCCGAAAGTCGCTGACTTGCCATGTCTCCCACAGTTGCCGCAATTCTTAGTTGGGTACCAAATCTGTTGCCTCCATGGGATGCACCCGCTCGGCCACGTTAGCTGTCTGATCCGCTCCTTCGCCAACATCGTCGGCCCATGATGTGGATGTCGATGACGTGTGCTGGCGTTGGTCTGTAACGGACGAGGCGCATGCTCCAAGCGGTGCTGTGAGGGTAAGGTCGTTCTTAGGTGCTGACATCAAGGATGGTATGTCCTGATTTGAGGTATGGTGCGTCACCGTAGGACTGTCCAGGGTGGCAGTATCATCCTGCTGCTGGTCGGAAAATGGTACGTCACTGTCAGACATTCGTTCGGTATCTGAAAAGGTCGTCTGATGGAGGCCGTCAGCGGAGGGTGTTCGACGGCGTTTCTTACGCCTCCGAGGTGACCGCTGTTTTCGGATGTGTTGTTCTGAATCAGAATGTGGTTGCTCCTCTTCTATCGCCGCACCCGTCTGTACGAAAGCGGACGTCGGCACCACACTTAGGTCGATGTCCATGGTACCAGCAGAGTCATTCGGAGTTGTCTCTATTGTTGCCGGTTCTGGTGAGGGCGCTGGAGGCGGTGCTGTGCTTGTGTCGTCGGTATTTTCTTCTGTGTTGGGTACAGGCAACGTAGGTTTAGGCATAGCCTGGAATTGTATTACGTGGTTCTGTGCAACTGCAGCGTAGGTGACGGGTAGGGACGTGACCGTTGTTGCTGAGGCCACCTCACCTAGGGGTGTCTGTACCAAACGTCGGCGCATACATTCGGACCGGACATGGCCTTCCTGGCCACATCCTGAACACGTTCGTGGCTGGCCATCGTACATAACGATGGCCCGCACACCACCAATCATCAGGTACGACGGAACGTGTTTCTTCAGCTCAATCTGTATCTGACGCACACCATTTAATTAATACCTGGTAGGTCGTAAATGTTTGCCACTTTTCTGCGAGGTGACCCACGACGTTACCATATGGTTGGAAGGCTGCAATGACCGTTTCTTGAGGTACTTCAAACGGGAGCTCAAACACCCGTAGAGTACGTAATCCGAATCCTACATGATCGACCGTTACGGCACCGATGTGTCCATCAGAGTGCTTGAACTTCAGTCCGGTGTTATGTCGTTGGACAACTTCAGTGCATAGCGCTTCTGTCGTCATCTTGATATAGACGATGCTTCCCGTGATTGAAAAGTGTATTCCGATCACGTCTTGTGGGTTCAAACGAAGATCTTCTCGTATGAACTGTTCGATTTCAAAAGCTCTTGGTCGTGGATGTTCAGCCTGAAACGTTACTTTGATCGTCGCACGGCGGTAAGCGTGCGCCATGAGGTACGTGAATGCGGGACTCAATACACACAAATACCGCGACGCGGAAGTAAACAAACCCCGGAGCGGAGCGTTAAGCGGCGCGCGGCGCAGGTGCGCACGCTAGTAGAGTCCGACCGAAACATGATTTGTGGCCGAAACCGTAACCGAAACTTGCGTATTTAAGTGAAAATTCCTGTATGTTTACGTTACACCACAAATCACTTATTTTTACACACTTTTCAAGATCCCCTCCCAGTACTAAGCCTTCTTGAGTGTGTGCAATCCTAATCAGGAATCCGTAGAATATGACATGGGAGGCGAACAGGTTTAGACAAATCTACGGTACTTTTAATAAAGTACTTCCAAACTGGATTCTTTTATCCTCGTCGTGACATTTTATAGCTAAGAAAGAAAAATTAAAGGAAGTTACACAATAAGTAAACTGAATTCGATACAGTGGAGCCTCAATATTCAGTATCAGAATTACGAGTTTCCCGTAAATATCAGCGTCATAAAACAAAACAACTGCGGGTACATTCTATGTTCACAGAAAAAGGTACTCCACCATTACAGCTTGAAATAAATAGTGAAAAGACTTTAAAACCTTTAGGCTGCCAATTTAAATAACTATTTAAAAACTTTGTTTTAAAAAAGACATCATATTTTTACACGTATTCTTTTCAAGGTCGATTTTCTTCTTTTTAACACATAAATTTCGATAGTTCGATGTGATCCCGGTCCCGTTCACCTCGAATTAACGAGACAACTGTATAGCTACCACAAATTCCACAATTCTGCATACATTCTTGTAGGAAATTAGTCTTTAGGTACACAACAAACAGCCGCGATGGAGTAACCGAGCGGTCTAAGGCGCCTCGCTGCGGAGCGCGCGGTTCCTCGCCATCGGGGGTTCGAGTCCCCCCTGGGGCATGGGTGTGTGTGTTGTCCTTACGTTAGTTTACCTTAGTTTATGTAGTTTGTAAGCTACTGCCTGATGACCACGCAGTTTGGTCCGATAGATTTACAAACATTTGAACACAACAAACATGCCAAATAGATACTATGAAATTCCACAGCCTCAACAAGAGTAGCACAATACAAAATAGGCAGAAAGTAATCATCTGTTTGCTTCCATAAGTAGCCTTTACGACTTTGTTCTTGAGAGTGCTAGCTTTATAGTGACATCATCATTTCCGATTTTTGCAATCGACAAACAACTTTACATATCTCCTTTTTGGCATTCCTGAATACATATCAGTTCCAGTCAGTGCTGCAGAAAGTATTTTGAAAAATATAGTCACAGTTCCGACTAGCAGGATGATTGTTGTCAGTACACATTTACGCAAACTGAACAGGAAAAGGTGTGTACCACATGATAAATGTTTTCCCACCGGCCGCGGTGGTCGAGGAGACTAAGGCGCTCCAGTCACGGTCTGCACGGCCACTACGGTCGGGGGTTCGAATCCCCCCTCGGGCATGGATATTTGTGCCGTCCTAGTTCATAAGTAGTTTGTAAGTTTAGGGACTGATGACCCCGTAGTTAAGTCCCATAGACTATACAAACATTTGAACTTTTTTTTTGAAATGTTTCCTATACCCATATAAGTTATTAAACAAAGCTTCTCGCCTTAATGGAACTTTACAGCATAAAAATATGATAACCTTTTCCATTACGTGCAATACTGATTAAGTTAAATTGTTACTCAAATGTTCAAATGTTTGTAAAGCTTATGGGACTTAACTACGGGGTCATCAGTCCCTAAACTTACAAACTACTTACGAACTAGCTAATACTAAGGACGGCACAAATATCCATGCCCGAGGGGGGATTCGAACCGCCGACCGTAGTGGCCGTGCAGACCGTGACTGGAGCGCCTCAGTCCCCTCGGCCACCGCGGCCGGCGGAAGCTGTAGAGAGGTAGCCCACACGGTAGGGATAGGAAAAACCGACCGGTTAAAACCGATACCAGTATTTTAGTTTTGAATAACCGGTTTTTTCGGTATTTATTTGGTGTCGGTTGTAACCGGTTTTTTTAGATATTGCCAAGAACCGGGTAAAAAACCGGTATGACTACTTCCTGTAGTAGTGGTTCAAAATGCGTTTTTGTAAATAATTTTAAAAAATTAAATCTAGTAGATCCTAATATTTAGGGCTATTCCTAAAATTTCCACTGCTGTGAAATACTAGGTCAGCGCAGTAACTAAGAAAAGCGATCAGTGATAATTTAACAACAATCCCGGCAGTCAGAAACGCTCAACAAACGCGTGGCATAAGAACTTAGGTGCAGCTACTGAGGCATCGATGCACCCGTTGCCGTGTGGCGTGGCCTATTAGACGATGCGCGTGCACCGGCAGTGTACAAGACTTGCCTCCGTCTGGTCATGCGGCAGTTCCTTGCTGTCGTCGCCAGAAACACCATCCCGAGTGTGGAAGTAGTTCACGAAGTACGGTAACAGTGAGGTACAATGCTCTATTTGCTTCAAAAGGCTGAAAACGGATGGTGGTACTACAAAGATGCTGTGTCATTTAAGGAGAAAGCATCCAAAAGGTTTCTTGGAAAACAAGGTAAATTAGATTCATATACATATTATGTGAGTGACGTACTATAAGCTTGGAATATTAACTTTTAATGTATTATCACATTGTTATGCTAACAAGTTTTATTAATGTGATTCCTTGAAAGCGAGGGGCTTTTTTAATAACCAATAAGGGTTTCGGTAACATTGATCATGTGGTGCCTCGCGAGGTAGCCGCGCGGTCTGAGGCTCCATGTTACGGATTGCGCGGCTGCTCCAGTCCGAGGTTCGAGTCCTCCCTCCTCCCTAGGTCATGGGTGTGTATGTTGTCCTTAGCGTAAGTTAGATTAAGTAATTTTTAAGTCTAGGGACCGATGACCTAATCAGTTAGGTCTCATAAGAACTCACACCCATTAGAACATTCTTTGATCATGTGGTACATAGCTTTCCTGGTTCAGTTTGCGTAAATTTACACTGACAACAATTATACTGTTAGTCGGAACTGTGACTTTATTTATTGAAATACTTCTGCAGCACTGATTGAAGTTCATTTACTGAATTCGTATGCGCTGGCTCACAAGTCCAACGTACGGAGTGTTTGGCTCAATATTCGCAACTGCCAGATGGAAATACTAGGCCAGTAAATTTATATGCTTCGTCTATCGTCTTCTACGGACTCCTGGCTAGGCTTACACGCACTCAAGAAGGCGTAGTATTGGGAGGGTATCTTGCAAAATATGGAAAGACTACTGATTTGTCGTATACCGTAAATTTACCTAAATTTTAACTAAATTTCGTAAGTTTTGGTTTCGGCCGAAACTAGAAGAACCGAAAATTCTATTACGGTTTCTGTTTTGGCCGCAAAATATGTTTCGGTCGAACTCTACTGGAAATAATAGCAATAAAAAACCGAAAACCGGTTATTTGAAAAAACCAGTTATCTTGAGCAGCTTTTACAGTGCGGTTAAACTGGAGATGAAAAGAACCGGTAAAACCGAAAACCGGTTGTTTCAGCAATAACCGCCATCCCTACCACACGGGAGCGCAGACCGCAGTCCTGCAATCCCACGGCACCACCCAAAGTTGTCAAACTTTCACCAAACACCGTAACCCTTACCGCTTACGCCGTGTTTGCGTTTGAGGCATCTTGCTGTCGTGCGGGGTCGGTGCAACTCGTAATTTGGTATATTGCCATTTGTATGGTTGGAGAAGGTCTTATTTCATTTGCTGTTACCGTTATTTTTCGTGTGGTACTGGTCGCTGTCAGACTGAAGTTCGTCGAATATCATGAGCGGAAAGAACCAGCACGTTGTTCTTGCCTGGGGACTGCCGTACGATGTCAGTCGACGGAAATGATTTGCACGTTTCGTGCCTACTTGCTCCACTGCTATCCATTAACTATGTATTTGATATAAATGTTATTGCTCTGTTCATAAAGAAAATCTAATATATAAAGCAGAGTGTCCGTATTTTCGTACGTGTTGCATACAAATCTACAGTTGTGTTCCAATCTTTATGAAATTTTGTACACGTAAGCTTCAATCCATGAGGACGGTCGCCGTAAGTGTAAGAGTCACATACGATACATAGTTCACGAGGTATGACGTCATAAACAATGAGATGCGCGAAAAACTGCTGCATTTTGCGACAATGCTGCTCATTTTCTCCTAAACCATTGGACCGATTTCAACCAAATTTTGTACACACATTCCTTACCGTGAGTTACAATTGATGCATGGTTAAGAATCACATACGGCACATGGTTCAAAAGATATTACGTCATAACCAATATAAATCGCAAAAAATGCCATATAATGCGGCGAGACTTTCGAAATATACTGTATGAGAATGACAGTACTTAGCGACTTGCAACAAAATTTAAACATATTTTCAAACCTCTATTAAACTTTTTCTCGCTGGCAACCATAGCAAAATGATGAAAGGAAAAAAGTTTCTCGCTTACAACTTTTCCGCTGTTTATGGAGTAAAACTACGGCTCTCGGTATGACGTTACAATTTATAAATTGAACACTACAAATTGTAGCAACAGGAAATTTTACAGACAGTATACACACATATAGTTGAATGGAACCTCTAAATTGTATCACAGTAAGACACGTAGTTCATGAGATATGAGCGCACAAACAGTAACGTTCAGGGAAAACCGCCCCATCACATAGCAAGTTTTAATCTATTACTTCTTTACTACTAATAGTATTCCCAAGAGATTTTACAGACATACAGCCCTTATACAAATGAATATACACCGAAAAAATGGCAGGAATAAATCGATAAATATCCGGGCAACGCCGGTTGGTTGGTTGGTTGGTTTCATGTTTTAGGGGGACAAAACTGCGGAGGTCATCAGTCACCGGCAACGCCGGGTTTTCAGCTAGTTACAAATATTGGATAAATAAAATCGGGAAAGTTGAAACTGTGAGAAAGAAAGCATGGTTAAGTAGATTATCTTATCGTTTCGTTTGCTGAAGCTTTTCGTCGTTTGTTTGTGATTATTATGGCAGGAAGGAAAAGTCGACCACACATTACTGGTCACCGTTAAAGGATCAGATCTTTTTTTAAGACAGCAGAGGATTTCACTATGGACGTTGGACATGATTATTTAAAAAAAGAACTAGTTACATTTGACTACCTCCATATAAATGAATAACAGACGTATTCAGCTACATGTTGAAGTGACCAATTTTTAGTGATAACTACGAAACAAAATCATATTTTCGACTTTTTTTTATTTTTTATAAGAAATTCTTAGCAGCGACGGACTCAAAATGTAGTTCGTACCAGGAATTTAGTGTACACCACAAAACATCAATATGATTTTTTACAATATACTTTCTGTAATACTGAAGCACCTCCGCTCTCTCTTTCGTTACCGTGTCGCCTATTTAAGAAACGTTTTCCCATCGCCACAAAGACGCATAAATCTTTTGTCTGTTGTTTTAGAAATAGATACCAAGGTAAAAAATTATTAATCAATGGATGGTATTTGTAGCTTTGCGATTCTTTTCTCGCACCGAAACCGTGTGGGTGACCACTCAGATCTTGACGCACGAGCGGATCATGATGCGTCTTATGTAACTGAAATCATCTCGTGTTACAAAACTCTGACAGAAGTGTGGAGCAGAAGAGAGTGCCATGTATTCTCAACATTTTATTCGCGTAATATCCTGACCTGACTTCATTAACCAAAAGATTTCGACTGTTGAAAATTCGGTAACAGGGCCAGAAAATGTGTTTTCGTCGACTGTCACTATATCGTCTTAAGGATCTGCTGCTGCAAATAGAACTAAATGAAAATATGGTGCAGTTCTTCCAGGTTACATGGATACAAATTCCATGCTCATACAGGAAATCGTTTGCGTGTTTGATCGACTTGCACGATAAATGCGAGACTTCGGTGAGAGACGTGGCAACTCTGTGTTGTGCCTCCCTGTAGTCCTGGAGAACTACACCATTCTCTCTCTCTCCACAGAGTTCCTACATTTTCAAAGATCACTTCGCCTGGCTGTGACCAGATCCATTATTGCGTGTTTCGTAGTTCGCCTGAGAATGCAAAACGTAATCTTTAAAGATATCTAGAGGGATGACAACGTTGTAGCTGATTGGACGATTCAAATATTAGTGACTATAGAGAAACGTGGGACAGAATATAGTTGGATGATATCATATTCCCCGAGTACATTGTCGTCATGAGTGTGTAAGACCTTCGATCGCCTCTTCAACCTCCGCTTAGAATGGTGGTTGGAACATCAAAGGACGCATTACCATTTTCGCAAGGACAGAAGTACTTAGGTTAATACCACATCTCTTGCACTTGACACTGGAAAAAGCGTTCCAAACTAACGAGTATTCGACGGCGTTATTTCTCTACTTTTAGACAACTTACGACAATATTATAATACCTGAATTCATAACAATCAAACTGCTGCATCTTCCAGAAGCGATTTTACAAAATTTTATAGTTTCCTTGGTTACCGAACAGTATACGTCTACGACGAGGATAATACGTTGCACGACCCCCGCACAACGTCTTCCGTAGCCTCCCGAAGTGTGTAATACTCAGTTCCTTACTATATGCCGCGCATGTTGCCGACTTAGAGATTATATTCCACCCACCTGTCCAAGTCCTTCAGTACGCGGACGACGTTTATTTATACACCCACTGGTCCTGGTTTTAGGTGACAAACCTAGAGCTTACTGATGCACTTGAAAAGCTGGCTGCAAGGGAGTTATAGAATGAGTAATCTCTGTCGCCAGAAATATCACCTGTGGTGACTTTCACCCGGAAAAAGCGCAGTTATTTCCCTTTAGACCTCAGCTCGGCCTGTGGAAACTTTCTGTTCCATCACATGTTAAATTATCAAATGTTCAAATGTTCGTAGAGTCTATGGGACTTAACTACGGGGTCATCAGTCCCTAAACATACAAACTACTTATGAACTACTTACAACTATGGACGGCACAAATATCCATGCCCGAGGGGGGATTCGAACCCCCGACCGTAGTGGCCGTGCGGACCATGACTGGAGCGCCTCAATCCCCTCGGCCACCGCGGTCGGCACATGTTAAATTACTTGGCGTTTACTTCGACAGCAAACTGAAGTGGACGCGTTCTGTTGCGTACCTAATTAGACAAGGTGGACAACACTGTGAACATATACGTGCTAGACGTCGGGGGGGGGGGGGGGGGGGGGAACAGATCCGATGGTCCTCTTTAGTCTGTTTAAGGTCTTGATCCGCTGTGTCTTCGATTACGGCAGTATCGACTACGGCTCCGCGGCGAAATCAACTTTGCGGCAAACTCGATGTCCTCCATTACAGAGTTCTTCGTCTTGTTCTCGGACAATGAAATCAACTCCCACCAACGCCCGAGAGTGGAAGCGTCTGCACTGCCGCTAACTATACATTGGCAGACGTCTGATACTTTTCTCCTCAGCAGAGCTTCGATATCTAATTGTGTCTCCCCCTGCAGGTGGTTCAATACTGGAGACTCACGCAGGCACACCACAGACGACAGAGGAACAGAATACTCTTACCTATTCGCAGCTATGAGAAACGGCTGCATTTCTTCCCTCTCGTCCTGCAGGACACAAAACTCCCTTGCCTTCGTTGTCGGTTTGGTCTATTTTCCAAAATGTTCAAATGTTTGTAGATCTATCGGACCAAACTGCGTCGTCATCAGTCCTTAGCTTACAAACTACTTAAACCTAGGTAAACTAACCTAAGGACAAACACACACACCCATGCCCCAGGGAGGACTCGAACCTCCACGGCGAGCAACCGCGCGCTCCACAGCGAGAAGCTTTAGACCGCTCGGCTACTCCACCGCGGCGGTCTATTTTTCAATCCAGCTCCGGTTTCATACTTAACATCTGCTTTCCAAACGGGGAGTAATATCAATCACGATATAGATCATTTTCTTACCCTACAACAACCGTAGTACATTTACAATGACTTAGCAAATGGGAAGGAGTAAAGGACACAGATGGCGAAGCTTCAGTTTTATACAAGATTGTTTCAGACGTCGTTGTGCAAGCGATGTTTGAAACATGCAACGTATTCGTAAGCTGACGCCGTTATAACAGGGTATGATAGTCGGTAGCCGACGAATGGAAATTTCGATTTCGGCAGTGGTGCTGGAATTCGGCTTCACACGTTGAATCGTAACCAGTGTGTATCGTGAATAGCTGAATGTGGATGTCACAGACCACAATAGATGAATTTCTGAACGTCTTCGATGACAGTGATAGGTGATAACTGAGACGGATCAGTAATAGTGGTAACGGTGTAACAAAACACGGCTCATTACAACACAAGACGTGCTGGACATCTCCCTGTAGAAAATCCGCAGCAGAGTGGGTTCAATGGGGTATAGCAGCCGCGCGGGAGTAGCCGAGCGGTCTGGAGCGCCAAGTTGCGGATCGCGCAGCCTCCTGCGTCGGAGGTTCGAATCCACCCTCGGGCATGGATGTTTGTGTTGTCTTTAGTATAAGTTAGTCCATAAGTAGTTTGAAAGTTTAAGGGACTGATAACCTCGCAGTTAAGTCCCATAAGCTTTACAAACATTTGAACATAGCAGATGTGGCGCACACCGGTGCTACTGTTAACACGAAGTCATCGGGCACAACGGTTTTAGTTTGGCGCCAGTCACTAAGGATGGATACTAAATGAATGGCGGAACGTGACATGGTCGCACAAATGACAACTGCAACTGCACAATGTTGATGGGAGGCACTGTGTGTGGTTCAGACCACGTCAATCGATAAATGCGGCCTGCCATGAAGGTGGAGTCCAATGCAGTGGTGTCTCTTATCATCTGGGGTGCTTTTTTTGGTACGGAAAGGGCCCCCTAGTAGTTCTGTAAGATACCTTGAATGGTTCGCGATATGCTGAGCTGTTTGGGAACCATCTACACCCATAATGGCCTTCCAATATCCTAACATTACTGTGGTGTTTCAAGATGGTAACATGATGTCCCTCTCATGGCGCCTGTGAATAGTACCATGAACACGCAGGGGACGTATAAAGACTGATATTGTCACATTTCAACTTCACCCACCATATCTGAGATGTCGCGGAACACAGGCTACCTGCCGTGCTCTTGCACCCATGTAAAGACTAGAATTGACCGCCGTTCGGCAAACGATTTAGTGACAGTTGCAGCCAAAGGAGTACCAGGTAATTGTAGACATACTTCCACGGCGTCTCACTGCAGTCCACAGGACAAGAGGCGGCCCCACACGATATTAGGAGCGTATCTCATGACGGACTGCTTTAAAACTGACGCGGGTGCTGGGTACATTTTCTTTAGTCTACTGTCACTTCTGGCCGAATCATCTATTTACACGACATAGTTATTGGCCATCAGGAACGTCATATTATACACTATGTGATCAAAAGTATTCTGACAACTGGCTGAAAATGACTTACAAGTTCGTGGCACCCTCCATCGATAATGCTGGAATTCAATATGGCGTTCACGCACCCTTAGCCTTCATGACAGCTTCCACTCTCACAGGCATACGTTCAATCAGGTGCTGGAAGGTTTCATGGGGAATGGCAACCCATTCTTTACGGAGTGCTGCACCGAGGAGAGGTATCGATGTATCGATGTAGGTCGGTGACGCTTGGCACGAAGTTGGCGTTCCAAAACATCCCAAAGGTGTTCTCTAACATTCAAATCAAGACTCTGTTCAGGCCAGTCCATAACAGAGATGTTATTGTCGTGTAACCACTCCGCCACAGGCCGTGCATTTTGAACAGGTGCTCGATCGTGTTGAAGATTCAATCGTCATCCCCGAATTGCTCTTTAACAGAGGGAATCAAGAAGATACTTAAAACATCCATGAAGGCCAGTGTTGTGATAGTGCCACGCAAAACAACAACGGGTGCAAGCCCCCTTCATACAAAACACAACTCCATAACACTACCGCCTCCGAATGTTACTGTTGTCTCTACATCTACATACATTCTTCGCAATTCACCGTAAGGTGCGTGGCGGAGGGTACACTGTACCACTACTAGGCATTTCCTTACCTATTCCACTCCCAAATAGAACGAGGAAAAAAAGAATGCCTATGTGCCTCCGTACGAGCCCTAATTTCTCTTATTTTGTCTTTGTGATCTTTACGCGAAATGTAAGTAGGTGGCAGCAAGATCGTACTACGCTCAGCTTCAAATTCCGGCCCTCTAAATTTACTCAACAGAAATTCACGAAAAGAACGTCGTCTTTCCTCCACTACTACACATGCTGGCCGATGACATTCACTGGGCATTCGCCATACCCACACTCCTCCATTGGATCGCCACATTGTGTACCGTGACTAGTGACTCCACTCAACGTTTTTTTCATTGTTCAATCGTCCAATGTATTCGCACCTTACACCAAGCGAGGCGTCGATTACCATTGTTCTGAGTGTTGTGTAGCTTATGGGAAGCCGGTCGACCATGAATGAGGTCGCTGATATGGAGTACCTGACAGTATGTGGCAGCACAATGCAGCTAATATGAAAAACGTATGTTTTTCGCGGTGTCCGGATACTTTTGATCACATAGTATATATTACACGGACATTCAAGTTCAGGGACTCTTAAAGCTTCCTACAGAAACTACAAAATCCTACATTTTATAAACAGAATAATAGATACGTCTTTGAAGCCATTGCAGACACGCAGACTTTGGGATCGATGTCCAAATACAAGGTTCATCTGAAAAGTTCGGTGAATGGTCCCATATTTTACAAACCGCGCTAGTGAGGATGAGGTGCTCGCGCATACACATTGACGGATATGTCAACAAGTACCCGTGTCAGTTGCCTCTCCATAATATACCACACGTGCTCGATTATAAACCATTCTGGAGATCGTCCTGGCCAGGGAAGTTGCTGCAAGTCTTAGAAAGAACGTTGAGTATCTCGCTTAGTGTGTGGGCAAGCATTATTCTGTCTTAACAGTAAATCTTATTCCTCTTACAAGAATGGCAAATGAACGGGTCTTACACCATTCAGCACGTACCGAATGCTGGTCAGAGATGCCCCCACTAAACAAAAAGTGGGCGAGTATTGTAGCTTATCGCACCCCAGAGTGTCTTGGACGGATGCACTCTACGAGACAGCGCTCGTACGTGCCAACGACCACCACTTGTGTGCAAAGCACTGCCGTGAAGCGGTGGTACACGCTGTGACCCAGCTAACAGGGTCAGTGCGAGAACTCGGGTCATTGCAACATGGAGCGCAAAATGGACTAACACGTTAACATCAAATTTTGTTTCACGTTTGGAAACACGGCGACGGGGACTCATGGAATGTTAGTGCAAGTGTATTCTGATGAAGCAGTGAATAAAAAGTATGTGTCTGAGTGCTTTGAACGCTTTAGATACAGAAAGGAAGGTGTCGAGGATGATCCACGTTCGAGTCGACCGTCCACAATCACAGTCCCAGACAACATCGAACGAGATGCTTGCGGATGATCGGCGGCAGTCTTTGCGGATGATAGCAAACGAATTGAAGCTCAGCACAGACAGTGTAAGCAACGGTTGTGGAGATCCAACAACGCGTGACTTCAGTGCTTCGAGCGATTCCATAAGAAGCGTTTGCTGACAGTTTCCAACAGCCTGTACAACCGATGTCAGAAGTGTATTGCAGACAATGGAGATTTCTTTGAAGGCCAGTAATGGTAGTTTGTTTGTAACTGTTGTTTCCTGTATCCTGTAACTTTTTTTTCTTTATTGTGTTTTAAAACCAACGGAAGGGGCAGGCTGGCAGCGGCTAACATGCTGCTCTTCAGCCGAGAGCATACAGATATGGGAACAGAAGAATGAAAATAATAAAAACAGGTGACAATACATGAAGAATTTAAAACTAGACATGGTGAGATAAATGTGTGGAATGACAATGACTGTGAAAAGGATGACAAAATGTACATATTTAGAATTTAAAAAACCACGGTGGATAAAACGTACATGTTAAAGAAACGGAGCGATGACGTCGAGACGAAGAGACACATTTAAAACACATGGCAACACTATGTTCTGCCTGTGCGGCGGTTCCTGACGTTTTAGAAACACACGTACACTCGAAGCACTAAATCACTGCCCACATAAAACCACTGACACACAGTTAAAATTTCTGAGCAGGCCCCGCAGTGGAGAGTGAGGGTGAATGAATGTGTGGTGGGTATAAAGGGAGGGAAGGGGGGCGGAGTGGGGATGGGATGGGATGGGATGGGATGGAAGGACTCCAAGGGAGTGGGTGGCGTTGGGGATTCAAGCGTAGGAAGGGAAAGGATAGGTGGAGGGGTACGTGACACTAATCTACAAGGAAGGCTAAGGTTGGTAGGAGGGGTATATATCAGGACGGAGGGCGTCAATCCGGGAGAGGAAGCTGAAGAAAGTTACCCCCGGATATGATGTGGAGAGTATGGAGGTGGAGAGAGGGAGGAACATGTTGGTAAAGGCGTGGCAGGAGACCGGGATTTAGGAGGACAGAAGATACCAGTGGGTGACGAGATTCTATTTTGCGGGAGGTGTATAGGATGAGGAGATGTTCAAGGAATTTTAGAAGCTGGGGAAAGGGATAAGATCATATAGGATCCGCGTGGGGGAAGGGAGGTGGATACGGTAAGCGAGGCGGAGGGCGTGGAGTTCTAGGATCTGGGGGGCATTTATAGTAGGAGGGCGGATATCCTGTAACCGTCCACCGAACTTTTCAGACTCATCTTGGGGTTTGAAAGCTCTTCAATTACCGTGTTTGCTTACAAATAAATTTGCTTTACAGGTTTTGTCCGCCTTGAGCAAACACAAATGTTTTTTAATTTTTCCCAGACATGTTTCGCTGGCGTTGCAGCATCATCAGTGGGATGTTTATTATCTTAATACCATATGTTGCTATGTTTGTGGTTTTTCCACTCACAAAATGTCTCTGATAGGTTTTGACAGTTTGTCATTTTGGTGGATATCCGCTGTTTTACGTGTTGCGGACAGGCACTGTGTCACTTTCACTTTCACTTTCACTTTTATGTTAACATAAACATTGAGTGAAAGTGAAAGTGACACAGTGCCTGTCCGCAACACGTAAAACAGCGGATATCCACCAAAATGACAAACTGTCAAAACCTATCAGAGACATTTTGTGAGTGGAAAAACCACAAACATAGCAACATATGGTATTAAGATAATAAACATCCCACTGATGATGCTGCAACGCCAGCGAAACATGTCTGGGAAAAATTAAAAAACATTTGTGTTTGCTCAAGGCGGACAAAACCTGTAAAGCAAATTTTCAGACTCACCTTGTACTCTTGATTAAATGATATCATACAATGAAGAAATCAAACGCGTAGCCAAAAGGAGTATTACGAAAGGACAATTTCGCCTAAGCTGATCCCTTATACGAATTCCACATCGATGATTCAGATGTGTTTGGAGCCACGAATGGCACATATATCAGTACACTAACTGTGGCCTCCTGGCGGTCAAGCGAGCAAACACTTCTTCTCGACCATGGTTCACCTTGGTGAAAGTAAACTTCACGCTTCTATCATCCGAATGAGACTAGGACAGAAGTACTGAAAGACTGCAAGGGTAACGAAATAGACCGAGAAGACATTTATTGATAATCCGCAGCTAGACCTTTCTTGGAACGCTCCATGCCATAATGCGACAATCTCTTTAGTTTGTTTTTACGCCCGATATAAAATGCGGAACTATATATAATAATAAAGATTATACATGAAACAAACATTCATTTCTCCCTTTTCCCCATACATATATCTTTTACGGGCCGATGAGCTTAAACCCCCGCCGGCCGCGGTGGCCGACGGGACTGAGGCGCTCCAGTCACGGTCTGCACGGCCACTACGGTCGGGGGTTTGAATCCCCCCTCGGGCATGGATATTTGTGCCGTCCTTAGTCTTAGGTAGTTCATAAGGGATATGTGACAAAAGCACCCAGTGACAATTGCACCCAACCCCAAATCTGCGACATTTGCAGCCAGTCTGACCTGTTTACTACGTCACGACCTACCTGCAGCCCTTACCCTCCCTAAGCCGTCCCTGTTTTCGCGGTAATGCCACGCCGCCCAGTCCTCGCTCACCGGAAACGCTCTCTCGACACAGTCTACCTGCAGTCCCGATGTCCTTGTCCACCTCAGCGGATGACTGCTGTCAGTACGATTATGAAGATCGTAGTAACGTAACCACACATTCGAAAATTATCACTTTTTCGGAAATAAAACCCAAATATTTGTTTCTTCCTTTGTTTTCTAAACGTAACATACAATACTGTAGAACATCCTTTTCATATACAGTAAAAAGGCTTAGAACCAGAATTTAACGGTGTTGATAGTTTTCGACTTCTATCTCCGGTACATAGGCATATATCGATGTTCAAACCATCGCTGTTTACATCGATGTTTTGGGGCAAAACGTCGATGTTTTCAAAACGTAGATTTATCAAATGTTCAAATGTTTGTTAGCTTATGGGACTTAACTACGGGGTTATCAGTCCCTAAACTTACAAACTACTTATCAACTAGCTTATCCTAAGGACAGCACAAATATCCATGCCCGAGGGGGGATTCGAACCCCCGACCGTAGTGGCCGTGCATACCGTGACTGGAGCGCCTCAGTTCCCTCGGCCACCGCGGCCGGCGTAGATTTATCGTTTGCATCCCTAGTCATCAGTCTTGTGACTGCTTTGATGTGACCTGCCACCAAATCCTTAGCCAACCGTTTCATTTCAGAGTACCATTGCAACCTACATCCTCAATTATTTGCTTGATGTTTCCATTCTGTTTTTCCCCTAGTGATGTAAAATGCCTCGACATTTGCACGTTGGGGCAAATGCCTAGAATGAATGCTTGGGCAAATGCCCAAAATTCATAAATACCCAGGCATTTATGGCTTTAAAACATAAACTTAAAAGCAGTACCTCCAAAAAAGTACGTGATATTTTGTACAACTCCATAAACTACATATCAAATGCTTCAATTCTTTTCTGTTCTTACTGCAAACTTATGTTCTGCGAAATTTCTGCCTAAAGTCCAGGGCGATGTTTGACAGCAGTAGATTTCTCTTTCCCGTGAATGCCCTCATTGCTTGTGCTAATCTACTTTTTATGTCCCTCTTGCTTCTTCCGTCGTGAGTTAGTTTACTGCAAAGGTAGCAGAATTCCTTGTCTTGGTGTACATTGTGATCAAATTCAAATGTTTGTAGAGCTTATGAGACTTAACTAAGGGGTCATCAGGCCCTAAACTTACAAACTACTTATGAACTAGCTTATACTAAAGACGACACAAACATCCATGCCCGAGGGGGCATTCGAACCCCCGACCGCAGCGGCCGTGAAGACCGTGACTGGCACGCTGCAGATCACTAGGCCACTACGACCGGCTACAGCACTACATTGTGATCACCAATTCGGATGTTATTTTCTCGCTACTTTTATTTCTGTTACTTCTTATGACTTTCATCGTTCCTTGGTTTATCTTCAGTCCATGGTCTGTGCTCATTAGTGTTTTCATTCTATTCAACAGACCCTGTAATTTTCCTTCACTTTCACAGATGATAGCAATGTCATCAGCAAATCTTATCACTGATATCCTTTTACCCAGAACTTTTATCAGAGCCTTGAACATCTTCTTTATTTTCTACATTAAGTCTCTTCATTGTGCAAGTTGAACAGTGATGGGCCGGCCGCGGTGGCCGATGGGACTGAGGCGCTTCAGTCACGGTCTGCACGGCCACTACGGTCGGGGGTTCGAATCCCCCCTCGGGCATGGATATTTATGCCGTCCTAGTTCGTAAGTAGTTCATAAGTAGTTTGTAAGTTTAGGGACTGATGACCCCGTAGTTAAGTCCCATTAGCTTTACAAACATTTGAACTTTTTTTTTTTGAACAGTGATGGCGACAGTCCACACCTTTTCTTACCCCCTTTTTAATCTGAGCATTTCGTTCTTGACTTTCGACGCTTATTGTATCGACTTCGTTCTTATACAAACTATGTATTTTCCGCCTTTCCCTACAAGCTTACTCCTATTTTTCTCAGAATTGCGATCATCATCCAGCACCTTACATTATCGAAGACTTTTTGCAGGTCAGAAATCTTATTAATATGTCTTGGTTGTTCTTTAGGCTCGCTTCCATTATAAATTGCAGCAATGCTATTGCCGTCAAGTACGGCCTTGTGTCAATGCGACCTCACAGCCCTCGGCTCTTCTACCTGCCGAGCAGAGACCGGACGGGGAGATTAGCAGACCGCCCCTCGACCAGAACTGGGTGCTAATGTCACTGGGTGCTTTTGTCAGGACACCGTTCATAAGTAGTTTGTAAGTTTAGGGACTGATGACCCCGTAGTTAAGTCCCATAAGCTATACAAACATTTGAACATTTTTTGCTTAAACCCGTGTCACCTATCGCGTGTTGGTTGATTATGATAGATAAGCTATATTTCAGTAGTGTGCTATGAGATCAAATCACACGTCAAAATGCACTCGTTTTGAAGAATACAGTCACGAAATTAAAAAATAATGATTGTAATAATATCACAGATCGATCACTTGATGTAATGCGCGAAACGTCAAATCAATTTTTTAAAGAGATGTATTGAAAGAAATTTCTTTTTTACTGCTTTATTTATTTATTCTTATATTTCCTTATTCGTTTGATTATCCTTACAGAGAAAGAGCTGAAGACATTGTAGCACGCATAGACCAAAAATATGGTCTGTGGCATCACGTTTCGCTGTATGTAACCTCCTTGCTATAGAGTCGCAAACGTCATCGCTGGCCTTTAGTCCGAATTTTTTTATAATTTGACGACTTTCAACCAGCATCTTATAGCTATCGGCATGGAACTGCTATGGTGTACAACGGGAAACTTGGGACAAAAATTACACACAGACCATTCGTTTGCGTTCCGTAGTTTTCGCTGCAGAGCGAAATATTAACACACACACACACACATAGAATTTTATATACACCAATAACTCTCCATCCCAATATACTCTACCCTTTTATCATTATCAACCCTCAAGCAACAATGCAACCAATAAAACCATTTTCAAAGAGTAATATAATTTTCAAAGAGTAATTATTGTTCATCATTTCGCGTTATATTCCTCAAATTACTAAATGTCTATCAGACTGCTATAAAACCGTGGCTAAAACCTTCCTCAGGTATAAATTAGTAATTGTACAAATATTTAAGTCTCTGCGTCTTATCGTTCGGACGTGTTAAGCGTACACCAAACGGACATTCACATTAATATGAATAGATAAATAGCTATCCGATCGCCATAAAATCGTGCCTAAAGCCTTCCCCGGGTAGACATTAGTAACTGTACAATTTTAGCTCTTTATGTCTTGTGGTTCAGCGCTAAAAAAAAAAAAAAAAACGACTCAGCGTTTACCGATATATCTCTTCCGCCATGATTACTCAGTGATACAAATCGCTGCTTCGTGAGTTATACTTCTTGAGCAGCTCGTGACCATGTCGTAAATTACAGGTAAACGTTAGCAAAACTCAAGAGCTATATTATTAAATATCTTAAGTCAACAGTTTCCAGAGATACTTTGTGGTATTAGTTGTACACAGCGGTGTCTGGAAAGTTGCAGTTGCAGCCAGAATGCTACAATTCGATTCCATTATAATTTTTTAAACAATAGCTTCATTAAACTAAATAAAAATGAAAGAAAAATATAATGTATTTCGATGGAATACCTCAGTTTAGTTTTCATGAAACTTCCTACTATCGGAAATCTCCTATCTAACAACATATGAATATTTATTATATTGGTGTGGTGTCTGTTCTTTCGGACATGTCCGAAAGAAGAGACAATACATCTGCTATGCAGCCATATTGCATTCGCAAATTATTGATAAAGGAGAGGAGATATATATATATATTATTTACGCCCACGTCTGAAGCGTTTGCGAACGTTTGTTTACTTTAGGTTAGGGTAAATGTGATGGTTTCACTAGCTTATTTTGTTCTTAGGTTAGTACATAATTCTTAAAGGTATAATGGGTGTTAGGGAGCCAACACCTGAAGTGGCAGAGATAGGTAAAAAAATAAAAAATAATAAAGAATAGCGTAGTGGATAACACCAAGTGGTTAAGGCGACCGCTAGCCCGAATCGGGAGACCCGCGTTCGATTCCCGGCCCGGCTCTCATTTTCGCTTGTTGCTATTGTTTCATTTCAATGCCCTAAAGCAGCCACTGTCAGTCTTTTCCTTCCTAATCCCTCTTCCTTCCTCTCCTTTATCAATAATTTGCAAATGCAATATGGCTGCATGCAGATGCATGTCCGAAAGAACAGACACCACACCAATATCATAAATATTCATATGTTGTTAGATAGGAGATTTCCGATAGTAGGAAGTTTCATGAAAACTAAACTGAGGTATTCCATCGAAATACATTATATTTTTCTTTCATTTTTATTTAGTTTAATGAAGCTATTGTTTAAAAAATTATAATGGAATCGAATTGTAGCATTCTGGCTATTAACTGCAACTTCCCAGACACCGCTGTGTACAACTAATACCACAAAGTATCTCTGGAAACTGTGACTTAAGATATTTCATAATATAGCCCTTGAGTTTTGCTAACGTTTACCTATAATTTACGACAGGGTCGTGAGCTGCTCAAGAAGTATAACTCACGAAGCAGCGATTTGTATCACTGAGTAATCATGGCGGAAGAGATATATCGGTAAACGCTGTGTCGTTTTTTAACGCTGCAGGGAATGGTGAAGAGTTACAAGAGAATCTGTTTCACCGAAAAAGGCCGACATGTGGCGCTATATAGCAATATCCGCCACGTGTCGCTTGTTGGGGGAGGGGGAGGGGGAGGGGGAGGGGGGGGATGGAACGTGCTCTCTGCCGCTGCCACTGCTCTCTGGCTGAACAAACATGTGGCCGCCGCGTGCCACGCCTCTGCCGGAGATTCCTGATACCTGCTGCAAATACATGGCAAATAAATATTTTACCTGCAGTTCAGTCACGAGAATTTAATTTTGTAAATCCGAGAGTAAAAATAAACTTTTGTTGTCTGCTGATACTGCTTTGGTGTACAGGGAGGAAGGATGAAAGATTAGAGTTTCACGTCCCATCGACATCGTGGTCATTGGAGACATAACACACGGGCGGACAGTTTTGTAGGAAGGAAGGAGGAAGCTTAGGGTTGAACGTCCCGTCGACAGCTTGGTCATTAGAGACGGAGCTAGCGCTCGGAGTTTTTGGGTAAGAATTGGGAAGGAAATCGGCCGTGCCCTTTGAAAGGAACCATCCCGGCATTTGCGTGGAGTGATTTAGGAAAATCACGGCAAACCTAAATCCGGATGGCCGGAGGTGGATTTGAACCACCATCCTCCCGAATGCGAGTAGACAGTTTGGTCAGGATATGGAAGGAAAGCGGCCGTGCCCTTTGAAAGAAACCGTCCGCTTCTGCCTGGAGTTAATGAGGGAAATCACGGAAACCCACCATCTGCTTGGCCGGAGGCGGGTTTGAAGCGCTATTCTCCCGAATACGAGTCCAGCGTGCTAACCAATGCGCCACCTCGCTCGTTATGGGAAGATGCAATCGTTGAGTGACTATTGTACGATGTACGATACATGATCACTTAACCTTTTCATTCCCACATTGTGAAATCAGCTTTGGAAAAATTAAAATTCAGTATTTTCTGTATTAATACAGTGCAGTAAACATTAAAGTATGTGTTTTAAAATTTTTGCTCGAACTATTGATTTTTTTTTTTTTTTTTTTTTTTTTTTTTTTTTATGTCATGTATTTCATGCAGAACACAGACATTTGTATCGAGGTATTTATAACTTGGGCGTTATTTTGTTGATACTTAACACTGCCAGATCAATAATTCTAGCATAATCTTCGCCACAGCACCAAAGACAACACAATTCACTTCTGTAGTAAAATAAAAAAATAAAAAAAACGACACTCACGGCCGCGCGTAAGTAGCCGAGCGGTCTGGAGCGCTACGTTACGGATCGCACGGTCTTCCGCGTCGGAGGTTCGAATCCTTCATCGGGCATGGATGTGTGTGGTTGTCCTTAGGTTAGTTTAACGTAGTTTAAGTAATTTGTAAGTCAAGGGACTGATGACCAACGTAGTTTGGTCCCATAGAATTACAAACATTTGATCAAATCACACACACGCTCACAATCTCAGCCAAGTACAGATGACAACGCAATACTACCTCCAAGAAGGACAGATTAATGCCTCAGAAGTGGCGGCTATACGCCGTACCAAGCGGCAAAATATCGTACTAGAAGTATGTTGTTCATCAACAAAAATGCAACTTTAAGGATTGATACACAAAATACGCTATAAATCAATTTTCGATACGTGTCCCGGAACAACACTGGGAATGAAAGGGTTAACAAAATTTCTAGTTAGTGTTGTGAATGACAGATGTAAGTGATGCACATGAGTCGAGGGGAAAATCCGATAATATTGGAGTACAGTGTTAGTGATGTGCTGCTTAAAAGAGTGGTGTTCATTAAATATCTTGACGTAACGTTGCTGAGCGATGTGAAATGTAACGAACACGTAAGGACAGTTGTGGAAAAGGCGGATGGTCTACTTAGATTTAGTCAGACAATTTTGTGCTCATGTGGTTCATCTGCAAAGGAGAACGCGTATAAAATTTTTGTGCGACCCATTCTTGAGTATTGCTAAAATGTTTAGCATACCCACCAGATCAAATGTTCAAATGTTTGTATAGCTTATGGGACTTAACTACGGGGTCATCAGTCCCTAAACTTACAAACTACTTATGAACTAACTAAGACTAAGGACGGCACAAATATCCATGCCCGAGGGGGGATTCGAACTCCCGACCGTAGTGGCCGTGTAGACCGTGACTGGAGCGCCTCAGTCCCCTCGGCCACCGCGGCCGGCCCCACCAGATCGTTTCAGAGGAAGATATAGAAGCAATTAATAGGCAGGTTGCTAGATATGTTAGTGATCGATTCGATAAGCATGTGATTGGTTTCGGGAACTCAAATTGGAATACCTGGAGGGAAGTCGACTTTTTTCCGAGGAACTCTGAGGAAGAAATTCAGAGGGACGACATATGAAGTCGATTGTAGAATTATTCTACTGCCGCCAACTTCAGCACAAGGACTAGCGGTAAGAAACCTGATGGCACTATTTATGAGGGAATAATTTAGTCAGTCCTTACTTGAGAGCGTAAACATACATTTGTGTAACAAGTTAATGCGGTGTGTAAATATCGAGTGGTTGCGTCGACAGATCATCATGTGAATGACCCCCATACAGACGTCGCGGTATTTGAACGCAACCATCCAGATGGAAGCCTAAGAAAATAGCTTGAAGAACTAGATAAAATCGTTTAAATATACTTCAGCTCCAGGAGAACCACTGTTAAACCCTATACAGTTTTTGGCGAAGGGCCTGTAGGCACACTCCACTCGGATGGGGAACTAGTCTGTCCTTATTTATTCATTCTGTGCCTACATTTTAACTTGATCGTTTATACGAAAAATCTCAAAAATTTAAACGCTGTCATTTCAACTGAATACCTGAAGGAATTATATAAGGTAAAGAGACCATAAAACTAGTAGATAAGATTTATTTGGGTAGCAAAATAACTACTGTTGGCCGAAATAAGGATGAAAATGCAGAATGGCTGTGGGTCGAAAAGCATTTCTGAAGAAAATTGTTGATATCCAATATTAATTTTACTACTAGAATGTCCTTCCTGCAAGAATTTGTCTGGAGTGTAGCATTGTACCGGAGGGAAGCGTGGACAATTAGGAGTTCAGACGAAAAGATGACAGAAGCTTTTGAAATGTGATGCTATAACGAATGATCAAGATTAGATGGGTAGATCGCTTAACTACGGACGAGGCACTGAACAGAATTGGGGATAAGAGAAGTTTCACATATCTTGCCTAAATGAGGAGATCGATTACTGGGACACATACTGAGACATCAAGCAATCGTTAATTTAGCATTGGAGGGAAGTGTGTGCGTAAAATCGACCGAGGGACGAATACAGAAAGCAAGTTCAAAAGGATGTAGGTTGCCGTTCTTATTCAGAAATGAAGAGGTTTGCACATGATAGGGAAATGTGGAGAGCTGCATCAAAAAACGTTCAAATGTTTGTAGAGTCTATGGGACTTAACTACGGGGTCATCAGTCCCTAAACTTACAAACTACTTATGAACTACTTACAACTAAGGACGGCACAAATATCCCCGACCGTAGTGGCAGTGCGGACCGTGGCTGGAGCGCCTCAATCCCCTCGGCCATCGCGGCCGGCAGAGCTGCATCAAACCAGTCTTTGGACTAGAGACCACAACAACAAAACAAGCCGTTACAGTTACGAACAAATTACACTCAAACCACTTAGCAGATACGGGAAAGCCGCGCAGGTTAAGGCGCTATGTTCCGGATTGTGCGGCCGCTGCCGTCGGAGGTTCGAGTCCTCCCCGGGGCATGAGTGGTTGTGTTGTCCTTAACGTAAATTAGTTTAAGTAGTTTTTAAACCTAGGGACTGATCACCATAGCAGTTTGGTACAATGGGTTTACAAACATTTGGAAATTTGAAAAAAAAAAAAAAAATCGGTCGGGAATTCGTTTCGCGTTGTCTTTTAACTTTCTACTCAGAATGCGAAAATATTTTGGGCCACAAATGTCTATGGAGAAGTGCCTTCACCACGCACAATTGGGGACTAGACACATAAACGTAGACGCAGAAAAAGTTGAAGAACGAGTAGTCATGATGGTTAAAGCAGAAACCAGAGTCACAAGCATTTTGGATCTCCATCAAATTGATCACTAACCTGTGGACCGACATTTCACAAGTTCATCCCTCTGCCTTTTGTCACCAGATAACTTAAGGCTTGGTGAGCACGGCTTTTTCCTGTAAGATGGTGTAAGAAAGGGTAGGGTATTTAATTAAATTTGTCGACAACAGCCAGCCAGTTGCATTAATTTGCTACTTTATTAAAAACCTTGAGCAGGTTTTGGCAGAATTAATTTTCTCTTCTTCAGAAGGTATCGGACAAGTAAATCACATAAGAGTTGTGATAAAATAAGACAGAGCCAAATGTTCCAAACAAACGCAGCTAATTACTCCATATCAGCAAGTTAAAAGGTAACATGTTATAACTGACACGTCAAAATTTAAAAAACTGTGGAGTAGTGACACATACAGAGCGAGTGAGCTTCGATTACTGTCAAATATGTTAACCGAAAAAAGGTGGTAGAATGGTTAAGTCATTGAATTTACATTCATAAAGAGCGGATATCAAACCCCGTCCGATCATTCAGATTTTATGTTATCCGTAGTTTCCATAAATTACTTGCGTATTTCACACTGTTTGTCTTAAAATTGCAACATTATGAATGCGACACACAGAAAATGTCAAACTAAAGTGAAAAGTATAACATGTTTGGGTAAGAAAGTGGTTATTTTTTTAGTTCAACAGTAAAAAATGAGTTGGAGAAACGATGTCTGTGTGCTATCTAAGGAAAGATTACATGTCAGGTTTCTCGATCAGGTAGCGTGTTTGTATGCCATTTGTTTGTAATACGAGGCATGCCTCGTGTAAGGACAAACATCTGCTAGCACGTGTCGGGATTCAGTAGTACTCTATGGATACTGGTTTATCACACCATGACATTGTTAGTCGCGGTGTCTAGGGCCCACGAATCTCTTACAAACATGAAATGCAATGTGTACGCACGCATATCTGAAAGTCATTACTTTAGTTAAAAGCACGGACATTTCACATTGTATTTCAAGCCATCTCCTGTGACGATAAATACACTGAGGCGACGAAATTCATGGACTACTCCAAAGAAGGTGTGGGACCTCTTTTTGCTCGTCGAACTGCAGTAACTCAATGTGGCATGGACTCTCAAAATCGCTAGAAGCCCCTGCACGAATATTGATCCACGGTGCCTCTATAGGCTATAGCCGTCCATAATTCAGTAAGTGTAGGAGTCTTTTCACTTTCTTTTTCACGAAATGACCTGTCGATTGTGCCCATTAAATGTTGGATGGTATTCATGTCGGGCGATCTGGGTAGCCAAGTAATTCGCTGGAATTTTCCAGTTTATTGTTAAAACCAATAACGAACAATTGTGGCACGGTGACATGGCACGCTGTTAGGGAATGCGACGTAGATGAATAGCAGCAGATATCCTCAAGGTAACCGAACGTAACCATTTCCAGTCAATGACCGAATCTGTTGGATCAGAAGACGGAGTCCATTCCCTGTAAAAATAGCCCACGCTATTATGAAGCCACCACCAGCTTGTAGAGTGCGTTGTAGACAACTTGGATCATTGGCTTCGTCGAGTCTGCGCCAAACTCGAACCCTATTATCAGCTCCTAGCAACTGAAATCGGGAGTCATCCGACTAATCTTCTTTGGGTTGTACGGTTGTTCCAGGAAACGATTCTCTTATATCAGTGATTGAAAATTTGCACGAAACTGCGGAACGCAGAAGATTCTATGTCCTTGTCTAACATGAATTCTTGTTAAAGTCTTTCCTGGGGTTCCTTCTAACAATATGTGACTAGGAATGCTTTCCTGAACTCTTGGGCCGTGCGGGAATAGCCGTGTAGTCTGGAGCGCTACGTTACGGATTGGGCGGCCTTCCTCGTCGGACGTTCGAGTCCTCCCTCGGGCATAGTTGTATGTGTTGTCCTTAGGTTAGTTTAACTTAGTTTACGGAGTTTTGTAAGTCTAGGGTCTGGTGTCCACAGTAGTTTGCTCCCATAGAATTACAAATATTTGAACATTTGAACTCTTGGTAAAATCAGCAGTTTTCCGCTACGCTTTGCGTGTCTCCTGCAACTGTTACCCCGTATGGTCGGCAAACGCGTCGGGCGAACGAATGTTTTGCAGGTGCAGTGGGTGGACTGACCGAGCGCCTTGCTGCAGAGTGCGCGGTCGCTTCCCCCACGCCCCCGTCCCCCGTCGGAGGTTCGAGTCCTCCCTCAGATAGGGTGGGTGGGTTTGTTGTCCTTAGGTTAGTCGAAGTAGTTTGTAAACTTAGGGACTGTTAACTTCAGTAGTTAAGTCCCATTAATTTTACAAAAGTTTGATCATTTGATTTTGAAGTGTTTTGTAACTTACTTCCTTTGTTGCCGGATTACATTTCCTGAGGATTCTTCTAATGAACCTCAGTCTGGTATCTGCCTTATCCAGGATTCATGTTATATAGTCATTCCATTTCAAATCGCTGCTTATGCCCACTCGCAGAAATAACAGCTTTCAGTGTTTATCCAGCTATTGCGTAGTTACATAATAAAATATCTGCCTTTATGTGAACGCAGCACTTTGATTTTGATTATGGTGAGTCAACTGCCATTCCCCGCTCCATGCGTCGATACGCCGCAGATCCTCCTGCATTTCGCTACACTTTTTACTGTTCTGACTTCTCGATACATTACAGCATCATCGGCGAGAAAGCCTCATTGAACTCCCTCAGGGCACGCCAGAAATCTCTTTCACGTCTGAAGATGTCTCCGTTGAATGACATGCTGCGTTCTGTTAACTAGAAACTCTGCAATCCAGTCACAGTTGGTTTGATATTCCATAAGCTCGGATTTTCTTCACCAGGTGACGGTACGGAACCGTATCGAATGCCTTGGGGAAGTCAAGAAACACGGCATCTACCTGGGAGCCCGTATCCACTGCACACTGTGTCCTGTGGACGAATCGCGCCGTCTGGAATTCACGTGATGAAGACAACTTCTATCCTGTGGTGCTACGTGCAGTTCGTGCAGCTGAGAACTGTGGATCGTAAGCAATTTGTTAGAGACCTAACACTCTGTAGCAACAATAAAATACCGTCTATTCCACTGCCTATGTTGTCATATATTGATTACTAGCTTAAACCCGCGGCTCCGCTCGCGTTTTCGTTTATTATGAAATATAAACTAACTTTCAGTAGTGTGCTGTGAGACTAGTTTTGAAGGATGAAATGAAATAAAATACCTTCTTTAGAAACAAACGTATTTAATCAACATTCAAATTAAAAAATGAAATTATGTGAAGTGCTTATTGATTTACAATAAATAATACATACATTATTCCTTATAGACTGTGTTGCAATATCTCAACACGTATGGTGAGAGTAATGTCCAAATTCATTTTAATTTCATTTTAGGGCATTCTGGTAAACTACGTTATTTGTAATAAAATAAATTTCCCTTTTACAGCCTTATTTATTTATTCTTATTTCCTTATTCGTATGCTTATCCTTACAGAGAAAGAGCTGAAGACATTGTAGCACGCATAGACCAAAGATATGGTCTGTGGCATCACGTTTCGCTGTATGTAACCTCCTTGGTATAGAGTAGCGAACGTCATCGCTGGCCTTTAGTCCGAATTTTTTTATAATTTGACGACTTTCAACCAGCATCTTATAGCTATCGGCATGGAACTGCTATGGTGTACAACGGGAAACTTGGGACAACAATTACACACAGACCATTCGTTTGCGTTCTGTAGTTTTCTCTGCAGAGCGAAATATTAGCACACACACACGTAGAATTTTATATGCACCGATAACTTTCCATCCCAATATACTCCACCCTTTTATCATTATCAACCCTCAAGCAACAATGAAACCAATAAAACCATTTTCAAAGAGTAAATGCAATTTTCAAAGAGTAATTATTGTTCCGCATTTCGCGTTATATTCTTCAAATTACTAAAAATCTATCAGATCGCTATAAAACCGTACCTAAAACCTTCCTCTGGTATAAATTAGTAACTGGACAAATATTTAAGTATCTGCGTTTTGTCGTTCGGACGTGATAAGCGTACACCGAACAGACATTCACATTTATAGATATAGAAGAAGAAGATTACTGTCGCCATTACTGAGTGGCTGTGTGAAGCCAAAGGGACGCACTCCGTGCTCAGAAATAGACACCATCAAAGATATCAGACTAAAATGGACCCATACAGCTTACGGGATGTAGGCGGTAAAGAAATCTCCTTGTGGACTAGAGATGTTCTCAGCCACCGTCCCAGGATAGACGGTTTTCTTTCCGAGAATAGCAAGGTAACTTCATACTGCGTCTAGACGCTGTAGTACTTGGTTGCCAACAGGCACAACTTAATGTACATAGCAAAGTTGATACCAGTCCCTGGGAATAGCAACGTCTGTGGTTTCACGAGGCTGGAGTGAGAGGGTAAAGGAGGAAAACTGCTAGTTAGCAGCTCCTCGCTCTGGAGAGCGCGTGCCGGCCGCGGTGGCATAGGGGACTGCGGCGCGCCAGTCACGGTGTCCACGGCCACTACGGTCGGAGGTTCGAATCCCCCCCTCGGGCATGGATATTTGTGCTGTCCTTAGTGTTAGCTAGTTCATAAGTAGTTTGTAAGTTTAGGGACTGATGACCCCGTAGTTAAGTCCCATAAGCTATACAAACATTTGAAACATTTGGAGAACGCGTAAGGCGTGGCTAATCGACGTAAAACATTGTTGTTGCTGACCATACTGGGTAGCACCGTGACGTTTGCCTTTCATCTGAACAAAGTTGCTAGGAAGTAGGGAGTTTGTTAGTGCAAAAACAAGTCACATCCTCACCCAGGGAATGGCAACGGAGACAGGGCTGAAACGTGGTTCTCTAGAGGACTCGGGGAGGTAGCAAGCCACAAATTAGATTGTTTGAACATAGCCGTGGCCAACAGGAAATTGTTAGGTACCAGAAAGTGGGGAAAGACAGTGCAGCCGCGGTGGAGTAGTAGAGCGATCTAAGAAGGCGCCTCGTTGCGGAGCGCGCGGTTGCTCGCCGTCGGAGGTTAGAGTCCTCCCTCGGGCATGTCTGTGTGTGTTGTCCTTAGGTTAGTTTACCTTAATGTAAGTAGTTTGTAAGCTACAGACTGATGACCACGCAGTTTGGCCCGATAGATATTAAAAAAAGACAGTGCACTTACACTGACCGTTAAAACCACCGGTTTTTCTTTCGAGCAAGGAGTCTTCAGTCAGACGAGTTGGGCGCCGGTTCCGTGTCGTTCGCCACCAGCCTCGGGTAAGCTTCACGACAGTGTTTCAAATGTTCAAATGTTTGTAGAACTTATGGGACTTAACTACGGGGTCATCAGTCCCTAAACTTACAAACTACTTACGAACTAGCTGATACTAAGGACGGCACAAATATCCATGCCCGAGGGGGGATTCGAACCCCCGACCGTAGTGGCCGTGCGGACTGTGACTGACGCGCCGCAGAACGCTCGGCCACCGCGGCCAGCAGGAATCTATGTGTAACGGTGTTTCTTGAGGTACACGAAAAAGATAGAAATCGCTCGGAACAAGATCAGGACTGTATGTTGGATGATCAAATTGCTCCCAGCCCAACCTCTGCAAAACAATTGCTGTGCGCCGGGCGGTATGAGAACGAGCACTGTCACGCAGCGGCACACCTGCAGTAAGCATTCCGAGCCTCTTTTTCTGATTGGCACGTCCTTCGGCCAGCGTTTTCACAACGACGATGAGGTGAAGACGTTGGTGTTTACCAAATGAATTACAAAAGCAGTGGGGTTCCGATAATGTAGCGAAGGAAGGAGGAAGGAAGGAAGCTTGGAGTTTAACGTCCCGTCGACAGCGTGGTCATTAGAGACGGAGTATTTGGGTAAGGATGGGGAAGGAAATCGGCCGTGCTCTTTGAAAGGAACCATCCCGGCATATGCCTGGAGCGATTTAGGGAAATCACGGAAAACCTAAATCTGGATGGCCGGAGGTGGATTTGAACCACCATCCTTCCGAATGCGAGTCCAGTGCGTTACCACTGCGCCACCTCGCTCGGTGATAATGTAGTGACCATGTAGTGTTATGCAATAACAACTTGACTTACCCGAAGCTATGGCATGAAAAGTCAAATGAAGCTTGGAAGCGGGACAGACACAGATGGAGATGGCTGCAGCTAATTTCCAGGACATGGACGCGATTTCATACAACAGGAACTGTTTAAAGAAGGTAAGATCAAGGTCGTCCACGTGTAACATCAGCAAGAAATGACGGTTATTTCCCGTTAACAGCCATCGAGGCAGGAGGCTGAATGCAACTCAGCTGCAGTGCACTCTCAGGCCAGTAATAGGACGCGCAATATCAACACAAACAGCCCGAAATCGCCTGCGGGAATGTGACCTCTACGTACGAAGCCCAATCGTGTGTGTCTCATTAAAATCACGATAACGTTTAGCCAGCAGAAACTGGACGGCGGAACATCAGGACTGAAGTGGTAACGAATGGCGCCGGGTTCTGTTCACAGATGAATCAAGATTTTTATGTTCAGCCGGTCAATCCTCGTTCCCTCATCTGGAGAGGACGTGTAACTAAGAACAGTGCTGCTTATGTGCAGGAAACATCACCATATCATGGTGGTGGACGAATGGTGTGGGCAGCAGTCAGTATTGGCGGCGTACAGACCTCTACGTCGTTCAGAATGGCGCTTTGACTGCTCGGAGGTATAGAGACGAGATCCTTCGTTCTTTTGTTGTTCACTACGCTGCTGCCATAGATGGGTTCCTTCTGGTGGACGATAATTCTCGTCCCGACAGAGGTGCAGTGTTGGACATCCTTGAAAACTGAACGAATGGAGTAGCCACCTTCTTCACCGGATTTAAAACCGACTGAGCATTTCCGGGATGCACTTGTCAAACGCATTGCAGCCAGACCAGCACCTCCTACTGCAAAGCTGGATATTGCATTGACTGAAGACCTGCTACTATCCATGCTACGCAGGTGTGCAACTGTACTGGCCGTCCGAGGTGATCACACAGCATATTACAGGGCAACGAGAATGACTTTTTCATTAATATAGTAGCCCCATGGTGCCTCGCTCTTAATAAACGCCATATAAACCTCAAGCAAAGAGTTGAGGCAGCAAAAAATCATACTGTATCACACACAAATTACAATTGTAATATATATCTGAATAAAATACGTTACTATATGTGTATTGTGTATGTATATTGTGCCGCTGGAGTAGATGATCCGTCTGAACTGCTATTATCGTTAGGAGAGCCAGTCATGAACAAATTGTTCCACCTGGTATGCAAGTTCTATGAGACGAGGGAAATACCCTCAGTCTTCAAGAACATAGTGATTCCAATTCCTAAGAAAGCAAGTGCAGACAAATGTGAAAATTACAGAACTATCAGTTTAATAAGTCATGATTGCAAAATACTAACACGAATTATTTACAGACGAATGGAAAAACTGGTGGAATCAGACCTTGGGGAAGATCAATTTGGATTTAGGAAAACTGTAAGAACTCGCGAGCCAATACTCACATTACGATTTATCTTAGAAGATAGATTAAGGAAAGGGAAACGTTTTTAGCAATTGTGGATCTAGAGAAAGCTTTTGTTCAAATGTTCAAATGTTTGTAGAGTCTATGGGACTTAACTACGGGGTCATCAGTCCCTAAACTTACAAACTACTTATGAACTACTTACAACTAAGGACGGCACAAATATCCATGCCCGAGGGGGGATTCGAACCCCCGACCGTAGTGGCCGTGCAGACCGTGACTGGAGCGCCTCAGTCTCCTCGGCCACCGCGGCCGGCAAAAGCTTTTGACAATGATGGCTGGGATACACATTTTCAGACTCTAAAGGTACCAGGGGTAAAATATAGGGAACGAAGAGTTATATTGAACGTGTACAAAAACCAGACAGCAGTTATTAGAGTTGATGGTCATGCTTGGGAAGGGAATAAGACAGGGTTGTAGCCTTTCCCCAATGTTGTTCAATCTGTACATTGAGCAAGCTGTGAAGAAATGCAAAGTGAAATTTGGAGAGGGAATTAGTCCAGGGGGAGGGAATAAAAACCTTGCTGATTGCTGACTACATACTAATTCTGTTAGAGACAGCAAAGAATCTGGAAGAGAAATTAAACGGAATGGGCGCTGTCTTGAAAGGAAGGTATATGATGAACATTAACAAGAGTAAAACAAATGTAATGGAATGCAGTGTCAGAAAATCAGGCGATGCTGAAGGAATTACATTAGGTAATGTGACAATAAAAGTAGTAGATAAGTTTTGTTATTTAGGTAGCAAGATAACTTCTGATGGCCGAAGTAAAGAAGATATTAAATGCGGAATGGCCACGGGAAGATTAGATTAGATTAATACTTGTTCCATAGATCATGAATACGACACTTCGTAATGATGTGGAACGTGTCAGTTAAATGAAATGTGTCAATACGTAATATTACTTGACACTCAATTTTTGAATATTTTATTTTATATATTTTTTTAAATTTTTTTCCCTAAAGTACTAACTTTTATCTAGAAATTCATCTAATGTGTAGAATGAATTGCCATTCAGAAATTCTCTTAATTTATTTTTAAATGCTAGTTGGCTATCTGTCAGAATTTTGATACTACTTGGTAAGTGACCAAAGACTTTTGTGGCAGAATAGTTAACCCCTTTCTGTGACAGAGCTAAATTTAACCTTGAATAGTGTATGTCACCCTTTCTCCTAGTGTTGTAGCTATGCACACTGCTGTTACATTTGAATTCATTTGGATTGTTAATAACAAATTTCATAAGAGAATATATATATTGTGAAGCTACTGTGAAGATTCCTAGATCCTTAAATAAATGTCTGCAGGATGATCTTGGGTGGGCTCCAGCAATTATTCTGATGACCCGCTTTTGGGCAATGAATACTTTCTTACTAAATGATGAATTACCCCAGAATATGATGCCATAAGAAAGCAGAGAATGAAAATAGGCATAGTATGCTAGTTTACTGAGTTGTACATCACCAAAGTTTGCAATCACCCTAATAGCATAAGTAGCTGAGCTCAAACGTTTCAGCAGGTCTTCGATGTGTTTCTTCCAATTCAACCCCTCATCAATGCATAAACCCAAAAGTTTTGAATATTCTACCTTAGCTATAGATTTTTGGTTGAAGTCAATATTAATTAATGGTGTGATGCCATTTATTGTGTGAAACTGAATATACTGTGTTTTTTCAAAATTTAAAGAGAGTCCATTTACAGAGAACCACCTAATAATTCTCTGAAGTACTTCATTGACAATTTCATCAGTTAATTCCTGTGATTCGGGTGTGATAGCGATACTTGTATCATCAGCAAAGGGAACTAGCTTGGCATCTTTATGAATATAGAAAGGCAAATCATTAATATATATTAAGAACAGTAAAGGTCCCAGTACCGAACCCTGTGGCACCCCATGCTTGATGGTTCCCCAGTTTGAGGACTCAGCTGTTTTTTTATATTATGTGAATTACTTATATCAACTTTCTGAACTCTTCCAGTTAGGTATGATTTAAACCATTTGTGCACTTTCCCACTTATGCCACAATACTTAAGCTTATCTAGAAGAATTCCATGGTTAACACAATCAAAGGCCTTTGATAGATCACAAAAAATCCCAACGGGTGATTTACGGTTATCCAGAGCATTTAATATTTCGTTGGTGAAAATATATATTGCATTTTCTGTTGAAAAGCCTTTCTGGAAACCAAACTGACATTTTGATAGAACTTTATTTTTATTAATATATGAAGCTACTCTGGAATACATTACTTTTTCAAGAATTTTTGATAGAGTGGTCAGAAGTGAGATTGGGCGGTAGTTGTTGACATCCAACGTATCACCTTTTTTTTCGTTTCTGAAGAAGCGAAATTTGTTGACATCCAATATTAATTTAAATGTTAGGACATCTTTTTGGAAAGCATTTGTCTGGAATGGAGCATTGTATAGGAGTGAAACGTTGACGATAAGGAGTTCAGACAAAAAGATTATAGAAGCTTTCGAAATGTGGTGCTACAGAGAAATGATGAAGATTAGATGGGTAGATCACATAACTAATGAGGAGGTGCTCAACAGAATTGGGGAGAAAAGGAGTTTCTGGCATATCCTAACAGAGAAGGAATAGGTTGATGTGACACATTCTGAGACAGCAAGGACTCGTCAACTTAGCATTAGCAGGAAGTGTGTGGGGTAAAAATCGTAGAGGGAAACCGAGGGACGAATACAGTAAGCAGATTCGAAAGGATGTAGGATGCCGTTCGTATTCTCAGATGAGGAGTCTTGTACAGGACAGGGTAGTGCGGAGAGCTGCATCAAACCAGTTTGCGGTCTGAAGACCACAACAACAACATGTGTATCGTGTATGATATCTCACCTGATTCGCTTATCGTTTTGAGCAGTATATATATGCAAAACAAAATGTACTAAGAAACTTCCTGGCAGAATAAAATTGTGTGCCGGAACCGGGACTAGAACCTGGGACCTTTGCCTCAAATGTTCAAATGTTTGTATAGCTTATGGGACTTAACTACGGGGTCATCAGTCCCTAAACGTACAAACTACTTATGAACTAGCTAATCCTAAGGACGGCACAAATATCCATGCCCGAGGGGGGATTCGAACCCCCGACCGTAGTGGCCGTGGAGACCGTGACTTGAGCGCCTCAGTCCCCTCGGCCACCGCGGCCGGCGACCTTTGCCTTTCGCGGGCAAGCGCACTACCGACTGTGCTATCCCGACACGACTCACGATGCCGCCCCACAACTTCCGCCAATACCTCGCCTGTGGCTAAGCCATGTCTCCACCATATCCTTTCTTCCAGGAGTGCTAGTCTTGCATGGTTCGCAGGAGAGCTTCTGTGAAGTTTGGAAAGTAGGAGGCGAGGTACTGGCGGAAGTAAAGTTGTGGGGCGGCATCGTGAGTCGTGTCGAGATAGCACAGTCGGTAGTGCGCTTGCCCGCGAAAGACAAAGGTCCCAGGTTCGAGTCCCGGTTCCGGCACACAATTTTAATCTGCCAGGAAGTTTCATATCAGCGCACACTCCACTGCAGGGTGAAAGATTCATTCTGGCAAAATGTACTAGCTTGTGTATTCATGTTTACAGAACCACCGAAGATGCTTTATAAATAAAAATCGAAACGAGCGTGATGTGAAAAAATTGTACTAATAGCAGTCAACGTGAGACTGGAAATGTATTTCATTGATAAGAGTTTCCATCTGTTGTAGGAGGAAGTCCAAGTTCGGGCGATGCGCAGAGGCGGAAGGAGTGAGGGTAGCGGCTGGCGGCCTTGGCAGTGGAGGAGGAGAGGTCAGTGACCGTCTGGGAGGCCCTGTCCTTGCGGCCCCGGCCGCCTCCCAGGCGGACGACCTTCGGCCGCTTGTGGCGACCTCGAGCTGAGCCCGCGCGACCCCCAAAATTGGCCGCGACCTCACACTTCGCCCGCACCAACTCCGGACCACAACTTGGCGAGACTGCTGCCGCCGGCTGCACCAGACGCCGAACACAATTCGACGCGGCGCCGACGTACGTCGTTGACTAAGGAATGTTGAATCACTCAATGCTCTGAACACTTAATACGTCTTCCGTTGCAGGCTTTTTACCAATTAGGTCTATGTCAGAATATGCTGATGTAATCATATATTGGCAATCATGTGCGACGGTGATTCAAAAGGTAACAGAAAAGTAATACTACACTCATTTTCATAAAAAAAATATCACCTTCAAAGACCAGAGATAGGAGGTTCAAATTCAAATGTTTGTAAATCTTATGGGACTTAACTACGGGGTCATCAGTCCCTAAACTTACAAACTACTTATGAACTACTTACGAACTAGGACGGCACAAATATCCATGCCCGAGGGGGGATTCGAACCCCCGACCGTAGTGGCCGTGCAGACCGTGACTGAAGCGCCTCAGTCCCCTCGGCTACCGCGGCCGGCTAGGAAGTTCATATTCATAAGACAAGTTCATTAAACAATTGTTTAATACTCAACAATATTTTTATTTTTAGACAAACCGGTTTTCGGCTGTTACGGCCGGCCGCGGTGGCCGAGGAGACTGAGGCGCTCCAGTCACGGTCTGCACGGCCACTACGGTCGGGGGTTCGAATCCCCACTCGGGCATGGATATTTGTGCCGTCCTAGTTTGTAAGTTTAGGGACTGATGACCCCGTAGTTAAGTCCCATAGACTATACAAACATTTGAACATTTTTTTCGGCTGTTACGCCATCATCAGGTATTGACTAAGAAAAAAAAAAAAGTTCAAATGTTTGTAAATCTATCGGACCAAACTGCGTGGTCATCATTCCGTAGCTTACAAACTACTTAAACCTAGGTAAACTAACCTAAGGACAACACACACACACCCATGCCCCAGGGAGGACTCGAAACTCCGACGGCGAGCAGCCGCGCGCTCCGCAGCGAGGCGCCTTAGACCGCTCGGCTACTCCACCGAGGCTGTTGACTACAAAGATGTAAACAAATGATTGTGAAAGTTAAAGTTCAAAGATCTTAAGCTTATGTATATAGAGTATCTCAGTTCATTTTTGACGATTGTAGGAATTAAGGGCTTAGACCTAAATAAGACGAATTATTCCATTTAAATTACTGTATAACATTAGTGAACATATAAAATACGACTCATTAGACATAAATTGCATTACTTGTCGTACGAAAAAAATATAAATTGAGATCTTAGATTTTGTTGGCATATTTCATTGGAATTGCCTGAACAAATTGTCTTATCTTTAAAAGGTCAAATATTTTAAACCTATGAATGTGAGATTAAGCTGAATGATGCAGCTTTGAATATATACATTTTTAACTGTTTGAACTTTGGTTACATCTACAACTACTTCTACATAAATACTCTGCAAGCCACATTGAAGTGCATCGCAGAGGGTTCTTCGAACAGCTTTTATGGTGTTTCTCTACGATTCAATTCTCGAATAGCTCGCGAGAAAAAGAAACACCTAAATCTTTCCGTTTTCGATCTGATTTCTCTTATTTTATTTTCATGATCATATCTTCCTATGTAGGTGAGTGCTAACAAAATATGTCCGCATTCGGAAATAAAAGACGGTGAGAGAAATTTCGCAAATCTCGTCGCAACAAATAATGTCTTTCTTTACGGATTTTCACCCCAACTCTTGCATCCTTTCTGTGACACACTCTCGCCTATATCGTGATAGTACAAAACGAGCTACCCTTCTGTGAACTTTCTATAAATCGTCTGTCAGCCCCCCTTGGTGGGGATTCCACAATGCGCAGCAATACTCCAAAATAGGACGCACAAGTGTAGTGTAGGCAGTTTCTTTAATAGAACTTTTGCTTCTTCTAAGTGTTCTGCCAACGAAACGTAGTCTTTGATTTGCTTTCTCTACAGTATTTTCTGTGTGTTCTTTCCAATTTAAGTTCTTTGTAATTGTTACACCTAGGTATTTAGTTCAATTTACGGCCTGTAGTTTTGACTGATGTATCGTGTAAATGAAATTTTACGGGTTTCTTTCAGTGGTCATATGGAGAACTTCACACTTCTCATTATTAAGGGTCAATTGCCAATTATTTGCACCATGCAGATATCTAAAGCATTTTGCAGCTGCTTTTAATCTTCTGGCGACTTTACTAACCAATAAGTGACAGCATCGTCCGCGAAAAACTTAACAAAGCTACTCAGATTGTCTCCTAAACCGTTTATGAAAATAACGAACCGTAGGGACCCTATAACACTTCCCTGGGGTTCGCCAGACGACACTTCAGTTCTACTCGATGACTTTCCGTCATTTACAACGTACCGTGTCCTGACTGTAAGAAAAACACGTATCCAGTTGAAAAATTGTTACGGTATTCCATAAGCACGCAATTTGATTAGAAGACGCTTGTGAGGTACAGTGTCTGAAGCCTTCCGGAAATCTAGAAATACGGAATCTATTTGACATCCGTTGTCGATAGCATGCATCACATCATGTGAGTTAAGGGCTAGCTGTGTTTCACAAAAATGATACTCTCTGAATCCGTGTTGACTATGTGCCTATAGGTCGTTCTCTTCAAGGTAGTTCATAATATTTAAGTAAAAGTTATATGTTCTAAAATCTTGCTGCAAACCAGAGTTAATGATATAGGCCTGTAATTTTGCGGATCACTCCAATTGCCGTTTTTTAATATTGGCGTAACCTGTGCAACTTTCCAGTCTTTGGGTACGGAACTCTCGCTGAGCGAGGGCTTGTATGTGACAACTAGGTATGGGGCTATTGCATCAGCGTACTCTGAAAGAAAAGTAATTGGTATACTATCGGGACCGGGAGACTTACTTTTGTTAAATGATTTCAGTTGCTTAAATGCATCAGGAGGTATAAACTTCTAAATTACGCATGATGGCAGCTCTTCTTGATACGAATTCTGGAGTATTTGCTTCGTCTTCTAGCGTGAAGCAATTTTCGGAAGGCTGTGTTAAGCAATTGTGCTTTATCAGAACTGTCATCTGTAGCATCACCGTTACTGTCGCGTAGTGAAGGTATTGATTGTGTTTTACCGCTGGTATACTTTACATACGACCAGAATTTCTTAGGATTCTCTACCAAATTAGGTGACAGGTGTTGGAACTTAACTACGGGGTCATCAGTCTCTAAACTTACAAACTACTTATGAACTAGCTAATCCTAAGGACGGCACAAATATCCATGCCCGAGGGGGGATTCGAACCCCCGACCGTAGTGGCCGTGCAGACCGTGACTGGAGCGCCTCAGTCCCCTCGGCCACCGCGGCAGGCGACAGGTTTTCGTTGTGGAATTTGTCATAAGCTTCTCGCATTGAAGTTGGAATTAAATTTCGGGTTTCTGTAAAAGACTGCCAGTCTTGAGGATTTTGTGTCCGTTTAAATTTGGCATGCTTTTTTCTTTGCTTTTGCATGAGTGATCTAACCTAATTTGTGTACCACGGCGAGTGGCTTAAATGACTAGTATTACAAACAAAATTTACTATTACGAAGAAAATAAGCAATTACATTCTTCATCCATACTACGCAAGCAACCTCAAGGTGTCTGGTGAGGGATACTTTCCCTCCCACTGTCACTTCCTCCTATTCCAGTCGCGTATGTTTTGCGAGAAAAATGATAGCTTGTCTGCCTCCGTATGGGCCCTAATCTCTCTAATCTTATCCTTGTGCTCGCTTCGCGGGATGTACGTAGGAGGAAGCAATATATTGGTTGACTCTTCATGAAATGTACGCTTTCGGAACTTTGACAGAAGCGCGTACCGCAATACACAACGTCTCTCTTGCAGCGTCTGCCAATGGAGCTTCCTGATAATTTCCGTGACGATTTGCGGTTAATAAATGACATTAAGCAGGTCACCAAACAGCATGGATTATACACAGTAATTTTGCAACCGGGCTATGAAATAATAAACAAACATTTTCGTTCTGACAGGAACACAATATCGCCGCTTAAATTAAATACAAATAAACTAAGAGCGTAGACCTTAAACATAACATAGGCACCTACTTACCGTTTTCATTCAATTACTTAATTTTAGCCATAACGGTCTAAGCCGGCACCAGCTGAATGTTTTCACCAACAGTCCCTGGTATGCCAGTCTACCCATTACGTCATCCAAAATGCAGAATAAGTTCGCTACAGTTGGTCACAGAACACAATTTTTTTTTTTAATTTAAAATATGAACTTTCTCATTAACAACCTAGAAATTACACAGACGATGGCTGAGTTTGAATTCAATATTTGAATCAAATATTAACAGCCGAATGCTGCTTTACACATCTGACCCTGTAGCTATCACTCCACGCAAACTACATGGCAACTCTAGAACTATAATAACAGTGAACACTGCAAACAATACATTTTAAAGACATTTACAAGAACAAAATGGTAACAACAATTACGTAGCTTTGACGCTGCATTTAGCTGAAAGACTATGGTGACTGGAAGAGGCCGACCTCGTGTGGAATTGAGGGGGTCAGAAGCAAAGTGATATAAGTGCACTTAAGGTAGTTTTGAGATAAATGGCGTTCAAGTTCACCTGATCATAAGAAAATCAGTTTCCATGACACAACATTGTAGCTTTACAGAGATACACTATAAAATGTAGGTGTACTTTTAAGATGACACAAGTTCATACCACCATTCTGGGTGAACAAAGGGCCTAAATAAAATCACTATTTCATTGTGATATGGATACGGTTTAGCGGAAAAGTAATACAGGTGCACGTGAACACATTAATAATTTTATTATTCAGTAACTATTACACTTTTGAACATTTTAAATAACGTAGGGTAACATTTTAGTCGTAGTCACTGTCCAGTCCAGAATGTCACTAGCAACATCTGTTAATTCTTCCGTGCCTGTTGCTACTTCCCTAGGACAATCAACACTATCTTCAAAAAATGTTCAAATGTTTGTAGAACTTATGGGACTTAACTACGGGGTCATCAGTCCCTAAGCTTACAAACTACTTATGAACTACCTAAGTCTAAGGACGGCACAAATACCCATGCCCAAGGGGGGATTCGAACCCCCGACCGTAGTGGCCGTGCAGACCGTGACTGTAGCGCCTCAGTCCCCTCGGCCACCGCGGCCGGCAACACTATCTTCCTCATACTTCAGAGAAAGCGTGGCGAATAGGGGGAATGAAGCATTTCAGCCCTTGCAATTTCTTCCACTTTGCAAACGTTCTGGGTAACTGAGCACTGTACAGTGTTTTCAGCGTCATCTGTGGAGGTCTCCCACGAAGTCGTTTGGAGAAGTCAGCTGCATAAAATCTAACATCCTCATCGAAAGAATTCTTAAGATGCATGATGGACATTTCTGTTTTACGTGAATCCATCTAACTGATCGCCAGGCAAATGCATTCCCTTCGGTCTCTTCTCAAACGGACGACTTGGCCAACAGTTTCATGTTAGCGATAGCTACAAAATCTGCCTGATTCATTTTGGCAACTGTAAATTTTTTGCTGGACCTTTTAACGACGTCTACCCAATCCTTCGACACGTACACACGAGTTTCATTCCTCTTGCGTTTCTCAATCAGACCGAAATCTTGATCAAACCCGTTGAACGTGTGCCCAGGTTCTAAAAATTTGTGATGCATTGTTGCAATATGTGTGTGAGAAGCGATATGCATCCAGTATTTGACAATATTTACATTGAGATTTTGACCTGAACAAAACTCTGAATACGCTATGATGTGCTTAACGTCACAATCCAAAGATTTTACAAATTTCAACAAACAAGAACCAATTTCCTGTAACCTCTACGAGAAGTGCTTTCATCCCACATATACATATTGGCCTTTCCAGATACTATGTTTTGAATGCCAAGATTATAAGTCCACAACTGACGAAGATAGTACTCTTTGTTAGGATAAAGGCGTGGACGTGGCATAGTTTTCTGTAAATCAAAACACATCACCACAACATTATTCTGCTTTGATGCTATTTCTTTGTCAGATTTCTTTTCTTGTCTTGCACGTTTGGCTTTGCGATGATGGGGCATCTGTTCTCGCTGCACTTCTTTTGCTTCATCACTATTAGGGGCACAGCTGCAAAACAAATTGTTATACTTGTCACATTTATTGTGAAAACCCAAATTAAAGCAACGCACTTGTATTACTTTTCCGCCGGCCGCAGTGGCCGAGCGGTCTGCGGCGCGCCAGTTACAGTCTGCACGGCCGCTACGGTCGGGGGTTCGAATCCCCCCTCGGGCATGGATGTTTGTGTCGTCTTTAGTATAAGGTAGTCCATAAATAGTTTGTAAGTTTAGGGATTGATGACCCCACAGTTAAGTCCCTTAAGCTTAACAAACATTTGAACATTTATTACTTTTCCTCGGAGCCGAAACCTCAGATCCGCAGTAATACATGTAGTCGGCACCAGAGTGCAGCTCTGAATGTAGCGGCACTTCTAATACTTCTTCTCACAACAGAATTAGTGTCCTAGAACATAAGTGTCAACTTATTTTCTTAAAATATGTCACTTATATCACTTTGCTTCTGACCCCCTCAATTACCTTGCTCCAAGGCAATTGCTGCCCCAGGGACTGAGAGTGTGCTCTGCATATGACAACTTTAGGACTCGCGCAGCCCACTGCAACGGACTAATATACCGCCTAAACACACTTGTCATACAAGACGCGCTAGTAAAACGCTAGAAGTACAAGTTTGCAAGGGTGCGAATGCAATCTGCGTCTAACCAAACACAGTTGTACGTCATCGCACGGAGGCTAGAGCTCTTCACTGCCAAACATTCTGTATATATGCCACACACAGCGCGCACAGCACTGAACAGACGGGGGAGCGCTCTGATTCTGCCACACCAGTTGGATTAACACTTAGAGTGCCATGCCCGTAATATTACGTTGCTGTTGTTTGTTCGAAGATTGCCGCGCCCGTAATATTACGTTCTCTGTGTCTTTGCGAGAACTGCCGCGCCCGTAATATTACGGACGGCAGTTCTCAAACGAATTCTAGCTTCCGCGCGCATCATTATCCATACGGCAGTTATCAGAAGGGAGGCGAACACTTGTAGTAGACCTCTCTGCCACTAGGAGGCGCCACAAAACTGTTCACTTTACGAAACAAGGGTTTGTGTCAGTTGACTGTGAGACATCATGGCTAGCGTTAGACGCAACATGTCAAGCAGTAGGCCTTTGAGCGACGCCGAGATTCGCCGCATTCTTGATGAATCGGAAGATGATATGAGTGATGGTTTTGATGGCGATGACACGGATGAAGATCCAACTTACGCTGAATCAGGATCAAGTAATATAATTGCTTTCACGACTGGATGGAACACATTTCCTGGAAAGAATACCCATTCCACCAGGGAAGAACAAGGCACAAAAGACTTGTAGAGTGTGCTCAGAGAGTGGCAAGAAAAAAGCAGGAGTCGCCAGAAGGAAGGATACTTCATTCCAGTGTGCAGTATGCAAAGCGGGGTTTTGTGTCCAGCCCTGCTTCCAGCTATACCACTCAAAAAAGAACTATTTGCACTAAAAGCCGTTTTCTGATGTTTAATATTCATGATATTTGCATGTAATCAAATACAAATTGCCATGTTTATTAATAAATAGTTTATAATACGAAAAAACAATTTTTTACCTACCCGAAAACAGCGCTTCTTGTTTTGATTGTTGTGATGAAGGTTTACAAAGCAGGTAAATGTACGGGGCAAGTATTTGAAGAGGAAATAATAAGTTTTATTCCTGACCTAGAAAAATATATTAATGATTATTCCTGAATCTATACCAACAGGGCGAAATACTGTAAAAATGGCCGGCACTAGGGGAAGGAGACTAAGAAAATGGGCTGGCGCTGGGGGAAGTCGGTTCGCATATATGGATGGCACTCAAAGTGTTAAACATAGTCAACAACCAAACCACAGGATAAGTCTCCTGAAAACACAAGAAAGCATCCCAGATCAAAAACCCGAAGATGTAAGAAGCGCTTAATGAAAGAGAAAGCGGAGCTCGACTACCAAAGAAGCGTTCGCTGTGCAACGCAACGTCTGGTGGCGACCGCTGTCGGTTTCCACCTGACCACTTCCTCCCGGCGTCCGGCGTCTACCTCGCCACGCGCCTACACAGCGCCAGCGATAACTGACGCGCAGAGGGAAATTCAAACCAGCCCAGCGGCACGAAATTTTCTAATGTTTGTGAAGCTTATGGGACTGCTGGCTCATCAGTCTCTAAACTTACAAACTACTTATGAACTACCTTATACTAAAGGCGACACAAACAACCATGCCCGAGGGGGGAATCGAACCCCCGACGGGGAGCTGTCTCGCACATCGCAGCATAGCGCCTCAATCTACATCTACATCGATACTCTGAAAATCACTTTTAAGTACATGTTAGAGTATTCATTAAACACTTTCATAACTTTTCTCTACCGTTCCATTCTCTAATAGCGCGGGAAGAAAGAACACCTAAATCGTTCCGTTTTCGATCTGATTTCTCTTATTTTATTGGGATGGTCATGTCTCCCTAAGTAATGCTCTCGACCACTCCGCCGTGGCCAAGCGGCACGGCTCAATTATATTTGTATTCATTTTATGAAACATAATTGCCTTTAGAACTACAGTTAAGTAATTGTTTATTGTCCAGAGATTAAATTATTTGAATTTATTACCATCATTCAATGACGTAATGCTCGCCGTGGAGGTTCGAATCCTCCCTGAGGCATGGGTGTGTGTGTTTGTCCGTAGGTTAGTTTACCTAGGTTGAAGTAGTTTGTAAGCTACGGACTGATGACCACGCAGTTTGGTCCAATAGATTTACAGACATTTGAACATCTGAATTTGAACAATGACATAATGCAATTTTATCTACAGGGTGGTCGGAAATTCCCGTTACAAACTTCTAGCATTTGTAGAGGGTAGTGAGTACATTCCATTTTCAATAGGAATCCATGTCAGGAAATGTGTCGTTTCCGTTCTACAACAGTTTCAATTCAGACGTGTAACTCGTCAACGTCTGCTTAAGGACAGAGGAACGTCTCAGAGTTTCCTGTCCTGGAATGCAACACGGTATACATGATGAACCAGAGGTACAATGTGTGTAACGACGTTGGTGGTCGCCACAGCAAGCCGCTGTTTTAATGCATCAGTACGTTGCGGCTGGTGTCGCAGATACTGGGTTTTTGTTGTTGCCGACAAATGTAAATCATAAGGTGTAAATTGTAATGAAAATGCGTAAGTAATAATGGAACGATTCAGTATTTTTTTTTCAAATTGATTGCAACAATTGTACTAGGTCATGCCTAATTACATTCATCAAGTTCAAAGGTTCAAAGAAAACCTGAGTCCACATAGTAGGTGGTGATTTTAATTTACCCTCGATCTGTTGGCGAAATTATATTTTCAAGTCAGCAGGTGGGCATAAAACATCGCCCGAAATTGTACTCAACGCATTCTCTGAGAATTACTTCGAACAATTGGTTCATGAGCCAACTAGAATTGTAAATGGATGTGAAAACACACTTGATCTCTTAGCAACAAATAATCCTGAGCTCATAACGAGCATTAAAACGGATACAGGTATTAGTGAACACAGAGCTGTCGTAGCGAAATTGAATATTGAATGTCCCAGAGTTACCAAAGATAAACGCAAGGTATATTTTTTCAGGAAAGCAGATAGAAACGAAATACATTGCTTTTTGAAAGACAGCTTCCACTCGTTTCTAGCACTAAATGTAGGTGTAGGCCAGATGTGGCTCAAATTCAAAGAAGTGGTATCGACAGCAATTGAAAGTTTTATACCTGATAAATTAGTAAAAGAAGGAGGCGATCCCCCTTGGTACACAAAACAGGTCAGGACACTGTTGCAAAGGCAAAGGAAAAGGCATACTAAATTTAAACGAACACGAAATCCACAGGATTTGCGATCGTACTCAGAAGCTCGAAATTTGTCGAGGATTTCAATGCGAGATGCCTACAATATTTGTCACAATGAGACTCTTTCTCGTAATTTGACTGAAAACCCAAAGAGATTTTGGTCATATGTTAAATATACTCGGGGCAAGTCACAAACAATACCTTCACTATGTGATAGTGGTGGCGATCCTGCCGATGACAGCGCTACTAAGGCAGAGTTGCTAAACTTAGCTTTTGGAAGCTCATTCACCAAAGAAGACGAAACCAATATTCCAGATTTCGAATTACGAACAGATGCCGTAGTGAGTAACATAGAAGTGGATACCATCGGAGTAGTGCAGCAGCTAAAGTCACTTAGCAAGAGCAAGTCTTCTGGTCCGGATTGTATACCCATTGGATTTCTATCTGATTATGCTGAAGCGATAGCTCCTTACTTAACAGTCATATACAACCGCTCTCTCATAGAAGAGATTGTACCAGAAGATTGGAAAGCTGCACAGGTCACACCTATATTCAAGAAAGGCAGTAGGAGTAACCCACTAAACTACAGGCCTATTTAATTGACGTCAATTTGCAGCAGGGTTTTGGAACATATCATGTATTCAAATATTATGAATTATCTCGAACAGAACGATCTATTGACCCAAGGTCAACACGGATTTAGAAAATATCGTTCATCCGAAACACAACTAGCTCTTTATTCACACGAAGTGATGGGTGCTATCGACAAGGGTTCGCAAGTCGATTCCGCATTTCTTGATTTCCAGAAAGATTTTCACACCGTACCTCACAAACGGCTTTTGATCAAATTGCGTGGTTATGGTATATCGCCCCAAATTTGCGATTGGATAGGGGATTTATTGTCAGAGAGGACACAGTTCGTAGTAATCGATGGTAATGCATCGACTAAAACAGAGGTGATATCGGGCGTTCCACAGGGTAGTGTTATTGGTCCTCTGCTGTTCCTTATTTACATAGACGATTTAGGGGAAAGTCTAAGTAGCTCTCTTAGGTTGTTTGCAGATGACGCCGTCATTTACCGTCTAGTAAAATGATCTGAAGATCAAAAGCAACTGCAGAACGATCTGAATAAGATATCAGTATGGTGTAAAAATTGGCAATTGACTCTAAATAATGAGAAATGTGAAGTCGTCCACATGAGTACGAAAAGAAATCCGTTAAACTTTGTTTACAACATAAATCAATCAAATGTGAAAGCCGTAAACTCCACAAAATACCTAGGAATTACTATTACTTCAGACTTAAACTGGAAAGAACACGTAGATAATATCGTGGGAAAGGCGAACCAGAGACTGCGTTTTATTGGCAGAACCCTTAAAAGATGCAACAGAACTATTGCAGCCCAGTGTGGGATCCTTATCAGGTGGGTTTGACGGAGGACATCGAAAGAGTCCAAAGAAGGGCAGCTCGTTACGTATTGTCACGATACAGGGGGGAGAGCGTTACGGAAATGATACAGGATCTGGGATGGGAATCATTACAACAACGGCGCTTATCGCTGTGGCGTGGGCTACTTGCGAAACTCCAGTCGCCAACATTCTCCTCCGAATGCGAAAATATATTGTTGACTCCCACTTACATAGGTAGAAATGATCATCAGAATAAGATAAATCAGAGCTCGAACAGAGAGATTCAGGTGTTCTTTCTTCCCGCGCGCTATTCGAGAATGGAATGGGAGATAAATAGTATAATTGTGGTTCGATGAACCCTCTGCCAGGCACTTAAATGTGATTTGCAGAGTATCCCATGTAGATGTAGAAGTAGGAGTGGATGAGATAATTATCAGAATTGAAACCGTCGTGAAACGGAAACGATACGTTACCGGACATGGGGTTCCCATTCAAAATGTTATGAACTCACTACCCTCTACAAGTCCTAGAAGTTTTTAAGGGCAATTTCCCGCTACCTTGTATAAGCAGCTTTTAATATTTTTATTATAAACTATGGTCTCATTTCGGCCGTACAGCCATCGTCAGGTTTTGCTCTTTTATGTTCTGACGTCCATACACTATCGCTTTTTATTAATGTTTTCATTGGATTTTTATTATATTATTTATACTTCAGTATTTCGTTCTTATAAACCGTTATATATATATTTAAAGAAATACTGTTTCCGATAATTGTAAAAGCCGTATATAAGAATGGAATACTAAAGAATTAGCAATATAAGAAAAATCCAACGGAAACAGCGATAAAAAGCTATAATTTGTCAAAGTCAGGACATAGAAAAAAAACCTGATAATGGCTCTCTGATAGGTGAAACGGGAAAATCGTTTATAGCGAAAAAATACTGAAAAAAGAATAAACGGATAAAAAAATTGCTCCGGCCCCGGTGGCCGAGGGGACTGAGGCGCTCCAGTCACGGTCTGCACGGCCACTACGGTCGGGGGTTTGAATCCCCCCTCGGGCATGGATATTTGTGCCGTCCTAGTTCGTAAGTAGTTCATAAGTAGTTTTGTAAGTTTAGGGACTGATGACCCCGTAGTTAACTCCCATAAGCTTCACAAACATTTGAACATTTGATAAAATTGCATTGAGTGATTCTTCAAGACATTTACTACGTACGCTTCAAGCCGAAAACAATTACAAGTTTTTCCAACATTCTGAGTGACTCAGGCAGCATCTTGATTATTTGAACAATTTTCTAAAATTGACAGTCCAAGTTGCACATAACAAAGGTTTTTGTTTGCTTTTAATAACCGGTTTCGTACTTTTGGTCCATTTTCATGCCAACCAGATTAAGTCCTACGTTACAATCTGTGGCCAAATGGTTCTTTTTTGGGTGGGTTTACTGGTCTTTACTGGTACCTGCTATACTTGAGCCATTGCCAACATATATATCAACCACCTAGAGCAAAAAACTCTTGCCATGAAATCCAATTCAAGTTCAAATGTTCAAATGTTTGTACAACTTATGGGACTTAACTACGGGGTCATCAGTCCCTAAGCTTACAAACTACTTATGAACTAACTAAGACTAAAGACGGCACAAATATCCATGCCCGAGGGGGGATTCGAACCTCCGACCGTAGTGGCCGTGCTGACCGTGACTGAAGCGCCTCAGTCACCTCGGCCACCGCGGCCGGCTGAAATCCAATTCCATGGATAAAATCATATATTACAAACGGTATGTGGACGATACCTTGCTCTTGACTGATGGTGACCATAATGATATCAACAATATTCTCACTACACTAAACAACCAGGACCAAAATAAAATTCACAGTGGAACATGAAAACAATGGCAGTATCAACTTTCTAGACCTAACTATTAGTAAACTAAACAATGCACACACCTTAAAAGTCTACAGAAAACCAACAACAGCAGATTCCACCATACATAACTCATCCTGCCATCCGACAACACACAAACATGATGCATACAGAGCATTTGTTAACAGGGCCAACAACATACAAATGGAGAACAATACAAAACTAGAAGAATTCAATATCATCAAACAAATGGTTCTGACGACACACTGGTTGTCGACCTTGCACAAAAAAAGCAAACCCAAAAAGAAACCAATCCCCACACAGAAAACAAAAAATAAACCCACAGCATGTATCCCCTTCATTGGCAAACTATCCTACAAAATAGCAAACATTTTCAGACCACACAACATCAACATAGCCTTCAAAACACACAATAAATTACAACACTCACTGAGACACAATGTAAACATACTAACAGATAAACACACACACTCAGGCATCTACAAAATAGTATGCAACACCTTTAATGCCCCATATGTAGGCCAAACAGGAAGAGAGTTCAAAACAAGATACAATGAACACATAAATGCCTACCACACCAATAACTTTAATAAATCAGCAGTAGCTACCCATATAAAGAACACAGGACATCCATTCCAGAATATTAAGAATGATCTTCATACACTGCATAAAATGGACAAGGGGCATATAATGGACCTCTATGAAGAACTAGAAATGTTCATCCATGAGAAAATACATGGTGAGCTTCTGCTAAATGATAAAGTGGAAAGCAACAATACCAATTTCTTCAAAAATTTCTCCAGTGTTGAATGTATTTTTCATTAAAATATAAAATTAATAAAAGTAAAGTTAATAATGTAACACTGATTGAATAATTCTTTAAATATAGCAACTTCTGTTTCAACACATGCTAGCTACATATGCACTTTTTATGGCATATTCACTGTAAATACTTATGTAAGTAGTGTATCTTATCTTTTAAGGATCTTTGTACAGTGTAATCATCAAATACAAAATGTCTATATGTGCAGTATACGTAACTGTGTTCTTTTGTTGTGCGTGCCAGACAACAAGATTATCAACAAAACTGTAAGTAAATACAACACTACAATAATCCAGAAACTATAATGATGAAACATAATACTAAAATAGCTATATCTTCCTGAACAGGTTACAATGTCCAAACATAACCTCACTGGCACTCACAACACAAAACATAATAAAACAATAATGAACCAGTAACTGTAAAAATGCACCCGATGACAGCAGCTTGCTGCCGAAACGCGTCGTGCTAATAAAAATATTAGTAAAAAGTGACTGCTGCAGCATCAATTATTCCAAGAAAGTTAATAATACAGTCGCAGACCTCAGAACACTCCACATAACATGGATAAATTTATGTTTTTCTACGTTGATTAAAGTTTGCATATCACCCGTTTTTCTAGTGGAATTACTTTCGATCTGTTTTTCTTTCAATCACTGTAGGTTGTAAGTGTTGGTAAAATATATTTGTAATTTAACTTGTATATTCGTTTATTGGTTTTAAATTAATGTATTTGTTGGGGTTGTGGTGGAAGTAGGTGTGGAGTGAGTAATGGTTTGCGTGTTTGCAAGGAGGGGGCCAGTGGCTAAAGGGTGGAGAGTGCTCATGTAATAGTGTTTATTGTTATTTTAGATGGTCAATATACTTGAAAAGTGTGTGCTTTGCTAGACTGGTTTGGTCATTTATGAGACGTTTCTTTTCTGCTGTTGCGGGAATGGCCGTGTGGGGTAAGGCGCTACGCTACGGATTGTGCGGCCGCTCCCTGTTGGAGGTTCGAGTCCTCCCTCGGGCATGGATATCTGTGTTGTCCTTAGCGTAAATTAGTTTAAGCACTTTGTAAATATGGGGGTCAATAACCCTAGCAGTTCGGTCCCTTAGATTAAAAAAAACATTTAATCATTTATTAACTTGACTACCAAGGATGTCATTAAGTTCGCCACAATGTATTTAATATTCTGAAAAGTGTGATACCACAAGTCTCTCAACCCTTGAACTTCCACTTCCTTTCCTCCTCTCATTCGTAAGCTACATTCTTTTATCTGCATCGTAAGTCCTGCCCTGTGCCGCGGTGCAGTGGCCGAGCGCTCTAAGGCGCCTTGTTGCGGAGCGCGCAGTTGCTCGTCAGCGGAAGTTCGAGTCCTCCCTCTGTCATGTGTGTTTGTGTGTGGTCCTTATCGTAAGTTAGATTAAGTAGTTTGTAAGCCTAGGGACTTATAACCGCAGCAGTTAGGTCCCTTAGCTTTACAAACATTTCAACATTTTTGTTCTGCCCTGTAATTTGTGGTAATTCCTTATCTGCCCCAATAAATCGAATTTGAGGTTTCTCATAAAGGAACAAAATTTAGGAAAAGAAATCACATATTGTCTGCTGCATTCAAGGAAACCTTGTTTTATGCTTACACCGACACTAGAAAGAACTGCTACGTGACTTCACGTTGCCACCAGATTGCTAGAGAGGGACAGCAAAAGGAAGTCACGTAATTTACTTACAAGCGACGGCCGTTGCGGATTTGTCTGCCTACGGAGTGTAATATGAAAACTAGTGCTCCACAATAAGCTACTTTCTACATAAAGGACACTTGGTTCAATAAAAGGACAATCACATCCCATCGAATTGGCTTCAGTGTGCGCTAGTATAGAGGCATGTCTTAAAAATAGTGGCGAGCGCATTCACGTTTGATTTCTTTTCAAACGTTTGCCTCTATTACAGCTTTCAGCTAAGACAGCAACAATAAGCTCAGCTTGTGCTGTGTACGGGATGATATTAACAGATGGTATGCTGCAAATTATTGACGAAAGAGGGAAAGGAAAAAGTATTAGGAAGGAAAGGATTGACAGTGGCTGCATTAGAGCATTGAAATTAAACAATGGCGACAAGTGAAAATGTGAGACGGGCCAGAAATCAAATCCGGGCCTTCCACTTTTGGCTAGCGGTCGCCTATACCACTTGGCTACCCGCGTTCACCTCCCGTCCGTCTCAGACTTACACAAGTCGCACGCTATGCTATGGTTGTAGCGCCCCTACCGTCCATGTCTCTTACACTCGCCATCACGGATTCTCGTGCGAGGTCGCACGTATGACCGCATCTGCGGTGAAGTAAGTGAAGCTAACGCCGTCTTCGTGTGTAAAAACTAACCCGGTTTCAATTTCCGGACCGACTCCCATTTTCACTTGTCGCCATTGTTTAATTTCAATGCCCTAATGCAGCCACTGTCAATCCTTTCCTTCCTAGTCCTTCTTCCTTCCCTTCCTTCACCAACACCCTGCAAAAGCAACATGGCTGCGAGGCAGGTGTGGTGTCTGTTTATTCGGACATGTCCGAAAGAACAGACACCACACTGATATAATAAGATAGCAAGGTAAAGGCAACTTACAACTTCACTGTCCCTATTGTTTGTGACACTAATGGAAATCATACTTAAAAATGCGTTCAAATCAAATGATTATTCGTCATTATTCCAGGCAGAGTAGGCATAAGTGGTCATCTTAAATCTGAGATAAATTATTGTATATTAGTCAACAAAGATTTTATTAGATATAAGGTACAGTAAATGTATCTGAGTAACAAATTTTTGAGGACCTAATAGTTTACAAAGCCAAACTGAATTTTGCAACAAACATCATTCCTCATCCTCAAGAACCCGTTTAATGGACCCAAGCATCTCAGACTGAACAAGGTGTAACTAATTAGGAGGTACTGAATTGTGAAGAAAAGATATTGCTGGCATAACATGACTAAAAGAAGGTTTACTTGATGGACTTACTTTTAGAACTTTAGGAATCTACAATTTAGTATTCGACGGAGGTGGTGAAGGGGTGGGGGGATAAAATAGAAGGAAAGCAAGATACATATACAGTAAGTAAGTTGAAATAATTGTCAAAATTACTTGATATGGTACGATGAGGAAAGCAATTTATGGAATTCAATTTAAAAAAATCCCAAGTTGAAATAGTTAGTCAAGATTGCAATTTTGGAATACTTTAATTTATATAAGTATTGTAGAAAACTGCGATACTTCTTTAAATCAATATAATGAATTTCTGCAAAGTATTTTACTGTTTGTTCAAAAACAGTAAATATACCTTGTACAATATAAATTTATCATTGAAAGTATTTCCGTACAAACAGTGATAGATGTCTTAAAATAGTTTTGTAGACTGACATTACGTGCTGTTACTGCTTGACATCTCATAATGCAATCTCATGCCACAGATAAGCATTGTGCATGCTGCTGTCGCCAGATGGCACCATAACATCTTACATATAAGTTCATATACAATCTTTGGTGTTGACATTTTATTTTTATGTGAAATAACAATACTCACATGTTGTTGTACAACCCTAAATTTCTTCTTGAAAGTAGTCCCAGCCATATAGCCATTGACAACTGTATTCTTGGATTTAATGCCTACCATCCTACATACGATAAAAGCATGACCAACCGTATAGATTTAACAATTCATTTAGCTGCCACCAATGTTCTTCAAGCACTTAGACTTCGACCTACTACGCTGTATATAAAGTCTGCAAAGTCACCATGAATAAGGTTGCATGTTGTAGTCGATCCACATTACCTTACTACACACTGCATGTTATTTACTGTGAAATGAATTATTCTATAACACAAACATTTGAAGGAAATTAAGATTCAACGTTCCGTCGATATGGTGACCATTAGAGGCGGAGCACACACACGGTTTGAGCCTTGCTAAGGATGGACAAGAAAATCGACCGTACCCTTTGCAAGGAACTATCCCGGCATTTGCCCGGAATGATTTAGGGAAATCAAGGAAAACCAAAATCAGGATGGCCGGACGCGGGTTTGAACCACCTTGCGCCACCTTGCTCAGTAATCAACACTTTTCCTACCACGTAGACGTGGAGTGACATTACTGTAAATCACGCTACGTATAAGTCTGCATTATCACTACTGAGCTTGAAATGTGTACAATTAGTTTCTAGATGTTGAGCCACATTACCTTAAATCATTCTGTAAGTCGCCTTATTTTGTTTTATTAAAATATTCTACAATCTACACCTCGGTTACAACTGCGTACGTAAATGTTGAAATAAATGTAAGCTGTGGGACCAAACTGCGGTGGTCATCGGTCCCTAGACTTACAAGCTACTTAAACTAACTTATGCTAAGAACGACATACACATACACTCGCGCGCGCCTAAGGAGGGACTCGATCCTCCGACCGTGCATACATACCTATTAATAATGCATTTGAATTATGTTCCAGAGCAATGTGATGAAATCACGTTGTCATAAAAAGTTTTCCGCTAACAGCTGTAATTATTGGCATGTTACTTAACAACTGCAAATTCTGAACAGTAATGTCTGATATTGTCACGTTATTTTTAGAATTAATGCCCATCTTTTTCCCTACGATCAAATTATGTCGTTATTACTGTTTATATTAACTCAACCATTTATTAACTGTCTTCATTGTGCTGTAATATCTTCAGTTATCTTGTAGACTTGGAGCTACAGTATTGTAAACCTTCATATACAGTATATAAAATCTGGTGAATCACCATTACGCTTACAATGTATATATTTTCCACTTATTTGTCCAGCCACATTGGCTTATTATAAGATGCATATAAACTTTAATAATAATAACTATTATAATAATATGGTTCCCGTTCTGTGAGGTAATTCAAATCAAATGTTCAAATGTTTGTTACGCTTACGGGACTTAACTACGGGGTCATCAGTCCCTAAACTTACAAATTACTTATGAACTACTTAATACTAATGACGGCACAAACATCCATGCCCGAGGGGGGATTCGAACCCCCGACCGTAGTGGTCGTGCAGGCCGTGACTGGAGCGCCTCAGTCCCCGCGGCCACCGCGGCCGGCATGAGGTAATTGAGGAACAAGAAGCCATGGTCATGGAAGAAGTCAGTAGTACATGAAATGTAAACACAAGCGTGGTAATAGAAAAAACTTAAATTAGACTTAGACTCATGACAATCTTTAATCTAAGTAATAAGAATAAAAAACCAAATTAAAGGAATTAGCTATTTTTTAAAATTTATCCAGTAGTTCATCGACAGAATAAAAGGAGTGATCTGCGACGTAACTCTTCAATTTAGACTCGAAAGCGCGCGGTTTAGTACTAAGATTCTTGAGTTTGTGTGGCAGTTCGTTGAAAATGGATGCTGCAGATTACTGCATGCCTTTCTGCTCATGAGTCATGGAGGTGTGATCCAAATGTTGATTAGATTTCTGTCTAGTATTCGCCGAATGAAAGGTGCTAACTCGTGGGAATAAGCTGATATTGTTAATCACAGACGATATTAAAGAACATATGTATTGTGACGCCAATGTCAGAATTCCCAGACTACTAAAAAGGGTCGACACGAACTTACACCACATATTGCTCGAACAACCCGTTTTTAAGCCAACAATATCCTTTTTAAATCAGTAGTTACACCCCACACAACAGCAAAAAAAAAAAAAAAGTAAGGAACAACACCGCAATACGTCATAAGTGAATGACAGTAAGCATATTAGACTACTTTTCGTGTTGAAAAATCACTTATTTCAGATACTGTTCTAATGGTGAACAAAGCAGAATTTAGTTTTTGTACAATATCCTGAACATGGGCTTTCCACGACAGCTTACTATCTGAACACCTAGACAGTTGAATTGTTCAGTCTCATTTATCATATGCCCATTATGTGTAATGAAAATGTCAGCCGTTGTTGAATTGTGTGCTAGAAATTGTAAAAACTTAGTTTTTATTGTGAAGTAGCATCAATTTTATTTTCAACAAGCCATGAACATATCTATTGAACTGCACTATTTGCTACTGTATCAATATCACAAACAACATCCTTCAATACCAAGTTGGTATCATCAGCAAACAAAAATATTTTACAATTACCTGTTATAGTCGAAGGCATATCATTTAATAAATAACAAACAGCAGAGGTCCCAGAAGAGACCCCTGGGGCACCTCACAGTTAACTGTGCCCCATTGTGACTGCACGTCATAGCCATTTTCAACACTCCAGAGAATTACATTCTGATCTTTGTTATTAAAGTAAGAGGTGAACCAGTTATGAGCTACTAATCTTATTCCATGATGTTCTAATTTCTAAAACAATATTTTGCGAGCAACACAATCAAACTCCTTTGTTCAATCAAAGAAGACGCCTAAAGTTGGTAGCTTTTTATTTAATCAATCAAGCGCCTCTCAGAGAAACGAGAATATAGCATTTTCAGTCGTTAAACCATTTCTGAAAGCAATCTGCGCATTTGACAGAAAATTATGAGAACTTGTAATGATCAATTAACCTTGAATATACAGCCTTTTCAATAACTGTAGCCGACCGCGGTGGCCGAGGGGACTGAGGCGCTCCAGTCACGGTCTGCACGGCCACTACGGTCGGGGGTTCGAATCCCCCCTCGGGCATGGATATTTGTGCCGTCCTTAGTTGTAAGTAGTTCATAAGTAGTTTGTAAGTTTAGGGACTGATGACCCTGTAGTTAAGTCCCATAAGCTTAACAAACATTTGAATTGATTTGAACAATAACTGTAGAAAAGACCGATGGCGTAGAACTAGATCTATAGTTGTCTACATTTTTTTATAAAGTGGTTTCACTACTGAGTACTTAAATCTGATAGAAACTGACCATTCTGAAAGGAAAAATTACAAATATGGCTATGTTCTGGGCTGACATATGAGTAAAAATACTTTAGAACATCCATAAGAAGTGTTATTTTAATGAAATATAGTAATTCCCTAATTACTGGGATTCTTAACCTTTGTCGAAAGTGGTTCCTTTGTTAGAGGGACTTCCCTTAAGCAGGAATACCTATCAACTGCCTTCAATCTAAAAACGGTGCCGCCCTAACACCAACTACTACAGAAATTGTGTCCATGAGTGACACTGCCACCCCCTATTACACTGTCACGAGCTTTGCGAAACTCCCCTTGTCATACGAATCGAGATACAGATCAGGCCTAGTAAAACCCGACCTCTGGATAGTCTCAACTGGCACCTCTGCAATGTGACCCGTGCCCTCTGACATCAGCGTCTCGTCAAGCCTCGCGTTAATACGCCTGACAGCTGCATTCGGCCGAGGCCGATCATGACGCTGAAACAGCTGCACGAAATGCACATTCGTGCTACCAGTTTAGTTGCTATCCTTTTCAAATCACCACCTACATCGTACTACCTGTCCCTATCAAGACTATTCCCGGCTCCAGCCACTATCACTACCTGATCCTCTTTTGAGAAATTCCTACAAAAGTCCCCTATATTACAAGTAGCCTAAGTTAACCCTTCAATGGACTTCACTATGCTGATGATCAGGTACTCACTCCCAAGTACTTTCTGCAACTGCTGGCCTACACCTCTGCCGTGGGAACCACCTAACAGCAGAACCTTTTTCTTCCTAATAGACGGCTCTACCGATTTCGGCTTCCAAACAGTTAAGGTCTGCTGCATTCTTCCTACACCTACAGCTACAGGAAGTTCGTGTCCACTTAACTCGGAGTTGGTCAAACCTATTTGCAACATGCAAAGTGAAACTATCTGAATATCTCCTCCTAGCTACCTTCTCGCCAACTGCCAATTACCATTCTCCAGCCCCGCTTCCCCTCTTCAGCCTGTCTTGTTCCTCTTCAGCATTTTTCAGCTGCACCTGAATGGCACAGATCTTACGCTCCTTCTCCTCTGTCAGCTTATTCCTGCTGCATATCCTGAAATTCCAGGAGAGAACCTCACTACAGTGCCCACGGCTTCCCCACTGCATTCCCACCAGTGAAAATACCTTGTACAAATCCCATACTGCAGCCCACTACTAACGAACCTACGACAGAGCACACACTTTTCACTAATGGTAAAATTTTACAGTTAGTTGTTAAGAAAAAATAGATGTCTATGTTCTGTTGTTATTTTTTTTTTTTTTTGCAAAAGAACAAGTATGAAGTACCTTAACTACAGCAATCAACAAATCCCAGTCTCTACAAGTCAAGTTACAACAACTACTACTACTAAGTATCAATATAGAGCAAATAACACAACCACAAAAACTTTACACAGTTGCTTGTAGAAACACAGTGAGAGCGCAAGAGTTATCGAACACCGTAAGCAAAAATTTCCCTACCGCTATTACGATTAAAACAGCAAGAAACACCAGTTGAAAAGCAGTAAATTTAGTAAATAACTAGCGTGCTGAACACCTCTTGACATCTACTAACGTTAATAATAAACTACAATACACGAACACTTACTGGAACTTATCTTTAGGAGATACTGCTGGAACTGCTCGCCGCGAAATGGAACCACAGCACAGATTCAAGCGCACACGCAGTCACAAATAACACTCGCGTAAAATGACACAAAAAATGCTAAAATGAATGAAGATCCTGTACTAGAACACCTCCAGATTAAATATGATCACAAATAAGTGTAAAATAAATTATATGAATCCCAAAACTATATAAAAATTTGAAAGCGATCTGCTCAGTAGTCCAGCAATCGTGACGTCACACCAAAGATCTAACTTGTTTGTAATAAAATGTTCTACAAGCTAGCCCCTTGTAGCCCGAAGTTGTCAAGTTACATTTGTGTCCTCCCGAAAGTGGAGGGATTATGCGACAGAGGTTCGAAATACAAGGAATTCAGTGAGAGGAGGACTGCATTGTCTGACGTGAATTCACTGTGGTGAATGTAGGTGAAATAATGATGATGAAGATAATAAACCCTTGCAAGGTTTAATTAACCTTTAAGTTTATTCCAGGGACACGTTACAAATCGTCTTCTCTAGCTGAGTTGCCTCCCCTCTACAGACAAGTCCGTTCATAGAGATACTGACTATCTCTGTTCTGTCTGCTACTTGAAATCCGCCTCTGAGCCCGGGATCACCACCCTTGCATCTACCTAACTACAGTCTGCTACTCCTGCTGTCCAACGACTGGTCGAATCTGAATCCGCCACCGAATACTTCAGGAATACTCCTGAATTCGAATCAAGAACAGCTGCCGGCATGCGCAGTTGAGAAGCAGATATCCTTGGAGTAAAAGCATCTTAAATCACTTAAGAAAAGTAAGTCTTCCAATCCTTCCTGTATACTAGTTAGGTTCCACTCAGTGTATGCTGATGCAATAGCTGCACAGTCAGACATCATATACAACTATTCGCGCGAGAAAGATCCTTATCCAAAGACCGGAAACTTGCACAGGTCACTCCAGTAATCAAGAAAGAAAGTAGGAGTGATCCGCAATGTCTCAGGTCCGTATCACTAACGTCGATTTGCAGCAGCATTTTGGAACTTACGTTTTGTTAGAACCTTAGGAACTACCTCAAAGAGAACGATAGATTGACCCATAGTAAACACGCATTCAGAAAGCATTGTTCTTGTGAAACACAGCTAGCTCTCTGCTCGCATAAAATGTGATGAGTGCTATCGGCAATGGATCTTAACTCGATTCCATATATCTAGATTTCCGAAATGCTTCTAACACCGTACTTCACAATCGACTTCTAATCATATTGCGAGCTTATGGGAAATCATCTCATTGTCAGTTGTGCGAATGGATTCGATATTTCCTGTCAGAAATGACACAGTACGTAGTAACTGACGGAGAGTCACAGAATAAAAAAAATTGATAATATGGCATTCCCCAATGAGGTGTTTAGGACCCCTACTGTTCCTTCTCTTTATAAACGACTTAGGAGACAATCTGAGGATTTTTCTTAGACTGTTCGCGGATGATTCTACTGTTTATCGATTAGTAAAGTCACTGCATGATCGAAACCAGCTAAAAAACAATTTAGATGAGATATCTATGTGGTGCGAAAATCGACAATTGCCCTAAATCATGAAAAGTGCGAAGTCTTCTATATGAGCACTGAAAGAAATAATTTGTCGTTCAGCCGCGGCGGAGCGGCCGAGAGCATTGAGGCGCTATACTGCGGCGCGCGAGGTCGTTCCCCGACGGGGGTTCGAAACCCCCCCCCCCCCCACGGGTATAGATGTTTGTGCTGTCTTTAGTATAAGGTAATTTATAAGTAGTTCGTAAGTTTAGGGACTGATGACTCCGCAGTTAAGTCCCATAAGCTTTACAAACATATGAACATTTTTTTTTTTTTTAATCCTTCATTTACACGATAAATCAGTCAACCCTAAAGGCCATAAATTAAACTAAATATCAGGGAATTAGGAATTACGAACAACTTTAATTGGAAAGGACACGCAGAAAAGATCGTGGGAAGGCGAACCAAATGCTACGTTTCATCGGCAGAACGATTAGAAGATGCAACAATTCTATTATAGAAACTGCCTATGCTAAACCTGTCCGTCCTACTCTGGAGAAGCGATACACACCGTGGGATCCGCTCTAGGTGGAACTGACGGACATAGAAAAAGTTCAGAGAAGGGCAGCTCGTTTTGTATTATCATGATACAGGTGAGAGATTGCCACGGAAATCTGCACGAGTTGTTTTGGAGGGATCTATTTAGTATATTTCTCTCACCAACTTTTTCATCCGAATGCGAACATATTTTGTTAGAGCCGAACTACCTAGCGTTACATGATTATCATGATAAAATAAGAGAAATCAGAAATATTTTTGTGTTCCTTTTCCCGCGCGCTAGTGGAGAATGAAAAGATTGAGAAATATTACGAAAGCGGTTCGATAAACCCTTGCCAGGCACTTCATTGTGATTTGTAGAGCAATTATGTAGATGTGTAAGGAGCGTCTGGAAAGTTCAGTGAATAATCTCATATTTTACAAACTGCGCTGGCGAGGACGAGGTGCCCGCGTATACGCATTGAGGAACATGTCAATAAGCGCCCCCCTATCGTGCAAAATACCGTAGTGAAGCGGTGGTACACGCTAATAGGGACAGTGTGAGAACTGGAATCACTGCAACATAGAGCGTAAAATGGAGCAATGCGTTATAAAAAAAAAAAAGTTCAAATGTTTGTGAAGCTTATGGGACTTAACTACGGGGTCATCAGTCCCTAAACTTACAAACTACTTATCAACTACCCTATACTAAGGACGGCACAAATATCCATGCCCGAGGGGGGATTCGAACCCCCTACCGCAGTGGCCGTGTAGACCGTGACTGGAGCGCCTCAGTCCCCTCGTCCACCGCGGCCGGCAACGCGTTATCAACAAGTTTTGTTTCAAATTAGGCAAATCGGCGACAGAGACTCATGGGATGTTAGTGCAAGTGTATTCTGATGAAGCAGTGAATAAAAAGTGTGTGTGAGTGGTTTAAAGACTTTAGAGACGGAAAGGAAGGTGTCGAGGATGAGCCACGTTCGGGTCGACCGTCCACAATCACAGTCCCAGACAACATCGAACGAGTGCGAATGTTGCTTGCGAATGATCGGCGGCTGTCTTTGCAAATGATAGCAGACGAGCTACGCTTCGAAACTGTTGCGGAGATCCAATAATGTGTGATTTCAGTGCTTTGAGTGATTCTACGAGAAGCGTTTGCTGACAGTTTTCAACAGCTGTACAGCCGACGTCAGAAATGTATTGTAACCAATGGCTATTACTTCGAAGGTCAGTAAAGATATTTTGCTTGTAACTTGTTTTCCATGTTTCCTAAGACCATTCACCGAACTTTTCAATCGCACCTTGTATAATCTCCGGACATCCGGTCGTGCCGGTCGTGGAGTTTTGTTCACCTTTTCCCTTCAACCCCGCCAGTCCCAGACGTTCAGCAGCGCCGAAGGCTTGCCATCACCTTTTTGGCTATCTTAGTTCGTTCTTCTTCAGTAATCATTCAGAGGCTTTGTCGAGGGGGCAAGAAACCTTTCTCTACAAGACTACAAAACACGATGTAAGCCTGTCACTGGCTTTCTGTGGTACAGCGTAGCTTCCACCACAAGCCCACATCTTTGTCTCTCTACACTCTTGGTCGCAAGAATACGGACTAAGTAACTCGTTAGATTAATTATGTCACATATTTAACTTTTATTGTCTAAGCCCTTTGCTTAATGAAATCTGCCACATCTTTATCCCTTTACTAAAGGAAGCATACATGTTCAAATGTTTGTAATTGTGTACCATCAAACTACTATTGACTTACAATCTACTTCAACTGAGTTAACCTAACCTATCGGAGCGTGAAGGGAGGTTACATAATTTAAATAGGTGAAAGAGGAACAAGATTACTGGTTAGGTGGGTACAGGATTATTAATACAAAATCAGTTGCGGGTATTACAGGAGTAGGTCTAATAATGAATAAGAAAATAGTAATACGGGTATACTACTACGAGCAGTCCAGTGATCGCATTATTGTGGTCAAGATAGATACGAAGCAAACAGCAACCACGGTAGTACAAGTTTACGAGTATGTGTCCATTAACTCTGCGGATAATAAGATCTAAAAAAATATACTAGGAGGTAAAGGAAATTATTCAGACAGTTAAGGGGAAGGAAAACACAATTTTGATGGCGGAAGGGAAGGAAAAGTAGTAGGCTAATATGGACTGGGGAGAAGGAGTGAAAGAGGAAGACGTCTGGTAGAATTTTCTACGCAACATAATTTAATCATAACAAACACTTGGTTTAAGACACTGGAAAGAAGAATGTATATATGGAACAGACCTGGAGATACCAGAATGTACCAGACAGATTTTTTAATGGTAAGACTTGTATTTCGGAACCAGGTTTTAAACTGTAAGTAATATCCAGGGGCAGATATAGAATCTCACCGTATTTTATTTGTCATGAACTGTAGACTGAAATTGAAGAAACTGCAGCAAGGCAGAAAAAAAAAAAAAAAAAAAAAAAAAAAAAAAAGAGATGGGACCTGGATAAATTGAAAGAACCTGAAGTTCCTGAGAATTTCAGAGGGAGCTTTAGGCAACAATTGACAGGAACGGGGGGAAATTAAACAGTAGAGGAGGAATAGGTAGCTTTGAGACATGATATAGTGAAGGCAGCTGATGACGAAATAGGTCGAAAGACAAAACCTACAAAAACTGCTCGGATATCACAGGAAATACTAAATTTAATTGGTGAAATGCGAAGATATAAAAATGCAGTAAATTAAGCAGGTAAAATGGAGTGCAGATGACTAAAAAATTAGATTGTCAGGAAATGCAAAATGGCTAAGCAGGAGTGGCTAGAAGGCAAATGCAAGTCTGTAGAAGAATATATATCTAGAGGAAAAATAGATTCTACCTGTATGAAAAAAAAAGAGACATTTGGAGACAAGAAAAATAGCTGTATGAATATAAACAACTCTATGGAAAACCAGTTCTCAGCATAGAAGGGAAAGCTGAAAAATGGAAAGAATATATAGACGGGCTTGACTAAAGAAATGAACTTAGAGAAAATATTGTAGGGAGGGAAGAGAAAGTAGATGAAGATGAAATAGGAGATATTATACTTGTTCTGGTTGTGGACAAGAAGGACACGTCCGTTCGGTTGCCTCCGACACAGAATGACACAGACGATCAGAGACGATACTCGCTCAGCGGCGCCCACTGCTCTGCCTCTGACCTACACGTACGCGGCTGGGCGGCCTTTTGCGCCCTCTGAACCAGTCCGCACCGGCGTCGACTCAACTCGAATACGAGATGGACATTGCATCTGTCTCTCACACACCGACACTGAAGACAGTTCCAACAGGGATGCCCTACACCACCCACCAGCAACACAAGACGTTTGTCCCGACCCCTGGAAGATGAGACTGAACTGTACCGGCATCTTATATTAAGCAATCTATCCACACGTCAGACGACAGCCGTACACCTTCCGACGCGGAGCAGCATGTACGGAAGCAATGGTCACTGAAGAAGTGGAACAGACAGCCTCCAACAGTCGAGTGTCCAGGATGGCGACTCTACCCCTGTTAATGCGCAGTCCACCAATGCCATGGCACCTCATGAAGAGTCACCTGTATCTGCCACCGACTCTAGATTTTACTCCGCTTCTGTCTGGTACATTTGCATCCCTTCCAGGGTCTGATGATACTTCCGTACATACCACTGAACATGTTCTACTGACCAATCCCAGAGAGCCGGCCGCGGTGGCCGAGGGGACTAAGGCGCTCCAGTCACGATCTGCACGGCCACTACGGTCGGGGGTTCGAATCCCCCCTTGGGCATGGATATTTGTGCCGTCCTAGCTCGTAAGTAGTTCATAAGTAGTTTGTAAGTTTAGGGACTGATGACCCCGTATTTAAGTCCCATAGACTATACAAACATTTGAACATTTTTTAATCCCAGAGGCCCCCGTGAACTGTGGAGACACTGTTCCTACAGAAGATGGATGTTATAATGGTGTAGAGGGTGGAGGAACACACTGCACATCGTCGACTCCCCACTCCCAACCCCCCCCCCCCCCAGTTGGAGTAAAGTGCTTCCCTGTAGTGCATCACCCATTCACCTGACGATGGCAGCGTTTCAAACTTATCGCTACAATCAACATCAATACCATTCGTGTACGCCATAAACTGACATCACGACATGGTCTATGCTGTGGATGGTGATTTTTCCTGCTTCAGGAGGTACATGTTGCCACCCTTTACGCTCCCCAGGACTTTATGGCACACATCTCCCACGCCTTCCCTACAGGTAGTGTGGTGGTGGTGGTCCTCTTACTTGATGGCATTGACGCTAATGAAATTGTGTACCTCCCGGATGCCAGAGGTATGGCTCTCACATATGGTGGCGTCAGGATCATCAACGTCTATGCGACATCTGGTTCAGGTACGCGTCGTGAACGCTCTTCTTTCTTTTCTGAGGGAGTAACGCCTCTCTTCGTGGGTCGGCAAGATTCCAGGAGGTCACTTTAATTAGAAACAGACGCCCATAGCCCAATTGCCACGTCACTCTCTGTGCGCGGCACTAGCAACAATTGTTCAGAACCCCATCTTGTGGATTCGTGGAAGTATGTTCATAGAAATCGTCCGGGATTTACAAATTTCACTAGTCATTCAGCCAGCTGCCTTGATCGTGTTTACATCTCCCGCGACATTGTCGGTGGAACTCAGGTTGCTGATATCTGGCCAGCTGTGTTCTCATGACGCATATATATGTGGCGTAATTATGTACCACCGAAAGTTGAGGCGAAGCAAGGGATTATGGAAAGTGAACACAAACCATCTTAATTCACCGAACTGTAGGCTACAAATTGAGACATCGTGCACGGCTTGTCTTCAGCGCCGCAACAGATATCAGTCTCCCCTTTCGTGGTGGGTCCTTTGTGTAAAGCATACAATACGCAAGGCCTTATACAATTACGAAAAGGAGATCGCAGAATGGTAACGACACACCCAGGAGTTCTATTTCACCAAACTCCGAGAATGTACGACAATGCCGTATTCGCCAGAACGTCAGGTGATATTTAATCGTCCAACGGCACAGCTCACTGCCCTCTCCCATTCCCATAGCCTGGTGGGCAGTGAGGGTTGTCTTCATTCCAAAGTCAGGGAAAATTGACCATACCATCGCCAAGGATATGAGATAAATCAGTCTGTCCTCAACGGTTAGGGCATCAGAGGTGCAGGACCTTGGAACCACTATATATAGGAGGACTAGAGTCAACGTCAGTGAAATGAAGTTAGAGGCTACCATGATGATGGGGTGATGACCTAGTTGTTTGGCGTCCTAAAACGACACCACCATGAGGGATGAAAAATTGTAATCAACACCACTAGAGGTTGTCCTCTTTATTGTGGACATTAGTGGTAAACGAACTCACTGAAGAACTAAACTCTAGACAGTACCTTTGCAAACGATACACAGATGACCTTGTCATAGTAATATTTGCTAAATTTGATGACACAGTCAGGAATATGGGACAAAGTGCGGACGTTGTGCAAGAAGTGACGTCGAACAGATGTGCAGAACTATAGGCCTAAATCTCTAACGTCGGTCAGTTGTAGAATTTTGTAACAGGTATTATGTCAGAGTATAATGACTTTTCTGGAGACGAGAAATTCGTCCACGAGACTCAGAGGGCCAGGTAGATGTCGTGTTTTTTGACTTCTGCAAGGCGTTTGATACAGTTCACCATAGTGGTTTAATGAACAAAGTAAGAGCATATGGACTATCAGACCAATTGTGTGATTGGATTGAAGAGTTCCTAGATAACATAACTCAGCATGTCATTCTCAATGGAGAGAAGTCTTATGAAGTAAGAGTGATGTCAGGTGTGCCACAGGGGAGTGTCGTGAGACCGTTGCTATTCACAATATGTATAAATTACCTTGTGGATAACATCGAAAGTTCACTGACGCTTTTTGTGGATGTTGCTGTAGTATATCGAGAGGTTGTAACAATGGAAAATTGTATTGAAATGCAGGAGTATCTGCAACGAATTGGCGCGCGGTGCAGGGAATGGCAATTGAATCTCAATGTAGACAAGTGTAATGTGCTACAAATACATAGACAGAAAGATAATTTATCATTAGGTACACTATAGCAGGTCAGCAACTGGAAGCAGTTAATTACATAAATTATCTGGGAGTAGGCACTAGGAGTGATTTAAAATGGAACGACCATATAAAATTAATCGTCGGTAAAGCAGATGCCAGACAGATTCATTGGAAGAATCCGAAGGAAATGCAGTCCGAAAACAAAGGAAGTAGGTTACAGTACAGTTGTTTACCCACTACCGGTGTGGGATCCGTACCAGGTGGGGTTGATAGAGGTAGAGAAGGCTCATTCAGTAATCGTGAAAGCGTTACGGAGATGATCGATAAACTCCAGGGGAAGACTCTGCAAGAGAGACGCTCTGTAGCTTGGTACGGGCTTTTGTTGAAGTTTAGAAAACTTACCTTTACCTAGGAGTCTAGCAGTATATTGCTCCCTGCTACCTATATCTCGCGAAGAGATAATGAAGATGAAATCAGAGAGGTTACAGCCCATACATAGGGATACCGACAATCTTTCTTTCCGCAAACAATAGGAGACTGGAATAGGAGGGAGAACCGATAGTGGTAGACAAGGTACCCTCCGCCACACACTGTCGGGTGGCTTGCGGAGTATGGATGTAGATGTAGGTGTAGACTGGTGCAGAAAACAGGATCTAGGGGCTAGTCCTGAGACGACTGTTTTAACGTTTAAGAAAAAGCGTATCCAACATTCAAGTTGGAATCTAAAGCTTTTCGACGAAACTCTGCCTGTCAGTGGGACAGTAAAATATCTGGGGGTAATGGCCGAGCGGTCTGCAGCGCGCCAGTGATGGTCTGCACGGCCGCTGCGGTCGGGGGTTCGAATCCCGCCTCGGGCATGGATGTTTGTGCCGACCTTAGTATAAGCTAGTTCATAAGTAGTTTGTAGGTTTAGGGACTGATGACCCTGTGGATAAGTCTCATAAGCACTACAAACATTTGAACAATTTTTATGTAGGGGTAACCTTAGAAACTGTCATGGAACCCTCACATTACGAGTATTGTCTCCAAGGTGAAAGGTACTAAGGTAATCCGATGAGTACCAGGAGAGTTTTGGCAGAAACTGGGGCCTGAGCCCCGTAGATATGCACTGGATATACAGCATGGGGGTTAGACCTACGATAACTTATGGGGCGGTAGTGTGGTGGAAGAAGGTAGAACAGTAGGCTGCTGCTATGGAGATTGGTAAGGCGAAGGGATTGTCCTGCTTAGCCATAGCAGGCAGAACTGGCAGCACAACTGATGGGATAGAAAACATGCTGAATATGCCCCCAGTTCACCTTTGGGTCAAGATGTTGGCAGCGGCTGGTGCATACAGGCTCAAAACTGGCAAAAACTGGATCTCATTGGGATATCTAGAATCACACACTAAAATAGTGAGTGAGGTAAATATAGTAACGGTTGGGGAAATGCTGGCCGACTATATCATAACTCCCAACTGCTTCAACAAACCTTACAATATAAAAATTGGAAGCAGAGACCACTGGGAGAAAACAGTTCGGCACCGCACAGTGGTCATTGTCTGTTTCACTAATGGGTCGAAATCAAACCAAGACGTTTGAGCCAGGGTATCCGGTGTGAAGCCAAGACTGGAGGGTGACATCTCTCTAGGGCAAATGGCCTCAGTATTCCAGACCAAAATCACTGCAATCAGGTCGTGTGTGGAGGAGAACTTGCGTAGATGCTACAAGGACCGTAGCATCTACATTTATTCAGAAAGCCAGGCAGCCCTGAAATCACCGGCAGCCCTGAAATCACGATTGTTACAGAATATCACAGGGTTCTGATGGAGCTATGGAAAAGCAATTGGGTAAACCTAGTGTGGGTCCCTGGCCATTCAGGGATCGGTGGCAATGAACAAGCCGACAGATTGCTCAGGGTAGGGCAAAGACCTCTTTCATTGGACCGGAACCTGTCTTGACAATCACCAAAGCAATGGTCAGACTAGAGCTACGTAACTGGCTCAGAAGACAGCACGTAGAATGTTGTATCAAGGTCTATAAACAAAAACATGACAAGGTAATGATGCCAAAGCCGTGTTTTAAAAGAAACTCTGTTATTGTAATCCTGGGTTTGAACAGAAAAGAGATTCAACTCATGGCTCATGGTTGGACTGATGACCGGCCATAAGAATTTCAAAGAACACCTACGTACAATGGGCACAACGGAAAAAGGCCCTAATTGTAGGATCTGCAGTGAGGGTGAGGAAACGCACACCTAATCTTCGAATGCACTTTACTGGAGAGCAAGAGACACAAAATATTCGGAACAACCAGACCTGGAGAAATTGTGTCTAATAAAGAACTGGTAAAGGGACTCCTAGCACTGCTTAAGGGCATTGCTTGGCTTTACTACATATACAGGGAGCTATACCGCACAATAAACTCAGTTTCGGTGTGAGCTGTGGCAGGGTAGACCAGAACTGTTTCGGCTTCCCTGTTCAAATCAAATCAATGTGCATAGTCCTCACAATTACGGTCGGCTGTAGAGGCAGCGTGCCTCAGTATTCCTGCAGGTAACTTCAGACGACTTGTTGAGCCTATGCCATGTCGAGATGCTGCACGTCGACGGGTTAAAAGAGGTCCTACACGCTGATACGATGCATCGTGTGACTTTTGTCACCTCAGTGTACATTTGCGTACAGCAATATAAACTAGATGTAAACTGAGGGGTCTATTGAGAGAGGGGACTATGCCACATGACATAAAAAATTGAGCTTTGGTCATCTTCAGCATGTTTATGTATCTTGCGTCAACTTTGCGAACTAGAACCATGTGGCATAGCTCCTGTTCCTTCTGGAGAAGTTGTTGTAAGTTCTTTAATGCGCTCCTGCGATCATTTTGAGTGAGAGGAGGAGCTATGCCACTTATCGATGTTGTGCCTTATTTCAGTTGCTGACGTATCGACACAGAAGTGTTGCAGATTGGTCGATCAGTGATAACCGAAGAACATATTGTTCGAAACTGTAATTGTTGCTTCTATATCCCTCTTCAAGAAGATACCAGGTCATCGCTCCAACAACAGGAAAGACCCCGTGACTGATCATCCTTATATGACTACACTTCTTGAGGAATACATATTCCTCAGATTTTTCATGGTGTTTACCAAAAATTGAAATTCACAGAACAGTTGACAGTAAGTATACTCCAGAAGATATGTGAAGTTGTTTAGGGTTGTTTGTAGTTGGTGTGTAAGCCTGATAACATGATTTACAACAGTATTTCCAGCAGTATAAAACTTTTCGATATGCGTATAAAATTTGTGTTTTTGTAATATTGTTGTATTAATTAAAGTCTACAAGGTCATAATCATTGCTGTTTACATTGAAATTAATATTTTTCCTGTTGCGTAATTTACATAACAATACGTTAAGACGAAAAAGCGGACCCCTCTTCTGTATAAAAAATGCCTTAATACAACGCTTTAGAAAACTCGATATATCTCCATTTCTCCTCAAAGTGGCATAGCTCCCTCTCTCACTAGACCCCTCAACTATCGCTACAGTAAAGCTCTTCAGACCTCTCAGTCCGTTCGTAGAAAAGGAAATAAACTGCCAGTTGGAAAAAGTTAAACATGCGGAAGACATGGTCGGATGTTAGTGTAAGACCGTACATGTACATATCATCGATTGGTACGTAAATCACTTGCGATGCAATTCTCTGTGATAGGTAGAACGGCCACCAGAGTAAATTAGTGTTGCTAGTGCTTAAGGAAAGAAGAATGGGTTATACACTCCGTCGACAATTAGATAGTTAGAGACGGGTGTCACAATTAGTGCTGTTACCAAGTCTGGTAGGGTATCAAAGGAGGCGTGAATAACGCCGTGTGTTAAGTTTAAAACACGTCCACTGAATGTGTGGTCGTGTTCCATTTTGTGTTATTCATTACTCTAAAGTGTTTCTCCACCATTAATACTATTTTTTGTATATCAATTATTTTATTCCTTTATTAATGATCAATACCCCATGTTTATGTGTGTTGCCACCCGAGTGACTGAACTTGTGTGTCCGTATGAATGTGGAAGGTTGCTTTTAATATTGACTGAATGCCGCGCAATGGCTTACAGTCGCCGCTTCGCGCTTTAGGCCTCGTTTACTTTAGTTAAGAACGCATAACTTCGTATGTCGTCTGCACTGCCGTCTGCTGGGGAGCCAGATACACCCTTACCTGACAAGATGGCAAGGTGGGCTGTTCTTAGTATAGTACCACCATAGACCAGAGATATCTTTGGTCTATGAGTACCACAGACATCAACTTAATCATGGACGAAGGAGGTGACAAAAGAGGCCTCTCTGGAGCTGTAGTAGAGGGTATTATCTCCCTCAGGTAGCGAGGGTTGGTAGACTAGGCTTAGAGAACGCACCCTTCATCGCTTTGAACGCTCTCTCACGGCCTCCTCAATAAGAGGCCGGAATCGTCAAGTTGACAACGCTGTAGTCTGTGACGTCAGTGGGCCCGCTAGGCCGAGTAGCGACAATTTATTCGTGAAGTTCAGACGCCGTGCTGGCTATTCTATATTTGTAATCAGTTTCTTTTTTGGCGATATGATGTCAACAATTAACAGAGTTGCTTCGGAAAGCCAATTTGTTGCACTAATATGCTGATCTTATGTTGAAATTGCGCATTTTGTTCTCATTACGTTGCGACGATAAATATTTCTCTATCACATTACACACTAACAGTTCTCTCTTTAAAAAAATTAAGTTACGTCACGTAAATTTTAGGATACGATTAAATTATCTTATTGCTGACGAAATGTTCTTTCTTTGATTTGTATTTTGCGTAAGTTAGGCCAACTGAATTGTGAAGAATATTAAAAACAAAACCATCAGGTTACAGAGGAAAGACATATTAAATCTCTTCTTCCGTGGAATCAAATATTTCTCTTCTTCATCTTTCACAGATTAATTAAATTTGTTTTATGTCCTTATGAAATAAGAAAAATTCATTAGTCAAAACAAGATTGTCACCCACATGACAATCAAGAGAACTAAAAAGGAATACCATTATTAAAGACTTTTGCAACCAATATAATAAACAGTAATACTTAAACTTTCATCCATGAAGGTATCCTTGGCTGCAGCAACCTGTAATATAGCCTATTTCCCCTTCCATTCTATTCAGATCTAAGACTACAATTGGTCCTGTTCATATCTCCTCAGTGACAGTGAAGTGTAATGTAACTTTTCCTCTTTGTAGAAATGTGACCCTCAGTTCCTTTTTATTTTCAACTGAAGAATTGCTTGACTATAATGAATTTCTTACAGGCAATATTTTGTAGAAAATCTTTGTTCTTCATGACTAGTAAATCTTTCTACATAGGAATATGCTTTAACTAGGAATAATGCTGCAATTAATTTGTAAGAATATTGACATGTATTTTTTTGTTTTGTTTTTGTTTTTTTTTGTTTTGTTTCACATAAAATGACCTGGCATTCTCTGTCGAAGATATGTGCTGTAACTTACCTCTTTAATTGCACTGATCATGCCAAAGCACTTTCCGCAAGTAAAGTGGCTGTATAATGCCTCATTACTTTCTTCAAATTATATTTTGAAACACTTTATACTAGTCTTGAACTGTGAGCTATGACCTGTCGAAATACTGATTTTACTGACTTCAGAAGAAATTTCTCCAAGCAACCGACCTAAAAAGTAATGGCAGTATTCCTTGTATGGTTTAGGTTATCAGACACTGTCATTGTGGGATAATGTTTGCTAGTGTGTAAGAAACACAACTGACTTTTTTAAACTTTATCCTCTTGAAATAAAAGCCTTCCTGGTTTCATCATAACCAACTTCACAACAAGGTGGGCATAAATGAAGATTGGGATACCACCCGTCAGCTTTGACCCACGACATTATTAACATGTCGGAAAACCCACATATCTCAATACTTCTGTATTGTATATAATAATTGATCTGTAGTTATCCTCGTGAATTACAATTACAGATAACAGAATGTACCATTGATCACATGTCTCAGCCCAAAAATTATCACCTTCAGTGCTCAGATGCGGGAAAAAAAAACCTCTGTCAACCTATACCTTACCATCAGAGGAAAGCTACAGATCACTTTTTAAACACAGAATATTAATCTCTAATCTGTTCTGTTTGTAAACTATCGTCTTTAACGCAGCTACCACATAATTACCCAGGCGTTCTACATGCACTTAAAAACTACCGCAAGCTAATGGGCGGTATCTCCGTCTTCAGGTGAGCAACAAGATGGCTTGTATTTGAACCTAAAATTTAACTGGTTGCTGCATGAACCACACCATGAACTGAATAAAATATATTAAAGTTATCCATGTATTGCAGATTATTTCATGGTGCTCATCTCCAACATTTATAAATCACAACATGAAGGGCTTTGGGTCATGGATGTAAAAATGTCTCCTTGCAATGCTACAACAGTGAGATCAGACTATGAAACCAAAAATGTTTATATGTAACACACAATTTCAAATTTAAGAAATATGTTGCAAAGACACCAAAGTTTATTCTGTGGTATGAACTACATTTTACATATATTGCACAGTTTGAAATGCTGCTGCAATGATAAAGATTTATCAGTTGAATAAGTTGTCACTTTACCTGGAAGAACTTTTAAAGGTCTACAATTTGGAACAGTGGTGGAAAACAAAAATATTTCACTATGTGTGAGGCATGACCTTATGCAAGTTCATGTAGCACACTTCAAAGGTTAAATTTTACTTATCATGCTGGCAGTCTTGTGTAGAAATGTTGGCACTCATGTGACACTGGCATTAGCCAGTCACATGACAACACAAATGTTTCATCCTGAAATCCTCGTTTAACGAGGCTAAATACTTTTGCTGAGTGTACAAGGGTACATACAAGAACTTGTCAACTACAGAACAGCTTTAATTATTTACTTTGTGGTTTATGCAAACCACTAATCAAGTAATTCTATTTGGATTTCTAAGAAAATGAAAATCTTGGTGAAGATTTTCTACCATGTTGGTGATGTCAAATAATCACATGAGGCTATCAGCATGGTAAGTAAAATTTTACCCACTTGAAATGTATACCAGCTATTCCTGATGCAAATATAAAAACATACCAGAAATAATGGTGTCAGTACACATTCCTTCACTTGTGGACCAGAACAAAGTTAAAAGGAGCACTTTATGGTGGATGAAAAATATGAGTCTGTATTTCCAGATAATTTATTTCATGGCAATTACTAGAACAGTTAAATATTTTTAAATTACATTCCGCCTGGAAAGCAAAAACACACAGGAAAAAAATAGATCTGAAGTATTTTGATAAACAAGGTACAACAGAAATGTGGCGCGTGCCAGAGAAAACCACAACAAATTATTTTTGAAACATTCAGTCAGGATTGGTTTTTCTTTTCTAGCCACCAGTAGTCTAGTCAGAAGTTATGAAATGTATTTATTTTTCTATTGATTCCCACCTTCTTAGAACATGTTAAATGTTCATTACGCAGTTTGGTGTAATTGTTTAGCAATATATTACACATAATGCAAACCAACTTCTTCCACAAAGACATGAATCTGTTAGAAATATTTTAAGATAAACATGTGTATTAACTACTTGGTCAACCACATTCTGCAGCAGCTGCTTTTGATTTTTGCACAGGATAAAGTTTGTTTCATGCTCTTGAGATATTAAGAGCTGCATAGCTCCATATACAAAATTGCCAAGTTCCACAACAATATCTGACGGCACAGTCAATCAACTACGGACTAGATTTTCAAAGTGTTTATCTGAAGTATGTGGCCCTAAGAAAAAATCATTGCACGTTTTAAAACTGAGCATTTGTGTTGTTTTGTGTGCTGCATACCCACAAACATACAGAAGCACAGACTGGTCTACATGAACACTTTCAGTGCTTAATTTGTTAAAAACACTTAAAAATGGAGTCATGTCAACATCTGAATACATTATGTCTGAGGTGCTCACATCATTCAATATTTCTGGAGAGAATTTTACTGGGCCATATTTTGCTGACTTTATTCCCAAAACATTCATAACACGGAGTTTCTTTTCTGATTCAAATTTTTGAGTAACAGAAATATTGTAGTTTCCTCCTGATAATTGGCGATATCCACGAAACAGTGACTCCAAATTATCAGTTTGGAGTTTTCCTGTCAGAAGATACTGCACACCTACACTACTGAAAGAATATTCAATAATTTCTGAAATAACAGAAGTACTTTGATACAGTGCCTGATGTGTGTCTGTAGTTAGACAATTGGTAGAGTCCAAAGCCCTCCATCTCTCCAACCAAGCCAAAAATTTATCAAGAAACACTAGCCTGTCATCAGAAGCACTAGTGAAAGGTAGAAGCAATTCATTTTGTTTGTAAATTCCCTTTGTAGAATCCTTAATATTCATAATACTCCACCAACGGAGAATAATTTGAACAAAGTGTACAGTCCCTGAATTGTCACCATATTCAGTTTTTCCACTCCCATGAACCACAGACATTGCCGAGGTGGGGTGGCTTGCGTGCCTCAACGATACAGATAGCCGTACCGTAGGTGCAACCACAGCGGAGGGGTATCTGTGGAGAGGCCAGACAAACGTGTGGTTCCTGAAGAGGGGCAGCAGCCTTTTCAGTAGTTACAGGAGCAACAGTCTGGATGATTGACTGAGCTGGCCTTGTAACATCAGCTAATGTGGCTTTGCCACACAGCTACTGCGAACGGCTGAAAGCAAGGGGAAACTACAGCCGTTACCTTTCCCGAGGACATGCAGCTCTACTGTATGAACATATGATGGCATCCTCTCGGTAAAATATTCCGGAGGTAAAATAGTCCCCCATTCGGATCTCCGGGCGGGGACTACCCAGGAGGATGTGATCATCAGGAAAGACAATACTGGCATTCTACGGGTCGGAGCGTGGAATGCTAGATCCCTTAATAGAGTAGGAAAATTAGAAAATTTAAAAAGGGAAATGGATAGGTTGAAGTTAGATATAGTGGGGATTAGTGAAGTTCGGTGGCAGGATGAACAGGATTTCTGGTCAGGTGAGTACAGGATTATAAATACAAAATCAATTGGGGGTATCACAGGAGTAGGATTGATAATGAATAAGAAAATAGGAATGCGGGTAAACTACTATGACCAGCACAGTGATCGCATTATCATTGTCAAGATAGATACGAAGCCAACACCGACAACAGTAGTACAGGTTTATATACCTACTAGCTCTGCCGATGATGAGGAAATCGAAGAAATATATGAGGAGCTAAAGGAAATTATTCAGACATTTAAGGGAGAGGAAAACTTAATTGTTATGGGAGACTGGAATTCGGTAGCAGGACAAGGAGGGGAAGGGAAGATAGTAGGTGAATATGGTCTGGGCAAAAGGAATGAAAGAGGAAGCCGCCTGGTAGAATTTTGCACGGAACATAATTTAGTTATAACAAACACGTGGTTTAAGAATCACAAAAGAAGGTTGTATACGTGGAAGAGACCAGGAGACATCGGGAGATACCAGATAGATTTTATAATGGTAAGACATAGATTTCGGAACCAGGTTTCAAACTGTAAAACATACCCAGGGGCAGATATAGACTCTGACCATAACTTGTTGGTTATGAACTGTAGGCTGAAACTGAAGAAACTACAAAAAGGTAGGAAAATAAGGAGATGGGACCTGGATAAATTGAAGGAACCTGAGGTTCTTAAGAATTTCAGAGGGAGCTTTAGGCAACAATTGACAGAAACAGGGGAAAATAAAACAGTAGAGGAGGAATGGGTAAAATTGAGAGATGTAATAGTGAATGTAGCAGAGGACAAAATAGGTAGGAAGGCAAGACCTACAAAAAATCCTTGGATAAAATGGAGTTTAGACGACTAAGAAATGAGATTGACAGTACGTGCAAAATGGCTAAGCAGAAGTGGCTAGAACGCAAATGCAAGGATGTAGAAGAATGTATAAAGAGGGGAAAAATAGATACAGCCTACAGGAAAATAAAAGAAACATTTGGAGATAAGAAAAACAGCTCTATGACTATCAAGGACACTGATGGAAAACCAGTTCTCAGCAAAGAAGGGAAAGTTGAAACGTGGAAAGAGTATATAGAGGGGCTCTACAAAGGAAATGAACTTAGAGACAATATTGTAGGAAGGGAAGAGGATGTAGATGAAGATGAAATAGGAGATACTGTACTGAGAGAAGAATTTGACAGAGCCCTGAAAGACCTAAGTTGAAACAAGGCCCCTGGAGTAGATGATATTGCCTCAGAGCTACTGAAGTCTCTGGGAGAACCAGCCATGACAAACCTGTTTCACCTGGTGTGTAAGATGTATGAGACAGGCGAAGTACCCTCAGACTTTAAGAAAAATGTTATAATCCCCATTCCAAAGAAAGCAGGTGCAGACAGGCGTGAAAACTACAGAACCATCAGTTTAATAAGTCATGGTTGCAAAATATTAACACGAATTATATACAGAAGGATGGAAAAACTGGTAGAAGCCGACCTCGGGGAAGATCAGTTTGGGTTCAGGAGAAATGTAGGAACTCGGGAGGCAATACTCACTTTACGGCTTATCCTAGAAGATAGATTAAGAAAAGGCAAACCTACATTTCTAGCTTTTGTAGATTTGGAGAAGGCTTTTGACAATGTTGATTGGAATAAACTCTTTCAAGTTCTGAAGCAAGTAGGAGTAAAATATAGGGAGCGTAAGGTTATTTACAACTTGTACAAAAACCAGACAGCGGTTGTCAGAGTTGAAGGGCATGAAAGGGATGCAGTGGTTGGAAAGGGAGTAAGACAGGGTTGTAGCCTTTCTCCAATGTTGTTCAATTTGTACATTGAGCAAGCTATAAAGGAAAGCAAGGAGAAATTTGGAGAAGGAATTAAAGTTCAGGGTGAAGAATTAAAAACATTGCGTTTTGCCGACGACATAATAATTCTGTCAGATACAGCAAAGGACCTGGAAGAGCAATTGAACGGAATGGACAGTGTGCTGAAAGGTACATATAAGATGAACATTAACAAGAGCAAAACTAGGGTAATGGAGTGCAGTGTAAGGAAATCAGGTGATGCTGAAGGAATTAGTTTGGGAAACGAAGCAATAAAGGAGGTTAGTGAGTTTCGTTACTTGGGCAGTAAAATAACAAATGATGGTCGCACTACAGAGGATATAAAATGCAGAATGGCAATGGGTAGAAAAGCGTTTTTGAAAAAGAGAAATTTGTTAACATCGAATATTGATTTAAGCCTAAGGAAATCCTTTCTGAAGGCATTTGTATGGAGTGTTGCCTTGTATGGGAGTGAGACATGAACGATAAACAGTGCGGACAGGAAGAGGATAGAGGCTTTTGAAATATGGTGCTACAGAAGAATGCTGAAGATTAGGTGGGTGGATCGCGTAACGAATGAGGAGGTACTGAACAGAATTGGGGAGAATAGAAATTTCTGGTATACCTTGACTAAAAGAAGGGATAGATTTGTAGGACACATTCTTAGACATAAAGGAATTGTGAATTTAGCATTAGAGGGAAGTGTGTGGGGTAAAAATCGCAGAGGAAGACCAAGAGATGGATACAGTAAGCAGATTCAGACAGATGTAGGTTGCCGTTCTTATGTAGAGTTGAAGAGGCTTGCTCAGGATAGGGTATTGTGGAGAGCTGCATCAAACCAGTCTTCGGACTGAAGACAACAACAACATCAGTTTTTAAGCCTGCAACTGTTGTGTCATTGAAAATATTGGACACAAGGTTGACATTCTGTCTTTTTAAGCTACTGGGGCCGGCCGCGGTGGCCGAGGGGACTGAGGCGCTCCAGTCACAGTCTGCACGGCCACTACGGTCGGGGGTTCGAACCCCCCCTCGGGCATGGATATTTGTGCCGTCTTTAGTATAAGGTAGTTCATAAGTAGTTTGTAAGTTTAGAGACTGATGACCCCGTAGTTAAGTCCCATGTGCTTTAAAAAAAAAAAAAAAAAAAAAAAAAAAAGCTGGGATACACTGATTTATAGGTCAATCGAGGTGCTAATTTCAACAGCTCGTTCAATTCCTTTCTATATAGGTTCTCAATATCTGAAAATCTTGTTGTTAGCACTTCATTAGATGTAGATTCAAAATGGGGAAATTTAAATGTTTTGTCACTGTCCCTTTGATTCAACCAATTGTTCCTAATGCTTTTAAATAAATGAACAGTGTCAAACATTAAGAACACAGGGGAACCACATGACATGAAAGGATAGGGCCTGTTGGAATTTTTTACTAGCAGTGAAAACATATTCCTGTTAATCCTATTGTTATCAGATATAATAACAACAACAGTCAAACCACAAGAAGATAGCAAATCCAACACCTTAAGTATTAATTTGTGTAGATCTGAGCCTGACAACTGTCTGACAGGAACCAAATGAACAACTTCTTTGAAACTGCCATATAGAGAAGATGTAAGAAAGGCAAGCACAGTTCTTGCCTCTGCTGGGACACTATTTTCAGCATATCCACGAAGTTTCCCCCCTTTAATCTGAATACAAGGCTTAACATAAATTTCATCTATTTGCAGAATTACAAATCTTTCTCTCTCATCTAATTTATCCACTAGAATTTTAAGAGAGTGGGCATTTTCTGTTTCACTAGTTGGACCTATATTCAATGAAGATGACAGCTGTTGAATATGCTTCACATGTGGTAAGATCAGTAATCCACTTGATCGGAGAGCTGCATAGCATGCTGGAGACTGGGTGTAGATGATGAAGGCATTAACATCATATCAACAGAATATGTTGGCTTATTCATTGTCAACAAACCTATCTGTTCCAATAAAAACAAAAGAGTGGTACAGCAATCTGCATTAGATTCAGAATGCTGAGTAAGTCTGTTAACAATGTTCTTTAATTCATTTAAAAGAGAACTAAAAGAGGGTATGTAGCTACTACAGTTGATATATCTGCTCAGAATATTTTCAATCTGTGACCACCTGTTTACTTTAAGTGAGGAAGGTAAAATCCGGCTAAGATCATCATATGTCAGAATGAAACCATTCACACAAACACTGGAAACAAGTTTGTCATTAATTTGTACACTCTCTTTTACCTGAGGTATGTCTGCAGAAAAATCTACACTATAAAATGTTATTATACTGTCTAGAACGTTAACACTCCACTTTCCTAAACTCTGTAATTTATCCTGATACTTGGCACACAAACACTGAAAATTTTGTACAATGTCATCGTTTAACCAAGCTTCAATCTTCTCCTCCTCTTCTTTGCGTGCACGCTTCCTTCTGGTCTCTGGATCACACCTTGTTGGAGGCTGAATCTTATTAAGATACAATGGTAACCCAGGGAATATTTTTGGCACAGCATTTGGTACAAGTGGTGGCCTCTGACGAGGGTACTCGTGACAATTCCCATCAGAATCCTTGTAAATTTCTACCCTCGAAACATCACTTTCTTCAAAATGTTTTATACAAACAACACTCCTGTTGGTAGGAGTCCAGTCTCTTCTTGGAATGTTTCTTATCCAGCGCTTTCTATTTGTCTCTTCAGTGGGGAATCTAAACACCGAGATATAACCCTCTTCCTTTTTGGATTTATAGTTGCTGCTGCATCCAGGAACACAACATTTTTCTGGCATCTGTAAATATAATGATGTATTCATTGTTAACATCTTACGTCAAAATATGAGGTACGAACAAAAACTGAGAAAATCGAAAGAATAGTTTGTTGTACACTTGGGCATCACAAAACTATATTTGTGAATTGAGGTCAACGTGTGGAAATATTCATTATATAAACACAGTCACATAACCGCTGTTGATTCATACAATATTTATGAATCAGAAACACTATTTTAAAATTCTATATAGATTCACGTTTCAATTCTATTAGCGAAAGTAGTAAGAAGGTAACATAGCTGAATATATACGTTTAAAAACACTGCAAACTTTACAGAATACTATACTTACATTGTGTATATATTCAACTGCAGTAACGACAGTGCGCTATAATTTTCACAGTATCGAGTTTGGCACAATTCAAGCATCAAATCGTGTGAAACACACACAGCAAACGAATATCAACGAACGCCACTTTATACAAACACAGCCACGATGTAGACCTTAAGGCAACGTTGCCACAATTCAGCACTCCGGCCTCTTATAGAGGGCCGGCCGCGGTGGCCGAGGTGACTGAGGCGCTCCGGTCACGGTCAGCACGGCCACTACGGTCGGGGGTTCGAATCCCCCCTCGGGCATGGATATTTGTGCCGTCCTAGTTCGTAAGTAGTTCATAAGTCGTTTGTAAGTTTAGGGACTGATGACCCCCTAGTTAAGTCCCATAAGCTTAACAAACATTTGAACATTTTTTTTCTTATAGAGGAGGCCGTGGCTCCCTACATCCGGTGCAGAGAGGGAAGGGCCTGACCGCGACCTGAGGCATCACTGTTGCCGCGATCGCCGAAGTAATTATTTCGTCGAATCACGCTGAGGGGATGGCATGCTGTTTGAACTTTATTTGTGACCAGGCAGTCCTGGATTATCAGTGATAGTTTTTCTTGAGTTATTCTTTCGCTATGCGAGGCGAAGTATTTCTTACTTTTCATAACTCGAGTAATTCAGTGAATATTTAGTATTTGCAATTATCATTCCGGTAATGATTTTTTGTCCGGTTTCACAAGTTCTAATACACGTGTGTGGCCTTCAGCCTTTGTGTAAACTTAGTATGTTTGAATTCCTTGCTGTTTTTAATTAGCGTTTTCGTGTGGTGTCTGTTTCCGCGAGCGTGCTAAATTCTCTCTCGGAATTTCTTGATTGATTCCGTCTTTACTATCTTGGTACGACTGACTGCACAACGTGCTTTCGTAACGGTCATTACTACGGTCTTCAGTCCTGCTTTTTACTGATAATAGCTTCCTTCTATTGAATTTCCGCATGTGCTTTACTTGCTTATGCTAAGTTAATTTCTTTTTGTAAATTCTATGTAATTCGCCTTAGTCGTATACCACGTGGTTCTTAACGATAGTATGCCGCTGCTTCCTCGGACATGAGTTCGTTTGTGCATAGTATAATTTCAATTGTGCATGAAGCCACCCGCCTTCTTGTCAATACGCCGCCGACGCTTCGTTTTGCCGCTGCTATGAAGTGTTTCCGCCTGAGTGAGTGTCGCAAGCATTATGCATGCGTCTGTGAATGAATGAGTGTGTTTTCTTTATCCCCTCCGTATTTGCAAATATTCTCCCATGTTACCTCCACATTCGAAAAGGGCAGAAACTCTTATTACGGGCAGTAACTTTATAATTTAATTCACTGTTGTACAAGGTGTATGCTTCCTTTGACTTATCTGGTTTCCCCACATTTTACTCGTTTATTTTATTGAATAGATAATAATTTAAAGTATAAAAACTCTGCTCTATAATTTCATGCTCCCTATCCCATGTTTAATTCTCTCTTCCTTTATATACATATTATTTGTGTTTGTTAAAACGTTGACTGCTCCCTTAAGAAGTGAGCAGTTAGCAACTACTGTGGCCACTCGAAAAGTAATTTAGAGCAGCAGTGAAAGTTTTAACTTGCATTTCCTTATCTCTACTGCCCGAGATCATTCATAGAAAATTTAACAAGCTACTTTCAAGTTACGACTGTGAAAGACACAGTGATACCGCGTACTGGCGTGATCCAGCATTGACAGCAGCGGATGGATTTAGAAAGCCACCGCTTTATAGGTTTACATGTGGCTGGCTATCAGAATCTTAGAATGGCAATTTCGGATGTGAGAATGGCTCGATTTTGAACTGTATGAAACGGGATGGCTGGGAATACTTGTCACCTATGTTCCAGTGGATCATGCCTGAACGCTACAATGGTAGATTTGCATTTTGCACACCAAAAGACGTGGCGCAGTGAGTAACACACTGGACTCAGTTTAGGAGGACAGTGGTTCAAAGCCGCCTCCCGTCATCAAGATATGGCTATTCCATGATTTACATTGAAAAGTGTCGGGTCTTCCGCTTGTCATCATGTGTTCATTAAACGGATTCATATGCAACTCCTTGTAGTTGTTCTTGACCTGCAAATTTCTACTTAAAAGAGAACAGGATACAAAAACGTCGCCACGCAGTAGTTGGTTAATTTTCAATTTTGCTTAATTTACAATTTACCAGAAATGCGCTAGGAGAATGAAAGAAATCCTCTGAGCCGTCGGCGTTCACAGGAACGGAAGCTGTGGGCGGACCGAGCTGTCAGCGTCCCTTTGCGCCTGAAAAGCAAAGCTGCCAACGGTCAGCACTCAACTGGACTGTCTCAGACTCTCCGAATAAACAAGGTGTGCCTGCGAAACGTTCTGAAGAGACCCCACACAAAGCGTCTAGAACGGGAGTTTCAGAACAGGTGGCCAGCCTCGCATCCATAATATTCGTTTTCCCACGACCTGCGTGAGGGTCTAGCAACAATGTTAATACGTGCTCCATGACTGTACTGATGTTAAACGGTTGCAGACCTGAAGATTTCGCCATACAAGTGAATAAGCAGAATTGGAATTGGCGCTCCTTGTCGTGAAGCAAATAGGTGGGAGTTTTAGCATACCGTAACGCTCGCGCTATTCGCTGAGGCAAAATACAACACAAACGATTGGCTCACGCGTGCTTTTTGTGCGACGCAGCGAAGCTCAAAGGGTACAAAATCTTCAAATGTTTGTAAACCTATTGGACAAAACTGCTATGGTCATCAGTCTCTAAACTTGCAAACCACTTACACTAAGGTCAACGCACAGACACCCAAGCTCGAAGGAGGACTCGAAACTCCAGCGGGAACGGCCACCCAGTCGGTAGCATGCGCCTCAGGCCACGCAGCTATTAAGCGGCCCAGCGGGCACAAAAATCAGTAGTTCTGCGCTAGCTTCGGCTGAGAGAGGACCTGTCACCGGAGGCGGGAGACGACAGGCGTTGATACCACCAGCCAACACTTCGGCGTACCGAGAGCTGCACGTTCACTAAGACAGCATCTTCGTACTGCAGAGCAACAGCTTCGACTGTCACCATGGTAGGAAGCACGCAGCTTCAGCGTGATAGAGAAATATAGTCTTTTAACGCAGTTATCAGTACGGGAAAAGTCGCTTTACAACAGGCCCATGAATTCCACTCATTTAGTTTGCTTAAACGTCTGTTCAACTTCTGGAGGCAGTAGCCGATATAAAGTAACCGGGTTAACCTTATTTTACTAAGACGATACGGGTATCGGATTTTAGGATTTCTTTATATTTATGGTGCGTGAATTTCAGAAATTAAATAACAACCAGCCGGAGCCATTCGACGCAACTCTCAAAAATTCTCGAGAAAATCGACTTTGAAGTTTAGCAAAGTATCCATAACTACCTATAATTAAAACACCTGCAACATCTGTCGGCGAAGCTCAGGCGCTAGCGTTCTGGTCTCACAACCATAGTGTCGATGGTTCGTATCCCATTGTTGCAGTTTTTTTTCCTTTTCTAATTCAGTTCTATAAAACATTTTGGGATCTCTAATACCACGGGTTGCGTCAGTTTTTGTTTATGTGTATGTAGACAAGATTGTAATGTAAAACGATGGTTGAGTAGGTTAGCTGCTTGGAAAACCAGTACTAGCTGTGGAGATGAGTTTCAAAAACCAGTGTCGTATCTCTTCAGAAACTGAACAATCAGACTACCGTCGCCAACTAGCAGTAAAGCCGAAACTGTAAAAAATGTAACATATATTTTTGATTGAAATCATCATTATTAACAACCTTCTATAAAATATTGAAAATTGAGAATAAACAAAAATACCTGCACTTTTCGCAAAAATTACCGTTATATAATGAAACTGTGTAAATATCCCAACAACAAAAATAAAAAATAAAGGATTCGAAACACCGACCCTACGATTATAAGACCAGAACGCAATCGCTGGAGCTACACCGACAGACGATGTATTCCATTTATGATTGGTACTTACAGTTACTTGCAAAACTTCAAAGTCGATTTTCTGGATAATTTTTGAATGGCTTTGGCTGATTGTTATTTGAGTTCTGAACTTCATGTATTATAAATATCACAAAACTCTAAAATCCGATACCCGTGTGGTCTCCTTGTAAGAGCAGCAGTATTTACCTTTCTACAACCTTTTTAACTGCCGGTAATTTGTTTTTCGGCTAATGCTTATGTTTTAGTCTTCCTTTCCAGCCTCTGTTTCGTCCTTCCCGGCCTGTCTTTCAGGAAACGTTCTATCAGGACGTTTGGGATGCGTTGATATCTAAAACAGCTACACAGATTAGTAATACAAGTTTTGTTTACTGAACTTTTTACAATACTCAACTTCTATCGGTTCTTCTTTTCTCGCGGCGGCGTCTTCTTCCTCAATTCTAGCGCCAGCGTGCGATTGGCTGCTGGTCGACCGCTGCCTTCTCCACGATCGTTCTCGTACGTCTGGCGTGTGGCGCTGACTTTACGCCACAACATCCCCCCCCCCCCCCCCCCCCCAAATCGCCGGACCGTTGACGTGTAGGGAGCTCGATAATGGAGGAGGGGGCATGCTTGTGGACGTAGTGATGGACTGGAGTCTGTAGCTGTGGTGGGCGGCAGACGACAGGCCGGGCCCCGCCATGCGGCCTGAGCTCGCGAGGAAACGTCCTCCGGGAAAACCTCCGAAGGGCCCACGTCCACGACCTGGGGCCAGATGATGACGTAGACGGTGACGTCGGTGGCGACGTCGGCGTCAGATGCTGCATGGCGTGCTGGACCAATTCCATGGGTATTTCGAGCGGAGGCAGAGGCGGTTAGGGCTCCGTCTCCATGGCGTCGGGCCGCGGTGCCGTGGAGATATGCTGCGGGGGCGGCTGCAGAGGTCGCGCGGGTGGCGAACACCGCGCGGTCTGCGTGTTGCGCGAATCTGCCGAGAGAAACGCAGAAGGATCACAGGGTACATGACAAAGGCGAATTTGATTGCGGTGCCTCCGAACTACACCGCCAGGTGCTGAAATTTCAAACATAGAAGCACCGAAACATTTGATGATCTCGCTCCGTTCCCACCGTCTGCGACAGCTGAAAACTCTGTAAAAGACTGGGATACCCGGAGCAAAGTGATACTTGCGTGTCGTCGGCTCCTGCTACGGGCGGCGCGGTGGGTGGAGCAAATGGAGCAGGTTGACGGCGACCGTGCAGAAGTTCGGCCGCCGATGATCCTTCTCGTGGATGCGAGCGGTAGGAGGCGAGGAACATTTTCAAAGCTGCCTTCCGTGAGTGCTCCGAACGGAGTTTGGACATTTGTTGCTTAAATGTCCGGACGAAACGTTCCGCAGCACTGCGGGTGAAACGGTGCAGTGGTGAGATGCTTAATTCCATTAAGCGCACAAAAGGAGCGAAATTCGTGCGATGTGAACTGAGGGCCGTTGTCTGAGAGTATCCGTTCAGGGAGACCTTCCAGATAAAAAAAAATTGAAGACAACGCCCTAATCGTGCCACTAGAAGTCGTAGAAGACATTGGCACTGCAAATGGGTGACCACTAAAAGCATCAACCACAATAAGCCACTTAGTGTTCCAGAAGGGACCAGAATAGTCAATATGCACTCGTTGCCATGGTGAATCTGCTGGTAGCGCACACTGAACACAGCGACGTCATTTGTTCTACATGGGCGTCCATACCCTGCCAAGTTCAGTGTCGTCGTGCCAGTTGCTTAGTGTGAACCATTCCCCAATGTTCCTGGAGAAGTAAGTTCAATACTTCTTTCCGTAAACGTCGCGGGATTAACACAAGCGATTTCCACTGTCATTTGAAACTAGAATGTCACCTATATGGGCTGAAAGTACATTTCTGCTAGCAAAATAACGACGCACCAGAGAATTTTGTATGTCACGTTGTGAGCGAGGCCATTCAGTGCGAAAGTAGCGCAGCAAAATCCGTAAATCGCAATTTTTCTATAATCCAACGGGAAGAATTGCAACTATCTTCCTGTGCGTCTATCTGACAACAAGACGTCTCAGAAGTGTCAATGTCTCTATCAGCGCCAACCGGAAGACGGGATAGTGCGTCGGGGAGGAAATAATTGAGTGCAAGGCGTAATTCGTTGCGAGGAGATCTATTTGCGAAATTTCTTTCAGCAACTTTCTCTTCCGAATGCGAACATATTTTCTACCACCCACACACATAGGAAGACATGATCATCAAAATAAAATTAAAAAAATCAGATCGAAAACGGAAAGCTTTAGGTGTTCCTCTTTTCCCACAAGCTATTAGAGAATGGAACCCTAGAGATCATTATTAAAAGCGGATCGATGACCCCTCTGCCATGCACTTCAATGTGACTTTCAGAGTATTTATGTAGATGTAGATAATGACATTAATGCGTGAGCAGCAATATTGAAGTACAAAGTTTTAAAATTAATGATACAAAGACAACCCTGAAACTTATAAGATTCGAGAGGTACTTCGCAATACAACTACACAAGAGTAATGTATGTATGTAGCCGTTAAGAGCGGCATAGCTCTGATGTAACATCCTCCATTACGCTTTGATATCTCCGACTTTGTAATAATAATAATAGCGGCGTGCGCGTCTGCTCCCCGTCGGTGCTTCGAGTCCCCCTCGTTCATAAGTGTGTGTGTTGTCCTTAGCATAAGTTATTTTAAGGAGTTTGTAAGTCGAGGGACATAACCACTGCAGTTTGGTCCCATAGTTTAACAAACATATTAACACTTTAACAGTAGGTAAAGCAGTCAACAATCCGAAGATTGGTTTGAACACCACAGTGCTTTACTAGGCAGTCCGACCTGACTGACCCAGCCAGTTACAGGGGGACCTACAGTTTAACGTGGGTTCCGAACCACTGTGCTACTCGATATTTTTCGCATCAGCAACACTGACAGAGGTGAAAGAAGTGGAAAGTGGCAGATAAAAACCCTACGACGTGGCTGAGATCGAACCCGCGACCTTTGGATTCATATTCTGGCACTCTACCACTGCGCTACCGAGGCGCATACTTGAATAATAATAATAATAATAATAATAAACGTCAACATCTAAGTACTTCTAACGTTTACCCTCCGTGCTGATCCCGCGTTGTGGTGGAATTGACACACGAAATTAACAACGTTTTGTGAAACTGCATTAAAGGGAGGTTGATGTTTAAAGAGTTGATTTGCAGTAACACGCGCGTACGGGGCAGCTGCAATGCCTCAACCGCTTGGTCTATGATGTTGCCAGCAGTAGAAATAAAAACTTCGTTGGAATGAAATCAGTAAATGTCATCGTTTATCGACGTTATTATCACGTTTATTTTTTGTAAGGCAAGCTTTATGGGCATTTCCGCCATTGGCACGAAATTTCAAGTGAGCTCCTAATTTTTAATTTCTTCCTTTTGTGTTGCTTTGACAAGGGAAAGAGGAAGTGGACAGATATGGATTGAGTGAGGTAATGGGAAGTGACTGAATGTAGAAAACGACTGCCTTTCTTAAAGATAATTACGCATAGTATAATCAACAGTCCGTAAACCGTCTGTTATATGTATGTTTGTGCAGAAAACGGACAAATAGAAAATGTAGATACTCCAGAGACTCAACAATAAATTATTTTCTGAGAAAACATGCCGAACCGCGGTTGCCGAGGGGACTGAGGCACTCCAATCACGGTCTGCACGGCCACTACGGTCGGGGGTTCGAATCCCCCCTCGGGCATGGATATTTGTGCTGTCCGTAGTATTAGCTAGTTCGTAAGTAGTTTGTAAGTTTAGGGACTGATGATCCCGTAGTTAAGTCCCATAAGCTATACAAACATTTGAATTTGAGAAAACATCTTTTATTTCACTTTGTTCCACATAGTCACAGCAAAATGAAGCAGCGGATTGATTTTACTGTTGTATTTTCTAAGTAAGTCTAAAATTCGGACATGTCCGAAAGAACATACACCACGCCTGCTTCGCAGCCATATTGAATTTGCAAATTAATAATGAAAGAGTTGAAGCAAGAAGGGTTAGGAAGGAAAGGATTGACAGTGGCTGCATTACGGCATTGAAATTAAACAATTGCGATAGCTGAAGAAGTGAGCCGAGCCAGAAATCGAACCTAGCTCTCCCACTTTGGGCCAGCGGTCGCATTAACCACTTAGCTACCCGTGATAGCCCCACGTTTGTCTAAAACGTCCGCAAGACGCAAGCTATGGCTGTAGCGCCCCTATCGTCCATGCCCTCTTACGCTCGCCATTACGGATTCCCGTGCGAGGTCGAACGTATGACCGTATCTACGGTGAAGTAAGTGAAGCCAACGCGCGTCTTCGCGTGTAAATACTATCCCGCGTTCGATTCCCGGCCCGGCTCACATATTCACTTGTAGCCATCGTTTAATTTCAATGTCCTAATGCAGCCGCTGTCAATACTTTCCATCCTAATCCTTCTTCTTCCCCCTCCCTCATCAATAATTTGGAAGTCTAAGTTTATTCACTTTGCCATTAAGGCGAAGACAGGCAATGGTCAAAAATGTTCAAATGTTTGTGAATCTATCGGACCAATCTGCGTGGTCATCAGTCCATAGCTTACAAACTACTTAAACTAACCTAAGTACAACACACACACACACACACACACACACACACACACACACACACACACACACACACACCCATGCCCTAGGGAGGACTCGAACCTCCGACGGCGAGCAACCGCGCGCTCCGCAGCGAGGCTCCTAAGACCGCTCGGCCCAGCTCTCACGGGAATCGGCAGAATGCCACGAGTAATGAGTGAAAATGGGCAATGGCTATACGTTAATCGTGTGTGTACAAGTCAAATATTTGCGTCTGGAGGAAGGCGTGCTAGGATACTTCCTGCAGTCACCATGAGCACTGTGTCCGAATGGCAGCCGTCGTGGTAATTTGGTAACTCAGCGCGCAAGGTCGAGAGGGCTCGATGCCCTCTGGAATGAATAAACTGAGCCAGGAACTCATAAAACATACTAAAACAAATACGAACGAACGATAACAAAGAACCTATTTTAGTGGTCACAGCGACTGACCAGAAAATAGGAGACCAGAGTTTGAATCCCGGCTTGGCAACCTACTTTAAGCTTTCCTTATTGATTTAATTCAATGCCCCCTGGCAGCTAATGTGATACATTTCTTTGTGTCTTTATTTCACCGTGCGGGAGTAACCGAGCGGTCTGGAGCGACATTACGGATCGCGCGGCATCCCGCGTCGGAGGTTACAATTCTCTCTTGGGCATGGATATTTGTGTTGTCTTTAGTATAAGTTAGTTCATAAATAGTTTGTAAGTTTACGGACTGATGACCCCGCAGTTAAGTATCATCGCCTGGCCTCTCCGTCCGTGAATTTTATTTCGTTTTCCCCTTCCCTTGTGTATGCACCATTTGTTTTTTGCACGGCAGTTTAGCAGTGATACGGAAGCTGAGCAGGTAGACATGTGGGAGCACTATGGCTACTCTCATCGGGGCTGAGCTCTGGGCTTCAGTATGGGAAGGAGAGGGGCAGCGGTGCAGGATGTGTAATGGGGCCACGGACGCGTTGCGCAAACCCGCCAGGTTCAACAGTCGCGGCTGCCGCGCTGGCCCGCCTGCTCAGCCCGCCAACACGTGCGCCCACTTTACCCACACTCTAGTGGAGCTCCGTGATATTGGACAATAAAAGGATGATGTACGTTTGTTTCTTCAAACATTCTAGATCTATGATGCTAACCTTTAGTCCAGATAATCATAATATTAACACTTGTAAACAGGGGCGACGGCTCTGTGTTGGGCGTGCTCGGCACCCACGCAGAATGAAGAAGGAAGATAAAATAAATAAGAAAAGGAAACTCAGGGAAAAATTCAAAGAAGTCAATTATGCGATTAAGCTCATTTTGACGTCGCGCTCTCCCGACCACGGATGTCCCATCAACGCCAAATGGCGTTCTGTTTTCTATTATATCTAGGGTTTATTGTTGTTGTGTTTGTTTACTTTCCTTTTATTTGATTACTGCGCCGTGGTTAGTTGTGGAAGCTACATTTCTAATTATTAATACTGACGTACATCCGCATTCTGCCCGGCGGAATGGCCAAGGGCACTGAGGCGCTATGCTGCAATGCGCGAGGCCGTTCCCCGTCGGGGTTCGAATCCCTCCTCGGGCATGGATGTTTGTGCTGTCTTTAACATAAGGTAGTTCATAAGTAGTTTTTATGTTTAGGGATTGATGACCCCGCAGTTAAGTCCTATAAGCTTAACAAAAATTTGAACATTCGCATTCCCTTGTAAGTAAAAAAGTATTTAAGTTTACTAAAAGTACCAGAAATACTGAAATACATCTACTAAAAAATGCATCACACGCGTCTTCACTTATCCACGTTTTATTAATAGTGTTTCCCAGTCCAGTTTCATTCACTACTCGCGGCCTTTCGCCAACTCCAGTAGGAGTCTTACTCTATAATTACATGAGTATTTGAATAGTAATACAATTCTACGCTGCATGTGGATAATTTTTTGTATTACGAAAACAACCTAAAATAATGGTTTGTTTACCTTTATCAAGTGTTGCTTTTTAAAAATGCATGAAGTTGATTTTAGGAGGGGTCAGTTTCCAACACTTATTACTCGCTATCTAGAGCACCCACACTGATTATCCAAAGCCGGCGCCCCTGCCTGACAACGGTAATTGAAGTACCGATTTTCAGTTTTAATTATACAACGAAACCAATCAATGACGGACTAAAGGAAGGGGGGGCGGGGGCGGACCGCCCCGGACATCTCCTCTTGGAGGGCCTCCAAATACCTCGAAAGCATTTTATTTATTTATTTATATTTTTATCGCCCTTGGCCTCTCGTTCTAGGGCCTGCAAATCTTTTTGGCCCGTCCCTCTCGTCCTGGGGGGGGCCTCCAAATCTCAAAAGTTACTTTTTTTTTAATAGTAATACATGCGTTTGCAAGTGGACACGAGTCATAATTTTGTTCTGCCGCCGACCCGGGCCTCCGACGGTCTTAGTATGCCACTGAAACCAATTGAACTTTTATAGGTCGAAATATTCAAATGTTTGTAAATCTAAAGGACTTAACTGCGTTTATCAGTCCTTAGGATTACAAACTACTTAAAGTAACTTAAACTAAAACCGAGCCAGTTGGCGCAGTGGTAAGACACTTGACTTGCATCCAGATTTAGGTTTTCCGTGATTTCCCTAATTCAATCCAGGCAAATACCGGAATGGTTTCTTTCAAAGGGCACGGCCGATGTCCTCCCACATCCTTCCCCAAACATCCGAGCTTAAGCTCCGTCTCTAATCACCACGCTGTCGTCGGGACGTTAAACAGTAGCCTTCCTTCTTTCATCTAAATTATACTAAGGACAACACACACGCTATGCCCGAGGGAGGACTCGAACCTCCAGGGAGCAACAGCGCGCTCCCCAGCAAGACACCTTAGAGCACTCTGCCACTTCACCGCGGCATATAAGTCGAAAGTGATAGATGTGAACAAACCAAAAGTCATATATGTTCAAAATGTTTGTTAAGCTTATGGGACTTAACTACGGGGTCATCAGTCCCTAAACTTACAAACTACTTATTTACTATCTTATACTAAGGACGGCACAAATATCCATGCCCGAGGGGGGATTCGAACCCCCGACCGTAGTGGCCGTGCACACCGTGACTGGAGCGCCTCAGTCTCCTCGGCCACCGGGCCGGCAGTCATATATGTATGTGCCGTTAATAGAGGTTAAAGGGCATACATCCTTTCATACCTATAAGCTGGCGTTTCCTTCTCAATGATGCATTTAAATTTGCAATAATAATAACAACAATAAGACGAAAACAACAACAAAAATGAAGTGTACCAATCAGGTGCTATGGCAGAAATAATGCATCATAGTAAGAACGTTTCGTAATCACATTCTAGGCACGTTCATGTTTAAACAGTTGATTCGCAGTGACACGCGGACACCGGGCAACTACAGGTCACAACTGCTATGTTGATGATGCCAGCAGTGGAAATCAAAAAAATAGTAGCAACGAAGTCTGTAAATGACGCGCATATTGGCTTCATTGTTTCGCTTACTTTTTTGTAAGGCTAACTTGCTGGTCACTTGCTACAGTGGCCACAAAATCTGCAAACTGAATAGCTACGACGAGGAAAAGAGAAAACGGACGAGCGGAGGAGGAGGATATGGTCAGATACAGCAGAGGGAGATGGAAGCCAGAAGGAAGGGAAGGAGGCGAGCGTCAGAGGCGGAGGTTGGTAGATACAGGAGGTAGTGTAGGGGTAGGAGTATGGGCACCGCACAGTCTAAGCCAAAATCAGAAAAATTTGAGAGTAGTCACACTTGCACCTCGTCTTACTTGTCATGAACTGGCTCGTGAACAGCACCAACCATTCCGATCTTGTATGGTACCTTGTGGCGAAAAATGGTGTACTTATGTTGACACAAGGAAAAGAAAGGAATGGTTGAACCCAAACAAAGCAGCAGCTTCCTACATGAGTTAAAAAAAAAAAAAAAAATTTATGCCCCTGGTGGAACAGCGACAGTGTCGTGTATTACGATTTGTTTCCCTGAGGTGTAACAATAGCTCCTGATGTACTCAGACTTAGGAAATGTCATGGGGTAGGCGCCTAATAGCGTGTGGAGTCTCCTCTGGCACTGCGGACGCCAGTGAGCAGCCAGAGGTGAGTCCACTCCTTCCCGTGGACATGATGCAGTTGAAATCATAATTCGTACGACCATATCACGTCCCGCCATTCTTCCAGTGTCCATCCCTGGTGACTGGCGACAGATGCAAACCTTTGTGCCCAATGACGTTATGTTAACCGTGACACTCGTGTGTGGAGACGGCTTCCATACCCAATGAGACTCAAGTTCCCACGGATTGTCCAGTGGGAGACTTGTCCCTCACAATCTGTACTGAATTGAACCGTGATATGTTGAATTGTTGCCCTTCTGTCACTAATGACGATCCATCTCGGACGTCGCCGCTCACGGTCATCGAAGTTTGCTGGACGGCCGGTAGTTGGTCTGTTGTGCACTGTGACACTCATTCAACCATTCACCATAAACCCTGGACTCGGCTGAACGTGTAAAACCTAATTACTATACCACTGCCGAATTCGAAATGCACCGACCGACATATCCCGTTCGACAGGCATAAGCTCAGGGCGACGTTTCACGTTGGACAAATTTCTTGTACAGTCACGTCTCAGGGCTCCTATACAACTGCACCTGGCATAGAGGAAGTATGGTTCGCAAACAACACACCTGCTCCAACTGTACCCCAGTCTTGGGTGACTTTCCCTAAGTCAGTGTATGTTACCACAAGTGAGACATCCTGCAGGAAGTGATGATACCGCCCGCCGCATTCAGCTGGGCGACACAGGCGGGCACGGGGCCCCACGTGTGTCTCGTTGGCTGCTAGCCGGCCAGGCGTGACGTCACCGCAGGCCCAGGCCAGGCCCAGGCACGCATACGTCACGAGACGCGGCCGGCCACAGTAGAGACAGAGCGTGCGTAGTGTAACCGGCAGCCATTGCGAGTAGTACGTCACACCAGGACGTAATGGGAATTCAGTGGCGACAGTTTAAATATGATACTGTTTTAATACTCACAATGTCTTTACATTTACACGCAAAAATGCAGGCGATTTCACTCACCACTTATACATGTAAGAGGAAAACCCATCATTTTCCAAATAAATTGTTCATAATAGATCGATTTCGGCTCCTTCCTAGCCATCATCACTATTGCAGCTAAAATATAAAGCACAGGTCAAATAAAGTAACGGTGCATTCATAACAGTATATGACAGTCAACTTTTTGTGTAACATATTAACATATCGTATGTCATTAGGTGTAGTTACAGCACATGCAGGTATACTTAAAGTGGAGTATATAAAAGATTTTTCTTTAAATATTACAGTAGACTGTAACGTCAGCAGTTTGTCCATACAGAAAATCATGAGCTCCCTTTATATGCTGCGAACTACAAGCAACTTCAAATAAATGTTTTATTACTAAACAATCTGACAAAATATAAATAAAAATATAAAACTTTTTATAAAATTTAACTATTGTAACTGGATCATTATAGAAGTAATTCAAAATTTAAAAGTCCAAATGAAGAGTATGATGAAATGCCAGTATAGATATGAAGGGTCTTTGTGGATAACATGTATTGTACATTTGCACAGTTATACAACTGAGTGATTTTTTTTAAAACAAGTTCTTACAAAAAATTAAAAATTATAAAAAGATGAGGAAATGAAAAACGAGTATAAAAAAGGAGAGCCATATATGGGTGGTAGAGGGTATATATTTGTGCCAAAAGAGATACATTAAATTTTGATCCATTCGTAAGTAAAATTACAAATAGAAACCAGTTTACTTATAAAATGGAGACACACAATTCAAATATGTTCATGGATAAAAGATTTGCTGTACGTTACAACGGACATATCAGCGACCGCGGTGGAGTGGCCGAGCGCTCTGAGGCGCCTTGGTGCGGAGTGCGCGGTAGCTCGCCGTCGGTGGTTCGAATGCTCTTTCAGGCATGGATGGGTGTGTTGTCCTTAGGTTATTTCAACTAAGTTTAAATATTTTGTAAGCCTAGGGACTGGAAGTTAAGTCCCTTAGATTTACAAACATGCGAACATTTCAACATATATGACTAGGAAAGATAGACTGATCGTTGTTTTACAAATCACCAACGGTCGCTGCAGCGTGTTGATCTAAATATGGAATGAAACATTATATAAATATTATGATGTATATTTCCCACGAGTTTTTTCATGTGAGTGAATATCTGGTGTAAAATCGAAGAATGACCTCATTTGTCACTGATGTTTCGACTTGTGCTCTAAAGCTGAGAAAAGTTGTTCACATAATTATAACAAACATTCACATTATAGCTGTCACTTTCACGTGTAGTTAAGGAAATTTGTTCCGACCGAGAAAAGAATGAAAGTGGTGATCCGTCGAAGATCATAATAAAAGTGATGATTTTATTCGCCATTCTAAGCTTCTACTTAATAAGGCGCTCACGTGGCACATCACAGAGCGAGGAGGTGCAGTGGTAACACACTCGACTCGAATTCGGATGAATGGTGGTTCAAATCCACCTCCGGCCATCCAGATTTAGGTTTTCCGTGATTTACCTATATCACTCCAGGCAAATGCCGGGCTGGTTCCTTTGAAAGGGCAAGGCCGGTTTCTTCCACATCCTTACCCAAATACTCCGAGCGTAAGCCTCGTCTCTAATGACCACGCTGTCGACGGGACGTTAAACTCCAAGCTTCCTTCCTTATACTCACGTGGCACATCGATTAATTCTAACTGTACATCTGCGAACAAAGTTCTGACATCAAATGAAAATAGTAACATTAAGATATCAAACTCGTTCTCAAGCGACAGCAAACCTTAAAATTTTTTCGCGAATGCTACATCTGAATCATCGAGATTTTCCACGAATGACTCGATTAGGTCATAATAAATAACATCTGCGAATTTCGTCACATCGAAAACAATGCGTGAAATTAGGGTTTTGGAACTGAGGTAAAACTGATGCAGTTAACTTATGTTTTCCCTGCACCATCTGTCACAGCAGCGAGGCAACTAGAATGATCAATTGTTAAACGACACATAGGGTATTCACGACGTAATGTATGCCGACGAAAGACTATATGTTGCGTATTCGGTTGGCGCATGTAAACACATTGGCGTAAATTTAGAAATCCACACGTACGTAAATGCGAAATTTTACGGTCAGCGTAAGAAAATTTCCGACCGAAAACACTCGGCAATCTGCGTCATATGACACCAGCATTTCCGGATTACAGATGAGGCAACACAAAGAAAGGAATGAAGAAACTCACACTGTACCCCGCAAGGGCCTACAGAATCCAAACCGTGCTCATTTGATGTTACCTACAACCAGGTAAGCCGGCTGAAATCACGTAAACCACCTCTTAAAACAGATGTGCAACTACATGAGAGTGGCTTCTCGCCCGCCGGCCGCGGTGGCCGAGGTGACTGAGGCGCTCCAGTCACAGTCAGCACGGCCACTACGGTCGGGGGTTCGAATCCCCCCTCGGGCATGGATATTTGTGCCGTCTTTAGTCTTAGTTAGTTTATAAGTAGTTTGTAAGCTTAGAGACTGATAACCCCGTAGTTAAGTCCCATAAGTTGTACAAACATTTGAACATTTTGCTTCTCGCCTAAATCAAACTGGGCAAGAACTTGGGATGCATTTAATGGAAAAACAGCATCTGGATAGACGATCCCTCTAAGCAGCTCCAAGGAATGGACCTTCCCAGGAGAGAATGGTCTTTGATCAACCGTTTCCGAACTGGTGTTGGTCGCTGTAACTATTGGAAATTCAAATGGGGACAGACAGACGACCAGTCATGTGACTGTGGAACAGACATACAAACGATGACCCACATAATTACTAATTGCCCATTACGATCATTCTCAGGAGGGATGACCGAACTCCATATAGTCGGTCTGGAAGCTGTCCAGTGGTTAAAGAAGTTGGACTTGGCTCTGTGACAGATATATGTTTTATCTTATTAATTAGACACTATTATATCTTACTAAAGTATTATATGTAGCTGACATTATACCATACGATATATATATACCTACAACTACACTGCCTAGAAAGAATTTGTACACCTGGAAAGACTACGTCGATTTTAATCCGATGACAGCAGAGGCCGCCTGGTAGGTAATATGAAGGAAGTGAGATACCAACAGCCGTATGTATAATAAAATATTTATTGTATCACAACCAGTTTCGGCATTCCACTATGCCATCTTCAGGTCCCTAAATCGGAGCATAATATCCATTAAGTAGGGATATCAAAACTGGTTTCGTGGACTTCTGTCTCTTAGTGGGAATCAACAACCCACTAAGAGACAGAAGTCCACGAAACCAGTTTTGATATCCCTACTTAATGTATATTATGCTCCGATTTAGGGCCTGAAGATGGCATGGTGGAATGCCGAAACTGGTTGTAATACAATAAATATTTTATTATACATACGGCTGTTGGTATCTCATATCCTTCATACTCTTGATCAGCTGCTGTTCCGTTTCCACCAGCAATGATGGATTCAATAAGGCTGATAGCTAGTAGTTATACTGACAATCGTGTCAAAGTCATCTGCCAACAGATAGCGTAGTGACATAGCTGCCAGAGCGCCATCTGTGTGTACCCTTTGATAGGTAATGGTTACAGCCATAAGGATAAGGGTGATCTACGTGCACACGAACTCTTGCTAACCGGTTACTACCAGTGGGACTGCTAGCACTCATAATTAAAACCGTACCTAGCTATAACTCTAATTATTGTTATTATTTTTCAGCTATGAATATCAACTGTGTGTACCTTTTTATTAGTACTACTGAAACATTGAATTTTCTTAATATGGTATAAGAAAACTACCGTAATACATGAAATGTAAAATATGTAGAACATCTTGTCAGATGTAAGAGACGGCCTGAATGTGCTAATCTTCCGATGTTAACTAAATGAATGAATAAATTAATAATAAATTAAATAAATACGGACCTAGAGAGATTGAATTAGGGTACTTGTCAATTCGTAACACCAACAGGCTCTCGTAATTGCTATCAACGTTCACGTACAAGATTTAGGTAATCACACTGGGCAAAGATGAGTCACTTTGAGGAGACATCCTGTTAATGACGCATAATATGACATGTAGCCTTAATAATGGCCAGAATCCTGAAGGAGGGTGTTCGATAGTCACTTCTGGTACGCCACATACGGTCGAAGCCACTAACGGATGTATGGATCCAGTAGAGGTACCAAATTGCTGTAATCTGGATTGCAATGTTTCACTCGCTGTTCCAGATTTACTGAGTATGCCCAGACATTTTCTACAGCATTAAGATCGGGCATTTTACGGAATAGTTGATGTGCGTAAGGATGACCAAATGTTTGTCAAACCAAGACTGCATGAATGTACCCCTGTGAAGACAGCTGTGGCGATAGAATACACAAGGTACACATCATGAAGATGTATAACGCCAATAATCATAAGGGACAACTGTGACCCACTTAAAATATTAGTGCTGAAAATCTTAAGGACGTTACGTCGTGTACGTATTTAGGGCTAATGCTAAGAAGCGATGTGAAATGGGGACGTACGATCGGTACTAGGAAAGGCGAATGGAAAAGTCCTTTTTTATTTTTTTTATTCTTATTTGTACAGTTCTGGGGAAGTACACTGTATCTGTAAAGAAAATCGGTCAGTTTTTAGCGCAGCTGGAGTGCTGGAGATATTTATCTAGTGGGCATGATAATGACTTTGAACGACATAAGAGACGTGTTGTTAGGTCGCTACAGCCCATACAAAAACGTAACAGCAAAACTCGTGGAACTGATGTGGGTGAACAATTACGGCTTAGTTCTCTAGAAAATTTGTTGTGAACATTCAGAGAATCTGAATACCAAGAAGACGGCGTGGCAGTTCTGGAGTCACAATAGTGAACGTCGTGGGAGGTTCACGAGAATAAGGAAGACTGGGCGGCTATAGGGGTATATACCACACCGTTCACACTAAAGGTTCCGAGAACGATTTTATTCCTGGCGTACCAGCGACGTCAGAGCACTAATTAAGATGGCTGCTTGAACTAGCAACTGTTAGCAATACATGTGTCTTCAAACAGTCAGATGTGAACAGGTGGTGTTAAGAAGCGGGTGTTCTGTCGCAAACCAGAATGGGGCAAAATCATTAAATGAAGTGTTCAAACAATGAATTTGGAAAACACTTTTTCCCCTTCGGAAAGACAGTGAACTGATAAACGGTTTTAATATAAAAAATCAGTCAAGTTCGCAGCAATTGTACACTTTTTTTCTTCCATCAGATCATCATCGGACCCATTTGATTCAGTACCAATTTGAGACAAAATGGTCTGACAATGATCTGATGTAAGATCGAAACCGGTCACCTTTAATTTTTAAAGAAAATAATAATCATTAAAGTAGATAATTTCAGCAAAATTGACTAATTTTTTCATGTTAAAAAATATGATGATGACTACAGGTCCAAGCACTGAATCAAAATCTGCGTGGAGTGCGGGATTCCAACCCGGGTTCCTGCTCACTAGACAGTCACTTTAGCAGTTTTTTTTTTAATTTTTATTTTTTGTGATCTGGTTGTGCGTTGGGTGGTCATAGGCAGGGGTCACAGCCCGAGGCTTAGTCACAATGTCTGCCCTCTCCAGTTCCTGGGGATATGGTGATTGATTCCTTTCTTTCTTTTATTTTTTATTTGAATGATGTATACCAAGATATTTTTTATTTAAATATTTTTATATACGCAAGGAATGTAAACAAAGATATTCCTTTTTAAGTTAATACATTTTATGCAAGCAATCTTGTAAACAATTTTTGTACAAATAATAAATAAAGGCTGCTTCTTGAAATATATGTATTCCTAATTTATAAACTGGCATTTATACAACTTAAAGATAATTTTTGAAACCGGTAAATGAAGAACTTAAAAGAGGAGCTTGTCTGTGCGCCTACCCTCCATGTGGTTCGTCATTCACCAGGGGGGCGGCTGTGGTACGTTTGCTTCTGATACGTTGGAACTGAATGGGGATGCTGTGAAGACCGGATGGCGGTAATTAGCGAAAAAGTTCGTTAATGCAGTCCGCGTTCTATTGTTGCATGGGCGGTTTCTAAGTACTGCTAGAATTAAAGGCGTGATTTGTCGCCATTGGTGCAAATGTAAGAAATAGACCAGTCTTGTCCCATGCGATAGCGTGAGATTTGGTTGCACAGAAGTTGGTGTCCTCAGAGTAGAGAAAAGTCCTTGTTCGGTCGAGTTTGGTGGAACTGGGAGTCAGCAGGTGACCATCTGTTGATCCAGTTTCCAGACGTCACTGGTAGTTTCGTAAGTCATGCGGTAGGTGTCGTCGTTCAAGAGTTGGCAGACTGAGATAAAGGGGGAGTCTCATATAGTAGGCCTGCCTGCAGACATTGATATGTGCGAATTTTCCGAATGCGACATGGTACCAAGTTGGTCGGACCTTGGCGGGAAGGAAAGGCAGGTGAATATTTCGCCAAGCTACGGATCATTGCACTGGAAGTTGTTGAAGTTCGACGATGTTGCGGACTACGCAATGTAGTAGGGGTATGTAAATATCTTGTTTCGTAGACGGTGTGTACTCCGTAGATGGATGTGGGTATCAATGGCTTCTATGATGAATGTGGAGATGTACGCCAGTTGGGGCGTGTTGTGTCCTACCGACACTGGCGGCGACATGGACATGGGCATGAGATTATCCATCAAGCTGCTCGTAAGGCAGGTGCCTCTGGACCATTGTTCGCACAGAGTGCCAAAGCGTAAAGCCGTCGATGGGAGTCTAACGTTGGTGAGGCCGAGGCCTACCCACTAGGTGGGCGGGTGGAGGGGGGAGGGGCGTTTCAAAATGTTCAACTTTTGTAAATGTTCAATGTTTGTAAATGTAAGAGACTTAACTGCTGAATTAGCAGTCCCTAGTATTAAAAACTAAGGGGAGTAGGACGTCAAGCGGGCGGATTTGACTCAGGAGAGGCACGACAAGGCATTTTAATTTCCACTATCTATACATTAAAAAAAAAATCATAAAACTTTGTCAACATGACCGGGAAGGATTCAGGATTCATACTCAAAGCAGTGGGCGTTATAAAACATAGCAAAATAATTTTAATTTACAAGTGAAATTTCATAATTTTATCACTTACTATTCGCTGCGTTTGTTGCTATAGGTACAATTTTCTTTTTAAGTAAGAGAGATTCTTCAATGAGTTAGCACAACATACAAACCATACTTACAGGTGTATGAAACTCTAGAATTTTCCAGACATATTAAAAAATTTGGTAAAAATAAATTTTGTTAACTATAAAATTTTAGTTTTTTCTAGACATAAAATTTAAAATATAACAGCTCATTCAGTATTTAATAAATTAAATAAATTCTAGAGTTTCATACACCTGTAAGCATGGTTTGTATGCTGTGTAAAAATCATGGAAAAATGATGAAAAGTGTGCCTATAGCAAGAAATGCAGCCGATAGATAGTAAGTGGAAAAATAATAACATTTCATACGTAAATAAAAATTATTTTGTTATGTTTTAGAACTCCCACTGCTATGAGTGTGAATCCTGAATCCTTCCCGATCATGTTGACAAAGTTCAATGAATTTATTTGTGAAAGTATAGACAGTGGAAATTAAAATGTCTTGTCATGCCTCTCCTGCTTCAAGGCGGCCCACTTGATGTACTAAACCCCTTAAACTAATTTTAACTTATGCTAAGGACAACATACACCCCGTGCCCGAGGAAAGACTCGAACCCCTGACGGCGAGCAACCACACGCTCCGCAGCAAGGCGCCTTGGAGCGCTCGCGCACTCCACCGTGGCGGGAGCGTTTCGTTTCGGACTTTGAATAGTGTTCCAGCGGTTAGATATCCAATAGCTGCTTGGTCGATGTCCGACGGTGGATGGCAACGGAATCACTTGGCCAAAGTGGGCCAGCTTAGGGGCTACATGTTGAGGATCAAGTCAGAGGAGGAGAACAGGACGCACTTAAACCCCGATCATACAATGGCTGTAGCGCCCAAGAAATAAGGCGGCGTAGAATTGCACTCTGTCGTGTCATGGAGTAGGGCCAGAAGGGACGTTAATATTGGTGGCACGCGTGGTGATTAACATGCCTCTGGAGGACGGAAGATACGTGACGTCGATCACCGGAATACCCACCCGGATGTAGAATGCTACACCGCGCCCGACCGCGTCACCGGGGGCGGAGTAAGCTTCATAACCAGCTACATCCGGGAATGTGGCCAAGTGCACTTCCTGTAGTAGGGCGATGTCGATGTTCTAAGCGCACATCCTCTCTGTCAGAATTTGGCTTTCTACGGGTGAGCTGATGTGTTAATCGTTGCCAGTCAGTACGTATAAAGTCGTGCAGCGGAAACGCGGCTTTGGCTGGTTGGGAGGGCGCGGCGGCCTGGCAGCACGTGCCGCTCCCCCTGCGTCGCCGGCCCTGGCTTGAGCTTCTGCTCTTCGTCCACGATTTCACGCCATGCTTTCGGAGTCGTCGCCCCAGTGACGAGCATGTGTTCTTCGGCACCAGGAGGAACGAACGTCGCCCGGGTATCAGTTTTAGTGCCAGAATTAGTTGGCGCACATGTACCGGGCGGGACGGCGGAGTGGGTGCTGTCCGCACTTCCTCAGATGTTACAGTGTGTAACCTGTTAGATGGCAGAGGTCTCCCTAGCACTGAATCGGTACAAGTCGGTAGACGTCGGGCGACGTCGGCAGGCAGTCTTTGTTTCGAGGCTGCAGTCAACTTTACTAACTGAAAGTGCTGTGGAAGGCACACAATAGACCTTTTCTTTCTTATTGTTTGCATACCAGTGTTCTCAGTGTTCCGTTTTGTGTAATACGTAACTTAAATGAGTGATTCCTGTAGTTGGTATCGTTATCAACCATTCTCGTGAGTATGCTGCTTTGTTTCATTTACAAGCAACATTTATAGCGATGTGCGCTACCTGTACTTTCGCGGAAGCATGCCGCGTAGTTTGTGGTGTCAGCACTGCAGGACGTAGGCGTGGCTTGTCTCTGCTGCCTGGGTGTGAGGCGGGGCTTGCTTCCTCTGCTCCCCGCTCCCCCCTCACAATTCTGCCATCTAACAGTTTACACACTGTACATTGGTTGTATTCCTTCTGACGTGAAGGTTCTCTGAGTTATCTGGCCGGATAACATCGGAAGCTTTAGGGAGATGGCGGCCGCGGTGGCCTAGGGGACTAAGGCGCTCCACTCACGGTCTGCACGGCCGCTACGGTCGGCGGTTCGAATCCCCCCTCGGACATGGATATTTGTGCCGTCCTTAGTGTTAGCTAGTTCATAAGTAGTTTGTAAGTTTAGGGACTGATGACCCCGTAGTTAAGTCCCATAAGCTATACAAACATTTGAACATTTAGGGAGATCTGAGTCGTGTAGTTCAGATGTTGTAGGACGCCTCCTCTTGCACTGTTTTGGCGATAGTTGTTTCCATGTCCTGTCATCCGTGTCAGAAGACGGGAGGAAGTGGCACCGACATCCATGTCAGCGTTCGGTCACGTGTCATCAGTCTACACATTCGTTAGTGGCACGTCAGGTTACTGACTTGATGCCGCATCCTCGGCGCTCTCCATGTGTCTGAGAAGTGTTTTTGGGTCAGGCTCTGTCTGGCGTCGTTCGGCAGGCTGGGAAGATTGTATGTTGTGTTGTTTGGTTGGGATAGGGGGACTAAACTACTTAGGTTATCGTCCCCCGGTTGGGAGGAGAAGAAGTGAGGATAGGAAACGAGGGGACGGGAGGGGGGAAAGGAAATGCAGTCCGGGAAGGAAAGAAGGAAGACTGCATTAGCTCGGGGCCCCGTGCTCGCCACGCACGTACTTACGAAAGAACCGTGAACCCCCTGGAGGGCTGGGAAGAGAGAATAGTTGCGTAGATGACCGCTAGCATTGTCTTCGGAGACGACGACTCGCAACATCGACGTTCGGCAGTTGGGTGATGCATATTGAAGACACTCAGACCTTTGATAGCTTGCTTTGCCGCATCACGGAACCGGTTCGGGGTAGAAGGATGCTTCATATAGCCATATAGTACGTTTGCCTAATTCAGCGTGGTCGAAGGGACGCCCCTACATGGTTGTCGGCGTGGCGAAACGGTAGTCGTTTTAGGTGGCACGAGGTATTCGTTCACACGCCGCGTCGTTCACGACTTTGACGTACACCACGTCGCTTATAATGGACAAATGTATGCTCTAATTATCGGGGCCTTGACTCTCAGCTGTTTCTTCACGTAGGAATCTTTCTACTTCTAATGCCTTTGGTCTTGTGTAGTCGTTGCAAAATGTGAATCACCGTGTGGATCCTGAAACTGTTGGCCATGTTCTTAAACGTGAGCGAAGGACACGTAAGTGAAGGTCGCGGGACGTAAATAAATTCAGCAGGCGCACGCTCGAGGCGGGAAGTGCGCCACACGTGCGCTTTGCTCGGCCGCTGAGACGCACTCACACAGATTACCCCAGTCCCTGCAGCCCGCAGCTCAGCTAATCACACTGGCAGCGTCACTAAGTGGTTCCCAGCGTGGTGGCTCACGTCCTCTGTTATAAAACAACTAGGCCTACAACGCATCGACCAACGAAAGCGCCGGCCGCGGTGGCCGAGGTGACTGAGGCGCTCCAGTCATGGTCAGCACGGGCACTACGGTCGGGGGTTCGAATCCCCCCTCGGGCATGGATATTTGTGCCGTCCTAGTTCGTAAGTAGTTCATAAGTAGTTTGTAAGTTTAGGGACTGATGACCCCGTAGTTAAGTCCCATAAGCCTTACAAACATTTGAACACCAACGAAAGAAAAAAATGCCGCGACCGTAAGGAACCGAACAACACGAAGAAGAAGAGAAAGAAGGAAAACAAATGTAGTTAAAGCAACTCCAAATGTTGAAATGTTTGTTAAGCTTAAGGGACTTAACTGCGGGGTCATCAGTCCTTAAACTTACAAACTACTTATAAACTAACATGTACTAAAGACAGCACTAACATCCATGCCCAAGGGAGGATTCGAAACCCCGACGGGGAGCGGCCTTGCGCACCTGCGCATAGCGCCTCAATGCGCTCGGCAACTCCGACGCGGCTAAAGCAACTCCGCCATTGCCGGTCGCAAGCCTCATCTAGCAAGTGAAAACTTACGAGGAAGGCGAAGCGTAATACCTCGTAAAGCGATCTGAGTCCTTGTCGTTCTGGATGGTGGCACCTTGTGAGGACCCTTACCTAGGGTTACAGGTGAATCCCGGTCAACGGTTAGAAGGCGGTAGACGACTCCTAGCTCCCAACAACAGAGTGAGCGGAGGAACCTAATGGAGCAAACGAAGAAAAATAATCATTTCGGGCTAACCATCAGATCTTATCTTGGAATGTATGTCGTAATATGTACAATTTCAATTGCAGAATGGAAAGTCCGTTAAAAGTAAGCTCTACCGAGGTGGTAACTTGAAATAAGAATCCACCATTGCTTTGTGCAATGCATCAAGACATAGGGTTCTGGGGAATCCCAACATCTGCAGTAACGGCGAGTCGAAGCATCTTTGGTATCCTTTCAAACTCAATATCAAATTCTCCACAGACTGTAAACTCATTACTAAAAATTGTTAAACAGAAAGAACTTGAAATTATCTTAGATAAGCATTAAATACAAATATTAGTAGTAGAAGGGACAATAGTTTTGCATGAAAAATTATAGCAACAGAAATCCAAAGAATTTTTAAGGGTTGATCTGTGACAAAAATTATGAAAGGCAAACAAATACTTGGTACTACCTTATATATTCTTAAAAATTAAGGAGATAATGTTGCAGAATTCTAATCCTGTTCCGAAGGCTCTCTCGTCTCACAGTAAAATGCAAAAATTAACAGTATACCTTTGTTAATTGCCATGTTCCAATTAATGATGACAATATCAAAAAACAGGCTGAAGTAGAAACATTCTAGGAACTTTTGTAAAACTGAACATCAAAAATTTCAAAACAAAAGTAATACTACTGGGGGATTTTAATGCACAAATAGGACGAGGAAACATTTTTCGGTGAACAGTAAAAGAATATCCATCACATAAAAGAACGAACAAAAGTGGCATAAGACTAATTTATCTTTGTAAAACATTTCAGTTTATGTTAATGGCAACTTCCTTCAAAATATTACCACGAAAGGCAAAAACATGGATATCTCCGAATCCAATTCTAGGGGAGTTCCAGTTAACACCAAATGTTCAAATGTTTGTAACCCAAAGGAACCAAACAGCTCAGCTCATCTGACTCTACACTTACAAACTATTTAAACTAACAGCAAAAACTGATTAAATATAACACAGACTCAAAGTCAGAATAGACGCAAAAAAACGTTTTTAAGAAGAAATTAAAATAACTAAACCAGAAAAATGGGAAGACGTATCCAAAGAAATCAACAGGGCAACGAATAATGTATTTGCATCAACAAAAACGAAGAATAAATCTTTTGAAATGATAGATGCGAAGACGCAGTCGTAGAAAGAACGAAAACAAAGTATGAAATATGGTAGTGTTCTGAGAAGAATGAAAACATTGATAAATTTAAAATGAAAAGCAAAGAAACAGAAAGAATAATAAACAATCTTTCGAACAGTCGTAATTTCTGGACTTATAAAACAACTATGTAAAAAATAAAAAGTGCTGGAATTTCTATCAGATGTTTGAAAATCATCTAAAAGGCTACCAAGCTCTTAAGTATTTGCTTCAGAGATGACAATGGTAAAATAGGCCTAAGCAATACCCAGATCTGTGAAATATTAAAGTACTTTGAACATTCTTGAACTGCTAAGAAGCAAACTATAAGCTACAATTTCCTGATCTAACGTCCAGATCATGTTTTAAGAAATATGGCAAACAGAAAGAATTCCATAAGACTGGAAAATGGCTCTTATCTGTCCTTTGCATAAGAAAGGTGAAAAGTTACTACAGAGGTATATGCCCGGTAAACTAAACATGTGTAAAAGCTCCGGAGATTCGACAGAGCACCTGAAAACAAGCAAAACATGTTCTGTACATCTACGATTTATTTGCTTTCGTTACAGGCATTTGTTGCGGCGTACATACTAGAGACTACTTCACTATGCAAGTTGCTCATTTGTGTTGATACAGTTCTCTACAGACAGTGCACAAAATGGCTGCCGCGAGCTTAATGCAAGCGTCTATGCACCACATCATTGATTGTTCCACTCGTTCCCACATTCCGGCGCCTGTCGTATCTGCTGAATCCCTTGCTCTATGCGCTGACACAGCAATTGCACGTTATGAATAGGTGTGGCATACACAACAGCGTTCAAATGCCCCCGTAAGTGGAAGTCTATTGGACTCGGGTCAGGTGAGCAGGCCTCGGTGTCGGGCCCTGACGCCGTATCCATTTGTATAAGAGTCGCTGATGTAAAATTGCTCTAGCAGCAACAGCCAAATGGGGCGGTGGTCCATCATGAATGAACCACATTCGCTGTATTAGACCGAATAGAACGTCTTCCTATGCGCCCTACAAAACTTACCAACCTGCATAGTGAAATGGTCTGTGATATGTACACCACAACAAATTTCTGTAATAGGGTAACGAAATCAAATAAAGCATATGTTTACACAGGGGCGGATCCAACGAGGGGCGAGGGGGTTGCCCCTCCCTCCCCCCCTCCGCCTGGTGCGTGACCGATTGTTTATAATTTAATTGTTTTTCAGCTCCTTTAGATGGTTGATATAAACAATGGCGCGCAGTTTTATTTACCATTTCAAACAGCCTCTTGCATTTAGCTATCAGACTACAGAAGAAACACCTATACTTATGGATAAAATGATAGTTATCGATGACTCTGCGCGACCACGGACTTCTGCGTTCACGCGGAACGAGGGCGGTCGGTTGCATTTTGCCGGCGCAGTTTTGGCGCTTGGCTTCTTCGTGGGGACTGAAGTAAACTTCGTATCAGTGTGTCATTAAAAGTGTACCAGTCATGCTGTATCACAAAATTGCGTAGTGTACTATCTACTTCAACAACGGTATTTTTTTCATTTAATTGGTCATTACGAAATTAAAATTCGATGATATGAATTAATATATCCACAACTTTTACTGCTGCGAGCTCCATTCTAATGTCCTCCTCGTGTCTTTCGTTCTTCTTCCAGAATGTGGAACTACTTACCCCTTTTAACGCTTCATTCCACAGGGAAATTAACGACCAACGAGGTCAGTGAAGTATAAACACATGCCAAATATTCTATCAAAATTTGAAAGCAATCGCTGAACTAATATCGAAGGTTTAGGATTGGAAACAAATGAAAATCTTCATTTTATATATATTTTACGTTAGCAAATACAGTGTTAAACAAATGCGCGTGTCATATTTGAAGAATATTTATCGGTAACGTTGTAAGTAATTTCGTTAAACACTCCTGACAAGGCAGGTAAACTACACTAAAAAAAAAAAAAAAAAAAAAAAAAACACCCTCTTCCGACCGAGATCCTGTATCAACCCCTGTGTTTACAGGGCATATTCTGCTTGTTGTCCGGTTCTCTTATCGAATCCCTAAAGCTTTCCCAGATATTTAGATACACTCTGTATATTTTACCTGTAGGTTAGAAAGTATTTTCAACAATATTACTAAATAAGGTAGAAGCAACATTTAATAGTCATTTGGGAGAATATCAGAGTGGATTTATAATGGGCAGATCTTTCTCAGGACGGATTTAAAACCTAAAAGCCATAATCCATCACAGACTTACAAACTCCAAATATATAGTTCCAACATTTATAAATTTTAAAAAAGGCATTTGATTAGGTTGATAGGGAAACACTAGATAAAGTGATTTGTAATTTAATGTAAACTAGCAAACCTGATTCGTGAATCGTGAAACGCTCACAGACACCAAATTAAAAGTAAAGTCTAAAGCATTCGACATAAAAACAGGTATAAGACAAGGTGACGGCCTGTCTTCACTTCTCTTCAACAGCCTCCTAGAAAATGAAGTAAGAGAATGGAAACAAAAACTAAAATAATATAAGCTACCACCAATAAGACTGGAGACTAACTACAAAGCTATTTAATTCACTCTCAAACATTTGTGGATGATCTTTCTGTTCTTGCTGCAAACCTATCAAACGCAGAAGTGAAAATCAATCTGTTACAAGAAGCGGCCATCAAGAAAGGTTTAAGAATATCTGTAGAAAAATAGACAATTTATGATAAATGTAAAAAAATACTCCTGAAATCCTTGTAACATACACTGGACAAATAAAAAGGACAAATAAATTTAAATATTAGCCAGAAACGATTCAAGAAAACGGCAAAGAAAAAATCCTCTATAAGAAGTCTGCAGTTGTGGTCTTCAGTCCGGAGACTTGCCTAATGCATGTCTCTACCTTATTCTATTCAGCGCAAGCCTCTTCATATCTTCCTAAGAATGACAACCCACATCTAGTTGAACATACTTATTGTATTCATATCATCGTCTCCCTTTGCGATGTTTAGCCCACACACTTACTTCCAACGCTAAAATGACAATTCCTCGATGTCTTAGAAACTGACCTGCCGATAGATCCATTATTTCAGTTAAGGTATGCCAAAAATTCTTTTTCTCTCCAATTCTGCACAGTAACCCTCATTAATTACGCGATCTACCCGCCTGATCTTCTTAATTCGATTGTAGTACACATTTCAAAAGCCTATATCCTCTTCGTGTCTGAACTATTTATCGTCCATATTTCACTTCCGTACAAGGCAACACTCCACACAAATTTCTTCAGAAAAGATTTTCTTACACTTACCTTAATATTCTGTGTTAGCAAATTTCTCTTTTTCAAATACGCTTTTCTTCCCATTGTCATTTTCCATTTTATATCCTCTGTACTGCGACCATCATATGTTATTTTACTGCCCAAGTAACTAAACTCATCTACCACCATCATTATTTCGTTACTTATGTAATTCCTTCAGCATTGCCTGGTTTTCTTGTACTGCATTCCATTATCCTTGTTGTGCTCTTCACGCTCCTTGCGCTCCTTTCAAGACACTGTCAATTCCGTTTAACTGCTCTTCCAGGTACGTAAAATGGAGAGAGCATATAGAACAACGAGGAACATTTACAGAAAACAATCTCTGTCTAAAAACTAAAAATTCACCACTACAACACAGTAATAAAACCAGAATGTCTTTATGTAAGTGAATGTTTAGTAGGCGTATTGAATTGCAAATTACACAAACTTAATACAGAGTTATGGAAATTAAGAAGGAACTAAGTTTATTGCAACATAGAAAATATTACTGAAACACTGCAGAAGGGAAGTCCCTATTTTATGGACATTTGTACAAAATGAACTCCAACATGTTAACCAAACAGTTTTTTAAATATCTTTGCGACAATAAGTCAACAATAGATTGGATTCAAGAAGTTAGATTTTTGAGAGAAATAGCATAGGTGAAAAAGATACAGCACAAAGAGAGACTTATAAGGTGACAGTGTTAAAAATGGAAGGATTTCAAAGCAGTAGGGAGAGGAATGAAGGGTCAAAGTGGTTTGAGGAGAGAGAAAAAGGATACATGCTGTAAAGATGAAAGAATACTGGAGGAAAAAGAAAAAGAACAAAGGAGAAAGCATTATTGTATATTTGATGATTCTCAGGCGTTGTCCTTTCAAAGCAATGGCGCTCTGAAAATTGTCAGAAACACGTCGTTCTTAGGACAATGAATTATAATCAAATGTCTAAAAATGCCATGTTAGCAGTTAACAGCTGCCATTTATGGTACGAGAATTACGGATTACTCTCGCAGCTTTTCGGCGTAGCGTTATGGGCGGCGAATTTGACGTGGTATCTCAGCGTGCTCGGTCATAGGGCTTGACGCCCTCTGTAACGAAAAGACGTGAGTCAACGACGAAACGATCAAAATAAAACAAAACAAACCAACGTCCACAAAGGACTGATCAAACCGAAGAACCAGTGAAAAGAGAGAAAAAGAAAGAGGGAGAGGGCTCAACGCCATCTGTAATTTTAAAAAAAAATTAGCAAAATTCTCAACGAAACTCAGAACGAACATGAAAAAACGACAGAAAAGCATCGAACTATCTGAAAAACAATATAAATAAATAGAAATAAGAAACCGTTTCTGGCATTTTTTTATCTTGATTCCTAAAAGGTTTTCGCACACACTTGTTAACTGAACACAACTGTATTCTGCAAGATTCCGAGTTGTTCAAAGGTACAGCACTTTCTCTGAAAAGTCCATTTGTTCTATTTTTGAACATACCATGATACATACCAACGAATTGGAAAAACAGACTTCTTTTTCACATGTACATAAACTGGGGAGATACTGTTATAACGACTGTTGTAAATGACATGAGAGTAGTAACTTCGTATATAGATTAGGTACTAGAGTTATGTGAAATTCAGTGTTACCACACTTATTCCGTTTGTTATTTTAGCTGTAAAAGAAAACGTAGTCACGTTTGAAACCAAATATTTGCTCTTCATTTTATTGCAGAATAAAGTAACACGAATAAAGTCATTCTGAACTACAGAAAAGGTAATACAGTCTACGTTATAAGCGTCCATAACAACCATGCCAAAGACAAACATTTTAGTAGATGCATAATTAACGACTTTCAACATATTCCATAAGTAGTGAATAATTGCTTAGAAAAAACGAAGAAGAAGAATAAGAAGCGAGGTAATTTGTTGCGATTATACACTTACCTTTCGTTTCATTAAGGTACGGCAGTTTGCACAGAAATCTAGGACTTCATTTATATATGAAACTACCAGTATCAGCATGTTCTTTAGAATATTCATTATTACTGTATCCTCCCATTTTATGTGTATGTGCATCAGAAGACCATTGTTCAATTCGTTATTATGTATTTCACGCCATGTTCACGAAATAGAACAAACGCAAATTTCAGAGGGAGCACTCTTACATATACACAACTATAAACATTGCAGAACATAGCTCTATTTAATTAATAAGGTTCCCCGAACCCTTTTAGGAGCCAAGGCGAAAAAAAAAAAAAAAAGAATGCTAGTGAGAGGTATCGAACCACCGACCATGTACCTCACAACCTAAAGCGCTGCCCACTACACTACGGCGATCAATTACGAAACTGTTCGTTAATTTTCGTTTTATTGATGGCAGTTGTTAACTGCGAAAATGACATTTTAGACACTAGATTACAATTTATCGTTCTAAGAACGATGTGTTTTTTTTTTTTTTGTAAATTCTTCAGTGTGCCATTGCATTGCAATGACAACGCGTAAGTTATAATAAGAAAATCATAAAATACAGAAAGGAAGATGGCATATGCCAGAGAGAGTTCAGTGCGAGGGATGTCACGTGACGTATCCGAACGCTTGGTTTACGTAAAATCAAGCGACGGTGTCAAATCACCGTTATTTTTGCAAATATCTCTGTAACGGTGCGAGCTACGAATAGAACAAAGTTGTAGAGAATATTCTCCTCTACCAATTAGGTTATTCAATTTTCGTGTCAGATGAACGGTTCGTTTGCAATTACAATTATATTACAAACGGCTTTTTTTGGTATTACTTCCGTATTTTTTGTCCGAAATATTTGAAAAATTAAGGTTCTGGTCTCTGGCGGCCACCAATTATGTCTGTAAAATTTTGTGCCGATCGGTTGAAGGGTTCGACTTAAAAAGTGGGAACAAGTTACGGACAGAGAGACAGACATCGTCCAATCGCCGTTATATTTCCAAATATCTCTGAAACGATACGAGATAAAAAGAAACATAAAAGAGCAAAGATGTAGAGAATTTTCTCTTCTACAAATTTGGTTGTTCAATTTTCGTGTCAGATGTACGGTTAAAACGTAATTGTCATTTAAATTTCGAGTTGTCAAAAGGCGATCGCAAAGGCACACTTTTAGTGTTACTACGTAACCTAAAGTGAGCCAAAACGTAATGTGGCCCTCCAAAACATTGAGACTGACTTTTAAGAATGGGTTAATGTCACTATCTTGTGTCACCTTAAGAAAACTGCAGTCTTGTATGAAAACATTTTCGGTTTGCCTCTTCTTTTTTGGAGAAACATTGCCACGACATTGTAAATGCCGCACCCTGTATATTTGGACGTGGCTGTAGCCCATTTCTTCCAAATACAACCGAACCACTTTAATCACTGTGTCACCTCGTTCGACTGGTCGTCTTGTAACGAGGTCACATTACAATTTTGTAACTCCTATGGTTATCTTCGGGTCACATACTTGACACGCGTCACTCTAGCTGTTCTACGCTAAGTTGACGATATATTTACGACGCAACATGTAACAGTCCAGAATGTAGCCCGTTATTCCCAGTCAAAACTCCATAACTTCCCGATAACACCACCAAAGAAAATATCGATAAGGACAAGACATAGGTATCTATCATGCAGAGTTAATCACCGGCAGACAACGTCACACATTGCTGAAATGCTTTGAACGTGTTCAGTTCATATACTTACTTTGCCCCACACTTACTATCATTTATGTATCAAACTCTGTTTTGAAAGGGCTTTACTTTAAATTTTTCCCTCGTGCTGCTTGATCTTTCGCAGTGATGTAAGTTTCAGTGAATTGAAAATAAATTAATTTTACAACAATGGCAGTAAATCACATTGTGAAAGGCAGGACAAATTTACCTCCGTATATAGTAGTCGGATGAACGGTTAAGGAGCAAGGTTCATCAATTAACATGCCTGACTATCTGAAAAAAATCCATTGGTTAAATCGTGATATTGCAATTTGTAATTCAAACAAAAGTAAGACTTATAAGAATAAATATGATGTCTTTGACCAAACATGATCCCAATTCCGCAAATAACTAATCTACCAGAGGAGGAAATAAAGGTGAAGGCGACAGCCCGCGAAAAGTGAGAAAATCCGGGTTCGAGTTCCGGTTCGGTATTTGCGAATATATTTCTTGTAGTTGTAGTAAGGCCTGGTAAGGCGGTAGTCGGCCGGCAAGTATTGATCGTGGCGGCTGTTTTCCGTTTCAGATTGATGCCTACATCAGCCATCCCGAAGGGTGTGACACTGTAGTTGCCTGACGAAGTGTTTTTGCGTTGTCTGTGTGAGTGGATGATTAATTAGCGATGAACAGTAACTGTACTTACACTTTAATGTGTAATACAATCTGAGACACGATCACAAATGCTTACGCAATATTTTGTGTGGCATTTTTCTTCTAGTCGTTGTGTTGTATTACAACATCTTTAATTTGTTGAATGCCCTTAGCTAGAAAGAAGTACCGCATTTGAAACTGGCCACCTCTGTAAAGCGCAGTTACGAATCCAAGTTACTTCCATGTCAAAATTTATACTACTTCAGGTGGCCGCTACGAGTCACGGACGTGCGTGGAGTTATCAATACTGGAAGACAAACAACATCCCCTCTCACATCCTCCATCCCTGCAGTGGCAGCCGTACTTCCCCCTCCAGCCCCCTCCCCAAACCCCGTGCCCGAGGCAAGCTGCCAACTTTACGTAGCTCACAAAGTCGACAAACTTCATTAAAAATAATCCATCTTTAAATTTTACTGTCCCTGTACGAATTTTTGTTTGTTTCTGAGCATGAAAACTACACTTTTAAGAAGCTCTTGATGTCAGGCAACTTTTCTGGATTAGTCTATAAATTCCAGACGCATATTATTATAGAAAACGGCTGAAAATCACAGGCCGTAAGAACACTTGATTCCCGAACCACAGTTTGACGACCACTGATGTAAAGCTTGATGACACAACACTGCGCTTATGCCAAGTACTAAAGTCATCCTGAACTGTATGGACTGCCTGTCATAATAAATATTACAATCTAGGCTCACAATGGTCCTCCAGTTTCTTACTTCGCGGAAGGAAAGCACCGTCGACGACACCCAGGTTGTTAAACTGTAGCTGAGCATGACAGGGTAAGACGCAGTGCCCTGCCGTGGTGCTTTGCAAAAATCATCATAGCCCACAGCTCACGTGTGGGATATGGTTATTCATCTCGTGGTTTAAGTATTTAAAATTATTAAATAGAAATATTTAAACATCTCGGTTGTTTCAGAGAATTCCGTTACATTCAGTGCCGAAGTTGAAAATTTGTACGGGACCAAGACTCAAACCCGGATTTTCTACTTTGGGCTAGCGGTCACCTTACAATCATTTTATTTATTTATTTAGTTCGGGTTGAATCGTTGCTTCCCCTGTAGATCGATGTGTTTTTGGTTCAGTTTTTTTATTGCTAATTATTTCTAAATATGTTTTAACTGCTAGTGGGTAAAGAAGGAGAAGTCCCTTCGACAGTTTTGCGTCCCAACTTCGTCGCCGCTTTTGTGTCCCAGCCTCTTCGTAGGTGTCGGTGGCCGAGTGGAATGAGACCGACACGCTGGTGCAGGTACGGAGGGGAGCAGCCAGAAACTATAAACACTCGAGTAAATTAGAAAGAGATATATTGCACAGAATGTAACAATACTTAACTTTTACATAGTACGGCAGAATGTTGATACATAGTTGTTAGAGGCCTGCCTAGTGCCTGTACAATAGCAAAGTCTTCACTGGTGCCTATCTGATTACGAAGGTCCTAACTCGTTGCTATCTCAGTCCGAAGTGCCAAGTGAACGATGTCCTTCAGTGGTGGCCACGAGCGGCGTTCGTGGCTGTCGTCGTGAGAACGCCGCGCCGTGCGTGCATGGCGTCGCGCGGCGAAAGTAAGTGGCGCGCACTTTGTACTTGTGCGACACCACACCCCTCCCCCCCAAACCGCCGCGCCGTCGTGGCGTAGGGCTGAGGGCCACGGCGACGGCACTGGGAGGAGGGCCTGGGCGGGGGCGTTACTGGTGGGACGGGCGTCGTAGCTGAGGCTGGGATCGAGACGCCGTCCGCGCCCCGGCATCCGCCTTGCGATCCTCCAGGGAACCCACCGAAACCTGGGGAAGGGCGCACCCCCCCCCCCCCCCCGCCCAGAGGGAGCAGGTCATCTTCTTCTGAGGTGCGTGGCCCAGGCGGCGGCGGCACGCACGGTCCCGGAGTCCCTCTCGGTGACGCTGTCATCTGCGGCGGCGACAGCGGCGGCGTCGCGTCGATCTCCATCGGGACGATCTCGTAGTCCGGGGACGCTGGACCCGTTGACGAACGATGTGTTTGTGCTCCCTGGCGGTGAACTGGGTCTGGAATCAAGAAACCGGAGACAGGATCGCGCGGCCTGTGCAGGCGCAATTGGTTTGCGTGGCGCCGCAGCTCCGACCCTGTGGAAGAACGTACAACAAACATATTGCGACCAAGCACGCGTTGAATGGTGCCCGGCAACCATGTCTTCTTGTTTCCAGCAAACACCCTGTACAGCACCGGCGTGGAAACCTGAAAACGCGTAGCGCCATACGAACCGACTCGGTGCGTGGGAGGCTGCAGCAGGTGAAGGAGAGTGCGGTGACGGCGGCCGTGTAGCAGCTCGGCAGGAGACGGGCCGTCACGTGGCATGCACCGATACGTAGACAGGAAAATTTGAAGAGCTTGCTGCCTGGAGTGCTGACCTTTCATCTTCTCCATGTGAGACTTGAATGTTCGAACGAAACGTTCTGCTTCACCATTGGACTGAGGGTGAAAAGGTGCGGTGGTGATATGCTGAATACCATTCACACGACAAAACTGTTGAAATTCCGCACTAACAAACTGAGGTCCATTGTCACTGACGATAGTTTCAGGCAAACCTTCGATGCAAAACACTGATGTTAAGGCACTGATTGTACTAGAAGCTGTCGTTGAGTTCATGGCAATCACAAAAGGAAATTTGCTGAAAGCGTCTACAACAATTAACCAGCGCGTATTCCAGAAAGGTCCGGCAAAGTCAATATGTAAACGTTGCCATGGTCCCTTGGGGCGTGGCCAGTCTGAGAAACGCTGTGGAGGAGCCGCCTGATGCTCCGCACAAACTGTACACTGTGATGTCATGCTCTCTATCTGAGCGTCCATACCAACCCAGGTACAATGACGTCTGGCCAATTGCTTTGTCCTAACAATACCCCAATGTCCTTGATGCAGGAGGCGTAACACTTCTCGTTGCAGGGAACGAGGAACAATCACTCTTGCTTGGTCGTTGTCGGTATGCAACAACAGTACACCTTGACTTAAAGATAATGCATGACGTTGTGCAAAATAACGTCGAACCAGAGGCCGATCAATGTCTTTGGCTCTGGCAGGCCACCCTGAGCGAACAAAACGTGCTACCATACTTAAGTCTGCATCCGCAGCTGTTTCCTGTGCAACCCGACGAGAGTTCAAAGGGAAATCTGCGACAGCGGTAGCATCTCTGGAGTCTATCTGACAACATGCCATTTCCGAAGAATCAAACGACACATCCTGGCCAACCGGAAGTCGGGAAAGTGTGTCCGCGTTGGCGTATTTAGTGGTAGGTCGGTACAAAATCTCATACTGATAATTAGACAATATCAAGGACCATCTCTGAAGCTTTTGTGCCGTACGTGGCGGAATCGGCTTTGTGGGTGAGAACAACGACGTGAGAGGCTTGTGGTCAGTCAACAAATAGAATTTTCTGCCATAGAGATAATGATGAAACTTTGTGACGCCGTAAATGATTGATAAGGCCTCCTTTTCTATCTGACTGTAATTCTGTTGCGTCGGCGTCAGTAGCTTGGATGCAAAGGCAACAGGACGATCGTGAGATCCAATGCGATGTGAGATTACCGCGCCCAGACCGTACGACGAGGCGTCAACTGCTAACACTACAGGCTTCTGTGGGTCAAAGGGAATCAAACATGCATCACTGAGTAGTGCAGACTTTAATTTGTCAAAGGCAACCTGACAATCTTTGGACCATACAAAAGGAACATTCTTCCTACGTAAGTGATGCAGTGGAGCTGCAATCTGAGAGGCATTGGGAATAAACCTGAAATAATAGTTCAGTTTTCCCATTACTGCTTGCAATTCGTGCACATTCTTAGGCGGAGGCAAGTCCTTGATTGCTCGAAGATGTGACTGTAAGGGATGGATTCCTTGGGCATTAATCACATGGCCTAGGTACTCTATTTCAGTTTGAAAAAACGAACACTTTGCTTTATTACAACGTAGACCTGCTGCAGTCAACACTTTGAAAAGGCACTCCAGGTGTGCTAAATGTTCTTCAACCGTACGCCCGGATACCACAATATCATCTAAATAGTTCGAACAACACGGTACAGAAACTGTCAGCTGTTCCAAAAAACGCTGAAAAATAGCGGGAGCGGAAGAACTGCCAAAGGGTAGGCGTTGAAATTGAAAAAGGCCCATGTGAGTATTAATGACGAAAAACTTTTTTGACTCGTCATCAAGTGGAATCTGTAAGTATGCCTCTGCTAAATCAATCTTGGAAAAGAAGCGAGACTGTCCTAATTTGTCCATTAGTTCGTCAGGTCTGGGCAGGGGATAAGTGTCTACAATTGTTTGACTGTTCACTGTAGATTTGAAGTCCGCACAGAGACGAAGTTTTCATGACGGCTTGGGTATAATTACTATAGGCGAGGCCCACTGACTCGCAGAAACAGGAGAAATCACCCCACTATCTTGCCAACGTTTAAGTTCTTCGGCAACTGTATCACGCATTGCGATAGGCACTGGTCTAGCTTTACGAAATTTTGGAACTGCAGATTCTTTTAAAGTTACATGTGCCACGAAGTCTTTTGCACAACCTAGTTCCGGCGAAAACAAGTCACTATATTTGTCACACAATGCATTGATTTTATCCTGAGGCACTATTGACGAAATTTGAAGCACATCTCTTTGAATTGATAAACCAAACAAGTCAAAAGCATCTAGTCCAAAAATGTTCTGTGTTGATTTGGCCTGAAGAACTACAAAAGCAACTGTTTTTGTGACACCTTGAAAAGAGGCGGGCAGGCTACACGTTCCTAGCACGGGAATATGTTGACCTGTATAAGCTGTTAACACTTGCTGTGACGGCGACAATTTTGGCGAACCCAGAAGTTCATAAGTATCTTTATTTATTAATGTGACAGCGGAACCAGTATCAAGCTGAAATTGCACCGTCTTATTTTCTATGAAGAGAGTCACAAACAGTTTTTGCTTGCGGCGCTCGACAGGTGCGCGAATGTGGGCAACGTCTGCTACGGTGTGTTTGCTGCGTCTGCGCGGGCCGCGTAGTGAAGTAAGCGGCGCAGACTCGGCACGCAGCGGATTAACCACACTGTCACTAGATGACACTACCGCCGGATCGGCGTCCGCGCAATGCGAAGCTACTCCAGATGTACTAACTACTGCACTACACTTTTGAGTAGCTACTTGGTGTCTACTGTCACTAGCTACACAGTACTGGGCACTATTACAAGGAGCAGTTGCAGAAGGCACTATTTTCACTACAGGAATGCACTGTTCATAGTCATTTTGCTTGTCCCGAACCCTTGTCCGTTGCACTGTTTTACGCGCTCGTCGGCGCTTGCTACGTGGTGCACTATATAGTTTTGCCATAGGCGCAGAACTACTTTCTTGCAATGGAGATCCAAGGAAAGCACTGTTCAATTCCACAGCCCGTATAACATTTACAGAATGAACGGTTCTCGCACTTTGCGAAGCACCGTTTCTAACGTTACTGTTCTTTGAGTTTTTAATTTGCATACACACAGACTGCACATGTCCCGATTTGCCACATTGATAACAGGTTGCGTTGCGACTAGGGCAATGAGCACGCTTGTGGCGAGACACACACTGGGGGCAAGACTTACGAACATTTTTCTGAAATGAGCGTTGGCGCCCGTTATGCAAATTACTGTTTCTAACACGACGGGGCGACCTTTGCGTCGCACTTTTACACTGGCTACTGTTCACTGTCTGTTCAGCACGGCCGGTAGAAAAATAAGAATCACTAGTGCTATACTGAGAACTACGGCTAGGAAAGCGTCCGTTGCGGCGCACTGAATTAACACTGTGGCTTTGCATTTCTATATCTGCTAAGTCAAAAGTATCATGCGCTTCTATAAGCTGCAGTACACTGTCTAATGAAGGGTCAGATTGTTTGAGAATTGCTGCTCTAATTCTGGGGTCCTGAATATTCTGCGTAATCGCATCCCTCAACATCACGTCACTATACGAAAGTCCACAAGAGCAAGTAAATTTACATTGGCGGGTAAAGCCCTTCAATTCCGTGATCCATTCTTGGTGTGACTGCTGCGGTAATTTTTTAAGTCTGAAAAATCGGTATCGTGCAGCGGCTACAAGAACTTTTCTCTCATAATGAGCATTCAGTGCATCTACAATTTGTTCAAAGTCTACATCACGAGGAGATGCGTGAGGGAATAGTTTCTGCAATAGTACGAAGGTCTGGGGGCCCACAATCGATAAGAAAAGGTTCTTCACTCTCTGACCTGTAATATGATGAGCCGCGACGAGTTCTTGAAACTGTGCGAAGTAGTCGCTCCATTCTTCCTCACGTTCGTTGTACTGGCGGAACGTAGGGAGCGGTACGGCGGCTGGTGTGGGCTGCTGAAGCGGCGGCTGTTGTTGTTGGTTAGCTGCTTGCGCTGTGAGCTGGGACACCGCCTGGAGGAGTTGCGTTATTTGCGCCGTCTGTAACTGAATAATTTCCATTAAGTTTGGGTTCGGGGTAGTGGCCATGCTGACCGATTAGGCGCCGCGTATACAAGTAAATTAGTACAAAACACAAATGCAATATGAAAGAGGACGCTCTGCAACAAAAAAGTCCACAAAACACGTAACTGAAAATGTTCCCCCAAAAATCTTATTATAAGGGTGGGTGGGCGGGAGCAATTTCTGCGTGCTCCGACTGCTGCTGTCTGGCTGGTCCAAGGTTCTATCACTCCTCGTCGCCACTTTTGCGTCCCAACTTCGTCGCCGCTTTTGTGTCCCAGCCTCTTCGTAGGTGTCGGTGGCCGAGTGGAATGAGACCGACACGCTGGTGCAGGTACGGAGGGGAGCAGCCAGAAACTATAAACACTCGAGTAAATTAGAAAGAGATATATTGCACAGAATGTAACAATACTTAACTTTTACATAGTACGGCAGAATGTTGATACATAGTTGTTAGAGGCCTGCCTAGTGCCTGTACAATAGCAAAGTCTTCACTGGTGCCTATCTGATTACGAAGGTCCTAACTCGTTGCTATCTCAGTCCGAAGTGCCAAGTGAACGATGTCCTTCAGTGGTGGCCACGAGCGGCGTGCGTGCATGGCGGCGAGCGGCGAAAGTAAGTGGCGCGCACTTTGTACTTGTGCGACACCACAGACAGCATGGTCAATAAAGATGGAGCAGAAGCTAGAATTGTTTTGACTAGGATGGGAGAGGATATCGGCCGCGCCCTTTCAAAGGAACCACCCTGAATTTGCCTGGAGTGATTTAGTGAAATCACGCGAAACCTAAATCTGAATGACGAAGGCGGATTTGAACCGTTTTCCTCCCGAATGCGAGTCCGGTATGCTATCCACTGCGCCACATCGCTAAGTGCTAGTGGGTCATAGCGTCTAAAGCATAGAAGCAGATGGTGAGTGGCGTGATGTGATGGACATTGAGAATGTGATAAAGGTTTACTCAGTTGGAATGGGACCGGGCATATACTGCAATGCCGTACGTCAATGTTCAGGTGAGTACCGAGTATAGGTCATCTCTTCCTCCAACAGTCATTTACTGTGGTGGTCTGACGCTAATCATAACAACAGAGTGCATTACGGAAAACTATCAATTGTTTCAGAATGAGTGAACCGCTGGTTACTGTGCATTCGAGCCGCATACAGTGACGCTGTGAAATATCTCTGAGTGTATAGCATACATATGAATGACTTAGATCACTGCCTCAGTTTGTGTATCAGTGTAGTGAAAAAGGCGGCTACTATTGCTCCAATAGGCCTAGAGTCTATCTGTGTCACATTTACAGATGCATTTCTTAAGATTTGTTGATACTAGGAGTTATAGGGGAGCTATGCAGGAATTTTTGGAAAGAGGATCAGGTATTGATAGTGGGTGGAGCTGGGAATAGTATTGATAGGGAGGGGGAGTATGACGTAGGTGTTGAACTGGAGAAAAAAAAGTTCAAATGTTTGTTAATCTATCGGACCAAACTCCGTGGTCATCAGTCCGTAGGTTACAAACTACTTAAACCTATATAAACTAACCTAAGGATAAACACACACACCCATGCACCAGTGAGGACTCGAACCTCCACGGCGAGCAACCGCGTGCTCCGCAGCGAGACACTTTAGACCGCTCGGCTACTCCACCGCGGCGAACTGGAGAAGATAGCTACTGTAACTGTTGGCACGAATGTGCATGTCGTGAAACTGTTTCAGCTTCTTGATCGGCCTGATCTTAATACAGCTTTCAGGCATATTAACATTAGGCTCGGGGAGGTGTTGATGGCATGACTGCCGGCCGCGGTGGCCGAGGGGACTGAGGCGCTCCAGTCACGGTCTGCACGGCCACTACGGTCGGGGGTTCGAATCCCCCCTCGGGCATGGATATTTGTGCCGTCCTTAGTCTTAAATAGTTCATAAGTAGTTTGTAAGCTTAGGGACTGATAACCCCGTAGTTAAGTCCCATAAGTTCTACAAACATTTGAACATTTGATTTTTGATGGCATGACTCGCAGTTCAGTAGTTTCAGTTGAGTCTATCAGCAGGTCGGGTTTCATCACTGGCCCACAAGTTAAAAGGCACGGGAAAGGGATGTTGCCGAAGCTAATAGGTGTCAGCGTAACGGGGGGAGGGGGGGGTCACTCATAGAAAAATTCCTGTAGTTGTGAGTGTTAGAGCTGCACCTTTTTTTAGACTGCAAACAGCTGAGAGGTATTCCTGCTTAAAGGAAGTCATTCTAACAAAGGTACCACTTCCAGCAAATATCACATGTACAAGTAATAGAGGAATTAACACATTTCATCAAAATTTACTAGGTATTCAAAAATGTTCAAATGTTTGTATAGCTTATGGGACTTAACTACGGGGTCATCAGTCCCTAAACTTACAAAATACTTATGAACTAGCTAATACTAAGAACGGCACAAATATCCATGCCCGAGGGGGGATTCGAACCCCCGACCGTAGTGGCCGTGCAGAGCGTGACTGGAGCGCCTCAGCCCCCTCGGCCACCGCGGCCGGCTGCTAGGTATTATAGATAACTGTTTGTAGAGGTTGACTCTGATGTTATTTCTACTTCAGAGCACTTCTTAAATCATGTTATAACTCAGAGACTTCCTTTACAAGGATACAAGTTACATGCTTGTTTTTCCAGAAGTCCTTTGCAATGTAGGGGAGTGGCCATGTACGTGATAACCGGTATTAAAGTGGAGTCCACCGTTGTTTCTAAACACTGCATTGAAAATATATTTGAATGTTGTGCAGAAGTGATTGAATGTAGTGAGACTAAACTTTTAATTGTTGTTATTTATAGGTCCCATGACTGATTTTGAAACATTTCTGCTCACGCTAGAGTGTGTTCTATGTTCACTTTATAGGAACTACAAAAAATTACTTGCATTTGAAGATTTCAACAGTAATTCTGTAAGTGATGCTTTTCGAGCTGTTTGATTCTTATCACCTGTTGCAAACAGTATTCTTTCCAACGAGAGCGCAGGGGAACAGGAGCACAACCATAGACAACATTTTCGTTCATTCTTTATTATTAGAGAGGCTTTCTGTTAGCATAATAATGAATACCCTTTCAGATCACGACGCACAAATTTTTACTTTAAAAGGCTTTTGTGCTCAAACATCTGTTACACATAATTAGAAACTATTTAGAAAAGCTGATCCAGTTGCATGCAAGCCTTTTTAAACCTAATTAAGGAACAAGATTGGCAGGGTGTTTACAGTGCTCAAAATATAGAAGGTAAATATAATGCATCGTAAACACTTAAAACGAATGGGAAACTGCCGCATCATGTTCATTCGTATTTTATGCGCTGCCGTGCCGTTCATCCGACTGCAATGAAGGTCAAACATTTATCTGCTCCAATAATGTCGGCTGTATGTCCTGTTAGAATCTATGACGAAATAATTTGCTGTTAAGGATCAAATGAAGGAATACTTACTAAATGATGTAAAATGGACAGTTAGAAAAGTTCGCAATATTTACCTGTAAATTTGACATTGCAAAATGTTATCTTTTGGTTGATGTAAAATATTTTGTTGATCTCCTGTTGATGGTAGCAATTGCCGAAATCGGTAGAGCATAACAAATAAAAGTATTTTACAGCTGTGGCGCAAGAATGATTTTTTAAGAGTAAATGGCGGATGTAGACTGCCACCTAAAAACAACATTTAAATAATGCAAGTTTCCTATAAATATCAAGAAACACCCTACACAAGTTTTATTTTAAATTTAAGCTGTTCAAACGTGTAGGGGGCAACAGCTCACCCTTTCACAATGAAACCATAGTGTTCCAACTCTAGTATTGACACGCAGTCAGGTACAATCAGCTCCAGAATCCTCAAGACGTTTGAACTTGACAGACTTCTTGAAAATGCCAATGTAGTGAAAGCGTTATCCCCCGTTAGCAGTGATTTAATGGATGTGATCAAAGTATGGACAGATGCCCCATACTAGTAGTGGAAATGAGGATTACAAGTTCTAAGTCCTACATGGTACGTTACATTATCACTTTGGCGAATCACCTAAAATTTGCAGTGAAAATATTGCGTAAATGGAAAGTGCAATTGAAGGGCGGTTTTTACAGGATGGGTTGGTAGTCAGGGGCTCGTATTGTTAGCCAATAAACAGATTTCCAGCCCCATGAACCACAGACATTGTCGAGGAGGTGCAACTACATCGGAGGGGTATCTGTGGAGAGGCCAAACAAATGTGTGGTTCCTGCAGAGGGGCAGCAGTCTTTTCAGTAGTTGCATGGGTAACAGTCTGGATGATTGACTGAGCTGGCCTTGTAGCATCAGCTAATGTGACTTTGCCACACAGTTATTGTGAACGGCTGAAAGCAAGGGGAAACTACAGCCGTTACTTTCCCCAAGGACATGCAGCTATACTGTATGAATACGAGAGAAGAATTTGACAGAGCACTGAAAGATCTAAGTCGAAAAAAGGCCCCTGGAGTAGACGACATTCCCTCAGAACTACCGAAGTCTCTGGGAGAGCCAGGCATGACAAAACTATTTCACCTGGTGCGTAAGATGTATGAGACAGGCGAAATATCCTCAGACTTTAAGAAAAATGTAGTAATCCCTATTCCAAAGAAATGAGGTGCAGACAGGTGTGAAAATTACAGAACCATCAGTTTAATTAGTCATGCTTGAAAAATTTTAACACGAATTATTTACAGAATGATGGAAAATCTGGTAGAAGCCGCCCTTGGAGATGACCAGTTTGGATTCAGGAGAAATGTAGGAACACGGGAGGCAAACTTCACTTTAAGGCTTTTCTTAGAAGATAGATTAAGGAAAGGCAAACCTACATTTCTAGCTTTTGTAGATTTGGAGAGAGCTTTTGACAATGTTGATTGGAATACTCTCATTCATATTCTGGAATCAGCAGGAGTAAAATATAGGAAACTGAAGGTTATTTACAACTTGTACAAAAACCAGACAGCAGTTAACAGAGTTGAAGGGCATGAAACGCATGCAGAGGTTGGGAAGAGTGTAAGACAGGGTTGTATCCTTTCTCCAATGTTGTTCAATTTGTATATTGAGCAAACTATAAAGGAAAACAAGGAGAAATTTGGAGAAGGAATTAAAGTTCAGGGTGAAGAAATAATAACATTGCGTTTTGCTGATGACATTGTAATTCTGGCAGAGACATCAAAGGAACTGGAGGAGCAGTTGAACGGAATGAACAGTGTGTTGAAAGGAGCATATAAGATGAACATTAACAAGAGCAAAAAAGGGTAATCGAATGCAGTCTTAGAAAATCATGCGAAGCTGAAGGAATTAGATTAGGTAACGAATCAATAAAGGTGGTACATGAATTTTGTTACTTAGGCAGTAAAATAACAGATGATGGTCGCAGTACTGAGGATATAAAATTCAGAATGGCAATGAGAAGAAAAGCATTTTTGAAAAAGAGAAATTTGTTAACATCGAATATTAATTTAAGCGTAAGGAAGTCCTTTCTGAAGGAATTTGTGTGGAGTGTTGCTTTGTATGGGAGTGAAACATGGACGATAAACAGTGCAGACAAGAAAAGGATTGAGGCTTTTGAAATGTGGTGCTAGAGAAGAATGCTGAGGATTAGGTGGGTGGATCGCGTAAATAATGAGGAGGTACTCATCAGAAGGGCACATTCTTAGACATCAAGGAATTGTGAATTTAGCGTTGGAGGGATGTGTGTGGGGAGAGCAAGAGATGAATACAGTAAGCAGATTCAAATGGATGTAGGTTGTCGTTCTTATGAGGAGATGAAGAGGCTTGCTCAGGATAGAGTAGGGCGGAGAGCTGCATCAAACCAGTCTCCAGACTGAAGACCACAACAACAAACAGATTTTAATAATACATATAAAGTGTATTTTTGTGCATACATACACTGTTTTTAATGGAACAATTCTTATTGACGTTAACAAGTCAAAAGTAGTGTAAATTAGAACGTAAGTGATGTTTGTTGCAGGACTTTAGTTCCATTCGTTGACGAGCTATCGTCTTCTGAAAAGTTTCCAGTCCGACACTTCTTTGTCCCATGCAGTTTGCATAGCTGGTAGGTATTACTGGCGCACTATATAGTGGCAGTCGGCGACGAACGTAAAAAAATGAAGATAATTCCCACTTTTCAATTGGTAAAACTGCCTCCGCCATAGTCATTTGCTTTGGGTCAGAAAGTCTTATATTCTGTGAAATGATTTGTGTTCTTGCATAAAAAGAAGAGTGAGTGTTTTCCTCACTTGTTTACGGTCGCGGCTGACTGTCACATTATAGTGCCCGAAAAAAAATGTTCAAATGTTTGTTAAGCTTATGGGACTTAACTGCAGGGTCATCTGTCCCTAAACTTAGAAATTACTTATAAACTAACTTATACTACAGACAGCACAAACATCCATGCCCGAGAGGGACTCGAACCCCCGACAGGGAACGGCCTCGCGCATCGGAGCATAGCGCCTCAATGCGCTCGGCCACTCCGCCGCGGCTAGTGTCCGAGCAATACGTTTTTATGTTCTCTTACATCGCGCTTGTGCATTTCTTGACTGCATTGCGACTTACTAGTCAGTGTGTGACAGTCCAAACAGTAGGCTGTGAGTGAACGATGGGATTTACCAATGCAAAAAAGGCCGACATACTCGTTGTGTATGGAGATAGTAGAAAGAATACGGTTCGTGCTTCTACGGTGTACGCGAAAACATGTCCCAATAGACATCACCCATCTCGGCAATTATTTATGAACCTCTTCAACAATTTACGTGAATGTGGTAATGTAACACCTAGATAACGTTATAGAAGAAGACAAGTGATGACAGAAGTGGTGCCGGTCGCGGTGGCCGAGCGGTCTGCGGCGTACCAGTCACGACCTGCACGGCCGCCGCGATCGGGGGTTCGAATACCCCCCTCTGGCATGGATATTTGTGCCGTCTTTAGTATAAGCTAGTTCATAAGTCGTTTGTAAGTTTAGGGACTAATGACCCCGTAGTTAAGTCCCATAAGCTCTAGAAAAGTTTGAAAATTTTTTGAACAGAAGTGGTGGAAATTATTGTTTTAGCTGCTGTTTCAGTTGATCCGTTCGTTAGTGCCCGTGCGATCGTACGAGGAAATAGCACGAGCAAGACAATTATCCTACGCATTCTTCATCGACATCCGTTCCATCCGCATCGCATCTCTCTCCATCAACAGCTACATGGAGTCGATTATGAGAATCGTGTTATCTTCTGTACATGGGCATTATGACAGGATACTCTAGATGCTTTATGTATCGTATTTAGTATTGAAGCTACATTTACCAATAATGGTTAGTAAGGCGGAGAAATATGCATTATTGTTCTGTTGACAATCTCCGTTGGGTTTGTCAGTTGGAACGTCAGCGTTTTTGGATCGTAAATATGTGGTACGGGATAGCTAACCATAAGATCGTAGCCTCATTTTTAATAGATGAAACACTGAACGTGCACAAGTATCACTGCCTCCTAACAAACCATCTGCCACGGTTGTTAAAAGACGTTCCTCGGTAGACTAGGAAGAACTTGTGGTACCAACATGATGGCTGTCCAGCCCATAGTGCACGCATTACTACAGCATGTCTTCACGGATTCTTTCCAAATCGTTGGACTGGACGCAGAGAATCTGCACCTTGGCCGGCCCGTTACCCGGATTTGACTCATGTAGACTTTTTGCGTGGGAAAAACCACTTAAATGCTTACACGTGTGCAGCAGTCTTTCCATACCAGACTCCTGCTGACGGTGGTTATTTTGAACACAATCTGAGATGGTCAGTTGTCTCTTTACTGGTTAAAAACCACCTCACTAGTGTATGCACTCGTGTTGTGCTATCACAGGAGTTGTTATTATACAAGTATTTCAATGCAAACTATTCACAGTCCGATATGTCGTAAACAACTTGCACTAGAGTCGTGCAACAAACTTTTCTTACGTTATAATTTACCATAATTTTAGCTTTTTAATATCAACAGGAATTGTTCGAATCAAAAATATATGCACAAAACTACACTTTCTAAGTATTATTAAAAGCTGTTTATTGGCCAACAATACAAGCCCCTGACTTCAACTCCATCCTGTGGAAACCACATATCAATAGCACATTGCATTTTCATAATAGTTACGAAGCAATTTTTGGGTGATTCAACCTGTAAGGTCACTTGCGCTATCTGGGCCCAGGGGGTAACTGGGCGATGAGGTTTTTTCATAAAAGTTGTGAGAATAATTACACTTCAAGTGGTTGGCAGCACTGAAGAACAATGGCTTATGTCTTGAACAAGCAGTCTAACCTATCTAACATGGCAACGGTCCAATAAGACATGTCGAAACCTATCCTGAAAATTTTTACACAGGCAGAAGACAACGAAAGAAATGCACCGTCAAAATTTTAGCTGCTAAGAGGCACTGCAAGTATTTTAAAAAATAGCTGAAAATTTTCCAAGTTCGTAGCGCGCCAGGTGGCGGTTGACATGTACACCCCTACTGGCGCTGTAGCAACAGCGCATGCGCAACTAGGCGTGCGCGCGCACACAGACACACACAGTCGAGGTCGGCGGTATATTGTAAACAGGAAACACGACACAACCCGATCGTAATTTGTAAAGGACGTTTCAGGTTATCGTTCGTCTATTAACTATTATCAGTTGAATTTTGCAATATTGGTAAGTATTGACAATAAAGATAAAGCTGAATTAATATTTATTGTGCTTTCGTCAGGCATGCCTGCTTATAGTATCTTTTTTTTTCTTCTTCTTCTTCCAGTTTCACAGTAATGTGGAATCCAATCAACGTTCTCAATTTAGCAAAGATGAAATACGAAGAACCTGGTTTCCAGCCGAAATCACATACTTCTCCCGAGGACTTACGTATGTGTCATTTGTTGATTGATTTCTTTGACATTTACTCGAATGATATCGACATTTCATTTGTAATTGTGGAAGCGTTACAAGAAATAGGAAATAACTGTGACGGTTCCACGAACTGTGACTCGCACGACGTCGGTTGTGCCAGTAACAGTTCTGAAGAAGAATGCCTTCCATGCCTAAAAAAAACACGTACTACTTCAGCTTTCAGCGACAAAGAAAAATCAGTGAAATATTGGTTAAACGAAGGAGGGAAAAAACGATTGAAGTTAAGCAGTGTGCAAAGGCGTTTTCGTTTCGTATATCTGAGCGTGAACTTTATAAATGGAAGAAAGAACTACACGAAGTAAGAAATATGCGACAAACGAAAACTCGAAAACATCTGAAAGAAAAACTGTTCGAAAGATTTAGAACTGCTCGTGAGAGGCAATGCACCGTTGCCAATGGAGATCTACGAGACTGGGCCCTCCGAATTGAATCTGACACGAACATTGCTAACTTCCAGGCTTCATCGACCTGGCTACAAAGGTTCAAGAAATTGTACAGAATAGGAAGTCTCATAATTACCAAGTTTACGCCACGTAAACGTGTAGAGCAGCTACCAGTGAAACTTGCTGTTATCCCTGCATCAGCTGTTTATAACGCTGATCAGTCAGGTTTCATGAAAGAACTGCGTGCACACCGCACTTTATCATTTCGGGGTGAAAAAAAGACGGAGTCGATTGCCTAATCAATGAATGCAATGACACATTCATATACGATAATGCCAGTGATAAGTATGAGAGGTTTACAGTGTACGCAGCTGTATATCTGTCTTCAAGAACCTCAAGGCAAATTAGGGCCAAAAATAAAAAATGGACTGTTTAATTGCAGAAATCTTGTAATCGACGTTTCAAAATCTGGAAAAATGGGAAACAATAATTTTCAACATTTCGTTCGAAACGTATTCCTACCAGTTGCAGAAACTAATTCATTAATTTTGTTGGATTCATGGTCTGGACATAATGACTCCTCTGTTTTTGTGGAGGACGGCGAAAAGTCTGTGGATGTAATGTGGATTCCGCCTGCAACTGCTAGTGCGATTCAATCTCTCGATAAAGAATTTTTTCGACAGTGGAAAGCATTTTTTAGGAAATCATCAGACAACAATTTCCGATACCTCTCTCTCATTTCAGGTTTATCGGCGGAACAGTATTCTTAAGCTCCAGTCATTTGTGCATAACCAGTTTTCTTCGCCACGCTTTACGAATTTGATCAAGTATGCCTGGTATGAAGCACAATATGCAGAACAACGTCCGGGACCATTTCTGACTCCGTCCCAGTTCTGTCTAAATAAAACTAGTGGTTACTGCGAAGTGCCTGAATGCATCAATTTTTCCTTTGTCCGGCGCGCCTGGTGCAAGAAAAATATTTGTTTTTGTCAATAGACACTTTGCATTTTTGTGACGACTACATGGAATAAACAAAGAACTATTTCATTTATAGTCAAATGCACAAAATTCAAAAATTGTTTTAAGGAATGGCCGATAGGAACTGTTATAAAATGTGGTACTGCTAGACACATTTCATTTCAACAAATTACAAGTCCACATTGACGGAAGTCGTCTATGACATCAAACACTGTCATGAATTTATTTTCTCTGCTAACCACTTTTATCAGAATTTCATGTGCAAGAGTTGAACTGTCAATATCAAGTTATTCAAAAAAATTTTGTATCGTTAAAGCCAGGTGTTCACCAGAGCAAAGAAACTAACAAGAATGAGCAAAATAAAATCTGGTGTACCCGGTAGGCCTCTTGCAGGTCTTTCAGCTGGACGCCACTGCAGCTGCTTAGGTGTCCCTAACCTTTCCCAGTTACCTGATCGGAAAATAGAGACCTGCAGTTTAACGTGTAATCCGAACTACACTTCTTTCGTAGCCACTCCACCATCTGAGCAGTGAATGCTCGGTTAAAAATCGTAGTGAATTTTTTTTTCTTTTTTTTTTCTTAACGGGATTTGATCCCGCGATGCCTGGTTCACGAAGCGCGCACATTGTGAATAGACCAGTAAAACTGATACGCGTAGTGTTAGCGCCAGCCATGTCACCTCCTTAGATGATGCTCGACGTCGGTAATTAGTGTTCTCTTAATAAAAATCTGATCAATGCTAATGAGAAGCCAGAGAAAAATTGCAGCCGACTACAAGGAAAATTTTGGAGCAGTGCTAAGGAGAAATGGAAATGAATTCTGTGTAAAGTGCACAATCTCAATGCGTGTCTCGCTTCCATACAAATTGAGACACACAAATTCTTCCTTCCCTTCGCCATTTTGCATACTCCGTCAAAAATAGTGCGCTCGCCATGCACAATAATCCTCAGTTAATACTCAAGTTTTGCGCTGTGGCTCTAACAGGGTATAGTTGTATGCTGTATGCCGAATATTACCTCTAAAAACTAAAAACCAATAACACACCGTTCGCAGGCAATGTTTGTTACCTCGTGTTCTCTTCCGTTCCCTCTAGTATAACGAATCAACCCATGTACAAGCGAACAGTAGTGAATTTTCAGCAAATGCTAATTCGTTCGTGTTCGCTTCCATTCACTACATTGTAAACCAGACTTTAGGTGCTTAATATTGGTGATTGTGAACTCCGCATAATTCCGCTACGTGGCGCTGCGTGAGTGATTCGGCGAGTTGCGCGCTAAGCGGGCGGGGCTGTACAAACCGCTGTTATAAGCTGTTCTTCGCGCATGAAAAATGCGTAACTTCAAAACCCTAAAAATACTTGCAGTCTTAGCAGCTAAAATTTTGGGAGTGCATTTCTTTCGTTGTCTTCTTTCTGTGCAAAAAATTTCAGGGAATGTTTCGACATGTCTTATTGGACCGTTCCCTTGCAAGTGTTGTGGTTTTCGTGAGGCAGTTTTTTCTATTGTGTAGAGCTGGATTCCTGTAGCAATCTGACGTCATGCTTACTTTACGGGGCACCTACTTGTTTACTGTAAGTGTTATCACTGTGACAGGTATTTTAGCATAAAGTAGAAGCATAGCAGTATTAGCTAGTTCATAAGTAGTTTGTAAGTTTAGGGACTGATGACCCCGTAGTTAAGTCCCATAAGGTCTACAAACATTTGAACATAACAGTCACTTGAAACATTACTGGAAACATGTGTTCTCCTTTATTTTATTAGTCTGAGGTGGTGGCCAAGTTACCCCCAAAAATTTTCAAAACTGGGGTAAGTGGGCTAGGGGCTTGGGGAATCTGGGCCCGCCTAGGACCATGTACTCCCATTTACCTCAAGTATATTATCATTATTGCTTCTTTTTCATTCATTACTGAAATCAATTTGTTTATTTTTCCTTGTGAATTATGTTAATTTTATCTAGTGTAAAACTCTTGAATATCCGTCTGCAGATCGCTTTTATTTTATATAACATGACGGATTAATGTACAGCTGCCCATTTTATCCGTTATTCCGGCGAAGAAATAATTGAACAAGATGTGAATGGGTGAATATTGTGTTTTGAAAGTCTGTGGAAAAGAAATGCAGGCTTTACGTTGCAAAAATCACAAACCAATCAAATGCTAAATATGTAGTCATGTTTTTCAAACGACACTTCAGAACCATGAACTTTATGGAAACAGGAAAAGATGCATATATTACCGAAAATAATAGAGTAAGAAAGCTGTCAAAGCCTCTTAAAAGCAGCTCTGCTAGATTCAAAGGCATGATCAGCTTCTTTGATGATATGAGTGACTTTACGAACTTTTATAACTTTTTAGCAAGATATAATTAAATGCTAATAACTTAATTAGGGCTTATTAATTTTACATGTGTAACTGTAACTCTTGTTTCATAATAAAAGTAGAGTTATTCAAAAATTTGAATTAATTTCACACCCAGTCATTCTGTAGAAGTTCACTTGCATTGTCGATAACTCGACCAGTGTCATTGAAATTACTTGTTTAATTTTCTCATGGAGTTTACATGTTACCAAACAGGCCCAATTACCTTAATTGAGACAAAAATAATTAGTATGGAACTCAGACCCCTATGGTCCAGTTACCCCACTATTGGGTATGTGGGCCCATTGCGCACTTTGTTTTTTCTTTTCCCCTTCTCAAGTTTAAATGTTATGCAGATTACATTCCGTTATAACATATTTGTAGGTAGAATGTTGTATTGTAAGACAATATACGTATTAATACTTCCTAGTGTAGTATTAAGTTAGGAACTACGCACTCACGCTATAAAATCATGGCCCAGAGGCCCCAACTGACGTTACATATCGTGCACGGAACTGTTATGATGCATCTGGCTTTAAATATCTAAGTGTAGCATTGTCTCACTGGATCTGCGTTCTGCGTATGTCGATCGCACCCCAACCTAATGAATGTGTCCATGTTGAAATCCGCCGCCCAAAATTACATTCGTGATTACAGCGGCATACTTCAGCACCTGACTGATATGCTGCGCTCTGGTGTCAAAAAACACGTGAGGAAGGATAGACGGGAGAAGGAATAGTGGGAACGGGGAATGGATTGGGGGGGGGGAGAGGAGAATTGACAGGGGTTATTTCCCAGATGGCTCGGGTTTGCCAAGTCGAAATTTCCCAAAAGGATAATGCAGCGGGGAATAATTGATCAATTTAATTACTTAGTTAATTTGCTATCAAAAGAGGGGTAGAAGCGGTTTTTCCGCTACTGACTACATCTTTTTTTATATATTAGTATTGGGCAATGAGTAACAAACTGCACCTCGCGACTCCATGGATGAGTGAATTCGTAGCATTTTATTATTCTTTCTCCAAACTTTCAACTAAGTATTTATAATGCTGCACTTCTGTTAAATGTTTATAATGGTTTCTTTTTTATTCTAACCTCGAGCTGAAGATCCTTTGCATCGCAGATTGAAACAAATAGTTGGTAATAAAATTGTGAACCAGATAGGTTTTGTTTAATTTAATACAGCAAAGGACTGCCTTCGCTAGTGACAAGGCATCAATTATGAGAATAAGATTTGTAGATTTCAGGTTCCACCTATGATGTAAAATATGACATTAAGCCATGCTTTCAGATTTATTTTAATTGCTAAACTGTGTTCTGTACGAGTGCTAACAAGAAAGTCATTGCTACAAAATTACTTATCAGCCAAAATAAAGTACATACAGGTTATTAAAAATATACATCCTGTTCTACAGACCTTAAACTACACCGAAGAAAATGTTCAAATGTTTGTAAAGTTTATGGGACTCGACTACGGGGTCATCAGTCCCTAAACTTACAAACTACTTATGAACTACTTACGAACTAGGACGGCACAAATATCCATGCCCGAGGGGGGATTCGAACCCCCGACCGTAGTGGCCGTGCAGACCGTCATTGGAGCGCCTCAGTCCCCTCGGCCACCGCGGCCGGCTGAAATCAGTCAGCGACTACCGCGCCCTCCCCGACCACTCATTGTCATGCAAGATATCACGGTCTTTTTCGAACTCACAGCACCACAACCAAACAAATGTCAAAGCGAGACAGTTTTCTCCATATGAGGGCTGCATTTCCTTGTAGGTCCTGATGGGCGTTGCTCCTTAGAAAACGAATCATACTTTATTGTTCAAATGACCTGGACGTGTGAAGCACAACCGCCACAATTAACAACTGCAGTAGTGCCATGCGGTGAAGCTACCGGCAGATAAGGCCAGCCGGTAACAAGGAAGGTCCAACGCTGGGAATGGATTTATTGACTTCCTGTTTACAGCCGTAATTTGGCTGGGCAAAAATTTCCTATTTGCTCTCGTAGGAAAGGGCGAGAAATTCAAAATATGTTGGAGATTTTGCGTGATACTTATAGCCTATTTCACAGTCTCTTCAAGATTACTCAACGAACGGGAGGTGCTGTCCACAGCGCAGCCTTCACAAACACCAATGACGGACACAACGCTGCACCGGACTTCGGCAGCCACAACACAGGTTGCAGAGTGCCATGAGCAGCAGCTACACCACTGTTGGAATTTGGGGCTTCTATGACCAAAAACAGCGCCGTCCCGTCGCCAGCATTTGGACCATCGTATGGAGTCTCCCTGCCATCATCAGCAATGGTTCAGCCGTAACTTCTCTGCTTGTTCTGACAGTACAAATGAGTATGTTCATGTATGGATCACAGACTTATCATTTTCTCTGATTAGAATCGCACTTTGAAACAAGATCTTGCTTGAATTATGTTTTCAGTCTGCAACGGAGTGTGTGATGGCGACGTGCTGGAGGAAGTAAAGGATGTGAGGGCGAGCTGTGAGACACGCCGGGGTAGCTCAGACGGTAGAGCGTTTGCCCGCGAAAGGCAAAGGTTACGGGTTTGAATCCAGATCTGGCACACAGTTTTCATCTGCCAGGAAGTTTGAGGATCTTGCTGGCTGCATCCGTAAAACGGTTGGGCCGCGGTGGAGTAGCCGAGCTGTATAAGGCGCCTTGCTGCGGAGCGCGCGGTTGCTCGCCGTCGGAGGTTCGAGTCCTCCCTGAGGCATGGGTGTGTGTGTTGTCCTTAGGTTAGTTTAAGTAGTTTGTAAGCTCACCTGATCCTTTCCATGAACGATTGTCTCCATATTCTGGAAAGGGAACTCTCAAAGATCGTAAACGATCCGTGACATACCAACGTTAAGTGCAGTGCTCCCATATGCTGTGAGTTCACTGTCTTACATAACGTTATACACAAGATAGGTAACAATGGCGAAATATTGAGAAGCATCTCTATTGCTGGGTAATGTGAGGCGTTTCCTCTGAACCCACTGACTACTGAGTCCAAATAAGAGGTTCGGCTAAAGCTACCAATAGATTTCCATACTTCTGCGTCCATGTGTACGTGTTCCAACCAATACGTGTGAGGTTCTCACAAAACTATCTTCCAAAGGATATAGATGAGTAAAAGACAAAGGGTTTAGTACATCGCGTCTTCCAGCTCTCAAATATTCAAGACAAGACTTTTTTTTTAAATAATTGCACCGAAGCTGTTTGTTTATTATCAAGCTGAACAGTTCGTGGTTTGTACATTTTTATGAGTCACCTAAGACAGAGGACAATGTATTTTTAACTGTAGAATACACTGCATGTGACTATCGATAATATTGTTAATGAGACCATGATTTACATACGATTCGTTCGCATTTGGTCATAGTATATATCGAGCTGTTCATTTTTCAAATACTTTGTCTTAATTTTGAAAGCTATTGATGCAGAGTAGTTTATTGTAAGGTCTTGTATGGTTTTTGCTTTATTTCGTTTACTTCGCGAATGTTTTACTAAGCATCTATAGGAATAGAATATTAGTTTTGCTATGTAGTGCCGCGGTGGAGTGTCCGAGCGTTCTAAGGCGACTAGCTGAAGATCGGATCGCTGCTCACCGTCGGAGGTTCGAGTCTTCCCTCGGGCATGGGTGTATTCGTTGTCCTTAGTATAAGTTAGTTTAAGTCGTCTGTAAGCCTAGGGACAGATGACCAGAATAGTTAAGTCCCACAGATTTGAACATTTTTGAGGTATGTAGTGTATTTGAGTCTGCCTTGGTCTTATTTGAATCATAAAAGGAGTGCGTGCATTAATTTATTATATTTTGTTGTTAGCATTATAAATATGTAAGTATCAGGGAAATTCCGCTCTCAACCCACTACGAATGACGTCATCAAGAAGGGGTCGATGCTGTCACTTCGGTACCATTACCACGATGACGTCGTATATGATGGCATCGCTTCCGGTTCCGGTTAAAGGTGGCGCCCATCGGTTACTTTGGAATTTTACTACATAAATCAAGATACCATCTAAGAGGAATTTAAAATTTTGAATTTTCCATGAACGCTATTGGCTGTCACCCTAATTTTATTGGGGGAAACTCCGCCACTAGATGCAGCCACTACTCCCTCTTGACCCTTCCCTTCTCTCACTGTGAATTTGGTGGAAAACTCCGTCACTATGCTAAGTCGCAGCCGAGTGAAGACGTAGTCCGCGTCAGCCCCAAGCAGAACGTAAGTAGGGTGGTGGCAATAATTGATGGTGGAATTTCCCGCCAAAAATACTGGAGTGATAGCAAATAGCGTTCGAGGAAAATTCAAAATCTAAAGTTCCCGGTGTACCCTGTCTTGAACGGGAACCGGAAGCGACGCCATATCAGGTGACGTCATTGCGGTAGTGATCTTCGTAACGTTACAGACGTGGTGTCAGCAACGCCATCTTGGGGGTGGTAGCGGCATTACTCCAATAATTAAATATTCGGATTAAAACTGGCATTTAAATTTTAATGTTATTATCCCTATTTTAATTTTGGATGTAATAACAGACACAAAAGAGTGGAAGAAAAAGAAAGCAGAGATAGACACGTAAAAAAGGAGACGGATGAGAGGGGAAGGAGAACGGGAAGGAGAAAAATGAAGGATAGCAGCACTCATTTTGTGCTCAAGGGACCGAGTATTTCTTCTAGAAAGTCAACAGAGTCCTTCACCACAAGCTTTCGATAGCCTTTTTACGTGAGAGAACGTCGGGAATGTTGGACTGTCATTCGAATTTCATTTCTCTTCTGTCTGTTAACTTTATGGACTGCCCGTTGATCTGAGCTTCTATAAAAAGCGCCGTAAAGATGTTGGGTACGTCTTATTCAGGAACTGTAAATTATCTGTTGGTCGGTGCTTGATATAAACCAGTACGGAAGAACGAGATTAGAGTTTAACGAATCAAGGACAGTACTTACACGGAAAAAATTTCGCTGATTTCTATAAACGTTATCCAAGAATCCATCTGCAGAAAACAACCGAAAAAATTTAAATACATTTGAAACAGCCTTTTAAAGTTCCCTCGTCTGCCTTTCCAGAATAAGTGTTCTTGCGTCATTACCGACAACAACAGAGTAATACCACGATGATTAGCCACAACTGACTACTTTGTGTGTCTTTTTACCGTGTTGGCACGGCCACTACGGTCGGGGGTTCGAAGCCCCCCTAGGGCATGAATATTTGTGCTGTCTTTAGTATTAGCTAGTTCATAAGTAGTTTGTAAGTTTAGGGACTGATGACCCCGTAGTTAAGTCCCATAAGCTCTACAAACATTTGAACATTTTACCGTGTTGGAGATATATATTTCCTTCTTTCTTTCGTAGAATCTATATATATAAATGAATGTTTGTCTCTCTGTCCTCTATGCGTTCATAAACAATTCACTCGATTGCAATGAAACTTTGGTGAACTGTTCACCGTATGCCCATGAAGGTACCTGACCCAAAAACAAAAGAGCATGACAAATATCTTCGGAGGTATGACGTCATAAATAATGAGAGGCCACCGCGTGAGAATGCCCAGATTTATAGATTTATGCGTCATTTATTGGAAAATGGTACTAGTTACGGACCTGCATGAAAGTTTGCATGTAATTTCGGATGTTTAGGAAGCGTATTGTAACTGCCCTCCCCTCCCCCAACCTCCACCAAATGATGAATGAAGTCTACCGCTCACAGCAGTGTATCAAATAAAGTTAGCATTATAGATTTGCATGTTACTATTTATTTTTGTCTGCAAGACTCCCTTAATTCTCTTGCATCCAAAATTAAACAATCTGTTTTGTTAATCTATCTATATAAAAACAAAAGGACACACTCACTCACTCAGTGAATAAACACGAAATCTCGAAAACTACATCTATGAAACTGAAATTTGGCAGGTATGTAGTTTATTGGTAGAAAACGTCAGCTAATAAAGTATTTTGTGATAGGTGCAAACTGCTACAGTCTCACGAAATGAAGTTTCATTTCGATCTTCAGGAAATTTCCCACACTTGGCCTTAAAACAAGAGGAAGGTCACCGTCTACCTTAAGTTTCATATGGTGCATTGGGGAGGGTACTTTGAAACATAAAAATGGATCCTTAAATACCCAGGTCACACAATAACGTGAGAACGGCTCGACCGATTTCAAAGATACATTTTAGGTTGTTATCGTTATTCTCAGAACAAGGATTGTATGAAATAAAACTGGAATATTTGAGAACAAAAAAGTGTATTTTTCAATGTGACCCTGCGTTTATATTGCATAGAAATCTATAGTTTTTTTCCGATATTGATGAAATTTTGCACACTCTAACTTAAAAATAAACCAAGAGGAAGGTCACTGGGTACATAAATGGTTGTGTGGTACAGGACGGAGAGTACCTTGCAGAAAACTTTGCTGAGAGAGGAAAAGGTGGAAATGAACAGAAATATGGGAGAGAAAGAGGTGGATGCAGAGAGAGGGGAGAAGGTGATGTGGACTACGAGAGTGTAGGATAAATAAACACTCGTATAACGCCGGGTTTACAGCTTGTTTAAATAAAAATTGACACGTTCTAACGTTTTAAGAAGGTTTTATCAATTTCTGTGCTCCACAAGAGACGTTAGAGTGCATGGCGTGGAGAACTTCAGATAACTTTATCATTTATCTGCCTTCCATGTTCTATTCGTCAATGGTGCGAAGAAAAAGGGAATCCGGTAAACCTCAGTATGAGCTCCCATTTCTGTAATCTTCTCGTCATTACCACTGCGTGAGACGTACGTGGGAAAAAGTGACGTGTTACCAGATCCTTTTTGAAACACACATTTCCAGAATTTCAAGAGTAAAGGTATTAATTCCTTCAGCGCGTCCTCACAAAATGAGCACAACGAGAATATGTGGCCGGAGCATTACATAATCCAAATGGCATTACTTTGAATTCATAGAGGCCGTCAGGTGTAATAAAAGCCGTCTTCTCTCTGTCAGCTTCGTCAACCTTGATTTGTCAGTAACCTGTGTAACTAGTGGATAAGGTTTACCAACATTCATTTTTCCCACGAGCCATTTGCGAATGGAAATAGAATAAATAACGTAGGTCACCAATGAATTGAAATTATTGTAAAAAAAAAAAAAAAAAAAAAAAAAAAAAAAAAAAAAAAAAAAAAATTGATTCCACCAAAAATATATTAATATAGGAATTCCTCAAGGTAAGGTGTCAGGAGCAGTCTTCTTTAATATAACGGTACATCAGTTACTTTTCGAACAACTTTTGATATAATGAAAAAAATTTTCTATTGAAAAGCTAGCCAACATTCAGTAAAGCACAGAAATAGCTTGCACTATAATACGACGAGGAAAAATAGTAATAAAAAAAATCGCACTCACACAGTTTTACGGCCCACTTTAGATTTGTAGTTTTATAAGTTTTTGCAAACATTTCGGACCAAAATAATAATCTAAATAATAAATTATGGTGATATTACGTCTTTACTATTGTGGTAATATCTTTGCACCCAACACGTAATATTCTTTCTGACCGTATTATAACAAAAAGCCAAAATTATACGATATTGTCGCGTTGAAATGGAAGCAGGCTTGACTTCGAAGGCAACTGAACACAGCACTTATACTGAAAGCTGGTTTATTACGAACTTAAAATACACACAGCACTGCCTCTCTGGCAGAGTGCTCTGCTATTTATACACATACAGAATGTACCAGAAATTAGAAGAACAGTTAACATAAGAAACAAGTAGAAATTACAAGTGAACATAAGAAAGATGTAGAACATTCTGGAATTGTTAATTACAAAGAAATAAATTTCTGCCGGTGGGCGGGATTGACTCAGTGACGTTATCCCCTGCGCCACGCTAGCAGTCTGTGTACGTGGTCTCTCGCGGTAATATTTGAGTTTAGCTTTGACAAAAATACTCTTTTTTTTCCTTCTTTTTTTCCGAACATTTACCGCTTTGAACTATCATTTTAATAGCTATCCCACATTTTCATTATATTTTTCCTTTAAAATATTATCAACTGTCTTGCCTTTGTAGTTCAAAATTTATTTTCTTTGCCTGTACTCCCTCGCCTCTAAATCTCTTTAGCGTACACCATCTTGCTTTCTCTACTTGATGATTTTCTTATTATAATTCAAGCATTGTCATTTCAAAGCAACGATGCACTGAAAAATATCAAAAACATGTTCTTAGGACAATGAATAATAATCCTAATTATATCCATAATGGATGTGAGGCCGTGGTTGTATTACTTAATTATTTTGTCAAACAAGTTGGCTCAACCATAGATGTCGTGTAAAAGCACTAAAATATGACGCGTTTCAAGGGTCAAACCCTCTTCATCCGATAATCTGTACAAGAATCTTAAAACATGAAACCATAATATAAAACGTAATAAAAGAAAAATTGTTTCTTCCCTTGTAACCGTGTCTACGAAGAAAGGTCCTCAGCATACTGTGCTGCGTCAGAATTCAAACCAGACCCCAGCATTGGTGGCGCATACCACAACCGAAATGCACCGAGTCAACAACACGACTGGGGCGCACGAATACACATGAAAACAAAGACCTCCAAATTCCAAAGATCATCCACAAGCTAGCGGGTACATTCAGGTGTCACGAAATCATTTACACAGTATGACAAAGGTTGAAATTTAAAATAAACGACTTTTGTTATAATAGGTCCACAAAGTTTTTAAAAAAGCTGTATGTATTACCTTGACTTGTTCATTTAATGAAGTCCACTTTATTTTTCCTCTTGCTTCCTAAAAGGTTTTCGCACCCTCTTGTTAACTGAACACAACTATATTCTGCAAGATTCCGAGTTGTTCAAAGGTACCAGCGCGTTCTCTGGAAAGTGCATTTGTTCTGTTTTGAGAACATGCCATGAAATTCATAGCAACGAATTTTAAACATAGACTTCTTTATCGCATGTACATAAACTGGGGAGATACTGTTACAATGACTGTTGTAAATGACGTAATGATAGCACTAACTCTGTATATATATTGAGTACTAGAGGTATGTGGAATTCAGTATTACCACACTTAATCCGTTTGTGATTTTAGCTGTAAAAGAAAACTTAATCACTGTTTGAAATAGAATATTTGCTCTTTAATTTAGCGCACAACAGAGTAACATGAACGAAGTCATACCTAAACTACAGGAAAAGTAATACCATCTACGTTAAAAGCGTCCGTAGCAACCATGTCAAAGACAAACATTTTAGTAGATGCATTGATTCTAATTCATGACTTTAAATATATTCCATAAATAGTGAATAAAAGCTTAGAAAAACAATAAACAAGGTAATTGGTTGCAATGTATACACTTCCCTTCCGTTTCATTAAGGAGGCTAAACTTGCCACAAAAATCTAGGACTTCCTTTTATTCGAAACTGCCTGTATCAGCTCGTTGTTCAGAATGTTCATTATTACAGTATCCTCCCAGGTTAAGTGCATATGCTTCAGATGACCATTGTTCAATTCATTGTTACGTATTTCACGGCATTTCCACGAAATAGAACAAACACGCATTTTAGAGGGTGTATTCTTACATATGCACAACTCTAAACATTGAAGAACATAGCTCTATTTAATAAATAAGAGTGTCCGAAACCATTTTAGGAAAAAGGAGAAAAAATGTTTTAGGGTAGTAGCGGATTCCGAACCACTGACCATGAGCATTACAGTCCAACGCGCTGCCCACTACATACGGCTAACAATTACGAAATCCGAACTTTAATCTCGTATTATTGATGGCAGTTGTTAACTGATGCTAATATGGCATTTTTAGACATTAGATTATCATTTATCATATGAAGAACGACTTTTTTTGTTAATACTTCAGTGCATCATTGCTTTGAAATGACAACGTGTAAGTTACAATAAGAAAATCATGAAATGCTCAACTGAAGATGGCGTATGCCAGAGAGGTCTGGGCGATGAAAATCACGTGACATCTCCGAACGGCTGGTTTCCATTAATTCAAGGGAGGGTGTCAAATCGCCGTTATTTTTGCAAATATCTCTGCAACGATGCAAGATATTAAAAAAAAATCTGTTATTCATTTTTCGTATCAGATGAATAGTTAAGTCGTTATTTTTATTTAAATTTCGAGCTGTCAAAAGACGATCGCAATGGCCCACTTTTAGTGTTACTACCGTAACCTAAAGTGGGCCAATAAAATGTATAACGAAAAATTTTGTTTCCTAAATGAATAGTGACTAACAGGCGACCTGAAATGAACGTGTAAGTTATCAGAAACTAGCTGTAAACTCGGCGTTGCCCGGTTGTTTATTTATCCTAAACTCTCGTAGTCCACAACCCCTTCCCCCCTCTCTCTCCCTCCACCTCTTTCTCTCCCATCTCTCTGTTCTTTTCCACCTTTCCCTCTCTCGGCAAAGTTTTCTGCAAGGTACCCTCTGTCATGTACCATACAAACATATATGTACCCAGTGATCTTCCTCTTGGTTTAAAGGTCATGTATGCAAAAATTCATAAAGATTGAAGCAAAACCATGCATTTTGCAAAATTGCGTACGTTAAGTACCCTGCACCATGCACCGAACGAAATTTTGTTTTTAAGGTAGAGTGTGCAAAATTTCATCAATATCGGAACACAACTATAGATTTCTATGCAATAGAAACGCAGGGTCACATTAAAAAACGCACTTTGTTGTTCTCAAATATTCCAGTTTTATTTCATACAACCATTGTTCCAAGAATAACGAAAAAAAAAAAAAAAGAAATCTGTGAAGTAGTTTTCAAGTTATGGCGCGACCAAGGTATTTAGGGGTCCATTTTTACGTTGCAAAGTACCCTCCCCCATGAACCGTGGGAAATTTAAGGGAGACGGTGACCTTCCTCTTGTTTTAAAGCTCAAGCGTGCGAAATTTCGTGAAGATCGGAATGAAACTGTAGGTTTCGTGAGTCTATAGGAGAAGTATGCTCCGCCATGCACCTATCACGAAATACTTTCTTAGCTGACGTTTTCTGCCTATGAACTACATTCCTGCCAAATTTCAGTTTCATATATGTAGTGGTTTTCGAGATTTCGTGTTTAGTCAGTGGGTGAGTGAGTGTCGTTTTGCTTTTATATAGATGGAGATTAAGAAAACAGATTGCTTAATTTCGGATGCAAGAGAATTAAGGGAGACTTGCAGAAAAAATAAATGGAAAAATGCAAATCTGTAATGCTAACTTTATTTGATACAAGGTCACGCCTGATGCGACAGTTTTACGGCATCTACAGCGAAACTGTTGTGAGCGGTAGACTTGTTTTCGTTTCATCATTTTGTGTATGCGTGTGCGGAGGGGGGTGGGGGGGGCAGTTACAAAACGCTTTATAAACGTCCGAAATTACATGCAAACTTTGTTTCAGGTCTCTAACTACTCCCATTTTCTAATAACTGACGCATACGTCTGGGTATTCTCACGCGGTGGCCTCTCGTAATTTATGACGTCATATTTCCTGAGCTATATATCGCGCTCTTTTGTTTTGCTCTCAGGAACCGTCGTGGGCATACGGTGAACCGTTCACCAAAGTTTAATTGCAATCTAATGAATGGTTTATGAGCACATAGAGGACATAGAGACAAACATTCATTTTTATATACAGAAGAGAACGGGTCTTGTCATTGATTTGCAACAGTCAATTCCTTTTTGTTGTCCGATGCTGCTATGTACGCTCTTTTTTCAGCCAGGAAGCATTGCAATGAATTAGAAATATATACATAAATTTCAAGCTATAAAAAAATTAGTATGAGTGTTCCTCCAAGTACCGACGGGATATTCTATACCCGCGGTGGAGTAGCCGAGCGGTCTAAAGCACCTCGCTGCAGAGCGCGCGGTTGCTCGCCGTGGAGGTTCGAGTCCTCCCTGGGGCATGGGTGTGTGTGTTTGTCCGTAGGTTAGTTTACCTAGGTTTAAGTAGTTTGTAAGCTTCGGACTGATGACCACGCAGTTTGGTCCGAAAGATTTACAGACATTTGAACATTCTATAAATTTGAAAACTTATTAAGGATAGCGATCTGCACATTATACATTATGTGTTTCATCCGCTAATTAATTCTAACTTGCACTTGGTAAGTACATCTAAAATCGTTCTGTCTGTTCAGAAGGATGTTAATTAATAAAATAATACCTCCATCCATTATCGTGCTTCAAGATGTAGGCTTCACGCATCGCACCTAGCTTTTTCTGCGGAGAAAAGAAAGAGTTAAAACAAATTGCCTAGTGAATAATATCGAATTATTAAAAAAGGCATAGTTAAAGGCGACTTGTCCTTTTTAAATAAGGGTTTGCATATTGCAAAGCAGCAGCGGCTATATTTTCAACAGAAATTAATAACATATTACCTCTCGCAGCCTACTGCATCTTACAGGAAAATGTTATGCTCCCCGCCTGTGGTGAATGTTTGAATGTTGCTAATCAATTTCCATCTTCCTCGGCTGAATAACTTATTAATTATCGGCGGTTGCTAACTTAGTTTTCATAAAGTTAGATGGGAAAACATAGGGAGCCATGATAGAAATACAGTAGTATGCCCGTAGTCTAGATATCGGCTAAAAGTGTGTCTTTGAGGCACATGCATTTCGAAGATGGAAGTAATCGTTTCTTACGCAAATTGTACGTTATTGGTCTTCAACTTGAGTCCGAGTGAGATGCAATTCAAATTCCCGAATGAACTGCCATATATTTACCGCGGCTACACTAACTATATGAGATGAATCGTTTATATGATGTATATACGCAAGCTGAAACGACGAATGGAAATTTGTACTAAGGCCAGACCTCGAACCATCAAAGGTATCTGAGACTTGAAAATGTCTCTGGACCCATACAGTTTCATTTAAATGTCAGATTTCCCTAGCAGTAAACTGTAAGCCTATCTGACCATTTCATGTCGCCATACTTGGTAAACGTGTGGGTTGACTCACTTTAGCCGGCCGCGGTGGCCGAGGTGACTGAGGCGCTCCAGTCACGGTCAGCACGGCCACTACGGTCGGGGGTTCGAATCCCCCTCGGGCATGGATATTTGTGCCGTCCTAGTTCATAAGTAGTTTGTAAGTTTAGGGACTGATGACCCCGTAGTTAAGTCCCATAAGCTTAACAAACATTTGAACATTTGACTCACTTTAATTTCAGTCATAAGATTTTACGTTTCTGCTTTGTCTAAAGTGCACAGTTTCAAATTGCTGAACATTTAAAGCAAATCGCCAATCTTCTCCGAGGTTTGGAATTTAATCGAGCTATAACTAAATATATACGCAGCTTTTTTCAGAAAGTGGATTGTCATATATAACTCAGAACAAATGTTATTTCCGTAGTTGAGAAAGACTGAAATACTCGCTGCTGGTGTTGGTCTGCTAATTAGCTACACGCCTCTGTTCGGCGTACGGAAGAGCCCCTTCCTCAAGCTAGACTGCGGGCTGCCGTGGCTGTGCCCCGTGTTCTAGATGTGTCTGATATTTCTGGAACCCAAGGGAATTCCCTTGCTTCCTGTTGCCATCAACTTGAGCGGCAGTATAAATAGGACGTTCAGAGGACTCAACGAGCTGACCTCGGCCTACACAGCAACGTCAAGTTCATGCGACATTCCACCCATTTTCCCCATTTTTAGAGCGCGAGGATGGCCACGCAGTACGATGAGATGCCATATCACGGAATGCGTTCGGTTCCCGCCGGAGGTTCAACTCCTCCATCGGGTGTGAGTGTGAGTGTGTGTGTGTGTGTGTGTGTGTGTGTGTGTGTGTGTGTGTGTGTGTGAGTGTGTGTGTGTATGTGAGAGAGAGAGAGAGACTGAGTGAGCGTCCTTAATACATAAAAGTATTTGTAAAGCTATTGGACCAAATTGCTATGGCCATCAGTCCCTAGACCTACAAACTACTTAAACTAGCTTAAATTAAAACACACACACACACACGCCCGAGGGAGGACTGAAACCTCCGGCGGGAACGGCCGTCCAGTCCGTAGCATGACGTCTTAGACAACAGGGGCCATTCCGTGTTGCTTGCTTTACGTACAACGGCTTCAAGTAACTTTAGAAATAATTTCAGTCTTGCCGGTTTACCTGACAGATTGAATGTATCGAACTCAAGTGTTAAGTTTTTATGTATCTACAGACGATTATGATTGCTGATTTCGTGAGGCATTTTTGGCCGTTAGGCTCCATCTGGGATCGTGTTTGGCCTGTCTGTTGCAAGTCTTTTGGTTACGCCACCTGGGCGACATGCGCGTCGATGATGAAGAAATGATGATGAGGACGACACAACACCCAGTTCCTGGATGGAGAAAATCTCCTACCGGGAATCGAATCCGGACCCCCTGTGTGGCAGTCTACCTCGCTGTTCAGTGGACTACGGAGGCGAATAGCTATAGAAGAGATGACTGAAAACACTAGCTTTATGTAAGTCGCAAATTCCGACTGCAGCACAGTTTCTGTATTATATCATGCATACGCTCTTTGCTTTCCGTCCGTTTGGTGACGAAATCGCGCTACTCATAGCACAACGCACATGCCTGCTCGCAGCCAACTTCAGATAACGGAGCAAGAATTACATTCGAGTTTTGTATAAGAGCTCACAGTGGAGAAAGAGTGAAATGCACTTGTAGACACGTTCATAAAGGTTTATATTCATAGTTTATGTGATTCAGTTAGATCAGAGCCAGTATTTAAACTTATAAAAGTAGTTTTCATTCCAGTGCACTGTGGAAGAAAAGAAGATCAGGGCTTCACTTCCTGTCTACATTGTGCTCATTAGAGACGAACACACGTTCAGATTGTTGTGCTCGCGGCCATCCACCGTCGGGGGTTCGAATCCCCTCTCGGACATGGATGTTTGTGTCGTCTTTAGTATAAGGTAGTTCATAAATAGTTTGTAAGTTTAGGAACTGATGACCCCGCAGTTAAGTCCCTTAAGCTTTATAAACATTTGAACATTTCAGATTGTTTTCGATATGAATGGGAAGGGAAATTGGTCGTGCCATTCGAAAGCAGACATGCCGGCAGTTGCCTGGAGTGATTTAGGGAAATCACGGAAAACGTAAATCAGGATGGATTCGGACCATAGTCTCCCGAATGTGAGTCCAGTGTGTTGCCACTGTGCCACCTCCTTCAGTCGTACTCTACAGATGCACTCGGAGAAGTCCACTGACTAGGTGAAGAAGAGCAAGTAAGTGCCAACAAGGCAAGGCAATAGTTCCAAGAAAGTTTTCCGTATAGTGGAAAAAAATTTAATATGAAAGCTGCTCATGGCAGTCTGTTACGGATGATGCAAATACAAAATATGTTCCTCTTTTGATCAAGTGTTATACGATGTACAAATAAACTTTTGGCAGTTTTATTAATTTATGTGACGACAAAAATTTAATATATCATTCGAATAGTCGAATTAAAGGTTTGTTCATTGTCAAATATGTAAAAGAAAAAAAATGTCTTTAACTCTTCAGGTGAAAACCGGCCGAATCAGAAGAACAATGAAATACGAGTCAATACGTTCCTTCGCGTTCTCTCTCCAAGTCCACCATGAGTTAAGGAACGGTAAAGATTCATACCAAAGAATCATACATGGTAGTTTAACATTTAAGAAATCATTCACTCAGAAGTACCATGCAAACATACCTGCATTTGATGGTCACACAGCTCCCAAATGGAGAACATAGTAATAGGCATAGCTGGTGTAGAGAAGCAGGTGAGAGTGTTGAAAACAAACAAGTCGCCATGTGATGGGGTACCAGTAGGTTTTACTAAGTGTGCTCAGCGGTATTAGCTCCTTACTTAGTTTGCAATTACCGTGAATCTTTCATCCATGGCAAAGATCCAAGCAACTGGAAAAGGCACAGGTAACTCCCATGTATAAAAAAGGCAAAGGAACGGACCCACATAATTCTACATCTACAGCTACATGGATACTCTGCAAATCACATTTAAGTGCCTGGAAGAAGGTTCATCGAACCACTGTTATACTATTTTATCCCCCATTCCATTCTCGAATAGCGCGCGGGAAGAATGAACACTAGAATCTCTCCGTTCGGGCTCTGATTTCTCGTATTTTATTCTGATGATCATTTCTACCTATGTAAGTGGAAGTCAACAATATATTTTCGCATTCGGAGGAGAATGTTGGCGATTGGAGTTTGGTAAGTCGCTCACGCCGCAGCGATAAGCGCCGTTGTTGTAATGATTCCCATTCCAGATCCTGTATCCTGTAACTCTGTCTCCCCTGTATCGTGACAATACGAAACGATCTGCCCTTCTTTGGACTCTTTCGATGTCCACCGTCAAACCCACCTGATAAGGATCCCACACTGTGCAGCAATACTCCATAAAAGGACAGACAAGCGTAGCGTAGGCAGTTTCTTTAGTAGTTCTGTTGCATATTTTAAGGGTTCTGCCAATAAAACGCAGTCTCTGGTTCGCCTTTCCCACGACATTATCTACGTGTTCTTTCCAATTTAAGTCAGAAGTAATTGTAATTCGAAGGTATTTTGTGGAGTTTACGGCCTTCAAATTCGATTGATGTATCATGTAAACAAAGTTTAACGGATTTCTTTTCGTACTCATGTGGACGACTTCACACTCTCATTATTTAGTCAACTGACAATTTTTACACCATACTGATATCTTATTCAAAGCGTTCTGCATTTGGTTTTGATCTTCAGACGATTTTACTAGACGGTAAATGACGGCGTCATCTGTAAACAATCTAAGAGAGCTACTTAGATTTTCCCCTAAATCGTTTATGTAAATGAGGAACAGCAGAGGACCAATAACACTACCCTGTGGAACGCCCGATATCACCTCTGTTTTAGTCGATGCCTTACCATCGATTACTACGAACTGTGTCCTCTCTGAGAGGAAATCCCCTATCCAGTTGCAAATTTGGGGCGATATACCGTAACCACGCAATTTGATTAAAAGCTGTTTGTGAGGCACGGTGTCAAAAGCCTTCTGAAAATCAAGGAATATGGAATCAATTTGCGAATCAATTTGTCGATAGCACACATCACTTCGTGTGAATAAAGAGCTAGTTGTGTTTCGCCTGAACGATATATTCTAAATCCAGTTGACCTTGGGCCAATAGATCATTCTGTTCGAGATAATTCATAAAATTTGAATACAGGATATGTTCCAAAACCCTGTGGCAAATTGAAGTCAATGAAATAGGCCTGTAGTTTAATGGGTTACTCCCACTGCCTTTCTTGAATATAGGTGTGACTTGTGCAACTTTCCAATCTTTTGGTACAGATCCTTCTTTGAGAGAGCGGTTGTATATGGCTGTTAAGTAAGGAGCTATCGCTTCAGCATAATCAGATAGAAATCTAATGGGTATACCACCCGGACCAGAAGACTTGTTCTTGTTAAGTGATTTTAGTTGCTTCACTACTCCGATGATATCTACTTCTACGTTACTCATTACGGCCTCTGTTCGTAATTCGAAATCTGGGATATTGATTTCGTCTTTTTTGGTGAATGAGTTTCTAAAAGCTATGTTTAGTAACTCTGCTTTAGTAGCGCTGTCATCGGCAGGATCGCCATTACTATCACGTAGTAAGGGTATTGTTTCTGTTTTGCCCCTAGTATATTTAACACATGACCAAAATCTCTTAGGTTTTTCAGTCAAATTTCGAGAAAGAGTTTCGTTGTGATAAGTATTGTAGGCATATCACATTGAAGTCCTCGCTAAATTTCGAGCTTCTGTGTAGGATCGCCAATCCTGGGGATTTTGTGTTTGTTTAAATTTAGTATGCCTTTTCCGTTGCTTTTGTAACATACCAATACCATTAACATCAGTTTGCTGTATAATTCTGGAACATATTGTCAGTTCTAATATAATAAATTTCCTTGTGACGGAAATGCTTCTGTCCATGCATCAGCACGGCATCAGGAAGCATCGATTGTGCGAAACCCAGCTAGCTAGCTCTTTTCTCTCATGACATCTTGCGTGCTATAGCTGAAGGGAAACAGACAGATTGCATGTTTCTCCATTTTCGAAAGGCGTTTTACACGGTACCGTACTACTGACTGCTAACGAAGGTACGATCATATGCAATAGGTACTCAAATATGTGAGTAGGTCAAAGACTACTTAGGTAAAAGAACCCAGGTCGTTGACCTAGATGACGAGTGTTCATCAGAGACTAGGGTATCATCAAGATGCACCAAGGAAGTGTGATAGGACCGCTATTATTTTCTGTGTATATAAATGATCTGACGGGTAGGGTGAGTTGCAATCTGCGGCTGTTTACTGATGATACTGTGGCGTACAGGAGAGTGTCGTCATTGAATTACTGTAGTAGGACGCAGGATGATTTGGACAAAATTTCTAAGCGGTGTGAGGAATGGCAACTAACGTTAAATGTAGAAAAATGTAATGTGATGCAGATGAGTAGGAGAAACAATCCCATAAGTTTCGAATACAGCATTAGTAGTGTGCTAGTTGACAGAGTCGCGTCAATTAAATATCTAGGCGTAACGCTGCACCACGATATAAAATGGAACGAGCATCTAAGGACAGTCGTAGAAAAGGCAGTTTATTGGCAGAATTTTGGAAACATGTGTTTCGTCTGTAAAGGAGACCGCATATAAGACGCTTGTACGACCCCGTCTTGAGTATTGGGATGCTCACCAGATCGGGTGAAGGACATAGAGGCAGTTCAGAAGCGGACGGCTAGGTTTGTAACTGGTAGATTCGTTAAATGCTGAGATGTTTCGTGAACTCAAATGGGAGTCGCTGGAAGGTAGGTGACGTACTTTTCGAGAAACACTTTTGAAGAAATTTAGAGGGCAGAAATTTGAGGAGGACTACGGAACGATTCTACTGCCGGCAACTTACATCTCGCGTAAAGACTACAAAGATAAGATCAGAGAGATTATAGGTCGTAGGATGCATACAAGCATTCATTTTTCCCTCGTTCTATATGGGAGTGCAAGAGGAAAGCAAGTAACTAGTAGTGGTACTGAGTACCCTCCGCTACGCACCTTTGGGTGGATTGCAGAGTATGTACGTAGATGTAGGAGATATATCCCAAAGTAAAAGAGTTTACCACTACTCTTCATTTCAGTGTCAGGTCAGTTTCATGACTTTCATAAATTGCTCCACAGATACGCAGTCCACACTACCAGTTCAATCTACGGTAGTCCTTTCACCGACAGATACAATTGACAATTTCTTACCGATACTACAGTATGTTAGTGTAGTAGTGCTTGAATCGGTTGAGATAGTAGATACATCATCTACATCAGACTCACCTCTAACTAATGAATCTTCACCTTGCTTCTATATTGCCCCTTCCCACCAGTTTACTACGCTACGTACTAGTACTTCATCTGCGACAGACCTGTAACACCTCATTGACCTGATTCTTATATATGTAAAAGAAATATTTAAGAATGTTAGTATGATCCATCTAAACATAAAATGACAAGAACAATGAGTAAATAGTACAAAGTGTGTACATAAACTTATTTCATCATGTTACACATTTAGAGTAATCATGCGACACGTGCCCTATCAGAGTGAGTAATTTATCGCGATAATTTGTGAAACATCATTGAATTTCTCATCGAATAGAAAGAAATTGTGGGGAATAATCACAAAAGTTTGTGTCGTAAAAATTGGACACTTGATGATTTGAAGTATGTAATATGGTCCGATGATTTGTCGTTTACATTGCCTCCTACAAACAGTCGAGTTTATGTATCGAAACCCCGCCGCATGACAGTGGCCATGTGGTCTAAGGCAATATGCTATGGACTGGACGGTCGCTCCCGTCGGAGGTTCGAGTCTTCCCTGCGGCATGGATGTGTGTGTGTTTTCCTTAGTGTAAGTTAGTTTAAGTAGTTTGTAAGTCTATGGACTGAAGACCATAGCAGTGAGGTGCCGAAACTCCAAAAGAAACTTACGGCATGCCTGCTTTCTACAGCCAAGTATGGGGGAGGTCCAGTCATGATTTCGGCTTCTATATTGTGGTATTCAACTGTTTCTATCATTACCCTCACCATTAGGATAACTGTTAATTAATACCTCAGCAACCATGGAGAATAAAGTGCTTACTACGACTAGCATATTGATAATAAACTCTGCTGTGTTTCAAAATGATAACGTCCCCACACACAAAGCCAAAGAGATTTAGCCATGTTTCGTACAACATCAAAAATTGTCAAACATCTACCATGGACAGCAATATAGCCAAGTCTCAAGATAATAGAACCGTTATGAGAATTTTAGAGCGGAGTGTTAGGACAATATTTACAGATCCAACTTGATTCAAGTAAGTGGGAAATGTTTTGGTACAATAATAGATACATTATGTTGTAAGGTGTTCGTAGAAGAGATGCAGCTTTTTGCAAACCCAAAGGTGTGAGAACTCCTTACTAATAAATTAATATTGTGACTAAGTCAGGTATTCACCTCATGAATAAGATTAGCAATCACTGATGTTTGCTGTATGTATATTTTAATGCTCCACTATTAATTCGACTTTATCTGCTAGTTTGATTTGAATCTTGAGTTTTTTTATTAGGTGTAATAGTACACCAGGAATCGCGCCGTGCTGTCGAAGTGCTCGAATTCTGGAAGTTCTAAAAGACGAGACTTAAGGAACGTTTTATAGCGGCGTCATGATTGGCGGGGCTCAAATATACGTTATTGACGTGAGAACAGACTGCTGCTAAGGCATGGGCGAAGTACGAGTGTTTGTTTCCTGAAAATAAATTTTCCTAAACGACAAAAAAGGAGGATTAGGGCTTACTGTCTCATGTGGTCACTAGCTGTAAGCTCAGATTGGGTTATGAGAAAAGATGTCGGCCGTGTGCAATTCAAAGGAACCATTTACAGGATGTGCCATAAGGGACTCAGGTAAACCACGGAAACCTGAATAGGGATGGTCTGACGTTATCCTCACAGCAATGACCATCGAGTATGGCAAATTTCAGTTTCCTCTTGGGATATAAAATTGTGGTTTGGGGTACCAGATCACTACTGGTAATAATTACAGAAATTTACACCATATACTTGAACTACTTACAAAGAAAAATTAGGTCAAGGGGGCTGAATCAAGAGACCGCACTAGTCATGAAACAGATAGCTCTCTTCAAAATGGAACACCCATTACTAAAGAGTACCAAATATGTGATGAGCCCCAGGATACATTTTAAAACTTTTATCCGTTTTCCAACGTTCCGTAGAAATTTCGTGGAGTTATATTCCGTCTTTGCAACTAAATCAAAGACATTTATTTTCCCCTACGCATTTTGCTTCTTTTCATTTGGCAAGCATCGTCAATGATATGAAACATGTTTGTTTTTGTGTTTAACATTTCCATTGCACAACAGTTACAATTATTTAACTATATTAAAGGTTATCTTATTTTGGACAGCTACGTGAGAATTCATAAGTAATAGGAAATAATAAAAATTAACCTCGCAAAACCTTGTGTTACAACAGTAGTTTCCCAACTAGCAGAACAAAATAAGATAAACTGTAGCTAGTAAAATAATTGCAACTATTATATAATTGAAATGTTGTACACAAAAACAAATATGTATTACAGGCCATTGATAATCCTTTCCAAATAAAAGAAGCAGAACGCTTATGACTCAGAGAGATGCCTTTTATTTAGTTGCAAAGATGGAATTCAGCGCCGCGAGATTGTTAGACATTTGTCAGAGTTGACGTTTTGCGCACAAACTTCGTAAAAGGCACCTTGGGTAGAAACTGTTCCTAAACAAGAAATAATCGTTTCGTTTATGTGTACTCTGCGAATCCATATAATTTGTCACCAAGGACCTGAAACTCCATGAACGTGTAAAATATAAAATAGTGGGTAATTTTTGTAATTTTTTTCACACGCTAAGCGATTTAAAAGAATCAGTATTTTCCACTTAAAAAATCCACTAATTTTACCTGTCTCCTAGTGTTAATGCCGTTTGGATTTGATGCGAGATTTTAGATGTCTTTTTCATTCAGGTAGACCTTTACTTATATATATATATATATATATATATATATATATATATATATATTCTTGTGATGGCATAGAGATGCCACCAAAATAAATGAAAATTTGTTTTTGTTATGTTGGTGGTACTTTCGAGATAATGTCACCCTTCCTTCAATGGTTTCATAAACTAATCGTCTTTTGTGTATATTATTGAAATGGATAAAATGGAATACTGTGACACCACTAATAATTTTTATTTTGCATAATTTATAACCAAAGAAAATTTATTAAAAGAACAGAATTTCTGTAAGTAGTGTGCTACTTAGATTTTGGTAGATAATAAGTTACTAACCGAATTAAAGGAGGCTGTACTGTAGCTAAAGTTATTTACATAAACTATTTTGTTCAAATGTTTGTAATCCTATGGGACCAAAATAAGTTGGTTCAAATGTTTGTATAGTCTATGGGACTTAACTACGGGGTCATCAGTCCCTAAACTTACAAACTACTTATGAACTACCTTATACTGAGGACGGCACAAATATCCATGCCCGAGGGGGATTCGAACCCCCGACCGTAGTGGCCGTGCAGACCGTGACTGGAGCGCCTCAGTCCCCTCGGCCACCGCGGCCGGCAATAAGTTGGTCTTCAGTCCCTAGTTTTACAAACTTCTTAAACTAACCTAAGGACAACATACACATCCATGCCCGAGGGAGGATTCGAACCTCCGACGCGGGAGGCCGCGCGATCCATAACGTGGCGCTCCAGACCGCTCGGCTACTTCCGCGCAGCTAAACGATTTTCCAAAACTACAACAAAAGCTGAAAACATTAAGAACGTACACGATACAGTACTGCACGATCAGTGATTTAAGTCGTGCAAATTAAATGACGTTACAGATGCATCATTAGAAAAAGTATGGTAAATTAATTATCATGAAGTTTCGAGAAACAGTGTTTAATGCTTGGCAAAAACAAATTCCTCACAATGCCATACCTTATATTATACAATAGCCAAATAAAAGGCTGCAATCCGCTGCGTCGGCAATAACAAAGACAGTATACCGAAATGGATTGCCGAAGTATGCTGTAATGTTCAAATGTTTGTAAAACTAAGCGACCTAACTGCTAAGGTCATCTGTCTCTAAACTTACCTACTACTTAAACTGACGCATACAGCCATGACTGTGTGAAGACTCAAACCTCAGGCAGGAGGGGCCGTGCAATCGGTGTCATGGCGCCTTAGAACGCACGACCATTCACACGTTGCATGATGTTATGTGAAAGCTTATCGTTTTATGTATTATCTAGCAAAGGCTGAAAAAAAAACTGACGAGCACCATTCAAGTCGTCACCACTATCAAGATGAACAAAATATTTCACTTGCTCAAAAGGAGCTCTGGCAAAGATAATTGGCGAGAAGAAAAAATGAGTCAAGAACTCAACGATCAACACAGAACTCGCTCGATACAACATCCGCAAGGAACTAATCTACCCGAGGAACTAAATAAATAAAGATAAAAATGTAATTGGTTAAGGCGATCGCTGGCTCGAAACTGGCTTGGATCCCGGCCCAGCACCAATTTTCAACTTCGCCACTGAATTTATTTCAGTGACTTGTAGCGGTCGAGATGTTTGAATATTTCGAATTCACAAATTTTTGAAGCATCCAATCTACGCACTGGGGTGGACGCCCGTTTGATTACACCTGTGGCAACACGAGAAAGCATTTGTGACCTGAAAAAAAAATTGTCACAGTAACCGTTGACAGATTTTTTTTTCTGACATTCCGGAACGCTACACAGCCATGGAATGAACACTATAAAAACAGGTTGGTGAATCTTTATTAAAGTAAAGACGGCTGATATCACGAAATAAGTGCATGTTAGACATAAAACACAATCTTTTAATTGCAGAGACCGAGCTAGGTGGCGCAGGGGATAGCATGCTGGACTGGCATTCTGAAGGACGGCGATTCCAATCCTCCTCCGCCCATCAGATTTAGCTTTTCGGTGATTTCCCTAAATCAGTCCAGGCAAATGCCGAAATCGTTCTTTTTAAAGGGCAAGCACAATTTCCTTATCATCCTTAATAAAAACAATTGGAGCTTGTGCTCCGTCTCTAGTGACCACGTCGTCGATGGAACAGAGGTAACACAGTGGACTCACATTTTGTAGGACGGTGGTTCAAATCCACCTCCGACTATCCAGATTTATGTTTCCCGTCATTTCCATAAGTCACTCGATACAAATGCCGGGATGGTCGCTTTGAAAGGGCACAGCCGATTTATTTTCCCAATCTCATCCAAAAATTCGATCGTGAGCTCAGTCTCTAATGACCACGCTGTCGACGGGATGTTAAACCCTAACCATCCTTCCTTTCGTCGGTGGGACGTAAACTCCTAATCTACCTTGCTTTCTTAATTAGTAGGTCGAGAAAATTTCTCTTTAGCACAGTAAATTGTATCAGACTGTCATAGAAAGTGACTATCTGGCGCCATTTTCAGAGGAACGTTTTACATCTCGTTTATGACCGGTGTGGAGCACATATAAAGTCTCATACACAATATACACATGTATACATTAGTACCATTCACATGTCTCTCCAATGCGTTTTCAGAAATTGCGTAAGAAGGTTTTAAGTTGAATACTGGAATCTATAAATATTACAGTATGCACCTTACTTTTATCTATGTGATGTACAGTATCACTGTAGCTCATATAAAAGTACCCAAATGAATGTTGCTGAAGCGAATTTCTCGGTGGCTCGAGTATGAGTACAGGCGTGGTTTTGGCCATGAACTATATCGCACAGGCTGTGTGTTTGCATAACTGGAAAATAAGATAGCACCGACTGCTGGCCTACATTCAGCACGTGCGCTGCCGTCTGCCGCCGCCTGCTGTCGGCTTCACAGTCACACATCATTGCTCTCTGCATGTTTCAACACTTCAGGCACTACGAATTGCGACGTCTGTTCTTTCGGCCATGTCCAAAACACAGATCGCTGTGTGACGCCGCACCTTTTCAAAATACAGATTTAGTTGAAGTTAGGCTAGTTTCGTCTCAGCTGATCAAATGTTCAAATATTTGTAAATATATTGGACTCAACTGCTGGGTTATTAGTCCATTACTTACAAACTACTTAAATTAAAGTAATTTAAGGACAACACACACCCATGCCCGAGGGGGGACTCGAACCCCTGACAGCGAATGGCTGCGCGCACCGCAGCACGGCACCCCATTACACACGGCTATCTCAGCTGCTGGTAAGTGTAGTAATTATACATGTCCAAAGAATAGACGCCCCAATTCTTAATTGTAATTTACCAAGTTGAGAATTGACGCTTCTTTCAGTGCGGATGCACGGGAGTACAGGACTCCTGGTGGGAATTCAAATCTTTGTTGAAAATGTTTCTAAACTTATTGGACCAAACTGCTATGGTCATCAGTCCGTGGACTTAAATTACTTAAACTAAATTACAGCAAGGATAACACGCATACACACGCCCGACGAAAGACTCGAACCTCCAACCGAGAGAAACCGCGCGCTCCGTGTGAAGGCGCCTCAGAGCGCTTGGCTACTCGACCGCGGCTCGAATGTTTGTACGACCACGTCCTGAGTATTGCTCAAGTGTTTGGGACCCGCAGCAGGTCAGTTTAAAGGAAGACATAGAAGCAGTTCAGAGGCGAGCAGCTAGGTTTGTTACTGATAGGTTCGACCAATGCGCGAGTGTCACGGAAATGCTCCGGCAACTCAATTGGGGATCGCTGGAGGAAAGACGACGTTCTTTTCGTGAATTTCTGTTGAGGAAATTTAGAGGGCCGGAATTTGAAGCTGAGTGTAGTACGATCTTGCTGCCTCCTACTTACATTTCGCGTAGTGATCACAAAGACAAGATAAGAGAAATTAAGGGCTCGTACGGAGGCATATAGGTATTTTTTTTTCTATTTAGGAGTAGAATAGGAAAGGAAATGCCTAATAGTGGTACAGTGTACCCTCCGCAACGCACCTTACGGTGGATTGCGGAGTATGTATGTAGATGTAGAAAGCTATGGGATCGAACTGCTATGTTCATCAGTCCCTAGACTTACAAACTTCTTAAACTAATTTATGGTTAGGGCAGCACACACACACACATGCCTGAGGGTGGAGTCGAGTGGACTCGAACCTCAGACGGAGAGAAGACGCGCACTCGGCAGCAAAACGCCTCAGAGCTCAAGGCCCTGGTGGAAGTTAATTGGAGTACAGGGTCAGTGGAGTACAGTGGAAACTAGGAGGGCATATGAGAATATGGGCCGGACGGGGCACGTGCTTGAGTAGTCCGTGCAGGTGTGTGAAAGCCCTGTACCTGCGTGGGGCAAAGAAATGTCAATGACATTTTAGACATTGATTGCCGCACCAGTTTTTCTGCCTGACGTCAGTCGTAAATACTAGATAACTTCAAAAGATTCAGGGATCACAAATGACACCGCTGAAATCTGTGAACGACTGAACAACAATGGATGGATTTAAAAATGTGCAGACGAAAATGAATATTATGGAACAGAATACACAATCAACGAAAATAAAAAAAAGAGATCCCAAATCTGAATAGACTGCAAAAAGAAAGAACACCAAATGAAAGTTTTGTCATACTGATCGCAGGTAAAATAAACGATGGCAGGCCAATTAAATTTTGGTGACCACTAACACTGTGATCGTTACGGAAGAAATCCGAAAATAAAAAATGGAACTTGAAAGTCATTTTGGGTAATCATTTATAGGAACTTGTTATCTACAGAGACAAAAACATGTTCAAATGTTTGTAAAGTAATAGGAACAAACTGCAGTGATAATCAGTACCTAGACTTACAAACGTCTTAAACTAGCCTGTGCTAAGGACAGCACACACACTCATGCACGAGGGAGGACTCGAACCTCCAACGGAGAGCAGGCGCCCACTACCCGGCAAGGCGCCTTGAAGCGCACGGTCACACCCGCACGGCTAATACAGAGACAGGTGAAACAAAACGTGTGAACTGTATACTATTTAAAAAGTAATCGCCCTTACCTTTAATACGAAGCCATCCACAGAGTGTTTCCCATTTTTTTTATTTTTAACAAAGAGAACATAGTTACATGAAAAACATTATTGGAAAGAACTCAAAAATTGATGTGACTGTTGCCTAAAAAGTTTTTCTTGTAACTATGTTGTTTTATGTTGAAAAAAAAATGGAAAACTTATTTCTGGGTGCGTCTTTATCCCACTGTGAGACGATACGGTCAACATTTTCATGAAAAAATGTTTCCGGTTTCTTACGGATCAATAATTGCTCGCAGTTGTACATAGTTTGGTCCAAAGCAAATCGACGACCACGAATGGCTTACAGTAGGACATCGAAAATGTGGAAATCGCATGAGAAGAGATTGGTACTCTATGGAAGATGTGTCAGGAAGGAATAGGAACGAAGATTATGATTTAACGTTCCGCCGACATCGTGGTCATTGAGACGGGGTACATGTTTGGATAGTTTATTTTTTTTTTTTTTTTCAGAGTTCCAATCTCGCCCTACGCTATTTTCATATTTTGGAGAAATTAAGAAATTGGTGGGTGCCGATTTGCTTTGAACATAGAAAGTACAACGTGGTTTCTAAGACAACAGCATTTTTTTCCATTAAGGTATTTATAGACTAGCGCCACTATGGGATAAGGTTATGAGCAGCTATTGCGATTAGTTTTGAAGTAATGAGTTGTTTACTTACTTTTTCCGTCTGTATCGTTTTCATGTGATTACATATGATAGTTGCAGCTAACAGTCACACATAGCAGTGTGGATAGTTTTACTGAGCAGTCGGCCGATAAGCACCGCGTTCACAGATTGCTACGAAATTGCGACACCTGAAGCTATGCTGATGTCTGCCCAGCGGGCAAGGTGGCGCAGTGGTAACTCACTGGACTCGCATTCGAGAAAATGGTGGTTCGAACCCGCCTCCGGCCATCCTCATTAGGTTTTCCGTGATTTCTCAAAATCAATCCAAGCAAATGTCGGGGTGGTTCCTTTCAAAGAGCAAGACCAATTTCCTTGCTCATACCTGACTGAAAATATCGGAGCATATGCTCTGTATCTGATGACCACGTTGTCGACGGGATGTTACGCTCTATTCCTTCCTTCTGATTTCTCTCCGGAACGACGACAACCATAACTGAACTTAGGAATAAAAAACCGTCTAGATCGCTAAAATTGTATTTTTTATTACGACATCTGTCATTATCAGATCTGTAAGATGAAAGGAACAAGTGTTCGGTGTACAATCGAAGTAGGCCTACACAGAAAATTTTCAATACAAATTAAAAATAAAAGTTTTTACAGGTATTTAATTTATTCACTCAACTAAAAACCTCTGAACTTGCAAAGTAAAGCCAGTACTGGCGTTAACTACAGTCTTTATTAAAAATCAAGCACATATAAAAGTCTTTAGCTGAAAGGTGGTGCTAGTGTGGATCGTTGCCAATCAAATGTTTGTTAATCTAAGAGACTTAACTTCCGCGGTCATTAGTTCCTAGGCTTACAAACTACTTAAAATAACTTATACTAAAGACAACACACGCACCCATGCCCGAAGAAGGACTCGAACCTCCTTTGGCGAGCAACCGCACGGCGCACGTTGTCCCCCCTGCTGGGATCCGAGAAGGCGCGTTCCGCTGGTGCGCCGTGGGCAGTGAATGTGTTCCCGGGCGCTCCTGTGGTTAAAATTTGAACTAAGTCCCTACAATGCGCTGCGTTCAGTCCTGTGTCGGGAGAATTTCGTTTAATGGCAGCCACTGCTTGATTCCAAGCCATGCTCGTTTAGAAACCTGCGTCGCTATTGATAAGATTGTCCGCATGACCTCCTCGCCAATACCATCGTAAAATGATGACACAGAGGATAAAACTTCATTTTTCTCATAAAACATACGATGCTCCGTGTTTAGGCAATGTTGCGCTACACCTGCTTTATCAGGTTGTCCTAGGCAAGGATGACGAGGTTGTTCAAAACATTTCTACGTTGTCTGCCCTATATAAGATTTTCCACATTGACATGAGATCTTATATACGCCACGATTTCTAAGGCCAAATCCGTCTTTGACTGAGCACAACAGATTCCTCAGTATTGCTGGTAGATCACATTTTATATCGTGTCTTATGACGACAAAATATGGCAAGAGCACCGTTGCAGTGGTTGCGTCCGCATCTTCAGTAATATCCCTGCATTGAGCTAGCTTTAATCGAAAGTAATTACGTATCTGTCGAGCAGAATGACCGTCCTATTGGTAGACTGTCGGTATCATGGGTACGTTTGGCTACTTACAGAACATTTGCAGCCCTTTCTCGATTCGTTTGAAGATCATTCTGGGCAAATGTAGCGAATGAATTGGTCGTCCACCTAACCTGAAAAAAATCCCATACAACAATGATCGGATATTAACGACGGGTGGAATTTATATTCAGTATTTATAAAAATCGATGTGTGTATGTTTTATTGGTTTCTGTGTTCTTTTTAATGTGATCAAACATAAGACATAGCACTGTTATACAATCCTCAGCGTGTTTAATCCATATTTTCAGACCAATAGCACAGACTAATGTAAATGTAAAAGTTTGTCTGGCAATTGGTATGACATCAGTGGCCCTAGCAGACAATGCTAGTGCTCCAAGCTGCAGCATTGGAGTTACAAAAGAAGGGCATGATACAGATGTTTGGCTCTTTTTCCGCTAGTGGGCTACGGTCGTTCTATGTGCCTGACGTAAACATTTACGTATACGTTAATAAATATCTTGATCTGCTCGCCACCAAACTTCACAAGATCACCCGCAAGGCTAATCTGAAGATCTACATCTACACACATACTCCGCAATGCACCCAAGGTGCGTAGCGAAAGGTACTCAATACCACTACTTGTTACTTGCTTTTCTGTTGCACACCCATATAGAACGAGGGAAAACCGAATGCTTGTATGTATCTATACGAGCCCTAATATCTCCGCTTTTTGTGTTCTTTACGCGAAATTTATGTTGGTAGCTATAGAATAGTTGTGCAGTTCGCTTCAAATTCCAGCTCTATAAATTTTTTCTACAATGTTTCTCGAAAAGAACGTTACCCTATCTCCAGCGACTCCCATTTGAGTTCCCGAAGCATTTCAGTAACACTCGCGCATTAATCGAACCTACCAGTAACAAACCTATTCGCTCGCCTCGAAATTCCTTCTATGTCGACCTTTAAATAGAATTAGTGGGGATCCGAAATACTTGAGCAATAGTGAAGACGGGGTCGTACAAGAGTTTTACACGTGGTCTCCTTTACAGACGAATCACATCTTACCAGTATTCACCCAATAAACCGAAGTCGGCTAGTTGCGTTACTCACAACTGACCTTACATGTTCGTTTTATTCCATATCGCACTGCAGTGTTACGCCTAGATACTTGATCAACGCGACTGTATCAAGAAACTCACTACTAATGCTGTATTCTAATATTATGGGAATGTTTTTCCTACTCATTTGCATCACCTTACATTTTTCTACATTTAGAGCTAGTTGCCATTTCTCACACTGCCTAGATATTTGGGCCCTCTAGGTAAATTTTCTCAACAGAATTTCTCGAAAAGAACGTCGTCTTTCCTTCAGCGATCCCCATTTGAGTTCCCGGAGCATTTCAGTGACACTCACGCATTGGTCGAAAATTCCAGTAACGAACCTAGCTGCTCGCCTCTGAACTGCTTCTATGTCTTCCTTTAAACTGGTCTGCTGCGGGTCCCAAACTCTTGACCAATACTCCAGACGTGGTCGCACAAGCGTTTTATCAACGGTCTCCTTTACAGATGAAGTACATCTTCCCAAAATTCTCCCAATAAACCGAAGTCGGCTGGTTGCCTTACTCACAACTGTCCTTACATGTTCGTTCTATTTTATATCAGTCTGCTGTGATACGCCTAGTTACTTGAACGTCGCGACTGTATCAAGAAGCTCACTATTAATGCTGTATTAGAACATTATGGGAATATTTTTCCTACTCATGTGCATCACCTTACGTTTTTCTTCATTCAGAGCTAGTTGCCATTCCTCACACTGCCCAGAAATTTGGTCCAAGTCATCCTGCATGCAGTTACAGTCAATTAATGATGACACCCTCCCATACACCACAGCATCATCAGCAAACAGCCGCAAATTACAAGTTACTCTGTCCATCAGATCATTTATATAGGTGCAAAATGATAGCGGTCCTATCACACTTCCCAGGGGTACTCCTGACGGTGCACTAGTCTCTAACACTCGCCATCGAGGACAAGGTACTGGGTTCTATTACTTACGTAGTCTTCGAGCCACTCACATATCTGGGTACCTATTTCATATGCTCCTACCTTCGTTAGCAGTCTGCAGTGCTGAAGATTTCATCAAAATTGCTCCAGCCGTCTTGGTGTCAATATGGAACTTGCATACATTTTTATAGATACTAGTATTGTCTGTGGTCGAAATTCGACCAGTTGTGTTTGTAAAGTCATGAAAACGAAGAAAAAATTGGAACTTATTGAGAACTGCAAATTTATACGAAAGCTATGAGAACAGGTGAAGGAAAGGGCAAAGGGAAAACACGAGAGATTGAAAGACGCAAATGAAGGAATTAATTGCTTTATTTCATAATTTAGCATTACAAAACTTCAGTAAAAACATTTTTGGTAAAAATCCTTTCATCATAAACTGCATCATGAAGACATTTTTTGTTAGGTTCATTAATAGTTTTAATAACCTGCTCTGCAATAGTTTCACACATAGGTGTTGGTACAGGGCACATAGGCGCAGGATTATCGCTGCTCATTCCTTTGTCTTTATGAGCTGAAACAGCAGAATGCAGAGCACTGGTGATGCCTTTTTTATGCTTGAGCGGGCGCGTCAATTGTTTACATTTTTAATTTTTTTTTCTTTCACGAGAAGGCGCATGGGGTACTGAATACACCGCCTTCTATTGTAAATTACAATTCCCTTACGAACAAGGTAAATATTTATATTGTGCAGTTACATTGCTGTGCTGCAGAACTACTAAATTACGCTATGGACCTATAGTCTATACTCTATACCCCAGCACACCCATTCTAGGGCTAAGTCTTTATTCAAATTTGTACTTCACTCACTTCACTATTAGAAAATCCTTGTTGGGTTACCATTTTTAAAAAAAACTATGTTCTTATGGAATATCAACAAAGGCACTTGAAATGTATTATTTAAAACAATTGCTCTTTAAGCACATTAATTGAAATTATTGTAATGAATATGAATATATTAATACTGCGCTCATAAACCAAACTGTATAAGAATAATTTTAAAAAATAAATAAAAATAAAAACGGTGGCAGGGGAAATCGAACGCGGGACCTTAAGATTGTAACTACAAACGATAACTGAATAAGCTAATTTTACCTCTACCAATATGCCACCTACAATGGGGTTATAATATACTGGCAATAGGTATTTCCGGTGTAGAGAAGCAGCTGAGAGAGCTAAATACGAAAAAGTCTGCTGGTCCGGATGGAATACAAGTTCGGTTTTACAAAGACTATTCTGCGGCATTGGCCCCCTACTTAGCTTGCATTTATAGCGAATCTTTAATTCAGCGCAAAGTTCCTAGTGATTGGAAAAAAGCGCAGGTGACTCCCGTGTATAAGAAAGGAAAGAGAACTGACCCATACAATTACAGGCCAATATCGTTGACATCGGTTTCATGTAGAATTTTGGAGCATATTCTCAGTTCGAATATAGTAAATTTCCTTGAAACGGAAAAGCTTCTTTCCATGAATCAGCACGGGTTTAGGAAACATCGTTCATGTGAAACTCAGCTTGCCCTTTTCTCACATGACATCTTGCGAGCCATGGACGAAGGGCAACAGGCGGATTGTGTTTTTCTCGACTTCAAAAAGGCGTTCGACACGGTGCCACACTGCAGACTGCTAACGAAGATACGAGCTTATGGAATAGGTTCACAGATTTGTGACTGGCTGGAAGACTTCCTAAGTAATAGAACGCAGTACGTTGTTCTCGACGGCGAGTGTTCATCAGAGACGAGTGTATCGTCAGGCGTGCCCCAGGGGAGTGTGATAGGACCGCTATTATTTTCTATCTATATAAATGATCTGATGGACAGAGTAAGTTGTAATTTGCGGCTGTTTGCTGATGATGCTGTGGTGTATGGGAGGGTGTCGTCTGTAACTGACTGTAATAGCATACAGGTTGACTTAGACAAAATTTCTAGTTGGTGCGAAGAATGGCAGCTAGCTCTCAATGTAGAAAAATGTAAGGTGATGCGCATGAGTAGAAAAAGCAATCCTATAATGTTCGAATACAGCATCAGTAGTGAGCTTCTTGATGCGGTCGCGTCGTTCAAATATCTAGGCGTAACATTGCAGAGCGATATGAAATGGAACGAGCATGTAAGGACAGTTGTGAGTAAGGCAGACAGCCGACTTCGGTTTATTGGGAGAATTTTGGGAAGATGTACTTCAACTGTAAAGGAGACCGCGTATAAAACGCTTGTACGACCACGTCTTGAGTATTGCTCAAGTATTTGGGACCCGCAGCAGATCGGTTTGAAGGAAGACATAGAGGCGGTTCAGAGGCGAGCAGCTAGATTTGTTACCGGTAGGTTCGACCAATGCGCGAGTGTCACGGAAATGCTGCGGCAACTCAATTGGGGATCGCTGGAAGAAAGACGACGTTCTTTTCGTGAATTTCTGTTAAGTAAATTTAGAGGGCCGGAATTTGAAGCTGAGTGTAGTACGATCTTGCTGCCGCCTACTTACATTTCGCGTAAAGATCACAAAGACAAGATAAGAGAAATTAGGGCTCGTACGGAGGCATATAGGCATTCTTTTTTTCCTCGTTCAATTTGGGAGTGGAATAGGAAAGGAAATGCCTAGTAGTGGTACAGTGTACCCTCCGCCACGCACGGTGAATTGCGGAGTATGTATGTAGATGTAGAACTTATGGAGAATTTGGAGTATCATCCTAAAATTTCTTTTTACCACTCTTAACGGCTGCACACATAATTTTTATATTCGCAACATCTATGACAAACCACCTTTGGAATTATGTACGTTTCATTGGCCTTATTGTATGATTAATATTAACACGTCCGCTGCGGATAACGCTTATAAGCGTTTCCGCGATCAACACGCCAGAGCTCCCGACGCTTGTAAGCGGCGCGCTAGCTGATTACTCAGTTTCGTTAGTTTGGCTGTGCACTTGTGTTAGTACAGGCCACCAAAAACATCACGTAACATTTTCCTGTTCGCAGGTGTGTGTTTTCGTCTTTAGTGGTTTGCTATAAAAACATCGCTTTTATACCTTGCACATTAGTTATATGGTATTAGATTACCATAGCTCCACAATGCAGATGAGACGTGTTTCTCTTTCTCAGTTTGATAAACATTCTGCGGTTCTCAGACTAATTCTTTCTCAATTAAGCGGATTTACCGCTTGTTTGAATTTAATTTTGTTCCCAGTTTTCAATAAAATCAATAAATCAGAAGCGTTGTTAGAATTGTTTGCAATAAATGCATATGACGCTTATAAGTCAGAGAGCTTGTAGCATTTATCACATAATCGGCATGCAGCTTAGCACCACCTCTTTTGCAGACGTTATATTCTCTTTAAATGTTACAGGTTTCGCGGGGGTCTGATTTCAGCTCTCGGTGCACGTGCGCTTACAGGAATCCGCCTAGAGCGTTAGCGGTCCGCACTGGTGACCGCAGCGAACGTGTTAAAAAGCTGTACCCTCAGTTCCGTGTTAGCGTATTTATATAATGAAAGGTAATCGAGAGGTCAGTTCTTGTAAAAGCTGCTGCACCGGCAACTCTTTCGCAATTATACACGGCAACACGGCTCAAAATTACTGCGGGGGATTTCTGACGACTTGATGAGTCCATACCCCCTCGAGTGGGTGCACTTCGCCGATCAAGAGGAGGTCAGAGCCGACATTTGTAGGTATCCCACGACTCTTGTCACTCAGCGTATGCTTGCAGCCCACCCTGGCGGCGGGGCCTTCCTGAGGCTGCGGATGTTGGCAGCCCTGTGCAGACACCCCTGGTGCACCCTGCGGCGATTTGCGCGTCATCATCCACTTAGGACCCGCCAGTAGCCGGCGCGCCGCCGCCTCTGCCCAAGGCATCACCGCCCTACTCCTCTGCGTCGCTGTCGGTGAGTTTCCCCGGCAAGCACCTACTGGACGCTTCATTTGCCACTCATGAGGTACTTCCACACTGGCGTAGCGCATCTCAACCTACGCCTTCTGAAGATGTAAGCCGTATCCCAACTCAAGATACGTACCAAAGAGATATGTAAACTACATAGAGAGGCTATAGGCAAGCTACAGCGCTTTGGGTGGCAGCACTAAGCAACATTGGGCACCATATTTGAGAACGTCAGTTTGAAGCAGCAGAGTGAGCAGACGCTTCTGTTTGTAATATAAACTAACATGAAAGCGCTATTATTAGTGGCAAGTCATGCCCAGTCTATGTTGGGCGTACAACTGCAGCAACCGCAGTAATAAAACTGTTGGAATATGATACTTTAGGTAGGTATAAGGAAATAGATATGTAATTATATATGTCGTTGTGTATCAGCGTGTATTTTTCTATAGAACTTCATTATACTTAACTTTCGCATTTACCAAGTTTCAAAATTGTGTTTACTTCACGACCATCAAAAAGCTAGGCTGATGATGTATTTAGTGTGTTTTAATGTATTGTCAGTTGTTTATATAGTATTGACCATTGGGTAAGTAGCCTAGGTATATGAACTGTAATTAACCTTTTCTTTATACAGATTCCCAATGAAAAACAAGGAGTTGCTAAGCCAATGGGTAGCCAATATGAGGCGTGAAGTGCAAGCGTACAAAGTATAGTTACATATTTTGAAGAAAAGTTCATGTATGCTACCACCGATCGAAAGCGGCTACTGGCAAATGCCATTCCGACAATATTTTCGTTTCCTCAGCACCTACAGAAACCAGAAGCTGCAAGGAGAGTACCTAGGAACCGTCAAATTGCGGAGAGCTTGATAAATAAGTAATGTACTTCAAAGCATGAAACATCATTTCAACCACATGCAGAATAAAGGTAAAGATTTTAAAGAAATTCGCCTGTATTTATAGGTAAGATATGTCGGCAAATACAAACGATTATTGACATTATAGTAACATGAAATAATACAGCAGTTCGACGATTGTAAACATTACACTTAGGATGCAGTAGTAAACGAGAAATGCTATTCGTAGTGGGAATTACGTTCCGAAATATGTCACCCAGAAATTAAGGAAAAATCGAGACTGGCAATGATTAATTTAAAACCTATGATTCAGCGTTAGAAGATGCCCAGTATCACCTGACGTGACACTGGCGTTCTCAAAGATGGCGGAAACCTTTCCAATTGGCTTCAACTATGGCGGCGCTGTGGCCAGTCTATGTTGTTGTCTTTGATACGTACCATTCATACCGATAGCGACCTCTGATGGGCTACGTTTTCTGATCCATTTTTCGTGTGCTGGCGTGGCTGGAGATTGGCGTATTATGTATTGCCAACGATCTTCATTTTCATAGAGTGGCTAACACACGAGCTAAAGCGATCTTTGCGGCAACCTGCATAAACTCAGCCGTCATATTTTTGGTGGTCAGTACACTTGAGAGTAGTCTGTCTGAGAGTAGTCTGTCTATCTGTATGTTGTTGTTGAGCATAAAGTGTTGTATTTAGTATATACAGGGTGTTACAAAAAGGTACGGCCAAACTTTCAGGAAACATTCCTCACACACAAAGAAAGAAAATTTGTTACGTGGACATGTTTCTCTTTAAATGAAAATTGAAGTAATTCGTGCAGACAATTGTCAAAATACTCAATTGTTTCGTTAGTATGTACTGTACTTCCTCGATTCACCGCCAGTTGGCCCAATTGAAGGAAGGTAATGTTGACTTCAGTGCTTGTGTTGACATGCGACTCATTGCTCTACAGTACTAGCATCAAGCACATCAGTACGTAGCATCAACTGGTAAGTGTTCATCACGAACGTGGTTTTGCAGTCAGTGCAATATTTACAAATGCGGTGAATCGAGGAAGTACAGTACATACTAACGAAACAATTGGGTATTTTGACAATTGTCTGCACGAATTATTTCAATTTACATTTAAAGTGAAATACTAAAATGAGCTCTAACATTTTCTTTCTTTGTGTGTGAGGAAAGTTTTCCTGAAAGTTTGGCCGTACATTTTTATAACACCCTGTATTGTATTTAGTGCGTATTGTCTGTACAATTTTTTGCTGCGAAAATATACCTAAAGTGTGTTCACCATTTAAATGCACAAACCGAATTGATAAAACGACAAGAACCTCGTGCAAGAACACCAAATGTTTTGCCTTGTTTGATTTCAGTAAGTACATTCTCAAACAAAAGTCCTGACTAATGGCACTTAGCTGCCCCAAGAGTGAAGCTTCAGATGACCTATCCTGCAATTCCCTTGAAGTACACACCATTAAAAAAAATGCTTAGTTTTGTACCTAGTGTTAGTGTGTTTTTGAGATATTTATTCTTCTGTCACTCCTGTGATTGATGAAACCACACTTTTTAGTGTCCAGACATTCTTTAAAAATATTTTCATTTGTTGTTCACAATACTTGATCGAGCATGGTTAACATGCAACCAGTGCAAAGTGTGGAAGCAGTAGTGACAGCCAGAATTTTTTCACTTGTATATGTCTGTGTTCTTTGCAACAAATATGTACTTATTTCAACATGGCGGAGTTGAGTGTCTGAGTGAATGAATGTATGAATGAGTGTCCTTTCGCTTTTATATAGATAGAGATTACGGCATATTGTTCATGAGAAATGAGGTCATAGAAGTGTGAGTCATGAAAACCACCCCATCACGTATGAGTTTTCGATCTATTACGTCTTTATATTAACTCTATTTGGATCATATTTTGCAGACAGTGTGCACACATATCAATGAATGCACCTTCGAAATTGTAACATTGTATGACACACATTTCTAGACATTTTATGTCAGAAAGAATGAAATGCATGAAAATGTGTCCCCGATACTTATGAGGTACTGTGATGTAATGTGGCCTGTACAGAAAGATAAACCCGCATTCATTAATTCGCCACACCCCTTCCACCCGATAACATGATACAAATGTAAAGAAATTTCATTAAACTTCTTGTTAAAGGCTACTTTTTGTTTTTCTAACACCTAGCCATTATAAAATGATTTTATTGCATCGCTATCTTCTGTAATTTCATCAATACGTATATTAATAAAAAGTCAAAATGTTTGTAAATCTATGACATTTAACTACTCTGGTTATCAGTCCCTAGGCTTACAAACTACTTAAACTAATCTAAGGACAAATACGTACATCCATTCCTGAGGAAGCAATAAGGCCTTGATAGGTAGCAACACCACCTAGAAGACAAGGACTTACAACAGGCCGCGGCCGCCATCTGACTGGCCGGCCGCTGCGCGGCGGTGGGCGTGCCCCAGCGGCCAGTGAGGTTGTGGCCCCCGCCTCTAAGTGTGACCTAGGCACGGCCTGTTGTAAGGCCTTGTCTCTAGGTAGTGTTGGGTGTAGGCACCACATCTGCTCACACAAGTCACCGAATTCCCGTAAATTCCGCAACGGGGGCCATGATCTCTGATGCCACGTTCTATAACGTCCCACCTGTGTTCAGTCGGGTTCAGATTTAGTGAGTTGAAGGGGAAGGAGGGGCATAAAGTCAATTACAACTTGCCACTGTGTTCCTCGGACCACTCCATCAAATTCCTGGCCTTGAGTCACGGCGAATTACCTTGCTGAACAGTGCCACTACTGTTGGAAAACGTGATCATCGCGAAAGTTCAAAAAATGTTCAAATGTTTGTAGAGCTTATGGGACTTAACTACGGGGTCATCAGTCCCGAAACTTACAAACTACTTATGAACTAGCTAATACTAACGACAGCACAAATATCCATGCCCGAGGAGGATTCGAACCCCCGACCGTGGTGGCCGCGCAGAACGTGACTGGCGCACCGCACACCGCTCGGCCACCGCGGCCGGCACCACGAAACTGTTTACGTGGTCTGCAACCGGTGTGCGATACTTCTTGGCCGTCGTGGTGCCTTGCGCAAGATTCTCTGGACCCATGGATGCCCACGTGAAAGTTCCCCAGGGAATAACTGAGTCAGCACCACACAGTGAGACGGAATCCGCAAAACGTGGCCAAAACTCCAAGAAGACGTTTAATACACACAAAAATCACCACACGGGGGTCGTTGATTACGAATTTGATGGTAAAATTTGTCTAAACTAAATGGCGGAGCTAATATAGCAACTTGACCCATGGATATCCATTATAATAAATTAATAATATCGTATATATAGTATTTAGACACTAATAATTAATACACTGGCATCGTGAGTCGTATAATAAAATAACAGAATATTTGTCGAAAATATGTTTTATGTTATGCTGATAGCAGTGTTAGGCGGATAACAACGTTTTGGCGCACTTTAGGTTACGGTAGTAACACTAAAAGTGGGCCGTTGCGATCGTCTTTTGACAGCTCGAAATTTAAATGAAAATAACGGCTTAACCATTCATCTGACACGAAAACTGAATAACCGAATTTGTAGAGGAGAAAATTCTCTACAACTTTGCTCTCTTATGTTTTTTTCTCCAGTCCCTTAAGTCCCTTAAGCTTCACAAACATTTGAACAAATGGTCAGATATCGTAAGAGTGTGGCACGAGAAACAAAGTTCCGTAGCCTACCGCGCCGCACGCTACATCTCCATGTTGTGCTACGAAATGTCGGCCACACGGGCACCTGTAATCATTCATTATACAAGAGAAATGACAGGTGTTTACAGCTGATTCTTGTCAATTCCATCAGATAATTAATCAATTTATAGTCTGTGGGTTTAAATTCCGCGGTATATTGTGGTATATGCTAATTTTACTCTATTTGATAATGCAAGTTCGGCAAACCATGGTCGTTTTGCACAGGCATCTGAAAAAAATAACATAAATTGGATACCCATGAAATTTATACCGATTTAGTATACGAACATTTTGTACATACCTGTAAGCAACCGTTTCCATCTTGTAGAACTAAAATTTTTCACTTCATTACCAAAATATTCACTCACAAACCGAGAGTAAATTTGCCTTGCTTTCACAGCGCCGGATGTGCTCTCGACGAAGTTCACTTTTGAACTGACGTAACTCGACAGATATCGAAGATAGCGACCTCTCCTTCTGGAACGAGATGCATCAATCCTTCCCCTACCCAACCCACCCATCAAAATTCCCCTAATCTAAAATTAATTTTTCGGGGTTATGGCCACGTTTAGGGGGTTCCGTCCCACTTAGTCCAGTCAAATTAGGGTTTCACCTCGGAATGAGAGGTAACAAGCTGAATATTTGCACGAGCCTTTGTTTTGACATTCTAATTGATGTGTCAAAAGTCTCATAAAATCTCGTGTCCGCGTCTTAAGTTATTAAAGGTCAAAGGTCACGAAAATCAGTTTTTCGCAAATATCTCGCTTCCTATGCGTTAAATGGTATTTGCATCTCTAACAAAAGTTGTAGAGCATGAAATTCTCTACAATTTTTGTTTTAAACATTTTCTTGTGCAATTCCTCGTTTTTTAGATAGAGCGCGGAGAGCGCACAGGTCACAGCGCTCAGACATATAAGACGTAATACGTCAGCTGCGAATCACAGTCAATGGTACGTTGAATAAAACAATTATAATTGTAAATAAAATTTCATTATTTACGAAATAATACCCAATTTTAATAATACTTATTTCAAGTAATTACAATGTCATGAATTCCATACTTTAAGTATATTTTAATTCGATCCAATGTGTCGTAACCTTACAACGCCACCTTCTCTATTTATAAGTTGAAGCACAACTTCCATTGTTCAAGGCCCATCTTGATCAAAGTAATGTAACATATATTATCAATGGTGTATTTCTTCTGCATCGCGTCATATGCAGCAAAGACGATACTTTCACCATTGTTTTAGATAAATATATAAAGTATTTACAAACACATTATGGCTCAAGAATGGTTGTTATATTTGACGGATACTCGGACTACAGTAGAAATACTAAAGCAATGGAACAATTAAGAAGAACTTCTTTTCTTTCAGAATCGTATGAAGTTTGCTTTGAGGAAACAACGACTGTGCCAATCAGCCAAGAGAAATTTTTATCAAATCGATCTAATAAACAAAAAAGATAATTGACTTGCTTGTTGAGAAATTAAAAACTGTTAATATCACTACAAGCCACAGATGATAATGATGTTTGTATAATCGAAACAGGTATTGAAGAATCAGAGCACCAAAGGACTGCCGTCATCGTAAGAGAATATAGATTTGCTTGTCATTTTAATTGGGCGTACTCAATCGCATCAACAAGAAATTTTCTTTTAAAAAGTTGCTAAAGGCAATGTTAAAACACAAATATACTCCTCCAAAAGTTTTGAACATTATCCCCGTTGTAATAAACACATTTTACTTTTGCACGCATTGAGTGGCTGTGACACGACATCTGCGTTGTTTAAAAAAGGCAAAAAAACTTTTGTTAAAATGTTGGAGAAACTTCCAGATTTGGATCAGCTAGCACAAGTATTTCAACAACAAAAATGCCATGCTCAAACGTTACTTGAAAATGGAGTACGTATCTTGTTGGCATTATATAACGCTCCAAAATCTGAAGGCAATATAGATCATCTTCGATACACGCAATTTGTTAAATCGACAAAACTTAATAAACCTGTGCAACTATCAAATCTGCCACCAACTAGTGCAGCAGCTCATCAAAATATCAATAGTGCTTACTACCAAGTACAAACGTGGTTAGGAAACTATATAGAACCCCAGGAATGGGGTTGGGTGCTGCAGAATGAACATTTGGAGCCAATACTAACAATATTACCACCTGCACCAGATGATCTCCTGAATACAATATTTTGCAACTGCAAAAATGGTTGTGGTTCGCGCTGCGGGTGCAGGAAATCGGGGATGCAATGTTCTTCAGCTTGTGGCCAGTGTAATTGGCAAGCTTGCCTCAATGCATCATCACACCAGAATGATCTCGATGTAGAAAGTGCATATGACCCTGAAATCTTGGAAGGTTTAGAGACGACGATCGTCGATTACGAGGATGATGATAATGAAATGGACGTTTTCGAGCGACCGGATGAAGACGACGATGATGAAGACGATGAAAATTGAGACCTATGTATGATTAATAATTAAGTCTTAATTATAGTTAATTTTATTCTTTTCTACATGAAACATAATTAAGATATATTAGAATATAATTAAAATATACTTGAAGTAAATGGCTTCATTACTTTATAATTTCATGAAATAAGTAACTATTATTAAATAAATCTTTTTGATTTATGAATAATATTATGAAATATTGAACATAATTCATAAAGAATGAAGGTTTGTTATTGTAATTGTTGCAATTGTTTATTAACTTTAAACAACCTACCATTGACTGATTCGCAGCTGACATCGTATTACGTCTTATATGTCTGAGCGCTGTGACATGTGCGCTCTCCGCGCTCTATCTAAAAAACGATGAATTGCACAAAAAAATGTTTAAAACAAAAATTGTAGAGAATTTCATGCTCTACAACTTTTGTCAGAGATGCAAATACCATTTAACGCATAGGAAGCGAGATATTTGGGAAAAACTGATTTTCGTGACCTTTGACCCTTAATATCTTAAGACGCGGACACGAGATTTTATGAGACTTTTGACATATCATTTAGAATGCCAAAACAAAGGTTTATGCAAATATTCAGCTTGTTACCTCTCATTCCGAGGTTGACGCCTTTTTTCGGCTTGACTGGACTAACTGTGCGCCAGCTTGTCTCCGTCCTGCAGTACTGTCGTCAAGAGCTGTTCCACTGGATGACGTCTAATCCGCACCCTCCCGCCGCCATGACGAAGGTATCGTGATTCATCACAGCATGAAACTCTCTGCCTCTGTGGCAACGACCAGTGACGACAGTTGTGTGCCCATTCAGTCGTCGTTGCCGATGTCGTGATGCTAACGTTGGTAAATACATAGGCCGTAGTCTACGGAGGTCACTACTGAACGCCAGGGGGGGGGGGAGGTTCACCTGCTTTATAGTAATGTGCAGGCAACAAGAAGAAGAGAACACAAAGCGACACACTTCGATGGATCTGAAAGGAAAATTAAATCCAATTCCGGCCATATGAAAAAGAAAAACAAGGGAATGCGTGTATGGCAGTTTGTATACTTAACATTATTCCTATCAATGACATATTCCCATTTGTAGTTTCTTAAGGCCCGTTGGTGGTCTTGGATAAGCGCCACCGTAACGTAGTTGGCGTAGAATTTGTCATAAGTGAGGAGTGTTGTCGTCTGTTGGTGGGCATTCCACAAATAAGTCTCGTATTCCACACCGTCCCCAAGGCGGAGGGCGATCCTTGCAAACACGGAGTGCCCCAGTAACCATAGAGTAGCATTACGCCTGGTTCGTGGGTGCGGTTTTGTGTCAGGCACGGTAAACCATTTCAGTCACACACAATGGGGTGGTTTCGTTGATGAGGGCTATCACGCTTCGGCATAGCTCCCATACCGCTGACACTCGGAGACAAGGGAGCCAATGTCCCTGTGAGTCAGGAATGCCAAACACTGTACAGTTTGGTGAGGCAATTTTATGTATGTCGCCGAGTCGCTGATTTGTCTTGGTGACATTATTGACCAGGCGATACCACAACCCACGGACCTCTGCCGGTAGGAGGGGGTTAGAGATTTTCTCCGATATTCGCCGCCAATTGACTGTCGGATATCGGATCTCGTATTTGTGGACTGCTGGGCGATCCTTAGGAGTACTCCGAGTAATTTGTACTGCTCAAACCATTTGATGAAAAAACACTTCCTAGCAGATTAAAATTTTGGTCCGGAATCGGGATTCGAACCTGGGACCATATCCTTTCTTCCAGGTGTGCTAGTTCTGAATGTTCGCAGGAGAACTTCTCTAAATTTTGGAAATTAGGATGGGAGGTACTGGCAAAAGTAAAATCATGAGGACGGACCGAGAAGCGTACCATGATAGTTCCGACGGTAGAGCGCTTGCCCGCGAAAGGCAAAGATCCCAGGGTCGAATGCCAGTTCCGGCCCACAAATTTAATCTGCCAGGGAAGATTCTAATGAGCGCACAGTCCGCTGGAGAGGGAAAATTTCAAACTGACGTGATGTTAGTTCCGCCACAGTTCACCGCCTGCCCTGTTGTATTAGTCTACACAGCCTACGACGTTCGACAACTGTAATGTGGGGGGCAGGGGTTGCTCAAACCCTAGATGTTTGACGTTTCACGAAACCACAGCCCTCCTTGAACATCTGACAAGTCATGCAGTTTCCGAAAGCTTCGTGTCTACCCCCCGGGCCATCACAATCTGTCATTCGTAAAACTCATATAGATTGCTCTCCTTCCCCGTTCTACGAAAAAACAGCATGCAGACTGATATTGTCATGCTGAAAACTGAATTGGGAGTCGGCCGCGGTGGCCGAGGGGACTCAGGCGCGCCAGTCACGGTCTGCACGGCCACTACGGTCGGGGGTTCGAATCCCCCCTCGGGCATGGATATTTGTGCTGTCCTTAGTATTAGTTAGTTCATAAGTAATTTGTAAGTTTAGGGACTGATGACCCCGTGATTAAGTCCCATAAGCTATACAGACATTTGAAACTGAATTGGTAGGGTGGGTCGTTAATGGAGCAGAAAACTTTACACTTAAAATAGGCTTATTGCTAACACAAACGTACACTCAGACCAGAGTGCCTCCTGACCGGAGTACTTCGCTATTTATACATAGAAATAATTTTCTGAAACTCACAAGTACATCAATCATATAAGAAACACGTAGAACATTCTAGAAATAGTGAATGCCAAGAAACTTTTTTTCTGCCAGTGGCTGGATTTTAACTGGGACCTCCATCACAGCAATCTGTTCCGCTAATCACTGCACGACGCATTCAGTCGGAAGATTCGCAGCAATATTAAATGCACCATGTGTGTTTCTTAATAGCAGTAATTTCTCGTCAGTCGATCCTACTGTCGCCTGGATGGTTTTATTTCGATAATAAGTTGCTGGTAGTAATGTTATTGCTGATCAGAGAACATACAACATTACCCTGCTAATTATTACAGCAGTATAAATCTTGCCAAAAATCTTCATAACTTCCACAAGGCTGTGTTGTTCCAAAAATGAGGTTGATATTGCTGGAGGGGTCTATATTGTGAATGTTCTATTGAGCGCACGTCGAATTACGTGGACACACCATGGCCGCTATCAACTAGATACAATACTTCTATAACGCCTTTGTCGCAATGAATGCAGTGAAACATATCTACAATAGTTGATTTTAACATTCCCAAAATAAATGAGTAATTCTGAGGATGAAATCACCTGAGTGCCAACTAAATATTAATATACTAATTAAAAGAATTCTTCCGTCTACTGCGTTGGGCCGGTCGCGGTGGCCGAGCGCTCTGCGGCGCACCAGTCACGGTCCGCACGGCCACTGCGGTCGGCGGTTCGAATCCCCTCTCGGGCATGGGTATTTGTGCCATGATTAGTCTTAGCTAGATCATAAGTAGTTTGTAAGTTTAGGGACTGATGACCCCGTAATTGAGTCCCATAAGCTATACAAACATTTGAACATTTTTCCTGTGATGGTTCTACCACACTTCGAAAAATAACGCTTTCAAGCCCTAAACACCATATATTTATTACTCATTTACAAATGCATTAATTCGTAAGCGAAAATCTTCTTCGAGACTCTTTCACAAATAGTTTTATCATCAGCGTTTCTTTTTCCAGTTGCAATGTCACATAAGTTATTATGTAAACTTCTACAGAAAAACACCTGCGAGTGTACACTGAAGTCGGCAAAGACACATTCAAGACATTAACTACTGTAACATTACCTCTGATTCGAGTAAGTTTTGTGGTTGACTGTAAATGAAAATCTCTCTCCCCCCTCTGTTTTCTCTAGTTCAGTTCGCATTGATAGAGGAATGGTATTGTTTAAATAAACGATATAACATCAAGACATTACAGGGGAGACTCAAACTAAAATATTCGGCTACGTATTTTTTATTTCAAAAAATTATTCGTCGTAGTGCACGGGGGATTACCTTAAATGCATCATCCGAACCTGCAAGAACTGAAGTAAAGTGCTGTGAGACGCTGAAAGAGTTTGAACACTATATTAATCACACGACACATAAAATAACACAAAAGATAATATGCAAAATGAATATATCACAATTAGCGACGATGGCACGACGTTACTCGAGTTCAGCCTATACATTAACACGAAAATTACTAAATATTATATTGTGCAAATATAGTATGTACCTTTACTACATGGAACCAATAGGGTACTTTTTGTTCCATATACCAATGAACGTGTAACGTTAAGGAGACTTAGACGAAAATTATGATCAGAAATTGTGATTTGTACAAAGTCAGTCTGCAACGCAGCTGTCTACGTAAAGTAAGTGTCCATTTCCATTCCTATCTCTGCTGACTCTCCCAAGGTACTGTAGGAAGAATTCATATTAGACATTTTCCGTTTTCGTAGATTAGCTGTAGTTAGTACTGAAGTGTAGCGATGTTATTCTGTGCGACATTGTTGATACGTAAGTGACTTCAGACTGTTCCTTTCATTTTATTAAACAACTGACAAGCATGTCGTTACATCTACGTAAATACTCTACAAGTCACATTGAAATGCATGGCAGAGGGTTCATAGAACCGCTTTTATGATATTTCTCTACAATTTCATTCTCTAATAGGGCGCGGGAAAGAAGAAAACCTAAATCTTCCCCTTTCCGGTCTGATTTATTATTAGGACTCCCTATGTAGGTGGGTGCTAACAAAATATGTTCGCATTCGGAAGAGAAAGTTAATGAAAGAAATTTCTCAAATAAATCTCGCCGGCCGCGGTTGCCGAGGGGACTGAGGCGCTCCAGTCACGGTCTGCACGTCCACTACGGTCGGGGGTTCGAATCCCCCCTCGGGCATGGATATTTGTGCCGTTCTTAGCTCTTAGCTAGTTCATAAGTAGTTTGTAAGCTTAGGGGCTGATGACCCCATAGTTAAGTGCCATAAGTTCTACAAACATTTGAACATTTTTTGAAATAAATCTCGCCGCAACGGATAAAGGCTTTCTCTTAATGCGCTCGGCCGCTCCGCCACGGCCCCTATTACTCAAAGGGCGTGTGCAATAAGTGAATAACTATGTTAATAAAGTTTTAATTATAAATTTTCTGTCAGCATTTCGTATTAATTATATTCACTTGTTGAGCTTCATATATAAGTGTGTATATAGAATATCTGTTATCTCAATCAAATATTGATAAATATTAATTGTTTTGCTAGAGTTGCAATAATGATAAAGAGTCAATCAAAAGGAAAGGTACATGCTTTGACGGGTGACATTACTTGTGATTCTGAACAAAAACTTATAATAAATATGAGCCATTTTCTTAACTGTTTCCGAGTAAAGCAATGAAATTAACTAGGAACGGGAAAGGTTCAGGTGACAGTAAATTAAGATAGTGTTATGTTGTGGTTTGTTTAATTGTGTGAGTTTCTTCATAGATGTTCTCTGTCAAAATATGGTACGGTATTATTCACGACCAACTCATCAGTCTAGTTGTTTTAGATAACCGTCTTAATGTGACACGGTATCTTGATTTTCTTCCAAATGTGTTACCAGAATACATGGAGGATATTCATTTGCCAACACGAGCTCGTATGTACTTTCAGTATCACGGAGCGCCTACACGTTCCGTACGGCCAGTGACACAGTATGTCAACACAGCTTATCTTGGTCGTTGGATCGGTCGCCGTGGAGTCATTGCTTGGCGACCAAGGTCACCCGATCTTACGCCACTGGATTACTGTTTTGTGGATACGGCTGAAGAGCGAAGTGCACAAGCGCAGAGTGGACAGAAGAGAGGAACTTCTTTCTTGTAATTGACATGCTTGTGGAGAACTGAGCTCTGATTGGCAACACAACATCTATCTACAAGAGTATCAAAATGAATTAATGTTGACAGTGGACTGTTTGAACATCTTCTTTGAGGAAACTTACAGCCGCGGCCGAATAGCAGCGCGCACTAAGGCGCCTTGCTGCGGTGCGTGCGACCGTTCGTCATCGCAGGTTCTAGTCCTCCCTCGGGCATTGGTGTGTGTGTGGGGGGGGGAGGGTGTTGTTCTTAGGATAACGTAGTTTAAGTAGTTTGTAAGTTTTAGAACCGATGACCACTGCACTTAGTTCTCATAACTTTACAAACATTTAAACATTTGCAACTTACATAATTAAACAAAGCATAACATAACAGTATCGTAATTTACTGTCTCCTGCATTTTTCCCGTTTCTATTTTTCTTTTTTTAGTTTACTCGGAAAAGGTTGAGAAAAGGGCATATGTTTATTAGAAGTTTTTTGTTCAGAATCATCAGCAGTATCACGTACGTTTCCTCCTGACCCACCCTGTATTTCGCTATTATGCTAATTTTGTTACTAATTAGTGATTAGTGATTTATTTTTTGCCATATATGAAGAGTATATCTGCCGCGGCGGAGCGGCCGAGCGCATTGAGGCGTTATGTTGCGATGCGCAAGGCCGTTCCCCGTCGTGGGTTCGAATCCCCCCTCGGGCATGACTGTTTGTGCTGTCTTTAGTATAAGGTAGTTCATAAGTAGTTTGTAAGTTTAGGGACTGACGACCCCGCAGTTAAGTCCAATAAGCTTCACAAACATTTGAAAATTTTTTTGAAGAGTATATCAGGGGCTTGTCACTACTTAGCACGCGCACATATACGTTAACTTAGATGAAGAGGAATTTTAGTCTGTAATGATGTTTACCTTTATTAATACAGAGAAATTCGTGAAATGTATATTTAACTCTCTTTGGCGTAGTTTGGTCCCTTTTGTTCAAAATGTTCAAATGTTCGTAAATCTATCGGACAAACTGCGTGGTCATCAGTCCGTAGCTTACAAACTATTTAAACTAAGGTAATCTAACCTAAGGAAACACACACACACACACACACACACACACACACACACACACACACACACACACATGCCCCAGGGAGGACTCGAACCTCCAAGGGCGAGCAACCGCGCGCTCAGCAACGAGGCGCCTTAGACCGCTACTCCACCGCGGCGGTCCCTTTTGTCATTCTCGCATTATGATGAATCAGATGTCCATATGGCAAAGTATATACTACGGTAAAACTTCATATCATGTAAGTATCCATATCATTCATGTTGTGATTTATATATAATGGAGAATACCGGAATGTGCATGAACAGAAATGAATGAGAGAATATTTGTTTTCTAATGACATTTGGACACCGTGTTTTAAGAAAATGATTCTGTGAACTATTTTCTTGTGCAAGGACTCTCAAGGATACCTAATGATATGTGGAAACTTTGTGCAGGGATTAGCTTCAATTTACAATGAAACTCATGTTTTTAAAGGACATTTCATAGCATATTACGATTGTTTGACGTTCCAATCTCAAGTTGACTTCCATTCAACTCGATGGGAGACTGGAACATACATCCTACCACTATCCTTATTCTGTCATTCTTCGACTCTGATGGCTGGTCGATTCTCCTGTCATCCTCAATATTGTAGAACAACTTGAAGACAACAATTATTTGAACATCGTCAGAATGTGACATTACAGATACAGGCGGAAGCTGATTGTTTCCATGTGAAAGGCGGGTTTTTTCAGGCTGTTGGGTTCTCAAGCCGGCCGGCTAACAGTTTGGACCTAGTGAATGGGATACAGGTCGTAAGGAAAACCCTACGCTAAACTGCTCGGAAACAGGAAACGCCGGTCTTGGATGAGCGAGGGTGGCTATTCCAGATTGCAACTGAAATATAATATAGCCACACTCAATACTCTAAAAATCCGTATAAAATTAGGGAATGATCGTGCGGCAAATATAATTATATGAATGGATTAAGGAAACTTGGGAGAATCAAACGCCGCAAATTACAATTTAAATATCCCTTACAGATAAAAAGCCGATAAATTTCAATACTATAATAAGACTTATATTTACAATTATTGATACATAGTGTTTATCAGTAACAGCTTAAGAAGCAAAAGGGCAGCACTGCACCACGCAACCTACCACATTATTACCGTAATCTTTTAATAAACTTTGTTTTACTGTCTTGTTCTGCTTTTCGTTGAGGTAGTAATATTCTTGTGACAGAACACATATTCCACCACAGAAACACAAAACATAACTCAGCAAAGCGCATTACATTTATATATGTATTTTATTGTATTTGATATTGTTCTTAGTAACGTTCATTTTATGTTGTAGACTGCCACTTAAATATTTCATGGCCGACTAAAAATAGTAGATATGCAGCAGATAATTTATACATAAGCAATTACATGTATTTGTGGACAAGAACTGAATATATTTGCAGAAACAGCCATGATAAATTAAATATTTATTGTGTAACTATATTTCTACGGCGGCAGTATATTTGAACAGTGAGACGCCACGCTTAATAGCTACCTGAGCAAAGAGCTTCAGTCTCAACAGATTTTAGTCTTGTTAAATATGTATCTGTTTGTTAAATGTAAACAACATTTGTAGGGAGGTGGTCAAAGCATTTAATTCTGTGATATTCAAATGTATAATATTTTGGAAGGGAAATTGTATTTTAAAGATGAGTCGTTAGGATGCGTGAAGGATACAATTTTGGGAGCAGGTAGAGCACGCTTTCGAACACTTGGGGAGGGACTCTTTAACTTGGACGCGGTGGTGAAAGGTTGTGACGCTGGGCGGCCTGAAACCGCGTTACGAACATGTGATTCGAAGAGATAGGCATGTGTAGACTTAGAAAATTTACGGGACTGTGACTGCAAAACTCAGTCTCTGGTTGAAAAGTGGTAAACTATGGGCGGTAGTAGGGCTGTGGAACTGTGATAATTCAGAAATCGTGTACTCGTGTGATGACTAACTGTGTTTTATAATAAATACTGCAATTAATCGCGGATTAATTTGGAACTGCAATGTTCGATGGACTTCATTAATTTAAGAGTGACAATTTGAAACTTCTACTCTCAAGTGCCTGTGATACTTATTGTGTCTCTCGTGAACAATAGTTGGGGAAATATTCAATTATTTACCGATGTATAAAGTAGGACCACCTCCGCATTTTCATGTCCAAAAAGAGTAATAAACTGCATTTATATAAACATTACTTCGTGAGTAAATGTGTTCTAAGCATCTTAGAATCTATTTTGTTGGTTACTCAGAGCTTTAATTTATGTTTATTGAAATATATTTATCGCGTCACCATCTACAGATTGACAGACTAGCTAAACTACAGATTAATTATTCATCTTATTTAAACAATTTGGGTAGCTGTTTCGGGCATAGAAGCTGACATACATAACTCACCCCCTATGAACAGAGACAACGAGCCATACACATTTTACTACCTTGAGTTATGCATTGCCAAATTCTTATTGGTGAGTACCGATAGAAAGGTCGCATGAAGACTGTGATTTAAATATTCTGCCAAAGACACTAAAATTTTAATAAGAATATGTCAACCAATATACACTGGTCAAAACAATTAGGGGATCAGTTGATATATCTAGGTTCCAAAGTATTGCCATCTGTAGAATGAACTAAAATCGTTCGACGTCTTTCTGTCCGTTCTACAGAGTAGAGACAACAAAATTACGGCAACCGAGATAGGTGCTGTAGAGGGGGTTGGTATTGACTTGTGTTTATTCTACCAAATGATTTACGCAAGCAGTTGAGTTCAGATAGTGTACTGAACAGGTAGTGCAATTCAACAACAACGTGACTTATCCGAAGCTAGGGCACTGAGAGCCATTGGAAGGTTGGAAGGGAGACAGTCACAGTGGGAGGTGAATGCAGCTGTTGGTGTCCCAATGTGTAATATCCAGGACATGGGCGCGATTTCAGGCAACAGGAACCTTTAAAAAAATGCAAGTCCAAAGACGTCCACGGGTAACATCAGCAAGAGGTTTCCGTTATCTCTGGTTAACAGCCCTTCAAGACAGGAAGCTGAATGCAACTTAGATGCAACGAAACCTCCAGGCAGCAACACAAACAGTCTGAAATCGCTTTCGGAAACGTGGCCTCTACGCACGGCGGTCTATGGTGTGAGTCCCATTAAAACCACAACACCGTTTATCCCACAGAAACTGGGTGAAGGATCATCAGGATTGGAGTCGTAACGAATGGAGTCGTGTTCTGTTCACAGATAAATCAAGATTTTGTGTTCAGCCGGACAATCGTCGTTACTTCATCTGGAGAGGACGTGGAATTCGGAACAATCCTGTTTAAGTGCAGGAAATATCACCATATCATGGTGGTGGACGATTGGTCTGCGTAGAACGTATGGACCTCTATGTCGTTCAGAATGGTGCATTGACTGCTCAGAGATCTTTCGCCCTCTTATTGTGCCTCGTAAGAAGAAGACCAAATGAATGACACAAGATGTTGGGTTCAGAGAGTGTAGTGAGCAACAACGTGACTTACCCGAAGCTTTGGCAAGGAGAGCCATAGGAAAGGTGGAAGCGGGACAGACATTGAGGGAAGTGGTTGCAGCAAATCGAATGTCCCAAAGTGTAATTTACAGGACATGGATGCGATTTCATACAACAGAAACCATTAACAGAAGGCAAGACCAAGGTCGTCCACGGGTAACATCAGCAAGAGATGACCGTTATCGCCGGTTAACAGCCGTCGAAATAGGACGCTGAATGCAACTCAGCTCCAACGCACCCTCCAGGTAGCAACAGGACGCGCAGTATCAATACAAAAAGTCCGAAATCGCCTTCGGGAATGTGGCCTGTACGCGTGAAGGCCTATGGTGTATATCTCGTTAAACCCATGACACGGTTTAGCCTACAGAAATTGTGGAAGAACATCAGGATTGGTGTCGTAACTAATGGCTCCGGGTTCTGTTCACAGATGAGTCAAGATTTTGTGTTCAGCCGAAGAATCGTCGTTCCCTCAACTGGAGAGAAAGTGGAATACGAACAATCCTGTTTATGTACAGGAAACATAACTATATCATGGTGGTGGATGAATATTGTGGGCAAGAGTCACAATTGGCGGCCGTACGGACCGCTGTGTCGTTCACAATGACGCTTTGACTGCGAAAAGGACGTATAGAGACCAGATCCTACGACCTTTTTTTGTGCCTACGCTGATGCCATAGGAGATGGGTTCCTTCCAGTGGACGCTGACGCCCGTACACACCGAGCTACACTGATGGGTAACATGCTTGAAGCCACCTAGCGAGGTAGCGCAGTGGTAAGACACTGGAATCGCATTCGGGAGGATGGTGGTTCAAATCCACCTCCGGCCATCCAGATTTAGGTTTTCCGTGATTTTCCTAAATCACTTCAGGCAAATGCCGGGATGGTTCCTTTCAAAGGGCACGGACGATTTCCTCCCACATTCTTCCCCGAAAATCCGAGCGTAAGCTCCGTCTCTAATGACCGCGCCGTCGACGGGACGTTAAACCCGAAGCTTCCTTCCTCCTTCCATGCTTGAAGCTGAGGGAATTAAATGTCTGGAATGCTCTCGGCAGACGCACTGCAGTCAGACCAGTACCTCCCTCAACGACTTCAGAGCGGAATATTGCACTCATGGAAGAATGGCTAAATATCCCTCAAGAGCTGATTGATAACCTCATACTGTCCATGCCACCCAGAGGTGCAAATGTACTGGCCGACAGAGATCATCACCACCATATTAGAGGGCAACGAGAACGACTTTTTCATTATTACGGTAGCCCCATGGTGCTTTGCTCTAAGTAAACGCCATGTAAACGCCGAGTAAAGAGTTGAGACAGCAAAATATCGTACTATATCACATACAATTTACAATTGTAACCAATATCTGAATAATATACGTTACCATAAGTATATTGTGTAAGACAGCTCAGCTAATCCCTTAATTGTTTTGAGTAGTGTAACTTTATACATGTATTAGAGTTGTGGCGATTCGTGAATGAATCCTTCACTTGAACGAATAAAAATGAAGAATCAAATTGTGGTGCGGACGAATCGTCATTCATGGTCTCGTGACCATTCCAAGTTCCAACGATTCATGCTTCGAAAACAACTGCCGAACCATGTGGAATCATGCTGAATGATTACGATTAGTCGACAGGGGGACGCGTGTGAACAAAGGAAGCCCGGAAGGAGGATCGTAGGCGGTTGACTTTTACACATTATCTACTGATGACAACGAAAGACATCGAATACACAGCTGCCAATACACACGATTAAAATATAAAAAAGTCACAGTACGGTAAATAAATACGTACTTCTTATTTGTTCCACATGCAATGCCACACTCACGCGTTTTTATACAGTTTACATGTAATATATTTGAATGAGCGATTCTCGTACATATATATCTTCTTATCACAACAACGGCTCAAACGATTTGAATTACATTTTGTATTTCGATAGATTTTTGCTTTTCGAGTTCACCCAAATAGTTGTATTTTTGGTAAAGACGTAAGTTTACGGAAATATATATTTACATATAAAAAAAGATATTTTACGTGTTTTTGTAACACTATCTCGTAGATCTTTTTTTAGTATTTTGGTTCTTATGCTTATCATTATATAACTGTATATCCTGAAAGAAGCCGATTTTACGCCCAAAAAAATTTTTTTTATATAAAAATGCGAATTTCGTGTGTCGCAGAAACGGCATAACGGTTTGAATAAAATTTAGTATCTATAGACGGATTTTGATTTTTAAAGGTTATCTATGTAGACGTGATTCCTGAAAATACGAGATTTTACACAATAATTCTTTTTAACGATTAAATGTGTTAATTACCTTGCATTTAATGAAATTAATATTTAAATGGCTGGAGTATGGTATTCGAACAGAAAGAAAAACAAGAAATTAAAAGAATATGGCTGGATTCGAACTACCAGAACTGTTACTAACCGACAATCTGCTACGCTACCGAATCAGCTACGCCAACATTATAAACAACTCGCACAATTAGAGGTATTTATATGCGCTTGAAAAACTTTGAAGTGTAATTTCTAGAGACTTTTTGGGAGTTGTATCGAATGGCTGTGGCTGATTACTATCGTGGTCTGAACTTCACGTACCATAAATATAAGAAAATATAAATATCTGATACCTAGGTGATCTCTTTTCTCGCGTTCTGTAAGAATCCCGTCATGGCAGACCAGAAAGAATCGTGAACGAATCGTCAGAAATTATTTTGCTACCCAAATAACAAAAGTCATCTATACTTTTATTGTCTCATTACCTAATCTAATTCCTTCAGCATCGCCTGATTTTCTGCAACTAATTTTCATTACCCTTGTTTTACTCTCGTTAGTATTAATCTTATGCCTTCCTTTCAAGACACTGTCCATTCCGTTTAATTGCTCTTCCAGGTCCTTCGCTGTCTCTAACAGAATTACTATGTCATTGACAAACCGCGAAGTTTTTATTTCTTTTCACTGAACTTTAATTCCTTCTCCAAATTTCTCTTTGCATTCCTTCACGGCTCGCTCAATGTACAGAACGTACAACATTGAGAAAAGGCTACAACCCTGTGTTACTCCCTTCCCAACCACTGAGATCCTTTCCATGCCCTTCAACTTTAATAATTGTTGTCTGGTTTCTGAACAAGTTGAATAACTCTTCGCTCCCTATATTTTACTCTTGTACCTTCAGAATTTGAAACAGTGTATTCCAGTCAACATTGTCAAATGCTTTCTCCAGATCTACAAATGTAAAAATGTAGGTTTCCCTTTCCTTAACCTGTCTTCTAAGATACGTTGTAACGTGAATATTGCCTCGCGTGTTCTTACATTTCTGCTAAATCCAAACTTATCTTCCCCAAGGTCGGATTCCACTAGTTTTTCTATTCGTCTGTAAATAATTCGCGTTAGTATTCTGCAACCATGATTTATTAAATTGACAGTTCTGTAATTTTCACATTTGTCTGCACTTGCTTTCTTAGAAGTTGGAATAACTGTATTCATCTTGAAGTCGCAGAGTATTTCCCCTGACTCATACATATTCATACCAGGTGGAACAATTTCATCATGACTGGCTCTCCTAACGGTATCAGCATTTTAGACGGAATATCATTTATTCCAGGGGTCTTGTTTTTACTCAAATATCTTAGTGTTCTGTCAAATTATTCTCATAGTGACGTATCTCGTATCTCTTCGGCTTCCATTTCTAGAATACGGCCTTCAGGTTTATTTCCTTTGTGCAGGACCTCTATATATTCCTTCCACCTTTCCCTTCTTTGCTCAGTACTGGTTTTCCATCTGTGTTCTTCATACTCATACCGCTGCTTTTCTTGTCATTAAATGTCTCTTGTATATGCCTGTAGACTGCATCTATCTTTCCTCTAGTTGTACATTCTGATACGGCCTTGCATCTGCCCTCTAACTACTCCTGCTTAGCCCGTTTGCACTTCCTGTCAACCTTAATTTTCAGCCATATGTACTCCCTTCTATCTGCTTCACTTGTTGCATTTCTGTATTTTCTCCTTTCATCAATTCAGTTCAGTATCTCCTGTGTTAACCTAGGATTTCTATTAGCCCTTGTTCTTTTGCCTATATGATCCTCTGCGGCCTTCAGTACTACATTTTTCGGAGCTACCAGTTCTTTTTCTACTGAATTACTTGGCCCCATTTCAGACAATCCTTGCCTAATGCTCCCCCTGAAACTCTCAACCATAGCTGGTTCCTTCATTTTTTCCAGACTCCATTACCTTAATTTTCTACCTTTTTGCAGTCTCCTAAGTTTTAATCTACAGTTAATAACCAACAAGTGATGGCCAGAGTCTATATCTGTCCCTGGGTATGTCTTACAGTTTAAAACCTGGTACTTCCCAGTGTCTCCTGTTTTCTTCTGAGGGTATAACCTTCTCTCATGATGATTAAACCAAGTGCTTCTGATGATTAAATTGTGCTCTGCACAAAATTCTTCCTCATCATCGGCAGATCTAGTTGGCATATATACTTGTACTATTGTGGTCGGTGTTGGCTTTGTATCTATCTTGACTATGATAATGCGATCATTGCGCTGCTCATAGTAGTTTACCTACGTTCGTATTTTCTTATTCATTATCAGACCTACTCCTGTAATACCCCCAACTGATTTTGTATTTATAATCCTTTATCGCCTGACCAGAAATCCTGTTCATCTTTCCACCGAACTTCACTAATCCCCACTATATCTAACTTCAGTCTATCCATTTCCCTTTCAAAATTTTCTAACTTCCCTACACGATTAAGGGATCTAACATTCTACGCTTCGTTCCGTAGAATATATGTTTTGTTTTTCTTGATCCTGAGTAGTCCTCGCCCGGAGATCCGAATGGGGGACTATTGTACCTCCGAAATATTTTATCCAAGTAGACGCCATCGTCCGCGGTGGAGTGGCCGAGCGGCATAAGGCGCCTTGCTACAGAGCTCGCGGGTGCTCGCCGTCGGAGTTTCGAGTCCTCCCTGGGTCATGGGGGTTTGTGTTGTCCTGACGTTAGTTTAACTTATATTAAGTAGTTTGTAAGTCTAGGGACTAATAACCAAAGAAGTTAAGTCCCATAGATTTACAAACATTTGAATATACAATAGAGCTGTATGTCCTCGGGAAAAATAGCGACTCTAGTATCCCCTTGCTTTCAGCCGTTCATCGTCCACAGTAACTGCATGGCAAAGGCATTTTAGCTGATGTTAAAAGGCCAGCATCATTCAGACTGTTGCCCCTGTAAATACTAAGAAGGTTACTGTCCCTGTTCAGGAAACAAACTTTGTTTGGCCTCTCCACAGTTACACCTACGCTGTGGTTGAACCTACGGTTCACCTATGGTTCATGAGGGTGGACATGACACATAAAACAGCACAAAAAACTAAACACACATCTTACAGAGGGCATAACTTCACAATAATGGACAAAGCTACCTACTTTTAAATTGGAACTAATGTGTAAATGTCATACTGGAAGATCAGAAGAGGAAAAATACATTTTAGCATGGAGGATGAATTCGACAGTCAGACATAACTTTTAAACGAAATACTATATATCGGAAAAGATTTCAAATAAAATCTTCGTATGTAATAGTTAAATATTTGTTGGAGCTTGTCACCCTTTGTCTGAGTAACTAGCTGCGTGAAGATGCGAGAATATATTTTGTACTCCCATGCCAGGTTTTCGGCCAGTCTCATTCTCTTCGCAAACTCGACGTTTACGTCACAGCTGCGCCTGAATAATTCACCAGATCGATACATGCTCGTTGATTATGCACTGGTTTGCGATCACGCAAATGGAGTATTGCTCAACTCACTAATCAATTGGCGTTTATGTTAATGACAGGCTATACAAAAAAGTACCAACTTTTGACATCTGTTTCATCTGCTGAAAATATGTTGAATTAAGAAGTGGAAAGAATGTATAAATATCTTCCGTAAGAAAATTAACGGTTTAAACTTCAACATCGTCGCTTAATACTACTACATACAGATTTCACCCCAATTGTTGTAACTAAAATGAAACGATATGTAGAAGCAGTAGTACTGGTTTGATTTCCCACACTCAGAAACGTATTATGATTAAGCTCGATCTGCTGTCGTACATGCCGAAAAAAATTGCTGCTCTGTTTGAAGAGAAGGACTATACGAAGACCATCTGGCAACCAGAGGCAAGGATCCATAAATTAAAAAGTGCATACTCTCCTCTCATGTAGCTGTGGCTACACATTCTTTTCAGTGTCCCACACTAACAAATTAAGTTTCAATTACACTATTCATTATTCACCTAGTCAAGTTCGTGAAGTGACCTTTGGAAACATACGTCTCTGGGTACAAAAGTTGACAGTCAACTTCGAGAGTCTCTGTAAAACTCTGCTAAGCGCACACGCTTCCTGTCCAGCTTAAAATTCAGTTGAAGTAAAATAATTTGCATTACCCTACCTTGTGTGATTACTTCGAGAAATAAATCGCGTTGCCACACGACAGGCAGCTACACGAAGTGTATGCCATACGGATATTATTAGGGGTACGAACACTCACAACGACTTTTTTATTTATTTATTTAAATTCTTAGATGGAGCCCTCGCCTAATTCCTATAAGCTCCTGGATGGCTGTTCTCGATTAATGACCTTCATCCTGGCTGTAACTTCCATCGTACTAGGTTCGAACTTAATACTATTATTATCTTAATTTGCTCGTGTTTGGGATAGGCTATCTTCTTTTAAATCCCAATTAATATTATGCCAAGATCACAAAATGTTTTAATCGTTTAGCTGTTTTGACGACCGGTTTCGGCACGCTGAGGTAACATTTGTTGTCTGGTATAGAGCATTATTATCGTTTGATGTCCGCCTCCCTATTCTAGTGTTGCCGGGCGCGGTAGCTCGACGCCCTCTGTAATAAAGAAAAACTGAGTGAGCAACGAAACGATCAACATAGAACAAACCGATCCTGCATCCGCAAGGGACCGATTTCTCAGAAAAAAAATAAAGTGGACAGCGTGAGTGGTTGCCACGTAGGAGCTCGGCTTCGATTCCCGGTCCGGTCGGGTTTTTTGGGCGCGGGGACTAAGTGTTGTGTCGCTATCATCATCATTTAATCATCAGTCACACGCCAATCGCCGAATTGGCGTTGTCTAAGAAGACTTGAACCATGCAGGCCGAACACGACCCTGTTTGGGGTCCAACGGCCATAAACGCCAAACGATCATTATTCTTATTTCAAATGTTCAAATGTTTGTAGAACTTATGGGACTTAACTACGGGGTCATCAGTCCCTAAGCTTACAAACTACTTATGAACTAGCTAAGACTAAGGACGTCACAAATATCCATGCCCGAGGGGGGATTCGAACCCCCGACCGTAGTGGCCGTGCAGACCGTGACTGGAGCGCCTCAGTCCCCTCGGCCACCGCGGCCGGCTATTCTTATTTATCGTTTGATGAACACACCCGCACCGGTTCCTCACAATTTATGAACATTTATAAAATGACAAAGGAATTAATTTAAAGCTTCGCCCAAGAGGTGTGCCCTTCTGCACTAATAAAACTTATATATATCAAAAAGCCGGCCGCGGTGGCCGAGGGGACTGCGGCGCGTCAGTCACAGTCTGCACGGCCGCTTACGGTCGGGGGTTCGAATCCCCCCTCGGGCATGGAAGTTTGTGTCGTCCTTAGTATAAGGTAGTTCATAAGTAGTTCGTAAGTTTAGGGACTGATGACCCAGCAGTTAAGTCCCTTAAGTTTAACAAACATTTGAACATTTTATATCAAAAAAATAAATCCTACCGCAAATGTACTACACTGAGCTGAACTATTTTTGTACCAGCTTGTATGTGCAATTCACTTCTTTCAGTGATGTATGACACTAGGTCCGCGTAACATATTAGTTTTAGCGCGGGGATGGCCGCGCGGTCTGAGGCGCCACGTCACGGATGGCGCGGCTGCTCCCGCCGCACAGTGGGACGGAATCCCCAATACGTGGCCAAAACCAGAAAAATGAACATTCGATTCTCGTAACTTTGATGGGTGGGTGGGGTAGGGGAAGTATTGATACATCTCATTCCAGAAGGAAATGTCGCCACCTTCGATACCTGTCGAATTACGTCACTTCAAACGTGACCTTCGTCGAGAGCACACGTGCCGCTGTGAAAGCAAGGCAAATATACTCTCGGGTTGTGGGCGAATATTTTGGTAGTGAAGTGAAGAATTTCAGTTCTACAAGATGGAAACGGTTGCTACAGGTATGTACAAAATGTTCGTACACTAAATCGGCATCAATTTCATTTATTTCAATTTCATTTATATTTTTCCCGGTGTCTGTGCAAAACGACCAATGGTTTGCCGAACTTGCATTTTCAGCTTGAGCAAAAGTAGCATATACCGCGGAGTTTCAATACCCAGACTATAGATTGATTAATTATCGCCGGCCGCGGTGGCCGAGGAGACTGAGGCGCTCCAGTCATGGTCTGCACGGCCACTACGGTCGGGGGTTCGAATCCCCCCTCGGGCATGGATATTTGTGCCGTCCTTAGTCTTAGTTAGTTCATAAGTAGTTTGTAAGTTTAGGGACTGATGACCCCGTAGTTAAGTCCCATAGACTATCCCAATATTTGATTTGATTAATTATCTGACGGAATTGACGAGAAACAGCTGCCAAAATCTGCCAGTTCTCTTGTATAATGAATATTTACAAGTGCCCGTGCGGCTGATATTTCGTAGCATAACATGGTCGATGGCACTTATTGTCGATCGTCCGAAACTGGGGTACGGAAGTACTAACAATGGAAATACCGCTCGACGCTGTTTTGCAAATTCCAAAACATCTGGTCTCATAACATCATTGGATACAGATGTGATAGAACGGTTTCGCGTCATCTTACAAGTCATTGCGAGTGGACATGAAATCGATACTAATGAATTCCACAATTGAAGACGTCGGGGGAAAATAATGATAACCCTCATTTTTAGTGTTGAGATATGACGATGCGTATGTTAGAAAAATAGTTTCTATTACATGTTTTAATATTTATAGTTTCCATCTCTCTGCAGCTTCATGTACTATTGAAGAAAATGGAACATTCTGTCGGATATGATTGCTTGCACCAAATATATTAAAAATACAAAAGTTGAGGGTTATCGTTATTTACCCCCAATGTTTTCAGGTATGCGCTAATAACTGCGAGAAATTCGTTGAACTGTATCCATGGTGTTACATGTCTACGTCCGTGCATAAGATATTGATTCACGGTCCACAAATAATAGGCCACGTACTGTTGCCGATCTGTCAGTTATCCGAAGAAGGGCAGGAAGCGAGTAAGACGTTTTAAAGAGGCTTCTCGTAACTTCGGATGCATACATACCCAGTATTAGAAAACTGCCACAAACACATGTGAGAAGTTTGTCAAAGGAGGCAATAAAGCTGTTACTGTCCCCTGCAATTCCAATTACACCACGATCGCCCATGGAAAATATCGATATGGATTCTGACTCTGAGAACTTCAAGAGTGATACTGACTGATTGATAGATATAAAACCAATCATACCATTTTGTATGCATCAGAACAACATCTTCAATCATATAAAGTTTTGAATGTTAAGAACGATTGACTTTATTAGCTAAACTTATTACTTTTATCGTTGATTGTACTATTAAAGCTATTATTTGTGTTCTGTCACTAACTCTGAAGATTGTTTCATTATATTATTGAATTACAATGTGTAGTATCGAAGAATTTTTGTCGATATATTTTCGACAAATATTCTGTTATTTTCTTATAATAAACAAATCACGTTGGCAGTGTATTAATTATTAGCGTCTAAATACTATATATATGTTATTATTAATAAATTATTATGTATTATCATGCGTCACGTTGCTATATTAGCTCCGCCATTTTGTTTAGACAATTTTTACCATCAAATTCGTAATCAGCGACCTCAAAAACCTCCGTGTGATGAGTTTTGTGTGAATTAAACGTCTTCTTGGGGTTTTGGCCACGGTTTGGGGATTCCGTCCTACTCTGTGGCGGCGGCTCAGTTATACGCTGGGGAACATTCACGTGGGCATCCATGAGTCCAAAGAAGTGTTCTTTTACAGTATACAACGTTTTGAATTTACAGATTTGTACTCACCCAACCACAAATCCTGTTCATTCTGCCACCAAACTTCATTCATGCCCAGTATCTCTAACTTCACCCTATCCATTTGTCTTTTCAAATTTTCTAACGTACCTACTCGGTTAAGGAATAGAACCTTCTTCGCTCCAATCCGTTGAACGGCTGTTTTGTTTTTCTTGATGACGACATCCTCCTGAGTATTCCCCGCCGAGAGATCCAAATGAGGGACTATTTTACCTCCGGGATATTTTACCCAAAAAGGCGGCATAGTCAGTTATCTGCATAGTAAAGCTGTATGTCCTCGGGGAAAAATAGCAGCTGCAGTTTCTCCTTACTTACGTTCGCATTAACTGTATAATAAAGCCACGTACGCTGATGTTACAAGGCTAGTTCATTCAATCAACCAGATTGTTGCCACTGCAAGTACTGAAAATACTGCTGCCCCTATTAGCGAACCACACTTTTATGTGTCCTCTCCACAGATATCCCTCCATTGTGATTGCACCTACGGTACGGCTATCTGTATCTTTGAGATGCGCGAGTCACCCTACCGCGGCAATATCTGTGCTTCATGGAGGTGTATCTTTCAACTTACATTGTCTCATAGATCTGGCTTGGATCTTACACATAAGTTGATCTTAGGAATTAGTAAATTTCTATAACAACATAATAACGAATTATTACTGAATAAACTTTCAGATTCTTGCTTTGACAGAGTTGATAGTTACCGCTTATCGCTTCTCCCTCTGTATATTTATTTTCTTCTTTTCCATTGTCACAGTTTATAAATATATTTTTACTATTGCCGGCATTTCGAATCACCTTTTCCTCCGGTAATATTTATTGCCGAATTTCCAACAGATTTTCGTTAGTAATATAGGGTTTCACGTATCTTCTCAGTCATTTTGCTTCAGTTTCTTTCAAACACTTAATTTTCTTATAAGGCAAGTAAATTTCTGCCACTGGTACTATTTAACCTACTGTTTTCGGCTCTCATATTTGTATGTCGTTGCTTTATACTGAGTACACATGCCCACATCCTTGTTTCTCATATAAGGTATGTTTAAACATAGGTTTGACATCCTACTGGCTTAGTCAGTATTTTGATGTTTCTTGATTTTCTTTTATCTAGAATCTTTGAGAAGCAATCTCACAATTATCACACTCCTCTTTGTGATTTAAAGTATTTATTTTCCAATAAGATTTGAAATGATTTTAATTTATCACGTAATGCACAATTGAATCCATGTTCAATTTCTCTATCTTTCTGTTTACTGTACATCTCTTCTGACTTTCTCACCACCATTTTTAATAATAATAATAACTGGACGATCACCCGCCCGGTCGGCTGCACGGTTTAGAAACCCGTTTTTCCGGGACGGGAGGAATGTTGGCCTCGGTTCGAATCCACCCGGCGAATTAATGACGTGGGTCGGTGTGCCGGCCAGCCAGGATGTGGTTTTTAGGCGATTTCTCACATACCACGAAGTAATAACGGGCTGGTACCCAAGTCCCGCCTCAGTTAAACGATTTAACTGAGAAGAACATTTAGAAGAACTTACGTTCAATTCAACAGACAGTCGGGGTACAAACATTTCTTCGCGCCGCGGTGGAGTAGCCGAGCGATCTAAAACGTCTCGCTGCGGAACACGCGGTTGCTCCCCGTGGAGGTTCGAGTCCTCCCTGGGGCATGGGTGTGTGTGTTGTCCTTAGGTTAGTTTACGTAGGTTTAAGTATTTTGTAAGCTACGGACTGATGACCACGCAGTTTGGTCCGATAGATTTACAAACATTTGATCATTTCTTCGCGAGGTCTTATGGGGTGGCAGCAGAAAGGGCATTCGACCACTCCATTGACTTAACATGCCAAATCCAAAATAACCGCGCCGACCCTGCCTAGGAAAAGGGAGAGAGAGGAAGAATAATGGGATGATTTTCGCTTATGTCTACTTGTACAAATCTTTCGTCCCATAGCAACATACTTTCGCTATTACATTCCAGCCCCGTGCAGTTCTTATCCTCCTTTAATTTTTATTTGTTAATTGAGTCTTTCTATCATGCGTTATGCACTGTATAGATATTGGACTTAAATTCTAGTGATTACAGAGAAAATTGTTAAGGTTTACAGTTATTATGACATCTTATAGCTTACAATTACTGTTGTACAAATTTTAACCTAGAGAATATAAGCAGCGATAATGTAGATATTCTCTAAAAGATCTTTCAAACTTATTAATCTTTTGTATATTTTTATATCGGTGGGAAACTTATAGAAAAGTTTTATTGCCATGTAATACATACCTTTCTGACATAGAATTGGCTGGGAGAATAAGCAGTTTATCTTTTCAAAAATGTTCAAATGTTTGTAAAGCGTATGGGACTTAACTACGGGGTCATCAGTCCCTAAACTTACAAACTACTAATGAACTACTTACGAACTAGGACGGCACAAATATCCATGCCGAGGGGGGATTCGAACCCCCGACCGTAGTGGCCGTGCAGACCGTGACTGTAGCGCCTCAGTCTCCTCGGCCACCGCGGCCGGCAGTTTATCTTTTAATCTAGTATTGTGATGATGTAAGACACTATCTTTTCTAACGTTGTTATCATTTTCAATTATATTTCTTTTAATATACACCGTTGTATCAAGAATTTACTTGCATGGTGTCGCTAGCAGTGTTATGAATATTAGTTTTCATTATTTTCTAGTCCTGCTCCCTGTTATATGAGTTTTGTACACATCTCTAATCGACGGGAATTCTCTGTTCTAGCATATTAGTTCTCTTTTCAAATATTCATTAAATGAAGCAATCTACGACTTTTGATGCACAGTGCAGGCACGGGGAGAGTCGATCACTAGTTGGTACCCAGATAGCTTTGTGGCAAACGCAGAACAGGCCATGAGGCGTGAGTGTCGCTTCACGCGTGTTGTCGCGTCGCCGCTGGCATGCGGAACGTCAATACGGAGAGTAATGCCCTTTCATGGCCATACGGGCTACACGATTGAGACCCATCTCTAGTTCGGACCGACCGGCAGCCAATTATTTGACAAGCGGCTTTTGCAGGTCAGCTTATTCTGTTCTGGCCTTGTTAGCGCTGCAATCCTTTCGCGAAAGGCTGCCCGTGCATTTTTAAGTCAAACCCATCTGGCTATTCGTAAAACACGTCCAGTCCTCACGTTGCAGGTATTCCTCAATCAATTTGTTTGTTTGTAATTCAAAGTAAGTAATGATCGAATGTTTGTAAAGTCTATGGGACTTAACTACGGGGTCATCAGTCCCTAAACTTACAAACTACTTATGAACTACTTACGAACTAGGACGGTACAAATATCCATGCCCGAGGGGGGATTCGAACCCCCGACCGTAGTGGCCGTGCAGACCGTGACTGAAGCGCCTCAGTCCCCTCGACCACCGCGGCCGGCTTGACAAGTTCAAATGTTTGTAAGGCTTAAGGGACTTAACTGTGGGGTCATCAGTCCCTAAACGTACGAACTACTTATGAACTACTCTATATAAAGAAGACACATACATCCATGCCCGAGGGGGGATTCGAACCCCCGACGGCGGACTGCCGCGCGCACCGCAACACGGCGTTCCATTAAGCGCGGTTAATCCGCCGGGGCTTGACAAGTTCGGGTGGTCGAGGGGACTGAGGCGCTTCAGTCACGGTCTGCACGGCCACTACGGTCGGGGGTTCGAATCCCCCCTCGGGCATGGATATTTGTGCCGTCCTAGTTCGTAAGTAGTTCATAAGTAGTTTGTAAGTTTAGGGACTGATGACCCCGTAGTTAAGTCCCATAAGATTTACAAACTTTTGAACTTGTCAACTGTCAACAAACATATATTTCTTAGAGGCTATCTGGACGGAGAACCAAAGAGTTTAGTAGAAAGAATTGCAGTAACTGCAGCTGCTTACGAACAGACCAAGGAAATTTTATGTGTACCTTATGGTGATAAAAACACGATTATCCAGGCACATCTTGATTATGTGGAATGCGTCACACCTGTAACATCCGCCTCTCCGTAATCCCTGAACTTAACGTTTATTGAATGTAACAAGCGTATTCAAGCTCTACAGGCACTGTGAGAGAACGTAGAAGCTTATGGTCGAGTTTTATATCCAAAGATACTTCGCGCTTTCCCGGAAGACATTTGTAGGCGCTGGATAATTCACACGAAGAGGACAAAATTGTCAGAAGGAAGTATCCTGAAATTCATGGAATTCTTGTCAGAAGAGGTATACGGGGCATTAACAGCGCAACAGATTCGTGGGGAAACTTGTAAACTAAATAACACTGTTCCGTCTGCAGCAGCACTCAATGTTCGATCAGTCAGGACGGACAACACGCAGGTCCTTACACAAAGTCGAAGCTTACTGTGTGTCTTGCGAACAGCGTGGGCACTGGGCACAAGAATGCAACAAGGTGAAGCATGTTCAGGAGCGCACTAAGATTTGAAATCCAGTAATGGATGCTTTCTTTGCCTCAACCAGGGTCACACAGTGAAAGACTGTACGAAGAAAGGAAAGGCATTTTGTTTATATTGCAAGAAAAGCCATCACAAATCAATCTGCAGCAATTCGGGACATCTTACTTCATCGGCCATTCCTACAGAAAATAGTTCAGTTGGCAATGTGAATACCAGATGTTTAGGATTCACTTATCTGCAAACGGCACGAGTTTACGTAACAGGACCCACAGGCGTAAAGAGACTTACACGCTGCATTTTAAATGGTGGCAGTCAGTCTAGCTTTATCAGCAAATCACTGATCGACCAGTTTAAAACTGAAAGTCGTTGCGAATCAGCTACTGGCAGTAGATGCCTATGAGTCCTCATTCAGTACGTCACACTCTCGTCGTCTGGTTTGCCTGACACAGAAAAGTGCATGGAATAATTTTCACGTGACGGTTACCGCTTTAGAGTTTTTTCATTTGTTTTCGAGGCATCCTTCAGTAAATATAGAGTTTAAAAGTAAAAGCATTACTAATTTACAACTGGCTGATCCTGCAGATCGGTATGATGATCTTCCCATTGAGCTACTCATTGGAGCGAATCATCGCTGAAAAATTGTGAAGGACACTGCACCGATACCCGTATCCCCATCGCTGGCTTTCCTGCCTTCCAAATTTGAATGGATCCTTAGCGGAAGCCAACCAAGAATTTCTGTAAATGAAGTCGCCGTTAACCTTATCAGCAAACGCAGTCCGAAACTTTTGGGATTTAGAAGCAATCGGAATATGCGACTAGCAGGATCGATTAATGAGTGCGAAAGATTCAGAACTTTTACAGGAATTTAACACTTCCTATTCTATCGAGGATCATCGAAGGATGGTCCGTCTCCCACGAAAATCAGCAGTCGTTCTTCCAAATAACCGGAATAATGCAGAAAAACGCTTTCTCACTTTGCAGAGGCGCATGGAGAAAAATGACGTCCTCAGTGCCGCATATGAGACACAAATGGCAAATTACATCAGAAATGACCACAACGAATTGGCTCCAACACAAAATTCAGCGGACACTTTCTACTTGCCGCATCAAATAGTGAAGAGAAAGAGACACGGTGACACCAAGTGGTGAATAGTATTTGATGCCTCTTCGGACGAAAAAGACTCTCCCTCACTCAATGACGTCCTGTAAACAAGGCTTAACCTTCTTCCCGAAGTAACTGCAGCCGGCCGCGGTGGCCGAGGGGACTGAGGCGCTCCAGTCACGGTCTGCACGGCCACTACGGTCGGGGGTTCGAATCTCCCTTCGGGCATTGATATTTGTGCCGTCCTTAGTCTTAGCTAGTTCATACGTAGTTTGTAAGCTTAGGGACTGATGACCCCGTAGTTAAGTCCCATGAGTTCTACAAACATTTGAATTTGAAGTAACTGCAGTCATACGTTTTAGAATGCAACATTTTGCCGTCGTCGCAGATATTACACAGGCCTTTTTTCAGATAGTTCTCCATCCTGACGACAGAGATCTGACGAGGTTTTTCAGGTATAGTGATCATAATCACGGAACAAATGAAATAAGCAGCATGCGAATGAGAACAACTTACCAATTCAAATAACTCCATTTTGGTCTTAAATGTAGTCCGTTCTTACTTTCAGTTACACTGAGAGAATTGGCAACCATGTACCAATCGCAGTTTCCCACCGCAAGTGCCTTATTAGACCATAACACTTACATGGACTATGAACTAATATCACTCATGAATCAAATCAAGCTACCTATGTCAAAATGGGCGACGAACTCTGAGCAACTGTTACAAATATGGAAAACTGAAGGAAGAGATCATGAAAACTTCGTATGTGCTAGGAGTTCAGTGGAATACAGTAGTTGACACATTCTGTATGGCCCAGCATGAAGCCATTGGCAACATATCACAGACAGTAGCCACAAAAGGAAGCTTATTACAAGCAACTGCTAGTTTTTATGATCCCTTGGGTTTAGTAACCCCAGTGTCCATAATAGGAAAAATATATTGCCAGCCGCAGTGGCCGAGCTGTCTGCGGCGCGCCCGTCACAGTCTGCACGGCCTCTACGATAGGGGGTTCGAATCCCCCCTCGGGCATGGATGATTATGTCGTCTTTAGTATAAGGTAGTTGATAAGTAGTTTGTAAGTTTAGGGACTGATGACCCCGCAGTTAAGCTCCTTAAGCTTAACAAACAGTTGAACATTTGAAAAATATTGTTTAAAGATACTTGGATATTTGGACTAGAGTGCGACGAACTCCTGCCTTAGCATCTTGCCACTCGCTGGCACACTTGGATATTATCCCTTCCATATCAATCCACACATGTATATACCAAGATGGATTAAGACTTCTGAAGAAGGAAGCAAATGTGTTTTCTGTGAAGCTTCAGAGCTAGCTATGATGCAGCCTTGTATATCAGGGACACTGCAAATACTAAATCTCACCTACAAAAACATTTGGAAAACATTTGTGTGCAACAGGGTAACAGAAATTCAAAAGTACACCTCGCCATCCCAGTGGAAGCACTGTCAGGGCAAAGACAACCATGCGGATCACCTGTCAAGAGGACGTATGTTTGTTTGTAAAGCTATCGGACCAAACCGCGTGGTCATCAGTCCGTGAGGAAGTATGCCTCAAAGCTTACATACGATGGAGCTATGGTGGCACGGTCCCCCTTGGCTATCACAACAACAGTCTTTGCACCAACCTATCTTTCAGAAACTAAGAACATTCACCTGGATTCTCAGGTCCTCCTTGCGGAGACACCCAAGCCACCGATAGGTATCGAGAGGTTTAGCTCCTACTGGAAACTACTTCGAGTCACTGCCCACATTTTCCAGTTGAAGACAAAACTCATTTGCAAGGGGATTTTGCACGGTGAATTTTCGGCAGAAGAAATGGCAGCAGCTCGACGTTTTTGGATCAAAGCTGTACAACAGGAATGTTTTTTTCCAAGAAATCAAGGCTCTGAAGGGAAACTTGCCACTACCAAATTAATCTAAAATAAATAATCTTAACCTCTTTTTGGATGAGGACTTGTTACGTCTCGGTGGCCGTCTGCGTTATGCAAATTTAAAGAAAGAAGAACGACATCCACTTATCCTAGATGGAAACCACCATGTCACGAAGCTTTTGATCCTGTACACTCACATCCGTTTGCATCATCTTGGACTTAGAATTGTGCTCACAGAGCTTCGCTCCTGCTCCTGGATTTTACATGCCCGTCGTGCTATAAAGAAAGTTATTTATCGCTGCCTTCCATGCAAAATAGCGCGTGGTGTCACTGGTCAAGTAATAGAAGCTCCACTGCCAGCCGACCGGTTAGCACCACATAGACCTTTCCACGTTACTGGCTTTGATTTTTCAGGGCTTCTGTACGCCAAAACAAGAAGTATCACATCTAATGCTACATCATACTTTTTACCTGCGCTGTGACTCGAGCAGTCCACCCGTAGCTAGTCCACAACTAAAAAACGGGTACGTTCTTGCTGGCATTACAAAGATTTTTTGCCAAACGCGACATTCCACACACCATCTACAGTAATAATGCCCAGACATTCCACGCAGTCAACAAGGAGATATCGGAGTTGTGGAAAGCCATCTCTGCTGATAAGACCCACCAGTACGTCTCTCAGCGAGGCATAAAATGGAAGTTCATAGCTCCGAGGGCGGCTTGGTGGGAAGGATTCTGGGAGAGAATGGTCAGCTTAACCAAAACCTGTCTCCGAAAAGTACTTGTTCTTCCAAAGATAATGTCCCGATACGCCCTGACATAGATTTCAGAAATGCTCCATCCTATTACCTATTACCTAGCTGGCCGCGGTGGCCGAGGAGACTGAGGCGCTTCAGTCACGGTCTGCACGGCCACTACGGTCGGGGGTTCGAATCCCCCCTCGGGAATGGATATTTGTGCCGTCCGAGTTCGTAAGTAGTTCATAAGTAGTTTGTAAGTTTAGGGACTGATGACCCCGTAGTTCAGTCCCATAAGCTTAACAAACATTTGAACATTTTGCACCAATACATGAAACAATCAACATCATCACACACAGACTAAGACAACAGGGAAACACACCAGACACACACATTGATGAAATATAAACCATACTCAGGACCATAACAGAAAAAAATTACTTTATGTTCAATAAAGAATTCTACTCTCAACAGGAAGGACTACCAGTGGGATCACAGATTAGTGGCCTTCTAGCTAACATCTTCCTGAACAACCTGGAAAACAAAAGTTTCAGGTACATAATACAATCCAAGAAATACAAAGTCATATACTGGTACCGTTACGTTGATGACATAATATGTCTGATCAACGAGACACACACACACACACACACACACACACACACACACACACACATAAAACTACTTCACAATGAAATAAACAATGTACACCAAAAAATCACATTGGAAACAGAAACAGACAACACTCTGAATTTTCAGGATCTCACCATAAAAAGAACAAACAACACCCATGAATTCACAATATTCAGAAAATCCACCACTACGAGTACCACCATCCACCGTCTATCGAATGACCCGCTATCACACAAACAGGCAAGCTTCAGATTCTTGCTCAATAGACTAAACAGGACACCCATCAGCAAACAAAACTACACACAGCAAAATAAATAGCATTGGAGAATGGTTATGATACCCATATAATAGGCAGACTAAACCAACAAATATGCAAAAAGACAAACAATGAACAGGTCACACACACACTGGGTAACACACAATACAGAACACAACACACTGACAATGACCACATACCAGACACAACAGCACAGCACATAAAAGAAAATAAATGGCACATAGTCACCTACAACAACAAAATAGTTCACAGGATAGGCCACATATTAAAGAAACAGGGACTCCAAATAGGATACAGGACAGACAACACAGTACTGAAGAAACTCAGAACACAGACAACACCAACAGGCAAATTCAACAGATCAGGCATATATGAACTCACATGCAATACATGTCAGTCAGTATACATTGGATAAACGTGTAGAAATTTCAAAACCAGATATTCAGAACATCTCAGAGCACTAAAAAGTCACAGTTCCCATAGCACATTTGCAGACCACCTCATAGCAAACAACCATTACACATCCAAAATAGAAACAGACTTAAAGATATTAAAATCAAGCCACAACATATACCACAAACTCACAACAGAAGAATACTACCACATACAAAAATCAATAGCAGAAGGAAAATCAGCCATGAATGAATACACCACACTATGCCAAAATACATTACTCAACCAATTAAATGAGTTGTACAGAAAAAACGACACAGACAGCTAACACACACACACACACACACACACACACACACACACACACACACCACAGACACAGAGACAAAACAAACACTATTCAAATCCACCGCCATACCACTGGAGAACAACTGAAAGTCAACTAACACATACGCATATTTAACAAAGTAAACACAGGCGAATTTCTAAAGTGGGAAGTGATTGTGATATAGATTCCGCTAAATATGTGTATTACATGTGTGGTATTTACAAAAACGTGTAAGACGAAGTGTACACCAAAAGAAACTGTAAGTAATAGACAGTACGCAGCTGAACTAAATATCCCGACATATCAAATGTACGTTTTCACACTATAAATAGCGTCTTTTAAAATCATCAAAAGACTCAAAAGAGATAATTTTTGTTGCAGATGACAACGCTACCACTACATAACCATGTAGAAGGGGTCCCACATGACAACAGAATGTAAAATAAGGTAAAAACCAAAAAAAGACTGACGACTTTTTAGGCCTAAATTTACGCAATGTACAATAGTAAAATCAATGTATTTTGTTTTCACAGCACTAAATAAATTGAAAAAATCCCACTGATGATGGCACAGTGGTGCTGAAACTAGTTTGGGTATATAATAAAACACTGTTTTGCATATCAGGCGGACCTCAAACCCGAAAATTTTTACTGCAAACACGGCAAGAATAAGAGCTGCAAATCAAGAAAATGATGAATACTAAGCAGAGAGACTGAGAAACGTTGTAACAGGAACAAGATGAGGCGATGGAATGGAAATGTGTATTCTGCCATGGAAATGATCACGTGTTGCAGATGAAGATAAACGTGAATGGATACAATGCCAAACGTGTACCATCTGGTATCATGAATACTGTGTCGGTGCGACAGGTCGTAAGCAAATTGTCTATGGACGCTACAGGTGATTTACGAGAACGGAAACATTTCATGAAGGCTACATTCCATTAATGAGAAAATACTATTGCAATTATTACATCATTAGAGGTAATGAGTATTAAATAGAAATTAGCGTACTTTCATTTAACCATCCACGTAATTTAATTGTTTGTAATTGTAATTTACCTTATTGAAATGGCCCCGGTACTATCCGAATAGGCCCACCGAGATGCATTTTTGTGCAGTCGGAAGGATAAACCGAATAACGGCTTAACGTAAATGTTTGACAATCGTGTACAACCACCTTTCATACCCACAGGAGCTATAGTAAATGCTTAAAATAATAATTAAGTTTATTGCCTTTTCTAATTTTTGCTTCTTGCTGATGATAATTCTTAATCGTTCTTAAAGAAACTGAGTACCATCCACATGTCCTTGTTGTGTATTTTAGATCCGCTTCCTTCAGCTCTCTGAACATCTTTGCCAGATAACGGTATTAAAAGGCCTTTTCCAGTTCTACACAGGCAATATAAGTTTGTTTATTTTTCTGTATTTGCTTTTCGATGTGAAGCCGCAAAGCTAGAATCACCTCTTTTGTTCTTAATTTTCTTATGAATCCAAACCGATCATCCGTGAGAACATTAAAAGTGCTACAACAGCACCTTTCCACGAGTTTGGACGGTATGTTACGTATTCGTGGGTTCTCCGTTTAACGTACGTCGAGAATTACTGTCTATAATAGCTGCAGCTTATTCATTGACAAGATACTACAGAGTATTGGAGAAAGATTTGTCCAATTAGCAAATTAATAAAATCAGTCTACCATTTGCACTTCCCTATAACCAAGGGAATGTAAAGAAAAAAGAAAGACAAGAAAAACGACAAAATATACCGCGTGGACTGACAGCCCATTTCAAGAGATTCACACCGAGTCGGAAGAAAGTTTGAACATGTTGGAACCATGCTTAAGTTTTAATAAAGCCACCATTCGCGCAGCTGGTCGCCTTTTTTAGTTACACTTATAACCGTTGCTATGGCACAGCAATGTTTAAAATGTAGACTAAAATATTTGTCCGATTCTCAAGACCATGTTGTCCTTAAAAATGAAGACTGATATTTGCGGTGAGTTCTATCTTAATCATCGGAACTAAAGGTTTTAGACTGGTGCCAGCTATATATTGCCGGTTCCTGTAGTTGCTGGTAGAGGTAACTTTGGCGGAGCTAGTAGCTTGTTCGCTCACTGAACATAAAATGTGCGTCTATCACAGGCGGCGAAACATAGCAACAACAGGCATTTTACGTTCTCTGCTTCAACGAGTACAGTTCATTTGCAACTTTGCGGCATGATCTTGGTTGAGATTATGGCACTCCACATCCTACAGCACAAAGCATTAGACGGCGGCTCCTCCAGGCTTATGACAGTAGTTTTTTATGTAATGAAAATTCACATGTTCCTGTGTGCCACTCGTTCACGAAGAGTTCACACATAAGACTTTTGAATTCAGCCCACAGAAATCTACTCGTTATATGCTCACCGGACAGAAAGTTAGTCTCCTACACTCAAATCATTACAAGCAGCATTTTAAATAGCTGACGCATACGGCCTGTAAATCAGGGTGTGAATTGAGCCATCAATGTGTTTCTATTCAGCAAAGTGTATGATTCGAACCAGCAGAGTGTTCATCATATCAGAAAGGCACTACGGTTCGGGACAAAGAGCTTCGCTACGTAGAAACGAGATGTCACATTAATTCAGTGGGTCAACACTTGTTTGTGGACTGACACTAGACATAAACGCGGACTGCCAATGGAATTTTGAAGTTTTCTTTCCGATGTCTGGACTCTTAACTTTATCAATCTGGAATAATTGTACGCTACTTCTACAACGCCCGAAGTTGAGTAAACAATTTTTCAATGTTACTAAAATTATAGTATCTTTCTGTTAAAATGTACCTGTGTACACCTCACCAATAACATACTCGCAAGAACACCATGCCTAGTTTGGAAGCGTTTATGACAGTTTCGTCCTATACGGAGACCATTCATTATCAAATAGATCAGCAGGGCTTCTGCAATGTTATTTGGATTGAACGGGGAAAACCGTGTAGACTGGAAGATGAGGTTTTGGACTGAGGAGGGAGACACTATAGGGTAGTGCGTGCGGTTGTGTGAAGCCAGTATGCCAGGGTGGCGGAGAGGTCACCTCAACTGCCTAGTGGGCTGGAGACCGCACTTCGAATTTCGGCCTTGGTGTAAACTTTCATATGATGCTTCATTCAGCAGATAAACACTGAAGAATCAAAGAAACTGGCACAGCTGCCTAATTTCGTGTAGGGCCCCCTCGAGAACGCAAGAGTGCCGTAACACGACATTGAATGCACTCGACTAGTGTCTGAAGTAGTACTGCACCGCTGACACCATGCACCCAGCAGGGCATTCCCTAAACCAGTCTGAGTACGAGGAAGTGGAGATCTCTTCTGAACAGCACGCTGCAGGCATTCCACATATGCTCAATCATGTTAATGTCTCGGGAGTTTGTTTGGTCACCATCGGAGGTGTTTGAAGTCAGAAGAGTGTTCCTGAAGCCACTCTGTAGCAATTCCGGACGTGTTGGATGTCGCAATGTCCAGTTGGAATTGCCCCAATCCGTCGGAATGCTCAATGGACATGAATGGATGCAGATAATCAGCCAGGTTACAAACAAATATCTGGCGCAGGCATTAGATTTGTTACTGCTGCTACAATGGAAGGTTGTCAATATTTGAGTTTGAACGTGGTGTTATAGTCTGCGCACGAGAGATAGGACACAGCGTCATGGAGGTAGTGAGGAGTGGGGATTTTTCCGCGCGACCATTTTACGAGTGCATTTTGAATATCGGGAATCCGGTAGAACATGAAATCTCCGACGTTCGCTTCGGCCGGTAAAAGATCCTGCAAGAACGGGACCAACTACGACTGAAGAGAATCACGTAATGTGACAGAAGTTCAACCCTTCCGCAATAGAACCTCCACCAGCTTTAACCGTCCCCTGCTGACATGCAGGGTCCATGGATTTATGGTGTTGTCTCTATACCCGTAAACGTCTATACGCTCGATACAGTTGGAGACGAGACTCGTCAGATCATGCAACATGTTTCCAGTCAACAGTCTAATGTCGGTGTTGAAAGGGCCAGTCGAGGCGTAAAGCTTTGTGTCATGCAGTCAGCAAAGGAACACGAGTGGACCTGCGGCTCCGAAAGGAAATCAAATGTTCAAATGTTTGTATACCTATTGGACCAAACTCTTACGGTCATCAGTCCCTAGACTTACAAACTACTTAAACTGACATTAAGGACAACACACACACACACACACACACACACACACACACACACACACACACACACGTCCGAGGAAGGACTCGAATTTCCGGCGGAACGGCCTCCAAGTCAGTAGCATGACGCCGTAGACCACGCGCGGCGTCTCCGAAAGCCCATATCCATGATATTTCGTTGAATGGTTGGCACGCAGATACTTGCTGATGGCCCAGCATTGAAACCCGCAGCATTTTGCGGAAGGGTTGAACTTCTGTCACATTACGTGATTCTTTTCAGTCGTAGTTGGTCCCGTTCTTGCAGGATCTTTTTCCGGCAGAAGCGAACGTCGGAGATTTCATGTTCTACCGGATTCCCGATATTCAAAATGCACTCGTAAAATGGTCGCGCGGAAAAATCCCCACTCCTCACTACCTCCATGACGCTGTGTCCTATCTCTCGCGCGCAGACTATAACACCACGTTCAAACTCAAATATTGACAACCTTCCATTGTAGCAGCAGTAACAAATCTAATGCCTGCGCCAGATATTTGTTGTGTTATATAGGCGTTGCCGACCTCTGAGTGCTTACACATCTGTGTATGTATACATAGCCTACACCAGTTTATTTGGTTCTTCTGTGAATATTTTTGTATTGATCGCTGTTTAAGCGAGATTTCGCTTCTCCCGAAGATGGTGTTCTAAAAATGTCTTCTTCGGTAAATTTCGGACTGAAAATTGTTGACGCGCGGGGATGGCCGTGCATTCTGGGACGCCCGCAGGAGGTTAGAGTCCTCCCACGGGCATGAGAGTGTGTTGTCCTTAGCGTACGATATTTTATTGACTCTCAGTAGTTGTTTGTAAGTCTAGGGACCGATTTCCTTCTCATATTGGTCCTTTAGGGTTACAAACATTTGAACTAAATCTGTCACTCTACTGTAGCTGAATCATGGTGTTGAAGCAAATTCATCTATCAGTTTAATCTCGCTGTTTTTGGCTCCTAAAAAAGAGCACAAGGCATCCTTATTCTGATGCAATACTGGGAGATGTACAATATGTTGTAATTGCGCTTGCTTGCAGTAATGTTGGTGACCGGCACGCCGATACCGCTTTATCAACCGTGATCAACAGCCTGATAAAAGGAGATAAACTCAGAACTCCGATGAAACAGTTCACAGATATCACAAAACGTCATTGGAGTCCGGTGTGCATACCGGCTTCAGTTCAGGTGATTTCACGCGTGGAACGATGCACATCAGGCTCACTGACTGGAAGAGGGCCAAATCGCCAGACCTAGCACAGCATCTGTAAAGTAGATATCAAGGAGAAGGAGGTCGAGGAAGGGCAAAAGAAGAACTGGACAGGGGTCTAGAATATTGGGAAGTCGGATGGCATATTTTAGCATCGAGCAGAACCGTGAGGTTGCCTCCCATGTTCAGATGCGTGGATTTATATTTCCTATATTGCTATATACCAGTGCCTTGCAGCGGAAGTTACAGTAGTGCCTTTGCATTCCATCGATGCTTAGGGTTCTGCATCTCACGATGTGCAGTGTCCCTGTTTAACGATATAACCAACGTTAATGTTCTTCAGACTTGCATGCAAGCGGACACTGCGGCTACTACAATTGTCAAGGATATAGGAAATGTGTTCGCAATTGCGAATTTCAATCAGTATTTGTTGTACAGTTTATCTGCTGACATATAAAACCTCGTGCCGCACCGGGATTTAAAACCGAACTATTCTCTTTCCGTGAGCGGTCGCTATCCGTGCATGCCTGTATGTCCGTCCCAAACTTCCATATGCCACACATTGTCTACTACCCAGTAGTACTCGTACATTCCATTATGTAATTCTCGCACAGGGAACGCAAGCCTGTCTGAAGCACAGGGGCATCGCTTACGTCATTAAACACAGATGTTGCTCATCGTATTTAAACCAAAGCAAGGCATGCGACGTTTGAAATAGTCTTACCCTGTGCGGTAAATGCGTAAAGAAATGTACAGGCATTAGTGGATAGTAGACAGAGTGTGCCATATAGAAGTTCGGCACGGTCCGGCAGACGTGCAGGATAGCGTAATGCTTAATGCGAAGAGCTGGAATTCCGAGTTCGAATTCCGGGGCGGCACACATTTTCGTATGTCACCAATACGTTTACAGATGATTCTGATTCACATTAACAGTTGCAACTATATTTGCTGCATTCTGTAACTGTTCAAATGTCTGTAAATCTAAGGGAACTAACTACGTGGGTCATCAGCCCCTCGGTTTACAAACTACTTAAAGTAACTAACGCTAAGGACAACACAAACACCCATGCCCGAGAGAGGACTCCAATCTCCAACGGCGAGCAATTGGGCGCTCCATAGCATGGCGACTTAGAACGCTCGGCCACTCCACCGCTGCTGCATACCTCATTTGGTAAAATGAGAGTACTTAAAGGATCATTTGGCAATAGATTGACTTTTTCTCGGCAAGTTGTCAAATGTAAATAAACCCTAGCGAAAGAAAGCAAAGCTGTTTGATAAATAAATAATCAACAGCCGGCCGCGGTGGCCGAGGAGACTGAGGCGCTCCAGTCACGGTCTGCACGGCCACTACGGTCGGGGGTTCGAATCCCCCCTCGGGCATGGATATTTGTGCCGTCCTAGTTTGTAAGTAGTTCATAAGTAGTTTGTAAGTTTAGGGACTGATGACCCCGTAGTTAAGTCCCATAAGCTTTACAAACATTTGAACATTGAATTAATCAACAAAGCGAAACAAGTAAAATCGGATATCCTAGGCAAGAAAATTCAATGTTAATTTTTGTTCAATAAAGAACATTGTGGTGGTTTATAAGTTCCTTATGTCAGAGATGCATTACATCGGCAACGCTGACCTGGTGCAGACGTCGCTGGCGCTTTCTTTTATCTTTGATTTTATCGACGTTGTAGTTGTGGAAGGAAATTAACACGACCGCGATGTATTGCTGCCAATGAATAGAGTTCTAGTCATACCAACAAGTTAAGAACGACCCAGCCTATGCTATTATGCTATTGCTGCGGCGAAAATGGCCACACGGTCTGGAGCGTCATGTTACGGATTGCGCGGCAGCTCGAGTCGGAGGTTCGAATCCTCCCTCGGGTATGGGCGTGTATGTTGTCCTTAACGTAAGCCATGGCGTCTGCTTTCGATGCCCCACCACCCTTCATATCCATCATTCTTTAATGACTCCCTCGATAGCCATTACGGGCTGTCCTCAACTGCCCTGCTCCCTCCTGGAGTCCGCTTTCGTCGCTTGCTTCAGCAGCTCGATTTTACCCTCCCTTCCACATTTCAAATAGGTGAGAGCCCAGTGCCAACATGGCTTCAGGTTCAAGTTCGCGTTCAACTCGAACTCACCTCACTCCCAAAGGAGAGCACTTCGGGTGCTGTTTACTGCTCGAGGTTTCTTGAACTTCGTGCACGACTCGAATATTCCGTCTTCATATATATGGATGGCTCTAAGACCACTGATGGTGTCGGATGTACTTTTGTCGTCGGGGATGACGGTTTTCAGTACAGGCTTAATGACCACTGCTCTAATTTCACAGCTGAGCTTTTTGCCTTCTATCAGGCTGTACTATACATCCGCCGACACCGTTCTCCTTCCTATGTCATCTGCTCTGACTCCCTCAGCGCCATCCAGAGTCTGAGAGACCCCTTTTCGGCCCATCCTGTGTGCACCGGATCAACCGCTCCCTTCAGTTATTAGCTTCTGACGGCCCTCGCGTTCACCTCCTGTGGGTACCTGGCCACGCAGGCGTGCCTGGCAACGAGGCTGCTGATGCCGCGGCCAAGGGTGCAACTCTCCTCCTCGGACAGCTAAGTACTGTGTCCCATCGCATGATATTCGAGGGGCTCTTTCCCGTCGCCTTATATCGTCGTGGCATAATGTGTGGTCCTCGCTTACTAATAATAAGCTTCGAACCATTAAACCGCTCCCGGTGGCTTGGAGGACCTTCTCACGCCGCTCGCGACGAGAAGAGGTCATCTTAGCCCGGTTGCGAATCCGACATTGTCGGTTCAGCCACCGCCACTTGCTAACTGGTGACCCCGCACTGTTGTGTTCCTGTGGTCACCCACCGACGATGCGCCATGTTTTATTGTCTTGTTCAAATTTTACTCCTGTTCGGATTGCACTGAATCTACCGGATACACTGGAAGACATTTTAGTTGATGACGCACGAGCTGTTGCTCGAGTATTGAATTTTATCAACGTGACCAAATTGTCAAAGGACATTTAACTCTTCCTTTTGTTGCATTTTATCCTATGTTTTAGCTGTTTTCATAAAGGCTTATTATCCTTGGGTATATCTTAGTTTTGTCGGCCGTGGTGGCCGAACGGTCTGCGACGCGCCAGTCACGTTCTGCACGGCCACTACGATAGGGGATTCGAATACCCCCTCGGGCATGGATATTTGTACCGTCCTTAGTATTAGCTAGTTCATAAGTAGTTTGTAAGTTTAGGGACTGATAACTACGGGGTCAAGTCCCATAAGCTCTACAAACATTTAACTTTTTTATATCTCAGTATCTCAGTTTTGATTCGGGCGCTAATGACCTCAGCAGAAGTTCGCACTAAAAAAAAAGCAAACAAAAAAAAAAATAATTAACGTAAGATAGCTTAAGTAGTGTTTAAGTATAGGAATCGATGAGAGTGGTTGTTTGGTTCCTTAGGATTACCGACATTTTTGGTCCAGCAATTGTGCTACAGTAGACTTGTCTGCTCATACTGATTCGCAATTCTTTCTGTATTAACAAAGAGGTGTTAAAATGATTAAAAGTTCATTATTTTTTTTATTTCGATATTGTGTTTGCTCTTCTTTCTAAAAAAAAAAAAAAATCGCGAAGTTTAACAATGTACTGAGTGTATCATAAGTGCCTGCGAATGATCAGTGTATACGATGCATTTATGCATTGATGCACAGAAGGTAGTTCGCTCTTCATATTGACGAGTTAATTTCTTTCTGTTGGCTTGACGTGATTGCCACTCACATTTTCTTTATATCACATCCCTCACTTTTGTCTCACTCTCTTTCCTCGTCTCTTAATTCATCTAGAGCTCAATTTATGCTCCGTAACTCAGTTTGCGGTGTGTGGCAGAGTATATTTTGGTTACCACATTTAATGTCCTGCTTTCCTGTTCCATTTTCAAATGGAACAAGAGTCAGTACGACTGATACAAAGAGTTCGTATTTCTCTGATTTTCCAGGCACAATCATTTCAGGATAGAATATGGAAGGAATATGTTGCCTGTATTGTTAAAACACGTCCTCGTAATTTTAAAACTCAAGGCCCATTACAGAAATAAAAGTGACGAGCAGTAAGTAAGCTGTTAAAATAAGGTTTTCAATCACTTTGCTACGCTGGTCACCTCTTCCATAATGTCGTCACGGGATCACGTTGGTGCTCAATTCGTGCACATTTTATACACTCTGTTGAAACCCTACTAGAGTTCATGTCACGTACCCTGACGACTTCATTTTATGGAGTCGAATAAACACCAGTAATCGACAGTTGCGTATGCTTATTTGTATTAACTGAAGTGCATCACAGATTCACGTATAGGGTAAGGTGGTACAATTTCGATCATTTCGAATAAATGTTGTTATAACTGGAAATAAATTGAGAAAAGGAATAATTTTAACTATGGCACTTGTTCTTGGATGTTTAATGAATATATAAATATGAATATAAATATTATACAGTTACAAATGTTGGTATAAACACAAAAAAAAGGTTACGGAATTGAGAAAAATCGATCGAAAATGTACCACACTAGGTACAATTGTGATCACTTCTTCGTACAATTTTGATTACGGGCATCGTCCACATAAAAATCACTTTTTTTGTCAAGCACCAACGCATACTTCGTGGTACCAAACATAGCATTTTTGGCAGCGAATCCAGTCACCCTTAACTAGATGATTTATAAGAGCGCGTTAGACTAAGTAGCTTCACTTACCTCTTTAAAGGGAAAAATTTATATCTCCTTACCGCAAAGCGGTGTATTCTTGGAAAAGACAGGAGGCGGTGTAGAAACCTGCTACTCTACATCGCGACACAACGAGACACTACGAGACAGAAAAATGGCGCGAAAACTTACGTTGATCGGAATTGTAGCTATATCGAAATTGTACCTTACCCTACTGAAGATATAACTACTCGTCACTTTCTGGTACCTCTCAGAATGAGGTCCTATATAGATGTAGGAGGGAACGATATTCATCAAGTCCCAGAAGCGTCAAGACAATGCGTTTTTAGTCTTTTTCAGGTATTCGAGAAGAAAAACACACTCGTAGGCCCATCACGATAATGTCCTTTTGGCTGCTGTGTGAAGTCTGAAATGGGGTTGCCCTTCGGTTGGTGCGAAACTTTCCCGTTTGGGAGCTTCTACAAAGTATCATTATAAATAGAAATTTATACACTCTGAGACTGTTTATCGTCTCGATAACGTCAGAGACACTAATGATAAAGGTGAAGCATTGAATTAAAATTTGTGATGCGGCAGTCTAAGCACGATTTCCCTGAGGTTAAAGGCAGGAATGTTCCGATCTGTCCATTGCCGAGGTGCTATTCCGCTGCATGGAGAGCCTTGGCAGATGTGGCAATGTTTCATAGGAACACAGAAGCTGAATTAAAGTTTGTGAGTTGGACGGAAATCGTGCTTAGAGTATTCCGAAGCACATTAGTCGCTAGTGATGCGGTGGTCTAGCGGTAAGACGTCTCCCTACCAAGTACGGAGGTCCGGGTTCGATTCCCGGCGCATTCCAAATTTTAAACCAATGCTTCGCCTTTATCATTAATGTCTTCTACAAAGTCATCGTTGTCATCATAGTTGGTTATTGTAGTTTATTAATAAGAGTATCGATAACGGTGCCCTTATAGGTTACGTTTCATTTCAGGAGTGCGGGAAACAGATAAGAATCGAAGGGGCTAGGCTTACTAGCGATAACTAATCGTAATTGAATAACAGATATGCAGTCACTGACACCGCGGCTCCTGAGTCATCTGGCAAAATAAACTGTAGCATTCATCGACCTCTAATGGATAAATTATCTGCATTACATTCTTTAGTGTTACGTCTCGAGATGGCGAACCAGTGAGCTTGTCAAACTTGTTAATCACTCCGAAATATTTCATGGAACATAAATTTCTCTTGGCGCTGTCGTTCCTATGCAGACCGGTTCGCCCGCCAGAATGCATATTTGTTTCCGTTTGTCAGAATTATGGAAATTCTGACACCCCGCATGGAAATTCTGACACTCCGCATAGAGCTTAGTGTGGTCTCCAAAACTTACAGAGCCGCGTGGGAATGGCCGTGCGTTCTGAAGCGTTATGTTGGGGTGCGAACGGCCGATTCCGACGGAGTTTCGTGTCCTTCCTCGGGCATGGGTGTTTGTGTAGTACGTAAGATACGTTATTTCAAGTAGTTTGTAAGTCTAGGGACCGATGACCAGAGTAGTTTGGTCCCTTACGTCTACAAACATTTGAACATTTTGAAGAATTACTTTGCCTTCAACCACGCAGTTCGAGTTTAGGTGACCACATCAAATTTGAGCTAATGATGTGTCACTTCTCCATTCACTGTGAATACTGAGATGACGTCCTATAGATTATTAAAGTCTTCCAATCCGCGTGTCAACAGGTTGTCATAGTCAACCATTCTTTAGTTCAGAGTGTGGAAGACAGTCTCTGCTCAGACTGTTGTCCATCTACAAGAAATAACTATCCCGGTAGACCAAAGAAGCTGTTGTGTTAATATATTATTTAATACTACAGGCCTGTGTCGGCGCGATAGCATTGGGTACCAGAATAATTTAACGATGTCCGTAAACGACGTAGTGGGTGTTTCGGTAAGAGGGTTCCAAAATTTAAGAGGACATAGAGGATACTACACTGAACAATTTGAGGTAGGGGACCTGCGGTCGGAGAAGCCGGCGAATGGAGATATGGAGGTAAACTTGACTTCCACTTTGTATCACAATACGCTATGTCAGTTACAAACGTCTACACTTCGGACCGGAATGGCTACCACCACATAGGCTGCAGCCATAACAAAGCCACTAATGGCATGGCTGAGGCCCAGACCGCTTTTCCAAAACCACTGTCTCAAGTCCTGATCCACGGCACGAGAAGCCGTTACGTACACGTTACTGTCTTGCGAAGAAATCACGGCCCGTAGTGACGCTCTGTAGTGAGTTTCCGTAAAAACGTTGACTTTAACAGGGCATAGAGAACGCTTCTCTGCACAATTTGTGGTACGGAGCCTGGGGACGAAGAAGTAACAAGTAACACGCTATAAAGCCCCTTCGAAATGGCTGAGCGCTCTGAGGCGCGCGGTTGCTCCCCGTCGGAGGTACGAGTTCTCCCTCTGGCTGGCGTTTGTTTGTCCCTGTGTGTGTGTGTGTGTGTGTGTGTGTGTGTGTGTGTGTGTGTATGTGTTGTCCTTAGTTTAGTTTAAGTAGTTTGTAAGCTTAGAGACTGATAATCGCAGTAGGGAAAAGTCGGATAAGATGGAAACATAAACAAAAAAATGTTTGTATAGCTTATGGGACTTAACTAAGAGGTCATCAGTCCCTAAACTTACAAACTACTTATGAACTAGCCAACACTAAGGACGGTACAAATATCCATGCCCGAGGTGGGATTCGAACCGCCGACCGTAGTGGCCGTGCAGACCGTCACTGGAGCACCTCAGTCCCCTCGGCCTCGGCGCGACATTAACGTTTATTGCACTTTTTGTGGCTCTTACGTTGAAATCAGATATTGTATTTATGGAAAAACGATTGCTTAATGTATCTCCTTTGTAATAAAGCTCTTAAATGTTTCCTAAGACTGACGATTTTTTAGCTAGACCTGTTTTTGTTAGTGAAAGTACCATTCGTCGTCTTGCCCTACAGGTAAGGTAAGATGACGGAATGAACCTTTTATTTAGAAAACAAGGCTTTTATTGATGATCATATACTTATCAAAAGAGACACAGACATAACATTTCTCCTTTGCATCCCTGTAATTTTAGCCCGTACGCTAAGCAGAGCCTACTTCATCAACATGTTTTTTTACATAGTGACCTAAAGTAGCTTCAGGGAAATTGAATTTCCTAGCGGCGCCTTTAACAAGCATACCATTTCTTACACGCTGCATTGCCCCTTTCAATGATTCCTTGCTCCATTTATGTCACCCTGTCTTCCTAATGAACTGCATAATTCGTCTTCTTAACCGCAGTCGACATTTTGGATGCACTCTTGTACCTTCACACAGCCTTACACAATAAATTCATTAAACCGTTATTAAAACATCAATAAATCCAAAAGGTTTAAGATGAATCAACTGATATTCACTACTACAAAAAAATTACTTGCACTAAAACGCAGGAAAAATTGTAACAAAAACAGCATCCACTTCCTACCCTCTGTTTTCAACAAACCTAAATGACCGAGCAGTTCTATTTCAAGAGACACGACTGCAGAGCGCCCGAAGGAAGCGGTACCATAGTGCACGTTAAACAATCTGTAGATTTATCGGAGAAATTCAAAATTCCTCCTCTTAGACTCCTCGTCAACTTACCCGACCTTCCCCTAGTTAAGTCCCACAGATTTACAAACATTTCAAAACATTTCATGCTACAAATTTACATACACTGTGTTTACTTACCTGTGCATTCTTCTTATCCAGCAGGAAAACAAGGAGGACGAAGCTAATTACTAGGATGTTTTGAGGTAGATCGCTGGATTAAAAGGGGAGGTCCTATTCCATGGCCTGCGAGGTCACCTGATCTGAATCCCCTCGATTATTTCCTATTGGGATATCTAAAGTCACTTGTGTATGAGGCCTCAGTGGATACGGAGATGGAGTAAGTTGCCAGAATCCATGCTTGTCCTGAGATTCGAAACGCATCAGGGATATTCGTCAGAATCTTGTTCGCCGATGTCGTGCTCACAATTAACTGTAACTAATGTAAATAAAAAATGTGCATATAAATGTGATTGTATTCCTATTATTTTCTAAAACTGGCTTCTCAGAACTACCTCAAATTTTTCAATGGAGCGTCTTTTATGTCCTGTTAAATTATTGCACGCTCTTGCGAAAATACCCTGTTTTGTTGTATAGCTTATGGGACTTAACTACGGGGTCATCAGTCCCTAAACTTACAAACTACTTATCAACTAGCTTATCCTAAGGACGGCACAAATATCCATGCCCGAGGGGGGATTCGAACCACCGACCGTAGTGGCTGTGCAGACCGTGACTGGCGCGCCTCAGTCCCCTCGGCCACCGCGTTCGGCGAAACACCCTATTCAGACAGAGCGGGCCCAGTTGAGTACCAATTAACGATCGTTTACTACTCGACTTTGTACATCTGAAAATAAGACTCTGTCACCCTTCAAGAGATGGCAAAATCTCTATCCGACTGAGATACACCACTATGACCGGTAGAGGTTAAAAATTCAGAGTTACACGGAGCCCGTTAGCTGTGGCATCCTTTCGAAAAATGCCCTCTACTGCGAGCGGCCAATGGAACGACTGACATTTCACGGTCTGGTCGCTACACCCAAGGTGTCCCGATCTCCATTATTGTTCGTCTCCTTTTGTTACCATATGTGGTCAAAAAGAATGTAGAGGAAGAGACTTTGATCATCATTCACCATCGGTAAATAATATTGCCGCAAATCCAGCGCAGGAAGCCAACAGTTGAGTAGAATACTGGAGACAGTATTGGATTCTGAAGAAGAAGAAATTGCTGAGTTCGAGATATACCCTTGATTGTAGATTTTAATTTGAAAGTACTGTTCTAGTACCTTCTAGGTGTATTCCTGTTAGAGCATATATACTGTGTAAACCTCCGACCGGAGTCAGTCCATTCTGTGCTCTTGTACATGTGACAAGTGCTAAAAAAACATCGCAGAGTTTAAACCAGTGTTTGTTAACCAATCAGCTACGACCTACGACAAAGAAATGTTCAAATGTTTCTAAATCTATGGGACTTAACTGCGTTGGTTGTTAGTCCCTAGGCTTACAAACTACTTAAACTAAGTTAAAGTACCCTAAAGACAACACACACACACACACACACACTCACCCATGCCCCAGGGAGGACCCGAACCTCCGATGGCGAGCATGCGCGCGATATTCAGTGAGGGGCGTTAGAACATTTTTTATTTTTTTATTTTTTTAATGGTTATTCTGTTCATTGCGGTCACTGATCCCGTTTGTTCGTTATTGTTCGTCGTATTCTTGGCTCAACGTTTTTTTTTATTACAGAGGGCATTCAGCCCACTGACCGGACACGCTGAGCCACGGCGCACGGCATACCGCTCGGTTACTCCATCGCTGCGACCTACGACACCGTTAAGTGACAATATTAGGGACAAATAAAATCACCGAACACAAATTATAAGTATCACTTAATATCATGTAATTCTGCCCTCGGACTTGATAACCGCCTGGATTTGGTTAAGAAGTGAGACCAAGAGGTTGTGCAGGTCCTTCGCATCCAGGATGACCACTTGCTGACAATTTGATCGCATAGTTCCACATAATTACAATAATGAAGATGTGGGCGTTTTACCCCTGTTGAGACACATCACATACATCGAAATAATTCCAGGGTAAACTGCCGGGTATCGGTGTCCAACGGCCACAATATTTCCGTACATACTAAGGCGCCATCTCACGGTTCGCGCTACCGCTCCTGTCGGGGGTTCCAGTCGTCCCTCTGGCGTGGGTGTGTGTGTGTTGTCCTTGGCGTAAATAGTTCGTAAGTTTAAGGACCGATGACCGAAGCAGTTTGGTTCCTTAGGCTTACAAACATTTTGAACATTTTGCCACAACACAAACGACCACGAGCCCATCATCAGGTGCGCTAATAAACTGGCAGACTAATTGGGTGGGGGGAGGGGGCAAACTGCTATCTCCTCCAGCTCTATCGGAGGTCCGTCGACCGACTCTTCTGTCCGGGGGGCACCCAGGTTCGCGTACTGGCGGCGCTTTTGCTATTCCGTTCCTCCAACTACCCCAGAAGTAACTTCGTTGTCTGGTATCTCACGCCTCTTCTTCATCAATTTAGTAGGGTTGTCCCATGTCTTTTTAAGTATGTACCTGGTATCACCATTTATCTGCGGTTCCCCTACACGAATCTCAACAGATTTCTTAATGTCGAATTCCCAGATGTTGACGAATTCTCAGAAAACACATAGTAAAGACGACCGACTGAAACACGAGCATCGCTTGGAAGTGTGAAAGATTACTTAGAGTACGGAAATCCGAGGGCTATTAAATCTCTTGCCAATCTGATGCGATATACATAGGAGAGAGAGTGAGTACATGTGATATACATAGGAGAGAGAGTGAGTACCATCTAACATCTAAAATTGGTCCCAATAATACGAACGGCAGACAAGATTGCAGCAACCGCAAAAATCGGCAGTTGTAGATCATGGCCTGTCAAAATTACACAGAATAGATGATGAACACACCACCTGACACAGTCATCCAACTTCTGGGACTGCATCATAAAAGATTTTTTTTTAGATTCTTGTAGGGGAATCGCTGATAAATTGTGGTAGTGGATACATACTTAGTAAGCCACGGGACCCCGTTATTAGATTGGTCGAAAAAAGGCATGAGATACCAGAAAACTAACTGGCTTCGGAAGTAGGTAAAAGAACAATAGAAGCAGTGCCAACACACGTACCTAGGCGCGAACGCCGGACAGAACACTCGGTCGGCGGTAGGAGTGAGGCCAGGGATGCTGGGCGAGGACCGCCGATAGAGCGGTCACTTCATCACGACACATGATGATGGCATCGCGGTCGTTTGCCCAAATATTGTGCCTATTGGCAGTTTCCCCGTGGAGATTTCGATATGAAGTAAGCCGCGAGAAGCTGAAGAGTCACATATCACACACAATTTTTATGAGGTTCTACTCGGTTATTTTACAAACTAGTTGCGCACAATGCGCTTTACTGCAGTCGTAAGAAAAAGGGGTATGAAATGCACACTCTTCGTGCAGATCTTGACTGAACGGCAACACCCGACCATTCAGGATGTTTAATAAACACGCTGGTGCTGGGTAGTGGCCACCTCAGTCAGTGAGCCCGAGTCATGATAAGAAAAACTCTTCCCAAACATCACAAACCACCTCCAGTTTGCACCTGACCGTTCTCCTATTCAGCATGAAATGCTTCATGCTGCCTTTGATAAACTCGTTGATGTGCGCCATTTGCATAAAAAGCCAAAAAATTGAATCGTCAGACCAAATTACATTCCGCCAGTCAACTAAAAAGGGATATTTGTATGTGTAAATAATCAATGGCCTTTGCCACTGTTAAGTTTACACATGTGTACGAACAGTGCCCGATTGAAACATAAATGGCTACTGCCTTATCAAAAATGTTCAAATGTTTGTAGAACTTATGGGACTTAATTACGGGGTCATCAGTCCCTAAGCTTACAAACTACTTATGAACTACCTAAGACTAAGGACGGCACAAATATCCATGCCCGAGGGGGGATTCGAACCCCCGACCGTAGTGGCCGTGGAGACCTGACTGGAGCGCCTCAGTCCCCTCGGCCACCGCGGTCGGCACTGCCTTATTCTATAGTGTTTTTCAACATGTGGGTCACGACCCCCCAAGGGGGTGGCAAAGACTTGGTCGGGAGATCGCTGTTACATGAGGAAGTAGCTGCACCTTAAACAACCAGACCAGTCAGTGCATGTCTGCATACAAGGGATTCCGTAATATAGAAATACAGGCGTGAGTGAAATTTACTTTATCTTAAAACTATGTAAATCATTGTTTAATTCCGAACTGAATAGAACGTAGAATGTTGTGTAGTAAATACAGCGTGATAAGCTCAAAGTCTGAACACTACTCAGGAATCAATCGATAGGTAAATGAACAAGATGCAATAATTAAACCTAAGAACTCCGGGAAAAAATCTACTTCATCACAAAATGTCTATACAATGGGGCCTTCCTTAATGAGGCTAATTCGCTTCTGACTCATGCTTGAAATGCGAAACACTCGTGCAAAATTTATATTTCTGACTGTAATCAAGTAAAATACACAAAACACAGTCTAACAATTACAGGAAAGTGTTATCAACAGAGAGAAAATTAAATTCGTTGTCTTAAGAGACTACAAAATAGATTTGTTGTGATAGGAAATAATGATGGGGGTAGGGTTCTCCATAATATTTATTCTTGGAAGGGGGTGACCGGAATATTTTTACTTTGACGGGGTCGCATATTCCAAAAAGTTGCAAACACTGCTCTAGACTAGAGTCTTAAAGTCAGATTTTTAAAGTAATCACATCACGCTGCTAACGAGACAACATGATACACATGGGCAAAAATTTTACTTTCTATTCGATTATTAACTCGCCATAAATTCTTCTTCATGCCATAAAATGTAAGAAATAGTAGAAAATTGTCTCATTACATAATGTTGATGAAAAATTGTAAAAAGATACAAAAGTAAAAAAAACTACAATTTTGTAAAATTTCAAAGTCGTTACAGGATATTCTTCTGAAGTAAGACAGAAAACACATTAGATTCAAAACAACTCAATCTGTTAGCTTTGAACAACCCATTCTTCTTAATCTTGACCTAAAATGTTCAAATGCTGGCCGCGTTGGCCGAGGGGATTGAGGCGCTCCAGTCACGGTCTGCACGGCCACTACGGTCGCGGGTTCGAATCCCCCCTCGGGCATGGATATTTGTGTCGTCCTTAGGATTAGCTAGTTCATAAGTAGTTTGTAAGTTTAGGGACTGATGACCCCGTAGTTAAGTCCCATAGACTTTACAAACATTTGAACATTTTTTGAAAATGTTCAAATGTTTGTAAATCTAAGGGACTTAACTACGTTGGTCATTAGTCCCTAGGCTTACAAACTAATTACACTAACTTAAAGTAACTTATGCCAAGGACAACACAAACACCGATGTCCGAGGAACGACTAGAACCTCCGACCCGCAGCTAGGCGCCTTAGTGCGCACGGCTATTCTGCTGCGACCACCTTGACCTGATCTTTTCTTCCGTATCTGTTTCTGACATGTGTGGCTTGCGACAATTGTAATAATCGTCTGCCGCGGTGGAGTAGCCGAGCGGTCTAAAGGGTCTCGCTGCGGAGCGCGCGGTTGCTCGCCGTGGAGGTTCGAGTCCTCCCCGGGGCATGTGTGTGTGTGTGTGTGTGTGTGTGTGTGTGTGTGTGTGTGTGTTGTCCTTAGGTTAGTTTACCTAGGTTTAAGTGGTTTGTAAGCTACGGACTGATGACCACGCAGTGTGGTCCGATAGATTTACAAACATTTGAACATTTTGACATAAACGTCTCTCACTGTGCGGGATTTCCATAATGAAAAATGTGAGCATTCATGGGTAGTAGTCAATGTGTGGCATATGGAGGTTTCGGTCGTTCCGAGAGGCGTGCGCAGAGAGCATAATATTTAACGCGAGCGCTCTCAAAAAGTGGAAAATACGCGTTCGAGTCCCGGTCCGATACACATTTTCATATCTCACCATTAAATTGTACAGCTGATGCCGATTCATATTCGCAATTACGTTGTTGTTGTTTGTTAGCTTAAGGGACTTAACTGCGCGGTCATCTGTCTCTAAACTTACAAACTACATATGAACTACCTTATACTAAAGACGTGGAACGGCCTCGCGCATCGGAGCATAGCGCCTCAATGCGCTTGGTCACTCCGCCGCGGCTCGCAATTACGAATACGTTTCTTGTATTTCATTTTTCATTTCACAGCTGTAGTAGCTGCAACGAATAACATTGGCATTGGTTCCGTAGATAAACATAGACATGGCGTGTCGTACTTAATAGAGATTTTGAATTAATTGCAGAAAATACAAAACTGCAGAAAATAAAGTAGGGAAAACGGAGTTCTCGAAAGGAAGTGTAAGACTTCAAAGTAGGAATGACTAAAGAAAAATACAACCCCACAGCAGAATGCTTCACTACGAGAAAGGTAGATAAGGGCTACATGAAAAAGAAACAAATGTTCAAATGTTTGGAAACCTACCTGACCAAATTGCTCAGGGCATCGGTCCCTAGACTTACAAACTATCTAAACTAACTTACGCTAAGGACAACACACACACACACACACACACACACACACACACACACACACACACACACACACACACACATGTGCTTGTGAGAGAGCACTCGAACTCGAACCTCCGACGGGAACGGTTGCGCAGTCCGTGACGTGGCTGCCATCCTTGCGCGACAAAAAAGAAATATTTGGGAAAAAATAAACGCAACTGTAAGCTTTGTGTCGTTGTCCGAGCGAGGTTGCGCAGTGGTAACAATTACTCGCATTCGAGAGGACCGTGGTTCAAATCCATCTCCGTCTATCTAGATTTAGGCTTTCCTTGATTTCCCTAAATCAATCCAAGTCATTGGTGGAATAGTTCCTTTGAAAGGGCACGGCCGAATTCCTACCCCATCCTAATGCACAAATGTTAACGCGAGCTCCGTATCTAATAACCAAGCTGTCCACAGGACGTTGAATTCTAATCTTCGTGTCGTTCAATAGCAAAACTCAAGCAAAAGATAGACCATCGCGGAGACTCTGTAAGCCAACGCAGCGTGAATAGCTGGGTGAATCAGAGTGGGAGTAGGGTCACGCCCTCAGAGTACACAGAAGTGCAGCCTTCTTATAAGAATGGCTGCAGCAGACAAATAGTTGTGGTGTATCGGGAGTTCGCCCCACTATGTTTTTGTGTGACGGTCGCTACAGTTTGAAGTGTGCCGTGGTTGAGTGGCCGAGCGTTCTAAGGTTCATTGCTGCACAGCGCGCAGTTGCTCGCCGTCGGAGGTTCGAGTCCTCCCTCGGGCATAGGTGTTTGTATTGTTCTTAGCATAAGTTACTTTAAGTTAGTTTAAGTAGTTTGATAGCCTAGGGGCTGTTGAGCAACGTAGTTAAGGCCCTTAGATTTACAGACATTTGATTTGAGTTTGAAGTGTTACTAATCAGTTGCCGTCATCGAGTCAGCTTCAGAGTATTAAACTTGTATCCATTCTGGAAGTGTGGAACCTGCGACTGTGTTGATTAAAGAAATCAGAAAATAACAGCAACCAGTCACCTTTCGTAAGTATTTATTGCCACAACCGGTTTCGAACTGCCTGGCAGTTCATCATCAGGCGGTGTACATGCTTTAGATGTTGCTTACAACATTGTGGAACACGTTTGGCTGTGGTGAGATAGAAAATTATTATGTGTGAGCTTTGTCATTGGCACTAAATTTCAATATTTGTAAGTTTAAATTGTATTCGAAACTGCTACTTGTGAAATGTGAACCAACTGTAAGTAGCTGTTTGGAATACAATTTAAACTTACAAATATTGAAATTTAGTGCCAATGACACAGCTCACACATAATAATTTTCTATCTCACCACAGCCAAACGTGTTCCACAATGTTGTAAGCAACATCTAAAGCATGTACACCGCCTGATGATGAACTGCCAGGCAGTTCGAAACCGGTTGTGGTAATAAATGCATACGAAAGGTGACTGGTTGCTGTTATTTTCTGATTTCTTTAGCTTCAGAGTATTGCTGTCAAACTGGTTGGTTGGTTGGTTGGTTCATGGAATGAAGGAAATAAACAGGCTGTCAAACTGATCAGTCGCGTAGCTTCTTCTTGTGCACCGAACACACAGTGCTACGTCTATATTTACTATTATATCAATATGTTTTTTAAAGAATATGACTGTAAATGGATTCTACAGATGAACCCAAAGGCTCCAAAACTGTATGGCTTACCCAAACTCCACAAACCAGAAGTGCCGATCCTTCCAGTGGTGTCCGCAATACAAGCACCAGTGCACAATATTGCCAGAAGAATCAACACCAACATCATGCAAAACCTCAACTTCAAAGGACAACATAGTATTAAGAACAATTTAGATTTAGTGATTAGGTTAAAAGATGTTCGGATTCCAACCAAATGCCAAATTAGTTTCCTTTGATATACAGAGCCTGTTCTCAAACATTCCTGTGAAATACTGTATAGATGTGTTGTCATATTCATTGGTTGTACAAAATGTTAGTCATGAGGAACACCTGAGCATAATCAACATAGTAGAATGTTGTCTCAATCAAAATTATTTCTGCTTTCAAGGGAAGTATTACAAACAAGCTGATGGCTGGGCAATAGCCTCTCCATTGTCCCCCTTCCTGGCAGAAATGTTCATGGATAAGTGGGAGACAGAATGTCTCAAAAGTGAACCACGGGCACAGCATGCAGTACACTGATTTAGATATGTTGATATCCTTTGCCTGTGGAAAGGTTCCACTAGACAACTCCAGAAATTCTTGGAAAATATGAACCAGTGGCATTCAAACATTAAGGTTAGCATGGAGTTAGGAGGCCCCACCATTAATTTTCTTGACATCAGCATACAAATAGAAAATAGAAGCCATAAATTTAAGATATACAGGAAAGAGACCTTTACTGACACCTTTATCCCTGCTTCCTCTCAACACCCAAAGTCTTACAAACATGCAGCATTCCACCATATGATAAACCGACTTCTGTCCATTCTCATGACCCAATAAGACCATGACCAAGACCTAGACACAATAAAAACCATAGCAACAAATAATTACTTCCATTCCTCCATAATTGACAAATTCTTGACAATAAAAAGAAGAAACAAGCAAGATTCCTACTCTAACCACTAAGTTCCACTGAAAAATCAAAAATAAAACGGTGTAGGTTCCCTTTCATAGGTAAAATTTCCAATATGATATGTATCATTTTGAAAGCAAAGGAATTTTCAGTATTTTTCTATGTCTTACATACTTTAGGTAAAAGTATCTTCAAAGAACAAACAGCCAGCCATTATGAACAGTAGTGTAGATAAAATCAGTTGTAAAGAGTACCACTCCTGTTATATAGGACTGATAGGTCGGTCAATTTTTACTAGACTCAGGGAACACCACAGGAGCTGGAGATTAAGAAAGCCAGATTCTGCCTTTGCCCAACACTGCTTAGAGCAAGAGCACAAATACGCCATAGATGTAGAAGTCTTACATGTAGAAGGTAAAGGTGCAAAACTGACCCAACTAGAAATTTTGGAAATTAAAAAACATTTTTGATACAGAATAAACAAACAGAATTCAATTACTCACTTCTTTTAGATTATGAGTCGCTTCCACATAGTAGATAATAACAATATTAGTAACCTGAGGCGGTCATCTGCAAGAGCAAGGTCATGCACAATAAACTGTTCAATTTTTTTTAGATAAAATTATGATTAGCTATTTCAGTGAGAGATAAAATTATTAAATTCAATGCTAGTACAATAAATATTTACATAAAGTTATTCTAATAATGTAATGCAAATGTAATAGTACCTAAACTGCAATGTAAATAGTATTTTCTTCCAGTGTTAAAGTCGATAAACAGAGAATTGCAGTAACGTAATGGTATGTCTTTACTGGTGTAACAACTTTGAAATCATTAAAGTACTTGAAAATGGGCTCATAACCCGAACACTAGGTCGTACAAATAAAGTTTTATGAAAAAGGCAATAACAAGTGTTCAATTATTTAGATAAAATTTTATTTTACAGACTGCATTTTAAAACTGCGAATAGCTGCTTGTCTTATGAAGAGGTATCGTCGTTTCCACCAAATCTACAATCAATTTCATTCTTTTTACCCGCAACGTTGATCACTGCAAAGCAGAAGTGTTTTGTTAGCGAGTACGGCAACGTGCTACACAGTCTTACACAATCCTGTTCATTACGTAAATCTTGTACAGTTACGTAACTGTTTTGAAATGTAAAACAATCTTCTTCGCTGCCTTACCATGCGCCCGAGAATTCTTGAATGCTGAATATGTGGCTGATTTATTACTCGAATTCTGCATATCATCAGGCGCCACGCGAGAGATACAATCGTCTGCAACAGCGCGCTTCACTCTAAGCATAATCACCGGTCAAAGCGAACGTATTAGGCACAAGGAGAAGTCATAACTCTTCCTGTTGTCTTTACTTCGGTTGTTCACTGGGAGCATAAATATCTAAACAGGCGGAGAAATTATTCCAATGAGCCACATTAAAATTATTGGCTCTCCCTACAGCGAGCGAATACAACGAATACAGTCCAGATCGCATGTAAAACGACTAATAAAAGCACATCATTATGGAGAAATCTGGGAACTCTGTAAGGGGATTTTTGCGTAGTGTAAACTGTTACAGCAGATATTGATCTCGTAATAATAATAATAATAATAATAATAATAATATGGTTTTCTGTTCCGCAGGACCTAATTGAGGAGTAAGGATCATGGAACAAGTCAATACATGGAGTTTAACGCAAGAATGGTAATAGAAAAACTTAAGTAGTCCTATGCACACGACAATCTTAAGACTAAGTGAAAAGGATCAATAAAGGAAAAAATGGAATTAGCTTAATTGTTTAATTTTTTCTAGGAGTTCCTCGGCAGAGTAAATGGAGTGAGCCATGAGGTAACTCTTCAATTTAGATTTGAAAGCGCGTGGGTTAGTACTAAGATTCTTGAGTTTTGTGGCAGCTTATTGAAAATGGATGCTGCAGAATACTGCACACCTTTCTGCACAAGTGTCAAGGTGGTGAGATGCAAATGTAGATTCGACTTCTGTCTAGTATTCACCGAGTGAAAGCTACTAACTCGTGAGAATAAGTTCATATTATTAACAACAAACTATATTAAAGAAAATACGTATTGTGACGCCAGTGTCAGAATTCTAAGATTACTGAAAAGGGGTCGACATGGCGTTCGTGAACTTACACCACATTTTGCTCCAACCACCCGTTTCTGAGCCAAAAGTATCCTTTTCTATCAGTCGAATTACCCCAAAAAATAACGCCGTGCGTCATAAGTGAATGAAAGCGTAGTAGACTACTTTTCGTGTTGAAAAATCACTTATTTCAGATATTGTTCTAATGGTAAATCAAGCAGAATTTAGTTTTTGAACAAGATTCTGAACGCGGGCTTTTCACGACAGCTTACTGTCTATCTGAACATCTAGAAATTTGAACTGTTCAGTCTCAGTTGTCATATGCCCATTATGTGTGATCAAAAGTCAGCTTTCGTTAAATTATGTGTTAGAAATTGTAAAAACTGAGTTTTACTGTTATTTAATATCAATTTGCTTTCTACAAGCCATGAAATCATGTAAAGTTTTCTCGTATGAGTTTGTAGCCCTCCTTTCACAAGGAAGGAAGCTAGTAAGGCAGGAAGAAAGAAACATAAAGGTTTAATAGCGCATCGACGAAGTCGTCATTAGAGACGGAGAACAAGCTAGGGTCAGTTTTACTTCAGAATTGGGAACGAAAGCGGCCGTACCCTCTGGTATTTTTTCTGGAGTTATTCGGGGAAATCACGAAAAACTCAACTCTGGATGGTCGGATGCGAGTTTGAACCGGTGTCCTCCAGAATGTTGATCCCGCGTGCTGACCAGCGTGCCATCTCAGTAGATGCACCCCTTTCACAACAAATTTGTTGTCAATAAATAATGATCTTATGGCATGACACAACAGCTTCTTCAAACTGAATTGTTCTTGCTGTGTTTTTGCACTCATCTCTTTCTGTGACTGTCCTCTTCCCGGAGCTAAAGATAACACTATAGCAGATGGATACTGCAAGTTTCAACCTGTTGGTCACTACAACCAGTACAAAAGACAGCAGCTTAGCGATCTCCTCGACTGAGATCCTGTGGGAGAAAACAGAGTGCGTCTCATTACATAATGAATAGCTACAAGGATCAAGCTTTCACTTCCTGCCAGCGAACTAAGGAATGGGCAGCGTCCTTCTAGGCTGTTGATTAGTGGACGAAAGTTGTGTGACTTTTTTAGTGAGTTCAGGCAAAGACGGAGAATCACTGTCTCACAGTCATTATAGATGAAGCTGTGTTGGAGAATCGGTGGGGGACACTGTAATACTCTACCTTAACATGCGACACACTATCCGAATAGAAAAACCGAATTTCGTAAACAGTTTTTCACCGTCGGAGGTTCAAGTCCTGCCTTGTTTGTGTGTGTCTGTGTGTGTGTTGTTGTTGTTGTTGACCTTAGGTCAGTTTAAATTAGTTTAAATGTTTTGTTAGCCTAGGGACTGATAACCAAAGATTTACAAACATTAAGGCCAGAAGCAGATGTTATCTTTAGTCAAATATGGCGTCTGGAAAACAGATGCTTCAGTAACTGATTTAGTCAGCACAATCGTTGTTTATCTTTACTTAAGTAGACAGATTCATGCGCCTTCTGATATTTATATGTACTTAGACACTGCAACAATGCCAGTCTGTCCATACCAGCCAACAATTCTTCACAGGAAGACGCAATCTGACAAGCCAAGAACGTTTTGAAGACACTTGCTTTAACACGGGCACGAAAATCAATTGTGGAAGTTGAAAACCGTTTTACAGAAGCAGATTTGCGAATTCGATTGTGGAGTGTTTGCATGGTCAGCCAAAATCGGAATTGGAAAATCTGTTAAATACGAAATCCGGTTTTGGTAGCCCATGTGGAATATAAGTGCGCGACATATTGAGAATTTGGTTCTCAGGGGAAACGTGTCCTCCGCGGTGGAATGGCTGAGTGCTGTAAGTCGCCTCGCTGCAGAGCGCGCAGTTGCTAAAAAAATAAAAAATAAAATGTTTCTTAAGTTTAAGGGACCTAACTACGGAGTCATCAGTCCCTAAACGTACAGATTACTTATGAACTACCTTATACTAAAGACGACACAAACATCCATGCCCGAGGGGGTGTTCGAACCCCCGACGGGGAACGGCCTCTCGCATCGGAACATAGCGCCTCAATTCGCTCGCCCTCTCCGCCACGGCCGCAGTTGCTCTCCACGGAGGTTCGACTCCTCCCTCGGGCATATGTCTGTGTGTGTGTTGTCCTTAAGTTAGTTTAAATAGTTTGTAAGGCTAGTTAAATCCTATAGACAGACCTGTGTTTTTCAACCTTGTCGAACTTGCGACCCCCTCCCAAGTAAAATCATTCTGGTAACCCCCTTCCAAATGAAAATATTCTGGCGACCCCCCCCCCCCCAATCTCGTCCTTACGCACCTTAACAAAACTAAGTTATCTCAAAGGAAACAAATATAATCTTCTTTCTTTTGCTTCAGAAAAACGAAGTTTTTTGTTGTTGTTTTTTTTTCGAAATGGAACAAATATCCTGTTTCTCATTTCAGGCAAGACTCAGAACCGAATTATGCTCGTTAAGAAAGGTCCCACTGTGCAATCAATTAGTAAAGAAGTAGATATTTATTTTCGAATTTTTCATAATTACTTATTCTATCAAGTTCTTTTACCTACCGATTGACTCATGAAAACAATTTTCAGACTTCATGCTTATTTAGAATTAACACATTTTATTATAAAACAATCTTTGATCTATTCAATTCATAATGAACGTTACACGAGGAACTCCGTAATTTCAACATTACATATATAACACTTAGGCATACTGACCTCCTAGTTATATTATGGTGCAAGTAATTCGTCCTGTGATGCCGCCTCCCCCCCCCCCTCCCCCCTCGAACTAGTTGTTGCGAACTCCCTGGGGGTCACGGCCCACAGGTTGAAAAACACTGCGGTATAGATTGACAAACATTTGAGCATTTTGAAACGTGTCCGGATGGCGGAGACGATTACTCCAACTATTCGCGAGATAGCGCGGAGAATCCTGGTAAGAATATCCGCTAAGCACAAATGTTCAATCTCGCCACTGAATTTAATTCAACAACCATTAACAGCCAATAAATCTGTATTGTTCTATTACACGAGTATTTTGGTGAGGGATTTTTTACTTTTCTTTTTTCCAGCCGTTGAGTATTTAAAGAATTGCTTTGAACCACGTGGTATTTAGTAATCCGTTATTCTTGAACGGGTAGTTTTACTCAGACGATCTCCAACGGACCGAAGGTGATTCATTAAAGCAAAACGCATTCCTTATTAACAAATGGCTAGGTGTCCAGAGTAAACTTCATTATCTAATATATCTAATGAAAATAAATCCATTCTTCTACTTCCTTTCCAACGCTTTTGTCGCTCGCGCGGGGGCATGTGATTACACCACTAATTTGACATGGTTAATATAGGATGAAAAGGTTAGCATATGATAAAGTATCATGGAGAGCTGCATCAAACCAGTCTCTGGGAAACAATGCAAGGGGTGCCGGATGCCCCGTGCCACCGTCACCGCCAAATTCTCCCCCGCCAACCCCCTCCCACCACACTCTAATCATGGAGAAGATTTGTGTGCCCCAAATGTCTGCATACCGTGTTACACACGTGAAAGTTTTTCTAAATCACGCCAAACGAGGCTTGGACAGTCTCGGCCTTGTTCTCTCGTAAGCAGTCGCTTCGGCGCGACTTCTCGTGTTGCAGTGCGATACAACTCTGTTTCTTGTGGCTTATGGTGCGATATTTTTCCAGATTTCTAGCAGTGTAATGCCGATTACAACTGTTCAGGAGCTCTGCAAAGTATTTCCTCGAGAAGATAAAAAAGTCAAATGTTTGTATATCTATCGGACTCGACTGCTTGGTCATTAGTCCATAGCTTACAAACAACTTAAACTAAGGTAAACTAACCTAATGAGAACAAAAACACCCATGCCCGAGGGAGGATTCAAACCCCCGACGGCGAACGGGCGCGCGCACTGCAGCACTCCGCCCCAGCGCTTTTTTTTTCTTTTTCCTCCAATTGTTTGAACAATGTAGTTAAATCCTCGTTAGACATCTTCATGATCTGCGCGCTCACGGCTAATCTGTCACGGCCCTCGAGAAGAGTTTCTACGTATTCATAATGAGACTGAAAAAGTTATATCCATGTTTGGCCCAACTTATAGGTATGTGAAAGATTTTTTCAATAGTGGACATAAATAAGTCACGATTTCTAGGCATCCTGAATGATGACAATCTGATAAACCACAATCTGCCGACTGTTTACAACAGATAAAAATGTTCAAATGTTTGTTAAGCTTAAGGGAATTAAAAAAAGAGTATGTTTGCAAAGCTAAATTCAAATATCATATAAATTTGGTTGTTTGTTAAAATCGGTCAGAAAGAATGTTACGCATTGGGTGCATAGATATTATCACACTAGTGGAGTCGTATTCGTATCAGTACAATTTTTTTTGTTATTATTTACATTAATATTTTTGTCCGAAATGTTTGCAAAAAATTATAAAATTACATATATAAAGTGGGTCGTAAGACACATCAGTGCGATTTTTTTAAATTTTATTTTTCCTAAGGGTTCAAACTGCTGTTGTCATCGGTCCATAGACATACACGCGACTTAAATTAACTAATGCTAAGGAAAACTTACACAGCTATGCAGAGGAAGGACTCGAACCTCAGGCGAGAGCGGCTCCGCAATCGGTGACACAGCACTTCAGAATGCGTGGCCATCCCCGCGCGGCAGACGTTTGTTTGACAATATTAAATGACTCCACACCGAAACGGCCGTAACGGAAAAACTATAAAACTGTTATAGAAGCATACAAGGAAAAATAACTCAATATAAACGTTATACCACGATATACCGGGTGTCCTATTTAACCTGACAGATCGAAATAACTCTAAAACTACGCATCGCACACAAAAACGTCCCAGACAGAAAATGAATGTCTCAAAGGTGGGCATCTACCTGACGTGAAATCAGACACCATTGCCCCTTTCCTAAAAAGGGGGGGGGGGGGGGGAGAAAACATCGAAATCTTAAATTCGATCACCCATTTTTATTGCAGATTCGTATTCCTAGCAAAAAAATATGTAGGGTTTGCTCGACACTTCATTTTCCCTTATTGGTAGATGTCGCCGAATTCACAATAAATAAATAAGTAAAAATAAAGTGGTTTCCGATTATCTTAGAGAAATTACATTTTTCTCCTCTAAGGTAGTTAATATTGCAGTTCATGATGCAGTTATTGTATTTAATGGTGGCAGCTCAGAGAGGATAAGAGCCTTGTAGAGAATGGGCTTCAAGCCCGGAGTTTTCGCTCGCGACGTCTTGGTGGGGATTGACACTCAACGTATACTTGCAGCCATTAAATCCATTGAAGACCATGCAGAGAAAACTAGACAGGAAAGAAGAAGCCAGAAGAGAAGTCTTGAAGGAAATGATGACATTCATTACACATCTGGAGTATTTTGAAAGTGGGAATGGCAACGAAAAAGCATGTTTAACCTTAAAAAGCATTTTCTCAGAACTGCCCTTTTCATTATTCAGGTACATTTTTCTCCAAAGCAAGCAAAGATTTGACTGTGATTTTTGGCATGTCTTTTGCATTATATATATATATAAAAAAACATGTATACAGAGTGAATATTTAATATCATTCATGTACGTCAAGATAGAGAATAAAGAAAGTAGAATTTCTGTGTCTAGTTTTTCAATTGAAAATAATTAAACCTAAAATTTAGTTAAATAGCAATAAATTGAAATGATTCTGTGGGTTTCTTTATGTGATAGTTGAGATTATACTGTAAAAAAATTCAAGGCAATTTCGTAGAAACTGTCTTAGTAAATGGTACCTTTTTGAATCATAAACATCAAAACTACCAAAAAAATTAAAAATTACAAAACAATTTCAGTAGATGTTTTGAACTACCATCAACCATTGTACATGATTTCATTTATGTAACTCAAAAATTGTGGATTTTGTGACAGGTTTTATTTGTACTTGTTTTTCGTGTACGTCCCCCCCCCCCTTAATATTATAAACAGATCGGTCTCCATAGGCATAACATGACAGGTAACTATAACTAAGACACTTCACAGCCTTCCATCATAAATTTGCCAATTACAGCACCACCCCGCATCTATAAAGATTATAAACTGAGCACCGTTGCGTGTCTTATATGTTGAAAAAGTACATTTTACTATCCATTTAGATCGTAATGTTTGGGAAGGTGTAATAAATCATATTTAACAGATTACAGCGCGAACTACCACGAATAGACAATATTGCGTCGAACAAACCCTAGGTATATTTTGGACAGGAATCCGAATCTGCAATAAAAATAGGGCTTCCTACTTAAGATTTCAAAATTGTTCGCCCCCCCCCCCTCCTTCGTCAGGGGGCGGGTTGGTGGATTGATTTCGGATCAGATATATGTCCTTGGAGATATTCATTTTGTATCTTGGACATTTTTCGGTACGATGCATATTTGTCGAGTTACTTCGATTTTTCGGGTCAAATGGAACACCCTATATAGCATGCTGCGGGCCCTACAATGAAAATAAAGTGGACTTCCGCATAAGCAGAAGAAAGTGATAGGTGCCAAATTGACTTGTACTTGTTTTATATCATCCCAAATGTTTACGTGTTTTCTTCGGACGTGACAGTCACTTTTACTCGCTTTTAAAACAGTGAGGTGTGCAGGTGCGGTTGCAGGATTAATTAACTACAGGAAGTGCAGTGGTGAGCCGGCACAGGTGAGGCGTGGAGGCGGCAGCTGGCGGAAACCAGCTGCTGGGTCACCAACGCCGCCAGTGGCCGGCTTCTCTCCGCGTGACAAGGGGGCTTCTCCCATATCTGCCGCGGCAAATTGGAATACCAACACATCGACAGCTCGCACACCTACCTCCCTTTTCATTCGCTAAAGATGTAATAGGCGCCTAGCTGGGGATCGCGCCGCTGCTCGCCCTCAGAGGTTCGAGTACTCCCTCTGGCAAGGGTGTATTTGTTGTCCTTAGCATAAGTTAGTTTAAGTAATTTGTAGGCCTAGAGGCTGATGACCGGAGTATTAAGTCCCATAAATTTACAAGCATTTGAAGATGCAATACGAGGGTTGGAACTTAAATAGTAGCAAACTATTTATTCACAACAGATACAAAAGCGTTACATGTTTGCACCTGTTATTGTCCTTCAAAGTAGTCACCAGCGTTGTGCAGAGCCCGTTGCAAACCATGTAGGAGGCGCAGTATACCGTTAGCAGAGACTGTTCTGTTTATGGTGCGAATGGAGCGGTCTACTGCCTGTCGAATCTCTGGAACAGTTCACAAGCAAATGCTTCATCTTCGGAATCAAATCAAAGTCACAAGGACTTAGGTCCGGGGAGTATGGTGGATGGTACAGTACTTGTCATCCCATCGACCGAACAGAGCAGCCACAGCTCGCACTGTATGCGCCAGCGCATTGTCGTGCAAAATGATGGGTGGGTTGCGCAGAAAATGTTGCCGCTTCTTTCGCAAAGTTGGACGCAGGTGATGCTCCAAAAACGAACAGTAATACTGTGCATTGACGGTCTGCCGTGGAGGAACGTAATGCGTTAGGATAATGCCATCACAGTGGTACACGAGAATCATCATGTGGGGGCTTTGACGCCTCTTGAAGTCCTTGATGACACTGTCGTGCTGTACGACCTCTGGTACATTCCATCTTGATCCAACCCCGTTGTTCCTGTTTCGAAAACATAGTGATGCCGTTACATTAGACCGGTCGCTCACAAGTGACTGTGGTTCCCTTGATTGCGCGCACGCCTGTGACGTGACACGGGCGACTCCATTTGCTCGGAGGTAAGGTAGGTATGTCAATAACGTGTGCTATCAGCGAGAATAGTAGATTCCATTGCACAGTGTCTCGACAGAAGTGTTTCCACTGTTTAAGTTCCAACCCGCGTATATCATTTAGACAAATAACAGCCAACATCACAAATTTTTCGTATGAGATGACCGGTTTGAACAGCTCATACTGTTTTCACATACTAATCTCAGTATATTGATAACCAACCAAACTTAATAACATTAAACGTATGCAACTTCCTGCTACTACTCAGGTGGGTAAAAACATATATGAGAGTCAATTTTTTGACGTGACCTAAGCCCAATTAGAATAGTTGCACGATGTTGTATACTTTTCATGTTTATTAATTTCGATTAGTTTCCAGCGTGCTGAGATTAGTATATGAAGACCGGGATAATGATGACAGTATGAGCTGCTGAAACGCGTTAACTTAATAGAAAGTAATGGGCTGTAACGCCGCGGCGGAATGGCCATGTGCATTGGGGCGCCATACTGCAGTGCGCGCGGCCGTTGCCCGTCGGGGGTTCGAATCCCCCCTCGCGCATGGATGTTTGTGCCGTCTTTAGTATAAGATAGTTCATAAGTAGTTTGCAAGTTTAGGGACTGATAACCCCGCAGTTTTGTCCCATAAGCTTAACAAACATTTGAACATTTTTTTTTTTCTGTAATGGGGTTCTAGATCGGACCGCCCTCAAGTCATAATGACAATTTTTTAACAAATTATTTCACATTACAGAAATGTACTCATCTCAGTAGATATTGTCGTACTTTGTCGGTATCAACACTCCTTCACCTTCAACTTTCAGGCTAAATTTGTGATATACAATCTAGTCGGAGATTGTAATTTCATTTCTATTGACATCTGCTTTCAGCCAGCCTTCCGTTCCTTGTTCCTAGTATATGTTGGCATTGCGGTCGTTTATAAGCGAGAGCAGTTCAGAGATCTTTCCATAGACACTGCCTAGTTCGTAAGTAGTTTGTAAATTTAGGGACTGATGACCCCGTAGTTAAGTCCCATAAGCTTAACAAACATTTGAACATTTTTGAACATAGACACTTCTGCAGTTAACTATTGCTACATTATCATTTTATTTCTCAGTTCTGTTATTGTGAACGCTACAGTGTCTGGGCTCAGAATGCTCCTTTTCGGGCCTGTTGAAGAAGTATTCTAGCCTAGGCACCCACGTGTTCACGCCACATTTATTCCACTACCGTAGGAGCCGCTTCCAGCGTGTAACGCACGCCTTATCTACAGTAATCATACATTTATCCACCCGATGGCGGAAGCCGAGAAATTAACATTCAAAATCGCCACAGAATCATCTGGTACGCGAGTCCAGGTAACTTCGCAGTCACCCTCGACTTCGACTTCAATAGAGATAATGTTTTTGTAAACTGCAATGAACACACCTCTTCCCACTGTGCCTGATCTATCTTTCCGATAAGCATTCCACGTCTCGCTATATATTTCAGAGCTTCTTACGCCACGATTCATCCTGTGTGAGAGCAACTAATTTCATGCAGTGCAGTAAATTCTGCAACTTAGATACAGATACTTTGGAAATTTGCCGCTAATATTTGAACAGTTAAAAGTGTCTCGTCTGAACTTGGCATAATTCCGCTGCCTACGTGTCGACTGGAGAGTGTCCATTAGAACAGGAACTACCGCGTAGCCTAAAAGACCCTCATGTGCACTCCACAAGCACTCTGCTGTCCTTGTAGTATCTTCCTTTGTGTTGTGGCGTAAAGTCAACGCCACACGCCAGACGCACGAGAACGATCGGGAAGAAGGCAGCGGGCCGACCGCGGTGGCCGAGGGGACTAAGACGCTCCAGTCAAGGTCTGCACGGCTACTACGGTCGGGGGTTCGAATCCCCCCTCGGGCATGGATATTTGTGCCGTCCTTAGCATAAGGTAGTTCATAAGTAGTTTGTAAGTTTAGGGACTGATGACCCTGTAGTTAAGTCCCATAGACTATACAAACATTTGAACATTTTGAAGGCAGCGGATGACCTGCAGCTAATCACTAATCACACGCCGGCGCTGCGGTGGAGTAGCCGAGCGGTCTAAGGCGCCTCGCTGCGGAGCGCGTCGTTGCTCGCCGTCGGAGGTTCAAGTCTTCCGTGGAGCATGAGTGTGTGTGTTGTCCTTATATTAGTTTACCTTAAGTTAAGTAGTTTGTGAGCTACGGACTCATGACCACGCAGTTTGGTCCGATAGATTTACAAACATTTGAACTTACGCCGGCGCCGCGTCTCCTGGAAGGAGCAACGGAGAAGCGCGCCCTCTACAAGCAACTATATCTAGGCCGACATGCGTCTGGAAGGGCACATCTGTACTCGGCTCCGAAAGAGGCAGTAACTATGAGTGAGCGCAGCTGGCATCGAGGAAGAAGACGCCGCCGCGAGCACATACTTATATACATGTGGCGTCTGTTCCGGAAGAACAGACGTCACTTCTGATCCTGCAGTTGTTATTATTTAGTATTCACAGAATATATGACATCAACTGCGATTGGGCAAAGCTGAAAATGTGTACCCAGCTGGGATTCGAACCCGGGTCTCCTGCTTTCTAGGCAGTTTCGCTGACCCCTACACCACTGGGGACACAGTGATCACCGCACCTGCAAGGACTACCTAAGCACGCTTCCCGAATCCCGGCTGGGTACACATTTTCAGCTTTGCTCAATTGCAGTTGATGTCATATATTCTGTGAATACTAAATAATAACAACTGCAGGATCAGAAGTGACGTCTGTTCTTTCGGAACAGACACCACATGTATATATAGAATATGTCGGTGACGGGCAATGATCCTATCGTTAGTGGGGAGGGGTGGGCAAGTTTGAAGCCCTTACTCTTACGGGAACTACCTAGAAAGCAGGAGACCCGGGTTCGAATCTCGGCTGGGTACACATTTTCAGCTTTGCTCAATCGCAGTTGGTGTCATATATTCTGTGAATACAGACATACTTTCTAGAAGTTGAGTATTTGGTGTAAACATTAGTAAATAAAACTTGTATTACTAATCTGTATAGCTCTTTAGCTTTCCCAGCATCCCACGCGTCCTTAGCAGATCTTTTCCAGAAAGATAGGCCGGGGAGGACAAAACACATAACGACGAGGCCGACCGGGACAAAGCACTTTGTGTAGTACACCCCTGACCAATCAAGCAGAGCCCTATAGTTCTCCACGCGACAATGCAGATCCATAAATCTGCAGCCAAACCCGTTACAAAGTCAACGAAGACTCTGGTTGTATCCCCTTCACTCGGCTCCAAACCAAATGACCCTGATCATTTCTAAGAATGTTGCTGCAAATTGTGATCTCTGATGGTACTCCGCGTACGATGCGAGCAGTCCGTATCTATTCCGCCAACTAACGTTGCCCTCAGAATCCAAGCGTCAGGCGTTACTCCTAGCGACTTGTCTACAACATCTCGGATGAGCTCCCCCCCTCCCCCCTGGCAGACATACCGAACGCACATCGAAGCTCCATACGCCTGACTTTGGTGATCCTAATAACTAACATATCCCAGCCTCTGTGTGCCTGCTGGGACCCTGCTTAAACGTAAACGGACGGGACCAGACGCCCAACATTCCCATCGGCCTTCCGCCTCAAGCGACGCGAACGCGCTACAACCCTGCACTCGCCTTGGGCTGACGGCGGCGCATCTGTGTCTGGTACAAGCAAAGACGCAGCACCAGCAGAAACCGTGGCCGAAACAAGCGACACCTTAGGTGTTCCATGTGACGCGCCAGTCTCTCTGCCGTAGGGTGACCAGATTTCCAAAATAAAATGTTAATGTTTGTTCAGCTTATGCGACTTAACTGCGGGGTCATCAGTCCCTAAACTTACAAACTACTTTTGAACTACCTTATACTAAAGATGACACAAATATCCATGCTCGAGGGGGGATTCGAACCCCCGACGGGGAACGGCATCGCGCCGTGGCTCCAAACTAAAAATACGAGGCACGTACGGGTACCGATGCGTGTGACACTAAATGTTGTCTTTACCTGTAGCATTAAAACATACATAAAAACATGAACTGATGCACACACAGTATAGTGTTTCTCTCCTCACTCCCCAAACGAACGTGTCGTATATGAATTCGGTGGTTCTGCTTTTTACTTTTGCTTTTCTCGAAATTACTTATTTTAGAAATTATTACCACGACAGGAAAAGTAATTGCTTAAAGAACATTTTAAGGCAATGTGGCAAGCATCGGAATTACGGGTTTATGGGACGGGACAAACTTCATACAAGGCTTTTCAATAACTAAGACATACGAAGTGAGATGCTAATACAATAATTAACCAAACATATCTCCTCGCCGCGGTGGAGTGGCGAGCGTTCTAAGCTCCTTGCTGCGTAGCGCGCTGTTCTAGCCGTCGAAGGTTCGAGTCCTCTCTGGAGCATGCGTGCGTGTGTTGTCCTGAACTTAGTTTCAGAAGTTTGTAAGTCCATGGACTGATGACCATAGCTGTTTGGTCCAACAGGTTTACAAGGATTTGAACATTTTGAACATAACTACTCGCACAACTAAAAGCTAAATAATTTGTATTACTAATTAAAGAAATACTTTATTCCTTTATAGTTCTCACGTGCAAACAAGCAATAAAGATAGTTTTGACTACTTACGCACTTTACGTGAATTATATTTTGCAGAATAATGTGTGTATTTTCACATACTGACCACCAGATGAAGTATTGTGAAAATTAGTTCAAATGTTTGTAAATCTATCGGACCAAACTGCGTGGTCATATGTCCGTAGCTTACAAACTACTTGAAGCTAGGTAAACTAACCTAAGGACAACACACACACCCATGCCCCAGGGAGAACTCGAACCTCCACGGCGAGCAACCGCGCGCTCCGCAGCGAGACGCTTTAGACCGCTCGGCTACTCCACCGCGGCAAAATTAGTTCTTATTGTAACGACTTCCTTTATAGTTTGACAACAAACATATTGTTCTCGCAACACATAAAATATTTGTGACGGAGAACACTGTGTCCACGTCAGCATTTGCTCCAGATATCTTCAGATGCAAATAAGTTGAAAATGAGAGACCAGTTTTTACCAACTCGCCACACAGTTCTCAGTTAATAAATTTTCTCTTCTCGTGTATTGTGAAGATGAATCACTTTCGCAATAAGCTGATTTTCATATCTTACTCGCAAAATATTTTCATCAAACTCCGGTAATTTTTTAAATTCTTTAATGAACAGACTTCCATAGAAGAGGATATTTTAGCTGAGACTAGTTAAATGTGTTCAGCATATTAAATGGGTAAGCCCATTTCGTGATATAATCAATTAACATCTCGTAAAATGAATTTAAAATGTTCAAGAAATCAGACTCCCTCAGCACTCTGTCTTCTTGCAGTGAATTCATTAATCACCGAATTTGTGTAGTTGGAAGACTTGCACACGTCCTGTGAAAGCTTTACGTTCTTTTTTTTATGTAAAACGTCATAGATTGCCCAAGAATGCTTTAAACGTTACATATAGATTTTGGGCAACCTATTCTTTTTTTTTTTTTCATTAAAAAATAGATCGCCCCCTAAGGTTGAAATATTAGAAACATATGAAATAACTACGTCAAAAATCGTGCCTCATTCCCTTTGAGTTGAAGCGTATTTCCTGCACTGCCTGATTACGACTACATTTGATCTCTGTTTGGTTACGCTAACATTAGGCCCTACTTTAAAAAATTTTATTCAAAACAAATGAGACGGTTAGTAATATACGGGACAACATACGTCCCGTATTGATTTTGTCGGGACAACGTGACACTTGAGCTAAATAAGGGACGATCCCGTAAAATACGGAACGTCTGGTCTCCCTACTCTGCCGGCACCACATCCCGAGGCAGCGGCCGCAAGACAGCTGACCGTAGCCAACTGTACGTTCAACTCTTTGCGTACTGGGGCCAACTTTTCCACCATGCACACACTATATTCATCCTATTGGTACTAAGTGTAGCATAATAATTAACTGTGAAAAATGTAAAGGTAAATACTGTCTTTGCTACTGTACTGGCGTTTAATTATGGTTCGTGGTCATGTAAGAAATACTCGTCCATTCACAACATAGTCGAACGTGTCTGGGCTCATCGACATATTTTCGAAGTCCTTGGCTGGTGATGTTCGTAGTCGATGTTAGTAATTGGCGTTCGTAATTAAATTTAAGGCACAGCGCTCTTTTCGCCTTATTTCCTTAAACGGATCAAATTTTATTGCCTTACTATCTTGCTGCCAGCATTCTAAGGTTTATCGGCGCAAAATTTTAGGAACAGCTGGTCGGTTTTAGTGGCCATATTTTAGCGGGCTTTGTCGCAAGCACGCAGGACAGCCGACGATGTCGCCAACTGTCGCGTCTTGCAGCTGCCGAGGCGCGTATCCGGATGTCGCGTTCATTTCCTTACGTGGATCCCTAGGAAGCGGCCTCAGGAAAATGTTGGGCAGGTCGGGGAAAAGGCCACGATGTCTCGTCCGAGATGTGGAGGAGGCTCTGCCGGTGGCGATTCAGCGCACTGGGTGTTACCGGCTCAAATCGTGACTCGTGCCGACACCCACGATGTATGCTGGCGGAATCGGTTCGCGGGGAGGAAGCACATCTGTCAAATTGTTGCATCGCTTTCAGACCCAATCGACGTCCTCTGGTTTAGAGCCAACTAGAAAGCTTAAACCAAAGGCTCAGATGATTCTGTGGCGATTTTGAATGTTAATTTCTCGACTTCCCCTCTTGGATGAAGATATGTATGATTCCCCTTTATACTGTAAATAAGGTGTGCATTACACTAAGTTAATGGTTGGATGTTTGTACCGGCTGCCCGGGTCCACAGTCACAGTTCTAGAGCCATTCAAAGAAGGTCTGCCCTGGGTAGTGCAAAGTTACCTGGACCATCTTATATATTAGAAGAATCTACGAAAACTAAAGTCAGTCGGCCAGACCAAACTACCCTGCCGATTTGCTTTTTTTTTTTTTTTGGTAATGGAAAGGTATTCATCCAGAGATTTGTCATCAAATGTTACAATTCAAAAAACTCATCTTTTTCGTCATTCTATCCAGCATATCTTCGATTCTAATTACGGTATACACTTCGTATTAGCCTAAAAACATTCTATGGATCAAGCCCTTTCATTTGAGCCCTTAAACACATTCATTGGTTGATTTGGGAGAAAGTTATGAGTGAACAAACAAACAAACGTTATAACGTCAGTCGGCCACGCGCTCTACCCAACCGATTCCCTTTACTTTTCTGTAAATTACAACTTCTAAATCTATGATATTATTGTACATCTTTCTAACTATTAGTCTGGCCACTAAAGGTGCAAAGTATTTGCACGGGTCACCTAGCACAATATTAATTGAAGGCGACTGTAAGTTACCGAGTATCGACCGGGACGTCTACGGTTTCTTCTTATGTGGTATGGACAAGCAAGCTCGTGGACTACAATTGAACACATCTTCTGAAAACTGTCTCGAGCAGCTCATCGACAGCCCACACGAAATGGAAATATTTAGACCTTGTAGGTACAGACAGACCTAAACTTTTTCAACAATGTCATTGTGAAGACAAGGGTTAGTAACCATGACGTCAAAATAAAATGGTTACCAAAGTTAGTATATCAGTCAAAATGGCTAAGAGAGTTTTTATGCTAGAAATGACTGAAGTGCAATTGAACTTGGAAAATGAATGTACATCATTTAGTTCCGCTACAATAGTTGTAGAGGATGTATGGGCAAAATTTAAGTGCACTGTAAATCAATCGTTGGAGAAGTTTGTCCCGAAGAAATTGATTAAGAATAGAAAAGATCCACCATAGTTTAGTAGTAGTAATAATAATAATAATCGGAAAATGCTGAGAAAGCTAAAGGATCAAAGAAGAAAAAGAAAACGGAGACAGGAATGTCTAGTAGAGATCAGCGCGCCTATAAAAATATCGCTGCGTGAAGCACACAATGAATACTGCTGTCATACCTCAACCTTAGATCTCGCCGAGAACCCAAAAACATTCTGGACATATGTAAAATCTAAAAGCGAATTTAAGGCCTCTCGCCAGTCATTTACTGGTCATTCTAGGGTGTTAATAGAAGAAGGCAAAAGGAAAAACGAAGTTTTAAATTTCATGTTTAAGAAATCATTCACGTAGTAGGATCATATCAAATACTGTTGTTTCAGTACCGAATAGATTCCCGAATGCAGGACGTAGTGGTAGGTATCTCTGGTGTAGAGACACACTGGACTCGCATTCGGGAGAACGTTGGTTCAAACCCACCTCCGGCTATCCAGATATAGGATTCCCACGATATCCCTAAATCACTCCAGGCAAATGAAGGGGATGATTCCTATGAAAAGGGCACGGCTCATTTCCGTCTCCGTCGTTACCCAAAAATCCGAGCGTGAGCTCCGTCTGTAACGACCACGCTGTCGACGGGACGTTAAACACGAACATTTCTTCCTTCTTTCTGGTGCAGAGAAGGAGTTGAGAACAATAAGTCGTCAGGTCCGGCTGCAATACCACTTCGGTTTTACAAAGAGTACTCTACGGCACTGGACCCTTATTGCGCTTGGTTTTATTGCGAATCTTTACTCCAGCACGGACCCAAGTGACTGGAAAAAAGCTCAGGTGACACCTGTTTAGTAGAAAAGTAAAAGAACTGATTGCCATAATTACAGAGCAATATAATTAACATGATCCCTGTAGTATGCTTGAACATATTCTCAATTCGAATATATCACATTTCCTTGCGTCGGAAAAGCCTCTTTCTATCCACCGGCACGTCTTTGTTAAGCATTGCTCGTGTGACACTCAACTGGCTCTTTTTTCACATGATATCTTGCGGAAAACGGGCAAACTGCATATTTATCGATTTCCGAAAGTCGTTTGACGCGTTTCTGCACTGCATACTGCAGACGAAGGTGCGAGGATATAGAATAAGTTAGCAGATATGTGAGTGGTTCTAACACTTCTTAAGTAATAGAACCCAGTACGTTGTTATCGACGACGGGTGGTAATCAGAGACAAGAATAGTTATTATTTTCTATATACATAAGTGATCTGACACACAGAGTGAGTAGCAATCTGCGGCTGTTTGCTGATGATGACATGTTGTGCAGTAAGATGTCGTCATTGAATGACTGTAGAAGGACATTGACAAAATTTCCAGTCGGTGTCAGGAATGGCAACTAGCTTTGAATATAGAGAAACGTAAAGGGACGCAGATGAGTCGGAAAATAACCCGATAATGTTAGAGTTTGGCATTAGTAGTTTGCAGCTTGACAGAGTCGCGTCGATTACATATTTAGACGTAACGCTGCAGAGCGTTATGACCTTTGAAAGGCAGTCTTGGGAAAGAAGGATAGCCATCTTCGATTTATTGGGAGAATTTTGGAGTTCATCTGTAAAGAATACCGCGTGTGACGTCTTCTTGAGTAATACTCAGCTGTTTGGGATCCCCACCAGAGCGGTTTAAAGGAAAACATAAAAGCAATCCAGAGGCGTGCTGCTAGGTTTGTTACTGGTCGGTTTCATCGATGCGCGACTTTTAGACAAATGCTTCTGGAACTCAAATGGAAATCGCTGGAGGGGAGAAACACTATTGACGAAATTTAGAGGGTCCGAATTTGAATCTACAGAATTACTCTACTGCCGTCAACGTGCACTTCGCATAAAGACCTCAAAGATAAAATAAGAAAAATTTGGGCTCGTACAGGAGCATACAAGCATTCCTTTTTTCTTTGTTCTATCTGTGTGTGGAAGAAAAACTGAAATGACTGATAGTGGTACGAAGTACGCTCCGCCACGCACCTTACGGTGAATTGCGGCGTATGTGTGTAGACGCAGATGTATTGCAAAACATCGTAAGGAAAGAAATAATGCTCAAGATGTGTAAAAAGGTTAAAAAATGAATTTACTCTAAAAACGTGTGTTTTAGGCATACAAACTACTTGAACCAACTTATGCTAAGGACAACACACACACCCACACACTCATGCCCGAGGGACGACTCGAAGCTCCGACGGCAAGCAACTGAACTCTCCGCACTAAGGCGCTTTAGAGCGCTCGGCCACTACACAGCGGCCTAGTGTATCAACAGATTATCTCAGTTTCCAATGATTACTATCGTTTATGTTTGATTTAGGACTAAACAGACTCCAAATATTGAGTAGAAATGCGATGTAAAAACGTATAACTTAGTTCAAATATGTGACACATTAATTAATAAACTACATGACAAATTACATTTGTTCTCACAAGGAGTCGATATCGGTTTTTCTTATTGTTTTATATTTATAATACGTGAAATTCAGAACTCAAATAGGTATGAGCCACAGCTATTAGATGAAACTCTCAAAAATTCACGAGAAAATTCGACTATCAAGATTTTACGAGGGTGAGTCAGTAAATAAATCGCCAACTGAGGTGGACAGTCGCGCGGGAGTAGGCGAGCGGTCTGGAGCGCCACGTTACGGATCGCGCGGCCTCCCGCGTCGCAGGTTCGAATCCTCCCTCAGGCATGGATGTTTGTGTTGTCCTTATATTAGTTTAACTTAGTTTAAGTAGTTTGTACGTTTAGGGACTGATGACCAACGTAGTTTGGTGTCATAGAATTACAGACATTTGTATCTGAGGTAGACACAACAGTACTTCATGCTGTGTAGGGTTATTTCTCTCCCACTACGACACATCCGTCTTGTCTATTGCAGTAGTTTAAGGAAGGAAGGAAGCTTAGGGTTTAACGTCCCATCGACAGCTTGGTCATTAGAGACGGAGCTAACGCTCGGAGTTTGGGGTAAGGATGTGGAAGGAAATCGGCCTTGCCCTTTTGAAACGAGCCATCCCGGCATTTGCCTGGAGTGATTTAGGGAAAGCAGTTTAAGGAACCAAATAAAATCAAAGTTCAAGAGACTGACTTACAGGATGCAAACGATGGCACAAAAATTCCTAGCTCCAGGCTTTTAAAGCCTTCTCGAACTATGGGACGAGAGTTCGAATTTATTGGTGGAATCAGCTGAAAAGTGAGGCAATTTTCAGGCTTGTAAACACATTACTGGCCTGTCTATCTCAGTTTGCGACTTATTTACTGACTCAAAAAAAAAAGTTCAAATGTTTGTATAGCTTATGGGGCTTAACTACAGGGTCAACAGTCCCTAAACTTACAAACTACTTATGAACTAACTAAGACTAAGGACGTCACAAATATCCAAGCCCGAGGGGTGATTCGAACCCCCGACCGTTGTGGCCGTGCAGACCGTGACTGGAGCGCCTCAGTCCCCTCGGCCACCGCGGCCGGCACTAAGCAGAAGATCCGGGTTCTGTTCCCTGTCTGGTCCAAAACTGAATTTAACTCAAAGCCCACAGTAAGTAGCTTAAACGTCTCTGACAAGCTCGGTTGTGTGAACAGTTTTCCTCACTTCTCACTCAGTCTGTGTATTTCACAATGTACGGTCTCGCCACTCACACTCCTTTTACATACTGATTCACCCTCATATATGTAATGAAATGGCAAAAAGAAACTTCAAAGTTTTAGACGGTCGGTACCGTTTTAAATTCATAATCATAAAATCGTTGTGTCGAATCCCGCCCATTTTTATTCTATATTTTTCATTGAGTTGAATACCTACAGTTGTTAAATATAAAATTTATCAAATACACTGAAGAACCAAAGAAACTGGAACGTTAGTGTCCCTGCAAGCAGCTAGAAGTGCCGCAGCATGACGAGGTATGGACTCGACTAATGTCTGAAGTAGTGCTGGAGGGAACTGACAACATGCATGCTGCCTAACTGTCCATAAATCCGTAACAGTACGAGGGGCTGGAGATCTGCCGCGGTGGAGTAGCCTAGCTGTCTAAGGCGTCTCGCTGCGGAGCGCGCGGTTGCTCGCCGTGGAGGTTCGAGTCCTCCCTGGGGCATGGCTGTGTGTGTTTGTCCGTAGGTTAGTTTACCTAGGTTTAAGTAGTTTGTAAGCTATGGACTGATGACCACGCAGTTTGGTCCAATAGATTTACAAACATTTGAACATTTGAGCTGGAGATCTCTTCTGAACAGCACACGCCGGCCGCGGTGGCCGAGGAGACTGAGGCGCTCCAGTCACGGTCTGCACGGCCACTACGGTCGGGGGTTCGAATCCCCCCTCGGGCATGGATCTTTGTGCCGTCCTTAGTCTTAGTTAGTTCATAAGTAGTTTGTAAGTTTAGGGACTGATGACCCCGTAGTTAAGTCCCATAAGCTTAACAAACATTTGAACATTTTTGATCTGAACAGCACGTTGCAAGACAACCCAAATATCTTCAATAATGGTCACGTCTGTATTGTTTGGTGGCCAGCGGAGGTGTTTAAACTCATAAGACTGTTCCTGGAGCCACTCTGTACCAATTCTGGAAGGGTGGGGTGTCGCATTGTCCTGCTGGAATTGCCCACGTTCATCAGAATGCACAATGGACATGAATGGATGCAGGCACTATGCGTACCAACGTGCATCTGTCAGAGTCATAGCTATACGTACCACGGGTCTCACATCACTCCAACTCCACACGCCCCACACCATTAAAGAGTCTCCTCCAGCTTGAACAGTGAAAATGTTCAAATGTTTGTTAAGCTTATGGGAATTAACTGCGCGGTCATCAGTCACGAAACTGACAAACTACTTATCAACTAGAATGAAACTTTTCAGTCTGCAGCGGAGTGTGCGCTGATATGAAACTTCCGGGCAGATTAAAATTGGGTGCAGCAACCGGGACTCGAACTTGGGACCTTTGCCTTTCGCGGGCAAGCGCTCTACCGACTGAGCTATCCCGACACGACTCACGATGCCGCTTCACGACTTTACTTCCGCCAGTACCTCGCCTCCTACTTTCCAAACTTCACAGAAGCTCTCCTGCGAAACATGCAACACTAGCCCTCCTGGAAGAAATGATATGGTGGAGACATGGCTTAGCCACAGCCTAAGGGATGTTTCCAGAATGGAACTTTTCACTCCGCAGCGGAGTGTGCGCTGATATGAAACTTTCTAACAGATTAAAATTGTGTACCGGAACCAGGACCCGAACCTGGGACGTTTACCTTTCGCGAGCAAGCGCTCTACCGATTGAGCTATCCCGACACGACTCACGATTCCGCCTCACAACTTTACTTCCGCCAATACCTCGCCTCCTACTTTCCAAACTTCACAGAAGCTCTCCCATGAAACATGCAAGACTAGCCCTCCTGGAAGAAAGGATATGGTGGAGACATGGCTTACCCACAGCCTAAGGGATGTTTCCAGAATGAAACTTTTCACACCGCAGCGGAGTGTGCGCTGATATGAAACTTCCTGGCAGATTAAAATTGTGTACCGGAACCGGGACACGAACCTGGGACCGGTAGAGCGCTTGCCCGCGAAAGGCAAAGGTCCCAGGTTCGAGTCCCGGTGCGGCACACAATTTTAATCTGCCAGGAAGTTACTTATGAACTACCTTATACTAAAGACGACACAAACATCCATGCCCGAGGGGGGATTCGAACCCCAGACCGTAGTGGCCGTGCAGACTGTGAACTGGTGCGCCGCAGACCGCTCGGCCACTGCCGCCGGGCTTGAATAGTCCAGTGCTGACCTATAAGGTCTCCATTCTCGTACTCGTCCACGCGCTCAATACAATTGGAAACTACACTCGTCAGACCAGGCAAAGTGTTTCCAGTCATCAACAGTCCAAATTGGTATTGACGGGTCGAGGCGAGGCGTAAAACTTTGTGTAGTGTGATCAGCAAGGATACACTACACGTCTACATCTACATCTACATGGGATACTCTGAAAATCACATTTAAGTGCGTAGCAGAGGATTCATCGAACCACCTTTATACTATTCGTCTACCATTCCATTCTCGAATAGGACGAGGGAAGAAAGAACATCTGAATCTCTCCGTTCGAGCTCTGATTTCTCGTATTTTACTCTGATGATTATTTCTAACTGTGTAGGTGGTAGTCAACAATGTATTTTCGCATTCGGAGGAGAATGTTGGTGGCCGGCCGCGGTGGCCGAGGGGACTGCGGCGTGCCGGTCACGGTCTGCACGGCCACTACGGTCGAGCATTGATATTTATGCCGTGGTTAGTGTTAGCTAGTTCATAAGTAGTTTGTAAGCTTAGGGACTGATGACCCCGTAGTTAAGTCCCATAAGCTATGCAAACATTAGAACATTTTTTGAGAATGTTGGGGATTGGAGTTTCGTAAGTAGCCCACGCCAGCGATAAGAGCCGTTGTTGTAATGATTCCCATCCCAGATCGTGTATCATTTCCGTAACGCTGTCTCCCCTGCATCGTGACAATAAAAATCGAGCTGCCCTTCTTTAGACTCTTTCGATATCCTCCGTCAAACACACCTGATAAGGATCTGTTGCATGTTTTAAGCGTTCTGCCAATAAAACGCAGTCTCTGGTTCGCCTTTCCTACGACATTATCTACGTGTTCTTTCCAGTTTAAGTCTGAAGTAATAGTAATTCCTAGGTATTTAGTCAAGTTTAAGGCTTTCACTTTTGATTGATTTATCTTGTAAACATAGCTTAACGAATTTCCTTTCGTACTCATGTGGGCAACTTCACACTTCTCATTATTTAGAGTCAATTGCCAATTTTTACACCAAACTGATATCTTATTTAGATCGTTCTGCAGTTGGTTTTGATCTTCAGATGACTTTACTAGGCGATAAATGACGGCGTCATCCGCAAACAAGGAAAACTAGAGGATCAATAACACTACCCTGAGGAACGCCGGATAGCACCTCTGTTTTAGTCGATGCCTTACCATCGGTTACTACAAACTGTATCCTCTCTGACAGGAAATCCCCGATCGAGTCAAAAATCTGGGGCGATATTCCACATCCACGCCATTTGATTAAAATCCATTTGTCAGGTACGGTGTCAAAAGCCTTCTGGAAATCTAGAAATACGGAATCAATTTGAGATCCCTTGCCGATAGCACTCATCACTTCGTGTGAATAAAGAGCTAGTTGTGTTTTACATGAACGATATTTTCTAAATCCGTGTTGAACTTGTGTCACGAGTGAGCCTTGAATGGCTCAAAAATTTTCAAATGTTTGTACAGCTTATGGGACTTAACTACGGGGTCATCAGTCCCTAAACTTGCAAACCAACTAGGACGGCACAAATATCCATGCTTGAGGGGGGATTCGAACCCCCGACCGCAGTGGCCGTGCAGACCGTGACTGGCGCGCCTCAGTCCCCTCGGCCACCGCGGCCGGCTTGAATGGCTCGCACTCTGATACTTGTTGATGGCCCAGCATTGAAATCCGCAGTAATTTGCAAAAGGGTTGCTCTTCTGTCACGTTCAACGATTCTCTCCAGTCGTCGCTGATGCCGCTCTTGCCGTATCTCTTTCCGGTCGCGGCATGTCGGAGAATTGATGTTTTATCGGATTCCCGATACTCACGGCTCACTCTTGAAAAGGTCGTACGGGAAATCCCCACACCATCGCTACCTCGGAGATCCTGTGCAATTTCTCGTGCGACGACTATAACCCCACGTTCAAACTCACTTAAATCGTGATAACCTGTCACTGCAGCAGTAAACGGTCTAACGCTTGCGCCATACACATGTCGTCTTACATAGACGGGTCGACCGCAGCGCCATCCTCCGGATCTTTACGTATCTCTTTGATTGCATACTCATGACTACACCAATATCTGTGACTCTTTAAGGTGCTTGGTAATTGACACATATCTAATCATAATTTTGTATGAAAATTGTACGTGATTTTTGTTCTTCATTTTCAATAATTTATTAAAGGTTGTTAAACGATGAAATAACATCACAATTTTATTTATTTATTTATTTTATTTTTATTTATTTATTTTTTTTTTTTTTTTTTAATTCTGGGGAACTCTTCTCAAAGTGAACTAGGAGAGGGCCGTTGTCAATTGATGGTGAAGTGAATACTGTGAAAAACGTAATCTGCGGTTGTTCTTAAGTTGCAAATTTAATTTTCATAAAGAATGAAAATTAAGAATAAAGAGAAAACGTGCATTTTCGTAAAAAAAAATTACGATTACATTGTGTTAATTACCAAATATTCGGTTATTTTAAATTTAAATTTAATACAAAAAAAACCGTAAGAAGTCTGGCAAAATTCGAACCATCGACCCTAGTATTACCTTATTTTATTTTTCAAACCACAACGCTACCAATGTGCCTCTTATATACAATTAAAGGTCATCAAAAAACTCCAAATTCCATTCCTTGAAGTTTTTTGAGAGTTGCATCAAATGAATTCGGCTGATTACTATCTGAGTTCTGAACTTCACGTACCATGAAAATACAAATTAAAAAATAAAATACGAAAGTCCGATACCTATTTGATCTCCATGTCAGAAGTAAAAGAAGTTGAACAAGGGGGTTGATGGAATAAGACAGGTCTAATATTTAAAACATGAAAAACATTAGAAGTGAGACTAAACTGGTAAGCGAAACTGTTGTAATTACAAAAAAGCAATTTTTTTTAACACGGAAGTGAAACTATATTAACTGAAATAAAGTACAATCTAGAGGATTTGAGTATTCGGAATAACATTATTTGCAGTATCAGCAGTTAGAAGTGGCGAGCACGAAAACTGTATTTGATTATTTGATCATACAGGACTAAGTTTGGGCCAGTGTACATGGGTTTATTATTTGCCTATTTCAAGGTAGTTGCATGTATCAGGATGCACAATAACGTATTTCACGGTACGTTACAAAATCATACGACGCAAAAATAAAAAATTACTGAAATCAATTTGCAAAATAATTTTCCTGTAATTTAATATGGCCGTTTTAACATGAGTTAGACTAGTATTGTTGACAAATGTTTTGTATCCGAATATTTTATGTTAAAGTTTGCTGTGACTGTTAAGAAATATCAGGTGAAACTACCACTTACTATTACCAGTCAAAATTTGTTTCTATTTCTATTAAGCAACTTAGAAGGTTATACTGTACCACTGGTTCCTTTTTCTGTCCGAAGACTCATTTTATGCTCTCCATGTTACTAGATTCTTTACCTTTTCATCGCCGAATAAAAAGGGCACCCCACATACATTTGTAGCCCCCCCCCCCCCCCACCACTCAGTACTAAATTGACGATTCACTGATGTTTCAGAATTCGTTCTACCATTCGACCCCATCTTTTAGTCAAGATATACCAGAAACTTTTATGCCCAGTTTCTTCAGATTTCTTTTGTAGTACCACATTTCAAAAGTCTCTCTTCTTTTCTGGACTGTTTATCATCCCGTACTAGGCTACACACAGCCAAATGCTTTACGAATAGACTTTCTAACACTCAGATTAATGCTAATAGATTTCTTTTTATTAGAAATGCTTTGCTTCCTTCCCATTGCCAGTCTGCATTTTATATCTTTTCTACCCCGGCCTTTAAAAGTTATTTTATTGCCCAAATAACAAAATTCATTTACTACCTTTATTGTCTCCTTTCCTGTCTAATTATGGAACAAAAGAGGAAAAAACTGAAGCAGTTTTTTTGCCATTTCATGGCATGTCCTCAAAAATTAATGAAAATTACCAAATAACGATTCTCAAATAGTGAATCCAATGATTGTATCTTTCCCACTTACGTTTCGCCGTGAGACATGCTACTTTATTTTCCCTTTCATTAACTGTGTCTTGTCACGTTCCTCTTTTCCTCTCTCATCCACCATTTTCCTCATTCCCAGTACTGGTAACGCTAATATTCAAACCTACCTTCCCTTAAATTCTAATTATTATTGAACTTATAATTTATATATAAAAAATTTGTTTTTTCAGTATTACTGTAATGTTTAATTTCTAAATGTAGTGTTACACGTTTATTGTAGTCTATGTCGAATGTTTATAAACCTATGGGATAAAACTGCAGTAAGCCCTTAGACTTACAAACTACTTAAACTAACCTAAGGAGAACACACACATCTATGCTCGAAGGAAGACTCGAACCTCCGACCGGAGCAGCCGAGTATATGTAATGTGAAATATGTAGAATACTTGAGAGCGTCCGATGGCCCGTTTCTTACCATGTTAAATAAAGGTGAAGTTAGTGGAGACATAATGGCAGTGAAGAATACTGGACACATTGCAACAGGAGTTTCGTTCTTGAAGTGGAAGGTAGGAAGAAAATTGTAGGCTACACAGCATAAAAAAAAAAATCATCAGACAAATAGGTTTTTGATGCTGGTACGCTGCAGACAGTAATGCAAGCTGTGAGGAGGTCAAAACAGCAACAAGAAAGACCTCAGACTTTTGATTCCATTTGTACACTTCAAAACCAAAGACGTGAAGAGAGAGGCGCGTAGTATGTTAAAAATTACGTTTATGTTAGTTGACAAATTCACTACAGTCTGCAGCCAGAAAGATTTATTTATTTTTTTAATTCAGGATCGAAACTAATAAAATTTTGCATAAATACCTGTTTTTTGTTCGACTCGCCAATATATTAAGAGTTATTTAACCGATATGTCACACTGGATTCTATATACTTACTTTCATATACCGACTTTTCAATAATTGAAGAGTACAGGATTACTTTATTTCAGGGAAAAGTTACGGTTAATTCAGGTACAACGTGATTGACAACGCATGTAATGATAACGTATTTTTTTTACTCCTTTCGTGATCTCTATTGTTATTGCACGTTTGAGAGGAACGTTAAAATCAGATTCCACTTTACGGTATAGTTACAAAATAAGCACAACGAAGGCATTAAACAGTTCATAATTGTACGGAACATAACCTCACTTATTGTTCTATGTCTTAAAATGCATTAAAATATATTGATGCCGGATTAAGTAGTCTCATATCGTTTTATTTTTACTTCAGATAAACTGAAAGTTGAGTACTGATTTAGTTTTGGCGTAACTGATGTCATTCAGAGAAAAAAAAAAAGAAAGAGTTACAATAAAAGGTCAGCATAATAAAGTATTATTAGTCTGACGAAATATGAACGAAGAGAAAGGAACAGAACCGCTGAAAAGCAGTAAAGCCGACAGACACTGAATGCATCAGCTGCGGCGGTGCGTGTGACCTTAGCGTGGCCTTGAGAAGATATACGCTTCTTTCAATGAAGTACACCACGTTAACTCGTAAATAAGTTAAAGAAAAATGCGATAACACATTCGTAATAATGTGAGGTTATCAAAAACTTACTCTCAGTACTCATAAACTGGATTATTCATTTTCACGGGCTACACCACACTCAGTAACTTCTCATTCGCAATGCGTTCGTCGAACGAAGTCACTGAAGAAAGGTATACATGACTTATATTTTCACGTGAAAGTAGAGGAAAATAAGCTGTTTAAAACATATAAAATAATGTAATAAACGTAGCTTATCACAAATGGAAACTTTTAACTTTTCGACCGTGGCGTTAACTGCTCCGTTGCATGTTACTACACTAAACAAAACACAAAAGCTTGCAAAATTAATGAAATGCAACTTAAATAGCATTCTCACGTCTTCAGGAAACTGTTCTATATTTCGAGGAAACGTGCGAGGAGGGACCAGCGAGTAACAGCTGACTGCGAGCACACCCGCCGGCAGCTGCTGCATGAATGATACGTTCGGCCTGAGCTCGGCCGGCTGACGCCGAACGCTGCCGAGCGGCGCCGAGCGCCGGCGGAGGGGAATGTCCCGTTGTTGTTTCCTGGCATGCGCACAACGGGTCGGGCCCTTTCCCCGCCCCTTCCCCCCCTCTTCCCGCTATATTACACAGCTACGCGTACACATTGCGACGGGCGGCTTCCTCGCAACCACGAGATCGCACTTTGAACTTTACCGCCACGAGCGCGCATTAATACAGACAGTAAACGTCAGTGGAAGCTGTTCGAAGGTTGCGTGCGAAATGTAGCGACAGTAAGAGTTTGTGCAGCGTCTTTGACACGCGTTTAGTGATCTGACGCCTTTTTAAATGTGTGTACCGCCAGAACTCGCTCCGTACGAGCCTCGTAAGGGCGCACTTTTTTGCACGCGGCGTAGATAGCAGTGCCGAAAACCCGTCCTCCGCGCCTCCCCTGCTTCTCCTCCCGCTCCCCACCAAGCAACTCCAGCGCATTCGAGTGAGAGTCTGTGGTAGTGAGGTCAACGACTTCTCCGAACGAAACCAAACTCAAAGCATTGCACATGGTGAAGCCCGCATACGCGATCCGGGGTTCTTTAGGTGACCAAGGACACACCGGACTACAGTTATTTATGCAGAAAATTTTGTCTGTCGTAGATACATTTCGCGACGAGGTACCAAAGTGTATTCGCAATTTATTTAGCCGCGAAAAGCGAAATTTACTGTTTTTCGAAATTTTGTGTTATTTATCTTCTAACAGCGATAAAACGAAAAGACCGAGATGATGTGAGCTATTTTAAGTGACAATTAGGAGTTTTAGGTCTACGTTATCGCTTATTTGTTTCGAAACATTGTCTCATACTTGTAAATATTCATTGCGAACTTTTCGCGCTACGATTCACTGTCAGCAGTTTTCCGTTGCACTGTGTGATTTCTACTGGTGAAAACTGGAGTTGTCGTCAACTACCAGCACTGGCATCTAATTTAAAATAAGCCTGAAAGAATAATATAGCGAGTGACTGGACGTTTTTGCTGACTTGTGTGTACAGTTGAAAAAATATGAAAAACTGCTGAGAAAAACGTGTTAAGAAGACAGGAACATCGCTGAACCATGGAGTGGAGCTAAAATGTGGAGATTTTCTGGACACCTGCAAGAGTTGCCGACGCCTTTAAAAATGTGAGTCACATATTTAAATTACAGACACTTCCATTTAGATTGTTATTGTAGAAAGATTGTTGAGGGTAGCCGTTTGATTTGCAGTGATAGAAGCAAAATAACAATGGCCAAAGATAGCTTGTTGTGCAGATTTGTTGGAACTTATGCTTTGTACTTGTTACACTGTTTAGAAATTCAAATATGTAGCAAAAAACAATAATGAGCCAAGAATGTAATACGCGTTTCGCTTATAATTTTTCTGAGGTGAAGTTTACGTTTAAAATACGCAAGCCGGTTTTTTTGTACGTTTCAAGTGCACAAAAAAATTAGCAGCGATAAAAGTTTTCATAAGTAGAAAGCAATACATTATTTCTGTAAGAAAATTTTAGGGAAAACTGGGTATATTGTTGCTCAAGTATCTAAACAATCTTATATTGCCCAAAGAGTCGTTAGGCTTCCTAGTTCGAAAGGTGAGTTTCGCTAAAAGTACGCAAATAACAGTGCGGTTTTTCTTGTATCTTGTAGGTTTCAGTTGTTTCCAATTATTACAGTGTAGAAAACTTAGTCCGAAACGTATTTACACTGTCCCATTGATAAGTGCGTGGGCGATGCCAGACGTGTGCTTGCTGTTTTGTTCGTACCGGGCCCTGGGCAGCTGTTAAGCGCATCTGGGTCAAAGCGTGCGTCATCTTCTTTCGGAAACAGCACGCATGTTGAACTTTGGCGCGTGTTATGTACACGCATGAACATCTAGTAAGCATCCTCTCCTAAGATAGTACATTTCCTCTGCCTGAAAATTTATTCATTGTTGTTATATTCTACTTCTATATCGAGAACTCTGATACGGACAGCGCTTCAGATTTCGTCAGTTTCGTGCTAATTTAAGCGTCGCCGTCAGTATTTCCGTCTCTCGCAAACCGACGCCGAGGACTCCGCTAGTTTGAAGGCAGCTGGTATCAAATACGAAAGGCAGCAAGTTTGCAAGACATAGTTTGCCAGAACTCGGCCTGTGTTGGCGCACTCGTGGATAGCTACGAATACCACGCCCACTTTTCGTGCGTCAGGTGGCTTAATACGGGAAGGGTGATATCTCATGTAGCCCCTCTTATTTCAGAACTTTTGTTTACATTGCAATAAAGAAATCTTGGCCGTGTTTTCGCCACAAGTAGTAGCAAATTAATAATTTTTCCAAGCATAATTAATTTTTCCAAGCATTATTGAATGAAATTTCCAACTTCATAAAATGCAGCTTACTTCGAAATTCACGCGTTGTCTGTATTACGTGCCGGTTTGTATTTTTCTTAGAGGCAGGTATGAATAATGTAATCAGAAAACCTCAGGTATTTGTTCTCCCGCTGCATTTTTATTATTTAACACGTAGATTTCGCTCTGCAATTCTTAATTTGTATCTATTTGAATATGTATAGTTCAAAATCTACATCTTAAATAATTAAACTGTAGCGGAAGAACGAATATCTGAAGTTTTTCTGATTACATGATTCATACCTACCTTTAAAAAAACTGCGAACTAGCACGTAAAACTTATGAGACTTGATTTCGAGGGATTGATGACCGTTGAAGTTTAGTCCCTTTGAAAATACAACCAACCAACTTAAATTCGAAATAATTTGCATTGTATATGTGTTGTGTGTGTTTGTAAGCATGTAGAGGGATTATTCTGAATGCTGTATGTATATTATTCAACAGGACATTACTTTAAGTATTTTTCGCTGCATATTTGGATAAACAGCGAAATTCAAACACCGACCCGTTGTGCTTACAACCACTGAAAGACTGACACCTGCCCTTCCGACATAAAATTTACAATCGCTGAACATGTTGTTCGCAAAACACATGGTATTTTCGAATAGGGCTTTCAACATTCCCACCACTCTGCGTATCTGCTGCGCTATCGAAGACGGGTTAATGACCTCTAATCGAAGATGAACCAAACATAACAGTTCAGAGAACAATGTCGGTGTATTAAGTTGCAGAGGTGACACTTCCTTCTGTTTCGAATGGCTGCGTATGGAAACAAAACGATAAACAATATTTCCGAGACAAACCGACAGAAAAGATTTTTTTTTTTTTTTTCACACAAGCATTACTTAGAAGCACTCAAACAAAACCATTCCACTTTTCGTTGCACCCTTTCTCGACTCCAATTCCTAAAACATATCAAATTTTCTTTGCCCCAAGCGTATGAACACAGCCGTATATTCGACGGTAAAGTATTTGTAAAACAAGCTTCCTCCTTTCACATCATACAGAGATAAAGCGTTTCACAGAACATTGTTTGTATCGAGGATCTAAGAATGTATTGCGTAACTGATAGAGAGACTTGATTTCATGTGATTCCAAGTGAGAGCCCACTAGCCACAAAACCTTCAGTAAGAAATTTAACGCAATTAGCTCTATAAAGAAGGTTTTTGTGATACAAATGAGCTCTCTAATTGGAAGCTAGGTTTTAATGGCAGATGAAGGCGAAATTATTGAAAAAAATATTACTAGAAATAGCATACTCCCTGTAGGACAGAGCCGTGTATTTCTAATCAATTGTAGCCCTAAAGATACTAAAGTCTAAAATGTTATAATGTCCTCAAAAGGACAAAAGATTTAGATAAGCCGTTCTTTGTAGTTGCAATGCATTTGTATTAATTTCAGAGGTGTATAATTTTGTAACTGAATCGTTCTAAAACAACTGACATGTTTATTTTCATTAGATGCAGCTACTAGTTTATATGAGAGAACTGAGGAACGGATCATATAATGACAGTGGTGAGGCATATATTAGATTCATCTCTTACATTCCGGAAAGAAGCTGATTCCAATTCATTTTGTTTGTGCGCGGCTATTTCTGTTAGCCAAACTAATTATTTAATAGTTGAGTTCCTAGAATTACTGTCCTTAGTTTTCAAAAATTGTGAGATGCTGTGGTGACCATTATTAGAATTGTTCTTGGCAGATACACAACGAAAATTATTAGATTCTGTTTCCTTTACGCTGTTATACTTACAAGTATGTTTATATTTTCGTCCTGTGTGTTCATCCATAACTTAGCCACTATATTCAATGAGAGAAAACTGTTAATAACGAACTGATTGTATTAATATCTTGTGGTTTCTGGTACCACCCTTCGAGATTATGAACAGATATGTAAAATTGACCTGTGAAATTTCAGAAGGCAACTAGATAAGCAGGTTAGTTCACTACACAATTGAACCATGTGAGTACTTATGAATAGTTTCACGGGCTATGAGTGCAGATTCGGCACGTTTACTATTTCCAGAGCAGTCGAAGAAGCGGAAAATGGCTGCGAAAATATAATGAACACGAAACGTTCATACTATTATCATTAACATTTGGTTTCGATTTTTCATAACCAGTTGAATAGAGATTACAGGAGCTTATATTAATGTGCAATTTTTATTTTTCTAAGATTGTGCTCGTGGTACAAGGAAATCGCAAGATGGCTTAAGGAATGGCGTGGATAACTTTATGGTTAAAATAACATAATTTTCATCGCGAGACTATCGAGAAAGAACAGCACAAATACAACCACCACGCATTGTGTGTTGTCCGAAAACATCAAACACATACGGACAATCAAGAGTGCGATTTTAATGCCGAGACAGGTTTTTGCACGTGTCCCAGGATTCCTACAAATCAAAGCGAGGAGTTCATTAAAACCGACGAACTCTCGAGAAAGCTAGATACGTGCTCAGAATCACATTATCGCAGCCGTTGTGTGATGACGCACATCCTATTTCTACAGTAGTAACAGTACCTGATAGGAAAGGAGTAGCCATATGCAATCCGACACAGTAGTGTCACGTGTTAATGAATATCGCAATTCTGTTCTTTGTTACTGCCTTTTATTTATATATCAAATTACTTAGTTAATGCCGCGGTCGAGTAGCCGAGCGGTCTAAAGCGTCTCGCTGCGGAGCGCGCGGTTGCTCGCCGTGGAGGTTCGAGTCCTCCCTGGGGCATGGATATGTGTGTTGTCCGTAGGTTAGTTTATCTAGGTTTAAGTAGTTTGTAAGCTACGGACTGATGACCACGCAGTTTGGTCCGATAGATTTGCAGACATTTGATTTTGAACTTAGTTAATCCACATTTCATATCCATTCTTGTCCATTCAGATCATCATCCCTTGTGGTCTATCTCCAATGACCTCACAGTCGAGAAGAAGTTAAGCCCTAAGTCTTCTTTCTGTTTTGATAGACATGAAGGACTTTTAGCTGAGGATCTGGGTTACATACCGAACGATAAGCAATAGGATTTGACGCACTGAACTAGATTTCTGAAGAAGCGAGGTTCAATTCCCACTCCTGCCATCCATATCTATTTTTTCTTTTGTTTCTCTAAATCAGTTTTGGTAAATACTAAATTGATACCTCGAATAGCACATGGGAGCTGCACCGCAGTCTTGCCTATAGTACACGAGAAAGAATTCGAAGCTAATAACAGTAACCACATTGACAAAATATTTTCTCGTTGAAACGATTAAACACAACCATTTATAATAACCTCTTTTGCCAATTATGAACACATTCTACGTCCAGGCTTTCCCACATAGAGCAGTTCTCAGTTTTGGGTGTCTGACTTTGCCTAACCTCTTCCAATATTCTATTAAGCCAACTTATAAGTCGTTTCTTACCTCATGAAGTCCAACAGAGAATTTAAAGATTAGATCAGTTTTCACCGAAAAAATTATTTTGGAAGTGGAGCCCTACCTACACACTACTAACCATCACGACCATTTGACACCGCAAATCATTTCGCTAAGACGTTCACCAAAACTGTCCGATCCAGCAGCATGTGTCTTTTGATTGCCATGAGCATATTTACTCAGCTGCATCAGACACGGAACTGCACCTAGAAAATAGTACTGATACACACACTGGTCCTAGTTGATGATGTAGTCAGGAAGGAAGATTAGCGTTTAATCCTTTTCGACATCGTGGTCATTAAAGACGGAGGTCACTCTACGATCTTTTGGGTGAGGATGAGGAAAGAAATCGGCATTTGCCTGGAGTGATTTAGGGAAATCACGGAAAACGTAAATCTGAATGGATGGAGGTGGATATGAACCACCGTCCTTTCGAATGCGAGTACAGTGTGTTACCACAGGACCACTTCGCTCGTTCTTTCGAACCTGCTTCCTGCGGCGGAGCGGCCGAGCGCATTGAGGCGTTATGCTACGATGTGTGAGGCCGTTCTCCGTCGGGGGTTCGAATCCCTCCTCGGGCATGGATGTTTGTGCTGTCTTTAGTATAAGTTAGTTCATAAGCAGTTTGTAAGTTTAGGGGATGATGACCCCGCAGTTAAGTTCCATAAGCTTTACAAACATTTGATGGGCGCTGATGACCACGAAGTTGAGCGCCCTAAAGCTCCAATAACAACAACAAATATTTGAACCTGTATTCCCTTCTCGGTCTCCCTCTGCGATTTTTACCGCACTAACTTCCTTTCAGTGCTAAATTTACGATCCTTGATACCTCAGACTGTGTCCTACAAATCAGTCCCTTCTTTTAGTCAAGATATTCCAGAAATTTCTTTTCTCCCCAAGTCTGTTCAATACTTCGTCATTGGTTACGCATCAGTACAGGTTGAATCTAAATTCGCGCACTCGGGCTTCGCAGCGCGATTCCTCACATGCTAGTAATAAAAAGATGTTTGTCACAAAATTTCGTCTTGCGTATATTTTCGGCAGTAAATGAACGTCGAAGGTTGAGATGGGTGTGTGTCCCATACGTCAGTATGTTTCAGAATTACACTACTACACCAACAAACTTCTAGGGGATGTGGGAGGTGTCTTGAGGAACTAAGTGAACACAGAAACCCATGCCCGAAAACGCCATCCAATGACGTTACAGAGCGTCGTAGTTGCTGGAGGGGATGTCTAGCGGCAAGAGCCGGAGCCTGTAACTTGGACTCTCCGTAGCGTCTTTGAATGGCGTTTCCGGGCATGGGTTTCCATGCTCATTTTGTTCCTCAAGACACCCCCCACATCCCCTAGAAGTTTGTTGGTGTAGTAGTGTAATTCTGAAACACAATGACGTATGGGACACACACCCATCTAAATCTTCGACGTCTATTTACTGCCGGAAATATACACAGGACGAAATTTTGTAAGAGACATTTTTTTATTGCTAGCATGTGAGGAATCGCGCTGCGAAGCCTGAGTGCGCGAATTTAGATTCACCTTGTATAATCGACGAATGTAGCAAACTTCAAGTGGGAAGGTTGAGAGGAGTGGTGCTGTAGGAGTTTCTAATACCTGTGGCAAAGGTGTTTACTACACTTCTAGCTGACGCAGGATAGTTTTAAATCAAATGAACCTGTCCGATGTCGGATATTTTGCGGCATAACATCCACTGACATGATTAGTCGAACAAATGCTCAAGGCGTTAGAGACGTATTTCGAAGACTTTGTCCCGATTATGTATTCACTGCTAAAAATTTATAGATGCGAAATATTCCATGGTGATTTACTCTGACATCATGTACGTTCCATACGTCGTTGACCAGCACTGATAAATTCGCTACTTAGTAATCCGATAATACTCCTGCGATAAATATGTGGAGCCAAAGAATGCCATAAACTTTCAACAAATGATAATTTCCCGCTATCAACTTGAGTGATCCTGGCAATAAATACAACGTGTTCGTTGCTAGTTTTCGAGGACTAATTACAAGGGAATTCTTCACTAGTCACCACGAATTTCAATTATGTTGTTGCGAAAACTAACGTACTTTTGAATGATTTCTCTTCGTATACGAATACGCAGACATAATTAATATACTCCATCTTTGTTAGCGGAGATAGGCCAGTCTGCTGTCAATCGCTTAACTGTTGTTTGAGACTGATGCGTGGTAGCTCCAGGTTCATTATAAAGCCGTCTGCGTGGCGTTCTATACACATGTCCGAAAGAACAGATACCATATCACCGATTGTAAAATATGCCACCAACAGGCAACTGACAAATTTAATGCGGACGCGTTCAAACGCTCGATCCCTTGGGGTAATCCAGTCTAGACTGCGAGCAAGAGGAATCAATGGGCAGGGAGCTACAGCTGAGAATTTGGATTGGTATGGAAGCGTGTCTGGGGAGCCTGATTGGTTAAGGCGAACGCTGGCCCGAAGCGGGAAATCCGGGTTCGAATCCCAGTCCAGCACAAATTTTCAACTTCGCCGTTGAATTTATTTCAACGCTCCGAAACGGTCGAAATGTTACAATATTTCAAATTCGGTTCCTACATTGTTTGTACTGTTTATAGAATCGAATACATTTGCGGATACAAACATACGAACATTTTTTTTTTTTCAGAATTATAGTTGAGTGTTTTGTAGGCTACTTCCTTTCTTGATGGACCACACTTGCTGAGTATATTTCCAATGAATCTCGGTCTGGCATCTCCTTTACGATTAATTTTTTGTGGTCGTACCACTTTCAAGTCACTCTGTAGGCATAGTCACAGATGTTTATCAGTGCTGAGAATATGTGCTTTGTAGAACTCGAATGTATACCTAGACTGAACGATGAACATGCTGCGACGAAACAACCAAAAACGTTGAGGATTTGCGGATGGTGAACAGCGGCGTAATCAGTCAAGAAATCGCGAATCAGAGACAAGGAGTCAGGAAGCAAAGCTTGTTATTCAGTAGAAGCTAAACAGTGGAAGAAAATCAAATGTTCAAATGTTTGTAAAGGTATGGGACCTAACTGCCGTGCTCATCGGTCCCCAAACTTACATACTACCTAAACTAACTTATCCTAAGAACAACACACACACACACACACACACACACACACACACACACACACACACGACCGAGGTAGGAATCGAACCTCCGACGACGAACGGCCGTGCGCGCCGCAGCAAGGCGCCTTAGTGCGCACGGATATTCCCTCGCGGCACAGTGGAAGACGTAGGACTTACTTTAGCAACAGCTTTTATCAGAAGTGAGCGCAATATAGGTATGGATATTCGTGGCACTTGAAGACTTTTTACTTTGCAATAATAAATTCGCTGTTGCGCCATAAAAATGCACAAATTTGCCAGCACCAGTTGTCAGTCCTATGCCGTAAAAGCTCATGGACAACATTGTACTGTCGGAGCAGTGCCTTACCGTAGATTTGCCCAGGTGCTATAGACCAACAGGTCAATGTTTACAGTTAATCGCGGGAAATGTATCAGTCGGATAAGGAAGCTGGGTCTTTATTCTCCTTTTGTATGTATAAAGAAGAGTGTCCGTTTGTTTGTTTATTTATAATTCACACAAATCGATAGTTCTTATTCCGATTTTCAATAAATTTTGCACATCTGTCCTTCCAAACAAGAGGTAACTAACAGTCTACATAAGGTTTCATACGATGCATGGCGGAGGGTGCCTTACAGCAGGGATTGGAATAACGATTGACCAATAATCAGGAAAGCTGGAACACGTGTTTATGTGTTTAAGGAGAATTTTTCGCTATTCTGCGAGCCATAGTTAAATGTTTGGCAGAGGGTACCTTACAATGAACTATCGCCACGGAAGTTGGCAGACTTACTTTATTTTATTTTTTCATGCAAATGCCGGGATGGTGCCTTTCAAAAGGGTACGGCTGATTTCCTTCGCCATCTCTGACGAAGCTATCCAAGGGTGTGTCCAGTCTCTAATGACCATAATGTCTACGGGACGTTAAATGCTAATCTTCTTTTCTTGAGTAGAGAAGGGGGAGGAGGGAAGGGAGAGACCAACAAGAAGCGGACTAACAAAATAATGGAATAAATAAACACCCGGCCAACGCCGAGTTTTGACCTAGTTTTAAATAATCTGAAAAGGTGAAGCGCGAACATGCAAGTTACTGGTGATTTAACTGTAGAAACATGAATTCCTCAGAAATATATTGACGGAACCGATCTCAGAATTTGAAATATGCTAAAGCTACACTTACTACCCGAAGTATGTAAGTAAGTTTGTAACATTTGTCCCTCGAAAGAATTAGAATTGTGAACCGAAAACCACGCTGCCATTTTGTTAGAATCACTTCCGCGGTGAATCGACATTTAATGAGCCCTTTCTCCCTGTCCTGAACGTCGCAGTACACGAGACTTTTCATTTTTTTTCTTTTTTTGTTTTTTCTTTTTTTTCACAATAATTCGGTTTTACAAATCTAAAACTTTCAGCAGGATAAGCAAAATAATGAATAAGTAAATAAATAAGTACATCGACCTTGTCTTAGGCTGCTTTAACACTTCGATTTGGCATACGAACGCAATGAGCAGACAACGCACGCAGCCATATACCCAATCTAAGATCCAAATAAAAATACCATTGATGACGGACACAGCATAAAGTTGGGAGGGATTTTCTTGCTCAAGTGCCGGTCCTCCGATTTTGTCGGCAGCCTCAAGAGACGAGCAATGCAGCTCACTTTGAAGCAGCCAGACAGTCTTCATCCAGGAAAGAAACGCAGTATTTTTTGCAGTTTCTGCGGTGTTGTGTATGATATTAATAATGCTGCCTGTGTACACTTTACTCAAAACATTTGTAGCCGAGCTTAAAATGCGGCACACTTCAAACCATGTGTAATACGTTCAGTTAACTGATGACGCCTCGCCATTATCTTTGGATATTATACACCGTATCCGAACTATACAATACGAATGTGGTTTGTTACAGCATTTAGCTGGAGGTATGCCTGCGGCGTGTAGTCTCTCTATTGTATCTAAGACTCATCTGCCATATACACGTCAAGCCGCTGTCGTGTATCAGTTCATATCAGCAGCTGACTTGCAGTTATTAACCTACAGGCGTTTCGAGACAGATTTCTGGTTTTACACATCAGCAATCAGACTCAGTTCACTTAGACGATAATTCTCGGCCGCACGAGAATGGCTAAGCGGTATCAGGTGCCATGTTTCGATGTTACGGATTGCTCGGCCGCTTCCGTCGGAGGTTTGAGTCCTTCCTCCAGTGTGTGTGTGTGTGTGTGTGTGTGTGTGTGAGAGAGAGAGAGAGAGAGAGAGAGAGAGAGAGAGAGAGAGAGAGAGAGAGAGAGAGAGAGGGAGGGAGGGAGGGGGAGAGGGAGAGAGAGAGAGAGAGAGAGAGAGAGAGAGAGTATGTGTTGTCCGATGTTCTCTGCGGTTTGGTTCCTTACGTTTACAATCATTCGAACTTTTCTTTGTTTTTGACAATATTCTCGAAGTTTCTTCTGATTCTGTCCGAAGAAATTTATAAATAGCTGTAGCTACTATTTTATTGCGAATATAAAACAGTGACCTTGAATTGGTCAAATTCTGTAATATATATTTTGGAAATGTTTGGTGAAATAATAAAAATGAAGAAGTGTTGAGGCTTACGCGTTTAAGACTTTTTCATTTTTATTATTTCACCAAACATTTCCAAAATATATATTACAGAATTTGACCAATTCAAGGTCACTGTTTTATATTCGCAATAAAATAGTAGCTACAGCTATTTATAAATAAGTTTAGGGACTGATGACCCCGTAGTTAAGTCCCATAAGCTTAACAAACATTTGAACATTTTGAGAAACATTCCACAGCGATGTCCTATTCTTTCATATTGCACTAGGTGCCAACACAGACTTGGCTGAGTGTGCCACTGCTGTGTCTAACTAGGAGGGTAACCTTTTCTATGTATTTCTGAGTGCTGGATTGTAGTTCGCCACTATTTGCTTCCTTCCTATGTTGTCCTTATGATTGCCTCGGTAGTTTCAAGAACGCTTTCGTCTCCCGTAGTGTTACCACTTACTTGTACTTAAACATTTAATGATATTTACCTTCATTCTTTTCTTTTATGGGTACTGATTCTCATTGAATGTTGAGAGGAGCGATTCTGGCAAGACACTAATTTTTTTCTCTCTTTTTTCCCCGTAGTTAAGTCTCATAGACTATACAAACATTTGAACATTTTTGAACACAAATGCAATACTTAATAACCTGCAATGCATCCGCACCGAAATATAAGGATCATTTGCCCATCGCCTTATTAATTAACGGTATATATCTTCGTATATAATGCCCCGCGGAATGGCCTTGCGGTCTAAGACGCCTTGCTACGGGTTGCGCAACCGCTCCCCCGTCGGAGGTTCGGGTCCTCCATCGGGCGCCCGCCTCTGTGTGTGTGGGTGTGTGTTGTCCTTAGCATAAGTTAGTTTACGTAGTTCCTAAGTCTAGGGACCGATGACCTCAACAGTTTGGAAATGGTCAAATGTTTGTTAAGCTTATGGGACTTAACTACGGGGTCATCAGTCCCTAAACTTACAAACTACTTATCAACTACCTTATACTAAGGACGGCACAAATATCCATGCCCGAGGGGGGATTCGAACCCCCGACCGTAGTGGCCGTGCAGACCGTGACTGGAGCGCCTCAGTCCCCTCGGCCACCGCGGCCGGCAACAGTTTGGACCCATAAATTTACAAACATTTGAACTTTTTTGTATATATTTAAATCTTGTGTCACGATGTTTGTCCGCGATAAATTCCGAAACTTCACCATTGATATTAATGAAATTTTTCACAGTATGTGTGATTGGGTGCAACTTAGTTTTTATCTCTATTGATAACCTACATATTTTTATTTCAAATTAGTGTTATCTGAATTGGGTAAGTATCCAATAACTGGAGCGTTCTTTCAATCTGAAGTCTGTACTAACGGTAAAGCGAAAGGTGAAAGGTTCGAAACACGGTGGGATGACGGTCTTTTTCACCCTGCGTTTTAACGTAGCCTTCCTCTCTCAACGACGTGACGAATCGCTAGAAACGACATGCAGTTCCGATTCCACGTTAAGCTGTAGGTCCCCTTTTCCCGGCTGGATAACTGGGGGTGTCTTAGGGATACGCAAGTCGCCGAAGTGGCGTCTAATTGGAAGACTTACACCAGGACACTGAGCTACACGAAATTATAATTATTATATTGTATTCGATTTGGAACGTTCCGTTCACGTTACAGTTTATTTCACATTACACAGGTTTTCCAAATTTACATAAGGCATAACCGTGCTTGCTAAATGGTTCGTGTATTTCACTTTATTCTAATTGTGCTGTGTATTATTTTTACTAAAATGCCGCGAAAAAAAATCCAAGCTGAACAATGAGTGTAGCAAAGAGGCACGACGCAAAATAAAGAATATAAAAATTATACCAGTTGAGGACTTCGTAAATTACTTATTTATTATGAACTATACTCGAATATGAGATAAATAAAATTGAACTTTTTTTTCGATAAAACAACCAGTTTCCGCTTGGTGTGCGATATGAAATATTTATTTTTTTAAATTGACATATCGATTTAGTCCTATGATAGAACACATCAGTGCCTTAAATTTAAGTTTGTCAGACATTAAAGCAAGATAAAAAATATATACACGTCATGAGTATTAGAATTGTATAACAAATTACATACCAGAATTGGAAATCATGATGTACTCTGCATCACTGGTCCTATCCATAAAAAAATTAAAAGGTCTTTCTGACAAACGCCACAAATTTAAAATGAGGTAGCCGCTTGCATACATCTACGCAGCTTAACCTGCAGGCAGTTGGTATTGTCGTGTACACCTCCTTATACATTTAATTTTATCTCTGTTTTAAGAAATGTTCAATGTATTGAACTTTTCAAATAAAAAGAGCGCCAGGCACCAACTGCCTGCAGGTTAAGCTGCGTAGGGGTATGCAAGCAGCTACCTCATTTTAAACTTGTGACGTTTACCAGAAAGACCTTTTATTTGTTTTATGGATATACAGAGTACATCATGACTTCCAAATCTGGTATGTAATTTGTTATACAATTGCAATATTCTTGACGTGTATATATTTTTACCATGTTTTAATGTCTGACAAACTTGAATTTACACCCTTTATGTTGTTCTCTCCTAGAACAAAATCGATATGTAAATTCTGAAAAATAAATATTTCATATCGCACACCAAGCGGAAACTGCTTATTGTATTGCAATAGTGTGGTTGTGGTGGGCTGGCACAATTTCCGTTATGGAATCAAGTTACGAGAATATTATTACTATTATTATTATTATTATTATTATTATTATTATTCGTGCTCAATTTCAACTCTTCGAAACGTTTCACTAACTTCTAATTTTCGCTTAAAATCTTAATCCTGATGGTTTTTGCATCGACTAATACGTCCGTAAATTTATTATAATGAGCATTAATTAGACGGTATTAAGTGGTTTTCTACAATATTAATTCGACTTATTAAAACTGAGCCACGGCAACTTGTGGCCGGTTCTGTTGTCGGAAGGAATCGGACCGTGGGCGCCGCCAGGATTATTATTATTTTTATTTTTTTATTTTTTATTATGGGACTTAACTATGGGGTTATCAGTCCCTAAACTTACAAACTACTTATGAACTACTTACGAACTAGGACGGTACAAATATCCATGCCCGAGGGGGGATTCGAACCCCCGACCGTAGTGGCCGTGAAGACCGTGACTGGAGCGCCTCAGTCCCCTCGGCCACCGCGGCCGGCGCCACCAGGATTATTTCCATTGGTGTGCGTCTCGACTTGCAATAACGTACGTGTCATTAGGTATTGATTTCTTGCGGAGGGGGAAACGACCATATAAATATAGAGGACTTTTAGCAGACTGTGAGAAGACGTATTTTTGTTTCGTAGTAAAAGAACTGTTTAGTGGTGCGAATCAAGGTCAGTTTGGCGAGAATCTAGTGTATAATATTTTGGATCTCTGGTGACAAGATAGTGGTTGCGCGCTATATTCGAAAAGCTTAGACAAAGCTGAACAGTGTTTATGTAAAAATTTAAAAGAAGGTTGAAGACAAATGCACAGTATAGAGTATAGACTGTGGTTAAAATTAGAATAATGTAGTAGCTTTTTTACATTTTTAAAGCTGCAGACAAACCCAACTAATCTGAAAGCTATCAAGAGAGAGTAAAGCATTATATTTTACTATCAAGTATATAATATAACTATTTAAGAGTCTTGTCTTGGCGTCCGAGAAGACTTAGAAGGTACTGACAAAATATTGAAATTTTCCGTTTCCGATTATATTTCAAGTTAGAAATGACGGACAAAAGTAATGAGATGACGTAAAAGTGTAGTACAGAAACGTTTATGACCAAATAACAAAGTTGATCCTGACAGTAGTAATGAATGTAAACTTAAGCCTGTTTAACACTATTAGAGTGCTAAGGTTGGCAGTGTCAGGTTTCGAGTTCAACACATTTACCGATTTCTGTCGGCGCTTACCCATCGTGACCTTGGTTTTCCGCGGTTTCCCTAGTTCCCTCCAGGCAAAATCAGGCTTGTTTCCCTGTAAAAGGCCACAGACGCTTCCTTTCTCTCTCGTTGCCCTACTTGTACGCGTGAGTATCTGACCAAATGCGGAAGTATCCCAAACAAATAAAATAAAACACTTACCCATTAGAACTATGGCGTCGAGGTGACGCACAGAGCGTATTAACTTTTAAATTAGATATAACAGCCAAAACACGCCACCGTGTTCTCGTGAAATGCGGTCGATTAGGAGTAAACTCGAGATATTTATACCAGTGCAATCTTATAATAATCTATAGTAAGGCCTCTGTATTAAGGCACGCGGGAAAAGCACCGGCCGGCCGCGGTGGCCGAGGGGACTGAGGCGCTCCAGTCACGGTCTGCACGGCCACTACGGTCGGGAGTTCGAATCCCCCCTCGGGCATGGATATTTGTGCCGCCCGTAGTCTTAGCTAGTTCATAAATAGTTTGTAAGCTTAGGGACTGATGACCCCGTAGTTAAGTCCCTTAAGTTCTATAAACATTTGAACATTTTGAAAAGCACCGGTATTTGAATATAAATCTTTGGAACACGCTTCTATTGGCGGTTTGTGTGTTGTTCGCCTTTTTGCACATAAACTAAAGAATGAACACTTTTGGACAACAGCCTAGCCGCTTCAGGTTTCTATTTAAACAGTAATTTGCACCAAAGCTTACACCGGAATAATTATATATTACACAATAATAAAATTTTATTTCTCCATCTTTTTCTGCGTGTTTTTATCCAAGCCAGGGGGGTACAAATGCACCTCCTTGCACCCCCCTCCCGGCGCACATGAATCGGACAGCACAAACCGGGTGATCAAAAAGTCAGTATAAATTTGAAAACTTAATAAATCACGGAATAATGCAGATTGAGAGGTAAAAATTGACACACATGATTTGAATGACGCGGAGTTTTATTAGGAAAAAAAAATGTCTGAAAGATGGCGCTTCATTTGATCAGAAAAGCAATAATTAGCGTAACAAATTAAGACAAAGAAAAGACAATGTTCTTTACAGGAAATGCTCAATATGTTCACCATCATTCCTCAACAATAGCTGTAATAATAATAATTTCGTGTGGCTCATTGGCCTGTCGCAAGTCTTTCAATTGGACGCCACTTCGACGACTTGCGTGTCCCTAGCCTACCCGAGTTATCCAACTGGGGAAAGGGGACCTACAGCTTAACGTGAAATCCGAAACACGTGTCGTTTCTGGCGACTCCTCACATCGTTTAGAGGTGAAGGATGGGTTAAAGTGCAGACTGAAAAAATCCGAGGTCCGACCGGGTTTCGAATCCGCGACCCTTTGGCTTCCAGTCGAGCACGTTACCCCAAGACCACCTTTTTTTTTTTTTTTTTTTTTTTTTTTTTTTTTTGCTCTATGGGTAGTTCTTGTCCTTGCGGACGCTGATCGTGTTTGTTCGTTTTGGTTCTACATGTTCTTTGGCTCAGCTTTTTTATGGAATAATGTAGTGAACAGCACTGTAAAGCATGTCCGAAATTATGGTGAGGCATTGGCGTCGGATGTTGTCTTTCAGCATCCATAGAGATCACTTGTGACTTCACGTAACCCCAAAGCCAATAATCGCGCGGACTGAGGTCTGGCGACGTGGGAGGCAAAAAAATGTTCAAATGTTTGTTAAGCTTATGGGACTTAACTACGGGGTCATCAGTCCCTAAACTTACAAACTACTTATCAACTACCTTATACTAAGGACGGCACAAATATCCATGCCCGAGGGGGGATTCGAACCCCCGACCCTAGTGGCCGTGCAGACCGTGACTGGAGCGCCTCAGTCTCCTCGACACGTGGGAAGCCAAGCATGACGTAAGTGGCGGCTGAGCACACGATCATCACCAAACGACGCGCGAAAGAGATCTTTCACGCGTCTAGCAATACTTTTTTTTCTTTTTTTTATGTTCTAATAAAACCCCATGTCATTCCTAGCATGTTTGTCAATTTTTACCTCTCTATTTACATTATTCCGCGATTTATTACGTTTCCAAATTTATACTGCCTTTTCGATCACCCGGTATATTTGAGAATAGTGTCGAGGCAGCTTAATGCCGACGTGGTATGCGAGCACCCCGCGTGGCAACCTTGACAGTGGGCTCGCACATTTCGGCAGAACGGTGACAGCGCGGGGCCGTTGGCCTCTGCGGGTGAGTCACCGCGGCAGCGACATCTGCCGGCCGGCGCACGTGCTGCGCGCCACGCCGCTATTTAAAGTTACCGGCACCGGCCACACCGACTCGCACGCGGCGGGACGCCGCTTCGCATCCACCTCCGGCCAAACACATTCACGTGTTCCGCGACTTCCCTATATCGCTCCAGGCAAATGCCGGGATGGTTCCTTTCGAAGGGCACGTAGGGATGGCGGTTATTGCTGAAACAACCGGTTTTCGGTTATACCGGATCTTTTCATCTCCAGTTTAACCGCACTGTAAAAATTGCTCAAGATAACCGGTTCTTTAGGTAACCGGTTTTCGGTTTTTTATTGCTATTATTTCCAGTTGAGTTCGACTGAAACATATTTTTCGGCCGAAACAGAACCCGTAATCGAATTTTCGGTTCTTCTACTTTCGGCCGAAACCGAAAATTACGAAATTTAGTTAAAATTTGGGTAAATTTACGTCGTACGACAAATCACTAGTCTTTCCATATTTTGCAAGATCCCCTCCCAATACTACGCCTTCTTGAGTGTGTGTAAGCCAAGCCAGGAGTCCGTAGAAGACGATATACGAAGCATACAGATTTACTGGCCTAGTATTTCCAAATGTTCAAATGTTTGTAGAGTCTATGGGACTTAACTACGAGGTCATCAGTCCCTAAACTTACAAACTACTTATGAACTACTTACAACTAAGGACGGCACAAATATCCATGCCCGAGGGGGAATTTGAACCCCCCGACCGTAGTGTCCGTGCAGACCGCGACTGGAGCGCCTCAGTCTCCTCGGCCACCGCGGCCGACTAGTATTTCCATCCGGCAGTTATATACACAATATATAAATGTTACAGTCAGTAAAGGAACTTCAATCAGTGCTGCAGAAGTATTTCGAAAAATTAAAGTCACAGTTCCGACTAACAGTATGATTGTTGTCAACGTAGATTTACGCAAATTGAACTAGGAAAGCTGTGTACCATATGATCAAATAATGTTCATATGGATGTGTGAGTTCTTATGAGACCTAACTGCTTAGGTCATCAGTCCGTAGACTTAAATACCACTTAATGTAACTTAAACTAACTTACGCTAAGGACAACATACACACATGACCGAGGGAGGAGGGAGGACTCGAACCTCCGACTGGAGCAGCCGCGCAGTCCATAACATGGAGCCTCAGACCGCACGGCTACCTCGCGAGGCATCACATGATCAATGTTACCTAAACCCATATTCGTTATTTAAAAAGCCCCTCGCTTTCAAGGAATCACATTAATAAAACTCGTTAGCATAACAATATGATAATACATTAAAAGTTATTATTCCAAGCTTACATAATAGGTATATGAATCGAATTTACCTTCTCTTCCAAGAAAAATTTTTGGATGCTTTCTCCTTAAATGACACAGCATGTTTGTAGTACCTCCCCCCCTCCCCGTTTTCAGCTTTTTAAAGCAAATGGAGCATTGTACCTCACTGCTACCAAACTTCGTGAAGTACTTCCACACTCGGGATGGTGCCATTTAAGACACAACCGATGTCTGGCGACGACAGCAAGGAACTGCCGCATGACCAGACGGAGGCGAGTCTTGTACACTGCAGGTGCACGCGCGCCGTCGAATAGGCCACGCCACACGGCAACAGGTGCATCGATGCCTCATAGCTGCACCAGTTCTTATGCCACGCGTTTTTGACTGCCGGGATTGTTCTTAATTTATAACTTATCGCTTTTCTTCGTTACTGCGATGACCTAATATTTCACAGCAGTGGAAATTTTAGGAATAGCCCTAAATATGAATGTATACTAGTTTTAATTTTTTTAAATTATTTACAAAAAACACATTTTGAACCACTACTACACGAAGTAGTCATACCGGTTTTCTACCCGGTTCTTGGCAATAAGTAAAAAAACCGGTTACAACCGACACCAAATAAATACCGAAAAACCGGTTATTCGAAACTAAGATACCGGTATCGGTTTTAGCCGGTCGGTTTTTCCCATCCCTAAGGGCACGGCCTTTCCCATCCCCACCCAAAAATCTGAGCGTGAGCTCCGTCTCTAACGACCACGCTGTGGACGGGACGTTAAACCCTAAGCTTCCTTTCTCTCTATTTAAAGTTATGCGCCACGCCATACGTCACGCGGTAAACACTCCAAGTTTCACGGAGTTTGACGCACTCGCCGCTGGCAGTCTACACTTACTACGTCGGCAGCTCAGCTCGTCGTTTTGTGGTTGGTGTCACTTCCTCTTCATCGCCGAGGCCCGCGTTCGATTCCAGGTGTTTTTTAACACATTGTAACAGCGGATACCATGTACCATTGGAGGCCGTGGGAATAAAACGTTAAAGACTTCAAACTTAGCTGTGGTAGCAGCAACCACACGAAATTAGAACGTAATAAATTGTGCAACCAACCGGCTGCAACCGAACAAGGTTCGTTGGTTGTTAATAATAGCTGCTTATTCCCTAGAGTTAGCAGCTTTCACCCAGTTAATACTAAACAGAAATCGAATCAGCATTTGGATCACACCTCCTTGACCCTTGTGAAGGAAGGCGTGCAGTATTTTATCACAAAAAAAAGAAAAAAAAGTTCAGATGTTTGTAAGTCTATCGGACCAAACTGCGTGGTCATCAGTCCGTCGCTTACAAACTCAAACACACACAGGCATGCTCCAGGGAGGACTCGAACCTCCGACGGCGAGCAAGCGCGCGCTCCGCAGCCAGGTGCCTTAGACCGCTCAGCTACTCCACCGCGCCTATTCTATCCTATCCATTTTCAATAAGCGGCTACAAGAATTCTAAAGGCTTAGTAGTAATCCACGCTCTTTCGTAACGGAACTGAAATTTCTCTGTTTCCTTTTACTTTATTATTATTATTATCGTTAATTCCCCATTTAAGAGAGCGTTTAAACAAAATTTTCATGTCACTTTCTTGTCTCTTTCATTTCTCTTCCCAAAAACGTCTCATATATTCACTGTGTTTCTTCTTCCTCTCTTCTGTCCACTTCGCCGGCCGCGGTGGCCGAGGGGACTGAGGCGCTCCAGTCACGGTCTGCACGGCTACTACGGTCGAGGGTTCGAATCCCCCTTCGGGCATGGATATTTGTGCCGTCCTTAGTAATAGCTAGTTCATAAGTAGTTTGTAAGTTTAGGGACTGATGACCCCGTAGTTAAGTCCCATAAGCTTAACAAACATTTGAACTTTTTTTTTCTGCCCACTTCTTTCCTGGATTCTTCTTTTTGGCGTTTCTTCGAATTTCTGTTTCCTGATTTCTTCTCTGTATTTTTCTATGTTTATTATTTCTTCTGTAGAGATATTTAGTTTCTTGAGGTCTTCCATGGTTTCCTTTGCCCAGTTAGTTTTTTATCGTATTACTCATCACAATGTTAAAAATCTTCTTGATCAGACTATTTTCATTCATCCTATAAATGTGGCCATAGATCTTTGCCCTTCTTTTTCCTCCCTTGCTTTTCCATTTCCTTAATTTTCGTTCTTCCTCTGATTACTGTTGTTCCTGCGGCATACAAGGCTTCTGGTAAGGCTACTGTTTTGTAATGTCTCAATTTGGCATTAACAGAAATACTTATTTTATTGTATGTCTGTAAGCGTTTTGTAGCTTTGCAACTCTTTCTTCATCGGCTGTCGAATTTAGTCCTGTTTTCTATGTAATCTCTCCCAGGCATTTGAAACATTCTACTTGTGCTATCTCTCCATAGTTTGTTACCAATGGGTTTCTGTCTGTGTATTTCACATTATTATTATTATTATTATTATTATTATTTTCATCTTATGCTTACGCCTGTCGTGAGCATAGGATATCTATACTTTTCAGTGTACCTATTTATCTATTACTACTCCTATTACCACTATTTTGTTACAATTTAATGTACTGACTCGTTCATGAGCGTGAGGACTTGCTTCTCAATTGGGTGGTGCGGAACGTGATGTAAACACCGCATGAAGGTATCTCCATCATTTTTTTTTTTTTTTTCAAATTACGTGCAGCTCGTAAGGACATACAGTAATGAGCGACAAATCAACTATGCAATGCTAGAGCGAATACTGAGCGCTGATGCAAACGAGCTATTGTCATTCACATTCATTCATACATCATAACTTTTTTGTTAGATTAACGGCGAGTTAAATTTTGGAGGGAGGGGAGAGTAAAATTTGGGTTGTCAACCTTACCATCTCCCATTTCCTTCACCCCCAAGAAACCTACGCTGATTCCACGACTGATGTACGCCTGCGTGCGGGGACGTTGTCGCGTTGACGGCACCAGTCGACTGATCGCCAAAGTTGCGGCCGTTTCCTCCGCGCATACTCTTGCAAAAATCTTAGAAATTAAGAAATTAGAAAAGAAAATTGGGTCCAGAAGTATTATTGTCTTTCAATAGGTCCATCTCATTCGCAAAACTGTTCAAATGTTTATAAGAAGCGACCAAACTGCTAAGGTCATCGGTCCCTAGACTTATTAAATATTTACACTAATTTATTCTAAGAATAAAACACACACTCATACCCGAGGGAGGACTCGAACCTCCGAAGTGGAACGGCCGCGAAATCCGTGGCGCAGGGCGGGAGTAGCCGAGCGGTCTGGAGCGCCTCGTTACGGATCGCGCGGCCTCCAGCGTCTGAGGTTGGAATCCTTCCTCGGGCGTGGATGTTTGTGTTGTCTTTAGCATACGTTAGTTCATAAGTAGTTTGTAAGTTTGGGGACTGATGGCCCCGCAGTTAAGTCCCATAAGCTTTGTAAACATTTGAACATTTGAAATCCGTGGCAAGACGCTCAAGCCAACCTGTGTAATTACTGGCCACTTCGCGTAATTTCAACTGAAATCACTCATAACACATCGATATTAATAACAGAAAAATTGCTGGGTTTTTCAAGTCTGAATCAAATCACTAATTGATGATGGAAAACAGAATTTATTTGTGCAAAAACACGGACTTTATTTCCATAGCTTGCGGCAAAACACATAGTTTACTTCTATAGCTTAAGGAATAAAATATATTTTACTTCAGTGGCTTAAGGCAGAACACAGACGGACGAAAACAGACCGACTGACTGAGGCACTGCTTGACTTCCGTCCGCTGTACTGGCATACGTATTTATAACGTTACAGGTCGATCATGTGACTTCATCTTCAAGTTCTTAACGTTTTAGAAAAACTAACATGTCACATAACCTTAATGTTAATATTCTTTCAATATTTGATTATTAAGAATAGTATATTTTTAATAAAAACAGTCAAATACGTAATGGAATTCTAAGTTGACGATCGGTTGACATATGATCGCCAACTGTCATATTGTCCCAAGTTCTGATGTAAACATTAACAGCGTGGGCAGGCTCTGGCCCGAAATTCAAATCTTCACACAAGATTGGCATGAATCTTACGAAATCGGTAAGTAAACGTGTATCTTGTTTATAGTGTTAAATATTTAAAAAATAACAATAAAAATTGTCGGAAACATAATTATGGATGGTCACAACGCCTTAGTCCGCACGGCCATTTCCGCGCTGCCTCTCATTAGCAAACTTCTTTTACTGTCTTAGTTAATCGTACTGGAACAACGGCGAAAATTTTATCCTGGAATACTTTTATATTATGTCATTAATTTCCAGCTAGTAAAAGTGGAAAGCACAAGACCAGAAAAAAAATTACTGGAAAGTGCGGCAAGGCGAAAAAGGTATAAATGGAAACTGCAGGTCTTTTCTTCCTGTTATATAAGCTACGAGAATAGCTGCGGCATAATTTTTTAAAAGGATAACGGGTGTACTAGTGGGTGGTGTAGTTCCGCCGATCTGCGTGGAATGCTGAACACTGGCTCTTTTTGTAGTGCGGGTGATCTGCGGCTGTACAGCTGCTCTGCTGTGACGTCACCGTTCTCGAGGCCGTCGGAGGAGTATCGGAAGCGTTGTTCACCTCAGGCTTGAGTCACTTGTTCGTGCTCCAAGACAACGCAGGAGCTGCCCGCTGTCAGCTTCATTAAATACCTTTCACTTGCCTGACATCACAAAGGCTAAGGGCAACGAAGCCCAGGATGAGCTAACACTCGTATCCCCGCAACAGGAAACTGCCTCATCAGTCTGTGCGGTACAAAATATTTCTCGCTACCAACTACTTAACGTGTTTGACAATCGGGAATTGCAAATCAGCGCGTCGCGAAATTGCTGGCAGCTTGACCTTGACATTAATAAATAAATTTGATGCCGTATGGACTCGCCTCCGTAAGGCCGGTATTACACTATCAAATTATTGTACAAAAAATTAGACAAAGATATATTGGACGTAGTGTAATGGGAATGTCGTCCAATATTTCATAAAATCTAAGGCCTCGGCTTAGATTTGATCAAAGAAATCGCTCGTCTTCTGTTTCCTGCAGTGAGAAATGTGACGGCTCGGAGATAGCATTCGTATTCAACATGGCTACTGGTGGTAAGTTTGTGTAGTGTTTCCAGCAACAACAAAATTGATAGCAATGTATAAAATCAGATGCGTTGTATAACACGTGACAAGGCCAATTCACACTGTCAGTCACGTCAATTCGCTTAGCCCAATACCCTGCGGTGAAAGTGAGGTTATGAGTTACAATCCGTGATTTAAAATGTCATAATACGCTATCGGAATTCCTAAATCTTGTTTCCGGCCAAAGCAGACTTTATAATGTATGAATTTGGTCAACTTGATGTGATAAGTGCTGGGAAGTGAAACAACGTTCTAAATAAGCGAAAATAAAATATATACATACAAACACGTTAGACAATTTTGTACTGCATGGCCACTACGGTCGGGGGTTCGAATCCCCCCTCGGGCATGGATATTTGTGCCGTCCTTAGTATTAGCTAGTTCATAAATAGTTTGTAAGTTTAGAGACTGATGACCCCGTGGTTAAGTCCCATAAGCACTACAAACATTTGAACATTTGAACAATTTTGTTAGGAAATAAAATAGAGCCTGTTTACTTTAGCAGCTATGTTTCCCACCTTACATTGTTAATAACGCCATAAACAAATTAGATTTTCCTCTTCGTGAGTGCTGAAATTTTCCATTTAAAACGTTATTTAATTAAACTTGTTTTTTCAAGTTACAATCTTATTTGTATACAATATTTGCGTCAGCCTTTTCTGTTAGTCTATTTCAAATTGTGAAGAATGGAGAGCTACAAAATAATTAGCAGTGAATTACGGCCCCTCTGTACTGCCGACGAAATTAAAAAAATCCTCCCGTTCCCGTAACAAATTTTATTGAACACTTTTTTATCGCGCCGTGACACCCACGGTTCATCCAAGTACGTTTCCTTTTCTATTTTCCCTCGTACTCTTCTAAATGCAGGGACAACGCAACAGCTGAGCACAGAGCATAACACCGCCATTTTGAGGCAACTTTGACAAAATATTGCATGATAGTGTAATAAACCATTTAGCGTTTCATCCAATTTCATTGTCAAAGAACTGGATCAATATTTCATCCAATTTTTTCGTCCATTTGTTTGTCTAATAATTTGATAGTGTAATACCCGCCTAACTGGGGTCCCCAGCTCATGCCTGGGCAGTGATACACGATTTGATTCTAGGAAACTCTGGACTAAGAAACTGAGCCAAAAACTCATCGATCAACATCTGACCGATCTGCTCGACGAAAACAGTCTTTGCACTGGAAAAAGTTCGGCGCCAGTGTTAGGCCGGCTAGGAGAGCAGATGTGGTGGTGTTACCTTTCTGAACTACACAAACCAACGCTAAATTGTTCATGCACACAAATAGTCATCCGCACGACACAAAAACACATTGGACACCTCATAAGAGATTGGAAAGGGAAACGGTAAACCGCATCCACTAAGACCTTGCCTAGGTCGACGATGCAGGATTCGCGAGCTGCTCCCCCAAGGAGGACGCGCCGAAGGTTTGAGTCCTGCGTGGTGCGTGTGTGTGTGTGTGTTGTCCTTAGCATAATCTAGTTTAAGTAGTTTGTAAGTCTAATGACCTCAGCAGTTTGGTCTATTAAGTTTATGAACATTTGAAAATTTCTTCAAAAAAAATGTTCAAATGTTTGTACAACTTATGGGACTTAACTACGGGGTCATCAGTCCCTAAGCTTACAAACTACTTATGAACTAGCTAATACTAAAGACGGCACAAATATCCATGCCCGAGGGGGGATTCGAACCCCCGACCGTAGTGGCCGTGCTGACCGTGACTGGAGCGCCTCAGTCACCTCGGCCACCGCGGCCGGCGAAAATTTCTTCATTGCTCGTTAACAGTGTAGTAAATAATGTGATAAAGATGAAATAACAGATTATTTACTCTGCTCGTAGTAAAAGTATGATTCAAGCAGTGTCGCGTGGCTCTTTGCGTACTGCGTAAAAATTCGTCGGTACCTTTACCTTTATTTATTATTTATTTGCTGTCATTTACAATTAACTGCCATTTGGTTGCTAAGACAGGTCGTATTTTTCATTATTAATTTTCTTATACACAGAATAATATCTCTCTTATGTCTAGTTAAGTTTAACAGTCAAACAGGTTAACAACTGATAAAATTATAAATAACGACCGGAAAATTTAAATAATGGAATGGTTAGCCGAATCACTCTGTATTGCTTCCGCCTAAGTAAATTTCATACATAATCTTACCTCCAGCTCGTGCAATCATTTTTTACCCTCTCACTGTAACAAAACGCGTCTGGAATTAAAATTTTTTTTCGTAAATATAAGGGATTTAACTGCTGCGCTTATCAGTCCCTAGACTTATATACACTACTGGCCATTAAAATTGTTACACCAAGAAGAAATGCAGATGATAAACGGGTATTCATTCGACAAATATACTAGAACTGACATGTGATTACATTTTCACGCAATTTGGGTGTATATATCCGGAGAAATCAGTACCCAGAACAACCATCTCTGGCCGTAATAACGGCCTTGATACACCTGGGCATTGAATCAACGTTTGGATAGCGTGTACAGGTACATATGCCCATGAAGCTTCAACACGATACCACAGTTCATCAAGAGTAGTGACTGGCGTATTGTGACGAGCCGGTTGCTCGACCACCATTGACCAGACGTTATTAATTGGTGAGAGATCTAGAGAATGTGCTGGCCAGGGCAGCAGTCGAACATTTTCCGTATCCAGAAAGGCCCGTACAGGACCTGCAACATGCGGTCGAGCATTATCCTGCTGAAATGTAGGGTTTCGCCGGGATCAAATGAAGGTTAGAACCACTGGTCGTAATACATCTGAAATGTAACGGTCACTGTTCAAAGTGCCATCGATACGAACAAGACGTGACCGAGACGTGTAACCAATGGCACCCAATACTATCACGTTGGGTGATTCGCCAGTATGGCGATGACGAATACACGCTTCCAATGTGCGTTCACCGAGATGTCGCCAAACACGGATGCGACTATCATGATGGTGTAAACAGAACCTGGATTCATCTGAAAAAAAATGACGTTTTGCCATTCATGCACCCAGGTTCGTCGTAACGTGCACCATCGCAGGCGCTCCTGTCTGTGATGCAGCGTCAAGGGTAACTGCAGCCATGGTCTCCGAGCTGATAGTCCAATCTGCTGCAAACGTCGTCGAACTGTTCGTCCAGATGGTTGTTGTTTTGCAAACGTCCCCATCTGTTGACTCAGGGATCGAGACGTGGCTGCACGATCCGTTACAGCCATGCGGATAAGATGCCTGTCATCTCGACTGCTAGTGATACGAGGCCTTTGGGATCCAGCAAGGCGTACCGTATTGCCCTCCTGAAGCCACCGATTCCATATTCTGCTAACAGTCATTGGATCGCGACCAACGCGAGCAGCAAAGTCGCGATACGATGAACCTCAATCGCGGTAGGCTACAATCCGACCTTTATCTAAGTCGGAAACGTGGATGGCACGCATTTCTCCTCATTACAACAACGTTTCACCAGGCAGTGCCGTTCAACTGCTGTTTATCAGAAATCGATTGGAAACTTTCCTCATGTCAGCACCATGTAGGTGTCGCCATCGGCGTCAACCTTGTGTGAATGCTCTGAAAAGCTAAACACTTGCATATCACAGCATCTTCTTCCTGTCAGTTAAATTTCGCATCTGTATCACGTCATCTTCGTGGTGTAGCAATTTTAATGGCCAGGAGTGTACTACTTAAACTAACTTATGTTTAGGACGCCACACACACCCATATTCGAGGGAGGATTCGAATCTCCGACAAAGAGCAACCACGCACTCCATAGCAAGGCGCCTTAGAGCGCGCTGCCACTCCACTGCGGCTGATTGGAATACAAAAAGAAAGGAAGAAGTGATAATGGTACACAAAGTACTAAAAATGTTCAAATGTTTGTATAGCTTATGGGACTGAACTACGGGGTCATCAGTCCCTAAACTTACAAACTACTTATGAACTAGCTAATACTAAGGACGACACAAATATCCATTCCCGAGGGTGGATTCGAACCCCCGACCTTAGTGGCCGTGCAGACCATGACTGCAGCGCCTCAGTCCCCTCGGCCACCGCGGCCAGCACACAAAGTACTCTCTGCCACGCTGCGGTCCCGAGTGCCCCGCGTCGGAGGTTCTAATCCTCCCTCGGGCATGGATGTGTATGTTGTCCTTAGGTTAGTTTAACTTAGTTTAAATAGTTTGTAGGTGTAGGAACTGATTACCAACTAGTTTGGACCCATAGGATTACAAACATTTGAATATTTGAATCTGCCACGCTCACTTGAGAAGCAAATATAAGATGACAGAAAAAAAAAGTTTAGAAACGGGCATGGCACATCTTGCAAGACCAGTAATCACATGGTAACCGGTGGTCGCTGAAGTCACGACAGAGCGCTGTTACCAGCGGCATCATCAGTGGATATTTAATTGGACTGTACATTCCCCGGACTCACTTGATTGTCGCATTCCCGCGAGAGGTTCTACCGGACATTCTGAATGATGTTTGTATGCCTGATTGTCGACAAATTCTATTTCAGCAAGACAGAGCTTCTGCATATATCAGAACGGAAACGAGGGCACATCTGTAGGCAACCTTTCCCGGCCACTGGATTGGTCGCATAGCAACCACAACCACCCGATCTGTCCCTTGAGGGCCCATGTGTATGAAACGAAACACCTTTTACATCGCTGGAGCACCTAGCGAACATGAGTGTTGCGGCATCAGGATGTATATAAATGTTGGTAAACCTATGCGACCAAACCTATGGGTCTACGGTCGCTAGTTTTAGAAACTACTTAAACTACTTCAAATATAACACACACACCCATGCCCTGAGATGGCGACTAGATCCGCACGGCCATTCCCGCGCGGCGTCAATCCTTTTGAGACCCAAGGTTGTAGGTGAATGTGACATTAATATAGAGTCTGAAGGAACTGAGGTACCAACAGCCGTAAGTGTAATGAAATATTTATTCTATTACAACCAGTTTCGGCATTTCACTATGCCATCTTCAGGTCCCTACGTCGGAGCATGATATCCAAAGGTAGGGATATTAAACTGGATTCGTGGTTTTCGCCTATCAGTTGGAAACAACAACAGCAACTGTCCAACTGATAGACGAAATCCACAAATCCAGTTTAATATCCCTACCTTTGGATATCATGCTCCGATATAGGGACCTGAAGATGGCATACTGAAATGCCGAAACTGGTTGTAATAGAGTAAATATTTCATTATACTTACGGCTGTTGGTACCTCAGTTCCTTCAGACTCTTGACCAGCCGCTGTCCCGTTTCCACCACCGACGATGGATTCAATAAGACTTAATATAGAGGGACGTTTAAGATACAAAATACATACAGTAATTCATTACATAAAAGAAAATACTTTTATTTTCAAAATTTTGTACCCACATAATTGTCTGTTTTGAGCCTTCACTACAAATTTTTATGATCTGCATCATGTTACAGTAACATGCCTTTGTAAGAAATAATAATATCACAGGATCATATAAAATCAACTGGCTGTCAGATATGATTGCTTGACATTTTAAAATAAGGATATCAACATATTGTCAACAAATCTTTCTTGCCGCCATTATAAGTGTACTGGAAGTTTACCGACTGCTGGTACCGCACAGTTTAGAAACATGGTACTAAAAGACGTTGCGCACGTTAACACAGTCCATCCACGATTGTGTGGTGCAGGCCCGAACTTTCTAGCGTGAACCACAAAGAAATAAAGCGAGCAAAACCAGAACCGCACAATTGCACGTGCAGGGCCTGAAAGGGCTATTGAGGTACACCAGATACCTTTGAGAGCTTGAGTAGGAATGAAGATTAGTGTTTCACTGCCCGTCAACAGCGTGGTAATTACAGGCGGAACTCATGCTCGCAGCCGTTACCTTTCCGCAGAAACATCCCGGCATTTGCCTGAAGTGATTTAGGGAGATTACGGATAAACTAAATCTGGATGGCTGGAGATGGATTTGAAACACTATCCTTCCGAATGCGAGTCTAGTGTATTATCACTGAGCCACCTTGCTCGGTCGTGCGCCGTTCAATACAACGTCGATGTGTGTCGATGCATTTGGACAAAACTTCGAGCATCTTTAGTGGGCGTCCATTCATAGCAAGTGACTAAATAACTGCAAAACCATTTCATAGCAATGGATGGTTTTTGAGAACCCAAGTTCATATGTGATTAATGATCCTTGTTGTATGCATGATGTACCATGGCATTTACTATTTTTTATGTCCAAATGTGTAATACTAGGGACAACACATTAACATACATATGCTCGAAGGAGGGCCCGAAGCTTAGACAGGAGCGGCCGCATAATGCGTGACTTGATGCCCCACACCGCGCGCAGCCATTCCCGTGACACTTTTTTTTTATTCATTGCGGAAAGCCTTGCTCACAAAATTCCGAGAACACACGTTCCATTATAAATCAGAAAACATATTAACTATATTTATCATGTTGGTTTTAAAAAATAGCATTTTTCTATTTAATGTTAATTTCGTTTATAAGCAAGCATGTTTAGACAATTAATGCTAGTCATCGTCAGTGGTATCGCAATAAATAAATAAATAATATAAAAAGAAAAATAAAGAAAAATAAATGTTCCAATATTTATAATTCTAAGGGACCAAACTGCTAAGGTTATTGGTCTCTAGACTTGCAAACTATTTAAACTAACTTATACTAAGAACACCACACGTACCCGTACTTGTAGGAGGACTCGAACCTCTGGCAAGAGGGCCGCAGTATCCACGACGTGGACTAACAAATTTAGGGCTACCGGTATTAACGGCTGCCCTTTTTAAATGTGCTAGTACTGACAGTTGCGCAACGGGGACCTGAAGTTGGCGTGATTATAACACCGAAACCGGTCGCATAATTGAATAAATAATATTTATACAGCTGCTAGTACTTTCTTCCACCTCCAAATGACAATTTCTGTGCGGATACACGCCCGATCCCTTGCGGGAAGACATGCAAAGCTGCGAGGAAGAGGAAGTAATGGGGCGGGAATTCGAGGTTCGAATCCCGGTCCAAAACAAATTTTCAATTCCGCCACTGAACTTACTTCAGTGCCCTGTAAAATTCGATATATTTGTATATTTCGAATTCGGAAATATACGGATGTTTCCAGAATGAAACTTTTACTCTACAGCGGAGTGTGTGCTGATATGAAACTTCCAGGCAGATTAAAATTGTGTGCCGGAACCGGGACTCGAACTTGGGACCTTTGCCTTTTGCGGGTAAGTGCTCTACCAACTGAGCTATCCCGACACGACTCACGATGCCGCCTCACAACTTTACTTCCGCCAGTACCTCGCCTCCTACTTTCCAAACATCGTAGAAGCTCTCCTGCGAACCATGCAAGACTAGCACTCCTGGAAGAAAGGATATGGTGGAGACATGGCTTAGCCACAGCCTAAGGGATGTTTCCAGAATAAAACTTTCACTCTGCAGCGGAGTGTGCCTGATATGAAACTTTCCTGGTAGATTAAAATTGTGTGCCTTTCACGGGCAAGGTCCCAGGTCCGAGTCCCGGTTCCGGCACACAATTTTAATCTGCCAGGAAGTTTCATACGGATGTTATTGTCAACCAATGCTATCTATATGAGAAAATTTTACTTTGCTTCAGAACGACCGTTAGAACCCACATGTCCGAGGGACGTTAAGACGAGACTTTGCTGTCAGTTTAGCTTGTTTCTCCGGGTGGTCAGAGCGACCTGTGAGTGTGGCGACGATACGTGGCCTCCGGCAGCCGGGCAGTGACGTAAACGACAGGGGCGGACTTCCGCGTTACTCATTAGGCTGTTCCTTGTGCGGAAACGTTCTCATCGCGCGGCGCGTTTTCACTTTCTTCTGTTACGTGACGGCGGGAGCAAAGGACGCACTCTTTGGTGGGAAGCGCAGTGCGTGAGTGTGCGCAGATAAGGGCGGCGCGTTAATGAACTCTTTCTAGAGCGCCGGCCTCCATCCGCGAGCTGTGCACCGCCTATTTTCTGCGCCACCCGACACGTGACACAGCCCGATCCAGGGAAGACGACGGCACAAATAATCAAACAAATCGCAGTTTTTTATTTGCTTATTTGATCTATATCTATAAATATGAATGTCTGTTCGGTGTACGTTTATCACGTCTGAACCACAGGACATAAAGAGCTAAAAATTTTTACAGTTACTAATGTCTACCCAGGGAAGGCTTTAGGCACGGTTTTATGGCGATCGGATAGCTATTTATCTATATATATTAATGTGAATGTCTGTTCGGTGTACGCTTATCACGTCCGACCGACAAGACGCAGAAACTTAAATATTTGTACAGTTACTAATTTATACCTGAGGAAGGTTTTAGGCACGGTTTTATAGCGATCCAATAGATATTTAGTAATTTGAAGAATATAACGCGAAATGCGGAACAATAATTACTCTTTGAAAATTATATTCACTCTTTGAAAATGGTTGCATTGTTGCTTGACGGTTGATAATGATAAAAGGGTGGAGTATCTTGGGATGGAAAGTTATCGGTGTATATAAAATTCTACGTGTGTATGTGTTAATATTTCGCTCTGCGGCGAAAACTACAGAACGCAAACGAATGGTCTGTGTGTAATTGGTGTCCGAAGTCTCCCGTTGTACACCATAGCAGTTCTATGCCGATAGCTATAAGGGGTTGGAAGATATGGTGGTTGAAAGTCGTCAAATTATAAAAAAATTCGGAATGAAGGCCAGCGATGACGGTTGCGACTCTATAGCAAGGAGGTTACATAAAGCGAAACGTATGCCACATACCATATCTTTGGTCTATGCGTGCTACACAGCTGGAAATAATGAAAAAGTGTACCGTAAAATATTAATTTAACAAAAATTCAAAATTCTCTCAAAGCTTTAAAATGTCATTAAAAATTCTGAATTTTTTGAAGTATATGATCCCTATACATAAGTGTGCAAAATTTCAGTGATATTGAACCAAAAATGACATATGAATTTACAAAAAATCAGTGCAAGACTACAACCGTCCCCCCGTAATGCGAGATAAATGGAGCTACTAACAAGTCTACCACCACGCTGTCTGCAATCTCATTCCACTGAGCTGCTTTATTCGAACAACGCAGTTGAACGGAATGGATAGTTTATTGCAAAGCTATTGTAAGACGAATGTCAACAAAAGCAAACCAAAATTACAAGAAATGTGAATCGGGATCAGCAGTACAGTTTATTGGTGACATATGAAAATTTCTGCCAGACCGAGATTCGAACCCGGATTTGACGATTTCGTCAGCGGTCGCGTAATCATCGCACTATCAACAACAATTCAGTTTCTTGAGACAAACATTGTCGCGTTCTACCAAAATTATTAAATATAAGGAGAGACATTGAATTAAAATTTGTACTATGGCCTAGTAAAGAGGAGGTCCCGGGTTCGCCTTTGCACGGGGTTATTGCTTAAATTCCATAGCTCTTAGCAGTATCTCGTGAGATAAGGGGATGTGGCATTGTTGATGGTGATCCATCCGTCTGATGGGGTCATTGAGTTCGGCAGCTCCCCTCGTCTTATTCGAGAAGAGTAGAGCTATATGACGGCACAGAGTTTCACCATCTACCTTCCATTAACGAAAATGTACAAACGCAACGCTAAATTGTTCATGCACACAAATAGCCATCCGCACGACACAAAAATACATTGGACACTTCACAAGAGATTGGGTAAAGCAAGCAGTAGCCCGCCTCGACTATGACCTTGTCTAGGTCGACGTTGTAGGATTCGTGAGCTGCTCCCTCATCTCATTCCATCACCTTGGGACTACTTTGACTTAATGTCATATGCGTAACATTTCGAAAACCTGCTTTCATTTGATCATACGACTGCCACTGCAAATAGCCAACACTGTTAATTATCTAGTAGTATGTTCAAATGTTTGTATAGCCATGGGACCAAATTGCCCTGGTCATCAGCCCCTGGACTTACAAAGTAGTTAAACTAACTTAAGGTGACGATAACACACACACACACACACACACACACACACACACACACACACACACACACACACGCCCAAGGAAGGACTCGAACTTCCAACGGGAAACAGACGCGCAGTCCGCAGCTAGACGCAATCCCTATACTTAGAAACTTATCAACTAACTGATGCTAAAGACAACACAAACATCCATGCCCGAGGAAGGATTCAAGCCCCCGACGGGGAACGGTCTTGCGCATCGGAGAATAGCGTTTCAATGCGCTCGGCCACTCCGCCGCGGCTCTTTCACCAAGCACCAAAAGGATTTAGTAATCTTTGGATAATTGAAATCGAGTAGTTTTACTCACTGCCTATCAGAAACTGTCGTATACATTGACCTTTTTAAGTCACAGGTTATGCAAATTGCAAACACATGTCCGTAAACACTGGCAGCATACGACGTAGACGAAAACTGCTGTATTGCAAATTGCAACAGCCAGCTTCTCTCGAATAAAGCTTTCTTAACTCTTTTTCGTAATCTCAATAGGCTTCGAAATTTTATGAGAAACTGACCAACTGTCTTCTTATGACGTTGCGGCTTTCATAAATAAATTCTGAAGAGTATACAAACGACAAAATGCGGAGTAGAGTTGGAGTCACGAAATAAAAGCCTAATAACCATATTACACCTTTACTTGAACTTATCTGTTGAACATTTATGAAGTATTACACTTAAGATCAAACTTAGGTTTTTTTTACTAGACTAATACGATGCATTAAAAATAATTAAGTCCTTTAGCGATGTTAGCAACAAAGCAAGAAATAACTGTTATTACTATCGTTGCATTTATATTTATAGGTATTTGTCCTTATAGTTCACACGTTATCTTCTGATACGACGGACGTTATCCGAAACACCGTCTAGTGTAATACGAGAAAAAAAATCTGGCGGTGAATGTAAATTTAACCTACAACAATGAAAATTCAAAATTACACCACACAAGGGCACGTAATTAAACATAATTTGTCCTCGGAAGCAGATGTAAACTATAAGTCGAGAACGTAGTAGCGCAGTTGTAGCGTGCACCTGAAATGTTAGCAACATGTGTTGAGCGCGAGACGGAAGTGGTTGTCAATTCCCCTGTGTTCTGCGCCCAACGCCTGATCCTCGATCGCTTCATATGGAAAGTGTAAGTGTGGCGACACGGCCGGCGAGACGGATTCGGCCTGTCTGGAAAATACGAAGGCAGCAGCAGCAGGCGCGAATCTCGCTATCACTGACCTACATCCCAGGGGTTGTTGACCGCCGCGGCTGATGGCGACCGATACTGCAGGCCCGCCATCTGGCAGCGGCAAGGCCAACTGCTAGCGCCCGCCATTCGCTGGCACGCTCGCAGCGTGTCTGAGAAAACCAGCTGCCACACTTTATTTTCTTTACTTTTCAACTACTGTTATCTCATTAAACGTATGCTGTAACTGCGAAGAAATACTGTGATTGTGTTCCCCGCGATGTATCACTGCTATTTTAATCCGAAAAGAGTGGCTCGAAAAAATTCTTATTGAAAATAAACATTATTTCATTTCGCAATCGCTCTTGAATCTAATAATATATATATTTTTTAAGTTTCATGTAGTTAAAAAAGTTTTATTTGTAGTATATCGTGTACAACAATTCGAACGCGTGCAGAGTTGTGCAAATACACGTACGATATGTGTGGAATTTTTAGGTTAGGCCTAACTTATGATCGTGAAGTAAGTTTGCTATTAAGCATGATTATGGACAGTACCTGGTCCTAATGATTCTACTCTGTTGAATACACAGCATTTTCAGAAAACTCTCTGCCATTGTGCATATAGTTCTTAAAAACTTATACAATTATTTTCCGTTGTTGTTAACCTGTTAAGTAGTACGTTGTACGTTTCTGTCAGCGTTCGTTGTGAAACGGATATTTCATAATATATTTGCGCCATTTGACTAGTTACGCAAACAGTTACCAGTAATGATATCTTGTAAGCGCGAAAACTGTTCTATAATCAACAAAAGAGTTTTTTGTAATAGTCGAAAGAAAAACTGAGTCTCTTGCTAAAGTAGGCGTTTTTAAAACAGGCTCAGCTGATGATTTTCAAAAGTAAATGTTTCGGCACAGTTGTACATTTCAGTTATGTGACGGGAAGTGTTAAAAATCCAATGCCTACGTTTTATTCCGATGAATAACTATTGTCACTCGCGTATTTCAAAATTGATGAGTGTTTAGCAACGACATGTTTATTTATTTATTTTTTAAAATTATTTTGTATTTTAAAACCCTCATTAATAGTTCCTTTTCAGAATTTCTTATATTTACCCTGACAAGTTTGCTATTCTTGTAGTACAAAATGGTTGCTATGGTATTAGGAGAGCAAAACTATTTCAAAAGTATGCAAAATGTCTGTTGTTGGTGTTTTCAAATATAGGCGCATTTTCAGATGTTGAAGTAACATTCCAGAACACCGCGAAAGTGTGATATCGCTATTACTTTGACTTCTATTTTTCTGCTTACTGGCACTAATTTTACAATGAATCAAATCTTTCTGAAGATGAATACCAGACTTCAGAATCGTTTTCTGTTGGCGTGATAAGACGTTAAGGCCTAAAGACGGTTTTGATAGTTCGGTCAAATATCGATTTTCTTTTCTTCGATTCTTTTACACAAATGCACTCTGGAAATCAGCTGTTTCAGTTTCTGATTTGGTCGGCACAGTATAAGTTAGATATCGGAGATAAACAGCCTCGTTCTGTTTAGTTTTTACCCTTCTCCTGCACTTCACAAATCGTCACTCACAATGTTTAATCCGACAACACAAGCGCGTTTTAGAAACCGTTGTGCGTTTGCACGAGAGCGAAAATCGATTGAGGAAGAGGAAATCCGCCTGCTAGAACCGCGTTTCCAGGATCGGTATTTGAGTGTTTCCACAGGCAGCCACAGGCGGCAATGTGAAATATATTTACGAAACGCAAATTGGAAGTCTCATGCAACTGCAGCGTGAGAGCAAGTCCAACACATTTAACGGTAATAAATAAATAGGGTAAAATAAAAAATAATAAATGTGTTCAAAGACACGAGACCGCTATTGCAGAGAAAAGAAGAAAAAATAATTATAAAATTAAGGTTGTTTGGCCTTACAAGCCCATTTCTGTCTCCTGTAAATATGTGGAAACTTTGGAGAATGAAGTGATAATTCAAGCCCTTAAAATGGCAGAGGCGTATGCGCCAAAGTATGCTTTTCTGGTGTTTTATCGTGAAACACGTAGTATGAAGTGAACTATATCATACCTATACTTTGCTTGTAGTAGCTATTTGAGCAGCAACTGAACAGTATGTATTTTGACTGTATTATTATTCTTTTTTTAAAAAAAGAAAACGCCTTTTGCTACTGGAAATAAAGGGTTTTTATTTTTACAATTCACCCATACGCGTTTCGCCTTTCTCACAAGGCATCATCAGTGAGTGTCCTGAAATATTTACATGTTTCTGTTTACGCATATTGGTTAGAATTTTACATATGTACAAAACATTTCGTTCCTGATTCAAAACAGTTCGTTTTTTGCTATAAGTGCTGTAAGTACACCATTTTATAGAAAAAAGGAACTGTTTTCAATCGGAAAATAAATGTTTTGTACATATGTAAAATACTAACCAATATGTGTAAACAGAAACATGTAAATGTTGCACTACACCTACTGATGATGTCTTGTGAAAAAGGCGAAACGCGTATCGGTGAATTGTAAAAATAAAAACCCTTCATTTGCAGTAGCAAAAGGCGTTTTCTTTAAAAAATACTACAGTGAAAATACATAATATATCATGTCTGCTTGTTAGTAAAACATTAACCGTACTTCTCTCAAAACTAGCTTCTGGCGCTTACACCTCTGCTAATCTGATTCAATTATGCGTTGTGTTGACCGAACGTGTGTTGTTTCATGCGTTCCCTTTCGCTAACTCGGGATGTGTTAGGAACAAGCGACAAAGTTGCAGCGTGGTGGGGGATTTCGCTTCCAGAGCGGCGCGTACGGCAGCAGTAGCACGTAGCGCTCAGCTGTATGCACGTGGCTACGGGGGCAGGGAGAGAGAATGGCGGGAAGTGGCTAGGGGAGGGGGTACGGCGGGGAGAGGAGGGGAGGGGAGTGGCACGCTGGGGCAGCTCCCACTGAAAATCACACCGCTCCGTGGGGCGCCGACACAGCTTCCGAAGCGTCTGCAGGTGGTGCAAACTGTAGCAGCTTACTAGCTGGACAGTCACTACTGGCTACGACTCAAACCAATTGCAGCAATTACCGTCACAATTCGAGAAATCTGCGGTTTAGCCACCACCACCAAGTTTAGCTCGAACTTTCGATCGCCATGCGATCTATCGATTGTGGTTGGCGCTATTTTCATTGCTTCTCACAGGTTTAAAATTGCATATAAAATTCATACTATGACTTTTAACCCTAAAATAACGCAGGCTGCAGTGTGTTATAGAGTGCAATCATATATAAACGCGATCACTAATAAATATATAACTGTCCACAGTCGCGATTCTAACTGATTCTCGAGATTCAGCTCGTCCTGCAATCTAATGACGTCTGTTGTTACTAGAACTCTGAACGAAACGAAAAAATTGTACAGCACTCGTTACAAACGTTACACCGTTAAGGACGACATCGTAAAATCTTAGTGCTTTAATGTATGTTTTAAATACTTTAATGTGTTTGAAGGGGCTTTTGTAACGAGATAATAAACAAAAACATAAGTTTCCAATTATTTAATGTGGAACTTAAAGACAAGTTCTTACACATGCAAGATACTAACTACAGGCCGTTCCCTGTCGGGGATTCGAATCCCCCCTCGGGCATGGATGTTTGTGCCGTCTTTAGTATAAGCTAGTTCATAAGTAGTTTGTAAGTTTTGGGACTGATGACCCCATAGTTAAGTCCCATAAGCTTTACAACATTTGAACATAGCGCCCCAATGAGCTTGGCCATTCCGCCGCGGCAGACCGCGCGCCCATGTAAACTCTCTCAAAGTGTAACATTCGGAGTAACGTTGAAATACTACGTCTGCATTTCCCATCTGCTAGGCTGAATATGTACTGCATATCCGACATTTCAGACAATGAGTAAATTGTTGTGGTGAAAGCTAGTGTAAAACATAACAAAAGACAAACACACAAAACTATACCATGATCAACTACAAACAAGACAATAAGTAAAAATGCAAATCTTAAGTAAATTATACGACCAGAAGCCACTATAGGGAATTCCTTTCATACCTTTCTGATTAAGATTTTTCGGATCCACTTTGAGCGAAATACCTAAAATCCTGCTGAGGTTTGACGTTCAGGGGATAACCGGCTTTTGACCCTAAGCGGATAATAATGTACTATAATGCGTGTAAATAAAGTAAAAATCACGTTACAGTTGGTTTAGAACTAAGGAAATCACTCGCCGGAAACAGAAACAACAGAAAAATGTCTGCCACAGTGGAGTAGCCGAGCGGTCTAAAGCGCCTCGCTGCGGATCGCGCGGTTGCTCGCCGTCGAAGGTTCGAGTCCTCCCTGGGGCATGGGTGTGTGAGTTTGTCCTTAGGTTAGTTTACCTTAGGTTAAGTAGTTTGTAAGCTACGGACTGATGACCACGCAGTTTGGTCCGATAGATTTACAAACAAACAAGAAAAATTTCTAGCTATATCCTATAGCCGCGAATGTAGGTGGAACGATCTTCCCTGGAAGAACGGAATGCATGGTAAGAATCTTAAAGAAATATGATTTATTGTTGAAAAATGTATCTTAAAAATTCATATAGCAAACGTTATACTAGCGTCCTTGATCAGCGACGAAAGATTTCCTGCTAAGTTATATATATGTGGTGTCTGTTCTTTCGGACAGACACCACATATGTATAACTCATACAATGTGACAGTGACGTGTAATGATCCTTTCTTCAATGTGGAGGCACTCCTAGACCCTTACTCTTGGGGGAATTAGCCTACAAAGTAACTGCGAGTTTGGGTTATAGTAGGCAGGGTGAAGTTGAGAATTTGTATCTGACGGGAGGCGTAATTGAATAATTCCGTGTATGTGTGGTTATCGCTGTGTCCCCAGTGGTGTAGGGGCCAGCGCAACTGCCTACAAAGCAGGAGACCCAGGTTTGAACCCCGGCTACGTACACATTTTAAGCTATACTAATTCGCAGTTAATGTCATACATTCTGTGAATATTTCCTGCTAAAATTGCCAGTTTGAGCTTTCTTGCGCCAAGAATCATTTTACTTCGTTAATACGTAGCGCATTGATGTCACGAAACGATTAAGACCGTAGAAACAGAGAAATTATAACCACCTAAACACCATAATATGACTTGAGATGCATAAATGTTGATGAAACTCGACTGGCGCAGAAATCTCTGTAAGCGGAAAACAGTGTGAACTAACTCCGGCCTTACATGTGGTCATGGTATAGGCTGCTAGAAAAAGCGGTATTCTGTGTAGTTGCATAACTAATAACGTAATATATGAAAGGTGCTGTCGGTGGCGAGTGTAACCTTGTGCTGAGAGAAGAGACCTATTTACGTTCGCTTTACATTATGTATTTCGTACTTTTATAAGAGACCGTAGCCTCAGAACATCATTATGGAGAGAAGGAAAAAGAAGGAACGACAGTGGCGAAGTTGTCGTCCTTGCGTATGGCAGGGTGTGGTAAGAAAGGCGCACAACGTACGCAGTTTATATTGCGTTACCCACAGCGGTAATACGCCACGGAGGACGCAGCTGCAGACGCCGCCCGCGACAACGCTGCTACCACACCCCTCAAACTGAACCTGTCAACGAACACGTGCCACAAACCTCAGTGATTTATTACTTGACTGAAACATTCACTACCAGTCGCGAATTACTGCTGCCGGAACGACAATACGAGGAGCAATCTACACTGTTCACCGTCCAAAATCCGGCGCCAAGAAGGACCGCAGAGAGCACAGCTGAATTTATCTCGGAGGCATCAAGTTGTAGAAAGGCCACGCGAATGAAAATACTGCCCCGTGCGAAGTGAGGAAGACGTTGAAGTGAATATTGAGTGTTGCTGGCTATAACCTCGTCATTGAATCAAAGACGCTCTGGATGGGTTATTTGGGCACAGCAGTCCACGCTGATTCCACGTCTTGACAAAGATGATCCAGAGTAGAGCTGGTGTTGGTTTTCACTCCAGCCCCTCCGTCTCATCCCCTAGAGGCATTGCCGGTACACTAACCAGCCAGAATTACATCCCTGAAGTGATGCAGCCTGTTGTTGTTGCATAATTTCAGAGACTGTGATGGCCACATTGTAGCAGAATAATGGCGACCAGACGTGGCAGGCAAAGTTCAAGACTTCTTCGTCGGCCATCGGACTCCACTGCTCCAAATGTAAATGTTCAAATGTTTGTAAAGTTTATTGTATTTAACTACGGGGTCATCAGTCCCTAAACTTACAAACTACTTATCAACTAACTTATCCTAAGGACGGCACAAATATCCATGCCCGAGGGGGGATTCGAACCCCCGACCGTAGTGGCCGTGCAGGCCGTGACTGGAGCGCCTCAGTCCCCTCGGCCACCGCGGCCGGCTCCACTGCTCCCTTGGCCTCCCAATCTCTCGCCCATCTAAAACGTTTGGTCGATGACTGCTGAACGACTTGTCCGAGATTCACCCCCAGCTGCATCATCAGATCAGCCTTGGCTATAAGGGGAGGCCGCCTCAACTGCTATGCCCCAACTACACTCCAGAGCCTCTTCGATTTAATTCCAAGGCGTGTAGCAGTAGTTACAGCCAGCAATGACGGTAGCACTCAATATTGATTTCATCATCTGCCTCACTCAAATGGAGCTGTACTTTTAGTCGTGTGGTCCTTGTGTAACGTGTTTTATTGATGTTGCATTTTGGATGTACAACAGTGTTCAGTCATGGGACATGTGATCACCGTGCCACCAATCCGTCCAGTGCCAAGTTTATGTGGTAACAGTGTCAAGGATGGATTTTCATGCTGACAAATTCAATGTTTCTACACGTTTAAACCTCCAGATACGACGTCAACAAGTGCGAGTCGAACATATATCACGTCGTCTCCGCAGAGCTATAGGGGTATTTTAATGTGACCTATGTGTAACATTGATGTCTGGAGACAAACGCACCACACAGGCTTCCGCAGCAAACGACGACTCGTCGCTTTGCTAACACAGAGCACAGTAACTAAAATGGACCAGGAAAATTGACACAGGACCGCAGCGATGGTATGTAGCATAATTCTGTGGATCGTAGTTTCAACTGTATCGAACAGAAGCGCGAGCGAGTGGCGTGTGCCCCATAAGCTAAGAATCATGCATCTCAACACGGCTGTGTCCAGACAGAAAATGACTCGATTATTGTCTGGGTTGTATTCGTGTGTTTACAGTTAAGATTATTTGTCTAGTAGGAGGACCATTGCAAAATACACATTCTTGTACACCATCTGCAGCCCTTTTTGTAATTTGAATCCCTCGAGATTCTTTGGTTCAGCAAGACAATGCAACATGTCACCACTCTTTGGATTTACGTAGTTGATGAACACTCCGGTGAATTGGTCGACTTCTCTCTCTCTCTCATATCATCAGAACATAACCCAGCCACACAGTTCTGTAAGTCAGCCCATTCTTCCTCAAGAGCTTGTTTAGGGCGTGATGTTGGATGCTGGTATCTGGAGCCAAGTGGACGTTCTAATTCCTCAGAAGGTTTCAGGTCAGGACTCTGAGAAAGCCAGTCCATTCTTGATGTCCTCAAATCATCACCTCATAGATGCTGCTTTCTGACAGGGTGTGGACGCTCTCCGCCGAAGATTCGAGTCCTCCCTCGGGTATGGGTGTTTGTGTTATTCTTAGAATAAATTAGTATAAGTAGTTTGTAAGTCTAAGGACTGGTGACCTCAGCAATTTGGCCCATACAACTATTTTTTCCGAACTGTTCCTCTATTGTAAACAGTGCACACTGCTTTAAAACGTGTTCATATCTTACCTAATTTCTACAAGCACTATGATGGGAGTACAAAATTATCACGAAAAACAAACCACATACTGTAACACCACTACTCCGTTATTCACTGTTGGCACCACACATCATGACATGTTATGTTCTCCAGGTATTCGCCATTTCATCTCATGGTCACATTCCAAATCACTCTACTCCTAACGTCTACAGAACTGTGTGCATTGTGAAGATGTGTTCCATTATTTTATCTCATTTTATAACTTGCTACGTACAGTAATTCTGCTAGCTGAACTCCTGCTAGCAATTTAGAAGTGACGAGAAGTATCTTCCGTTGACTTTTTTTTTTTTTTACACACAAATATTCTCGACATTTTTCACATGCGATCTACTCGGTCTGTTCCATCACATTTCAACTTCACAATAACATCACCAACACTGGCAACTTTATGAGGTTTGATATTTCCTTATTGGATTTTCACTCAGGTGACATCCGGTGGGTAGTCCACGTTCAAAGGCACTGGGCCCGTCTCACCGATTTACTTTTATGTCACTGCTTCTCTACTGACAGTTGTTGTATTACACTTTTCTATTTTTTTACATACACTACTGGCCATTAAAATTGCTACACCAAGAAGAAATGCAGATGATAAACAGGTATTCATTGGACAAAAATATTATACTAGAACTGACATGTGATTACATTTTCACGCAATTTGGGTGCATAGATCCTGAGAAATCATTACCCAGAACATCCTCCTCTGGCCCTAATAACGGCCTCGATTCGCCTGTGCATTGAATCAAGCAGAGCTTGGATGGCGTGTACAAGTACAGATGCCCATGCAGCTTCAACACGATACCACAGTTCATCAAGAGTAGTGACTGGCGTATTGTGACGAGCCAGTTGCTCGGCCACCATTGACCAAACGTTTTCAGTTGGTGAGAGATCTGGACAATGTGCCAGCCAGGGTAGCAGTCGAACATTTTCCGTATCCAGAAAGAGTCGTACAGGACCTGCAACATGCGGTCGTGCATGGGGTAGTAGTTCCCTCTCGACAGCGAATTACAGCCAGTGAAGATAGCATCTCCGCTCTCGCAAGTCTGCTATTGACCTGGTGATAGCATTATCATCTCCGTTTTCAGTTGTTCGAGAATGTTACTGCGGTATTCAGATCTATTTCTGCGGGGTTTTGGTAGTGAATTTTGGGTCTTGTTGGAGTGAGTACACTTCTTGAAGGATTTGCTGGAAGCCTACTTCTATACTAGGAGTACGCCTTTCGTGACTTCAGGTGGTCAGTTCTGCATCACATTTGATATGGTCATGCATACTACTCTAGACCTGTAAGTAAAACTCTTTTTTTTAAAGTGCTTTATCACTGTTCGCAATTAAAATTTATCCATTTTATAACAACTTCAGTACAAGGTTGTTTAGACGACCACCACAAAGAAGTATCAAAACGTTTGTTTAAAGTTTTCAGAGATATAGTAGTTCGGTGCCGCGTGGTAGTGAGAGAAACAGCAGAGCACGGCGCGATGCACCGGCCGACATTCCAGCTTACCCTTCGTGGTTTGCTGTAAATAAGTGCGATGTTTGCAGAGTGCGATAAAGCAAAATTCCCTCCGTGCAGGCGGTGGAACATCACGGTTCTTGCACGCTCCTTGACTCCATTGTTCCCACACTTTTGGATGCTCGTTGTCAGCAAAAACTTACAGCCTTCACTTACGATCAGAAGTTATTTCCTAGATATCTTTTCAGGGGTCAGTTACGTACTGCTCCGTAGGGGAAAACATATTAGAGCATGCTTTACCTGATACATGCAAACTGGTTCTTTTAGTGTTTCGAATAGAAAATCTTTTTGTTCGTTCCACTGCCGCAGAGCTTTTGCTTCTTTGGAAATTCGTCTGCGTACTACACATAAAAATGTATAAGGAGTAATCAAAAGGTCTGCTTTAGTAGACTGTTCAGTCCAGCATCGATATGCCAATTACGCAAGATTAGCGAGGGCATTCAGGGAATTATCCCAGAGGCGTGCCAGACTAAAGATACAGTGATCAGCAACAACATTGTGACCAAATATCTACTATCCATATAAACATACCCAGGCGATAGCATAGTCACCTGTCGAGGATTGATTGCTACTCAGACGCACGCACGGTGCATGTAGAATCTGTGAGCGTGCTGTGTGTGTGTAGGATGGGGAGGGCGCGCGATCTATCTGAGTGTGACCGACTGCAGATTTTGATGACAGGATGCTCGCAAACTGCACGACTTGTCGGGTACTGCAAATTATTAATGAAGGAGTGGAAGGAATAAGGATTAGGAATGAAAGGATTGACTGTGGTTGCATTAGGGCATTGAAACTAAACAATGGCGACAAGTGAAAGTGTGAGTCGGGCCGAGAAGTGAACCCGGGTCTCCCGCTTCTAGCTATCGGTCGCCTAAACCACTTTCTCTCTCTCTGAGTAGTTCTGTTCCTTGCTGTCGCTAATCGTGTTTGTTCGTTGTTGGTCGACATATTTATGGCTCAGCTCTTTTTTTTATTACAGAGGGCATTGAGCCCTCTGACCGGGCGAGCTGAGCCAAGGCACCCGACGAACCACTTGGCTAACCGTGCTCGCCTCCCGTCCATCTCAAACTCCCACAAATCGCACGCTATGGCTGTAGCGCCCCTACCGTCCATGCCCTCTTACACTCGCCATTACGGATTCCCGTGCGAGGTCGAACTTATGACAGCATCTGCGGTGAAGTAAGTGAAGCTCACGCCGCCTTCGCGTGTAAATACTTATTATATATTAGTGTGATGTCTGTTCTTTCGGACATCACATCAATATAATAAATAGTCGAAGAGTGCTGTGGTGAGGTCTTCAACAATTGGCGATACTAAGGTGAAACTACATTCAAGCACTGGAGGATTGGGCGGCCACACGTATTACGGATGACGGACGTCATAGGATGAGCAGACTGGTAAAACATGTCATACTGTAAACCGTGGCGGAACTGACATCATACATTAATGCTGGGTTAAGTACAAGTGTGCTTGAAAACACCGTGGACCGAACACTCCTAACGATGGGCCTTCACAACCATCGACACCCGGCATGTGCCAATGTTAGCACCACAACATCGGCAACTACGACTGAAATGGGCTCGTGACCACAGTCACTGAACGATGGCGCTGGGGCAGAGCGTTGCATAAAAGTTCGAATGTTTGTAGAGATTACGGGACTTAACTACGGGGTCATCAGACCCTAACTTACAAACTACTTATGAACTAGCTTAGACTAAAGACGGCACAAACATCCATGCCCGAGGAGGGATTCGAACCCCCGACGGGGAACGGCCTCGCGCATCGTAGCATAGCGCCTCAATGTGCTTGGCCACTTAGCCGCGGCAGCGTTGCATCGTATGATGAATCCCCATACCTTATGGGAGGATACAAATCCCGTCTTCCAGGAGAACAGCTCCTTGTCACCTGTATAGAGTGACGGAGACGAGCTGGTGGTGGCTCAGTTATGCTGTGTGGGACATCCTCGTGGCCATCCATGAGTCCGGCGGAGCCCGAGCAAGGCACCGTTAACGACCAAAAAGGATCTTGCGGTGGTTGCAGACCACGTACACCCCTTTATGACGATCATGTTTCCCAACGGCAGTGGATGTTTTCAACAAGATAATGCACCGTGTCACAAGGTCAGGTTGTGATTGAACGGGACGTCGGAGCTCATCGACCCCCTCTTCGTAATTTCCGGGAATTCGGTGACTTGTGTGTGCAGATGTGATGCCAACTCTATCCAGCGATCTTTCAAGGCCATATAGCTTCCATGCTAAGACGCGTCGCCGTTATACGCTCCAAAAGTGGCAATCCCGACCATTAGTTAGGTGGTCACAATGTTCTGGCTGATCAGTGTATGTCTTTGGTAAAACATGGTGTCCTACTGCAAATCCTATTTCGACAGGAACCGTCGACTATTCAAGGCCGTCCTGAAGGGACCGATTACGTGACAATCTTATGGGGAGAGATCAGCTATAGTGCGAGAGCTGGAGTGTTTCCAGATCCGTTTTTTGACAATGGCTGAGGCTCTCCTCCAAAATCTATCGGTGTTTTGTGTCACACTGGGATCAGCACGGTATTTGGTACACCATTCGACAATCGCAATTTTCTACAGGTATGCTACCTCATACACATTTTTGATTCTCCCGTAGATGCCTGCTGGTATTTGTCTTTCGGCAGCCAAGAAAAGTATTACAGCCCTAATGGAGACATTTGTTGATAACTTCACAACAGTTCATGTTTCCTCATTTTCCGCACACACGTCAGAAAGACACGAATACCACGCTGATCACTTGTCTAAATGTCGGTGTTTACACACCCGCATCGAAGTCGAGCTTCGATGCATATAAATTGCACCAAGCCCCTCAAACGTAAACTCTTTAATCACCCTCTACAGATATGCTTTAGACACAGAGAAAAATGTAAAAACTGCTTCTCTATTGGGTGTCTGTATCCAACCCTCAAGATCTCTTTGCTAATAAATCCATACATTTTGGATTCTATTTTAGTTTCTCTGTTATTCTTCTTTCATATTACAAATACAGTATTTTCGATAGTAGTGGTGTTACCTGCCAAACGATTCACCGTGCACATTCCCAAACGTACGAGTACATGCTAAAAAGAAATGCCTCGGGTGGCGTTTCCCGAATGGCTGAAGCAAGCTGCAAACCTCTGCCACTACATGGATCCGATTCCTAGCGTGTGACTTGGCCGTATTTAGCGTAATCACGTCCGTGAGTGAGGAACAGCCCTCATAGAACTGAAAGTCAGTACTGGCGCAGTGGTAACGCACTGGACTCGTATTCGGGAGGATGGTGGTTCAAATCCACCTCCGGCCATCCTGATTTAGGTTTTCCCTAAAATCACTCCAGGCAAATGCCGGGATGATTCCTTTCAAAGGGGACGGCCAATTTCCGGCCCAATACTTACCCAATAGTCCGAGCGTAAGCTCCGTCTCTAATGACCAAGCTGTCGACGGGACGTTAAACCCAAAGGTTCCAGCTGCGTTTGAACACCATCCCAAAAGAAGACTTCCTGCAAAGTTTGTAGGACATGTATCGCAGAGCTCATAGGTGCGTAGTTAAGGGAGCATGTTTTTCGAAGGGCAGTAAGGTATCTATAACTCATAGTTCATCTACGTTAATGTTACATGTCTATTCACCGAACTTTATTGTCAAAGCTTGTATTTAATAAGTTTTACTAGTTTTCACTTATATTGCAGCACGCAATCGTAATAAACAACTTATTATTATCTGTCAACGAAAACAGGAAGTATTTTCGTCAGACTAGAACAATTAGTTGGTGTAGGCAAGAAAATATTTTTATTTTCAGTGTCTCCGTTTCATTTCATCTGATCGTTATTGCATCTGCTAGGTTTATCTGCGAGACTCGAGGCTACACGTGTTTCATCTGCATCGTCAATTGAACGCAGTTGTCTCATTACTTTGCACGCACTTGTCCCAGATTCGAGCCTACTGTGACGTGTTGCGACCCAACACAATAGCAAAGTGATAATCCCACGACCTTATGCCTCACCCGGGCACACCGAGTCATAGCAGCGACCTTAATATCCCACTCTGGGATGATATACTCTTGGCTGTTAACACACCTATTCTTTCCTGGTGTCGAATATTTCATGGAACAACGTGTGGTCCATATATTTAGCGAATATTTCGTGTTCCGATTTCTTGTTATTTTTCAGTAGTCCTGGTGCTGAATGCGAGTTTCAAGTTTAACGGCATTAAATGTAAAAGCAAAATAGCATGTCACACAGTGCTTCGGATTGCTGGAACTCTGCTGGGAACTTCCATCTTGGTCCATCCTTTGACATTAATCCTGCTTCATTCAATTAACCCGGGAGCTACAGCTTCAGCCTCGGCATCCACTGCTGACTTGTGAGCAGCCAGTGAGTAACTGCCACGCGGAGGCCTCGGCTTCGATTACTGCTGCTGCAAGCAGGAAATAAACAAGAATCATAAACGGGATATTGTTTGTCATACAGGAATGTAAATGTATGTAAATGTCGCTTTCATAATTATTTACGGCTGCTGGTTTTTATACATTGTCGATACTGCTACCGACGTGTGGCTCTTATTTAGGCATCGTAAAGTTCAGCTTGGCCTCTAAGAGAAATGGGGGAGAGGAGGGGGGGTCATGGGTCACAGAGGCCGTGGACATCCAGTTTGCAGCTTCCAAACACTCTTATCGCACTTGTTCTGAAGGCGCCATGGAGGAAGTAGCGTTGTGTCCGGATAGCGAAGTGCTATCATTACCGCAGCCGAGGACAAGATCCGAAATAGAGGATTCCACAGTGGTCAGACCGTAGGCTATGACCTTTCCAACACAGAGGTTATCTGTAGTATATGACTGCCTTTTAAAGAGGATCTAAACCGCAAACATGTTTCCACATTGTCAATGGGATTTTCTGACTTAATCTTTCCAACCTAATTCGCTGCAAAAGAAGTAACAGTGGAATGACTGTTACAGACAGATCTCATATACTCATAATAGCACACAGCTATTCGGCGGATGTATTCAAGACCCTTTGAGACGGAATGTCTTTCCTTTTTTTTTCCAATAAAGTGAACTACTCTGTACAGACAAGAGGATACTGTGTATATAAAGGGTGTTTCCGTAAGAGCGCGCAGAAATTTAACAGGACATAGAGATTGCTCCAACGAACAATTTTCTGGTATTGGAATGGCCGCACGGGAAGGACGCGCGGTTTAAGGCGTCTTGTCACGAATACGCGGCCTCAGCCGTCGGAAGTTCAACTCTTGTGTGTTTCCCTTAGCATAAGTAAGCTTAAGTACTTTGTAAGTCTACAGACCGATGACCACATCAGTTTCGTCACTTAGGTTTACATACATTCGAACATTTTTTGAACTAAACAATTTGAGATAGGGAACCTGCAGTCGTGAAGCCGCCGTTAGGAAATGTAGAAGTAAATTTGCCAATCGCTTTGTCTCGCATTACGGTTTTCCAGCCTATTTACAACTAACATGTGTACATGTTTACACGTACTGTGCTGTTTATTTACATGTAAATCCTTTGTTTCCGGCAAGGTAACAAGGAGGACGAGATTGATTACTCGGAAGTCATGATGCAGACTTTGTTTACTTTAGTTGTCCACAAGGTGACTCTATTGGATTGTATTTACACTGCCCCATGACCTAACGTGCTAATAATGAACGACAGTTGCATTCGTTACTCAGTGTTGTTCAGAGAAGTAAAGTACCGCACGGTGGAGCCAACCGGTACAGTTGCGCAGAACTCACTGATGTGCATCTTGTCCATTTCTATGGCTTGCTATTTCGCCTGACCAGAATCCCCTCGATTATTTCCCATGGGGATACCTCAAAATACTTATGTATGTGGCTCCAGTGGATACGCAGATGGAATTAGTTGCCGGAATTGTGTCTGCTTGTGATGTGGCCAGGGCGCGTCAGAATCTTGTTCGTTGATGTCATACTTGCATTCAGGTTGACGGCCGTAATTTTCAGCTCATTTTGTAAGGTACAGTCTAAGTTGTACATCCATTGTGTCAGTGATGGTATTTGCAGTTAACTGTCACTAATGCAAATAGAAAAGTACGCAGTAAACGGATTATATTCCTTTTATCTCCTTAACCCTTTCCTCCCAGTGTTGTCATATGACAACGTCATGTTTATCTGTTCTTCTAGGCACAACAATTTCTCCAAAGCTTGTAAACAACAGTGCAGGACTTTCCAAAATTCATCGTCAGTAGGTTGTCTACCATTACTCCGAGGAAACAATGCATTATATTGTAATGCATTGACCAAATATGTATTGTTGTTTTATGCCTAAGATGGAGTACATACAGTAAGACATTCAAATTATTATATCAAGGGAATGGAAACAAAGTAATTTTAAAATTCTATTAATAAATTACCGTCAACTGTCTAAATTAGCAGTAAACAATTTGAAAATCATGTTAGTTACGATAAAGGAAACATATCCTTCCCAATGATGCCATATGGAGTCACCCCATATTTCCCCTAAAACTAATAATAATAATTCAAACATTATTCCAATCATCTTCTATCTTCTTCTTCTATATCTATAAATGTGAATGTCTGTTTGGTGTACGATCACGTCTGAACCACTAGACATAAAGAGCTACAAATTTGTACAGTTACTAATGTCTACCCGGGGAAGGCTTTAGGTACGGTTTTATGCTGTTCATTAATGTGAATGTCTGTTCGGTGTACACTTATCACGTTCGAACGACAGGACGCAGAGACTTAAATATTTGTACAGTTACTAATTTATTCCTGAGGAAGGTTCAAGGCACGGTTTTATAGCGATCTGATAGATATTTAGTAATTTGAAGAATATAACGCGAAATGCGGAACAATAATTACTCTTTGAAAATTATATTTACTCTTTGAAAATGGTTTTATTGGTTGCATTGTTGCTTGAGGGTTGATAATGATAAATGGGTGGAGTATATTGGAATGGAAAGTTATGGGTGTATATAAAATTCTACGTGTGTGTGTGTGTTAATATTTCGCTCTGCAGCGAAAACTACAGAACGCAAACGAATGGTCTGTGTGTAATTGTTGTCCGAAGTCTCCCATTGCACACCATAGCAGTTCCATGCCGATAACTATAAGGGGGTGGAAGATATGGTGGTTGAAAGTGAAATTATAAAAAAATTAGGACTGAAGGCCAGCGATGACGTTTGCGACTCTATAGCAAGGAGGTTACATACAGCGAAACGTGATGCCACAGACCATATCTTTGGTCTATGCGTGCTACAATGTCTTCAGCTCTTTCTCTGTAAGGATAAGCATACGAATAAGGAAATATAAGAATAAATAAATAAAGCAGAAAAAAAGAAAATTATTTTAATAAATCCCTTTTGAAAAATTGATTTGACGTTTCGCGCATTACATCAAGTGATCGATCTGTGATATTATTACAATCATTGTTGAATTTAGTGATTGGATTCTTCGAAAAGAGTGCATTGTTACGTGTGATTTGATCTACAATACTCACTTTCCTGATAAACGGCAAGTGCATAGACTTCTGCAATCTGATAGGAATATTTTTCAGTTCCGCTTTATCAGCGATACTTCCTTAAAAATGAGTGAAATTAATTACATTAATTGTTATTTAAACTTCGTAGATAAATGTGCATTGCGATACTTTACACATATTACAACAGTACATCTACTTTTAATAGATCACATACAGACAACTTGCCTCGGAAAAGGAAAACGTCTTTATTTCTTATATATTCTCTTATAATGATATTAAAAAAAGGGAGATGGACAGAGAGAGAAAGGATAGGAGAAGTACTAACTCAAGGCAGGAATAAATAAATAAATACCCGGGCAACGCCGGGTTTTCAGCTAGTTATTTATAGAAATATGCCAAGAAATGTTTTTGTTCATAAGTTAAGAAAAGTTAGTTTTGGGAGAGTGCTGGCTTCTCCAACCCTGAGTCCCGTAACACAAAGTGTTCTGTGTAGCATCATGTGTGCCCTGTTCAACTTTTGGATGCTCTTACGGAAACACCCTGTATATAAGGTGAGTCACGTAAGAGGTAACACGTATTTTATTTCGTGAACGGCTACATATATGGAATCGTGGTTTTCGGCAAGTGATACAACGTTGAGGGGCACGAATTTTGTTTGTTTTTAGCGCTAGTAAGCTTGAAAACAGTAATGCGAGTCAAATCGGGAGAAAAATTTACTTCCATATCGTCTTACCTCTTTGGAGCACGGTGGTATACATACTATACCACCTTTTGTATAATTTTTGCACGGTGATCAAATTTTACTGGCTACTACTACGGTAACCACATGTCCACGCAGTTCCTTCCTTGTAGGCGAGATGGCGCGTGCAATCCATTGTGAGTCACTTCTGCCAAGAAGAGGCTGACTCCCACATGTAACTGCAGATTGATGTGTTGAGCTTTCTTTGTGAGGGTGCTTAGTCGCATCATGCAACCTCTGGTGACGAAACTCTATTCGCTGCAGTGTACTGGCCGAGCGTTCTAAGGCGCCTTGCTGCGGAGCGCGCGGTTGTTCGCCGTCGGAGGTTCGAGTCTTCCCTCGGGTATGGATGTGTGTGTTGTCCTTAGGTCAGTTTAAGTAGTTTGTAAGCCTAGGGTCTAATAACCAAAGAGGTTAAAACCTATAGATTCACAAACATTTTGAAAACTCCATTCAGACCGTCGTGACTTACCGACAATCCAGAACTAACGAAGAAATACAAGCCTCACGTGCCTTCATGGATGCGTCTTGAAAATTCATCACAGCAATCACAACGCACTACAGCTAGACGATGTGAAAAGTGTAGTATCAAAAAGAAGTAAGTGCGTACTTTCTGGACCTGTGACTGCAAAATGCCATTGTGCTTCAACAAAATGAAAAATGCTTTCAGCACTTTCACAAAAGATGATGATGAACCAATTTTATGTAAATCTTTTTATGATTATTTGTTGTGAAATATGACTTAACTGAAATAAAACTACTTTATATTAATAACATTATTTTTCCATAGAATAGAATATTTAGGCGAGTTACAAGTCAAAACTGGATCATAATCATCATCATCATCATCATTTAAGACTGATTATGACTTTCAGCGTTCAGTCTGGAGCTTAGTACCCCTAACAAAATTCCTCCACGATCCCCTATTCAATGCTAACATTGATGGCTCGTCTGATGTTACACCTTTTACTTCAAAATCATTCTTCAAATCAAATGTTTGTTAAGCTTAAGGGACTTAACTGCGGGATCATCACTCCCTTAACTTACAAACTACTTATGAACTACCTTATACTACAGACAACACGAACATCCATGCCCGAGGGAGGATTCGAACGCCTGACGGGGAACGGCCTCGCGCATCGGAGTTAGGTAACCTTGCTCCTCCCATGCGTGTAACGTGATCCCACCATCTCAGCCAGTTCGCTCTAACTGCTTCATTTATGGTGTTCATTCCCAATTTTTCTTTGATTTCCTCATTATGGACACCCTCCTGCCATTGTTCCCATCTATTAGTACCTGCAATCATTCTTGCTACTTTCATATCTGTAATCTCTACCTTATGAAGGTATCTGCATCAACCCAGCTTTCACTACCGTACAACAAAGTTGTTTGAAAGCTAGAGCGGTGCACCGCTAACTTAGACTTGGTCAAAACTGGATGTTTAAAAAAAAATAGCAACAGTCCCAAGTTGCATGGCAGTATCGTATATATACCAGCGTGTAAAACCAAAAAAAAACTTATATAAATTCGATAAATGCATATTTAATCATCAGTTGTTTATTAATGAGTGCACTCCTTATTATTCACAGTCAAAACGTTCAAATGTTTATAAATCTATGAGACTTAACTGCGTGGTTATTAGTCCCTAGCTTACAAACTACTTGAGCTAATTTAAACTAACTTAAGGACAACACATACACCCGTGCCCGAGGAAAGACTCGAACCTCCGACGGCGAACGGCGGCGGGCACCTCAGCATGGCGACTCAGTACGCGCGGCTATTCCGCCATGGCTATTCCCAGTCTATTCTAGTCTTTTATGTTTGTTTTTGTTTGACTGATAGGATTATTCAGTATGTCCATTGTATTTATAGTGAAAGTGACTCCTGCTGACCACGGCGGAGTGGCCGAGCGCCGCAGTGGGCTAGCCGTGCGCATTGGGGCGCCATGCTGCGGGGTTCGAGTCTCCACTCGGGCATGGGTGTTTGTGTTGTCCTTAGGTGATTTTACCTTGGTTTAAGTAGTTTGTAAGCTACGTACTAATAACCACGCAGTTGAGTCCGATAGATTTACAAACATTTGAATATTTGATATTTAATGGCCGAGCCTATTGAGGCGCTATGCTCTGAAACGCGAGGCCGTACCCCCTCGGAGGTTCAAATCCTCGCTCCGGTTTGGATATTTGTGCTGTCTTTAGTATAAGTTAGTTCAAATGTTCAAATGTTTGTATAGTCTATGGGACTTAACTACGGGGTCATCAGTCCCTAAACTTACAAACTACTTATGAACTACTTACGAACTAGGACGGCACAAATATCCATGCCCGAGGGGGGATTCGAACCCCCGACCGTAGTGGCCGTGCAGACCGTGACTGGAGCGCCTCAGTCTCCTCGGCCACCGCGGCCGGCATAAGTTCGTTTATGAGTAGTTTGTAAGTTTAGGGACTGATGACCCCGCAGTTAAGTCCCATAAGCTTAACTTACATTTGAACATTTTTTTTTTTTAATTTTGACTGCTGCTGTTTTCAGACAGATTTATTTTATTTAATACATTTGACTAATCTGTTATACTGCCTGATGATGGTTCACGACCGAAATTATTCGATTTTTAAGGATTTAATAAACAGCTGATGGTTAAAGATGCATTTTATCAATACGACGGCTAATAACTGTCACCTTGCCAAAACATTGTAATATAAATTCGTGTTTTTCTTATGTCAGTGCTCATGAATATACAAAATAAGTTTTCCATCATAAAAGTCAGCAAGCATAAAAATCTGTGCCTCAAACAGCTACACTGGATTCTACGACCCCCAGGTTTCCGACCTCAAAGTATTCGATGGCGCATCCTCTGTTAAATTTTGGCACGCCTTTACACTAACACCCTAGATAATAAGTCTATGACACTGGTTTATTAGTACACGTGCTGCTACAGGATCGTGACGCAATGTTTGCAGTCACTGCTCAGAAGCTCACTTGCCCTACTGGCCCGCGAATAGGAAGTCGGTAATAGTAGTGATAACAGCGGTAATGAAAGAAGCCTGAAGGGTAGCGCGCGCGGCAGGTATCGCGCTGTGACCCACATCCACGGCGCTTTCACTTTCGCGGCACTTCCTGCAGCGCGCCGCGCTCTGCGATTCGCCTGCGCTGCGCACTTTTATTTTCAGCGACGCTGCGGAAACACGATTACCGCCACCACCCAGGTCGGAAGTTGCATTACTGCAGAGATGCTGCTGTCATCGATGCCAGCGCAGCGTCACCTAAACCAATCAGCGGTGTCTGCAAACGTATTTATCGAGCGTTTTTTTTTTTTCTTTTTTTTGAATTTTCGTTTCTCTTCTTACGATTCTGGCCCACTGACAAAATTCTTCCGCTTGTTCTACACTTCAGGGTAGTCTTGTGTAGTTCGCGAACGAACTAGTTCGGAAGAGCGCTCCCACAGACGAACTACGCGAACTAGTTCGCAAATTCCTCGCCTCTTAGTTCGTCCGGTCCTTTTTCGAAGACTGACGAGGAACAGCGAGAGGACGCGAGAGCGCGCAGAATCGTGTGATACGTGGTTTATTTGCTTAAGTATTTGATGTCTAATCGCCCAAAAATACGGGTAATAGCACACGATTGGGCAACACTGATCTAATATATAAAGCAGAGTGTCCGTATGTTTGTACGTCTTGCATACAAATCTACAGTTTTGTTCCAATCTTTATGAAATTTTGTACACGTAAGCTTCCATCCATGAGGACGGTCGCCGTAAGTGTAAGAATCACATACGATATATAGTTCACGAGATATGACGTCATAAACAATGAGATGCGCGAAAAAATGCTGCATTTTGCGACAATGCTGCTTATTCTCTCCTAAACCATTGGACCGATCACCAAATTTCGTACACACATTCCTTACAGTGAGGTAACAATTGCTGCATGGTTAAGAATCACATATGACACATGGTTCAAAAGATATTACGCCATAACCAATAGAAATCGCAAAAAAAAATGCCATATAATGCGGCGAGACATTCGAAAAACACTGTATGAGAATGACAGTACTTAGTGACTTGCAACAAACTTTAAACATAATTTCAAACCTTTATTAAACTTTTCCTCGCTGGCAACCATAGTAAAATGATGAAAGGAAAAAAGTTTCTCGCTTAATACTTTTCCGCTGTCTATGGAGTAAAACTACGGCTCTCGGTATGACGTTACAATTTATAATTTGAACACTACAAATTGTAGCGACAGGAAATTTGAGACACTACACACATATATAGTTGAATGTAGCTTCTAAATTGTATCACATTCCGACACGTAGTTCATGAGATATGAGCAAGTAATCAGTAACGTTCATGGAAAAGCGTCGCATAACGCACCAAGTTTTAATCTATTACTTCTTTATTAGTAAATGTATTCCCAAGAGATTTTACAGCAATTGAGCCCCTATACAAATTAATATATACTTGAAAAATGGCAGGAATAAATGAATAAATACCTGGGCAACGCCGGGTTTTCAGCTAGTCATTATATAAAAAACCTCTCATAACAAAAGAAAGAGCTCTTTTAGTAGCGGTAGCAAAAGTCATAAAGAGCGGACGAACTAAAAAGAGCGACCTACTTCGCGCCCGAGCTGCGAACTAAAAGGAGAGCTACCGGTCGCGAACTAACATATGCGCGATCGGTCACGAACTAAAATATTCGCGATCGGTCGCGAACTAAAATATGCGCGATCGGTCGCGAACTAAAATATGTGCAATCGGTCGCGAACTATTATGCCAAACGTATCTCGCTTCTTAGTTCGTTGGATTCTTTTCCGAAGACCGACGGGCAATAGCGAGAGGGCGCGCAGCAGAATTAAAAATCACGTGTTTGCCTTCTGCTGATGAGAGCCATTTCGATGTGAGCGTCTGCCTGCTAGATTACATAGTTCAGTGCTACAAAATTTCTGTTTAGAAGTATTCTGCACTCTGTAATATCTGACTAATAATTTCCACTATGCTAAGATGTAGAGATAACTCTAAACTTAAACGCGACAAATTATCCACAAACTGTTTCTTTTGGATTGCGTGATATCATTAGCGGCTCAAGCAGCAAGCGCATGAAGCAGCTAGGTGGGGGAACATCTCCCTCCACCTGCATGCGCAGACCACGCCGCTCACCCGTCACTGGGAGCGGACGAACTAAAAGAAAGAACCAGAGCCGCGAACTAAAGTGAGCGGTCCCGTTCGCGAACTGTTATGCGCAAGTCTACTTCAGGGAGCACATTTGCTACGACTGAGAGACGTTACCGTGTGACATCTCGTCTACATCGAGGTAATCGAAGATAGAGCAGGACCTGACAAGGGTAGAAGACAGAATTTGCGGTGGTTGTATTGAAGGGGCAATCACAGTACCCGACAAGTGAGTTTCGGAACAATGGGAAATACGAATCACGATAAACAGACGGGAAAAGGAGGGGGGGCGGTTCTTAATAAAAGTTTTGTCAAGCTTAAGGGACTCAACTGCGGGGTTATCAGTCCCTAACTTACCAACTATTTATGAACTACCTTATACTAAAGACGACACAAACATCCATGCCCGAGGGGGGATTCGAACCCTGACTAGGAACAGCCTCGCGCATCGGAGCATAGCGCCTCAATGCGCTTGGCCACTCCGCCGCGGCGGCGGTTCTTAACTGTTACGCTAGCTAACTTCGTAATTTGTGTAACTACGTGTGCAAACTGCTTATGTCGCCGGTCCTTAGACTTACAAACTACTTAAACTAACTCACGCTAAGGACAAACACGCACACCCACGTCCGAAAGAGGAATCGAACCTGCGACGGGAGTGGCCGTGAAATCCGGAAAATGGCGCCTTAGACTGCGTGGCCATTCCCGTGCGGCTGTGCGAACGACAACACACACCCATGCCTAAGGAAGGTTTCGAACCAAATCAAATGTTCAAATGTTTGTATAGCTTATGGGACTTAACTACGGGGTCATCAGTACCTAAACTTACAAACTACTTATGAACTAGCTAACACTAAGGATGTCACAAATATCCATCATGCCAGAGCGGGGGATTCGAACCCCCGACCGTAGTGGCCATGCAGACCGTGACTGGCGCGCCGCAGTCCCCTCGGCCACCGCGGCCGGCGGACTGGGACCTTGCGGCAGGAGCAACCACGCGATCCTGCACATGCTGCATCAGACCGCGCGGCCACCCCTGCGTGGCAGCTAACTTCTTAAAGTATCAGACAAAAAACTTTGACTTTTACATGCCAACTGATTCTTCCATAGAGTTTTATAAAAACAACACAACAGCAAATAGTAAACATAATATTTTTATGTTCTACGGCATTAATTGATAAAGGTAACCACTTTTCCGCTTCCGAAACCGTCATCAGACTTCAATTACTGTAGTCAAACCATTAGAACATTTCTAATTAATGCTGGGAAAAATTTTAATCACCTTCTCTGAGGTACAAAACTCGTAGTAAAGGTCATCTTTGACAGTGCGGTGACAGTTTAATAAAAAAGTTAAAAGAAATGTTCAACAGTAAACAAAGCGAACAAACCAATAAAAACATCAGCACTCAACTCGAAAAATAGTGTCTGTACCACAGTGGCAATAAAAAAAAAGATCTTAACGACTGTGAACACTCGTTCAAGACAGGTTACTCTGTAACTTCATAGAATTGATCTGAATATGGGCAGCTGTCTCGAAACCGGTCATGTTATAGAAAATAAAAGCGATCTGCAGACGGACATTCAAGAATTTTATTCATATGACGATCGCAGAAAATCCCTCACTACTCATAAGTCTAGTTTTGATAACAAAAACTAGTAACTGACAAGACTACTGAGGTGTGGCTCATTGAGATAAATTATAAGACAAATACAACAGCGTAAGAGATAGAACGGACAGTCGTAACCTCAGACGTGAGGAGTGAATGGACCATCACAGTTACATAAAAATAAATAAATAGTAGAAAATAAATGCAGAAAAAGGAGCAGATAGTGTATAAAGTAATTGAAAACTGAGAGGATTAAGTTAATGTACTTAAAAAAAACCACACACGCACACACAGGAAATGGAAGAATAAAAACGGACCGACAGTATGGGAAGTAATGTAAATAAATCTGAGAGGATTAAATTAATTCACTTTACTTGTTTTATATTAATATTTCTCCCGGTTTGCTTCTTTTATTTGTTCTTCAGATGTTTACCATTTTTATTACACTTCCACCACAATGTCAAAGGTAGCAATTACTGAGTGTTTGTGCCTCACTCCAGATGAATATTATGTTTTCCAGTGTAGTTTAAAACCGTTATATTTACGGCCTAAGGATGCTCTTGTAAGCTAAAACCCGGTAAACGTTGTAAATTTATCCTGTACAACACCCCGCATGGTGCTTTTATTACTTTCATTTTTTACCCAAGGGGTCCTGAAAACGAAATATCCTTTCCTCACAAAATAGTGTACTGCAGGAATATAACACTGTGACCGAAAACAAATTCTTACGAAATATTCAAAGTGTAAACATTGAAATATAAAGAAGTCAGATGCATAGATACACTTATGTTCTGAAACTTGCCAGAGCGCATAAAATATCTTTAGGTGGAATTTAAGACTGAATTAAAGGCCTTTCAGTTGTGTAACTTTGTATACTCCTAATGTTATAATGTTTGTTAAGCTTAAGGGACTTAACTGCGCGGTCATCAGTCCCTAAACTTACAAACTACTTATGAACTACCTTATACTAAAGACGACACAAACATCCATGCCCAAGGGGGGATTCGAATCCCCGACGGCGGACGACCGGCAACACGGCGCTCCAGTACGCGCGGCTAATCCGCCGAGGCTTGTATACTCCATTGATGACTATGTTCAGAGTAATAATATGTTCTGTTCTTCAAATTTCTCTCTTGGACAGTTCAAAATATGTTCAAATGTTCGTTAAGCTTGTGGGACTTAACTGCGGGGTCATCAGTCCTTAAACTTAAAAACTACTTATGAACTACCTATACTAAAGACGACACAAACATCCATGCCCGAGGGGGGATTCGAACCCCCGACCGTAGCGTCACATTAATCGTTCGGGTTTGTTCCATCACGCAAAATGCGATCGTCTTTGGCTTTAGTTGCTAGAAATAAACGGCCGCAAGTTGTCAACACGGCACTGTGCACGTTTGCGCTGATTTCATAATGGCGTGGGCTGCTTCGTCTGGTCTAAGTGTATCAATAATTGACTGTGCACAACGATGGAATTTATATAGGGTGTTTCAGAAGTGATGGTGAACAATTCACAAACGGGAAGTACAATCAAAAGTAACTATAAGAACGTTGATAAAGTGGGTAAAAACATTAACATTTGCGGAATTATGGCATTAATTCGAGTTGAGAACCAAATCGTCACTGGACACCACACTATTTATGGACTGTACTTCCAGATGTACTTGATAATGACCCACTGAACCAATGATCCCGTGGTTCATGCTGACCATGGTCAGGCACCTATACATTTATGAGTGCACCGGCTTCTAACTCAGACGTATGGTCAACATTGGACAGGTAGAGGAGGGCCTGTGCCGTGGCCTTCAAGGTTTCCGGATTTGTGTGTGCCGGGTCATGTCAAATGCTTGCTCTACTCTGGCCTGCGCTGGTTTACGCTGAAGTCAGCTCTTTTGAGGAATTACGCTTGGGGATTGAAACAGTTTCTAGCATCTACGTATTTCCCCAGGACAGCCTGAGAGGATTCACAAGTCATTTCAGAGACGAATTCAATGTTAGAATGAGATGCATGGACATTTAGAACACGTTGGTTTCTTAGGCCGTGATACACCGCAAGACCCATGCTTATAACAGCTTTTTAGCTACTTTTGCCTGTACTATTACTCTTCTTCAAAATAAGGCAAGAAAAGGTATTACAGATATGAGAAAATTGTCAAATACATGTACAAACCGTAACCTGCATTCACGGTTTGACAGACCAAGTCGCTCTAACGGTGACGACGCCTGAATAGTCACTGAATGTTTATGAGTACCCAAGCTACAGTATGAAAACACAAAACACATTTGTTTAGTAGTACTGATTATGGAATTACAAGTAGAGGTCTGTCGCTGGTAGTATTTGTATGTTTGAGGTGCTCTTGAGGCGCCACAAAATGTGTGGGGTTGAGTCTGAGCTTCTGAACCATCATGCGCCGACCCACGGAGTCGGACTAGAGAAGTTAAATAAAAAAGAAAAGAATATTGTCAACACGGTTGTTGGGATAGCGCTTCCATAAAAATCTTTAACGTAAGACTTGTAATCAGTAACTGATACTGCCAGTTTTGGGTTAGAGTATAAATGACTTTATTGTGATATGTGTGAAATTTCACTCCGTAGTTAGAAGCCGCGCGGGAATGGCCTTGCGCTCTAAGGCGCCTTGTTGCGGAGTGCGCGGCTGCTCCCCGTCAGAGGTCCGAGTCCTCCATCGAACATGGTTGTGTGTATGTTGTCCTTAGCATTAGTTCGTTTAAGTAAATATCATTATAAATAGATATTTACAAACCCTGAGACTGTTTTATGTCTCAAAAATATCAGACATTAAAGATAAAGGTGAAGCATTGAATTAAAAACTGTAATGCGGCCGGGAATCGACCCCGGACCTCTAGACTTACTAAGCAACCGTATTACCACTAGACCACCGCAGCCCTACCGAGTAGCGCGCCTCGCAATAGTGTAAGTACGACTTCCCTCCACGTTACAAACTCTAATTCAGCTTGTGTGATCCATGAATATGTGTGGCAATATTTTATGGAACACAGAAGCTGAATTAGAGTTTGTAACGTGGAGGGAAGTCGAACTTACACTATTGCGAGGCGCCTTAATCGCTAGTGGTGCGGTGGTCTAGTGGCTAGACGTCTGCATAGTAAGTATGGAGGTCCGGATACAATTCCCGGCCGCATCACAGATTTTAATTCAATGCTTCACCTTTATCTTTAGTTCAAGTAGTTTGTAAGTCTAGAGACTGATAAACACTGCAGTTTGGTAACATACCTTTTCAAACATTTGAACATTTTCGTAGTTACAAGTAGTCGTTACGAAGAAGCACACAGTATATTTGCGGAGGTCTTCTCTAACAAGCGCCAGGGTGACGACGAGATATAAAATTGTTCTCTTCCGAGATGAGGCCCCTCGCACAAAACACAGTATTTCCAGTACGGTTATTACTTTTTTTCTTTTTTATTTATTTTATTTTTCACAGAGGTACGCTCATTATCGTAGAAGTCTGTGAATGAATCATTACAATATTCTTACAAATATCTGCACGGAAAGCTCCACGGACACCTTTCTTGACGTGAAGTTTCTCTTGCGATACCAAGAAATTATAATGAGTTCTGTTGTTACATTGTTTAGTATCAGTTCTGTGCCTATCATATTTGATACCCTTCATGAAAATACACAGTTCTCGACATTACCGCAAGTCGCTTAGTACATTGCCATACAACTGGAGCGCGTAGTTTCACATAACATCAACAGGGAAGAAAACAATTTTGCTGCTATTCTTCCGCTACATGGAAACAGTGGGTGTCAAACTCCCCCCCCCCCCCCCTCACCAATACCTCGTTGCTTCCAAATGCGCTGTTTTCCCTCTGATGAAACACTATGCAAACGACGCCCTTAAATTTGATTTCTTAGAACGGTAAAAATTTATTTTAACTGTGTTCTTTGAAAGTATAAATTTGCGACACAATATTCAGTGCGCCCTGGGTGAGCCAGAAAAGGGGAAGAGAGGGCAAACGCTCTAGCTTCATCGACGAATCTTTCATTTTGACAACGTCCCCCAGCAACTTCTTCTTTCATCTGTGAGTTTCGGAAGGTCTCCAGCTATAATTTTATTTGCATATATATTAGAGCCCAAGCAGGGGAAGACGACAGATGATGGTCGATCAGCTTTTTAGAATGAGGGATGCGTGGAGCGGCGGAAACCAGCGTAGGGTGAAGTTGCTCCCAACATTCCTGTGCCATCTTTCACTGCGCAGCGCGTCAGAGGATAAAGCAATGTCAGGGAAATATTGTCCACATCACAGAAGAGGAACTGTCCGAAAGTCTTAGAATATTAGAAATAATAGATGCAGCAAGGAGAGTTTGAAGGTCACGTTAATCCACGTTTTTAATTTGAATTACGTCAGCTACATGTTTCCCATGTACCTTGAATTTGGCACGTTATAAATCTCACTTCTACACAGAGTTTTAGGTACTTGATCACAGCCTGCACTTTTTTATTCCTTGTTATAATTATTAATATTTACTTCAAATGTTTGTATAGCTTATGGGACTTAACTACGGGGTCATCAGTCCCTAAACTTACAAACTACTTAGGAACTAGCTAAGACTAAGGACGTCACAAATATCCATGCCCGAGGGGGGATTCGAACCCCCGACCGTTGTGGCCGTGCAGACCGTGACTGGAGCGCCTCAGTCCCCTCGGCCACCGCGGCCGGCAATATTTACTTCATGGCACGTATTCACAATTCCTTGGAGAAGGCCAGAAATAATTTTTGCTTAACTGTAAGTGCAGATATGAGGGATATGGCCGGCCGCGGTGGCCGAGGAGACTGAGGCGCTCCAGTCACGGTCTGCACGGCCACTACGGTCGGGGGTTCGAATCCCCCCTCGGGCATGGATATTTGTGCCGTCCTAGTTCGTAAGTAGTTCATAAGTAGTTTCTAAGTTTAGGGACTGATGACCCCGTAGTTAAGTCCCATAGACAATACAAACATTTGAACATTTTTTGAGGGATATGAGCCTGTTTATCCTTGGCCATCAAAGTCAGTCACTTTTACCTACCGAGATTACTGTGTAATCTATGAACTGTAGCGCGATATTTGAACTCAAAATGTGTCATTGTCACTACTGCAACTTAGGAATAATTTTTTTTCTGCAAGGGAAACAAGAAAATTACTTTTAATATCAGTAGACAAAACTTTCATAAGTTAATGTGATTTCGGAAGTTTTTCGAATAAGCCAAATACGCATCATGGTTTGTCAATATTTTCAGTGGAATCGAATCGTTTCCCAACCATAAAATTCTTTAGATGCGTAAACTAATGGAAGTCACAGAGAATGTTCCAAAATACACTACTTCAAATCCCTTTATTTTACTATTTCTTGGTTTTGTGAACCCAGACCTTTTCTCACATATTGTTTTCATTCGCCTAGTTGAAAAAACTTGAGTTACTGAAAAAACTACATTTCTCTCAATATTAGTAGTGTTGTAACTGAAAGATTTTCTCATTTTCTTTGAAATAACCACAATTACTTTTAATCAGTCACTAAATTTGATTACGATCTCGCCAAAGAATTCTTGACGGTGGATTAGCGTAGTATAAATATGATTATAAACATTCCCCCTCGACAAAACAAGTTTCTTTGTCTTTCGTTCGACATTCCTTTGTTAAAGCAAACACAGACACAAGAAATGAGTTATAATACAGAAAATAATTAATAAATAAATATCGCTAGTTATAATTTAATCGATTTCAAGGTAACGCGTATAAAAAGATCAACTCCGTTTGTGTGGTGATGGGCAACCTGTATTCCGCCAAATACTTTGATTGCTCATTTGTGCTGTGATGCAGTGATAAAGCAACGAACCAACATAGAATTTGTTTGTTTGTTAAACAAACTAGACAGTAACTCTCACCTTTTCGCAAGGACAACATTCAAAGAAATTGATATCTTGTATACAGTTTTTCACAGTTAATTCTTCTTGTAAAATGCACTATATTTTTATTAGCGACAACCACTTCATATACTTTAAACAGTCCAATATCATATTTTAAAACTACTACATTTTTAAATCTGATTTTCCTTTTTGTGGTTTCCTTTATTTGCATTGTATTAGAGACAGGAAGGATATTAATCATTTCTTAAAAGAGGAAAGTAAGTTTATCTGGATGAACGGAAAGCAAAACTATACCGAAAAAGCGAGCGAGGTAGTAGAGTGGTTAGCACACTGTACTCGCATTTGGGAGGACAGCCACTCAAACTCAATTCAGACAATCCCGATTTGTATTTTCCGTGATTTTCCCGAATCGATTCAGGCAAGTGCCGGGATGGTTCCTATCAAATGGCATGGTCAGTTTTCTTCCCCTTCCTTAACCCAAACAATTCCACCTTGCGATCCGTCCCTAATAATCACGTTGTCGACAGGAAATGAAACCCTAACCTTCCTTCCGTTTTTCATGCCGAAAATTGGTTATTCGCTTTAACTTTAGTAATGGGACTTATACCAACACGAGGAAACCGAAATTTCGTTGATACCATTGTGCGACAGGCTGCTAAATATTCTCCTTGGCTGTTCCGCAAGCTGGGGAGAGAGAATAGCGACTGCACACAGACCGTTTGGCTGGAATCCCAGCTCGGCTGATCCCGGCAACTATCGTAATTGTCGGCGCGTACGTGCAGGGATTAGCCAACGCCATTAGCGACTGCCTTTCAGGTCATTGACAGACGTAACCAGCTGACATGATCTCTCTCCCTCGCGGAAGGACGTTAAACCCAAACCGGTAATGGGGGCTCGACAATCTGAGTTATGTCATCACCAAACTGGGTTCTTAAACCGGAATAAACAATGTCACATACAATTCAAGAACGGTTGAAAATTGTCGAAACGTAGTTTTCATGAAATTATGGTGATTCTCGAGTTTATAATTTTAGACGATTTTGTAGCTTTCTAATTTTATAAGATATTGCGAAAACTGATAATGTTTCTAGTATAGTTGGGCAAACATACTTGTGTTCTAATGGGCTCGAGATTTTCCGATATGGGTGCAATGTTCGATAATGTTTCGAGTTTGTTCGAACTATCGTGGGACATTTGATTTGCGAAGCTCGAGCACAAAGGAGAAACTGATATGCAAGAAATTACGAAGGTTACAAGAATAAGCTATATGTCTGTTCTGTTTAAAAATTGGCAGTTTCATAAAACTCTGTAAATAATATCATTTAATTCTACCATTGTACAGGATCGTACTGTATAAGTTAAAAGGTTACCAGATTTTTACAGTTTGGAAACAAGACTACTGTGGTAATCAGTCCCTAGGCTTACAAACTACTTAAACTAACCTAAGGACAACAAAAACTGTTCAAATGTTTGTAAGCCGGCCGCGGTGGCCGAGGAGACTGAGACGCTCCAGTCACGGTCTGCTCGGCCACTACGGTCGGGGGTTCGAATCCCCCCTCGGGCATGGATATTTGTGCCGTCCTAGTTCGTAAGTTGTTCATAAGTAGTTTGTAAGTTTAGGGACTGATGACCCTGTAGTTAAGTCCCATAAGCTTTACAAACATTTGAACATTTGAACATACATAATAGGATATCCTAGGCAGATAGTGATCTTCCTCTTGTTTCACGTGTTCCAAACTTCATCATGATCTGAGCAAAAATGTAGATTGGCGTCGAAGCCTGTTGTAAAGTACTTTCGCCGCACGGATATGACCGCGCGGTTCTAAGCACCAGGTCAAGGACTGCGCAGGTCCGAGTGTTGTCCTTAGCGTGAGTTAGTTTACGTAGTTTGTAAGTCTAGAGACCGATGAACACAGTAGTACGACCCCGTAGGATTCCAAACATTTGAAAATTTATAGAGCACTTCCCCGCCATGCACCGTACGAAATTCTATGCACTGCGAGTGACCTTCCTCTTGTTTTCAAGGTCAAATGTACTAAATTTCATCAAGTTCGGAATAAAACTGTAGATTTTGCTTTACCACGTAAGTGAAGAACCCCCGTCATGCACCATACGTAATTGAATGTAGACAGCGACCTTCCTATTGTTTTCGAGGTCAAGTGTAAAAAAATCTAGAACAATTGTATAAAACTAAATCTGTGTGGTTTTCTAACGAAGTTGCACTCATATTTATTTATAAGACTAGCTGAAAAAGAGGCGTTGGCAGGAGGTTTATTTATTTCATATTCTCTTTAGTCCATCTTCCCTCCCAATTTCATGTCTGCCCGTCAATTTATCTCTCCTCTATTTGTTCGTCTCCCCCCCCCCCCCCCCCCCGATTATCCGTCTCCTCAGCTCCACTCTGTTCAACTCTGCCTCATCAGCTCCTCAGTTCCTCTCTCCTTCGCCCTATTTATGAAAACTCACTTATATCTGTCATCATCCATGATGATCTGCGAAACACTGTCAAATTTTATTGCAAGTTACCCCCTGCCGTACGGTCACTTGCGGATTATAAAAATTCGCTCCTTGAAAACATGCATTCTTAAGCCAGTTTTTATAATAATTCGTAAAACGGTGTCCAGGTTTGTTGTAGCGTACCCTTTGCCATGCACCGTATGAGACATTATTTACACTACTGGCCATTAAAATTGCTACTCAAAGAAGAAATGTAGATGATAAACGGGTATTTATTGGACAAACATATTATACTAGAAATGACATGTGATTACATTTCCACGCAATTTTGGGTGCATAGATACTGAGAAATCAGTACCCAGAACACCCACCTCTGGCCGTAATAACGGCCTTGATACGCCTGGGCATTGAGTCAAACAGAGCTTGGATGGCGTGTACAGGCACAGACGCCCATGCAGCTTCAACACAATACCACAGTTCATCAAGAGTAATGACTGGCGTATTGTGACGAGCCAGTTGCTCGACCACCATTGACCAGACGTTTCCAGTTGGTGAGAGATCTGGAGAATGTGCTGGCCAGGGCAGCAGTCGAACATTTTCCGCATTCAGAAAGGCTCTTACAGGCCAGTATGGCGATGACGAGTACACGCTTCCAATGTGCGTTTACCGCGATGTTGCCAAACACGGATGCGACAATCATGATGCTGTAAACAAAATCTCGACTCATCCGAAAACATGACGTTTTGCCATTCGTGCACCCAGGTTCGTCGCTGCGTACACCATCGAAGGCGCTCCTGTCTGTGATGCAGCGTCAAGGGTAACCGCAGCCATGTTCTCCGAGCTGATAGTCCATGTTGGTGCGAACGTCGTCGAACTGTTCGTGCAGATGGTTGTTGTCTTGCAAACGTCCCCATCTGTTGGTTCAGGAATCGAGACATGGTTGCACGATCCGCTACAGCCATGCGGATAAGATGCTTGTCATCTCGACTGCTAGTGATATGAGGCCGTTGGGATCTAGCACGGCATTCCGTATTGCTCTCCTGAACCACAGATTGCATATTCTGCTAACAGTCATTGGATCGCGACCAACACGAGCAGCAGTGACGCGATACGATAAACCGCAATCGTGATAGGCTACAATCCGACTTTTATCAAAGTCCTCCTTACGCGAGGCATCACTACAACGTTTCAACAGGCAACGCCGGTCAACTGCTGTTTGTGTGTGAGAAATCGGTTGGAAACTTTCTTCATGTCAGCGCGTTGTAGGTGTCGCCACCGGCGCCAACCTTGTATGAATGCTCTGAAAACCTAATCATTTGCATATCACACCATCTTCTTCCTGACAGTTAAATTTCTCGTCTGTAGCACGTCATCTACGTGGTGTAGCAATTTTAATGGCCAGGAGTGTAGAAATTGATGTTACTCTTGTTTTATCACTGAAGTGTGCAGAACTGTATGTATATTGTAATCGACGGAAAGTCATCGAGTAGAACAGAAGTGATGTCTGGCGTTCCCCAGGGAAGTGCTATAGGGCGACTGCTGATTCTCAAAAAAAAAAAAAAAAAAAAAAAAAAAAAAAAAATCCGATTTAGCAGACAATCTGAGAAGCTCTCTTAGACTGTTCGCGGACGATGCTGTCATTTATCGGTTAGTAAAGTCAAGAAAGTGGTTCTATGAACCTTCTGCCATGTACTACAGTGTAACTTCAAGACTATCCATGTAGATATAAATGTAGATAAGAGGGAAGATGTAAGTAAAGTACGTTTCTCGCGCACCACATGATATTTAATGTAGACAGTGATCTTCCTCTTGTTTTGAAGGTCAAGTGTGCAAAATTTTATCAGGATTGGAACAAAGCCGTAGATCTGTACTTAAAAAGAAAGTAGAAGATGTTCAAATGTTTGTATAGTCTATGGGACTTAACTACGGGGTCATCAGTCCCTAAACTTACAAACTACTTATGAACTACTTACGAACTACTTACGAACTAGGACGGTACAAATATCCATGCCCGAGGGGGGATTCGAACCCCCGACCGTAGTGGCCGTGCGGACCGTGACTGGAGCGCCTTAGTCTCCTCGGCCACCGCGGCCGGCAAAGTAGAAGATACTTGTGCGATATAAACAGCATTTCTGTCAGAATACACGTCCTAGAACTAAAGAGTTATGCTGTTTGAAGGTGGCAGAGAATGTTAGCTGAAAGAGCCTGGTGTTTACTGGACCCGAAGGGGTAAAAAAAAGGTGCTTATAAGCGAGGGGCAAAAGTCGGGGCCTTGCACTGTGGCGTCCTCGGCTCATGGCTAAGGCAGCTGCATATATGGGACACGGCCACACAAGGTGCGCTGGCGTACGCCGTCTGCGTCACGGAGTGGTTTGAATTTAAGCCTCGGCTAAACTGCAGCGTGCATCGCGCATTCTTTTTATCGCCGCGGGCTGTGTACAGTGGACTGCGTGTTGACACGGGAGCCAATCGATCTGATGGAACGCCGACGCTGGAACTGCAGTTAGCCATCGTTACGTAATCTCCACACACAAAGCTCTTGAACAGAAAGTACCACTAAGTCGTCTCTTATGTTCGTTAGTCGCACAGTGTTCCGTACGATATTTGTACAGCAGAACCAGACAGCAGTTGTAAAGTTCGGAGGGCATAAAACGTAAGCATTGGCGGAGACGGGAGTAAGACGGGGTTATAGCCTTTTCCCAACGCTATTTACTCTGTACGTTGAGCTAGCTGTTAAAGCAATGCAAACCGCGGCGGAGCGGCCGAGGGCATTTAGACGCTATGCTGCGATGCGCAAGGCCGTTCCCCATCGGGGGTTCGAATCCCCCCTCGGGTATTGATGTTTGTGCTGTCTTCAGTGTAACGTAGTTCATAAGTAGTTTGTAAGTTTAGGGACTGATGATCCCGCAGTTAAGTCCCATAAGCACTACAATCATTTGAACAATTTTGTTAGGAAATAAAATAGAGCCTGTTTACTTTAGCAGCTATGTTTCCCACCTTACATTGTTAATAACGCCATAAACAAATTAGATTTTCCTCTTCGTGAGTGCTGACATTTTCCATTTAAAACGTTATTTAATTAAAATTGTTTTTTCAAGTTACAATCTTATTTGTATACAATATTTGCGTCAGCCTTTTCTGTTAGTCTATTTCAAATTGTGAAGAATGGAGAGCTACAAAATAATTAGCAGTGAATTACGGCCCCTCTGTACTGCCGACGAAATAAAAAAAAAAAAAAAATCCTCCCGTTCTCGTAACAAATTTTATTGAACACTTTTTTATCGCGCCGTGACACCCACGGTTCATCCAAGTACGTTTCCTTTTCTATTTTCCCTCGTACTGATGATCCCGCAGTTAAGTCCCATAAGCTTCACAAACATCTGGACAATTTTTAAAGGAATGCAAGAAGAAATTTTGAATAGGAATTAAAGTTCAGGTAGAAGAAATAAAATCTCTGTGGTTTGCTGATGATGTTATCATCTGTCACAAAGAGCAAAGGACCTGGAAGAACAATTGAACGGAAAGGATACTGTCTTACAAGCTGAGTATATGGTGAACATTAACAAGAGCGAAACAAGGGTAACGGAATGTTGTCGAATTAAATCAGGTGATGCTGAACGAATTAGATTAGGGAGCGATACAATACAGCTTTGTTACTTTGGCAGTGAAATAACTTACTGCAGTCCGAGTACATAGGATGTAAACTGCAGAACGGCAGTGGGAAGAAAGGCATTTTGAAGCACAGAAATTTGTTGACATCTAATATTTATGTGTTACGAAATCTCTTCCGAAGGTATCTGACTGGAGTGTAACCTCGTACGCGAGAGAAACATGGACGATAAATAGTTTAGACAACAAGAGGATTGAAGCTTTTGAAATGTGATGATACCGGCTGATGCTAGAGATTAAATAGGTAGATCACGTAACTAATGAGAAGGTACTGAACAGAATTGTGGAGGAAAGAAATTTGTGGCAAATACAGACTAAATGAAGATTTCAGTTGGTAGGTAACATTCTACGCTTTAAAGAATTGTCCGTTTAGTATTGGAGAGAAGTGTTGTGTGCGTGTGTGTCTGGGGGGAGAGGGGGGGGGGGGAAGGATTAAAATCGCTGAGGGAGACCAATAGGGAAATACAGTAAACAGTTAAAATGGATGTGGGTTGCTGTTCTTACTGGGTGATGAAGAGGTTTTCACAGGATACAGTAGCTTGGAGGACTGCATCAAACCTCTCTCCGGACTAAAGACCACAATAATATTTGTACAGCTCTAACTTCCTATGTTTATTTTATTTCCCTTGCAACGTCCAACTACTATGAGATCTTCGAATTATATACCACAATGTACACGAGAATCAATGTTCAATGTTGGCCTGGCATGTATATTACATAAGCTAGTGTATCTAGATGTGGAGATTACCGGGTGTTTAAAAAAGAAAATAATAAATAATTTGTAAATCTATCGGACTCAATTGCTGGGCTATTAGTTATTAGTCCGTAGCTTACAAACTACTTAAACTAAGGTAAACTAACCTAAGGACAACACAAACACCCATTTCCGAGGGGCCGGCCGCAGTGGCCGAGCGGTCTGCGGCGCGCCAGTCCCAGTCTGCACGGCCGCTACGGTGGGGGTTTGAATCCCCCCTCGGGCATGGATGTTTGTGTCGTCTTCAGTATAAAGTAGTTCATAAGTAGTTTGTAGGTTTAGGAACTGATGACCCCGCAGTCCCTTAAGCTGAACATTTCCGAGGGGGGACTGGAAGCCCCGACGACGAACTGCCGCGTGCCCCGCAACATGGCGCCTCAATGCGCACGGCTAATCCGCCGCGGCCCGGGTGTTTTCGCAATAGCGCTGTCACGCCATACATTTAAACCTTTATCCATTCAGGTTTTCAGCAATCAGAAAGGAACAGTAAAAGTAGTTTAGTTGAGTGCCGTTTTCCGTTTTGATTCGAAGGAAACAAATGCAGGGCACCAGATGTAAGAAGATTTCGCAAAATTTCAAACACGAATATGAATATTTAGCTCTGCTGCCCATCACCACCAACATCTCTTCCTTTAGAACAGACAATGCAGAATAAACATCCAGACTAGGGTTTCACTATATCACTCCAGGCAATGGAAGGGATGGTTGCCGTGAAAGGGCACGGCCGATTACCTTCCCCATTCTCAGTAAAACAGTCCGAGCATTTGCTCCGTCTCTAATGATCACTCTGTTCACGGGACGTTAACCCTAATCTTCGGGTTAGTCGCACTATGAAGTCAACATACGTAACATCTCATCACTAGATAGATTTGCAGTTCGAATAAAATTCAATCGTTTATTTACCATGTACTTTACATTTTTATGTATGTCGTCAGGGCGTTACAAAAATGCTATTTACGAACTTTGAGGAGAGGTTCCTTACACCATATAAAGAAAAAAAGTTGATATAAACATATGTCCGTCTTTGAATTATTATTGACAACTAGCTGAGGACCCGGCATTGCCCAGGTACGTATTTATTTATCTATTCCATACTCTAGTTAGTTCTTCTCTCGCGTCCTATCTTTCTAAAATGTTTGTAAACCTATTGGACCAAACAGCTATGGTCATCAGTTCTTAGACTTACAATCTACTTAAACTAACTTGCACTAAGGACAACACACACACACACACACACACACACACACACACACACACACACATACACACTGTGTGTGTGTGTGTGTGTGTGTGTGTGTGTGCGTGTGTGTGGTAGGAATCGAACCTCCGTAGCATGTCGCCTTAGACCATGCGGCCATTCCGCACGAGATCCTACCTTTATGTTCCTCTTGTTTTGAGTTCTAAGTGTGCAAATTTTTTTCATCATTGGAATAAAAATGTAGACTAAGTTCGAAGGCTTTACGTAAAGTCCGCTCCGTCATGCACCAAGTGTTAAAAATTTCATAAAGATAATACAAAAAAATTTAGTTTTTGTTGATGTACGTACGTTCATTAAGTAAAGTACCCTCCGTAGTTAACCATACGGAAATTTATATACACAGTGACCTTCCTCTTATTTTGGACGACAAGTGTGCGAAATTTCACCGTGATCGAAATAATACAGTATATTTGTAATGATATGCAGCTGTATGGTACCTGACATCTAATGTGACTACACTTGCCTGCGTATGCTCTAACACTGATGATGGCCATCCAATAGCCGAAACCGATTTGAAATAATTATAATTGGTGGGAACAGAACACTGTAATGTAATTTTATTTATTTATTCAGTAGATATATCTTTCGACAAAATTGCCGTCTTCAGGAGTCTTTGGCATTCAGAGGCTGTAACGGACCTATTCGATATTTATGAGGTGTTCTTTTAATCTAATACTTCCATCTACTAATTATAGTCAGTTATCTGCCAGCGCCTCAGAATAAAATTGTTCGTGACTGCTCGCTGTTTTCCTTTCATCCCATATATTTCCCGGCGAGCAAAGTGGTAACGAGGCAGTACCAGGAACTAACGTGGTCACGTGACTAGGCACAGCCAGGCTGCGGTGAAACTCAAAATGTCCAAATGTTTGTAAAGCTTATAGGACTTAAGTGCGGGGTCATCAGTTCCTAAACTTACCAACTACTTACGAACTAACTTATACTAAAGACAGCGCAAACATCCATGCCCGAGGGGGGATTCGAACCCCCGACAGGGAACGGCCTCGCGCATCGCAGCATAGCGCCTCAATGCGCTCTGCCGCTCCACCGCGGGTCGGTGAAACTAGTGTGCATTGTTACGCCTCAGTGCGAGCATGGAAGGTGAGCGAGGAAAGTGTCTCCGCCAACAGGCGCAACAGCTTCTGGATAACGAGATTAAATTCGTTGACGAAAAAGAGAATGGATTTATCATGCCGGGGGAGAAGACGTGGTGCCAGAATGTTAAAGCTTAGCTAGTGGGCGGTTTGGAAATTACGGAGCGATGACATATTATCCTTTGTTACAGGCTAATTTGTAATTTGTTGTACGTACTTTCTATTATGTCGTGCACAATTATTTGCTAGTATCAAAATATTGGGTAATTCACAAGGAGAGGGGTAGTAACGAGTTTTTGAAATGTGCAGCAACGTAGTGGACAAATCAAAAAGTAGATATGATTTTCAAAATGACGTGGCAAAAGATCATAAATAATTATAATTAATTGACTAAAAATAATTAATAAAGTCACCTGATACACATTTCGATAAAGATTTAAAAATAGAAATTTCAACGTACTTGAAGGGTTTCGAACCCACAATCTTTGGCTTGTCAGGAACATATCGTAATCCTTACGCCGTGCGAGGCCTCCAGATATTATTTTAAATTTAGTGCTCTACTCTAGAGGATCACGCGAAATACTTTTTGTTGATTACTCGCTATCTCCTTACTCATTCTGATTATTCGCAGCATCTTTGCTCCTTTGGGATACTTCTAACCTTTTTATCAAACATCTTTGACTACAGTTATCTTCGACTAATAATCGCTTTGCAATAATTTGTTCATAATAATAAAACACTCGGAAACCGTCATTTGAAAGGATGAGCAAAACTGATTCAGGCTTAACATGGAACATCGACATCGAACATAGACTTCGAATTTCGAAATTTGATTTTCATCTTCCGCGAAATGGTACGAGGTCTGTAGACGAGGAACGTGTCATTAATTAACAGAAGTTCACTTATAAGAATACTAGAGTGTACGCCAGTAGCCGCGCGGGAGTAGCCGAGCGGTCTGGAGCGCCACGTTACGGATCGCGTGGTCTCCCGCGTCGGAGGCTCGAATCCTCCCTCGGGCATGAATGTGTGTGTTGTCCTTAGGTTAGTTTTACTTAGTTTAAGTAGTTTGTAAGTCTAGGGACTGATAAGCAAAGTAGTTTGGTCCCATAGAATTACAAACATTTGAACATTTTTACGCCAGTACTGCTTCCCCCACCTTGTTTCTCGGATGTAAACACGACAGTGCTGTCACGTGGCGAGATTACCACTTCGCTTTGCCGAGTAATATGTGCATTGTAGATATTTGTTATTCTGTCTCTTCCAAACGGTGTCTTATCTGTAAACAAAACTGAAGAGGCAAAAAAGGAATTGGCAGTTTGTGCAACAAACCGACGGCAACACTACTCTCGTATAAGATGTGTTCGGCTCGTGTAAGTCCCTGCACACGTTGATGGTGAGAGGGATCGTGAGTTGCTCGTGAAATATCCTCCACGCTGAACTGAACGATGTACTATATGTCAGGGATCACATGCCTTGCTCTCCATGACATCCCGTAGAACGTGCTCCAACTGGTGAAGCGAACTAGCAACACGTGGTCTTCCTCCATCAATAGTCCGTGGTGCTACTGAACCTGTCTTCGCCAAGTGACAATACATAGCTTCATATGTGTTTTTTTTATTTTTTTATTTCTATAAACAGACAAGGAAAAGGTAGGGACAAACTTTATTTAATTCCTATAATAATATACACAATCTCCAATGAAGTTTATGTTATAACAATTCCCGTGTCCTTTCACCCACACACAACAACCTTCAAGGTTTTTGATTTTTTCGGGCTGGAAATACCGTCTCAAACAGCCACGCAGCCTCGACTCCATTACACTAGCGCGGCTGATATAAATACAATATATGACTGATAACGAAATAAATGTCCTGCCATGTAGTACACGAACACAATGGTCATGTTGAAAGCAAATGAATAATGACTGTAATATCTGCCTGGAAACATAGCGCGATCTATGATACAACGAATCGAATACGTCCACATTTCAAAAATGTCATTTTACTATGCGTTTCAATACATTTCTAGATGAATAATATCTTTTGTAACATTGTGACAAATAATGAAACATCTTTGGAAAGTCTGAAGATAGCTTTATGAGCCGAAAACTGGTTAAACAAAAAAACTTAAATAAAACGAAAGATTTTGGTATATATATTCGTAATATGAACTATTTTCCTTGTTTTAATAAACTTATTCCTAATTTTTGTAAATATATGTCTGAAACACCACGAATAACATAAATATGTAGATCAAACAAGAATAAGCAGACTAAATACTGCTGAACAAACTCTGGACACTTCAAGAGCACTGGTGGTACATTTAGTAAGTGCCCCATGGAACATGGCTCATAACGTAAGTAACTCTGTAATGAATAGTCTACGCAACCCGTCATCCACAGGAGAAACACTCCACAGTGATGTCCTAATCTTTCATATTGCACTAGGTGCCAACACACATTTGGCTGAGTGTGCCACTGCTGTGTCTAACTAGGTGGGTAACCTTTTCCATGTATTCCTGAGTGCTGGATTGTAGTTCGTCACTATTTGCTTCCTTCCTATGTTGTCCTTATGATTGCCTCGGTAGTTTCAAGAACGCTTTCGTCTCCCGTAGTGTTACCACTTACTTGTACTTAAACATTTAATGATATTTACCTTCATTCTTTTCTTTTATGGCTACTGATTCTCATTGAATGTTGAGAGGAGCGATTCTGGCAAGACACTAATTTTTTTTCTCTCTTTTTCCCCAAAGGACTCGGCCTGTAACCGCGCGGAGTTGGCGAGCCTTCCCGGCTTGGTACGGATAGCAATAAGCATCTATGGCCTCTCTTTTTTCCCCTTTGTTGTTACATCATTCCTTTCGCTACATATGGAAGGGAGATGAGCTGTCAGCGAATACACTTCACGGCTCTTAAGCTAAAAATTTTACATATTGAGAACATATTAAAAATATGGTTTGTGAAGGAAACATATGAATATTATAAACAATGACTGTCCGTTGCATAATTTAAAATACAAAAATCGAATTTGTTCAGTGATGAATACATACAGGGGGATTTTTTATATCGTGTACAAACCCTAAGGATTGATCGATGAGAGGTTACGAAATGGTCTAATGAACAAGTGGGGAAATGCATGGATCCCATGCTAGAGAGCATTTATTCAATCATGCCTTCTTTACTTTGTTACAGAGACATGCCGTCCAATACGCGCTGTACGATGAGGCACAGTTACAGTATGCATGGTTTCCTCCTAAAGGGTGGTACTGCTCCTCATACGTTTCGCCCTAGTGCCGTCTGTAGCTGTAGAAACTAGTACAGTTGTTCATGGACACAGCGTAGTACACAGTAGATCAGTATTCGAACCGAGAGCTTTCAGACATGGTGTTTACTTACGGAAAGGCAAACGGTAAAGGGAGGCGGGCAGCAAGGTTTTATCAGGAGATCTATCCCCGCCGAAAAACAAACACAGCATTTGAAGTTTGCAACAGTATTTAGCTGTTTCTCTCAGGCAGGGTCGTTTAAGGAAGCAGGAAATCATGAAGGACGTAGCCGGAATGTTGGGACATGAGACTTGGAGGAAAATGTGATTGACACGGTGAAGGCGATGATGTGTCAGTACCAGGCAGTTGGCCCGCCAGTACAGGGTAAGCCAGACGATCGCGTGGAACATTCTCCATTACAATTCAAATCAAATGTTCAAATGTGTGTATAGCTTATGGGACTTAAGTATGGGGTCATCAGTCCCTAAACTTACAAACTACTTATGAACTAGCTAACACTAAGGACGGCACAAATATCCATGCCAGAGGGGGGATTCGAACCCCCGATCGTAGTGGCCGTGCAGACCGTGACTGACGCGCCGCAGCCCCCACGGCCACCGCGGTCGGCATTACAATTCTTATTACCCTTATCACGTATAGCGTGTTCAGAGCTGACTAGCGACAGACTTTCCAAATCGCGAGCAGCTTTTTCACTGGTTTATTCAGCATGCACTCGATTTCCTGATTTCCGATTTTATCCATCCTATTCACAGATGAGGCCACATTCACGCGGAGTGTTATCTTACTCTTGTATAACAGTCATCTGTGAGATAGTATGCAGAACCCCCATGGTAGGGAGACAGCGAATCATCAGCATCGGTGCAGCCGGAATATGTGGACCAGTCTCACTTCCTGTCGCCAACTGGCCGGAAGGGTCGGCGTTCCTGTCGGGGATTTTGCCTCCCCTGCTGGAAGAAGTGCCACTGATGATTGGAAGAGTTATGTGGCTGCTACATGTTGGTGGCCAAGCTCACTTCGACGTTAATGTCCGGACGCATCTCAATCGTGTCTTCCCTGGTCGATGGATCAGACTAGGAGAGCCAGTTGTATTGCCTGCTCGTTCGCCTGATCCCACCCCTTGCAATTTCTGGTTATGGGGATATATAAAAAGTATCGTGTATGAAGAGCCCATTCCAGATGTGTAGTCACTGAAGCAGTGTATTCATGCTGCCTTTGACACGGTTAGAATGCAGCCTGGTGGATGTGAACGTCTGAGACAGAACATGCTATACGACACGTAGACGAATGCGCTGAGACATAAGGATACCATTTTCAACAATACTGTATGGTGGCTGCATGGTATAGCGTGTATTAGTCTGCAGTCTCTGTAATGAAGTATAACTGAATAAGTGGTATCATTAGGCCTGCCGCGGCGGATTATCCGTACGCATTGGGGCGCTGTGCTGCGGTGCGCGCCGCCATTCGCCGTCGGGGGTTCGAGTCCTCCTTCGGGCATGGTTGTATGTGTTGTCCTTAGGTTAGTTCACCTTAGTTTAAGTACTTTCTAAGCCAGGGGCTAATAACCAAGCAGTTGAGTCCCATAGAATTATAAGCATTTGAACATTTGTTCATTAGACCTTTTTTATTCCGTGTTCTGAATCACTAGAGTTTGTACACGGTGGTACTCAGATGAAAGAGAGATCAATGTTTCACACAAAGTCAATAATCAGTTGCGTACAGCTAAAGATGAAAGCTACTTTAGTGATCGTTTAAAATATATTCACATATCAAGGAAAACTGAATGTTTTATATACAATAAAAGATAGTAAATTTCATTAGTTGAAAGAGAGCAGGCAGAAGTTGGTTAAGTAACACACACTGCTGTACGTCATAACCTTACAGACGTCCCGACATTTTCTATGGTATTTTTTAATTTTCTTTTTATTTATTTATTTTATTTATTTATTTAGTTTCACATCTTTCGTCTTGCTCTAGATCACGTCAGGTGCCCCTGGTGTTGAGACATTGCGCTCTAATGCTGGAGGAAAGCTGTTCAGATTCCCGTCTTGCCCTCCTTATTACGAGAGTGATTCGAAAAGTAAGTTGCGGGCCCTCCCGTGATGCTAAAGAGTGGCGCTAGTATCGCAAACTTTGTTTTATTGAGAAGCTCGGGTCAGTACGTTCCCGACAGTATAACTGAGATTACATTCGGCCGTTTCTCTCATCAATGCAAGCATTCAAAATGTGTGCATCAGTGTAAGTGGTTTAAGGACTAATACGATGACACCAGGAGCAATTCATCGTGAAATTACTGAAGCGTACGACAACAATGTGAGTGGCAGTGTTGTTTCACGTTGGTGCCGTACATATCGTTAAGGACGCACTAACGTCCATGATGAAGAACAGCGTGTCGAACCGTCTGTTGTGAATGATAAACTTGTTGCAAAATTGGATGAAGTAGTTAGACAAAATCACCGTTTCAGAATTTCTGAACTCTCGAATGTATATTAATGGATGCCTTTATTCACAAACGGCACAGTTATACGCAGAAGGGATTTCGAAGCTTTGAGGCTATGTGACAAATTTTTCTAGTTCACTTTAGGAAAATACCCTGTCAGTGTCCTTGAGAGGGTACTGCCGGGCCCCCTCCCTACCCTTCCTCAATTCGAGCTTGTCTTCGTCTGTAAAAACTACGTCATCGACTGGGGCTCAAACCCCAGCTTTCCTTCTTTCCACTGAGTAAAACTCTTCTGGATGTGTGACCGCGTCATATGTGATAAAACTACCGGCTGATGATGCAGGCAGCCTTCATCAGTCACACTGATAGCGCCTGACAAGTCGATACTTTTATCACAAATGACACGGTCGCAAGAAATTTACTGGAATGGGTTCCGGTCACGAAAGGTTACGCCCTTATAATCCCTATTTCCTTCCTTCATTTTCTTAATCTGGAGAAGCAAATATCAGACCACAGCCCAGCCATTCCTTTCCATTTTTATTTCGTCTTCGCTGAAGAAATTGTGGGTTCGTCATTCCTGTACTTCTTGATATTATACAAAGATTCTCCGGTATTTTTTTGTCTTAATTATTTGGTCCCGAATTGTGAAAAGCGTGTAGTGGTAGCAGTGTATAGAACAGGAAGCAGGGGGGTTTTCCCACAAAATATAAAAATCTATCACAAATTTCTTTTTTATTCCTCGAGTATTTACTAACAAAAATTTTGCCAAAATTTAAATGAGTTACAGGTACAACAAAAAATTTCTAGAAAGCCTCATTACCATCCTTTTAAAAATTCACAAATAGAAGAATATTTCTAATATCAACAAACAATACCTGGTGCAAGCGTGCTGATCCGACTGCATTATTCATGAGCCTTCTGGAACTTGCTTCATTTACGAAAGCAACCCACCACATGGCGCCCACTTTACTGCAACATAAGAGAGCGGTACTGCAACAGGCACTGCACATGGTTAATAAAGGAAATTATAGTATCAACAACACTTATAACGCAATTAGCAACTAAACCATTATACATTTTTTGCTACACCCTGACCTCCGTACCTCAGTATATATTAAAAATGGACACATGTTTTGATGACATTTTATTGAAATTCGTCTATAATACCACGTCCTTAAATATTTACTACTAGCTGAGAACCCGGCGTTACCCGGGTATTTATTTATTTATTCCTGCCTGGAGTTAGTACCTCCCCTACTCTTATCTCTCTGTCCATCTCTTTTCTAAAAATCTGTTATCTTTATCGGAGAACATATAAGAAATAACGCTGTCTTGGATAATGTACAAAATTATAAGCGCATGATTCAAACAAAGAAAGATAGAAGTCAAATCATAAATGACATATAAAATTCCCACGATCACATATTTATTCAGTTATATGTGGTACAATTATATAATTTTTCAGGTATGTATTCATTTGTATAAGTGCTGCATGTCTGTAAAATTTCTTGGGAATACAATTCGTGTTAAAGAAGTAATAGATTACTACTTGGTGCGTAATAGGGCGGTTTTCTATGAACGTTACTGTTTTATGTGCTCATACCTCATGAACTACAGGTCGCACTGTGCTACAATTTCGGAGGCACATTCAACGATATGTGTGTACATTGCTTATAAAATTTCCTGCGGCTACAATTTGTAGTGTAGAAATTATAAATTGTAAAGTCATACCGAATGCCGTAGTTTTACTCCATAAACAGCGGACAAGTAGTAAGCGAGAAACCTTTTTCCTTTCATCATTTTACAATGGTTGCCAGCGAGAAAAAGTTTAATAAAGGTTTCAAATTATGTTTAAATATTGTTGCAAGTCGCTAAGTACTCTCATTTTCATATAGTGTATTAGTAAAGTCTCAACGCATTATGGCAGTTTCTTGCAACTCCTATCGTTTATGCAGTTATATCTCTTGAACCATGTGTCGTATGTGGTTCGTACTCCTACAGAAGATGTTATCTCACGTAAGGAATATTTGTACCAAATTTGGTTGAAATCGGTCCAGTGGTTTAGGAGAAAATGAGCAGCATTGTCGCTTATGGCAGCAGTTTGTCACGCATCTCATTGTTTATGACGTCATATCTCGTGAACTATATATCGTATGTGATTCTTACGGCGACCGTCCTCATGGATTGAAGCTTACGTGTACAAAATTTCATAAAGATTGGAACAAAACTGTAGATTTGTATGCAACACGTACAAATATACGGACACTCTGCTTTATATATTAGATTCCTCCCGAAACACCTTGCCGCGGTGGAGTAGCCGAGCGGTCTAAGGCGCCTCGCTGCGGAGCGCGCGGTTGCTCGCCGTCGGAGGTTCGAGTCCTCCCTGGGGCATGAGTGAGTGTGTTGTCCTTAGGTTTACCTAGGTTTAAGTAATTTGTAAGCTACGGACTGATGACCACGCAGTTTGGTCCGATAAATTTACAAACATTTGAACTTTTTTTTTTTTTGAACCGAAACACCTTGTATAAGGAAAAAGTTGTGGTCGCTCCTCATGTCCGAGCACGATGAGCAGCCTTGAGGGGAAACCACTCCGTATATCACCTCCAAGAGGCCGTTGCTGACATGTCAATGTGTCGTTGATTACCCGACGAAGAAGTAAGCACGAGTAGGCTAGTGACAGGCAGTTGTACTAGTGGCGGCAGGAATGTGTGTCACTTTGAAGCGACGCCAGCTGCAGCCGGCCAGGTCGCTTTCCCTGTCGCGTGCGTGCACTTTCGCTACTTGCCAACGTAATATCGCCGCTGCCAACCCGCGCTGCGCCTGCCCCTGCAAAACAAAGTACCACAGCTCAGCTTCTGCCCGACCTCTCGTGCACTGGGCTCCAGTCGAAAATGAAGGCGACACACCGAAAACACAAATATTACCATCTACATTTGAAAACAGCTCTTCCGTACGAGGATCCAGTGACCACCTTAACATTTGACCATGACACATGTTCACAAATGGCTGACATTGAAATACACTCTGCCGGCCGCGGTGGCCGAGGGGACTGAGGCGCTTCAGTCACGGTCTGCACGGCCACTACGGTCGGTGGTTCCAATCCCCCCTCGGGCATGGATATTTGTGCCGTCCTAGTTCGTAAGTAGTTCATAAGTATTTTGTAAGTTTAGTGACTGATGACACCGTAGTTGAGTCCCATAAGCTTTACAAACATTTGAACATTTTTTTTTTGAAATACACTCTCACAAATAAAAGCTTGTACACCCTCTTACAAGGAGACCACATGTATATAGAATTTTAGAATTTCTTTATATTTATGGTAAGTGATGTTCAGAACTTCAATAACAATCTGACAAAGCCATTCGCCGCAACCCTCAACAATTCTAGAGAAAATCGACTTTGAAACTTTGCAAGAACACGTAAGTACTACTATTTAAAACAGTTGCAGTATCTGTCGGTGTAGCTCAGGTGCTAGCGTTCGGTTTCAAAATCGTAGAGTCGGTGGTTCGAATCTCGCTGTGACAAACACACACACATAGAAAACCCGGGCCGGCCGCGGTGGCCGAACGCTCTGCGGCGCGCCAGTCAAGGTCTGCACGGCCACTACGGTCGGGGGTTCGAATCCCCCCTCGAGCATGGATATTTGTGCCGTCCTTAGTATAAGCTAGTTCATAAGTAGTTTGTAAGTTTAGGGACTGATGACCCCGTAGTTAAGTCCCATAAGCTTAACAAACATTTGAACATTTAAAAAAAAATTATTTATGTTACTTCTGAATGTGAAAATATTTTGCTAGCACCTACCTACATTGGGAGACGTGAACATCCCAATAAAATAAGAGAAATCAGATAGAAAACGGAACGATTTAGGTGTTCTATCTTCTCGCGCGCTATTAGAGAATGGAACGGTAGAGAAAGGTTATGAAAGTGGTTAATTAACCCTCTGCCAGGCACTTAAAAGTGATTTGCAGAGTATCTGTGTAGATGTATATGTAGATTACCTTGTCCCGTATTAACGCGGGCCCCACGGCTAGTTCTAAGGGATGGTCGTATTCCGTTCCTGTCGCCAACTTAGTATGCTCCGGGAGGAAACTTGTGTTCCCAACAGTCGGCGTGTAGTGTTGCTAACGGTAGTAGTGGCGTTCCCCCGATGTTTATTTACTCCAGTCTTCTGTTAGTCCATCTCATTTTTCATCATCGCCGCGGTGGAGTAGCCGAGCGGTCTAAGGCGCCTCGCTGCGGAGCGCGCGGTTGCTCGGCGTCGAAGGTTCGAATCTTCCCTTGGGCATGAGTGTGTGTTGTCCTTAGGTTAGTTTACCTTAGTTTAAGTAGTTTGTAAGCTACGGACTGATGACCACGCAGTTTGGTCCGATAGATTTACAAACATTTGAACATCTTTCCTCATCTGTCTGTCCGTCTCCTAGTCCCTATTTATTTAATGAATTAAAATTAGAACTTTCTGTATGTTCTGCAAGTTTATTTTTATATAGTTAACCGATTTTTGGCTTATAAGGCCATCTTCAGACTTTATTGTCAGAGGAGTAGCGTTATTTTGTTACAGACGTGGAACAGGTATTATTCGTCTACACTTACGATCCAAGCGCATAGCAAAACAGCGCCCTTGCTCTACTGTGGTGGAACAATTAAAATGTAACAAATTAAACAATTATAAATGAAGATTCAGAAGGGGGGGCAAAATAGGAATAAACTTTAATTATAAAGTGAAAAAATATAACCTTTATACCATTTTAAGTAACTTAACAATTTCAATTAATAAATGACTGACAAGACCGCTAAGGAATATTTTCAATAGTTGGAGAACAAACGAGGAATAAGCTTACTGTTACCTTTTACAATTTTAAGAACAGAATATGTGGACATACTTATGTAACATCATTAACATAAATAATTTACATATGGAATGTGATACAGAGATCCGTGTTAAAGACAGTGTAGACCATTCTGGCAAATATATTTTTCTGGAAAACTCAGACAACTAAAATTGAATATATTATGGGAAAACTGGATGGAGTGATACGATCATACAGTGTGTGAGGTAACGGTAAAAGAGGAATAAACTTTAACAGTGAACTGAGAAACTTTACGTATATAACAATTTAAATAGATTAACAATTTCAATAAATGAATTACTTGGCGAGTGTGTGGAGGAATACTTTCATATTGGGGAGCAAATCTAGAATAAACTTTAACTTAAACTACAAAATATGCCTGTATAACATTTTATGTAACTGTTCCTTTAAAATAAATTATGCGCCCAGTCTGCTGAAGAATATTTTCAGTAGCTGTTTTCATTTTAACAACTGTAAGCACCGAATATCTGCGAGTACTTAGGTAACATCCATAACATAGCTCCACCTCCACCAGCTGCTACCCCGCGTACTCTCTGCCACCCTCTATCCTTCTGTCATTTATTGGCCCCGCTCACTTGTCAGTCTTCTCCTCTCTCTCTCTCTCTCTGTTCATCTCTTCCTCCTCCCCCTCCCCCCCCCCCCGCCATCACCACCCTCCTATTTGTCCATCTCCTCCTCCGCGTCCATCAATCTATGTCCTTCTTCCACCGTACATAATGATACACACATGTCAGTTTTCATAGTGAAAGGTGAAACGGTGTCGATGATTATTTCAAGGTACCCTCTGCCATGCATCATACCGTGGCCTGCGAAGCATAAAAATTGTTATGGGGGGTTATTGATATGGCTACATAGGTACACTTCACAGAAAGATCCCACAATTTTAGAAACATATGACATTGATAACAAACAAATGAATACTCAAACTTGGGCAAGTATGGTCATTCTAGACTGATAAAGTTATAATCCAGACAGCTGAGTGAAAATTTCACTCAGCTCTTCGCGTTAAAGTCTTAGTCTCAATACGTAGACGAATCTTGAGGCACTGTAGGACTGTACCGAGGTGAGGACAGTGTTATGAATAGCACTCTCACGATACGCTGCACTCCGTCCTGTTCACTGAACATCTGTTAGATCAAAGAACACAGTCCCGACTAGATGAACATTGTGCTCAATAGAAGCTTACCGTCTCAGGTTTATCAGAGATGATTAGTGTTGGTAATGCGCGGCCTCTTGCGAGAATCTAGAATGTTTCAGTGCCAACTGTCGGTGTTCCCGTGGCCGTCACTATCAGTGTCGATTGTGGTGTAGTTTTCTTTTATGACACCATCTGCGATATTACAAAAACTTTCTCCATGAAAACATACACTGCTAAAAACAATTAGGGGATCAGGCTAGATTTCATACACAGTATACTTATGGTAACTTATGGTTATTCAGATATCGGTTACAATTGTAATTTGTGAGTGGTACATTACGATATTTTGCTGTCTCAACTCTTCACATAAGGTTTACATGGCGTTTACTTAGAGAGAGCCATCATGGGGCTACCGTAATAGTGGAAAAGTCAGTCTCATTTAATATAGTGTGTGATCACTTCGTACGGCCAGTACAGTTGCACACCTGCGTGGCATGGACAGTATGAGGTTATCAATCAGCTCTTGAGGGTTATTGGCCATTCTTCCATGAGTGCAATATCCAACTCTGCAACTGTTGTTGGAGGTGCTGGTCTGGCTGCAATGCTTCAGCGAAGTACATCCCAAGCATGCTAAATAGGTTTTAAGTCCGCTGAACAACCTAACCACTCCATTCGTTCAGTTACCTCAGTTTCAAGCACGTCATCCACCAATGCAGCTCTGTGGGGACGAGTGTTATCGTCCATCGGAAGAAAAAAATGTTTCAAATGTTTGTATAGCTTATGGGACTTAACTACGGGGTCATCAGTCCCTAAACTTACAAACTACTTATGAACTAGCTAACACTAAGGACGACACAAATATCCATGCCCGAGGGGGGATTCGAACCCCCGACCGTAGTGGCCGTGCAGACCGTGACTGACGCGCCTCAGTCCCTTCGGCCACCGCGGCCGGCCATCGGAAGTAACCCTCTCCTATAGTACAAGCGTAGTGAACAAAAAAACGTCGAAGGATCTCGTCTCTATACCTCTGAGCAGTCAAAGTTCCATTCTGAACGACATAGAGATCCGTACGTCTGCCAACACTAACTCCTTCCCACATCTTTTGCCCACCACCATGATATAGTGATGTTCCGAGTTCCACGTTCTCTCCAGATGAGGGAACGACGATTGTCCGACTGAACACAAAATCTTGTCTCATCTGTGTACAGAACCCCGCGCCATTCGTTACCACCCCAAGACTGATGTTCCTCCGCCCAGTTTCTGCAGGCTAAGCGGTGTCGTGGATTTAATGGGACGCACGCCATAGGCCTCCGTGCGTAGAGGCCAAATTCCAGAAGGCGATTTCGGACTGTTTATGTTGATATTACGTGTCCTGTTGCTGCCTGGAGGGTGCGTTACAGCTGAGTTGCATTCAGCCTCCTGCCTCGACGGACTGTTAACCGAAGATAACGGTCATTTCTTGCTAATGTTACCCGTGGACGACCTTGGCCTTGCCTTCTTTTAACGGTCTCTGTTGTGTGAAATCGCATCCAGGTCGTGGAAATCACACTTTGGTACACTCCAATGACTGCAGCCACCTTCCTCTGTATCTGTCTCGCTTGCAACCGTCCTATAGCTCTCCATACCATAGCTTTTGGTACGTCACGTTGTTGCTGCATTGCACTACCTGCACACTACACTACCTGAACCCAAATTCTTGTGTAATTCGTTTCGTAGAGTGAACTCAAATCAGGACCAAGCCTCTCTGTAGCACCTTTTTGTTATTACCACTATTTCGGTTGCCGTAATAATGTTGTCTCCACTCCGTAGAACCGGTAGAAAGACGTCGAACCAATTTAGTTCATTCTGCTGATGACAATACTTCAGAACCTAGATATTTCAACTCATCTCCTAATTGTTTTGACCAGTGTACATACATGTGCCAACTATCATGGGGATAGTTCTGAAACCTATTGCAATCTTCCCTCTGCCATGCACAATTTTACGATGTGCGTTTTCAGAACATCGGATTTTCTGCCGGGAACTCAGAGGTCCATTTCTCTATACTCCAGTCATCATGCTCCAACTGATTCACGTCATAGGTCGAGTTGTTATGCCCATCGATCGACAAAAAATTATTTTTCCATACCTCAGGAACAGTCTTTTTTTTCTGAATGAAAGTACCCTATATCCTTTTCTGTACTCCTGTCAACGTGTATTCAAACTTTCACGATGATCTGTTGTGTAGTTAAGGTGTGAAACCATAACAGCCGGCCGCGGTGGCCGAGCGGTCTGCGGCGCGCCAGTCTCGGTCTGCACGGCCACTACGATCGGGGCTTCGAATCTCCCCTCGGGTATGGATATTTGTGCCGTCCTTAGTATTAACTAGTTCATAAGTAGTTTGTAAGTTTTGGGGACTGATGACCACGTAGTTAAGTCCCATAAGCTCTACAAACATTTGAATATTTTTGAATTTGAAACCAAAACAAACAAACTGACATACTAATTCACAATATTACTTAGGATACATGAATTATGTGTAGTCGCTTTTAGAAAGTTGTATATGTCAGTGGCGTGGAAAGCAAATGCCGTACTACATCGAAGGTGACAAACTACAATAAATGCGGTTCAATATCTCGGTGTTCTTGTAGAGGAGTGCTTGGTTTTATTGACATCTGTTTTGCATCTCACTGCAAGCTGTTTTCTGTAAAACCATTGTAAATGATACAGAGTGGTGTTGAAAACAATCTCTGATTTGAGTCTATATACAGACAGTTTTATAAGTTTTCGTGATACTTACTTCAATCTTCATGTTGTTTTGCACATAAAAATGTAACAGCCGTTCGCATAAGATTACAGTTACAGATTTTTCTCCCGCGATGAAACGAGTGTCGACGCCCAGTGGCACCCATTTTAATCTTGTTTTACCTCTGTACAGACTAAATTTATTTTCCTGCTTATTTTACCTGTGTACACTGTTCACTTTAATGAGATATCACTATTTTTATGCTTATACTCGTTGCATAGTTTCATAGCTCTGACGGCTACTGGTCAGTCGGACTGCTCTATCATGTCTTGCAGCCTTGGCCTCAGTTACAGAGTATGTAAACAAGATGCTGACAGTGAAGGAGATGCAAGGATACCAACTGCACGTAACAAAAAAACTAAAGACATTCCTTAATAACCGCGAGACAATGAACCTTAACGAAATGAGAAAAAGTAGAAGGTAGTGAGAAACTTGAAGCAGGTCATAAAATTTATATTATTCGTTTCTTTCATAGTGTAACATTTTTAGTAGCACACAGACTTCGAACGTTAATGTCGAGTAGTACTGTAAGCAAAAATAAAAATTGAAATAAATTCCCTTTTTATGACTAAACTAACAAAGTGATTATATAATGCATTACACTATTCTATTTTATTCTCTGCATTAATGATGTGGGGGATAGCTGACTTCCGTATTCATTTATTAGAAACTACGAATTCTGCATGTACTAATTCGGCCAGAGCTTCGTTTTGTAAATAAAAATTATGGCTCCAGTTTTCCACTTGATGCTCGAGAAAATGGTACGATGCTAATTTCATCAAATGTGTTTTCTGAAAAGGAATATGATCAAATCAGGAGACGACGTAAAAGATTTTGCTTTTAATGGGTTCCCATCTATCAGCTTTGTCAAATTCTATTAGTACCCCTAATTGGAAACCTTTTCTTATTATATGCAACTTAGCGGTGCAACTCGATGCACGACGCGCGGTTAATCGTATGCCGTGTCATCCATTATCTACGGCGTCATGGACTGTCAGTATGGATAGGTATGAGATGTCTAGCCTATTCTGCCGGTCCTGTTATTAGCTTACTAAAAGGAGCCGCTTCTTTTGCTTCACGTAGCTCCTTTTCTTGCGCCTATGAGCCCCATTGCGTACCATTCATTTCCAGTCATCTAGAAAAAGATTTCGGTAGCACTGGGAATCGAACAATCGAACCGAAGTCACTCGCGTAGCAGCCATACCCCCGGGCTTCTCAACCGCAGTGGAAACCGTCTCCATTCACTACATCGCTGACGGGACTTTAATTTTCCTTCACAGAGGAGACGCTTCTAGCAAAAATACTGTTTTTGTGATTAATATTTAGTTTTCACTTTGTAAATTACAATTTTACAGTTGGTCTATTCATTTCCTCACTTTACTAAGATAAATGCGAAACCAAGTTTCCTTTATAAAGTAGCGTCAACATTGAGGTAACGAGGAGCAGAGCTCCAGTACTTTTGACAAGGATGGGGGATGTCACCAGGAGAATTTGGGTCCAACAAGGAGACTCAAATATATGACCATTCACGGCGAATGGTGAGCATAATTATAACACTTATTACCTGAAACCGGCGCAACTATCTCAAGAACGTTTGTTGATAAGAAATGATAAATGTCTGCAAAACCGAAGTTAGTAAAAAAAAAATGTTCAAATGTTTGTAAATCTATCGGACCAAACTGCGTGGTCATCAGGCTGTAGCTTACAAACGACTTAAACCTAGGTAAACTAACCTAAGGACAACACACAAACCCATGCCCCAGGGAGGACTCGAACCTCCACGGCGAGCAACCGCGCGCTCCGCAGCGAGACGCTTTAGACCGCTCGTATTGATGTGCGTAGTTGACACAACAGCTTACGGTAGTTGTCTGCTGTTGTTCGTGGACCGCTCGGCTATTCCACCGCGGCCCGAAGTTAGTAGTTGAGTATTAAACTGTTTGTTTAAATGTTTGTTAAGCTTATGGGACTTAACTACGGGGTCATCAGTCCCTAAACTTACAAACTACTTAAGAACTACTTACGAACTAGGACGGCACAAATATCCATGCCCGAGGGGGGATTCGAACCCCCGACCGTAGTGGCCGTGCTGACCGTGACTGGAGCGCCTCAGTCACCTCGGCCACCGCGGCCGGCTAAACTGTTTGAGACTGAGTGATTGATACAAATATGAACAATACATGAACGTAAAAGAACACCGAGGAAGAGAAGATATTTGCACTCAGGATACGTTCTGAAACAGGGGATTACAAACTTTTTTTTTTTTTTTTAAGAAAGGTTCCGCCATCCCCCCAAACCCCCCACCCACACCTCCTTTACTGGTAACTTTAAATTCCGGTGTGTGCAGGGTGGCAGCAAGTTGTGCAGTAACGGACAGCTGATCCAACTTCAATGATTGTCCGTATGCCTAACCGCTGTCATTGGTGGCCAAAGATATTCTAGACAAGATACCTAACATTTATTCATAAAACCAGTCACTAAATTAAAGGTGACCTTATTATTCTACGTTTCCTTGTTTTACAGAACTTGATAATGGGATAATGTCGTTCCAAAACATGTCGTGTTGACATATATTTTATTATTGACAACTGGTGCGCGAAGTACAGTAATAATTGCAAAACAGTGATGGCGTCAAAACAGATGATGCACCATGAAAGTTTGCGGATCCACTGTATATGAGCAGGAGTTTTGTTGAGGTGTTGTTGGTAGAAACATGCAGAAGCGCGTATTTGAAATGGCGTAATAGCAAGTGTAGTGCGAGCAGGGTGAGGATGCGCAGACAGCGCCACCCCGTCAGGCGGCGGCCACGGCCACCTGTTGCTGCACACAGATCTGCGGCCGCCTGTTTGCTCGCATTATGCGCTCTGCCTTGCTTACTCAGCTGCACCCACCTTACCGCCGCCATCCGATCCGGCGAATGGGCTTCGTTGACGTCACAGTCTTTTCTTTCTAACAAGGTAGCAATATTAGGATTAAACGTCCCGTCGACATCTTGGTCATTCGAGACGGAGCACAAGCTCGGACTGTGCTGTGGACATAGTAATAGGTATTTGGGCATAATAATAGGTATTTCCGGTGTAGAGAAGCACCTGAGAGAGCTAAATACGAAAAAAGTCTGCTGGTCCGGATGGAATACCAGTTCGGTTTTACAAAGAGTATTCTGCGGCATTGGCCCCCCTACTTAGCTTGCATTTACGGCGAATCTTTAATCCAGCGCAAAGTTCCTAGTGATTGGAAAAAAGCGCAGGTGACTCCCGTATATAGCAAAGGAAAGAGAACTGACCCGCACAATTACAGCCCAATATCGTTGACATCAGTCTCGCGTAGAATTTTGGAACATATTCTCAGTTCGAATGTAGTAACTTTCCTTGAAACGGAAAAGCTTCTTTCTGTGAATCAGCACGGGTTTAGGAAACATCGTTCATGTGAAACTCAGCTTGCCCTTTTCTCACATGACATCTTAAGAGTCATGGATGAAGGGCAACAGGCGCATTGTGTTTTTCTCGACTTCAAAAAGGCGTTCGACGCGGTGCCACACTGCAGACTGCTAACGAAGATACGAGCTTATGGAATAGGTTTACAGATTTGTGACTCGCTGGAAGACTTCCTAAGTAATAGAACGCAGTACAGAGACGAATTTTTCGTCAGGCGTGCCCTAGGGGAGTGTGATAGGACCGCTATTATTTTCTATCTATATAAATGATCTGATGGATAGAGTAACTTGTAATTTGCGGCTTTTTGCTGATGATGCTGTGGTGTATGGGAGGGTATCGTCTTTAACTGACTGTAATAGCTTGCAAGATGACTTAGGAAAAATTTCTAGTTGGTGCTAAGAATGGCAGCTAGCTCTCAATGTAGACAAATGTAAGGTGATGTGCATGGGTAGGAAGAACAATCCCATAATGTGAGCTTCTTGATGCTGTCGCGTCGTTCAAATATCTAGGCGTAACATTGCAGAGCCATATGAAATGGAACGAACATGTAAGGACAGTTGTGAGTAAGGCGGACAGCCGGCTTCGGTTTATTGGGAGAATTTTGGGAACATGTACTTCATCTGTAAAGGAGACCGGTATAAGACGCTTGTACGACCACTTCTTGAATATTGCTGAAGTGTTTGGGACCCACAGCAGATCAGTTTAAAGGAAGACATAGAAGCAGTTCAGAGGCGAGCAGCTAGGTTTGTTGCTGGTAGGTTCGACCAATGCGCGAGTGTCACGGAAATACTGCGGCAACTCAATTGGGGATCATTGGAGGAAAGACGACGTTCTTTTCGTGAAATTCTGTTGAGGAAATTTAGAGGGCCGGAATTTGAAGCTGAGTGTAGCAGCACGATTTGCTGCCGCCTACTTACATTTCGCGTAGTGATCACAAAGACAAAATAAGGGAAATTAGTGCTCGTACGGAGGCATATAGGCATTCTTTTTTTCCTCGTTCTATTTGGGAGTGGAATAGGAAAGGAAATGCCTAGTAGTGGTACAGTGTACCCTCCGCCACGCACCTTACGGTGGATTGCGGAGTATGTATGTAGATGTAGATGCACAAACTGTTATTATAAGGATAGGGAAAGAAATCGACCGTGCTCTTTACAACGAACCATCACAGCATTTCTCTGTAGTAATTTTGGAAAATCACGGAAAACCTAAATCAGGAAGTTTCATGTGAAGGTAACTGTCTGAAGTCACGAACTGGTCCGTAAATAACTGTCGGTCTATAATTTTATCATGTATGGGACCAGACCAGATATTCCCCTTAGGTGAGTTACGTTGGTACTTATTGTAGACAAGAGGAGTTTCAGCTGCCCATAATCTGATTTTATTGCTATAAACATGACCACACACATAGAATGTCGCCTCATCAATATACACTATCCTCTTTAGTAATTGTTCGTCGTTGTCAATCTCATGATGCATCTGTGGAGAAAATTGAAATCGTGTGCACTTATCAGACGTGTAGATAGCGTGTAATAATTACAGTTTGTAACCTGTAAAACTGAGACTTAAAACGTTATGGACTGTAGTCGTCTTTAACTGTAGTTCTGGAGCACATACGAGGTGCGTCCAGGAAGTAAGTTCCGTTTGGTAATAAAATGAAATTGTACACAGATACAGAAGAAATTTTTATTGCACAAAATTCTACAACTCTTAAACTACTTATCCACATAACTGCCGAAATTTTGCAGGCATTTGTCATAGCGTGGCACCAGGTTTTGTATGCCTTCTTCATAGAAATCTGCCGCCTGTGTCTTCAACCAGTTGGAAACAGTTTCTTTCAGCTCGTCGTCATAGGTGCACTAATTGTAAACCTACGGTTTTCCTGGATCTTGTCATCAATCGCGTGAACCAGTTCTTCTGTAACCAAAGGTGGACGCTCACTTCGTTCTTCATCGTGCACATCACTACGCCCGCCATTGAACTGTGGGACCCATCTTCTCACCATCGAATCACTCGTCGCATTTGTTCCGCAATCGCAGCGCTGCAGCGGAGATGGATTGAAACGGAACTTACTTTCTGGACGCGCCTCGTATATGTACCGATTTATTAGGGCTCCTTAGGTACGTCTCCCATATAGATATTTCAGTTTCGTAAGTAACCGGAGACGGATTTGAACTGCTGTCCTCCCGAATGCGAGTCCAGTGTGTTACCACTGCACCACCTGTTTAGGTATTCTAACAAAGGACACTTTTCATGTCGAACGCTCGGAACCACACAACATCATGCTCAGAATAACACTTGATCTGTGTCATTTCCATGCAAAACTTTGCATTATACGAGTGGCATTTCAGTGGAGAGAAACAAGTAAATAGATATCACTACCATAGGAAGGAAATTATATGTAATCGAATGACATTACTATTTCATTACATTTCCAATCAACCGAACCAAAAACCCTTTGCTTCTAACAGCGTAAAACACGTATCTCATACAGTACACGTTATATAGACGATATTACTCCTCAAAGTGCAGATGGGCTGTTTCGATAAAGTGGTGAAAACAAAGTGGAAGGGAACAAGGTGCACATATCACAGTAACTCTCCCATTCAGGCAGTCGAATGGCATAAGCCACACGATATAACTTTTTCATAAAATTGTGGTAATGCCATTGCCGTAACGTGCCTTTCGCCAAGCATACCGCAACATTCGGTTATACTTTGGTACAGAAAATTGATTGTAAATCGCAGAGTGAATTCGATTATGATATAACGGTCATATATCTCTGTATTTTCTTTAAAACACGTCATCTAAATACAGCAGCTACACTTTGAGGATTAATTCAAGGATTACCATATGTGTAGCATGTGTGTGCTTTGCTCTGTTATTTATTTTAAGCAGAAGTAAGATTGATTGCAAATGTAATGTTACATTGACGTCATTAAATTACGAATAATTTCTCTCCTATGATATTTACACCTTATTTGTTTGTTTCTCTCTACGAAAATGTCACTAATGATATAATTAAAAATTATGCATATTAATGACAAATATCGAGTTTTTATTATTATGTTTTTTAATCGAGTGTTATTGTATTCATGGTTTCGTGCTGTTCCCAATTTTCGAAGTAAACACTGGACTCGCATTTGGGAGGTCGGCGGTTCAAACCCGCCTCCGACCATCCTGATTTAGGTTTTCCGCGATTTTCCTAAATCACTCCAGGCAAATGCCGGGATAGTTCATTTAAAAGGCACGACCGACTTCCCTCCCCATCCCTTAAAATCTATCCGAGTAAGTGCTCGACGATGTTGACGAGACGTTAAACCCTAAGCCTCCAACCTTCCTTCCTTGCTTTTTCATTCTTGAGTGTCTGAGATCCCCAGCTGGTCGGATTGTACATCGAAGCAGTTCAGAAATTTGCTGCTATATTAGGTACAGGTAGATTTACAGCACGGTCTTGTTTCGGAGATTCTTTGGGAAATGAAATGGTAAATTGGACTGTGCGTTGTATGGATTACAATCAACCTTCTTTCAGAGATTTTCTCATCGGGAATAGTAGATGGGGTATCAGAATTTTTTGGGTTTACAGTTAGGTTTGCGATTACACTTCCGTGCAAAATATTTCGACGACTCAGCAATGACCTGTTTCGTGTGACAGACAGGCATCAAACTGCGACTGGGGATAACGTTGCAGTGTATGGAAATGTACTATCGTTGAGTGAGAGTAGAACAATACGGTATGACATACAATAGTGTAGTGAATCGCAGATTTTTGTAAACGTAGAAAAAATTATTTTGTTGCAGATGAGTAGAAAACGCAAAACGCTAATGGTTTAATACAGCATTACTAGTGTGCTGCTTGTCAAAATTAGATCTATTTCATATCTAGGCGTAAGCTTTGAAAAGAGATATGTAAGGAGAGCATCAGGAGGGTTGTACGGATGGCAGATGTTAACCTTTGATTTATTGGGAGGCTTTTAACAAAATATAACTTGTCTACAAAGGAGACCGTCAACAGAACTCTAGTGTGACCCATTCTTGAGTCGCGTTCGGGAGGACGGTGGTTACAATCTAACCTCCGGCCATCCTACTTTAGGTTTTACGTGATTTCCCTAAATCACTCCGGGCAAATACCGGGATGGTTCCTTTGAAAGAGGCGATTTTCTTCCCCATCCTTTTCTAAACGAAGGTTCTTTTTATTATTATTTTATATTTTTTATTTTTCTTACCCTTATCCAAACATTCCGAGCGTGAGCTCCGTCTATAATGACCACGCTGTCGACGGTACATTATATCCTAAGCCTCCAACCTTATTTCCTTTTCCATTCTTGAGTGTCTGAGATACACAACTAGTCGGATTGTAGGTGTACACGGAAGGAGTTCAGAAATTTGCTGCTATATTAGATACAGGTAGATTTTTTCAGCTCGCGCTTGTTTCGGCGATTCTTATTAAACTGAAATGGTAAATTGGTCTGTAAGTTCTTTGGATTACAATTAGCGATATTTTCTGAGTGCAGCACTTCATTTATAGAACGCTGCTAAAGCTTATGCACAAATGGAAAGGAAATAGTGTACATCATCCTGTAAAGTGTGTATTCTCTGGTTCCATACCCCTGTAGCTACGCGTCGCTCGATCGGTCGGTACCTCATAAAGGGATAATTAAAAAAATAATGAAATAAAATAAGAATACGTCATTTCACCGAGCCTAGTTAGTCACTCTTCGTACACTGCCAGCCTCGTAATTGTGACTGTATGCTGGGTACTTTACGCGTGACATCGTCTCCTTTAGGAGTAGATGAATTATGCATCGTTTCCAAATGGACAATGGAGAACGTTAGTGTTTTAGGGAAAAGAGTCCAGTTATGAGATGTGCATGACCCTGCAGCATGAGAAGTAGGCCGCGTAATTATGGAAGTCTTGCAAGCAGCATACATCACACAAAACTGTGCCATTAACAAGTCCTTCCGCGTTGGAGGACGTCAGCGCTTGTTGAGATTCAACCCATCACTGATGTGCATACTGAGAGCGGTGGCCGAGTCGCGTGTAGCGGTCCCAGTGCTGCGGAACTCTACCTAGACGTACACCTGGTCCAGTCAAATAACACCGCACTAGAGGAGAGGAGACGAGAATACGGTAGCGTTTCTATCGTAGCCTGCGAGCTGCGCCAGGAGCAGGCCACTGCACAAGTTGCATCACGATCGACTTATCTTTGTATGTCAGCCTTGCACTTTTTTATTTTCAGAAACGCGATATCAACGCTCCTCTCGCTGCAACCCATTTCTCGCACAAAGATAAAGAATATGACCGGGCTGAGAACGGTAACGGCAATTTTATAACGCAAACGTGTTGCAATGTTGAAAGCCGAGGCATTAACCGGCAATAAGTGTTTTTTCCGTGATCGTCGTGTGTCTCAGGTACTGTTTTCGTCCCTCAAGGGAGATAACCCCCACGTGGCCTTGATCAGTTTTCCTGACGACCTAGATGTTTTTATGAGTTACCGAGGAGACTAACGACTCGGACGTGAATGAAAATTTATTCCCTCTACGTGCTGCAAATGGAACTCTTATCCGATAACTCTTGCATTTCCTGAAGACAAGAAATATCTAGGTCACGCATCCTACATTACTACTACGTAATGAGTTTTTAACCCAGTTGACGATTCTACTTCACCACGCAAAATATTTCGGTAAATGATCTAACTGCCGGCCGCGGTGGCCGAGGGGACTGAGGCGCTCCAGTCACGGTCTGCACGGCCACTACGGTCGGGGGTTCGAAGTCCCCCTCGGGCATGGCCGTAGTCTTAGTTAGTTCATAAGTAGTTTGTAAGTTTAGGGACTGATGACCCCGTAGTTAAGTCCCATAAGCTATACAAACATTTGAACATTTTGAAATGATCTAACTGATCAAAAAAAAAAAAAAAAAAAAAAAAAAAAAAAAAAAAAAAACAACCGATATCTCCACTCGCTACCGAAATTCTATCTAAATCATAGGGTACTTGCTGAACTATGTTTGAGGTGGTAGCCATCTTTGGTCCGATACCTTCAGTGTAAGCAAGACGATTACATAAGAATGATTTCACTACGGGTTGACTGTCAGATTTTTTACACTTCTATAGAATTTAGAGATTAAATAACTTAAACGGTGTATTAAAGAATTCGAATGAACCGTGGAAGTTGGAATCTACGGTCGAATGAAGCGGTGCCTAAGCTTTCACGAGATGACGGGGCGAAGATGAAATTTTGGGGTAGAATTTGTTAGCTTGCTGTCAACTGACTTCCGGGAGTGTGTCTTTCACTCAGTTTGGGAAAAATAGGAATATCAATAGTAATTCGTAAGAACATGTTTCGAAAAACCCATACCTTTCTGAAGTTGAGGTTCGCACATAACGACCATATTTCAAAGCATTTATCATCATTGAAAGATTTGTAATGAATCCATCACTATTAATCATTTGATACCGTAACGCATTTTCTTCGTTTTAGATCTGTTGAACTTGTTTTTTGAGTCTTAATATTTAACCAATAACGGAGCCAAAATATTTTACGTTCGTTTTCCACAATAGGGGTGTTCCATCCGTAATAATATCTACATTACATCTACATACACACTCAGCAATCCATCCAAAGGTGCGTGGCAGAGGGTACCTAGTACCGATAATAGCTACTTGCGTTCCCGTTCCACTCCCATATAGAACGACAGAAAAATGAATGCTTGTATGCATCTGTACGAGTCATAATCTGTCTGATCTTACCTTTGTGATTTTTACGCGAAATGAAATCGTTCTGCAGTACACTTCATATTTCGACCCTCTAAATTTCTTACACAGATTTCTTGAAAAGAACGTCGCCTTGCCTCTAGCGACTCCCGAAGCATCTCAATAACATTCGCGCATTGATCCAACTTACCAGTAAGAAACCTAGCCGCCCGCCTCTGAAAAGCTTCTATGTCTTCCTTTAAACCGATCTGGTGGAGATCCCAAAAACTTAAGCAATATTGAAGACTGGGTCGCAAAAGCGTTCTTTATGCGGTCTTCTTCCCAGACGAACCACAACTTCTCAAAATTCTCCCAATAAACCGAAGTCTACCATCCACCTTCCCCAAGACTGTCGTGATATGCTCGTTTCATTTCATACAGATGTGCAGCGTTAGAACTAGATATTTAACTGACGCGACTATGTCAAGCAGCACTCTACTAATGCTGTAATCGAACATTACGCCATGGTTTCTCCTACTCATCTGCATCACCTTACATTTTTCCACATTTAGAGCTAGCTGTCATTCCACACACTACCTCAATGAATTCTCTTATTAACTCAAATGTCGTTTTGAATTTTATCAATGTTTATTGCAATGTTCAAAAGCAGTACCCATTTGTGGAAGTTACGATGTTCAAATGTTTGTAAACCAATTGGGTCAAACTGCTATGGTCATCAGTCACTAGATTTACTTACTACTTAAACTAATTTACTCCAAGGACAATACACACAACTATGACCGAGGGAGGACTCGAATATCCAGCGAGAGCGGCCGCCCAGTCTGTAGCCTGATGAGAAATATGTTTTCGGTTCGAACTATTGCTGCAGGAGCAGTGTCGTCATCACAATAGTGGTGGCAGCTAGTTTGTTGCGAAATGTCGTCACTATAGCTACTACAAACGAGCATGCTTCAGGAGGCTATGCTTTGAATGACTACTTTATCTTTGAACAGAGAGCGAAATATCAGTTTCTCAAAACCAATGAAAGAATTTTGTTAAGGCGAAGTGGGCGAGTCTGTTGATATTGTCTGAAGATAAAGGGGTTGGACAAAATGATATGAAAGCCGAAAATAGACACGATATTTATTGGTTAGCAAGGAGTTTGCTCACCATTGCATTTGAGAATAGCTGCATCCCGTCGAGGAACGGATTCGTAAACTGTCTTTATAGGCCGTGGCGGATTGGCCGAACGCATGAGCGAGATCGTTCTCCGTCGGAGGTTCGAATCCTCCTTCGGGCATGGATGTTCGTGTTGTCTTTAGTATAAGGTAGTTTGTAAGTTTAGGGACTGATGACCCTGCAGTTAAGTGCCATAAGCTTTACAAACATTTGTTTGTCTATATAGTTTCAAATATAATGTTACCTATACTTGTACCAAAATACCCACCAATTACTTCAACTATGTTGGAGCTGCACATTTTGTCCTTTGTCTCTGCTCTAAAACTCCCCATAACGGACGAGACATGGTGATTTGCTGTCCAGGGCAGATGTTTCACATTTTTCTGAAGCTGTACAAAGCACACGAAACCTTTTTAGTTGTGTGGTGGGCGCATGTCATTTTGGAATATGGCACTGTTTCTTAGCTCTGAGAGATGCCGCAATTCGCCTATCATTAGTGTTGACGGTCGCAGAACAAAAATTATAATTTGCTGCAAGAAAACGTCCAAGACTTGGTACGTCTATTGTGCACTGCGGTCGCATCTCAGTGTTGCCATGTACGCAGTAATTCCAACTTGCAACAAGCTGTAGTATACTGCATAGTGCTCATATTATACTGTTCAGCCCTTGTAAGTCTCTTCCGACTCGTTTCCTAAAACGCTTTTTCAATTTAGAGAAACAGTGCATCCAATTAAATCAGATATCGACAAATAATACAATCCCTTGAGTCAACATTATACCAATTAAATCAGAGTTGGAGAGGCGAGGCCGCTACTCCCTTTGATGCGCATTGGTTTTCCCTGCTCTCCTGAGCCACTCTGCGAAACGTACATCTCGTTATTTGCAGCAGTCCAAGACTTGTTTATATTTAATCCTCCGTCCTAGTTTACAAAGTTCTGCGACTTCTTTACTTCGAAGAAACCTTAATTACGCTGCCCCAGATGTTTGGACCTTAATACCCTGATAATAATCTCGACGACACTATTACAGGAGACGATTGTCGGAAGTTTATTTGCTTGACTTTTGCTTAACTGTACGTGTCGTTGAAGTTCCTTGTACATCTCTCTCCAAACCGTTAGTAAAGCGTTGGGTGAATGAGATGGACAAAGCCCTTGTTAAAGTTTATTATTAGTTTACTTTCAAACTTTATAGAAACATTTATTGCAAAATACATATGTTACACAATCTTGGCACGGCGGAATTGGGATTCGTAAAACAATGTTATTTAATCCAGATTCTGCTTGCACCACCACAGTGGCCTGAATAGATTCTGGAGATAAAGTGATAAGAGACTGTTGCATTATGCAACGTCATACTGTAATATGGTTTGGGGTGGTACAGTATTCGATTCCCGCATTCGCATTTCTCTCCCCCCCTTCCCGCTCTCCCCTCCCCCCACACACAGAAGCAAGCATTACCCTAATCATCCAGCGTTATGAAATTTCCTGGCAGATTAAAATTTTGAAACCGACTGGGATTCGAATCTGGCACATTTCCCTTTCACGGCCAAGGGCTCTACCGATTGCGCTACCCTATGACAATTCCTTCTCACAGCTTTACATCCGCGAGTACCCTGCCTCCTAGCTTCCAAACTTCAGTCTGGCTAGAAGTTTCATATCAGCGGACACACCGCTGAAAACTGAAATTATCATTCCAACCAGCGTTGTTTCTCCGAAGTGTGTGTATTGTTCCTCCCATATCTTCGGAGCTTGCACGCAACGTTCAATACGACTTCATTGCTCATCTGACTCCGTTACAGCCTTGGTCTTTATTATTTCCCGATGACCCGCCTTCCGAGATCGTCTCGTCGATGATTTCGGAACAATTTGCCTGGGATACACCACGGCCAGCTACGGCAAGAAGGAATCTTAAGGTTTAATGTCCCGTCGATAGCTTGGTCATTAGAGACGAAGCAAACATTCGAAGTTTTGGGTAAAGATTGGGAAGGTAATCGGCCGTGCCCTTTGAAAGGAACCATCCCGGCATTTGCCTGGAATGATTTAGGAAAATCGCGGAAAACCTAAATCTGGATGGTCGGAGGTGGATTTGAACCATCGTCCTCCCGAATGCGAGTCCAGTGTCTTACCACTGCGCTACCTCGCTCGGTGGACAGCTACAGCAGATGAACTTTGGCTGTATTTGGAAGCAGAATGGACGGCTGTAGCCAACACATCCAGAGCGTCTTTTATTGAACACTGAGGCCAACAGCAACGGAAATAGACAGCAATGGTGGTAGCACTCAATACTGATGTCGTCATCTTCCTCACTCCACATGACGCTGTACGTGACGTTTGTAAAACATGTTGTCTCTCAAATAAATTTTGTTGGGTGGGCAGAAGTGTCTTTCCATTAAACTGCCTGTATTTCAATGCCTGATTAACGGTTCCTGATCACTCTGTTATCAAGCTTAAGCGCAAAGTACGTGAAGTTACGTATAAAACACTGCAGTCCCCTAACCTGATGCACGCAGCTGGCTCCCAACTGTACCGTATCTGTCGTCGAACGTCAAGTGCAACTTTCTCTACAGTTCTTCTTGCCTAGTTCGCTGCTACATTTGAAACCTTTCGAAGACTGTAAGATGAGTCCCCCTTTGGACGAATACCGGAACAACAGTTCTTACCGAAACCTGCAACAGGAGTGACTTTGGAAGGAGAGCTAATGCAAAAGACACCTCGTGTCAGGGCATCTCCTCGACTACTCTGCGATGAAGGCTGTTTGGGAGTAGCGACCAGTCCGATTTTTACTGCTGTGAGTTGTCGTATGGCGGTCTTGGTGGATACAGCGAACCAGAGCCTGTGTTACGTTTTTGCTAAATTCGTGTGTAATCCTGGCTATCGGTCGGCGTCTCGTGCGCTTCAAAGGAAAGCTGTTATCTCTTTCTTTGTTTCTGAGTTTGGCGGGTCTCCCTGAACGTTTGCTATTCGGCCAGGCTGCAAACAGCTATTTGCACTATCGCAGACGCCAGACGCAGTGGTTTGAGTGGCTCCCCTTGTCTCGCTAAGCCGACAAAGGAGAACGCTGCCACCAGTTGACGGCAATTAAGGCCACAGACTGTCCCTTTTCTCCATCCTTTGACTTTGCTTAACTCTGCCGATTAAAAGTGCTTCATGAAAAACTTTTCTGTGGCGCTACCATACATTGACAATCTGCGTTTAACACTAATATCATCTGCCCTCGCTAATAAAATGTATTAACTACTACGGTCTCTGCCACTTCGTTTCAATATTTGTTTGTATATCATTACAAGCGAATCCGCCAATGCTTGTAAATTGGTAAATATGCACGAGTATTGGATACACATCCTACACTGCTTCTCTTAGTCGGTTTGCCCATTATTGTGTCCCATCTTTATGTCTATGTCTTACTACCTCTTAGTCCTCTTAGGCTGGTGTAGCTGAAACCTGGAGTTGCTCAGATATTTATTTATTCGAATAATGAGTTAGCCTATGCCCTGTTTCCGCCTATCTCTGTCTCTGTATACCTACCACCTATTTCTCTTCCTCCTCCTCTTCGTCATACACCTCCTCCTTCTTCTCCTCCGTCTAACCTATACCTACCTATCCACGCCTCTGTCCCTGCCATTACCTTCTCCCGCTCTTTGCCAGTCTTCTGTCCCCTCTGGCCGCGGTGGAGTAGCCGAGCGGTCTAAAGCACTTCGCTGCGGAGCGCGCGGTTGCTCGCCGTGGAGGTTCGAGTCCTCCCTGGGGCATGGGTGTGTGTGTTGTCCTTAGGTTAGTTTACCTAGGTTTAAGTAGTTTGTAAGCTAGGGACTGATGACAACGCAGTTTGGTCCGATAGATTTACAAACATTTGAATTTTGTCCCCTCTGTCTGTTCATCTTCTTCGTCCACTGTATATGAAAAATCTGCCAAATTTCATGGTGATTTGTCATTCGGTATTGATGCCTTGGGTATGGGACCATCCACCATGCAATGTACTAAATACTATGTAGGCAGGGAAGTTTCTCTTGGACGTGCCGGAATGACCGCGTGGTCTGAGACGCCATATCACGAGATGCGTTTTCGCTCATGTCGGAGGTTCGTTTTCTCCGTCGGACGTTGGAGTGTGTGTGTGCGTGCGTGCTTGTATTTTGTCATTAGCGTAAATTAAGTTAGTGTAAGTAGTTCATAAGTCTAGGGACCGATGACCACACTAGTTTGGGTCCTTCGGTTTACAAACAATTGAACATTTTCAATTTTAGTTTTTTTTTTTTTTTTTTTTTTTTTTTTTTTTTTTTTTTTTTTAAGTATGATGTGCAGAATTTCATCAAGATTGGAAAAATCTGTCGATTGATGTGCGAGTCTGTTACAAAGTACCCTCCGCCATGTACGGTGCAAATTATTATGTAGACAGGGCCGTTCCTCTTGTTTTGAAGGTCACGTATGCGAAATTTCATCGCAGGCGGATGAACGATATGGCAGAGTGTAAAACACGAATCTAGTCCGAAGCGGCCATGCCTATACAAAACTACCAGTTTGAAATGTTTTTTAAATGAATGGGACCAAACTACTGTGGTCAACAGTCGCTATAAACTAACTTAACCCTGATAAAGCGGAATTACACTACCGGCCATTAAAATTGCTACACCATGAATGTGACGTACTACAGACGCGAATTTTAACCAACAGGAAGAAGATGCTGTGATATGGAAATGATTAGCTTTTCAGAGCATTCAAACAACGTTGGCGCCGGTGGCGGCACCTACAACGTGCTGACATGAGGAAACTTTCAAGCCGATTTCTCATATACAAACAGCTATTGACCAGCGTTGCCTGGTAAAACGTTGTAGTGATGCGTCGTGTAAGGAGGACTTTGATAAAAGTCGGATTGTAGCCTATCGCGATTGAGGTTTATCGTATCGCGTCACAGCTGCTCGTGTTGGTCGCGATCCAATGACTGTTAGCAGAATATGGAATCGGTGGGTTCAGGAGAGCAATACGGAATGCCGTGCTAGATCCCAACGGCCTCGTATCACTAGCAGTGGAGATGACAAGCATCTTATCCGCATGGCTGTAACGAATCGTGCAGCCACGTCTCGATTCCTGAATCAACAGATGGGGACATTTGCAAGACAACAACCACCTGCACGAACAGTTCGACGACGTTTGCAGCAGCATGGACTATCAGCTCGGAGACCATGGCTGCGGTTACCCTTGACGCTGCATCACAGACAGGAGCGCCTGTGATGGGTTTACGCAACGACGAACTTGGGTGCACGAATGGTAAAACGACTTTTTTCGGATGAATCCAGGTTCTGTTTACAGCATCATGATGTCGCATCCGTGTTTGGCGACATCGTGGTGAACGCACATTGGAAGCGTGTATTCATCGTCGCCATACTGGCGTATCACACGGCGTGATGGTATGATGTGCCATTGGTTACACGTCTCGGCCACCTCCTGTTCGCATCGACGGCACTTTGAACAGAGGCCGTTACATTTCATATGTGGCTCTACCCTTCATTCGATCCCTGCGAAACCCTACATTTCAGCAGGGTAATGTACGACCGCATGTTGCAGGTCCTGTACCTGCCTTTCTGGATACGGAAAATGTTCGACTGCTGACCTGTCCAACACATTCTCCAGATCACTCAGCAATTGAAAACGTCTGGTCAATGGTGTCCGAGCAACTGGCTCGTCACAATACCCCAGTCACTACTCTTGATGAACTGTGGTATCGTGTTGAATCTGCGTGGGCATCTGTACCTGTACACGCCATCCAGGCTCTGTTTGACTCACTGCCCAGGCGTATCAAGGCCGTTATTACGGCCAGAGGTGGTTGTTTTGGGTACTGATTTCTCAGGATTGCGTGAAAATGTAATCATATGTCAGTTCTCGTATATTTATCCAATGAAGACCCGTGTATTATCTGCATTTCCTCTTGTAGCAATTTTAATGGCCAATAGTGTATTGTTGGTTTAGTTTTTCTTTTTTTTCAGAAAGTATTAATTACCTTCATATGACTGCGCAAGATCGTTATAAGGGATTTTTTTTCACAATCATGCCATTAGTTTTGCCATACTGCCCTTATTTCTGGGAGGACGTCAAAATGAATATTTTAGAATTTCAATCTGGTGAATCATTATTATTGAAATATCATTTAAAATGAAATATATACATATAAACGTCGCAAAAATTAAAGAATATTCTAGAAATACAAACCCAACTATGAGGAAGTCTTGAATATCTTCTGTATGAACCTCAACTTCGAAGCCGTATCCAACCACTTCACAATCAACAATACAAGCTAAAATTGATCTGAAATGGGAGCAGGCTACTCAAAGAAATAAAATACGACAATGTGCACGAATTGTTAAATACAAGAATGAAAAAGTAGGCTACCATTCTCGTCTTTCTGGAAGGACGTCAGCCCTATCTGGGTTAAACTAACCTTAGTACAACACACACACACACACACACACACACACACAAATGCGCGAGGGAGGACTCGAACCTCCGGCGAGAGAGGCCTCGCAGTCCCTGTCCCCTGCCATGGCGCTTAAAACCCCTCGATTTGCAGTTTTGATGTTTTCGCAGTTTTGAATTTTTTCGCAGTTTCCATTTCTTTATTTTTCAGCTGTTCGTTTGAGTTTACCCTATATCCTTTTATCTTAACTTTTCCTGTATTAAAGCGAACAAAATAAGACAAGAATTATTTAAATCGGTTATACCATATCTAAGTTTCAGAGAGGCTAACGCTCGGCAACTGATTCTTGTATGTAAGGATTTGGGTGGTCATGGACTTAAAGTGACACCCCGTACGTTTGAATGAACTACCCCAAATCTGACACGTTACTTCGCAAGAAATTCGGCCTACAACCCGTCTTTTCTAGGTCCTGATCAACTTATAAGACCACAAAGTGAACCTTTTACCTTTGAAGGCGGCAGTTAAATTCGTAGGATGGTGTACTTCCTCATCAGTATACAGGTTTATGTAGGGATGAGGGCGGCTTAGAGTTGCTAAGTGAGCCTCCAAACATTCAAATGTTAGTAAATCGACGAGACTTAACCCTTTCATTCCCAGTGTTATTCCAGGACAACAACGTATTAAGAGTTGATTTATACCGTATTTTGTGCATAAATCCTTAAAGTTGCAGTTTTGTTGATGAGCAACATGCTTCTAGTACATTTTTTCGCTTGGTACGGCGTGTAGCCACTTCTGAGGCATTGATCTGTCCATCTTGGAGGTTGTGTTCCGTTGCCGTCTGTACGTGGTTGAGAGTGTGAGCGTGAGTGTGGTTCCTTTTATTTTTTTCCAGCAGTGAACTGTCTTGTCTTTGGTGCTGTAGCGAAGATTATACTAGAATTATTGATCTGGCAGTGTTAACTATCAACAAAATAACGTCAAAGTAATAAAATACCTCGTTACATACGTCTGTGTTGTGCATGAAATACATGACAAGAAATCAATAGTTCGACCAAAAATTTTAAAACACATATTTTGATGTTTACTGCACTGTATTAACACAGAAAAGCCGGAATTTTAATTTTTCCAAAGCTGATTTCATAGTGTGGGACTGAAAGGCGTAACTGCTACGGTTATCAAAAAAATGTTCAAATGTTTGTTAAGCTTATGGGACTTAACTACGGGGTCATCAGTCCCTAAACTTACAAACTACTTATGAACTACTTACGAACTAGGACGGCACAAATATCCATGCCCGAGGGGGGATTCGAACCCCCGACCGTAGTGACCGTGCTGACCGTGACTGGAGCGCCTCAGTCACCTCGGACACCGCGGCCGGCTACGGTTATCAGTCCCTAGGCTTACAAACTACTTAAACTAACTTAAACAAATCTAAGAACAACACACACATACACACACGCACACACACACACACACACACACACACACACACACACACACACACATACACACATATGCCCGGGCGAGAACTCGAACCTCCGACGGGGAGAAACAGCGCGCTCCGCAGCAATGCACCTTAAGAGCGCTCGGCCATTCCACCGCGGCAGTGACTTTCAGTGACTTTCAAACTTCTCAGATTCGTCGGGCATTGGAGTTTTCTCATAACAGTCAAATTGTGTTAATTAGAACTTTGTGCTTTCGAAAATTACTTACAGTGCGTTAAAGTGTTTTAAAGTAAAGGACATACCGAACGAGGTAGTGCAGTGGTTAGCACACTAGGATCACATTCGGGAGGACAGTGTTTCAAATCCATTTCCGGCCATCTAGATTTATGTTTTCCGCTATTTCCCTTAATCGCTCAAGGTATGTTCCAGGATGGTTCCTTTGAAAGGGCATAGTCGATTTCCTTCCCCATCCTTACCCAAAAATCCCAGCGTAAGCTCCGTCTCTAATGAGCACGCAGCCGATAGGACGTTAATCCCTAAGCTTCCTTCCTTCCTAAACGACGTAACTTCTTACTCTGTCGCCTTCTTCAGGAGACAATTGATGTCCGCCTTTGTAGCCGAAGTAACTCAGTGCCGCACGAATGTTCTTGTTCTGTAAGCAAGGATGGAAGAAAAATAGTGTTCAACATCCCTTCGACACTGTGGTCAGTAGGGAAAGAGCACAAGCTCGGACTGTTTACCCTAAGGTTCGGGAAGGAAATCGGCCGAGCCCTATGAAAGGAACCTCGTGTTCTGGAGATAGTGTTTCGAACTACTCTGATGGGTGCCATTTTGATTGTCAGTAACTGGAAGTAAAGGTGCCCAGTTTTTAAACATATGACATCATACTAATTAATTGCCAAAGAACTGTCACAGCGTCCCACATCTTGTAAAATTACTTAGTTATTTTACCAACAACTAAACAGTAACATGACAGTGCACTATAGACGACAAATGGACGTAAGTAAAAATCTGTAATCAGTCAAATATGCAATGCTTACAGTGCGTAATCGAATGTCTCCAAGGCTGATTCCTCAAGTCACTCGATAATGGCAATGAAAGCCTAAGGCTGTGCGGAAATGGCCGTGCGGTCTGGAACGCCACTTTAGGAATCGCGCGGCCGCTCCCATTGGAGGTTCGAGTCCTTCCTCGTGTGTGTGTGTGTGTGTGTGTGTGTGTGTGTGTGTGTGTGTGTGTGTGTGTTGTCCTTAGTTTCAGTAGTTTTTATTCTAGGGATCTATGACCTCAACAGTTTGGTCCCTTAGGTATAGAAACATTTCAACATTTGATTTTAAAAGCCTAAACACGCCTGTCGTAATGAAACTAATAATTATAATTCAGCTATTGGTATCTTTTATTGATACTGATATTCTTTAATGTATATTATGCTGCAGGCGCAAAATATGACTCAAATGTCACACTTTGTGTTTATTGTGCAACTCTCCTCCTGCCTGCCGTCCGTGGTGGCCGAGGAGACAGAGGCGCTCCAGTCACGGTCTGCACGGCCACTACGGTCGGTGGTTCGAATCCCCCCTCGGGCATGGATATTTGTGCCGTCCTAGTTCGTAAGTAGTTCATAAGTAGTTTGTAAGTTTAGGGACTGATGACCCCGTAGTTAAGTGCCATAGATTATACAAACATTTGAACATCCTTCTGTCTGAATACAGACTTCACTTTGGCTGTCGCAATGCATTCCGAACAACCTCAGACAGACGGGACAGTACGCAAGCTGCAGCACAGGCTTGTATCAATCGCATAAGAGAAGATACTTAATCACTGCCAAAGGACACCTTTAACCTCGAACGCTCGGACCTCAAGAAACACTCCATCACAGAGAAAAACAGTGGTCTGCGTCATTTGTACGAAAACGTTGCATTCTACCACAAGTGACATTTCCTAACATTGCACTGTGCAGGCTGGATTTCAACCATATAATCGCTCTCTCTCTCTCTCTCTCTCTCTCTCACACACACACACACACACACACCACACACGTGTTAATGATTTGTGCCTGTGTGGGTGAGTGTGCACTCTGTTCTGACGAAGGCTGGGGCCCAGACCTAAATTGTTTGTTACTCTTTGTAAGTGTGATTTTGTTTTCTTTTTCTTTTTTACGTGCCTGTCTCAGGCTCGACGATCATCTTTGCGGTAAGATGCAACCTCGTTATACAACTGAAACTTTAGTAAGAGGCGGTGGCCGAATGGTCTGCGGCGCGCCAGTCACGTTTTGCACGGTCACTACGGTCGGGGGTTCGAATCTCCCCTCGAGCATGGATATTTGTGCCGTCCTTAGTATTAGCTAGTTCATTAGTAGTTTGTAAGTGTAGGGCCTGATGACCCGTTAAGTCCCATAAGCTCTACAAACATTTGAACATTTGAATTTAGTAAGAGGAAACAAAGTGCCAAAATGTCAACACATTATGAGGGAAATTATATGCAATTCAGTGAAATGAGTGTACCATAACATTTACAGTCAACAAAACCTTGGTTTAAAGTAATTATATGAGCACAGAGCACACAAATACTACACATCTGATATTGTTTGTATTTGTGCCTAATATGCAGATGCGCTGTTACCATGAAGTGGCGTTAACAGATTGAAAGACAATAAACGCATACCTCTCTAAAATCACGTCTTTAGATTCTGCATCTACAGCTATATAAATACTGTGCAAATGACGTGTAAGTGCCTGGCAGAGAGTTCATCGAATCGCTTTCGTATTATTTTTTTACCCAATTGCGCGGGAATAGGAATATCTAAATCTTTCCCTTTGCGATCTGATTTTTTTTTATTTTATTATGGTGATCGTGTGCCGCGCGGGAGTAGCCGAGTGGTCCGGAGCGCCACGTTAGGATCGCGCGGCCTCCCGCGTCGGAGGTTCGAATCCTCCCTCGGGCATGGATATGTGTCTTGTCCTTAGGTTACTTTAACTTAAAGTAGTTTGTAGGCTACGAACTAATAACCCATTCGTTGAGTCCCATAGATTTACAAACATTTGAACCCTTTGGTGATCGTGTGGGCGGTTACAAAATATGTTCGCATTCGGAGGAGAAAGTTCGTGAAACTAATTCAGCAAATAGATCTCGGTGCAACTAGTAACACCTTTGTTTTAACTCTGCAATGGCCGCATAAAATCTCACAGATACTTATGCCCGGAATAGGAAACTTCCGCGTCAGCGGATCTAAATATTCTATTGTGAATTTTCATAAAACAAATGTTTAGTTGCTACTATTGTAATACTTACATGTATTTTCCCCTCGTTTTGTTTACTTATTCAGTGCATAATCTGAGGTTAATTAAAGCTAACTGTGCAATGTTGGGCCTGCATCTCACAGTTACAACGCGACCACCAATGTTTCTCCAAGTGACGCGACCATTGCAGTGTTCATGATTTCACCCCAACTTGCACATCAGTTCTTTAATACTCTTTTTGCTCTGTGACGATAATACGAAACGAGCTGTTGTTTTCTGAAATTTTCCTGTGCCCTCCTTCAATCCCACACAATGAGGAACCCACAGTGCGCCAACAATACTCCAAAATTGGGTTAGTATCTAATGACCAAAGTCTTGACACGCCGTTAAGAGCCTAAACTTCCTTCCTTTTTTCCAAAGTAGGACGAACAGGTGTAGTGTCGGCAGTTGCTTTAGGAGAACTGTTGTGTCTTCTAAGTGTTCTGCCAATGAAACACAGTCAAGTTCAAAATCACTTTCGCATTGAAGCACTGCAATATCAAAAGCCACACTAATTACATTTTTAAATGATGATATGGGTACGTCGATGTCATAACCTGACTTTTCCCAAGCATATTGCAACGTAAGCTCATATTTCGAAATATAATTTTTTTTGTAAATCGCAAAGTAAAATATTGATATTGAAACAACTCACATGTGTGTCTCACTTTAACAACTTCATTTGAATCTCGCAATTTTACTTTTAGATCTAATAAATTCACTATCAGGTGTGGAGGAAACTTGTAATCGTAACTATTTTAAGCACAGAGTTTTTGGCACTGTTAACTGAAAATTTAATACTACCTTTTCTCTCTCTTTTAAAATGACAGTTGTGGTAAAATGCACTGTTTTGCATGGAAATGACACAAACCACTCTTTTATTTGTAATCTAGTGCTATTCCAAGTATAATTTCGTGTGGTTCCGTGCGTTCGAAGACCCTGGTGGCCCTTTTGAGGAGCTTTGTGTGAAACAAGACTAGATATACACCCATAGAAATTCTTATCAACGATTTAAGGAGTCAAAAGGAAGTACATGAAGTTCTGGTTACTCATTGAACTGTAGGTCCGCTTTCCCCTGTTGGATAACTGGTGTTCGTTAAAGAAGCGCAAGTCGCCGAAGTGAGGTTCGATTGAAGGAGCAACACGAAATTATAAATGTTACAGATGGAATCCATCATTGTAGTTAAGCCAGCTAAACTTGGAGACCAAGTAATGAGTGCACTTCTGCCTCTCCACTGTCCATGTTAATGTGTATTAACAAGCGCTCGAGCACGCGGAGCGATGTGTACGTGAGTTGCAACTTACATGAAGAATATCCTTCTGCAGACTGCGAGTGCGATGTCATCCCTCATACCTGTCAGCATAGTTAATCAACATTGAGGCACACATGCAAATGAGAAACTGGCACTCAGTTTATTTATTTCCTTATTTCGTGTTTTGGAAGAATCTGTTACTACAAGTGTTTATACGTGACGTTGTGTCATTTGGCCGACTGCCATGTTTCTCGGTGTCTCGCGCATATTTTACACTCATATACGAGAATGTTAGTTATGACTTCAGGCTGTCTGCTGAGGATGCAAGATCTTTGGCAAAATAGGAGGGGAATAGTATCGAGACGTACATTGGTACGTTTGTGAAGTGAATGCCTTCTCAATCAGTGACAAAATAAATAGTTCAATAGTAGAATTCAACGTAACGGCTCCGCCACTGCGCCAAGGGTACAAATGAAGCGTCGCGGTGGAGCGGCCGAGCGCATTGAGGCGCTATGCTGCGATGCGCAAGGCCGTTCCCCGTCGCGGGTTCGAATCCCCCCTCCGGCATGGATGTTTGTGATCTCTTTAGTATAATGTAGTTCATAAGTAGTTTGTAACTTTAGGGACTGATGACCCCGCAGTTAAGTCCCATAAGCGCCACAAACATTTTCACAAATGTAGCTCTGGGTCGTCAAAATCGCCGTTGTATCAATCAAAACGAGCAGTAAGTCACAGTTCGACACCAGCAAAATCCATCACTGGGGAAACACCCCAGTAGCCACCCCAGCGTCGAAATGTAAAATTTATACATTGAGTAAAGACACTTTATCTCGAAGTAACAAATTTCTGTGTTAAAAGGACGCCTTAAGAAGAACAAAAAATGTCAGAAACCTGTTTTGCAATATGTTACATTGAATACGAAATAAATGTAAAAGTTATAGGTGTGGTGTCTGTTCTTCGTAAACGTCGGAAATAACAGACACCATTTATATAATTCTATGTGTGCCTCGAACAGGCAAATGACAATTTCAGTTCGGATACACAGTTAAGTACTATCCATGGCGTGAATAGAGGTAAAGCTGCAAGCAAGTGGAATAATGAAGAGAGTGGACTACAATTGTAAGTTGAGAATTTGGGCTGAACGAAATAGCTCGATAATAACTTTCAGCAGTTCTACGTCGAAGCGTTTTAAACCCATAACCACAGATTGTATAGTTATCACTATCCTCATTAATAAATATGACTGTAATACGAAATTTCATGCAAATGTAAAGTAAGTCATGAAAACAGTTAATCGAGTTTGATGTTATTAATTAGTGTTGCGATAGACTTTATAAAGAACATCTTTGTAACCTCTGTAACTACTCTTCACAAATGATGTGATCTTTACATGACAGAGCTAATATTTCCTACTTATTTTATGAAAAGTAGTCATATTTACAATAATGATAAACTAAAACTTAAAATAGAGATACCAACAAAGACTATCAAAGAAATACGTTACATAATTATAGTTTTACTAGTATATGTTCGTAATAAACATCAACTTCAGTTTTCAGAGATTTTCAACAACTAGAGACAAGTAATACGCTCATAAAATAAAGAAAAAACTTGTATGACGATTCCATTAACGGTTTTGTGCCCAAGCATCAAATATTATAATCATAATAGCAAGTTTACAGCTTGGTGGTATGATACAAAATATTTATTTAAAAATATCGCATATAGATTTCATTCAGTGATTAATGTCATCAGTGCTGTTAAAACAAGTTGCATTAACAAGATTATTACAATGTGTAAACAAATTACGCACCAGTTTCGAGTTATGAGGGCTCATGTACACCACATAAAAACTTTTCTACTGTCAAAATATTTTAAAATAAAATTAAAAAAAGGCCTGTCAAGTGTGTGCTTACATTCACCTATGCAGCTATATTTGCAGGCAGTTCGTGACTGGCGCCAACTTTATTTGAGATGTTTTATAACACTCTTATATTTTTAAAAAATTAACATTAAATATATAGGAAAAAGTAGACAACGACGCTAAGTAATACGGTAATTAAGATATCTATATTAAACATTAAAAAATAAACTAACATTTCGCAGCGCCCTCAGGCGAGTATGTATTAAACCATGTGTTCAAACATTATGAGTTACTTACGTTTAACTGTAGAAATTTTAGTTTTTTTTAGTATATCTAGTGTAACATATTAAAAAAAATCGTTGTGTCCAGATGGATTTATTTACTACAACAATATTCGTAGTAATCTAGTGGGAGAGAATACGCAGTATACGCCATCTGACGTGCTTTTGTTATAATATTCTACTGGAAGGTAATATATAAATCTTACAGTGTTCACATACAGAAAATTACAATTTATTTGATGTTGACAACCATTACAGATGATTGCTCTTTGCAGTATGGTGTTAACACATTTCATCTAATACGTAATGAGTAAAAAGGAAATGAAATAAAAACAATACTTTTAAAATGTTTTGTTCTTAGATGATGTTGCGACTGTTGTGCGGAATAAAGAAGGTAGACTGAAATGATTCAAGAGTTTTCAACATAATAGGGTGGCCGTCATAACGACGACGGGATTAAACCACACATCTGTGACGAATCACAACAAAACCGTTTACAGGGGAAAATAGTGAAATACAATTTTTTTAAAGACAACATTTTTCCTTGACTTACCCATTTTAGCTACAACGCAAGTGTATTATTTGTGGTATGTAGACGACACTCTCCTATTGATAAATGGAGATCAAACAGTTCTAAATGAAATTATAACAAATTCAACACACTTCATAAGAAAAATAAATTAACAGTGGAAATTGTCACCAAAGTTTCCATTATTAACTTTCTAGAATTAATCACATATAATGAGAATGGAAAAATGAGAGAAGTACAATAACAACCAAGGCAATGTAATAGTAAAACAGTAAAAATAGTTTGTAACGTTGCCTTATTTTGGTGGAATGAGTAATAGAATTGCAGGTATTCTTAAGAAAAGACATAGAAATATCCCCTTTTCCAATGACAATAAAGTGGTCAGCCTGTTAATAAAATAACATGCGTAACTTTAATCGGTTCAATGAATCGAGTGTTTATAGAGTAGCGTGCACAGAATGTGGTGCTGTATACGTGGGACAAACAGGAAGTAAGTTTGAAGTAAGGTTCCATGAGCACGAGGCATTAGACAGACGTGACACAGCTGATAGTCCAACTTTGCAGCGCAACTCATTGCCACTGGCGCCACCCCTCCTGATTTAATATCGCAATTATAACTTTTGCAGAGGGGAAAAAAGTAAGATATCTCCATCTCCTTGAAGAATTGCAGATATTTTGCAGTAAAAAATCATCCAGATGTAAACTCCTTAATGAGCAAATGTCGACGAAAAGCATCCACTTCCGGTAATTCTTTACATCGGCTCTGGTGTGCGAGAAAAAGTAAGGCTCGTCCACCCAGCAAACGAACAGCTACTTTGCTCCACTCCACCTAAGCGTAAAACACCATGTGGGCACACTGTTTTTTGGACGCACTGCACATACACTGTAACATGTACACGTATTTAACGATTTATATTCTGATTGTACAAGTCATTAAGTAAGTAACACGACATATAAAACGAGTGGCGCTATCTAACACGAAAAAAATTGTCCTCCACAATCACAGATAGTAATTGTATGCATGCCACCAACCGATACAGTAATATGATTTTCTTATAGTAATTTTGTACATAATTGTAGTTTACGTTCTCTGAGTTTATTTAGTGAAACGTATGCTAATCACCTTGTACTCAATACTGATGTTACTTGAAACGTACAATTGCATTATGATGAGAGGTGTAATGACATCACAGATGCCTGTATTAATTGAAATGTGTGTATACGCTATAAGAACAGCTTAAAAAAAGCAGTAGCCTTAGGATTGTGATATATATTCTTTTGTTTCTCTGTTTTGAAATGTGCTTTTTATGGTTGATTTCATTATTTTTTCTTGTGTACGATTTTGTTATGATTCGCCCTAGTTGTCTGGTTCAATCTCGCCGTCGTTGTGACGGCGACCCTATTATGTTGTAAACTCTTGTATCATTTCAGTCTACAGTCTTTTATTTCGCAAACATCATGTAAAAACAAAAAAAAGTCTTTTTAATCATTACCGGTAAGTTTTAGATGAAATGTGGTAACACCAAACTGCAAAGAGCAATCGAATGTAATGGTTAAACCCACATAAATTGTAATTTTCTGTATGGACACATTGTAAGATGCATACAATACCTGTCAGTACAATATTGTAACAAAAGCACGTCAGGTGGCGTGTACTGTGTATTCCCTCCCACTAGTTTACCACGAAAATTGTCGTAAATAAATTCCTCTGGATACAACGATCTTTCTTTAAGAAATATGTTTCACCAGGTGTACTAAATACTCAAAAGTTTAACAGTTAAACGTAACTAACTTTTAATGTTTTAACACATGCTTTAATATATACTCGTCTGAAGGCGCTGAGAAATGTTAATTAATTTATTTTTTATGTTTAATACAGGCATTTTAATTCATATTTTACTTTGTATCGTTGTCTACTTTTCCAATACGTTTAATGTTAATTGCTTTTTTTAATAAGACAATGTAATAAAACTTCTCAGATAAAGAGGGCGCTAGATATTAACCACCTGCAAGCTTCGCTGCATAGGTGAGTGTAAGCAGCTAGCCCAGGTGTAACTCTGTAACATAAACTTTGACAGGCCTTTTTATTTATTTATTATGTATTTTGACTGTAGAAAAGTTTTTATGTAATGTACATAATTTCTATACACAGTTGTAATATCTTTTGTTGTACTTTTCTAATGTCTGACTCAAGGAACTTATTGTTGCAGCATTGACGATGTTCAATCATTGAATGAAATCGATATGCGAAATTTGAAATAAATATTTTATATCACACCACCAAGTTCATAATTTGTTAATATTACTATAAAGAAAAATATTCTCTAGTTTATTTTAAGATGGTTATGAGCAGAGTCGTACACACTATAACACAGAATTAAAGAATAATGTTAATATGTGGTCTGTAATAGGCTGCCTTACGAATATTTTATTTTGCGATTAGCTAATTTCGAGACTAACTCATTTTAAAACTCATGTATTACCAAAGCTTTTCATAGCTATTTCTGTGTTACAATGTTTAAATCTAAACACTATCTTCCACATTACATGAAATACTTTTTTTGTAAGGAAACGTTTAACACAGAAGTATCTATGAAACATTACTGATAACACATCAGCTTCAAAATGACTTTCTTGTCTAAATTACCTAATGGCAAAATAAAATATTCGTAAAACAGCCTTTTACGAACCACGTTTTCATTTGTGAAATATATAGAGACTGTGGATCACCAACAAAATAAATTACAATTAAAGGAACGTCTACAAGGTAAGTTTTAATGCTCCAAATACATATCTCGAGAAGACTTGTCTTTATGATACTAATAGATGCACTGTGTTATTATTCCAACATAGGGACTTGAAAAAGCACAGTCGTACATTAAATCAGTCAGATATGAATTGAACGACAAAGTAAGTAAAAGAATTGTTTCCAACAAAAACTCACCGACAAAATACATCCTTTGACATGTACCTTTGTTTGCGTTCCTATTACTATATGGTATGAAAATAAATTTAGAAAAAATGTTTTGCCAGAATATAGTTATTTATTGTAAAGGAAGTGGAATGACAAAGTTATTTTGTTTGTCCGTTTTCTGCATAAAGATGCAGTTTTCCTGTTTGTCCGTTTTGTACATAAACATGCTGATCAGACGCTTCACCGACTATGGAACATGTGACGTATAATTTCCCTTGAGAAAATCAACGCTTTTCTACGTTCTGTTCACCTACAGCCCACCTAGCTGCGCAGGCCTACTGCTCCCTCTCGATCTTCCATCACCTTCTCCTCCACCCTCTTTCTCTGACCACCTCTTCCTTCTAAACTGGGTTTTCTCTTCCCTCCCCTCTCTGTCCGTCTATTCTTTCTCCATTTCTTCGTCGATTTCCTGCTTCCCTCGTCGAAGTTATTTAAAATAAAGAAATTAAAAAACCCAAACTGACATCTAATTACCCTCGGAGGGAAGTAAGCGAAATAACGACACATATATACAAAATTATTTACAGACTTTTTTACTACAATGTTTTGATTTCCACTTCTGACAACTTAGTGGAGCGACCAGTTTTGGATTGTAGCTGGGCCGATATGTGTATTACTGAATATCTATAAGTGTGAATGTCTGTTCGGTGTACGTTTATCACGTCTGAACCACAAGACATAAAGAGCTAAAAATTTGTACAGTTACTAATGTCTACCCGGGGAAGGCTTTAGGCACGGTTTTATGGCGATCGGATGTATATTAATGTGAATGTCTGTTCGGTGTACGCTTATCACATCCGAACGACAAGACGCAGAGACTTAAATATTTGTACAGTTACTAATTTATACCCGAGGAAGGTTTTAGGCACGGTTTTATAGCGAGCTGATAGATATTTCGTAATTTGAAGAATATAACGCGAACTGCAGAACAATAATTACTCTTTGAAAATTATATTTACTCTTTAACAATGGTATTATTGGTTGCATTACTGCTTGAGGGTTGATAATGGTAAAAGGGTGGAGTATATTGGGATGGAAAGTTATTGGTGTATTTAAACTTCTACGTGTGTATGTGTGTTGATCTGCAGCGAAAACTACAGAACGCAAACGAATGGTCTGTGTGTAATTGTTGTGCGAAGTCTCCCGTTGTACACCATAGCAGTTCCATGCAGACAGTTATAAGGGGGTGGAAGATATGGTGGTTGAAAGTCGTCAAATTATAAAAAAAATTCGGACTGAAGGCCAGCGATGACGATTGCGACTCTATAACAAGGATGTTAAATACAGCGAAACGCGATGCCACAGACCATATCTTTGGTCTATGCGTGCTACAATGTCTTCAGCTCTTTCTCAGTAAGGATAAGCATACGAATAAGGAAATATAAGAATAAATAAATAGCACACTACTGAAAGATAGCTTATTTACCATAATCAACCAACAAGCGAGCGGAGCCGCGGGTTTAAGCTAGTTAACAATATGAAGATGGACGTCCATTTTTACCCTAGCACACGATCAGTATGCATGTCAGAAGTTGCTAGCACTTCACTTCTCTATGTTCATTTGTTGTAACAGTCGAAAATTTTATTGCATGTTGAGTTAAAGATATGAAGCACCTATTTTGTTTTACCAGTCTCAATTTTTGTTTTGTGCACTGCTATGGAGAGGATGGGGCGGCACTTTTCGAATTACGTAAGTTTCATTGTTCTCCTCGCACAATTAATATTAAAATGGTACTTCAGTTTTCATGTTTAAGAATGATTATGTCAGCCGAAGTCAGTAAAATATCATTTATATAAGTATCTGTCGTTAATATCTGAATATTGCGCCGTGCGAAGGCCACAGTGAGACAGTGGGTAAGAAAACTAATTAAACCGAAATGGCCGGCCGCGGTGGCCGAGGGGTCTGAGGCGCTCCAGTCACGGTCTGCACGGCCACTACGGTCGGGGGTTCGAACACCCCTAGGGCATGGATATTTGTGCCGTCCTTAGGATAAGCTAGTTGATAAGTAGTTTGTAAGTTTAGGGACTGATGACCCCGTAGTTAAGCCCCATAAACTATACAAACATTTGAACATATTTTTAAACCGAAATGACTATTTGAATACGGAGACACGTAAGAGCCGCCTTGCGAAGCGATTTCCACATTTTTAAGTAAGCGAAATAACGACACATATATACAACATTATTTACAGATATTTTTTAGTACAATGTTTTGATTTCCACTTATGACATCTTAGTGGAGCGACCAGTTTTGGATTGTAGCTGGGCCGATATGTGTATTACTGAATATTAAAAATTTAAACTTGGACGTCCATTTTTACCCTAGCACACGATCAGCATGCATGGCAGAAGTTGCTAGCACTTCACTTTTCTATGTTCATTTGTTATAACAGTCGAAAATTGTATTGCATGTTGAGTTAAATATATGAATCACTTATTTTGTTTTACCAGTCTCAGTTTTTGTTTTGTGCACTTCTATGGCGAGAGGGGGGGGGGGCACTTTTCGCTTTTCGAATTGCGTAAGTTTCATTGTCCTCCTCGCACATTTAATATTAAAATTGGTACTTCAGTTTTCATGTTTAAGAATGATTATGTCAGCCGAAGTCAGTAAAATATCATTTATATAAGTCTCTGTCGTTAATATTTGAATATTGCGCCGTGCGAAAGCCACAGTGAGACAGTGGGTAAGAAAATTAATTAAACTGAAATGGTTATTTGGATAAGGAGACACGTAAGAGCCGCCTTGCGAAGAGACGGAGCGCGCAGCGATTTTTAGCGCGCTCGCAAAACGCCGCGCGACGGCGAGGGTGTTGCATTTTTGCTGGGAAGTTTGGCCCGCCGGTTCAATGTCCGGCCTTTACTGCCGTTAGCCGGAGCGAGCCGAGCGCCGCCGAGGCGCGCCGAACGCGGCCGGGTCAACGCCCGCCGCCAACACACTTCCGCATCAGACGGCCGCCGCCGCCGTCTGCGCCCCGCGCCGCTGCCTCCGCGCCGCTGCCACGCGCTTTCGCAGATAAGCTGCCGCCTTACCAAATTGGAGATATCATCTCAGACCGCTGCTTCATCCTACTCTTATTCGTACTCCACAGGCGTGCAGAGAGAAGCTCCGAGAAGCCATTCCACTGGATAGCGGACGGCACATTGTACCAATATTATCAATCTGCTGTCTTATTCCGTTTCCGTATTGAGCGAAGAGAATACGCCTCCGCAAGCGTATAAATCTCCCTTATCTTCTTCTCGTGATTCCTACGCGACTGGTGGCGTAATGCCCACAAAACCACACACACAGGTTCCCTAAATTTACCAGACTTTAGCGTGAACTTCTTGATATTTTATTGAATTATTTAGATCTATGGGCTGCTACTGATTTATTGTTCTCTACTACAATTTGTGCTAAAAATGTCCTGGTGGCGTAGTGATTGCGTAACTGTGTTGTAATCAGATATTACACACGTTACAGAAATGTATAATTATGCCTCTGATGGATGAAATTCAAATAAATAAAAAAAAAAAAAAAAAAAAAAATCGCGCCGGCCGCGGTGGCCGAGGGGACTGAGGCGCTTCAGTCACGGTCTGCACGGCATCTACGGTTGGGGGTTCGAATCCCCCCTCGGGCATGGATATTTGTGCCGTCCTTAGTTGTAGGTAGTTCATAAGTAGTTTGTAAGTTTAGGGACTGATGACCCCGTAGTTAAGTCCCTTAAGCTTAACAAACATTTGAACATTTGAATTTTCAAAAATTCGCTACAAATATTACGTACGTTACAGGAGGGTATAATTATGCCTCTAATGAATGCAATTGAAATATACGTTGATGTAAAGTACGAAGCGGGCGAAATTTTAAAAGATCAAAATGACCTACCAACTGGAAAATTTTAAATAACTTTCAGCAGTTCTACGTCGAAGCGTAGTTATCACTATCTTCATTAATAAAAATGTCTGTAGCACGAAATTTCATACAAATGTAAAGTAAGTCATGAAAACAGTTAATCGAGTTTGATGTTATTAATTAGTGTTGCGATAGACTTTATAAAGAACATCTTTGTAACCTTTGTAACCACTATTTACAAACGATGTGCTCTTTACATAACAGAGCTAATATTTCCTACTTATTTCATAAAAAAGTAGTCATATTTACAATAATGATAAACTAAAACTTAAAATAGAGATACCAACAAAGACTATCAACGAAATACGTTACATAATTATAGTTTTACTAGTATATGTTCGTAATAAATATCAAATTCAGTTTTCAGAGATTTCCAACAACTAGAGACAAGTAATACGCTCATAAAATAAAGACAAAACTTGTATGACGATTCCATTATCGGTTTTGTGCCCAAGCATCAAATATTATAATCATAATAGCAAGTTTACAGCTTGGTGGTATGATACAAAATATTTATTTAAAAATATCGCATATAGATTTCATTCAGTGATTAATGTCATCAGTGCTGTTAAAACAAGTTGCATTAACAAGATTATTACAATGTGTGAACAAATTACGCACCAGTTTCGAGTTATGAGGGCTCATGTACACCACATAAAAACTTTTCTACTGTCAAAATATGTGTAAAATAAATAAAAAGGCCTGTCAAGTGTGTGCTTACATTCACCTATGCAGCTATATTTGCAGGCAGTTCGTGACTGGCGCCAACTTTATTTCTGAAGTTTTATAACACTGTTATATTAGAAAAATAATAAATAACATTAAAAATATAGGAAAAAGTAGACAACCAGGCGATTCGGGTCCGAATCCAGGCCCGGTACAAAACTACAACTTCCTGCAATGATAAAAGTACGCAGTCAACAATCAGAAGATTAAATTTCTGTGTGGTGACGAATTTCAGTGATGATAATATTATCAATATTTTTTTCGCAATAGCGAATTTTTTTTAGCGCCACTGTATAAAGCGTAGATGTTCTAACAAATGGTGACATATAAAAATTTGTGCCGGGCCGGGACTCGAACCCGGGTTTCCCGCTATACCTTATACAGTGGCGCTAAAAGAAATTCGCTAATGCGAGAAAATATTGATAATATATCATCACTGTAATTCGTCAGCACACTACTAACAGATACCTAAGCGAAGCAATAACGATAACAGCGTAGGTTAATGCCTCGTTGTTTTCATTCTCCCAGGTGGGGGAATATAGATTAAGCTGCGATTGCTAAGGGATTAATGCAGTTGACTTGTATGTGCTGTCAGTGTGGCATATGGAAGTTTGGGTCGGTCCTGGAGTCGTGTTCGGGTAGCCTAGTGGTTAAGGCAACCGCTCGCGACAAGCGGGAAAACCGGGTTCGAGTCCCGGGCCGGCACAAATTTTCATATGCCACCATTTGTTAGAACATCTATACCTTATGCAGTGGGGCTAAAAGAAATTCGCTATTGCGAGAAAATATTGATAATCAGAAGATTGACTTGAACATCGTAGTGCTTTCTTTTGTTGGGATGTGGTATGCCGTTGCCTTGCTCCGACCTTCTCACTTATCAAATATAACGTGGAATCAGAACCAGGAGCAACTACGGACGTTTCACGTTAACGACATAGCCATAGGCGAAAGAAGTGAAAAGTGAGAGATTTTAATCCTACAACAAAGCGGGAACCGAACACGCGACTGTTAGAGTCATAGTCTGACACGCTACTCCTGATACTGATCCACACACAATTCAATGATATGTCGCATTGTGACATATATTACGCCACAGGGTCTACAATGCCAAAGCCGCGGTGATGTGGCCAAGCGCATTAAGGCACTATGCTCCGATGCGCGAGGCCGTTCCCCGCGGGGGGCTCGTATCCCCCCTCGGGCATGATGTTTGTGTCGTCTTTAGTATAAGGTAATTCATAAGTAGTTTGTAAGATTAGGGACTGATGACCCCGCAATTAAGTCCCTTCAGCTTAACAATCATTTGACAATTTTTATAATGCCAAAAGTACTTGGTGTTTCTATTTGTTCTTTCGTTATATTGTACAATGTAGGGTACAACAATATATATATATGATACCGTCAGTACATATGCAAAACATGCTCTATCTGTTACGGGACTCTCTGAATAATGAGGAGCCGCGGTGAGAAAAGACCGAGCGCTCTAAGGCGCCTTCCAGAGGAGCGCGCGGTTGCTCCCCTTCGGAGGTTCGAGTCCACCCGCGGCCATGGCTGTGTGTATTTTCCGTTAGTTAGTTTAAGTAGTTTGTAAGCCTAGGGACTGACAAACTCAGTAGTTAAGTCCCATACATTTATAAACATTTGAACATTTTTTAATAATGAAGGTAATTGGTAGGTGCAGTATGTCAATAGTGTCTGGATAAGTTTAACATTTGGGTCTGACAGAAGGCGTATTACGGTAATCCTTGCACGTACGATAACCATTGTGTTCCGATGGCGTGTTGGACAGTGAAACTACTTGGTAAGCAGGCCGTCCGGTTTTGAATCTCTGTCCGCCAAAAATTTAACTTTACAATTAATGAATTTCAGTTTCCACTAGCAACTGCTTTTAATTTTTGTGTGTATTTATCAAAACATGTTCAAATATTTGTAAATCTACAGGACTTAACTACTGTCGTTATCAGTTCATAGGCTTACAAATTACTTAAACTAACTTCAACTAACCTAAGGAGAACAAATAAATCCATGCCCGAGGGAGGACTCGAACTTCCGACGGGGAGCAACCACGCCCTCCGCAGCAACGCGTCTTTCAGCGCCCTGCCATTCCACCGCGGCAGTACTGATTTGAACAAATGTTCAAATGTTTGTAAACCTATTGGTCCAAATTGCTATGGTCATTAGTCCCAAGACTCACAAAGTATGTAAACAAACTGACACTAAGGACAACACACACACACACACATGCCCAAAGAAGGACTCGAACCTAGGCGTAGTCCTTAGCATGACGCCTTAGACCACGCGGCCATCCGCGCGGCTTGATTAGAACAATATCCTGAAATTGCTCACATTAGAGTTCCGTTTGTACCATCATTTACTGAAGCAATTACCATTTTACATAATCTTCTCAACAAATCTAAATCTTCCACTCGCTTTCTCTACTACTTACTTAATGTGATCGTCTCCCATTTCATATCGGTTCTTAGTATTAGACAGAGCGAGGTGGCGCAGTGGTAACACACTGCACTCGTATTCGGAAGGACGGTGGTTCAAATCCACCCCCGGCCATCCAGATTTAGGTTTTTGTGATTTCTCTAAGTCACTCCAGGCAAATGACGGGATGGTTTCTTTCACAGGGCACGGCCGATTTCCTTATCTATCCTAATCCAATCCATCCGAGTGTGAGGTCTGCCTCTAATGAGCACGTTATCGATGGGGCGTTAAACTCTAATCTTCCTTCCTTCCTCTTAGTATTACCCCTAAATACTTACACAATGTGATTCGCTCATTACCATTTTTCAATGACTATGCTTTTGTGTACACAACGTCGTCACCGAACAATCTAATGGTTCTGCTGATTCTGCCTGATAAATCGTTTGTGGATATTGAAAACAGAGGTGCTACTGTGCTTCCTTTAGGCACATCCTATATTATTTAGTCTAAGAAAAACACCTTTGGACGTTTTGTTAACAACATGGACGCAAAGGAGAGATGCTATAAACGTCAGCAATTATTCGTACTATAAAGTGTGCAACAGCTTTTACATGTGGTGGTGCACTATTACTGAAACTGTTCGTCTTCAGTAGAACTGTTATACCTTCTAAGTGTTCTGCCAATGAAACGTAGTGTTTGGTTGGCCTTCTCTACAATATTTTCTATGTGTTATTTCCAGTTAAATTTGTTTGTAATTGTAATTCCTAGGTGTTTAGTTGAATTTACGGCCTTTTGATCTGACTGATTTTTCGTTTAAATGGAGTTTAATGGATTTCTTTTAGTATTCATATGAATGACTTCACACTTTTCATTATTTAGCGTCTACTGCCCGTGTTTCGCACCGTGCAGATATGTTTTCCAAATCGTTTTGCAGTTGCTTATGATCTTATAGTGACTTTGCTAGCCGATAAACAACAGCATCATTCGCGAAAAATCTAAGAGTTGCTCTACGTGTCTCTTAATTCGCCTATAAAGACATGAAACAGTAGGAGCCCTAGGATACGCCAGATATCACTTCTGTCTAAATAAAAAAAAAAAAAAAAAAAAAAAAAATAGCAAACTACAATTTTTTCCGGTTCCTAACCTTGTGTCCGCAATTTACGATTGTCATATAATATCCATGTAGTACCGAATATTAGAACTCCATTTTTTTTTTAAATCAAATGTTTTCACCTTACCCCAATGCACCTAAATGCGTCACGGTAGAAATTGTGTTAAAATAATGGTCCATAAAGTCCCTCTTAACAAAATTTTAGCCGGCCGCGGTGGCCGAGGTGACTGAGGCGCTCCAGTCACGGTCAGCACGGTCACTACGGTCGGGGGTTCGAATCCCCCTTCGGGCATGGATATTTGTGCCGTCCTAGTTCATAAGTAGTTTGTAAGTTTAGGGACTGATGACCCCGTAGTTGAGTCCCTTAAGAAAATTTTTTTTAACGAAATAATAACTTTTACAGTTATAAATTATGGTAATTTGTTGTAAATTCTGGAATCAGAGCAGCGTAGGGAACTTTTCCTCTATGGTACACAGGATGGTGACGATTTTATTTCGCATATACAGTGTTAGGACAATTTTAATAAATTAGTAGCAGGCAAAGTAATTTGAGTGTCGAAACTGAAACCATTATATATTCTTCACCGATTGTTAGAGATTATTTTGAATCCTGAAACGATACTATTAACTGTTGCTATAGTAGCGTCCTGTTATTTTTTAAATAACAATTGTGTTCACAGATTACGGTGTAGCATAATCGCAGGTTTGAGTAAGGCTGAGAGATGGTAGCTTAGTTGTGAGCTAGCGAAGACAAGGAAATCATAGCGGTGCTATGATAAGATGCTATTTTTTTTTAACGAAATTCGTGGTGACATTCAAATCTATAGTAGAACTCATGGGTACTAAACTCAGCAATTCGGAAACATCGGTTGTGCTATAGGGGTGCCGCAAAAATATTATAGTGTTATACTCATTTTTAATAATAAGGGATACGGACGCCACGAATAAACATCAATTGATTTACTTTGGTGATTCATCGTAAGTTATGTACCATAGCGTGCAAATTAACATGGCACAGGAAATGAGGGTACCAGCATACGGTTTGATTCAAAGTTTTGAGGAGTTGTTTAGAGGATAACAACCTCTTCCGTCTCATTAGTTACATAATGAAAGATCTGCATGTTTAAACTAACCTAAGCACATAAACTGCGCAGATGAACTGCAGTAGATAGTGTATTGACGTGGTAAATAGGTCCATTACAATAAGCGCGCCGGCACACACAAAATGATCGGGGAAAACGGCCAGTGGTGTAGATCAAGATTTAAATTAAACTCAAAGATTACAGTCTGAGTGTGGTCAGGTGGCTGAAGTGAGAATCTTACAAAAAAGCACGCCTGCATATTCTGAACAATATAAGGCAGGATTTCGGTGTACCTCTTGTGCCAGAAAGCTAATATCTTGTGACATTTTCTAAGTATGGTCACTATTTTTCTGAATGCGTAGTGTATTTCGTGGTTTTATATTCGTATCAGGTGTACATTCAGTTATTTAAGTCACTGGAATATCATGGCTACCTGAAGCACTATTATTGGGTACTTACATGCCCCTGTTGAGTCGCAGCCGTGGTTTGCCATCACACCTCACGTCCAGCGCCGCCAACGTTACTACGTGAAAAACGTAACATATAGCACTGCTTCTGTTCTGGATACTTGCTGGTAGTATGAAATAATAAAAGGAGATACGTTGGGCCGGCCGCGGTGGCCGAGAGGACTGAGGCGCGCCAGTCACGGTCTGCACGACCACTACGGTCGGGGGTTCGAATGCCCCCTCGGGCATGGATATTCGTGCCGTCCTTAGAATTAGCTAGTTCATAAGTGGTTTGTAAGTTTAGGGACTGATGACCCGTTGTTAAGTCCCATAATCTATACAAACATTTGAACATTTAGACACGTTGGGTCATAACAATGTATTGTAGCAGATGCAGATTATATCACAACAAAGATAGCTTTAGCCAAAGTTACTTATTAACGACATATTTTCGTCTTGGAGACTTACCAGCTTGTTGTTCCTTCAGAATTCATGTATAGGAATACAGTAGTCAGCATATTATGACCTATGGGGGATTTATGGAATGATTACGGCGTGCTGAAGACGAAACAAAGTGCCCCATTAAGTCGGAAGATTTGCTTTGCGATTAAAGTTAGCGACAAACTAAAGCTGTGTAGTTGGCTGCAAATTATAGTGTGGGAGGTAAGGAAACTTCATGATAATTAAAAATCGACATCGTGGCTGACACGAAACGAACCATGAACCTATCTTCAACACTGTCCTGAAAACAAGACAGACTGTTGAACTATATTTAGTTACATAACTGAGTAAGATGATCAAGAGTTGTGTTCAATATTTGTCGTTGAAGATGGATATGTAGCCTGATATCATGAGGGGATACTAACAACCGCGCGGGGATGGTCGTGCAGTTCTAGACGCCATATCACGGATTGCGCGATTGCGCTCCAGTCACGGTCTGCACGGCCACTACGGTCGGGGGTTCGAATCCCCCCTCTGACATGGATATTTGTGACGTCCTTAGTATTAGTTAGTTCATAAGTAGTTTGTAGGTTTAGGGACTGATGACCCCGTAGTTAAGTCCCATAAGCTCTACAAACATTTGGGCGGTTGCTCCCGACGAAGGTTCGAATCCTCCCTCGCCGGCCGCGGTGGCCGAGGGGACTGAGGCGCTCCAGTCACGGTCAGCACGGCCACTACGGTCGGGGGTTCGAATCCACCCTCGGGCATGGATATTTGTACCGTCCTAGTTCGTAAGTAGTTCATAAGTAGTTTGTAAGTTTAGGGACTGATGACCCCGTAGTTAAGTCCCATAAGCTTTGCAAACATTTGAACATTTTTTTTTTTTTGAATCCTCCCTCGGGCGTGGTTGTGTGTACTGTCCTGAGCATAAATCAGTTTAAGTAGTTTGTAAATCTAGGGACCAATGACGACAGAAGTATGGTCTTTTAGGTTTACAATCATTTGAACTCTTTTTTATGTCCAAATGTTTGTAAATCTTTGGGACTTAACTGCTGAGGTTATCAGTCGCTAATCTTGCAAAATACTTAAAATAATCTAACGACAACACTCACAACCATGCCCGAGGGAGGACTCGAACCTCTGACGGCGACCAGCCGTATATTCCACAGCAAAGCGGAATTTTGGTAACAGCCGGGCGGGAAGTGATTTCTCCCTCGGGCATGGATGTGTGTGTAAATGTCTTGCCCTGCGAGGAAATAATAAGAGAATGCATCAGCACTGTTGGACAATAGGAGACAACGTGTGCCTTAGTTACTTCAGGTAGCTTGTAAGTTTAGTGACCTCTAAGTTTAGCCGCGGTGAAATGGCCGAGCGTTCTAAGGCGCCTAGCTACAGAGCGCGCCGCTGCCCGCCGTCGGAGGTTCGAGTCCTCCTTTGGGGGAGGATGTATTTGCTGTCCTGAGTATAAGTTAGTTTAAGTAGTTTATAAGCCTAGAGACTGATAACCAGAGTAGTTAAGTCCCATAGATTTACAAACATTTGAATTTGAATTTGGGATACTAAAATTTCATGATTTCACTAGCGAATATTATGCAGTTAAAGTCGACTTATTGTCATGCAGAAATGTATTTGCAATTGCGATTATGATCAAGCATCATCTGTACCGTCTATTAGTGACATGTGAAAATTTGTGCTGCAGTGGGACTCGAACCCGGTATTCCCACTTTTATCCCTTATTCTTCTTCGGGTAGATCGGTTCTTCGCGGATGTGGAATTACGCCTGTTCAGTATTTATCGATGAGAACTTTGACCAGTTTTTTATTGCAAAGTGTGGCCAGCCTTCTGAGTGAACAAGCTCATCTACTTCGCCGGGGCCATTAGGTTATCCGTGCACGACTGTCGGATCGACCGCAACTTCTTCAAATGTTTGTAAACCTAAAACTGCTAAGAATGTGTGCGGTGTCCCTGTTTAACAATTTAACCAATGTTAAGCAGAACAATACATGAAAGATGAGTATGCGCACGGAAGCATGCAGACAACAATATTTCCCGTACCCCATGGATATATAGCATGGGACGTGAAGTTCCTGACAGTACCTCAGGCATAGCAAAAGAGGTAGTGCATTAGCTTGCGAGGTAGGAAATCCAGCCAGTCCCGATCGAATCCTCAGTACAAATTAATTACTGTGGCTAGTGCATCGATCCGCGAGGCCTGCAATAATAAATAAATGTCTCGCCCCGTGCGGAAATGATAGGGACTGCGCCAGCACTGTTGGACAATAGCAGACCATCTGTGGCATTTACAAGTTTGGAGCCGCGCGGGTATGGCAGCGCGGTCTGGGGCGCCACGTCGCGGAATGCTCGGCCGCTCCCGACGGAGGTTCGAATCTTCCCTCGGGCTTGGTTGTATGTATTATCCTGAGCATAAGTCAGTTTCAGTAGTTTTTAAGTCTAGGGACCGATGACCTCAGCAGTATGGCATCTTAGGTTTACAATCATTTGAACACTTTTTTTAATGTCCAAATGTTTGTAAATTTTTGGGACTTAACTACTGAGGTTATCAGTCCCTAGTCTTACAAACTACTTAAAGCAACCTTACGACAACATACAGGCACCCATGCCCGAGGGAGGACACGAACCTCCGACGGCGAACAGCCGTACACTCCGTAGCAAGGCTCCTTCGAGCGCTCGGCCATTCCACCACGGCCACTTTTTTTAACCCAATTGTGGGCGTATTGTATTATATATGTAATAGAGTGCGCAAGTTTTTATAAATATTTCTGAATCGTCTAAGGCGGAACTTGGGTAACAGCCAGGTATTCACTTGGCGGGATGTGAGAAATCCACTAAAAACCACAACCAAGCTAAGCTGTACATCGCCCCATGTTGTTACCCGTCGTGTGGATTTGAATCGGGGCTGGCATTTGTCCCTGTCCAGGAAAACAACGCTTTAAACCGCGCGGCTAACCGGCCGGGAGTAGTAATTCGTTTTTATTACCACTAAACTGCTGCCATAGGTTTCTGCGACCAGCGAATCAACAATCCAAGCAGCGGCACACGGGATCTCCACACCGCGGGAACAGACAACCGCCAGTTTCAAAACGTTCAAATGTTTGTATAGCTTATGGGACTTAACTACGGGGTCACCAGTCCCTAAACTTACAAACTACTTATGACCTAGCTAACACTAAGGACGGCACAAATATCCATGCCCGAGGAGGGATTCGAACCCCCGACCGTAGTGGCCGTGCAGACTGTGACTGACGCGCCGCAGAACGCTCGGCCACCGCGGCCGGCTCCTCGGCAAGGTCTGCCAACTGTGGAAGCCACCTAAAAACTAGACTCACGCTGGACGATGCACTGGCCACAGCTGATGCGACCGGAGTCTGGTTCACTTTCCTATCCTCGAAGCTAACGCGCTGTCTCTTACGCAATACGTGGAGGTATTGTAAGGCACTGCGTGTCTCACACTGTATGGAGAGAGGGAAAATTGCTGTCGGCCTGCTTCCGTGTGCGCATTAATCTTTCATACGTTATTCTCATGATCGCTGGAGGCAGAGCTTCGTTGCACGGTTAACCCCGGATTCTGGTTCTCTAAATCCACTGAAGAGGATTTCAAGACAGCGTTGCCGCTTTTCAATCTACGATATACATACAATGTTCGTGACACTATGTGATATACAGTATATGTTAAGTACAATGAGGATATTAACAGTTCAGTGCGTTTGGAATACACCATGTAACTTCCGTTTCGGTTGAACATTCGGCATCCATCAACCAGATACTCATTGACGCATATCCGAGGAGGTATTCAACAAGGCTGTGTCATGTTATTCTGTCTATATTGCGATATGGTGTCACCAGTATTTAGAAAATCTTGGAAGACGTGATCCACCTGTTCATCTGCGTATAATATTTCCATGACCTCGTGTGTGCAAAGAGCGAGTGTATAAAGAACGAACCGGTTTTCACACGTGGGGTGTGAATAAAGCAGAGCCACGAAACCTCTAGAGTGCCCTTCCCATTCTCGTAACTTCGCGGCTTCGGGCTGTTTACACAGGCGGGAGGAATCCCTTATTCAGTAGAGAAACCCCGTTGGAGACTTCACCCTTTATGAAAAACGCCCGCTGCCAAGCTTCTTTCAACACCATGTCGAGTTGTAGACTTACATGTGGATTGCTGTGTATTTAGAACGAAATGAAGGTAGAACAAATCTCGCATGTTCTACATCGTTACTTCTAGACTAAATCCTTAGGAATTTGAACAAGCTTTTCGTAATTTGTTGAAAGTGATAGTTTCTTGCTGACGTCTACAGTAGAACGCCTTAGAAATAAGTCGAATAGATGAGAAGCATGCCAATTCAAAAAATTCATATGTTTGCATAGCTTATGGGACTTAACTACGGGGTCATCAGTCCCTAAACTTACAACCTACTTATGAACTACCTAACACTAAGGACGGCACAAATATCCATGCCCGAGGGGGGGTTCGAAACCCCGACCGTAGTGGCCGTGCAGACCGTGACTGACGCGCCTCAGTCCCCTCGGCCACATCGGCCGGCCATGCCAATTCTTGACAGGAAGTGTACACGTACGATATTACTAAAAAATTGCCGCTTGTTGCGAGAGGAACAGAACTCCACGAGCTAAAAACGAAAACATAAGGAGAATAAGTACGGTTTAATGTCCCGTCGACGATAAGTTTGTTAAGAGACGTAATACCACCTCGCAGTAGAGTGGGAAGGCCTCTGGCTAGAAGATTCCTAGTAATCATTCGTACATTCAGTGATATACATATCCTCTTTTTGTCTTGATTCGCTATTTTTCTTGCGAAGGATAATTGTTGTATTCGTAATAGCGAATGCCGTGAACACACAATATCAACAGGGAAATCACCTTCGTTACTGATGCCACTAACGCATGGTAGTTGAATGACATTCAGCCTAGACGTATCCAGCTCAAATCCAAGAGACCGAAAATTAAGTTTAATGTTTCTAGAATATTTGTCCACTTAGAGCTGAATCGCAAACCTCCCTGTCGGAGAACTACGAACTTGCTTGCTTCGGTTCAGAAGGAGTAGGCTACGCGGTGACACAATGCTTCCTTTACTGGCTGACTTCTCATTCTCATCAACGAAGCCATTCCAGCATTAGTCTTTACGGGCACTCCATAAAGCAGTTACAGTTGGGACAACTGTTACAATCAGCGAATGATACATTCAGTGCAAGCGAGAAAGAAGAGCCTTTCCAATTTTACATTCAGTATTTCTTCAAAAATTGTATCAGCGATAATAAGTATGTTGTGGTTAGAATATACACTGGTCGGAGTGGAAACAACATCACGGCAACCAAAACAGTGGTAATAACAGAAAGTTGCTGCAGAGGTGTTTGGTGTTGACTTGTGTTTACTCTGCCGAACGAATTAGACAAGCAGTTGTGTTCAGATAGTGTAGTGAGCAGGTAGTGCAATACAACAACAACGTGACTTACCCTAAGCTATGGCATGGAGAGCCATAGGAAGGATGGAAGCGAGACAGACACAGAGGGATGTGGCTGCAGCTACTGGAGTGTCCCAAAGTGTAATTTCCAGGACATGCATAGACGCGATTTCGGACAACAGGAACCGTTAAAAGAAGGAAAGGCCAAGGTCGTCTACGGGTAACATCAGCAGGAGTTGATCATTATCTCCGATGAACACCCCGTCTAGAAAGGAGGCTGAACGCAACTCAGCTGCAACGCACCTTTCAGGCAGCGACACAAAGAGTCCGAAATCGCCTTCGAAAATGTGGCTTCTACGTACGGAGGCCTATCGTGTGAGTCCCATCAAAACTACAACACCGTTTATCCCACAACAACTGGGTGGAGGAACATCAGGATTGGAGTCGTAACGAATGACGTCGTGTTCTGTTCACAGATAAATGAAGACTTTGTGTTCAGCCAGAAAATCGTCGTACCCTCATCTGGAGAGTATGTGGAATTCGGAACAATCCTGCTTAAGTGCAGGAAATATCACCATATCATGGTGGTGGACGAATGGTGTGGGTAGGACGTATGGACCTCTATGTCGTTCAGAATGGCGCTTTGACTGCTCAGAGGTGTAGAGACGAGACCCTTCGACCTTTTGTTGTGCCGTACACTGCTGCCATATGAGATGGGTTCTTTCTGGTGGACGATAACGCTCGTCGCTACAGAGATGCACTGGTGAACAACATGCTTGAAGCTGAGGGAACTGAACGAATTAAGCGGCCAGCATGTTCAATGGACTTAAACCCGATTCAGCATGTCTGGGATGCACTTGGCAGACGCACTGTAGCCAGACCAGCACCTCCTAGAACGTTGCAGAGCTGGATACTGCACTCATGGAAGAATTGACAGATATCCCTCAAGAGCTGATTGATAACCTCATACTACCCATACCACCCAGGTGTACCACTGTACTGGCTGTCCAAGGTGATCACAGACCATATTATGGGCCAAAGAGAATGACTTTTTCACTATTATGGTAGCCCCATGGTGCCTCGCTCTAAGTAAATGCCACGTAAACCTTAAGTAAAAATCTTAGACCGAAAAAATATTGTCCTGTATCACACATATATTACAACTCTAACCAATATCTGAATAAAATACGTTACCGTATGCATATTGTGTATGAATCTCACCAGATCCCTTAATTTTTATGAGTTTAATAGCAACTGGTGGTGATATGGTCAAATCTTTTATTAACATATTTCGAGAATATCATCATCGTAATAGGAAAGACAGCCGTGGCGCAATAGCCGTGCGTGCCAAGGCGCCTTGCTGAGGTGCGCGCGCCGTAGCCGCCTCCCTCTGGCAAGGTTGTGTGTGTTAAGTAGTTTGTACGTTTAGCGACCGATGACAACTGCATTTAGGTTCCTTAACTTTACAAACATTTGACCATTTCAATCGGAAAGACAAATATATAATCAGCGCTATTAAGGACGCAGTTGGTAAAATATACAGGCCACAGGTGGTGGTGTGATTATGTTTATTGACGCGTTTCGTATTTTATCATCATCAAGATCCAGGCGTGGGGTAAAACTTCATACATAAGTGTATGGCGTAATGGTCCTCATGAGTATAATTCAACAGGGCCAATACGTCATACACTTATGTATGATGTTTTACCTCAGAACTGGGGTCTGATGATGATACATTCGAAACGCGCCATTAATGATATAGTCACATTACTGCCTTTTGCCTGTATATTTTAGCAACTGGGGCCTTAATAGCATTGGTTATATCGGGTGATCAAAAAGTCGGTATAAATTTGAAAACTTAATAAATCAAGGAATAATGTAGATAGAGAGGTAAAGATTGACACACATGCTTGGAATGACATGGAGTTTTATCAGGGGGAAAAAAAGTTCAAAAAATGTATTCCTCAACAATGTCTGGAGGCATTGGCGTCGGATGTTGTCTTTCAGCATGCTCAGAGATGTCGGTCGATCATGATACACTTGTGACTTCAGGTAACCCCAAAGCCAATAATCGCACGGACTGACGTCTGGAGACCTGGGAGGCCAAACATGACGAATGTGGCGGCTGAGCACACGATCATCACCAAATGACGCGTGCAAGAGATCTTTCACGCGTCTTACAATATGGAGTGGAGTGCCATCCTGCATAAAAATCGTACGTTCATGCAGGTGTTTATCAGCCAGGCTGGGGATGATGCGATTCTGTAACATATCGCCGTACCTCTCGCCCGCCCCGGTAGCAGTCACTAACGTTTAGCTGTCCAGCGCCATCTATCGGACATTTTTTGAACTTTTTTTGTTCTAATAAAACCCCATGTCATTCCAAGCATGTGTGTCAATTTTTACCTCTCTTATCTACATTATTCCATGATTTATTAAGTTTTCAAATTTATACTGACTTTTTGATCACCCGGTATAATTTATATTCATCGTAATGGACGTGTACCCCCTGCAAGACTTTGTCACATCTGAAGAATCTGAAAGATCCAAAGATTCAGATAGCACAGTGTCACCTTACAGATTATGATGATGAAATTCTCGAAACTCGTTAATAAAAGATTTGGCTGCATCTCCACATGTGGATACTCCTTTGTAAGCGCTGCGTCCTTATAAGCACTGATACAATTTTCTTAAGTTATCATAGTGGGCGGATCCCTCATACAAAGCGTTTGGTCGACACCTCTTGTGTGTATTCACTACTATCGCACTAGTTTATTTTTTGTTACGTTGGAAGAAGGAAGAGATTGAGGCATGCTTCAGACTCATTGCATACTTTCAGATATCAAACGTTCAAATGTTTGTTAAGCTTAAGGGACTTAACTACGGGGTCATCAGTCCCTAAACTTACAAACTACGTATGAACTACCTACAACTAAGGACGGCACAAATATCCATGCCCGAGGGGGGATTCGAACCCCCGACCGTAGTGGCCGTGCAGACCGTGACTGAAGCGCCTCAGTCCCCTCGGCCACCGCGGCCGGCTTTCAGATATCACCAATAGTGTTGCTGTGCTTACCGTTGTCATTGGTTTGCGTCTGCACTTTATACGATATTGACAAGGAGACCACATGGGCATCGGCTTTTTGGATTTTGTGATATTTATCCTACGTGAAGTTCAGAACTTATATAACAATCAGCCAAAGCCATTCGACGCAACTCTCAAAAATTCTCGAGAAAATCGACTCTGAAATTTTGCAAGTACACTTTAGTACCAATAACTAAAACATTTGCAGCGTATGTCGGTATAGCACGGGTGACAGCGTCTTGTAATCGCAACCATATAATCAGTGTTTCGAATCCCGCTGTGCCACATACTTTTTTTCGTTGTTAGGGAATACAGTTACATAAAACGTTTTAGGATATGCAATTCTACATGTTGTGTCGGTTTTTTTTTTTTTTTTTTTTTTTTTTTTTTTTTTTTTTTTTTAATGTGTATGTAGACGACATGATACCTTGTCATCGCCTAAGACGATGAGTGAGTAGGTTAACTGCTTGGAAAGTCATTAGTAGCTATGGAGATGACTTTCCAAAAGCATCGTCGTTGCTCTTCACAAACTGAACAATCAAAGACTACCGTCGTCAGCTAATAGTAAAGCCAATACTGTAAAAAATGCAACTTGCGTTTTCTGATTGAAACCATCATTATTTCAACTTTTTATATAACATAGGAAATTACGAATAAACAAAAATACGTGTATTATCGTTAAAATTACCATTAGATATTAAAATTGTGCAAGTATTCGAACACAACGAAAAAATATAAATAAAGTCTCTCAGGGCAGGATTCGACTCACCGATGCTATGGTTGTGGGTTTACACCGCTACCCCCCCTTTTTTTTTCTCCTCCTTCAGGTAGATCTATGCTTTGCGGTCGTTGGTTCAGTTGGTTCTTGGTTGTTCGTTGATATATTAGGCTCAGATTTTATTTTATGACAAAGGGCGTTTGGCCCTCTGACCGGGCGTGCTGAGCCACGGCGCCCGGCACCACCTGAGCTGCACAGACAGACATTGTAAGTGCTTCAATTATTGGTATTTATCTATACTTCGATTTCTCGACAATGGCTCGAATGGCTTTGGCTCATTGTTATTTGAGTTCTGAACTTCACTTACCATAAATATAAAAAAATTCTAAAATCCCACACCCATATGGTCTCCTTGTGAGAGGGAACCCCATCTGCTCACCATCTGAGCCACAAGTAATGAAATCTGCTTACAAAACCTTACTCCCGTAAGTGAAGGTACTAGCGGCTGCAATCTTTGTTGAAAAGCAATGCCTCTGAATTTCTTATTGTGTTGTCGAATGTTCAAATGTTTATAATCCTTAGAGATCAAACTACTATGGTGGTAGGGGCCTAGACTTACAAACAAGTTTAACTTATCCTAAGGACAACTCACACACTCATGCCATAGTTAATATTGGAACCTCCCACGGGAGCGGCAGCGCAATCCGTAACATAGCGCCCCAGACCGCGCGGCCATTGCTGCGCGTCTTCTGTTGTCAATATCGGTTACAGTATCATACAGTATGTTACGCATATTACTTATTCGACTACCCTATGCCGCTAGATGTCTCCGTACTATAGCGTGTAACACTGCTGTACGTAACTTAACAATGCCGTTGCGTGAGAAATAGCAACTGTGTTCGAACATCTAGTAGTTGAAAGCATCGTCATGAGAACAAAGTGAAAAACTTCGGAAGCATTCCTTTTTCACACGTCCTCGTTCATTTTCTAACGGACTGAACTCCATTATTGCACATCAGTGAGCTCCATAACTTGCCAGATGAAACCTGCAGTCGCTCCTCTCTGCGCAGAATGAGCGTGTAAAGTAAAATACGTTTGGGGCAAAATGTAGCTATGGAGACAACATTCCTTCTCTGGTCCAATAAAGCAATCAAGTGCTCTTGCGATCGGCTCGGAGGTAGACGCTCAAGTGGTGATGGTATAAGAAACTTTCACGGAGATTTTCTGAGAAAAGAAGAGGAGAGCTGGTAGCGCCAAATTCATCATCATTAGACTATGTGCAACATTCTGAATTAAATGCGAAACCTAGCGCAAGTGTGCCATGGAGTAGGGTGCGTGACACTATTGACTGCGACCCGACCATCGAATATACAGCTACATACATAGTCCGCAATCCATCGTAATGTGCCTGGCGAGGACACCTCGTACTACTACCAGCCATTCCTTTTTCTGTTACACTCGCAAATAGGTAGGTAAGGCAATCAACAACTCCAAGATTCCTTTGAACACCTCAGTGCTTCAGTGGGATTGATATGCCACCTCCCACCGAACTTCGAATTTACTTACCCAGCAAGCTATAAGTTTAAAGTGGATACTAAACCACAGAGCAAATCGACATTTTTCGCACCAAAAACTTTGCCAGAGTTGAAAGAAATGGAAATTGACAGATAAAAATCCTAGGACTGAGAGGGGATCGAACCCGCGACCGTTTGAGCGAGGAAAACGAATGCCTGTAGCATCTGTACGAGCCGTAACGAGTGGACATGTGTATCAAGATGAAGTGCTCATTGCTCTTGAGATACGCATTGCAGAGGCCATGCTTACCGGAAACGTAATATGTGTAATTCGAGAGGAGGAGCCCTTAAACCAGGACGTAATAGTAGCTTTTTTCTTAGTTTTCCCCAACTTTATTAAGGAAGCGTTACCCTGAGAATAATCAGTTACATGTCGCAAAGAAATCGCGATAAAGATGCCTAAACTGACATATTCCCAGTCAACAGTGCTTTCCTTAGAGATCAAACTACTATGGTGGTAGGGGCCTAGACTTACAAACAAGTTTAACTTATCCTAAGGACAACTCACACACTCATGCCATAGGTAATATTCGAACCTCCCACGGGAGCGGCAGCGCAATCCGTAACATTTTTAACTCCAGGGACAGGGACACATTGGGAGCGAACACGTCACGTATCAGAACATTTATTTGAGGCTGGGGCACTTGCTGAGTGGTCTGCGACAAAAACTCTGAAAACCGAAGGGAAGTATTGTATTAGCTGGGTCCTTTTATGCCTGGGAAGTGGACCAATGCCATTAACTGCAAAGGCGGATAGAGACTTGAGGCCAGCTGCAGAGGACCGTGGGCCGCGATGTACTGACGGAAATACACAGCTGGACGGCGCAGAAGAAACCGCACGTCCGCACAAGACCGCCGACAAGCAGTAAACAAGCTGACGCTCAGAAGAAAACAGTTACCCTTCCACGTCAACAGCTGCTGTACCATTACGGGAACGTCACTCGTCTCAAGCCAGTTAACACCTCATACAGGAGCACCCTCAGTCACCATCGCATTTCTCTGCTTATAAATCACCTTGACATCAGTCATTATCCATATGAAATGTAGCGGTTTACTGCAAATGCATCCAGCTGTGATGAGTGAAAACGACGCAATTGCCAACGAGTGGAAACACCACCTGTCCACGAGGGATTCGAGCGATGTATCTGGTCTGAGGTATGATGCAGACGTTTGCTGGCACTGTAACTCGACTGATACAAAAAGGATATTTGGACCATGTTATGCATCACAAGACCAAGCGCCGTTACTTTATATTTCTGATGTGAGCAAAATTAGTGCTGTTTAGTAGTTATTTGCTGTGAGATTTCATTACTAACTGAAAGAACACTAACCCTTCTTTGGTACTAAAAGTTGAGAAACATTCATAAACAAATATATTTCAAGAACATGTAAAATGTAGGCTCCATTATGTCAGTTATGACATATGGCGCTTGGACTAGTGATGCATAACACCGTCCATTTTTGACTCAGAAACGGGCGGTTCGAGCAATATGTGGTGTAAGTTCACGAACGTCATGTCGACTCATTTTCAGAAGTCTGAGAATTCTGACTCTGGCGTCACAATACGTATTTTCTTTAATGTCGTTTGTTGTTAACAATATCAGTTTATTCCCACGACTTAGTAGCTTTCACTTGGTGAATACTACACATAAGTCGAATCTAGATGTGCATCACACCACCTTGACACTTGTGCAGATAGGTGTGCAGTATTCTGCAGCATCCATTTTCAATAAGCTGCCACAAGATCTCAAGAATCTTAGTACTAAACCACGCCCTCTCAAAACTAAATTGAAGAGTTACCTCATGGCTCACTTCTTTTATTCTGTCGAGGAACTCCTAGAAAAGTTAAACATTTAAGCTAGTTTTTTTTTTGTTATTCAATCTTTTCACTTAGTCTTAAGATAGTCGTGTGCTTAGGACTACTTTAAGTTTTTCTATTACAATTCTCGTGTCAAACTTCATGTATTGACTTGTTCCATGACCATGGAGTCTTACTCCTCAATTATGTCCTGCGGAACAGAAAGCCATATTATTATTACTCTTCTAGCTGGATTGGAGTCTGTTGGGACGACAACACACAGCGCCATCAAAAACTTATGACAAAAACATGTAACAAAATGGAAATTAAGCTTCTAGGGAGCATATATCACTGCGTTTTACACCAACTGATTAGTATAATCACTCCGCCTCAAATCACCCTGTACTCCAATCAGAGACCTGTAAAAAGTATTATTCAGAAATTTTGTAACAGAAACATAAAATACTGCGGATTAACATGGGGCAAAGGTCACTTACGTGCACTTGTACTGTGCCCTCATCTGTGAGGGGGCCATGTTTATCCGCAGAGTTTCACTGACGACAGTACCGTTGGCTACTCGACCACCAGGTAGTCATCGATGCCGAGAATTAACTTCCAAGACTCCAGCTGGGTCACACGATGTGTTTATTATTATCTTTCAGTTGGATTAGACGTTCAGTTTGGCGACCCTCTTGGAGCTCTTCAAAAGCAGCAGGCTGCACACCAGCTCCTAACCGTCGCTTTGACCCTATCAACTCGTACACACATCCCAGACTGCACAAATATAGACTCGACATTCCTTAACAGAAGCAACAGAAAACCACCTCTACCATGCCCTTTTCCGAGTCGTCCAGGTGGGGTTCCTTCATTGCACTAAACGCTCATTTGCTGAATATGGGATGGATCTTGCCGTAGAATATTTATTGTGAACACACAAGATAACGTCCCAAAAGACGGTCATGTACAGCGACAGCCCAAACGTTTGCTGTTTATAATGCTGGTGCTTAAAAAAATTTCGTATTTTCGAAATCTCACAAATTGTTATTTTGTTTAAAAGTCATTTCTGTTGCATGAGAAGCAGCGTCAGTTGGGAAGCGTTAAGTAGTTAATGTGTTGCACGAACCATCTGCTGCGTCCACACCTCGGAGAATGTTATCATAAGGTAAATGTCGTATCCTCCAGTACTTGGATGAGTTACAACCTATTGCAAAATGTCTCATACATAAGGGATTATACACACCTTCCACTGCTTTCTAGTATCTATGCCATTGTCTCGTCGAATAGAACAATTTGCAAACTGCAAATGTTTGTATAGTTTATGGGACTTAACTACGGGGTCATCGGTCCCTAAACTTACAAACTACTTATGAACTACTTACGCACTAGGACGGCACAAATATACATGCCCGAGGGGGGATTCAAACCCCCAACCGTAATGGCCGTACAGACCGTGACTGGAGCGCCTCAGTCCCCTCGGCCACCGCGGCCGGCCAAACTGCAGCGTCCATCAGATTATCGTCAAGACTGTGACTATTACTTTCATTTAGTAAGATGGTAATGAATTCTTTGGAACATTAAATGAGATGCTAAGGTCTGCATGTAGTGACTTAGCGTTTTTAGCACTTGTCCCCCACCCCTGACTGTGCTTCCATCCTTATGAAGCGAACATACAAACGAAATCCAAATGTGTGCAAATCTATGTGATCTTAACTACCGTGGTTATCAGTCCCTAGGCTTACAAACAAAATAACCTCAGGACAACACATACACCCGTGCCCAAGGGAGCTTCAACCTCCGACGGGGAGCAACCGTGCGCTCCGGAGTGAGACGCCTTAGAGCGTTCGGCCATTGCAGAGCGGCCACACAAAGGAATTTACATTAGCTGCCAGTGTGTAACGAAATAAATCAATGGGACAAGTTTAAAATTTATGTCTAGCTTGAATTCGAACACGGGTCTCCTGCATCCCGCAGACCGCTTCCCCACTGGAGACACAGTGATCATCCAATCGCGCAGACTACCCAAGTACGCTCCCGTCCGAAGAATATTCTCAAATAGTGATGTACGTACACCCCTACTGAAGAGAAGATATATACACAAAAGAGCCATGGAAACTAGGTAGCAGATAGGCATGCAAATGCAGACTCAGAGATATATACTCAGAGCACGGCGCTGCGGCCGGAAAAACCTATTTAATACAACAGGTGTCTATCGCAGGCGCTAGATTGGTTACCACTGTACGATGACAGGCTATCACGATTAAGTGAATTTGAACGTGGTGATATAGTCGGTGCACCAGAGATGGGACAGCATCTCCGACGTAGCGATGAGGTGGGGATTTTCCCGTACGACCATTTCACGAGCGCACCGTGAATATCGGGAATCCGGTAAAACATCAAATTTCCGACATCGTTGCTACCGAAGATCATGCTAGAAAGGTACCAACGGCGCCTGAAGAAACTCGTTCAAGGTAACCGAAGTGCAACCCTTCCGCACATTGCTGCGGATTTCAGTGCTGGGCCATTCACAAATGTCAGCGTGCAAATCATTCAACGAAAACATCAGCGATATGAGCTTTTATAGACGAAGGCCCACTCGTGTGCCTTTGTTGACTGCACGACACAAAGCTTTACGCCTCGCCTGTGCCCCTCAACACCGACATGGGACTGCTGATGAATGGTAACATTTTGCCAGGTCTGACGAGTCTCGTTCCCAATATAGAGTGGATGGACGTGTACGGTATGGAGACAACCTCATGAATCCATGGATCCTTCATGTCAACAGGGGACTGTTCAAGTTGATGGAGGCTCTGTAATAGCCGCGGTGGAGTAGCCGAGCGGTCTAAAGCGTCTCGCTGCGGAGCGCGCGGTTGCTCGCCGTGGAGGTTCGAGTCCTCCCTGGGGCATGGGTGTGTGTCTTTGTCCTTAGGTTAGTTTACCTAGGCTTAAGTAGTTTGTAAGCTACGGACTAATGACCACGCAGTTTGGTCCGATAGATTTACAGACATTTGAACATTTGAGGCTCTGTAATAGTAGGGGGCGTGTGCAGGGGGAGTGATACGTCTCTAGCAGGTGAGACGTATGTACACATCCTGGCTGATAACATCCTTTATGTTTTTATTTTTTTTTTATTTTTATTTTTCTTTTTGCTGATTGCAGTGCCATCAACAATACAACGAAAAAATATATCGTACGAAAGTTACACTTTTCAAAGAGAATTCAAAACTTCAATAAAAATAGGGGTTCCCACTAAAATTTCAAAGTCACCCCTCCCTCTCAATCCCGAGAGTGCCGGCCGCGGTGGCCAAGCGGTCTGCGGTGCCCCAGTCACGGTCTGCACGGCCACTACGGTCGGGCGTTCGAATCCTCCCTCGGGCATGGATATTTGTGCCGACCTTAGTATTAGCTAGTTCATAAGTAGTTTGTAAGTTTAGGGACTGGTGACCCCGTAGTTAAGTCCCATAAGCTCTACGAACATTTTGAATCCCGGGAGTAGTGCAAGGAGCTCAAGGTTTATACTGATGAATGTACATATTCAAGGTGAACAACTTTTATTGCCACTATTTTTAACCTTATTTGTATCTTTCTAAATATTCCGAAAAACAGTTTAAACAAAGTTAACATGAGACGAACATCGAGAGAATTTAAAGTAGATGTTTTGTTTGTAAAGTCTATGGGATTTAACTACGGGGTCATCAGTCCCTAAACATGCAGTATGCAGTGGCTTACAGACGCACGGCGGGGATGGTTGTGATAGCCGCTACTGGAGTGCTGTCGGATGACGTAACTGTGACGCTGGGTATCGGCGAGTCTGTGGTACGCAACGAGCGTCACGCGCTATAGGCAACGCTCCCGGCTGCTAATAATTACACAGCAGGCGCTAAAACAGGAACTCAACCACGTGGAAGGCCTAACCCGCATTTCCCCTGACCTTCAGCACACACAGTTTCATTTTCAAACGCTAATCTTGGAACCTGTCATCGAAGCGCTCGACTAGAAACTGTTATGATTCAGTACCTTGCTTCGGGTGTTCAAGTTTAGATAAAACACCGTCATCTGCTGTATAGAAATAGCGTACCGGGTACATGCTAAATCGGTAAAACGTTCACCCCGTCATACTGATCGGACGCATCTCACAATTTTACGTTAAATACAGGCTGAAATTATTTCTGCTTATCACGTCATTTTACATTTTACATAATAATGGTATTCTGGGCATTACTAACAAACTTTATTAACCCCATGTGTGGTTTGCTCTTTTCAGGCACCAATAGTAAAAATATTGGCCCGCTTTAGGTTACGGTAGTAACACTAAAAGTGGACCTTTGCGATCGTCTTTTGACAGCTCGAAATTTGAAAGAACATAACGGCTTAACCTTTCAGCTGACACGAAAACTATATAACCAAATTTTTGTAGGAGAAAATTCTCTAGAATTTTGCTCTCTTATGTTTTCTCCATATCCCGTATTGTTTCAGAGATATTTGCAAAAATAACGGCGATTTTGCGATGTCTGTCTGTCCGTAACATGTTCCTACTTTTTAGGTCGAACCGTTCAACCGATCGGCACCAAATTTTACACACATAATATTTGGCCACCAGAAACCTGAACCTTCCTTTTTCAAATATTCCTGACATAAATTACGTTAGTACCATTTAAAATAAGCAGTTTTAATATGATTGTAATTGCAAACAAACCGTTCATCTGACACGAAAATTGAATAACCAAATTTGTAGAGGAAAGAATTCTCTACAACTTTCCTTTCCTATGTTTTATTTTCCGTTACTCTCGCCGTTACAGAGGTATTTGCAAAAATATCGACGATTTGACACCGCCTCTTGATGTTACGCAAGCCAGGCATTAGGAACTGTCACCTGACATTCCTCGCCCAGAACTCTCTATCACTACGTTTACATGGAACACGTCTTCCGGAAGACGAAAACCGATTTTCGTAAACCGTTTTTCGCTGTCGTGTTTACATGCCATAGCCTGAATCGGATTTCGTAGCTCACTTAAAATGGCGGCTGGAAAACAGCTGATTCAGTTCCTTATTTAGTCTGCACAATCGCTATTTTTCTTTATTTAAATACGCAGATTTATGTTCACTCTAATATTTATACTTTTATTTCACATTAGAAAATATTACTCTTTCCATATGTGCCGAAAATTCTTAACAAGAAAACACAATCTGACAAGCCAAGAACGCTTCAAAAACGGTTGCGTTTACATGGGCACGAAAATCGATTGTGGAACTGGAAAACCGCTTTAGAGAAGCGGATTTCCAGAATCGATTTTGGAGTGTTTACATGACCAACCAAAAGCGGAATTGGGAAATCGGTTTACGAAATCCGGTTTTGGGAGCCCATGTAAACGGGGTGTATGGCATACGCCATCTTGCTTCCCGTATTTTAAGCTCTTCTTATTATAACTTAAGCGTTGTCATTTCAGAGCAATGGCGCACTGAAGAATTAACAAGAGCACGTCGTTCTTTGTACGATAAATGGTAATCTAGTGACTAAAATGCAATATTAGCATCAGTTAACAACTGCCATCAATAGTAAGGAAAAATAAGGCGCTGCATCTTGTATGTTTGCCGTAGTGTAGTGGGCAGCACGTTGTCGGTGGTTCAAAACCCGCCACCACCAAATTTTTTTCGCATTTTTTTCTGAAAGGGTTTCGCTCACTCTTATTCATTAAATAGAACTATGTTCTGCAATATTTAGAGTTGTGCATATGTAAGAATGCTCTCTCTAAAATGCTCGTTTGTTCTATTTCGCGAACATGCTGTGAAATACGTAACAACGAATTGAACAATGGTCTTATGAAGCGTATGCACGTAAAGTGGGAGGATACTGTAATAATGAATAATCTGCAAGACGTGCTGATACTGGTAGTTTCATATATAAAGGAAGAGCTAGATTTCTGTGGCAACTGTCGTTCCTTAATGAAACGGAAGGGAAGTGTATAAATTGCATCAAATTACCTTGTTTATTTTTTAAAGCTTTATTCACTATTTATGGAATGTATTGAAAGTTAATCATTATAATCAATGCAACTACTAAAATGTTTGTCTTTGACTTGGTTGTTATGGACACTTTTAACGTAGATTCTATTACCTTTTCTGTAGCTCAGATATGACTTTGTTCACGTTACTTTGTTCTGCGCTAAAATAAAGAGCCAATATTCTATTTCACACCGTGATTGTGTTTCCTTTTGCAGCTAACATAACGAACGGAATAAGTGTGATAATACTGAATTCCACATAAATGTAGTACTTAATCTATATACAAAGCTGTTACTATCATTACATCATTTACAACAGTCATTGTAACAGTATCTCCCTAGTATATGTACATGTGATAAGGAAGTCTATATTTACAATTCGTTGGTATATATTTCATGGCATGTTCTCGAAACAGAACAAATGCTCTTTTCAGAGAAAGCGCTGTTACCTTTCAACAACTCGGAATCTTGAAGAATACAATTGTGTTCAGTTAACAAGGGTGTGCCAAAACCTTTTACGAAGCAAGAGGGGAAAAATTGTCAGTGGTGGTTATATTTTTTTGATATATATTTTTTGTCTTCAGGGAGATCGATACTTTGAAGTCGTTTGTTCATGTCCTTTCTGGGTTGTTTGTTGAGAATTTTGGTTTTCATTACAGATGGCGTTGAACCCTCTTTCGTTTTCTCTCTTTTCATTGGTTCTTCGGTTTGATCGGTGTTTTATGGACGTTGGTTTGTTTTGTTCTATTTTGATAATTTCGTCGTTCACTTAGTTTTTTCGTTACAGAGGCCGCAGAGCTACCATGCTGGCAGCCCTCTGACCTAGCGCGCTGAGCTACCGCGCCCTACCAAGTTTCGAACCACCGTCTAACATGTTCGTACATCATTGCCCATTACGCTACGGCGAACAGCTGCGAGACTAGCCCTTAATTAACTGCTAACATGGCAGTTTTAGACATTGTATTATAATTCATTGTCCTAAGAACGACGTGTTTTCCACAATTTCCACTGCGCCATTACTCTGAAATGACAACGCCTGCGCTATAATAAGAAAAGCAAATATATAAAGCAAGATGGAGTATGCAAAAGAGAGTTTCGGTCGAGGGATGTGACGTGACTTATTTCCCAACGCCAAATGTACCCGTGTTCCACCCAGTCTATAGTCACTGTCGCCAAATGTACGCTACGTTCCTTCAGGCTATAGTCTGGCAAAGAAAATGAACTTTAACCAAACTACCAAGACAGGTAATAATACTTTTACGGAAAAATATAATGAAAATGTGGGAGAGATATTATAATAATAGTTTACACAGGAGCCGGCCGCGGTGGCCGAGGGGACTGAGGCGCTTCAGTCACGGTCTGTACGGCCACTACGGTCGGGGGCTCGAATCCCCCCTCCGGGCATGGATATTTGTGCCGTCCTAGTTCGTAAGTAGTTCATAAGTAGTTTGTAAGTTTAGGGACTGATGACCCCGTAGTTAAGTCCCATAAGCTGTACAAACATTTGACCATTTTTTAAATAGGAAAAAGTTAAAAAAAAGGAATATGTTTATTAAAGCTTAAGTCAAATATCAAATAACTTTGACTGTTTGTTAAAACACGGTCACAAAGAATATTTCGTGTTGGGTGCATGGATATTATCACAATAGGAGAGTAGTGATCGTATCGCCAATAATTTTTTATTATTTATATTTTATTATTTTTGTCCAAAATGTTTCCAAAAACATCTAAAAACTACAAGCAAATATGAAGTGGGCCGTAAAACACGTGAGTGCGATTATTTTTTCTTTGTAGCAGCCGCGCTCCTGTGAAAGGTTATTGGATAACAAAATATATCTTGCGTCTTGTGACGGTGAACAACTGTCCATTACTTTATTTTATTGAAGTAGATGGAAATTGCAGAAGTTCCAAATGGAATGAAGGAAGGAAGCTTAGGGTTTAACGTCTCGTCGACAGCTCTTTTTTTTTCCAGGTAGATCTATGCTTTGCGGTCGTTTTCATTGTTCGTGATTTGGTCATTCGTTGATCATTTGGCTCAGCTTTTTTATTACAGGGGACATTCAGCCCTCTGACCGGGCGCGCTGAGCCACGGCGCCCGGCATAGCTTGGTCATTAGAGACGAAGCTTACACTTGGATTTTTGGGTAAGGATGGGGGAAGGAAATCGGCCGTGCCCCGTCAAAGGAATAATCCCGGCATTTGCCTAGAGTGATTTAAGGAAATCAGGGGAAACCTAAATCTGGATGGCCGGAGGTGGATTTGAACCACCATCCTTCCGAATGCGAGTCCAGTGTGTTACGTAAGGTTGGGAATTTGTATCTGACGGGAGGCGTATATGAGCAATTCCGTGCAGGGGTGCTAATCGCTATGTCACCAGTGGTGCAGAGGTCAGCGCAACTGCCCAGAATGCAGGAGACCCGGGCTCGATTCCCGGTTGGGTACACATTTTCAACTTTACCCATTCGCAGTTAATGTCATACATCCCGTGAATATGAATATATTACTTACATGAAGTCACAATAAATAAAAATTATGCAGCTACATGCATCTGATGGTAAGAATAAATTATCCAAATGCTTTACAATGAGCATAAAAACCAAGTAACTGGTGCTGTTTACTATAGTTAAAATTGAAATAGTCAATGTTACAAATCCTTATGATTCATACAGTGTTACCACGTAATCTTACACAATCTAATACAACTAGTTGGACAAATACTTGGATATTGCTCGTAACTGTGGAATCCGTGTCACGTGGAAATGACAGAGAAGATCCAGCGAAGAGCGACACACTTTATGTTTGTAAACCTAAGGGACTAAACTGCTTAGGTCAGACTTAAAAACTACTTAGACTAAGTCAAACTAACTTATGCTTAGAACAACATACGCATCCATTTTCGAGGGAGGACTCGAATCTCCGACGGAAGCGGCCACCTAATCCGTGACCTAGCGCCTCAGACCAAGCGGCCATTCCCGTACGGTGCTTTGGAGGACGAAGGAAGCTTGGAGTTTGACGTCCCGTCGACAGCGTGGTCATTAGAGACGGAGCTTACGCTCGGAATGTTTGGGGAACGATGTGGAAGGAAATCGGCCGTGCCCTTTCAAAGGGACCATCCCGGCATTTGCCTGGAGTGATTTAGGGAAATCACGGAAAGCTTAAATCTGGATGGTCGGAGGTGGATTTGAACCACCATCGTTTCGAACGCCAGTCCAGTGTGTTACCACTGCGCCACTTGGCTTGGTGCGGTGCTTTGTAAGAGATTTATGTAGCAAGCGTGAGGAGATTGGCGAGCACGGGAATCCGATACGTCAGAGGCGTTCTTTGTCGCGGTATGTGCCATTTTCGATAGCATACGTTTATAAAAGAGCCATTCAGTATCTTACTTCCTCCTACGTACATCTCGCGAGAAGACCACGAGGATAGAATAATAGAGATGAGTGTCTATCCCGAGGTTTATGACAGCAGTTTTTCCCATGAACTACACGCGACTGCAGCAAGAAAAGAAAGAAGTGACTGGTTCACAAAGTACCCCACGATACCCCGCGAGCAGACCTGTAGAGTATAGATTTACGGGGTGAAATTAAAGTCACAGTATAGCCTTTTATTTCAAAAGCTTTGCATGAATGGGAAACCTGAATATTCCAGTAAGGTACTGGTGTATCTTTTACAGCAGTGTTCCTCAACGTGTGAGTCGCAAAGTCCTGCTTGGGGGTCTCCGTCACATGAGGAAGTAGTCGCACCATAAAATAACCAGCCAGTAGCATGCCTGAATACTGGGTATTCCGTAATGTCAAAACATATACCTAAAAAGAGTGAAATTATTCTATATCAAAATTACGCATTTCCTTGGTGATCACCAATTCTTACTTGAGAAGAAGAAAGATTGTTTTATAATAAATACAACTTGTTAACAGTGAGTAAAGGAGCCTGAAAACTGTTTTCAGGTACCGGGCCATAGCTATATTTACAAGACACAATAAGTAGTTTTGAGAAATTAGATTGTTTAAAAATTGACTATTTAATGGTACCTGTCACGACGAGCATAATTCGCTTTTGAGCCTTACCTACAACCTCGTTATGCAACATATATTTTTCTGGTGGAATTCATATAATAGTAGGATGTGTTACATTCAGAAAAATGGAGTAAAATTTATCCGATAATGTGCAATACAGTACTTCTTCATCGTTTATTACTAGAAAGTTATATCAACAGAAGCTAATTAAATTCTTTGCCTTTCAAATAACACACATAGTTGCGTTATGGTTCGAAAAAAGGTTGCGGGGGGGGGGGGGGTCACAAAAATATTTTTAGTTGAAATGGGGTCACGTATTCAAAAAGATTGGGAAACACTATTTTATAGTATCCGAACACAGATCCCATCTTGAAATGGACCATCTTGGATCTAGGTCATTTTTTAATGGAAAGAGGTTTCCTTTGATATATCAAATAACATCACACTTTTCTTGTAAGTTCATTCCTATAAATAAATTCGACGAAGCATTAATAGTTCAAAAGTTACGACAAGATTCCTCTTTTTCTTAAGGTATCGTGGTCAATGATGAAGCAAACGTTTTTGCCAGTGTTGAAGTCAACCGGCACAACCATAGATACTGGAATGACTAGAATCCTCACTGGATGGAACCTTCATATGTAGTTGGTGATGTAAAGGTTCACAGGTTTGTGACTGGCTGGAAGACTTCTTCAGTAATAAAAATGTTCAAATGTTTTTTAAGCTTATGGAACTTAGCGACGGGGTCATTAGTCCCTAAACTTACAAACTACTTATGAGCTAATTTATACGAAAGACAGCACAAACATCCATGCCCGAGGGAGGATTAGAAGCCCCGACGGGCCTAGTGCATCGGAGCATAGCGCCTCAATGCGCTCGGCCACTCCGCCGCGGCTCCTAAGTAACAGAACGCAGTACGTTGTTCTCGACGGCGAATGTTCGTCAGAGACGAGTGTATCGTCAGGCGTGCCACAGGGGAGTGTGATAGGACCGCTATTCATTTCTATATAATGAGCTGATGGGACAGAGTAACTTGTAATTTGCGGCTGTTTGCTGATGATGCTGATGGTGTATGAGAGGGTGTCGTCTTTAATTGACTGTAATAGCACACGTGATGACTTAGACAAAATTTCTAGTTGGTGCGAAGAATGGTAGCTAGCTCTCAATGTAGGAAAATGTAAGGTGATGCGCATGGGTAGGAAAATCAATCCCATAATGCTCAAAGACACATGGAAATGCTGCAATAAGTAGTGGGCTTCTTAGTGCAGTCGCGTCGTTCAAATATCTAGGCGTAACATTGCAGAGCGATTTGAAATGGAACAAACATGTAAGGACAGTTGTGAGTAAGACTGACAGTCGACTTCGTTTTATTGGGAGAATTTTTGGAAAATGTACTTCATCTGTAATGGAGACCGCGTATAAAACGCTTGTACTACCACGTCTTAAGTATTACTCGAGTGTTTGGGACCCATAGCAGATTAGTTTAAAGGACGACATAGAAGCAGTTCAGAGGCGAGCAGCTAGATTCGTTACTAGTAGGGTCTCGACTAACGCGCGAGTGTCACGGAAATGCTCCGGGAACTCGAATGGGGATCGCTGGAGGAAAGACGACGTTCTTTTCGAGAAATTTTGTTGAGGAACTTTAGAGGGCTGGAATTTGAAGCTGAGTGTAGAACGCTCTTGCTGCCGCCTACTTTCGTTTCGAATAATGATCAAAAAGACAAGATAAGAGACATTAGGGTTCGAAAGGAGGCATATTGGCATTCTTATTTTCCTCGATTTGGGAGTGGAATAGGAAAGTAAATGCCTAGTAGTGGTACAGTGTACCTTCCGCCACGCACTTTAGGTGGATTGTGGAGTAAGTATGTAGATGTAGAAGGTTGTGGTGTGGTGTGGAATATGGGGCACCCGTGTAATTGGAGACATTTTCATTGAACAGAACCTAAATGCTCAAAGCCACCTGGAAATGATGCAATAAGTGGCGTTTCCCTTAGTTCTGAATGATGATGGTAGCTTTCCTTCTTACGTTCATCAGGATGGGGCTCCAACACACTGTAGAGCAGTTCTGCGTCAGTGGTCAGGTGGTTAATTTCCTGGTCAGTGGATTGGCCGACGTGGTGCTGTTCAAATGTTTGTTAAGTTGAAGGGACTTAGCTGCGGGGTCATCAGTCTCTAAACTTACAAAATACTTATGAACTACCTTATACTAATGACGACACAAACATCCATGGCCGAGGGGGTATTCGAACCCCCGACCGTAACGGCCGTGCAGACTGTGACTGGCGCGCCGTAGACCGTTCGGCCACCGCGGCCGACACGTGGTGCTGGGGAATGGCTACATAGATCACGTGATCTTGCACCACTCGACTTTTATCTGTGGGACCATTTAAAGCAACTCCTACAAGCAGAGAAAATAAGAAGCAGACCTCGAGCAACGCATTGAAGAATCTTGTGCCAGTATTTCTGCGGAAAATCTACTGCGTGTGCACGACGACTGGATTAGCGCCTTCAAATGTGCGTTGAGGGATAGCATGTTGAACTCATTAAATGAGTCTTCTTTATGGAGAACTGTCCAATCTGTACGTCCAGACAAAATGTGCTGTATGTTTTGAACCATAACTGCTACGTCGAAATTGCTTACAGAAATGAACTTTTCAGAAAATCTGATGTTATGTGTTACATCAATTAAAAATTAATTGAATTAGGTTCTAGATGTCCGATTTCAAGTTGGCGCCTACGTTTTCTACACACCGCAAAACATAGACCACTTTACCCATACCGTATTGTATTATTGAGGATTCCCAGTTACTGTAGAGTTTTTGAAGGAAAAGGGTTTACTGCGACTTTTGACTCACTATGTAGATAACTTGCAATACATAAGTGAGTAGCATTATTAAATCTCAAAATTCTGTAACTGCTAGTTACATACCCGTGGACTCAGTTGAGTTTGTGAATCGTAGCATGTGTCAGTCTTAAGATTTCTCCTTCTACTGTCCTCATCAGTCACAGTCAAACTGAACTACTGTCACCACCGTGGTCTCACTCGAAATACTCGTAAGCTGCCATCCTAGCGTACTGCAAATTCTTTTAAAATTATCTTAATTTCCGTCGGTAATCAGGTCATTAGATACGTATCCAGGCCCAGGCAAGCGATCACTGTCTTGAGAAAAAAAAAAAATTCTGTCATTAAGTAATAGAATTTTATTCGCAATTTTCGAATTATTACAAGTTGTAGTTGGACCCGCTCGGTTAGCCGTGTGGTCTAACGCATCGCTTGCCGAGACGGAGAGGCGTACCGGCCCCGGTTCGAATCCGACCGGCGGATGGGGTCCGAGTGCCGGCCAGCCTGGTTGTGGTTTTTAGGCGGTTTTCCACATCCCCCTAGGTGAATACCGGGCTGGTCCCCAATTCCCGCCTCAGTTACACGATTCACAAACATTTCATAACACTTTACACTTTCACACATTTAACAGTATAAGCAGACATTTGGGGTACACATTTCATCCAGGGGGGGATGGGGTGGCGACAAGAAGGGCATCCGGCTACCCTGTAACTATTAAGACGCCAAATCCGTGTGTGGGAACATGGCTCAAGAGAAAGAAATTAAAACTTTTACTTGCCCTCGCAATTTGCTTTATCAGTATATGACACATTTTGGAAGAGACACATTAAAAAGTCTGACATTCCTATGGACCAATTTCGAAAAACTTCGAGAACATCGAAAATCAGGAATTTCGCACCGAGATGTGAACTGAATAGGAAAATATATTCTAGCCCACCCGATGAGTGCAGGCTGCACACACCAGACTAGCTGCTATCGCCTCCAAGCTCCAATGGAGTGTCCACATATTGTCCACTAAAATCAGCATATTTAGGACTGCCATGAATTTTTCGATTCCTTTGTCGTGCGAGTTATCCGGCAAATGATACAAGTAGTATATTGTGAATGTTTTGTCAGCCATCAGGTTTTGTGCGAAGTATGCTATACTGTCAGTCTCTAGGCATCAGTATTGGAAGAGGAAAGATCGTTACAGATAGATAGTTGACTTACTCCTATACGAAGAATCGCTAAAATTCTAGCAATGACGTCTTAATATTCCAGCAACTTTTCAATGTCTGTTACTATTCCTCAGAGCGGTCTAGGGGAGTAAACTATCGGTACTCTTATATATGTACAACGTTTAGGTACCAGTATGTGTATCTTTTGTATGGCTTATTAGGTGCGTTTCTTTCTCAACACTTAAAAAAATTAATAATACAGTCGGTCGCCGTGTGGTCTGGAGCTTCACTTTAGGGATCGCGCAGCCGCTAGCGTCAGAGGTTCGAGTCATCCGTCGGGCAAGGATGTCTGTGTTGTTATTATGTTAGGTTAACTTAAGCAGTTTTTAAGTCTAGGGACTGATGACCACAGTACTATGGTTGTTTCTTTTTTGTTATAAAATGGTTGTGAATATATCAAACTTAACTACTGAGGTTATGAGTCTCTAAGCTTACTGACTACTTAAATTAACCTAAGGACAACACACACATACGCATGCCAGAGGAAGGACTCGAACCTCCGACGGGGAGCAACCGTGCGCTCCGCAATTGTTTGGTCCGAAGGAATTACAAACATTTTTCCTTCCAGTCCAACGCGAGTAGAATTACGTCCAGTTTAGAGATTGGGATACAGAAAATTGCATATAGCACGGAAAATAAAGTGGGTCACAAGAACTGCTAAGTATTCAAAAGCGGATGGCAGTAATTTGATGGCTTACTGTCTGGTTCGAACGAAAACTAGATGATACAGAAATTTCTGGGTGGAGTTTGTAAACAGACCTGGCGAGATGGGACTACATCGACTTTGGCGCCAAATGGGAGTGCTGTCTGTTTCGAAGTACTGGCGAGGTAGGACATAATACACTTTTTGTTTTCAGTATAGCATTTTACTGTCTGTCGTTGAGAGCAATGACTTTTTGTTAGTTACCCATTTCAATTACCTTCCCAGCACTAAACATGAAACTGTTAAAGATAGACATGCATTAAGTTACCACAGCAATTGCCGACAAGATTAGTATCGATTAAAAAAAGTTGTGTCTGGTCCCTGGTAGTTAGAATGTTTTACGGCCTTTAATTTTACGCGTATTACATGACCTGGTGTGGTACACGATTACTTGTGGATATTTTCGGATGTTCCGCGTGGAAACACTAAGAAATGAGGAAACTTCATTTATCGTGTGATCATGAGTCCATCCAGACTCGACAGCTCCTTTCTACCCACTTGTCACACCTCATCTTGCTGCACAGATTTCATACAACCGACTGCCACACACACTACTTCACAGCCGTGCCTTGCGACAGCGGTGTAGTGTTGCGACCTCGTGGTACTAGTCCTAAATCACCGACACCGTTTCAAAGCGATCTTTGTGCTCTTCAAAGGAGCTGACCAATATTCTGCCCGACAGGATTAACTAGAGTTAATTTTGTCAAACGAAAAAATCGGATGAATACGTGAAAAAATTGTATGTGACGGCGAAATGTAACACTCAGATATGTTAGTAGGAATCTCGGAAAGTACTGCACACGTCTCAAGGCAATCGCATCATACCAGATAAAGTGTAAGTTATTTTGATAGCTGCTTCAGTGTCTTTATTAAAGATGCAACGCGGCAGACACTAAATGAATTCTAAAAAGGTCACATTTCATTCGGAACGCTCGGAACCGCACCAAACCATACTTACAATAACACTAGTTTATAAAAACAATAGTGATATATATCATTTCCATGTAAAATGTTGCATTGTATCACAAATGACATTTCGATAGAGCGAAACTAACACGATATCAGTACTCTAAGAGGGAAATTACACGTAATTCAATGACGTCAGTGGATTATTACATCTTTCTCAATCGACAGTGCCAAAATCCCTCTGCTTAAAGTCATTTTAATAGCACAAAACAAATATATCCTACACACTTGATAGTGCTTGTATTTGTCCTCAAAGTGCAGATGAGGAATTTCAATGAAGTGGTTAAAACAAAGGTGTGCAACTGACACCAAAGCCACGTTTTTATGTTTAAAATCATTTTCGCGTTCAAGCAGTCCAACAGTAATGACATTTTAAAATGATATTATGAGCTTGCCAATGTCATAACCTGTCTCTCGCAAACACATTGCACCATAAGCATATAATTCGTTGCAGAAAATTGATTCTAATTCATCGAGTGAAATTTCGTGATGAAAATTGATAATGATCATGAATCTCTTCCACTTCGTTTTAACTACTTTATAGAAATCACGCATTTTCACTTTGAGTATTGATGTAAGAAATATTAGGTGTGTACGATATGTTTGTTTTGCGCTATTATAATTACTTTAAGAATACGTTTTTCGATAGTGTTGACTGAAAGTGTAAGGATACACTAACGTCAACGAAATACGTATAATTTCCCTTCTGTGGTATTGGTATCTTGTTACTTTGTTTCTCTCCATTAAAATGCCACTTCTGGTAGAATGCGAAGTTTTGCTAAGTTAAAAGTTTGTGTAACTAAGGGACCAAACTGCTCAAGTCGTCGGCCCCTGGATTTACATACTATTTAAAGGGCAACACTCACACCGATACCCGAGGCAGGAGTCGAAACTTCAGCGGGAGTAACCGCGCAATCCGTAACATGGCGCTGCAGACGGCGCGGCCACCCGCGCGTAGGCCACGGTTTGCATGGATATCACACATACCACCGTTTATACAGGGTGTTACAAAAAGGTACGGCCAAACTTTCAGGAAACATTCCTCACACACAAAGAAAGAAAATATGTTATGTGGACATGTGTCCGGAAACGCTTACTTTCCATGTTAGAGCTCATTTTATTACTTCTCTTCAAATCACATTAATCATGGAATGGAAACACACAGCAACAGAACGTACCAGCGTGACTTCAAACACTTTGTTACAGGAAATGTTCAAAATGTCCTCCGTTAGCGAGGATACATGCATCCACCCTCCGTCGCATGGAATCCCTGATGCGCTGATGCAGCCCTGGAGAATGGCGTATTGTATCACAACCGTCCACAATACGAACACGAAGAGTCTCTACATTTGGTACCGGGGTTGCGTAGACAAGAGCTTTCAAATGCCCCCATAACTGAAAGTCAAGAGGGTTGAGGTCAGGAGAGCGTGGAGGCCATGGAATTGGTCCGCATCTACCAATCCATCGGTTACCGAATCCGTTGATGAGAAGCGTATGAACACGTCGACTGAAATGTGCAGGAGCTCCATCGTGCATGAACCACATGTTGTGTCGTACTTGTAAAGGCACATGTTCTAGCAGCACAGGTAGAGTATCTCGTATTTTGACAATTGTCTGCACGAATTATTTCAATTTACATTTAAAGAGAAATACTAAAATGAGCTCTAACATGGAAATTAAGCGTTTCCGGATACATGTCCACGTAACATATTTTCTTTATTTGTGTGTGAGGAATGTTTCCTGTAAGTTTGGCCGTACGTTTTTGTAACACCCTGTATAAAGAGTGTTATTCGTAGCCGGCCGCGTTGGCCGAGGTGACTGAGGCGCTCCAGTCACGGTCAGCAAGCCCACTACGGTCGGGGGTTCGAATGCCCCCTCGGGCATGGATATTTGTGCCGTCTTTAGTCTTAGCTAGTTCATAAGTAGTTTGTAAGCTTAGGGACTGATGACCTCGTAGTTAAGTCCCATAAGTTGTACAAACATTTGAACATTTTGTTATTCGTGCGGTTGCGAGCGGTCGAGATCGAAGGTCTCCCTTTTAAAGGAAGAAGAAAATTAATGTTTAACGTCCCGTCAACATTGTGGTTATTAGAGACGAAGCACACTTTCGGTTAATATTTGTCACGGATAGGGAAGGAAATTGGTTGTTCCTTTTGAAAGGAACCACCATGGCATTTGCCTGGAGCGAATTACGCAATTCACAGAAAACGTAAATATGATGGCAGGAGGTGCATTTGAACCACCGTCCTCTAAAATGCGAGTTCAGGGTGTTACCATTACACTCCTTGCTCGAGGTCTCCTTTGTAAGAGGCGTTCTTACGATCATAACCACAGCTGCATCAGAACGTAAATGGTAAGCGCTGGAAAATGGGGACAACGTTCTCGCGAAACCCGTTAGCATAAATTTAGATAACTTGTATTCGGGGTAAACAACCTTACTGCGTATCTCGCATACGGATCAGGAGAACAGGACAAGAGACCTCACCACATGAATGCAGGTATTTAGGCAGTTATTTTCTGCTTCTAAAGACAAGAATGGAATAGAGTAAGGAGGAAGTAATTTTTATAAGAAGTACTCACAGCCATACTCTTTTATTGTGGCTTGTCGAGTATACGTGTAGATTTAGACGTTACATGATACGGCTGCCGTGTTTGAAAGGGCCTTGTTCCGTAGAAGGGTGTAAATGGAATTGCACAGACGCGGAAACGGGGCTGGTTGTTGCCTAGGTCAGTTCTAAGGCGCGTACTTTGGCAAGGCGGCGCGCTGCTAGAATTAACCAGGGTTGTCCTCACTGCATTACGGTCACCTCGATCTCTTCTGGCGTAGTCAAGGTCCCGCCGCTGCAGCGAGTAGTGCCGTGCGCACTGTTGTCTACGCGCCCATTCAGCGCCGTAAAAACCTGCATTGTCGCCATACGTCGACCGCCAGCGATGCTTCGAAAAAGGAAGGAAGCTTGGAGTTTAACGTCCCGTCGACAGCGTGGTCATTAGAGACGGCGCGACGCTTCGGGTTCATACCATGAGTGTCGTACGCAGTATTCAGTTATTAGTATTGTACTCTAAGAATAAAACACATTTGATATACATCTGGATTTTACGCCTATATTCGGCACGAAAGAGCGTGGCAGTGTCACATATTACGAGTTCTTCAAAAATGTTTAATTGTTTGTAAATCTATCGGACTCAACTGCTTGGTTATAATCCGTAGCTTACAGACTACTTAAACTAAGGTAAACTAACCTAAGGACAAAATAAACACCCCTGCCCGAGGGGGGCCTCTAACCCCAACGCAGAAGAGCCACGCGCTCCGAAGTACGGCGCCCCAGTGCGCACGGCTTATCCGCCGCGGCTACGAGTTCTTCCTTCCACTGATGTAGCTTAGCAAGAATGCTTAGTTAAACGAATTTTTTTGCTTATTTACGTTATAATTCAAATGTTTGTTAGGCTTAAGGGACTTAACTGCGAAGCCGTCAGTCCCTAAACTTACAAACTACTTATAAACTAACTTATACTAAAGACAGCACAAACAACAATGCCCGAGGGGGGGATTCGAACCCCTGACGGGGAACGCCTTGCGCAACGAAGCATAGCGCATCAGTGCGCTTGGCCACTATGCCGCGGCACGTTATAATTACTTTATCCTCCCGTTGTCTATGTGTGCCATACGTAAACGGCTTAACACGTTCGCTGCGACTGACGCTTATAAGCGTTTCCTCAATCAACACTCCAGAGCTGCCGACACTTACAAGCGGTGCGTTCGCTAGCTGAATATTCAGTTTAGTTTGTTCGGCTGTGCTCTCGTGTAAGTACAAACCACCAAAAAATATCACGTAACGTTTTCCTGTCTGCAGTTGTGTGTTTTTGTCTTTAGTGGTTTGCTATAAGCCGGCCGCGGTGGCCGAGGGGACTGAGGCGCTCCAGTCACGGTCTACACGGCCACTACGGTCGGGGGTTCGAATCCCCCTTCGGGCATGGGTATTTGTGCTGTCCTTAGTCTTAGCTAGTTCGTAAGTAGTTTGTAAGCTTAGCGACTGATGACCCCGTAGTTAAGTCCCATAAGTTCTACAAACATTTGAACATTTGAATTTGTTTGCTATAGAAACCTTGCAAACTTATTTGTTATATGGGATTGGGTTTCCATAGCACCACATTGCAGATGAGAGTTGTTCCTTTTTCTCCGTTTGATAACTCTTTTGGTGTTTTCAGACTTTAATTTTTTTTTCTTAATGAAGCAGGTTAATCGCATAGTTTGCAATAAAGTCAATAAATCAGAGGCGTTGTGTGCATATGACGCTTATAAGCGTCAGACAGCTTGCAGCATTTATCACATAATCGGCATGCAGCTAAAGCGTACTTGTATTTCTGTATCTAGCACCACCTTTTTTCTTTCTTTTGCTTGTACTGTGAAACCCAGCTTCTTGTCTACTTACAAGATTCGAGGTCGAAGGGAAGTACCCTACATCTGTTGATGACTCAGTGTGTGATATATGTGACATAAATGACCGTATATTTTGATAGCATTGAGTTAAAATCATAAATATTTACACTGCTAAGAGACCAGAGACCTTAATACGTTACATAAATTTCAGACGATGTGTTTACCCGTTCAAGAGAAGGAGTTCTGACATACTGACAGATAAACGAACTGACATCAAAATATTAACATAAGTGTCCCGTTTTCAGCGATTAAGGTGCGGAACCCTAATAAAGGAAAAAAAGCGATTGCAATTAGCCGCGGCGGAGCGGCCGAGCGCATTGAGGCGCTATGCTCCGATGCGCGAGGACGTTCCCCGTCGGGGGTTCGAATTCCCCCTAGGGCATGGATGTTTGTGTCGTCTTTAGTATAAGGTAGTTCATAAGTAGTTTGTAAGTTTAGGGACTGATGACCCCGCAGTTAAGTCCCTTAAGCTTTACAAACATTTGAACATTTGATTACGATTACAAAAGTCGATAGCATACCGTACGTAAAATAAATCTCCGTTCGTGTTTCTGCCATCTTGGTATGGATATCATAGTACTACTGTACAAACAAATGTAATGGTTCATCGCCGGCCGCGGTGGCCGAGGTGACTGAGGCGCTCCAGTCACGGTCAGCACGGCCACTACGGTCGGGGGTTCGAATCCCCCCTCGGGCATGGATATTTGTGCCGTCCTAGTTCGTAAGTAGTTCATAAGTAGTTTGTAAGTTTAGGGACTGATGACCCCGTAGTTAAGTCCCATAAGCTTAACAAACATTTGAACATTTTTTTTGAATGGTTCATCGTTCGCGAATGATTGGAAACTCATCCAGTACCTGTAATTTTAAGTGACATAGAGTGAGGCATTCTGTACTTAAAAAGCTGTAATACGAGCAGGAATACGAATCAAGGTACTTACAAATACCTATTATTAATTATATGTAATTTGTGCTATAGCTTATGCTAAGGGTGGTTCAGTTTATTTGTTTACCTTCCCAAAAACCATAATAATTATTCCAATACTTGTATGCATTCTGGTGGCTCCTGTAAAGTCTGCACATGGAGCGTCTTGTCCCCCTCACCTACTCCCTCAGTGTGTAGAAATTCTGAAAATGTCAACAAGCACACCTGTCATGAAAGACGGCAAGAATGTCGTGAAAACTAATTCAAGACTCGGCGGGTTAGCCGTGCGTACTGGGGCGCCGTGATGCGGTGCGCGCGGCTGTTCGCCGTCGGGGGTTCGAGGCCCCCCCCCCCACCCTCTCGGGCATCGATGTTTGTGTTGTCCTTAGTTTACCTTAGTTTAAGTAGTTTTGACGCTACGCACTACTAACCAAGCAGTTGAGTCTGTTACATTTACAAATCAAATGTTTGTATAGTCTATGGGACTTAACTACGGGGTTATCAGTCCCTAAACTTACAAACTACTTATGAACTACTTACGAACTAGGACGGCACAAATATCCATGCCCGAGGGGGGATTCGAACCCCCGACCGTAGTGGCCGTGTAGACGTTACATTTACAAACAATTGAACTAATTCCAAATAGCTCTCTAATAAGTTTTCGCCGGCCGCGGTAGCCGAGGGGACTGAGGCGCTTCAGTCACGGTCCGCACGGTCACTACGGTCGGGGGGTCGGGGGTTCGAATCCCCCCGCGGGCATGGATATTTGTGCCGTCTTTAGTATAATGTAGTTCATAAGTAGTTTGTAAGTTTAGGGACTGATGACCCCGCAGTTAAGTCCCTTAAGCTTAAAAAACATTTTGACATTTTTTCTAATAAGTTTTCAACGCAAACTCTTTCTTAGCACGTTCGCTCTGAAATCGTATCCCTGCGAAACCTGTAATATTGAAAGCGAATATAACATCTGCACAAGAGGTGGTGCTAGATATAGAAATACAAGTACGCTTTTTTTGTATTTAAAAACTTAAACTGCGCTGACTATCTGCTACAAGTCTCACGAACTACTGTAGGTATTATTGCTATTCATTAACACGTAGAGCATAGCTTTCCAAACCGGGTGTCGAAATGCAAAATAAAGTTGAAGACTTGTGAAAAAAAATATGATTCTCTTCATTCACTGTGTTTTGTTCTTAGAAATGAAAGATAAAAATAAATATTTCCTGAAAGTATCATTTGTTACAATTCAATCTCTCAGATGAATATTATTGAAAGGGTGTCTCGTAAAATTCCATGTCTCAAAAAGTGTTTCGGCATTAGTAACAGTTAGGAGAGATGTGACGTAGGGTCATTCACGAGGAATATTTGTGTATATGATTTACAAATAATGCGTGCCAACTGGCAAAGAAAGGATGGAGTGAAGTCCTTGCATCTGTGAAAATCGTGTCTTGCCGTAGTTGTGATATGCGTCGAGTCGTCCGATTTTTGACCCACGTTAATAAAGTAATTGAGATAAGCACTATAGTTTTGTTGATATTAAATCTCATTCTCTCATACTTCGTCACTGTGGTGGTAAAGAGGGCGATGGCGGGAGGTTTCGGGGGAAGAGAAGGGGAAAGAGGAGAAACAGCTGATTAGAATGTTTCTACATCCATCCCTGTTTCTATTAAACTCTCTAACCAACCAAACAAGCATGTGACCATTACTACTCCGTTTCCTTGAATGTGTGGTGCAACGGTTAAGAAGCTTTTCACATATTCGAGTGTAACTACGGTTGGAATAAGGTATTTAAGACGAATTTCACAATGCTCCCTTCGAATAAAGACAGCGCCTGATTACATTCCCCATCTCTGTTCCATTTCTAAGAGAACATTCATTTGAGCAGTTTGTGATATAGGGCACACAAGTATTTTCTAAACACTCTATGCCGTAACGACATTGCATTTTCCCAGTACCCTGCCAATCATTGAATGTCTATCATTTGTTTTGCCTCGGACTTAGCTTGGTGATCATTCCACTTGATATTCCCGTGTTATAATAGTAGTTTGTATTTTTAAAACAGTATTGTCTCGTATTGTGACCTTTCTTTATTTTACACTCTGAGTTTCTATGAACTACGACTTAACAACAATATCTTTTCCTATTCTTAGCTACTGTTCGTCTGGCAGCTTTGCCAGTATCTCTTGATCCCACACTCATTGTCTTCATCCGACGTCTATCTAGCTTAATAAAATAAAAAAAAACTTGGTTATTTTTCACCGTGTGTCTAAATTAATTTCCTTTTTGGATACCGATTTATTAAAGAACTTTATCAGCTGTTTGGGACCATCCAAATCTTTTTTCCTTTGGTCTTTCGAAACTCCAGATTTTCTTCCTCACACGGTCATCAGACAGCTGAATATGTGCTCATAGAACAACAACCTTTGTGATTAGATTGGGCTCCATAATTACCCTTCCTAAGATAATCTGAGGTTTTAAAACTTCTTTTAGTCTTCTAATAGTCTAACTAATCCTTTATTTAAAAGTTTTCTTATGTGACTGGCAAACCTAGTTTTTCTTTTTTTATTCTTCTTTCTGTTTATCGAAACACTACATTTTATAGATGGGTTATTTGTACAGAATCACTCATTTAGGAATATATAAATTACATAGTTCATTTTATTTTCAGAAAAAAAGACTTTCACCCATTATTTGACCCCCTTGTATGTAGTATTTCCAAAGTCTTTGAAATACGTATTTTATTAAATGTCTGATTCAAAAACCATACACGAATTTTCTTAGTTCTAGATGCAAAACTGCGTAAATAGACATACTTTTCACAGCATTTCCATATGAATAGTAATTTAAAAAATCTAACTGACATATAATCTCCTTGTAAGTGAACTAGCACACTTGTTCGGCCTTCCGATTAGAGGTATTTAACGCAGTTCGGGAAATTCATCAACTGAAATAAGTGAACTATGTCGTCCGATCCGATGCGGTTTACGCTGTTAAAAGTTAGGACTTCTGAAGTACATAATTTTAGGTCCTGGCTGTGGGGTGTCCTCAGTACTGGAAAGTTGCACAGGTTACGCCAATATTCAAAAAAGGCAACAGGAGTGATCTGCCGTCGGTTTGAAGCAGGATTTTAGAACATATACTTTCCTCAAATATTATCAACTACCTCGAAGAGAACGACCTATTCTCCCATAGTCAACACGGATTCAGAAAGTATCATTCTTGTGAAACACAGCTAGCTCTTTACTCACATGATGTGATGAGTGCTATAGACAAGGGATGTCAAATAGATTCCATATTTCTAATTTCCGGAAGACTTTCGACACTGTACCTCACAAGCGTCTTCCAATCAAACTGCGTGCTTATGGAATACCGTCACAATTGTGCGATTGGATTCGTGATTTCCTGTCAGACAGGCACAGTATGTTGTAACTGACGGAAGGTCATCGAGTAAAACTGAAGTGACGTCTGGCGTTTCCCAGGGACGTGTTATAGGGCCCCTACTGTTCCTTATTTTTATAAACGATTTAGGAGACAATCTGAGTTGCTCTCTTAGGTTGTTCGCGGATGATGTTGTTACTTATCGATTAGTAAGTCACCAGAAGATCAAAAGCAACTGTAAAATGATTTAGATAAGATATCTATATGGTGCAAAAATGACAATTGAGCCTTAATAATGAGAACTGTGAAATCCTCCGTATTACCATTAAAAGAAACCCGTAAAAACTTCATTTCCACGATAAGTCGAAACTACAGGCCGTAAATTCAACTAAATACCTAGGAGTAACAATTACAAACAACTTAAATTGGAAAGAACACACAGAAAATATTGTAGGGAAGGCGAACCAAAGACTACGTTTCGTTGGCAGAACACTTCGAAGATGCAACAGTTCTACTAAAGAAACTGTCTACACCACATTCGTGCGTCCTATTTTGGAGTACTGTTGCGCATTGTCGGATCCCCACCAAGTGGGACTGACAGGCGATTTAGAGAGAGTTCAGAGAAGGGCAGCTCGTTTTGTATTATCGCGCTTTAGAGGAGAGAGTGTCACGGAAATGATGCAACAGCTCGGGTGGCAATCATTAAAACAAAGGCGTTATTCGTTGCGACGAGATCTATTTGCGAAATTTCTTTCACCAACTTTCTCTTCCGAATGCGAACATATTTCGTTAGCACCCACCCACATAGGAAGACAAGATCATGAAAATAAGAGAAATCAGATCGAAAACGGAAAGATTTTGGTGTTCCTTTTTCCCGTGAGCTATTAGTGAATGGAACTGTAGAGAAACATCATAAAAGCGGTTCGATGAACGCTTTGCCATGCACTTCAATGTGGCTTGCAGAATATTTATGTAGATGTAGTAGCAAGGGAAAGGATACTTCAGCATGCGTCTTCTAATTTCCATAAGATCGGTGAAGCAGGAAGTAAAAGAACCATAGTTCACCAAAACGAACTGCATTTCACGGAATAGTTAAGTTGAACTGATTCGTTCACGACTACACATCCCTACTACACTTGCGTGTGCAGAAGTGGAGACAACTCACTCCAACAACGTTCCAAGGCCTCGTTGCTTCCATGTCAGCACGCTCATAATGTTCTGGCTGATCAGTGTATGCTTCGATGTCGACGTCCAGAGTACGTTGCAAGGTAAAGGGTACGTTGTAGCACTACTGGCCGTTTCCTGTTCTGTTCTGTTCGCAAGTGGGACGAGGCAAAAACGACTGTCTGTACGCCTCCGTTTGTGCCCTAATTACTCCCACTTCGTCTTTTCGATTCGTTCGGAAGATGTACGTTGGCAGCAATAAAATCCCTCGCCTCAAATGATAGTTCTCTAAATTTTCTCAACATCGTTCCTTGAAAAGGACGACGTTTCCCATCCAGGGATTCTCATTTGAGCTCTAGGAAGCGAGTCCGCAATACTCGTGTGTGGCAGAGCGTTCCAAGGCGCCTCTCTGCGGAGCCCGCCGCTGCTCGCCGTCGGACGTTCGAGTCCTACCTCTGGCATGGGTGTATTTGTTGTCCTTACAATAAGATAGTTTAAGTAGTTTGTAAGCCTGAGGACTGATGGTCAAAGTATTTACGTCCCATAGATTTACAAATATTTGAAAATTGTTATATCATCAATTGAAGAGTAAACAAAAAAAAAAAAAAAAAAAAAAACAAAAAAAAAAAAAAAAAAAAAAAAAGAAATCTCATTTAAGAGAAACGCATAAACATAAGAGTAACCACATACATTGTGGACAGATAAGACACTGTTTAGCAAGGAAAATAGCTCCCATCTCACTGATTAGTACAATTAGACATGTAGCAGATACTATCTATACTGAAACTTTAAAAATGTAAAACAAATAAAATGATATGGAAAACTAATTTTTAAAGACTATTAATTATTAGTTACAATGCTATTTCACTGATCCTAACTGAATACAATATAATACAATAATTTGTTACTCTACTTTTATTGGTTTTACTTCGGTGACGTTTCGAAATTGAGAATTTCTTTATCAAGCTTTGTTTTAAATGATGACGATAATGTAATTCATTCATTAATACTATGACTATTCCCTTCTCTGCTGGTGGTGTTATAACATCTTTGTTATTTTTTAATAATGCTTTAGTGCCTTGTTTTTCTTATTGTGTGATGTACAGAGTTTTCTGTTTGTTTCTGATATTTTAATTTTTTGCATTTGTTACTAGATTAAAAACTGCAAATAAAACAATAAATAAATCAATACCACTAAGATAAATTCATTAGCTTTATAAAATAAATATATAAAATTATTTGTACTAACCGAAGTCATTCTTTTCGCTGCCTTTCTTTGCCTTATCAAAATCATTCCCAATTTGGAAACGATCGTCATGGCACGCCTTCATTGTGGCGTTCCTATCCTTAAAAATGTCCAAGGATTTGTCCCAGAGCACAGAACTTTCTTCTAAAAAAATGAATTAATAACTCACTGTCAGCTATAAGCACTTCGTCCATGACCAAATTACACCACTACGTCACTGTCAACGCGTACACACGAGCGGTCGGCAGCAGGCTCGACAACCAGTGTTTAACCGCGTATTTAGTCACGTTGGCCACCATTTCGGGGGAGGCGGTAATCAATACGTTGATTATTGGCTGCATTGCTGCCGTCAGCGTTAAATTACCCCATCGTCCCAATTTCCACACAATGTGCACGTCGCCACTACTGGTAAGGCGGCAACGATAAAAATTCCCAACGGAGCGGTCTAAAGCGTCTCGCTGCGGAGCGCGCGGTTGCTCGCCGTGGAGGTTCGAGTCCTCCCTGGACCATGGGTGTGTGTGTTGTCCTTAGCTTAGTTTACTTAGGTTTAAGTAGTTTGTAAGCTACGGACTGATGACCATGCAGTTTGGTCCGATAGATTTACAAACATTTGAACATTTTTGTGTTCTCGGCCTAACAGTGGTGAATCGACAGTGATCCGCCATACGAGAGTAGATCACAAGATCATTAATGTTCAAATGTTCAAATGTTTGTTAAGCTTATGGGACTTAACTACGGGGTCATCAGTCCCTAAACTTACAAACTACTTATGAACTACTTACGAACTAGGACGGCACAAATATCCATGCCCGAGGGGGGATTCGAACCCCCGACCGTAGTGGCCGTGCTGACCGTAACTGGAGCGCCTCAGTCACCTCGGCCACCACGGCCGGCAAGATCATTAATATTAACATTATTATTATTATTATTGTTTTAGTTGCAGTAGCGGTAGCACTGACACGGCATTGTAACACCGCGGTTTCAGCGGTGCTTCCGTGTTTCGGGTAGGCGCGCAGACCACGAGTCGTATCCGTCTGACAACTTAACGACGAAGGGTCGCTGTACTGACGAGCTATGCATGTAGTTTTTAGGAGGTTTTCCACATCCGACTGCGTGAATACGGGGGTGTTGCCCATATCTAGCCTCAGCTACACGTTTCACAAGCATTTAGAAAACGTTCTTATATTTTTTCAAGATTAACACTAGACGAATCAAGATAAATCAATCAAAAGTGAGGGCCGTAAACTCCACAAAATACCTAGGAATTACTGTCACTTCAGACTTAAATTGGAAAGAACACGTAGATAATGTCGCGGGAAAGGCGAGCCAGCGATGGCAGAACCCTTAAAACATGCAACAGAACTACAAAAGGAACTGCATACACTACGCTTGTCCGTCCATTTTTGGAGTATTGCTCCCCAGTGTGGGATCCTTATCAGGTGGGTTTGACGGAGGACATCGAAAGAGTCTAAAGAAGGGCAGCTCGTTTCGTATTGTCACAATACAGGGGAGACAGCTTTACGGAAATGATACAGGATCTGGGATGGGAATCATTACAACAACGGCGGCTGCGGCGTGGGCTACTTACGAAACTCCAATCGCCAAGATTCTCCTCCTAATGCGAAAATATATTGTTGACTCCCACTTACATCGGTAGGAATGATCATCAGAATAAAATACGAGAAATCAGAGCTCGAACGGAGAGATTCGGGTGTTCTTTCTTCCCGCGCGCTATTCGAGAATGGAATGGGAGATAAATAGTATAATGGTGGTTCGATGAACCCTCTGCCAGGCACTTAAATGTGATTTGCAGAGTATCCCATGTAGATGTAGATGTAGAATAACTTACCAGAGAGTCGAACGGTGGCGATAGGAAGTGCATACGACCACCCTCTAATACTCCATGCAAAATCCTATAGTTAACCTTCCAACACACTGCAGACACGGTACAATGGCGAAAGAAAGAAGACAAGATTAGTAGCCTAGAATATATGCTCTTTCCCATTGGTTCCGGAATTGCGTATATATAAGCGTTTACTGTCCGATGAATTTACTCAAAAACGATTTTCTTCATTCCCGCAAAACTGTTTCCCCCTGACTAGTATGAGAAATCAGAAAACTCAAGTTACCTGCGTATCTAATCGAAAGCCAAATTCCACAAAACTCACATTCATATTTTTTGTTTGTTATACCAGCATGGAGTAACTACAAACACAGCCATGAACTTGGGCATGTTCCACTGGCCCCACGAAAGCAGAGAAATAAAGGCAGAGACAACAGCTCGCTTACTCTCGCCCCATTGCTTCAGCGGCCTTCGCCTCGTTGACCTGTATGGCGGGCTTTGCTGCGTGTGGAGGCACGGTTATAGAACGGCTCCTATTTTATTTTTAGTGCTAGGATCTGAAACGAAGGTTTCGTCGCAGCCGAAAGTTACGGAACCCTGGCGCTGGTGGCGTATAGCTCCTCCACGGGAGACGCTGAAATAGCTGTTGCGAATAATTCGCTGACGTGTCTTAATGTGACGATCTTCTCCTATCTGCACGCATGTAGTAAACAACTTATCCACACAATCGTAATTCCAGACACTTAAGAAGTGATGAACCTTTAGTACGCAGGCAAAATTTAGGAGATTGTGCAGGTATACTGTTGGAATATATTGATGTGAGAAACCTTTGATCTAGGGTAGTTCCTTACAACGATTTATTCAAAACTTCATTTAGCATCCCGAACCATAAACAACCTTAAACTGAAATTACAATCAAGAAACACAAAACTGCCAATCTATGAAAACCCAGATATATATAAATTCACATGAAAATACTCCAATAGTTTCTGTATAGGCCAGACAGAAAGAAATTTCCACACGAAATTTAACAGATTAGAAATAGCGAAACAACCGATATAATTTTTTTCTTATTCTAAAAGAACGAATCACACGGTAGATAAGGAATGAAAACGTGCCGCCCGCGGTGGCCGAGCGTACTGCGGCGCGTCAGTCACAGTCTCCACGGCCACTACGGTCGGGGGTTCGAATCCCCCCTCGGGCATGGATATTTGTGCCGTCCTTAGTAGTAGCTAGTTCGTAAGTAGTTTGTAAGTTTAGGGACTGATAACCCCGTAGTTAAGTCCCATAAGCTCTACAAACAACAACAACAACAATGAAAACGTACTTCAGTTACCCCATGAAGATCCAAAAGGCCCATCATGGACATTCTTGAAGAAATTGAAAACTATTAAAACATATCAAACCAACTACAAGACTTCAGATCGTAAACATCAAAATTATTCTAAAACATGTATTGAAATTTTCGGAAACTGGAATAGTTAGTAAATTTAACATCAATGCCTACATAATGTCTGGAGACATTAACGCACCTTATAATAATCGAAAATAGAAAATACCAGAAAATATACAATAATTTCTAAAATAAAAGAGAAACCATATTAACGCATCTGTATTTTGCAACTACAATTTCTTAACCTATGCAAAAAAATATGACTTCCGTATATAGACACCAATCATAGTAACAGAAATGTTGCCTTTACTTGCTATAAAAACATATAGCATCAGCTCAACAGTTAAAGTACAGCAATTAAAGTTAAACTTTTTCCCACAAATTTTGAAAGCTAAAACACAGAGTCCCAAGATGTCTTACATGTCAGGTCAACTAGACAAAGTACAATGACGTAGATTTTAGAATCAAGGACGTCATACACGTTTTGGCTGCTTTTGTAGGCATTGAATTACATTCAATGAGGATGTTGAAAATTTGCGCCTACACCGGGGATCGAACCCGACTCTTCTGCTTACTAGACAGATATTCCATCCACTACGACACCTGCACGCGGTGGATATTGCAACTGCAGGAACTAACATGTTACGCTCTCATCGTACACACATTCTCAACTTAATGAAATGTTGAGATGTTTATAAAGCTATGGGACCAATCTGCAGTGGTCAGCAGTCCAGAGACTTACAAACTACTCAAACCAACTTATGCTGAAGACAACACACACACACACCCATGCCCGATGGAGGACTCGAACCTCCGACGGCGAGCAACCGCGCGCTCCGCAGCGCAGATTCAAGAGACCGAGCCTTATGTACAATTGCAATTAAATACAAGCGTCTTTTTGCCCGTCATTACATTATTATACATAGGATATAATTACATGGTGTAGGACACGCACTACATGTATGAGTAGATTTTGAGCTCAGTGATATAACATAAATATGCTGGTCAACATAAACGTCACACACTGTCTACCGCAAGTCACTTGAAAATGTAAATGTGAATCTTAAAACATCTGTCATGTAAAAATAAAGAAATACACACATAACAAGTAATTGCTTAATATTACGAATTCGAAATATTCAAACATTTCGACAGGACACTAAAATAAATTCAAAGACAAAGTTGAAAATTTTTGTGGGCCGGGATTCCAACCCTGATTTACCGCTTCGGGTCAGTGGTTGCCGTATCCAATTTCCTACCCCCTTTCGGGTAGATCGTTTCCATGCTGACGTGTGATTGTGTTTGCTGTTTCTTGATCTATGAAAACATTGACTCGGTTTTTTTAATTAGAGGTGGAGCTAGCATTCATAATCGCACACTACGATGGTAGTGCCTCCTGCCTATTACTTTCTCTTGCTCGTTGCTTTGCCTAAAACAACAGACATTATACCTATAACCGCATTAATGTTAGTCTATAATTAATAATATATATATGATTATGATTATTTGATTTATTACCCAATTACAATTTTTCCTATGAAGATATCTTCACAAAAGGGGAAAAGCCCGTAACACGCAAGCATTCTAATCCGGGATGGTCCGTCTATGTACAGATGTAAGCCTGCCACGATGTTGCCATTGCTGCAGTAACAGCTTGGCACATTTCTTCCATGACAAATAGTGACCCCACACACAACTTGAATATCGACTAACGCTTCATCGAAGAGAATCTATTCATACTGCTGTGTTTCACAGTTGAAGTACAAGCAACACTGCTGCGTAAACAAACTCGAGAATGGACGGACAAGCTAGCTTTACAGCGAATACTAAGTGCTCATTGCTGTTATCAACATGAGGCGTGTATGGATGGACTTGTTTGTTTATAAACAACACGAGCATACCATCGTCTTCATCTGAACCGGTTTTCAGTGGTATACTGGCACACAAATCACTGCAGTTTTTCTGAAGCGCGTGTAGTTTGTTTTTGCCACGAAGATATATTTTCTATACTTCGCTGAAGTGACTAGTGCCGGATCCTGTCGTATTAGTTCAAGTCATTGTTATTTCTATTTCTGGTTCTTACATGGAAGACATGATAAAAGCAAATCCGTATTTCGGCAGTCAAACGTTGAAATGTTTGTAAATCGAAGTGACTTAACAACTTTGGTAATCAGTCCCTTGGCTTACGAACTTACAAATAAGGACAACACACACAGACCCATACCCGAGGAAGGACTCGAACTTCCGACGGTGAGCAGCGGCGCGCACCCCAGCAAGGCGCCTTTGAGCGCTCAGCCACTCCCCCGCGGCATTTCGTCAGTCTTTTTCAAAGTGAAGCTTCTGATGTGAAATGTTCAAATGTTTGTAGAGCTTATGGGACTTAACTACTTATGAACTAGCTAACACTAAGGACGGCACAAATATCCATGCCCGAGGGGGGATTCGAACCCGCGACCGTAGTGGCCGTGCAGACCGTGACTGGCGCGCCGCAGACCGCTCGGCCACCGCGGCCGGCATTCTGATATGTTCAGACTCTTTAGATGTGTGATAATTTGAAGTGTACTCTGTTACTGAGTAAGCAGTTCGATCACGAATCGAGTATGGCGTTATAAAATCATGCTATCCTAAACAAATTTGTAGTCCTTTCCGGGTTCAACTTACTTTCTTGCAATGAGATCAAATATTTATAAAACTGATCCGCCAGCCGCATTAGTTAACATTGGTGTGGTCTGCTAAATAATTTTCAATACCTTGAGAACACAAAAGAGTAATGGTTTATCGTAGTTTGGATCATAAATCGCAGACCTCGTAATATTGTTTATTATTTGTCTTTGTCTCTTCTTTGTAATTTCTTCGACGTTTCTCACCCTGTGCAGTATATCTAGAAGAATGTTTCCTATTTTAAGAGGAGAGATCGAAAATCCTTAATTTCGTTATATGTTACCTTTGGAAATAGACTGTCACGAAACATTTTCTAATAATTGTATTAATACTTCTTTTTGAAGAACACATAACTTTTCGTAAATTAGAGAAACGTTTGCCATAACAACGTCCATCTCAAACCCACATCATCAGACAATACACCCATGTCAACAACGGTCACAAAAAAGAAAAACAGATCAACCATACAGGGTTCGAATCCCGAATTTTCATTTGTCGCCGTTGAATTATTTCAGTGCCCAAATGCAGTCAAAGATCATCCTTTCGATCCTCTCCTCCTTCCTCCGCATATAAGATATTTAGAAAACGTTCTCACATTTTCACGTGTGTAACACTACAGAGGTTAATGGGATGGCGGCAAGATGGGTATCCGGGGCGGGATTGGCCGCGTGGTCTAAGACGACCTATGGAGGATCAAGTCCTCCCTTAGAAAATGGTTTGTGTGTTGCCCTTAGAGTAAGTTAGTGTAAGTAGTTTTTATGTGTAGGGACCGATGACATTAGCAGATTGGTCCCTAAGGTTTACACACATTTGGACAATTTTGAACTTACTTTCACCACCAGGAATTAAACCGGCTGCCGCCTATCCCAGCGCCACAAGGCTAAGCTTCATTAGGGCCTTGCTAACAGTGATTTTTATTGTTATTGGCAAATTGGAGAGATTTTAGCGCTGAAAGAGGTTTGAAGCTCCCGCGTAAGTTTCCATAATGTAATACTAGGAGGCATCTAATGATACAGCTATTTCCAGCCATATGATTCAGTGTGAGTTATCTACGAGGTACATAGAGAAAGTAAGTTCCGTTTGGTTATATAAGACAAACGTGTACAGATACAGAAAAAATATTTATTGTACAAAAATCTACAACTGTTAAACTAATTTTCTACATAGCTGCCGAAATTTTGTAGGCACTTGTCATAGCGTGGCACAAGTTTCTGTATGCCTTCTTCATAGAAGGTTGCCGCCTGTGTATTCATCCATGTGGTAGCATGTTCTTTCAGCTCGTCATCGTTGAAGTGTTCACAGGACAAATTTTAGGTGTAAGAAGAGGTGGTGTTTGTTTCCACGATAGTGCCCGACCTCATGTGGCGAATGTGACCAAACAACTCTTACGGGAATTTCACTGGGACGTGTTTGATCATCATCCGTACAGTAAGGGCGTCTCACCTAGCCACTTTCACCTCTTCTTACACCTAAAAATCTGTCCTTGGTGTTCAACATTTCAACGATGATGACGAGCTGAAAGAACATGCTACCACATGGCTAAATACACAGGCGGCAACCTTCTATGAAGAAGGCATACAGAAACTTGTGCCACGCTATGACAAGTGCCTACAAAATTTCGGCAGCGATGTAGAAAAATAGTTTAACAGTTGTAGATTTTTGTACAATAAATATTTTTTCTGTATCTGTACACGTTTGTTTTGTATAACAAAACGGAACTTACTTTCTGGACGTACCTCGTATAACGTAACAAAAAGGATTTTAGCGATCTTGGCTTGTTCCTTCACTAACGTCACAACCGTATCCTTCACTATCTGTACAGAACTGTGCTAGTGGTTGTGTAACCTCAAATCGAAGGGAAATTGATCGAGACATAGGATGGCGAGAATAGCTCATTCGGTGAGAGTGTTGGTGCGACGCCATCTCCGGCAGGATGGGTGGCACGCACTACGAGCGGGTGACGGGCTTTCAGCGAGGCAACTTAGTTAGGATGCAGGAAGCGGCGTCATCTCACCGCAGATTACTACCGGTATGAGAAGAGTTGCCGGAAAAGCGATGCGCGCCGGCGGGCCGCTCAAGGTAGAACAGGAAGCATAGGCTGGAAATAGAGGGTGGCGCACCACTTAAAGTGGCTACAGTCTTAAATCTGCCCTGAAGAGACAAAAAGCTGGTAGAGGCGGGCGTATGAAAACACAGGTGTCTGGCGCAGGCGTTACATCGGTTACTGCGACTACAGTCGCACTTTGTCACGATTTAAGTGAGTTTGAACTTGGTGTTAAATTCTGCGCGCGAGAGACGGGACACAGTATCTCCGAGGTAACGATTAGGTGGGGATTTTACCAAACGACCGTTTCACGAGAGCACCGTGAATATCGGGAATCCGATAAAACATCAAATTTCCGACATCGCCGCGGCCGGAAAAAGATCCTGCAAAAACGGGACAGGCGACGACTGAAGAGAATCGTTCAACTTGACAGGAATGCAGCCCTTCCTCAAAATTGCAGCGGATTTAAATACTGGGCCATCAACGAGTGTCGGCGTGCGAACCATTCAACGAAACATACACCCCGTTTACATGGGCTCTCAAAACCGGATTTCGTAAGCCGATTTCCCAATTCCGCTTTTGGTTGGTCATGTAAACACTCCAAAATCGATTCTGGAAATCCACTTCTCGAAAGCGGTTTTCCAGTTCCACAATCGATTTTCGTGCCCATGTAAACGCAAACGTTTTTGAAGCGTTCTTGGTTTGTCAGATTGTGTTTTGTTGTCAATAATTTTCGGCACATATGGACAGTGATATTTTCTAATGTGAAATAAAAGTATAAATATTTAGAGTGAACATGAATCTGTGTATTTAAATAAAGAAAAATAGCGTTTGTACTGCCTAAATCAGGAACCGAATCAGCTGTTTTTCAGCCGCTATATTAAGTGGGCTAGGAAATACGATTCAGGCTATGCCATGTAAACACGACAGCGAAAAACGGTTTACGAAAATCGGTTTTCGTCTTCCGGAAGATGTGTTGCGTGTAAACGTAGTGATAATCTACATGGACTTTCGGAGTCGGTGGCCCACTTGTATGCCCTTGCTGACTGCATGACACAAAGCATTACGCCTCGGCAGTGCCCGTCAACAGCGACAACGTACCGTTGATGACTGGAAACATTCTCTATCCAGGCTCGTTTTCAATTGGGTGCAGCGAATGGACCTGTACGGGTATGGAGACAACGTCTTGGAACCATGAGCACTGCGTGTCAGCAGGGGACTGCTCAAGGTTCTCTAAGGGTGTGGAGGGTGTGCGGCTGGAGTAATATAGGACTCCTGGTGGTCTAGATATGACTGTGACAGGAGACGCGTTTGTACGCTTCCTGACTGTTACTTTCATCCATTCTCGTCCAGCGTGTATCCCGACTGACTCGCACAACGCCAGCAGTACAGAACGACACCCCAAACATCCAGAATTGCTACAGGAACTTTCTTCTGAGATTAAACACCACCACGGAAGCCCCAAGACATGAACATTATTGATCATCTCTGGGATGCCTTGAGACTTGCTGTTCAGAAGTGATCGCCACCCCCTCGTACTCTTACGGATTCACGAACGGTCCTGCAGTATGCTTGGTGTTCCATTTTCTTTGGCTCTTCACTGTAATACCAGATGATTCTGATTTTGTTTTCCTATCATAATGTAGTTTTACCAAATTGAGAGAAAGATCTAGCTATTGACACACAATTGCACAAAAGGTTGGAACATTATAAGAGAGTCGCAAGAGCAACGTTAAGTTGACACTACATTCGATTAGCAGTTTTACAGGGGAAAACTCGGGATGTTTCATACTGCAATCTATGACCTTCAAGGTACTGTAGTTTATGGCAGGAGGAAAATACTGTTTGTAGATACCTGTGTTTGCGACGTATGAAATGACTACGCTGCAGGGCACCGTAAATACACTAACTTATCAAATGTCACGGGAATGGTGAGCCATAGGAGATGCAGGTGTGCTGTTTGCGCACCAAGCTACCCCTGTGCTAGCTATAGCTGTCTATGAGATCTTCTGAGGTGTGAATGTGCAAGTAATATGTGTAACACGCAATGTCGTCGTGAGCTGACACTGATCAAACGGGATTGGTAGTCGGTGCCTGATGGATGGAAATCTCGATTTCGGAATAGCTGCAGCAATTCAGATTCACACTTTTAACCGCGTGTAGGGTCAATCTTAAATGGTTTAATGAGGATGTCACAGTCCATAACAGACGAACTGCCGGCCGTCCAGCCATCCTAGATGACCGTGACGAGCGAGATCTCCGAGACGGATCGTCAGTAGTGACAGAGGGCAACAGTGCGACATAACACAGTTCGTTTCAACTCAGGACGAGCTAGACATGTCTCCCAGTAGACAGCTCATAGAATCATGGCTTCCATGGTGCATGGCGCCGTGTGGAGTAGACCACATGAATCGAAAGATCGCACATGCCAAGAGTGTCGGGTCCAAGGCAGTGGTGGTCTGGGTGGCATTTTCCTGGTAAGTATTGGGCCCTTAGTTGTTGTAGGAGGGACTCTGATTCGCCCGTGGTATGCTGAGCTGCTCGAGGGACGTCTCCACCCATGTTTAACCTTCCGCCACTCTGATGCTTCTGCGGTGTTTCAAGATAATAATGCGCCACCACAAGGCTCCCACGCCACCCGGGAATGGTTCCAGAAATATGCAGGGACGTCCAGAAACCGATATTGTCACTTTGGAACCCAGATTTGGACCCCATCTGGGACGTTTTCGAACGTAGGCTCCATTTTTGGTGTGAGCAGCACCAAAGAAGTACCAGGCACTGGTGGAATTATTGCTGTCCGCAAGTTGAGAGGTGGCACCCCACGATATTAAGTGCCTGGCCCATGACAAAAAATGTCGAAATGTTCTTAAACCGTAGGGACCAAATTTACAAACTACTTAAACTAACTTACGCTAAGGAAAAATCACACACCCATGTCCGAGGGGGGACTCGAACCTCAAACGAAAGAGATCGCGCAATCCATAACATGGCGCCTGAGGCCGCGCAGCCAACCTCGCCCATCCCATGACATTTGCTAAGTTAGTATCTAACAAACAAGGTGGCTTTTTGATAAGGCACTGGACTTCACGATTTAGATTTCGCGTGATTTCCTTGCATCACGTAAGGTCTTTTCGAGATTATTCATTTGAGAGGTCAGGGGTGATTAGCGTCCGTATCCTTCCCTAATTCCAAATTGCACTGTGACCTCGTCATAGACCGCGCGTGATACCGTAACCTTGCCAAGTTAGCAGAGGCAAACGCCTGCTGGTATGCCACCCGCGTAGCATTCTTTATAACCAGACATTGCTGTAGCCGGTCCTTATCCGTTAAGTAATCTTACAGATCTGTCGAACTTGACCATTTTCTTTAATATAAAAAAGTAAATATAATTAGAAATGTGAAATGAAACTAATAGTAAATTAACTACTGCAGTCTGTTAAACATGACATCATGTTTGAAAGGATAGGCCTTCTTATTCGTGCTAATACTAAAAGGAAAATATTACAGAGTTAGCATCTCGCATTACAGGACGCATGAAACATGTATCGCACCACCGACTGACGTTCTCACCGGGAGATGTCTTCGTAGTGGAAACAATTCCACACGCTGCTTGTCTTCTGCTATCTCTGGAGTCCCATATGCCCCTTTCTTCAAATGGCATCAGGGACAGGTGTGCTCAAACGTATTTTCATACCTGTAAATTCACGAGTCGCTTCCCTTAGGTTTTTATGTCTCTAGGGAAACGCCGCTTACACCAGACCAATTTTACATCTTGCTACCTCAAGCTTTCATTTTATACTTAATTTAAACAAAATATGTTATTTAATAATCTAAATGTTATACTTTTTCAGCATATGGTAATTCACTTTTAAGATATAAGTTACTTAAAGACGTATAGTTTAAAAGCTAGGTGTATCTAAAAGAGCTGAAACAAAAAACCGGTTGCTTGATTTGTACCGTCAGTTGCTTAAATTGGACCTGACAGTAAAGCTGTGAGTAAAACGTTGCATTTCACCATAATTACTAGACATACATGTTTTTGGAGTATTCTATACCAGTGCGGTATCTTTATTAGTAAAGCTCTTAGTTTGTGACGGATTCAACTAGCTACCTGCCTTTTTAGCGAAGACTTTTTTCGCATTTTTCCAACTTTCAGAAATCCAAATTCGTCTACGTTGAAAGTAGTGTTAGCATTAATTCCATTCTCATCGATAGTTTTCTTAAAGAGATCGAAGAATAGATTAACACTCTCTGTTAAACCCCTCTCACTTAAGCCCTCTAGCTGTGGCCACTGTGTATTTCGACTCATAAATGAATATTATTATTATTTTTCGTATTCACGGAATGAATGACATTAACTGCGAATAGATAAAACTGAAAATGTGTACCCAGCCGGGACTCGAACCCGGGTCTCATGCTATCTATGCAGTTGCGCTGACCTCTACACCACTGGGGACACAGCGATCACCACACCTACACGGAATTACTCAAGTACGCCGCCCATCAGATACAAATTCTCAACTTTACCCTGCCCACTAGAACTCAAACTCGAAGTTATAGTAAAATAATTCCCGTAAGAGTACGGGCCTAGGAGTGCCTCCGCACTGAAGAAAGGATCATTGCCCGTCATCGGCAATATATATCTATTCTTACTTTTGTCTCGTCATATTCTTCTCTGCCTTGAGTCAATATGGAGAATCATATTTCCCTTCTACAACTAATTCTAGTTTTCGAACATATTTGAGATAAATTTTAAGAACTTCTCTTTAAATAAGATGTCACGTCCTACAAACTTTTTCCATTTCAATCTACTGCTTGATTTCTTAATGACTTAATTTCAATTGAGGATGTGATACTCTTCTTCTTACCATTTCCCACACAATCCATTTTTTGGCATCTTGTGAACTCTAAAACATTAAGCTTACCAATTACTTACTGTAAACATTTACTTAAAATGAACTCTTTTGAGTGTATGCTAAATTGGACTTGTTGAAATTAAGAGAAACCAAATTAGGCAACTGAAAGCCATATAAAAAATATAATGCTACAGGAATACACAAAATTTACCTTTAATTTTGCGATGTATAATTATTAACTGATGAAATGCACTTACGAACTATGATGAATATCATTTATTCACTTACTCGTACTTTATACAGAAGCTTATGGTTAGTGGCACAACATATGTAACAAAAACAACGAGCATCCTAACAATGACAACTATTCTTGCTTCAGTCGCTACGGTCGACTGAACTATGGGTCATGTGACCTAGCCCAAATATCTCACCAGTAGGGCTAACGTGGAGGTTTACGTTGTTAACACGTAGATAAAATGGATCGCTGCTAATTTTTCAGAACATTCGCGGAAGATAGGAAGTGCACTCGAGACCTTAATATGACTTGCATGTCTTCCCCCGTCCTTGTTTCGCTATTACGATGTTGTTGGCAATTTTGTACAGCTGCCAACTATCTGGCGTTCAGCAACGCACGGGGCAACCGAGCAGGTTCTGCACGTAACCGAGTAATGGCCTACATTAAATGTCAGCAGATATCTGCTCTCATCGTCGCCCTTAACGTCTGCGAGGGTATACTCTGGCCTTCGCCACAAGTACACCAATCTGCTACGTCAATAAGGAGGAAGTTGCACAAGCAAAATAAGGCTCTTGCTACGAACAATCTATTAAACGAAGTATTCTATACACTCTGAGAGCGTGAAGAAAAACGTTTATCTATCCATAAGTTTTTTTATTTGCTTAGGAGAGTTCGTTTTTTCACTTAACTGGTATGCGCTGAGTACTGTTGTGTACGGCTTGAGGCACGCGTTCCAAACTCGAGGGATGACAATACCCACAAAGAGGTTCATGTCTCGTTAAGCATTTCGCATTTTCCGACACCTGAAGATTCACTGTAATGCAATCTGCGTAAAAGTTGGGTTTAACGCTCCGTTGACGATGACGTCATATACGGGAAAGGAAATGAGCCACGCGTTTTCAAAGGAACCATTCCAGCTTCAATCTTAGGCAACCTAGGAAAATTACAGAAAATCGAAATGTGGATTGCCAATAGTATACTTGACCCGTTGGCCAATCTCTTGCCGCAACCCTTTCTAGCTCAGATACAGAGTGGGAAAAATTAAGCAATGCCGCAATAATCACAATTAGAAATTTTTTGAATCTTTCCTACGTATTCATTACAGTATTGTTTATGACTAGTGAACAGCTTTTCTTGCTACGACATACATTCATAAAACGTACTCCAATTTCTTGGCGCTTCACATATGAATAAAAGCTCCAACTTTCGACGATTATGATCACAGTATTTATTATTAATTCTCCCGGGACTGTTTTTATCTTTTTTCTTAATTGTAATTTGAATTTCCTAAGAAGGGTTGACGTGGACAAAAACCATCCTTCAGCCGAAAAATATATCGGATAATAAATGAAATTTAAAAATTTTGTGTTGATTAAAACGTTTTGGTCTAATACAAAATATAGTTAAATTATAATCATTGAAGATAATGTAAGTCATGCTGTGCTACAATGGAGAAGCTGGTCGTGCATGAAACTGATCATAGTTGTGACAGAGGTAGAATTATCATGCCACAATGGGTTCCAGAGAGATAACAGATTATGAATAAACTCAGTGAAGTGAGGAAAGAGGAGGGAAGAAAATGGGATGTTGGTGTGAGAGTTATATTTCGGGATGGGTTTCATCGTTGTGTAGCAGGAGTTTGTTGACGTTCCAGCAGGAGATGTCACAGAATATTTTGTGGTGGCCTTAAGTATCCCATATACCATTTCTGACAAGCCGACCTTCGTCATCATTATATCAGACTAGCATAGATGCTGTTAACATTAGGTGGCGCCACCACGTGTTGGGGGTGCAAACAATTCGTCTAATTTTTCCGTTTTTTCTCAGTATCGAGAAATCGCTTCCACGCACCGCTAAAATTATATCCACTCTCCCGATCTTTGTTGTTCGTATTCAAATTCAAACGTTTGTAAACTAAAGGGACCAAACTACAAAGTTTATCGGTCTTCAGACTTACAGAATAGTTAAAATAACTTACGCTTATGACATCGCTCACCCCCTTGCCCGAGAGATAACTCGAACCTCCGGCGGAAACAGCCGCGCAATTTGTGACATGGAGCGTCCATTCCCGTGTGCCTTTATGTTCTACATTGGAATTTATATAACCACTTAAATAACATAATTCTAGTATGCACAAATCTGGGACAAGACTTTGGTTTCATTCGAAAATATTTTTTGTTTCTGAGTTTGCGCTTTCAAGTTCCGGTACTGATAGACGGCCCAATGTAGTTGCTCCCCCAATCATGCAGAGTTGTATAAACCCGAGAGTGTCCTTATTCAGGCGCAGAATCTCCTTTATCGTTATGTGGTCTGTATGAAGCCAGCACGGCAGTCAGTTGCTTCTGACAAAGACGTTGGCGGTAACTGTTGAAAGCTTAAGGTTTTACCCTAATCCGCGAATATTTTATAACAGTATTACTTTTCGATGTGTTTTCATTTAATGCGATACGTAACGTATAAAAAGAAGAGCTGTCGGTGAAACAATAAAAATAACAACATTGGTAAATGTCTCCCAAGAAAAGGAAACAGACAATTCGCAAAAGCCTGTTCAAAGTATACAACGTGAATTTAACGTCATTCATTATGAAACTTTCTAAAACCTAATGACCAAATATTTATAACGAACACCTGGCTATCCAATTTAAGACATCCCAAACTTTTATATATTGATATACGAGACGATTCTTTCAACTAGCTCGAATTTTCTGTTCCATCCTTGCCCAATTCGTCTCTAAAGACCTTACGGTTGAGGGACAATAAATATCTAACATGTCTTTCAACCATACACTAAAAAAATTGAGTTTAGTTCTTTTCAGATTTCATTAGAGCGACTTTAGCACTTAGCTTACTGTACTCCACCAGATAACATTTGCACTGAAGTACAAATAAATAGGCTTCTGCGGCTGTAGGCTTCTGTAGATCTCATCTTAATTTCTGCAGGGTCTGCTGCCACGTCATCTTATAACTACTTAAAATACTGCATTAAATCCGAAACGTCGGATATTGTAGTATATCAGTTATTTGATAAGATGACGTAGTAGTATATACAGAAGGCTAGTGACAAGGTTTTACTGAGGCTTATCAGAAAAGACACACCATTACAATTGTCCACTATGTTTACTCTTTGGGTTATCGATTCCAAACTTTACGTGGTGGTCATGACTTTCTATTTAAATAAGACAACTATTCGGACGTACGTTGGAATCCCGTGAACGCAACATCTATTTTAACCTATTTTAAATTTCAATGTAATCTTGTTTTAACAGTGGACAAAGTATAGATTTTATGTCATTTGCTTCATGCAGTGCATTGTTACGGTTGTAATAAGGCATATGGTTTGAAAATCGACGAACAAGTCCGAAACTAGTTACCAGCTTCCAAATAGTGCAACTGTGACGAAACAAGAAAAATAAATGTTTTTCAAAATACTTTTGGGTTTGTGCCTGCATTGTGAATGCATAAAATTGTCCGACATTTAAGTCAAGGCTGCAAGCGACCTTCCTCAGGGTCTGGTGCTGACTCTCAGCAGGAAATCAAGAATAGTAAAGTATTACAACAGCAAATATAATTCATAGTGTGACAAAGATAATGATTCCCTATTGCACATACAATACACAGCTGACATACACTGTGGGGAAAACTACACCAATGATCAAAGATTTAGGGAAATCACGGAAAACCTAAATCTGGATGGCCGGAGATGGATTTGAACCACCGACCCCCCATTGTAAGTACATTGTGTTACTAAAGCGCCACCTCGCTCGGTGGAGATGGAGGAAGATTTAGTGTTATGCAAAAGTACAGCCATAGTGGTGGACGTATCCGATATGATACTGCAGTTATGAAATGAAGTTAGGTTGTTAATATGCGATGAGAGGTATTGGGGACACCAGTGACGAAGAAACCGATGAGGTAAACAGGTCGTGCGAATGTCACAGTAGCTATTCGGTCATAATGAACGCGGCACAGATATGATCAAAGAGCCGAATGTTGAACGCACGCCTTGTGTCAGCTTTTATCGAAAGCGCAAGTCGTCTCGAGTTCTTACTATTAGTGCCGTGTTGAGCGACATCACGGTAGTAAAGATTTGCAGATCAGAGTACATTCTGTTCATAAATTTTGTATTCTACATCTATGAATTTTTTAAATGAAAACAGACATCCTGTACTTCAGAAGGAAGGAAGGAAGAACGCTCCACTCGTGATGAGGTTGTCAAGACGGTTTGTTCTGCTGTTCCGTCTTGATGAATGTATTTATAAAATCGTTCATCCAGAGTGATTTAATCCACACGTAGATTTAACAGTTTCTTGGAATACCGGTTAGCAATGACAGTGTTTTGGGGTTTTTATTTGCAAGGCGTACGTAGGCACATGTTAACATAAATATCCCACAACTTTGCTAAAATGTGAATTTTTTTCCAATAAATGAATGCTTAAATTTTGGCGCTGGATAAATACAATGGTTTCATACGGATAAAGTTGGAGTCCAGACAGCGGACAGATAATTTCTACATTCTTTGACTGTACGCGGTAATCTCTCACAAGGAAAATACTTGGGCTCGAACAAACATATCTGTATGAACGTTTGCTTACAGGATCTCTACGTACACCTCAGTGTGTTGGTGGGTGTCGATTTTATGCAAAACTTTGCAATCAAACTGTAGATAGCACTGTAGATGTAATTGTATACGTCATGCGTAAAGCAGATATCTTAACTATAACTTATGTAATAAACATCATACATGTTCTCTAGCGTATTGTCATCAAAAGCCGTGATGATAGTTGCAACTTTAACCTTCTTCTCGGGAGACTGTTGGTATTCACTGCCACTGCTTCCATCGCCTCCTCCCGCACTTACCGTAGCATACCGCTTGCAATGAGTTGTTCGTCGTTATCATCCCTATTATCATTATGTGTTAGTGTTACAACAGTATCTAACTTATGCTCATATTTCTGTACCATAACAGATACGAGAAAGCATGCGAATGATTCATCTTCTACACTAATACCATCTTCACGAAGAAGGGTTCTTCGTAACTTCATCTGAACCAATCGCAATACATTAGCAGGATTGACTGCCAATCGCCGCCCCATCTGACGCTTCACCACACAAATAACGTCACAAAACGCGACTTCGGAGGCACACTGCACCGTACCTACTAGCGAACCGACAGGTCAAAGTGCAATGTGGCATGGCACACGCAGAAGCCTCTAACGGACGACTGCAGAGTTTTGCAGATGCGGGAGTATCACTTGTGCAATAAGGGACCTTTACATTATCTCTCATACGATTTTGGTGTATATGTTTGTTCGAGCCCAAGTACTTTCCTTGTCAGTCTGGTTGTAAACAAGTCTTGTAGCACGCTATCAAGTTGAGGACTCAGTTCGACGTATAGTAGCACTGATTCGTGGTACACTGTGCTGACTTGATGAAAGCATACTGACGACTCGATGCACTGCCCTGCAGGCCGTATGCACCAGCTGTTTAACGGGCTGAAAAAGGCTTCATCTGAAAAATGAAATACTGGGACTGCAGAAGATATGTCTGAATGTCACTTACATACCACCGGCGGAACGCCAAAGCTCGCCTGGACGCTCTTCCTCGTGCTCAACAGTAAATTTGTAAGGGTATGGATGCAGGTCATTGTGATACTCCCATATCATAATTTCTTAAATAGCACTTACACATGTAAAAATTGATGAGATTTCGTCGTTGTAGGCTTATTATACCAGAGCTTTCCCAGTTGGGTGTTGCGACGCACTGGGTGTCGAAATAATACTGAGTTCGAAATATAAAATATATAAAATAAAATATTTAAAATGCTGGTGGAGAAAAATACAAAACAGCCTTCTCTTAGTTTAGTGAGTATTGTAATGAGAAGTGAATCGCAATAGTAATATTTCTTTCAAGTATCACTTGCTACAATATAATCTCTTTTAATTATCATCAATGACAGGGTGTTGCATAAAACTGTATGAATGACTGGAGTGTCACCTTTATGGAGAGTTTGGAAAGCTCCGTTGTACAATCTAGCACCATTTCCTCGTGGTCGAATTCTATAAGGATAGTGGCGTTTTTCAGCGTTAAAGAGCTGTCTGCGCGAAAATTGTGCCAGTAAGTTAGGTATTTCTTGACTTTGATGGAGGTTTTTGACAAACACTCCCGGTCTTAAACTCTTGCACAAACACTTCTGCGCACGTTAAGGGTTGTTTGGGGTGTTTGGTTGGGATAGGGGGACTAAACTACTGAGGTTATCAGTCCCCCGGTGTGGAGGGGAAGGAGTAAGGATAGGAAAGGAGGGGAGAGGATGTAAAGAAGGAAGGAAGACTGCATTAGCTCGGGGACCCGTGCTCGCCACGCACGTACTCACGAAAGTACAGTCAGCCCCCTGGAGGGGGGGGGGGCACGTTTACCATTGTGCTTTTCGTACATAACACTCGACAATGAACGTGTTCTGTTTAATCGTGTGTACCATTTGTTTTGTTAGAAGAAATGAATTTGAAATTTCGAATATCAATCAGTATCAGCAGTACAATTTACTGATGACTGAAATTTTTTTGCGGACCAGGATTAGAACGCGGACTTCCTGCCTTTCGCGAGTGGTCACGTTAACTGTTACCACATACGTGCGCGCCTCCGGCAAACTTGCATGTGCCAAACATTGTATATACCCATGAGAGCAGTGAGCCGCGGTGGAGTAGCCGAGCGGTCTACAGCACCTCGCTGCGGAGCGCGCGATTGCTCGCCGTGGAGGTTCGTGTCCTCCCTGGGGCATGGGTGTGTGTGTTTGTCCGTAGGTTAGTTTACCTAGATTTATTTAGTTTGTAAGCTACGGACTGATGACCACGTAGTTTGGTCCGATAGATTTACAGACATTTGAACATTGGAGTGCAGTGACATGCAAGCATGCCTAAAGGACTTTTACTTTGGTTACATTGTCAACCACATACGCTGCACATCGTATTTCAGCCAAAGCAAGGCATGCGACATTTTTAATAAACGACTCTCGCTGTCCGGGAATTACATCATGGAATGTCCGAGCACTTACGTGTATCAAACAAAGTGTGGCACGTGGAAATTGGGTCGGTCCGGAAAGCGTTAACTGACAGCGTAATGGTTAACGCGATCGCTCGGGGATAGTAGGAAATCTGCATTAGAATCCCATTCCGACACAAACTTTTTTACGTCACCATTAAGTTTCACAGCTGATGCTGACTCATAGTTGCAGTTGCGAGTACAGCATGTATGACGGAAAGACATTTGCATTGTTTACATTGATAACACGGACACTGTTTGTTACAAGCTAGAAACTCGTTCTCTTAAACGTAATGGCTTAGCGAATGTCTTGGAATAAAGCAAGCACATGCTCAGCCGTGTGACAGGGAGCGACTGCTACATCCAAAATACCGTTTCCAGCTTTCTCTGTGACAGTTTTCCCGTTTGTTAACAACGGTCAGATCTCCGTCCTGACTAGCTTTCTTTCGACCATCATATACAAATATAAGTATAGAAGACACATGCCGATAATTCCCTGTGTATAAGCGTTGAAGACTTAAGGCGATGTGTAGAGAAGGCGGCGCTTGTGAGCATTAATCAACAGCAGGGGCGGCGACATTCCATCGATTGTACTTGTGGAGGGAAGGGCGTCAGGGGCCAACGAGACGGTTGTCCGCCGGGACATGTCGTCCAGGGGAGTCCACACCACTCTACGTTCTGACAGCGTTTCTCCGCACCACATTTGTCTCCTCTGCAATTACAGATCGGACACATCGCGTCCCGAGGAAATGCTACTGGTTTCTACTTTGTAACGTACATTTTTAACACGTGAGCTTTTCCCCACACGTTTCCTCGTCTTTTCGTACGACAAGGTAAAACTCGTGGGATAACGACATGCACATATACAGCTGGTAATAGTATCTCTTATACCTAATATATAAAAATGAATATTTGTATCCAGAATGAAACTTTCACTCTGCAGCAGAGTACGCACTGATATGAAACTTCCTGGCAGATTAAAATTGTGTCCTGGAACCGGGACTCGAACCTGTGACCTCCGCTGCAGAGTGAAAGTTTCATTCTGGATTCATCCCTTAGGCTGTGGCTAACTCATGTCTCCACCATACCCTTTCTTCCAGGAGTGCTAGTCTTGCAAGGTTCGCAGGAGAACTGTGAAGTTTGGAAAGTAGGAGGCGCGGTACTGGCAGAAGTAAGGTTGTGGGGACGGACAGTGAGTCGTGTCGGGATAGCTCGGCGGAAGAGCGCTTGCCCACGACAGGCAACGGTCCCAGGTTCGAGTCCCGGTTCCAGCACACAATTTTAATCTGCCAGGAAGTTTCGAATATTTGTATTTATGTTCGTATTTTATGCGCTGCCGTACCGCTCATCCGACTGCAATGAAACTTTGCACACATGATCACTGTTTAAGTACAAATTTAATCTTCTTTCTTTTCCTTTAGCTTTCTTTTTAATTGTTGGACGAAGTTTTTCTGCGTATTTTTTGGAGCGAAATACATCTTATTGTTACAGACAGTAAAATATATGTTGCATAACGAGTGTTTCCGCATTTCAGGTAAGACTCAAAAGAGACTTGTGCTCATTAAGAAAGGACCCACTGTGTAGACAGTTTGTAAAAAAGTAGATTTAAAAAAAAATCAGAATTACTTATTGTATCATGTTTTTTTAACTATCGATTGGTTCCTGAAGACAGTTTTCAGAATTTGCGCTTATTTATCATTAACGTACTATATTATAAAACAATGTATGATTTTTTTTAAATTCAAATCAAATCAAATGTTCAAATGTTTGTACAGCTTATGGACTTAACTACGGGGTCATCAGTCCCTAAACTTACAAACTACCTATGAACTTGCTAATATTAAGGACGGCACAAATATCCATGCCCAAGAGGGGATTCGAACCCCCGACCGTATTGGCCGTGCAGAACGTGCCTGACGCGCCGCAGACCGCTCGGCCACCGCGGTCGGCTTTCTTAAAAATCATAATTAATGTTACAAAGGAACTCCGTAATTTTAAAAAATATGTTCAAATGTTTGTTAAGCTTATGGGACTTAACTACTGAGTCATAAGTCCCTAAACTTACAAACTACTTATTTACTACCTTCTACTAAGGATGGCACAAATATCCATGACCCAGGGGGGATTCGAACTCCCGACCGTAGTGGCCGGGCAGACCGTGACTGGAGCGTCTCAGTCCCATCGGCCACCGCAGCGGGCCCCGTAATTTTAACATTAAATAAATGTCACTGAGGCATACGTTTTTTAATTACTAACCCCTAGTTACTTTAGGGTACAAGTACTTCCTCCTGCGTCGGAGATCCTTTGAGCAAATCTTTGCGACCGCCCTTGGGGTCGCGACCCACAGGTTAAAAACACTGCTGTAAAGCACTGCAGCGAAGCGATGGTACACGCTGCGACCCAGGGAACAAGGTCAGTGTGAGAACTCGTGTCATTGCAACATGGAGCGCAAAATGAAGCAACGCGTTGACATCAACTTTTGTTTCAAATCAAGCCAAACGGCGACGGAGACCCATGGGATGTTAGTGCAAGTGTATGGTGATGAAGCAGTGAGTAAAAAGTGTGCGTTTGAGTGGTTTAAACGCTTTAGAGGTGGAAAGAAAGGTGTCGAGGTCGAGTCATGTTCGGATCTACCGTCCACAATCACAGTCCCAGACAGCATCGAGCGAGTGCGACGGATGCTTGCGGATGATCGGAGGTTGTCTTTGAGAATGATAGCAGACGACTTGAAGATCAGCAATGGTTGTTGAGATCCAACAACGCGTGAGTACAGTGCTTCGAGCGATTCCACAAGAAGCTTCAAATGTTCAAATGTTTGTATAGCTTATGGGACTTAACTACGTGGTCATCAGTCCCTAAACTTACAAACTACTTATGAACTAGCTAACACTAAGGACGGCACAAATGTCTATGCACGAGGGGGGATTCGAATCCCCGACCGCAGTGGTCGTGCAGACCGTGACTGGCGCGCCGCAGTCCCCTCGGCCACCGCGGCCGGCTTCACAAGAAGCGTTTGCTAACAGTTTCCAACAGCGGTACAACCGGTATCAAAAGTACATTGTACCCAATGCCAATTACTTTGAAGGACAGTAAAGGTATTTTGTTTGTAACTCTTGTTTCCTATATTTCCTGAGACCAATCACCGAACATTTCAGATGCACGTTGTGTGGCCACACAACAGGAATTGACAGACTCTTAGAGCTACACTCATAGCACAATCCATTTCGAAAATCGTCAGGGAATTCAAAATCCCGAAATTCACAATGTCAAGAGTGTGTTGAGGATTCCACCAGGGGAACGCAGTGGCCGATGACCTGCACTTAATGACGGAGAGCAGCAGAGTCGTCAGTGCTGACAGACAAGCAACACGGCATGAAATATCCGCAAAAATCAGTGTGGGTCGTTCGACGAACGTTTACCTTGGTACAGGGCGGCGGCGCAATTTGGCGTTGAACAGCTACGTCAGCACTCCTGTGCCTTTGCTAACCGCAAGACACCGCCAGCAGCAACTATCCTGGGCTCGTGGCCATGTCGATTGGACTTTAGACCAGAAAACTGTGGCATGGTTGTATGAGTCCAGATTTCAGTTGGTAACAGCTGATTGTAGGATTTGAGTGTGACGCATATTCCACGAAGCCACTGATCCAAGTTGCCAACAAGGCACTGTGAAAGCTGGTAGTAGCTCGATAACGGTGTGGGTAGTTTTATTTATTATATGGAATGACTGGGTCTTCTGGTCCATCATTGACTGGAAATGTTAATGTTCGGCTACTTGGTGATCATATGCATCACGGATATGGTGTTCATAAATGGCTATTGGGATTTTTACAGATGGCAATGCACCGCGTCACCAGCCATAATTGTTAAAGGACATTTTGGATGATTTCGGAGAATTATTTTGCCTCCCAGATCATCCGACTCGAATACCGTCGAGCATTTATGGGTCATAATCGATAAAAAATGGTGCACCGGCAACACTTTTAGCATTATGGACGGCTGTAGAGGCACCACGGCTCAATTTTCCTGCAGGACTTCCAACGCCTTGTTGGTCCACGCCACGTCTAGCTTCGGCACGTGGCCACATGAAAGGACATCCGACACCATATTACCAGGCATCCCTTTACTTTTGTCAACTCCGTACATTATATTCCTTCTAAGTCTTTATCATGTTTATTTAACATCGTCGTTTTCCCCAGAGACACGCGTGCGTCAGCGTTATTGACAACTCCAATACAGGCTTCTGGAGGTTGTAGAGGAGACTTAAAGTTTTGATAAGTAATCCGTGTTCGTAACTGTACCTTGTGACTGTGTAATAAGTTACGAGAAGAATGTAAGATTTTTTTTTTAAACAAAGTTACATGTAAAACTTTATTGGCAACAGGTACGACAATATTTGAGCTGTCATTCGACATGGTCACCAAAAGCTCTAAGACAGTTATCCTATCGTGGAATCAACTTTTGTACTCCTGTGTGGTAAAATTCTGCCGCCTGTGAATGGATCCAAAGTTCGACACTTGTCTTCAGCTCCTCATCGCTGTCAAAGCGATGGAATTTCTTGAGGTGCAAGAAAAGATGAAAATCGCTGGGGGCAAGATCAGGACCGTATGTTGGACGATCACGGAGCCTCCAAACGAATTTCTGCGAAACAGTTGCTGTGGGCCAAGCCTGATGGCACGAGCGATGTCACGGGTCTGCATAACACTTGTAGTAAGCATTCCAAGCCTCTTGTTTTGGAGGGGACATCCTCCAGCCAGCATTTTGAAGGCAACCTAGAGCTGAAGACGACTGTCACACGCTGATTACATTCACAGGCGACAGACTTCTACGACACAGGAATACAAAAGTTGATAGCACGATTTGACAGTAGTCTCAATTCTTTTGGTAACTATTTCGTAAAATAGCGCAAACATTATTACCTATTGCCAATAAAGCTTTTCATTTAATTATATTGTCTATGTTTTAAAAAAAATAGGAAAAATTACTTTCTGGTGGCACCTCAAATAAGATCGGATCAGTTTCAAATCTTCACACACACACACACACACACACACACACACACACACACACACACACAAAGAGGCAGTAAGCTCTGAGCTGTGTTCCCTACAGGAGATGCCCTACGTGGCATATTGGTGTTTGTTGTATGAGGTGTATTTGCGACTCGTGCTTACATGATTCAAAAACCCTGAATCACTACATTATTCAAAAACCCTGAATCACTATAGTCAGACCTCCTGGCTGTGAACGTTTGAGTTACTTGTCGATATTGTTGTTGGGCAAAGATACAGGCCGGCCGCGGTGGCCGAGGTGACTGAGGCGCTCCAGTCACGGTCAGCACGGCCACTACGGTCGGGGGTTCGAATCCCCCCTCGGGCATGGATATTTGTGCCGTCCTAGTTCGTAAGTAGTTCATAAGTAGTTTGTAAGTTTAGGGGCTGATGACCCCGTAGTTAAGTCCCATAAGCTTAACAAACATTTGAACATTTGAACAAAGATACAGTATGGTGGACTGAGTGATCCAGATAACGTTCTCCATGTGTGCTCTACCATCACGTAATGTACTGTAAAGCGAGAAATTTCAAAGTCGTCTGAACTCCAAACTCTCTTTATTTTCAAACTGTTCTTTCCGTACATGAATTCCGTATCATACTCGATCCAAGTGCGCCTCGGTTGCACAGTGGTAAAGTGCCAGACTACAAATCCAAAGGTTGCGGGTTCGATCCCCGCCAGGTCCTAGGATTTTTATCTGTCACTTTACACTTCTTTCACATCTGGCAGTATTGCTCATGTGAAAAATACCGAGTAGCACCGTGGTTCGGAACCCAGGTTAAACTGTAGGTCCCCCTATAACTGGCTGGGTAAGTCAGTTCGAAGGTCGGAGGAAGGCAACGGCATACCACCTCCAAACAGGGCCATACCTAGTGAAGCACTGTGGTGTTCAAACCAATCTTCGGATTGTTGACTGCTTTACCTTACACTAAGTCCCCACTACAACCCCTAGAAGTCTGTAAGAAGTATTGTGAAAATCCTCAATAGGCGGAAATGAAAAGCATTTGATTTACAAACATGCTGCAGATGTGATACAGATCGCCAAGAGGTGACTGTTAAAAATGTAATTTATTTTGAACACTGACAAGAAGAGCAGCTAATCAAATGTATGGACTATGTTACAGCTTTTAATATGATTGATTCTATTCGTTCGAGAGCAAAGATTTGGAATTGAAGACAGAAAGCAGACCCTCATTATCATTTTAATGACTTCCTACATTTTAACAAGGAGGTTAATGCGATGCTGGTCTAAAAGGAGCTTTAGAGTGGATTCTTACTAATGACGATGACATGTCCTCATATCATTATGAAGTGGGAATCCGGGAGACACAAAGAAAGTTACTGATATTTTCACTTTCGGAAATTTACTTGAAAATTGCTTAGAAATAGCGCAGGCACAGCAATATCGGTCTCCATCAAAGTTTCCGTTTATGCGGGACGTTGTTTTGTGACGAGTCGTTACAAAAAGTCTTAGAAAGATGTATCTTTCTCTTCTCGAGAGTACCAGTATTGGAAATGTTCTTCTTATGCAGCAAAAACAGACAAGATATCTCTCCCAAGTTTCGATATTTTTCGCGCAGTCTTTCTCTCAGATCAGGAGACACATCCAGCGAGACAAGTCCATTGCGAACTTTTGTTTTCCTACATTTCTGAAGTATATTTTCTCCTCCGGCTTATTGAGAAAGAGCTAAGAAATAGTGACTTAGACTTGTCTTACTATATATGTTCCGGCTATACGTACTTCAAATGGTCAAATGTTTGTTAAGCTTAAGGGACTTAACTGCGGGGTCATCAGTCCCTAAACTTACAAACTACTTATGAACTACCTTATACTAAAGACGACACAAACATCCATGCCCGAGAGGGTATTCGAACCCCCGACCGTAGCGGCCGTGCAGACTGTGACTGGCGCGTCGCAGACCGTTCGGCCACTGCGGCCGGCTATACGTACTTAGTATTAACTAATTTAATAGATTGCCATATAGAATAATATTTCGGCCGTAGTATTTAACATCGTAAACGGATAACTGCACTGCTGTTATTACCGTTAATGAATTATCAGAATAATAAAAACACGTGTACGAGCGCGGTTATATGGGTGTGGGACAATATTTATACTTGTCGTGCAACTGACCTCCAGGGGGAATACTTAAGCCTCACTTGTCCTTCTCATTATCAAGCAGTAGTTAAATTCGCTAGCGATTTTTCTTGTTTTAACCGTAGAGAAATTAGGCAGGAAAATGATCAACTCTGGCTGGTGTGTCAAGAAAGTGTTGCAGTTGATCCATAGACCTGTCAAACGACGCATTACTAGGTATTGTATATAGTACACACCTCATGTTTTAAGACTGCATCGTTGGGCCGTATAACTGGATAATGTGATTTTAGGTATGTAGCAGAGCTGAAGATTCCATACTGAGTACCATATTCCAACGACTGACGTGTTCATCTTCCTTAGGTGCGCCGAACAAAGATTCATACAGATTGTTCGCAAAGTGGTAGTGTCTGTCTGTCTGGGATCACGATCACAAACCGTTTATCAATCATGCAGAGAAAATTGTAGAAATCATATATTACTGTTTACTGCTTTTTGTACACAGCCACGGTCTCAAAATTTTAGTTTTAGAACAATAGTATAACTGTTTTCTGACTTACGTTGATTTACGTTTCTTGACGTTTGAAATATATGTCATTGTTAACGGATCATGGTGGTAAACGGATTTCGGATGTCGTCAACAGACACGCAAGTTTAAATATTGCAGTTCGCTTCCGAATGCGATCGTAGCAGTGGATTGTTCTGGGTGCTGGCGGATGACGTTATTTGCGCCGCGACGGAATTTTGTAACAATACTCCCCACTGTCAAGTGCTCACCATTCCCTCAAGGTATTACTTTTCACTGATGATTTATGGCGACGCCTCTTATATTTCAGCATCAGTTCGGACAATTTCAGCCTCAATGCAGCTGAGAAACTGTCAAATTTTGATACATTTGCTCCACATAATTGCTGTGCAATAACTTGCTCTCGCCGCAGTGCCGCGGCGGAGTGGCCGAGCGCATTGAGGCGCTACGCTCCGATGCGCGAGGCTGCTCCCCTTCGGGATTCGAATCCTTCCTCGAGCATGGATGTTTGTGTTGTCTTTAGTATAAGGCAGTTTATAAGTAGTTAAGTCCCATAAGCTTAATAAACATTTCACCGCAGGTCACAGAAGTCTCCCATTCTTCCTTCACCTACGCCTGGCCATTTGCACGGGAAAATTAACAGCTGCACCGCTGAGCGTATTGGCACTGAAGACTATTTCATTTCGCTGCAGTAATAGACGATCGCCGAAGCGCAAGATTTAGCACTATTATCACCAAGAAAATATACTGTCACGTAACACAGCGTGTCATTATTGAAATACATGTCGTCTGCAATCAATGTTTTATTTATGTTTCAACTAAGAATGAAGTAAGGGATATTAGGGTTTATCGACCATTCGACTTCGGGGTAATTGGCTACGGAGCATAAGCCTGGATTGATATTTACTAAGGACGGGGAAGGAAATTGGCCGTGCCCTTTGAAAAGAAACTTCACGATAGCTCAGTGTTTTCATTCAACATAGCGGATAATTAACCCAAAGTCACCATTTGATTTATTAAAGAAACAGGCATCTGAGGTACTGAAATGTTTCAGATATATTATATACTAACAAGACAGAGATTTAGGGACTAGGTTTTAAGCTGTTAGCCGTCCGCAGTGGCCGAGCTGTCTGCTGCGCACCAGTCACGGTCTGCACGGCCGCTGCGGTCTGGGGTTAGAATCCTCCCTGGGGAATGGGTGTTTGTTGTCCTTAGCGTAAGTTTGTTTAAGTTAATTAAGTAATTAGTGTGTAACTCTAGCGACTGATGACCACGAAGTTTGGTCGTATAAGACCTCACACAAATTTGAACATTTTTTTAAAAGCTGTTAGATATTTCTAGGGTCATATGTAGGCTCTGAGCATTATTTGTTGATTCCGTGCTGTGTTCCGTCCAGACTTGTTATCAACAGTGAAACAGATCTTTTCTATTTTTTTTTTTTTTTTTTTTTTTTGTGGTGCCGAAACACACTATCCATGTATATGTGCCACCACAAATGTCATCTGTTGGAACTCCTGTAGCGCGAGCCACAGAGGACTAGCAAACCGCACCACATCGGAGAAAACCACGTGCGGCTGTTTTTCCACCTCCCTCCCCGCTACATACCGCCTCTTTCCCCTTCCAGCATCCCCTCGCCGCCGTAACCCCGCCCCTCCACTTCTCCTCCGTCACTTCCCCTCCCTTCCGCCCTCTATGAAGAGATGCATGTATTTGCCAACTTTCATAGAGACCAGTCAAACGCTGTCGAAGTCTGTTGTAAGATACCCTTCGACATACGCCATACTGTGGCGTGCGGAGTATAAAAACCTTCTCCACGAAAAAGGCATAATTAATATTTATGGATAATTTACACATGTTTCTAGGTGCGATCTCCTTATTTGTTGTACCTTTTTTACTGTTTTGCCAAGATCGCTTATTTATTTACCACAATGGCCTGTTTCAACTGATCTCGCAGTCATTAGATCTATAAAATGAGAAGATCCATTAACGTACCTGCCACTAACTACCCATGGGCACTAAATATCACAGCTTATACTTTTATTTTTGATATATACATACCCGTGGAACTGTGGTGTATCTAATCATACCAATAATGTGTGGCTCCGTCTTTACGTCGTTCCGTGGGGTTGGCAAACACACAAACTTGCATAGTCACATAATAAAATACAAACATGGCCCCCATAACATAAAACGGCCGTAAGTAGTGTGCTGGTGACACCACCAACCGTGAACGCCACCTAGCGGTCTGCACGGTAACTGCTTTCCGTAAGTTATACGTGAACCCGCGCAGTTGGGTTTAATGTGGTGTAAGAAGCGTGTCGACGGCCGTTTGATGTTATGGAGTCCATGTTTGTATTTTATTGTGTGACTATGCAATTTTGTGTATCTGATAAAAAAAATGTTCAAATGTTTGTATAGTCTATGGGACTTAACTACGGGGTCATCAGTCCCTAAACTTACAAACTACCTATGAACTACTTACGAACTAGGACGGCACAAATATCCATGCCCGAGGGGGGATTCGAACCCCCGACCGTAGTGGCCGTGTAGACCGTGACTGAAGCACCTTAGTCCCCTCGGCCACCGCGGCCGGCCGTATCTGATAACCCCACGGAACGCCGTAAAGGCGGAGCCACACAGTATTGGTGTGATTAGATACACCACAGTTCTACAGGTATTTATATATCAAAAATAAAATGTATAAGCTGTGATTTTTAGCGCCCATTGGTGGCAGGTACGTTGATGGATCTTACCCTTTTCTAGATCGATGATGACTGCGAGATCAGTTGAAACCGGTCATTATGCTAAATAAATAAGCGAACTTGGCAAAACAGTAAAAAAGGTTCAAATAATATTTATCGACTTTTCCATCGGTTCTTGAGGGAACATAGACATATTAAATAACTGTGTACACTATATATTTGTTCCACAATAATATTTATTTTGTTGTAAACTAGCTTTCGGCATCTTAGTCCATCTTCAGACAACTTAACACTGCATATTATCCACATCACACCAGCTGCTGTGTTTCGAGTACAGAGATTTTACAAAGATATGTGTCAGTAATAGACTATTTAACCTTTAAGTATTATATAACAAACAGAGACGCCCAACCAATTAAAACAAAACTGTAACTAAGAAATAACTATAAATTAATTTTCAAGAAATTAGGTCGAAATAAACATATGGCTCAGTGAGTGTACCAGTAAGTACAATTGTATATTAAATTAACTTTATACGAAGAAAAGTAGGAGGGGACAGGTGAGTGACGAAGACTTAAAAATGAAATGTGGCTGGAGGACAATGACATATGTTTGGAGTATGTGAGTATGGAATAAAGGAGAATGTTGAAGTATATAGCCTATATTAAAATTCGCTGGTTTTCACGAGAATGGTGTGAGTAGCACAAGGAAGGAAAAACATTGGAATGTGGGTGAGAGACAATACACAATTTCCTGCATGTTGGCCGGATTCTGCATAATAGCTGTTACTTTAATTAGGGTGAATTCTGAAATTGGTTTTGATCATTGATAATTAGGTTCAGCTAGGCTAGTAGCTATAGCCCTACCCGAATGACATACATATACTTTGCCACAAAGATTGTAAGAGATCCAATATATGCCACTCCTTTCTAAAGGTGGAATCTTGTCTTTGCTATTGAAGAGCAAGTTGACAATAGTATTCCTATTATAAAAGGCTGGGTTGTCTGAAGATAGTCTAAGAAGCTGAAAACTAGTTTACAACAAAATAAATATTATTGTGAAACAAATGTATAGTATACACAGTTATTTAAATGCATAACTGTAGTATCTTTCATGGTAGTCAAACAGTGTCGAACTCTATTGTAAGGTAGGCTACTTTCTACCGTGTGGCGTGAGGAGATGGGACTTGGATACGTTGAAAGAAACAAAGACTGTTGATAGTTTCTAGGTAACATTACGCAGCTATTTACTGAAATAGGAATTCAATACAGTTAAAGGCCACTGATATCTCTAGTGACGGCAGCAAAGGATCTTATATGAGAAAAGAAAAGTCACAACAGAAATTCCTCAAAATCACGGGAGATATTAAATTTGAAGGAAACAACGGAAGATTTTAAAATGATGTGAAACGAACGAAATGGAATATAAAGCTAAAATAAATAAATAAATAAATAATAAACGCTTTACAGGAAGTAGAAAGTGACTTTAACATGGGGAAAAATGTAAGATCACAGAAGTAAGTATTACTAGTACTATGTAAGTGTTATGCAACTCCACAGAAGTATGCATTTGTAGGGGGAAAGACAGATACCGCCAACCAGAAAAATAAATAAGCCGTTGGGGAAAAGAGCAGCAGCTTTATGAATATCAAGAGCTCAAATGGAAAACCGATACTATGCAAGCAATGGAAGGAATATAAATAGGGGATATACCAGGGAAATGTCCTTGAAGACAATATGTTAGAAGGGGAAGAGGAAGGAGACGAAGATGACATAGAAGATACGATACACCTCAAGCTGTTGATATCCTTATGAAAGCCAGCCATGACTAAACTATCCCACCTGGTGTGCACGATGTATGAAGCAAGGAAAAGATCCTCGTACTTCAATAAGAATGTAACAGTTCCAATTTTGAAGAAAATGATTGCTCACCTGTGCGAATTTATTATTTAATCCTACAAGCACCACGCAATGGCAAAAATTGCCAATACGTTTTTGTTTTGTTAAAAAAATCATAATAAAAATCCTTTGTTTATGGGCCTTTTTCTATTTGTCTCTCACCTTACAAAGTACTACACCGTACATTTCTAAGGTTAAAATTTTAAAAATTGCAAATAAAATATAGAAATTTTATGCCCAAGAGCACATTTTGCCCTGGGTTGGTACTACATCTCACCGTAAGTTTTAGTGTCTTCCCTACAACCACCAAGCATGGAGAAAAAAATTTATTGTAAAATCAGTGTCCATCACCTCTAATGTCAGTATGTCCCAGCTATTTACAAGCCCAACAGACCTAATAACTGCTGAAATGATTGTAAACAATAGTATATAAACAAAATTTCACAAGACTGCGAAAATAACTCTTTCGGTCCTATATCTGTAGATAATCCAAGACGGCGATATTGCAATAAGGATAACGCAATGTACGTATGTTTGACAGACAACAGCTGATGGCAAAGACAAAAAAATAAATGCATTGTACAGGATTCACTGCTTATTGTAATACGGGCAAAACGTGTCCTTGCTTGGTGCTCCGTGTAACCTAAAATACCTTCGTCTTGAGGGAGGACTCGAACCTCTTACGCAAGCAGCCTAACCGCATGGCCATTCCTGGCCAATCATTTTAATAAGAAATGATTTTAAGATACTAACACGAATTATTTTTCAAAAATGGAAAAAAAACTGGTGGAAATCGACCTCGGGGAAGTTCAGTTTGGGCTCCGGAGAACTAATACTAAGGACGGCACAAATATCCATGCCCGAGGGGGACTTCGAACCCCCGACCGTAGTGGCCGTGCAGACCGTGGCTGGAGCGCCTCACACTACAATGAAACTTCTAGGATAGAGTAGATTACAGAAAGGCAAACCTACGTTTACACCCGTTATAGAGTTGGAGAAATCTTTTGACAACGTTGACTGGTTTACAATCTCTGAAATTCTGATGGTATCAAGAGTAAAATACAAGCAGGGAGAAGCTATTTACCACTTGTACATAATTATCACGGCAGTTATATGAGTCATACAAGGGAAGCAATATTTATGAAGGAAGACAGAGGTTTGTAACTTACCACAGATAGCATTGTATCTGTAAATCGGGCAAGCTGTGAAGCAAAACAAAGATAAATTTCGAAAGGGAATTAAAGTTCAGAGAGAATAAATAAAAACTTTGCAGTTTACTCATCATACTGAAAATCTCTAGGAGAGCAAAGGCCTTAGAAGTTAACAGATTTGACACACTCATGAAGTGCGTATGTAAGATGAAAATTAACAAAATCAAAATAAGGGTAATGAAAAATTAAATCTAGCGATGCTGAGGAAGTGAAATCTGAAAATTGATTACTTTTGTTATTTGTGCCATACACTAACGCCTGATGACCTAAGTAGAAAGCTTATTAAAAGTAGAATGGTAACGAGATGAAATGAATTTTCGGCCGGCCGCGGTGGCCGAGGGGAGTGAGGCGCGCCAGTCACGTTTTGCATGGCCACTACGGTTGGGGGTTAGAATCCCCCCTCGGGCATGGATATTTGTGCCGACCTTAGTGTTAGCTAGTTGTAAGTTTAGGGACTGATGACCCCGTAGTAAAGTCCCATAAGCTATAGAAACATTTGAAATGAATTTTCGAAGGAGAGCAGTTTGTTAACAGCGAACATAAACTCAAGTATTAGAAGTCTTTTCTGTAGGCATTTGTCTCGAGTGTGGTCTTGTATAGAAGTATAATATAGACGACAAGCAGTTCAGACAAGAAAAGAAATGTCGTTCTACCGAAGATTAGATGAGTGGACTTTATAACTAGTGAAGAGGAGCTGAACAGAATTTGGAAGGAAAGACATTTGGAGTCATAATTTGACTAAAAGAGAGATCGGTTGATAGGACATATTCTGACTTATGAAGGAATCGTCAGTTAGTATTTGGGGAAGTGGGGTGAGAGAGGGGAGGATCACAATAAGAGACCGAAAGAGGACTACAGCAAGCAGTTTCAATTTGGAAGTGTGTGTTGCTATAGTTATTCCAAGACGATGAGACTTGGACAGGATAGATCAGCGCGGAGAGCTGTCTCAAACTGTTTCTTCGACGTCCATCTTCATCACTTCCTTAACAAAGTCTCCTTCAGTAAAGGGGTTTATTTTATTTATTATAGGAAGAGCTACTACGTAGCTCAGATGACAGACGCTACGCTACTTTCCTAGTCATCTTCCTTTGATATTTCTCATATTCATTTGCGTGGCAAACGGAATAATTACGATCTACATTACATTTCTTAACACTTCACACTTCTTTGTTGCAACTTTAGCACATATCAAAAACAGCACGAGATTTTCCACACAGACATAACTTTTACTCGCGCTCGCCACTTTATTGCCCCACAGCTGACTGAACACGCCTGTCCCGTGCTGGCGGCGCCGTTTCTCTAGGCAACATTGCAATACACTGCTCTCACAGCGACTCACACACTTGTTCTTCGTTCCGAAACGTCACCAAACTTGAAGCTATCTCCTCTAAGGTACGAAAACGCCATTTATTGCTGCAATTTATTTATTTTTTCTAGAAGCGTTTCGCCTTTGTTTTTTATTTTATTTTTTCACTTCAAGGCATCGTGAGTGGTTTCTAAAAATTACATTACTTATATATGGAGACAGAGAGAGAGAGAGAGAGAGAGGGGGGGGGGCGGAGAGGGAGAGAGACCTAACTCAATCTTTTTGGTACAGCCACACACATACCTGGCGTGCATAGCCAACACACACACTGTTAAGTTGCCAACACATATGTTAATTCTGAAAAGAGTAGCAGCTGTAAGTCTGTGAGACAGACACGTTCAAAATAAAAACTAGATTTTAAAGAAGGGCAAAAAATCCATAAATGGAAAAATTGTGCGACTTCAGTCTGTGACATACGGGAATAACAGAAAAACCCAAATTCACAAGACGATAAACCGCAAGTAATCATTTATCATAAGAAGACTTAAACTGTATATAATCTATAAATACTACATCTAAAAACAAAGATGTAATTTCTAAAGACCACTGATAATTCCTCGTAGTAAAAGGGGAAAAAAGGGCGAAACGCGTCGGGGTAACATCAATGAAATAAACGAATTGCAGCAAGAAAACTGCGTCTTCATTTCCAAAAATGAGTAGAGATTCTGAGAAATTGGTACAAAGACAATTATATGTGACTTTCCTGCAAACAATAATCTCTTCCGTACAAAACTTTCTCGGACTTCTTGCCGCGTCCATTTTTGATAAAATTTCAAGCTTTCGAAGATATCCTCCATCTTCTTCGTCAGGAGCCGCTGACTGACAGTGCTGGTGCTGTGGTGGCCTTAAATAGCCCATGGACGGCTTATGATTGGTCGGATTCTGATTGGTCGGCCGCTTCGCCACGCTGTCACAGATTCAGTCTACGTCTCCACTGGTAGCGCCACCCCTCCCGTAGGCCACCACAGCACCAGCACTGTCAGTCAGCGGCTCCTGACGAACAAGATGGAGGATATCTTCGAAAGCTTGAAATTTTATCAAGAACTGACGCGGCAAGAAGTACAAGAAAGTTTTATACAGAAGTGTCGCCGTGAAAGACTTCGTACTAATAAAGTCTTTTCTTTATACTTAGGATAAAAATAATGTTAGGAACAGTTTTTTTCTTTTTCTTTTATCTTTATTTTCATGCGCTGTTGGTAAAATGTGCCTTAATCTCGGATTATAATGAAATAGCCAACAGTGAGGAACTCTACACTGTTCGCCATCCAAAATTCTGCGCAAAGAAGGAATAGAGATACCACAGCCAAATGTGCGAGGGTTGGAACTTAAATAGTGACAACACTGCCGTAGAGACACTATGCAATTGAATCTATTATTGTAGCTGATAGCACACGTTGTTGACTTTCCTACCTTACCTCCGATCAAATGGACTCGCCCGTCCCACGTCACCGGCGTGCGCACAATCGAGGGAAACACATTCACTTGTGAGCGAGAACATAATGGTGTCACTATGTTTCGTTCCTCTACGGCAGACCGTAAATGCACAGTATTACTGTTCGTTTTACGAGCGTCGCCTGCGACCTGCGACCAGCTTTGCGAAAGAAGCGGCAACACTTCCCGCGCGCTATTCGAGAATGGAATGGGAGATAAATAGTATAATTGCGGTTCGATGAACCCTCTGCCAGGCACTTAAATGTGATTTGCAGAGTATCCCATGTAGATGTAGACTCTCTGCGCAACCCACCCATCATTTTGCACGACAATGCGCGGGCGCATACAGCACAAGCTGTGGGACTCGTAAGTACTGTACCATCCACCATACTCCTCGGTCTTAAGTCCTTGTGACTTTGATTTGATTCCGAAGATGAAGGAACCACTTCGTAGCATTCGCTTCAGTACTGTTCCAGAAATTCGACAGGCAGTAGACCGCTCCATTCGGACCATCAACAGAACAGTGTCTGCTAATGCTATACTACGCCTTCCACATCGCTCGCAACGGGATCTACACAACGCTGGTGACTACTACGAAGGCCATAACAGGTACAAACGTGTAACGCTTTTGTATCAGTTGTGAATAAATAGTTGCCACTATTTCAATTCCAACCCTCGTATTTAGGAGATACGCTGTACAAAGATGACGTGATTGAAAATACAGTTTCACATGAACAGAGGAAGTCAGTGTTGTGTATTGCCGCCACTGCTGGCGATTGCCGCTACCACACTTCTCGGCATTGAATCAGAGAGGCTCTGCATGTGTTGCTGCGATATAGCATTCCGTGCTGCGTACATAAGCCGAAGTTGATTTGGTGTTGAAGCAGGGGGTGTATCACGGGCCAGTCGTCGCATAATCATCGACCAGACGTTTTCGGTAGTCAGGTGTTTAGGAGAGTAGCGAGGTCAAGGCAGTACTAAAATCCGATGGGCGACGAAGATGTCTCGGATACTGCGTGCTGCGTGTGCTCGCGCATTATCCTGATGCAGTGTGGTCGTCAGAAAGCTCAGAAGATATGGGAGGACAATAGGCTACAACACGTTAGAAATAATGGGATCAGTATTGCGATGCATAAGGCAGTAGTTCAACAGTCTCTCACCACAGTGCTTCCAGATTATAAACTGTCCATGGTGGTGGTGCAAACAGATTTGGGATTCGTCGGCAAAAACAATGTCGCCCTAGCAGCAGCGGGACTACGTTATCACCACATCGTGCGTAGGCTGCCACTACCACAAGACAAACGGCTGTATTTGAAGTTATGCGTCAAAGATAAGCTTGTACTGTTGATGCCGCATTACGTTTAGGGATGAATCTTGGTTCTGCACTATTCCGGATGACCGTCAACAAATACGGTGGCGAGCTGTGAATAGGGTCCATCCCTCCAATGTTTTGGTCACACGCTGAGAACGTACTGGTATGTCAAGAGTGGTGGTTAGTGAGGAAACGATGTCGTTAGTACGGTACGTGGGCAACATCGTTCATCCCTATGTGTTACTTCACATGCAACAATACCTTGGTGCCATTTGTCAACAGGGTAATGAACGTCCACAGATGGCATAGGGCACAAGAAGTCTCTGCTGGATGACGAGGTACTGGGGTGGTCAGCATCATTCCAGGCTTTCCCCAATACAACATGGGGGAGGGGGGCATCTTCGTTTCAACTCTCACAGTGCCGTTATCGAGAATATCAAGGTCCTTTTACAAAAAATTCTCGGCAATCTCTGGGAGGATAATACGGACTTACTACACCTACCTGAAAAGTATCAGTACATGCACGTAGGCAGAGTTGGTGCAATTAATTTGGCTTGTACTACCAAGTGCACTGTAAATTTGACTTGCTACTATAAGCACCGAGTCCCGCGGGAATGGCACCGTGGTCTACGGCTCCTTTTTTCGGATTTTTCGGCCGCTTCCGACGGAGGTTTGAGTCCTCCCTCGGGCATTCCTGTGTTTATTTTGCCCTTAACGTAAGTTAGTTTAATTAGTTTCTACGTTTACGGACCGAAGACTTCAGCAGTTTGATCTCTGAGGATTACAAACATTTGAACATCTTATAAGCACTGAAAAATTGTTGAGAAGAGTGTTAATTGCACACCACATGTGACATGAAGTGAATGTGAGAACATTTCAACTAAATGTCAAAATCATAGACCCTGTGTTCATGTGTATCTTTGTTTATCGTGCTTGATAACCTGAGAAGTAGCGGTTCTGGTCGACGCTAGTCAATTCTTTCCTGATGATGGTCTAATAAGCCGACAACTAGATAGAAATAAATAAAAATTATCAGAACAAAAACAGTTTGTTTTCAACGACAAATATGGAATTTATCTACCAAGAAGTGACGAAAAAAGTGTTCAAATGTTTGTAAAGCTTATGGGACTTAACTGCGGGGTAATGAGTCCCTAAACTTACAAACTACTTATGAACAAGCTTATACTAAAGACAGCACAAATATCCATGCCCGAAGGGGGATTCGAACCCCCGACGGAGAGCGGTCTCGTGCATCGTAGCATAGCGCCTCAATGCGCTCGGCCGTTCCGCCGTGGCAAGTGACGAAATAATCTATCAATAAGACCAAAAAAACTCTTTGAAATCATTCTTTTTGATTTTCTTTCCTGCTTCCCGCCTTGGCGCTTTTTTTGTGAAGCAGCGGTATAAAATGAAAACTTAAATGAAGTAATTACGTATAGTTACAGATATTGCATATTTAATTTGATATTCGTGGCAATTTCTGTTAGGTCTAACCTGAACGACTAGCATTTAAAATTAAGCTCACCGGAAAAAAATTAATATCATGTAATTCCGCCCCTGGACTTCACAATCGCGTGGTTTCGGTTGGGAATAGAGTCCACGAGTTTGTGAAGGTATGTCGCACCCACTCCAGATTAAGCCACTCCCAAGGGACACTTTGACTTCGAACGCTCGGAATCGCACGAAACCATGCTTGGAATAACACGCAATCACAAACAGGATGTGGTGGGCGTCATTTACATACAAAACGTTTAATTGTACCTCAAGTAACATTTCAACAGAGAGAAACAAAGTAACGAGATGTTGATACCATAGAAAGGAAATTATATAACATTTAATGGTGTCAGTGTATCATTACATATTTAATCAGCAGTGTCAAAAACGTTTTACTTAATGTACTTGCAATAGCGCAAAACACACTGCACCTGAAAGTCCTCACAGTGCAGATGCGGGATGTAGATGAAGTGGTTAAAACAAAGAGGGAGAGAACAATGAGAACACCTCACTAAAGCCATGTTATCACATTCCAAATCACTTTCGAATTCACGCAGTCCAGTATCAAAGGCCACACTAATTACGTTTTCAAATTATGGTGCTGGTATGTCGCTGTCATAACCTGGCTTTCGCCAAGCATATTGTAACATAGCCTTACACGTAGGTGTAGCAAACTGATTGTAAATCACAGAGTGAAGGTTCTCGAGGAAATAACGATAATGTACCTTCACTTGTGGTCTGGCGTCTTGTAGTCTTCCAAAATCAGAAATCCTTCTGATATAGTGTTTGAAAGGGTTGGCAATATTTTCTTGTTTTCGGTGGCAAGATCTTCAGCGTAACATAAGGATTTGATCTGTATGACCTCCCCCCCCTCCCCCCCCCACATACAGGAGTTACACAACAATAGGCTATTGTCATTTGTTACATGTTCGTCAAGAACGGAGTTTAGAAAACGTTTCATGTGTTCTTTGTTCATTTTACCTCTTTTGCTTGCCTCCACATGTTTAGTGGACAGGTTGTTTCAAGTTTTTTTAAAACATTTGGACCGAAAGTGCGTTGTGTCTCCTGAAAACAGACTTACAGCTTCTTTGCTAGTCTTCGTGCCATTGATAAAGTCACATCAATTTTGTAGCTGTGGGTAGAGTTATGTACAGACTGCAATATACTACCTGTAGTTTTCTCTCCTCTGTAGGACAGTGTTGATGCTGAAGACATGTCATACTGGACTCTGGTCGCTGTTCCCAACATTACCTTTCTCCACACTCTGTTTTAAACATGTTCACTTTCTCCACAGACTGTTGTACCTTCTGACGTATAATATTATCGTCTTCTACGTCCTTTCGTGTGACACATATATTAATTTGCCTGGATGAAATGCCATATTCAGCCTTGAGATGGTCGATAAAGGAAATGGACGGTTTGAAAGTGACCAAGCCAACCATTTTAGGCCCTGATAATGCCTAGTTATACAGATGCCAATAGTGAACTGTAGATCCATACCTACTTGCACCATCAAATTGCGATATTACGTACTCTTTTATAGTTTCTAATTGAGACAGTCTGTTTCCTTCGAAACAAGCACCTGCTCCCGGTTTCCTAGACACATAATTTAGAATTAATGTGCAATTTAACTGACTTTTGATGCGCTTCATTAGTTCGCTATAGGAATTGGAGTCACGATTGTAATAGTCCTCATACATGTTCTCTAGTACGCTTCATCGTCTTTTAATACACTGGAGATCATCCTCTTGGTTGGCGAGTGTTCATACTCACAGTGACTTGACTGTTCCTGTTGCTCTGGAGATGAACGCCGTGTACTGCTTGACGAACCACCTTCAGGTTCACGTTCCTCCTGTCCTTCAGATTCCGTATATTCATCCAGCGTAACATCTTGTATTTCTGTGTCGTCGCCATTATATTTCTGAATTGTTAAGTTATATCCGCGAACTCCATATCCTCGTCCCCGATGTCATTTCCATACTCAGAACGTCGCAACTTGGTCCCTAATATCTGGACTACATGCGCAGGATTTATTATATTCGTGATATCACTGCACTGTACTCAGTTTACACAGTAACTCGCTTGCGAACACTCCAAATACGTACTGCAGCTACACCACTCACGCAACTGTTTGGTGCAGCCACACTATGCCACCATCTAGTGGCGCTAGCGGACAAGTGTGGCGTTTTGTATGGAAATGATGCACACCACTGTGTTGTTTATGACTGCTTGTTGTTCTAAGCATGGCATCCCGTGGTTCAGAGCGTTCGAAGTAAAAGGTGTCCCTTTCTATTTCCTATATAGTCATTTTATCAGAGACGTTACGATGCCTTGTGTGCGTGAAAACAGCGATCTGGAGTTGTCACTCATTACTTATATAAAATATATACAAGTAATTCTTTTTATTTGTGTCACATATATAGGCTTGGATGCAATGTTATTTAGTCACTGGACTTCGTTTTGGCCCGGGACATTTAAACCTAATTTCGCTCCCTTAGTTTTGCACGTATCGAGGTGCGAATGCCCTCCGACTACCATAATTTACATTTCCTCTGATTTCCCAAAACCTCTAAAGATACATTTCAGAATTCATTACGTTTCCCATCCTTGTATAACTGCTCTTATGCTGTGTCTATTACCCTTTGATGCCTAAGAGACATTAAAGTGTGACCTTCATTCCTGGAAGTTGTTGGTAGCATTCAGCCTAGCAACTGTGTCGGATTAAACCTCTGGATAGAAAGGACATTGTTTATTTGTAGCCCTGACATAGATAGCTGCTGATATTGGCTCCGACGTCCTTAGTTCCGCCATATCGTGTTCTGTTTGGTAGTTTGCCACTGCTGTCGAGTTCAAAGATGAAGGTTCCCTCGGATGCTCTTCGACATTTTTATTGTCTCCGGCGAAATATTTTTCTATCTTTCTATATAGTCATTTTATCAGAGACGTTAAGATGCCTTGTGTGCGTAAAAACAGCGATCTCGAGTTGTCAGTGCACTAGATTCGTATTCCAGAAGACTGGTATTCAAATCTCCGTCCGGCTAACCTGACATACGTTTTATACGGTTTTCATAAAATACTACGGGGGAAAATTGGGATTATTTTTTGCAGTATGTTGTTGCTGATTTCATTCGTATCTCTTTCTCAGCTTAGTTACCGTACTTAGTAAAGTATGTTGTTCAATAAATACCTAGGAATTTTATTACGTGCGTATTAAAGGTGTATTGAGAACTCTGTTTTATATTTTCGGTTATTACTTTCATACGGGATCTCATGTTCGATTTTTCGGAAACAGATTCCCCAGTTTTGTTTCTAGTTCGTCATGAACAGTACATACCACTCCAGTAGCCATTCCAGCAAAGCGGTTCTGGTTGTTAGATTTCGGCTCCATGTAAAAACTCTATATCTACTTCGTGTACTCTGGTAAACACATCCAAGTGCCTGCCACAGGGCTCATCGAAGCACCTTCATATTATATATCTACCATTCCATTCTCAGATACGTCACGGGAAGAAAGAACACGCTCCATTAAAGTTCCGGATTATTAAAATGTTTGTAATTCTATGTGCGAAACTACTGTGGTCATGGGTCCCTAGGCTTACAAACTACTTACGCTAAGTTAAACTAATCTAAGGGCAACACACACACCAATGTCTGATACAACTCTGATTTCTGGTATTTAATTGCGAGGATCGTTTCTCTCTGGGTAAGTGGGAGTCAACAATATATTTTCGCCTTCGTAAGAAGTTCCGTAAGAAGATTTCGTTGCAATGAATAATACCGCTGTTGTAATGAAATCTCTTCCGTTATACTCTCTCCCATGTATCGGTACAAAACGACCACCTTTCTTTGTACTATTTCAATGGTCTCCGTCAATCCTACATGATAAGGATCCCGCACTGCGAATCAATACTCCAAAGAGGACGGACAAGCGGAATGTAGGCATTTTCTTCAGTAGTCCTGTTACATCTTCTAGGTGTTCTGCCGTTAAACCGTCTTTGTACTTCCATTACATTATTTAGACATTATTTATGTTATCTTCCCAATTTTAGTCTGTCATAATTGCATTTCCTAGTTGAATTTACGGCCTTCAGATTTGATTCATTTATTTTGTAGAGAAAGTTTAACAGAATCCTTTTAGTACTCGTGTGGAGGACTTTTCATTATGTAGTGTCAACTGCAAATTTTCTCACCATACACATATCTTATTTAAATGTTTTTGTAGCTGCTTTTGATCCACTGATGACTTTACTCGACTATAAATGATAGCATCATCTGCAAACATCTTAACAGGACTGCTCAGATTTACTCTCAGATTTGTTCTGTAGATAAGGAACAGTGGAAGACCAGTAACAATACCCTGCGGAGTAATTGATATCACCTCTGATTTAGTTGATTCCTTTCCACGGATTACTATGAGCAGAGTCTTCTCTGACAGGAAATCCTCAAAATGTTCAAATGCTTGTTAAGCTTATGGGATTTAACTGCGGTGTCATCAGTCCCGAAACTTACAAACTACTTATAAAGTAACTTATACTAAAGACAACACAAACATCCATGGCCTAGGGAGGATTTGAACCCCCTCCATGCGCTCGGCCACTCCGCCGCGGCAGGAAATCCTCAGTCCAATAATGCATTTGAATGATATTCCATAACACGAAATTTGATTAAAAGTAATTTGTCTGGTATGGTGTCAAAGCCTTCTGAAAATTTAGAAATATGGAATCAATTTGAGAGCCTTTGTGGATAGTGCTCATAACGTCATGTGACTAAAGAGCTTCTCGTGTTTAAAAAGAACGGTATTTTCTAATTCTGTGTTGACCTTGGCCCAATAGGCGGTTCTGTTCAAGGTAATTCACACTGTTTGAGCACAGGATATGTTCCAAAATCCTCCTGCAAATCGATATCAGTGATTTAGGCGTGTAATTTAATGGGTTACTACTAATACCTTTCTTTCTTCTGCGTTCATTCGTGATTAAGTTGTGAAGCTGCTACTTGTTTCTTAATATGAATGAAGTGTTTTATTCTTCTTCTTCTTATTATTATTTTCTTTTTTTGTTGAATGAAGGGAAATAAGATGTAATAATGTCAAATTAATTTAAATAACCAGAAGCTTACTTTTTTTTTTTTTTTTTTTTTTTTTTTTTGCAAAACCTCTTGTCAACAGTCAGTGACTGGTAACAAGAAATTCGGTAATTCTGTACTACTATTACGGATTTATCTTTGGCCATTGGGAAATTTTGTAGCCGATCAAAGTCTCTAACACATAGAAAAGTGGTAATGTTTGACGAATTATCTTTTCATACTTTTATGTTCAAATGTTTGTTAAGCTTATGGGACTTAACTACGGGGTCATCAGTCCCTAAACTTACAAACTACTTATGAACTACTTACGAACTAGGACGGCACAAATATCCATGCCCGAGGGGGGATTCGAACCCCCGACCGTAGTGGCCGTGCTGACCGTGACTGGAGCGCCTCAGTCACCTCGGCCACCGCAGCCGGCATACTTTTATGACAAGGTGCGAGATCTAGATGGCTGTAATATAATAGTTTCACACGAATTAATTGGCGTGCATAAGATTTTAGAGTTCACAGATATAAGCTCTCTTTCTTAACTAAGCCCACCAAGATTCATCAATAGCTAACATCATAGTTCTGACGTAAAGAGACAGCTCATTTACAAATACCATATGTGTGAAACAACGCAAGTTCGGACGACCTATATTTGCCCGGTCCAACAATATTAGTCGAACAGTTAAATGACTTGTAAACAGGACAGCGAAAATCGCTTTCCGGAATTGAGTTGTCTTTCACAAGTGGTACTGCATGTAAATGCGGTGAGTGTGACGTCGGAAGCGCGCCTAAAATCTGTGGTGCGGGTAATCAGGCCAGGGTGCCTCATTCTGTAAGCCCGAAGCAGACGCTGCTGGATCATTAGCAACGAAGCCTAAACACTGTTGCTCCACTTACTCTTGAGAGACTGCTTAGCGCTAGATACGTATCACGTTGGCCTGGCACCTGAGTATTTAAGAAGTACGATTGGTAGTGTCGAAACCACAAGCAATCGTACTCCTTAAATATTCATTTCTAACTCATTTACAAGATATTCTATGTTCTCATTCTCATACGGCGTCATGACATTCTTAGGACGCTTAAGAAGATCGACATCGTATTCCTGACTTTTTCAGCCAGCCTCAGAACGACAAAATTACAAAAATGTATAATCAACATTTAAGACTGATTATACCTTTCAGCATTCAATTTGGAGTATAGTCTCCTAGATAAAATTCCTCCACGATCCCCCATTCAATGTTAACATTGTTTCCTCGTCTAATGTTAACTTGTTACTTCAAAATCATCATTGACGGAATCCAAGTACTTTCTTCTTAGTCTACCTCAACTCTTCCTACCCTCTACTGCCGAACCCATGAATCTCTTAGGTAACCTTGTGTATAAAATGACTCCACCATCTAATCCTGTTCGCTCTATATTTTTTTATCATCTGTGGTGTTCAATTCCAGGTTTTCTTTGATTTCCTGATTATGGACGCCATAATACATGAGTCCCATGTATTAGCAACCGTAATCAAATGTCAAATGTTTGTAGAGCTCATGCGACTTAACTACGGGGTCATCAGTCCATAAACTTACAAACTGCTTATGTACTAGCTAATACTAAAGAAGGCACAAATTTCCATGTCCGAGGGGGGATTCGAACCCCCGACCGTAGTGGCTGTGCAGACCGTGACTGGCGCGCCGCAGTCCTCTCGGCCACCACGGCCGGCCAACCGTAATCGTCCCTGCTAATTTTATATCTGTAATCCCAACCTTGTTAATAAGGTAACCCAGCTTTCACTCCCATACAAGAAAGTTGGTAGAAACATTGAACGGTGCACTGTTAACTTAATCTAGGTACTGACTCCCTTCTTGCAGAAGAGAGTAGGTGGTAGCTGAGTGCTCACTGCATTAGTTTTTCTACATCTTTATTATAGTTATTTCACTATGTTGCCGTCCTGTGAGAAAATACATCACAAGTACTTGAAACTGTCCAACGGTTCTAACTTTGTTCCTCCAATTTTGCACTCAATCTGTTTAAATCTCAATCCGACAGACATTACTTAGTTTGGAGATACTGGTCTTCATACCAGATCCCTTACAGCTTTCATCTAGCTGTGAAATATTACTTTGAAACCTCGATTGTACTTTTGGGAGGCTGAGATTTTACATTTAAGCGAAAACACTTTGAATCGGCTGTGAACTTTCCGAGTCTGTTTAATTTTATCTCTGTCACGATGCCCAACTGCAGACTGTTAACGATGGTCCGAGCATATTTGAGAGTCTCGAAGACTTCATAAGTAATAGACCACAGTATGTTGTCCTCGATGGCGAGTGTATGTCGGAGACAGCGGTATTGTCAGGAGAGCCCCAGGGAAATAGAAACGGTGTGGTGGACACGCCGAGTAGTAATCTGTGGCTGTTTGCTGATGATTCTAAGGACTACGAGAAGGTCTCGGTCTTGAGTGACTGTAAGAGGAAACCAGACGACTTGGACAAAATTTGTTGTTAGTGGGATGAATGACAGTCGGATTCAGACGTAGGAAAATGTAACTTAATGCAGATGAGTAGGAAAATCTATCGCGGAATGTTATAATACAGCATTAGTAGACTGCTGCTTCACACAGTCACGTCGACTAAATATTTCGGCGTAAAGTTGCAAAGAGACAAAAGCATGTAACGACGGTTGTACGGAAAGCGAATGGTCGATTTTGGTTTATTGAGAGAATTTTAGGAGACTGTAGATCATCTACAAGGGAGTCTGCTTGTAGAACCCACTGCTAGAGTGTATGAGATCCCCACCAGGTCAGATTAAATGATAACCTTAAGGAAATTAAGAGGCGGCCTCTTAGATTTGTTACTGGTAGATTCTATCAGCATGAAAATATTACGGCTCCCATCCGGGCATGGATTTTTATGCTCACTTTGTCCTTCAAGACACCTCCCACATCCACTAGAAGTTTGTTAGTTTAGTAGTGTAATTTTGATACACACTGCCGTATGGGACACACACCCTTCTGAATCTTCGACGTCCATTTACTGCCGGAAATATGATCAGGACGAAATTTTGTGACAGATATTTTTTATTGCTAGCATGTGAGGAATCGCGCTGCGAAGCCCGAGAGCGCGAATGTAGATTCACACTGTATAGCGGGTAAGTTTTTTATACAGCGTGTCACAAAGCTGTGTGTACAGGTTCCTTGCACCAAATCAAGAAAAAATGTTAGTAAACATGGGCTCTAAATGCTTACCTTAAGAGATATGAGCACTTTATCTTAGATGTTGTGGAACACAGCTCCTCTATGCAGGCTCTTTGCTGTCAATATTCTGGGAGGAAGTAGTATAAACCGAAACAAGAGTAAAAAGTAAAGTAAGATGATATCTAAACAGCATATCTTAAGAGCTAGAAGCACGTGTGAACTACGGTATAGGAGACGTGTTTCACAGTATAAATCACTCATCCTCAACAATGTGGTCATTAGAGAGGGAGCACTCGCACGAACTACGAGGCACGTCCAGAAAGTAAGTTCAGTTTGGTTATATAAAACGAACGGGTACAGATACAGAAAAAGTAGTGATTGTACAGCCGGCCGCGGTGGCCGAGGGGACTGAGGCGCTCCAGTCACGGTCTGCACGGCCACTACGGTCGGGGGTTCGAATACCCCCTCGGGCATGGATAATTGTGCCGTCCTTAGTATAAGGTAGTTAATAAGTAGTTTGTAAGTTTAGGGACTGATGACCCCGTAGTTAAGTCCCATAAGCTTAACAAATATTTGAACATTTTTTATTGATTATACAAAAATCTAAAACTGTTTAACTACTTTTCTACATAGCTTCCGAAATTTTGTAGGCAATCGTCATAGCATGGCATAAGGTTTTGTGTGCCTTTTTCATAGAATGTTGCCGGCCGCGGTGGCCGAGGAGACTAAGGCGCTCCAGCCACGGTCTGCACGGCCACTACGGTCGGGGGTTCGAACCCCCCCTCGGGCATGGATATTTGTGCCGTCCTAGTTTGTAAGTAGTTCATAAGTAGTTTGTAAGTTTAGGGACTGATAACCCCGTAGTTAAGTCCCATAGACTATACAAACATTTGAACAACAACATAGAATGTTGCTACCTGTGTATTCAAGCATGTGGTAACATGTTCTTTCAGCTCGTAATCATCGTTGAAGTGTTGTCCACCAAGGACAGATTTTAGGTGTAAGAAGAGGATTACTGTCAATTTTTTTTTTTTTTTCCACGATAACGCCTGACCTCACACACCGAATGTCACCAAACAATTCTTACAGAAATTTCAATGGGACCTGTTTGATCATCCTCCATACAGCTCGGACCTCTCTCCTAGCGACTTTCATCACTTCTTACACCTAAAATCTGTCCTTGGTGGTCAACACTTCAACGATGATTAAGAGCTGTTACCACATGGCTGAATACACAGGCGGCAACCTTCTGTGAAGGATGCAGGCAAAAACTTGTGGCACGCTATGACAAGTGCCTACAAAATTTCGGCAGTTATGTGGAAAAGTAGTTTAAGAGTTGTAAAATTTTGTGCAATAAAAATTTCTTCTGTATCTGCGTACAATTTCATTTTATTACCAAGCGGAACTTACTTTCTGGACGCGCCTCGTATTTTGTTAAGGATGAGGAAGGAAATTGACCGTGCCCTTTGGAAGGAACCATCACGGCATTTGCATGGAGTGATTTCGGAAAATCACGGAAAACCTGAATCAGAATGACCGGAGGTGGGTTTGAACTGCCACTCTCCCGAATACGAGTCCACTGTCTTACCACTGAGGCACCTGTCTAGGTCTTTCCAGAAGAGCGAGTCACGCCCAGTAGGATGTTGCTAGCCTGCACAAGTAGCCACCAAGCCCGTAGGCTGAGTTCCCTTCTGTCGCCAAGCACAGGAGGGGCCCGCTTGCGCGTGCTGGTGACACGTGGGAGAAAGTGGTAGCGATAACGCGCACACACGTGGCGGCGTCACCCACGCCCAGGCACCGGCCGCTGCCCTCTCCCAGGCAGCCACTGCCTTCTGCTCTATCCCGTTTTTCTTCCGTGCTTATCCCGCAGGGACTGAGTTCGTCAATGAGAGCTAATCATCCACTAAGTGTCTGGCAGTTATTTAATACTTTTCTTCTGCCGGCCGTGATGGCCGAGGGGTCTGCGGCGCGCCAGTCATGGTCTGCACGGCCACTACAGGCGTGGGTTCGAATCCCCCCCCCCTCGGGCATGGATATTTCTGCCGTCCTTAGTGTTAGCTAGTTCATAAGTAGTTTGTAAGTTTAGGGACTGATGACCCCGTAGTTACACAAATATTTGAACATTTGAATACTTTTCTACAATTGGTTTTCCGCCTTATCGCCTCAGTCGAGTCCACCATCTCGTCTCTGATTAACTTTCATGTATTCTCATAATTTATTTGTCTGCGGTATTTCTGACGTGTGGGTGAGTAAAGTAGCGAAAGATCAGTTAAATTTATCAGCAAGTTTCTCGAAGTGTTAAAGCAACGGTGGGAGTACAGATGCGTACTGCACGGAATTCTACATCTACATACGCTACTCACTCCATCATAGTATGTTTCACGGGTGTACCTGTACCACCATTACAATTAATACTCTACGTATTACCCTTGTCGCTCTATTCTGTTTGCCTGCCACAGCATTGAACAGTGTATGAGAAAGTCTGACAAAATATGCAGGGGGAATGAAAACTACCGCGTGGGAATGGCCATGTGGTCTAAGGCGCCTTGCCACGGTTTGCGCGGTCGCTCCCCGTCGAAGGTTTGAGTGCTCCCTTGGACATGAATGTGTGTTTTGTTCTTAGGTTAGTTTAAGTTGCGTTAAGTAGTACGTACGTGTAGGGACTGATGATCTCAACAGTTTGGTCCTTTAGCTTTACAAACATTTGAAATTAAAACTCCTTCGCCGGCCGCGGTGGCCGAGGGGACTAAGGCGCTCCAGTCACGGTCTGCGCGGCCACTACGGTCGGGGGTTCGAATCCCCCCTCGGGCATGGATATTTGTGCCGTCCTAGTTCGTAAGTAGTTCATAAGTAGTTTGTAAGTTTAGGGACTGATGACCCCGTAGTTAAGTCCCATAGACTATACAAACATTTGAACATTTGAAAACTCCTTCAGGATCCAGTAAAGACCGCGAAGACAAAATTAGACTAATACAGGAAGCTTAGAGGTATTTAAACAGTCGTTCTTCCCGTGATTCACGTGCGGAAAGAACCGAAAGAAACATACTCTGTACAATCTGAAATACCCTCTGCCATGCACTTGGTTTTTTTTCTTTACTGTAATAATCATTAATACAACCCATGACCTAAGAATAAATACGTACTAATTATATACAATGATTGATTGACTTAATTGCTACAGGGAATCCACTACCTTGCATTTTACAATAGATTGTTATTTATGAACGCCGATATACTGAGACGACATAGGAAATGGTCGTTTTATGATTACAATTCGTACCGCGAGTGATTCTTAGCAGTCGCAGAGAAACCTTTCAACATCTGCTTTTTCAATCCCTTGGCATTTTTCCGCAGTATTCTTGGAAGGACAGTCTCCTTTCTTCCGTAGACATCGCTAGCTATTTGGTGGAAGGAAGGAATATGTGGTTCATGTGACCGCGTATAGAACACTTGTACGACCCAATCTTGAGTACTGCTTTAGTGCTTGGGATCCCCACCAAAGGGAATTGCAAGAATGTGTAGAAACAATGTAGATGCGCACTGCCAGATTAGTTACCGGTGTCGTGTGGCTGGGTGGCAGAATGGTAAAGTGTCAGACTACGAATCCAAAGTTCGCGGCTTTGATACCCACTCAGTCCTAGGATTTTTATTTCTCACTTGTCACTTCTTTCATCTCTGGCAATCTTACTGATGTGAAAAATGCCGATTTGCACTGTCATTCTGATTCCACGTTAAACTGTAGCGTCTGCTATAACTGGCTGAGTAATTCAGTTGACAGGCCGGATTAAGACAAGGGCACCCTAGCTCCAAAAAGGACTATGCCTAGTAAAGTACTGTGATATTCAAATCAATTTTCGGACTGTTGATTGCTCTATCTTCTTAGTTCAATCAACACATTAGGGTTACAAAAATGCTTCGCCAGCTCAATTAGCAATTCCTGGAGGAAAGGCGACTTTTGATGGAACATATATAAAATTTTTTAGAAGCAGCATTTGAATCTAGCTACAGAACCGTTCTACTGGCGCCTACTTACATATCGCCTAAGGACCATAGATATAAGAGAAATATGGCTGGTACGGAGGCATATAGACTGTCGTTTTTCCCTCGCTCTTTCTGGGACTGGAACAGGATAGGAAATTGCTAGTAGTGGTAAGAAGTATAATCCACCACGCAGCATGTGGTGGCTAGCGGAATATGTACGTAGATGTAAAATTTCATAAAGATTAGAGGCTATCGTCCATTGGTAGTAATGCCATAAAAGACGGAATGGGGAAGGAGAAGCAATGAAATCAATCCTGTCCAGCATTTTCAAAGAGCGATTTAAAAAAATTAGTCAAGTCAGTCTCATAGTCAGGGGACGACCGTAAGGTAGTAGATGCAGGTTGCTGCACCGGTTTTAGGGCAGGGTCTTAGTCAAGATAGTTTGCCATTGCCTTTGGCCGACCTGTTACGAAATGTCAAATGAACGTGTATCTATGCCGTGCTGATGAGTAATTGTACAGTGTTCAAATGTGGAAACACGAGATTATAATCGCGAAGACTACTAACTTGTGGCGATATATGTGTAGCAGCTAGGGATCAAAGTGACACTTTGTGATTTTATTGTTTTGATTGTAAATAAAGAAAATAAAAATGTTATAAACATCAAAATTTCAGATCACAATTTTGTAAAAAATAAAAAATAAAAATCTTGACGAAGTTTTTCATAAGTAGTGGGAAATAAAAACTTGTGATTTTAATGTTTACGGGGGAGGGGGAGATGTTATGTGTTTGATAAGCAGCATTCCACCATCTAAATGATGAAAGTAAGCTTTAAGCCGGCATAGATTCGACTGTTACCACACTCGACTGCGACGACGACCTCAGCAACGTACGCAAGAATAGAAACAAGAGTACATCTGAATTTCGATGGATAGATAATCGCCTCGGCGGAAAGCCGAGAGTATTGAGGCGCTATGCTCCGATGTGCGAAGCCGTTCCCCGTCGCGGGTTCGAATCCTCCCTAGGGCATGGATGTCGTAAACGTGATGGTACGTATTTCTCCTCTTTACACGAGGCATCAGAGCAACTTTTCTCCAGGCAACGCCGGTCAGCTGCTGTTTGTGTATGACAAATCGGTTGGAAACTTTCCTCATGTCAGCACGTTGCAGGTGTCGCCACCGGCGCCAATCTTGTGTGAATGCTCTGAGAAGCTAATCATTTGCATATCACAGCATCTTCTTCCTGTCGGTTAAAATTCGCGTCTGTAGTACGTCATCTTCGTGGTGTAGCAGTTTTAATGGCCAGGAGTGTATATGGTAGTTTATAAGAAGTTCGTAAGTTTAGGGACTGATGATCCCGCAGTTAAGTCCCATAAGCGTAAACATTTGAACATTTGTCTTTAGTATAAGTTAGTTTGTAAGTTTAGACACTAATGGCCTCGCCGTTAAATCCCATAAGCTTAACAAACAATTGGAAATTTTTTCCGGATAGATAGATTGGTTAGTTGAACCCGAGGCCTCCAGAATGCTAGTTCATTGTCCTACTAGTGCCCATTTCACTCGGTGTTGATCAGCTGGCAGCGAAGGACGCTACGCGGGAAAAAAAGATAGCCTACCATCCACTCCGTGACTCACCGCAGACAAGTGTTCCGCAAATGGAAAACGAAGAAAAAAGAGCGAAATAATTGGCGGAGAACAAAGTGAGAAAAGTGTCTGTCTGCGAGGGCGGCGCGGGCGTGCGATGCGGAAGGGAATGCAGGTGTGTCGTTGACCCGGGTATTTGGGCCCGGCCCCAGACCCGCGCAACAGTCACGTGACGCCGCCAATCAATAGCAGGTCGACGACCCGCCGGCCCAAATGCACGCGCCGCCGCTTTCCTTTTTCGCACGCGTGCCGCCGCCGCCGCCGCCGCCGCCGCCGCTATCGCCCTCCACGCGCCGGCTGATACTTCCACGCGGCGACGGCTCGGCCGCGCACCTTGCGTCCGTCGACGATCGCTCAACCGTGCGTGGCGGCACAGCGGAAGCGAGCCGTGGCGTGGAAAAGGGGAAGGCCCATCTGCATGAGGAAACTCTGTTACGTTTATTAAAGAGATATGAAATTCAGGACGGACAGGGCGTGTGGTGTATATAGAAACAAAACATCGAACGGGTGTAGATGAGAAACCATGTGGCTGAACACAGGGGATAAATATAGGCATTTTTGGGTATACTAAATATTTAAAATAATCTTGCAGCAATATCATCTATATCTATAAATGTGAATGTCTGTTCGTTGTACGTTTATCACGTCTGAACCACAAGACATAAAGAGCTAAAAATTTGTACAGTTACTAATGTCTACCCGGGGAAGGCTTTAGGCACGGTTTTATGGCGATCGGATAGCTATTTATCGACATATATTAATGTGAATGTCTGTTCGGTGTACGCTTATCACGTCCGAACGACAAGACTTGCAATTTTTTTTATTTTTTTTTATTTTAGTTTATTTTTTTTTTTTTTTTTTTTTACAGTTACTAATTTATACCTGAGGAAGGTTTTAGGCACTTTTTTATACCGATCTGATAGATATTTAGTAATTTGAAGAATATAATGCGAAATGCGGAACAATAATTACTCTTTGAAAATTATATTTACTCTTTGAAAATGGTTTTATTGGTTGCACTGTTGCTTGAGGGTTAATAATGATAAAACGGTGGAGTATATTTAGATGGAAAGTTATCGGTGTACATAAAATTCTACTCGTGTGTGTGTTAATATTTCGCTCTGCAGCAAAAAATTGAGAATGCAAACGAATGGTTTGTGTGTAATTGTTGTCCGAAGTCTCCCGTTGTACACCATAGCAGTTCCATGCCGCTGGCTATAAGGGGGTGGAAGATATTGTGGTTGAAAGTCGTCAAATTATAAAAAGAATTCGGACTGAAGGCCAGCGATGACGTTTGCGACTCTATAGCAAGGAGGTTACTTACATCGAAACGTGATGACACAGACCGTATCTGTGGTCTATGCGTGCTACAATGTCTTCAGCTCTTTCTCTGTAAGGATAAGCATACGAGTAAGGAAATATAAGAATAAATACTTCACATAATTTTATTTTTTATTTGAATGTTGATTAAAAATGTTTGTTTCTAAAGAAGGTATTGTATTTCATTTCATCCTTCAAAACCAGTCTCATGGCACACTACTGAAAGATAGCTTATCTGTCATAATCAACCAACACGCAAGCGGAGCCACGGGTTTAAGCTAGTATCAACTAAACTAAAGCGACAAAGCAACTGGTACACCTGCCTAATATCGTGCAGGTCCCCCGCGAGCACGCAACAACACGTGGAATGGAGTCCTAATGTCTGAAGTAGTGCTGCGGAGAACTGACACCATGCATCATGGAGGGCAGTCCACCAATCTGTAAGAGTACTCGAGGGTGGAGATATATTCTCAACTGCACGTTGCAAGGCATCTCAGATATGCTCAACAGTGTTCGCGTCTGGGGAGTTTGGTAGCCATCTGTGGTATATAAACTCAGAAGAGTTAAAATGTTCAAATGTTTGTTAAGCTTATGGGACTTAACTGCGAGGTAATCAGTCCCTAAACTTACAAACTTCTTATAAACTACCATATACACTCCTGACCATTAAAACTGCTACACCACGATGATGACGTGCTACATACGCGAAATTTAACCGACAGGAAGAAGATGCTGTGATATGCAAATGATTAGCTTTTCAGAGCATTCACACAAGGTTGGCGCCGGTGGCGACACCTACAACGTACTAACACGAGGAAAGTTTCCAACCGATTTCTCATAAACAAACAGCGGTTGACTGGCGTTGCCTGGTGAAACGTTGTTGCGATGCCTCGTGTAAGGAGGAGGAAAGCGCACCATCACGTTTCCGACTTTCATAAAGGTCGGATTGTAGCCTATCGCGATTGCGGTTTATCGTATCGGGACATTGCTGTTCGCGTTGGTCGCTATCCAATGACTTTAAGCAGAATGGGTTCCGGAGGGCAATACGGAACGCCGTGCTGGATCCCAACGGCCTCGTATCACTAGCAGTCAATATGACACGCATCTTATCCGCATGGCTGTAACGGATCGTGCAGCCACGTCTCGATCCTTGAGTCAACAAATGGGGACGTCTGCAAGACAACAATCATCTGCACGAACAGTACGACGACGTTTGCAGCAGCATGGTCTATCAACTCGGAGATCATGGCTGCGGTTACACTTAACGCTGCATCACAGACAGGAGCGCCTGCGATGGTGTACGCAACGACGAACCTGGGTGCACGAATGGCAAAACATTTTTTCGGATTAATCCAGGTTCTGTTCACAGCGTCATGATGGTCGCATCCGTGATTGGCGACATCGTGATGCACGCACATTGAAAGCGTGTATTCGTCATCGCCATACTGGAGTATCACCCGGCGTGATGGTATGGCGGCCGGCCGCGGTGGCCGAGGGGATTGAGGCGCTCCAGTCACGGTCTTCACGGCCACTACGGTCGGGGGTTCGAATCCCCCCTCGGGCATGGATATTTGTGACGTCCTTAGTCTTAGCTAGTTCATAAGTAGTTTGTAAGCTTAGGGACTGATGACCCCGTATTTAAGTCCCATAAGTTCTACAAACATTTGAACATTTGATGGTATGGCGTGCTATTGGTTACACGTCTCCGTCACCTCTTGTTCGCATCGACGACACTTTGAACAGTGGCCGTTATATTTCAGATGTGTTACGACCCGTGGCTCTACCCTTCATTCGATCCCTGCGAAATCGTACATTTCAGCAGCATAATGCACCACCGCATGTTGCAGGTCCTGTACGGGCCTTCTGGATACGGAAAATGTTCGACATTCTCCAGATAACTCACCGATTGAAAACGTCTGGTCAATGGTGGCCGAGCAACTGGCTCGTCACAATACGCCAGTCACTACTCTTGATCAACTGTGGTGTCGTGTTGAAGCTGCATGGGCATCTGTACCTGTACACGCCATCCAAGCTCTGTTTGACTCAATGCCCAGGTGTATCGAGGCCATTATTACGGCAAAAAATGTTCAAATGTTTGTGTAGCTTATGGGACTTAACTACGGGGTCATCAGTCCCTAAACTTACAAACTACTTATGAACTACTTTATACTAAAGACGACACAAACATCCATGCCCAAGGGAGGATTCGAACCCCCGACGGGGAACGGCCTCGCGCTTCGGAGCATAGCGCCTCAATGCGCTCGGCCACTCCACCGTGGCCCAGACAGACACTACCATTTTGAGCAGCCATTCTATAGCAATTCTGAACGTGCGGAGTTCGTATTGTCCTGCTGGACTTGGCCAAGTCCGTGAGAATGCACAATGAACTTCAATGGATGCAGGTGATCAGCAAGGTTGCGTACGTACGTTTCACCTGTCAGAGTTGTATGTAGACGTAACAGGGGTCTCATATCGCTACAACTGCACACGGTCCGCACCATTACACAGTGAATATATGGGACTTAAATGCTGGGTTATTAGTCCATAGATTACAAACTACTTAAACTAACCTAAGGACAACACACACATCCATACCCAAGGGAGGATTCGAACCTCCGACGCGGGAAGCCGCGCGATTCGCAACGGTGCGCTCCAGACCTCTCGGCTTCTCCTGAGCGGCTTACACAGTCTCCACTAGTCTCTCGCTTATCATGTAGGGTCCGTGGTATTATGAGGTTGTCTTCATACCTGAACACGCCCATCTGCTTGTTCTCATAGGAAATGAGACTCGTCAGGCCAGGAAAGATGTTTTCAGTCATCAGCAGTCCAATGCCGGGCCCAGGTGAGACGTAAAGCATAGTGTCGTGCATTCCTCAACGGCACCCAAGAGGGCCTTAGGCTCCGAAAGTGCATATCGATGAATTTTTGTTGAACGGTTCGCACGCTGACACTTGTTGATTGCCCAGCATTGAAACAACGTCAATGTGCGGAATTGTTGCACTTTCGTCACACTGAACGGTTCTCTTCAGTGGTCGTTGTTCCCGTTCTTGCAGGATCTTTTTGCGGCTGCAGCAATGTCGGAGTTTTGCTGTTTTACCGGATTGCCGATATTCACGGTGCACTCGTGAAATCCCCACTTAATTGCTACCTCGCAGATGCTGTGGTCCATGTCTCGTGCATCTAATATGACACGACGTTCGAACTCACTTAAATCGTGATAAACTCCCATTGTAGAACCATTAACCAATCTGACGCCTGCGTCAGACACATGCTGCCCTATAGGCGTTGCTGACCCAGCGCCGTTCTCTGAGTGTGGCATACGTACGGACATACCAGTTTCTTTGGCTCTTCAGTGTAGTGTTGCCTGGGTCGCTATATATATTAAAAAAAAAAAAGAAATAAAGTGTTCAATTATTTCTAAACCCAAGGGATCTGTCTGCTGAGGTCGTCAGTCCCTAGACTTACAAACTAATTAAACCGTCTAAGCTAAAGACAACATAAACACTCATGTCCCAAGGAGGACTCAAAACTCCGACGGGAGCTGCCACGGAATCAATGAATGACCCGTAGACCATGCAGCCTTCTCGACGCGGCGGTTGAAATTAGACCATGTGTTTGCGAAGTAACGAAACTTACTTTTTTTTTAATTTAATTGTAATTTATCGGAATGCAGATTCTTAGTTCTCTTGCGAACTCTGCATTTCCATATAATAAGGGAAGTAGGAGGTCTTAGCTGTTAAAAATGAAGCAATTAAAAGTGAGAAACTTACCTGAATTATATGGTAGCAGCAGCAGATTCCCACGAGTTATTCTGTCAGGATTATACACGAAATAGCGACGACAAGAAATAACGTTATCCCATTGCCGCGAAATTTTTATTTTCACTGCCGACAATACGGTGGGCCTCGTAGTTGCACCCATTCTACCGCTAGGTGGCTGTTGTTCTGGACCTGCGTCTTTGCAGCGTGTCGTCGTCTAATACCCTCTTGAACCGCTCTTAACGGCTACGTACACAAATGCTTTTTTTATGTGCACATATGTAAAGTTAAACTAGAATTATTTCAGTTTGAATTGCCTCGTTGTATAATTAACATCGAAAAATAGTGCTACAGTGTTCGTACTCATGTATTTTTATAACGCCGAGAAATAACATTATTTCTTTACAGCGATATTTTGATCGACCTCGTACGTTGTAGATGACTGATGCGCTAGACATGATCCTCTAGGAACGATATTTGTCTAATACCCTCTTGACCATTTGTCAAGTTATTTGACATCCCCTACATTTCATCCACTCCTAAATGAAGTCCCCTTCCTCTACGTCACCAACTACTCTTGAAATCTTTGCTGGTGTCATCTATACTATCGTTCGTCTCTCTGTTTTCCTACGCCATTGGTTAGAATTACTATGATATCCTCATAATGTCTGATTTCCCTCACTTAACGTGTTTTGTTACCTGGTTGCATAGCGTTATTCGCAGCGCTCCAGATGGTAGCACACGAGGGTGAGTCTGACCCGGATCAAATCCAGATGACAACTGCGCCACCAAGTCTGGGTGTGGTTTTTTGGCGGTTTACCACACTCGTTTAGGCAAACGCTGGGCTGGTTTCCGATTCCTACCACGGAAAATACCATACAAAAACAGTTAAACACAATCTCACACAGATTAAAATGTACACCACTGAATAAAAATGGTACATACGACTCCCTCTTGTAGATAACTAATGCACTCATAAAGGTCATCCGATCGTAAATTAAAATACTCATCTTTCGCGCAGTAGTAAAGTTATGAATGATTTCGGAATTTGCGGTCCATATCTCATTAAGATACCCAAGGATTACCCATCCGCCGCGGTGGAGTAGCCGAGCGGTCTAAGGCCCTCGCTGCGGAGCGCGCGGTTGCTGTGACGCCGGAGGTTCGAGTCTTCTCTGGGCCATGGGTATGTGTGTTGTCCTTAGGTTAGTTTAAGTAGTTTGTAAGTTACGGACTGAAGACCACGCAGTTTGGTCCGATAGATTTACAAACATTTGAACATTTTTTTGATTGGCCATCCACCAACTGATTATCAATTAATTTTCTCCGTTAGTTAAAATTTCGTTTCTTCTAAGACTACCCCTGAGACTCATATTTTGCGATGGTCCTGTTGGAAAGGTCTTTATATTTACGGAACTTTGTCAGATATAAAAATTAGTGGGTATATGACGCCAGTACACTAATTTATGATGATGACAAATGTACGAAACTAATGCTGCTCTCCATGAATGGAGCTAAAAGTGTGGTATGCATTTAAATTTCGAAAATTAAATTACAAGAAATAAGAGCAACTCAACGTAACGGTAAATTCAACATAGATATAGGGGGTTCATAAAGTCTCGCTGTCATTTATAAAATCGTAAATTGCGAAGTATTAGAAATGGAGCGTCGTTGTTTGATGTTAATCGCTTGTGAACTCATAGAGTTTTTTTCTGTTATGCCAGAATTTAAATGTGTGTTCCTCTTGTCTCTCGTAGAATTTTCGATCTGTACCCACGTGCTAATACGTACTGGTCTGAAACATTAACAACTCTGACTGCTTCATTGATTGGTGCACGAACGGTAGCAAGGTCAATGACTGGTGTTGTGTACACGCGATCCCTGACATTACCCACAAAAAAAAGTGTAATGGCGTGGCACTGGGAGTGCGCGGGGCCATGCAATGGGACCATCGACCTCTCAGGAAATGTGTCATTCAGCACGTCACGCATGACCAACTGACTTCTGGGCATTCACATAAATCTGTTTGTTTTAGCCCGTAGTGTCCGCACGCAATTACCGTTTTCATGTTGACACATTGCACCTTGTACACTCTCGTCATTCTGATGCACTCGAGGTCAAACCTGCAACAAAGGTAAAAAGAAAAATGTGTAGAACTGATTACAATAAATCACGATTCATTATTTATGTTTTTCAATATAAAATTTATGAAGTGATAGGACTTCACAGTCAGCTACTATGCAGCTTGAGAAATATGGTAACGAAAGGCATTATTAACTTGCTCAGGAAGCTGCAAAGTTCGAACTGTAAAAACCGAAGAAGCCAGATACTTTTTTAAGACCTACATGAGTAAATAACTATCGCGGAACATCTTTGCATGCCGCCATCTAACGCCTTCTTGCACGAAGTTAAATTTGATTTTCACTAATTGACGTGATTATTTGCCAATTTTAAAAACTGAAAATGCTAACATTTTCTTCTCATTAAGTGGTAAAAAGTAAAGTCCATCACGGTAAGGCACGTATTACAACTAGATGGCGCTCAAAACACGTGAACCTATTCATTCATTAATCGAATATAGTAGCAATTAGCTATTTCCAACAAATTTCACATTTAATTTAAAACCATCACGAAACTTTTTTTGGCTGATACACGTCACAAAAATTATGAAAGGAAAAATGTTTATTCCAAACTACATTTTCACTGTTCATGCGGACATATTTTCAGCATCTGCCATGACGCTTTCATTTATTCCCTTTTACTTATTGCCTCTATCCGCAACACACTTTGCAGACATAAGACCTATCTATATTTATCACTCGATGTAACTAGATATTGCACCGCTGTATGGCAGCCGGCCGCGGTGGCCGAGGTGATTGAGGCGCTCCAGTCACGGTCAGCACGGCCACTACGGTCGGGGGTTCGAATCCCCCGTCGGGCATGGATATTTGTGCCGTCTTTAGTCTTAGCTAGTTTATAAGTAGTTTGTAAGCTTAGGGACTGATGACCCCGTAGTTAAGTCCCATAAATTGTACAAACATTTGAACATTTTTAGCTGTATGGCACAGTTGAAATTACACAGGGCGATAGACACTTAGATGCGAAACAAACTTGCGTGCAGTAAAACTTTACGAGGTCTGATCTTTGAATGTGTTAATGCTTCATTTTGCAGATATTATCCACATAAATCACCGAATACACCTGTAAAATTATATTATGGTGCGATTGTCTGTATTCATCCAGTGTTTCCTAATGTGAACACCTGGTACTTCCTACAAGCTTTGAGCACAATTTCAATCCATTTTTAAGCTTTTTCTCGATTACATGCTTGAAGTCAAATGTTGTTGTTGTGGTCTTCAGTCCGTAGACTGGTTTGATGCAACTCTCCACGCTAACCTGTCCTGTGAAAGTCTCTTCATTTGAGAATATGTTCGGCAACCTACATCCTTTTGAATCTGCTTACTATATTCGTCCCTCGGTCTCCTTCTACGATTTTTACCCCACACGTGAAGTCAAATATGTAGCACAATAAACTCATTTCTAAGTAATCAGCCGTTTGAAGCATTCTCTACATGGGAATTCGATTCTTTATGTTCAAAAATGTTCAAATGTTTGTACAGCTTATGGGACTTAACTACGGGGTCATCAGTCCCTAAACTTACAAACTACTTATGAACTACTTACGAACTAGGACGGCACAAATATCCATGCCCGAGGGGGGATTCGAACCCCCGACCGCAGTGGCCGTGCAGACCGTGACTGAAGCGCCTCAGTCCCCTCGGCCACCGCGGCCGGCGATTCTTTATGAAATCAAGGGTTTTACGAGTACAAACTATTATATTAATTGATGATGGTTGAAAACCGTAACGCGTCTTTTCATCAATAAACCTGTATCAAAAATTCTTATGTACTATATTTCATCATCTACCGTAAGCAGTACAGGTATGTCTACAGCTCTCTGCAGAAGCGAAGATAAGATACAGCATGCTTCATTTCCAATTCATGACCATGCGTTCTGTTACCTAGACAGGCCGGCGTAATCCTTTTGCGTGAATAGTCGTTAGCAGAAAGTTCCCGTAGGCTCGAATATGACGGTGGAATCGTCCTTCGTGTACACGTGATCTTAACTATCTCATGTCGCTGGTAAATCGGTAAAAAAAAGGGACGGCTTAGCTGTAGCGTACCGTCGACTTCCGAGTCATTAGAGATGTAGCCTTACTTAGGATAGAATTTATTTATTTATTTTACTTATTTTCTGTGTCTAGGATACAATCCAGTAAAATCTAATATTACACAAGTGTCATAAAATTTAAATATTTTTGTCTTTTAATCAGCTACATAGTGGCCTTGTCATTATCCAGCTGTCATTATCCAGCTGTCATTATCCAGCTGTACAGGTTGTGCTGAGGTTTGCGTACGTCAGTTAGTTGGTCGTTCGTCTGGATATTCCCACAGTCACACAGAGGTTCTCTACAGAGTTAGCCCCATCAGCAACTTTCAATTTGTGGCCCAATCCTCACCCTGTTGAAAGCCCTCAGGTTGTGAAGTATTCTTACTTTCGGCCTCAAATCCTGATTTCAGATGGCCTCCTGCCATAGCTTCCATCGACGGTGACATCGATTGGCTCTGTCGTCCGAAATCATGCATCTAGCTAATACTTCCAAAACTAGAACACCGACAGAATCTGCGACAGGATAAAGATAATGAACGGAATAAGCGGTATATTATTAGAAGGGATCAACTGACATTCACCCAAGTTATCCAGGAAAGCTATGGAAATTCTATATTAAGGTAACTGTATAGTGCGCAATTCCTGTTCTTTTAAACACGTTTCTAGTGTGTTGACAACTGCGGCTCCTGTACGGATTCTGTAAACATAAAAAGAATCTAATAGCATTCATGACTAATAAACTCCTTGAGTTGTTTAAACGCTTAGTTGTATAGGCTTTCGCGTACTTGGGAAACATCATTTAGCGACTTTTGTGGGTGACTGACGAATGCATGTCGAAATTCTCAGTGCTTGTCGGGCATGGATATTTGTGCCGTCCTTAGTATTAGCTAGTTGGTAAGTAGTTTGTAAGTTTAGGGACTGATGACCCCGTATTTAAATCTCATAAGCTGTACAAACAGTTGAACAGTTGAACAGTTGATTAAGTAATAAAGTGAAGTTTTCAGCTACTTCATGATGCGCACGATTCGACTGGAAACGTAGTTTGTGCAAGAGAAAGGCGTCAGCTATAGTTCCGGACCGAAAGAGAGGATGGAGTGTGTAAGGACAAGGATTTGCAGGCATCCTTACGGGTTGCACAACTCTGGGTAACAAGAGCAGAAAGGTTTTGCACCGAATTAAGTGTAGATAATGATGTGAATGCTATACAAGGAGCCCTTTTAATTGCAGTTGATTTCAGTCTAACAAGGGGAACACCAAGTATGGTACCAACGAATTTTGATGAATCGCAGGTATATTGTGCGGGAACTCCTCCAGACCACCAAGCTAAAACGATTTGTTCCAATGCGCCTTAGTTTCCACCAAAATCGCGATCAAATTCCAGCGCGTAACAGCTATACCTGTACGGAGTTATAAGGAGCACGTGAGCCGGCGTGGTGTAATTAGCAAGGCGCTAGCCTGCCGCGCATACTACCCGAGTTGAAATCCTGCTTGGAACCAATTCTTTTCACTTGTCCGACGATTGATTGTGCATAATTATATGCTTTAATAGCCACTCTTAGGTTAATGCTTGAGTAATTGGTCATGATAATAGCTTATGTTAATTGCTCAATATGTATTGCGCACGATTATTTTATTTTATTCCTTATTTCGAAGCATACTTTTACGGCGACTGAAAGATCAGTAAACTGTCTGTAGGTATCAGCTGTAACATTTGTGCAGCATTTGTTAGCTGCTTTTACAGTTCCCGGCCCCAGTGTTGTTACGCCGTCGAATGCAGTGTGTGCCCACTTGACGCGTCCCAGCGGCTTATTACGCTGCGGCCAGGCGGGTAGTCATTCGTAGCATATCGTTCATATGTAACTGTAATTACCTGATATAACTTTATCTTTGCAGTAAGAAATAAGGAATATAATTATACACAGTCAATCACCGGACAAGTGTAAAATTTAAAAAAATCCGAGCCGGATTTGAACTGGACTATTTTGCGCTGGACTTTGATCGCGATTTTCGTGGATACTAAGGCGCATTTGTAACAAATCCTTTTAGCTTGGTGGTCTGGAGTAGTTACCGCACAATATACCTGCGACTCATCAAAATTCGTTGGTACCATTCTAGGTGTTCCCCTTGTAAGTGAAATATAATTGCTTAGTATTTGCAGAAATGCAGGACATTGACTGAATAAATGAAATAAATAATAGTAACCAATCTAACATTTATTATGAATGATTTTGTGGAAGAAGAAACTAAAAGACGAGACAGCCATACAAAGATGACTTTGCTCCGTTCCAGACCGTATTTCGCCTACCTCCTTTCACGAATTCCTTTCAAAATGTATGCCAAGGAGGGTAAATGAATTATGAAGCACTTAAACCAGTACGGCAAGATAACGCCGATAACCAGTTATATCCAGTTTATGAAAACGCTGCGTACTTATCTGGGTGGGAAGAATTTCGCTAGATATCCAACCCGGCACAAGGTCATGATTTATGTTTTTCTTCGCGTGTGCGTTTCCCACTGAGCGAGATTAAGATACCAGGCCCACATTCAAAATTTCCACAATTTTTCGAAATTTCTCCAGGCAAATTCCGAAATGAAATGGCTCCTTCAGTAATGCCATGGTCAATTTCCTTTCCCGTCCTTCTGAAGTGAGCCTGAGCAATGTCACTAATGACATCGGCCTAAACGGGTCGTTAACTGTAAGGTGCATTTTTTTCTAACGACTATGGCATCGACAGCGCCATGGGCTCTACGCTTCCGTGCATTTTAAGACACTCTATGACGCGCATCATGACATAATGCATGGATCATACTGAAATCGAATCTTTCCGAACGAAAGTAAGTCCTGTTATCTATAAAAAGACTCATTACACTCATTACATAACATACAGGTATGACTAAAATAGACATCAATCCGTACATCGATTTGGTAACCTCGATGCTTTACTTGGCATGGTCCTGTTCAGAAGTCATTAGTCCCTACACTTACAAACTACTTACACTAACTTAAAGTAACTTATCCTAAAGACAACACAAACACCCACGCCCGAGGGAGGACGTGAACCCCCGACGGCAAACGGCCGCGCGCATCGCAGCTGGGCGCCTTAGTGCGCACGGCTATTCTACCGTGGTGCTATTTCTTTCTGTGAGTGTTATTCAACTTATCCAAGTCACGTTTTATCGCTGACAGCCCTCACAAAGTTGAAGCAAAAGGGTAAAAGTCTTTATCCCTTACAACATTTTTGTGCTTCTTGCTGCCAAACTTGCGCATCTTCCGTGACTTTATTACTTTTTAACAACTTGCTCTTCGCCGACCTCGGGGAAGATTAGTTAGATTATAGGAGAAATGTAGTAACACTCGAGGCAATATTCCCAATACGACTTATCCTAGAAGATAGGGTAAGGACAGGAAACCTACATTTTTAGCTTTTGTAGATTTAGAGAAAGCTTTTGATAATTTTGACAGGAGTACACTCTTTCAAATTATGAAGGTAGCAGGAGTAGAATATAGGGAATGAAAAGTCATCTACAACTTTTACAAAAAACAGACAGCAATTATAAGACGCCGCGGTGGAGCGGCCGAGAGCATTGAGGCGCTATGCTACGATGCGCAAGGCCGTTCCCCGTCGGGGGTTCGAATCCCCCCTCGGGCATGGATGTTTGTGTCGTCTTTAGTATAAGGTAGTTCATAAGTAGTTTTGCTGGTCGTTAATAGAGCACTACACTTAACACTTAGAACAGGTTTATTGCAACCACAAACGTACACTCAGTACAGACTGCCTCCTGCTTGGAGTGCTCCACTATTTATACATAGAAAGAATTTTCTGGAACTTGCAAGTACATAAAACATAAGAAACATGTAGGATATTCTATAAATAGTGAATACAATGAAATAAATTGTTTTCTATCTGTGGCGAGAGTTGAACCAGGGATCGCCAGCACAGCGATCTGCGACGCTAATGATTGTACTACGCGTTCCGTCGGGAGAATCGCGACAAGTGTATGAAGAGTATCAAAGAGACGCAGCGACTGGAAAGGGAGTAAGACAGGGTTGTAGCCATTCCCCATTGTTATTCAATCTGTACATTGAGCAAGCTGTGAGGGAGTGCAAGGAGAAATTTGGAGACGGAATTAAATGTCAGGGAGAAGAAATAAAAACATTTTGGTTCCCGATGACATTGTGATTCTGGCAGAGATAGCAAAGGACCTGGAAAAGCAATTGAACGGAGTGGAGAGTGTCTTGGAAGAAGGTTATAAGATGAGCATCAAAAAGAACAATCCAAGGTAATGGAATGGAATGTAAGAAAATCAGGAGATACTGAAGAAATTACATTAGGCAACGAGACAATAAAAGTAGTATATGAGTTTTGTTATTTTGGTAGCAAAATAACTTACGATGGCCGCAGTGAAGAAGATGTAAAATGCAGAATGGCTATGGGAAGGAAAGCGTTTCTTAAGAAACAAAATTTGTTGTCATCCAAAATTAATTTAAATGTTAGAAATATCTTTCTGAAGACATTTGTCTGGAGTATAGCATTGTACGAGAGTGAAAAGTGGGAAATAAGGAATTCAGACAAATGATGATAGAAACTTTTGAAATGTGGGGCTACAGACGACCGCTCAAGATTAGATGGGTAGATCGCGTAACGAATGAGGAGGTACTGAACTGAATTCGGGAGAAAACAGGTTTCTTGCATATCTTGACTGAGAGAAGGAATCGATTGGTGGGACAAATTGTGAGGCATCATGGAATCGTTAATTTAGCATTGGAGGGAAGCGGGTGGGATAAAAATCGCAGAGAGAGACTGACAGCCACGGGAGTATCCTCGTGGTCTAAGGCATCATGTCTGGGCGGCCGCTCCTGCCGGGTCGTCCCTTGGGCATGGATGTGTGTTTTGTCCTTAGTGTAAGTTAGTTTAAATAGTTTTTAAGGCTAGAGACTGACGACACTAGCAGTTTAGTCCAGTAGTATTACAAACATTTGATCATTAGACGAATGCAGTAAGCAGATTCAAATGGATGTGTGTTGCCGTTCTCATGAGGCGATGAAGAGGCTTGTACAGGATAGAATAGGATGGAGAACTGCATCAAACCAGTCTCCAGAACAACTCTCCTCGCAATACAGTTTGCAGACAGCATCCATATACAACAGTGAATGCATCTGCAAAATTGATTTACTACGCGACGTTTAGTTCATGAGGTATGACGAGATATGCAACTAGATGCCTCAAAAACTACCTTTTGCTTACATAGGCGTGCAATAAAACTTCAGAATCAGGTGTGACATTTCAAATGATTGCTTCTTCATGTTCTGCAGACACTATCCATGTATGTCACTGAATGTACCAGCAAAATTATATAACGGTACGACACACAGTTCAGGAGATATGACGACATAAAGCCAGTCGAATCCATATTTCTAGGTTTTTATAAGGCTTTTGGCACTGTATCTCATAAGCGACTTCTAATCAAGTTGTGTGCTAATGGAATGTCGCCAAAATTGTGCGATTGGATTCACGATTTCCTGTCAGAAAAGATACAACACGTAGTAACTAAGGGAAAGACATCAAGCAGAACAGAAGTGATATTTGGCGTTCCCCATGGAAGTGTTTCGTTAAGATATCTGCATTGTGCGAAAATTGGCAATTGACACTAAATAATTAAAAGTGTGAATTCATCCATAGGAACTCTTAAAGAAAGAAGTTAAACTTCATTTACACGATCAATCAGGCAAAACTAAAGTTAGTAAATATAACTATTAACCTGGATATTGCAATTACGAACAACTTTAATTCAAAAGAACACATGAAAAATATCGTGGGGAAGGTTAATCAAAGGCTACGTTTCATAGGCAGAACAGTTAGAAGAAGCAACATTTCTAATGCCTACACTTACACTGGCCGTCCTATTTTGGAGTATTGCTGCGCATTGTGGGATTCTCACAAGGTGGAACTGGCGGAGGACATATAGAAAGGTTCAGAGAAGGGCAGCTCGTTTGCATTATTGCGATACAGGAGACAGACTGTCACGGAAATTATGCAGGAATTGGGGTGGAAATTATTAAAAGAAAGGCGTTATTCGTTGCGGCAAGACCTATTTTCCGAAATTTCTTTCACCAACTTTCTCCTCCGATTGCGAACACATTTTGTTAGCTCGCAGGTACATATGGAGACATGATCATAAAATAATGAGAGAAGAGAAATCAGGTCGAAAACGGAAAGATTTGTGTTCCTTTTTTTCCGTGCACTATTAGAGAATGGAATGGACAGAAATTTTATATCAGTTCTATGAGATCTCTGCCAGGCACTCGAATGTGATTTGCAGAGTACATATATAGATATAGTTGCGCAGAGAACTAGCTTTTGCCTATAATAGATGTAAATTACCTTATAATCATTCAGTGTTAAATAATGAAAGCGCTTACTGATTTCCAACAAACCTTAAGGACATTTCAAACCATTTCTTAAACTTTTTCTTGACTACATGCTTGAAGTCCAATATTTAGTACAATACTTATATGAAAATTAACCAGGCATTTGAAGTATTTCTCGATTCTTTCTGGAACCGAGGCATTTACTAATTATTATATTTAAAACATCATGGTTTTTTTATAACTTTTGAAATGAAATGAAGGAAACTTGTTGAAAACAAAAAGGGTAAAATTTCTTCAAGATTATTTTGAATAGAGCCATAAAACGATACAAAACTTGATCCGTATCGTTGTGTTTTCTAATATTGTAACCATAAAATACTCCATAATGAAGAGCAGGAAAGAAGTAAGGCGAGGTAAACCTTGGAGGATGATGGTTATTGGTAGCGAAGGTGACGCGAGGCCAGTAGAACGGACTTAATTATCCTAAGTGGCAGCACAGAACCACCTCCTGATAGTCATCGACCCACCCGAGGCCTGCGACACGCGGACGCTAAAGTAATTGTTCGCAAGAAGGGAGTATTCCGGTCTCCGGCTAAAGAACTACTATTTTCACCTCACAGACACGGAAACTACATGACGACACTTCTAAGTAAATGCAGTCAACAAACTGACTGAGTGGAGACAATCTGTTAACGGACACTCATAAGTTACCTCAAAACAGTATCAGGCACGTGAGGCGGGAATACGTTAACTGAAGACTGTTTCCATCAGAATTACTCTTCATTCGTTTCCCTTATCTACTTTAGTAATTACTCCATGAGCACTCTTCAAAGGTATCTGTAGTGAACAGCGAAAATCATAATTAAATAGTGCAAAGTATATAGCTAATATGGGGGCATATACTATAATAACAAAACCTACGAGCAGTGTGTTGCATTTTACATCTAACTAAATCAAATGTTCAAATGTTTGTAAATCTATCGGACCAAACTGCGTGGTCATCAGTCCGTAGCTTACAAACTACTTAAACCTAGGTAAACTAGCCTAAGGACAACACACACACCCATGCCCCAAGGAGGACTCGAACCTCCACGGCGAGCAACAGCGCGCTCCGCAGCGAGACGCTTTAGACCGCTCGGCTACTCCACCGCGGCTACATCAAACTGTTCGTTAAGTTAGCGTCTACAAAAAATGATCAAGAAACAGAAGTTTCTTTAGCACTTTTTTCCTTCAATTCCTACTTTTCGTTTGTTGACCAGGACATTAAGTTAATATTTTTCAGGTGTAAGTAATGAATGCGTACGTTGGTCTAACAATGATGTTTGTGGTTTCGTCTTACCCGCTTCTTTCTCCAAACACGATATTTATCTTTTTATTTTTTGTTTTTGTTTTTACCAGCTGGATTAGTGTTACCTTTTTCTAACTATCCAGGCCGGAGAAAATAATTGATCACCTAACATAAACACAATATTTTTTTCTTTATTAGTAAGAAGTTGTCCCACCATCGTTTTCAAAAACAGCTGCAACTCTTCGAGAAACAGATTGGTAAGATGTGTTTAAAGTTTCCAACAGAATAATATCCATTCATGTATGAAAACTTCAAAGATATTTGAGTTGTAAATTTGCTCTTTACTCTCTGCTTTAAAGCCCCTCACATCCGTTCAATTACCTTGAAGCATGGCGATTTTACATGTTTCATATTTTGCTTCCAGATAGTAAGCATTTAGAGACATTGTAAATTATTAATGCCAAAGACGCTGCTTTTAATAAATTATTTAATCCGCCAGGCTTGTTTCGGCGTGAATGCCATCCTCAGGTGTGCCTTGTAAGATCGCTGCTTCTCTTATATGTACTGGTTCTTATTTACATATATAAAAGAACTGTTGTTGTTGTAGCTCTTATACAGCTTAATCATATATTTTTAAAAAATAATTCTTATATTGTTGATGCGTGACAGCTATTTTGACAGCATCAACAACATAAGAATTTAATATATATATATATATATATATATATATATATATATATATAAGAGCTACAACAACAGTTCTTTTACATATGTAAATAAGAATCAATACATATAAGAGAAGCAGCGATCTTACAAGGTACACCTGACGATGGCATTCACGCCGAAACAGGCCTGTCGGATTAAATGATTTATTAAAAAGCAACGTCTTTGGCATTAATAATTTACAATGTCTTTAAATGACATATACGAAGCAGCGGGCCCAGAAGATTTTAAATATAGTAAGCAGTTTGCGGTCGAGATTTGCGAGATATACAGTACATTCACAGTTAATGCCACCAGTAAGTATAATGACAGAAACAATTGTATACCACGATACAGGAGGCCAAGCCATGACGAAACCTCCCCCGTTGTTTAATGAAGGAAGCGGGCATGTTGTGTCGTGAGCTTCTTTTGTGTTTTCGTCACAAATGCTCCCACTAACTGAGCGCTATCGATTTGGACTCTTTGTAAGTTAGAAAGGTCACGGATTTCACCGACCATCTTAGTTAACCGTCGTAGAACTAAACGTATAATATACTGCAACATAACGTACGTTAATTGTACACTGTGCTCGCGCCTCATTGTTTACACACGTGGTGGTACCAGCTTGCAACACGATATCGGATGCGGCATGGTCTCGTATTACTTTACCCACCACCTGCAGGTACGTGCTTTCTGATGTGATGGATTCATTTAGTCCATTTAGTACGTATCCAATGTGTAGAACCATCTCGTAAATATGATAATTCCTAAATTTGTTCGTAAAATTCTACATTTGTGTTTGGATTACTTGTATTCTCAATCCTGCGATTTTTTCCCACAATTTACAATTACTATGTAAACGTTTTCGCGCCGAAGGTTAAATGTTTTTTATCTGTGCAGTTTTAGTGTCTGGTCAATGTTTTTTATTATTTATTTTCCCCTCTATCTGTCTGTAAAGACTCGCGTAGACTAGAGCACTATGAGGGTGTGTTCAGAAGACATGCCTCCATAATTTCTATTCTGTTCTAAATATCGGTTGTGGTATTACATGACACGCATATTACCTACGTACATACCTAGAGAGAAGGCCGCGGTACTCTCGTGTGACGTCACTCAAAGCAGGCTGAGATCGCATAACTGACGCCATAGTGGGCAGTGTCCCAGCATCAGTCAGTCTGCTATGGGATCGCGTGACGTCACAGATAGCGCCGCGGCCTTCTGTAAGGGTGTTGATATTACTTGCTCGTAAACTGTAAGCCTTTGCCGCTCGAGTGCTCTGAATTGCAGCGTGTAACATGACTGTGTGTAACGTAACTATGTCCGTGTGTGAGAAACGGCGCGCTGTAATCGAGTTTCTAACTGCAGAGAACTTGTCTCCAACTTGATCCAATAGAAGACTGAAACCTGTGCGCGGTGATGATTGTGTCGTTCAAAAATGCTCAAATGTTTTAATTCTTATTGGACCAAACTACGTTGGCCATCAGTCCCTAGACTTACAAACTACTTAAACTAAGTTAAACTAACCTGAGGACAACACACAGACCCATGCCCGAGGGAGGATTCGAACCTCCGACCGTAACGTGGCGTTCCAGACCGCTCGACTACTTCCGCGCCGCAATTGTGTCGTCATTACTAATGTCACACGTGGATTGTTCGTGATCGTAAAGAAAGTGACGATGGTTTAGCGAAAAAAGGGTGGGAGAATAACCGTGTGATTCCTCCACAGTGAGCTACACAAACTCCGGCGTGAGTCGCTTCAGGAAATGCAACTTTTAACTTCTTTGACTACGTGTGACAAGATGAGTCCTTCCACATTCACTTCTGTGACTAATTCTGGCAGCTACAGGGTGTTTTCATAATAGAGTTCAAAAGTTTAACAGGACAAAGAGAATGCTCCACTGAACAACTTGAGATAGGGAACCTGGGGTCGGATAAACCGACTAAAGTAGATACGCAAGTAAATTTGTCTAGCATTACTTTTTTCCAATTTATTTACGACTAACATGAGTACACGTTTACACGTACTGTGCTGTTTATTTATATGAACATTCTTTCTTTCCTGCACGGAAACAATGAGGACGAACCTTATTACTAGAAAGTCATGACGCAATTTTTGTTTAATCTACTTGGCTATCAGGTGGCTTGCAAAGAGTTCTACTGCCTGAGTTGTTGGAGGACATACGTTTGGCTGTTCCTGAGAGGATTTGGGCAGAACGCCATGGTGTAGCCGAGCGGTGCCGGGAGCCGTGGCTCGGCGCGCCCGGTCAGAGGGCTCAACGCCCTCTGTAATAAAACAGCTGAGCCAAGAACTCATCGAACAAGAACGAACAAAAATGATCAGCGACCGCAACGAGTAGAACTCACAATAGAGCAAAAAATAAATAAATAAATAAATAAAATAAAATAAAACAAAATAAAGCGGTCTAAAGTGTCTCGCTGCGGAGCCGCGCGGTTGGTCGCCGTGGAGGTTCGAGTCCTCCCTGGGGCATGGGTGTGTGTGTTGTCCTTAGGTTATTTTACCTAGGTTTAAGTAGTTTGTAAGCTACGGACTGATGACCACGCAGTTTGGTGCGATAGATATACAAACATTTGAACATTTTGTGGGCAGAACGTGACGGTGTACCCATCGCCTTACTCCGGTGTGGATATCCACAACCATGTCAGTGCTGTATTTCCTGGTCGCTGGATTGTAAGGGTAGCTCCTATTCCATGGCCTGCGAGGTTACGTGAGCTCAATCACTCTGATTATTTCGTATGGCGATACCTGCAGTCACTATTGTATGAGCCCTAGTGGATACAGAGATGGAATTAGTTTCCAGTATTGCAGCTGCTTGTGATATGATTCCAAACACACAATGGATATTGGTCAGGTTGCGTCATAATCTTTTTCACCGACCTAATGGCCGTAAGCTTCAGCACGTTTTGCAAACTACAGTGCAGATGGTACGCTGCCCGGGAGTGGCCGCTTTGTCTAACACATCAGGCTACGGACTGGGCGGTAGCTCCGGCCGGAGGCTCGAGTTCTCCCTCAAGCATGGATGTGTGTCGTGTCCTTAGTGTAAGTTAACTAAAGTAGTTTCTAAGTCTAAGGACTGATGACCATAGCAGATTCGTCCAATGGGTTTACAAACATTTGAACATTTACAAAAGGTACATTCATTTTGTGTTTGATGGTATTTGCAGTTAATTGTAACTAACGGAGATAAACAAGTACATAGTAATATGAGTGTGTTCTTATCGTCTCATTTAGATGACTGAAATCCCAGGTTTCGTAACACAAACGGTTCATTGGAGCATTTTCTATGTCCTGTTATGGAAACGCAGTATGGGAACGGTACGCTGTTGACAAGTTAAAGTAGGTGACAAATTGACACAGGAGTACTATATACGCCCCGCTAAACTGCTTGCTGTGGCGTACAGTGAAATGATATAAAAATTTTCAAATGTTTGTAAATCTATGAGACTTAGCTACTGTAGTTATCAGTCCCTGGACTTACAAACTATTTAAACTAACCTAAAGACAACACACATACACACCCATGCTCGAGGGTGGTATCGAACCTCCGACGGGGAACAACCAGGCGCACCGGCCGCAGTGGCGGAAGGGACTGCAGCGCGCCAGTCACGGTCTGCACCGTCACTACGGTCGGGGGTTCGAATCCCCCCTCGGGCATGGATATTTGTGCCGTCCTTAGTAGTAGCTAGTTCATAAGTAGTTTGTAAGCTTAGGGACTGATGACCCCGTAGTTAAGTCCCACAAGCTCTACAAACATTTGAACAACCGGGCGCTCCGCAGCAAGGCGCCTTAGAGCGCTCGGCCATTCCACCGTGGCTAAATGATGTGGATGGGGCAGTACGCCGGTCAGACTGACGTGGCTTTCAGATTGTTTCCCGTTGCCGTACAAGCAACTCTCGGGCAGGTTGCCTATTCTCCACCTTAGAAGTACAAAAATTCTAACGGTTCAAGCGCGCAAATACACATAAGAAAAAACTATATGTTTAACATGCAAATGACGTGCACAGCAATCGCATTCCGTCTCAAGGTGGCAATGTTGGGCATCCAGGATGACTACCTGTCTAGCACGTGTAGAAGAGTGCGTATTGCGCCAAAGAAGGAGAAGTTCTCACAAACCTGCTTACTGCAGTTTGCAGAAGGTCACCGAACACATGTAAACATGTTCATTTACCAGCTTTACTGGTCTTCCAGTGTTACTGGTTCGCATTGCAACGTAACAGGAGCATACACGTGGCCTTACATTTCCCGTTAAATTACCTTCGTTATTGTTTGGAGCACAACGTAAGTACTTAACGTTTTTCACCACCAATGTTATCTATATGAAAGTCCAACATACTGAACTACAACATATGCTTATTGAAATTGTTAGTTTAAGTTGGGTGAATGATGTTCAAATGTTTGTATAGTCTATGGGACTTAACTACGGGGTCATCAGTCCCTAAACTTACAATCTACTTATGAACTACTTACGAACTAGGACGGCACAAATATCCATGCCCGAGGGGGGATTCGAACCCCCGACCGTAGTGGCCGTGCAGACCGTGGCTGACGCGCCTCAGTCCCCTCCGCCACAGCGGCCGGCTCTGAGAGTTATGTATAAATTATAATACTATTATGTAAAAAGTAAAATTCAAGTAACGATTTTTTATATTAATTATGCAAGAAGCCCAATGAAAATTATATAATTCATAACGTTCTTCGCCATAGATGTTTACAAAAGAAGTATGTAGACATTATGAGTGGAAAAAGAAAGTAGAATTTGTCATATCTATAACTCTGATGTTGATTTTTCTATCACGCATTAATTATCCAATAATAATAATATTAAACATCGCTGTGTTACCAATGTCTGCACTTCAAAAATGTTTGTTAAGCGTATGGGACTTACCTGCGGGGTTATCAGTCCCTAAACTTACAAAGAACTTAGAAATAACTTATACTAAAGACAACACAAACTTCCATGCCCGAGGGAGGATTAAAACCCCGACGGGGAACGGCTTCGCCGGCCGCGGTGGCCGAGGGGACTGAGGCACTTCAGTCACGGTCTGCACGGCTACTACGGTCGGGGGTTCGAATCCCCCCTCGGGCATGGATATTTGTGCCGTCCTAGTTCGTAAGTAGTTCATAAGTAGTTTGTAAGTTTAGGGACTGATGACCCCGTAGTTAAGTCCCATAAGCTGTACAAACATTTGAACATTTTTGGAACGGCTTCACGCATCGGAGCATAGCGCCTCAATTCGCTCTGCCAGTCCGCCGCGGCTGTCTGCACTTCGTGCCAATCAGATATTATAGTAGAAATGCCACACGAAAATAACAATGTTTCGTAAAATCACATTCTTGGGACGTTCACATTCAAATATTTCGTTTGCTGTAATACATGCATATCGATCAGCTACAGTATCAGAAGTGCTTGGTCGATGATATTGTCAGCAGTCGAAAACGAAATATCCAATAACATAGCCTGTAAATGATCGTGTTTATTGGTGTAGTTTTATCGCATAGTCTTCCGTACGAGTAATTTGTGATCATTTACAATGTTACCACCAAATTAGAAGTAAATTCGTAGTTATAAATTTCATCATTTTCAATAGCTACAACGAAGGAAATACGAAATATACAGAAAGAGAGAGCAGGAAATGGACAGAGACGGGGGATAGGATGAAGATATGCAGAATGTAGAAAGTGATTGCTTCTACGTCTCCTGTCCAAAGTCAGTAAACCGTCTGACCTTTATTTGAGTTTAGACAGAAAACGGGAAAACAATAAATTTTGTGAAATCACTGGCTTTACAATAAACGTTGATTTTCTGAGAAAATATCTTTTTCCTAATTTCCCTTTCATTTCACACAGGCACAGCAACGCAAAGAAGGATATTGATGTTATTTATGTAAGAGGCCCATCCAGATATTAAGTTTCTTTATTAAAAATAATAACCATGTAGTTTCGTGAAAAACTTTATTGGTAATCAGGTACAGCAATGTTTGAGCTATTTTTCGACTTAATAGAAAGAAATATCTTTTATTGTACAACCATGCAATTACAGGACAAACACTGGAATCAGTTACTTCCATAAAATATCTACGAGAAGGCATAAGGGGTGATTTGAAATTGCACGAGCAAAGAAACGCAATTCCAAGGAGGTCCATTGTAAGAATTCTCAGGAAATGCAGTCCGGCAACAAAGGAAGTAGCTTACAAAAGTCTCGTTCGCCCTGCGCTTGAGTATGCTCATCAGTGTGGGATCCGTACGAGGTGGGATTACGGGGTTATTAAGTAAGCACGAAAGCACCATGGAGGTGATTATGAAACTCCAGTGGCGGACGCTGCATCAGAGACATGCTGTATCGCGGTACGGGCTTCTCTTAAAGTTCGTAGAGCGTAATCATTCTTTTTATAAAGAGCCAACCAATACATTTCTTCCTCCTACGTGTATCTCGCGAAGCGACCTCAAGGATATGATTAGAGATATTAGGGCCCACACGGAGGCATATGGGCAATCGTTTTTTTCTCGCGACTGGGATAGGTGGAAGTGATTATCATACTCCAAGAACCCTCCGCCACACACCGTTATAGGGCTTATGGAGTATGGATGTAGATGTATATAGCAAAAGTGCTCAGTTCTTTTGGTGACTGCGTCGAAAAGAGCTCAAATTATGCTGTACCTGTTACCAATAAAGTTTTCCGTGTAACCATATTCTTATTAAGTAGGGAAACTTTCTGAATGCGCCTCGTATTTTCTCCTTAAGCCGACGTTCCCAAGCCATCTTTTATATAGTTTCCCATATATTTGACATCATAAAGAGCCGCAGCGAAGCATGGCCGGGTTTATCTACTTAGAACGCTTCTACAGTTTCCACCTTCCAGCCTCTCATGCCTGTCACCACTGTATCACGCCACAACATCATTTGACTTTCGTACCCCACCTGTGTTCTATCAATCACAGTTAATCTCGAAAGCAGCGCGTTACACGCAAAACGCTCCCAAAGTGACACCAGCGCCGCCGTTTTGCACGCGGCAGTCTTCTGAAGCACTGCCACTGTGGTAATAACTTACCCAGCGTCCGGGACGACGGCAAGATTTTTTTTTTTCGCTAGTTACCGCTGTCTTCGCAATTCGTGGCAAATTTATGGACGCCGGAAGAGGAGAAATTATTTTTTGCGGGGACCACGTAAACACGTGGCGTGCAGGGAGGCAGCAGGGGTAAGTAATGGGAGTGCACGATGCGGGCGTGCGGTGCGTGCTAGCGCGACACAAGTGCCGCAATCGATAGCCTCACCCCGCGCGACAACCCGTGTCTTCCACGCCGCTGCCTTACATCATTATCACCTCGACTTCACTGATAAAATCTCTCGTTTCTTTTCTTTTTATACGGGCTGACTTTTTTTGCACCATGTACGAACTCTAATGATTGTTCGAGGAGAGGTTACGGAACAAAAAAATTCTACTGAACTCGTGTCCGGAAATGCATGGTTTCCACATTAGAGACCATTTATTCATTCGTACTTTGTACGGATACTGTGGTCTAATACGCACTACAGCCTACAATCGCATGCGGGTAAGAAAGTTCCCGGAACATACTGCCTTTTTCTGCGTGAAATACGCGATCAATACATATACACTACACTCAGACTACACAGAAATTGAAATACCTACATATATTTACAGCAATAAGAAAATGTTCAGTTGTTTGCAAACAAATTGGACCACATTGGTATGGTCATCTGTCCCTAGACTTGCGAACTAGTTAAACTAACTTACACTAAGGGCAACACACACACACACACATATACACACACATGCCCGAGGGAGGACTCGAACCTCCGGCCGGAACGCCTTCCCAGTCCTTAGCGTGACGCCTTAGATCATCCTGCCATTCTGCGTGGCCAGCAATATCAGATGAAGAACAATGGACACTGTTGAACGCACCTAAAATACGTAGCTAATAGTGCAGGCAGAAAATGCTACATCACACAAATTAAATATAAATAGTGTAATACTTAAGGATAGCGTATACAAGAGTTCATTAAATGTAAAATACTGGCAATGTAGTAAAGGAAGCATCTAATCTTACACATGTACTTAATGTACAGGATTAAGAAAATCATTTCTCTGCTACTTTGAACTACTTTAATGTAATCGGTGGTCAATGGCTCGAAAAGAACCATTACGAGGTATTTACCCCAAGTCACAATCGGTGATGGCACTAACTTCTATCCTGTTATCTTTTTATCCCTTTCCACCCGAACCACCGAGCGAGGTGGCGCAGAGGTAACGCACTGGACTCGCATTCGGGAGGATAGTGGTTCAAATCCACCTCCGGCCATCTAGATTTAGGTTTTCCGTGATTTCCCTAAATCGCTGCAGGCAAATGCTGGGATGGTTCCTTTCAAAGGGCACGGCTGAATTCCTTTCCCATCCTTACCCAAAACTCCGAGCTATAGCTCCGTCTCTAATGACCAAGCTGTCGACGGGACGTTAAACCCTAAGCTTCCTTCCTTCCACCCGAACCCACACGATTGTGCCGGTTGTTTTTTTCTTCGAATAACTCAATGTCTTGCTTTGCTTCCAACCCACCTACAACGATCGTGCAGGTTGTGCGCTAAGCGTTTCTCATGTTTATGTTGCCATTCGGCGGCAGTAGATTGCAACACATATTGCTTAAGTTGATCTAGAAGTGAGCATTATGCCGGTGCCAGGTTAGTAGCTCATACTTAAGTTAAACTTAATTGTTTCGGCGATTTGCTGGATATGGTTATTTTTAATAGTCTGTACAACGTTGTGATATTGATATTTATTAGTAACCTCATACTTTTGCACAGTAATTGTGCGTTAAATTTGTACTAGCACGATTGTGTGGGTTAGGTGTTGACTGTATAACTTCATTCTGGACCGGGTGTTGTTGCTTGTGTCATTGGTCTCCGTCTATTACTGCTTTTTATTCAGTTTTGAATGGGAAAGTTTTTATGCACATTCCTACTATTGTATGCAAGTTTATCAGACAATCAAATTCTTTCTCTATTAGAGGATTCGGATTTGAGTGGCATTTCGTCAGATGAAGACGACGAGTTTGTTCCTTCTCCTTCAAATATTCAGCTGTCATACGACTCGTCTGATGATGACCTGGTTGCCGAAGAAGCTCCTGAAGAGCACAGGCGTTCACAGTGTCAGAGAAGGTGTCAGACCACTGCTTTTTCGGAGATCAAATGTTGTTCAGCAGTTTAATCCACCAAAAAATAATTATAAATCAGTGACAAAGAGGTGCGATTGAGTTACCTATTTCATGTATCATTCTCATTTTCTTACTAAATATCTTCTTTTTAATTCTAGAGGCCTTTACCAATTGGAAATCCTGCTAAATATTTCTGTAAATAGGATTGTTTCATATTCTTTCACGAAAAGTGAAGCAGTCTGCACATTTTAATGATAACTAATAAATAAAAGTAATGTCAGAATAATTTTTCATTCATAACTGTTCCTCAGATCACGTATAACATCAAACAAATAGCAGAAAGTCAGAGAATAATTCTGGTGAAATAAAACCTGACCCTCACGATTGTGCTAGTTGTTGTCCCGCTATGTTTTTTCTTTAAGAATTTTTTTTAAATTATTTTTCCCAGTTTCTACTACGCCCAAGTATATAGAGAATTCAACTTTATTCACCATTAAAAAAATGTGTTCAAGGTGGAATGGGTTAAAATCTTCTAAATATAAGAAAATTTTATTTATTTTTCAATTTCCATTTAATAATAACTTTAAATGTTTTGATATTTTGAAAGCTTGCAGATAAAATCAGACAAAAAAATACATACAAAAAAAAAAAACGTTAAATGAAAATTTGTAGTATGTACGGTTTATTTTACAATACAAGGTAACGGGTCAATAATTTGTAGTAAATGAAATGTACGACACAACCTCTCGCAATAATATGAGATACGTGCATCCATCAAATCTGTACGTGATTACCGATAGCCATATCAGTTTTGTAAATGTTTTTATGAATCACCCTGTATACAGCAAGAGCCATACGACATTGTATGGCAGATAGAACGCACAAAACTTCATCTTGGTTTAATGAATGGCGGTTCTCTTTAAAGACTGATAAAACTAAGAGAATGCCTATAATGAAAGAGAAAATACGTGATACCAGAATTGATAATGACCATTTCTAGTGCCACACATCTTCATGCAGTCATGCTATTTTTCATCTGTCTCATTTCAGGAAAACGCAGTAGATGAACGTCATTGTAAGGCCAATATTATTCGCCTTACTGGGGTTTAGTTCTTATGCTCTTGTTCAGAATATTATTCCTCTTAGCCATTTAAAAATGGTCTGCAGTTCTTAGTTGGAAATTATGGTATTGTAGTACACTTTTCTTTGACTCGTCGCTGTTGTATAAGTATGCTTTTGAGGTACCCACTGACGATACGGATCGCGACGTGTAGTTTGCCATCTAGTTTACTTACAAAGTTGCTATTTGACGACACAGAAGAGCAGCTTTCTGCAGAAGATTGTACAAGTACAGAAATAAAAAGTATAAAAGACCTGGAAGTATTGTATAATCGATGAAAATGGGAAACCGTTGTGAAACTGGTCCTAAAACACTATCTAGTCTTTGAGCAAAAGAAGGAAAAGACCTTCAAATCCACCACGCATAGTACAGAATCTAACTGTGACCTGATCTTTACTATGAAGAATATCCATTTACAACCTGTCATCGTACGTTGATAATTAATTTGCCACACAGTCAACGCCCCCTACTTCTGGAAACTGGAATGAATGACGACTTAATCCGTTCATTGCACAGACCAAGGTGGAACACACAAAAAGTAACCTGAGGGCAATTTTCTATTGACATTGACCAAACTCGACAGTGAATCCCTACGATGTGGTATAATTATCATGGATTTGTAAAGACAATAATTCCACATGCAAAATGATATATTGCACTATATCCAGGAATATATCCCATGATGAAATGAAGAGACACAGGACCTGTACAAAAGATTCCTGCAAGAGAGCTATACTGAAATTGCAGACGACATCCTTAAAAATGTGGGAGCAGTACGAGGGAGCAAATGGGAAGAAACTACTGAGCAGTAAACTTCACTATATCTAACAGGAGTTCATGGAACCTTCTAATGAAACTTTAAGATGCTGGTGTAAGTCAGCGACAAACACCAGGTTTCTCTCCCAACCAGATTGCCTTGTGATTTGTATCCTTATTAAGAACATGCAGAGACAGGAAACACATCACATTCGTTAAGCACAGCCTGAAATCATTCCGCCAATCGAAACTAGGACCTTCGTTTCTTCAGCGTTGATGACATAAATATTGCCATCAGCAGAATGTAAACAGGGAAGGCGACAGGATTCGATGGTGTTCTTACTGATTACTTAATAACGTGTTGGTCAGCCAGAATACAACACCAGGAACTGCAGGACCGACCTAACCATCAAGGCGCCCCTGGCGAGTCTTCCACTTGGCGCTCTTTATCATATACTTGGCATTGCTTTGCAACAGGTATTTGAATGTTTTCTAGAAATCGTCTTAAATGGTTAATTAAGTCATCTGATGCCATGATTTTTCATCGTGAATTTGAGGATTTCATAAAATAAAAGAAAGAAACTAAAGAACGGAAATGACCCAGGTTCAATTCCCGGTCCGGCACAAATTTTCATGTGTTACAGACCGACTGTCCATCTCTAGAAGGGCAACAGAAGTTGAAAAATTTAGCAATTTGCGAAAGTTTGCGATTGCGATCGCTTACAAGATAAATCAATCAAAAGTGAAGGCCGTAAACTCCACAAAATTCCTAGGAATTACTATTACTTCAGACTTAAATTGGAAGGAACACGTAGCTCATTTCGTGGGAAAGGCGAACCAGAGACTGCGTGTTATTGGCAGAACCCTTAAAACATGCAACAGAACTACTAAAGAAACTGCATACACTACGCTTGTCCGTCCATTTTTGGAGTATTGCAGCCCAGGGTGGGATCCTCATAAGATGGGTTTGACGGAGGACATCGAAAGAGTCCAAAGAAGGGCAGCTCGTTTCGTATTGTCACGATACAGAGGAGGCAGCGTTACGGAAATGATCATTACACCAAAGGCGCTTATCGCTGCGGCGTGGGCTACTTACGAAACTCCAGTCGCCAACATTCTCCTCCGAATGACTCCCACTTACATAGGTAGAAATGATCATCAGAATAAAATACGCCGGCCGCGGTGGCCGAGGGGACTGAGGCGCGCCAGTCACGGTCTGCACGACCCCTACGGTCGGGGGTTTGAATCCCCCCTCGGGCATGGATATTTGTGTCGTCCTTAGTGTGAGCTACTTCATAAGTATATTGTAAGTTTAGGGACTGATGAACCCGTAGTTAAGTCCCATAAGCTATAAAAACACTTGAACATTTGAATAAAATACGAGAAATCAGAGCTCGAACAGAGAGATTCAAGTGTTCTTTCTTCCCGCGCGCTATTCGAGAGTGGAATGGGAGATAAATAGTGTGATGGTGGTTCGATGAACCCTCTGCCAGACACTTAAATGTAATTTGCAGAGTATCCCATGTAGATTTAGATGTCGATGGGTATTTCTGTGCAGGTCAAAATTCAAATGTTTGTTAAGCTTATGGGACTTCACTACGGGGTCATCAGTCCCTAAACTTACAAACTACTTACGAACTACCTTGCTCGCTTGCTTGCTTGCTTTCTTGACGGACCTCGACCTTGGTCCGATGGTTGTGCAGGCTAAGCATTTGCTGCTATTCCTGCTGTATCTGAAACATAGGGAAAAAGTATTAGTACCTGGCTGTATGTGTGGACTTAGACTGTCGGATTGCTGACGATGTATTATTATATTCTCTTCTTTTCCTGGTTTGGTACGAGATTTTTGTTAATCTCGCAGCAGGCAGACCAGTGGGTTGTTGGCCTGAAGTGTTGTTGTGTCAAGTTACTAACTACCTTATACTAAAGACGGCACAAATATACAAATATCCATGCCCGAGGGGGGATGCGAACCCCCGACCGTAGTGGCCGTGTAGGCCGTGACTGGAGCGCCTCAGTCCCCGCGGCCACCGCGGCCGGCTGTGCAGGTCATTTTGATGTTGTTTTAGTTCACTGTTAATAATCATGCAATGCAGATGGAAACGTTTAAAGTTTTATTATGTACAGATTAGTAAGCTGATGTTTACATTTGCAAAACGAATGTTCACGATATGACACGCCAAAGATTTGTATCTAAACTCTTTTCCTAATTATTTGATGAAGGTGCAAATTTCATGTTGGACTCCAGTTTTAATATGTACACTAGTGAAACAGTACTTAAATGTACAGGATGTTCTATTTATCTTACGGCTACACCCGCAGGTTGCGTTTCTCCGTCACCAGAACCGCGCGGGCCGTACGAATGGGTGCCGCATCTCCCTGCTAATATCGCACTGCGCGCTTTTCCGTCAGTGTCGTTCACTGAAACGACGGATGTTGAATGAGACTGATCAATATTTCAGTTTCGAAAAGTTTGTGATTGTGTACTGTAATACTGATTTCATAGTATCGGTGTTTATTCTATTCTTATTTATTTAGCCATGTGTTGGCGCACGCGGCGCCCCTGGATTTCGGCGCCCTGGGCGACCCCTGGGGTCGTCCCACCCTGCCAGGGAGGACCAGAGACATCACAGCAAAATTCGCTTGCGAGATAACACGTTTTACAAGCTGGCATGATTGAAAATACGACCCCCATGTGAATTGAGGACGCGGATGAAATCAGTACTGGGTGTTGCCGCCATTGCTGGACATAACCGCTATCACATGCCTCGGCATTGATTCAGAGAGGCTCTGGAAGTGTTGTTGGGTTATAGCAATCCAAGCTGTTTCCACATTGGATGTGGTGAAGCAGCACGTGGTACATGGCGGGACAATCATTGACCAGACGGGGGACTAGGAATGCCAGAGCAGCAAAGCAAATCGATGGATGACGAGGAAGCCTTGAAAATTGCGTGCCACGTGTGTCGCGTATTATCCTGTGCAATGTGGTTGTCAGAAAGATCGCAAGGTATGGGAGGACAACAGGCTCCAACATTTTAGAGATGTAATGCTGGCTCGTTATGTACCGGCAATGCCTACCAGCTCATGCGCTAAACATTTAAGTTTTGATCATTTGTCTGTTACGTTCGATGAAAGTCAATGTATTTCTTTCGACAGGTAGACATAATTCACTGACTGTTTTACTCCACATTGGTAAGTACACTACTGTCCATTAAATTGCTACACCAAGAAGAAATGCAGATGATAAACGAGTATTCATCGGACAAATATATTATGCTAGAACTGACATGTGATTTTTTTTCACACAATTTGGGTGCATAGATCCTGAGAAATCAGAACCCAGAACAACCACCTCTGGCCGTAATAACGGCCTTGATACGCATGGGCATTGAGTCAAACAGAGCTTGGATGGCGTGTACAGGTACAGATGCCCATGCAGCTTCAACACGATACCACAGTTCATCAAGAGTAGTGACTGGCATATTGTGACGAGCCAGTTGCTCGCCACCATTGACCAGATGTTTTCAATTGGTGAGAGATCTGGAAATGTGCTGGCCAAGGCAGCAGTCTAACATTTTCCGTATCCAGAAATGCCCGTACAGGACCTGCACCATGCGGTCGTGCATAATCGTGCTGAAATGTAGGTTTTCGCAGGGACTGAATGAAGGGTAGAGCCGCGGGTCGTTAACACATCTGAAATGTAACGGCCACTGTTCAAAGTGCCGTCGATGCGAACAAGACGTGACCGAGACGTGTAACCAATGGCACATCATACCATCACGCAGGGTGATACGCCAGTATGGCGATGACGAATAAACGCTTCCAAAGTGCGTGCATCACGATGTCGCCGCACACGGATGCGACCATCATGATGCTGTAAACAGAACCTGGATTCATCTAAAAAAATGACGTTTTGCCATTCGTGCACCATGGTTCGTCGTGGCGCTCCTGTCTGTGATGCAGCGTCACGGGTAACCAGAGCCATGGTCTTCGAGCTGATAGTCGATGCTGCTGCAAACGTCGTCGAACTGTTCGTGCAGATGGTTGTTGTCTTGCAAACGTTCCCATCTTTTCACTGAGGGATCGAGACGTGGCTGCACGATCCGTTACAGCCATGCGGATAAGATACCTGTCATCTCAACTGCTAGTGATACGAGGCCGTTGGGATCCAGCGCGACGTTCCGTATTGCCCTCCTGAACCATCGATTCCATATTCTGCTAACAGTCATTGGATCGCGACCAACGCGAGTAGCAGTTTCGCGATACGATACACTGCAATCGACCTTTATCAAAATAGGAAACGTGATGGTACGCATTTCTCCTCCTTACACGAGGCATCACAACAACGTTTCACCAGGCAACGCCGCTCAACTACTGTTGGCGTATGAGAAATCGGCTGGAAACTTTCCTCATGTCAGCACGATGTAGGTAGGTGTCGCCACCGGCGCCAACCTTGTGTGAATGTCTGAAAAGCCAATCATTTGCATATTACACAGCATCTTCTTCCTGTCGGTTAAATTTCACGTCTGTAGCACGTCATATTAGTGGTGTAGCACTTTGAATGGCCAGGAGTGTATTATGTCTCTGATGATACTGACGTCAATGAAATTGAAAATCTAAACTAGGTGGTTTGTGGAATACGAACTAGTGTCCAAAATGGTGTTTCTTAACACGTGTAGTGTTGCCACCGGTGAACATTTCGGAATGAACTGGAATTAAAAACTTACCACCGCGGAGCTATCGAATGCTGGTTCTTTGGACGTTCAGTCTGAGACGTACCTACCCAGTCAGAAGCCAGTGTGAGTGGCAGGAAGGCGTGGCTAAATATCACTGCACCTAAGGTCACGTGCTGGGAAGTAGCCCGCCTTGCTTGTCTTTCGAAAGCGACATACCACAGAGTGCGTCAACAGTGCTGAGCGACTCGTTGCAGGACTAGAAGTGCAAGGATTCTTTCTCATAATAAAATTTCTTACGCACCAATTCTGCACTGAGCAAACATATAACGAGTGATGTAACGTGTTTTTCTATCGCTATACAGATGTTTTTCAAATACTACTGTTTTCAAGAGGAGTATATTAACTTGGCGCCGAATCTGCTTTTTCAAAAACGATACTAGGCAATTTTTTAAAATCAGGGGCGTTGATAACGGGGGAGACGGGGGGGGGGGGGGGGGAGGACCCTCACAATGCAAACTGTGTACCAATTTTAAACGTTGCAACTGCTAGACAGATCATCTGTAGATATTTTGGATACTGATTTGAAATAACTTCTTAAAAAAATTGACTCCCACCCCGAAAGACAAATGAACCCCTGTCTCCTTAGAATTATATATTCCCCCGATTAAAAGACTGATACCAACGTAGTAACTGGAGTTTTCTTGATACAGTTCTTCGTAATGAATCTTGAACTACAGTGATGACAGTGAAATTGCCATCTTGTTTCAAGCAGTAGCTGTGATGATAATGCAGTCATGTGTTGCAGTGTTGTGTTTTGAGGTTAATAAGCCCAGAAGAGAAACGGCGTTACTTTCTGATACCATAAGAAGGGACTTACTCAACAAGAACAACCAGTTGGTAAAACTACTCCTTTTTCTTGCATTGCTATGTCAGAGAAATAGATTCGCCGTTCCTTATCTGTGATCTATGGATAAAGCGTCGAATATGCAACTACATCGCTTGAAGAGTGACGGTGATTAACTGTGCAGTTCTCGAATTTCTTTTTAATTATGTAAATGAGTATGTGACGGCGTACTCTGTAAGCTTAATTCCAGCGCCAGTATGTACTGTTCTACGAATTTGTCGTACATAATAATTTCCTCATTTGTAACAAATGACACTTCATCCTGCCATGACCGGATGCAACTGTTTACGACTGATACCAATGTAGTAACTGACGTTATTTGATACATTCCCGCCGGCCGCAGTGGCCGAGGGGACTGAGGCGCTCCAGTCACGGTCTTCATGGCCACTACGGTCGGGGGTTCGAATCCCCCCTCGGGCATGGATATTTGTGCCGTCCTAGTTCGTAAGTAGTTCATAAGTAGTTTGTAAGTTTAGGGACTGATGACCCCGTAGTTAAGTCCCATAGACTATACAAACATTTGAAACAAACATACATTCCCCTTATTGGTTCTTGGATTTCTCTTATAGCTGTAGGGCCTATTATCAGTTATGTAGGAAAAGAAGATTCTCACGGAAAGCAACAATTTTTCTTTGAAGGTAATTCGCTGTCTGGTTTCTTAAATTTATATTTCCTTTGTCAGTGCTTAATGTTGCGCCGGAATTTCTACCCGCCGCATATAACAGCCGCCACTACAAAGTCCTGCACGCATTGACCAGAGCTCATCCATGTCGCGAATATCAGGCTGCATTACACTCATAATAACGGATAAGCCGCGACCGCTGCATGGAACTTGTCTTATCGGGAATTTGTTGTGGTGGCACAAAGTCACACTGAGACGTCATACAGTAACGATAATTGAAACGTAAAATGTTCAAATGTATGTAAAGCTTGGGACCAAACTGCAGTGGTCATCAGTCCCTAGATTTACAAACTTCTTAAACTAACTTACACAAAGGACAACACACACACACACACACACACACACACACACACACACACACACACACACATGCCCGAGGGTGTGCTTGGACCTCCAACGGGGAGCGGCCACTTACACCCGCAGCAAGTCGCCTTAGCGCGCTCGGCCACTACCGGGCGGCAATGGAAACATAAACTGACGAAACCGAACTGCGAATAAAGTTCCGATGATCTTCTTACCTTCAAGTTCAGTCATAGTCACTCGTGGTTTCCCTAAATCAGTGTCTTTCAACCTGTGGGTCGCGACCCCCAGGAGGTTCGCAAAGACTTACTCGGGGGTTCGCGGTCACATAAGCAAGTACTTGTATCACTGAACACCCAGCCCAGTACACCTCTCACTACAAAGGCTTCCGTAATACAAAAATATACGCTTAATAAAAGATAAATTTACTTTTTGTTAACATTATGTAATTGCTTGTTTAACAATAATTCTAAAATGAACAGAACGCAGATTATCTTGCATTACAATGTGTTATAGATGAATAAGCGCAAAGTCTGAAAACTGTTTTCAGAAACCATTCCTTAGATAAATGTACAAGATGCAATAATTCAAATAAATTTAAAAAAAATCTACTTCTTTAAAAATTGTCTATGCAGTGGGAGCTTTCTTAATCAGTATAATTCTGTTCTGAATATGCCTAAGTTCGAAACAATCGTTATGCAAAACACACATTTCTGTCGGAAACCACGTAAAAATGTCTTCCGTTCCGAAAAACAGACATTAAAAACAGCGTCTAACAATTTGCAAGAAATCTGTTTCAACAAAAAGAACATTACATTCGTCGCCTTTGAGATAACGAACATAGTTCTGTTAGAGTAGTGTAGAGGTGGCAGAATATTTTTAATTAGAAGATCCATCTCCAGAGGCATTTCCTTTTATTTACATACAAATCTAATTTCATCCTACACTTCATAACTGCCACGAGCAATAATTTTCCAATGTTCGTCGTTAACAGTCACACACACAAACGACAACTGCAACATAACCATTAATCTGTGACCCCTACATAAACAGTGAATATGTCGCACGTAAACAATCAATAGAGAGCAGTGCGTTTGCCTTGCTTTGCTCTGACTACAGTATGTGTCAAATTATTGAATTTGTGTCCTGCTAATGTTACACAGATCACAGATGAAAACTGCTTAAAAGCTGTCGTTATTGTGTGGCGATGTGGTCTGATGACGGTTTCGTTTTAGCTGATATTTTTAGATGACGTATTTTAAATGACTGTTCTAACGATATCCGTGTTCTGAACCTAATTTTTGTTTTCTTCTGTTTCAGGTGAGTACCCATACTTGAATAACTCTGCACCCAACTCTTACTTGGTGAGTTCTATTCAGTTTGTCTTCTCGTTCCACGGCGATTTCCAAAGCCCCACACTGGAAACAGTGCAGAAAACTGTACCAGGGTTTTGAATATACAAGAGCTTTGCTGTTAAATGTGAGCCGCGTGGGAGTAGCCGAGCGGTCTGGAGCGCCACGTTGCGGATCGGGCAGCCTCCCGCGTAGAAGGTACGAATCCTCCCTCGGGCATGGATGTTTGTGTTGTCTTTGGTATAAGTTATTTCATAAGTTTGAACTTTTTATTTATTTTTTAATGTGAAAGTTTAAAAGCGACTTTCTTACGAGATACGAAACTTTGTATTTACATTCAGCTCTGAGGATATCCCATTTTGTAAGAAGAAAAATGAGTATGTTGGTGAAGTCTATACCTGCAGTAAGTAGTCTGGAGGTAGAGCCTGTAAAATTCCAGGGCGAGAGATAAGTAGTTCTATGTTGTGGGTGCTTCAGAATCGCTACCCCCAGTTTCTAGGGGTTGTACAAGAGGATAACATTGTGATGCTGAACTTACGTTCTGAAATTAATCTAATACTAATATATATGGGCTGGAGAAAAAGAACGACAACATTATGTTCAAAATCTTTGTAAATATATCGGACCAAACTGCGTCGTCATCAGTCCGTAGCTTACAAACTACTTAAACCTAGGTAAACTAACCTAAGGACAACACACACACCCATGCCCCAGGGAGGACTCGAACTTCCACGGCAAGCAACCGCGCGCTCCGCAGCGAGACGCTTTAGACGACAACATTATGGACAGAGATGCTTACCGTTACACTCTTTCAATATAGTCCCCCATCCCTTTATTTGTGACCTTTTGCCGAATGTCTGGAAGGAGTCGTGTATCATCTGCGTCTATTTTTGATGATTTCGCGTATTGGCCGCCCTGTGGCGTAGATGAATGTTTTCCACCCTGTGGGTCGGGACCCCTTGGGGGTCGCAAAGTCTTGTCTTGGCGTTCGTAAGAGGATGCAGTAGCGGCATGTTCGATAGCAAACCTACGTTTCGTGATGTTCAGCTACTGTGGCAGAAGAAGCACACCAAAGTTACAGGGTTTCGTAAAAGTCGCTCAAGTAACAAGTCATCTGTAGGTGGAAAATTGCCTTTGTTGTGACACTTTTCTGGTGGCCCTCAATGAGACATCGAAAGACTTACAGATACAAGATGTACCTATGGCACTTTCGATTTCTGATGTTTGGCTGACCGAAACGCGTAACAATGAAGCCATTTTTCCACTTCATGATGAATTTTTTATTAAGCGACTTAAAAACGTTTGTGCAGTATTGCTACAGTTATTTACAATAGTCACAATCTTCTTGTACGATTCTGTGACATGTTCAAATATTATGTCAGAAAAATATCAATAACATAATATTATTTTTAGTCAATACGTAATAATTCCTTTTTACTACTGGGTCATAAAAGTTTGCTACTGGTAACGAGTTTTCAGTGCAGTATTATTTTTAATCAACTAATATCAATACCATTTTATTACTGGTCATAGTATTTTGCTGCTACTTAAGGGTTTTCAATATCCTTTTGAAGAAATTCTATGTTTATGAGCACCCTTGAAATATTAAGAAGTGATGCATCGGCTATGATGGTTTTACACTAGCACATTTCGTCACCTCAAATTACGCATTGTGGTTTATTATTCATGACAGCGAAATCATACATCAAATACGGGTAGTCATAAACTCTTTCCATTTTTATTCGTTTCCTGTACTGCAGAATTCACCAGATGTGAATGGTTGCGCATATCTTAGATACATCTAAGAAACAAAATTAAATGCTTTGCCTTTGTAATCACTGACATAATTTTATTATGGGCCTGGGAAGGGGGGAGGGACGCCGGACATTTTTACTCGGAAAGGGGTCGCGCCTTCAAAAGGTTGAAAAACACTGCCCGAAATCATTGCAGGTATAACCCAGGATGTTTCCTTTCAAAGGGCGCGGCCGATTTCCTTCCCCATCCTTCACTAAACCATCCGTGCTTGTGCTTCGTCTCTAATGACCATGATGTGAACGAGACGTTAAGCCCTAATATTCCTTCCTTCTGTGTGACTCGCGGTAGCGACGATAGTATTGTCTGCCGCAAGAAAGGAATTGTAAGACCGTAAGAGCAAAAGATTGTATGGGGAACGAAATCAGCCGTATATTATCCAAAGGGCTTGCTTTATACGCTTTATGTAATCTATGGTAACCACGAAGGACGTAAATGTCGATGGTATGTGTGGGCCGTCAAGTCCCTTACGGGATTTCACTGTTCAGTACCGTAATCATTGCGTCCTCCCTTGTGGTTATACAGGGTGCCTCAAACAGAAAAAAAAAAAAAACACCATAAACGCTTATTATGTTGTGCGGGAAGGCAAACTGATCAGTTTTCATGAAGGAACCAATATCCGGAAACGCTCGACTTGGGCGCTGGAGAGCATTCGAGTCTGAGAACGAACTGTTGTGATCCGATCCGTTTTGTTGCCTGAATACTGCAGGTATGCAACCCTTCAGACTTCTGTGTATGGCGGATGGACATCCTGATCCTAATAACATTCCTACGCACGAAGTCTGAGATGTGTGTTGGTCGCTCATTACGTCAATTACTCGCTTCTGTGGTCTGTTGCCACAGCCAGATCGTGCCGCAGTGTCCCAGTGGACACGTTCGTACTAGGTTTTACGTTATTTAAGGCAGACTGCCTGTCTGATAACTATACGCAAAGGCCGCTGGCTGGCTGTTGGCCACTGTGTTGTCTGTGGTGAGAGGTAATGCCTTAAAGGTATTTTCTGCACTGTAAATCTTGGAATACAGACTTGAGGGATCTAGTGAGAGAGGGAGCTATGGCTCTCTGAGGAGAAATGGAGATAAACTGAGATTTCTAAAGCGCTGTAATAAGGCATTATTTATACAATGAAAGGGATCACTTTTTTCGTCTTAAATTATTGTTATGCAAATTCAGCAAAAGGAAAAAAAAAAACAATTTTAATGTAAATAACACTGATTATGACCTTGTAGGCTTTAATTAACTGTAGTTCCCACTTATTTCAAAACGCTATGAAAATAACACCACCCATCAGAATGCTGTCAAATTGCAACAGAATTTTATTGGCGAAGGTGGTTAACGTATGACAGAAGAAAAATAAATAGTATCAATAGATGGCGCTGTAAGCACTATATTTAATCCTTTCATGTCGGAATTATAAATAGTCTGAGAATTGATTCCTGGAGGATAGGCAACAATCGCTGCCACATATCCCTGCGGATTAGCTACTCATGCACACTAACACGTTGGGAAGTCTACAAGTAGCTAACCAGCCGGGCATCGGGGCAGCGGTGGTTGCTATCCTCCAGGCGTCAAGTATCAAATGTTTCAAATGTTTGTATAGCTTACGGGACTTAACTACGGGGTCATCAGTCCCTAAACTTACAAACTACTTATGAACTAGCTTAGCCTAAGGACGGCACAAATATCCATGCCCGAGGGGGGATTCGAACCCCCGACCGTAGTGGCGTCAAGTCTCAGCAGTCTCTCATCCATTTGCTTGGATTACGATTACCTTTTTTACCATCGCTTTCAAAATTCTCTGATCTGAGGATCTTTGTTTCATGTATCATTATATAACAAGGCTACCAACCAACCAGTAGTACAACAAACAAATTACATACACAGAAGAATGACATACCACGTTTATTACAATACAGAGAAATAATGCAAATTATGTTTTATAGTTATAAAAGGAGATGGATGTAGGAGCAACAAGTACGTTTTTTGAATAATATATTCTTCCCTTATATCTGATAAAACAATCTGCAACACTTGTATGTTGGTACGTCTGCAACTGAAAAAGCTGACAACATTGGTAAGTGGCATAGCTCCTCCTCTCACTCAAAATGACCACAAGGGCGCATTCAAGAACTTACAACAACTGCTCCAGAAAGAGCGGCAGCCATGCCACTTGACTCTAGTTAACAGGATAGACGCAAGATGGCACGAGAATACTGAAAATGGACAAAGCTCAATATTTCATGTAATGTGGCAAAGCCCCCTCTCTCACTAGACCCCTCAATTCCCAAACAATTTCCGAAAGGTCCCATACTTCTAGCTCCAACTACCGTCCCCTGCTTGTAATCGCGCCTGAAATGATTTCACGTGTATTACTGTCGTACAAATGACAGTTTTGACAATACGCCGCGCTTATGTACGCTACACTACCGCCATCTGTATCTGACTTATCGCTATGGACGCTGCCACAAAACTTTTGATACTACAGTAAACGATTCCATTCCCTTGACCACTGTGGCCCACTGTAATGTTAACATAAATACAATTTTATGTCGAAAATAAAGGACTAGAGGAACTAAAGTCAATTTCACTCGCGGGGGTAAAACCGAGAATCCAACATTGCTAATCTGGGAAAAGTTGAACTGTATTCGAAGTGTGTAAAGAGCTACCGATTGCGTAGATTGCATAGAGTGATTGTTACCGCGCCAGAATGGCCGTGTGCTCTAAGGCGCCTTGCTGCGGATTGCGCGGCTGTTCCCCGTCGGAGGTTCGAGTCCTCCATCGGGCTTGAAAGAACGTGTGTGTGTGTGTGTGTGTTGTACGTAACATAAGTTAGTTTAAGTAGTTTGTAAGTCTAGGGACTGATGACGACTGCAGTTGGGTCCCATAGCTTTACAAACATTTGGACATTTTGAGTAAATGCTAACTGTATAAAAGTCTCATTATTCTACAGTATGACCTTTACGTCTCGAAGAACATACCGAGCTAACCGCCCTAATCCTAAAATCCTACATAGTACTTACCATAAGCTGTACTTGACTGAACAGAGCATCGAGTTTTAAATGTTGAAAACGTTTGTAGTCCTAAGGGACCAAACTGCTGAGACCATCAGCCCCTAGACTTACAAACTACTTAAACTTAACCTGAATTCTTCTAAGAACGACACACACACACACACACACACACACACACACACACACACACACACACACACGATGGAGGTGTCGAACATCCGACGGGAGCGCCTACGCAATCCCTGACATGGCGCCTAAGACCGCACGGCCACTCCCGCGCGGTGATCGGGTTTTGAAGCAACTACCTTGGACTCAGGAGCCGCCACCAAAGCGTACATATGCTGTGTCTGCGTAAGGAGCAGATGGCTTGTGCCAACGCAGTTTGAAGATTTGCAAAGTGACTAAATTATATGAACACAGATATTATTTAATTTAGCAGACAATCTTTTTAAAAACTCCTGTCATTCTCCAAAAAAATGTTCAAGTGTTTGTAAATCTATCGGACTCAGCTGCATGGTTATTATTACAAACTACGTAAACGAAGGTAAAATAACCTAAGGACAAAACGATCATCCGTGCCTAAGGGGGGACACGAACCCCCGACGGCGAACGCCCGCTCGCACCGCATCACGGCGCCCCAATGCGCACGGCTAATCCGCCGCGGCCGTCATTATCCAAATAGTAATCAAGAGAGTTTTTTTCCTACACTACCATCGGTTTCTATCAATAACAGACGGAATTTCGCAGAAGATAATATTACAGCACATTCTCGTAATACTAGTTTCAAAGAGAATAAAAGTTCCAGTGTGTTCTAAGTAACACTGCGCACATATCTTTGTTTGTTAATACCTGCAACTGAAAGACAATACTAGCATGCAAAGTTTTGTCCGCTACCATGCGCGGGAACAGTCTAGAACAGCGGTTGGTCGAGGTTTCATACAAAGGAGAAAGTGTTTTCTGGCGGAGTATGCAAGTAGGTCAGCTGTTGCAACAGTGGATCTTGACTTTGCCACATACAGCTCGTTTCAAAGACATTGACACTGGACTCCGGACCCACATTCACGCTTTACACAGCTGCTTCAGAACGTTCCCATTTCACGCGAGTGACGCGTATTTGCTGCGAGATACTGCAGATAACTCGTCGTTTACGGAAGTGCTACAACTGGAAAACAATGGCGCTCGTGAGCTACACTCACAAGTATGGAAAACTCTATCACATGTTCAAACATTATTTCAGACAAAGATATTGTGCACAGAAACGTCAACCTCGTAAGACTTCCGTATTTAATTTACGTCTTCTCTCAGTTCCAAGATTGTCTTACCTGCATTGTATTTTACAGCCTTTGTCAGTTCACTAGTTACTTTAGCCTAGGTAACAACTTGACGTGACGCTTGGATACTTAATCAAAGTGGTTAAATATTAAACAAAACCACCAACTCTATAATCAAAAGTTATCGGATATTTCTTCTGGTTTTTGAGTATTGCTATATTGATATAAATATACGACACACGGGTATTTCAGCAGAACTTGAAAATGGGAAACTTCTCGGATATAGCAGCTCCGACTGTTCCTTTATTAGCTTGTTACAGTTGTGCCTGTCATTATTTTCACACGAAGAGGCTAAGTACTGTGTTCTTGATCGGTACTACAGTGTATCGTGGTTCTATGAGATTTCATTTTTCAGGTATAGACTTAATAATTGTATAATGTAAAAAGTTAAATTCTGTGTCCTTTTCACTGTGATAAAATTACGCTTGTCTTTGAAACTAATCATTCCTTAAAAGCAGATATTTTTATTTTTATACTCTCGTAATATTTTTTTCATGTTGCCTTATTTCAGCTGCAATTATAGTTACAAATTTTGTAATCAGCACTCTGTAAACTATGTACTGACTCGTTCCACGGCCAGTTAGCTTAAGCTCTCTCCAGGGAGAGCAAAGATTCAAAAACCGGTCCAGTTTCAATGTGATTTTCTTGTACAATTTTTAAAAATAAGAGTAATAAATATTTGAAGAATAACCGCGACTGAAATAAAAGTTGCACAAGCACTGAACACAGGAAAGAATAAGTATTAATAGATAGACTCCGACACCGTTTGATGCTTGAGGGTGAAGGACTTTGATTATCCATAGAGCCACTGACCCTCAAACATCGAGTTAGTTTGACCATTGTCAGTGTGGCGTACTAAACGAACTTCTATAGTAAGTAGTATTAGACTACTGGCATCAATGTTCTGTACTTATTTATATTGTCTATTAACAGATTTATAATGCCATTTACCAGCGGCAAAAGCGACAATCCGCTCGCACTGTATTTTTTATATTAGATAATTGTCTATTGTCGGCATCTGTATTGCTGTCCCAATTGCAATGCCAGTTAACGTCCCTGTGCAGCTCCACCTTATGAACGATTCAGAATTCTAAAAGAACCTTGGATTACCCTTCAACTCTGGCAAAGCTTGCTTTGTGTCTGCGAAACGCGGTATGATCGCTGAAGTGCCGCGGTAGAATAGCCGAGCGCTGCGGAGCGCGAGGTTGCTCGCCGTCGGAGGTTCAAGTCCTCCCAGGGCCATGTGTGTGTGTGTGTGTGTGTGTGTGTGTGTGTGTGTGTGTGTGTGTTGTCTTAGGTTAGTTTACCTTAGTTTAAGTAGTTTGTAAGCTACGGACTAATGACCACGCAGTTTGGTCCGATAGATTTACAAACATTTGAAAATATTCAAATGTTTGTTAAGCTTAAGGGATTTAACTACGGGGTCATCAGTCCCTAAACTTACAAACTACTTATGAACTACCTACAACTAAGGACGGCACAAATATCCATGCCCGAGGGGGATTCGAACCCCCGACCGTAGTGGCCGTGCAGACCGTGACTGAAGCGCCTCAGTCCCCTCGGCCACCGCGGCCGGCTACAAACATTTGAACATTTAACATTGATAGCTGAAGTTGTGAGTGCCACTTGACCGTCCTACCTTGATCAGCTCAGTTGGAGACTTCCCCAGAAACGTCTGCTGAGTACGTGTACCACTGCGCGGGAATAGCCTTTCGCTTCTAGGCACCTTGTCAGGGACTGCGAGGCTGTTCCCGCCGGAGGGGCGAGTCCTCCCTCGGGCATGGATGTGTGTGTCTGTGTGTGTGTGTGTGTGTGTGTGTGTGTGTGTGTGTGTGTGTTTTGTCCGTAGGCTAGTTTAAGTAGCTTGTAAGCTTAGGGACCGATGACCATAGTAGTTCGGTTCTAGAGATTAATAAACATATGAACATTTTTAGTACCTCTACCAAAGTGTACACAGACGCGTTCGTTAAAAATGGAATGTGTTCGTGTTTTAAATGTAATAATGAGTCACAGAATGATGAGGAGTTAGTGTAGTTCGTGTTTTAAGGCAGAGCGTGTGGAGTAGTGTGAGTCACTGCAGAACCGCGGTGTTTCGGGAGACTACGAGGTGGGTCCAGCGAGTGAAAAACAGAAGCGAGGTGAGCCGTGCGAACGTGTGCCAGCCGCGGTGTCGCAACGTGTTGTCCGCGAGGCCTACAAAACGGTCCTTGACATCCGAACCTAACCTAAACCTCCGCCTGCGCCTGCGCCTGAGCCTGCGCAATCGCCGGGAAACGCCGCGCTGCCCGCTTCCTCCTGACAGCCGCCACCTTCTTCCTAGACGCTCTCCTCATGTTTGCCTTTACCCCGTACTACAACACCTAAAACTTTACATTTTAATTATATTCGTTCCAAACGTTGCACTGTTACATCGACAGAATAAGAACTAAACTGCTCAGTAGCCTGTGCTGTGTGATGTCGTCCCGGATTTCGTGCGCAAACGGGGAACAGCGGAGATATATGTGCTTAACCTGCCCTCCTGTTAAAAGAAAAAAACACGTGTAGAGCATACGAAACAAACACTTTTTTTACTAACTTTTCAGACCCAAGGTTATAGGTGATGTTTCATGCGAAACACAACTAGCTCTTTATTAACACGAACTGATGGGTACTATCGACAAGGGTTCGCAAATTGATGTCGTATTTCTTGATTTCCAGAAGACTTTGGACACCGTACCTCACAAACGGCTTTTAATCAAATTGCGTGGTTATGGTATATCGCCCCAAATTTGCGACTGGATAGGGGATTTCCTGTCACAGAGTTCGTAGTATTCGATGGTACGGCATCAACTAAAACAGAGGTGATATCGGGCGTTCCACAGGGTAGTGTTATTGGTCCTCTGCTGTTCCTTATTTAGATTTAGGGGAAAATCTAAGTAGCCCTCTTAGGTTGTTTGCAGATGACACCGTCATTTACCATCTAGTAAAATCATCTGAAGATCAAAACCAACTGCAGAACGATCGGGATAAGATATCACTATGTTGTAAAAATTGCCAATTGACACTAAATAATGAGAAGTGTGAAGTTGTCCACATGAGTACGAAAAGAAATCTCTTAAAGTTTGTTTACAAGATAAAGCAATCGAATGTGAAGGCCGTAAACTCCGCTAAATACCTAGGAATTACTATTACTTCAGACTTAAATTGGAAAGAACACGTAGATAATGTCGTGGGAAAGGCGAACCAGAGACTGCGTTTTATTGGCAGAACCCTTAAAAGGATGTAACAGAACAACTAAAGAAACTGCATACACTACGCTTGTCCGTCCATTTTTGGAGTATTGCTGCCCAGTGTGGGATCCTTATCAGGTGGGTTTGACGGAGGACATCGAAAGAGTCCAAGGAAGGGCAGCTACAGGGAAGACAGCGTTACGGAAATGATACAGAATCTGGGATGGAAATCATTATAACAACGGCGCTTTTCTCTGCGGCGTGGGCTACTTACGAAACTCCAATCGCCAACATTCTGTTTCAAATGTTTGTTAAGCTTACGGAGTCATCAGTCAACATTCTCCTCCGAATGCAAAAATATATTGTTGACTCCCACTTACATAGGTAGAAATGATCATCAGAATGAAATACGAGAAATTGAGCTCGAACGGAGAGATTCAAATCTTCTTTCTTCCCGCGTGCTATTCTAGAATGGAATGGGAGATAAAATAGTATAACTGTGATTCAATGAACCCTCTGCCAGGCACTTAAATGTGATTTGCAGAGTATTCCATGTAGATGTGTCATTAATATATAAAGAGAGACGTTGAAGATGCAAAATACATACAGTAATTCATTACAAAAAAGAAAATAAATTTATTTTCAAAAATTTCCAGAAATTTTGTACTCACACATTTGTGTGGTTTGGGCCTTCACTACAATTTTTCATGACCTGCACAGTCTTACAGCAACGTGCCTTCACACTCATTTAACATGCCTTTATACTCATTTTTTCGCATGATACAAGAAAAAACAGTTTAGATTTTCAGATAAACACAAGTAAACATCAAATTTTTTTTACATCTTGTCCTTGTACGCCAGTTGCGAAAGCTTCTGCGACGTCTTGAAGCAGATGTTTCTCCAAAACCTTTACATGAAGAGGACGATCCAGACGAAATTTCTCACAAGTTTTCAGAATTATTCTTTGCAGTTGGGAGCAAAGTGAAATCGAGAGTATCGTCATCGCTGCTTAAATAATGTACATCTGACGAGTTGAGTAAAGCAGCGAATGCAGAATCACTCAGGCGTGCTGAAATTGCACCAGTAATATTTATATTTCGGTTCGTGATAATCACCAGATTGGGTGATATTTTGAAAGAAATGACATAATAACATCACAGGATCATATAATATCAACTGGCTGTCAAATAAGGATATTAACATCTTGTCAACAAGTCTTTATCATATAAATCTCACATTAGACCCAAGACGCGCAGTTGTACATGTGCTAATATTTCAGATTATACATCCAATAATAAAAAAGTCTAATTTAAGAGATATTTACGTGAAATCATCTATATACAGTAGATCTATTTCATCAAAATGAACGAAATCAAATTCATATAACAACAATATAGACAAACCTTCGAACGTGCGCCTTCTTGCCGCCATTGTAAATGTACTGGCAGTTCGCCGCTGCTGGTGCCATCCACTTTAGAAACATGGACCTAAAACACGTTGCGCACGTTACCATAGTCCATCCACGATTGTGTGATACACGCCTGAACTTCCTAGCGTGAATCACAGAGCAAAACAGCGAGCAAAACCGGACCCGTACAATTGTGCGTGCAGGGCCTGAAAGGGCTCAGCAGCACGTGTTCCATCTCATACTGGAACGGCGCTACAGTCGTTTCCGTTGTTGGGGCGCCCATTTCTGCAAGGGTCAGTCAGTGACAACGCACCCTGATTACTCGGCTTCTAGAGCAAGGTTTTGCGAGTATCGCGTTCCTACACTTTCCTTAGTTTCATAGTCCAGGAGCTGTGGCGAGGAATGGTAGACAAACAGAAAACATATTTTAATAACCAATTAGTGGCCTACTCGCACCGGGAAGGTGTTACGCGTGTTTTATTACCTACTATTCTGAATAAACGAACAAATATTACGAAAGAAAATAACAACAAACAATAACTCTAGGAGTCTTCTGTTACAAAAGGGCTTCGAACTGAAGTCTGCCGCTTGGAATGGCTACGTGGTCTAAGGCGCCGTGCTGTTTACTGGGCGGCCGTTCCCGCCGGATTTTGGAGTCCTCCCTCTGGCATGGGTGTGTGTATTTGTGTGTGTGTGTGTGTGTGTGTGTGTGTGTTGTCATTAGTGTAAGTTTAAGTAGTTCGTAAGTCTAGGGCCTGATGACCATAGAAGTTTAGTCCAGTAGGTTTACAAACATTTGAACTTTTTTTTTTTTTTTAAACTGAAACCCCCTTTCTTCCAAACAGAACCGGCAACGTCGCAGCGTTGACGGTCGCACTTGTTCAAATACGCTACGTGTGACACAAATGGTGTTACAGCTTTCAAAACTTCGTGGAAGGAGCTCATAAACATGGTCTACAGGTGTGACGTACAGTAGACCCGAAAGAAATAAAGCAATATGATTCAGATCTGGTGGTCGTGCTGGCCACGCGACTGGGCCTTGATGAGCTATCCATCTGTCAGCTGTTGCCCTGCCTGATGACTGAAGTGCGCAAAACTTTGTTTGGGTGTCCGAGTCACCCTGGATGTTGTTCTTATGCTATTATCCATGTCGTGCTACTTGAATACCGAGCTAATATCCACGTTCCTTGTCAGTTACACGATTCAAAAACACTAAGAAAAACATTCGCACATTTTCGCAAGTGTAACATATACGAAGCTCGTTGAAGTACACTCATTTCATCCTGGGGGCTGGTTTGTGGACAGATTTAATCGGAACAACAAAAAGAAGTGTTAACACCCTTCTGAACGAACATAAAAGGAACTGCCGCCTAGGATACAGTGATAAATGAGCCGTAGTGGAACATGTTTATGAAGAAGATGGACACGAAATAAAATTTAACGAGACGAGCGTCACAGCAAAGACATCACGTCATCATGCATGTATGTACAGAGGGGCCATCGCTATTCCCACACACCGAAATAATTTCAACAGGAAGGAGGTAGGTGTTAAACTGGACAAAATTAGGATATAAACATTACAGCGACAATATGACAGTCGATGATTTTCAATCGAGTATGTTGGCAATATCAGAGATCATAGAACAGGCGACGTCACGTGATTAGAAAGCATCTCTATCTGCAAGCAGTGCGGGAGTAGCCGCGCGGTCTGAGGCGCCGTACCACGGATTTCGCAGCCGCCCCCGCCGGAGGTTCAAGTCCTACTCCCGGGTACGGGTGTGAGTGTTGTCCATAGAATAAGTTAGTTCACGTAATACGTGAGTTTAGGGACTGATGACCACAGAAGTTTGGTCCCTTACGATTACACACAAATTTCAATTTCCTGCGTGAGTGCGGTCCTCCGTCATCTTATGCTTATTCTGTGCGACTACAACTGTACTCTATTTTTCTGAGATTGTAAAGTCATATAGCATAGCAACGTACTGGAGGAGACAGCATGAGATGGCGCAAACGTGAGAGACAGGATTAGCATTTAGAGGGTCGGCGGTTTAAACCTCGGTCTAGTTGTCCTAATTTAGGTTACTCATAATGTCCCTAAATTGTTTAAGGGAAATACCGAGTTGGTTCCGTTGAAAAAGAACAGCCGATATCCTTCTTCCTCCTAGCTTGTGCTCCGTGGTTAAGGATCTCGATGTCGACGAGACGTTTAACACCAATCTTTAGTTTCTAATATACTGGCTCCCATCGTCTGTATAACAGAATCAGAAAACTACAGGGGCGAGATATTTCGTTTCTAGGTTAACAGCTCTTAAAATACCTCGATTGTTTGCTGTTCCTTGAAAGTGGCAGGTTCATTTCGGGTTTGTGATCATCACTTAATATAACCGTTTGACTCACTGTGTTTTGGTTGCAGACCCCTGTGGGCTCTTCTATGTCTATCTCCGAAGAGTTTTAGTAGCACTGTAACTGATTACAGAATCAACTCCATAAATTTCACCTTAAGTCTTTTTGTGCGTTCTCGTTCACTTTTCTTGTAAACATATTCTGTTGCCGCTTTAAAACTCACGTGTCCCTTGTTTCGCATAAAAACGTCAGTTTATACTTAAGAAGAGACAGCGATATAAAATGCTCGACTCTTCATTTGGTTGAATATGCTCCGCATCGGTCCACATACACTGAGCATAATAACCACTACCTAAAAGCCGGTATGTCGAAATCTGGCACGGGTAACGGCGGCGACGAGTCTTGAAAAGGAAGCAAGTAGGACTGACAGAACGATTTAGAGAAAGTTCAGAGAAGGGCAGCTCGTTTTGTCTTATCGCGATAGAGTGTCTCGGGAATGATGCACGAGTTGGGGTGGAAATCATTAACACAAAGACGTTCCTCGTTGCGACGAGCTCTATTTGCGAAATTTCTTTCATCAACTTTCTCTTCCGAATGCGAGCATATTTTGTTAGCACCCTACATAGGGAGACATGATCATCAAAATAAGAGAAATCAGATCGAAAACGGAAAGATTTAGGTGTCCCTTTTTCCCGCGAGCTATAAGAGAATGTAACCGTAGAGAAACATCATAAAAGCTGTTCGAAGAACCCTCTGCCATAAGAGAATGTAACCGTAGAGAAACATCATAAAAGCTGTTCGAAGAACCCTCTGCCATTCACTTCAGTGTGACTAGCAGAGTATTTATGTAGATGTAGATTGGTAGGTCGCTGGAGGGAGTTGGCATCACGTCTGCATACACAACTCACCTAATTCCATAAATTTTAGGCAGGTGCCATGATCTCTGACACAACGTTAACTCATAATCCATATGTGTTTTATCTGCGATTTCAGTGCAAGTATACAACCACACCGAAATGAGCCCTACATCTTAAGACACTTTTATGCAGAGTAAGTCGTTTCGCTACAGCCTCAGTTACCTCGCTCTCTATGAGACGGAAAACCTCGATTACCCGAATACAAGCAAATAATTCTAGTGGCGCACCTAGTACCAGAATGTTAGCACTCTCGTTTCTCTTTTAACCCGTAATAAAGACAGGACTGTGGAAGAATGAGCGAGAGGGATGGTACAGTGGTAACGCACTGGACTCGCAATCGGGAGGACGGGGGCTCAAACTCTCCTCCGTCCATTCTGATTTAGTTTTCCGTGATTTCCGTAAATCACTCCAGGGATATGCCGGATGAATTCCTTTCAAACGGCACGGACGATTTCCTTCCCCATCCTTGACAAAAACTATCCGAGTGTGTGTTCCGTCTCTAATGACCACGATGTTGACGGGGCGTTAATTTCCCTTCATTCCGTGTGGAAGCATGTTGCGTCTAACACGGCGGTTTGTAGAGTAACTACGCCGGTGTGTGAGAAACCTTCAGGAATCAGAAAGCACGAGTTCCAGAAGTTCGTCCACACATGGAACCCTCTCCCCTTCAGTCTAACAATATCAAAGCACACGCGAGCCACAGTCTGCACGGCCGCTTCGGTCGGAGGTTCGAATCCCCCCTTGGGCATAGATGTTTGTGTCGTCTTTAGTATAAGGTTAATTAATGAAGAACTTCCGGCTGAATCTCAACTGGAATGGAAAGTCTGGAAGAGCCTAAATAGACTTAGGTGTCGAATGGGAAGATCAAAGGATAACCTGTTCAAGTGGGGATACGCAGAAGACGAGCTCTGCCAATGTGGAGAAAAACAAACAATGATACACCTGCTGAGCTGCCCATCCTTGCCAGCGCCATGCACTTTCCAAGACCTGTGGCTGGCCAACGACGTTGCAGTGAAGTGTGCCGAACACTGGAGAGAGATATGAGCCTGCTATGGACAATAATAACATATTATGTGTGCAAATCATGATTGTATATATATATATATATATATATATATGAATGTATAATTAGCACTTACTTTTTTTTTTATTTGTAATCTTGTATATGTAGCTTATAAATTAACTACAGATGTAGCTCAGACACGATTAAATAAATAAAGTATAAGGTAGTTCATAAGTAGTTTGTTAGTTTAGGGACTGATGACCCCGCAGTAAAGTCTCTTAAGCTTAACAAACATTTGAACATTTTTTGAACACACGCGAGCGCTGTGACATCTGTTATGATCCAACATCTTGGATTTACTGGCATTGATCATCCTGAATACAGTTCCTATTTTAGTGTGAATGGATTCTGTCTTACCACAAACTATGGAGACCGTGAACCGATCCCGCACAGGGCATGGAAGATGCAGTGCCTGTTTGTATGAATGGGGATACAAAGATGCCCCAGCGTGTGACTGTGGTGCTCCTGTGCAAACTATGCAGCACCTGAATGAAGAGTGTGCACTACGGAAATTTCCTGGAGGACTCAATGAGCTGCATATGGTGACAAAAAGAGCTGTAGAGTGCTTAAGAGACGTAGATATTCAATTACAGTATTTTCTCTGGTTTGTTTATTTGTTTGTTTTATTATGCGTATTTGTACATAGTTTTTGTATATGTAACCCTCCATATATGGAAATTTTCAAATAAGACTGTAAAATGACCATGTAAGCCATACGAATAAATAAAACAACAGTTCCGATTTGCCCCCATTCGATTTTTATTTGTTTCGAAAACTGTCGACAAAGCCATAAGTTTTACAGCGACGTAAGCAAATAACTGGTCTCTCTTTGGGAGCAATGTATACGTCGCCAGGTTGACTATGTTGAGCAATAAATACGTAGACTTGAGGAATATAGACGTAGAATGGTGATAAAGAGTGTTTTGTTTAAAGAGTTTTAAGAGTTTTTAAATAAAAAATTCTAAGGCATTACCTTTCATCACTCCCTCTTACTTAAGAGAATACATCCTACAGGGAGACAGACGAGAGAAGGCATAAATCTGTTGCACTGAACCAGTTATCGCGTAGGTTGCGGATCTCTGCCTCTGAAAGGAAAAATGAACCTATCTAGAAATCACACGAAATTCTTCACAGAAATCACACTACCGTTAGAGATTGAATGTTGAGCGATAACAATACAAGGTTATTACATTGTAACTATAATCGAAATGCAACCACAAACTTTCATCCATCCAAGGGTGCGAACCCGAGACCTTGCTTTTCGCGGTCAGTTTAAGTGAAGCCGTTAGCGTGTTTCGTGACTGCTGCTCGGATGGTTCAGACGGTAAGAGCATGTTCCGTGACTCTGCATTCTTCTCGGTACACAGTTTTAATCTCCCTAGAAAAAAATGTTCAAATGTTTGTAGAGTCTATGGGACTTAACTACGGGGTCATCAGTCTCTAAACTTACAAACTACTTATGAACTACTTACAACTAAGGACGGCACAAATATCCATGCCCGAGGGGGGATTCGAACCCCCGACCGTAGTGGCCGTGCAGACCGTGACTGCAGCGCCAAAGTCCCCTCGGCCACCACGACCGGCAATCTCCCTAGAAGTTGTATAAATTAAATACTCAAATGTTTGTCAAGCTTATGGGACTTAACTGCGGGGTCATCAGTCCCTAAACTTACAAACTACTGATGAAATAGCTTATACTAAAGACAGCACAAACATCCATGCCCGAAGGGGGATTCGAATCCGTGACGAGGAACGGCCTCGAGCATCGGAGCACGCTCCGCCGCGGCTCTCGAAATTAAAAACACAATTAGAAATAAACATAATACCAAAAGTTCCTATACAGTTGTAGTTTCTTAATGTCATATACCGCGTAAAGAAATTAGTACAAAGCTCGAACGTTTGCAAATTAACTGTTATGGTGTGTAGAAAGCGACGGCATGTTATTGTTCGTATAGTAACTCAAGTATAGTGACTACCCAGTTTCCTGCTAAAGGAATAAACACACTGCCTCATAAAAAGTACGCGGACACCCTCATGCTTTGTAGAATTTTACAGTGTTTTACGATGTGCAGAAAAGAGGAAAGGTAGTTCGACAACGAGATCATTAGAGAAAAAGCACAACCTCCGATTAAGGAAGGACGAGAAAGAAAATCAGCCCTGCGGTTACCCCAAGGCTTAAGAAATAGAGAAAATTCAAAAAAATCTAAAATCAACATGGCAGGATGACGATTTTAGTCGTTATACCGCATAGGTACAGTTCGGAGACGAATAATTTTACAGCAGGACAGTACACCGTATCATAAAGCAGCGCGTGTGAGGCAATGGTCTGGATTATTAACATTCCTGAAATGCACTGGCGTGCCAAAAGTTCCTACTGCACTTTGGTATGAATTAGAACGGCGATTTCAATTCCTTAGCGTCCAACATGTCTAGCTTTCCGGTTTCTGTATTTTGACCGTCTGTAATAACCTCGCTGCCGACGCTACGTTATACTCTAAGCTTGCTTCCTTCCTTGTATCTTGAGGAAGAATGGGTTGTCACTCTTCCACACCGAGCGAAGTAGCACATGGTAAAACACTGAACTCGAATTCTGTAGGAAGGCGGTTGTAACTCGCTTTCGGACAGCCTTCTGTAAGTTTCCAGTGACTTCCGTAAATCGCTCTAGGCAAATTTCGGGATGAATCCTTTCTAAGGGCACGGCCAGTTTCCTTACCCATCCATGAGAAAAATTATCCAAGCGTGTGCTTCGTCTCTAATGATCACGATGTCGACGAGACATTAAACACTAATCTTCCTTCCTTCCGCAACATTCACACTCTTCACTGAAACCGTTCCCAGTAGAGTTTAACGTTTGTAAAGGTGAAGCATGGACACACTAGATATTAATGTCAATAATAGGTTATTTGTATAGCTTATGGGACTTAACTACGGGGTCATCAGTCCCTAAACTTACAAACTACTTATGAACTAGCTTACACTAAGGACGGCAAAAAATCCATGCCCGAGAGGGGATTCGAACCCCCGACCGTAGTGGCCGTGCAAACCGTGACTGGCGCGCCGCAGTCCAGTCGGCCACCGCGGCCTGCGTCAATAATAGGTGTCCAGGTAGTTTTTATCAGATAGTATATATAGGACGATTAAAAAATGTGTACAAACTTGGAGGACTTATAGAGCGGAATGAGCAGTATTATTTTGAATAGGAACACTTTGTTCCAAAAATATCATCCAACGACGCTATGAGCTCTTCTTCGTCTAAGATACTGAAACAAATGTCTTCTACTGCAGGATCTTTGCTTTCCATGTTTTGGAACCAAAAGAACCACGAAATGTGGAGTAAACGTGGACTCTGAAATGCGTACCAGTACGTTAAGAACTATGTGCACTTGAACAGTAGAAGAGATACGATTCACATTTTCGGACATGGGTACAAATTCAAAATATTACGTACCCATTTCTCTGTACCAGTCCTCTGAGTTCGTAAATGTTTTTTCTTGTAATATCTACTTGTATACGCTTGTTGATGCCACGGTGGAGTGGCCGAGCTTTCTAAAGCGCCTTGCTGTGGAGCCCGCCGTTTCTCGTCGTTGGATGTTCGAGTCCTCCCTCGAGTAAAGTTTTTAAGCCTAGGGACTAATAACGAAAGAATTTAAGTTTCATATATTCACAAATATTTTTGATTTTTGCTGCGTGTAACAATGTTTCCACTTCATTGTGTGTGTAGTGGATACTAAAGCTGTAAACTAGTAACTTATGCGATACTGGCGTCCAAGGTTAAACGCTCCTTCGGTATTGAAAAGGAATGCGGACCGTCATTCGAGTAAGGAGGCTGAACCAGTGACGTGACTCGTGAATAATGTGCTGATCGTGAGTGCTTCTGCTCGTGCGGCGCAAATGGTGGTGATTAAAATTTCTTCCCCTGTCAGCGCTGTTATCAACTCTCCCCTGCCCCCACGTCATTTACTTACCTCATGTGTTGATGCTACCAGTGAAGGGCATATCACATTGCTGTTCTTCGACGACACCGTATAATTCGAATTCTACACATATGGTTCACATTTTCCCTTATCGTTTTTAAAGCAGGAATTCAGAGTATTAACTAATACTGTTATTAATTTTACCTAAAGTCAAAAGAATATTTCAATTCGTTGAACTGCTATAAATTATCTTAAGACGTCATGCTGCGGTAAAATATTTAGAGCACTTCAGACACGAAATGACATAAAATATCACACTCCCGTCAAGCTCTGGACTACTGTAAATCTCAGCTGAATTAAATGCGTTTTAATGAAATAAATACAACTAAAACAATGACGATGAAATGATACGGGTGCAAATCTTTCAGGGGTGCTCAACTTGCAATCTAACGAATATTTCGTAGCAGCTTACCAAACCTACACTTGACCCATATGTTCTGCATTTCACAAGCAGTGATATTTTATTCAGTGACACTGCAATATTACGCTCATCGATTTTTCTACCGTGGGGTATGTGCAAATAGCACCACTGAGGAACAGAGTGGAGGACATACTCTGGTATAAATGACAGTTATCAGTTAATTTAAAAGCACTGCAATAATGAAGATAAAATCAATTAAGGTGCAATGACACGAAACGATAGCAATGGAAAGCGGTGAGAAATGCTGACAGATGTGCTATTTCCACTTATCTTCTCGGAGCGTTTCTGGTAGCTGTGTTCATAAAACATAGGCGGGACACCATTGACAATGACGGTTTGAAAAGAGCCTGAAAGTGTACTCCATAGAACCTAATAATTCGGACATGTCCGAAAGAAGACACCATATAAATAAGTGTATATATTTTCCCCCCTTCCCCACCACAGGCAAATGACAATTTCTGTGTGGATGCACAAATACGCTCGATCCCTTGCGGGAATACAGTTGGAGTTGCGAGCAAGAGGAAGAAATGACAAGGGGGCACCACCATCGTGAAGTGATATATGTTGAGAATTTGGGCAGGATGGTAAGCGTGACTGTATAACCTGTTGCTAAAGTCGAACGCTGGCTCGAAGCGGGAAATCAGGATTCGAATCCCGGTCTAGCACATACTTTCGACTTCACCATGAAATTAATTTCAGTGCTCTGCAACAGTCGGTCGATATGTTTGAATATTTCGAATTCGAGCCTAACAGTTATTCGGAACTCTGGCGAAAAGCTAGAATTTCTGATCGGGGCACCACTCTGGCACAAGTTTTCAAATATCTCGATCCACTCGCTGATTTTTAACGTCTTTATTAAGATGACAATAGGTAACTTGAATCCGCAGCTCCTCTTTCAGCTAGCCCCTTTCTTGGAATCATGAGGCCGAGTGGAGTCCCGAACAGTCCTAACGTCCAGGAAAATATATCCGGGGGTGCCAGGAACGGAACTTGGATCCTCCTCGTGACAGTCAGACTCACTAGCCAATTTTCTCTGTCTGTTTCTTCGTCATTTTCTTTCAGTAGATCTAGGTAGATATCGCCTGATATTTCTCAAGCTATGAGGGGCATTTAAATGAAAAGGTATGAAACGATACTGTGGGTATAATTGAAGTCTTTATTCAAAAGCAATCACCAGAGGCCTGAGCACAACTACCCCACTGTTTAACGAGCCGAAGGATTCCCTATTTCCAGAATTCCTGTGGCTGTGACAAGACCCAGTCCTCTACTGTGTCCTTCAGTTCGTCGTCCGGGTTGAAGCGCTTCCCTTTGAGATGCTGTTTTAGGGATCAAACAGATGTAAGTCACAGGGTGACATGCCTGGGGCGGATGATCAAGCTGATCCCACTAGAAGTTTTCCAGTATACTTTCTATAATCCTGAGGACGTGTGGACGCGCATTATCATGGCGCAGAATCACTCCCCTCGTGTAGCCCAGGCCGCTTGCTATTGGTGGACTTGAGAAGGCTACGGAGTGTCTCACAGTACACGCCACTGTTAATGGTTTTTCCGTGCTCGAGGAATTCGATGAGTATGGGACCTCGGTCATAAAAAAAAACGCTGAGCATCACTTTGCCTGCTGAGGGCACAACCTTGAATTTTCTAGGGGGAGGTTATGACGCATACTTCGCGTCCCTAGATGTCGCACTACGTTATCTCAAAGTGGTACATTCAAATTTCAACCGGTTAGGTTATTAAGACGTTTCGTACCTTTTCAATTGAACACCCCTTGTATAACAGCAAGAACTTCAGCTTTCTCTCTTTATTTCTTTTGTTATTGAAGCTCGTCAGTCCCCTGGTTGAAGATGGTGAACCACGGTGTAATTTGGCCATTAAGCTTCAGAGGTGGACAAGGGCATGCAGATTTCAATTATTAACACTCCTCAGCCAAGCAGATTTAACGTTGTATATTGTAGGCTATACTTGAACAAATGGTAAAAACCTATGATTCTGATGTGCTGATAACGACGCGGTGGTGACTGTTGTTCAACTGCAGACTCTCATTTATTGTGCTGTCGAGTTGTCTGAGAATGGTCTTGGTAGTCTTAAATGACCGGGTCTTGTTAAAGCAAAAGGTGGAGCTGGTTATAGGAGCACAGGTAGAAGATGAGGCGTTTATAATGGCGAATGTGAATATTGGATAGGATATGCTTTGCTCTGGATAGAATTGGTTATAGTAGGATGGAATATTTGATAGGATAAACCGTGCTCTAGATGAGATTGTTTCTAGTAGGATTGGATGAAATACGCAGGTTTAAGCGGGTGTCTAGAATGGGGAAAGCGAACTGAGGGTGGCTTTTCGAGAATGTGGAGCTGTAAAAGAAACGGAAGAGGGAAAGGGCAGCCAGTGGTATTCGTTGAATTATATGGGGATAACAAAGGCGTGCATTTCTGTAGAATTCTGGTGACAAAGCGAATGATGTCTTTAGAAGTGGGTGAGGACGATAGGGTGTTAGCTGAGTGATGTGACGTGTTATTAGGCTTCATTGAAACTAGGGCAAGGGAGGAAGGAATATAAGGGTTTAACATCCGGTTGACAGCATGGTCATTAGCAACGGAGCTCACGCTTGGATTGTTCGGGTAAGGATGGGGAAGGTAATCAGCCGAGCATTTTGTAAGGGATCGGATTATTAAATTCCATCAAATAAGTAAATAATAAACGGTCAAATCTATCAGTTAAAAGGGATGTTTCATGTATTATTTTAATTTTAAATATATTCTGTTGTGTGTGTTGGTTTTTTCCTTTGTTCAAGGTGTTCTTCTGGGCTCGGTGCGGCGCCACTAGGTGCAGCAAAGAGATTTTAATTTTAATTTTTATTTTTTTTTATCGTACTGGGTTCCGAGGAGTACCAAGAACAAAGAAGAGAACATTTATGAGTACAGAGTTACTATGCAAATAAGACAACGATTAGGCAGTCTTGAAATGGTCTTGAGATAAGACGGATGTATAAATATTGTTTAAAAATTTGTAATAAATGTGTTAATGAACTGAAGATTAACTGTGTTACTGAGTTGGCATTACGTAATAAATCAGTAAGAGAATATATATATATATATATATATATATATATATCCTAAGAAAGTATAGGGCTTAGTGAAGCAAGAAGTCATTTTGCTTTGGATAGTAATTATTAAAATTACTATTAAGTGCGGACCCTCGCAGCTTGCAAAGGAACCGTCTCGTCATGTTCCTGGAATGATTTAGGGAAATTACGGACAACCAAAATCTGGATGGCCGTAGGTGAATTTAAACCAACGTCCTACGAATACGAGTTCAGTGTTCTAACCACGGCGCCACCTCGCTATGTTTCACAGAAACAATATATTAGGGTGTAGTGCATATAGTTCATCGTTACATTCACAGAAGTGGGTTGGATGAGACTCATAATAAATATTAAATTTGGAAGGAGAATGCAGGACGAGGCATTGTTAGTGGTGGAGGCACAGGAATGGGTTATAACAATCTTGGGTCAGGTTATTATTATTAGTGAGGCAATTCTGGCAGTAGAGTGGGAGGGGAAAGATTTCCTTTGTAACTGAAGTGAAAAATGAAAGCACCATGGATGGCGATGTTTTCTGTGGCTGATTGGGTTTCGGAGACAGAGCGGAAAGGAACGAAACTCCGAGGAGTTGGCGGATGCGGACAACTTTTCGTGCCACGGTGGCTCGATCTGAGCGAACTGAACTGTATCTAGAATGCTACATCTTTCGCGCTCGGTTCACCTGGAAGCGACACGAGTGCGTGGAAACGACGTTTATTCCATAGCAGAGGTTTCCCACGGCACGGGAGCGTTGGAGGACGACACTGTTGTGTATCAGCATGTTGCAGCGGGCTGTGGGAGCGCGTAACTGCAATTTGCGCAAGCGAAAAAGAAACCGGCTGTGGCGGCGAAAGGAGCAGTGGCGGTGGCGGTGGCGGACACTTTCTCTCGGCCGGGTTTCAGCCGTGGCCTTGCGGCGCGCGCACCGTACACCTGCGACGCGCCAGCATCATCCGCGCCCTACCAGGAAGCACGTCTCACACACGCCCAACCAACCAACACCAGGGTTTAAGGTCCCGTCGACAGTGCGGCCATTACAGACGGATTGCAGTCTCGTATTGTTTTGATAAGGATCCGGAAGCGACTCAACCGTGGCCTTTACACAGCAACCATCCCGGCATTTGCTCGGAGCGATTTGGGCGAATCACGGAATACCTAAATTTCAATGCGGATGTGTAGCTCCGTCGTTCCGAATGCGAGACCAGTGTGTTTCCACTGCCCCACCTCTCTCGGTGCAAAACGCCAGCTGCACCATCCCGCACAAGAGTCACGACACCAATTAGTGGACATTAACCCTTCAAGTGTGTGAGGCGGCATATGGCGACCGCGACTTTCTATTTCGTTTTTCATTTCTGTCAATGTACGAGGTAAGTCCACAAAGTAAGTTCCGCTTGGTTATATAAAACAAACGTGTACAGATGAAAAAATATTTATTGTAAAAAAATCTACAACTGTTAAACTAATTTTCTACATAGATTCCGAAATTTTGTAGGCACTTGTAATAGCGTGCCACAAGTTTTTGTATACCTTCTTCATAGAAGGTTGCCGCCTGTGTATTCAACCATGTGGGTAACAGCTCTTTATCATCGTTGAAGTGTTGACCACCAAGGACAGATTTTAGGTGTAAGAAGAGATGAAAGTCGCTAGGGTAGAGGTTCGAGCTGTATGGAGGATGATCAAACAGGTCCCATTGAAATTTCCGTAAGAATTGTTTGGTCACATTCGGTGTGTGAGGTCAGGCACTATCGTGAAAAAAAAATCTTTTGACAGTAATCCTCTTCTTACACCTAAAATCTGTCCTTGGTGGACAACACTTCAACGATGATGACGAGCTGAAAGAACATGTTACCACATGGTTGAATACACAGGCGGCAACATTCTATGAAAAAGGCACACAAAACCTTGTGCCATGCTATGACAATTGCCCACAAAATTTCGGAAGCTATGTAGAAAAGTAGTTTAACAGTTGTAGATTTTTGTACAATCAATATTTTTTCTGTATCTGTACCCGTTCGTTTTATATAACCAAACGTAACTTACTTTCTGGACGCGCCTCGTACAACACCTTTCGACAGTAATCCTCGGCGCTTGTTCTGTATAGCACGGCGCAATTTCGTAATGGTCTCGCAGTAACCATGTGCATTGATTGTTTGGCCTCATGGTAAGAAATCAATCAGCAAACTGCCTTTTCTGTTCCAAGAAACGGTGCACATGACTTTCAAAGGTGTCGATATTTGCTTATGCTTCACTTTCGTTGCGGGAAGTAGTGTGCCTCCATTCCATTCATTGCCGTTTTGTTTGAGGGGTGTCGTACGATACCCAAGTTTCATCCCCGTGACTATCCGAGAAAGAAAACTATCGCCTTCTTCACTGTAGCGTGTCAAAAACTGAAGTGCGCTGCCCATCCGTTGTTTCTGTGTTGTTCAGTAAGCATTTTGGGTACCCAACGTGAGTAAAGTTTTCCAAATTTCAGTTTTTCAGTAACAATTTCATGAATTAGTGGTAGTGAGAGTTGCGGAATTCCATAGTGAGGGCACTAAGCGTAAACGTATGGCTGTGCTTAATGTACTCTTCAAGTGTGTGAACCAGTTCAGCAGTTACCTCAGACGGTCGTCCACTTCGTTCTTGATCGTGCACTTCATCACGTCCTTCATTGAACAGTCTGACCAGTTTCCTAACCATCGAATCACTCATAGCATTTTGTCTGTAAGCCTCGCAGATTTGCCGATGAATTTCCTTTGGTTTAACTTTCTTTGCATTAAGAAAACGAATCACAGATCTGATTTCACATGCAGCGGCATTTCAGTTATAAAGAAGCCGTACAGAGCACACGTCCGGCTACGTGATCTGAAAAAATGCCAGTGATCTGACTAAATATGAAGTTCTGCGAATTTTGTTGGATGGTTGTAACGAGGAAGAAGAGTTTTTATTGTGTTCTGATAATTCCTCAGACGACCTCGTCCCCGCGTCACCTCCTCCCCGCACCTCCCCACCATCGCATTCCATGAAACGCACTGATTACAGAAACGACTCTGTGTGGATCTTCAAAATCCAATTAAAAACCAATTTTCATTAAAAAGTATAAACGAAAAGGATGAAAGTTTACATCACCGTCCGAGAAATACGACAAAGAATTAAGTGCCTTCATTTTTCGCTCAGGAGGTCTTTACTTCCCAATTTAGGTAGACGGTAAAAATAGAAAGAGAAATAAACGTTTTCCACGCCTTGGCTAAACAAGGAGGGTGCTTCGTGCCTTCCTCTCTCCCTGTACAGCTTCTGCGCCTCCCGTTCTTGTTCACCTGCCGTCTTTTATAAGGCTAGCACAAACACGTCTGTGTCTAGTGTAGTACTATCCGTAACCTTTTTTCCCCAACATATTTACAGCCACTACTATACTGCTACATTGCTTGGTTGACGAGACTCTCAACATGGAACTGTGCGTATTAAAGTCTATCATCTAGAAGGAAAATACGAAATTTTTGGGTGGTATTCTGTAAAGTATTTTTACATTTCCGGAAGAGGACTAGTACTCCTGTAAATACGACGTCGATTTTGATCCGATGATGGCAGATGCCACGTGTGGGATAGTAGATGTACTGATAATGGTTTCAACGTCGTCCGCTAACGTGACACAGCTATCAGAGAGCCATGTGTGTTCCTGTAATAGGGAACGTTTCCAGTCACAAGGCTCAGTGTGATATCAACGTGTGAAGCAAGCAGGCACCATGGGACGGAGACGCACTCGTGCGATTTGAAGGGGTCAAATTATGGCCTTCCGAGAGGCGGCATGGTCCTTTCGGAGAATTGTCACACAAATTTGAGGTGTTGCGTCAGTTGTGCTCAGATGCTGGATGCAATGGTCACAGGAAGATTCTCACTCCCGTAGACGAGGTTCTGGACCTCCATGTAGCACAGGCGTCTACCAAGTTCTTTGTATTGTACGGGCAACAGTGGCAGACCGTGCACAGTACAGATAAGAAGTTTTGTGAGCCCAAAAGTGTCAACACGAACTGTTGCCAACCGGTTACAACCATTGGGACTACGGGTACGCACACCTATAGCCCGTCTTTCTCAGGCTACAGTTGTCCAGTGACGACATTGTACGTTGTTCGTAAGGTGTTATGTAGCTGGAAAATCACTCTTTGGTGCAATACAACGCCGTGCACTGCATTACCAGCTGGCACAAATGCTTGGGTATCCAGTTATACCATGAAGACTATTACTGAGACACTGAACCAGCCTCACTAGAATGAAAATGAACGAACGAGAGGTTTTTTTCACCAGCCATACTTGGTGCTTCCATTACTGAGGAAATATTGACTTATTAGTGGCATGATTATCCTTAGAGAGCAAAAGTGTTAATGAAATGTAGATAAATTAATTCATTCCATACAAATATGTGGCAGTAATATTGTGTATAAAATCATCCTGCAAGGCTTGGAAACTCCTGTTTGACGTTCTTCGTATTTACGATTCAATAATTTTTTATTTTACTTAAGCAAAACGTAATTTCACGTGAGCAGTCCAAATAAAATTCACATATTATGGTTTTGGGCATAAAACTGTTAAACGACAGTGAACTTTGTAGAATATTTTCAGAAATAAATTTGACTCAAAGATGATAACACACAGGTGTCGAAATATGTCTGGGTCGGTAAAAGAAACAGTTTATTAATTATTTTATCCATTATTTTTGGTTAGAGAACACCGCAGCTGTATTCGTAATAATACTGTAGTAAACAAATACTGCAACCAGCTACAAGGTTCTTATAAATCAATTAATTTTTTTAAAACGTCGTTATATTTTGGATAAAAATATTTAACTTTTTAACCTAATGGATTCATGTAACTTTGTTATTTTAGGACACCAAGGTAATCCTGAAATCAACACTACCGTCTAATGATGGGCTCAGGCTCGAAACTAGTAACGGTGAAAGAAATTGATTTATAAAAATCTTGTGGCTGATTCCAGTATTTATTTACTGCAGGATTAAGTTATGCACTGCATGAGGAGAGATTAAATTAAAAAAAAAAAAAAAAAAAAAAAAAAAAAAAAAAAAAAAAAAACCGTATATACAGAGATGAAGTTGAATGACCAAATACCTTACAGGTGCAGGATTTTGTACACCAGCAGACATCTCGATTATCCCGAATAAATGTTGGAAATGATTTATGTCGAGTGACCTGCTTGGCTAAATAATTTGCTGGAACTGCCCAGAATGTTCTTCGAATCAATCTCAAATATACGTGGCTCAGTGTCATAGCTCATTGGCATCCACACAATTTCCATTGTCGCTTGGGATCATGAAGTTCATGAATGGCTGATAACGGTCTCCATGTATCCAAACATAGACATTTATAGTCAATAATAGGTTCAGTCGAAATAGAGGATGTAGCCAGTTGCATGTAAAAACAGCTAACACCATTATGGATTCACCAGCAACTTGCACAGTGCCTTGTTGACAACTTGGGTCCATGGCTTCATTGCGTCTGCGCAACTCTCTATCCCTACCATCGGCTGCCTACCTTATATTAAACTGCGTCTTTTCTGACCAAGTCGCTGTTTTCCAGGCAAAGGTCCAACCGATATGGCCACGAGCCCAAGAGAGGCGTTGCAGACGATTTCGCGCTGTTAGGTAAGGCACTCAACTCGTTCGTCTGCTTCCGTGACTCATTGACGCCATACTGCGTAGCGCTGTCTTAACGGATACTTTCGTCGTACCTTCCAGCTTCATTTATGAAGTTATTTCACCCATGTTGCTTGTCTGTTAGCAGTAATAACTCTACACTAACGCCGTTGCTCTCATCGTTAAGTGCTGGCCGCCGACTACTGCGTTGTCTGTAGTAAAATGTAATGCCTCAGATTTAGTATTCTTGACACACTCTTTGACGCTGTAGGCCTGGGAATATTGAATTCCCTGACGATTTCTAAAGAGTAATGTCCTATTCTGCTCGCCCCGACTACGAGTAGGCATTCAAAGTCTGGTACTTCCCATTGTGCCGCCACAATCGCGTCGGGAAACTTTTCACATGAATAACCGAAGTACGGATGACAGATCTGCCACTGCATCGCCCTTTTATGCCTTGTGAACATGATATTACCATCTGAATCCTTGAATTTCGCTGCTCCCTGCCTTTCGTGACCTCAGTGTAAAGCAGTATCTGTGAGGTAATGATTTCAGAACACTGGATTCATTACTGACATGCACAGAGTCCCGATCTCAAGTCAATGGAGAGTTATAACGATGACTTCACTTCAGACCCAAACGTACAATAGACCTGACGTTGCTAGTTTCGGGTCTTCAAGAACAGGTCGCCTTTCCTCTACGAACATTGAAACGCCTCAAAGAATGTGTCAACATCAAAGTTCGAGTCGACATAAATGTGAAGGGATAGACACCCCATCTTAACGTCTACTAAAGATGGCCGTATACTTTTGATCAAATAGTTCAAACTGTAACAGCAGACAGCATCATGATGTTTAGAGTGGTCTACCTCTACATAGATACCCTGCAACTCACAATGAAGTGCATGGCACAGAGTTCATGGAACCACTTTTATGTTATTTTTTTTTAGTACCACTCTCTAATAGCTCGCGGAAGAAGGAACACCTGAATCTTTTGGTTTTCGATCTGATTTCTCTTATTTAATTAGGATGGTCATGTCCTACTATGTAGGTGGGTGCTAACAATATGTGATCGCATTTGGAAGATAAAGTTAGTGGCAGGAATTTTGCAATTAGATCTCGTCGCAACAAATAACGCCTTCCTTTTAATGATTTCCACCCTAATTCGTGCATCATTTTCGTGACACTCTCTCCCCTGTATCGCCATAATACAAAACGACCTACCCTTCTCTGAACTTTCTCTTAATCGTGTGTCAGTCCCACCTGGTGTGAATCCCACAATGAGCAACAATACTCCAAAATAGTTTAGTGTTGGCAATTTCTTATGTAGAACTGTTGCATCTTCTAAGTATTCTGCCAATGAAACGTAGTCGTTGGTTCGCCTCCATTACAATATTTTCTGTGTGTTCTTTCCAATTTAAGTTGTTCGTAATTAACACACCAGATGTATTTCGCAGCATTGGCCATTAATGTTTCATTTAAAAACCACAGATCTATTTCAATCACCTAGTGATCATCTTCAGTGTCCTTCAAACTATAGAACAAGATCATAAGATCAGTATGAAATTACAAACAAATACAAAATGACTGGAATACAATATTAAATATAATATACAGACAACAGACATACCGAGCATATGAATGCCCTGAATGTAACTGCAACGGTAAACATAAAATTGCAGTGTCAAAGTTTGAAATAAGCGCGCTGCTTACAAACGACATTCAGCGGCGCTGTAGGGATGGGTGTTATTACCGCCCTCTATTACTTAGATGTTCCACTAATTTTTTATGAAAACATAATAAAAATTAGAATGTATTTTTACACATAAGGTATATAAGCTGAATAACCAATAAAAATGAAAAAAAAAAACAGCATACAGAAATATATAAAATATCAGGTAAAAAAACAAGAGTATGATGTTAAGCGTCTTATACCAGTTATAGATACTACTAGCGTAGTAAGTTATTTCAACAGGAAAATTTCAAAACATTTTAAAATTTAAATGAGCAGTGCCATGAAGGATAGTACCCTTTGTTCGTAATTGTTATTCCTAGGTATTTAGTTGAATTGTCGGCCTATAGATTTGACTGATTTATTGTGTAACTGAAGTTTAACGGATTTCTTTTAGTGGTCATATGGATGACCTCACACTTATTATTATTATGGCTCAATTGTCAATTTTTGCGCCATGCAGATATCTAAATCATTTTGCAGTTGCTATTGATCTTCTGTTGACTTTACTAACAGACAAATGACAGCAGCCGGCCGCGGTGGCCGAGGGGACTGAGGCGCTTCAGTCACGGTCTGCACGGCCACTACGGTCGGGGGTTCGAATCCCTCCTCGGGCATGGATATTTGTGCCGTCCTTAGTTGTAGGTAGTTCATAAGTAGTTTGTAAGTTTAGGGACTGATGACCCCGTAGTTAAGTCCCTTAAGCTTAACAAACATTGGAACATTTGAAATGACAGCATCATCCGCGAACAGCCTAAGAGAGCTGTTTAGATTGTTTCCTAAATCTTTTATAAAAATAAGGAACAGTAGGGACCCTTTAACACTTCCCTGGGGAACGCCAGATATCACTTCTGTTCTACTCGATGGCCGGGGCGGATTAGCCTTAGCCGTGCGTACTGGGATGCCGTGGTGCGGTGCGCGCGGCCGTTCGCCGTCGGGAGTTCGAGTCCCCACTCGGGTATGGATGTTTGTGCCGTCTTTAGTATATGCTAGTTCATAAGTAGTTTTCAAGTTTAGGGACTGATGACCCGTTGTTAAGTCCCATAAGCTGTACAAACATTTGAACATTTCGGGCATGGGTGTTTGTATTGTCCTTAGGTTACTTTACCTTACTTTAAGTAGTTTGTAGGCTACGGACTAATGACCAAGCAGTTGAGTCCTATAGATTTACAAACATTTTTTCTACTCGATGACCTGCCGTCAATTACAACTTACTGTTTCTTTTCTAATAAGAAATTACGAATCCAATCGCACAACTGTGGCGATATTCCGTAAGCACGCAATTGCATTAGAAGACGCTTCTGAGGTAGTGTCAAAAGCCTTCCGGAAATCTAGAAATACGAAATCTATTTGACATCCCTTGTCGATAACACTCATCACATCACGTGAGTAAAGAGGTAGCTGTGTTTCACAAGAACGATACTTTCTGAATCCGTGTTGACTATGGGTCAATAGGTCGTTCTCTTCGAGGCAGTTCATAATATTTGAGGAAAATATATGTTCTGACATCCTGTTACAAACCGACGTCAATGATATAGGCCTGTAATTTTGCTGATCACTCATATTGCATTTCTTGAATATTGGAGTGCCCTGTGCAACTTTCCCGTCTTTGTGTATGGAAATTAGCTGACGAGTGGTTGTATATGATAACTAGGTATGGGGCTATTGCGTCAGCATACTCTGAAACGAACGTAATTGATATACAATCGGGACCGGGAGGCTTACCTTTGATTTCAGTTGCTTTAATAATCCAGAGGTATCTACTTCTAAATTAGGCATGCTGCCAGCTGTTCTTGATACGAATTATGGGGTATTTGCTTCATCTACGGTAGTGAAGGAATTTAGGAAAGCTGTGTTAAGCAATTCAGATTTAGCAGAACTATCATCAGTAGCATCACCATTTCTATTGTTTAATGAAGGTATTGATTGTGTTTTGCCGCTAGTATGCTTTACATAATTTCTTAGGATTCTCTACCGCCGCGGTGGAGTAGCCGAGCGGTCTAAAGCGTCTCGCTGCGGAGCGCGCGGTTGCTCGCCGTGGAGGTTCGAGTCCTCCCTGGGGCATGGGTGTATGTGTTGTCCTTAGGTTAGTTTACCTAGGTTTAAGTAGTTTGTAAGCTACGGACTGATGACCACGCAGTTTGGTCCGATAGATTTACAAACATTTGAACATTTGATTCTCTACCGAATTACGTGACAGGGTTTCGTTGTGGTAACTGTTCGAGGTAAATTTCTAGTTTCTGCAAAAGATAGCCAGTCTCGAGGATTTTGTGTGTGTTTAAATTTGACATGCTTTTTTATTTGCTTTTGGAAGAGTGTTCTGACCTGTTTTGTGTACCACGGCGGGTCAGCCCCCTCTTTTGTTAATTTGTTTGGTATAAATCTGTCAATCGTTGTCGATATTATTTCTTTGAATGTAAGCCAAATCTGATCTACACTCACATTGTTAATTTCGAAAGAATGATAATTCTCACCTGGGAAAGCGTTTATCGAATTTTTAGCTGTGTTTTGAATAAATATATTTTTCTTTTAATTTTGCTGGATTTGGAAATTACTCTGTGTTCACTAATCCCTGGGTCTTTTTTGATGCTCTATATTGCGTCAGGATTTTTGATGCTAGGTGGTCAAGTATGTTCTCACAGCCATTTACTATTCTAGTGGGTCCATGAACTAATTGCTCGAGATAATTTTCGGAGAATGCGTTCAGTACAATTTCGGACGTTGTTTTATGCTTGCCTCCAGTATCGAACACGTATTTTTGCCAACATATCGAGGGTAATTTAAAGTCGCCACCAATTAAAAGTGGAACATTTCTGCAATCGAATCGTCTGGGGGTCGATAAAAATATCCAATTATTAATTTATTATGACTGACAGGTATAACCTCTACCCATACCAACTCACAGGAACACTCTATTTCAATTTCTCTACAAGAGAAACCGCCTGTGACAGCAATAAATACGCCACTACCTATTTTTTCAATCTATCTCTTCTGAAAACCATTTGTCTCTGTGTAAAAATTTCATCTGAACTTATCCAATTATTAATTTATTTTGGTTGACAGGTATAACCTCTACCCATACCAACTCACAGGAACAATCTATTTCAATTTCGCTACAAGAGAAACCGCCTGTGACAGCAATAAATACGCCACTACCTATTTTTTCAATCTATCTTTTCTTAAAACCATTTGTCTCTGTGTAAAAATTTCAGCTGAACTTATCTCCGGATTTAGCCACTTTGGGTAGCTATAATGAATCATACGACACGCGCGAGGGTTGCTGCGACAAGGACACGTCGTTAGTGGCTGCAGCGGAAGTCCCAGTCGGCGCCGGAAGCGAGAGTCCGCCTCCACGTGCTGACTTTCTCTTTGACCTGCCTGCTACTTGCCAATTAGAAGCCGGCGGATTCAGGATGTCAGAAATCTCGTTATCTCTCGTAAGACGTAACTCCGACACGCGTTGAGTGCCATTTTTATAAATGACCAGCGTTCTTCCCTTTGCACAGGAATGTATTTTTATATCTACGAACTTACAAGACTGTAAAAATTGTCGTGATTAACAGAGGATCGTCGTTTGAATACTGGGACTTCCTGCGTTGATGTTTCAACGTATCGCACACAAATTGGTGAAAGAACCAGTTACTGTTTAATCTTACCGTTTCTAATCAGTCACGACGCTCAAAATAACAAATTATGCAATAGAATGTGTGCAGAGATATTTAGAACGACATCACGATGAATTAGTTTTAAGAAAGGCAAATAACATACTTTATAAAAACAAAAAAGCTGTAATTTCACAATAAAAAGGTGGCTTACAATTTCCCCATTAGAGTGATTTTTTGGTTATTACGGAATCCCTTCCGATGAAATCAAAGAAGACATAAAACAAATCTCCGCTTTCCGCTACGGTTTTGCTTAACTGGTCGAGAACGTCACCATATCCAGTGATAAAAGCAGGTGTTCGGCGTCATATACGGTCCTCGTCTTAAAATTCCGAGAGCGCTGTTTTCCGTTACGCAAGCGATACATTACTGCCTCCCACACATTGGCCTATTTCACGGAACGACTTATACGCTGATCAGAGAAATTTAGATTGTTCAGAGATTTGGTTTCAGATTTTTCTGGGTATCTAGAGGATGTCAAAAGGGAGATTAGTGTTATGACAACTGTACATAATGTACCGCCTCCGGCGTACAGACACTAAATATAGATATACCAGTGCACGCAGATAACTTCGGTGAAAAAAAAAAAAAAAAAAAAAAAAAAAAAAAAAAAAAAAAAAAAAAACATTGTCCTCTATTATAGATCGAATATCGAAAAAAATAATTCTATGCCTGCCGAGGCTAGAATAGTCTTTAACCATTATTTAAGAGTTTCGTACTCCACCCGGAAAACAAAAGCCTTATGGAACAATTTCCACGTCCGTCTGTCTGTCTATCCCACGGCTATGACCCCTTTTTCAGAGACGGATAGATATATTAAGTTGAATCTTACGTCAGATGTAACTTCTACAGTCCTTCGACGGTGTAAAATAATGAAGATTCTAAATAAGTAAAAAAAAATTACGGGCATTTTTTGACACAACTTCATAAATCAAAACTTTCGGTTGCCTTGAAATCATGAAATTTGACAAGAAGCAAGGCGTCACAGTACCAGCGAAGGGAAACTACACATAGAATTTTTGCCATTAACATTCACAATCAATAAAAAAATCAGAAAGTATTGGAGGTAGTGTGACCTGATTTTCACTACGAAGAAGAAAGGTTTGTTAGTATAATTTACAAATATTTCGTGCCATCTGTCTAAGTTGCAATGAAGTAAAGTCCCCTATCGCTATAAAAAAGATGCCTTTGACATCTAGTGGCGATGGGCGTAACACCACATGCCTTATAGTATAAATTCGTTGGCCACCTATCTATTTGTCTGTCTGTGTCTGTTTGTCTTCCAAGCATGTGTGTCAATTTTTACCTCTCTACCTACATTATTCCGTGATTTACTAAGTTTTCAAATTTATACTGACTTTTTGATCACCCGGTATGTAGATGTAGATAGAATTTCTAGAGGAAGTAGAGAAGATCCAAAGAAGAGCAGCACGTTCCGTTACAGGTTCATTTAACAAGCGTGAAAGCGTCACAGATATGATAGAACAATTCCAGAGGCAGACGCTGTAATAGAGGCGTTTTTCATCACGATATGGAATACTTTCAAAGTTCCGATGCGTTATTTTCTAGAATAATCGACCACTATATTTCTTCCTCGTACGTATATCTTGCGAAAAGACCCCGAAGAAAAATTGAAGAGATTTGAGTCCACAAGAGGCATACTAAAAATCGTTCTTCCTGCAAAACATACGCGACTGGGTCAGGACAAGAAGGAAATGAAATTGGCACACGAAGTTCCGTCAGCCAGATACCGTAAGGTGGTGTGCGGAGTGTATATACAGATGAAGAAATAAATGCTGTGGGCGCTACAACGAGACAGGCATTAGTGAGCAAATAATCGTGCGTAGCCCGGATTTCTTTCTCGTACGCTGTTTGGTGTGTGTGAGGAGTACGGTGGTGAATGGAATGGGAGATAAATAGTATAAAGGTAGTTCGATGAACCCTCTGCCAGTCATTTAAATGTCATTTGCAGAGTGTCCCACGTAGACGTGGCCCCCTCCCACAGAGCCCGCTGCCGGAGACCCTGACCTGAGGGTGTTGGGACACAGGACATTCACCCACGCCCACGACGCGCGGTGCGAACAGCGCAGTTGCTGGCAGGCGGGCCGCTTTCCCAACGCCAGCCAAGGCTGATGGGAGGACGCCGCGCGCCAAAGGCCGCCCGCCTCACAAGTCCACCTCACACATATCTTCACAGTCGTTCATATAGGCTCAAGCGTTAAAGCACACTCGTGTTCACAAAAAATAAAAAAAAAATAAAATCCTTGAAAGACTAAAGGTTGTGTTGTTGTGGTCTTCAGTCCGAAGACTGGTTTGATGCTTCTCTCCACCCTACTCTATCCTGATCAAGCCTTTTCATCTCCTCATAAGAACGGCACCCAACATCTATTTGAATTTGCTTACTGTATTCATCTCTTGGCCTCCCTCTGCGATTTTTACCCCACATACTTCCCTCCAATGCTAAATTCACGATTTCTTGATGTCTAAGAATGTCCTACCAATCGATCCCTTCTTTTAGTCAATTTATGTCAGAAATTCATTTTCTCCCCAAGTACGTTCATGTGCGCCTCTGTTGCATGCCGGGCGCCGTGGCTCAGCGCGCCCGGCCAGAGGGCTGAACGCTCTCTGTAATAAAAAAGCTGAGCCGAAGAACACATAGAACCAAAAACGAACAAATACGATCAGCGTCCGCAAGAACAAGAACTACCCATAGAGCAAATAAAAAAAAAAAAAAAAAAAAAAAAAAAAAAAATAAAAAAAAAAGGTTGCACAGTGGTAGAGTGCCAGACTACAAATCCAAAAGTCGCGGGTTCGATTCCCGCCAGGTTCTAGGATTTTTATCAATCACTTTCCACTTCTTTCACCTCTGGCAGTAATGTTTATATGAAAAATACCGAGTAGCACCGTGGTTCGGAACCCACGTTAAACTGTAGGTCCCCCTCTAAATGGCTGGGTAAGTCAGATCTAAGGTCGGAGGAAGGCAACGGCATACCACCTCCAAACAGGACCATGCCCAGTAAAGCACTGTGGTGTTCAAACCAATCTTCGGATTGTTGACTGCTTTACCTTTTACCTCCTTAGTTACGCGATCCACCCACCTAATCTTTAGCATTCTTCTCGTAACACCACATTTCAAAAGCTTATATCCTCTTCCTCTCCGCAATGTTTATCATCCATGTTTCACTCCCATACAAGCCAACACTTCACACAAATGCCTTCAGAAAGGACTTCCTTACGCTTAAATTAATATTTGATGTCAACAACTTTCTCTTTTTCTAAAACGCCTTTCTTCTCATTGCCATTCTTCATTTTATATCCTCTGTACTGCGACCATCTTGTGTTATTTTACTGCCCAAGTAACGAAACTACCACATTTATTGTTTCGTTACCTAATCATATTCGTTCAGCGTCGCCTGATTTTCTTAGACTGCACTACATTACCCTTGTTTTTATCTTGTTAATGTTCATCTTATATGCATCTTTCCACACTCTGTCCAATTCCTTTAACTGATCTTCCAGGTCCTTTGCTATCTCTGACAGAATTACAATATCATCGGCAAAACGCAATGTTTTTATTACTTCTTCCTGAACGTTAATTCCTTCTATTTCACCTTGCTGTCCGTTTATAGCTTGCTCAATGTACACATTTAATAGCATTGGAGAAAGGCTACAATCCTGTCTTACTCCCTTCCCAACCTCTGCATCCCTTTCATGCCCTTCAACTCTGATAACTGCTGTCTGGTTTCTGTACAACACTAGAGGTAAAAGTTCATATTCACGTGATATGTTCGTTAGTATGCTCTGAAGAAAAGAAAAGTATTTCAGTCACCTCGGCTCAGCATGTGTCCCGTTCTTTTGCCTTCCGGGGTGTCGTGCAGGAAGCCGCGGCGGATTAGCCGCGCGTGCTGGAGCGCCCTGTTGCGGTGCGCGCGGCAGTCCGCCGTCAGGGCTTCGAATCGGCCCTCGGGCATGGATGTTTGTGTCGTCTTTAGTATAAGGTAGTTCAAAAAAATGTTCAAATGTTTGTAAGGCTTATGGGACTTAACTACGGGGTCATCAGTCCCTAAACTTACAAACTACTTATGAACTACTTGCAAACTAGGACGGCACAAATATCCATGCCCGAGGGGGGATTCGAACCCCCGACCGTAGTGGCCGTGCTGACCGTGACTGGAGCGCCTCAGTCTCCTCGGCCACCGCGGCCGGCAAAGTAGTTCATAACTAGTTTGGAAGTTTAGGGACTGATGACCCCGCAGTTGAGTCCCTTAAGCCTTACAAACATTTGAATATTTTTGCAGCAAGGGTGTGGCTGCAGGCCGCAGGATGTCATTCAGAAACGTCAAACTGGTCACAGTGTCGTGTACACTCACCAATTACAATTCGTGGTTGTACCCAGTAGGTCCCTTGAGAAATATGTCCCCAAAAGGGAAAGGGGGGGGGGGGGGGGGGCTCATGACGCAAACTGCGTCATTGAAGTTTCTAGCTGGAGGGTGAAAAATTAGTACTTTTAGCCAGCCTAGGGGGGGGGGGCTTTATAAAACAATTTAGAAAACGAGAAATAAAAATCAATAAACCAATGTATAAATAAAAATAAATTTATCTTTCGAATGTGCAGGACCTTATTTCTCTGGTTTGGAGGATTAGTCGCAGTTTGGACAGAGGGGGGGGGGGGGGAGTCATTGGCCAAGAGGGGGATGGGCACCTCTGCCTGAACCTTGGGTTGCCTTGCGCGAGTACAAACACCGTCATGCAGAGCCGTGCAGCGCGCCACATTTACCCGCCCGAGCTCGCCTGCGCCCGGCCGCTGCGCTCTGCTGCCCGCACCGCGGGTAGTCGAGCCCCCTTGCACCGCTGTACACGGCGAGCGAGCTGCGGTGCGCCGTCGAGTCCCGACACTCGCCGGGCGAGCGGGTACCCGCCGGGCCCGTGCAACAGCGCTACAGGCGGCGCTGCGAGCGGGGGAATGCAGGCATTTCTGGGCAAGACGTTATAATAATCACAGCGTAGGCTTCACGCACCTTTTATGTTACCTACATTGCAATTTATAAGTTATCGATCGTTATGTCTGAAATAAATAGCGAACAGGACAGATCGTACCAACGTGCAAGGAGTAGACGATCCGAGGAAGAGAAAAAACGACGTTTCCAGGAAACTCGCGGAGAGAATCTACAAGCGTTTAAAGATATCTGGAGACAGCATTGTATGGGAGCGTTTTATGTTGATTGTAGGTAATGAAAATAAACCTGTGGGATTTACAGAGTGTAATGGCTGTCGTTCCGTGATGGCAGTACCACTACGCTGAATAGTTGCACAGCTCATCTGAATACTGATTTGAACGGTTGTAGTAATATTCCTGGGTCAGCAAAATCTTTTGTGCTGGAGAAATAAGTAAGAATGTGTGCAATAGATTTGCGGCCCTTCAGCGCAGTTGCGGGAGAAGGATTTCGAGACCTCGCACAGGCACTGACACAGATAGGAGCACAGTACCCCACTGCAAGTGCCAAAGACGTTCTTCCTCATCCTTCAACAGTTTCTAGAATCGTAAAAAGACTAACAGACGAATACCTGTTCGCAAACTACTGGCTTTTTAAAGATTTCCTGTTTACCTTGGCAGAATTTTAGCTAGATAATTAGTTGGACAACCTTGAACAAAATTAAATATCACATCATCCTAGGGCATATAATTTTTGTCACATACATAGATTTACTAGCAACAAGGAACTGAAGAGATTTAAGGAATAATCTTGTTCTTTATGTTAGAGCCATCACATAGTTTAATATGAAGTTAAAGTGAAACACTGTGTAAGTAAATACTGAGCAAACTATAAAACTACCTACAAATTTGCTGGAGCCGGCTAACGCGAAGCCAAAGACTTTCAACATGTTTAATATTTCCGGCGCGGGCCGATTCGGCTACCGTTTTGCTTCTGCACCACAAAATTGTACGATCTGCTTTTACCAGGTACATTACTGCGCACGTCAATTTTTTTTTCCTCGCAACTGATAGTACACTGACAATTCAGTCAGTGAGGAAAAATCACAAGTGTTTCAAGATACATGAAAGACTGTCCAGCGACTGCGACCTTGAATGTCACCTCTCGAATAGTGGTGATTCCCTCGGGGTTTCAGCTACCACCAGCCAAAGGGAAAAGGAGGAATATAAAATAAAAGAAAACAACAACAATGGTCCACACGCCTTTATCGAGGAACAGTAATTAGTTTACTTCCGTTGGAGTGATTAAGCGTAAGCTGAACCTAACATTCTACCAGTTAATCGTTTCTAATGACCTCGATTGCAACTGAACTTTTATTCTTATTTTTATTTATATACTTATTTTTTCTTAGCAGCAAGGAAACATCAAGCAATTTAGCGAAATGTCCACAGAAACGCTGTTCGAACACGTGCTGAATGCGTATACTTGCTATCGCAGCACTAATGCTGCTCATTAACTCGCAATTACTCATGATTTGAGACAGCTCTATTACACTCGCGTCAATGAGTGTTCTAAAAAGCATCGATTAGTAAGCTTCCCGCTATCTAACTTTTTCAATACATGGTTTGTAAATGAAAAGTTGAATACTTTGTTAGAAAACTAAGTTGCTGTACTATCAGGTGTCCAAAAATCAGATTTTTTAACCTCATAGTTTCTTCAGAATCGAGTGAAAAGCATTATGAAACTGAAAATTCACGCGGAATGAAAAGCAGACATGTTATTTTTTCAAGGAAAGTAAAGATTTTAAGGCCGGCCGCGGTGGCCGAGGTGACTGAGGCGCTCCAGTCACGGTCAGCACGGCTACTACGGTCGGGGGTCGAATCCCCCTCGGGCATGGATATTTGTGCCGTCTTTAGTCTAAGCTAGTTCATAAGTAGTTTGTTAGCTTAGGGACTGATGACCCCGTAGTTAAGTCCCATAAGTTGTACAAACATTTGAACATTTTTTTGATTTTAAGGTAAAACTAAGTTAATAAACGGATGTGGGATGTTCGTTTGTAACGTGAACAGTTTTTACAGTGTGAAAATCGGAAAATTGTATTTCCCGCTAAGAGCGTAGCGGCTGGCGGGCGCGTGCCCCGGCTAGCAGCAGAGCGGCACGGGCGGCCGAGCGGGCCGGCACTCGGCGGGTAGTTCGGGTACCCGTGCTGCCCGCCGCCGTCCGGTGGGGCTGGTGCCGGCAGGCCGGGCAGCGCGTGGCCAGGCCCGCCCGGGAGGCGCGGCTACGAGCCCGGGCGGGTAGCGCAGGCCCGCTGCACGCCTCTGCCGTCATGTGCACCCCTGGTATGCGGTGAACGAAAATGTCGAGCCTTGCACCACTGCCGTCTGCACGTTAGTCAAAAGTAGGTAGAAACGTGCATGACGCGCACGTAACCCATGCCACAACAAATGTCGATGGATTGTCACCGTTGATTGTGTTCGATGTATTCCACTGTTGCGCCAGAGCACATAAGGACGCAGATCTGTCATGCAATGCCATTTACGTGAAGTGGAGTGGCCGAGCGTTGAGAGCGCCGCGCTGCTCACCGTCGGAGGTTTGAGTCCTTCCTCGGGCATTGGATGTATTTGTTTTCCCTAGAATAAGTTAAAGCAGTTTGTAGGCCTAGGGACTGATGACCGGAGTAGTTAAGTCCCATAGATTTACAAACATTTGAACATTTTGAAGTGTCGTTCTTCTCACGTGCGTGTGTGTGTGTGTGTGTGGATGGGGTAACCTGAACCATCTGGTCACGTTGTATGACCTCGCATGAACCATTCTGCACACAGCCGTTGCACTACCGAAACACTTCGTCCCTTCCGAATAGCAATTTCGCGGATGGTTACAATCTCCCGGTCGCGATTGTATACCAATTCGTTTCTTTTCAGAATACGCAGATGCAATAGCCCCATACCTAGTTGCATAAACCAAATCTAGTATTTAACATTGATCGTTATTAGGTGATTTTATACTGTAGCAGCAGATTGATTTCGATCACATAGTGACAATTTTCAATCCATATTTCAAGCAGGATTTGTGAATGAAATCACAATACAAGTTGAAATAACTGTGTTACGTTGGAAATGACTTTCTGAACATTATAGTGCTAGTAGTTAAGATGGGGTCCATCTTAAATCCTAGCACTGTAATGTTCGGAATGTCATTTCCAACGTAACACAGTTGTATAAGTTATTTCGACTTGTATTGTGATTTCATTCACAAATCCTGCTTGAAAGGTGGATTGAAAATTGTCACTATGTGATCGAAATGGATGTGCTGCTACTTGGCGCCTCAGGCCACGCGGCCGTTCCCGCGTGGCTGTACTTTTTTATTTCCATTAGTTACCGTCACCAGCAAATAGCACCACTGACGCAATGAAGGTTCCCTTTGCACTGTTCATTACAAACTGTGCTGAAACTGAGGGCCATGAAACTAAATGCAAGTATGACAATGGTGAACAAGATCCTGACGCACCCTGACAGATATGCAGTGTGTGTTTCGAATTACATCACAAGCAGCTTCAGGTCTTGCAACGAATTCAATCTCCGTAGCCACTAGGGTCTCATAAGCAAGTGACTTTAGATATCCGCGTAGGAAATAATCAAGGGGATCGAGGTCATGTGACCTCACAGGCCATGGAATTGTCGCCCCCCTCCCCACCCCTTCTAATCCAGCTAACAAGAAGCACAGAATCCAGATGGTTGCGGAAATCCACACTGAAGTAAGGCGGTGCACCGTCATGTTTTATACACATCCTCTCACGAACAGCCAGGGGTACGTTCTCTCACAGCTCTCGTAGAACTCTTTGTAACAACCTCAAGTACAGGCGGCAAATTTGACATCCAGGTATGATATATGGCCCAATGAGACTATCACCTACAATGCCGGTCTCGCAGGAAATAAAGAATTTACAAGTAAGCAAAAATACAGTACATGTAAACTTGTACGCATATTAGTTATAAATAAGTTGGAAAACAGTAATGCGGTAGTCGAGTTTACTTCTAATCTCCTTAAGCCGGCACGTTTGTTTAGTGGAACATTCTGTTTCCTGACTAAATTTTGCACGCTCTTACACCTTGTACCGTTAGTGAAATGCGCGATAGTCTACATGCTCGAAATTTTATGCATGTAAATGATAGATAACTGTATGGCTGCAACGAGGCAACAAGAGAAATTAATAATCCGGAGAGCACGTGCACAGTTTGGCGGGCGTATAAAATATTTTGTTACTTCGGAGATGCGATGGTGGCTGCAACAGAGAGGAGCAGAAAGTGAAGTTGGTAGCTGTTTCTGCCAGAGGGTTGTATGGAAGCCGAACAGCTCTGGGTGTTGCGCGAGAGACGCCGCTTTCACAGCGGTAGAGGTCACGTGAATCGGAACAGCCGCAGCCTTGGAGCAGCAAACCTAAAGGTTGTGGTGGATACCGAGGCCCAACTACGCCGTTGTTTTTGCCATTACTGGCAAATGGGTGGGTCAGGTCAGCGGTGTGGTCAATAATTAGACGACCTGCACTTCTGCGCCCAGTGATAGAGTATACCAGGGCTGCAAGTGCTTGGCGTCAGGTGCCGATTTAGTGAGACAAGATGTAAAGACGCGATGCATGGCGCTGGCTGAGTCTGCCGTGGTAGTACTAGCTAGACTGAACTGAAGACCTGGCCAAAAGGCAATACCTCTGATCTGTTGGAGAAACAGGTAAGATAACTGTGTCAGCGCACATTTTACTACCTTTACAGGTAGAGCGATACACCTCTAATATGAAGTCCAGCGTAGCACAAGAACTAAACTTTAGTCTGACACTATCCCACGTAAACTTTGACAACATTTGAGGGGTTGGTCGAGGAGACTGAGGCGCTCCAGTAACGGTCTGCACGGCCACTACGGTCGGGGGTTCGAATCCCCCCTCGGGCATGGATATTTGTGCCGTCTTTAGTATAAGGTAGTTGATAAGTAGTTTGTAAGTTTAGAGACTGATGACCCCGTAGTTAAGTCCCATAAGCTTAACAAACATTTGAACATTTGAGGGGTCAAAACAAATGGGTATAAGTACACTTCTTGTAGTTTTAAGAAAACAGAAGTTAAAGTTCACAACGTTTTCAGAATTGTCTTGATATTGCAAAAAGTAAATTCAACATTTTTATGTTTATATTAGACATTAAAATACATTATAGCATTTTCCGTTTGCATCTCAGAACAACAGATTAATAGAAATCATAGGTTTTATACCACAATTCGTAAAAGTATGTAGCACTTATATCCTTTTGTAAAGCAGAAACAGAGTTACCTATCATGCCCGTCCTTTTGAGTTGCAAACTATCCTCATTATATTGTTGAATTCTAACGTGGACTTTCCATTAGAAACTGAAGAATCTGTGTTCGCTCAAACAGTTGTATATGAAGCATCAGTAGGCAAACATTATCTGCAGTTCACACTGCGAGTCTGGCTGACATTGTCGCCTATGTGACTTTAATATGATACGACAAAATAAAATAACCTCTTCGAAGGAAGTAAACAGGAAAAAGAGCTATATTGAAACTTCTGCCATCACGAAAAAAAAATTACTTATTAAATTCGTTTTGGGGCGATATAAAGACACAACAGAAATGAAAAAATGGATGAAGTTTCTACGGCCTAGAAGTTACAGGCATGGAAAGAAGTTTGTTGTTGTTTTAATTCTCACAATATTGGAACAGATCGTGACTGGAATAGTTTGAAACTGTGTAATGAAAATATTAAGAAATGGACCACGAAAGCAACTGTATATGAATGTAAATTCCTTTTTAGCCTCTCTTTACAATTATTATGGTATATTTCATCTTTAGTAAGCTCTGCGTATTCGAAAACAATAATGTGACATAGTTCTGTTGCCCAACAGTAGCCTACAATGCTATGAAAACTGACAGTATGCTTGAGTAATGCATTGGTGTGTTATTGTATGTTAGTGACCTTAGAATTATCTTTTACGACCCATACAGTACAGACAACTCTTGATAAGCGAGAAAACAAATGTAGCATGTAAGTAGATTCGAATCCGAATCCGAATCTCACAGTCTATGACGCAATCATTTTTTTTAAGGGAAAAAATATTGGGAATAACTGGACGCGCACTAACGCCTTGCGAATGTACTTCGCAACTGCAGCACTTTTTCATTAGTAAATAAATAAAGCAAAAATGATTGTAATTTACAATATTTACACCTTTTTCTGTGTTTGATTTCTTTTACAATAAGGGCTAAACGGACGAAAGAAATAGGCCTCTGCTAGCCATTATGTTCTTAGTTCTTTTGATTCAATTACAAAATACGTTTCTGAACGTTAATAATGTTTTACGGAGACTTCTTGACTGTCTGCTTCGCCATCATCAATGTGCAATGTGCAAGCAGTTATAACCGCACTATGTATTCAGTATTTAAAAAGAAAAGAGAGAGAGAGAGAGAGAGAGAGAGGGAGGGAGGGAGAGAAATTATTACAAACTGCACAGTTACTGCTACTCCTGCTGAGAGAGCACATACGAGGTTTTGGATCGTTATTGGGTGCTGTCATAATTCATAAACCTCACTGTTCACTGCAATTATTCATCATCAACAGTCAATGAAGCGACGCTATCGCTCCAAGCGGCAGCACTATATTTACAGAATGATGGCGGTTGGCTCTTTCTCCGCTAGGGGGGGCTACTGTTGTTCGAAATGCTAGACACAAACTTTTACGTATACTTTAATCAATATCTTGATTCGATCGCTACCATATTTCACAGGATCACCCACTGGACTAATGTGAAAGTTTCATGAAAATTGCTCCAGCCGACATGAAGTTTATAGGGGACATACTTACATAAACACCCTCATCTCTTGTTATAGATCAGAAATGTTTTAATTTACAAACTTATGTGACGAACTTTATATTGACAGACTGCATGTTACCATTTACACACTACATTTTATGCAGATGATGGATTTTTATTGAGATGTATAGATAAGAGGTCAGATGATACCAACATACCAGTCACCAGTAAATAATAAATAGCGATATTGATTTTTTGAAATGTACTTCAGAATCCACAAAATTGCAACTGTCGAATGGACACCAAACCTCGGGTTCGATTGAGTGAATTTGAACATTATAATAGTTGGAGAGCTGCGCCGAAGCCTTTTCGGCTGTTGCTATGACTGTAGCGGAGGTGCAACAGGCAGCGCGCGAGATGGGCCTGTATGAGCGACACCGGGATCGAACCGCAGGCCTGTCGTCTGGGAGGGAGAAGGCACGGGTGGCACACACGGCCCAGGCGCTCAATAACTGCGTGCGCGCCGCCTCCACGCTCAGCACGCAGCCACAACACCACGTCGTGTGCTAGCCGAAAATTCATCCACTCTTCTCAGTCCAGAAAGAATCTTACGCTACTATGTCATAAAGGAAATACGAAGGGGAGTCAAAAAATAAGACTGGATATTACAATCCGGGGCGTCAGACGTTTTAACTGCTTATTGCGGGCATTGAATAAGTCAGTGAGGTAGTTAAATACGTTTTGCCCAGACCGAAGACTGCACCGAAGTCTTCTGTTTACTATGGAGATGCTCTAGTCCTTCAGCCACCTGGGACACACTGGAAATCGCAACTCCAGGATCAACCAGCGCACACTCCCCGCCAGACACAAATTCCCAGTTAACAGCCAACAGAAAGTGCCGAGTGTCACCGTGGTTCAGAATCAGCTTGAAACTGTAGGTCCCTCCCTATAACTGGCTGGGTAACTCCTTTCGAACGTCGGAGGAAGGCAACGACATACCACGTCACAACAATCTTCGGATTGCTGACTCCTTTACCTTACTCGCAGCCATAGTAAGCAGATCCCCGTAAGGAGATTGAGCCTCGTGTGCAACCTCACTGAAATATAAGGATCCTTTGGCCCCGACACACACACACACACACACACACACAGGCGCACGCACGTTCGATTTAACAGGACACTTTGACTGGAGAGAACACATAGAAAATATTGTGAGGAAGGCGAACCAAAGGTTACGTTTCATTGGCAGAACGCTTCGAAGATGCACCAGCTCCACCAAAGAGACTGCCTACATCACACTTGTGCGTCCTCTCCTGGAGTACTGTTGTCCCTTGTGGGACCCTCACCAGGTGGGACTGACGAAAGACATTGAGAAGGTTCAGAGAAGGGCAGCTCGTTTTGTTTTTTCACGTTACGGGGGGGGGGGCGTCAAGGAAATGTTGCACGAATTGGGGTGGAAATCATTAAAAGAAAGACGTTATTCATTGCGGCGTGATCTGTTTGCGAAGTTTCAATCACCGACTTTTACTTCTGAATGTGAAAATATTTTGCTAGCACCCACCTACTAAGGGAGACATGACCATCTCAATAAAATAAGAGAAATCAGATCGAAAACGGAACGATTTAGGTGTTCTTTCTTCCCGCGCGCTATTAGAGAATGGAACGGTAGAGAAAAGTTATGAAAGTGGTTAATGAACCCTCTGCCAGGCACTTAAATGTGATTTGTATAGTATCTATGTAGATGTAGATGTAGCCACAGAGAATGCTCCACTGCCACGCGGGAGTGGCCAGAGACACCAGGCTGTGGATTGTGCGGCCGCTCCTGTCACATGTTTGAGTGCCGCGCGGGAATGGCCGTGCGGTCTGGAGCGTCACGTTACGGATCGCACGGTCGCTGCCGTCGGAGGTACTAGTACTTCCTCCGGCACGGGTCTGTGTGTTGCCCTTAGTATAAGTTATTTGAAGTAGTCACCGATGACGAGAGTAGTTTGGTCCCCTAGAATTACAAATATTTCAAATGTTCAAATGTTTGTTAAGCTTATGGGACTTAACTACGGGGTCATCAGTCCCTAAACTTACAAACTACTTATCAACTACTTACGAACTAGGACGGCACAAATATCCATGCCCGAGGGGGAATTCGAACCCCCGACCGTAGTGGCCGTGCTGACCGTGACTGGAGCGCCTCAGTCACCTCGGCCACTGCGGCCGGCCTACAAATATTTGAAGGGTTTTGAATGTTACACTGAGATGGGGAACCTGCGGCCGGAGATGCCGGCTTTAGGAGATATGAAAGTAAACTTGTCTGTAGCCTTATCTTGCATTGCTTTTTGCAGATTATTTACAACTAATAAGGGTACAAATGTACACATACTGCGGTGTATATTTAAATATGCACTCTTTATTTCCTGCAAGGAAACAGAGGGGACGAGCCTGATTACTAGGAAGTAATAACGCAGGTTTCGTTTTCTTTAGCCGGCCGCGGTGGCTTAGGGGACTGAGGCGCTTCAGTCACGGTCTGCACGGACACTACGGTCGGTGGTTCGAATCCCCCCTCGAGCATGGATATTTGTGCCGTCCTTAGTCTTAGTTAGTTCATAAGTAGTTTGTAAGTTTAGGGACTGATGACCCCGTAGTTAAGTCCCATAGACTATACAAAAATTTGAACATTTTTGTTATCTTTAGTTCTCAATAAGGAGTCTCTGTTGTATGGTATTTACATTGCCCCATGATAGAAAGTGCTACAAATCAACGATAGACCCACCCGTTTCTGAGTGCTATTCAGAGAAGTACAATTCAACACGATGGAGCACTACCGGTACACTTTCGATTGGAATAAGACGTTCTATTCCATGTCCTACGACTTTCAAAACGTTCGCAGGCTTAAGAGACCAAAAGGTTGAGGCCATTGGTCCGTAGAATTACAAATACTTAAACTAACTTATGCTAAGATCAATACACGCACCCATGTCCGAGGGAGGACTCGAACCTTCGCGGGGTGCGACCGCGCAATCCGTGGCAAGGCCCCTTTAACCGCGCGGCTCCTGCGAGGTCATCTGACCTGAATCCAAAAATGTTCAAATGTTTGTATAGCTTATGGGACTTAACTACGGGGTCATCAGTCCCTAAACTTACAAACTACTTATGAACTAACTAATACTAAGGACGGCACAAATATCCACGCCCGAGTGGGGATTCGAACCCCCGTCCGTAGTGGCCTTGCAGACCGTGACTGGAGCGCGACCTGAATCCCCTTGATTATTTCCAGGAGATATATTAAGTCACTTGTGTGTCAGACCTCAGTACATACGGAGATGGAATTACTTGTCAGATTTGTAGCTGCTTGAGATGATTCGAAACACACAACGAATATTTGTCAAGGTGCGTCAGAATCTTGTTGGCCGATGTCTAGCTTACACTGAGGTTAATGTCTGTCAGTTTCGCCACAGTTCGTAAGATACAATGTAAATGGTAGTTCATTCTGTAAGTGATGGTATTTGCAGTTAATTGTAACTAATATAAAGAAAAAAATTACACAAGCATGTGATTGTATTCCTATTATCTTCTTAAGCTAGCTTCTCCGAGCCAAGTTAAATGATCTTATACATACTGGGTATTGTCTTAAATATCGCACACCTACGTACCTAGCATGTGGTGTGGAAGGTAGCCTACACACAGTATTCTGCGGCCAACGCATTCAGACCGTGCTAGCAGATATTTTGAGCGTACTAGTCTAGAACGACGCACAATTCACGTCCGAACTGAAATTCTTCTCGTATTCGATTAAAAATATATTTAATGGATAGCTGTATTCAATTGCATACAAATGTTCAACAAAACACAAAAAGAAAGTCATAAATAAGGAACAACGTGGGTGCTTTGGTCATCTCGTGATGCTACATTGTTTCCCTACGTAGGGTTATTTATCTACGCACACGACACATCGGTCTTGTGGACTGCAACAAAGCCGCGCAGAATAGCCGCGTGGTCTAAGGCATCATGCTACGGACTGAGCGGCCGTTTCTACCGGAGGTTCGAGTCCTCCCTCGTGTGTGTGTGTGTGTGTGTGTGTGTGTGTGTGTGTGTGTGTATGTGTGTGTGTGTTGTCCTTAGTGTAGGTTAGTTTGTAAGTCCAGGGACTGATTACCATAGCAAGTTGGTCCAATAGCTTTTAGTCGTGGTGGAGTGGCCGAACGCTCCAAGGCCTCTTGCTGCAGAGCCCGCCGTTGATCGCCGTCGGTGGTTCGAGTCCTCCCTCGGGCATGGGTGTGTGTGTTGTCCTTAGGTTAGTTAAAGAAGTTTGTAAACCTAGGTACTGATGACCACAGAAATTGAGTCCCATAGATTTACAAACATTTTAATTTATTTGTAGTGACAAGAAAAAGAATAAGGGAAGAGGAAAGAGGGGAAAATGTTCGTAAACCTAAGGGACAAATCTACTGAGGTCATCGGTCCCTAGACTTACAAACCACTTAAACTACCCTAAGGACAACATACACCTATGCCCGAGAGATGACTCGAACCTCCGACGGGAGCGGCCAAAGAAGGAAGGAAGATTACGGATTAACGACCCGTCGACATCGTAGTCATTAGAGACGGAGCCCAAAATCAGATTTGGCAGGAATGTGGAAGGTAAATCGGTCATTCCCTTTGAAAGCAACCATCCCGGCATTTGTGTGGGGTGATTTAGGGAAATCACACAAAACCTAAATCGGGATGACCAGAGGTGGGTTTGAACCACCGTCCTCCAGAACGCGAGTCCAGTGTGTTTCTACTGCTCCACATCACACGGTGCGCGATTTAAGGCGCCAGTTTCTGGAGATGGAAGGTATGCCGGCGGGCGTATTCAAAACAGGGGATTGTTATACTGGCTAGTCTGTATGTGGTTCTAGGCGGTTTTTCACATCCCACTAGGTTGAATACTGGATTGACACCCAAGTTCCTCCTTAGTTATACGTTCGCAAACATTTTGAATAATTCCGCACACTTACACCTCTGTAAAACTACTACCTGACAACCTGGCGTTCCCCGGGTATTTATTAATCCCATATTCTGTTGGTACAGATCCTCTTCCATCCGCCCTGTATCTCCTTCTCTCTTTTCAACCCCTTCCTCCCCTGTCTTGCCCTATTTTCTTCACACCTTCTCTCTCTATTTCCTCTTCTCTTTATTCCTCCCCCTGTTATGAAAATTTATTAGTATAAACGAACCTACATGGTGATCCATGAAACTTTATAGAGTTGTATTTCAAACTATCTCCTGCAATACACCATTCAGTGGCTTGCAGAATATAACAATCGTCTCCAAAAAAATATATGTACATGTGCCAATTTTCATGGTGATGGGTCAAACTCTGTCGAAATCCATTGTAAGGTACTCTCCACCATACATTGTTAAGCACCCTGCGCTATGCGCCACGAAACTTTATATAGTAAGTAGTGGCATGGCATTTCTGTTATTTTGAATGTCAAGTGTGTAAAATTTCATCAACATGGGAACAAAACTCTAGATTTGTATGCAATACAAAACACACAAAAAACCACACGAACTTTATTGTTGATGACGTCATATCTCTTGAAGTGTGTGAAGTATATGTTGTAGGTGGTTCTTACCCACACAGCAATTGTTACCTCACAGTAAAGAATATATACACCAAATTTGACTGAAAACGGTCCAGCGGTTTAGGAGGATATGTGCAATATTCTCGCGTGATATTGTAGTTTCTCGCGTGTTTCATTGTTTATGACGTCATATCTCCTGAAATATTTGTTGTATGTGACCCTTACACCCAAATTGTCCTTCCTAAATGTTCAAATGTTTGTATAGCTTATGGGACTTAACTACGGGGTCATCAGACCCTAAACTTACAAACTTACTTACGAACTAGCTAATACTAAGGACGGCACAAATATCCATGCCCGAGGGAGGGTTCGAACCCCCGACCGTAATGGCCGTGCGCCACAGCCAGCTAGCATCAAAATTGGATTTAAACTGTTGATTTGTATACAATACAAACACACAAGCACACGGACACCCTGCTTTATATATAAAGATATGCAGACATTTGGAGTATACACGTATATAGTGCCGAATGTTTTAACTCTTCTTATATGACAGAAAAATGAACAGTAAAGTTGACAGCGGTTAATACATATATTTTTTAAAGAAAACGTGTTTATCGTACCTACACGGATTTTCTTCGTCATCTGGCTTTAGAGTGAGTTTAATTAATTGGATCGACTTCCATGCAAGGAACAAGTTGATATAATCAAGAGAATAAAAATTCTCGTTTTGCCACACGGATTTATCGACAATGCAGTGACGCACGGGAATTGCCGTGCGGCTTGGGGCGCCAATGTGGCGCCCCTACGTCGCGGATTGGACGACTGCTCCCGCCGGAGGTTCGCGTTCTCCCTCCGGCGCGCGCGCGCGCGCGCGCGCGCGCGCGCGTTTGTTTGTGTTTTAACCTTAGTATAAGTTAATTTAAGTACTTTGTAAGTCTAGGGACCGATGGCCTTTACAGTTTGGTCCCTTAGGATATCAAATATTTGAACATTTTTGATAATGGAGTATCATTTTCTGTGGTCTTCCTACCGTCACCTTTACAGTTGACTGTGTGCGAATACCACTTCAGCTAGTTGGTTGTCAAGAGACTGTACAGTTATGTTACTAATACTGTAACAAACACGCAAAACCATTGCCCTTTTATGGTAGCTACTTCTTGGGGTAGTCCATGTCTTTACAACTCCATGTGCAACTATTACCGATATAACATCATGCGCTGTTCATGACGCATCTGGGTTTTTCTTGCACCTTAAAACAGACAACCCATCTCACATTATCCTTATCCAGAGCGGCCGATGTTGCCTCTCTTAAACTACAAGACGTATTATCGGGGCTTGTTTTGTCTGCTTACTGTATCCTGAATTGCAGCAAGTTCTAGGGCATATCATCCTTATCTCTATAGCTGCCGAATGCCTGCCAGTTTGAACATGAACCTTATGAGTAAAATCAGCCGTTCCTCAAAGGAAACCTGAGCGAATTTGCCTTCAGAACTCGATTCACTGTGACCTTTGACGCCTATGTATTTTACGGAGCCGGCACTGAAGTTCTGAGAATCGGATATTCCCCCCGCATTTTCTATTACCGGCGGCCGGCGGGATGTTAATAAATTGAAAGCCTAGTCCCATTCCATTGAGACATCCATCCCGCTTTATTAGGTTTTCAGACTTCATTGCTTCGAAAGACTCCTCTGTTAGTCTCTCCCACCAACTAACTGTCTGCACTATGATACTAGTCTCATATTTCATTTCATAATTATATTCGAGAACACCCGACCGAATTAGTCAGCCAAGTCAATCATCGTCAATTATAATCATGAAATGAAATCTTGCGAGACTGATATCAAAGAACAAAGGACAAGTCAATCGAGATAAATATGTCAGGAAGCTTAATAAATAGGGACAACTGTTTCAGTTTAAACGAGACTTTGGTTCCAATAGCCAGTTTATTAAGATCTCTCTAGCCGTCTCATACAGAAAGTGTTGACAGAATGTGCATTCCATGGAGCAACAGTGTGCATTCCAAAATCTAAAGGTCATCAAAGCGCGCAGCGAGCGCCTGAAAAGGAACTCAACTGTAATCAGTGACATAACAGTGATAATTCTAGGCGGTTTTGTTGGACTCCAGGCAACGGACACACGTAACGACACAACTCGAAGCACGTTAATAGGACGGCTGTCTCGGTCGATGACTATTGTAGCTTCAAACTACAATCAACAATTCGGCTTAATACTTGAAACGGCAGCATTAATTGGCTATTTATGTCTTGGAACGTATGACCTTCAGAGTACAACTGACCTTATGGACATTGCCGATATTATTGGTGTTGTTACCGTTATCGTTAGTTCTTGACCAATTTGATGCATCTCTCCACGCTCTTCTACCTTCATCAAGCCTCGCCATATCCTGGCGCTGTTATAGCAAACTAGACTTGCATTCGGGAGGATGGTGGTTCAAATCCACCTCCACCCATTCATATTTAGGTTTACCGTGATTTTCCTAAACCGCTCCAGGCAAATGCAGGGATCTTTCCTTTGAAAGGTCACGGTCGGTATACTTCACAATCCTTACCCAAAAAACCTAGTGTGAGCTTCTGCTCTAATGACAACGATGCCGTCGAAATATTAAATCTAAGTTTCCTTCCTTTTTTTCATTAAGATAAAAGTTAAAGCAGTCAACAATCCGAAGATTGGTTTGAACACCACAGTGTTTTACTAGGCATGGTCCTGTTTGAAGGTGGTATGCCGTAGCCTTCTTCCGACCTTCGTACTGACTCTCTACCACAGTGCGGCTCCGTGGCATAGTGGTAGAGAGCCAGACTACAAATCCAAAGGTCGAGGGTTCGATCACCGCCAGGCCCTGCGATTTTAATCTCTCACTTTCCACTTCTTTCACCTCTGTCACTGTTTCTGATGTGAAAAATACCGAGTAGCACCGTGGTTCGGAACCCACGTTAAACTGTAGGTCCCCTGTATTCTGTAACTGTCTGTGTAAGTCAGTACGAAGGTCGGAAGAAGGCAACGGCATACCACCTCCAAACAGGACCATGCCTAGTAAAGCACTGTGGTGTTCAAACCAATCTTCGGAGTGTTGACTGCTTTACCTTACCATTTTTCATTATCTCCGCAAAACTACAGCGTCCTACATTCATTTGAAGCTGTTTGCTACAGTCATTCTGTGGCTTCCTTCAACCATCGTTACCATAGAAACATCACTCTGCTACGAGATTGATGATTCTTTGATGGTTCAGAGTGTGTTCTATCAATCAATGGCTTCTTTTGTTCTACTTGTCTCGTAAATTTTCTTCCCACTCCTGACACTATTTTCTCGTTAGTTTCTAGATCCACTAATGTAATTTTCACCATTATTCCCTATCGCAACGTTTAAAAAGCTTCCATTCTCTTTACTGATCTGCTTCACTTTCCTAAAAGGCAACACTTCAGACAGTTAGCTTCGTGAAAAACCTCCTACACCTAAAGGTGAGCCGCGCGGTCTCGGGCGCCATGTCACAGAATACCCGGCCGCTCCCGTCGTAGGCTAGACCCCTTCCTCGGGAACGTGTGTATGTGTGTGTATTGTCCTTAGCATAATTTAGTTCAAGTAGTCTAGTGACCGATAACCTCAGCAGTTTGGGCAAAATTTGATGATCTCGGTATACTGTAATTCCGTTTTTCAAAAAAATGTTCAAATGTTTGTATAGTCTATGGGACTTAACTAGGGGGTCATCAGTCCCTAAACTTACAAACTACTTATGAACTACTTACGAACTGGGACGGCACAAATATCCATGCCCGAGGGGGGATTCGAACCCCCGACCGCAGTGGCCGTGCAGACCGTGGCTGGAGCGCTTTAGTCCCCTCGGCCACCGCGGCCGGCAATTCCGTTTTTCATACTTCTCCTTGGTTACCGTTACGGCTTGCTTGAATAACGATGCAGGGTCCGTACATTTCTTAAAAGTGCTACAAAATACTTAATTTTTACACTGCACATTAAAGTCTTTGTAAGTGCTTGTCATTTTCCTTATCCGTAGTCCTTGCATATCTTTTGGCAGTTACAGACGAACAATATCGATTTACTTGTTAAAGTTAAAAAGGTGGCGAAAAAGAACTTAATAGGGTCTATCAGCTGAATGATATGCAGGGCAAGAGAGCTGAGGCTGTCCCCAGACCCCGCGGGAGTAGCCGAGCGGTCTGGAGCGCCACGTTGTGGATCGCGCGGCCTCCCGCGTCGGGGGTTCGGATCCTCCCTCGGGCACGGATATGTGTGTTGTCCTTAGCTTAGTTCAACTTAGTTTAAGTAGTTTCTAAGTCTAGGGACTGATGACCAACGTAGTTTGGTCCCATAGAATTACAAACATTTCAACATTTTTGAGCTGTCCCAGGCTCGGGCACGTAGACTGGAGTGGCAAAGTATCGATCTGCAATTTATAGACCATCCCTACTTGTAACACACGTTTGGTGGAAAAGATGTAGAACAGGGAAACTTTTTAAATTGTTATAAAAATGCCAGGAAAGTAAGCATTTAACCAACTGAGGCAATTGCCATTCAATGACCTCCACAAAGGAAAGTGTAAGATGTGCCTAAAGGACATTGGGATAACTATGGTAGGCGAAGCACTAAGGAATGAGGCTCAATTAAAGAAAGAAGTGTTTCAAGCATTAGACAACCAAGTTAGGAAACAAAAATTTCTGCGCTTAAAAATACGATTTAAATACTATTTTTATCTATACACTATAAACTACTTTTTAATTATTTTTTGTGCTTACAACGTTTTCTTTTTTCTTCTTGACAATTCATTCTCAATTCATTAAATTTGTTGTATAGTGAGGACTTAAAATCTGATGTACTTATTTCAACTACCTTTATGAGAAAAAGTCCAAGCAAACGTGCATTGAAAGATATTGTTAGTAGATTTTTAAAATAACCTTATTTCTGTTCATACGTTGGATTTTTATTGTAGTGATACTATATTGAAGGGGCATATCCAGGATTTTGGTCTGGTGTGGAGGAGGGGCTAAGGCCATAAAAATATTGTATTTAGGGTTGTAGAGTCGCGGCAAAATTTTCTTGAATGAGGAACGGTATTTCCTTAAATATTTTGTCATTATATTGTGAGTGCTAAAGCCATGTCAATTTCTCTCTTTCCATCTTTATATCTTTTATTTTTATATTCACTTATTTATTATCATTATTCCTTCCTTCTACGTTATGCCCACTTATAGAGCACGTTTGAACTTCTGAATTTGGGTTGATAGCTTTCCCTTCTTTTTCTTCGCCTCCCAAAATTTTTTCATGGACTCGCTGTGCAGTGTCTTGCGCTCTTCCGTCCATTGTTTACCAGTGGTCCTCTTAACTTTCTCCGTGAAAGTGTGCTTTGTTACAAGAGTTGCAAAAGCCTTGGGATTCCTGATGGTACCTTCTTTGAAGTTTAGTTCGTTTAAGTCTTGTTTGATTTCTTCTAACCAGCTAATTTTGACCTTTTTTAAATTCATTATACGAAGCTGATTTTTGCATACCTAGAGTCGTCCATTCTACAAATATGACCATAGAATTTCAATCGTCTCCTGTTTACGGCATTGGTTAAAGTATCGGTTTCTGTGTATAGGTCTATTGTTTTTCTCTTAATCCATATATCATTTACATGAACGGAACCATATATTTTTCTCGGTATTTTGCGTTCTTACTTTTCAGTTTCATTAATTCTGGAGTGATCTAGAGAGATATAGATTCAGAGGCATACAAAGCTCCCGGAATAATAACTTCTCTTGTAATGGCTAAGTTTGGCCGTTAGTGACATCACTCTTCTACTATAGTGATTCCACGTTATTCGATACGCTTTCAAGACTTTGGTGGCTCTTTCTAAATTAGCTTTCCTGTCTAATCCAGATGGTACAACGATTTCTCCCAGATATTTAAAGGAAGACACGTGTGTGATTGTGCCATAATTCGTTCGTAGTGGGGATTTTTGGATATCCTGGTATCCATTAGCCATAAAATGTGTCTTCTCATACGAAATATGGAGGCCTGTTCTTGATGATGTCTCATGTAAATTTTGTATGACATATCTGGTTTCTTCACTAGTCTTGGTAAAAATAGCTAGGTCATCAACAAAAGCTAGACACTTCACTTTGATTCTCTGTACCCGACTACCAATGCTTATACCTACGATTTCTTTTCCCCATTCTCTGATGACTGTATCTAACACAAAGTTAAAAAGGAGTGGGGAGAGTCCATCTCCTTGTCGAACCCCTATATGCACTTCGAAAAGCTCTGATAGTGTACACAGAAACTTCACTTAAGATGTTACGTCAGTGAGAGTCTGGCGGATTAATTCGCTGGTCTTCCTGCCCACACTGGGCTCTTCTAGGGTGTCCACAACCGTTTGTCTGTCAATAGAGTCATACGCCTTCTTAAAATCCACAAATATGATAAATGTGTTGGTACTACGGCGAATCCTCAATATTGTCTTAAGGCTCCAAATCTGCTCAGAACACGATCTACCTCTACGAGTCTGCTTAGTATTCATCAGTAATATGATCTGTTTGTCTTTCCACTCTATTCAAGAGCGCTGCAGACAAGACCTTGTATATAACTGGTAAAAGGGATATACCTCTGTAGTTGTTAGGGTCCTCTCGATCACCTTTTCTGTGTAACGGACGTATAATGGCATTCTTCCAGTCCTTCGGAATCATTTAAGTCTCCCATATTTCCTTTAGGCGCGCATGAATGCTTCTCATAAGGTCATGTCTTTTTTTCAACATCTCCGCAGTTATGCTGTCGTCCCCAGGGGCTTTGTTGTTTCTGAGAGATTGAAATTACCTCTTTTATTTCTTGAATTGTTGGGGGATGAGAGTCAGGGTTTGGAACAGGTTTTTCAAACTGCAACCTTTCTCTTGGTGGATCGTTGTTCAATAGATTTTGGAAATAGATTATTATTGTTATTATTATTACTAGAGGACCCTTGCGAATACTACGCACCGTTAGCGGAACGACAAAAAAGTTGGGAAAAATGTTAGTAAAGTTGAATGTTCTGGCATAGCTTTCTTCAGAATCAATCAGTGCAAGTGTTTAAAAGCGCAAATGAAAGAGCTTGATCCGCTGAGTGTTGTTAGGTAAAATAGAAATGGGCACCTTAATCAGAACCGAAGATATCGTGAAGCAAACGGATTTAAATATTCAATGCAAGGACAGGAGAGATTTAAGTTAATTCTGATAGTTGATGACAAATAAGCGAATAAATGCATTTGGTTTAATACAAAACTGAAGGAAATCGGTCGGATAGAACGGCCTGGGCCGGCCGCAGTGGCCGAGCGGTCTGCGGCGCGCCAGTCACAGTCTGCACGGCCGCTACAGTCGGGGGGTTCGAATCCCCCGTCGGGCATGGGTGTTGGTGCTGTCTTTAGTATAAGGTAGTTCATAAGTAGTTTGTAAGTTTAGGGAGTGATGACCCCGCAGTTAGGTCCCTTAAGCTTAACAAACAATTGAACATTTTTTGAACGGCCTGACCGACTGACTTTAGCTTACAGCAAGGACATTCCCATAAGAAACATACAAAAGGAAATCGCGCTCGAGTATAGAAAGAGCGAGGTAAGAGTTACGAAAATTCTAATACTTGATAACAAATCTGTGAATGAATACCTTTCGTTTAAAACAAAAATGAAGGAAATCGGCCGGATGGTTTGGTCTGGCCGTCTGACTTTAGTTTTCGTAGATTCTTTAAATATACAAGATTATTTAGAAATACGTCTATACGGGAGAAGGCTGTATGTATTCCGGCATACTCCTCGCCCCCCCCCCCCCCTAGATACTCCGCTGCCTGTTACAATTTCAGTATTATTGGTATCGCCGTTTAAGGAGAAGTATCATTAACACGTAAATATAGGCTCCTCATTGGCTGTTGAGCGAGAACACGCGGCCAAAGCCTGTGTGTGGGTGGAGGGAGGGGAGGAGAGTGCGGCATTAAGGCGGCTGATGAGCAGGGCGCCGCCAGCCTGGCTCCCCGCAGAGGGCATCCTGCCGCCTCGCCTCCCCCGTCTGCCAGTGTGCTGGATTCACCACCAAACACAGGCCTGCTTTACCCTCCCACAAACCACACCGCATTTCGGACCAACTATTTCACTGACTAATAGAGGCACAAGTCCATTGACCCTTAATAATGATAACATCTACTACATCTACATGGGATACTCTGCAAATCACATTTAAGTGCCTGGCAGAGGGTTCATCGAACCACCATTATACTATTTATCTCCTATTCCATTCTCGAATAGCGCGCGGGAAGAAAGAACACCTGAATCTCTCCGTTCGAGCTCCGATTTCTCTTATTTTATTCTGATGATCGTTTCTACCTATGTACGTGGGAGTCGACAATATATTTTCGCATTCGGAGGAGAACGTTGGCGATTGGAGTTTCGTAAGTATCCCGCGCCGCAGCGATAAGCGCCGTTGCTGTAATGATTCCCATCCCAGATCCTGTATCATTTCCGTAACGCTGTCTACCCTATATCGTGACAATACGAAACGAGCTGCCCTTCTTTGGACTCTTTCGATGTCCTCCGTCAAACCCACCTGATAAGGATCCCACACTGGGCAGCAATACTCCAAAAATGGACGGACAAGCGTAGTGTATGCAGTTTCTTTAGTAGTTCTGTTGCATCTTTTAAGGGTTCTGCCAATAAAACGCAATCTCTGGTTCGCCTTTCCCACGACATTATCTACGTGTTCTTTCCAATTTAAGTCTGAAGTAATTGTAATTCCTAAGTATTTTGTTGAGTTTACGGACTTCACTTATGATTGATTTATCTTGTAAACAAAGTTTAACGGATTTCTTTTCGTACTCATGTGGACGACTTCACACTTCTCATTATTTAGAGTCAATTGCCAATTTTTACACCATACTGATATCTTATTCAGATCGTTCTTCAGTGTGAGGTCGTCCATATGACCACAAAAGAAATCCGTTAAACTTCCGTTACACGATAAATCAGTCAAAACTATAGGCCATAAATTCAACTAAATACCTAGGAGTAACAATTACGAACAACTTAAATGGGAAAGAACACATAGAAAATATTGTAGGGAAGGCCAACCGAAGACTACGTTTCATTGGCAGAACACATAGAAGATGCAATAGTTCTGCTTAAGAAAGTGCCTACTCTACACTTGTGCGTCGTATTTCGAAGTATTGCTGCGCATTGTGGGATTCGTACCAGGTGGGACTAACGGAAGATTTAGAGAAAATTCAGAGAAGGGCGGCTCGTTTTGTATTATCGCGATATAGAGGAGTGAGTGTCACGGAAATGAGCACGAGTTGGGGTGGAAATCATTAAAGGAAAGGCGTTATTTGTTGCGGCGGGACCTATCCTTTCACCGTCTATCTCTTCAGAATGCGTACATATATTGTTAGCACCCACCTACATAGGAAGACATGACCTTCATAATAAAATAAGAGAAATCAGATCGAAAACAGAAAGATTTAGCTGTCGCACGTAAACAATCAATAGAGAGCAGTGCGTTTGCCTTGCTTTGCTCTGACTACAGTATGTGTCAAATAACTGAATTTGTGTCCTGCTTGTGTTATACAGTTTACAGATGAAAATTGCTTAAAAGCTGTCGTTATTATGTGGCGATGGGATCTGATGACGGTTTCGTTTTAGCTGATATTTTTAGGCCGCGGTGGAGTAGCCGAGGGGTCTAAAGCGTCTCACTGCGGAGCGCGCGGTTGCTCGCCGTGGAGGTTCGAGTCCTCCCTGGGGCATGGGTGCGTGTGTTTGTCCATAGGTTAGTTTCCCTAGGTTTAAGTAGTTTGTAAGCTACGGACTGATGACCACACAGTTTGGTCCGATAGATTTACAAACATTTGAACTTTTTTTTTTGTTGATATTTTTAGATGACGCATTTTAAAAGTTTGTTCTAACGATATTCATGTTCTGAACCTAATTTTCGTTTTCTTCTGTTTCAGGTGAGTACCCAGTCTTGACTGCCTCTGCACCCTACTCTTACCTGGTGAGTTGTATTCAGTTTGTCTTCTCGTTCCATGGCGATCTCCAAAGCCCTACATCTCGAAACAGTGCAGAAAACTGTACTAGGGTTTCGAATATACAAGAGCTTTGCTGTTAAATGTGAGCCGCGCGGGCGTAGCCGAGCGGTCTGGAGCGCCACGTTGCGGATCGGGCAGCCTCCCGCGTCGGAGGTTCGATTCCTCCATCGGGCATGGATGATTGTGTTGTATTTGGGATAAGTTATTTCATAAGTAGTTTGTAAGTTTAGGGACTGATGACCCCGCAGTTAAGTCCCATAAGCTCTACAAACATCTGAACTTTTTTTTTTTTTTTTGAGGTGGAGCCTGTAAAATGCCAGGGCGAGAGGTAAGTAGTTCTATATTGTGGGTACTTCAGAATCGCAATCCTCCTTTTTCTAGGGGTTGCACAATAGGATAACATTGTGATAATGATCTCATGTTCTGAAATTAATCTTTTACTCATATATGGGCTGGAGAAAAAGTAACGACAACATTATTGAGCCGCGGTGGAGTAGCCGAGCGGTCTAAAGCGTCTCGCTGCGGTGCGCGCGGTTGCTCACCTTGGGGGTTCGAGTCCTCCATGGGGCATGGGTGTGTGTGTTTGTCCTTAGCTTAGTTTACCTAGGTTTAAGTAGTTTGTAAGTTACGGACTGATGACCACGCAGTTTGGTCCGATAGGTTTACAAACATTTCATTTCAACATTATTGACAGAGATGCTTACCGTTACATACTTTCAATATAATCGCCCCCGTTATCTATGAACTTTTGCCGAATGTCTGGAAGGCGTCGTATACCATCTGCGTCTGTTTTTGATGACGTCGCTATTGCCCGATGAGTGTTTTTCAACCTGTGGGTCGGGGGTCGGAAAATCTTGCTCTGGGTCTCGCGGTCGCAAGAGGATGCAGTAGCGACATGTTCGATAGCAAACCTACGTTTCGTGATGTTCAGCTACTGTGGCAGAAGAAGCACACCAAAGTTACAGGGTTTCGTAAAAGTCGCTTAAGTAACAAGTCATTTGTAGATGGAAAATTGCCTTTCTTGTGACACTTTTCGGGTGGCCCTCAATGAGACATCGAAAGAGTGACCGATACAAGATGTACCTATGGCACTTTCGATTTCTGATGTTGGGCTGACCGAAACGCGTAACAATGAAGCCATTTTTCCACCTCACGATGAATTGTTTATTAAGCGACTTAACAGAGTTTGTGCAGTACTGCTACAGTTATTTACAATGGTCGCAATCTTCTTGTACGACTTTGTGACATGTTCAAATATTATCTCAGAAAAATATCAATAACATAATATTATTTTTAGTCAATACATACCAATACCTTTTTACTACTGGGTCGTAATAGTTTCCTACTGGTAACGAGTTTTCAGTGCAGTATTATTTTTAATCAACTAATATCAGTAGCAGTTTATTACTGGATCGTAGTATTTTGCTGCTAGTTAAGGGTTTTCAGAATTCCTTCGAAGAAATCTGATGTTTATGAGCACCCTTGAAATATTAAGAAGTGATGCATCGGCTATGATGGTTTTAAACTCGCACATTACGTCACCTCAAATTACGCATTTTGGTTTATTATTCATGACAACAAAACCATACATCAAATGCGGGTAGTCATAAAGTCTTTTTCAGTTTTTATTCGGTTCCGCTACTGCAGCTTTCACCAGATGTGAATGGCTGCGCATATCTTAGATACATCTAAGAAACAAAATTAAATACTTTGTCTTTGGAATCACCGACATAATTTATTACGGGCCTGAGGGGGGGTGGCGGGTTCGCTGGGCATTTTTCTCGAAAAGGGGGGTCGCGCGTTCAAAAAGGTTGAAAAACACTAAAACACTGCTTTAATGTATGACTTTTTATTTGAAGCTATAAAAACTACCACGATTAATGTATAGAGCGTATATACTGAGAAAAATATTCAAAATAATTCCTTAAAATTGTTGTGCATTAATAGCAACAAAAAGTTCATAGCTTGTCAGCTTTAAAATGCTTCCATGATGTACCCGATGTAGTAAATGTCACTATTATGCCTCTCATCTTTCCAGAAACTAACTCATAATGCGACAGTAGTATGTGACTGACTACTTTTACATGGCAAAGGAGGAATACTAATGTAAACAAAAGCACATGTTAGGAGTAACTCAATGTAGATAACTGTCGAAACGATTCAGAAGCACTCTGCAATTTATAATTTCGAGGAAGAGCTACTAGCATGTGTAATACTATGTATATAAGCAGCTACAAATGAAATTTTGGTAAAATGTTGATCAGTTTGAGAGATAATGGAAATAATAAGGTATGTAGCTGATGAGCTACACTATGCATGAAAGGGTTAATAACCGCAAGCACCTGAACGACACATACACTTCCCATTAATGACGCGATCACCAGATCTCTTACCAAATCGGTGATGTATGAAACCGCTATAGAAGTGGATGAAGACGTGTTTGCTAGGGTTCAAGCTGCTCTGGTGCAATAGAAAAAAAGGAGTCTTTATGATGGATGAATCGATATGGAAATTTTGGGCGCACGACAAACAGGTTCTTAGCGGCCGAACAAGTTAGTATGAAAAGAGTGTGAACGAAAGAAACAAAAATGGGTAAAATGAGGCAAAACTAGCCTAAACTAATACACAAAATGGCTTTTTTAGTCAAGATTATAAGTTTGCCTAAAACCGATAAACTGGCATAAAGAGTTAAAACATCTTTAAAGATGTGGTGGCTGACTGATCACAGAAATAAAAAGGATGAGCCAGTCAATCTGCTACACACTAAAACTTCCAGTCTCAAAGTTTAGGCTAGAGTCCACACAAATCACAAAACTTTGAAACCTTGGCGAATCTCACCTCATCGTCAGCTAAAATAAAGGGCAGAATAACACCAAGATTCGCTTCAGCCCTCCCAGCACAATATACGTTCAGTTAAAATGTAGCGCACGATTACCTACATACCACAGGAACCTTAAGAGAGAGTGCGTCAGGACTTAATGTGCCCTTGTCATTGAGACTGGCAGATGTCGCTTTGAACAGTTATTATGAGCAAACTGCGAACGTATGGAACATCAGAGCAACTGTGTGACTGGATTGAGGCGTTTCTAGCTAACAGAACGCTGCATGTCACTCACGACGGAGAGAAGTCTTTAGACGTTAATGTGATTTCAGGCGTGCCCCAGCTGAGTGTTACAGGATCGTTGCTTTTCACAATATGTATAAATGACCTCGTAGATAACATCGGAAGTTCAGTGAGACTTTTTCGGATGGTACTGTAATTTATCGAGATGTTACAAAACTGGGAAAAGGTAGCGACGCATGGTGCAAGGATTGGCAATTGAGGCTCAACATAACAAGTGTAAAGAATAATAATCTACATAGAAAGAATGATTCTTTAGTATGTAACTACGCAACAGTAGGACAGACAAAGGAAGCAATTACTTTCAGAACATATATGGGAGTAGACATAAGGGGAGATTTAAAATCAGTGATGCATACGGCAGATGCCAGATTGAGATTCATTGGGAAAATTGTCAGGGAGTGTAGTCCGTCAATGAAGGAATTAGGTGTCAAATTCTCTTTCGGCCGTGAAGAGTTAACTAATAACTGCTCAAATCTCGCAAAACGAGCAAAAGGATAAGATTAGAGAGTTTAGGGGCCACACGGAGGCATACACTCATTTTTTCCACGAACCATACGCGAGGTTCCAACAGTCGTGAAGAGTTAAACTTGTGAGAAGACCCGGGCGAGCAGGTAGCAAGCAGTCTATAGGAACACCAAGAACTTGTTACCCGCCCAGCACCTGCTCTCGGTTGCTATACCTGCGACGCCTTTCTGCAGATGTTGTGCACGTCCAATTATTTTCCACTTACTTATTTCGCACTTCCGTGTAAAGGTAACGATTTTACTGAATTCAAGCTTATTTCTACTTCCTGTTTGTGGCCTTTTGGCGCTTACAAAATGTTTTTGTAATTAATTTGCAGCTTCGTCCAGAATATAAATATAGCAGTCTTCGGCTGAACTGTTTTTCTGCTCCTTGGCAATGCGTACACCTACATATTGCTCCCGTAGGGATCGTGAGGACAATTTAGATTAATTACAGCACGCACGGAGGCATTTAAACAATCATTCTTCCCACGCTCAATACGTGAATGCAATGAGGAAAAAACCCTTACAACTGGTACAGTTGGACGCACTCTCTGCCATGCAGTTAACAGTGCTTTGCAGAGTTTTGATGTAGATGTAGACTGACGTCACAATTAACCGCAACATCATATAGGTTATTTTATTAATTTATATAAGCAAAAAAAAAAAAAAAAAAAAAAAAAAAAAAAAAAAAAAGAAGGGGGGGGGGGGGGGGCAATGGATGAAATTGGGAGACTACAAACATTTAAAAGGGACTGTAGTCAAAGCGTACTTGGGAACGTCCTGTATGTAAATCGATACTTCCATTATTTTACAATTGATCAATTACAGAGACTGCGTTTTATTGGTAGAACCCTTAAAACATGCAACAGAACTAGAAAAGAAACTGCATACACTACGCTTGTCCGTCCAATTTTGGAGTATTGCAGTCCAGTGTGGGATACTTATCAGGTGGGTTTGACGGAGGACATCGAAAGAGTCCAAAGAAGGGCAGCTCGTTTCGTATTGTCACGATACAGGGGAGACAGCGTTACGGAAATGATACAGGATCTGGGATGGGAATCATTACAACAACGGCGCTTATCGTTGCGGCGTGGGCTACTTACGAAACTCCAATCGCCAACATTCTCCTCCGAATGCGAAAATATATTGTTGACACCCACTGACATAGGTAGAAATGATCATCAGAATAAAATACGAGAAATCAGAGCTCGAACAGAGAGATTCGGGTGTTCTTTCTTCCCGCGCGCTATTCGAGAATGGAATGGGAGATAAATTGTGGTTCGATGAACCCTCTGCCAGGCACGTAAATGTGATTTGCAGAGTATCCCATGTAGATGTAGACATGTACTCATGATTATTCGTGTTTGTAGCTTATGGACCGTTCACAACCTGAAGTTTGCAAGATAATATGCTTGTTTTAAATAATGACGTCCCATGCAGATGTTATGCACATATAAATACAGATTAAAACATATATGATGTTGCGGTTAATTGTGAAGTCAGTAGTGTACGCATTGCCAAAGAGCAAAAAAATATTTGCTGCCGGGCGGAATCGAACCCGCGAACCTTTCAAGCCGCGGTGGATAGCCGAGCGGTCTAAAGCGCCTCGCTGCGGAGCGCGCGGTTGCTCGCCGTGGAGGGTCGAGTCCTCCCTGGGGCATGGGTGTGTGTGTGTGTGTGTGTCCTCAGGTCAGTTTACCTAGGTTTAAGTAGTTTTTAAGCTACGGACTAATGACCAAGCAGTTTGATCCGATAGATTTACAAACATTTGAACATTTTTTGAACCTTTCAATAAAAATCTGATTTCTTACGGCTGAGCCAAAAACCGCTTTCTAAACACTCTCCCTCAAATCAAAAATGTTTGTATAGCTTATGGAACTTAACTACGGGGTCATGAGGTTTCTCTTGTCGTCGTAGTTTCACGTTTGGACGGAAAACGAGCACTGATCATAGATACGATGAAATGTGCTAGCTCGCGGTAGATGTGAGGAAAGATGGTATTTTTACTTCGCACGATCAAATTTAGTTGGCTGTGCAGTAAAGTCCGAGAAATCATTATTTTCACCAGAGTCGCGATTTAATGATGCTAATGGACAAAAACAACACATTTGTCTACATCTAGTCATAACAATTAAGATATGTGTATGCAAGGAGCACTCATGATATGTTGCAGGGCACACGCCGCGACGCGAGAGAGAACACCGTGTTTTTCTGTGCGCATAGTTTAAACTTCTCGGCAGTGTTCCAGAACAGGAGATATGTATTAAAAAATATTCAAATTTTTGTATAGCTTATGGGACCTAATTACGGGGTCATCAGTCCCTAAACTTACAAACTACTTATGAACTACTTACGAACTAGGACGGCACAAATATCCATGCCCGAGGGGGGATTCGAACCCCCGACCGTGGTGGCCGTCCAGACCGTGACTGGAGCGCCTTAGTCCCCTCGGTCACCGCGGCCGGCTCTCTCTCAAGGGCAGTTTATAGGTTGCATATGGTGATAGTTCCGTATTCAAATTTCCTAAACGCTTAGCCATCTAGAGTTCCCACTTGGTGCACTTTCATATCTCACATGTACCATAGATTTGGACGAATTCGACGATGACGAGTAGGCGTCCTCTCCTTGTAAGATAAGTTCACCATCTGCTGCCCACAGTCCACGTGAGTAAACGAATGCAATAAAACTTAATCACGCTGTCTGGCCGGAGATCAGAAAGTTGCACGCGAGTGGGAGTGGAGTGTCGTAACGGTGCGCCTCATCTCGTGGGATGTGGGGGCTGGCCACTTTCTTCGTTATCCGGTAGGAAGGAGCGGGTCTGAAGTTCACGGGTTTTCCGCAGGGCCACGGTGGCCGTGACACGCCCGGGGAAAGCGGCGAAAGTGAGCCACGGGAGAAAGCGAGCGCCCGCCTCGCCAATTGGCCCGGCGGACCTCCCCAGTTCCCAGCCGGCCGCCGGGCCCCCACTCGCTCTCCTCCCAAGGAAACAGGGAGCAAGGTCACAGGTGGACGCCTAGGTCGTCACAGCTGCAACACTACCTCGACTGGCGGCCGAACAACCGTTTCAAATCTCGCTTTGAGTTAATCAGAAAAACGGGGGAATGCGCAAAACGAGATTGCCAGTTCCACCTCTGATTACATTCGAGATCTCGCAAAATGGCTGCACGTTTCTACATTTCCAGATGGCTTTTGATTCCAATCCTCACAAACGCCTTGTAATCAAACTAGTAAAATTTCCGATTGCATATAGCAGTGTTTTCAAACCGGTTTGATTACACGGCCACTTCCAATTAAAAGTGATTTAAAATCAATTCCGCTACTGGAGAGCCTCGGCAACATTCATACGTATTAGGTAAAGCAGTCAACAATCCGAAGATTGGTTTGAACACCACAGTGCTTTACTGGGAATGGTCCTGTTTGGAGGTGGTATGCCGTTGCCTTCCTCCGACCTTCGAACTGGCTTACCCAGCCAGTAATAGAGGGACCTACAAGTTTAACGTGGGTTCCGAACCACGATGCTACTCGGTATTTTTCACATGAGCAATATTGCCAGATGTGAAAGAAGTGGAAAGTGACAGATAAAAATCCTAGGACCTGGCGGGGATCGAACCCGGGATCTTTGGATTTGTAGTCTAGCACTCTACCACTGTGCAACCGAGGCGCAACAAAGGGGGAAATGGGGAGGATTGAAGTTTGTTTTGCGGAGGATGCCGTGTCTTAAGATGATGTCACTGTATTCATTAGGTCATGGTAGTTTAGTGGTATAGCGCCTGCCTAGTAAGCAGAAGGTTCGAATCTTGGCCATGGCACAAATTTTAATTCAATGCCTCTCCTTCGGTTTAATATCTCTGATATATATTGAGACAAAATATGTCTCTGGACAATGATTTGATAGCCGCGGTGGAGTAGCCGAGCGGTCTGAAGCATCTCGCTGCGGAGGGCGCGGTTGCTCGCCGTGGAGGTTCGAGTCCTCCCTGGGGCATGGGTGTGTGTGTGTTTGTCCTTAGGTTAGTTTACCTAGGTTTAAGTGTTTGTAAGCTTCGGACTGATGACCACGCAGTTTGGTCCGAAAGATTTACAGACATTTGAACATTTTTTTTGAATGATTTGATATTTATGTTGACTAGTTTCGAGATTTTCCCATTTTCATAAAGCCACCTATTTCAGAGAACGAAGTTCTTTTTAGTGGAGGATACAGCAATACCGAAGGACTCGATACCAGCCGTTGCTTTGACCCATGACGCAATGGGCAGGGACATACTACACGAAAAAAAAAAAACGAAAAAAAAAAAAAACGTAAAACAGCATATCGAAACACAAAGCAAACAATAAGACTTCCCAACCACGCAAAAAGAAATTTTCCTTTGCCACAGTGCTCTGCCAAGCACTTGCCGCCGCGGTGGAGTAGCCGAGTGTTCTAAGGCGCCCCGCTGCGAAGTGCGCGGTTGCTCTCCGTCGGAGGTTCGAGTCATCCCTGGGGCATGGGTGTGTGTGTGTGTGTGTGTGTGTGTGTGTGTGTGTGTGTTTGTGCTTAGGTTAGTTTACCTTAGTTTAAGTAGTTTGTAAGCTCATGACCAAGCAGTTTGATCCAATAGATTTACAAACATTTGAACAAGCACTTGCCATTACGAACGATCAAAGTATCATGTGATTAGTGTTTTTTTTAAATAAATCACGGTAGTAGGTAGGTTGATGGGTGAATGGGTGAATGTAAATAGATTAATTTGACACATTCGTAACAGAAGAAAAATGACCACTGTTTCAAGTCATACGACACAGCACGCCAACGTCAGGGGTGAAAGCCGATGCGTGGTATCCCGTGGGTACAAATAACACTGTTTATGTGATAATTATTTAGATGTTATTTGGTTACATTTGTTCACTGTGTATGTCACGCTGTTAATTTTCTAATACCTTGGTGTAATTTCTAACAAATTTGTAAACGAATTTCATGTAAGTAACTATCGCATAAAAAGAATTATTGAGACCGATCGTGTACGTACCCTACACTAAAAAGAACGTTGTTCTCTCTAATTGGTTATGAAAATGGGAAAAGCCTATAACTACTCATAATAATAATAAATAAACAGCTTTGGTGCAACTAATCAAAAACGTCTTTCGTGGTGCAACTGTGAGTATAATTTCAAATGCAACGAATTTATTTATTTATTGTACGAAGACTCCATTACGAGTCGCGTACACGACGAGAAAATTAGTATTAATAATAAAAATTTCAGCTCGGTGGTTATGATTTAAACAATTTATTTAAATATATTGCATATCGATTTCATTCATCGAATGAACATCCTCAGTGTAGTTTCAAGTCCGAGGGCTAGAGTATGCCACGGTGGATTGGCCAAGCGCATTCAGGTGCTATGCTCCGATGCGCGAGGGCGTTCCCCGTGGGGGGTTCGAATCCCCCCTCGGACATGGATGTTTATGTCGTCTCTTGTATAAGGTAGTTTATAAATGGTTTGTTAGTTTAGAGACTGATGACCCCCACAGTTAAGTCCCTTAAGCTTCACAAACATTTGAACATTTGTACTAGTGTTAGTGTACACAGCCTGATTTTTGTTGTACATTTCAAATACATAGAATGACAAGTCAATGTGATTAGGTATAGATTCAGATAATTTAATTTTCTTCTGTTTATACAACTTTCTTTCAAAAAAAAGTACATTATTGCATATCATACGATAAATTTTTGTGAATTTGTCAGAAAATAACGCATTATTTTATTTATACAAGAATTCCACCAAAAATTATTAGTTGCATACCAAGTGTTTCATATTGCAGGTAAGACGCAGAATCGAAATACAATCGTCAAGCAAGATCCTAATGTATAGTCAATTTTTTTTAATAATAGATCTTTTTTTGGAATTTCTCAAAATTACTTATCGCTTCTTGTATAGTCAATTGGTGAAAAGTAATTCATTTTTATTTCTCGAAATTACACATTGCACCATGTAGCGTCACTTTGCAAAAAAGTAGATCTTTTTTCAGATTTCTGAAATGTACTTGTTGTACATTTAACTACCTAAATCTTCATTCTTACTCCAAAGCCAGCTCGTGCTGTGTGGCAGATGGTACTTTGTGTACCATTGTCACTTATTCCTACTATTCCACTCGCTTATGCCTCCGTGTGGACTCTAATTTTATCCTTGTGAACTTTTCGCGAGATATACGTAGGAGGAAGCATTTCCTAATTTTGACAGAAGCACGTAGCGCGATACAGAACGTCTCTCTTGCATTGTCTGCTACTGGACCATACAAGTGTGCTTTCTTCCATTAGATTTTCTCTACCCGGTACCGTTTCCAAACTGACGAGCAATACTCAGGATCTTCGTTTGTTCACCGTTACCACGGTGTATTTATTGTGATAAAGAAGGAATTACGGAAGTAATAATTTCACTTTTCTTAAACCTGTGATTTATATTACGGTTCCCTAGTATTTAGACATTAGTGGGCTGGTTGTTTTATGGTACAACCACTTCCTCTTCTGACGACGAACCCCCTGAAGGAGACTTTAGACGCAAGGATTGAAAAACACTGGTATCAAGAATCGAATTTCTAGTGTATACAAACATCTGATTACTTTCAAATGAGTTAATGTGCTAAGTACATGACTTAAAGCATGTAATCGAAAAGAAGTTTATAACTGTTTGAAGGTTGTTGGAAGTCAGTAAAAGCTCTCGTTACCAAACACATGATAAAAGTAGGGTAATTTGCGTTCCGTTTTAGGCTGAAGCAAGTTTTTCTCACATCTGAAATTTTATGTCCTATCTCCTGAAATATTTATCGTACCATAATATAAGAATATTGAAGAATGATTCATTGAGCCGGCCGCGGTGGCCGAGCGGTCTGCGACGCGCCAGTCACAGTCTGCACGGCCGCTACGGTCGGGGGGTTCGAATCCCCCCTCGGGCATGGATATTTGTGTCGTCTATAGTATAAGATAATTCATAAGTAGTTTGTAACTTTAGGGCCTGATGACCCCGTAGTCCCTGAACAAACAGTTTTTTTGATTCAGTGATTATGTTGTTGGTTGGCAGGTTTGTGGTTTAAAGGGATCAAATTACAAAGGCCATCGCACGTTTGTTTCAGTGACACACTCATTGCCATAAAACTGCACACCAAAAGAGAACCTGTCATTGGTAACCAAATGTTCAAATCTTTGTTAAGCTTAAGGGACGTAGCTGCGGGGTCATCAGTCCCTATACTTACAAACTACTTATGAACTACCTTATACTAAAGACGACACAAACATCCATGCCCGAGGGTGGATTCGAAACCTCGACCGTAGCGGCCGTGCAGACTGTGACTGGCGCACCGCAGATCGCTCGGCCACTGTGGCCGACCACTTGTAACCCAGGGGTAAGGAAAGCCCCAGGATCTTCTGAAAGGCAACGAGGGTGACAAACGACAACACAAGCTAGAAGAAACGCAGATGGACAAAAGAAATTGGGGCATGGACTTAATATAGCAGACGGCCGTGGTTGCCTGATAGCAAAGATAAAGGATGAGCCAGCCACTCTGAAACATCCATCTTAAAAGCTTAGTCAGAAGTCCAAATGTTAAAATTTTTGAATTCATATCTTGTTCCTAGTATTATAAATCGATACATGAATTCCTAGGTAAGAAACTGTTGTTCCTACCAATATCTAAATATAAAAGGAATCACATCGAAGGGGAACGACAACGTTTCCCATGTATGCTTGCCGTGTGACACTGTATTCCATTATCGCACAGAGATAGCGTAATATCTTTAAAAATAGAATAACAAAAACAATGTCAGGCTGAACACAGTAAGTTGAAACTTAAGGACAAGGTTCTGACATGGTCAGGGTTCCGCCTCTGACAATAGGAAGACGACGTAAACATGTTTTCCAGGCGTCAAGAGAGCATCCGTAGAGGCATTTCACAAGCTACTCGCCTTCAAGAGCCACTGGCAACCAAAGTTCAAGGGACAGGCGGTTGCTGCCGCGATGAAGCTCCAAATCCATCCTTGATCGTTATACTAAGCAACGTATAGAAATCTGCTCTTTCTTTTGCGTGTATTAGACTCGTATGAGAAATAGTAACAAGGAAAACCATAACCTATGCTATGTTAATTCATTCTCAGATCTGAATTCCTGTTACACTGGATATATATACGAAGAACAAGCCAATCAAAAAGCGTTATACTGAAGTCGACCAATACGTTTCCTAACTGCAATATGGCTTAGTGGATATTTCAAATCTGCTGATTCCTTGTATTACAATACCGAAGTAACTAGATTTTCTGTAGCTTCCCTTAACGGAGCAGATATTTACAATCTATGTAAGATTTTGGAGCACTTTCACCAGCTTTTGAAATTTTAATTAATTCACCAAGTGAATTGAAGTAGTGCTAAATAGTACCTAAATAACGACATACCCCTTTGTTCAGATTTATCTGTGAGAGTATTTTAGAATCGTAACGAAGTAGGAATTGTCATATATAATTCGTGGGCCCCAAACAGTTTCAGATCAACACTCTCTCTCTCTCTCTGTGGCTTGAGCGCGTGTAGGACTTAGAGAAAGAGAGTGAGAGATAGAAGAGAATGTACGTGTGTAAATGCAACGTCACCTTTAGAAACCTAGAGTTTACTTTCGCGAGTTCAACTGACTATCAGAATTGAAAAACAATTGATGTCTACGTAATAGTCGCAATTAGAAAACATCTACAAAACTGACATATTTATAACAAACTGTATACGATAATTATATAGGGCGCGCACTGGAGTGGATGAACTGACACATTCTGGTAACTACCATCTCTTTTCTGAACAACGGGTACAGGTAATTAATTACAGCTAAGAATGTACGATAAGAAAAAAAAGTAGACACCGACGCTCGCCACTGACGCTCGGCATAAAAACTAGCAGAACTACGTGAAACGAAACGTATTTAGCGTGCTTCAGATAGCGCTAGCTTCTATTACAGTTACTGCTGGAGGTGAGACAAGTAAATACGCTACGGTTGAATTAAAGGTCAGACAGGTAGTGATTCTGTATAATAACAGGTAATCAAGTCTCTCTTTGATGGACGTGTGTTATCAGTCGTAAATTAGTAGTCGGTAGTACCAGCTCATTGATCCGCGTTTCGTCTTCTGCAGAGTTTGTTTTCTGTTACAGTACGACTTTTTCCTTAAACGTAACTGAGACCAAGACGTAGCGATGAGGAAGAGAAGCGGAAGGTGGGTTCGATTCCTAGCCCAATTGCTTCTTCATATAGCCGTGCTTTGTGCTAGGACTGCATTTCAGCGCTGAGCTACACTACATCCTTTCTTGCAAAGAACCATTTCAGACGTGAGCGTACGGCCTCCAGCTGTTTACGACGAGTTCAATACCAGTCCGGAAAAGGAAGGACACTGCCGACACAAACGCCAGCGCAGTGATGGTCATCTATCCAATCGCCTGCAGATCCTCCTTAGGTGATTGCAACCTTGTTTTGCGTTGTGTTCATTCTTCGCCTCCTTAAAATTTATGTTTCCCGGAAGCCAATCCCGCTAAGCTATTCGAGTAAGCGGTATGTTCACCTCAAGGTCCTTCCTACAGAACGTCAAGAAAAACCCTTGTCGATAGGCAACACGACTACTCGTATTGTCGGCGTGTTGCGTCCAAATATCCCGCAGGCGCCTCGCAGCTCAATCTTGATTCCTCATTGGCGCTGGTCGAATTCCACTGGCCTATTAGTCTTCAATTATGCAAGCAGGTGATCTCATGCCAAGTACTATGTATCATTCGCCACGTTAACAGGAGTCGAACACGGCTTAGATGCGATTAGAAGCAACTGGTAGAATGAACACAAGTCTAGGTCAACGAAATATATAAGACCACAAATGAAGCACTCAGAAGCTATTAAGTCAAGACTTTGAAATAGTCTGTTAACAACTTCTGGTTCTGGGTTCTTCAGTTACCCATACCTCTTCCTTATTTTTCCCTTGTTGCTACACCTCCTTCGTTGCAGACTCTGCATCTGATGAATCTTATTCATCACTGACACAGCAGTTGTACCTGTGACCACATGTGCTTACTGACACTGTATCACCTTAAGCGAATGTGAGAAACGTCTCTGAATCGTGTGTAGTCTGGGGAGGAATATCTGCGGATGCTTTATTATTACTATTTCGAGATTTTCCTCGGCACAAAAGTTTTTCTCCAAGATAATAATTAACCTGGAATGTTCAAATGTTTATAAACCTATTGCACTAAACTACTTTGGGTATCAGTCATCACTAGATTTACAAACTACTTAAACTAACTTATATTAAGAACAGAACACACACACACACACACACACACACATGCCCGAGGGAGGACTCGAACCTCCGAGCGGCCGGCCTGTCCGTAGCATGATGCCTTAGACCACGCGGCTACTTCCGCGCGACGGAAATTACTACATTTAGTACATTAGATTTTAAGGTATCATTTCAAGATGTTCTTCCAGGTCCACGATCTTGTATACTTCCTTCCTTTACGCTAAGTTTTCCCATTGTTAACTGCACCTTTTAGAGCCAGATGATCATTAGGCCGTCGTCTTCTTATTCTTCTCCCCTCAGGTTCCAACTTGCAGCTTTGGTATTCTGACCTCCTTCATCCTTCTTACATACCTGTAACATTGTAACTTCTTTCTCTCCATCACGTCACATTTTCTTCCTTTCATTCCCATTTCTTTCCTCGAAATTCTTGATGATCTTTTCCAGAATGGAGCGAGTATAATCAGAGTATAGATCGGGTACACTCTGATTCTATTGTTATTTTTATTGATAGCTTGTTGTACTTCTGGGGCGTTGATTCTGAACTATACATTCTTTCGCCTGAACGCATGAGGGGAATTCCGTAACAATTCATGTTTCCTGGACGAAAAATAGTTCATGCATGACGACAGTTCGAGCCAGTTCCAGCTCAATTACCCAGTTCACAAGTTAGACGTCCCAAGCTATTCTTCAGGAATAAGTCGCTAAACGAAGTCTGTACGTAATGGCGCTGAAATACAAGACAGTGGAAGGAACACGAGGATCAACAGAACAATAAAATTAATCGTTGCAGACTTTAAAAGCCGTTAGACAGAAAGTATTTACAGTACCCGTAAACAGGCTGATTTATGGTTAATATTTATAGGAAACATCCCATGGGGAGAATTAATGGATAAAATACGTACTTTGCGCAACAAAATTAAGTGTATCTTTTACGAAACCTACTAAATGTCTACGTCTCAAAATATTCAAATGTTTATAAATCTGTCGGACTCAACTGTATGCTTATTAGCCCGCAACTTACAAACTACTTAAACTATGGTAAACTAACGTAAGGACAACACAAACATCCCAGCCCGAGGGGGGACTCGAAGCCCCGACGGCGAACGGCCGCGCGCATCGCAGCACGTCGCCCCAGTACGCACGGCTAATCCTCTGCGGCTGTCTATATTTCCGACGCAGAAATTTGATATTAGGCTAAAACGTGCCTGTAATCTTCCTCTGTAATTGTGCAAAAATTTGTCGCCCTGTGACGTTAGGCTTGAGATCTGCGGGCGTTTCACATAGCAAGGTGTCGACACCTGCGAGAAAAAGGCCACAGTTCAGAATTTCATGAGAGTTTCAAGGTGGGGTAATGACGTCATATTGGCACTAAATGTCACCACAATTTTCCTCACTTCACTGTGGACTAACCACATGATGAGAAGGTCGTCCATCCGCTATTGCCTACACTTTACACCTACTTTTGGCACCTCTGCGCTACTCTTTTTCACAGTTATAGAGGAACGTTGTGGGTACCTTTGAGCCAAATTTCAAAAATCTGCGTCGCAATGGGAGACAAAACAGTGACACATTAATTTTCTTGAGGAGTGTATTTAAACTAAAATTAATATAGTCTGCTTTTTACTCCTTTTGTTTTTCATCATATATGTTTGTCAGTAGTTGATAACTACAGAACTGAAAGAAAGAATAGCTAGAAGAATGATGACTGTATGATTTTCTGTTGGGAAATAGGTTAATTAGAGTGTTGCACAACATCATCATGGTCTTGTGCTAATAAATTGCGGGTGACATCAAAAAACTACACTTCCAGCTTATTTTCCGTGGCATTAACAGTACGTTGCTCTTTTTTTCGCTCTGAGTGCAGTATGGTACACTAGCACGCAACTAGTGAATTCTGTTCAGAGAGAAAATTTTGAAAAAAACTTCCGGCTATGCAGCCGGTTCAAACGTTCAAGCCGGCCGCGGTGGCCGAGGGGACTGAGGCGCTTCAGTCACGGTCTGCACGGCCACTACGGTCGGGGGTTCGAATCCCCCCTCGGGCATGGATATTTGTGCCGTCGTTAGTTGTAGGTAGTTCATAAGTAGTTTGTAAGTTTAGGGACTGATGACCCCGTAGTTAAGTCCCTTAAGCTTAACAAACATTTTTGAACAAATGTTCAAATGTTTGTATAGCTTATGGGACTTAACTACGGGGTCATCAGTCTCTAAACTTACAAACTACTTATCAACTAGCTTATTCTAACGACGGCAGAAATATCCATGCCCGAGGGGGGATTCGAACCCCCGACCGTAGTGGCCGTGCAGACCGTGACTGGAGCGCCTCAGACCCCTCGGCCACCGCGGTCGGCAGGGTATGCAGCCGGGTGACAGCAACGTAGACTCCCCATATTTCGACTGGAGAACATCCAGCCATTATTCAGGCAACTGCAGACAGAGAGCAATGTGCAGAAACATTTAATACCTTGGTTTTCAACGAAAATAGGAAAGATACCACACAACGAACGAGTAAGCTACAGCGCCATCACACGACCGAGTATCGATAGTAAATATCAGTGAACATCGGGTGAGGCGAAATTAAATCTGTCCCTCTGTCTTTTTTGACAAGAGCTAGAGCAGGATTCCACGCAAAATTTTAGTAAAAACCTCCATTTCTATAAGGTTATTTACTAGTTTAATTTCAAATGCTTCCCTAATAACACAATCCCAGTAGTGGGCAAAAGCATTCAAGAATCTCCGTGTCGTTATATTCCATACGGTGACCTGTGTGTAGGCAATGTTCTGCAATATGGAATTTGCTAAATTCTTGTACACGTGTGTGACACTTACTTTCAGTATATCTGGCGTGATAGTTTGACCAATATACGACATACCACAACTGCAATGGATACGATAGACATCCACCTTACGCAAACGAAGATCATCCTAAATGATGTTATTATTTTCGTGAAGAGAATGATGCCATTACCATCATTATTACGAATCTGATACTCGTGTCTTCAGACGTTCATATTATCACATTATTTTTTCGCCCCCATACTTCTTTTTCTCTTTGATGACAACTCAGAGGTTTACTTGGACGTAGCATAATATTCCATTAATTTAAACATATTCCTTCGTCAATAAAAGAGATGTTACTGACTACACTAACTATCGTGTTATGAACTATGTTGCTAGGGGACTGATACCCCAGTCGTTTAGTCCCCTTTAAAAACAACAACAACAAAAATAACGATGTTGCTTAGTCTCATACATCCTTTAACTAATAAATTTCAAAATATACATTTGTTTTCAGCTTTATAGACAGAATTCCGCTGCAGTCTGAAAGCGTTTATATGACCGTTGCTGTGTATGTTTACTTGATGCACATTTCCTATCTCATTATAAATGATTTGAAGGTACATGAAACGTGTGTTTCGTTATCGGGTTACATTATTCTGACAAATTTTGCTTAGCATGTCTGCACTTTAGTTTTTTCTATGCTTATTTTTAAGTAGTAGAAGTTACAGCGAGCTTATTTTCATTTTAACAGGTGTATGTAGATGAGACCATCTCGACACATTAAAGTTATGTGCATGACTAGAACCAGAACTCAGTTTGTAGCCTTTAGCATGCGTTGATCTACCCAAAAATGAGAAGCATATTCGATTCCGTCAGTAAACTCTTCTGTTATACTAATTCTCCGAAGCTCTCTAGAGTACGTTCGTGACTGGAGCTCCTGAAAGAAATGACATCTTAGAGAGTATGTGGAGATATACTCGCAGAAATGATGCTGATTTGTCATAAACCTTAGGAGTAAACATATTGCCTTCAGATGCAATGGCCATGTTTGAGTATTGGTCCGTCAGACAGTCTAAATTCCTTCTGATATTTCACAGCGATCCATTCAAAAAATGTTCAAATGTTTGTAGAGCTTATGGGACTTAACTACGGGGTCATCAGTCCCTACACTTACAAACTACTTATGAACTACCTACAACTAAGGACGGCACAAATATCCATGCCCGAGGGGGGATTCGAACCCCCGACCGTAGTAGCCGTGCAGACCGTGACTGAAGCGCCGCAGTCCCCTCGGCCACCGCGGCCGGCAGAGCGTAGGACACACAAAGTTCCTCTCACAAGGAGACCACATGGGTATCGGATTATAGAATTTCTTTATATTTATGGTACGTGAAGTTCAGAACTTAAATAACAAGCCAAAGCCATTCGACGCAACTCTCAAAAATTTTCGAGATAATCGACTTTAAATTTTCACAAACGTATGGACTAAGTACAAATAAGTTAAATGGTAGCTGCATCTGTTCGTGTAGCTCAGGTGACAGCTTTCTGGCCTTCTAACCCTGGGGTCGGTGGTTCGAATCCTGTCATGGCAGATTTCATTTTATTTTTTGCCGTTGTGTTCGAACACTTACATAATTTTAAAAGCTAATGGTAATTTTTACGAAAAGTGCACGTGTTTCTGTTTATTCGTAATTTTCTATATTTTATGGAATTTTGTTAATAATGATAGTCAATAAAAAAACGTAAGTTACATTTTTTACAGTATTGGCTTCATTATTAGTTGACGACGGTAGTCTTTGATTGTTCAGTTTGTGAAGAGCTACGGCACAGTATTTAGAAAGTCATCCTCCTAGCTACTAATGGCTTTCCAAGAAACTACCCTACTCAACCATCGTTTTACGTGACGATAAGGATTTCAACTCGCTTACATACACAAAAACTGACACAAGAAGTTGAATTAGAGATCCCTAAATGTTTTATATAACTGAATTGAAAAAAAAAATGTCCCAGTGGGATTCAAACCTCCGACTCAATTGTTGTGAGGCCAGAACGTTACCATCTGAGCTACACTGACAGCTGCTGCAACTGGTTTAATTACTGGACCTTGCGTGCACTTTGCAAAATTTCAAATTCGATTTTCTTCAGAATTTTTGAGAGTTGCTTCGAATGGCTTTGGCTGATTGTAATTGAAGTTCTGAACTTCACGTACCATAAATATGAAGAAATTCTAAAACTCCTTGTCAGCGGAGTCCAGTATTGGCTTGAAGTCCAAGACGAATGTTGAGTGACAGGGGTTGGAGCAGATCTGTACTTTTGGGTTCCGGTAATTAAATCAAGATATTACAAACTAGGAAAAGAAAGGAAGGCGAAGAGGCAGAACGGGTCAACAGAATGAATAAACAAGGGACACGAGATTGAATACAAGATTATAGATACGGAAAAGTATGTACGTAAAGATGGGAGATAAGATTTCGCGAAAAGAATGTGAGAGAACACTGAAAAACCAGCGATAGAACAAAAGTTTTCTGGTAGAGTGCAACTTCGTACGGACGTAAAACATGACGATGAAGAGTTCAAGCAAGAAGAGAATAGAAGCTAAATAAGTGACGATGGCTGTAGTAAGGATGATATAATGTACACTGGCAGCAGCAACGAAAGTGTTTTTGCAAAGAAGACATTCACTAACATCTAATGTCAATTTACGTGTTATAAAGATTTTTGAGGGTATTTATCCGGATTGTAGCCTTCCACAGAAGTGAAACGGTGGACGAGACAGTTCAGGACAGATGGGAATAGAAGCTTTCGAAATGTGGTACTATAGGAGTATACTGATAGTGAGTACTTAATTAGAACCGCGGAATAAGGAGTTTGTGGTACATTATGACTAAAAGAAAGGATCAGTTGATATGGCACATCTTGAGGCAACAAGAAATTGCCAGAATATAATGGTTAGAGGTGTGTGTGTGTGTGTGTGTGTGTGTGTGTGAGAGAGAGAGAGAGAGAGAGAGAGAGAGAGAGAGAGAGAGAGAGAAGACAGAGAGAGTGAGGAAGAGAGAGGAAGGGGGGTAACATTTTTGGTGGAAACCAGGGTTCGATTACGGTAGATAGGTATCGACTGTGATAGTGACCGCAGAAACAACAAAATTAGAAACTGAATAAAATAGATGACAGACACCAGTTTAAAACGTTTTCAGTATTTTAACAACCGTCAGTGTTTCTGTACAGCTCTTTGAGACGAATCTCAGATGTTTTGAAGTTTGCGTCTTTCTTAACCCTTTATTCGTCAATGTTGCTCTCAAGCAACATCAAAATTGTACGCGTTTATTTCGAAGAGGAGGCTTGGCAGATCACTAATGAATGGACAACCAGGCCAGAAGAAAACAGCACCTTCTGTACCAGTGAATGCTGTGCAGTAGGACAGTTTTGGTACATTGCCATATTATGGGGAAAAAGGAAGAAGTAGGCTTTGTTTTTACGGGTACTTGAGTGCAAAACGTGGACGTCGTGGGATTGTTCTAGACTTTGTACAAAAAAGTGCTTGTTTTCAACCTTTCACATCGAATAGTGGAAAAATATAACCATTTTTACAGCCATAGATTCGACACTGTATTATTTATATTGTAGCACCCCTACATTTTCTTTGAGTAATGTTGCTTAGAGGCAAGAAAATATAGTTTAAATAAACTCATTTAAAATTGTTCACATGGCCATACAAGTATAATATTAGTAACTTAATAAGTTTTCTTCGTGCGTTTTCTTCTCGTTACAAATACAGGGTTAATACGATCCGGAGTTTCAGTAATATTATTTATCGAAAGATTTCATGTAATGTCTGCAAGTGATTTTAGTCTTTCGATGGAATACACCCATTGATGATATGTGGCCATACTTTTTTTTCGTAATTTTTTAACGTGTGTACCTTGCATATCTTTTTCTTTTAATGGAATTTCCTGCACATTTGACTACTCATTTTGTTGCTTTGGGTGAGATAACCAGTGGCACGGCCAGATGAGCACCTTCATTTCCGGCCAGCATGTGAGCGCCGAGAAATGTAACAGAAAGGGAACGTGGCTGTCGCTGGTGAAGACTCAATTAGTGCGCGGCGAGAGGAGGCACGGCGTAACCCACATTTCGACCCAGGGGCGCTGAACTCCGCCTTCTGAAATAGACGCACCCGTTTGTGCAACGCCGCTATGCACTGCAGCTTCCCGCTGTTAGCTTAACCTAAAACGCGGACGCCGGGATTACGAGGTGCATGTCCTCACGGTATAATAAGCTCAGCTGCGTTAGCTTACAGTAATTTGTTTTTAGATTTCACCGAGAGGTAAGGCAGCCATTCTCCTTGAAGCATACTAATTCGTTTCCTAGGCCAGACTTCCGCGTACTTCTTACAGTGCAAGCAGTAACATCTGCGGCAATACCTCATTACATCCTATGATTCCTCCCCTTCATACACCAAAGGAAAACAATTTACTTCCAGTAATCCTGTATCGCTGTAATACTGTCACCCGACTACGTTACTGCTATTAAACACTGTGTGCATCTTTCTCACGTGTCTATGGAAAGAAAAGCATTTCTAAAGAAGAGAAATTTCATGTCATCAAATAGTAATCTAAATGTTAGGAAGTCTTTTCTGAAGGCATTTGTCCGGAGTGAAATGTGGACAATGTCGAGTTGAGACAGTAAGATGATAGGAGTATTTGAAATCTGGTGCTACAGGAGAATGCTGAAGATTAGTTGGGTAGATCACGTAATTAATGAAGAGGTACTGAATTGGGGGGAAAAGAAATTTATAACATATCTTGACTGAAAGAAGAGATCGATTGGTAGGACACATTCACACATTCTGAGACATCGAGGAATCGTCAATTTAGCATTGGAGGGAAGTGTGTGGGGTAAAAGTCATAGAGGGAAACCGAGAAAGAAATGCAGTAAGCGTTTCAAAAGGATGTAGGTTGCGATTTGCACAGGGTAGGGTAGCGCGGTGAGCTGCATCAGGTCTTTGAAATAAGGACCACAACAATAACAACCGACTGTATTATATAGTATTAACTATTGCACCATCTCTAACAAACAAAGGAAATACTACTTCCTCATGACAGAGGTTTGGAATACGAAAGCAAGGCAAACATTTCTCGCTATGGCATGGTGATGGCATTAATATCTTAGTAATGAGGTTAGCACAAGCCATACATAACTTAATTTGTGGAGCTATTTTGTATATAAGACTTTTCAAAATTCATCGTTATATGCCACGTCGTTCCACCTTATTCGATGATTCGGCGAATGTGACTTCTCCACCAATGCTATTCCTGGTATCTCCCTCCCTCTGCAATACTTGTCAAGGTATATCCGCGCTGGTCGATGGCAGAACTAACCATGCCCTTGTACTTTGTACTTTAGCTGAAATACTTTGTATGTATTACTAAATGGAACAGCAAAATTGTATCACTATACAGCACATAGATCAGGAGTTCAAAGGTGAAGCACTTACACGCGTCAAAAACTGGCATTTTTGTAGACCGTGGCTGTACACAAAACACAGGTCTATTCCTGCAAAGGAGAAAATAGACCACAAGCCACTATTAAAAATGTTATTTTTTCAATGCGCCGTTATCGGTTTCGAACCTAAAACTTCATCATCAGACAACTGTTCACGTCCCAATAAATTCGTTGTTATTTATTTCTGAATTTTAGCGAAAATGGTAGTGGTGCCCTACAGTAGAGAAAAGAAGATTGAAATGTCATATTTGAGGGTAACTAGCGCTAATACCGATGTAAAACTGTAATCAGATCTTCACAGTTGGCTTGTTATTACAGTTATTTTTTTTACTTACATCGAAATTCCTGTGCCTGTAAATTTCGATGTAAGTAAAACATAACATTAACAATATTTCACTTCAATTGTTCAAATGTTCCTAATCCTATGAGACCGAATTACTAAGGTCATCCGTCCATAGTCTTAAGAAACTACTTAAACTAACTTACACTAAGAACAACAACCTCACGCATGCCCGAGGGAGGACTCGAACCTTCGTCGGCAGTGGCCACGCAAGCCGACACATAGCGACCTAGACCGCACGGAATGGCAATTGTTTAAATCTGCTTACAGTGTGTTACATCGTTATTAGCGCTACTTCGCTCAGATATATTTCATTCAACCATCCTAAGAGTATTTCGCCACAAAGGGCTAGAATCCATAAGTAAAAGTAAATACAGTATATACAGGGTGTTACAAAATGGTACGGCCAAACTTTCAGGAAACATTCCTCACACACAAAGAAAGAAAATATGTTATGTGGACATGTGTCCGGAAACGCTTAATTTCCATGTTAGAGCTCATTTTAGTATTTCTCTTTAAATGAAAAATTGAAATAATTCGTGCAGACAATTGTCAAAATACCCAATTGTTTCGTTAGTATGTACTGTACTTCCTCGATTCACCGCCAATTGGCCCAATTGTGAACGTTTGGGCAGGAATTGTTGGTGATGTCTTGATTGGGCCTCGTGTTCTTTCCACCTACGCTCACTGGAGCACATTATCATGATTTCATACGGGATACTGTACCTGTGCTGCTAGAACATGTGCCTTTACAAGTACGACACAACATGTGGTTCATGCACGATGGAGCTCCTGCACATTTCAGTCGACGTGTTCGTACGCTTCTCAACAACAGATTCGGTGACCGATAGATTGGTAGAGGCGGACCAATTCCATGGCCTCCACCCTCTCCTGACCTCAACCCTCTTAACTTTCATTTATGGGGGCATTTGAAAGCTCTTGTCTACGCAACCTCGGTACCAAATGTAGAGACTCTTCGAGTTCGTATTGTGGACGGCTGTGATACAATACGCCATTCTCCAGGGCTGCATCAGCGCATCAGGGATTCCATGCGACGGAGGGTGGATGCATGTATCCTCGCTAACGGAGGACATTTTGAACATTTCCTGCAACAAAGTGTTTGAAGTCACGCTGGTACGTTCTGTTGCTGTGTATTTCCATTCCTTGATTAATGTGATTTGAAGAGAAGTAATAAAATGAGCTCTAACATGGAAATTAAGCGTTTCCGGACACATGTCCAAATAACATATTTTCTTTCTTTGTGTGTGAGGAATGTTTCCTGAAAGTTTGGCCGTACCTTTTTGCTACACCCTGTATATATGGATGCGAACAGCCTACTGATGATGAACCTTTAGTTTCGAATCCATTAACTGGGCTATTTTTGAAAGAAACAGCAGTATTAATAGTGGCTGGTTGCGGTTTTCTTCTGCTTATATTAGCATGCAGTAAAGGTTCAACAACAGCCGTATAAGACCACATAACAGACCTCGACAGGGACTTTATACTGGTAAAATAATAAATGCGATGGGTTATGCCAATTTATAGTTTTCATTTGATAGCCACTGTGTTTATTCTAGTCAGAATTTTGTGGTACCTGAAACGTTAGTGGATTCGTATCATCTTTCAATGACTCTTTAGCTACCAGATTACCGCCAGATAACGCTCTTATGACCATTATTTAGTAAAAGAAGTAACAAAATAATTCGTCGTTTTGAGCACGGTTCTACAAGGTTCGCAGTTGGCTGCGAAAGAGGACCGCATGCGTGGGCTAGAGCAGGAGAACCACCACGCAAAGTATACCCGTATCTGATGTCACGGCGGACACCTGATGCCTCCTTTCTTCGCACCTCGCGTGTCGCTTACGCGAAGAAGCCGCGAGCGCCTGCCCGTCGCGAGGGCAGCGGCGATGAACTTGGCTGCTGCGGCGGCGGCTGCAGCCGTCTGATTCGCAGCCGCTATCTGGGTCAGCCGCCTTCCTGCTCCGCCGCTCTTCACAGCTGGCTGCGCGCGTCGCCTGCCGCTTCCTCATCAACTCTTCGCTGCTGTTCACACGCTGCGCGCGGTGGCTGCTCTATTTACTATTTACCGTATGGTTATTACACACATGCCTTTGGTTACCGAATCATTGTGCGCCTCGGTGGCACAGTGGTAGAGTGTCAGACTACAAATCCAAAGGTTGCGGGTTCGATCCCCGCCAGGTCCTAGAATTTTTATCTGTCACTTTCCACTTCTTTCACTTCTGGCAGAATTGCTCATGTGAAAAATACCGAGTAGCACCGTGGTTCGGAACCCACGATAAACTATAGGTCCCCCTATAACTGGCCGGGTAAGTCAGTTCGAAGGACCTTGCCAAGTAAAACACTGTGGTGTTCAAACCAATCTTCGAATTGTTGACTGATTTACTTTTAACAACAGTCATACACATGTTGTTTCAGGAGGAATCTTTATGTGTAAAAATGAATAGCTGTGCGTTAGTCTCGCTGAAACTTAGAAATGGCTTCACCGATTTCAATAGAGGACACAGTTTGTAGTAATCGATACTAAGGCATCGACTAAAACAGAGGTGATATCCGGCGTTACACAGGGTAGTTTTATTGGTCCTCTGCTCAAAACGTTCAAATGTTTGTATAGCTTATGGAACTTAACTACAGGGTCATCAGACCCTAAACTTACAAACTACTTATTAACTAGCTAACACTAAGGACGGCACAAATATCCATGCCCGAGGGGGGATTCGAACCCCCGACCGTAGTGACCGTGCAGATCGTGACCGTTGCGCCGCAGTCCCCTCGGCCACCGCGGCCGGTGGTCCTCTGCTGTTCCTTATCTACATAAACGATTTGGGAGAAAATCTGAGCAGCTCTCTCAGGTTGTGTGCAGATGACGCCGTCATTTATCGTCCAATAAGTTATCTGAAGATTAAAGCCAACTATATATCACTATGATGTAAAAATTGGAAATTGACTCTAAATAATGAGAAGTGTGAAGTCGTCCACATGAGTACGAAAATAAATCCGTTAAACTTTGTTTACAAGAGAAATCAATCGAATGTGAAGGCCGTAAACTCCACAAAATACCTAGAAATTACAATTACTCAGGCATAAACTGGATAGAACACGTAGATAATGTCGTGGGAAAGGCGAAGTAGAGACTGCGTTTTACTGGCAGAACACTTAAAAGATGCAACAGAACTACTAAAGAAACTGCATGCACTACGCTTGTCCATCCTTATTTGGAGTATTGCTGCCCAGTGTGGGATCCTTATCATGTGGGTTTGACCGAAGCCATCGAAAGAGTCCAAAGAAGGGCCGCCCGTTTTGTATTTTCACGATACAGGGAAGACAGTGTCGCGGAAATGATACAGGATCTGGGATGGGGATCATTACAACAACGGCGCTTATCGCTGCGGCGTGGGCTACTTACGAAACTCCAATCACCAACATTCTCCTCCGAATGCTAGAATATATTATTGACTGCCGCCTACATACGTAGAAATGATATCAGAATAAAATACGAGAAATCAGCGCTCTAACGGAGAGATTCAGATGTTCTTTCGCCGACCGCGGTGTCCGAACGGTCTGCGGCGCGCCAGTCACGTTCTGCACGGCCACTACGGTCGGGGTTTCGAATCCCCCCCTCGGGTTGGATATTTGTGCCGTCCTTAGTGTTAGCTAGTTCATAAGTAGTTTGTAAGTTTAGGGACTGATGACCCCGCATAAGCACTACAAACATTTGAACATTTTTGATGTTCTTTCTTCCCACGCGCTATTCGAGAATGGAATGGTAGATGAATAGCATAAAGGTGGTTCGATGAGCCCTCTGCCAGGCACTTAAATGTGATTTGCAGAGTATCCCATGTATATGTAGATATTTCTTCTTTTGTTTTGTTTGCTTTAATACAGGAGTGGTTTATATATACAGAAAGGGAAATTCCAAAAACCTGCTGAAAAATCGAAATTTCTAATTTTGTATGGGCATCGACACTTTGGATTAGAATTGTATCTTCTGCGCTTCCATTCCGTTCATGAGATTGCGATAAAATATTGTACTCTTGACCTTCGAAACAAGAGAAACGGCACTGTCTACATAATAATTCGAACGGTGCATAGCTGAGGATACTTTACAACAGACTTTGACACCACTCTAGAGTTTTATTCCGATTTTGATGAAATTGTTGCACACGATTTACCTCCAAAACACGACAAACGTCCCTTTCCGCATAAGATTTCGTGCGGTGCATCGCAGAGGGTGCTTTCCTCCAGACTTCAACGCCGTATGGCCGATCAACCATGACATATGGCAGATACGCGTAGTTTTTCATATACAGGGAATGGAGGAGATGGACAGAGAGAGAGAGAGAAAAAGGGGGAGGGGGACAGGAGGTGATTGGCTGAGAGCAGGGGAGCTAATGGCAGAGGCAGGGGGATGGATGAGTGGGAAGAGTGGGAGAGGGAGGAGAAGGAGGCGGCAGAGGCAGACAGACGGAGAAAGAGGGAGGATACATGCAGTAACTGAATATTGGAATAAATAAATACCCGAGGAACGCGGATCTTCAGCTAGCTAATACAGAGAGAAGCCTAAGACGACAAAGAAATAAACATGGTGGTGGGTAGAGACATTAAGGGAAGTAGTTTACGATGTATATCAAATCCCATTCACATGTAGCAATTGCGAAGCATTATCTGGTTTGATACTGTATAACTGTCTCCGCTAAAGAATATACTGTACAGGGTGCAACATGTGGAAGTGAAAATATTTCTAGAGGTGGAACAAAACTTTCAGAAATAGTCTATGGTATTCGTACCACATTGTGTTAGTGAACATTGGAGTAAACGAATTGCATTGTCGTGAATAAATCGTACAGTTGAGAAAATTTCAACATGGTCGTGTACTCTTTCCAGAGAATTTCCATAAACTTTGGTCACGGCATTTGTTATTAAATGTGTTGTAGCATGGGAGCCGGTAACGACACCTTGCCGATGTTAATGGTGGTTTTTAAATGCGGCGTCGACCGGGAGATTAGCTACATACTTAGGTTTACAATCGTAACTGTCTATTATCTCCCACGTGTCTTTCATTCTCTTTATACACGAGGTATTATTTCCGCCGTTTATGGTCATTTTTTAGCAGGTTTCACCTCAACTTCGGGATCTCTCCACACAGTGATATTTTTTTATTCAAAGAGACTGCTGTCCAAAGCGGTTGACCCTACTGATCTACTCATTTCTGCCATCTACATCTGCATTTGATCTCGTATGCTTGTGTCACCATTGATTTTATTCTTATCAGATTCTTCTAATCATGTTATCATTAGCAGCCTACATTTTGTCAGTGGCGAGTGATAGAAAAATGTTTTTATAAAATGCTTCTTAACGAAGACAAGGCTAGATCAAGTTTATGAAAATTTATTTTTTATTTTCCCACGACTAGTTTCAACAATTTTCAAGTGATTAATAGTCAAAAACTTTATCTGAAAATAAGAATAGGAAGTATCTACAATATTTAGACGTGTCAAAAAACTGATGTACCTTAAGGTACAACACATAATATTTTTGATTTTATGGTAATGTTATGATAGAATCCATAAATGTGTTTGACCTTAAGCTACAGTAGTGTTTTGACTCACACAAATGTTGTAGATACACGCTATGTGTATTTTCAAATAATGTTTTTCATTATTACTCACGTAAAAATGACAAGTTCGTCGAAACTAGTTTTGTGAAAATAAAATATAAATCTTCTAATTGTAGACTACGAGAACACAAAATGCCAGATTCCTTTCCTTAATGCACTCTGTTATCTCCATTCTTATTGTTCACGTACGCATTATTCCTGAGTCTCTATACTCCTATCTCTACATTCCTTGAAATTTTTCCTCCAATGTCAGGCTTTAGACCATACTGGACCATACTCTAAACATTTAGGCGATTTTGAACAGTGGTGAAACATTTGGATAGTATTTTACTGCGTGGTCATCAGTCTGTAGCTTACAAACTACTTAAACCTAGGTAAACTAACCTAAGGACAAACACACACACCCATGTCCCAGGGAGGACTCGAACCTCCACGGCGAGCAACCGCGCGCTCCGCAGCGAGACGCTTTAGACCGCTACTCCATCGCGGCAGTGTTTTATCCCATTCGTGTTTTCCTAAGTAACTTTAGACAAACGTTGATTGGGTTTATTGAGGCGCTATGCTACGATACGCAAGGCCGTTCCCCGTCGGGGGTTCGAATCCCCCCTCGGGCATGGAAGTTCGTGCCGTCTTTAGCATAAGCTACTTCATAAGTAGTTTGTAAGATTCGGGACTGATGATCCCGTAGTTAACACGTTCGCTGCCGTTCACGCTCTGGTGCGATGATTCTAGGTGCCACTTCACGCTGTGGCGCGTGATCGTATTTTGACAGTGTCTTTTCATAGTTTTGAGCCAGTGAATGTTTTGGTTTTAGTTTTCAGTTTTTTGATATGGTTTTTTATTTGCATTTGTATTTTTGTGAAAACAACAAACGAACACTATAAACAGTACATACAAGGTATTTCATAAAACATATGCTTATTCGTATATCATCAGCAATATAAGTATGAATAATATCAAAACTAAGAAGTATTTTTTATAAACTGGTAACTAATCGAAATAAAATTAAAATAATCAAAAGCTTGCTTGCTTGTTTACATAAGAATGCAATAAATCTATCATGACATCATGAGAAGCGTGTGTGGCTTGTAGGCGGTAATACAAACGCGGAAATCTGGAACCACGTACGTATGCATATCACTTATACTCTTCCATGACTGCCTACCAGAGTATACAGCTTTATTAGACGATGCAAGTTTACAACAACCCACAATATGATGCTAGGTCGCTGCACGCGCCACAGCGTGAGCGGCACCTGACCCAAGTAACGTTTACACGCACCAGAGCGTGAACGGCAGCGAAGGTGTTAAGTCCCATAAGCTCTATAAACATTTGAACATTTTGGTTGGGTTTCTCCATGTGGCCAAAAAGGGACATACCTGTAATGTAATGTAACTCCGAGCGTAATCATTCGCCGCTAATCGAATTTCTTCTTTAACATCGCCCCTGGAACGCTGTCCTCATCCTAAATCTGGGATGTACGGCGAATTAGAGGCGTTGCGAAAGTTAACGAAGTTGTCGATTTTGCAATGCTTGTGGCGCCGAAAGCGAGCTTGAGACGAGTGGCAGTCCAGGCTGGCCTCACGTACGATCGCATAGCCAAGGCCGCAGCGTGCGGCGAAAGCGCCACCGCAGCCGCATTCACTTGCCTCGCTCCTACAACTTGTTCTCATTACATCGACAACTTAGTTTCCGAGAAATGCTTCACTCCCGTCTTCTGGAGCACTGGGTTCTTGTTGTTGTTGTAGTTGTTGTTATTGTTGTTGGGTATTTAAAGGGGATTAAACTGCTGGGTTATCAGTTCCCGGAGCACTGGGTAGCAGGAGAGTCTTTACCTATGTTTCATATCTGTAACGACGCAAGCAGTATTATGTGAACAAGGCAAGGATATTCGAGTCGTAGCAAGAATTTAGGTTCCTATATTATCTACTGAGATCACAGCACGTTATTGCCGATGGTAAATTGTTGTTTCATATACATCATTACAATCTTCCTGCCGCGGTGGAGTAGCCGAGCGGTCCAAAGCGTCTCGCTGCGGAGCGCGCGGTTGCTCGCCGTGGAGGTTCGAGTCAAATGTTCAAATGTTTGTATAGTCTATGGGACTTAACTACGGGGTCATCAGTCCCTAAACTTACAAACTACTTATCAACTACTTACGAACTTGGACGGCACAAATATCCATGCCCGTGGGGGGATTCGAACCCCCGACCGTAGTGGCCGTGCAGACCGTGACTGGAGCGCCTTAGTCTCCCCGGCCACCGCGGCCGGCAGGTTCGAGTCCTCCCTGGGGCATGGGTGTGTGTGTTTGTCCTTAGGTTAGTTTACCTAGGTTTAAGTAGTTTGTAAGCTACGGACTGATGACCACGCTGTTTGGTCCGATAGATTTACAAACATTTGAACAAAAAATGTTTGTATAGTATATGGGACTTAACTACGGTGTCATCAGTCCCTAAGCTTACAAACTACTTATGAACTACTTACGAAGTGGGACGGCACAGATATCCACGCCCGAGGGGGGATTCGAACCCCCGACCGTAGTGGCCGTGCAGACCATGACTGGAGCGCCTTAGTCCCCTCGGCCACCGCGGCCGGCTCATTTGAACATTTACAATCTTCCTTTTTTATTCCTACCCTGTCTATTTTTAAAGTTTTTATTGATTGAACATCTGAAGTAATGCAAGTCTTTTACTTTTAGTAAAATAACTTTCGCGGATTTTCAAAATTCTGTACATATAAAAAAAAGCTATTGTAGTATGTTAACTTTTCGGAATATTGTTGAAAACAGCTTATTACCAACCTAGCCTGCATCCCTGGTATGGTAACAGATATCCTCATCGCCAATTAATCTCGTATTCTCCTGAACTAAACACTTCGCTGCTTGTTTTGTGTCCCAACTTCGTCGCCGCTTTTGTGTCCCAGCCTCGTCGTAGGTGTCGGTGGCCGAGTGGAATGAGACCGACACGCTGGTGCAGGTACGGAGGGGAGCAGCCAGAAACTATAAACACTCGAGTAAATTAGAAAGAGATATATTGCACAGAATGTAACAATACTTAACTTTTACATAGTACTGCAGAATGTTGATACATAGTTGTTAGAGGCCTGCCTAGTGCCTGTACGATAGCAAAGTCTTCAATGGTGCCTATCTGATTACAAGGTCCTAACTCGTTGCTATCTCAGTCCGAAGTGCGAAGTCGAAGTGGCCCATGTCCTTCAGTGGTGGCCACGAGCGGCGTTGTCGCAGAGGGCGCTCGTGGCCGTCGTCGTGAGAACGCCGCGCCGTGCGTGCATGACGGCGCGCGGCGAAAGTAGGTGGCGCGCACCTTGTACTTGTGCGACACCACACCCCTCCCCCCCAAACCGCCGCGCCGTCGTGGCGTAGGGCTGAGGGCCACGGCGACGGCACTGGGAGGAGGGCCTGGGCGGGGGCGTTACTGGTGGGACGGGCGTCGTAGCTGAGGCCGGGATAGAGACGCCGTCCGCGCCCCGGCATCCGCCTTGAGATCCTCCAGGGAACCCGCCGAAACCTGGGGAAGGGCGCCCGCCCCCGCCCAGAGGGAGCAGGTCATCTTCTTCTGAGGTGCGTGGCCCAAGCTGGGGGGGCCCGCACGGTCCCGGAGTCCCTCTCGGCGACGCTGTCATCTGCGGCGGCGACAGCGGCGGCGACGACTGCATCGGAGGTGCGTCGACCTCCATGGGGACGATCTCGTAGTCCGGGGACGAACGATGTGGCTGTGCTCCCTGGCGGTGAACTGGGTCTGGAATCAAGAAACCGGAGACAGGATCGCGCGGTCTGTGCAGGCGCAATTGGTTTGCGTGGCGCCGCAGCTCCGACCCTGTGGAAGAACGTACAACAAACATATTGCGCCCGAGCACGCGCTGAATGGTGCCCGGTAACCATTTCTTCTTGTTGCCAGCAAACACCCTGTACAGCACCGGCGTAGAAACCTGAAAACGCGTAGCGCCATACGAACCGACTCGGTGTGTGGGAGGCTGCAGCAGGTGAAGGAGAGTGCGGTGACGGCGGCCGTGTAGCAGCTCGGCAGGAGACGGGCCGTCACGTGGCATGCACCGATACGTAGACAGGAAAATTTGAAGAGCTTGCTGCCTGGAGTGCTGACCTTTCATCTTCTCCATGTGAGACTTGAATGTTGGAACGAAACGTTCTGCTTCACCATTGGACTGAGGGTGAAAAGGTGCGGTGGTGATATGCTGAATGCCATTCACGCGACAAAACTGTTGAAATTCCGCACTAACAAACTGAGGTCCATTGTCACTGACGATAGTTTCAGGCAAACCTTCGATGCAAAACACTGATGTTAAGGCACTGATTGTACTAGACGCCGTCGTTGAGTTCATGGCAATCACAAAAGGAAACTTGCTGAAAGCGTCTACAACAATTAACCAGCGCGTATTCCAGAAAGGTCCGGCAAAGTCAATATGTAAACGTTGCCATGGTCCCTTGGGGCGTGGCCAGTCTGAGAAACGTTGCGGTGGAGCCGCCTGATGCTCCGCACAAACAGTACACTGTGACGTCATGTCCTCTATCTGAGCGTCCATACCAACCCAGGTACAATGACGTCTGGCCAGTTGCTTTGTCCTAACAATGCCCCAATGTCCTTGATGCAGGAGGCGTAACACTTCACGTTGCAGGGAACGAGGAACAATCACTCTTGCTTGGTCGTTGTCGGTATGCAACAACAGTACACCCTGACTTAAAGATAATGCATGACGTTGTGCAAAATAACGTCGAACCAGAGGCCGATCAATGTCTTTGGCTCTGGCAGGCCAACCTGAGCGAACAAAACGTGCTACCACACTTAAGTCTGCATCCGCAGCTGTTTCCTGTGCAACCCGACGAGAGTTTAAAGGAAAGTCTGCGACAGCGGAAGCATCTCTGGAGTCTATCTGACAACATGCCATTTCTGAAGAATCAAATGATACATCCTGGCCAACCGGAAGTCGGGAAAGTGTGTCCGCGTTGGCGTGTTTAGTGGTAGGTCGGTACAAAATCTCATACTGATAATTTGACAATATCAAGGACCATCTCTGAAGCTTTTGTGCCGTACGTGGCGGAATCGGCTTTGTGGGTGAGAACAACGACGTGAGAGGCTTGTGGTCTGTCAACAAATAGAATTTTCTGCCATAGAGATAATGATGAAACTTTGTGACGCCGTAAATGATTGCTAAGGCCTCCTTTTCTATCTGACTGTAATTCTGTTGCGTCGGCGTCAGTAGCTTGGATGCAAAGGCAATAGGACGATCGTGACATCCAATACGATATGACAGAACTACACCCACACCGTACGACGAGGCGTCAACTGCTAGCACTACAGGCTTCTGTGGGTCAAAGGGAATCAAACATGTATCACTGAGTAGTGCAGACTTTAATTTGTCAAAGGCAACCTGACAATCTTTGGACCATACAAAAGGAACATTCTTCCTACGTAAGTGATGCAATGGAGCTGCAATCTGAGAGGCATTGGGAATAAATCTGAAATAAAAGTTAAGCTTTCCTATTACTGCTTGCAATTCATGCACATTCTTAGGAGGAGGCAAGTCTTTGATTGCTCGAAGATGTGACTAAAGGATGGATTCCTTGGGCATTAATCACATGGCCTAGGTACTCTATTTCAGTTTGAAAAAACGAACACTTTGCTTTATTGCAACGTAGACCTGCTGCAGTCAACACTTTGAAAAGGCACTCCAGGTTTGCTAAATGTTCTTCAACTGTACGTCCGGATACCACAATATCATCTAAATAGTTCGAGCAACACGGTACAGAAACTGTCAGCTGTTCCAAAAAACGTTGAAAAATAGCGGGAGCAGAAGAACTGCCAAAGGGTAGGCGTTGAAATTGAAAAAGGCCCATGTGAGTATTAATGACGAAAAATTTTTTTGACTCGCCATCAAGTGGAATTTGTAAGTATGCCTCTGCTAAATCAATCTTGGAAAAGAAGCGAGACTGTCCTAATTTGTCCATCAGTTCCTCAGGTCTGGGCAGGGGGTAAGTGTCTACAATTGTTTGACTGTTGACAGTTGATTTGAAGTCCGCACAGAGACGAAGTTTTCCTGACGGCTTGGGTATAATTACTATAGGCGAGGCCCACTGACTCGCAGAAACAGGAGAAATCACCCCACTATCTTGCCAACGTTTAAGTTCTTCGGCAACTGTATCACGCAATGCGATAGGCACTGGTCTAGCTTTACGAAATTTTGGAACTGCAGATTCTTTTAAAGTTACATGTGCCACGAAGTCTTTTGCACAACCTAGTTCCGGCGAAAACAGGTCACTATATTTGTCACACAATGCACTGATTTTATCCTGAGGCACTATTGACGAAATTTGAAGCACATCTCTTTGAATCGATAAACCAAACAAGTCAAAAGCATCTAGTCCAAAAATGTTCTGTGTCGATTTGGCCTGAAGAACAACAAAAGCAACTGTTTTCGTTACACCTTGAAAAGAGGCGGGCAGGCTACACGTTCCTAGCACGGGAATATTTTGACCTGTATAAGCTGTTAACACTTGTTGACACAGCGATAATTTTGGCGAACCCAGAAGTTCATAAGTATCTTTATTAATTAAGGTAACAGCGGAACCAGTGTCGAGCTGAAATTGCACAGTCTTATTGTCAATGGAAAGATTCACAAAAAGTTTTTGCTTTCGGCGCTCGACAGGTGCGCGAATGTGGGCAACGTCTGCTACGGTTTGTTGTCTGCGCTTGCGCGGGTTGCGTGCGGTAGGAAGCGGCGCATACTCGGCACACAGCGGATTAACCACACTGTCACTAGCTGACACTACCGCCGGATCGGCGTCCGCGCAATGCGAGGCTACTGCACTAAAATTACTTTGAGTAGCTACACCAATTCTACTGTCACTAGCTACACAGTACTGGGCACTATTACAGTTAGTAGTTGCAGAAGGCACTATTTTCACTACAGGAATGCACTGTTCATAGTCATTTTGCTTGTCCCGAACCCTTTTCCGTTGCACTGTTTTACGCGCTCGTCGGCGCTTGCTACGTGGTGCACTATATAGATTTGCCATAGGCGCAGAACTACTTTCTTGCAATTGAGATCCAAGGAAAGCAGTGTTCAATTCCACAGCCCGTATAACATTTACAGAATGAACTGTTCTCGCACTTTGCGAAGCACTGTTTCTAACGTTACTGTTCGTTGAGTTTTTAATTTGCATACACACAGACTGTACATGTCCTGATTTGCCACATTGATAACAGGTTGCGTTGCGACTAGGGCAATGAGCACGCTTGTGGCGAGACACACACTGGGGGCAAGATTTACGTACATTTTTCTGAAATGAGCGTTGGCGCCCGTTATTCAAATTACTGTTTCTAACACGACGGGGCGACCTTTGTGTCGCACTTTTACACTGGCTACTGTTCACTGTCTGTTCAGCACGGCCTGTAGTATTGTAAGAATCACTAGTGCTACACTGATAACTACGGCTAGGAAAGCGTCCGTTACGGCGCACTGAATTTACACTGTGGCTTTGCATTTCTACATCTGCTAAGTCAAATGTATCATGCGCTTCAATAAGCTGCAGTACACTGTCTAATGAGGGGTCAGACTGTTTTAGAATTGCTGCTCTAATTCTGGGGTCCTGAATGTTCTGCGTAATCGCATCCCTCAACATCACGTCACTATACGAAAGTCCACAAGAGCAAGTAAATTTACATTGGCGGGTTAAGCCCTTCAATTCCGTAATCCACTCTTGGTGTGACTGCTGCGGTAATTTTTTAAATCTGAAAAATCGGTATCGTGCAGCGGCTACAAGAACTTTTCTCTCATAATGAGCATTCAGTGCATCTACAATTTGTTCAAAGTCTACATCACGAGGAGATGCATGCGGGAATAGTTTTTGCAGTAACACCAAAGTTTTGGGGCCCACCACAGATAATAGCAGATGCTTCACTTTCTGACCTGTAATTTGATGAGCCGCGACGAGTTCTTGAAACTGTGCGAAGTAGTCACTCCATTCTTCCTCACGTTCGTTGTATTGGCGGAACGTCGGAAGCGGTGCGGCGGCAGGTGTGGGCTGCTGATGCGACGGCTGTTGTTGAGTTGTCAAGTGCGCCACTGCGTTGAGAAGTTGTGAGATTTGCGCCGTCTGTAACTGAATAATTTCCATTAAATTTGGGTTCGGGGTAGTGGCCATGCTGACCGATTAGGCGCCGCGTATACAAGTAAATTAGTACAAAATACAAATGCAAGATAAATGAGGACGCTCTGCAACAAAAAAGTCCACAAAATACGTAACAGAATATGTTCCCCCAAAAATCTTATAATAAGGGTGGGTGGGCGGGAGCAATTTCTGCGTGCTCCGACTGCTGCTGTCTGGCTGCTGCAAGCGGGCTGGTCCAAGGTTCGTCTATCACTCCTCGTCGCCACTTTTGTGTCCCAACTTCGTCGCCGCTTTTGTGTCCCAGCCTCGTCGTAGGTGTCGGTGGCCGAGTGGAATGAGACCGACACGCTGGTGCAGGTACGGAGGGGAGCAGCCAGAAACTATAAACACTCGAGTAAATTAGAAAGAGATATATTGCACAGAATGTAACAATACTTAACTTTTACATAGTACTGCAGAATGTTGATACATAGTTGTTAGAGGCCTGCCTAGTGCCTGTACGATAGCAAAGTCTTCAATGGTGCCTATCTGATTACAAGGTCCTAACTCGTTGCTATCTCAGTCCGAAGTGCGAAGTCGAAGTGGCCCATGTCCTTCAGTGGTGGCCACGAGCGGCGTTGTCGCAGAGGGCGCTCGTGGCCGTCGTCGTGAGAACGCCGCGCCGTGCGTGCATGACGGCGCGCGGCGAAAGTAGGTGGCGCGCACCTTGTACTTGTGCGACACCACAGCTTGCATACATTGCTTTGAAACATATTATCATTAAATGTTTCATTTAATTTCTTTGTAAAACAAGTCATTACAAGCTTGTCATTTTCCGGCTCTATTCCCCATAAACATTTTCATGATCTCCTAACCTGCTATAGCGTGTAACGGCAACGATCCCATCGCATTTTGCTTATCACATTCTCCTGGTATTTCTCTCAAACGCTAAAAGTAGATAACTCTCTACACGGCAATTTACGAAGGAAAACGTAAAACATTAATTTGTTCATAAATTTCTATTGATATGAAAAAAATCGTCGTTGGTATAGACAGATTCCTTCCATAAGAAACGCCTACCAAGTATTTTATTATTATTTTTTATTTATTTATTTGTTAAATAATTTCACGTTGTCCTTGCGCCAGGCAAACTGTGCAGCTATTCAATAGAAAAAGTAAAAATTTTAATAGTGCTGTTTCCTTCACAATCCACCAATGAAGGCACCAGCACATTTGCAGATAATAAACTGTGAGGGAAGACCTAGTCAGAAAAACGTATAAAAACGGAACCAGTAAAACAAAAGAATAAAGGACCCACTGATAAAGCTGCAGTTGCAATGAAACTTGGTTGGGGTGAAAATATAAAACAAGGTGTTTGCTCAAGGCAGACACAATAAAAACGCTCTATTTGTTAAGCAAACAAGGATCACAACAGCTTTAACATCAAAACGAGTAGAAAAAATGCATACAAAAGTATGGAGTGTCTTAACGCACCTCTAGTTTCACTCCTAGTCCAATCACGAAATTACAGCATATGTGACAAGCTGATCAATTTCTTTATTCATTGTAAGAAACTATCAAACACATAGCTAATCACATAGTCGTCAATGATCAGTGGAAGGAAAGAAGGAAGGAAGGCAGGTTAAGGGTAATGCCCCCTCCTAGAGGTCATCAGAAGCAAAGTACAAACTAGAACTGGGGAAAGATGGAATCTTTCAAACTTCTCAAAGGCAGCATCTCAGAATTTAACACGGAATCCTTAAGTCCGTATTGGCGAGTGGAAATTGAAATTACTATTTCCGAATGCGAGTTCATTATTTTGTCATTGCATCGCCTCTCCCGGTAAATGACGGTTTGCTTCACTGCAACATCTCGCATGGCTGCCATAGCGAGGTTATAGCAGAGGCAATGTGTCACAACTTTCTTCTGACTTTCATGTAGTCTGCTGATTTTGATGAGTGTTTCGACAGTGTGCTGTTGTATTTGTGCGATCGCGGATGAAGCTGGAATAAAACGGCGTTAACGAAACCTGGTATACAGATACCCATGGAATGACAATTTGATATCTTTTGCACCAAAGCTACAAAGCGCGACATATTAGAAACTTTTCATACAGATAGCGTTACTGTTGCGACCATCGTCAACGGAGATGAGCTGTGTGGCCTCTTCATGACGCAAAGACCACCGTCACAGTGTAATTTCAAGACACAATGCGAGGAAGTTTCAAATTTGAGTCAGCATATTGTAATGTGAGTAATTTGAATTGACACGAAGACGAAGATTAGAATTTAACGTCCCTTCAACATACTCATTAGAAACAAAGCACAAGTTGGATATTTTTATTTATTTATTTTAAGGATGAGGAAGGAAATCGGCCCTGCCCTTTCAAGGAAATCATCCCGGCATTTGATTGGAGGGATTTGGGGAAATCACAGAAAGTCCGAAACTGGATGGCAGAAGGCGGGTCTCAACCGCCATTCTCACAATTGCGGGTCCAGTATGGTAATCACTGCGCCACACCACTGGGTCCTTGACCGTGACGTCAGAGCTTCTAGGTCACTTGTCAACGAAACTCCAATGATGAATTTTATTCAGCCGCGACGGTTCAAAACGTCTATCCGTGGTACTTCGCTGCATTAACGTGCGCCATTGACCTTAAGGTGGGACGTTGATGTAAAACACACATTATTTCAAAAATGCACCTAACTTTTTTCCTTATGTCACTTCTTCAGAAGGCACCACATTGGTACTCTGGGTCGTCTTTCCCTAGAAGTCTTCTCTTCTGGTTTCTTGTTGTCTTTCTTCCTTTCTTTAACAGGTCTTTAACTGACTTTTCAGCTGCAGAGACGCGCTGTAAATCTATTTTTCTCAGGATGTCTTGAGTAAAATTTCCTATCTTGAAGCCCATTCTTTCTAATACCATCATCCTCCCGACGTTTCCATCATTAAATACAAGAACAGCATCATAAGTTGCAAATGTGGTTTTAGGGCATCGTTTCCATATGAGTGAATTTAGAGACTCATTTGGATTCTGGGCTTTGCCATGAACACACTTTTTGAGAAGTGCAGGATCGGCCAGAAACTGATATTCATCATTGTAGTATGCACCATTCACCTCACTATTTTTTCGCTTGGAGTTGACAGGAGACGAGTTCACATTTTCAGCACATGTTTTTACTTCGGACATAGCCTCATTGCTGGTTTGTCGTTGTTTCTCACGTCTTTTATTCACTAACTTATTCAAACGCAGTTTACCCAGTTTTTTATACACTCTTTGTGATCGTGACGTAACTGACTGAAGAAAGAATCGAACACTTGTATAAATCTCCGTCAGTATCACAAGGCAAAAAAAGAATTGCTTCGTCTTAAACGATGGAGCTAGTTTGTTATTCTCTATAAGATACGGAACAGAGTCAAATATGATCTATAAAACCAAAGAGTATGTATCACGGCCTTCTAGAATGTGTCCCGCTAATGTTTGGTTGAAAGTAATAGAAAGAATCTCTGTTCACTGAGCTGGTATTGAGATGCTGCTTCAAAACGTGGGCGTGGCAGGGAGGTCGTGTCACACTTTTAATTAATTTTCAGGCACTTCGGATGCCATTTAAACATTGAAACTTTGAGAAGTTTTTGTCCATGAATTGTACTAACAAAAAATAAGTCGAAAATTGACATTTTTGGTCAATTTCATCAACGTCCCCCCTTAACTACAGAGGCGGACACCCAGATCTATAGTGTTGTAACCACTTGCTTAAGTGCCGGTTTGAGTACCTTTGGCACGGATGAATGCAGTGACGCGTTTTGACAATGAAGTAGTGAGGACTATTTAGATTTCTGAGGGTTTTGGCACCACATCTGCACACACAACTCACCTCAATCCCATAAATTTCGGGGAGATAGGCCATGAGCTCCGACGCTACGTTCAGTTCACACCCCAGATGTGTTCGATCCGGTTTATATTTGGCCAGTTGGGGAGCAACCACATTAATTGCAGCTAGCTACAGTATTCCTCGAATCTCTTCATGACTCGCCTGACCTTGCCGAAAATTGTCACTGCCGTTGGGAAACATGATCGTCATGAAGGGATGTGTGTGGTCTGCAACAAGTGTACGATCCCGGTGGGCCTTCATGGGCCAACGGATGCCCAAGTCAGTTTCCCCAGAGCATATTTGAGCCGCCGCCAGTTTGCCTCCGTCCCGCAGTACAGGCGTCAAGCAGCTGTTTCCCTGTAAGACGACGGATTCGAACACACTCGTGGACATGACCGAGAAGGCATCACGATTCATCAGACGTGCAGCGCTGTACCACTGCGGCAGCGTCTAGTGACGATGGTCATGTGCCCATTCCAGTCGTATTTCCAGATGTCGCGCTGTTAACATTGCTAAATGTGTGGGTCGTCGGCTGCGAAGACCCATAGGAGTGTTAGGTGTTCAGACACACTTGTACTCTGCCCAGCATTAAAGTCTGAGCTACGACGTCCGACATCTGTAATGAGGGGTGGCCGCCCAACTCCTCGACGTTCAGACGTGGTTTCACCTTGCTGTCGCAACTTATTTAGGACTCTCATCACAGTATTCCTTGAACAGCCGACAAGTCGAGCAGTTTGCTAAATGCTCGTGCCGAGCCTCGGGGCCATCACAGTCCGCCCCCATAATACTTAATAGACCAAATGTTCAAATGTCTGTAAACCTATTGGACCAGACTGTTCTGGTCATCAGTCCACAGACTTACAAACTACTTAAACTAACTTACACTAAGCACAACACACGCACCCATGCACGAGGGAGGACTCGAACCTCCGGCGGAGCGGCCACCCACACTGTAGCATGATGTCTTTGATTCCGCGCGGGAGTAGCCGAGCGGTCTGGAGCGCCACGTTGCCTCCCGCGTCGGAGGTTCGAATCCTCCCTCGGTCATAGATGTTTGTGTTATCTTTGGTATAAGGTAGTTCATAAATAGTTTGTAAGTTTAGGGGCTGATGACCCCGCAGTTAAGTCCCATAAGCTTTACAAACATTTGAACATTTCGATGCCTTAGATCACGCGGCAACACCCGTGCGGCACAGACAGATCATGTGCCTTCTCCATTCTAAGCAGAAACAGTATGCTCACTCATACGACATATGTATGATCAGCAATCATTTGTCAGGTGACGCTGCCATCGCTTGACGGCGTTATATCGACATTAGGTTCTGCTCATAATGTTCTGGCTGATAAGTGTGTAGCTCGTGGATAGTCTTATTCTGTAACAAAATTCAGACGTAGATCGTAATAGGCGTATCCCTCATTTTGTATAGACCTTTGCTTTATAGAGCCAACATTATCGCAAATTACCATGTATTTATAAGTTCTTGAAGTGAAAGATGTTACATTACAGTTGATTTTACGGTTATTACCTGGAACGGCAGGAAGATTAAAGTTAATGCTTCGTCGACACCGAGGTCAATACATAAGGATCGCCAATGTAGTTTCAGACGGATGAAAGAGGGAATCTAAATTGAAAACATCGTAAACATCCGTGGTTTTTAGCTGATGCAATTTGTGAAAAGCATGGAAAATCGAAATAGTGATGGCCACATAGTGATTTGAATGTTACCCGTCTGAAACGTCTGAATACGAACAGATTTACATGGGAACTGTTCAATACTAGAAGCATGGAAACTTATCTGTATCGAAAATGTTACCAAAACGGTTCAGTAACATGTAAAGAGCAATCGTAAACAGAATATTTCATTTGCGTTGCGGCTTATCGACACAGAGCTTTGATTCTTATGAGGAACTATATGCCAATTATAAGAAATCGGGCGATAATGCTTCTAGAAAGTAAAGGGCGTTGTCACAAACAGAAAATCAAATCATGCAGTTTGTAGTAAAAGATTATTTATTCCATTTTCCCCAGTGAAGTGTAAATCAGTGACTTCTTCTGGCACAGAGGTCGCTTCGTTTATGTGCAGTTATACATGTTCTATAGATACAGAAACACTGGTGTAAATCAAACTAAATTAAACTGCAACGATGGGGCCCAGCATCAGACAATTACTATAACAAAGCGCAAATTCCTGTGTTCTCATCAAAGAACGACCAGGCCACTGACTGATATTACTAACGACGTAGTTCAATCAGAAGGAGCATTGTCATAATGAAAAATATTATTTTTGTAGTGTTTAGTAACGGAACTCCCAAAGGGCTCACAATTCTTTCATGAGTACGTCCGTGGCGAGCACGGAGCCCCGAGCTTATGCAGTCTGTCTCCCTTCTTTCCTATATGGACTGCATTTCCTTTCCCTTTTCCTCCTTTCCTATCTCCACTTCTTCCCCTCCCCACTGGGGGACTGAAGACCTTGGCAGTTTGGTTCCTCTGTCCCCAACAATCCATTGATCCATCCTCAGTAACATAAAGCCAAACAGCTTACATTCAAATTTCTTGGAGTGAATACTGATTGAAAGCGTTGGATGATTAACTTGCACAAACGGAGTGGCGTTGTCTACATCTTCAGAGTATCTTCCACTATCACTGACACAAATGCAGTGCTTATAATCTTGGCTTACATTAATCTATGTTATTTATTTAAGGAAATCTTGGGTAACTTTGTACCTCCCAAACGATATGTTGATATACAGCAAGTATTCAAGACCAGAACATTAGGACGATATATATATATATATAGTAAGTTCGCTAACTATGTATACGCCGCTGTTCATTCTCCTAGGACTTCCAATCCTCCCACCCAAAAACATTTATTTCTCCGTCTGATTTGTAATTAATGAAAATGTCAAAAATAAATCGAACTGCAGATATCACTCAGTAAATAAGGAACTCAAATACTATTTTCACGCGTCTAATGCCTTCGGAACTATAGGTCTGAAAGGTATGTAATATCCTGCTGGATTTATTTTCAATACTGCTTCGCGAAAACTAAACACTTTCAACCTACATTGAAACACAGCTACCTGTTTAGCCTGTACAAGAGTTCCTAACAATACTTCAATCAAGATACCTGTAAAGTGAGAAAAGTTGCTATTGACGCTAAAAAATCGCACTGACGTGTTTTACGGCCCAATTTAGATTTGTAGTTTTATAAGTTTTTGCAAACATTTTAGACCAAAATAATAATGTAAACAATAAAAAATAAATTAATAAGAGTGTCTGAAGCCCTTTTAGGAAAAAAAATTAGGTAGTGGCGGGTTTTGAACCACTGACCTTTAGCGTCACTGTCCAACACATTGCCCACTACGCTACGGCCAACACTTTAAAATTGCGTTCTTAAATTTTATACTGTTCATGGCCGTTGTTAACTGATGCTAATATGACACTAGATTATCATGTATCGTACGAAGAACGACGTGTTTTTGTTAATTTTTCAGTGCGCCATTGCTTTGAAACGAAAACGTGTATGTTACAATAAGAAAATCATCAAATACGCAACGCAAGATGGCTTATGCCAGAGAGATTTCTGGGCGATGAATGTCACGTGACATCTGCGAACGGCTGGCTTTCGTTAATTCAGTGGAGGGTGTCAAAACTCCGTTGTTTTTGCAAATATCTCTCAAACGATACGAGACATGAAAAAAATATAAGGGAACAAAGCTGTAGAGAATTTTCTCCTCTACAAATTCGGTTATTCAATTTATTGTCAGATGAACGGTTTATATGCAATTAAAATTACATTACAATCAGCCTTTTTTGGTATTACTAACGTATTTCTTGTCAGAAATATTTGAAAGGGCGAGGTTCTGGTCTCTGGTAGCCAACAATTATGTCTGTAAAATTTGGTGCCGATCGGTTGAACGGTTCGACCTAAAAAGTGGGAACACGTTACAGCCAGACAGACATCGTCAAATCGCCGTTATTTGTGCAAATATCTCTGAAACGATGCAAGATATGAAAAAAACATAATAGAGCGAAGTTGTAGAGAATTTTCCCCTCTACCAATTAGGTTATTCAAGTTTCGTGTCAGATAAACGGTTCGTTTGCAATTACAATTATATTACAAACGGCTTTTTTGGCGTTACTACCGTATTTTTTGTCCGAAAAATTTGAAAAATGGAGGTTCTGGTCTCTGTTGGCCTACAATTATATCTGTAAAATTTGGTGTTGATCGGTTGAACGGTTAGTCTTAAAAATGGGGAACACGTTACGGACAGACGGACAGACAGACATACATCCCAAAATCGCCGTTATTTTTGCAAATATCTCTGAAACGACACGAGATATGAAAAAAACATAAGAGAGCAAAATTGTAGAGAATTTTCTCCTCTACAAATTCGGTTACTCAATTTTCGTTAATGGTTAAGTCGTTATTTTTATTTAAATTTCGAGCTGTCAAAAAACGATCGCAAAGGCCCACTTTTAGTGTTACTACCGTAACCTAAAGTGGGCCAAAACGGAAAGTTGGAGGTCATACACATGAGTAATAAAACAAATCACTCAAATTTCGATTACACGATAAATCGCACGAGTCTCTAGGCTCTCAATTACACTAAATTCCTAGAAATTACAATTACGGAAAACTGTAATGGAAAGACCATTGTCGGGAAGACGAATGAATCACTGCGCCTTATTGGCAGAACACTTACAAGATGTGGCAGATGAACCAGAGAGACTACCAACACTACACTTGCCCTTCCTTTGCTAGAGTAATGATGGTGGAAATCCTTGAAAAAAAAATCGCGCTGTCGTGTTTTACAACACACTTTACGTTGTCTTTTATGATTTTTCGTAATATTTCAGACAAAATATTATAAAAATATATGTAATATATTTAAATAATAATAAAACATGTATCTTTTCTATATATTTAATTTTACTTTATTCATTATTTTTATTATTTTTTGTGTGAAATATTTGCAAAAGTGGACCTAAAACAGGCTAGTATGATTTTTATTTCTACAATTTATTTTACTTTCCGGCCTTTCTTGAAGACCTTTCCGAAGAAATACAATCATTATGTCACAAAATATATATTTGAGGGGCGCGTTCGGAAACAATGAAACCAATCCGCAATAATCATGAATCATGGTCATTAATTATGATTCATGATTTTTAATACATATTTTATTTCTATATAAAATGGTGTTTTGCTGCGATATATTCATTCCTAGATGGAATATCAACCTAAAACCACCCTTCGAACTTCAATGAAATGACTCACAGCAAAAGAATTGGACGGGAGGGCCGTATGAAAACTTACATCGCTATACGTTTGCAACAAACTTTCAAAGGATGGAAAAAATTTTCAAACCAAAGGTATTCGATATTAAATTGTGAACAACTTTTACTTGAAAATTTTTCAATACGAAGCATAATATCCGAAATAGAGCATTGTGCCGTACTCGAGCTACGTCTAGATATGCCGTCAAAAGGGAGGTTCTGGTCGCTGGCGCTAACAAATACGTCTGTAAAATTTGGTGTTGATCAGTTGAACGGAGCGGCCTGAAAGGTGGGAACACGTTACAGGCAGACACACAGACAGTGTCAGGTCGCCGTTAATTTTGCAAAAATATTTGAAACGGTGAGAGATAAGGAAAAAACATAAGGGATCGAAGTTGAACAGACGTTTCTCCTCTGCAAATCCGTTTATTCAACTTTCGTCTCAGATTAACGGTTAAGGAGTTATAGGCTGTCAAAGGCCATCGAAAACTTTTTGTGTTACAAACCTAAAGTAGGCCAACAGAATTGGTTTTGGACATCAAAAATTCCAACGAAGGTCAGCCCGCTTTGTATTATCGCAATACTGGGTAGAGAGTAATCAAGAAAAATATACGCAAGTTGGGATGCCAATCATTACAAGAAAAGCATTTTTCGTTGCCGCGAAATCTGTTTACGATATTTCAATCACCAAACTTCCGAATGTGAAAATATTTTGTTCCCCCCCACATACACGGGAAGAAATGATTATCATAAAAAAATAACAGTAACTAGAGGAACCGTGCGAATACTTCGCACCGTTAGTGGAATGACAAAAAAGTTGGGAAAAAATGGAAGTTAAATGCTCACGCATAGCTTTTTTCAGAATCAATCAATGCAGGTGTTTAAAGGCGCAAATGAAAAAGCTTGATCCTCTGAGTGTTGTTAGGCCAAAAAAAACTTTGTACCTTAATTAGAACCGAAGACATCGTAAAACAACGCGATTTAAATATTCAATGCAAGGACAGAAGGATACCGCGTTTGAGTAAAAATAAAGGATGAAGAAACTTAAGTAAATTCTGACACTTGATGATAAATCTGTGAATAAATACCTTTCATTTAAAGCAAAAATGAAGGAAATCGGTCGGATAGAACGGCCTGACCGATCGACTTTAGCTTCCAGCAAGGAAATCCCCGTAAGAAATATACAGAAGGAAATCGCGTATGAGTATAGAAAAAGGAAGGAGAGAGTTATGTAAATTCTGATACTTGATGACAAACCTGTGGATGAATACATTTAGTTTAAAACAAAAATGAAGGAAATCGGTCAAGTAGTTTGGTCTGGCCAATTGACTTTAGTTTTCGTAGATTCTTTTAATATATAAGATTATAGCACGCTATTCGAGAGTGGAACAGTGGAGAAGTAGTCTGAAAATCGATGGATGAACCATCAGCAAGCTTCGTAAGTGTGAATTGTATAGTAGTCACGCAGAAGTAACATTTTTTCCCTTACTGAATTATGCATATGAATTTACTTTAGTGGATTTTTGTTTTCAATGATATTTTATTCCTTTAATTTTTTTTTTTAAATTAGCAACATGTAAACTGTATAAGTAAAACGTATTTCACCGGCGTTTGACTCAGACACTAGAAAGGAAATGAATAAAATTGATACTCGAACATTATGAACCCATAGTACTAAAAGGGGTTTTTGGTTCCACTCTGTCAACCCACGTCATCTGACAGTTGATAGTGTAAATTTTAAGCATGGGAATAGTACTTAACAATCGATGTAGCTCATTAAGTAGATGATATTTTATCTGCAGCCACTGTTTTATGGAAGTTTTTCCACCAGTACCTTGATGTGACAGTAAGGCTGCCTCGGCTGCTTCCGTGCTGAAGTGTTAAATAAACCACACTTGATAAACAAAAACTACATGAACCACAGGCATTGCCGAGGTGGTGTGGCTTGCGTGCCTCAACGATGCAGATAGCCGTACCGTAGGTGCAACCACAGCGGAGGGGTATCTGTGGAGAGGCCAGACAAACGTGTGGTTCCTGAAGAGGGGCAGCAGCCTTTTCAGTAGTTATAGGGGCAACAGTCTGGATGATTGACTGAGCTGGCCTTGTAACATCAGCTAATGTGGCTTTGCCACACAGCTACTGCGAACGGCTGAAAGCAAACTACAGCCGTTACTTTCCCCGGGCGGGGACTACTCAGGAGTATGTTGTTATCAGGAAAGACAATACTGGCATTCTACGGATCGGAACGTGGAATGTTAGATCCCTTAATCGGGTAGGAAAATTAAAAAAAATTAAAAAGGGAAATGGATAGGTTGAAGTTTGATATAGTTGGGATTTGTGAAGTTCGGTCGCAGGATGAACAGGATTTCTGGTCAGGTGAGTACAGGATTATAAATACAAAATCAGTTGGGGGTATCACGGGAGTAGGACTGATAATGACTAAGAAAATAGGAATGCGGGTAAACTACTATGAGCAGCACAGTGATCGCATTATCATTGTCAAGATAGATACAAAGCCAACACCGACAACAGTAGTACAGGTTTATATGCCAACTAGCTCTGCCGATGATGAGGAGATCGAAGAAATATATGAGGAGCTAAAGGAAATTATTCAGACAGTTGAGGGAGAGGAAAACTTAATTGTGATGGGAGGCTGGAATTCGGTAGTAGGAAAAGGAAGAGAAGGAAAAATAGTTGGTGAATATCGACTGGGCAGAAGGAATGAAAGAGGAAGTCGCCTGGTAGAATTTTGCACGGAACATGATTTAATCATAACAAAACACGTGGTTTAAGACTCACAAAAGAAGGTTGTATACGTGGAAGAGACCAGGAGACACTGGAAGGTATCAGATAGATTTTATAATGGTAAGACATAGATTCCAGAACCAGGTTATAAACTGCAGGACATACCCAGGGGCAGATATAGACTCTGACCATAACTTGTTAGTCATGAACTGTAGGCTGAAGCTGAAAAAACTGCAGAAAGGTAGGAAAATAAGGAGATGGGACTTAGATAAATTGAAGGAAAGTGAAGTTCTGGAGAATTTCAGAGGGAGATTTAGGCAACAATTGACAGAAACAGGGGGAAATAAAACAGTAGAAGAGGAATGGGTAGCATTGAGAGATGAAATAGTGGAGGCTGCAGAGGACAAAATAGGTAGAAAGGTAAGACCTACAAAAAATCCTTGGAAATCACTGGAAATACTACATTTAATTGATGAAAGGAGAAAATATAAAAATGCAGTAAATGAAACAGGCAAAATGGAGTACAGACGACTAAAAAATGAGATTGACAGGAAGTGCAAAATGGCTAAGCAGGAGTGGCTAGAAGCCAAATGCAAATCTGTAGAAGAATGTATAAGAAGGGGAAAAGTAGATACCGCCTACAGGAAAATAAAAGAGACATTTGGGGACAAGAGAAGCAACTCTACGAATATCAAGAACTTGGATGGAAAACCAGTTCTCAGCAAAGAAGGGAAAGCTGAAAGGTGGAAAGAGTATATAGAAGGGCTCTACAAAGGAAATGAACTTCGAGACAATATTGTAGGAAGGGAAGAGGATGTAGATGAAGATGAAATAGGAGATACTGTACTGAGAGAAGAATTTGACAGAGCCCTGAAAGACCTAAGTCGAAACAAGGCCCCTGGAGTAGATGATATTCCCTCAGAGCTACTGAAGTCTCTGGGAGAACCAGCCATGACAAGACTATTTGAACTGGTGTGTAGGATGTATGAGACAGGCGAAATACCTTCAGACTTTAAGAAAAATGTAATAATCCCCAATCCAAAGAAATCAGGCGCAGACAGGTGTGAAAATTACAGAACCATCAGATTGATAAGTCATGGTAGCAAAATTTTAACACGAATTATCTACAGGAGAATGGAAAAGGTGGCAGAAGCTGACCTCGGGGAAGATCAGTTTGGATTCAGGAGGAACATAGGAACCCGGGAGGCAATACTCACTTTACGTCTTATCTTAGAAGATAGATTAAGGAAAGGTAAACCTACATTTTTAGCTTTTTTAGATTTGGAGAAAGCATTTGACAATGTTGACTGGAATACACTCTTTCAAATTCTGAAGTCAGCAGGGGTACAGGGAAAGGACAGTTATTTACAACTTGTACAAAAGCCAGACCGCAGTTATTAGACTCGAAGGGCATGAAAGGGAAGCATCAGTTGGGAAGGGAGTAAGGCAGGGTTGTAGCCTTTCTCCAATGTTATTCAATTTGTACATCGAGCAGGTGGTGAAGGAAAGCAAGGAAAAATTTGGAATAGGGATTAAAGTTCAGGGGGAAGAAATAAAAACATTGCGTTTTGCTGATGACATTGTAATTCTGTCAGAGACAGCAAAGGACCTGGAAGAGCAGTTGAATGGAATGGACAGTGTGTTGATGAGAGCGTATAAAATGAACATTAACAAGAGCAAAACAAAGATAATGGAATGCGGTCTTAGAAAATCAGGCGATACTGAAGGAATTAGATTAGGAAACGAAACAATGAAGGTGGTAGATGAGTTTTGTTACTTGGGTAGTAAAATAACATGCGATGTTCGCAGTACAGAGGATATAAAATGCAGAATGGCAATGGGAAGAAAAGATTTTTTGAAAAAGAGAAATTTGCTAACATCGAATATTAATTTAAGGGTAAGGAAGTCTTTTCTGAAGGCATTTGTGTGGAGTGTTGCCTTGTACGGGAGTGAAACATGGACGATAAGCAGTGCGGACAGGAAGAGAATAGAGGGTTTTGAAATATGGTGCTACAGAAGAATGCTGAAGATTAGATGGGTAGATCGCATAAGTAATGAAGAGGTACTGAACAGAATTGGTGAGAAAAGGAATTTTTGGCATACCCTGACTAAAAGAAGGGATCGCTTGGTAGGACACATTCTTAGACATCGGGGAATTGTAAATTTAGCATTGGAGGGAAGTTTGTGGGGTAAAAATCGCAGAGGGAGACCAAGAGACGCGTATAGTAAGCAGATTCAAGTGGATGTGGGTTGCCGTTCTTATTAGGAGATGAAAAGGCTTGCTCAGGATAGAGTAGGGTGGAGAGCTGCATCAAACCAGTCTCCGGACTGAAGACCATAACAACATAACAACATGCCTATTTATGGAAGATAAAATTAATTTTGTTATTTGCGTACGAAATTATGAACGCTACTGACGAGTTTTCTTTCTTTTCTCAGGTACGTAACTGATCATCAAAGAGCTGTTGTAACTGACTCTGCGGTGGTAAGTACACGGCATTTATGACAAAAGTGCATACAGTCGATGCCAACTTTCCTTGACACATTAAATAAGCGCTGTGGTAGTTCCGGAGATGCTCGCACGATGATTTACCGCGTCAGGTAACGACCCGGTAATGCCATTGTTAGTCACGGAGAACACGCATTGCTTCAGCAAGTATTTAAAGAATCTCCAGTTCGCAAGAAAAATTGGAACAGAGCAAAATTTTCAAAAGATAAAATCGCACTGCACTGAATCAAACAGTCAATAATTAATAATTTACATTAAAGAACGATAAAAATCAGTGTTTTATCGAAGTATATGTATGTTAAAACCAATAACTATCCGTAGAACATCCATAGCATTGTGGTTTTTGACGTGAGTTACCAGAGAAATAGTTATCAACAAGGTTCATGGGCTGTGTATAATACAGTTTAGTTGTGCATAACATCGTATACGTTTAAAGTAATATCTTTTTATTTTTTCAAATCTAAAAGCAGACATATGAAAAACACTTAGGTGAAATAAATCATTAGCATGTAACTGAAAGATTAATGTTTTTAACAGCAGCTGGTAAAAAACTTACCTGTACTAGAATAATAGGTAAGTGTGCTAAAGACAGTATTATTTACACAAAACATTAATGAGAATGTAAACCGGTAAACACGTACGGTTAACCTACTTTTACGGGCATCGGGCCATTTTGATTTCCTGTGTCTGTCAGTTTACTATACACACAAAACAGGTACTTTGTTTCCTGGGCGTAGTTTATCACATTACTCATCTATCTGGGAGAAACTGTTTAGCACAGAGGCTTTGAAATAATTGCAGGGCTCTACTATAAGCAATGACGAACAAGAAAATAGGTTTTATAGAACATTTACCTTTCCCATTGGACCCACATCTCCACCTAAAAACAGTAATGTAGCGGAAATAACACAACAAAAAATGATATGAAATTCACCTTTATTAGCCGATTATGCTCTGAGTTTAGAGCAGGCTGAACGATGTTGTTGCAATATTCAAATATGTTACATGAAAAGCCCACAGATTCAACTCTGCCCCTCTGATTGTTGGGCTTGTAGTGAAGTAAATGTCGTTAAAGGACAATTTAATGAAATATCCAGTTTCACTGCTCTATGTTTAATATTTATTGCGAGAAATGTTTCAGCAGTTTGCCATTCTCCATCGCCTCCATGTATATGAGAATTACATATATTAATTGCACATAATATCAAAAATATTAAGTGAGGAAATTACATATGAAAATATATAACATCTGGCATTACTGTTATAATATATTTCATGAATTTACTAATTCTGAATGTTTTTGCTGCTACGTTTTCTGCATCTTAAGGTGTATGTTAAACTATGTAATTTCGTCCCTTAATATTTTCAATAATATGTGAAATTAATATATGTGATTCTTATATACACGTAGGCGCTTGAGAATGGCAAACTGCTGAAACAGCTGTTGCAATAAATATTAAATTTATAGCACTATAACTGGACCTTTCATAACAATTAGCAACTCTTTCTCTTTAAGTTACATAAAACAGCCTATCTTCTAGTGTTAATATTAACCTGATGATCATTCGAAAAAATACGTAATTTGATGGAAAGACGATTACACTGGCTTCGTAAACATGTTTCGATGACCTAACTGTACGTGGCAGAAAGTTGACAATATTAATTTGAAACTCGTGCTGTTGCTATTTGAAAAATGCACTTGTTTCTTGAGATTATATTCTGTGCTATATAAAAAATAAAACTAGAAAAAGAACAATAAATCAAAAGCTCTTTCGTACCATTGTAATTTGCCCAAGGAGTTTTTCATATTAGAAAATTCAATCTTTTAAACACTAGATTCTGTCTAAATCTCGGGGGCATGAAGGCATCAATGACATTCAGATTCAGTCTATATCTCAAGCTTTGCTTCAGATCAGTTACATGGAATGAGAGGTCCTAACACGTCCCGACAGCGAGACATTTTAACTGTTATGACTTTATTCAATGGCGGTAAATGGTAATTCAATATTACAGCGTCACTGATAATAATTATAATAAATTATATCCACATTTGCACCAAATAAGAATATATTCTTCCGCTTGTAGTTTTACTTTCGTCCAAAATCAATGGTGCTGTATTATATAGTAGCGCAGCACGTATATAAAGATTACTGTTTCAATGTTTCTTGGTTGTATACTGCCTTAGTTGGTATTGCAGACTTCATTTGAAACCTATTTCGCCTTTGTCATTCCAGTTGCGGTAGCGCTATGATAAGTATGTTTGAAGCCGCCGACTGCAGAATGGCTGTTTCTGAGGTCTTCACACTTTTTTCCTATTTCAAGTAGGATCATGGAGAAAAAATTTTTTAGCTTCCACCAGCGCGCATTTTTATGCCGTTAGAACGCCTGTCTTATTGTAATAATGCTACAGTATATAAGTATACATAAGTATAGTTTGAAAGACAAGCCGGAGCTGGTGCCTAACGAATTATGTGAATCGATTAATTACTTTTGCAATGGGTGCCAGTTGTCTAACCTTAATAGTCATTATTGGCGCCATGTTTGAGGGTACCGTTCTGATTTTATTAGGATTTTACGCGCAAAAAAGGAAAAAAAACCTTTCTGGGAAATTTTTGAAGTACGTCACTTTCTTCCTGTTAAATCGTTTGAAACTTTGCTCTAAGGTAGATAAAGGGATAAATGCAAATGAAATATTTGTATTGAATAATCATTATGCGCTGTCGAAGAACGACTCTTTAAAGACAAACTAAATTTATCAGGTGCTGACACTTGTTGAAAGTTGAGACGTTTGTGAATTTTAATGTTGATAGTATTTTGTCACTTAATAATAGTTTCATTGTTTATTCGTTCGCTGCAGCAAGCTTATAAGTACAGTAAAATAACACGTTGTTTATTTAATTTTTCGTGAAAAATTTTGAATACCTAATTCATAACATCTTTTGACTACGACTGATAATGAGCTATTGTAGAATAAAATTTGGAACCCAGAATGAAAAGTACTTCCCTCAAATCACTAGATATGGCGATTATCTCACGACCACAGTCAATGACGTAGAAGAGGAGAACTAACTTGTCCACTTGCCTGACAGCTTCAAAAATATTTCATTCAAAAAAATCTTGACATATTTTCGCTTTCTTCCGAGTTATTGTTGATTCTCCAGCGCAGTGAGGGGATTCATCTGCAATAGAGTGGAGATCTATGCATCTTAAACTTCAGTGGAATATAGGGTCATATTTCACGGCATGCGAAATGTCATGTTGGATGACATCATGCCATATGCAATGTTAAGCGATGTGACTATGAATCTTGTTACTTTACGTATACTCGGATATATACATGCTATTGAATCTGACAAATAAGTGAAGATGGATCTCCTCTCTTCCATCTTCGTCTCTGACTAGTACATATTCACCTTTTGTTGTGCTGCGATAGAAGCATTTTTCATTCTTACAGATACGACAAAAACATTCAACAGCATAGGTAGAACAAACTTTGGTAATTATTGCAACAAGCGGGCTACCCTAAATCTCTATATAAGAGGTAAGAGGACGTAAATCAAGAAGTAAGATTAAGGTTTAACATCCCGCCAAGAAAGTGGTCATTAGAGACGAATAGGACGACGATAACAGATAACAAAGTTCATGACTGAAAACCTTCAGAACTTACCACAAAATGACTACTAAAAGAGCAGGAAAAGACTTTAGATTGCCACTGACACGTTTTAACGTACAGATAGAATACGTAATAAAACAATGGAAACAACTGACACAGTAGTAACTACTATAAAGACTACTGGGTCCATTGGTCTTTGCTGAGTAGAGACGTTATGTAAGGAGCTCGTAGTGTGCAATAAGGGGAGAATTTGGTTAGAAGGGGAAGCGTGTTCGGATAACGTAATTCGTAAAGGAGACCACAGGCCTGATGTGGAACAGCTGAGTTCGAAACCCGGCCCGGCACAAATTTTCAATGTCGCCATTGAAACTATTTCATTGCCTCGGAACAGCCGACATGTCTGAATATTTCGAATTCGACAGTCTATAGAAAATGAAAAATCCAAGCTGGCCGGAATGAATGCAAGCGAGTAGGCACATGGACTTATGAGAAAAGAACCATCGCTAGCTAGCAGGACATGAGGGTGTGCCGAAACAGTACTCCCTGAGAGAGAGAGAGAGAGAGAGAGAGAGAGAGAGAGAGAGAGAGAGAGCGGTGGCTGGCGCATATGCAGTGCGAAGTGTACTGTAATGAAGAAGAATGCGCAACTGTTTAGTGGCGCTGGGGCAACAGCGTCATGAGCAGGCCACGCGGAGGCAACAGGCAAGAGGCAAGGTTTCGCAGCGGCGGCTGGCCGCGAAGGACGACGCTGGCCTGCGTTCCTTACTGTACTCACACTACTGCTCACTCTCTCCGCTCTGACGAGGGACCTCTTGGCTGTAAGGTCTCACTTTTAGTCCCTAGCAAGGCTCATTTTAAAGTATTAACAACACTGTCAGGGGGGGGGGGGGAATCGCACTGACGTGTTTTACGGCCCACTTTAGATTTGTAGTTTTATAAGTTTTTGCAAACATTTTGGACCAAAATAATAATCTAAATAATAAAAAATTAATTAATAAGAGTGTCTGAAACCCATTTAGGAAAAACAAATTTGGTAGTGGCGGGTTCCGAACCACCAACCTTTAGCGTCATATTAAACGCCTTGCCCACTATGCTACAGCTATCAATCAAAAGATGAGTCCTTTAATCTCATACTAGTGATGGCCGTCCTTAACTGATGCTAATATGGCATTTGTAGACACTAGATTATCATTTATCGTACGAAGAACGATGTGTTTTTGTTAATTCCTCAGTGCGTCATTGCTTTGAAATGACAACGTGTAAGTTACAATAAGAAAATCGTCAAATACGCAACGCAAGATGGATGGCGTATGCCAGAGAGAGTTCTGGGCGAGGAATGTCACGTGACATCTCCGAACGGCTGGTTTTCGTTAATTCAATGGAGGGTGTTAAATCTCCGTGATTTTTGCAATTATGTCTCAAACGATACGAGATATGAAAAAAACGTAAGGGAGCTAAGTTGTAGAGAATTTTCTTCTCTACCAATCAGGTTATTTAATTTTCGTGTCAGATGAACGGTTCGTTTGCAATTACAATTATATTACAAACGGCTTTTTTTGGTATTACTACCGTATTTTTTGTCCGAAAAATCTGAAAAAAGGAGGTTCTGGTCTCTGGCGGCCTACAATTATGTCTGTAAAATTTGGTGCTGATCGGTTGAATGGTTCATCTTAAAAACAGGGAACACGTTACGGACAGACAGACAGACATACATCTCAAAATTGCCGTTATTTTTTGCAAATATCTTTGAAACGCTACGAGATATGAAAAAAAAAAACATAACAGAGCAAAGTTGTAGAGAATTTTCTCCTCTACAAATTTGGTTATTCAATTATCGTGTCAGATGAATAGTTAAGCCGTTATTTTTATTTAAATTTCGAGCTGTCAAAAGACGATCGCAGAGGCCCACTTTTAGTGTTACTACCGTAACCTAAAGTGGGCCAAAATTAGTACACCCTCTTACAGTTTTACCAATTCAAGCAAAATTTATTGCTGAAAAAGTCCATATGGAGTACATGAAATGATTACAGTTACAGATCAATTCTAAGGCACTGTTACTGAGGTAACAAGTGTCAATTCAGGCTGAAACACTGAAACAGTCGTATTAGTACGTGGTGTAGCGTCCACTGGCGACTGTGCAGACGCATATTCTGGCATCCAGTCAACCATACTTGCTCGACCTGTTCACGCAGTTCTGCGAGAGTTTTTGGTTGACGGGTGGCACGTGTCAGCTATCGCCCCATCATATCACACACGTGCTCCATTGGAGGCAAGTCCGGAAATGGCACTGGCCATAGATGTTGCTGCACGTCTTGCACAGCACGTCGAGTTTCGCCCGCAGTGTGTGGACGAGCATTATCCTGTTCGAACAATACGTCACCGTCCTGTTGCACGAATGGAAGAAGGAACAGATCTTACAACATTCTCCGCGTACCGATCGCCGGTCAGAGATCCTTCTACAAACACCAAAGGTGAACGACAGTTGTGGCTTAGCGCAGCTAGGCCATGAGGATTGGGGTGGGGTCATTGTGTCATGAACGAATGCCCTCTACAAGACAGCGCTCTCTAGGTCTATGACAGACGCGGAAACAACGATCAACTGCATACATGCAGAATATGGTCTCATCGCTGAAGACCACGACGTGCCTTTCCTTCTTCCAAGCTATCTGACGGCATCCGTCGAGCCGTGCACGTCAATGCTCCGGCGTGAGTGGAAGACGGGCGAGGTACCCCTAGTCTCACTGCTAGTAACTTGTTGTTACTTCTGGGCTCACAAACCCTCTCTTCTGGACTGTAGTGGCTGTACGGTCTGCCACAGTTGCTGTCACAATACGACGATCTTGGCGGACGTCTGCACTACGCAGACGTCCAGAACATGGTCTATGTATGTGAGAATGTCACGTGACCATTCCAACCAGCATTGCTGCACAACTGACTCATCACGCCCAACACGTGAGGTAATTCTCGGAAAGGACCAGTGGGACTGGTGCTTCAGTTAACTGGGGGTTCACTTCTTTCATTGTCGGATCTACAATATTTCTGAACCGAGGCGGAAACTTGATAGTAACAGTAACTTATCACAGAAGCTTTTCACTATGGTAGGTAAAAGGATGCTTGCAATTAATGGGGGCGCTAACAGGTGACGTGGAAACTTTTGTCACCATTTGATCATTGTCAGTCATTAGTGGCATGTCTGTGGTTACTGCGCCGGACTCGTATTCGGAAAGACTGGAGTTGAAAATCTGTTCTGTCACCCGGATTAAGATTTTCATTTCCTTCTCCAAATCTGTAGTGTCGAAGATAGTAATGCCACCTAAGACAACTACTACCAATCGATACCAACAGTCGCGGTCGCGGGAACTTTACAGCGTTTTTTAATACCAATTCCTGGATTCCCGCAAGAAGCCGCGCACTTCACAAGGCGATCACGTGTGTGCTATGCGACTGGCTGGACTACAGTGAAACAGCAGGCACATTCTGCCTTTCGGCAGAGTGCCTCGTGTCCTTCACAGTTCATCGCATCGTCCATTGTGAACCGTTTCGTCGGAAATGTGACCTCACTTTGATGCAGTGATCCGAAGTGCCTCAAGATTTGTTTACGTATAAACACCTCGAAATTGAGGTAGACTATCAAGGGAATCCTGAGGTATTCACTCAGATGTCTGGACTTTTATCATTCTGGAATGATTGTACTTCGCCGACGCCCAAAGATGGGTATTCATTTGTTTATAATAAATTTCGTACGCTATTGAAGTTGTTTCTGTTGAAGTGTAGCTACGTCGCTTTACCGATAACACCCCCATAATAAAAATCAGTTAAGATAACAATTAAGAATTGGGGCGTCTGTTATTTCGGTCATGTCTGAAAGAACCAGCGCCGCAATTCTTAATTAAAATTAGTTGAGATTGATGACAGTGGAGTTATAACACGAGGCCGCAACCAATTTCGCTATTCATTATTTTCCAGTCTGAGCTTATGCTCTGGCTCTAACACATTCCTGGTAAATGAAAAAAAGAACATCATTAATTCGTGGACCCAGCAGAGGGAAATTTTATTGACGCATTCTTGACGATGTCTACAACACCCGATCACACAGACAGAGCCATACGCACCAGAGCGTGCACAATGTCGACGCTAGTACCGTGTATAACCTCCTTTTGTAGTAATACAAGCTACAATTCTCCAATGGAGACGATCGTAGAAGTGTTGCACTTAGTCTGGCGGAATGGGCTGTCATGCAGTTTCCACGTGGTGCCTCAGTTGGGCCAGATTTCGTGCCGGTCGTGCAGAAGCCGCAAGATGACGTTTCATTAACGGGGTACTTGTGGGCGTCCACTGTCCTGTTGGAAACGCACGTCACTTTGTTGGTGCATGAACGGTAGCAACACGGATATGGCTCCCTTCACCATGATGCAAAGGCATGCGTGCCGCTAGGACGTCTTCCGGTCACGCCCCTCCGCGGTGGAGTAGCCGAGCGGTCTAAGGCACCTAGCTGCGGACCGCGCGGTTGCTCGCTGTCGGAGGTTCGAGTCCTCCCTGGGGCATGGATGTATGTATGGTCCTTAAGTTAGTTTACCTTAGTTTAAGTAGTTTGTAAGCTACGGACTGATGGTCATGCAGTTTGGTCCGATAGATTTACAAACATTTGAACATTTTGCTCACGCCCCAAAATCGATCAGCCTGCCTTCAGTGATGTCGCGATAGGCGCTTATGGAAAGATTAACGCCTTCAGTGATGAGAATCGCTTTTACTTAGGACCATTGATGGTCGCACGCGTGGGTGGCGTCACGCAGGGAGCACGAAAATCTGCTGTGTATAGACAGAGGCACATGCGGCCGACACTCACCATTATGTTGTGGAGAGTCATATATCCTACATTGGCCGTTCTGCTCTGGTTTCGTCGAAAGAACATTGAACAGTGCACGGTACAATGAAACCATTATTCAGCCCTGATGCTAGGTTTCTTGCGCCATCAAGGTGAAATGCTTTTCCAATAGGACAATGTGCATCCACATGTAACCTGTAGAACCCAACATGCTGTTCTAGATGCACGTCACGTTCCCTGGGCAGAACAATCCCCAAATCTGGGACCTGATGATACGTCGCCTTGTGCGGTCTGCACGACTGGCACGAAATCTGGCCCTGCTGAAGCACTGGTGGAAACTGCGTGGCAGGCCATTCTGCAAGACAACATTCGACACCTGTAAGACCGACTCCATGGCAGAATTGCGGCTTACATTGCTGCAAAAGGAGGATATATCCGGTACTAGCGTCGACATTGCGCTCTCTCTGGTGACTGTACTCATGAGCGTATGGCTCTGTCTGTCTGATCGTGTGTTATATACATGCTCAAGAATGTGTCAATAAAATTTCGCACTGCGGGGTCGACGAATACAAGGTTTTCTTACCGCTCATTAATTTCAATACACTCTGGTATTTCAGCTTTACAATATAAATCAAACGTTATTTCTAGCAAAATCTAATCATATTAACTTACACATATATAATACAATCACAGTCATTATATCTTACTTTCATCAAAGTATCCTCCTTTGGATTTAATGACTGCTTCACAAACTCGAGGCATGTGGTCAATCATTTTTTGTGGGTATCGTGAATCTACATCATTCCACACATCTTTAACAGTATTCCAGAGATGCTCCTTGCTGGATATATTAACTTCCCTGATACGTCTGTCCACTTCATCCCACACCATTTCAATGTGATTACAGTCGGGGCTTCGGGACAGCCATACCATATCTTTTAGTACTTTCTGTTTTTTCTTTGATGCAATGTAGTTCCTACAGTATGCCGACCGATGTTTTGGGTCATTTCCTGTTGTAACGTGAACCTTTTCCCTATTAAGCGCAATCCACTTGGTATTGCATCATTTTGAACTATGCGGTGATACTGCTTCTGATCCATACATCCTTCTATTTTCACAATGTCACCAACTCTATCTTCGGCAAAACATCCCCAAACCATAACAGAACCTCCGCCGTATTTAATTGTAGGCAGAACACACTGCTGGGCTACCCTTTCCACTACAAATCGGCGAACAAATGTTCTCCTTCTGGTTCAAAAAATCTCGAACTTCGATTCGTCGGTTAATAACACCTTTATCCACTCTTACAATATCCTGTTACGATGTTTACTAACCCAATCAAGTCTCTTCCGTTTATTTATGGGCCTTATAAGGGGGTTTTCTTCTGTGACACAACCTTTCAAGCCGGCTTCAGTTAGTCTCCTTTTTACTGTTGCAACAGATATTGTTGTTCACTTCTACCATTTCTGTACGAATTTGGGGCGCTGTTTTGAATCTATTTCTTTTACTGGTAATTCTGATACATTTATCTCACTTTTAGTAGTCTACGAGTTCGTCCTGTTCGTGGTATGTTCGTATTGCTACCTGCTGTCTTCTGGCAGTGAAGGGTGCATTGCATTCCCCCTATAGACACTTTACATTGTTTCGCAATTTGGCGAATAGATAAACCTGCTTGGCTAAGTGTTACAATTGCAGCACGATTGTCAATGGATATCTCCACTCACGGAGCCATACTAGCGATGTCTACACTTAAATTGTCACGAAGGAACTGAAATGCAGGAACCAGATGTTATGTATCGTAGCACTGCTTGACGTTCGCTGCGGACACCACATCACAACAGGGACCAACACAGGGGCAGCAAATGCAGCATCCCTCAGCATATAGGTAAACAAACGTATCAGATAGCTACATAACGTGTATGTACACAACATTGTTTGTTGGATTTATGAGCGGTAATGTAACTTCAGATCTTCTTCTCATAAACTGAGTTTTGTCACTACATGACGTTTAAGAGTATGAATTTGGGTCCCACAGATCTGAAGTTCCATTTTGACTTTCCATCATTTTAACCTATTATTAAGTAACACCGAAAAGGGAGCGGCACTTTGTATACCGCCTAACTGATCCGTGTGACAATTACACACTGAGTTCAGAGCCCCGGGTGGAAAGCCGCCTCGCAGTCACGGAACTGTACTCGGGCGGACTTGTATCCGTCTCGCCATTGTTCCTAGAGCGTATCCAATACGGAAAGCCTCACTGCAGGGGTAGAGCGTACCGCAGGGAATACCTTTCGCTTCGTAATGTCGAAGCCTTCATGCACTTAGAAACTACAATTGAAGTACTTCCTGACAGATCAATTCGTTTCTACTTCACCATCGACATCATCACCATTACTTTTATCATCGTTATTATCTCCTCCTATTTTTTCTTCTTTTCCTCTATATCTCCATGGTTTATTTCCTCACTAATTCTTGGTCTAAAAGCGCTGTACTCTCTAGGACTAAACTTGTGCCGGCCGCGGTGGCCAAGCGGTCTGCGGCGCGCCAGACACGGTATGCACGGCCACTGCGGTCGGGGGTTCGAATCCCCCCTCGAGCATAGATATTTGTGCCGTCCTTAGTATTAGCTAGTTCATAAGTAGTTTGTAAGCTTAGGGACTGATGACCCCGTAGTTAAGTCCCACAAGTTGTACAAACATTTGAACTAAACTTTTAACCTGACATGTTCATATGTGACTCACTTTGACCATTTCACCATCATAGCTCAAATATGGACAACACCCTTATTATCTTATAGTTTTATAGGAACTGGTGCGTTTGTCTGGGTAACAGACATTTTGTTCGCATACGTTCATATTTGTTCCCCGGAAGCAGGGAAACAGTATTTGGGCGGTGAAGATCGGAGAGCCGCGGCGGATTAGCCGTGCGCACTTGGGCGCCGTGCTGCGGTGCGCGCGGCCGTTCGCCGTCGGGGATTCGAGTCCTCCCCTCCTTGCGCATGGGTGTTGTTTTGTCCTTAGGTTATTTTACATTAGTTTAAGTAGGTTGTAAGCTAAGGACTAATGACCAAGCAGTTTAGTCCGATAGAGTTACGAACATTTGAATAGGAGAGTGAAAACGGAGCACAAGCCCGAACACGGAAAGAATGTGAAAGTACGACAATCCTAAATTTTCCAAAGAAACCATCTTGGGATTCTTCTTGTTCTATTAAAGAAATAAAAAGTATAAGCTGTTCTGGATGACTGAGATGGAATTTGTACCGAATTTATGTTGAAAAATAGTCTAGACCGCAGAATGTTATTTTAATCAACTGTTTTCGACCTTCACCTAGGTCATCTTCAGAAACATACATACAGACCAAGCGGCTGGTGCTGACTACTCCAGGGATGCTGTGGCTGCACGTTGGTTACTGCTCAACGTTGATATCTCTACCATGTTCGTTCTGAGTTTATATCAGCGACTTAAGCACTACATCTGCAGTAATACTCTTCAATTCTTCTCACGGCGTCTGGCGGAGGGTACATTTAATCTACCATTGTCACTTCCTCAAATTTTTGTTCGTGTCGCGTTTGGTTCGCGGGAAAAAGACTTCAAGTATACCTTTGTGTGGGCTCTAATATCTGACAAGTCATCAAAAATGTTCAAATGTGTGTAAAGCTGCGGGACGATACTGCAGTGGTAATCAGTCCCTAGACTTCAAACTACTTACATTACAACGCACACACCCATGTCCGAGCGAGAACTCGAACCTCCGACGGGGAGAAGCCGCGCACTCCGCAACAATGCACCTCATAGCGCTCAGCCACTCCCGCGCGGCGACATTTTATCCTCATGGTCTTGGCGGGAGATGCTCTCGGAATTTTGACAGACGCCCATACCGTGATATAGAACGTCTCTCTTGCACCGTCTGTCACTGGAGTTTGCCGATCATCTCTACAACGCTTTCGCGCTTGCTAAATGAACCTGTAACGAAGCGTGCAATTCTCCTTTGGATCTTCTCTACCTCCTCCATCAACCCTACCTGGTACAGATCTCGCACTGGCGAGCAGTATTCAAGTATAAGTCGAATGAGTTGCATCCTTTATTGATGGACTACACTTGCTAGGGATTCTTCCATGAACCTCAGTCTGGCATCTGCCTTTCCCAGGATTAAATTTATGTGCTAGATCCGTTTCATATCATTCCTCATTCTCAATACCAGGTATTTTATTAGAATTACGCCATATTTGTTTATGTTGTGGCACTCCCCGCACCAAGCCTCGATACGTTACAAATCATCCTGCATTTCGCTACAATATTCCAGAGACGGGATTTCTTGATAGACTACAGCGTCATCCGCGACACGTCTCATGATGTTATCTACGAGGTCATTTATATATATTGTGAAAAGTAATGGTCCTGTAACACCCCCTTTTGGCACGCCAGACGGCCGCGGTGGCCGAGGGGACTGAGGCGCGCCAGTCACGGTCTACACGGCCACTACGGTCGGGGGTTCGAATCCCTCCTCGGGCATGGATATTTGTGCCGTCCTAGTTCATAAGTAGTTTGTAAGTTTAGGGACTGATGACCCCGTAGTTAAGTCCCATAGACTATACAAACATTTGAACATTTGACACGCCAGAACTGATGTACTTCATCCTATTTAGAATACACAGCGTAACATTTTCTACCTCACGTGCAACAAAAAAATAGGTCAAACGATTACTTGGACGTCCGTAAATGATTTCAAATTATATTAAAAAATGAATTTAGAATCACAACGTCTACATTTAGCCCAGATGGATTCATCAGCAGCGTTACAAGTATTTACTCAACGAGTGTCTGCGGATAACTTATGGAATTTACATCCAGAAACTAGCGCACAACGATCAGGACTTCCCTAACAACACATCGCATTTTCTTATCAAATATGGGAGTTTAAAGTTCAGATGCTTACATTATACAAACGGATTACATTCAAATCGAGTGTATATGGCCCGCGCGGAAATGACCGCTGGGTCTAAGGCGCCATGCCACGGATTGCGCGGCCGTTGCCGTCAGAGGTTCGAGTCCTACCTAGGGCGTGGGTGTGTGTTGTCCTTAGCAAAAATTAGTTTAAGTAGTTTGTAAGTTCAGGGACCTCTGACCATAGAAGTTTGGTCTCGTAGGTTTGCGAACATTTGAACATTTAAGTATCTATGCATAAATGGTCTCATTTACAGAAGAGCATGTACAGACAGAAATTTACTAATTCTACGATTGTGATCATAATCTTGAAGACTATGAGGGAGGCTCGAATGTTTTTCATGACTCATTTTCACAGTTGCCTTGCAATGATCGCACGATAACTACATACTGTTATTACCACACACGGGGGCAAGCGATATCTAAAACGATCCGACGACTTGACTTCACTGTCAACGATCATCCTTCTTACGTCCCAAATTTGGTCTCATCCATGTTCATCTGTTTGAAGAATTCAAAAATGAATCGGTGGAAGCGGAGGTAAGATTGTGGCTACATCAAAAATTTAACCTATATACAGTGACAGCAACAAGAAACTGGTCCCTCGTTGGGAGAAATGTCGTCATCACCAAGGTAACTACGTTGAGAAGTAAATATCTATACAAAAAGAACGAAGACGCAAAATGTTCGTTTTAGTTTAAAAGCCATAGGTATCACCTACAAAATTCGGAGACATTACTTTTCAACACGCCCTTGTAGATCCAAAAGAACTTCCAAATCGCTGGCAGGCATGTTGATTACTACATTGGCTTCACTTTTGCAAATAGTCTCAGACATGTGTTATGAAATGAAGATTGGATGATTACGCGTAGCAGTTGTGCTCTGGTAGGGTTCAATGTTTCTTCAAGAGGAATCGAAGTGTTTATGCCTGTGATCACAGCTGATATCTTGCAAGTTGAGAGTTTTTAAAACACGAAGAAGACAGGAAAAATTTGCTCTGTGAGACTGTTAAAGTCAACATTCTCGTTCATGTTATCGGCAATTTCAAATAGAGGACCTAATTTACGGCACGAAAAACACACAAACAAAAATACGATCGTCACTTTCGGAACCCGTATTGATTCCTATAGAGAACATTTTCTGTCTCCAGAAATGTCACAACAATAATTTCGTGTGGCTGAGATGCCTAGTGCAAGTCTTTCCACAGGACACCACTTCAGCGACTTGCGTGTCCCTAACGTGCCCTAGAGTTCCATTCGGAGAAAGGTCAACGTGGAATCCGAACTACTTGTAGATTCTGGTAACTCCTCACATCTTCGAGAGGTAACGATGGGTTAAAACGCAGTCTGGAAACATCTGTGTTCCGACCAGGTTTCGAGCACGCGACCCTACCGTTTCAAGTCGAGCACCTCACCCAAAGACCAGTAGGCCCGATAAAACATGTTCTCATTGAACTACCTCTTCTTGAAAACTTGCCTGGGCCTTTTTCCAAAATGTTCAAATGTAAGCTTATGGGACTTAACTGCGGGGTCATCAGTCCCTAAACTTACAAACTACTTATGAACTAACTTATACTAAAGACAGTACAAACATCCATGCTCGAGAGAGGATTCGAACCCCCGACGGGGGCCTTTTTCCAATCTTTAGGAATGCTTCGCTCCTCTAAGGAGATGCCCCACACTGCTGCCAGAAGGGGTGGTGGAAGGCGAAAGTTGCTTCATATACTTTATGTTGAATCGAAATGGTACCCTGTGAGGTCGAGTGGCCTTTTCAATGGTCCAACGTTTTGCAAAGGCACGGCGGTGGTGTTCCTGGTCTCAAGGTGGAGAGAGCCGACGGACATGATACTAGGTCACGGCAGCTACTGACTGAGGGAACATTGGCGTCATGATGGCGTGTTACGGACATAAGTTACCTTACATGCTTTATTTCATTTTGAGCTGGACAGTACTCGACCACACATGACACGCGTGGGTGATGCTGAGGTTCTCCCCGCTTCTGAAGCTGAGAGATCATGTGTGGGACCTGCTCGGACGTGAACGCCCGGACGTGAACGCCGTCGCAGTTCCCGGATCACAGATATGGAGGACAGAGAGGGTGTGATCTCATACCCTCATATACCGTCATATTTAGAAAAAATGTAAGGTGCTGCATATGAGTAGGAGAAACAATCCCCTAATGTTCGAATACAGCATTAGTAGTGTGCTGCTTGACAGAGTCGCGTAAATTAAATACCTTAGCGCAACGCTGCACAGCGATATGAAATGGAACGAGCATATAAGGACAGTCGTGGCAAATCGTCGACTCCGTTTTATTGGGAGAATTTGGGGAAGGTGTGATTCGTCTGTAAAGGAAGCCGCACGACTACGTCTTGAGTATTGTTTAAATGTTTGTAGAGCTTATGGGACTTAACTACGGGGTCATCAGTCCCTAAACTTACAAACTACTTATCAACTCGCTTATCCTAAGGACGGCACAAATATCCATGCCCGAGGGGGCATTCGAATCCCCGACCGTAGTGGCCGTGCAGACCGTGACTGGAGCGCCTCAGTCCCCTCGGCCACCGCGGCCGGCTTGAGTATTGCTCAAGTGTTTTGGATCCACACCACATCGGTATAAAGGAGGACATAGAGGCAGTACAGATGCGGGCGGCTAGGTTTGTATCTCGTACATTCGACCAATGCACAAGTCTTACTGAAATGCTTCGGGAACTCAACTTGGAGTCGCTGGAGGGAAGGCGACGTTCTTTTCTAGAAGCACTGTCGAAGAAATTTAGAGGGCCGGAATTTGAGCCGGACTGCAGAACGATTCTACTGCTACAAACTTCATTTCGCGTAAATACCGCAAGGATAAGATCAGAGAGATTAGGACTGGTACGGATGCGTACAAGTGTTCGTTTTTCCCTCGTTCTATAAGGGAGTGGAACATAAAAGCAAGTAACTTGTAGTGGCACACAGTACCATCCGCCACGCACCTTTGGGTGGATGGCGGAATATGTACGTAGATGTAGATACTGAAAACTGAGTTCACACTGCCAAATTGTTTGCAAGTCTGGCTCCATTTTAAAATACTGGAATAACGTGAGATGCCCTCTCAACCTCAGTTTCGTTTCCTCTTCAGATAGTGTACAGTTAGGTGAGAGAAATATGGCACACCTCTTATCGCCTAGCACAGTGTTGATGTCGATGTGGCATGAACAAAACAAGCAGGTGGAAGTCCCCTACATGAATATTGACACAAGTTATCTCTATAGCCGTCCATAATTTCGAAGTGTTGCTGGAGCAACAGTTGCCACGGTGGAGTAGCCGAGCGGTCTAAAGCGTCTCGCTGCGGAGCGCGCGGTTGCTCGTCGTGGAGGTTCGAGTCCTCCCTGGGGCATGGGTGTATGTGTTGTCCTTAGGTTAGTTTACCTAGGTTTAAGTAGTTTGTAAGCTACGGACTGATGACCACGCAGTTTGGTCCGATAGATTTACAAACATTTTGAGCAACAGTTTCTGCATGGACTTGTGTCCCATAAGTGTTCTATGGGAATCATGTTGGGATGTGTAGCAAGCTGTAAAGAATGTTCTTCAAACCAATTGCCAATAATTGAGGCCCGGCGACAAGGCGCATTATCAACTATTCAAATTCGATCCTTTTTGGGAACACGAAGTCCGTGAATTGTTGAAAATGTTCTCCTAGTAGCCCAACATTACCAGTTCATGCCATTAATCGGTTAATTTGGACCAGAGGACCTAGTGAATTCCATTTGAAAACGGCCCACATAATTACGGAGCCACCACCAGCTTTTACTTCTCCGATCCGGGGCTTTGTGAAGTCTGCACCACAATCGAACCTTACCATAAGCTAATGTTCAAATGTTTGTAAAGCTTATGGGACTTAACTACGGGATCATCAGTCCCTAAACTTACAAACTACTTATGAACTAACTAAGACTAAGGACGGCACAAATATCCATGCCCGAGGGGGATTAGAGCCCCCGACCGTAGTGGACGTGCAGACCGTGACTGGAGCGCCTCAGTCCCCTCGGCCACCGCGGCCGGCTTACCATAAGCTCTTACCAACTGAAATCGAGACTCGCCCAAGTAAGCCACTGTTTCTCAGTCGTGTAGGGTTCAACTGAGATCATCGCGAGTCCGTGAGAGGCACTGGAGCCGATGTCATGCTGTTAGCAAATGCACTCGAGGCGGTCGGCTGCTGCCATATCACATTAACGCCAATCTGCGCCTCACTCTCCTAATGGATAAGTTCTTCCTACATGCGACATCGGTTCGCTTATTTTTCTGTTAGTTCGGACAACTCTACGGAAACGCGGCTGCTCTCGGTCATTTAGTGCACGCCGCCGGCCACTGCCTTGTCCGTTGTGAGAGGTGATATCTGATTTTCTGTCATCTCCGCACACTGTCAATCTTGGAACATTGAATTCCCTTACAATATCGGAAATAGACTTTCCCGTGCGTCTAACTCCAACTACAGTTCCATCTGTGGGCCAGAGTAACGACATGAATCACGGGAGTACAAATGACGACTCTGACAGTGCACATCCCCTGTATCTTGTGCACGCGGTGCTAACTGCCTGTCGCAGAGCTTGGGCCGCAGAGGCGATGAGAGCCGGCGGCGCGGTGTGGCATGGCGGGGGCGTGCGCTTGCCGGGGTCAGTGTCCGCGCTCTCGTAAGCGCCGTGTTTCCCTTCCCTGGAAACTTTCACTTGAGCGCCGCGGCCCCGCACCTCGACCGCGGATCGAGGACACCCACCGCCGGATGCAGGCCTGCCAATCTCGCAGGCACGTTTCTCTCCGGAAAATACACAATTCCCACGACTGGCACGCCGGTGGCCTTGGAGTGACAATAACTGTTATGTTGGTTAGCTTTAAACACCAACACGATCACATCGGAAAAAGAAACAATCACCCATTACAAATCATTGCAAGCATCATGGTGTCTAGGTTATAAGGTTGGACCTCACCATGGAAATCGGGAGTGAAGTTGCATGTCATAAAGCCTATTACGTGCTGAAATCCGTAAGTAGCAACTATCATCAGCTGTGGTAGCCTTCGAGCGCCCAGAGCGACGCAAATCATCGACAGTTCTTGTATCTCTGTCCATCCTCCATCTCCATCCCTGCACTTGATAATCGCCTAATTCAGTTGCAATCGTACGACGTATCCAGGATAAGCAACTCGCTGGGGATTTGATTGCTGTTGCACACTCTCGCCTAAATGAACAGAACACGAGCGTGCGGAATTTCAGACAAACTGTGTAATTCGACTAAATGAACACTTCAAAAAAGTGTTATATCACCTCTATCCTACGGGTTCCTGTCCCTTTACATAAAAATATAATATATATATATAATCTCTCTCAATTGCTCATCAAAACAGAAATTGACAAGTTGTACTACAATAACCTAGACATTCTGAATTTGTGTTCCAGATTGCAGCATACACCAGTATCCCAATATCAGATAACAAGTCCTCTTGCATTAATGCATTCCTGTATTCGTTGTTGCTTGTTGCATACTGCACCCTAGTCCATCAAGGGACTGTTGGTCCAGATTGTCCCAATCCTCGACGGTGATTCGGTGATTGTGAGATCAGTTGGTGAGTCGTCTCGCCAAAAACAGCCTTTTTCATTATATCCCAGGCATCTTCGATAGAGTTCACGTCTGGAGAACATGCTGGCCATTCTAACCTCGCGCTGTCGTTACATGAAGGAAAGCATTCACAAGATGTGCAGATCAGCCCGAGAAGTATTGTCCATTAAGACGAATTCCTCACTGAAATGTTACTGATGTGGTTGTACTATTCGGATTATGTCATCTCTGTACCGTATAGCGGTTTGATTGCCTTCTACGACCACCAGTGGCGGTGGCCCCACATAACACCTTTCCAAAATATTAGGGAATCACCACCTTGCTGCACTCGATGGACCGTGTGTTTAAAACGTCCAGGCTGACCAGGCCGCCTCCATTCTAATCTGTCAATAGCACCTGATGCCAAATCTGACGAGTCCATTGACCATGCTGTTTGGCCCATCTGTACCGTGCTGCATGGTGCCTGGGTGTTACAGCTGGACATCACCATGGAAATCGGGAGTTAAATTGCATGTCATGAAGACTATTATGTGCTGAAATCCGTAAGTAGCGGTTATCATCATCTGTGGTAGCCTTTGGGCGTCCCGGACGAGGCAAGTCACCGACACTTCCTGTATCTCTGTCCATCCTCCATGTCCGAACAACATCGCTGTGTTTCACTCCGAGACGTCTGGAAACTTCCCTTGATAAGAGTCCTTCCTGACACAAAGTAACAATTTGGATACGATGAAACTTCGTAAATGACCTTCTAGGTATGGCAGAAGTACAATCAACACAAGCAGTGAACTTCCTTGTGTGATGACTGGAACAGATCGGCCGTCTTACCCAAGTAGGTCAGAATTAAAGGGAGTTGGCATTCTCTATGCCGAGCACATAAGTCAGTTGAAGCCTGCCAGCCATCTTGGTCAGTTTTGAAATGCTATTTCTCCGTTACAACTCTGCGTTAAGTCGACCCTCTTACTGCTGATGCATTGAACTGACAGCCACTGCAAAGTAAGTTCTTTCAAACAATATACTTTCTTGAATAAATAGTGATAAATACTCATCATAATATATTTGAAAACTTAATTTTTAACGTCTAATTTGCACTCTTAACACGTTGTACATCGCGGCAAAACCGTCGGACTTTTTATTCCTGTTTTAAGTGATATAAAACATTAGCTCTACAATACGAACACTTCTCCAAAACTTCGGAATATGGCGGAGGCAGGCTTCACTTTTTCAGCGTAGGAGCGTCTCCCCGTATTTTAACCTCCTTGGTCTTACGCACTCCGTTGTATTGGCACATCTTTGTGAGGGTTCAGTGTCATCTATGGAAGATCCAAGGAACTGTGTTTTTGATGCAATATACACATTCGACGTCAGAGTTCAGGAGACCTTGCAACCAAGGTGATGCAACACTTTTTTTTTATTTTTCTTAGTTCTACATCTACAGCTATATTCCGCGAGCCATCTCACTGTGTGTGGCGCAGGGCCGCGGTGGAGTAGCCGAGTGGTCTAAGGTGCCTCACTGCGGAGCGTGCGGTTGCCCGCCGTCGGAGGTTCGAGTCCTTCCTGGGGATGTGTGTGTGTGTGTGTGTGTGTGTGTGTGTGTTTGTCCTTATGTTAGTTTACCTTAGTTTAAGTAGTTTGTAAGCTACGGACTGATGACCACGCAGTTTGGCCCGATAGATTTACAAACATTTGAACATTTCTGTGGCGCAGGGTATGTTGTGTGTCACTGTCACTTATTCCTCCTAATCCAGTCGTGTGAGGTCTGCGGAAAAAAAAAGATTGCCGGTATGCCTCCACGTGGACCTTGTGTTCTTTTCGAGAGATATACGTAGGAGGAACACTATATTTGTTTACTCCCTACGAAACGTATTCTCTTACCGCGATACAGAACGCCTCTCTTGCAGCGTCTGCTACTGGAGTTGCCGGAACATCTCTGTGACGTTTTCGCGCTTACTAAATGAAACTGTAACAAACCATACTGCTCTCCGTTGGATCTTCTCTAGGTCTTCTAACAAGCCTATTGTAGCTATGAGAACACAGTATTTCATTCTCAAGGGAGAAAAGTCTTCCGATGCAACTTCTAGCGTACCCCAAGGGATGTTATAAGGCCCTTACTTTTCACGATATATACAAATGACCTAGTAGAAAGCGTCGGAATTTCAACAAGGTTTTTAGGGGATTTGGTTGTGGTAAAGAAAGAAGTAGCAGGAATGGAAGATGATAGCTAAATGCACGGTAATTTGCAGCGTATCGAAACTTGGTGCAGGGAGTGACAATCGATCATCAACATAAACAAATGTAACAGGTTGCCAGTATATAGAAAGAAAGAGCCGTTACTGTACGAATACAAAACTGCAAATCAGTCATTGAAAGTTAATTGCGCAAGATACCTGAGAGTGTGAGAGTGAGCTTAAGGAACGATTTGAAGTGGATGGAACACACATATTTAATCGTGGGAAAGTCAGATGCCGGAGAGATTCATTGGAACAATACTCGGCAAGTGTAGTCCATCTACAAAGCAAGTAATTTACGAAACACCAATTCGACTCTTCAGTTTGGAATCAGATCCAGATAGAATTGATAGAGGACACCGAAAAGATCCAATGGAGAACACCTTCTTTTTGTTACAGGTGCATTTAGCAAGTGCGAAAGTGTTACGGAGACGATACGCCAACTCCAGAGAGAGAAGCTACGACAGAGGCGTTGTGCATCAGAGAGTACTGTCAAATGTCCAGGAGTATACGCTTCTAGGAGAGTTATCCAGTATATTGATTCCTCCTTTATATATCTCGCAAAGGAATGGCAGCATGGTCTAAAACGTCATGATACGGACTGGGCGGTAGTTCCCGTCGGAGGTTCGAGTACTACGTCGGCCATGGTTGTGCGTGTTGTCAGCCGGCCACAGTGGCCGAGCGGTCTGCGGCGTGTCAGTTACGGTCTGCACGGCCGCTCGGTCGGGGATTCGAATTCCCCCTCGGGCATGGATTTGTGCCGTCTTTAGTATAAGCTAGTTCATAAGTAGTTTTTAAGTATTGGGACTGATGACCCCGTAGTTAAGTCCAATAAGCTATTCAAACATTTGAACATTTGTGTGTTATCGCTAGTGTAAATTACTTATAGTATTTTGTAAGTCTAGAGACTGACGACTATAGCAGTTTGGTCCAATAGGTTTTCATACATTTGGACATTTATTTTATTTCGCGAATAGGCCAGGAGGGTAAAACTGGGGAGATTAGATGCTTACACGGAGACTTACCTGCACTTTTTTTCGCGCGAACCATACGCGACTGGAACAGGTAAAGGAGGGAGTGATACTGGGGCACGAAGTACCTTCGTCACATACCGTGAGGTAGATGTTGATGCATACATTGTCTCTAAGGTAACACCTCAGTATTCAGAAATTTTAAATAAACACGCTCATTCTTGTTGTTGTTGACATTAATGAGTCAGTCCATTCCATGATAAGAACAACACCTCCAGAAACATAACAAATCCATATCCTGCTAGCATAAGATCTTGTGCATATTCAGGACGAAGTGCCTCATTTTGCGAAGGTGCATATCATTGGAATAGAGACAGAAACGTTATTCGTCATATCACATTACGTTCCGCCAGTCCACGTTCCTATAACACTGCAACCGACCGAGGTGACTAAGTGGTTTAGCACACTGGACTCGGGAGGTGAGAGGTGCAAACCTGTCCCCCGCCAAACAGATATGGGTCTTTCATGATTTCCTAAATCGCTCTAGGCAAATGCCAGGATAGTTATTTTAAAAGGGCAACGTCTATTTTGTTCATAACCCTGAACAAAGGCAATGCGGGCATGTGCTCTGTCTCTAGTTATCGCGTCACCGATGGGACATTACACCCTGATCTCCCTTCCTTCTTCCGTTTTAGTCCACTGAAGACGTATAGCTTCCTGTACTGCGTGAGGTATTACCCACTGCGAGATGGCAGACTTAAAATGTTTATTGTGTGCAGCTGCCGCCGCAATAATATGTCGGTAACAAGTTGGGAGTTCACTGCCTACAGCAATTCCTGTTCGGTTCGTAAGCCATTTCATTGACAAGACGTGAAATGCATCTCCGATCCCTCTACGACCGCATCTTTTTCCGACTACATTTCTGAAGTCTAGTTTCGTGGCCACGTGTCTTACATCAAATCTGGTAGAGACGCAGAATAGTCCGTAGTGAAACACCAACAAATACAGCCACTTCACATGCTGTTCAAACGTTCAAATGTTTGTAAATCTATCGGACCAAACTGCGTGGTCATCAGTCCGTAGCTTAAAAACTACTTAAACTAAGGTAAACTAACCTAAGGACAACACATGCACCCATGCCCCAGGGAGGACTCGAACCTCCGACGGCGAGCAACCGCGCGCTCCGCAGCGAGGCGCCTTAGACCGCTCGGCTACTCCACCGCGGCTCACATGCTGTATGATCGGTGGTACAACCAAACACTATTGCCCCTTTTTGCCACATTAACAAGTCCTTACATGTATCACTGTTCGCTTCGGTCGTATACTCACGAAGAGGCCGCGCACATTCGGCTATGTGCGTTATTCGATTTGTGGACCATCTATAATGGTAACACTTTTCGTCCGTGATTGCTCATTGAGACGAGTAAATGTTAGATCAGTGACCTGAATTCCATTGTAACTATTATTAGCGCGATTTGTTCTTAAAACTGTTCATCGTATTTCTTTCGAAAGTGCAAACAAATTATGTGTATCCATGTAAATAATTTTCAGACGAGATATCGGCAACGTTAATTCATTCAAAGGTGGGAAGAACATACAAGAAGTCTACTCCTGCCGTTTCACGTAAAAGAATTAGTTGCTCTCAGTTTGAAGATGCCGTTCCTTTCTTGAAGTCGACGAGGACATCACAAAACTGCAGATACAAGGATTACGAGATGCTCAATAAGGTCCATAGGCATAGGCTGCATGTGAAGCATTGTTCTTCATGGTAAGGTTAACTTTTGAAATCATGAGAGCGTACACTCAGGGAAGAGTCGGAAAACATACAGCTTGTCTCAGTAAGAATGGCCAGTGTTCAGTGATATGACAGAAATGATAATTCGAAGCAAAAAGTCTAATATAAATGGTCTCTAAAATATGAGGGTTTGGTGAAAAGTACTATCTCGGAACTTTTTTTTCCTTACTTTATTGGCGCCGTGCCGGAGCGGCCGAGCGCATTGAGACGCTACGCTGCGATGCGCGAGGCCGCTCCCCGTCTGGGGTTCGAATCCGCCCTCGGGCATGGATGTTTGTGCTGTCTTTAGTATAAGGTAGTTTATAAGTAGTTTGTAAGTTTAGGGACTGATGACCCCGCAGTTAAGTCCGATAAGCTTTAGAAACATTTACGAACTTTATTCTCAATATCGGATGAGGTGTTGCACGTCATGCGTATTAATCGGTCTAGTTTCCTATTTAGCTAATGCAATTCGCAATTCCTTGCTGTGTTCCACACATAGAGCCCCCCCCCCTCCTTTAGCATGACAATCTCAGACCACACCCGAGCGCTGAAACATCTGCAACATTCCAACACTTTGGGCCATCGCCCGTTCTGCATTCAATCCTGACTTGCCCCCATATGATTTACGTACATTTCCAAAACTTTTTTTTAAAGCCTTTGATGGATTCACTTTGATAGTGAAAGCAATTCAATCAGAGGTCCATAAATAATCTTCAGTAACTGTTTCGGAGAACTCACACTCACTCTCACACAGTGTTAAAATCTGTGTGTATGTGTTTCGTCCTTAGCATAAGTAATTTTAAGCAGTTTGTAAGTCTAGGGACTGCTGACCACTGCAGTTTGTTCCCATAGTCATATAAATATTTGAACTTCCCAACACGGTCAACTGGCAACTATCTTGCCAAGATTCAAACTTCCCACTCCAAACACAGTCAGCAGCCTACTCCACCCACCACCTTGTATTCACAGTTCTCAAACAGTGACAGTGAATATTGAAATAGTGCTATTTTCCTTCACCATTCCGCCAATGAAGACACCAACACATGTAACTTCAACATAGTTAATAAGCAAACGAATAACCACACACACAGATTCCATTGACATAACGTTAAATAGTACTAGATCTAAACATAAAAATAAAATAAAAAGTAGATCAAATATTTCAATATGAAACAGTTTTCTACGGGGGTGCCATATAGTCGCAAATGACAAACTGTCAAGAAGAACCTACACACATAACGTAGGTAAACTGTAACCACTCCAACATGTATTAAACGAGGTATATATACATATATAAGATTCTTTTATAAATTCATAATTAACAATACGAACTTGGGATAATCTGTACAAACTAAAATATTTCTGTTGTTCAATTTAAAGGAATTAAAAAAACAAAACATTGAAGATGGTACAACTGTAGCGAAACATGGATTGGTATGAAAATAATAACAGGTATTTTGCTCAAGGTAGATTTTCAGAGAGAAGAAACATAATATTATTTCAGTTTTCTCTGCTACATACTTTATGAGTGTATGTGATACTAGCTCTTTTTCAGTAGTAATGACGTCTTTCACGGTAGCGAAAACGAAGTGCGCAAAGTATGGAAGAGATTTTCTCGCAATATCAAACATGATAAAATTCTCATTGTTCGTGAAGTATGCATTTTAGAACATATGTTTACTAGACATCCTTGCTTCGAATGGCAGTTTTGCCATATTCCTGAATATTGTGGCTTGTGCTGGGACAATCAGCACAGCTATCTTCCATATAGGCCTTGTGAAATGACCGCAACGAGAAAATCAGAAAAACTGCAGCCAATTACAGCGGTTTACCTACATACATTCATCCCAAGAGTTTTAGTGAATTCAATAGGAAAGAGATGGAGAGGGGTGGGTAGGAACTGGGTAGTACAGGAGGTAACCTTAGCTTCACACAATCAGGTGACTTGCGGAGTATAAATGTGGATCTAGACGTAGACAGAGAAAAATATCGAGTGAGTTCACAATATGTTATTGCGCTATCGTCAGTAAACTTTACGTGATCTGGCTGGTTCTATGTGCATATCAGAATAAATAGTACAGTACATCTTACATTAAGAATGAACACTAAGGATATTGATTGATTTGGTGGGAATTAAAGAACCAAACAACAAGGTCCGCGATCCATGTGTGTCACGTTCAGAAGTAGAGGCCTTTACCAAAAGCTTATGCAGATCAAATCACAAGGATCTTTATATATAAAGCAGAGAGTTCGTGTTTGTGTGTTTGTTTATGTGTACGTATTGCATACAAATCTGCAGTTTTGTTCCAATCTTTATGAAATTTTGTACACGTAAGCTTCAGTCCATGCGGACGGTCGTCGTAGGTGTAAGAATCACGAACAACATACAGTTCGCGAGATATGACGTCATAATGAGATGAGCGACAAACTGCTGCATTAAGCCGGCCGCGGTGGCCGAGGTGACTGAGGCGCTCCAGTCACGGTCAGCACGGCCACTACGGTCGGGGGTTCGAATCCCCCCTCGGGCATGGATATTTGTGACGTCCTAGTTAGTAAGTAGTTCATAAGTAGTTTGTAAGTTTAGGGACCGATGACCCCGTAGTTAAGTCCCATAAGCTTAACAAACATTTGAACATTTTGCTGCATTAAGCGACAATGCTGCTCATTTTCTCCTAAATCACTGGACCGATTTCAACCAAATTTGGTACACATATTCCCTACGCGAGATAAGAATTTCTGTAAGGAGTAAGAATCGCATACGACACATGGTTCAGGAGATAGGAGTTGCAGGACCAGAGACGACCAGAGACGTTCAATCCATCATCATCCCACCCACGACACACTGTAATTACAAGCATCACTATTCAGCAAAACACTCTCCTAGAATGAAAAACAGTATGTGGCTAAAGGGGGGAGAAACAGTAGGGAAACTGTGAAAATAAATTTCTCGTCTATGTTGGGACGTATTAAATCCAATTTAACTGATTTTATAACTGCGGTTCACAATCCGAAACAGGACACCAAGCCTCGCGGGAGTAGTTGAGCGGTCTGTAGCGCCACGTTGCGGATCGCGCGGCCTCCCGCGTCGGAGATTCGAATCCTCCCTCGGGCATGGATGTTTGTGTTGTCTTTAGTATAAGTTCATAAGTAGTATTTAAGTTTAGGGATTGAAGACCTCGCAGTTAAATCGCACAAGCTTTACAAACATTTGAACATTTTTTTCAGACACAGACAACAATTATGGTATTGAATGAAAATAGGTAGCCATACATAGAAATAGGCGATATGGGTGGCGCAGTGGTTAGCATTACGTAAGATGCTGCATCAAATCTCCTGGTAGGTACCTATATTTAGGTTCACTGTGATTTCCCTAAACCACTCCAGGCACATGTTAAGATGTTTCCTTTGAAAGGGCACGCTCAGTTTCCTTTCTAATGTCAGCTTGTGCTCCGTCTCTAAACGCTTCGTTGTCGTTAGGAGATTAAATGTAATCGTCGTTTCATTGTTTTCTGGGTTGAAAATGAATTCACTGGACAGTCACTGTTATGGATATCATTACAAACATAATTTAAAACCGTGTAATTCCGCTCCTGGACTGATAACCGCCTGTGTTCGGTTAGGAGACGCGGTGGAGTGGCCGAGTGTTCTAAAGCGCCTCGCCGCGGAGGTTAGAGTCCTCCCTTGGGCATGCCTGTGTGTGTTGTCCTTATGTTATTTAGTTTGTAAGACTAGGGCCTAATAACTAAAGATGTCAAGTCCCGTACGATATATGAGGGCGTGGATCGACAAGGTTGTGCACGTACGGATCAAGACACTCGCTAAGCATTTGATCCCACAATTGAACCAAATTGCTGGAATACTGACTACATCGCTGAATCATCTCAAACGCTTACCGACTAATCTGTGCGTGTATACTGCGGTGAATATTGTTTCGTTGGGGAAGCTTACTTTGCAGTTCCACTTGTAGTTGCAGGGACACCGTTTACTGTACCACTAAATAATTTTGTTCCTTACTTCGGAAGACTTCTCTCCATAGAGAAGGACATGCTGCGTTCTGTTATCTAGAAACTCCTCAGTCCAGTCACACAATTGGTCCTATAGACCATATGCTCTTACTTTGTTCATAAAACGACTGTGGGGAACTGTATCAAACGCCTTGGGGAAGTCGAGAAACACGGCATCGGGAACCCGTGTGTTACCACTGCGCCACCTAGCTCGAAAACAGTTTTCTGGAGACGTATAAAATATCTGTATGCTACGAGTGTAGTTGGAACTTCAAAGTAGCTCGTAGTTAATAATTTGAAACTACTTTCGTCTTATTGCTAACACCACTGCATCTACCTGGGAACCTGTGTGTTACTATTGCGCCACGTAGCTCGAAAACAGACATATGAAAAACTAGCTTAAAACCGCGGCTCCGCCCGCGTGTTGGTTGATTATAATAGATAATGCGCGAAACGTCAAATCCATTTTTTAAAAAGAGATGTATTAAAAGAAATTTCTTTTTTACTGCTTTATTTACTTATATTTCCTTATTCGTATACTTTTCCTTACAGAGAAAGAGTTGAAGACATTGTAGCACGCATAAACCAAAGATATGGTCCGTGGCATCACGTTTCGCTGTATGTAAGCACCTAGCTATAGAGTCGAAAACGTCATCGCTGGCCTTCAGTCCGAATTTTTTTTGTAATTTGACGAATTTCAACCACCATATCTTCCACCCCCTTATAGCTATCGGCATGGAACTATGGTGTACAGCGGGAGACTTCGGATAACAATTACACACAGACCATTCGTTTGCGTTCTGTAGTTTTCGCTGCAGAGCGAAATATTAACACACACACACACACACACACACACACGTAGAATTTTATATACACCGATAACTTTCCATCCCAATATACTCCACCCTTCTATCATTATCAACCCTCAAGCAACAATGCAACTAATAAAACCATTATCAAAGAATAAATATAATTTTCAAAGAGTAATTATTGTTCCGCATTTCGCGTTATATTCTTCAAATTATTAAATATCTAGCAGATCGCTATAAAACCGTGCCTAAACTCTATATCGGGTAAAAAATACTAACTGTGCAAATATTTAAGTGCCGGCCGCGGTGGCCGAGGGGACTAAGGCGCTCCAGTCACGGTCTGCACGGCCACTACGGTCGGGGGTTCGAATCCCCCCTCGGGCATGGATATTTGTGCCGTCCTTAGTCTTAGCTAGTTCATAAGTAGTTTGTAAGCTTAGGGACTGATGACCCCGTAGTTAATTCCCATAAGTGCTACAAACATTTGAACATTTGATGGTATGGCGTGCTATTGGTTACACGTCTCCGTCACCTCTTGTTCGCATCGACGACACTTTGAACAGTGGCCGTTATATTTCAGATGTGTTACGACCCGTGGCCTTCCCCGGGTAAACATTAGTAACTGTACAAATTTATAGCTCTGTATGTCTTCTGATTCAGACGTGATGAACGTACACCGAACAGACATTCACATTTATATTATTATTATTGTTTGTGTAGCTTATGGGACTTAACTACGGGGACATCAGTCCCTAAACTTACAAACTACTTATGAACTAGCTAACATTAAGGAGGGCACAAATATCCATTCCCGATGGGGGATTCGAACCCCCGACCGTAGTGGCCGTGCAGACCGTGACTGGAGCGTCTCAGTCCCCTCGGCCACCGCGGCCGCCATTTATAGATATAAATTTATATCCTACGAGTGTAGCTAGAGCTTAGTAGCTCGTAGTGAATAATTTGCAACTATTTTCGTCTTACTGGCAACGCCGTGTAGTGTGTGGCGTGGCCAGCGCCACTGTGACGGAGCGTCGTCCGCGCAGCGCAGGTTGCCTACGGCGCCGGCGCCAGGAAGCCGGTCGCATTACAGGGGCGCATCAGCAGCTGAGCCGCCGTAGTAAACGCCGCCCCGCGTTGTCAATGAACCCGGATCGAAGTGGGCGTGGTGTGTTTCCATAGCGACGGCCGGCCGGCCGCGCGGGGTCGATGCCCCGACTTGTAAACACCGGCAAGGGGCGCGCGTCGCTCTGACGTCACTGGGAGGGGTGGACGACCTTGCGCACCAGAGTGACCTACACTCGGCGCGCCACGTGCACTGACGCCCGCCAAGGAAAACCGCCCAAACTCGCGCCCAGGGGTGCAACCTCAGTCTCGCGATTAACATTATGTAGGACATTCTGCTAGGCAAAACACCTGCAATACTCGCAGCTGTCCTCACACTGGAGCCCGTAACTCATTTAACAGGCAACAATCAAGGCATTATAATGATCTATCAAAGATAATAAAGGAGTAGACGGAACAGAGACTTTAATCTGAATAAATTGGCCAGATGGGTATTACCAATAGAGAATAATATAGAACAGTCTTCGACGTCATTTTCCGTTTCCATCTCTCACTGTGATGAGATGATTAAGAAGATCATTTGCATGTATCATTTTGAAACATAATACAACCAATATAACATGAAAAAAAATTAATTGTGCAGTGGAGTGAGCGATGAAAAATGTCCAAATGTTTGTTAAGCTTATGGGACTTAACTGCGGAGTCATCAGTCCCTAAACTTATAAACTATTTTATACTACAGACAGCACAAACAACCATGCCCGAGGGAGGATTCGAAGCCGACGTCCTCAAAAAAAAAAAAAAAAAAAAAAAAAAAAAAAAAAGTTCAAATATTTGTAAATCTATCGGACCAAACTGCGTGATCATCAGTCCGTAGCTTACAAACTACTTAAACCTAGGTAAATTAAACCTAAGGACAAACACACACCCATGCCCCAGGGAGGACTCGAAACTCCACGGCGAGCAACCGCGCGCTCCGCAGCGAGACGCTTTAGACAGCTCGGCTACTCCACCGCGGCAACGTCCTCGATCATCGGATCACGGCGCCTCAATGCACTCTGCCGCGGCAGTTTGCGATGATCTGAAACTTCCTGACAGAGTGAAACTGTTCACTTGACCGACCCTGGAACCTGCAACCTTTGCCTTTTGCGGCGACGACCTGCCCTTGCAGCGTTACTTCCGCCAGTATCTGCGGCTGAGGGCGATGTGGAGGGCACGTGCTTAACCATTTCAGTCCCACATTATGAAAACAGCTTTGGAAAAATTAAAGTTCAGTATTTTCTGTTTTAATACAGTGCACTATACATCAAAATATGTGTGTAAAATTTTTGGGCGAACTATTGACTTTTCATGTCATGTATTTCATGCACAACACAGACGTTTGTATCGAGGTATTTTATTACTTGGACATTATTTTGTTGATAGTTAACACTGCCATATCAATAATGCTAGCATAATCTACGCCACAGCACCAAAGACAAAACAATTCACTGCTGGAATAAAATAAAAGGAACCACACTCACGCTCACACTCTCAGCCACGTACAGACGGCAACGCAATACAACCTCCAAGATGGACAAATTAATGCCTTGAAAGTGGCTACACGCCGTACCAAGCGGCAAAATGTACTAGAAGCATGTTGTTTATCAATAACTATGCAACTTTAAGGACTGGTTCACAAAATACGGAATACATCAACTTTTAATACGTTGTTGTCCAGGAACAACACGGGAATGAAAGAGTTAACGATGTAACTAATTTCCTTGATATATGTATGCGTGCTACATTCATACATGTCTGAAGGACGTTTGAATTGGTTACGCCAATAAACACGGGTACTCTACAGCGTATTTAAGTCAAAGCAAGGCATGTAACATTTGTAATAAACGTCTGTTCCTGTGGGGGAATTTCATTATGGAGTGTACAAGCATTCAAATGTTCAAATGTTTGTAAATCTTTGGGACTTAACTACTGTCGTCATCAGTCCCTAGGCTCACAAAGTACTTAAACTAACCTAAGGACAACACACATATCCATTCTCGAGGGAGGACTCGCATCTCCGACTGGCAGCAACCGCGCGCTCCGCAGCAAGGCACCTTAGAGCGCTCGGCCATTTCACCGCGGCGTAGTGGACATACCGAAGTTTGCGACGGTCCTTGAGGCGTGCACGGATAGCATAATCATTAACACGACCGCTCGCGAAAAGCGGGAAATTCGGGTTTGAATCCGGGTCCGGCAAAAATGTTCACATGCTACCAATAAACTGTATAGATGATGCTAACTCACATTCGCAATTGCAAATATATTTCCTGTTGCTTAATACCTGTAGGTTTTGGATAACCCACGTCTGTGCATTATGCTACATTTCGGGAGAGCTAGGCACACGTAGTTGCAGGAAAACTACTGCGAACAATGATGAAATTTGCACTCGGCAACGGAGTGTGGTCTGGACGATTAAAACTCTTTGCCGGACTGGGCCTCAAAACCAGGACCTTCGCTTTTCGCAGGCAAGCGCTCTACCACATGAGATACGCGAGCGCGTTTTACAATATGTTTTCACAGTTTTTTAGTTTAGAAGGGTGTGACGCAAGGTACTTGCGAAAGTAAAGCTGCGAGGACGTGTCAAGAAGCATGGTCGGGCAGGTTAGTCGGTAGAGCACTTGACCGCGAAAGGCAAATGTCCTGAGTTTGAGTTCCGGTACGGCATACAGTTTTTATCTCCTTGGAAATTTTAATTTGGAAGGTGCTGTTCTCTGTAAAGGCGGGGATTAAGAAGTCCGTGGATAGTACAGTCGGTAGAGCACCTACCCTAGAAAGGCAAAATTGTATTATTCGAGACCTGGTCTGGCAGTCAGCTATAAACCGGCAAGTTATTTCAGCAGAATACGAGTCGTTAAACATCGTCACGACCACAACCACATATCACCATAATGATGATAAACAATAACCCCACAAATGACAACATAACTAGAACACATTCGTTGCCAACATCAGCACACTACGCCACCGCTGCCGCAAGTAAAATCTTGTCCAAAATACACCTCGTGCCACCCAATGACCATAGTTTCGGAAAGAAATATACATAAGAAACAGACAACCGCGTAGATTTAAATTTGCAAAGAAAAAAAAGAAGAGGAACCAGTACAAAGTTGTTAACACTCCACGACAGTGTATACTTCTGACAAAAATTGGACACTTGAGAAACGACGGTAACTAAGCACAACCCTGTCACTGGCAAGGAGAAAAAAAGGAATGGCTACAAAGAGGGTAAACGGGCGATATAAGCAGCGCATAACCACGTATATGCACACATTCGCAACAAAATGTTTGTAAATCTATCGGACCAAACTGCGTGGTCATCAGTCCGTAACTTACAAACTAGTTACATTAAGGTAAACTAACCTAAGGACATCCATGCTCTAAGGCCGGCCGCGGTGGCCGAGGGGACTGAGGCGCTCCAGTCACGGTCTGCACGGCCACTACGGTCGGGGGTTCGAATCCTCCCTCGGGCATGGATATTTGTGCCGTCCTTAGGATTAGCTAGTTCATAAGTAGTTTGTAAGTTTAGGGACTGATGACCTCGTAGTTAAGTCCCATAAGCTTTACAAACATTTGAACATTTTGAACATCCATGCTCCAGGGAGGACTCGAACCTCCGACGGCGAGCAACCGCGCGCTCCGCAGTGAGGCGCTTTAGACCGCTCGGACATTCGCAACACACAATTATTAAACTGATCCTTTGTAAATCTCACAGGAAACCACTATCGCCCATAAATAGCGAAACGTGTCTGGTGACAGTAAAGTAATCATGAAGTAGTTGCATGTAAACGTTTTCTATAATTTGAACTTGAAACAGTTTTCACGGTAATATAGTTAAGAAAACGCAGTTAAAATGGCGGAAATGGAACAATAATATATAAGCACTTTTATAAAAAGTGAGTTGTTTGTGGAAAGAGCGGAGTAGCGCATGGCGTCGCATCGCATCGACATCGGCGCCGGCGGCAAAACAGAGGTCGGCGACCCGACTGCCCCCGCACACGCGGGGTGCGACGCCCTCACCACAGCCGGCCCCCGCTGCATCTGCTTACTGACAAAGGCAGGTGACGTGGTACCGCGCAACAACTTTACTAAGGACTTTTGCAACCAACAGCTCTTGCATACTCTTCACATTGTAACAGCCTACCCAGAAAACCACTAAATCTTTGTACGAAAATTGTTAATGTTGTTGTTGGACTCACTCAGTTTATACAACTGAATAAGTCAACATTACTTGCAACAGTAAACATGAATTCTGTTAAAATTGTAGAACTCTGAACACTTAGTGTTCTAACGCGGCCATCAATAAAACGTATAGCATTCTTTTTCTTAAACAAATCTCTTTCCTTTCAAAGCGAGTCTGAGTCGACGGAATAGGAAGAAATGTGGAGGATTGAGATCTAGTTTCACGACAACGCTCGCCCACACACAGTTCTTGGGAATAAAGGGTGTGGTGCAACTTGAACATCGACCATACTCGTCGGATCTGAATCCTCCAGACTTCTTCCTATTCCCTCGACAGAAACTCGCTTTGAAAGGAAAAAGATTTCACGATATTCCTGACATCCAACGAAAAGTGACAAGGCTTTAAAGCACTATCCCAAAGGAAGATTTCGTACAAAGTTTCCAGAATATGTATAGCAGAGCTCAGCAGCGCATTGTTATGAGAGGTGACTATTTCGAAGAACAGTAAGGTAGCTGTAGTTAATAGTTCATCTTCGTTAATGTTATAGGACTATTCACCAAACTTTATTGTCAGAGGATGTATACACGGGTTGCACCTACGCTGTTTTGCACATCGTAGTTTCTACATCTACATGGGATACTCCGAAAATCACATTTAAGTGCCTAGCAGAGGGTTCATCGAACCATCATTATACTATTTATCTCCCATTACATTCTCGAATAGCGCGCGGGAAGAAAGAACACCTAAATCTCTCCGTTCGAGCTCTGATTTCTCGTATTTTATTCTGATGGTCATTTCTACCTATGTAAGTGGGAGTCAACAATATATTTTTGCATTCGGAGGAGAATGTTGGCGATTGGAGTTTCGTGAGTAGTTCGACGCAGCATTACCGTGACAACGCAATCGTTGCCTGTGGCAATTACTTTATTTTTCGTAAATTATATATTTCGCCTCATTTTCTTCTTCATATGGAAGCCTCTGTAAACATTTAGGAACAAAGTCATCTAGTATACGTGACTGTAAGCGATGGGAGAATACCATGTGATCTCCTGTAGTAAGTTGTCTAGATACTCCTGTAGACAGAGTGACAGTTGTGTCTTATTACGTTGCTCCTTATTTGTAAGTGAAAACGTGTCATATCTCAACGCAAGGTATTCACCATGATGGAAACGAAAGCAGTACGGCAGATCGTTTACGTACACTCGCCTGGGAAAGAGCCCGTGTTACTCCGGAATGCGGTAACTGATTTCGATTTAGATACAAAGCAGGTGTTTTCACGAGTTCCATGTCCTGGACTGTAGGGCTTGGTAAACGCCGCCCGTTGTCTTGCGGCATATAGCTATACAGAATATTGGAAGAAAGCGATGCTGGATAGTTTTGTAGCCTTGAAGGGTCTCAATTATGGAGATTATTTGTGTAACCACGTCAACACCAGACAATGCGGCGTCGCGATGTATATTCCTTGGACATACAAAGCATCTGATTCAGATTTCTGGTGTCTAAATTACATACAGCTTTATCTCTGTGACAACTTGATTCTCACCCGCCTATTTGTGATTCGACTGACTACTCTGTCTCTAGTGTTGTCGCTGTCAGCTCGAAGTTTAGAGTACTTGCAAGGCCGGCTGCAGTGGCCGAGCGGTCTGCGGCGCGCCAGTCACAGTCTCCACAGCCGCTACGGTCGGGTGTTCGAATCCCCCCTCTGGCATAAATGTTTGTGTCGTCTTTAGTATAAGGTAGTACATAAGTAGTTTGTAAGTTTAGGGACTGACGACCCCGCCGTTAAGTCCGTTAAGCTTAACAAACATTTGAACATTAGTACTTGCAATTACGTGACCAAACGATGTTGTTCAAAAATGAAGTTTTTATCAAATATTTAGTTCAGCAAAAACCTGATTGATTTAAGAAATGGTAAGTCAGCTGTTAGAGTAATGCAAAGAAGGCCGTTACACGTACTCCTGGAGAAAAATTACGTTGGCAATCCCTCAGGGTTGAATCATCGGTCCATTTTCACTGAATGTTACCTGTGTTAATTATCTATGATTTTATTTCAGTCAAGAATCAGAATTAGTCGTGTTTGTACATGATATAAGGATTGTTATAAAGACATGCAAGGAAGCATCAACAATGAAAATAGTAAGTGGTACATTTTTGTGAAAGTTATTTAGCGGTATTAACAAACAGGCGAGCTTTAAGCTGCGTAGAAACATGGATAATCAAGTTTTATGCTGTTAAAAAACACCACTACCTACTAATCTAACATACTATAATAAATAATAAAATTTGTAGAAAATTATTAGGTATAGAAATTCTTGGATCTCTGTTTGCGAAAACCATACAGTAGACGCACTTAATCTTTTGGGTTTGGTTACATTTGCCCCAAGAATAATCACGAATTTTATAGAAAAAATATAATGTATATATTCGTTATGTACTCTGGGTTACTCCTGACCAAGGCAAAAAGTTTTCATTGGACAAAAAGGGGTAATTACAATTATGATTGGATTACAAACACGTTCGGCGACTGAGGTGGCGCAGTGGAAACGCATTGGAGCAACGGCTATGAAAGAGAGGTCTGCCGGCCGCGGTGGCCGAGGGGACTGAGGCGCTCCAGTCACGGTCTGCACGGCCACTACGGTCGGGGGTTCGAATCCCCCCTCGGGCATGGATATTTGTGCCGTCCTTAGTTGTAGTTAGTTCATAAGTAGTTTGTAAGTTTAGGGACTGATGACCCCGTAGTTAAGTACCATAGACTCTACAAACATTTGAACATTTGAAAGAGAGGTCTGGACACGAATGTTCCTTGCGGAGCCTCCATATTAGAGCTAAAGCAGACGAGGCTGAGCAATATCGCTAGGTGAGAAGACAGTCGGTTTCTAAAATTATCATTCTGCAGCCAGCTGGCGTGCCGTTTCAGTCAAAACTTATATTTTTAAGTTTAAAAATACAATGTTGATAATTCGAAAGGCCATTATTGCTCAGTCTTACCAAAGGAGGTCGCGGGATGATTTCACAGATTTGGCTCAAACTGTGTGAGGAGAACAAGCTAGGAGAACCTTTTAAATTTCTAAAATAGCTGGCATGAGTAGGCCACAGGAAAAAGAAAACTCTCATCGAACTTTTCCGATTACAGTATACGAGAAGCATTTATAATAACGTTTGGGCGACCTGTCGAATAACGTCAGCATAGCGCAGTGGGTAATGCACTAATCGTACTGACAATTTTGCGGTCCGGGTTCTCACGCGGCTAATACCTAATTTATTTTATTTTATATTATCCCGTTGTAATTACGAAATTTAATTGTACATAAGCATTTCAGTGTTTCTGAATTTTTACAACAGAGAGAGTCATCGTAAAGAGAAGATACAATTAAAATACAGTCAGTTGTAGAGCATGAATTTTCAGAGCTCGTTTTCATCCAATGATTCGGTAGGCTTGGTATGCATCAAAGAAAAATGATTAAAATCTTGAATGTAATATGCTTTCCACTAAACCACTTTTCGGAAAAATTGTCCTTGCCGAAAAATGCTTTCATAATATGTAAATGGTGTGAACGTTATGTTTCTTAAAGACGATCACCCAAAATAAATGTAATGTAACTTTCGCAGATAATTGCTAGATCTTTGGAAATACTTTCCTCACTGAAAACCACCAAATAATGAAAATTGTAATTGTAATTACTGCAAACAAAGCAATTATAACTGAACGAATATATGTATTTTACACAAATAAAATGAAATAATGAAGGAAATTTCAGTTTCGTAATTATAAGTTGAACGCCGAAAGAAATTATATAAAATTAAAAATGGAAGTACTGGGTATCGAAAATTGACTGCAAAACTATCAGTTCAACGCTTTTGCCGTTATACTGTGTTTACATAATGACGACGCTCAAAAGTTGCTTATCTGCACGTATACTGTACTCAGAAATCTGGCGCAAGCGTTTTCTCTATTCCTATGGTCTATTCCGGGGAGATATTTTAGCAATTTGAAATGTTCGTCTACCTGCTTTTTCAAATACACGTTGAACCAAATCGCTGCGTAAAATTTAATAAAAGTATCGTTAAAGTGGAGAAGGTCGGCGGCGCGTCAGGTATGGCAACGCTCCCCAGGCACCACGTTCACCCATCCACCTACTGAGCCCCACCATTTAATTAAAAAGTACTAATCGCTTGAAACATTGATCATTTGTAATGTCCATCTGTCTGCTTCTCCTTACACACTTTGAGCCAAATCGCTGAGACGATATACAATATTACATAAAATTTGTCAATGATGCCGCCAAAAGTCAGGAAACGTTGGTGGTGCTTCCGCAGCGCGCTTAGTAGGTTGACAATGCACCACATTTCGAGTAGCCTGTGGCATACCGCTTTGACTTTTACGAGACAACCTTATCCATTTGCGTTCACCCATCTACCTACAGAGCCCTATGATTAAAAATTCCAATGGCTGAAAACATTGATCATTTGCAATAGAAATTGCTGCGTGGTGAAAATTAAATATTTACATAATATTTTTCGTCTGAACACGGGTATCTCACTTCGTGCAATTATTTCCTCGGACTTCCATTTAATATCTCTTATCTTTTCTGATTTACTTCCAGTTAAAACACTAGGTTCTAGCCCTACGTTTTTCTCACACACGTCCAGTATCTCGAAGCTTCTTCCATTTAGGTAATATCGAGTCACTGAAAAAGCACACACAAGGAAATTTTCATATGAGTAAAATACGACATTTCATATAAGAAAATGTTCAAATGTTTGTAAAGCTTATGGGACATAACTGCGGGGTCATCAGTCCCTAAACTTACAAACTACTTATGAACTGCCTTATACTAAAGACAGCACAAAATCCATGCCCGAGGGGGGATTCGAACCCCTGACGGGAAACGGCCTCGCGCACTGAAGCATAGCGCCTTCATGCGCTCGGCCGCACCGCCGCGGCTTTTCCATGTAAGATTCTCTTTTCGTATAGTTCAACTCAAGAAACATTCGCTGCCCCTTCGTCTATACCATACCGAATGGGAACTTCACAAACACATAGACTTTTATTCCATATTTACTTTTGTGAAAAGCAGAATTTTGTTACCGGTAATGAAAAGGGCACTTTTTGCTCACAGTGGTAGTTTTGTATTTAGTCACATCATATATGTTGTAATGATAATGGATATGACCACATTCTAAGTAACCTGCATACTGTAGTATCATTTTACATTCACTGCTTCAAACAACAGTTTCTAGTGACAAACATTACCCGAATACAGTCTGCTACAAGCCACGCTTTAGAAGCAAAATGGCCACCATCGAAAATTATCATGGTAGCGTGACCAAACGTCTCCTCTATAGACTTTGACTCGCATTCGGGAGGAAGGGAATTCAAACCCGCCTTCGGACATCCTGATTTAGGTTTTCGTGATTTCCCTAAATCACTTTGGTCAAATGCCGGCATGGTTTCATTCAAAGGACTACCGATATCTTACGCCATACTTAGCAAACAAAATCCGAGCGTGTGCTCCGTCTCTAATGACCACGATGTCGACTGGACGTTGAACCCTAAACGTTGTTTTTTCTTCGTTCAAATACGTGCACCTTGCAGGTGTCCAGGTGTTTGAGTATTTCAGCATATCAACAACTGGTACATTTATTCATTCATGACATTTGCTGTCAATAACTAATCGGAGCTTGAGAGCAAGAAACAAGTACAACACTAGAAGGGAAAATGAGCTGAAACGCCATTTAATGAATAAAACTTAGGAACAGAATCGGGTCAGATGAATAGTTATAAAAGCACTTTGGCAGTTGTTGCGACGAAAAATCACACTTTTACGTTACGTTTGAAAAAGCTAAATGAGTGAAGTAGCAAAATCGAGAATTGTTTTTAAAGAAGCAATAAAGATTTCCTAAACTCATCTTGCGCTATTTTTTTTTCTTTTTTAATTTCTACTACTATTCGGAATAGAAGACTGTAATCTATTTCATTTCAAAAATATGCTTACTGTGTTGGTAAGACAAGTTACTAATACATTGCTTTACTCTGCACCGATTCAGGTAAAACAGATGGCATCTCAAGTAGACGAACAATTCAGTTGTTATGAAGGAATTAAGAGACCACAATTATCACTTATCAAAACCAAAGGGACCCTAAAGCACCACCCCTCAGACACAAACTCTAGAGCAAACAGAAACTGCAAAATCATTCTATAGTCTACGGTAATTAATGCTGTACTTTAGTGCTTTATTTCAATGAATATTTGTTGCCAATATTTTTTGAGAATAAAAGAAACTTCCATATGTTTTATTGATAAACTGCTGTAGTCGCATGTTCGAAAACCTCTGTTTACATGATTAATGTCATTTCCAAACATTCACACAACAAGCGATCATTCTTTACTCTATACAGTTCTGCTTAACCATCTCATGTACGTAGAAGCTCCGGAGATATATGTGCATCTGAAACTAGTGAATTATTCATGAAACTCGAAGGTTACTTTTCGGCGTCTGAGAAGATATATATGCAGGCCGTATTCTTTTTTTTATTCAGATGATACTAACACTAAACAAACACACCTGTAGAAGGCTGTTTCTCCTGAGCAACATAACAGGGAGTTAATAACAAATTCGACGTAAATCTCGTTTACAGATTTACCCCTAGCCGTAGCGCACCCAGCAGGTTAGACCTTTTTCAAGTTCAAAACGTTACTCAAGACTACATCGATGACTGGTTTTCACTTTCCCCAATATTGCCTCGATCGTGATATACCTGTATTTGAGCAGTCTGGCTATTCCCTCTGGCTAATCCCGTTTCTGCACAGAGAAAGGGCCAAAAGTGATATTTCGTTCCCGACGATTCTTTTTATAAGAGTAAAATCTGTGTTATAGCGTGGGAATAATGAAGGTGGATATGGTCAAACATGTTCTTTTAAAATGAAGGAAGAAAGATTAGGGCTTAACGTCCCGTCGACAACGTCGTCATTAGAGGCGGAGCTCATGCTCGGATTGTTTGGGTAAGGATGGGGAACGAAATTGGCCATGCACTTTCAAAGAAAGCATCTCGGAATGAGCATGAAGCGACTTAGGGAAATCGCGGAAAACCATTATCATTACAACATATATGATATGACTAAAAACACGCCGGCCGCGGTGGCCGAGGGGACTGAGGCGCTCCAGTCACGGTCTGCACGGCCACTACGGTCGGGGGTTCGAATCCCCCCTCGGGCATGGATATTTGTGCCGTCCTAGTTCGTAAGTAGTTGATAAGTTGTTTGCAAGTTTAGGGACTGATGACCCCGTAGTTAAGTCCCATAAACTATACAAACATTTGAACATTTGAACTAAAAACACAACTACCCTTGCGAGGAAATAGTGCCCTTTTCATTACCGGTAACAAATGACCGGAGGTGGATTTGAACCACAGTCCTCCCGAATGTAAGTCAAGAGTGTTTCCAATACGCTACCTCCCTCGGTTTAATCTAGTAAATACTTAACAGTTTGGGGCTGTAAATTTATATATATTCTCATTTTGTTCCCAAAGTCTATATTAAATTGGGGAAAATTTCGTATTAGTTATCATCATCCGCTGTTAATATACATGTTTGTCGTTGTGTTACATTACTAAGTCACATGTTTTGGCTGGTTTTCCAGTATTCGGTACTGTTTGTATGAGGCAGCATCTCTTTAAGTCTGGATATTCCGAGCGCCGTTGGCAAGCGGGATGTACTCAGTCCTTGTGAGGCCAAGTGAGGAGCTAATTGAGTGAGAAATAGCAGTTCCGATCAAGAAAACCGACAAAGCGGCCGGGAATGTGGGGCGCTGCCCACGCCGCCTTCCATAATGCATTCGTTGACGCCTACGAACGGAGGATGACGTAGCGGCCGGTCGATACACGTTAAACCTTCCGATATCTGTAGGTTGGGACTTTAGATTTAGTTTTAGTATATATTCAGTACTGAACTATGAGGGCCATTCAAATGAAAACGAGGCAGATGCAAAATGTTTATGATATGAAAAGTAATCGCTATAACTTTTAATACATTTATCGCACTGCGAGACAAGATAGGCCAAGCGTTCATTAAAATATTTTGCGGTTGCTTGAGGAACGATGATTATTCCGAGGCGTGCACCGCTTCGTTCAAAGCAAATCTGTAACTACCACTGTCTTTCTTCTGATTTCCAAAAATAGGAATATCGGATCGGGAGAGATCGCTACTGTTCCTAAAAAGTGTAAGGATTTCCCAGCGAAACGTACACTGCGTATTCGAAACGGCGTCATTCTGTTGTTGGATAATGTCCTTCCACATCTTACCATGGTAGTTTAGACTTCACTGGAAAAGTTTCGCTAAGAAGCCCTTACACATCCTGCAGTTAGTCCGGACGTTTGTGTCGAGCTAACTGCACGACACAATGTTTTTCGCCTCGCCTGGGCCCGTCAACACCGACCAGTTGTATTGGTCGGATGAACGTGTACTAGTTTGGAGGCAAACTCACGAATCCATGTACCCTGAATGTCATTAGGGGACTGTTCAAGCTGGTAGACGGTCTGTAATGCTGTAGGGAGTGTGCAATTATAGTTGGGCCGAAATACGACGATTCCTGGCTCCGACTACTGGGCTGGGAGACCGCCCCAACCGCGGAAACTGAATGCAACCATGTTGCCAAGTAGTTAGTTCGCTGCCGGACAGTATAGCTTAACGGTTGGTGCTGTCTGACAGAACTGGCAAAAGTACAGGGCGCAGCCGAACACGCGCATGCGCAGAGCAAAGCTCGCGTTTGACTTACTCCAATGGTCTGCTGCCGCAACTGGCGCTCAAAGCTGATTGGCGCAAGCACCAGGAATCATGCAATAGAATGAGATTGGACCCCTGATATATTTAGATACGATTCTGACAGGTGAGCCGGCCGCGGTGGCCGAGGTGACTGAGGCGCTCCAGTCACGGTCAGCACGGCCACTACGGTCGGGGGTTCGAATCCCCCCTCGGGCATGGATATTTGTGCCGTCCTAGTTTGTAAGTAGTTCATAAATAGTTTGTAAGTTTAGGGACTGATGACCACGTAGTTAAGTCCCATAAGCTTAACAAACATTTGAACATTTGATTTTCTGACAGGTGACACGTACCTACGCATCCTGCCTTATCACCTGCATAAATTTATGCCCATTGTGCATTACGGTGGACTTGGGCAATTCCAGGAGAACAATGCGACACCCCACATCTTCAGAATTGCTACAGAGTGACTCCAGGAACACTCTTTCAATTTTAAACACCTCCGATGGCCACTAAACTCTCCAGAACGTTCTTGGGCATATGTGGGATGCCTTGCTACGTCCTGTTCAGAAGAGATCTCCATCCCGTCGTAAGCTTTTGGATTTATCGACAGTCCTGCAGGATGCATGGAGTCAGTTCTTTCCAGCATTGCGTCAGACATCAGTCAAGTCCATGCCACGTCATACTGAGGGCCGTCTGCGTGCTCGCGGGAGCCCTACAAGATGTTAGGCGGAGCGAGCACTTTCTGTGGCTCTTCAATGTGTATTAGCACTGTATAGTGCACAGTGTTTTCCCATTCCATACCCGTATTAACCCTTTCATTCCTAGTGCTGTTCCTGGATAACAACTTATTAAAAGTTGATTTATACCGTATTTTGTGCATCAATTCTTAAAGCTGCATTTTTGTTGATGAACAACATGCTTCTAGTACGGCATGTTGCCGCTTGGTATGGCGTGTAGCCACTTCTGAGGCATTAAACTGTCAACTTGGAGATAGTGTTGCGTTGCCGTCTGTACGTGGCTGAGAGTGTGAGCGTGAGTGTGGGTCCTTTTATTAGAGCAGTGAATTGTTTTGTCTTTGGTGCTGTGGTGAAGATTATGATAGCTTTATTGATCTGGCAGTGTTAACTATCAACAAAATAACGTCAAAGTAATAAAATACCTCGATACAAGCGTCTGTGTAGTGCATGAAATACATGACAGAAAAAAAATCAATATTTCGACCGAAAATTTTAAAACACAAATTTTGATGTTTACTGCACTGTATTAATATAGAAAATACTGAATTTTAATTTTTCCAAGGCTGATTTCATAATGTAGGACTGAAATGGTTAATCGTGAGAATACGATTGTCTATGTTTCTCTCTGTTCTCTTTATTTTAATTTTATGAATCTTATCTGAAATTTACGATGGCCGTAGAATCATGGTTACACAGTCTGCTTCGAAGACAGATCCTCCCAAATTTGCCCGTCTGTGCTTCTTGGATGCTTCGTCCTCTTCTTTCTAATAATTCCAATGTCATATCGCCACTTCTGCACGTCTCTCCCACTTTCTAAAACAAGCTATTACGATCACAGCAGCGCGTATCTGGATTCCGTCTGATTTCTGTTGTCACGTTTACTTAGTAAGGTCTCCCATACACTGCAACAGTAGTCTAGGTCTGCCACACACTAGCAGTTTTCTTTACAGACGTACAGGGTGTCCAGAAAAGGACTCCCTGATTTCAAAATTAAATATCTCGAAAACAAAGATCGATAGAGGAATGCAGTAAACGATATGTTTATTGTGAAAGCTGTAAGAAGTTTATACAGCAGTTTGAAATAATAGTTACAAGAGCTGCTAACAGATGGCGCTGTAATCGCCATAGTAATGCCTAGTATAAATAGTGATCCGAAGCCCAGAGCGATCAGTTCCACTATTGAAACGTGAAAGGAGGTTATCGTACCGAAGGAAGAGATTAAAACCAAGTACTCCATTGAACAACGCGTTTTTCTGGTGCTAGAGGACCACAGGTTAGAAGAGATTCCTAAGGCAACAAGGCAAAGTTTTCAAGCACTATTTAATGTTTCAAAAGGACCCGATGCGAAATCCATTCGTACGCCCATCGCAAAATTTCAACGAACAGGCAGCGTAACTGATGATCTAGTGGGGCATGTTGGCCGCAAGCAAACCGCAGCTCCGCCTGAAAATATCGCCACAGTTTCTAGAATTATTCAGTAAAATCCAATGTCATCAGTATGTAGAATTGCAGCTGAGACTGTTTTGAAGCGTTCCAGCACGCAGAAAATACTGAGAAAGAGCCTACACATGTTTCCATTCAAAATTCAAACGCACTAGGCCATACCCGTACGAGTTGTGCAACAAAGGGTTGCCTTTGCTAATCAGATGCTCACAATGATTGATCGTGAAGGATTAGATGTTGGCTGCATCTGGCTTACAGATGAAGCACACTTCCACCTGGATACGTGAATAAGCAGAACTGGCGATTTTGAGATTCCGAAAAGCCATATTGGTGTGAAGCGAAACCCCTGTATTCTCCTAAAGTTACTGTGTGGGCTGCAGTATGCAGCAGAGGCATTATTGACCCTTTTTCATTCGAGAAACGGTCACTGGTGCACGTTACGTTGCTATTTTGGAACAATTTGTCGCCACACAGCAAGCGTTAGAGGATCGACCGGGTACTGAATGATTTATACAAGATGGAGCCCGACCACATCGGACCGAACAAGTGTTTCGCTTTCTTGGGGAATACTTCGGGAATCGAGTCATTGGTTTGGAATAGCCCAAATTTACTGGTGCAGGCATGGATTGGCCTCCATATTCGCCGGATTTGACTCCCTGTGACTTTTTTTTTCTTTTTTTTGTGGGGCAAACTGAAAGACACGGTCTACCCGAAGCATCCCGCCACGCTGGACGAGGCGATCGCTGTGGCATGTGAATCCTTTTCGGTTGAGACACTACGAAATGTGATGGCGAATTTCATTCTTCGTTTGCACCACCTCTGTAGTGCCAATGGTGAACATTTTGAAAACATTGTGATGGGATTGTTTGCAAAGAGTGTTTTCATACGATTATTTCACTTATGTATGCTGATATGAACTGTTCAGCGTACAGCGCCATCTGTTAGTAGCTTTTGTAACAATTATTTCAAACTGCTGTATAAACTACGTACAACTTTCACAATAAAAATACCGTTTACTGCATTCCTCTATCGATCTTTGTTTTCGAGATATTTAATTTTGAAATCAGAGAGCCGTTTTCTGACACCCTGTATTTTCCCAGTACTGTCGAAACAAACCTAACTTCCGTGGTTAAAATGTAAAATTCATCTAAAAAGCTACGGTAACTCAACTACAGTGGTTTTATAGGTATTGCTTCGGTATCTTACTGAACTTTCCCCGACATTTTATTAAAAAATTACTCGCGAATAGAGGTATATTGTGATTATCGACCCCTGCTGTCAGCGAGCGCACTCTGTGTTATCAGGAGGGGAAGCGCGCCGTGGCGGCCGCACAAAGCGTGAAGGCTTCTCCGGCGGAGTTCAACAAACCCTAACCTGCGCTTTCGCTTTCCTTTCTGGCGCCTTGCGCAGTAGGCGGGCAGCTCCAATTGTCACCGCCTCCCTCCCGTCTCGCCGCGCCGGCGCGGAATTCCCAGCGCGGCGCAAGGTGGTGCGTGCGACCGCCAATTCCACACAACAGCCAGGGGGGACGTCGCCACTTTTGTTGGCGTTCCCTCGCAGCTCGCGGGAAAGTGCCTCCCACAATAAACGAGCAGCCTATTTCCGCTGTCTTCTTACTACTACCCCATTACCGTGATAACGAAAAATTTATTCAAGAAAATGTTCAAATGTTTGTAATCCTATGGGACCAATCTGCAATTGTTATCGGTCCCTAAACTTACAAAATACTTTAACTTATTCTAAGAACAAATCACACGCACACACACACACACACACACACACACACACACACACACTCGAACCTCCGACTGGGAGCGGCCGCGCAGTCCCTGACATGGCACCTAGAACTGCGAGGCCATTCCCGCACGGTAAAATTTTATTCACTATATTTCCTTGAAATGTAAAAAGAAGGTGTAATGATAATTTGAACGTCTAAATGATATAAACAAACTGACAAGGAGAGTACTTAGGCTCCAACAAACACAAATACACCAAAATTGTGTGAGATGTAATTCAAAAAATGTTCAAGTTTGTTAAGCTTAAGTGACTTGACTACGGGGTCATCAGTCCCTAAACTTACAAACTACTTATGAACTAACTAATACTAAGGACGGCACAAATATCCATTTCCGAGGGGGGATTCGAACCCCCGACCGTAGTGCCGTGCAGACCGTGACTGAAGCGCCTCAGTCCCCTCGGCCACCGCGGCCGGCAGATGTAATTCAAAGGTCCCTTATTTCACTAGTGATACTCCCGCATCTGAAAAACTGTGCAGTCGTCTGTTAGAGGCCTCTGCGTGTGCCATGCCGCACTGCACTTTGCCGGTAGGCCACTCGGCACCAGTAGGGACGGTGCAGTGTGCCTCTCAAGTTGCGTTTTGGGACGTTATTTGTGTAGTGAAGCGTCAGATGGGGCGGCGAGTAGTAATCAATCCCGTTAATGTATTGCGATTGTTTGGGATGAAGTTACGAACAACCCTTCGTGAAAATAGTATTGGTGTAGAAGATGAATCATTCGCATGTTTGCCATGCGATCAACATGCATTTCTTCACTGTGCGTTTTGCAGTCATTCATATTGCTCGGAGCATTTTATTGACATTCCCAATTTACATTTATAGTCAAGATTTCTGCATGCGTATCACGTCTACAATTACATCTACAATGCTGTCTAGAGGATGATTGCAGATGTTTGCAGATAAACGACACCCACCAGCACATTGAGGGGTTACGTAATGGTCCTGTTCAAATGTTCAAATGTTTGTAAAGCTTATGGGGTCATCAGTCCCTAAACTTACAAACTACTTATAAACTAGCTAACACTAAGGACGGCACAAATAACCATGCCCGAGGGGGGGATTCGAACCCCCGACCGTAGTGGCCGTGCAGACCGTGACTGGCGCGCCTCACCGCGGTCGGCAAATGGTCCTGTAACCAAACGTTCATACAGATATGTTTGTTCGAGTCCAAATACTTTCCTTGTGAGATAATTTGAATACTACTTTAATGTGCCAAACAATGGCAAAGATGAAATTTAAAAATAACATTCAAAATGGAAATAAATCAAATATGTATAAAAGTGGTGTCTGTTCCTGAGATGAACACGGATACTGATTCCTTTTTCAGTGTAGATGCACTGTAGGCCCGAACTCTTGCGACAATCGGTGAATTGCGGCTACTAATGAACGATAAATGGCAAGTGCACTACATCATTAGTGTGAGGGTAATTTGGGAATTTGCATCTGACAGGAGGAGTCCAAGGGTAGCCCGCGCGGCCGTGGTGATCGCTGTGTCCCCATGGCGTAATGGCACAGTGGTCAGTCGCGGTGCAGTGGCCGAGCATTACTGCGGAGCGAGCGCTTGCTCGCTGTCAGAGGTTCGACTTCTCCTTCGGGTATAGATATGTGTGTTGTCCTTTGTTTAAGTAGTTTGTAGGCTTAGGGACTGATAACCGCAGGAGTTAAGTCCCTTAAATTTACAGATATTTGAACATTTGATTTGAACATATTGGTCAGCGTGAATGCCTAGTAAGCAGAAGATTCGATCACGGTTCAACATTGTAATCATTTCCTTCCCAACGACACGTGTCAAAAGACCTGTACCCGTTCGAATAGCCTTCATATCGCGATGAGATCATAAAGCTGCAGTAGCTGATTCACCATTCTAATAGTAAAGCTTCACTGACTTCCTTTCTCATTACATCTCATTTTACTCTCGATTCTCACAGAGCGTCATTGCCATGTTCTGTCCAGTGTCATCTGCTGCTCTGTTTGTGCACTCGTTGTACGTTTCAATAAAACCCCATATCATTTCAAGTACGAGGGTTGGAACTTAAATAGTGGTAATACTGCTGTGGAGACACTATGCAGTGCAATCTACTATTGTCGCTGACAACACACGTTGTTGACATACCTAGCTTACCTCCGAGCAAATGGACTCGCCCGTCCCACGTCACCGACGTGAACACAATCGAGGGGAACACTGTCACTTGTGAGTGAACTGTCTAACGTAACGGAGTCACTATATTTTCGAAACAGGAACAACGGAGTTGGATCAAGACTGAATGTGCCAGAGGTCATACAGCACGACGGTGACATCAAGGTCTTCAAGAGGCGTGCGGGGAATCGGCATTGCCGTAGGGTAAAAGCCTTCAACGAAGGTCGGCAAACGGTGGCATACATCCATCGGGCAGGTCGTCCTAGCGTCTCTGAAGAAGTAGTGCATACTGTTGCCGCGTTAATGGACAGTGATCGACACTTTCTGTGCAACCCATCCATCATTTTGCACGACAATGCGCGGGAGCATACAGCGCCTAAATTGCTTTTGTCTTCCTTTAAATCGATCTGGTGGGGATTCCCCACATTTGATCAGTGCTCAAGAAGGGGTCTGTTCTATACACGGTCTTCTTTAGAGATCAAACACATTTCGCCAAAATCGTCTCAATAAACCGAAGTCGACCATCCATCTTTCCCACTACCGTCCTTCATTTCATATCGCTCTGCAACCTCATGCCTAGAAATTAAATCGACGCGATTGTATCAAGCAGCGCGTTACTTTTACGATTGTTTTTCCTACTCATCTACATCATCATACATTATTCTACATATTGAGCTAGCTAACATTCCTCGCACTAAGTAGAAATTTTGTCATTCATCTTCCATACTTCTATTCACCTACAGTCATTCAATGACGACACTTTTCCGCATACCACACCATCATCAGAAAAATACCGCAGATATCTACTCACTCTGTCAGATAATTTATGTGTATATAAAATAATAACGGTCATATCACCCTTCCCTGCATCACTCCTGATGATAAGAGGCCAACGAGAAATACAGGCCGTGGCATGTACGTCACGACGCGTCATCAAAGAAGGCTTGAGCCAACGCGGTCGCTAGCTGACTGGCTGGCCGCTGGGGCACGGCCCACTGTTTCATAGCGGCACAGACAAAGTAGCGGCCAGACAGACAGGTAACGGTCACGTCTCAAGCCTCCTCTGATGACACGTCGTGACCTACGCACCACGGCCTGTCTTTCTCGTTGGTCTCGTGACGATACCCTCGTCTCTGATGAACACTCGCCATCGAGAAGAAAGTAGGCTACATTATTCCGTAACTTTGAATATATCCAAATGTTAACAAACCTTTGGGTCACCATGCTAATGCAGTGGTTAGCACATTGGACGCATATTTTGGAGCACGGTGATTCAAATACTCGCCCGGCCAGCTAGATTGAGGTTTCGACGATTTACTAAAATCGTTTCAAACAAATGCTGCAAGGGTTCCTTCGAACTTGCACGACCGATTCCATGATCCAGAACATGCTTGCACTCCATCACTAATGATCTCGTTGTCGACGAGACGTTAAACTCTACTCTTCCTTCCTTTCTTCCTTACACAACCAGTTCTGGTAGATCCATATCAAACCTGAAGTCTGATGGAGCAAATTGGATTCCTCAAGAGATCGCGAGGAAAATGTAACTTATACTTTACATGTGTGGGACTCATACAGAGGACAATAGCGAATCAATAAACAAATTTTAAAAAATGCATGACTGATTTATGGATCCCAATATCGTGACAAAAATAAAGGCCGAAGGAATTTAGAAAAAATATTTAAAGTGATTATAAGAAGAGATAGCGAATAAGAATGTGGTAGAAGAATTCAAAAAATGTTCAAATGTTTGTAAATCGGCGAGCAACCGCGCGCTCTGCAGCGAAGCGCCTTAGACCGCTCGGCTACTCCACCGCGGCGTAGAAGAATTCTTCACAATGAGTAACACCATTAGGAATATGTAGAAGATTTAATTTAATGATTCCTCCATTATTTAGACCCAAAGTCAAGCAGTAGTGTTTGGAAAAAGTCTTACGCCATTTGACTGTATTAAAGTTTTATTCAGGTATACGACCATGATTTTGGCCTTGTTGCTTTTATTCAGTCTCGCCGTGATAAAAATTCGAATTTTATTCAATAAAATGGTGGAATTATCGTTTAAACATATGTTATTTACTTTTGACATTACTAATTGGAAGTAACATTGAAAAAAAAAAAAAAACAGACCAGTTTGTCAAAATAGCGGTAAGTCAGATGCAAATATCTTTCATAACTTGTAAATGTTTTGTAATAATAATAATCTATTTGAGTGTCTGAAATAAAAGGATAATGTTAGGGGAGAAAATGTAAGATTTTCCTTAGTTCAGAAGACCCTGGGCCGGGCTTTCTCTTTCCCGGCGACGGCTGGAGAGGTAGGCGGACGTCGGCCTCGTCCAGTTGTCACAGCCTGCCTCCTGTCTCCCGTCTCGACTGCTCACAATTTCCCGCTCGGCACGACAGGGTGCGTGTTACCGAACATGTTTCCCAGAAGAATGGCGAGAAGAGGCTCCTTTAGACTTGAGCATTTTTCTTGACGTCCCCGTCGCATCTCACAGGAAACTGGTTTGCGCTCTAAACGCGTGAACTGCTCCCATTGTCTGCCTTCTCGCGGTTATTCCATTATAATAACAAAAAGTAGTTACGGTGTTGTATCTGTTAGTCGAAACCCTCTGAGAATATCATCCAGTTGTCGCTGTTTCCCCCTCTCCACTGCCCGGAGTTCCTCGGCAGACACGCCAGGGTGCGTGTGACCGTCAATTTCAGAGTGACATGGCGGGAATAGGATTCTTCAGACGAAAAAATAGGAGAAGTTTTGTTGACTTCCACTCGCAACTCCCAAGAAAGTGGTTCGTGCAGCACACGCAGAAGCTATTCCACTGTCTGGCTTCTCACGTTTACCCCGTCACAACAGTAACAAAAAATTTTATTGTATTATTTTACTTACTAAACGAAAGCCCCAGAGTAAGTAAATGAATGATAAATTGAAAATCTAAAATGAAATATTTGAACCAGTAAACGAACTGAAATATCTGAGTACCTCCATCAATGTAACAAATAATAAGAAAAACGTAATATAAATTAGTATTCAAAGTGCAAATAAATCGCATTATGCCATATGAAATACCTTAGAGTGAAAATATCATGACCAAAATATACTTGTAGAAGCCACGTAAATGTATCTAACGTCCCCATGTGAATGTGAAACGGTGGAAATAATAATAATAATAAAAAAAGAATAACTAAAGACATCTAAAGGACAATACTACTTCAGTTATTTGGAGCAGTTAAGAGCCCTGATACATATGAATGGCAATTCCAAGGAAAAATCTAAGTAAATAAAACAGTCCTACGTATTTCAATATCCTGATATCGTATCAAAAATAAAAGCCGGAAGGTTACATGTTTCGGTCATGTGATAAGATCATTAGAAAAGAGAATCACCAATATTCTTCTGCTGTCTTCGCCTTTTTCCCGCATATAAAGGGTCGGCGTGGTTAAATTTAAGGAGTGAGCGAATGGCCTTCCTGTCACGGCAAAAATGTTGAGACCACATTTAAACCATCATAATTTCGGTTTACTAACGTTCCTGTCATTTTATGTCGTCCGCGTCATGCTGTTATTTGAGAACTGTGGAGTTTTACGAAATAAAGACAATTTACAAAAGTATCTGTGTCAACCAATATATTTTCTACCACAACGTGCTTCGTGGCCATTTATCTTCAGGTGAATCAGCGGATAGCCGCGGTGGAGTAGCCGAGCGGTCTAAAGCTCCTCGCTGCGGAGGTTCGAGTCCTCCCTGGGGCATGGGTGTGTGTGTTGTCCTTAGGTTAGTTTACCTAGGTTTAAGTAGTTTGTAAGCTACGGACTGATGACCATGCAGTTTGGTCCGATAGATTTACAAACATTTAAACATTTTTTTGAATCAGCGAATTAAGTGATAATTTCCATTCTTGGATTCTATCAGTTGTCCGCATTACGCTTTACTTACTACAAATTATTTAATATGCCTCGCTTTTTATCGTCATATGCCGCTGAGTTCACTCAAAATGATTGGAAATCTACCTACAAAATATTTTAGCAAAAAATCAAACTGTAAGTCGTTAAGATGACATACTTGTAGCATTAAATATTAGAAAATGCAGAAAATAGTTCAGAGATCGTACAGGTATACAAATGAAGTGCCTCATAAGTCAGCAAGCATTACCACCATATATTGAAAATTATTCATTCATAAGAGGAAATAAGTACATAACATAAAGATGAAAAAGTTGAGTGATGTTACCGAATTTTAGAAGATTTTCACGCACATTAGGCGGTAAATAATACATTTTATTGCTGTTTATTCTATAGCGACTAAAATTATGTACATTGTAATTCACATCTGAAACAAACAAATCGATCCATTCAATAAATAAGCTGAAAATTTTGTAAATGATTCGTTATCGTTTATAATATCAGTTTGACATTAGCGGTACTATGTGATAAAAATGGACACATAGTTGAATAACTGATTAGTAGCATAATATATAAAAGTGGTTACACCCAGGAAAAGAAATTCTTGAATAAAATGCTGATGCACCTGAAGATAAGAGTGTAAGCGCTCAAAACGCATCGCGGAAGAGAATAAAAGTGACTTAAGTTATGGGTTGGCTCCTTATAAGGATATACATCCGATTCCTCTCACACTGTATCTGCCACTAAGATAGTGCTTTGTGTCAGGGATCGGAGATTTCACCCCTAATTTTCGTCATTTAATACTCTCCTTCAATTACTGTCCAATCTTCTGTGCACGTCATTATTGAATTAAGGAGAACAGCCGCTGTGGAGTAGCCGAGCTCCTAAGACGCCTCGCTGTGGATCGCGCGGTTGCTTACTGTCTGAGGTTCGAGACCATCTTGAATCATATATATATATTCAATCCTGCCTCGGGAATGAATATAGTTTGTAAATGTGTTATACGTCACTGAACTACGTACAGAGACGGGACTTTAAGAAAAAATGAGCACGAGTAACAAATTTCACGTATGAAAGAGGCGATGAGTGACGAAAGGAATTATATGACGTTTGACTGTGTAGAAAGTGTGACCATTGTTAGGGCCTATTGGTGTATCGATGAAAAAATGTTGGCCGCGCGGGAATAGTCGTGTGGTCCGAACCACCACATTAAGTAACGCGCGGCCACTCGCGTCGGAGGTTCGAGTCCTTGCTCGGGCATGGGTGTGTGTTGTCCTTACTTTAAGTTAGTTCAAGTAGTTTGTAAGTCTAGGGACTACGCATTGATGACAATAGTAGTTTGAGCATATTAATTTACAAACATTCGAACGTTTTTATTTTATTTATTAATTATTATTATTTATTTTTTAAACATGTTGGACTGAATAAATGACTGCAAAGACAACATCTTTAAGAAAAAAACCTCTTGAGACGTGCGTTGCCTACTTTTTCATATAGTTCTGTCTACTGTAGATTTTTTATGCATGCTCTGACATTATTCACTGACCTGTAGTGAAGCAACGTAAAGATATTTTTAGTACACAGAACATAACCATGAAGTCCTATGAGGTTGTTTCACTAACGGGTGTAGGTAATTTTGTTCTTCTGGTGGGAGGAGGGTGGGGAGACAGGATGTTTTAAATGAGGCTGGGGGAAACCTATCATAAAATTCACCGAGAGAGATGGCGCTTGCATTCGGGAGGAGGCCGGTTCAAACCCGCCTCCGTACATCCCGGTTTAGATTTCCCGTGATGTCCAAAGATCACTCCACGAAAATGCCGATTTGGATCCTTTCGAAGGTAACGGCCTATTTCCTTCTCCATCCTTTGCAAAAAATCGGTCCCACCATGTGCTCCTTTCTCTGATGACCACGATGTCGACGGGATGTTAAACCCTAATCTTCCTTCTCTTTCCCTTTCTTATTTCGAAATTTCTGCCTTAAAATCTAGCTCGACACAGAAATACACCCTCTGTGCACTGATACTTTTCCTTGCGAAACCTTTTTCATAAGATCTACAACTAAATGTAACCATCAGTACAGTTCATAGTAGCAGGAGGTATAGTAAATTTTTAGGAGGTGGTAGCATATATACAAATTGCAATAAAATGCCATATAACGTGTGTCCAATTTTTATTGAGTACATAGATGCAGCTGTTAGTTAATAACACAAACAAACTTACAGTGAACGGAAATGTGGACAATTTGATTGCTTCTTCCGTCGGTTCTTGGTAGAATATCATTCTGAATTAAAAGCACGATTTCTTGTATGTTCTACAAGTTTATTTTCATTTAGTTAACCGGTTTTCGGCTTACAAGGCTATCTTCAGAATGTAAAGTTTGCGTTTAATTCAATAAGGTGATGATGTACCAAGAACCAACGGAAGAATCAGTGAAATGTTGTCACTAGCCTTTGCTTTAAGTATTTCTTTTTTCCTTTAAGGGGGTGGATTCTTACATACTAACAGCTGTAAATCTGTAATCAATAACAATTGGCGCCTCGTTGCGGACCGCGCAGTTGCTTGCCGTTGGAGGTTCGAGTCCTCCCTGGGGCATAGGTGTGTGTGTGTTGTCCTTAGGTTAGTTTACCTTAGTTTGAGTAGTTTATAAGATACGGACTGATGACCACGCAGTTTGGTCCGATAGATTTACAAACATTTAAAATTTTAATAACAATTGGACACATCACATGTTATATGGCAGTTTTTTGCAGTTATTCTATACTACCACCTCCTCAAATATTTACTGTTCCTCCTGAAACACTTTGCATGTATAATCGTTTCACATAATCTCACAATTGAAGTTTAAAATGTAATCTTCAAGAGGATCTAGATACTGAAATTATAGGCTCAACTCAACGATAATTAATTTGTGTATTACACTCTGAGCATATGTAAATTTGAACATCACGAGATTCGACCTAATTATCGATGAAACTACACATCAGAATAAGGTTGGAAAAGATACAGGAATCATATGACTATCCTGATTTTCTTCCTGATAAAACTAACGGAAAACGGTCTCTGATTTCTTCGATTTTCAATTGGCACTGCTTGTGAACACCACTAACAGTAAGATGCTACTAAACCTTGAGAGAGCAATTGTTTCGAAACATAGTTGACTTTATAAGTAAGCCAGCTGTTGACAGAACTGCAATGAACTGTGCTTCACCTATGAAACTATCAAGTAGCGTATGGCGCGGGTAAGTGCCGCTTTACTGCTTTACCGCAACTAGTCCCCACGAATTCTCGCAACGTCTGCTCTCCACACCAAGTCCCTTTCTCACACTATCGTCAAACACTAACGTTGTTGGAAATTGCCATCTCCAAACATATTAATGGTGGGCATACCAGAAAACTCCCACCTGAAGAAAAACAATATTCCTCCAGTTGTAGGGGGATGCTTGTAAGGCGGTGTAGATACAATTTAAAAAAAGAAAAACAACGATCCCTCTACATTAATGACTAGTGATATTTATTACAACAACAAAAAATACTCATCCTTTGGCGTTGGAGAAGTACAGTCATTCCACACTGACGAAGTTGAAGTCCACACATCTGAGTGAAAACTTCAATGTTTCCTTGATAGTCCGCGATAATTTCTAGGTCTGAATACGTGAACAAGTCTTGAGACACCACGAAGCCCGATGCACTCTCTTCGGGATGGAGGCGCGCTTTCCAGAATCTATGCGCACAGGCCGTATGTGGCGCATATTTAACTACAGTTTCGCCAATCAGAGAATACACACGCGCTTATCTTCGTAACTTAAGCGGTCTCTGACGGGAATCTAGGAAGTGTCACTGCCAACTGACGGCGTTCCCGCGGCCATGACTGCGACTGCAGTCGAGAGTAGTGTTGTGACCTTTGGTGCCACTAACTACTACACTACACCTATGCGTCATTTACTAGCGCCTGTGCGCTAGATGAACGTGTCCTGACTTCACACACCACTAACCAGTGGACGCATGTCTTTCTAGTATTTCCTCAGTACACTTGCCACCAGTCTGATGGGTCGCTGACTACGCTTGCGTGTACTGTCGTCACGAGGGTGGAACTAAATTTTTCGCGGTATCTCTCAGATTTTATCTAAAACGACGACACGAGCTAGCTTCGCTCTGGCGCCTACAGTAGTCTCGAGACAGCGCACAATGCATACGTCTGACCGAGTGGCGCCGTCCTCCATTCTTCGACCACCCTCGCAAAAGCAGCCATCCGCAACTTTCCATGTTTGCACAAAAGGCCCCTCTCGCTCTGTTCTGTGGCGAGGAACAGCGTCGCCCCAGCTTTTCAGCATCACAGACGGATTCGCCCGTTACATGCGCCTCTTCTCGGATTTCTCCTCACCCGTGAGCAGGCCCTTCGCATATCGCCGTGCCCTCGCAAAACGATTCGTCACTCTCGGTTTCTACAGCCAAACAATTACAACCACAATATTCATAAAAACGATAGAGTGACCATTATTCAGCTATATGAAATAAACGAAATAAACTCGTCGTTACGTTTGATCTGTTTGCGTTAGGATGTTAAAACTGCACGGGTGGCCGCGGTGGGAATTAGTATACAGACATTGATGTGGTTATTGTTTGGTTTAGCGAAGAAGCCCATTTTCATTTGGATGGGTGGGTCAATAAGCAAAGATGGGGCATGTACTGGGTCGCGGCGGGTTGGCCGTGCGTACTGGGGCGCAGTGCTGAGGTGCGGGCAGCAGTTCGCCGTCGGGGGTTCGAGTCCCCCCTCGGGCATGAGTGTTTGTGTTGTCCTTAGGTTATATTACCTTAATTTGAGTAGTTTGTAAGCTACGGATTGATAATCAAGCAGTTGAGTCCGATAGATTAACAAACATTTGAACATTTTCAAGCATTTAGGGGACGGAGAATCCGCATTTCGCGATTTGGAAATCTCTTCACACTCGGCGGGCGACTGCGTGGTGTGGAATGTTCAGTCACGGAATAATCGGGCGCGATTTTCCTTCATGGCACGGCGTCTACTGAAGGAGGAGTTCAAAGATGATTTCTTCCACATTTACAGAAGTGACGCTGATTTCGAGAAGATGTGGTTCATGAAAGACAGAGATGGACCCCGTCGAAGCAGGGTAGTGTGTGATGTCCTGGAGGAGCAGTTTGGGGATCGCATTTTTGCTGTGGTGTTCACAATGGCTACTGGCAGGGGCCTCGATTGGCTGCCATACTCACCACATCTGAACACAAGCGACTCCTTTTTGTGGGACTTTATTGAAGACAAGGTGTACAGGCAGGCATACCGAACATGTCATAGCGTAGTGACGTTTAGATATAATGAAGTATGTGCACGCTATAGTTTATAACAAATTTATGTTTTTAAATATATTTCAGTAACTGTCGCCCTGTATGGCAACTAGACATGTCATGCCGTATCTCCTGCTTCTCCCACCGTGGCCTTTGACCCCCACGTGCAATGTGTGTGGTTCATCGAATCTGGCGAGAGTTACTTTAAGAAGTGGGCAGATGCTCTTCCTGCCGCCACAGCCTAATACGATTTTGACAATTTCTACCTGAACGAGCACTCGCATTCGTCAACTCTTCTACATCACAGTCTCGGAACGGACAGTCGAATTCGGCAGCTTCTACCCGCTGCCATTATTTACAGTGGTTTCCAAACGACACTGAAAATTGTGATGCAATGACAGAGTTATAAATGAAAGCATAGAGTTCATAAAAATAAAAACTGTATCTTATATCGCGCACACAGGCTTCCACAGGATAGGAAAGCGTGGAGACATGCATCAAACATGTTGGTTACATGTGCAGATCACTTAAACGGGCATACGAAACTGTATTTTCTTTTGTCGTAAATTTACATATTGTGATTACTGTACATTACGTTAAAGGGGCAGAGTTTAGCACTTATTCGTAACTGCTGCTGTAATTTAGCATGGATTGTCATCTGAAAGAGCAAACAAACAGTTTGTATTACTTGTTATTCAATTTTTCTATCTAAACACGCAGTATTTATCTTATTACTTACGATTTCTTTTACTTGTTTTATAAATTCTTCTATTACATTTAAATACGTAGAATTTGCTAATGGGATTAAAGGAATGCGAGCAGAACATGTTAATAATACCTATGGGAGCTATCATTTCCTTTGGCGCAATGAAAAAATAGAAGCATAGTCAAAATGTTCTAATGTTTGTAAACCTATTGGACCAAAAAAAAAAAAAAAAAAAGTTCAAATGTTTGTAGAACTTATGGGACTTAACTACGGGGTCATTAGTCCCTAAGCTTACAAACTACTTATGAACTAGCTAAGACTAAGGACGGCACAAATATCCATGCCCGAGGGGGGATTCGAACCCCCGACCGTAGTGGCCGTGTAGACCGTGACTGGAGCGCCCCCCCCCCCCTATTGGACCAAATTACTGTGGTCGTCAGTCTCTAGACTCACAAACTACTTATACTAACTTACGCTAAGGACACACACAAAAACATACCCAAGGGAGGACTCGAACCTCCGGTGGGAACGGCCGCACGACGCCTTAGACCAAGCGGCCATTCCGCGCGGCCAATGGTATGCCTGAAAACGTATTTAATATTACAGATATATTACCTGAAAAATCATTGTACTATGCAGAAACATAGTAGCGCTTCATACTGATTGAAAGACATATGCGGGAACTGTGCCGACTTTCTCGGAGTTCAGCTGGGCCGGCCGCGGTGGCCGAGGTGACTGAGGCGCTCCAGTCACGGTCAGCAAGGCCACTACGGTCGGGGGTTCGAATCCCCCCTCGGGCATGGATATTTGTGCCGTCCTAGTTCGTAAGTAGTTCATAAGTAGTTTGTAAGTTTAGGGACTGATGACCCCGTAGTTAAGTCCCATAAGCTTCACAAACATTTGAACATTTGAGTTCAGCTGGCGTGGCAAGGGCCTGGCTGTGACGTCATCAGCACGCGCGCAGCCGCCGCGGCCCTGGAGCGCGAGTGTCTGCGGCTATTCGCCGGAATATAAAATACCTGCACTGATTAACCTTCACTCTGGTGTCGAAAGATACTATGTTTAAATGAAGCGATGGGATCTGAGGCCGCACAGTTCCGCCAGACCGTGAACGGGTCGAAGGTCGGACGCACGCCGCTCGCGGAATCCGGGTTCTCATTCTGACACTGCTCGCTTCCCTTCCACTGGAACCTTCTCGGCCGTGTGGAGAGGACAACGAAAAACGATAGAACAGGGGTTCATATTCACAAAACACTTATCTTTCGCCTCAAATATTGGCCCTGTCCTCTGCCGTAGCTACATACCTTGATCAATAAACTCAACCTGTCAAAGCATTGCATCAAGTCGATTATGTAAGTGTATTTTAGTGAAACAAACAAGCCAGCGTTCATCTAGTATAGGTAAACGCTGTAAGAACACTGTAAAAAGCTGTATTCATCTGCGAAAGCATGTATTTTGTGCGTTTCAAGTGAGGTCTCTGTCTCGTATTACATAAGACAAAAGGAAGGAAGGATTATCAGGATTCAACGTCTTGTCGACATTGTGGCCACTACAGATGCAGCACACGCTCGGATAGCTTTTGTCAGGAATGGGAAGCAGGCTGTGACCTTTGGAAGTAACCATCGCGGTATTTTCCTGGAGTGATTTAGGAAAATCACGGAAAACCTTCATCAGGATGCCCGCAGGTGGGTTTGAACCGCCATTTTTCCAATTCTAGTCCAGAGTATTACAGAGGAGGATTATAGGAAAATCCTTTATGGGGTAAATATTTGAACAGTGAGTGTTAATTTGAAGATAATAGCTGTGTTAAAAATACTATGTTCTATTATACCACATATTTTAATGCTTTCATGCTGTCGATATGCTCCACTAGCTAGATGAAGGAAAAGAAAAGCCACTGCTATGAATCGGGGTTAAACTTGTGTGAGATAAGGATAGCACAGTAAATTCAAGAAACTTCATTGGTCATACATTAGTGTGGGGCGAAGACAAGACACAGTAAAACCTACACAACGGATTTTGTTGCTGGTATTTTCTACATAGCGAAACCAAGAGTGGGATGAGGTAAAAGTCTAGTTTTCAGAAATAAACATTTAACTGCCTGAAAACAAGAGAAACGTAAAAAAGTTATAAGAGAAAAAATGTTTGTTTTAATTTTGATAACCAAAGGAATAGCTGAAAACTGACAATAAAGCATAAAATTGACCAGCATGAAACCTAGTTTTACGTAGAAATAGTTAATTTCTTGATATAATCATGACAACTAAGAGAACATAATTAGTGATCTGAGAACAAACAACATTTCGCAAATAATTCCTAACCCGTGAAACACAGTTATATAGGCCTCACTATTTTACACATTAAATTTTACATGGCACCTAGCTGCGGAGCACTCCGCTGTTCACCGTCGGAAGTTCGAGTCCTCCTTCGGGCATGGCTGTATTTCTTATCCTTTCCATAACTTAGTTTAAGTGGTTTTTAAGCCTAGGGACTGATAACCAGAGTAATTAGGTTCCACAGATTTACAATATTTGAACATTTTATTTATTTATTTATTTATTTTAAATTTTACATTGGTGTAGGAAGCATGGAAGTCTTTCGTGTCGAAAAATAGCATAAATACCAAATTATAGCATAAATTTAAGTTTCTCTGCTTTCTCTCGATTTAAATATTCTTAGTAACAATGACCGAATGATTTTTAAATTTCTTGAAAACTTGTGATTTTTGCACATAGTACAGTCTCCTATCTTAGGTCATTCGCTACAGTTACTATGCAGCATCAAATTAAGAAAATTATTGCACATTGGTCCTCTGTTCGTATCCCGACCGCAGCATAATTTTTAATTCAACGCCTGTCCTTATATTCAACATCGGAAATTATTAAAGAAGCCATCTCGGGTTCCTCATGTATTGCTAAAGTGACGTACAACTTCCAAACTGAACGTCCGAATTTTAAGTAACAAAAAGGAGAATCATAATGTAATGAAATAATTTTTGGTTATAATACTTATATTTCGTCTAAGGTTCATGACTTCAAACTGTCGATAGATTTTTCATTTCAAAATTTGCCCTATACCCATTCCATCCCTTCTTGTCTTTAAAAATACAGCCCAGAATCATAGCACTATGATAGTATACAAAGCGTAACATATGAAATTAGATAACACTTGCTATATCACGAAAGCAACGTATAGGATCAATATGGCGGAAAATATCATGTGGCTCGATTTCAGTCTATCACGAAGTGCAGAGTGATGCAAGCGGTGGCCAAAAGGGTAGCCATACTTTCCTTATACAGAGCTTCAGGCAACACTGGAAAAAGACAGAAGTATCAGTGCGCATTACAGTCTCAGACAGTGAACATGGGTCAGCTGAAGGCGTGCAGGTATTTACTCGTAAGGCATTTTTATCGAAAAACACCAATAGTGCTGCTGCTTCTCGTGAGTATCAACGCATTAAAGGAACACGGAGACGTCCAAATCCCATGCCGCGGTAGAAGAAATTAATTCGAAAGTTTGGATGAACTGTCGGTTTGGGAATTGCTCTTGGGAAAGGCCGATGGCAAATCATCTTCTTCTTCTTCTTCTAATATATAAAACAGTGTCCGTATGTTTGTACGTGTTGCATACAAATCTACAGTTTTGTTCCAATCCTTATGAAATTTTGTACACGTAAGCTTCAATCCACGAGGACGGTCGCCGTAAGTGTAAGAATCACATACGATATCTAGTTCACGAGATATGACGTCATAAACAATGAGATGCGCGAAAAACTGCTGCATTTTGCGACAATGCTGCTCATTTTCTCCTAAACCATTGGACCGATTTCAACCAAATTTGGTACTCACATTCCTTACCATGAGGTAACAATTGCTGCATGGTTAAGAATCTCATACGGCACATGGTTCGAAAGATATTACGTCATAACCAATAGAAATCGCAAAAACTGCCATATAATGCGACGAGACTTTCGAAATACACTGTATGAGAATGACAGTACTTAGCGACTTGCAACAAACTTTAAACATTATTTCAAACCTTTATTAAACTTTTTCTCGGTGGCAACCATAGTAAAATGATGAAAGGAAAAAAGTTTCTCGCTTACTACTTTTCCGCTGTTTATGGAGTAAAACTACGGCTCTCGGTAAGACGTTACAATTTATAATTGGAACACTACAAATTGTAGCGACAGAAAATTTTACAGACAGTATACACATATATAGTTAAATGTAGCTTCTAAATAGTATCACAGTACGACACATAGTTCATGAGATATGAGCACGTAAACAGTAACGTTAATGGGAAACCGCCCCATCATGCATCAAGTTTTAATCTGTTACTTCTTTACTACTAATTGTTTTGCCAAGAGATTTTACAGACATACAGCCCTTATAAAAATGAATATATACCTGAAAAATAGCAGGAATAAATACATAATACCCGGGCAACGCCTGGTTTTCAGCTAGTTGTTAATAAAGTTACTGTTGTCATGGCTGAGAATTCTGGTCGCATTGTGCAGTCTGCAAGTACTTCACAGCCATTGTAGCGACTGCTGAACATTCCATGGTCCACCGTTCGATAAGTGTTGCAAACAGTTGTGAAACGGTATCTCTAGTGCGAATCCAGATGTCGTGTATGCAGATGCTAGTCACACTGAACAACGTTTGTAACCTAGAACGTCAACGTGGTTCGCAATCAATGATACCGTCTTATGTGCCAATAAAATGTCATTCTTTTGAGGTTTTATCCATTATTTTTCTTCCTCGTGAGTTTATAAGTGTTTACAGTGAGTTTCGTCGTTCTGGGTACACTTTGAAGTAGCGATAGTTTACTCTTGGCCACACTGTACCTGCTAAGCAAGAAATTTGTGTTTTTCTGGACACTGTTGCATATTAAAATAATTCTCTTAACATCAAAACGGAATATCGTTTTCTCTCGTTTTCACATTACGAAGAAGTATATAATTTGATTCAGTATTCAAATGTTGGTAAATCTATATAGGACCAAACCACTGTGGTCATCAGTCCCTAGGCTTACAAGCTACGTAAAATAAACTAACCTAAGGACAGACACACACACACACACACACACACACACACACACACACACACACACACACACACACACACACACATGCCAGAGGGAGGAGTTGAACCTCCGGCGGGAGTAGTCTTGCAGTCCCCGACAAGGCGCCTAGAACCGTTCGACTAGTCCCACGCGCTTATAATTTGGTAAGTTGAATTACAAAACATTATCGATAGCACAAAAAGCCATCGTCTCGCAAAACAAAAGAACACAGTGAAAAACTATGTTTTATTCTTCAACTGCATAATATATTAAGCTACTCTCTTCCATTGTAATTTTGAAGGCCAAAACCTTTTTTTATTCGTCTATGAGTTTGTGCCTGAAACTTAATATTATACTTTCTGGAAAATTAGTGAGTGTATGTTATACTAACGAGTAACCTGTTACTTTTTATAAAATACTAGTAAACGTACCTACACGGTAAATTTACAACAAGGAAGGCATCAGAGTAAACTTTTACCCATTGTCTTTATTACGGCAACCCGGTAGTGCTGCAGTACAGTCTGTATGTGGCAGGAAAGTAGTTCACGTAAGTAAAGTTTATCACACAAACGCTACTTTCGTGCAATAATTATAACAATGAGTTTGCTGTGAGATTCACGCTAAACGCGCGATGAGACCCATTCTTTGTGCGAGAAACAAGGTTGCTTGTAAGGCGGCCATTGTCTGTTTTTTTTTATCAACAGTTCCGGACTCGTTCCTCGCTCTATCACAGTTTTGCCACAGAGAAATTAGTTTCACAGTCTGCATTTCTCCATCATGGGCCCAGAAGGAAGGGAAACGTATTTGGGATCAACGTCCCGTCGACATCGTGGCCATTAGAGACAGCTTAGGAATACACTTTTTGGCGAAGTTTTATCTTAAGTACAGAAAGACACCTGCAATTTGAAGCACTCATAAGCGGAAGTTACTGTTTAAAAGCCTTGATTTAAAAACATCAGCTTCTGAGTGTTACTAGCAAATAATCTTTACTGTAGAGACTTGTTTGACTCTGGATTACAGCGATGCCGCCGAACTGATGAACGCCGGGTCACAGATTGCATTATCTAATGTCATATCGGTCGAGCGCTTTGAGTGATTGAGTTGCGATTGGCTATCCCGTGCTCACGAAAGTGGATAATCTGGACAGCAGCGGTTATATCACAGGAGCTGCAGGGCCCAAGTGACTTTCACTCACATCTGTTGCGATACCGCCACAGTTACAGATATGTTTAGTATACGGAATGGATTTAGTATTTGTAATTGGGAATTTTCCATCCCAGCAATTACCCAGCGCTGCACGGAAGTCCAGAAAAACATAAAATACCGACACCTCGAAAAACTGTTCCTCAACACAGCCTAATGAATAATGATAAGATATTGCTTGATTTAACTCATGTAATGGTCCTCCTGGAATTCTACCATCAAGAATAACGTGAAAATTATGTGTGATAACAATTTAATAGAGATAAAAGCTGCAGTTTCGTCAATGTATCTGACAAAAAGCTTAATACAGAAAGACTGCTGAATAAATAAGTTCCATGGCATACAGCTAGACGGAATATTATCAGTGACCTCCTAAACAATGTGATACAGCTATCTTGTAGATTAGAATATAGTCCATAGTTAACACCAGAAATAAACTGGAATGTTTTTAGTTAGCGCACTTCTTACTTTTGTTCTTCCTCTTGAAGTAATATAGATAATGCTCTGGAAAAATTTTCTTCTGCAACCAGAAAACCATTTAGTATTAAAGTCACCAATAGCACAATTGATGCTAGTACGGGTACTTTTGAGATTAGTGACCGGCAATATCAACTTAAAGATGTTTAGCGTCAGTAACGAGCAGGTTTCACAAGGGGACTTCATGGTCTCGGAAATTTAGATTTGGATGTGACTTCGAAGGTTATCAGTACACCACAACACTGTACAGTCATAAAAGTTGTAGAGAGTACTTACGAGAAACATCCAAAAAAAGGGCTCTCAAGTTTATGTGCAGCTCTTATATTGGAATAATTTCCACGCTGTGGACACACACACACACACACACACACAAATATATATAACTTCGGTAATATAGAGAACGTTAGCAGTCCGTCTCTTGGACATGCATGTCCGAAACAACAGACACCACAGCTTCCATATGTATGTATTCCAACGTAACGACGGCATGTGGTTCAATTTCTTCAGCACAGATGCGGCAACATCGTTCGACCTCGTGCGGGAATCCGATATGGGGAATATAAAGCGGCTTGGACGATAGGGGCGCTACTTCCGTAGTGTGACACTTGTGGGAATTTGAGGCGGTTGAGAGATGTTCTCGAAGAGCTTAATGGTAAAGCGACCGCTCATGCAAATCTGGTAAACCAGGTTAGAGTCCTGGTGTGGCACAAACTCTTATTTGTCGTCACTTGATTGTTTCCTGTGCGTTCTTCTTTCCTTCCCTCTCTCATTAAAATGCATTCGCAAAGAAGCCCGCTGGGATTTCTACGTTTCTTCTTTTTACCTTCAGACCATTCTGAACCAGTCCTCTTAGCCACCCTGCCTTGAAATCCTTCCATTTTCAATACCTCTTCCCGAAAGGCTTCTGTGTTGTACATATATTCTGTTTTTTATACGTCTTCTTTCTAAATCCTTTTTTTAATTCGTTGAGCTAGTTTATTTTGGTCTTTCTATCCCATAGATATTTAAAAATTTTATCGATTAATCTACTGTCTTGCATCCGAAATAAATGTCCGAAAAAGTAGGTTTTTTTTATCCTCACTAATTCTGCTGAATTTCGTGTTCCAATATATAATTTTATCTGTTTATTTGTTGAAACTTTCTTGGTGATCAAAACTGTGTGCTGGATTGGTATTCGAACCCGGGATTTTTTCCTTTCACAGGCAAGCACCTAACAGACTGAGCTACCATGGCACGCCTCTCAGCCTGTCCTCACCACATTACATCCGCCAGTACCTCGCCTCATACCTTCCAACTCTCCTGCGAAACTTGCAACACTAACGCCCCTGAAAAAAAAGAATATGGCTTAGCCACATTTAGGGAATTTTCACTCCTCAGCAAAGTGTGCGCTGATATGAAACCTACTGGCAGATTAAAACTGTGTACCGCTTCGGGATTCGAACAGGGGGCTTTTGCCTTTCCCGGGCAAGCGCTCTTCCGCACGAGCGACTGTGGCACACCTCACGGCCCGTGCTCACAGCTTTACTTTCGCCAGTACCTCGCCTCCCGTCCGGGCTTCCAAACCCGGTTCCTTCACACAAGTGCCAGTAAATTTATACTCCGCTGTTTTTCTGGTTATTTATTATTATTTTTCGTGGGCGAGTTTCACGTATATGCTTTAAGAACTGAATTGGCAAAGGCTTTTAGTAGACTGAATGTACTCTTTTTTCAAGAAATCTGACAAGTATCGACTGAGGACATCCTGAAGGGCTCTCTGTCCTGGGCATCCTTAATCATTTTCTAGTAGCTTCCTCCTTCCTTCGCTTCATTTAACATACCAAACCACCCTCTCATCTCCCGCCTTTTTCTTCTACTTGTCTCTCCATTACCCTCTGCAGTAGATAGATTCTGCGTAATGCGTATTCCACCCAAGATGTTTCCTTCTGCTGTATCAACTTCAAGAAGTCCCTTTCCTCATTTCTCATTCTGTCGGTCCGTTTCACTTACTCCACAATTTGAGGTAAGTACCAATTTCGAGTGGTGAAACCAGTAATATACTCTAACCCCCTACGTATCTCTTTTAAAGGTAGATTTAGCCAAACTGTAGTACGCATAGTGGCCGTTAAGGGGAGTCGTACCACCCTATCTCGACAATGTTAAATTGGCTATATAAATGCCCCGTTTTCTCGGGAACTGTTGAGTATATATAAATATGGTGTTTTTATCACATGTCATCGCATGTTTTCTAACTGTATTGCTCTAGAATCGCTTTAAAATAACAGCTGGAAAAAAATTATGATTATTCCCCTAAACATATAATTTTTTGGTGTAAATTTTCAAAATTTTAATTTATTGAATTGTAACTTTCACAGTAAATACTACTAAAGAAAAGCTAGAACTTCATTGTACTATCTATGTTATGTGGTAAATAATTCATTGATGTAGATTTTCTGAGAAAAAGAGGCATTTATACTGAAAAAGGCATTTTGAGAATATTGCGTTTTAAAAAATTAACATACAACCAACTGATTCAGAAAAAAAGTTAGAATCGTCCTCGATGGTAGTCCTCATCTCCTCCTCCATCATCCTCAGCCAGTGCTGTCCTTCTTCTTTTGGATCTGGCTTCTTTTGACATATTGTTTGTTGGAATATCTCCCGTCATGACTCGCAGTTGGTCCAAGTCCATCACACTTTTAGTGGTGTTGTAACCTTTATGATCCAATACCCGGGGGCCTTCCATGTCTGGGGTTCGGATCTCCCCTCGGGCATGGATTTTTGTGGTGTCTTTAGTATAGTTACATTATAAGTAGTTTCTAAGTTTAGGGACAGATGACCCCGCAGCTAAGTCCCATAAGCTTAACAAACATCTGAACATTTGAACCTTTATGAAATCCAAGATATTCCAAAACCTGTAGTCTTCCAGAATCGCCATAATTAAAAGTAAGAACAGCATCAAAAACACCAAGTCATGGTAAAAACTATCACAGGATATACAAAAACTGAAACATGGCTAGTGGATAACTTTTGCAAATTAATGATAAAGGAGAGGAACGGAGAAGGATTAGGAAGAGGAGGATTGACAGTGGATGCTAGGGCATTGAAATGTAACAATAGAGACAAGTGAAAATGTGAGTCGGTCCGGAAATCGAACCTTAATTATTTTTTTTATTTTTTTTATTTTTTTTTTTATTTTTATTTTATTTTTTTTTTTTTTTTTTGTGGTCTTCAGGTAGATCTTTGGTTTGCGGTCGTTGATTCAATTCGTACTTGGCTGTTCTTTGAAGTTTTGGCTTAGCTTTTTTATTACAGAGGTGGTTAGCCCCCCTGACCGGGCGCGTTGAGCTACGGCGCCCGGCACCACTTGGCCACCCGTGCTCGCCTCCCGTCCGTCTCAAATTCCCACAATTCGCACGGTATGGCCGTAGCGCCCCTTTCGTACATGCCCTCTTACACTCGCCATTACGCCATGTCCGAAAGAACAGACACCATACCAATATAGTGGAAGTAGTGGATAACTGTTGGCCGGCCGCGGTGGCCGAGGGGACTGCACGGCCTCTACGGTCGGGGGTTCGAATCCCCCCTCGGGCATGGATATTTGTACCGTCCTTAGTGTTAGATAGTTCGTAAGTAGTTTGTAAGTTTAGGGACTGATGACCCCGTAGTTAAGTCCCATAAGCTATACAAACATTTGAACATTTTGGATAACTATTTTTGTCAAACAAACAAATGTACAGTTCAAAGAGTTTACTGCGAAGTACCGCTAGTGTAGGCAACTTAAGAAACGCTCAAATTAAAAAATATTCAAATGTTTGTAAATTTATCGGACCAAACTTCGTGGTCATCAGTCCGTGGCTTACAAACTACTTAAACTGAGGTAAAATAACCTAAGGACAACACACACGCCCATGCCCGAGGGAGGACTCGAACCTCCACGCGCTCCGCAGCGAGACGCTTTAGAGCGCTCGGCTACTCCACCGCGGCTTAAGAAACGCACAGTTCTCTATAAAACAAAAGAAACCACAGCTTTCTAGACTATATAGTTCCGGAGAAAAATGCCAATGTGCGAAATATTGGAAAACAAAATTTTCAGAAATGTCAGTGCATGAATATTTTCAAATATGTATTTAAATTAGTAAATAATTGAATATTTCAATAAAACCATCACTAAATTAAGCATAAACATTCATATTGTCATAATTTGCATAAAAGAAAAAAATGTGAATTTTGTCATTTTGGACGGTAAGACTCCCCTTAAGGTGATCATTTTTTCCACAGTGGAACAGGGCCTAATCTTTAATGGAGTTGTAAGTAGGATGTGGCAGCTCCTGACTGTAGCAGGCACGTGGTGGCGGTGAGGTGCGTGTTTCCGGAAAGACGGCAGTGGCAGCGGCAGCGGCAGCGGGTGGTGGGCGTGGGTGTGTTGTGGTGTGGGGGCAGACGGGCCGTCGCCCGCGCGCCGGCCGTTCACCCCGCACGCGCGCCTTCAAGGGCCGCTTCCTACTTCCTGCTTCCTCCCCTGCAAATGAGCCCGCGCCGCCAATACGCCCACAATCGCTCGTCGCAGCCTCCGCCGGCCTAACGAGGCATCTGATACGCCAGGCGCGCTGACGTCTGCGATACGTGTGGCTCAAATGAGCTTTGAAACCAAGATTATATACTGCAGTCGGCACACAGCCGTACGCCGTCCGCCGTCCGCGAATTTGCGAATTCAATACGTAGCGGAGCTGCCACGTGCTTGCAATCAGAGAATCTAAACGTCATAACATCAAAAGAGACTTTGCTGTTTTCGCCACGCATCTCCCTCCATGAGCTCTGTATTCTGTATGTTATCAGCTCGTCAGGACTATACTTCTAGCTCGCACACACACACACACACACACACACACAAAGAAAACAAATCGAAACGCATACAGAACCGCGTCAAATACGAACGTAAATTATAACTCGTACACGCCATCCCGAAGAAAATAAATGAATAGAGTAGCAACTCTCACTAAAACAAAAAATGCCCGCAAGGCTTCGCTAGTGTTCTTCTTTAATATAGTTACCAGTGCTTGTAGACCACACACAGAGGTGATAGAGGTCGTGAGATAACAAAATGCGTAGATATAGATTAAGGTAGTACCGTGTACAAAAGATATAATTAAAAAGAGAATAGTAGGGTTTGACTTGCTGTCGTGTTTGTGGCCATTAGAGACAAAGCAAATGCAGATGAAAGAAGATACGTCACTTTTGATCAAGCAGTTAGCTACACTACTGGCCATTAAAATAGCTACACAAATGCAGACAAACGGGTATTCATTGGACAAATACATTATACTAGAACTGGCATGTGATTACATTTTCACGAGATTTGTGTGTATAGATCCTGAGAAATTCAATACCCAAAGCAACCACCTCTGGCCGTAATAACGGCCTTGATACGATTGGACATTGAGTCAAACAGAGCTTGGATGGCGTGTACAGGTACAGATGCCCATGCAGCTTCAACACGATACCACAGTTCATCAAGAGTAGTCACTGGCGTATTGTGATGAGCCAGTTGCTCGGCCACCATTGACCAGAAGTTTTCAATTGGTGAGAGATATGGAAAATGTGTTGGCCAGGGCAGCAGTCGAACATTTTCCGTATCCAGAAAGGCCCGTAGAGGACCTGCAACATGCGGTCGTGCATTATCCTGCTGAAATGTAGGGTTTCGCAGGATTTGAATGAAGGGTAGAGCAACGGGTCGTAACACATCTGAAATGTAACGGACACTGTACAAAGTGCCGTCGAAGCGAACAAGAGGTGACCGAGACGTGTAACCAATAGCATCCATGCCATCACGCCGGGTGATACGCCAGTATGGCGATGACGAATACACGCTTCCAATGTGCGTTCACCGCGATATCGCCAAACACGGATGCGACCATCATGATGCTGTAAACAGAACCTGGATTCATTCGAAAAAATGACGTTTTGCCATTCGTGCACCCAGGTTCGTCGTTGCGTACACCATCGCAGGCGCACCTGTCTATGATGCAGTGTCAAGGGTAACCGCAGCCATGGTCTCCGATCTGATTGTCCATGCTGCTGCAAAAGTCGTCGAACTGTTCGTGCAGATTGTTGTTGTCTTGCAAAGGACCATACTGTTGACTCAGAGATCGAGACGTGGCTGCACGATCCGTTACAAAATGTTCAAATGGTTGTAGAACTTGTGGGACTTAACTACCGGGTCATCAGTCCTTAATCTTACAAACTACTTATGAACTAGCTACGACTACGGAAGGCACAAATATCCATGCCCGAGGGGGGATTCGAACCCCCGACCGTAGTGGCCGTGCAGACCGTGACTGGAGCGCCTTAGTCCCCTCGGCCATCGCGGCCGGCGATCCGTTACAGCCATGCGGATAAGATGCCTGTCGTCTCGACTGCTAGTGATACGAGGCCGTTGAGATCCAGCACGGCGTTCCGTATTGCCCTCCTGAACCCAACGATTCCATATTCTAATAACAGTCATTGGATCGCGACCAACGTGAGCAGCAAACTCGCGATACGATAAACCGCAATCGCGATTGGCTACAATCCGACTTTTATCAAAGTCGGAAACGTGATGATGCGCACTTCTTCTCTTTACACGAGGCATCACAACAACGTTTCACTAGGAAACGCCGGTCAGCTGCTTTTTGTGTATGAGAAATCGGTTGGAAACTTTCCTCATGTCAGCACGTTGTAGGTGTCGCCACCGGCGCCAACCTTGTGTAAATTCTCTGAAAAGCTCATCATTTGCATATTACAGTATTTTCTTCCTGTCGGTTAAATTTCGCTTCTGAAGCACGTCATCTTCGTGGTGTAGCAATTGTAATGACCAGGAATATATTCACATTCACGGAATGTATGACATCATCTGGCAATGTGTGAAGTTGAAGATGTGCACCCAGCCGGGTCTCCTGCTTTCTAGGCAGTTCTACCTCTACATACATACTCCGCAATCCACCGTAAGGTGCGTGGCGGAGGGTACACTGTACCATAACTAGACATTTTCTTTCCAATTCCACTCCCAAATCGAACGAGGAAAAAAGTAATGCCTATATGCCTCGGTACGAGCCCTAATTTCTCTTATCTAACATTTGTGATCATTACACGAAATGTAAGAAGGCGGCAGCAAGATCGTACTACACTCAGCTTCAAATTCCGGCCCTCTAAATTTCCTCAACAGAAATTCACGAAAAGAACGTCGTCTTTCCTCCAGCGATCCCCAATTGAGTTCCCGGAGCATTTCCGTGACACTCGCGCATTGGTCGAACCTACCAGTAACTAACCTTGCTGCTCGCCTCTGAACTGCTTCTATGTCTCCCTTTAAACTGGTCTGCTGCGGGTCCCAAACACTTCAGCAATACTCTAGACGTGGTCGTGCAAGCAGTGCGCTGACCTCTACACCATTGGGGTCACAGCGATCACCACCCCTGTACGGAATTACTCAAGTTCGCCTCCCGTCAGATACAAACTGTCAACTTTCCCCTGCCCACTATAACTCGTAATTATTGTAAACTAATTCCCGTAAAAGTGACGTCTGTTCTTTCGGACATGTCCAAAAGAACAGACGATATATATATATATATATATATATATATATATATATATATATATATATATATATATATATATATATATATTGCTGCAGTACGCGCTGCCGTTCGCCGTCGGATGTTCGAGTCCTCCCTCGGGCATGGGTGTGCGAGTTGTTCTTAGGATAAGTTAGCTTAAACAGTTTGTAAGGTTAGGGAGCGATAACCACTGCCGTTAGGTCTCATAACTTCACAAACATTTGAATAGTTTTTGTAAGGCATGCGGAAAGAAATCGGCCGTGCCCCCTGAAAAGACCCATCCCGCCGGAGGCGGATCGAACCGCCGTTCTTCTGAATGCGAGTCCAAAGTGTTACCTTAAGATTTAATATGACGGCGCTTTCGCAAAGCTGCCATTTCTACCACTGTGATTCATATGAAAAAGTTTCCGACCTGATTTTGTCTGCTCGGCGGAAATCAATGGACTTCGAACGCGGAATGATAGCTGGAGTCAGACAAATAGAAAAATCCATTTCAGAAATCGCTGGGGAATTCAGCATTCCAAATGTTCAAATGTTTCTAAATCTATGGGACTTAACTACTGAGGTTATCAGTCGCTAGGCTTACAAACTAATTAAACTAACAAAGTAACTTAAGGACAACAAACACACTCATGCCCGAGGGAGGACTCGAACCTCCGACGGGGAGCAACCGCGCGCTCCGCGGCAAGGCGCCTTAGAGCGCTTGGCCATTCCACCACGACTCAGAATTCCAAGATTCACAGTGTTAAGAGTGTGCCGAATTTACAAAATTTTAGGTAACCTATCGACACGTGCAAAGCAATAGCCTTCGACCTGCACTTAATGCCCGAGAGCAGCGAAGTCTGCATAGCACTATCTGCACTAACAGTAAAGCAACACTGAAATAACCAAAGAAGACCATGTGGGACGTGCGAAGAACGTATCCTTCAGGACAGTGCGTTGCGATTTGGCGTTAATGGGCTACGGCAGCGCAGGACTGATTCGAGTGCCTTTGTTAACAACATGACATTGACTTCAACGCCTGTCTTGGGCTCGTGATCATACTGGTTGGACCCTATACGACTGGAACATCGTCGCTTTGTCAGATGAGTCCCGATTTCAGTTGGTAACATCGAATGGTACGGTTCGACTGTGCTGCAGATCCCACGAAACCGTGGAGCTAAGTTGTCAACAAGCTGGTCGTGGCTATACATGGAATCGCCTAGGTCCTCTATAGCGATTGTTGCCTGGAAATGGCTATATTCGGCTACTTGGAAACAATTTGAAACTTTTCACGGACTTTAAGTTCCCAAACAATTACGGATTTTTCATGGGTGATTATGTACCATGTCACCAGCGAATGATTTTTATTTATTGTTTTTATTTTATTGGTTTTTTCTGTTCCGTAGGACCCAATTGAGGAGCGAGACTCCATGGTCATGGAACAAGTCAATACATTAATTGTTACACAAGAATGGTAATAGAAAAATTTTAAGTAGTCCTTTGCACACGACAATCTTAAGACAAAGTGAAAAGAATCAATAAAGAAAAAATAAATTAGCTTAATTGTTTAACTTTTCTAGGAGTTCCTCGACAGAATAAAAGGAGTGAGCCATGAGGTAACTCTTCAATTTAGATTTGAAAGCGTGTGGATTAGTGCTAAGATTCTTTAGTTCTTGTGGCAGCTTATTGAAAATGGATGCCGCAGAATACTGTACCCCTTTCTGCACAAGTGTTAAGGTGATGTGATGCAAATGTAGATTAGACTTCTGTCTAGTATTCACCGAGTGAAAGCTACTAATTCGTAGGAATAAGCTGATATTATTAACAACAAACGACATCAAAGAAAAAACGTATTGTGACGCCAGAGTCAAAACTCCCAGACTACTGAAAAGGGGTCGACATGACGTTCGCGAACTTACACCAGATATTGCTCGAACCGCCCGTTTTTGAGGCAGAAATATCCTTTTTGCATCAGGCGAGTTACCCCAAAAACAATGCCGTACGTCATAAGTGAGTGAAAGTAAGCGTAATAGACTACTTTTCGTGTTGAAAAATCACTTATCTCAGATATTGTTCTAATCGTAAATATAGCAGATTTTAGTTTTGGAACAAGATCCTGAACATGGGCTCTCCATGACAGCTTACTGTCTATATGAACACCTAGAAATTTGAACTGTTCAGTCTCACTTATCACATGCCCATTATGTGTAATCAGAATGTCAGCTTTCGTCAAATTATGTGTTAGAAACTGTAAAAACTGAGTTTTACTGTGATTTAACATCAACTTGTTTTCTACTAGCCATGAACTTATCTCTTGAACTGCATTATTTGATACTGTGTCAATATTACGAGCAACATCCTTCACTACCAAGCTGGTATCATGAGCAAACAAAAATATTTTACAATCACCTGTTATACTCGAAGACATATCATTTATATAAATAAGAAACAGCAATAGTCCCAAAACAGACCCCTGGGGCACCCCATACTTAATTGTGCCCCATTGGGATTGCACGTCATAGCCATTTTCTACACTGCGGAGAATTACCTTCTGTTGTCTATTATTAAAGTAAGAGGTGAACCAGTTGTGGGCTACTCCCCGTATTCCAGAATGTTCCAACTTCTGCAACAATATTTTGTGATCAACACAATCAAACGCTTTTGTTAAATCAAAGAAGACGCCTAATGTCCGTAGCCTCTTATTTAACCCATCAAGTGCCTCACAGAGAAACGAAAATATAGCGTTTTCAGTCGTTAAACCACTTCTAAAACCAAACTGTACGTTTGACAATAAATTATGTGAACTGAAATGATCAATTAATCTTGAATATACAGCCTTTTCAATAACTTTAGAAAAAACCGATGGCATAGAAATAGGTCTATAGTTGTCTACATTATCCCTTTCTCCTTTTTTATAAAGCGGTTTCACTACTGAGTACTTTAATCTGTTAGGAAACTGACCATTCTGGAAGGAAAAATTACAAATATGGCTTAGTACTGGGCTAACATATGGAGAACAGTACTTTAGAATTCTGCTAGATACCCCATCATATCCTTAGTCTTTAGTGATTTAATTATTGACTCAATCTCACCTATGGAAGTATCATGAAGGATCATTTCAGGCAACAGCCTCGGAAAGGCATTTTCTAAAAACGTTATATGATTACCTGTAGAAACTAGAGTTTTGTTTAGTTCCCCTACTATATTCAGAAAGTGATTATTGAATATTGCACATATATCTAACTTGTCAGTAACAGAAACATTCCTACTAAGCACTGACGTTATATCTTCTACCTGCTGCTGACCAGACACTTCCTTCACAACTGACCAGATAGTTTTAATTTTATCCCGAGAGTTTGCTATTCTTTTTGCGTACCACATACTTTTTGCGTTCTTAATGACATTTTTCAGAACCTTGCAGTACTGTTTGTAATGAGCTACTGCATCTTCATTCTGACTGTTTCTAACATTTTGATACAACTCCCGCTTGCTTCTACATGATACTCTTATCCCCTTTGTCAGCCACCCTGGCTGTCTGTTACTGGAAGTACCCTGTTTTGAGCGTTCTAGCGGAAAGCAACTTTCAAACAGCGTAAGAAATGTGTTAAGGAAAGTATTATATTTACCATCTGCATTATCAGCAGCTACCCAGATCGCGCGACATGAATCCCACCTAACATTTTTGGGATTTAATCTAGGAAACAGTTCGTGTACAAAATCCTGCTCCGGCAACACTTATGCACGGCAACAGAGACAGCATGTCTCAATATTCATGCAGAAGACTTCCAACAACTTGAGTCTATGCTACGTTGAGTTTTACTTCACCGGCCCGACACGATATTAGAAGCTATATTACAAATTTTTCCACGTCAGCTCCTAAGGCATATGATCAAGGTCACATGTTGAGTGACCAGTTTGAAGGGACTCTTGAGGGACGGCGTTCTCAGCGCCTGACACCTGAGTTTCAAAAGGGCAAACATTTAGCTGGGTGGTTTGATCTTGCAATAGCCACATTTATGAATCATTCGTATATGAAACCTGTTATCATTAAAAAAGGAGCTGACCGGGACCCAGCGTATCCCAAATGTTACAGGCCAATTTGCTTAATTAACACACTCATCAAGATACAAGAGAAATTTCTCTACAGACGATTACAGGAATCAGGTTCCCACATGACAGAAATGAGAATCAATATGGCTTCAGACCTGGAAAAGGCATAGATGATGCCATCAACCGGATGCTGGAAATCGTAAACAACTCAGTTAATAAATATGTTATTGCAATAATGATTGACATAGCGGGCGACTTTGATAATCTGTGGTGGCTCGCTATGTTTTGGAGGTTAAAACAACTGCAGTCTCCCGAGTGTCTGTATCACAGTCTGCTAGACTACTGCAGAGACAGGATAGTGGAATGGAATACAGATTGCCAAAAGGTTATAAAGAAAATAACGAAAGGATATCCACAAGGATCAATCTGTGGCCCCATTTTCTGGTAGCTGGCGATTGTACCGCTCCTGCATCTACTGGATGGGGATGTCAAGGTTGACGGAGTCGTCGCATACGCAGTTGACCTATTAGTGGTTGTCTCCGTCAGCAATAGGGCTCAACTAGAGAAGAAAGCACGTGAAACACTAACAACAATAACACAATGGTGCAAACACCAAACTCAAGGTACCAACCGAAAAACAACATATACACTACTGAAAGGGTCATTACAACGAAAACCGTCAGTAAAATTAGGCAACACAAATATAAAACGAGCAGTAGTTACACGCTATCTTGGTGTACATATTGATGAAAGACGAGATTTCAGGAACACATTTAGATAATCACATACAAAGCAGAGAAAATACTACACAAGTTGCCAAGGCTTAATTCAACCACTTACCGACTGCCTCTATACGAACATATCACCGTGCTCTCTTCGAGTCAGTACTATGTTTTGCAGCTAGTACGCATACTCAAAGATTGAGCCTAGTAATCAGTAAAACAATTGTGACACGTGGGCAGAGAAGTGTATTATTATAATTTACATATGCATTCAAAACAACGCCCATAGAAGCGCTATGCATTCTTCTCGGTATCTGTGTAGTTGATATTACAATACGATATAGAGCTGCAGCGTACTGGCTTAAAATGGAAAATCATGATAAAGTTCATGAAATAACCGGCAAACATGTCGTAAAAAAACCGCCAACTGAGAACGTGGCGAATGGACACATGTCAACAGGAATGGGAGACTATCTATAAGGTACGTAGACTACACATATTACTACGAGACATTAGAGAAAGAAAAAGGATGAAGCCGTGGTTCAGGACATGGCCGATATCCCACTCACCTGTTCCGAATGGTATTGGGCACTTACGGAAAGCCGGCCGCGGTGGCCGAGGGGACTGAGGCGCTCCAGTCACGGTCTGCACGGCCACTCCGGTCGGGGGTTCGAATCCCCCCTCGGGCATGGATATTTGTGCTGTCCTTAGGATAAGCTAGTTGATAAGTAGTTTGTAAGTTTAGGGGCTGATGACCCCTTAGTTAAGTCCCATAAGCTTTACAAACATTTGAACATTTGAACTTACGGAAACACCGAAGGCTCTACTGAACACATCGTCTTCCTCTGAGGACGGTACGCACATGTCAGCGACACACAGCAGCTTGACTTTACAAGAGACGAAACGATATATGACATTATAAGGGACGAACAAAAATGCATACAACCCAACGCCCGAGCAGACAAGATATCCAACGCGACATATGAATAATACAAAAGGACAAGGCCCAACAGGAGGCGGGTCCAGACGAGGATGAGACACAGCATTGATAGGGGGAGGGGAACGCAATCTCCCACTGTCATCATCCCAAACCAGACGTACTTTAAATTATTATTAAAACTAACACCTGAGACATAAGAAAGGATAAACAATATAGCGAAAAGACACTAATATCGCCACAAGGTTAAGAAGACTCTGTAGATAATTAATAATTAATAGATATGCAATATACAGCTCTAAGTAACTATGTAAACAGTGTCTGTAGAAATAAAAAAATAAACTCTGCTAGGCCGTCGGTGGCTTGAAACATTCCAAGGTACTCAATGCCTGGCACAGTACAATACAACGCAACTAGCCACCAGGACAGCAAACCCCTTTATTGAAAATATACTTATTTTTTATTACTTTGTTTTATCTCATAATTACAATTAACTGCAATTTCAGAATCCATTGAATTTCGACATGTGCATAACAGCCCATAACCAATCATGCTTTTATGTTCTCCACTTCAACTTATTTATCGTATTAGGTATGACTGTAATTTGTTTCTATTATAATTGTTAGCAACAAATTTATTCCCTTTTTTCTCTGTTTTTTTCTACCTTATCTCCATCTACACTCCTGAAAAGTGGAAAAGGAACACCATGAATTCGTCGACCCGTCAGAGGGAAATTTTATTGACACATTCTTGAGGTTGTATACAACACACGATCACACAGGTAGAGCCGTACGCACGTGAATACAGTCACCAGAGCGTCCGCATTGATGGTGACAATACCGCGTATACCCTCCTTTTGCAGCAATGCAAGCTGTGATTCTTTCATGGAAACGATCCTAAAGGTTCCGAATGTGTTTATGTGGAATGGCCTGCCATGGAATTTCCACCTGGTGCCTCAGTTGGGTTAGATTTCGTACCGCACATGCAGACCGCCCAACACGACGTTTCTTGCGGTCCCAAACATGCTCAATGGGGGAGAGATCTGGGGATCGTGCTGGCCAAGGTAGTTGACGCACACCTGAAGAGCACGTTGGGTGGTACGGGATACATGTGGATCTGCATTGTCGTGTTGGAGAAGTGTATCACCTTGTTGGTGTATGAGTGGTAGCAAGATGCATGATGCATGATCATGTATGCCGTCAGTGTCCTTCGCTCACGCCCCAAAATCGTTCATCCCGCCTCCAATGGTGTTATGGTAGGCACTTATGAAGGTACAAACGGAGACGTGTCGTCTTCAGTCATGAGAGTCGTCGTTGCCTCGGTGCCAATGATGGTCTCACGTGTGTGTGGTGTCGTGCAGGAGAGTTCGAAAATCTGGAGTGTACACGACAGAGGAAAACGGGGACGATACCTGACATCATGGTGTGGGGAGCCATATCCTACATTGGCCGTTCTCTTCTGGTGTTCGGTGTGGGAAAATTGAAAATACACGGTACACTGAAACCATCATTGCCACCATCTTGCCACCGTTCATGCACCAACAAGACGATGTGCTTTTCCGACAGGACAATACACGTCAACATGTTTTCCATACAACCCAACGTGCTCTATTAGGTGTACGGCAACTACCCTGCCCATCACTATTCCCAGATCTGTCCCCCATTGAGCATGTCATCTTGGCGCGGTCTACACGACCAGCATGAGATCTGGTCCAACTGAGGCATCATATGGAAATTGCATGGCAGGCCATACCGTAAGACTTCATTCAGCCCCTCTACGGTCGTCTTCATAAGAAAGTTGCACCCTACATTGCTTTAAAAGGAGGATACACGATACTAGCGTCGACATGGTGCACGCTCTGGTGACTGTACTGACGTGCGTACGGGGCTCACTGCGGGACTGAGTGTTGTATACATCCTCAAGTATGTGTCAATAAAATTTCGCTCTGTTGGATTGACGAATTCATGGTGTTCTTTTTTCATTTTCCAGGAGCGTATTTCAAATGCTTAAAATATGTAACGTCGATGAACTATAAGTATAATACAACATGTAAAACTACAAATGTACGTCCTGCTTTATGCTAAAAGGTAGCAGCAGTTTAAATGAGAAATAAATGAATGTGTAATCGCTACCAGCACGGAACTTGGTGCATAATTCGACAACCGCCTTTTCCTATGGACCTGCTGACCAAAACACATTCTTCATTCTGAAGTAAATATCCTGTATGTTTGTTCTTAAGAAAAAAATAACGCATTTCGTAATAACGTCGACATGTTAAAGTTTCTCCTTGTGCTGCACACATGTCGGAAGGATGCAAATACTACAATGAACCCTTGCCTACATGTTGGTGGTTATTTACCCGGAACAAAGTCACAATGCAGCATTGTCCTCAAACGGGAACTTTTTGATCTCCCAGAGGTAACACATTAATTTACAATATGTGCAGTTATTAACTGAAATAAATGTAATTCGAATGGCTGTGAGTTCTTCTCTGTCGTTATATACTCTGAGAGTAATGTTACTGATACTAACAAATATTCTGTAAGACGATACATTCACATAAGTAACTGACAAATAATGCTTGGTAGCATCGTACTAAGTCTATGTATATTCTAGCTGTAGTCATCGAAAGTAAGGTTGATAAGAACCTCTTGATATACTGAATCTGTGGCAATACTCTGAAAATGACTGTTTGAAAAGAAGCGCCGACCAATCAGAATGGCAGGCAGTGAGGTCAGGTGAAATCTGCGCCCTCTGTTTGCGTGAATCCGTGGCGCCACCCTTTGGACAAGCTCGAGCGATGAAAGAGCGTGCTCGGGCGGCCAGGTGGCGGGAGTTTCACGATCTGTTATCTCCTGCCTAGCCACTTGCAACGCGCGCGGTTGCCTCTTTAGTGGTTTAAGTGGACACTCAAAATCTAAATCTAAATGACTCCGCTCTTTCCAAACTTAATAATATTGCCACGGTTAGAGGTACCTCTGAAAGAACTGCAGAATTATGGTCACCACAGTAGCGTCTGACATGGACATGGAATCATTTGAAAACACCAGCATGCATCTATCACAGTTTCAGTATTTATCATTTACTGACTTTTCAAACTCAATTAGGTGCATACATATAACTAGTTCAGTCTGAAGCAAACATCACAAACTGAGCGAACAAGTGTTAGAGCACTGCAACGTCGTGTGGACTCTGTGACTGATGCTGTATTGCACATTTTTGCAACGCGAGTTTTTTGGATGTCCTCTTACATTGTACTGAAATTGAGCGATCCAGTAGCCACCCGTCAGTGGATGGTACCCATTGGCCACACTCACGCATCATTGTAGTAGCAAACTCCGTACTAGTGTGGAGAAAAATGTTTCAAATGTTTGTAAAGCTTATGGGACTTAACTACGGGGTCATCAGTCCCTAAACTTACAAACTACTTATCAACTAGCTTATCCTAAGGACGGCACAAATATCCATGCCCGAGGCGGGATTCGAAACCCCGACCGTAGTGGCCGTGCAGACCGTGACTGGAGCGCCTCAGCCCCTCGGCCACCGCGGCCGGCTACTGTGGAGACTTACGGTTCTTAACCACCGGAGCATACTCAGACTCCATCATTAGACAATTTGAAGTCAGAAAAGCGCTCTATCAAGTGTTTTACAATATCATTTGACGGTTCTTGGAGCCACCCTAATTGCTCCTGACGGACGAGAAAGTATATTGTATGCCATCTCTCTATAGTCTCAATCAATTTTAGTAGTTAGGTAGTTAGGGAGGGAGCGAGTCAATGCGAGAAAAGGTTTTGTTGAACTTTTAATATAAGAAGATAGGACTTAATGAGTAAATTAAGACAGCATTTTAAATTTTCAGTGTCGGTCAATAATTATTAAAAAAAATTGCATATCAAATACTTGGTTCTTCTTAGAAGCTATCATATTGATAACCGCAACAAAATGAAAAGGGAGATTATTAGGGGGCGTGGTGGAGTGGCCGAGGGTCTAAGGCGCCTTACTGCGGAACACGCGATTGCTCGCCGTCGAAGTTAGTCCTCCCTCGGGTAAGGGTGTGTGTGTTGTCCTTAGGTTAGTTTAACTTAGTTTGTAAGCCTAGGGACTAATAATCAAACAAGTTAAGTCCCATAGATTTATAAACATTTGAACACTTGTCGATTAGGGTTTAAACTCCCATGAGCAACGTGGTCATTAGACGGTAACCTGTAACTGTAATCGTTTAATGAACCAGGTAAGTCGTTTAGTAATAGAAATTTCCTCCAACATTCTATTTATTTTATTTGTACTTTCTGAGTTACAATTACCACAACAGTTTGTAGTGTTCGCACCACTGACAACCTTGAATGGCGGAGAATGATGGAGAAAATCGTTGTCAGCAGTATAGCGAAGCCACGAAAAACCTATTTCTGGATGACCCTCAGTCCTCCAGAATGCGAGGTCATTGCCTTAAGCATAGTACCAAAGCTCTCTGGGACATTTGTAGAGCTAGAAAATAAATTGTCTTCGCAGCGGAATAGTTTGGAATAAACTGAGATAGCGGCGAGGGAATGGACGAGTGGTCTAAGGCGCCATGCTATGGATTGCTTGGCCGCTCTTCATCGGAGGACCGAGGTGCTCGGGTATGGGTGTGTGTGCTAAGTAGTTTATGAGTCTAAGGACCGATTACCTCTGCAGTTTGGTCCCTTAGGACTACAAACATCTGAACATTTTGGATAAACTGAGAGGTCTACATTCAGACTGAAATGGAGACTCTATATAAGTTTACTTCGGGTTGTAGAATTCATCTTTTCAGAATTATTCTTCTTGTTAAAGTACTAAATTTGGCTTGGAGTATTCTTACGTTTTAATTCAAGCAAATGTTCAAATGTTTATAAAGCTATGGGGCCAACCTATGGCAGTCATCGGTCCCTAGACTTACGAACTACTTAAACTAACTTGCGCTAAGGACAACACACACAGTCACACATACACACGCAAGCGCGCCGCGCTCGCATGCCCGAAGGAGGACTCGAACCTCCGACGTGGAGCAGCTATGCGCTACCCAGTAATGAGCCTTAGAGCGCACGGCCATTATTTAAAGCAACAAGTTTCTCTTTTTCTCTCTCAGAGGCGCATCAGTTAGAAATGCGTTATTTTGCAATGATTTGACAGTTCTGCGTCTTTTCGAATGTTATACTCTGCTATGAGCGTCACACAAGTTACCTCTCACAATAAATAAAATACAACGAAAAAGATATATAGAGTACTGTTGGATCGGTAAGTATGAGTCTAGCCGCTGCTTGTAGTTAGTTAACGCAGCTAACCTAAATATATTGACATGCTGCTCACTGGTGTCAATTCCGAGTTCGTTACAGGCCGGCGCGGAGTTTGATTAAAATTTCCATTAAAAATTTATCGCTCATTTATCTTTAATCACCTCCCAGCAGATGCCCGGGCATCTCATAAATAACGGAACACGTATCCTTTAACGACGATACTGTAGTTCAGAACTATTTTCGCCTTGTTTATCAATGTATCTTTTCCTTCTTATGTCCAACAGAGAAAGGTATCCGATTTTGCGTTTTTACATAATTCGTATTATATGTTTAGGCATTCTCAAATTATTGATAACGACGTAAAAATACAGTAGAATGCCTTACCACTGAGTACATTTTAACAGTCATCTTTATCCTGTTAAGAATTGCGGTGTCTGTTCTTTCGTACAGAGGTCGCTATGTAATGCTGCCGCGCGGGAGTGGCCGTGTGGTCTAAGGCATCATGCTTCGGACTGGCCGGTCGCTCCCGCAGGAGGTTGAAGTCCTCCCTCTGGCATGCGTGTGTGTGTTATCCTCAGTGTAAGTAGTTTGGAAGTCTAGAGACTGATGACCATAGCAGTTTGGTCCAATAGGTTTACAAACTTTTCATCATTTTTGTGATGCTGTTGCTATTCTAAATATAGTTTTAGTAGTTATATTTTAGTCTCACCTGCCGTGGTGTCTACTCAAACAACATGGACATCTGAAAAGTTGTGTTGGGCCACGACTCAAACCCAAGTCACCACAACTGCCTACTAAGCAGGTATCCCGGGTTTGATTTACGGCCCCGGTACAAATTTTTATTTGTCCCTGGAAATGAAATGAGCGTATGGCTTTCTTGGCCGGGAGATCCCTTGCGGGATTGTTCGGCCGCCTTAGTGTAAGTCTTTTTATTTGACGCCGCATGGGTGACTTACATGCCAATGATGATGATTAGGACAACACACAACACCCAGTCCCCTGCCGGGAATCGAACCCGGGCCTTCTGCGTGGTAGTCAGCGACGCTACCGTTGAGCTACGGAGGCGGACTTTATTTGTCCCTGTGTTTAATGACAACACCTGCCAACAGCTGAGATAAAAAAATACCCCATCTAAATCCATATTCTTTTACCTGCTGATTGTTTCAGTGTTAAAAACGTCAGTATATGATCATTAAAGATACTCTTAAATTACTTGTAGCAAAAGGTGAAAATTGGTTCATTATCGGGCAGTATCAGCTTAAATATTTAGTTAATTTATTTATTTTTGCCATCGCTGTTCGTGAGAATAAATTACATAATGTTCTGGACGTATCTGCTAAAATTGTTTCGTAGTCGATACAATGCTTCAGTCACGGTCTGCACGGCCACTACGGTCGGGGATTCAAATCCCGTTGCGGGCATGGATATTTGTGCCGTCCTTAGTGTTAGCTAGTTCATAAGTAGTTTGTAAGTTTAGGGACTGATGACCCCGTAGTTAAGTCCCATAAGCTATACAAACATTTGAACATTTCAATTAGATACAATGCTTTATTATTATTATTACGTACGTATGTATGTTTGAGCAAGAACAGCGTAAATTCGATCAAGTGTTCAATCGCACACATTTCACGGGCGTCATAATGCCATGTGCGTGATTCGAATAAAGTGGTCGATTGCTTAAAGAGCTGTAAATTGCCCCGTTGTGCTATCGTCAGCTGCTGCCTCAGCCACATAATGAAATTCGGGTCAATGGTCCATAGCGTTCTGTATTGAAATGGACCGAGGGGTAGGGGCGGCGTGCGGTTGTTGCTTGAAGGGGATGAGCGGTAATCGCCTGGCCACGTGGACCGTGGTTTGCCCGTGCCGGCTCAGCACAGCCGGGTATTGATTGGCCAACGGGCGTTGACCCTACCGTTACGTCATCGCTGGGTTCGTAGTCACGGCTCCCTAGACGTCAATCACAGGACCTGCCCGCGGTCCGTGCGAACAGAGACATCAGGTATGTCTGTGTGTCTCTACTTATCTACGCGAGACTCGTGGGTAATTCTGAAGACGCTTGCCCGTCAAAGGAGACGGCAGTCAGGTGCGATAGCCACTCTGATTCCCGAATCGGGTGTTTGTCCTGTGAGTCTCGAGGAATGGCCTAATGATAATGATATGCCTTCCATTTACAAGTGACAGAAAATTTATATTTCAAGTTTGGTCGGAAAGTAGTATAACAGCACTTCAGATTATCCTGACCACGGTTCATATTCGCTCTTTAAAGTGGTTGAAAATCACCGATCATTCAATTTTGTATCGTTTTAACACAGTGGGATGACAATATCATAACAGGAATATAATGTAGTGTACTACATGTTGCAAATTGGCACCACCGAGTACGTGTTAACCCTTTAATGGATTGTGTAGCTGATCAGCTACGTACCTTATTTTTCCTATTATCTCTCAAACTGATCAAAATTTTACCACAAATTCATTTGTAGCTGCTTCTATACATATGCTAGTAGCTCGTCCTAGAAATTATAAATCGCAGAGCGCTACTAAATCAGTTCGACAGTTAGCTGGGTTGAGTTACTCCTAACATGTGTGTTTGTTTGTTTTATTATTCCTCTTTTGCCATGTAAGAGTGTCAATCACCTACTACTGTTCATTACGAGCTACTTTCTGGAATGTTGAGAGGCACAATAGTGACATTTACTGCATGGGGTACATCATGGAAGCAATGTACAGCTGACCAGCTATGAAAAATTTGTTGATAGTAGTGCATAATAATTTTAAGGAACTTTTTTTCAATATTTTTTCTCAGTATATACGCACTATACATTAATCGTAGTATCTTTTATAACTTCAAATAAAAACTCATATATTAAAAGGTTAACACTGAGACGCGTTTCAGTAGCGACAGTATTGTTGGTAATGACCCCGTACACAAAACAAGATAAAACATCATCGATGAAGAGCAACAACGGGCGAAACACGAAGTTAACTGACAATCAGCAAAGAGCATTAATACCGATTGTTGTCAGACAACAAAACTATCAAGGCAAAAGGGACTTCAAAACTCAACACTCACTTGAGAGGCAGTGTTTCGATAAAAACGATATGGCTGGAGCTAAAAATTCACGGAAGGGCTGCAATTGCTAAACCCTTAGTAACCCATTATACCGAAAGCCACCGCAAAACTGCGAAGCTAGTGACGCCATGATCATAAAACCTGAACACATGACGAATGGACACATGTGATATAATCCGAAGAAACATATTTTACACTGCAGCCTACGAACAATCGGTTTTATGTATGAGGTGTTCATATTATTTTCCCTACTCACTGCAGTAACAGACATACCGCTGCGGCGGAGTGGCCAAGCGTATTGAAGCGCTATGCTCAGATGCCCGAGGCCGTTCCCCCCCCCCCCCCCCCCCCCAAAAAAAATGTTTCAAATGTTTGTTAAGCTTATGGGACTTAACTACGGGGTTATCAGTCCCTAAACTTACAAACTACTTATCAACTAGCTTATCCTAAAGACGACACAAATATCCATGCCCGAGGGGGGATTCGAACCCCCGACCGCAGACCGTGACTGAAGCGCCTCAGTCTCCTCGGCCACCGCGGCCGGCGAGGCCGTTCCCTGTCGGGGGTTCGAATCCCCCCTCGGGCACGGGTGTTTGTGACGTCATGAGTATAAGGTAGTTCATAAGTAGTTTGTAAGTTTAGGGACTGATGACCCAGCAGTTAAGTCCCTTAAGCTTAACAAACATTTGAACAGACATACCGCAGTTAACAACTGCGTGCAACTTTAGTGCGACCTAACACCTTTGTCCAACGTTGGTTGTTGGTGATTTTCCAGTTTCTTTGCCTAACTATTTCGTCATTCCTGGCGATACAGTCATTCAAACATGTGTACTTCGTACAGATGACTAGTAATGATGCATGTGATCACATACTCGAGTCGCAGCAGTGTTCGGTACTTTTTTGAAGTAATGTAAAAACACGGGCAAGCAATGTACCTTTTCTAATAAATCTGCAAGTTATATACCGATGAATACCATACCTTCAAAGTATACTTTAGCGCAGTGTCTTTCAACCTGTGGGTTGCGACCCCCAGGGGGGTCGCAAAGACTTGTTCGGGGGTTGCGGTCACGTGAGGAAGTACTTGTATAATTGAACAACCAGCCCACTACACCTCTGACTACAGAGTTTCCATAATACAAAAATGTAGGCCTAATAAGAGAGGAATCTTTCTTTTTTTTTTTTTTTTTTTTTATTTTTTTTTTTTTTTTATTTATTTATTTTTTTTTTTTTGTTAAAATTATATAATTCCATGATTGTTTAAGATCTATTCTGAATTGAACCGAACGTAGAATTTTTTTTTTTTCTTTTTCTGTATTACAAAGTGTTATCGATGAATAAGCGCAAAGTCTGAAAACTGTTTTCAGGACCCATTTGTTAGATAAATGTATAAGATACAATAATTAATTCTAAGCAATTGAATAACATCTACTTCTTTAAAAATTGTCTATAAAGTGGGAACTTTCTTAATCAGCATAGTTCGGTTCTCAATCTTGTCTAAGTTCGAAACATTCGTTATGCAAAATATACATTTCTAGCGGAAACCATGTAAATATGTGTACTGATGACCCCGCAGTTAAGTCCCATAAGCTTTACAAATATTTGAACCATGTAAAAATGTCTTCCATTCTGAAAAATGCACATTAAAAACAGCGTCCAACAATTTACAAGAAAGCTGTATCAACAGAAAGAACATTACATTAGTTGCCTATCAGATAACGAACATAGTTTGTTTAGAGTTGGTGTTGAGGGCGGTTGCCAGAATATTTTTAATCGGAAGATCCATATCCAGAGGCATTTCGTTTTATTTACATATAAATGTAAGGGGTTCGCGTATTGGAAAAGGTTGGAAATCACTGCCATGTAGCAACGCGAGGCGTTAATGGCCTACGATCCATCTCCAGGTGAATTTCCTTGTATTCACATAAAAATCTAGTAATTCCTGCACTTCTTAACTGACACGAGCAATAATTTTCTAAGTCGTCGTTAACGGTCATTCATACACAAACGACAACTGCAACATAACCATTAATCTGTGACCGCCCCTCCACCACATAAACAGTGAATACGTCGCACGTAAATGATCAGTAGAGACCACTGCGTTTACCTTTGTTTGCTCTGTTTGTGTCAAATTACTGAATTTGTGTCCTGCTTGTGTTATAAAGTTTACAGATGAAATCTGATTAAAAGCTGACATTGTGTGGGGATGTGATTTGATGACGGTTTCGTTTTAGCTGATATTTTTAGAGGACGTATTTTAAATGACTGTTTTAACAATACCCGTGTTCTGAACCTAATTTTCGTTTTCTTCTGTTCCAGGTGAGTACCCAGTATTGAAGCCTCTGCACCATGCAAGTCTTACCTGGTGAGTTGTATTCAGTTTGTCTTCTCGTTCCACAACGATCTCGAAAGCCCTCCATCTCGAAACAGTGCAGAAAAGAGAACCAGGGTTTTGAATATACAAGAGCTTTGCAGTTAAATGTGAATTTTTTAAAGCGACTTTCTTACGACGTACGGAACTTTATATTCACATTTACATTCGGCTCTGAGGATATCCCATTTTGTGAATAGTAAAATGGGAATGTTGGTACGCTATACCTGCAGTAAGTAGTCTGTAGATGGAGGTGTAGCCTGTAAGATGTCAGGGCGAGAGGTAAATAGTTACATGTTATGGGTAATTCAAAATCGCTATCCCCGGTTTCTAGAGATTGTACAAGAGGCTAACATCACGATAACGAACTCATGTTCGGAAATTAAGTCATTGCGCATATATGGGTTCGAGAAAAAGTAACGACGACTATTATTTTGCTCGGAGGTGACATTATTGGCAGAAATGCTTACCGTTACACGCTTTCAATATAATCGCCCCTGTTATTTATGACCTTTTGCCGAATGTCTGGAAGGCGTCGTAAAGCATCTGCGCATCTACTTTTGATGACGTCGCGTATTATCCGCCCTATGACGTAGATGAGTCCTGCGGGGGGGGGGGGGGGGGGGGGGGGTAGCGGAGTCTTGCTCGGATGCAGTAGCTGCCTGATCAATAGCAAACGTACGATTCGTGATACAAGATGTAACTATGCCACTTTTGATTTCTGATGTTGGGCCGAACGAAACGCGTTACAAAATGTACAAATGTTTGTAATTCTATGGGATCAAACTACGTTGGTCATCGGTCCCTAGACTTACAAACTACTCAAACTAACCTAAGGACAACACACGCATCCATGCTCGAGGGGGCGTAACAATGAAGCCATTTTTCCACCTCATGATGAATTGTTAATTAAGCAACTTAACAGCGTTTGTGCAGTACTGCTACAGTTATTTACAACGGTCGCAATCTTCTTGTATGCCTTTGTCACTTGTTCAAATACTGTTATGTCAGAAAAACATCACTAACGTATTGTTTCTAGTCGAGACATAACAATACCTTTTTACTACTGGGTCATAGTAATTTGGTGCTGGTAACGAATTTTCACTACAGTATTGTTTTAATGAACTAATGTCAATACCATTTTTATTACTGAATCATAGTATTTTGTAGTTAGTTAAGGGTTTTCAGTATCCTTTCGAAGAAATCCAATGTTCACCCTTGAAATATTAAGAAGTGATGCATGAGCTATGCTGGTTTTATACTCACACAATACACAACGTCACCTCAAATTACGCTTTGTGGTTTATTATTCATGACAGCATGTAAAGGCCTTTTTTACTATTTATTCATTTCCGCTACTGCAGCTCTCACCAGATGTGTATGGCTGCGCAGGTATTAGATACATATAAGAAAGAAAATAAAATACTTTGCCTTTGGAATCACTAACATAGTTTTATTACGGGCCTGGGGGTTCGCCGGGCATTTTTACTCGGAAAGGGGGTCGCACGTTGAAAAAGGTTGAAAAACAGTGCTTTAGCGCATGGACGTTTTTGTAATATGTAATTTAAACTGAGTCAACGGGGGATAAAATCAATAAAATTAGAACTGGGTTCACCTTACAGTACTTCCATGCCGCAATTTATTGCTTAATGACTATATATATATTCTTTTTATTATGGCTTTTGGTTGCAGTTATTACAATGGCAATATTAGAATGTAATTGAACTTCTTACAATATATATCAAAATATCAAGAGTTATCAAACATCATACTGCCTTACAATAACATCACATTTGTAAGATTACATATAAAACAATACATATTTAACAGTAGTTTTGACAGACGTAATAAAACATAAGTGAAAAACATCACAAAACAAAATTAGAGTCAACGACTATATAAATACTGTTATGAGGAACGTGGGAACCAAACGCAGTTCACAAAGAGGCCGACAGCAACATGCTCTTTCGATTAATTCATTAGTATTGTTCTTCCGTCTGGGATTTTACCAACAAGTTGGATTTGCATGACTTTCACATTATTCAAATAAGTATTAGAAAACCGCCCTGAATTTATTCAGCCCATGCGAAACCATCAGAGAAATTTTCCTGTAGGCGATATTTATCTTTCCCCTAGTGATACGTTCTTCCACAAATATGCATTAATCCTCTAGTCACCCCTGCTTAGCCAATCTGCACTTCGTGTCAATCTAATTTTTTTTTTGCTCGTCTGTACTCCCTTTTGTCTGATTGACTTGCTGCTTTTTTGTATCATCTTCTTTTACCACTTAAGTTTAATATATGCTGTGTTACCCAAGCATTTTATTAGGCCTTGTCCTCTTACCTCTATGATCCTCTGAATCCTTCATTTCTTTATATGTCAAAGCTATCCATGCTTCTTTTACTGTATTACTTTCTCTCATTTCGGTCAAACTTCGTCTAATGCTATTTCTGAAACTCTCGACAACTTAAGGTTCCTTCAGTTTGTACAGGTTCCATCTCCTTATTTGTCTACCTTTTTCCAGTGTCTTAAGTTTTAGTCTGCAGTTTATAACCAATACGTTATGGCCAGAGACTACAAGTGTCCCTGGACATGTGTTGCAGTTTATTCTTTTTCCACAGTTCATATTCACCTACCGACTTCCAGTCCCTCGTGAAAATCAAGTTTTCTCCCCCTTAACTGTCTAACTTCTTTTATCTCACCATACATTTTTTTCGATCTTCTCATCTTCGGCAGAGCTAGCAGGAGATGGATAGAGATGAGATGGACCAATAGCTGGGAGGGGGAGATGTAAAGGAAGAGGGGAGAAAGAGACGGACAGAAGAAATAGATGACTGAATAAATAAATGCCCAGACAAAGCCGAGTTTTCACGTAGCAGTTTTATGTAATAAACACCAACAGACTCTCTCAATCGTCCGCCTTCGTTCCTGAACGGTGAGCGCGGCTGACATAGACTGCTAGCTTTTAATGCTGGAGTGTTATTCTAAGCACAATTTCTTGCTGTTCCAAGCCTTTGAGCTCAAAGGTGTCCCTTGTTAGTTGCATCTAGTTCAGGGAAACGGAGAAACCACCTGTCGTCATGCCGCTACGAAGCTTTGATTTTTGTTGCCATTTTAATCTCGGAAACGGTGAAATTGGAAGCTTCAAGGAAATTATAAATCAGAATACAAACTTATTATTCTCTCATTAAGATATCAGAATACAGAATAAAAGAGTAAAAATCAACTGCTCCCCGTCCCCCCGTTGCTGTTGCAATGCTCATAGAGGGAGATTTCCGCACGAACAAGCAAATTCTAGACTTTCGCATTCACGTTTCAACAGCTAACGGTTCACTTTGTACCATTTCAGTGACAGGGTACTGAGTGGGTGAGCTCGACGATGAAATTAGCGCTTATTCTTCTCCTGCCTGGGCTGACGTGAAAAAGTGGTAGCGGCACACGTAGCCATGACTCGTTTTCGGCGGTGAAAGTGCGCCGCGAAACGGTACGAAACTCGAGTGGGCAGGCTTTCTCCCACAAGGCCATAGGTTATCTGTGTTTTCAAATGAAGCGACCTACTTACTCTGTGGCGATTAACACGCGCGGTTGACGAGCAACAAAGCAGCACAGCCAGCCGCGCATCAAACCTCAAGTAACGGAGAGCGCGCCATGTCCGCAGTTTGCCATCGCCGCTGCTACCTCTCAATTTTATTAAATGAGTGAAAGTTAACTGCTACAGTGCGGCACTGCTATTAACTAATACGCAATTTTCTATCCCTGGTGAGTTCGAGTCCTCCCTGGGGTATGGGTGTGTGTGTTTGTCCTTAGGTTAGTTTACCTAGGTTTAAGTAGTTTGTAAGCTACGGACTGATGACCACGCAGTTTGGTCCGATAGATTTACAAACATTTGAACATTTTGAATCTATCCCTGGTGAAAGACGGATAATAATACTCTTTCAGAAGAAGATATTTATATTCTTTACGGTGTACACATCGCCTGGGTATCTTGTGCCTGACTGAGACTCGAACCCACATTCTCGCCTTCCACTGCTAGTGTCCTCTAGGTTCCTCAAACTGGACACACCTACAAAAGAAAGCACGGGCCCTTAGGGACACCTACATAGGTTTGTTCCTTGATTCAGTGCTATAAGTTGAGCCGGATGGAGAATAAACCACAGAGGTATAAATAAGTTGCAGCAAATGGTAAACGCGTCATTACTCCCAATTCTATATTTTAACTTAGGTCAACGAGAATGACTTCTTCACTATTATGGTAGCTCCACGGTACCTCGCTCTAAGTAAATACTATGCAAACCTCAAGTAAAGAGTTGAGACAGCAAAATATCGTACTGTATCACACACAAATGACAATTGTAACCAATATCTGAATAAAATACAAAAAAAATGTTCAAATGTTTGTAGAGCTTATGGGATTCAACTACGAGGTTATCAGTCCCTAAACTTACAAACTACTTATGAACTAGCTACAACTAAGGACGGCACAAATATCCATGCCCGATTGGGGATTCGAACCCCCGACCGTAGTGGCCGTGCAGACCGTGACTGAAGCGCCTCAGTCCCCTCGGCCACCGCGGCCGGCAATAAAATACATTACCATTAATATGTTGTTGTTGTTGTGGTCTTCAGTCCGGAGACTGGTTTGATGCAGCTCTCCACAATACCCTATCCTGAGCAAGCCTCTTCATCTCCACGTAAGAGCGACAACCTACATCTGTCTGAATCTGCTTACTGTATCCATCTCTTCGTCTTCCTCTGCGATTTTTTCCCCATACACTTCCCTCCAACACTAAATTCACAATTCCTTGATGTCTAAGAATGTGTCCTACCAATCTATCCCTTCTTTTAGTCAAGGTATGCCAGAAATTCCTTTTCTCCCCAATTCTGTTCAGTACCTCCTCATTAGTTACGCGATCCACCCACCTAATCTTCAGCATTCTTCTGTAGCACCATATTTCAAAAGCCTCAATCCTCTTCCTGTCCGCACTGTTTATCGTCCATGTCTCACTCCCATACAAGGCAACACTCCATACAAATGCCTTCAGAAAGGACTTCCTTAGACTTAAATCAATATTCGATGTCAACAAATTTCTCTTTTTCAAGAATGCTTTTCTACCCATTGCCATTCTGCATTTTATATCCTCTGTATTGCGACCATCATTTGTTATTTTACTGCCCAAGTAACATAACCCATCTACTTCCTTTATTGCTTCGTTTCCCAATCTAATTCCTTAGGCATCACTTGATTTTCTTACACTGCACTCCATTACCCTAGTTTTGCTCTTGTTAATGTTCATCTTATATGCGCCTTTCAGCACACTGTCCATTCCGTTCAATTGCTCTTCCAGGTCCTTTGCTGTATCTGACATAATTACTATGTCGTCGGCAAAATGCAATGTTTTTAATTCTTCACCCTGAACTTTAATTCCTTCACCAAATATCTCCTTGCTTTCCTTTATAGCTTGCTCAATGTACAAATTGAACAACAATGGAGAAAGACTACAACCCTGTCTTACTCCCTTTCCAACCACTGCATCCCTTTCATGCCCTTCAACTCTGACAACAGCTGTCTGGTTTTTGTACAAGTTGTAAGTAACCTTACGCTCCCTATATTTTACTCCTGCTTGCTTCAGAACTTGAAAGAGTTTGTTCCAATCAACATTGTCAAAAGCCTTCTCCAAATCGACGAAAGCTAAAAATGTAGGTTTGCCTTTTCTTAATCTATCTTCTAGGATAAGCCGTAAAGTGAGTATTGCCTCCCGTGTTCCTACATTTCTCCTGAACCCAAACTGATCTTCCCCGAGGTCGGCTTCTACCAGCTTTTCCATCCTTCTGTATATAATTCGCGTTAATATTTTGCAACCATGACTTATTAAACTGATGGTTCTGTAGTTTTCACACCTGTCTGCACATGCTTTCTTAGGGATGGGGATTATAACATTTTTCTTAAAGTCTGAGGGTATTTCACCTGTCTCATACATCTTACACACCAGGTGAAACAATTTTGTCATGGCTGTTTCTCCCAGAGACTTCAGTAGCTCTGAGGGAATATCATCTACTCCAGGGGCCTTGTTTCGACTTAGGTCTTTCAGGGCTCTGTCAAATTCTTCTCTCAGTACAGTATCTCCTATTTCATCTTCATCTACATCCTCTTCCTTTCCTACAATATTGTCTCGAAGTTCATTTCCTTTGTAGAGCCCCTCTATATACTCTTTCCACCTTTCAGCTTTCCCTTCTTTGCTGAGAACTGGTTTTCCATCAGTGCCCTTGATATTCATAGAGCTGTTTTTCTTATCTCCAAATGATTCTTTTATTTTCCTGTAGGCTGTATCTATTTTCCCCCTATTTATACATTCTTCTACACACTTACATTTGCCTTCTAGCCACTCATGCTTAGCCATTTTGCACTTCCTGTCAATCTCATTTCTTAGTCGTCTGTACTCCATTTTGCCTGTTTCATTTACTGTATTTTTATATTATCTCCTTTCATCGATTAAAGTTAGTATCTCCTGTGATATCCAAGGATTTTTTGTAGGTCTTGCCTTCCTACCTATTTTGTCCTCTGCTGCCTTCACTATTTCATCTCTCAATTTTACCCATTCCTCTTCTACTGTTTTATTTTCCCCCGTTTCTGTCAATTGTTGCCTAAAGCTCTCTCTGAAATTCTTAAGAACCTCAGGTTCCTTCAATTTATCCAGATCCCATCTCCTTCTTTTCCTACCTTTTTGTAGTTTCTTTAGTTTCAGCCTACAGTTCATAACCAACAAGTTATGGTCAGAGTCTATATCTGCCCCTGGGTATGTCTTACACTGTAGAACCTGGTTCCGAAATCTATGTCTTACCATTATAAAATCTATCTGGTATCTTCCAGTGTCTCCTGGTCTCTTCCACGTATACAACCTTCTTTTGTGATTCTTGAACCAGGTGTTTGTTATAACTAAATTATGTTCTGTGCAAAATTCTACCAGGCGGCTTCCTCTTTCATTCCTTTTGCCCAGACCATATTCACCTACTATCCTCCCTTCCCTTCCTTGTCCTACTACCGAATTCCAGTCTCCCATAACAATTAAGTTTTCCTCTCCCTTAATTGTCTGAATAATTTCCTTTAGCTCCTCATATATTTCTTCGATTTCCTCATCATCGGCAGAGCTAGTTGGCATATAAACCTGTACTACTGTTGTCGGTGTTGGCTTCGTATCTATCTTGACAATGATAATGCGATCACTCTGCTGGTCACAGTAGTTTACCCGCATTCCTATTTTCTTATTCATTATCAATCCTACTCCTGTGATACCCCCAATTGATGTTGTATTTATAATCCTGTACTCACCTGACCAGAAATCCTGTTCATCCTGCCACCGAACTTCACTAATCCCCACTATATCTAACTTCAACCTATCCATTTCCCTTTTTAAATTTTCTAATTTTCCTTCTCGATTAAGGGATCTAACATTCCACGCTCCGACCCGTAGAATCCCAGTATTGTCTTTCCTGATGATCACATCCTCCTGAGTAGTCCCCGCCCGGAGGTCCATTAATATATTGTGCATGATATCTCACCTGATCCCTAATTGTTTTAAGCTGTGTATATCACTGAACAGTTGTTTGGTTACCAGGACATTAATCAGCATTATTACCTTTGGTGTAACTTTGCTTGCTACGAAGCTGTGAAAAATTGTATGTCTCTTTTTATTCTTTAATTCACTTCCTCTCCTCGGTTACTAATCAAAAATTATCAACTCACATAAACACGTCGTTATTATAAACGTAACCCGAAAGTGATTTTATCTTGGCAGCACAAATACACAGTGGAAGAGCCAAGTGTAACTCACCCACTAGCTGGAATTATAGAGTGCAAATACAAGGAAAATACACAGCGGTCATTCAGACTAACATCTTGAGTTAATTGATTGTGAGAGTACAATGGTCACCAACGAAGAGAAGGTCTAAACGCTACTTAACTATTGATAATCAAAGTTTGGAGACTACTAATGTAATAATATTTTCTTATTTGAAACAGATGGTCGAGTGAACGACTGTTTTTAAAATGCTTTCTATTTCCAATTGTTTACTGTCAACTCCAGAAAATTGACGATTTACGTATCCGACAACTTGCTCTGTGTTCTTGAATAAGTTAGTGAATGTCTGTTTTGTATTAGGAGTCAGCGCCTCAATAGGTAAAAACGAACCCTTATACGATAACTTTCTTGTCCGTATGTCTGTCTTTCTTTCCGTCCGTTTGCCCGTTTTTCTCAGAAACGGTTAGAGGTATCACGATGAAATATATTTGAAATACGGAGGTCTGCGGTCTCATGGTAGCGTAAAACACTTAAACCTTTAAGTGAATGTAATTAAAAATTACGACCACATATATCAGTACTCCCAAGTTCATTCATCAATGTCTCGTCTGGTGGTCTGGTAGTAAAACACGTTCCTGGAAACTGAGATGTCACGGGATCGAATCTCTATCGGAGAACTGGTTTTTCAGGTAGTTTCAAGACTTTATCTCTCAATAATAAGAGGAATCGCGGGAAGCAACGCGTAGTTCGAATCTCCACATTAAACAGCACTTCTCCTTTCCCCCGTTTGAATGAGGTTAGGGAGACGCACTTCGAGGAAGTGGCGTACCATATAGACACACCAAGCCACCGAGCTACCCAATTTTATTATTGTTGTTGTTTGTATACATAACTAAACGGAGTGGACAAAATAATATGTACACCAAACATAGACACAATATCTATCAATTAGGAAGAAGCTGGCACAACAATGGCGTTAAGGACAGTTGCAAATCTTCGAGAAATAGATTCGTGAAGTATCTTTATATTTTACAACAGATTTACATCACTTATGGTACCAAAACATCCACCAGTTACCGCAACATATGCTGGAGCTGTATGTCAGGTCCACACTCTCTGTTCTAAAACTTAATAATGTAAAAAATGGACTTTGGTGTCTAGGAGAGATGTCTTATCATTTTCTCACGCTGTGAAAAGCATGTCTGAACAGTTTTGGAGTGTTTGGGTCGGCGAAATATCAGTTTGGATTATGACAGTGTTTGTTAGCAATATGTCATAATAGGCAGTTCGTTGTCGAGGTTGGTAAGATATTCATACATAGTTATCCGAGAAGTGACTTGAATTATCCGATATAGATGTCCAAATCACGACGGAACCTTCCTATGCGTGATTATAAGAACCAGGAATGCCGTACCGTATGCTTCTTTTGGGCGTTTTCGATACAAAAACTTGGTTGTTTGTAAGATGCAATATAAGCGATGATTCATCGAACCACACCACATACTTCCAACCCTAAAGTGTCCAGATTTTATGACTGTGGCATCACTACCATCTCAGCATTGCGTTGGCCTCCATTATTAAAGGCTTAACAACTGCAGCCCTTCTATGAATGTTAAAATCTAACCATATTGTTATTGTCTAAACATTATCATTTAAGTGAGTGTTGACTTTTGCAGTCGGTTTCAACGTAGTAGATTTATGTTGTCTGGCCACAATCGTTCTTAATGGTAGTCTGTCGTTGTCAGTTAACTTCTGGCTTCGCTCATTAACCCTCTTCGCCAATAAAGTTTTACCTGGTTTTGTATAGACTGTCATTACCGAGGATATTGTCGCCAGTGAAACGTTAAACATCGCAGTCGTTTTCGTCATAGATGCTCCCACTAACTGTGCACCTCCGTGCTGGCCTCTTTCAGTGTCTGAGAGATCACCCATTCACCGATTATTTCTGTTTACCTTCTCAGAACAAAATGTATAATGTACTGCATGGTAATGACACAGACTTCGTACGTCGATCACGCACTGCGGTCGCATCTCAGTGTTGATACGAACGCAGTGGCGCCAACTTTCAAAAGATGCAGTATACTGCATGGTGTTGATACCACACTGGTCCAAACAATTAAGGAATCCGTTGAGATATCTGGGTTCTCAAGTATTGTCATCGGCAGAATGATCCAAAATGTTTCGACGTCTTTCTGCTGGTTCTACAGAGTGGAGACAACACATCACGGCAAAACAGATAGTGGTAATAAAAGAATGTTCGCTGCAGAGTGGTTGGTGTTGGGTTCAGACAGTGTAGTGCGCATGTAGTGCAATGCAACAACAATGTGACGTACCCAAAGCTATGGCATGGAGAGGCATAGGAACGTCGGAAGCGGGACAGATACAAAGGGAGATGACTCAGCTATAGGAGTGTCCCAAAGTGTAATTTCCAGGACATGAGCACGATTTCAGACAATAGGGACCGTTAAAAGAAAAGGCCATAGTCGTCCACGGGTAACATCAACAAGAGATGACTGTTATAATCCGGTTAACAGTCCGTCGAGACAGGAGGCTGAATGCAACTCAGCTGCAACGCACCCTCCAGGCGGCAACAGGACGCGCAATATCAGTACAAACAGTCCGGGAATGTGGCCTCTACGTACGGAGGTCTAAGCACGCAAAACCTGGGCGGAGGAACTTCAGGATTGGAGTCGTAAGGAATGGCGCCAGATTCTGTTCACAGATGAGTCAATATTTTGTGTTCAGACGGACAGTCGTCTTCTTCTCATCTGGAGAGAACGTGGAATTCGGAACAATCCTACTTATGTGCAGGAAACATCACCATATCATGGTGGTAGACGAATGGTGTGGGCAGGAGTCAGTATTGGCTGACGTAAGGACGTTTTTGTCGTTCATAATGGCGCTTTGACTAATCGGTGGTATAGAGACGAGGTTTCAGCAGTGTATTTTGTCAATAATCCTTAGGTTTGAGCTGAACCGTCAGAGTGCGAGTCCTAGTAGTATTTGTGCGTTCTCTTATTAACGTAAAGTTCTCCTTCATGGTCCACTGTGCTGTGTTTCTGAACAATTCTTGTTATGAGGGTGTTAACGGTAACGCGTATGTAGGAAAACTTTAACAGGAAGATCCCACCGTGTTAGTAACATATTAAATTAATTGCAAACAAATGAATACTCAACTTTGGGCGTTGGAGAACTACACTGAGACTGATAAAGTCCGACATTCACGTGAATACTTCATAATTCTGTCGAGTTTCCGCGATAATTTCTAAGTCTCAATACGCAAACAAATCTAGAGGCACGGCGAAGCACTGTATCTTTGTGAGGACTCAGTTCAGCGAAGCATAGCACTTTGTGCTGGCTCGAAGCATACTGTACAGACTAGATGAACATTGTGCTGGATCGATGCACACTGTGTCACAGGCCGTATCTACATCTACATTCATACTCCGCAATTCACCGTAAGGTGCGCCGGCTATTTAAACACAGTCCAACCAATCAGCTTGTCGCACGTGATAGCGTTGGTACGTGTTATGGCCTCTGACGGGAATCTAAGATTCGAAAGCACTAACTATCGTTGTTCCTGTGCCCGTTTCTGTCGGTGTCGATAGCGGTGTGGTTGTCTTTTGTAGCATCACCACCTGCGATACAGCATGTCTTGAGGAGAGTAAGCGGATTTACGAAAAGCATATAGAATGATATTTAAGATAGACGCACTGCTGTTCATATTATGGCACCAACAAAGCTTCAAGAAAGGTAGTCCCGCTGATTGCCCCCCCCCCCCCCCCCCGCGCAGGCTAAACATTCGATATTCACCACGCGGTATTGGCCGTGTGTTGTGGAGCGGCACGTTACGGATTGCGCGGTCGCCCGCGTCGTACGTTCGAGTCCTCGCTTGGGCATGCGTGTGTGTGTTATCCTTATTATAAGTTACTTTATAAGTCTGAGGACTACCGATCACAGGTTTTTTTAAATATATATGGTCAATGATCAATATGTTATCGGAATGATAAGGATAATTGGAACACCCTGTATATATCACGAAACTGTACGTTATTCCAGGACACCCATTTAAGCTGCATTTCTAATAAAGGGCTGAACAAGTTTGGCAAATTAAATATCAATAATTGGTCCGACTCCGTCGTATAACTGTGTCTCAAAGTATTGAGGGACATCACGTACCAGTTGACAATTTTTGTCAGTACGACGTGTTTCGGGACTACATTATCCCATTTTCCAATACTGAAGAATTCACGAACCAAATGTGCAATTCACAGAATAACATTCCAGAATAATTAATTAACCTGCAATTGGGCAACGTCGTCAATAAGATACACGCAGCATTCATGCTTTGTCATCATAACGACCTCGTCTAACAGAAAACATGCTGTTGCTGTGATGCGCACTTGTGGACTACAGGGCAGCTGCTCTTATACAGGGTGTTACAAAAAGGTACGGCCAAACTTTCAGGAAATATTCCTCACACACAAAGAAATATAATATGTTATATGGACATGTGTCCGGAAACACTTAATTTCCATGTTAGAGCTCATTTTATTACTTCTCTTCAAATCACATTAATCTTGGAATGGAAACACATAGCAACAGCGTGACTTCAAACACTTTGTTACAGGAAATGTCCAAAATGTCCTCCGTTAGCGAGGATACATGCATCCACCCTCCGACGCATGGAATCCCTGATGCGCTGATGCAGCCCTGGAGAATGGCGTATAGTATCACAGCCGTCCACAATACGAGCCTAAAAGTTCAAAGGAAATCTGTGTTGATGACGTAATTGCACAATTGTGTGCGGATTATCGTCAGCCCACACATGTTGATTGTGAAAATTTACAATTTGATCAAGTTGGAATGAAGACTTATCCGTACTAAAATGAGCTTTAACATGGAAATTAAGCGTTTCCGGACACATGTCCACAAAACATATTTTCTTTCTTTGTGTGTGAGGAATGTTTCCTGAAAGTTTGGCCGTACCTTTTTGTAACACCCTGTATACGAAAGCTAATCCGTATGCAGCGAAACTGTCAACTGCGAAACTACGATAATAAAATACTGACGTCTGAAATCCTGTCTGCCTAAAATATCCAATAAAATCAAAATTACAACATGCAGTATTCTTCTCTAAACTGACAATTGAACTCAATTTAGGAATTCCTCCTTGAGAATAAGTGACCTTTTTCAGTTTTAATTAGTGACATCAGGTTTTAGTATAGCTTATCAACTTACTCGTGTAATCTACAATTGTGCAAAATAGCATCTTTCGGGCGAGGTCTTTATGACATTGTATATATGCCGCGTGTATCTGATAGATGATGTAGCCTAATTTCAGATTAAGTAATTTTTAGGGTATGTCATTCTAAGTAATTTTTAAGGTATGTTATTCTGTGAATTCCACGTTTGTTTCGATAGGTGTCGAACTCGTGCGTCGTATTTTAATACGTGCTTCTTCGTTTTTCAGTATAAGTCGTACTGACAAAAACTTCTATATAATTTACAACTTGGGCGTGATTTACCTCAATAAATACCAATAAGACAGCAAGAGAAGGGCGTTCGTTCCAAATACGAATATAATTTCCGCGAGAAATGGTCGGACCAATTAGTGAAACGTTTTCTTCGCAAGCGCGTAACAGTTGTTTGGATTGTGAGCTGCAATTTGGTGGCCGCTTGCGCGCCGTCGACACGTGCGTGAGAAGGTCAACGTCACGGCCAGCGTCATTTCACGTGAAGGCAGCCTCCGCGACCGAGGTCTGGCGACCCGCCGGCCGTGGCTGGGAAGGGCACGCCGCAGCCACAAGGAGACACTCCTCTTCGCATCCAGAGCAGCGCCTTTCTCCGGATCACAACTTCTGCGTTTCCCGTCCTTTGTTCCCTTCCGCCTTTCGTTGCCCGCCGGCGAGCAGTTGCACTTCACCGTTCAATGCCTCCGCAGCCAGCTCAGGGTTGCAACAATTGCGCGCCCACGAGACTCGTTTCGCGATAGCCACGGCGTTAATCGCTTATCGGAATATTCTCCACGCCGCAGTGCAGTCGTAAAAGTTTTGCTATTATTGTCGTCTTCAGTCTGAAAAATGGTTTGATGCAGCTCTCAAGGCTACCCTGCCCTGCGTAAACCTCTTCATCAATATAGAAAAATAAATCAAGGGAAGCGTTATAGGTCCCCTACTCTTCCTCGTGTTTATAAACGATTTAGGAGACAATCTGAATAGCTCCCTTAGACTGTTCGCGGATGATGCTGTCGTTTTTCGGTTAGTGAAGTCAACAGAGGATCAAAAACAACTGCAAAGCGATTTAGACAAAATTTCTACTTGGTGCGAAAATTGGCAATTGACACTAAATAAAGAAAAGTGTGTAGTAATACACATGACCACTAAAAGAAATCCATTGAACTTCAATTACGCGATAAATCAGTCAAACCTTAAGGTCGTAAATTCTACCAAATACCTAGGAGCTACAATTACGAACAACTTTGACTGGAGAGAACACACAGAAAATATTGTGGGGAAGGCGAATCAAAGGTTACGTTTCATTGGCAGAACGCTTCGAAGATGCACCAGCTCCACCAAAGAGACTGCCTACATCACACTTGTGCGTCCTCTCCTGGAGTACTGTTGCCCCTTGTGGGACCCTCACCAGGTGGGACTGACGGAAGATATTGAGAAGGTTCAGAGAAGGGCAGCTCGTTTTGTTTTATCACGTTACCGGGGGGAAAGCGTCACGGAAATGTTACACGAATTGGGGTGGAAATCATTAAAAGAAAGACGTTATTCATTGCGGCGTGATCTGTTTGCGAAGTTTCAATCGCCGACTTTTCTTATGAGTGTGAAAATATTTTGCTAGCACCCACCACCTACTTAGGGAGACATGACCATCCCAATAAAATAAGAGAAATCAGATCGAAAACGGAACGATTTAGGTGTTCTTTCTTCCCGCACGCTATTAGAGAATGGAACGGTAGACAAAAGTTATGAAAGTGGTTAATGAACCCTCTGCCAGGCACTTAAATGTGATTTGCAGAGTATCTATGTAGATGATGTAGATGTTCGAATTTTATGCATTGCTATTCGGTTCATCTGATTGTGATGAAAATTTGTTAACACATTGTCTGTACTTTCACAAAGGTTACAGGCATAATTATATCACTGGCAGACACACAATTCAGGAGATAAGGTACCATGAAAACAGATGTATGAAATGACGTTTGAATTTATTATTTCTTTGCTACTACATATATTCGCAAAATATTTAGCAAACAGTATCCATTTATACCAATGATTGTACCTACAAAATTACTTCATTGTACGATAAACAGTTTAGGAGATGTGACGTCATAAATACTGTGACGCGTAAGAAACCGTCGCGTCGTATTTGTTCGTATTTTATTTGCTGCCATACCGTTCGTCCGACTGCGATGAAACTTTGTACACTTGATCTTCAAAACAAGAGGACAGTCACTGCCTACGTAAAATTTTGCAAGGCGCATGGTAGAGGGTACTTCACCTCCGAAATTCGAGAAATACTACGGTTTTATTACGGTCTTGATGAAATTTTGCACACTTTACAGTCAAAATAAAGGATCTTCACCATCTACCTAATATTTCATACGAAACATCGCGGAAGGTACCTTGCAATAAACGTAGACACCACTTCACTGATCTCATGATAGTTAACACCGTTAAACGATTTTTACGGATGGATGGAGCAATGGATTGAGGGGGGGGGGGGGAGGAATCCAACAGGGACGAGGAGGTGATAGTGCAGAGAAAAAGGAAGGTGGAGATGGGTAGAGAGAAAGGGGGTAGGCGAAGTTGAATACACACACACACATATACAGAGAGAGAGAGAGAGGAAAGACAAGGTGGAGAAAGAGAAAGGGAAAGGAGATATGGACCCGGGTGACGCCGTGTTTTCAGCTACTATCTGAATAAGATCTGCAGCCCACATCCCTTTGAACCTGTTCACTGTTTTCGTCTGTCGATCTCCCTCTACGGTTTTTACCGCACACACTTCCTTCACGGTTCTGATGTCTCAGAATGTACCTTACCAAGCGATCCCCTCTTATAGTCAAGATATTTCACAAATTTAATTTTTCACGATTTCTGTTCAGTACCTCCTTATAATTTACGCGAGCTCCCCATTTAATCTTCAGCATGCTCTAATTCTCTTGTAGCACGAAATTTCAAAAGCTTATATAATTTTTCTGTCTGTACTCCTTATCGTCCACGTTCCACTCCTGTACAAGGTTGTACTCCAGACAAATGTCTTCAAAAGAGTCTTCTTAACACTTAAATTAGTATTCGATGTCAAGAAATATCTCTTCTTCAGAAATTCTTTTCTTCCCATAGCCATTCTGCATTTTATCTCTTCTCTACTTGGGCCATCAGAAGTTATTTTACTGCCTAAATAACAATTGTCTCGTTACCTACTCTAACTGCTTCCGCATTGCCGGATTTTCTTAGATTATAATCCATTACCCTTGTTTTTATCTTCTTAATTTTCATCTTATACCCTCCTTTCAAGACACAGTCCATTCTGTTCAAATGAGCTTCAAGGTCCGTTGCCGTTCTGCCAGAGTTACAATGTCATCGGAAAACCGCAAACCTTTTATATATTCTCCCTGAACTTTAATTACGTCTCCAAATTTCTCCTTGCTTTTCCTTTACAGCTTGGTCAATGTACAGATGGAATAACACTGGTGAAAGGCTGCAATCCTCTCTTATTCTCCATTCACTACGTCCCTTTCATGGCCTCTGACTCTTTAGCAGCTGTCTCGTTTTTGTACAAGTTGTATAAAAGAGTAATTCAATTCCTTGAGACATATATTGTCTTATTATACTAAAGGTATTGAATATAAGAAGAGGCGTTGAATTAAAATTTGTGCTGATACGTATTTCATTGAAAACATTGAGGCAGAATTAAAGCATGTGGTGTGGAGGAAGGCGTGGTAGAAGACAGGTGCTGTACTCGCGGTATCTCTAACGCTGTGTTCCTGAGCGGTTTAAAGCGTCTGCCCAGTAAGCAGGAGATCCCGGGCTCGAATCCCGGCCACAGCACAAATTTTAATTGGATGTCTCTCCTTATACCATATAACACATTTTCTTCCTTTTATTTCACCCCTGCTACCTTCAGATTTCTAAAGAACGTATTAAACGTAGGTTTATCTTTCCTCAACTTATCTTCTAAGATAAGTCGTAATGCGAGTATTGCCTCACGTGTTTCTACTTTTTTTCTAGATACAAAATGATCTTCCCTGAGACCGATTTCTACTAGTTTTGCCGGCCGCGGTGGCCAAGCGGTCTGTGGCGCGCCAGTCGCGGTCTGCACGGCCACTACGGTCGGGGGTTCGAATCCCCCCTCGGGCATGGATATTTGTGCCGTCCTTAGTATTAGCTAGTTCATAAGTAGTTTGTAAGCTTAGGGACTCATGACCCCGTAGTTAAGTCCCATAAGTTCTACAAACATTTGAACATTTTTGAATCTACCAGTTGTTTCATTCGTCTGCAAATAATTCGTGTTTGTAAAATATCGACAGTTTAAAGTAAGGTACTATGTAAACATTTTCTACATAATTTAATATTTCAATAAGCGTTTTCAATGGTCACGCCCTTACTTTCACTTCGTAAATTCTGAAAATGATTTTCATGTTGAAATTTTCGTCACAAACTCTAGTCCGACCATGCTGGCGGTGCAGGCAGACTCGTGATTGGAACGACATTGTTTTTACCGACAAGTCCCGATTCTGCCTGCGCCTCCACGATGCCCGGATTAGATTAGGGAGACACCATGGTGACTGGCTATTGAACTGTCGCCTTATGCATCGCTATACTGCTCCTGAAACCGATATAACGCTTGGTGGTGATATTGGATTGCACTCCCGCGTCCCTTAGAACGCATTGCCGCTACGCTAACCAGGCAGTGTTGCATCTCTGAAGTGTTGAAGCTGTTTCCCTCCCGTTCCTTCAGAGCCACGTTACAACAGGATACTGCGCGACTACACTTAACACGCAATCTTCAGCACTTCTTCGTCGCCCATCTGACTGCACTGCTGTCTTGGCCTCAGTGATCTCTCGATAACGCGCCTGTCGAAGGTGTCTGGTCGACCCCTCTTGGTATACACTACCCACTGTTACACCAGGAAAACTTTGGCAATAAGTGGATGCAGCATGGAATATACCACATCAAAACATCCAGATCGTCATTGATTCATTGCCGAGGCGTGTACCATTGGTTATGCGACAATACTCAATGCTGATTTCATCAACTTCGTCACTTCTTCTTTCAGTAAAACTGTCCTCAAACAGGTATCAGCTGGCCGTCCTCTTCGTCTCTCTGTCCTGGCCATCCTCTTTCATTTACTTGTACTTTTATCTTTTCTTCACATCTGTTAGCTTTCCAAACTTTCTTATTCCTCTTTTTCCTTCTCCTTTTCTCTCTATTATTCTCTGCAATAGGCAATTCCTCATGACGTCCCTTTCCTCTCTTACCCTGCTCAACACGTACTCATTTCTCATTCTATCAGTCAATTTCCCTTTCTCCTTTCTGCTCCATAGCCACATTTCAGAACATTCTGAATAATGTTATTCTATGTGCCTGTCCGCGTTTTAGAACTATATGATACCATACCCAACACAAAACATTTGGAGCTGTATTTGCAATTATTGGATTTTTGTACAAGTGTTATATCCCAAACAAATCTGGATGCGATGTACGAGGAGTGTTCAGACGAAAAGGTATGAAACGCCTCGACAATCAAACCGGTTGAAATTTGGATATGCCTCATTGGGATAACATAGTTCTTAGTTTTCATATACGTTTATTACACATGAAAGTAATAATAACTTGGATGTGCTTGTGATGGTGCAAAGTCCTACCTAATATACAGTTCTGCTATGCTTCACTTACAGTCCTTTCAATATCAAATGTTGCAGCTGTATTAAGAGTGCTGGCTCGCGTGAATAGCACTCTTCTGTTGGCTCGTTAAACTTCCTGGTACTGACTAGAACTGCCGTACTAGGGTACTGACTGTCGTTGGTGTGGTGCGCCGACATATCTAGGCGAGCCCTCTTCTTCCTATTGGCTGGCGCGCGAAGCAGTCAAAGAGGTACCGAGACTGCGGGCGCCCCCGGCGGCCGAAATATGGAGCGACTTATAGCCTCTTCTTCAAGTTTCGTGGCGCCACCGAACATACAGCACAACAAGCCAAGTTTAATGGGAGCAGCTTGAGCATCCACCCTACAGCCCGGACATGTCGCCCTGTCACTACCACCTGTTTGGTCCAGTAAAAAAAAAAAAAAAAAAAAAAAAAAAAAAAAAAAAAAAAAAAAAAAAAAAAAAAAAAAAACTCAGAGGAAAGTGCTTCGACTCTGACGACGAACTGAAAGACACAGTAAATGACTGGCTCCTGTCAGTTACAGGAGTTCTGGTAATAGGGAATCCTTCGGCTTGTTAAACAGTGGGATAGTTGTGCCCTGGCCCCTGGTGGTTACTTTTGATTACAGACTTCAATTATACCCACAGTGTCGTTTCGTGCCTTCTCATGTGAACACCCCTCGTATATGGTACGTCTTAAAATATTGTATTTAAAAGAAGGAAGGAAGAGTATGGATTAATGACCCGTTGACATCACGGTCATTAGAGACAGTACAATCTCGGATTGGTTTCTTAAGACCGCGCAGGATGGCCATCTGGTCTAGAGCGTCACGTTACGGATCGCTTGGTCGCTCGAGTCGGAGGTTCCCTCGGCCATATGTGTGTGTGTGTGTGTGTGTGTGTGTGTGTTTGTCCTTAGTATAAGTTAAAGTAGTTTGTAAGTCTAGGGACCAATGACCAGAGTAGTTTGGACCCATAGAATTACAAACATTTGGAATTTTTTTTAGAAAGAAATCGGACGTGTCCTTTGAAAGGAATCGTCTCGGCATTTGCCAGCAGCAGTTTAGGGAAATCCGGATAGCTGGAAACAGTTTTAAATATGAGTTCAGTATGTACCACTGCACTACCTCGCTCGGTGAGTGTTGAATGTACGATCACCAGCAATGTACCTACAGTGCTCAACACACTGAAAGGCTTTTCTTTGAAATCCCATTATTGTCTCGTACTGTGCCTCAGTAGTTTAAAATCTGGCTCAAATGCGTTTAAAACCCTTCCTCTGCAACGATGAGTAAGCGTGGCGTTTTTGGAATAGATGACGCTTCAAAGAGCAAGGCATCCGCAAATGCGAGAAAAAACCGCTAGTTCAGAAGCTGATGAAAGGTTGAAGGTAAGTTAATGATGTTACGTTGTCACCACAGTTCTGCGCAATCTCCCCGTGGACGAGGTGCATGGTGCGGAGGCCGTCGCATCCCGCTTAGCCACATTTTATCCCGTGTTTTTTTGCCTCTGCCACGGAGATCACAACCGTGATACTCAGCGTTAAAACGATGCTTCTTTCTTATGGGAGGCCGAGGAAATGTTTCTGACACAACGCCACTCAGAACCAACTTGAAAGGGCAGAGAGGGGAGCGGGATAAAAGGGTGTCATTGAAACCAGCTCTTCCCTCAGGGCGTCGATTTCATATTCGAAAAGTACGCGAAGAGCGACAGGACGATGTCCTTGAGAATGGTTGACAAATGAGACAACCACCTGGCGAATCAACCATCCTCTAAGGTCATCGTGTTGCTGCAAGCATAGTGCATGTGCTCTGACTCCTTTGGAGTATAGCGCATACGTGATTTAAAAGTACAATTTTGTGTATGTTCTACAAGTTCATTTTTAAAAAGTTTGTTTTTGTGGCTATCTTCCGCAACAAGAGTCGAATTATCCATTTCTTGGAAATAATAACGACGTTTTATTGCTTCATATTATATATTTCACCCATACGCGTTTGCCCCCCCCCCTTTTTTTTACTTTATGTATTCCTCAGTGGGTACCAGAAATTACAGTTTTTGTTTCACATGTAGTATAAATAAATTATAAATAGTTCACGACTTTTTTTAACTAAATACTTGGTTTCTTTCAGTTTATCGACTTTCGATTTAGGGTTTTTGCTGTTCTTTCCTATGGAAACAATCTGATGTCACACATGAGTCTGTGGCCATATGAGAAGAACAGCAAAAACCCAAACCAGAAAGACGATAAACCGTAACTAACCACTTCTGGGAAAAATATGTGAACTGTAGAGAATGTCTTGAAGTGAAAAAGAAAAGGAAAATAGTGAAATGTATGTGGGTAAAGCAAATAAATTGCAGAAAAACGGCTTTTTCATTCCCATAAACTAATAATATAATACGTGTGTTGTTAGTCGGTTTTCCATTTAAAAGACTGTTAAACTCTGAAGATGGTCTTGTAAGTGGAAAATCAGGTAACAAAATAAAAACATACTAACTTTCAGAACATACATCAAGTTCTGTTTTTAATTTAGTATGATGATGATGATCTACCAAGAACCGACAGAAGAATCAGCCAAAGTAAAAGCGCATTTTTCCTCTCTGGCGTACAGAATGGAACCACTAAGGACAGTTGAAAACTTCTCGGTGAGATTTGAACATGTTCAGAAGTAGCAAACGCTTTTACAAGGCCACCTGCTCTTGAGTGCCACATTGACACAGGTATGAATGAAACTGCAAGACCTCTGAGATCAGCTACACCTGCGCATTTTTGTTGAGCACTTTGCAAGTGTATCTGTACAGAACATTTGGGACACGTTCTTCTGAGGTGCGCTCCATTCCTGCTCCTGCGACTATTTGTGGTCACGCGGAATCTAAGGGGTGTGGAACAGTTTGAATCGTCGATCGTTTTCAAGTACAGCATTCTGTTGCTCATCGCACGGTGACCTATCAGATTCGACTGAGAAATATTTGGAAATGAATGTCCCAAGGGAAGGACTGGTTTCATTAACTCTATTTATCCCACCCCTTAAGGCATTTAATGTCAATTCTGAGAGGCGTTTTGCATGAAATGTTGTCCTAATCCATATCCAGAAAAAACAGAACGATTTCAACGCAGGGCATCGTGATTCTCACCTACGCAGAAGCGTCCGAAGAGGGGGTTAAATATGGTTAAGAGGAAATATGGCGCCCTGCCCATCGTATAACAAGACCACGGTAGCGTGGCAATAACAGCTGTGAAATTTGCTGCTAATATTACAGCATTAACCCACCTAATGCTGAGGGTGCACAAAGTAATATGAATACGTAACACAGATGCAATATTTATTTACATTAAAAGTCCTATAGCCCGGCATCCAATAGTCCGGAACGATCCAAAGGGATTTTTTTTCGCTACTGCTGCAGTTACGATGACGTCACCGACCGACTGTCCACATGAGGCGACCCCCTGCTTGGCCGGTCACAACAATGTGCCGCTAGCGGTCGTCAATGACGCAGACGCCATTGTTGGGATCGGAAACATTCAGACCTTACTGAGAAGTTCTCGGCAGTTACTGTACTGTACAGATGCTCCTTTCATTGTTTGGATTGCCACCATTTTTCGCAATTTCACAGTGGTGACTGTCATATCATAGTGATCTTTGGAGGTTTTATTAACATTTAAGCAGTGAGAATTTTCTCGAAACCCAAACCTTCTTCAAGCTTTAAACCACGAGTGAATTGCTAGCACGCACTCTCACCATCAACCAGAAACTGGAAATCATTAAACGCATGGAGAAAGGTGAGAAAGAAATATTTTTATAATTGAATTTAATACTGGTTCGTTAACCATTTGAGACATAAACAAAAGTATGAGATAATGTAATGTGCCAGGTACCGCCCGATAGTCCGGCATTTTCGGTAATCCGGCACCGGGTCGGTCACGAACGTGCCGGATTATCGGACTTCTAGGGTATTAGAAAGGATTTGGCCCACCACTGGCTTGGAGACACCTGCAACTTTTCGAGAAACAAGTTAGTTAATTGTCTTTATTGTTTCCAGCTTAATGTTATCCATTCTTATACCGAAACATTGGCTTATTGGCGAAGTTGAAGTTGCAGATTTGGTCCCTATTCTCTGTTCTAAACCTCCCCATGACGGTTCAATTATGTTGAGACATGGCGATTTTTCTGTCTAGTGGGGCTGTCTGATAATTTTCTGATGCTGTAGAAAGCCGGCCGGATCCATTTTGACTCTGTTTGTAAGCGCATTATAGTTTTGGATATATGGCAGTGTTTCTTTGCAATATTTTAGGCCTAATAGTTGTTAGCAGTTCGTTCTCGAAGATGGTGCATTATTCAGTCATAGTTATCTGACCATTGACAGTAATGATATAAACAGACGAATGCCCCGAAATAGGTGCCCAAATAATGATACTACCTTCCCCATGCTTGACTGCCGGAAGGACGCACGCCGTATCGCATGTTTCTTTTGGCGTGTTCTAAACCTGGTTGTGTGTTGGGAGTAAATTTAAACGATGATTCATCGGACCATACGACACACTTCCAGTCGGCAAGTGTGCAGGTTTTATGATCGTGGTACCACTTCCTTTGCAGCTTTGCGTTGGCTTCCGTTGTTAAAGGTTTAGCAACTGCAGCCCTTATATGAATGTTAAGCTCCAGCCGTACTGTTTCAACAATCTTACTTAGGTGAGTGTTGTGTTTCGTAGTCACTTTTGCCTTAGTAGTTTTATGTTGTCTGGCCACAATCGTTATTAATATTTTCGGTTGTTGGCAGTTAACTTCGGGTTTCGCACGCCAGTGAAGCTTTACGTCAGTCTGTGTAGGCTGTCATTGCTGAGGATGTCGCCGCCGTTGTAACGTAGATCAGTGTCGTCGTTTTCGTCACAGATGCTCCCACTAACTGCGCACAAACGAATCGACCTCTTTGGAAGTCTGAGAGACATTTTTGCTGACCGTCGCAGAACAAAACGATAATTTTCAGGGCAGAAACACATCTGCACGTGGATGCAGATTGAGCATTCTACGACATTCATGTTGCAAGTATAGCCGGTATGGGCACTATCATATCTGATGTAACAGAAATATAGTTTTCACATTCATCTTCTGAAGAGTATACGTATGTCGTCAGGTATTGTGACATCTGTTTGCCCTTCCCACTCAGTTTAAAGATACTTTATCCTGGTACACGTTGAACGTAATAACTGTGCACACGAAAGTTATAAAGTAAAAATCGATCACTTTCTATTAGTCGTTCGAACTGTGCAGTTCCAGTACACTGTGATTAACTCATAATCCTTTCATATCGCAGTAGTTTTTAAAGTATCTGTTTCTTTTGACATTTCCCAGAACGTTAACATACGTTAGACATAAATAGCATCATAACAACAGAGAAAAACAGAAAATAATATATTTTCCCCGTATTGCATTAATAGTACCCAAGGTAGTATGTCTTGCTGCAATTCCATGTAGAAAAAGTGTAAGAGCGTAGTACTAAAGGAGATTCAATTCCAATAATTAATGTATTTACCGAAAAGTTTGTTTTTTCATTGCACTATCGGTTTCGATATTACAATAATATCATCTTCAGGCTATTTCATAACATGTATCCAAGTAAACTGTTGAAATGGCATTTTATACCGATTTATTTAATAATTCACAGAGCCTGAATAAACGTGTGTTAATTCACAAATCTGACAGCAGATGTAAAAATAAGTAACAACAACGGTAACAGCTGTTACTTATTTATGAATTATTAAATAAATCGGTATAAAAGGCCATTTAAACAGTTTACTTGGATATTTGTTATGAATTAGCCTGAAGATGATATTATTGTAACATCGAAACCGGTCTTGCAATAAAACAACAAACTTTACTACTATTGGCAAATAAATTAATTACTGGAATTGAAACTAGACCAGCCGCAGTCCCAATACCAAAATAATATGGATATACATCGATTAAAAGAGATTCGGTAAAAGCTCAATTATGTTAACTGTAGAAAGTTCTTAGTTGCATTTACTTTAAAAACACCAGTATATGAAACTGACATGCACAGTATTTCCGAAAGTCTAAAAGCATGAAATGACTTTTAAAACGTTTTCCACTTAATTTAATTCATTCTTACCCATTCCGTCGATTACCAGATATTTGTTGCTATTCATACATTATTAATTCTATGACACATCGTTTTCTTCTATGAATCTTACAATGACAGCCAAAGAATCTGGTATAGGCGTGCGTATGCAGACACACGGATATGTAAACACTCAAAGGACGGCGGTGCGACGGCCACGACTATATATCTGGCGCAGGCGTTAGTCGGTTCCTGCTGTTACAGTGGCACGAATTTAGTAATTTTGAATGTGGTGTTATAGTCGGCGCAAGAGAAAGGGGACTCAGCATCTCCGAGGTAACGATGATTTGGGGATTTTCCCATACGACCATTTCACGGGCGCACCGTGAATATCTGGAATCCGGTAAAACGTCAAATCTCCGACATTGCTGTCTCCGGAAAAAGATTCTGCAAGAGAATCGTTCAACATGACAGAAGTGCAGCATTTCCGCAAATTTCTGCGTATTGCAATGCTGGGCGATCAACAATGTCAGCTTGTGAACCATTCAACGAGACAGCATTGATATGGGCCCTCGGAGCCGAAGGCCAACTCGTGTACCCTTGGTGACTGTACAACACAAAGCCTTACGCCTCGCCTGAGCCCGTCAATACCAACATTGGACTCTTGTTGTCTGGACTAACGAGTCTTGTTTCAACCTCATGAATCCTTAGACCCTGCATGTCAGCAGAGGAGTGTTCAAGCTGGTGAAGGCTCTGTAATGGTGTGGAGCGTGTGCAGTTGGAGTCATATGGGACCTCTGATCCATCTAGATACGACTTCAACAGGTGACACTTACGTACGCATCCTATCAGATCACCTGCATCCATTCACGTCCATTGTGCATTCCGACGAACTTGGGCAATTCCAACAGGACAATGCGATACCCCACATGTCCAAAATTGCTACAGAATGGCTTCTGAGTTTAAACACCTCCACTGGTCTCCAAACCCTCCAGACATGAACATTATTGAGCATATCTATGACGTTTCATTGTGCTTTTCAGAAGAGGTGTCTAGCCCTCGTACTCTTACGGATTTACGGACAGCCCTGCAGGACGCATGGTGTCAGTTCCCTCCACCACTACTTCAGACATTATTCGGGTCCATGCTGAGTAGTGTTGCGGCACTTCTGCGAGCTCATGGCGACTCCTACACGACATTAGACAGGTGTACCGCCTTCTTCATTGTAAAAGGTTACTTTAGTTAAACATTTCGAAATGATTCTCAGAAACGTTTTGAGTTCAGAATCCTAGAGAATCATACTACCTCTTCGTTAGAACAACCAGTAGCAGTACACTGGGCTTCAAGAACTGGAATCGCGCTTCGAAGCATCAAAGTCCTACTCTCTGTGCAATGTTCCATATTTAAATTTTTCGTCGGGCTGCCAAGGTAATTACGGTAATACCAGCTGACAATACCGAAATCCTTTGCTATTTTTTCAACCATGATTGGACTTCACTTTAGTGCTCTCAACGTTGTCGAACTTTAAACCCAAATCTTTCTTCTTTTAGATAGATCTATTCTTATTACATTAAATGGATATGTATACGTGAAAGCTGTAATACCTCAAATAAAAATATGTTGATTACTTCCATAACATTATATATTGTCTATTTCTATATATAACGAACAGTCTAGAGTGCAAAAATTTATTTTTTCCGGCTAGTTTCGGTCTTCTTTTAGACCATCTTCAGGGAATTTAGCTCCATTGATGTTGTGGAGCTAAATTTCCTGAAGATGGTCTAAATGAAGACCGAAACTAGTCGGAAAAAATAAATTTTTGCATTCTAGACTGTTCTCTATATATATATATATATATATATATATATATATATATATATATATATATATATATATTTAAATAAGAGTGCTGTTGCCCACTAAATGAAACAAAAATGTTTCCAAAAATGTGTGATGGTCAATTTCGATTTTCAGTGCACATAGCGCGATAAAGAATTTTAAGCGCCATAGTTTTTTTTCTGCTTATGGTGTAATGTTCTAGTGATACTGCGGCATTCATTTTGATCCTATTTATCTTTTCACCTTTATTATAAGTTATGTGTCTCTCTGTCAGAGCTTTGATATCCATACGGCAAAATCTGGGTTTATAATTATTTTATTTTTAATCAAGAAAAGTTGCAATTCGAATTCATTTAGAGGCTACTTTTCAGTTCTACGTTCGTGTTTCGTAACAGTGAATAGAACAATAAAAAGGCAACATGTATACACGTTAGTCTAGCTGTTACTGCAATGATATAATTTATAAATTTGCAATCGATACCTTTCCTCGCAACATCTTCATTAAATATGGGTCGTCACGAACGCTGTATTATCACTGGTGCGATGTCGTTAAAGCTCATGCATTGATCCATTAGAAAAAAAAGGAAGGTTACGGTTTAACATCCCGTTGACAACGTCGTCATTAGAAATGAAAGACAAGCCTGGATTACTCTCTTTGTTAAGTGAAGGAACTTGGCCGTGCTCATCAAAAAAAGCCTTCGGGCATATGCTTCGAGCAATTTAGGGAAATCACGGAAAAGCGAAATCTGGTGGCCGGAGTTGGGTCAGAACCGCTGTCCACCCGAATGCGAGTTCATGTGATAACCACTGCGCCACCTCACTTTGTCGATGTCTTTTAGAGGTTACGACAAGCATACTATAGTTATCCGTCATTTCTAGGTGATAGATGTCATTGGACTAGAAGATATAAAAACCACAAGGACTCATTTATAACGATGGGATACTGAAATTTTGTTTATTTGCGACTCTCACAGTAGTAAAGTAATGCTTGCAAAGACAGAACAAATTTCCATTCTGAAACTACCGCAAAAGAAGTAATCGCAGCACCAAATAGGAAATCGCTGCCTTATTACAGCTAATTTCATTTTAAACGACTATCTCACGCTAATAATTAATAACCGAAAATAAGCGTTTCAAGCGGAAAACTTGTGTAATGAAACATCAGCGCCGCAGTCATCCGCAGTGCAGATTATTTGCCAGCGCGTGATGCAAGTGCAGGCTTGTTCCACAGACTGTACTCCAGACGGGAGAAAGTTCACAACTGACCTCAATACCGCGTGTACGTCACCATCTATGAGGCGCATTGGTTCGAACCCAGCTGCAAAAAGTTTCCTGCCTCTAGCAGCAGCGCCTGCCGACACGTCGGCCTCAGGAATCACGGTTACAATGGAGATCAAAGGTAATACATTTGTATAATCTTTGCCTAATCCTGTTAACGAACAGTGTGGTAACTTCGCTCCTCTTGGTTGAAACTTTACTTGAGGTATTTTGTTAACATTAGTAGTTACTGTTGTGAATTGCGGCAAGTACTCTTCCACAGCTGCACCTTATGTATTTGGTGACATTTAGTGTCAAGGCGGTAGCCCCACTGTCATTGGTCAACCAGTGAGGAACACAGGTGTGAAACTGTTTCTAACCGAATAAAGGGTAAAATAAACATCGTCTATTGTAGTACGTGTAGTAGTAGTTAATGGGATAAAAATTCTTTCTTGCATAGAGGTGAATCGTTTCCTCTGAAAACGTAATTTTAAATTGTAGTAGAAGTATTGTGCAAAATGACGCGTTCTTCACAAGAACGACAAGCTCTTTGAGATATACACGATTAAACAAATATGTTGTGGTATGGGGTACCGCATAGACAGCCGTTAAAGTCGATTAGTCCATACACATGTAACAAAAACCTGTGTCTAACAATTAGATCCGTGTTGTAATCAGTTCAACAACTACTGAATTTTGCACTATATTGATGCCAGTCTCTAGTTCTTCACTAGTTATTACAAAACAGGCGTTAAAAGAGCGTGCCTGGCATTTGCCTTCCTTTAATTTGAATACCAATGAAATACTTAAACCTGAATGAACAAGCGATTATTGAAACACAGTTCTCCCGGCTGCAAATAAAGGGTTGTCAACGCTCTCACGCCACCTAATTCTGATACTTTTATGCATAACATGAGAGTTATAGACTTCTGGATTCTGCGAATCATGTTTCAAGGCCTTGTCATCCAAAATTATGATCACGAAATTAATGTTAAAAAAATTCAGATCGGTCTTGAAAACAAACGCAAATCGTAGCTCCAAGGAGTACTAGAAATTTTGACAATGTGCTGCACTGTATATTATATTTTACGCAATTTAATTTTCTACTTTTAAGTCATTTTTCAAATTGTTCAGGTTTTGCAAATAGAACAGTTGTTAATATTAGTAAAATACGAAAAAATGAATCTTGTAGGATTTATCCCAACATTCGCCACATACGCCATAGGTAAGCAACAGAAAGAAAGATATCTCTTAAAACTGGTTACGTAGTAGTGAAATATGCTGCACTGCTCCAAAAATCGCAGGAAACAGCAATAAATGTATTCATTTAATTTCGGCACATACGTTGTCATTTGGGCTGTGCTCATTCTTAATAATACTACCATTGTCAAGGAAATCTACGACGTTTCGTTATAGTCTGTCACTGTCAAAATATTCAAGGTAATGCTTTCACATAATGCCAATCAGATTGTTCGCCTTTAGTTCCGCGTAAATGTCTTTTACAGTTTTTCACCATTAGTAGTTATAAACATGATGTATTTGACACGATTATTTTTCTCTTAGAACATGCAATATTACTTATGTTGACATCTGCTATCTTTTCGGGATCTTAACTTCTTCATAATGACTTAGAAGTTGAAAATGCGTTCATAAAAATTGGAGTATCAAAATCAAATGTTTGTAAAGCTTATGGGCTTAACTGCGGGGTCATCAGTCCCTAAACTTAAAAACTACTTATGAACTAACTTACACTAAAGACGACACAAACATCCATGCCCGAGGCAGGATTCGAACCTCCGACGCGGTAAGCCACGCGATCCGCAACGTGGCGCTCCAGACCGCTCGGCTACTCCCGCACGACAAAAATTGCAGGAAGTCCAGCCCAGGTCACGATGAAAATATATTTCCGTGAAAAAATTATGTGCACTAAACATTAGCCTTCTCTCTATATAAATTAACATCGAATGGGTGAAGGCAGTTGCTGCTGGAACCTGTAATTGTAGCATAGATTTTTAGACATTTATTCCCTTGGAAAAAATAAATTATCGTGCCTGATGCCTCCACGTTTCTTTCAGTTTAAACATCTTGCAGTATACACTGGAACCCACCAGTGCAGTAAACATATAAACAATTTATCGAAGGGAAACGGCGGTGCAAATTATGAGGTATTAACAGCACTCATTTCCACCCACTTCCTGCACGTAACCATTAGCCCGCGTCTCGAAGCATTTATAGCAGCGCACATTTTCTGTCCAGTATTGATGACTCTAACGTTTATTTCAGATGGATATTACATCTGAAAAAAGTAATAATTCCCAGCATACTCTGTCTGATGGTCGCAGATTTTAATGCAATTCGCCCACATGTAACTACGCATAGTGTTGCAGTATCTCTCTTGCGTTGAAGAACGTCAGTAAATCAGCGAACGGAGATTCATATGACCACAGAGTAGTTATCGTATTAAAATCTTGTTCTAGAATTGTGTTTTAGTTATATAGTTTTCCTTTCATTTTGCTCCTTCGGAGGACACGGAAGAGGAAATAAGAACGACATGAAACGCTCCCTTTCTCCGGTGACGAATTATTTACTGCGGGAAGTGACAGCGCTTCCGTTTCGAGGCGAATAACGCAAAAGCGTGAGACTTTCAGGGCATTTAACAGTGCCAGAAGAGTTTTTGTGAGAGGAGCATCAGCAGAGTTTTAGCAACAGTAAGGAAAGTAATAAACTCTCATCACCTCACCTGCTAATCTTTAGGAAGTATAAATCAAAATGGCAGGAACAGCGTATTCTGTGATGTAGGCCCAGTATCTTACAAAAACACACCTTTATCGTTTGAAAACAGTTTATTAGCACTTCAATAAACTCCATAAGAAAGGAATATCATTTGCAAAAACATACTTACGTAGTCCATATTGTTGTCTGCTTTAACTACATTCGAAAATTTGTTCATCACTTTACACATTAACATTCCTAGAGTGTCGCGTGTAGTGTCAACAATCCCGCAAATACGATCATGCTTTCAGTTTCACTGTTAAATAGTACATAGGCCAAAGTTATGCTTCAGTAGATACAACATTTGAGTAATTTTATGATTTATTATGTTTTTATAAATTATATACATATACAGGATTTCTATAGTGTAGTTGCGAAATTAAGATAATATTAAATACCAGTTTATATATATCAATTTCAGCACCAGGCTTTATCTGCTTAATCTCATTTTGTAACATTTGATTATTAAGTGTCACATTCCTTACTCCTTGTATATTCGTAGGAAATGCCCGTTGTAATGTTGATGTCGCTACAGCAAATAACTTGACTGTAATGCTAAAAGTATCTTGGGAACCGAGAAGTCTTCGATTTGAATTCAGAAGTAATAAAAGCTTCGAGGAAAGTTATTGCAATCTCGGAAAGTGGTAAAACTTGCTTCGTGCACGGAAAGTCTTCCAAGAACACTTTGGTGGTTCTGATACGGTGCAGAATTCCTGGTTAAGGAGGTCGGCGGGGTAAGGTTAAGGCAAGCCATCTCCATAGGGCCTTGCACAAGATGAAGTGCAGATTTCCGCAGTACAGTCACTGCCTCTTGAGAATAAGACAAGACACTTCGCACAAATGCAGTAGCTGAACAGCTTAAGAAACAGACATCGGATCGCAAATTCCAAGTTTGTAGGAAGTTAAGTGACACTACAGGATAATTTTTTTCCGTTTTCTGTTTTTCTTTTTGAGCTCTAGACTGTGTGCAAATAAAAAAGAGATATGAAAATTGCCCTACTACGTATATACATCAACCATTATGATATTCAGTATCGAATGCCAAATTGTAAGGACCTAAAGTACAGTCGCACTTTAAATAGCTTTAAAATATACTATAAAGTAGTAGGTTATCAACAAGAAACTGAAGTTCTGCACGAATAACATGGATAGCATCTAAATGATTAATTACAATAATAGGAGCCATTTCAGCAGCTTAAGTTTCTCTCTTTCTCTCTCTCTCTCTCTCTAAATTGTTCTCCACACTTTATGTGGAAAATTGTCTATGAATTCGACATTAAAAATGTGTAAACTTCTTCCACACATGAACACTAAAAGAAATCCGCTGAACATCAATTACGCGATAAATCAGTCGTAAATTCTACTAAATACCTAGGAGTTACAGTTACGAACAACTTAGACTGGAGAGAACACATAGAAAATATTGTGGGGAATGCGAACCAAAGATTACGTTTCATTGGCAGAACGCTTCGAAGATGCACCAGCTCCACCAAAGAGACTGCCTACATCACACTTGTGCGTTCTCTCCTGGAGTACTGTTGCCCATTGTGGGACCCTCACCTGGTGGGACTGACGGAAGATATTGAGAAGGTTCAGAGAAGGGCAGCTCGTTTTGTTTTATCACGTTACCGGGGGGAAAGCGTCACGGAAATGTTACACGAATTGGGGTGGAAATCATTAAAAGAAAGATGTTATTCATTGCGGCGTGATCTGTTTGCGAAGTTTCAATCACCGACTTTTACTTCTGAATGCGAAAATATTTTGCTAGCACCAACCTACTTAGGGAGATATGACCATCCCAATAAAATAAAAGAAATCAGATCGAAAACGGAACGATTTCGGGGTTCTTTCTTCCCGCGCGCTATTAGAGAATAGAACGGTAGAGAAAAGTTATAAAAGTGGTTAATGAACCCTCTGATAGGCACTTAAATGTGATTTGCAGAGTATCTATGTAGCTGTAGATCTCTTTGTTTTTTACAATTATCATTTATCAGCCACGAAATTCTTAATTTGTATCCCGACAAATTTTACATACAATACGAAATATATAAACAATTTGTCACACTATGTTCTGAGAACGGGACGAGTAAATAGAAGATAGCAGAAGATAGAAGAAGGCAGAAGATAGCGAATACGTTCAGAACACTAGAAGATCATACAATGATGTATGTTAAAACTGCAGCTTAACTTAAGAGCCTTACAAATGTAAATGAAATTATGAAGCATTTAAAGGGAATAACGACAAGGAATTTTGGGCATTTACGACCATAGTAGTAGTAAAAAATAAAAACTGAATTTGTTAGAGTTACAGAGATGTGATTCGTTTGGTTCTGAGCACCCTGTGCTGTACCTAACATGTTCAGCAATCCGTTGCTATATCCATCTAACTTTCCGTAGGCCCACAATGCGACCCCATTCCAATGATTTCACATGGGGTTAGAAGGGCCTACTTGTCATGGGTCTTGGTTGTAACCTATAATAAATGTTCCAAACACTGTTCTTCGCTTAACTCAGCACGGTTGTTTCTGCAGAGTCAAAAAACGGGGTGCAGACACAGGTGTCCTAGGCGTCATCTGATCGTTGATGACCGTGACATATGGATCACTGACACTACAACCCTTCAGTATGCAGATACTAAACACAGTGCTCAGTGGTGTTGCATTTTTATTGTGGTGCTTTTTTTTTACCACCAGTGCTTCTGACATAGTGTTCATTATTTAAATGGCTTCCTGAAGTTGAATTCAGACACAAAAAGTAATTGGCGTATTGTTTCAAGAGCTTTGCGATATTACACCTATAATCGTAAATACGGAAATGCTCCGGGAACTCAGTTGGGGATCGCTCGAGGAAAGACGACGTTCTTTTCGGGAATTTCTGTTGAGGAAATTTAGAGGGCTGGAATTTGAAGCTGAGTGTAGAACGATCTTGCTGCCACCTACTTACATTTCGCGTAATGATCACAAAGATAAGATAAGAGAAATTAGAGGTCGTACGGAGGCATAAAGGCATTCTCTTTTTGCTCGTTCTACTTGGGAGTGGAATAGGAAAGGAAATGCCTAGTAGTGGTACAGTGTACCCTCCGCCACGCACCTTACGGTGGGATATGTATGTAGATGTAGATGTACATGCAACTTTGGATAGTGTATCAATTTCAGTTTAGCCTGGTCTGTCCAGATCTCCAGCTTTCCGCCTTCCACATTCCACAATACTGTGGCAGTGAAAATCTCTAAATACAACATTAATGTAATCCTTGTGATATTAGACGTCTCGCGACCTGTGAACGTCCCCCCAGGAGACTCACGTTCTTTCATGAGTACGTCCTTGGAGAGCACGACGCCCCGAGCTAGTGCAGTGTTTCTTCCTTCTTCCCTCCCTGGACTGTATTTCCTTTCCCTTCCCCTCCTTTCCTATCCAATCCTTCCCCTCCACACCGGAAGACTGATGACCTAGGCAGTTTGGACGCTCTGTCCCAAACCACGAACGAACCAACAAACCAACCTATGAACGTATTTTTTTGATACGCTCCAAAGCAGGAAACAGCTGCCCCCTTATTACCTATTTCTTACGAACTATACCAAGAGCGTCAGGATAAGGCCCACTGCCCCTACACACACGTGTTGAGTAATACATATCTGCTGTTCTGAAAGATTGCTGAGAAGTTTAAGCTATGCGCACAGAAAAACACGGTGTTCTCTCTCGCGTCGCGTGCTCTGCAACATTATCATGAATGCTTCTTGCATACGCATATCTTAATTGTTATGACTAGATGTAGACAAATGTGTTGTTTTTTGTCCATTTGCATCATTAAATCGCGACTCAGGTGAAAATAATGATTTCTCGGACTTTATTGCACAGCCAACTACGTTTGATCGTGCGAAGTAAAAATACCATCTTTCCTCACATCTACCGCAAGCCAGCACATTTCGTCGTGTCTATGATCAGTGCTCGTTTTCCGTCCAAACGTCAAGCTACGACCACAAGAGAAACCTCATGATGGCGGTCGCCTTGCCTGTTCACTTAGCCAGTACGCCTGAACTGCCCCTGACACAGATGTACGTCCGCATAAGAAGTAAACTGTCAATTGTCTTCCTCACGCTGTGCTAGCGCTGTCCTAGATATTCCGTGTCGTCGCTGCTATTAAACGCTTGAAGGAGACCTCCGTTCCGTTTATTATATCTCTTCACTTTATTACACTTGGTTACATTCCGAAATAAGGGGAGAATTATTATCTTTTGATTGCACATTTCCTCATCTACTGTCTTTAAAAGGAGTGAAAAGTTGAAACTAAGCGTCGTTAATGCCTGATGAAGGCAGGACTTGTTTCAGCTTGCCAGCTCTTTCTATACTCTTACTTATTCTGGAGTTAATATTTTTTCCCTTCCTTCCTTTACTGAAGGAGTACAGAAACTCCGTAAATAACGCTGTATATTGTCACAAACCCTGTGATGATGTGTTCAGTATCACGCATGGCGACCACGGTGCATAACGTACGTGTAGGACATACTGACGGTAATCCATGCCCATGATCACTGCTAGGCTCTAATCCTGTACCTTTTCGTTGCTAATGACATTTCGGAGTCACCAAGACCGATCAGTTGTCTTCATACACATGTCTGCAGACACTTGCCGTGTAACTGCTTGAAACATACACGTATAGTATTGAATGAAACCCCCGTAATACATTTCGCGTGCGAATCAAATGACTTGGTGAACTGTACAGCTCATATGATGCTCTGTGAATGTGCCTCGGGTAATATTATGGTTTTACGACACTAAGGTGTTTCGAGAGGTCATGTACTTTCTTTGCCGTTTCGAGTGGTTACGTCATACAGTAACAGGAAGGAAAGGCATCTGCTCGCTGACTCGCACCCAGGCGACCTTGCGTTTGGTTCCGCAATCCGTCCCTTATTCCGGAATTTGTCAGTAACCGGTTGCAACACATCTCCCTAACCTTCCACCCTTTCAGCGTAGCAGTCCGTGAGTTTACCAATTTCTGTAACAACTTTACCTCCGGGATGTAATCATATTGCCACACACTTGCACACAACGGCTTAAACAAAACCTGATGAGATCATCAGCTGGAGGAGGTAAACTTTTAAAACTAATACTACCAGACGGTTCAATATAGTTGTGCCATACCATGTGTGGTTAAAGTGAAATATATAACGCAGTTAGACTCATATCAACAGCGTATAAGAAAGACTCGGAATAAGTGATTACCTGGCATTCTCAGCTGAGTAGGAGAGCGATTTAAGGGATTTTATTACTTTTGTCTTCTTACTTGCAATCGAGCGAGGTGGTGCAGTGGTAATACACCGGACTAGCATTCGAGAGGACGGCGGTTCGAACCAGCCTCCGGCAATCCTGATTTTATTTTCCCGTGATTTTCATAAATCACTCCAGTAAAATGCCGGGATGGTTCCTTTCAAAGGGAACGGCCTATTTCCTTCCCCATCCCTGACAAAAACTCTTCGAGCTTGTGCTCTGTGTCTGATGACCACGATGTCGACGGGCGCTGAACCGTAATCTTCCTCCATTCCTTCTTACTTGAATATTTTATTAGCCACGAGAACAAGGAAATATCTACACCGATATTACTTCTTTCGGCAGTTTAAATTGTCAACCTCAGATCATACACAGAACTAGCAAACTGAAGCATTATGTTTAAATGAGTTGTAATTTTGTCATCTTCACGTTTAGATAAAACGCGTAAGAGAGACTTTCCAGAGTAACATTTCTCGTTGTAAACGTTCGTCATCAACGTTACACAGGGACGACTTCTGTATGAGATTTGTTTAAACAATGATGGTGACTAAATGATCATTCACTTCAACAGAAATATGTTCAAATGTTTGTAGAACTTATAGGACTTAACTACGGGGTCATCAGTCCCTAAGCTTACAAACTACTTATTAACTAGCTAAGACTAAGGACGGCACAAATATCCATGCCCGAGGGGGGATTCGAACCCCCGACCGTAGTGGCTGTGCAGACCGTGACTGGAGCGCCTCAGTCCCCTCGGCCACCGCGGCCGGCACTTCAATGGAATTGTTCAGTGTGCTAGGTTTGTAAATGAGCTACAAGTGACAATTGAAACTGCCGAAAACTGTCATACCAGTGTAGATATTTCCATGCGATTGTGACTATTTAAGTTTCAAAGTAATGACAGTAGTAACAAGGGACACATTTGCCCTCCAACAGTCGCAATCGCATGAAATCATGCTTAGAATAACACTCGATGATACGAAAATAAAAAAAAGTACCATCTACGTCATTTTCATGCAAAATGTTGCATTCTACCTTGCGAGACATTTTAATAGAAAGGAAATCAAGTGACAAGATATTATTATCACAGGAAATAAATTATAGGTAATTGAATTACATCGCTTTTACTCTTTGGTCAACGTTAAATTTTTGCACATTTCCTAGCCTAAGTGCACCAACTATCTGCCCAGCCATCAAGAACAGCTACAATTGTAAACCAAAATGAACAGAAGCGCATAGTGTGAATACGTTGCCTTTTTCACACGAGCTGCACTTTTTTTGTATGTAATTATCAGCATTGTGTTCCCGGTTCGTAGCGGTAATATAGAGACATGTTTACACAGTTTAACACTGGTTTGAAAAACAAAAGATTTAAACAAATAGAGCGTAAATGAAATGAAATATCACTGTATGTGCTTCCTTCATGAGTGGGAATCAAGACCTTGTCATCCTGATCTATATTTGCCGTAGTTCCTCGAAATCGCTTTAGGCAAATGTTACGGTGATTCACTCAACAAGACCCAACTGATGTCTATACCACAGCCACGTTTAGGTTTCTCGAACTTACCGATAGTCATCTCAGGCGAATACCTGTTACACGTGCCCAGATAATCCCGCACTCACTCTCGACATGCTCTTAGCCAGTGGATGGGTAAACAAACAGTCAGGTTCTGGCAGGAATCGCACATCTCATTAAATGGCAGGGAAGGCATTCAATAGCTCATCATATTAGTTCGCCGAGCATCACGGGAACTAAAATTTCCTCCACCAGTTCATAAGACGTCGCATAAACAAATTCGCCTGCACGCTTTCAAAGTTAAAAGTGAGCAAGCATACAAACGAAACGACTTGCAGCTTCACCGCGAATTTCATGTTGATGTTTTGGATCGCACTGAGCACCCTCATTTTCTAAAAAATCCTAGTTTGATTTGATGAAGTTTATGGGAACATGTCAGAAATCCCGGAAAGGTGAATAAGCCCTGATGAAAACCAACATAGTTGAACTATTTTTTCTGGCAAACAATGACAGGAGCCGTTCAGCTATCTCATAGCTTTCTCCCCTCCAGCAAAACTTGATTATCCAGCGGTATGGGGCATCACCGCATTGGAACTTATATAGACGTGACTTCCTGGAGCGCGCATTGGATCTTAAGTGGTCGTGATTTCTTGGACCGAAAATTTCCACAACGGTGACTAGAATGAGATGCAAGGAACCAATGATAACCGTGATCTCTTTACACAACCCCTCTGTTATTATACCTGTGTCATTGTATGAAAGACAGATCTCTGCACACACGATTGTTCAAAACGAGATGACAGAGATCATACAGATATTTTAGGACTTACCAAAGGAAGCTATATAAAAGTGTATTAAATTTTTTGCGCGAAACTGATTGAATTACTTTACATGTTGCTACATACCTACGAGTATTTACGTGTCACAGCTTTTTCATGTGGACTTCCTGTAGGCTATGATGTGGCACTCCAAGGACGTATAAAATAAAGTGGCGCGTTGGTTAACACTCATGCTTCGCTTTTGGGAAGACCGGCATGCAAATTGCCGACTGCTCTTAGGATAAGGGAACAGGAAAATTAGTGTTTCACATCACGTCGACAGTTTAGTCGTTATAGATGGGGGAAGAAGGGCTAATAAATATGCCGTGACTTTACATGGGAATTCTTCCGGCATTTCCATTACCCGATTCATGGAAATAACCCAAAACTTAATCTAGATGAGTGTACGGACATGTGAACCACCGTCTTCGCGGACACGAGCATCGTGTCTTCCATCTTCCCCTACTCACTAGGCTCATTTTCCTTTGTTAGAAGGAACTACTAGGATTTTTCCTGGAAAGGCGATAGGCGGTCGGTCTTCTTCCCGGATCTGTGCCTGTGCTTCTTTCTGCGCAGTTTGTGCTGAATGGTGTTTGCATTGGCGTCTTATAGACACAAATTCATCAAGTGAATGCAGTGTGATGATGTGAGGCTGTTCTTCTCAGCGTAGGCTAGGACTGTTACAATCCGACAAGATAAATTGTAATACCGACAAGTGTATACTGTAATGTATACAGGGTGTAAGCGATAATTATTTACAAGATACGATAGTCGAGTAGAGGAAGTCGATACTAATAACGTGATACGGCACACTTGTGGTCTATCAAACCAAGAAACTACCACAAAATGGGCTTCAAAAACAACATAAGTTACAGCTAATGCGCGCTGCGTGAGACAATATTCTCTACGTCTTTGCTCACATCCTTTTGATCTCTTGTAGTAAATGTAATGTAGTTTAATTGCTATTGGTATACATTTGTGTTCGCGAAAACATGCTAGGCAATAGCACCTTTCTCGCATTTCGTTGACAGTTTCGAATCGATTAAATCGATTCCTTACCGAATCAACTTGAATATGCTCCTGCCGACTTAGCACTGATCACTACATCGTGGGCCACGGAAAATCGGGCGATTTTGTTGGTCTTGCCCTCTCAGATTCCTGGCCTGGATGCATAAAACGTCTCTGGACTGATGTAGAGATCGTATACCTTAACGCAGGCTTACGCTGCACTCAGATGAGATACACAACCGATCGGAATCCGCTAGCCGGATCCACAAAAGTTGAAATTGTCCACGGACCACATTGAGTGGGGCGTTTCGGATTCCCAAATTCGTTAGGGGATTTGAGGCAATGTCTTCCAATCTCCGTCGCGTAGTAACAAGAAATTCAAAGTATTTAAGTAAGGCAATACAGAGAACATAGTTTACACAATCACAGATGGGCACGCGACAGTCGTTCCCATGTGAACTGACGACTGTATCAAGCCGTTAATTTAAATAATAATAATAAATAAATAAATCTGTTAAATCAGAAAGTTCGTGTCGTCTACAGCGTAACCAACTGGAAGGCTTTCTACCACGAACTAAACCCCGTAGCCGGCCGCGGTGGCCGAGGAGACTGAGGCGCTTCAGTCACGCTCTGCACGGTCACTACGGTCGGGGGTTCGAATCCCCCCTCGGGCATGGATATTTGTGCCGTCTTTAGTATAAGGTAGTTCATAAGTAGTTTGTAAGTTTAGGGACTGATGACCCCGTAGTTAAGTCCCATAACCTTAACAAACATTTGAACATTTGAAACCCCGTAGTAACAGCAATAAGAAATGGATACACTATGAAACACACGTTTTGGCACGTTGTAACATATGGGTGCCTGAAAACTTGATGACACAATTCTCACACTCTTCTATATCTATAAATGTGAATGTCTGTTCGGTGTACGTTTATCACGTCTGAACCACAAGGCATAAAGAGCTAAAACTTTGTACAGTTACTAAAATCTACCCGGGTGTAAGGCTTTAGGCACGGTTTTATGGCGATCGGATAGCTATTTATCTATATATATTAATGTGAATGTCTGTCCGGTGTACGCTTATCACGTCCGAACGACAAGACGCAGAGACTTAAATATTTGTACAGTTACTAATTTATACCTGAGGAATGTTTTAGGCACGGTTTTATAGCGATCTGATAGATATTTAGTAATTTGAAGAATATAACGCGAAATGCACAACAATAATTACTCTTTGAAAATTATATTTACTCTTAGAAAATGGTTTTATTGGTTACATTGTTGCTTGAGGGTTGATAATGATAAAAGGGTGGAGTATATTGGGATGGAAAGTTATCGGTGTATATAAACTTCCACGTGTGTGTTTGTGTGTGTGTTAATATTTCGCTCTGCAGCGGAAACTACAGAACGCAAACGAATGGGCTGTGTGTAATTGTTGTCCGAAGTCTCCCGTTGTACACCATAGCAGTTCCATGTCGATAGCTATAAGGGGGTGGAAGATATGGTGGTTGAAAGTCGTCAAATTATAAAAAAATTCGGACTGAAGGCCAGCGATGACATTTGCGACTCTATAGCAAGGAGGTTACATACAGCGAAACGTGATGCCACAGACCATATCTTTGATCTATGCGTGCTACAATGTCTTCAGCTCTTTCTCTGTAAGGATACACATAAGAATAAGGAAATATAAGAATAAATAAATAAAGCAGTAAAAAAGAAATTTCTTTTAATACATCTCTTTAAAAAAATCGATTTGACGTTTCGCGCATTACATCAAGTAATCGATCTGTGATATTATTACAATCATTATTGTTGAATTTCGTGATTGGATTCTTCGTAACGAGTGCATTTTTACGTTTGATTTCTTATTTCTTATATATTCTCTGATAAATGTAACATATTTTTAGAGAAAAAGGAGATGGACAGACAGAGTGTGGATAGGAAAAGTGCTAACTCAAGGCTCGAATAAATAAATAAATACCCGGGAAACGCCAGGTTTTCAGCTAGTACTCTATAAATTAAGAAATTACTTAGTATTGGGGATTATATATGTATTAAGAAGACGTAAAATCTGATATTTTAGGGGGATCATCAAGTGAGCCGAGACGGGTCTGAGAATCTGGAGTGAGGAGGTAAGTCCGGGCAGCTGCATAAAACCACTGTGCCAGGATGGCTCAGAGGTACCGCATCAGTCCAGTGAGCAGGGGACTCTGGTTCGAAACGTAGTCGTGGTACAAAATTCATTCCTCATTCATCCCGCATATATACTGTATATGCATCATAGATGTCTGAGACTTGAAAATGCCTCTCAGCCAATGTGGTATTATTCGATTTAAAGTGTTAAGGGTGTCAAATTCCGTTGCCACGTAAAACAAATAGATCGAGCATCGTGACAAGTCGTAACTCGTTCAGCAGCTATCAAAGAAACGAAATTAGTGTTCTACACATTCTCCCAAAGCATCAATAGCTCCGAATACTTCGTTTATTTGTGCAGAAAGAATATATATGTCATTCTGCTAGCGGAGGGAATCAAATGTTCAAATGATTGTAAACCTGTTGGACCAAACTGCTAGGTCATCAGTCCCTAGACTCACACGAAACTCCGACGGCGAGCAACCGCGCGCTCCACTCGGCCACTCCACCACGCCCTGGAAGTACAGCTGTAGCTCCTCCATCTGTGGAACAAGGAACCGTTCGAGCATGTCCAGGTAAACGTTCCCAACGCAGGTTTATCTGTGAAGAGAAATGAGCCTGTTACCCTATGTGGATTCGTGACCACAAAATTAAGCTTAGCGTTATCAAGAATGAGTTCACGTGTATTATGTGGGTTTTCGGAACCTCAAATCCTAATGTTGTGGTCGTTTACGTGTCCATAAATGAGAAACGCCGCTTCATTTGAATACAGACACTTTTAAGATGATCATTGTCAGCATGTATGGAGGCCAGCAGGAATCATGCGAATGGATACCGCCTTGGGCGATCGTTTGGTTGCAATGCTTGGACCATATGCACTTTGTATGAAAGGACAACCGCTTAAGTATCACTTCAAGGAAAGCTGATTTTGTTTCTTGAAATTAGCGTGACACACGACGAACCGACTTCGCTAAAATACTGATTGCACTCTGTAATATAGTACTTTAGAAACAGCAGAAATCCATTTCGAGGAAGACCTTTGACACTGCCTAAGTATTTAAAGTTTTTGAAACTACCTCATTATACTTGTTTCAGCCAGTAGTGTCCTCTGACACTGACGTCGATAAATTCGCAGTACGGATGCCACGGACTTGTATTCTGGATGACAGATGACACTTTCCCTGGTCTGTCGCTATTTTGATGCACTTGAAATCAAATCTACAACAACGGACAATGAGTTACAAGACATTCTGCAACAATTCAAGATTCTATTTCTCTAACATATTTTAAGTTATTATTTTATGAAATTATAGAGGGTATTTATGGACACCCTGGCCATTAACTAATTTGGATTAAAAACAGGCCGACCGCAGTGGCCGAGCGGTCTGCGGCGCGCCAGTCACAGTCTGCACGGCCACTACGGTCGGGGGTTTGAACCCCCCCCCCCTCCCTCGGGCATCGTTGTTTGTGCTGTCTTTAGTACAAGGTAGTTCATAAGTAGTTTGTAAGTTTAGGGACTGATGACCCCGCAGTTAAGTCCCATAAGCTTAACAAACATTTGAATATTTTTGATTTTTGATTAAAAACAGTTTTACATCACATAATTAACAGTCTTATGAAGTTACCTGCAACGCGTCGTGCAGTACAACAGTTAAGGGATATTTTGAAGGTTTGTGTAAGTTTCACTTATACTAATGTTAGACTGAAATGGCATGCTGAACTCTCCTGAAAATGAAATTTCTACGTTAGTGCTTCTTTCCAACTCGGCCGTGCTGCAAACGACGACGACATGGCACAACTCGGTGTACATTCGCAGTAAAATACAGAATAACGACCCTACTCCTCACAGGTATGCACACCAGTAGCTTCTACTTCAAGTTATGTAGTCAACACTTATCTCTGGAACAACTATTCCGGAGCATTCCTACTGTGTATCTCAACTGCCTGTAAATGAGAAACTTGCTCATGACGTAGTTACTTCCCTCCTCCTCTTTCATCCCAAGCCACAAACACGTGCTTCTAATATAACTCTTAGAACAAGAGGCAACAGTTAAAAGTGAATTCACAACAGCTTTCACGAAAGCACTGAAACCACGTCAAAAGTGTCTTTTGCTTCGTGAAGTGGCACCTTACCTCCGACACTTAATTCATTAGTTGAGAGGGGGAGATCCAGGTGGCGGTGAAAGTCGCATTATAGCGCAGCTGCTCCTGGGATCTGTTCTCTAACCTTCTGTCACTCCATGGTTGCGGTTACTCAATGTTTCCTACTAGCGTCGTTGGCATTAGATACGCAAAGTGGAAGGAGAGCGTAAAAGAGTAAAGAGAAACAACAAAGTGCTCACTGGCTTTGATTATCACTTTTTTAGGTATTATCATTGAGCGAGTTCGCTGGTTTCCAAACATCAGTGAAGACCTATCAAATATCCATAACACATAAAGGTAAGTGTGTAATATGACGTGAAATTTCAGCCACCAGTAAGATACTAATGATGGGACTTATACCACTTTATAAAGATGTACCTAAATGACTGCTAAGTCTCTTAGCATGAGGAAAATTCATTGCAGTACCGATTACCTCAGTTTTTAGTTGCATATTATGAAATAGGACGACGCTGAATTTGAATGGAAATACAGATGAACTATACCTTCTGCCGCGGTGGAATGGGCGTTAGCTCTAAGGCGCCTTGCTGCGGAGCGCGCGTTTGCTCCCCGTCGGAGGTTCGAGTTCTCCCTCGGTCATAGGTGTTTTCCTTAGGTTAGTTTAAGTAGTTTGTAAGCCTAGGGACTGATTACTACAATAGTTAAGTCCCATACGAAAAAAATAAAACAGAACTACATCTTCCAAAATCCTTCCAATAAACCGAAGTCTACCATCCGTCTTCGCCACAAGTGCCCTTGCATGCTCATTGTAGTTCTTATTGCTCTTCAACGACACGCCTAGATAATTAATCTTCGCAACTCTGTCAATCAGTATACAACTAATACTGTTTGTCATAATGATATGTGTCACTTTAATTTTTTCTGGATTAAGAGCTAGCTGTCATTCATGATACCAACTAGAAACTCCGTGTAAGTCATCTTGTATCCTTGTACAGTCACTCAACGACACCTTCCCGGACATCACAGCGTCACCAGCAAATAGATTGCTACTCACCCTGTCTGTCAAATCATTTATGTAGATAGGAAAATAGCGATCCTCTACCTTCCTGGCGCACTCCTGATGATGCCCTTGTCGGTTGTATTACTTAAGAAGTCTTGGAGTCACTCACATATGTGGAAACCTGTTCGATACGTTAGTACCTTCGTTAGTAGTCTGTAGTACGGCACCGTGTCAAACTCCTTTCGGAAATCAAGAAACATGCTGTCTGTCTATTGGCCTTCATCAATGCCTCGCAAGGTATCATGTGAGAAAAGGTCAATCTTTGCACGAGCGATGCTTTCTGTTGATGCATTGACAGGAAGAGTTGCCACGCGAGGTCCAATCAAAAGCATATAAACGTTACATGAAAAGGAACAAAATGACTTATGATTGATATGTGAAGTATGTGACGTCCAGTCCGTGAATGCCGCTGCCCACGGAGGGGGAAGGTGGCGGATTCGTTTCCCCGACCGCCTTTTACTCCAGTTACTCACCTTAATATCAGGCTGAAGTTACCTTCCGCTGCTCTAAAGGGACATATCATGTTGTGCCCATAACTTACGCGCAGTAATTTGTAACATCTGCTGCCGCGGTGGAGTAACCGAGCGGTCTAAAGCGTCTCGCTGCGGAGCGCGCGGTTGCTCGCCGTGGAGGTTCGAGTCCTCCCTGGGGCATGGGTGTGTGTGTTTGTCCTTAGGTTAGTTTACCTAGGTTTAAGTAGTTTGTAAGCTACGAACTGATGACCACGCAGTTTGGTCCGATAGATTTACAAACATTTGAACATGTTTTGAACATCTGCTACTGTCTTAGGAAGTACGTGAATTTACATTACCTTCAAAGCTGCGATTTCTTGCCACAGATGCACAGGAAATCTCTTAGAAGGACGCATTTAGAAGCTGTAGCAGCCAGAGTGGCTAAAGACGGGTCCACAATGTGGGAAATATTGTGTGTGCTCTAAAATGTAGTTTCTTCCGTCCGAAAATGTAGATTCATCTCAGTAGTATCGAATTCTATCTGCAAAGATGTATGCGAAGCCATTTATGAGAGTGGTAGTTTCGCCCAATCTCCTCCACAGTTGATTGGCTAGTGTCGCTGTATTCGGTACGGAAAAGTCTGAGTTAGATTCCCATTACCTCGTCATTTATTTTTCTGGGTTAAGGAAGCTTGATATGGTTTTTATTCAGCCGTTGTAAGGCTAGATGATGAGTTCCTCCATAAAGAAGCAGCGACGTCGTCGGGGATCGTCTGCTGGCAGTGGCGACTGGAAGGACTGGTGCTACGCTCAACACATGCCCCACAACCATAGATATCTGGTCGTGCGGTCTTGAAGGCAGCAGTTCACCATTCGGAACATGACTTAAGATCATGTACGTGAATGATGATCACTTTATATACACCCAGTACTGTCAGCAAGCAGGTTAAAATTGTGTGTCGGAAGCGGGACTCGAACCTGGGACCTTTGCCTTTCGCGGGCAAGCGCTCTACCACTGAGCTATCCCGACACGACTCACGGTCACGCCCCACAACGGCAATCCTGCCAGTACCTCGCCTCCTACTTTCCAAACTTCACGGAAGTTCTCCTGCGAAACTTGCAAGACTAGCACTCCTGAAAGGAAGGATATGGTGAACATGGCTTAGCCACAGCCTAACGGATGTAATATGTTTCGCGTTTGTGATTCGGGTGATTAAACAGTTGATAATGAAAGTGACATTTGAAACATGTGCAGTACGAAAGAAGCAAAGCGTGAATGGCAGCATCGATGATACAGATAGCGTAATTTAATAAGCTGGTAATTGCTATGTTGCATGTATAACAAAAGACATCATTATTTTCATATCAGATGCATTCCTATGACTTTTCTTCTATTATGAAAAGGAATATTACTATTTCTTTTCTTTTTCCAATGTGATGGTATTTTATGAGAATCTGTTAAAATGGAAACAAGGCCGAACAAGTTTTCTACAGATAAACGTCTGTACTAAATATTGCTGACACTTCAGCCCGTTAACGCAAAATTTTATTCAGGAAATTTACTCCCTTCTTCTTTCAGAAGCATTCCGTTTTGTATTTAGCATACTGTTTGTAAAGAAAGCGTATATGTTTGATAATCGAAAAATTATCTTAGTTCCTTGGTGACAGTGTTTTGTTTCAATCAACATAGTAAAATTTTGAATTGTAATAAAAGTAAAATCTGTACATTACTCCGCAAAAAACTATCTTAGTGGTAAAAATGTTAAAGGATATCACAGTCCTGCTTATTGCCGTTTCTACTCGGTTGATGTACACCATTAATACTCAGTGAAGCAACATATTTCGTGCTACTAGAAAATTGCATTATCGAGACAGTTAAAAAAAGGCGAACTCAAACAATTATGTTATGGCGCTTCCACGTGTTTAATAGTTACTGAACGATGGTGGAAGTACATAATTCAGATCGACGCACAGTTTAATGTATCTTACAACAGGTTGTTTACGTTATCTCGCTCTGGGTCGTATCGGTGGAAGTGCCCATTTCCTGAATTACGCTGCAGTTAAAATCACGTTATGAAGCTGCAAACGATTCTCCGTTAAATAGGTGTATTCTGTAGCGCCCTTGTTGTGTCTGCGTTCTCTGCAGTATGCCTCGCGATCCCTACGGGAGTTTGTTATCTTCCTGATAACGACACTTGGCCTACTTTTGCGTTTCAGGCCATCTCGACATTCGGATTACCCATGTAGACTACACAGAAAATACTTCTCTTTTCTGGTAGGATCCTCGGATCTACTTTTTAGCATCTGCGTCAGGCTAGGAGACGTTCTTCTCAAATTAAATAATAACTAACAATCTATTAGAGAAAGAGAAACTTTATTTGCTGTTAAATGTCTTGTAGATCTCATGGTCCGAGTAACTCACCAAATATTAAATCTCATAATCTGCTTTGGGATGTGAACGGTAAAGTTTTGAATAATTCGTAATTTGTCTCGAGACGAATAGCAGGATGGTTTCTTCGAGGTCATATCGAATTTTCTTCCAAAAACTTCTGCTAAGCCTCTTTTCTGACCAGACTGACAAAGTTCAAAACTACATTATCTTCCTGTCTGGTTCCATCACATCTTGCACCTTGTACTTCCAGTTACATTCTGTTCTCAGCATACAGGCCGCGGCGGAACGGTCGTACGCTCTAAGGCGCTTACTGCGGCGCGCGCGGCCGTTCCCCGTCGGATGTTGGAGTCCTCCCTCTGACACGTGTGTGTGTGTGTGTGTGTTTTGTTCTTAGCCTAAGGTGGTTTAAGTAGTTTGTAAGCCTAGGGGCTGATTACCAGACTCGTTAAGTCCCATAGATTTACAAACATTTGAACATTTGATTTTGTTAGGGACCGATGAGCACTGCAGTTAGGTTCCATAACTTTACAAACATTTGAACATTTTTTGAGAATACAGTAGTATTTCCATTCTTGACTACTGCTCAGGTGTTTGGGATCCTCACCAGAGCGGTATAAAGGAAGACATTACAGTTCAGAAGTGGGTAGCTACATTTGTTACTTGTTGGTTCGATCAACACGCCAGTGTTACAGGGTTGGTCCGGGATCTCAAATGGGAATCCCGAGAAAGAAGACGACGTTACTGACTAGAAAAATTACTGAAGGAATTGGCGATTTATTTTGGTATGAAAATGCAGTCTGCTGCTTTTATGGATGTATGTTCATCCTTCCATATCTAGTTATCTAGTCACTGAATGCTCATCATCTGTGGAGATGTTACAGAAACATTAGATTTTCTTGAACCAGGAGTAATTAGACGCTGTGATTGTGTTTCTGACAAAATGTCTGAACTTTAGTAATCGGTAACGCAAAGAAACGAAACGAAATGTTAGATAATGGTTTTTTTAATTTTTTTTTTTATTCTTGCTAAATTCTTTTCCAAGTTTCGTTTCGTTTATTTATGTACCTGTTTACTAAAGTTCAGTCATTTTACCAGAACCACCATCATAGCGTCTACCTACATTTGGTTGCAAGAAAATATAGGGGAAGTTCGGGTAGCCCCGGACGGTGGGTAACCGCAGACATTCAATTTCTAAGAAACCAAGCAAGTTGCGTTGGCCAGACTGCATTTGAAATACGCGTCCTGTAGAGTAAAAACATATGCAAGTCAACTACGCCATAGGGTCCGAGCGAGATACTCGCACCTGTGAAGTTTGTTCACGGCAAAAATTTTTCGTCGCTCCTGTTAAACGTCGTTGGCGGTTTTCACCCATAAGAAGTACGTTTCCGTAGTTTTTTTAACATTTCAAATTGTAGGAAATTTGATATATTCAAAGTCTAATAATATCTGTAACATTTCTTGTACAATTTAATATCTGTGTCTAAAAATACTCCACGATAACCATCGGGTAGCCCCCGACACAAAAATGTCCGGTGCCTCCGGATACTGTTTAATGTTTTTAATTTCGCTTATTTATACAAAGTAATTTACAGTGGGGTTTCTAGTGTTGCAGAAAGACTTTAAATATGCCGAAATTTAAGAGAAGACGTTCTAATAGAGGAGAATGGGTCGAAAATAAAGTGAATGAAGCAGTTAAATGTGTGGTAGAAGGAAATTCATGAGTAAGACAAGCAGCAGACAGGTATGACGTACCAAGAATCTCACTCCACGATCGCCTGAAATGTTTGAAAGGTGGCAAAGGTACTGATTTCCAACCGAAGTTAGGACGATTAGTACCTGCATTTTCTTGGAACTTTTGTAAACAACTTTATGAGCATGTTAAATAACTTGACAACCATCTAATGCCACTGAGAAGCGGCGGATTAGCCGTGTGCATTGGGGTGCCGTGCTGCGGTGCGCGCGCCGTCCGCCGTCGGGAGTTCGAGTCACCCCTTGGGCATGGGTGTTTGTGTTGTCCTTAGGTTCGTTCATCTTAGTTTAAGTATTTTGTAAGCTACGGACTAATAACTCAGCAGTTGAGTCCGATAGATTTACAAACATTTGATTCCACTGAGTAGAAATGAGTTTTTGAAATTAGCATTTGATCTTGCAGAAGCTCTCAAAATCCCTCATAGATTTAATAAAGATGATGGACACTGTTCCAGAAGTTTATGCAGAAAATATTCCTAGACAGAAGACCATTTTTCATCGCCATTGCCCTCCACTAGTCATGCATTTCGTGGAACTGCACCGGTGACTACAACCACCACAGATGTTTTAAAAAGTTGTCACCACTTTATGACGCTTCAAAAAAACTTTTAGTCACACGCAGTAGAAAAACCCAAAAGAGCGAGATTTTAACGTCATCTCCATAAAAAATGTGTAGAAGAGAGACAGAAAAGTAAATGCAATACAAAGGACGAGCCGAAAAAACAAAAAGGTAAGGCACTAAAGAAACGTTCAAAACAAAGACAAATATTGTCTCTCCGAAGACGATCAAGGAGAAGAGACGGAATGCATCCTGAGTGGAGAAACCTCCGAAGAAGACTGGATTCTGTGCTATGACTACAAGGATTGGGCCCATGAAGATTGAGTTTATATAGATCCTTCCGATATTCATTACTGTTGTGATATTTTCAAGGCCAATAAACAACTGGAGTACCAGTTGGGCCTACCCTCCAAATTTTGCAGTGCCAACAAACTAATTGAAAAGCGTTTTTAAGATAGTTCATTAAAAAAATTAGCATGTATACTTAGTTCTAAGTGATGTGACTAAAGAAGTTACTGGTTTCATTTTGCGGTGAAAATAAAAACAGAAAAATTGTTTATTGTTGTTTTATTAGCAATTGATTTATGTGTTCGTGGCTACCCGACCTTCCCCTAATGTTCCTGTAGCATTTCCACTGATGATGAGTCTGCAGTGGCTCTAAAACTGCCGCGGCGGAGTGGCCAAGCGCATTGAGGTGCTATGCTCCGATGCGCGAGGCTGTTCCCCGTCGAGGGTTCGAATTCCCCTTCGGGCAATGATGTTTGTGTCGTCTTTACTATATGTTAGTTTATAAGTTAGAGTACCCCACGTCTTGTTTACCGCTAGTGACAACGCTGCCTTCCGTCAGCGATTACGTGCACGCTAAGTATTGCTCTCTTGTTGTCGCAGCTACCTACCGCTGCAATTAGTTTCACTGTGGAGCTATCTGGCCTATAAAGTACCTCACGCGCCTGCTGCTGGAGGTAAATACATATTTCTTACGTACACACAAACGTGTATCGTTATTCATATCAGAACATTAGTTTGAAAAACTGATTAGCTTCTTACTTATTCAGGGAAATGGCGTCTGAAAAAATAGCCAGAAGTCTGCAGGATTTGTCAGATGTATCTGATCACCAACTGTGCAGCAGTGACAGTGCTCAGGAAGAGGAAGTAATTCAGGAAAGTGAGCATGTCAGTGATTCGGAACAAAACGTCCTGTCTGATACTGAAGGTGACAGTTATTCGAGTGCAAATGTGGCGCTTTTTATAGGAAGAGATATCATCACAAAGTGGGGAAAAACTGAATACGTCAAGCGGTGTAAAGTGAGAAGTAAGAATATAGTGAATGTCGTTCCTGGTCCTAGAAGCAGTGCAGTTGACCTCATTCGCGAACTTTCTGCATATTATAAAATGATAGACGAAAGTATGGTAGATAATATTGTCACCCATACAAATTTGTATATTCAGAAGAAAAGTGAATCAATACAATACTCTCGTAATATAGATGCAAAGGAGACACTGCGGAGTGAAATACTGGCTGTACTGGGATGTTTAATTGTAGTAAAGAAAGGACACCACACTAACGCACGCGAGCTATGGAACTCAGACGGAACAGGACTGCAAGTTCTAAGAGCATGTATGAGCTACAAAAGATTTCTGTTTTTACTCCGATCTTTACAATTTAATGACAAGGACACGCGAGCTGAAAGAAGAAAAATTGACAGCCATTCGTCCTCCACTAAGAAACGTGGGAGGTGTGTAACGTGTTCAAATGTTGAAATGTTTGTATAGCTTATGGGACTCAACGACGGGGTCATCAGTCCCTAAACTCACAAACTACTTATGAACTAGCTAATCCTAAGGACGGCACAAATATCCATGCCCGAGGGGGGATTCTAACCCCCGACCGTAGTGGCCGTGCAGACCATGACTGGAGCGCCTCAGTCCCCTCGGCCATCGCGGCCGGCGTGTAACGTGTGGCCGAGCAAAACATTTATCAACAACCATTATGTGTAATATACGCAAAAAGTTTGTTTGTAAGAAACATGTTACAAAGGCGTGCAACAATTGTAACTAGTAAGTCTTTGTTAAGTTGTGGCGTATTTGGAGAGTCCTAAAATGTAGAGAACACGTAATAAATAAATTGAAAAACAAACCTCTACTGAAACACATTTTGTTGCCTTTTCATGAAATGTGTAAAATTTACGCTAAAAACACCAATTAAAAATTCAGGTTTACAATGATTATGCTCAGTATGTGTATTCACAGAGTAAACGCCAGTTTTCCAAAGTTTGATATCGTATTGTGAAATTTATGCTCTGGGGTGTAAGACACCCCGCGTGCCTATTCGACACTTGGCAATGCGGCGCGCCCGCTCGAGGGTTAAGTCCCATAAGGTTTACAAACATTTGGAAATTTTTTGGCTCGAAAACTAATTACGGAAAAATGAAAAACATTCATAAAAGCAGCTGACTGCATATTCAGTTAACACTATAGTTGCAGACCGTAATCCAAGATGGATAAATTGAAAGCATTTGATGTCTTTCTGCGTGTGGGAATATCGCCTCGTAAGGGCGCATCTGCAAACAGATCGAATCCGCGTCCTTTGGGCGGCTTTTTTTGTGTTTTCGGGAGTTTTTAGCGCACGAGCTGAACCTGTCATTGAAGTCAATGCTACCGCTCAAGCGAGGGCTGTCCATCGAGAAGCCTGCCGGCCGCGCGCCACTGGGTGCGCACCTGCAACAAGGTCTTACCGATAAATGAACCCGCGCGTACGTTGCCAAGCGGAGTTGTTTGCCATCGGAACCGCTGGCCGGTGTTGCCGATTCGCGCGGCCTCAATGGAGGAGCTGAGGCCGGGCGCGCTCCTTGACCCTGGCAGCGCCGAAAACAGCCAAGGATACGCGCCCATCACACTGACTCACGCGCAAGCCGCTTTCTTTCCGCTCTCTGCCGGCTGCTAGCATAGGGCGGCCGGGCGCCCCGCATTTTAGGGGTCGTCCCTTATTTGGATTAAGTGTCCCGTTGTCCCGACAAAATAAATGCAGGACGTATATTGTCCCGTTTATTGCCCACCGTCCTATATATTTGGAAACAATGTGTTTTTAAATAATGTACAGAGCAGAGGTCGACAAGTAAGCTTAGATGCGGTCCGGATACATTTGAAAATTGTTATCGAGGTGCAGATGTAGAACCGCATGTTCCTTATTAATTTTTTACTTTAATTTTCACTCAAAAAATAATATGAAATTCAACAGAAGATAAATAATAGCCGGCCGCGGTGGCCGAGGGGACTGAGACGCTTCAGTCACGGTCTGCACGGTCACTACGGTCGGGGGTTCGAATCCCCCCTCGGGCATGGATATTTGTGCCGTCCTTAGTGTTAGCTAGTTCGTAAGTAGTTTGTAAGTTTAGGGACTGATGACCCCGTAGTTAAGTCCCATAGACTCTACAAACATTTGAACATTTTGATAAATAATAATGTATAAACAATCCAGAAAACTTATATTATTTATATACATGTGGTGTCTGTTCAGACGTCACTTCTGATCCTGCAGTTGTTAATATTTAATATTCACAGAATATATGACATCAACTGCGATTGGGCAGTTACGGGAATTAGTTTCATAACTACGAGTTTGAGTACTGTGGGCAGGGCGAAGCTGGGAATTTGTATCTGACGGGAGGCGTGCTTAGGTAGTCCTTGCAGGTGCGCTGTTCACGGTGTCCCCAGTGGTGTAGGGGTCAGCGCAACTGCCTAGAAAGCAGGAGACCCGGTTCGAATCCTGGATGGGTACACATTTTCAGCTTTGCCCAATCGCAGTTGATGTCATATATTCTATGCATATTACTTATATTATTGGCTATTTATTTTTATTTTCACTCACAAAAAGTACGAAATAAAATCGATAAACAAACTTTTATTGGAAAGTTTAGAAACAGGTCATCCATTATGCAAACTTTTATCTTTCCTAATTGTTGGGCCTGCAGCATCATATATGTCGTAGAAAGACATTGCAATAAAGTCCCGGATTGCTGCTTATATTTTATTTCATAGTGCTACAGCTGTTTCGACAGTTTGTCATTCTCAAGCGCGTCTGCAATGTTTGGACGTTATATACTGACATCTGGCGTAACTGTTGCATAAACTATATGGAAATATACACGTATTTAGTTGTTGTATACGGTTTTTAGCTGTCAGGTATTATGCAGCTTTTTACGCTAAAACGTTAAATTGAAGAAAACTTTTATATTTTTCGTAATTAACAACAGCTTTGACAAAGACGTTTAACTTTTTTCTTTTAATTTTCGCTAAGAAAGTATGAAATGCAATGAAATGTGCGTATATTTATTAAAAAAATCCATGGGAAAAATTACATTTGCGGTCTTGAGCGTGTTCTTAAAGATACGTTCACGTGCGGAACTGCGTATGCGGGTAATGTCTTCAAAGTGATTGGCCGTTAGTCTTGAGCGATAATTATTCTCCTATAAATTCATTTTTGAAAAAGAAATTTCACAAATATATATGGAGCCAAACATAGCAGCCAGGTAGATCGCTAATGTTTTGCAATTTTCAAATTTTTCCGGCACGTGTTGGATACAGTTTTATAAGTTTTTAAGGAATTGTTTTCATGCATGTCTATTATCTCCATTGGGAATAAAGGATTTGAAAATTGGAACAACTTCGCAGCCACGGCCGTCCATTCTGCTACAGGAGAAAACTCAAAAGGTGATTTTAAAAATCGTGACAACTCTATTTGTGAAAAGTTTTTGAATGTTAATGCAAATACCTTCTTAAGGTCTTATCAAGAAATTTCATAATATGGAAATGTCTGAAACTTACGGAAAAGTCTATTTTAGTATTATTTTTATATTCAAAAATTGTTGCAAAATAAAGGAATTCTTGACTCAAAATGTCTCTTTCAAAGAACCTGCTTGCGACTCTTCGTTATTGAGAACTTCTTCAGATTTTTGGTAACAATGTTGAACAACGACTTGTCTGTAAACAGTAGTCTACATACGAGTTCGTTACAATTTTCGTATTATCAGGGGCTATTAAAAAGCTTCCGTTTGAAAGTATTGATGAAGCCGTGTACATAGCATTTCAGAACGACGTTTTAAACATTTGGAGGGCTATAGAGGTTGAAATTTTGAATGTTTTGATATCAGTTAAGACTATAGGCAGAAATTTGGCCCCGGGGGAGCGGGCGAGCGCATTGAGGCGCTATGCTACGATGCGCGAGGCCGTTCCCCGTCGGGGGTTCGAATCTCCCCTCTGGCAAGGCTGTTTGTGTCGTCTTTAGTATAAGGTAGATCATAAGTAGTTTGTAAGTTTAGGGATTGATGAGCCCGCAGTTAAGTCCCTTAAGCTTGACAAACATATTAACGTATGAGCAGAAATTTGAATTAAAGCTTGTATAACTGTAAGAACTATTCGAATTCCTTTCACTTTCGTGGCTACCCTTCCGTCAATTGATGTTATGTTATTCCCGCGGGTGGAGCACTAACAACCCGACTACAGTGGTCGTCATAAGCCTTTGCGCAGAGAGATTTAGTCTGTGAGTAATTGGAAGGAGATGGCCAATCCCTTGGCCTACGCGGTCGCCTGACGTCACCCCTGTTTGAGTTCTTCCTGTGGAGTTATGTAAAATCCCTTTTGTATGCAACACCACTAGGAACAGTTACCGAGCGCATTATGCAACGCTTAATACCATCAGAGGGGAGCGCGGAATCTTGCAAATTATGTAACGAAGTTGGTGGTCGTCACATTCAACAATTGCTGTAAAATATTGAACCTTCTGATTCGATTTACATTTTCTGATTGTACTCTACTGTTTTTTCAGTAAAGTTTGTCATAACTACAAAACAGATCGTATGGCTTTGTTCGACTGTGACCTTACGTGAGGTAGTTCGGCTGCCTTGTGGCAAGACTTTTTATTCGACGCCACGTGGGCGACTTGCGTGTCGATGATGATTAAAACATGATGAGGGCAACACACAACACGCTGACCCCAGCCGTAAATTTAACTCGGGTCCCATGTGTTGAAGTCAGCGGCGCTCCTTGCGGACGTGAGTTCGCGTGTGTTTTTATTACAGGGCTAGCTAGCTCTCTTTTGAACACTTTGAACTACCGCGGCGGAGCACTGGGCTACGTAGAAACTACTGTATCCGCTGTTTCATTCAGCGTACCGAAGGCGCAGAGAGAGCAAAGTGCTGTAGGAACTTTATTTCACATTTCCGACTATATATTTCTGGTATCAAAATGTTAACAATTTCATCCTCTACAATCTCCTAAATTTTTAAAACGTCGTTTCGTTCTGACACCCCCTGTACGCAAATTAGCGAGACACCGAAGCGGATATATAACCAGTGACATGTAGACAATGAACTGCTGTGGAATTCGGCTTTTTCCGCCGTTCGGGCGATAAATACGCATATGTGAACGTTGGTGACGTTATTACGAAATGCGTTCAAACTGGCTAAACGCACTGCTACTGTTTCATTGGCTGTCGAAGGACAAAACATCGGCAGACACCGACCGGAAAATGAAAAATATGTATGGGGAAATATGTCTGTCCAAAACCATCGTTGTGTAATTGTGCGCCAAGTGTCTATTCAATACAATATGCCGATCGATCTGGAGTCGTTTGCGCCATGAATATTGTTTATTTACTTCCGCGGTTTTGGAATAGCTGTAAGTAAAGGAACGATTTCACAACACTTAAATAAGAAAATGGGAGGTCATGCGTCTTGAAATGACGTCACGAAACAATAAACGTCTATAAAAGCCACGGATTGCAGCTAATTCATTATAGACTAAATTCAGTGCCAAAATTTCCAGCTTTCTACGACGTCCACAATGAACAAGGATTATTTGATAATGTTTGTACGGGAAAGAGCAGAAAAACAGAATACGACAATGAGTCAAGCAATTAGGAGTTAGAATTTTTTGGGCCATTATCTTTGAAGAAAAAAAAGAATGGTGATCAGTAAAATTTAATAATATCTATCCAGAAACACAGTACCCACTGCATAAATTGTTTATTTATAGCTATCCGGTTTCAATCTGCCCTAAGATCATCCGAAAGAAGAGACGCCCCAATTCTTAATTCTAAGAGTAAAAATTGGTCTGAGAATGATGATGGGAGGATGTTTCTAAAGGTTTGGATCGGCGTGGTAGGTGGCTGCTTAGTCCATGTAGGTGTGTAAAGCCCGTGTACCGGGGGTGATGCACGGGGTTTAGCGCAACTACTTACTAAACAGAAGGCTTCGGGTTCGAAACCTTGCGGAAGCACAAATGCTCATTTTTCCTTGTTGTATAATTACAGCACCTACCAGCAGATGCGGCTAAAAAAGTTAAAAAAGAGAATTTAAAAAAACCAGTTAAGGTATACATTTTTTTTGAGACGGTGACGCGGAACGCATCGCTCTGGGCAACCGTGGAGAGCACAGCCTATAAACGAACAAATTACGCGATCGAGACCTTGCTTGCTGAAAATTTTCAGTTAGGACTACATTTGTGATTTTTGGCCCTGTCAAGTCATTCGAATGTTTGAAATTTAGTGTGTTAATATCCACAAAAAATGTCACCAAGCATTTTTTTAAAATATTTACCCACAACTGCTTTTGGTGACTGATCGTGTAATTTCTGCAACACTAAATAAATTAAACAATCATTTCTTTGTCCTTGCAATAAAGTACCTTCATATAGAAGGAGTTTATGCCAGTTAATCATAATCTCTCATTCATAGTTATTTATCAGTATTTTTACAAATGATGGTCGGTTTCACTGTGCTTATACAGCATCCTAGGATCGTAAAATACATTAGTCTAAATATTTGGTACTGAGGGCAGCATGTCTCAACATTAAGTTTCACAGTGTAAAAGCATCATATGGCTTGATGCAAGAAATCTTGCAGACAACAGAATGGTAATTGCCAGTGCTCTGATCTGCACATCTTGATTTATCCGAAAATGATGTCTAAGCGCATTGAAACTAGTAATCATCTGTAAAAACACTAATAAATAACTATGAATGATAGCCACGGTGGAATGGCCGAACGCTCTAATGCGCGTTGCTGCGGAGCACGCGGTTGCTCCTCGTGGGAGGTTCGATTCCTCTCTCAGGCACGGGTGTGCGTGTGTGTGTGTGTGTGTGTGTGTGTGTGTGTGTGTGTGTTGTCCTTAAGTTAGTTTAACTTATCTGTAACCCTAGGGACTGATAACCACAGTTAAGTCACATAAATTTACGAACATTTGATTTTATGACCGATAAAAAATGTTCAAATGTTTGTAAAGCTTATGGGACTTAACTGCGGGGTCATCAGTCCCCAAACTTACAAATTACTTATGAACTAACTTATACTGAAGACAGCACAAACATCGATGCCCGAGGGGGGATTCGAACTCCCGACGGGGAACGGCCACGCGCATCGAAGCATAGCGCCTCAATGCGCTCGGCCGCTCCGCCGCGGCTGTGAATGACAAACAGTGATCAACTGGCGTAATAAACTTCCATGTTAAGTTACTTTGTTAAAAATGTTCAAATGTTTGTAATTCTATGGGACCAATCTACGTTGGTCATCAGTCCCTAGCCTTACAAACTACTTAAACTAAGTTAAAATAACCTAAGGACAAACACACATCCATGCCCGAGGAAGGATTCGAACCTCAGACGCGGGAGGTCGCGCGATCCGTAACGTGGCGCTCCAGACCGCTCGGCTACTCCCGCGCGGCTCACTTTGTTATAAAAGTCTTTCGATCATATCTCCACCTAGTTCATATCAGGTAGTGTGCAAATGTTCAACTGTTTGTCAAGCTTAAGGGACTTAACTTCGGGGTCATCAGTCCCTAAACTTACAAACTGCTAATAAACTACCTTATGCCAAAGACAGCACAAACATCCATGCCCGAGGGGGAGATTCGAATCCCCGACCGTAGCGGCCGTGTAGACTGCGACTGGCGCGCCGCAGACCGTTCCGCCACAGCGGCCGGCTCAGGTAGTGAGCAAAAAATTACTTTGTTCGATTTAAACGGTTTAAAATTTTTAATCGCTTTAAATTAGCTTATATCGGTTTCATCATACAAAAGCCAAAGTGTAAAAAATGCAGAGTAAAATTCGAGCGCCCAGTCTCTATTTCTTCCGTGAACAGGACTGAAGGCAACTAGGGGTCGGATGTGGCACGTGGGTCACCGGTTGCCCACTCGTGTCTAACGTATCCAAGAGAAATTGTGTACCAGTGGTAGCGGTGTGATGTGACGTAAGATGAAACAGTCGGCTTAAGGTCCTAGCTGACAGGGACAAGAGGAGAGTTTCACGCCATGTCAGTGACAAACGGCTACACTCCAGACCGGAAAGGCTGCCACCATACAGGCTGCAGCTGTGTCAGCCACTGCACCCATGGCTGAGGTCCAGACAGCGCTTTTCCAGAACCACTGTAGCAAGTCCCGATCCACAGCACGAAGCGCCGTTGCGAAAGCCGTAGTGTCTTGCGAAGACGTCCCTACCCGCAGAGGCTCTCTATAACGTGTTTCCGTGCAAAACTTTAACCGGACATAGGGAATAGTTCTCTCAACAGTTTGAGGTACGATACCTGGGGACGAAGATGCCGGCTTAAGGGAGGACGTACACGAAAAACTAGTACAAATACAACCTGTCACTAAATCCACAATTTTTGAGTTACATAAATGAAGTAATGTACAATTGTTGTTAGTAGTTCAGACCAGCTACTGAAATTGTTTTGCAATTTTAATTGAAATTTTTAAATGTTTTGGAAATTTTTAAGTTTATGAACTCATGATACACAAAGGTACCATTTGCTAAGAAAGTTTCTTTGAAATTGCCTTGAATTTTTTGCAGTATAATCTCAATCATCATATAAAGAAACTCACATAATCATTTCAATTGATTGATATTAAACGAAGTTTTTAATTGAAAAACTACTCATAGAAATTCTACTTTCTTTATTCTCTATCTTGACACACATGAATGATATTAAATATTCACTCTGTATACATGTTTCTTATATATAATGCAAAAGCCATACTAAAAATCCCTGTCAAATCTTTTCTTGTTTTGGGGGAAAATGTACCTGAATAATGAAAACGGTAGTTCTGAGAAACTGCATTTAAACATCTGTAATCTGTAATGAATGTCCTCATTTCCTTCAAGACTTCTCTTCTAGCTTCTTCTTTTCTGTCTTGTTTGCTCTGCAAGGTCTTTAATGGATTTAATAGCTGCAAGTATACGTTGAATGTCGATACCCACATGATGTCGTGAGTGAAAACTCCGGACTAGAAGCCCATTCTCTACAAGACTCTTAACCTCTTTGAGCTGCCACCATTAAAGATAATAACTGCATCATAAACTGCAATATTCACTACCTTGGATGAGAAAAACATTGTTTTGGGGCAGCGTTTTCAGATTAGGGCCTTCAGAGAGTAATTATGATTCTACGTTTTGTCATGAACATATTTCTTGGGAGGGCTGTTATTCCACAGCCTTCTTGACGTAGTATACAGACATTCCCTGCATTCTGATTGCACAACACTATAAATAAAACGTCACATAAACAGACAATTCGAGAACATTAAGAACAAGGAAGAACGAGTGACCCTGTGCAAGCTATTACAAATTATTATTTTTTTCGCATTTAGAAGCGGTATTGGAACTTAATATTTGGTAATTGAAATTTAGATACCATCTATTAAATGAAGAGCCATTAAATTTTTTTCACTGTTTTGGTCATTTTCCTGTACGTTCGCGCTTAAGTAAATATGGAAGTAAACTTATCTACAGCTTTGTCTCGCATTACTGTTTCCGTATTATCTACAACAAACACTCGAACAAGATTACATGTACTGTGCTGTTTATATAGATGTACATTTTTATTCGCTACAAGAAAACTAGGGAGTCATGACGCAGATTTTGTTTACTTTACTTGTCGATTATGTAGCTCTGTTCTATAGTATTTACATTGTCCCCTGACAGAAAGTGCTATGAAGCAAAAAGAACTCAGCGCTTTTCTCAGTACAATACCATCTCAGTGCTGTATTTCTTGGTCGCTGCGTTGGAAGGGGAGCGCCTATTCAATGTCCTGCGAGGTCGCCTGACCTGAATCCCCTTGATTATTTCCAATGGGGATATCTAAAGTCACTTGTGTATGACTGCCCAGTGGGTACGGAGATGAAATTCATTGCCAGAATTACAGCTGCTTGTGTTGTAATTCGAAATATACCATGGATATCTATCGGGGTGCCTCAGAATCTGGTTCGCCGAAGTCGTGCTGGGATTGAGGTTGACGGCCGTCAGATTCGGCATATTTTGTAAGATACAGTGCAAATGTTACGTTCATTGTGACAAAGATGATTTCCAGTTAACTGTAAATAAAGTATACAGTAATGTGATTGTGTTCCTATTATCTCCCGATATTCAGAGCAAAACGTACTTCATAGTGTGACTCTGCTGAAGCGTGAGTGTTTTCCTCAGCCCACAAATGGCTACGCCTGCTGTTCGAAATAAGCTGGAGAACAGTACTGCTACAGTTTACTTCCATATCTCTTTATGTTCAACTGTTTGTAAAGCTAGGAGACCAAACTGCAGTAGTCATCAGTACCTAGACTTACAAACTATTTAGCCGCGGCGGATTAGCCGCGCGTGCTGGAGAGCCGTGTTGCTATGCGCGCGGCAGTCCGCCGTCGGGGGTTCAATCCCCCCTCGGGCAGGGATGTTTGTGTCGACTTTAGCACAAGATAGTTCATAAGTAGTTTGTAACTTTAGGGACTGATGACCCCGCAGTTAAGTCCCATAAGCTATACAAACATTTGAACAAACTACTTTAAATTATGCTAAGGAAAACTCACACACTCATGCCCGAGTGAGGTCTCGGACCTCCTACGGGGAGCAGACGCGCACTCGGCAGCAAGGCGCCTTAGAGCGCTCGGCCACCCCCTCGCCCATTTCTCCATAAGTCGGCTACTCCGACCACAAATTGTTCCGTGTCGTATCCTCTATGCCTTGTTAAATATTTGCACGTTCTTACAAAAACACCCTGCATATACCCCTTACTCAGTGATACCAAGTACAATTAGTTTACTCTTATATTCGTGGTCATTACGAAGAAAGAACGAGGGGACTTTAAAAATACATTAATTTTTATTATGGCAAGTCCAATAACTTTTAGTGAATCTTGCATTACACATCGAAGTGACTCGGTTACGAGAGTTATTTTTACGTTAAGAGGCGACAGCGCATCGTGTTCGAGCACCTTGTCCCGTGACAAGGGTTCACGGTTGGCCACCGTTGGCCAGTCTCCCACTACGCCGCTATTACGCTTCACGCCTAAAGCAGTGTCAGTAGTATGGTTATATTGCTTTGCCGCTATGCAGTGAGTAATCACGCCGGTTGATAAGTGCCTTCGGATATTTGGTTCTTAAACGCAAAATAATTTCGCCCTGCTGATGTTTAAATGTTTGTACAACTTATGGGACTTAACTACGAGGTCATCAGTCCCTAAGCTTACAAACTACTTATGAACTAGCTAAGACTAAAGACGGCACAAATATCCATGCCCGAGGGGGGATTCGAATCCCCGATCGTAGTAGCCGTGCTGACCGTGACTGGAGCGCCTCAGTCACCTCGGCCACCGCGTCCGGCTCGCCCAGCTGAAATTCACTGGCAGCTTGCAGAAGTTCATGGTGCAGGTGTAATGAATGATGGAAATTTCCGTTTATGGTGCAGTCTGCTTAATGACAGAAATTCAAATGTTAATAATGAACAGTACGGACGACCTATTTTTATGAATAAAGACGTGACACAACAAGCTGATGACGCAGTTCGCCAAAACAGGCGCTTCGCTATTGACGAGTAGCATCAGAAACATTCTCGAGTTTCAAGAGCAATAGTTTATCACTTTGTTACCGACGAACTCCACTGCAAAAAGTGTACACGAGATGAGTGCTGACACTGTTGACAGAAGAACATAAGACAAAGCGGCTGACACACGTGACGAATTCTTGACACAAATTTTGACTGGTGATGTAACGTGGATTGCGCATGACACTCTGGAGAATAAACATCAATCCAGAGAGTGCCGTCTTTCAGACTCCCTCGCGAAACCATGAAAATACAGACAAAGTCCTTCAAGTCGGAAAATCATGGCCACGGTCGTTTGGGACCTGAAAGGCACCCTTCTTTTACACTTTTTGCTAAGGGGAATAACAATAAATGTTGAGAGGTACTCTTAAATCTTAGGCGCACTATTCAAATTGCCGGCGGAAACGGCTCTACAGCTGTCCGTTCTGCTTCACGACAATACTTGGCCTTATAGTGCGACAAGAACGAAGACGCAACTGGACAAGTTTCATTGGGAATTACCACCTTGCAGCCCCGACTTAGCACCATCAGACTTTGATGTGTTTGCAACACTGAAGGAATGCCCGCCGGCCGCGGTGGCCGCGGGGACTGAGGCGCTTCAGTCACGGTCTGCACGGCCACTATGGTCGGGGGTTCGAATCCCCCCTCGGGCATGGATATTTGTGCGGTTCTTCGTCTTAGTTAGTTCATATGTAGTTTGTAAGTTTAGGAACTGATGACCCCGTAGTTAAGTCCCATAGACTATACAAACATTTGAACATTTTTGAAGGAATTCCTTGGTGGAAAGCGCTTGGAAAATGATGACAAGTCGAAAGAAACTATTAGTAACTGATTTAACGGTCACGTGGCAGTGTTGGTTGATGCTGGGATCCAAAAACTGGTGCCACGACGTGAAAAATGTGTAAATGGTCATGGAACTTGTGTTGGAAAGTAAGAAAATTTGCATATTGTGATTTGGGACACAGTTTACGCTTATTAATAAAATTTCGCTTACTACATCACAAATCGGGTCTTACTTTAAAGGACTGATGACCTAGATGCTTAGGTCCCTCAAAACCACAACAACAACTTACTTTAAAAATTACTGTCGCACGTAAGACGATTTTTCACCGTAGACATTAAGTCTTTGGAAACAACGGTCGGAACGTTCTGCCAATCGTTCAGTTCCCCGACGACAGAAATGCGCTTCTTGGCCGTGGAATCATTACAGTGTGTCATTGGGAAATCTGATTTCTGCGGATGAGTTCTTGGATTCCCTAGACACTGTCGTCTGTGGTCGATGTCAGTGATCTCTCTTCCCGATCAGCATCATTTACATCTACATCTATTTGGGATACTCTGCAAATCAAATTTCAGTGCCTGGCAGAGGGTTCATCGAATCACCTTTACACTATTTATCTCCCATTCCATTCTCGAATAGCGCGCGAGAAGAAAGAACACCTGTATCTCTCCGTTCGAGCTCTTATTTCTCGTATTTTATTCTAATGATCATTTCTACCTATGTAAGTGTGAGTCAACAATATATTTTCGCATTCGGAGGAGAATCTTGGCGATTATAGTTTCGTAAGCAGCCCATGCCGCAGCGATAAGCGCCGTTGTTGTAATGATTCCCATCCCAGATCCTGTATCATTTCCGTAACGCTGTCTCCCCTGTATCGTGACAATACAAAACGAGCTGCCCTTCTTTGGACTCTTCCGATGTCCTCCGTTAAACCCACCTAATAAGGATCCCACACTGGGCAGCAATACTCCAAAAAGGACGGACAAGCGTAGTGTATGCAGTTTCTTTGGTAGTTCTGTTCCATCTTTTAAGGGTTCTACCAATAAAACGCAGTCTCTGGTTCGCCTTTCCCACGAAATTATTTACGTGTTCTCCGCAGTTTAAGTCTGAAGCAAAAGTAATACCTAGGTATTTTGTGGAGTTTACGGCCTTCACGTTTGATTGATTTATCTTGTAAACAAAGTTTAACGGATTTATTTTCGTACTCAAGTGGACGACTTCACACTTCTCATTATTTAGAGCCAATTGCCAATTTTTACACCATAGTCATATCTTATTCATATCGTTCTGCAGTTGGTTTTCATCTTCAGATAACTTTATTGGACGATAAATGACGGTGTCAACTGCAAATAACCTAAGAGAGCTGCTCAGATTTTCTCCCAAATACTTTATGTAAATAAGGAACAGCAGAGGACCAATAACACTACCCTGTGGAACGCCCAATGTCACCCGCGTCTTTGTAGCCCTGTTCAAATTTCTGTGCCTATTTCAGTATTACTGGAAGCAACAGCGCAGCTGGTCCACATACCACTACAATTCTACGGGACTCTGTGTGTAACTCTGACGTTTCGTCCTCCGTAATCACACTGGTTTATGTTTGCAACGGGCACGTCATTTCACTCCTACCGTCCTATGCACTGAGGGGTGTTCAAATAAAAAGGTACGAAACGACATTGTGGGTATAATTGAAGTCTTTTTTCAAACGTAATAACCAGAATCCTGAGCACAACTATCCCACTGTTTAACGAGACGAAGGATACCCTATTCCCAGAATCCCTGTGGCTGTGAAAAGAGCCAGTCCTGTACTGTTGAGATGTTCCTTCTGCAATCAAACAGACGGAAGTGACAGGGCGACATGTCCGTGCTGTAGGGCGGATGCTCGAGCTGCTCCCACGTGAACTTGGCCGGTACATTTGGTGTCACCTTGGAGACTTGTGTACCCTCGTTATCATTGAGCGGAACCATTCCCTTCCCGAGCAGCCCAGCCCGTTTGCTCTTGATGGGCTTGCGTAGACTACGGAGTGTCTCACAGTACACGTTACTGTTAATCATTTTTCTGTGTGCGAGAAATTCGATGACTATCGGACCTCGGACGTCGAAAAAGAAGGGGAGCATCATGCTGAGGGCACAGCCTTGAATTTTTTAAGGGAGGTGACGATGCATGTTTCGCGTCCCTAAATGTCGCACTACGTTGTACCAAAGCGGCATATTCAAATTTCAACCGCTGTGGTTGTTAAGATGTTTCGTACGTTTTCATTCGTTTCAATATTTCTACTGCGCCACAACTATATCTGCGTCAAGCTGTTGCAGAATGGTCTTAAAGGGGATGGGTGGGGGGACTAATGGTTCAACTTTTTCTGAAGTCGTTTCGTGTGTATAGGGTTGTAAACTTGTTAGTATCCTGCCAAAATCGTGTATTAAAATTTCCACTTTTTAACAGTTTTCGACGGATATTTCTGCCATCATTAGAACTAAAAATCCAAAGGAGAGCCGGCCGCTGTGGCCGAGCGGTCTGCGGCGCGCCAGTCACGTTCTGCTCGGCCACTACGGTCGGGGGTTCGAATCCCCCCCCCCCTCGGGCATACTTTGACTTCCTATCAAGTCCCATAATTAATAACACAGACAGTACTCATCAAAAGCACGGACTGACCAAGCTACACGTTAAAAACAAAGACAGTACTTACAAAAACAACAGGATTACGAACGTGTACATAGGCGCTGACTGAAATGCTGTAGCACAGAGTAACATATACAGTCACGACACTCCCACAGACCATTGGTATCCGCTGCGACAGCAGCTCTCCAAGCGGCCGGCAAGCTACATTTCTGAATAAGACATCAGAATAGTTGAATAGTCGAGCCAGAGAAAGAGGGGAGAGGTAACAATTTGACTCAAGTGAACTGTAATACAGTACTTTATGGTAAATCTGTGGATTCATACCTTTAATTTACAAATAAGTAAAGGTAATCAGTTGGGTAGAGCAGCGTGGCCGACTGACTTTTTAATGTTTGTTTGTTCACTCATAACTTTCTCCCAAATCAACAAATGAATGTGTTTAAGGGCTCAAATGAAAGGGCTTGATCCATACAATGTTGTGAGGCTAATACGAGGTATATGCCTTAATTAGAAACGAATATATGCTGGATAGAATGACGAAACATATGAGTTATGTTAATTCTAACGTTTGATGACAAACTAGTGCATAAATACTTTTCCATTACGGGAAAAAAAAGAAAAGAAAAGAAAAAGAAAAAAAAAAGAATAAGGAAATCGGCCTGGTTGTTTGGTCCGATCGACTGACTTTAGTTTTAGTAGATGCTATTAATATATAACCACTTGCGTTCTGCAGGCATTTTTATGCGTCATAAGTTCCGCGGGGATTTGAATAAAATCTGCCCTTAAGAGTTTTTCAGCGTTTCCCTTACGCGCTTCCGTCACTACAACAATCCTGTGCCCATTCGCGTTTCCATTGTTTGTATAAGTTCAATATCCCTTTCAGCCCTTTTGGTATGGATTCCACATAATTGAGGCATATTCTAAGGCGGTTCGTACAAGTGTTGTCCAAGCAATCTCTTTTGTAAACTGGCTCCACTACTAACGGTGCAAGGCAGATTTTACACTAGATCTTGTATCTGTATCACACTATCACCTTTACAGTTTTGAAAGGCCATCTTAGAGGCCCACACATCATCGTTAAGCCACACGTTGTATCATCGATATCTACAGCTGTTTTAATTGTGGATTTGAGTTGTTTGAAAGCTTTCCTACAAACATGTAGAATCTAACAGGGGGAAGAGCAAAATTATTCTCTATATTTAATTTAGCGTTTACCTTCAGGAATACCATTGAGTCTTTTAAGGAGAAGGGAAACATTATTCCTTTAATGATTTAATCCTTAACTTCCATGTAACAATCGTGACTCATAAGGGTCAATACTTATCAGAATATCATGTTTAGCTCGGTCAGAGAGATAACAGCACAGTTCGACTCGTAAATAACGCTTCAAAGGGAACTGCGCTAAATGAAATCACAGGTGGTTGCCCGCAGCAATCTTTATCTGACACTGGCGATTACTGCAATTGTTTTGAGGAAGAAGTAGCCTAGTGTAAACTTTAACAACAATGATAAGCAAGATACTCGACCTCTTTCTCACTGTCACGAAGAGCAGTCGTAAAGTTTTCACAGTCAAAGAGATAAGAGACTCACTTGAAGGCTTACTTTTTAACTTTACAACCAGTTCTTTTAAATGTAATTTCATTTTATCTGTAAACAGGGTGAGCAAAATCTTAAGTGACTGTCAGAAGTGACCTAATATTAAGTAAAAAGCAACTACTTGGTTCACTGAGACGTAGAACGCCGATGTAGACAGAAGTTTGCAGTATTATCTCTCGAATGCGATTCTGAAGTTATCTTCTGGCTACGCCACTGCTTGTTTCTGGCCAATCACTTCCGTTTTATTTTACAAAGTTTAGTCATAAATTAATGCTACGCTTGAAAGAGTTGCACTTTGTCATGAGAAATTTCAGTCGCATAAACTTTTACTTGCAGTTCAAAGGAAAAGATAATTTCCAATAAAGAGAGCATTTTTGATTTGACCGTCAGAATAAGTAGAAAAGGAAGATAAGCAACACTGACTTAATAGAACCTAATCAGGAAGCGAGTGCATTTTTTCTTATTTTAGAAAAAAGATATTTAAGTTCTGTAGTAAATATGCGTCTTAACCAAAGATAGAGAAATTCAGGCTCGGTGGTTTCCACAGATCATTAAAGGGACGAACATCGTTGTAAGCATGTGGAACGTTGTGGGCAAGTAATAATGATGGCGTCCTCTCGATTGCAGACACATCACGTAACTAGAGTCATTAGCACTGCAGTTAGTCTTTTTCAAGCGTAGGGACTCACAACCTCAGTAGTTAATTCCCATAGATTTACAAACATTCCAACATTTTGAACCCACCCGCTGAACGCTAAGATTCGGAGCCCCCGTTCAGCATAAAGTAAAAAACTAAGAAAGTTACATTTCAACATACAAACCGCTGAAAAACCCACGTTCCTCCTACCTTTAGCACTTACATGAGTTACGGGTAACTGATAAATTTATATATTCAATAGGCGCGCAGTAAACTTGTTCGAGGTACACAGTGTAAGCCCCTGGAATTATTCATTTTCTGTTGATATATACATAAAATAAAAGTTAAATGGATAGGCAGAACACTCTCTATTGCCGGCCGCGGTGGCCGAGGTGACTGAGGCGCTCCAGTCACGGTCAGCACGGCCACTATGGTCGGGGGTTCGAATCCCCCCCTCGGGCATGGATATTTGTGCCGTCTTTAGTCTTAGCTAGTTCATTAGTAGTTTGTAAGCTTAGGGACTGGTGACCCCGTAGTTAAGTCCCATAAGTTGTACAAACATTTGAACATTTTGAACACTCTCTATCTTCAGAAATAAATCAGGCTGTCGCTTCAAAATGACATAAAAATAACAAATTTGAATTACTTCATACGTAAGCAAAGAAATTAAAGTAGAAGAAAGCATATATAATGCATCCCTATCATATTTTTTGTCATTTCATCCCCTATGATTGTGACAACCTTAGAAGAATACCTAATCCCGTTCTGTCATTAGAAATACTAGGTAATATTATTGTAGCTGAATTATATAATTAATTTATCCCTCCGATATTGATTTAGTCTCGATAAAACATTAGTCAGTCCTTGTCGCATAAGTCTGTACTATCAGTATTAATCAGTATGGATAATTTTCGAAAATTATCGAAATCCTGTCATTGATTATTACGTTAATAGTTCGTGTAGGACAGGTTTATACATGAACCATTAACTTGGTAGTTCATGACACGAGTTCGGTAATTGTTCCTATGTATAGCCTGTCTTGATACAATAGACTTAAACGATCTGCTTGACTGGAAGCACTTGCCATCCCTCGATTTCCCTGGAGCATCATGTGCGAAAATCCATAATCACGTAGCGGTCGAAACTCAGATGACGGTGTCGGCGGTTTCATCCGCGAGCATGAAGCTTACGTCGCATCACTATATACAATGGCGGCACCCACATTGGAAACTCTTTTTCCTGTCAGACAATACCACCAAAACTAGTAAATACAAAAGTATGCGGTACTTTAAGATATTTACGAACGAAGCTTTTAAAATTAATAATGAGCGACGGATTACGCTTCGGTTTTCGAATCTTTACCGCGAGAAGCTAATGTTTTATGCAGAGAAGCTAGAAGAAATAAATGAGGCTATAGGAGTTGTCCTATGGTGACCGCGACTAGCTGGTTCTGTCGTGCTAGAAAGAAGCGTGGGAAGAACCTTGATCGTCTATTGACGAAGAGCGCAGGCATCGCTGTGGAAGACGTCGAGATATGGACGCTGAAGTTTGTCTGGTGCAAGGTGCCTTCGCGTGGAGAGGTCTGGAATCTGCCTCCACCGGAAAACGCGAGTTCTCACATTTTTAAGATGAAAACGTGATAAATTTTAAAAAATGTTTAAATGTTTGTAAACCTGTGGAACCAAACATCTTTGGTCATCTGTCCCTAGACTTGTAAAAGTACTGAAACAAACTTATACCTTAGTGTAAAACACACACACACACACACACACACACAAGCGCGCGCTCGAGTTTTTCGTCGATATGATTCTGAGATTGAAGTGACATACACATTCACTAGTCCGATGGCGCTAAATCCGGTGGTGGCCTGTTCCACTGCAAAGGTCCACGCTACGCAAACATTTAGAAAATATTCATTCATTCATGATAATGAGATTTACTTTATGCGCAGACAAAAGGGGCAAACAGATTCATTGTCCGGGGGGGGGGGGAGCGTAGTGTCAGGAAATACCATAACATTGGCACAAACCATGTAACAATGACAACCCCCCTGTGAAACGGAAAAAGGCAAAGAGAAGAAATAAGCAAAAGAAGAATGTACAGAGCTTAGATAAAAATATAGAAACACTTTTAAACACTTTTTTAATTCTTTCTCATGATCTTCAGCTGTCACGAAACTTCAAGCGTACGAAAACGTCTTCCAGGATAAGTCCTCGAGCTACCATACCCTATATAAGTGGACATATTGGAATGATTAATTCTGTAATGGGTAAGATAATAATAATTGCTGAAAGAAAACGGGACTGTGACTTCTACTGTAGTTTCGTTGACTCTGTGCGAAAATCCAAGTGCAAGGAGTAATCGGATTCACTAATAGGCTGCAATTATCAGATCAATCTGAAAGACTGATTTCCATATGCACACTTTGGCAATACTTCGAGATGTCATCCACGTTCAAAGAATCAATAGCGAATACTACCAAAGCTAGAAACAGTATACAGAAAGTGTATAACAATTCACGTTCATTGGTGTTTGATAAGTGACCGTATTTACACTTTCGTAATGTTCCAGTTCGATGGATCCCTAAGTATTATAACAAACACTTTTATCATAGGAGAAAAACACATAAATATCATTTGAAATAATTTGAGGAAGACTTACTTTGAGATATGAGTAATATTCATTTTAAGAATCCATACATTTCTTGATTGTAATCTTACTGTTCAAAAATTGTAAAATGGTGGCTCTCAGCAATGGTAAGCTAAATCGCTTAAGTTGTATCTCTATGTGTACTCAATCCGAAGCCAGTACGATCGGTCTGTAATCTCTCTGGTTCACCACGAAGTACATAGAATAAACAAGAAAAATAAGTAACGGACACTAGCTTACTTTGCTTGGGGTGTTTTTCTCCTCTGACATTCACAAGTCAAAATTGAAACAAATTCTGTAAAAATACTTCTGTATTATACACCTACATAATCCTCTAAAAATGTTAACAATTACTCAGTAAATTAACTTTGCAATAAGGAGTTGTGGAAAGGTTATGAAATGATTAGCAATTTGTATACAGTTATGAAACATGTCTCATGGAGGCATCCTGCCGGAGGTTGGAGTCCTCCCTCGGGTTTTGGTGTGGGTGTTGTCCTTAGGTTAGTTTAAGTAGTTTTTAAGCCTACGTACTGATGACCACAGTAGTTTGGTCCTATAGATTTACTAACATTTGAACATTTTTTCCATAAACGCATGCAAGTACAAAACGGCTTTCATCGGAATATAAAATGAAAATATTAACTGCCTTCGTATCGGATACTTATTCTTCAACGTTCATAAATTGCGACTATACATATTTCACGTATCTTACTGCATGTTTGTAAAGGACTGGCTTAAACGTGCGATGGTGTTCAGCTAAGTTGTACGCACACTTAATAAAGCGAAGTGTTGCGGGCATTAGACAGAGCCACATTTGTCATGTGATAACCTTGAAGTTCCTATTACGGCAGCGGTGACAATAAAGCTCTTAAGTAACTAAATCGGAAATCGGAGGCCGAACGGGAAAAGTTCCACAACCTTGACAAAATTTTGTAATTGACACGCTGTCCCAATAACCTTGACAATAGTCTACTCCAACATGTTGTAAGAAATAGAACAAGCAAAGCACACCAATAAAAGAAGAACAACAAGTCGGATGTAGCTCGAAATGCTGCAGTTGTGACCATCTCCCTTTTAAGAAATAAAATAAGAGTCAGCAAATGTTTGGTCACCGAGTGTATCATATGAGAATTGCAATACTTGACGCTGCGTCTTTTCATAGTTACATAAAGAGCTACTTATCAGGGATACAACTATCATAGTTACAGCAGCAACGCCAAGACTAACATTAATAACATTCTGTAATGAATGGGACAATATATTTCAGAGAACTATATTATCTGTAAAACAACTTCCACTTATAATCGCAACCAGGACTGTCTATATATATATATATATATATATATATATATATATATATATATATATATATATATATATATAATTTAGTCACTTTGTTAAAGTAACGGACAGAATGAGTTGCTGATGATGCCGTGGTGTACGAGCGGGTGACGTCATTGAATGATTATAGTAGGATGCAGGATAACATGAACCAAATTTGTAGGTGGTGTGAGGAATGGCAATTAGCGCAAAATGTAGAAAAATGTATGCAGATGAGTAGGAGAAGCAATCCCGTAATCTTAGAAGACAGCATTAGTTGTGTGCTGCTTGACAGAGTCGCGTCAATGAAATACCTAGGCATAACACACATGTTTGTATAGCTTATGGGGCTTAACTACGGGGTTATCAGTCCCTAAACTTACAAACTACTTATGAACTAGCTAACACTAAGGACGGCACAAATATCCATGCCCGAAGGGGGATTCGAACCCCCGACCGTAGTGGCCGTGCAGACTAGGCATAACGTTGCACAGCTATATGAAATGGCACGAGCATGTAAGGACAGCGGTGGGCAAGGCAAATGGTCGACTCCGGTTTATTATGGAAATTTTGGGGAGGTGTGATTCGTCTTTAAAGTAGACCTCATATAAAACGTCTGTACGACCCCGTCTTGAGTATTGCTAAAGTGTTTGGGATCCCAGCAGATCGGTTTAAAGGAGGACATAGAGGCAATTCAGAGGCGGGCGGCGAAGTTTGTAACTGGTAGATTCGATCAATAAGCGGCTACTACCGAAATGCTTCGGGAACTCAACTGGGAGTCGCCGGAGGGGAGGCGACGTTCATTCCGAGAAGCATTGTTGACGAACACATACCCATGCCCCAGGGAGGACTCGAACCTCAACGGCGAGCAACCGCGCGCTCCGCAGCGAGACGCTTTAGACCGCTCGGCCACTCAACCGCGGCTTTCAAGTATCCTTTTTCCCTCGTTCTATATGGGCGTGGAACAGGAAAGCAAGTAACTAGTAATTTTATTGCGTACCCTCCACCACGAACCTTTGGGTGGATTGCGGAGTATGTATGTAGATGTAGAACGTGTTAGTGGAAATGCGGCACATAAAAGTGTAGTGTCACTTCTTAGCAGAACTTCATTGATATGATTAAATGGAATACTTTCAATTTTAACAAAGATGCTTCACAGTAAATATACAATACCTGAAAGGACACTAAAAGTTCCTCTAACAGCACATGACGTAAGTTACTTTCGTCGGACTCATGTTACGGGCTATCCAACCTAGGCGGACCTATTGTCTTCTTTACTGCCAAATGCCTTTCAGTGCTCTTATATCAGTGTGAGCGCTTTCACTTCAAGAGTCAACCGAACGAAATATTTCACGTTATCGTGGGTGAAAGATAAGCCATAAAAGTCAGTGTCGAGTTCTCAGAGTTTAATCTGGCTTGGCGACGATACAATGGCAATGACACTTAGAGGGTCACATTACGTTTCAGGTCTCTGAGTAAACTGAAATTTAGACCACACCTTCTCAACAGTGTAACATTAAAATATATTTTCCTAATCGATCATAAATATATAATTAATGTAAACTGTAAGCAATAAATACTATAAAATGCCTGTTTATGAAACGATAAAAAGTGATTACGATGAACAAAACTGTATTCGAATTCAAGACAGTAAATTACTCCGTCCTTCCATGAACCACCTTAAACATTCCACACTGAGTTTAGAATCATTCTGCATCAACTGAGTATAAGAAAATATAAAGCCTAGTACACACTCAAAGACGTGTTAGACTATTTTGGTCTCTGAGATCCTATTCAGCTGGTGTCGTAGGTTCCTTCTTACACATCTGCATCCATACTCCGCAAGCCACCTGACGGTGTGTGGCGGAGAGTACACTGAGTACCACTATCGGTTCTCCCTCCTATTCCAGTCTCGTATTGTTCGCGGAAAGAAAGATTGTCGATATGCCTCTGTGTGTGCTCTAATCTCTCTGATTTTATCCTCATTATCTCTTCGCGAGATATACGTAGGAGAGAGCAATATACTGCTTAACTTCTCGGTAAAGGTATGTTCTCGAAACTTCGACAAAAGCACCTACCGAGCTACAGAGCGTCTCTCTTGCAGAGTCTTCCACTGGAGTTATCGATCATCTCCGTAACGCTATCACGATTACTAAATTATCCCGTAACGAAGCGCGCTTCTCTCCGTTGGATGTTCTATACCTGCTCTATCAACCCCCCCTCCTCCCCTGGTATGGATCCTACACCGGTGAACAGTATTCAATCAGTGGGTGAACTCGAACTCGAACCCCCGACGGCGAACAGCCGCGCGCACAGCAGCACGGCGCCCCAATACGCACGGCTAATCCGCCGTTCCATTTCAGATCACTCCTAATGCCTACTTTTTGGATTTTTGGAATTAACTGCTTCCAGTTGCTGACATGTTATAGAGTAGCGAAATGATATAGGATCTTTCTTTCTATGTATTCGTAGCACGTTACACTTGTCTACATTGAGATTCAATTGCCATTCCCTGCACCATGCGTCAATTCGTTGCAGATCCTCCTGCATTTCTATATAATTTTCCAATTTTCCATTTATTACAACCTGTCTATATACTACAGCATCATCCGCAAAAAGCCTCAGTGAACTTCCGATGTTATCCACAAGGTCATTTATAGCAACGGTCCGACGTCACTACCCTTTATCACACCTGACATCACTCTTACTTCGGAAAACTTCTCTCTGTTGAGAATGACATGCTGCGTTCTGTTATCTAGGAACTCTTCAATCCAATTACACAATTGGTCTGATAGTCCATATGCTCTTACTTTTTTCATTAAACGGGAACGGTATCAAATGTCCTGCGGAAGTCAAGAAACACAGCATCCACCTGAGATCTCGTGTCTGTGGCCCTCTGAGTCTCGTGGGCGAATAGCGCGAGCTGGGTTTCACACGATCGTCCTTTTCGAATCCCATGCTGATACCCACAGGGTAGATTTCTAGCTCCAGAAAAGTGATTATACTCCAAAATAATACGTGTTGCAAAATTGTACAACTGTCCGACGGTCTGTATAGGCCTATAGTTCTGCACATCTGTTCGACGTCCCTTCTTGAAAACGGGTATGACCTGCGCCATTTTCCAATCTTTTGGAACGCTACGCTCTTCTAGAGACCTACGGTACATCGCTGCAAGAAGGGGGCAAGTTCCTTCGCGTAATCTGTGTAAAGTCGAACTAGTATCCCATCAGGTCCAGCGGCCTTTTCACTTTGATGGTAGGTGTAAGGATTGTATGGGAAGGAATCCGCGACAGAAGTTCAACAGGCTCATAATACTGTCTAAAAGGATTTGGAACGTCTACTTGATCTAGGAGCCTGAGGATGGCTTCAGTGCGAGGCCGATACTCGGTGCAAAAGAAATTATTTATAAAAAATTACAGCTGATGGTTCCATTTAATTTAACATATCTTGACGAGCTGCACTCCACGCTCGATATTATTTGTGGATCCAATATTTCGCAACACAGGTCGCATTACTGGTGTGAAGACGTTCGGAACTCAAGATATTACTAAACAGACACGTTCTCTGACATTAGTAACAATACCGACATATATATATATATATATATATATATATATATATATATATATATATATATATGAATTGCTGTTCGTTAGTCTCGCTAAAACTCGAGAACGGCTGAACCGATTTGACTGATTTTAGTCTTGAAATTTTCGTGGAAGTCCATGGAAGGTTTAAACGGTGATAAAATATGGAAAAGTTCTCCGGGAAAGAGGGTAGCCAAGAGGGGGCAAGCCTGAGTCCATCTTCTCTGTTCATATTATTAGGATGTTTTACAATTTCGATGGCTTCCCTTATCTTGCGTTTAACTATCCCTGGTTGCTTGGCGAGTATAGTAACAATCAGCTCACATCAGTATACACAAAGTTTGGAATAGTTAGCCAGAAAATGGGAAAATTTGTGGAAAACTGAAAGAGCTCTTTTCTTTGGGATGTCAATAACATTCGTACGATTGCTATAAAATTTTGCACATTTGACGTTCACAGCAAGAATACATACATATTAGCAATTGCGAAGCATTGCTGGGTAGACTAGATTACTAGATGACCCTGTGAACTTCGTATCAGTTACCTCTTACTACAAACCATATTAATTTAAATTATATGTATTTTAGACTCAGTAGCTTTATAAAGGCATCATCAGCTAGTCTAAGTATCGGCTCGATTGTGGGCGGAAAGAGTGGGCACACCACGCACACATGTCCAGGATAATGTTCATGTCACATTCGTGGAAGTTCAGGGAAGGCTTAAACGGTGATAAAATTTGGAAAAATTGCGAGGAAAATTAAGATTTAAAATATGTAAAATAATGACAGGTACTTCTGTTGTTCTGCCGTTCTACCCACTTTTTACAAAAGGGACAATGCATTTTTAAAAGTTAATTATAACTTCTGAAAAATAGAAGTCAAAGAGTAAATAGCTTTTCCAGAGAGTAATTACTGTTCGATATTTCGCTTTATATATTTCAAATAAAAAACACTTTCTAAAGAATGTTATCCGGTACTTCAGCGCTCAACCTACCTCCGCACCAGATTTCGTCAGAATAGATTCAGTGGTTTATGTAATGATAATTATACAGCCAAATCGGTTCAGCCGTTGTCCAGTTTTAGCGAGACAAACGAACAGTAATTCATTTTTATCTTTTACAGTTCATATACGGGTTCAGATCGTGTAAATCGAACTTTACTCTTTCAAAATATATTTCGTTCAAACGTTTGTTAAGCTTATGGGACTTAACTACGGGGTCATCAGTCCCTAAACTTACAAACTACTTATGAACTACTTACGAACTAGGACGGCACAAATATCCATGCCCGAGGGGGGATTCGAACCCCCGACCGTAGTGGCCGTGCAGACCGTGACTGGAGCGCCTCAGTCCCCTCGGCCACCGCGGCCGGCAAAATATATTTCGGAACGCACCCAACACAACAACCAAGTCATTATTTTACATGTTTTAAATCTAAATTTTCCTCTCAATTCTTCCATATTTTATCACCGTTTAAACCTTTCCTGAACTTCCACGAATGTGACACGAACATTATCCTGGACATGTGTGCGTGATTTGCCCACTCTTTCCGCCCACTATCGAGCCACTATTAGACTATCTGATGACGTCTTTATAAAATTACTGGGTTTAAAATACATATTATTTAAATTAATATTGTTTATATTAAGAGGTTTGTGATACGAGGTAATCTAGTTTTTGTAATAAATGTGACCGCATCTGCAGCGATGGCTGGGAGTCAAATCCACTTCCGCGGAGCATCTTCTAGGGGGCAGGTGGCAACCCGCAGAGCACGGCTCCTCTGCCAGTACTGCGGGACAGTTTCTACGCGCCGCTCTGGACGTGCGTGCAGGCATACAAATAAAAATGTCACGTTCTCACGCAAAACATGAGCTGCTCGCGGACATTATGGAATGGTGTCAAGCCAGTGACGCACTAACTGATCGCGTCACAGCCGCGGATCGAGGACAACGGCTCCTCCACTCGCCAATAGGAACGCAGTGGTTCCTTCCCGCAGACCACGTCAGCAGGCGTGCCTCACTTTGTAATGCCGCTGGACTTACTCATCTGGAAGCAACGAGTGACGACTCCTTCCACCTTGATTATACCAATAAACGAAATGTAGTAACGCTTTCAAGCTCTACCAGTAACCGTATATAAATAATAATAATAATAATTTCTTGTGGCACATCGGCCTGGTGCAAGTCTTTCAATTGGACGCCACTTCGGCGACTTGCGTGTCCCTAGCCTACCCCAGTTATCCAACCGGGGAAAGGGGGCCTACAGCTTAACGTGGAATCCGAAACACGTGTCGTTTCTGGCTACTCCTCACATCGTTGAGAGGTGAAGGAGGGGTTAAAGCACGGACTGAAAAATATCCGAGGTCCGACCGGGTTTCGAACCCGTGACCCTTCGTTTTCGGGTCGAGCACCCCAAGACCACCGGGCCTGACCGTATATAAATGTAAAATTTCTAGTCAGGTCCTGGTATGCAAACAACTGTTTTCTATGAAAACCCAAACATGTTTGAGTACGTTTCAAATGTTTCAAATGTTTGAAGAGTCTAACTTAACTGCGGGGTTATCAGTCCCTAAACTTACAAACTACTCATGAACTGCCGCGGTGGAGTAGCCGAGCGGACTAAAGCGTCTCGCTGCGGAGCGCGCGGTTGCTCGCCGTGGAGGTTCGAGTCCTCCCTGGGGCATGGGTGTGTGTGTTTGTCCTTAGGTTAGTTTACCTTAGGTTAAGTAGTTTGTAAGCTACGGATTGATGACCACGCAGTTTGGTCCGATAGATTTACAAACATTTGAACATTTGAACTCATGAACTAACTGAGACTAAGGACGGCACAAATATCCATGCCCGAGGGGGGATTCGAACCCCCGACCGTAGTGGCCGTGCAGACCGTGACTGGAGCGCCTCAGTCCCCGCGGCCACCGCGGCCGGCTGAGTACGTTTGTACCATCACTACAAGGTACTCTTTATTCAGTTCTACAAAATGTAAACGATTTTAAATAATAATTAATGGGACGAATTATGCCAATTGCAGTCGCTACCTTAATTTTATCTACATTTCTGGGTCAGGTACAACTCATTTAACGAAACTGTATATACGTAAATGCAATTAAATTCTGTTGGTGTGGGAAAGTTTACACAGTTCAAATTTGAATACGAGTTACTATAAACACAAACACTGTTTTTTTGTAAGTGTCCTTCCAACTGAGACACCATTGCGCACCTCTTGAACCGGCTCGCAGCTTTAGTTCCGCCAGTAACTACTCGAGGAGAGGTACCGTCGGAGCTAAATATGGAAAGACCAGCCGTCAGGCGTCTACAAGTGGACCTGTTGTTACAGCGTTTGCCCGAGAAAGGCAAAGGCCCTGGGTTCGAACTCTGGTCTGCAACACAGTTTTTATGCGCCAGGAAGTCTCACTATGTTTATTGTATTACTTGCGACTGAAGTTTCGCAAATACATTTGTTGTGTTTGCAGTGTTGCCAAACAAAACAGTTTAACTCCGCTAGGAGAAATCCAAAATTCCGCTATATTCCGCTACGGTATCGAATATAATTTACAATACCGCCTACACAAGTTACTGACGAATTTAAACAGTAAACAAGTGTATTTTATACATTTATAGCTGGGCCATTTTATGATCAGTGACACCAACGATGACAGTGATAAAGATCGTGCATAATTCACAAGGCCGCTGGTAATATAATGTTCAAATGTTTGTAAATCTATCGGACCAAACTGCGTGGTCATCAGTCCGTAGCTTACAAACTACTTAAACTAAGGTAAACTAACCTATGGACAACAAATACACCCATGCCCCAGAGAGGACTCGAACCTCCAACGGCGAGCAATCGCGCGCTCCGCAACGAGGCGCCTTAGACCGCTCGGCCACTCCACCGCGGCGTTAATATAATAATTGTAGTTTCATGCAACAGCAAATTTTCTCTTTCTACGGGATTTGAACTTGCGAAGGTATAGGATACTCATTCGCAAGAATGATTTTGTTAGCTTTGAGTGTGAAATGTTTCAATGTACCTTAAAATTTCTTAATTTAATTGTTTTCACAATTTTTTCCTTCATCTCTTACAAACTCACCTCTTTATTTCCTTTTCTTCTTTGGTGTTGAACAGCCAGTGTGTCTCATTCTTTTGTAGCTTTATTCATTTAACGTTACTGTATCCAAATCACAGAAATTCGATAACATGATTTGATGTAATGAATTGTTGTCATCATCACGTCTAGTCAGTTGGCTCTGTACTTCAGTATATGTGATATCTTAAACGTTATCGTCGCAGATCATTCATATCCGAAAGAATATGGAAGCGTGCCTATGAACCATTGTGCAAAATGCACGGTCCATGGTGCTAAAACTGTGTTAGTCTCTAAATTATTAACGTTATAGATTAACGTAATAATGAATTGCCGCACGGGAACGGCCGTGCGCTCTGAGGCGCCTTGATGTGGATTGAGCGCCTGCTCCCCGTCGGAGATTTGAGTTCTCCCTCGGGCATGGGTGTGTGTATTGTCCTTAGCATAAGTTAGTGTAAGTACATCGTAAGTGTAGGGACTGATCAGCACTGCAGTTTTGTCCCATAGCCTTAAAAACATTTGAACATTTTTGAACGATGAATTAAATATTTTTTTCTTCTTTGAATATACATTTACGGAATACTGCCAAACGAAGTTTAATTCCGATACATTCTTAACAAATTTAGGATCCCGCCGCTACGCCGAGAAGGTAGAAAAATAAAGTAAAATAAAATCCGCTACGGTAGGCAACAATGTATGTTTTTTTGTGCATTTCAGAAGCAGATGAGAATGCACTTGAGAACGGACATTTCGAAATTGTGAGTAATCGCAAAATATATTCGTAAAATATTTTCTCACATCATCATCATTATTATTATTATAATCTGACTGGTTGAATGGCCATTCAAACTCACAGTAATATGAATTAATTGGAGACAAGTTACCATTTTACGGCAACGTACAGACGCTCGTACATAACCCAACAACGAAGAAAAAAGTGAAGCTAAAAACTACAACAGGCCCCATTTTTTATAATAATTAGTACTTAGTAATATAAGTAGACACTTTACAGGGGTGACCGCCGGCGGTAGTGGTCGAGCGGTCTGCGGCGCGCCAGTCACGATCTGCACGGCCGCTACGGTCGGGGGTTCGAATCCCCCCTCGCGCATGGACATTTGTGTCGTCTTTAGTATAAGGTAGTTCATAAGTAGTTTGTAAATTTAGGGACTGATGACCCCGCAGTTAAGTCCCTTAAGCTTAACAAACATTTGAACATTTTTTTGGACAGGGAAGACTGAAGTGTACTCACTAACTAACGATGACACAAATGTGAAATTTTTTTGGGGTTACCTAAAGAGAAGTTACTTGCCTAACAGAAGAACCTAAAATACAGTAATTTAACGCGCAGTTGACGACGACTTGCACAAGCTCATATTGGGATAACTAGGAGGAAAAACTGCAGTGTTGTTTCCAGATTAACCACACACGCATTTGCTTTAAGCTCTTCAGGAACATTATGAAAGTGTAAATCATTAATCGGATAAGGATAAGAACCACCGTCCTCCTGAATGCAGGACCTCCTTCTTTCGACAATAGAGAGTGCCATTTATCTAATCCCATCTTATCATTCACCTACTAAAACATTTTTCTGTCTGCTTCTTATTGCCATCCCTTTTTTGGAATGCTAAAGTGTTTCCGGGTGGCAAAAGAATTCTTCCAATTGACCGCATTGTAAAGGTTAAAAACATTTGATGGCAAACATTATGAAAATCTTTTATACCAGTTGAAAAAATAGTGAGGAGAAGACGAAAATCCAAAAGATACTAAGATAACTATTGTAGGATTTTGTACCTATCCAGTGAATTACTTCAACAGTAATAAAAGTGGGGGATATGATTTAGGTACTGTTAGAACTTCCAGTCTTCTTCCACTTTTCCTCCCTAGCGTCTATCCGGTTTTTAGTGATTTGGCAAATTAGGATTTCTTCTTTAACATTATGTCCCGAAAAACTTTCTGACGTCACAGTTGGAAGAAAGAGAAATCGTGTGCACCATCTGTCTGTGAACCGTGGAAGTTTGTTCTATATGTTATCACACGCCGGCCGCGGTGGCCGAGGGGACTACGGCGCGCCAGTCACGGTCTGCACGGCCACTCGGTCGGGGGTTCGAATCCCCCCTCGGGCATGGATATTTGTGCCGTCCTTAGTATTAGCTAGTTCATAAGTAGTTTGTAAGTTTAGGGACTGATGACCCCGTAGTTAAGTCCCATAAGCTATACAAACATTTGAACGTTTTTGTTATCACACTTAGATTGTTGTTTATTGCATATCATATACTCTGACGCGGAATTTTTGTATTAGACCAGCATTTACGAGATCTGGCGTGGGAAACCGTCTAAAAATCTGCTTCAGGCTGGGTGGCTGGTGTATCAGTACCCTCTCTGGCGTTACACTAAACGAGCAAGTGCCGTTACCACATCCATGCTCTCCTAGAGGGTTGCACCTCTTGCAATCTCAAGGGTCTGCCGAAGAGCTTAACGCGGCTTGCGAACCTCTCAAATCACACTCCATGTAAGAAATTCTGTTCACTGATCGATTAGGCAAGTACTCTGAAATTAAGACATATACATGATTTTCTCCGAATAAAAGAAGCTTTTCATCACTAGTCTCGTCTTATGAAATGAAATGTTTGTAAAACTATGTGGCCAAAAAGCTGTGGCCCTCAATCCTAGACTTACAAACTACTTACACTAACGTATGCTAAGGACAAGACTAACACCCATGCCCGAGGGAGGTCTCGAACCTCCGATGCCGGCCGCGGTGGCCGAGGGGACTGAGGCGCTCCAGTCACGGTCTGCACAGCCACTACGGGCGGGGGTTCGAATCCCCCCTCGGGCATGGATATTTGTGCCGTCCTAGTTCGTAAGTAGTTCATAAGTAGTTTGTAAGTTTAGGGACTGATGACCCCGTAGTTAAGTCCCAAGGACTATACAAACAAACAAAAACCTCCGATGGGGAGCAGCCGCGGACTCCGCAGCAAGGCGCCTTAGAGCGCTCGTCTTATGAACAAAGAAATAAATATACCAAATACAACAATAAATAGTACTGACATAAAAGTTTTCTGGGTGTTGTACCGTGTCATAATGTAAGAAGGCTATTACTTAAATAACCGACGTTTCGGCCAACCTTGCAGTGCCCTTCATCTGGGTATACCGATGTGAGCTGGTTGTTACTATACTTCATATTTACTTTCAATCAGACATTACGTCATAATTTTTAAAAATCAACGATGTTATTGGTGGATTTTTGGCGGAAGAATGGAAACTTTATTATGATAGGATGCTGAGGTGGAGGGAGTCGGGGTAGCCATTGCCTATTGCTTCTTGCATAGTGAGACATGATTGGTGGTCATCGGCGAATGAGGTGAGGGCTTCCGTTTTTCTCCTGCTGGCCGTGGGCCGTGCGGCGGCAGTTGTTTACTAGTGACGCTCGCGTGTTGTGTTGTCAGTGCGGCCTATTTCGCTGTGATGGCTGGTAGCCAAGAGGGAGCAAGCCTGAGTCCATCTTCTCTGTTCATGAATTTTCGGATGTTTGTAGAACTTATGGGACTTAACTACGGGGTCATTAGTCCCTAAACTTACAAACTACTTATGTACTAACTAATACTAAGGACGGCACAAATATCCATGCCCGAGGGGCGATTCGAACCCCCGACCGTAGTGGCCGTGCAGACCGTGACTGGCGCGCCGCAGACCGCTAGGCCACCTGGGCCGGCCTCTGTTCATGTTATTAGGATGTTTTACAATTTCGATGGCTTCCCGTATCTTGCATTCAACTATCCCTGGTTGCTTGGCGAGTGATTAGTACTGTAACATTCACACAGATGAACTGTGAACTACAGTTACCTTACTGTCCTTCGAAGTAGTTACCTCCCATAATTATGCCCCGCTGAGCTTTACGATGCATGTACTGGAAACTTCGCACGCAGTCTTCCTCTGGGATGGTGTTTAAAAGCCTCGTCACGTTTCGTCAGGAATATCGTGAAATCTCTTTCCTTTCAAAGCGAGTTCGACTTGACGGAATAAGAAGTAGCCTGGAGGATTCAGATCCGGCGAGTATGGTGGCACCCCCTTTTTTGGCAGGAACTGTTTGACGATATGGCTGTGTGTGGGCGAGCGTTGTCGTGCAGCTTGAACATCCACCAAACTCGCCGGATCTGAATCCTCCAGACTACTTCCTTTTCCCTCGACTCTACCTCGCTTTGAAAGGAAAGAGATTTGACGATATTCTTTTCATCCAGCGAAACTTGACGAAGCTTTTGAACACGACCTCAAAGGAAGACTTCGTGCGAAGTTTCCAGGACAAGTATCGCAGAACTCAGCGGTTCATAGTTATGGGATGTGACTATTTCGAAGGACAGTAAAGTCAATGTAGTCCGTGAATATCGAAGGGTATTTTACTTGTTGACTTCAACAACATTCACAGTTCTGGTCCGATCTTGATGAAATTTTGCACACTTCAAAACAAGAGGAAGGTCTAAATAAAATTTCGTGTGTCGCATGGCAGAGGGTACTTTATTTACAGACTTCGTCAATATTATGATCAGTGTCCCTGTGGAGGTGGGTGCTAGCAAAATGTATTCGCATTTGGAGGAGAAAGTTTCTGAAAGAAATTTCGTAAATAGATTCTGCAGCAAGAAACATTGCCAATCTTTTAATGATTTTCACCCCAACACATGTATCATTTTCGTCACACTCTCTCCCCTGTATAGCGATAACACAAGCCGAGCTGCCCTTCCCTTAACTTTCTCTATGTTCTCCATCAGCTCCACCTGTCCCACAATACGCAGCAAAACTCCTAAATAGGACGGACAAGTGTAGTGGAGGCAGTTTCTCCTTTAGGACTTTTGCATCTTGCAAGTGTTTTGCCATTAAAACAAAGCCTTCGATTCGCTTACTCCGCGATATTTTCTACGTGTTCTTTCTATTTTATGTTATTCGTAATTGTCATTCCTAGGTATTTAGTTGAATTTAAAGCCTTTGCGTTTGACTAATGTACCCTGTAAATGGAGTATAAGGGATTTCTTATAGTGCTTATATACATCAGTTCATACATTTCATTATTTACGGTCAACTGCCAATTTTAGCAAATGTTCAAATGTTTGTTTGTTAAGCTTAAGGGACTTAACTACGGGGTCATCAGTCCCTAAACTTACAAACTACTTACGAACTAGGTAATACTAAAGACGGCACAAATATCCATGCCCGAGGGGGGATTCGAAACCCCGACCGTAGTGGCCGTGTAGACCGTGACTAGAGCGCCTCAGTCCCCTCGGCCACCGCAGCCGGCCCAATTTTAGCACCATGCAGATATCTTCAGTTCATTTTATTCCGATCTTGATGAATTTTCTACACTTGACCCTCATCAAGCTACCGTATGGTGAATGGCAGAAGGTACATTGCAACAAATTGTACAGCGTTTCACAAGGAACGTTGATAACGTGTGATTTTTCATAGAGATGCGGAAGAGAATATGACACAGGAATTTCATCCTGCCACCCCTTAAAAGTAACCATGCCAATTTCTTAGTCAACCACGCCGACTTTGCGCAAGCTAATAAAGGTGCGAAAAGGATGCGTATTGAACCGAGACAGGACGCTGAGATGGACAGCGGGCGGGGTGAAGAGAAAAGGGGGGGGGGGGAGGATGAGATTAACAGAGCGAGGGCAGGGGAGGAAATGGACAAGGGTAGAGGAGGGGGCAGGAGACAGAAGAGTGAGCAATCAATAAATACCCGGCTAACGACGAGTTTTCAGTTAGTGTGGATACAAAGGCATGGTGGAACGAATCTGAGAGTGAATGTTTTCGGTGTTATGTGGAGAAAAGCCGTGACGAGGCGGACGCCGGGTGTCGGCGCCTTGACCTTTGTGCGGCAGATGCGTGTCACATCCAGACGGGCGCGCCCTATCACTGACCGCTCCCATTCCGCGCCTGCATTGCACAAGCCTGGCCGACCGCTTCTCTTCCATTATGTAACATCGCGCTCTCCGCAACGCCGACGAGGAGCTGCCTTTCACTGCCAAACGCCTAGAACCGCTCGGGCTGCCTTTGGGGAAACTGTGTGTGTGCAAATCCTTAGGCTAGTCGTACGAAAACTGTAAAAAGTCAGAGAAGTCCACTTTCTGTTTATTTGGCGAATGACGGACAAAGATTTGCAGGTTCTCATTCATTTCTAAGAGAACGACTTACAGACCCGTAGTCAACACGGACTCAGAAAATATCATTCTTCTGAAGCGTACCGAGCGAGGTGGCGCAGTGGTAACGCACTGGACTCGTATTCGGGAGGGCGGTGGTTCAAATCCACCCCCGGCCATCCAGATTTAGTTTTTCCGTGATTTCCCTAAATCACTCCAGGCAAATTCCTGGATGGTTATTTTCAAAGGGCACGGCCGATTCAGTCTGCCTCGGGCAGTGTAACGGCGCGGAAGGTACTGTTTACCTCCTCGCCGTAGCGCGTGTTCCGCGGTTGTTTACCTTCGCAGCGCTTGTCGCTTGTATTACGATCAACACTAGAATGGCCAACTCGTACCGCAAAACCACACTGAAGTTCACCTTCTCGAACGAATATGTACGACCAAAAGCACTGGAAATCGAACAATTCCTACGTGAGGAAGTGAAGATCCCCTGTGAGGACTTGATTGGAATACACTTCTCGATCGTTAGCAGTGTAGTGTACGTCAAATTGACATCCGATGCAGCCTGCGACAGAATACTTGCACGGACAAAAGATGGCCTTAAATTCCGGCATTCGGACGGACACATCGGCCCAGTGGCAGTGGAACATGTCGGCCTAGGTTTACGTACGGTCCGAGTTTTCGAACTTCCGTTCGAAATGCCAGCAGAAGAAGTGATGGCGGCGCTCCGCCCTTACGGAACAGTACACGGACACGTAGCAGAGAAATGGATACACTTCAGTACGTATCCAGTCCTGAACGGCGTGCGGCAAGTGAGCATAGAGCTAAAGAAACACGTCCCGTCCTACCTCTACATCGGCGGCTGCCGGGCCATTGTTATATATGACGGGCAGCCGAAGACCTGTTCCGGATGCGGTAAAGAGGGACACGTGAGAAACGAATGTCCCCAACGCAGGATTCCACAACTTCGGAGCGATGATGTCACACTTCCGCAGCCCATAACAACCCTGCCACTAACCTATGCAGCGGCAATGAGACCGGAAGAACTTCAGACGCCAGTTCAAGATCTGGCTCCAGAACTCCCACAAGACCTTTCACAACCTGCAACGACTGGACGAGATGAGGCCGGCGAGTACCAACGACAACCGATCCCTCGCTCGGAGGTTCCGACACGGGACGAAGATGTCGACAAACGAGACACTGGCATGGAAATTGACGCCATGGTCGTGCCCACAGCCGCTTTCGTCCCTGAACGTCGCAACTCCATTCCGTCATCTGATTCAGAACTACATCCTCGTAAACAGAAGTCGCCACAACGACGCAAGAAGAGGAGGAAAACATCGACAACAGAGTCGGAATCACGACTACAGGACGAATCTGTCCCGCTCGCACCAGAGGATTCCCAGGACGATGTCTCCAGCGCAGCTGACAGTGCCCACCACGTGCAGGACGATTTACCGAGTGCCTCTGGAACACAACAGCGTTCTGAAGACCCGGATGCCGATGCTTCTCGAGAAACCAAAAAGGATACCGGGATGAGAGCAGCTACTCGCGTATCGACTATGACTGGAACTGCCCCCGTTTCCTGGGGAGACGAAGTACCACCAGATGAAGAAATGCCACAGGATGGCCCGGAAAACCGGGCATGAGTAATAAGCAGGAAACACGCAGCGCCCAACGACTTCCGTTCCTACGCACATGAACGTGCGGGACAACGTACAAGCATACAGGATCGCCACAATTAATTTGAATACCATTGGCTCCCATCCAAAACTTCAATTGTTACGTGACACACTACGAGCTGCGGACATTGACATTGCGCTGTTCCAAGAGCTACGGACAGACACCTGGCCCGATTTATATGGTTATACCGCATATGTAACCCCAACTACCAACGGAGAGGCGGGAGCTGCGATCGTCGTTCGAGATGGCATGGCAGTCGAAGACATCACTTACCTGCCGTCATCACGAGGGCTGGGACTAACAGTACACTGAATCAGGCTGGTCAATATCTACGCGCCCTCCGGTACAGGAAAACGACGTGAACGATCCCAGTTTTACTCTGAAGCGATTACACCGCTTTTTCTGGGACGTTATGAGAACATCATTGTTGGCGGAGATTTCAACTGTGTTCTGTCGAAGAAGGACCAATATCCTAATTTTACCACCTGTCCCGAACTCCGACACTTGGTGCAAAGACTCAGTCTCGCAGATACCTGGGAAGTGGTGCACGGACAACGTCCGGGATTTACGCATGTCACGAGTCACTCAGGCAGTCGATTGGATCGCATCTACGTGTCTTCTCCGCTCACTTCGGACGTCTTAAACGCCGAAAGATGGCCTGCAGCCTTCTCAGACCATAGTGTTTTCGTGTGCACGATAAACCTTCGACGTCAAACAATATGGCGCAGTCGGGGCCAATGGAAACTAAACATCGCCTATTTAAAGGAACCGGAATGTCGAGACAGGGTGAAGGATACGTGGGAATCCTGCGAAAGACGCCTCACACAATACTCGTCCACTCTTCTGTGGTGGGTACACTGTGTAAAGCCTGCCTTACGCCGCACTCTGCTCCGGTATGGCAAGGAACGTATGCAGTGGCACCGACATACGACAGAATTTTATTACATGATCCTGCGGGACCTTATGGAACATCCGCCGTCGCCAGAACGTCATGTCGAAGCCCAACGTGTCAAGGCAAAGATTTTGGCCCTCACTCGGCGCCAATTGGAGGGTGTCGTGGTTCGAGCGCGCTGTCACGACAACATCAATGGCGAAACACCCTCCATGCATCACGTTGTCACAAACCTCAGACGCCGTCGACAAGCGCTGATTTCCTCTTTAGATTTACCTGACGGTCGCCGACTGAACTCACAGGCGGACATTGCAAAGGCCTTCGCAGCTCATTACCGCCACTTCTATCGCGAAGAAGAGCCTAACGCTGTGGCATTGAGAGAGGTCCCACGGACGATCCATCGTACCCTTGATGTTCAGGTGGCGGAATCTCTTTTAGACAACATTTCTACTGAAGATGTCACTGATGCACTCGCCAAGGGAGCTCTTAACCGATCGCCAGGACCAGACGGACTGCCTTTAGAATTCTATAGAACCTTTCAAGACTTGATGCTCCCACGATGGAGAGAGATGTATCAGGAGATACTGTCCAATACAACCTCACCACCGCCAGAATTTCTGGAAGGCATCATTATTCCGATACCAAAACCCGCCGGAGGCAGACGACCTGATAGCTATCGGCCGATAACGTTAATCAACTCCGATTTCAAAATTTTTTCACGGATACTCGCGATGCGACTCAGGCGAGTCCTGTATCAAGTCCTTTCACCCGCACAGACGTCCTTGGGTGGAGACACCAACATACAAACAACACTATCTGACTACAGAGACATCATCGCCACGGCAACAGTCTGTCGACTGCAGGGAGCCATGATTTCTATCGACTTCGACCACGCCTACGATCGCGTGAGCCACAATTTCCTCGCAAAGGTCATGGAACGGATGGCTTTTCCTCCCGCCTTTGTCCTCGTAATTATGCGCCTCCTTCGTGGAGCTTCTTCGACGGTGATGGTCAATGGACGAACGTCAGAACCAGTACCAATCGCACGATCAGTACGACAGGGTTGTCCTCTGTCAACGATCCTGTATGCCATCGCATTAGAACCCCTTCTCTGTGGCTTGCAAAGTCTGTTATCAGGGATCACCCTGCGGGGACATACATTCAATTGCCGCGCCTACGCAGACGATCTCGTCTTCATCGTACGTACCAAAGAGGAGGTACAGGAGGCGACGCGATTGATCGAGAAATATGGCAGCGGAGCGGGTAGCCATATGAATATAGCCAAATCCTGCGCGATGAACATTGAACAGGGACTCCCAGATGGAAGCGTAGCCCCATTCAGAACTACAGAGACTCTCCGCTGCCTGGGAATAATTTTCACTCCAGACATCCGTCGTACCACAGCCATGAACTTTCGGCGACTACTTCAGAACATCAGGACTGGAGTTCGAAGTCAGTTGTTGCGAGCGATGGACATGATACAGAAGGTGAAATTCATAAACATCTATATGGCATCCCGTATAACACACATTGCACAAATTTTACCAATTCCTAGAGCGATGGCACGACAGATCCAAGCAGCCTTTGGTTACTTTGTCAGTAACGGTCACATCTTCAAGGTCAAGTACGACACCCTCACACTCCCTAAGCGGAGAGGGGGTCTAGCCTTGGTCAACGTCCTGGCACGCGCGACGGCGCTTTATATGCGTACAATCGTTAAGCTCTGGAATCACAGACCCCACAGTATTACGGGTCTGTTGGTCGACGAACTTGCACCTACTTCACGCCACCCGCCGATCTTCCTTTCCCACATAGTACCAGCGCTCTCATACATCAAATTCTTTTTGCTTGAATATAGTTATATTCATTACGACTTTCCTCGTACCAGAGCTCCCGCTACGCGCGATATTTATCAACTGTTAATGAGAACACATCCACGGAACGCCGTCGAAGGCCGCCAACCAGAGGTTACGTGGACGACGGTATGGCGCTCAGTGCACCAACCATACTTCACCGCAGAAACGAGCAGCATTTGGTATACCTTTGTCAATGGTAAATATCCGACGCGTCACAGACTCCACGCCATCTCCCTGGTGGACTCCCCGCTCTGCCTGAGGTGCAACGAAGACGACACCGACGAACACCGTCTGCTCTGCTGCGAGGCGGCGGCCGTATGGCACCTAGTCCAACAGATATTAGCCCTTTATCTCCGAGTACCAACAAACATGATTACCACGAAGATGATACTCCATCCGGATGCGACTTATTTCCCATCATCGAAGATGCATGCAGTCACTTGGATAAAGGGCATGGCCACCCATTATCTTTTGCGAGAAGGACCCAAGGACGTGATAGATTTCTGGACGTTCTTACTAACACGACACGACATTATGAGACGGCACGCAAAGTACCGATCTGTCTTTGCTAACTACTTAGGAAGCATTTTTACCAATCCGCCCCACAGTTGGAAGCTTCCTGGAGATAGGAGCTGAAAGGTGCGGAGCCCAGTCTCCTACATGGATCTAGAAGTTATTTAACATATTCCTATTGTTAACCAAGTAGTTTTTCTATTACTCTCGACACGACGTATAAAGCAACACGATCAAATCGATGAAACGAACGCAGAACAGGACCAATCACCACACCTTGCCAAATACTTACGCAACACATCAAGGTGCCCCCCGTAACTGGGTCGATACGGGTAAGAGAAGACAATTAAAACGAACACTAATTCTGACCGACATCGAACATGGAGGAAGAATTATTTACGCGAAGACATACCCGGGTCCCCGTTGCGGAGAGTCGGACCCGAAGAATGTTTATTTCCGATATCTGAAGAGGACATCACTCTTCTGTCATCCTTCCAGAAGCATATATTAAGTTCGATTTATTATATTTCGTATTATTTTTTAAATTATATTTTATTTAAATGTTCCAAAGAAAATACAATATGTTGGCCATGTGAATCCAATGACCTGAAGGAAGGCAAAACAAAGAAATGAAATTAATTCCCCACCTACAAAAAAAAAAAAAAAAAAAAAAAAAAAAAAAAAAAAAAAAGGTGACTGAGGAAATTTTTAATAAAAATAAAAAAAAGGGCCACTTCTAAAAAAAAAAAAAAAAATACAAAAAACAAAAAAAAACAAAAAAAAATCCACCCCCGGCCATCCAGATTTAGTTTTTCCGTGATTTCCCTAAATCACTCCAGGCAAATTCCTGGATGGTTATTTTCAAAGGGCACGGCCGATTTCCTTTCCCATTCTTACCCAAAGCTACGAGCGTTAGCTCCGTCTCTAATGACCAATCTGTCGACGGGACGTTAAACCCTAAGCTTCCTTCTTCTTCTTCTTTCGAAGCACAGGTAGCTCACTTGAAGTGATGAGTGCTGTCGACAATGGATCTCAAACCGATTCCATATTTTTAGATTGTCGGCTTCTAATCACATTGCGTGCTTATGGAATATCGTCTCAGTTGTGCGATTGTCAAATCAGTCAAATTTACAGGCCGTAAATTCAACTAAATACTTAGGAATAACAATTACGAACAACTTACATTGGAAAGTACACACAGAAAATATTGTAAGGAAGGAAGGCGAACTAAACGCTACATTTCACTGGCAGAACACTTAAAATATGCAACAGTTCTACTAAGGAAACAGCCTACACAACACTCGTGCGGACAATTTTGGAGTACTGATGCCCATTGTGAGATCCTCACCTAGTGGGATTGACGGACGATTTAGAGAAAGTTCAGAGAAGAGCAGTTCGTTTTGTATTATCGCGATATAGGGGTGAGGGTGTCACGGAAATGATGCACGCCGCGGCGGAGTGGCCGAGCGCATTGACGCGCTATGCAGCGTTGCGCGAGGCCGTTCTCCGTTGGGGGTTCGAATCCCCCCTCGGGCATGGATGTTTGTGCTGTCTTTAGTATAAAAATCATAAGTAGTTTGTAAGTTTAGGGCCTGATGACCACGCAGTTAAGTTCAAAATGTTCAAATGTTTGTAAATCTATCGGACCAAACTGCGTGGTCATCAGTCCGTAGCTTACAAACTACTTAAACTAAGGTAAACTAACCTAAGGACAACACACACACCCATGCCCCAGGGAGGACTCGAACCTCCGACGGCGAGCAACAGTGGCGAGGCGCCTTAGACCGCTCGGCTACTCGACCGCGGCACGCAGTTAAGTCCCTTAAGCTTCACAAACATTTGAACATTTGAAATGATGCACGAATTTGAGTGGAAATCATTAAAAGAAAGGCGTTATTCGTTGCGGCGAAATTAATTTCAGAAATTTTTTTCACCAACTTTCTCTTTTAAATTCGAACATATTTTGCTAGCACTCACCTACATAGGGTGACATGACTATCGCAATAAAATAAGAGAAATCAGATCGAAAACGGAAAGATTTAGATGCTGCTTTTCCCGCGCGCTATTAGAGAAAGGAACGGTAGGGAAATATGAAAGCGGTTGGAAGAAACCTGTGCCATGCCTTCAGTGTGACTTGCAGAGTATTTATGTAGATATACATAGATGTATTCGTGATTTCCTGTCAGGAAGGACATAGTTTGTAGTAATTCACGGAAAACCATCGAGCACACAACAGAAGTGATATCTGGCGATCTCCAGGGAAGTGTTATAGGGCCTTTACTGTCCATTGTATTTATAAACGGTGTAGGAGACAATCTGAGCAGCTCCATTAGACAGTTCGCGGATGATACTGCCGTTTATTTAGTAAATTCAGGAGAAGATCAAAAGTAACTACAAAACGCTGTAGATGAACTGAAGATATCTGCATAGTGCTAAAATTGGCAGTTGATCGTAAATAATGAAAAGTGTGAACTGATCTATATAAGCATTATAAGAAATCCGTTATACTCCATTTACAGGGTAAATTAGTCAAACGCAAAGGCTGTAAATTCAACGAAATACCTAGGAATGACAATTACGAATACCTTAAAATAGAAATAACACGTAGAAAATATCGCGGAGTAAGCGAATCGAAGGCTTTGCTTTAATGGCAAAACACTTGCAAGATGCAAAAGTTCTAATGAAGAAACTTCCTTCACTACACTTGTCCCTCCTATTTTGGAGTATTGCTGCGTATTGTGGGATCCTCAACAGGAGGAACTGATGGAGAACATAGAGAAAGTTAAAGGAAGGGCAGCTCGGTTTGTGTTATCGCTATACAGGGGAAAGTGTGTGACGGAAATGATACATGTGTTGGGGTGAAAATCATTAAAAGATTTGCGATATTTCTTGCTGCGGGATCTATTTACAAAATTTCTTTCAGAAACTTTCTCCTCCAAATGCCAATAAATTTTGTTAGAACCCACCTACATAGGGAGACTGATCATAATAAAAGAAATCTTGTCAAAAACAGAAAGTTTTTGAAGTTCCTTTTAGCCTCATACTGTTAGAGATTTTGCTGGTAGAGAAATATTATGAAAGTGGTTCGATGAACATACTGTCAGGCACTTAAATGTGATTTGCAGAGATGCAGCATAGAAGTACTTGTGCATACTTTAAAAAAGCTCAAACTAAAACTCATAAAATCAACCTAAAATGTACAGTTTCTTAACATTTCACATTACAAGTACTCCATATAAAGACTGGGTATCCATTTAACAGCTTTGGCCGTGGCTTTGAAGTTACCACTTCATTTCAAAAATATTCAAATGTTGTAATTCTATGGGACCAAACTACGTTGGTCATCAGTCCCTAGACTTACAAACTACTTAAACTAAGTTAAACTAACCTAAGGACAACACACACATCCATGCCCGAGGGGGGATTCGAACCTCCGACACGGGAGGCCGCGCGATCCGTAACGTGGCGCTCCAGACCGCTCGGCTACTCCCGCGCGGCCCACTTCATTTTCCAGGGTATGTTGGGCCACTGTTGGGTGATGTCATTCACTGTCCGTTCTGCTGTATAGCAATCATATTAAGAACTGCCAACAGTATCCAGTCTGTATAAGGTAGGTTACGTGTAAAAACCCTTGACCTATGAGTCCTTTTGAAGTGGCCGTCTCTGTTGTTTATACATTAATTTTTTTATTGTGTGCTTCAGTCAGAGATTACTCACTTGACCTATTATTGATTGTACTGACATGAACTGTTAATGATATCGTTAGTAGATTCGCTAACTACGTATATCCTTTTTGTCGGTGTACAACACTCAGCAGTAGAACAGGCTTGGGGTTGTGAGCCGTAGAATATCGATTTGCGCGCCCTTATATGTTTCCTTGTTTTGTTGTTTATAGTCTTCATCATTTATACATCTTGCTAGCTGTAAACCCGGCGTTAAACGGGTATTTATTTCTTCCAGCTTCCTATTAGCCTTTCTCCTCTTCCGTCCTCCCTCCGTCCATCCCCTCCTGCCTTCTCTCTCTGTCCAGTTGCACCTCCCTCTCCTTCTTTCTATCACCTCTCCCACCTATGTTTCCCTCTGCACCGTTTTCTTCAAATATCAAGATTCTCCACGATGCACCGTACTGCGACTTACGGATTATAAGAAAAAAACCTTCTCCTTGAAAAATTACATTTTTCTGCCAAGTTTCATGGGGTTAGGTCAAATGGTGTCGAAATCTAATGCAAGGTACCCCTCTCCATACACCATTTGGGGACACCTCCTCTATGTTATCATAGTTACGTATGCCAACTTTCATGTTGAATGGTCAAGTCTGTTAGTCGCAAACATGCTGACATTCATTTTCATATTTTAGACACACATATATTTATTAGTTTCCTATGTCGGACCGCATGCTTATTTGAACATTGTGTAAAAATTTGTAACAAATTGGTCTGAAACTTTTCAAGACTTTTGAAACGTTGCACAACGAGTTTTCATTAGACATGGTAGTACAGGAGTGATATACGCTTTATATGGCGTATATGTTCAAAAATATGTGGCCTATATGCATTAATATTTTTATTAGAGTGTCGTGTAAAGATTTGATTTGAATCGGCGAGACGTTTCTGAGATATAAGAAAAGCCGCCGTGTAATATTGTTGCCAAAACATCTAGAAAAGTTCTTCATCGATTGGCTACAAATTTAAAATGTGCACACGAAGCTGTAATAAACATTCGGACGGACATAGGGTGTATATTTTTCTAAAATATCGAATCTTTTTGGCAACAACGTTAATTAGCAAGTTCTTTTATAGTTAGTATCAATTTTACAAGGAGCATTGAAGTCTTATGCAAAATTATTTTCGGTGTTGTGCATTATCAGCTTGTTTCAAGACAAAACGTTCAGTTTTTGTCTCTGTTTTTGTTTTATCTGGGAAGAGTTGGCAGTTACCATAAAGCTGATACTGCTTTTCCAAATTTAATAATAGAATATGTGTTTGTTAAATTAGATATTTCAGTTAAATATTTCTGTGACTCTTCCCCTGCCATTCGCATAGCAGAGTTTTTGTGAAGTTGTTACGGGTATATAAGAAGTACAAATCTGAAATACAAGAGGAGCCAGTAATGATCCTTATGCAGCTTATTTTTAATAGAGAATGATTTAGTACTTTATTCTGCTGTAGTTACTGAATAACTGGTTTTTCTTCGCGTCCTTCATGAGTCTCACAAGTTTTGAGCGTACTGAACCAACGCAGAACAATGTAAAATCTGTAATTCAAATAGACCAGAACTAGTTTTTCATCGAATCCTGCGTGAGTCTTGCAAGTTTTGACTATACTGGGCTCATGGAGAACACTATGGAAAATCTGTACTTCAGGGTAACCACAACAGTCCAGAAATCACTAAGACGAGAGTGAAAATTTCCAGAAAAGAAAAAGTAACAAACGTCCCGTCGACAGCGTGGTCATAGAGGCGAAGCATGAGTTCGGATTGGTTTGATAAAAATTGGAAAGGAATCCGGTGTTGACCTTTCTAAGGAACCATCCAGACATTTACCTGGAATGATTTATGGAAATCACGTAAAACTAAATCAAGATGGCCGGAGGTAGATTTGAACCGCCGTCCTCCCGAATGCAAGTCCAGTCTGGTTACCAATGCACCACCTCGCTCGGTTCAAAAAATGAAAAAGAAAGGAAACGATCACGTCCATGACCGCTATCACTCTTAATTAATCAGTCGAGTCCCAAAGAGCCTTGTTAATGACGTGTTGACTATGCGGTAGGCTTGCTCGGCACAGTTTACAAGGGAGGCGGTAGCGCACTTGCGGCGGAATTGTGGGCGTGGCTTTGTCAGCGCGCTGAAACCGACAGCACACGCGGAGAGAGCGCGCCACTTTCCCTCAAACATTAAGGCCGCCGCCTGGCCTTCTTTCCGCTCAAGTTTAAAGTCAACTCTGTTGTGTCCACCACCCACTGTCAACATGCAATTCATTTCGTCTGCTGTTTCGCCAACAGCGGCGCTCACGTCATTCGCTCCTTTGTGAGTACCTGTCGAGAATGGCTTACTACACAGTTCTACTTTCCAGCAAAGATAAGATTACGAGTCTGAGATTACAGATTAGTGAGAAAGAAACAAATGCATGACCCCCTTTTTTTTTCACTTTACGCAACTGGTATCTGAGTTCCCACGTGTCGTGATGCTCCTGCCTGTTTTTAGATACAATGTTAATATATAAGCTGCACCGCAATTGCCCGACAGATCGAGACCACCTTTCAGTAAGAAGCATGCTGCAAATAAATCCTGCGACTTCTCTGGAAGTCATTCAGTGTTCGGTTCTTCCTGTTCCGGATTACAGGGATCGACTCTACGCGCGTAAGACGCCTTACACGGATCGACTCTACGCCTCTGAGATGGTGCATCGTTGGAGGAAATATCGTAAGTCATTTTTTGTAATCGCCCTTGTATACAGGTAGCAAAAGCAGTAACTTGAACATGATCTACTACTTTTCTTCTCTCTCTCTCTCCCCCCTCTCTCTCTCTCTCTCTCTCTCTCTCTCTCTCTATTTTCTTCTATTGGGTCTTCTCCGCCTTGGTCGAACTCTGCAGTACTCAAAGTGTTGGCTGTATATGTGCAAATGGCACTACAGTCGTTGTGCGATAAGTTGAGAATTTGGGGGGACGAGAAGTGTATCTGAATTGGTTAAGCTGTTCTGAAGCGGCAACTCCAGGTTCGAATCCCGGTGCAGCACAATTTCGCCATTATTTCAGTGCACTATAACACTATAGGTATTAGAATATTCAGAATTCATTATTTTTATTTAACTTGCAGCGGATGCCTTCTACGTCCACAGTCCGTAAGCCAACTTACGGTGTACGGCGGAGGGTATCTCGTACCGCTACAACTTATTTCCTTTTCAGTTCTGCTTATACGAGTAAATAGAGCGTCGAAAAACTGATGTATATACGCCTATGTACGAACCCAAACTTTTCTTATCTTGGCGTTCCTTGCGCGAAATATATGTCTGGCACCAACAGAAGATTTCTGCAGTCAGTTTCAAATGCCGATTCTGTAAATAATGTCGCCGCAGTGGTCAGTTACCTAAGGAAGGGAAGCTAGTTGTGCATTTTGTTTGGGAAGTTTATGTATATAGTCATATTTCAAGTGTTTGTGTGCAGTATTTTCTGTGGCGAAAAGCAGAGCCCAACCCATCATTCGCCTAAATAAGCGTGGAAAACACCTAAAAACCAGACCCAGGCTGACCAGTCCACCAGTCACGGCCATTAATCCGCAGACAGCATATAATCTGGATCTGGCTCACCTACCAGTCTCTCAAGCTAACGCTTCGAGTTACGCTATGGGAGAAGAAGATCCAATGTTTTTATTTCTAATTAGCATAAGTATAAAACGTCCTGGCAGATTAAAATTGTGTGCCGGACATTTGATATGTGTTCTCAAATTTACAGAATCGCTGTATAGAGGACGACTAGTGCAATGCACAGAAACAGCATTATAGAGGATGAATAGCTCATTCTGTTAGATTCTGAGGTGATGGTAAGAGGCTACCATCTTCTGTTCGTTAAGTGGACATATCGGTGCCCATCACGGTGGCGCAGTGTTGGGAAAGCACTGGAGTCCTATTAGAGACAAGTAAGAGTCGACAGCTATCTTCAGTTTGGTTTTTCGTGGTTACTTCAGATGAATGCTTAGATATTTCTGCTAATTAAGAGCATGACCGATTGCTTCCACCATACCTCTGTAACCTAACTACTGCTCGGTTTATATGTCAACACATTTGCAGTGGCGCACAAGCTCGGATTGACAAAGAATAGAGAAGAAAATGGGCAACGGAATTTTCGGAGGATTGTCTCAGTATTCACCAGAAGTGATTAAGGATACCCACGTAGAAGCTAAGTCTGGATGTCTGACAGAGATCTGAATCATCAGTGTACTCGTATTTGGGAGGCCGACGCGACAGTTTAAATCCGCGTTCGACCAATCTGATTTACGTTTCCCGCGATTACCGAGAAATGTTTAATTGGTTGCATTTTAGAGGCACTGCCCATAGCTATCCCTATACTCGCATCAATCCGAGCTTGTGATCAGTCGCTAGTGACCTCGACGTCAAATCCTAATCGCCAAGCGAGAGTAGCCGAGCGGTCTGGAGCGCCACGTTACAAATCGCGCGGCCTCCCGGGCCGGAGGGAGGGCTGTGTGTGTTGTCCTTAGGTTAGTTTAACTTAGTTTAAGTGGTTTATAAGTCTAGGGACTGATGGCCAACGTAGTTTGGTCCCATAATAATTACAAACATTTGAAATCCTAATCAACCTTACTTCATAATCGTGCTCTTTCCTAAAGAGAGGGCAATCTCTCTTTCCATTTGCCGTTTGGCCCTCTTTAGATTACGATAGTAACACTAAAAGAGGACCTTTGCGATCGCTTTTTGACAGCTTGAAATTTTAATGAAAATAACGACGTAACAGTTCAACTAAGATAAAAATTGACTATAAGAAGTCGTCTACAACTTTGCTCTCTTATGTTCTTTCCAAATCTCGCACCGTTTCACAGACATTTGCAAAAAGAGCAGCCATTTGACACTGTCTGTTTCTATAAATAGTTCCCACGTTTTAAGTCGCGCCGTTCAACCGACCCACACCAAATTTTACAGACGTAATCCTTGGCCGCCAGCGACCAGGACCTCCCTTCTGCAAATTTTTCTGACAAAAAATATGTTAGTAATATTAAAAATATTGTGATGGTCTTTTGACAGCACGAAATTTAGTTGGCTATAAGGCCTAAACCGTCCATCTGAATCGAATATTGAGTAAATGTATTTGTAAAGGAGACAAATTTTCTACAACTCCATAACTCGCGCTGTTTCAAAAATATTAGCAAAAATAACGGCGATTTGACACTATCACTTGATTTTACGTAAACCAGTATAGGCAAAGATAATAAACTTGGGAAAAAAGACTACCACGGCACGAGGGGTGATAATATTTGCAAGAAAAATCATAAAACTACAGGAAAATATTTGCAAAAAAATCTTAAAATTATAGGAAAATATTTAAAAAAAAAATCTTAAAAGTACTGGAATACCTGCAGTGGGCAGTAAAACACGCCGGTGTGATTTTTTCTGTGGTGTGAGTGAGGGAAGTAGTTCATCTATTTGTGCTACATCAGAATCGGAGTCAAGACGCGGCTCCTTCCAGTGCAGTCTCGCTGGCTTTGACGTTTAACGTCGCGGTCACATCAAGGTCGCTCGAGACCCCAGCAGTGTGCGCGTATTTTGCAAGAATGCGGAAGACATATGTAGCGGCCTTCTCCAAGAAATCGCTCCGACCTTCTCCTATCCCGATTTAGGGAAACTGGTAGGTTATTCCCTCAAGATGGTAACTTCAAGAAATGAACCCGAAGCAAACGTAGACCGTGGGTGAACGTGTATTAACAGTGCTTCGGCAGTCTCGTGCAGTCCACTCCATGGCAACTGGATGAAGGGCCTGAGAAAGGAAGTAAGAACTCCACACTAAAGTCTAATCCACATCGTGCTCATCAGACACAGGAAATGCTCAAATGTTTGTTAAGCTTATGGGACTTAACTACGGGGTCATCAGTCCCTAAACTCACAAACTACTTATGAACTACTTACGAACTAGGACGGCACAAATATCCATGCCCGAGGGGGGATTCGAACCCCCGACCGTAGTGTCCGTGCTGACTGTGACTGGAGCGCCTCAGTCACCTCGGCCACCGCGGCCGGCCAGACACAGGACAGCATCTCAGATGGAAGAGGATAAAAGAAAATATACATTACACAACTTACCGAGTTGCCAGATGCATTGAATTAATTCGCGGGGAAAAGTTGAAAATTTGTGTCAGACCGGGATTCGAACCCGGGTCTCCCACTTACTGAGAGTTTCACCACAACACCACCCGGACAAAGTGATTATCAATGATGCACGGACTAGCCTAGACGCCTCCTGCCACCAGAAATTCTCAACTTATCCACACACTACGTACATAGAGCTCTCGTGCAATTATCCTCTTTACTCGCAGCATTTTGCTAATTTCCCATAAGATTTCGAGTATGAAGTGCGTCTGCACCGAAAGAATCATACGCCACTTTCGCCTTAATTACTCATATACGAGGGGTGTTCAAATTAAAAGATATGAAACGACACTGTGGGTATAATTGAAGTCTTTATCCGAAAGTAATCAGCAAAGGCCTGAGCACAACTCTCCCACTGTCTGAGCCGAAGGATTCCCTGTTTCCAGAATTCCTGTGGCTGTGAGAAGACCCAGTCCTATACTGTGTCCTTCAGTTGGTCGTCCGGGTTGAAGCGCTTCCCTTTGAGATGTTCTTTTTCCGGACCAAACAGATGGAAGTGACAGGGTGACATGTCTGTGCTGTAGGGCGGATGCTCGAGCTGCTCCCACTCGAACTTGGCCGGTACACTTCGTGTGACTCTGGAGACGTGTGGACGCGCATTATCATGGGGCAGAATCACTCCGTCCGTTAGCAGCCCTGGCCGTTTGCTCTTGATGGACTTGCGTAGGCTACCGAATGTCTCACATTACACGTCACTGTTAATGAAGGAATTCGATGAGTATCGGACTTAGGACGTCAAAAAAGACGGCGAGCAACACCTTTCTTGCTAAGGTCACAGCCTTGAATTTTTGAGGGGGAGGTGACAACGCGTGCTTCGCTTCTCTAGATGTCGCACTACGTTACCCCAAACTTAACCGGTTTGGTTGTTAAGACATTTCCTACCTTTCCATTTCAACACCCCTCTCTGGCATAACCGAAAAAAAGATACAATTTTGATTCTGCAGCCATTATGAATCAAGGTACAAGAAATTACCGACATTAGCTGCCAGAGGCACTGAATTACTTCAGTGAAATTTTTTACCGGGTCGAGATACGAACCCGGGTCTCCTGCTTGCTAGGCACCTGAGCTGACCACAACGCCACCCAGACACGCCTCCCATCTGACCCAGATTCTTAAGTTTTCCACACATTAATCACGTAGTGCTCCTTTCCTCACTATCCTGTTTTCTCATGACGTGTCGCTGATTCCCTTAAAAATTCGAGTATTATCTGTCTCTGCACTGAATGGACTACTGATAGTCTTCGCCTCAATTACAGGTCCGAAATAAGACACCACAATATATATAGAAAAGATATATCTCAGCAAAAGTACTCCGGTTAATTCTATGCAATGCGGCATTGACACTTGATGTGACGAGGACCGGACCCACCAGTATTAAATGAGGTATCTAGTATTGTCACTATGTAAGCAGTGACAGTAGAATGGCTCGCTCAGAAGAGTTCATTGACTCCGAATGTCGGCAAATCAGTGGATTTCAGCCGAGTAACATAGCCATAAGCAGTATATTAGCCCTTCTACAGCTACTGAGCGAGGTGGCACATTGGATTGACATTCTGGAGGACCGTGGTTCAAATCCACCTCCGGTACTCCAGATTGAGGATTCCCGTGATTTCCTTAAATCAATCCAAGGAAATTACGGGACTGTTCCTTTGGAATGGCCCGGCCGACTTTTCTCCTCATCCCTACCCAAACATCCGAGCGTGAGCTTGGTCTCTAGTGACCACCCTGTCGACATTATGTTAAGCTCTGAGCTTTCTCCCTCCTTCTACAGATGCCAAAGCCGACTATTGATGGTGTGATTGTAAATTAGGTACGCGAATAATAACCACAGCTAAACCACAATTACGGATACATGTACTAACAGTGAAGAACTGTCGAGGATTGTGAACGATGGTTAATAGTCGCGTAAAAGTAGTGGAAGTAATCACTCGTGATTGATAAGCGACTCTTAAGGTGGGCATTGGGTGACTGGAAACGAGTTAAAGTGATGAACCGCTGCACACTGAGATGAATAAAGTCACGGAATAGCTCCTAGTATCGTGTCAGATCTCCTTTTGCCCAGCAAAATGCTGCACCTGTACATGGCGTGAACCCAAAATGTCATTGTAATCCACCCTTCAGGAATTATGAGCCAGGATACATGTATAAAAATCCATAATTTACAAAGTGTTGCTGGTGCAGAATTTTGTGCACGTATTGATCTCTGGATTACGTCCCATTAATGCTCGATGAGATTCCCGTCGCGTAATCTGGGTGGCTGAATTATTTGCCGAAATTCTGCAGAATTTTCTGGAAACAAATGCCATACAATTATGGGCCGGTGACATGACACTTTGTCACCAAAAAAAAAAAAAAAAAAAAAAAAAAAAAAAAAAAAAAAAAAAAAAAAAAAAAATCCATCTTTGTTTGGGAACACGAAGGGCGCAAATGGCTACAGACGGTTTCCACGTAGTCCAATATGACAATTTCTAGTCATTGAACGCTTCCCATGGACCAGAAGACCAAATCAATTCCATTTAAGCACAGTTCACACCTGTGTGGAGTCACCACCAGCTCGCACAGTGACTTGTTGGCAACTTGGGTCCATGGCTCCGTGGTGTCTGTGGCAAACTCCAACCCTGTCATCAGCTCTTAAGCGCTGAAACCGGGACCTGTGTGACCCAGACACGGTTTGTCAGTCGTTCAGGGCCCAGGAGAGGCGCTGCAGGCGATGTCACGCTGTAAGCAAACCTACTCTAGGCGGGCAACTGCTGCCATAGCCCATTACCTGCGCATTGTCCTAACATTATACGTTCGTCGTACATCCTTCATTGATTTATGGGGTTATTTCAAACAGTGTTGCTTGTCTCTTAGCGCTGACACAAACGCCGCTGCTCCAGTCACGGTCTGCACGGCCACTACGGTCGGCGTTTCGAATCCCCCCTCGGGCATGGATATTTGTGCCGTCCTTAGTATAAGGTAGTTGATAAGTAGTTTGTAAGTTTAGGGACTGATGACCCCGTAGTTACGTCCCATAAGCTTAACAAACATTTGAACAATTGAAACGCCGCTTTTTCTCGGTTATTAAGCGGACGTCGTCGCCCATTGCCTTGTCCGTGGTGAGAAGAATGCTTGAAATTTAGTATCTCGGCACAGTCTTACACTATGAACCGCGTTAACGATTTCCGAAGTCCGAATCTCCCAGGCACCTAGTTCTAACTTCCATTCCGCTTTCAGTCTGTTCCCATCGTGCGACCATAATCCCGACTGAAACTGTTCAATATCAAATATTTGTAAATCTATGGGACTTAACTACTCTGATCACCAGTCCCTAGGCTACAAACTACTTAAATTAACTTATGCTAAGGAAAAGGGTAAAGTTAATATTAAACTAGAAGATGATGTTCTAGAACATGTTGAGAACTTCCGTTACTTGGGGAGAACAATCACTGACGACTGACTGACTGTATCACAGATATAAAGAGAAGAATAACTTTGGCAAAGCAAGCTTTCCAAAATAAAAGGAATTTACTAACAGGCAATCATATAAGGCTAGAAAGTAGGAAAAAGTTTGCCAAAACTTTTGTTTGGAGTTTCTTAACATACGGATGTGAAGCGTGGACTCTGGGAAAGGCAGAGGAAAAAGAGACTGGAAGCAATGGAAATGTGGATATGGATAATAATGACGAAAACAAGCTGGGTAGATAGGAAAAGTTATGAACAGGTCTTAGAAGTGAATGAGAACAGATCTCTGCTAAATTATATAGGAAGAAGAAAATCAAGAATGATAGGGCACATAATGAGACACAACCAGTTCCTAAAGAATGTCTTTGAAGGATACGTTTTAGGGAAAATACCAAGAGGCAGGCCAAAGAATATATGGGGATAAAATCGTATGAAGAATTCAAGAAGATGACAATGGAGAGAGGGACGTGGCTAAATCGACAAGGCGTAGCCTTTAGTTTATGATGATGAGCCGCGGTGGAGTAGCCGAGCAGTCTAAAGCGTCTCGCTGCGGAGCGCGTGGTTGCTCGCCGTGGAGGTTCGAGTCTTCCCTGGGGCATGAGCGTGTGTGCTGTCCTTAGGTTAGTTTACGTTAGTTTAAGTAATTTGTAAGCTTCGGACTGATGACCACGCAGTTTGGTCCAATTGATTTACAAACAAGGACAACAAATAGACACATGCCTGAGGGAGGTCACGAACCTCCGACGGCGAGCAGCGGTGCGCTCTGCAACTAGGCGCCTAGGAACGCTCGGCCATCCACCGCGGCGGAATCACCGGCGTAACTTTCATCACCCCACTGTAGGGAGGACGAGTCCTACGTTACCTCATAAAAGAGCCCTTGACTCAGCAGTCGTTAACATCGCGAAAATCTTAGACGCTTACTCATTATCTGCTAGGTCCGTAAGTTCGACTGCGAAAAACGTTTACGAGGCAGGCAGACTGCAAAGAACTACAAGAACAGTTTGCGTGATAGTGGAGGCTCTAAGACCGAATTCGAGGTCACACATGTTACAGGGATGATTGCGTCTGCGCACGTTACGTTCTTTAAGCGGGATATTCCGCGGAGATAACGCATGAAGCATTCTCTTATGTTTGTATACGCTACCGATAAGAAACATCTTAAGGCGAACGTGGTTTCGTTTACTGCTTACGGTGACTGGCTTCATATCTCACAGAAATAGAGGTCAGATATAAGAATGTGAGATGTTTTGTTCGGCTGCCGTGGAAGAGGTATACGTCTTATGAGCAACAAAAGACGTCTGCGGGTCGCTGAAGGACACCGAAATAGCTGATGATAATATACGATGTAAGCGAAAGACATTTATGCACTCTGCAAGAACACATAGATAATTAATATCACTCTTTAACGGAAACTACTTCTAGAAAATCAACGTACAGCTGAAATAAGAGTGTTTTATTTAGCTCTCTGTACAGGAAAAATTTAAAACAGCAGTTTGTCGCATGTATCGGGTTATCGTGGCTACATTTGCAGGTAAGCTAGCAATTTATCTTCACAATTTCCAATAAACGCTTCTATCCAGTGGCGGACTAAGGCTGTTGGAGGCCCGGGGCAGCGGCAAAACAATAGAGCAACATGTATTCCTATAAAGAAAGTAACTTTTGAGATTTGGAGGCCCCGCACGGGACAGTCTAAGCAAAATAGCTTTCGAGTTTTGGAGGCCCCAAAACAAGAGGCCAAGGTCACCCCAAAGGAAAAAAAAAATGCTTTTGAGGTATATGGCGACCCCCCGAGACAGAAGGCCCGGGGCAGCTCCCCCCCCCCCCCCCTTATTTCACCACTGCCTCTATCATCGAAACAAACATTAGTCAGATTATAGTCATGTGTCTCCAAACTGAATTGTGTTGGTACGGACGCAGGTTTCAAATGTTTGTAAATCTAAGAGACTTAATTCCGTTGGTCATCAGTCCCAAGGCTTATAAACTACTTAAACTAACCTAAGGACAAGCTACTCACCCGTGTCCGGCGAGCAACCGCGCGCTCCGCAGCAAAGCGCCTCAGAGCGATCGGCCACACCACCGCGACGATGCAGTTTCCTTCAGTAAATTCTTTTGGACACTATTCACAAAGAAAGCGAACTAACATTGAATTTCTTTCAGAAAGAAGTAGCTCCGACCTTTGCGCAGAGGCACGACAAATTTTCAGAAGACGTTACAGATAACGTTTATTGACAAATTACCTCAAATTATTACAGGTGCACTAGAAGTGTTTTATGTACATACTAGGTGCACTGCCGGCGTTTCCCCAGGATGTTTAATTCGGACACACGAAGTGAGAAATTCTTGGGGGTGTATTTATTCCAGTCTTCTATTCGTCTACCTCCTCATTCTCCATTCTGTCCACTTATTGTCCCCCTGCCTGTCCATATGATCATCCCTTCTCTCTTTCTGCTCATCCTCCCCACCCTCCTGTCTCTTCCAACCTCCTCCTCCTAACTCTATGATCATCTCCACACCACATCAAAGTCAATTTCCTTCTCACCTTATTCCGTCCATATTCACCTCCCCATCCTCCATTGCATCTGCATCCCTCTTTCTCTTTCCATCTCCTTTTTCCTTTCTCTACACATTTCACTGATAAAATTTTGCAGGTCCTTTCAGTAGAATTTTTGCATACTCTCTGATAATGTGCTGCTAACAGTGTTAGTAATAATGACGTAATGAAATTCCAAGCGTTATGCAGTGATATATGCAGGGTTATCGAAAAAGAAAGCCGGTCGCGGTGGCCGAGGGGACTGAGGCGCTTCAGTCACGGTCTGCACGGCCACTACGGTCGGGGGTTCGAATCCCCCCACGGGCATGGATATTTGTGCCGTCCTAGTTCGTAAGTAGTTCATAAGTAGTTTGTAAGTTTAGTGACTGATGACCCCGTAGTTAAGTCCCATAAGCTTTACAAACATTTGAACATTTTTGAAAAAGATATAACAGATTTCAGACATTCATTTATTCCAAACTACAAAAGTTAGAAACATGATTCCAACGTTAATGGATTAAAAAAGTTTACAATTTAAACAGCCCGGGTAGAATTTCCATTCACGTCTGCATTGGCGCTGTTGTTTGTTGTTGGTTGTCTGTAGTGAAATGGCGGCGACACCGCAGGAGAAGTCATTTTGTGTGCTGCAATTGGCAAAACTAAAGTCCATTGTTGCAGTTCAGCGAGCATTTCGCCGTCAATTTAATAGACATCTGTCGCGTCATAAGCAAATTTACGAGGGGCATCTGCAAAGCGAAAAGCACGGGACATCCACGCATATCGAACGAGAATGTCGAGCGAATTCATGCACTTTAGAAAGGAGTCCAAAGAAATCCACATCACGAGCAAGCAAAGAACTTAACATTCCTCAACCAACGGTAAGGCGAGTTCCAACACAGTCTGCACATGAAGCCATACAAACTGCAATTATTTTAAGCATTGCATTCTGACGACCACAACAAAAGGAACGAATTTTGCATTAACGTCTTAGATGATATGGAAGAAGACAATTTTGCTCAACGATTAATTTTTTCCGATGAATCCACTTTTCATCTTTCTGGTAAAATTAATCACCATAACGTTAGAATTTGGGAAACTCAAAATTTAGCATGAAAGAGATTCACCAAATATGAACGTCATCTGTGCGATATCTGTAACCAAAGTTTACGGGCCTTTCTTCTTCATGAGAAAATTGTGACAGGAATAAACTGTCTAGACATGCTTAAAAACTGGTTATTTCCCCAACTTGAAGATGATTCCGATGACTTCATCTTCGTGCAAGATGTTGCCCCGCCTCATTTCTCTAAACACGTTCGACGTTACTTGAATAACACTATTGCAGGACGTTGGATTAGGAGAGGAGGAACAAAAGACCAGCAGATGATCGCTGCTGGCCTCCCAGGTCTCACTCCGTGTGATTTTTATCTATGGGGTTTCGTAAAAGACCGTGTTTTTATCCCTCCTATGTCTGACACTCTTGAAGGTCTACGACATCGAATTGTCGAAGCTGTTAATTCGATAACTAGACACCAGCTCATTCGTGTGTGGCAAGAAATGAGCCACCGTTTTGTCATTTTTCGTGTAACACACGGTGCTCATATTAAATGCATACCATAATTACTAATAATAAATTGTAAACTTTTCTCTTTTCATTAATGTTGAAATCATGTTTCTATCTTTTATACTTTGAGAAATCTGTTCTTTCTTTTTAAATAAACCTGTATATTCAACATCAAATTTCAGTATAGCCAGTGGATAATTTTAGTGTAATGTCAATAAGTTGAGAATTCGAGATAAAAATGATCGTATCAGCCGAGACAATACATTTATGCATCTCGTGACATGTTCATCCACCTTTGGAACGCAAAACGGCCATTTTCACTGCTGTGACATAAAGACAAGTATCTATTACATAAACAGTGGTAATGGCAAGGGATGCTCACTTGAAGATCATGCAGTTCCTGTAGATTACTAAGACAGTAGGAGACGGAATCACGTTGACGAAGCTGTTCTTCTAAACGTCCATTTATTTCAACAAAAATTAAATCTGAAGACGTTTGACGGATTTCGTTAGCTAAAAATTCGTTTACGCGGTGAAAAGGAGTGAGAGACGGGAAGGGGAGAATAGAGGATAATGGGGGACGAAACAGGCAGAACACGCGAGGAACTTGACACGAGTGAGTACAGTTTAGAGTTGTTCGTTGGCTGTCCTCCGTAATAAATGTTCCGATCTCTCAGTGTATTTCATACTTTTTCTTTTGTCATCCTACCTCCCTGTGTCGCTGTGAATGCAGCTGTATGAGTTGCATGCACGTGTCGTTGCAAAAACTGCAACGGAACTTAATTTAGCTTGTCCACCTCTACTGTGAGCGTGGTTTACAACAGCCCTGTCAGTTCCTCACACGCTGGACAGGCACGAGCATTATGTCTCACTGCTAATAATTGCTCTTTATGTGTTACGGTTTACAAGCTGGAGCCAGAGCTACAGTTGTGCTTGAGGACTATATCTCACTAGGCTGTTAAAATAACGCTTTGTTTGCATTTACCACCCACCAACTCGAGAAATTGCGTTTGTAGAGAATGGATGCAGACAATACCAGTACTTCAGAACAACGTAGCTGCACTTGCAGCTTGCTTGGAAATATTACCTATTAATTATGATTCCATGTACAGGTGTAGCGAAATAAATAGCAGATAAAAAAGTGATGACTTAATTCCTTGTCATATGATATTGGTAGATAACCATTTTTGAGAGAAATAACGTCTTCTAAGAACAAAGTATAAACCGTGATAATTTTTACTAAAATGTGTTAAAGTTTTTGGGAAGTAAAATATTATAAATCATGAGTCATGATTACCCATCATAGAAATGTTTGGTATTCAAACATCTCAAAGGAAAAAGTAATTCGCATATCATTATAGTATAGAGTAGTGTCTTTCAACCTGTGGGTCGCGACCCCCAGGGGGGTCTCAAAGTCTTGTTCGGGGGGTAGCGGTCACATGAGGAAGTACTTGTACCATTGAACGACCAGTCCAGGACACCTCTGACTACAAACGGCTCCATAATACAAAAATACACGCTTACTTTTTGTTGAAATTATATAATTCCTTGGTTAACAATAATTCTGGAATGAATAGAACGTAGATTTTCTTGCATTACAATGTCTTATAGATGAATAAGCGCAAAATTGGAAAACTATTTTCAGAAACCATTCGTTAGATGAATGTACAAGATGCAATAATTCCATGAAATTAAAAAAAAAATCTACTTCTTTAAGAATTGTCTATACAGTGGGAGCCTTGTTAATCAGTATAATTCTGTTCTGAATATTGCATAAGTTCGAATCAATCGTTATGCAAATCATACATTTGTGTCGGAAAAATACGCATTAAAAACAGCGTCTAACAATTTACAATAAATCTGTTTCAACAAAAAGAACATTACATTCGTCGCCTTTGAGATAACGAACATAGTTTTGTTAAGGTAGTGTAGAGGGTGGTTCACGGGGTTGTCAGAGTATTTTAAATTGGAAGATCCATCTACAGAGGCATTTCCTTTTATTTACATTAAATCTAATTTCATCCTGCACTTCATAACTGCCACGAGCAATAATTTTCCAATGTTCGTCGTTAATAGTCATTCTCACACAAACGACAACTGCAACAAACATAACCATTAATCTGTGACAACCCCCCCCCCCCATAAACAGTGAATATGTCACACGTAAACAATCAATAGAGAGCAGTGCGTTTGCTTTGCTTCGCTCTGACTACAGTATGTGTCAAATTATTGAATTTGTCCTGCTTGTGTTTACAGACGAAAACTGCTCAAAAGCTGTCGTTATTGTGTGGGGATGTGATCTGATGACGGTTTCGTTATAGCTGATATTTTTAGATGACGTATTTTAAATGACTGTTCTAACGATATCCGTGTTCTGGACCTAATTTTCCTTTTCTTCTGTTCCAGGTGAGTACCCAGTCTTGAATGTCTCTGCACCCAACTCTTACCTGGTGAGTTGTATTCAGTTTGTCTTCTCGTTCCATGGCGATCTCCAAAGCCCTACATCTCGAAACAGTGCAGAAAACTGTACTAGGGTTTTGAATATACAAGAGCTTCGCTGTTAAATGTGAGCCGCGCGGGAATAGCCGAGTGATCTGGAGCTTTCACCAGATGTGAATGGCTGCGCATGTCTTATATACATCTAAGAAACAAAATTAAATACTTTGTCTTTGGAATCACTGACATAATTTTATTACGGGCCTGGTGGGAGGTGGGGGAGAGGGGAGTCGCCGGGCATTTTTACTCGGAAAGGGGATCACGCGTTAATAAAGGTTGAAAGACACTGGTATAGAGGACTCAGCGGCATTTCTATGCAGATATTTTAGAATTTGTGACTGTTTCTGTAGTGTGTACTGACACAATGTCAAATGTAATTTCCCAACAAACAAAACGTAGTAAAGTATCAATTTCATAAGTCCATTCGATAGAGCAATCTCAAATTACTCTGGCGTCATAGACGATTCTAACGTATATCTTGTAGGTGACAACAGACTCAAAGAATAGTCAGTGTTTCTAGTCACGGCTGAGTACAACCGCTTACTCACATAGTACTGTTGTTGCACATCACAATGCCGATGGGAAATAAACTGAAGTACCATAAGAGTATGGATCAGGTGCTGTATTTTGAAATATTTTTGAAACATGAATAAACTGACACTTAAAGGCGCATAACTAAAATTCCAGAGCAATCCACAATACGTCTTTAACAATACTTTCCTTGTACAAAAGTGTAGAATTGAACTTGGGAATCATGAAGTTTCTGCAGGGTTCCCCCTAAAAGGTTTACGGCACTTTTGCTGACCGTTGGCTTGGATGCGTCTGTTTTTATTTCACACAATCCAGATCACTCGACAATATACCGGGTGATCAAAAAGTCAGTATACATTTGAAAACTTAATAAATCACGTAATAATGTAGACAGAAAGGTAAAAATTAACATGCTTGGAATGACATGGGGTTTTATTAGAACCTCCAAAAAAAAAAAAAAAAAAAAAAAAAGGATTGCTAGACGCGAAAAAAACATCTGTTACGCGCGTTGTTTGGTGATGATCGTGTGCTCAGCCGCTACTTTCGTCATGCTTAGCCTCCCAGGTCTCCAGACCTCAGTCCGTGCGATTATTGGCTTTGGGGTTACCTGAAGTCGCAAGTGTATCGTGATCGACCGACATATCTAGGGATGCTAAAAGACAACATCCGCAGCGGCCGTGCAGACTGTGACTGGCACGCCGCAGACAGCTCGGCCACTGCGGCCGGCCTATTGGTTTGCAGGACATATTCTACAACATCTACGAACCGTTAGTATAGTACCAGAAAGACGTTAGGGGAGGGGGGGGGGTAAAAAGCGTAGAGAGAGAGAGCAAGAGAAGAGTACAGTAAGCAGAATGAAATGTTATGCAATGGTAATTCGGAGATGAAGGGGCTTGTACATGGTGAAGTAGCACGGAGAGCTGCATCAGACAAGTCTTCCTACTGGAGACCAGTTTAATCGACATCTCTCGTACTTAGGCAGGTATCGGTTTGGTAGCGATGGGGTTGGTGATGTAACGCTTGGGACCTGGATCCGAGTTGGCCGCTGTCTGGAGACGAGACGTAGCAGGAGCAGACGTTGGGCGCCGTGGGAACGGCCGCGGAAGAGCGCTGCCGGTGACAGCCGTGACGTACGCACTAATTGAGTTCCGCCCTATTTCCCCCTCACCCAAATATAAACCTTATTTCCTGTTCCGCTTATAAGAAATGAATCGACTTCGCTTGCGCTATTTTTATACCACCCTCATCAAAATCATCTTAAGAAGGCTGTGCTCGAGATCTGTGCCGGTGAAGATTGTTGAAAAGCGAAGTGTTCAAAGGAAAAGTAGGCACGAGAGACGAAACGATCGTTCGGATTCTGAGAAGGGCTGCCCTCACAATAGAGCGGAAGGCCGCCCTAAACAGAGCCGTTCGCGGTGTTATCGGAAGAATTCAAAACTGCTTGAAGTTGGAAGTGAAATTTATTAAAATTAGATTTGAATGCAATCACTTACCTTAACCTTCAGCCCGTACACCCCCTTACGGTACACAAAGCGTACACTCGGACTTTAAGATCGGGCTGCCATTTCTTTCAGTTCCTTACGGAATTTTTACCATCTAATTGTCTTAAAATCCATTTAGTGCACCAATCGCTCTCTCCCTTCCCCACCATACACCGCCCCCATAGTTTTCTCACACACTTGATATGTAGATTTTTCTCATTTTTACGGATTTCCAGTTGACTGAAAGGAAAAACATTCAACTCGAGGGTACAGGGGGTACATTGGACAGGGAGAAATAGAGACATTCAGCGTACACCTCGGTCTTTTTCGACCGGTATCGGAAGTGCAATTCGTTGATTAGAGAACTTCAGACAGATGCACAACGGAGAAAATACTTACTTCGACTTCCTCTTCAACAGCCTGAGGCAGAGCGCTGATACACACGCAGAGAGAAGGGGAGCGCAGAGAAGGGGGCGCCCCGGTCCAAAACACCGGTGTACGGGCTAAAGGTTAACACTTTCTGTGAGAATGTGTTCGGTTACACTGCAACACCGTCCCTCTGTGACTTTTAACGTTGCTATTGTGCTCTTCAGTACAAGTTCTGGTTTGATGCCGCTCTCCACGCTACCCTATCTTGCGCAAGCCTCTCCACCACTGAATAAGAACGGCAACACATATCTCTTTTAACCTGCTTACCTTATTTGTCTCTCGGTCTCTCTCTGCACTTCGCTCCAACGTGAAATTGACGATTTCTTGAAGCCCCAGAATGTACCCTATCAATCCATCGCTTCTTTCAGTCAAGACATGCCACAAATTTTCCTCGGTTCTGTTCAGTACCTCCTCATCAGTCACGCGATCTGCCCATCTAATCTTCAGCATTCGTCTGTAGCACCACAATTCGGAAGTGATTAACATCTGTGTGTCTCAGCTCCACGTTTCACTTCTGTACAATGCTACACTCCAGAAAAATGCCTTTAAGAATAATTCTTAAAACTTGAATCTATATTCGATGTTAACAAAATTATTTTCTACAGAAACAAATTCTTTCCCATTGCCAATCCGAATTTTTATCATGTGTACTGCGACCATCGTTAGTTGTTTTATTGCCCAAGAAACAAAACTCATCTATCATATTTATTCTCTCGTCACCTAATCTTATTTCTTCAGCATCGTCTGATTTCTTTAGGCTGCATTCCAATGGCTGTGTTTTGCTCTTGTTAATGTTCATCTTATACCCTGTTTTCAAGACACTGTGAATTCCGTTCTGGTCCGCGCAGAATGGCCGTGTGGTCTAAGGCGTCATGCTACGGACTGGGCGGCCGTTCTCGTCGGAGGTTTGAGTCCTACCTCAGGCAAGCGTGTGTGTGTTGTCCTTAGTGTAAGTTAGTTTAAGTAGATCGAAAGTCTACGGACTGATGACAATAGCAGTTTTGTCCAATAGGTTTACATTTGAACATTTTTCAATTCCGTTCAACTGCCGCTAGATGGATCCAAATTGTAGCTTGTAACATGGCCGCGTGTATCGTAACTACGTCGGTACGTGACAAACAAACGTCAGTAATGTGTGACGTTTTGTAATGAGTGAATCAGTGGTGCTAACCTCAACTTGTGTCACAGAGCTCGTAGTGAAAGGCCACTTGCGGTAACCGACGAGACTCGTCGGGATAGCGTTGATGAACTCATCAGAACGAGTCTTCGGATAACACAGACACAGCTTTCAGGTGCCACATCAAGAGAGCTGCGTTGGAGTAGCCGAGCGTTCCAAGGCGCTTAGCTCCGGAGCACGCCGCTGCTCGCCGACAAAGGTTCGAGTCCTCCCTCGGGCATGGGTGTATTTGTCGTCCTTAGCATAAATTAGTTTAAGTAGTTTGTAAGCCTAGAGACTGCTGATAGAGTAGTTATGTCCCATACATTAATAAAAAAAAGTTGCAATAAAAAAGTTCACGAGAATATGTACTGCCATCATTGCAGAGTTGCATTGTGTATACGGTTGGTGCCTGCAATGCCCACTGCCGACATGAAACAGACTGACATCTGACATCTGTGAACAATTTCTTTCGAGGTTTGAACGTGATGGTGACGAGTTCGTTAACAACACCTGACAGACGATGAAAGCTTGGTTTACCAAAGTCGCACATTAATGATGTCGATACGACCATCACCGAACACAGCTTTCATTCTTCTATGGTAATTGTAGGCATGTTTGGAAGAACCACATAGAAAATATATCGTGAGGAAGGCGAATCAAAAAAATTCAAATGTTTGTTAAGCTTATGGGACTTAACTACGGGGTCATCAGTCCCTAAACTTACAAACTACTTATGAACTACCTTACACTAAAGACGGCACAAATATCCATGCCCGAGGGGGGATTCGAACCCCCGACCGTAGTGGCCGTGCGGACCGTGACTGAAGCGCCTCAGTCTCCTCGGGCACCGCGGCCGGCGAAGGCGAATCAAAGGGTGCGTTTCATTGGCAGAACACTTAGAAGATGCAACAGTTGTATAAAGAAACTGCCTACATTACACTTGTACGTCCTGTTTCGGAATAGTATTTCGTACTGTGGGATTCTCATCAGGTGGCACTGACAAGAACATAGAAGAAGTTCAGAGAACAGCACCTCGTTTTGTAATAATAATAAAACTTCGTTTCGTATTATCGCAATATAGGAGAGAATCATGCAAATGATGCACGAGTTGGGATGCATATTGTTAAAAGAAAGTTGTTATTCTTTGCGACGTGATTTATCTGCGAAATTTCTTTCATCAACTTCCTCCACCGAATGCGAACATATTTTGTTAGCACCCGCCTATTTAGTGGGACATACTCATTGAAATAAAATAAATCAGATACCAAGCTGGACGAATTTGGTGTATCCTTTTCCCGCATACTATTAGAAAATGGAACGGTAGAGAAACATTACGAAAACTGATCGATGACCCCTCTGCCATGCACTTAAATGTGATTTTCAGAGCAAATATGTAGATGTAGATTACGGCACGCTGTTTCTCACATACCGGCTTAGTTGCGTTTCGTACCACCACGCGCTGCAATTCAGAGCTCTCTAACGGAATAGAGTTGCAGCGATGCAGGAAAGCCGCCCGAGTAAGACGCACATGTAATACTCCGATATGCAGAACAGAATAAAAATTCCGGGGGCGTTAGTTTTCAACATGCCCTCCCAGCGTTCCTCGTGCAGGAGGTAGGAAGTTAGTTAGTATGAATATTGTTGCGAGGGCGGGAGCTGGGTGTCGCGTTAGTGCAGAACGCGTGGTGAGGGCGGCAACCGCGTCATGCGCTCCACCGGGCCCTGCCGGGGGGAGCGCCCGCAAACTTGCCACTGCCACTGCTCCACATAATCTAACACTCGCTCTGCGCTAGCGCCACCAGACCATTTCACACTTGACTGCCTTACATGTCAAAACCTTAGCCAGCACAGAGTATAATACAACAATACTTCCGTAATGTTTCAGTCAGTTTTTGTTTATCTGTTGACCAAATCTATATCTATAAATGTGAATGTCTGTTCGGTGTACGTTTATCACGTCTGAACCACAAGACATAAAGAGCTAAAAATTTGTACAGTTACTAATGTATACCCGGGGAAGGCTTTAGGCACGGTTTTATGGCGATCGAATAGCTATTTATCTATCTATCTATATATATATATATATATATATATATATATATATATATATATATTAATGTGAATGTCTATTCGGTGTACGCTTATCACGTCTGAACGACAAGACGCAGAGACTTAAATATTTCTGCAGTTATTAATTTATACCTGAGGAAGGTTTTAGGCACAGTTTTATAGCGATCTGATAGATATTTAGAAATTTGAAGAATATAACGCGAAATGCGTAACAATAATTACTCTTTGAAAATTATATTTACTCTTTGAAAATGGTTTTATTGGTTGCATTTTAACTTGAGGGTTGATAATGATAAAAGGGTGGAGTATATTGGGATGGAAAGTTATCGGTGCATATAAAATTCTACGTGTGTGTGTGTTAATATATCGCTCTGCAGCGAAAACTACAGAACGCAAATGAATGGTCTGTAATTGTTGTCCGAAGTCTCCCTTTGAACACCATAGCAGTTCCATGCCGATAGCTATAATGGGCTGGAAAACATGGTGGTTGAAAGTCGCCAAATTATAAAAAAATTCGGACTGAAGGCCAGCGATGACGTTTGCGACTCTATAGCAAGGAGGTCACATACAGCGAAACGTGATGTCACAGACCATATCTTTGGTTTATGCATGCTACAATGTCTTCAGCTCTTTCTCTGTAAGGTGAAGCATATGAATAAGGAAATATAAGAATAAATAAATAAAGCAGTAAAAAGGAAATTTCTTTTAATACATCTCTTTAAAAAATCGATTTGACGTTTCGCGCATAATCTATGATAATCAACCAACACGCGAGCGGAGCCGCGGGTTTAAGCTAGTCACTCTATAATTAAACAGACGTTATCGGTTTCTGCCACAATAGCTACCGTCAGATTCTACGAGTTCTCGTAAAATGTCTTCCACTCCATCAGGCCGTCTGGTGCAACAACCAATAAAACATAAATTCTAATAAAACATAAACTTGGTTGCAGTGATTTGTTTTATTTAACGCGTTTCGTCCTTTTGGGGCATCGACGGATTCTGGAAAAATAAGTTAGGGGAAACTTTACAGGCTTGGTGTATTCATGAACAGTGATAATAAAAATAGATTACTACTGACCTTATAATGATGTTTTACATCGGTCAGATGTGAAAGGATTTCGCGCCAAAGCCTGGCAGTGTATTTAAAGCCGGCCGTGATGGCCGAGGGGACTGAGGCGCTCCAGTCACGGTCTGCACGGCCACTTCGGTCGGGGGTTCGAATTCCCCCTCGGGCATGGATATTTGTGCTGTCCTTAGTCGTAGTTAGTTCATAAGTAGTTTGTAAGTTTAGGGACTGATGACCCCCATAGTTAAGTCCCATAAGCTATATAAACACTTGAACATTTTTGTTAGCATTTAAAGGTAGCTCTGGGTTTATGGCACCCGTCAAAAACCCACGTAAACGGAAAAATACGAGTAAACTTAAAGTGCGGTCCTATTCTGTACGATGGAGAGAGTAAGAACTTAACAGAAAGTTTAAGGAATTGCAAGTTTTTATCTCTCGCTGCACAGCGTTTTATAAGTAGCTAATTGCCGAAACTAGGTACGCATCATGATAATCGTGTGTTTAACAAAACCACTAGATTGTTATTACTTGAAGTACTGAGTATGTTGAGTAGCTTGTGTTTAAAGCTAGAACAGTATTATATTTTTTATTTTATTTATTTATTCATTTATTTTACCAAAAATAAGCAGTTGCAGGTCGAAATTTTATTTCCTTACCAGTTTTGAGCAATTGTTCTTTTCTTCAGAAGAGACTGCGAAGGAAAAATCGTCAGTGTTGTGAAGTGCATAGCTTGTAATAAATAAAATAAAAAAATTAATATACTATACATTCAAAAAATACTTAAAAGAAGACATTATACATAATGTTAATTATCGCGTGATAAGCTAAAGTCAATATCATATTTCCCTTATCATGCAATAGTTAAAAGTATGTATAATCTCTCCCTTTAAATATATTTTTTTTAATTTTATACTTTTTTTTCTTTTTAATTTTTGCAAGCTACGAACTTCACTACACTGACGTCTCTTCTGAAGAAGAGCGATGATTGCTTGAAGCCGATGAGGAAATAAAATTTCTACTTACGATTGGTTGCTGTTGGTTTTTTTGCGAAAAATTGGGAACATAGACAAAATAACGTATATTTTATATGTTTAAGTGATATAAATTCACGAGCTACGAAACGTTAGAAAATTAAATACTGCTTTTACCGAATGCAGCCTTCATCAAGTGCTTTTAAAAAATAGTTTTTCCATAAAACCACCGAAATATTTTTTAAATCCACCGTAATTCCCACTAGCCACCAGATGAAAAATTTGCCCACTAGAGAGGTACTCAAAACCACCAGATTTAGTGGGAAAACCACTAAGGTGGCAATACTGGGGGTTTATATTTGTCTTCCCGAACCATATGCGTAACATTCACGAGTGATCGAAGTTACCATTTAATAAATCTGACAGCCCGCCTCTAATTTCTTCTAAGTCTTCCTTTATATCGATCTGTTCGTACCCCGAATACCTAAGCAGTATTCGAGAATGGGTGGCACTAGTGTACTACACGCGGTATCCTTTACAAGTGAACCACGTCTTTCCAGGATTCTTCCAATAAACTGAAATCGACCATCAGCCTTCCTCACAACTGCCATCGTAAGGAAATACCTCTTCACCTTGACTTCAAGCGGTTCTTTGGTGTCAGGGGGAGTTGGAAAATAAGTCTGCCTGTCGACTGTGGTCAGAGTTGCGTATGGAAGGAAAAAAAAAAACAAGACATCTTTATTTCTCTACAAAATTTTTTAAGTACATTTGGACATTTGTCATATCGCTTTATAAGCTTCAAAAATCCTTCCAAGAAAAAATCAGGGCGTTGCGTATGGGAGAAGCGTTGAATGGCTTGTTTAACGTCAGCATTGCTTCCAAAACGCCTTCCGTCGTCAGTCTCCTTCAAAGCTGGAAACAGAGGAAGTCATTTGGTGCGAGATCAGGCCTGTATGTCGGATGGTGTAGGCACTCCCAAACAAGAGTTGCAATGTGGTTTTGCATTGCCGTCGCCGAGTGTGGTCTCGCATTGTCATCCAACAGCAGAACGACAGATCCGAGAAGCCAGACCGCGTTTTCCGAATCACCTCCTTCAGTTTGGACAGAGTGGCGCAGTACCGCGCAGCATTGGTGGTTGCAGCCTTCAAAAGCACTGTAACAGCGCCGTCTGCTTGATCGCGGTCGACCTCTACACACTGGTGTATCGGTATCTTACACGTGCGCGTTCACCTGCTGTATCGTCTTTGGCCTATAGCCGTTCAACGCTTCTTACTTAAGCAATGCACCGATTTTTTCCTGGACGGCTTTTTGTAGCTTATAAAGCGGTTTGACAAATGTCTCAATGTACTTGAAAATTATGTAGAAAAATAAAGATATGGCTTGTCTTTAATGTCTCATTCTATATTTTTTCCTTTCGTACACAACTCTGCCCACAGTCGACAGGGGAAGTTTATTTGCCAACTCCCCCTCGTATATTCGGGTTGGACTGTATTTTACTATATCCTCTGAATAGTACAAAAATGTTCAAATGTTTGTATAGCTTATGGGACTTAACTACGGGGTCATCAGTCCGTACACTTACAAACTACTTATGAACTAACTAATACCAAGGACGGCACAAATATCCATGCCCGAGGGGGGATTCGAACCCCCGACCGTAGTGGCCGTGCAGACCGTGATTGGAGCGCCTCATTCCCCTCGGCTACCGCGGCCGGCTCTGAATAGCAACTGACTTCTTTTGGTTTCAGTTGGTGCTATGTTAGTTAGTACGAATAGCCAATTTACATGTATAGATCTAAGAGTTCCAGAGGTTAACCTCATTGCTTCTCTCAGTTGAGTATAAAATTTTGATACGTGTGTATCTCTGGCCCATACAGGTGCACAATTCTTGGTCACGCTGTCTACCAGTTTCAAGGCTGAAGTTCGCAAGGTATTTGCACCAAATCCCCCCGGTTGCTTCCGTGACTTTGGAAAGGATGGCATTTCTTGCGTACAATGTTTGTTTTGTTCAAAAATGTTCAAATGTTTCAAAAGCTATGGGACCAAACTGAAGTGTTCGTCAGCTCCTAGACTTACAAACCGAAGCAAGGCGCATTAGAGCCTTTTTATGGGCTCTGTACGTTAGAGTTCGAGCAAGCTTTACTCCAAACTCATCGAAGGTTACCTTCATCTGTAATACGATTCATGCAGATGTTCAAATTTCTTTTAGCGTCTCTGTTATTGAGCTACATAATAAAGCTAACACAATAAATACGCATTTCTTTCAGCCACTGGTTGTGGCCCCACTTCTACCTGTTTCAATTTGACAAAATGTTCAAATGTTTGTAGAACTTATGGGACTCAACTACGGGGTCATCAGTCACTAAGCTTACAAACTACTTATGAACTAGCTACAACTAAGGACGGCACAAATATCCATGCCCGAGGGGGGATTCGAACCCCCGACCGTAGTGGCCGTGCAGACCGTGACTGAAGCGCCTCAGTCCCCTCGGCCACCGCGGCCGGCTTTAATTTGACCCAAAAGATTTGCAACACTCTTGATTGAAAGCGTATCTCGACAGCGTTGAAATCGTCAGTAGTGACCTTTATCGACGCAAGCTGCTTAAGGCCGGCAGAGCTTCCGTCTCAGGCTCTTCCACGGCCGCGCTGGTTCAACCAGATCAAGGAGCTCCTGTGGTGCAGCATCCGGCCGCAGAGGTCAGGTGGTGGCTGATCATCACTGCACCACCTGCGCCATCCATTGACTCTCGCCAGCAGACAGGTTACTGCCTCCGGTTGTCCCTCTAATAAGTGAGCAGTTGCGCCTTTTTTTGCGTTACTTTTTCTGCATTCCTTTACAACAGTAAGGTTCTCATTGTTAGCAAACCGCGTTGCTCTTTGTTGAACCTAAGCAAAGAACACACATTCAGGTGTGATGAGAACATTACTGTGTGTCTCCAAAGCCAGCACATCAGTTAGTTGTTCCTTGTCCCATGTAGCAGTATTCCTGGAGGGGGAAGAAAATGTTAAAACGTTTGTTAAGCTTATGGGACTTAACTGCGGGGTCATCACTCCCTAAACTTATAAACTACTTATGAACTAATTTATACTAAAGACAGCACAAACAATCATGCCCGAAGTAGAATTCGATGCCCCGACGGGGAACGGCATCGGAGCATAGCGTGTCAATACGCTCAGCCACTTCGCCGCGCGCGAGAGGGGGGGGGGGGTCGTTGGCAGGGAAGGATGACCCGATGGTAGTCCCCGGCGTTCGATATCTTGGCCGAATACCCAGTCTTTCCACCAGCACAACACAACACCTGGCTCGACTAAGGACCTGCTGGCTCTAAGCTCAGCAAACTGTATATATATATATATATATATATATATATATATATATATATATATATATATGGCGAAGTACATGCGCCATATTACCTTAGCACGCCAACTGGAAACCCAAAACAAAATGGCGCACCCCATTCATTACGAAGAGGTCTGCCGGGCCATTCTGTTTTGGGTTTTCTCTTTGCGTGCTACGGTAAAATTGTGCAAAGATATCAATGTGTACCGGAAATTCAGCCCAAAAGCTGTAAACCAGTGTATTTCAAACTGTGGGTCGCCACCTCCGGGGGGGGAGGCTCAAAGTCTTGTCTGGAGGGTACTTGCACCATAATATAACCAGAGGTTCAGTAATACAAAAACGTATGCCTAAGTGAAATTTATTTAATGTTAAAATCACTGATTTTTTTGTATAATATTCATTACGAATTGATCAGAGATTATTTTATAATACAGTGCGTTAATAATGAATAAGTGAAAAGTTTGAAAACTCTTTTTAGGAACCAATCGATAGGTTATTCGATACAATAAGTTATTCTGAAATATATTTTTAAAAAAAATTAGTTCAGAAATTGTCAATACAGTGGGAACTCTCTTAATGAGCATAATTGTCTTCCGAGTCTTACCTTAAATGCGAAACACTCATCAAGTAAACTACAAATCATGTAAAAATTGAATTTTTTTCATTCCGAAAAAAAAACACACAAAAACATCGTCCAACCATTTAAAAGAAAGCTGAAGCAAAAGAAAGAAGAATTGTTTTCATTGAGCTAATGTAGTTTCATTACGGTTCTTCGGGAGGAGAGGGCGGGTCGGCAGAATATTTTTAATTTGGAAGAGGGTCGCCAGCCAATTTTTACTTTGAAGGGGGTCACATATTCGAAAAAGGTTGAAAAACACCGAGTGTAAACAATCAAAAAGTAACACTTACTGAATTATTCTTTTCCAGGCTTACATTTAAAACTTTATAACTAACTCTCGCAACTAACTCACACGCGTGTTTTTCGAGATTCTCATAGTAGCTCATCGAGTGACAGGCGCAGTAGTTACGCCGCGAGGGTCGTATTCTTTAGGACACTGATCAATTTCCAATCTAGTCACGCTGTAGCACACACTCCAAATACAGCAGATGTAAATGTAACTGACGGTGACACCAATGATCATAATACAACGTTATAAGGCGAGATCTGTAACATCAATGAAACACACGAAAGCCACTGAGGTAGAGATGTAAACGCGCAGAGCAGCGGCTGTCGCCAGTGTCCGTAAACAAGTGTTTGGCAGCGGCGGGTTTTGACGGCTGAGGAGTGGCGCGGAGGCTGCAGTCAGGAAGTGTGAGTCACGCGAACAAAGGTCAGTGGACAAGCAGGCAGCCTCGAGGCGGCGCGCGGTGCCTTGGCTTGACCTCCACACGATGCGCCGCAGCGTGCAAATTCTTCCTGCTGCCACTTACACGCTTCCAATCACTCGCATCTCGGCGCCAACCGCCACCAAAATATACCAGCACTGGCGGTGCCACGGTATACAACCGAGTAGATGAGTCAGTTAATTCCGTGCCAATGTCACATTCTTACTCACAAGGAAAGTACTTGGGCTCGAACAAACACATATACACCAAAATCGTATGAGAGATAATATAAAGGTACTCGCGCATCTGCAAAACTCTGCAGTCGTCCGTTAGAGGCCTCTGCGTGTGCCTTGCCACATTGCACTTTGACCTGTCGGTTCGCCAGTAGGGGCGGTGCAGTGTGCCTCCGAAGTCGCGTTTTGTGACGTTATTTGTGTGGTGAAGCGTTAGATGGGGCGGCGATTGGCAATCTACCCTGCTAATGTATTGCGATTGGTTGAGATGAAGTTACGAAGAACCCTTCTTCGTGAAGATGGTATTAGTGTAGAAGATGAATCATTCGCATGCTTTCTCGTATCTGTCATGGTACAGAAATATGAGCATAAGTTAGATACTGTTGTTAAAAACTCATAATAATGATAATAGGGGTGATAATGACGAACAACTCATTGCAAGCGGTAGTGCTACGGTAAGTGCGGGAGGAGGCGATGGAAGCAGTGGCAGTGAATACCAACAGTCTTCCGAGAAGAAGGTTAAAGTTGCAACTATCATCACGGCTTTTGATGACAAGACACTAGAGAACATGTACGATGATTATTACAGAAGTTATAGTTAAGAAATCTGCATTACGTATGACGTCTACAATTACATCTACAGTGCTATCTAGGGCATGATTGCAAAGTTTTGCATAAAATCGACACCCACCAGCACACTGAGGTGTACGTAGAGATCCTGTAAGCAAACGTTCATACAGATATGTTTGTTGGAGCCCAAGTACTTTCCTTGTCAGATGACGCCCATCAGCGTGACGCAATTACATAGTGGAAAAGTAAAGGCATCTCTGCCCGTGCCACATCCGATAAAAACCATCATTTTCTGGGGCAAATGTGAGGCACGCCAGAAAGGGTGGAGAGGACGAAATGGGACTTAACGGGTTGAGAAGGTATGTGACGTTATTTCGACGATTACCATATCGAAACGAAATCTCCATAAACGATTTCTGTCGTGGAAATAGTTCGGATCTTGAAAGTATCTTAGGAAGCACTGACTAGTTACCTAGACAATTAATGTATTCATATAGGCGTTCCTGGACTTACGTATCTGACACCAACATTTCTCTGTGATCCAGTTTCAAAAGCTACAGACTGAAGTGTCGATGACGATGCTTCGTTCTAGTAGATGAGAACTCCACACTCTCGAACAGTGTTGTCCTTGAACTGCAAAACGTGCTTGAACGTATGTAACGAGGATAATGTTGGATGAACAACAACAGAAGATGCGAAACAAGCGAGTTGTCATAGTGAACTATAAGTCTGCAGCGACAGAATCGGATTCCGGTCAGGTGATCGATGTCATCACGTTTTTCGGTCGCTCACTTCTTTACTGACCCCCATAGCATAGATATCTCCATGTCAATATATGAAGAATAGTTCAAGTACCAGCATAACTGCACCACCTCGGACCTGGATATGTACAATGATTCGGTTGGGGAAGGTGTCATGAAGACGTTGTATCCACTCCTCAACCAAGGTGATCCACAAATGTAATGCTCCTCGAGATCAGGGATACCGACAGTGGGACGGAGTTGAGGTCCGACATCGTTCTGCTCATGATGGTGAGATATTCATTCACAATTATCTGACCAGTAAGTGTAATAATAGAAACAGTTAGCCGCGGTGGAATAGCCGAGCAGACTAAGGCGCCTCACTGCGGAGCGCGCGGGTCCTCCCTGGGGCAAGGGTGTGTGTGTGTTGTTCTTAGGTTAGTTTAGTTTACCTAATTTGTAAGCTACGGACTGATGACCACGCAGTTTGGTCCGATAGATTCACAAACATTTTAACATTTTTGAAACAGTTAAAAACCACTGTATAGATGCTCAAATTATCACGGAACCTCCTCCGTGATTGAGTGTAGGAAGCAGTCATACCGTGTCGTAAGCTTCTTTTAGGATTTTCGAAACTTATACCCAGTTCTTTGTAGGAAACAATGTAAACGATGAGCCATTCCATATTCTTCCAGCAATCAAGTGTCCAAATATTTTCTTCGCAGCTTTGCGTTGGATTCCGTTGTTAAGTACTGAGCAACTGCAGTGTACTACATCTTGTTATAAGTTGGCACCACAGAGAACGCAGTAACAATGAGATGCGACTGTAGTGCACAATTAACGTGCGAACTCTTGGACGTTACCTTGCAGTATCTTACGCATTTTGCTCTGACACGGTCAATGTAAATGATCTCTGACTGCCAAAGAAGCCAACTCGATGCTGCTCAATTAGTGTAAGCGTCTGTGGCGAAAACTGCTGCACACTACTGATCATTTTATTTGTATAAAAGTATTTTAGAAAGTAACCTTTTGTAAAATAATGACGTGCCTCACCATTGGATAACTTTTCAAGTCCTACCATCTTATCCATGCAAGAATTTACTACCTCAAAATAAATGTCGATTGATGATAGTACGTTATTCCAGCGCTTAAACAAAGACTGGGGGATTTGGTGAACGCGGAGATCAGAGGGAAAGTCCTGTATTTAGTATTACTAAATGGAATGCAGTCGTTGCTCTGCGCAGATAAGAGGATAACTCCAGCGCTTTTCAATGATTCATGAACATAGCTTTTGATCAATATCAAAGTTTCAAGCAGAAGCCGTGTGACACGTAAAGCCTCAAAATTTACGCAGTGAGAATAATTAATGTACCTTTTAGTTATGTATGTTTCATTCGAATAATAATTTCTGACCATATTCGAATGTGGTTTCCTTTTTAAATCCATTACCCCAATCTTGAGCGCGATTAAATATTGCAAAAATGAGCTCTAAAATGACTAAAGCATGCGATTAGAGAAGATAGAAGATTCCTCTACGTTATTCCAGCGACCGGACTTCACACAACAGCACAAAACTATGCTCAAGGTTTGGGTATTTCCGTGTAAACGATAGTATACTGGGTATAAACAATATTGTCTATATTTTCAGAGGTGATAGTATGGACTAAGGCAAGGAAAAAAAAGCAAGTTTGGTGTAAAATGCATATCTGCACACTAGTTTATCTTCGTTACTGCGTAATATCTCTTTTACTGCAAGTTATTTGCTATTAAGAATGTCCTGAAGAGAGTAGAAAACAAGTGCATACATATAATAAAAATATGTGTATATTTGTGTGTGACTGTATTCCACATCTCGTCATAAATTACAGGACCGATTTAAACCAGACTTGGAACACATATTCCTTACTTTCAGGCAAGTACACTTTCTTTTCTTTACAGCTTCTCATCCAGTGATTCATGAAAATAGTGGTTTCAAATTCCGAACTACTCGAGCAGGTGTTATTCCATACCGGATAGGAACATTTCCTAGCTGCAGACCAAACACGTAAAGTAATGCAATCGATTTTCCGTCTTTGGTAGGTGAAAGTAAGTAATTTATTGTGACTCCAATAACTAATTAACTGATGCTCAGTGATTACGGAACATACAGTGTCCACATGGCACACAACACTGTCTCCTTCCACAGATGGTCTGTATCCTGTTCCACTATAAGATATTGGATAGCACTCTTCACGTCAGGCAATACGAGGAAGCCCTGCCTACATCTTGTTCCGCCGTGCAACATCAAAAGAGCTTGAAATTTGCGACTGTCTTGTCTACAGCGAGATCAGTATAGTATACGCAATGAAAGAGGTCCCTTAACCCTTTTTTAGGAGAACCATCAACCTTGGAGTGCATACCGTACCTTTGAGGCTGCATCCCTTCGGTAAGTGTTTCGAAACTTGCCCCTGAATTGTGAAAGTACATTCTCCGAACCGCAGGAATTTCCGCTTCGGAGGCTACTGCATACGTTTACGAGAAACGCAGTACTTACCGCCCCCCACCCGTTCATCAGCCAGCTCTTTTAGTCCCTGACTGCTACTCGATAGCCGCCCTGCAGCCCACAATTGTTATTATTTATCTACGACCTTTGAACGTACAACTGGCGTTTTTTTTATTGAACTTCCGCTTTAAAGGATAAGCAATGAAACAGATTGATTCATTTAATTTCCCGTGCTACATCTGCATGATAATTCTGCAATTCGCACTTATGTGTTTGGAGGAGGGTTCATCGAACCACTTCAGAGTATTTTTCTACTGCCGCGGCGGAGCGGCCGAGCGCATTGAGAAGCAATGCTACGATGCGCGAGGCCGTTCCCCGTCGGGGGTTCGAATCCTCCCTTGGGCATGGATGTTTGTGCCGTCTGTAGTATAAGCTACTTCGTAAGTAGTTTTTAAGCTTAGGGACTGATGACCCAGCAGTTAAGTCCCATAAGCTTTACAAACATTTGAACTTTTTTTTAATTTTTCTACCGTTCCACAATCTAACAACTCACGGGAGGAACAAACACTTTTTTTTTCGGTGCGAGTTCTGATTTCTCTTATTTTATAAAAAGATTTTGCCCTTTGCACGTGGACAGAAATCAAATATTTTCGCATTTGGAGGAGAAAATTGGCGATTGAAATTTCACAATAAGATCTTCAGCAACGGAAACAACCTTTGTTTTAATGATTGCCAGCTGAACTCGCGTATTATTTCCGTGCCATGTATGATCCTCAATTGCTTGGTCAAGAGCACTCCAAATAGGAGCAGAAGAAAAACCAGATCAGAGCGTCCTATCGACGCACTTCATTTGGACAGAGACAGGGCAAGGTGTGAGAAACGTCTTCATTCACTCAGTGATTCAATGATCCGCCGAAAGTGAGTCACGAAAAAATTGGAACCATAACTGAGATCCAGAATTAAATTTTCACTCTGCAGCGGAGTGTGCGATGATATGAAACTTCCTGACAGATTATAACAGTTTGTCAGACCGGGATTTTAACCCAGGACCTTTCCCTTTCGCAAAAAATCTCTTTACCGCCTTTTATTTATAACTTTTTGTGCTTCGGGTACATCGCTTCTTTGGGATCGTGTTTGTTCTACATTGTTTCTTCGTTAAGTTTATTTATTCATCTATTTTGTTTCAGAGGGCAGTCAGGCCTCTGACAGAACTCGCTGGACTACAGCGGCGGCTCTTTGAAATCGTGGCTCAGTTTTTATTTGTTTACTTATTTTATGGCGTGAAGCCTCTGAGCGAAGGTGCTGAGGTACCGCGCCGGCAACCGACTGAGCTACCCTTGCACACCTCACGGCCCGTCCTCACAACTTTACTTTCGCCAGTAAATCGTCTTCTATCTTACAGAGTTCACACAAGTTCTCCCAAGAACCTTGCAATACTAGTACTGCTGGAGAAAGAATTTTATAACTGAAATGGCTGAATAAGGATGTTATATCTTTTCCCAAAATAAGATTATACTGTCTAAACCAAGACGATACTTAGATTAAGAAAAAAATACGTTTACAGCTTAACAATCTGTCTATACCTAAGTCAATAAAGACTTTGCATAACTTGTGATAGCTAATAATGAAAAACTAAATTTGTTGTGACTTTGTTCGAGAAATAAAGACAACCCTCACCTCCAAAATTAGTTTCGTGCCTACAATATTTAATAGCATGCTACAAATTTAAACTAAAAACGTTATTTCCGCATTTTGATTTGTTTGCAAGCTAGAGCAATCCCAAATATGACATCATTACTGTAAGTGGACGAGCAAGGGAAAACAGAAACGCAGAAGTCTGATGTTATTGATTTTAATGTTACGAAAATATTTTCCTGTGCTTGCTGATCTGCGTGACACACGGATTACATCATAAGGTTGAATCATAGGAACGAGTCATCAGCTGCAAGTAACCAGATGATGACAGAGAAATGGAATTTCGCAACCATTAAATCCTATATCGTTATAGCAGAATCTAGAATTTCTTCTGCTACGGGTCGACCTTATTTCGTGCGGAGGCCGCGTCATATTTGGCTGCGCTGTTATTCTGGCGCTCTGGAAAAGCAGTTAAGACGCTTAGATAAGATTTTAAGAGCTATTTTCAGCCCGAAGTCATGGTTCCTGTGGATGCGTAAATCAAGGAAGCGGATAATGTGCAGTGAAGCCTCCTTTACATAACTTCCTCTAAACGTGGTACTGTTTTAGTGCCAGATGATAATGTGAAAATTGGCATGATCGGAATCGCATTTAGAGGCAGAGATATATGTGCAGCAAGGCAGGTGTGACGTCAGCATACTTGTACAGCTTCTATCAAATCACGAAGGACTGACACAAAAATTACTAAAATATTGCCGGCCGCGGTGGCCGAGGGGACTGAGGCGCTTCAGTCACGGTCTGATCGGCCACTACGGTCGGGGGTTCGAATCCCCCCTCGGGCATGGATATCTGTGCCGTCCTAGTTCGTAAGTAGTTTGTAAGTTTAGGGACTGATGACCCCGTAGTTAAGTCCCATAAGCTTTACAAACATTTGAACATTTTTGAACTAAAATATTTTATTTCTATCGGGTTGATTATTGCAGAATGTGACTTATAGATGTCAGCTGAATCTCACGCTCATTACAGTGTACACTAATTTTCACGGTATAATTGGAAATCTACCATCGCACAGTCCTTTATGACGCCCACTTCTTCTCGTGAGCTCACATCTGCACGTGTCTTCGTTCGACTACAGTCATCTTGAACCACTGTAATCTACATATAAGCATACCTTTCACCTTACCCTAAACTGACTGTAAACGGCCCGCCGCAGTAATCGAGCGGTCTGCGGTGCGTCAGTCACGGTCTGCGCGGCCGCTACGGTCGGGGGTTCGAATCCCCCCCTCGGGCATGGATGTTTGTGTAGTCTTTAGCATAAGATAGTTCATAAGTAGTTTGTAAGTTGAGGGACTGATGACCACGCAGTTAAGTCCCTAAAGCTTAACAAACATTTGAACATTTGACTGTAATCGAGGTACTTTTAAGATTACCCACAAATAATTTAGCACTACAGGAAAATATTTCATCTTTAATATGGAACCTTCTGTTTTACATTACTAGCTATTACTACGGCAGCACGGGTGGCATGCGGCTCCTTCAAAATGTTCAAATATTTGAAAACCTGTGGGACCAAACTGCTTAGGTCATCGGTCCCTAAACTTACGAACTGCTTCAACTAACTTTAACTAATGACGCTAAGGACAACACACACACACACACACACACACACACACACACACACACACACACATGCCCGAGGGACGACTCGAACCGCCGGCGGGGAGCAGCCGCGCAATCCGTAGCGTGGCGCCGTAGACCGCGCGGCTATTCCCGCTCGGCTGCTGCTCCTTCGATCGGTTGTCTCCTGGATTATGTTTTTACACGCTCATCTTATATTCAGTCTCAACTGAGCTAAAATTCTTATAACTGCGCATAATCAGCAACTCCAATAGTAACGTTGCGCATGTGGGACGTCACGTAAAATTTAACTTAATTGCTTAAATTTACTGTACTAATAACAGAATTAATTCATTTGTATATTTTCAAGTGTTTTTATTCCTTCTGTGGCTGACAGCGAATTTTCCTCAGAGAAGTGAATTCAGTATTCAATTTCTCACCCCATAGTGCGGTATATTCGTATTGGAAATCATAACATCTGTCGTCACAGCTGCATAAAAAAGCCAGTTTACATCCTCAAAAAGGTTTAGAGTCTAAAATTTAATCTGAATAGTAAATGTTACCATTGTTGTTTTTACCATTTTGTTTTACCTAGTTGTTGAATTCCTGTTCCCTTTACGTTTGCCGGCCGCGGTGGCCGAGGAGACTGAGGCGCTCCAGTCACGGTCTGCACGGCCACTACGGTCGGGGATTCGAATCCCCCCTCGGGCATGGATATTTGTGCCGTCCTAGTTCGTAAGTAGTTTGTAAGTTTAGGGACTGATGACCCCGTAGTTAAGTCTCCTACACTCTACAAACATTTGAACATTTCCCTTTAGGTTTGGGGTTCGAGGTCAACATGTATAGTATTACTGAGGAAGCGTTGGTATATAATTTTTTCGTAGTTAATGTGTCAATGGCACGAAGTCAAAAATACGTTAAAATAGCCTCTGCATTTACTTCAAAACGCAGAACTACACAATTCACTTGAAACTATGAAATTCCGGAATTAATATAATTTTGAAGAACAGCTTTTGTGTCCCGACTTCGTCGCCGCTTTTGTGTCCCAGCCTCGTCGTAGGTGTCGGTAGCAGAGTGAAACGAGACCGACACGCTGGTGCAGGTACGGAGGGGAGCAGCCAGAAACTATAAACACTCGAGTAAATTAGAAAGATATATATTTCACAGAATGTAACAATACTTAACTTTTACATAGTACTGCAGAATGTTGATACATAGTTGTTGGAGGCCTGCCTAGTGCCTGTACAATAGCAAAGTCTTCAATCGTGCCTATCTGATTACGAAGGTCCTAACTCGTTGCTATCTCAGTCCGAAGTGCAAGTGCGAAGTCCGAAGTGCGAAGAGCGAAGTCCTTCAGTGGTGGCCACGAGCGGCGTTGTACCAGAGGGCGCTCGTGGCTGTCGTCGGAAGAACGCCGCGCCGTGCATGCATGGCGGCGCGCGGCGAAAGTAGGCGGCGCGCACTTTGTACTTGTGCGACACCACACCCCTCCCCCCCAAACCGCCGCGCCGTCGTGGCGTAGGGCTGAGGGCCACGTCGACGGCACTGGGAGGAGGGCCTGAGCGGGGGCGTTACTGGTGGGACGGGCGTCGTTGCTGAGGCCGGGATCGAGACGCCGTCCGCGCCCCGGCATCCGCCTTGCGATCCTCCAGGGAACCCGCCGAAACCTGGGGAAGGGCGCCCGCCCCCGCCCAGAGGGAGCAGGTCATCTTCTTCTGAGGTGCGTGGCCCAAGCTGGGGGGGCCCGCACGGTCCCGGAGTCCCTCTCGGCGACGCTGTCATCTGCGGCGGCGACAGCGGCGGCGACGACTGCGTCGAATGTACGTCGACGTCCATAGGGATCTCGTAGTCCGGGGACGAACGATGTGGTTGTGCTCCCTGGCGGTGAACTGGGTCTGGAATCAAGAAACCGGAGACAGGATCGCGCGGTCTGTGCAGGCGCAATTGGTTTGCGTGGCGCCGCAGCTCCGACCCTGTGGAAGAACGTACAACAAACATGTTGTGCCCAAGCACGCGTTGAATGGTGCCCGGCAACCATGTCTTCTTGTTTCCAGCAAACACCCTGTACAGCACCGGCGTGGAAACCTGAAAACGCGTAGCGCCATACGAACCGACTCGGTGCGTGGGAGGCTGCAGCAGGTGAAGGAGAGTGCGGTGACGGCGGCCGTGTAGCAGCTCGGCAGGAGACGGGCCGTCACGTGGCATGCACCGATACGTAGACAGGAAAATTTGAAGAGCTTGCTGCCTGGAGTGCTGACCTTTCATCTTTTCCATGTGTGACTTGAATGTTCGAACGAAACGTTCTGCTTCACCATTGGACTGAGGGTGAAAAGGTGCGGTGGTGATATGCTGAATGCCATTCACACGACAAAACTGTTGAAATTCCGCACTAACAAACTGAGGTCCATTGTCACTGACGATAGTTTCAGGCAAACCTTCGATGCAAAACACTGATGTTAAGGCACTGATTGTACTAGACGCTGTCGTTGAGTTCATGGCAATCACAAAAGGAAACTTGCTGAAAGCGTCTACAACAATTAACCAGCGCGTGTTCCAGAAAGGTCCGGCAAAGTCAATATGTAAACGTTGCCATGGTCCCTTGGGGCGTGGCCAGTCTGAGAAACGTTGCGGTGGAGCCGCCTGATGCTCCGCACAAACAGTACACTGTGACGTCATGTCCTCTATCTGAGCGTCCATACCAACCCAGGTACAATGACGTCTGGCCAGTTGCTTTGTCCTAACAATGCCCCAATGTCCTTGATGCAGGAGGCGTAACACTTCACGTTGCAGGGAACGAGGAACAATCACTCTTGCTTGGTCGTTGTCGGTATGCAACAACAGTACACCCTGACTTAAAGATAATGCATGACGTTGTGCAAAATAACGTCGAACCAGAGGCCGATCAATGTCTTTGGCTCTGGCAGGCCAACCAAAGCGAACAAAACGTGCTACCACACTTAAGTTTGCATCCGCAGCCGTTTCCTGTGCAACCCGACGAGAGTTCAAAGGAAAATCTGCGACAGCGGAAGCATCTCTGGAGTCTATCTGACAACATGCCATTTCTGAAGAATCAAACGACACATCCTGGCCAACCGGAAGTCGGGAAAGTGTGTCCGCGTTGGCGTGTTTAGTGGTAGGTCGGTACAAAATCTCATACTGATAATTAGACAATATCAAGGACCATCTCTGAAGCTTTTGTGCCGTACGTGGCGGAATCGGCTTTGCGGGTGAGAACAACGACGTGAGAGGCTTGTGGTCTGTCAACAAATAGAATTTTCTGCCATAGAGATAATGATGAAACTTTGTGACGCCGTAAATGATTGCTAAGGCCTCCTTTTCTATCTGACTGTAATTCTGTTGCGTTGGCGTCAGTAGCTTGGATGCAAAGGCAATAGGACGATCGTGACATCCAATACGATGCGACAGAACTGAACCTATACCGTACGACGAGGCGTCAACTGCTAACACTACAGGCTTCTGTGGGTCAAAGGGAATCAAACATGCATCACTGACTAGTGCAGACTTTAATTTGTCATAGGCAACCTGACAATCTTTAGACCATACAAAAGGAACATTCTTCCTACGTAAGTGATGCAGTGGAGCTGCAATCTGAGAGGCATTGGGAATAAATCTGAAATAATAGTTCAGCTTTCCCATTACTGCTTGCAATTCGTGCACATTCTTAGGAGGAGGCAAGTCTTTGATTGCTCGAAGATGTGACTGTAAGGGATGAATTCCTTGGGCATTAATCACATGGCCTAGGTACTCTATTTCAGTTTGAAAAAACGAACACTTTGCTTTATTACAACGTAGACCTGCTGCAGTCAACACTTTGAAAAGGCACTCCAGGTTTGCTAAATGTTCTTCAACTGTACGTCCGGATACCACAATATCATCTAAATAGTTCGAACAACACGGTACAGAAACTGTCAGCTGTTCCAAAAAACGCTGAAAAATAGCGGGAGCGGAAGAACTGCCAAAGGGTAGGCGTTGAAATTGAAAAAGGCCCATGTGAGTATTAATGACGAAAAATTTTTTTGACTCGTCATCAAGTGGAATCTGTAAGTATGCCTCTGCTAAATCAATCTTGGAAAAGAAGCGAGACTGTCCTAATTTGTCCATTAGTTCGTCAGGTCTGGGCAGGGGATAAGTGTCGACAATTGTTTGACTGTTCACTGTTGATTTGAAGTCCGCACAGAGACGAAGTTTTCCTGACGGCTTGGGTATAATTACTATAGGCGAGGCCCACTGACTCGCAGAAACAGGAGAAATCACCCCACTATCTTGCCAACGTTTAAGTTCTTCGGCAACTGTATCACGCAAGGCGATAGGCACTGGTCTAGCTTTACGAAATTTTGGAACTGCAGATTCTTTTAAAGTTACATGTGCCACGAAGTCTTTTGCACAACCTAGTTCCGGCGAAAACAAGTCACTATATTTGTCACACAATGCATTGATTTTATCCTGAGGCACTATTGACGAAATTTGAAGAACATCTCTTTGAATTGATAAGCCAAACAAATCAAATGCATCTAGTCCAAAAATGTTCTGCGTCGATTTGGCCTGAAGAACAACAAAAGCAACTGTTTTCGTGACACCTTGAAAGGAGGCAGGCAGGCTACACGTTCCTAGCACGGGAATATTTTCACCTGTGTACGCTGTTAACACTTGCTGTGACGGCGACAATTTTGGCGAACCCAGAAGTCCATAAGTATCTTTATTGATTAATGTAACAGCGGAACCAGTATCAAGCTGAAATTGCACAGTCTTATTTTCTATGGAGAGATTCACAAACAGTTTTTGCTTGCGGCGCTCGACAGGCGCGCGAATGTGGGCAACGTCTGCTACGGTTTGTTTGCTGCACTTGCGCGGGCCGCGTAGTGAAGGAAGCGGCTCAGACTCGGCACGCAGGGGATTAACAACACTGTCACTAGATGACACTACCGCCGGATCGGCGTCCGCGCAATGCGAGGCTACTGCACTAAAATTACTTTCAGTATCTACAACAAGTCTACTGGCACTATCTACACAGTACTGGGCACTTTTACAATAAGAAGTTGCAGAAGGCACTATTTTCACTACAGGAATGCACTGTTCATAGTCATTTTGCGTGTCCCGAACCCTTTTCCGTTGCACTGTTTTACGCGCTCGTCGGCGCTTGCTACGTGGTGCACTATATAGTTTTGCCATAGGCGCAGAACTATTTTCTTGCAATTGAGAACCAACTAAAGCACTGTTCAATTCCACAGCCCGTATAACATTTACAGAATGAACTGTTCTCGCACTCTGCGAAGCACTGTTTCTAACGTTACTGTTCTTTGAGTTTTTAATTTGCATACACACAGACTGCACATGTCCTGATTTGCCACATTGATAACAGGTTGCGTTGCGACTAGGGCAATGAGCACGCTTGTGGCGAGACACACACTGGGGGCAAGATTTACGTACATTTTTCTGAAATGAGCGTTGGCGCCCGTTATGCAAATTACTGTGTCTAACACTACGGGGCGACCTTTGCGTCGCACTTTTACTCTGGCTACTGTTCACTGTCTGTTCAGCACGGCAGGTAGAATTTAAAGAATCACAAGTGCTATACTGAGAACTACGGCTAGGAAAGCGTCCGTTGCGGCGCACTGAATTTACACTGTGGCTTTGCATTTCTACATCTGCTAAGTCAAAAGTATCATGAGCTTCAATAAGCTGCAGTACACTGTCTAATGAGGGGTCAGACTGTTTCAGAATTGCTGCTCTAATTCTGGGGTCCTGAATGTTCTGCGTAATCGCGTCCCTCAACATAACGTCACTATACGAAAGTCCACAAGAGCAAGTAAATTTACATTGGCGGGTTAAGCCCTTCAATTCCGTAATCCACTCTTGGTGTGACTGCTGCGGTAATTTTTTAAGTCTGAAAAATCGGTATCGTGCAGCGGCTACAAGAACTTTTCTCTCATAATGAACATTCAGTGCATCTACAATTTGTTCAAAGTCTACATCACGAGGAGATGCGTGCGGGAATAGTTTTTGCAGTAACACGAAAGTTTTGGGGCCCACCACAGACAATAAAAGATGCTTAACAGTCTGACCTGTAAGTTGATGAGCCGCGACGAGTTCTTGAAACTGCGCCAGATAATCACTCCATTCTTCCTCACGTTCGTTGTATTGGCGAAACGTAGGAAGTGTTGCGGCGGCAGGTGTGGGCTGCTGAAGCGGCGGCTGTTGTTGTTGGTTAGCTGCCTGCGCTGTGAGCTCGGCCACAGCCTGCAGGAGCTGGGTAATTTGCGCCGTCTGTAACTGAATAATTTCCATTAAGTTTGGGTTCGGGGTAGTGGCCATGCTGACCGATTAGGCGCCGCGTATACAAGTAACTTATAACAAAACACAAATGCAATATGAAAGAGGACGCTCTGAAACAAAAAAAAGTCCACAAAATACGTAACAAAATATCTTCCCCCAAAATTCTTATAATAAGGGTGGGTGGGCGGGAGCAATTTTTTGCGTGCTCCGACTGCTGCTGTCTGGCTGCTGTAAGCGGGCTGGTCCAAGGTTCTATCACTCCTCGTCGCCACTTTTGTGTCCCGACTTCGTCGCCGCTTTTGTGTCCCAGCCTCGTCGTAGGTGTCGGTAGCAGAGTGAAACGAGACCGACACGCTGGTGCAGGTACGGAGGGGAGCAGCCAGAAACTATAAACACTCGAGTAAATTAGAAAGATATATATTTCACAGAATGTAACAATACTTAACTTTTACATAGTACTGCAGAATGTTGATACATAGTTGTTGGAGGCCTGCCTAGTGCCTGTACAATAGCAAAGTCTTCAATCGTGCCTATCTGATTACGAAGGTCCTAACTCGTTGCTATCTCAGTCCGAAGTGCAAGTGCGAAGTCCGAAGTGCGAAGAGCGAAGTCCTTCAGTGGTGGCCACGAGCGGCGTTGTACCAGAGGGCGCTCGTGGCTGTCGTCGGAAGAACGCCGCGCCGTGCATGCATGGCGGCGCGCGGCGAAAGTAGGCGGCGCGCACTTTGTACTTGTGCGACACCACAACAGCGATAACAATAATAGTAATATTAATAACACAGTAATCAAATCAATGTCATTTTGAAAATCATAATAATGGGCAAGGAAAAGGGAACGTGTTCGTCATAGTCTCTTTGTAGGAAACTTCCTAGAAATCGCATGAAATTACGAAATTACTTGTTAAAACTATTTAAGACTCAAATCAGCATGTGTGTTGTTCACGTGACCAGCTTTTTTGTTTTAACGGTTGTGACTTGTAATTATAATAAGTAAGCCTGAACTACTTACACATAGCCTACACAGTATTGTTTAATATCCCATTCATTTCAGAGAATTATATCTCAGTAGAATAGTTAACATGTTATGTATTGAGATGCCAGTACAAGATTCCCTACCACATTAACAGGCACTTTTATCACCCCCATTAATTAGCTCCGTGCATAGCCTAGCGGTTCACTTTCTGGTTAAAAATTTATTTCTGTCTGAACTGAGTCAGCCAAACTGTTATCTTATATGGTATCAAGAGATAAGTGTCCTTAGTAAACAAGTTACATCAAATCACTGGAGCTGACTCGGGGAGAGCAGCGACTGTGTTGTTCTGCTTTCTCATTTGCAAGTGCTTGAAGCGTTCTTCGCTCGCATTGTCAACATCACGCTAGAGTTGTACGATAGGGCTTCAATGGGTTAACACTGAGAGCCCGCGGTTCGATAAGTGCTAAACGGTTTGCTTCGTGAATCTCGAGGCGTTGTTTTGATGTCTGGCGTGTTTGCTTGGTCTGAGAAACACGCTGCCACGCGACCTTGTCCATGACGAAATCCGTGGCCTTCGCCGCTCGGACCTCGCGGAAAATTCAGACGCCATCGTCGTCTGCTATACAAAAACACACAGTTGGTCGGATCAGTGCAACATTCCTCTACAATCGGGGGCCGACGTCCTTCATTTAATGCCCTCAAATTATGTGTCTCGTTGTATTTGAGAACAACTTTGCTACATCTCTTCTCTGAAGTAATAAAGATTTAAATCATTCGTCCAGCTCTAGATTTATCAGAAGAAAATAATTGGTGTTTAGTGGAATTCTAGGATAACGTGTACTATAATCTACTTCTGCATAGACATATTCTACACGCTCTTGGGAAGTAACTGTCAAATTGTGTGTCACATCTGCCATCTTTGCTTTCTTCTGCTGTTCCATATATTTAGACTGAAAGAAAAAAATACACGTTTCTTTTACACCTCACAGTGAGTTCAAGCATTCGAATTTTTCCTTTCAATTTTACAAGAAATAGACACTTAACGTGTGTTGGAAACCTCCTCATCGCTGGAGAACAGTTTATACGTTCGATTACAATATTAAAGAACCACGTACTACCTCCCACACTTTTACTTCGACGTAGGATAATAGTAATTCCAAATAACATGGTAGCAGTCAACAAGAGGTCGCACGAATTTCTTGAATTCTATCTTACCGAGCTGTGTAGAGCAATGTTTAGCACACTAGACTGCTATTGAGGAGTTGTAGTGCTCTAATCTCTTCTGGCAAGTAGAATTAAGTTTCCACCGTTGCCGTTTAGTCCCTTCCAAAAACCAACCAACCAATTAAGTTTTCTGTGGTTTCCCAGGATCAGCTGATAGGGTTTCGGGGTGGTTCGTTTTATATCATCACTGACGATTTCCTTCACCGTTCTTATCCAGTCCGACCTTGTGATCCGCTTCTAATGATCTAGTCGTCTTTCTACACGTATTCTTTATTACATGTGCTGTACCTTTCTCAATGTCCCTCCAACAAACCGAAGTGTCTCAATTCTCAGTCCTGTAACTTATTTTATTTACAGCTTCAAGAACGGTTAGAGATTTCATCCCATTCAAAGCGAGGGAGCAGTAGCTCTTACAACGCTAAGGGAAGAAATCAGACGAGGCCTCGTTGAAGAAAACATCCTAGCACTAGTACAAGTTACGAGAAACTTATAAATCATATACCGTATGTGAATATCCAGGTAAGAGTCCGTTTGCCGCAGTGAATACACGGGTTCCCGACAGTTGACTGAAATTAAGCGCTGTTAGGCTTGGTCAGTATTTGAACCGTCTAAGTGTGCCGGACGCTGCAGCAGGCAGGCAGCACTCAGCCATTGTGTAGCCAATTAAGGAGCTAATCGACAGAAGTCACGGAAACTGACAAAGCATCCGTCTGCGACTTGCACATCTCTAACATGCCTCAGTTATCCACACGGGAAAAGGGGACCAACAGTTTAACGTGGAATCCGAACTATGCGTCGTGTACAGGATATTTCAGACCAACATTCCACCCCTTCTAAAATCGAGTGAATCGTGTTCTTTTTATGGTCTTCAGTCCGGAGACTGGTTTGATGCAGCTCTCCACCCTACTCTATCCTGAGCAAGCCTTTTCATCTCCTCATAAGAACGACAACCCACATCCACTTGAATCTGCTTACTATACGCGTCTCTTGGTCTCCATCTGCGATTTTTACCCCACACACTTCCCTCCAATGCTAAATTTACGATTCTTCGATGTCTAGGAATGTGTCCTACCAAGCGATCCCTTCTTGTAGTCAGGGTATGCCAAAAATTCCTTTTCTCACCAATTCTGCTCAGTACCTCTCCATTAGTTATGCGATCTACCCACCTAATCTTCAGCATTCTTCTGTAGCACCACATTTCAAAAGCCTCTATTCTCTTCCTGTCCGCACTGCTTATCGTCCATGTTTCACTCCCGTACAAGGCAACACTCCACACAAATGCCTTCAGAAAAGACTTCCTTACACTTAAATTAATATTCGATGTTAGCAAATTTCTCTTTTTCAAAAATGCTTTTCTTCCCATTGCCATTCTGCATTTTATATCCTCTGTACTGCGACAAGCGCATGTTATTTTACTACCCAAGTAACAAAACTCATCTATCACCTTCATTGTTTCGTTACCTAATCTAATTCCTTCAGAATCACCTGATTTTCTAAGACCGCATTCCATTATTTTTCTTTTGCTCTTGTTAATGTTCATTTTATACGCTCTCTTCAACACACTGTCCATTCCATTCAACTGCTCTTCCAGGTCCTTTGCTGTCTCTGACAGAATTACAATGTCATCAGCAAAACGCAATGTTTTTATTTTTCCCCCTGAACTTTAATCCCTATTCCAAATTTTTCCTTGCTTTCCTTCACCGCCTGCTCGATGTACAAATTGAATAGCATCGGAGAAAGGCTACAACCCTGTCTTACTCCCTTCCCAACTGATGCTTCCCTTTCATGCCCTTCGAGTCTAATAACTGCGGTCTGGCTTTTTTACAAGTTGTAAATAACTCTCCTTTTCCTGTATTTTACCCCTGCTGACTTCAGAATTTGAAAGAGTGTATTCCAGTCAACATTGTCAAATGCTTTCTCCAAATCTACACAAGCTAAAAATGTAGGTTTGCCTTTCCTTAATCTATCTTCTAAGATAAGACATAAAGTGAGTATTGCCTCCCGGGTTCCTACGTTCCTCCTGAATCCAAACTGATCTTCCCCGAGGTCAGCTTCTACCAGCTTTCCAATTCTCCTGTAGATAGTCTTTATAAAATGTAAAATTCAATAACTCCTAGTTGTAATGATACTATGCCGGATCAACTGGTGGCATCCCATCGTAAATGAGCTATTCAAACCGGAGTTGTTTTTTTTTTTTTTTTTAATTGACTGACATACATTTTCTTCATAATGTCGATTCTATGCCGGAAACGGAAAGTGTTACAGTCCACCTTGCAAGCTGGAGTGTGTTTATGTGTATGTACACTTTTCTTTATTTATTTAAAAAATGTCTGTAAATCTAACGGACATAACTGCTGCGGTTATCAGTCCCTAGGCTTACAAACTACTTAAACTAAACTAAGCTAAAGACAACACCCACACACATGTCTGAGGGACGACTCTAACCTCCGACGGCGAGCAACCACGCGCTCCGCAGCAAGGCGCCTTAGAGCGCTCGGCCACTCCACCGCGGCTGTCTGTACACTTATCAGAAACTGCGTGGGCCCATGTCACTACACGGTCGATTGCCTTGCGTTTCAGCGTATCATTGGATACTCTGTACGCATCTTAATAACGTATTTCATTATTATACTGTGTAACTTATTTGGCTCTGTATGTAATCTATGTCTGCCAATTTGAAGATGGGTCATCACACTTTGGAGTGGGGACTGGCGATTTAGGAAAAATGTTTTTAACAAAACCTTCTCTTATGTGAAACTTCCTGGCAGATTAAAATTGTATGCCGGAACCGGGACTCGAACCTGGGACCTTAGCCTTCCGCGGGCAAGCGTTCTACCGACTGAGCTATCCCGACACGACTCACGATGCCGCCTCACAACTTTACTTCCGCCAGTACCTCGCCTCCTTCTGAAAACCTTCTCTGTTTTCAAATGTTCAAATGTTTGTTAAGCTTATGGGACTTAACTACGGGGTCATCAGTCCCTAAATTTAAAAACTACTTATCAACTACCTTATACTAAGGACGGCACAAATATCCATGCCCGAGGGGGGATTCGAACCCCCGACCGTAGTGGCCGTGCAGACCGTGACTGAAGCGCCTCAGTCCCCTCGGCCACCGCGGCCGGCTCTCTGTTTTCGGCATTGAATCGAAAGCAAGAAGAAAATTTATGTCATTCAATTAAAGAGAGAGAGAGAGAGAGGACAAACGGCTTCCGTTGATGTGTGTGTGTGTGTGTGTGTGTGTGTGTGTGTGTGTGTGTGGAGGAGGGGTGAGTGGGTGGGTGTGGGTGTGGTTTATTTTCCGAACGTCCCATCCCATCGGCTGCAAAACTAAACCCACTGTGGAATTCCGATGGAAGTTCGTAATGCCGCGACTCTAGTATGCTTGTAATTGTAAATTTGTGTAACTAAGGAGCCAAACTGCTAGGGTTATCACTCCCTATACGTAAACAGTACTTGGAACTAATCAAAACTAATTGATGCGAAGGACAAAACACACACCGATGCTCGAGGGAGGACTCGAACCTCCGGCCGGAGCGGTCGTGCAATCCGTGACGTGGCACCTCAGACCGCGCGCCCAACACCGCGCGGCTGTATGCTTGTCGATCGCATCAAGTCGTCCCGAGGGAAGAGTAAGCACTTAAAGGTGCCTAGAAGTCATGTCTCCCGCCAAGTGTGAAGTGAGTGATGATCTTTGATTTCTTCATGCTGAGAGGTTCCACCTGATTCCCACGCACTTGACAGAACAGTGCCGCAATTGACCAGTAAAACATGAAGGGACATTAAGAATTCAACGCCCCGTCGACATCATGGTCATTAGAGACGGAACATACGATCGAATAGGAACCATCCCGTCATGTGCCGGTAGTGATTTACGGAAACCACGGAAAACCTAAATCAGGATTACTGGAGGTGGATTTGAACCGCCGCTCTCCCAAATGGGAGTCCAATGTGTTACCAGTGGGCTACCTCACTCGGTAACGGAGCAAGAATTTGGTCGCGCGGGAATGGCCATTCGGACTGTAGGGCCACGTTGCAGATTGCGAGGCCACTCACGCCGGAGGTTCGAGTCCTCCCTCACGCGTGAGTGTGTGTTGTCATTAGTGTAAGTTAGTTTCAGTTCTTGGTAACAATAGGGAACGATGACTTTAGCAGTTTGGTCCTGCAGCCTTATAAAAATTTGAATATTTGAATAAGAATCTTAAGGCAGGAGGTAAGCACCTTACCGATAAAGGTCTTGTCAATCAATAATATTGTTCACTGAGTGGATCACGCAACGCAAGAAAATCACCTAAAAAGGGCAATTCAGCACTAGGGAAGAAAATGTCGTCTCTGGCATTGTCCGTCTTCATGACAATGCTCGGCCGCGCAGTGCATCTGCAAACAACGCAATCCTGCAACTTTTTCAATTGGAAATGTTTGATGAGTCACCACACAGGTCCCGCTGATGATCATTTCTTTGCGCACGTGGAATGCTCAAAATGAGGACAGCAGTTTGGCACAGACCACGACCCACCACACAGTCCAACTTCAGCTCCCTCTAATTTTCATTTCGTTGCATTCATGAAACCCTATGAGGACGGCATTTTAACACAGATAACGAACTGAGAAAGCACAGGCGGCTGCCTTCTACGACGAGGGTATTGGATAGATGGTACCACTCTATGATAAATGGTTATGCGACTATGGATACAAGTTGCTGCATGGTGTAACTAAATGTTGTAAATAAAACATTTTTAGTTCCTCTGTGGCTTACATTTCGTGACTGATCGGACTTTGTGTGTAGGATACGAAGAGAAGCTCCAGTTCACGACAGAGGTGCTACAAGGAAGCATTTAAGGAGACATTACTGTTGTCTACTCGTGTAAATGAGTAAACCAATGAAGGTCTTTATAAATTTCGATGCACTTAACACGAATATTACGATTAATATTGTCTCCTACCTTATGTTTACATTTCCACACGGCCACTACGGTCGGGGGTTCGAATCCCCCCTCGGGCATAGATATTTGTGCCGTCCTTAGGATTAGCTAGCTCATAAGTAGTTTGTAAGTTTAGGGACTGATGACCCCGTAGTTAAGTCCCATAAGCTTTACAAACATTTGAACATTTGTTTGGTACTGAATATTCTTCTTCCTTTAAGTATAACATCATCTTTGGCAAACTGTATACTTTTGTAAAAATATAGGACCATAGTGAAGAACGATCAAAATAATTTTCAATAACGTATTAATTACATTTTGTAACTATATCGTATTATACTTAGCACCTTCTAACAGGGAAAAAGTACTATAGATGTGATATGGAAGTCAGTGCAATCTTGACGTAAGTGCTAATCTAAATGTAATTGTATAGGGAGCCACGATTTACATATAGTTAATCTTACCAATGTTAACTCCGCTGGTCACTACAGAATGGCATTGTAGCCGAAACCGGCGCGCTCTGATATATATTAAATGCATCTAAATTATCGCAGCTAGTTTACGCGTTACATTCTCGTTATGTCACGTTATGGCATGTGCTATGCTGCGACACCAACGGAAGGGAAAACCTATAGACAACAGCGCATATTTCTTCAGCAAATTACGAATTCCGTCCACTGTCTTGTAAAAAATAAAACTGCTGCCAAGAATATAGAAAAACATTGAAATTAATGAAAGGTTGAATCTCTGCATGTAAAATAAATTTAAAGTTATTAAAAGTTTTTTTGGCTTAAAATTAGGAAAAATGAGATGAAACGTTCACAAAAATTTAGCCTTAGGTACGAAACTATTGACCGACAAATAAATCGTTAATTCGAAGACGGAGTATCTATATCTTGTAATGTAGTGGGTTTTAAAAACAAATTTGCAAATAATAAGCCTATGTTCGTCTTTTATCAAAGATACGTTCATACCAAAAATCATTAAAATCGCTTCACTGGTCTTTAAGTTATTGAGATTTTTCCATTTTAGCTCTAATTTTGGAGGGACCATTTTACCCCTTAAATATGTTTTTCCGCCGCTAAAAAAGAAGAGAAATTAAAAAAAGACGTGTCCCATAGTTTTTCATGCATTACAACATATCCAAATGTAATAAAAATCGCAGAGTGACACTTGGATAGGTTTCCTTGTGAGTGTTGGAAAAACTTGTTTAAAATAATTAATTGCTGTGTTGCTTATATATATCCACGTACCATATCAAAAAAGTACCAAACAAGTGAGTGTAACAGAAGACCTGAAGAGACGGACTGAAATTCTGAAGCGCATATGTGGGCCACCCAGTACCTCGTATCCCTTGTACCACTACACCGTTTTGTAACGGGCAGACGCTCAAGAATAGAGCAATCATTTTTTCTCCGTCCACAGCTTGCAGAAATTACAACTGTCAAAAAAAGAGACCACATGTAGAAAAAGCCATTTGAGAGAACTAGCGTACGGGAAAATGTGGTTCCTTTCGCAAACGCGGAGCCTTGTGCACACTAGGGGAATCCCTTGAATGGCACCCCGTTGAACGGCAGGATTTCTTTCATGTTGTGACTGTCGATCCACATCCCTGCTGGCAGCAAACAGCAGGGAGACAGTCTCGGTGCAGTTTGATTCCTGTGCTGCAGATGCGTTCGTGTAAGCAACCGAGGTGACGCTAATCGCTTTATCATTTGACTGCTCTGAGCTGCTACAGTTAATTCATTTGTTAGTTTCTCAAGTGGTATTAAACATGAAAAGTAATAGCTTAAGTGAATTCCCTAAGAAGTATCCGTGAAATAATATCGAATCTGTTTATCGTATTAGTTTTGTTGAGACAGAATTGTGAAATTTTATCCATAGCATGAACGAAGAAGACTTTGTAATCTCGAAGAAAACTACCACATATATAAAACGAAGGCCGAAAAGACGCCAGGTTAAAATACGACCAACCAGTTACTGTTTTCACTAATTACACATATAATATATTGAAACCCCAATAAATAATCACAAATCACATTCTTCACTTCTCTCTCTATCTCTTTCTCTCTCTCTCTCTCTCTTTCTCTCGCTCATTCTCTCTCTCTCTCTCTCTCTCTCTCTCTCTCTCTCTCTCTCTCTCTCTCACACACACACAGTATACCATTTTATTATAAAAACGTAAATTAACTTATTTAAATCTTAAGCTATATGTGCAAAATCTTAACCTGTGTGTACAAACGAGGAAAGGTGTAATATTTCAGGACACCCACAGAAGATACCTTGAAAATAAGACGAAACGCATTTGGATACAAAAATGAATAAAAACTTTACGTGCACCATGAAGATGAGACTTTTTTTCCTTCACTATTGCAATTTATTTGTATCTGTTAAGTTCTTCAAATACTGACTGCTGCTACTCCATCAGACTCTTGCGAACAGTAACCTTCTTATCCCAAATTATCATGGCTATAGCCTTGTTTTATGTATGTACTGATATGATTGTCACTGGAGATGACTCCTCCGCCGGCCGCGGTGGCCGAGGGGATTGAGGCGCTCCAGTCACGGTCTGCACGGCCACTACGGTCGGGGGTTCGAATCCTCCCTCGGGCATGGATATTTGTGCCGTCTTTAGGATTAGCTAGTTCATAAGTAGTTTGTAAGTTTAGGGACTGATGACCCCGTAGTTAAGTCCCATAGACTCTACAAACATTTGAACATTTGAACATGACTCCTCCGTGGTCGACCTAGCGATGAGTGTAGAACTTTCCCCGGGGCCTTACGAGAGGCGCAGCTGGTCAGCGAACTCGGTATGCACAGGATATAGGGGGAGGGCCGTGTGGGCTCATCCTGGCAATTGTAGTGCTGCACGCGATGACCGCAGCCAGGGCTCTAAGCACCACACACAGCACAACGTGTCGGTCGCGGTGGCCGTGCTATTGTCGCAACACCCGTGCACATCAAGCCGAATGAACCGATTACAACGACTTCAGTAGTAATTACATTTTACAGTTACTTACATTCGTTGTTGTTGTTGTGGTCTTAAGTCCTTAGACTGGTTTTATGCAGCTATCCACTCTACCCTGTCCTGTGCTGGCCTCCTCATCCGTGAATAAGAACGGCACCCTACAACCTTTGGAACCTGCTTGCTGTATTCGTCACTCGGTCTCCCTCTGCGATTTTTACCCTACAATTTACCTCCAATACCAAATTCACGATTCCTTGATGTCTCAGAATGTCTCCCAGTGAAGAAATGCCAGAAATTTCTTTTCTCACCAGTTCTGTTCAACACATTCTCATTAGTTGCGCGATCTATCCATCTCATTTTCAGCATTCGTCTGCAGCACCACGTTTCAAATGCTTCTACCATCTTTCTGTTTGAACATCTTATCGACCATGTTTCACTTCCGTAGAATGCTACACTCCAGACAAATGCTATCAGAAAGAACTTCCTAACATTTAAATTAATTTTGGATGACAACAAATTTCGCTTCTTCAGAAATGATTTTCTTCCCATAGCCATTCTGTATCTTATATCTTCGCTCATCAGATGTTATTATACATCCCAAATATTAAAACTCATCCACTACTTTTATTATCTCATTACCTAATCTAATTCCTAAAGCATCGCTTAATTTGCTTACACTACTTTCCATTACTCTTGTTTTGCGCTTGTTAATGTCCATCTTATAACCTCTTTTCAAGACACTGTACATTCCGTTCAACTGCTCTTCCAGGTTGTCTGGAGTCTCTGAGAGAAATACAATGTCGTCGGCAAACTGCAGTGTTTTTATATCTTATTCCTGAACTTTAATTTCTTCTCCAAATCTCTGGTTTTTGTTCAGGTTGTATATAACTTTTCGTTCCCTATATTTTATCCCTGCTACCTTCATAATTTGAAAGAGTATATTGTAGTCAACATTGTCAAAAGCTTTCTCCAAATCTACAAAAGCTAAAACCGTAGGTTTGCCTTTTCTTAACATGTAGTCTAAGATAAGTCGTAATAAATAATAAATAAACTGATCTTCCCCGAGGTCGGATTCTACCAGTTTTTCCATTCGTCTGTAAATATTTCGTAACAAAATCGTTTTATATTGAATCCTTTCACAAGTCTCAAAAATATATCGACGTTAATGAAGAGATTTTCATAATGCAAGTTTAGGTTTTGCAAGTGTGATTGAGGTGAAAGAAGGAGCTGAAGCATGGGTTGGACAAGAATGAAGTATCAAGTGAGGCACAATATCTCTGAAGGTATACAAGTATTCGCGTGAACTGATATCGAGAAATGGTAGAAGAGCTTTAATCTTCCTTAACATGGAGCCAAAATCCTACAATCGCGTCATCTCGCCTGATCTCCACAGAAGGTACACTCATGTGCGACGTGTTCACCCATCGCCTTTCTGACAACTTCAAGTTTGATAGGGCCATTTTAAATCAGAGGTCACCATGCCACTTATACTTCTTCATAGCCGAAACCAGAAAGGAAGTGAAGTTGGACGCTGTTGCGGTGACGAAGTCGAAGCTGTACCTCATTCCAGAGGGGCGCTCAGTCGAGAACGTGGACAGGTCAGTCTATATCTACATACATACTCCGCAATCAACCGCGTGGTGCTCGGCTGAGGGTACCTCGTACCATTACTAGTCATTTTCCTCTCTCTTCCACTCCCGAGTAGAACGAGGGAAAAACGAATGCTTGTATGCCTCCGTATGAATCATAATTTCTCATCTTTATGGTCTTTATGTGAAATGTACGTTCGTGGCAGTATAATCGTTCTGCAGTAGCTTCGAATTCTGTCTCTAAATTTTCGCAATAATGTTTCTATAAAAGAACGTCGCCTTCCCTCCAGATACTCCTATTTTAGTTCCCGAGGCATCTCTGTAATACTCTCGAATTTGTGTAACCAAGCAGTAACGAACCAAGCACTGCCTCTAAATGACCACGTTGTTGGCGGGACATTAAACCCTAAGCTTCCTTCCTTCCGAACGTAGCAGCCCGCCTCTGAATTGCTTATATGTCTTCCTTTAAACCTATCCGATTAGGATCCCTAATACTTGACCAGTACTCAAGAAGTGGTCACAGAAGCGTAGTATTCGCGGTCTCCTTAACAGAGTCTCATCTCCCAAAATTCTCCCAATAAACTGAAGTCGAGCAGCCGCCATCCCCATAACTGTCCTTACATGCTCATTCCATCACGTAACGACTTGCAACGTTCCGCCTGGATATTTAAACGACGCGACTGTATCAAGCAGCACACTACGAATGTTGAATTCGAACATTATGGCCCTTTCTGGTTTGTTATTATACACAAATCATTGCCTCAGACGAGCTACTTTATGGCTGGGTGGATGTTCATGCTGATTTAGACAATCATCGTCTCTGAACTGCCCTTTTGTTGTACACAGTATACATGTTGTAAAAAGTGTCCATATCAATCTGTCTTTCGTGCTTTTTTTAAGCGAAATGAGGGGACCACATCTTAACTAGGGAAAACACCCGATAACCGTGAAACTTCCTCCTCTCCACACGACTGCTGTCATTGAACTTGATGGTAGATTACGTTCTCCAGGAAAGCGCTAAGCCCAAACACTTCCTTCGGATTGTCATAGGAGGATAATTAATAATTCCAAATCATTAGTTTCTAGTCATTCATTGTCAGCTGAAGACGCTCTTTGCACCAGCTCGATGAGTACTAACCACAGGAATGTGTGGATTACGAGGAGCTTCTCGTCCAGGTTTTTGAAACCGTACCTCACAAGTGATTGCTAATCAAATTGCGTGTGTATGGAATATCGTCTAACTTCTGCAATTAGATACGCTATTTCCTGTCAGAAACAACACAATTCGTAATAATTGAAGAAAATTCATCGAGTAAAATAGAAGCGATATCTGCCGGTTCGCAAGGGAAGTGTTATAGGGCAGATACTTTTCCTTGTCTTCATAAGAGATTTAGGTGACAATCTGAGCAGCCCTCTTCAGCTGATTGCAGATGATGCTGTCGTTTATAGTCTATTAAAGTTACCAGAGGATCAAAACCAGCCGCATAACACTTTGAATGAGATATCAGTATGGCGCAAGAAATGTAAATTGAACCTAAATAGCCGCGGCGGAGCGGCCGAGCGCTTTGAGGCGCTCTACTACGATGCGCGAGGCCGTTCCCCGTCGGGGGTTCGAATTCCCCCCTCGGGCATGGATGTTTGTGCCGTCTTTAGTATAAGCTAGTTCATAAGTAGTTTGTAGGTTTAGGGACTGATGACCCCTTAGTTAAGTCCCATAAGCTCTACAAATATTCGAACATTTGAACCTAAATAACGAAAATTGTAAGATCGTCCATATCAGCAATTAAAAAAAAATCCGCTGAACTTCAGTTACGTAGTCAATCAGTCACATCTAAGGACTGTAATTTCAACTAAACACCTAAGAAATACAATCGCGAACAACTTTTGTAAAAGAACACACAGAAAATTTGGTTAGGAAGGCAAACAAAAGGCTGAATTTCATAGGCAGAAAACTTAGAAGATGCAACAGTTCTACAGCCCGACCGATCGCCGTGTCATCCTTTGCCAAAAGCGTCATTGGATGCGGTTTGGTGGGGCACGTAGTCTGCACACAGCTCTTCCGGTCGTTGTCGGGTTTCTTGGCTTGGAACCGCGACTTCTCGGTCAAGTAGTTCCTCATTTGGCATAAAGAAGCTGAGTTCACGCTGTTCTAGTCTTCCCACCAAGGAAAATATTTTGGCAGGATCGGGAATCTAAAAATGATCAACTGTTTATAAACCTATGGGACCAAACTACTGTGGTCATCGCTCCCTAGACTCACATACTACTTCTACATCTACATGAGATACTCTGCAAATCTCATTTAAGTGCCTGGCAGAGGGTTCATCGAACCACCATTATACTATTTATCTCCCATTCCATTCTCGAATAGCGCGCGGGAAGAAAGAAGACCTGAATCTCCCTGTTCGAGCTCTGATTTCTCTATTTTATTCTGATGATCATTTCTACCTATTTACGTGGGAGACAACAATATATTTTCGCATTCGGAGGAGAATGTTGGCGAATGGAGTTTCGCAAGTAGCCCACGCCGCAGCGATAAGCGCCGTTGTTGTAATGATTCCCATCCCAGATCCTGTATCATTTCCGTAACGCGGTCTCCCCTGTACCGTGACAATACTAAACGAGCTGCCCTTCTCTGGACTCTTTCGATGTCCTCCGTTAAACCCACCTGATAAGGATCCCACACTGGGCTGCAAGACTCCAAAATTGGACGGACAAGCTTAAACAGACTTAAACCTATCCTAACAACAATACTCACACACACACAGACACACACACACACACACACACACACACACATATATATATATATATATATATATATGCCCGAAGGAGGACTCGTACCTCCGGCAGGAGCGGCCGCAGACATGGTGCCTATAACCGCACGACCCGGGAATCTAACTTGGCTTCTCTGCATGGTAATGAGCTAAGCTGATCACTCAGCTACGGAGGCGAACAACTTTTTACTGTGGAGGGTTTGCCTACAGTGACATCTAAAATGTGTTATATGATCCTCTCTTCTGAAAACGGCATCCCCAAGAGCGGATCTTTTTTTTTATGATGCCACAAAATTTCTATGAGATTAGCCTGCCTCCCCCCCCCCCCCCCCCCCCCACACACAGGCGAAAATCCTGAATTCACCACTGTTCGACATGGAATAACTTCTAGCGAACCTGCCATATTCATAACTGCTGTCACTCGTGGCATATTATTTTTTCCTGCTCGACAACGAGGCAATAACACTGAAGACGACAGGACGTGACAGTGTCCAGGTTTCCTTGAAAGCCCTGCTTGCTGCCGTGTCACCACGTTCCCCTCTGTTCACTCGCAGCCTGGTTTACAGCAGACTGGCACTTTCTTGTCTCGTCGTGTTGGTATGTAATGAGTGCCTTGTAAATGACGAACCATTTTGTCCTCTGGGACCACGTGACGAATAGCCTGAAGTGCATTTAGGGAACCTGAGCAGATGAGTTAATTGCTACATCGATCGTGCCTCGTCTATTCCATTACCTTTACGACCGTAAAGAGCTTTGATGGTCGAATACTAAATACACTGCCAACGCGCAGAGCCGACAATAACGGTAGGCTTAACAATGCGCTGTCTGTGAATGGTCTCTATGTGACAGGCACGAAGCAGCTTTTCTATGATCACAGGTAGTTTTAATTACTTAACCCCCTCTCTGATAATTACATTCTCTTTATCTGTCATTCAACGAGACTTTGAATTACAATCTTATCCCTAATAATTATTTGTGCCTGAATGTGTCAGCGCGTCTTGGAATTTCTGTGCTACATTTCTTCTTGTTTGTGATAATGACGGAAGTTCAAACTTCGAGACTTCCTTTATAACTTAATTATCTTACAGTGATCACGTACTTCCTGTCACTTACGCCCTTGTCATTTAAATTCCTTTGAATGTGCCATTGCCATTTTAATATAATAATGGGACTGAGTCTTTCACTTATCGGAGTGATGTGTGCTGTTATAAAATTTCCTATCATATGAAAACTGTGTTCTTGTGTGAGTACTGCCACTCACAAGGAAAGTACATGGGATCGAACAAGCATATCTGTATGAACGTTTGCTTACAGGATCTCTACGTACACCTCAATGTGCTGGTGGGTGTCGTTTTTCTTCAAAGCTCTGCAACCATGCTCTAGATAGCACTGTAGATGTACTTGTAGACGCCATACGTAATGCAGATATCTTAACTATAACTTATGTAAAAATCATCGTACATATTCTCTAGCGAATTGTCATCAAAAGCCGTGATGATAGTTGCAACTTTAACCTTTTTTTCCGAAAGACTGTTGGTATTCACTGCCACTGCTTCCATCGCCTCTTCCCGCACTTACCGTAGCACTACCGCTTGCAATGAGTTGTTCGTCATTATCACCCCTATTATCATTATTATGAGTTTTTAACAACAGTATCTAACTTATGCTCGTATTTCGGTACCATAACAGATACGAGAAAGCCTGCAAATGATTCATCTTCTACACTAATACCATTTTCACGAAGAAGGGTTCTTCGTAACTTCATCTCAACTAATCGCAATAAATTAGCAGGATTGATTAGCAATCGCCGCCCCATCTGACGCTTCACCACACAAATAACATCACAAAACGCAACTTCGGAGGCACATTGCACCGTCCCTACTAGCGAACCGACAGGTCAAAGTGCAATGTGGCGTGGCACACGCAGAGGCCTCTAACGGACGACTGCAGAGTATGCAGATGCGGGAGTATCACTAGTGCAATAAGGGATCTTTACATTATCTCTCATACAATTTTGGTGTATATGTGTTTGTTCGAGCCCAAGTACTTTCCTTGTCAGATGTAAGAGACACCTGGTACAACATACAATATATGAGGCAGTCAGGAAATCCCACTTCTAGTTCTCGCAAGGAGCATTGTTCAATTCATCGGCTGGATGTTTAGATTTAGATACTCCACATTTTCCCTACGTAACTTTAGATGAAATCCGAGATAATTACTCTGAATAAACTAAATATTCTTTCCTACCTACATGGACTGGCTTGCCCAGAATGGCGACTTGAACCCAATGAAGCGCCTTTGGGAAGACTTAAGAACGTCAGATTCGCTCGGTACCTACTCTGGTTTCCCGTTTCTGATGACGACCATGTCGACGGGACATTAAACCTTAATCTTCCTTCCTTCTCTGCTTTCGCATCTTGCCGAAGAATGGTTTGTCATTCCTCTTCATGATAGTGAACAGTGGACACGCCACATTGCACAGACCCTAAATACGTGTCCTGTTATTTTTGATCAGATAGTATACATGGTGTTAAAAAAAAAGTCGAATACTTTGAGATGTGGTAACACTCATTAAAACTAGAAATATAAGACAAATGTACATTGTTATGAAAACGCATACTTTCTGAGATAAACACGTGTTTCTAGGTGAACTTTCATGTCATTGTATTCCTCTGGCCTTCAGTGTAAGGAGTGACGCGCTCTTTGAAGTACACCCGGTCGTTGTTGCAGTACATTCTGGCACACACGGAAGACATGACCATGTAATGTTTGCAAATCGTTGTTTGGAGTTGCATAGACCACTTCCTAAAAGTGTCCCCCAGAACCAAAAGTGTCTCTGGAAAGAGAAGGCCAAGGTTGGTTGGTTGGGATAGGGGGACTAAACCACCTAGGTCATCAGTCCGCAAGTGGGGAGGGGAAGGAGTGGGGATTGGAAAGAAGGGGGAGGGAAAGGAAATGCATTCCAGGTAAGAGAGAAGGAAGAAAGACTGCATTAGCTTGGGGCTCCGTGCTTTTTACCTTGGGGGAGCCGGCAAAGTAGAGGGGCCTCCCCGACCAATCCAGCCGTCCTCAAATGCCTACTTCAATGTTCGCGCGTATTGTGACGAAAGTGTGCTTGTGCGCCATTATGCATGAACCACATCTGTAATCTTCTTTGAAATGACATATTATCCAGCAAGGTAGGCATGGTAGGTAGAAAAAGTCTAGATAAGGCGCCCCCATTTAAACTTTATGGTAGCACATATAGCCCTATTAATCTGTCGCCAAGTACGCCTCGCGTGCGTTAATTTAGAACGCAGCCTGCAACACGACTAGACCCATTTAACTGGCTGCAGATTACGTAATGGTAAGTGGAGTACTGCGAGTAAGACATCACCATGTCCTGCTGACACATTTGACTGATAGCCAATGCTACGACTGTGTTAGTATCCGAAATCAAGCGTTGCGCAGTCGTCATCTTTATCTCAAAAAGTATGCGTTTCCGGATTCATGTATATTGGACTTATTTAGGTTGTTTCGATGAGTACTACCACTTCTCAAAGTATTGGGCATTTTTAAACACCCCGTATGAGTACTCATCCACTGTTCGGCCAACAATATCGCCTTCGACGACGGAACGAGAAAAACGTTCGTAGAGACCTTCTTGCGCTTCATATTATGTTCTTCTGTCAGCATTATCACCTCACACCAAGATGAAGGAAGGACGATTAGGTTTGAATGTTCCGTCGACTTTTTGGTCATTAAAGGCAACAAGCCGAGAGAGCTTTTCCCTTACACTTTTGAAATCTCTAGAAACAAAGACGCAAGTGTCATTCTGACGAATGTTTTATTCTAAATGGCTACCGTTATTCCAACGCACCAGCCACCAACAAATTATAGGAATACTGATATCTCGACAACGGCATCTTCATTCAAGGAGCACATGCTCAAATTGTACATGGGTGGTGAAAGTAAGCTTTCGCAGCAATTACCGGAAGTAAATCACGAAAAACAACAGATAAACAAAACGTGTGTGATAGGCCGGGAGTTTGAACGTCGTTTATAGTCTGAACCACAGTATGAGGTTGGTAGGTACGAACGGAATGGAAAGGGGACCCACTTATACCGCCTTCCTTTGTATCGTGTCGCATGCAGTGCGCGCTACAAATAAAAAACATATTCTGAAGACGCATTAAGAATGCAAACGGCCACCCTTAAAGGTCTGTATAGGCAGTACTTGAGAGAGAAATCCCTCCACTTGTCCTGTTTACTTTAGTAATAAAATTGGACGTCAAGAAAGAACGTAACACGGAGGTAGTAGTCGATTTTATTGTGCATATGTGACTAGAGGGATAACATAGAGCAGAACTGGCTGTGTAAGCGATCAGACGCGGCGGAAGGCTGTAATGGAAAGCGAGCAAAACAAAATCTGTGTGAATGAAAATTACGAGGGAGTAAGCTAATTGTCTCATAAAGCAGCAAGAACAGTAAACTCAAAGTGTGCTAGAATTTAGTGCCTCGTTGGTATGGTATCGGTAGTGTCTGCAGCGATAGTAAACGCAGCTGCCAATAGATCGCACTTGTAAAGCCTCCTAACGCAACCAGTATGGCTGAAGACGGTGCTACTGGTAATCACTGCTTGTCGTAACGTATGCCCCACCTTTGTGAAATCTGTAATTAGCACTTCAAGTAGAAGAAACCGTAGGCTCTTGCAAGAAACTGTCGTGGCTGTTGCGTTAAAAAAAATCTATATGAATAAAACTCATTTGTCGCATGTATGTAAGAGCACCACATGAGGACGAATCGAACGCTTTTGCTGACCTGTCATCTGTTGCGTTTATAATTCTCAGGACAAGGTTAGCATGAAATAATTTTTTTTAGAAAATCAACCGGGAAATTTGAGAAAATCTGGAAGTGTGTGTCTCGCGTTTTTCAGTGAACTCAGTACTATAATGAATGATTCAGACGATGGAAAGGGGTTATTTTATTGTTTTCTGTGCCGTTCGGGAATGGGCGCGTGGTCTAAGGCGCCCATGCCACGTACTGCGCAACCGCTCCCGTAGGAGTTTCGAGTCCGGCCTCGGACATGGGTGTATGTGTTGTCCTTAGCGTTAGTTTTAGTAGTTTGTAAATCTATGGACCGATGTCCTTAGTAGTTTCGTCCTTTAGGTTTCCAAAGATAAGAACATTTCATTTGCATTTTTTTTCTTTCTTTCTTCGTTATGGTCCTCACAGTTACAAAGAAAAAACGGAAAATTCGAGTAAAGTTCAAAAATTATAATAAATTCGAGCGAAGTGCAAAAATCAAATTTTTTGTATGTATTATAGCTGACGATAGGAACGACATATTTGGTTTGAGCGATGACTATTAAATTGGACATTCTTCTTTATTTTTTTGTATCTATAAGAATTTAATACTCCGCAACCCACCGTATGGAGCATGGCAGAGGGTACCTTGGAACAGACTTCGACGCCATAGATTGCCTCATCGTTTTACGGATCACCATGAAACTTGGCACGTGTAGCTCTGTGTTTATGGAGGAGAAAGACAGAGAGGAACCGTTCCGGAACGTAGCAGCCAGAAACAACGGTTGTGTGTTTGTCACTCGTAGGGAAGAGTGGGGCACATTAAACCATAAAAAATATTTTTCAGTTTTACTCATCCAATAATTTTATTACAGAGTTGTAATTGTAAGTTTATAAAGTTTAATCATTCAAGTATCAAATGGTCTTATATGACTGCTTCACGAATAATTTGTTTTAAGCTACAAGCCTTTGAAGAAAAATTGGTAAATGGTTATTAGTGCCCCCACATGCGGGGTACAATGAACCAGTTTAAACAGTTTCTTAGTAGAACCTATTTAGCATACAAAGTAAGTGTCAAATGTAATTTAAAACTAATGTTTACATATATTCCACGTACACATCCTATAATTAACGTGTATGCACAGAGTCGTAGGACTTCTTTTGAAATTAGCGAACGTCAATGGACTGGAAGCTGATTCCAAATTTGAAATATGTTTCTTGTCTCTTTGTCACACCATCATTAATAGGTATTGGAAGCACGTGAAGTATGTTGCTAGCTGGAACAAATCCTTCATCCTTTACTTGAGGGAAAAAGGACTTCCCTCCCATTTTTTCACTTTTTCTCAAAAATTATACCAGATAGTCTCCTGAGTCATCCTTTGGTTTCAAAATTTTCCCCACATTGTAAACTGGTGTTTTGGTTTAAAGTTCAAATTTGATCAAAACGAAATCATCTTTTTCTGGTAATTTGTCCAGTTCTTCAAAGTTGTTTTCAGATTCACGACACTCATCCAGGTTGACATCGCTCTCTTCATAATGAACCTCACTATTTTATTCATCTGATTCCTGCTCATAAAGCTTCCTATTGGCCTTCCACAGAAAATACCCTGCGATTATCATAGTTTGGTGTCAGTCTTCTACTGGAACAACATTTAATGTTTTGAACTTATCGCCGAAGAGTAGGGTAAGGTATTGCATGAGATTTAGCAGCTTGGCAAATTGAGTTGACCTTATCCAGAACATCCTGTACTGCGTCTTGCATTACATCATGGTCAGTTTTACCCCTGTCAGTCTTCCTGCGGTATGAACGAACCATCTCCGAACCTGATAAAATAAAACAAGACTGCTGAACTTCTGCAATTTAAAACCCCTAATTACCTAACGTAAGGTTTTACCCATCCTAAGAAACCAGCAAAGTACAGAGTTATTGTATTTGACAATTAAATCACTCCTGGGGCACAATGAGTCACCCTGGGGCACAATGAACCAAGGTTCATTGTGCCCCGCGAGAGCTTGGTTAAATGTGCCCCAACAGTACATATTTCAAACAAAGCTCAAGTGCAGTTATGTATGAAAATTGTTATTATTTGAAGATATGCACCATTAAACACAATATTCATATTGTTATAATGACTTACTTTCTTTGAACTTTATTCAATCCTTGGTCACTAAATTTTATTCTATCTAATTCGCCAAAAAATTACTTCACTGTAGCAAAAATAACATAACACCTACAGAAAACTAATGGCGGGAGCCAGATCCTGCAGAAAACAAATGGAAGTCGGTAGAGCAGTACTGCCAACATATGCACAGAGAAAAAAATAATTTACCACCTCATACTGAAATTATGCTACCTGATTCATTGTGCCCCGTGGCTCAATGTGCCCCAGTCTCCCCTACCTGCGTGATGAGGACTGTGGCCAAGAACTAAGTTCTGTGTGTATGGGAGCCTTTTTTTCGTGCCTCTCTACTCTCGGCGGTCATCTTTGACGTGAGTTGCAAGCTATTCCCATAATACTGTTGAGTTCCAACCTGGACTTTCCATTGGTAGTTCCTGGTTTTCGACTGAAAGCGCTGTTCTTTATGTACCCATCTTCATAACAGAATAAAATGTCATACTAACCTTCTCTCTCTCTCTCTCTCTCTCTCTCTCTCTCTCTCTCTCTCTCTCTCTCTCTCTCTCTCTCTCTCTCCCTTTCCTCCCACCACCATCTTATGTCTAACTCCCTCAAACGCTGTATGGGTTAAATAGGGGAGCTGAGATGTACGCAGGTATGTAGAACATCCCTTCAAATGTAATCGAAATGAGAATGAAATTCGCTATTCACTGTGCAGTGGATTATGGGATATGAATAGAAGTGCACTAATTATACACTTACAAAAAAAAAAAAAAAAAGCATATGGCGTAGATAGAGTGCAGAGTACTGCTCCAATCCAGTCAAAGTTTGTGTTCATATTTCATTGCCAGCTGTTGACGAAAGGCCTTCTGGATATGCATAGTATCCAATGAAGCCATAACTTGAGCAAAAGCAAGTATTAATTAATGCAAGAAATGTGTGATAGGAATAATGTCCGTGACTAGACATTATTTCATACCGTGCCTTGACGCGGAACTTTTCAAAGCTATAAACATCGTTGTCAGGTGCATGGTTTGCTTCACAACATTCTCCGTACAAAGGACTTGTTTCCCTAATAGTTTATGAAGAATTGACAAAATCTCATCGCATACGCGGTAACACAAGAATGTTCTCGAAATACTTGCCTGAATCGTCTAACAGAGGGTTAAGGGACTCTCCATATTCATATGTCAATGTGCAAGACTCGTGTAATTCACTTCCGTGCACAGTAAATATTCATAATTAATAGCCACCAACGCAAGAGTTACTGTAGTTATATTTCAAGACAGTGCTATTACTCGTAGCAGACTGTTATTAAAAATGACCTTCGTAGAGAAACGTGTATGGTGCCAACAACTTTAGGAATGGAATAAAGTAGTTCGCTAAGCAAAATGAGTTCAACCACAACTTATTTAATCTGAAACGAAACAAAATGGTTTCAAAATTTCTATGATGGGGGAGAAGTAAACTTTTTACTTCCCGGAGAATCATCTTTTGAACATTACCTCCGTTGAATACCAATCCCAGATGAAATTTGAAAAACAAGTGTTCCAGCAGTCATGCCTACTGAATGCAGTAATACAAGTGAGACTCGCATAAACAACAACATGAAACAAAACTCAGTTTTCTGGCTTCTATAGCTATGCGAAGTTCCATTTACAATCAAATGCTAGTCGGTTCTTCAGCCGAATCAAGCTGTCATCTGTACACAATATTTCTGCGGTACACCTCGCTGCCATCATCAGTTGAGAAAAGCTATGCCGCTTTCACCGTGATTGATTGAAACTATGAACGACAGAACTTTTATATGCTGCGGAGTTACGAAAGCGCAAGCGCCAAGTAAAACGTTGAACGTTGCAGCTGCCCATGGCGCAAGAGAAGTTGCAGCGCCTCCAGTGGTGAATGGTATCGAAAAACGATATATCGCTAAAGATTGTCACTCTTGGCCATCCGATTCAAATGCCGACGTTTTTTCATATCTGAAAACACAGGATTCCATGTTTTATTCTGCGGGTATTCACGATCTCGGTTAATGGTGTTGTATGTCAATATTATTTGAACAGATTCTTTCAAACACAGTCCCAGCAACGCGAGGCATTTGCAACCACTTGTGTCTCGTCGTATAGCATCTTGCGTCCCTATGTGGGACAGCGTTCAGCCACCGCGTATTTATCAAAAAAATGTTCTAATGTTTGTAAATCTATCGGACCAAACTGCGTGATCATCAGTCCGTAGCTTACAAACTACTTAAACTAAGGTGAACTAACCTAAGGACAACACATACACCCATGCCCTATGGAGGACTCGAACCTCCGACGGCGAGCAACCGCGCGCTCCGCAGCGAGGCGCCTTAGACCGCTCGGCTACTCCGGCGCGGATTTATCGAGCTGGAATAATCGAGTATGGCGGGTGATGTTCAACATTATATCAAGGGTACACGGAAACAAGGGACTCATCAATATTTTAGAAATTTTTGAAGAGAAGCATTTGAAGTGTATACAACTAGAAGGGGCTCATAGAAATCTTAGAAATTTTTCGGGAGACGAATTTAAACATTTAATTGCATGTAGAATCTGTGTTTTACAAACTATTCATGTCTCTTTATGTAACATGTTTTAGAAATTTTATTATTTTATTGTTGGGACGAATAATGCAATGAGCCCGTTTTTTCTTTGGAAAATGTCGGTGGGCCCCTTTTTCCATGTATGGGTTTTTTTTCTTTTGCCATTTTCTGGGCAAGGAACTGATTTTCTCATAATAAGAATAGTCCTTATTGAAGTACACACTGACGACAACATGTGGTAGAGAGATCAGCATTTTGGAAAAAATGTCTATGACACCCTTATTTCCGTGTAACCTTCGTACGTCATTAACGGTACGATTATTTCGGGTATTTTGAAAACGCCAGACTTCCTCGTACCTAAATCGTCTTTAACAGAGGAAAGACGTGCTCTGTTCTTAGCTAGCGGACGAAAAACACATCTGATTTCATGTTTCTTCAAAATCCTACCTATCTTACCAGGATCAATCCCAGCATATGGTAGAAAAGGCACAGAACTGAAAGAATTTTCAGCTGGTTTAGTTAGTGGTTCAAACTCAAAAGCATGTCGGATCTCTCTGTCCGTGTAGCCGTTATGATTGAATACAACCTTAACCCTTTCATTCCCAGTGATGTTCCTGGAAAACAACGTATTAAAAGTATATTTATACCGTATTTTGTGCATCAATCCTTAAAGGTACATTTTTGTTGATGTACAACATGCTTCTAGTACGACATTTTGCCGCTTGGTACGGCGTGTAGCCACTTCTAAGGCACTAATCTGTCCATGTTAGATGTTGTGTTGCGTTGCCGTTTGTACATGGCTGAGAGTGTGAGCGTGAGTGTGGTTCCTTTTATTCCCTCAGTGAATTGTATTGTCTTTGGTGCTGTGGTGACGATTATGCTAGCATTATTGATCTGGCAGTGTTAACTACCAACAAAATAACGTCCAAGTAATAAAATATCTCGATACAAACGTCTGCGTTGTGCATGAAATACATGACAAAAAATCAATAGTTGACCAAAAATTTTAAAACACATATTTTGATGTTTACTGCACTGTATTAATACAGAAATCACTGAACATAAATTTTTCCAAGGCTGATTTCATAATGTGGAACTGAAAGGGGTGATCATCAGAGATAAAATAAGCTCATTTGACCAAGATCCGTAGTTCTCCTGTATGTTGAAAATGTGGACGGCAGCTGGTATTATGTAAATACCTATGCATCTGTTTTCTGTAAAAACTGTGTCCAAGAGTTGACAGTGTCGGTACTTGGTAGAAACGTAAGACAATGTTTAAAGAGGAACTATGTAGCCTTTCAGCCGCGGCGGAGCGGCCGAGCGCATTGAGGCGCTATGCTACGATGCGCGAGGCCGTTCCCCGTCGGGGGTTCTAATCCCCCCTCGGGCATGGATGTTTGTGTCGCCTTTAGTATAAGTTAGTTCATAAGTAGTTTGTAAGTTTAGGGACTGATGACCCCGCAGTTAAGTCATGTAAGCTTTACAAACATTGAACATTTTGTAGACTTTCATAATACTCGCAGTTGCTGCTGATACAGTGTTTAAGGAGACCAAAGAGCTAAGTTTCTTAGTGTCCCCCTGCCCACCGTATGGAAGCAGTGCACCCACTCCGTTGTCTTTAGAGTAAACTAGAGAACCCGTGCGAATACTTCACACCTTTAGTGGAATGACAAAATAGTTGGGGAAAAATGGAAGTAAAGTTGAATGTTCACGCATAGCTTTCTTCAGAATCAATCAATGCAAGTGTTTAAAAGCGCAAATTAAAGAGCTTGATCCGATGAGTGTTGTTGGGTCAAAAAGAAATGCGTACCTTAATTCAAATGTTCAAATGTTTGTATAGCTTATGGGACTTAACTACGGGGTCATCAGTCCCTAAACTTACAAACTACTTATGAACTAGCTAACACTAAGGACGGCACAAATATCCAGGCCCGAGGGGGGATTCGAACCCCCGCCCGTAGTGGACATGCAGACCGTGACTGACGCGCCGCAGTCCCCTCGGACACCGCGTCCGGCGTACCTTAATTAGAACCGAAAATATCGTAAAGTAAGCCGATTAAAATATTCAGTGCACGGACAGAAGGATACCGCGTTTGAATAAAGGATTGAGAGACTTAAGTTAATTCTGATACTTGATGACAAATCTGCGAATGAATACCTTTCGTTTAAAACAAAAATGAAGGAAATCGGACGGGTAGTTTGGTCTGGCCGACTGACTTCAGTTTTCGTAGATTCTTTTAATACATAAGTTTATGTGAGAAAGTGTGAAATTGATTCCGTAGCGTGTCTCGTAGGTGTAACGGAATACCAGAGCGGTTTTTAGCACTTTCGGGCTGGCCGACACATCATACCTTCGCTACCACACCCACCCGTCCTTTAAGCGCTCGTGTTAACACGAGTGGCTTTCCGGGCGGGTCGCGCGAGGCAATCTCGCTGTAATCTGCAGGAGTAAAATTAGGAAGCAAAAGCATATTACTGTAGCGGGCTGGACCTCTCCTGAAGCTTCCCCCCGAGGGAAGGGTCGCAGCATTTGAAAGATGTATGAAGCACGTGCGCGGTCCCGGGGTGTTCATTTATATTAATAGGGGCGTGTTATCAGGCGGGCGAGCACGTGGGGCAGCCGCGCAGGCCGGCAAGGAATGTGCGTGCTGCGCCGCGCGCGGTCACTGACTGCTCCGTACTGACCACGCACCATTCAGCACGCCATTACTCACCGCAACGGAAGCTTTCCGGGGACGACTTCCGAGGGTAAGGTCCGGCCAGCTTCAAACCCACGACGCCGCGTTCCTTGTCCACCGCATTTACAGGCAAGTCCTCGCAGCTTGTTGATACGTGATGGTCAGTCAAATGTTGACAGTAATTATACGTGACGGATGTAAAGTTCCTTGACATCGGGTACCTTTTTTTCAAAAAAATTAATATTACGAGAAAACTAGCATTCCTTACGTATTAAAATGAACTATCCAGGGGTGGGCAAATAGCGGCCCGCAGGCCACATGTGGCCCGCGGAGGGGTTTTGTGTGGCCCGCCAAGACATTTACAAAAATTATAGGAATAACAAATGTTCCTTCCCCGCGCGACTAAAAAAAAATCCGCGAGCGTCTGTGCTACTTGTTAGTGCGTAGCACCGACAGATGAGGTACAAGTGACATTTCCCAGAAAAATGAGATTAGTGAGACTATATCATGATAAAGCATGTGTAATTATTGAGGTAGAGGAATTGAAGTAAATTCTCACCGTGCTTACGTACCCGTGCTTCGTGGAGTAGCCGAGCGGTCTAAGGCGCCTCGCTGCGGTGCGCGCGGTTGCTCGCCGTCGGAGGTCCAAAAAAAAAGTTCAAATGTCTGTTAAGCTTATGGGACTTAACTACGGGGTCATCAGTCCCTAAACTTACAAACTACTTATCAACTACCTTATACTAAAGACGGCACAAATATCCATGCCCTAGGGGGGGATTCGAACCCCCGACCGTAGTGGCCGTGCAGACCGCGACTGACGCGCCTCAGTCTCCTCGGCCACAGCGGCCGGCGTCGGAGGTTCAAGTCCTCACTGGGGCATGGGTGTGTGTGTTTGTCCTTAGGTTAGTTTACCTTAGTTTAAGTAGTTTGTAAGCTACGGACCGATGACCACGCAGTTTGGTCCGATAGAATTACAAACATAAGAACATTTGATAGACAACCAGATTCGTTTGCAGAGAATTTACGGATCGTTTACAAGTGTCAGACCCATGCGAAGAGCGAAATTGTGTTCAAAATGTTCAAATGTTTGTATAGTCTATGGGACCTAACTACGGGGTCATCAGTCCCTAAACTTACAAACTACTTATGAACTACTTACGAACTAGGACGGCACAAATATCCATGCCCGAGGGGGGATTCGAACCCCCGACCGTAGTGGCCGTGCAGACCGTGACTGGAGCGCCTTAGTCTCCTCGGTCACCGCGGCCGGCGCGAAATTGTGAGTGGCAATTTCGCTCTATGTATGCACGTGATAATTGCTAACAGTTTGGAACTGCAGTGCGAACGACGTTGTCGCCAATGACACAAAACTAAGTTTTCTTTCTTGGAAATTTTATAAATACCGGCCGGACACTTTCTTGCCTCAAAAAGAGGACGTGTCCGGGAAAAAGAGGACGTATGGTAAACCTAATTGAGGCGCTATGCTCCGATGCGAGAGGGCGCTTCCCCGTCGGGGGTTCGAGTCCTCCCTCGGGCATGGATGTTTGTGTTGTCTTTAGTATAAGTAAGTTAGTTCATAAGTAGTTTGTAAGTTTAGGGACTGATGACCCCGCAGCTAAGTCCCATAAACTTAACAAACATTTGATGACCATAACATTTTTTTTAATTTTATTCTTTTATTATACAATTAACCCAATTTTGCTGTTAACAATTCACTTTTTGATTACAACACAGTTAGTTCTTAGTTCTACATTATTTATCTTACATTGAGTTCCTACTTTTTACACTACTACTACTTGCTAGTTTAACTGGTTGTTAAACGTGCAGTATTACAGGTTGTGCCAGATGTGTACAAACCTACATGTTGTCGACGTGTCTACCGAGCTAAGCTCATCAGACGTGCCTCTGGCGCTGGGCTGCCCCCTCCCTTACTGCTGTTTGGTTTAATCCGTTTACAAAATTTGAACATTTTTAAACTGTAATATTCCATAAATAACATAGCTTTTATCCACACAAAATGTTTGTTTGAAAAGTACAGAGATCTGCACAGATATAGCTGTGGAGAACAAATAGTTCTCAGCGCCGCCCACCATCTCACACTGACATATCAGAATGATCTTCGCTTCTGGTTGTCGGAACAAGCTACTCACAAGGGACACCTTTGACCTCGAAGGCTCGGAACCGCACTAAACCATGCTTGTAATAACAGGCAATCAAAAACAGGACAGTAGTGTGCGTCATTTCCACGCAAACAGTTGCATTGTAACACAGGTAACATATCAACAGAGAGAAACCATAGGAAGGAAATTATATGTAATTTCATGGCGTCAGAGTATCATTACATATTCAATCAGAAGCGCAAAAACTCTCTCGTTAAAGTATTTATAATAGTGCAAAACACTCATATACAGCAGTACCACACACCTGAAAGTGCTTGTATTGGTCCTCAAAGTGCAGATGCGGGATTCTGATGAACTGGGAGAGCACAAAGTGCTCACCTCACTAGAGCCACGTTATCACGTTCCAAATAACTTTCGCATTCACTGTGACTTGACAGTTTCTGTTGCTCTGTAGATGAATGCCGTGCACCGCACGAAGAGCCACTTTCAGGTACAGGTTCCTCCTGTCCTTCATTTTCCGTATGTCTATCCTGCGTAACGTCGTATATTTCTGTGTCGTCGCCAATATATTTCTGAATCATTATGTTATGTCATATATCCCCGAACTCCATATTCTCATGCCCGATGTCATTTCCATATTCAGCACGTCGCAAGTTGGTATGTTGGTCCCTAATATTTGTACCAAATGCGTAGGATTTATTCTGTTCGCGATATCACTGCACTGTACACAGTTTACACAGTAACTCGCTTGCGAACACACCAAGAGACATACGTACTGCAGCTATACCACTCACGCAACTGGAGCACTGGTTAGTGCAGCTACACTAAGCCACCATCTAGTGGCGCTAGCAGACAAGTGCGGCATGGAAATGACGCACACCACTGTTTTGCCTACGTTTGCTTGTTATTCTAAGCATGGTTTCGTGCGGTTCAGAGCGTTCGAGGTCAAAGGTGTCTTGTCAGTGCAACACCAGCCAAGTGAGATATGCACCTACCCGGTATTAAGCAATCCCCTCAAAAGAAATGGACACTTGACCCTATCGTAAAACTGTGCCATTTAGTGACATTTTCAGCTCTTTTTGTAACAACCGTACACAAGCATAAACCGCAACAATTAATTTTTACTCATATTCACGGAATTTATGACATTAATAGCGAATAGGTAAATCTGAAAATTTGTACCAAGCCGGGACCCGAACGCTGGTCTCCTGCTTTCCATGGAACTGCGCTGACCTCTACACCACTGAGGACACAGCGGTCCCCACCCCTGCACGGAATTACTCAAGTACGTCTCCCGTCAGATACAAGTTCTCAGCTTTACCCTGCCCACTAGAGCTAAAACTCGTAGTTATTGTAAACTAATTCCTGTAAAAGTAAGAGCCTAGGGGCCTAGGAGTGCCTCCGCATTGAAGAAAGGATCATTGCCCGTCATCAGCTCTTATGTAAGTTATATATATGTCCGAAATAATAGACGCCACATATATATATATATATAACTTACAGAAATGCCGATGACGGGCAATGATCCTTTCTTCACTGCAAAGGCACTCTTAGGCCCTTACTCTTACGGGAATTAGTTTACAATAACTACGAGTTTCAGTACTAGTGGGCAGCGTAGAGCTGAGAATTTGTATGTGACGGGAGGCGTACTTGAGTAATTCCGTGCAAGTAGGGTGATCGCTGTGTCCCCGGTAGTGTGGAGGTCAGCGCATCTGCACCGAAAGCAGGAGACCCAGGTTCGAGTCCCGGCTGCGTACATATTTTCAACTATACCTATTCGCAATTAATGTCATACATTCCGTGAATACGAATAGATAACTGCAGGATCAAAAGTGACGTCTGTTCGTTCACATGTCCGAAAGAACAGACACCACATATATTCAAATTCAAATGTTTGTAGAGCTTATGGGACTGAACTACGGGGTCATCAGTCCCTAAACTTACAAACTACTTATGAACTAGCTCATACTAAAGACGGCACAAACCTCCATGCCCGAGGGGGGATTCGAACCCCCGACCGCAGCGTCCGTGCAGGCCGTGACTGGCACGCCGCAGACCGCTCAACCACTGCGGCCGGCGCCACATATATATAACTTATTTAATTTTTACATATATTTATCCCTTAATTTTGATAGAAGTATAGTTTTATGTGTAATGAGTTATTCTGAATACGGAATATTGTCTAAGTTATCCCCGCCCCCTCCATGCTCAGGAAAGTAGCGTAAATTTATCTGTCACAAAAATGGAAAAATGGGCTTACAGTTTCTTATAACTTTGTTCTAAGCTTGGGTTTTCTTTTATCCATACAGACGAACACATTTTTCAGAAGGTTTATCAATTTGGTGAAATTTATTTTTTCTGATTTCCTTAAAATCCAAAGAACTATACGTCTGCTTTCACTGAAACAAAATAAGAATGAAATAACCGAGTTACATTCATCAAAGTAATCAAACAAAAAATTTACAGGCTTACTTAGCATCTGTTCAGTGGAACGTATGAGAAAGTACACTCGTGGAAAATGAAAAAAGAACACCCAGCAGAGCGAAATTTTACTGACACCTTCTTGAGGATGCATACAACACACGATCACGCAGTCAGAACCATACGCACGCCAGTATAGTCACCAGAGCGTGCACAATGTCGACGCTAGTATCGTGTCTACCGTCCTTTTGCAGCAATTCAGGCTGCAATTTTCTCATGAAGACGATCGTAGAGGTGCCGAATGAAGTCTTACGGTACGGCCTGCCATGCAGTTTCCATCTGATATCTCATTTGGACCAAATCTCGTGCCGATCGTGTAGACCGCGCCAAGATTACGTTTCATTCGGTCCCAGACATGCTCAATGGGGGACAGATCTAGGGATAATGATGTGCAGGATAGTTGACGTATACCTAGAAGAGCACGTTGGGGTATACAGGATACGTGTGGACGTGCGTTGTCCTGTTGAAAAAGCACATCACCTTGCTGGTGCATGAACGGTGGCTAGACGGGTTGAACGATGGTTTCAATGTACCGTGTACTGTTCAATTTTCCCACAACGAACACCAGAGGAGAATGGCAAATATAGGCTATGGCTCCCCACACCATGATGCCCGGTATCGGTCCCGTTTGCCTCTGTCGCGTACACTCCAGATTTTCGCACTCCCCTGCACGACACCACACACGCGTACGACCATCATTGGCACCGAAGAAGCGACGACTCTCATCACTGAAGACGACACGTCTTGGAGGCGGGCTGAACGATTTTGGGGCGTGAGCGGAGGACACTAACGGCACACATGATCGTGCATCATTGTGAGGGGAGCGATATTCTACACTCGCCGTTCTCCTCTAGTGATCGTCTAGAGAACAATGAACAGCGCTCGGCTCACTGAAACCATTATTTAACCCGTCTCCATACCATTCATGCACCTACAAGGTGATATGCTTTTCCAACAGGACAATGCAGATGCACACATGTCTCGTACCACCCAACGTGCTCTTCAAGGTGTACAACTACCCTGGCCAGCACGATCTCCAGATCTCTCCGCCATTGGGCATGTTTGGGACGGCATGAAACGTCATGTTGGGCGGTCTGCATGAAGGGTACGAGATCTGGCCTAACTGAGGCACCAGATGGAAATTGCATGGCAGGCCATTCCACATAACCACATTCGGAAGCCCTACGGTCCTTTCCATGAAAGGATTGCAGTTTGCATTGTTGCGAAAGGAGGGTATACACGGTACTAACGCCAACATTGCGGACGCTCTGTTGACTGTACTCACGTGCATATGGCTCTGCCTGTGAGATCGTGTGTTGTATACATCCTCAGGAATGCAGGAATGTGTTGATAAAATCTCCCTCTGCTGGGTCGACAAGTACATTGTGTTCTTTTTTCATTTTTCAGGAGTATATATGTGAAGACAGTCACATTTAACACAATAAACGCTAAGCATGGTAACCGGTTCAAAGCGATAGAACTTGCATATAAGTTCATTCATGATAAAAAACAGTCATCACATATTTAATATAATATTCTGAGCAAGTGTGTGTTATATTTAGAATCAAAGTTATCACGCCAACTAAAACTTCGTGTGTTTCTGTTAAAAGAATCACAATGTCCCAAATTCCATTAATGAGACTTTTTCCTCTATTTCACTTGTTACACTTTGTTTTCTTCAGGGTCCAAACACCCCCACCCCATCCATATCCACGAATATTTTATTTATTATTTTTAGGAGCTTACATTGCAATGTGTGCTACAACTGAAAAAATTTAACGGTTCAGCTCAGCTGGTGATATTTTGAATTATGGGAAGTTGAACTGAATGAACATCTTGTAAGTAAACAGAACTGGCCTTTCATCTCTCTTCCCCTCTCCCTCCCCTCGACACCCCTCCCTACTCCATCCCCTCCCCTCCCCTTCCCCCAGAAGAATAAATTATCTACGTCACTGATTCTGTTAAACTTGTTATGTGTGCTGTTACAAAGTTACTCCTTCAGTCTACTGAAATAACTTTTTCGCTTTCGAACTCTTACACATAATGGTCTACACATGGTACTCTTTTTTTTATGTCAACTTAACCTTCAGTTAGTCAGGGTTTCAATGTTATCGCCAGTAGCAGAAGGTTTCCAAGAAACCTAGTGACACGTTTTTCCACTCGCAAACGAAAAGGCTTTGTGAACGGCTGGAGTGTGATGCACGTTCTTGTAGCCGCCATTGCTACGCGGCACTGTGCAAGAACACATTGCAGCAGAGCTATATGTTCAGTATTGACTAGAGTTACAGGACGTAAGTATAAAAAGCTGTGGCGTACCGCTGCCGTAAAGCAATTCCTCAGTGACAAGTTAGCCCAGTTTCAATTTATCGAAAAGAATTCGTTCCTCACAGCGCGGGAACGACCATGCGGTCTGGATTGTCACGTTACGGATCGCGTGGCCGCTCACGTCGGAGGTTCGAGTCCTCCCTCAAGAATGGCTGTGTATGTTGTCCCTAGAATAAGTTATCTCAACTAGTTTGTAAGTCTAGGAACCGATAACCAGAGTAGTTTGGTCCCTTAGAATTACAAACAATTGAACATTTGAATTAGTTCCTCACGAGAGAAAACTGCTGCCACAAACTTTGACTTCAATTTTGTTTTTATTATGTTCGTATCTGTTGCAAAATAAAGATATTAACCCATTAAATGAATTCGTGGTACCGGATTAAATGGCTGAGTGGTAAGACACTGAAGACACTGTACTCGTATTCTATACTTCCAAAACAATTAGAGAATCATGTGACATATCATACAAAATGTACTAATGGTAATACATTTTATTCAGATATTGCTTAAAATTGTAATTTGTGTGTGATACAGTACGATATTTTGCAATCTCAACTCTTTACTTCAGGTTTACATGGGGTTTAGTTAGAGCGAGCCACCATGGGGCTACCATAATAGTGAAAAGGACATTCTCTTTGCCCTCTAATATGAAGTGTGATCACCGCTGGCGGCCATTACAATTGCACACCTGCGTGGCATGGGCAGTATGAAGTTATCAATCAACTCTTGAGGGATATTTGGCCATTCTTCCGTGAGTGCAATATCCAGTTCTGCAACCGTTGAGGGAGGTGCTGGTCTGATTGCAATGCCCCTGCAAGGAGCGTCCCAGACATGCTCAATCGGGTTTAAATCTGATGAATAAACTGGCCACTCCATTCGTTCAACTCCCTCACCTTCAAACATATTGTCCACCACTGCAGCGTTACCGTCCCCCAGAAGCAACCCATCTCCTATGGCACCAGCGAAGGGCACACAAAAGGTCATAGGATCTCGTCTATGATCTCGTCTATGTACCTCTAATCAGTCAAAGCGCCATTCTGAACGACATAGACGTCCGTACGTCCATCTTTTTAATTCTTAATTCTGCAGCCCTTATGAGTCAAGACACGAAGAGATTAAAGACATTAGTTGTTTCCTGATGATGGCCTAAGAAGCCAAAAGCCGGTTGGTAACTCAATAAATAATTTTGCAGAACCTCAGGATTTCTTTCTTTTTGATAATATTATCATGTTCTGTCAAGCACCGACGGAAAATTCAATTACCATTAGCTGCCTGTGGGCATTAAATAAACCAATGGGAAAAGTTAAAATTTGCGTCGGAATCGGATTCTAATCCGATTCTCCTGTTTACTAGGCGTTTACGCTGACCACTAGGCTATTCGGACACAATGGCCATCAGAGCTGCACGCACTATCCATGCAACCGTCCCACAAGACCCAAGCCGCGCGGAAGTAGCCGAGCGATCTGGAGCGCCACGTTACGGATTGCGCGGCCTCCCGCGTCGGAGGTTCGAATCCTCCTTCGGGCATGAATGTGTGTGTTGTCCTTAGGTTAGTTTAACTTAGTTTAAGTAGTTTGTAAGTCTTTGCACCGATGACCAACGTAGTTTGGTCCCATAAATTACAAACATTTGAACATTTTGAGCCAGGCCAAAATTTTCAACTTTTCTTCACACTACTGATGAAGTGCCCCAGCTCATTATCTTCGTTACTCGCCGAGTTTTGTCCGTTCCTGAAAGATCAGGCACAACACACATGTAGAATTATGGCGATGACAGGCCAATGGTATCTTCAGTGGACATGTACACCACGCTCGACTCTTACGAGAATCAGTGACTTCATTACTTTATTGTAATTTTTCAGAGTGACCACCACAAACTTCCTTAAACAACACGCAACGAAGAACCGCGTTCTGTCTGACAGTCCACGGTCCCGTCGGATGGTATGAGGGAAAGAGGTGGTTGACAGAGAGAGGGGAAGATGGACATGTGAAAGGAAGAGAGAAAAGATAGGGGGAGAATTAAGTGAAAAGGAAGAGGGGGAAGGAAGAGGTGGACTAATGTGAGATTGGAAGAAACACATATTTGCAGTAAATGTACTGTGAATTAAACGCACAATCGTTTATAACAGAAGGAGATGAACTGAGACTGGGGGAAGAAATAGACTAACAGAAAATCGGAACAAATAAATACCCGGGCAACGCCGGGTTTTCAGCTAGGGTATTATGTAAATCGTTTCACATTCAAAAACTGGTTGGTTATATGGGTCGTTAAGAGCACAAGGTAGTCAATTCCATGTTTTATCTTTTTGGAGTGAAAGATTAACATTTTTTTTAAAAAAGCTAACCATACCATGCTACATTTTTGTAACATCCAACAGCTACCACTTTATACCAAACCTCGAAAAACAGTATACTCTCATTCTCCCTGTCTGTATATCGTGTTTTTTTTTCTTTTTCAGGAACCTATTTAAGCCTTCTACACTGTCTCAGCAAGCAGGCAAAAGAGAACACAGTTTTGTTTGAATCTGAATTGCAGAATTTCCTCTTTGTAAATATTTGTAATAAGCAAACATGCACGATACAATGTGATCATATATATACAAAGAATGTATATTCTTTACTGTTTCGTTTATAATACCTGAAGGCTAGAAGAACGTGGAAGAAAAAAGTCAAAATATTTATATTTCAAATCAAGAGAACATGGATTAGCACTTAATTTTATCCGTCATCTATATGAGAATACATTATATAAAATATGTTCTACCGTTTAAACGTTTTAAAGTAGAGTGAAGTTTTACCTTTAATAAATTATTCAGCGAAAACATCATTTTTCTCTGACTTTATTCCCTTGCGCTCTGAACGCCCCACGTATAACTTACCTTGACTGCCAATACAAATGACAGTTTCAATTGTTCAAAAAAAAGTTCAAATGTTTGTATAGTCTATGGGACTTAACTACGGGGTCACCAGTCCATAAACTTACAAACTACTTATGAACTACTTACGATCTAGGACGGCACAAATATTCAATTGTTCATTCACAATGGATGTAATGTATAAGGACGAGTAGCGATTTTTTTATATATAAATATGCAACCAGCTGTTTTTATGAATGTTTTTTGTTCTTCCACAACTAGTTTCCGAGCCACTGCAGGCTTATCATCCGTGCAGATGTTACAGGAACATTATAGTTTCTTGCACCAAATGTCGTTAGACGCTGTGATGGTGGTTCCAACAAAAATGATTGCAATTCAGCCTACTAACTGATTATCCCGAGATAACGTGGGTTAATATGTTTATACCGAGATAACTCTGGCTGTCAAATTTTTCGAGTCCGTGAAGCAGTATCGCGATAAAAATGGTTGTAGTTGCTTCTGCTGCTGGTGGTAAAAGCTTTTGATGATTCGCGGGTTATTTGTATTTTTACTGAATCAAACTGTGCTCTTTAGTATCATTTTGGTGATGTTGCAGTATTTCACCTACTTGAAGTTGCTCGAAATGAATACTGATTATTCCAGTGAGAAAGAGCAGTAATATATAATGTGTTTTAATGAATATTTGCATAGACTTTTGCTGAACCATAGATAACTTGGGATAGCAGTTTTTATTCATTACAGCCTTAAATAATTCGTTACATTACTTAGATAGAAGTAAAAATGAATAGCAAAAATAATACATATTTTAAAAAGCGTAAACGTACAAGGAAAACAAATAGGTGTTTTTGAAGTTTTATGTAGAAAATAGGTATGTTAGGAGGTTAATAACCGGGAATGAAAACAAACGGAACGACACGTTAGGTTGTTTTGTTTTTTGTACCTAACAAACTAACATTTCGTTATGTATGTTATCGTTCCCGATTAGAAACGTTTAGTCATTTTACAAGTACCACCATCACAGCGTCTGACTACTTGGTGCAAGAAACTGTAATCATTGCTTCGGACAAGTGATTTTTGACAGTCGTTAAATATTTAATAAAATGCAATTTGCAACCGTCAGCTGTTTTATGAAAACCTGTAGTATCTACTAGTTTCGGTCATTTACCATCATCACAGGATAAAAGGTTTAATAAGACTAGGAAAATACATATTATAAAGCTGTAACTTGCCGATAATAGCAACAGTCCAGTGATATATTCAAATTAAAATATAAGCATATAACAAATAATATCGATGGCGTTGAACTGCAACCTCGTATGTCAGTTTGTTCATGAAGGAACATCTTTGAAAATTTGTATTTAATTTATGGCTTGAAAATTATTATCCAGCATGTTTTCATGGAATATTTTATTAATGAAAAAATTTATAGTGATAATAATTTTTATTATTTATTTGCTATTGAGATAACTGTAAAATAATAATGCTTATTTCCCTCTCCTGTAACACTGAATTTTTTTGACATACGAGGTTGCTGTTCGACACCATCGATATATGAACAGCTCCAGGACATTTATGTTAATGCGAAAGTTAAGTTTACTGGTCTTAGTTGCAGTACACTATTCGCATTCACAGAAGTTTACAGGAGCTGTTCAACAATTATTTCTATATGATGTCTCATGTGACAGATTTCAATCTGAACATATCAATGGAGTGTTGCTGTTATAAGCAAGTTACAGTTTCATATGACGTATTTTCCTGACCTTTTTTAAAACTTTTATCGTGTGATGATGGTCATTGATCGAAACTAGTAGACACTAAAAGTTTTAATAAAGAGCTGAGGTCTCAAAATGCCTTATTTATTTATTTACTTACACGAATTGGCCAACTAAGGACCGCGTTACAAATTTTATTTCATATTCAGTTTCATCTTTCTCTTCTCTAGGGCTGCTCTTCTGCCTGCTTCCATTTTTGCCAGATGTTCAGCTGTCAGTTTCCTGTTGGTCTTCTTTTTTGGGGCGTCCTGAAGAACCTCGAATTCAGTTACTGCCTTTCTGTACCTGTCCCTATTCATCGCGGCCATTTCTGTGATTCCAAGTTCCACGATGTCTTTCTTTATTCCTTGCAACCAACAGTTGGGTGTTTTCCTCTGTTGAATTAAATTGAAGATTTTCTTAGTTAATCTGCTGTCATCCAATCTCACCTTTTTATTTATTAGAAAATACAATGTTCCTGCAAAATCTCAACCGAAGATGAGCCTGCATTAGCTCGAAAACTAGTCATGGAAGAATTTAAAAAAAAAACATCCACAACAGCTGTTGGTTGCATATTCATACCAAAATAAATCGCCAATTTACACTACAGTCGCAGTTCGTAATCCGAGACGAATACATTGAAAATAAGGACGATTATTCCGAACAAACGCACACGAGGAGGGCGTAGGTTTATACAAAAAGTTTCTAATGTTACGTAACGACGCCTTCCCTTTCCTTTGGCAGTTAAAGGCTACGGTCAGGGTCCTTCTTACTGCCGACGCGTTCGCGTTCAAAAATCCGAATCGCTCTTGTTTTGTGACGCCGGCCCGGGTAAAGTTTCCCCTCACCTTACGGGCTCTGCGATAGGCCGGCAGTGAGCCCGACGGCGAAGAAGAAGAATAAAAATGTGAGAAAACGATGAAGCGGGTTGGTCGGAGCGAGAAGGCGGCAGCCCGGAAGGTATTAGCGAGCCCAGAAGGGAAAGCGGAGCCGCGGAGAAAGTGCAAGTCGGAGGCTCAGAGCAGCTGTGGCGGCGCGCCGCGCGCAACGCTCAGTCGGTGCCCTACTTTGGTCGCGGCAGGTCGCTCCACTAACTCAAGTTACCAGCACTCGCTTGCGTTACCACGGCTCGTCTACACTTCGCGTTACCTTTCTGTTTTACAACCGTAGACGAGTTCGCTTTACGTTACGTGTGATATATATATTATTTACAAGTGTTAGTGCCAAAGAGAGAGATACACAAACTGTGATTCGCCTCCGAGGATAAACGACGGCGATAAATATATATATTTTTTTACAAGTGTGGAAGAAAACAGAAGAAGATCCCTGCAGAGAACTAACGGAATCGACAGACGCCGACCCGCAAAATGCGTGTGGAGAGTTTAACGAAATAAGCATCGAGACAAAAGTGCGTCCGCACAGGACGACCGTGATGTTCGCTGTCGCCGGAGATTTAAACGCTTTGGCGGGTTCCAGTGTGTGGGAGTGAACTGAATGCAAGGGCAGGACACGAACCTGGTCGTGGTCATATGGCGTGTGCTTCACGGATATTTTGAGGGGAAAAAAGGTGCAACGGCGTCACGCATGCGTCCCACGCCGCGTCGCCCTGTTTGGGGACTTTTGGAGCGTCGACAAGTGAAGAGCTGCCGCCTTCCAGTCTCGTCCACGCTATAATGTCAGCTCGCGCAGAAAGGTTGGTACACGTTCATTCTACTGACTTGCGTAGTAGCGCCCAACACCTGTTTGATTTGGAGCCTTTTAAATCTGTAACGCCTCGTGCTGCAGTTGGTACGCCTGGGAATAACTTCATCGGAATAAGAAGGCAGTAGAGACGTGCTTATCGTGTGTGTTAGAACTATTCTGTTTCTTATAAGACAGATAAAATGAAGACTGAAAGTTCGATATTACTGCGTCCTTTAAATGTGATCTCTGATTTGTTTTCACATGACTACACGAAACTGCCTAGCGTAATGCAGTCTTGCAATACTTCCGTCACTTTCACAAATTGTTTGATCACAATGTATACGTTCATTCTCAGAGAAACTGATTTAACCTTTAGATGAAATTTTCAAAGTAACGAGTTTTTCGTGCAGTATAGTTGACTTTGAGTCCTTAGTTCAACAGCAATTTACTAAGTCCATTATTAGGTAGTTTCTTTCGTCAGGGAGTCATAAAAAGTGTCTATACATTTCATTTAGTTACGTATTATACTATTTTAAGTATGTAAATTTCCTGTAAAACTATTAAAATACTATTCGCCTCTGTAGTTAACAGTTTAATTACGTTCTCTCAGTAAATAGTTTTACTAGTTGTTTCACATTCATTCTGAGGTGAATTCAAATCGCTAAAAACTTCTTCAATATCAGAATTTGCTTTAATGGTAAATATACAAGAGTTAATAGTGTAAACTTTTTCCATTTTCAAATTATGTTTTAGTAAGACAACTAAAGGTTATACCAATCTAGTGACCATATCCATAGTTTTCTGGGAGTAGTTGATGAATTAATTTCTTTCCACAACCTATTAATTTGGTTTGAAAGCCGACGTGAACCGCCCAAACAATTGTTCAAGATTTTGATATTATCTGCGATTATTTTAAATATTTTTTATTATAAACTTGGAATTAATTTCAGACTTGTTTAGCATCTGGGTGAAACAAATAATGAAAAATAAATTAAGTAGATGAAACAAAATTTTAATTGAAGCTATATTAATAATCACACAGTTTACTGAGCCTCAACCATTAAGTCTAGAAGAAAAGGGAAGAATTTTTGTGTACCTTTCTGTTGTTACTGTGCGAAGCCTGAGTTTACACTCGGCTTTATAATTTTATTTTAAATACCTCTAACGCAGAATGGTACTATTTGCGTCCATTTGGGTCTGTATGATGACAATGGCACTAGACCCTGTTACACTGGTCGCCTTTTAATGTAGGCATTACAGATGATCAAAATACTTACTCTGTTTGAGATGATTGCCTGACTTATAGATAAAACTCACTTTAAATCATTAATCAGTGACAACACTTCGTTAAAGGGAAAAGAGGTTTGAAATGGTTAACTCGCTTTGCTATCCACCTTTTCATCAAACACACATGTAGATAACAGTATTATTGTTTCTAAGACAGCACTTCCGTATTTTGATGGTTGATTTTTAGCACACAAAACTGACTGAAGAGACAACAGGCGTTTCATCTCATGTTACAATACCTTTTTGTCAGTTATTACAAACACGTCATTTTCTAGATTTTAATACCGGCCAAGATAATGTAGGAATGCATTTAGAGCTATAAACTTTTATTTAGATATTATAAAGCTAACGAAAACGAAGAATAACTCACTGATATTTAATCCATTACAATGCTGTTAAGTCATTGCGGCTGTATTCTGCTAAAGTCGAGTAAACAAGAACTCACTGAAAAGGAGGTAGAAATTGAGACAATTTTTATTTTATTAGTGTAAAGTAAATAACTCTTTTTCTAATAAAAACTTGCAAATTTTTTTCACAAACTACCAGACTGTTCTGCTTTCGAGATTGCTGAAACGTCAGGTAATCAACCAAAAGGATGGCGTACAACGCCAGTAAGAACGTCACTGCGGTCTAACCCGGAAGTCAGAGTGTTTGCTTGGGAATGGTAACTTTTTGCAGAAACCGTCGCGCAGTGATGTGCCCGATGTCAATGTTAGAGTCCTGATAGAAGCGTGGCTTATGCTGGAGAAGACTGGAGCGCATATTTGCCCTGCTGGGAACACCTGTGCAGCGCCGTAGCCTTCAGGCTACTGGGAGCCAGGAGAGCGGCCTTAGCCGTCGCGCATGCCATCTCCCCTACGGCAGCTCGAGACGTGTGGCGCCGACGCGCGCCAAACACCACTACAAAACACCACCACGATTATCAGTGTTTCTAGCCATATCCACAAATCCTGTAGAACATTACATTGAATATCTCTAGAAAGGAGTCCCAGTGTTCTGCGCAGATGCAGTACGCAGTAATGCTACAAGCAATCTTTAAAAAGCGTTCCAGACATGCATTTCATATCTGTACGTTGGTGGATACAATTGTTATTGTAGCGCCAGAAGTTTTTCGATGATGCAGTACTGGGTATTCAGATAATCTTTACCAGCTCAGTGATTTGTCACCGATTGTGCACTTAATGATTCGCTTTGCTATTGCTAATCTTTCACCAAATATATTGCTGTGTTCGTTAAAGAATTGTTGAGGGCTTCTCTCTTACAGAGAATGTCTATCTATCTTGCAGTCAAATAATACTGCAGAATATATTTGTATTTCATATGGCTCTGACGTAATCTTTCATCTCTCTTCGGGCAATTTATAAGGTGTTACATGGCTGTTTCTAAGAGAAAAAGCGTCGATGTTTGCCATTGACGTAAGTCATATCAAAATTCTTAATCTTCTACAGTCTGAAATCGCCACAAAATCTTCTACGCTAAACAAAAGATGTTCACAAATGTCTCTTTCCGCATAACACTCCGCTTTACCAACAAAACTTTCTTGCAGATGTCTCTTTATGATTACTAAAGCAATGTGTTGTGTAGGGCTTTGTTTTGGTTCCAGATTTTTTTTTATTATTTATTTAATTCATATTGGCTCGTAGCCCAACATCCGTCAACTGAAAGCTTCTTATTGTGTTTGATGCTGACATTATAATTTCAAATCGATCGGTGTGCAGCATATAAAGTAACACCACATTTGAGAGCCACACCCACACCCAGACCAGAACACGAGACCTCTGCTTACGAGGCGGTCCTGCTGACCGGAGGTCACGGATGCCGGCTAACGGTGGATAATTAGTAAAGTTGGTACCAGCTGGGAAGTGGGCTCAACAGTCTGCTACATGTGAATTTTCAATGCAATCGTTCTGGCCAACTAAATGACTGATCTGAACAGGCCACACTGTTCTAGACATTCATTCTACAGTTTGTCATGTACACAAAGAGCTAGTCGCAATATGTGACTGGACATTAAAAAAAAAAAAAAAAAAATTGAAGACCACGTGGGTATCAGAGGTACAAAGCAAGGAGTTTACAGCTTCGACTCCATCCATCGATCTACAAAACTTCCAATGAACGATATTCTGCAGTCTATTATCTAAACTTGTAACTCTCGATTCTCCATCCTACTATTCATATCGTCACAGAACCAAACAAACTTACGTGCCATTCATTGCTAACACCAACATATATAAGACTGGGGATTTTCTAGTAAATTTAAGTTTACATATAGAATTCGTTAAACTCTTCCTAAGATGGCTAATCTGGAAACACTGTATATAATGCACGTATCATAATGATTTTTGTTACTGAAGAAATCCAGAAGTTCCATGTAACTGTGCGGTTATAAATCGCAACCAATAGAAATTATTGCTACCTTTATGTGTCTTTGACAAAATGACTCCAGAAATAAGCAATAAAGAAAGGAAGACTCTTATCATACTTCACGTTCCCTTAGCTTTCTATGTCTAAAAAATCCCGGTGACTTTTCCACGTTTTTGAGTGAGTTTAAAAACCCACCAATTTTAAATGTCATCAAGTCCACACAACCGATATGTCGTTCTTTCTGCAACATCTGCGTCACTCACACCCAGATTTCTAAGTTAATGATGTATCACGATAGCTATCTGGGATTTAAGTTTGATTTCGTCACCTATTTTCTATCGTTATCAGTTCTTTGCAAGACTAGAATAACGTTATTTACTTTTCAATCTTGGAAGATGGCCAATATTCGTCATTTGGCAGTTAATAATTGGTACAGTTTCCCATATGTGATGTATTGTGTACATTCTGCAACAGAACTAGAGAGAGTCTCTAGCTTCACCAGTCGTTGCAAAAACGGATTCGACAATGAAACAAATCTCGATGTTCGACTGTTTGATATGTAGCGTTGATTCACCACGAGAAATTTTTCGCTTCAAATTAGCCAGGTACCTGTGAAAGAAAACAAGTGTTTCCATTTCATTTTAACGTAGGTGGTATCGTTGAGACAATTTGCAGGAATCGAAACAAATAACTTCATTTTTAATATAAAATCACACTCGGCTGTAAATTTTATTGATTTTACCAAATCACCAGGAATTAGCGTCTGCGAGGTTCGTTATACGAGAAAATAGCCTTATTTAATCTGAGGATGTCCTCGACTAGCGGTAATTTTAACTGTGCGATTTAGCAAGTATATCTTCCTCGTTTTAGACAGCGATGTTACATCTTTATATCAGTAAATGGACAAGAATTTAAAGGACAATACAATGTCATTGAAAATAAAAGAGTAAACTAGTGGGTTGATGTTATGATCGATTACGGTTCCTAAGCACCAGTCTGGACTTCTTAACGTTCTTCTCCAAAAGCAGTGGGTCTGCTGGTGTCGCCAGCGTCTGTGAAACCCTGGGCGATTTGAATCTCGGTTGTGTAATCCGGCATTCTACCTTGGATTTGAGCCTGGCGGGCGCTTGCTCAAGTGGAGAGAGAGTCGACCTAGAGTGTGTGAGTGGACGTCTGGGTCACCATTCCTGAGAGCGTGGCTGAATGTCATGGTTCACGGCGTCGACCACGTCCAGCGCAAGCGAGCGCGAGTAGTCGCACCTCTGCAGCCGCAGCTGGTCTAAACCAAGTCGTCTCTGTTTGTTCGCTCAACGGAAATTCCTATTCTACTACAGGTATGTCCATGTTGCTCTATGCACTATTCGCTTTTTGATTTTGGCCTAGATAACATTTCGCTCTTACACCTGGCAAGCACGTTGCCCTGTTTGTTTTCAGAAGTACAGCATTTTGCCACATAACCCAAATCGTAATTTACTGAACAGAAGTGATCGTGGGTGTTCATGTTACGGTCAACGTTCCTTGTTCATTCCGGCTTTATAAATAATTGTGTGTGTGTGGGAGGGGGGGGGTGCGTTCGTAGATGGGTGTGTGTCAGTTTTGTTGTCGTAACGTAGATTTTCGTGTGTGAGATATACTGGATATATCCAAATTCATTTCGTCAAAGATAGACCAACGATTACTGTATTACATGAGAGGTTATCTGGTTACTGTAATTCCACACTCCTCTCAACATCGGCGAAGTTATAAGTGTCAAATAATGTTACATATCTCGGTGTGTGTGGGTCGGTGTCAGTTGTGTTGTCGTAAAGAGGATTTTTTGTGTGAAATATACTGGACGTTCCACAAATTAACTTGCCAAGACCAAGGATTATTGTGTTATCTGAGAGAACATTAGTTATTGTAATTCCACACTTCCCTCAACATCAGCGAAGTCATATGTGTCAAATACTGTTACGTATTATCATGTAATCAGTTCAGAAAACATTCGATGTACGTAGGATCGCATCGATATTGCCTTAAGGATACTGTCGCAATATAAATACGTGAACATGAAATTTAAGTACCGATTTTCAATATTAATTGTACAAAGAAATGAAAGTTATATAATTTGAAACGTACTTTGACTTAGATGTGCACAAAACAAAAATGTTTATACCAAAACGTAGATGTTGAAGAGTGGTAAAAGGAAGTAGATGCTTTGATATATATAATTCTGGTGTTTCCTTCTCTATCACTCATTAAAATATCTAGTAATAACTGAAGAGATATCAACTTCTGACCTGCTACCGAAGAGTTGCTATGGTAGAAATTCTGCACTCAAGTAACAACGTTACGTAAAATTGCATTCTAGTAAAGTTGAGCTTCTAATGAGTTCGTTCGCTGTAACACAAAAATATCGGGCAGTTATAGTACCACAACTTTTCAGTCGGTGATATTGTCAGCACCGGAATGCAAAACTCGACGTAATTATGTCTGTAAATAACGCTGATTTTATTTACTTTCCGGTCTATTGCGCTGTTACCACAAATCTGAAGTAAGTACGTCCCTCTGTTTAATATTTCCATTTTGAATAGCTACTACGAAGGAAAGAAGAAGTGGCCAGAAACGGATAGGATACAGAGAAGTGATGGGGAGAGGGAAGAAGAGGAAGAGATGGACAGATAAATGTTCAAATTTTTGTAAAGCTATGTTCTAATGTTCTAATGTTTGTTTGGTTTATGGGACTTAACTACGGGGTCATCAGTCCCTAAACTTACAAACTACTTATGAACTACTTATGAACTAGGACGGCACAAATATCCATGCCCGAGGGGGGATTCGAACCCCCGACCGTAGTGGCCGTGCAGACCGTGACTGGAGCGCCTCAGTCCCCTCGGCCAGCGCGGCCGGCGTAAAGCTATGGGACCAAACTGTAGTGCTCATTAGTCCCTAGAATTAAGTACTACTTAAACTAATTTATGCCAAAGACAACACACACACACACATGCCTGTGGGAGGACTCGAACCTCCGACGGAGAATAGCCGCGCGCTCCGCAGCAAGGCGCCTTAGAGCGCTCGATCATTGCACCGCGGCATGAATAGAGATGGGGGATGGATGCGGGAAGAGGAGGAGGGAGAGAGATAGAGGGGGGAAGCCTGGGATGGAGAGGAAGGTGAAGAGTAGGCGGACAGGATATACAAAACTATTGCTTTTCTCGAGGGCAATTATACGTCGCACGCTACACAGTTGATGAACCGTCAGATCTTTATGTTCGTGCAGGAAACGGACAAACTATAACATTAGTCATTCTAATGAAATCACAATAAACTATGATTTTCTCAGAAAAGTCTTTTTCCTGACTTTCCATTTATTCCACATAGCGACAACAACGGAAATGAGGGTATTGATTTGACTGTTTTATTTTCTGGGTGAGTATGTTCACAAGAATTATTTTATTTAATTTCCAATCCATGCCATAATGTGGCCGGGCTTAACTAGTATTCCATTTTTTTAAATCGGAGGTTGGTTTTGATTTCATTACCACACTCCCTTGTTCAACGTGGAACTGTTGGTTACCTACACCGTACTTCAGAAGGCGTGCATTTACCTGTAGTTACTAAGGGTCTCGAAGTATGGCGCAACTGCACAAATCAGCATGCTGATGTTACAATGACAAGGTCTGTGTCAGCATGGTCTCAAAACCTGATTCAATACAGCCGCTACGATTATCCGCAAACGTCACATACGTCGGAGTAAATTATTTGGCAGCCTGTACCAAAATACAAATATAATATGTCACCAACTGCTATTCCCAAACTAAGGCTTTTTTAATGTAATTAGATACTGGATCCTATCATAATGTCATTAACTTTCTCAAAATCTCAATATTTTAAAGTGAAGATCATTTATCTGAATTCTTCCATTTCATATAATTTATTATACGTTTAAAAGAACCAAAACAACAGCGCCACATTCGTAGCTCATGCCTATACTTTAGACGGGACTCGAACAATCACTGAAACAAAGCTACGGTCACAAAACAAAGAAGTTGGCCAACTAAGAAAAATCTCGCGCAATATTTTTTCTAGCTATGTTAAAGTTGAACTTCACATCGGCTGTCACTAAACTGAGTTTCGTCACATGGTGAGAAAGGAATTGTCGTACGCGTACAACAGCTTTTCATTCTGGAATCAGGATTTCTATCCCTTTTTAGTCAGAATGATAGCAAGCATTATGTGTTAAAAATATAGTATAGAGAAAAATACAGGGAAAATAAAAGCTTGTGTAAAGAAACGTCACACATCAAATAGTGAAAATAAGTTGAGTATCAGAAAGACAGGGATTATAAAAGTAAAGTGAACAACTTGGCAAAAATTTTTAAACAAATTTTGTTTCCAGTGCTTGTTTTCGGACTTGTTTGTAACTCAGTAACGTTGTCAGTGTATTCCTTGTAAACACAGCATCGTTCTAAGTATTCTGAGATGCATATATGGCTGTGATGCTCGTGATATTATGATAAACTAATGTTTTGTTCGACACCACAAACTCCAAAATCATCGAAGCTTGCGAAGTCGATACGTTTATGACAGTCTCCTAGGTAATCTAGAGGTGCTGTAAATAGTATCATGACAACATATAGTGTTCATTGAGGAAGTTAACTTACAGATAGACACAGAATAGAAGCGCGTTACCTCTAAACAAAGACCAAAGCGATGAACAGTGATACATAGGCATAATATGCGTCTATAGAACAAAATTTCATCGAAAAAAGTAAACTTGCAATACAGATACTGCTGTCAAATCTCTTGTAAATAATTTGACGGCAAGCAATAGTCTTCAGACGTACAACAGCCACAAAATCTGATGCGTCTACTAACAGCAACTTGTAATGTGGTCCTACGTATCTACTGACCCCGTCGCAGTGATATGGAGGAACCCAGGAGCTGCATACTATGCAGAAACTTTACTCCCATCTGTGAAGCATAACGGATGCTCTGTTATGGTCTGAACAGTTTTCATTATTTTGAGTGAGTGAAATCGAGATAGAAGTTGGACACTACGTAATAGTAGAGCTTTTCAAATGATTATAAACTTGCTAATCTACTCAGACCAACAATCATTTAATTGCCTCTCGATTAATTTATGAGAAAAATTACTACTTTGATAATTGCCTCTGCACCTCATTTTGTACTCCGCTGCTATTATTATCTAATACTTCTAGCTGTCAATATACTGGAAAAATCAGGATATATCCAATACAAATATTAGATTTAGGTAGAATTTATATTCCTGTGTCCAAGTACTCAGATTTGTTGTATTTGCATCTAAATCCACACACATACTCCACTAGCCACTCTAAGCTGTGTTGCGGAGGGTACCTTGTATCACAAGTAGTCAGTTTCTTTCCTGTTCCACTCCCACATAGGTGTTGTCTTATTCTCTATACGTGAAATATACCTTTGCGGCAGTAAAATCGATCAAATGACGGTTCTCAACTTCTTTTCAATGGTTTGTCGCAAAAATAACATCCCCCCTCCGTCCCAGGTATTCCCACTTGACTTCACGAAGCATCTCCGTAAAACTCGCTTGTTGATCGAACCCACCAATAACAAATCTAGCAAGCTGCCTCTGAATTACTTCCGTGGCTTTCTTTAATTAGACCTCGAAGGGATCCCAAACACTCGATCAGTACTCAAGAATAGGTCGCACTAGATTCCTATAAGCGGTCTCATTTACAGATTAACCTTAGTTTTCTAAAATTCTTCCAATAAACCGCATTAGACCGTTCGCCTCCCCTTCTACATTTCCTACGTGCTCGTTCCATTTCACAACGCTTTGCAACGTTACGCATGGACACTTAATCGACGTGTCTGTGTCATGCAGTACACTACCTGTGCTGTATTCAGACATTACGGGTTGTTCCTCAAACTCATCTGGATTAACTTCCACTCATCTATATTTATAGCAAGCTACCATTCAGGAGTGGTGGATCGGCACTCTTTTGAAATGGATATAAATATTTTCGTAACCTGTGTAAGAATTTTGCTTCAGAATATAAAACTCCTCTCGGAAACCTAGATAAAATGCAGATCCTACGTGGAAAATGCAATAAGAACCCCTACGTTTGATGCTTCTGCAAGTTGCTCGCTGCTCAACTCAATATTCTTACTGCACGCTTCTGTAGAACAAACTTTTTTTCCATCTTAGCTGCAATTCCCCAGAAGATTATGTCATAGGATAGAACGCAATGAATGTGTGCAAAATATGACAACAAAATCTTGTCAGCGACTCAAAAATTGGGTGAGATTTCTGAACGCAGAACTGAGCTTCTGGCTTAACATATCCACATACCGGTGCCACCAACTCAGTTTATTATCGCCTTGTGGGAATGACCACATGGTCTAAGGCGCTGTCACAGATTGGTACGGCTGCTCTCCGTCGGAGGTTCGAATCCTCCCTCGGGCATGGATATGTGTGTGTGTTTTGTCATTATCGAAAGTTAGATTGAGTAGTTTGTAAGTCCAGGGAGCGATGACCAAAGCAGTTTGGTCCCTTAGATTCATAAACATTTGAACATTCAGTTTATTATCCACTTTAATACCTCAAACCTCAACATCGGAGTCTCATCAACTGATGCCCATTGATCTCTACCTGCAAGTCATTTTTGTTTGGAATTGCATAATATGAGTAACAGAATATCATAAGAGTATATCGCGAGGCTTAGTAGGAAATAGGATAATAGTTGGGAGGTAGATGAAGCGGTACTGGTAGAACAAGGCCTCTTTGTGCTGTCAGCACTTGGCGCAGATGAAATGGTCGACGTGCGGTGAAGCTTTGTTTAGCTTGTGCGAGGGAAGGAGTGAAAGGCGATTTGTGACCAGTACTGCACAGCGGAAACTGGCCGGGGTACGTGATATAGAACCGAGCTTGTGTTCACGGCGAAGATCGCCCTTGAAAACGAGCCACTAAAGCGCGCGGGAACGACGAGGAGAATGGAAGAAGCACATCAAAGACGTAAACTGTTCCGTTTCGAACTCCTGTTCTATTTCTGATCATTTCATAACAACTAGACCGCGAGTAAGATCCGGTGAGGAGACTTTGTTTGGACTTTTTTTTTTTTTGGGAGGGGGGGGGGGGAGACTAATCATGATGCTGGTTAATGCCACAAGCATTCACAGTGCAAAAACTTAGAAGGTGCATGGCAGTGTATGCTGCCCTCTGGAAGGTCAACGGAGTTGACCCATGAGGGGCATTCGACAGTATCCTCGCTCACATTCGGTGCAGTGATTCTGATGAACGGTTTACTGTGTTTTCCGTAAGTCACTTCAGTTGAATGTCTTCATGGTCCCTTCAGCGAGTCCATACTCGACAAGCCTCTCCATACCTACTTCAACCTGTTGATGGAACAGATGTTTCCAACAACAACAACAAAAACGCCTTGTTTTAGAAATAAGTGTCAAGGCAATTAAAGGTGTGTTAATTCCCGAATTAACTCATAACGTCCTCTTTTGGAACAAATCGTCATCGATACCAAATAAACACTTCCTGTGGTCTCATCGAATAACTGCTTTCTCTTACATCCGGGGCACTGGAGAAAAATTATTAGCCGGGTAGACCTATTCAGTTATTTCGGTGAAAACTACAGCTGCTTTTTTGAGAAAGTCCCTTTTATATTCCTGCATACTATCCAACGTTTTATGATGCTGCATATGCCTCAGTATGTGTCCTAATCCCTCTAACGCTCCACTAGACTCTTTGCTGGGGTCACAACTATCGCACAGCCCTCCTTGAACACTAGTTCTCTCAGTTTAACCGTCCAGAAAAACCTGCTAATTACCTTTCTATATTCGTCATAGTCTCTTCATGCAACTCAAAATGTTTTCCACCCACGGGCTTGTAGAGGAGGGCAGAATACATGGACGACAATGTCAGATCTGATGAGGAAAGTGCATGTTACGACAGTTCGGATATTTCTTAGAAGCAAAACAGCTTTCTGATTAAGTGCAACGTCCTGAAGACTAATATATTTCTTCTTTCGATAATATAGGCATTGCTTCGATTCCTCCTTCGCTTCTGCAGTGAATTTGTTAATCATCGTCTCACTGATATTAATAATTTAGAACCAAACTTTGCTGAGTTCTTTTAAAAACGACCCAAATACCGACGATAAATTTCGTTATTACATTTTTACAATCCAACAAATCCAAAACTTGTGTAATACTTCTTCGTTGCTAATTATGCATGTTAAACGTATTATAGCTGTTTCCCTATGTCGGTGGACCCAACTATTCCATACACCTTTGTTCGCACAACATAATATTGTGTACCTTGGCGCGCGGAGGGGGGGGGGCTAAAATTAGTACGTTTGGCTAGCCTAGGGGGGGGGGCTTTATAAAACAATTTACAAAACGTGAAATAAAAGATATTTAATTTCCAGATTTAATGGCAATACAAGACCTAATATCTTGGGTGTGTGGGGAGAAAGGATTGGCCGCAGTTTGTGGGGAGGGGGGCACCTCTGTGTGTCCCTCTCTATGTTTCTATCTGTGGTTGCAGTTGCAAGACATCTTTAGCTTATATGATTTTTCTAAAAAGCAATTCTGTTGCTATGGAAGACATCCACTGTTGTGAATTGTGTGACTGGTATGGTCACGAAGGGTTACAAATTGTTCCCGTAAGTTGACCGGCGTCCACTGTGTGTGTGGGAGAGATGGGACGGAATGAAGGAAGATTAGGGTTTGCGTCCCGTCGACATCTTGGTCATTATTCGGTAAGGATGGATAAGGAAATCAATTTTGCCCTATCATCGGAACCATCGCGGCATTTGCCTGGAGTGATTTAGAGAACTCACAGAAAACCTAAATCAGGATGGCCGGAGGCGGCTTTGAACCACTGTCCTCCTAAATGCAAGTGAAGTGTGTTGCCCCTGCGCCACATCGCTCAGTGAGAGAGACAGGGGTACTTATAGAATTTAGAAGAAACAGGTCAAAGTCATTTCCTTACTCAGTATTTGAGCATTGCTGCCAGGGAGGGAATATGGAAATGACGACTGTTTGAAGAGAGTTAGTGACGTTAAGTTGCTAACACTAGACGACAGTGGCTTCGACAAATCAAAATATCTGTGCTACACGTCAGAGTGTGAAGGCATGTGACAGTGATCCATCTTTGAGACGGTAACGTTAAATCCAGCGTACTCACTGGTACTATTCGAGAAGTGCATTCTGTTCCATATTGCGGTCCACTCTCTTCCTTCTCCCTTTCGTCTAAACTATAGCTGTGCTAACCTAATGTTGAGCTGAACAGTACTGTGCTTTACGAGTTACGGTTTCAAGTTATGCACCCTTCCTTTCTTCTGACTTTTGAACAGCCGCACCCGGCCAGCTCTGCTGGAACCTGCAGTTATATTTTGACTCCGACGAAAGTTTTATTTTTTCATGTATGCAATTCGTCTCCAGAAAGAAGCCATAAGAATGACGAATTACACCTAACATTTATTTCGTTTTTACACTTAGCGCCACAAAACACCAGGCTACGCCTTACACGAATTCAAAATCAAAATGTTGCAAATTTATGGGACCAAACTACTGTGCTCATCAGTCCCTAGGCTTACAACCTAACTACACTAACTTAAACTAACCGATGGACAAAACACACACACACTGCCTGAGGGAGAACTCGAACCTCCTGCGGGAACAGCATCGAAGTCACTGACAAGAAACCTAGAACAGCTCGGCTATTCCCGCACGGCCACACGAATTCATCGCAGAAATCTGCACGAAATATTTGCACTAAAGACGCAACACTCTCTCTTCCCAAACGAAAGATTAGCATTGAGTCTGAGCGCTGATGACCTCGATGTTGAGCGCCCTAAAACACCAATCATCATCATCTAGCATTGAGTACGATTATAGAAATATTTCCGGCTGAGACGAGTTAACCTTCGGGTCACATCCCAGGCAGCAATACAATATATCACGGATATTTTAAGCTGTTCAAATTCCTTCCAATGTCTTTGACGGTTTTCTGATAGTACTACAGTCCTTCGTCCTTATTATGGAAGGTAACTTTGAAGGTAATTGGTACATATTTTGCTGAAGTGCCATTGAAGAATCTTGTTAGCTACACTGATCATCAGTGATGTAGAAGATGGAAAATGATAATGTTTAGCGGAAATCAGAAGGCTGTTTCATAGACACGAATGCAGAGGTAACCGATGAAGGCGGGCACCGTTAAAAAGTAAGCGCAGGCGTGCAGCAAACTATGACAGGCCAAAGAAATTGGCTGCGACCCGCGCTGTCAGCCGGCACTTTCCACTGCTTTCACTTGCTCCTTCTTGCCCTCCTGTCTCGCCACGAAACTCTTCGGAATCATCAACCATTTTCTCGTCGAGTGGTGCTTCTCACACGGTGCCCGACCCTGTTTCATATTTCAGTTCGCAGTTCCGTTCAGCCTTTCTGTTTAAAACTCCTCCGGTAAGGTGAAGGGTAAATGTTTGACATTAACATAATCTAGACCTTGCGCTGTGTGACATTACTACCTATTGTTTTCGGACGTAATTTATTTCATTTTCGTAGGTCGAATGGTGGACCTCTGCGTCGCTACTCGCAATTCGACGTAGGAGACAATGTACGCTCCTGTTATTACGTCACATTTTACCGCTACGCGGTCGGTAACATATTTCAGGAGAAACATGACGTCATCAACCGAGCAGCTGCTATTTAACATAACAAATCTGTAGCTTTGTGTAAGTATAGCTCTCACTTCTAAATCTTCTGTAAAATGCAAGGTGCAGAGGATTTGTAACGATTAGTAATCGCTCCTTTTGTTGTTCACTTTTTCTAGAGGAATGTAAGATGTGGCCGAGAGGTCTGCGGCGCGCCAGTCACAGTCTGCACGGCCGATACGGTCGGGGGTTCGAATCCCCCCTCGGGCAGGGATGTTTGTGTCGTCTTTAGTATAAGGTAGTTCATACGTAGTTTGTAAGTTTAGGGACTGATGACCCCGCAGTTAAGTCCCTTAAGCTTAACAATCATTTTTACATTTGGAATGTAAGATGACTGGCTACGTGGTTTATAATACTACCAGCGTTAGTTCCTGGCGTTGCTCAGCTGTGTATTTATGCCTTTCTTAAGTTACTATATCTCCTTCCCCCTCTCTCAATCGTTTTCTGTCAGACACATTGTCCATTTCAGTTTCGTTACCATGCAACTAATCCTTACGCGCCGCAGCAGAGCGGCCAAGCGCATTGAGGTCCTATGCTACGATGCGCGAGACCATTCCCCGTCGTGGGTTCGAATCCCCCCTCGGGCATGGATGTTTGTGCCGTCTTTAGTATAAGCTAGTTCATAGGTAGTTTGTAAGTTTACGGACTGATGACCCCGTAGTTAGTCCCTTAAGCTCTACAAACATTTGAACATTTTTTAATCCTTATGACGTCATATCTCCTGAACTATACGGCAGACAACAATATAATTTCCAGGTTCGTAGAGTGGAATATTAGAAAACTGTCTGTGAAACATGCTGCCAACGAAGTTGGTAGTAAATACGTAATATAATTGCAACCTCAAGCGTGATGGGGAGAATTTTCATGCATTTCATTCTTTCTTACATCACATCTTCCGAACTGTGTGTCGTACTATGATATAATTACGAAATTACATTCAGTGGTATGTGTGTAAACTTTCTGTAAGATTTCTAGAACACAATTAGCAGTGTAGAAGTAATAAATTGTTAACGAACACCGGAAAAGTAGTAAGCGATAAACTTATTTCCCTTCATCACTTTGCTGGGGTTGTCAGCAAGAAGTTTTCTGAAGGTTCGAAATGATCAGTAAAATTTTTTGTTCATCGTGGCTCTAAAAATGTCTTGCAGTTGATAAGCGGCCATAGAAATGCAGACACTTCCTGAATTCGCCACAACCTTGAGTTACATCGGGAACACCCAATGCAAAACACCTAAAAGTAGCAAGTTGTTATCTTGTTGTTCTTAAGTGTTTTCCAATACAGCCAAAAATCGTTTCATTCCTTACGCACATATCGTTCAGACGGAATAAAACTCGAACCCACGAGTACTCCAAGCAGAAGTAGGATGGCGCAATGTTTAGCACACTGAGTCTCATTCGGGAGAATGTATGTCTGCCGTGATTTCCCTAAATCGGTTAAGGCAAGTGCCCGGGTGGCTTTCATTTCCAATTTTATAAAGAAACGCCCGAATTCTCTCCCCATCCCTCCCAAATCCGAGCATGTGTTCTCTCTCCAATGACCTCGATTCCGATGAGATGTTAAACTCTGAATCTTTTTCTTCTGCTTTCGACGTACGTATTAAGTGAGGCTAAAAATAACTGTGGAAACACTCCCTTTTGTGTGACTGAGGTGTAAAAACTGGAAAATGAATTGACGGATCTTTACTGAAACATCCTAAACGGTATCTTTTTATGTGAATTGCAGATTATCGGACAATCACGCTATATTTCATTTTACTGTTTATAAAGCACGCTACGTAATGAATATACGTAATTTTTAATCAAATCTATGCCGCAGTCCGTAGAGAAACCAGTAATGTCAAAATAAATGGTTACTTTATAGTATCATCAGCGCTCATTAACTTACTCTCTTTATTAGATTCCCATGCGAGGAAAATAAAGTTTCTAGCACATATGAAGTTTAGTATTATCAATGAACCTATCCTATTATTATCAATGTGTTGTATAAAGCATTTCGTGTAATTGTGAACTCATGTCATAATGCTCAAAATTAATAGGGTTTCTATAAGATAAAAGTTAGTGCTGTTCAGAACTGTTCTCATAATGACAATAAATCTCGTAGCAGAAGCCTCTGCTTCGTCAATAACGATCCTCCTTTCTCATCCTCGCTTCGAAGAAGTAGAAGACACATCGTTTACTTGGATCCATAAAACTAGAAGGTTCAAATGTTTGTAATCCTATGGGACGAAACTACGTTGGTCATTAGTCCCTAGTCTTACAAACTACTTAAACTAAGTTAAACTAACCTAAGGACAATACACACATCCATGCCCGAGGGAGGATTCGAACCTCCGACGCGGGAGGCCGCGCGATCCGTAACGTAGCGCTCCAGACCGCTTGGCTACTCCCGCGCGGAAAACTAGAAGGTCGTGGTGGAGATCCACAGTGGTTGTTTTACGTTTCTTATTCTATGTAGTAATCTTATAAATTCTGAATCTGGAGTTTTTTAGACTTTTCCATACCATTCACGATTAGAAACGATATGCTCTTGACGCCGTATATTTATATTACGGGTTACTTCTTCACATCACTTTTGTTTGCATCAACTAAATGAAGGATGTCATTTCAATATCTGTGTTTGTATACCGAATGATGCTTACTGGACACTTTGTAATGCTGACCAAAGAACTGATGTACGATGACTAAATACTGCGATGTGGACGGATTTTCTGTACAAATGTACGGAATAGATTACAAAATATGATACGTCATTCTCTATCACCGTCGGTTAAGGCGAAAAGGGAGTATCCATATGTAGAAATGAAAGCAACGATTATACAGTATGGGCGTGTCAACAGCCGTGCCGCAGTGCTTACACGCAGCGGTTCGCCGCGGTGGAATGGCCGAGCGCTCTAAGGCGCCTTGCTGCGGAGCGCGTGGTTGCTTCCCTTCAGAGGCTCGAGTCCTCTCTCGTGCATAGGTGTGTGTAGTTCTCAGTGTAAGTTAGTTTATGTAGTGTAAGTCTAGGGTCTGATGACCGTAGCAGTGTGGTCCAATAGGTTTGCTAACATTACTTAATTAGTTATTCGGTTCGAATCCGCTGAGCGGATTGACGATGTAGGTATGTGTGCCAGGCAGTTTGAGTGCGGTTTCCCAGCTTCCTCGGCGAATGGCAGCTGTTTCTCCTGTTCCTGCTGTCGGTAGTTCCTGGCAAACAATTTCTCCGTGTTCACACACCGCACGCAGATATTTCGAGTACACGCCTGGCGACTGCCCCGCTTAGTCCACCGACGAAGAAACCGTACAATAACCGCGTGGTTCGTTGCGGGCAGCGCGTGTTGCGAGGTGCCACTACGAAGTGTGGTGAAGTTGTGAACCACTGCGCGCCGCAGGGGAGCCAAGTTTCGCTACTGTTTACGGTTTCCTCGCCAAATTCAGTTCAACTCAAAACTTCGTGAGAGCAAAGGCTCCCATATTAAATCTACAACTGAACTCGGCAACCCCCCTTGCGGTGTGTGGCAAATCCTAGTTTGTCAGTTGCCCCTTTAGCTGTGCGAATCGACTACGGTTCGTGGGACGAACGAATGCTGATAAGTGCCCGTGTGGGCTCAATTCTCTTTAATTTTATCGCGACTGTCTCTTAACGAGATATAAATGGGAGGAAGCAATATATCGGTCGACTCTTCAAAGAACGTACGTGCTCGGAATTTTAACAGCAGACCATACCGTGATACAAAACGCCTCTCTTCAGCGTCTGCCACTGAAGCTGAATGAGCATCTCCGTTAACGTTTTCCCGCTTACTAACTGAACCTGTCACTGAACGTGCAGCTTTTCTTTACATATTCAATATTTCCTGTATCAATCCTGTCTAGTACGGATCCCGAACGGACGAGTCATATCCAAGTACTAGTCTGAGGAGTATTTTATAAACATCTTCCTTTCTTGATGAACTGCATTTACTGAGGTTTCTTCCAATGCCTTTGAATATAATAACTTATAAATTCACGAACGCAGTCAGACCAGTGGTACAAATAATTCCCACTGAACGTCTTTGAGAGTGAAATCCCTATGTAGTTTTTTTCATATATATCTTACAAATTGCCGCGGCGGAGTGGCCGAGCGCATTAGGCGCTATGCTCCGATGCGCGAGACCGCTCCCCGTCGGGGGTTCGAATCCTCCCTCGGGCATGGATGTTTGTGTTGTCTTTAAGTTAGTTTATAAGTGGTTTGAAAGTTTAGGGACTGATGACCCCGCAGTTAAGTCCCATAAGCTTAAGACACATGCTTTTCTTACAAATTTCTACACATAAATTTATTCACAGATAGAATATACATGCGAATGCTGTCTCCCAAACTATTCACCACATAAGTTCAGAACATGTAAGACGTTTCCAAGCAGCATATCTATAAAGTATGATAGAAGAGGTTGACAGTATTAACTCCCTGGGATTACAACTTGATGATAAACTCATTTGGGCGGAGCACACCATAGAATTGCAGAAACGCCATAACAAATCTGTATTTGCGATTCGAGCGTTAGTAGACGTAAGCGACATAAAAATAGAAAAGCTTACAATATTCGATTACTTTTAGTCCATAATGACATATGGTAAAGTATTTTGGGATAACTCTTTAACTCAAAGAAACATTTTCAGAGTCCAAAAGCGTTTAATGCGGACACCATGTAGAAGCCTCTTCAAAGAACTGGGCGTACTAACTACTGCCTGTCGGTATATTTATTCCTTAATGAAATATTTCGTAAATAATGTATCCCTTTTCCCAACAAACAGCTCACTTCATACAAGCAATACTAGGAACAAAAACAGTCTACACGAGGTTTGTATTGCCCCATATTCATGATGTCCACTCGCTAAATTAATCCTCTAAGCCCGCATTTAGCTTTTATACCAACCTTTTGCTGCCTTTTATTTCACCCTCAAAGTCATTTTAACTGGAAAGCACATGGAAAGGGGTATACGGCTTGTTTGCGAGTTGTTTACTTTTTGTTTTCTTCTCGTTTCGTATTTTAACTATTCCACGTTAAACATTTAAGTGCATGTTTTAATCTTTTTCCATAATGTATATTTGTGACGCAGTAATGGAATAGCTCGCGTTTTCCTTGACGATTGAGATAATTACTTCGCATTCTGAAGCTGTAGTGATTAAATATACCTACCGCGATAGAGGCGAATTTCGTTATGACTTCTCTGCAAAGATCCCGGTTGATTTGCTTCTACATCCTTATCCTTTACGATTTTCTGTTATGGCTCTAATGACTTCACCGTCCGTTGACTTGACGTTAAACACCTGTCTTCCTTCCTTTCTGCCGTAAGACATGGGTAGTTGTCTCACACTAAAAAGAAACGCTGTATTTTCTTTCGGTGATGTCTGAATCTTTTAAAGTGTAGCTGTAATGCTACTTGCAGTACTTTTAATTGCTAAAGAGGTAACAGCGCCTGATTTATATTCGCTTGACTTCTTAGTGGTATGCCTGGACGACCATCTAAAATACTGTCTTCACATCGAACAAACTACGCTCCAGTAACAACATTATGATGAAATATTTCTTTGAAAGTAAATGGACTACCTACAAAGAAAACTGTGTGTTTGTGTGTGTGTGTGTGTGTGTGTGTGTGTGTGGCTGAGTCTGTGAATGAGTGATTTTTCCCCCTTTTTTGTTATGGGACTGGTCCTATACTGATAATTAGCCTTAGTACCCGGGTATTTATTTATTCCAAATTATGTTATTCCATCTGCCCGCCGTCTTTCCTCTGTCCATCTCTTCCTGCACCCCTCTTTGTCCTCCCTTTAGCCCCCACTATCTGCGTTCTCCTCCTCTTCCCCTGTATCTGCCTTGCATTTCTTCTGCCCGCTCTCTGTCACTCTGCTCCTCCCCTCTCTCAGCCTCTCTCTCACCCCGTTCCTCTCTGTCCATTCCTCCATCTCCTCCTCAGCCTCAGTCCATGTCTTCCCTCACCTGTATTTAAAAAAATTACATAAATCTCCCAACTTTTATAGTGATCAGTGATACGGTGTATTCTCCGGCATGCACCATTCACTAGCTTGCGTATTATCAAAACCTTTTCCATGAAAACATAGATACATGTTTCAACTTTCACGGTAATCTGCGAAAGAAGTCTATTGCCATGCACTGTTTTGAAATGTGTCTAAGATAACTCGGGAAAAGAATTTTTTATTATTTATTGTTCGGGATATCAGATTTTCCACCGAGCGAGGTGGCGCAGTGGTAACACACTGAACTCGCATTCGGAAGGATGGTGTTTCAAATCCACCTCCGGTCATTCAGATTTAGGTTTTCTGTGAGGCCGGCCGCGGTGGCCGAGGGGACTGAGGCGCTTCAGTCACGGTCTGCACGGCCACTACGGTCGGGGGTTCGAATCCCCCCTCGGGCATGGATATTTGTGCCGTCCTTAGTTGTAGGTAGTTCATAAGTAGTTTGTAAGTTTAGGGACTGATGACCCCGTAGTTAAGTCCCTTAAGCTTAACAAACATTTGAACATTTAGTTTTCTGTGATTTTCTTAAATCACTCCAGGCAAATGCCGGGATGGTTCCTTTGAAAGGGCGCGGCCGATTTCCTTCCACATCATCTCCTAAATATTTCGAGCTTAAGCTCCATCTCTAATGACCACGCTGTCGACGGGACGTTAAACTCCAAGCTTCGTTCCTCCTCAGATTTTCTTCCTGTATACTACACGTCCGTTTCTGTGTACTCCAGGCATCATGTAGCATTTGATTCATGTCAGCAGGTCGCGTCGCTATGCTGGACGACCGTCTAAAAGTTCCTTCTCTATTCCTCGAGAACAGTACTTCTGCACCCGTGAAAATGTGTATGCAAAATTTCATGACGATCGGTTGAGTAATTAAGGAGTGAAAACGTAACAAACACACACACACACACACACACATATATATATATATATATATATATATATATATATATATATATATATATATGTGTGTGTGTGTGTGTGTGTGTGTGCGCGCCCCGGTTCGAATCCGCCCGGGGTGGTGCTGGTCAGCCTGGATGTGCTTTTTAGGTGGTTTTCCAAGTCCCCCTAGGTGAATACCCGGCTGGTCCCCAAGTCCCGCCTCAGTTGCACGATTCGCAAACATTCCGTAACACTTTACACTTTCGCACATTTAACACTATATGCAGACATTTGGGGTACACATTTCCTTCAGGGGCCATAGGGTGGAGACAGGAAGGGCATCCGGCCACCTCGTAAATATTAACACGCCAAATTCGAATTAACAAAGCTGACCCTGCAGTGTGTGTGTGTGTGTGTGTGTGTGTGTGTGTGTGTGTAATGACTTAGATTCTGGCAAATTTGACAAATTTTGCATTTCCAAACACGGCAATGAAATTCTCTCACATGCGTACGAGTCAACAGAGCTAGATGGCGCAGTGTTAACACACTAGACCCTAAGCTTCCTTCCTGTACGAGTCACAACAGGATACGACGTTTCCGTGTTTTAACCGTCTAATTCTTTTGTCTCGGTGGCATCTTCACGACTGGAGACCTCAAACTTAATACACGGGAAACAATGCCACTTCCGCAAAAAGAATTCACGACTGTCAGTCAGCGCGACGGATGGGGAGTTGACTCTCCGCGGAAGCGGCGTGATGTTCCGTGGATGAAGTTTAGGCTACGCTCGAAGTGAAAGCTGAAGATTCTTACCGCCCGTTGGCATTGGTATAACAGAAAAAAGGCAGGTCGTTGAACCGATAGAAAGGAGGACACCAGTAGTGAAAGTGAGAACTAGCGAGGAAGAAGGCGAACATTCACGCCCGCTGTTGCGACACGGCGCGCCGCTGCAGCGCTCATGAAAATTTGTGAAAGCTGCCCGCAAGCACACACGCGCCTCCGACACCACTCGCTAACTACCCGCTTCCTCCTCACCCCGCTTCTCCTCTCCTCTTTTTGTTCGACAAATTTCGCTTTCTACGAGGGACCATCTCCGTCTAAGATCAACTGCGTCCTACAGAGAATTATTTATGGAAATTTCTAATGACGTAACATTATGTGCCGCAGTTGCGCTCCTAACACGAACTTTAATCTATTATTCCGTCTTCTTCTTTTCTTTTATGATACTACATATCGCAAATCAAAATCAAATGTTTGTATAGCTTATGGGACTTAACTACGGGGTCATCAGTCACTAAACTTACAAACTACATATGAACTAGCTAACACTAAGGACGGCACAAATATCCATGCCCGAGGGGGGATTCGAACCCCCGACCGTAGTGGCCGTGCAGACCGTGACTGGAGCGCCTCAGTCCCCTCGGCCACCGCGGCCGGCTACGTATCGCAGGTATATTTATCTAAACTAAGGGGAAAGCAATGGAAACTAGGGCTTAATGACCCTTCGACGACGACGTCATTAAAGACAAAGGAGGAATTAAAACATTACCTGCAGTACACATTGAATTACGTCAATACGGAAAGTTGAAATTTTTTGCCGGACCAGGATTCGAGGTGGATCTCCTGACTAGGGAGGAGACCTGACCACTATGCAATCTGGTCACAGCGTAACCATAACTGCACGGACTACCCTAGCACGACTCCTGTAAGATCCAAATTGTCAACTTATACTTGTTGTAGAGGTGTTATTGTTAAAGCGACGTAGATACACTTTAACAGTGACCATTCCCGCCAGAGGTTCGTGTCCTCCCTCGGGCATTGGTGTGTGTGTGTGTTGTCTTTAATGTAGGTTAGTTTAACTAATTTGTAAGTCTAGGGACTGATGACCATAGCAGTTTGGTCCAATAGGATTACAAACATTTGAACACTTTTTTCAACATTTTTAACAGAAAGATCCCACAACTTAAATAATATATGACATTTATTACAATGAATACTCAACTTTAAACGTTGGACAAGTACAATCACACTGAGACGGTTCTAGTTCAAGCATCTCAGTAGATAGTTCAAAGTGTCCTTAACAGTCCGCGATAATTTCTAAGTCACAATTCGTGAATAACTCCTTGAAGCCCTGGGCCAAGATGAGTACTTGTAGCACTTCCTCAGGATGCCCTTTGTCCTAAGTCGTAGTATATAGTCGTGACTCGGTGAACACTGTCTGCTGAATGGAAGCACACAGTGCCGACTGTTTAACTGTGATTCGGCCAATCAGGTTCTACACTCGTGCTAGTGTTCGCAACGGGCAGACTCTGGCGGAAATGAGGGAACTGACACAACGGTCAGTGTTCCCGTGACCTATATGGACAGTGGTGTAGATGTCTTTGGTCTCATCACAATACGCGGCGATACAATCCACACACTATTGCCGTACCCCGGGTCCGGCACATTATCAAAGTCATCTCGTGATATAGTTCAGTGCCCGATGGCAACGAACATTTATTCATTTCTGATTCATAATGGCTTCGTGATCAAAATGATGTCTGTACTCTCATACGTGACAGGAAGAACAGACACCGGCGCGGTAAGGTGGTCGAGCGCTCTAAGGCGCCTTGCTGCAGAACGCGCGGTTGCTCGCAGTCGGAGGTTCGAAACCTCCCTGGGGCATGGGTGTGTGTGTGTTACCCTTAGGTTAGTTTAAGTTAGTTTAAGTAGTTTGTAAGTCTAGGGACTGGTGACCATAGCAGTTTGGTGCAATAGGTTTACAAACTTTTCAACATTTGAAGAACAGACAACTCACATATGATGTCATTAGAGACGTAACAGGTTCGGACTGGGGGAAGGATGGGGAGAGAATTCGGCAGCCACATTTCAAAGAAATAATTCCAACATGCACCTTCGGTTATTTAGGGAAATCACGGAAACTTTAATATGGATGTTACTACTGCAATACCTCGCTCGAAAATTACGGCGAGACTGAATAACGAGAAGCATAGAATTGTTGAAAATGTGGAAACCCACAGCGTATTTTCTGTTCACCTACACGTATATGCATATTTTGCAAATCACCGTATGGTGCGTGGAGGAGAGTACTGTGTGCCACTATTAGTCATTTTCCTTCCACCGCGGCGGAGTGCCCGAGCGCATTCAGGCGCTATGCTCCTATGCACGAGACCGTTCCCCGCCGGGGGTTCGAATCCTCCCTCGGGCATGGATGTTTGTGCTGTCTTTAGTATATTTTAATTTATAATTAGTTTGTAAGTTTAGGGACCGATGACCCCGCAGTTAAGTCCCATAAGCTTAATTAAAAAAGAAAAATCCCTACCTGTTCTACGCAGAAGTAGGGCGACGGGAAAACGATTGATACATGCCTCCGTATGAGCTATAACTCCTGTCACCTTAATGATCCTAACATGGGGAGCTACTCTGAATGCATTTCTTGGAGTTAAACTAACGTCAAGTACACACTATGCAAGATTTTTAAAAATTAGTCCTTCAGAGCTTTGGTTCTATGTTGCATTTAAAAACTTTGTTTTAAGACAGGAGTGACTAAGGCACTAGTTTTATCGGTGAGGACTGATTAAAGTGGCCCAAGAATAAAGACCCTGGACCCCATTTTAGAAGAGCGGGGTTCATATCCCCGTCCAGCAATTCAGAATTAGATGTTTCAGTAGTTTCCCACAATCTGTTAACTGAAATGCTAAAAAAACCGGACGGTACGAATGTTCATATTTATTTCTTTTTAGACCAAATCTTATTCTCTCTCTCCAGTGTCCAACTCTCTCCGACATCATGCTAAAGTCTAATCTTTCGTTCGTTTGTCCTCACAAGAAGCTAAATTGAAATTCCCATCCCGCTGTTCCGTGCTATAGCCTAATCACAGTAGGACCCTGGCTGAACAGTTTATTCAGAAGGTCACGTCCTTAACCATTCCATGTCAAATCAAATGTTTGTAAACCTATGGTACCAAATTAATGTGGTCCCTACACTTACAAACTACTTAAACTAACTTAAACCTATCCTAAGGACAACACACACGTCAATGCGAGGCGGAGGACTCGAACCTCCGGGAAGAGCTGCAACACAGTCCCTGACATGGCGCCTACAACCGCATGCCCACTCCCGCGCGGCACTATTTTTGTCAAACAAAGATAGAATCCCAATCGATGTCGGAGAGGCTTTATGATCTAAATTTGATTTCAGATTGAAATCAGCATAATTGGTTAATAGAACGCTTTTAAAAGAGTTATTTACGACGTAACTTCTATTCCCTCTCTGAGTGCAGAACTAGGACACTTTTAAATAATAATAACAATAATAAAAAAGAATTACTGCCAAGGAAAAAATAAAAGAATGATGTAGATGAGATGGCAAACGTTCCAGTCTTAACATAAAAGCAACACAGCAACAAACAGTGTCGTGCTAGTGTAGGTCGGTAAGGTTCGTGATTGGTATGCAGCTGCAATGTTCTCTTCACCCACCTGGCTCATCCACTCCGTTCCGATAAGCTTCGTTCCCAGGGTAGGGGAGACCGGTTAAGCCACCATCAAATCTGCCGCTTATTAGGGATGGGAGTGCGCCAGCTTAAGCCTTTCAATCTGTTTCACTTGCACGCACATTAAATATCACGCCAATCCTCTTAAATGAAAAGTCACCTTCTCGCTTTTCGAAGGGACGTTAAACCCTTAGCTTCGCTTCTTTTTGTCTGTCGCCCGTTACAAAAATGTATTAAGAGTGCATACAGCCACTTAGCTCCTCAGTGTTAAAACAGGGGGTTGTCAAAAAGGAGACAGGTGGGAAAAGTAGCTGCACTGTTTATTATTTCAAAAATAAAAGCCGTAACTGTTAAAGAGTTATCCCGCTACGAGATATTTTTATGGAAAAATGTCTGGCGTGACCTGTGAAACCGTGATTTTACCTACAGCGCACTTCTTCGTCCGAAGCAATTTGAGCCTGCCGCGGTTGCCGAGGGGACTGAGGCGCTTCATTCACGGTCTACACGGCCACTACGGTCGGGAGTTCGAATCCCCCCTCGGGCATGGATATTTGTGCCGTCCTTAGTTCATAAGTAGTTCATAAGTAGTTTGTAAGTTTAGGGACTGATGACCCCGTAGTTAAGTCCCATAAGCTTAACAAACATTTGAACATTTGAAGCAATTTGACGGCCACGGCTCGCGAATGTGTTCCTTCAGAGTTCCAAAACAGTGCAAATCGCACTGCACGAGAGCAGAAGTGTATGGATGGTGTGTGCGGACATCCCAGCGAAACTTCTACACCGTAGTCTAAACGATCTCGGCAACACGAACCGGCCGCGGTGGCCGAGTGGTCTGCGGCGCGCCAGTCACAGTCTGCACGGCCGCTACGGTCGGGGTTTCGATTACCCCCTCGGGCATGGACGTTTGTGTCGTCTTTAGTATAAGGTAGTTCATAAGTAGTTTGTAAGTTTAGGGACTGATGACCACGCAGTAAAGTCTCTTAAGCTTAACAAACATTTGAACATCGGCAATACGTGGGTGGGCCATTGCCCGCCAGTAAAACGACGCCGTTTCGACAGCGCTGCAGAAGTTAGTAGGAAGCCTGTACATGTTTTCCACACGGTCCCGATTTCTCCCTCAGGCAGTTTTCATAATTTTGGTACCCTGTACGAACACATTCGTGGCAATTGATCTTCACGCGCAAAGGTGCACGTCTGAGGAAATTCATGGTATCGTAAGCAGCCGCAAACACTATTCCATGAAGGCACTGAAGTACGTGTATAGGGTAAGGTGGTATAATTGCGATCATTTCGGACAAATGTTATTGTAACTGGAAATATAGTGAGAAAAGAAATAATTTTAACTATGGCACTTGTTCTTGGATGTTTAATGAATATGTAACATAAATATTAGACAATTACAAATGTTGTAAAAAAAGGTAACATAATTGTGGAAAATCGATCGAAAATGTACCACAGTAGGTACAGTTGTGATCACTTTCTGGAGAAATTTTCATCATTGGCATCTTTCACATAAAAATCACTTTTTCCTTCGGTCACCAACGCATACGTCGTGGTCGAAACATTGCATTTTTGGCAGCGAATACAGTCACCCTTAACTAGGAAATTTACAAGAGAGCGTTAGACTAAGTAGCTTCACTTACCTCTTAACAGGAAAATAATTTATCTGCGTAGCACAAAGTGGTGTATTCTTGGAAAAGATAGTAGGAGCTGTAGGAACCTGCTACACTACAAGGCCACACAAAGGCAAATGCTACCAACACAACGAGACTGAGCACTTATGTTGATCGGAAAAGTACCTATATGGAATTTGTACCACCTTACCCTACAGAGTGATTTTTCCTACCACGTACAAACTCCAGCGAATTATCGAGGAAAGGGTAGATACTAAAATGAACTTACGTTCAGAAATGCATGGTTTGCGTTCTTTGATACAGACTACCGTCAAACACGCGCAGTAGCACGCAACAACAGTTACAGTGTGCAGGGTTTTCTCCTAGAGGGTGGTAGTGTTCCTCATACTTCAGTCCCTAAACTTACAAACTACTTATGAACTAGCTAATACTAAGGACGGCACAAATATCCATGCCCGATGGGGGATTCAAGCCCCGGACCGTAGTGGCCGTGCAGACTGTGACTGACACGCCGCAGTACGCTCGGCCACCGCCACTAATGATTCGAAGAGCCATGTGGCTGCTACATTATGGTCCTCAAGCTCACTCAGCCATTAACGTCCAGACACATGTGAGTCTTATGGCCTGCCCATTCACCGGATTTCAACCCGTGGGATTTCTGGTTATGAGGCCATTTCAAAAGTGGCTTGTATGCAGAGCCCATTCAAGATGAGGAGACAATGGAGCGCCGTATTCATACGGCGTTGTCCCCACTGCGATTTTAGCGCTTATGTGTCAAAGGCAGCGTGAGAACGCATGCGTTGAGGCACGTGGAAACCATTTTCAACACATACTGTAACTCCGGTTGCATCGTACAGCCCGTATTAGACAGCAATTTCTGTAACAATGTATGACTGAATAGCCGCGGCGGAGTGGCCGAGCGCATTGAGGCGCTATGCTCCGATGCGCGAGGCCGCTTCTCGTCGGGGGTTCGAATCCTCCCTCGGGCATGGATGTTTGTGCCGTCTTTAGTATAAGTTAGTTTATAAGTAGTTTGTAAGTTTATGGACTGATGACTCCGCAGTTAAGTCCCATAAGCTTAACAAACATTTGAACATTTCTTTATTGTTGTTATGGTCTTCAGTCGGGAGACTGGTTTGATGCGCTCTCCACCCTACTCTATCCTGAGCAAGCCTTTTCATCTCGTCATAAGAACGGCAACCCACATCCACTTGAATCTGCTTACTATACGCGTCTCTTGGTCTCCCTCTGCGATTTTTACCCCACACACTCCCCTCCAATGCTAAATTTACGATTCCTCGATGTCTAAGAATGTGTCCTACCAAGCGATCCCTTCTTTTAGTCAGGGTATGCCAAAAATTCCTTTTCTCGCCAATTCTGTTCAGTACCTCTTCATTAGTTATGCGATCTACCCATCTAATCTTCAGCATTCTTCTATAACACCACATTTCAAAAGACTATTCTCTTCCTGTCCGCACTGCTTATCGTCCATGTTCCACTCCCGTACAAGGCAACACTCCACACAAATGCCTTCAGAAAAGACTTCCTTACACTTAAATTAATATTCGATGTTAGCAAATTTCTCTTTTTCAAAAATGCTTTTCTTCCCATTGCCATTCTGCATTTTATATCCTCTGTACTGCAACCATCGCATGTTATTTTACTGCCCAAGTAACAAAACTCATCTATCACCTTCATTGTTTCGTTACCTAATCTAATTCCTTCAGCATCGCCTGACTTTCTAAGACCGCATTCCATTATTTTTGTTTTCCTCTTGTTAATGACTGTTAATGCTTCTCTAGAACGGAAACCATGTATTTCAGGAGATAATTTCATTACACCTTTCTTGTTCCATATCCTCACCTAGATCAGCCACTTTAGTAGGAAAAAATCACCCTGTAAATGGTATGTGGTCTGTTCTTTCGTACATGTCCGAAATGAACCAAACGTGAATTGACTTACGTGATGTCATTCAAGGCCTTGTCTGTCTCACCGTGCCTACGATTCGTCTGTAGTACGCGAATGAGCAATATCATCCAGACGTTTTATCCACGCCGTCCTACCACAAAGTCGCACCGCGCCAGTGACGTGGCCAGACATGATGCGACTCTTTTCTGCAGCTGGCGTAAATCTTGCTGAAAGACGTTCCAGGATAGCTCGCCGCAGGAGGCATGGCGGAAACCGCACGCGTCTGCCGCCGGCTGTTATTTCAGCTGCCGCCTGCCGCCTGCCGACTCTCAGCAACGCTTCCCGGGTGAACGACAGTTGAGTCAGCGTGGGCTTTAATTATTCTCCACCCACTCGAGAGTCCGCCGCTTTTCCTGCGAAACGAGAGTCCGCGCCCGATATTTTTTCCACAGCGGGGGTGTTACGGGTTTGTGCAAGAAATGAGACACCGCAATTCTCTCCACTATTACATCTCTTGTTCGCAAATATGGGTAGCAAAGAAGAATATATCACGAGAAAATCATGTTAAGCAGTGTCTTGTCTGGGAAGTATTGCAAAAACAAATCAATAAAGAATGGCGTCATGGAGCCACGAAAACCAGTTGTGAATATGTATTCAGACAACCAGATTCAGACAAGGGATCATTCTCATTTCACGGATTTACACTCCATCGTATTGAAGGAAGGTTTCTTTGTGTTAAGTCATTGTTCATCACTGTTTGGCCATATTTGTTGGAAAAACCATTTTATACGCCTGATAGGTAGAAGTAAACATCGAGTTAAAATCGTAATTCAATCGAATTAAATTGTAAAAGTACGAAATGCATCTATCGCATTTCGTAGTCCACAGACAATGCTATCTGGAACATTAATTCTGCTGACACAAACTTTTTATTATTATTATTAAAGTAGTGTTATTATGTGTGTTTCGGTCATGTGTGTGCAATACTTTACATTGTTTGTGTTCGACTATGGTTTGGAAACTGCCATTGTTTGTGGCACAGAATGTTGTGTCTGTGTCTTTATTTGTAATGTAAGCCAATAATGTTAATTCTCTTTGATTTAGAACACTCTGTGCTTACATGCATGTGTAATCTCTGAACTGCTCATAATGCTGTTTCTGCACGTGTTACTTGGGTGGCTCTCCTTTCTTTTAGCAGTTTATTTACTGTCACAATTCTTGCTTGTTACCCTCTTAAATTTGATCGGGCGCTGAAGACCTAGATGTCGAGCGCCCAAAATTCTCTATCCATGCAACCTATAATGCTGTTACGTATTTGTGTGCCACGTACAGGTGAAAAGCAGGCCGCGGTGGCCGAGGTAACTGAGGCGCTCCAGTCACGGTCTGCACGGCCACTACGGTCGGGGGTTCGAATCCCCCTCTGGCATCGATATTTGTGCCGTCCTAGTTCGTAAGTAGTTCATAAGTAGTTTGTAAGTTTAGGGACTGATGACCCCCCAGTTAAGTCCCATAAGCTTAACAAACATTTTTGAACAGGTGAAAAATTATATTGATGACGACCTTCAGGGTTCTTTTTCCTCGGACAGCTTACAAGTAGCTTTTTTATTGTTTAAATTTTTAATTCCAGTGCTACATTACATTGACGGGTGTCAACTATATCTTAACTGTAGCGAAATGAAACAGACATTCCGAGTTATGATAAAGTGAAAAGACGGCAAATTATAACTTTGTACTTTCAGCCTTCTTTGCAATGTTCCGAAATTAACAAATGTTAGCAGTGATTACATGGCGGCAACTTGTGCATAGGCCGTATCGAGAACACCATTAGTTTTCGGACCTATGTTTATTACTGTTATATGCTTGCTTGTTTGTCCTCTACTTGCTCCTTTAGTTTATGCCTATAAGAGTCAAACACATTTGTAGTATGTAATCTGAATGTTTGGATGAGTATACGCTGAAGACTACGTAGTTTCAAATAGATGCACTCAGTGCAGAGCAATGTAAAGACAGGCAAAACATTTTTTGTTCTAAGGAACCAAACTGCTGAGGTCATACGGACCTTGACTTACTCAGTAATTTAATGTATTGTAGTGACAACACAACATACACACTCATACCCGAGAGCCGCGGTGGAGTAGCCGAGCGGTCTAAAGCGTCTCGCTGCGGAGCGCGCGTTGCTCGCCGTGGAGGTTCGAGTCCTTCCTGGGGCATGGGTGTGTGTGTTTGTCCTTAGGTTAGTTTACCTAGGTTTAAGCAGTTTGTAGGCTACGGACTGATGACCACGCAGTTTGGTCCGATAGATTTACAAACATTTGAACATTTTGAACATACCCGAGAAAGACTCGAGCCTCCGGCAGGAGTGTCGGGACGTGGCGCCTCAGACTGCGTGTGGCAAACCCTAATTCCCCGTAGTGCTTTGCTCCATGTGAGTAATGACGCAGAGAATTAATTTTCATTACTTTAACTGTTGTAGAACTCGTAGACTCGCCCGATTAGCCGCGCGGTATAAAGCGCTGCTTTCAGAGACGTGGAGGTGCGCCGGTCCAGTTCGGTGACGCCAAGATCTGACACACGTTCCATAAAGTACGACACGTTGTTTTCCTTCAGATTCACATTTTAAGGTATGAAGGGACAGCAGGGGTGAAGAGTTTCGTAGCGAGAAATAGGGGGCGAGAGTTCAAATGTTTATTAAGCTTTTGGGACTTAAATGCGGGGTCATCAGTCCCTAAACTTATAAATTATTTATAAACTACCGTATGCTAAATACAACAGAAACATCCATGCCCGAGGGAGGATTCGAACCCCGATGGGGAACGGCCTCGTGCATCGGAGCATAGCGCCTCAATGCTCTCGCCACTCCGCCGCGGCGGGGCGAGAGTATACTGAGAAACTAACCACTACTGCGGGCAGTTAAAACAAGCTGTTGTACAAAATAGACCGGTGGAGGGTTGGCGACGTGGGTCAGTGCGCCGGCCTGCCTGGATGCGGTTTTTCGGCTCACTTCCTGAATACCGGGCTGATACCCAAGTACTCTCTGTTACACGATTCTCAAACGTTTAGAAATGATTCGCAGACAGAGAGGGGTGGGGATAATGAAGTGACGTCAGGAAGGGTTCTCATCAGTAGACCTCGTCACGCCGCTGAGCCTGCGCACGTGGGACGAGGCGAGAGAAGAAGTGCAGTAGTACTCCTTGCAGGGGGCAATGGCCGTGCCGAATTGCGTCACATACTTGAAAACAAACAGACGGTGTCATTTGCTGACTAAGGCAGGCATGCCGTGGCTGTGCAAGGGGCACGTTCGTGCGCGTCAACAGCTTCTGCTGAAGGCCACTCCTCTGGTCCTATTACAGTGTACAATGTCACAAACGCAAAATATCCGCAGTTGGTTCAAGTGTTTGTTAAGCTTATGGGACTTATCTGCGGGGTCATTAGTCCCTAAACTTACAAACTACTTATGAACTACTGTATACTAAAGACAGCACAACATCCATGCCCGAGGGAGGATTCGAACCCCCGACGGGGAACGGCCTCGCGCATCGGTACATAGCGCCTCAATGCGCTCGGTCAGTACCGCGGCAACCGCAGTTGGGAAGGAGTTTATTTCCTATAGTATTCGGAAAAACTATACTCAAAAAAGGCACGTGTATTCATGATGCAGATCTAGTAGTGGTGTAAGGAGTGTCCCACTTACATTTCTCGGCTCCAAAATAATTTATTTCGAAGTGCAGCAGTATCTGATTATATCTCTTCGGTCAAAATCCTGAAAAGTTGTTTTTACAAGAAAACAGCGGACCTAAAGGTTTTCTTACACTAAGCCAACAAAAGTCTGAATCAAAATCTGTGTTTTCGTACTTCGGTGAAGTAGTGATGGATTTCCTCCACTTATTATATTCGTAATTATCATTACATCACATTATCCCCACATAATGGCTTTGTTAATAGCTATCCTCCATTTACAAGTTTTGCCCCTTCCCACAGAAAAAAAAATCATCTGAAGGACCTGATCGACATTTACAATCTACATTTTCATCCAACTCATACAATTCTTCATTTACACTGACACGGTAACTGAGTAATTATCTCCTCTTCCTCGTCAGTAACGTAGTCCGTTATGTTGCCTAAGTCTTTCATAAAATGTGTATCTTCATTCGCAAGCCACTCGAGTTCCTTCTTAGTTAAAACGCTTTCGTACTCTAAGTAAAAAATTCTAATCAACACGAATCATAGCGATAATTTAATTACAATAAAACTCCATCTACAAAACACGTGCATAGTCTTTCTGTGGAGGTTCGAGTCCTCCCTGGGGCATGGGTGTGTGTGTTTGTCCGTAGGTTAGTTTACCTAGGTTTAAGTAGTTTGTAAGCTACGGACTGATGACCACGCAGTTTCGTCCGATAGATTTAAAAAAAAAAAAAAAAAAAAAAAAAAAAAAAGTCTTTCTATGCCCTTGAGACATAGATTTCCTGTTATGTGGATTCTTTAGCGTCGAAAAGAAAAAGAAGATTGCACACTGAAATAGTCAGGATAATAATGAAGGAAGAGCTATAGTTTCAAATATCTCCAGTTTTACCAAAATTTCGAGTACCATACACTGCACTGGCGCGCCTTCTCTAGGCTTACAGATGGAACACTGATTGGGGGCAAAAATCTGTGTGTGATGTTGTTAAACGAACCACCCCAGTATTTGTGTCAGATGATTCAACAGTATGGAAAAGGATGAGTGCATAACGACGTGAAGCCCTTTCTTGCCGGATACGAGTCCAGTCTGTTAACCAGTGCACCACTTGGCCCGGTCAGAAAGCAAGAGTTATTTATGAGCTGCTGACACGTGTAGAGCAGCCAAGAGAGCCACACGCATCTTCCAAAGAAAATCGTACCGAGATAACTCTCAGGACAAACGTGCGCTTGGAAGGAATCATCCCGTCAAGCACTCGAGGGACTCCACGGAAATTCTATATGGGAATGTCGGAAAGGGCGCTTGAATCTTCCTCTTCCTACTGCGAGACTTTTCTCTCCTAAAAGAGTAATATTTGTATTAGGGATGTCTCTTGCAGCCATTTTAATATTATCCGTAACACGAAAAACGTGCCGTTCGCATAATTATTGGTATATCTTACAATGGAAATATAGAGTGAGATGACGCAGAAAATAGCACACTAGATTAAGTTGGGAGAACAACTGCTCAATTACGCTTCCGGCCATCTCCATATTTAGCGTTGTCATAGTTTCTTCATCTGGTCCAGGCAAATGAGAAGATGGTTCCTTCCCCAACCTCCAAACATCCCCAATTTGGGTTCCTCTCTAATTAGCTGTGTCCACGTGACATTAAACTACAATGTTCCTTCTGTTTATAACTGAAATATATCTAATGGATACACTTTTCATGGAAGGCAAAAATATTTCACACGGAAAGGTATTTAGTAACTGGCGAATCAGTTATTTCGTTCTTTGACCAAGTAATTTGTAGGTAGACCTCTTTTTCTTCTGAGGAACTGCATTCATGAAATGGTCTCGATAAGTGAACATTCCATTAATAGTTCCAGACGGGGTTCATCGAGTCGTTCTAAACCTGTGTAAATAAGTCAATGTGTGCTGTGAATGGGATGGGTGAGCTGAAACTGCGAGGAAAACTGAAAATTAACCTAAGAAAACAAGGAAATCCATTCGAAAGCATATTCTGCACAATAATAAAATATAAACTTCGATTACACGTGTCAGGTTGTAACTGGGTGCCTCATCACGAGTCGAAGCCGGATATCTGCCCTTGCAGAGCTGCGCATTACGGAATGTCGTTACAACAAGGCACTGACTGTGGAATCTGAGGAAATCATACCATTCCAAATCCTCATAGTCCGGTTACCTAAATCACTCCCCGCTAATGCCAGGGGGCTTCTTTCGTAGATGATAGCTGATTCCCTTCCCCATCCTTAGTAAAACAAACCGAGCTTACGTTCAGTCTCTAATGACCACGCTGTTGACGAGACGTTAAACCCTAATTTTCCCATCGTTGCATAGTAGGTATTTCTGAATTCAAGGCGTCCAAGACTAGTTACTTCAATGTATGCTGCAGTTGCCTGCCTGAAACTGTCTACCGACTAACTGGAGGCTAAGGGGAGTTATTGGGCGGGCAATCGAGATGATCCTGGCTCAAGTACCGGTACACTAAGCGTATCACTCATTTAAACGTATCAGTGATTTTCAGTCATATTAACGGAATGTATGACATTAATTGCGAATGGGTAATGTTGAAAATGTGTTATATATATATATATATATATATATATATATATATATATATATATATATATATATATATAATGCCGATGACGGGCAATGATCCTTTCTTCAGTGTGGTGGCACTCCCAGGCCCTTACTCTTACGGGAATTAGTTTACAATACCTACGAGTTTGAGTTATAGTGGCAGTGGTAAGGTTGAGAATTTTTATCTTACGAGATGCTTACTTGAGTAATTCCGAGCAGGTGTCGTGATCGCTGTGTTCCCAGTGGTATAGAGGACAGCTCAACTGCATGGAGAGCAAGAGACCCGATTTCGAGTCCCGGCAAGGTACACATTTTCAACTTTACCCATTCGCAGTTAATGTCATACGTTCCGTTAATATGAATAGATAATAACTGTATGATCAAAAGTAACGTCTATGTATGTAAGTGATTTTCAGTACTTTGACCTTTGTCCCACAGTGAATAATGCTTTTCGCTGTTAGTCGGTTTTACTTATGATTGATTTCACTAGCAGGATCATTTCTTTTGTGGATGTTGTTCAACAACAAAGGATTCATCCACAGCCGGAACGTAATTCGTGTTAAAAATCTGTTCTTGTTTTATATTCTCACAATGTTATCACATTCTCAGTTATAATCTTCCTTAACTTTCCCAATTTTATCTCATCCCCTTGCCACTAAACTATTTGAAGTCGATTGTGAGAGAAGTTATTCTCTTACCGCGTAGTCTATTTTCAGACTATAGTCTACGACCAAACTTCATGTTGTAATGCATACCTACCATAATGTTCCGTAACAGGAGGACGTGTCACATTTTCTACAGAAGCCGAGGCAAATTACTGCTAGGTGTGCACAGTAACATGGAATCACGTTATGTGAAATACGCTAGTTTTTGGTAGATCACTGACGTTAGGCACTGTCGAGTTTGGCTAGCCGTTGAATGGGTCACCGTCTGACTTGTTCGTGCACTATGAGCAAGTGGGCTGCAGTCATCCTTTGTGTGAAACGTTAAAGAGCTGACTGAGTGGGAAGTCGGGAGAGCGGCGTACTGGCCATATTCTCATCTATGACGCTCCCTGTCTGACACGGCTGCCGGTCAGCAGCGTTGGACCGCCAGAGTTTAGTTTAGTCAGGTATCTTAAGTTCTTCATCTTCATTTATCCTTCCATCTTATGAGTATCCCCAATCTCTTGTAAAGAACTGTATTTCTGCCCTTTGATTTCTTCCCTGGATGTACTCTCTCTGAGTAAGAAGGTTCGCGCACTGTAGGTCCCAGGCTTGCCTCCCGTACGACATTACTGCATGGAAGTCATCCACTATACAGAACATCTACGCAGCAGTGCGTCGCTACTGGAAGGCGCGGACAGCTGCGCCAAGGTCGTATGCAGATGGTAAAGCGTCTGCACCAGGAAACGACCGCATGCGAGACATTAATGAACGCATGCCAAGCGCACGGTTCTCTTACAAAGGTCTCAATGGTCTGGACAATCTTCCACCGCACTCTTGTCAACAGGGCAGGAATTAGGATTGTCACATGGTCGGGATCCGTACTCACTCTCCCGAATTTCATACGATGTCCAGACTTTAGACAAAATACTGAATCCCCTGACAAACGGTTTATGCTAGAGTTCATAAATCGTAATGCCTGGCGAGCGATGCATATCAGTCGCTCGGCAACTCATGACCAGATGCTTCCAGTGGCTGATGGAGCTAGAGAAGGTGTTAGCCAGGGCAGTATTCGAACAACCTCGGGATGGAGGTAGGTCGACACAGCGTGGACAACATGCGACCTCGTGTTATTTTGTTGAAACATAGCGTCACAGAGACTTCGAATTGGGCTATAACCACCGGCTTTAACAAAATAGGTATACAGTGACTTCTGTCCATATTACTGGCTATTCGAAACATAGGTGATCGTGCTACGTACCTAATGGCACGCCATACCATCATACCAGGTGCTGGATCCATAGGACGATGAGGAATGCATTCTAGCGACGTATGTTATACTCGGATTTCCACAAAAAGACACGTCCATGTTGATAATGCATTGGGAACCTAGACTCGCCTACGAAGACCCTTGGTTGTACTGTTGTTGCACACATCAATATCATCGTTCCTGCAATGTTGACAATAGTCGCCGAGCTGACAGCATGAGGAGCTCCAGACGCCGCCGCGCTGGGCGTGTGGTACTTGTGTTGCTGCAAGCCCATTCCTGACTCAAGGTGGCTGTACGACCCTGCGCTGTCCTCGGGAACTTGGTGTCGCGGGGCCGCTCAGACACTACTGCACGCCGTTCAGCCTGACCCTGTCCAACCCTTCTATTCCACATTCGCCTAACTGTCCTGGGATCTCTATCAACGCGAGCAGCAATTTCGCCCAACCGTAAGTAGGGCTCCAGACAGGGCATCAACGACCGCTGGCAAATTATCACACGTTTCTTCTTCTTACAAGAGGCACAACACGGCATTTTCACGATTATACTACATTAAAGTGCACTCTTCGGATGAAAATCGCACTTCCCTTTTGTACTTTACTCGTAAAGCTAGCGTTGCAAGCATGTTTATTAACTCCAGTCACTTCTGAGCTCGCTTCCTTCCCCCCTCCTCCTCCTCACCTCTCTGTCAATCTCTTTCTCCCCTTCTTCTGTCTTTCAACTCCTCTTCCCTCCGCTCTCTATCTATATTCTTTCCCTATGTCACTGTTTATCTCTGTCCCTCTCCTACTTCTATACTCCATCTCCTTCTCTGTCTTATCCATGTCCATATCCTCTTCCCCCTCTCTGTGTTCATCCCATCCTCCGCCTCCCCTCTGTTTACATTCTCCTCTACCCATTCCTCCTGTCTCTGTCCGTCTCCTCCATTCTTTCTCTCTTCCAGATACTCCTTCCTCTCTCTGTTCATTTCTTCCTCCCCTCTATCTACCTTCGCCTATACCCATTCCTTCTGTCTCAGTCCATCTCATTTTCCCCTCCTTCTGTCTTTTACATCCTCCTCTTCCAGTCTGTTTCCATATGTGATCCCCCCCCCCTCTCTCTCTCGCGATTTTCTACACCCAACCTGCTATTCAAATCAAATGTAAAACTGTTGGACGAAACTGCTATGGTCATCAGTCTCTGCACTTACAAACAACTTAAACTAAGTTAAACCAACCTAAGGACAACACACACCCATGCCCCAGGCAGGACTCGCACCTCCGGCGGCGAGGAACCGTGTGCTCCGCAGCAAGGCGCCCTTCTCTGTAACCTCACAGTATTTCTTTCCAGCTAGTCAATAATAAGTGTACCATGTTGGGTTGAAATAGATCCAGGAGTTCAGGAGGAAATGTTAAACATAGGAGTATGTGACATATCGTCGGCTTATACTGAAAACCTCGTATCTAAAAAAATAATTTACTAAATTATTTATTGTGTTATCAGGCAGAAAACCTAGTTTCTCAACGATCAGTTCACCAGCGAAAAAAATTATCTCTGTTCAAGGCTCTTATAAGGAAAATAAGAATATATGTATATTTCTAGGCAACTGTTTTACATGAAAAAATTACACCAACTTTTTCTGAGACACGAGCTTTTCAATATAAGCCGACGATATCTGCATACATACAGGGTGAATGAACTGTCCCTACCACTATTTTATGCAACCATGATATGCACCACGCTACACTGTTTCTTATTACGGATACATTAGGGTAAATACCCCGCCTTTAATGCATTATTTACTTCACTGTTAAATGTTCAAATGTTTGTTAAGCTTATTGGACTAAACTGCGGGGTCACCAGTCCCTATACTTATAAACTAACTTATACTAAAAATAACACAAACATCCATGCCCGAGGGAGGATTCCAACCACCGACAGGGAACGGCGTCGCGCATCGGAGCATAGCGCCACTATGCGCTCGGACTCTCCGCCGCGGCTTACTTCACTGTTACCTAGTTTTAAACATTAATTTCGCTCTTTCTTACTCCGGTCGCTTGGCACAACGTATTATCAGAGTTACATCACAGACTGACGAAGACAAATGATTGCGAATTGCGGCGCTATGCTAAGACGCGCGAGGCCGTTCCCCGTCGGGGGTTCGAATCCCCCCTCGGGCATGGCTGTTTGTGTCGTCTTTATTATAAGATAGTTCTTAAGTAGTTTGTAAGTTTATGGACTGATGACCCCGCAGTTAAGTCCCTTAAGCTTTACAAACATTTGAACATTTAAAATGATTTAAGGAACTGATGTTTTGCGAACGAACTATACCACCTGCCAGGCGCGTTCGGAATCGTTAGGAAATACCTAAACACTGTTAATGCAGTTGTGAACCATTTCTGTTCATTTCTTATCCCACCTGCTGACAAATCGTCCCTTCTTAGAGTCACGGAAACTGTCAACTCTAGTGAACGGGTATAACCAAAAGCGAAATGAGTGCTTAAAACTAACTGAACTGACAGTGTGTACACTAATCTGTTCGTACTAAAGCAGTGTTGCGTGCTTGCTTCAAACGACAGAGGTATGGGGCAGATGAACCACCGTTTATATCTCTGATTCCCTGTCATTTTACACCGCATTACCCCAGAGAGGATGACAAATTTATCTGTGTTGTTCATCCGTGTGGATTGAGCCATACACGCTGACATAATTATTTGCTGGCTGCAGCGCTGATTTCGCGACCTGGTTCACACGCTGCAAACGGACAAAGAGGCCTACCCAGTCCTACTGACTAACAACGCGGCCCGTCTTCGCATGTACAGCATGAATTACGTACGGTCAGCACCATCTAGTCATGAGTTATATCGAAGTGGACTACATAAAAAACTTTTCTCTGGAGCTGATTAAAGAGCAGCCACTCAAGTGTGGCATGTGATTATCGTATGGCAGCGAAACTTGATATGCTAGTCTTTTTAATGCGGAACTGATATACCTTACAGAAAGATTAGTTACAGCTTTGGACACCAGAAGCAAATCTGGCGCTATGAATGCGCGAAAGACGTATAGACGGTCTGTTCTTACGGACATGGCCGACGTATCGAAAAGAACAGACATGACATATATAATTGTATAATTGCCTCGACAGATAAATGACAATGTCGTTTCAAATGTTCAAATGTTTGTAAACCCTTAGGACCAAACAGCTGTGGTCATCAGTCCCTAGACTCACAAACAAACTAACCTACACTATGGAGAACACACACACACACACATATGCCCGAGGGAGGACTCGAACCTCTGGTGGGAGCGGCCGCTGAGTCCATAGCATGACGTCGTAGGCCACTCGGCCATTCCCGCGCGGCAGTGTCATTCAGATGAACAAAAACATCCGATTCCTTGCGGTAATGCAGGTGAACTTGCGAGCAAGAGGAAGAATTTACAGGGATACTTAACACAGTAGTGTATGGATGGTTGATAATGTGGACAGGACAGGAAGCATGCCGGAAGGCGACCGCTGGCCTGAAGCGGGAAATCCGGGCTTGAGTCCGGTCCGGCACAAATTTTCAACAATTGGCATTGAATGTACTTCGCCGTCCTGTAACAGTCTAGATATTTTTATTTCAAATATTTAGGGCCGGGTAGTCTAGTGGAGCCAGTAGAGTAGCTGGCGGCCCTTTGTAAAATAAGTAAGTAAAATAAAATAAACTGAGCAAAAGAATTCATCGATCAACAATGAACAAACACGATCCACGACCGCAAAAAATCGAAACATAAAAAGTAAATACATAATTAATTTTTAAAAAAATGAAGTGGCAGAGCTTCTGAATGCAAACCAAGAAGTCGCGGGATCGAATACTAAGCGGAGCACAGATTTTTCAGTCTTCAAACTCACCTTGCTTTCACCTGTGAACGATATGAGGTGACTCCAGAAACGACACGACAAGTGTATCGCCTTTCCCCAGTTAGATCACTGGAATAGGTTAGGGAAACGCAAGACGCAGAAGTAGTCTTGCATGAAAGTATTATATTTTTTCATGTGTAGAAATGTTGCTACATGTAAAGGAATGGTAACGAAAGCCGGACATAGAAGTACAAACAAAAGTGAAATGCATAATATTTAGTTTATTATTAATCGCCGTTCCCAAATTTGCATCTCGTGGCCAACTTTTGAACCAATCTTTCAAGCGTAAATAGAATGTTCACCTTTTGTGGGCAAGCGCTCTGCCGACTGAGATATCTGTTCGCGGCTGACGGCCCATTCTCACAACTTTACCTCCGCCAGCTATGAGGGCGGACCGTGTGGCGTGCACAGGTAGCTCAGTCGGTAGAGCGATGTAAACAAAAGGAAAAGGTCCTGCGTTCGACTCCCGGTCTGGCACACAATTTTAATCTGCAAGGACGTTTCACATCGGCGCACACTCCTCTGCAGGGTGAAATTTTCATTGTGGAAACAAGTTCACCGATTACAGCTCACACTGCACTTCTGTCGGTAGTTACACTCTAACCCTTCAGGCCCTCATTATGACATCAGCTTTGGAAAAATTAAAATTCAGTTTTTTTCTGTATTAATACAGTGCAGTAAACATCAAAATATTTGTTTTAATATTTTTGTCGAACTATTGATTTTTTATGTCATGTATTTCACGCACAACACAGTATCGAGGTATTTTATTACTTGGACGTTATTTTGTTGGTAGTTAACACTGCCAGATCAATAATTCTAGCATAATCTTCGCCACAGCCCCAAAGACAAGACAATTCACTGCCGAAATAAAATAAAAGGAACCACACTCAAGCTCACACTCTCAGCCACGTACAGACGGCAACGCAACACAACCCCCAAGATGGACAGATTAGTGCCTCATAAGTGGCTACACGCCGTACCAAGCGGCAAAATGTCGTACTAGAAGCATTTTGTTCATGAACAAAAATGTAACTTCAAGGATTGATGCAAAAATACGGTATAAATCAACTTTCAATACGTTGTTATCCAGGAAAAACTCTGGGAATGAAAGGGTTGAACTGTAACAAGCCGGAATACACACTGTTCCAAACAGATGGCAGTCTGGAGCGCCACGTTAGAGATCGCGCAGCCTTCCGCGTCGGAGGTTCGAATCGAGCATGGATGTGTGTGTTGTCCTTAGGTTAGTTTAATGTAGTTTAAGTAGATTTCAAGTCTAGGGTCACATAAGAATTACAAACATTTGCATATTTGAACCAAACAGAAGTGTACAGCGCCAAATTTGCAACTTGTGGACAAAATTGGAACTTTTATATTTTCCAGTGTAAATTAGACTTCCATTAACGCCTTAGCAGGTTTCGCTAAGTATCTGCCCACTTTCATAGCGATTAGTAGCATTAGCGTAAAAGCCTACTACTCTCAAACAGATATTCAAATACGTATGGCGTTCTTGGTACTTGGTGTGTGAGGTTGCACGTGGACGGTAATCAGGTGCTTTTGCCACTGCAAGCATATACTACACTGAAACTTCGTGGCAGATTAAAATTGTGTGCCGGAACCTCGGGCCTTTGCCCGCGTAAGGCAAAGGTCCCAGGTTCGCGTCCCAATTCCGGAAGACAGTTTTAATTTGCCAGGAAGTGTGATATGAGCGCACACTTGGCAGCAGAGTGGAGTACACTGGTGGCACATGTGCGGTGAGGAGCGCGGCGTGTTTAGTTGGGCAGGTAGGACGCAGCTGACAAAAGGCGGCAGTCAGTCAATGACCGTGCGACCTACTTGCGCTCGTGCGTGTACCGTTAGCCCGCCACTATTCCGCGCCGCCGATCTAGTTGCGTCACCGCCACCGCTACTCGCCGTCCGCAACACATCGGCCAGCCACACTTTCTTCAGCGCTCACTTTCGTCCGCGTCTAGCCAACGGCTCGCCGTCCCACGCGTTTTCGCTACTGTACGTTCTGCAGGACGCGAGCATTACGTAGACATATCGCGTACGTTCTTTCGGACATGTTCGAAAGAACGGATACCATTTTTTATTCCGGTGGGCACTGGATTAAACCACTGGGGAAAGTTGAAAAATCGTGTCGGGATTCGAACCCATGTCCTCCTGCTTACTAGGCAGTCATTGCGCCACTGGGACTCGGCGATTGCCGCGGTCGCTCGGGCTACCCTGGCACGCCTTCCGTCAGACGCAAATTCTCGACTTCTCCACACACTGCTGACGTTGTGCTCCTGCCCATTAACACTGACTACTACCCGTATCGTTAACGTACTTCTGAGAAAAATTTCTGTAAATCTTCTGGCAATTTTCTGTAAATTTTCTATAAAATTTCAGTCAGAAAACAAAATATTGTTACTTTTCTGTAAAGTTTTCTTTTCTACTTGTCGAATTTCAGCCATTTTCCTTTCTTCTCCTCCAGGCCTTCGGGGGGACACAGCCTTCTTTCTTTTAAGGATTGTAGAGATTTCCTTTTCTTTGGCTCGCCTTAAACATCAGCCCTTGGAGTTCCATTTATTTCCTTCCATTCTTCTTCCTGGAAGTTTAGTTCCTTTTAGTTTCCCCTGCTGTGAGGGTTATTTGTTAAGTTGCTTGGGAGCTCGCATTCTACATATAGGGCGGATCGACGCGCGGGAGTAACCGAGCGGTCTGGAGCGCCACGTTGCGTATCGCGCGGCCTCCCCCGTCGGAGGTTCGAATGCTCCCTGGGGCATATATGTTTGTGTTGTCTTGACTATAAGTTGTTTCATAATTGGTTTCTATGTTTATCGACGGATGACCCCCCAGTTAAGTCCCGTAAGCTTTATAAACATTTTAACAGGGCGGATCTCCTTTTCCTTGACATGGAATGGCTTAATTTTCTGTTTGGGTTGAGTATTCTATCAATGCCCATAGAATTTCTTTTTCTTCTTTTATTCGTATACTATCGTCGGGATGGTGACGGCCTGGATGAGCTATGTCTATTTACATTTATATTTATTCATATGATGTTAATTAACACGAATAGGGGCTTAATAGAAGTTTATTTATGTCTCATGTGTTTGTAATTTTCCAAGAAGGTTCTGTTTTGTTCCTTTACTATGGCGTGAGATAGGATGGGTTGAAGGGGTGGTTGGAGGCCAAAAAATAGAACAAAAGATAAGAAAAATGAAAAATAAACAAAAAAGTTTAAAAATTGAAAAAAAAGATAGGAAAAGAAAAACACTCATTACTCGCGGCATTTCGCCCATTCCCATAAGAGTTAGGGCCTGGTGTGCATCCACACTGAAGAAACGATCATTGGCCGTCTTCGCCTTAATTGTACAGGGTGGTCCTAAAATATAAGACAAGGTAGGCAGGTAGAGGAGACCGAAATAAGCAGATTTCGTATAGGAATGTGTGGTCTGGAATAACATGTTACAGTGTACAGAGGTATGAAAGAAAGGAAACTGAACGGGGATGTAAAGCCCAAACTATTCTTGTTGATAGTTTACAAGACGTGCTGGAAAGAGCGGCCACCAACAGCGACGCAAGATTCACATCGACGGTGCACAGATCGGCGTACATTAGAAAAGACGTCAGGCATGTCGACCACATGTCCCGTAGCAACAGACACGCGGGCAACTACATGTTCACGGTTCTCTCATACACCACGCTTTCAATATGACCACAAAGGAAGAAATCCACCAGAGCCTCTCGTAAACTATCAAGAAATAATCGTTTTGTCTTTACTTCCCTTTTCAGTTTCCTTTCTCTCATACTTCTGTATATGCTAGCGCTGTAATATGTCTTTACAGTCCTACAAGAAATCTGTTTATTTCGGTCCTCTGTACCTGCTTTTTCATTTTTTACCCTATTTTAGGACCACCCTGGGACGAATAGTGAATATTTTAAGAAGTGGTTGTATAGAAGATTTCCAATAAAAATGCATATGGCCCAATTTTTAATGAGGCCACAGATACAGTTGTTAGTATATAACGCAAACAAACTTAAAGAAAAATCAAACGAAGACGTTTTTAACTCATTCTTCCATCGTTTCTCGGTACAGCATCATCGTATTAAATTAAAAGCACAGTTTTATGCAAGTACTACAAGTTTATTTATATTTAGTTAACCTGTTTTCAGCTTACAGTGCCATCTTCAGACTCAAAACTTGTAGAACAATAAAACAAATTATACTCTTTCTTCAATATTATAAAGTTCTACCAACAACTGACGGAAGAATCAGCGAAAAATTTTTCTTTTGATTTTGCTTAAAGTTTTTTGGGTTACATACCAACAGCTGTATTTCTCTATTCAAAAAAATCGGACACACTTTAGATGGCATTTTATAGCATTTCGTCTATACTCTCAACTCATAAAATATTTACTATTTCTGCTGAAACAACTTTCATATATAATTCAGGCAAATACGACCAATGATCTTTTCTTCAGTGCAGATGAACTCTTACGGAAATCGGCGAAATGATGCGAGTGATACTGGGCAGAAGCACTATGTTAGTACTGTGTGGACAAGTTGAGAATTCTCGCCTGAAGGGAGGTGTGCAAGAGTGCCCACGGTCATCGGTGTGTCCCAGTTGGCGCAGTGCTCAATGCTACTGCCTGCAAAACCATTAAATTAATATGTAGCGGAAATGTAAGCGGGTAGACATTGTGTCGTAATTTGGCGCATCAATAATCTACGCTACGTTACACTTCCTCAAGAAATGACTTTAAATATTGTCGTGAGATATTATGAAGGCTTTAATCTCCGATATATATGTAATTACAATAAATCATACCAAGAATGACGCATTTCTGATGAATCTTCAATGTGCCATAGCCTCAGTGAAGTGCCTAATTAGTGCGTATCCGACTGTGCGTAATGGATCAACAAACACTGCAGACAAAAAAATGTGATGCATCCAGTAGTAGTGGTCGGAACTGAATGAAACAACATATAAGAAGAGACTACCGTAGGTTACTGTATTGGATTACACTAAGGGATAAGAGAGACAAGGTCGTTGGCAATGGGTGGAACGTTGGCGCCATGTCATTTTGGTGACGCACCTCCTCTGGATGCAATCCATGCCCCTATGCGGTTCAGCCTTTGGATCCACTCCTTAGGCACGTTAGTCCACAGTTGTACGAGCTGTGCTTCCAGATTCCGCGGGTTGGTACTAAGACGGAGGTCCCTTTCAATGTCATCCCATACATGTTCAATAATGGAGAGGCCACAGATGGACCTCAACCTACTAGTCCGTAGACACACGTGCTGTGTGTGGCCGTGCATTATAACACCGTCCGAGGGAGCTATGCCATCAGTGGTATGACTTGCAGACGCAGAATGTCTGTGTCGTCAGTCAATTCCTGCCAAAGCACGACAAAGGTGACCCGAACGCATATACTACAGCTTCCCACACCATAGTAACCGAAGATTAGACCTGTGTGTCTCTCCAAAATATTGGCAGAATGTACACTCTGTCCTTGACGCCGCCAAACACGAAATCTATCGTCATCGGATGTTATGGAGAAGCAGGACTCATCACTAAAAATGATGCAACGCCGTTCGTCCTCTTTAAATACCTCCCGGACACGGCACCACTCCAAATGTTGGCAACCGAAGTATGGTGCGGGAGGGACGAGAGAGGAGGTACAAGTTGTAGGGTCTCCAAAACATTTCGCGGATAGCGGCTGCTGAGGTCATGGGATTCGGAGCTGTTTGGCTCACCATACGACGCTCCTCCGTCACGGTGGTATTTCTTGGTCGATCCAAAACTGCAAGACGTGAACGGGCATCCTTAAGCACCCACTGATTCCAACATCGGGCCACTGTGGCATCTGAATGACCCACATGCCTGACAGTTGCACGATTCGACCACCCGCTTCTGCAAATCCTTTTAGTTGGTGGACAGGCTTTCTAACGCGTCTCGAGGCATCGCGGGTACTTCGTACTATGCGTAAACGTCTTGCTTCACTGCCTGACTCACGGCATTTGACTGATGCCTGCTTCACAACAATAGGGCGGTGACATCACAAATGCTGCACTCCGGTGGGCGCTCTACACATTACAAAGCCGTGTAAATCTAATTCTTTACTCACACATCAATGGTGTATATGTTTACCGACATGGTATTGCATCGGACTCCTCCTGGGTACATCATTGCCTTTGTCACGCATTGTATTGGTATGACCGCATTCCTGCTTTAAAGAGGATCTCACTGAAGCGTTAGTTGTGCTGCGCAGGCAGTGAGCTGTAGCCGGCAGCGAACATTTTATTGGGGCTGGCGGGGATCAACAGGTGGCCCAGCCGCGGGCCCAACTTGGCCGCTGCCCGCCCAACTCTCTTGCTCTTGCCCTTGTTAAACTCCCCCCACCAAATACCTCTGCACGCGCAGCCTCTGTCTTTTGCAATCGCCTCGCCGTTCTGGCTCCTTCACCTTACCCTTCTCAAAAGTCCGTAACGTGATCCTGTTTACAACATACAGTATACAATCATCTCATTATAACACCGGAAGCTCTATGTAGCTTTTTGCGCCAAATTCTTTTGACCGTAGGAAGGTTGCACTGATAGGGATCTCATATTGATTCCGTATTTTTTCTAGAAGGCTTTTGACACCGTGGCTCACAAACGGCTTTTATTCAAATTGCGTGGTTATGGAATATCGCCCGCCGGCCGCAGTGGCCGAGCGGTCTGCGGCGCGCCAGCCACAGTCTGCACGGCCGCTACCGTCGGGGGTTCGAATGCTCCCTCGGGCATAGGTGTTTGTGTTGTCCTTAGAGTAAGTTAGTTTAAGTTAGTCAAGTAATAAATGTGTAAGTCTAGCGACTGATAACCACGAAGTTTGGTCGCATAAGACCTCACACACATTTGATTTGATTTGAATAAGGCCACAGATTTGTGACTGGATAGTGGATTACCTATCAGAGAAAACACAGTTTGTAGTAATCGATAGTCAGGCATCGACTAAAACAGAGGTGATATCTGGCGTTCCAGAGGGTAGTGTTGTTAGTCCTCTGCTGTTCCTTATCTACATAAGCGATTTCGGAGAAAATCTGAGCAGCTCTCTTACGTTGTCTGCAGATGACGTAGTTATTTATCGTCTAGTAAAGTCATCTGAAGATCAAAGCCAACTGCAGAACGATCTAAATAAGATATCAGTATGGTGTAAAAATTGGCAATTGACTAAATAATGGGAAGTGTGAAGTCGTCCACATGAGTACGAAAAGAAATCCGTTAAACTTTGTTTACAAGATAAATCAATCGAATGTGAAGGCCGTAAACTCCACTAAATACCTAGTAATTACTTCAGACTGAAACTGAAAAGAATATAATGTCGTAGTAAAGGCGAACATGAGGCCGCGTTTTATTGGCAGAACACTTAAAAGATGCCACACAGCTACTAAAGAGACTGCATACACTACGTTTGTCCGTCGTCATTTGGAGTATTGCTGCCCAGTGTGGGATCCTTATCAAGTGAGTTTGACGGAAGTCATCGAAAGAGTCCAATGAAGGGCCGCCCGTTTTCTATTGTCAAGATACAGGGGAGACAGTGTCACGGAAATGGTACAGGATCTGGGATGGTAATCATTACAACAACGGCGCTTATCGCTGCGGCGCGGGCTACTTCCGAAACTCTAATCGCCAAGATTCTCCTCCGAATGCGAAAATATATTGTCGACTTCCACTTACATAGGTAGGAAAGATCATCAGAATGAATTACGAGAAAACAGAGCTCGAACGGAGAGATTCGGGTGTTCTTTCTTCCCTCGCGCTATTCGAGAGTGGAATGGTAGGCTGAATAGCATACTGGCGGGTCGATGAACCCTCTGCCAGGCACTTAAATGTGATTTGCAGAGTATCCCATGTAGATGTAGATAGTAGACCTTAGCGAAACGCAGAACGAATGCAGAGGATTAGTGCTAGAACTGGCGAACTGAAACGCGAGATAGTGAGTCTACAACTGCCGGTCGCGGTGGCCGAGCGGTCTGCGGCGTGTCAGTCACGGCCTGCACGGCCGCTGCTGTCGAAGTTTCGAATCCCCCCTCGGGAATGGATGTTTGTTCCGTCTTTAGTATAAGGGACTGATGACCCCGTGGTTAAGACCCATAAGTCCCATAAGCTCTCTAACGCGTCTCGAGACATTGCGGGTACTTCGTATTGTGCGTAAACGTCTTGCTTCACTGCTTGACTCACGGCATTTGACTGATGCCACTCCCACACAGAACGAGAGAAAAACAAATGTCTGTATGCCTACGTATGAGCCCTAATTTGTGTTCTCTTACCTTTATGGTCTTTCGAGAAATTTAAGTTGCTGGTAATAGAATCGTTCTGCAGTCATATGAAATGCCGGCCCTCTAAATTTCCTCAATAGTGTTTCTCAAAAATAACGCCGACTTTCCTCCAGCGATTCCCGTTTCAGTTCCCAAAGCATCTCTTTAGCACCCTCGCATTGATCGAACCTACCAGTAACAAACCTAGCATTCCGCTTCTGAATTGCTTCTAATTCTTCCTTTAAATAGATCTGGTGGTATTCCCAAATACTTTAGAAATACTCAAGAAGGAGTCGCACAATCGTTTCATATGCGGTCTCACTTACACATTAACATCATCTCTCTAAAATTCTCTCAATGAACAGAAGTGGACCACCCGCCTTCCCCCACGACTGTCCTAACATGCTCATTCCATTTCATATCGCTCTTCAACGTTACATCTAAATATTTAACCGACGTGACCGTGTCAAGCATCACACTATTAATGCTGTATATGAACATTGAGGTTTTCCCTACTCATCTGCATCAACTTACATTTTTCTACATTTAGAGCTACGTACCATGCCTCACACCAACTAGAAATTTTGTCTAAGCCATCTTGTCTCCTACTAGTCATTCAATGACGACACATTTCCATAGATTACTGCATCATCAGCAAACCCTCTTTAAAACTTTTCGCTGAGGAGTAGCAGAGCGGTCTAAGGCGCCCGCTGCGGAGCGCGCGGTTGCTCGCCGTCGGAGGTTCGAGTCCTCCCTGGGGCATAGGTGTGTGTGTGTGTGTGTGTGTGTGTGTGTGTGTGTGTGTGTGTGTGTGTGTGTGTGTCTGTGTGTGTGTGTGTGTGTGTGTGTGTGTTGTCCTTAGGTTAGTTTACCTTATACCTTAGTTTAAGTAGTTTGTAAGCTACGGACTGATAACCACGTAGATTTGGTCCGATAGATTTACAAACATTTGAACATTTCTAAAAGTTTTCTATGAATTCTCGCGTGTTTATTGATTTGACATGGATTCGTTCTTAGCATTACCATTAGGTATTTAAATCAAATAAATAACCGCAAAAGTTCATAAATAATTTATTATCTCAAGGTCGAGAAAATATGACATCTCTTAGAAATTAAGGTTTAATTAAGGTAAGGCCATCTTCAGAGGTGAAAAAAATCTACCTACATCATATGTTCTATTTTTGTAAACATATTGCACCAAACTGCTATGGTCATCAGTCCCTAGACTGACAAACTAAGTAAACTAAAATACACTCAGAACAACACACACACTAATCCCCGAGGGCAGGATGCCTTAGATCACGCGGCGAGTTCTTCGCAGGCGCATACATAATGAAAACGATTGGTATTATTCATACCAAACTTATGACGTTCAGTACGCGAATAGCCGCGCGCGCCAAGGCGCCTTGCTGCGTTGCGCGCTGCCGTTCGCCGTCGGAGGTTCGACTCCTCTTTCGGGCATGGGTGTGTGGGTTGTTCCTAGGATAAGTTAGTTTAATTAATTTGTAAGTTTAGAGACCGATTACCACTGCAGTTAGGTCCCATAACTTTACGAACATTTGAATTAAGTTTGTATGATTCCATTCGACTGTTTGCCTATTCATGAAAGGCTGCAAAAGTTTCCAGTAGTCTAGTAATCGGACATTATCGCGTGCCTTCCCTATTTGTAGACATTATCTTAAATCCGCCGCACGCGGGAATAGCACTCAACAGTATCAAATGCCTCCACTCCATGAGAAACGTTCGAAAGGGTTCGATTTAACCCAAGACATTGCTGCCAACTCTGGGGATTAGGAAATCCACAGCACTTCCTCATCTCTTCTTATAAGCCAGATGCCGGCACTGGAACTTTATCCTGTTACCGTGATACTAAGAGCCATCTCCCATTCAAACACCGTGAGTTGGAGACCTCGAAAGTGGATTTATGTGTACAAATAAATGGCTCGAAACGATGCAATAAGTTAATTGTGTTATCATAGGTCTACATTCATTCCTGCTGTAGCAGTCCATTTAAGTATAGGTACAACATCTTTATCATCCAGAACATTATCTGCTAAGCAGCCGGTACAACATACTTCAGTGCAAAGTAAAAGAGGCATTCATTAGGGAAACAAGCCTGTCTGCTGTGGTAAAGGCGGTGTGAGAGCGACAGCGCAGCATTGGCTTGTGTCCGCGTTTTATAGAGTTGCACTATGACCTTTGGATTTTTATTGTGACGAGCAGGCGGCGGGCAGGAAGCGGTACTTCAAGGTCCCGGCGCTAGCCTAGCGCGGCGCACTAGCCCACAGTCCCGGGTTCGAGCACGCCGCTTGCGAAACTCCGCATCTGATTGCTTGCTCTATTTGTGAGGAGAGTAATTACCGCTGCGTAAGAAAAATGCTGCCAGAAGTAGTACTCGTAGACGCGTTCACCGTTACAGGCCGTTCTCAGCCGCGACCTCAAAGTGCATCCAGTTGCGCAATGGCTGCAGCGGCGCGCTCTGTCGTCAGCTACGCGAAGCTCGCCGTATTCGGTTCGCAGCCACCGCGCAACACCGGCAAGTAGATAAGGGTCACAGTCCTTTGCGCGCCCTGCTTCCACTGACTCGCCTCGCTTTACGTTTTCATGACTGGCAACGTGCAGTAAATTATCCTCAGAGAGAATCATCAGCAGACCCCGAGGTAACTTCCGGGATAAACTAGGGAAGTGCTAAAGCATAGTTTCTGTTCGTGGTCCTTATTAATGACATAGATACTGCTAGCTACAACCGGTGGTGACCCGTCATGTGTGTATAAAAAGATCATTTCATTTATATTTTTTAAAGTATTTTATCGCATGAGAATCTTTTAGGTAGTGCAGATCGCGGGCATACGTGCCATAGCGTTGCCCAGGCACTGCTGAATTTGAGATTCTGTTCTGAACCTCCTTAGTCAGCTTGTGGGCGCTCCTTCGCCAGGGAGAGCGAGGGGAAACGTCGCCAGTAACATGCGCAATTGCGCTGCTGGAGGCACGAGCTTCTATGCTGCTCGGAATCTGACGGAAACGCACGAATTGGCCCGAACGCAAGACAATGTAGCTAGGTCCCGCACCGCACTTTGCGCATACACAAAGCCTCCCTCAGGGCAACATCCGCGCCTTTGTAATACATTGGAGATTTATTAAAAACACCTCATATTTCGTAACATTTCTTATAACTAAATGACTAACAACGCATCAGCGTTCAGAAGATTCTGAGATGAATTTTTTTTTTTTTTTTTTTTTTTCGTTTTTTATTTAAACCTACTAAGGAGAGCTTATGACTAGCTTTTCTTCGATGCTCTCTTCCGTTCCCTAATTCTCTTGAGTCCTGTTGATAATTTCTTCTCTCCTGTGAAACAGGCTTCCGACGTGGTGGGGTCCAAGACTCTACCATAGCACAAATTTTTGAACGTTCTTCTACAACAATATCAGAGATCCCAGCCGAATCAAAGTCCTTTAGTACTTCATTAAGGCACACAGCCTCCAGTCTTGTAGCTTTTAATCATTGAGATCTTCACGGCATATGAAAATATTGAAATGTTTGTAAATCTGTGAGACTTAAACTCTTTGGTTATTAGTCCCTAGGCTTACAAACTACTTAACCCGCGAGGACTCGCGCGTGAGCATTTTGCTCACAGTAATTTTAAAACAATCGGCATTTTACCCATTTTAAATAGTCAAATATTTGTGTTTTCTTATAAACGCAACTATAAATACTTATTTAGACATATTAAGTACATTACAAACATTTCTTTGACTGTCACAAAAATGCGATACACGCGATCGATCGCGTAACTTTTAAAGGTGCGAGTTCTCGCGGGTTAAACCAAGTTAAACCAGCCTAAGGACTACACACACACACACACACACACACACACACACACACACACACACACAGAACGCGCGCGCACGCGCGCCAGAGGGAGGGCTCGAACCTCCAACGGCGAGTAACCGCGCACTCCGCAGCAAGGCGCGTTAGAGTGCTCAGCCACTCCACCACTGCCATCTTGGTAAGCCTATTGTTGTTCATTCGTTACTGGTGCCCATAGAAATTGAGCCTCATACGTCGCATACTGGTATTGGCTGATTCTAACTGTTGGTGCAGAGTTCACGTCCGGCTACAGGCTATCTTTTTCTCATCTTCGTTTGTATAATACATTCTGGAAGCATAAATGACTTTTCTATTGCTACTCGCCAGGAACGTTTGGCCGATTTTTCCGAATATGTTGCGATTTCGAAGGTCAATGACATTCATAGTCTTCGTTGTCACAGATATTTAGCTGTTTGAGAAGAGGTGAGGGCAAGCTTTGTGCATACGTAAGGTGAGGCGTGGGTGTCGGTTATTTGGAAAGGTAAACTGCTTGATGCCGTAAAAGGGGTAAACCCCAGTGATATTAGGCCTGATTTGCCACTGGATGTGCTACAGCACAGCTTCTGTTCGTGTTATATATTAATGAGGTGAACAGTATTAGCTACAACAATATTTTCCACGTCTGTGATTATGTTTAGAGGCTTTAGATAGTACAACACCCCCAAACAATGGGTATCAAACATACTCGGTTTACCTGCAGCTTCAAATTTAGGTAAAATTTCGAACTTCTGACGATATCCCCCATTGCCATTGTTAGGAAAAACGGATCGTTAATTTTTTCTGTCATTTTCCTTAGTTGCTTTTATTAATACGCAGCGATTTGTTTATATGAACCGTCTATTCAACTGAAATAAAATAAGGTTTTCTGACATACGCGTCTCGCCTTTATTTACAAAGCATATTCAGTAGCAGATGTTCTATATGTGTCGTTGCCTATGGTTGGCTGTTTTTCTTTCTTGCTTTATCTCTTTGGGCTGTTTCTTTCCAGCATTAGGCACATTGTCTTGATTGTTGCTGCGGTGACCATTTACAGCCAATAGACGGGTTGTAATCTGTCGGCGTACGTCCTCGTTACGTCATGTTGCTGGAGATTGTGACCATACCAATAATGGTGACGCTACTGCTCTCGTAGGAACGTAAACAATTTCAGTGTATTTCTGTTTCTCTTCAACGTCGTCAGCTCGCTTTCACACACCAATGAAGTTACAGGCGCTGTCCCGGTTGAAATTGTTCTCGCATAATCTAAATCACATGTTCAAATGTTTGTAAGCCTATTGGACCAAACTGCTATGGCCATCAATTCCTAGACTTACAAACTACTTAAACTAACCTAAGGACAACACACACATTCATGCCCCAGGGAGGACTCGAACCTCCAACGGCGAGCAACCGCGCACTCCGCAGCAAGGCGTCTTAGAACGCTCAGCCACTCCACCGCGGCGAATATTGTATTTTTACTGATATATGCTTGACATCCAAAAGTTTAAGGGGCGATCTCTAGTATTATGAGTACTGAAGTATACTTCACAATGCCAAAATGATATATATTTTTTATTGATAACTGGTTTTCGCTGTCTTCTGGTCTCACAAATCCGGAAATCAATTAAAAAAACAGCAATTTTGGATTTTGAAATATAAATCTCTATTCATAATTACTTCTTTTGTTAACAGCAAAATCCTAATATGCAAAACCGCGAGACAAAATTTTAGTTTCATCAAACAACATTCAGCTATATTTGTGAGACAGTGCTGACATCTCAAGTTCTCGATTTTTAACATGATACGAATAAGCCGATCGATATAGTTACTTCTGCACGCAAAAGAAATCTCATAAAACCCAGACAGCAAGACCGTCCTTAATCGAGCACGGCATCTCTTTTATCTTCTTGAGTGTTTAGAAAATGCCTCTCCTCCGGAGGAACCTACCAATTTGGCTACACAGGAAGTATCAGACTGTCATTTAAAAAAAAAAAAAAAAAAAAAAAAAAAAAAAAAAAAAAAAAAAAAAAAAAAAAAAAAAAACTGGGGGATTTTACAGCGGCCACAACAGATAAATTTTTAATAAAAGACCCATTCAAACAAATGTCATATGTTCAAAGGTTTTCAAACCTATTGGGCAAAATTTCTATGGTCTTCAATCCCTAGACTTACAAACTTCTTAAACTAATTTACACTAAGAACAACACACACACACACACACACACACACACACATGTCCGAGGGAGGACTCAAACCTCCGGTGGGAGCGACCGCCCAGTCCTCAGCAAGACGCCTTAGATCACGCGACCACTTCCATGCGGCGCGCAACTGTCATCCAACGCCGTTAAGTACTTCTTCATTTTCCATACTGCGAAACAAGTCCCCTTGTGCAAGCTCTTTGCTTTTCATATTTTTTAGGGAGCATGATGGATCAAAACAGCAAAAAAGTTTGGTCAACATATGCTCTAAGATTCATCCCTGAAGAGCTACGAACCCTTCTACAACTCGGATACTGCGAGTGCGAGCACAACTATTCACCGGTCTAGTGCTCATAGCTCGTAAGGTATGGGTCTACCTCCCTGGGAACATGTATTCGGCAGTATGTCCATATGAATATTTGCTTATTTCCTCCCATTTAGCAAAATGAATAAATCTCTGTATTTTAACCAGTTCTGTTTTGCTGAGGAATTCCCAAGGTCTAAGAAAGTGTCACATCATTATCAAGCTCCGAACTCTTTCGTGAAGCACAGCACACACGAATGACACACTAAATCGAGAAGAGAAAGAGAGAGGGAAATGATAGTGATGCGGGTGATGGACTGCTGAACGTGTGGAGTATAATTAGTGTAGTAGTACATTCCTAACCAAAATTGGACAAGGATTCCGCAAGTAACGATTTTTTAAACCCAGCTTTCTTTCTTCTTGTGCGAAATACAGTATCCTGTAGACGGTGGATCCCAGTTTGATGCCAAGTATCTTTAACTACCTAAATTTTTTTCGAAACAATTTTCATTTTTCCCTAGTGAAGAAAATATATGATTATGGAATGTCGCAACAAGTGTGTCGTTGAAATGAAGACAAGGCACTCAAAACTCAGTATGACGTTCTTAATTGGGAGAAATTAGGTGAAGCAAACGTAACGTTGTGGTTAATCTAAGGTTTTCTTTGCTTATCTTACCATGCACCTACAACCCTCACGGGAAACATTTTCATAGAGTTTCTATACACATATTTTTCCAGAATAAATGGAGGTTTTCTCTTATTGTTCGCTAGTGCGTGTTGTTCAGTACTTGTGGGGAGTGACAAAGCACGTATAGACCGTCTGTTCATATCCGATTTCTCCTCACAGCTCAGCATAATAACAGTCTTACACGCTGGAGCTTATTTAACGGTAATTCAATTGGCATTTTGTGCGTAGTCTCTTTCTTTGACGGACTGTGCTTCATTAGTGCGTTAGCAAGTAAGAGTTGTCACTTACCTTCGTCATTGCCGGTCTATTGCACCAGACCAACAACTGTTACTACAAGGCACCTGCATTATTTCAAGTTTTCCGACTCGTAACCCTGTTCCAGGGATAGAACATATCTTTCCTTTATCTGTACAGGGTGTTCAAAAAATGTGTCGAATACAGTGAAAGGTAGTAGTATTGACAGAAACAAGAAAAGTAAGTCTAATATACAAGGACCCAGAAAGCGTATTCTCTTAGATAAATACGTGTTTATTGGAGGAGTTCTGCATGACGTTCAATCTGACAATGCGTCCCTCTGCCCTTCGGCGCAAGGAATGACGCAGCCTTTGAAGTATACCTGGTTGTTGTTGTTGTTGTTGTTGTACTTGCTGACACACACTGAAGATGTGGTCGTATAGTGTCTGTACATCGTTGATTGGAATTGCGTAGACCACTTCCTTCAAGTGTCCCCACAACATTAAGGACGGGGGCCTCCCCGTTCAATCCAGTGGTCCTGGAATGTCTACGTCAGGTGTTGGCACACATTGCGACGGAAGTGTGCTGCGTCTCTAATGACCACCGTGTCGACGGAACGTTAAACCCCAATCTGCCCTCTTTCCTTCTTCCAACCGTGGGACCAAGCCAGGTAGCGCATTGGACTCCCATCGGAGGTCGGCCGTTGAATTTCGCCTCCGGCACCCCAGATTTTCCTTAAATCACGCCAGGAAAATGCCTGCATGATTCCTTTCAAAAACCAAGGTTGTTTTCCTTCCACATCCCTATCAAAACTCTCCGAGCTTATGCTCCATCTCTTAATGTTCAGTTGTTGGGAAACCTATTGGACCAAACTGCTATGGTCATCAGTTCCTAGACTTACAAACTACTTATCGTACACTAAGGACAACACGCACACCCATGCCGGAGAGAGAACTCGAACTTCCGCCGGGAACGACCGCCTAGTCCGTAACATGACGTCTTAGACCACGCGGGCATTCCGCGCGGCGCTCCATCTCTAAATGACCGTTCCGCCGATGGGACGTTAAACCGTCATTTTCCTTCCTTCTTAATCCAAGCGCGTGTTCCGGCAGTCGATGCTTACAAAACATTAAAACTTAAGCCTGTTTCGTTTTTTCCACTGTGCAAATAAATATTACGTGCGTCGAGCACCGAGCCAGGTGGCGCAGTGGTAAGACACTGGACTCGCATTCGGTAGGATGGTGGTTCAAATCCACCTCCGGCCATACCGATTTAGGTTTTCCGTGATTTTCCTAAATCACTCCAGGCAAATGCCGGGATGGTTCCTTTCCAAGGACATGGCCGATTTCCTCCCACATCCTTCTCCAAACATCCGAGCTTAAGTTTCGTCTCTAATGACCACGCTGTCGACGGGACGTTAAACGCTAAGCTTCCTTCCCTCCACGTACGTCGAAACAATAATAATTTGTTCGTCCTGTGCGGCAATTAACTTGAGAATGCCGGTGCACGAGCATAGTTACTGCACATTGCATGTGAGAAGTTATGCCCGATCGCTTCTAAGATATCGAAAACCATGGCAGGACAGATTCAGTATTTTCCGGGCTTACTGCTACAGTACCAAAAGTCTCCATTTGCGTGACGATTTTATGAGGTGTGTGATATGATTCGATAAATGTCAAAAGTAATTATCTAGAGGTCTAGATCTCAGATCAATTTCTAATGTTTTCTTACCGTGTTTAGCTTTTTTTTAATGATATAATCCAACTCAGGATATTATTTGGTTCCCGAGTGTAATTCAGCTCCAGTTACTGCGCGATAAACTAGTTCTCTGACAGTAAGCCACTGTGGTATTCAAATTTTAGAGTTGATCTATGTTATACATTACACTCTGACACAAAAAATTGACACACACTGTTGACTGAAAACATATGTCAGCATCGATATAGTCAGAGCTACATGTAACAGAATGTTAAACACTATTGCATGTGCTTCAGTTCAGAAAAAACACGCCACGCCACGGTACATACAGACTATAACTTACTGAAGGTCAGTTATGCTTCACCTCAGTACATATATCTCCAGCGCCATTAAAAGCTGCTCCTAGCAAACAATCCCGTAGTTAAGCCACGCCAATAATTTGCCGCTTCAACTATTCATTGTCTGGAGTTTAGTGTCACGATTATCGAAAAAAAGGGGGGTTAGACCAAATGTCAGTTTAAGGACGGTTTGTAAAGGGTAGGGCCAACGGTTAGTATCTAATCATGTAAATTATGCTTTGCAGTACCGTGGGAGAAAACTATCGTTGAAGACATTGAGACGTATATTAGCAAATGCATAAAATGGAGCTTACCTCGCAGGCTCTAAAGCAGAAACGTAACTATGTTCTTGCAGTGATATGCTGCTCCAGAAACGATATGATACATTCTGAATTTCAGTAGCACACGATCGGTTCTCACAAAACCTCAAAAAACTGAAAAAACTATGGTAAAACTGCAGAATCTGTTGCCTGTGTTTTTAGCATGGCGCGTTATGTTGGCAACTGTACATAGATCGTTTCTGGACCGAAGATTCGGGCGTTACGCGTCCTCACATACTATTAAAAAAGACACCTTCTTGTTTAACCTACACTAAACCTAACGTTCACTTAAAATGATCACAAAATAAATAAAACATATAGTTACTTGCTCTATGGTTGACTGCTGTGGTGTTGCCAACATTTGCAGAGAGTGGGCAACAGACTCTGCAGTTTAGCCAAAACTACTTCCAGGTGATGTGATAATATAACCAATTTATCTTCCCATAAATTGGCGTGATTTTGTCAGTCTGTACTATTCAGCTGCATTAACAATCTCACTTCGTCTGACTGTACTCATTATACCTACTCTTCTAACAAATTTCACCTAATTACAGACGCTTTCGCTCTTAAGAGATCTCACACTTCTTAATTGAGAGGTAATTTTCATTACTAAAGACGAAGTTTCGGTTGGCGAATACATGTGTCGTGTTGTTAGCGTTAAAGTGTTCATTTGTTGGCGATTGGTAGCGAGTGTGTTTTACGGAAGTGCGTTGTGGCTTCAGAGATAAGGCAGAGGCAGATACTGGGCGCTGGCTGAACAAATGACCTACTTGTAGGCAGGTAGGGTTAGCGACCGCCGCCGGTCACGTGATCCGCGAATGACGTCACCGAGCTCAGTGAAAGTGATGCAGTCTACATACAGCCGCTCCACCGTTGCCAACTGAACGCCGCCTCAGAAATATTCTCAGCTTTTGCTCTCGTGCACCTACCCTTTTCTCGTACCAGAGTGGTTATTTGTCGCACCACAGCTTTTTCTCGGGTTATGAATCTGTTTTTAGATAAGGCAAACATCGGGTCTGTGCAGACTGTCCTCATACTTCGCTTCACACACAAGAAGAAGGCAGCAATGCTGCTCTCGAGAAACCTTGTCTACAGAGAACTAGAGAAAATTATTAAATGCTGGCATGTGTAGGTCGTTATTTTTAATAAATGAAATTTCATTAAGAGGAATTCATTATTCGAAGTGACAGATTTCTCCGAAAGTTAATTTATTACCCGAATGCGTATTCTTCAAGTGAGAATAAGCTCCCGAAAACTAGTATGAATCATTAAGTCAGAGTGTGTCTTCCAATAATACTTCCACACCCTATGAGACAAGGCGAAGCATTCTTTATAAACTTTCAATCTACATAACTTTTAAGATTTGTAACTAAAAAAAGGTTTTCTTTTTTTTATGTAGTCAAAGACGATATCGATTATTTCAATCCATTCTTTATTTTAATTTCTGTTTCACAGTATACAAGGAAGTAGACGTTGATCGAGTGTTTTACGCTCAATGCACCAGAGAAAATGTACCTGACGAGTGTTAGGAAGGACGCCCGGTCTACACAGGCGTAGTCTGTCGGAATAGAAAGCTATGCCTTAAGTCTGAACAGAAACTTGGTCTGGGGCATCCATCTGTGAGAATTCCAGTGTCTCCCTTTGTTTCAATTTAATGTACACGTTTCAAAAGGCAAAACAGAAAAGGTATAAGGGCAAGATCCTCATTAAAAAAGAGTGCCTAATTTCTGACACTGCGAGATGTTTTCAATATTTTTCTTTGAATGGTTTTAAATGTAACATAGATGCGTTAATCTTAAACATACGGCACTTAAAATCTATCGCTCTATTCCATGCTACTCGTCTATACTCCGTGAAGCTTGGCATCACTGTCAGGTGCACCTTTCAAGGAGCTTTTGCGCCTGTGCATCTGCCATGACGTCATTTCCTTGTGGGTCAAATGCATACGGATTTCATAGACAAGAGCACACTTAATTACGTGCTCAGCCACTAGGTGGTAGCACCGCTTCAACCGCACGAGAGACTATAGCAAGTCCATGACTACAGATTGCTGGGTCCTTATATAGCTGTACCTAAACTTTGTTTTAGATGGACAGAGGATTTATCAAATCACGCCAACATTAGTCATATTTCTTATAATTAAATGCTTATCAGTGATGCAGTGGCGATAACGGATTGGAATGGTCACTTGTTTGAATCGTAGTATGGTCAATTTTTTCGCTCTCATATTCGTGTTTGTAACAGATTTTGGAACCAGCCATGACATTTACATTCCTATTTATCAAAATATTTGTTTATTTTTCCCGAATATGTCGCAATTTCCGAGGGTGTGGTTACGCAGGAACCTAAGAGTATAGCGTAAGCATTTTTTTCCCCGAATTCATCACGTGACACAAATATCTGCTGTTAATTTCAGAATATACCAAGATTTCTTAGGGAGTGTTTAGCAGAAAGGTGAGGGTGCTGTCTGTGGAGTCTCGTGTTCCCTACTAACTCACGTGTATGACTGCTCTCTTCTGTCAGGAACTTCTTCAAGGTGAATGAATGAATGAACTTTTAAATACGTACTATAATTATGAAAATCTCCTTAGTCATACATGCGGCGGATTATATGGAAAGACAGGACATTTTATAAGCCGAAGTTATGCCGATCTCTTGCTTCAGAAAAGGAGAAGTTGGGAGCATATTATTTTGGTTATATTAATACATGGTTGAGGAAATGGCAAGTAGCGAAAGCTTACACATTATTTACTTCTTCCTCTAAACTGTACTTAATTATGTACAAAAGCAACAAAATCCCACAAAACAATTCTATCTTCAGACAAGTTATGCATATTATTATTTTTTATTATTGTTGGCACTGACTACAGTAGTATAAATTTGTTCTTAATCATAACTGCTACTTCATACTTCCATGTTTACCTGAATTTAAAAATTTGTGAACACCTAACATAAATTCTGAAGAGCCCTCACTGAATATTACACAGTTACAGCAAAGAATTAACGACATGCACAGTTTATTTCTACCAAATAGGCACAAGGAAGGTCCCCTCTGCGGAAAAGGCTAGAACGTCGTACTGAAAACGAAGCACAACTTGGTGATGTAAGTGTCCAAAGAGCAGTCCTAACTGCTTTTCCGGATGAGGGACCTTATTATCAGCTGGTCGATATTACTTGTTGTACAGCAAAACCTTCGACTCATTACGTAGATCTTTATTATCGAGCAGTGCGTGGCCGCGTTTTGCGCGTTACAGAACTGACTGCTACGAATTTTATCCCATTTTCACAGCCGTTGCAACTGTGGAAGGTACTGCAATGACGAGTGTAGTAGCACCCATTAAAACGTCAATACGAGCTCGATTTTCTACAATGCAAATGTTGTAGATCTATCGTACCAAACTGCGTGGTCATCAATCCGTAGCTTACAAACTACTTAAACTAAGGTAAACTAACCTAATGACAACACACACACACACACACACACACACACACACACACACACACACACACACACATGCCCCAGGGAGGACTCGAACCTTCGACGGCTAGCAACCGCGCGCTCCGTAGCGAGGCGCCTTAGACCGCTCGGCTACTCCACCGCGGCTTTCTACAGTGCCACATATCGAACAGTCACAAAAGAAGATACTGTGTGGTCGCCACATTTCAATAAATTTTACAGTCAACTAATAAATAAGTCGTGTTTAATGAAAGACATAATACTCCATACGAAAAATATTAATATATATCTGTAATTACCTTCTCAATTATTATAAACAGCTCACGTGTTAATCCTTTACATCGTAGTATTTCTGTTAACTTCCGTCGTGATTAGTGGAACACTGTCAAAGGTTATCGCAAGGTTCCTTTTGCTATGCACCATACGCTAACTTGCGGTTTATAAAACCCCTCTCAATGAAAACATACATACATACATAATTTCTAATAATTAGTAAAACGGTGTAAAAGTCTGTTGCAAGGTACCCTCGTGTTTTGATGGTCAAGTGTGCAAAATTTCATCAAGATCGGAATAAAACTAGATTTGTATGAATTGCAAATAATGAAACATACAAAGGAACACATAAGAAACAGAAGAATAAAAGTTGGCACTAAACTTTTCATGTTCTCGTATTATTACGAGTATTACGATGCATCACAGGAGTAGTAGTGTACCCCGTTCTCTTCCTTCCTTCTCAAACAGTTGACTCTCCTGAGTTGCCTTTTGATGGATAGTGGGCGTCTGATTTTAGATTTTTTCGATTTTTCAGCTGTTCATTTGCATCTTCCCTCTTATTTTTTTCTAAATCACCTCTGTATTAAAGGAAAATTGAATAAAATAAGTATAGAAATCGGGGAAGCAATTTCAAGGTTTTAGTGAGACAAGCTATTCATTTTATATAATTATAATTAGGGAAATTACCCTCGCTTCTGTATTGATAAATCAGTTTGATAAAATGATCTAACAAATCTCTTTAAAAATATTTGGAAATAATTTAAACGAAAATTGTAACGGGAATTGTGAGTTGAAAACAAGTAGACGCTTTATATGCCATACGTACGCAGTGGCAAGGGTAGCTGCCTAGCACAAATTATATATATGGTTTGATGTTTCGTACCATTCTTGTATCTGAGCGCCAAGATATATTGTTATGGCATATCACAATATATATATGTCACCATATCGCACACGTACTTTATAGTTTTTCAAACAATCCCGTTCAGCCGCCCCAGTTCTTAATACAGTAACATGAATTCAAAAGGAGTCAACGTTCGATCTGCATCCGACTAGCACAGTTTGAGATTTTTGCTGTTTCTCTAAATTATTTCAGGTGAATGCCGTAACGGTCGTTTGATGAGCTTACAGCTTCTCCCTTTTTTCGTATCCCCCTCCCTCCTTGGCAGATCATTCAGAAACTGAGGAGTTCTACTGTAACTATGCGTCTTTCCTTCACTGTGAGGGAGGAAAGAAGAAAGGAAGGATTAGCGTTTAACGCTCCGTCGGACATTATGATGTTAGAGACGAAGCACAAGTTCTGATGGGCGGGAAAGGGGAAGGAATTTTTTCCGAGTTCTTCCCAAAGGAACTACCCCAGCATTTGCCTTAGCTGGTCAGAGGAAAACTAAATCTGGATAGGCAAAGAGGAGTATGAACCTCGAAGACAAATCCAGAGCCTTTTGCTACGAATCCGCTTCTCTAGGTCTTTCTTGGAACAGGTCTTTTGTTAAGATCTTCATCTTTCATTTCTGCGAAGATAAATATTTCTCAGTTGCACGGCATCGGCGGAAAATTTCAGTAAAAGTTTCCCCTTGTCTCCGTGTTAGGTTTTCTATCAGGAGAATTCAACAGGCCTGAACTAGAGACTAACAATTAGGGTCACTAGCCTGTTGCTGTCGCCTCCCTCGCAGCTGAATATAGAACAGGAAATCAGATGGGTCAAGTCTATTTGTTAAATTTGTCTGTCCGATACAAAAGACTGGACTCTTTGTTTACAAATGATTGCAAGTTTCGAGTCATTTTGTCAAAATTCGGATCCATTTAAGGAATACGTTTCAGATTAATCTTCTGTAAGTCGATGAACAGAGGAATACAATGCTTCGTAGTCACCATGTAGCTTGTATGACTTTTTGACCGTACACAATCGTCAAATCTTACGATGCTTTCCAAGAGTCTCCATGTTGCTGGCAGTTCAGTTAATCATGAACGTCTCAAGGTTGTTATATATTTTGGAACTATGAGAAGACAATAAGTAAATCTATATCCCTGATCAGCCTGGAACTCGTGTTTACAATTGCAGTAACGGTATAAAGTGAATTAATTCGTCTTTGCGATAGCAGATAACGATGTAAAAGTGAATTTACTCTGGTAACATTTCTGAAAGATACAGATTCACAACCTGTTATGAACTTTGGAGATACAGTAAAACGTAGGAAAAATGTATCTAATAGAAAATTTCTGCAATAGACACAGATTAATTCTCCCTTATTAGAGCTGATATAAGTTTTTATGACTATCAGTATGTCAATGAAGCAAAGACGATAGGACATGCCTTGGTTCTGGGATTATATATTTTTTGTATCGGCTGTGAACTGGAGAAGAAACAAATCGGTTCTCAGCAATATAATAGGTTGTGTCAACCTGGGCTCTACGTGAGCGAAGTTACAGCAAGGAAACTTCTCTGCTTCCTGCCACTTAACCCGATATCATCAAGTTCGAAAGATTACGGTTTATTATAAACTTTACAATAGCGTAACTTTAGAAATTCGTTATAAGATCCGCTCTTTTCACGATGTTTGATCCTGTATTAAAAGTATGTAACGATGATAGCCTTGCCGCTCATATGCGTTTGGTTGTTTCCTTTCAGGAAGTATGACCCTTACGAGTACCCCGTGTGAATTGGACACGATGAGCCTCTTCCAAGACCTGAAGCTGAAGCGAAGGAAGGTGGACTCTCGTTGCAGCAGTGATGGTGAGTATCAATCATCCTTTCTGTCCCTGTCAATATAGTCATTTAAAAAAATACGGGCTCTAAACATGTATGCTTCGATTCATCAGCTTTTCAAAGCAATATCAGTCACCTATAGAATGTTAAATTTCAACAACGTTAAAACCTGCAATTTTTCGGGGTTTCATCACCATTTGTTGACGTATTTTCTGCAAGATATTCGTTTGTTTAACTATTCTCCTAACGTTTCACCAGCACGAGTGACTATCACTGTCAAAGATCCAATCTCCGGCAAATCAGTGGATAGAAAACCCTTGACAGTCCCATCCGTGGCTGACGAAACGGCAAGAAAATCGTTAAACAATCGTCGATCGAAGATCACGAGGACAAGACGTCGGCGCTTAACTACCGGAAACATATCAGTTCACTCAGAGTTCAACATCATTTTGCCAAAATAAACTTTTATCATATTTATTTGCAATAACAGTACTGCCACAACATTCATGGTTGGATTTTTCCCATAATGAGCTATTTATGAGTAATGTTTTAATGTATTTAGTTACGTATGGCATTACCTGACATCGTGGTTGTGGGGGCGGTCTGATAGATTAATGATCATGGAAGAGACTCCTACAAGCTGTTGATGATTTTAACTTAATGTATTTTATATTGCGACTAAGTACTATGTTGCACGTACTATTTAAGTTCCAGCTGACCACATTATATAATTTTATAAGACCAGATGATGGTGGCATAGCCCATCGAAACCTGTCGTTTTAAATAACTATATTGCGATCTTGGCTTTCTACTTTTGAAGATAATTAGCTAGGTATGTTACAAATTTTCAAAACCGTTCATCATACATCGGCACAGGCATCACTAAGCAACTGTAAACAACTTTCCTTTTGCGAATCGCTTCTTAAAGAATTTTAGACCAAAGGAAGATAAATAATTTTCCTTTCTATAGCCAAATCTGACGGAGAAATTGCATTACTAAAAACTTCGGAAAAGTATCATCCATTTAGTTAGGTGAAATCTAACGGACCTTTGCTCCGTGAAATTTCTAAGATAAGTACGTAGTGAGTAAGGTTGGACAGTTGGTAAGACATTGAACTCTTATTGTAGAAAAGCGGGGCTCGAACCCTTCTTTACTAAGCCCAAAAGTATATTCCCTACCGCATCCTTGTCCAAATGAACCAACGTTTCGTCTCCAATGACCTCTAACCTCCTTTCTTCCTTTAACTTTGTTGGAAAGGTTGTTATGTAACAGTCATTACGTCAAGCAATTCATTAAAATGGATTAGGATACTACCACTCATTATCTGTTTCTCAGTCAAGTACGAGAACATTCTCTGTATTAATTTTTATAAACGAAAAATCTGAAACGAAGTCCACACTGACACTAAAACTAGCGCAATTTCATTAACGTGATTTAAGTGAAAAGGCAATCCACACATTTCATCATCAACCGAATATTGCGTGAATAGTTTCAGGGCACATTTTGTACGTCTTGAACCTTCAGCAGAGGGGAGGGTGCAAACAAGCAGTGAGAACGCCGTTTAACCTGTTAAGCTAAACAGCATTCTCTCCAAGAGGACAAGGAGGGGGCCATTAACTATTTGCAGTGATTTGTGCTAAACGGTCCACTTACGGTGGCACGGAGCTACTTACGACGAAGGCTTCTATAGAATCTGCCACAGCAACCGATCAACTTGCTGTGTTTTAATCGTACTGCTAATTACCTTTCTAGCCCTGTGCTGAAGCAGTTGTAAACGCTGAAGGAAAAGAGTTCATAACCCGGAACATCTGTTCGAAAAATTAGGCCTGTATTTTTCATCGGTGAATTAAAAGGTTCCTGACTTCTTTTTAAAGTCGTCCAGTATTGTCAGATGAGCAAAGTCGTAGCAGCTCACTATCGATTGGCTATTAAACGTTGTCAGAAAGGAAAGACAAAACTATATTCAGTTCTAATTATTTGCATCGTTGCATGTTATTGGAATGAATAATGTAGGTTTTACCCAGGTGTTTCATTCATACCAGTGCGCTGACGTTCGACCTGTAGGTAGTCGGTTTAGGTCCTGGTGGTGCAAGAAAGTCTCATCGACTGTATTTGCCTGGCGATGTAAATTGTGCTAGTGAAACACATTTCATTATCATCGGATTTTATCCTATGTCCTCTTTTACATTCTAATGCCATGGCAAAATATCAAGCGTCCGCATGCGACAATGTTAATGATGTGATTTAACTGGTGTCTGGAGTTCACTCCATGCATCCTACAACTTATTATATAAGTAGTACATATGACGGTAAAAATGTACCGTCCGCAAAGCAACTTTGAAGTTTTTCGTTACACGGCAATGTTAATCTGACATTTACGCCATACTGAGGTCGTAACATGTGTAGGCTGCAGGCTCATTTTGATGTTGTTCATAAACTACTATCTTAATCTGGCATACTGAGGTTATAGTTTGGGCTGTTATGCCGCGCTGGAATGGCCGTGCAGTCTAAGGTGCCTTGCTGCGGAGTGCGCGGCTACTCCCCGTCGGAGGTTCAGAATGTTCAAATGTTTGTAAATCTATGGGACTTAACTGCTTAGTTATTAGTCCCTTGCTTACAAACTACTTAAACTAAGTTAAACTGACCTAACGACAACACATACACCCATCCCCGAGGGGGGACTCGAATCCCCGACGGCGCCTCAGTGCGCAAGGCTATTCCACCGCGGTCCCTCGGGCATGGTTTTTTGTGTTGTGCGTAGCATAAATTAGTTTAAGCAGTTTGTAAGTCAAGAGTCTAATGACCAACATTCTCCTCCGAATGCGAAAATATATTGACTCCCACCTGCACAGATAGAAATGATCATCAAAATACGAGAAATCAGAGCTCGAACTGAGAGATTCAGGTGTTCTTTTTTCCCGCGCGTTATTCGAGAATGGAATGGGAGATAAATAGTTTAATGGTGGTTCGACGAACCCTCTGCCAGACACTTAAATGTGATCTGCAGAGCATCCCATGTAGATGTAGTGCATTACTCCCCGTCGGAGGTTCAGAATGTTCAAATGTTTGTAAATCTGTGGGACTTAACTTCTATGATTATTATCCCCTAGGCTTACAGACTACTTAAAATAAGTTAAACTAACCTGAGGTGAACACACAAACCCATGCCCGAGGGAGGACTCGAACCTCCGCAGCGAGGCGTCTTAGAACTCACGGCCACTCCACCGCGTACCCTTCCACCTCGTCGTTCAGTTTTATCAAGTGATTATTCGGTTTTCGAAGACAGTCCATGCGGTTTCTAGCGTATTTTGTAGTCTCAACTACATGACCGCACTTAATACTAGTTTACCAGCTTCATAGAAGCCGTTTTGGTTAACGGCGTGTAGGCGGTTCATGATGAAATCTAATAGTGCCCCGTTTCATATAGCCTGGCTGTAATAAAAAATTCATTTAAACCAATACGTATTTACAATATGTTGTGAAGTTGAAGTTACAAAGTATTTTTAATGATTCGTCCATAGACGATAGACATTAAGCTAGAAGACCTGGGTTTTAGGATTTTTTTATTTGTTTTCAGATTCCTTAATGAGTGCGGAGGTATAATATTGTATATAACATGCAGTCACCATTATTGTCGGGTCGAGAAAGCTAATACATGACTCTTCCTTTGCTCTACAATGCTGACGAACGAGTGTGAAGCCCAATTTTAATAAGTACTGACAGGATTTTTTTTTTTTTAAGAATTGTTTTGAGGGATGTATTAAACTCGTATTCTCATTTGTACTAAGAAAAGAAAAGGTGGAAGATGTACAACTATGCCTAGCCGCAGAGTACATCAGGTATGTGGTAACTTTACATTTGGACCGCATGCCACCCGCAGATCTTACAGGCGACGTGGGTCACTGCAAGGCACTAAGGCACTAGACTTTCCATCTGGAGGACGCTTGCTCAAAGTCCTGTCCAGCCTACTAGATTATTGTTTTCCGTACTTACCCTAAATCGCTTAAGACAAATGCTGAGATCTTTCCTTACAAAAGGATACTGCCGGTTTCCATCGGCATCCATTTCCTGTCCAGCCTACTAGATTATTGTTTTCCGTACTTACCCTAAATCGCTTAAGACAAATGCTGAGATCTTTCCTTACAAAAGGATACTGCCGGTTTCCATCGGCATCCATTTCCATTTCGAGTTATGTACCATCTCTAACGACCTCGTCCTCGACAGGACACTGTATCGCCGGCCGCGGTGGCCGAGGGGACTGAGGCGCTCCAGTCACGGTCTGCATGGCCACTACGGTCGGGGGTTCGAATCCCCCCTCGGGCATGGATATTTGTGCCGTCTGTAGTATTAGCTAGTTCATAAGTAGTTTGTAAGTTTAGGGACTGATGACCCCGTAGTTAAGTCCCATAAGCTATACAAACATTTGATTTTTTGGATACTGTATCCTAGACTTCTTTCCTCAGGGCGTTCCAAACATGAGTCGTGGAAAGTACCTGAGAGTGTCTCGACATTTTCTGTGACAGTTTTACCAGTCTGAGAGATTACTAAGTATTTTCAACACTTACTTCCTTCACCGGAAGCGAAAAGAGTTGGGCGCGAGATAGGCGTTCGGCGGAGACAGGACATCCGTCTCAAAAATTAAGTGCTGGAGAAAGTGAAATCAAGTTGCGAATCCTGTCTCGCGTGTCTGCAAGTGCGCACTCTCTCGCCACATAACATTCAGCCACCCACCGCTAGTTTCGATTAACGCTGATCGTCCCGAAGTCGTTAAGATTTTGTAAACTTTTTCGACAGAATCAGAGTTCAGCTTTCCATTTGGTTTCTAAGGCCTGTTTTTCCTGGTTTCGGTGTATAGTTTCATGTGAATGCCGCAGTGCTTCGTTCAACAAGACAATTGGAGACGCGGATCCATTGTTTCCAAATGAGCCAGCTTTCCGGCAGCAATGAGTCGACTTTTTAATTCTAGTTCTTCTCATGGAAAATTGATCTCTCATTACGTTAGGTCTTTTAATGTTTCATCGGTATCACTATGAGTTGGCTGAGATGTTAATATTAGGGATCTCCAGTAAGTACAGAATATACAGCTAGTCACGGTATTATTGGATTTAAACAACACAGTTTGAGGTTGATCCTTAAAAGATTACACAACCATTTAAAAAATGCCTTCGGAATGTCCACAAAAAAAGCCTAAGAGAAAAAATTCAAAGTTGTCGGTGTGCATTCAGAAAAACCGTATTTTTCTCGTAGGAAACTGTATGCAGTTTGCTCACATGACCCAAAAAAATGTTCAAATGTTTGTAATTCTATGGGACTTTACTGCTTGGTTTTAGTCCCTAGCTAACACACAATTATTTTAAAAAAATGGTTATAAAACTTATGGGACTTAACTGCGGGGTCATCAGTCCCTAAACTTACAAAATACTTATGAACTAACTTATACTAAACACGGCACAAACATCCATGCCCGAGGGAGGATTCGAACCCCCGACGGAGAACGGCCTCGCGCATCGTAGCATAGCGCCTCAATGCGCTCGGCCGCTCCGCCGTGGCACACACAATTTAGTGTAACTAGTTTGTAAGTCTAGAGACCGTTCATGTGATACACAAATAGCTCTTTACTCACACGAAATGATGAGTGCTATCGACAAGGAATCTCAAATGTATCCCGTATTTCTTGATTTCCAGAAAGCTTTTGACACCGTACCTCACAAACGACATTTAATCAAATTGCGTGGTTACGGAAATCGCCCCAGATTTGTGACTGGATAGGGGATTTCCTGTCAGAGAGGACACAGTTTGTAGTAACCGATGGTAAGGCATCGACTAAAACAGAGGTGATATCCGGCGTTCCACAGGGTAGTGTTATTAGTCTTTTGCTGTTCCTTGTCTATATAATAGTTGGGAGAAAACCTGAGCAGCTCTCTGAGGTTGTTTGCAGATGACGTCGTCATTTATCATCTAGTAAAGTCATCTGAAGGTCAAAGCCAGCCGGCCGCGGTGGCCGAGGGAACTGAGGCGCTCCAGTCACGGTCTGCACGGCTACTACGGTCGGGGGTTCGAATCCCCCCTCGGGCATGGATATTTGTGCCGTCCTTAAAATTAGCTAGTTCATAAGTAGTTTGTAAGTTTAGGGACTGATGACCCCGTAGTTGAGTCCCATAAGCTAGACAAACATTTGAACATTTTTGATCAAAGCCAACTGCAGAACGATCTAAATAAGATATCAGTATGGTGTAAAAATTGGCAATTGACTCTAAATAATGAGAAATGTGAAGTCGTCCACATGAGTACGAAAGAAATACGTTAAAATGAGTTTACAAGATAAATCAATCGAATGTGGCGGCCGTGGAGTAGCCGAGTGGTCTAAAGCGTCTCGCTGCGGAGCGCGCGGTTGCTCGCCGTGGAGGTTCGAGTCCTCCCTGGGGCATGGGTGTGTGTGTTGTCCTTAGTTTAGTTTACCTAGGTTTAAGTAGTTTGTAAGCTACGGACTGATGACCACGTAGTTTGGTCCGATAGATTTACAAACATTTGAACATTTGAATCGAATGTGAAGGCCGTAAGCTCCACTAAATACCTAGGATTTAGTATTACATCAGATTTAAACGGGAAATAACACGTAGATAATGTCGTAGGGAAGGCGAACCAAAGAATGCGTTTTATTGACAGAACACTTAAATGATGCAACAGAACTACTAAAGAAAGTGCGTACACTACGCTTGTCCGTCCTCATTAGGGTATTGCTGCCCAGTGTGGGATCCTTATTAGGTGGATTTGACGGCAGCCATCGAAGGAGTTCAAAGAAGAGCAGCCCGTTTTGTATTGTCAAGACACAGGGGAGATAGCGTCACGGAAATGATACAGCATCAGGGATGAGAATCATTACAAGAACGGCGCTTATCGCTGCGGCGTGGGCTACTTACGAAACTCCAATCGCCAAGATTCTCCTCCGAATGCGAAAATATATTTTTGACTCCCACTTACATAGGTAGAAATGAACATCAGAATAAATACGAGAAGGTAGAGTTCGAACGGAGAGATTCAGGTGTTCTTTCTTCCCGCGCGCTATTCGAGAACGGAATGGTAGATGAATAATATACAGGTGGTTCGATGAACCCTCTGCCGGGCACTTAAATGTGATTTGCAGAGTATCCCATGTAGATGACCACTGCAGTCTGGTCTCGTAGCTTTGCAAAGCCGCGGTGGAGTAGCCGAGCGGTCTAAAGCGTCTCGCTGCGGAGCGCGCGGATGCTCGCCGTTGAGGTTCGAGTCCTCCCTGAGGCATGGGTGTGTGTGTTGTCCTTAGGTTAGTTTACCTTAGTTTAAGTAGTTTGTAAGCTATACGGACTGATGACCACGCAGTTTGGTCCGATAGATTTGCAATTTGAACAATTTTGAGCTTTGCAAACTTTTGAACACAATCGTTTCGCGGTGTTTTTACACAACGCAGCCGCTTGCAGCGCCGCAGCTGGGAAGTTGGAGAAACTCTGGGAGCAGGACGAGTCTTATGTTGGACTCTGGTAATACCGGCAGCTGGCAGAAGGAAGCGGAGGCGAAGTGGTAGGCACGGCCGGCAGCTGACGAGAAAGTGTGCGCGCTGGCGGCCGAGAGCGAGTGGCGGCGGCGGTGACGTATGAGGAAGTGAGCGCGAACCGGCGTGTAGGTGAAGGCCGCGGGAGAAAGCGTAGAAAGCGGCTGGCAACTGCCGCCCCGAGCCGCGCGCCGCCGCCGCCGCCGCCGCCGCTGCCGCAAGGTCGCAAGGCCACGCACCGCCTCACCACCACCCCCAAATACACCCACACACGGCTCCCGCCACGGCTGGCCTCAGCCACCGTATACCTCCAGCAGCAGAGGTCGCGCGCCTCCAAATCCTCTATCCAGTATCGGAGTGCGCCTTAACCCTTTGAGCCACGAATTATTTTATAGTTTAAAACTACGTTGAAATTGTGTTTTTCTTATAGACTTACATAAGGGAGACCGGAATACAACATTTGTTTTCAATTTTTGTCAAATGTTCAAATGTTTGAAGAGCTACGCTTTCATCAGTCCCTAAACTTACGAACTACTTATAACTAGCTAATAGCCGGCCGCGGTGGCCGAGGGGACTGCGGCGCGTCAGTCACGATCTGCACGGCCACTACGGTCGGAGGTTCGAGTCCCCCCTTGGGCATGGATATTTGTGCCGTCCTTAGTGTTAGCTAGTTCATAAGTAGTTTGTAAGTTTAAGGACTGATGACCCCTTACTTAAGCCCCATAAGCTATATAAACATTAAAAAAAAAATAAAAAAAAATAAAAAAATTTCAAATGTCTGTAAATCTATCGGACCAAACTGCGTGGCCATCAGTCCGTAGCTTACAAACTACTTAAATCTAGGTAAACTAACCTACGGACAAACACACACACCCATGCCCCAGGGAGGACTCGTACCTCCACGGCGAGCAACCGCGTGCTCCGCAGCGAGGCGCTTTAGACCGCTCGGCTACTCCACCGCGGAGACCGTTCGGCCACCGCAGCCGGCTCAATTTTTGTCATTATGGCATAAGGTGGCGGTTTCGGTGTGAAACCACTGTAGCGATACCAAGTGAAACAGACCTGCAGATAAAAACATCCGTATTTTTATTTATCGCAAATGAGCATTGAAATTAAATCGGTAATGTGTTGAACAGAAATATTATCACACAATAAACTTCATTTCATCTGCTGTAGTTGGCATGTATTCCTGGCTAAACGAGTAACATAAAGATTGGTTTCAAATAAGCCCATCAGTAAAATCCATTCTGAATAAAAGTTGAAAAACAACTGCACAGGAATGTCTGTATTATCTGGAATATTTCGTAGGCCTGATGGTTGAGAAAACTGACTCATCAGAATAGAATTATTTAACTATTCAACACTGTTGCTGCACCAGCCGCCGCCACAACCACCATCATGGAATGGAATGAAATGTCTAAGGGAAGACTTGAACCTCCGGCGGGCGCGGCCGCACAGTCCGTAGCAGACGGGCAGAGAGAGAAGGAAGGATGAGGTCGATGGAGACGGAAACGGGAAGGAGAAATGGACTAACTTAAGACTGGAATAAATAAGTACCCGGGCGACGCCGGGTTTTCTGATAATATATTATTTAAAAAATCACTACGACCATATCAGTATAATTTTGACGTCACGTCACTATGCCGTGGGCAGAACGCCAGTATCGCCACATTATGGTAGGCAATCCCGCATAACAAGCAGCCAGCAGCGAACCTGTATCTATCGAAAATTATTGCTCGCCAGTTTTCATTCGTATTTTGAAAGTACAATCCTTATTTACATCTGTTTTATAACTTTACTCATTTTTAATATTTCCAGTTTTATAGTTGATGAGATATTTCTCTGGATAAAACTAGAACAAAAAATATTGGTATAAGGCGTTCTTGATGTTTCAGAATGTACTTCATCAATGAATCCCTTCTTTTAGTCACGTAGGCCGCAAAAATCGTTTCTACGCAATTCAGTTTAGTACCGTCTCATCGGTTACGCGTCCTACCGATTTAATCTTTAGAATTCTGCTGTAGCGCCGTATTTAGAAAGCTTCTATCCTCGTCTTGTCTGAACTGCTTATCGTCCGCGTTTAAATTCCACACAAGGCTACAATCCAGACAAATGCCTTTAGAAAATACTTCATAACACTTAAATTTCACTAAGGAGGAAATATTTTTGAAAGCAGTAGTGATTACCCGTCGCTTCTTGAACAAAACGCGCAGTGGTTCGCACACTGGACTCGCATTCAAGACAGCTGTTCAAACCCTCGTCTGGCCATCCAGATTTGGCTTTCCCGTCATTTTCCTAAATTGCTCGTAATATATGCCGGGGTGGTTCCTATCTACCAGACGTGCTATTGTAGACTCTATGATTAAATCATCATATAATGAGAAACTCTACTAACTTCCCACTTCTAGATACGTATCACATAAAAGATCGCACTCTTATTGTGGAGGGTTCTCTATTACAAGTACTGTCCTCTCGCAGTTTGTATACTGATTCAGCCCATGATAAATGCTAGTCGAATATGCTTCTCAGCAACCACCTTCAGCTGCCCAGAGCTCTCATGAGGGTTGCATAGCGAATTTATCGAGTAATCAATTAAAATCTTTTAAATGTGAAGTTATTTATTTTTGTCTAGTATGTTTCAACACTTAAAAATAGTGGAACAACACAATAGCCATAGTAAAGGCCAAATGAAGAACGAAGTAAGCACATTACAAAATAAGCACACTTAACGGCTGTACCAAAAGACATATAGAGCTTAAGTGTCATATAATTAGACTTTTAATAAGCTTGACGAAAAAAATAAAGTTTAGCTCACCCATCAACTCAAAAAGTTCTATTGTGGATAATTACTAAAGTGTTACATACGCTCCCTTTGTGGCGCGTACAGTATCCAGTCGCTATTCTAGCACAGAGCAAGCTGTTTCTTACTTGTTTAGCCTTGTCCACGCGTGCAATAATGTCCTAGATAAATGTAGTACATTTTGACTTCATTTCCTATGACAACTGCTGTGTGTGCTGAAACAAATGAATTGTTCTTAGTGTAATGTAGTTTAAGTAGTTTGTAAGTCTAGGGAATGATAACCATAGCAGTCTGGTCAAAAAAGTTTACATACATTTGCCAAGGGATAGTTGGTTCCCGTATCGTGTTATGTAATCACTCTGAACTTGGTAGTCTGACTTTCTTTCAATAAACCAAGAAATGCATACACTGTGTTTTTTCCTATACAAATTTCCTTCTTACATTCATTTATGGCGCATCTACCATCCTGCAACACAAATAAAAAACGTTTTTTTAAAGTTATGTTGGTCTTGTTATCTGGAAATACAAAATACATACTCATCACCTTATACATAAAAATTTCTTGAGTTGGTGCATGAGACAAACTTGACTTATTTCTCTAAGTAATTATATGACACTGGGGTTGCCTCGTAGCTTTTTTAACATCCTGCAGCTAGCACATTCGAAAGAATAATTTCATGGTGACGAACGCAATCCTATTTCCTACAAATCAGCTGACTTTTTAACGTTCACCTGTGACAGGCACCGAAGCAGTTAAAGTTATCTTCTAGATGACAAAGAACTTAAAAATCCTTCGTGAGGAAGGCTTAGATCGTTAATTTGAACAGTGGATAGATACAGATAAAATGCTATAAAATTATGAATGTGGGAAGCAGGAATACTTCCACGGTACGCATTTAAGCTCAGCCCAAAAGAAATTTTATAGCAGTAGGCCTAACCATCATGAAATTGCCGTTGTGCAAGTGTAGCAGTGTCGTACAGAGTGTAGTCATCAAAGTGTTAATAAAGGCAACATAGTTTTTAGACTGATGGAGAGTGTCAGAGGACATCTTGCAGGAAGAAATGTCGAGGTTGGTAAGGTTGCGCCACATTGCTCAACACGCGTGTGCGGCGCTCGCTGAGATGGAGAGTGTGGCAGCACTGGCCGCCTCAGGGTCCTTGCCACTGGACAGGGAAATACATAGCTGTGGACTCGAGGCAAGGCGAGACGCGGGCATTAATACTAACAATTCCTTAATGCACAGTAATGTGGTGTACTTGCTGAAACTACACGTTTCACTTTCGGAATAGCCTCGTCTGCAAAGGTAGGCCGTGCAGGAATTGTGCAGTTCTAGTTGCCATTTCAGGGACTGTACGGCCGCTCCCGCCGGAGGTTCGAGTCCTCTCTCGGGCATGGTTGTGTGTGTTGTTCTTAGGACAGGTTTAAGGAAGAAAGCTCTGGGTTTAACGTCCCGTCGACAGCGTGGTCATTAGAGACGGTTCTCACTCTCTTATTTCTGGATAATGATGGGGAAGGAAATCAGCCGTCCCTTTGAAAGGATCCGACCCGGCCTTTGCCTGGAGTGATTAAGGGAAATCACTGAAAGCCTAAATCTGAATGACCGGAGGTGGATCTGAACCACCGTCCTCCCGAATGCGAGTCCAGGGTGTTCCCACTGCGCCACCTCGCTCGGTGATAGGTTAGGTTAGTTCAAGTACTTTAGAAGTATAGGGGCCGATCAACGCAGTAGTTTGGTCCCGTAGCTATACAAAAATTTTAATATTTTTGCAGATGTGGGGAGCTCGAAGTGATACTGGCAATATTATTCTCCAAATAATCATGATGGAGCTAGGAGGCTGCATCTCACACTAAATAGCAAGTCGGCGTAGAACTGGTTGCATGGGCCAGCTTGTTGCCTACAGTAAAACCATGTTAAGTAGACGACTCAAATGAAGTTTTAGGCTTATTACTATTTTTCCGTGCGTAAATCGACATGAACCATTTATGGCTTCTTGTGTACTAATTACGCTGCAATAAGATCTGGGGACTAAGTCAGGGTACACCCAGTATTATTTTTATATATATTTTATATTTTCAGTTGGTGATGTTCTACATGTTTCAGGAATTTTTGGAACATCATATATGCACAACAGCTATATATCTCCAAATGTTTTATTTAACTACTGATTTACGTCAGTTACAGACAATTATCTGATGTAGGTTTTCTCGTGATTAGTGTTATATAGCTGTAAATCCATTTTACAGAATTTTCAAAAGTTGTAAAAATGTACGATGAACAAGATATCTGGTTGACTTAGTAAAAAACAGTTATCCAGACATGCTATTCGAGTACACTTTTACAATTTCCGGAGATGCTATTGAATGGAATTATGTCTGACAGATGCGTGAAAAGTCATGCTGTTGATCGAATACATGTGATAGATGGTACACTTAATGCCCAAAGATACCAGACTGAGATCATGGAAAAAAATCTGCTACCTTCAATCAACGATTTGTTTCAGCGAGTAAAGAGCTGGCAAAATAAAGTTCACTTGTGATATGTTGTTCCATTTATCAATGTTACTTGAAAACTTAGTATCCAACGTGCAATACCAAAACTTTATAAATTACATACGTAGCGAAGAGACCCTTATATGCTCTAGAAGTACAGAAAATCTCGAGAAAATTTTTGATCACTGTGCACTCAAAGCTGAGATACTGCTTAGAGGCCATAGCAAAATTCAAAGGAAACTTTGGCGTACAGACTGAAATCATGAAGTCTTATTATTTCTGAAATATGCAAACAATTAACTTTCAGGAAATTCATCCCATTTACGGAATCATATGCTTCTACGTATTCTGCTTTCGAAAGGAATAGAAAATGGTGTAGAAAGCGACGTTCTAGCCCTTGGTTATTCTGTAATAGCAGTATGAAATACTTTATATGTACTAAAGTTGCATGCGTAAGAACGTAAATGAAATTAACTTCGCCTTTGATTAACTGAACCTACAGCTGTGAATCTTGTCTGACATTCGTTCTAAACACAAATTTCCTATTAAGACGGCATCCGCTTTAACTAATTACAAGCGGTATGTGAAAGTAGTTATTAAACAGAAGTTATTGGTCCCTTTCTCCGAGTGTCCCTATCGCAGAGAGAATCTGTTCTGCTGTATAGTTCCCGTTATGTCGCTTAAACTCTCTTATATTTGTCGACTAAGCTATTGTATCATGTTTAAAGTACTCGTAGACGTTACACATCCCGTTTCCACTTTGTAACGGCCTGAATATCAAGACCTGTTATTCAAACCTCGGTGGGTCTCAGAATATGAGAAAGCTCATAAATTTGAAGACACCTGCAATAGGTATCCGACATAGCCCGCACACATAACTGACTGGCGAAGTCATTGGTATTACCACAAGACAATTCGGCAGGAGCATAGCTCAAAACCCCGCCAGGTCATTCTGATTTAAGTCGACCGCGGTTTTCTGAAATCAAGATGAATGTCAGGATGCTACCTTTAAAAAGGTCACGTATAAATCTCTTTCTGGTCGTTGTTCAAACGCAGCTAGTGCTCCGTCTCTGGCTTAAGTTTCAGTATCGATTGGTGTGGCGCAGTGATTAGGAATAATGGATTCTCCGTCGGGAGGACGGTGGTTTAAACCCGCCCCCGGCCATCAAGATATGGTTTTTTCATGTTTTTCCTACATCGCTCCAGACAAATTCTGTGACTGTTCCTTTCAAAGGACACGATCGACTACCTTCCCCGTCCTTAACAAAAACAATCCGAGCTTGTGTTCCGCCCAGAGTACAGGGGCCGTTAATCCCTAATCTTCCTTCTTCCTTTTAATAGTCGATGGGAAATTTCTTTCTTTCGTTGCTCGGAATAAATTTCATTTGAAGGTTTCTGGCCACTAAATGAGTGCTTAAACAATACTAGTGGGGAAGAAAATAAGGACACGCCACATCCACTAGATTATTGGTCCCGACAGGAATAAGTCAACAAGTCGATGTTTCATGTTTTATGGAAGCTTAGAGATTAAATTCTCGTCGGCACTAGTCGTGGAGCATTAACAAAATGTTCAAATGTATGGGGGGTCTTGTGCGACCAAACTGCGTTGTTATCAGTCGCTGGACTTACACACTAATTACTTGACTAACTTAAACTAACTTACGCCAAGGACAACACAAACGCCCATGCCCGAGGGAGGATTCGAACCCCCGATCGTAGCGGCCGTGCAGAGCGTGACTGGCGGGCCGCAGACCGCTCGGCCATTGCGGCCGGCGAAGCATAAACCTAGCTATATATGAACGGAATAAGTTTCCAAGCGGGGCCTTGGGAAAAGAACCACCTGACTGTGTATCTTGGTGGCCAGATGCGTACTTGAACCCTACCCCAAGGTATTGGATTGAAGGAGACAGCACAGAATTTTAGCCCTCTCTCAAGGTCGAGGTCTTCGAAACGGACGACTAGCTCTAAATGAACGAAAATCGGACAAGGCTCTTCGCATAATACTGACGCAGTAAAGATTTCATCTTTTTTCTGGCCTTTATTCCGAGTCTTCACGGGGTCGTAATTAATTGGACCTTGCAGTTCAAATGTTCAAATGTTTGTTAAGCTTAAGGGACTTAACTACGGGGTCATCAGTCCCTAAACTTACAAACTACTTATGAACTACCTACAACTAAGGACGGCACAAATATCCATGCCCGAGGGGGGATTCGAACCCCCGACCGTAGTGGTCGTGCAGACCGTGACTGAAGCGCCTCAGTCCCCTCGGCCACCGCGGCCGGCGGACCTTGCAGTGTTTGTGGTATAGGCTAGTTAGATGGCATCCTGTCGCCACCCCTTTCCCCGCGATGGGATTTGTTTACTTCGTTTGTCTGCGTTTTGTGTTATACCACGTGAAAGTATGGGACCTTTTCTAAATGCTTTCAGCGTACAGTCTAGAGCATATTACCCCTTATAAAACACTGTCTACTATTCATTGCTAACATTGATGTCTCGTCTGATGTTAAGCCTGTTACTTAAAAATCATTCTTGGCCGAATACAAGTACTTTCTCCTTCGTCTGCCTCGACTCCCCGTACACTCTACGCCGGACGCATTAGTTCAAAATGTTCAAATGTTTGTAGAGCTTATGGGACTTGACTACGGGGTCATCAGTCCCTAAACTTACAAACTACTTATGAACTAACTAAGACTAAGGACGGCACAAATATCCATGCCCGAGGGGGGATTCGAACCCCCGGCCGTAGTGGCCGTGCAGACCATGACTGGCGCGCCGCAGTCCCCTCGGCCACCGCGGCCGGCACGCGTTAGTTCCTTAGATAAGCTTGCTTCTCCCATGCGTGTAATATGAATCCACCATCTACGCCTGCTCGCTCAAACTGCATCATCTATGGTGTTCACTTCAGTTTTTCTTTTATTTCCTCATTACGGGCACCCAGATTCCATTTTCCTCTACTAGTATGTTAACAAGTTTCGCTTCTTTGGAAGAAAAGTGTTTCTAAAGAAGCGAAACTTGTTAACATCCAATATTAATTTAAATTTTAGGAAGTCCTTTCTGAAAGCATTTGTCTGAAATGTAGCATTTTATGTGAGTGAAACGTGGACGATAAGGAGTTCAGATAAAAAGATGATAGAAGCTTTCGAAATCGCGTCCTACAGACGAATGATGAAAATTAGATGGGTAGATCACGTAACTAAAGAGGAGGTGCTTAACCGAATCGGGGCGAAAAGGAGTTTCTGGCATATCCTGACTAAGAGAAGGGATAGATTGGTTGGACACATTCTGAGACATCAATGAATTGTCAACTTAGCATTAGAAGGAAGCGTGTGGGGTAAAAATTGTAGAGGGAGACCGAGGGACGAATATAGTAATCAGATTCAAAAGGATGTAGGTTGCCGAACGTATTCTCAGATGAGGAGACTTGCACAGGACAGGGTAGCATGTATAGCTGCATCAAACCAGTCTGCGGACTGAAGACCACAACAACAACAGTACCTACGATCATTCTTGGTGCTTCTATATCTGTAACCTCAACCTTATTGATAAGGTAAACTATATCCACAAAAAATGTTCAAATGTTTGTAAATCTTATGGGACTTAACTACGGGGTCATCGGTCCCTAAACTTACAAACTACTTATAAACTACTTACGAACTAGGACGGCACAAATATCCATGCCCGAGGGGGCATTCGAACCCCCGACCGCAGTGGCCGTGCAGGCAGTGACTGAAGCGCCTCAGTCCCCTCAGTCCCCTCGGCCGACACTATATCCACACAGATTTCACTCCGATACAACGAAATTGGCCGAGAGATTGGACGGTACAGTGATAATTGAGTTTTGGTACTTTATTCATTCACGCAGGAGAAAGTATATCGTAGCTGAGCCTCACTGCAATAGCTTCAGGAAACCCAAAATAGTATAACCGAACACTGCCTCAATCTAGTAGGGAGTCCTCGTTTTTTACGAACCGCGATAGAAATTTGGAAACACTGTAACGAAATAATATATATGCCGACGCTTGGTATCACGTGGCTACAGAGTGACACTGAACGCGTTACGAATCAGCATTCCGGTCGCCTCGGCCAGAACCAAGGGCACGGAACTTCCTAGTCGACGTCGTTCGCTTCTTGGCCCCGTCACCGATAGTTTCAAAGGGAGCAGTGTTTCCGCTCGCAGGTTAGCCACGTTTCGAGAGCGAGGTGGCGCATGCTGGTGGTGAAGGCGACGTGTGCAGCGCGTGGAATGCACGGCGGCCGTGAGCGGACAGCGTGTAGGCAGCGCCGGTCCTGCCAGCCGCGCTACCATCACCTCTCTGGACGCAACCCGGACTTCCCCCAAACGCTTCACATTACGTAATCACATCTTCCTGCTCGACTTTTCGAGGGCACATGGGATGAAATGAAATGATAGTATGGCATTTATGGCCGGGCTATGCCGGATTCTTCTACCGCCTTGTGCAGGTCTTTTTACTTGACACCACTTTGGCGACTTGCATGTCGATGATGATGAAAATGATGATGTGATTTTTGGCCCACTTTGGGTTACGGTAGTAACACTAAAAGTGGCCCTTTGCGATCGTCTTTTTACAGCTCAAAATTTAAATGAAAATAACGGCTTAACCGTTCATCTGACAAGAAAATTGAACAACCTAATTTGTAGAGGATAAAATTCTCTACAACTTTACTCTTTTATGTTTTTATCATATCTCGTATCGTTTCAGAGATATCTGCAAAAATATCGGCGACTTTGGGATGTCTGTCTGTCCGTCTGTCTGTCCATAACGTGTTCCCACTTTTTAAGCCGAATCGTCCAACCGATCGGCACAAAATTTTACAGACATAATTGTACGCCGACAGAGACCAGAACCTCACCTTTTCAAATTTTTCGGACAAAAAAATACGTTAGTTACACCCAAAAAAGCCGTTTGTAATATAATTGTAATTGCAAACGAACCGTTCATCTGACATGAAAATTGAATAACCTAATTTGTAGAGGGTAAAATTGCCTACAACTTCGCATTATATGTTTTTTTTCATATCTTGCATCGTTGCAGAGATATTTGCAAAAAATAACGGCGATTTAACGATGTCTGGCTGGCTGTAACGTGTTCCCACTTTTTAGGTCGAACCGTTCAACCGATCGGCACCAAATTTTACAGGCATTTTTGAAATATTTCGGACAAGAAATACGTTATTAATACCAAAAAAAGCCGTTTGTAATGTAATTTTAATTGCAAATAAACCGTTCATCTGACGCGAAAATTGAATAAACAAATTTCTAGAGGAGGAAATTCTCTACAACTTTATTCCCTTATGTTGTTTTCATATTTCGTATCGTCTGAGAGATATTTGCGCTGAAGGTCAGCGATGACGTTCGCGACACTATAGCAAGGAGGTTACATACATCGCAACGTGATGCCACCGACCAATCTTTGGTCTATGCGTGCTACAATGTCTTCAGCTCTTTCTCTGTAAGGATAAGCATACGAATAAGGAAATATAAGAATAAATAAATAAAGCAGTAAAAAGGTATTTCTATTAATACATCTCTTTTTAAAAAATCTATTTGACGTTTCGCGCATTATCTACCATAATCAACCAACACGCGAGCGGAGCCGCGGTTGTAAGCTAGTAGCTTATAAAGATGATACCGTGGCATTTACATGCGTTTGTCAGGCGACACCACTAGCTGTGCCATCCGTTGGTTCGAGTTGTAGGCTGTACTTGCCTTGACGTCTGTGATTCCGTATTTTATTTCACTACGTATCAAAATTACTTTGCAGGGTTCACATTTGCTACGCTATTTAAGATATTTTTTGATGATAATTTCTTTTAAAGTGTAGGACAGAAGAAACTAAAGCAATCGTCTCTGCCATTTAATGTGCAACACCGTGGTGCTTCATGATATCAGGAGAAAATCTAAGAAAAAATTTCTGTAAGTGAAAAAGTGAACATTTTACAATTTTAACGAAGTTTTTTCGATCTATGAAAACAAATTTTAGATAGCTCTCATTTCATACCACTGAAGATGTTTTATATTCAGTGAAATGAAACGCGTCTGGTGTAAAACGATCGCACTTATTTTCGTTGGGTAGGCGGACAAATAATACCCTTCATAATGTATACAGTTTATTTGGATAGAATACATGACGTAAGGTTTAACCATATAAATGAACGCAGTTTCAATGAGCAGTTAGGCAGCAGAACGGAAGGCAGTGCACAAGGCCAAATAATGGAAATGACAACGAAAATGTAATTAAATTTCTGTTTAGCCTTCTGTTTAATAAAATATAATTTTTGCATAAATACAAACAGCTGGCAGTAAAGGTATTGTGGTGATGTTTCTAAAGCCCCGTCAAAGCTTTAAATGAAGGGATTCAAATAAAACTTGCTGTTATACATTTGTTGTTATAATACCTTAACCAGCATTTTCTTAAAAACTACACGCAATGGACAAATTATATTTACCCTTGGCCTTACAAAAACTTAATTCTGAAATCTTTCTGCACAAAGTAGACTGGGCATAATACATAGCTTTTATTGAAAAGTCTGGGCCCTTCTTTCTCAAAATTTTCTCCAAGTCAGCTCTTCGCTTGCGAATAACCCACTGTCTGTATCTATAAAGAACTTATAAAAAAGGTAAATCAAAGCGATAAAGACACTGCTCTCAGTAGACCTAATAGTAGCCTCCTTAAACTGTCGTATTTATAATTTTCTATTTTTCGGGAACTTGTAGAAAGATTTCGTAATGTATCGCTGTTTGTAGTTAGCTATTACAGCCGTATGTAGCACATAGACTCCCTCTTCGAACCATTTGCTACTTCTATAAAGTTTGCCGACGGATGATGTAAGTGTTCTGAGTCTCACAATGTTAATCGGCCGCTCCCTCCGACTTTTAGTTTATAACTCAAGCCGCTAGGAGATGCTCGGGAGCGCTGTCGCGAAGAGTTTCTGCTATTTCTTTATAAGCTATTTGTTAGAAGATGTCATCAGTCCGTAGCACGTACTTCTTCAACAAGCACACGTAGAATTTCTGCCCGTATCGGTGTTCCACACACAAGAGTATGGCGGACATTACGTATGAACGGGTTCCATCCGTTCCTTTACAGCCCATTCAACATCTTCGAGCAGGAGATGAAGACAGACAGTTGGAATTTCGTCGTAGGACACTTGAAAATCGCCAAGTAATCCCAGTTTTACTCTTCACAGATGAACATACTTTCACTCTTGACAGCATCGATCTCTCTCGTAATTCACATCAGCAGTCCTAAGAAAATCCACACCCCAGTTTGGAGACATATTTTCAAGGACGTTCCTCTGTAAATGTATGGTGTGGTTCGAAAGACTATCAATTGATTCGGCTTGTAGTGTTACGATATCGTCTCAACAGGACCCTGTTATCTACACTTCTGGCACTACTGGAAGAGCTCCCTTTGGCTACAAGTATGCGTATCTTCTTGCAGCATGACGGGGCTCTTGAACATTCTATTCGTCAGGATGATGGATCATTACATGTGAGCACGTTTCTTTCCCACCAAGGTCCCTGGTCGTTACCCCTTTGGACTTTTGCCTGTGGGTATGATTGAAACGCGAAGTCTACGCCGGCCGCGGTGGCCGAGGACACTGCGGCGCGCCTGTCACGGTCTGCACGGCCACTACGGTCGGGGGTTCGAATCCCCCCTCGGGAATGTATATTTGTGCCGTCCTTAGTGTTAGCTACTTCATAAGTAGTTTGTAAGTTTAGGGACTTATGACCCCGTACTTAAGACCCATAAGCTATACAAACATTCGAACATTTTGCGAAGTCTACACAGAAAACTAAACACAAGAGCCGATTTGATCGTTCGGATTACGAATGGTGCAGCCCTCGTAAAAGAACGCAAAGACGGTCTCAGATAAGCTACACGCGGTGTTATGAAGAAAATCAAAAGTGCATTGAAGTAGGTGCTTTAAGTTTGTTAGGATTACATACTACCAACTGTACCTCTGTTTTCAATAAAAATTGGACACATATTACATGACATTTTTCTTGCAATTACTCTGTACTACCATCTCCTAAGATATTTAATATTCCTCCAAGAACTCTGAGTATGATTAACGAATAACAGCTTATATCGGAAATATCATTCATAGTAGTCACAAAAGTTTGCTGGATCAAGGCAGAGAATGTGGAGGGGCGATCTGTTGGAGGTAGATTGGTGTTTCTCCGCCGGCGGGACCAAAAGAGAAAGCGTTCAGCAAACCGAGAGCGCTGCGCCAGACGGCGAACCGGGGCCATCCTGTACTAACTTTTTGCTCGTCGTCGCATCTTTCCTGTTCCTCTTTTTTTCTTTCCTTTTTTTCTTCAGTTACGCAGCCATTCGGGCAGCACAACTTGTTGTTTGAAGACGACTAGTTCAGTGAGAAAGCCTGTCGCGGAATTCACGTTTATCACTATTTCTTCTGTTCTCTAACACGTTGTAACGGTACATTAAAAACCCACACCCATGTCCGAGGCTGGACTCGAACCTGCGACCTCCGCTTTACGAGAGTGCACCGCTATTCACAGACCACGAAGGCCGGCTCGTCGCCTTTCGAAATGTCATCTACCGATCAGGCGTTGCAAAGATCTGATTCTGTTCATTGCTGTGGAATCGCCGTCTGAGATTCTGCAGATGATGAAGGAAGCCTACGAAGAAATCGTAAGTACTGAAATGATAGAACCAGTTTTAGAAAGTCTTACAAGCACTAAACACGGCTATTAGTGGTGCAACACGCCAACTGTCGACACCGAAGAAAAGTTTTACAAATAATCCTGACACATTTATGTCCTTTTCCGCTGATACGGCTGAAACAATATTTAGTCTGCTTTGAAAAACTGCTGAGGGCAATTGCAAGTAAAAGCTTCCAGAAGCATGAATGCGTAGAGTGCAGTAGAGTTAGCGTCCAGCCTGGAAAATAAGTGGACTTCATTTCCTTCCGGTGCAACCGACGTAATTACGGGCAAAATTTTAAACCACTGTGAATTTTAAACCACTGTTGGAGAAGTATGTGCCAACGGACTACATTAAGGATGGAAAAGATCCACCGTTTTTTAATAATATTATTCGAAAAATGCTGAGAAATCAAGGCAGTTCCGTTCTCGGTTAAAATAAGAGGAAGCAAATGAAGACAGGCCAAACTTAGTAGAGATCCATGAGTCTATGAAAAGATAGATTAGTGAAACTAACAATACTATCACCGTCATATCTCGGCAAAAGAACTTGCAGGAAGCCCAATGTAACACCCTATGTAAAATCGATAATTGTATAATGTAATATCTTGTAAAGACACCTTTTATTAACCTGACACATTCCACATCATTACAAAATGTCGTATTTATGATATATGGAACAAATATAATATAATCTTATGTTTAGTCTCCTCAAAACAACAGCAACAACAGCAGTTTCGCAGAACACAGTGACATGCAACTTATGCTATTCCATAGCCTGCGAGGTCACCTCACCTGATATTCTTGATTATTTCCTATGGGGGTCTCCAAAGTCCCTTTTGTATGAGACTCCAGTGAATCAAGAGATGGAATTAGTTTCCATAATTGTAGCTGCTTGTGATGTAATTCCAAATACACCAGGGATTTTGTCAGGGTGCTTCAGAATCATGTTCGCCGATGTCAAACTTGCACTGAGATTGAAGGTCGTCATTTTCAGCACTTTTTGTAAGATACATTACAAATGGTACGTTAATTGTGTCAACGATGGTATTTGCAGTTAACTGTAACTAATGTAAATAAAAAAGTAGGGAGTAATGTCATTGTATTCCTATTGTTTCCTTAACCTGGATTCTCCGGCCCCAGGTTCCCTACCTTGAATTATTCTTACGGAAACACCCTGTATAAAATATGGCTCCCTGCATCTGAAACCTTTCTCAGATCATCATCAACAAATGTACTCCAGGACAGACAATTATCATACTGCACCAGACTTATTTGTGCACCACTTTTTAATAAGTAAGTCAATTGTTAAATATTTTTAATTATATTAACCTGTTTTTAAAAGTATTCCATATTGCTACAAACTGTGTTTTCATCTTAACAAGCCCAGGCCTTTAAACATGTGTAAAAATCATAGAGGCACCTGATGACAAGCCCTCAGGGCTCAAAATGCATTGTGTACAATAAAACACAATTTTGTAACTGAAGGCGAGTTCATTCTATATTCCAAAATCCTCCACGGCGTGTTCGATTACTGCTGTTGTAGAACAGGTAAAAGTCAGCATTTATATTATGCTCTCATTCCACTTAAATAAACATAGAACTGTACTTCTTTGGAGTTTATGTTTCAGTTTAGTTCGTCATTAGTATCCTATAAAGTTTCTACCTGACAACTTGGTTGTAATATGAAAGTTCTATCAAGTCAAGATATTTGGATACCACTGAGTCTAATGGTTTATTGCTGATGCCACACTGGAACTTTCAGAGTCATGGTCCACTACACTGTTTTTCCCCCACATAGTTCGGGCTCCTGCCGACAGTCCCTGAACCCAGCACCAATATTGTTCTGGAACGCACCTCTAACGTTACACGAGACGGTATATCAGTACTAAAGACAAGGCAATCAGGTAAGGAGCATAACCGATGTCTACACAAAAATTCGTGTTTAGAGTTCATAGAAACAACCTAGATATTACATTTGTTTCTGATTATTACTCTTGGTCCAGAATACACAATGAGTGGTGCAATGAATGATTTCCATCTGTAGTACTTTTATGTCGATAAGCCCCTAAGCTCCAAACCGAAAGGGGAACTGAAGTTGAATGGGGAAGGGATTCAAATTCAGTGTGAATGAGGTTCAAATTTTCTTTCAGCAACCTTGATTTAAATTTTCAGTGATTTTTGTATTGCAGATGGTTCACTTAAAATAGACACATTCATCATTTGCCAGCAGAGTTTTTTAAATTGAGTTTTTACGGGTGTGAAGTATCGCACAAGAAAAGTAAAACGCGTGGATGACTACAATTATCTCATCTTAAAATCGTAGGAATCGGGACCAAAAGACCTTCTTTATGTCCCACCCAGAGTTACTTCTATTCTAGAGTGTTGTACAAACACCTATGATAGAAATACTAGGAAGTAAAATACCGAAGCACTAGGAGCTTCGTATAGCCTGCAAAGGAACGGTCGGAGGAGATCCTTGATCTCTGATGATCCGCGTTGTTTGCTACAGAATCTAGGTCGCAGAGGCTCGTAGATAGTGTAATCGCCCAGAACTATCCTGTTGTGGTCGTACTACAATAACAATATCGTGTTGCTTGGATGATCATTCGTATCAGATTAGCCTTGATCTGGGGTGATTCAAAATGTTCAAATGTTTGTAAATCTATCGGACCAAACTGCGTGGTCATCAGTCCTTAGCTTACAAACTACTTAAACTAAGGTAAACTAATCTAAGGACAACACACACATCCATGCCCCAGGGAGGACTCGAACCTCTGACGGAGAGCAACCGCGCGCTCCGCAGCGATGTGTCTTAGGCAACTCGGCTACTCCACCGCGGCGACCTGGGGTGATTTTACAATGCCACCGCTTTCTGCCTTATATAGTATATTGACACTGGATTGCCCATCAACTTTTGTGTACGTGATCCATTTTGATAGTGAACTGAAACCCGTAGTTACATGCCGACGTTTACTCTTCATTTGATAGAAAGGGGGTAATTTTTAGGTCATGATCGTCTACTGTTGATAATACAACACAGCTACTTGGCTGTGATCTTTTGTATTTCCTTTGCGACATACGCTTGGTATCATTTATGTGACCTGCTCGTTGCTTCCCTTGCTTTTACCTCTCTATATGATTAGAGAGTGAGCAGCTACGTATACTAGGGGTAGTTGGAAAATAAGTTTCACCTGTCGACTGTGGGCAGAGTTGTGTATAAAAGGTAAAAGTAGAATGAGACATTAAAGATAAGATATATCTTTATTTTTCTACATAATTTCCAAGTTCATTGAGACATTTGTCAAACCGCTTTATAAGCTTCAAAAAGCCGTCCAGGAATAAATCAGGGCGTTGCATACAGAAGGAGCGGTGAACGGCTATGGGCGACAGACGACACAGCAAGTGAACGCGCACGTGCAAGACACAGATACACCAGTGGGCAGAGGTCGGCCGCGATCAAGCAGATGGCGCTGTTGCAGAGCCAGTACAAAGCGGAGACCAGCCTCTCAGTCTATGGAGAGAAGGTGCGTTTTGGAGTCGTGGTCAACGGCGGAAGTGAGACCTGTTATCAGCTATGAATGGGCACAAGGAATATCAGGTGTACACATTTATAACTGCCTTTTCTAGGTGTATGGGCCAGGTGTGATGTCGAGGCAAATGGTGCGGAGATGGTGTCGTAAATTCAGTGATGGTCGTCAGAAGGTGCAGGACATACCCAGACCTGGACGGACGCGCACGGCCACTACAGATGCAAATGTCAGGAAGGTGGGTGGCAAGATTAAAGCGAACTGGCGTATCACCATCGATGGAGTAGCGGAAGAAATTGTAATTGGACATGAGCGAGCTCACAATATCATCCACGACATTCTTCGATACAATAAGGTGTCAACACGACACGTGGAACAACTCATGGCTTTCAGCCTGGAACAGCTCGTGTGTTACCATGAATATGGCAATGACTTTCTTTTTTGGATTGTGACGGGGGATGAAACGTATGTCCATCATTACACGCCCGAATCGAAGGCCGCATCCATGTAGTGGAAACATCCGGCATCACCAGTCAGAAAGAAGTTCAAAAGTACTCCGTAAAGTGCTACTCACCGTTTTCTGGGACGCCCAAGGAGTTTTGTTGTTGGCAGTTTTGGAGGATGGAACCATCAATGCTGCGCGGTACTACGTCACTCTGTCGAAACTGAAAGGGGGCATTTGGAAAAAGCGACCTGAACTCCTCAGATCTGGCGTTTCGCCGTTGGATGACAATCGGACACCACACTCGGCGCCGGCAGTGCAAAACCATATTGCAACTCTTGGTTGGGAGCGCCTACACCACCCGCCATACAGTCCTGATCTCGCACCAAGTGACTTCCTCTGTTTTCAGCTTTGAAGAAGACACGGCGGAAGGCGCTTTGGAAGCAATGCTGACGTCAAACAAGCCGTTCAACGCTTCTCCCATATGCAACGCCCTGATTTTTTTCTGGAAGGCTTTTTGAAACTTATACAGCGGTATGACAAATGTCTCAATGTACTTTGAAATTATGTAGAAAAATAAAGATATGTCTTATCTTTAATATCTTTTCTATTTTTTTTTTCCTTTCATACACAACGCAGACCACAATTGACAGGGGAAACGTATTTTCAAAATGTTCAAATGTTTGTTAAGCTTATGGGAGTTAACTGCGTGGTCATCAGTCCCTAAACTTCCAAACTACTTATAATCTACCTTATACTAAAGACACCACAAACATCCATGCCCAAGGGGGGATTCGAACCCAGACGGGGGAACGGCCTCGCGCATCGGAGACTTATTTTCCAACTGCCCCTCGTATAATTCTAATAAAATAGTAATTTAACTCAGGAATGCTGAATTCGGTAGTGAATTTCACGATCGACATTTAATATTACTTTACAACTAAATTATAATGAAAGAAATCAGAAAATAACAGCAACCAGTCACCTTTTGTATGTATTTATTTCCACAACCGGTTTCGAACTGCCTGGCAGTTCATCATCAGGCGGTGTACATGGTTTAGAAGTTGCTTATAACATTGTGGAATACGTTTGGCTGTGGTGAGATAGAAAATTATTATGTGTGAGCTTTGTCATTGGCACTAAATTTCAATATTTGCAAGTTTAAATTGTAGTCTAAATAGCTACTTACAGTTGGTTCACATTTCTGATTGATGGTCTGTGATTTTTCAAGCATTTTAGTGCTCAATGGATGCACACACAACACTCGCTTTCCACATGTTTTACAAATGTAAACAATTCAGAGATATGTACAGCTAATTGTCAAAGATGACAGTTGATGCATAGATATTATTTTAAACTAATTTACCAGTTACAGTTTCAATGGTTTAAGTGTTCATACATTTCTATTTACAATATTTTCTTACAGTGGTGGCTTCTTAATTTCTTATTACTGTAATGGGAGCACTATTGTTACATGTGAAGAAAAATTCATAGATTGGATTTATAAGATTAAACATCTGTGGTTGGAGTAGTATTTGGGAATGGCAAAGAGGGGGGGGGGGGTAGGTGTTATGTGATCTAAGTATGTGTATGTATGTTTGGTTTCCTCAGGCTTAAAGTGTCTTTAAAATTTTTTGTAGAAAGAGTTGTTTGCCAGTTCTGTTTGTTCATTTAAAATGGTGTGTGGTGCTTTATTGTTATGGATGAAAATTTCTAACTGTTCTAAAAGGTCCATCTTTATTCCTTTGTCTGCAGTGTGTAGTATTTGGAGATTGGTTTTATGTTTGTTATGGAATGGCTGTTTTCAGCCAGATGGGCTGCAAAGCTTGACTTGTTTAAATTTTTTAAATGGGGTGCATCAATATGTTCTTTGTATCGTCTTTCAAAATTCCTTCCTGTTTGTCCTATATAGTAGCATGAGCAGCTATCACACTTTAATTTGTATATGCCAGATTTTTGAAAAGGTGTGTTGGTTGATTTAGTGTTGTGAACTATTTTGTTTTGTATTTTATTGTTTGTGTGAAAACATATTTTGACATTGTGTGGTTTAAAGAGTTTTGCAAGTTGATATGATATGTTTCCGACAAAGGGCATTGAGATATATTTGGATTGTTCTGCTTCTGATGGTTGGTTTATAGGCTCTGTATGGTTGGTTTGTAATTTTTTATCTAATTTGTCAATTATGGTTGGGTCATAATCATTGTTGCAGGCTATGGTTTTTAGAATGTTAATTTCTTTTGTTTTTCCAGCAGGTTCAGCATGAATTTTATTTATACGGTTCAATGCTGATTTAAAAAATGCAACTTTGTGTTGTTGTGGATGGCAAGAGGAGTTATTTATAATTACATCTGAAATTGTTGGTTTTCTGTAAATTTGGAATTTGTGTTATTGTGATGTGTTATGTTAAGGTCAAGAAAATTAATACCTTGTTGTGTTTGGTGTTCAACTGTGAATTTTATTTTGGGGTGTACTTCATTTAGTTTCTTAGCTAGGTTTTCTATCTCAGTTTTTGTGCCATTGTACAATATCAGGGTGTCATCAACATAGCGTTTATAATAGATAATTTTATCTTTTTCTGTTTGATTGGCTTTGAAAAATTCTGTTTCTAGATTATTGATATAAATGTCTGCCAACAGGCCAGCTAAACTGCTGCCCATTACTAACCCATCTTTTTGAATATAAATTTTGCCATTGAAGGAAAAGTAATTGTGGGATAGCACCATTTCAAGCAGGTCCATTAATTCATAGATTTCTGTGTTGCTTAGCTTTTTGTGATGAAGTAGATTATCTTTAATTATCTTAAGTGTTTCAGTTATTGGTATGTTAGTATAGAGGTTTACTATGTCAAAGGATGTAAAATTAGCTGATTTGGGTATGTTGATGTCTTTGATGCTGTCAATTAATTCATAGCTGTTCTTAAAGGAGTAGTTGGTTGTAAATGTGTAGGCTTTGCTGAGGATTTCCTAAAGTTTTTAAGTTATTTTGTATCCACTGGACATAGTAAACCTCTATACTAACATACAAATAACTGAAACACTTAAGATACTACTTCATCACAAAAAGCCTCATTAGACCGCTCGGCTACTCCACCGCAGCGGTGAGAATTCAAACGAAACGCAAATATTACGGAGACAACAGTGCCCTTAAACCAAACAACTCAGAAAATAAATCTGAAGGACCTCACAAAACTGGATTAACTGTATATCGATATGAACTGTAGCGAGACACGGAGCATGAAACAGTTGGAGCTGCTTTCAGTGTTCCACGTTTGTATAGACTGGAGTCATCAGGGAGGAGCACGAATGTGTACACAGAGCAGGGTAGGCAGAGGGGTGGCGCAGATCACGCCCCGGCACGCAATGCGCCGGCGTAAGAAGAGGTGCGCGCTCGCTTTGTTCAGCCTGCCATGCACACTGTATCATCCGACTGGCTGCCTTCTCAACATGTTTACGTGACCTCGCGCATTCACTTGTGCCGCCACAGCCGGACCGGTTAGATGGAATGGTCAAAGTGTCTAACACTTCTCCGCGAAGGTCACCTGCTGATCACTCTTTATTTCCTTTTTTTTTTCACCTGATCCTCACAAAATAGTCAAATATTCCATTAGGACTTCTGAATATGGTGAGGCACGTGGTACAAAATTCTCAGACTCGTACAGAAACAAAGACATATCGGCTTAAAGTGCGTCGTTGATTATTTCCAAATGCAGTTGTTCCATCTACAGTAAAACTTCCCTTAACGGACACTTCCCAATAGCGGACTCCTCTCAATAGCGGACATTTTAAATTTCCCCTGCAAAACAACATTAGTCGTTATGCTAAAATTATTCCGAATACCGGACATTCTCAATAACAGACAAGGACACCGTAATATGTCCCCCAACAACAATCAAAACTTCCAAATAACGGTTAGCGTGGAAGAATCAGTGCACTCTTGCGTGTCAAAAGTCCGAGTGTCGTCAATTCTAACGTGTGTTGATTGAAGATTTAGTGTGTTTCTTGCTCGTATTCCGTGATTTCGTGGCATTGCCATCTGTTGGAACTTCTTGGAAGTACAGTACGTACAGTATTGGTTCATGCAGTGCACAAACAGACAATGAGAGTGCGGCGCCAAACACTTTCCGCCTGTTGTCGGTACATCAGACGAAGCCAAGCGTTCAATAGTTAACGCACTGTTGTGTTGCAGCATGGGCTTGGGTAGGACAGGGGAGAGGCGATAGGTGTATCGAATGTTTTCATTCGATGGCTGCCACAGCCTGATTTAAAAGTTAAAAACTTTGTCGAATGCGTCTTGAGTGTTTTCTTGTCGTTCGTCTGTGTGTTTTCGATTTGAAGTTTCGTGCTCGCGCTACATGCTTTAAAATGCCCAGAGATAAAAGTGGCCAAATACCAAAAAGGAATTATTCGAGTGCTGGTAAAAAAAAAAAAAAAAAAAAAAAAAAAAAAAAAAAAAAAAAAAACCCTCCCTGACTACGGGCGCGAAATGAAAAAAAAACTGTGATGTTGTAACAAAAGCTTCGCACTTTGCAGAAAATTGATGCTGGTGAGCCACCCGCGAAAGTTGCTGCGGATTTGAACGTCGGTATGAGTGCGATTACTGATTGAAAAACAAACTGATCAGAAATTTAAACATATTGTTCAACTCAAGCGTCAAGCAGCGCAATGAAATATCGAAAAAGAATGAGAAAAGGTTCACATCTTCAGTCAGAAGAGGCTTTATTTTTGTGAAATGAACATATAAGAGCCAAATGTGTGCTAGTTAAGGTCCTCTACTTCCTCAAAAGCTGTGATTTTTATGAGCTTATTGAAGGACAGGAGTAAGAATTCCACGGACATTATGGTTGACTGGATCGGTTCAAGAAGCGGCGTGGCGTTCGCACGTTTTACGATCATACTTAGCAGTACTGACGCAATTCGGTGTGTTTCACGCATGAAAACAGGAGACTTTGGTTTTATCCGAGATTTTCGTTATCCGAACCGGCCGCCATACCGATTATTTCGGATAAACGGTAGTTTACTATTTTGTATTTTATCTTTTTCTTAACAGCGGACACTTCTTATAAGCGGACAGTTTTATTTTCCCCATTGGTGTCCGTTATTCAGAAGTATTACTGTAGCTAGGAAAACAGAAATGGAGACCAACACAGATAGAAACTGTGTCTATGATTGATTTCAGAATAATGACTGAATAATGCCTATGTGTGCCATTATAAAGTACTAGCTGAAAACCCGGCGCTGCCCGGGTATTTATTTATTTATTCCTGCCATTTTCAGGTATATAATCATTTGTATAAGGGCTGTATGTCTGTAAAATCTCTTGGGAATATAATTAGTAGTAAAGAAGTAATAGATTAAAACTTGGTGCGTGATGGGGTCGTTTTCCATGAACTTTACTGTTTATGTGCTCATATCTCATGAACTACATGTCATACTGTGATACAGATTAGAAGGTACACTCAACAATATGCTTGCATACTGTCTGTAAATTTTTCTGCGGCTCCGATTTCTAGTGTAGAAATAATAAATTGTAACGTCATACCGAAAGCCGTAGTCTTAGCTCATGAACAGCGGAACGTTATTGTTTATATGCTCATATCATGAACTACGTGTCGTACTGTGATACAATTTAGAAGTTACATACAACTATATGTGTGTATACTGTCTGTAAAATTTCATGCGGCTACAATTTGTAGTGTACCAATTATAAATTGTAACGTCATACCGAAAGCGTAGTTTTAGTCCGTGAACAGCGGAAAAGTAGTAAGCGAGAAACTTTTTTCCTTTCATCATTTTGGTACGAGAAAAAGTTTAATAAAGGTTTGAAATTATGTTTAAAGTTTGTTGCAAGTCGCTAAGTACTGTCATTCTCATACAGTGTATTTCGAAAGTCTCGCCGCATTATGTGGCATTTTTTGCGATTTCTATTGGTTATGACGTAATATCTTTTGAATCATGTGTCGTATGTGATTCTTAACCATGCGGCAATTGTTACCTCACGGTAAGGAATGTGTGTACCAAATTTGGTTGCAATCGGTCCAATGGTTTAGGAGAAAATGAGCAGCATGGTCGCAAAATGCAGCAGTTTTTCGCGCATATCATTGTTTATGACGTCATATCTCGTGAACTATATATCATATGTGATTCTTACACTTACGGCGACCGTCCTCATGGATTGAAGCTTACGTCTACAAAATTTTATAAAGATTGGAACAAAACTGTAGATTTGTATGCAACACGTACAAACATACGGACACACTACTTTATATATTAGAAGACAGAAGACGAAGACTAGATAGATTGCTCCAGCACTTGGGATGCTTCTCCAATAGCCCTGGGGGTATATTTCGATGGACTTCAGAATGAGTTGCTAGCACCGTAATACCCGGATGTAGCTCGTAGTAAACTTATGGAACTTCGCAAGACAGGTCTCGTTGTTAAGTGAAATCTTATAGATAAATTTAGAGCACAATAATTCTACTGTCTGCATCAGGTGGTAGTAATTTTGAAGATACGGAAAAAATTATTTGAACGCGTAGCAAGGTACACTGGCAGTTTTACCACCCTCCACACAAAAATGAAACAGGGATCACTAATGTGGGTTGTGGATCCGCCTTGATGAAAAACACTTATTATTTTCATACCGAAACTAGTTTCGGCGGAAATCCCATCTTCAAGGCAGATCCACAACCCACATTTGTAACGCAAACACGAACGAACAGAAAAGATTTAGATCACAATGATTGAATCACTATTGTTGGCATCAAGTACGAGGTGCATCTAAAAAGTAGGTTCCCATATTTTTTAAAGCAAAGACAGCACAATTACATGATACACTTTATTGGGAGCGAGTACAGCAATGTTTGAGCAATTTTTCGGCATAGCACTCTGGACGTTATGGTCTTCAAACGGAAACTTCTTGATCAACCACTACACCTACCACGAATGAAAACGCAGAATCCTCTTCATTTCTTAAAAAGATCGTAAAATTTTATACTGTCTTGTCAAATGACATGAAGGTCACACTAATGCTGGTTCCTTCTTTTTTTAGGAGAGAGCGTGGCGGATACGAGCACATCTTCGCCTGACATGGTTGGCCCTGTTTCTCCGTGCGCGAAGGGCACTGGCGAAATGGCCAGGCAGTCACCCAGTCCTGCGATGAGAGACAGGTAAGCCACTCCGTTCCTCTGGCATACACACTGTCATCTGGTAATGCCTTTACTGACAGTATTATGTTCCATCTGTGTGTATGTGTGTGGGGGGGGGGGGAGAGTCTAATACTCAAAACTACACTCATTATGGGCAAAAAGAATTGTGGCTGGTAGTTGCAAGCGCATCTGAAACTTTAACAACACGTTGCGGAGGAACATGGAATGAGTGTCGTGACAGCGACAACCATTAAATTGATCTGAATCCCATCCCTCCTCGTTTCGCTAACCCATGGCTCCTCATTGACGTTAGAAAAGTGGCATCGCAGGGGAGGGGACATCATGAGGAAGAAATAAGGCCGTGGCCTTTTTCAAGTGACCATCTCATTATCCACATTAGGTGGCTTAGGTAAACCACAAAAAACCCAAATCAGGATGGCCAGATGGATGTTTAAATACCACTCCATCCGAATACAACCACTGCACCAGATTTTCTGTTTGCCTTCATTGTCAGCAACTGTTGCCATTTTCTAGTGGTATTAACTCAGGTAAATGACACCGTTAAAAGTAAAGGTAGCATCTTACTGGAATTGTTTTCTCTTGTGTAAAGTACGCGTTACAACTGTGAATTGAGGAATGATGAAAAATCTCCTTGAAATGTTTGTTGGGATATCGCACGCACGGAGGCGCGTATCTGAGGATATGCCCGACCGGACCGATTGCACAACTGCATCCGACTGTCGCACTGCAAGACGCAAGGGGACCATCCAGTAACTAAACTGTTTCTTCAAGACTTCACGTATAAAGACGGTTAAAGCGAGCATAGCTCGAGTAAACTGATTTTGATACTAGTAATTTCGTATTTTGATACTAGTAATTTCGTATAGTTCAATGAGCGGCTGTGAGTTTCTCAATCGAACGCCAACTAGGCGACTTACGTGTCCTCAATCTACCCTAGTAATCCAACCGAGAAAATGGAAGCTACAGTTTAACAAGGAATTCGAACAACACGTCGTTTTTGTTGACTCTTCACGTCGTTGAGAAATGAAGGCTTAATTAAAGGCACACTGAAGATTTTCGTGGTTCCATACGGCTCTTTATTACTAAGACATTACGTTCGATATTTTTAATAATGATATAACGCCTCTGTGATTTCTTTGGAAACTCGTTGCACCTGGCACCATAAAACTACGTTTCTGAGAATCTACAGGACTGTAAATATGCCACCGCAAAAGAACTAAATCGATGCCAAAATGATTAATAAAGCTATTCGAAGAAATATTACAACCGCAATGCCGTAAGAAAACATATTTCGCGGAACTAACTCGAAGCGAAACAGAAGTATCTAAATGCAACATTGTATCTAGCAAGGCGGTGTCTACCTTAATGATAAAAAGAACCGAGACAATGCTGCAGCCGTGCTACAACTACGGCTCATTTCTGGGTTCTTGCAGTTACTTCAATGGACAACACTGCTACTCGAGTAGCCTTAATTTATTGCAGCAGATATCACCCATCAGACTGAGTGCCATAAATATTGGGTCTAATGACGTCACTGTCGACTAGGAATCGAACTTTCTACTACTTTTGATACAAACCTTCGAAGAATGAGCCTGAGCTTGGAACCAATGACCAGTGTAGTTTGGTCCCTTGAATCCCAAACCAATCAATCTGAGCCTGAGCTAGCTGGTGCAGTGGTCAACACATTAGTGACACAGTGGGCTCTTATTCAGGCGTACGACGGTTCAAATCCCCGACTGGCCATTCGGAATTAGGTTTTCCGTGATTTCCCTAAATCGCTCCACGCAGACTCCGGGTTGATTCCTTTGAAAAGCCACCACCAACTGTGCTCAGTATATAATGACCCCTTTGTAGACAGGACGTTGAATTAATTTTCCTTCCTTCCTTTTTCGAAGAAAGAAAGCTGCAGAGTTCGCCATTTACGTTAATGTTTTACTCAACTTAGTGACAGTATTAACCATATAAAAAGATTAAATGAATAGCCAAGAGATGCTATTTCATAAAATTCTTTCTTCATTCAAGCCACAATTGTACAATCCTCGTTTCCACGGTAACACAAATCCCAAATGTTACCCTTAGCTATGGTTATGGAACGTATAATTACCGTATTTCCCTTAAGCATGACTACACAATGTAGAAAAAACACATACGGTGTGTAACACTGGAAGCAGAATGACTGAATTATTTTGAAGTATTCCCAACTCATTAAAAAACGTGTAAGTTATAGATGTAAGCTATCTTTTGTCTTGTGCAAAGTGCATGTTTTCAAGAAATATCGAGCAACAAAATTACTACAGGGTACAAATTTATGGGGCTATTTATTTCCATTAGTCGTATATTACTGAAAAAATAATAGTATTTAGAGTCTGATAAATGTTGATCTGAGTGTGGGAATTCCATTCACAATAGTTGCAATACGGAAATCGCAGCTACGGAGAGCTACTTAACAAAAACATACACTGATTCAGTAACTCAAAATTTCACAATGCCCTAAGTACTATTTATAGTTACTTACAAGAAAGACAAAAAGGAAGGGGGGAAGAACAAAGAGGAATTAAGGCCGTCGCCAGTCTGCCGTTGCGAGAAGTTTGTTGTGATTCAGAGTACAAAGACTGGTTTGATGCAGCTCTCCACGCTATTCTATTCTGTGTAAGCTTCTTCATCTATGCATAACTACTGCAGCCTAAATCCATTTAAAACTGCCTACAGTAGTGAAGCGACGGTCTCTCTGGATCCCACGCTTCCTTCCATTAATAGACTCACGATTCCCGATGTCTCCGAGTGTCCTGCATCAACAGACACCTTCTTTTACAATGTCATAAATTATACCTCTCCTCCTCCCCCTCCAATTCGATTCAGTACTTCCTGCTTAGCACACTCCGTTGCAGAGTGAAAATATGTTATTCATTAGTTACTCAATTAACTCATCTATTCTTGCGCGTTCTTCTGTAGCGACATATTTCTTTTCCACAAACTTAACGTTCCCTTTCAGATGTTCTATGAGGCTCGGTTTAAACAGATTGTTTAATTTACCAATGGCAGGCTACATTTTCCAGGCTTTAAATTCCAACTTCTCAATTTGCAGTTTTACATCTTCCTCATAATCCTGGTCACTATAAACTTGGACAGCACCAGAGCAACAGAAAACGTTTGTTAATAACATGCACTGTGTCATGTACACTACGGTGCGTAAATATTGCTGTCTGAAAGTGTCCGAAATTGTTCAAATGTTTGAACTCAGATGTTCAAATGTTTGTATAGTCTATGGGACTTAACTACGGGGTCATCAGTCCCTAAACTTACAAACTACTTATGAACTACTTACGAACTAGGACGGCACAAATATCCATGCCCGAGGGGGGATTCGAACCCCCGACCGTAGTGGCCGTGCAGACCGTGACTGAAGCGCCTCAGTCCCCTCGGCCACCGCGGCCGGCAATGTTTGAACTCCTGCGGTTATTAGTCCCTATGTTTACAATCTACTTAAAATAACTTATTCTAAGGACAAAACACACACACACCCATGTCCGAGGGAGGACTCGAAATTCCGACGGCGAGCAGCCGCGCGCACCGCAACAAGGCGCCATACAGCGCTCGACCACTCCACCGTGACTGTTCGAAATTGTCCATGGCTTATGTTAATAGACATTCACAACAGGAACAAACATGATGTAAACATTACACTATGTATTCTTCCGCGTCTCCTGAAATCTCATCGGTTTTCGTTTCTCGTAGAGCGGAAACCAAGCTGTCTCGAGTACAGCGAAGTATAATAACAAGGATACGTTTTATGTTGTGCGCTACACGCACATGGACTGAAAGACGATACGGGACACCAGTTTTAACCAGCGCATTTAACTCGTATAGCATTAGCAAACAAGGTGGCCCACTTACACTGTAGTAAAGTGAACAACTGCAGTTAAAACAGACATGGACGATCAGAGGAATAATATAGCTCTGAATGTCACTTGGTTTTTAGACAAAATGAAATAATGTACGGCAAAACTCTCGCAACAAGCTTCTTTAGGAAACAGACACAAAATATAATATGCCCTCGAACGTAGCTAACAAATTATTGCAATTATAAACAAGGGTGATGAAAACTCTTAACTGAAATACAGGATAATTCTCTATAAGTGAGGTATAAACGTATTGTAGGGATTTGACCATATAGTTAACTACTGAAGTCATTGAAAATATTACTCAGTACTCACCTCTGGGCCGGCCGCGGTGGCCGAGGGGACTAAGGCGCTCCAGTCACAGTCTGCCCGGCCACTACGGTCGGGGGTTCGAATCCTCCCTCGGGCATGGATATTTGTGCCGTCCTAGTTCGTAAGTAGTTCATAAGTAGTTTGTAAGTTTAGGGACTGATGACCCCGTAGTTAAGTCCCATAGACTATACAAACATTTGAACTCACCTCTGGTAAACTCTTCAACGCCTTGTAATCTGCCACATTGGTAACGAGGTGATGAACAATGGAATCCATGAAGCCACTTTTCAACGATGTGCCACGTGCATGGTTCACTATGGAGCAGGAAGCAGCTTTGGCCATTTTAACAACAGTATTGAAAGGGCGACAATCGCAACACAACCGACCTTTGTACAGGCTGTGACTACACTCGATGTTTGAAATATGAATTTCATAGCCGAAGAAAAAGTTAAGACAAACCATCATGGGTCTCAATTCATTAGAATATCTCGAAGTTTGGTTTACAGTAACATAGACATAAGATAAGCAACACGTAAGTGGCACCTAGTTACAAGAGCAGAACACCACCAGACTACGTGTGCTACGGCTGCTGACCGACCACCGCTTGTGTTTGTTTACATCAGGTTCATATTTACGCATGTGATTCGGCGGCAGTGATAGTTTCATACTATGAATCCAAAGGACGCGAGTTCGATCTCTCCTCACTCCTTTTCCTTCTGGCACTATTGATGATGTGAAAAATGCCGAGCTGCACCGTGGTTCGGCATCCACGTTAAACGGTAGATATGTTGCCTTCCTCCAACTTTTGTACTGACTTACTTAGCCAGTTATAGGGTATAACTGACTGAGTGTGTCAGTTCAATGGCAACGGCATACCACCTCCAAACAGAACCATGCCTATACTCCGATTAAAATTAGTTTGTGATTTACAGATGGTAACAGTGGGGGGGGGGGGGGGGCATAGTTGCCGGCACCTACCCAGCATTCCACCTGGAACAAGTCGGTTGCTTACCAACTGTTACCAACGTCTCTGTTGGTAGTAGGCAGGACGGAGTGGTGAGGGCCGCTGCGTCTTATAATGGTGCATATATCAATATGTGTTGGACTTCCCGACATCCCCTCCCACCGAACGAGGTGGCGGAGTGGTAAGACACTGGACTCGCATTTGGGAGAATGGTGGTTCAAATCCACCTCTGGCAATCCAGATTTAGTTTTTCCGTGATTTCCCCAAATCACTCCAGGCAAATGTCGGGATGGTTCCTTTGAAAGGGCACGACTGATTTCCTTCCCCATCCTTAGCCCAAAATTCCGAGTGTGCGCTCCGTCTCTAATGACCACGCTGTGGACGGGACGTTAAACCCTAAGATTCCTTCCTTCCTTCTTCCCCGCCAACGTACTGGCCGCGCGACATGCGTTCTCGCCCCTTTTAACTGCTGTAGGCCGCGTCTTTTGGCAAGGTTTGTGCCACCAGAGCAGGCAACACAGTGAGCACATGTACCCCGAGAAACAGATACGATTGGCTGAAGCCAAGACGCTACCACGCGGCTCACCAAAATGTAACTCACAAAGCTATTTTAATCGGAGTGTTATAAAGCACTGGTGTTTAACTCCTCAAGCGTGACGTTTCCTTCTACCTGACAGCACCTACATCGTAACACCTATTGCGCATGTCCCACCAGTGCTGTATCTAATGAGGTAGTAGAAAAAACATTCTGAAAAAATAGCGCTAACACTTGTGAGTATACAGATTTAATAGGCTAAATCACTTTATGCACACAGAGTTTTAATCAACTATAAAAATTGTTTACATGATTTTTTGGCATTGAGAATGCTCAAAATATGGCGGAATACCGAGTGCATCAGAACTCGTCTTCCTTGTTATAACCTTCCATCGAAATTCACAGAACTTCATCTTCAATCAGCCCAGTTAGTGTGCACAACTTTCAAAAATCGGTACGCATCTAAATACAAAAACATCCGTATAATTGTAGTCCATGCAAATAATTTAATGTAAACTCTGTCAACATGAAGCTAAGGAATGAATGACACCGTCATCTTGCGGCCGTTATTCAAATTGCATCGGCAGAAGTGAAACATGGATTAAAAAAGCGCGAACGGCATATGCCGTCGCACACGCTGGGCGGGTGGTCGGCAGTAGACGGCATATGCCGTCGCACACGCTTGAAGGGTTAAACCAGTCCTTGGATTGAAACTTCCGGTAGATTAAAACTGTGTGCCGGAACCGGGACCTCTGCCTTTGGCGGGCAAGAGCTCTACCACTGAGCTATCCCGACACGACTCACGGTCCGTCCTCACAACTTCAATTCTGCCAGTACCTCGCCTCCTACTTTCCAAACTTCACAGAAGTTCTCCTGCGAAACTTGCCGAATTGGCATTCCTGGAAGAAAGGATATGGTGGAAACATGGCTTAGCCACAGCGTAAGGGATGTTTCCAGACTGAAACTTTCACTCTGCAGCGGAGTGTGCGCTGATATGAAACTTCCTGGCAGATTAAAATTGTGTGCCAGAACCGGGATCGAACCTGGGACCTATGCCTTTCGTGGCAAGCGCTCTACCACTGAGCTATCCCGACACGACTCACGGTCCGTCCTCACAACTTAACTTCTGCCAGTACCTCGCCTCCTACTTTCCAAACTTCACAGAAGTTCTCCTGCGAAACTTGCCGAATTGGCATTCCTGGAAGAAAGGATATGGTGGAAACATGGCTTAGCCACAGCGTAAGGGATGTTTCCAGACTGAAACTTTCACTCTGCAGCGGAGTGTGCGCTGATATGAAACTTCCTGGCAGATTAAAATTGTGTGCCAGAACCGGGATCAAACCTGGGACGTTTCCCTTTCGCGGCAAGCGGTCTACCACTGAGCTATCCCGACACGACTCACGGTCCGTCCTCACAACTTCAATTCTGCCAGTACCTCGCCTCCTACTTTCCAAACTTGGATTGTTGACTGCTTTAAATTTTTAATTATTCTTTGGATGAACGAAGTATAACTGATTTTCGGTTACACGCTTAAGGCAGCATGCACTGTATTTTCAGGACCTCTCCCGACTCCGCTTTGCCAGAGGCGTCGAGGTCAGTGGCGGAGCCGTTGAAGGAGGAGGATCCCGAGGAAGCGCGAATAGCGAGCCAGGGAGAAGGTGGCGACAACAGCGTGTTCGACGGCGGTGGCAGAGCGGCGACGCCGGTCGGGGGCGGCATGGGAGGCGGTGGCGGTGGCGGCGGCGGCGGGGGCGGCAGCGGGGGCGGCGGCGGCGACGAGCAGGCGGCGCGGCCCGCCGTCATCCAGCATTCGCCCGCCTTCTGGATGGCGGCGGCGGGCGTGGGCGTGTGCCGCATCAACGGCGTGCGCCCCGAGCTGATCGGCGGCGGGCTGGTGCGCTTCCCGCCGCACCACCAGCCGCCGCAGCCGTCTCCGCAGTACCACCAGCTGACGCCGCACCAGCCCACCGAGATGAAGCCGCCGGCCAGGGTCGTGGCCGGCTCGTCGGCGACGCCCAACGTGCTGCGCCCGCCCCCGACTGTCATCATGGGCGAGGCGGGCGGCGTCAGGACCATGATCTGGTCGCAGCCGGCCGCCACCGTCATCGAGCCCCTGCAGCACCCGCCCCCGCAGCCGCAGCCGCCGCCGCCGCAGCAGCAGCAGCAGCACCACCCGCCGCAGCAGCTGGTGGCGGCCGCGTCCACGTCGGGCTGGTCCACGTCCAGCTCGTCGACGTCGAGCGGCAATAGCGACGAGTCGTCCGCGGCGCAGATGCTGCTCAACCTGGGCCAGGAGGCTCCCCCGCCGCAGGCGCAGCCGCAGCCGCCGCCCCAGCCGCAGCCGCAGCAGCTGGCGCCGCAGGTGCGGCCGTTCGCGGCGCCGCTCAACATGGAGCGGCTGTGGGCGGGCGACTTGACGCAGCTGCCGTCGGCGCTGCAGCAGGCGCACGCGCTCAACCTGACGGCGGCCGCGGGCTCGGCCAGCGCGTGGCCCGCCGCCGCCCCCAGGCCGGCCGACGACGACTCCAAGTTCGTGCTGGGCGTGGGCGTGCACCACCAGCCGCAGCCGCAGCCGCCGCACCACCAGCCGCAGCCGCCGCTGCAGGCCCAGCACGACGACCAGGACGACGACGAGCAGCCCATGATCTGCATGATCTGCGAGGACAAGGCCACCGGCCTGCACTACGGCATCATCACCTGCGAGGGGTAACTATATACTGCATCCGAACTGCAATCCTCTTTCTCTCTCTCTTTGGCCACGTTTCCGCACATTCGGGGTCGGCCTCGTTAAATTCGGATGTGGCGCGTGTTAATATTTACGGGGTGGCCGGATACCCTTCCTGCCGTCATCCCGTGGCCCCTGGGAGGAAATGTGTACCCCAAATGTCTGCTTATAGTGTTGTAGGTGTGAAAGTGTAAACTGTTACGAAATGTTTGCGAATAGTGTAACTGAGGCGGGACTTGGGGACTAGCCCGGTATTCACCTAGCAGGATGTGGAAAACCGCCTAAAAACCACACCCAGGCTAGCCGGCACTCCGACCCCCTTCGTTAGTCTGCCGGGCGGATTTGAACCGGGGCCAGTACGCCTCACCATCTCGGAAAGCGGTGTGTTAGAACGCACGGCTAACCCAGCGAGTATCCGACGAACAACCCTGACAGTCCATTATTTGTTAAGGAAAACAGCGATCGCTCGCAAAATAAATTGAGTCTTCTCATCTCCAGCGCATATGCTATCCAGTAAAATGACACCTTCAGCTTCAAATGAGGCTAGCAGGTCCCGACACACTTCCTCCTTCTTCTTCTTCTGTAACCATCGGCGGTACCCGTCTCGCACAAACTTCCGATAAACCGATAGTGTTTCGAAGGCATTACAAATGACATTCACGATTTCACGCCAATTTTCTGGTCGTTATCCGCCGATCAGCACGGATGAGTTAATGGAGACGCTCTTCATTCTCGGGGGTGACAGCTGTGCACAGTCGACTGGGCCGTGACTTTTCACGCAGGTACATTTGAAGCTCTGTGTCTGCTATAACCACTCCTGCACACATACGTTGTAACGCCGATTAGGGCTAGAAACTAAACGAAGTCGAGATACACCACCATTTATTTTGCGACCTATCACTGTTTTCCTCTTACAAAATATATATCTCTTCTCTATCCCTATCTGCACATACTTCGGTCATTCCGGAAATAATGCCTCACATTTTTATTTGTGGAAACTACAGGAGATACATAAATCACAACACCACAGCTAAATAGAGTTAGACATGGCGATTTTTTTCAACATATACAAACTTTAGCAATTTGTCCAGGACAGAATAAAGAACAGAAAAAGGTCTAGAGACCACTTATTCAATCCTACTTTATTACAGCGACTGCTGTCGAATTCAATTTGTACCTACATCTACATGGAATACTCTGCAGATCACATTTAAGTGCTTGGCAGAGGGTTCATCGAACCACCTTTATACTATTCATCTCCCATTCCATTTCGAATAGCGCGCGCGAAAAAAGAACACCCGAATCTCTCCATTCGAGCTCTCATTTCTCGTATTTTGATGAGCATTTTTACCTGTGCAGGTGGGAGTCAATATATTTTCGCATTCGGAGAGGAATGTTGGCGTTTGGAGTTTCGTAAGTAGCCCACGCCGCAGCGATAAACGTCGTTTTTGTAATGATTCCCGTGCTAAATCCTCTATGGTTTCCGTGACGCTGTCTCCCCTTATCGTGACAATACAAAATGAGCTGTCCTTCTTTGGACTTTTTCGATTTCCTCTGTCAAACCCACCTGATAAGGATCCCACACTGGGCACCCCAAAAAAGGACGTACAAGCGTAGTGAATGCAGTTTCTTTAGTAGTTCTGTTGCATCTTTTAAGTGTTGTGCCAAAGAAAACACAGTCTCTGGTTCGCCTTTCCCACGACATTATCTACGTGTTCTTCCCAGTTTAAGTCTGCCACATCTGCATCTACACCCATACTCCGTAAGCCACGTCACAGTGCGTGACGGAGAGTACTTACTGTATGTACCATTGCCACTTCCTCCTATTCTAGTCGGGCATGGTTCGCGGGAAAATGATTGCCTGTATGCCTCCCTGTTGGCCATAATCTCTTTGATCTTATCCTTGTGGTCACTTCTCGAGATATACATAGAAGGTAGCAATATTATGGTTGATTCTCCATGAAACACACGCTGTCAAAACTTTGACAGAAGCCTGTACTGCAATACAGACCGTCTCTCTTCCAGCGTCTGTTACTAGAGTTTTCTACTCAACTCTGTGATGCTTTTACGGTTATTAAATGAGCCCATAACGAAGCGTGCTGCTCTATGTTGGATCTTCTCTGTGTTTTCTAATAATGCTTCCTGGTACAATCCCACACTGATGAGCAATACTCAAGCGCTGGCCGAGCGAGAGTGTTGTAACCTACTTCTTTTGTCGACAGCCTACACTTCCCGAGGATTCTTCCAATGAAACTGTATGGCATCTGCCGTAACCACGACTGATTTTATATGGTCATTCCATTTCAAATCGCCCCCTATGTCTACTCCCAGATATTTTATAGAAGTAACTGCTTTCAGTGATTGTCCTGCTCTTGCGTAGTTATATAATACAGAACTTTCTTTTTATGTAATCACAGAACTTCACACTTCTTTATGTTGAGACTCGATTGCCATTCCCTGCACCATGAACCAATATGCTGCAGATCCTCATGTGTTTCCCTATTCTTTCCCAGTGTAGCGACTTCTTGATAAATAACAGCATAATCTGCTAAAAGTCTCATTGGACTTCCGAATTTATCTACAAGGAAATTTATATAAATTGTGAATAGCAACCGAGCTACAATACTTTCCTGGGGCATGCCTGAGATCACTTTAACGTCTATACAGTTAGAGTATGCATGATTTCCTTCTATTGGAATAACAACCACAGCATTCAATGTTCGCAACAGTGTTTCGTCATTTATCCTAGACAGGGTCGTTTTAGGAAGCAGTAATTCTAGATGATGAACCCAAAATGTAGGAACACCGGACTGAGAAAACTGTAATTAACACTGTGGAAGGCGACAGTCATGCCAGTACCAGGCAGATGGCCCTTCAGAACAAGTGACGCCAGACTACTGTGTGAAACTTTCGTTGTGACTGTTATTACTACCCTATCTCTTACAGTGTATGTAGGACTTACTAGTAACAGGCTTTCCATATCGAAAGCTGTTTTGTCGCTGGTTTATTCAACAGTAAAACACGATTCTGGGGTCTGTATCTTCTTTCCTATTCACTGATGAGGCCACCTTCAAGCTGGATGGTATCTTCAACTCCCATAACAGTCATCTGTGTGGTTGCACGCAGAATCCCTTTGATATGGTGACAGTGAACCATCAACATCGGTGCAACTGGAATGTATACGTCGAAATAATTGGTGAACCTATTTTGGGACCATGTTGGTGTTTCTTGTGGGTGACTTTGCCATTCCTGCTGAAGTGCCATTGATGATTCCAAGGGTTATGTGGCTGCTATATGATGATGCTCCAGCCCCCTTCGCCATTTAAATCCGGACGCTTCTCAATTGTGTCTTCCCTGATCGTTGGATCGAATAAGGAGCCAGCTCATTCACCTGATCTCAACCCGTGCAATTTCTGGTTGTGGGGCCTTCTCAAAAGCATCGTGTATGCAGAGCCCTGCCCAGAAGTGGAGACACTGGAACAATGTATTCATGCAGCATTGTCATCACTGAGATTTGAATGCTTGTTTGTCAATGAATATGCATGCCTGTTTCAACACATACTTTAACTATTGCTGCATAATGCAGTGCATTTTAGATTGCAGACTGTAACAAAGTATGATTGAATGAATGGTATCTAGCACGGAAACCTTGCATTTCCGGACAGAAGTTCACTAGACCTTTCTTTTTTTTCCGTGTCCACTCGTCGATCAATCCCTACAGATTGTACATGGTGGAAAAATCATTCTATATTTCAGCTACAGACTGTCATTTTTCTACAGAGTCACCACCATTCGTTTTTCACTTTTTTAACAATGATCCAGAGGCTGCATGCCGCGTTTGAAAAAATCGCAACTATCTGAGACTAACCACTTCCTTAGACCTTTGACAACAGTATCCGAGTCTTGAAATGTTCGCCACGTAGCCCATCTTTCAAAGTCCCAAAGAGATGGAAGTCTAAAGGCACTAAATCGGGACTATACAGTGAATGTGATAAAACAGTCCAGCCATATTTTGCTTTGTTTGTAAATCTATCGGACCAAACTACGGGGTCATCAGTCCCTAAACTTACAAACTACTTATGAACTACCTACAACTAAGGACGGCACAAATATCCATGCCCGAGGGGGTATTCGAACCCCCGGCCGTAGTGGCCGTCCACACCGTGACTGGCGCGCCGCAGTCCCCTCGGCCACCGCGGCCGGCGGATTTGCATTAGCCTTCCTTTTACTTGGTGTTTCTTAAGATATGATATTTCGTATTATTTCTCCACGTCAGTTTCATGAATAGTCTGTGGATGGAATCATCTTGATCTTTAGCATATTATAACAATACAAATAGTTTTCACCCTCTCCTCCGTAACCGATGCTGTTACCGTAGAACAATGTGGTGGCACTTGATTCGAAGGGCATTACGTTCCAAGCACGGTGATGTAAGACATCATCACCAGCAGTATTTATTTAGCAGGTGGGTGGGTGGGGGGGGGGGGGGATGATAAAATAACAGACTAGAAGCTAATGTCTTGGGCTGAATACAAAACTTCGTTGCAGTATCTCACAGAAACCATATGACACTCTCAATATTTAGTTGTTATTCGAATGGGGAAATTCATCTTGAGAGTAACAGCCCACGTACTGGCACCAAGTCTCTTTCTCTTCCTTTAATTCTATGTTCACCAGTAACAACACAAACATAACGCTTAACTACACTTAGTGCACACAGTCGTCCACGTGATATCCATATACAACGGATACTTTGTGAACAGATATCTGATAGTAATAGAAGGAAGCCATCTCCATAGCCACAATGTGTAATAAGCATTACTCAGTAAGTTATTTAAGCAACAAAACCAACAAGCAACGTAGATTATCGAACAAACCCGAAATGCCATTGACACTTGGTTAAAATTCATGAACGACTCCATGTAATAAATAATGACACTCTGAGTGTAGCTACATCAGGTACAGTAGTAGTAACTGCCTCCCGTATGTAAGTACACTTGCAAATCATTGAAGTAATAATTTTTTTTTTCAAAGGTGCCGGCCGTAGTGGCCGAGCGGTCTGCGGCGCGCCAGTCACAGTCTACACGGCCGCCACGATCGGGGGTTCGAATCCCCCCTCGGGCATGGATGTTTGTTTCGTCTTTAGTATAAGGTAGTTCATAAGTAGTTTGTAAGTATAGGGGCTGATGACCCCGCAGTTAAGTCCCTTAAGCTTAACAAACATTTGAATATTTTTTCAAAGGTGGACCAACATGCCACAAAACAGATAGCCAAAATCTTCAAATGAAGGCTATTCTCGGGGTTAGTCTATTGTTCGCTACGGCACAGTGTTACAAACACTAGAAATTTTCTCGCCTTTCAACTTACAAGCGTATTTGAGTCCATGCCACTCAACAGCTTCAAAACAATGAGCATATCAACAAATTGATAATTGACTTCTTTTCCTGGAAGAGCTTTAAGTAAAGAAAGTAAAATACAGTAATGCCTCGTAAAACTAATGAAGATATTAACCATGACGCAATGCACACAGTAACACAGCACATCTAAGTAAATTATCCACATCTTGGCGTTAACTCGCAGTTACTTGTAAATACTTTTGGTATCTATGAAAATTAGATGGGTATATCACGTTACTAATGAGGAGGTGCTTAACCAAACTGGGGAGAAAATGAGTTTCTGGCATATCATGAGTAAGAGAAGAAATAGATTGGTAGGACACATTCTGAGACATCAAGGAATTGTCAACTTAGCATTAGAAGAAAGTTTGTGGGGTAAAACTCGTAGAGGGAGACGGAGGGAAGAATACAGTAAGCAGATTCAAAAGGATGTAGGCTGCCGAACTTATTCTCAAATGAAGAGACGCACAGGACAGGGTAGCGTGGAGAGCTGCATCAAACCAGTCTGCGGACTGAAGACCACAATAACAATCTTTCAATTAATGTTTGTTTTTTTGTTCGTATTTTATGCACGGCTACACCGTACATCCGATTGCGAGAAAACTTTGTCAACTCATTGCTTGCACTAGCGCAAAGGTTATAGGCATACTAAAATTAACTTCGTATGGTGCATAGCGGAGGGTGCTTTACAATTAGTTAATTCGTTTCTTACGCCTGCACGCTGAAATGGCTGGACGGATAAATGAAATTTGGAACGGAGGTAGCTTATACCCTGATTACTACATGGGCTACCTTTCGTAAGCCTCCGTATGGTGCGTGGCGGAGGGTACCTTACAATGGGTTAATATGTTTGCTACTCCTTCTTGCTGAAAGCTATGGACAGATTTGAATGAAATTTGGAATGGAGATAGCTTATACCCTGCATTAATACATGGAGTACCTTTCGTAAGTCGCCGTACGGTGCGTGGCGGGGGGTAGCTTACAATATACACGTTTGTTTCTTTTCACACTGAAACAGCTGGACGGATTTGAATGAAATTTGGAATGAAGATTGCTTATACCCCGAATTATACATGGGCTACCTTTCGTTAAGCCCCCGTATGTGCATGGCGGAAGGTAAGTTAAACATGGTGCCCTGGTCACCATGAAAGTCAGCACGTAAATGTATGTTTTCATGAAGGAGATTTTTATAATCTGCAAGCCAGTAAATTTAGTAGGGCGGAGGGTACCTTGCGACCTTGACACTGTTTGACAAGTCACCATGGAACTTAGCGCATACATGTATGTTTTCATATATAGAAGTAGAGGAGGAGGAGACGGAAAGAAAGGGGAGGGAAAGGTGGGAAGATGGACAGAGAGAGAAGGGGAATGAGAGAGGGGAGATAGTGACAGACAGGTGAAAGGAGATGAACAGAAGGAGGGGGAGGAGGAAATGGACAGAGAAAGGGTCAGGAGGAGACGGGAGGAGGAGCCGGTGAACAGAGTGAGGGGGCCCTCAGGGGCTCAGCATTAATTTACTGAGTACGGGTTTGGCGAACCTGGGGTCCTGAGCTGTGGGCTGTGTCGCGCCAACAGTCCGCTACACCGTAAGCTCTGTGAGTGCTTCAACGACCATCGTTCGGCGCGACGGTGGAACATTAAACATTTTAGAGCCCAGTGGGCTTGGCTTACTCGCCCGGGTCGCGATGACGGTACAAATCTCTATAAACAAAACCTTCAATCTCAATGCGTGCTACATGCCGAGGATATGTATGGCTGTTGAGGTTGAACAGTCGCTAGCAAGCAATCTCTGAGGAACCTGCCGCCCCTCATTTGTATAAGCTTTACCCAGGCAAGTAGGGCTCTGCCTGGGTGGACCTTTAGGTCCCTAGCTGCTCGTGGGAACACCATGAAGCGATCCCGAAACGTTGCCAGACGTATAACCGGTGTCTCTAAGAGAGTAAGGCCTCATTTAAATGCAGCAACATATGACCCCCACTCGTTCCCTTCCCTGGCCACTCCATGGGAGGAACGTAGGGCCCGTCAACAAGGTGAGGCTGAATTACGACAATTTTAAGCACAACGCCTGCTTTCTCCAAGAGACCTGGTTCCCGGCAATGCAGACCCCTGCCCTTCGTGGGTACAGGGGATACTACAAAATTCGCAGCGTTTATCGTAGGGTGGCAGGAGGAGTCTGTGTCTACATCCTTAACTCTGTGTATAGTGAAACCGTGTCCCTTCAAGACACCATTAGAAGCTGTGGCTGTCAGTGTAAGGATACCACATGACGTAACTATCTGCAGCTTATATCTCCCACCGGATGATGTTGTACCACCAAACATATTAGCTGCACTGATGTCCCAACTCACACCACCGTTTATACTATTGGGTAATTTTAACGCCCATAACCCATTGTGGGGTGGTGCAATAGCCAGTGGCAGTGGCCATGGCAGAGATGTCAAGAACTTAATATCTCAGCTTGATCTCTGTCTCTTAATCACCGATGCCCCCACGCACTTCAGTGTGGTGCATGGCACTTTCTCGGCTATTGACTTGTTGGTTTGCAGCCCCGGCCTCTTAACATCTGTCAACTGGAGGACGCACGAAGATTTGTGTGGTAGTGACCACTTTCCTATTTTTCTGTCACTACCCCATCATCAATGCCCATGACGTCCCCCTCGATGTGCTTTAAATAAGGCAAACTGGGATGACTTCCGTCCTGCTGCCACTCTTGAACCTCTCCTGAATTATAGGATCGACTTAGTGGTAAAGAATGTCACTAAGACGATTGTATCTGCTGCTGAGCACGCAATCCCCCAATCATCTGGATGCTCCCAGAGAAAGACAATGTCTAGGTGGTTGTCGGAAGTTGCGGAAGCCATCCAAGATCGTAGGCATGCTCTTCAGCGCCATAAGTGCCACTCATCACTCTATACTCTAATCGCGTTTAAACGCCTCCGAGCTCATGCTCGGCAGATAATACAGATGAGCAGAAAGGAATGTTGGGAGAGGTACGTCTCTACCACAGGGTTGCATACCTCCCCTCTCCAAGTCTGGATGAAGATCCGACGCCTGTATGGCATCCAGACCCAGACAGCAATTCCTGAGATCTCTATACATGGAGCTGTCTCTACGGATCACAGTGCCATCTCCAACGCTTTTGCCAAGCACTAAGCTCGTGCTGCTGCATCCCAAAATTATCCACCTGCCTTCTGCACGTTAAAACAGTGGATGAATGCAAACCCCTTTCATTCACCACACATCACCCTGTATAAGGCTCCGTATTGTGAGTGGGAGTTTCTCAGTGTCCTTGCGCACTGTCCTGACACTCCCCTAGGGCAGACAGAATCCAGACTCAGATGTTGAAGCATCTATCTGACGCTTCTAAGAGGCATGTTCTAGCCTCGTTTAATCGGATCTGGAGCGGAGGTGTCTTCCCGTCATAGTGACGAGAAAGTACCATCGTTCTAGTGCTTTAGCCAGGTAAAAACCCGCTAGACGTGGACAGTTATCAGCCAATCAGCCTTACAAATGTCCTCTGTAAACTGCTAGAATGCATGGTAAGCTGGTGGTTGTGTTGGGTGCTTGAATCCTGGTGCCTACTGGCTCCATGCCAAGGTGGTTTCCGTCAGGGGCACTCGGTCTTGGATAACCTGGACCATCTTGAGTCCACCTTCTGGACAGCCTTTTCTCGACGTCAGCACCTGGTTACCATCTTTTTTGATTTGCCAAAGACATATGACATGGCCTGGCAATGCCACATCTTTACCACCTTACATGACTGAACTTCAGGGCTTACTCGCACTTTTTTTATCCAAAACTTTTCAACTCTATGAGCTCCTAAAAATGTCTACCCTGCTGCACCAAATGTTAGCTAACACACAACTCATATACTGATATTGTCTTTATTACAGATATTTAATGCGCTAAAAATGTTGACCTTGAGTATGTACATGTTATACATCTATTCTAGCCAGACAACTTTTCTTGTTGGTTCACCTGCACTTGCCACAGCACAGAATTTCGTGTGAGTTCTTGGTATCCTCTTGCAAACTTCTTATTTTCATCCCCCATGTCCAGAGGGTTAGGTATGGTGAGTGGGTAGCCTGGTGTGTTTCCTGAATGATCACTTCAACAATCAAATATTTTGTTAACGAAGCCTAATTATCTGTGCAGAATGTGAGAGATCAGACGTATTGGTACTATGTGGACTGCTTTAGGTCTATTAGCAAAGTTACCTAACTACTTTTAACTATTTTAGAGCTCACCTTCTACAATCTACAGCTTCATCAACTATTTGTGTTAAGTTACTTCGCAGGTTCTTCTCTCCAACAGTATACAGCGTACTTTAACTTGTATTTGAGTTGTGATATCATTGACTGTAGATGAAATTTACTGAATACGCCTTTACACCTCTAGCATATACCCATCAACAGTATGCTTTCGAATGTCCTTTTCTTAAGTAATTGCCAGTGTATAATTGTAAAGCAATTTCAATAGCTATATACATCTGTCACTACTTGTCAAACAGTAATTTTGTAAAGTTAGTGTTGGATGATCAAAAAAAAGTTCCAAACATCTATAGCATAAGTGAAAACCACTCAAACTGAAGCATTAAGACAGTCTCGTCATTTTTGAGCTAACTCTGTGAATGACTTAAGAGGTCAATAGGAGTCACCAATAAGCCTTGTCAGACTAACCCACATGCAGGCTTATCTTTTGCCTTCGTGGATTTGCCTAGTTACTGCAGAAAATAAAATGCACACACACACAGCTTCAACCTTTTGATCACAGCAGTTGCTTTAATAGTTTCTGGAATGTTAGAGGTACACACAATTATGGCACAATCCATTGACTGGCACTCACTAACAATGCAGAACACTGAAATAACTAGCTATTTGATCCCTCACTCTTAATAGGAGGATGACTACTAGGATATAAAATAACATTAGTGCATAATTACACACTTTATTTTAGAAATTCTGCTTCAAACATGCTATTTTTTGATCCATTTCAAAATAAATTTCCCATTCGACATACCTACAACAAAAACATTACTGTTTATTTTAAACATTTGATATTTGTAAGAGTATCATAATTTTTGTACTGTCAACTCTCTATTATGTAAGTAATTTTATACATTCTTGCAGAAAAATTACTCATTTGTTGTTTTGTTTGTTAAATAGGTGCAAAGGCTTCTTCAAGCGCACAGTTCAAAATCGTCGAGTGTATACATGTGTTGCTGATGGAAACTGCGAAATTACGAAGGCACAAAGAAACCGCTGTCAGTACTGTCGCTTCAAGAAATGCATTGAGCAGGGTATGGTGTTGCAAGGTTGGTCTCCCAAAAAGTTTTCTTTCAGCAATTGCAACAAATACCTCATTCCCACAAGATAAAACCATAATCCTTCAATGAATTAATTTCATCCTACAAAAATGTAAGAAAAGAAATCCACATTGACAAAAACAGAACAAATTATTACTTAATGTACAAGGTGATCACTTTAGTTAAAGGTAGTACACAATTTTAAAAGAATCAGCTACACTGGTATTTTTAAAAATTATACATCAAAAAGCATCAGTTTTACTTAAATTAACTGCAACTGTGTCAGGATTACATCTGGTAAGCTATGATCAAATATCTAAGCTCTTGGTGAAAACTCTGTCATCATAAGGGAATGGCTGAGTCTGCTTCTTCAGCATTCAGTGTGACTGATGCTTACATTTTGAAAGCAACTAACTTCACCTCCAACACCTTTGTGGGAACTACAATCTGGATTACGGTACTCACTTCAAATTCTTACCAATTTTTAACACAAACCAACACTTCCACTTCCATGTTCATATCAATTTTGGTTTTTGGCACTCACCTTGTTATTCTGTCAAAATATCTTTTTGATGAAAGAATTACATGTAGTTCACTCCAAGCTGACTGATGCTCTTTTGTTCTCCGTTAGCTGTTCGAGAGGACCGGATGCCAGGAGGTCGCAATTCTGGAGCGGTGTATAACTTGTATAAGGTATAGGTAGAAAGAGCCTCATTTAAACTGATATCCAGCTATAGAATTAAAATATGTAGCTCAAAAGCCACTAAAACATTACTTTAAAATATGTACTTTAGAAAAATTATTGTAGCCACAATGAATTGCTCTGTATGACATGCTATTTTCAGTCATAGATATATAAACCAACTGTGAATTGCATCACCACCGCCATCTTCATTGTATATGTAAAATGCTAATTTTCCACTGCAGAAAATTACTGTAGCAGATTCAAATGGGTTATGTTTCATTGTGCTGCCTTATGTAAATGTGATAAAGGTCTTTTGTAAATAAGTAGATGGAATACAGCAAAATTTTATGATCCTAATTAAATGTTTTCATATTTCTTGCTTGGAATGGCCTTATCTATATTCTCTTCATATATCTAATATAATGGGAGTGCATGTCATGTACACATTTACAGCATCTCCTCTTCTGTACGAAATAGACTCAAAATGATTAGTTTTAGACACTGTATATAAATAACACATATTCTATCTTTGTCGGTGTGGGTAAACTATCAAGTTATATGTAACACTACTGCCCACTCCTTGGTTCATATTAGCTGGTTATGTAATTGATTTATTTTTTAATTCTGTTCTTATCTGCATTTGCTGAAGACCCTTCAGCTGCAACAGCTGAATTATTTCCATCACTTGTTGATTCAGTTTTTAGAATTTGTTCCAATACGGATATTTCCCAGGAATAATTCTGGTAAATGTGACACCTATATGTCCCTACTAAGAGCAACAAAAGTGGAGATTGTAGATACAATCAAAGTAAAACGTATCATATATATTACTAAAAAAATAATTTTGTTTCTGTGGGGCCTGCAGCATAAAATATGTCTTTGAGAGACATATCTAATAAATAAGATGATAAAATATTTCTTAAACTGCTAAATGATGTCTCAGAATCACCTGAAGATGATCAAGGACTGAAATTAATTCATAGTAAGATTGTAATAAAACATCATATAGCAGTGTAAGAAATATTTTATTATATTATTTATTACATTACTAAGAGTAAGCCTTTCCTGAACAAGGGTCTACACCATTATGCTTCAAAGTACGAAATCCCAACAGGTTTCAAAAATACTACCAAGCTGATAAGTAATAATTGTAGTTTGTCTTGGATGAAAGGTTAATACTTCAATGTTTTTATTTAATGACAAATGCCCATAGTAATTACGGCACTAAACTCAAATTTGGAGGAGCAGGTTCACAACCCTTTATCATTAAGATTAGGGTGCTCTGTAATTTTCCACATTATCACTTCAAACAAATATCAGGATGTCTCTCTGAAGGTGACACAAATGAATTCCAAGCCCATTCCTATCCAGCTACATTATAATTTAATGTCCCATATACTGCTTAATCTTCATTTCTGTTTCCACTAAAGTCTCTATTCTATTGCAAACTCAAGACTGTGTACTGTAACAAAGTATTATAACAAAAGCACTTATACTGAAAGTTCCTCCCCCCTTTCTGGTTATAGCAGCTGAAACCTTGCTTTCAATTTAATTACAATCTCAGAATGTATAATCATGAAGTACCATTATACTCATATTGTTCAATAACAATTTCAACAGGATACTTAAAAAACTTAACAATCCAGTATCAAACCAAATATAATGGGGTAGGAATGTACATACAAACAGCCAATAATTATAATTTACTTGGTATACAATTAAATGTGTCTTCCCATGAGCTACAATGAGAACTCCTAGTAGGCTGACAAGTTAATAGCTTTTATTAACACTACTACCAATTAATAAACCTCCCCCAACTCTAAACTAGTTAAAAATAATAGAAAGCTAAAATTACTTTTTCTCATTTACGAGTGCTAAGCTTGTAGCACTATATTATTGTTGATGCCAAGGATGGATGTGATCCAGAAATTGATGAAAATCAGGGATGACAACCTTCAACAGGCAGCTACAATAAAATACGGTAATATGATTTTGCACTAGTATATCTGTCCATAGAAATCTGAAGGTAATCACCAATGACTGAAATTAACCTGTTCATTGCAGTTTGTGATTAAATACTGGAATAAAAATTATTTTAATGATTTTTTTATTTCTTTATACATCTGAAAATAATTTCTCTCTGTTGTTTTTGTGTGTTAACCCTTAAAATATACAAAATATAAAGGCTGTTTATTAATACCCCAATTAGGTATGCAAGGATTCTGTGAATTTCTATGCTTGTTATTAGAACAATACAGAGCTGCATACTAAAGCGAAAACTAATGCACTTGATTACCAAAACCAGCAATCACATCGGTTTTCAGTAAGTGGTCTGAGTACATGATCGAAAGCCATCCCTTTAGTGCAATTTCGGCAATCAGAAGAGAGAGAGAGAGAGAGAGAGAGAGAGAGAGAGAGAGAGAGAGAGAGAGAGAGAAGACTTTCAAAGTGGCCAACTCGTTCTACTCCACCAATGAATTTTTAAATAAAACCAAATGGTGTATGTATTTGTATTAGTATTATTGTATTACCAGCTTGTAAAAAAGAAAGGAGAAAAAAAGACACTTTCCACATCCATGATCTCCTCAAGATGAATCTATGGAACAAACAACTAATATAATTTAATCTTTTGCCATATTTCAACAAAATGCTACATTAACTGTCAAACAAAAGAAAAAAATGTTCATTTTACATAAGAAACCAACAAACAAGAAACCACAAACTATTACAGGATTGGCTAACGACAATGTCACACAACTCCTGCCATTTTCATCCATTGCCAACATCAACACACTAGGCCACCAACATAGTAATTAAAATTTAATCAAAAGTCCTTTCAACTTGTAGAAATTTGGATTACATGACATATATGATACTGAAGTATCGATTTTTGACATGCGCTAGACCTGTGCCTACACTATAGACAGTATGTCATCATGTCAAGAAGGAAGAAAGATTAGGGTTAAACACCCCATCAACTGTGTAGTTATTAGAGACAGAGCTCATGCTTGGATTGTTGGGGTAATGATGGGGAAGGAAATTGGCTGTGCCCTTCAGTAATGAACCATGCTGACATTTGCCTGGAGCAATTTTGCGCAATAATGGAACACTTGAATCAGGATTGTTGAAGGCAGATTTGAATCACCGTCTTCCCAAAAACGAGTCTAGTGTGTTACCACTGTGCCACCTTGCTCAGTACCACGTTAAGATGTAGCCTAGTATTCACATCTGTTGTCTTCATCAATTCACAGCCTCTCAATACTCAGGCTACAGGACAGTCGCCATACCAAAAATAAATACAAATGCAGAAGAAATGTTACCAGTGTTATGTTCTCTTCCTGTTTGTATACACCACATCATCATTACATTATGGGATGAATTCTGTCATTTGTTCAAAAGGCTCGATATATGAACTACAAAGGCACAACAAGCAAACTCAAAAACTTCATTCTTTGCAATAATGAAATTTTTATTTTATTTTATTAATATCTCTCCCTGTCTCTCTCTCATGTTAATACTTTTATGAAAGTGACCAAAAAGAAAAACATATTTTTAGGTGTGGTTGTAACAAACCAACCACTATTGGAAATGGAAGTACCCGTCACTACTTCATATACCTTAACTTTGTACAAGTGGAACACAGCCACACAAAATGTTAATAAACTTGTTAGGAACATACAAGAAAATCAATATTTAAACACACCAATACCATGTTAAACATTTTTTACTTAAAAAAAGAAATTTGAAATTAGATCAGTAATGAAACAATCATTTACAAATGTATAAAGTTTAGCTTTGTGAATGTTGCTATTTACAGTTAACACTTGTCACAAGATAAACAAGCCATAGGGCTATACTGTCATCTTTCACAAGATCTATCATTAGGCCTACTTTAACTATTTTAATCAACAAAAATAAATAAAATTAAATCATCAATGTAATTTTAACCATAGGTAGGTGTAATATAATATTTTTAAAATACAAGCATACTCTCTTTCAAGAAAAAATGTGCACTTATTTAATGCTCTGCAAACATATATTTGCATAACATTTTAATGTTTTCCTGTTATTCACACTGAATTCTTTTGTGACAGGTGGTGTCTTACAGTGTGCTCATTTTATTCCTAACCTGTTTATTATCCCAATTTGACCAAAAACTCACTCACTATTAATCTTTATACTGTTTGCCGTTAGGCCTATATTCCAAAACAGGCAATGCAACTCAAACACAATCTGCACACAAGGGGACTAGGCCTAATGCTAGTTCCTTCATAGCACAAATATTTAAAATAAGAAATCTGAAACAGAACTCCCATCTAAAACATTTCTAGGGTTCACTAAATATACTAAAAATGAACTGATTACACAAAATCTCAATTAAGCAATAACATCCCTGCTTAACAATCTACGCATAAAATTGTTACTAAAGCCTACTAATATATGCCTAAGCAGATCTTATTGCGCTGTCAGAAGATTAAACATGTAATGTAAACCTTAAACACACACTGTTCCTGTTCCATGGTTGACAGGTTCTTGTACACACCTTTCTAGTCACTAAATTTATTATCTTTGTAAAGGAAACATTTCATTGTCAAAATTAGTTTGATAATAAAACTTTCTTCTCCTTGGTATCAGTCATACATTTAAATAAACTGAACAACACTTATTGCATTGATCCACAAAACTTCATTTTATTTTACATAACCTAGGTTTTGGGTTATGAGCCCATTATCTAGTACCTTGGGCTCATCATAGCCTAAAACCTACACCATGTAAAATAAAATGAAGTTTTGTGAAACAAAGCAATAAGTGTGGTTCAGGTTATTTAATCAAAAATGTTTCCCCCAAGAACTGACAATGGGCTCAATCAACATGATGCAATATATTGTTTCACTGACATTTCAGGATTATTTTCTGGGTTAACTGATTTTACTGTTAGTGTACAGTAATTGTACAAATTAAAGCAATGAGAATAGCAAGAGCTAAATAGACCTATTTGTCAGTGGTTCTAGAAATTTTAGTTTCTAAAGAAAGGCGAGAAGGGTTCAGATTTAAGTTCACAACAAACATTTACTCAGGTTGTCATTTAGGCTCCTACTTGTTATTTAGGCTACATGTCAAATACTTTGGGCTGTCACGCATATACTTTCACAGTACAGGCTAGTATTTTTATATATATGCACCTAAACTCAACTGCAATCTTCGCCACTAGCAGTTGGTACCTGAAATTACATCCATTTTGACTTCCAGTTTGCAATACAACTGGGCATGAAATGAGGCACCATAGTTAAGTGCAATATCTGTTGTGAATAACAAAATACTGTAACTTAGTGACCCAGGCAATCACAGAAAAAAGTGCACCATTATCAAATTATGAAACAAACATCTATATATCACTGCTACATATTCAAACAACTACTTTAGTGCGAGCACTTAACGTCGTCTACAAAGTTACACCCACATATAAAATCTGATAGCCACTTATAGTATGTCACAGGATAAACTGCACCAATACAGGTAGGCCCCTACAGTAGCAGTAGAAGTGAAAAAAAGTTTAGTATTATTTTGATATTTTCACTGTTACGAGGAATAATATAATCAGCCATGGAAAACCAAACTATATTATTGTAAGATTTTTCAATACATCAACAATTTTATGGCAGTTGATACACTCCAATGGCAATGAGAGCCTTCTGCAAATTCACGCATAGAATAATTAGCAAACAATGAGTGCAAGACGTTTCTCAACTACGCGGATTAAATATCTAAAGTTTATTTTCATGAGTGAGCAGCTAGGTCATATTTAGGCCAAAGAAAAGTATTTGACACACCATTGGGTTAACTAATGAAGCTGTAAGTCAGCTTTACCGACACTTTTGCAAATAGAACATTCAACTCGCAGCCTTTTATTTACATATCAGTACCAACATATTATGCCAAACAGACATGTACAGTAGGCCAAACATTGTGGTAGCCAGCAGTATCAAACTATCAATGCACCATAATAAAGGGCTATATTCACTGGGAATTTCAATATACCGTAACTTAATATCATTGAAACATAAATCTCCTTCACATATGACGGAATTTACATCGCTTTACCGAACACAGGATTTCGCGATATCTTCTCTCCGAGTGCCTCCATAAGACAATTAGATACCGATATGTTTAAACCAGAAATTTTGTCAACTAATACATTAAGTTATCATATTGATTTTCGCTACACGTTTTTATACCACGCAACGAAACCAGTATATCGTCATTATATTCATTCCTCATTCACCAAAAAGGCTCAACTTAGTCCATCAAATCACTACCGGTAACCTACGATAAGAAAAACATACAAAGGTATATGAACATTTAAATACTTCTTAAAATATGTTTGAATAACCTATCTATGTTCTTTATATTTGTCAAGTTTTATGTGCACCACCACAAGAATAAAATAACAAATTCTAGCCTAGCTTCGTAAAAACGTAGCGTACACCATTGTTTTCTGTACTGTCCGCTGTGTGTTTGCTATCGAGGACACCACGATTTATTATTATTCTTATTATTATTATTATTATTATTATTACTTTTAACAACCTAGAGAGACCGAGAAATTAAGTCACACGTTTACACAATACGTAGTTATAATAACGTAACGTAAATGAAATGTGTATGTGTCACCATTCGACTGATGGCGTTCTCTGGCACAGAACACCTCTGCGGTACTATTTTAAATTAATTTTGCGCGTTTAACTTTTTCGCTCATATATGCCAACGATATTGCACGGCAAAAATCTCCGCAGCAAATTAGTTACAGCTTTAGTAAATATACATCAAAAGTACTCAATTCTCATGATTCTTCAATATTTAGTGAAACTGCATGTGTGGAATAGGTCTTCCGTAAGGTGGTCCATGTGAGCAAAATGAAAATTATGCACAAAACTGACAGCACCAAAATAAATATCGATGCAGTGAGCAATCTCTAAATAAACTGGTTTTCTACGCGCAAATGTTTTGGTTAAAACATAAATAATTCTAGTAAGTTTTATTTATCCTTAATATGCATGTTGGGCATGCCTTTGCAATACAATTTAGGAACAACAACAAATAAAGTTGCATGTAAAGACATTTGCATACTTGTAGGTCTAGTATTAGGGTGGAACGTCCCGACACTTTGCGGAAGTAATTTAAGAAAATCGCGGAAAACACAAATAAAGATGAAGATACAAACTCGATCTTTTCGAACTGGGGGTAGTCTGTTTAAACATTGCTGTCTGAATTTACTTATTCCTACTGTACAATACTGTTTTATAAACAAGTTATTTAATAAAGTGAAAGTGTGTATGTAGTCCATGGTAAAAAGCTATTATTTCACTGTTCATTTCTCTCTCCCAACACTGCATACACAAATTGTTGCATGACACTATAGGCCCCAGACTGCATCAGCCACACTATTTTGTTTAGGTATACCAACGTCCTATTTGCTGGTCTGGCCTGCAATAGTAAATAGGCATCCCTATGTTTAAGTGCGATGTTAAGCTCACAAAGGTGATAACTGTTTTTAGCTCTGGGAGCAACTTCTGCCAGATAAAGATATAAAGAAGTCTTAAACATTTGAAAGTGTTATGTGAGAAAAAGAGTTTTATTGTCACTATTACTACAAAATGGTTTAAGCCTTTTCTTTTCAAACTCCTGATTTGTGATATTTAAGGATTTCTTCACAATGTAGAATGTAGGTCTGTTGCCCGTCGGGTAAATTTTAATTTTTGTTTCTTGGTAATTGTAAGGTGAGGGTCAGATCTTTTCCCTGTGTCATAGACAGGGCTGTTTGTGCAGTAATGATCAATGTTATTTTTAATGTATACAAGCAATTGCTAATTGTACTCCCATGACACACTTAAAATCGACAATGTATTAAACAGATCTTTACAATTAGCTCTAGCATGAGTCTATTTTTGGTTATTTTTCTAACGGCCCTATCATGCAGTTTGAAAACTATATTCATATTGTTTGCATTTGTTCCCAGAAAAGAATTATATAACTAAGAACTATGTATGTATATCAATAGCATGTAACTAAAAGATTCTGGTTGTTACTCGTTGATGTTGGGACTCTAAGGCCATAATATGCTGCTGAGACACTGTTTGCAAGTTCATTTTTGTGCTTATGCCACTTTAGCTAAGAATGTATATCCATTCCAAGAAGCTTTGCATTAATGACAAAGTCTTTAGTGGTTACATCTACATAAAAGGCTATAAATCCAATTTTTATTCGTAATTGATCTGATGTAGTGTTTAAGGTACTAGTTCTCCATCAGAGAAGAACAAGTTAAGTTTTAGGCTTTTTGTTGCCTCCTTTAATCTAGTAAGGCAAATGTTGGTATAGTCTCTTTGGAAAAGTATTGGTTATTTTAATGTCTTATCCAGGCTTGTGTTCTGCCTGTTGCTGATGATATGATGTTATATTCATCCTCCACCCTTTGATATCATTTTCTTTTTGGAATATTGAGCAAAATGTATAATGCAATAGACCTTATTGTGCTGTGCTGTAAAAATGTCAGTTGTAAATCCATAAAATGATAGGTTTACACAAATATTACGGCAATACTTTACGACACAATTCCACCCATCTGCTTTCACCTACGACATCATCAATATGGTGACAATGACGTATGTACTTGTAGCCAATAGGGTGACAAAAACACTCACGTAACATGCACACATAAACACGCGAAAATTAACATAAAATAGCACTAAAGGGAAAAGCGTGTGAATGTGGGGTTTTAGGCTGGGGACATTCTATACAGGAAAATACAACAAAAAGCCAACCGAAAACACAAAAAAATAATTTAAAGAACACACGAAAATATGCCAATTAAAGGATGACTTAAAAATCACCATTTTTATTTATTTTTTTTTTTTTTTTTAATATTTTTATTTATTTATTTGTCCATAAATCTTTGCAGATTGTGGGACACGAAAATACATAAATTACAATACAGTATTTTTAAACAAGTATACACACACAAATTACAAAAACAGTTTTTTCCCCAACAATTACAGGGATAAAATATAACAACATAGTTGTTTCAGCAGATGTAAGAATTTTAGAATTAGGTATGAAGGTTTTCAATTCAAACACAGACCTAAACTACAAAGACAGTATTTTTCCAGCAAGTAAGTTACAGAGATAAAGTGATGAGCTCTGAGTCGTGAAAGTTATACACAATAGATATTTGCGGTTACATCCTTTCACTACTGTACATTTTCTTTGCAGAGATCATGCCTACATTTTGTTGTCTTAAATTTATTTTCAGACATGTGGTCCAAAAATTCAGCTTCAGTGTAGAAGCTTTGGTCAAGCAAAAAGGTTTTGAGTGTTTTGCTGAACAGGGACTGAGACTTACTATTTGTTATTGCTGATGGCAAGCTGTTGTAAACATGGATACCTTGGTGGAATGTGGAGTTCTTGAATGCATAAATACAGGTGCTTTGTACGTGGAGCTTGTTTTTCTGCCTGGTGTCATGTTAGTGGACATTTGAATTTTTGTTGAAGTGTGTGATATTTGTTTTAACAAATTTGCATATTTCCAATATGTAGAGGCTGCCAAGGGGTAGGATAGATGATTTCTGAAAGAGAGGTCGACAGCTCTCTGTTGGTTTTGCCCTATTCATTATTCTCGCAGCTCTCTTTTGGGTGAGTAGAATGTCAGAGCTACATGTGGAGTTCCCCCAGAATATGATGCCATATTGCATCACACTGCGGAACTGCGCATAATATGCAATGCGAACTGTCTCTGGGCTTGTACTGTATGATAGGATACGTAGGGCGTAACACACTCGGTTTAGTTTGCTAGCTGTTTTGCTAATGTGCACTTGCCATTGTAGGTTTCCTTGCATGGAATCGAATAGTTCACTTGATTTAATAATCAAATGAAAAAAGCAATACCAATCAACACTTGCCAAATAGCATAAAACATACTATCGAATACTTCAATTAACCTATACTACACCAAAGGAAATCAAGGAAATGATACCAATCAAGGCCCTCCTAATTCCTATCAACATTAAAATGCTATAGAATTCTAAAATTGACCTATAGTGCACTTAAAATGAAGGTGGCAATACCAGTTCAATGACATTTTATGACACAATTTCACCCATTTGCTTTGACCCCTGACAACATGTCGGAAAACCTGTATACAGGATAATAACTAAATACTTATGTAAATAAATAATCTGTTTATCTTCATAAATTACAGATTACAACAATGTACCATCAATCACAGGTTTCAGCCCAAAAATTCAGGCCTTCGCCGCTCACTTGTAGGAATAAATAAATAAATAAAAACCCTCTGTGTTAACCTATACCTTGCCATCAGAGTGAAATACGGATAACTTTTTAAACCCAATATCTTAATCTATAATCTGAACCATACGCAAAAATCTTCAACTACCGCCAACACCAACAGAGCGACAAAATACCCATTCTATGTGACATGCACTACAAGAGAGTGCCAATCGATACTTACACACACCACTTATATATAAACACATCTCAAAACTACTGTGCATGTGATGATGTCATACAACACAACATGCCGACGTCATGAGTCAAAGTTGATGGGTGGAATCGCGTGCTATAAATGACCCAACTTTTCATAGCAGATTGTATAACCAGAGAAGATGGTATTGTAAAATCTATAATTCTTCATTTACTAACAGAATAGATGTAGAGTCATGGCTCCCACCCATTCCACATGTTATGAAATAGGGTATATGAGTGACTCCCTCAATCGAAAACATTTATAAACAAATAAGAAGTGCCCTTGACAATGTATTGATGCATTTGTCATATCTGCTAAAGTCATGTACGAACTTAAGTATCATGCGGTTTGCCTTTTAAACTTTATTTTAATGGATTAAGTCATGTGCCAAGGAGTGGTAGTAGTTCCTAGCTCATAGTGAATGTGAGATGGCGGATGTGATGTGCTAGTTTGCTTGACATCTTTTTAACATTTCTCTCTTTCTCTTTTTGCATTGATACTTTTGTCATAATTATGTAAATATGATAATAAATATAACTGTGCAATACAAGACATAAGGCATTTCATAAATAAAATGGATTGGCATATATATTTATATATATGTGTCCTCAGATTATGATACAAGTTCACAACACAGCAATAGCATTTCATTGTGAGAGGAGGAAAATTGTATGATGTACAAGGAATAAAGTTTCTCCAGCAAAATTTCTTCCGAAATATCTGCATAAATACCCTGTGAAAATAGTATTTTTTTGTGAGGATTCACAATATTTATATTTATTATCATCATCATATGGAGAATAATTGTGGTAAATAAAATAGTCCACTTGTTTGTATATATTACGAACTGTAGAATGAGTTTCTGCTTAATAGGTACAGACATTTGCAAACACGAATACTGGGTCACGTTTCTTTCCCTACCTATATATTTCAGAAAATGCTCTGTGACTAAAACAGACTGATCTGAAATTTCAAGATCAACATTTGGGAAAGTATTGATCACTGGCAGAAGTATGTAAATGAATATGGACAAACTTCTGTATCATCTGTTGTATGTTCCTGTGATCAAAACTTTGTCAAATGTGAACAGATGTAAAATTAGTTTTATATGGAAACTGAATCAATGAGACATCAGTTTTCATTTTAGTCAGACATCTTGCTGCAGGTATTTCATTTGAATACATGATTTCTGCAAATGGATGAAACATACAAATTCTTCATATTGTTACACAGTTAATACTGTGTTTTAGATATATGCATTTACTTGACTCATTGTTCATGTCTAAGAATTCCATATAACTGTTTTTTTTTCTGGAGCTGGCACTTTTGTCTCCCATTTTGGCTATGAGAAACAGGCCATTATACACAAAAATTCAAAATTAATATAATAAAATTTTACAGTTTATCATAATTCATTTAATAAAAGCTGGTTAATAAAGACTTTTTAATGTTTATACAGACTTTTCCCATTATAATGTCACTTGTTCATTGTAAATTCAATTCCCTTATGCTAAAGACATCTTAAGTACTTTCTTGTATTGATATATATGTGATAAATTGTACATCAAGTCAAGAAATGACAGCTAAGTGAATGTGGAACATGAAAGAGCAAGTGAAACAGATACAGTGCATTGACTACTTCTGTTGGTAAAACATTAGTGCAGTTGATTGTGTTGTGATTAAGTAGCAAGATATGTTGCATTCATAAACTGCAACACACCTGTGTTTTACAAATCATTCTGTTATTCTGCAACATCAGATTCAATGCTTCTTTTGAAACAACTTGTATCTTGTATTGCCAGTCATACTTCAGTTCCCTCTTGACTGTCTTATTTTTCTATGAAGTGTGTAAATGGTATTGTGTAATTAGACGTGAACAGAAGTCGCCATGTGTATCATTATATTTGTAAGGTGAAGTACAAGAAGCACAAGAAGAATCCCAAGAACGGGCAGGGGAAGGTGCAAGCGGACAAGCAGAAGGCACTGGGACTGTCAGAGCATGGTATTTCTCCTCATCTGGTGAATGGCACCATTCTCAAGACTGCACTTACAAATCCTAGTGAGGTATGTAATATCAGCTTTCACAGAATAATGAGAATAAACTGCTTTTCTCTCATTATGAACCAAAATATTACTTCTTCATATTGAAGAGTAATGTAATTCATTTGTAGGTGCTTTGTTTATTTCTAGAAGACATCTTAACAAGTTATAAGTTCCCCGATAAAAGTAAATGTTCATTTGTTTTTAACGAGTAAAAGCAATATTAAATAAATAAAAATAAAAACAAATGTGTTTTAAATTTCATTAACTAAAATAGAATATAAAAATAGTGTAGAATAACACAATAATGAAACAATTAAATCCCATGTCATCTGTTTTTAACAACTATAGTTGCTGCACTTCAGTCTTGTCCAACAACTCATGCTAGACTTTTCTATGGTTTCACTAAATAATTTTACACTAATGTTGCATCATGTTGCCAACCATGCCATAGTTTTTCTCTCTTATTGTTTCCAGATGGACATATAGTATATTTTGTGATATAGAAATTAAAACTACTGGAAAAACCAGTATATAGGGTGTAGGTGAAAACTTTATCACATGCTAAAATTCATTTTAATATGATACATAGAGATTTAGAAAAATTTGTTATTAACAGAAATAAAGAAAAGGATATGGAAAGTAGATGAGTCATACCTAATTACCTTCATCCCAGAGAAAATGGAAACACGGGAAGAACCTCTGAAGGTCAAAATAATAAGCAAAGTGCCCCATAGGAAGATAGGAAATAATCTGGAAATTAGGTGTTTAGCTTTTGTCATTGACCGCAACATTTTGATTGTAAATCAGAAGGCTGCATAAAGGATGCTGAAGAACTTGCACAAAATAAATAAATAACAAAATCATTGGAAAAGTACTTGTGTCAAACTACATATGAAAACAGAATACATATATGAAGAGGATAAATACTTGAAGGTCAAATATGGAAAGATTAGAAAGACAGATAAATTCAAGTATTTAGGAAAATGGATACAATATAGTGAAATGGATAAAGGCAGAGGCATTTACAGATACAGAACAGATATAAAAAAGGAGCAATATAATACAAGGCCAAAATCAGAAACTGTTGTTCAATACTAAACCAGAAGGACTCTATGCTTCAGTGTGTCTTGTTTTAAATAAAAAGGAACAGTTGAAAGAACCTTAAAAGTGAGAAATAGATATTCTTAAGAAAGTTCCCGGACTCCATAAACTGCCTATGTGACTGATTGTAATTGGAAAACCAGGGAAATCTGCAAGTACATTGAAAGGGACACAATACAAAAATGACGGTTTACATTTTATGAACACATATCAGGAATAAATTAAAAATGACAGAGCAAAAATATTTTTGTTTATGTCATGTCATTAAAATTCACCTTTATGCGGGTGGAAGATGAACAAGAAATTAGTATTACACTAGAGATAATCCAAAACAGAGAAGAATTGAGAAACAAAGTCAACAACATAAACTCATCTGAAAAGAAATCTTAAAAGGACACCCATACATTAGATTTCCAAGGAGACGATAAAAAAAAAAAGAAGTAGAGGGATGAAGAGGATCTTTGAAGAGGAGAAAGTAAAGGCCAATAAGCCAGAAGTTCTACACAGTCTGTGGTTGGCTAAATTCGAGGAAATGGAGAGGAGGACACACACATTATTTGTGTCTGTTATTGTAGTGATTCTATCTGCCATACAATTGTCAGCTGTAATTTACTTAATGTATATAACATTTTGCATTGCATATGTTAACAACAGCATTATGAATATTCTATGAAAATGGGTGGAATGATGTTCCTCAGGTACTGTATGTACATTAGTCATAATCTGCACTTTTCAAATTAAACAAGATCCTCCTTGTACCATTTAAATTTTTCGATTACAGATGATAGTAGTGACTGTCATGTAGTGCTGCATGAAGCCATCATTTACTTTTATGTATTTATTCATTCATCCAGTGATTATTTCACATGTAGGAAGTGTCATCATAGGTCCAGTATAAATACACACACAACATATGTTTATAAGGACAGATGGGTTATCAGCCATGGTCTTATTGGAGGGATCATCCTGACATTTGTCTGAAATTATTTAGGAAAAACCACAGTAAACCTCAGGTCTTCAAAATATGAAGCCACTGCCATAACTCATTACCTCAGTTTGTTGGTCTTGACTGAACAATATTCTTTTGATCATATACAGTGTACACCAAATATCTTCCAATAAAAAAAAAGAAAAAGAAAAAAATAAAAAAAAATTTGTACTGAACTGCTGTGTGCTCTATGGGTACCCATTGGTAACCATAAATATGAACATCTCTATGTCCTCCCTTGAGTCCATCTGCAAACCTGAGTCATTTTCACCTCACAAATAATGATAAAATATTGGTATAATTCACCATACATCTTGACACATTTGCTGGTAAAAACATTACATTGTGATTATTTATTGATTGTGACAGAGCATTGTAGTTCTCTCTTTTTTTTATTGACCTCTGCTGTAAGTCTTATAAGTAGAATATTTCACTGTATATTATGCATCACTTATGAAGAATGTTTTAGGTACCTTTTTAAATTGATTAATTTTATCAATATTTTTTGTCTTTTTGTACAATTTCCCTGGTTTAAACTGCCTGTTTTAAATGTTTTATTTATTCTTCCTTGGGAAATGAAATTCCATAGTGATTTTTGTTCCATCATTACATACAGAATTATGATTGAAAAACTTAGTAATGTTTTCCTGTATATGAATAATAAATTAAATGAAGTATTCTCTTGGTTCCATTAATTACTCAGCTTTTTAAATAGAGCTTCCAATGTGCCTCACTACTGCTTTTAGTTGTTATTTTTATGCCCCTTTTCTGCAGTTTGAAAACTGACCATGTTTTCAAACTTTGATCCCAGAAAAGAATGCCTTCCTAAGAACAGAACAGATGTGGGAATTGTATGTAAGCACAAGACAATGGCTGATACAAACTGCTGCTAGAGCCCTATAAGAGCAAAACATACTGATAACACTCTTTTTGCTGTTCTCATTGTTTGTTCATTCCAAGTTAATTGACAGTAAATGTTCATCTCTTTGTTTCCTATACAGTCTACAGGTTTATCATCTATGCTCAATGACCAAGAGTTGTTTTTCCACTTTGTACTGAAATATATGCTGTTTTTATTTCTGTCCAAAATTAATTAATTAGATGCTACCCACTTCTAAACATTCTTGAGGCTTTCATTTACCTTCTTTATTAGTTTTGCTGTCTTAACAATGATTCTGATGTTTTGTGTTCACAGGAACCATTTTTCCCATAAATATAAATTCTTGCCAGTTTTAGAGAATGAGATTTTTTTTATATCTGAATTGTCAAATGTGGCTCTGTAACAATTATTACTCTAAATAAATTACTAGTGTTTAACTTCTAGTCCTGCATCTTATGTGTACTGGGAAAACAAATTTTGTGGTTTCATTTTTATGTTCCTTAAGCCATCTCATATTTACTTTATGTGAATATGAGTGAATGATCCATGGTAATGATTATGAATAATAAAGTATTCACTTCAGAATTTGAATATAGCCTATTACCTGCAAAGTTATAGAACTTCTAACATTTCTTTGAAGTAACAAACAGAGTTATATGTGGGATTTCCTATGTAAGGCATGAAGATCTTTCCTAAATTTTACCATCTGGATGTGGTTCAGTTGTTACAATTCACTTTTAAAAACCCATCATGTGTAGGATCAACCATTATGAACTGTAATTACAAATTACATGTTATGTGGAGTTGTAATTAATTGAATTATATTTCATGGTATACTGTTTCAAATGGTTAAATCTATATGTATGCTCTAGATTGAATTTACACGCCAAAAAGCAGTACTCAAGACCACCTAAGTCTTGTAATAAATCTTAACTTTAAAAGAAGTCCATAATTTGGTTCACAGGATGCTTCCATCATTTTTAAAAACTACAATTGAATTTTCCACTTTACCCTTCTCTTCCTCCTCCTTCCCTATACCTTCTCTTTCCCCTCCCTTCTTTAGTACTGTTGTGTCTCTCCTTTCTTGTTAAGTGTCTTGCCAAAAGCATATTTAGGTCTCCCCAGGAAAATATTAGTATGAGAAGAATCAAGACAAATTGTTTAGCGAACATTATAAAATTGGAACGTCCTCAACTTTACTGAATTATATGAATATACATGGATTCTGATGAGAACAGCAGGATAGGCCGAATGACAGGGACACACTACTACTTTTGAGGAATACATGAAAATGAACACTAATGCTTGAAAAATAAAGTTTTGTTTAAACATAAGCAAAATTATCTTTTTAGTCCCAGTGTGCATAGGTTCTGCTGTGGTTTACAAGAAAAAACATACAAATAAGTAACTGCACTTACAATCAGGGTAAATGATCCAACACTAGCTTCTTGTAGCTGAGAACAGTAAATCTACCTGCTAAAGTGGTGGTCTTTCTAATTATGGAGACTAAACAGAACTGTAAATTAACTACACTTTTCACTCCTATAATTCTTGGTGATAAATGGAAATTGTTGCCTTAATAAAAAGAAAGAAAACAACTGACCATTGTAAACATTTTTCAGATTATGAGTTCTGATTGTTTTCAGCTAGTGTATATTCAGCTGCCAATATACATAAAGATAAATCATGAGAGCTAAAGGAAACAAAATGTATTACAATGTCAGTTAACAAAGACACAAAATAGCTTCCCAGTGGTGACTAAAGCTATTAAGTGCTCTACCCAAAGAAATTCAGTTTTTATCACTGGAGCAATGTAACCAAGCAAGGTGGCTCAGTGGTAACATACTGGGCTGGCATTCAGGAAGACAGTGTTCAAAGCCACCTTTGGATGTCCAGATGTAGGTTTTCCATGATTTCCCTAAATAACTGAAGTCACAAGGCACAGCTGATTTTCTTTCCTGTCCTTAACTGAGCATATCTGAGCATATGCTCCATCTCTAATGACCACAATGTTGATGGGACATGAAACCCTATTTTTTGTTTGTTTCTTGGAGCAATTGAAAACTAACATTCATTGTAAATTAAAAGAAGAACTTTGGAACAGTATTGTAGAGATCTTCTCTGGCGATAGACCAGTGACAATTTGTGCTAATACTTGCATCTTGAATACTTTATGCTGTTTTATTTTTTGTGTTCTTGTATTGATTTTATAGTCATGCTATTGTTGTCAAGTATATTGTAAGCTACTTCTTGACTTTAAAGTATCTTTAAGTATTCATATTCTTATCATAGTAGTTGTATTCATTTTATTTTGGTATATTTATTGTATCTTGACACTGCTTGTTCAGGAATGCCTGCTGAATGGTGCATAATTTTTCTTTGTAAAAACTTTACCCTTTTATGTGCAATATGTGTCTCAGATTAATGAAGGCAAATACCTAAACTTGCACTGAGAAAGTATAATGAGAAGCATAGACCAATTTGATTTTTATATGAAAAACCATTTTACTTTAAAAATGGCTAAGAAGATATTTTTCTTTGTATTATTATCCAAAACCCAAATATATGTTTATATGATTAAAGCAGAATGTAACACAAATGAGGCAGTTACCATGAAATCCAACACAGTTCTTTAAATGTAGTGAAATTGGGATCCAAATGAAAATTTCATCATTCTGTGATTGTTGAAGATTGTCTTTTGATTTAAAAATTACACTTTTTAATCCCCCCTCCTTTTTTGGGTTTTATGTGCTATGTTTATTATCTAGTTTTTGTTATTTAGGTTGTCCATTTGAGACAGAGACTGGACAATGCTGTTAGCTCATCAAAAGACCGCACATTTCCTATGGACATGACACTTGGGATGATTCAGGCTCTTATTGATTGTGATGAATTTCAGGACATTGCAACATTAAGAGTAAGTTGTAGACTAACAATCTTGCATTTAATCATAACTTAAATTCTGCTTTATTTATTTATTTATTTATTTCATGTAAACTATGGAAACCCACATTCCAAGTTCATCTATAGTATTTTATGTGATTATGTTCAGCCTATATTATTTTTTAACAAGTCAGTGACACAATTATCAATCAAAAATAGCTGGAAATACATGTACGAGTTGGAATCCAAAATTTTCTGGACTGGTGCTGCCATCTGGAAAGTAGGAATGGTAGATCTTTGTATCACTAGGTGGCGAGAGCAGCATATCTCTTGCATGTCCACAGTGATTTCCGTAATACTCTGTGTTTGGTGTGTGGCGATTTTACGATTGATCCATGAACAGAAGTGCGCATGTGTATCAGATTCTGTGCAAATCTCAGGAAAAGTGCTACAGAGACCCCTACAATGATTCAACAACTGTTTGGGGGACAGAGTATGATTCATACGCATTTGTGTTTGAGTGCCAAGCTCGGTTCAGGGCTAGCACTACAGACATCAAAGATGATGCTCGCACTGGAAGGAACTGTGCACAAAGAATTCATCCCACCCAACCAAATAGTGAATTCCAAGTAGTGCTGTGACGTTTTGTGATAGCTCCATGAAAACGTGCGGCAACGATGGCCCTAACTTCGGCATCAAGGGAACTGGCTGCTGCATCACGACAACGATCCCTGTCACACATCCTTGCTCACCAGGACCTTTTTGGCAAAAATCAACATGGTGGTTGTACGCCACCCACCACACTCACCAGATTTACCACCTTGTGACTTTGCACTGTTCCCAAAATTGAAACTTGAAGTTGAAAGGCTGTTGGTTTAACACTCTAGAGAGGATTCAAGAAGCATTGCTGTCAGTGCTAAACACCCTCAAAGAAAAGGACTTCCAGAAAATGTTTGATCAGTGGCAGAAGTGCTGAGACCATTGTGTATGTGTGGATGGGAACTACTTTGCGGGTGATAGTGATCATTAGTCCAAAGGTAAGGTTTTCAACAGATGGCAGCACTAGTCCCAAAAATTTTGGATAGATCCTCGTATATAATCACTTTTGTGTCCCGGCCTCGTCGCCGCTTTTGTGTCTCGTTTCCGTCGTAGGTGTCGGTGGCCGAGTGGAATGAGACCGACACAGGAATAAAGATAGCACGCTGGTGCAGGTACGGAGGGGAGCAGCCAGAAACTAGAAACACTAGAGTAAATTAGAACGAGATATATATTGCACAGAATTTATACAATACTTAACTTTTACATAGATCAGTACTGCAGATACATAGTTGAGCTAGAGTCCTGCCTAGTGCCTGTACGATAGCCAAGTCTTCACTGGTGCCTATCTGATTACGAAGGTCCTAACTGGTTGCTAACTCAGTCCCAAGTGAACGATGTCGTTCAGTGGTGGCCACGAGCGGAGTTGCAGCAGAGGGCGCTCGTGGCTGTCGTCGTAAGAACGCCGCGCCGTGCGTGCATGGCAGCGCGCGGCGAAAGTAGGTGGCCCGCACTTTGGACTTGTGCGACACCACAGTCATCATCCATACAGTACATAAACTGGTTGATAGTTCAATTGTATGTATAAAATGGATTTTATTTAGTCTTGGACCCAAGACATTGACACAATATCTATATTAAAAATGAACTGTGTGATGTGAGACAGGAGTTGTAAATTCTAGAAGAGGCTAAGGAATAAAAAGAAAAAAGAGATAAACAAGTGACATACAAATTTTTTATTATATCAAGGTATCATAAATGGTGTATTGATAGACTGATTCCATGGAGGATTAGACACCTGAAGATAGAATGCAACACTACTGTGGCAGTAAACATTCTGAAAGTAATTGATGAAAATCTTAATTTTTGTTTTTAAGATGCATGACGGCCGTGCTTTGACACATGCTGCTTCCTCAGCATAAGATTTAGTTATCAGGACATTCACAATTGAGAGTCATGGTCCTTGTGGGAAAGATACATGGTGGTTGTATATACATTTTCATATTAAATGTAGTAAAAAGTTTATATACAACTGAAGCATAGTTTTTTGTGCAAGAACCATTCCTCAGGCTAAGTACTGTAAAATAAATAAAATAAATACCCTCTATACATATCAATAGCAGTAACAGTAATGTTGTAAAGTGCAATTTTTGAGCACTTAAGAGTAAATTGTTAAGTATCATTTACACTGATTAGAGATTTTTCTTTTTCAAGGCAGACTAAAAATTATTCAGTGATCTTGTAGATGTAACTCATAGTAAGAGACTGTGAATAATGACAATCAATAAGGTTTTGAGAATGAATTGAATAACTTTATAATGATGTGAAAGAAATGAGGATATTTTGGAAACATTTTTAGAAATATACACTGCCTAACGAAAAGAGTGAAGTACCCTGAAGGAAAGGAAGAAATTAAATTAAGATTCATGGGTTGGGAGGGTAATTTTTAAATAACTTGGCACTGTGAGTCCTTTTATGACATTACACCCTTTCTAGTTTGGATGTATGCACTGTTTCAATGGAGAAAAGTATCATAAAGGCTTTTTATCCTCTCATGAGGCAAGCTGGATCTTAACTGTTGTAATTGCTCCTCATTATTCTGGATAATTTCACTGGGACAGAGATGACATCTACACTGGTTCCATGTGTTTTACTGGTGACAGATCTCGGCATTTTTCTGGACACATGAGTACCTTAATGTTGTGCTGAAAGTTCATAGACACACTTGACATGGGTGAGCATTGTCCTGTTGAAAAATGATTCCACAATTTTGTCTCTTGAGAGGTAAAACATGAGAATGCAATATGTCTGTTACATACTGGTGTGCTGTCAGTATTCTTTCAATCACTACCAGCCATTACTTGAAGCCACAACAGATGGCTTCCCACACCATGACACCAGGAGGAACACTGGTATGCCTCTCTAAAAGATTCATCTTGCCACTTTGCTGTCACATTCACCAAGGATGGTCGTCTGCTATTATGCACAGCCACAATTAATCATAGAACACAAAGTAAGACCTTTCATCAGCAGTGTGTGCTTCCTGGTTACAGCACCATTCTAAATGCAGCCAATTATGTTATGGTATTAATGGGGTAAAAGCCTGCATCTCAGTCAGCTCTACTGTTCTTAAACATGTCATGTGGCAATGTTGGTAGCAGTCACCGTGCAGCATGCAGGGATGAAGCAGTGCGAGTCAGTTGTTCATTTATGTCTGCCAAGTAAGACATCCATGTTTCAGTCAAAACATTATGAAAGATTAAATTTTTACCATGCAGCAAATCACATTGCAAATGATGAATGTTTCATGGGGCTCAGTAGGTCGATACATGAAAACAAATGGATCAGTTTGTATTGCAAAAAATAATGACATATTAATAACAAAACAAATGTTGAATATTTAAGATAAATAGTGATGCATATGAGAGAACTATAAACATGGAGGGAAAGAGATACACCATTCAGTAACATCATTGCATAATATTATTTCACTCAACTCCATCCATCTAATCGAATGGCCTGCCATACTTACACAAAAGTATAAAAGACACTTGCAAATAACTGCCAAAACAACAAACCAAACAGTCATTATAAATTTGTCAGCATAAGTCCATTCTATCACTTCTCACATGTCATTAGTTACATCAAAGTGGCACAATATTGGCAATGCAAATTGTAGTGTATTGCTAATGTGCTACAGAAGTGCTGCAGTTGATCTCCCTGACTGCAATCCAGGCTTTATGCTAGTAATGTCAGCCTATGTGAGGGCCAGTAAAATTTTAGTCCAGTTACTGCTAGACTCCGATTGAAGGACAGTATGAGATAACACATAATGTGTCAGGGAGTCCATTTCTTGTACTCAGATGGCAGATGCTGATGTGAAAGGGTTGCAGTATTGTGGTATCCCCTTGTGGTGGTCAGATATGGTCAACTGAAACCATGGTAATGAATATGCCTAACTTTACATTCCCACGCAGGTCAAAATTAGACCACCATTACATCTGGATACTGCAATATTCAATTAACTGGACTATAGAAGATGCACAGTGAGACTCCTTCCAAACACTTTCTGGTGCTGATAACATTACATCATTAGAATTCACAGCATCTACGTATACATACATACTCTGCAATCCAAAGTAATGTGCGTGGCGGAGGGTACACTGTACCGCTTCTGTGCATTTTCTTTCATATTTCACTCCCAAATAGAATGAGGGGGGGGGGGATGCCTGTATGCTTCCGTACGAGCCCTAATTTCTCTGCTCTTGTCTTTATGATCACTATGCGAAATGTAAGTAGGTGGCAGGAAGAGCATACTACACTCAGCTTCAAATTCTGGCCCTCTAAATTTCCTCAACAGAAATTCACGAAAAGAATGTTGTCTTTTCTCCAGTGATCCCAAATTGAGTTCCCGGAGCATTTCCATGACACTCGCACATTCTTTGACCCTACCAGTAAGAAACCTAGCTGCTCACCTCTGAACTGCTTCTATGTCTTCCTTTAAACTGATCCGCTGTGGGTCCCAAACACTTGAACAATACTCAAGATGTGGTCATACTAGCGTTTTATATGCAACCTCCTTTACAGATGAAATTCAGCTTCCCAAAATTCTCCCAATAAACCAAATTTGGCTGTCTGCCTTACTAACAAGTGTCCTTACATGTTCGTTCCATTTCATGTCGCTCTGCAGTGTTACACCTAGAATATTTGAACGACACAACTGTATCAAGAAGCTCACTACTAATGCTGTATTCGAATATTATAGGATTGTTTTTCCTACTCATGTGTGTCACCTTACATTTTTCTACATTGAGAGCTAGCTGCCATTCTTCGCACCAACTACAAATTTTATCTAAGTCATCATGTATGCTATTACAGTCAGTTAAAGAGGACACCCTCCCATACACCACAGCATCATCAGCAAACAGCCGCAAATTACAAGTTACTCTGTCCATCAGATCATTTATATAGATAGAAAATAATAGTGGTCCTATCACACTCCCCTGCCTGCCGATACTCTCGTCTCTGATGAACACTCACCATCGAGAACAACGTATTGTATTCTATTACTTAGGAAGTCTTCCAGCCAGTCACAAATCTGTGAACCTATTCCATAATCTTGTATCTTTGTTAACAGTCTGCAGTATGGCACCACATTAAATGCCTTTTTGAAGTCGAGAAAAACACAATCCACCTGTTTCCCTTCATCCATGGCTCGCAAGATGTCATGTGAGAAAAGGGCAAGCTTAGTTTCACACAAACGAAGTTTCCTAAACCTGCGCTGATTCATAGAAAGAAGCTATTCCGTCTCAAGGAAATTTACTATATTTAAACTGAAAATATGCTCCAAAATTCTACAGGAAACTGATGTCAACGATATTGGCCTATAATTATGTGAGTCAGTTCTTTTTCCTTTCTTATAAACGGGAGTCACCTGTGCTTTTTTCCAATGACAAGGAACTTTGCACTGAATTAAAGATCCGCGAAAAATGCAAGCTATGTTCTTCACATTGATCAGTCAACTTCTGACACTGCTTATACCCTACCAGGCCTGCTGACAACCCAAAATACAAATAACATTAAAGCACTATACCTGTTACACAGGAAATTGAATGTCCAATCATTTACATACCTGTAGGGACATGTATGAATTTACATTGTCAATCAATCCTGTCTGCTTGGTACTTCAGTTGCATCTGTCAGGCAGTGTATTTTTTCTCAAAATAGTTTACAGCTCATTTAGAAAAGCCTATGTTGTCGATGTCTTTAATACAGTCTGTGCATAGATGTTTACAAACCTATTTTTTTCTTTTTTGCAGAACCTAGATGAACTTCTTGATCATAAATCGGATCTCTCTGAGAAATTATGTCAAATAGGTGACTCAATAGTTTACAAATTGGTCCAGTGGACAAAACGGCTTCCTTTTTACTTGGAATTACCTGTTGAGGTGAGCATGGAGTTGTACAGTATATGGTTCTGAAGTTATGTTAATCTGTCCTTTTATTATTAATTTTCTGAAATATGCAAGTAAGAGTATCATTGTTAGAGAATTCTATTTTTTCAACATAAAACTACCTTACCTTATTGACAATTTTCAACTCACCTTTGAAGCATTTGTTTATATAAATTTAAAATTAATGTTATTTTACCAGCAGGTGATAGCTGTAACAGTGGTCTTATCAATAAATAATTAAAGAAATTATTAAGTAAGATTAGTTCTGACATATTGCCATTAAGATTTTTATATGTTACTTATCACTTCTATAACCTCTACTTTGGTCTCATAGATTTACAAACATTTCTATTACCTCTGGCAATGTTACTGATGAGAAAAAATAAATGAGAATCCACATTAAACGGTATGTCCCCCTGTAACTGGCTGGGCCAGTAAGTTCAAAGTTTGGAGGAAGGTATTGGCATTTCACCTCTAACAGGACAATGACTAGGAAAGCACTGCGGTGGTCAAATAAATTGTTGGATTGATGAGTGCCTTACTCTTTTATTGATCTCCTGATGACTGTACTAGATGGTAAATAATTAAATTGTCTGCAAACAGGCAGCTGAGGCTGTTTCCTTTGTAGCACTGGTTTTCATTTTACAGCTTTTGTTCACTATTTCTCTTTCAAGAACTTACAAGCACTGCAAGGCACATTTTTGCTGTCAGTTGATTCCCCGTGTTTATGATTCAAGTGCACTTATTTAAATTAAACAGACTAGTTTGTGGTCATATTCTTGCAAATCTATTTTCATTGTACTAGAGCATAAATCCATAGAATCATGAACAATGATGTTCATTATTATAATACTGCACTTTCCAGTCTGGAATCAACAAATATAATCACTCCTCACGAATTTAAGAAACTAAAGAACAAGTCTTAGGGACTATCAAGGAGGAAACTAAATACTGTTCTATTAATTGCTTTCTTTGTATTTCATTATCCATCCAACTGTACTTATTGTCTTCTAGTTCAATTACTATTGATTTTGAAGCCACATGGCTCCATCTTCAGGAAAAATAATGTGGGAATCAATATACCAAGCATCCCTCTGATAGACATACTGCAAATTTTCGCCAGTGTTTTAGCAGGCATTTGCAATTTTGTTTTTGTGATTTGTAGGTGGAGTTACCCTGAACAAATGGGATCTTTTATGTGATACACAGTGCTGATGCAAAGTGCTGGTTTCTTTCTTCGTGTGAACATGTTTTATAAAGCAAAAATTTACATGCTTATTTTATAGAACAGTCACCAATTAGTCTAGCCATAATAACTTTATTTCTTGGAAGAAGTTTATTACAGCTATGACAATATTTGTTATGAAGAATATTTATCTTCAGATTCTGAAATAGAATGAACACCTTCTTTGATATATTTATTTTATTTGAGGAGTTCTCATATAAAGTTTACGTTTGATTGTGGCATGCTCTCTTCTATCTCCATGTTTGATAAGTCTCACTTCTTAGTAACCTGAATAATTAAACAAAAAATGTCTGTTGATGGAAGTAATGGAGGTGGTGGTGGTGGTGATACTCATATTGATACTTGTAATGCCCTTGTATCTTCCTGTCTACTTAAGTCTGTTCCATTTCTAGTCTAACATCAATTAGTATTTTAGGACTTTTTTTTCCATGAAATTAATTCATATCAATCTGTTGCAGGTTCACACGAGGCTCTTGACTCACAAATGGCATGAATTGCTAGTTCTAACAACATCTGCATATCAAGCAATGCATGGAGTTCATAAACTTCCTAATGACAGTAGTGAAGCAGACTTCACTCAGGAGGTCAGTTTTTTAATAAATTGTGACAGTCTGTTCTTTTTTGACAATAATCATGAGTATTTAGTGAAATAAAAACAAACAATGTAAAAAGAGTGAAATTACTGTTATAATGTATTTAATCTTGCAAGTTCAAAACCAAAAACAAAAATAATGAACAAATTAAAAAATGCTTCAGTTTCATTCTTGTCAGGAGTTCAGTACAACTTGAGTTAATAAAGAGAAAATTGGGGCTAGTCATAAATGTATGTTGTAGTGTATTAAACACCATATGATGCTTTTTCCTGTCATATTGCAATGGTCCAATAAAGAAGTTTTCATTTCATATTGAAAATATTTGGCTTTGTCAATGTAAAGCACCTTCATTTATACCAAATAAAGTATCGGTATGAGTTGTGCATGCAGAAATAATTGCAGTTCTTGAGTTAAGTATTTTTACCAAGTTGGATTAACAGGAAAACCGTAGAAGATTGAAAGAAGAGCCTCACACTTTATTGCAAGGTTGATTAGTCAGTATGAGAACCTCACAAAAATAATTAAAAGACTGAAATGGGAGTCACTTTAAAAATTCTGATTGCTCATCTTCCATTATAAGTCAATAAACAAATTACTTCCTCCAACTTATAACCTGTATATGGGGGGATTCTCATCCTTTCTTCTTATCTATCATCCATCAGTAGAACAGGAAATGGAAAAACATATTCTCTTTTGTGAATCCTGTGGAAGGAAGTCTCTAAAATATGGAAGTAACTATATTTTATTAATGTGCGATGAAATAGAATGACTTTTAACTTTTATAATATTACAGTGTTATATTTCTGGCCAAATATTTTTGATACACTGCAGTAGGTTTTTGATGAGCTATGTGTTCATGTTCCTGACTAATTTATATGCTAAATTTACATCCTTGAAGTCTCCGATATAGATTGTTTATAGTCTACTGTATTCACATCATGTTCTTTTTAAAAATGTTGTGGAAATACTGCAATTTTTTAAAATGTATTTTCAGGACATTCTTGAAGTAACTTTAATTTTCTTTCTGAAAATTTTATGTTTGTTAACAGATTTTCTTCATAATTTGGTTTTATAATTAACAAGTAGACAATATAGGATTCTTCATTTATTTGCAAGTTCATCAATGTTTTTTTGTAGGTATCAAATAATCTGTGTATCCTGCAGACGTGTCTCACTTCAATGATGGGCCGTACAATAACAATGGATCAGTTGAGACAGGATGTAGGGTTAATGGTGGAGAAGATAACACATGTTACTCTCATGTTTCGCAAAATTAAGTTGCAGATGGAAGAATATGTCTGCTTGAAGGTCATCACAATGTTAAATCAAGGTAGGTGCTGAAACTATAATTGTATTAAAATTTGTGCTGTGTCATGAAGTCACTGTTAAAGACAAAAATAAAATTAATCAAGAATAAAGTGGCTGTATTATTTTGTATTTCATCTCTTAGTCATTGATTTTTTGAGTAGTAATTACTTCAGTTTTACCACTTTAATAGTACTTCATGCAATTCAGCTGTGCACTTATAAGAGACAATGCTCCCACCATCAGACAGAGTACGCCATATTCATTAAATAAGCTAAATAAAACTGCAGTGAACTTTGGTTATTTATCTTAAACAAAATTCTCCACTTCACACTCAGCAACTATTCAGCAGGCTGTGTTCTCTTCTTAACTTATGGCACAGACAAAAATTTACAGACGAGAATCCTCCATAAAGGCCCAGTCACATGCGCAGGGGTGTGGGGCAGGGAGGGGGGGGGGGTAAGCAGTTCCATAAGATGTCCCATGACAGTGCTTGCTGTAATGCACACTTCAACATGCGAGGCTCACCTTGTCAAGTCTGAGCCTAGACTGCCGACATGGCTGCCTCTACCTCGGCTCTGCTCGCCGATAGGTGGCATGGCGGTAGCTTCGTTGAGCAATGAGTGAGACCTCTGGTGGACATTTGGAGTACTGTTGGTGGGATTTGAAATAGTCCACGTCTTACAAGGAGACCACATGGGTATCAGATTTTAGAACTTTTTTATATTTATGGTACAGGAAGTCCAGAACTTAAATAACAATCAGCCAAAGCCATTCGGCACAACTCTTAAAAATTCTTGAGAAATTCGAATTTGAAATTTTGTAAGTATATTGAACTACCAGTAATTAAAGCAATTGTATCATCTGTCCATGTAGCTTATGCGGTAGCGTCATTGGCTTTAAACACTGGGGTCCATGGTTCGAATACTGCCATGACAGCTTTTTTTTATCTTCATTCATTGTGTTTGGTTACTTACACAATTTAAATATCTAATGGTAATTTTTATGAAAAATGCACAAATTTTTGTTTATTCGTAATGTTCTATATTTTATAAAAGGTTGTTAACAATGATGATTCCAATTAAAAAAAAAAATAACAAGTTATATTTTTTACAGTATTGGCTTCACTATTACTTGATGACAGTTGTCTTTGATTGTTCAGTTTGCATAGAGTTTTGACGCTGTTTTTGGAAAGTCATCTCCATAGCTACTAATGGCTTTCCAAGAAGCTAATCTACTGAACCATCATTTGAGGTGAAGACAAGGTGTTATGTTCGTCTGCATATACATAAACAAAAACTGACACAACACATGGGATTACAGACCTGAAAATGTTTTGTATAACTGAATTTGAAATAGTGTAAATTTGTGTACACCCTTCATGAAGTTACTCCCTGCAATCAATGCCATGAAAATTATTACTTTCCATTTATTATGATGCTTATCACCCTGGCATTTGTGAGACCACATCAAAATGAATGATTATATTTTTATTTTTCAGTATTGCCCCAAATATTAAATTTGCCTTGTTTCTTGTGTTATCTTCATTCTGATTTAAATCATCATTATTGACAACCTTTTATAAAATATAGAACATTACGAGTAAACAAAATTACATGCATTGTTCAAAAAAATTACCAATAGATATTAAAATTGTGTACGTATCCGAACACAATGAATAAAGATAAAAAAACTGTTTTGGCGAGATTCAAACCACGGACCTGCATAAGCTACACAGGCAGATGATACAATTGCTTTAACTACTGGTAGTTCAATATACTTACAAAATTTCAAATTCAATTTTCTCGAGAATTTTTGAGAGTTGTGTCAAATGGCTTTGGCTGATTATTATTTAAGTTCTGGACTTCCTGTACCATAAATATAAAAAAAATCTAAAATCTGATACCCATGTGGTCTCCTTGTTAGTCGAACGTGCTTTGTAGCATCCCTCCCCCTTTAGGAAGTAAATGCTCCACCCCTGAGGAGGCACCTTAGCTGTCGATCTCCATGCCTTCCATACACAGGACAGTTCCCACTGGGGGAAGAGAGATTCCTGGCTGGTGCGGATGAGTATGGAGCAATGTGACGAGGCTTAGGGCACGTCCAAGGACTGGAGAAAGTGGCACAACCAGTATCCGGCAGTTCAACTCATGTTTCATCCTGGAGGAGGTTCCGTGCCAGAACATTGTGATATGGTCAGAAATGGTGAGACTTAGGGCACTGATGACCTTTAGCAACAAATGGTGAGAGTGAATGGTTGTGTTCATTATCCTCCGGAACATCGCTGATGGGTGTCGCATCACCTGAGGACAAGGGTACAGTAGGTTCGATGCATGGAGGTGTTCGGTATGGCGCACATACCCAAGGATGTCCTCCCCTTGGCACCTGGAGTGGTGGGAGCTGCATTGGAGGAGTTGCAGAGGTGACCACAGGAGGAAGTAGTACATAAGAAGAAGGCAGTAGCCTCTCTGAAACAGGCGTGCTACCTGGGTCAGGAAGAGGCTGTGACTCGAAGACCTGGCAAGGTCCACCAGGTGTCCCATCCGCCACCTGAAAACTCAAATTGATCATGGTGGCGCATTACCACATCATCGCAGGTCCGAACCTGACAAAGGCACCGACCCTGCAAACTGTGCACCACAGCGGGAACCCATCTAGGGTGGCGCCCAATCCTTAGCTCCTGGGCCATACCAAGAAGGTTGCTGAGCAGGAACAGGAGAAGATGGAGACAAGGAAGGCTGAAGAAGATGAAGGAGGGTGCGAGGTTGATCCCCATGTAACAGTTCTGCGGGGCTTTTATCCCCGATGGGAGTGAAGTGATAGGAACTTTTGAGTTCCTCTAGAGTGGAAGAACCTTCAACATATTTCCTCATTTGAATCTTGAACGCGCAAACCATCCTCTCTGCCTCACTGTTGAACTGAGGATGAAAGGGAGGAGCCCAAATATGGCAAATGCCTTGCCAAGCAAAGAAGTCTCAAAAGGATTGGGGTGCAAACTGAGAGCCATTGTCAGACACGATTGTTGAGGGAAGTCCTGTAGAGGCTTGGAGATATTTGTTAATTTTATCAGTAGTGTAACAGGGATGGCCATAGCGGTTTGGATGAGTGTAGGGAAGTGGCAGATTAAGACTCGTGGTGCCTGGGAAAATACAATTTATTAGTTTATTTTGGTTTCTGCCTTCTCTGCCCGTGACTCGGGCAGGCGTTGCGAGTGGCAGGTGGAAATGTCAGCTAAGGCACTAGATAGGCCTGTGGACACAGCTCGGATTCCACTGACTCGAGGCTGACGGCAGACCTAGCCTCCTCCGCGACACATCATGCTGCCACTGAGAGACACACACCGCTTAGCTGTACGCCCTGGGGGTGCCGACCCTGCCCAGATGTAGGCTGATGATGTCTCTCTCCTTTCCGGCGTCGTGGTGTCTGGCAGCGCCCACTGAGGGAACCCCGCCTCCAGCCCAGCCTGCATGATGATATTGGAGGAGTGGTAGCCTGCTAGAGCCATGCCTCTGAAGGTCCTCACTTCGACGTCCGCTGTCGGTGGCATGCTGCCCTGTCGCGGCGGTAACATCTGGCATAGAGACGTTCCCGTCAATGCATTCTGCGTCACCAAACACCCACTGCTCAGTACGACACCTTTAAGTACTGCTTTCCTGCTGAGGTGTTGTCCGGCATGTCCCACTTGCATACACTGACCACCGAGGCTCTGCATACCGTCGGTCAAGGTCTCATGCCAATGACGTGTCATTCCAGTTTCCGGATTACTGTCATCAGCAGACTTGTTTCAACACCTTCTGCTTCTGCCACTTTCTGCTGCTAGAACATGTACTTGCAAAACCCACTATATAACTTCACTTGTTAACTGATAAAATTAACAAATATTTCCATGCCTCTACAGTCCTTCAATAGCAAATACATGGGACAGAGCCTGAATAGTGGCTGCCGAGGTTGTGGAAGCACAACGAGCTATGTAAGGAAATTTTGAGAAGGCATCAACAACAATCAGCCAGTACTATGAGAGAAATTGGCCCGCAAAATCAACGTGAATGTGCTCCCACGGACGCTGGGAGGGCAGCCATGGCGAGAGAGTAGAGCTCGGAGCCCCCTGATGTTGATCACGCAACGGGCATGCTGCAACCATATGAACAATGTTGCTATCAATGCCAGGACAGAACACATGGTGACGTGCCAAATTATTCATGCGAGAGGCACCCCAATCGCCTTGATGAAGCAACCGAAGGACTTGCTGTCTAAGAGCACCAAGAATGATGACCCTGGAAGACAAGCCATCGGTAGCCAACAGCAAAACACCCTTGAAGACAGTGAGGCAGTCATGCAGAGCAAAATAATTGCGCAAGGGATCTGAAGCTTTGCTGGGAGGCTTGTCTGGCCACCCATTTTGAACTAACGAGACCACCCTACTGAGCACTGGATCCCTAGCAACAGACACAGCAATCCTGGAAGCATTAATAGGAAACCCGCCCACAATGTTCTGAGCCCCTATATCCAAATGGTAATACAGCAACTCACTATTATTGAAGGAGGAATCCGGTCCCATTGGAAGATGAAAGAGAGCATCAGCATTGGTGTGTTGATTGGTGGGCCAAAAGTGGATCATACAGTGATACTGTGCCCAAGGCTGAAGCCTGTGGGCGGCTTTATCAGGCAATGAAGCTGAAGGATTGAATAAGGCAACCAACGGCTTATGGTCAGTAATGAGGTGAAACTTGGACCCATATAGAAACACATGAAATTTCTGGACAGCATAGAAAATGGCAAGTGCCTCCCTCTCAATTTGAGAGTATAATTGCTGAGTAGCAGTTAGGGTCTTGGAAGTAATGCAATTGGACACTCAGAGCCATCGTCAAATTTGTGAGAAAGGACGGCACCCAACCCATCTGGGAAGCATCGATAGCCAACACCAAGTGCTGGCCCAGATGATATGTGACCAAACAAGGAGCAGATGTGAGTTGGGTTTTCAACTTCTGAAAGGCCCTTTCACAGGCTGGAGTTCACTGAAACGGAGTGTTTTTTCGAAGTAAGGCATGCAAAGGATGAGCCACTGTGACAGCATCAGGAAGAAATTTATCTTAATAGGCGATTGTGCCTAAAAAAAAAACCTGTAGTTCTTTAACATCAGTAGGCCTAGGCATAGCCGTGATTGCAGCAACATGATTTTGCAAGGGACGGATGCCATCTTTAGAAAGCTCAAAGCCAAGAAAGACGATTGAAGGCTGGAAGAAATGTGATTTAGACAGGTTGCATTTGAGGTCAGCTGTCTAAAGGACTGTGAACAGTGTATGAAGATTTGACAAATGCTCCTCTCTGGTGGCACCCGTGACGAGAATGTCATCTTGATAATTAACACACCCTGGAACGGATATTGTTAATTGTTCTAAAAAACATTGGAAAATCGCGGGAGCACTAGCCAGTCCAAATGGAAGATGCTGATATTGGTACAATCCGAAGGGTGTGTTGAGTACCAGAAAGTGTTTGGAGACCTCATCCAAGGAGACCTGTAAGTACGCCTCTGATAGGTCAAGTTTGGAGAAAAACTGACCTTCGGCAAGTTTTGCAAAGAGCTCGTCTAGGTGTCTAGGCATGGCAACGTGTAAGTGTCAATGATGCTCATTATCAGTGTTCTTAAAATCACCACAAAGATGTAACTGGCCGTTAGGTTTTTTAACGATCACTAAGGGCAATGCCCATTCACTGGAGGGAATAGGCTTCAGAGCATCCAGAGAAGTCAACCTATCCAATTCCTGTTTAACTTGGTCGCGCAAGGCAAAGGGCACCACACGAGGACAAAAAAAACCAAGGACGAGCCGTAGACTTGAGGCTAATGTGTGCCATAAAATTGCTGGCAAAACCTAAACCTCCCAAAAAGAGATGAAAATTCAGAGGGTAGAGTCTCAATTTTCTGGTAAGGAACATGTTCAGAAACAAGGTGGACAGAGTCCGTTATGGAAAATCCAAAAGCCATGCCAAATAAATTTGCAGTATGAGGGTTGTCTACAACCAAAAAAGTCAAGTAACGAACCACATTTTTATACATTGCCGATGCTGTGAACTTTCCAAGAAGTGCAATGCTCTGCTTTTTATAATTGACCAACTGTCGGTCGACTGAAGAGAGTGCAGGGGATTCCAAGTCTATATAGATTTGGGAATTTAAGAGTGTCATGGCAGCACTGGTATCTACCTGTAAGTGGAGCATTTGTCCCAATCCTTTAAGTTCTAAAAACAATAGTCAAGCTGGAAGCCTTAGGGAAAACACAATTAACATTCATTGTAGAGTCTGAGTCAACAGAAAACTTGAGAGAGGCATACAGCCACAATGTGGCGTTTCTTCCTGCATATATTGCATGTGGAATGGTGTTTAGGACACATCGCACGGTCATGTTGGATGAAACATAAAGGGCACGATGGAAGCATTGTTCATGGCCGTATTGTTGCCCGCCGTGACTGTTGTTGCGCAGCCGATCGCTGTTCTACCCACTGCTGGGAAGAAGTGTTTACTGCTGCTACATCCTCCATGCCATGTGAATTAATAAAGGAAGGACCTGGAGAAGTAGGATCAATTGCCGACATCACACAAAACCTCAATTTGATTGCCGGCTGCTCACGAAATCTCAAAAGATTGAGTAATGTTCAATATCTCAGCCAGTGATGGGTTTTCACATTGAAGAGCACAATGACGAACCTCTTTGTCAGAGCCAAACTAATGACAGCATCACGAACCATAGAATCAGCATAAGAATCCTTGTGAGCATCCGTAATGAATAGACATCTTCGACTCAAACCCTGAAGTTCCGTGACCCAAGTGTGATAAGTTTGATGGGGCTTTTTCTGGCAGCGGTAGAATTAAATATGCACGGTGACAACATGCATGTGTTTGTGATAATAAGTAGACAACAACTGACACATCTCATCAAAGGAAAGAGAGGCCGGGTTTGCAGAGATGCCAACTGGTCAAGCAATTGATAAACACGGAGAGAAAGTCAGGACAAAAACAAGGCCTTACATACGTTACCATCCGCGACTCCAAATGCAAGAAAATGTTGCAGCAGCTGCTTCTCATATGCATCCCAATCTTCAGCCAAGTTGTCGTAATGAGGAAATGGGGGTAGGAACGTCGACGGTGCAAATATCCTTGCAGACAATGTGGTGCAAAACATCGTGATGGCAGACGTAAAAGCTCTCTGCTGCTTTAGAAGAGCCTGAATGACAGCCTCGAAATCCAAAAACCCGGACAGAGAACACGAGCAAGTGAGAGATGCGCAGAACATGAAACTTGACGCCAATTACTGCTGTAACGCACACTTCAATCCGTGGACCCAACATGTCAGCAGGGGACTGTTCAAGCTGGTGGAGGCTCTGTAATGGTCTGGTGCACGTACAGTTCTATTGATATGGGACCCCTGATATGTCTAGATATGACTGATAGATGACACATACGTAAACATACTGGCATCCATTCATGTGCATTGTGCATTTCAACAGACGTGGCCAATTCCAGCAGGACTATGCACACCCCACATGTCCAGAATTGCTACAGAGTGGCTCCAGGAACACTGTTCTGTGTTTAAAAACCTCTGGTGGCCATCAAATGCACCAGACATGAACAGTATTGAGGAGATCTTGGATGCCTTGCAACATGCTATTCAGAAGACATCTCCACCCCCTCATACTCCTATAGATTTATGGACAACCCAGAGTGTCACAGAGAGGAAAATGTCTTGAAAGGAGTGTAAAAATGAATATTAACAATAAAAACTAGTTATGCAGTTGCCTGTTTTGCAATCGGTTTTAAATGTGATATGAGACCATGGTTTGAAGGAATAATGTTTGAGCATGAGTTTGGGTGGTAGAATGAGCATACATCTGCCAACAAGTTAAGCAGTGGTCCTATGTCTCTGGTTGTTGTGACTCAATATTTGCTGAGTGAGGGAGCACTGTTTTATTTATTGATATAGCTGGAACTGGTTGCAATAGTGTATTAACTTATCTTCACTGGTTGTGAAATCGAAACAGTTTAGCCCCTTTAGCCAACAAAGATACCTTTGATTTATTATAGGGTCTGACCATAGTTATGACCCTAGATGTGGGAAATAGCCTGCTAACAGTTTTGTGCAGAACTAGATTTATGGTGGGATATTGTGTGCTAGCTCTGGTATTCCACTGCTAGATGCACTAAGTTGAATTAAGAATTTTGCACTATTAATATCTACACTGGCATGAATAACACTGCTACACAGCACTGCCAGCAGAGAATGATGGTAGTTTGACAACAAGCTGAGGACAGAAGTCAGTCAGAGACTGGAACATGTGACGTGAGCCATTCTACAGGGTAGCAGAGTGTTCAAAATAATACAGAAATGATTGTAGCATATCATAATGCCCAACAGGCATAGATGGTTGACAGATGATAACATGGATAAGGAACACTGCATGAGCCATTGAGGCAAGGTTCACAGTAGTTGAACACACACAAGCAACTACCTACTTGGCTTACAGCAGTTCACAACTAAACATGTTGTACAGTGGGTCTCCTCAAACCAAACATCAACTGTGCCACCCACAGCAGCTTCCACAGTATTTTTCTGTGTTATCCACACCTGATCATTGACTTCCATCAAGCTGTCCATCGGGGGCAACGAGTGCTGCACCGGCAGTGGATGAGGTGAGGCCACATTCACAAGTAAAGAAGGAGAGAAGAGGGGGAGGAGGGGGGGGGTAGGTCACAATCTGTGGGCTCCTCATTAATAGGTGTAGACATGATGCCTGCTGGGGGCCGAGTCATGACTGTAGGGAGACAGGTGGAGGGCATGAACAGGGAGGCTGTGGGGAAACATGTCACAGCTTGTGGGAGCTCCCCCTGGGAACAATGTAGCAATGAATCCTGCCTCCTGGCTGATTGGACAGCTGCAGTGGTGGTGACCACGTAGAGCAGAGGTGCAACTGATTTTTATGATGGCTCAGCTGCTTACGACTGAAATCCACTGCAAACAACTGCCATCTACAACACTCAGCAGCTACTCCTGCAGCTGGGCAAAAGATCAGGTCCAAATGGCAGCCTTAATGGTAAAACTAACGGCCCCTGGTGGTCCAGGGTGAGTGATTTAGGACACAACAAATTCAGGTGACTGTATAGCTGGCACCCCTGCAAATGAGTCCAGTTTCCTCGACAATGTCCACATCTACTGGTATCACCCAGCACCTAGCCAGAAAACTCAACAACTCATTGTTGCACTCCACCTATGAGCAAAATGTTGGGTGAAATAAGACGTTACTCAGACATTCTTCACCATTGCAAAGGTTGAAATTTTCAAACTCCTGCAACACAAATTGCCAATTTTATAGGGTGCAAGGGTCCTGCGAGATCCCTCAATAGCAAAAATGATGGATGATGCACAAATAATTCGATGTTGTGCAGGATAGTTTGGAAATGCATGGAAAACTGAAAAAAGCATCGATCACTAACAACCATGTAATGCCCAAAAAATGGGCCTGCAGAATCCACATGCATTCTGTCCCAAGGGTGTTCCAGAATTGGCCAAGTGGAAAACTATCGCAGCACAATTTTGTGATGAATCTCTTGCTAGTAGACATGACATTGTGCTATTTCCTTCATATGAGTGACCTCAGGGTGACACATGCATAGCTTTTTATTTGTTGGGTCTTTGTCATAGCATAATTACTGAGAAAGAGGACCAGCTCATGCAAATGGTGGGCAGTTCTATCAGGTAGCTTGAAGTGGAAGCTGAGTAAGGAAATCAATAATTTGTGGCTGATAATGAAGAGAAACTTTGCTCCATACAAGAAAACATGATTTTTTTTAAAATCCCAAAAGTGATTGCTGATGCCAATTTTTCCATCTGCAGTTAATTTTATGCAACAAATAGTGTGTCTTCAGTGCATAATCAATAGGCTGTTTGATGCTATCTGGGTTCCAGTGAGACAGAACCACACCAATGCCATACTGAGATGCTTCATAGCCCACAGTTAGAGGTCTTCAGGCAAGAATGAAGCCAAACAGAGATAGAACCACAAACACCATCTGAAGGATTGAAAATCCTGTTGACTTTCAGCCAATCCGCAAACTTAACACCCTCTTGCTGAAGGTGTTTAAGAGGATGGCTGAAGTGCACAACTGGAGGAATGAACTTAAACATAACAAGCAATCTAGCACAAAAAATGGCTGAAGCTCCTTCAGTTTCTTTGCTACCATTAAGTTTCCCAGTGTTCTGTAGATTCATTGAAACTAACAAAATATGTTGGGGTGGGAAGAAAACTGTAATATTGGCAGCTGGCTGGTCACTACCATGGCATGAGCATGCAGCAGTCCTACGTTTTTGTTTAAGTGTGCCTGCATCTGCTCATGCTGCTGCTATTACTCCTTATCCTTCTGTAGGCACAACTGTTCCTGCCAGCACTACAGAAAAGCCAAATCTATGGTGGTAAAAAAATAATACTATGAAAAAGGAAGAGAAAATTAGGAGTGTATACACATAAGAATTCCCCATCTTCATTGCCACTTTAGACTTCAATATATAATGCCACTACTGAACACTGTCAGCATATGGTTGTACAGGCTGGCAGCGGATTGGTAACAAGCAGGTGACAGAGTCCTATGAGTGAGAGTCAATCTACAGGAAAGCAGAGACTCAGAAACCACCTAGAGACAAGCACAGTATATCACAACACCTAGCAGGCACAAATGATGAATGACTGAGTGTGCAAATATGGCACACAGCATGAGCAGCTGCGATGAGGTCTGTGATAGTCAACTGGCAAACAACTGGCCCACCTGACTTACTGCTAGTCACAAGTAAACACTCCAGGTAATTGGTCTGCCTAAGCCAAGTTTTGACTGTGCTCCCTGTGGCAACTTTCCAAAGTATTTTCCTGCAGTACCTCTGCCTGCATATCAGTCTTCATTGAGTTGTTTGTTGATGGGGATACTAAAGTATGATTTTGGGCACAGGCACGTCAAGATGGATTGTATGTTCAGTGGCAGCAGCAACAGTTGACCAGCAGACATGCCCTACATCTGTAGTTACTTTGTGTGTAATAAGTGTGTCACAAAGTATTCTATATTGCAGAATATATATTGTCATGATGACCATAGCCTGTTTTAGGTCCCATAGGATGGCAGAATCAGGCTCATGTGCTACAGTAGTGCATGTTATGCCTATAATGAATCTCATAGTTGTAATCAACAAGGCTCATGGTTTCATACATTTGCTGTTTTCTTGGGGAACTTTGAGTGACAATGGAAAAAGAAAGTTAGTGACCCACAGGCAATTGATAACATAAGCTTGGAGCCATAGAAGATCACATGTCTGAAAAATCTCTCTCTCAATTTGAGTATAATTGAGCAGTGCCTGAAATAGATATACTGTAGGTTTCTCCATGTTGTCTGGATGCTAGTGGGATAACACAAGTACTATGCTACAACATTTCTGTTATGAGCATTAGACACTTATCCTGTGTGAATGTCACTAGACAAGGAGCAGATGAAAGGCATTTTTTTAAATTAAGAAATGCCTTCAGTTAGGTTTCATACTGTATAAATTTGAAGGTTTTTTTCCATGTCTGATAAGTGGGTCATAAATTCAGGACACCAAGTGTATGAAATACCTAAAGCAGTTAATTTTATCCAAGAACTCTTGCAAGTCCATTTTGTTTTTGGGCATTGGGTACATTATGATCATGTCAATATATTTTAGGTCAAACTGTACCTTGAGTATTTTATATACTAGGTGCAAAGAAAGTACATTTATCTAATTGGAAATATATGCTGTTGAATGGGAGTACTTGAAAATTCTTTAAATGTTGCTCCCAAATATGAGGGTGGTTTGAAAAGTTCTCTGAATGGAATAATAATTAAAAAGAAAAAGCAATTACATCACTGAAACTTTTTTCCTTCCTTGTATATTAATGCACTTGGTTCAACAATGTTCTAGTGCCTTGATCCCATCTTGAAAATGAGATTTCTCCAGGGCTGCAAAACTCTGGCTGTCATTTCTTTGTTTTAAGTGAATCTTCATCCATCAAGAAAAATTTTTAGTTTTGGGAAGAGATGGAAATCTGATTTAGCCATGTCAGGTGAATAAGGTGGATGTGGCAACAATTCCTACCTTAGTTTGAGTAATTTTGCCATGGAAACAGCACATGTGTGCAGCCACACATTGTCTTGATAGAAGATGACTTTCTTACTTGCTAAACCTGGCCTTTGTTGCATATCTTTTGTTGCAATTTGTCCAGGTTAGCATTGTATTATTCAGTAATTGTTTGCCCAGTGGGGAGGTAATCTACAAATAGAATCCCCTTCAGATCCCAGAATACTGATGCCATGAGCTTTCCAGCCGAAGGAATTGTCTTTGCTTTCTTTGGTGATGGAAAATCAGCATGTTTCTACTGCTTTGACAGTTGTTTTGTCTCTGGGGTACAGTATTGCACCCAAATTTCATCTGTGGTCACAAACTGGTGCAAAAAATCTTGTTTGTTTTTTCTAAAACATGCCAAACATTGTTCCGATATGTCCATTCTTATGCGTTTTTGATCCAGCGTCAAGAGTAGCAGCACCCCTTGTAGAAATTTTTTTCTAATTTCTTTTCTAATTCTTCACTTAAAATGTGATATACCCTTTAGATGACATCTTGCAAGTGTGAGCAATTTCACGCACTTTAAATAGGTGATCTTCCATGACCATTTTGTGCACATTAGCAATGATTTCTCAATTAGTGACACATCTTGACTGACCACTGTGTCGATCATCATCTAAGTGGTCCTGACCAAATTTAAATTCATTTGTCTACTAGGCAACAGTTGAATGTGAAGGAGCAGAGCCCCCAGTGTTTTCTAGAAATCAACATGAATGTCCTTTTCTTTCATACTTTTCTTTACGAAGTACTTAATCACTGCTCAAATCTCAATTTTTTCCATCTTTGCAAATCATTTCAGGTAGACAAAAACAGAGCCACATCACTGCCACAGTTCCCTTCCAAGAGCACTGATGTGGCACGTGTTTACAGGCAACAATCCAATGGATATCATGTGAACAACTTGCACTAGTGCTGACCTCTCATGGTGATTCCAAGAACTTTTCAAACCACACTTGCAGCTCTTGTAGCCAGAGTGTCATACAGACAGTGTGGCCAATTAGGAATACATTTGATGAGTTACTATATACAACCTAAGACCACTAGTGACTCGAAACAGTTGCCATTTGGCTTGTTGTCCCGCGTGTCTGATAATTTAATTCAGCCATCACAGCTTCTCATGCAACAGACAGGACAAGTTGTGCTCTACAGAATTGGAGTGGTAATGAATCATCAAGTGTGGTTTAGAAGTTTTTAGGTGCAACCTAATGTTAGTTGTAAAAGTTGATGATTTGGGAGTACTGTGGTTCAAATCTGCTTCTGGCTATCCATATTTGGGCTCTCTGTGATTTCTCCAAATCACTTCAGGCAAATGCTGGAATGGTTCCTTTCATAGGGCATTGCTGATTTCTTTCCCCATCCATAACAAAACAATCCAAACTTGTTCTCCATCTCTAATGACCACACTGTCAATGGGATGTTAAAACCAAATGTTCCTTCTTTCTTTCTTCCAGATGACAAGAAAAGCCAGTTGATCTACATTCTTGTACTTGACATGCATTCTGACACATTTGCTGTTTATACAAAACAACCTACATCTGAGACTCATAGCTGTTTCTAGGTGTCATTCTTCATCAGACACATTGAATGTTTGTAACCCAAATTTCACCTGTTCATTCAATTTGTTTTGCACACTAATTAAACAGCACTCCAACAGCTATAAAGTTTATTTGGCATAATATTCTGACAGAAAAACACAGAGTTAATTGAAATTCTTCATTTTGTATTCCAAAGGCACTTAAAATGTTTACACCACTCTGCTATAAGACAGCAAAAGAGAATCATGACAAAACGTTAAAAATGTGACTTGGTTTACAGTGAAATATATAGTGCTAGAGATAGACCTGTCACATCTCTAATCTTATGAAAGTGCTAAAAGGTGTTTTGGGAAGATGATGCCATAGCTTTCAGATGTTGCTGGAATTGCTTCTGTAACTGTTGATACTATAGTAGATTTTGTTCCTGCTTTTGTTATAATTGACATGTCTGCAGATACATTTGTTGTTGCTGTTAACCATGTTTCAGCATCAGCTGTTACTGGCATAATTTGTACCTTTTAGGGTAATTTGATATGAATGAATTAAGTAATGTCAATACTCTCCTATCACACAACTTGGCCAAAAATGAGTACTCTACAGAAGAAGCCAATACATACATGGTTGTCTTATGCAGATGCATTATCTGAAAGTATCATAGACCAAAATAAAAGGCATTTACGAAGTGTAATCTATCATAAACAATAACCTGTCCATATAAAATAACAGCAAAAAGTATCCTGAACAGCAGGTTTTCCATACAATCATAACATAGTGTGTAACAGAGAGTGTCATGAGATTTAATCACCTGGCTATTTGCTGCACAGCACTGAAATTCTGTAAGTCCACTGGTCATAATCAATGTCCTCCAGTGGCTTTAACATTTTTTGCCTGTTTTGACATTGGGCCAATCGGACAGCAGACATCTTGACTCCTTAACTGAATTGATAAACATGTTAGATGGATACTAAAGTTGAATAAGGTGTTTCACAGTCTTGCAATGACCAGTAGCAATAAATTTTCCCCATGTTTTAATAGTGTTAAATAGTTTCATATTTTAGAATATATAGTACCTCTGATGTATATCAACAGTAGAAGGCATCAGTGACCAGTCTTACTGCCAGAAATTGTTTGAAAACTTCCTACTTTGCACCTGGTGATAATTCATTACAGAAGCCAGCTCTTGACACTATGTATACCATGCTGTAACTATTTCTCATACCTACATGTTTGACATATGCCCTAATTTCCTGTTAAAACTGCTAATGAAGCCACAGAAATTGTTTTGTATTATTGTTCATGAACCCACATTTCAAATTGTTTTTAAAAGAGCCACATTTATATTTTAACTCATTTCTAGGTCGAGGTGGCACAACAGAACTGGAAGCAATTCAGGAGCGGTATACTATGTGCCTGAGAAGTTTTGTGGAAAACAAATTTCCACAGCAGCACTCCCGTTTCCACGACCTTATTCTGCGGTTACCAGAGGTATGTCAGATAATGGCTTCACTTTAGCAAGATCTTTGTCATCTTCTCTGAAACTACCCAGTCAGGTGGTACAGTTGTTAGCACAGTGGACTATTGAGGAGGACAGAAGTTCATCCCACCTCTGGCCATTGAGATTTAGGTTTTCTGTGATTTCTGTAAATCACTTCCAGTAAAATACTGGGACAGTTACTTTGAAAGAATATGGCCAATATCCTACCCTATCTAAAAATAAATATGTAAAATAAAATAACAATTTGAGTATGTGCTTCATCTCTAATGATAACTTTGTCTATGAGATGTTAAACATTAATCTTTCTTCCTTCTGTTTTCATGTGAAACTGAGTTTTTTCATACATGTAAAAGTTAAAGTGTAGTCACTAATTAATCTGTAGCATTGAACATAAGTCTTATACTTTTCCAGTGTAACACAAAATAGTTTTCTAATAGTAGTTGCTTGTCACTGGCTCCTTTCAAGCTTGATGTGTTCTAAACTGTGTGTATCAGGAGCCACAATCATAGTGTCAGCTGTAATACATCTAGATCTGTAAACCTGAAAGAAGCTGAGACACTCATTTATCATTTGATTAGAAAGGTGCTTAATAATATACATTTTAGACATTTTTTGTAGAGTTCTTAAGTAGGACGTGGAAGATCAGAATGGTTTAAGACAAAGAGAGGTGTTCAGTACGGCAGTTCACACTTCCTGTTATGATTTGTTTCACTTCTGGACACAATCATGAAAGAAACCAAGGAAGAAGAAAATCAAGATTTCAATGCTTTTGTATTTGTCAATGACATGACCATTTGGGGAGAGACGGAAATGGAGGTTCAGAGGAGACTGGATTACTGGAATACAGAATTTTAAAAAATCAAGTTAACAGTGAGTAGGAACAAGACATTGACAATGAAAATGAGCAGAACACCCACATCTTTTAATATCATAATGGAGGGAAATAAGGTTGAAGTTTCAATTGCAGTATATGGGTAGCATCATATCATGTAATGTAAGTTCCAAACTGGAGGTTTTAAATATAATAACAAAAGGATCAAGCTCCTTACACCAAGAAAGCTAATCTGGGACAAAATAGTTCCTCTAAGAGCCAAACAGACCATGTATAGAACTTATCTCCTGCCAGTGATGATGTATAGCCTGGAGGCCTGAGTCATAAATAAGAGAGTCAAATACAAGCATGTGAAACTAGGAGAGACAGAGTCAAGAATGATTATGTAAGGAGAGACCTGCAAGTGACATTGACCATGGAGAAGAGGATGAGTGCTGTGAGATTAAAGTGGTTCGGTCACGTGAAGCAAATACACCCAACTCAAAACTACATGCCAGTATCTGGAGATGGAGGTGCCAGGAAGAAGACCAATTGATGGCCCAGAAAGTGATGGATACATCAGGTTAAGGAAGATCTCACGAGGAGAGGAGTATATTGGATGCAGTGGAGAGGGAAAATCTATACAATGACCTAAATCAATGAAGGCATATCATTCACCAAGTTGTTACCCAGCTTGATGGAAGGAAATCATGATGATGATGATTATGATTATTGCAGAGTTCTTAATAATTCAATGTACTTAACAAGTACGAAATAGATCACTGTTTCCCAGTTCTGTACATTACGCTGGTGACAAAGGAATTGCTTTTAGATACTAAGAGTAATGTTGCAACTGTATGGCAGACTTTGATATCAGGGACTGAGCAATGTAGTGCAGTGGTAACACCCTGGACTTGCATTCTGGAGGACAGCAGTCCTCTGCTTCCAGTCATCCAGATTTAGGTTTTCCATTGATTTTCCTAAATAGCTCCAAACAAATGCTGGGATGGTTCCTTTCAATGGGCCTGGCCAATTTCCTTCATCATCCTCAACAAAAACAATCTGAGCTTGTGATCTGTCTCTAATGACCACACTCTCAACAGTATATTAAACCATAATCTTCCTTTTTCCTTTAAAATGGGAATTCATAATTTGCTTTCAGACACACATCATGTAAGATTAAAATGTAAAATTTTACACATAATGTTTATGTCAGTCATGATTAATTCTTCAGTGCACTTATTTTACAGATTCTTTGCATACAGTATTATGTTCATTTACCTCAGTTAATTTAAATAATTTTGCCTGTTAATATTGTTTTCAAAAGCAGAAGTATAGTATGGAAATCTTTGGCATAATGTAATTATTTAATCTCACTGAATATTAGAAATGTTCAGTCATTGACTGGAGGCATATAAACAAGAATGATAACTTTGTTAGCTTTTGGATGCATCCTTTATAAATCTGTAGTATACATACATGCATTTCTCCCCCCCCCCCCCCACCCATAAAAACACACTTCTACATTGTGGGGGAGAAGGTGGAGGTATAGAGGATTTGTGGACATTGGGATCAATGGAATTGCATGAATAGAGGCTGTGCTACAAGAGTAACTCATGTCTTTGTAGTTAAGAAAAACTGGTACTGGGTGGGGGTTGGGTAAACATAGATGGCGTGGGTCTTGAAGCAGCCATCAAAATAGAGTTTTAGCCAAAAATGGTGGTGACAATTAATTCACCTGGACAATGTCCGATTTGGACATTCTAGTGTTATAGTTTAGATTTAACATGTTTGTGACACTGTTGTATAGTTCTAGAGGCATCATTGCTTTGTGGTCAAGTAGATTAAGCTAATAATGAGATTACAAAAAATATGTAATCATGTGTAAGTGGACTTATTTGGTTCAAGTCTCTTCTTTCTTGATATTGTTATAAGTACCGTGTATAGTCTTAAACAGAAAAAGATAGATGTTACATTTAAGTTCAGCAAAAATGAATGGAACACCACAGGTATTCAGATTCACTAATATGCACATTTTTTCCTTCAGCACACTGTAGGGCGATGACCAGTCTCTATCAACAAACCTTCTAATATCTCTGACATCACTTTTTATATATATAAAAAAAGGTCATTATCGAACCAAGTACCATACCCTCATATCTTGAAGTTAGAACTAAACTCTAGTTGCATTGTAGCACGTATATCTAGTCTCTTACTCTTGTCATTGCTAAATTAGTGTACACATAACAATGCCATACAATTCATGTAGCTCATTCTCAACACAGTTTTATTGATTGTGAGCTATCCAAAGTTCACTAATTAAGTACAGAGAAATGATTGGTTCATTTATAACATAATTGAAATTGTAGATTAGAAAAAATTCTTTTTTAGTCAACATTGCTAGTAATCTTTTCATATTGATAACTATTTTTGGCTAAACTAATTGGTCATTTTCAGATCTCAGATGTTTTAAATTATGACAATGTGCCCCATGAATTGGTGGGGTACACTAAGTAAAAAGAAAGATTTGTGGTTAGAAGGTAACTAATTAATTTAGCTGAAGCTAATTATCAGTAAAAAGTAGATACTTGTAATTTTGGCTAATAAAGGATGAATTATCTCCATTCTGGCCATGTCAAATGACATCACAAAATATATTTTACCACAGTAACACAACATATCAGTATGTTATTGATGTATGTGTTACAAAGAAATTACATGAATTATTCCATGGTATTATTGCACCAATTGTAGAGTCAGTCTTTTTACATACATGGATTTTATTTGTAAAAATATATCCCATCAACTTTTATAACTTCACTATGTGAAGTGAATTGATTGGGCATGACCTTCCCTAGAGATATTAGTTGATTTGACATCAACTCACTAATAATACTGTGCTTACAGAAGATTATGATGCAAACTAACATAGAGATGTTACCAAATTACTTTCTAGGCATTAACTCTCACTCAAGAAAAATACAAGAATTGCTACAAGATGTTAAGACATTGACTGCTAACCTGTACTAAGGATTTGTAAGGGGGGGGAGGTGTAATATTTACAGATTGGTGTGCCAGTATTTTGTGATCTTGGATATTAGATATTGGTTTTATAAAACTGAAGGCTGACAATTTACTAGAGTAGATTATCTGTAGATTCCTACAATAATTTTCTTTAATGAAAAGATAGCCAGGCTAGAAAAGCATAAATTTCACAATACTATTTCATTAGAAAACTATATGCCTCTGCAGTGAATTCTTCTATTACAACTGCCATGTATGAAATTCTGATGAGTTATGCAAATTTCTAATTAGAAGTGTAATTAGATAATGATGTGAATTATCTGGTTCAGACAAATTAGGGCAAGAAAAGTATAATATCAAATCCTAGAACCTAGCATGTAAAATGGCTGATATGACAAATACAGTTTTGTGTGTGGTCAAATGTTAATTGCAAATATTGTATAATTTATTTAGTTTCCAGAAAAATAAGACCAGTTATTGAAAATATGAAATCAGAGGTTTTTAATGACTGGTGTCAATCCTCTCAAAACTACTGATCAGCTCACACTAATTTTTGTTGAGCACACTGTTGTAATGATTTCAAGTATGAATTTCTCTTAATTAACAAAACAAGGTTTTAAACATAACTAAATACACTACTAGTATCAACAGTTCATCAATTATAATGTGAGGAATGAAATGACCTGAAATATTATATAAGGACCTCATAATTTTGCATGTATAAGGTATACTTCATATTTGTATGTGTGTAATCAACTGAATAAGAAAAAAATATATTCAAATTTTTATTGAGATGAGGTTCAACAGCCATAAGATATTTGAGGAAATGCATACTGTAAACCATCAGCTGTTTATTATTTTTCCAAACTTCTACTGGCTTCGGTTATAAACCATCTTCACGGAAGAGTCCTAGACAGACTGATTAAACAGGTGCATTATATGCTTCCTTATGCATACTGGCATGCATGTCACACAATAAAAATAAATAAGACGTCACTAGGCATCAAGTCTTGGTTAAAAACATAAAAGCTGTGTGATGGTGAACCAAGGTCTATCACAAGAGAACCTAACACAACTATTCAAGTATATATTATTAGAAAGGAGTGGAGTAATAGCAAGAGATGTAATGCCATATTACTGTGTTTCACATTGTGACAAATTTTTCTCAAGGGCAGCCATTTGAAGAAATCATACCTTATTACATTGGTCTGGAAAATAACAGGAACATGATAAATCAAGACAAGCAATACAAGGGAAGTCCCAAAAGTAAGGCTTCCTGTATATATAAGCACCCATCTATCATAGTTACATCATTTTAATGGTTGAAGGATGCTTTATCTTTCTACATAATAGTCATTTCTGTCAAAGAATTTTTGTAGGTGGTATGCCAGTTTAGAATGCCAGAATCATACTGGCCTGTTGTCATATCCTTCCGGAAGTGATGAACCTCATATTTTACCTTGTCATCAGAGCAGAACCACCATCCACACAAATATTCCTTCACTTAATGTACAGGTGATAGTGCAGACTATTTAATTGGACAGCCATCACATTTTAAGCAAAATTTTCCTGCAGATCAACACTTTGATGGGCAACATGCATGGACAGGCATTGTTACGGGAAATATTTATGACCTTGCTCAATAGTATTCTCCTCCGTTTCTGATTGACCTTCATATTTTTTGCTGTGTTTCATAGTATTTGTCAGTGTTGCTTGTTGTCTCAATTTATAGAAAGTGGTCCCAAAACACAGTTGCCAAGACTTTACCAGTGGACTGTATTTGTTTGAATTTTGGCAGCTGTAGGAAAGGGGGTTGTTGCCACTCACATGATTTTTTTTCTCAGATGTAAAGTGCAGTGTCAAGGTTTCAAATTAAAAAAATGTTCAAATGTTTGTGAAGCTTAAGGGACTTAACTGTGGGGTCATCAGTCCCTAGTCAAGGTTTCATCACCCTTGGTAATCAAGCCGTATTTTTTGACTGGATAGTGGCAAAGAAATTAATTTGATGAATCAACTCATTGCCATTCATAGGCTTCTACAGGTCTACATAAATACAGTAATCTGCAAGTCACATTGAAGTGCATGGCAGAGGCTTCATCGAACCACTCTTATGATATTTCTCTACAGGTCCATTCTCTAATAGCTCCTGGGAGAAAGGAACACCTAAATTTTTTTGTTTTCAGTCTGATATCTCGTATTTTATGATGATGATCATGCCTCCCTATGTAGGTCGGTACTAACAAAATATGTTCACACTCGGAAGAGAAAGTTGCTGAAAGTTCACAAATAGATCTCGTCACAACAAATAATGCTTTTCTTTTAATAATTTCCTTCTCAACTTGTCCATATTTTCTGTGACACTCTCTCCCCTATATCACGATAATATAAAATGAGCTGCCCTTTTCAGAATTTTCTCTAAATCATCTGTCAGTCCCACCTGGTGTGGGTCCCACAATGTGCAGCAGTACTCCAAAATAGAACCCACATGTGTAGTGTAAGCAGTTTCTTTAATAGAACTGTTCCGTCTTCCAAGTGTTCTTCCAATGAAACATATCCTGTGGTTCGGCTTCCCTACAATATTTTCTGTGTGTTCTTTCCAATTTAAATTGTTACTCATAGGTATTTAGTTCAATTTATGGCCTGTAGATTTGACTGATTTATCATGTAAGTGAGGTTTAATGGATTTCTTATAGTGATGATATGGATGAGTTCACATTTCTCATTATAAAGGGTCAATTGTCAATTTTTGTATACATGTCCAACAAGTCACTATATGGTGCATAGCAGAGAGTACCTTGTACCACTACTAGTCATTTTCTTTCCTGTTTCATTCCCAAATAGAGCAATGGTAAAAGAACTGTCTATAGATTTGTAGAAAACTCTCAGCAAACAGTCATAAATATTTTGTTTATTCAGATCTAGATTTCAATCACTGGGTGCTCATTATCAATGCTTAAAGCAAACAGTTAAATCATGTAAAACTTTTTGACCACCATGTTGGAGGTCACATTCATACTGATACACAGTGATTCAAATCTAGATCTGAATTAACAAAATATTTATGACTGATTGCTGACAATCTTCTAAAAAAAAGACACAGTTGTTGAGCACAAGCGCCACAATGGAATCAAGACTGTATATAGGGCTTCATATGAGCATTACTTACTCTTATTTTAGGTTTTCTATCCTTACATGAAATGTAAGCTGGTGGCAGAAAACCACATAATTATTTCAAACATGTACCATCTGTATTAACTGTGGTGTCACCACATGGGAATGGCCCCGCAGTCTGAGTTATCACATCACGGATTGTGTGGCTACTACCACTTGAGGTTTGAGTCCTTCCTCAGTTGTGTGTGTGTGTATGTGTTTGTCCTTTGCATAAGATAGTTTAAGAAGTTTTCAAGTGTAGGGATCAATGACCTTAGCAGTTTCATCCTTCAGGATTACAAATATTTGAGCACTCAACAAGATGTTAAAATAAAAATAAAAACTTACTTTATTTTTAGTCAAATGGGAATGCACATCTGCTCCAATGTAATGTTTGTCATTATCTTGGGTGTGAAGGAATAAATAAAAAAATAAATAAAAAATAAAGGATACCAGACCAAACTTCTAAATTGGTATCACAAGTAGCAGTCAGAAGCATATCTGCTGTGACACACTTTACCTGAATCAGTAAATAAGATTTTTCAAGCAGAAATAATATTTCACTTTGCAGCATAAATAAAGATTTATTCTAGAAACATCAACTTAACTGTAGCATATCATTTATTCTAGAAGTACTAGTCCAGCAAGGCAAGCATAAGACCCCCTAAGCAATTTTGAAATCAGGAGAGAGGTACTGGCAGATTTGAAGCTGTATGGGTAGGTTTGGAGTCATATCCAGATAGCTAAGCTGGTAAGAGTATTGCTTGTGAATGTCAAGGTTTTTAAATTGGGGACAATTCTTACATACAGCTTTAATGCATCATAAAGTTTTATATTTCTGTTGTTAATTGGCCATAGTGATATTATAACATGTCCAAATACTTTGTAGACATTTTGTGAAAACTTCACTTACTGAATTGCTTTTGTGTTGCAGGTACAGTCAGCAGCTACATTACTACTGGAAAGCAAAATGTTTTATGTTCCGTTCCTCCTTAACTCTGCCATTCAAAGGTAGTACATCAGCAAAGCAGATAGCAGTATTTACAAGCAGAACTGTGACAATCGATTAAGGACTATTGACCGTAATGTGACTGTTAAATCTAAAATATGTTTATGCACTTCACAGAAATCTCTCTCAGACTTTTATGATGCAAAAAAGTGAGATAGATAGTTGCACTACTGCTATGTAATATTTCTTCCCAGTCTCTGGAAATAGTGTGGTTTTGTTGAGCAGCTGCAAGATGAGGCCAGTGAGGAAACTGAATCAGTTACCATAACCATTACTGGAGAAGGCTTTTGAACTGGTTGCCAATTTGAATGAAAAATAAATATTTGATTTGTCAAGTCAGATATGAACTGTTAGGGAAGAACATACTAGAATTTATTCATTAATAAAATTGTTACCATATTGAGAATAGACTGCTGTTTCATGAAGACTGGTGTTTTAGCCTTTGCCAGGCTGAAATTATACAAGAAAAGCATTCAAAGGCTAAAGTGAGACTAAGTTAGATTAATCATAGTAAAAAAGTAATTTACGAATAAGGAAGTATATTTTGCAGAAGACACGTGTGGTAATGAGATGCCTGTATCCTGTGTATATGTATATGTTTACTATTAATGACAGAGCAGACATGTGATGGAAGCCACATTTATAAATGGGTGACCAACCATTTAAATTCCTATACTGTTGTTACCATTACAGTTTGTTGGAAAACATTGTTGTAACCAAAGTATTCTTACGCTGCCTTAAGTTACCGGAGACCTCCTAGAAGGGACGTAATTTAAATTCTAATTCAAATGGCTAAAATGACATTTGCCCCTGTATAGTATTCTCAGTTTCAGTTTTTCTGTTATAGTGATATTTCCATTTACCATTTACAGTAGTACTTCACTGAATTTACATAATACCATTTAGCGCACTATTACTTCAGTATAACTTCTCTTAATTTTGGAGTAATGACAAAGCGAAAGAGTAAAGACTCTCATTCTTAAAATAAAAATAGGAAGTTACCAGCATCATGCAAATGTAATTTTAAGAAATATGTTCCTTTTTTTATAATTAAACAATTATTTTGAATGGAATATTGAAGTATTGTATAAATGGTTATACAAATTTTCTTCTTTTTTGTTTTTATTTGTTTGTGTACAAGAGATGGAACATTACACTGATTTAAAGGGATGAACCCTTTAAACACTAATTTCTGTAAAGATTTTTGGGTCTCTGTCACAAATATTAGATTTGACAATGACAACTCATCCAACAGAATTAAAAAATTGAAGTACAAAAAATGTAAAGAAAACTGTTTCACATAGCAAAATGTTGACAGAAATTATTTCCATAAATTAATATAACTGTATGCTTTCAATAACATTACTTTTGTGAAGTAATGTCATAGCTCATTGTATTGGAAATTATTTTTTAATGCCTATAAATGTTAATAATTTATGGATGTACAAAATTGCCTTTACAAATCTATAGACATACTATAAATTGTTTTGTGTTTGGAACTTTCCATAACTTCATATTAGTTGAATATCAGATTATAGTTGTTTGTTACAGTGTTTTAAACAGTTTTGATTCTATTACCAAAAGGCACAAATGGAATGCTAAAGCTGTTAATGTCGTTGTGGCACTGCTACAAACATAAGTTTGTAACTCTTTAGAGTTAAGCTAATGTTTTGACTCTCATTGAGTGAAACAAAGAAATATGTGGTGCTAGGTCTCCTGAGAGAAATAAATTTGATTAAAAGTCTTGTATGACTATAAATCATTAAAAATGTAAGATTAAAAAGAAACTAATGTGAAGCTTTGAAAAAGCTCCTGTTGTTGCCTTGTGTTGTTCAGAATTATAAAGTGTTATCAATTGCATGTCATTGTTGTCTAAAATGTAAATAATATGTTAGTATATTTGAAAGTTTTATTTTAAAGAATGACAGTTTCTGAATGAAGTTCTGGTGTACTTCAAAGAAGTCTGTTTTTAATGCAAAATAGACCAGAGAACCTAAACACATACATTTTGGTTAATGAGTATGGAAAGTACTGAATTAAATTTTAACAACATTCTGTTTCATTAGAAGATTTCAAACAATGCTGCCACAATAGAAAACAAAACATGAAATGTGTACAGTTTTTTGTAATACCAGAGTACTTAATCAGTCACAAAAATTGTACACATGGATAATAGTTTTACCCATTGTTTTCCAAATTCAAAAATGTTGAATAAATCTAATTCTTTTGAAACTTTTGTTAGTCCGGTGAGATTGAATCTGATATTTTACATCATCCTTGTTTAAGAAATGAGCAACAGAAGAATATTTCTACAGTGGCATTATTTAGTGGTCTTGTATGAAACACTCGTAACTTAAAATTATCAGTAAAATTTTGTTGCATCTCTGTATGTAAGCCTGTCTCACATGATAGTGTTTTGATCTTCCTCAGAATAAACCTGGTACAATGCAAATTAATGTATTTAATACTAATAATATAAATGATCTCAATGGTTGAAACCTTAAAAGTCATATTCTACATCTACATTTATACTCTGCAACCCACTTTCCAATGTATGGTGGAGGGTATCTAATATTTGTGGCAAAACATTTTAATCTCATTCTGTGATGATGCAGAATCTGTTTGAATATACACCTTTGTCCTCATTTCTGCCTGTATTTTAAATCTATCATCGTCCTCCTCCCCCCCCCCCCCCTCCTTCTCCTACCACCCGTTTCCCACCCAACACTCACTCCCCATACTTCCTGCTCAGTGCTCCACCTTCACTCCAGTGCCAGTTTTGCCAATTCCCATTTCAAAATTTTATTTGTGTTAGGTACTGTGGCCCTATGAGTCAGTTATTTTCATTATTTCCCTATTGCCAAATACTGATCATCACATTAAATGTCTAAAGCAATGTAACTATACCAGTCATTTGTCAACCATGTGTCATAAGAACGAAGAGAGAGAGAGAAAACCCTCAGTATATGGTGAGTTGTTCTTTGTGACAGTACAGGAACATAATTTTCTCTAAAAATGTGATTTGCCAACATGACATTTTATTATTAATTTCATAATGTTCCATTTCCATAATCAATTACATGCATAAACATGGCTGGCTAATGTGAAAAATAAATGGTGGGTTTGTGTTGTACGACACAATCAACTATATTCCTTAATTTAATTGTTTTAGTTTCTTGGTGGTCCTATTGTGTGTGTGTGTGTGTGTGTGTGTGTGTGTGTGTGTGTGTTTTAAGCAGTGGGAATGAGTAAGGATGAATCACAGCAGTGATATATTACTTGTGTCTTTCATTGAAAACTATAACTGGTCTTTCTGTGTTCGGATAGTGAACTTTTTAACTTGATATGTAGTTTCACACTTTAATTTTAAATTTTGCATCTCTGTCAAATAATGCAATTTTAGGTCACATTTTTTTTTAGGATGTGCTTGTGATATATTAAGTTACATTTGAACAGTGATCATTATTCTGTGAACAGTTACAACATACTGCATTTAATTCAGTGTGCCAGCAGTCAGAGTCAGTGTTGGACTTTTACACAGATTTCAAGTGAACCATGGTGTCATATGACTATTTTAAGTGTTACCATTTTTTTGTTTCTGTTAATAGAATTATATCCATAGTAAAGTGCCTTGTGAAATACTCTTTATATGTGGATGATTTTTGCATTTTTGTGTCCATCTTGTAGTCTAAAATCTACAGCTCAACGGTTTATGCTTATTTTACAAAGCCTGAAAAGTTACTGTGTCTTGTTATGTAGGTATGCAACTTCAATTTCAAATATTTCACTGAAAAAGCCATTCATTGTTGATAGTAATCAGCTGTGGAAGTTCCTTAATTTAAAAACATTTCAGATGAATATATTTATAATGTACCTGAAATACATTTTTTATTGATGAGATACCAGTAATCCTCTAACAACAGGTATTCTAGAGAAAGCATTTTCAGTGCATTGAAATATTAAGAGCCTTAACAAACAGTCATTGTAAAATACCAAATTTGATTAAATTCTGTAGAATTTCAGGCGAGCCCAGATCTGGCAATGACTATATTATTTATGGTTTGGTGAGAATATTGTTTGAAGTGCTTTCATATGTCCACCTTCAGTATATAATCTTGGCCATTGCTGTACTGTATTTCAGCTTTGGACCCAAAATTTAAATAACCTTTGGTCACAAAGGGAGATAACAAAGTAGGTAGTGCTTTCAAAAAATTGTCCTTGTGTTATCCAAAAACACCTTTCAGCATTATTGCATGTCCATATTTTGAGTATTTTTATGAAGGCATGCCGCAAACATCAAAGGAAATCCACTACCAGTAAAATAATGCCATATAGCAGTTTAACACTTTGAAGATGAGTATGTAGCTTCTACGTCAATCGAACTCTACACCGAAAGTACAAGCAACAAAGTACCTACGTCGGCAGATTTTCTGTTTTGTTAATGACTTCCAGCACATGATTTATGTCGTTTGTTGGTATAATATCACTCACTCATTATAGTAGCACCAAGAAAAAGCTACAGAAGGCAACAGCTGTCACTGTTTGTGGTGGAAATAAAATATATCAGGAGTCACTTGCTTTCCTGCACTCATGCTTGCTTGTTTCATGCACCACAACAGTGCAAAGCATTCATTTTATTGTTGTTTTTGGTGGTAAAAATCATGTTTGATTTTTGTCATTGCCTTACGGGATGATGAAATAGCATTTCAAGTGACCAATAGTGGTTCAGAACTTGATGAAGAAATCTCTAATTTGCACAACAGTGTTTAATTTTTTCGCTGTGAAAACAACACATTTCCATTATAAAATAAAATATTTCCCTCTGGAGTAAATGTTTGTTTGTTTACAGTATTCTGCAGGGAAAAACCTATCTTTCAAATTAAAAAAGAAATGAAAAAATGGGTGATTTATTTCCTATGCTGTATAGTCTACTGCACAATATTTAGACACTCTGAAAATGCTAAGATACCGGCCAGTGTAATGATATCCACTGTGCCCAGTTGTCAAAGTGTTAAGAAGCTGGAATGAAACTTTTCACTCTGCAGCAGAGTGTGTGCTGATATGAAACTTCCTGGCAGATTAAAATTGTGTGCTGAAACCGGGACTCGAACCTGGGACCTTTGCCTTTCGTGGGCAAGCACTCTACCAGCTGAGCTATCCCGACACGACTCACGATGCCGCCTCACAACTTTACTTCCATCTTTACCTCGCCTCCTACTTTCCAAACTTCACAGAAGCTTCTGTGAAGTTTGGAAAGTAGGAGGCGAGGTACTGGCGGAAGTAAAGTCATGAGGCGGCATCGTGAGTCATGTCGGGATAGCTCAGTTGGTAGAGCACTTGTCAGTGAAAGGCAAAGGTCCCAGGTTCAAGTCCCAGTTCTGGCACACAATTTTAATCTGCCAGGAAGTTTCATATCAGCGCCCACTCCGCTGCAGAGTGAAAAGTTTCATTCTAGAAACATCCATTAGGCTGTGGCTAAACCATGTCTCTACCATATCCATTCTTCCAGGAGTGCTAGACTTGCATGTTTCGCAGGAGAGCTTCTGTGAAGTTTGGAAAATAGGAGGCGAGGCACTGGTAGAAGTAAAATTGTGAGGCGGCATCGTGAGTCGTGTCAGGATAGCTCAGTTGGTAGAGTGCTTGTCCGCGAAAGGCAAAGGTCCCAGGTTCGAGTCCCGGTTCCGGCACACAATTTTAATCTGCCAGGAAGTTTCATGTTAAGAAGCTGATGCTAATATATTGAGCCACAGATGAATTTCATTCACCTTCATTTTTTTGCATGATCCAATTTAATTGAAGAGACCTACTACATTAAGAAAAGGTAAGAACAGAAAGTTCCTGAAATCAGTTTATATGTAGTTATGCATATCCACAGCCAGAAATATGTTTATTTCACATAATAAGATGACAAAGCATGCAGACAAACAGTACTGTGCAGCTGTCATCAAAGATTGCTTGTATTTTCATGCGTCTGGCACTCGGCAGCTATCATCAGTTGACTAACTCTAGAGTTTAGACAGTTTTGCACACAATCAACTCTCTGTATGTCATCTAACAGTTAGAGTGAAGACACCCTCTTCTGTGAATTACCATGGAAAAATGTTGATTGCTGCTGAGTGTCACACATATACAAACACAAACAATTTAAGATGGAGTACTTGTTGACAGATCTGTGCAGGTACAAAGTAACTGAAAATTCACTGTGTCTTAGGGGCATAATGGTTTATAGATAACACACAAGTTGACTGTAATCCACTTACAGTGTTACCAACATAGCATTAAATAATTTGTGCCCTACCAGACAAATATGTGGTTCCTGAAGCAAGGCAGTGACCCATTCAGCAGTTACAAGGGCAACAGTCCGGATGATTGACAATCTGGCCTTGTAACATCAGTCAACACTGCGTTGACACACAGTTACTGTGAATGACTGAAAGGAAGGAAACAACAAGGACATGCAGCCATACCATGCGGATACAAGATGATGGTGTCCTCTTGGGAGGTAAAATAGTCCCTCATTCTTATATCCAGGTGTGCACTATTGGGGAGAATGTTGTCATAAAGAAAAAGAAAACTTGTCTTCTATGGATCAGAGCATGGAATATTAAATCCCTTAACCATGTAGGTATGTAAGAACATTAGTAAAGAGAAATGAATACACTGAGGTTAGATATAATGGGTATTAGTGAAGTTTGGTGTCAGGATGAACAGGTCAGTTATGGAAGAAGTCTGTAATGCAGGAGTAGGTCTAATAATGAATAAGAAAATAGGAACATGTCAAATCAACACACTGATTAGGACTGAGATTCACAGATTTTGATGAAACTTGGTATACCTACTATATCTACATGCTTAAGAATAAAAACCATTAAAATAATATTTTTGTCAATTCATTAAAGATTGATTAAGCATTAAATTTTCATAAAAAAAAAAATTGCTACACTTGGGAATAGTAAAATGTCATTTTCTCTGGAACCAATTGAGATACAGACCTGGAAAATGTGTCATTTTAAAGCTACTCAGATGGGATTTTGTTTAGTATGCAAAACAATGGTGTTGCAAATTTAAATATTTTAAAAATTTCTAAATAAATTTTAAATTTCTAAAAGCCATATTTTTTTGAGTTTTGAAAAAATAAATAAAAATAGCAAAAATTCCTTGCACTATACCCTTACACCTCCCCAAGTTTCATTTTGGGATCACAGTTTGCAAGATTTTCTAGTTCCAGGTGTGTGTGTGTGTGTGTGTGTGTGTGTGTGTGTGTGTGTGTGTGTGTGTGTGTCAAAAATGAATTGAATAGGGATTCTACATTAAGAAACCACCAAATAAATTTAAATAAATTATTTTATTATATTGAACATGACAATTGTGAACACTTATATCTAACACAACTTCTTATAATGGAATAAACTGTAATCAATGTCATTTTTAGGCAGGGTGTATAGGCAACTTGTCGGAGTAACAGGGTTCACCTTACATAGAACAGCCACTACACAAATCCACATAACATCTGGCTTCCCCGAATATCCAAAAGAAGGAGATAGATCACATGGATGAAGAAATGTCTCTTTTTCTTCAACTTCTTCACATTTCCCAAAAATGTATGCAAGCCTCCACTTGTTATCATACTCTGTCTTTATGTATCCACTTGCACTTTGCAATGACAATGTTTAGTGGGGTTTGATGGTCAAATGTTATAATGAATTTGGAGCATATGAGAATAACTTGACAAAGATTTTTGTTGTATTGGAAACAATAGGAGTGGATGCAGGAAATGTTAAGAATCCGTGGAATTCTCAATGCTTTGCTATTTATGTGTAGTTGTCCTGAGTTACAAATATAAAATGTGTTCCAGAGATGTTTTCCACTGGCCAGTTGAAAAGTTGCCAAGGTGTAAGAATTTGATTGTCATGCAGATGTTAAAACATATTCGGCCTGCCAACCTCTTCACTGTGCCACCAAGTTTGTCACAAAGCCCTTTTCCATAAGCTGTTGCTAAAAAATGCCATTCAGCCTCTAGTCCAAAATCACCTCATTTTTATATTGAGCACCATCAGAAAAGTAGTATAATTTATTACATTCAAAGAGATTTCTCAAAAAGTCAATGAGCTTTTTCTGGAAGTAGTAAAAAGCCACAGTGTTAAGTTCAAGGCAGTTTAAAGTAACACATAACAGAGATGCAATGTTTCAGTTTATCCTTTGCAGTACATAATAAATGGGTGGATAGTGGCTTGCTCATTAGTTGAATGATAGTTCTGGACTTCATCCTACATAAAAAATAAGTAATTCTCTGAAAACTCACAGTTCATAGCAAATTGTAAATCTTCTAGTCTTCATTTAACGTATTTCATAAAAGAATTTTGTTGTTTTGCAATGAATTATGTTCTCCTCAGTGAAGACCTTGTAAACCCTTTTGAAGATGATTATTTAAATCATCAATACCCGTAAAGGAAAATAAATTATTTTATTACCAATCTTAGCTCAACAACCAAAAGGAAGTGTATCTTTATTAAGATTTCTGTAATGTTTCTAATTTACACCTGTCCACAGAAATCCACTGTCGGAAGGTGACACTATCTACCAGCTTTTCTTTGAATGTCTTCTGAAGTATGGGCTTGATTTCCAGAGCATAAATTACAGTCTCATGTATTGACTCCCGCAGTTTCAGATAGAAAAAAATCATTTGTTCCAAATCCATTACAGCAGTTGCCACCAAACCACAAGAAACAGAGTCACTGCGAAGTATAAGTGGATGCATAACTGCAGTGTATGACAACAAGTGGTGGCTTGCATACAGTTTGAGGAAAAATGAAGAGGCAGATGAAAAGTGACATGTCGTCATCTAAGTGGCCCATCTCCTTCTTTTGGTTATCCAGCAAAGTACAGTATATGTTCTATTTGAGATGAACCCTGAGACTCCATCAGGCTGAATATACACCTTGCCTGAAAACAACATTAATTACAGTTGAATCCATTATAAAAAGTTGTGATAGACATAATTGTTCATAAATGTCATGTTCTAAATAAGGAAATAAATTTAAACAAATTAAATGTTTGTTTCATAATGTAGAATCTCTAGTCAAGTCATTTTATTTTTGACACACACACACACACACACACACACACACACCTGGAACTAGAAAATCTTGCAAAATGTGATCCCATGATGATCCCAAAATAAAACTTGGGGAGGTTTAAGGGTATAGTGCAGGATTTTCTCCCCTCGATATTTTAAAAATGTGCCTTTTTTAGAAATTTAAAATATATTTAGAAATTTTTAAAATATTTAAATTTGCAATGCCATTTTATTGCATACTAAATGAAAGTCCATCTGAATAGCTTTAAAGTGACAGATTTTCCAGGTATGTATCTTGATTGCTTCCAGAGAAAATGGCATTTTACTATTCCCAGGTGTAGCAATTATTTACAAAAATTCGAAAATTTTTTGCTTAATAAATTTTTCACAAATTGATAAAAAATATTGTTTTAATGGTTTTCATTCTTAACTATGTAGGGACACTAGGTGTACCAAGTTTCATAAAAATCTAAGAGGTCAAGGTAAATTTTTGTTCAAAATTGTGTTGATTTGACACGGAATGACCCATATGGATTAGCACACAAATGGGTAACTTTAAAATATGAAATGGCAAAGTCCATAGAGAACAAATAGGGGGAAAGAAATTCCAAGTAGAAATACTTGGATATCACCAGAGATACAGAATTATTGAAAGGCGAAAATATAAAAATGTACCAGGCAAAATGGAATACAGATGACTAAAAAGTGAGGTTGACAGGAAGTACAAAATGGTTAAGCAGCAGGAGCTAGAGGACAAATTTAAGTTCAAAGAAGCCTGTATAGCTAGGGTAAAGGTAAATACCATGTACAGGAAAATTAAAGAGATGTTTAGAGAAAAGAAACCAGCTGTGTTGAAATGTAGTACATTTATATCGCAGGTCCAAGAAGTTGCAACAATGTGTATGTGTTTGTGTCGCTCAACAAACAGTTTTGTTCAGTTCTGAGTATCAAGAGGTCAGATGAAAAACTAGTACCAACCAAAGAAGGAAAAGCGGGAAGGCAGGAGGGATACATAAAGGGGCTATTCAAGATGGTACTGATAGAAAAGTGTAGTGACACTCTATTCTCATGAAAACGGCAAAAAATAAGTAGTTCATCATGTAAAGAATGTGAAAAGCAAGTAACGAAAGGTATTATGTGTGTCAAGTGCAACTATTGGTTACACAAAAACTGCACAAAGATAAATCTAAAATACATCAGTGATGATTTTCAGTGGACATGCCATGGTTGTTTACGTGTCAAAAATGAAATTATAAAGTTACTACAAAATGACATTCAGGCATTAAAAACTGAAATACTATGTTTAAAGGAGGAAAACACAGATTAATACAAGAAAAACAGTCCTTTGTGGCTGAAATCCATCAGACAAAAAACAAGAAGATCATGAATGTATGAATGTGCGTAATACAGATGTTAAAAACAATAACATACGTAGTTTTGCTAATGACATGGTAAATCCAACAAGCCAAAAAAGCAATAGATAAATATAAGTAGAAGTTAGTGACACATGCTAAAAGAAAAGAGAAAACCACAGCTACACAAGGGGATGAGAATGAATTTCTGATAATTGTTGACTTGCTGCTAAAAAATGTCACAGTGAGAAACAGAAAAATTTATGTGCAATCCTAGAATTAAAATGCAGCAACTCCGAAAATATTTTTATAACATGGAAAACACAAATACAGGCGACTGCAGAACCAGATTGTGAACCCAAACATAATTACAGAAGGGTCTTTGTGCATGTTGGAATGAACTCTTTAAGAAGCATCAGCAAAGAAGAAATTGTTAATTAAACAAGAAATATGATTCTCTCGGCAAGAAGTGTATATACAAGACCTAAGCTAGTAATTAGCAGAATCATAAAAAGGAGGTCAGTGAGTGACAAATATATCTCATAAATAAACTGCACCAACAAAAAACAATGCAATAGTCTAGGGGTGATTTTCATAGACCCAAACAAATTTCTAGATGAAAATTGCCTCACAAAGGATGGCTTGCACTTAAATAGGCTGGGACCTGTAACACTCAGCAGACTGTTTACAGATGTCTGTAAAATCATCAGAAACAAGGGAAACTAAGACAGCCTGATAGGGGTGAAAAACAGATGTTTTCACTGAAAAATGAAAGGGTAAGCACAAGTCAAAAATAAAGGAAGTATGTATAGGATCTGATCTCTAAACACATTTCCAGAACATTTAAGCCAGCAATACAAAAATTACGTAAAGGTGCCACATCAAAATATATAATACATTGGTAACAAAAAACTGTAAGTGGAAATACTCTGAAGTGAAATACAATGAGAGATGTTATGTATCAGTGAGCATGGACTAACTGAAGACCAGATAGATAATCTGACAATAAGTGACTATATCTTATCCAGCTGTTTCTGTAGATCAAAGTAGAAAGGTGGATCTATATACATAATATAGAGGGAAACAATCCTGTTCAGAAAAATATTTATAAAACTTAAAGAAAGTTGGACTTATCACGCAAGATGGCAGCGGTTCGTTGATACACAAATAAAAATAAAACCATACATACACATACTAAACTGAGCTTTTGCAACCTAAGGTTGCTTCATCAGAAATAGCAGGAAAGGAGAGGGAAAAGGAAAGGATGTCTGCCTTGGTGTGTGTGCGTGTATATGTGTGTGGGTGTGTTTGTTTACCTATCCTTTTTCCCCCAAGGTAAGTTTTTCCTCTCTCATGATTGGAATGACTCCTTATCCACTCCCTTAAAACCCTCATCCTTTCCTTTTCCCTCTCCTTTCCTGCTCTTTCTGATGAAGCAACCTTACGTTGCAAAACCTCAGTTTATTTTTATATATATATATATATATATATATATATATATATATATATATATATATATATATATATATATATATTAACAGCAATATTATCATCTTATTTATTAGGAATAAATATGAGGAGATACATTATTATATGTGAAGATTTCAAAATCGACATGGGAAAAGGGTCAAAAATAAGGCAAGATTTTGAAGAACTGGTAATGCAATATCACATGAAGGCAATAATGTATATACCAACAAAAGTGGCATCTCATAGCCAGTCAGTTATTGACAACATCATTACCAACTTTAGTAGAGGTGATTATGAATCCCATGTTGTTCAAACAGCAATAACTGATCATGATGGACAGCTGTTCTACCTTTACAGATGTTATGCCATTCCATGTGAGACAAAAGATAAAACCAAAGAAGTCATAATAATGAATGAGCAAAACATAAACAATTTTAGAACAATGTTAAGAATATAAACCTGGACTGAAACTCTACACACACAGAACGTAAATGAGAAGTATGATGCTTTTATAACAACAATAAAATATCACTTTGAGGTTTTATTTATTTATAAGTATGGCTTACATGGTCATGCTACAGTCACTTTGAGGTAACATTCCAAAATGTTAAGAGACAAACACAGTGGATAACTGGAGAATTATTAGAATGTATGAAGCTGCAGGAACTGAGACAAGTGGAAGTTGCTGAAAGCTGTAAAACATTACTAAAACCGTACAGAAAGACAAGAAGGAAGGCAAAAGCAGACTCAATTAACACCACCATATTAAACTCAAAGAAACAAGATAAAGGTAGCTCAGAATGTAATAACTGCTGACACAAAGGAAAAAATTAGCTGGGCCAAATCAAGAAACACAGATCAGGTCAATGAAAATTGACAACTCAATTGTTACAGATGGTAGAAAAAGAGTGAAAGTACTCAACAACAATCATATAAATGTTGTTGAGAACTTAAAACTGGAAAGAAACAGTACAAAGAAAAAGGGTACAAAGGTAACAAAATATTCTTACAGTATTATGTTCTTGAGGTCTGCTACATTAGTTGAACTAAAAAAAAAAAAAAAAAAAAAAAACTATACGGAAACTGAAGACCAAGAAATCAGCTGGTGATGAGGAAATATCAAATCATGTGATAGAGTTAGTAAGTGAGCCAATACTCACACCGTTGGTAGACATAGCAAACAGCTCTTTCATAGATGGAATTTTTACAGAGAAAAAAATTCATAAAATTTTAAACAATTTATTTAAAATTGATAAAAATATCCTAGACCGCAAAGTGAATTTTTTTATTTACAAAGTGTTGACTAGTTTTGACTTTTCAGTCATTTATGAACCACTGTTTTTGATTGAATATGTAAACCAGGAGTGAATCTGAGAAGTCAAAAGATGTCCATTCCATCAATTAAAAATTTGTCCAATCAGAGCATAAAATACATCAGTTGCTGGTGGTATTTGCCTGTATGACATTAACATTTGTTACATGTATCAAGAACTTCAATAAGTCCATCATGTCATGTGTTGCCAATGTTACACATGGTCAGTACATGAGTGCAAGTTGTAGTTCACATGTGAAAATACATTCATATGGATACATGTGTTGGGGTCTGTCCCATACACTGTCAAACACCATTTGACAGTGTGTGGGATGGACTCCAACACATTTTGTGTGGGCCTGAATATGGAGGATGTAGGGTCAGCTGAACAGCATAGTCCTGCAGCGAAACTGATGAACTGGTGGTCAGCTCCTTTGAGACAGGACAAAAATTTGGGGGTGGGGGAAGCACACAGAGGTGGCATATGTGTGTTCTGACCCACTCAACCAAATCGGGGAGCTCGGTTGAGTGCTCTAATGGTATGTCATCTACAAAGTAAGCTGGCAGTGAGAGTGGTTCACCATATAAAATCTATGCCAGCAACACATATAGGTCTTCCTTATGAGACATATTGATCTCCAGGAGAACCCAGGGTAGGGCTTCCACCCAAGATCCACTATGGCACATGAGTGCAGTTTTTAGGGTCCAATGCCACCATTCAACCAGACCATTGCACTGTGGGTGGTAGGCAGAGTTGCATGGAAACAGTACACTCTGAAGAGCTGGCATAGTCTGGTGAATAGGTCAGACTTGAATTGATGTCCCTGATCTGTGGTTAATGATGATGGGCACCCAAAATGGGACACAAAAGCAGTTGCTATTGTGTCAGCTGTAAATATCCTTAACACGGCATGCATACACCCATCATGTGGAACTGTCAGTGGCTGATAGGATATATCAGCATTCTTCTGAAGGAGGGAGTGAACCAATGAGGTCAATGTGGACATGGTGGAGGTGCCTCTGTGGGACTGCAAAGGGAGCAAGGGGGAGTTGTTTGTAATGTCCTACTTTACAACGCTGACGGGGTACATAAGAATGCGTCCAATCACTACAGTCATGATGTATACCCAGCCAGACAAATCTTTCAGTAACCAGCCCTTCACTGCAGGGCCATTGGTTCCATGGAACCAGCATATCGGGTACATTGGGTAGGAGGAGTCAGCCATCTCCCAATCGGAGGAAGAAGTTTTCAAGGGAGCTGGTGAAGTGTTATCGGCTGATTGGTTCACATCTTGGGTGCCAGATGGCCGTAGTGCATGATCTTGCACTGTAGGAGAATTTGCCCTCTCCCTGCTCCGTGCAGGTGGCACGGCAACAAAATTGGCGGTGGCATTACTGCTGGAGGGGATGGGGTGTTTTGTACTATATCTGCGGTGAATGATCTGGTACGCTTGGTCAGCTAGTTTGAGCTTAGATTCAAGTGAGGCAGAGGAACAGGAGATAATTGCAAATGGAGCTCATCTGGAAGCTTAAGCAGAGTGCTAGGTCTCGCATTACGTTTGTATCTACCTGTGTATGTAAACAGTTCAGCATTAATCACATGAAATAGTGTTTCGGCAGGCAGACATGACAGGTGCTCCAGTATTTGGGAGGAGGTGGGGGTTTCAGTATCATATTCCTTATAACATCTAGGTGATTGTCAAGGTGTGTGACCATACAAATTTAGAATCATCATAGAAAATGTGGTGAACTCAAAATAAATGCTTACCCAAAGTAGACCAGGTTTTCAGGTTATTTGTTTTTAGTGCTGGCAGCTGGGGAAAGCATTGTCCTGTGGGGGAGGGTGGCAGCCTAGATGACTGAGAGTGGGAGTCCTGACATGTGGGATGAGGAGGGGGCAAGGTGCAGCAGGAGGAACACATATTGGTGTGCTGGAATGTTGAGCAGCTGCCGTTGGGAACTGCTGCTGTGCGGGTCAGTCGACCGGCATGGTAGAAAACACCACTCGTCCCTGCGAAGGCTGTAAATCATTGTATACAGTCTGAATGTTCTCAGGAAGAGGTGTATGTACACAGTAGGGGGCTGGCGTGGTAGGTGTAGTGGCAGACAACAGCAGATAATGGGGGCCCGTGGCATACGGAGCTGACAGATCAGGCAGGTCAACACAGTCACAATACTGAGGAATGTAGTTTGAAGCCTCAGCAGTAACATGCAGTTGTAATGGTCCACACTCACAGGTCACAACAAAGACAGTCTGTTGGGAAAACTGTTCAATACTCAACCAGGAAGCAGGAAGCATCGTGGAGCATCGTGTGTGGATGCTTGTCCAGGCAAATACAGAAGGAACACCTGAGGCATGTGTGGCTTGTAGCACCTATCATGCTGAAGCAGTAACTGATGTTGTGAAATGTGGAAAGTGTGCTCCAACGAAGGGTGGAATTGAGATGGCCATGGAGTAGAAGCTACTTGCTGCGGTAATGGTGGCTGTGCCGGTGTGAGCGCTGTGCTGTGCCAGGTTAGACACACTAGTAAAGTTTCAACTGTAGTCGATACTGCTCTGAAAACCACTGCCCCACCAATGTGAAGAAATCACAAATGCATCACTTCATTGTATGTTCACGATACACGAGTCACTGACTGGTGAATGCATCATTTTGGATGTTTTGTTGAGAAAAGCTGGTAACGGTCTAACATAATATCTTCAAAACAACGTAAAACACATGTGATGTGAAGTTGTTGTTGTTGTTGTTGTGGTCTTCAGTCCAGAGACTGGTTTGATGCAGTTCTCCACAATACCCTATCCTGAGCAAGCCTCTTCATCTCCACATAAGAACGGCAACCTACATCTGTCTGAATCTGCTTACTGTATCCATCTCTTGGTCTTCCTCTGCGATTTTTACCCCACACACTTCCCTCTAATGCTAAATTCACAATTCCTTGATGTCGAAGAATGTGTCCTACCAATCTATCCCTTCTTTTAGACAAGGTATGCCAGAAATTTCTTTTCTCCCCAATTCTGTTCAGTACCTCCTCGTTAGTTATGCGATCCACCCACCTAATCTTCAGCATTCTTCTGTAGCACCATATTTCAAAAGCCTCAATCCTCTTCCTGTCTGCACTGTTTATTGTCCATGTCTCACTCCCATACAAGGCAACACTCCATACAAATGCCTTCAGAAAGGACTTCCTTAGACTTAAATCAATATTCGATGTCAACAAATTTCTCTTTTTCAAGAATGCTTTTCTACCCATTGCCATTCTGCATTTTATATCCTCTGTATTGCGACCATCATTTGTTATTTTACTGCCCAAGTAACAAAACCCATCTACTTCCTTTATTGCTTCGTTTCCCAATCTAATTCCTTAGGCATCACTTGATTTTCATACACTGCACTCCATTACCCTAGTTTTGCTCTTGTTAATGTTCATCTTATATGCGCCTTTCAGCACACTGTCCATTCCGTTCAATTGCTCTTCCAGGTCCTTTGCTGTATCTGACATAATTACTATGTCGTCGGCAAAATGCAATGTTTTTAATTCTTCACCCTGAACTTTAATTCCTTCTCCTAATTTCTCCTTGCTTTCCTTTATAGCTTGCTCAATGTACAAATTGAATAACATTGGAGAAAGGCTACAACCCTGTCTTACTCCCTTTCCAACCACTGCATCCCTTTCATGCCCTTCAACTCTGACAATCGCTGTCTGGTTTTTGTACAAGTTGTAAATAACCTTACGCTCCCTATATTTTACTCCTGCTTGCTTCAGAACTTGAAAGAGTTTATTCCAATCAACATTGTCAAAAGCCTTCTCCAAATCTACAAAAGCTAGAAATGTAGGTTTGCCTTTTCTTAATCTATCTTCTAGGATAAGCCGTAAAGTGAGTATTGCCTCCCGAGTTCCTACATTTCTCCTGAACCCAAACTGATCTTCCCCGAGGTTGGCTTCTACCAGTTTTCCATCCTTCTGTATATAATTCGTGTTAATATTTTGCAACCATGACTTATCAAACTGATGGTTCTGCAGTTCTCACACCTGTCTGCTCCTGCTTTCTTTGGAGTGGGGATTATTACATTTTTCTTAAAGTCTGAGGGTACTTCGCCTGTCTCATACATCTTACACACCAGGTGAAACAGGTTTGTCATGGCTGGTTCTCCCAGAGAGTTCAGTAGCTCTGATGAAATATCATCTACTCCAGGGGCCTTGTTTCAATTTAGGTCTTTCAGGGCTCTGTCAAATTCTTCTCTCAGTACAGTATCTCCTATTTCATCTTCATCTACATCCTCTTCCCTTCCTACAATATTGTCTCGAAGTTCATTTCCTTTGTAGAGCCCCTCTATATACTCTTTCCACCTTTCAGCTTTCCCTTCTTTGCTGAGAACCGGTTTTCCATCAGTATCCTTGATATTCATAGAGCTGTTTTTCTTATCTCCAAATGTTTCTTTTATTTTCCTGTAGGCTGTATCTATTTTTCCCCTATTTATACATTCTTCTACATCCTTGTATTTGCCTTCTAGCCACTCCTGCTTAGCCATTTTGCACTTCCTGTCAATCTCATTTCTCAGTCGTCTGTACTCCATTTTGCATGTTTCATTTACTGCATTTTTATATTTTCTCCTTTCATCGATTAAATTTAGTATCTCCTGTGATATCCAAGGATTTTTTTGTAGGTCTTGCCTTCCTACCTATTTTGTCCTCTGCTACCTTCACTATTTCATCTCTCAATTTTACCCATTCCTCCTCTACTGTTTTATTTTCCCCTGTTTCTGTCAGTTGTTACCTAAAGCTCCCTCTGAAATTCTTAAGAACCTCAGGTTCCTTCAATTTATCCAGGTCCCATCTCCTCATTTTGCTACCTTTTTGTAGTTTCTTCAGTTTCAGCCTACAGTTCATAACCAACAAGTTATGGTCAGAGTCTATATCTGCCCCTGGGTATGTCTTACACTATAAAACCTGGTTCCAAAATCTATGTCTTACCATTATAAAATCTATCTGGTATCTCCCGGTGTATCTATGTCTTACCATTATAAAATCTATCTGGTATCTCCCGGTGTATCTATGTCTTACCATTATAAAATCTATCTGGTATCTCCCGGTGTCTCCTGGTCTCTTCCACGTATACAACCTTCTTTTGTGATTCTTGAACCAGGTGTTTGTTATAACTAAATTATGTTCCGTGCAAAATTCTACCAGGCGCCTTCCTCTTTCATTCCTTTTGCCCAGACCATATTCACCTACTATCTTCCCTTCCCTTCCTTGTCCTACTACTGAATTCCAGTCTCCCATAACAATTAAGTTTTCCTCTCCCTTAATTGTCTGAATAATTTCCTTTAGCTCCTCATATATTTCTTCGATTTCCTCATCATCGGCAGAGCTAGTTGGCATATAAACCTGTACTACTGTTGTCGGTGTTGGCTTCGTATTTATCTTGACAACGATAATGAAATCACTGTGCTGGTCATAGTAGTTTACCCGCATTCCTATTTTCTTATTCATTATCAATCCTACTCCTGTGATACCCCCAATTGATTTTGTATTTATAATCCTGTACTCACCTGACCAGAAATCCTGTTCATCCTGCCACCGAACTTCACTAATTCCCACTATATCTAACTCAACCTATCCACTTCCCTTTTTAAATTTTCTAATTTACCTACTCTATTAAGGGATCTAACATTCCACACTCCGACCCGTAGAATGCCAGTATTGTCTTTCCTGATGATCACATCCTCCTGAGTAGTCCCCGCCCGGAGATCCAAATGGGGGACTATTTTACCTCCGGAATATTTTACCCGAGAGGATGCCATCATCATATGTTCATACAGTAGAGCTGCATGTCCTCGGGAAAGGTAACGGCTGTAGTTTCCCCTTGCTTTTAGCGGTTCGCAGTAGCTGTGTGGCAAAGCCACATTAGCTGATGTTACAAGGCCAGCTCAGTCAATCATCCAGACTGTTGTCCCTGTAACTACTGAAAAGGCTGCTGCCCCTCTTCAGGAACCACACGTTTGTCTGGCCTCTCCACAGATACCCCTCCGCTGTGGTTGCACCTACGGTATGGCTATCTGTATCATCGAGGCACGCAAGCCACCCCACCTCGCCAATGTCTGTGGTTCATGGGAGTGGGATGTGAAGTAACTAGTACATAAACAAGACAGGGTCACCAGTGTGGGATATTTAATGTATGACAATGCAATAACAATGTCCTACATGCAATAAACAGAATGATTTATTGTCCTTAAAACAGAAGTTCAGCTCAGGTTACATTCACTTGCAAATACATAAGAGCAAGATGGTGACATCACACAAAGGTTAGCCAAAGCAAAGATTGTCCAGTTACATGATCGATTATCAATGTTCCAGTATCAGTGTAACCACAAACTTAAATGGGAAGAACATGTTAACTCTGTGTGTTAAAAAAAACTCTGCTCTGTTATATTATTAATGAGGCACCTGTCACAATATGCAGACTAACAGCAATTGTCCACAGTGTATAATGGTCTTTTTGAACCACATCTGTAGCATGGAGTGACTGTGTGGGGAAACTCAAGCCTCCAAGAAAGGAAGAAATTGTTAAGTTTACAAAACAAAGCAATAAGGATCATCTTAAGAAGAAGGAACTTGGATACTTGCAGGAATTGCTTCAGAAGTCTAGGCATCTTAACTGTTACATCTTTTTACACATATAAAACCATAATGTACCTCACAAAAGAGATCTAAATGCTGGTGTGCATACCCTTAACACATGGGGGATGAATAAAATGATAAACATACCACGTTGATTGAGAATCCTTTGTAAAGGACCTTGGTAATTGGGCACCAAGTTGTTAAAAAAACTTGCCTAAAAATCTGACCGATAATAAACATGACAAAAACTTAACAAAGAAACTGAAAGACTATCTGTTTATGATGAATACTTACTGAATTGATTATTACACTATAGGTAATAAGTGAAAAATGTACTTTTTTGTTTGTTTGTTATTTACATGTCTTATAGTATTTCATAACATTAACATTGCAAAAAATATTCAGACTTTCTGATGGAAAGAAAATTTCAAGATGTATATGTTGCTCTTATACATTAGGAGATAAGTGATAATTGAAATATTTTGTTATTGACATATCCTACATTACACGTACATTTACTGTACACAAACTAATCCTACAGGATCCAATAAAATTCAGTTTCAATTCAAGAGATATGAACTTGAAGCAGTATTGTAGAAATGGAAGAGGAGGCACATGGAGATAGGAACATACATAGGTTTTTAGAATGGGACTGCTGTGAACAGATGCAAGCCGAGTTGGTGACTCTTTGCTCACAGCTTCAGGCAGTGTTGGCTTCGCTGCAAACGCTTGAGACTGCGGTGGGTGGGTGCCGCTGTTGTGGGCTGCTCGCAGGGGTGCAGCAGACACCCTGTGCATCTGTTATACCCTCCTATTGGCCTGTAGCTGTGGCCAGCCCAGTCACTGCCCACAAGGGGGTCACCTCCCAATCTGTGGTGGAATGAGAGGTCTCCTCAGCACATGTCAGGTGGTGTAAGACTTCCTGGGGGACTGAAGTGGAGGCCTCCCCTTATGAACAGATTTACGGCACTGTCTGGCAGAGGATGTTCCTGTCACAGATGGTGTTGCTTGTCCTGTAGTCACCCCTCTGCCTGCAAAATCCAGGCACTCACAGAGGGTGGCTTTGTTAGTAGTTGGGAGCTTCAATGTTAAGCGGGTGATGGATCCCCTTAGGGATATGGCTGCTAGGGAGGGGAATTGGGTAATCATTCCAGATGTGGAAAGGGTCCTTCCACATGCTATGAAGAGCACAGGGTGCAGCCAGCTACAGGTGGTGGCTCATGTCGGGACCAACGATGTGTGTCACTTTGGATCACAAGAGATTCTCTCTGGTTTTGAGCGGCTATCAGAAGTGGCAAAGACTGCCAGTCTTGCTTGCAAGATGAAGGCACAGCTCACCATCTGCAGCATAGTTGACAGGACTGACTGGGGACCTCTGGTTCAGAGCCGAGTGGAGGGTCTGGATCAGAGGCTCAGATGGTTCTGCGACCGTGTGAGCTGCAGATTCCTCGACTTGCGCCAAAGGGTGGTGGGTTTTCGGGTTCCACTAAATAGGTCAGGAGTCCACTACACTCAGTAAGTGGCTACACAGGTAGTGGGGGGCTGTGTGGCATGGACTGGGCGACTTTTTAGGATAGAGGGCCTCGGGAACACACAAAATGGGTTTTAGTCTCAAAGGCTGCAGGTCAGACACAGGAGGAATGCAGATCTAGGAACCATTGGTGTAACAGTTGTAAAGTGTTGTAACTGTGTTGGGAAAGTTCTGGAGCACCAAGTGCTGATAGAAAGTCTGAGGCACAAATTGTTGTAGGTTCTGAAAACTGGCTGATGCCAGAGATAAGTTCGGCTGAAATTTTTACAAAGGGCCAAACGGTCTTCAGAGAGGATAGAATAAATAAAAAAGGGGGTGGCTTGTTTATTGCAGTTACAAATTGAGGCAGATACTTCCTGTGAGTTGGTATGGGTAGAGGTTATACCTGACAACAGGAATAAATTAATAAATTAAAAACACAATTTTGTGTGTGTTCTACAAGTTGTAGAACACACACAAAATTGTGTTTTTAATTTATTTGGTTATGTTCTACCAAGAAGCGATGGAACAATCAGTCAAAATAATAAAAGAAAGCTTGAATCACATTTCAAACAGGTACCCAAAGCATACTGTTATAATCAGTGGTGACTTTATATTATCCTCGATATGTTGGCATAAATACATATTCAAAACCATTGGTAAATATAAAACATCATACAAACTAGTCGTGAATGCTTTTTCTGAAAACTACTTCAAACAGTTAATTCATGAACCCGCTAGAATAGTAAGTGGTTGCAAAAATACCCTTGACCTCCTAGCAACAAATAATCCCGAGCTAGTAAAGAGCATCAAAACAGATGCAGAAATTAGCAAACATAGAGTTGTAGTAGCGAGACAGAATTTCAAAATTCCCAAATTCATCAAAAATATATCTATTCAATAGAGTAGATAAAAATTTGCTTCATGCTTTCCTGAGTGATAGTCTCCAGTCTTTCAAAACTAAAAAAGCAAGTGTAGATCAGTTGTGGCTTACTTTCAAAGACATAATATCAGTATCATTCAAGAGATTTATACCAAATAAATTAATAAATGAGGGGTCCGACCCCCCATGGTAAACAAAAAGTCTCCAGTCTTTCAAAACTAAAAAAGCAAGTGTAGATCAGTTGTGGCTTACTTTCAAAGACATAATATCAGTATCATTCAAGAGATTTATACCAAATAAATTAATAAATGAGGGGTCCGACCCCCCATGGTAAACAAAACAGGTCAGATCACTGTTACAGATGCAAAGAAGAATGCATGCAAAATTAAAAGTCACAGAATCACCAAGACTGGCAATCTTTTACAGAAACTCGCAACCTAGTGCGGACTTCAATGTGAGAAGCTTATAATAGTTTCCACAATGACATCCTGTCTCGCAATGTTGTAGATAATCCAAAGAAATTCTGGTCATATGTGAAGTACACTAGCAGCAAAACACAAACAAAACCTTCACTCTGCAATAGCAGTGGTAGTACTACCGATGACAGTACTGCTAAAGCAGGATTGCTAAATATAGCTTTCCTAAATTTGTTCACCAAAGAAGACAAAGTGAACAGTCCAGAATTCAAACCAAGAACAGCTGGCAGTAAGCGAAATTTAGAAGTAGATGTTCCTGGACTAGTAAAAAACTAAACAAAAACAAATCTTCCGGGCCAGATTGTATATCAAATAGATTCCTCTCAGAGTATGCTGATGCAATAGTTCCATACTTAGCTATCATATACAACTGATCACTCAGTGAAAGATCCATACCCAAAGACTGGAAAGTTGCCCAAGTGACTCCAGTATTCAAGAAAGGCAATAGGAGTGATCCCCAAAATTACAGGCCAATCTCATTGCCGTCGATTTGCAGTAGGATTTTGTAACATATACTTTGTTCAAACATTGTGAACTACCTCAAAGAGAATGACCTATTAACCAATAGTCAACACAGATTTGCTCTTGCGAAACACAGCTTGCCCTTTATTCACATGAAGTGATAAGTGCCATCAACAAGGGATCTCAAATCGATTCCATATTTCTCGATTTCCGGAAGGCTTTTGACACTATACCTCATAAGCAGCTTCAAATGAAATTGCGTGCTTATGGTGTATTGCCCCAATTGTGTGATTGGATTCATGATTTCCTATTAGAAAGGACACAGTTTGTAGTAATCGACAGGAAGTCATAGAGTAAAACAGTAGTGATATCTGGCATTCCCCAGGAAAGTGTTATAGGTCCTCTACTCTTCCTTGTGTTTATAAATGATTTAGGAGACAATCTGAATAGCTCCCTAAGACTGTTTGCGGATGAACATGAGTGTCCATGTTGAAGGGTTCCACAGGCCATGGCTGATACAGTTAATGTGTGAATTCAAAATTTGTGCTGGACTGGAATTCGAACCCGCATTTCCAGCTTTGGGCAGTGGTCACCTTAATCAATTAGGCTATCCAGCACACTTCCCTTTCTGCCCAAATTCTCAACTTATAGTGTACTAGCTGAAAACCCGGCATTGCCCGGGTATTTATTTATTTATTTATTTATTTGAACCTTGAGTTAGCACTTTTCCTATCCACTTTCTCTCTCTGTCCATCTCCTTTTTTCTAGAAACATGTTACATTTATCAGAGAATATATAATAAATCACAGGTAAAAATGCACTTGTTTCAAAGAATCCAATGACAAAATTCAACAATAATGATTGTAATAATATTACAGATAGATCACTTGATGTGATGCGCGAAATGTTAAATCGATTTTTTTTTAAAGAGATGTATTAAAAGAAATTTCTTTTTTACTGCTTTATTTATTTATTTATTCTTATATTTCCTTATTTGTATGCTTATCCTTACTGGTACAGAAAAAGAGCTGAAGACATTGTAGCACGCATAGACCAAAGATATAGTCTGTGGAATCATGTTTCGCTCTACGTAACCTGCTTTTCAAACGTCATCGATGGCCTTCAGTCCGAATTTTTTTATAATTTGATGACTTTCAACCACCATATCTTCCACCCCCTTATAGCTGTCGGCATGAAACTGCTATGGTGTAGAACGGGAGACTTTGGACAACAATTACACACACACCATTTGTTTGCGTTCTGTAGTTTTAGCTGCAGAGAGAAATATTAACACACACACATGGAATTTTATATACACCGATAACTTTCCATCTCAATATACTCCACCATTTTGTTATTATCAACCCTCAAGCAACAATGCAACCAATAAAACCATTTTCAAAGAGTAAATATAATTTTCAAAGAATCATTATTATTCCGCATTTCGCGTTATATTCTTCAAATTACTAAATATCTATCAGATCGCTATAAAACTGGGCCTAAAACCTTCCTCAGGTGTAAATTAGTAACTGTACAAATATTTAAGTCTCTGCGTCTTGTCGTTTGGACATGATAATTGTACATCGAACAGAAATTCATATATATATATATATATATATATATATAAAGATGATAATATAGTGAGGACAGTTACAACTCACCGCAAAGACGTGGCGACGAGATGCGACAGGCACATACAAAAGACACACACATACAACACATTCAGCTATCGGCCATGGCCTTCCTCAGAAATAGAGCACTCACGCAATCACACAGGCACACAACACAGTCATACAACCATCACCTCCGACTGCCACACTTCGAATCACGCTCTGCAGCGAATTGGGGACGGGAGGGGAGGGGAGGGGGAGGGGATAGAAAGGTTACGTCACGGTGGTGGGGATGGGTTAGATGGGAATAACGAGATGCATCTCGTTATTCCCATCTAACCCATCCCCACCACCGTGACGTAACCTTTCTATCCCCTCCCCCTCCCCTCCCCTCCCGTCCCCAATTCGCTGCAGAGCGTGATTCGAAGTGTGGCAGTCGGAGGTGATGGTTGTATGACTGTGTTGTGTGCCTGTGTGATTGCGTGAGTGCTCTATTTCTGAGGAAGGCCATGGCCGATAGCTGAATGTGTTGTATGTGTGTGTCTTTTGTATGTGCCTGTCGCATCTCGTCGCCACGTCTTTGCGGTGAGTTGTAACTGTCCTCACTATATTATTTATTCCAACCTGGACTTTCCATTATTATATAAAAGAGATGACTTATCCTTTTGGTAAGTCATCTCTTTTCTATTTTTATTTTTATTTATCCCACCGGGAAAGTTTCCCTCTATAATTTTCGTTTCATCAATTTGAACCTAACAATCACGATCGATTATATATATATATATATATATATATATATATATATATAGCTATCTGATTGCCATAAAACCATGCCTAAAGCCTTCCCCAGGTAGACATTAGTAACTGTACAAATTTGTAGCTCTTTATGTCTTGTGGTTCAGACGTGATAAACGTACACCAAACAGACATTCACATTTATAGATATAGATAATAGATAATGTAGTGCACTATTGTGTGCAGCTCGGGAGCGCAGTGGTAGAGTGCCAGATTATGAATCCAGTGGTTGCAGGTTTGATCCCTGCCAGGTCCTAGGATTTTTGTCTGTCACTTTTCACTTCTTTCACCTCTGGCAATGTTGCTGATGTGAAAAATATCAAGTAGCACTGTGGTTTGGAACCCACATTAACCTGTAGGTCCCCCTATAACTGGCTGGGTAAGTCAGTTCAAAGGTCGGAGGAAGCGAATGGCATGCCACCCCCAAACAGGATGATGCCTAGTAAAGCACTGTGGGGTTCAAACCAATCTTCGGATTGTTGACTGCTTTACCTTTATTGTACTATGATTATAGCACCCCATGCCCATTAGTACCTCTTATTCACAGCCCGTCCTGGATTCCCACAAGGTATCAAGCATAATTGTACATCTGCACAGAAATGGACAATTTCCTATTGGGGCATATGCAATTATTGATAAGATGTCTGTTCTTTCAGACATGTCAACTGAGCTATTGTGTTGGTATAAATAAAGCTAAACATATTTGACCTTCATCTGAAACTGGGCAAATTTGTCGTAAGATACAACTGCAAGATGAGATTAATTTCCTTTGCCATATTCTAACCAAACTGAAATCTCTGATAACAAGGTTGCTGGTGTAGTATACATTTAATCAATGCTTATGGCCATTCAACCATGAAACAAAACAACACACTTTTCAATTAATTTTAACTTGACATAATTACATGCAGTAAGATCAATTATGCTTATATGTGTGTGTGTATGAAGGGTATAAATCTGAAATTCTTATTGCTGTACCTGTATGAAGTATGGTTAAGTACAGTATGTAAATCATATTGAAAATACCAAATTAAAACATAAACAAAACACACCGCGATGCAAATAAATAAGCAAAATGGCACAGATACAAGGAAACAGTAGTCAGTTAATCAATCTGGCTATAAAGACATTACAAGAACAAAAAATGGAAAAATAGACAATCTGAGTGTGCAGTAGCCCTTAAAAATGTTACATACATACGGAATCGATTTATACTCTCACATAGCCATCAGTGATTCAATGGAAGAAGCATGCCAATGATAGTTGGTATAAATTTCTTCTGCAGGAGCTGTAGTGAGGTTATTTCTTTTCCATAACCTTAGTTCTACTGAAGTGGGCACCTCCTTCCTCTCAGAATTGGAGAATGTGAGATCAGCATCTATGGTCCTCATCATTTCTGGGCATAATATGTGATATTGCAGCAAGCCACCTATGACTCACTTCAATGACTGCAGTGGAGTGGACAGCTATCAGCTGCAAAGTCAATTGTTGACTGGGCTGTCCCCACCTGCCAGTGTTTGTGTAAGTAGGCAGGACATTAATGTTGAACAGGACACATGAATGACAAACAATTGTAGTCTCTTGTTGATAGATGCAAGAGGGGTTGTTTCTTTGGGCAGGCAAGAAGCTTTTGGGTTTGGAATGGATGTACTTTGGTAGTAGGTGTGAGAGTTTCTTTCACATCCTGGTAGTGTTTTATTATTATTGTGAGTAAGGTAAATGTGCTTAGCTCAACAGCCTCTTTAGGAAAACTAGGCAAGGTGACCATCTACGGAGGTGAGGCCACTGCAGATGAAAATCATCCATGGACAACAGCCGCTAAGATGTCGGGAAGTCTCATTGGCATCATGATCGATGGCCAACCTATCTGGGCACTAGTCAGTTCAGGAGCTTCCTTCTCTATATTGTCGAATGACTAAAGCCACAAACTAAATAAGATGGTGTTCTGTGATAGAAGAGCAATTGTGCTGAAGGTCGCAAATGGAAAATTGGTCCAGCTGGAAGAAACAAGTGTTGCAAGAATAACTATCACCAACAGGATGCAGCCATATGAATTTGTTGTTTTAACAGAATGTAACCATAATACCATCCTTGGATGGGACTTGTTCAGGTATCCCAGGCTGTCATTGACTGTGGAAGATCTGAGCTACAAATTAATGAAGCCATTCCATTGTGTACACATAACACAAACTTCCCTGAGAGGTTGTTTGCTGTTGAGAATGTTGATATCCTGCTGTTAACAATGAGAAGAGTTCCAGTCAGCAGCTGAGATGACCAGCTGAATTGTGAAGTGCTTGTCAATCAAAAAAAGCTAATCAGTATAACAAAGGAAATCTACGCACCAGCATCTATCATAAGCATTACAGATGGTCGAGGAGAACTTTGGATCACTAATTTTCACGAGCAATCACAACTCATTTGTAAAGGAATGTGTATTGGAACATCTGCTCCAGTCCAGGATGATGAGCTCAATGTCATCGACGATGTCTCATACTCTGCTGTTACTGCCAACAATGCACTAAAGGAAACTACTATGGAATTGCATGTAGGGCCTGGTCTCACCCAGGAACAATGTTAGCAGGTGTTAACCATACTACACTAATTTTCAGGTGTACTCCGGGTGAGGCAGAAGAAGAGCCAAATGAAATGGTCCACAATAAAATACTGTATCAATACTGGGGATCATTCACCAACTAGCCAGAATTTGTGCAGATTGTCGCCAGCTGAAAGATGGATAATCCAGGAAGAAGTGGAGAATAGGTCACACGAAGACATTATTCAACCTTCTGAGAGTCCCTGGTCATCTCCGGTGGTCCTTGTGAAGAAGAAGGATGGCACATGATGTTTTTGTGTTGACTAGAGGCGGATTAACAAAATCACAAAGAAAGATGTTTCCCATTGCCGCGCATTGACAACACATTAGACTGCTTGAAAGGAGCTACATACTTCTCAACCACGGACATGCAAACAGATTACTGGCAAATCAAGGTTGATGAAGCTGACAGAGAGAAGACTGCTTTTTTTTTTTTTTTTAACACCTGATGGCCTCTATGAAACCAAAGTCATGCCGTTTGGACTATGTAATTCCCCAGCCACTTCAAACACATGATGGATAACTTGCTTCAACACCTTAAATGGATGAGATGTCTTTTTTTATCTAGATGACATTGACATTTTGTCAAGGACATTTGTGTAACATCTAAGCTGCCTGTCAACTGTGTTGAAGTGTGTTCAGACAGCAGGACTCCACCTCAACCCAAAGAAGTGCCTCTTCATCGCCAAAGAGATAAAAATCCTGGGGCACCTAGTGAATGGAGATAGTGTTTGTCTTGATACAGATAAAGTAAGGTCAGGCATAGAATTTCCAACTCCTCATCACATCCGTGATGTGAGAAGTTTTCTCAGGCTGTGCTTGTACTACCATTATTTCATAGAAAGTTTTTGTAACAAGGTATGTCCATTACAAGAACTTCTGCAGGGAGATACCATGTTTTCCTGGGATGAGACAAAAGAAAGAGCTTCTGGGCACTTAAGGAGGCTCTAACTTTTGCACCAATTACAGCCTTAAATGACAAGAATGCGGAAACCGAACTTCACCAGACACTAGCGATTATGGGATTGGTGCAGTGCTTATACAAATTCAGGAAGGTGCTGAAGAGGTGATAGTCTATGAATCAAGAGTTCTCTCAAAGTCCGAGATAAACTATTCAACAACTGAGAAGGAGTGTCTCTCCATTATTTGGGCTATCAACAAGTTCTGGCCATATTTATTTGGTAAACCATTCACCTTCATGACAGACCACCATTCCTTATGCTGGCTGACCAATTTGAAGGATCCATCAGATTGACCAGCAAGGTGGGCACAAAGACTTCGAGAGTACGATGTCACAGTGGTATTCAGAAATGGGTGCAAACATAAGGACACCAACTGCCTTTCAAGAAATCCATTAGCCGAACACAAGAGCATGGATGAAATTTCAGCCCTCACTGAGTTAGGTGACATTACAGCTGAACAGAGGGTAGATCCAGCGTTATTACAAACCATAGATCCCTTGGAGAAAGGAGAACCGACCAAAGGAGAGTTTCAACATATAAACAGGACTTTGCATAAGACCAGGGTAGGGAAAGTTACTTTTTCAAAGTAACTAAGTTACATTTAAAGTTACTTTCCTGAAAGGTAACTTAGTTACAGTTTTAGTTACTATACATTGAAATTAACTGCATCAGTTACAATTATCTTTACAGTTACTTTTAAATTACTTTTAAAAATTGTGATTGTAACTCACTTGTAAATCTGTAATGAACCTTACACGTGTAGAAAGCAAACAAGCTTTAATATCGCCGGCCGCAGTGCCCGAGTGGTCTGCAACGCACCAGTCACAGTCTGCACAGCCGCTACAGTTGGAGGTTCGAATTCCCCCTCGAGCATGGATGTTTGTGACATGTTTAGCATAAGGTAGTTTGTAAGTTTAGGGACTGATGACCCTGCAGTTAAGTCCCTTAAACTTAACAAACATTTGAACATTTTTGAACGAGCTTTAATGTCAGTCAATAATGAAATACATTAATACATACATAATTAATAATAATGCATAATTAATCCATTATTAAATAAATTGTCCACAGTATCTTCTATCTCAGTTACACTGTTTCTTCATTTTGAACAAGTTTGTCAAACATTCTATCTCATGAAAGTTCTGGTTCATGTTGTACATTGTTCGCGTCTCCGAGAAAACTGCCAACTTATTTGTCTGACATCGCATCATCTGTTCTGCTGAAATGGCAGCAATAAGCAAACATTTCAGATGATGTATTCGCATTGAGAGCTATGCTATGACAGTGCTATGAGATGTTTCATTAATAGTAGGCTATTCGACGAAATAAACAGACGAAGAAGATGTAGTTGTTGGAGAATGACAAAATATATACTGTAGAAGAAGAGATGGAAGTGACACACTGCCACGTGGGAGTGAGTACATGGTCTATGGCATCATGCCAAAGGACTGGACAGTCACTCCCGCTGGAGTTTTGAGTTCCCCTCAGGCATGGGTGTGTCTCTTCTCTTTAGTATAAGTTGACTGATGACCGTAGCAGTTTGATCCAATAGTTTTACAAACATCTGAAGTGGAATGACACGCTTTGCGAGCTGAATTTGGAAAATGATTCTGGCTTTTGTAACTTCACTAAGATGTCACCGTCAGATTTTAAAATTATAATAACATTACAGGGCCAGTTGTTTCAAAGAAAGGCACAAATTTCAGAAAAAAAAACTCCTGTGAAGAGAAAACTTGCTCTTACTCTTCGCTTCTTGGCAATAGGAAGTGCCTATCTTATTCAGCATTTCAAATCCACCCATATGTCATTACTGTTCCTACAGCTTGTGAAGCTTTGTATTGAGGCTTATTGAAATGTAAGTCAGTCATATGAGGTTGGAACTTAAATAGTGGCAACTATTTATTCACAGCCTATACAAAAGCATTACATGTTTGCACCTGTTACTGTCCTTCAAAGTAGTCACCATCATTGTGTAGAACCCATTGCCAGTGATGTGAAAGGTGTAGTATACCTTTAGCAGAGCCTGTTCCATTGACTGAGCAAATGGAGCGGTCTACTACCTGTCGAATCTATGGAACAATTCTGAAGCAAATGCCACAGAGTGGTTCCTTCATCTTCGGAATCAAATCAAAGTCACAAGGACTTAAGTCTGGGGAGTATGGTGGATAGTACAATCCCATCAACCAAACAGAGCAGCCACAGCTTGTGCTGTATGAGCTAATCCAGTTTCGTGGGTGAGCTCACGAATCATCTGGTTTCGATCATATGGCAACATTATGTGCACTTCCCCTTCAGAGATGTTAGGGTGGTTAGATGATGCATGTCTGCCACAGTTTGTCAACGTTTGTTGAGCTTGTACCCAATGTGCCACTATTCTGTATGGCAATGCCGATTCCCTGCACACCTCTTGAGGACCTTGATGACACTGTTGTGCTGTATGACCTCTGGCACATTCAATCTTGATCCAACTCCATTGTTCCTGGTTCTAAAACATAATGACACTGTTACGTTAGACTGCTCACTCACAAGTGACTGTGTTCTCTTCGATTGTGGGCATGCCAGTGACATGGGACTGATAAGTCCATTTGCTTGGAGGTAACATAAGTATGTCAACAACATGTGCTAACAGTGACAATAGTAGATTCCATTGCATAGTATCTCCACACAAGTGTTGCCATTATTTAAGTGCCAACCCTCATATTAATAGCACAGGGATATATATTTAATTGATTGATTATTTATTTATGTTTTCATATTAATCCAAATCATCATTTTTCAACAAAGGAAAATTCCTTACACTCAATGTGACTCACACTAAAAATGAATGTGATAAGGAATCTCCTGCTGATGATCCCCTTTTCACACCCATGTTTAGTACACACAGTTGTCTCTTGCATAAATTTATTTCTGTTTCATAAAAAGCCTATAAAAACAAATTTTGTCATCGTTCTTTCATAGGCCTCCAACTAACTTAACTTGATGACGACTCATTTTTCAGAATAAAATAATGCATCCTGGTGTTATTTCTGAAATATTGAGAAATGAGAGACTTAATTGTTTTATCTACTTCCCATACGGCTGATGGCAAACAATGTAGCAATTTTCTGTAACAAGTCATGCTTCCTTTAAATGTTATTAAAAGAAATGTTTTATTATGTGACACTCATAAATGTTGCTTCTTGTCTACGGTGCTTCATTTCATAAAGGAACACACTGAAAGACATCATGTAACTCTATAGATAGAGCAAAACCAAACACTACTGCTGCCAAGGAACATTTAGTGTTAGCAAGCCACAAATATTGTTTCTTTACCAACACAGCCAGAGGTATATGCAGGATTTTTTTTTTTTTTTATTTTTTTTTTTTTTTTTTTGGGTAGGGGGAGGGGCAGGGATCTGATTAAATAACAAAATAATCAGAACTAAAGGGCCACTCATAAATTACATCACACATTAAGGGGTGGGGAGGATCAACAAGGTGTGACATAGTGTGAAAAAGCTTTTCTACATCTACATCTACATCTACATCTACATTGATACTCTGCAAATCACATTTAAGTGCCTGGCAGAGGGTTCATTAACAACTTTCATAACTTTTCTCTACCGTTCCATTCTCTAATAGCGTGCGGGAAGAAAGAACACCTAAATCGTTCCGTTTTCGATCTGATTTCTCTTATTTTATTGGGATTGGCATGTCTCCCTAAGTAGGTGGGTGCTAGCAAAATATTTTCACATTCATAAGTAAAAGTCGGTGATTGAAACTTCGCAAACAGATCACGCCGCAATGAATAACGTCTTTCTTTTAATGATTTTCACCCCAATTCATGCAACATTTCCGTGACGCTTCCCCCCCCCCCCCCCCCCGTAATGTGATAAAACAAAATGAGCTGCCCTTCTCTGAACCTTCTCAATATCTTCCGTCAGGCCCACCTGGTGAGGGTCCCACAAGGGGCAACAGTAGTCAGGAGAGGACGCACAAGTGTGATTTAGGCAGCCTCTTTGGTGGAGCTGGTGCATCTTCGAAGCGTTCTGCCAATGAAACGTAACCTTTGATTCGCCTTCCCCACAATATTTTCTATGTGTTCTCTCCAGTCAAAGTTGTTCGTAATTGTAACTCCTAGGTATATGGTAGAATTTACGACCTTAATGTTTGACTGCTTTATCGCATAATTGAAGTTCAGTGGATTTCTTTTAGTGGTCCTGTGTATTACTTCACACTTTTCTTTATTTAGTGTCAATTGCCAATTTTCACACCAAGTAGAAATGTTGTCTAAATTGCTTTGCAGTTGCTTTTGATCCTCTGTTGACTTCACTAACCGATAAACGACAGCATCATCTGCGAACAGTGTAAGGGAGCTATTGAGATTGTTTCCTAAATCATTTATAAACACAAGGAAGAGTAGGGGACCTATAACGCTTCCCTGTGGAACACCAGATATCACTTCTGTTTTAATCAATGACTTACTGTCAATTACAATGAACTGTGTCCTTTCTGATAGGAAATCATGAATCCAATCACACAATTGGGAAGATATTCCATAAGCACGCAATTTCATTAGAAGCCGCTTGTGGGGTACAGTATCAAAAGCCTTCCGGAAATCCAGAAATATGGAATCGATTTGAGATCCCTTGTCGATGGCACTTAACACTTCATATGAATAAAGGGGAAGCTGTGTTTCGCAAGAGCGATACTTTCTGAATCCATGTTGACTATTGGTTAATAGGTCGTTCTCTTCGAGGTAGTTCATAATATTCACACAAAGTATATGTTCCAAAATCCTACTGCAAATCGACGTCAATGAGATAGGCCTGTAATTTTGGGGATCACTCCTATTGCCTTTCTTGAATATTGGAGTAACTTGGGCAACTTTCCAGTCTTTGGGTACAGATCTTTCGCTGAGTGATCGGTTGTAAATTATAGCTAAGTACGGAGCAATTGCATCAGCATACTCTGAGAGGAATCTAGTTGGTATACAATCCGGCCCGGAAGATTTGTTTTTGTTTAGTGACTTAAGTTGTTTTACTACTCCAGGAACATCTACTTCTAAGTTTCGCATGCTGGCATCTGTTCCTGGATTGAATACTGGAGTGTTCACTTCGTCTTCTTTGGTGAACGAATTTCGGAAAGCTGTGTTTAGTAATTCTGCCTTAGAAGTACTGTCATCGGTACTATTACCATTGCTATCGCGTAGTGAAGGTATTGTTTTTCCGCTAGTCTACTTCACATATGACCAGAATTTCTTTGGATTTTCTGCAAGATTACGAGACAGGATTTCGTTGTGGTAACTACTATAGGCTTCTCGCATTGATGTCCGCGCTAGGTTTCGTGTTTCAGTAAAAGATTGCCAGTCTTGTGGATTCTGTGTCTTTTTAAATTTTGCATGCGTTTTTCTTTGTTTCTGCAACAGTTATCTGACCTGTTTTGTGTACCACGGGGGGTCGGCCCCCTCTTTTATTAATTTATTTGGTATAAATCTCTCGATTGCTACTGATATTATGTCTTTGAAAGTAAGCCACAACTGATCTACACTCGCATTTTTAGTTTTGAAAGACTGGAGATTATCACTCAGGAAAGCGTGAAGCGAATTTTTATCTGCTTTATTGAATAGATATATTTTTCGTTTATTTTTTGTGCATTTGGGAATTTCGACATTTAGTGTCGCTACTACAACTCGATGTTCGCTAATCCCTGTATTTGTTTAGATATTCTTTACTATCTCCGGATTATTTGTTGCTAGGAGATCAAGGGTATTTTCACAACCACTTACTATTCTAGTGGGTTCATGAACTAACTGTTCAAAGTAGTTTTCAGAAAAAGCATTCAGAACTAGTTCGGACAATGTTTTATATTTGCCGCCGGTTTTGAATACGTAATTATGCGAACATATTGAGGGTAAATTAAAGTCACCACCGATTATAACAGTATGCTTTGGATACCTGTTTGAAATGTGATCCAAGCTTTCTTTGAACATTTCGGCAACCGCATTGTCTGAGTCAGGGGGCTGATAAAAAGATCCAATTATTAATTTATTCCGGTTGTCAGGTATAACCTCTACCCAGACCAACTCACAGGACGTATCTGTCTTAATTTCGCTGCAGGATAAACCATTTGTAACAGCAATAAACACACCACCCCTTTTTTTATTTATTCTATCCTTTCTGAAGACCATTTGGCCCTTTGAAAAAATTTCAGCCGAACTTATCTCAGGCATCAGCCAGCTTTCAGAACCTATAACGATTTGTGCCTCAGTACTTTCTATCAGAGCTTGGAGCTCTGGAACTTTCCCCATACAGCTACAAAAATTTACAATTGTTATACCAATGGTTTCTAGATCTGCTTTCTTCCTGTGTCTGACCTGCCCCCTTTGAGACTGAAACCCATTTTGTGTATTCCCGAGGCCCTCTAACCTAAAAAACAGCCCAGTCCACACCACACAGCCCCCGCTACCCGTGTAGCCGCATTTCTTACTGTTCTATGCTTCCATAAATTCATAAAAATTTTTGTTACCGTAAATGTTTTGAATTTCACTATGGGATATATCCCCCTTTCCCCTCCCCCCCCCTCTCTTGTGTCTGCCATTGGTCACAGCCATGGGATGCAGCTGCACTGTTGTGTTCACTTGTCAGTATCTTAGTCCAGAACTAGCAGCAAACAACTTTGCAGAACATGTTACAAACTCATTGTAAACATGTCTTAATGCCAACAACGAACAAAACATTAACCTGCACATGTTTTCTTAACTTTGCTGTGAAGTTTCAGCTGCTTTGAATTATTTTGCCATTGACATACGATTTGCAGTGAAAGGAATAATTTTTCAATCCAAAGTCTTAAATTCAAACACTTTAACACAAGCAGGCCAAGCCATTTGTGTGTCTTCTTCCTTCTCCATGTCAAAAGATGAGGAAAATAATCGGACACTGCATGATGTTTACACGTGATGCATCAGGTCATTGTTGTATACTCATTGTTGTGTACATAGTTTTAAAAGTAAAACTATTATGAATTAAAAATCACCATTAAGTCTTATAACAAAACTAAAATGTATAATTCATACATTTTCAATGTATGTAATTGAAAAGATTTAATTTAGAAACAATATTGTTTCTTTTTTCTCCTCACTAAAATCAAAACCTGGTATTCTGCAGTCATGAGATTGTTACAAAACATATTTTATGCTACTTGCGACAAAAAAGGAATGCTACTTCAGTTAAATCGATAACTGATAAAAGTAACTTAGTTACAGTTAAAGTTACATTATACAAATAATAACGCCGCTACTGTTCATTACCTTTGAAAAGTAACTGTTACTAGTAATTTTTTTACAAGTAACGTGTTACTCCCTAACCCTGTATAAATGCAACTTTGATCCATTGGGCACCAAATAGCTACTGTTGTTCCAACTCATCTCTGACCAGCTATTCTCAAGTATTTCCACAATTATCCAATATCCAGTCATCTGTGATTTGTAAAGACCCTAGACAGAATCAGATGCAGGTATTACTGGAAAGGCCTCTACTGCTGTCAAGCACTATGTGAGTCACTGTAATGAATCCCATAGATGAAAGCAGGATCTCCATTCCACCAGATTGGAATCGACCTTTTAGGTAGGTTCCCAAAGTCAGAAACCAGTAACCAATGGATAATAGTCTGCACTGACTACCTCATCTGCTACGCTGTCACCAATACTGTTCTGACTACGAAAGCTCCAGAGATTGGAAAATTCCTTGTAGAAGACATTATTTTGAAGCATGATGATCTCTGATTGAGGAAAAGTATTCATCTCAAAACTAATACCAGAGGTAATGTCACATTGTGACATTGTCCACAGAATAGCAACTGCCTAACATCCTCAGACAGATGGTCTTACAGAAAGTTTTAACATGACGTTAGAAGATATGCTGTCAATGTACGTCTATTTTGAGCAGAAGGATTGGGATACAATACTGCCAGTAATGAAATTTGCTTATATTACAGCAAGGCAAGACACCACAGGCTTAACCCTGTTTTTCCAGCTCCATGGTCGTGAAGCTGAGACGACAATGGATATGCTGTTCCCATTCCAATTGGATAACACTCAGCATGACTATGTGAAACAGCTCATCACTGGGATAGAAGAAGCAAGACAGCTGGCTCACATAAGGACACTGGACGCCCAGGAGAAGGACCATCAGCAGTGTAACGACAAGCACCTACTTGTTGTGTACAGCTCAGGAGATCTGGTATGGATTTTTACCCTTGTACAGAAAGTTGGGCTATCAGAAAAGTTACTGAAGTGATAGTTTGGTCAGTATCATGTCAAACTCCGCATGTCAAATGTCACATATGAAGTCGAGGATTATGAGCTGTCCTCAAAATGACAAAAACAAAGAGACATTGTGCACATCCTCGGTATGAAGCCGTACCATGATCCCAAAGAATAGATAGACAGAAACACCCACTTGTTCAAGGACTGTGAAGACCATTATGATAATGATGAAACCACAACAGGAGGGTCTGGTGCCAGTTATCATAACTGTGAGGAAGGCGTGCAGGTACTGTCATACAGAGGACCCATGACAAGATCCAGGACACTGCAGCTGGCTCCAAAGGGAACCTAACAGTAGGTCACTGTTGTTTCAGAGAAGGGAGCAATCCCACGAGTCTTCCGACAGAACACATGGTACAATGGTTAGGATTCCAGATCGGTGCTTGTGGTCCCCAGTTCAAATCCCGCCACAGGCAGAAAAAAAAAATATTTCTTTGTATTTACTATTTCTAGAATGTTCTACAAGTTTCTTGTGTTTAATGTACTTGTAAGTACCAGAAAATTCTTTATATGTATAAATAGTGGAGCACTCCAAGCAGGAGGCAGTCTGTACTGAGTGTATGCTTGTGTTAGCAATTAATGTGTTCTAAGTGTAAAGTGTTGTGCTCTATTAACAATCAGCCTTCCAGTTCTGGACCACCTGCAGTTTTCAACATGTCAATGTGATAGAACATGTAGGCTTTGAATCTTCATCGAATTCTGAACTTCACAGTGCCATGATCAACTGTTAAACAATTTGTTATGGCCTAGCGGGCCATTCAGATCGCGCGCACCTATATTATGCTCAGTGGCTGGCACTGGCCCGGCCGAGATAGTTCCCGGCCTAGCCACGGGAGGTCACGGTCGTCTAGACAGCTGACTTGAGCTGCACGCCATCTGCTGGCGGTGCGCTGTCAAACGGCTGGAGCGACGGCCGGGTCATTCGACGTGTGAATGTGGAAGGAGCTAGATTGTGTTTACGCCAAACAGTGTTTTCTTCACAATTCATACTCCCAACAATATAAATGTTCCATGTCTCAACCGTCTATAGAGTACTTGGGCTACAAGGTATCGAGGTCAGGGGTACGTCCTATGGCTGATCAAGTGCGTGAGCAGCGCCGGTATTCCCAGGTGGACAAGGAGACCCTAGCCATCGTTTTTGCTCTAAAAAGTTTTATGTTTATTTCTATGGGTTCAAGATCACCCTGTACAGGGACCACCGCCCATTAGTGTCTTTGTTCCACCCGTCGGTGGCTCTTCCGGACAAGGCGGCCCATTGTCTTCAACGTTGGGCCTTGTACCTTTCTTGTTTTCATTACAAGATACAGTACTGCTCAATGGCTCATCACACCAATGCCGATGCCCTATTGCGCCTCCTGGTAGGCCTCGACCCAGTCTTTGATGCTGAAGAGCTTTTGTGTTTTGCAGTAGACGAGTCGGCAGTAGACGTAGTTGCCGGTTTCCCTCACAATAGCTCAAGGATCATGGAGGCAGCACGCTGTCAAATGGCCGGAGTGACGGCCAGGTCATTCGACGAGTGAATGTGGAAGGAGCTAGGTTGTGTTTACGGCAAACAGTGTTTTCTTCACAATTCATACTCCCAACAATATAAATGTTCCATGTCTCAATGACTGACATGGTACATACTCATTTTACAAAAATAATAATAACCTAAACTGAAACAGTAACTTAGGTTGCTTCACTAGCAATGTTCAAATTGCAGTATGCATCAGAGACACATGTCAAAGTGGCACTTGTACATAGTAGTGTGGCCAAAATATGCTCACTACCAAGAGCAAAAATAATGGATGCAGCACATACAAAAGACTCTCTCCACTGAAAGTCAGCAGTCATAAAGATAAGCACCAGGCATTTCTAAATGTCATGTATAACATTTCTACAGATACCAACTTTAAAGTCACTAGGTATGACATGATAGGAAACACAATACTAAATTTTACTCTGAGAGTAACCAAACCAATGTTGGATTATAGATGAAATGACTTCCTTCAGTGAAAAAAATAAACTATGTATACTGAGACCTGAGCCAAGGGACCAATTATTAAATGTTCCTTACAACTACAAGAAAGGGTGTACTGCACTGATGTTAATTTAGACAACTGCCATATGTTCACATGACAAAACATGAATTTCAACACCAGGATACAATGAATTGCATAAGTAATCAGGACAGCAGCAACTTCCACTCATTCATATAGATCACAATATTAATTACGTCAGCTTAACCTAATGGTAGATAATACACAAAATTGCACTACAAAACACAAAGAAACTTAATCCTAAATATAAATGTACAACTATGTACAGGTCATTCCACATATGGCTTTACATGGCAGCTGTAGCACACCTTGTAACACTATTTTTTCCTCCTCGGAGATTTGAGCTCATTCGTATTGGAATGGGATATCATTTTTACATTCACTACTGTCATATGCAGAATAGAATTTGTTTGTTTATTGCTAGCCAAAACAACTTTACCAACACCTATGGCCAGCAACATACTTTCAGAATGATGCCATTTTGTCACACTTTCATTTTTTTAGCACAGCATCTGGTATTTTCTTCAGTAACTGCTCAACAACCTTCTTGTGTTGATCTCACATGTGTGGCAGGAAACTGAAAATCTTGCTGATATGCTCTATGGGTTGAGAATTCATCAGCATCCTGTCTAGCATTAGCCTAATGACACCATGGGGCAGCCCATTCATTACATCTTAAAGATCTCATAAGAAAAGCAGCTCAAGCTGTGTGTTGCTTAGTGTGACAAATTCTACACAGCTTTCCCAGATTTTTCATGACATTATGCTGGACTAGATGGCTGTTGTCATTATGATATGCATGACACTTGTGAAAAGCAAGTCAGTTACGACCATTCTGTGAGAGTATGCTCTTTTCCTCCACAGTAACAATCCCATGATTTCAGTTGCTGGGAGATGCTTCAGTTTCTTTGGTATGATAGGGTAAAGTAGGACCTTCCTAGTTACTATGGTGTATTTTACCTATTGGCATTGCTTCTCTCTCTTTCCAAGCATTAATCTCAACTTGAAGGGTCTGCTGCTGTGCTACATCTCCTCCATTTCTTTCTGTCGTTGACATATTCTGCTTTTAACCCAACAATGTGCATGTCTGCTCTAATGTTGTTAGTCCATCTCTTTGCCAGTCTTCCTCATGGTCTTGTTTCTCCTGGGTTGATGTGGAGAGCTGTTTTTACAACTGAGTTGTCCTGCTTTCTCATGATCTGGCCCTACCAGCAGAGACCGGCTTCCCTCAGTCTGTTGGTGAGGGTGTGACACCAAACCTTTGCTGCACTTGAGTCAGCCCCATGAATCAATGAAGCATCTTCATCTCCATGGTATGTAACATTTGTTGTTTTGTCATAGGGCGACACTCAGCCCAAAGATTGCTGTCGGGCATACCATGGTTTTATAAACTTTTTCCTTTAGACGTTGAGGCATCTTTTTATTGCAGAGGACTCCAGTGACCTGTCTCCACTTGAGCCAAACTGCATTCACTGTCGTCAGAGTATCAAGAGTTGTCACAGTCTGAGGTGAAAATGGACCCAGGTACATAAAATGCATGGTGTTCTTCTCCAATACTTATGGTGCTTCTGGTTTGGGAGCCACATTCTAACTATTCAGTCTTCTGGACAATGAGGTGCAGTCCATTTTCAAACAGTCTGTCCTTCCACGTTTGAACCTGGTGTTGAGGTTCTGGGTGGGTTTGTTCAGCAAGTACCACATCATCCTCACAAAGAAGGCATTGTGTACACACAGTTAATACTCTTCTGATACTTTTCATTGTATTTGAAGTAACACAGCGTTCACGATTTCAGAAAACATTTATGCAGGCCAAAGTGAACATAACTGAGATGAATGTACCAGATAATTTTGATGACTAATTCCAGAGCACAAACACACCACTATCGTTAAACAATATACCCTCTTTCAGCAAGTAAAACTGTCAGATTGCTGTTTGTGATTGACTGCTATTTATTTACATAAATTCACTGGATCACTGTTCAGCTCTTTGGTAAGGACCCGCAGATAGGAGACAACATAGTCCCTTAGGGGCACTTTCTTCATATGAAATAGACTGTAGTGATCCTCCTTAACCTCAATGTACCTTTTCCATGAATCCTACATTAAATCTAGAGAGTATTCACAATAACATTTTTATGGACCAGAATATGTGTGACAGAAAAATTTTAATCCTGCAGGTACAAGACCTAACGTGATAATCTTCTGTGCTTAAGTTTTTCCATGAACAAGAACTAAAGAGCTTTATGGTTAGTGCATATCTGGGTTTTCTACCATTCAGGAAGAAATGGAATTTTTCAGTTTCTGAGTCTAATGCTAAGATTTCCACCTCAGTTACAGAATACTTTCACTTGACTGCTGCTGAATATTGTCTTCTTGTGCAGCATGTTACCATCTCCCATATAATGTACGGCAAGAAACTCATTCCCTTGAGCTAACTATCCATTACTATACAAAACTGTTAAAACAGGTTGCAATGATATGACTGGACCATTTTCAGTTATTGGAATTCCAGTTCTGCCTCTTCATCCCTCTCTTTTCTAGTCATGTTGTCACTAAATTATCTACTTGAATTAAGCTTTAAAAATGGTGACATCAAGGAAACCTCTGATTTGAGACCTTCTGTGCTGAGAAAGTGCCTCAGAAATTTTACCTGTGAGGTCCATGTGTATAGCTTACTGATATTCTGGGCTGCATAACCTTGGCCAAGATTGTTTTATGGACTCTTTTAGAATAATGTCCAACACTCTGATGAAAGCCGCCAATAAAATATCGAGGCCACATGAATGACATATGAACAAGTAGCACATACCAAAGACAAAGTATGTGGTATACTTCTTACATTCTGGGTATAGTCAACTGTACCAAAAATTGATAGGCCAATAACTTAATTCAGTGGAAGTCCTGAAAGAGTTCTTCCCAACGTTTTAGTCTGTCAGTCTCTGATTAGATGAGTGTGTTTATCTGTTGTGAGTCAAGTACTTAGGACATATTGACCTGTCATGTTTTTTGACCATGGTGAGAGGGTTGTTCTTTATTGAAGTGCCAAGCTGTATTATTACATCTTCCACCATTTATTTGTCCCTATGAATATCTTGTACCTATGAGCTAGCTGGATGGCATAAAGCAGTACAAAGAATCTTATTTACTCTTTTACTTTGAATTCTTATTTGAAGTTTTTTATGGCACCAGTCTTAAGTTGAAAAAGTATCACATACATTCATGTTCAGATTCTTTGTCATTAAGCATTGGTACATGCAACAGACTTTGTCATTTTTTTTCTTATAAATATTAAAAGATACATACTTACACTAATTTGCTAATATCCACTAGATCTACTAATTCTTCTAAAGAATAAAATGGATTAGCCAACAAGATGTTGTGCAGCTTTTTTCTAAATTATTTTATTGGCATAATTGTGAACTGCTTGGACAGCTTGTTCAACATTTTTACTGCCATGTAGATTGGCTGTTGTTGGTTTTTTGCTAACCTATTTTGTGGTAACAAAAGAATTACATGTTCTTGTATTATGATCATGTCTTTGATTGGTTACAGGTAAATTTGATAGTTCCATCAGTATGTAATTAACATTCTAAGATGTATAAATTAATTAGCATTAAAATCTTAATCTTACTGAATAAAGGCTTACAATGTATTCTGTCATCAACTCTTGTCATTAATCTAATTGCTTTTTTCTGAAGCATGAGAAGTTCATTCATTTTTTGCTATTTCTCCATACTATCAATCCATATTTTAATACAGGCAGAAAAAAAGCAAAATATGTTGTCCTTACATATTTTATGGTAACACAACACATGACATTATACTGTATGCCAATTACATTTGTTTTTGCTTGTATTTTTGGGGTTTTATCAGTTTTCCTTGATTCTGCATTTTCCTTAGTTTTTCGATTTTTGAAGTATTGGCCCCACAAAAATGTAAATATGAGTGTCACTGTATTTAGTAACATATAAGAAACTCCCTGTTGATTTTGTTTGTTTGAAAGAGGCAGACAGTTACTGCAAAATCCAGTTCTGAACCTGAGCCATGTTGCCTCTTTCTTGTTCTTTTCTTCTCCTCTCTCTCTCTTTCCCTCTCTCTGTCCCTCTGTGCAAGTCTTATGGCACAACTCATCCTTATCACTATTTACCCTCATTCCTCGTATTACCGCTATTGGCGCATGCTGTCGCTTCCTCTGTTCTTTACGCTGTTGTCTTCTCTGCTGAGCAGTGTTAGATATCTGCGGCGCTTGGGTAAAAATGATGCTGGCTTGGATGAGGAAGTGGATGGTGGGCCGATTGCTATGGAGTGAGCTGCAGAGCTTGTTGACATTTTACTTGTTGCTGCTCGCACTGTTGTAACGAGTCGTGGTGGCAGGGATCCCTCGGCAGTTGTTTGAGCTCTGGAGTGACTGCTTGACCAAAGCTGGCATGGGATGGTGATTTAATGGCCACTGGAGTTTACAACATATCCTCTGGCCTCTGTCATCTTCTACAATGCTACGTCAAGGCTCATTGCTGTGTGAACCATATTTGGCTGAATTTGGATATAAAGAACTTCTAGTTGTCAACCACCTTTTCTCAAGTTGTTAGGGCTAATTCTGTGTGTGTTTAGTGAACCTTACTTTTTGTTATGAGCTCATAAGGAGGTTGCTGCCTAAACAGTGGTGTGTGATCATTTGCTTTATTGCACTGTTTAGAGAAATTTCTGCCCTTGTGTTTACCATCACCTCTCGCAAATCACTCAGTGAACCGGATTTGCTTGGATTTGAATTTGAAGAACTTCCAATTGTCAGCGACCCCCCCTTCTTTTTATAGTTGCTTGGAGCCTATCCTTCCCTCCTTGTTCCCCTTTTTGTTTCCTTGTTTCCCTTTCTATCAGTCATTGTTACCGAACCTCCAGGACTTTAGTTTTGGAGTGATGCACTCTATACCAGCAGTTAATTATGCATGTATATTTGAGCTGCAAGGTGGTCCATGTGGATTGGTAAATTCATATTGTTGTACCTTAAGTGGACCAAGTTGGTGTGCCCATTATTTAGTTTTGTATCTAGTTAAGTTGTGGATTAAGATTATTTAATTTGGAGCTCATTTAAAGGTGTCTTAAATTCACAGAATGCTCGTTATCTTTCACAAGTTTCCCCACGAGGAAAATGTACTGCATTTTCAATAAGCGATTGTGAACCACTTGGTGGTCTTGTAAACCATATATTATAACTTGGTTCATGTAGTCCTGAACTAGTAGGGTACAGTGATCTATATACCCGACACCAATGTTTTCCTTATTGTCTTATCTGTGAGTAATCAAAGTGGTGAATCTTGTTTATCTTGTGGGTACCTTATTATTTTCTTAAAAGATCATGTGACATTTGGTTTACTAGCTGGTAAAAAGGGGTCTATTTACAATGCCATTTCTGTCTAATAATTTGGCTGGATGTTAGCCCAGGGAGTTTACTGAAAGAATGTATCTGTGAACTTCACCTCTTACTAAAATTTAATTGCCTTCAATACACTGTTGTCATTGCTTCCTGTAATCCTTGAAAGCTTGATTACTGTAAAAAAAATTAATCCTGTGAATTATTTTAAGAAACCCTATTTAAAAAAACTTTAAGTGTTTTAGTCAAGGTTTTGCTTAATATTTTGAATCATGAAGCTCTATTTTCAAAAGAAATTTTAAGTGTTCTATTGCAAATTGGACTTAAAGTCCTGGTAGAGGTAGGCAGACATTATTAATATGACAACACAAAGGATTCTAAAAAAGCTGATTGGCTGCAGTAATGAAAGCGTTGTAGATGTTGTAATATCCTTTATTTATCTCTTTACGCTAACGCGCCTGGTGACAAAGTACAGGATACAGTATATGTAGGTAAAAATAGTTACAAAGCCAAAACTTTTATTAAAAAACCAATATCTGGCATTTACAATTATAAGGCACATACCTCTCCTGAATGGAGAATGGAAAAAGATGCATGTAAAAACTCATAATACATTAATGGTCAACATCAGCTGTACTTGTAACATAAGTTGCTTGCTCGATAGATCACATGCAGATACCATTGAATGGAAAGTATACTATTGAGCAACTTAGGCATAGCTTAGGTGCCCTCTATGTATGGCCGCAGAAGTTACCATAATTCACAAGGATTAAAAGAACTCGACTGCGAGTTAATTAAAAACATTTTCAATAATGGAAAGTAGTTGTTGAACAATAAAACAACATATTTAGAGCCTATAAAAATAACAGAATAAACTAAGGGAAACCTCCACACAGGAAGAGAGCACAAAAATCAGTCATTCAAGAAAACCTAGCTTGTGAAACAGAATACCACTGTCTGGAACCAAAAATTTGGTCATTTATTAACCATTTATTAACAAGTGGTTTACGTTATGCCGTAAAATTCTCCTCAATTTATGGTTCATTCGAAATCCTACCTTGACATTAATTTTGCGAAAAGTGTAAGTGATTCTGACAGAGAGAGAACTGTAGTATGATAAGGAAATGTATTTTTACGTGCTCAAGTAAAGTTACATAAGAAAAACTTGCCGATCCGACCTGTGGTCAGCGGATGTACAAGCCCTAGTTATTACCTAAATAGTTTCTGCCAGGCTAAAATTAAAGAATTCTTCACTTTTCAGAAGACTTACAATGTAAAAAATAGCTTCGAAATGGTTACTGTGTTACATGATTTTTAAGTCCCCCCGATGCTTCATCGGTATCATTTGACATAAAAAAAACCTTTATACTAATATACCTATTGATGAAACTTTGCAAATAGTTTACAAAAATTTCATGACCTTTGGGAAAGTGAATATTTAATATGCAAATGATTGATGGAAATGGTTAAAATCTCACTTTCTTTCAATTGTTTCTCTTTCAATGGGAAGATTTATCGTCAAGATGAGGGCTTGGCTATGGGCTCTAGCCTATCCGGAATTTTGTCCGAAATTTTTGTGAACAGTTTAGAAAGTAAATTCTTCACCACTCACATTGGTTTGGCAAAAAAAAAGAAGAAAAAAAAAAAAGAAAAAAGAAAAAGAAAAAGAAAATGCTTTGTACAGTATGTACATTGATGATATTTTCCTGATAATTACGGGTAGTGTGGATGATGTTATTCAATTTTAAATGCTTTCAGGGGGCTCCTCCATAATATGTTTACTATGGAAATGGAACAGGCAGGTAGTATTAATTTTTTGGATTCAAAGATCAGTAGGTATGAGCAGAAATTACAGATTGACATCTTTCGTAAACCTACTGCTACTGACCTCATCATACCTAAAGATTCGTGTCATCCTATGATGCAAAAACATGCATTTTTCAATTCTGTGTTTTATTGGGTAGCTAAACTCGGTGTCAAGGATGAGATAATAAAGAAAGAGACTGACATTATTATCCAAGTTGGCATGGAAAACAGATTTTCTGAGGGGGAGATAAGGAAGATTGGGGAATCTGTCTTCCAAAAAGTGACTAATGTACAGCGCCCCAGGACAAGTCATGCACAAAAAAATAAATTTCCTTATCATACTACGGTTCCCTCTCTGACAGAACCTCTTATGCTTTTCGCAAAATTGTCAAGGTAGGATTTCGAACGAACCATAAATTGGGGAGAATTTTACGGCATAGCATAGTACCAAGGTCTGATAAATTCTGTAAATCAGGTGTATACAAAATTGTATGTGGTTCTTGTAATAAATTTTATATTGGACAAATGGGAAGGGAGTTTTATACTAGATACCGGGAACACGGTTATGCTTCAGACAGTGGTATTTCGATCTGTTTCACAACCTAGGCTTTTTTGAATGACCGATTTTTGTGCTCTCTTCCTGTGCGGAGGTTTCCCTAAGTTTATTCTGTTATTTGTATAGGTTCTAAATATGTTTTATTGTTTGACAACTATTTTCCATTATGGAAAATGTTTGTAATTAACACGCTGTTTAGCTCTTTTTATCCTTGTAAATTATGATAACTTCTGCGGCTATACATAGAGGGCGCCTATGCTACACCTAAGTTGCTCAATAGTATACTTTCCATTCAATGGTATCTGCATGTGATCTATCGAGCTAGCAACTTATGTTACAAGTACAGCTGATGTTGACAGTTAATGTATGATGAGTTTTTACATGCATCTTTTTCCATTCTCCATTCAGGAGAGGTATGTTCCTTATAATTGTAAATGTCAGAGTTGTGTTTTTTTCATAAAATTTTCGTCTTTGTAACTATTTTTACCTATATATACTGTATGCTGTACTTTGTCACCAGGCACTCCGATGATGAGCTGGGCCTGAAACGCGTCAGCGTAAAGAGAAAAATAAAGGATATTACAACATCTACAACTTCTTCATTACTGCAGCCAATCAGCTTTTTTAGATTCCTTTGTGTTGTCATATTAAGTGTTCTAGTTAGTTTTGCTTAATATTTTTTATTCTTGAAACTCAATTTTCAAAGAAATCTTAAGTGTTCTAGTGAAAGTTTTTGCTTAATTGTCAAAGAAATTTTCCAAGTATTCTATTGAAAGTTTGCTTAAATATTTGATTCATACCTTGGTGATCTCTGTCAAAACTGTTGTCTGAGGTTGTAACAAATTTTTGTACTTATAAGCTTTGATTGTCAATGGTAACCCTGCCATTCCACATCGTGAACTGTTAAGTAAAACCCTAAAGCCACATTCAGCTAGTGATTACTGTGGCAACCTTTTACCATCTTGTTAGATGATTTGATCTGCAGCTGTGAGTTTGAAACAAGGCATGATTTCTCAGGTATGCAGTGTCTGTAGTCAGCCCCATATTTGGGTAATGTTGTGCTCATGAGCCCAATAACTTTTTTTGCCATCCCGCTCCTCTCCCCCCCCCCCCCTTCCAGCTAACAAACTTTAGCAATTCCAGAAAACATTATCAGCAAAATTGTATACAGATTGACAAAAAGAAATATATATTTTTTTAAAGAAAAAATATTTGGAAAAAGAAAAATATTGTACGAAACTAATGTAACTGGCCTTGAATTCAGAGTAGAAAGTTTAGTTGTAGCATGTCCAGATTTGATTATTGAGATGCCAGACACATACTTTTATTGACCACACACACATACACACAAAAGATAATTCTTTAGAAATAAAAATAGAATTTTAAAACAGGGTGTCACTAGTTCAATGGCTTTCTTCTTTTCAGCAAACAGGTTTATCACACTCACAGAATACAGTTTCACAGTGAGATCATTCTCTGTTGCTAGTATAACCCGATGATTCAAATGTTCCTGAGTCTGAGAACTACGCATGTAGTTCTTAACCCTTCCAAGAACTGAGAATGATTGTTCAGCAGAACAGTTAATTGCTGGCGTGCTCAAGTAAATTCGAAGAGCAATCTTGATGTTTGGGTAATTATTAAAGAGCTATTTCTCTCTCAACATTTTGTTTAAGACAGCCAAAGAATGAGCATTCTCATAACCAGACCTCAAAAGGAAATTTTGGAGATGGAAACATTCTGCTCCAAAAGAGTCTTCTGTATCTACTGAGTAAACATACTGCAGATCTTTTGCAGCATTATGCAGTTCATCTGGGTCCATTTTCATCAAAGTGGATAAGAATGAGAACTTTCATATAACTCTTTGTAGCAGGGGCGTGCAGTGATATATAATGCTGGGTATGCTGACAGGAGTCGGTCAAGAGGGGAATGGGTTAGAGGGGTCTGGGGCATGCAATGTATTTCAACAAAAGGGGAGTTGGAAACCTAACTTCTCCAACAAAATGGTAAAATTTGGTGTTGCTTAAAGAAGTTTTTTACTCCTTTGTCAAAACACGTATGACATACAAACTAAATTGTTACATAATTGAATGTGCAATGCATTTGCTGAATTTTGATAGGATAGGATAGGGAGTTTTGGGCACTCGACAGCTAGGTCTTCAGCGTCCGGACAAATTTAAAAAAATTAAGAAGCTGCTGAGTTTTGAAGCCATTTTATTCAGTGTAATATGATACTCTGTTTTGATGAGTAGGAGGATATTTACCACTGCACCTGTATGCTGAAAACAAAAAAATACTTTGAGATATTTTAAAATGTACTGATAGGGTAGCAAAAAAGATTCTATTACTTGCAATTAATATCACATTTATTGAAATATGTCCTTAATGAACTTGAAGTACTACACCACATTATACAAATGTTACATGTTAAATAATTAATACTATTTTTTTTATTTTTATTTTTATTTTTTTTATTTTTTTTATGTATGGAAACTCCCTTCTTCTTTCTTGTCTGGTGATCTCAGTGATTATATATGCTTTGCAGATTATGAAGAACCTCTTCAGCTTCTATGGACAGAAGTGCCAAACCCAAAAGACATTGTTGACTTTCTATACACTATTGGCATGATTTAATTCTTTTCAATGCAGAGAAAGATCTTTCTCCTGATGCAGTTCTGGTTGGTCCAGGGACAATAAGTAAACCCAGCTTATACATTTCAGGCAGGGCAGTATCTAATTACTAAATTGAAAAAAAAAAAAAAAAAAAAAAAAAAAAAAAAAAAAAAAAAAAAAAAAATTCAGCAGCTGTGTTTTTATCTTTTCATTAATATAACAACCTGTTTTCGTACTCCGGTGGCACCATCCTCAGGTCACCCATTATGTACCTGTTGTAAGTCATAGTACATACAAAAGTGGTGCCTGCTATTCCCAGTATCCATAAATTCTTGTCTTTTCATTACAGGCATCAAATGACTAACTGTCTGTACATCTCAAGATGATTACTTAACGGTGCATCATACTTTGATAGTGGCTCTATAAGACCCAAGTAAACATCCTTGTTCAGAGAATCTTTCCCCTCATTACATCCTCAAAATGGAAGATTGTGAACAGTGATGACGCATGCAGTATCAATTAAACTCATTAGAACATCTAAATTTTTTCTGACATATTCGTTATGTCTTGCAATATCAATATGTACAGTAGCTGTGTATCAAGGTGGATGTCTATATGTGTAGTGCCAAGGTTTTCAGGTGCAGCAAGAAAAGAGTGTGCAACTGAGATTTCCCTTAATTCTGTGTGACATAATGTAAATTATTCAGATTATTGTATCCAGTGTCTGACCATAAAGTTGTTTCTTCAATGAACAATAAACATAGCCAGCAAATATATATATATATATATATATATATATATATATATATATTAATTTGGTACTACCTGTGATCCATTCTGTCCTGCTGTACTGAGATGCATGGAAATATCAAATGTATTTCTGAATTTTGTTTTTATGAGCTGCCTTGAGATGAAGCAATTCTGGCGAGGGCCTACCATATTGTACAATTTCCATTGTATCATTTAGGCTTCTTACATGAAACAGTCATTGCAACAGTTGTTCTATTACATACTCTGACTCCATCATATGCAGATAGAGCATGATGTATAATGTAAATGTTGATCATATTTCAGTCAACAAATCAGCACAATGAAACTTACATAATATTAATAAAAAAATACCATACTCACATTCTACCAATACCATAATGTAAATTTGGAACAATTCCAATTCAAACTTCACTTTCACTTGACAAAAATATTTTGCTTCCTGAAAGGTAACTAACAGAAGAATGGAAAATTCACAGCTTTCTTGCGACATTATTGTCAGGGAGAGCTCATGCAAACAATAGCATTACATGATAGTGGGAGCGAATAGGATTGCATACTGGAAGGATCTTTGCCTCAATTCAGTGTTTTGAACCAATTCTGGCACTGTCTTATGAATGTAACACAATTATAAAATATTTGCTATGCTATTGTGTGATGCTATCGCTTGCTTCTGTTTGGCCCTGAGGTCACCCTAATGGTACGTTTCCCTGCATTGCTGAATATCATGCCTGCAGTGCATGGGCACACGCAGCTAACAAGATGGGCAGCAGATGGCTCACAGCTTCCCCAGTTGCTGGATATCTGGCCTACTGTGCATGCGTGTGTTCCACTCCACGTATTGTAGAACAATCAGCTCTTGGCTCAGCAACAGAGCTGCAGCTCTTCCACTGCAGAAACATGAATTGTGAGAGGAACTTCTGCATTTCCATAAAACATGAGAATAATTAAAATTTAAACTCTTGCAGTGAGCAAAATTTGTATGGATAACCAGCACTTACCTAGCATACCCAGAATGCAGTATGCAACAGAGTAAGCTGGAGGCCATGGCTGCTTCCTCTTCACTCTCCACTGTTTGCTGCATTTGACAAGTCTCTGAAAATTTAGGAAGTATATCTCCATCATTTGAAGATGTTCTATTCTGCGTTTAGTATGGTGGGCAGTCAACAGTGCTTTGTTTTTGTCCTCTTTTATGAAATTTGTTTAAGAGTTGGCACAGAAGCTGCAGCCCCTCTTTGAGTCTAGTGAACTATCTTTCACTGCTCTATGTGTATTATTAACCAAATACTGTGGCAAGGAGATGCATTGGTGGCTCCAGTTTAACCAGTGTCACAAACAACCTGGGTGGCCAAGTAGCAGGGACTCACTTGTAGGTGCAATTTCACATGTCAAAAATAAACTCTCACACATGGAATCTCTGATTATGGATGTAGTTGTGACTCATCTCTGACAAGGAAGTCCTGGTTACAGCACTGGCTAAGTACAATCCTAGTTTGTATGAGGTACTTACAATTGCAAAATCTTTCAAGGTCACTTCAGGATTCCAGCAGGCTTATACTCATAATGTTAACATTTTCCATATTGCTTGTAGCCACAACCGACGGCAATCAACAAATAGGTCTAATTCATACTCCACTGTGTGTGTCCCTATGTAACATCCATATTGATATATGCCCAGATCACTGTTGTCTCATGGGAGCTTTCAGTGCTTTGATGATTCTGCTCTCTTTTCAGTTTAATCTGACCTTAGTTGTAATTTACAAGTGAGCCAGAATTGTCCTCCCTCCTTTGCATCATGTCATGCATCTAGCTGCATGAAACAAGAGGTTGCTTTCATCGGGATACTACATGCTGGATGTGCGACAGGCACTGCCCACTGGCCTTAATGTGTCAAGAGACAGGCTGCGGCCACATGTAGTACACAACCAGTAGAATGATTCTGTAGTACAGAAAGTCACTGCTGCAGTTCTGATGGGTCATGCACCAGCACAGAAGCGCACATAGGTTTTATCAAAGTCAGGGCAGTTGCTTGAGGTTTTGCTGGACACGGCATGGCTGTGCCACCTCTCAGTGAGGAAACATATCACTGGCTGGGTTCAACCCTGTTATGACTGGTCCAGTGCTGGATCCTGCTTACTTTTGCACTTCCATTCCTCTCCTTGATGAACTGTTGCTGGTGGCTAAGTACAAAAATGTTGAACGCATCATCACCTTATTAGTGGTGCTAATTTTTGTTTCCCACCCCACATCACTGCAGATCATGAAAGCAAGGGTCTCATTGCCACTGCACCACTACTTACCATTCAAACAGCAATGTCCTGGTTGAACAATGGCACCGTACTTTGAAGCCTGGTGTACTTTGCTGCAACACAACATAAGTGTCTGCTCTCCTCCTCATCCTTCTCGACCTCCACAAAATTCCAAGATTGATTCAGTGCCTCAGTGCCTCAGTGGCTGAGATTGTCTACAGGGAGCCCATTCAAACACCCAAAGAATTTGTAGAGCCTTCTAAAGTTACTTATGCTTTTGACTTTCTGAACTTCTTTAAGGGGTTGTATTCCCATATCACACACATTTGTTATCAGCTTTGCACTTGGCATGGTACAAATCTCCTTTCATTCATTATGACTTGGTACAGCCACACATGTGGCTGACTGAAGGGGTTCAGGGCTGGTCTCCAACCTCCACACACTGCTCCTCATATACCAAGTGAGGTGGTGTATTGGTAATACACTGGACTCGCATTCAGGAGGTTGGTGGTTCAAATTGGCCTCCAGCCATCACAATTTGGTTTTCAATGATTTTAGTAATTTCCTTTCAAAGGGCAAGGCCAGATTACATCCCCATCCCTTACAAAAATTATCTGAGTTTGTGCTCGGTCTCTAATGTCCATGCTGTAGATGGGACGGTAAGCCTTAAACTTCCTTCCTCTTTTCTAGTCATCATAAAACCCCACAAACCCCTCTCCAGTACCACCAAATCCCACTGTGGGCAACTAACCAGGCAGGTTCACCTACATGCCCTACTGCTCCCACAGAAAGGGGGGGGGGGGGGTATGGTGACTGCCATTTGTGATATCCAAGCTTATGGTACAACCCAACAGATGACACTGTAGACATGTTCTCAGTCAAGCTCTAAGCTTACACCATCAGCTCCACTGTAGTGCCAACCAGCATTAAAAAATTAATGCACAATCCTAACAATAGAGTTGGTAACTGTGGTGTACAATTTGTACTAACAGTAGTGTTGTCCCACTGTGTTTTCAGATTACACAGTGCTGTGTTCCATCGGTCACCCAAGCAACAAATGTGATGTGCTGCTACAACAAGTGTGTCCCGAGTGGTCACCGGAGTGGTGGAGGCTTGTATTGTGTGATTATTGACAGAGAGCTATATCATCAGTGGTCACCCAAGTGACGGACAATATGGTGTTGCTACAATAGTGCTAACTGCTACTCGAGCAATGGATTGTATTGTGGACCAGTGATGGAGTGCTGTGCTTTCATTGGTCATTCTAGTGACAAGTCTCAGTGTGTTGATGTCTGTGTTATCAAACCATGAGCTACAAATAAATGTTGTCTAATTATTATTAAGTGTCTTAGTTGGATCATTCTGATGAACTATCCCAGCCTGTACCTTAATTGATTTAGGAAAATTATGGCAAAACAAAATATGGATGGCTAGATACATATTTGAACTGTCATCCTCCAAAATGTGAGTCCAGTTTGACACTACTGTGCCACTTGGTAGAAACCAGAACAGTGTTTTAGTATTAAACACCCCAGTTTAATTTCAAGGGAACACAGGAGTTTCTTTTATCAGACTATATATAATACATATTGACTTAAATGTAATGGTGAACATGGAAAGCTGTTACATGGTAACATGGGAATGCCATTTGTCACTTAGCAGACAGAGTAAGATAGGGTGACCAGATGTCCCATATTTTATGGGATCGTCCCTTATTTTGCCTAAATGTCCCATTGTCCCAATCAAATAAATATGGGATGCATATTGTCCAATATTTTACCAACTGTCCCATGTATTTTAAATTAACATATTTTAAAGCAATGCAAGCATAACAAAACTGAGAACAAATGTAGTCATAATCAATAGCCTTCAACTCGGAGGGGATGATTCATGAGTTTTGACATAATTGTTTAATAAATTTCTAATATTTCAATGTTCGGGGATGATCTTTTTTGTTTTAAATGCAAAAACATGGTTGCCCAAAATTGCTATATTTTTTGCGTTTAAAAAAAATAGTAATGCTTGCACGCGACATGTGCAAGTCTTCCAACTACACAAATTCAGTGATTAACAAATTCATTGCAAGAAGACAGTGTGCTGAAAGAGTCTAATTTCTTGCGCATTTTAAGTTCATTTCACAAGATGTTAACTTATTATATTGCAAAATGGTTTTTTTCATTTCATGTCCTGAACGCATTTAACTAGTCTCAGCTCTGATATTTTCTTCTAATGGAAGCTGTTCAGTAAATAATTAAAAAGTTATCTGAGTTTGATGAATATATTTTGCAAGAAAGATATCAAGATCAGCTCAGATCAACTTATTGATAAAGTGAACCATTTTCAACATATACATGAAGAGAAGATTTATTAATTGAGGACTGTATAGCAAGCTGGAAAAAAACTGGTCTCTCATTTTCTGAAGATATCTGTAGCAAATGCTGATGTGGAAACAATGTTCTCCATCACAAATATCTTATGGACTGCAAAAACAAGATATTTATTGTGCAAACTGTGAATGAAGTAATTATAATAAGAACTCATTTTCACAATACTTCATGTCATGATCAGTATGTGAAAATATTGGCCTTCGGAATGACACACATTGTTCTGCAAAATATAATTCACAGAGAAATACATAAAATGCACAAGTAATCATGACTGTCTATCTTGCTTGTTTGCATTTGAAGAACTATAAAAGCATAAAGTATTTCTTTAATTATTATTACAATTTATTTGGGTTTAATTGTGTGAGTAGTTATGTTCAAAATGTTTAAATGTTTGTAAACCTATTGGACCAAACTGCTATAGCCATCAGTCCCTAGACTTACAAACTACTTAAACAGTTGATGCCTGCTCTGGCCACCGCCACTGTCTACCAACAAGGTGCCAAAGGCCTGAAGATGGTTCTATAGAACCAAAACCGGTTGCCAGTAATAAATGCAGCACCTTGCTATCTAGACTGTATTATTTTAATTACTTCAACTAACCCAATTACAACACACACACTCATGCCCCAGGAAGGACTTGAGCTTCTGGCAGCAAGCAACCTTGTGCTCCACTGCAAGTCATCTTAGAATGCTCAGCCACTCCACTGCACTGAGTAGCTATGTTTGGTTAACTTTTGTATTAGCTTCTGACTAGGTATGTCCTAGTTATTGAGATTGCCCTATATGTAGTTTGCCCCATCCCAAAAACACGTAATTCCAATGCTTGTCCACAGGTACCACTGACACATCAGCTTGGGGAGGGGGTGGGGGAAAAACACTGGCTTTGTTCACTTCTTCACTACTACTGTGTGTACATTAATTTGTGTGTTTATGTATGCTTTAATGCTACAAGTAAAGGCAACATTTAGTGTCATATGCATCGGTACCCAAATGTGTCCCATATTTCTAGTTTGGGAGTCTGGTCACCCTAGAGTAAGACCTATAATTTTTCTCAATGTAGTGACTACTTGTTTATCACTGTTGTAAAACACACATAAGAATTATATGGGCACAATGTTTTTGTGTTGTTTCATTATTTACATGTTCTAAATCTTTAGAAGCACTTTTTAACAACAATTTTGGATTTGTCAAAATAAAACACACACTAATTACAAAGCATTTCCTTTATTTTAAGGAAACAATCAATATATATGAAACATACAAATTTTACATTTTTATTGTAATAATAATTTAAAAATATCTGAAACAGTATATACAATGTATTTATTAAAAATGGCCTGATCATGAATTGAGAGCAGGACCAATCAGGTACAAACCAAGGTGCAAATTCTTATGAAAATAAGAAATACCATATACAAACACACATATACAAACACAACAAGTTGCATACAAGCACAAAATATATTAAGATTTACTGACATTTCATAGATTTATGTTCTGTATAATTACATTTTTGTTTTAGAAATTCTTCTTCTACATGCTATTCCTAAGATGAAAAGATATTTAACACACAGTGTCAGTGAAATAAGAAAAAGTTACTTTGAAGTAACCATAAGCAGGATAGTCAGATTTGTGTTATGGCATGTTACTTATATCTGTTACATTTTTTATTGTTGGACCTAGTTCAGTCTTGACATAGTTTGCCAGATCTTCACATTTCTTCTTGGTGTTCACATCTTTTGAGCTCCCCCAAATTATTGCACCATCCATTCCAAGATTCTTTGGAATTGCAAGAGAGTTGTACAGATCCTCCTGAAATAATTAAATAATTTTTCGTTTGCATGTGTTAAGAATTTGTCCAATATGACATACACACACACAAACACACACACACACACACACACACACACACACACACACACACACAAACACACAGATATAATTTACTCCAAAAAGCTAGCAAGTTTTCTTTCCTTTTTGTGTGTGCCTGTCAACAAATCAAATTTTTTGCTGTCCTATAAGTAATCTCATTTACTCCAAAAGTATTTAAATTCTACCATAACTTCCCCACTATAATTATACCTTTCACTGTGTCAGCCATCTGAAGGCCATTATTTTGAGTTTTGTAAGTAACTTTCTCCACTTGCTTTTGAAAGTCTGAGAGATGATATACTTTTAATGTGTGCTCTTTATGATGAGGCAATGTTTATTAACCATAGTATTGTAAATTTATGTAACATATGCTACTCATCAAGTGACAATACTGACAGAGTTTATCAGGTGCAACGGCAATGGTTGTGGATAGTGAACATATGCTGTAACACTGTAGCAAATTTCATTCTCAGATCTTATTTCATTCCATGGAAAGAGGTGTGGAGCATCTGTTCTTACAGAAAAAAGTTATGGGTATGCAGCCATGTATGAAAGTCAGCATCGGCCGATATTTCAGTAGTACACCCTGCCATTCTCAAGGCAACACTGCAGTATTGCCTTGAGAATGGCAGAGTGTATTCCTGCTGAAATATTGGCTGATGCCAACTTTCATACCTGGTTGAACCCGTAAGTTTTTTTAATACACCACACTCTGGGAGAAATTAAGAAATCACCTGTTCTTGCAATTTAACAATTTTTTCTAAAATAAATAACACTATTAGTGATAGTGTATGGAGGTCTAGTATGACTTGTTGAGTTTAATCTTCCAGTTTGCAGAATACAGAACAGATATTCCCTGAATTTTGAATAGCATGGAATGCTGCAGTAAACATACCTTCCTTAGTTTCCTTTTATTGGTGGTTTTTTTTTTTTTTTTTTTTTTATACACCGGGAGCACTTAAAATATACAGGCTGCCATGATGTACAAATTATGCCAGTGGGTATGTATCAATGAATTACAGCAGCAACCTATGTGCTGTGTTGACACAAAGAAAGCGTACAAAACTGGGTAGATGACATCACAAGAGTGTTCCATTTTGCTGCTGATACATCCATATCAAAGACCACAAGACAGCAGACGAGGTGGCCTGTCTCCTTGAGGAATGACATATGTCACCCCAAATTCAGAATCAATTGGGGTCAAATGTGAAGGTTACAGTCCAGGAGGCTAGAGGAATTAAATGGCATATAAATAAATAAAGTTCACCACTTTACCCCTGATGATGTCTTCCACAGCCAATGAAGAAAGTTTGGGGAAAGTTTTACCATCCGACAATGGCCTGTCATCCCAGAAATTTTTAGTGAAGTTGCGACTGGCTTTGAAAGCTTACATTGTATAATCAAAGTAAAAATCAATAATACAAAAAGTTTTTAATTCAATAATAATGAGTGGCAGTCAATAAGGGTTAGATCAGGATAAAAGTACAATTATAATAGATACCCTATAGCATAATACTATTCTTACTGTGTAACCATTCCTTGAAGCACAGATAATTGCAGAATATGTTTGCAACTTCAAGGAAGAGACAAGATCCCATATTCCAATATCTTCTAGAAGCCATGGTGAGTAGATGTTACTCAAAATATGTGGGAGCTAGACCTTGTCTGCACTGAAGAACACACACTTAGTCCTAGCAACTTTCATTATGTCACATTGCTGTACTGAAGGAAATCCTTGAGTAGAAGGCTTGGTTGGAAGAACTGTGTACATACTCACAGATGGTCTCACATGTTCTCACTCCTGAACCCAGAAAAGCATCCAACATTTCTAACAGGCAAGTTCCTCAGACAAGTTCAACCAGTTTCACTCATCTATGACACATCACTTGCTTCTGAACAAAAATGGGATATAAGAGATTTTGGCTCCCTATCTCCCAGATTTTGAGAAAAGCACCCTTAAAATGTTCATGACTCAAAATTCACTGACTTGACAGATAATTGTAAATTGAGCTGTTCTTGATATGATTATGTACGTTGTCTGATCATGCATATAAAAATCAAGGAAAGAATCATTTATTACTGTGTCAAATACATGCAATAAGTTGGACATGCCTCAGCGAAAGCTTTTTCTTTGCCTCTGTTCAGTTGCTTTTTATTTTATTACAGTGGGCGTCCAACCCTCTGACTGAATCCATGAAGCTATTGTACTGGCTACACTCAGCTGATGCTGCTTTCACTGAAGCATGTATAAGTAACAGTCATAATATTTTATTTCCTTTATTTCTAAAAAATGTATTTCTTGACAATGTAACTGAAGATGAAAAATGCACAGTTTACAATTAGCAATATATCTCATTCATTTTGAGTCCAGAAAGGTATTTTCACTCTGCAGTGAAGTATGTGCTGATATGAAAGTTACTGGCAGATTAAAACTGTGTTGGACTGGAATTCAAACCTGGGTCCTTTGCCTTTCACAGGCAAGGCCTCTTTAGACTGAGCTACTCTGGCACACTTCATAACTCATCCTCAGAGCTTTAGTTCCACAAGTAACTCACCTTCCAGACTTCACAGAAGTTCCCCTGCAAACCTTGCAGGACTAGCACTTCTGGAAAGAAAGGATATTGTGGAGACTTGGCTTAGCCACAACCTGGGGGATATATCCAGAAATACATTTTCACTCTGCAGTGTAGTGTGCATTGATATGAAACTTCCTGGCACATTAAAAATGTGTGCCACATCAGAATTCAAACCTGTGATCTTTACCTTTTCCAGGCACCATTCTGGAAATTTCCCTGGCAGTTGATGCTATCCGCTCTCAGAGTATGAACATCATGAAATGTTTGCACAGCACACAGAAGTGTCTTGATTCAAATATTTTAATTTCAATGACAAAACTAGTGTATTGCTGTACTGCATCACATGTATTTTATAAAACATAATTATGAGATCAAATGCTGATGCCCTGTGAGCATCGATACTGGCCATTATAATAAAAGAAGTGAACTTGGCAGAAAATCCATGGTGTCAATAATTATAGCAGATCACCCCAGTCCACTCAACATGTGCTCCACACAAAATTTCACATCAACTGCATGTTGGGATTTACTGTGAGAATCTCTCATGTTACTGAAATCCCTTTTTAATGAGTGACATTTTACACAAAGAATCAGTAATGGCTTACTTCCTTGGACTATTTTGTTCAATAGAATCTTATCCCTGTTGGGAATTCTTTGTATGTGGAAGTTATTGTAATCCTTCTTTTCATGCTTTAGTCTTATTACCAAGTCTTGTATGACTCTGAAGATGAACTGCAGATATGCCAAAGATGGTAGGTTCTTTGCATTTCTTTAGTATTGTGCCATGTTTATATTGTATTGACATTCTACTCTTGTATGATCATTCCTCTGGCTGTTAATAACATACAGTTTCAAACTCCAGCAACTGTTTATTTTCTCTGGTGAATTATTTTTCTCTGCCCTATGATAATCAGGCAAGATTTGGACTTGCCAAGATTGCAAGTACTGGTATTTGCATTTCAACAGATTTGTGTCTACAAATTTTCTTAGGAGCAATAAATGGTATTTTTGCCACTCATCCAATACTACAGACAACATCGTAGTTCAGATACAAATTTATTACTAACATTGGACTAGTGTGCAATGCTAAAAACATAAATACAGTATAGGGTTTTCCTGAGTGGATTGACCCTCTGGTTAAGATAATTTTAGGAATCACAGACAGTGAACAAGTGTAATTCAGTTTGCTGCAATCAGTCAACACACTGGTTGTAATGTTGCTGAGAGTAAACATGTGAATAAAATAATTTTAGCATCCAGTCATATTATTTAATACATAAAGTATATTTTATAATAGGAATTGAAGTTTCACACCAAACAACAATATGGAAACATAAAAAACATACCAAATTATTTGTGCCTAATATGGTGTAAAAAACTGTTTACATTAAAAACAGTTTCCAGTCATCTCATAATCCATGCATATTGTAAAATTGGAAGTATACATGTACAGCCAGTGGGTGGACACAATAATATAAACACCATGCAGTAAACTACATCTTTTATATTCTTCAAAATGAAATGCCAAGATCGCAATTTAATAATTTATTGAATGACAACTGATTTTGGTGAACTTTGTTACCATCATCTGGTCATGTATATTTTACAAACTTGTCAGCTTACAAAATATTTGTATTTTGAGCTGTAAGTGTACTTTGTAAGCTGTCATGTTTTAACCTGTGTATTTTATATAGTGACTAAGTGCTATGTTACACTTATTATTTTATAAGAATTTTTAATAAGATGACCAGCTTCTTTTTATTTTAAACTTAATTCAAATGTGAATATCTCTTGTTATTATTAGTATTAATTTCATTTTTGTGTTATTATTATCATTATTATTATTAGTACTATCATATATTGTTATTATTTAATATTATTAATGCAGTGTTTTTTTTTTTTTTTTTTTTTTTTTGTAATGAAATCCTTTGTTTATGTTGTTCCTGATCAGATGTAAGAGTGGGCCCTATGGCCCTAATCTGGTCAGGTTAAATAACCAAATAAATAAATAAATAAATAAACTGCGATCTTGGCATTTCATTTTGAATATAAAACTATCAGATCAACTCCAAATCCGACACTGTCAGGTAATTGAAACTACATCTTGTTAGAAGTTGGCACTACTCCATACAAGTTAACAACGAGACATGACCACAGTGCAAAAATGACATATGAAGACTTGGATGTTGCCATGCAGTATTTTGTACATATTTTTCTGTGACAGTAAGAACAAGTGATCAGTAAAATCTATGATCTCCCAGATTTCAAAAGAAGCCAATTTGATGGTGCACAGTTTGTGGGAGTATCTGTGTTGAACACAGCAGTACTATTTAACATTTCACTAGTGACTATCCTTGTTATGATAGCATAAACAAATGAAGTTAACATCACTGACAATGAGGAATAGTGGGAAAAACCCAAAGTTAACTGATAACAACCGAAGAGCATTAAGTACAATTGTGGTCAGACTGCTACAAACAACTGGGTTTATGTAACAAAAACTCCAAAAGAAGTTTATGATATGGCATGCCTGCTTCCTTCAGTTGAGCATGGTTGAGGTATTGATTTTAGTATCTATATCATGGTATTCAACTGTTTCTATCATTGCCCTGGTTGGATAACTGTGAATGAATATCTCACCATCCTTGATAACAAATTACTTACTATGACTAACATATTGTTAACAAACACTGCCATATTTTAAAATGATACTGCACCGACACACACATAATTACAAAAATCAATGTAGAATGTATGACTACTGTATATGTAAGGACACTGTGAGGCAAGTGCGTGTTAATGAACTATGGCAGCAAACAACTGACTGTACAGCACCTCTCCTGACCCTAGATGACTGGCAAACTGTGACTTGGTGAGACAAGTTCAAATATCAGTTGGCAAAAGGTAATAGTAGGGTCCAAGTACAGTGCACAATCCATGAACTGAAGTTGTGAATAAGGCAGTGTGCAAACTGGTTGGGGCTTCATAATTGTGTGGACTGTTTTTACAGGCAATAGACTGGGTCCTCTGGTTCAAACTGAATAGAAATGACTATGTTCAGCTTTTTGCTAACCTTTGCAGCCAGTCATGGACATCATATTTTGAAGTAAATATGGAATTTTTATGGATGATGTTGCACTCTATCACTGTGACACAAATGTTCAAGATTGGTTTGAAGAACATTCTGGGCAATTTCAGCGAATGAGCTGGGCATCCAGAGGACTTTCATAGACTTGTTGACTCACTGTTAAATTGATTTGCTGCACTTCACCAGGCAAAAGGATTTGCACCTTCCCTGGGATTTCTTACTGACCCTCAACACAATCTTGGAGAAGTACCACATCTCAGGGACTACATCAGGAGGACTGCTTGGGTTTCTACACAAAGGCCACATGCTCTCAGAACAGACAACTCTGCATGCTGGGCCACATGATCCAGTGTAGTGAGACCTCCTGCTCTTGTAGTAAGTTCCCAACTCTTTTCCTTATTCTGAGCACCTTTAAGGAAATAACCTAAGCAATTTAACTACACCACAGAAGCTCTGGAAGGCAAAGCATTCAAGTGTTGTGATCTCCATTATCCATCAACCTTTTCGTTCAGTTCAGTGTGTCACCAAGTAAAAGGAGGTCCAACATAATATTTGGAGGTATCCCATAACATTTATCACATCATTGTGTGATGTCATAAACAATTAGATGCACAAAAATTTGCTGCAAGAAAGAAGGAATAAAGATTGAGGTTTAACATCCTGTTGATAGTATGGTCATTAGTGACAGAGCATACGTTCAAATTGTTTGATAAGAATGGGGAAGGAAATCAGTCACACAATTTCAAAGAATCCTTACTGGCATTTGCCTGGAATGATTTTTGCAAATAAAACAAAATCTAAGACTGGATGGCTGGAGGCGTATATGAACCGCCGTCCTGAATGCAAGGCCAGTGTGCTAACCACTGTGCAACCTCACTTGGTAAAATCTGCCTCATGACTTGCCATGAATTGCAAAAACTTTATATATCATTTCAAATCCTTACATAACTGTTTCTTAATGACAATGCAAACAAAATGACGAAAGTAGCAAAATTTATCATTTACTAGTTTTTCACTGTTAATGTCTTTTAAAACTCCTTCGTTTGGTATAATATTACAATTGATTAATTCTCCCCTATTTACGGTATTCGAGTGATATTTTACAGACAGTGTGCACATATAACAATGAATGTACCTTTCAAGTTATATAATAATAATAATAATAATAATAATAGTACTACACCTAGCTTAGGAGAATTAGGTCATGCACAGCAGTCTCATTAGAGATGCCCCATCATGGATGAAGTTTTAATTTATTGTATCTTTTACTGTTAACTCTATTTTCATCATGTTTTGCAGACAGTATGCACTTATACCTCACAATTTATCTTCAAATTATAGTACAGAAGGTAGAGTAGGGGATGTGATGCCATAAAATAGTTACTAAACCTATTAGCAACAAATATTGGATACAGTTTCCCAATATTGCATACTAAGTACCTGGAAAATTAGATTATTATAGGCAGTAGTGAAAATAGCATATATTTTTGGAGGGGGCCATGATTAATGTGAACATAAGTTAAGTAATTTTAAGTAGATTTCCCATGACATTTATTATCAGTTTTGCTACTCATATTCAGAGAAAAATTTGCACTGTAGGGCCTTTTGCTTTACCAAGACAAAGTTTTTTTTTATTGTTGACATTAAATCATAAAAAATAACCTTTTTGTCCATTATTTCAGGAGGGGCCTAGGCTCCTTGCCCATGTCCCCTTATATATGCCCATGATTGTAAGACACATTGTCAGGTTATATGATGTCAGAACAATTGAGATACATGAAACCTCAACTACAGGGTGAAATTTGCTACAGATACAGGTGAAATGAACAGAGAACGGGGAAGGAGGAGATGAACTAACATAATATAGTGTTGCACAATTTCATCATAAATGGTTTGTTATATCCCTCTAAATCATACCAAAACCACCTAAATAATGGATCACAGGTTGCCTTGTGAGTGACTGAAAAAGATGGATATGGCTCTGGAGGGGGGCCTTGGAGACCCTGATATGTTTGTCCATTGCTTCTTGCCTTTACATGATCTATCAGATACTTTTTATGAGCACTGAGCATAAAAGGGCAATGTTTGCAAAATGCTCTACATTCCTGACCAGATAGGTCAGGGCCAACCAATCTAAAAAATGGCGAGACAGGGAGAAAGGAAGGGGACAGTCAATGTTCATAATAATCACTTTATTACTTGCATTCAATATAAAGAGAGCAGTAATAAGTATTTATTTTCACTGAGACAACATTCTGTTAAAATTTTAATATGAAAAAATCAGTATAGTTCACAGAAATTATACACTTTATTTTAGTAAAGGTGACCATTTTCGATCTTATAAGAAGATCATCCTCAAACCGATTTCTCTCAGCAGCAAACTGGATAAATTGCTCTCAGGATGATCTTATTATAAGATCGAAACAGGTCACCTTTATATTAAATAAAGTGTATAATTTCTACGAAATAGGCTGATTTTTTCATATTAAAACATTATATCAGTTTGCTGCCTTCCAAAAGGAAAGACTGTTTTCCAAACTCATCAGTTCTGTTAAGGATCTGCATAACATGTGACGTAAGCTATTCCCATTGCTGAAAAAATCATTTTTAATATTCTGCACTTAGCTGTTGACTGAGAGAAAAAAACTGTAGTTACTGCATGACATTATAAACCATAGCATATATGCAGCAGGGACAAGTTAAACTATGCATTTAAAACCTATAAATTAGAAATAATTGTACCTTCCTGCAAGGGATCTGATTTCCTCATCTTTGTGTATCTCTGGAAATACTTTTTTTTATCTCTTGAAGCCATATGCACTTGAACACATGCAGACTCCCAGCATACTCAATTATCAGTTCACAACCTCTAGGGCACCTGACTAACCATAATTGGGCTAATCTCAAAGTTTTGGAAAAGTTCATAAAGGAGGGTGGCCAATGAAAAATTAACAGTTAACTACTTCAGTGTTAGCTTTGGCTAAATAATTTTTAATAGTTATGGATTAGGCCTAGTCATGATTAAGAATCCCCTAAAACTTCCTCACAAACCACAATTCCCCCTAAATTTTCCCCTGAAGCACTTATCCCTCTAAATTCCCCACTAAGACAACAGATTACCCCTAAATTTAGGGGGGAAACCCCCCAGTTGGTAACATTGTGATATTAATGGAATAAATGTGTACCTGAACCTGGGACTTAAACATAATCAGTCTGTATTCTGTAATTTCTCCAACGCCCAAAGATGAATACTTATTTCTTGTGATAAGTATTGTATGTACTAATGTAAAGTGATCGTTTCTGTTAAAGTGCGCATATGCTGGCTTACGAACCCCCCCCCCCTTTCCCCTCCCCACCACACATACAACATAGGGCTAGTGGAAAAAATATAGGTTTTTAAACTAATCTTACTCCATTATTCCTGCAAAATAATGGCAACTTTAGGTGCCTAACAATAATAGAAGTCACTAACAATCATGTAACCCTATCTACAAATTAGAGTACAGAGATGTGGTGACTCATATTATTCTTTTTTATGATTGTCCATTGTGAACACTGAATACAAAGAGCGAATTAGTGGAAGCCATTTTTTTACTCTTTGTCTCTATGCAAGGACAGATTCAAGGGGGAGGGGGGAGGGGGGACAGGGGCACATGCCCCCCCCCCAGATGGCCTGACGAAAAATGAGAGAGAGAGAGAGAGAGAGAAAGATGGTGAGGAAAGGAGGGAGGGAGGGAGGGAAAAAATCTTAGCATTAGAATAACTAACTTACTTATGGGCAGCATGTAATTATAAGTTTAAAAATGCAAAATCCCCTTTTTGTGTTATGCTTCCATTTAATTGCTTCTTTTTCTTTTTTGTCAATTTGCGACAAAAATAAATAGAAGTCGTTTATTGTTTCGTGACTGCTTGGGAGATAAGTGAGCTATTGTGTATGTTTTACTCATGCGTAAATTTAACTACCAGTATGTAAAAACACTCAATTTCAAGGGATGAGTTCAGGCTGGTGCATTCAGATGTTTTTGGGAACAGGTTTATCTGATTCTTTCCCTAGACACTAAGGAATGGTACTCCCACCCATTATAAACAGTTTTATTTGAAGTTACACGTTTCAATTTTCCAGTTATTGGAGCAAATTAGAAATTTCAACAGCACTTTCCCACACATCAGATACAAAGGATTTACGTGGTAGAAGAAATTCTTTTTGAAAGAAGGTCAATTGTAATTTTTAGAAGCAAATTTTCACTCTACAGCGGAGAGTGCACTGATATGTAACTTCCCGCCAGATTAAAATTGGGTTCTGTACCCGGGATTGGAACCTATGACCTTTTGACTTTCGTGGGCAAGTGCTCTACCATCTTAACTATCCCAACACATTTCACAGTCCCTCCTCACCTGCCTGTTCCTCATCTCCTACTTTCCAAACTTTACAGAAGTCCTTCTGTGAACCTTGGTGGAGACATGGCTTAGCCACAGCCTAAGGAATGTTTCCAGAATGAGGAGTGCTAGTCCTAAAAGGTTCACAAGAGAATTTCTGTGAAGTTTGGAAAGTAGGAGGCGAGGTAGTGGCTGAAATAAAGTTTTGTGAACAAACCGTGAATCATGCCAGGATAGCTCAAGATGGTAGAGCACTTGCCAGCGAAAGGCAAAGATCCCAGGTTTGAATCCCATTTCTAGCCCACAGTTTTAATCCGCCAGGAAGTTTCAAGTGTAATTTTGTTGACTGCAAAAGCTTTATTGAAAACTCATCTCGTTTTGCATAGCAACTTTACAAAGAATGAAGAATAAATTGATTCAGGTTTTGAGCAGATATCAAACTTAGCGCAACATACCCGTATTTATTGGCTGTTTGTTTCTAACCCGTAATTGGGATACCTTCCGTGATACGCTGTTTTTCCAATTTCTGCATTGTTTGGTAATGACACAGCTACTCCGGTTACTGTACTGATCATCCATGGTAAGTTGATGATTCACGTGCTGGCTGTTGGCAGCGGCAGGAGGCATGTATTATGGCTGCTGAGGTGGGGTGGGGGATGGGGCAGCGTCACAATGTTGGAAACAATAAACGTAACAATGTGTGCCAGTGTGCAGTAATATTTCGCATCTAGGGGCAGTGTAACGTTGACAGCAATCTGAAATAAATGAATGTCCTTGAATTAGTGCAGATGTTTTGTGCTGTTGGAATCACCAGGTAAAATCGTCTTCCCTTGTCAAATTAATATACTTCCATCTAATTACCAATTGGCATTATTTCAAGTTCCTATGATAAAAAAAATTACAATGATTCAACCACATTAAACAGTGAAAAATAAATATAAAAATAATTTATCAAACCATGTGCGCCACACGGGAATAGCCATGTGAACTGGGGTGCAACATCGTGGAGTACGCAGCCACTCCCACCAGAGGTTTGAGTCCTCCCTCGGACATGGGTGTGTGTGTGTGTGTGTGTGTGTGTGTGTGTGTGTTGTCTTTAGAAAACGTTGAAGTAGATTGTAAGACTGGGGACCGATGACCTTAGCAGTTTGGTCCCTTCAGATTACAAACATTTGAAGTTTTTTTGGAACAATATGTCCTACGTTTTTGTACAGTCACCATTAAGTCATTTGGCTCATTTAATATGCACAAAATATTTTTCAACCATATTGTACAATTTTTTGAATTTTCAAGTGGTCAGTCTTATTCAGTTTATAGTCCAAAGTTTTAAATACTATATGCAGAGAAACCTATTCCAAATTCGCATGGCTTTCTCTCTATAGGGATTCGAACATATCTACCTGGCGTAGTGCAAAAACAGTAACATACGGCGTTAAATTCAGAGCCTGAATGCTGTTGGCAAGTGTTTCATCCTTTATCATGATGAAGGATGAAACAAGTGTGCCCACAGCTGAACACTCTAAATTTGCTGTTTTTATTATTATTATTTTGTGGTAAATTTGGAAAATTTACACTGTTTAATGTGATTGAATCATTGTAATATTTTTCTGGTCATAGGCTTTTGAAAATGACTCCATAGTGTGTAGAAACTAATAGTGCAATGATAGTTAGATGGAAGTAAATTAAAAAGTTTTTCTAAGAAGCGACTGTGGCTTTGGAACATTTTGTGTGTTTCCTATAGCAGTTATATGTGACAATAACTGTAATAAAATTTATTTCAAAGACCCACACCCACCCACCCACACCCACACCCACCCACCCACCCACACACACACACACACACACACACACACACACACACACACACACACACACATGTGTGTGTGAGTGTGTGTTTTAAAATTAATCTCTCAAAGCCCTTAAGGACATGTTCACCCTCATCAGGCTTGTGCCCCCCGCCCCCCCCCCCCCCCCCCCCCCGCAGAATTCTGTATCTGCCACTGTCTCTATGTGATACAAGTGTTTAACATGATACCTCCTGAAACACCGAACTCTTCAGCCACATTGGTACAGAAGCCCTCAGCAGAAGGGGACTAACAATTTGCCCACATTCGAATTTAATAAGCTGTGTCATAATGAAGTCACAATTACAGAGAACAGTGTTCTTACCATGAGTGACACTTGCAACATACCGGTGTTGAGGGCATTGCACACATGCCATTCGCTGTCAAATAAATCAGAGCCACCTGCAGGCTTGGCTATCATCTGAATTTATGCTTGAGTATGCATTTCTCATGTTGTTTCCCAATTGTTTGTCCAGTCCCTGTTCATTTCACATATTGTTCCCAAAATCATCATCAGTAACATAACAGAATATAGTACAGCATGGATAGGCCTACTTATATTACGGGATGTGGAAACAGGAAATTGTGCATCCTCACAACTTAAAAACAGTGGTATGTGTATAAATACAAACAAAAAACTACCGTAATTAAACATGAAAGACTAAGAAACTTACATGAGTGAGGAAATCTGTTGAGTCATGGTACTTGTACCACACGTAAGGATAAATACGAGGACCAACAATGCGCGGCGTTCTTTGTGCAACTCTTCGTGCTTCCAGTAGACGTCCAAGCATAAATGGTGCATGTTGTGGGGTGGACTTGGATGACTTGCTCAAATACAGGGAAGGAAATAGTGCAGTGCTCTCATCGAAGAGCCACTGTATTCTGAAACAAAAATACTTGAAAATAAAGCATATTTTCAGGCAATTTTTGGATTTAATTACTGAAATAATAATATTGTTAGAAGTTTATTTAGCAACTATCACTGCTTTCCTAATATAAAGGAGATTAAATACAATTGTGAAACAAATTTCTTTACCAAAAGGAGAATATTGAATTGAGAACAACTGCCAATATGAGTAACATCGATGGAGACGTCTTAAGATTAGTGAAGTAGCTTAAATCACTCAGCAAAAATAAGTCATGTGGTTCATTTGCATACCAATTAGATTCCTGTCAGAGTGTACCGATGCAATAGCTATATACTTAACAGTCCTATATACAACTGCTCGCTCACTGAAGGATATATACCCTAAAACTCTGAAGCGGGCATTGTTGCCTCTTACAGCAACAATTCATTGTAGGCTGTGGTGGTGGGAGTGACAGAAACAACATATATATATTGTAGCAGTGGCGGCGATTGGACGTTAAAAGTGGGGGGGGGGGGGGCAAAATAAAATCTAAAACTAAAAAGGCATTGTAAGAAATTGTTTTTTGTTATAGTTTGATTTTTGCACCTACAGGCCTATAATACCAAATGCGAGGAAAAACAAAATACAATACACAATTGTATTTGTCATAAGTTGTTTAATTAAGTTGTCTAGTAAAATACAACTGTTACAAACAAAGGAACATTAGTTTAATTATAAACAAAAATAACAGACAATAGCGCAATTTAACATGATACGTCTTGTCAAAAAATAATTGCTTTAAAACAAAGCTGTGCGCCTTGGTTTCCGCCTGGCATAAATTTCTACACATTCTTCTAATTTGATGTTTTTAGCCGCATCTTTTTCAATGGCTAGTATAGTTAAATGTGTTAAACGTTCTTGAAGCATAGAATTCCTCAAGTAGTTCTTGATCCGTTTGAGGACATTGAAAGATCTTTCTGCCGTTGCAGTGGACACCGGGATAGTCAAAAACAATTGCAGTAGCTTGAACAAATTAGGGAATACATACCAGGGCCGGCGCAAGCCCAAGTGCCGCCCCGTGCGAGCTGCTAAATTGCCCCCCCCCCCCCCCCCCCCCACGTTTTTTTTCTTTTTTCCTACAAAATGTTTGTGACATTTTATTTAAACAAATTTACAAATCTGTAGAAAAAGTCAGCAATCAAACGCAATTTTTGTTTTTACTTTTCAGATCTACCTAGATTTCGGTCACTGAGTGGCCAGTTTCAAAGCTTTTAATATTTGCTTACATCTAAACCGTCATGTTGACACTTACGTTCAGCCGGCCGCGGTGGCCGAGGAGACTGAGGCGCTTCAGTCACGGTCTGCAAGGCCACTACAGTCGGGGGTTCGAATCCCCCCTCGGGCATGGATATTTGTGCCGTCCTAGTTCGTAGGTAGTTCATAAGTAGTTTGTAAGTTTAGGGACTGATGACCCCGTAGTTAAGTCCCATAAGCTTTACAAACATAACATAGTTACGTTCAGCACGACGGTATAGATGTAAACATAACTCAAAGCATTGAGAATAGCCCCTCTGTGCCAGAAATCTATGAAGATATGGAAAATAAAAACAGTTGAAACGGCCAAAGAGTGGGGCGGAAGACAATGGAGAGAGGAACACAATAATACATACACACATACTCGGGAATCGACGGGTACTGATGTTACTGTAAATATATTAACTTACTGCACTGCGGTTATTCATTTCAAAGAATTGACACTAGCCATCTGTCGTAATTTGCATGTGTCAGTTCTGTCGTGTCTGATTATGGAATAAGGGGTAACAAATTAGTCATCGCCGTATCGCGTCACTTTTCTGCGCTTTATTTTCATTCTAGCTATTGGGACGACGGATGCTTATTTACCCAGTTGCCAATTTTTTATGTAACGGATCGTAAGAAAAATAAATTTTCCTATTCTGCATTCTTGATGGAGAAAAATTCTAACATATGAGTAACGTGCATGCGCAATACTGATTGTAGGTTACATGAAATGCACATACCTATTACATCCCAAGTTGCAAGAAATTCGGACGCACCAATTCTTCTGTTCTTGTGAAACGCAACGAAAGTGCTTCTGACCAATCTTGACTCTCTCGGCCAACTATCGAAACGATTTCTATAGTTTTCGTTGTAGGGAACGCAACAATACCTATTGTCTGGAAAGGCGAAGTGGTGACGCGGCAGTGCCACGAACTAGGTCACGTGACAAGGTACAGCGAGACTACGGTTAAACTAACGCCCAAGAAGATGAAGCAAGAAGCTCACTATAAGTATGTGACCGATAATATAGATAAATTTATTATCAGGCAGTAATTTTTATAGCATTACGAACAATAGAAAGAAATACGAACTTTGCAAAAACTGTACAACTTTTGTCAAAAAGAAATGAGCTTCAAAGCTAGCAAGGAAACCCTTAGAATGTTCTATGCGTTTTCGTTTTACAAGGTGTCAAAATTAACGTTTTGTTTCACTTGGACGAGAATACATTGTTGCTAAAAGACCATATTTTTTCAGGTTTTCATCATAATCAAAGCGACCAGTAGTTTACTTAGACGAAAGATGGATTCACACGTATTATACAGTAAATAAATGTTGGCAAAGTGATAGTGTGTGAGTAGTATTATCACAAAAAGTGCTGGTCAGAGTTTAATTGTGTTCATGCAAGCGGAGACAGGTGTTTCAGGGCTCAAAAACCAAAACGTCCGACTATCACTCAGAAACGGATAGCAAACATTTTCAAAACTAACGTCGAAACCCAACTTATGCCAGGCTTACTATAAATGTCTTATTCCCTTGTAATTACTCAAAGCGTATTTACCCATTCGGAATACTTCTAGCCATTGTAGGTGTTGAACATGTTTGACTGTAGTAATGTTCAACAATTTCTTTCCATAGCGCGGGAAGAATAAAACACTCAACTGTCATTGAAGGGCTTAGCAAATTGCTTCAGGCTTAACATGTAACCGCAGTATCGAACATTGCATTCGAATTTCCAAATTAGATTTCGTCTCCTGCAAAATTAACCCACGACGCGTAACACGCTGGCAGCGCTCCACTCATAAGAATACTGGCGTGTGCGCCAGACTGCTTCCCTTCCGGCGTAAACACGACGGCGCTGACACAGTGGCGAGCAAGAAATGAGTCCCCCTCCCTCCCCTTGTTCAACAGGGGCGGCCGGTATGTAGTCGAGACGCGATGCCACAGTTCCCTAAGCCGCTCCCTCCGAGGTTTGGTTTCGAATCCCCTCTTGGGCATGAATGTTTAGTTTGTCCTAAAAAATATAAAAAAAAGGGGCCGGCAGATTTGCCGCCCCTCGGAAAGTGCCGCCCCGTGCGGCCGCACATTTCGCACGTGCCTTGCGCCGTCCCTGATCAGAAGTCAATTCACAGTTTCCGGAAACAACCTTTCTTAGCTGTCCCCCTTAATTCGCAAAGCAGCTGAAGTTGGTATTTGCCGCAATCTGCGAATTTACATCCGGTGATTAAATATATATAGCTTCGGACCATCACCAATGTGTATTCATTTGGAACACATGTATTGTAGTAAATATCTACTGCACAAAGTACATCTATCTGGAACTCTGAAAACGTCAGTTATTCGAACAAGGTGCGCCCAACTGCACAGTACTGTGAAAATGGACATCCTATTATTGCCACTATCTCTTTGGAAGCCATTCATAAATGAGATAAAATTTTGTTTTTGCAAATTGTCAGAACAAATATTTTCAAAAGATGCGAATATTGATTTTTTCATCAAAATTCCGAAGAACTATTCAAAATTTCAAATATTGTATAGCAAAATTCTGGAACCATACCAAATCACTCAATAACTGATGCGGTATAATCTTACAATTTGCGACAGTCAGATAGATATTCCAGGAGAAATAATGGGACAGGTACGAGCGAGGAGATTAGAATAGGCCTTACCCTACACTGTTTGCTTTAACATATCAGTTGTTGATATTATGAGCATACTACAAATACAATACTTCAAACAGGAAAATTTCGAGATTTTTGCAGAAAAAATATTCATTGCCTGTTAATTCACATTTCAACAGCGTGCCGCGAGATGTACTTATATGACGTAAGAGTACTGCCTTCAATGAGCGTGGAAATCCTGCTCTGTAATTTCTTGTCCGTATATTTTATTAAGACCAAGAATATCTTGATACTCCCAATTGGCTTTATGTTTCACTAATGGTAGATGTATATTTGTGTAATAATCCGGAACTATGTCTTAAATTGACGAAGATATCGTCAAGAGCACCCGTATACAGAGTTTCTTAAATACTCCGTGAGATGGCAGCATGTCCGCCACATCACTGGAGCAATGCAATGTCCCCACCATATACCACACCGGCTCACCACCAAACCAAGCGACCAATCGGAAGACGCCGTGTTTCACGCGCGGGCATCTGAATTCACATGTGATGTGTATTGTAGTAGTAGGTTTTTTTCTATTCTGTGTTCGCTTGTGCAGCTTCTAGATTGGAAACAGCCAATTTTTGTAGACCATTTAAAGCGACAATTGTAGGCCTACCTGTTTAGTGAAAGTTACGTTTTAACATATGTTATGATGAGGGCCGGATCTGGATAGGGGGAAGGGTTGGGGGGGGGGGGGCAGTTGCCCCGTTCGGCAGAATTTAGAATGCGGTAAATTTTGACCGACTCTACGTATCTTTCTGGTATAATTTAGTAAAATTAACTGACACAGTATTATTAAAAGTAAAATGACTGCAAGAAATACCGAAATCATTTAATAAAACTAAAATTCCTGGTTGCTGACTTCAGTGTTGCCCTGTCACAAGTACTTCAGCTAATCAGACTTTAAAAATCTACTAGATATTAGCCAGAATGAGGGAGATGTTTGCATTATTGCATAAGTAAATGCACAATGTTTATTAATTTGCATAGATTTCCTTTTTCAGATAAATGAATATTCATATTTCATATCAAGGTAATATTTGTAGAACAGGTGAATTTGAATAACGTTCCAGTCCTTATAATAAAAAAACAGTATTTCAGGTACGCACACTTCTTATTGAAAGTCAAAAGCATTACGGATCTAGAGTTCTCTCTCGGTAGCGGTGGGATTGATAGACATCTAGACAGGATACCCTGTAAATCACATTTAACTGCCTGACAGTGGGTTCATCGGACCACTTTTACACTATTTATCTCCCACTCCATTCTCGAATAGCGTGCGGGAAGAAAGAACATCTGAATCTCTCTGTTCGAGTTCTGATTTCACGTATTTATTCAGATGATATGTTCTACTTATGTAAGTGGGGGGCAACAATATATTTTCGCATTCGAGGAGAATGTTGACGATTGTAGTTTCGTAAGTAGACCACGTCGCAGCGATAAACGCCTTTGTTCTAATGATTCCCATCTCAGATCCTGTATCATTTCCGTGACGCTGTCTCCCCTGTATCACGACAATACAAAACAAGCTGCCCTTCTTTCGACTCTTTCGATGTCCTCCAACAAACCCACCTGATAAGTATCGCACACTGGGCAGCAAGACCAGATAAAACAGGTAGAATCTCACTGTATTATTGATGCTGTCCTTTTTCTAGCTAAGCAAGGAAGTCCTTTGAGAGGAACAAAAGAAGATGGTGATTTTGGTGATCCACATAGCGGAAAATTTCTAAATAAAATTGATCTCATATCATACTATAGTGTCCCCCTTCGTCTGCGTATTGAACGCCACAAGAAAGGCCAGAATGGCTATTTTTACAAAAATATACAAGAAGAGTTCCGTGACTTGATTGCCGACAAAATAAAACAAGATATAATTAAAGATATTTTAGCTGCTAAATACTTTTCACTGATGTCTGATTGCACTCCAGATATCAGCCACAATGCGCAGATGACACAAGTAATTCGGTAAGTCGAATGACTCAGAGGTTGTGGAAAGTTTTACTGACTTTTTTACAGTTACAGACAAAACAGGAGTAGGCCTTAGTCAAGAGATACTGCAGAAATTGTAACAAGATGGGTTGAACATTAAGTACTGCAGGGGGCAGTCTCATGACAATGGGGCAGACAGGACTGGAAAGTACAAACGGGTCCAGTCAAGAATACTTCAGAAGAATGAACTGGCCTATTTCGTACCATGTGCTGCTCACTCTTTAAATTTAGTAGGAGCAAATTCAGCAGACATTCAGCAAGACTAGGTAATCTGCAAGAGTAGATGCGGTTGAAGCTGTTTAACAAGCGTTTTCATAAAGTTTTGAAGGCCCTGGAAGAAACTGAAACTTATAACTTGTCAACACCAAAAACAAAATCAGAGACAAGATCTATTTTAAAAAATATGAGAAAACTCAAATTCATTACTTTAACTTGTTTCTGGTATGCAATATTAAAATAAATTGCTCATGTTAATCAGTTTCCGCGAAGTTAATACATTACAATTGATAAAGCTGTTCGAAACATTTTGGGCTTTCTCAAAACTTCCCGATATTCTTGTACCTCTGAAGCTATTTCTGAAGCCAAAGTGCTAGCAGAAGATAATGAGGTATCAACGGTATTCTCCGAAGAAAGGATTCGAAGAAAGAAGAAAATGGACGACGAGCTTTGTGAGGATGAAGTATCCAACATTCACAGAAAAAATAAGGAATAATTGACAGAGCTTAGTACCAGATTTACCGCACTTAAGAAAATTGGCGCAAAAATTAGTTTTCTGTGTGGTGTGCAAATTCTGGAGATGGAAGTGGAAGACTCTAAGGCCAAAACAGCGGAACTGGCAGAAGATCTTAGCGAGGAAGAATTTGAAGTTGAAAGTTTCAGACAACATGCGCTGGCAGTAGACAGAGCCTTGCAAGATTCCACTGCACCATCAACATTAAATTTAATTTATAAAAATAAATTGGTAGAAGCAGGGCCGGCGCAAGCTCAAGTGCCGCCCCGTGCGAGCTGCTAAATTGCCGCCCCCCCCCCCCCCCCCCTCACAGGTCATTTTTGTTCTTTTTTTTACAAGACTTTTGTGAAATTTTATTTAAACAGATCTACAAATCTGCAGAAAAAGTCAGCAATCAATCGCAATTTTTGTTTTTACTTTTCAAATCTACCTGGGTTTCGGCCACTGAATGGCCAGTTTCAAAGCTTTTAACATGTGTTTACATCTAAACCGTTATGTTGACAGTTACGTTCAGCACGACGGTGTAGATGTAAACATAACTCAACGCATTGAGAATAGCTACTCTGTGCCAGAAATCTATGAAGATGTGGAAAATAAAAACAGTTGAAACTGCCAAAGAGTGGGGCGGAAGACAATGGAGAGAGGAAGAATAAGGAGATGGAGTAACATAATAATGCAATAAATATATACTCGGGCATTGACGGGTACTGATGTTAGTCGAAATATATTAACTTACTGCACTGCGGTTATTCATTTTAAAGAACCGACACTCGCCATCTGTCGTAATTTGCATGTGTCAGTTCTGTCGTTTCTGATTATGGAATAAGGAGTAACAAATTAGTCATCGCCGTATCACGTCACTTTTCTACGTTTTATTTTCATTCGTGCTATTGGGATGACGCGTGCTTATTTGCCGAGTTGCCAATTTTTTAAGTAACAGATCATAAGAAAAATAAATTTTCCTATTCTGCTTTCTTGGTGGAGAAAAATTCTAACATATGAGTAACGTGCAATACTAATTGTAGGTTATATGAGAAGCACGTACCTATTACATCCCACGTTTCAAGAAATTCGGACGCACCAATTCTTCTGTTCTTGTGAAACGCAACGAAAGTGCTTCTGACCGATCTTGACGCTCTCGGCCAACTATCAAAACGATTTCTGTAGTTTTCGTTGTAGAGAACGCAACAATACCTATTGTCTGGAAAGGCGAAGTGGTGCCGGGTACTAGGTCACGTGACGAGGTACAGCGAGGCTACGGTTAAACTAGCGCCCAAGAAGATGAAGCGAGAAGCTCACAATAAGTATGTGACCGATGATATGGATAAATGTATTATCAGGCAGTAATTTTTATAGCATTACGAACCAGGGCCGGCGCAAGCCCAAGTGCCGCACCGTGCGAACTGCTAAATTTCCGCCCCCCCCCCCCCCCGTTGCTTTCTTTTCTTTTTTTTTTTTTTTTTTTTTTACAAACCGTTTGTGAAATTTTATTTAAACCAATCTGAAGGAAAAGTCAGCAATCAATAGCAATTTTTGTTTTAGCTTTTCATATCTACCTACGTTTCGGCCACTGACTGACCAGTTTCAAGGCTTACATCTAAACCGTCATGTTGCCAGTTACGTTCAGCACGACGGTGTAGATGTACACATAACTCAAATAATTGAGAATAGCCACTCTGTGCCAGCAATAAATGAAGATCTGGAAGATAAAAACAGTTGAAACGGCCGAAGAGTGGGGCGGAAGACAATGGAGAGAGGAAGTTAAGGAAATGGAGTAACATAATAATGCAGTAAAGCCGGCCGCGGTTGCCGAGCGTTCTGCGGCGCGTGAGTCACATTCTGCACGGCCACTACGGTCGGGGGTTCGAATCATCCTCGGGCATGGATACTTGTGTCGTCCTTAGTATAAGCTAGTTCATAAGTAGTTTGTAAGTTTAGGGACTGATGACCCCGTAGTTAAGTCCCATAAGCTTCACAAACATTTGAACATTTTTGAATGCAGTAAATACACACTCGGGAATCGACAGGTACTGAGGCTAGTCGAAATATATTAACTCACTGCACTGCGGTTATTCATTTCAAAGAACTGACACTCGCCTTCTGTCGTAATTTGCGTGGGTCAGTTGTGTCGTGTCTGATTATGCAATAATTAGTCATCGCCGTTTCACGTCACTTTTCTGCGCTTTATTTTCATTCTAGCCACTGGGGTGACGCGTGCTTATTTGCCAATTTTTGAAGTAACAGATCCTAAGAAAAACGAATTTTCCTATTCTGCATTCTTGAAGGAGAAAAATTCTAACTTATGAGTAACGTGCATGCGCAATACTAATTGTAGGTTATGTGAGAAGCACGTACCTATTACATCCAAAGTTGCAAGAAATTCGGACGCTGTTCTTGTGAAATGCAATGAAAGTGCTTCTGACCAATCTTGACTCTCTCGGCCAACTATCGAAAGGATTTCTGTAGTTTTCGTTGCAGAGAACGCAACAATACCTATTGTCTGTTAAGGCGAAGCGGTGACGCGGCAGTCGAAGAACTAGGTCACGTGATGCGGTACAGCGAGGCTATGGTCAAACTAGCGCCCAAGAAGAAGACGCAAGAAGCTCACAATAAGTATGTGACCGATGATATGGATATATGTATTATCAGGAAATAACTTTATAGCATTACGAACAATAGAAAGAAATACGAACTTTGCGAAAACTGCACAACTTTTGTCAAACTGAAATGAGCTTCAAAGCTAGCAAGGAAACCTTTAGAAGCAATGTTCTGTCTATGGATTTTCGTTTTACAAGGTGTCAAAATTAACGTTTTGTTTCGCTTGGACCAGAAGGCATTGTTGCTAAAAGACCATACTTTCTCAGGTTTTCATCAGAATCTAAGCGACCAGTAGTTTACTTAGACGAAACATGGATTCACACGCAATAAACAGTAAATAAATGTCGGCAAAGTTATAGTGTGTGAGTAGTATTGTCACACAAAAGTGCTGGTCAGAGTTTGTGTTCATGCAGGCAGAGAGGTGTTTCAGGGCTCAGAAACCAAAACGTCCGACTATCACTCAGAAACGGATAGCAAACATTTTCAAAAATACGTCGAAACCCAACTTATGCCAGGCTTACTACCAATGTCTTTATCACTTGTAATTACTCGCAGCGTAGGACTCATTCGGAATACTTCTAGCCATTGTAGGCGTTGAACATGTTTGACTATAGTAATGTTCAACAAATTTTCTTTCCATAGCGCGGGAAGAATAAAACGCTCAACTACCGTTGAAGGGCTTAGCAATATTGCTTCAGGTTTAACATGTAACCGCAGATTCGAACATTCCATTCGAATTTCCAAATTAGATTTCGTCTCCTGCAAAATTAGTTGTGAGTAAACGCACGACGCGTAACAGGCTGGCAGCACTCCACTCATAATACTGGCGCGTAGAGTTGGCTACTGAGATGATGTTTCGACTCAGTGAATCGAGTCATCGAACCGGTCGACTGAGTCGAAACTTGAAGCGACACTGTTTCGAAACAACGAATCTTGTGATTCATGTATCGGACGCTAGATACGGTTAACATGCGTTTTGCTGTCCGTCTGCCTCTGTTAGTTCGAAACAGCGCCCAGGCGTGCAACGGATTTGAAGTTGTTTCCCTATCGCGCCACGCGAGATTTTGAATTATGCTACCCTTCAACTGAGGTTTGAAGAGTGGGATACCACCGAGAAAAGTTGTCAAGTCCTTCGGTGTTTTGAGGTAGTTTCGCGTGGACTAAGCGTTGTTATGCATTGTTGCTACATCTGTGCCATGTGAACGCATCTTTTCAAAGCAAGGGCAGATAATTTCAGTCAGACGAAACCGCATTCTCAGTAAGGAGATGTCAAAAATAACGTTTTTGAATTTCAATTTAAAGAAACTATAATTGAACCTCTTTTATCTGACTGACTGAAGATGAATCTGATTATCAGAATACCTATCTGGACATTGAAAAATTGTAGTTCAGTTTTGAGGTTACGTTACGTAAATTGTGAAATGTGTTTCCTTGTGTTGATCTTGTAGTAATATCTTTTGTTTGCATTAAATATGTCCTTGGAACAAATCTTAAATATTTTGTTTATATTGATTGGTTAGAAAAGTTCTTCATTTCTGGATGCACGTAGACATTTGAACCTTGATCTTTCTTGTTTTATTCAAACTTAATTGTGGGATTTTGAAAGTCGGAAAAAGTTCATGACTTTGACATTTGAACATTACTATTTTGAGCTTCCTTCGTTACAGTACTTAGTAAACGTTTATGATTTAACACGATTGTAAAATCGTAGTAGCAAAAAATTTATGTGCCGTTCCATTCAGTCTACTGAACAACGTATTAAAACCCCGTTGATATTTCATAGATGTTTCAAAAATGTTCAAATGTTTGTTAAGCTTATGGGACTTAACTACGGGGTCATCAGTCCCTAAACTTACAAACTACTTGTGAACTACTTACGAACTAGGACGGCACAAATATCAATGCCCGAGGGGGATTCGAACCCCCGACCGTAGTGGCCGTGCAGTCCGTGACTGGAGCGCCTCAGTCCCCTCGGCCACCGCGGCCGGCATAGATGTTTCGTCTTTGTTGTATCGTGCTACTGTGCCGTGCCCAGCAGTTTTCTCGGCTCGTGCGAATCAGCGGAGGTATCGGGGCGCAACACGTCTCGTGTTTAGAGTACCGAAACAGTGAGTCGACTCACTAGACTCGGATGATCCGTATGTTTCGAAACAGTGAAAAGATCCGAACTGCCCATCACTACTGGCGCGTGCGCCAGACTGCTTCTCTTCCGGCATGGCGAGCAAGAAATCAGTCCTCCTCCCTCCCCTTGTTCAACAGGGGCGGCCGCCAGAAGTCGAGACGCCGTGCCACAGTTCCCGAAGCCGCTCCCTCCGAGGTTTGGTTTCGAATCCCCTCTTGGGAATGAATGCTGAGTTTGTACTTCAGAAAAAAAGAAGGGGGGGGCGGCAGATTTGCCGCCCCCCAGAAAGTGCCGCCCCGTGCGGCCGCACGTTTCGCACGTGCCTTGCGCCGGCCCTGATACATACTGGTTGTGAACATTTTCAGACTTAAATCGTGAAACCAAATTTGGCAGAAGATGACGATCTATTTGGTCTGATTCATGCTTCTTTCTTGAAAATACATCAATTTCTGAGACTAAATTATCATTTTCCAAACCAAATGCGGAACTCACAGCAAAACATGCTTCTTTGATACGGTCGTTACAAATTGAGTTGTTCTTCATCGAAGCCGTCAGCAGTAGTTCCATGTTGCAGAGTAGAGCCAGCTGTTTTTTTTTTTTTTTTTTTTTTTTTTTCTTTTTTTTTTTTTCTTTTTTTTTTTTTTTTTTTCTTTTCAAATCGTGACCTAATGTTATCACTGAGTGTATCTAACAGAGGGTAGTACAATGTTTTTAAAAAGTAGGCTTCAGGTGAATCATATTCAGGATTAACATCTCCTCCTCCTATTTTTTGTGGAAGTTTTCTTTTGCGTTGAATTGTTGGCCCCTCAAAGCCATGTCTTTCACAAAAATCAATTGCTTTAGTAACAAACTTTTGGAACTCTTCATTTCTCAAAAAATTTATGGACTAACTACACTGTCAGCCACCTGGACTACTTCATGAATGGATACATCTTGATTCTGCATGTACTTTGAAAGAATGTTAGTTTTTTTCAAAAAGTACTTCATAGTATTCAATACAAAAATAAACTCAAACTTGGTAATACATGTGATCAATCCGTGAGCATCTCCATCAGTTTTGGTGTCAGTAGCTTCAATATTTTCCAGAGTGTGCGGTATATCTATTAAGTGTTGTTGAACTGCTCGCAAGCTTTCATATCTGCTGCTAAATCTTGTGTCACTTAGTGCTTTCAAGGACAAATCCTTATTTATTCCTTCTTTGACTGCACATGCTGCACTTTTTACTGTGGCAAATACTGTATGTCTTTCAGGCGAAGCCTCAATAAAACAGTATAGTTGTTGGACTGTCCTAAAAACGTTGCAAACAGAAGGAATGTTTTTAGATGCATCGGCAAGTGCAAGATTTAGAGAATGCATATAGCAATGTACAAACATAACATACGGGTTTTGTTGTTTCATCCTCACAGCGACACCCTTGTAAGAACCACTCATGTTTCCCGCTCCGTCATAGCACTAAGCAATTATATTTTTAATGTCAATGCCAAGTTCTCCGAAAATTGAAACAGGCAGCTTGTATAACGTTTCATCGTCAGTCAATTCAATTTTGTAAAAACCAAGAAAGCTTTCTTTGATTTCGAGATTTTCTGTTACATATCTTATAACAAGAGTCGATTGTTCTTGATGTGACACATCTGGAGTTTCATCAACAATCACGGAGAAATGTTTCGAATTTTTAACATCATCAAATATGTACTGCCTGGCCAAATTTGACATGATTTCAATCATTTCATTTTGAACATCGTGATGAACATAATTTAAAAACTTATCTCTGTCTAAAAATTTTTGTTTTAATAGTTTTCTGTTGATCTCAGCTTTAATAACTTGACATAATTACCCCTGTAATCAGAGTCCTCATTTTCTCTATGACCCCGAAGTGCTATTCCCTGCTTGGCCATGAAAAGTAGGGACTGGAATAAAATCTTCAGATAATCACGATTTTTTAAAATTCTTCTTGATGATGTGCTGATATTTTGCTTACCACACTTTCTTTACTTTTAAAACGTTCCTGCCAACGTTGAAGAGCACAGAGGTAAGAAGAAATTTTTTCGTGCTCTTTAAAGCGTTGGACTGCTTTTTTCCAGTATTTTAAACCCATTCGATATGAGTGTTTCATCATAACAACCTGTGGGACCGAACAAACGACATGAGAAGCAAAAAGCTTTATCAGCAGCAACACTATATTCTAAATAATTGTAATTTGTGTACCACATACTTCTAAACTTTCTATCCTTTGTTTCTGGGTACTTATCAATAATAGGTTGAAAAGGACCATTTATAAAAACCTGTGATGCTGCTTGTCTACCATGAACTGGATCTCTTGGTTCAAATTGAAGCTGAGGACTATTAGACTGAGTAGTCTTTCTTACAGGCAATGCACTCTCAGCACTTGAAGGTGTACGTGTAGGGATACCGATAACTATTTCAATTGTTGAATCTGTCACTGACGAAATTCTCTGTGGTTCATCTATTGCTGGTGTAGCCGACACTGACACTTCAGCCAAGTCACTATCTGGATTCGGAGTAACAGCAATATTTAGGGCTGGGTGGGACTGTAATCCTTCTTGGGATTTCTGCCTTTTGCTGAAGAAATCGAATAACGTTTTTCCTGAAGAACGCTTCATTGTTAACTAAAAGACACAAAAGTGTGTACACAAACACAACTGCATTCGATTTGATCAGAACTACGACAAACGCAGAGGACAACCTTTGTGCTGGAACAGTACTATCCGCAAACTGTAACCTGGCTTGCGGGCCACCTCTCGGAAACACTCGGCAGCAGTCGGTAGATTTCGTGGCGTAGCGAGTTGCAGATGTTCGTTGCCAACTGTGCAGGGTAGACTGCATTTGTCGTTTCCTTTGTTGCTTAGCCGTGCTGTTGCTGTGAGTGTTTAGTTGCTGCGTTTACAAGAAAAGGAAGCTTGATCCTGTAGAGGTTGTTGGTGTGGTCTTCAGTCCGAAGACTGGTTTGATGCAGCTCTCCATGCTACTGTATCCTGTGCAAGCGTTTTCATTTCAGAATAACTATTGCAACCTACATCCTTTTGGACCTGCGTACTGTACTGATCGCATGGTCTCCCTCTTACTTCCTTCCAGTAATAAATTAGTGATACTTTGATGTGTCAGAATGTGTCCTATCAATTGCTCCCTCCTTTCAATCAAGTTATGCCACAATGTTCTTTTATCCCCAATTCTATTCAGAAACTCTTATCTAAATTTCAGCATTCTTCTGTAACACCACATTTCAAAATCTTCTATTAGGTTCTTGTCTTCGCTATTTATCGTCCACGTTTCGCTTCCATACAAGGCTACACTCCACACAAATACCTTCAAAAAAGATTTTCTAACACTTAAATCTATATTTGATGTGAACAAATTTCTCTTCTTCAGAAATGCATTTCTTGCCATTCCGTGTCTGCATTTTCTATCCTCCCTGTTTCGGCCATCGTACCTGTAGAGGTATAGCTCATTAATGCACCGCACAGAAAATCCAGTCGGCATATGCCTTTCTTTTTCTTTTTCTTTTTTTTTTTTTTAGCGGGATAGTTCCAACTCTGGAATCATTTGATGACGATGAGGTTGTGGAATTTCAGTTAAGGGTTATGCAAATTGTTTCTGAAATTAAGAAATGTAAAATGTCATGGGATAAAATTAATACTGCCGCTCACCCTAGAACATAAAATGCATATGCGTCATGTTTAACCCTTTATCGCTAACAAGCACTTAACAAATGCAAAAGAAAAATAATCCCTCACCCGCTGCCGACACAAAGCGTTACGAACAAGCAGTGGAGCAATTTTCAGGGACATGTTCCACCACGCCATCACAAATCTCTGAAAATTCATGTATTGGGTCGTTCGATTTTTAACCTATGTTTTACTTTTTTTAATATGATTTGAAAAATGTACATTCTTTAGAATAACAAATCTTTTTAAAATTTTTAACTATTGGTTTTTCCGCTCATCGGATTGTAATTGCTAACATCTGTATAGGCTGGAAACATTCCCAGAAGGATGTGTTGCTGTGCTGAATGGAACTCTTCATTCATTCAACGTAGTCATCAAAAGTCTATAAACTCATCCGAAAATAATTAAAAACTTATCTCCCCTTAATTCCTCAAAAAGGACAGAGAATGCATCCACTTCGTCTATTCTCGTATTGAGAGGATGAACCCAATGCAACCTTCTTCTTCTTCTTCTTCCTTCTTCTTCCTCTCCTCTTCAAACGTCTGTACAAGACAAGCCACGCTAATAACTGATGGTGCTCCATTTGCAGTCTGGGAGGCAACTGCAGACGGAAGGCTGTCACGACACAGCACGGCACGGCATGCCGTGTAGCTGATGGGTGGCTGTGAAGAGGCGTGGATCTCGTGTCGGCCCGGCAAGAATGCCGGCTTGTCGGCTGCCGGGTTGATGTGAAGTAAGCCGACCACCCGCTCACCAGGAGCCAAGTTACAGTTTGCATATAGTACTTGCGCGCAGAGAGATATTTACGATGAGGCAGTGCACATGTCACTGGGTTTGGTTACGATCGTCAACTGTCGTCAGATGTCGTGTGCGAAGGCGGAGCCTCCTTCTCTACTACAATGTCGCGCCGAGCATGTGTACCACCAAATTCCCACTTAAAGCTATTTTACAATTGTGCAAATCAGTTTTAAAAGTATACAAGTTTACTACTCTAAAAAAGTGAATAATTTAATCATATTTTTCCCAGAAAGTGGGGGGGGGGGGGGGCAACTGCCCCCCCTGCCCCCCCCCCCCCTAATCGCCGCCACTGTATTGTAGTGTGGTGAACTCAAGCATGTTGTTGGCAAATGTTCACTTCATTTATTTATTTATTTCATGTTCCATACATTTACATGAGAACATATCTCTGGATGTAGAATGTGTCAAAAAATTGTTTTTTACAATGTTGTGTAGTACAAGTACTATGTTCTTATCATATAAATAACAGAAGTTGATCAGTTCATCACATAACATTAAATATATGTTACTAAACTTCAGAAGAAGTAAACAGATATACATACATTTCTAGATTAAATTACACTTGCATAAGCAAAGAATGTTGAGTTCACTGTAAGGGTCACAAATAGATATAAGCATTCATACAAGACACAGATATACATAATTTTGAGTTCAAATTACACTTACGTAATCAATGAATGTTCAATCCCCCATAGAGGCCACAAAAATAAATTTAAGTATACTTACAAGTTACAGAAATACATAAATTTGAGTTTAAAGTTCTCTTACATAACAAAGAGCGTTGAATTCATCATATGGGCAACAAGATAGATTTAAGCATACCGTACTTGCAAGATATTAGGCATTTTAGTTAAAAAAAATTCATCTATGCTGTAAAAAGATCCATCTAAGAGGAACTGCCTTAGCTTTTCTTTAAACTTTGGAGTGTTAACCAGAAGTTCTTTGATTAGTGGTGGGAGGGCATTAAAATTCTTGGTGCCACTGTACAGAACCCCCTTCTGCGCCATAGACTTCTTTTTCAAGTCATAATGAATATAAAGTTTCCTACGGGTGTTACCAGTGATCTAGAGAGTAAACACTCGTCAGTGATCTAGCTCGTTGTCCGGTTCCGTGAGCGCGGGAAAAAATAACGATGGACGCGTGTCCGGTGGTACCACACGTCTGTCAGCGGCACAAAGAGTGCTGTATTGCTAACAAAAATAGTGGGCGGACTCACCTAAAGAAGATCCCAAATTTTGGGGTACCGGTCAGACTGCTGCACGTGTAGATTAGCCTTCTTGCTTTGGTTGTCCTCGGCGTGCCTGTGGGATCTGATTCATACTTTGATGTAATCCTCGGGGTTCCAGAGGTGTGTCGGAGGCCCCACAATTGAAATAAACATTAAGGATGAGAGATGGCAAACAGAAAGCGAATTTCGTAGTGTTGTCATAACTAAGTTAATTGTGCTGAAGCCTCTTTCACAGTCCGATGTGCTCACAGGAAGTGTATCAACACAAACAAAAACGTGTTTCAGATTTTCAGGAATGTTCTCTCCACAGCTGTCTATATAATTTCTGAAAACTTCTCTTACATTTGGAAAAGGAAGAAGAAAACGGCCACACAATTTTCTTCTCCTTCCAGCCATGGGCTCACAATGTCATAGGGCCATGTTTTACTGTCCAATATATCAATCTATTTCATGAAGAATTTTAATTCTTCACAGTCATCTGGAAATAACCGTTGCCTCGAATTGTCGATAAGACTCTGACAGAACTGTTTTCTATTAATTTGGGTGGAAATTCTGCTTGATTCTCTTCTGGGAGCCAGTGAAACGTCTTTGAAGCATCCTTCAGAATTAGCTTTCTCTGCTTCCTTCATGCAAACACCTGGTATTTCTTTCAGTTGTTCAATGCCTCTTACTGACCACGCAATTGCCCTATATGATGAGGGAATATTAACACTGTCCCTTTGGAGGTACTGTGAGAGGATACTGATCTCTTCCAGAAAATCAGAAAGCGACGCAATGTTGCTCACGAACTCAGGGCTTGATAGTGTTTTCTGCAATCCCTTGAACTCATCGCTTGAAATTGATGTTCTAGTCACGTCATTCGAACATCTATTGAAATGAGCATTCAGAGCCTGGTAGGACTTCCATACTGCTTGCACTGTTCTAAGTCTTGAGGCCACACAACGCACAAAGAACACTTTAGATATCTTCTTAAGTTCTGCGCCTAACTCTTGTGCAACAGCTGACAGTTCACGCTGATTCCTTGGAGACTGATGATATAATGCGTACAACTTGTTAAAAATAACGCACACCAGGAACCTCTTAGATTGTATCTGCAACCCTTAATTCAATGCCATTTGAATAGTTTATTGTACCTGTTCTTAAGTCGTTCTAAAACACCAGAATTTCTACTCAGCATTACACTGGCACCATCACTGCATACTTCAATCAAATTATCATTCAAATAACTTGAAGAAAAACCATGGTTCGAGAGACATTTTAGAAGTACTGCTTCTATTGTTTCTGCGCCTGTTCTTTTAAGTTCAATAATATCCAAGAAGAAGGTATTTATACAACCATCACTGATTTTTGACTTTAAATACACTATTAAAACTGATTGTGAAGCAACAGATGTAGACTCATCAATGAATACAGAAACCTTGGAATTCTTCGCTATTATGGATGAACAAAGCTTCTTCCGCATAGCGTCCGCAATGCAGTCTATGATGTTGGCACAACTGAGTTTACTATGCAGTGTGTTGCCCATGTGAAGGCCATTCTGAATTTGCAAATCTACAAGCTTGTGAAAATCTAAATACGGCTTGTTATATTTTGCTACAAAATATGCCGTTCTAAACACTTTCCTTGTACTTTCAAAAATGTCTTTCTGCTGTTCAACTGCCATGTTTTCTAGAACTTCATCTTGTCTTTCATTTCGTTGTCTGCAGGTAGTTAAATGGGCTTCGGAATTCTTATGTTTATGAATTTTTTTCTCATTGATGTTAACTGAGCTTGTTTACTACCACAAATGGGACCCACTGAAATGCTACTCCGTTCTTTAGAAATGTACACTCCCTGTGATTTACTCACTCCAATATTCTGCACATCTTTACACACTGAGCAACTCAACTTGCCTTCCTTACACACTAACCACTCATATTTCGCCTTGAATTCTCTCCATGTGCTGTCGTTCCAACGAACAGGATAATTAGGTATGTTTTGGAAATCCAAATAACAAGGAATTACATCGAAATATTGTCTTTTATCTGCTACAGTAGCTGTTGTGTTGCTACTGTTTGTATATGAAGTGTATGGTCAATCATCAGCTTCACGTTTTTTCGAACCACACGGGCCGTCTTCTGTAGTTGTAACACTGGGACTAGATCTACTGAAATATTCTATTATACTGCGTTTCATAGTAAAAAATTACACTTTTCAATAACTAACACAGTTTATACACTTTTCACTTAATACGCCAGTCTTTAAAACGGAAAAGTAATACGCAGAACGGAAGGAATCAACAGAACTGTTCACTACAACGGCTATAACTTCACTGAAAAGAAACCTGAACGACCATACCCGTACCGGCCATATAGCGGCTAACGATTACTGCTGTTAACAATCGGACTGTAAGCGCGAACTAAAAGCACGACAATGTGCTGACCAGACGACCCGCCTGTGCCGGGTACAATCCCGATTTTTACGTCGAGCTTTCGGACCCGACGTGCCTCAAGATCTTTGTTCTTTTTTATTACGTTGTTTGTCTGGGCCATTTATCATTGCTCAGTTGACTTCACAGAATCACAGCTAACATGTTCTATGAGTCATAACTCAGAATAGACGCTCAATTGAATTTACTGAGACGACGAAAGGGGATTACTATAATAAGAAAATGTTCTCCACGTAAAATATAAGGGGACGGGGTACACCTCGGGAAAAAAGTGGGGGGACGGCGTCCACCCGCGTTCCCTCTCCAATACAGCCCTGTGTGCCGATAATAAACAGCGAACGGACGGCGCAGAAATGAGACTTGGGGTCTGTCTCACGTCAGTACGCACTTGACTGTTTTGACATTTGAGCGGAAATTGATATCACGTGACCAGTCAACTTGTTTCAAGATGTCTTCCATATTCCATTCTGCTCATATCTGCCACACTCAAGGACGTAGCCAAAGGGGGGGGGGGTATTAGGGGTCCGGACCCCCTCCCCCCCCAATTACCTACACGATAAAATACACTCAAAGTTATGCTAAGGACAACACACACACACACACACCCATGTTCGACGGTGGACTCGAACCTCCGAAGGGACTAAATGAAATAAAACACGACCTAGCTACCGTGTAGTGAAACGCCGAAAAAGGGATACGCACGCACTATCGACAGTCAACAGAGCCATCTATAGATATTAATTATCGATAACAGCATCGGTTTTTGTCCAGTCCTCCTTTAGCCGTCGTCCATTGTCGACCTTGCTCCATTACTGCTATGTTAAGCACTACAGCGTAATGCTGCCCCTGCCGTTTATTTCTTCTGTGCTCAGGACCGGCGCAAGGCACGTGCGAAACGTGCGGCCGCACGGGGCGGCACTTTCCGTGGGGCGGCAAAACTGCCGCCCCCTTTTTTTCTGTAGTACAACCTCAACATTCATTCCCAAGAGGGGATTTCAAACCAAACCTCGGAGGGACCGCTTTGGGAACTGTGCCATGGCGTCTCTACTACCTGCCGGCCGCCCCTGTTGAACAAGCTAAGGGAGGAGGGCTAATATCTTCCTTGCCACTGTGGCAGCGCCGTCGTGTTTACGCCGGAAGGGTAGCAAGCAGTCTGGCGCACACGCCAGTATTCTTATGAGTGGAGCGCTGCCAGCGTGTTACGCGCCGTGCGTTTACTCACAACTAATTTTGCAGAAGACGAAAACTAATTTGGAAATTCGAATGCAATGTTCGATACTGCGGTTACATGTTAAGTCTGAAGCAATTTTGCTAAGCCCTTCAATGGCAGTTGAGTGTTTTATTCTTTCCGCTCTATGAAAAAAAATTGTTGAACATTACTACAGTCAAACATGTTCAACATCTACAATGGCTAGAAGTATTCCGAATGGGTAAATACGCTGTGAGTAATTAGATGAAGACATTGATAGTAAGCCTGGCATAAGTTGGGTTTCGACGTATTTTTGAAAATGTTTGCTATCCGTTTCTGAGTGATAGTCAGACGTATTTTTTGTTGAGCCCTGAAACACCTGTCTCTGCCTGCATGAACACAAACTCTGACCAGCACTTTTGTATGACAATACTACTACTATCAATACTACTATCGCTTTGCAAACATTTATTTACTGTATAAGGCGTGTGAATCCATGTTTCGTCTAAGTAAACTACTGGTCGCTTTGATTCTGATGAAAACCTGAGAGCCGGCCGCGGTGGCCGAGCACCGGGCGCCGTGGCTCAGCGCGCCCGGTCAGAGGGCTCAACGCCCTTTGTAATTAAAAAGCTCAGCCAAATATACAACGAACAAACAAGAACGAACTGAAACAACGACTGCAAAACTTAGATCCAACCGAAGAAAAAAAATAAAAATAAAAATAAAAAAAATAACGGGAATGCTGCGCGCCAGTCACGGTCTGCACGGCCACTACGGTCGGGGGTTTGAATCGCCCCTCGGGCATGGATATTTGTATTTGAACATTTTTGAAAACCTGAGAAAGTATGGTCTTTTAGCAACAATGCCTTCTCGTCCAAGCGAAACAAAACGTTAATTTTGACACCTTTTGAAACGAAAATCCATAGACAGAACATTGCTTCTAAGGCTTACCTTGATAGCTTTGAAGCTCATTTCTGTTTGACAAAAGTTGTGCAGTTTTCGCAAAGTTCGTATTTCTTTCTATTGTTGGTAATGCTATAAAAATTACTGCCTTATAACACATTTAGCCATATCATCGGCCACATACTTTAGCCTCGCTGTACCTCGTCACGTGACCTAGTTCCTGGCACTGCCGAGGCACAAAAAAAAAAAAAAAAAAAAAAAAAAAAAAAAACTACAGAAATCGTTTCGATAGTTGGCCGAGAGAGACAAGATTGGTCAGAAGCACTTTCGTTGCCTTTCACAAGAACAGAGGAATTGGTGCATCCGAATTTCTTGCAACTTGGGATATAATAGGTAAGTGCTTTTCATATAACCTACAATTAGTATTGCGCATGCACGTTACTCATAAGTTAGAATTTTTCTCATTCAAGAATGCAAAATAGAAAAATTTATTTTTCTTATGATCTGTTACTTAAAAAATTGGCAACTCGGCAAATAAGCACGCGTCACCCAAATAGCTAGGATGAAAATAAAGCGGAGAAAAGTGACGTGATACGGCGATGACTAATTTGTTACCCCTTATTCCATAATCTGACACGACAGAACTAACACATGCAAATTACGACAGATGGCGAGTGTCAGTTCTTTGAAAAGAATAACCGCAGTGCAGTAAGTTAATATATTTCGACTAGCATCAGTACCCGTCGATTTCCGAGTATGTATTAATTGCATTACTATGTTACTCTATCTCCTTATTCTTCCTCTCTCCATTGTCTTTCGCCCCACTCTTTGGTCTTTTCAACTGCTTTTATTTTCCATAAATATATGTTTGTAGAACTTATGGGACTTAACTACGGGGTCATCAGTCCCTAAACTTACAAACTACTTATTATCTAGCTAATACTAAGGACGGCAAAAATATCCATGCCCGAGGGGGGATTCGAACCCCCGACCGTAGTGGCGGTGCAGACCGTGACTGGAGCGCCTCAGTCCCCTCGGCCACCGCGGCCGGCGGGCTATTTTCCATCTCTTCATAGATTTCTGGTACAGAGTGGCTATTCTCAATGCTTTGAGTTATGTTTACATCTACACCGTCGTGCTGAACGTAACTGTCAACATGTCGGTTTAGATGTAAACACATGTTAAAAGCTTTGAAACTGGCCACTCAGTGGCCGAAACCTAGGTAGATCTGAAAAGTAAAAACAAAAATTGCGATTCATTTCTGACTTTTCCTACAGCTTTGTAGATTTGTTTAAGTAAAATTTCACAAAAGCTCTGAAAAAAAAACTGTCTGGGGAGGGGGGGCGGCGGCAATTTAGCAGCTCGCACGGGGCGGCACTTAGGCTTGCGCCGGCCCTGTCTGTGCTGTTAAGCTAAGTTTCCAATTATGTCCATAACAAGAAAAAAGAGAAAAGCCGACTTTCATTTGTCCATTAGCGTTATGGTAAGTTAAAATACGTACTGCTATACTAGCTTATTTATCTATTTATAGCAGTGGAATCGTCATTTGGAGTGGCAATATTTCAGTATATCATAAGGCACCTCACTCAGTACGTGTAATACTTTTTAAAGTTAGGTTTGAGAGTGATATTTTATCTAGAGGATGGATACGTTGCAATGCCAACAAGAGCAAAAGAACCAATAATCTTGGAAATAAAATCATAGACTTACGCTTCCTAAATCAATATGCAAGTTATTTATACTGATGCAAAAATTAATGCAGATTTTGCGAAACACCTAGCTACAATCGTGGCAGACAGGTAGCGAACTTGGTGACGTGCAAGCGTGTCGTTGCCAGTGTTCAAATACAAAGAAACACTTCTCATTCTGATGATCTCACTTCGTTTGGAGTAACAACTGAACGTTCCGCTGGCGTATATTGAAACAATTTTTAAGAAATAGTTACCTCAATTTTGTATATAAAATATTGCAGTATTTATAAGAAGGTCTTACAAACGCAAACTATGTGCATAAATATAAAAAATATGTTAGCCTAAGTTTGTTTTTAGAATAAATGGAAAACATGAGCCTTTGTAAATTTCTCTTTAACCATTCGGACCCCCTCTTTGACAATGTCCTGGCTACGTCACTGCCACACTACGCGCTCCGTTTAACTTCGTTGCTGCTTCTTTATTTCGTTATTGGTGTTTTCTATTAATTCGTTGTTGCTGTCTGTCAGTGAACATGAGTCATTCGCACAAAACGTTACAAAAGTGAGAGGAATGCAGTTCCGAGTTCAATATGCAGAAGAACCTCTACACTCACACGAGGAAAGTTCATTTAACTGAGAACATTCGTGTGTCGAAAAAAAGGAAAATGTAGTTAATAAAATGCATCTTTAACCATCAGCTGTTTTATTAAATCCTTAAAATCGGGGACTGATAACCTAGCTGTTTAGTCCCCTTAAAACAACCAACAACATTAAAATCGACTAGTCTCTGTGCAGGACCATCATCATAGATAAATAGGTATTAAAACAGGTTAGTCAACAGCATTAAAGACTTTCTAGCCTGCAAAATAAAATAAAATGTATAATTTTGAAGGTTAGACCTACAGAAACACTGTATAGCAGATGCCGCGGTATACAGCAGCAATCTCCGAATCTCTGCTGTACCTGATTTCATTCGATCGAGTTAAAAAAAAAACTATGGTTTGAACCCACGAAACCACCCCTGTGACTACACCCCACGTAAGATTATGGTTTCTGCCCCAATCAAAACAAAAAGCTTAGTTGATACTGGCACTTAAAAAAAATTCCATGTAGTAATTAAAATCTTAGAAAAAATACTGGGATAAGCCTCGCCGTCCAGAATTTCTGTTTTAATGAAAAAGTTTTCAAACAGAAGACACGAGTTATCAGCCAAATATCTCAGTTACATTATAATGTTCAAATGTTTGTAGAACTTATGGGACTTAACTACGGGGTCATCAGTCCCTAAGCTTACAAACTACTTATGAACTACCTAAGACTAAGGACGGCACAAATATCCATGCCCGAGGGGGGATTCGAACCCCCGACCGTAGTGGCCGTGCAGACCGTGACTGGAGCGCCTCAGTCCCCTCGGCCACCGCGGCCGGCAGTTACATTATATATAGTATGTAGGTGTGAGGGGCAGGAGCATTGAATTTATTCTACAGGGCGGCAAAATTCGTCAAGGCAACTGAGGTTGTATACGAATCTATTTATGATAGATAAGAAATGAGAAAGCTTGGAATCGTGATTATATAACTGACAAAATTTCATAAAGTCCATTTACCACAAGACTCAAATGCGTATTGGCACAAAATTATGTCCTCCTTCCTTAAACTGAGATAAATATACCTATATATTTTGAGTATTAACTGTGCTATGGTTGGCAATAGGAAAGCATATTAGAGTAACATTAGTCTAACTGATCGCTGTACAAATGTTACAAACTTCAGCGCAAATTAAATTTCTATTGCCAAAGGTGAATTGTGGGTTGTGGCCAATTTGGGAGAACGCTTTGTCCTACTGAGGGTTTTAAAGTTCTGTATATACACTGTTGTCCGCAATTAACCTATTAAAAAGCGACTATAAAACAGGGAATATTTAGTATTAGAAATTAGTAAAATTAAAATAGAAAACCGTACTGACCATATTGACGCTTCTTTCTCCGCCTGTATGTTATAAAACTAAAAAGTTGCAGTAAACAATCAATGGACAATGTGCGGCTTTGTGTATCGCGCTAACGACTCGGAATAAGTGACTGGAGAGCGGAGTTTGGTCAGTCAAATGCGCCGAGAAGATATTCTGTACATCTACATCTATACGGTGAACATTCAATCTCCCCTCACAGGTGATGACAACCCCTGTGAATGTTTTGCTGCTTGCCATGGAGATATACCACAGACGCCAAATGAAGTAATCAACAGAAAACACGCGTAAAGACTATGTGATGTGCGACATGGTAGTTAAACTTCTAGACGAGCATGTAAATAGCGCAGACATGTGGCTAGAAATAACTGAAACACTCGATATTGCAGACCGTGAATCTACAGACGGCGAAGAAACGGAAGAAAGTTGCACACATGAATACTCTTCGAGTGATAGTGCCACGTACCATCATCAATTATCTCCGAAAGCAACACCAGCTTTTACATTATCAGACAAAGAAAAAGCGGTGAAGTATTGGTTGAACGAAAGTGGTAAGAGCCGGTCGCGGTGGCCGAGGGGACTGAGGCGCTCCAGTCACGGTCTTCACGGCCACTACGGTCCGGGGTTCGAATCCCCCCTCGACCATGGATATTTGTGCCGTCCTTAGTATTAGCTAGTTCATAAGTAGTTTGTAAGTTTAGGGACTGATGATTCCGTAGTTAAGTCCCATAAGCTATACAAACATTTGAACATTTTTGAAAGTGGTAAGAAACGCCTACGTGTCAGTACTGTTCAAAATAGGTATCGCTTTGTCCGTTCTAAGCGTGAATTGTATAGATGGAAAAAGGAAGTCGCTGGACGACGTAAGACTCGACTGGAAATTGCGACGGAGATAAATGCGCGACTTTTTGAGTAATTTAACGATACCAGACGACAGTCATTGAGTGTCAGCGATACAACTTTGCGTGATTGGGCGTTAGAGATTGCCAACGCGATAGGCGCTAAAGAATTTACAGCTTCTCAAAGTTGGATTAGTCGCTTCAAAAGATCACATACCATTTTGGCACGAAAAATAACAAAATTTGTATCGAGAACAGGTCGGAAAATGAAGTGACTCAAATGAAAATGATAGAAGCTTTCCTTATGACTGCAAAAAATAAGATCGCCAGTTTTAGTGAATCTTACGTTTACACTGCAGATCAGTCAGGTTTTCAAAAAGAAATGCGTGCGAAAAGAACACTGTGATTCAAAGTGGAAAAACATATTGAGGCAATTGCGCAGTCCACGACTGCACTCACCATTCGTACACTATAATGCCCATAATTAGCCTGGATGGTTCATTGCTGCCTAAACTATATGTGTGTCTTCAAGAACCACCTGGACGTTTTGGACCACATCTCAAACAATGTTCTACGCAGACAATATTGTGGTAGACGCATCGAAGTCTGGAAAATGGGAAATGATAACGTTATACTTTTCATGCGTCATGCTTTTCTTCCGTTCTGCGAGAACAAATCTCTTCTCCTTCTAGATTTGTGGTCAGGTCATAAAAGTCCTGATTCACTAACAGCTGTATTTCGAGCTCACCCAGATGACGAAGTAGAGATACTTCAGATTCCACCCGGCACGACGAACATAATTCAACCGTAAGACAGAGATTTTTTCCGCCAGTGGAAGGCATTTTACGGAAAACTACCAGAGAAAATTATTGTGTACAAATCACTGCAGTTTCCTATCACCGTGACAATATTCTCAATTTGCAATCAGTCGTACATTATCAGTTTTCCTCCCCACGGTTTCAAAAGGTGATTAAATATGAGTGGCACGCCTCGAAATATACTGATATTAGGCCTGATTCCTTCCTAACACCGGCCGAGTTTTGTCTACGGATGTCTAACATCGTACGCGATTCGCAAGGACTGTCATATGTCGTCTTTGCTTATATGTACTTGGTGCACAAAAAAACCAGTGTTTTGAACATTGTATCAATTTTTCGCATTTTTGCGGTAATTACAAGAAATAATAGTTTGACGTGTTCTAAACCGTATATGCATTTGTGTCTATTTCACAGCTATTTGGAAAGAATCTTGTAGATAACATATCAGCTACATTTATCAACGAATGTTTTGTTATCGTATTTATTAATTATCGTACGATCGCTTTCTCTGGGCAAATCAGCTCTCTCACTGCTGTGGCAGGAGAGCGGCGCGTAGCTACCGCCACCTTGTGCCTAGATGGCGTGGTATAACGTAGCGAGAGAGGTCAGGGTTGTACAACAGGCCGTTATAAGCGCGGAAACCGTGCGACAATAATGTCATACTTCATAAAAGTTTTTACAGACTTCCATATCATGTCAGCAGCTAACAGTCTGCATACAGACTTCCTTCAATGTTAACGCACAGTGGTAAAAATAGCAACACAGGTTTCGACGTGACAAGTCTGACCATATCCCTGTCAGTAATATGGGAAATCCCCCTTGGGGGTGATCTTTCACAAGTAGGAATACCCGCCGTTGTTAATGTGGTTCCAACATACAGACGTTTCGTATTTTAATTCGAACAGTCAGATATACACTGTATTCTTAGGAGAGGATTAAAACTGCAATAATCGTGTCATGCTGATATGAAGAAACTGAAACGATTCCGAACAAAGCGATCTGGATGAATCTGCTACCCCCCCTAGGAAGGCCGCACGCCTTGCACGCCCGCACCCAGCGGCCCGGTTCATTATTAAGATGCAGTTCATTAAAATGCCATACAATAAAATGTTAACCCACTATGTTCCATTAGAGTTACTTCCTATCCTATAATTCTGTGACATCTAATGACATGAATCTGTACTGCACAAAGAAATACTTCCATTTGTCTACATAGTTTTGGTATAGTAATTGAATGAATAAAAGATGACAAATAAAGTAATGGGATTTCTGTCATGTTTTTACTGCAGTGAACGAGAACAAAATACGAAAAATTGGATGAATATGTCATGCTACCAGTATGGAATTTCTGTGTAAAAACGTTGAAGTAGTCTGATACACACACACACACACACACACATCTGATCGGCGATTGTGTGTTCAGAAGATAAATTGGTGTTCTTCATCAAGTTCACTCACTACATGTGCGAATTTACCCATGTTAGGCACAACTGAGAACAGTTAATCGAGTACTTGTTACTTATTTAAGGATATTGCCTATTTTGGCCAAATGTGATAGTGCACAGCTTACATCTGAAATCTAGAATCTATCGCTAGTCCAGGTTATGTTGAACAGTGACAGCTATTTTGAGTTGGCGAAGCCAGCCAGTGTGAATACGAAATAAGTCGTAGTGGTAAACTGATCTGCAGTGTAGCGAAACATCAACGTTTTCGCCAAAGTTTGAAATATTTAGCACATTTCATTATAAGAAAAATCGCACTGACGTGTTTTATGGCCCACTTTATATTTGTAGTTTTATAATTTTTGCAAACATTTCGGATAAAAATAATAATGTAAATAATAAAAAAATATAGTGATACAATTACGACTCTACTATTGTGATAACATCTATGCACCCAACACGTAATATTCTTTCTGACCGTATTTTAAAAAACAGCCAAATTTATATGATATTTGAGTTTAGCTTTGACAAACATACTCTTTTTTTTAACTTTTACCTCTTTAAACAATCATTTTAATATCTCGCCCACATTTTCATTATATTTTTCCGTTAAAATTTTATCACTTGTCTTGCCTTTGTAGTTTGTTCATAGGGTTTTTTTTTTTTTTTTTTTTTTTTTTTTTTTTTTTTTTGTTATGAAAGACAGACATCGTCAAATCGCCATTATTTTTTCAAATATCTCTGCAACGAGGCGATATATATATACATATATAAGAACATAAGAGAGCGAAGTTTGAGAGAATTTTCTCCTCTACAAACTCATGTATTCAGTTTCCATGTCAGATGAACGGTTAACGCGTTATTTTCATTTAAATTTATAACTGTCAAAAGGCCCACTTTTAATGTTACTACCGTAACCTAAAGTGGGCCAATAAACCTCCAGATAATCACAGGGAGAAAGAAAACAATAAACACGTTTCCGTTACCCTATTAACTTTCATACGTTTAAATAACTGTCATTTCTGGTACATGTCTAATATAGTACACTTCTGTGAAGAAATACAGACCTTGGTCCCTTGGTCCTTGGTCAGAACAGCGAAGTGCGTACTGTGAGGCAGACCCATGATACTTGTTTACGCGTTTGTTCAAATGATTGTAATTCTATGGGACCAAACTACGTTGGTCATCAGTCCTTAGACTTACGAACTACTTAAACTAAGGTAAACCAACCTAAGGACATCACACACATCCATGCCCGAGGGAGGATTCGAGCCTCTGACGCGGGAGGCCGCGCGATCCGTGACACGGCGCTCCAGACCGCTCGGCTACTCGCGCGCAGCGTACGCGTTTGTGGGTTCAAATGTTTGTAAACCTACTGGACCAAACTGCTATGATGATCAGTCCCTGGACTTACAAACTACAGTACTTAAACTAAGTTACGATAAGGACAAAACACACACACACACACACACACACACACACACACACACACACACAAGGGTGTTTCACTAAGTGTTTGCCTCTGTAACTTATAAAATAATAGGTGACGGGAAATTTTAATGCGGTAAGTCAACACAAGAAATGGTACCCTTTCTGCGGAGTTATGAACATAGTTTATTGTATCATTTTCCAAAGAGTTATAGCACAAAGATATAATTTTGTAAATCGAACAATAGTTTTTTTTTTCCATCGTCCACTGAATTCGTTGAAACTAGCCGCGTCCAAATCAATTTAAACCACATTCCTATCACTGTTAGTTTGGGAGCTACAACCCTTCAAAGTTTCAGGGGCAGATACCACACGCTGTACATAATACATGGCTGTGTGGTGGGGTTGGGGCGCCATGGTCCTTATTCATGGCCCGCAAGGTCGCCTAATTTAACACCAGTAGATTTCTTTTTGTGGGGATATCTAAAGGATCGTGTTTATGTCACTGAGCCCACATCCCCAGATGATCTAAATCGGCGCATCGAGGACGCATGTCGCTCCGTCACACCGGCGATGTTACATCTCGTCCGCAGATCCTTTCGACAGCGCATTGCATTATGCATTGAGGAACATGGACACGCATTTGAACATCTCATGTAAATCAACTTCCCACCGCCATAACATCCATCACCCACCACACAGCGATGTATTATGTACAGCGTGTGGTATCTGCCCCTGAAACTTTGAAGGGTTGTAGCTCCCAAACTAACACTGATAGGAATGTAGTTTAAATTGATTTGGACGCAGCTGGTTTCAACGAATCCAATGCACGACAAAAAACTATTGTTCCATTTTTAAAAAAAAAATATACCTTTGTGCTGTATCTCTTTGGAAAATGATACAATAAACTATGTTCATAGCTCCGCTGAAGGTGTAACATTTCTTGTGTTGATCTACCGCATTAAGATTTCCCGTCACCTATTATTTTATAAGTTACAGAGGCAAACACACTTAGTGAAACACCCTGTATATATATCCCCGAGGGAGGTCTCGAACCTCCGGTGGGAGCGGCCGCCCAGCCCCTGATTTGATGCCAGTTCGCGCTGCGCGTTTGTGGGGAGCTCTTGTTTAGCTCGACCCACGTGGCCGCAGGAAATAGTCAAATCCGAGCAGACCAGGTGACAGTCCGGTGCTACAGCTCGCGCTTTTTGTCCTGCGCGGGCGCGCGTTTTCGCACCGTTGCCAGAATCGTGCGTAACGGGAATTTGCGGGCGCGCTGGAGAATTCCAGGAAACGCTAGCTTTGTGGTGGCTCACGGCTGGGTGAAACGTTTCTGCCGTTCGCGCATTACACGGCGCGGCTGCCACCGCTGTGTTGTATCAAGAACATTGACATACTGCTAGTAGTGTGACTAATATATATTGAGGATGCCGTAATTGTGCCGCCAACCGTGCAACATATTCTGTGCAAGTTAAGAATTAATTTATTTTTTTGTTATCTTCAAATACAAGTGTATTGTGCAGTGGCGGCTGGTGATTCAGGTGACTGAGGGTTCACTACTTTCAGTGCCGTTTCTTGATCGTTCAACCACCCCTTCCCCCTCCCCGCTCGGCGCGTTGATGTTTCTGTACCGCCCCCCCCCCCCTTCCCTCGCTCGGCGTCCAAAGAGATAATTTGCAGCACCTCTGCGAGTGGCGCCGGGGTAAAGCGCCCCTGTTTGCAGCTTCCCCCCCCCCCTTTAGATATATTTTCGTTAAAAGATCTGCAAAATGTCTTACCTCGGTTTGTTTGCACTTGCTTCAACTCGGTCGGCCTACTGAGCTTCTTTATTTCACACTTTTCTTTGAAGCTTAGCCGGCCGCGGTGGCCGAGCGCTCTGCGGCGCGCCAGCCACAGTCTGCATGGCCACTACGGTCGGGGGTCCGAATCCCCACTCGGGCATGGATATTTGTGACGTTCTCAGTATTAGCTAGTTCATAAGTAGTTTGTAAGTTTAGGGACTGATGACCCCATAGTTAAGTCCCATAAGCTCTACAAACATTTGAGCATTTTTTCGAAGCTTAAGGCTGAGAAATTTGTTTCTGAAAGATACTGAACGTTGTTCAGTTTTCTTTGATAATAAACACCAAGAACATGTGAAAATGCATATGAACACCAAGACATAGTAAGTAACCGATTACACTGCTTAGCGACTGTAACAAAATGAATCTGTTACAATGAAGAGATAAGCTACCTTCGAATCACGTGACACTGTAAGCAGCACCCCGTCTTAACCTTACACATGTGGAAAGGCTGCTCTGCCACACATTTATTCAAATAGTTAAATATTTGTTACAACGAAGAGTGTATACGTCATTTACAGTCAAAATCATGACACATTTGCAAAAACGTCCAAAGATATGTGGCAAATAACATCACAATAGTCATTTTTGTTTCTGTTTAAAAAACATGGCTATTCTTACCAAGTGAAGAGTTGAGATTTTGTTTTATTTGATTTTATTTTCGTGATAGAATTTTCTGAAGGTTTATTCAGTTGATGTGTCTTTAATTTATAGTTATAAGATATCTTACCAAATATGACGTGTTTTTGATGAATCTTCAATGCGCCAAAAACAAATATGAAGGTCATGGAGAATTTGTGCATGCGCAAGGCGAGGAGCGCAGTAGCTCCGTCGTCTTGCTTTTGGACCATTCGTGCGTAACCGCCAGAGCTCTGGTAGCCAGGAGTTGGTGTCCCTACTAGCTTCAAAGCCAAGGTTAAAAGCGGCGTTTCCCCTCGCTCCTCCCTGCCGCGTGAGCGCCCATATACTGCCTCCAGGGGGTTCAGAAGAGAATCTGAACCTCAGCCGCGCGTGTGCCTTGCAACACCGCGCTCACTGCCGTCTAAATTAGTCGGCCGCGCTACGACTCGTATACGTTCTGACTCCGCGATGTACAACTTTTCTCATGCGATAAAAATACTTTGAATGTGCACAGAAAATGATCTGATAGAACAACGAAACGAAGAATATTCGTTTAAAAGCACTTTTTACTTTATTTATTTATTTACTTTTTTTCACTGGACCAGTGAACACACAGGACGCGCCGCCACTGGTATTGTGAATGAGTTTATGTATTATCATAATATTTGTCCAGTATTCCATCAACATTTTTTGTGTATTGTGCGCGCGTCTTCTAATCCTTTCTGTCCTGAATCCAGGCAAACCTTTCCAACGGGACAGCACATTGGTGCTGAGACTTTTAAGTTTTGTGCAGTAATTTGTCAACATATTGGCGACAAGCCTGTAGAGTGGGAGCAAGAGAGCCGACTGTGGTGCTGAAACGATCTGTGTTAATCATTGTTTCTCTATCGGAAATATTTTTTGTAAAGACTTTGTGTCTGTCCCAAGCACTAGACGTGTCACTAATACAAACGGTTCAATTTCAGGGTCAGAGAACAGACCAATTTCTGTAAGTGTTAATGGGCCTGAATCAACAAAACACACTACCACAACAAAAATGTTTGTAAATCTATCAGACCAAACTGCGTGGTCATCAGTCCGTAGCTTACAAACTACTTAAACCTAGGTAAACTAACCTAAGGACAACACACACACACCCATGCCCCAGGGAGGACTCGAACCCCCGACGGCGAGCAGCCGCGTGCTCCGCAGCGAGGCGTCTTACAAGGAAAGTACTTGGGCTCGAACAAGTATAAATACACGAAAATCGTGTGAGAGATAATGTAAAGGTCCCTTATGGCACTAGTGATACTCCCGCATCTGCAGAACTCTGCAGTCGCCCATTAGAGGCCTCTGCATGTTCCATGCCGCATTTCACACTGACTTGCCAGTAAACCAGTAGTGACGGTGCAGTGTGCCTCTGAAGTTACGTTTTATGACGTTATTTTCATAGTGAAGCGTCGGATGGGTCGGCGATTGGTAATCAATTCTGCTTATATAGTTTGACTGGTTTAGATGAAGTTACGAAGACACCTTCTTCGTGAAGATGGTATTGGTGTAGAAGATGAATCATTCGCATGTTACCTGGTATCTATTATAGTGTTTCTAATTTATGCTCATATTTCTGCACTATAAAAGATAGCAGAAATATGCGAATGATTCATCTTCATCACCAATACCATTTTCACGAAGAAGGGCTCTTCGGAATTTCATCTCAACCAACCGCAATACATTAGCAGGACTGATTACCGTCTGACGCTTCACTACACAAATAACGTCACAAAGCGCAACTTCAGAGGCTCACCGCACTGTCCCTACTGGTCTAGACTGGCGTACCGGCAGGTCAAAGTGCAATGCGGCGTGGCACACGCAGAGGCCTCTAATGGGTGACTGCAAAGTTTTGCAGATGCGGGAGTATCGCTACGACAATAAGGGACCTCTACATTATCTCTCACAAGATTTTGGTATATTTGTGTTTGTTCGAGCCTGAGTACTTTCCTTGTTAGACCGCTCGGCCACTCCACCGCGGCACTATCATAACAACAAGAAGTCTCAGTACAAGAGGTGCCAGAAAATGTGCATGCACCTTATTCAGGGAGTTTTATCCTAAAAATCAAGACTTTTCTGAATACTTAGCTCACCTAACGGCACATTTCAATGACTGTGAGGTGAAAATCATCTAGCATATTTTTCACTTTTTCTTCTCAGTAATACCACATGTGCTTTGGTTGTCCATAAAATTGTTTCCAAAGTGTCTCCCAACCAAGTGATATACTGGTAGCTAAATTAACAAATCATTTATAGCCGTAAGTTCGCGTGACAACAGCAAGCTACAAAGTTTTTTGTTTCAAGCAACAGCTTGAACAAAGGTGTAAAGAGTGGATCACTGAGTTGCGTGGGCCAACCAGAAAGTGTCAGTTTAAATGCTCTTGTGCCTGCGCTGCGGTGACTTAATGTTCAGAGACAAAAACTCATAATGTTTCTGATGCACAAAATAGGGCTTAAATTTTGAAACTTGCAAATGCAGATCTGCAAACATTTAAATCAATTGTATAATCGCAAGACACTGTAGATGTATCAGAATAGGATATGTTAAGTTCATTATTTTTGTTCAACGAGGCAGTACCACCGACATGGGCTAGGCAGCCACAGTTAAAGTTACAGTTAAGCACGTCCCGCCGGCAAGCGATGCAGACTAGATACAGTGAATAACTTTAATATTCAGACACTATAAAATATCAACCTTGTAGCATCATAACTTTATTCGTAACAAAACAAAAAGAGCATATATCGAAGTATTATAATACGTGAAGTGTCTTACAAATAATAGCATAATCTTTATTAATACAACTTACACAAGTTCTTTGATAATACGTTTGAAATACAACTCGTTCCTATCTTCGCGTTACTTTAATACAAGGTGCATCTGAAAAGTGCGGTGAATGGCCTCTGTAAATATAGGAAACACAAAACAAGATATGGGGACCAATTTTAGATAACGGAGAATGGAGGAGGAGGACGACGAATGAGGAAATCTACCTTCTGATGCGACAGCCAAATATCTTACAGACGATAAAGAGCAAGAGAATACAGTGGGTGGGTCACATAGACCGTATGCCAGAAGGAAGACAGGCGAAAGCGACACTCGAAGGGAAACCAAACACCAAACGCCCCATTGGACGACCAAGGCAGCGCTGTATGGACGACCTGGCGAAGGACCTGGCAGCCCTGGACACCTGGAGGAACCGGGCACAAAAAAGGAGGGAACGGAGGCAGTTTGTGGAAGCAGCGCGTGGTCTGCAGGGCCCGTAATTGCTGGATTGTATTGTATTGTACAAACAAGATACCTTTACTAGCCTTCAAAGTAATCGCCATTGGCTACTATACACTTCTAACCTCGGCTGTACAGCTATTGGAAACGGTCAGCAAACGCTTCTTGTGGAATCGCTCGAAGCCCTGAGGTATACGTTGTTGGATCTACGCAACCACTCAAACACACGCTTTTTACTCGCTGCTTCAACACCATTCACTTGTACTAACATCACATGGGTCTCCGTCGCCGTTTTGCCTAATCTGAAAGACTTGATGTTGATGCATTGCTGCATTGTTTCAGTTTGCGCTCCATGTTGCAATGACACGAGTTCTCACACTGACCCTATTAGCTGAGTCGCAGCGTGTACCACCGCTTCATTGCAGTGCTCTGCACGATGGGGCGTTTTTTGACATGTCCCCCAATGTGTATTCGCGGGCACTTCATCCTCGCCAGTGGGGTTTGTAAAATATGGGATCATTCACCGAAATTTTCAGACGCACTTTGTTTTCGGACACTGAAGAACTAATTAAAGACAAATTTTTGTGGAAATAAATCTTTAAGTATCTTTTCGCGTAGCCATTCTGCTTTATCTCTTCTTTCAAACACTGTGGTATACTGAAAATGATCTTTTTTAAATAGTCCGCATGTAGATCGTCCCATTCTTCTTTTAGTCGACGCTTCAGACTTTCTTTGGAAGATACTGGTGGTTTTCTAATATGTCGCTCAAATTCTCCCCTACATTCTCAATAGGTTTTAGATCTTGTGATTGAGGTGATGGTTGTAAGACGATAGAGCAGTTGTACTACAAATACCTGCACAATGCGAGCCTTAGGTTTCGGGTTACTGTCCCGGTAAAATTTGAACGTGTTTGATATCCCCGTGGTTTCATCACTTCTTTAATATGTTCAAATAGACATATTTGTCCATAATACTGTCGATGAACACCACTTCGCCCGGTCCAAATGTCGATATACAGCCACCCCCATGTTTTACCGTCGATCTAATGTTCGTGACTATCAATTCTTCATTCTCCTGCCGTCACACAATGCTTCTTCCATTTGACCCAAAACGTTAAATTTACTTTCATTGGCAAAAATTACGCCGTTCCACTATGTTTCGTCCTTCGTAATAAACTCCCTACCAAAGTCCAATCTCTTCTTTCGATTCTGTTCATTCACCCACCGTTTCTTCGTAGCCACTCTTCCATTGTAGCCACTTTCTTACAATGCTCCGCGAGTCATTTCAGGATGTACTGTTTTGCGAGCCTCGTTTAGAAGCTCTCTTACTAATCTAAGTGCACTGAGTGTAGGATTCTTCTTTATTTCTCTTAATAGCTTCTTCCTGTCATGTGCATCTAACTTTTGTGGCTGGCCCTTTTGCAGTATAGAGTCTTTGAACTGTCTGTCTGAATATATATACCAAAATTTAAATGCACTGTAAATAAAGCACTGGAGAAAAATGTGCCTACAAAGTGGGTTAAGGATAGGAAAGACCCACTGTGGTTCAATAATAATATTCGAAAAATGTTGAGAAAGCAAAGGAAGTTGCATTCTCGGTTCCAAAAAGGTCAAGCAAATCACATCAAGCAAAAATTAGCAGACATTCGCGCATCTATAAAAAGATTGATGCGTGTAGCATACAATAACTACCACCGTCGTACCTTAACAAAAGATCTTGCCGAGAACCCAAAAAAAAGGTCCTATGTAAAATTGGTAATCTAATCAAAGGCCTATATACAGTCACTCGTTGTTCATTCTGGGGTGGTGATAGAAGACAGCAAAATGAAAGCCGAAGTTTTAAATATAACATTTAAGAAATCCTTCACGCAGCAGGACCATGCAAACTTACCTTCATTTGATGATCCCACAAACTCCCAAATGGAGGACATAGTGATAGTCATAGCCGGTGTACAGATACAGCTGAGAAAGTTGAAAACAAACCAATCGCCAGGTCCAGAGAGGGTACCAATCCGGTTTTACAAAGTACTCTACGGCATTGGCCCCTTACGTAGCTTGCATTCATCGCAAATCTCTGATCCAGCGGAAAATTCCAAGCGACTGATATAAGGCGCTGGTGTCTCCCGTGTATAAGAAAGACAAAAGAATGGACCCGCATAATTGCAGACCAATATCATTAACATCAGTCTGCTGTAGCCTCGGATGAGGACCCCCGGCAGGGTCTATGATCTGAACCTTGAGGAACAACAGGTCTAAGCTTGATTCTAGTGTCGCCTGTGAACTGTTTGACCTTGCACGGTGTAGGTAGATATGGAGCATATATAGCTCACAAAACCGTACTGCTACTACTGCTTCTCTCTGTACACTCTTAAAAAAAGACAGTTAGTGATGGGTGGTGCAGTGTGGAGTTTCTGAAGTGGACACATTATACTATGCAATGATCTGTGATGGCCTCCAGGAAGTAACTTCGTTGGCGGCTTTTCGTCCATTGGCAAGGAGCAATACGACGATATCAACGCTTCCCTCTGCGTCACAGCCCACACTGTTGCCATCAGAGAGCTGCATCTGGCCACCTTGCTGGTCACCTTGGATGACCCATTCGTTTAATCGTTATCCCGTTACATGAGATTGTACTCACAGACGCAGGCGTGCACCCTGAGAATGATTTTCGTGTCGGAATTCCCGGTCACGTTCAGTCCTCACGGATAGCCAAGAGCGTTCAAGTTCCCACTTCCAGGACGGGGATGTAAGCCAGTCCTGCTTTGAATCCACCTGGCAAATTATCAGCGTGGGTCGGCGTGCCGGTCACACTAGAGGTGGTTTTGTAGACGGTTTTCCACATCACACTTGATGAATACCCGGATGGTACCTAAACCCCGCCTCAGTTACACGATATACGAACATTTAGAAAACGTCCTTACACTTTCACATGAGTAACAATCTTCGTAGACGGTTGGTGTGGTGTCCTAACCATCAAGGCAAGGTTGGCACCACACAACGGAAGAAGAAGTAAGAGACGGTCGCTGCCAGCGGCCCCCAATGAGATCGCAAGCTGGCCGCCACGCCCTCCTGAAGTTCGCAGCGCCACCGACAACCGACGTTAGCTAAGCAAGCTATGTGAAGTGAAAAGTTAGTTGTGTGGTAGACATGCCCTGGAAGAGTGGACTACAGGAAAGGTTGTCTGTATTAGTATGTGGCCCGCTGCAGACTGTTTTAAGTATTATTGTATATACTCAAGTCACGGCGATCTTGTCTACTATTGAATGTTCAGTTAGACATGAACAGGACATTGTACCAAGTTTGATTTTTGTTACTGTTTTCATGATACAGCAGTGACTGTGAAAAGATAAGTACTTTTACGTTCTTTTATGTTTTTGAGTACATCGTGTCTCAGCCACCGCCCTTGCCAGCCAGTTGCACTTCCATAAATTGCCAGTAAGCAATCCACGCCAGAACGATAATAGGAACTCACTGACGACGAGAAAGCACGAATACATTAGTTGGCAACACAGATTTACTCCAGGAGTGTAATGGAGTGGCGACAGAAACGAAATCTGCTCACACCTGAAGCTAACCATGCAACTAATGCCAGTGCGGAGGAAAAGGCAAAGATAAAGAAGATTCCCGGTCACGCCCAGGACAAATGTCGGAGTGCGATTGTTTGAAAGTAGTAGACAGAAATTGTACACCATTCCCATCCTCCTCCTTAATGTTGGCCATTACTACCCAGCAACTGTTCAGATGTTTAAGGGGAGGGAAATAGTGCGGTGTCGTGAAGAAACGAAACGATAAGTGCTAAGTCAACGCCGGTGAAACTAAAGAAGGAGCACAGAGCTCTGCCAAGTGCTGTGCGCAGAAGGAACCGTGCCTCAAGATAATTGAGAACGCGGAAGTTTAAACTGTCAAGCAACCGACAGATACATTTACTGTGTTGTAGTTCTTCATTCTTTGTGAGTCTGGAGTCTTCTAATAATTCGCCAAACTCGAGCGCTACGAAGTTCCGCTACATACAATGCATTAGGTCTCACAAGTAAACCTACCTAAGTGTCACTCTCCGATTGACATTTTGGTATGTTATAATACATGAAAAACCAAGGGACACGCTGTGAAACTTATTTAAGGGGTAAAATGGTACCCCCAAAATTGGAACGATTTTAATGATTTTTGGTGTGAAATATCTTTCGATAAAAGACGAAAATCGGACTAGGTATATTGGCGGGGAGTGAAAAAGGGGGCCACCTAAGCCAAAATGGACGATTTTTTTTAAATTTTGCTAAAAAGTGTTTGATTTAATCGAAGTAGAATCTATTCAGAAGTGTGGCTACTTAAGAAATAAGTATTTTTTTGTATTTTTATATCAATATCTGAGGGGTAAAACACCCTTATAATGCCACGCCCGTTTCATACTGCCTATGAAACATCTTGTGAATCTATATTTCGAAACTGTTTCATCTCTTTAATATACAGGTATTTAAAGTCGCATCTGAAATCACATTCTCAAAATTCAATGTGGCTGTTCCAGCATAGCGAACGAAAAATCGACAAGATGCTTGAATAAACAGTACTCGACATCCGACATTCAAACTACTGTAAAATCTACCTTTGTAATAATAGTGAATACAAATGAATAAAACATGTTAAAATGTTGATTGGTTTCAACCGCCGCCCGTGACGTAGCTTGATTAGGGCGAGTCCCCTTGCCTCTTACAATTTTCTTTCCGTGTGTCAGAACATAATTCACTGTTTAAACGCGTACGAAGAGGTGATGACAGATTCGATTGTGTTGTAATTTTTTTAATTTTATTTTTATTTTCTGTCGTTCAAATTTGAATTGTGTGTTTTCATTTATTTTTTAATATGACATTAATTTGTAAATTGCTGCTTTGACGAATAAATTATTTGTGGAAACTTATGCATATATGATATTCGTTAAAATGTATTATGCAGAAAGATTTTTTTGCCCGAACACATCGTATAATTGCGCATACATTGCAGAACTCGCAATGTGTCGCACAATTTTTCAACAGCAATGTACGGGGTTATCAAATTACGAAGGTCTTTCTTTTATATACCCACTTTTATACCATGAGTATTTAATGAGATTTTGAAATCGAGGAGAAACAAACTGATTATGTATTTAATTAGTGATTGCAGTTTAATGACATTATATCGATGCGCAAATTTATGTCGTAGTAGTATAAAATGACATTATCTGAAAAATACCTAATAAAATTCTTTAAAGGTCGAAAGAAAAAGACATCTAGGGGTTTAATCATCTCCATTATACCAGCAGGAATGGTTTTTATTAGAAATGATTTGCCAGATGTTGATGAAGTGTTAAGCATTTTTTAATTCTGCTCACTCCAAGAACTATCAATAAAATAGTTATGGAAATAACACCTTTTTAAACAGTTTTTGGACTAGGTTTGTCATTAATTTACCTGATTTAGAAGCAAATACATGGACATGTTCAGGAATAAATAAATTATTTTTTTTTATTTCTCGGGCCGAATATACCATCTTTTTCACGGAGCGCAATTAATAACGGAGATAATAAAGTACCATTAGCAGAAATAATAGGTTGAATCGTGTAACTGGGAGTCACTGAATTTAAAGAATGCGTCAGTACTTCAATCTGTCTTCTCCTTTAAATGACAGTGCGCCCAGCATGCATCTCTAGATTAAATCCAGACTGATGAGTATTGAATACTTTACATTCCCTCTACTTCTGCAATAAGTCTGCTTGTATCTTCAACGAATTCAGTAGCTCGTACTTGAAGTTTAGTTTGATCAAGTACAGATTTTTGCTTTATAAACTTATTAACTTTTCATGACACGATCTTGCACTTCGTTTTAAACTTATGAGGCCACTTCGATGATGCCGTGAATGAATCAGGGGAAAGTGAAAAAGAGCTTTTAAAGCCCATCTGCGAATATCAACATCGTGAATCGTTATTGGCTTTTCAACTGCTTCTTGAAATCGGGATATAACATATTCAAATATTTTCCTCAATATTTATTCATACTTCCACTTTTTTCTAGTTGAGCTTCCCAACGATATAACTGACGCTTTGATTTTAATCGCTTAATTTTATTTTGGACGGTTTTAAATTTCAGTTTTCTTTTCTTTCCTGATACCCAATGTTGAATGACTTTTCGTTTGTACTCATAATCGACATCATCAACTTCTACAGTGTCCAATTGTAAGTCAGAAGATGTTTCATCCTCAGTGTCAGAAATGACGTTATCGTTGATTAAAATAGGACCTTCAATATCTTTTTAATCTTAAGGTTGCGCGTATTTCTACTACAGAGGCATCATTCACTGAATCTTTTATTGCAATTTCTAATTGAAAAGTAAAGTCCTCTCATTGTCATTTATAGCAGATTCAAATCATACTGCGGCTCTTCAAACGCTTCTAGCAAAAGTCTAATAATGTTTTTAGGATTCATTGCGGACTGTGACACCGAACGGTGGAGAATTTCCTTTTTCATCAATTACGGCGCGCGGAAGCTACACAAGCAGCACACGGTCATCCTACTGACACAGAGGTCGGCAACCAATACACATTTACTTTGTGCCATTGTACGTCGCACAGCTAACGACCGAGGACGTTGCGAGCTACGCATCGGACGAATACGTCGTGTTAGGTTGGGTAGTCCTCACGCTTGATTGAAAAGAAAATTCTTCGCCGATCAGTATCACCGTCCGTAATGAATCGTAAAAATATTATTCCACTTGTACAAGCAGCATATGATCAACTACAGTTTGATTTTGCATCTGCTGTGATTGGCGCAAACAATCTTTTTACAAAATGTTCAAATGTTTGTAGTACTATAGGAACAAACTACGTTGGTCATCAGTCCCTCGTCTTACAAACTACTGAAACTATGTGAAACTAACCTAAGGACAACACACACACACATCCATGCTCGAGGGAGGATTCAAACCTCCGACGCGGGAGGCCGTGCAATCCGTAACGTGGCGTTCCAGACCGCTCGGCTACTCCCGCACGGCAATCATTTTACATAATATATTTTAACAAATATCGTGTATGAATAAATGTCAAAAAGTAATTTATTCGTCAAATAAGAAATTTATGAGATAAAGTAATAAATAAAATAAACAAAATAAACGCATACAAAACTAATATTAGAACGACAAATACATTAATAATAAAATCGACTAAACGAAAATCTTTCATTACCTCTACGTACGCGTTCAAACAATGAATCGTGTTCTGACGCACGGAAAGAAAATTGTGAATGGCTAGGAGACTCACCCTAATCAAGCAGCGGGAAGAGATTAGAATCCGGCCATGCGACCTCCACGCGCTACACCACGGGCAACGCTAACGCTGGCGGTTAAAACCGATAAACATTATTATTTCAAAAGTAGATTATACAGTATTTTGAATGTCGGATGTCGAGCTACTGTCTATTCAAGCATTTCGTCGAGATTTCGTCCGCTATGCTATATCAGCCCTATTAAATTCTGAGAACGTGATTTCAGATTCGGATTAAGCGACTTTAAATCTAATATATAAAGCAGAGTGTCCGTATGTTTGTACGTGTTGCATACAAATCTACAGTTTTGTTCCAATCTTTATGAAATTTTGTACACGTAAGCTTCAATCCACGAGGACGGTCGCCGTAAGTGTAAGAATCACATACGATATATAGTTCACGAGATATGACGTCATAAACAATGAGAAGCGCGAAAAACTGCTGCATTTTGCGACAATGTTGCTAATTTTCTCCTAAACCATTGGATCGATTTCAACCAAATTAGGTACACACATTCCTTACCATGAGATAACAATTGTTGCATGATTAAGAATCACATACGGCACATGGTTCAAAAGATATTACGTCATAATCAATAGAAATCGCAAAAAATGCCTTATATGCGGCGAGACTTTCGAAATACACTGTATGAGAATGACAGTACTTAGCGACTTGCAACAAACTTTAAACATAATTTCTAACCTTTATTATACTTTTTCTTGCTGGCAACCATAGTAAAATGATGAAAGGAAAAAAGTTTCTTGCTTACTAGTTTTCCGCTGTTTATGGAGTAAAACTACGGCTCTCGGTATGACGTTACAATTTATAATTTGAACACTACAAATTGTAGCGACAGGAAATTTTACAGACAGTATACACATATATGGTTGAAGGTAGCTTCTAAATTGTACCACAGTCCGACACGTAGTTCATGAGGTATGAGCACATAAACAGTAACGTTCCGCTGTACATGGACTAAAACTACGGCTTTCGGTATGACGTTACAATTTATAATTTGTACACTACAAATTGTAGCCGCAGGAAATTTTTGACAGTATACACGCATACAGTTGACTGTACCTTCTAAATTGTGTCATAGTACGACGTAGTTAATCAGATATGAGCACATAAACAGTAACGTTAATGGAAAACTGCCCCATAACTCACCAAGTTTTAATCTATTACAATTCTTTACTATAATTGTATTCCCATGAGATTTTACAGGCATACATACCTTATAAAAATGAATATATACGTAAAAATGGCAGTTAGATTTGTTACCGGTAGGTTCGACCAATGCGCGAGTGTCACGGAAATGCTCCGGCAACTCAATTGGGGATCGCTGGAAGAAAGACGACGTTCTTTTCGTGAATTTCTGTTAAGTAAATTTAGAGGGCCGGAATTTGAAGCTGAGTGTAGTACGATCTTGCTGCCGCCTACTTACATTTCGCGTAAAGATCACAAAGACAAGATAAGAGAAATTAGGGCTCGTACGGAGGCATAGAGGCATTCTTTTTTTCCTCGTTCAATTTGGGAGTGGAATAGGAAAGGAAATGCCTAGTAATGGTACAGTGTACCCTCCGCCACGCACCTTACGGTGAATTGCGGAGTATGTATGTAGATGTAGATGTAAATATCCGGGCAACGCCGGGTTTTCAGCTAGTACCACTATCTTAAAGAGATGAAACAGTTCAGATATATAAATTCATAAGGTGTTTCATGGGCAGTGTCAAACGAGCGTGGCAATATAAGGGTTGTTTACCCGTCAAATACTGATATAAGAAATAAAAGAAAAGAAAAAAAACTTATTTCTTAATTAGCCTTCCTATAGAATTTTTTTTATAGATTTTACTTCGATTTAAACAAAACATTTTTTTAGCTATAAAATTGATAACTTTAGGGGTAGCTGGCTCCTTACCTTTCACTCCCCCTCCAACATACCTAGGCCGATAATCATCTTTTATCAAAAGATACTTTCATACCAAAAATAATTAAAATAGCTTCACTAATCTTTAAGTTATAGCAATTTTTTCATTTTAGCCCCAGGTTTGGAGGAACCGTTTCACCCTCTTAAATATGTTTCTCCACCACAAAACATACGTGTCCTTTAGTTTTTCACGTATTATAACATATACAAATTTCAGAAAAATCGGAGAGCGACACTTAAGTAGGTCTAGTTGTCATTTGTAGTGAAGTGTGTATATCTCCTTCTGAACTTGGACAGTCTGTAGTAGTCAGCATAAGGGAGTGCAATATTTAGAAGTGAACAGTTGTGCTGGCACTATTTAAAACAGCCACGCGGGTAGGGTGTGCAGTCTGGGGAATCACGTTACGGATCGCGTGGCCGCTCGCGTCGGAGGTACGAGTCCTCCTCGGTCATGGGTGTGTGCGTGTTGTCCTTTGTATAAGTTAGTTTGTAAGTCTAGGAACCGATTATCAGAGTAGTTCTGTCCCTTAGAATTACAAACATTTGACATTTTTATCTAACTGTTTTTTTGTTTATCTGTTACAAGGTCCCAGGGCGAAGCCAGGATTCTGGGTTGGGGGCTGAGTGTCTTCGTGCCTCAAACTACACCTCATTTCTAAAAATGGGCGGGGTGGGGGGAGGGATATCGAACTTCGTAATTATAATAGTAGATTAAGAAGATTTCTTTCTTTCTCTTTCTTTCTTTATTTTTTCGTTTAAGAAAAGTTTAAGAGCAACTAAGTGTAGCCATAGCCCTCTACCCGTTAAATTATAATGTATCAAGAACATTAACAGAGGGCTCGCAAGTACAGTGATTTATTGTGTAATTGTACCATCAATTATGCAACATACCGGGTGTTCAAAAGGTCAGTATAAATATGAAAACTTAATAAATCACGGAATAATGTAGATAGAGTGGTAAAAGTTGACACACATGCTTGGAATGGCATGGGGTTTTATTAAAAAACAAAACAAAAAAAGTTCAAAATATGTCCGACAGATGGCGCTTCATCTGATCAGAAAAGCAATAATTGGCATAACAAATTAAGACAAAGCAAAGATGATGTTCTTTACAGGAAATGCTCAATATGTTCACCATCATTCCTCAACAATAGCTGTAGTTGAGGAATAATGTTGTGAACAGCACAGTAAAGCATGTCCGGAGCTATGGTGAGGCATTGGCGTCGGATGTTGTCTTTCAGCATCCCTTGAGATGTCGGTCGATCACGATACACTTGCGACTTCAAGTAACCCCAAAGCCAATAATCGCACTGACTGAGGTCTAGAGACCTGAGAGGCCGAGCATGACGAAAGTGGCGGCTGAGCACAAGATCCTCACCAAACGACGCGCGAAAGAGATCTTTCACGCTTTTAGCAATATGGGGTGGAGTGCCATCCTGCATAAAAATCGTACGTTTCAGCAGGTGTTTATCAGCCAGGCTGGGGATGATGCGACTCTGTAACATAATCGGCGTACCTCTCACCGGTCACGGTAGCAGTTACAAAACCAGAATCACGCAGTTCCTCGAAAAAAAAAGGCCTGATAACGGTAGATGTGGTTCTAATAAAACCCCATGTCATTCCAAGCATGTGTGTCAATTTTTACCTCTCTATCTACATTATTCCGTGATTTATTAAGTTTGTACTTACTTTTTGCTCACCCGGTATTTTGTGTAAGTGGAGTATTCGTTTGTTGTCGTTACTTTAAAATACAAATGTATTGTGGAAGTCTTTATTCATTTTTACAATAACATATAGTGCGTTGTGCGAGAGTATTCCTGTACTCGGCCTATCAAATCCTTCCTCTTCGTTTATACAATACATTTTGTGGGAGCTATGGTGGCAACGATGGCGTTTTGGTCACGTAGCAGACTGGCGCTGATATTGACGTGACAACCTCACGTCAATATGTCGCTAATGATCAGTGTGAGTGAGCAGCTTTTAACGCAGATACCATCTATATCCACGATTCCATGGTGACGTGCTGCGTACGTGAATTCAAATTCACAGAGGAATACGTCTCGAGAAACGATCGCTACGAAATTGCAGATATAGAAGAGTGGATTAAAGTCAAGGTAACTGACTATTTTTAGAAAAATGTTTGTATAGCTTATGGGACTTAACTACGGGGTCATCAGTCCCTAAACTTACAAACTACTTATGAACTTGTGGTGTCGCACAAGTACAAAGTGCGCGCCACCTACTTTCGCCGCGCGCCGCTATGCACACACGGCGCGGCGTTCTCACGACAGCCACGAGCGCCCTCTGCTGCAACCCCGCTCGTGGCCACCACGGAAAGACATCGGTCACTTCGGACTGAGATAGCAACCAGTTAGGACCTTCGTAATCAGATAGGCACCAGTGAAGACTTTGCTATCGTACAGGCACTAGGCAGGCCTCTAACAACTATGTATCAACATTCTGCAGTACTATGTAAAAGTTAAGTATTGTTACATTCTGTGCAATATATATCTCTTTCTAATTTACTCTAGTGTTTCTAGTTTCTGGCTGCTCCCCTCCGTACCTGCACCAGCGTGCTATCCTTATTCCTGTGTCGGTCTTATTCCATTCGGCCACCGACACCTACGACGAAGTTGGGACACAAAAGAACTAACTAATACTAAGGACGGCACAAATATCCATGCCCGAAGGGGGTTTATAACCCCCGACCGTAGTGGCCGTGCAGACCGTGACTGGAGCGCCTCAGTCCTCTCGGCCACGCGGCCGGCGACTATTTTTAGATGGTCAGTTGTAACGAATAATATTATGTGAAGACTGTACCCAGAAAAGTTATTATTTGATTAACTATGACAAATACACGAATGTTTAGAAAAGTAATAATGCCTTGATAGACTAGGGATAGGAAGTTCATATTCGCAAGACTTGTTAATTAGTATGACGTGAAGACATGATTAGAATTTCAGTCACCTCGATTGAGCATGTGTCCTGTCGGGACCGGAGGTGTCGGGGTAAAGCGCTCGACTGGAAAGCGAAGGGTCACGGGTTAGAAACCCGGTCGGATCTCGGAAGTTTTCAATCTGCGTTTTAACCCAGCATTCACCTCTCAACGATGTGAGGAGTCGCCAGAAAAGCCACGTTAAACTGTAGGTCCCCTTTCCCCGGTTGAATAACTGGGGTAGGTGATGATGATGATTTCGTGTGGTATTTATGGCCGTCGGGGTCGCTTTCGGCCACTCTGGCGCAAGTCTTTAGGTGACGTCACTTCGGCGACTTGCGTGTCAATGATAATGAAATGATGATGAGGACGACATAACATCCAGCACTAGGCCACTGAGCCGCACGACATCATTGTTACTAGTAGTGGCTGTGGTCTAAATTTGACCAGTTGTGTTTGCAAAGGTATGAAAAAAATAATGTAATGGGATTTTATTATTAAAAATAAGGTAAAGCAGTCAACAATCCGAAGATTGGTTTGAACACCACAGTGCTTTACTAGGCATGGGGTCCTGTTTGGAGGTGGTATGCCGTTGCCTTCCTCCGACCTTCGAACTGACTTACCCAGCCAGTTATAGGGGGACTTACAGTTTAACGTGGGTTCCGAACCACGGTGCTACTCGGTATTTTTCACATGAGCAATACTGCCAGAGGTGAAAGAAGTAGAAAGTGACAGATAAAAATCCTAGGAATAGGGGGAGATCGAACCCGAGACCTTTGGATTTGTAGTCTGGCACGCTACCCCGGTGCAACCGAGGCGCCCTGCAAATTCATAGGTTCTCATAGCATGAGAACAGGTAAAAGAAAGGGTAAAGAGGTATCATGAGGGAATGAAAGACACAAATGAGGGAATTAATTGATTTATGTATTATTTAAAACAATTGCTCTTTAATAACATTAATTGAAATTATTGTAATTAATCTGAATATATTAATACTGAGTTCATAAACTGAATTGTTTGATTATATTTAAGAACTATATTGAAAAGTTAAGAATTGACCATTACGAAGAATTAAAAATTAAGATCAGAAAGTCAAGCGCTGACTGAGCTAATTTTACCTGTACCAATATGCCACCTACAACGGGTTATAATGTAGTGGTAAAACTTATGGAGAATTTGGAGTATCATCCTAAAATTTCTTTTTCTTTTTACCACTCTTAACGGATACGTTCACACATTTTTATATTCACAACATCTATGACACGCCACCTTATGTACGTTTCATTGGCCTGTTTGTATGATTAATATTAAAAATCTGTACCCTCAGTTTCGTGTTAGCGTATTTATATATTGATTACCACGTGTCTTGTTGCCTACTAGGCATAGGGTCCAACTGACTGTAAAAGCATACAGAATGACTTAGACAAAATTTCTAGTTGGCGCGAAGAATGGCAGCTAGCTCTCAATGTAGAAAAATGTAAGGTGATGCGCATGAGTAGGAAAAAACAATCCCATAATGTTCGAATACAGCATTAGTAGTGAGCTTCTTGATGCTGTCGCGTCGTTCAAATATCTAGGCGTAACATTACAGAGAGATATGAAATGGAACGAACATGTAAGGACAGTTGTAAGGCGGACAGCCGACTTCGGTTTATTGGGAGAATTTTGGGAAGATGTACTTAACCTGTAAAGGAGACCGCGTATAAAACGCTTGTACAACCACGTCTTGAGTATTGCTCAAGTGTTTGGGACCCGCAGCAGATCAGTTTAAAGGAAGACATAGAGGTAGTTCAGAGGCGAACAGCTAGGTTTGTTACTGGTAGGTTAGACCAATGCGCGAGTGTCACGGAAATGCTCCGGCAACTTAATTGGGGATCGCTGGAGGAAATACGACGTTCTTTTCGTGAATTTGTGTTGAGGAAATTTAGAGGGCCGGAATTTGAAGCTGAGTGTAGTACGACCTTGCTGCCGCCTACTTACATTTCGCGTGGTGATCACAAAGACAAGATAAGAGAAATTAGGGCTCGTACGGAGGCATATAGGCATTCTTTTTTTCCTCGTTAAATTTGGGAGTGGAATAAGAAAGGAAATTCCTAGTAGTGGTACAGTGCACCCTCCGCCACGCACCTTACGGTGAATTGCGGAGTATGTATGTAGATGTAGATGAACCGTGAAAAATTGTTCCATGAGTGATGGACGCGTACAAGACATGAATGGCGTTCTACGGTATAGCCATCAATGTGGCATTGGCGCGGTTCCAGTTGTGGTTCATCTGTGGAGGCTGGCATTGGGTCACAACGCTGCACCTGTCGTTTCTCCATATCCCACACATTTTCGACTGGCGACACGTCTGGTGATGTGGCGGACCAGGTAAAAGGGTGACATGTCGTGACGCCAAGAAGGCACGATTTCGTCTAGAAATCTGTGCTCGTGCATTGTCTTTCTGAAAAATGGCGTCTGGGGCGTCGCAAAGAAGGGATATGGGTACTGATCACAGGATATGATTCACGTGGGTAAAACTGGTGGCAGTGCCCTGGACACGCAGCAACTGATTTCTGGCTGTACAAAACAGCACCTTGCGCCCTAAGGCCTCGAGGTGGCGTTGTACGTCTTGCCGCGCAGGCGCCTTGCTGCGGAGTGCACGTCTGCTCTCCGTCGGGGGTTTGAATACTCCCTCGGTCATAGGTGTAGACCACTGCAGTTTGGTCCCATAGCTTTACAAACATTTGAACATTGAAGGTATCTTGGGGGAAAAAGTACTTTTATCCACCATAGTCGCGGTGTCCCTCATCCACGGTGTATAAAGGCAGGCATAGCCAAACACCGCATTAAATCTACTTTTATTATGTTAATTACCTTCAAGAAACATAACTACGTAACCTCTCAACAAAATAAAAATTATTGTAATGTAGCAAAATAAATTTAATGTAAATAAATACAACAATCAACAAAATGGCTGAATAGGGCAAACAAGAAGCCCTCTAGCGGCTCGCCTTCCCTTTGGAAGGGAATGAAAAGATTTAAAAGTAAATAAAAATTAAACTCCGCCCTGCCGCACGGGCTCCCTCGCCACGCCCTGCCCCCGCCTTTGCCGCGTCCCTGTCCCGCGACCTCTGCACAGCGGCAGAGTTGTTCGAACGTTTCTGAAGCTTAAGGGACTTAATGGACGGTCATCAGTCCTAAACTTACAAACTACTTATGAACTACCTTATACTAAAGACGACACAAACATTCATGCCCGAGGGGGGGGGGGGGATTCGGACCCCCGACAGAGTATGGCCTCGCGCATCGGATCACACCACCTCAATGCGCTCGGCCATTCCGCCGCGGCTGTGGGGCAGAGTTGCGAGCAGTGATATAATTTACGTTACGTTATATCTCTGTTGTTTTGAGCTTGAGGCGTGGAAAATTATCCTTTCTCTTTAAGGAATTCAATAAAGGTTTCTAAATATGTTAAACAATTTAATGCAAATGGTTTTGTTTTTCAAGAAAGATATATATTTCTGCTAATCATATGAATACTGCGTAATGTGCTTATTTCATTAAAGAATAAAGTTATTGCTTTGGCGAATGAAAAAAGGTAGCAAATATATATTAGTGCTAAAATCACGATTATAAAAGTATTCTACAACATTGCGATCTCCACTTAGTAGCCTCACTGTGTTGCAAATAATGCCTGCTTTTGTTTCCCCCTTGCAGCATTTGGCATAAATCCGTCTCACTCCCACACATGCTGCAGGCATTACAGTGGTGGAGGAGGTAGTGCGCCCATCAAAACGGCTCACGCCTGAAGTGCGCTAGAATCTTTTCAGAGGAACTGGGGGAAAATGCACCTAAAACCAACCTTTTATTTGTGTTTTGACAAATAATAATTTCGTGTAACAATGAGACTCTACAGCCCTTACATAAAATTATTAAAAAAAAGCATATTTATGATACTAGTTCATTTAAGAAAAATATCTTTCAGAAGAAGCCTGCTGTATATGTGAAGAGTGTGCATGTACAATACTAACAGAAACAATTCATTAATTCAATGGAGGGTGTCAAAACTCCATTATTTTTGCAAATATCTCTCAAACTATATGAAAAAAAACATAAGAGAACAATGTTGTAGAGAATTTTCTCCTCTACAAATTCGTTTATTCAATTTTCTCCTCAGATGCAATTAAAATTACATTACATACGGCTTTTTTTGGTATTACTATCGTATTTCTTGTCCGCAATATTTGAAAAAGCGAAGTTATGGTCTCTGGTAGCCAACAATTATGTCTCTAAAATTTCGTGCCGATCGGTTGAACGGTTCGACCTAAAAAGTGGGAACACGTTACAGCCAGACATCGTAAAATCGCCGTTATTTTTGCAAATATCTCTGAAACGATACGAGATATGAAAAACACATAAGAGAGCAAAGTTGTAGAAAATTATCTCCTCTACAGATTCGGATATTCAATTTTCGTGTCAGATGAATGGTTAAGCCGTTATTTTGCCGGCCGCGGTGGCCGCGAGGACTGAGGCGCTCCAGTGACGGTCTGCACGGCCACTACGGTCGGGGGTTCGAATCCCCCCTCGGGCATGGATATTTGTGCCGTCCTTGGTGTAAGGTAGTTCATAAGTAGTTTGTAAGTTTAGGGACTGATGACCCCGTAGTTAAGTGCTATAAGCTTAACAAACATTTGAACATCTTTTTTTGAAGCCGTTATTTTCATTTAAATTTCGAGATGCCAAATGACGATCGCAAAGGACCACTTTTAGTGTTACTACCGTAACCTAAAGTGGGCCAAAATGAAAGTCATGTATTTTATAATATGGCGACATAACGCGACAGTATGTTCGATGTTCAGATGTTTGTATAGCTTATGGGACTTAACTACGGGGTCATCAGTCCCTAAACTTACAAACTACTTATGAACTAACTAATTTTAAGGACGGCACAACTATCCATACCCGAGAGGGGATTCGAACCCCGAACCGTAGTGGCCGTGCAGACCGTGACTGGAGCGTCTCAGTCCCCTCGGCCACCGCGGCGGGCAGTATGTTCCGAGAACTACCTACTGACACCTGTTTTTCGATTAAATTAAAACTTTTTGTCACTGAAAAAGAGAATATTTAAACTTTTATGATAAGCTGTTTTTTCGCGCTACACTATGTTATCACACCGTATGTCCTAAGCGTCACACAGCAAAATAATTTTGTAATTGCTTTCAGTGCTATATGTTGTCGATGTCTGCAAACTTTCCGGCCAATATATTCGGTGTTAGTGAAGTAATAAATTAAAATCTCATGTCTGACTCAGAACTTTTACCAAACCAAAATCCAAAATGTAGTAAGCGACAAACTTTTTCCCTTCACACTTTTTTTGTGCGGGTGTATGCGAGAATGAGTTTCGGAAAGGTTTGAATTTATTTTTGCCGTTTGTTGGAAGGAGTTAGGTGCTACCGTTTGTCCTAGACGATTGCAGTACTGTGCGGTTCATTGGCGACATGCGAGTTCAGCCAATGCCACCTAGATACAAGACCTGTGCGCTGCCTGCCAAGAGTAGTCATAACACAAGCAGATTATTTGTCTTATGTAGCGTTGTGCTGCGTTTGGCAATACGTACACGTTGCACACTCAGTTTCAGAAGGTTTTTCGTGTTATCTGTGTGATTCGCCGTGCAGATGTTTGCTGGTATGAGGCAAAATGTCTAATATGAATCGCGTGATTCCAAGATCGGTAAGATGTCTTACTAATAGTTCATAAATATCTTATAACAAAACAAATTCGTCTGTGAATCACATAAATAACATTAAGAGCATTCTGAAACACAGTGTTCAACGTGTACGTATTCCCAGACTCAGCACATCGTTACATAAGACGAATAATTTACTTGTGTTATGACCACTCTTGGCAGGCAGCTCACAGGCCTTGTATCCAGGTGGCGTTGGTTCAGCACGCTGGGAGGGACAGTTTACTAGGCGCGGGCCGGCGCGGCGGTAGCAGCAGAGAGAGCGCAGTGCTGGCAGTGAAAAACTTTTCATTTTGGCACTACGGAAGTACATGCAAGTTGCGGGAAAGGAAAAGGATTACATATTAGTCGAGACAGCTTTTAGAAGCGCAAATTAGTCAATGTTTTTATACTGTAGAAAGAGCGTACAATATTTTAATAAAGCAACAGTTGTTTGACGATGTGGGAAAGCTGAAGGAATTTTTTAGATTCACTAATAACCAGTTTCAGTATCTTCTGTCGTTAACTGGACAAAACCTGAAACGTCAGGTTTGATTCCATCTTGAAACCAAGTGCTCAGTGCCTGTCAACGTGTATGGATGATGAATATTTCTTTACTAGCTGAAAACCCGGCGTTGCCCGGGTATTTATTTATTTATTTATTCCTGCCATTTTCACGTATATATTCATTTGTATAAGGGCTGTATGTCTATAAAATCTCTTGGGAATACCATTAGTAATAAAAATGTAATATATGAAAACTTGGTGCGTGATGGTGCGGTTTTACATGAACATTACTGTTTATATGCTCATATCTCATGAACTACGTTTTGTACTGTGATACAATTTAGAAGTTACACTCAACTATACGCGTTTATACTGTCTGTAAAATTACCTGCGGCTACAATTTGTAGTGTAGAAATTATGAGTTGTAACGTCATACAGAATACCGTAGTTTTACTCCGGAAAAGTAGAAAGCGAGAAACTTTTTTCCTTTCATCATTTTGTTTAATAAAGGTTTGAAATTATTTCAAAGTTTGTTGCAAGTCACTAAGAACTCTCATTCTGACATAGCGTATCTATAAAGTCTCGCCGCATTATGTGGCAGTTTCTTGCGATTCCTATTGTTTATCACGTCATATCTGGTGAACCATGTGTCGTATGTTAGTATTAACCCTGCAGCAATTGTTACCGCACGCTAAGGAATGTGTGTACCAAATTTGGTTGAAATCGGTCCAGTGGTTTAGGAGAAAATGAGCAGCATTGTCGCTAAATGCAGCAGTTTTTGCTCATCTCATTGTTTATGACGTCATATCTCGTGAACTATGTATCGAACACAATTCTTACACTTAAGGCGACCGTCCTCATGGAGTCAAGCTTTCGTGTACAAAATTTCATGAAGATTGGAACAAAACTGTAGATCTGTATGCAACACGTACACACAAACACACATACGGACCCTTTGCTTTATATATAACTAGCTGAAAACCCGCCTTTGCCCGGCTATTTATTTATTTCTGCCATTTTTCAGATATATATTTATTTGTATAAGGGCTGTATGTGTGTAAAATCTCTTGAGATACAGTTAGTAGTAAAGAAGTAATAGTTTAAAACTTGGTGCGTGATAGGGTGGTTTTCCATGAATGTTTCTGTTTATGCGCTCATGTCTCATGAGATACGTGTCGTACTGTGATACAATTTATAAGGTAGATTCAACTATATGTGTGTGTACTGTCTGTAAAATTTCCTGCAGCTACAATTTGTGGTGTAGAAATTATAAATTGTAACGTCATACCGAATGCCGTAGTTTTAGTCCATTAACAGCGGAACGTTACTGTTTATGTGCTCATATCTCATGAACTACCAGTCGTACTGTCATACAATTTAGAAGGTGTATTCAACTATACGTGTGTATACTGTCTGTGAAAATTCCTAAGGCTACAGTTTGTACTGTACAAATTATAAATTGTGACGTCATACCGAATGCCGAGCTTTTCTCCATAAACAGCGGAAAAGTAATAAGCGAGAAACTTTTTTCCTTTCATCATTTTACCATGGTTGCCAGCGAGAAAAAGTTTAATAAAGGTTTGAAATTAAGTTTAAAGTTTGTTGCAAGTCGCTAAGTACTGTCATTCTCATACAGTGTATTTCGAAAATCTCGCCGCATTATATGGCATTTTTTGCGATTTCTATTGGTTATGACGTAATATCTTTTGAACCATGAGCCGTATGTGATTCTTAACCATGCTGCAATTGTTACCTCACCGTAAGGGATGTGTGTATCAAATTTGGTTGAAATCTGTCCAATGGTTTAGGAGAAAATGAGCAGCATTGTCGCACAATGCAGCAGTTTTTCGCGCATCTCATTGTTTATGACGTCATATCTCGTGAACTATATATCGTATGTGAATCTTACACTTACGGCGACCGTCCTCATGGATTGAAGCTTATTTGCATAAAATTTGAGAAAGTTTGGATCAAAACTATAGATTTGTATGCAACACGTACAAACATACGGATACTTTGCTTTATATATTAGATTATCGCAAAATTTGATTTCGGTCGCTGTGAGACTCTCATCAGTGCTTAAAACATAGTTTCAAACGTACAAAAATTTTTCAGTCTTCCTACTAAAGATTATATAATCTTCAACATGAAGGCTGAAAACTTTTCTTCGTTTCAAACTGCGTTTCAAGCATTGAGAGTAGTCACACATGAATTATTTGTAACAAGACTAAAAAAGTAAATTAATAAAAATAAAAGTCTACGTTTGTTGCACTCACAGAAATTTCATCTTTCGCTTTATAATAACAGTGAAACCCGATGTCTAAGAAACTACTTCTGGCGCTCGCTCTTACATGTACATGCTAAACAATATTGCAGATCATGCTTCTCTTAAACGAATAGAAAAGTGTTCCCAACAAACTGACTAGTGATAAAATATTTTGCACCTGGCAGGATTTGAACCTAAAATTTTTAGAATGCGAACGTGTCGCCACAGGTTTAATCACTTGACCACAGCGTCTGCACGCAGTGTTGATCTTTGTTCCCTGAGCTCTTTGTGGAATGATTGTAGGTTACTTATGATTTCCACTATCTGACTTCACAAAATTCCTTTCTATTTTAACTTAAACGTTGTAAAAGCGTTTTCTGTAAGTAATAAATACTCAGTTTGTTCGGAAAAGTGCAGTAAAACACTACTAAGTACCGTTCAGATACATCGGTAACGTGCTTGTTGGCACAACAGGACTTAAGATTGCGGTGAAAAAGGTTCATTTTATGAAGATTTTCAATGGGGTGTAGTATCTGGAGTGCATATTTAAGTAATTCTCAAGAACAAATACGAAAATTTGCCAAATACGACGCGACAGCTTTGCGAACGGCGAAAACGAAGGCGACGCCGTATTTGATGGTTTTCGTATTTACACTTTCGTAATATGAGAGCTTGCAGGATAAATGAAACGGCGCATTAAAGACATTACCGAGACGCGTATTTTAAGATAAAGTTTATTGCAATAGAGTTTACAGAAGTGCTACTTCGTTATATTAAACATTAGAACGCTAGCAATTTTAACAAAATATTCTGAGAATATTTACAGACAACTCTGAATATTAACTTTTTAAGCTATTTATGACTTAAAAACAACAGATGTTTCGTTATCAGAATTTAAAACCACACAGCATTGCTAAAATAACAATTTATCTTCGCAATCCAAGCCCACCGAAATGAACGAATCGGCCTTCTCGATAGTCCAGTCAATAAATGCATTATAGAGTGCATGGAATATGCGAGAATGTTTGACTTCAGGACTTTGTTAGGGATAGTTAGGAGGTGAACATACTAAAAGTCCCCGCCCCTGGGTGATGATCTAAAGCGGGGAGGGGGGTGAAAAGGTACCATTTTTTGGTTTTTCGCTTATATCTTGAAAACGGTCCGCTTTAGGAAGAAAACCTTCCAGATAAAAATGAAAGATCAATAAGAGGCTTTTATAATACTGTTAGCTCCTGAAAACGAGCTACTATAGGCAGTGCTGGTAAGTAGAACGTTCAAAAAGTTTCAATTTATGATGTGTAAAACAGTGGCGTATATTGTGGGCTACCAAAGCTATTGCCAGAGCCCATATTTAAAGAAAACCACAGATTAAGAACCAATATTGACAAAAATGGCAACAGGAGCCAATTTACGTCATGAAGAATTAGCGCGTAGTGTGGACTATGTCTCGTTCGCTTCGAGCTCACTGCGGCCAACAACACGCCAAAAGGCTTCGGAACCCCTCGTCGCCCCGCCTTCTATGTACTTAATTTTTTACGAATTACTTAAAATGATTTTCGTGCCTGATATGGTGCTACTGATTTTGATAACTTTAACTGTAAAAGGGGTAGAGTCAAAAACAAGAAAAAACGAAAAGAAAGATGTTAAGTATCATACATTTATTGATGTATATTTAACAAAACTGATACATACAGGCTTTTAATGGGAGAGATATGGCTGATGCGTTTTTAGTAAATTAACAAGATTTGGTTTCAGTTTTGTTAGGTTTAATTTTAAATCTCCGCTTTCAGTGATTTTCAGCCTGCTTCTTCCTTTTGTAAGAAGACTGGCAACAGTTTCTGGCGACTCCTCACATCGTTGGGAAGCGAAAGCTGGGTTAAAAAGCAGACTGGAAAATTCCGTGATCTGACCAGGTTTCTAACCCGCGATCCTTCGGTTTCTAGTCAAGCGCTGTACCCCGCGACCACCAGGAGTATTCACCCAGTCCACAATATGTTAAGAAATCCCTTGATGAATGACGAAACATTTGCTGGCCCTGCATGGGCAGCGTCCGATACTCCTCCCAATCCTCGGAGAAGGGTAAGGGGTAGTAATTTACGTAGCGAAGCTATGAAACTAATAACGTAGCTGATGGTATCGTAATTGAAAAGTATGTTCAAGTTCCTCTTTGGAGATTTGCATTTAATACAATGTAATATTATCTCTAATGAAATATATGTGCACCTTTAGTTTTACTTAAGTTGAAATGCTTTACAAGTTAGAATATATATTCGTCATAATATCCCCGCACCCCGCTCAATATGGGCCTGCAAGCAAGAGACAGAAATTACAGAATTCCTCCACTCTCTCGCTTAGCCAATGAAGCGAACAGTGACATACAAAGGATCAATCTTCAACACTGTGGCCTTCCTAAATCTGAACCACCATCGTTTACCCCCCCCCCCCCTTTACAACAAATAGACCCCCAAATTATTTTTTTACTGACGTGGACCCCTTGCAGATTAGAATAGACAAATCAAATGTTTAAGCTTATGGGACTTAACTACAGGGTCATCAGTCCCTAAACTTACAAACTACTTATGACTACCTAACACTAAGGACGGCACAAATATCCATGCCCGAGAGGGGATTCGAACCCCCGACCGTAGTGGCCGTGCAGTCCGTGACTGGCGCGCTGCAGTCCCCTCGGCCACCGCGGCCGGCTTCGAATAGACCAGTGGTGGGCCATATAGACCACTTTGGGAATCACTGGTTTAAAGCAACAAAGAGCGTGTTTGTTACGTTTCACAACAGCTGTATTGGTGTTATATATTTCATAGTGTGCAGTGTAATTTGGCAGTTCTTAGTGCCAAAGTCCAATGTGTTCAAAATGTTCAAATGTTTGTTAAGCTTATGGGACTTAACTACGGGGTCATCAGTCCCTAAACTTAGAAACTACTTATGAACTACCTTATACTAAAGACGGCACAAATATCCATGCCCTAGGGGGGATTCGAACCCCGACCGTAGTGGCCGTGCAGACCGTGACTGAAGCGCCTCAGTCTCCTCGGCCACCGCGGCCGGCTTCCAATGTGTAATTAAACAGTTACTGAACAGACTATTCTCGCAGCTGAAAGACGAAGACAGGGAAGGCGTACTCTTGCTCTTCCGGCCTTACAGTGTAAGCAGAAGTAAAGAAACAAGAATCCGTACAAAAGGTACTTTAATAATGATAAGTACGTGTGGCTGTCAGGTTCATGTGAACTAAACAAACTTTATTGCTGGCCATGTCCATGCTTATTGTTTGCAACTAAGAAAACGCCTTGCACCCAGTGCTCTCTATCGCCGCCGGAAGGGCCTCCTCCACATCTCGGATCTTGAAGAAATTTTGTACACTTGAACATCAAATAAGAGAGTACCGTACAATAGACTTTAACAGCGTTTTATTAAATGTTACAAAGTTCGCTCATGTATGAATGTAGAGGGCTTTTATAAACCACAACTCAGCGTATGGAGTGTGGCTAATGGTACCTTACAATAAACTTTGACAGTGTTTCACTAATCACCACTAAAGTTGACAGATATATGTTAGTTTTCAGAGTCAGGAAGAAGATGAACTGAAGGGCATTGAGATGGGAGAGGAAGAGATGGACAGAGAGAGAGAGAGAGAGAGAGAGAGAGAGAGAGAGAGAGAGAGAGAGAGAGAATTGGAGGGGAGATGGACTGCAAGAGTAAATAAATAGTCAGGCAACACCGGGTTTTCAGCTAGTTATCCCATACAATTTTATTTATATTGTCCAATTTGAGATCTTAAGTCTTCACACTTCACAATTTTCATATTTTCATAATGACGACATTTTCATAATTATTTTTACTTTTACAAATCTTATTTTAGTTGAAATCATTTACCTATGTATTATATATATTTATATTCAAATGTTTATTAGCCCCTTAACTCATCGCAAAGCAGACCAGTTTAATTTAAAATACGAAAGGTGTTCAAATGAAAACGTACGAAACCTCTAAATAATCAAACCGCTTGAAATTTGAATATAACGCTTTAGGATAACGTAGTGCGGTTCCTAGGACGCGAAGCTTACATAGTCACTTCTCCCTAAAACATTCAAGGCTGTGCCCTCAGCAGTAGGGATTGCAATTCAGCAAAGTGGGACCCCACAATCCAGCGGGATCCAGTATAATTTTAGGAACTGCGGGATCCCGCAACAGGCGGAATCCCGCAACAGCCTGTCGATTCGCAAGCGGATCCGCAAGCATAAAATTGCATTTATTTGCAAAAGTATGTAAAAGAAGAAACAGGCAAGATTTAAGCTTAATCCTAGATTGCCGCACTCGCTGGAACAGCTTGATAGATATGTTGGAGAGATTTTACAGTCTCAAAGTTTGCATTAAGAAGGCTTTCATCGACATAGCATATGACATAAAATTTACAGACGAAGAATGGTACAAAATCAAATGTCATTGACAGCTTGCAGACCGTTAAACCGGGTGTCGAATACTGGGCAGAAGAGAGTCTACCCTAATAACGGCAGACATAGCATTTGGATTTATTTTAGAGAAGCTGGAAAAGCAAGACGTAGTTTTAAACAATGAGCTATCTGAGGCAGGAGTGAAAGAAAGGCGTAGTGAAGTTAATGCTATGTTGATTTACTTGCAACATCCAAAAAAATATGGCCAAGAATTTAACTCGCCCATTCCTACATTTGTAATGCCGAAAAAGAATAAGTTATGACAAGAACTGAAAAACTTTTGACGACGAGTCATTAAAGACGATGCTGAAAATAGGCAACTTTGAATGATACATATGCAGATAATAGTCAACAGTCTCTGAAAAATTATTTAACTTTACAAGAGTAATTAGAAGTGAAGCTGAAACAATGAAGATTACACCTCACAGAACAAAACTGGAACGGAGAAAGACTACGAAAAAATATTAAACAAAGGAATGTCAGCATTTGAAACTGATGGAGTAAAAGGGAACTATGTGACTTTTTTGCACGACTGTTAACATCAAACCAACAAGTATGGAGACAGAAAGAGCCTACATATGTCGTTCTGTGAGAGGTATTTTGGTAGATAAAAATATTGATGTTATATGTTTTAAGGTCATATTTCCAAAACGAGAAGTGACTGCTTATTTTATATTTATAAAATTGTAACCTTTTATATGTTTATTTTAGTAAGAAAATTAAGACAATTAACTAACTTAATCTAAATTCATGTGATACTATATATCCCTCTATAAATAAGATATAACAATTACATTTGATAAAGATTAGAAATAATATTTTTAGTTAACTAGAATATAAATACCAAAAAATTACCAAATATTGACATTTGCTATTGACCTAGAACTTCTTGTTATTTAGTAAGTCGTCAGCAGCAAAATAATTAATCAGATGCAGTTGAATTTTGTAATTTTAATAAATATTTTATTATACTGTAACAACGAATATTTATTGACTTAAAAAAATAATAACCTTTGCGGAATCCCGCAGGATCCCACTGGATTGAAGGCAATCCAGCAAAAATCCCGCTGGGTAGAAAACAGTGCTGGATTGCAATCCCTACCCAGCTGGCGAGGTGATGCTCACCGTATTTTTCGACGTCCGAGGTCCGATGCTCATCGAATTCCTCGAGCACGGAAAAACCATTAACAGTGACGTGTACTGTGAGACACTCCGTAGCCTACGCAAGCTCATCAAGAGCAAACGGCCTGGGCTGCTCACGGAGCGATTCTGCTCCATGATAACGCGCAGAACTGCGTGAACAGAGGTCGAGCAGGCGTGGAGTAATGTATTCCAAGGCAGTATTCACCATCTGTATCATCGAATGGATACCAGAATCATCGCCTGCATCGCCATCCGTGGAGACTACACCAGGTGCTAATATGGATGTTTCAGCTTGGATCAAATCCTGGTAACTTGAGCTACTGATCTGTAAATATAATAATTTCGCGTATTCCATTTGCGCTGTTTCAACATTAAATCTTGAGTGAATTGGAAGACTCTAAGAGGGTGTACTAATTTTTATTTTCGACGGTGCATTTTAGTGACCTATAATTCTGAAATTGTAACAAGACAAGAATTTTCTTTAATAAACGGAAAATATAAATCTTGAATACCGTATAGGACGTGGAATTTTCTTCGTCCTACCTCAAATATCTCTTCCACCAATCACGGTGTTACGTGTTAGCCGGCCGCGGTGGCCGAGGTGACTGAGGCGCCCCAGTCACGGTCAGCACGACCACTACGGTCGGGGGTTCGAATCCCCCCTCGGGCATGGATATTTGTGGCGTCCTAGTTCGTAAGTAGTTCATAAGTAGTTTGTAAGTTTAGCGACTGATGACCCCGTAGTTAAGTCCCATAAGCTTAACAAACATTTGAACATTTTGTTACGTGTTACTGTCAAATGTTTGTAAACCTATTGGACCAAACTGCTAAGGTCATCTATCCCTAGACTTAGAAACTGCTTAAACTAAGGTACACTAAGGACAACACAGAACCCATGTCCGACGGAGGACTAGAAGCTCTGGTGTGAACGGCCGCCCAGTTCGTAGCATGGCGACTAAGACCACGCGGCCTTTGCGCGCCGGAGTGCTTCAGATGCACTTCAGAATGGCCTAATATAAAGACCGAAAGCGTTCACGTGGACTTAATAAATTTCAATTATGTAAGCAACTGTGGAGGATTTCATTAGTGAAACGCAGTTGCAGAAGCAGCACCATCCAGACATGGAGAAACTAATAAGTATTAAAAATAGTTATTACCTTTCTTAGCACAGTAAATGTAGTGGTAGATATTTTATTATGAGGAGTGTTTGCTCTACAGACATGTGTATCTCACCCATCATTCTGCTTTTCCACATCACGTGAACAGTTCTGCTCCCTGTAATTGAAGCAGTACGGATACGCGTAATATCCCCAGAGAGCGAGTGGTCGTTGCTGTCTTGCCAGCTCCAGTGTTGTCTCCATAAATACGCGGGCTCCCTGTTCAAAGTCATGTCTTGCCTGTTCGAAAGAGAAAATGTATTAAATCTTTCAATATACTAGGCCACATTCATGTAATATTCTTTAAATGAAAGCTCCGTCATTTGATTGTACAAACTGTGTATTCTAATGTACGATCTTAGGCCATTTTTAAATATCACAATATTAAAATGTGGTCTGACTTTCGTGAACGAAGTCATCGTCGAATTACATTAAGTTGTTTGTGTTATGCAGAGGTCCAATGTTTAAATGAGCTCATATTCACAACGTGTATGGGACAAACATAGCTGATTTCGGATATGTCCGAAAGAACAAACACCATTTTCGATCTTGCAGTAGCTATTCATATTCACGGAATGTATGAGATTCACTGGGAAGGGGTAACCAGGGTCTCCTGCTTGCTACGTAATTGTGCTGACCTCTACACCACTGCGGATACAGCGATCACTGCAACTGCACGGATTACTCAAGCACGCTTCCCGTAGATACAGACTTTCAACTTTTCCCTGCCCACTATTAATCAAACAGGAGGTTTTATCAAAGTGATTCCCGTAAGAGTAAAGGTGTAAGAGTGCCTCTGCGCTGCAGAAAAGATCATCGGCATATTGTATAAGTTATGTGTGTGTGTGTGTGTGTGTGTGTGTGTGTGTGTGTGTGTGTGCTCGTGTGGTGTCTGTTCTTACAGGAATAAGTGTGAAAAACAGCAAGTTTGAGTAATAGTGGGCAGCGAAAAGTTGAAAAATGTGCATCTGACGGGAGGCGTGTTTGAGTAGTCCGTGCAGGTGTGGTGATCGCTATGTCGCCAGTGGTGTAGGGGTCAGCGCAAATGCCTAGCCAGCAAGTGACCCTGGTTCAAATCTCTATTATACGCACATTTTAAACTTTACCCATTCGCAGTTTTCATATATTCCGTGAATATGAATAGGAGATATGCATTGAATACCTGTAATACATTATAATATAAATGAAAACATTTTCACAAAGTATATGGCAGAGTGGAACACCTGCATTATATAAACACGGTAAATATATTTCAACGTTGACCTCATTTACAAAAGTCTAAGGATATTTTAAAATTATGGTACTAGAAAATGGATTTAAGGTCAAATGATGAACGTTATTAGAATAATCTGCACAATAAAATTTCCGAGTTTCATTTAAATAAATAAATAAAGATTCCACGAGTGATATACAGATCCCTTAATGAAAAATATTTATCTTACATTAAAAAAAATGAGTCTAAGGAATTGTTGAAACACAAGACCATATACAAGAGAAGACAATTCTTACCGCTTTCTCTATGCTTGACTTGCTCCAGAATGGATGTTCTGCTCTCACTAATTTTCTAGAAAATTCCGGATACGGTGCGTAAGAACCAAACAGCTGTCTCCATACTGGACGCCAGGATTCCATGTCTATAACTCCAATACCTGAAAAAAAAAAGAACACAGAATGAGGTTAGTTTTAATTAGTACTTCTATGTCGATTAACATTTCCTCTATTTGATGACAGGAATTGAAGGTGTAATAATGTTATGAAGCATAAAGTCAGCCATCAGCAGTTCGTGTAGGTAGTGTTGTTATTAAGTATCTTAAAATCTGAAAATGTAGCTAAAGTGTCTAGTTAATTTAAGAATTCATAAAATACACATAAAGATTATAATCACCTGCACCCGGAATCTTGGGGCTGCATCGATGTTTCGCAAAGTAGTCTGGGGTAGGGAAGAAAGAAAGGGGGGGGGGGGGATGATGCAGTTCAGCCTGGACTTCAGACCTGGGCTTGAAACTGTCCCGTTAGTTTTTATTTCATTTTGTCTTCTAAACACAATACAACGTATGATTACTGGTACTCTCACAGAAGTCATCAGTTCAGCAGGTATGGAAGCAGCATTACGAGTGAAAAAACTCAACTGGCACAAGTGCACGTGATAATTGAAACCGGGAAGAGAAACATAAAGAATCTACAGTAAAAAGTTATTTCAGAATAGAGGGAAGGAGGAAGATGTGAAACTAAGAAAACGAGAATGTAGACCTTGAACATCTGTGAATGCGCGATAGCTTGAGAAAAATGAAGACTGTGCTTTTGAAGAAGAATTTCCGAACAAGATATGGTTTAAGGGTGTAGTTAAATAGAAAAGAGGCCATAGCGAAGATCATGGAAAAATCGTTTGCTATTGACGATAGATAACCTAAGGTAAGCAGTGAGAAGTATGCTAGGAAAAAAAATCCCACCTCTTCTTATGAATATTTCCTAGGGTTGCGCCTTATTTTATATGGCCGACACATTGTTCAGTCAACTTTCTACTTCGCTTTGAACATGTTTCAACATCCTGCAATTTTTTGACTTTAATTTAAAACTTAATTAATATTTGATTTATGACAAATTTATAAAATAGTGTAGTTTTTGTCTTTATATAATTCAGCTGCCATTATCAACCCGAACATTCGGCTATGCCTACATAGATATGTAACAGGAACGGACATATTGTTTAATGACGTCTGTAGCGTACTTTGATCTGAATTTTGTCTTGCTGATACAATCAATTATGGCTAAGCTTGTGCAAATTGCTGATAGACTTCTCACGCAATTTTTAACATCATTCATTCAAAAATGTTGTAAATTATATTTTCATGAAAGCGTATTATGACAATGCGACTGTTAAGAGAACATCAAAACCTGAGATTTTATCACAAAGCAGAGCAGAAGTGTGCTCACGGCAACGAAGAGTTTTCGTTTGATATGTGTAAGTTCCGTATGTGCAGTTAAGATATCTACGGAAACCAGTTACTACTGCCGCTTCCCATTTGTGAATACAGTAGATCAGATGATTTGATACAATCGTGTGTGGTGACATAGACCGAGACTAGTATAGTAATTTAAAAAAATCTTAAAATTACGTGCGTTGGAATTTAGTTTTCACAAGATAACTACCTAATCTCATTTGAAACTAAGTTTAGGTATTTACAGTAACTTTTATTGATATCATAGAATGAAGACTTTCATGGTAGGTATTGTCACTTAAAACTTCTGGGCTGAGATGCCGTGGTCCATACATAGAACTTTCTCATGACGTTTCGCCTTCGACTGCGGATGGCATCCTACGAGGTAAAGCGGCGTACTGCAACGAGAGCGCGAGTGAGCGCCGTATATACGAGGTATGTCCATAAAGTAAATTCCGTTTGAAACTTCCTTGCAGATTAAAATTGTGTGCCGGAACAGGGACTCGAACGTGGGACCTTTGCCTTTCGCGGGCAAGCGCACTACCGACTGTGCTATCCCGACACGACTCACGATGCCGCCTCACAACTTTACTTCCGCCAGTACCTCGCCTCCTACTTTCCAAACTTCACAGAAGCTCTCCTGCGAACCATGCAAGACTAGCACTCCTGGAAGAAAGGATATGGTGGAGACATGGCTTAGCCACAGCCTAAGGCAGAGGTGGGCACAAATCGGCTCAATGAGCAGCGCTCCGGCTCAGGCTGGAAAAAGAGCAGCGTTCGCGCTCGGCCGGTAGTTATCCTAGTTGCCGCTAGAGGTCTGCATGCTTGCTGGCGCACGTAGTTCTGTGAGAGTCTAGTATTAAAACACTGTGATTAACTTATCTCGTAAGTAGGTACAGCATTATAATACATATCTCTACTTTACTTCCTTCCTCGCGTAGGTTATTAAGAAGATTAAGTCGCATTTCACCTTTTACACTTCCATACTGGTTGAAGTGATGTTCTATAGTGGCGTTCTAAATTGTACTTTTTTATGCCTAGTATTTTACCACATGGCAAACATTTTGCTCCTCCTTCGCTTTCAGTGAACAAGTAATCACACTCCCAACTAAAGTTGAACTGGAAAATAGAACGCCGCTTTACCGCGCCGATTTGACTATCCATTTCAACTCCACAGCGTACTGTACCATAACGTAATATCATAGATTATAACGAAAACCCTGAAGTACAAAATTCGAACTAAAAGATGACACTGTTAGCGGTGTCTTCTGAAACAAAAAAAAAACAAAAAAACAAAAAAAAAATCGTTCTTATAAAGATAAGATATTTGCCGGCTCGACTGCCCGCGCTGGACGTTTTAGAGAAGAGTTTCCAGTATTATGTTTATAAGTTACTTACTTATAAACATAATAGCATTTTTCAGGAGATACCACTAGCAGTGGAATCTGTTCATTCGAGTTGGATACTAAAGAGTTTGCACTATTATGTTTATAAGTTATTTTATAACGCACTCAGCCAGGTGCATTTCTGCGGCTACGTTAGCACGTTGGCTGCGCATAACGCCATCTAGTCTTTTCAGCAGGAACTACGTGATGGACGCCAGCTGCTCCGGCTCGGGCAGGCGGCTCGGAGAGCTCGGCTCGCTCATTGCCCACCTCTGGCCTAATGGATGTTTCCAAAATGAAACTTTCACTTTGCAGCGGAGTGTGCGCTGATATGAAACTTCCTGGCAGATTAAAACTGTGTGCCGGAACCGGTAGTGCGCTTGCCCGCGAAAGGCAAAGGTCCCAGGTACGAGTCCCGGTTACGGCACACAATTTTAATCTGCCAGGAAGTTTCATATCAGAGCACACTTCGCTGCAGAGTGAAAGTTTCATTTTGGTAAGTTCCGTTTGGTTATATAAAACAAACGTGTACAGATACAGAAAAAATATTTATTGTGCAAAAATACACAACTATTAAACTACTTTTCTACAAAGCTTCCGAAATTTTGTAGGCATTTGTCATAGCGTGGCAGACGTCTTTGTATGCCTTCTTCGGAGAAGGTTGCCGACTGTGTATTCAACCATGTGGTAACATGTTCTTTCAGCTCGTCATCATCGCTGAAGTGTTGACCACCATGGACAGGTTTTAGGTGTAAGAAGAAAGTTGCTAGGAGCGAGACTGTACGGAGGATGATCAAACACGTCCCAGTGAAATTCCCGTAAGAGTTGTTTGGTCACATTCGCCTTGTGAGGTCGGGCGGCAAAGTGAAGGGAAGAAGAAGACTCCTTTCATCTCTTCTTACACCTAAAATCTGTCCTTGGTGGTCAACACTTCAACGATGATGAGCTGAATGAACATGTTTGCCACAAGGTTGAATACACTGGCGGCAACCTTCTATGAAGAAGGCACACAAAAATTTGTTCCACGTTATGACAAATGCCTACAAAATTTCGGAAGTTATGTAGAAAAGTAGTAGAACAGAATGAAACTTTCACTCTGCAGCGGAGTGTGCGCTGATATGAAACTTTTCAAGTAGTAGAACAGTTGCGGGTTTTTATACAATATATATTTTTTCTGTATCTGTTCACGTTTGGTTTATACAACCAAACGGAACTTACTTTGTGGACATACCTCGGTACATGTCAAACAGAGGAGGCCGCTGTCAATCACGTGACTTCGGCTGTGCTATGGTCTCTGCTATTACCAACATTACTAACCTAAGGACAACACACACACACACACCCCCATGCCCGAGGGAGGACTCGAACCTCCGACGGCGAGCAGCCGCGCGTTCCGCTGCAATGTTGACACTCAGAACTTATCAAGTTTAACACCTTCCTCTTTTTTGTTAAAACTATTACGGTGTTTATAAATCTCAATGGCCTCTCTGTACATACGCACATAATAATGCGACGTCTTTGCTATGTCGGTCGTCTCGCTGAATTTTGTTTCGTGGTCACCTTCTTGATACATATGTTCCGCTACAGCCGATTTATCAATATGTCCGAGGTGACAGTTCCTTTTGTGTTCGTCCAGACGAGTGTTGACGAATCTTTTTGTTGTGCTTATATTAACTTATCCACAACTGCAGGGAATTTTATAAACACCTGGTGTAGTCAGGGGATGTCGCTTATCTTTTGCGGTTCTTAAACATTCTTTTATTTTCGTGGTGGGTCTGAAACAAGTTTCCACATCGTACTTGCTTAAAAATTTTCCAATACGATTAGTGACCTTACTGATAAATGGTCGGAAAGCTTTCCCCTTGGACTGGTGTCGTTCCTTGTCCGTCCTGGTTGTCAGTCTAGAGCGTAGTGCACGATCTATCTCTCTGACAGAATAGCCATTTTTCTTAAAGTTCACTCTAAGCTGTTCAATCTCGTCATCTACGTGATATTACTTTTTCATGTATGTACTTATGGCTTCCGATATTAAGCGGGTTCAGTAGGTGTTCTGAAATAGTAATGTTTCAAACAAATGTTTTAGTATGGATACTCCCACTTTTGGTTATCTTCTCTTGTCAACCTGCATCTGTAATGGATCTTGATCAGAATCTGATTTCCTTTTCCTCACAATATGATACACATTGCTATAAATGGCCTTGCCTGTGGAGAAAAATTTATGTTTACATGGTCTGCCCAGTGAAGGTTTTATCAGTATCTGAGAGATGTTTTTCCATTTCAACAGTGTTCGTAATTTCCACAGATAACGAAGGAGGCAATTATGTACATGTCAGCACTTCGGATTTAATTATGTTGTACTTCTTCTTTGTTTGTGATCAGTCGCCCTAACGTAATTTATACATTTTGTTTGAGGATAATTTGGTATATTCCATATCTTCGGTTGTGTACACTATCGCAGGAAAATTTAACCAAAAAATGTCTGTAAATCTATCGGACCAAACTGCGTGGTCATCAGTCCGTATCTTACAAACTACTTAAACCTAGGTAAACTAACCTAAGGACAAACACACACACACACACACACACACACACACACACACACACACACATGCCCCAGGGAGGGCTCGAACCTCCACGGCGAGAAACCGCGCGCTCCGCAGCGAGACGCTTTAGACCGCTCGGCTACTTCAGCGCGGCGAAAATGTAACCATCTAACCGTATGAATGGAGTAAAATTTATGTTTACATGGTCTGCCCGGTGAAGATTTTATCAGTATCTGAGAGATGTTTTTCCATTTCAACAGTGTTCGTAATTTCCACAGATAACGAAAGAAGCATTTATGTACATATCAGCACTTCGGATTTAATTATGTTGTACTTATTCTTTGTTTATGATCAGTCGCCCTAACGTAATTTATACATTTTATTTGAGGATAATTTGGTATATTCCATATCTTCGGTTGTGTACACTATCGCAGGAAAATGTAACCATCTAACCGTATGAATGGCATTGTGTACTGTAAAGAATAATGGATTATGAAACTGTAATAAATTTTGCTAATAAAATAATTTATTATAATTAAAAGTTCCATTTCCCTCGGGGGGTGTACATAAATGTAGCCAGTTTGTTCTATGAGTGATTTGAGATATCTTACCAAGACACCTACAATAAGAATCTCATAAGAATACTAATTAGACCAGCATATTTAATGATTAATGACAGCTAATCTCAGAGATAGGACGAATAGTGAAAAACACAGCGCCGCGGTAGAGTGGCCGATCGCTCTAAGGCAACTCGCTACGGAGCTCGCGGTTGCTCGCCGTAGGAGTTTTGAGTCCTCCTTCGGGCATATATATATATATATATATATATATATATATATATATATATATATATAAAATTGGAAAGTCCAGGTTGGAATAAATAATATAGTGAGGACAGTTTACTACTCACCGCAAAGACGTGGCGACGAGCTGCGACAGGCACATACAAAAGACACACACATACATACAACACATTCAGCTGAATGTGTTGTATGTGTGTGTCTTTTGTATGTGCCTGTCGCAGCTCGTCGCCACGTCTTTGCGGTGAGTAGTAAACTGTCCTCACTATATTATATATATATATATATATATATGTGTGTGTGTGTGTGTGTCCTTAGGTTAGTATAAGTAGTTTGTAAGCCTAGGGACTAATAACCAGAGTTGTTAAGTCCCATAGTTTTACAAAAAATTGAATTTTTTATTTTTGAAAACACAGCCTTGGTTATATCAGCACACATACTCATTCATACAATGACAAAAGCACGGTTCAATAATACTTGACCATCATCTGCGGCTGCTTCATTCCGAGTAATACCCCCCTGTGAGAGCAACTCGGGACTGGAGAAGTGAGATGAGGGTGAAGGATGCAGAGCGAGGGAGGGGATAGGAGTTCTAGCACTACCTTACAGAGCATGCAAGTACTCAATTGGTGGAAAAGAGGTGTAGCTTAGGAATGCAGTGGAAGGGAGGGGCCAGGAAGCAAATGTTGGAGGAGTAAAGAAAGGGAAAAGTAGCACAGATGGTGGACAAAAAGGCAAAGACATGCAGGATGGAGAGGGCCGAAATTTTGAGTGGGTAGGGGGTTTATTTTCTTTCAATCATTGTACAAAAAAGCGAAATACTCATAAAATGACATGGTAACATCCTAATGAAATGTACACTCTATTAGATATGTACACTTTCAACATAATTTCGGATTATAGAGTGAAGGCTTTCACGACCGGTTGACATTGTAGGCATTATATCTTCTGGGTTGTAAGGCCGTGTACTTGGAATCTTGCTGCTTCCTAAGGTTTCGTCCGATGTTGCGTCGGACTTCTTCGGAGGTTGTCCGTCTGTTGAGTCTTGCCGACTGACGGATCGGGGGTCTGAGAACTTCTTAAATACCGTCTAAGAGGGGGAGTGGCTAAGATCCACGTGATAATCAGAGATGATCCTTGTCAAAGATAAATCTGTACTATCGAACCATGTCAAAGATAAAAACAATCATCGATTCTGCAGAGCTACGGTCCACATATCGCTGAGAAAGAAAGAAATAGAATTATACGACTAAATAACAGTAGGCCGAAGGACAAGGAAACAACACAACGATGAAGCAATACGGTTTCTCTCCCCTTTGTTAATAAAGTAACAGATCAGATCGGGAAGATTCTACGAAAACGTAACATCAGACCGATTTTCAAACCAACAAAGAAGCTATCCCAAGCCCTCAGCTCTGTAAAAGACAAACGCTCTCCTTTATCAGCAAGTGGGGTTTATAAAATTCCATGCTCCTGTGGTAAAGTCTACATCGGAACAACTATGCCGCGGTGGAGTAGCCGAGCGGTCTAAGGCGCCTAGCCGAGCGGTCTAAGGCGCCTCTCTGCGGAGCGTGCGGTTGCTCGCCGTCGGAGGTTCGAGTCCTCCCTGGATCATGGGTGTGTGTGTTTGTCCTTAGGTTAGTTTACCTTAGCTTAAGTAGTTTGTAAGCTACGGACTGATGAGCACGCAGTTTGGTCCGATAGATTTACAAACATTTTGAACAACTAAGACAAGTGTAAACACACGTCTAAAGGAGCACAAAAGTCCATGTCGTCTTGGAAAAACTGAAAAATCGGATGTGGCGGAACACTGCTTACAATCGGGAAATCATATAGTAAAATTCACTGAGCCGGAAATTTTATCTTCCATGACGAATTACTATCCAAGGTTGTATAGAGAAGCGATTGAAATATATAAACATAATGATACTTTCAATCGGCGGAAAGAAGAGACTATGAAACTCAACGATATATGGACTGTGGCTCTGCAGAATCGATGACTGTTTTTATCTTTGACATGGTTCGATACGTATAGCTTTATCTTTGACAAGGATCACCTCTTCTTATCACGTGGATCTTAGCCACTCCCCCTCTTAGACGGTATTTAAGAAGTTCTCCGACCCCCGACCCGTCAGTCAGCAAGAGTCAACAGACGGACTGCCTCCGAAGAAGTCCGACGCAGCATCAGACGAAACGTTAGGAAGTAGCAAGATTCCAAGAACACGGCCTTACAACCCAGAAGATATAATACCTACAATATTTTCGGACTGTCTGCACTCTTCCTATCCAATATTAATAGCATGAGGCACATATTTTTTTTTTTTTTTCATTTGATACATTTAAGTTTGCAACAGAGGTGCCCCCCCCCCTTGACCAATGACTCACCCCCCCCCCCCCCCCCTCGACAACCGAAATATTAGGTTCTGGATTCGTAGTTTATTACCTAATAAAATGGTTTTGCCATTTAATATTAAAATTAAATATCTTTTATTTTGCCGCGGTGGAATAGCCGAGTGGTCTGAGACGCCTCGCAGCGGAATGCGCGGTTGCTTGCCGTCGGAGGTTAGAGTCCTCCCTCGTGCATGGGCGTGTGTGTTGTCCTTAGGTTAGTTTACCTTAGTTTAAGCAGTTTGTAAGCTACGGACTGATGACCACGCAGTTTGGTCCAATGGATTTACAAATATTTGAACATCTTTTATTTCAGGTTTTGTAAATTGTTTTATGAAGCCCCCGCCCCTTACAGGCTGGCCAAAAGTATTCATTTTTCACCCCCTCCCCTCCAGGAATTTCAATAACGCAGTTTGCGTCATGACCCCTCCCCCCCCCCCTGTGGGCACTACTGGTTTGTAACACTGAAATAAAGTCATTCAAATAATACAAGGAGTTACAAAAGTTCAGAGGGGTAGATTCAAGGGTAAATAGAGGCTAGAGTATTGGGTTCAATTCTCCGCTTAACATGTATCAATGAATTTTCAAATAGTACAAGATGTGAAGAATAATTCAACTTTTGATGACAGCAACATCACAGCCAGAACTTCTGTCGGAGGAGCTTGCAACAGCCAATGTCTTGTGGTGACATACTATGCCTGCTACGTACATTCACTTCTTAGCCATCCTTTTCTGGGGTTTGTAGGCACAAAATGCAGCAGCATTTAAACTGCAGAACTAGTAGTAGCCGTACTCATTGCACAGAGGTCTTCAAAAATTGTAATCCTTGCTGTGCCAATTGAGTACAGATAGCAATCTGTTGGGCCTAACCGAGAAAGCATTATAAGTATTTTAAAAATAATTTTATATGTTATCATGTAGAAAGAGCCAGTTTAGACTAATATTTATCAAGGCAAAGCAAACTAAAACTCAAAATAGCATTTTTCACTGAAGAATGAAACAACTGTGGAATCACTTGCAACAGGAAAAGAAATCACTAAAGTTCTTAATAAGTAATGTATAGTATGCAGTTAAGACTAAAAGATGTTTACCGGATTCAGAGTGGTGGATAATAATGAAAGGCGATAATAACACCATGTCATATTTCAGTACATGAAACAATTGACTGATTTATAAGAAAATTGTGTGACAAGATGTGAAGTGGATAACAGTTCTGTCTAGGAATTCTTTTAAGTTCGACAGTTATCTTGAGGAGATTCTGACTCAGTTTTTCAGTTGGACTGAGGAAAGGACATGAAGACATCCATTAAGCATAGTAGACTATGTATGGACATTCTGCCAGATTTCCAAATAGCTTCAAGTTTGTGAGTTACCAGTGGGTGTCCTTAGTGTTTGCAGCAATGAGCAACTGAAACAAACTGTGAGTAGGCCAATTAAAAAAAAAGTGCAACAGCGAGCAACCAAATGAGGCAGTGCAGCTGGGATACTGGACTTGTAAAGGATGTAACATTTATAAGTGCAAATATTACTAGAGGTTCAAACAACTTACGGGTATGCTGCCGGATGACGTCGACAACCGCCGATATTTCGGCAGGAGGACACTCTGCCATTCTCAAGGCACAACTGCACTTAAGGAAGCAATGTGCAAGCGTATTTAATACCTCGGTATTAAATACGCTTGCACATTGATTCCTTAAGTGCAGTTGTGCCTTGAGAATGGCAGGGTGTCCTCCTGCCGAAATATCGGCGGTTGTCGACGACGTCACCCGGCAGCATACCCATTTCAACATTCATTACGCCGGGAAAAGTCTCAAATTACTAGAGGTGACTCAGAACAGTGTACTGAACAACATTAAATAAGGGTGTTTCGTCATTTGTAGACTCTGAAGTGTAGCTATTAAGATTCGCATGTTTTCAGGTTAGGTAGTACCTCGACGTATGCGTAGTACCTGGGCGCCTACATTCCCCGATATCGGGGGTAAAGCGGCGCGACACGCCTCGCGATAATGAGATTGGAGGTCACTCTCCCGCAGGGAAGTCTTTATGGCAGGCGTCGTCATTCACTTGCTGCCCAGGTAGGGCAAAACAGAAAACATCTGGTTGCGAAGTTTGTGTTCGCTGTGTGGGACGACTGTTCCACGCAGAGAAAACAGAACCAACACAGTCGTATCTGCAGATATTAAGGTATCACAAATAAAAATATTTGCACTTATATATGTTAAATACTATATCTGGGAAGATGAATTTGTCTGTCTGTCTGTCTGTCCATCTTGATTTTGGTTTTCAGTGGTTTATCTAAATCACTTCAGAAAAATTCCAGAATGGCTCCTTCAGCAAAGCAAAAAACAAGCTGAAGCCAGCTAGCACTTGACACATATTCAACACTGTTAGTAAATAAGTAATTTTTCTCAACAAACTAAAAACTACTCTAAGCAGTTGGTCTGTAATTAGAAAGGAAGGATAGATACTCCAGCACACGAATTAAAGGAGCAGCTTATTCAACTTCTGTCATACGAATCAATGTTTCTTTTTTTTAACACCAGCACATTGAAAAGCTCTCGGAAACGAGTTAGCATTGATACAAATAATGAAAATCTCATGCTGCTTGTTGCAGACGTAATGTAATTGAAGACGTTCTTGTTTAGAGGAGTTTCCTAAAAGAACTCACGGTGACTCGTAAATTTTAAAAGTTACCTTTTCATTCTTTTTCAAATGTATCAATATTTTCTAACATTCTTATTCGAAGCGGTAGTTGTCTTATCAGATAATCAATGTGTTTTGAACATTTATTCGAATTTATGTTTTTCATACTTAATATGTAAAATATTGACAATGTCACTTCACTCATAAAAGAACAACCTTATATGGCTTAAAATCGAACATTGCAGAACACACTTCTGTTACATCAGTAACAAAGTAACGGAATATTTTGGAATTAGGGACTGAAACAGATACGACGCGAACTCCGTTTTACTCTTCGTACGTAACTCACATTCATAGTCGCGGTGGAGTGACCGAGTGTTCCAAGGCACCTAGCTGCGGAGCGCGCCGCTGCTTGCCGTCGGAGGTTCGCGTCCTCCCTCGGACATATGTGTATTTGTTGCCCTTAGCATAAGTTAATTTAAGTCGTTTTTAAGCCTAGGGACTGATGACCAGTGTAGCTAAGTCCCAAAGATTTACAAACATTTGAACATTTTCTACCACATTCCTGACCACTCCAACACAATGAAATTGCGGAACTGCAGTGTTTTGTGCTGTAATTTAGATCTCATGAAAGCTTAAGGAGCCGATTAGTCATTAAATAAATGTTTGAATATAATAATCATCGCGAGTAACACTCTTTATGCAAGACTTTCTTTAATGCAAAGCAAGTTTTACGTGCGAGAGAGGCGCATGGAATGCTAATGTAAGTCTATAGCAGTTTCTACAGACTTCGATACTCCATGTGACATCAAAAAATACGTCACGTTAAGAGAAAGTATTGTTGAAAGACTGTTAGCCGGCTTCGTCCACAGTGTTCGCGCGATGATGGAGCATTGCAACGGGTGTGGATATGTGTGCGACGACGGTTCAGTGACGTTTGCCGCAGGACGACCTGGCGGAAAAAAATGTTCAAATGTTTGTAAATCTATGAGACTTAACTACTGTGGTTATTAGTTCCTAGGCTTACAAACTATTTAAACTGACGCAAACTAACCTAAGGACAACACATGCACACCCATGCCCGAGGAAGGACTCGAATCTCCGACGGGGACTGGCGGCACGCAAGCCATTGCGTCGGCTTCCGCTGACCATAAGCACAGAGTAACATGTCATTCTTGAAGTTTTCCCGGCGGACATAATATTCCAGCATTTTTCGGGAGTACACCCGGGACAGCGACAATTCTTCTTCCGATATTTCGGCTGCAAATCTTACAGCCATCTTCAAGGCGAGTTCAAGACTGAGTTCTCAGCGTCTGCGCGTGCCTATTTATACGGTAAATCACGTGATGCAAAGCTACTGAGGATTAGCCTGCGCATGCTCGAAGATATCACATTCGTAACTGCTGCGCTAGTCATAGATAAATATATACTTCAAAGATAAACATTTGAGCGCTGAGTGCAAACATAAACAGAGCTGTTACGTATCAACAGTGCTTGACAGAATTTTTAGACCATCTTAACTCTACTCATGAAAACATCAAGTTCACTATGGAGCGGGAGAAGAATGGCTTTTACCGTTCCTGGATGTTCTGTTTCGAAGCAAAGAGGATAGATTCCTAGGTCATTGCGTATATCGCAAGCCCACCCATACAGACCTTTATTTGCAGGCGTCCAGCTGCCACCATCCTTCGCAAACTATGAGTGTACTGAAAACCTTGGTTCACAGGGCTCAGGTAGTGTCTGATGCTGACAGCCTGCAGCATGAACTCCTGCACCTGGAGGCGGTTTTCAGGAAAAATGGCTATTCGCAACATCAGATTAAGAAAGCCTTGCAAATAAAAACACCAGAAAAATCACAGGAGAAAGATGAAGAGGAAAGGGAAGTGAAATCTACGGCCTTGCTCCCATACGTGGGTAAATGTTTCTTCAAAAATAGCCAGACTCATGAAGAAACATAAAGTGGATGTGATCTTCCGCCCACCAGCTAAGACCTCAGCTCTTCTGGGATCTGTCAAAGATGATCTGTTATTGCGTAAAGCGTGGATTTATGAAATCCCTTGTGAGTGTGGAAAACGTTACATAGGTCAAACCACGCGCACTGTACAGGAACGATGCGTTGAGCACCAGCGGTATACACGCCGTCTTCAGTCCAACAAGTCTCCAGTAGCCGAACATTGTATTTCTACTGGCCATTCCATGAATTACAAAGAAGTAAAGATTTTACCCACAGCTTCTACTTTCTGGGACTCAATTATAAAGGAAGCTGTACACATACAACTGGCGGACAACCTGTTAAATCGTGACGACGGATTTCACCTTGACAATGCATGGAAGCCACAAATCACGCCTTCGTTCTGAAAGAATGTCTGCGTCTTCACTTCCAATTGATGTTACCACTTTTAATGATTAATTATTCGTTTGTAAGCACTGTGGATACGTAACAGCTCTGCTTATGTTTGCACTCAGTGCTCACATGTTTATCTTTGAAGTATATATTTATCTATGACTAGCGCAGCAGTTATGAATGCGATATCTTCGAGCATGCGCAGGCTAATCCTCAGTAGCTTTGCATCATGTGATTTACCGTATAAAAAGGCACTCGCAGACGCTGAGAACTCAGTCTTGGACTCGCCTTGAAGATGGCTGTAAGGTTAGCAGCCGAAATATCGGACGAAGAATTGTCGCTGTCCCGGGTGCACTCCCGAAAGATGATGGAATACAGAGTAACATATTTGTCTGTGCCTTAAGCCACCAACACCGGAGCCTGCAATGGACTCGTGAACGCCAACACTAGAGTACTGAGTTGCAAAGTATAATGTTTCCGGACGAGTCCCGCTTCAGCTTGTCCTACAGCAGGGCCGTTCCCGGAGGGCCAGATGAGACTCTGACTCTCGGGTTTGCTCTGCACTTCTCGGAATAACTCGCAGTGGCGACATTTCGTGTTGAACTGCAGTGCGACGCTTTTCGTTTCCGGCTTATGGTGTGGAATTTTTCCAATTTCTAGTGCCCATTTCTCTAAACTTTCTGGTGCTAAGAAAATGAAAATTTTGTAAAATTCATTTCAGTTTTACAGTAAATGCAGGAATACTTTTCAAATCATTTTCAGGATACTGCCACCGTAGTTTCTCTTTTTGAGACGTTTCAAAAACCACTTCCTGTATTAGTTGAAAGTCCTCTTACCATCTGCAGATGGAAATGATGGATTTGCAGTGTAATTTTCTTTTGTAAGACAAATTATAAGACGTTAAAACTGTTCAGGAGTTCTACGAAGGATCTCCTCGAGAAGAGTTCTCACAACCTCATAATGAGGCTGCAGAAGTTATATACAGCTTTAGCTCAGGTTACGTGTGTAAACGATTTACTTTTCCAATAATACAGTTACATAAGTGACGATTACGTGGTAGCTTGACTGATGAATGCCTCCGCGGTTAATGTGCCCAAAGTTTCTAATGGATATAAATTTTATTACATCTTCAGCGAATAAAAAATAATTAAATACTTTTTTGTTCGTTTGTGATAGATTTTATAAAGAACTGTAGACATGACACTCTCTGTAGAGAAGTGATAGATAGAATTTTATTTCTTTCTCGCGTAACTGTGATAATTTATCACACACCAAGTCATTCTATAGAGACTACATTCTGCTATTGTCTCTATTTCTGTATATCACTTCAAACGTAAGGGTTTTGTATGGAACGACGTGGCTCTCACAATATTACTAGTGTAATCCAGTTGCGATACAAACTTAATTCTAAGTTTTTCCTTTAGTACTAACAATCAATAACGCTATAATAACGCTTTTTACGTACTTTAGTTTTTCGAATTTCGTAATACGATGTAACATAAAACCTATTATACTTCTGTTCGGAGAGCGACGGCTGTATCGCACGAGTGGCAACTCTGCAATTTATTCCTCAGAAGCTCCCGCTCAGACAGCAATGCGGCGCCACGCGGAATGGCCGAGTGGTATGAGGCGTCATGATACGGTTTGGACGGCAGTTCCCGTCGGAGATTCGAGTCCTCCCTCGGATATGTGTGTGTGTGTGTGTGTGTGTGTGTGTGTGTGTGTTTGTTTTGTCTTTAGTATAATTAGCGCAAGTAGTATGTAAGTCTATAGACTGATGAGCATAGCATCTTGATGCAGCAGGTTTACAAATATTTCGACACAGCAATGCGGCGAGGTGGGGCATGTGTGCAGCAAGGCGGGAAGGATGGCCCGCGGGCCAACGGGCAGCCTGCAAGCCAATTCTGTGGCCGGCCCTGTTCTACTGTGATGGCCGTATACGAGTCTGACCCACGCCGCCTAGAAGACAAAGCTTCACAACTGGTCCGAGGCCGACGAGAAAGACGGACCGCGGCGCGTACGTCATGTAACGTAAGCGAGGTAGTCTTGAGCCGGCGCAATCGCTAGCTGAGTGGCTGGCCGCTGCGGGGCAGTGGGCCTTGCCCCAGCGGTCGGCCAGTCAGCTAGTATTCGCAACCTTTAGCTGTGATGTAGAGGCACGGCCAGTTGCGAGACCTTGTCTTCTAGGTGGTTTTGGTCTCTCCGCGTCATTGTGAAGGCAATCGGGCAGTATGTATTGTTGAGCGGCATAGAGGACAAATGCCTAGTGTCGTGGTTCAAGGTGCCATTACATATAAAACGCGATCTCGTTCCCTACGTATTCATGGCAATGTGAACATCTACCGCTGCATAAGGGAGGTTTTCAGCCCGAGGCACAGCTCCTTCTGCAGACCATTCCGCATGCCCTATTTCAGCAAGACAACACCCGGACGAATGTGGCGAGGAGCATTTATGGTCAAACAGCAATATCGAATCAATAACCAATTTCAACTCTATGTCATAAAGAATTTAAGTTTTTACTTTTAAGTTAGGTAATAACCATTATACCATTGTAAATGCACAAGCACGCACCAAGCAACACAGTAGAAAAAAACGTTCAAAAAGTTGAATGTTTTGGGAAATGCTAGAATATTAATAATATTAATATTAATATTAATATAAAATAAATTACAACATTTTCAGGGAACTTGCAAGGAAGAAAAAAAACGTCATTATCACCAAATCCAAACCAAGGTGAATATAAATAGACTATGTGGCAATAAAAGCTCGTAACCACAAAGAAATCTTGGATGTCAGAGTGAGGAATGGCCTAAATGTAGACTCAGACCATTAACTGACGGAAATGAAGATCAAGTTTCAACCCGACAAATCTAAACTGAAACCATAAAGAATTACGAGACTAAACCTCTGCAAATTCAGGATTAATTATGTGAGACATTAAACACACAAAAATGGGAGATTGGGACGAAATTAAAGACACAATAATAGATAGTCATGTAAAGAAATGGGGTCCCATAAGTTTTACAAACATTTACAGCAAAGAAATGGGACAAACACGAATACCAAGACACCGATAGTGGAATGAGTTGTGTGATGAAGAAATTGACAATCGACTAAAGACATGGAAAAATAGAAGACTAATAAAAAACGTTAATATTGAGAGGTGTTTAAAGAAGAAGGGAAGTAAACGGCAAAAATCACAAATCAGTAAAAGAATAGAAGAAATGAATTCAGATGTAAAAAATGCTAGGGACGTATATAAGACTTTCAAAGACATATTGACAGGATTACAAACACCAAATCTACATTTTAAAAATAAAAATGAAAACTTGATCTTAATCAATAAAGAAAACAACCAATTCTTAGCTGAATACTTAGAAAATCTACTAAAAAGAGATGAACCTATTTACATGTCAGAATTTCAAAAGCACAACGTGAAAGTCCAATAGAAAAAATAGAAAATATCAAGTCGCTGAAGAACAACATGACAACAGGAGAAGGTGCGATAGTAGCAGAAATGTGGAAACTAGTGGGCTTATCCGCATGGCATAAAATTCACACAATAATTAAAGACATTTTGGAAAAAGTAATCATACCCAGGGAATGGAAAGAAGCACTGATTCATCCTCTTCACAAAGCAGTAGATAAAACATGTACCATCAACAGCAGGGGGCTTACCTGTTACAACTAACATACAAAATATCGTGTAAATCACTTCTAAACAGAATAAAGAAAACAGTAGGATCTAATATAAGAGAGTAACAAGCAGGATTTAGGAAAGGTAGATCATGTGCAGAAGATATTCTAAATTTAAAAACAATTTTGAGAGTGAGAAGCATCCAAATAAAAACATAGTAGTTACTTTGGTAGACTTCAAGAAGGCTTACGACTCAGTTAACAGATAAACACTATTTCAGATACTTTACAAAGCGAGGATAGAGGAAAATAGCAAAAGACCTGTGGAACAAACGCTCATGGATACAACATCAAACTTTAAGTTTCAAGGAGAAATTTCTGAACCTTTCAAAATCGAAACAAGAGTTTGACAAGGAGACGGACTGTCCCCAATTCTGTTTAGCTTGGTCCTGTATGAAATAGTTAAAACATGGGAAAACATTAGAGAAGAGAAGGTTAAAATATGGGACAAGGAAAGAACAAATTTGAAGTAAAATGTTTAGCCTTTGCGGATGATATAGCATTGATAACTGAAATCATACAGATGCAACTATTATGCTTGATCTATTACACGAGATTGCTAAAAAGACTAGGCTAAAATAGCTTATGAAGAAACAGAGTATATGGAACACAAAGTAAATTAAGGAAATTTATGAGAGTTGATAAATTTAAATACCTCGCGGAACCTATCCAAGTCAACTAGACAACACAACAAACAAAAGAAAGAGTAAATAAGTTAGAATTTGCATACAAATAAACACGAAACTTCTAAAGTAAGAAGCCAATTTTAATTCAAGCGAAGATTGAACATTATAATTCGGTCATTAGGACACAACAACATATGGATCAGAGTGCTTAAGACTGAATAAGAAAGGGGAACTAAGAGAACTAGAAAAAAGAGAGGAAAAAATTAAGAAAAATTCTAGGTCTTGAAAAATGAAAATATATGGATTAAAAGGTGAAATTACAATTTACATAAAAATATAGAAAAATATGATAGGAAAACTGTTAAAATTTTATGAACATTTAAAAAGAATGGAAGAAACACGATTTACAAAGAAAACTTTTAAATGTGTTAATAAACTGAATAACACTGTAGGGTGGATAGAAGCAGTGAAGACAAATGCATACAAAATAGGTGCTACAGAAGAAATAATAAGTTACAGGAATCGCTTCAGGCTACTGATAGAAAACGCAGCCTATGAAGAAGATAGGCCAAAACCTTGACCAAAGAGATTGTGATCGGAGGAGCAGAGACGAGCAGTTGGAGAGGAAATGAAGAAGTACTGGGAAGTGAAGAAGAGAAAGCAACACTTTAGTCTTAAATTTTATGCGGTCCATAGATGAACAAAGTCATATATATATATATATATATATATATATATATATGAGGAGCGTTAGTCTCGCTGAAATTCAGGAAAGGCTTGACCGGTCTCAATATATATGTTTCACGTTAATATAGAAGTTGTGTTGAAAAAATAGAGTAAACCCAAAGGAACACCTAAAAACTAGAAATAATCGAAATTGATAATTTTGTATGGGCATCGACACTTCAGATTATATTCGTATTTTATGCGTTGCCATACCGTTCTTCCGATTGCGATAAAATCTTGCACACTTGAGCTTCAAAACAAAATCGACAGATGTGATGACAATGAAATTTATCCCATCCATTAGGGACGGGACATGACACGACGCAAATTATCACATTTACAGTACTGTACATGCACAGTTACTGTGGAAAGTCAGTATAAGTCAGGATTGGCACTGTCTATACAACAATTCATACGGCACATGGAGGAGGATACTTTACAACAGAGGCCGACACTAATCTACAGCTTTTTTCCGAACTTGAATAATTGTTGCACACCTGACCTTCAAATCAAGAGGAAACTGTCTACATAAGATTTTGAACATTGCATGGCTGATAGTATCTTACTCCAAACTTTGACACGGTGTGACCTATCACCATAAAATTTATCAAATATAAGTAATTTTTATTATACGGGGAACGAGGAGATGAGGAGAGAGAGGAGACAGGGGGGATTTGGCAGAGAGCGGTGGCGATTATGACAGAGGGAGGGGGGTTGGGAGGAAAGAGGTAGGTGGACAGAAACAGAGAGTGTAGGGACAGGTGCTGCACAGTCACTCAATACAAACACTCGAGCAACACCGGGTTTTCGGCTAGCTGGTAACACAGAACCCTAATAGGACAAAGAGGGAGGCAAGGAATAGCAATAGAGATGGGGCAAGTATTAGCGGGTTCGCTAGCTCATCAACTTAAGCTGAGCCACTGAAATGTGTGCATGGCCAGAGCTGAAAAGGTGTGAAAATCAGATTTTTTTTTTCAAAACATGTAAATAATGTGTTGCACAGAAATTCTGTCCGGTGTGTGGACATAGGGCCTGAAAATGAAAAAACTCTGCCGAAGCCGGTTGCCAAATAAATAAATAATAAAAAAATACCAAGAGTACAAATATTACTGCTGATGGGTGATATATACAGAGTTGCGCAAATGTCACTTAACACTGGGCAGTCTTGAATTTATGTTTCATTAAAAATCAAAGAATACTTACAACTGCTGTCCGTCTTCACTAACATATCTCTGAAGTCTTTTTGCAATACTGTTACATACTCTATGGCATAGTGTGGTTTTGCAGTCAGAATCATGAAATCCGTCGTGTATGTTGTCTTTTAGTTACGCAATGATCTGAGGCTTCTGAGAATAAACGTTTTCTTTGACTGCACCACATAGGAAAGACTCCACGGAAGTGAAAGTGGACGCTTGTCAATATCCGAGTTTCGATCACTTTTCTTTCGAAAGTTTTGTTTAAATAATCACGGACGGCAGTGGCATAATGTGGTTGGATACCATCGAGTTGAACGTAAATTTCATTATAGTCATGGTACTACGTAATCCTAAAGCATATCCTAATAGTTATCTCCTGTAATTGTTACTTCAAAAATATGGCCTAAGTGAGCCAATTGATATTTTCTCCCAAACATTCACACCAGCTTGATTTGTTGTTCTAGCAGAAGACTTTGATTTTCAGCATACCAGTAAGTGCAGTGATGTCTGTTAACTTGTCCTTTTCGCTTAAAATTGGCCTCGTCAGACCACACAGTTTTATTGAATAGGTTAGGATCATGTTTCTGTCGCATCAATTCACAAAACTCAAGACTCCGATTCTTCATCATCTTCAAGAAAACCGTGTCGCAAACGTGGAATGCAGAATCTAAACTTCTGTTTGTGTAACATTCTTTGCAGTGACCTTCATGATAAATCCAGTTCAGTGTTGCTAATCATCTGGTTGACTTTCGCGGACTCGGGTCACAGCTAAACATACTCGCAATTCATTTTTCCCAGTTGAGACTGTTGTTGGCTGATCAGATCTCTGTGCACCCGTAACAGATCCACGTTATTCAAACCTGTCTCTTATGTCGTACACTACTTGCCTAAACGGTGGTTTTGATCTAAATTGTCTTCCCCATTCATTAATGTTATACCAGCCACGGAGCAGCCCCTGTGGACCGGCAACCCTCTTGGCGCAGTGGTCTACCCGGAAACATACTCAAGAGGCGAACGCTCTGCTCTGTATCCCAGCAAGCCAGAAACGTGTTTGAGTAAACTGGAAGTAAACAACACAAAGAAGGCATAACTACTTTCAGTAGGAGTCGGCTGCGGTAGAGAGCCCTGCCTCAATGTATCCATACACTCACAGCCAAATGACCGGAGCCTACGTCTGTGCCAGTGTGCCTTCTGCGTAGTACTACTACGCGATTCAACAAGAAGGTTGCTTCCGGACCTTCCAACGAGAAAGCTTCCCATCGGTACACCGTGGGACTACCGAGAACTTCTTCTCGCGTTCTTCTCGCTTTCGCCTTCCAGAGGACCTCAGCTTCGGCAGCGCTACGGACTTGGTATCTGAACTCTACCCTGTAACACACGTACGGTTGTCCTATGACGTCTCCGAGGATTGCTGAGGTAAGATTCCTCCTGTGCCTGACCAAAACTCTTTTGCACGGAGCTAGGCATTTCATAATCTTATTTAATGTTCTTTAATTTTACACGTTCTGATATAATTACATTATTAGTGTTCTATGAACTTAAAGCAAGAACTGTGTGAATAAATGGTGTTCCTAAAATTGTTGTATTCGCCACTCAGAACAATTAACAACTACAGAGCGGCACTTGTGTAAAATGTTTTTAATGCGAAAATCCTTTCTTCTTTCGTTAATATCCGGAAAACACGTCTCACAGATCACGCTTTCAGCAGTTCACTAGTTTGACTATTTCTTTAATTTGTGACTGCATTCTATACATACTTAACAAGGTGTAATTATCACCATCGGCCGCGCGGAATGGTCGTGTGGTTCTAGGCGCCATATCAGAGACTGCGCGGCCGCTCCCGCCGGAGGTTCGAGTCGTCCCTCGGGCAGGTGTGTGTGTGTGTGTGTGTGTGTGTGTGTGTGTGTGTGTGTGTTGTTCATAGAATAGATTTAAGTTACTTTAAGTACTTTGTAAGTCTAAGGACAGATGACTGCAGGAGTTAAGTTCCATAATTTTAGAAACATTTGAAAATTTTATCATCATTCGGTAATAATGAGTTTATTGTACTACGCCTTGCTGTTACTTTTTTCTTCTAACCAACAGTCCAGTGACTTTAGCATTACCTTGTATATCGGCTGCCGCCCCCAGGTGTCCAGTAAAATGAAATGGAGATAACGTCGGACGGCATCTTGTTCTTGCCGCAGTGGAGTAGCCGAGCGGTCTAAGGCGCCTCGGTGCAGAGCGCGCGGTTGCTCGCCGTCGGAGGTTCGAGTCCTTCCTGGGGCATGGGTGTGTGTGTTGCCCTTAGGTTAGTTTACTTTAGATTAAGTAGTTTGTAAGCTACGGACTGATGACCACGCAGTTTGGTCCGATAGATTTACAAACATTTGAACATTTGAACATCTTGTCCTTTACAAGCGACTCGAAGAAGGCGCAGGTGACCCCCGTGTATAAGAATAATCACAGGCCAATATCATTAAAATCGATTTGCTGTAGAATTCTTGAGTATATTCTATCTTCTAATATAGTAAATTTCCTCGAGACGGAAAATCTTCTGTCCATGGATCAGCACGGCTTTAGAAAGCATCGATCGTGCGAAACTGAGCTTGCCCTTTTCTATCATGTCAACTTGCATGTTATGGATGAAGGGCAACAGCCAGACTGCAAATTTCTCGATTTTCGAAAAGCGTTCGATACGGTGCCGCACTGCAGGCTGCTAAGGAAGGTACGAGCTTATTGAATAGGTACCCAAATACGTTAGGGGCTCGAAAACTACTTAAGTAGTAGAACCCAGTACGTTGTCCTCGATAGCGAGGGTTCATCACAGACTAGGGTATCGTCAGGAGTGCCCCAGGAAAGTGTGATAGAATGAGTTGACATCTGCAGCTGTTTGTTGCTGAAGCTTTGGTGTACATGAGGGTATCATCTTTGAATGACTGTAGTAGGATGCAGGATGACTTGGACCCAATTTCCAAGTGATGTGAGGAATGGCAGCTAGCTCTGAATGCAGAAAAATATAAGGTGATGCAGATGAGTAGGAGAGACAATCCCCTCAATGTTCGAATACAACATCAGTGGTGTGCTGCTTGACAGAGTCGCGTCAATTAAATATCTAGGCGTATCGCTGCACAGCGATATGAAATGGAACGAGCATGTAAGGACAGTCGTGGGGAACCTGAATGGTCGACTTCGGTTTATTGGGAGAATTTTGGGAACATGTGATTCCTTTGTAAAGGAGACTTTTGTGTCCCAGCCTCGTCGCCGCTTTTGTGTCTCGTTTCCGTCATAGGTGTCGGTGGCCGAGTAGGAAGACCGACACAGGAATAAAGGTAGCACGCTTGTGAAGGTACGGAGGTGAGCAGCCAGTGGGACAGCAGATACTAGAAACACTAGAGTAAATTAGAACGAGATATATATTGCACAGAATTTATACAATACTTAACTTTTACATAGTTCAGTACGGCAGAATGCTGATACATAGTTGAGGTAGAGGCCTGCCTAGTGCCTATCCGATAGCCAAGTCTTTACTGGTGCCTATCTGATTCCCAAGTGTTAACTGGTTCCTATCTCAGTCTCAAGTGAACGATGTCGTTCACTGGTGGCCACGAGCGGAGTTGTCGCAGAGGGCGCTCGTGGCTGACGTCGTAAGAACACCGCGCCGTGCGTGCATGGCGGCGCGCGGCGAAAGTAGGTGGCGCGCACTTTGGACTTGTGCGACACCACAGAGACCTCATTAAAAAGCTTGTGCAACCCCCTCTTGAGTATTGCTTAAGTGTTTGGGATCCCCACCAGATCGGTTTAAAGGAAGACAGAGAATCAATTCAGAGGCGGGCGGCTAGGTTTGTTACTGGTAGTTTCTACCAGTGCGCGAGTGTTACTGAAATGCTTCGGGTACTCAAATGCGAGTCGCTGGAGGTAAGTGACTTTCTTTCCGAGAAAGACTGTTGAAGAAATTTAGAGGGCCGGAATTTGAGGACTGCAGAACGATTCTACTGCCGCCAAACTACATTTCGCCTAAAGACCACAAATATAAAACCAGAGGGATTAATGCTAGTACAGATGCATACAAGCATTCGTTTCTCTGTCGTTCTATATGGGAGTGGAACTGGAAAGCCAGTAGCTGGTAGTGGTACAAGGTACCCTCCCGCACGCACCTTTGAGTGGACTGCGGATTATGTATGTAGATGTAGATATGCCTGTGGTCACCTGCTTTGTGAACACATCTACGAAGAGCGTGGCAGTATTGCCCAGCAATATATTCAGGTGCCCTTGATTCCATGCTACGGCCATACCTGGCGTTGCTACTCCGTACTGTCGTTCCACAGTAACTGTGCATGTACAGTTCTGTAATTGTGATAATTTGCGGTATGTCATGTCACGTCCCTAATGAATGGTATAAATTTCATTGTCATCACATCTGTCGATTTTGGTGTTTCACTTTCTCCAAACAGTAGTGTATATCATTGAATCATACTTTACAGGTTGATCATGGAAATTTTATATGTCGGCTTTGTAGGGTTGGCTTGCGTACGTCTCGAAATGCCTACCAGCTCAGTTTCTTCAGCATCGCCGTGACGGTCTTCCACGATTCAGACGAACTTGTGGCCATTGCTACTGCCCTTTTGTTACATATTTAACATCTTCTCACAATACTGCATGTCACGCACATTTGTATGGTATTCGAGACTGGGTCACACGAGAAATTTGTAAGCAATTTACGTTTAGACTGATTACATTTCTCTAGTTCAATGTTCAAATGTGTGTTTAACTTAAAGGACTTAACTGCGGGGTCATCAGTCCCTAAACTTACAAACTACTTATAAACTACCTTACACTAAAGACAATACAAACATCCATACCCGAGAGGGGATTCGAACCCCCGACCGTAGCGGTCGTGCAGATTGTGACTGGCGCTCCGAAGACCGCTCGGCCACTGCGGCCGGCATTTCTCTAGTATTTTGACAATTAACCGAAGTGTGCCACCTGTTTTGTGTAGGACCCGAGCCTACGTGATAGTTCCACTTCACATCCATACAGAGTGTTACGTGCAAGCATTTGTATGAGTTGACCGGTTCTAGTTGTGACGCGTTGTCACTGTAGTAACTGGACACTGAACATACCAGGAAAGCTGCCGATCTTTGTGCCACTTTGAAATCGTATCCTCAATTTCTGTGCAGCTGTTTCAGACAATATTTCGCTATAGATAACTGCTAAAAATCTGAGACTACTATTAGCCCAGATGTTCATGAATTATTTTTCGGTTACTCCTAGTTTAAAAGATGGTGTATTACATTACTAATAGGTCTTTCAAATGTTGCACGCTTTGTTAATGCGTAATAGGCCGCCCTTCTGGAATGAAGTAAAAAGTGAAAATTATATAATAGATATGACATTTTAGATGTAAGGCCATCCTTGTTTCTGAATAATGAAGACAAAATTGATGTGTAAATACTTACACGCCCAAATTAATGACAGTTAACATCGATACGTTGCTTATGAAGCCCCATCTTTAGATGTGAATAACAGAGAATAACGACCTAAAACAATGATTGTTTCTATATGCATGTCAACGATCGACATTTAAGTGACAGTCCATTGTCAAACAAAGTATTTTCTGCCAAAAGGAAACAATTTACTTTAAATGTTTAAAACAAACTACATATCATCTGTGTCTCTTCGAATTTCCCTAAGACATTAAAAAAACAAAAAAAACAAAAACAAAAAAACCCTTACTTGTTCACGACTGACCCTTCACAATGCAATACCAAGAAGTACCAGAGATATCACAGACAGATTTATTGGGGGGAGGACACGTTCTACACTGATCACATGATTGAAAGCTCAGAACTCTGCAGTGAGGAAGATGACTAAATCGGTATTGAGTGTTGCCAGAATGTTCAAATTTTTGTAGATCTATCGGACCAAACTGCGTGGTCATCAGTCCGTAGCTTACAAAGTACTTAAACCTAGGTAAACTAACCTAAGGACAACACACACACACACACCCATGCGCCAGGGAGGACTCGAACCTCCGCGGCGAGCAACCGCGCGCTCCGCAGCGAGACGCTTTAGACCGCTCGGCTACTCCACCGCGGCTGAGTGTTGCCGCCATTACTGGATATGACTGCTGCTGCAGCCGTCGGCATTGATTCAAAGAAACTTTGGGTGTGTTGTTGAGTCATAGCGGTCCAAATTGCCAGTCTGGTGTAACAGTGGGTGGTGTATCTCGAGCTAGCCATTCTTTAATCGGCGACCAGACGTTCCCGACAGGCGAGAGTTCGAGACAGCAGCAAAGCAATACCATGGGCGATGAAGAAATCTTGAATATTTCGAGGTACATGTGGCCACGCGTTATCCTGTTGGAATTTGGCTTCGAAGGTATGGGAGGACAACAGGCTCCAACACGCAGTCTGATTAGTGTGCCTCAGTGGGTACTAAGGAAATGCGGGAATGTAATCCAGTACCTCTCCAAGCCATAATGCCGGGTGTAGGATAGTATTTCAGTGCGTATAGCAGCAGGTCAACAGTCTCTCGTCACAGTGTCTCGAGATTCTGGTGCAGGCAGAATCGGCATTAGAACAACATAGTTTTCACCGATGGATCTCGATCCTCAAGTTTACAAAGGCCTTTTTTTATTTTATACGAAATATCGATTTATCTATGATATTTGGACATTTTGTGTACTTTCTGTGGTTTCATGAACACTTGAAACTCCATGTGTATGCTTCCCAGTCCCTGTTAGAATTTTTTGAGATTTTACATTTCCGTTTTTTTCTATAGTTGATTTGATAACATTCCCTAGCCAAAGTTACTGTACCTATATGTTCCAACTATTTACAGCGTCAGTTACAGTATCTTCGCGTAATATTTTACACATGTACCAAAATGTGCTACTCGGCGACAGACAACGTAAAGCGCTAAAGGATTGAGGTGGCATTCGTGTTTACCTTGCGACAGGCTACAGCTGCTGCCTGTAATATTGACCCAGGCTGTGCACGCACAGCTGCATGGTCGTTAACCTCAGACGCGCAGAAAGCGCTACCCCAATGTTTATACGGTCGAAGACTTCTCAACCTAGTTTCTCTGTGGAATTCGGTCTATAAGACACAGTTGTTGTTGTTATGATCTTCAGTCCGGAGACTGGTTTGATGCAGTTCTCCACCCCACTCTAACTTGAGCAAGCCTCTTCATCTCCTCATAAGAACGGTAACCTACATCCGCTTTAATTTGCTTATTCTATTCATCTCTTTGTCTCCCTCTGCGACTTTTACCCCAAACACTACTCTCCAATGCTAAATTCACGATTCCTTTATGTCTAAGAATGTGTCCTACCAATTTATCCCATCTTTTAGTCAAGGTATGCCAGAAATTCCTTTTTTCCCCAATTCTGTTCAGTACCTCCTCATTAGTTACGCGATCAACCCACCTAATTTTCAACATTCTTTTGATCCTCTTCCTGTCCGCACTTTATCGTGCAAGTTTCACTCCCATACAAGGCAACACTCCACACAGATGCCTTCAGAAAGGACTTCTTTCCGCTTCGATGTTAACAAATAGAAATAATATCGACAACCATTGACCGATTTATACCAAACAAATTAACAAAAAGGGGGTCTGACCCGCCGTGGTACACAAAACAGGTTATATCTCTCTTGCAAAACCAAAGAAAAAAACATGCCAATTTTAAACGGACACAAAATCCTCAAGACTGTCAGTCTTTTACAGAAACTCGAAATTTAGTTCGAACTTCAATGCGAGAAGCTTATAATAAATTCCAGAACGAAACCCTGCCACGTCATTTGGTAGAGAATCCTAAGAAATTCTGGTCGTATGTAAAGTAAAGTAGCGGTAAAACACAATCAATACCTTCACTACGCGATAGTAACGGTGATGTTACTGATGACATTTTTTGCTAAAGCAGAATTTTTTAACACAGCCTTCCGAAATTCCTTCACGAAAGAAGACGAAGCAAATACTCCAGAATTGGTAGCAAGAACAGCTGCCAGTGTATTAAAACAAACCACTAAACAAGAGTAAGTGTCCCGGTCCCGATTGTATACCAATTAGTTTCCTTTCAGAGTATGCTGATGCAATAGCTCCATACCTAGTTATCATATGCAACTGCTCGCTCAGCGAACGTTCCGTACTCAAAGACTGGAAAGTTGCACAGGTTACGCCAATATTCAAGAAAGGCAACAGGAATGACCCTCAAACTTACAGCCCTTTATCACTGACACTTGTTTGCAGCAGGATTTTAGAACATATACTTTCCTCAAATATTATGAACTACCTCGAAGAGAACGACCTATTGATCCATAGTCAACACGGATTCAGAAAGTATAATTCTTGTGAAACACAGCTCTTTACCCACGTGATGTGATGAGTGCTATCGACAAGGGAGGTCAAATAAATTCCGTGTTTCTAGATTTCCGGAAGGATTTCGACACTGTACCTCACAAGCGTCTTCTAATGAAACTGCGTGCTTATGGATTATCGCCACAGTTGTGCGATTGGATTAGTGATTTACTATCAGAAAGGGCACAGTTAGGAGACAATCTGCGTAGCTCTTTTAGACTATTCGCGGATGATGCTTTCATTTATCGTTTAGTAAAGTCTCCAGAAGATCAAAAGGAACTGCAAGATTATTTATATAAGATATCTGCATGGTGTAAAAATGGCATTTGACCTTTATTAATGAGAAGTGTGAAGTCATCCACATGACAACTAGAAGATACCTGTTAAACTTCATTTACACAATAAATCAGTCAAAACTACAGGCCGTAAATTCAACTAAATACCTAGGAGTAACAATTACAAACAAGTTAAATTGGAAAGAACATAGAGAAAATATTGTAGGGAAAGCGGACCAAATGTCTAAGAATGTGTCCTACCAATTTATCCCATCTTTTAGTCAAGGTATGCCAGAAATTCCTTTTTTCCCCAATTCTGTTCAGTACCTCCTCATTAGTTACGCGATCAACCCACCTAATTTTCAACATTCTGGTCAAATAAATTCAACATGCCAGAAATTCCTTTTTTCCCCAATTCTGTTCAGTACCTCCTCATTAGTTACGCGATCAACCCACCTAATTTTCAACATTCTTTTGATCCTCTTCCTGTCCGCACTTTATCGTGCAAGTTTCACTCCCATACAAGGCAACACTCCAAATAGGTGCACCAAATAGGTGCGCACCGCAGCACGGCTCCCCATTGCGCACGGCTAATACGCCGCGGAATAATAGCTTCTGAAACCATGAAAACGACAAGAGAGAAAATCTCAAGGTTCAACGATCACGCATGACACAGTCTGCCTGAAACTCAAACACGGTGTAAGCAGTAAGAGTTGCGATGTTGGATGAAGGTTTGGCAATTTCTGGGGGTACTGTAGGATTGGTGGAGTGCGGTCTGTGCCTTCCGCGTTGTCTTCTCCTCTTGACGTTGCTGTCAAGCCTAACATTATTTTGAACAGACTATATGTCACGGCAATGCAGGCTACCGAGCGCTGGTTAGGTGCGATCTCGCGTAAGCGGCGGGGTTTGCTACTGCGCATACACGAGATCGCTACTGTGTATTCTAGTGGTGTCTCGCGACACGGCTGCGTTCACGTTTCAGGCCGCAAGTAGGTGTCACGAGACTAGCTGCTTTACCTAGCCTTCCCATCTGGCTGTAACAACACGTCACGCAGAATTCCAATTTAAGGAAAATATCATTATATATTCGGACGTAAAAAAATTAACTTCATTTTGATTCTTAATGTATAAATCCTCCAAACTTATTAGCGAGTGCACCGAAATAGCTGACTGCTATTAAAGGGGATAATAATATACATTCCAGTTAGGCTGAAGATCTTTCGTAGGCCAAAGAAACAGTGCGAACATTTTAGGTTGGGCTATACCGCGACTATTAATGGTATCAAGTTAAACGACAAGTTTACTGCTACCAGTCACTGTTTATTTTCTACCATAAGAGCATGATTACTATTTTTGTAATATGTGGTGTGTATCAAGAGTAAACAGTGGTCCGCATTTGTTGTAACATACGTAGTGAACTTAATTGTCAGTGTGCAATGAATATTGATAACTGCATTTCAGTACCATTTTTAAACTTTACTCGCAAAATTAATACAATGAGAGCTTCCTCTGCGCTACTGACACACAGGAGATAACACTAACTGCAATTTGCGGTATTTGGATTATAATGGTGACTCCATAATCATACTTTAACGATATATAATTGTTTGTCTAAACCACGTAAGACCATTTTAAGTGTGATAAATATTTTCTGTTACCACCTGGAATATGTCTCCAAACTACAATTTTTCTAGGCGCCTTTATTACAGGTAAAAGTAGTTTCAAGTGTTTGTAGAGCTATGGGACCAAACTGCCGTCATCATTAGTTCCTAGAGTTACAAACTACTTTAACTTATGCCAAGAACAACACACACACACACACACACACACACACACACACACACACACACAAAGCCGGCCGCGGTGGCCGAGGGGACTGCGGCGCGCCAGTCACGGTCTGCACGGCCACTACGGTCGGCGGTCGGGGGTTCGAATCACCCCTCGGGAATGGATATTTGTGCCGTCCTTAGTGTTAGCTAGTTCATAAGTAGTTTGTAATTTTAGGGACTGATGACCCCGTAGTTAAGTCCCATAAGCTATACAAACATTTAAACACACACAAACGAGCGCGCACGCCCGAGGGAGGTCTCGAACTCTGACGGGGAGCCACCGCGCACTCCGAAGCAAGGCGCCTTAGAGCGCACGGCATTCCTGCGCGGTAGCATAAGTTTGTTTATGTAATTTGTAAGTCTACGGACTTATGACCACTGCAGGTTGGTCCTTTACTGAACAACTTCACCCAGGTGAAGTTAAAACTACTATACTTTATTCAGTAATGAGTTGCCCTACTTTGATTTTCTCAGGGAAGCCAAAACAGGCTTGGTCCAACCAACCACTTCCCGCACCGAAACTAAGTTTATTGTGCGGTCTGCCCTACTTTTATTACTTTTTAGGATAACGCATTTTCGCCGCGCGGGAGTAGCCGAGCGGTCTGGAGCGCCACTTTACGGATCGCGCGGCGTCCCGCGTCGAGGTTCGAATCCTTCCTCGGACATGGATGTGTGTGTTGTCCTTAGGTTAGATTAACTTGGTTTAAGTAGTTTGTAAGGCTAGGGACTGATGACACACGTAGTTTGGTCCCATAGGATTACAAACATTTGAACTTTTTTTTTTTTTTTTTACTTTTTTTAAATTCTTTTTTTGATAAGGAATTTTCAGGTACAATGGCAATACAGTGAATATTTCAAACTACAGAACAGGCTGGTGTACATAATTCAGTTACATATTCCTATCATTGCTCTGGTTGTTTGCACAGGCTAATTTCCACAGACAGTAATATAAAACAAGCGAAGCTCACAACCTAACAGCTCGTACCTTCAGAGTGGAACATGCCGCAAGCATAATCTTATGTTTTCTTTACCGTGTAGCTGGGTGGGCATGGTCACGTAACACCAATTTCCGGTCTGAAACGTAAACGCAACCACGTGGATTACCGTCGCGAGATACTGCCGTGGTACCTGCACTGAGTATCAAAAGCCTGGCTTGTCGCCCCTGCCCTAAATTTCTCCCACTGCCCCGCGATTGCTCGTATGCTGGGCGTCGTTGGGTGGAGCTCGCTTTCTCTGATTCCTGCACCTCAATCACCCCATTTACATGGGATCCCAAAACCTGATTTCGTAAACCGATTTCCCAAATCCGCTTTTGGTTGGTCATGTAAACACTCCAAAATCTATTCTGGAAATCCACTTCTGTAAAGCGGTATTCCAGTTCAACAATCGATTTTCGTGCCCATGTAAACTCAGCCCCGGCGGAGTGACCAAGCGCATTGAGGCGCTATGCTCCGATGCGCGAGGCAGTTCCCCGTCGGGCATGGATGTTTGTGTCATCTTTAGTATAAGGTAGTTCATACGTAGTTTGTGAGTTTGTGGACTGATGACCCCGCAGTTAAGTTCCTTAAGCTTGACAAACATTTTAATATTTGAACATGTAAACGCTACCGTTTTTGAAGCCTTCTTGGCATGTCAGAATCTGTTTTCTTGTTAAAAATTTTCGGCACATATGGACAGAGCGACATTTTTTACCGTGAAATAAAAGTATAAATAGTAGAGTGAGCATGAATCTGTGTATTTAAGTAGGGAAAAATAGCGATTGTACTGACTAAATTAGAAACTGAATCAGTTGTTTTTCAGCCGCCATATTAAGCGGGCTAGGAAATTCGATTCAGGCTGTGACATGTAAACACGACAACTAAAAACGGTTTACGAAATTCGGTTTTCGTCTCCCGGAAGATGTGTTGCATGTAAATGTAGTGGATGAGAATTCGTCCAGGATGTCGTGAACAAACAAAACCTGCAATTTTTTAATTGTTTTTTATTTTTTAAATTTTGTTTAAACGTTTGGGGCCCATCCCGTATCAGATTCAACGGCTGATTCGTACCAAATACAACTACACAATGTCTTTTCTACCAATAATTGTTCGAAGAAAAATTGTTTTCACAATTTAAATTCAACCTGTTCTCCTCTGGACAATTCTGGTGCCTATAAAATTATTTGTGATACTTGCTCTTCCTACTACGTTGGAGAAACAGGACGTGCATTTAAAGTCCGATACAAGGAGTATTTTTTGATGAAAAGTGGCGCTAGCCCGCAGAATTCATATTTTGCTGAGCAGCTTGTAATTATAGGTCACACACCGAAAGCAATTTGTGATCTTAATATTTTTCACCCTTAGAAGAAAGGGTACATATTAGATATTCTCGAAAAATTGCAAATATTGAAATATTTTTATTGTGATGGCGGTATTATTCTGAACTAGCAGTTACAACTCCTTAACCCTTTCATTCCCAGTGTGGTTCCTGGACAACAACGTATTGAAATTCGATTTATACCGTATTTTGTGCATCAGTCTTAAAGTTGCATTTTTGTTGATGAACTACATGCTTCTAGTACGACATTTTGCCACTTGGTATGGCGTGTAGCCACTTCTGAGGCATTAAACTGTCAACTTGGAGATAGTGTTGCGTTGCCGTCTGTACATGGCTGAGAGTGTGAGCGTGAGTGTGCTTCCTTTTATTTTATTCCAGCAGTGAATTGTCTTGTCTTTGGTGCTTTGACAAAGATTATGCTAGCATTCTTGATCTAGCAGTGTTAAATATCAAGAAAATAACGTCCAAGTGATAAAATATCTCGATACAAACGTCTATGTTGTGCATAAAACACATGACAAAAAATCAACAGTTCGACCAAAAGTTTTAAAACACATATTTTAATGTTTACTACACTGTATTAATACAGAGAACACTGAATTTTAATTTTTGCAAACCTGATTTCATAATGTGGGACTGAAAGGGTTAGCCGCGGCGGAGCGCCCGAGCGCATTGAGGCTCTATGCTACGATGCGCGAGGCCGTTCCCTGTCGGGGGTTGGAATCCCCTCTCGGGCATGGATGTTTGTGCTGTCTTTCGTATAAGTCAGTTCATAAGTAGTTTGTAAGTTTAGGGACTGATGACCCCGCAGTTAAGTCCCTTAGACTTAGCAAACATTTGAACATTTTTGACTGAAAGGTTTAATAGAAGTTTCTTCGATGGTATTAAGCGGTTACTGGATCATTTATTCTGTCTGTAGCATCCAGTGTCCGAAATATTTCTTCTGTGTCAATAAAAATAAATAAATAAAAATAATAAAAATTTAATAGTTATAACGTGTATTTGCTTGCTGTTTCACTCGGCTATTTTTGGAATCTTTAGAATGACGCATCAGCCATCTGTCTTATTTATGTAAGATACTACTCTTTGTAATGTTTACCTTTCAAAACTCCAGTTGACGGCGGCGGTGGCCGAGGGGACTAAGGCGCTTCAGTCACGGTCTGCACGGCCACTACGGTCAGGGATTCGAATCCCCCCTCGGGCATGGATATTTGTGCCGTCCTTAGTTGTAGGTAGTTCATAAGTAGTTTGTAAGTTTAGGGACTGATGACCCCGTAAGTCCCTTGAACTTAACAAACATTTGAACATTTTTTAGCTGGCTCTATCGATGCAATGTTCACTTGTCTGCAATTCAACCACGGACACACCAGTCTGATGCCTCCTTCACGCATGTAAGCAGCCATCAGTGGCTAGCCTGTCATTTTTCATTTTAAACTAATGTGACTTAAGCTTTATCGCTTACGCCTTATTTTATCGTGTGATATGTGAGTACTGCTTCCATTCTGTTTATCAAACTAGTACTTACATTCTATTTAAAAACCTGTTTCCCTTATGCAAATTTTGTAATTTATGTGAAAATCATTAATTTCCTATTCTGATGAAGACAATCCTAGCAGTTGCCAAAACCTAGTATTAATTTATCTCTGCGACCGAGGGCTGTTTTACTACTATTTGAACCTGCTAAGCCGAGTCGGAGTGGCCGAGCGCATTTTGGCGCTATGCTATGATGCGCGAGGCCATTCCCCATCGGGGGTTCAAATCCCCCCTCGGGCACGGATGTTTGTGCCGTCTTTAGTATAACTTAGTTCATAAGTAGTTTGTAAGTTTAGGGACTGATGACCCCGCAGTTAAGTCTCTTAAGCTTAACAAACATTTAAACATTAAACCTGCTAAGCCGGCCTCGGGGAAGGAGAAATGTAGGAACACGGGAGGCAATCCCCACTTTACTGCTTATTTTAGAAGATAGATTAAGGAAACGCAAACCTACATTTCTAGCATTTGTAGATTTGGAGAAAGCTTTTGACAATGTTGACTGTAATACATTCTTTCAAATTCTGAAATCTGCAGGAGTAAAGTATAAGGACTGGAGGATTATTTACAACTTGTACAAAAACCTGACAGTAGTTATCAGAGAGGAGGAATATGAAAGGGAGTGAGACAGGATTGTAGCCTTTCTCCAATGTTATTCAATTTGTACATCGAGCAAGCTATAAAGGAAAGCAAGAAGAAATTTGGAGAGGGAATTAAAATTCAAGGAGAAGAAATAAAAACCCTGCGGTTTGCTGATGAAATGGTAATTTTGTCAGAGACAGCAAAGGACCCGGAAGAGCAGTTGAACGGAATGGATAGAGTGTTGAAAGGTGCATATAAGATGAACATTAGCATGGGAAAAGAAGGGTAATGGAGTGCAGTCTAAGAAAATCAGGCGATGTTGAAGGAATTAATTTCTTGAATAAAAGAATGTCTTGGTTGCAAGATTTTTTATTTAAATGACGCGTTTCGCCCGGTTAGGGCATCTTCACATATCTGACAAAGAAGAAAAATGAACCAGAACTTACAATATTTACATGACAATATTTCAATTTTTTTAATTCTTTAGCTACAAATCAATGCTGAGTTTGGTAATAAGGAATTGTAATAATGTACGGTGCTAATGTTTACCTACTCTGTGGTAGAGGGTGTGTGGATTGAATACAGCCGTAGGATATCTTACAGAGAGAATAATAATGTGATCCCTTGATCTACGGTAACATCATAAATGAGTTGAAGACCTGCTCTATGATACAGGGACATCAGACAAGGTAAAACTCGGAATGTAAATTATTTCAATAGTCATTCAGTTAAACATTGTATAAATTTGCTTTTAACGATTAATGTTGCCGTATATCAAGGGCTCAGATTATTATTGTCTCTGTAAGATAACCTATGGCTGCATTTAATATCAACACCCCTATCACAGAGTATGTAAACATTAGCATCGTGTATTATAACAATTCTTTGTTACCGATCTCAGCATTGATTTGTAGCTAAAATATTAAACTTTTTTTTTAATATTGTCATGTAAATATCGTAAGTTCTGGTTCATTTTTCTTCTTTGTCAGAATGAGTAAATGCCCTAACCGGGCGAAACGCATCATTTAAATAAAAAAATCATGCAACCAACACATTCTTTTTGCAAGAATTCGATCTAACACGGTTTCTGTACCACACCACGCAAAATCGAATGGGATTTAGATTAGGTAAGGAAACAATAAAGGTGATTGATGAGTTTTGTTACCTGGGCAGTAAAATAACACACGACGATCGCAGTACAGAGGATATAAAATGCAGAATGGCAATGGGAAGAAAAGCGTTTTTGAAAAAGAGAAATTTGTTAACGTCGAAGCGGAAGGAAGTCCATTCTGAAGGCATTTGTGTGGAGTGTGGCCTTGTATGGGAGTGAAACATGGACGACAAACAGTGCGGACAGGAAGAGGATAGAGGCTTTTGAAATGTGGTGTTACAGAAGAATGCTGAAGATTAGGTGGGTGGATCGCGTAACTAATGAGGAGGTACTGAGCAGAATTGAGGAGAAAAGCAATTTCTGGCATACCTTGACTAAAAGAGGCATCGATTGGTAGGACACATACTTAGATATCAAGAAATCGTGAATTTAGCATTGGAGAGAAGTGTTTGGGGTAAAAATCGCAGAGGGAGACCAAGAGATGAATACAGTAAGCAGATTCAAATGGATATAGGGTGCCGTTCTACTTCTACATCTACATAGATACTCTGCAAATCACATTCAAGTGCCTGGCAGAGGGTTCATTAACCACTTTCATAACTTTTCTCTAGCGTTCCATTCTCTAATAGCGCGCGGGAAGAAAGAACACCTAAATCGTTCCGTTTTCGATCTGATTTCTCTTATTTTATTGGGATGGTCATGTCTCCCTAAGTAGATGGGTGCTAGCAAAATATTTTCACATTCAGAACTAAAAGTCGGTGATTGAAACTTCGCAAACAGATCACGCCGCAATGAATAACGTCTTTCTTTTAATGATTTCCACTCCAATTCGTGCAACATTTCCGTGACGCTTTCCCCCCCGTAACGTGATAGAACAGAACGAGCTGCCCTTCTCTGAACCTTCTCAATGTCTTCCGTCAGTCCCACCTGGTGAGGGTCCCACAAGGGGCAACAGTACTTCAAGAGAGGACGCACAAGTGTGATGTAGCCAGTCTATTTGGTGGAGCTGGTGCATTTTAGAAGCGTTCTGCCGATGAAACGTAACCTTTGGTTCGCCTTCCCCACAATATTTTCTGTGTGTTCTCTCCAGTCAACGTTGTTCGTAATTGTAACTCCAAGGTATTTGGTAGAATCTACGACCTTAAGGTTTGACTGATTTATCGCGTAATTGAAGTACAGCGGATTTCTTTTAGTGGTCATGTGTATTACTTCACACTTTTCTTTATTTAGTGTCAATTGCCAATTTTCACACCATGCAGAAATTTTGTCTAAATCGCTTTGAAGTTGCTTTTTATCCTCTGTTGACTTCACTAACCGATAAACGACAGCATCATCCGTGAACAATCTAAGGGAGCTATTCAGATTGTCTCCTAAATCGTTTATAAACGCGAGGAAGAGTAGGGGACCTATAACGCTTCCCTGTGGAACGCCACATATCACTTCTGTTTTACTCGATGACTTACCGTCAATTATAACGAACTGTGTCCTTTCTTATAGGAAATCGTGAATCCAATCGCACAATTGGGGAGATATTCCATAAGCACGCAATTTCATAAGAAGCCGCTTGTGGGGTACAGTGTCAAAAGCCTTCCTGAAATCCAGAAATATGGAATCGATTTGAGATCCCTTCTCGATGGCACTTAACACTTCATGTGAATAAAGGGCAAGCTGTGTTTCGCAAGACCGATACTTTCTGAATCCGTGTTGACAACTGGTTAATAGGTAGTTCTCTTCGAGGTAGTTCATAATATTCGAACAAAGTATATGTTCCAAAATCCTACTGCAAATCGACGTCAATGAGATAGGCCTGTAATTTTGGGGATAACTCCTATTGCCTTTCTTGAATATTGGAGTAACTTGCGCAACTTTCCAATCTTTGGGTACGGATCTTTCGCTGAGTGATCGGTTGTAAATTATAAGTACGGAGCTATTGCATCAGCATACTCTGAGAGGAATCTAGTTGGTATACAATCTGGCCCGGAAGATTTATTTTTGTTTAGTGACTTAAGTTGTTTTACTACTCCAGGAACATCTACTTCTAAGTTTTGCATGATGGCAGCAGTTCTTGGATTGAATACTGGAGTGTTCACTTCGTCTTCTTTGGTGAACGAATTCCGGAAAGCTGTGTTTAGTAATTCTGCCTTAGCAGTATTGTCATCGGTAGTATTACCATTGCTATCGCGTAGTGAAGGTATTGTTTGTGTTTTGCCGCTAGTGTACTTCACATATGACCAGAATTTCTTTGGATTTTCTGCAAGATTACGAGACAGGATTTCGTTGTGGTAACTACTATAGGCTTCTCGCATTGAAGTCCGCGCTTGGTTGCGAGTTTCAGTAAAAGATTGCCAGTCTTGTGGATTCTGTGTCTTTAAGTTTTGTATGCGTTTTTCTTTGTTTCTGCAACAGTGATCTGACCTGTTTTGTGTACCACGGGGGGTCAGCCCCCTCTTTTATTAATTTATTTGGTATAAATCTCTCGATTGCTACTGATATTATGTCTTTGAAAGTAAGCCACAACTGATCTACACTCTACACTCTACATTTTTAGTTTTGAAAGACTGGAGACTATCACTCAGGAAAGTGTGAAGCGAATTTTTATCTGCTTTATTGAATAGATATATTTTTCGTTTATTTTTCGTGCATTTGGGCATTTCGACATTCAGTCTCGCTACTACAACTCGATGTTCGCTAATCCCTGTATCTGTTTTGATGCTCTTTACTAGCTCAGGATTATTTGTTGCTAGGAGATCAAGGGTATTTTCGCAACCACTTACTATTCGGATACCTATTTGAAATGTGATTCAAGCTTTCTTTGAACAAATGAGGAGATGAAGAGGTTTGCTCAGGATAGAGTGGGGGGGAGAGCTGCATCAAACAGTCTCCGGACTGAAGAGTACAACACAGTCTCTAATTGTAGAAACAAACATTAGTCCAAAAAAGTATATTTTTCAGGAGAATCAAAAAACTGTATTTAAGATATATAATGGACAGTAGGATAAATCCATTAATTTTAATATTGATTGTGTATGCTAGGTAAAGTTTAACAATAAAACAAAGTACTTTAAAAACAACAACTTAGCATGTAATTTTTTTTAATTGTGCGGACTCATGTTGTTTTTTCAGGATGAATATTTTGGACTGGTATTTTAACACGAAAATTTGTTTATGCTACCTAAAAATACTTTATAAACTTTATATACAATATTACTTTTAGCATGCCTTTACATATTGTCTAATATTGTTTTACGAAGATAATTTAAGAAAAACTTTTAATATATGCACACACTGTTTGGAAACACTGAAAATATAACAATATGAATCCTGATATTAGGGCTTAAATTTTTTGTTTCAACTTACAAGACAAAAAAAAAAAGATTAACTGTACATAAAGGTTATTTTACAACAAAATGTTATAATGAATCATCTTCATGGTTGTCCATTGAAGGCCTCTTAGTCAACTCCAGATAAAAGGCTTTGTGCTCTTCAGAAATATACCGCATTAATTGTCCCATATCTTTGATTTTTTTGACATTGATTGCAACTTTGTTATTATATGTCATTCCTGCAAGCAACTTTGATTCTGACTGTAATGAGTCTCGTAATGAGATTTTCATGAGTCCGGCAATATGATAATAACACTCAACTTTCAGAGGAAACATTTCACTGTGATGAGGACACTGTGAATTTAACTTTACTGTTCTGTTCCAAATTCTTCCTATAACTGTCGTGAGACAAACAAGATCACTTATAAATTTTGGACCACCAGCTTTTTAATTCAGTAGCTATTCCGTGTTAACAACCTATACTTGAAAATTTTGTTGTGTAAATGATGTCTCCATGTATTGAACATATTCATAGAAAGAATATATTATGTTCTGTTTTCTTATCACCCGTTTCATGCAAGCAAATGTACGATCACATGGTAAATGCTGGAATACATCTTTGAATCTGCTGGAACTTACAAGGCACTTCATTATCCTAACCATCGTGTTGATCTTGTTTTGTGCAGGGCACCCATCTGAGAACAGATGCAATTCAGTAACACTAACAAGAACATCTTTGTTGATTTAATCAACCTAAAACAAGCATACTTCGTTAGGTCCTTTGTGGGCAGTACCTTCGTGGTATTCGCACAGACTTTGAATTTACCCACAGTCAAATCTTATTTTTACAGCATTAATTTCTCTTCCATTGTGATTCCGTAACCAATTATTTTTGTTCTCACAGTTTTTATGACATTTCTTTTGTATAGCTCCGGTTCCATACCTCTCTTCCTCGATATTATGCACAGGTAACCCAAAACAAAACTGAACGGCAATGCATAGCCAACTGCTGCAACAATGCACACAGATAAGATGATTAGAGGTTTCAGACGTGTGTGTATACAGGTGCTGTCATCTGGCATACATTCTATTCACTAGACGAAAACAGGAGCTAGTATGTATGTTTGGAACTGCCATCTGCCGTTTCTTGCAATAACAACATGAGTTCAGGGCTCGTGTTGTTCATGCAAAGAACTTGAAAAACAGTATGGCTGTAAAATCATGAATATGTGTAGGACATGTGTCATTTTTCCACAGATGCTGAGGCTACGCAACCTGAATGCTTCTCTGCATAATCTCATTATTACCAAAAAGTGGACATTTGTTGTTTTTACAATTACCAATTTATACAACAAGAGCCATGGCACTTAGTCTATCGGCAGCTGAATATGCCGCGCCTGTGTGGAAGAATTCGGCCAACGTGAAACATATCGACGTTGCCGTAAATGAGTCAGCCCGCATTATATCGGGGTGCTTGAGACCCTCGCCGACAGAGATATACCCCGTCATAGGGATAGCTCCCCCTAGCACACGGCGGCAAGTAGCATAAGTTCAAAGTTCAAATGTTTGTTAAGCTTATGGGACTTAACTACGGAGTTATCAGTCCCTAAACTTACAAACTACTTATGAACTACTTACGAACTAGGACGGCACAAATATCAATGCCCGAGGGGGGATTCGAACCCCCGACCGTAGTGGCCGTGCTGACCGTGACTGGAGCGCCTCAGTCACCTCGGCCACCGCTGCCGGCGGCAAGTAGCTGGCGAGGTGGAGAGGAAAAAACAGTTGACAGACAATCGCCACTCCCTACATGGGCACCAACAACAGCCTAGGGGCTTCGCTCAAGAAGTAGCTTCCTTTGGACATGAGAGCCAATTGATGTCACTGTCGAAGAGAGTAGGCCTCAGCTATGGAAGGAGGTAACACCTAATCCTATCTTGGCCCTGACAGAAGAACTTGCAACTGGAGGTAACAAATCCTTTACAACCTGGAAGGCTCTCAACAGGCTGAGGACTGGGGTCTCAAATTGCAAGTTCAACCGTTCGAGATGGGGCTACCTCGACGGGGAACCTCTGTGCGACTGTGGGAATGTCCAGACGGACGACCACTCACTGACGTGCCCAAACCTCAGCACATACTGTACCCTCTTGGATTTACAGCTAGCTAATGACAAGGCCATCTGCGTGGCTGATTACTGGGCAAGAAATATCTAAATTATAAAATTTATTACACGGACTCAAACTAGACTGTAAAAGGATGGTGTTCTGGACACGAAAAATAAATAAACAAGAACAAGAAGCCTGTTCTGTTCATTTCCGTGACACAGCGGTGTAGCGTTTTACTGACCGGCAAAGTCGTGGTCCGGGACGAGGCGGTCGAGCTCCCTGGAGAAGGCGGCGAGGTGCGCGGAGAGGTTGCCGGCCTGCGGGGCGCCCCCGTTGCGCGGGCGCAGCTGGCCGGCGCCGTCCTTGAGCAGCGCGGGGAACCAGCCCGGGTCGTACAGGATGGCCAGCTTGTCGCCGCGGAAGTCGTCGCGCGCGTTCTGCACGATGCCCCAGTCCTCCGTCAGCCGGCCGAACGGGTTGGTGTCGGGTCGCCAGTAGCGCCGGCACATGAACGTGGGCACGTTCCACACCACCGAGAAGCTCCCGTCCCCGCCAGCCGCCGACCTGCGCAACACACGCCTTCACCCTCACTCACTTCGTATCACCAAAAAATCAAATCTACACCTACATCTACATACATACTCCGCAATTCACCATAAGGTGCGTGGCGGAGGGTACACCGTACCACTACTAGGCATTTACTTTCCTATTCCACTCCCAAATAGAACGAGGAAAAAAATAATGCCTATATGCCCCCGTACGAGCCCTAATTTCTCTTATCTTGTCTTTGTGATCTTTACGCGAAAGGTAAATAGGCGGCAGCAAGATCGTACTACACTCAGCTTCAAATTCTGGCCCTCTAAATTTACTCAACAGAAATTCACGAAAAGAACGTCGTCTTTCTTCCAGCGATCCCCAATTGAGTTGCCGGAGCATTTCCGTGACACTCGCGCATTTGTCGAACCTACCGGTAACAAATCTAGCTGCTCGCCTCTGAACCGCCTCTATGTCTTCCTTTAAACTGATCTGCTGCGGGTCCCAAACACTTGAGCAATACTCAAGACGTGGTCCTACAAGCGTTTTATACGCGGTCTCCTTTACAGGTGAAGTACATCTTCTCAATATTCTCCCAATAAACCGAAGTCGGCTGCCCGCCTTACACACAACTGTCCTTACATGTTCGTTCCATTTCATATCGCTCTGCAATGTTACGCCTAGATATTTGAACGACGCGACAGCATCAAGAAGCTCACTACTAATGCTGTATTCTAACATTATAGGATTGTTTTTTTCTACTCATGCGCATTACCTCACATTTTTCTACATTGAGTGCTAGCTGCCATTCTTCGCACCAACTAGAAATTTTGTCTAAGTCATCCTGTATGCTATTACAGTCAGTTACAGACGACACCCTCCCATACACCACAGCATCATCAGCAAACAGCCGCAAATTACAACTTACAGATCATTTATATAGATAGAAAATAATAGCGGTCCTATCACACTCCCCTGGTGCACGCTGGACGATACACTCGTCTCTGATGAACACTCGCCGTCGAGAACAACGTACTGTGTTCTATTACTTAGGAAGTCTTCCAGCCAGTCACAAATCTGTGAACCTATTCCATAAGCTCGTATCTTCGTTAGCAGTCTGCAGTGTGGCACCGCGTCGAACGCCTTTTTGAAGTCGAGAAAAACACAATCCGCCTGTTGCCCTTCATCCATGGCTCGCAAGATGTCATGTGAGAAAAGGGCAAGCTGAGTTTCACATGAACGATGTTTCCTAAACCCGTGCTGATTCATGGAAAGAAGCTTTTCTGTTTCAAGGAAATTTACTATAGTCGAACTGAGAATATGCTCTAAAATTCTACATGAAACTGATGTCAACGATATTGGCCTGTAATTCTGTGGGTCAGTTCTCTTTCCTTTCTTATAAACGGGAGTCACCTGCGCTTTTTTCCAATCACTTTGCGCTGAATTACGGGATTTAACTATGGGGTCATCAGTCCCTAAACTGCTTATGAACTAGCTAATACTAAGGACGGCACAAATATCAATGCACGAGGGGGATTCGAACCCCCGACCGTAGTGGCCGTGCAGAACGTGACTGGAGCGCCGCAGACCGCGTGGCCACCGCGGCCGGCTTTCATATCATCCCACGTATTAATCATGCCGCGCGGGAGTAACCGACCGGTCTGGAGCGCCACGTTACGGATCGCGAGGCCTCCCGCGTCGGAGGTTCGAATCCTCCCTCGGGCATGGATGTTTGTGTTGTCTTTAGTATAAGGTAGATTAAAAGTAGTTTGTAAGTTCAGGGACTGATGACCCCGCAGTTAAGTTCCATAAGCTTAACAAACATTTGAACTTTTTTATTATCATTATTATTTTTTGTATTACACATTTCGTTCTGAAGAAACTCGTATCACTTCAGTTTACATTCTAAAGGTTCTGTTTGAGGGTGTTGAAGCTAACAGATATGCAACGGAGCAACGGATACTCCGAGGGGTAACGGCCATTCCATTTCAAATCGGACAGAAGGAGACCTTGCTTTTTTTTTTTTTTTGGGGGGGGGGGGGGTGGCGGGCTGTGGATTTCAGTTTTCTTTCATAAAAAAAAGGTGTTAACCCTTTCATTCCCAGTGTTGTTCCTGGACAATAACGCATTAAAAGTTCATTTATCTGGTATTTTATGCATCAATCCTTAAAGTTGCATTTTTGTTGATGAACAACATGCTTCTAGTGCGACATTTTGCCGCTTGGTACGGCGTGTAGCCACGTCTGAGGCATTAATCTCTCCATTTTGCAGGTTGTGTTGCGTTGCCGTCTGTACGTGGCTGAGAGTGTGAGCGTGAGTGTGGTTCCTTTTATTTCATTCCAGCTGTGAATTGTCTTGTCTTTGGTGCTGTGGCGAACATTATGCTATCTTTCTTGATCTGGCAGTGTCAACTATCAACAAAATAATGTCCAAGTAATAAACTACCTCGATACAAACGTCTATGTTGTGCATGAAATACATGACATAAAAACTCAATAGTTCGACCAAAAATTTTAAAACATATATTTTGATGTTTAATGCACTGTATTAATACAGAAAACACTGAATTTTAATTTTTCCAAAGCTCGTTTCATAATGTGGGATTGAAAGGGTTAATATTTTGACAAAGTCGCAGCTGTGATGCGCGAACGCTTCCAGTTGGTTTTTTAGGAGCGATTATGACACACAGAGCTCGGAAACTATTCAAAGTAAAATTATCAAATAATTTACAAAATGGCTCTATTCGCAGTGTTTCCAAAACGTTTGGCATACGGGACCCCCTTCCAACTAAATATACATCGTGCGGCAGCGTTCACAGTAGAATATCAAAAACACACCATCAAGCAGTAACTGTATTTTATTTATTCATCTACATCTACAAGGATAATCTGCAAATCACATTGAAGTGCATGGCAGAGGGTTCATCAAACCACTTTTATGATATTTCTCTATAGTTCCACGTGGTCTCTAATAGCTCGCGGGAAAAAGGAACATCTAAATCTTTCTGTTTTCGATCTGATTTCTCTTATTTTATTTTAATGATCATGTCTTCCTGTGTAGGTGGGTGCTATCAAAATATTTTCGCATTCGGAAGAGAATGTTGGTGAAAGGAATTCCGCAAATAGATGTCGCCGCAACAAATAACGCCTTTCTTTTAATGATTTCCATCCCAACTCGTGCGTCATTTCCGTGACACTCTCTACCCTATATCGCGATAACACAAAACGAACTGCCTTCTCTGAATTTTATCTAAATCGTCCGTCAGTCCCACCTGGTGTGGATCCCACAATGTGCAGCAATACTCCAAAATAGGACGCACAAGTGTAGTGTAGTATTACCTCTTATGGCAATTCATAGTTAAAGGTATGACATTTACTAATGTGCAAGTCATTGCCAATTGCGTGGATTACTTCTGGAATACGACTCCTCTCAAATGATGCCCCCTCTGTACAACCCAGTCATCTAGGCGGCGTTGGAAGCTTTACATAACTCGGCGTAAAGTATTCCCTGGGACATTGCCGACGCCAGTTCTGATGCGATCCTTCAGCTCAGGAATGGTGGCACAAAGTGTTCGGAACCCTTCTTGCTTCAGGTAGCCCTAAAGGAAAAAAAAAGTTCAAATGTTTGTAAAGTCTATGGGACTTAACTACGGGGTCATCAGTCCCTAAACTTACAAACTACTTATTAACTACTTACAACTAAGGACGGCACAAATATCCATGCCCGAGGGGGGATTCGAAACCCCGACCGTAGTGGCCGTGCAGACCGTGACTGGAGCGCCTCAGTCCCCTCGGCCACCGCGGCCGGCCCAAAGGGAAAAAAAACTGCGCATGAAAGGTCGGGCCAGGTGGGCGAGGCGGCCAGGAAATGTCACCAAAACGAGAAATTACTCTCAAATGTTCAAATGTTTGTAAATCTATGGGACTCAACTGCTTGGTTATTGTTCAAATGTTTGTCAAGCTTATGGGACTTAACTGCGGGCTCATCAGTCCCTAAATTTACAAAGTACTTATAAACTAACTAATGCTAAAGACAACACAAACATTCATGCCCAAGGGAGGATTAGAAACCCTAACGAGGAACAACCTCGCGCATCGGAGCATAGCGCATCAATGCGCTCGGTCACTCCGCCGCGGCGCTTGGTTATTAGTCCCTAGCTTACAAACTACTTAAACTAAACTAAACTAACCTAAGGACAACACATACACCCATGCCCGAGGAAGAACTCGAAACCCCGACGGCAAACAGCAGAGAGCACCGCAGCACGGCGCCCCAGTGCTCACGACTAATCCGCCGCGGCGAAATTACCGTGAAATTACGTCGCAAGAAATCCACGCAAATTCTGGCTGAATGCGAGGTCGCTCCGTCGTTGAAACCATAATTGTTCTACATCCACATCAAACATACCTAATTGGGGAAAAACGAAGTCTTGTAGCATCTTTAAGCAGCGTTCACTGGTGACAGTTACAGCCACACCGCTGTCATCTTCAAAGACGTAAGGGCCAATAATCCCAAAGGAAGCAACTCCACACCAAACTGCCGGCCGCGGTGGCCGAGGGGACTGAGGCGCTTCAGTCACGGTCTGCACGGCCACTACGGTTGGGGGTTCGAATCCCCCCTAGGACATGAATATTTGTGCCGTGCTTAGTTGTAGGTAGTTCATAAGTAGTTTGTAAGCTTAGGGACTGATGACCCCGTAGTTAAGTCCCTTAAGCTTTACAAACTGTTGAACAGTTGAACACACCAAACTGTAACACGAGAACTGTGCAAGGTCTTGATGAGCAGTTCATGCGGGTTTACCTCACTTCAGTAACGTGTATTCTGTTTATTCACTGCCGGCCGCGGTGGCTGCGGCGCATCAGTCACAGTCTGCACGGCCACTACGGTCGGGGGTTCGAAACCCCCTCGGACATGGATATTTGTGCCGTCCTTAGTGGTAGCTAGTTCATAAATAGTTTGTAAGTTTAGGGACTGATGATCCCGTAGTTAACTCCCATAAGCTCTACAAACATTTGAACATTTTTGTTTATTCACTGAACCACATAACTCGAACTTTCTTCTTACATGAGAATGGTGTGCAACATTTGTGGATTTTGGCAAAGGAGATCACGTTTAGTTAAGCAGAATGTTTCGCGTGAAACCCAATTACGAGGCTTAATTTCCTGAACAATCTGCAGCTTTTATGGGTGAAAATGGAGATCTTCGTGCAATATTATCCTGAATGAGCCATCGGACAAATGCACAATTTGCCCAAGACGACGAGCAGATCTTTGTGGGCTATCCAATATTGCAGCACGAACAAATGTTCAAATGTTTGTAAAGCTTATAGGCCTTAAATGGGGGTCATCAGTCCCTAAACTTACAAACTACCTATGAACTAACTTATACTAGAGACGACACAAATATCCATGCCCGAGGAGGATTCGAACCGCCGACGTGGAAGGCCGCGCGATCCGCAACGTGGCGCTCCAGACCGCTCGTCTACTCCCGCGCGGCAGCACGAACATTTGCCACGGCTTCTGGTGTCCGCACAGTTCTTTCACTTCTTCCCGGTTTGTCATTGCAAACAGAACCTGTTGTTCGAAATGCACGTACCCACTTCACAATGGTCCGTCCATCTGGAACTTTTCCATGTCGTCCCAAAGTGAAATGTTGCCCAAATTGACGCTGCGTAACAATAACAGAGTCGTTATTCTTGAAATAAATAAAAATAAAAAAGAGTTACCCTGAAAATTCACACCCAAGCTCTTAAAATTAATTCTGACTTCTAAAAAACACTAATTATTGCTTAAATATACTGGGTGTTTCACTAAGTGTGTTTGCCTCTGTAACTTATAAAATAATAGGTGACGGGAAATTTTAATGCGGTAGATCAACACAAGAAATATTACACTTTCTGTGGAGCTATGAACATAGTTTATTGTATCATTTTCCACAGAGTTACAGCACAAAGATATATATTTTTAATGGAACAATAGTTTTTTTTTCTATCGTGCATTGAAATCGTTGAAATCAGTTGCATCCAAATCAATTTAAACTAAATTCCTATCACTGTTAGTTTGGGAGCTACAACCCTTCAAAGTTTCAGGGTCAGATACCACACGCTGTACATAATACATGGCTGTGTGGTGGGAAGTTGATTTACATGAGATGTTCAAATGTGTGTCTATGTTCCTCAATGCATAATGCCATGCGTCGTCGAAAGGATCTGCGGACGAGATGTAAAATCGCCGGTGTGATGGAGCGACATGCGTCCTCGATGCGCCGTTTTAGATCATCTGGGGATGTGGGCTCAGTGACATAAGCACGATCCTTTAGATATCCCCATAAAAAGAAATCTACTGGTGTTAAATCGGGCGACCTTGCGGGCCATGAATGAGGACCATGGCGCCCAAACTATCTTCCTGAAAACCTGTTGTTTAGTTCTTCCACAAGAGCACGCGCAGAATGGGCAGGATGTCCATCGTGCTGCATCCACATATGGACTCTCATGTGTAGACACACATGTCCAAGGAGACCACCCAAACTGTCGGCTATAAAAGCGCGATATAACTCACCTGTCAGTGTACCTGGGAAGTAGGGTGGACCGATGATTTCATCCCCAAGGGTTCCACACCACACATTAATAGACCACCTACGTTGACGGTCGACAGGTCGTACCCACCTAGGATTGTCTGCGGCCCAGTAGAGCATGTTATGGCGATTCACTGCACCATAATTTGTGAACGTGGACTCATCAGAGAACATAACACTTTGTAAAGACTCCAGCGTGAAATGACGCTTGGCCCACTCACAGAATGTCACTCTTGCACGGAAATCGTTCCCATGCAGCTCCTGGGTGAGTGACAGGCGGTATGGGTGAAACCTGTGGCCGTGTACTATACGCCACACAGATGTGAGACTGACACCAGCGACTGCAGCAACGGCTCGTAAGCTGACATGAGGATCGTGGTGTAGTGCAGCTAAAACAAACACATCCGTCTACTCACTTCTTGCAGGTCTTCGTCTGTTACTGCGGCGTATTACCAAGCAGCCTGTTTCCCGAAGTCGTTGTTCGGCACGTAAGAACGTAATGGCTGCCGGGGCTCTTCGCCTAGGATATCTCACGGCATACGCCGTGGCTGCTTCAGTGGCATCGTGTCGGCACTCGCCGAGCATCAGCAACATGTCAACGAACTCGTTGTTCGCGTCATCCGATGTCAGTAACTGTGGTATATTGAGCCCCGATTGTTTGTGTGGCTCCAAGTGTCGGGTATACGGCCGTGTGCAGCGACAGTCGGCAGACTAACAGCTCATCGAGGAAGCCTCTCGCTCCGTGACACCGGCGACGTTACAACTCGGCCGCACCACATTTAGAAGGCGCATTGCATTATGCGCAGCGTTTGTGGTATCTGTCCCTGAAACTTTGAAGGGTTGTAGCTCCCAAACTAACAGTGATAGGAATGTAGTTTAAATTGATTTGGACGCAGCTGGTATCAACGAATCCAATGCACGATAGAAAAAACTATTGTTCCATTTAAAAAATCTTTGTGCTATAACTCTTTGGAAAATGATAGAATAAACGATGTTCAATTCTCCGCAGAAAGTGTAACATTTCTTGTGTTGACCTACCGCATTAAAATTTCCCGTCACCTATTATTATTTTATAAGTTACAGAGGCAAACACACTTAGTGAAACACCCTGTGTATCATTCTAGAGATGGTATCTGTTCTTTCGGACATGGCCAACGATTGTAGTGTGCATTTTGTTAAGAATTTGGGCAGGTCGTAAAAGGTGTCCGGATAGCCTAATTGGCTAAGGTGACTGTTGGCCTAAAGCGGGGCATTCGGTTTCGAGATTCGGTCTGGCACATACTTTCAACTCTGTCGCTGAATGTGATTCAGTGCCCTGAAACAGCCGAGATGTTTAAATATTGCTGTTTCATAAATTTAGGGCAGTTAATGTCAGACACCATATCTATAATTATATATTCATACGTCTGTGGGACTGCAGACTGTGTTTGAAAGTCACAGACGATCCGTTATGGTGTCGATGTGCAGTATGGTCTGTACTTCTAGTTTTTCATTTTGTTCTTACTGTATGTTCGCTAGAACGATCGTAAAAATCTTTGCGCACGTCACGTTCGCGAAACTGTTATCTGATGTTAGTCCTCGATGTTTTGCCTTTTTAGGAATGAATTATGAGTGTTGTTGCGAGTTGTGGGTAGTTGTACAGTTTTCCCTAAAATGTGACGCTGCTTCATAAAAGTCTGACGCACTGACAGGCGTTCTCACTATTTGTATAACTGCATCACTCAGAAGGGATAGTGTCAAAATTAGTCATTCTTATTATTGGGTAAACTATTCTCTAACATTATTTCGTAATATTCAATACATAATCAGATACTCAAAGTATTCTCTGTTCTTAGCACTGATACACAGGTTGGTCCATTGATAGTGACCGGGCCAAATATCTCACGAAATAACCATCAAACGAAAAAACTATCAAGAACAAAACTTTTTACTAGCTTGAAGGGGGAAAACAGATGGCGCTAAGATTGGCCCGTTAGATGGCGCTGCCATAGGCCAAACGGATATTAACTGCATTTTTTAAATAGTTACCTCCATTTTTATTACATATTCGTGTAGTACGTAAATAAATATGAATGTTTTGTTTGGAACACTTTTTTCGCTTTGTGATAGATGGCATTGTAATTTTCACAAACATATTGCTCACAATTTTTAGATGAACAGTGGGTAATAGGTAGGTTTTATAAATTAAAACACAGAGCGTAGGTACGTTTCCACTTTATTTCTGTTGTTCCAATGTGTTGCCTGTACTTTTGTGAAATTATCATACATTATGAGAACGCACGCTGTTACTGCGTGAGTACCTGTAATTACCTGATGACTTCAATAAATGGTCAAAATGATGCCGGCCGCGGTGGCCGAGGGGACTGAGGCGCTTCAGTCACGGTCTGCACGGCCACTAAGGTCGGGGGTTCGAATCCCCCCTCAGGCATGGATATTTGTGGCGTCCTTAGTTGTAGGTAGTTCCTAAGTAGTTTGTAAGTTTAGGGACCGATGACCCCGTAGTTAAGTTCCTTAAGCTTAACAAACATATGAACATTTGTCAAAATGATGTCCTTCAACGTCAATGCATTTCTCAATACGCGTAACGAAATTCCTCTCAACAGCGAGTATTCCGCCTTCAGTAATGTTCTCACATGCGTTGACAATGCGTTGACGCATGTTTTCAGGCGTTGTCGGTGAATCACGATAGCAAATATTCTTCAATTTTCCCCACAAAAAGAAATCCGGGGATGTTAGATCCGGTGAACGTGTGGGCCATTCTATGGTGCTTCTACGACCAGTCAACCTGTCATTCAATATTCCATTTAAAACCGCTTCAACTGCACGCGAGCCATATGCCGGACATCCGTCATGTTGAAAGTACATCGCCATTCTGTCATGCAGTGAAACATCTTGTATTAAAATCGGTAGAACATTACGTAAGAAATCAGCATACATTGCACCATTTACACTGCCATCGATAAAATAGGGGCCAATTATCCTTCCTCCCGTAATGCCGCACCATACATTAACCCGCCAAGGTCGCTGATGTTCCACTTGTCGCAGCCATTGTGGATTTTCCGTTGCCCAATAGTGCATAATATGCCGGTTTATGTTACCTCTCTTTGTGAATGTCGTTTCGTCACTAAACAGAACACGTGAAAAAAATCTGTTATCGTCCCGTAATTTATTTTGCGCCCAGTGGCAAAACTGTACACGACATTCAAAGTCTTCGCCATGCAAATCCTGGTGCACAGAAATATGGTACGGATGAAATTTATGTTGGTGTAGATTTCTCAACACTGACGTTTTTGAGATTTCCGATTCTCACTCAATTTGTCTGCTACTGATGCGCGGATTAGCCGCATCTAAAGCTAAAACACTTACTTGGGCATCATCATTTGTTACAAGTCATGGCTGACCTTTCACTTGTGGCTGAACACTTCCTGTCTCTTTAAATAACGTAACTATCCGACGAAAGGTCCGGACACTTGGATGATGTCTTCCAGGATAACGATCAAAATACATAGCACAGGCCCGTTGGGTATTTTGATGACAATAGCCATACATAAATACCATATCGACCTTTTCTGCAATTGGTAAACGGTCCATTTTAACACGAGTAATGTATCACGAAGCAAATACCGTCCGCACTGGCGATATATTACGCGATACCACTTACTTATACATTTGTGACCATTGCAGCACTATCTATCACAAAGTGAAAAAGTGTTCCAAACGAAACATTCATATTTATTTACGAACTAGACGAATATGTAATAAAACTGGGGGTACCTATTTTTAAAAGCCGGCCGCGGTGGCCGAGGGGACTGAGGCGCTCCAGTCACGGTCTGCACGGCCACTACGGTCGGGGGTTCGAATCCCCCCTCGGGCATGGATATTTGTGCCGTCGTTAGGATAAGCTAGTTGATAAGTAGTTTGTAAGTTTAGGGACTGATGACCCCGTAGTCAAGTCCCATAAGCTGTACAAACATTTTTATTTTTATTTTTAAAAATGCACTTGATATACGTTTGACCGATGGCAGCGCCATCTAGCGGGCCGACCATAGCGCCATCTGTTTTCCCCCTTCAAGCTAGAAAAGTTTAGTTCTTTGTAGTTTTTTCGTTTGATGCTTATTTCGTGACATATTTGGCCCGGTCACTATCAATGGACCACCCTGTATAAATCGCAGAGGTGAAATTCATAAATCTTAGGAAGTCAGCAAAAGACGATTCGTAAAAAATATAAAAAGTGGGAAACATGAAAGATGGGATTTAGTAACAGAGGAAATATTTCCGTCTTTTACTTTCAACAACCTACTTTTGTTCTTCACCGTTTCCAATGGACCACCAATGGACCACCCTGTATAAATCGCAGACGTGAACTTAATAAATCTTAGGAAGTCAGCAAAAGACGATTCGTAAAAAAATATAAAAAGTGGAAAACATGAAAGATGGGATTTAGTAACAGACGAAATATTTCCGTCTTTTACTTTCAGCAACGTATTTTCGTTCTTTATCGTTTCCAGTCAGGCGTACTGTAGCTCCTCGCAGAAAATGAAAAACGTAGTTCATTCTTGTACTCAACGCAGTAATGATCAAACCACCTTCAAACATCATCTAGTTCATGTTGTTCCCGAAATCATCCCCGTTTGTGCAAAACTTACATGAAATGGCAAGAAATATTTGTGTCGTATCCTTAAGGATCTGACGGTGATGACTGCTGGGCTAACATCTCGCACAAGAATACCTTCAAGGTCAAAGATAATGCGACTGTAACAGTTTCTGAATATATTTTAGGAGTATTCAATGACAAAAATAAGATGCAGGAACAAGAACGCCTTTACACTACATTACGACGGCTGGTACAGTCAGATCCAAGGGACCAAAAGAGAATGAAAAAGAAACGCTTGCGCAATGATTGGAGTTGTAATCGGAAGACACAGTAAAGCCTTTAACATGAACGTTATCTGCCCTTGACGGGAAATAGGATGGACCACAAACTTTAGCATGATTGTAAGATGATGTCACTTCCTCTCGGGTGCTTGTGCAGTTTAGTGACAACGCCTGTAAGTGCGTCATACGTTTATGAAGCAGCGTCACAAATGGCGATAGCTATGAGATAAACCTTTCCTCCGTGACAGGACCACACATGGTCACTTGTAAAGTGTTCAGTGCGACAGAAGTCATAGGACACCTTCCTTTGCCACTCGACATGACATGGACTCACCGGCTCGTTGAGAGTCCCCTGCAGGAATATTCAGTCAAGTTATACCTCACTGTCCTAACGAAAACCTTCGTTGTACGTCTTAATTTATTCCTAAGTCTATTTTTCGCAGTGTTGCTTGTCTGTTATCACTGATAACTCTACGCAAATGCTGCTGCTCACAAAGTGTAGCACCCGCCGCTGTGGCCGAGTGGTCTGCGGCGCGCCAGTCACGGTCTGCACGGCCGCTGCGGTCGGGGGTTCGAATCCTCCCTCGGGCATAGGTGTTTGTGTTGTCCTTAGCGTAAGTTAGTTAAGTAATTACTGTCTAAGTCTAGCGACTGATGACCACGAAGTTTGGTCGCATAAGACCTCACACACATTTGAACAAAGTGTAACGATCGTTTGGCAGCGAATGAACTGAGCCGTGCAAATCGCGATCAGCTGAGACTGCGGACGCCATGTTGAAAACTGCACAACTAAGTAGTATTTGTGAAGTTCTGTGTAAACGATAGCTCACACTGCAACTGCAGAAAGACACGGGTTATTGTCTCAATTTAATTGCTTCTGTGAACCCGGCTTTAGTCTCTCGCAGTTACTTTACGGATAAACGTTTATAATAAATATCGGTGACAAACTGTTACATACGTAAGCTTCAAAACTGCGCATGCGCATAGCTGCTTATGGAATTCGACAACAGCTCTGTACATGCGCAGTCCTATCAGCGACAAACTGACACAGTTATGTCGCTTATACGAGGTGCGTCCAGAAAGTAAGTTCCGTTTGGTAATAAAATGAAATTGTACACAGATACGGAAGAAATTTTTATTGCACAAAATTCGTATATAAAATAATCGGTCGACATACATCATGGGAATGCCGCGTCGAAGGTTAGAGTCCTTCCTCGGGCATGGGCATGTGCATGTGTAAGTGTGTGTGTGTGTGTGTGTGTGTGCGTGTGTTGCCGTTAGGTTAATTTAATTTAGTGTAAGTGGTTTGTAAATCTAGACACTGATGACCAAAGTGATTTGGTCCCATAGAATTACAAACATTTGAACCTGTAAGGCGATATTAATATGGGGAGTGCCCAATCACTGCCATTGTGGTGGCTTGATCTCTGTATCGCACACGCTGAGTGATGTGTTTGAATGTCTGTGGAGGAATGCCACTCCATTATTCGTCAAGAGTTGAATCCAGCGAAAGGAAAAGGAAGGAAGCTGAGGGTTTAACGTGCTGTCGACTGGGTGGTAGTAGAGGCGGAGCACGCATTCCGGTAGTTTTAGCGGGGATGGGGAAGGAAATAGGCTGTGCCGGCCGCGGTGGCCGAGGAGACTGAGGCGCTCCAGTCACGGTCTGCACGGCCACTACGGTCGGGGGTTCGAATCCCCCCTCGGGCATGGATATTTGTGCCGTCCTAGTTCGTAAGTAGTTCATAAGTAGTTTGTAAGTTTAGGGACTGATGACCCCGTAGTTAAGTCCCATAGACTATACAAACATTTGAACATTTGAAATAGGCTGTGCCCTTTAAAAGGAAGCATCCCGGCATTCTACTGAAGTGATGTACAGAAATTACGTAAAACCTAAATCAGGAAGGCCGAAGGCGGGTTTCAAAGCTATGCACTGGTCATACTCACAAATTACTTCACCTTTCAGTCATGAATTATTTTAAAAACAAAATAAAATACATTTTTGCAGTTTTTCATGTCCATATGACCCTGTCTATTGTATATTTAATCAAAATTACAAATTTTCATACTTGGTTCCAAAAAAAAAAAAAAAAAAAAAAAAAAAAAAAAATGCGAAATAAATTGTACACTGGTTCTGGAAGGCAGTTACGGAAGTGAAATAAGATGTCAACAGTAACATATGTCATTCCATGTTTATTATGGAACTTATATCACGAAGTGGAATTTGTGAAAAATTCATAAATTAATACATCAAATAATTTCAACGAATGATATCATGTCTGAGGCATTCTGCAACTGATCCGCCATGTTCACTATTTCTCATTGTAACACGCCATTCTGGTGGCAACAAAAAGCACGAAACTGTAAGTCACAGATGTCCAGTAAACAGGCTAATGGGTCTCAAAATAAAGCGCCTCCGTATAGTGTTCTAAAATTAATACAAAGTTGCTGTCCATTACAATTGACATCATGTCTGAGAGGGTTAAACCAACTTACGCTAAGGACAACACACACACACACACACACACACACACACACATACACACACACACACATGCTCGAGGGAGGAGTCGAATCTTCGACGGGGAGCAGCCGCGCACATCGGAGCAAGGTGCCTTAGAGCGCTTTCTATACGAGACGTGCGACGCGCACAAGAAAGTCGTTGTCAGCTGCAGCGCCTCTTGCGATAGACCGTCGAACTACAAAGAAGCGTTCAAACCGTACGAATTTGTTGAGTCGTCTGCTTCACGCCTCGACTTGGTTTGTTGTCAACTTACAGCAAATGGATCGCAGCGTTAACATCACTTTTCGAAACTGTAAGCTATATTGTGATGATTAAAACATTTATTTGTGTTTTAGACTGCCACTGTGAAACTGTATTTAATTGTTTTCGTGCAGTTCATGCGTAATTACGTCGCTCACATGTGTTAACGTCCTCATTATAAAATGCGATTACATACTTCCAGCCCCTGCAGTTTCAGGCGCCTATATATATGATGAACAAGCTCAAGTATCAATACATAGACCTTTCACTTTGATAAAGCTTCAAATAATGCTCACCAAAAAACAAATATTTCATCTGTTAACTACAGCGTGTTTCAGGAAAAATAGCATATATTTTAGGAGGTGGTAATAAAGACGATTTGCAGTCAAAATGTCATAAAACGCGTGTCCAGTTTTTACTGGGTACTTGGTATGTACAACAAACTGATTTGGATATTTTGACTGTTTCTTTCGACGATTCTTGGTAGATCACCATTTTGACTTTTATTTAAATAACCGGTTTTCCACGTAGTTTAAAGTCTGAATATGTCCGAGTAAGCCGAAAAACGGGATAACTAAGTGGAAATGAACGTGTAGAACATACACAAAATACTACTTTTAAGTCAGTGTGATGTTGAACTACCAAGGATCAGTAAAATTTTCTTGATTTACATTAGGCCTACATTTGTTTGGATTTCATATTAACAGCTATATTTCTGTATTCAATAAAAATTGTGCACATGTTATATGAAATTTTTAATTCAATTCCTCTACAGTATCACCTCCTAAAATACTTACGACTGAGTCGAAAACTACGTTCCTCAGAGCAGGAGATAAGTACATAATCTCAAACAAATTCCCGACTTGGCTTCGTTTGTCATCTAAGTTCCCCACTCGATCGTCTGCGCATGCGCGAAGCACTTCCATACGCGTGAGAATAGGATCCATCCTATTCCGTCAACTAGCGATCGTATGCGTGCATCTTGTGCAAGCGTACACGTCTACACTGTACGCGGGCGGCGTAGCAGGTGCATCATGGATAATCTCGTAAGCTCTCACTTCCCGCGTAGAAAGGGCTTAAGTCACTGTCTTACAGATGTTGCTTTATGAAAGGTTACTTGTCATGCTGAGACGTAAAACCCTAATCTTCCTTTTTTTTTTTTTTCTTCTTCGACTAGAACTTAAACCCTAATTTTCCTGCTTTTTCTTGCTCTGTAACGCACTGTTTACACTACAAATGATGACAGGCAACGTTCTCTGTGCATTTGCCCCATCGGATTGTCATAGCGGTGGATTAGTCGTGCGTACTGGGGCGCCGTGCTACGGCGCGGCCGTTCGCCGTCGGGGGTTCGAGTCCCCCCTCGGGCATGGGTGTTTGTGTTGTCCTTAGGTAAGTTTACCTTAGTTTAAGTGGTTCGCAAGCTACGGACTAATGACCACGCAGCTGAGTCCGATAGATTTACAAACATTTGAACAAATATTTGATTATCACAGGCTATAGCGCAATTTACCACTGCAAATATCTCACTCCCAATCAACTCACGAGTAAGATCTCCTACTTATTTTATGCGATTATTTTACAACCGTAGTCATCAATGCTCCCTGTCCAGCAGTTGATGTATGCCTGATCTTGATTTAGATATAGCTGTTCGTGTTTACACTTCACACCACGTCACTGTCGATCAACGAAGGATTGTTACTCAGGTTACACCCAGTGACTGGTCCACGTTCCAAGTCGCTGAGCTCTCCTGACACACGAATTCTGCTGTTATCGCTACTTTCTGACAACACATTACTTCCCGCCTCGTTTCATACGAGCGGGACCGCCTCTCGCGATATCTGGTCGTCAGTTGTACATTACTTTGCTCAGATAGTGTGCTGAGCTGGGGAAAGGTCAGGAACGTCACCGATAGCGATGAGACGTAATCATGCCGTTACACTTAGCCGCTTACCACACCGTATTTGGTTCTATGAACTACTTAGAGCGGACGGAGCATTTGGTTTTAATATCCCGTCGAGGGGAGCACACAGTCGTATTGGAAAAAAAATGTTCAGAAGTTTGTAAAACTAAGAGACCAAACTACTGAGTCCATCGGTCGGTAGACTTTCAAACTACTTAAAGTAACTTATCCTAAGGACAAAATGCACACTAATGCCCGAGGCATGACTCGCATCTCGCACTGACTTTTGCGAAAGATGGGGAAGGAACCGGCCGTCCAGTGTGCCACCACTGCGCCACCTCGCTGGGTCAAGTGTATGACAGCTGTTCAGTTGAAAGTTGTAGCAAAATTTTAAATTCATTCATGACACAATGGTAATACGTTGATAGATTCTCTCTTTTAACATAATTCTGTGATCGTTTGTGTGGCGTATGGCGACTACCGTCGTTTTGGTATATTTTGACTAACATTTATACCGCTTGACATTTGCTAATGAACAGAGACTTTTTGGACAGGAATAATCAAAGTCAACAATGAACGACACGAAATACAGTATATACATACTGTAGTGGTATATTTATAATTTAAAGTGTAACAGATTGTGCCAGTTGGGAGAGCATAAACATGTTTCTCAGAGGTAAAAAGCCCAACAATAAATGTTGATATCGAAATCCAAGTACCTCAGGAATATGCGCTCCTCCGGGACTAATAGCCATTTTGGACCTGTGTTTAGTGCCGGCAAGCAAACTGTTATGTGAGTCCTCGGGGAATATTGCTTCACTCCTCTCTCAAGGTGATTTTCTGTTCTTTCCGGGTTCAGGGATGTGAGTTCAGAAACATGCCTGCCAAGAGTATCTCAGATATGCTCTATAGGTTGTAGGTCCTTGAAGTATGGAAGCAATTACATGTGTTTAATGTCTTCACTTTCCACTGTGTCCAACACCTCGACGGTCTTGTGTAGGCAGGCATTGTCATCCATGAACCAGAAGTCGCGACCTACCGCATCCCTAAGCAGACGTACATTATCCAGAATAATCTTCCGCGATACCGTTATCCGGCGGATTAACGAAAGGGGTCGGAGTGCCGGTCAGCCTGGATGTGGCTTTAGGCGGTTTTCCACATCCCGCTAGGTGAATACCGGGCTGGTCCCCAAGTCCCGCCTAAGTTACATGATTCGCAAGCATTTCGTAACAGCCGCGGTGGAGTAGCCGAGCGGTCTAAGGCGTCTCGCTGCGGAGCGCACGGTTGCTCGCCGTGGAGGTTCGAGTCCTCCATGGGGCATGGGTGTGTGTGTTTGTCCGTAGGTTAGTTTACGTAGGTTTAAGTAGTTTGTAAGCTACGGACTGATGACCACGCAGTTTGGTCCGATAGAATTACGAACATTTGAATTTCGTAACACTTAACACTTTCACACAAATAACACTATACGCAGACATTTGGAGTACACATTTCCTCCCGGGGAGGGGGGGGGGGCATGGGGTGGCGATAGGAAGGGCACCCAACCACACCGTAACTATTAACACACGCCAAATCCGATTAACAAAGCCGACGGGAACATGGCTCTAGAAAAAATTCAAATGTTTGTAATTCTATCGGACCAAACTGCGTGGTCATCAGTCCGTAGCTTACAAACTACTTAAACCTAGGTAAACTAACCTAAGGACAAACACACACACCCATGCCCCAGGGAGGACTCGAACCTCCACGGCGAGCAACCGCGCGCTCCGCAGCGAGACGCTTTAGACCGCTCGGCTACTCCACCGCGGCATGGCTCTAGAGAAAGACAGAAATATCTCATGTATTAGTAAAGTTGTTCGATCATTCTCTTAAAGTGTATCTACCAACGCCTCTCATATAACTCCCCCCCCCCCCCTCCCCACAGCAGTCCCGATGTCGACTTGACGTTAAAACACCAACCACTCTACCTTCTTTTTCAGGTACATCTCACCTGATGGGTCCATGAAATATGTAAAACGTTCTTTGTTCGTACATACCCTTACACTGGTTTAGAAACGTAATGAATTCGTAAATCGAGAACTTCTATTGTATACGAAACCAGTGTCTTCAGATTTGGCGTGTAGCGTCTTGGCAGCGCTCCACGCGGCATTGCACGAGTGCACAATGGCTGAATAGAGCAGAGAACAGCTTTCTTCCTCCTTGGCGCAGTGCCCTGGTGGACAGCTGTCCACAACCACTGATGAGAGTTAATACTTGCTCTTTGCTACACAAATGGTATCGTCACAGTCTAAGACAGTCGCGAAACTCTACAGGGGAAAAAAGTACAGCTCAAGCGATGCTAGCGCCCCAAACGGCAGAATATAGTAACAGAAGACTGGCATGATACAAACTGAGAAGTTGCTATGTAATGCTGTTACTTTCATATTTACTAGTCACCAAACGTGGTGGCGAATTTTGTGATACAAGTATGAAAACGTCATTAAAGTAATATAACTGTACCGATGAGTAAAGAAAATTTCCAAAATTGAATTAAATACTATCGAACAATGAGTACCCTCCTACGTTGGTAGACTTCATAATGCACAAGAAACCGAAAAAAGACTCTAGTAAAAGGTGCATAATCCCATATTGAGGAAAAGTTCCTATGCTTGTCTCCAGAAAACTTAAACAAATTGATCATTTTCCACTCAATGGTAAAGATAACAATCCAGCCTTGGAAAAGAGTGGAATAAACAAAATTACTTGCAGCTATAGCAAATTTTACATTGGTCGTTTAGGCAGGACAGCATGTACCAGACTGAATGAACACCACAGAAGTAGGAAACTTACGAGAGAAAATTCAACATTTGCAGGCCGCCTGCTAAGAGAAGGCCACAGATACAAGGTAACGCATCAAGTCTTACACCACACCCAGAAAGGGAGGAAAATGAACTTCATTGAAATATTGGAAATTGATAAACATGTGTCAACTGCCCCAAAACCTGTACTAAATAACCAAACTCAATTTTCATTCTCACTACTTCTGTCTGTAAAATCCAACCGGACCACGTAAACTACATACAGCTACTCCCCATGTCCCTACTACAGATCCATAGATTAATTACTTTATATCATCACAGATGTTTCGCTACTTGCCTGATATCAATTGCAATTCATTATTTTGTCAGTAATATTGGACCTTTAAGCCAGTTCCTGTGGTTTAATTTATCCGTTTAAAATTTTAACCTATTTATGCACATATGTTTCACTAAGTTTTTCTCACCCTTCTAGTTCTAAATATTTTACCTGTTGAACATAATTTGTTCAACCAATTATGTTGTTTCAATTTATTTTCTTAGGACAAATGTTGTACTTCATTTCTTGTGTCACATATTATTCCAATGTTCAATAATTTTACTGTAGTATTCTTTGAAAATTAATATACATATACTATGTATATTCTATACAATAACTTAAGATCGTTGAACATTAAGCTTCCAAGTTGTACTTCTATATCCCCGAAGTGTTTACCTTATGATGTAGTGACAGCCAAAACCCGGTTTGTAAAAACAATAAATTTGCAGTAGTTGTTGTGGCATTCAATCCGCATTCTCGTTTGTTGCAGCTCTCCACGCTACCCTGTCCTGTGCAAGCCTCTTTATCTCCGTACAAGAACGGCAACCTATGTATTCGTCTCTGACGATTCCTTGATGTCTCAAAATGTATCTCACCAATCTATCCCTTTTCTTAATCAACATATGTCAGAAATTCCTTTTATCCTCAGTTCTGTTAGCACCTACTCATTAATTACATGATCTATCCATCTAATATTCAGCATTCGTCTGTAGCACCACATTGCATAAGCTTCTATAATCTTTTTGTCTGAATTTCTTATCGTCTACGCGACACTCTAAACAAATCCTTTCAGAAAGAGCTTCGTAACATTTCAATTAATATTGGATATAAACAAATTTCGCTTCTTTAAAAATGCTTTTCTATACATGGTAATTCTGCATTTTATATCTTCTTTACTTAGGCCAACAGAAGTTATTTTGCTACCCAAATAACAAAACTCATCTACTAATTTCATTGTCTCATCACCTAATCTAATTCCTTTCGCATCGCCTGATATTCTTCCATTACAGTCCATTATACTTGTTTTACTCTTGTTAATGTTCACATTATACCCTCCTTTGAAGACACTGTCCATTCCGTTCAACCGCTCTTCCAGTTTCTTTGCTGTCTCTGACAAAATTAGAATGTCCTCGGCAAACCGCAAAGTTTTTATTTCTTCTCCCTGAGCTTTAATTCCTTTTCCGAATTTCTCCTTGCATTCCTTCACAGCTTGCTCAATGTACAGAGTGAATAACACTGAGGGAAAGGCTACAACCCTGTCTTACCCCCTTCCCAACCACTGTGTCCCCTATCATGAAATGAAATGTTTGTGGTCATCAGTCCGTAGCTTACAAACTACTTAAACTAAGGTAAACGAACCTAAGGACAACACACAGACCCATGCCCTAGGGAGGACTCGAACCTCCGACGACGAGCAACCGCGCGTTCCGCAGCGAGACGCCTTAGACCGCTCGGCTACTGCACCGCGGCGCGTCCCCATCATGCCTTTCGACTCTAATAACTGCTGTCTGGTTTTTGAACAAGCTGAATATTACATTTAGTTCCCTGTATTTTACCCTGCTACCTCCAGAATATTATTTATCTGGCGTGTTTAGTTCAAAATAACTGCTTCTGTTAATGACGGTTTATAATATCAAAAGTCAATGCAGTGTAATACATACTGTTCACAATTGCAATGTCGTAATCATATCCTCCAAAAATGCTTCAAGAGCAGAAATTAATTGCAACCTTATGTGCTCAAGTTGCAAGGGAACTGATTGTGATTATAGTCGCGTTCATGGTACTACTTTTACGTTACATGAGTTGTTAGTGGATTTCGGACATAGATATATTCAAAACTAGACACGATTTTTACATTCTTGGAGACTAGGCTTGTAAACGTCCTTTTCTTTTAGTCCTGGCCTCTATGCGTAATTGAATATTTTCAAGAAAATTATTCTTTCACTTCTCGGCATCCTTAATAAATAGAAATGAGACATATTCGGATTATGTTTTGGATAGCTTCTACAACTTACAGTGCCTCATAGCTCCGAGATAATGCCATATTTTGAATGTGCTGCTGCACTCCAAATACACATTAAACACACAATCGTGTCGCTATATACTTATACGACCCTGCCGCTTAGCGGCGCTGGAGTCGCGAGGTTGCAGAAATTACCTGGGAGTTCCGTGACTCGATATATTAGAATCTGGTATCGTATCCAAAATCGGTCTCAAGAGCTGTATCTTCTGGAACGGAGTTAACAAAAATCCAGATCTACGTGTGCCAAGATACTTTTCAACCCGTCAGTACGAATCCATTGTCATTACTGTTATTAGTGGCGCAAGCATGTAATACGAGAAAGACATCATTGAGACTGAACATATAAGAGTGCCATCGAATGTCTGAATCGGACAAGAAAACTAATGAAGTGAACTGGTTTCTGCTATTTTAAAAACTAAGAAATATCATTGTCTATGTGGTTCTGCGTTCGGTGCAGTCTCTATCACCATGACCTTACATTAAATGTACAATGGAAGAAACGTGATTTATAGTTCAAAGTCCCGTTGATATTAAGATTTTTGGAGACCACGAAACAGTTAGTTTGATAAAGATTAGGCAGGATATCCGTTTGGCGTTCACTTGAAGCATTTGTGGACGCAGCGGATGACGGAATGAGACCTTTTATCTCAGTCCTGTCGAATGATAAATATCATAACTGTACTCGACAACGCGAGAGAAAGGGCTCCTCTTTTTCTTTCAACAATTATAATTTCAGTTGCAGATCGAGATGAGGACATAGTTAAGGCACTGTACTCTCATTTTCCACCCTCATGAATCACAGACATTGCCGTGGTGGGGTGGCTTGAGTGCCTCAACGATACAGATAGCCGTACCGTAGGTGCACCACAGCGGAGGGGTATCTGTGGAGAGGCCAGACAAACGTGTGGTTCTTGAAGAGGGGCAGCAGCCTTTTCAGTAGTTACAGGGGCAACAGTCTGGATGATTGACTGAGCTGGCCTTGTAACAGCAGCTAATGTGGCTTTGCCATACAGTTACTGCGAACGGCTGAAAGCAAGGGGAAACTACAGCCGTTACTTTTCCCGAGGACATGCAGCTCTACTGTATGAATATATGATGATGGCATCCTCTCGGGTAAAATATTCCGGAGGTAAAATAGATCCCCATTCGGATCTCCGGGCGGGGACTACTCAGGAAGATGTTATCATCAGGAAAGAAGATACTGGCATTCTACGGATCGGAGCGTGGAATGTTAGATCCCTTAATCGGTAGGAAAATCAGAAAATTTAAAGAGGGAAATGGATAGGTTGAAGTTAGATATAGTGGGGATTAGTGAAGTTCGGTGGCAGGATGAACAGGATTTCTGGTCAGGTGAGTACAGGATTATAAATACAAAATCAGTTGGAGGTATCACCGGAGTAGGACTGATAATGAATAAGAAAATAGGAATACGGGTAAATTACTATGAGCAGCACAGTGGTCACATTATCATTGTTAAGATAGATACGAAGCCAACACCGACAACAGTAGTACAGGTTTATATGCCAACTAGCTCTGCCGATGATAAGGAGATTGAAGAATTGTATGAGGAAATTATTCAGACAACTAAGAGAGAGGAAAACTTAATTGTGATGGAAGACTGGAAATCGGTAGTAGGAAAAGGAAGTGAAGGAAAAATAGTAGGTGAATATGGACTGGGCAGAAGGAATGAAAGAGGAAGTCGCCTGGTAGAATTTTGCACGGAACATGATTTAATCATAACAAACACCTGGTTTAAGAATCACGGAAGAAGGTTGTATACGTGGAAGAGACCAGGAGACACCGGGAGATACGAGATAGATTTTATAATGGTAAGACATAGATTTCGGAACCAGGTTTTAAACTGTAAGACATACCCAGGGCCAGATATAGACTCTGACCATAACTTATTGGTCATGAACTGTAGGCTGAAACTGAAAAAACTGCAGAAAGGTAGGAAAATAATGAGATGCGACTTGGATAAATTGAGGGAACCTGAAGTTCTTAAGAATTTCAGAGGGAGCTTTAGGCAACAATTGACAGAAACGGGGGGAAATAAAAAAGTAGAAAAGGAATGGGTAGCATTGAGAGATGAAATAGCGAAGGCAGCAGAGGACAAAATAGGTAGAAAGGCAAGACCTACAACAAATCCTTGGATATCCTTGGATAAATTTAATTGATGAAAGGAGAAAATATAAAAATGCAGTAAATGAAACAGGAAAAATGGAGTACAGACGACTAAGAAATGAGATTGATCGAAAGTGCAAAATGGCTAATAATTAGTGGCTAGAAGCCAAATGCAAATCTGTAGAAGAATGTATAAGAAGGGGAAAAGTAGATACTGCCTACAGGAAAATAAGAGAGACATTTTGGGACAAGAAAAACAGCTCTACGAAAATCAAGAACTAAGATGGAAAACCAGTTCTCAGCAAAGAAGGGAAAGCTGAAAGTTGGAAACAGTACATAGAGGAGCTCTACAAAGGAAATGAAGTTAAAGACAATGTTGTAGTAAGGGTAGAGGAAGTAGATGAAGATGAAATAGGAGATACTATACTGAGAAATGAATTTGGCAGAGCTCTGAAAGACCTAGGTCGGAACAAGGCCCAGGGAGTAGATGGCATTCCCTCAGAGCTACTAAAGTCTCTGGGAGAGTCAGCCATGACAAAACTGTTTCACCCGGTGTGTAAGATGTATGAGGCAGGCGAAGTACTCTCAGACTTTAAGAAAAATGTAATAATCCCTATTGCAAAGAAATCAGGCGCAGACAGGTGTGAAAATTACAGAACCATCAGTTTGATAAGTCATGGTTGCAAAATCGTAACACGCATTATCTACAGGAGAATGGAAAAGCTGGTAGAAGCTGACCTCGGGGAAGATCAGTTTGGATTCAGGAGGAACGGAGGAGCGTGGGAGGTAATACTCACTTTACGACTCATCTTAGAAGATAGATTAAGGAAAGGCAAGACTTTTTTTAAGCTTTTGTTGATTTGGAGAAAGCTTTTGACCATGATGATTGGAATACACTCTTTCAAGTTCTGAAGTCAGCAGGGGTAAAATACAGGGAAAGGAGAGTTATTTACAACTTGTACAAAAGGCAGACCGCAGTTATTAGACTCGAAGGACATGAAAGGGAAACATTAGTTGGGACATGCTTGTAGCCTCTCTCAGGTGTTATTCAATTTGTACATCGAGCAGGCGGTGAAGGAAAAATTTGGAATAGGGATTAAAGTTCAGGGTGAAAAAATAAAAATTTTGCGTTTTGCTGATGACATTGTAATTCTGTCAGAGACAGCAAAGGACCTGGAAGAGCAGTTGAATGGAATGGACAGTGTGTCGAAGAGTGCGCATAAAATGAACATTAACAAGAGCAAAACAAAGATAATGGAATGCATTCTTAGAAATTCAGGCCGCGCTGAAGGAATTAGATTAGATAACGAAACAATGAAGGTGGTAGATGAGTTTTGTTACTTGGGTAGTAAACTGACATATGACGGTTTCAGTAAAGAGGACATAAAATGCAGAATGGCAATGGGAAGGAAAGCGTTTTTGAAAAAGAGAAATTTGCTTACATCGAATATTAATTTAAGTGTAAGGAAGTCTATTCTGAAGGCATTTGTGTGGAGTGTTGCATTGTACGGGAGTGAAATAAGGACGATAAACCTTGCGGACAGGAAGATAATAGAGGCTTTTGAAATGTGGTGCTACAGAATAATGCTGAAGATTAGATGGGTGGATCGTGTAACTAATGAAGAGGTACTGAACAGAATTGGCGAGAAAAGAAATTTCTGGTATACCTTGACTAAAAGAAGGGATAGCTTAGTAGGAAACATTCTTAGACATTGAGGAATCGTAAATTTAGCATTGGAGGGAAGTGTGTGGGGTAAAAATCGCAGACGGAGACCAAGAGACGCATATAGTAAGCAGATTCAAATGGATGTAGGGTGCCGCTCTTATGAGGAGATGAAGAGGCTTGCTCAGGATAGAGTAAGATGAAGAGCTGCATCAAACCAGCCTGCGGACTGAACACCACAAGAACAAAACACTCTCATTTTGATAAAATTTTCCAGTTTATTCACATAAATTTTGACATGGGGCTGTCTATGTTTTGGGGATTAGAAAAAATTGACCGACAGAAAATCGTGACAGAAGTGGCGTCAACGATATCGTGACCGAAAAATGGCAATAACGATTCTACGACAAATCGTTTGTTTTCGCTTATTCTGTAAGCGACCGACTATAATTTAAAAACGATTTATGTCGTCGATCACGTTTCCGCAAAATGACAATATTTAGCCATGAAATTTTTTTGAGTGTGTTTTGTGGCCTGTGTGCTTTTTTTAAAGTAAGCTACTCAGAGAATGAAACCCATTAGTATGTGCTGCGTTGTCGTCCAGTTCACGTGTGAGACGTTTGCGTCAACGTCGGTGAGTGGAGAAAGAGCGCCAAGAATGTGCAGAGTTCTTGACGGACAAGCCGTGTATGTATAGTACGGGGGGTGTTGAAATGAAAAGGTACGAAACGACACTGTGAGTATAATTGTAGTCTCCATTCAAAATTCACCACCAGGGGCCTGAGCACAACTATCCCACTGTTTAATGAGCCGAAGGATTCCCTGTTCCCGGAAATCCTGTGTCTGATACAAGAGCCAGTCCTGTACAGTTCGTCGTCCGAGTTTAAGCGCTTCTATTTGAAATTTTTTTGTTATTAGATCAGACAAATGGAAGTCACAGGGCAACGTGTCCGAACTATTGGGAGAATGTTCAAGCTGCTCCCACTTCAACTTGTCCCGTACACTTTGCATGACCCTGGAAACGTGTGGACGCGCGTTATCATGGAGTAGAATCACTTCCTCCGTGAGCAGCCCAGGCCTGAGCAGCCCAGGCCGTTTGTTCAAATGTTTGTTAAGCTTAAGGGACTTAACTACGGGGTCATTAGTCCCTGAAATTACAAACTACTTATGAACTACTTACGAACTAGGACGGCACAAATATCCATGCCCGAGGGGGGATTCGAACCCCCGACCGTAGTGTCCGTGGAGACCGTGACTGGAGCGCCTTAGTCTCCTCGGCCACCGCGTCATGACTGTCGGAGCATCATCTGGGTGTATCCTTTAATAGGGCGTGACTTCACGGAGGTAATATTCGTAGAGCTGCGCAATTAGTATAAGGAATGTGGTATTTTTTGGCAGTGGACCGCGGCAAGCGGTTGAAGCAGGTAGTAGCGCGTTAAACCAAATGGCCGATCAGGGGTTTGTCCAAATCGGCGGAAATCGGGGAAAATGCTTCGCACTCAAAGTAATGAAGGCAATTAGTGGGGGCTTTCTTAAGGGTCTCTGGAGGACATCTGTGAGTTCCACTATCCAGAATAAAATAAAATAATCTATAAAATTACTTACCTTCAATATTTAAGAAATCTATGATGTCGGATGTATCTCAAAAATTACGAATGTTTGACTACTATATAGAAAAATAGAAAAAAATAAAGCTTTAAATAACCAACTTTTGAAAGTGTCATGTAATTTCAACATACTCTGTCTCTAGCTATCATCTTGAAAGAGTCACACTTGTATATATTTATTTAATGACTGATTTTAACTGATATAAATTTATAATCGAAATTTAAACAGATCATCATATTCTCCACAGTAACACTGAAAATACAAGCAGAATGATTCATCTCTCGTATATTTAATTTAGTGTGTCGAATATTATACATTTTGCCAGTAATTTACGTAAATATTGTATTGCATGAACGGTCAGGCCCATGGAAGCTGGTTTGTCTATTTATTTAAGACTTTATGTAATACTAATTAACAGTCCTCTTTTATTTAAATAATGTTATATTAGTAAGTAAGTGATTTCAGTGGTCAGGTTTTACTTAAAGAAACATTTTATGTGAAGATGTATACGATTTTCGAAGGGATGGCGATCGGTCAATGTGGTAGCGGCCAAGGGGAGTGGAGGGGAGTGTGAGTTTGGGAGAGAGGAGTTGGGCCGGCCGCGGTGGCCGAGGAGACTGAGGCGCTTCAGTTCAAAATGTTCAAATGTTTGTTAAGCTTAAGGGACTTAACTGCGGGGTCATCAGTCCCTAAACTTACAAATTACTTATCAACTACCTTATACTAAAGACGACACAAATATCCATGCCCGAGGGGGGATTCGAACCCCCGACCGTAGCGACCGTGCAGACTGTGACTGGAGCGCCGCAGTCCCCTCGGCCACCGCGGCCGGTGGCGCTTCAGTCACGGTCTGCACGGCCACTACGGTCGGGGGTTCGAATCCCCCCTCGGGCATGGATATTTGTGCAGTCCTTAGTCTTAGGTAGTTCATAAGTAGTTTGTAAGCTTAGGGACTGATGACCCCGTAGTTAAGTCCCATAAGTTCTACAAACATTTGAGAGGAGTTGGAACGAAGGGTGTGAGCGGCAAAAGAACTCCATGCCTAGTCTTGGCAGAAGGACCCTCCTGGACGATAAGAGTCATTCGATCGGGCCGAGTGTTAAGATTTGCGCGGCGAACGGTTGCATCTCGGGACTCGAAATTTGGCGACAACAGGTGTACGCCAGTGCAGCTAGTATGTGTTTATGCTTTTACATAAGAACGTACGAGTGTAGAAATGGTGTTCCGAAAACTTACACTAATTTGAACTGTTAACAATTTCATGTTGAGTGCTAGTGAAATATACAGTTTCTGGGTTTCTTAAAGTTATAATTACGTAATTGGAAGAAAGTGCTACCAATTTCTTATCGCAGACAAAGCAACTGTTTAACCATTTTATTCAATTTATGATCACTATTTCATCTGACCATTTCCAGTAAGGAACCACTTTGACTGAATAAACTTTATTCAACTAAATCTCTGAGTTTGCATACATCACTTGCAAACTTCGGAATAAAACCCTTTTATTAATGAATCAGTTATTTGATGTAATATTTCTTATTTGTTTCGCAAACTACAGCCTATGCATAGAGTGTTTTTAACTACAAGATCATGGGTAAAAGATTATTTCTGCAACTAAGGTAGTTGCTGGGGCATGAAAGCAGACATGTACGGTTCGACCCTAGGATAACATAGAACAAAACTTCCAAATCAGAACCGTAAATATCCCAAAACGTAGGTTCTTACAGCGCATGGTCCTATTTGGTTAAATCGTAGCTGCGGCGACGGAGTGGCCAAGCGCATTGAGGCGCTATGCTCCGATGCGCGAGGCCGTTCCCCGTCGGGGGTTCGAATCCTCCATCGGCCATGGATGTTTGTGCTGTCTTTAGTATAAGCTATTTCATAAGTAGTTAGTAAGTTTAGGGACTGATGACCCCGCCGTTAAGTTCCACGAGCTTCAACGATTCGAACATTTAAATCTTAGCTGTGATAATTGCGGTGCAGGATATAGCGTAAAGTCACTAAACTTCGACATATAACTGCTTGAAGCTTCTTCAATTCACGATTTTGCACTGTTACAGAAGAATTTTGTACGCACCATTGAGTCAAATTTCAAACTACTGTGTCAGCCGTCCTTATTCAGAGATAAAGAGGCTTTCACGGGATAGAGTAGCGTGGAGAGTCACATCATATCTGTCTTCTAAACTGACACACGGGTTTATAACTCTTCATTCATTTTACGCGGACGCTCAGGAGATGTTCCCGGTAGACAGACACGCTTCCAGAGAGCTTTCCAGTTTATTAGGAGAGATGGGCGAGTTCTTTTTCTGGCGAGTTTTTGATGTACGCGCTTCCATTATGGCGCTGCACTTTTCTTAGAGCCTGTGGCGGAGCGTGGAGTGGAATAAAAACAGTTTGATTGGCTGGCTGCGGTCTGGGAGATGATTGTTTGCAGCTCACGAGCGCCGGCTTAGCTCTGCGTTGAGTCACCGCAGTCGGCCGTAATGCGAAAATTGTGGTCGCAGTCTCTACAGCTAGGTGAGGTCATATCACCAGGCGCTCCGTAACGGCTCGCTCATCACAAGCAGCGTGCAGCCAGAGTTAATCCTTCCCAGCCTAACAAGGAAACGCTACGTTTTCAATACTGCACGGTGGAGAATTACAGTGCTCGACATAATTTAAATCGAATATTTACTAGAAATAACGAAATTCTTCCAGCTCAAATTTTCACATGTTTGTAATTCTACAGGACCAAACTACGTTGTTCATCAGTGCCTAGTCTTGCAAACTACTAACCTAAGGACAACACACACATCCATGCTCGTAGGAGGATTCGAACTCCCGACGCGGGAGGCCGCGCAATCCGTAACATGTCGCTCCAGACCGCTATGCTACTACCGCGCGGCTGATCCAGTTCCACAAAATTAGGTATAGATATACTCCCAAATGGTGGCGTACGACAGTTTGTGCCGGTCCGAGAATCGATTTGTTTCCTGCTTTTCGCGTGCGATCGCCTTACTTCGTCTATCCTAACACGTATCAGGGACGACCTAAACTTCCGTATGCTGCAATGAGTACATGCATATGAAATTGATTCGACATCAGTGTGACATACTGAAGTTTGGGTCGGTCCTGGAAACATTTTCGACAGCCGAATGGCTATCTCGGACAGAGGGCTAGTCGACCGCTCGCGAAAAGCGTGAAATCCGTTTTCGAGTCCCGGTCCGGCACAGATTTTCTTCTGGTACCATTTGGCAGTACATATATACGTAATACAGTGAAGCTGGGAAAACTTAGCTGTTACGAAAAAATACTCGATTGAAAATTGCTACGTTTTTAGGTAAAAACGCAGTTCAGTATCGCTGTAATCCTCTTTTAAGTAAACCAACTGCTTATAACGTCATATCTCATGAAGTATGTGCCATTAGTGGTTCTTACCCCCACAGCGATTGTCTTGTGATGCCACGCACTGGACGTCGACTTTTGGGGTAAAAATGTAGATGTAAAGCTCTTCAGTAGTTTATTAAATATATTATGGTCACAACTAGGTTTGTTTTGTTGTTTTATCTGCGTCATTACTTATGAATATGGGATCGGCTGTCAGCCGTTATAATTCACAACTATTCAGCCAAATAAAGTTAAAAATCTTCTTGGTGTTAGAAAAATGAATATTTTCACAACATAAAATACAGATGATCAGTTTCTTAAATCAAAAGGAAAAATGGATGTGTTGATTGATTAGAATCTACATGATGACGAAAATATGCCACACTTGGAAGTCGGTATTCGATTCTTCATCCAGATTAATGACCAAATAATGTACGTAGCAAACTCAAGTTGGGTGCATTTTGAAGACACATGTAAACGAGGAGCGGGCAATATATGCATAAACTTACGGGACCATACTGCTGAGTCATCGGCACCCTAAACTTACATACTACTTTAACTAAATGCTAAGGACAACACACACACACACATACACATGCTGAACGAAGACTTGAACGTCTAACGGTCTAACGGGAGCGGCCGTGCAATCCGTGAGATAATGCCTCAGACCGCGCGGCCATCGGTATAATATAAAGCTAAACATATAAAATGATAATGTAATTCATTTTTGTATTAGCTGCCTCCAGCTTAGTACAATATTATTAAGATGATTATTAAAAGTAGTAGTGGATGATAAGGAGCACCCTTACCGCACTCCTTCATTTATTACAATTTCCAATCTTCTAGTTTCATCAGTATGGATAGTGATGTTTGATTATTTGTATAGGGTTCTTATAGCATTTACGGATTCTCTAGGATATCCATTGCTTATATTTACTAGCAAATCGTTAACCATTGATCACCCACGCAATGATAAATAAAAAGTAACTAAATGTTTTCTGTTGAGACTTGACAGATCTCCGTCAAGAGTCACAATGTGTGCCACATTCATGTCCTCATTTTGTGAGGAGTTTTCAAATGTCCCTCATATTTTAACGTCTATTGGTATGAATGAATCCTGTAATCTTTTCGTACCAACCTTCTTTTCAGCTAATTGAAGCAGACAGTGTACATTATGTGAAACACATTTTGTTCCAAACCATTTTTTAGTCGATGGCCTCGACGGGTGTGAAAATAAGTGCTTGCAGTGGAGCTAATGACGTCTTCAAACTAAATACAGGTCTCGTAAAAAAAAAGGTGTCGTGCAACCCCCTTATCTTGCAAGTGACACTCGTTTAAACCTCGCCGAACCTCCGTAATTTCGCTTCGATAAGATAATGGAACGTACCGTGAATGTGTGTCTTTCTTTCGTGCCTAAAAACGGTTAACTGCACACGGCTGGTCATGCTCATAGCCCGAGAGTTTGCCACTTATAGGGTGACAATTATTGAACTATATTGAATAAAATTGCGGTAACGTCTGACAGGTTTGCGTCAGAACGTTCAAACTGCACGCTTGGCCGCGGGGGATGGTGGGAATTTGTATACACATGCAAATGTGAATGTGGTTTGAATCCCACTTTCATTTGGGTGCGTTCGTCAATAAGCAAAATTGGTGCATTTGGGGGACGAAGAATCCGCATTTCGCGATCGGGAAGTCTAATCACCCTCAGCAGATGACCATGTGGTGAGCAATGTGCATTCAAGGAATAATCGGTGCGAGATTCCTCGATGGTACAGTGCCGCGGCGGATTAGCCGTGCGCGCTGGGGCGCCGTGCTGCGGTGCGTGTGGCCGTTCGCCGTCGGGGGTTCGAGTCCCTCCTCGGGGATGGGTGTTTGTGTTGTCAAAAATGTTCAAATGTTTGTATAGCTTATGGGACTTAACTACGGGGTCATCAGTCCCTAAACTTACAAACTACTTATGAACTAGCTCCGGCCATCCAGATTTAGGTTTTCCGTGATTTCCCTAAATCGCTCCAGGCATATGCCGGGATGGTTCCTTTCAAAGGGCACGGCCGATTTCCTTCCCCATCCTTACCCAAATACTCCGAGCGTAAGCTCCGTCTCTAATGACCACGCTGTCGACGGGACGTTAAACTCCAAGCTTCCTTCCTTCCTTATGAACTAGCTAAGACTAAGGACGGCACAAATATCCATGCCCGAGGGGGGATTCGAACCCCCGACCGTAGTGGCCGTGCAGACCGTGACTGGAGCGCCTCAGTCCCCTCCGCCACCGCGGCCGGCGTTTGTGTTGTCCTTAGGTTAGTTTGAGTAGTTTATAAGCTACGGACTAATAACCACGTAGTTGAGTCCGATAGATTTACATTTTATTTTATTATTATTATTGTTTTCAATGGTACAGTGACTACGGAACGGTACGTGAATGTGTTGCAAAGCTGAGTTCATGCCTTTTATCCAAAGTGATCTTTATTTCGTCCATATGTGGTTCATGCAAGATGGAGCTCGACCGCATGGAAGCAGGCGAGTGTTTGATGTCCCGGAGGAGCAGTTTGAGGACCGCATCCTGGCTGTGGGCAACGCAGAGTCCACTGGAATGGGCCTCGATTGACCGCCATATTCTCCTGCTCTGAACACATGCGACTCCTTTTGTGGGGATATACTGAAGACAAGGCGTAAAGCAATAACCCCAAATCATTCCTGAGCTGAAAACAGTTATTCAGGAGATCATCGACAGTATCGACGATCCGACACTTAAGCTGGCCATGCAGAGTTTCGCTATTCGTTGGCACTACATCATCGCCACGGAAGGCAGGCACATCGAACGTATTATAACCAAAATCCGAATATCTGTAGTGACGTTAAATTTTGAATAAAGTGTGTGCACGCCGTAGCTTGTAACTGATTTACGTTTTGTTTCATGTAGTTCAATAATTGTCACCCAATATGAGAGCTTTTAACGATTCAAAGCAGCTGCCCACCTAAGAGGTATCCGGGCATGCGGAACTGACCACTAGTTGTCCAGAGAGGCGGAGCCACCATTATAAAAGACGACGAGGAGTTTAGTGTTGTCAGCCGAAAACACTAACAACACGATGGGACATTCAGGAGCGCTTACGTGGGACACGCTTACTTTCCAACACTAGGAACGGTGTGAAACCATTCTCAGAATAACATTCGATCATTAAACACTGTGTCATTACCATACGAAACATAGCATTCTACCTTAAGTGAAGGCGTAATAGAGAGACAAAAGTAACAAGGTATCACTTCCGTTAAGTGGGAAATTATATGTAATTCAATAAAGTCAGTCTATCGCTACGTTGAGCACCTACATAACCAGACATGTGCACTATGGTGGTCGTTATTTTATGTATATTTTACTGTTTTAACTTTGACCAGCTATCTATTTTGCTTCTGACTACCCACCAGCACATGGTTTTATATAAAAATATCAACCAGTACACCTACCAGATTTTATGTGAATCATTGCTATAAGCAGTGTTTGTCAATGAGACCAGATGATGACGCCACAGAGTGTCGAAACCGGTCGTCTTGAATAAATAGAATTAAAAAATTTGCGATCTTGGCATCTGCCCTTCCAATTACATGTCCATTAGTTTTTATGTATTATAACGTATCAAAATTGTGGAAAAATCTGGGGGTTAAACTTCCGCAGGTTTACTTGTAAGAGAGTAAAGAGAGTATTCGTTACTAAGAGCAGTCTACTGGTGTCAAGCATTGGCCTTAATGAGTGGAAGAAATTTTTGGTAACATACGTTTGGAGCACATGGAAGTGAAACATGGACAATGGGAAAATTAGAAGAAAATCTAAGCATTTAAGATGTATTGCTAGAGACTAATGCTGAAAATTAAGTGGGTTGATATGATAACGAATGAAGAGGTCCTGTGTAAAATCAGCCAAGAAGGAACCATATGGAAAGCAATGCCGGCCGCGGTGGCCGAGGGGACTGAGGCGCTTCAGCCAGGGTCTGCACGGCCACTACGGTCGGGGGTTCGAATCCCCCCTCGGGCATGGATGGATATTTGTGCTGTCCTTAGTCTTAGTTAGTTCATAAGTAGTTTGTAAGTTTAGGGACTGATGACCCCGTGGTTAAGTCCCTTAAACTGTACAAACATTTGAAACTTTTTTTTTTTTTTTTTTTTTTTTTTTTTTTTTAACTGGCAAGAAGTAGGGACAGGATGTCAGGACATGTGTTAAGACATCAGGGAACGATCTCTATGGTACTAGAGGGAGCTTTAGGGGGTAAAACTGTAGGGAAGACAAATAACTCAGGACGTGGTGAAGAGGTGCTACTCTGAAATGAAGAGGTTGGCGCCGGAAAGGAATTCCTGGCGGGCCGGGTCAGACCAGTCATAAGACTGACGACTGAAATAAAGAAAAAATAGCAATAAAATATACGGGCCTGTAACAATCCCACTAGAAAATATCTTCGCCATCTGCTGTCAATGATGCTTCACAACTGTTCCCAGAATTGAAGAAATACTTTAAAATAAGTACAAGACATGCACTGCACAATTCAAGTTATGTACATCTTTCATTAGATTACGCCTGATACTAAGTGTTCTTCAATTTAAATCGCTTGTTGGCACCACTACTAATTTTTTGGAATTCTATGACGAGCTCCAATAGATTTAGTGATGTTTTTCTATATGTTTGCAGCAAGTTGCGTGCGAATGCCGTCTGTTATTAAGGACTTTCCAAATTCTCTGTAGTACTGCGAAACGTCTTCATATCAATATTTTCCAGTCACCTTCTAATCAGAGTATGTCGTATCTGTAGCTCTTAGTGAAGTTTTGCAGATATTGTTTGTCTAGTTGTCCGTATTTTACGCACAGTACTTCAGTGCCGCTTGAACAGTTTCCAAGAACCGTTTACAATACTAGCGACTCTCTACCATTCTGATTAATTTAACATATGATCTTTCAGTTTCATAACTTTGGTAAACCTTGTTATTGCCCTTACAGAGGATATTCATCCTAACAATATTAAGTTAAATCTTTGTAAATCTACGGGACTTAACTACTGAGGTTACCAGTCTCTAGGCGTACAAACTACTTAAACTATACTAAGGCCAAAAAGACACACACACACACACACACACACACACACACACACACACACACACACACACACACACACATATACATATGAGTGAAGGAGGGCTCGAACCTCCGATGGGAAGCTACCGCGCTCTCCTCAGCAAGGCCATATAGAGCGCTTGGCTATCCCTCCGCGCCTCGTAACAGTATTGTCATCAAAGAATAAGAGTATAAAAAACGGAAAGAAACCTAATGTCTAATATTAAAAGTTTGTCTTTTTTGGTTTAACACTCAAATTCAGTTGTAAAATTTTAATTTATTACATATGTACAGGTCTGTGAACTTCTGCGACCAATGGTTTGTCGACCATAGCTGATTTTAACATGCATTTAACAACATAAGGCAGAAACCACATCGTTTCCATAGTACTGTATGTTATATAGCATATGGCTGTAATTAATCGGTATAGTCAGTTGTTCTCTTAAGTGTGTACTAATTGAGAAAGAAACCTTTACGATTTGTAAATTTCTTAAGGATTCTTAAAATACTTATGGACGGGTCTCATGAATGAGTACGCGTAGGATAAAAGAGAGAGAGAAAGAAAAATCGATCGATAGATAGATAAACAGAGAGAGAGAGAGAGAAAGAGTGAAAGTGGTGTATTTAAGTCTGTCATATTTGTACTTATAATACTTTGGATTATATAGAACTTTGAACACGAAAGACTTTTTACAATGACTGGGAGTTACTTGATATTTCCAGTTGGACGTCCACATAACATAATCACTGAACGAAGTTCTCTCACGAAGGACGTAGTTTAGAAAACCTTCGATCGACTGTCTTTCAGTTTTCGAGCGCAATGTGAGTCTCGTGCAGGATTTCTTTAGGGAGGGCAGAAATATCACAAATATGCTTACTACTCCGGTAGGAGACGACACAAATGAGCCCTCCCTGTGGTTTTACTATTCAAACTCAGAGTTTTCGGGGCCAAAGAAAGGCAGATAACACAATAGTTCCCCCTGCATGTTGTTGTTGTTGTGGTCTTCAGTCCGCAGACTGGTTTGATGCAGCTCTCCACGCTACCCTGTCCTGTGCAAGTCTCTTCATCTGAGAATACGTTCGGCAACCTACATCATTTTGAATCTGCTTACTATATTCGTCCCTCGGTCGCCCTTTACGATTTTTACCCCACACGCTGCCTTCTAATGCTAAGTTGACAATTCCTTGATGTCTCAGAATGTGTCCAACCAATCTATCCCTTATCTTAGTCAGTATATGCCAGAAACTCCTTTTCTCTCCGATTCGGTTAAGGACCTCCTCATTAGTTACGTGATCCACCCATATAATTTTCATCATTCGTCTGTAGCACCACATTTCAAAAGCTTCTATCATCTTTTTATCTGAACTCCTTATCGTCCACGTTTCACTCCCATACAATGCTACACTCCAGACAAATGCTTCAGAAAGGACTTCCTAACATTTAAATTAATATTGGATGTTAACAAGTTTCGCTTCTTTAGAAACGCTTTTCTTCCCATAGCCATTCTGCATGATATATCTTCTTTACTTCGGCCATCAGAAGTTATCTTGCTACCCAAATAACAAAATTTATCTACTACTTTTATTGTATAATTACCTAATGATCGCCTGATTTTCTGACATTGCATTCCATTACCTTCGTTTTAATCTTGTTAATGTTCATCTTATATCTTCCTTTCAAGACACTGTCCATCCCATTCAATTGCTCTTCCAGATCCTTTGCGGTTTCTGATAGAATTACTATGTCATCGGTAAACCGCAATGTTTTTAATTCTTGTCCCTGCACTTTAATGCCCTCTCCAAATTTCTCCTTCCATTCCTTCACTGCCTGCTCAATGTACAGATTGAACAACATTGGGAAAAGGCTTAACCCTGTCTTACTCCCTTCCCAACCTCTGCGCCCCTTTCTTGCCCTTCGACTCTAATAACCGCTGTCTGGTTTTTGTATAGGTTGAATATAACTCTTCGCTCCCTATATTTTACCCCTGCTACCTTCAGAATTTGGAAGAGTGTATTCCAGTCGACATTGCCGAAAGCTTTCTCGAAATCGACAAAAGCTAAAAACGTAGGTTTCCCTTTCCTTAGCCTATCTTCTAAGATTAGTCGTAATGTGAGTATTGCGTCTCGTGTTCCTACATTTCTCCTAAATCCAAACTGATCTCCCCCGAGGTTGGATTCCACAAGTTTTTCCAATCGTCTGTAAATAATTCGTATCAGTATTTTGCACCCATGACTTATTAAACTGATAGTTCTGTAATTTTCACACTTGTCTGCACTTGCTTTCTTTGGAATTGGAATTGCAATATATATTACTAAAAATAAAAGAAAATCAAATGTTTGTTAAGCTTAAGGGTCTTAACTGCGGCGTCATCAGTCCCTAAACTTACAAACTACCTTATACTAAAGACGACACATGCCCGACGGGGGATTCGAACCCGCGACCTCAACGGCCGTGCCGACCGTGACTGGCGCGCCGCCGGCCGCGGTGGCCGAGGGGACTGAGGCGCTTCAGCCACGGTCTGCACGGCCACTACGGTCGGGGGTTCGAATCCCCCCTCGGGCATGAATATTTGTGCCGTCCTAGTTCGTAAGTAGTTCATAAGTAGTTTGTAAGTTTAGGGACTGATGACCACGTAGTTGAGTCCCATAATCTTTACAAAAATTTGAACATTTTGAATTTGAACTGGCACGCCGCAGACTACTCGACCCCTGCGGCCTGCACAGGATGAGTGCGCGGGAAACTCAACGTGGTCAGCAAGACGTGAGGCATCTATCCTGAGCAGCACCATCTCTGGACTTGCCTCCAATCTAGCACGTGTTGGATATGATGGGGGAGTGGCACGTGTGACTCGTCGACCCAAACTGTTGTGGAACTAAGTGAGCAGGTCGATCGGGGGTGGAATTAAGTATTCCAAGACACTTTTCGCCACGTATATGGTTGAATGGGTGCCAGAACAGCATGTAGAGGTTACATCATGTACTAATGTGATTGTTTCAGCATGGATCAACACCTAGTACTTCGGTTCTACTTAAGCTTTTGATCTAATCACTTCATAGTTGATATTTGAAACGTTTAAACAACAAATCTTAAGTGAATCTTTCTGGCAGATTAAAATTGCGAACCCAGGTTCGAGTCCCGGTTCCGGCACGCAATTTTAATCTGCCAGGAAGTTTCAGATCAGCGCACACTCCGCTGCAGAGTGAAAGTTTCATTCTGTAAATCTTAAGTGTATTAGAAAAAAACTAAGTGGGTGCAGTAATTTTTTTTCCGGCAGTGTATGTATAAGAATGACCATATAAATTTATCCGTCTTCATGGCAGATTTGTCTGCGTTAAGTCAGAAGTAGACTGTGGCAGTTCAATTGACCGACGCTTACGAAACAGTCACTCGACAAATTATTCAGAATTGTTAGTATGGGAACCTTATCGAGATGGATAAACAAATCAAATGTTCAAATGTTTGTTAAGCTTATGGGACTTAACTACGGGGTCATCAGTCCCTAAACTTACAAACTACTTATGAACTACCTTATACTAAAGACGGCACAAATATCCATGCCCGAGGGGGGATTCGAACCCCCGACCGTAGTGGCCGTGCAGACCGTGACTGGAGCGCCTCAGTCTCCTCGGACACCGCGATCGGCGATGGATAAACGATCAAGAAAAGTAATACTCCGTTAACTGGGCGAGTCATCACGGGTTTGTTTACATCTTGAGTAATGAATACGGCTCGCTCAGAGAGTACCGGTAATCTGACTGTTTAGACAAACAATTCCTTTTCAACCAGTGGAAGCAGGAAATGCGGCAGCGTCACAACGCGCAAACTCTCACGAGACCGACAGGAGCAACTTTCTTCTGGGAGCGCGCTCTCGAACCCTAAGGCACGAGCGACCGGTTTCGCTTTACGTAATATAATGCAAATTTTCTAGTGGCCACGTGCGTAGACGTGACGTACTGCGACGATACAAAATCACAAACAGTTGGCTAACCGGTCCTAGGGTGGGTCGCCTTGATTGCCGTGCTTTGCTTCTTTTCTTTTTGTTGCGCGTCGTGAGGCAACACACATCTCGGCAAACGGTAAGACCTTGCACCAGGCCTCCACTGTTGTGTCTGGCAGAAGCGTGACGGAATCTTCCACTCTCTAACTCCACTCGCACGCGTCATTGCTGTTTTTGCTGCTCTTACGACCCATAGCGCTCCGCATGTTCGGGGGTGATTCCGTAATGAAGTTACAAAATATCAGGGATGGTGGAGATGTTTCATCTAAGGGACCTTGGTCCTGATATCATTCTCATATCTCTGACACGATAATAAAGTACTGGTACTGTTGTCTGTAGCGTAGGTAATCCCTATGTGCACTTACAGGGATGGACAAAATGATATAAACACCTAACATAAACACAATATTTATTGATTAGAAATGAGTTGGCCCACGGCTGGGTATGAGAACAGCTCAAACTCTCCTAAGAACAGAATCGTAAAGTGACCTTATAGTTCTAATAAATGTTATCCATTATTTTAAATAATAAACAGCCAAATACTTCAATGATGTTGGACCTCACTCTCTGGTCTGAAATTCCGCATAACGGTTCTCTTATGTTGAGAGATGGCGATTTTGCTGTCCATGGGAGATGTGTGGTCAGTTTCTGATGCTGTAAAAAGCACGCCTGAAACATTTTGGCTGTGTCAATAGGCTCATTGAGGCAGCGTTTGTCAGCAATTTGTTTATAATGATAAGCAGTTTGTTGTCGATTATGGTGAGATATTCATTCACAGTTATCCATCCAGTGGAGGTAATGATAGAAATAGTTGAATACCATGACACAGATGCCCAAATCACGAACGAACCTGCTCCATGCTTGATAGTAGGAAGCAGGTATGCCAAATTGTAAGTTTATTTTTGAGGTTTCCGATGCATAAACCCAGTTTTCTGTAGGAAACAATGAAATCAATGATTCTATGGAGCATATCACATACTGACAGACATTAAATGTCCAGATCTTATGATCGTCGCTCCACTTCCTTCGCAGCTTTTCGTTGGCCTACATTACTAAGGTTTTAGCAACTGCACAAATACCACCAATTTCAAGCTCCAGCTCTACTGTTTTTATCGAAACAGTATTCCTCAAATGAGTGCTAACTTTTGCTTTCGTTTTTGCCGTGGATTATATTTTGTGTGGTTATGGATACAGTAAGCAGATTCATACAGATGTAGGTTGCCGTTCTTATGTGGAGATGAAGAGGCTTGCTCAGGATAGGGTATTGTGGAGAGCTGCATCAAACCAGTCTCCGGACTGAAGACCACAACAACAACACTATCGTTCTAAATGCTCATCGGTGATTTTCAGTTATCTTCGGGCTTCGCTAACTGTTCTCCTTAGGCACTGTTGTTTCACCTTATTTTGTGTAATCTGTCATTACCGAGGATACTGTCGCTAGTAAAACGCTAAAAGCGCCACAGTTTTCATCACAGACGCACAGTTTAACGACCGAGGAGTCAACGAACTACGCGGACTTCCTGCTTGGAAAATGCGAAGCTTCATGGAGTGTATAAGGCACCCTCAATCAGCATTCGATTAGTTACACTTGAAGTCAATATTTCGCTGAATACTGATTAGCGTGTATTGCGAGAATGAATGGTAGCTACACCCCTCCCAACCACAAGATTTGACACCTGCTGATCGGGTATCGTGCCGTGTTCAACCAGTGATTTACCACAATCCTGCGTATGTACTTTACACGGTTGAAGCCTGTTTTATCAGAGACGGAATGCTGAAGAGTTGTGGCAGTCATGTTTGGACCGATCAGAATCCACACGCTACATTTGTGAAAAGTTATCAATACAGAATTAGTCAACGTGTGAACAGACATAGGCAGTGATTACGTACTAGGTCCATTTCTTCTTCTCCGCTTGAACTGGGGCGCATTCGGCGGAAATTCTGAACGTCATGATCAGGGTTCGGAAGTTGGGGCCCTTAGTTCGATCGCTGCGCGAAGTGGAGGGACTTGAGTAAATTTTCGATTATGCGATTTTACCAGGTCGATTCTGAAGCGTCTTTTATCTCAAATTGATATATTTACCCGTCTACTTAATTTCTGGAAGTTTGTAACATCATCACGGAATCATTCTCCGTTTCAGTAGATTTCCCGACGACATGCTATACCACCTATTGGCGCGTATCTTGATTTTCCTTGGATGATGCTTTTTCTAGCATATTAGCCATTCTCATGCAACATAAATATGTCAGATTCAGTACTGAAACATTTTTACTTTCAAAGAAGATACTGTGGTATTATTTACTTTTCACGTCAGGATCCTTACAATTCCCCCGTTTAAGAAACATCCATACTTTGTTATTTTACGCCACTGAGAGGGAACCAAAATTAAAATAAATCATTACTTAGAAATAAGTTCTTAATCTCAGAAATACTATATTGATATGCAGAAAACCGCGCTACGGTTGAGAACTGTAGCATCCCTTATAACTTTCGACTCGGTCATTCTCCTGTCATGGAACTTTACATAAAGTTTGTACATTTACTCTTCTTCATCATCCCTGAAAGTTTGAACTATTATTGGGTGACAAATTCTGAGATGGTTGCTTTGAATTGTACGCTGCCGGATTCATGATTATCCTACGTTTTTCTGGCCTCTTTTCCGGCAGTTGCAGTTATACAGTTTTTTTACGACAATTAGCCGATCCACTGCAGATCAAACAAGAAACAAAGGCATTTCGAAACATACAACAGAACACAGGAAATGGTGATTTGTTGCCGGTTTCGAAACCAATTATAATAGAAAACATTTAGTGCTAGATTAAGTGCCATTGTTAGTTCAACAGAAAAGTATGAGGGCGACATAGAAAAAGTAGCCAATCTTGATAGTTAAATATATATAGAATAGCATGATAACTATTCGTGATCAAAATCAAAACATCACACGAAAACGTAAAGGAAATATGTTGTTATAGTTAACCTCTGAAGATGCTTTTAAATAGAGCGAGACGCGTCTGGTCTTAATTATACTATTATTTACAGATGCAAAAGACGACTAATTGTCGTATACAAGCTGCAAAATTGAATTCCTTCCCCAATCCTAGCTTGCTCTCCTTCTTTTATGATCTTGCTATTGATGAAAAGTTACCAATTTAAATAAAATATATATTGAGAATTATCATATTTCTAAATGCTCAATAAGATAATATGTATATAAGTAAAATTTTATCTCGCTTTCTCCTACAATGTCACTGATTATGTGAAGTGGTTCGGGAGAGTAATTACGTCATTCGCAAATTGGTCTCGACCACGAGGTGGCTTTTCTTAAGTGGAACACACACGGCCGCTCCACTTGGCGTTATCGACTACTTTACTCTGTTAACGGTCTTTAAGTAGTATCGCTAATACGGCAGAAGGCCACGGCCGGTGCTGTCCTGAGCCAGTGCTGCCGGCTACCTTCACACCCGTCCGCGGGTCTCTGGCATCCGTTCTGCCTAAGGTGAACACTGATTCACATTTATCTGTCACTGATTCGTTGTGAAACAGGCTGCTTCATAATCCTTATTACAGGGCACCAATCAGGGGCTACCGCTGTTTTTCATGTCAGAGGGGCAAAACACTTTTCCCACAGTTGTGATTCAGAATTATCAGGTCATTACCATCTACTTATCATTTTCTGATGTCCTGCTGTGTAAGGTTAGTACATCGTCACTGTTATTGAAGTAAATAAGCTGCTAAGCTCACTGTTTTTATTTTTAAATGAGCGGTTTCAGCAAGATATGTTGACATAGTCTGGTCTTGCGCATCTACAACTCAATAGATTCCATAGCATGCTGTGTTACATTAGTTTGTTAACAAATAATAATAATAAAAAAACTGAAGCAGTCACACATATTGCACTAACAAGGGGAGGCCGCCAATTGTGAAATTCAGATTCGATTCATACTGCGCATAATAAAAGCTCATGGCCAGAGGTGTAATTTGGCAAAGCACCAAGATGCACTTCTCAGCCGTTGTCGAGAAAATAGACAATTTAAAAAAAAGCCGTTGCGGTGAAATACTCTCTACGATCTCTACGATGAGTAATATTGTACAGAGGCGTGGCGCAGCGGTAAGCGCTCGGGTTCGTAATCCGAAGGTCGCCGGATCGAATCTCGCAGCAGGCAATTTTTTTTATTGAAACTTCCTGGCAGATTAAAATTGTGTGCCGGAAACGGGACTTGAACCTGGGACCTTTGCCATTCGCGGGCAAGCGCACTACCGACTGTGCTATCCCGACACGACTCACGATGCCGTCTCACAACTTTACTTCCGCCAGTACCTCGCCTTCTACTTACCAAACTTCACAGAAGCTCTCCTGCGAACCATGCAAGACTAGCACTCCTGTAAGAAAAGATATGGTGGAGACATGGCTTAGCCACAGGCTAAGGGATGTTTCCAGAAAGAAACTTTCACTCTGCAGCGGAGTGTGCGTTGATATGAAACTTCCTGGCAGATTAATATTGTGTCGGAACCGGGACTCGAACCTGGGGCCTTTGCCTTTCGCGGGCAAGCGCACAACCGACTGTGCTATCCCGACACGACTCACGATGCCGCCTCACAACTTTACTTCCGCCAGAACCTCGCCTCCTACTTTCCAAACTTCACAGAAGCTCTCCTGCGAACCATGCAAGACTAGCACTCCTGGAAGAAAGGATATGGTGGAGACATGGCTTAGCCACAGCCTAAGGGATGTTTCCAGAATGAAACTTTCACTCTGCAGCGGAGTGTGCGCTGATATGAAACTTCCTGGCAGATTAAAATTGTGTGCCGGAACCGGGACTCGAACCTGGGACCTTTGCCTTTGTTTCTTTTTTGTAATTCAAATATATATATATATATATATATATATATATATATATATATATATATATATATATATATATATGTGTGTGTGTGTGTGTGTGTGTGTGTGTGTGTGTGTGTGTGTGTGTGTGTGTACATTTGAATTACAAGAAACAAATAATAAAAAAAGTTGCATGCCGCAAGATTCCATCCGGCGACCTTCGGTTTACGAACCCAAGCGCTTACCGCTACGCCACGCCTCTGTACAATGTCACTCGTCCTAGAGATCGTAGAGAATATTTCACCGTAACGGCTTTTTTTAATTGTCGATTTTCTCAACAATGGCTGAGAAGTGCATCTTAGTGCGTTGCCAAATTACACCTCTGGCCATGAACTTTATTATGCACAGTATGAATCGAATCTGAATTTCACAATTGGCGACCTCCCGTTGTAAGTGCACGAGCTTATGCTCAGCTAACAGATGGAGGATGAATGAAATGATTTAGTAAAAGATACTTTTACACTAATAGATTTTACGTTTTCTCGCCATTTACACTATGTTTGCTGGTCCCATCGTAAGGCCTATTCTCTCAATTGTTTTACTACCCTTGCCTATATCTATGAGAGATATACACTGCTCAAAACAATTAGTGCATCTGGTGAGATATACAAAATATACGTATTATAACGTATTTTATTCAGATATTGGATACAATTGTAATTTGTGTGTGATACAGTACGATATTTTGCTGTTTCAACTCTTTACTTGAGGTTTATTCTGCTTTTACTTAGATCGAGGCACAATGGGGCTACCATAGTAGTGAAAACGTCATTCTAGTTGCCCTCTAATATGGTGTGTGGTCACGTCGGATGGTCAGTGCAGTTACACACCTTCGTGGCATGGACAATATGATGTTATCAATCAGCTCTTGGGGGATATTTGACCATTCTTCCATGAGTGCAATATCCAGCTCTTCAACCATAGTGGGAGGTGCTGGTCTGGCTTCAATGCGTCTGCAAAGTGCATTCCAGACATGCTCAATAGGGTTTAAGTCCAGTGAACAAGTTGACCACTCCATTCGTTCAATTCACTTAGCTTCAACATGTAGTCCACCGGTGCAGCTCTGTGGGGACGAGCGTCATCGTCCACCAGAAGGAAACCAACTGCTATGGTACCAGAGTAGGGCACAACAGAAGGTCGAAGAATGTCGTCTGTATAGCTCTGATCAATCAAAGCGCCATTCTGAAAGACGTAGAGGTCCAGTACTGACTCCTGCCCACACCATTCGTCCACCACCATGATATGCTGATGTTTCCTGCGTATAAGCAAGATTTTTCTGAGTTCCACGTTATCTCTACATGAGGGAACGACGATTTTTCGGCTGAACACATAATCTTGACTCATCTGTGAACAGAATCCGGCGCCATTCTTTACAACATCAATCCAAATGTGCCTTCGTCCTGTTTCTGCGGACTAGACGGTGTTGTAGTTTTAATAGGACACATAACAAAGGCCTCCGTAGCTACAGGCCACATTCTGAAAGGTGATTCCGATTGTTTGTGTTCATATTGTGCGTCCTATTGCTGTCTGGAGGGTGTGTTGCAGCTGAGTTGCATTCAGCCTCCCGTCTCGACCGGCTGTTAATCGGAGATAACAATCTCTTACTGGTGTTACCCGTGGACAACCTTGGGCTTGCATTCTTTTCCTGTTGCCTGCAATCTCGTCCAGGTGCTGGAAATTACACTTTGGGACACTCCAATAGCTGCAGCGCCTCCCTCTGTGTCTGTCCCGCTTACAACCTTCCTATGGTTCTCTAGGCCATAGCTTCGGGTGAGTCACGTTGTGGTTGCATTTCAGCACCTGCTCACTACACTATCTGAACCCAAATGCTTGTGTAATTCGTTTGGTAGAGTGAACACAAGTAAACACCGAACCTCTCTGAAGCAACTTTCTGTTATTTCCACTTTCTCGATTGCCGTAGTGTCGTCTCCACACCGTAGAACCGCCAGAAAGACGCCGAACCATTTTATTTCATTATGCCGTTGACAATACTTCAGAACCTAGACATCTCAACTAATCCCCTAATTGTTTTGACCAGTGTAGTTTGCACTTTTAGGGGTACGTTAACTTTTTTTGTAATGTTTTGTCATATAACTGTACTTAACATTGAAATAAATCAACAAAATACCATTTCACATAGAATGCCAAAGTAGTACAAAATGACCAGACTCCCTTAATTTAAATTCTAGTTAAAATAATAGATTAATATGTTTTAGTTGATAAATGTACATCGAGATAAACAACATTGTTTCCATTTTTTGTTAACAAATTTATTTATTTACACTCTTAAGGTAATTTTTTATTTTAATTTTCATGGTCCGAAGGGCCGATCTGAAGAGCAAGTCTCTGTGGTCATGGAACGAGTCAGTACTCAGCTTGTAACAAAAGAGTAGTAAAAGATAAAGTGAAACGTATAGCAATCCTAACCATGGGACTAGCCTAACCATAAGTAAAAAGAAGCAGCAACATAACACAGAAATTTGCTTAATTTTAAATTTTTCCAGGAATTTCTCGACACAGAAAAGAAAGATTGAGCCATAAGGAAACTATTCAGTTTAGCTTTGAAAGTGGGTGGATTACTACTAAGCTTTTTTAATTCTTGTGGCAGCTTATTGAAAATGGATGCAGCAGAACACTGCACACCTTCTGCACAAGGGTCAAGTAGGAATGATCCTAATGCAGATTTGATTTCCGTCTACATTGTACTGAGATAAAGCTGCTAACTCTTAGGAGTAACCAAATATTATTATTTTTAGGCTAGTATAGAGGGGCCGACATGAGGTTGACGAGCTTATGCCACATATAGCTCGAACTGCCCGTTTCTGCACAATAAATATCCATTTTGCATAAGAAGCGTTACAAAAAAAGGGCACACCAAATGTCACAATCAAATGATTATAAGCAAAATAGACTTGATTTCGTGTAGAATTATCACTTATTTTAGATACTATTATCATGGTAAACAACACATAATTTAGTTTTGAAATACGATCCTAAATATGGGCTTTCCAAGACAGCTTACAATCAATCTGAACGCCTATAAATTTGAACTGTTCAGTCTCACTTATCATGTGCCCATTCTGTGTAACCAAAATGTCAATTTTTGTTGAATTGTGTGTTAGAAACTGTAAAAACTAGGTTTTACTGTGATATATCTTCAATTTATTTCCTATAAGACATGGACTTATTTCTCTGCCTACAGTATTTGATACTCCATCAATATTGCCAGCAACATCCTTCACTACCAAGCTGGTTCATCAGCAAACAGAAATATCTGAGAATTACCGGTTATAGTAGAAGGCGTGTCATTTATATTTATATAAATGAGAAACAACAGCAGCTCCAGAACAGAACCTTGGGGCACACCCCACGTAACTGTGAAATTATAGCCATTTTCAACACTGCAGTTAATTATCTTCTGCTGTCTGTTAATGAACTAAGAGGGACTCAGTTCTGAGCAACTCCCCTTACTCCAGAATGTTCCGACTACTACAACAATATTTTCTAATCAACACAATCAAACGCTTTTGTTAAATCGAAGATAGCATTTTTTTAAATTTAATTCATCAAGTGCCTCACAGAGATGAGAGAATATCGTATATTCGGTTGTTAAATCTTTTCTGAAACCAAACTGGACATTTGACAGCAAATTATGGGAACTGGGAATGGCAAAATTTCGTATTTTCTATCTAAATAACATCTTTGAAAGTCGAAAGTTATTTTATTTGTGTCGGTAACAATCAGTTGTCACTGGATATTGCGTAGGAAACCAAAAACTGGTTAGTGATCGACTAAATAAATATTATTTGCAGAACATTTTTTAATAGTTCCATCAAGTTCTGTCGAGTACAGATGGAAAAGTCAATTAATTATTTGAATATGATTTTTCTCTTGGAAGTAAGATATGTAAAGTTTAAAATCTTATAAAGAAACTTTTGAGTTAAATTTAACGCAATTATTTTGTACTAATTCCGTAAGATTCTCATAGCTGAATCCTACTATTCTCTTTGTTTTGTCATAATTTTGACAAATTGCATCCATATACTATATGGAATTCCTTTGAATTTGCGAAACGTTTAGAAACTGGTATGTAAGTTCCCCATTAATGTGTCTAGACTATCTTGGTACGTGGGTGCGAAAGTTTACTACATACCTTTCAAAGCGCACCTTTTGCTACCCGGTAAGTCAACCATGAATTTAATGACACACAGTCCTATCGAAATGATCTCTCTATGGCATCTACTTGATTATCGTAATATTATAATTTTTGTCAAGTTGTCGTGGATTCAATAATACTATAATTTTGTGAATCTCCTTTATTGTAACGTAATTAGTGAGATACGAAATACTGTCCAGGAGGCTTATCTCTTCATCAAAGTTCTTGAAGCGAGCAGAGACGAAGCCTTTGTCCATATTTTCTCCATCATTACAATTACTGAGAATTTTATTGGAGATTCTTAATCTTGCCTAACCCATTTATTGAGATACTTTATCGCAGGTAGTATATTTTTCGATCCTCTCCCTTTCAGTTTCGACTTTCATTCGTTCATGACGTACTAAAAATCGCCGGCCGCGGTGGCAAAGCGTTCTGCGGCGCGTCAGTCACAGTCTGCACGGCCACTACGGTCGGAGGTACGAATCCCCCCTCGGGCATGGATATTTGTGCCGTATTTAGTATTAGCTAGTTCATAAGTAATTTGTAAGTTTAGGGACTGATGACCCCGTAGTTAAGTCCCATAAGCTCTACAAACATTTGAACATTTTTTACTAAAAATCAATAACATCAGTTATTTTTCACTTTGTTCATTATGCTTTTCACTTCACAAGACATAATAGTGTAAGTAAATCACATTCGCACACCACTACTCGCAAGTCATGGTTTCGGAAAATCTGAGAGAACACTGTCCCACAAAATAGACGAGTCTAGCAATTAGAGATCCTTTTTTGTATTCTTGAACTAAATGAATTTTCCCTAGAGACAATTGCCTCAACTGCCCGTCCCCGTCCTGCTCCTTGCAGGCACCCCGCTTCTAAGGTTTCTCGAGAAGATTAGGTAACGTTCTGATATGGAACCACTGTCCCAGAAATATACCGTTTGGATACAAAAGACGTCGCAAAGTCCGATCACATTTGAATACCCTGCTTGACGGCACTCACGATGTCTTCAGTCTATGTCGTAATTATAACATCATAAACCATTTTCGTTCGCCAACAACAACGGCTGTGTTTGGCCAGGAAGCATCAACTGCTGATGAATGGTTTCGCATTACGTTCAGCGACGAGTAGCCCTACTGCTCTACCCCGAATTACCATTGTATGGCGACGTTCTGGAAAGAGATCCCATTCTGATGAAATCTTCTCGGGCTTCCATCCGAAGAAGATAATGAGAATGACTCTCATCGAAACGTCGCGGAATTTTATCGCAGCTACCCGGATGGAAGCCCGAGAAGATTTCATCAACTGTATATGCCGGGAAAGACTGCATTCACAGATCCCATTCTTCCAATGTTTTGCAAAATCACAGTACTTTTACTTGTGGCGTCGCAGTATTGCGAGCCATTGGTTTTAACTTCAGATCATGTCTGATAGTAATTGACAGAAATGTGATGGCACGATGGTAGGTCACTGACAAGGAGACCACATGGGTATCGGGTTCTAGAATTTCTTTATATTTATGGTACGTGAAGTTCAGAACGTAAATAACAATCAGCCAAAGCCATTCGACACAACTCTCAAAAATTCTCGAGAAAATTGACTTTGAACTTCTGCGAAGAACACGTAAGTACTGTGGTGTGGCACAAGTCTGAAGTGCGCGCCACGTACTTTCGCCGCGCGCCGCCATGCACGCACGGCGCGGCGTTCTTACGACGTCAGCCACGAGCGCCCTCTGCTGCAACTCCGCTCGTGGCCACCACTGAACTGCATCGTTCACTTGGGAATCAGATAGGCACCAGTTAAGACTTGGGATTAGGACAGGTACTAGGAATCATCAGTTGGCAGGCCTCTAGTTATACAATGTATCTGCATTCCACTAGTCTGCTGCCGTCCAAGTTAAGTAATGTATTATTTCTACGAAATATATCTTGTTTTAATCTAGCTTAGTGTTTCTAGTTTCTGCTGTCCCACTGGCTGTGGTCACCTCCATACCCGCACACGCATGCATCCTATTTCCCTGTGTCGGTCTCTCTCTCTACTCGGCCACCGATACCTAAGACAACCGGCGGCAACGAGACACAAAAAGTATCAATATTAAATATTTCGATTTCAGTTATAGAAAGTATTTTGGGATCTCTGCTTCCAACTGTTGTGTCACTTTTTGTTTATGTGTATGTAGACGTAAGACGGTGGTTGAGTAGGTTTGCTGATTGGAAAGCCATCAGTAGCTATGAAGATGACTTTCCAAAAAAAAATGTTCAAATGTTTGTTAAGCTTATGGGACGTAACTACGGCGTCATCAGTCCCTAAACTTACAAACTACTTATGAACTACTTACAAACTAGGACGTCACAAATATCCATGCCCGAGGGGGGATTCTAACCCCCGACCGTAGTGGCCGTGCTGACCGTGACTGGAGCGCCTCAGTCACCTCGGCCACCGCGGCCGGCGATGACTTTCCAAAAACAGTGTCGTAACTCTTCACAAACTGAACAATCAAAGACAGCCGTCGTCAGCTAATAGTGAAGCCAATATTGGAAAAAAAATGTAACTTCTGATTTTTGATTGAATCCATTATTATTATCAACCTTCTATAAAATATAGAAAATTATGAATAAAAAAACAGCTGCATTTTCGTAAAAATTACCATTGGATATTAAAATGGAGTAAATATTCGAAAACATCGAAAAACGAATAAAAAATGTCTCGGCAGGATTCGAACCAACGACCCTAGGGTTGAAAATCCAGAACGCTACCATCTGAGCTACACCGACAGAAGCTGCAGTTCATTTAATGATTGGTACCTACGCTAACTTGCAAAACTTCAAAGTCGATTTTCTCGAGAATTTTTGAGAGTTGCGTAGTATGGCTTTGGCTGATTGTCATTTAAGTTCTGCACTTCACGTACCATAAATACCATAAATATCAAAAAATTGTAAAATCCGATACCTATGCGGTCTCCTTGTGAGATCCTGCATCTTCGAGTGTTACGTCTCATGCATCGACATTGTGCTTCCCTCAGTGGGCCACAGATCTTTTGTGTGGCGCGCACGGAGCTACTATGGCCTTCCTCCTTTCCCAGCCTGCATTTCCTTCCCTGTGTTCCTCCCTTACCTTCCAAGCACTTGCCCCTTCCGTCCCTTCCCGCTCTTACCCGCCTGAAGTTTCAGAGACTACAGTTTATCCGCGGTTTTCCTTGCCTATCGTAAGAGGCAACTAAATCATAAATGTTAAAGCTTTGTTGATGCCAGTAACTTATTGAGGTTATGCTAAGACTTATTCATTGTTTGAAAATAAGTTGATCTGACCATTGTTAATTTTTTATTTATAATGTGTAGTTGGAGAAGTATTTGTAGTAATAGCATTAACATTTTTGTGACTTTGGATAGTGGTAAAACGGAAGAGACTGTCGCCCCCTCCGCGAACATCAACCAATCGTGCTGCCAATCTTCTTATAGAGAGCAATTCTAGTTCACACATGAAACTTGACTGTATGCTCTATCTGCGTGCTATTGGTCCCCCCAGACCTTAATTTAATCGGATTGTCTAGCATTTGACATTTTCAGTGTAATTCATACCTTTTCCTCATAACTCACATAACCAATGACAATCAAATATTCAGAAATGGTACAGCATGTTGAAAGGTGCTACAGTCGCGCGGTTTGGGCGCCGCGTCACGGAGTGTGCGAACTCTCCGGCTGGAGGTTCGAGTCCTCACTCAGACATAGGTGTGTATGTCCTCAGATAAGTTTAAATAGTTTGTAAGTCTAGGGACTGATGACCACAATAGTTTGATCCCATAGATTTACAAAAATTTGAATATTTGATTGTTTGAAAGGTGCTGCTGTCGTATTCTCTGATCAGGGAGATTTATATTGAATTTTTGCCGAATTAAAATGTCTTAATTGTAAAAAAAAAAAAAAAAAAAAAAAAAAAAAATAGTACACCAACAAAAAAGAAACATTGCTTAAGTGAGCTAACAATGCATGCATGCTGAAAACTATCAACATTTCAAAGTTGTAGGTATAACAGTTGCAGAGAAAAAGTACATAAACGTACTGAATTTAACATTAGCGACATACGGCGTTCAGAATCGTCTTCAAACTCAACAGTGACAATATTTGCCTTCCTATTAGTACTCAGGCCTGTTATATCACTGCAACATTTTTATTTCCGCACCTATTACTTTCATCCATTAATCACAGTTGTGAACTACCTTCAGACTGCTGTTTTTCTTTGAATTATGAATTCCGAAAAATTCTATAGCGAATGTTACACTCTGAATTAATCCCTTTCCTTTCAATAAAGAGTGTCCAGCAGAATATCATTCTAAGAGTTACACAGACGACCGGTGAAAGTTTTGTTCTTCAAAACTGTTTCACTAGCTATTGTCACATTATGGAGCCATGTATATAAGTACTACAAAAATTTACGTATACAGTTGTATAATCGCTAAGGACCATTTTTGTAGTAGTATTTTACGAAACAAATGCACTGACGCACAAGATACATGCACTTTTGGAAATCCATGGCAAGATATGCAGCAGGTCGTTATGAGTACCTCAACGGGTACTGTAGCCACATTTTGACAGACGACACAGTGATACCGATGTCAATAATAGCGAAAAACCTAGTATCGGTCGAGAGTGATCTTACACTGTTATATATACAGCGTGGTCGTGAAATGTGAAATACTTGTAAAAATATTGCAGGTATGCTGCGCCGAGAAATAATTTTAAAAAAGAAACTGATATGTTATACCGCTTTATTTAGCATTACAGTTAGTCAATCAGGGCGTTGCACGTAACCTGTCAGTGACGGTATTACCAAACGAGTTCTTCGTTTGGTTTCCTCAATCCGAACATGAGAGCGATACAAAACTTGGACATTGGAGCAACAAGGTTCGAACCCTGCCAACGGCACAGTAGTCTCTCGCGCTACCGTTATGTTTCTCTTTTTCGGTTTCAGCTTACCAAACCAAGATCTAGTTCAACAACACTGCATCTGGTGCGCTGTTAGAATTTATGCGTGCATATATATATATATATATATATATATATATATATATATATATATATATATATATATATATATATAACAAGCCGGACGGGAGTAGCCGAGCGGTCTCGAGCGCCACGTTACTAATCGCGAGGCCTCCCGCGTCGGAGGTTCGAATCCTCCCTCGAGCATGGATGTGTGTGTTGTCCTTGGGTTAGTTTAACTTAGTTTAATTAGTTTGTAAGACTAGGGACTGATGACCAACGTAGTTTGGTCCCATAGGATTATAAACATTAAAAAACATTTTTAACAATTAATTATGAGAACAGCCTACCCTGCAACCCGCTTATAAGGTTTTTAGGCTGTTCTGACCATCCTATAGAAAGTCAATGCGAGGACTGATTCTTTTGCAGGTCAGTATAACATATGAGGGTTTCTTATATTGTTGACTATCGAACCAGACATTGTTTCGCAGTTTCTGAATATGCATGGAAAGTGATATACAACCTACACTCCTTCCAAAAATAATTAAATATTTGTAAATCCATGGGACTTCACTACTGTGGCTTACAGCTGTGAGAATAGGGTATCTAAGCGTATTCGTTACTAAATGAAACAGCACTCGTTGCAAACGTATCGTTACTCGTTACTTTCATTACCAGAACCACTTAGAAATACTCCAGTTACTCAAAAATATTATTTAAAATGAAAAACTTGTGTACAGCACAAAACCATGGTTCTCTAGAGACGCGCACACATCCTTAAATCTTCCAGACGAGCGGAACGGAGTGAGTCGATCCGATCGCAAAATACAGTGCCGTAACGAGTTTATACATGTATATCGTCACGTTACAGCACCGTACTTTGCGATCGGTTCGGCCCTCTCGGTTCTCAAATGTTCGTAAATCTATGGGACTTAACTACGCTGGCCATCAGTCCCTAGGCTTACAAACTACTTCAACTAACTTATGCTGAGGTCAACAAATACACACATGCCCGAGGGAGGACACGAACCTCCAAAGGCGAGCGGCGGCACGCTCTGCGTCTTCGAACGCTCGGCCACTCCACCGCGGCTCTCTCGGTTCTACTCGATTGTTTTGTCTGTAGGGCATATTTCACAATGTTATTGGACATGTCCCTGTTTACAGTTCTAAATGTGGCAAACTATTTTTATAAGAAACTTCCTGACAGATTAAAATTGTGTGCCGGAACCGGGACTCGAACCTGGGACCTTTGCCTTTCGCGGGCAAGCGCTCTGCCGACTGAGCTATCCCGACAGGACTCACGATACCGCCTCACAAATTTACTTCCGCCTGTACCTCGCCTCCTACTTTCCAAACTTCACAGAAGCTCTCCTGCGAACCTCGTAAGACTAGCACTCCTGGAAGAAAGGATATGGTGGAGACATGGCTTAGCCACAGCCTAAGGGATGTTTCCAGAGGCGCGATACTGGCGGAAGTAAAGTTGTGAGGCGGCTTCGTGAGTCGCGTCGGTATAGCTCAGTCTGTACAGCGCTTGCCCGTGAAAGGCAAAGGTCCCCGGTTCCGTCACACAATTTTAATCTGCCAGGAAATGTCATATCGGCGCACACTCCGCTGCAGAGTGAAAGTTTCATTCTATTTTTTATAAGTTTATCATTTATAAATAATTACAAAAATTTTCAGTAATAGTTTTTACAAAATTTCAATAAAATCCACCTCCACGCAATTGAAAGTGTTTTGCTCTATTCCTTGTTTTGAATTTAACTTTCCTTTAAGTAGGCTACTCTTTTACATGATACTAACGTACAGTACAGCTATAAGATGTTCGTTCAGATTTCTTTGGAAGGTACTTACTTCCTTTATGCTAAGAGGCAGTGTAGCATTTACAGAGTTACTATCCACCAATTTCAGTCTTCTTCTAAGTATATAATAATTTTCCCTATATCTAGTATTGTGGTAATGAACGCCTGCGTTTGGTGGTAATTTACAATTTCTCATTTGAAAAAGTAGTTTCATATGTACAACGTGCTACAGTTAATATTTTTAATTATTTGTTTCTGGATTAATCGTGTGGTGTTAATTTCACTATCCATTTAATAGCTTTATTTTATAGTTAATCGTTAGGGCACATTTTGAATTCCTCTACTATATAAAATGCCTTTTTTCAAAATGTTTGTTCAAATGTTTATGAAGCTTGAGAGACTTAACTGGTGGGTCATCAGTCCCTAAACTTACAAAATACTTATGAACTAACTTATACAAAAGACAACACAAACATCTATGCCCGAGAGAGGATTCGAACCTCCGACGCGGGAGGCCAGGCGGTCCGTAACGTGGCACTCCAGACCGCTCGGCTACTCCCGAGGGGCTAAAATGCCTTTTTTAAAACCATTTCCTTATGGCGGTTTTACATATCGCATATCGAGAGGCAATGCCCTACATTTCGTGTCCGTATGATTCGTATCACATTCGCGTTGCTGCATTCCAGTATAAGCATTCTACGTATTGGTTTTCCTTACCGAGTTCGTGTCGATACGGTAGATGCGATTAATTTCGTATAGATACGGTAGATGCGAGTAATTTCTTATAGATACAATAGATGCTACTAACGAAATATATTTATGAATAACGATTCAGTACTTCGAGTCAGCCAAAGTATTCGTTACTCAGTAACGAATACATACGGTTTGCCACAGCTCTACTGTGGTTATCAGTCCCTACGCTTACAAACTAACTTAAACTAAGGACAACACACAAACACACACACACACCTATGCCCGAGGGAGGACTCGAACCTCCGACAGCGATCAACCGCGCTCTCCGCAGCAAGGCGCCTTAGAGTGCTCGGCCATTCCATTACGGCACGCTCCTCCCTTAACCTTTCAGCCCATCACTTCCAGAATCTCTATGCGTAAATCTTACCTTCCTCTTTGTACTCTTAGGATTCTCTCTGTATTAGCTAGCTTAAGACACAGCGCTGCCCTGGTATTGATTTATTACAACATCCAGTTATCCAATATGCTCCTCCCTTCTCTGTTCGTCTCCTGCTCCTTCCTCTATCTGCCCATCTCCTCCTCGCGCTCTATCTACCTCTTTCCCTCCTCCTCCTCCTACACCTCCTCTTCTTTCTCCCCCTTATCCTCCTCCCCTCTCTAATCCATCATCCATCTCCCTGCCTCTGTCATTACCTCCTCCGCTCTCGGCCGATCTCCTCCTGTCCCCTCTCTCTGTTCATCTCTTCCATCTCCTGTATACGAAACATTAAATCTATCTGCCATACTTCATGGTGATCGGTCAAACGTGGTCGAAGTCTGGAGTAAGGTACCCTCCGCCATGCACCGTACGAATTATTCGGTGACAGCACCTGGAGGCATCCGTAGCACCTGCTACATTCCACGCCAGTGTTGGAGTACCCTGAAAATGGTCCATTACGGATCGTAACTAGTTTGTTGGTTGGTTGTTTGGGACAGGGGGACCAAACTGCTAAGGTTGGGAGGGGAATGAGTGAGGATAGGAAAGGAGAAGAATGAAAAGGAAATGTGGTCCAGGGAGGAAAGAAGGAAGAAAGACCGCATTAGCTCGGGGCCTCGTGCTCACCATGCACATACGAAAGAAACGTGAGCCCTCTGGCGGAATGACCAGTTGCTAATAAATTCAAACGTATGCGCTTGAGCCTGTTTTATTAAAAAATAACAAAAAGAGTGCCGTTACCCAAAATGTTTCCAAACATATGTAAAATAAAAAAGTAATTTTCGAAATTGGTCAATCCGTTTTTGACTTTCTTCGAAACTAACGTACAGAAATTGATTTTTCTATACAGGGTCCAATACTTTGAGACGTGGTAGTTTCCAACAAAAGAAAAAGAAAAGTCCAGTGTACCTTGGTCCGGAAACACATGCTTTCTGAGTTACGCACTCTTGTTCATTGTGATTCGAGACGTTTGGTTGTGAATGTCCGGGGATGGCCATCCCTCTCACTGGAACTGTACGTATGTGGGCGATGCACGGTTTGACATGAAAATAAGCTCCCATTTCACTCTATCCCAACTGCAGCCGCGGTGGAGTAGCCGAGCGGTCTAAGGCGCCTTGCTGAGGAGCGCGCGGTTGCTCGGAGCTTCGAGTCCTCCCTGAGGTATGGCATTCTGTGATGCCCTCAGGTTAGTTTAAGTAGTTTCTAAGTCTAGGGACTGATGACCATTGCAGTTTGGTCCAAAACGTATACAAACACTTGAACATTTGTGAATGTCCGCCTGTGTGATATACAAGGTACTCATTTAGGAAACAAATAACGTACTGTTACTGCCTGGACATGTCGTTGCCTCTGTGATACGTCAACAGGATTCGCCACTGTTGCCTTTATGTGTCTCTGCATCGAAGTACTCTCTGTAAACATCAGTCGGAGCATCGGGTTCTTAGTGTGTATTATTGTGAAGTATATGTATTGTAACGCTGGGTATGTATAGTCTAATTACTGTATTTTCTGTTACTGCAGTGTTTGTACTGTCCTGTACTTACAGGAACTTTTCTTTTCTCGACCGCATTTTAGCAACGGAAGCGTACTATTCTACACGTGAGATGGCGAATATGTTTAGCCTATGGCAATCATTTAAAAGATTCAGTCCCTGGCTTTCCCTGCACTGCACTGCTCTGTGTGATCTTTGCACATGTGTGTGGAAGTGATCTTTAAGATACTGCATGAATTCAAAATTTCAACTTGAAGTGCTCGAATTATGCTGTTTTCTTAGAACACACTTACTGTTAGATGGTTCAGTACTTGTTTGAGGATTGGCTCCCCTATTAACTATAATTTATTAGAACTACCTTCAGCAAGCAGGAAAGAAAATCAGGTCACATCCATCTTTAGAAAAATACCGCAAAACTGCTCAACAGAACTAGCGATCCATATCACTCGTATTTCCAAAATATTTTACAGCCTCTGGAGACAAGTTCCTTAGACAAAAATAAGAGAAGAGGTTCGTTTGTGAGTTATTAAGGCACGCTGATGTTCAACGGATTTATAGGAATAGCCCAACAACTTCTTTTATGTATACAGCCATGTTACTCATTGTAGGAAGGAAGGAAAGAAGCTTGGAGTTTAACGTCCCGTCGACAGCGTGGTCATTAGAGACGGAGCTTACGCTCGGAAGGTTTGGGTAAGGATGTGGAAGGAAATCGGCCGTGCCCTTTCAAAGGAACCATCCCGGCATTTGCCTGGAGTGATTTAGGGAAATCACGGAAAACCTAAATCTGGATGGCCGGAGGTGGATTTGAACCATGATCCTTCCGAATGCGAGTCCAGTGTGTTACCACTGCGCCACCTCGCTCGGTCTTACTCATTGTATTTTAAATTGTATTGTGTTACCAATAAAACTTGTTTACATTCGTCATTCATCTGACTTAATCGTGGCAATTGCATGTATCCTGTGTATTTACTACAAGCAAACATACGCCAAAGCCAGCCGACTCATTCAATCTTTTATGCTACGTCTGATCCGGTACAATTTGTTGCATGAGGTGTTGTAGAAGAGTCAATTACCAATGCAAGCCAAGTGGCCCTGGTATGTGAGATATCTCCAAATACAGCATGGAGACCACTTAACGAGCGCATATGTGCTCAGGTCCTTACACCTGCTGATGCCCAAATAAGAAACCTTTTGCCAATGATTTATTGCACAAACTACAAACCAAACGTTCAAATGTTTGTAATTCTAAGGGCAAAACTTATGTGGTCATCGGTCCCTAGACTTACAAACTACTTTAACTTATGCTCAGGACAACGCAAACATTCACACGCCCGAGGGAGGACTCGAACCTCCGACATGAGTGGCCGCGTGCTCTCTAACTTGGTGCTCCAGACCTACACGGCCATCCCGTGCGGCTACCAACCAATCTGTTGTTTATCCATTCTCTTCTATTGCCAATGGTTAGTTGCACAAACTGCCAAATCATTGTTTCTTTCTTCAGTTCTGTTTACAGATGAGGCAACGTTTGGAAGAGATGACATGGCTAAGTCATAAGGGTCGCTCAAAACTCTGACGCTACACTATAGGCTGTACACTATCATCAATGGAAGATTAACGTTCTGGATGGAACTGTAGGTTTCTGTCTGGTATTTACAGGTACAATCTACAGGGACTTTATTCCGACCCCCCCCCCACCCCACCCCCAAGAACTACTAGATGTCGTGCCTCTGCAAATAAGAATAAAAATGTGGTTTATCTATGGTGAGTTCCAGAAAATAGCAGCCTCAGTGTTTGGAAATGCGTTGGCTGCTAACTACCTTGACAGATGAGTAGGTAGATGAGGATCAGTTCCATGATTTGCACATTCCCTCGACCTCAGATTCTTGGTTTACTATCTGTTATATTTTGGGGGCATCTTAAACAGGTGGTGTGTGCAGCTCATTAACAGCATGCGTAACTTTTCATCAATGCGTCATTATTCGAAGCTGTTAGGGCATATTTAAAAGGATACGGAAGTCTATGATTCTATGAGTGCACTGTGTTTCGGAGCGAAAAGAGAACAATTCGAAAATTTATAATGAGATCATGCGTTGACAAGTTCCAGTTACGTAATTAGTCAACATTAATTAATAACTCGAAAACTAAGAGAGATTACCACGAATTTTTTCATTAGGTTTTTCCCTTTTTTCTTGAAAGGAACCTGTCTCCAAAGATTGTAAAAGTATTTAGGAAACATCCCGTATCTCTAGCAAAATTCTATAGCACGGTTAAATACGAGGGTTGGACTTAAATAGTGGCAACTATTTATTCACAACCAATACAAAAGAGTTACATGTTTCCACCTGTTACTGTCTTTCAAAGTAGTCACCAGCGTTGTGCAGAACCCGTTGCCAGCGATGTGAAGGCGTAGTATATCGTTAGCAGATCCTGTTCTGTTGATGGTACGAATGCCTGTCGAATCTCTAGACCAGTTCTGAAGCGAATGCCACGAACTGGTTCCTTCATCTTTGGAATCAAATCAAAGTGAAAAAAGACTTAAGTCCGGGGAGTATTGTGTATGATACAGTACTTCCTCATACCATCGAACAAACAGAACAGCCAGAGCTTGCGCTATATGCGCCCGCACATTGTCGTGCGAAATGATGGGTGAGTTGCATAGAAAGTGTCGCCGCTTCTTCCGCAAAGCTGGTGGCAGTTAATACTGTACGACCTCTGGCACATTCAAACTTGACCCAACTCCGTTGCTCCTCTTTCGAAAACATAGTGACACCATTACGTTAGACCTCTCGCTCGCAAGTGATTGTTTTTCCGTCGATTGTGCGCACGCCGGTGACGTGGGGCGGGCGAGTCCATTTGCTCGGAGGTAAGGTGGGTATGTCAAAAACGTGTGCTATCACTGACAATAGTAGATTCCATTGAAATGGGGCCTCCACAGCAGTGTTGCCACTATGAAGTTCCATTCCTCGTAGACGACAAAAGTTATTCTCTCTGTGAGAACCAAAGTAATAGCCAAAAACAATTCAACTCACCTTCTTCACACATCATATCATCCCAGCCGCGAATACAGGTAAGGAGATGTTCAAATGTTTGTTAAGCTTATGGGACTTAACTACGGTGTCATCAGTCCCTAAACTTACAAACTACTTATGAACTACTTACGAACTAGGACGGCACAAATATCCATGCCCGAGGGGGGATTCGAACCCCCGACCGTAGTGGCCGTGCTGACCGTGACTGGAGCGCCTCAGTCACCTTGGTCACCGCGGCCGGCGGTAAGGAGACGCTTGTGGACTTTCTAGGCTGACAAACGTCTACTGAAGTTGCTAATTCGTATAGCCGAGAGCGTTAAAGCGCTGCTTCTGGATTACGGGGCCAGAATCGAATCCACGTAGCGGAATAACGATTACTGGTGAGCAGGTCAGCCTGGATGTAACTCTTAGGCGGTTTTACACGTTCAAATACATTGCTACCCATCCAAAATGGAACACAAAGAAGGGCCGCAGTTATCAAAGCCCAGTTCATTTAGAAAATTACATGCTAAGCGAATATTGAATCATTGAAACTCGGCCTCACCTTTCGGTTTTGTGTCAAAGAGACTCTGGATGTACCTTGGTTTATAGAAACCCATGCCGTTTCCACATTTTGCCAAACTTGATCTGGTGTCACAACGGGTGATGTATCCAGGGCTAGTCGTTCCGCCACGACCAAACGTTTTCGGTAGGCGAGACATCGTGAAAACTGGGAGTCCCAGGCAGCAATGATATCCGATGGGCATCTAACAAGTTCTGAACGTTGCAGGTTATTTTCCTGTTGCAGTGTGACCGTCGGCAAGCTCCAAAGCCGAGGAAGGACAACAAGCTCCAATTCTTCAGAGATGTAACGTCGGCTAGTTTAGTGTACCGGCAATGCGTATTATTGGGGTGCAGGAGGGGAATTCAATACCATACTGATAGTACCGCCTGTAGGACCAGTATACCAACCTCATGGTACGACATGGTTTTTACCGACGAATCCCGATTCCACCCGCACAATCACGATGGTCGGAGAATGTTACCTTATGTAATGCCTTACTGATCCTGTGCCCAGTATTATGGTCACACCACGAACAACGCAGCAGCGCACATTATTGATATCCATGCCTTCATATCTTTCTTTTTTCTCTGAATTTCACCTGGAGACATGTTTTCTGCGATTAGAAACTCGACTGCAACACGCTATTTCTCGCGCACCGGCTTAGTCAAGGAGGTTAAAATAAAAGCAGATGGCGCTACTATGCAAAGCTTAGCTGTCGATTGAAGCCAGTCCGCCATCTTGTGGAGCCAAGGAAATATGTTTTCAGATTAAAGCAGTCTGTGGTTGTTGCCCTGTTAACATTTATACAATTAAATGACTGTCATTTCGAGTACATATTTGATGTAGTATACTTTTGAGGACAAATACAGACCTACCATGTAGCTGACCTGTGTTTTATTAACGCAAAATCTCATTCGATAAGTGTGACTTACATATCAGTATAGAATCCAAATGCTTTACAAGAACTGAAATTGTCAGGCGTAGTAGATCACATGAAATGCAGAACAATATTTTCCCAATAATAACAGAACCAAGCAGTATCATTTTCGTAAGTTCAGTACTGAAGAGACGATTTTTAGTTGAATACGTACGAAAATTCTTTCTACAGGTTCCAAATCATTAAATATTCATACTTAAATTCTGCACCATCAGGTCTTTGAAATTTCAAGGCAACCTATGAGTCGTAAAGGTGAAAATTAGAAGTCAATGAGGGGAAAACACCGAAACAAATAGTGTTTATTTAGCAACGAAGTTTACCTGTGTAAAATAGCAGGTAAGTGCTCCGTTCCCCTTGCACATCCATGGTTAGTGCAGGTAACTTTTTTTTTTCTTTATAGATCAAGTACCACTTTCTACTCAGAATGCAACGAATACACACTTGTCGCCACAAATGTTATTGGCACCGTAATATGGCGACAATGGCTTCACTTCTGTGGTGTTAAGGGCAAATCCTCCTACTCAAATCTCCATGGACTTAGTTACGTTATACACTGCCATGTTAAACGCTACTAATTCATAGCCCTCTAGCGGCACAGGTTAGCAGCTTGCTACAGCTAAACAGAAAAGGCGTCCGAGAAATATGGATGACATGTAACACCCCATTTAAATTTCAGAACAGAATAATAAATTCTTATACAGTACTTTTCAACATGCCCCCATAATGTTAGTTTAAAAGATCGTGGCAGGGAATAGTTCAGAAACTCTTTACACAGAAGGTGGGCAAAATACGAACGTCATCTTGTTGTACCGGGTGATCAAAGTCAGTGTAAATTTGAAACCTTAATAAATCACGGAATAATGTAGACAGAGAGGTAAAAATTGACACTCATGCTTGGAATGACATGGGGTTTTATTAGAATAAAAAGTATTGCTAGACGCGTGAAAGATCTCTTGCGCGCGTCGTTTGGTGATGATCGTGTGCTCAGCCGCCACTTTCGTCATGCTTGGCCTCCCAGGTCCCCAGACCTCAGTCCGCGCGATTATTGGCTTTAGGGTTACTTGAAGTCGCAAGTGTATCGTGATCGACCATAACTCCGGACATGCTTTACAGTGCTGTTCACAACATTATTCCTCGACTACAGCTAATGTTGATGAATGATGGTGAACATATTGAGCATTTCCTGTAAAGAACATCATCTTTGCTTTGTCCTGGTTTGTTATGCTAATAATTACTTTTCTGATCATATGAAGCGCCATCTGTCGCACTTTTTTTTGGTTCTAATAAAATCCCATGTCATTCCAAGCATGTGTGTCAATTTTTACCTATCTATCTACATTATTCCGTGATTTATCAAGTTTGCAAATTATACTGACTTTTTGATCACCCGGTATTTGGCAGTACGTGTGTACGTGTTAACACTAACAATGATACGCGACCGCAGTGCACGTCTGACGTACCAAGTCTTAGACTTTTCCTTGCAGTATACTATACGTTTTGTTCTATGGCTTTCAGCACAAATGATCGGTGAAATGCGTGAACTCTCACTTTTGCAATGAGGCCAGCTCGATGGTGTGCAGTTAGTGGGAGCATCTGTGACGAAACTTTCTGCACTGTTTAACGTTTCACTACCGGCAGTACCCTCGGTAATGGCAGCGTACACGAAACAACATAAAACAAAACTGGCGAAGAGCAATAGTGTGCGAAACCCGAAGAAAGATTGTAGCCAGGCAACATAAAACTGTCATGGCAAGAACGACTCAAAAACTAAACATTCACTTGAATAATACTGTTTCGATAAAAATAGTACTGCTGAAGTTTAATATTAACGGACGAGCTGCAGTTGCTTGACTTTTAATAACGGAAGACAGCGCAAAGCTGCGAAAGAAATGGTACCACAATCATAAAAAATGGACACTTGATGATCGCAAGTCTGTACTACGACCCCATTAATCAACGTTCACGTTTCCTCATAAAAACAGCCGGATTTATGTTTCGAAAACCCTAAAAGATACGGCACGCCTGCTTCTTACAGTTAAGCACGGGGAATGTTCCATCGTGATTTGGGCATATATATCCTGGTATTCGACTGTTTTTATCATTACCCTCACTGGTCGGAAAACTGCGAGTGAGTATCTCACCATGTTCGACAACAAACATCTTAATGTGACTAACATATTACTGTACACACTGTAATGTTCGAAATTGATAATACGCCTACAACAGGACGCACAATATCAACGCAAACAGTTTGAAATCGCCTTCGGGAATGTGGCCTCTGCGCACGCAGGCCTTTGGTGTATGTCCCATTAAAATCACGATATCGTTTATTCCGCACGAACTGGGCGGACGAACACCAGGATTGGAGTCGTAATGAATGGCGCCGGGTCCTATTCACAGATGAGTTACGATTTTGTGTTTAGCCACACAATCATCGTCCCCTCGTGTGGACAGAACGTGGAACTCGGAACAATCCTGCTTATGTGCAGGAAACATCATCATATCACAGTGGTTGCCGAATGGTGTGCGTAGAAGTCAGTATTGGTGGACATGGGGACCTCTATGTTGTTCAGAATGGTGCTTTGAATGCTCAGAGATATAGAGATGAGATCCTTCTATCTTCGACCACCTACGCTGGGTTCCTTCTGGTGGACGATAAAACTTGTCCACACAGAGCTATTGGACGACATGCTTGAAGCTGAGGGAACTGAACGAATGGAGTGGCCAGCTTGTTCGCCAGACTTAAACCCGATTGAGCCAGTCTGGGAAGCACCTGGCAGACGCATTGAAGCCAGACCAGCACCTCCCACAACGGTTGCAGAGCTGGATATTGCACTCATGGAAGAATGACCAAATATCCCTCAAGAGCTGATTGATAACCTTATATTGTCCTTGTCACGCAGGTGTGCTGTTTTACTGGCCGTCAGAGGTGATCACACACCATATTAGGGGCAAAGAGGATAACTTTTTCACTATTATGGTAGCTCCATGGTGCCTCGCTCTAATTAAACGCCATGTAAACCTCAAGTAAAGAGTTGAGACAGCAAAGTATCGTACTATGTCACACACAAATCACAATTGCAACCAATATCTGTACAAAATACGTTACCATATACATTCTGTGTATGATGTCTCACCAATCAAAAATGTTCAGATGTTTGTAAAGCTTATGGGACTTAACTCGCCGCGGTTGAGTAGCCGAGCGGTCTAAGACGCCTCGCTGCCGAACGCGCGGTTGCTCGCCGTCTGAGGTACGAGTTCTCCCTGGGGCATGGGTGTGTGTGTTGTCCTTAGGTTAGTTTACCCTAGTTTAAGTAGTTTGTAAGCTACGGACTGATGACTACGCCGTTTGGTCCGATAGATTTACAAACATTTGAACTTTTGGTATTAACTGCGGGTTCATCAGACCCTTAACTTACAAACTACGTATGAACTGACTTACACTAAAGACAGCACAAACATTGGAGCCCGAAGGGGGATTCGAACTCCCGACGGGGAACGGACTCGCGCATCGGAGCAAAACGCCTCAATGCGCTCGGCCACTCCGCCGCAGCGTCTCACCGATCCCCTAATTGTTTTGAACAGTGTAGCTGAATTAATTGGCAGATGTTTTAGTACAAGAATGGATAACTTTCTGTTAGAAACTATGAACTCGAAGAACTGGAGCTTTTCTCGTGGACAATGTTGAGTAGCTCCATACTAATAAATAATTATTTTGTTAATGTCAGTTGTTGACATTACTTTTCCATTCCCATACTTGACTCTCGTTCGGGAGGAGGATGGGCGAACCCTCTTCCAGCCATTTGTATTTATGATTTCCATAATATTCTCAAATCACTTGAAGCAAATGTCTGGATGAGTCCTGTGAAAAAGCACGACGGATTCCTTTCCGCAAGCTGAGCTATTGCTCCGTCTGCGTCTTGAGCGGGTGTTGATATCCAATCCAGGGCCGGCGCAAGCCTAACTGCCGCCCCGCGCGAGTTGCAAAATTGCCGCCCCCCCCCCCCCCCCCGTTAAACAAAGAAAGGAAACAACTCGTGTAATGTTAAAATCAGCCTCTTTTTTGTACGACACTTCTGGTGCCACATGTTTTTCTTTTTTAAGAAATACGTTTTACAGTTATATAAAAGACACAAAAGTGTATGTGTATGCCTAATATATAAAGGGAAAACGTTTTTACCGGAAATCTCCTGAACGTCTTGATCGATTTATTGCAATATTTTTAACACAACACTCTGATGAATAGGGGTTGTATTAGTTTTGAAATATAAAAAGTTTTTCGGAAATTCGCTTTATAAACATTGAGGTCTCATACAGGGGAGTGAATACATATTTTTATGAGGACCTCACATCCGGAAATGTCATCCATTGACACTTATGAGCACTTCTTTGTCACTGTGAAACAAATCTCTTCTAATGCAAGTTATTTGGTTTCCATATTTTGGGAGGAAGTAGGATGGATCAATAAAAGTAAAAGACTTTACTAAACGTGGACTCTACAATGAATCTCTTAAGAGCTATTTGCACTTGACCACTAAAAGAGACGTGTAAACAGTAGACAGACGAAGATAAAGCCGTGCTCTAAAGTCAAAGCACTAAGTATGCACTTTAGAGCCCGAGCCCTTCTTTACAAGATATTTTGTTCTTGTCTTGGTCCATATTACGTCCTTCTAAAATACAGAAGTTAAAGAGCTTGTAGCAGGATAGAATTCTTTCATAGTGTGAAAAAGTCAAGAAATGCTAATAGCGTCAATGGGTGACATTACCGAACATGCATTCCTTATCAAATTATTATGTATTCATTCCCCTGTACAAGTTCTCTAAGTCTGTAATTTCCAAACACCCTTTATATAAGCGAAAATAATTATAACAAATCTGGAAAAGTTAGAGATCTATTTAGTTCTAATTTTTACATGATATTCACTGAACGTTCAGTCAGAAATAGACACAGAGAGAGAGTGGAGAGGAGGTTATGTGGTGAGCTGAGGGAAGGAGGACATGAACGGAGAGAGAAAAAAAGGGGGGTCTGGAAGATAGGTTGAAGCATTGGTGCCGCTTGAGCTTGAAATTTCAACAAACTGTATTCTAGATTGGTTGTACATGAAATTTAAACAAACAAAAAAAAAGTGTTCAAATGTTTGTATTGGTTATGGGACTTAACTACGGGGTCATCAGTCCCTAAACTTACAAACTACTTATGAACTAGCTAACACTAAGGACGGCACAAATATCCATTCCCGAGGGGGGATTCGAACCCTCGACCGTAGTGGCCGTGCAGACCGTGACTGGCACGCCGCAGTCCCCTCGGCCATCGCGGCCGGCAAATTTAATTCCATTTCTGCATTCCAAAACATCTAATTTCGTTATGTTAAAATCAGCTTAAATCCCTCTTTCTAGGCGCATTTTCTTGTACCTTACGCATTGATATGATGTTTCTTTAATCTTCCCATACAATGACGAAGATAGCGTTACTGAAAAATGCATCGCGATCAGAGGGTCTGGCTTCATGCGTCAGTGAGGCTCAACTCCGTAAAGTTTCATAACTATCATCCGAATTCACTGTTCCAGATGTAGCACCGTGGTCCATTGCAGAAACAAGGCGATTCGTAGTAACAGCTGGAAATATAAGGTGAGGATTTATCATGACTGCAAGCAAATTTGGTGACATTATTTTCAATTTTCATAAGCCGTTGCTTCCTAATGCTGAAACTAAGAAGGTTATGAAAGGTAAACAGATAAATATTAACGCGCTTCACCACGCTTGCTCTTTAGAAATAACAAATGTCATCCTTATCATGAATTATCTCTTTCGTGGCTGGTCATTCAGTAAGTGCCAACAGACTAGTCTCTATCGCCGTATCACTTCACTATTGGGAAGATGCATGATTGTTTGCCACCCTGCCAGTTTTCAAATAATAGAAGAAAAATTTTACTGTCTTCAACGTTGAAGAAGAAAAAGTCTAACATACCAGCCACGTTAATACGCTATATTAATTGTACAGACATGAAATCATTTCCCTTTTACATCAATGTAAATTATAGCCTACAGAAAATTGTGACGCGCCCTTTTTCTAAGACTTAGAAAAGCAATGAAATTGTGTCTGATCGCTCTGACGCCATCGGCTAACTGCCGATACGAAATATGTATGTTTCACTAGTTAAGAACGCAACAGCGGCTAGAATGGTTCTTCTGAGGACGGGTCCTCACATTGGAACCAACGTGGGCTCCAACAGTGTTCGTCCAATGTATGGATCGGTGAAAAAGCATTGGAACCAACGTTGGCTCCACCGTTGGTACGGCTCCGTTGCTTGTTGGTATTTTGACGAAACATCAAAGCACATTGGGTCAATATGGGTACGTCGTCCACACATTGGCGCCAACGTTTCATTTTATCTTTGTCGTCTGCTCGTCTCGAAACTGTTTCTTTCTTCGTTCGTTCTTCGTCGCCGATTTTTTTAATGTTTCAAAACCTCTTTGTAAAAACTAGAACTGTATCAGAAAGAGATTCATTTGTGAAAGCATGCACAAAACTGGAAATGTCTCGGCAAACATTAGGCGCAATTAGTGAAATAGAAAGCTTTTCAGACTTCATAATTAACATAATTAACTTTATAATTAACATTACCTAACATTTCCTGTCAAGTTTCACATATTTCTTTGCGAACTTCAACCATTACATCTACATCTACTACATCTACATCGATACTCTGCAAATCACATTTAAGTGCCTGGCAGAGGGATCATTAACCACTTTCATAACTTTTCTCTACCGTTCCATTCTCTAATAGCGCGCGAGAAGATAGAACACCTAAATCGTTCCGTTTTCGATCTGATTTCTGTTATTTTATTGGGATGGTCATGTCTGTTATGTAGGTGCGTGCTAGCAAAATATTTTCACATTCAGAAGTAAAATTCGGTGATTGATATTTCGCAAATAGATCTCGCCGCAAAAAAAAACGTCGTTATTTTACTGATTTACACCTCAAATCGTGCAACATTTCCGTGACCCCCCCCCCCCCCTGTAACTTGTTAAAACACAACGAGCTGCCCTTCTCTGAATGTCTATGTCTTCCGACAGTTCCACCTGGTGAGGGCCCCACATTGGGCAACAGTACTCCAGGAGAGGAAGCTGTCTCCCCTGTATCGTGACAATACGAAACGACCTGCTCTTCTTTGGACTCTTTCGATGTCCTCCGTCAAATCCACCTGATAACGATCTCACACTGGGCAGCTATACTCCAAAAACGGACGGACAAGCGTAGTGTATGCAGACTCTTTAGTAGTTATGTTGCATCTTTTAAGCGTTCTGCCAATAAAACGCAGTCTTTGGTTCGCCTTCCCCACGACATTATCTACGTGTTCTTTCCAGTTTAAGTCTGAAGTAATAGTAATTCCTAGGTATTTTGTGGAGTTTACGGCCTTCACGTTTGATTGATTTATCTTGTAAACAAAGTTTAACGGATTTCTTTTCGTACTCATGTGGACGACTTCACACTTCTCATTATTTAGACTCAATTGCCAATTTTTACACCATAGTGACATCTTATTCAGATCGTTCTGCAGTTGGTTTTGATCTTCAGATGATTTTATCAGACGCTAAATGACGGCTTCATCTGCAAACAACCTAAGTGAGCTACTTAGATTTTCCCCTAAATCGTTTAAGTAAATAAGGACCAGCAGAGGACCAATAACACTACTCTGTGGAACGCCCGATGTCACATGGGATGGTCATGTCTCCCTAAGTAGGTGGGTGCTAGCAAAATATTTTCACATTCAGAAGTAAAAGTCGGTGATTGAAACTTCGCAAACAGATCACGCCGCAATGAATAACGTCTTTCTTTTAATGATTTCCACCCCAATTCGTGCAACATTTCCGTGACGCTCCCCCCCCCCCGTAACGTGATGAAACAAAACGTGCTGCCCTTCTCTGAACCTTCTCAATATCTTCCGTCAGTCCCACCTGGTGAGGGTCCCACAAGGGGCAACAGTACTCCAGGAGAGGACGCACAAGTGTGATGTAGGCAGTCTCTTTGGTGGAGCTGGTGCATCTTCGAAGCGTTCTGCCAATGAAACGTAACCTTTGATTCGCCTTCCCCACAATATTTTCTATGTGTTCTCTCCAGTCAAAGTTGTTCGTAATTGTAACTCCTAGGTATTTGGTAGAATTTACGACCTTAAGGTTTGACTGATTTATCGTGTAATTGAAGTTCAGCGGATTTCTTTTAGTGGTCATGTGTATTACTTCACACTTTTCTTTATTTAGTGTCAATTGCCAATCTTCGCACCAAGTAGAAATTTTGTCTAAATCACTTTGCAGTTCCTTTTGATCCTCTGTTGACTTCACTAACCGATGAACGACAGCATCATCCGCGAACAGTCTAAGGCAGCTATTCAGATTGTCTCCTAAATCTTTTATAAACACGAGGAAGAGTAGGGGACCTATAACGCTTCCCTGTGGAACGCCAGATATCACTTCTGTTTTACTCGATGACTTACCGTCAATTACAACGAACTGTGTCCTTTCTGATAGGAAATCGTGAATCCAATCGCACAATTGGGACGATATTCCATAAGCACGCAATTTCATTAGAAGCCGCTTGTGGGGTACAGTATCAAAAGCCTTCCGGAAATTCAGAAATACGGAATGGATTTGTGATCCCTTGTAGATGGCACTTAACACTTCATGTGAATAAATGGCAAGCTGTGTTTCGCAAGATCGATACTTTCTGAATCCGTGTTGACTATTGGTTAATAGGTCGTTCTCTTCGAGGTATTTCATAATATTCGAACAATGTATATGTTCCAAAATCCTACTGCAAATCGACGTCAATGAGCTAGGCCTGTAATTTTGGGGATCACACCTATTGCCTTTCTTGAATATTGGAGTAACTTGGGCAACTTTCCAGTCTTTGGGTACAGATCTTTCGCTGAGTGATCGGTTGTAAATTATAGCTAAGTACGGAGCTATTGCATGATGATATTAATTACATGGTTATTTTACAAAGTAAATGTAGGCTTCTAAAACTGTCTCCTGTAGCAAGAAATCGAAGCCTCAATACCAAAAGAACTTTAGCAGGTATAGCATCCCTCCAAAACGTATCTTTCATTTTTATTCTAAGTTCAGTCATTTAAACTAGCAAGTCTAAGTTTTAATAATGTGTATCAATTCAAAAATGTTCAAATGTTTGTACAGCTTATGGGACTTAACTACGGGGTCATCAGTCCCTAAACTTACAAACTACTTATGAACTACTTACGAAGTAGGACGGCACAAATATCCATGCCCGAGGGGGGATTCGAACCCCGACCGTAGTGGCCGTGCAGACCGTGACTGGAGCGCCTCAGTCCCCTCGGCCACCGCGTCCGGCTGTGTATCAATTACTTGTAACATATTTTAAAGCTTACTGATTTCGTAATGTTCGGTAGGAAGTGATACAACACACCCCATCATCTCTTACACTTGTTTCCTTTATTGGTTTGCAATGACAAAATGTAATTATTCACACTCAAAACTGTTAATGCATCGTCCGCGATTTGTGCGTCAGATATGTTTACGTTGGCTCTCGACGATTTCAACTGAATGTTGACTCCAATGTGTGGGCGCTTTCGCAAAAATATTGGCCAATGTTGCGCCAACGTTGGTACCAATGTGTGGATGTGAAGTGAAAATAAAGGCAACAACTGGAAAAACAGCTTTCATAGTCAGAGAGCACATAAACACCATAATAGCTACTCTCAGTACAGAATTCCCCTTTGCCACTCCGTCGTCGCCCCGTACATTTCTCACGTGCCTTGCGCCAGCCGTGCCTAATCTTCGTTCCTTCAGAGATTGTTGTGTTATTTGATGTGAATACAGATTTTTTTCAACTTCATCAATCATATATGATATAATTTCCACTGTTCCTGGTAGGATTAGTAGCGTAAAAGGAAAAGTAAGTGGCTGCATAGCCGTGGGGAATGAGCCAACGAGACTGCCAACGGAGGCCTGGTTGCAAACACGCAGGAGAGAGTCTGGCGCAGAAACCGGTCGCCATTGCTTCGGAGACACGTACAGCGTTTTTCTGCGCGTATAGTCTCTTGCCCACAACCGCATATCTGACTTGTTTCAAATGGAGGCGGCTGCGCCGTTGGAAACTTGCCATTCAAACAGCAGTGAACCACTTCAGACCTTGAAGCCTACTGAAAGATACAAATCTGTGTCTTTCTTGTTTCTTCTCTGGTTAGGCACTGAAAATTTCGATCACTGATTGAAAAGCGGCGAATGAATCGACTTGATGTACTAATAATAATAATAATTTCGTGTGGCTCATTGGCCCTGTGCAAGTCTTTCAATTGGACTCCACTTCGACGACTTGCGTGTCCCTAGCCTACCCCAGTTACCCACGCGGGAAAGGGAACCTACTGCTTAACGTGGAATCCGAACCACGTGTCGTTTCTGGCGACTCCTCACATGGTTGTGAGATGAAGGATGATTTAAGATGCAGATTGAAAAAATCCTATGCCCGACCGGGTTTCGAACTCGGAACCCTTCGGTTTCTAGGCGAGCGCCCCACGCCAAGACCACCGGGCCCGGCGTTGCTGTGCTATTAGCTGGTTAGTCCTCCAGCGTTCACAGGTCGCTGGTACTGGGGAAAGAGCGCTGCTGAAGAGAGTGATAACGCCACGCATTTATCAAGACGCTAATGCTAGATGCAGAGCTCTCAAACTAATCACCCTGAAATTCAATAACTGATTTTAATTTACTATAGGATGTTTGCTGCACTATAATTTCCGTTGATGATTCTAAGGTATTTTTGTGATTCTTCGAAGAATTTTTATTTTAGTTCACACACATATTGAGTAGGTACATGTCGAGAACGTTTAAACATCAAAAAAGAAAGAGACATTACTGGTAGGAAATTTGCAAAATAAGGAAAGAAATTAAAAGTCAAGGTTCTCCTAGAAATGAGTGAATATCGACAAAACACTGGCTAATGTGGTTGGGGAAGTAAAAGAGCGTAAACTTTTTTTGGAGAAACCGAACCAATGTTGTCTTATATTTATTCAGGAAAACGGGGATTGATGTATCTCATATGCTGATGGAGAAAGACAGCTGAGCGTTGTGGAGCCCCAGCAGTGAAGTACAGATTATATGGTGTTACGGTATGGAAGCAGTTTTTGTATTTAGTGGGTCGTTTGTTTATTCCACTCAAGGAAACGCCACATGCGGAAGGATATGAACACATTTTACAATGTGGAGAACTCATCGAGACAGTTTTTGTTTATTTATCGTATGGTTTTACAAGTACACAACAGCATCTACAATTAAATAGAAATGCCCAAATACGACAAACAGTTCAGAGCACTTGGCGTCGCTTGATGCAAATTCGCAAAATCGCCGCAAAATGCTCGCAGCGGACACTCTTTGACATTGTGTTCTATGGTTTCTTCCTCCGCCCCGGAGTCGCAGTCGGAAGGTGGAAGGAAACCCCACTTCTTCATAGTGTAGGCACACCTCCCTTGACCCGTCCTGATGCGGTCGGCCTCGACTAGGATTGGCGCGGTAAATGGAATCAAATGTTCAAAGGTTTGTTAACCTTAAGGGACTTAACGGCGGGGTCATCAGTCCTCAAACCTACAAACTACTTATGAACTACCTTATACTAAAGACGACTCAAACATCCATGCCCTAGGGGGGATTCGAACCCCCCAGACGTGGAACGGCCTCACGCATCGGAGCATAGCGCGTCAATGAGCTTGGCCACTCCGCCACGGCTAAATGGAATCCCTCAACTTTCTTAGACAGATCTTGAACCAGGTGGACGTTGTGCGGTGAATGTTTATTGCTTTTGCCACATGGAGGTCACTTCGAAGGAACTGATACAATCTGAGTCGCGCCAGGGTGGCTTCCGTGTTTTGAGATGACGTGCTGGGTGATTCTGTAGGGCATTATACGAGGGAGAGTTCTTATGAGCCTTGATGTTCTTGAACAATTCTACCTTAGCTGCTTTGCTTCTCTTTCGGAACAATATTAGCCAGGACAGGTAACCACTGAATGAGCGTAGATCTAACAGAGTCAGTGCTAATTCTCATGGACTCATTAAGCTGGACATTAATCTTTGTTATGTGAGGGATTTTTCCGCACGCAGGAGCGCAATATTTCCCAGTAGAATACACAAGAACGAAAGCAGCAGAGCGTAGGGCATTTACTTCCGGGCCCCAACTGCTTTCAGCTTTGAGCCAAGTTTCTTCGAAAGCTTTAAGCACTGTTCATTGAATGGCAAGGACAAAAAAGTGATACTGACGCCTACGGGACTGTAGTCATGTGGAACTTCGATTCCGTCTAAGATCACATCTAGTTTCTCTAGGGCTTCCATATTATTCAGGTGGAATGCAATAACTTTAGTTTTATTTGGGTTATGTTGAAGTCTCAAATTATGGAAGTCATTACTTAATTTAATCAGTCCCTTGTCAGTACTTACTCGCAGTGAATAAGGTATTTAACTCTGGATGACTAATGCTAGGTTGTACGCATACTGGATTTTCATGGAGTCCGTGTCTGACATGTCATGGATAAACAGGTCAAACATGATGGGAGTCAGAACTGAGCCCTGGGGTAGCCCGTTATTTACCGTCCTTCATATGCTAGATCGTCCTTTCAGGTGTACCTTAAAGCGTCCATCCGAGAGCACGTTGTTAGCTTCAAAGGCAAGCTTTTGACATGGGATAGTTTGAATAAACTTAAATATCAGTCATTCCCTCCACATTGTATCATAAGCCGTTTTAAGGCTCACAAAAACTGCAGCTGATTTAAGATCTCGTTGAAATCAAGCTTCTTCTAAGGTTGTCAATGTTAAGATCTTGTCACAGCAGTTCCGATGTTTCCTAAAGCCACCTTGTTCTACAGGGCTGATTTGGTCAGTGGTCTTTTGAATGTGATTAAGAATGAGCCTCTCAAGTAGCTTATAGGTCATGCTGAGTAGCGATACTGGTCGATAGTGAGTAACATCTGTTCCATCTTTAACCTTGTTTCAAGATGACAGTGGTTTGTCGAAAACTGCATTCTTAAAGTAGACTACTATTGACCAGAGTTCCGATCGGATCCGTATCGAACACCTTTTGGACAAGTTAGATTGTCGACTTCACTCCAGACCCCAGTATACAAAAAGACTATCTCCTCTGGTTTCAGGACGAATTTGCTGCTATTCCTTCGCAGATATTGATAAAACTCGCAGAAAGTGTCCCCACCAGAGATGAAGAAGTCATAAAGTCGTAGGGTGGACTTGCACCATTTTTATGTCCATCAATATGTGTCCGGATACTGCTGATCACACATTAAATATGCATCTGTACCCGTCGTAATTTATTATCATATTTTATTATTTTAGCATGATACGTACCTGATATATAAGATCGTAACGATATGGTGGTGGTGGTGGTCTCTCAATTTAACCAAGCAGCTTTCACTAATATAACGACATGTTAAGTTTTCCTGGCGTTTAGATTACACATCTACACACTCCACAAACCACCTCACGGCCTATGGCGGAAGGCGCTTTGTGTTCCAGTGTCACTTCCTCCTTGCCCGGTGTATGGTTCGCGGGAAGAACGAGTGCAGGTAGGCCTCCGTGTGCGCTCTAATCTCTTTCAGTTTAACAACATGGCCTTTTCGCTAGATATCCGTGAAAGTAAGCAATATATTGATTGATACTTCTATGCAAGTACTGCTCCAACGAGTGTTTTGTAAGCTTCTTCTATGTTGATGGACGCTTCATGAGGATTCTTCCAAAGAATCTGTCTGGCAGTTATCTGATTCGAGCGATTGTTCCTAAATTGTGTAGTCGCACAGTAAAGTATTTTTAAAAGTTAAAAAAATGTCAAAGACATTAAAGGGAAGCATTGAATTAAAATTTGTGATGCGGCTTTTTTTTTTTTTTTTTTTTTTTTTTTTTTTTTTTTTTTTTTGCTCTATGGGATTCTGTTCAATGCGGTCGCTCAGCTTGTTTGTTCGGTGTTGTTCGCTGTGTTCTTGGCTCAGCTCAGCCTCGGAATAGTCTTAAGTACGACTTCCCTCCAATATTCCGAAGCGCCTTAATCGCTAGTGGTGCGGTGGTCTAGTGGTTGAGACGTCTGCCTAGTGAGCATGGAGGTCCGGTTTCGATTCCCGCGGCCGCATCACAAATTTTAATTCAACACTTCCCTTTAACTTTAATGTTTTTGACATTTTCGAGACGCAAAACTGTCTCAGGATTTGTAAATTTATAATTATAATGATACATCATTTTTATTTCTGTGTATTCGCAATGCGCTACATTTGTTTATAAAGAGCGTCAATTGTCACTTCCGGCCCCAATCGTCAATACGCTGCAAACTATCTCGCATTTAAAAATGTTTGTAATCCTGTAGGACTCAACAGCTTAGGTTATCAGTCCCTAGACTTATAAACTACTTAAAATAACTTAAACTAAGGACGACAAATACACCCATGTCAGAGGGAGGAACATCCGACGGGGAACGGCCGCGCGCACCTCAGCAATGCGCCTTTGTGCGCTCGGCTATTCCGCCGTAGCCTATCTCACATTTAGTCACAATTTTCCAACATTAAGATCTCTTTGTATACTACAGCATCATCCACAAAAACCTCATTGAAAATTAGACGTTATCTACTCTTTTATTTATATATACTGCGAAAAATTATTTTCCCGTAATACTCCATCAGGGAAGGCAACAATTTACTTTCCAGTCGAAAGATCTATGAGTGACATACTGTGTTCTGTTGCCTAGAAGTCTTCAATCCTGTTACCAAGTTGTGCTGATATTCCGTGCACCCGTATTTGGTTCATTAGACGACACTATGGAAGTGTATCGATCGCCTTCCGGAAATCAAGAAACAAGACATCATCCTTGCAACGTGTAAGCCTACGTACTGATTTCTGGGTCTCGTGAACGAAGAGAGCAAGCTAGGTTTCACATCATCGTTTCTTTCAAAATCCACGTTTATACGTACAGAGGAGATTTTCTGTCTCTAGACATGTCATAATAAACGAGCGTAAAATATGTTTCAAAATTATACTATAGATCGACGTCAGAGATAGAGATCTATAGTTTTACACGGTTGTTCAACGATCCTTCTTGAAAACGGACATGACTTGCGCTTTCTTTTTAATCATTAGCGAGGCTTCGTTCCTCTAGAGGCCTACGGTATATTGCTGCCAGAAGGGGGAGGGGTCGTGGGAGATGCTTTGCATACACCGTTTTGAATCAAAGTGATTTCCCCTCAGGTTTCCTCTGCTACTTTCCTATGTGTTAAATCTATCTCGTACAATAATCGCGTTTCTAATATCCTTCAATGTCTGTTATCATGCCTACGTTATAAGGAATCCCAACATTGGTAGCCGCGGTGGAATAGCCTTGCGCATTAAGGCGCCTTGCTGCTGTGCGCGCGGGCATTCGCCGTCGGAGGTTCGAGTCCTCCATCGGGCATGTGTGTGTGTGTGTGTGTGTGTGTGTGTGTGTGTGTGTGTGTGTGTGTGTGTGCGTTCTTAGAATAAGGTCATGTAAGTAGGTTGTAAGTTTAGGTACCGATGACCACTGCAGTTAGGTCCAATAGCTTTCCAAACAAGTTTGACAAACAGTGGTACAACAGTACTGGCATGTTGTACACATTGGTTTTGATACGTACTGAATTTTCCCATAACCGTTCCAAACTTGGGCTAGAAGGTCGATAGTCATAGAGATTTGCCTGTTATAGACAATTTAGTGATTTTCGGTAATTCTGATATAAGCGCTTGGAAACTTAGCAGCATTTCGGTCAAACGTCCCCTACAGGGATGGGTAAACAAAAATGGCGAATCATTTTGAGAATTGATCTCGTGAAGGAACTCGCCTCGTTATTCCATTTCTACGAACAAAACATGTAACCGGAATTGAAGATTAGTGGCATCTACTAGAAGTTTGCAGAGACAGTGTAAGTCTCTTCACAATACAGAGCACTATACTGTTAAAAAGTTTCTCTGGGACATCATAGGCCACCCTGCCTACGGCACGGACCACGCTTCAATCGAGTTTCACCTTTCTCTCACTTGCAAGAGCACTTACAGTAGGAGTCCAACAATTTTCGCGAGGGAATAATCGTGTGGTGTGAGGCGCCATGTTACGTATTGCGCGTGCACTCCCGTCGGAGGTTCGGGTCCTCGCTTGGGCGTGGGTATGTGTGTTGTCCTTAGCATAAGTTAATTTAAGCAGTGTTTACGTACAATTATCGATGACCTCAGCAGTTTAGTCCCTTAGTCACACAAACATTTGAACATTTTTGAAGTCCGACGATTCACTTCAGACGAGGAGGTGGAATACTTCGTGACGGCATGGCGTAAGAAGCAAGGACAGAACTTTTACCTCGAGGGTACATTCAAACTCGAAGACATAACGCAGAGGTGTGGGGTGTATTTGTAGTATGAAATAAAATGTTAGAGTTTCACGCCAGGATTCGTTTCCTTTGTTTTGACCACCGCTCGTACATACGCGATGTCTCTTGCCAAAGACATTTAACACAAATGTTGTAATCAGGTATTATCTCGTTCTCTCTCTTCATTAATATATTACATTCATCCAATTTTTTAAGAGAGTCCGTTAGCATTCATCACACAAATTGGAAAATTTTTCGAAGTCCTTCTGAAATGTCTTAAGACCGTCCAAAGACAGTACTATCTTATATACGAGTAAATGGACATTATCAGCGAAAAATCTTATATTACTTCTTAACTGATGAACCTTTTGTGAATACTGAGAACGTTAAATGTCGGCCGGCCGCGGTGGCCGAGAAGACTGAGGCGCTCCAGTCACGGTCTGCACGGCCACTACGGTCGGGGGTTCGAATCCCCCTCGGGCATGGATATTTGTGCCGTCCTTAGTCTTAGCTAGTTCATAAGTAGTTTGTAAGCTTAGGGACTGATGACCCCGTAGTTAAGTCCCATAAGTTCTACAAACATTTGAATATTTTGTTAAATGTCGTATTAATCTTCTTGGCGGCATACGCGAAGTTACTTCGGTTTCTATAGAACATTTGCCTCCAAATTTGACGTGCCGTGCAACAATCAAATATTCGTCAAGCAATTAAAATGTTTGCGAAGATACTCCACATGACCGTTAATCGACCACGCTGTAAAGTGACGAATAAGGTAAAGTAGTCGACAATCCAAAGATTGGTATGAACACCACAGTGCTTTACTAGGCATGGTCCTGTTTGGAGGTGGCATGCCGTTGCCTTCCTCCGACGTCTGAAGTGACTTACCGAATCAGTTAAAGAGGGACTTACAGTTTAACGTGGATTCCGAACTACGGCACAATTTTTCAGATCAACAACATTGCCAAACTGGAAAGAAGTGGAAAGCAACAGATAAAAACCTAGGACTGAGCAGGGATCGAATCAGCAGTCTGGTACTATGCCACCGAGTAGAATACCTTCCGGAAATCTAGAAGATGAATCCTACCTCTCCACGTGTATCTATTATTTGCAAGATGTCTCGTAGGAACGAAGCAAGTTGTGTGTCAATCGAGTGACTTATTTTTAGAATACGCGCTGATTCCTCAAGGAACGTCGCAGTTCCATGGGGGATTTCCTGGGCTCAGCAGGGGGTACGTTTTACCAGATTGGATCCTGGGACCATACAGGCTGAACAGATGTTTTTGCAGTCCCATCTCCACGTGGTTCTCAATAGGCACTGGTCGCCTATTTATTTATTGCTGACCGTGGTCTATTTGTGTGATCATGGGGGGGGGGGGGAGGGGGGCGCTAGACTCCAGCACGCCACAGAGGCGTGGAGATTTTTCTCCGTTCCTACCCAGATCCACTTAGTGTGCTTACAAATGAGAAACGGGCATCTTCCCTGGAGTGAAACGCGGCCGGAGTGATGGAATGGACACCTGCCCCCCCCCCCCCCCCTCCTCACGCCTAGTGTCGAAAGGCCGTCCTCTTCTTACTGTCAGGTCAATAGCTTAAATAATAGTGGACTATACCCAATTAATCAAAAAGTTTTAGAGACTGGATTAGTAAAAAATAGAGGAACATTAAGATAGTGATTTTAATGCTGTAAGTGTTCTGTCCGCTCCCACTTGAGTAAAATGCATAGAACTTTCATTCACTCATGTGAAACTATACAAAAAATAAAAAAATAAAATGTTATTCAACTCGCGTGTCACATTGGCTTGAAATTTGGGTATGTCGTCAAAGCGAATTTCTGCACATTGCCGTTTTGTTGTAGTTTCGCATCGATAATATCAAATCTCGTTACCGCAGGTTTTCTTTTTTTTCAGAGAAGAATTGTTCGCTTTTTGCATTTTAGTCAAGCAGTCGCAGCCATGCACTCGTCATTGTTCTTGTTCGAGAATCGAAGTGTGCCAGAGAAATTCTGCACGCACACTTCTCTTCTTTAAAACATTTTGGAGAAGTTAATCAACAATCGAAAGAGACCGTTACTTTATGTTTGGTCCCTTACTCCCACCAACCAATCGTAAATTTATTGCGATATGTGAGACAGGAACGTTGATACTCTGCGGCGTCATTAGGTCCACTGTTTCACACTGTTTGCTCACAACTCTTGTTTGCAGTTGTTAGTTGCTCCCCTGCGGATTCGGGGGGCTAGAACAGGCCAGAGATTTTCTCTTGCCTGTCTTAAGAGGCGACTAAAAGGACTCTCTTACATACTGACAGTAATGCATGGAATATAAATGATTAGGAGAGATGTTATTGTTGCCAATTTTGTTATTCGACGTTTTACTGGTTGTTATGGAAATTATGTAGGAAAAACTGATGGCCAAGTAGATTATTACCTTTAATCACAAATCCAACCAAACAACCAATAGTTGTTAGTTCAAGCTGCTACTGTTGTTACTACGCTAACATCGATTTTACGCCAGAATTTTTGGCCGAATGGTGTAGGCACTGCCCTTTGGAGCGTCCCTCACAATCAGCAGCGTACATTTTCTTGGTTAGTTTCCAGTGTGGTGTATGGAACTGGAGTTGAGCGCTGCTAGATTGACGACTCGCAGGGTGATTGGTGGCTGACAGCTGAATAGCCTTTGCTGAGCTGTGTCGACACAAGTCCGCTGCAGCGTGCTACGCGACTAAACTGACGTCTTCCGGACTGTCTCGGAACTACGTACACTTTACAGTTCTACATCAACGTCAATACTCTGCAATTCCCATTGAAATGCATGGCAGGCACCACATGTCGAGGGAGCATTGACGCCAGACGCAGAGCTCTAAAGCCCAGCAAATGCATCCCACGTAGCAAAGAGCACAGCAATCATTCACATATAATTTTTATTAAAACTGTAGATTTTGGTTACTGTGTGGATGATGGATGGATAGGATGTTTAGAGCGCACAACAGCAAGGTTTTTAGCGCCCTACACTGTGTGGCTATTTTAGTGCTTCAAACAATCAGTTGTAAGCTTTTAATCTGTATTTACTGCACTATAGATGGTCACACAGTGACCGAAATCTACATTTGTAATAAGATCTATACGCGTCTGATTGCTGTGTAGGTACTGTAGGTTAAAAACAAGTAGCACAGGCTAAGGCACGTGTAAATTTTCCGTTATTTTTAATCGACTATACGTTGCACTGTTATTTCACAAGCATTATCTCCGGTTATTCACATCAAGTACGAGAAATCAGCAGAGTCAACAGTAAATATGCCCTTATTTTTCACATAAGTGGCAATGAGTTAATACCGTATGACGACACTCTGACTGATGGTAAAATTATGCCACAAATGGAATAAAACATTTTAGTTGTACGATATGTGCTGTTACATTTGATTTTCACCTATCATTACGATTGGATGCATGGTTCAGAAACTTGCATTAATATTAACTGATAAATTCCCTCCGCGGTGGAGTGGCCGAGCATTCTAAAGCTTCCTGCTGCTGAGCGCGCGGTTGCTCGCCGTCGGAGGTTTGAGTCCTCCCTCAGTGTTTGTATTGTTCTTAGTATAAGTTACTTTAAGTTAGTATAAGTAGTTTGTAAGCCTAGGGACTGATTAGCAACGTAGTTGCGTCCCTTAGGTTCACAAACTTTTGATTTGTGAAATTACCGATGAGAAAATATGAAATAACCGAGGAAACGCTTGGATGAAAATGAACAACTATGAACATAGAGGAATAATTCCTTATTTTAACGTACATAAATTGTGTATTTTTCAGGTACATTATTTTCTGATAACCGATAAGTAATTGATGCCCTCCTGTTCGTGCACGATGTCCATGAAAGCAAACTTTAGGATAGAGAATAGAGAAATTTTGCCTTTACATACAGTTGCAGCTTAAAAATTCTGCTGCTCCTTGTGCAGTGACATATTAAGACAAATTGTTCTCTCATAATCGTTGTCTGAGAAAGACGGGATTCAATTTTCTCGTTAGCATTGGCCTAATATTTCAGGAAAGGCACAACATTTTATTGCCGTAAAGTGTACAATTTGATCGATGTAGTTAAATCAAAAATACGATGATTGACACTAGTATGTACCAATTCCTGAGGTAGTGGTTGAAGACCTAATAACTTCAAAAAATGTTCAAATGTTTGTAAAGGTTATGGGACTTAACTACGGGGTCATCAGTCCCTAAACTTACAAACTACTTATGAACTTCTCACGAACTAGGACGGCACATATATCCATGCCCGAGGGCTGATTCGAACCCCCGACCATAGTGGCCGTGCAGACCGTGACTGAAGTACCTCAGTCTCCTCGGCCACCGCGGCCGGCACCTAATAACTTTTAATCCGTAAACTGTCCAGAACAAAAAAAAAAAAGTTACGAAATGTAATCGACGATGGTGAATCCTTTTACATCAGCAGTATTAGGTACAGATATGATAACCTTTAGTGACACATGTAAATTTGTACCTTATTTGCAGATTACCCCAAGCAGCCCCAAGCAGCCACATTAACTACTCTGACTCTCCCTGAATGTTCCCTACTCCGACCGAAACACCCATATGTCACACCGTCTAGAACCACTAAATCTCGCAATTATACTTAGATTCCTAATAAAGGGAGGAGGCTACAAGATCAACATGATTATGGTCGTTTTTTTATGTCATAGGCATGTAACCCTAATTTTTATTTTACAATGTCTGCTGCTTTAGACATTTGTATCTATATCTATAACAGTTGAATTCAAAAAAATTGCCACCAACGAATATATTTCATTATATTTGATACAGCTGTGGATTGTCGGCAGTGTGTATGTCCGAGGGACCGGGGTTGTAAAATAAATTAAAATAAATGTTAATGTTTTAAGAGGAAAATGAAAGCATCGACTACAGCGCTCACCAGGCGTCCAGTTCCAGCAGCTCAGAAATACATGTTTGCTGGAACATGGTAGCGTCCTGGGATTGCGCGGTTGCTCGACTGCACATGAGCTAAAGTCAGTATTAGCAGACGTAGGCGGCACATGATCCTATCTCCTGCCTGCACACTTATCTCGCTTTGTTGTCAGCACCAGTAGCGGCAGCACACTGTTTACATCAATACACCACCGCTATTATCTGCAGAAGGCTCTCGCTCGTTAATTCAGGTGGGAAGTGGGGAACACGGTTCTCGCAGAAACAGGACGAAAACTAGGCTTACGACATGTTCTAAATCTACAGTGTCGTTTGGTGGCTGCGCATGTCCTAAGATCGACTCCAGATTTGCTCTAAGACGTTTTTCAAGCGTTTAACGTGACTTCCACCTCCATTGGTGCATGATGTACGAAAAAAACACGTTTTGTTTGATATTATATGCTGAACCGAAGATTTCTCAGACTGGAGGAAGATAATGCCGTAAGACGTTCAACAGGACAACGTTTTGTAATGTAATAAGTATTTAGGACAATATTGGTGATCATGACTACTATACTTCAGCAGCCTTTAGCTGAAAGTCAGGTGTCAATTATTTTAGACTTTATTAGCAGATTATATGTGGGTTCTGCACATTTTCTTTTTTAATACTAGTAGTTTGTCACCTTTCTAGACTTCCTGTTGCCAACGAAAACGGAATTTCCACATGCCCACCACACGTATTGTACGTATATCTGGAATAACGAATGTTATTAAGTACTCAGCACCGTATCCGCAGCCTAGTGGAATGGAACGTAGGCAAAATATGGTTGAAAGCCCCGTTGAAGATACAAACATTAAGGACATATTACAGGGTTGCCATTAAGCAATCTGAGGAAAGGAACTGGCAGTATCTTTTTTAGCCGCTGTGGAGTAGCCGAGCGGTCTAAAGCATCTCGCTGCGGAGCGCGCGGTTGCTCGCCGTGGAGGTTCGAGTCCTCCCTGGGGCATGGGTGTGTGTGTTGTCCTTAGGTTAGTTTACCTAGGTTTAAGTAGTTTGTAAGCTACGGACTGATGACCACGCAGTTTGGTCCGATAGAATTACAAACATTTTTTTATCTTTTTTAATAAATTTTCCGCCTAAAGACATCTTGGGAAATAACGAAAAAAAGAAACCATGATGACTGGACAGGCATTTGAATCCTACGTCACCCAAATTTGAGATCATTGTCTGAACTGCTGTCACAACGTATAGTGTGTTGTTCTGAAATCCGGAGATTGCATGTTCATTTTCTTGTAATGTAAGTAATGTAATTAACGTTCTTAATCAATATTTAGTCGTACACGACAAGCGAAAGTTTTTTCTTAATTACGTATTCGCCGTCAAGTGATAAATGTTTTCGCAGTATCCCCTACGACTCGGCCAACGGAGGTGTTTACCTCCAAAGACTGCAACAGTTCTTGAATGATATAAGATGCAGAATGATTTGAGTCTTTCATCTTTATTTTTTTGTGTCACTACAGAAAGAAAGACAAAATACACTACTATACGCTGTAGTTCGTGTTTCGCTTTTAATCTGTGCTTGATTAGACCTGTTTGTTTCCTTCCAAAGTTAGTATGCTGTGCTGACATTACTACCAATGCTTAATCGTGCAATAGAGCAAAGGGTTGTGGCATTGTTTAATGTGTCACAAACACTGTGTGCTCTATGGCCCCAAGCTGTCAGCAGACAGCCGGTCGTCTCTTCCTTTCTTATAATTTTCATAATAATCAATATTATCACGGAGGAGAAAGTGCCGTCGACTCTGCTTCGTAATTTGACACGTGAAATTGTTGAGTAGTGGTATGACGAGGTGTTAAACTTTGTGGCTCGTTTACCGGTGTACGAGAAGAGATAATGAGCTGGCGATGTACACTATCCTATCTAAAGGATTCGAACTCCTCTAGTGCATGCCAAAGGAGGAGGACCCAGCACTGAAAAAGGAAAAGGGGTGTTGCATTGTCAGCAGAGAAGCAGATTGAGTCTTTCAGCTAAGCTCTGACTTACAAGGTGCAAATAGGAAGCAAGTTGCCCTATTTTTTTTATTTTTTTGTTTAAATAAACCTAGTTAATTGAAAAATTTAATTGACAAGAGTTAAGGCTCTAGGCGATTTTTTTTACATTGGCACCAAGAGAATTGAAGCACTTGTCCTATCGTAGGATCAAATTTCTTATTACAGAGTCGTACAAGTCTGCCGCCTCTGGCTAGAACCAGCTAGAATTTTCGTCGTTGTCAAAACGCTACCCATAAAACAGAAATTTCTTGAGGTGTAAGAACAGCGTTTTGACAACGACGAAGAGCTGAAGACGATTGTCATACGCTGGTCCTATTCACTGGCTGCAGCGTCTGCGACGCAAGAACACAAGTGTTGATCCCACGATATAACAAGTGTCTCACTTCCTTTGGTGACTATGTCAAAAGTAGCTAAAAAAATTCCTAGTCCTGTTGCCATAAAGATTTTCATATATGTTATCGTTGCCGAGAAAAAATAAAATAAAAATAAAAATAAAAAAAAGAGAAAAAAAAAGAGTGAAAATTTCTGGATGCGCTTCGCAGAACGTGGATTAGCGTTGGATATCACGTAACAGGATCCGACGGGGACATTTAAATAGTTCTAAAGCTACTCAAGTCCACTGCTGGTGACGTCATTGCGAAGCGGAAATGTGTGACAAAAAATGGCCGGCCGCGGTGGCCGAGGAGACTGAGGCGCTTCAGTCACGGTCTGCACGGCCACTACGGTCGGGGGTTCGAATCCCCCCTCGGGCATGGATATTTGTGCCGTCCTAGTTCGTAAGTAGTTCATAAGTAGTTTGTAAGTTAAGGGACCGATGACCCCGTAATTAAGTCCCATAGACTATACAAACATTTGAACATTTGACAAAAAATGTTCAAATGTTTGCAGAGCTTATGGGACTTAACTACGGGGTCATCAGTCCCTAAACTTATAAACTACTTATGAACTAACTAATACTAAGGACGGCACAAATATCAATGCCCGAGGGGGGATTCGAACCCCCGACCGTAGTGGCCGTGCAGAACGTGACTGGCGCGCCGCAGACGGCTTGGCCACCGCGGCCGGCTTGTGCGACAAAGGTCACCGCTAAACCACGACAACGCACAACTCGATACTTAACAATTATGACGTTAAAAGTGTTTATTCACCACGACCGGTTTCGCAAATTCAATTTTCATCATCAGGTGATATCTGTTTACAAGGGCCTAAAACCAATAATTAGACCTGCAGCCACTATATAAAAATTGAATTGAACAATCAATTACTGTAGAATTTTCTTACAGAAATCGAATGAATTAATCTGATTGTCAACCCGGAAAAGCACACTCCCTAACATTCTCGTCAAAATGTTTTTAAATTTTCACTTCCAAATTTGTGAAATTCAAGAACAAAATAAAAGAGACTTTCACAAAATATGCAAAAGTTCAATATGTTAAAAGATCTTGACGAGATTGTTGGTGAGTGCGCTTTTCCTGGTTGAAAAAAAAAAAAAAAAAATTTGTAATCCTAATGAACAAAACTACTCTGGTCATCGGTTCCTAGACTTACAAACTCCCTAAACTAACTTATATTAAGGACAACACACACAAAGATGCCCAAAGAAGGACTCGAACCTCCGACGCGAACGGCCGCGCTTTTCGTAACGTGACGCTCCAGACTACACGGCCATTCACGTGTGATGAGACTTTTACGGGTTTATAATCAGATTACTCTCCGAGTTGACTGTAAGCAATCTCTATAGTAATTGTTTGGTTAATTGATTTTTCTATACAGTTGCTTCAGTTATAATTCAAAATGTTCAAATGTTTGTAAATCTACCGGACCAAACTGCTTGTTCATCAGTACTTAAACCAAGGTAAACTAACCTAAGGACAACACACACACACACACATACGCGCGCGCGCCCCAGGAAGGACTGAACCTCCGACGGCGAACAACCGCGCGCTCCGCAGCGAGGCGCCTTAGACCGCTCGGCTACTCCACCGCGGCCAGTTATAATTACTGTCCTTTGTACCTCTGTAAACAGATAGTACCTGATGATGAAAACTGAACTGGCGAAACCGGTCGTGTCTTGGGAATAAAGACTATTAACATTCGCAGCGGTACTTGTTGTTCCAAATGAACACGAATAATTGGGTTTCTCAACAGGAAATATTGTAACACTTTCCTTTCTTAAATATTTATTGGAGCCGTCACAGTTGCAAAAATCAGTTGTCTGTTGTGTAACTACATTCGTACTAGGTCCATTTTCAAACACCAGGCCTAAATCGCAATGCTGCTACATATTGACATTTACCAAAGACTAAAATACTTAGTATGTTTTCATTTGCATTAAAGAGACTTGGAGACATTCGTAAACCAGTGTTATCAGGCCTCTTTAATGCGAATGAAAACAAGCTATTTATTCACAACCGAACAAAACCGTTACATGTTTACACCTGTTACTGTCCTTCAAAGTAGTCCCCAGCGTTGTGTAGAACCTGTTGCCAGCAATGTGGAAGGCGTAGTATACCGTTAGCAGAGCCTGTTCTGTTGATGGTGCGAATACCTGTTGAATCTCTAGAACAGGTCTGAAGGGAATGCCACGAAGTGGTTCCTTCATCTTCGGAATCAAATCGAAGTCACAAGGACTTAAGTCCGGGGAGTATGGTGGACGGTACAGTACTTCCCAGTCTCATCGACCGAACAGAGCAGCCACAGTTTGCGCTGTATGCTCTCGCGCATTGCCGTGCAAAATGATGGGTGGGTTACGCAGAAAGTGTTGCCGCTTCTTTCGCAAAGTTGGTCGCAGGTGATGCTGCACGACCTCTGGCACAATCATTCTTGATCCAATTCCTTAGTTCGTGTTTGGAAAACGTAGTGACACCGTTCCGTTAGACCGCTCGCTCACAAGTGACCGTGTTCCCTCGATTGTGCGCACGCTGGTGCTCGGAGGTGAGGTAGGTATGTCAACAACGTGTGCTATCGGCGACAATAGTAGATTCCATTCAATAGTGTCTCCACAGCTGTGTGCCACTATTTAAGTTCCAACCCTCGTATATTGAAGATGGTGGCTCAAAAACATAGCACGAAATCAGCGTCAGAGTGCCGCAAATAGTCCAGGCGGCACAACGAGCTGCTATAGGTAGTTGGAAAGAATGAGGTACGGTGACCGAGCAGCTTCTCATAAGTCATATTTCTGCTGTCAGTACTAAGTTACGCTTGAAGTAGTGTGAACAACGACGTCACTGGATTTTGAGTAACTGGAAAACACGGATATGGAGTGATGAGTCACACTATACCTTGAGGCAATATGACGAAGAATTTGGAAGAAAACCTGGAGAATGTAACCATCCATTTTATGTGATGGAGGAAGTGGTGTGGAGATGTTTTAAGTGGTTAGGATGTGGTTCACTAATTGCGCTTAAGTGAACAGTAAATGTAGGAGGATATGATCAGATTTGACAGCGTTATGAGTAATGGTAAAAATGGGCAACGGAACTACGTCAGGGGAAGGTGAAAATACGGGCCGGCGAGAGAGTTCTAGGGTAGTCCGTGTAGTCGTGGAGATCACTGTGTCCAGGTGGGGAAGTGGTGTCTGCGATAGCCTAGTGAGCAGGAGACATGGGCTCGAATCCTGACTGGTATTAACTTAATTCAATGCCCAGTGGCAGCCAATGTCATAAATTCCTTTGTGTCTTGACTTGTAAAATTCTGTGAAACACTTCCATTACTTCGTATCTTCTTCCTCCTCTTCCTTTACTTCCGCCATATGTGTAGGCTTGGCGTGGTTTATCATATTTATCACAGCTAGTTTAAGGTTTAACGAGTGGTCGGATACCCTTCCTGCTGTCACCCGTTACCCATAGGTAGAAATATGTGTACCTCAGCTGTCTGCGTATAGTGTTATACATGCGAAAATGTATCAATGTTTATTTATTTATTTTTATTTTAGGTCCCACAGTGTGGTATATATCGTAATACGGTATTTATACTTAGCTAATCATCCTTGTCTATTGCTACAATAGGTTTACTTTTTCATTACGGTCGTTTCGGAGTTATGCCATTGTCAAGTGGTATTTCGCATTACTGACCGTTTACTGTCAGAATGTAATACCTCCAAGCAAATTACCTAAGTAAATACACCAACCCATTCGCATATACATGTTCTATAAGTAACTGCATAACGCCGAAACGGCGGTAGTGAAAAAATAAAGAAATTCTAGCAGAATAACTCAGTTTGAATGTTTGCGAATAGTGTAATCGTGGCGGGACTTGTGTACCAGGACACTATTCACCTAGTGGCATGTGGAAAACCGTCGAAAAACTACGGTTTGGCTGGTTTTAAACCGAACCGCGCGCTGCTATTTCGATTACTTTCTGCCTTATCTCTCTGAGTCTATGAAATAAACACAGAACTAAACTGCGCCCCCTCTCATGACTGTCAAACAGTTACACTCGAGATACGACAATCTCCTCAAGTGACGGCGCATAATGGTATCATTAAAGATGACACCTTCCCTTATCGCAAAACATTACCAAGCCGAAGGTGCCGTCGGAATGAACATATTATCACTGCCGAATGAAATTTCCGCTCTGCAGCGGAGTGTGCACTGATATGAAACTTCCTGTGTACCATACCGGGATTGGAATCCAGGACTTTTGCCTTTCGCGGGAAAGCGCTCTACCAACTGAGCTACCTGTGCACGCATAACGGTTTGTCGTCTCAGCTGTACTTCCGCGAGTATCTCGCCTCCTACCTTCCGAAATCCACGGTTCTCCTGCGATCGTTGCAGAAACAGCACTCCTAGAATAAATGATATTGTGATAGACGTAGCTTAGGAGCAGCCTAAGGAATGTTTTGTGAATGAAGTTTTCACTCTGCAGTGGAGCGGTTTAGCCAAAGCCTAAGGGGAGTTTCCTGACTGAAATTTTCACTCTGCGAGCGTAGAGTGCGCTGATGTGAAACCTCCTGGCAGATTAAAACTGTGTGACAGACCGCGATTCGAACCCAGGACGTTTGTCTTTGGCGGGATAGCGGTCTGCCGGCTGAGGTAACAGTGCGGACCTCGCGGCCAGTCCTCACACACGAACTTCTGACGGACTGAAGCAGGGCGCGCACAGCTAGCTCTCAACGAGAGGACGCCTACTCATCGCCGATTTCGTCCAAATTTATGGAAGCGCGTGGTGAGATATGAAAGTGCACCAAGTGGGAACTCCAGATGGCTAAGCGATTAGGAAATAAAATGAATTTTGATACGAATCAGTCACCATATGCACCATATCAACTGCCCCTGAGAGAGCATGTTTAGAAAGCGGTGTTTGGCTCAGCAGTAAGAGATCGGGTTTTTATTGAAAGAAGGTTCGCGGGTTCGATTCCGTCCGGCGGCAAATATTTTTTTACTCCTTGGCAATTCGTACACTACTGACTTCACAATTAACCGCAACATCATATATGTTATTTTGTATTTATGTGTGCACAACATCAGTATGGGACGGCATTATTTAAAACAAGCATATTATGTTGCAAAATTATGGTTGTGAACGGTCCATAAGGTGCAAACATGAGAGAAAAAAAAATGTTTGTAAATCTATCGGACCAAACTGCGTGGTCATCAGTCCGTAGCTTACAAACTACTTAAACCTGGGTAAACTAACCTAAGGACAACACACACACCCATGCCCGAGGGAGGACTCGAACCTCCGCGGTGAGCAACCGCGCGCTCCGCAGCGAGACGCTTTAGACCGCTCGGCTACTCCACCGCGGCACGAATAATCGTTTAAATGCCTCCGTGCGAGCTGTCATTAATCTAATCTTGTCCCCACGTTCCCTACGGGAACAATACGTGGGTGTACGCATTGCACCGGCCGCAGTGGCCGAGCGTTCTGCGGCGCGTCAGTCACGGTCTGCACGGCCACTACGGTCGGGCGTTCGAGTCCCCCCTCGGGCATGGATATTTGTGCCGTCCTTAGTATTAGCTAGTTCATAAGTAGTTTGTAAGTTTAGGGACTGATGACCCCGTAGTTAAGTCCCGTAAGCTCTACAAACATTTGAACATTTTGTACGCATTGCCAAGGAGCAGAAAAAAAATTCCCGCCGGGTAAAATTGAACCCGCGACCTTCTCAATACGAATCCGATCGTTTACCGCTGACCCAAACACCGCTTCCTAAAACGCAGCCTCACAGGAACAGTTGATAAGATGTATATAGTGATAGATCTGTACCAAACGTCCTTTTATTTCCTAAACGCTTGGCCATCTGGTGTTCCCACTTGGGGCACTTTGGTGTCTCAGCACGCCCTACATGTACCATAAATTTGGACGAATTCGGCGATGACGAGCAGGCGTCCTCTCCTTGTCAGTGACGCGGTGGCTCAGCGCGTTGCCTGAGAAGATGTTGATGTTGTTGTTGTTGTTTTTGTTGTTTGAATGTTTTAGGGGGACAAAACTACGGAGGTCATCAGTCCCTCAACCTGAGAAGACTGAATGCTTTCTCTAATTAAAAATAAAAAAATAAAAAAATGACAAAAAAAACCGATCCAAGGACTCGCCGATCAACATAAAACTAGCTCGATACCTCGTGCGCAAAAAAGCGATCTGAAGGAGGAAAAAAGGGAGAAAAATGTTAGAGGTCCTGGGTTCGAATCTCGGTCCGGCAGCCGGTTTTAATCTGGCACATTACGACTCGGTGACACGTTACGTCCAGTGGGGCACCCGGAAGAGTGTAGCGGCAGGGCAGAATGTTTGCTTACCTGAGCGCGAGCAGCAGGAGGCAGAGGCAGCGGTAGGCCGGCGCGTCCATGGCGAGAGCAGGGGCGCCGCTGCCGCGGCACGTTATAAGCGCGTGCGCGGCCCCCTCCAGGCGGAAGGCGCCGGCTTTTGCGGTAAGCGGCCCCCACCACGGCTTCTGCCAGATAAAAGCGCGCCGCACAATCGCTCACCTTACGCCACCCTCGCTGTCCGCCGTGTGTACACGGCTGCCCACCAGGAGCGCAACTCTCCCAGTCAGCTGGCACGCTACAGGTGCTCGCCATTACCATTTCTGCGCAGGCGCGCAGCGCGGCCGCCTGCTAGCGCTGTTCAGAGGTTGCCAATCATTTATTAAGGAGGGGAAGAAAAAAATGTTTGTATAGCTTATGGGACTTAACTACGGCGTTATCAGTCCCTAAACTTACAAACTACTTATGAACTATATATACATCCGGCGTCTATTCCGAAAGGACAGGCGTCACTTCTGATCCTGCAGTTGTTATTCTTTCATATTCACAGAATATATGACATCAACTGCGATTGGGCAAAGCTGAAAATGTGTACCCAGCCGGGATTCGAATCCGGGTCTCCTGCTTTCTAGGCAGTTGCGTTGACCCCTACACCACTGGGGACACAGTGACCACCGCACCTGCAAGGACTACCTAAGCATGCCTCCCGTCAGATACAAATTCCCAGCTTCACCCTGCCCATAGTACTCAAACTCGTAGTTATGAAACTAATTCCCGTAATAGTAAGGGCTTCAAACCTGCCCACATTTTCAGCTTTGCCCAATGGCAGTTGATGTCATATATTCTGTGAATATTAAAGAATAACAGCAGGATCAGAAGTGACGTCTGTTCTTTCGGAATAGACGCCACATGTATATATATAATATGCCGGTGTCGGGCAATGATCCTGTCGTTAGTGGGGAGGGGTGGGCAGGTTTGAAGCCCTTACTATTACGGGAATTAGTTTCATAACTACGAGTTTGAGTACTGTGGCCAGGGTGAAGCTGGGAATTTGTATCTGACGGGAGGCGTGCTTAGGTAGTCCTTGCAGATGCGGTGATCACTGTGTCCCCAGTGGTGTAGGGGTCAGCGCAACTGCCTAGAAAGCAGGAAACCCGGGTTCGAATCCCGGCTGGGTACACATTTTCAGCTTTGCCCAATCGCAGTTGATTAAAAGTTTGTAAAGTCTATGGGACTTAACTACGGGGTCATCAGTCCCTAAACTTACAAACTACTTACGAACTAGGACGGCACAAATATCCATGCCCGAGGGGGGATTCGAACCCCCGACCGTAGTGGCCGTGCGGACCGTGACTGAAGCGCCTTAGTCCCCTCGGCCACCGCGGCCGGCTCGCAGTTGATGTCATATATCCTGTGAATACTTATGAACTAACTACTACTAAGGAGGACACAAATATCCATGCCCGAGGGGGGATTCGAACCCCCTACCGCAGCGGCCGTGCAGACCGTGACTGGCACGCGGCAGCCCCCTCGGCCACTGCCGCCGGCTGTCTTATCTGTAAACAAAACTAAAGAGGCAAAAAGGAATTGGCAGTTTGTGCAATAAACCGAAGGCAACACTACTCTCGTATAAGATGTGTTCGGCTCGTGTAAGTCCCTGCACACGTTGATGGTGAGAGGGATCGTGAGTTGCTCGTTAAATATCCTCCACGCTGAACTGAACGATGTACTATATGTCAGGGATCACATGCCGCCGGCCGCGGTGGCCGAGGTGACGCCGGGCGCCGTGGCTCAGCGCGCCCGGTCAGGGGGCTCAACGTCCTCTGTAATAAAAAAGCTGAGCCAACAACACACCGAACAAGAACGAACAAAAACGATCAGCGTCCGCAGCGAAGAGAACTACCCATAGACAAAAAAAAAAAAAAAAAAAAAAAAAAAAAAAAGGTGACTGAGGCGCTCCAGTTACGGTCAGCACGGCCACTACGGTCGGGGGTTCGAATCCCCCCTCGGGCATGGATATTTTTGCCGTCCTAGTTCGTAAGTAGTTCATAAGTAGTTTGTAAGTTTAGGGACTGATGACCCGGTAGTTAAGTCCCATAAGCTTAACAAACATTTGAACATTTTGATCACATGCCTTGCTCTCTTCGACAGCCCGTAGAACGTGCTGTAACTGGTCAAGCGTACCAGCAACACGTGGTCTTCCTTCATCAATAGTCCGTGGTGCTACTGAACCTGTCTTCCCCAAGTGATAATACATAGCTTCATAGGTCGGATGTTTTCGGCTGGAAATACCGTCTCATACAGCCACGCAGCCTCGAGTCCATTACACTCGCGCGGCCGATATAAATACCATATATGACTGCTAACGAAATGAATGTCCTGCTATGTAGTACACGAATATAATGGACATGTTGAAAGCAAATGAATAAGGACGGGAAGGGATAAGGATCAGAAAGGACAGGATCGATATTAGCTGCCTTGGGGCATTGAAATTATACTATGGCATGAAATAAATCGCAATTTGCTTCACTGTGCTAGGTTTAGATGAAATACCGAAGTGCGGCGAATGAAAATTTGTGCCCGGACGGGATTCGAACCCGGGATCTCCTGCTTACTAGGCAGACGCGTTGACCACTCCGCCACCGAGGACACAGTGACCAACTCGCCTTCCCCGCACGTCTTCCGCCACACCCAAATCTCCATACGCCACGCTGTCTCTTTCCTATAACCACAGCCTATTTTGTTCTGTAATACTCGCAGCCACAATACTTTATTCCCGCATCAAGGAGAACAGACCATGAGGTATCGAGACAATTAATTGCCGTCAGGAGCCCAGCATCGGCTTGTATACAATTATATATTTCTGACGACATTACAGCGTTCAAATTAATGAAATAAATCGCAGTTTGCGAAAAGTTATGGCTTCACTGTACTAGGTTTAGATGAAATACCAAAGTGCAGCGAATTAAAATTTGTGTCCGGCAAATTTCCATTTATTTCATTAATTTGAACGCTGTAATGTCGTCAAAAATATATAATTGTATACAAGCCGAGGATGGCCCCCTGACGACAATTAATTGTCTCGATACCTCATGGTCTGTTCTCCCTGATGCGGGAACACAGTACGCTGTGGTTATAGGAAAGAGACAGCGTGGCGAATGGAGATTTGGGTGTGGTGGGAGACGTGCAGGGAAGAGCCCTCTGCAGTCGGGATGGTCACTGTGTCCTCGGTGGCGGAGTGGTCAACGCGTCTGCCTAGTAAGCAGAAGATCCCGGGTTCGAATCCCGGCCGGCCACAAATTTTCATTCGCCGCACTTTGGTATTTCATCTAAACCTAGCACAGTGAAGTCATATCTGATCTCAAATTGCCGGCCGCGGTGGCCAAGGAGACTGAGGCGCTCCAGTCACGGTCTGCATGGCCACTACGGTTGGGGGTTCGAATCCCCCCTCGGGCGTGGATATTCGTGCCGTCCTAGTTCGTAAGTAGTTTGTAAGTTTAGGGACTGATGACCCCGTAGTTAAGTCCCATAGACTATACAAACATTTGAACAAAACATTTCGCTATCGAAGGCGAAATTCAGCAAGTCGGAGGTAGCACAAAACACAATATACAAAAACACTTTGAAGCTGGCTCTGGTCTCTCTTGCCTATTTAGAGATGGTGCGTGTGTATAGCCAAGTTAATTTACATCTGAATTGGACCGCGAGCAAACACACTAACAGTGACACACTGCTACGTTCCATGAATGCGCTCCACTGAAGGTGAAGTGGTTGAAAATCGGATTCATTATACAAAATCACGGTGGATTCTTAAGTTGCAGTCTGTTAGAAATCGATCTGGGTACTGGTTTTATGAGAAGTGGCATGAATTCAGGCGACTAGCTGCAAAGCCCAGAAGTCGGAAGTCGGACCCACGTGGTTCCGAAAACCGATAAAAATGAATAAATTCATTTTCCGAAAAATAAAGAAAATTAACTACAGCATGCTACACATAGAAATGCTTAGAATTATATGAGGAAGCGAATGAAATACAGCTACGCGCGATAGGGGGCGATTACAGAGACGGATGAGATCCTGTCTCAGAAAAACCACAAGAATGAAATAATTACAAAGTCGGAAATATAAAAATAAGAATTACGGCATGCAATCCCTAGAAATGTTTAGAATTACACGAAGAAGCGAAAGAAATGCAGCTACACGCGATAGGGAGCGATTACAGAGACAGATGAAGTCCAGTCTCCAAAAACTCGTAAAAGTGAAATAATTACAAAGTCGGAAAAATAAAATTAAGAATTACAGCATGCAACCCATAGAAATGTTTAGAATTACATAAGGAAGCTATTGAAGGAGCTTGTACAAGGCTCAGAGAGATTATAGAGCTAATATAGAACGTGACCCATGAAAATCCATAATAATTTATTAATAATAGCGTACATGTAGTATTTAGACACTAATAATTAATACACTGCCATCACGATTTGTTTATTATAACAAAATAACAGAATATTTGACGAAAATATATCGGGAAAAATTCTTCGATACCACACACTTTGTAATTCAATAATATAATGAAATACTCTTCAAAGCCGGTGACAGATCATGGCAAAGTGGTTGGCAGATCATAGTCAGCCTGAGAATTACCACTAACAGTAGTGCCGGAAATAAAATGGATGCACTAAGCCATTCGTTGTTTTGTTTCAAAAATAAGCCCTCCGTCCTCCGTCGACGAAGGTGACTTTTGAACTGACGTAACTTGACAGGTATCGAAGGTGGCGACTCACCTTCTAGAATGAGATGCACCAATCCCTCCCCTACGCAACCGAGCCATCAAAATTTCGAGAATCGAAAATTCATTTTTCGGGGTTTTGCTCACGTTTTTGGGATTACGTCCCATTGTTCGTGGACAGCGTGGTTAATAGAGACGGAGTTCACGCTCGGAGTTTTGGGTGAGGACGGGGAAGGAAATCGGCTGTGCCGTTTCAACGGAACCATCCCGGCATTCACTTGAAGTGATTTAGGGAAATCTGGATGGCCGGAGGTGGATTTGAACCACCGTCCTCCCGAATGCGAGTCCAGTGTGTTACCACAGCGCCACCACGCTCGATAATCGAACCCGGGTCTCTCGCATCAGGCCATAGGTCGCCTTAACTACTTTCGCTACGTGCCCGCGGCGGAGTGGTTGAGCGCATTGTGGCGCTATGCTCCGATGCGCGAAGCCTTTCCCCGTCGGGGGTTCGAATACCCTCTCGAGCATGGATGTTTGCACTGTCTTTAGTATAAGGTAGTTCATAAGTAGTTTGTAAGTTTAGGGACTGATGAAACTGTCAAATGTTTGTAGAGCTTATGAGACTTAACTACGGGGTCATCAGTCCCTATCAAATGTTTGTAAAGTCTATGGGACTTAACTACGTGGCTATCAGTCCCTAAACTTACAAACTACTTATGAACTACTTACGAACTAGGACGGCACAAATATCCATGCCCGAGGGGGGATTCGAACCCCCGACCGTAGTGGGCGTGCGGACCGTGACTAGAGCGCCTTAGTCCCCTCGGCCACCGCGGCCGGCCATCAGTCCCTAAACTTACAAACTACTTATGACCTAGCTAATACTAAGGACGGCATAAATATCCATGCCCGAGGGGGGGATTCGAACCCCCGACCTTAGTGGCCGTGCAGACCGTGACTGGAGCGCCTCAGTCCCCTCGGCCACCGCGGCCGGCAGGGACTGATGACCCGGCAGTTAAGTCCTATAAGCTTAACAAACATTTGAACATTTTCACGGAATGTATGATATTAACTGCGAATGGGTAAAGCTGAAAATGTGTACCCAGCCGGGATTCGAACTCGGGTCTCCTGCTTTCTAGGCAGTTGCGTTGATCCCTACACTACTGGGTACACAGCGATCATCACACCTGCACGGAATTACTCAAGTACGCCTCCCGTCAGATACAAATTTGCAACTTTACCCTGCCCACTGGAACTCAAACGCGTAGTCACTTAGTACTGATTCCCGTAAGAGTAAGGGCCTAGGAGTGCCTCCGCACTGAAGAAAGGATAATTGCTCGTCATAGGCAACTTTATATATATATGTGGTGTCTGTTCTTTCGGACATGTTTGTTTTTGTGCCTGTTTCAGTAAAATTCTACTCGTCGGTTAATGTGTGTTATTTGAATTTTGCTTGCTTTAGGCGCAACGGGGTGAGTAGTATAATAAAAGGTCGTACTTTAATGATTATTTATATACGGCATACAAACTTAATTGCTTCATTGAGTTTTCTAAAGAACAGAAGTTATTGTAGAGATGGCGATGGGGCAGGTTGGCCCAGAGAGGACGGGGCACGATGGCCAGCCGAGACAACCTGTCACGTCCTATAGGAGCTGTACTTCTTTAAACTCGATGAAAGGTTTGTTACTTTTAATGACATCAATGTTTATAATTATTCGACTTTATTAAATTATTATCATAATTATCGGAGTTAAACATATTTTGATACGTTTCAGAGGACAAAAGATCGTCATATTCACGAGATAAAAAGCTTTGAATAAACACCAACCAGTAATTTTATTTTAATGTTAAACAGTGATCTGAGAATTCAGGTTCTTGTTCATTTCCTTGTTTTCAAAACCTGAGTTACGGATCTGGTTTAAGGCTTTGTTTTATTTGTAGTATCATAAAAATGATCCAAAATTATAAAAGAATGAAAGGGGAATGATTTCTGAAGATACGATGCTAAGATCAATTTATAATTAAAGAAAAGAAAACATCTTGCGGGAATCCACTATAAGCTCAGAGCGAGTGGAATCAAATGGGCAGGGGAACTACAATCGTAGTGTGCTACCAGATGAGAATTTGGGTTGGGAGGTAAGCGTGCCTGGATAGAGTAAGTGGTTAAGGCGACCGCTGGCCCACAGCGAAAAATTTGGGTTCGAATCCCAGTCCAGCACAAATTTTCATCTTTGTAATTGAATCTATATCAATGCCCTAAAACGTTGGAAATGTATAAATATTTCGAAATCGTAACATTTTGCACACTTGACCCCTTCGACACACGCTTCAGGACAGGAACAAAGAGAATACAGGTCTTCTAGCGTGTTTCACAGCATATGATTCTAAAGGACTTCCAACGACGGTCTCCGGCGGAAAGCGAGTTACTTTTTCCGACCTACATATCAAATACGTGCTATACTTCTATAACGCATGACATCGTTAAGTCGCGGCGGAGTGGCAGAGCGCATTGAGGCGCTATGCTCCGATGCGCAAGGCCGTTCCCCATCGGGAGTTCGAATCCTTCCTCGGGCATGGATGTTTGTGTTGTCTTTAGTATAAGTTAGTTCATAACTAGTTTGTAAGTTTAGGGACTGATGACTCCGCAGTTAAATCCCATAAGCTTAACAAACATTTGAACATTATTTTGACACCGTTAAGCATTTATGGATTTCTTTTCATTTCTAGGCTTTAATGGTTTTCTGTGTGGGCTCCGGGGGAATCGAGCGTTCGCGATATATGCCAGGCAAGGAAACAAGTGTGACGTCCGAAGTTCGTTGCGACGCCCTTTTTTCTCGTAGGCCCCGCAACAGCAGATATGACGTGACATTTAATGAGATGCGCGAGAAACTGTCTCACCTTGCAACAATGTTCCACTTCTCTTACTAACTACTGGATCCATTTCAACCAAACGTGGTACTCACATTCCTGACCGTTATGCAACAATCGCTGTTGGTCCAATGACTACGTACGACATATAGGTCAGGAGATATGTAATGAACAATCAGATGGACGAAAAACAGCACCTTGAATGACAAGACTTTATTAGTTCACTGTTTGAGATTGAGAGCAGTTAGCAAATTCCCAATAACTTTACACGATTCGAAAACTGTATGGAACTTTTTCTCTATGACAACCGAAACAAGATGATGGTAGGAAAGAAGTTTATCGTTTAGCAATTCTCCGCTTTTCGTGCAGCAAAGCTTCGGCATTCTGCAGGACGGTACGGTTTACTCCTCCTACACTACCAACTGTATTGGAGAGACATTTTTCAGACAGTATGTACATAAACCACTCAATGTAGCTTCGAAATTATATCGTAGTACAGAACATAGTCTAGGGATATGAAGAACCGTCCCACGATGGATGAGGTTTCAGTGTATTATATCTTTACTACTAATCCTAGCCGCGACACGTTTTCCTTTCAGTAAGACGATATAGTGCTGAATCTTTACTCAAACTTATAGTATAGTACGACACATAGATCAGGAGATAAGACATCGTAAACAATGACATGCAGGAAAAACCATCCCATCGCGCATCAGGTTTTAATTCATAACATATTTATTTTTAACATTTTTCCAACAGATTTTGCAAACAGTTTCCTCATATCCCACAGTATGTACATAGAAAATTATATTATAGTAGGACACATTCTTCAGGAGATTTGACTTCATAAGACTTGAGCTGTGTGAAAAGGAAACTTCAGGCCGAAATTCGCTACAGACAAAAAGTAAAATGAACAGGGAGTGGGAGGGGGGATAAAGAAATGGGTAGATGATGAAGCACGAGATGGAGTAGCTTGAGTAGTACTCAGGTAATAGGTGTATATTAACTAGCCAGCCGACCCTGATTCCAAGTGGTTGCAACCGAACCAATTTGTCATCTTCGTTTACGTCAAATTTTATTGTGTCTACATCTACATCCAAACTTCACAAGGCACCGTACGATGCGTGCATCAACCGTTATTCATTTCTTTTGTTGTTCCATTCCCAAATAATGTGAGGAAAACACGACCTTCCTGCAGACCCTTTTTTTTCTTCCCTTATCTTTGCGGTGTTTACGCGAAATTGAAATTGTTGGCAGTATAATTGTTCTCAGTTCAAATGACGGCCCTCCTAATTTGGTCAATAGTGTTCTTAGAAAAGAACATCTTCTTACCTCGAAGAATTGCCATTTGACTTCCAAAAACATCTCCACAATACTCGCCCCTACATCGAACCCACCGATACCAAATCAAGCAGCCCGCCTCTAAATTGCTTCTATGTCTTCCTTTGATCCTGGTGGGAAACCCAAACACTGCGGTAATAAATGTTCAAATGTTTGTAAACCTGTAGGAACAAACTACAGTGGTCATCAGTCCCTAAACTTACAAACTACTGAAACTAACTTATGCTAAGGATACACATACACCCATGCCCGAGAGATGACACGAACCTCCGACAGCGAGCAACCGTGTGCTCCGCAGCAAGGCGTCTTAGAACGCTCGACCACTCCACCGTGGCACCTAGATATATAATTTGAGACTTCGTAACGCATCACCAAACTAACGCTGTATTCGAAATTTATGGGGTTGCTTTTCCTGACATCTGCATTAAGTTATATCTCTCTACATTTAGAGCTAGCTGCCACAAATCGCTCCAATCAGAAATTTTGTCTAGGTCATTTATCTTCCTACAGTCACTGAACGCCCGTACCTCCCCGCACACAACAGCATCATCGGCAAACAGCTGCAGATTGCTGCTCACCGTGTGCATCAAATCATTAGGTAAATGAATATTTTATCAGACTTACCTCAGGTACTCCTAACGATACTCTTGTCTGTCATTGACACTCGCCCGACAACGTACAGGAAACGTAAGTATATGGAGTCCATCTGTTACCCATCGTCCATGGGTCGTAGGATATCACGCGAGAAACTGGCGAGCTAAATTTCGCACGAGTGATGTTTTCGAAAACGCTGCTAATGTGCTGATGCGTACAAGGAAGTTTATTATACTGACCTGAGAGCATATTGAAGAATTTTGCTGCCAAAAGACATTAAGGATACGCATATCGAAGGATTGTCCAGAAATGATGATTTCCGCCGCGGTAGAGTAGCCGAGCGGTCTGAAGCGTCTCGCTGCGGAGCGCGCGCTTGCTCGCCGTGGAGGTTCGAGTCCTCCCTGGGGAATGGGTGTGTGTGTTGTCCTTAGGTTAGTTTACCTAGGATTAAGTAGTTCGTAAGCTACGGACTGATGACCACGCGGTTTGGTCCGATAGATTTACAAACATTAGAACATTTGATGATTTCCTGTGGCCGTTTGACCCCAGCTGAAATCGTGTTCGGCCTTCCTGGTGCAAGTCTTTAGGTGGCGCCACTGGGGCGATTTGCACATCGATGATGAGGACGACGGAAAACCTAGACCCCGAGAGAAGAAAATCTCCAAGCGAACCCGAGACCCCTCCGTGGCAATCTACCACGCTGTTCACTGGACTATGAAGGCGGACGTCCAGAAATGAAAGCGACAGAAGTGTGAGACAGATAGCTAACCGTTACCAGCCAGCGGAAGCTTGCAGGAAGGTAGTCCGAGGGTCGAATGTTCTAATTTCTCTGTGGAAGCTTTTCTATTTTATTTTTTAGGTTACTTGCAAGCAAACTATGTTAATTCTATTTATAGTTACTTTATTAATCTTTACACAAAGGGCATGAGAAGGAAAGACAAAGGAAACATTGACATTGCACAGAAATTTGCAGTAAGCGTTTATAAGGTGTTCACGAGAGCTTCTTGTACAAAATTAGGTACTTATTTTAAGTTGGTGGTTGAAACATGCTGGGTAGTAATTAACGTAAAAATAGGCGAAGCAGAAATTTTCTGGCATCTTGTACACGTTATTCACGTGGTACTTTTACAATAACTGGAGACGGAAGCTGGCGATATCTAGTGGAATGATTTTTGATATAGTCTTTTCTGGATGTGATTTATTTTTCTACCTCGCGGAGATAAGAGCAGTTTTTGATCAAATACTTTAGCTCACAATAAAAATGGTCATCGCAGGTTTGAACTAGCGGAATGCATTTGGGGGAATGGGGTGTTGGGAGGGGAATCACTTTAATACTGCAAGTTAGCAGTCCTTCATGTTGAAAACTCTCGTTGCATAATTTTCGAATGATTAGGTTTTTTTCTTATGCTCTTTCCGCGAGTCAATTAACAGAAGAAATTTGTTCGTATGCAAAAAGTGTTCCATCTCGTGAACTACAATACATACAGCATTAACTCCGTTTAACTGCAGTGTATGTGACGGACCTTTCTTTTTAATTTTTTTTATAAAGTCTACCGCATAGGGGCTGGAATCCATGACCCTCGGAATTATCGTTCTGTACTCTACCACTTCCACAGGTAAAAAAAAAAAAAAAAAAAAAAAAAAAAAAAAAAAAAAAAAAAAAAAAAAAAAGTATACGAAATTGCGAATGTGATTAAAATGAGTTGCAGAGACATAAAAATTTGCCCTGATCGGGAGCCGAAGCCGGATTTTCCACTACTCACGAGCTGTCACCTTAATTTTCCAGTCACTAAGCGGCTCCAAATGTTCAAATGTTTGTAAATCTATCGTACTCGACTGCTTGGTCATTAGTCCGTAGCTTACAAACTTCTTAAACTAAGTTTAACTAACCTAAAGACAACAAACACATCCAAACCAGAGGGAGGATTCGAACCTCCGATGCGGGAGGCCTCGCGATCCGCAACGTGGCGCAGCAGACCGCTCGGCTACTACCACGCGGCGAAGCAGCTCCCATACTTGTATGGACCGTATGTCGATTTTGGGCTATTGCCGACAGAATTATTTTGCCTCAGTTTTTTAAAGCAAGGCGACCATCGCAGGTTTGGCTATATTTTGATGGCAAATGCGATTATAATGTAACGTTATTTGTAATGATTTTTATTGCTCCTCTGCCTCATGAAATACTGAATTATTGCAACCCAAACTTGATATATAATAGATGAATGAAGGTCAAACTACAATTCTTTAACATTATTGACGCATTTCATTTATGTTATAAAACATAAAGTACCCTGGCTTCGGAAGGTAACAATTTACGATCAAGAAAATAAGGCGCTCTTCGCAAAATAAATATTAAATAGGCTCACTGAGTAATATATTTATTTATTCTTTTATTTAACTTGTCAAGATTAGAGATTTCAGCCGAAATCTTACATCTAACCGAGCGTTCTACTTGATTTCCAATGCGTATATAGTTGGTGCGCCTCGGTTGCACCGTGGTAGAGTGCCAGACTACAAATCCAAAGGTCGCGAGTTCGATCTGTCACTTTCCACTTCTTTCACCTCTGGAGTATTGCTCATGTGAAAAATACCGAGTAGCACCGTTCGGAACCCACGTTAAACTGTAAGTCCCCCTATAACTGGCTGGGTAAGTCAGTTCGAAGGTCGGAGGAAGGCAACCGCATACCACCTCCAAACAGGACCATGCCTAGTAAAGCACTGTGGTGTTCAAACCAATCTTCGGATTGTTGACTGCTTTACCTTTTTTATATTACAGTTGTTGTTGTTGTTGTTATGGTCTTCAGTCCGGAGACTGGTTTGATGCAGCTCTCCACCCTACTCTATCCTGAGCAAGCCTTTTCATCTCCTCATAAGAACGGCACCCCACAACCACTTGAATCTGTTTACTATATACGTCTCTTGGTCTCCCTCTGCGATTTTTACCCCACACACTTCCCTCCAATGCTAAATTTACGATTCCTCGATGTCTAAGAATGTGTCCTACCAAGCGATTCATTCTTTTGGTCAGAGTATGCCAAAAATTCCTTTTCTCGCCAATGCTGTTCAGTACCTCTTCATTAGTTATGCGATCTACCCACCTAATCTTCAGCATTCTTCTGTAGCACCACATTTCAAAAGCCTCTATTCTCTTCCAGTCCGCACTGCTTATCGTCCATGTTTCACTCCCGTACAAGGCAACACTCCACACAAATGCCTTCAGAAAAGACTTCCTTACACTTAAATCAATATTCGATGTTAGCAAATTTCTCTTTTTCAAAAATGTTTTTCTTCCCATTGCCATTCTGCATTTTATATCCTCTGTACTGCGACCATCGCATGTTATTTTACTACCCAAGGAACAAAACTCCTCTACCACCTTCATTGTTTCGTTACCTAATCTAATTCCTTCAGCATCGCCTGATTTTATAAGACCGCATTCCATTATTTTTCTTTTGCTCTTGTTAATATTCATTTTATACGCTCTCTTCAACACACTGTCCATTCCATTCAACTGCTCTTCCAGGTCCTTTTCTGTCTCTGACAGAATTACAGTGTCATCAGCAAAACGCAATGTTTTTATTTCTTCCCCCTGAACTTTAATCCCTATTCCAAATTTTTCCTTGCTTTCCTTCACCGCCTGCTCGATGTACAAATTGAATAATATCGGAGAAAGGCTACAACCCTGTCTTACTCCCTTCCCAACTGATGCTTTCCTTTCATGCCCTTCGAGTCTAATAACTGCGGTCTGGCTATTGTCGAACGCTTTCTCCAAATCTACAAAAGCTAAAAATGTAGGTCTGCCTTTCCTTAATCTATCTTCTAAGATAAGACGTAAAGTGAGTAGTGCCTCCCGGGTTCCTACATTCCTCCTGAGCCCAAACTGATCTTCCCCGAGGTCAGCTTCTACCAGCTTTTCCATTCTCTTATAGATAATTCGTGTTAAAATTTTGCAACCATGACTTATCAAACTGATGGTTCTGTAATTTTCACACCTGTCTGCGCCTGATTTCTTTGGAATAGGGATTATTACATTTTTCTTAAAGTCTGAGGGTATTTCGCCTGTCTCATACATCCTACACACCAGTTCAAATAGTCTTGTCATGGCTGGCTCTCCCAGAGACTTTAGTAGCTCTGAGGGTATGTCATCTACTCCTGTGGCCTTGTTCTGACCTAGGTCTTTCAGGGCTCTGTCAAATATATTACAGTTGTCATATTCCAGTTGTCATATTAAATTTAAAAAAAAAATGAAGTTTCAAATTGTACAGTTCAAAAAAATACACGCAGTTTATATTCATACATCATGACTAAGAACAAAAATATCAGGCTTCCAGTAAGGTCGTGTTTTCATAATGGTTGCTTGCAGCAGCAGGGTTGGAAGGGAGAGGAAAAGGGGAAGATGAGGAGAATTGGCTTTATTATTTGATAGTCCACTCCCATGAACCACAGACATTGCCGAGGTGGGGTGGCTTGCGTGCCTCAACGATACAGATAGCCGTACCGTAGGTGCAACCACAGCGGAGGGGTATCTGTGGAGAGGCCAGACAAACGTGTGGTTCCTGAAGAGGGGCAGCAGCCTTTTCAGTAGTTACAGGGGCAACAGTCTGGATGATTGACTGAGCTGGCCTTGTAACATCAGCTAATGTGGCTTTGCCACACAGCTACTGCGAACGGCTGAAAGCAAGGGGAAACTACAGCCGTTACCTTTCCCGAAGACATGCAGCTCTACTGTATGAACATATGATGATGGCATCCTCTCGGGTAAAATATTCCGGAGGTAAAATAGTCCCCCATTCGGATCTCCGGGCGGGGACTACTCAGGAGGATGCGATCATCAGGAAAGACAATACTGGCATTCTACGGGTCGGAGCGTGGAATGTTAGATCCCTTAATCGGGTAGGAAAATTAGAAATTTAAAAAGGGAAATGGATAGGTTGAAGTTAGATATAGTGGGGATTAGTGAAGTTCGGTGGCAGGATGAACAGGATTTCTGGTCAGGTGAGTACAGGATTATAAATACAAAATCAATTGGGGGTATCACAGGAGTAGGATTGATAATGAATAAGAAAATAGGAATGCGGGTAAACTACTATGACCAGCACAGTGATCGCATTATCATTGTCAAGATAGATACGAAGCCAACACCGACAACAGTAGTACAGGTTTATATGCCAACTAGCTCTGCCGATGATGAGGAAATCGAAGAAATATATGAGGAGCTAAAGGAAATTATTCAGACAATTAAGGGAGAAGAAAACTTAATTGTTATGGGAGACTGGAATTCGGTAGTAGGACAAGGAAGGGAAGGGAAGATAGTAGGTGAATATGGTCTGGGCAAAAGGAGTGAAAGAGGAAGCCGCCTGGTAGAATTTTGCGCGGAACATAATTTGGTTATAACAAACACCTGGTTTAAGAATCACAAAAGAAGGTTGTATACGTGGAAGAGACCAGGAGACACCGGAAGATACCAGATAGATTTTATAATGGTAAGACATAGATTTCGGAACCAAGTTCTACAGTGTAAGACATACCCAGGGGCAGATATAGACTCTGACCATAACTTGTTGGTTATGAACTGTAGGCTGAAACTAAAGAAACTACAAAAAGGTAGGAAAATAAGGAGATGGGACCTGGATAAATTGAAGGAACCTGAAGTTCTTAAGAATTTCAGAGGGAGCTTTAGGCAACAATTGACAGAAACAGGGCAAAATAAAACAGTAGAGGAGGAATGGGTAAAATTGAGAGATCAAATAGTGAAGGTAGCAGAGGACAAAATAGGTAGGAAGGAAAGACCTACAAAAAATCCTTGGATATCACAGGAGATACTAAATTTAATCGATGAAAGGAGAAAATATAAAAATGCAGTAAATGAAACAGGCAAAATGAAGTACAGACGACTAAGAAATGAGATTGGCAGGAAGTGCAAAATGGCTAAGCAGGAGTGGCTAGAAGGCAAATGCAAGGATGTAGAAGAATGTATAAATAGGGGAAAAATAGATACAGCCTACAGAAAAATAAAACAAACATTTGGAGATAAGAAAAACAGCTCTATGAATATCAAGGACACTAATGGAAAACCAGTTCTCAGCAAAGAAGGGAAAGCTGAAAGGTGGAAAGAGTATATAGAGGGGCTCTACGAAGGAAATGAACTTCGAGACGATATTATAGGAAGGGAAGAGAATGTAGATGGGGATGAAATAGGAGATACTGTTCTGAGAGAAGAATTTGACAAAGCCCTGAAAGACCTAAGTCGAAACAAGGCCCCTGGAGTAGATGATATTCCCTCAGAGCTACTGAAGTCTCTGGGAGAACCAGCCATGACAAAATTGTTTCACCTGGTGTGTAAGATGTATGAGACAGGTGAAATACCCTCAGACTTTAAGAAAAATGTTATAATCCCCATTCCTAAGAAAGCAGGTGCAGACAGGTGTGAAAACTACAGAACCATCAGTTTAATAAGTCATGGTTGCAAAATATTAACACGAATTATATACAGAAGGATGGAAAAGCTGGTAGAAGCCGACCTCGGGGAAGATCAGTTTGGGTTCAGGAGAAATGTAGGAACACGGGAGGCAATACTCACTTTACGGCTTATCCTAGAAGATAGATTAATAAAAGGCAAACCTACATTTCTAGCTTTTGTAGATTTGGAGAAGGCTTTTGACAATGTTGATTGGAATAAACTCTTTCAAGTTCTGAAGCAAGCAGGAGTAAAATATAGGGAACGTATGGTTATTTACAACTTGTACAAAAACCAGACAGCGGTTGTCAGAGTTGAAGGGCATGAAAGGGATGCAGTGGTTGGGAAGGGAGTAAGACAGGTTTGTAGTCTTTCTCCATTGTTATTCAATTTGTACATTGAGAAAGCTATAAAGGAAAGCAAGGAGAAATTTGGTGAAGGAATTAAAGTTCAGGGTGAAGAATTAAAAACATTGCGTTTTGCCGACGACATAGTAATTCTGTCAGATACAGCAAAGGACCTGGAAGAGCAATTGAACGGAATGGACAGTGTACTGAAAGGTGCATATAAGATGAAGATTAACAAGAGCAAAACTAGGGTAATGGAGTGCAGTGTAAGAAAATCAGGTAATGCTGAAGGAATTAGATTGGGAAACGAAGCAATAAAGAAGGTAGATGAGTTTTGTTACTTGGGAAGTAAAATAACAAATGATGGTCGGAGTACAGAGGATATAAAATGCAGAATATCAATGGGTAGAAAAGCGTTCTTGAATAAGAGAAATTTGTTAACATCGAATATTGATTTAAACCTAAGGAAGTCCTTTCTGAAGGCATTTGTATGGAGTGTTGTCTTGTATGGGAGTGAGACATGGACGATAAACAGTGCGGACAGAAAGAGGATTGAGGCTTTTGAAATATGGTGTTACAGAAGAATGCTGAAGATTAGGTGGGTGGATCGCGTAACTAATGAGGAGGTACTGAACAGAATTGGGGAGAAAAGGAATTTCTGGCATACCTTGACTAAAAGAAGGGATAGATTGGTAGGGCACATTCTTAGACATCAAGGAATTGTGAATTTAGCGTTGGAGGGAAGTGTGTGGGGTAAAAACCGCAGAGGAAGACCAAGAGATGGATATAGTAAGCAGATTCAGACAGATGTAGGTTGTCGCTCTTATGTTGAGATGAAGAGGCTTGCTCAGGATAGGGTATTGTGGAGAGCTGCATCAAACCAGTCTCCGGACTGAAGACCACAACAACACAGGAGGAGAGTTCCCCCTATACATCAGTTTTTGGGGAAGCTCTGACAGGAAGACAGAGACAGTTTGGAATGTCATTAAGAATTTCATTCACACTATAAACATAGCTAAGACAAAAATTCTTTAACGAAAATGGAAGATAGTCTTTTCTGAACTTAGCAGGAAACTGAATTGTGCGAAGAGAGGAGGGCAGCTTGTTTTATATCCGGACAGCAACAACAGCGAAGGAGTTTGTAAATGTGCTTGTTTTACGTGGTGGCACAGCTAGGATACTAAATGGGTGAGACATTGTGTTGATGATTTATCTTGGGATCTAGAAAAGCATAAGAATATGCCCATAAAGCCTCTTGTAAGAACAAAAAGGCGTTATTGATCAATAAAGTAATTTGCAACAGGGTGGGTTTTTTATTCTGGGAATTACAGAACTCTGTTGCTTAACCAAGCCATTTCGGAGTGGAGGAACGCATGTTTGTAGTTAAGTATTCCTTCATCCTGTATGTTATCTTCCGTCTCTTTACACACTTCTACCTGGTTGTTTAGTTGCGGGCCATTACGGGTGGGTACTATATGTTATCTTCCGTCTCTTGACACACTTTTACCAGGTTGTCTACTTACGGGCCATTATGGGCGAGTACTCTGCTTCTCCAATTTGTTTTTATAGCTTTACATTTTACATGCAGCCATAAGCTTATGTACTTGCGTAGACCTTCCCGGCGTGATAACTGATGACAATTTTCTCCGGTCTGCAGGCGGATAATGTCGTCACCTTGACACAATATTTCAACAGAACAACTGGCTGCCATCTTCTGGTGAGTCAGCCGAATGTAATGACTCGCCGGAAACTGTCGAGCAGGCGTGGAATAATGTATCCCAAGACAGCATTCACCATCTGTTTGATCGAATGGATGCTAAAATCAGCGCTTGCATTGCCATCGTGGAGGCTACGCCACGTACTAAAATCGGTGTTTAACCATGGGTACACCTATTACCTCAGTACTACTTAAGCTAATGATTTGTAAATATAATCATTTCAAGCACTCCATACGCACTGTTTCAACAATAAATCTGGAGTGAATTGATAAACTCTAAGACTAACACTAATACTGCTTTCGGCAGTTTTTGAAGTCCTGCAACCCTTCGTGGTGCGTCTCAGATCACAACATGGTGCAACTACGTTATTGGCTTCGATTTCTAGAGATTTTAAACCAAAAAATACTCTATTTTGACGAAGTAAATAATTTATTACTCTCGAACTCACTTTTACAATATTATTTGCGAAGCCCTTGTCTCGTGGCCCAGTTTTGAAACTTAGCTTAACCTCGTTTGTAAAGTCCTCTGTAGATACATGTTCTGCCAAGTTTAGTTCATAGAGTTCATCCAGGAACTCATCATCGTCGTAAGTGGTTGGCACCTTGTATAGATACAAGAGGTGTTCTGACTTTTAAGGTCTCTAACTTCATATCTGAAATAATAAGAGATTTATCAAGGAATTTATCACAATCTTCTTGAGTTCCCACTATGACAACAGACTGAGTCTCTAGTATTAACCATCTCCTTTGGGTCAATGCTTGTCGACACTTTATTTAAGACATCGTTTGTGCCTTTGTTATTGGTTGATTAACTTAGGAGTGTTGCATTCTGTCCTGCCCTTGACTCTTCTATTTTAATCTTAAGGTCTGCCTTCCCTGCTAGAGTAACTACTACTGTAGCGTAGGTAAGTGGTAATTGCTTCTCTGTCTTTTTAAGCTTTCATTTTCCAAATTCAGCCGAATGTTCTTTTCCTGAAGTTTCTATTATTTTTTCCTCCTACACTGTAGATATTATTAATCTTTAACATTGTGATTTGGTTCTTTGAGTTTAATGCATTCTCTTTACAGAATGTCAATCTTTCCCTCTAGACGACTTGTCCTATTGTTATGTTCAAATGTTCAAATGTTTGTAAAGCTTATGGGACTTAACTACGGGGTCATCAGTCCCTAAACTTACAAACTACTTATGAACTACTTACGAACTAGGACGGCACAAATATCCAAGCCCGAGGGGGGATTCGAATCCCCGACCGTAGTGGCCGTGCAGACCGTGACTGAAGCGCCTCAGTCCCCTCGGCCACCGCGGCCGGCTATTGTTATGCTCCAGCCCCAATCTGTACTTCCAAAAATGCGCGTAGTCTGGCATTCTCATTATTTAATGCCTGAATTTTTCCTTTTAATTGTGACTGTAACAGAATGAAGATAATTAAATTGCGTTCCAGGTTTTGCATGTATGCCAAATATACTTTTTTCAGCTGTAAACTCTTGTGTAAGTTTCTTAACTATCTCGTCTATGGCGTTCAGTTAAAGCTCTGGCGTAGCAAGTTCAGTACTCACAAGCTGTTCCTTCTCCATTTCCTGAGCACCTTGCTGCAGTGAAGAGGGTGTACAGTTTTCCCGATGTATTGAGCGATTGTGGTTGTAGTGTTTCTACCACAGCGGTATCTGCCCCAAGATGGATCAGGAGACGCGCACGCCGCCGGCGAGGGCTGCGTTTGATTCTCCAATTCCCACACCTAGGTGCGAGAGCAGAGCAATACGCAGCCAGACATCGTGCAGAATCGTCCCACATACCTTGGTTAATGGGAGCTGCAGAAATCTATGTACACTCAAAGCCTAAAGGCGGCAAAACTAGTCCACAACCTGGTGTCTGTTGGTTGTAAAATTTCTTTCTTTTACTCACTTCAGTTAAAATCTCTCCTCCAGTAGTTCAGTTAACACAACGATATTAGTTTATATTGTGTGGTAAGTCAAATTCCTTCGTTTCAAGTTTCACTTTTGGTGCTAATAGGTTACGTCGCGATCTTTGTTGACTATTTTTGGCCGGCCGCGGTGGCCGAGGTGACTGAGGCGCTCCAGTCACGGTCAGCACGGTCACTACGGTCGGGGGTTCAAATCCCCCATCGGGCATGGATATTTGTGCCGTCTTTAGTATAAGGTAGTTGATAAGTAGTTTGTATGTTTAGGGACTGATGACCCCGTAGTTAAGTCCCATAAGCTTACCAAACATTTGAACTTTTTTTTTGACTATTTTTGTGCCACACTAGACGCGGACAAATTACGTCGCAACCAGCAGGCCGTGCAGGAAAGACCGCGCGGTCTGGGGCTTCACGTTACGAAGCGTGTGGTCGATCGCATCGGAGGGTCGAGTCCTCCCTTGGGCATGAGTGTGTGTGTTGTCTTTAGTATAAGTTAGTTTACGTTGCTGTAAATAGTTTGTAAGTCTAGGTACCGATGACCAGAGTAGTTTATTCTATTAGAATTACAAACATTGGAACATTTTCGAACGTAGCTCGAAAGATACACAACAACTGGCGCGAATGGAATCTGTGTTCAATATTTTTACCACAATTTCACCAGTAATACAACAACACCAAACTTCTGATACACTTCACCAGAGATACCTTTTCGTGGGTGTGTTATATGGTGTATGTGTGTAGGGATACATTGTAACAGAAAGCTACCACAACTTTAGTAACACATGAGACATTTATTATGGTTAAATGTTTACTCAACTTGGTTTTGTAGAAGTATAATGATGACTGAAAGGTCTGAAGCCCAGGCTTCTTAATTTAAATATCAAAGTTTCTGCCGTCGCAAGAATCTCTAAGTGTCAATACATGTACACGTCTTGATTCGATGCTTCTCGTTGCCTGATACTTTGTACTGAATCGTAGAACTCCATCTGCTGGATTGTAGCACTGCCAACTCGAGGCACACGTGATGAACCCGATGCAGTCCTGAAGAACAAGAGGCACGTTCCGTCCACAGGACGTATGCGCCGAGTATTTAATTATGCATCGGCCAGTCAGGATTCGCGCACGTGACTGAGTTCATACTGCGAGGCGTCTTGCGGGATTGTAGGAACTCGTGTTGCCAACTGTCACAGCTGGCGTAATAGTCTTTGGCTGTCTCACAATACGCGACACTACATACCTAACAAACGACTGCTAATTTCATTGACCACGAAAGACGCGAAACCTAAAATACGTGCAGAGTAGTTAACACATGGAGTGTTTTACAAGATTTGCACATGAGCTGTAATCAGGTACATTAGTTCAAAGCACTATTCAGTAAATCACAGTCAAAATCCTGCAGAACAACTACAGACGGAGCTGACAAGTGAGTAACTGCCAGCGCAGCCATGCCTGTCAACTACGAGTGAGGCGTTTTCCTGGGAATCATGTGGTGTGCGTGTGACGGGTCCATCTTGGAAGCATGACTCTCTCTCTCTGCCGCCGATTTCATTTTTCTCTTCTTGAGTCGTTATGGTACCTCTGTTTACGAGGATGTGGTTTTAAATCAGACGAGAGGATGAGTCAAGACGTTCAGGAACAAAGTCGGTTGTAGGGACAACCATGGCGTCAAGAATCGTACCACCTACAAGCCTGCCATCTTCATCCCACGGCCGACTTCGTCTCGTTCCGTCACTGCAGGCAGTGAAAGATGTGGAAGTTTCAGTGCAGGTGTCTGCAAGTCATGGAGTCTCAGTGCTGCTACACAGGTGAATGGAATGGACGTCGTAGCCGTAAGGGGAGAGACATCGATAAACAAAGCTGCGTATTTCTGCATTTCAGGCATTCACTTCACTCATGTCCTTCTTTACCACATCCAGAACAGGTGTTTGGATGCCCGCAATATGTAACTCTAATCCGGCAGTTGTCAGTCTAAAAGTATTACGGAGAATGTTTCTTTTCCCCAATTGAAAGGGAAAAAATATGGTGATTAGGGTTTAACGTCCTGTCGACAACGTGGTCTTTAGAGATGCACCACACGCTCGGATTAATTTTTTCGAGGGATGGGAAAGGAAATTAGCCTAGCCTTTTGAAAGGAACCATCCCAAAATTTGCCTCGAGTGATTTAGGGAAATCGTGGCTAACCTAAATCACGATGGTCGGAAGAGGGTTTAAACCACCGTCCTCCCTCTGCACTTGCAACACACCGTTCAAAACTAGGTACCTACTGCAATATGCCCATTTTCTATGCTATACTACCTGAACATTCGTCGTCCTAGTACTTATTTCTTTCTTTTGTAAGTTATTCCATCTCTCTTTTCCTTTTCTTTCTCTGTCTAATCTCCTCTTTCCTTCTCTCTTCGTCTCGCCTCTCCCTTTCTGTTCGTCTCCTACCCTTCTCTCTGATAGTCCCCACCTTTCCTTCTCTGCAGATCACCTCCTCGTCTCTCTGTCCAACTGCTCCTCCACCTCTCAGTCTATTGCCTCCTCTACCTGAGAAAAATTACGTACATAGTGTGTTCAAATGAAAAGGTATGAAACGACACTGTGGGTATAATTGAAGTCCTCATTCAAAAGTAATCACCAGAGGCCTGAGCACAACTATCCCACCGTTTAACGAGCCGAAGGATACCCCATTCCCAGAATTCCTGTCGCTGTGAAAAGAGCCAGTCCTCTACTGTGTCTTTCAGTTCGTCGTCCGAGTTGAAGCGCGTCCCTTCGACATTTTTTTTTTTTTTTTTCAGGATGTAGGGCGGATGCTCAAGCTGCTTCCTTTTGAATTTCGCCAGTACATTTTGTGTGACCCTGGAGAAGTGCGGACGCGCGTTATCATTGAGCAGAATCACTTCAAAATGTTTCAAATGTTTGTATAGCTTATGGGACTTAACTACGGGGTCATCAGTCTCTAAACTTACAAACTACTTATGTACTAACTAAGACTAAGGACGGCACCAATATCCATGCCCGAGGGGGGACTCGAACCCCTGACCGTAGTGGCCGTGCAGACCGTGACTGGAGCGCCTCAGTCCCCTCGGCCACCGCGGCCTGCGCAGAATCACTCCCTCCGTGAGCAGCCCAGGCCGTTTGCTCTCGATGGACTTGTGTAGGCTACGGACTGTCACAGTTCACGTCCCTGTAAATGGTTTTTCCGTGATCGAAGAATTCGATGAGTATCGGACCTCGGACGTCGAAAAAGACGGTGAGCATCACCATACCTGTTAAGAGCACAGTCTTGAATTTTTTTATGGGGAGATGACGACTTATGCTTCGCGTCCCTAGATGTTGCAATACGTTATTCCGAAGTGGCATATTCACATTTCAATCGGTTTGGTTGTTAAGACGCTTTGTACCTTTTAATTTGAACACCCCTTATAACTTTGGTAATTTTCTTGGTAATCAGTGAAGTGGTGCGTATAGTGAAGTGGTGCCACGCAGCGTATGAAATCTTAGATAGTTTTGAAGGTTAAGTGTGCAAAATTTCAAGATATGAAAAAGCTGTAGATTTTGTAGGTTTTCATAGATAAAGTACCCTTTGGCATGCACCATACAAAATTTTACAAGGGCAGTGATTTTCCTCTTGTTTTGATGATTAAGTCTACAAAATTTCATCACAATCGGGATGAACCGAATGGCAGTGCAATAAAATACGAAGAAACCTGATGCTGCAGTTTCACAATGAGTCTCACGGTTCATGTCGTCATATCTCCCGAACTTTGTGTCACACAGTGATTAAACTATGTCTATAGCCTTGGCGAAGTTTCGCCGTAGTTTTGTGAACGGTATGGCAGCGCATAAAATACGAACAGACAAACATTTTTATATAACAGATTTCCATGTACTGTTCCATAAGGTAGCAGTGCCGCTATCTTGTCTTCTGCAGGCAGTTCGAACAGAAGTTCGAAGATACGGACCGTGCGTAATCCCAGGATGGTATATTCAACAACTACAGGGCCAATGTGGTCGACCAAATGCCTGAATTTAATTCTTGCTAACATCAGGCTGTATAGTTGGTCAGTTTGACGTAAACAAACCTAATACTGGAGAAAACATGTTTTTCGATTATGACTACGTTGGGGATTTTCACTTCGTCACGTAGGAAACGTTATACTTCGAGTGCTTTCGGTCGCTAGTTTTCTTTTGATAAGGCAAACTTCTATGTGGACTTTACCATATAAGTTCGTAATTCTATCGTTGATCGTAACAAACACTAGTACGGCTGTGAAAATAATTCAAATGTTCGTAAACCTATTCGACCAAACTGCTATGGTCATCAGTCCCTAGACTTACAAACTACGTAACTATCCTGAGCAGCGGTGGAGTAGCCGAGCGGTCTAAAGCGTCTCGCTGCGGAGCGCGCGGTTGCTCGCCGTGGAGGTTCGAGTCCTCCCTGGGGCATGGGTGTGTGTGTGTTTGTCCTTAAGTTAGTTTACCTAGGTTTAAGTAGTTTGTAAGCTACGGACTGATGACCACGCAGTTTGGTCTGATAGATTTACAAATATTTGAACATTTTTTGTACTAACCTGAGGACAAAACACACACACACACACACACACACACACACACACACACACACACACACATCCCTATCCCAGAGAGGACTTTTTTCTCCCAAGAGAAAAAGGAACTACAAGAAAAAAAGAAACTGAAGTGTCACTGTCACTTTGATCCTAACAAAAAAACCTCAACCGCTTCAGGTGTTGTCGATTAACTAAAAGTACCCCTGGAAACTACCAATGCAAGGTAAAATAAACAAGTGAAAGTAAGGTAAATGAGTGCTAAAACCGATCAAAATAAAGAACATATCTTTATTTTTATTATTATAATTATTTGTTTTTATAATTTTTTTCTTGTTATTTATAGATCTGTATGTGCATTGCATGATTCGAAGGCTCTCCATTTTCCGCGACTAATAAGGTTAGTCACGGCTTCTCGTAGAATGTGTATGCCGTTGAATAGTTCAAGTATGGACAGTAGTTCGCACAGTTAAATTTCTCCTCTCTTGACTGAACACATCTAGCTGTGTGGAACATGTTCTCAAGGAAGTTTCAGAAGTAATGTCTGTATTTAGGGTGACGTACAACTACATAATGGCTCCCCTCTCCCAATGTGGCTACCGACCATCCTCCTCTGCCGATGACCAACTCCTGTGCCTTACCGACCTCCTTTCTGTCCAGATAAACTCCTGTCGCGCCGCCATCCTCGTTTCCCTCAACATCGAAAAAGCCTACGACTGTGTATGGTATTCCCGTCTCCTTTCCAAACTCCAGCTCTATGCCCTTCCCATTAATTATGTCCGCTTCATCGCTTCCTTTTTTGCCCATCGCCCATCCTATGTCTCTGTTAACAACCCTAACTTCCATTGGTTTTTCCCTTCCGCCGGTGTGCCCCAGGGCTCCGTACTCTCCCCCCTCCTCTACCCTATCTATTTGGCTGATATGCCACAACTCCAGCCTCCTGTCCATCTCCTCCAATACACTGATGACACCGCCTTCCTTGGCATCGCCCCATCCTTCACCCGCTCCCAACACCTCCTTCAATCCCATCTCTCCGAATACTCCTCCTGGTGTAACCAGTGGCTCCTCACGGTTAACCTCACTAGATCCCAGTCAATCATTATAGGTCACACCACCCCTTCCTTCCGCCACTGAGACCTATGCCTTACGCTCCATGACCGCCCCATCCCACAAACCAGAACCCTCAGATACCTAGGCCTTATCCTTGACCGCTCCCTGCCCTGGAAACCTTCAAACAGTCCATGATAAAGCCCTCACCTGCCTCAACCTCCTCAACCTCCTTTCTGGCTGGACATGAGGCCTCAATCCTTCCACTATGCTTTTCACCTACCGTTCCATCATGCATCCTATACTACGCTGCTTCCACCCTGCTTGGTTTTCCGCTCCCCCTGCCCACTACCACTCCCTCCAGGTCCTTGAACGCCACGCCCTCCACCTCGCCTATCATATCCGTCTCCCCTCCCCCAACTGGATTCTTTATGATCTTATTCCTTTTCCACACCTGCTCAAGTTCCTCGAGCACCTCCGCCTCTGTTATGTAACCCACAAGCTTCAATCGCAGCACCCTATTGTATCCCATCTTTTGCTGCACCCCGGGCCCCTGCCACGCTGATACCTTGTTATCCCTCCCTCCCTTCACCTCCACATCCTCTCCGAGGGTAACTTCTGTCACCTCCCTCTCCCGAATGACGTCTTCTGTTCCAACATCTACCCATCCTACCAACCTTAATCCTTCCCCGTATTTGCATGCCCCATCTCCCTCCCCCTCCCATCCTCCCCCCCCCCACCGCTTGGCTTTCTGCTCCGGTCCCTTTCCTGGGAGTCCTTGCATCACACCCCCCTCCCGCCCTCTCACCTCCTGTCCCTCTCCCTCCACACATCCCTTCCCATCCTTAACCCTTGTGGGGAACCTGTGAGGACAGTTTTAATCAGTGCTTTGTCAGTATTCAAGCGGTAGTGCCAGTGTTTTGTGTTCCATGTTCCAGTTTTAAGAAGTGACCAACCGCCGAACAGGCTGAATATTCATGATGTCATGTGATTTTAAGTATGTGCTCTCGTTATCGTCGTCTGTCCTCAAATGAATGTGTTTTAATCTCCATGAGTTTTCTTATCTCCGCATGTATATGTATATTTGAACCACCTTGGCCATTTTAAATTCTGAATACGTGTTTTACTGCTCTCTGTGTCATTGCTGTTTCGCCCATTTTATTTCCTTTAATTTTTGTAAATTCAGCATTTTTTATGTTCTTGTGTATATTTTTTAAATCTTCATGTGAAGTCTTATGTACAATTGGCTGAAGACCAACACTAAAGCTGCTGCCAGCCTTCCACCACAGGTGGCTTTAAAATACCAATACAAAAAAAATACATAATGGCGATCTGTAAGATAGGTCCAAAAGTTAAGTTTCGATTTTGCAGTATGTCCAAGAAGATAGTGTATGGCATGTCCGCGGATCCAATTTAACAGCATTGGTTTTAGACTTCGGAAAATACACTCGATCTGGGCATAACAACGAATGAGGAGTAATACTCTCCAGTATTTTACTCGTGAGGAAAGCTAAGATATGGCAAATCAGATGCCAAACGTCAGAAGCAGAACTACAAACAAAACGATGTTTTTCAGTGTCCATCACCCCACATCTGGGACAGAGAGGGGATTCGGCGAGGTGGGTGCGATGAAGTCGAGATCGGCAAATATCCTTGCGATTGACAGTAAGGTACCTAGACCGATTGTACATCAGAATCATGAAAAGAAGCAGACACAGTGTGCCAGATGGAACGCCAATCAAAGTGGGAAATTTTTTGTTCTATCGGGTTTGATGGTAGACGTCTTTTTAGAACATCATAGACAGATTTAGTTTTCCATAAATACGAGACGGTCAAGTTGAGTTGGAGATAACTAAGCTCGAGAATAAAATATATGATATGATGGAAAGGGGCTGGAATAACCGACAGCATGACTGGAGGCTGGCATATAAGTCGACAATAGGAGACCAATAAGGCTCGTCGGGCAATGTGTCCATATCGTCGTCTAGGAGCTAACCAAAAGGGCACGAGCTCTATCAGGTACGTGATGCAGACCTAACCCAGCATGGTCGCGAGGAAGGATAAACTATTCATAATTAACTTTGAACAACAAGCCATTGCTGACGAATGAGGCCATCGCTGCCAACATAGGATGGGCCATGGTAAGGCGAAGACCTGTGCAACATGGGGAACGCTGAATGCGATATAGACATTGACATATCTAATTTGATGAAAAATATCCAGGGATTAGGCGATGATCAATAAGACCGGCCTTGATCTGCTGAAGTAGGTATCGGTAGTTGAAAGCTGCCAAACGCCGGAGATCAGCCGAAATGTCAGTGGCTAAACAACGGATGGTATCTTTTAGTAGTGAGGGGCGCAAAGCTCCCAGCAGAGAAACCTGCACCGATAAACATAGCGTGTGACTTGCGGACATTGAGAAAACTACCCGAAACCTCACCATGAGTCACGAACCACCTCAAGGCTTCCCGGACTTCTTCAACATTACGTATATAGATTACTAAATCGTCAGCATAGGCTGTGCAAAGGAATCGGTAGCCAACAATGGACAAACCCACCAAACGTTGCTGAAGGCAGCAGAGGAAAGGTTCCAAGGCGAAGAAATACATGATCAACGAAAGGGGAAAACCCTGTCGTATAGAGCGACCAATTACGATCGGTGGGGTTAGACTACAATTTGTAAAGGAATTTATATGAAGCAACCCTCAGCAATCGGATTACCACCGTAATGATCACTTCTGGGAGATCCATATGATGTAGGACAGTCGTACATCTAGATATATACTCCGCAATCCACCTAAGGATTTGGGCGGAGGCCTCGCAATACATCATATCTGTCTCTCTCACACAGATGACTGTTATATTTTCTTATGCATCATCAACAACTGCGTGCTTTCCATGTAACATGACACCATGGACAAAATTAAGCTATCTTCGTTTCGCAACAAGTAGCAGTAACAATAATTTAGTATTTTGTCAATCACAGCACAGTTTTACAACTGGTTTTTAAAGAAGCAGCAACCGGTTGTAGTTGAAATGGTTTTTTACCGGTTTCTGGGACTTAGTGCCCTTCTTTAGAGGATTTTGGTGACGCTACATGTTCAGTCCGGTCCGGACTGAATACACTGGATATTTCCGTAAGAACGTGTAAAAATTAAAAAGGGGGGGGGGGGTATTGAGAATACCCCACTGAACAATTTCTGGTAAGGAACGTGGGAGCGGGGAAGGCGAATTAATGAAATATGGAAGTAAACTTGTCTACCGCTGTGTCTCGCATCACTGCTTTCCAGCTTATTTACAACTAACACGCGTAAATGTTTACACATACTGCGCTGTTTATTTACATATACATGTTTTATTTCCTGCAAGAAAACGAGGAGAATGAGTCTGATTACAAAGAAGTCTGAATGGCCGCTTGTACTTGAGGTTCTTTCAAAGAATTCTATTATTGGAGAACCTTGGCTGTTCGTGAGCGGGTATGGGTACATGACTGTGCACCATCTATCTTCAGTATGGATGTCTGCAACCATCTCAATGCCGTATTTCCTGGTCGCAGGATTGGAAGGAGAGGTACTGTTGTTCTACGGCCTGCAAGGTCACCTCAACTGAACCCCTTTGACTACTTACTACGTAAATATCTAAAGTCATTAGCGTATGAGACCCTAGAAGATGGAATTAGTTTACAGAATTGTAGCTGCTTGTGATGTCATTTATACACGCCAGGGATATTTGTCACGGTGCGGGTCTTGTTCACCGACGTCATGCTTGCATTGAGGTTGGTGGCCGTCACTTTCGGCTCATTATGGACAGTGCAAATGGTGCGGCCAATGGGTTAATGATGTCATTTGAAGTTAACTGTAACTAATGTAATTTAAAAACGTACACAGTAATAGACTGTACTCCTATTTTCTCCTTAAGCTGTAACACGAATAAACCTGTCTGCATAATTGACTAACGATCGACCAAATGTAGGTCTAGTCGATTCGAATGGAAGAATGTTTTGTAACCAATAGACCCTGCCGCTGCATCAATTTTCTGGGTTGTATCTCTGATGTAGCCTAACTATTCCGTGCAGTGAAACTGTTGGAGGTGTGTCGGATTTGGAGGCGAGTCCTTTCAATCAATTTATTAAGGACAACAGCCAAGATCGCTTTAAATATTTCTTGCAAATAAATCTAAATTCGGCTGTTGTCCTTAATACAAAGAAAATATTAAATGTATTAACTGTCATGGACATATCAGAGAATTGTAGTCTGTTCGTAAGCAACGGATTTCATAGTGTCTGTTCCTTCCAGTCCACATACATGACAAGACAAGCAAAACGCTTCACTGGATGATCACTAAATACAGTCTTCCGCACGATACACTACGGTCGGGGGTTCGAATCCCCCCCTCGGGCATGGATATTTGTGCCGTCCTTAGTATTAGTTAGTTAATAAGTAGTTTGTAAGTTGAAGGACTGATGACCCCGCAGTTAAGTCCCATAAGCTATACAAACATTTGAACTTCCGCACGATAAAGTTACATACTAGCCACTTCGTAACACTTCAGCAGAAGGCAACTGCAAATGACATCATCGGGGACCCTCCTTGGAACATCCTTCAGCGACGTCTGTTATACCCAACGTGCAATAATGTATGAAGTGTTCTTGTAAGTCTATCACATATAGTAACCATAAAGTAAGTTTTCCTAATTGAAAAAATATAAAAACCGAACACAACATGAAAAACTTTACTGGCGATAGTTACAGCAACGTTTGAGCTATTATTGGACATAGTCACAAAAAGAATTGAGACACTTGTGATACCGTGGGATCAACTTTTGTATTTCTATGTCGCAGAAGTCAGCCGCCTGGGACTGGAACTAGGGTGTGGCAGTCCCTTCAGCTCTTCTTCGTTGTCAAAATGCTGACCGAAGGACGTACCATTCATAAAAAAATGTTCAAATGTTTGTAGAGCTTACGGGACTTAACTACGGGGTCATCTGTCCATGATTTTACAAACTACTTACAAACTAGCTAATACTAAGGACGGCACAAATATCCATGCCCGAGGGGGGATTCGAACCCCCGACCGTAGTGGCAGTGCTGAACGTGACTGGCGCGCCGCAGACAGCTCGGCCACCGAGGCCGGCCCATTCATAACAAGAGGCATGTTATGCTTACTGCAGGTGTCATACTGCTCTATGACAATGATCGTCCCCATATGGCTCGGCATACAGCAACTGTTTTGCAGAAGTTCGGGTGGTAGCTATTTGATCATCCAGCATACTGTCCTTATCTTGCTCCCTGCGATTTCGACATTTTCTTGCACCTCACGAAATTCATGTCCTCCGGCCAGTGTTTTGACAACGACGAAGAGCTGAAGACGACTTTCCCATTCTGATTACTTTCACAGGCGGCGGACGTACGACACAGATATACAAATGTTTATACAAAAGTGTCTCACTTCTTTTCGTGACTAGGACAAAAAATAACTCAAACATTGCTATACCTGTTTCCAATAAAGCTTGTCATGTAACAATGTTTTCTTTGAATAAAACCTCGGACCACCAGCCGCATCAGATGGTTCAATTCCACGATCTTTCGGCCAAGCTTGGCTATTGTCAAATAGTAAATAATTGCTGCATCGTCGTTGCCTTGAGGTTACTGCTGGTTGTGACCACATCAAAACTGACCATGATGTCAACTTCCCGCAGCTGCTTGATTCGGTTGATGAAATCTTGTGTATTCCTTATCTGGTGCCTACAGCGACCCACATGCGGCGTGAGGAGACAGGCCAGATGTTTCGCTAGTCCCTACGTTGGTAACGTAATGGTGCAGGCAATGGGGAGAAGAGGCACTCCTGTCTTGTTAATTTTAGGCAGTCCTTAAAACGTAGGTGGTCTCGGTGCCTGAGGAAGAAGAATCTTAATGCCGGCCTCTTTCAATGATGACTGATCCAGAATATCTGACGTCTTCCTCATTATCCTTGTGTTCGGGTCATGTGGAGTTTCCGGTAAATGTCCTCTGTGAGAATTGCCGGCCGCGGTGGCCGAGGGGACTGAGGCGCTTCAGTCACGGTCTGCACGGCCACTACGGTCGGGGGTTCGAATCCCCCCTCGGGCATGGATATTTGTGCCGTCCTAGTTCGTAAGTAGTTCATAAGTAGTTTGTAAGTTTAGGGACTGATGACCCCGTAGTTAAGTCCCATAAGCTTAACAAACATTTGAACATATGATCTCTGTGAGAATTAGTTTAATTTAAGCGACGTAATCAGCCTGATTCAGAATAAAGGTTGCATTGTTTTTATCAACTATTACGGATCGCTTTTTCAATCCCACTTGTTATATCACAGACGGGGATATTCCTAAGGGCTTGTGCGAAGTTAAAGCACTTCTTGAGTGTCGAAATGGCCCTGCGTTGATCGCTCTCTCTGGCATATTGATGACAGTTCGTTCACCAGATTTCGTCACAACGCATGTGGGTCGCTGTGGGGACCACATAAGGAATACTGAAGTTTTCATCAGCCAAATCAAGCAGTAATGATTGGAAATAATTTTAAGTCAGTTCATGACAGTCTATTGGTTTCTTTAATTAAACAGTAATATTTAACATGGTTTTGACATCTGATAATGGGCTCTTCAACAGTATAAGTTTAAAAACACGGTTGAACGAAATGTCACTTAGAGCGACAGCGCTCTTGTCATGTCAAATTACTCCAAAGGATGGTGAAGACTAAAACACAGTAGGTAATGTGGTTCACATTGTCTCTCAGACTGGCAGTGACCCAGTTTTAATTATTTATTTTTTGACAATCCCTTGGAGTAATTTTATATGACGAGAGCGCTGTCGCTCTAAGTGACTTTACCTTTATACGTAATTTCAAAATGATGCTGATGAAGAGACCACTCTTAGCAGGTGTCGGAACTATGTTGAATATTACCTTTTAATTAATGCAATCAGTAGACAATGATCCATCAACGTAAAATTATATACAGATGCTGCCTGAAAGGTCATGTTTAAAACTGTAAGATTTGAGATCAGATAAAAGTGCACTGTAATCGTTATTCTGTAATTATCAGGTTTCATGTTGTCCCTCTCGTACAAAAATCTTACAAAAACACACAATATTGTTCCATAATGTTTTACCGTGAGCTGTATATCTGTGAAATAAGGCAGCAACTATTGTCACTGGGTTCATATCCAGGCTAAATGGAATTTAAATCTCCGTGCTAGCATGTAGATGTAGCCGGCGGTAGTTCCTGTAAATAACTTCAGGCGACTATTTCGTCAAGATGAATGCTAGTTTCCTTATCGTTATTTGTCTGAAAAGGGGATCCGTATATAATCACCTCGATCTCAACAGGATGTTAAACTGTAACCTTTTTTCAGTGGTGTATTTAGATGTTGTGTACATTGGCTCCTTATTTCTCTCCAAGAAGCACTAATGTCGTGACTTTCTCCAGCTGATAACAACCTGGAAGCCACAGGCTATCCATGTGCAGAAAGTTTTCTCTTGGCCGGAGCAGAGTCATTTCCCAAGTAAATCCTTCATAGGTGGTTTTCTCCTTGTGGCTTGACCTCTTTACATCGTAGAATTGTTAATTCTACATATTACTTTTTTCGCAGTCTGCATTATAGCTAACTAAAAGTAGTTATTCAGCTAAAACTGTGCATGAAGGGAATTAGAGTCGAAGTAATGCCAGAAATATATCGATTGTTATAGTACGCCTGTTGTTATGTCGCAATGAGTATGGAGATTTCCCGAGCGGGGAAGCTCAAGTAGTAAAACACGAGACTCAAACTCGTCACCGTCATTAATGACCACTTTGTCGACCAGACGTTAAACCCTAACCTTCCTTTGTCTTCATGCTCGGGAGGACGATAGTTCAGATATACATCCATTCAAGAGCATTTTTACCTCAGAACATAACTAACCCCATCAAAATTATATATTACTAGCTGGTACCCGGCGCGTTGCTGCCGTAGGAGAAATAATTAGTCCATTTTCTCCTTTCCTTTCTCTCTGTTTACCTACGAAGGCTTACAAAAGGTAGCCCATGTATTAATTCTGGGTATAAGCTATCTTCATTCCACATTTCATTCAGTTCCGTCCAGCCGTTTCAGCGTGAAGAATAACAAACGTAAGGTACCCTCCTTCATGCACTTCATGGTGGCTTCATAAAGGTAGCTCAGGCTTTAATTCAGGGTATACGCTATCTGCATTCCAAATTTCATTCAAATCTGGCCAGCTGTTTCAACGTGAAAAGAAACAAATGTATTAACGCATTGTAAGGTACTCTCTGCCACGCACTACGCGGTGGCTTACAAAAGGTAGCCCATGTATTAATCAGGGTATAAGCTACCTCAGTTCCAAAATTCATTCATATCCGCCCAGCCATTTTAGCGTGAATGCATAAGAAACGAATCAATTAATTGTAAAACACCCTCCGCCATGCAGCATACGAGGTTAATTTTAGTATGCCTGGAACCTTCGCGCGAGTGCAAGCAAAGAGTTGACAAAGTTTTATCGCAATCGTATGTACGGTATGGTCGTGCATAAAGTACGAACAAAATAACAAACAAACACTAATTTTTATATATTAAATATAGGCTACTGTAAAATTGCATGATCCATATCGCACCCTAATCTACTTGACCGATTTCAATCAGATGTGGTACAAATATTCTTTATCGTCGGGGAATAATCGCTATGGGATAAAAACCTCCAACGACACATATTTTAGGAGATGTGCCGTCATAAAGAATGAGGGTCACATAAGACTGCCCCACCATGCGACGCGTGAAAACGAGAACTTATTCTTATACTATTTTAGAATGAAAGCTCTTAGCGATTTGCAAGAAACTTTACACATAATTTCAAACTCTCACGAAACCTTTTGTCGCTGAGAACCCAAAAAAAGAAGGAAATAAAATTATGGCTTGCTACTTTTCTGCTGTCCATGACGTTACTATTTACTATCTCTACATTATTAATTGTATTCGCGAGACATTTCACAGACGGTTTACACACGAACCACTGAATGTATCTCCTAAAACAAAACAAAAAACAAACAAAAAAGTTCAAATGTTTATGTAGCTTATGGGACTTAACTACGGGGTCATCAGTCCCTAAACTTACAAACAACTTATGAACTAGCTAACACTAAGGACGGCACAAATATCCATGCCCGAGGGGGGATTTGAACCCCCGACCGTAGTTGCCGTGCAGAACGTCTCAACTCTGCTCAGGAGTGTAGATAACTGTTGGGGATAGGGGTCCAACTTTCCAATCAAATATCTTTGAATGTTTTTCTATCTGTACGTCTACATCTACATAAATACTCACATTGAAATACATGGCAGAGGGTTCATCGGACCGCTTTTATGATGCTTTCTATCATTCTATTCTCTAAGAACTCGCGGGAAAAAGGAACTTCTAAATCTTTCCGTCTTCGATCTGGTTTCTCTTATTTTATTGCAATGATCATGTATCCCTATGTAGATGGGTGCTAACAAAATATGTTCGCATCCGGAAGAGAAAGTTCTCGCCGCAACGACTAACGCCTTTCTTTTAATGATTTCCATGCCAACTTGTGCATCATTTCCGTGACATTCTCTGCCCTATATCGCGATAACACTAAACGAGCTGCCCTTCTCTGAATTTTCTCTAAATCGTCCGTCAGTCCCATTTGGTGGGGATCCCACAATACGCAGCAATACTACGAAATTGGGCGCAGAAGTGTAGAACACGCTGTTTCATTAGTAGAACTGTTATACATTCTAAGTCAGGGCTTCTCAATCTGTTTATAGCTGGCGGACCTCTTTTTCAGACGAAAGTCCACCGCGGACCCCTTGTCACTCAAGCGCATAGGAACTGTTGAAATTCAATGTGAAGCCCATAAGAATTGAAAGATTATCAATATAAGTACCATTGTCCACTAAATCCACGAAGTATCATGAGTAAATTGTTTACAGATAAATTGAAACAACTTGAAATCAATGATATTCCCATTTGTCTGAATTCTCAGTATATTCAAATACTTTGCTGTTGGATTTACACCCATTGTTCAACTCAGTAGTGCCTGAAAAAATTTACTGCTTTAGATAGGCTTTGTACGACATTGTGTGTGGTCGAAGCCTTTGAAGGCAACAAATCTTCATTTCGATTAATTCTACATAATCTAGTTTTTGAACACAAAAGTGTTTCAGGCAGTAAAATGTTGTTCGAGCGAGAAAAGAGCCGCATGGTGATTCAGGTAGTTGCTTGAAGTGAAATACATTAATTGCGGGGAGATCGTCTGGGCCGATAAAACATTGGCTGGTGCAGATCGTACTTTTACAAAAGACTGAACTGCCAACAAAGGAGAATGTACTGTATAGCGTTGCCCTCTAGCAAAGGTGGTAAAATAAATCTTTTTCATTGAGGTACATGCAGTGGCTTTATCTCCGGCCGGAAACAGGTATTCAGATCTAAGAAAACATCGTCATTGTTCCATACCATTCAGTTTTAAAGGATAAAGCTCCAACCCTATCGTCTCGAAAGAAGACATTACTCACTGGTTAAGACAAAACAAACTTATTACCGACGATAAACTGAAAAAAGTGGAACTCTTATCACGTCGTAGCAACTCACGTCATAGCCACAATTCCCAAAGTAAGTTATCGGCAAAGTAGCTTATAAATGTACACGCAGAGTGATAACACTACTACTATATTAGTGTCACTTAATTCAATTGAACTGATTCGAGCGCAAGTGACGGAATATATTTATCGTGAAAATAAAACGTTTACTTTGGGTGAAGCTGAAAAACTAACTATTCAGGGACTCGAAAATGTTACCGCAATGGAATGGATGACTGTTGTGATGCAGACAAAGCGAATAATTAACAAAGCGTGCAATAATGGTCTTCTCGAAGACGAGGTTACGGAACTTGTATTACCTTTACCTGCTCGGCCACTTCTGAAAGTGCCAGTGATTCTGAAATGAGTGGTACCGTCCCTCTATCGGTTGATGCAACTGCCTTCAGTTGGCGATAGGTGGAGGTATGTACTTGGAAAACTTTCAATACTTTTGAACCGTATTTCGTATTTATGCAATGTATGTGTCGCTTATCACCTGTAACGCGTCAACTCATGAAGAAAGTGCGACGTTAATTTCATTGAACCAATGAAAGCAATAAATTACAGTATGCTTTAAACATTGACTTCTGTTTCAAATTTGATAGCGAAGCTCAGTTTTAAATATTCTCCATCCCGATGTTGGCAGAGCTCTGAGTACCTCTGAGCATAGCTCTTAGATTCTGATTTCAAGTAATCTTTAAATATAAACAATTTTAATTGAACTATGGCGCAGTAGTCGTAATTACTACTTTATGATGGTGAATAGATCTATTACATATGGTACTGCATTCTTTATTCATTTGGATACATAGAAGTCGTTGGCATTTTATTCAGTGACTGCTAAATACACATCATTATGAGAAAAATAGAAACAAATATTTCACGTTAATTACCTGAATGTATCGTAGTAGGACGGATATAATTATTTTACATGTTTCAATAACATTGTCGCTAATTTGTTTGCTTATATTGCGGCACCAGTAATGGCAGTTAAAACTCTCATCGAGCTTTCTTCTTCACCATTTATTCATGTATACGGGAACGTGTAGATAACATAGTTATGACAAATAAATACTATAGATACACACGAAAAACATGAGTCCTGTGTGTGTCCTTAAAAGTAACAAAACACTTCATCTTACAGGCTGACTAATACAATGGCGCTGTTGGAAAGTAATGATCCAACAATGACTTCAAGTTTCGGAGATGTTTGAGTATTTGATGAAACAAATTGTTCCCAAAAATCTATACCTTTTCTTTAAAAAAATCATTGAGAAGAGGAAAACACACTACCGTCCCCTTCTCGAAAGTCTCAACACAAAAACTGATTTTCCTCTTGAACGCTCGAACTTTGTCATTGACAGTGATTGCTGTTATACTTTCCCCTTGCAGTGAAATTTTCATTTTGGAGAAAATATCTTCCATATAAGCAAGTATACACTGCCAATTTTTGTCATTAATAAGGTCTGCTGATTAGGTATTGCAGTTAAAAAGGAAAGCTAGGACTTCTGAACGTAATTCATATAATCGAGAGAGTGCACTCCCACGTGTGAGGCACCTCACTTGTGTATGAAGGAGTATGGAACGATGAAGACTTCCCATATCTTCGCACAGTATTGAGAAAAGACTTCAACAGCCGCGATTTTATGGAATTTGGACGGATTTGTCTACAACCTTTCTGAAAGATGCAGTATTTGTTTCGTAGCAAAATCAAGTCTGTGGAGAGCGCCATGACTCTTGCTGCAGATATTAGAGTTTTATTTTCATGATCGCCCCAAATGTTGGACCAGTTATAGCTTTGCACCGACTGCGCAAACATCGTTGTAACTAAATTTCGCCGGCCGCGGTGGACGAGGGGTCTGAGGCGCTCCAGTCACGGTCTGCACGGCCACTACAGTCGGGGGTTCGAATCCCCCCTAGGGCATGGATATTTGTGCCGTCCTTAGTGATAAGTAGTTCATAAGTAGTTTGTAACCTTAGGGACTGATGACTAGTGATGGGAACAATCGAATGAAAACAATCGATTCATTCGGTTGTTGGGAAAAAATCGATCATTCGATTGTAGTTTCTCGTATCGGTTGAATTATTCATTCATACTTCTGAGTGAAACCAGTCGGTGGGACCAACCGAATGAAACAACCGATTCAGTCGGTTGGACTATTCACTCGTTCTTTTGAGTGAAACCAGTCGGTGGGATCAACCGAATGAAAAAATCGACGCAGTCGGTTGGCCTACTCATTCCTTCTTTTGAGTGAAATCAGTCGGTCGGAGCAACCGAATAAAATCGACACAGTCGGTTGGACCGCTCATTCCTTTCCTTTTGAGTTAAATCAGTCGATGGGACCAACCGAATGAAAAAATTTACACGGTGCGTTGGCCTCTTCATTCGTTCTTTTGAGTGAAACCAGTCAGTGGGAGCAACGGAATGAAATAGTCAGTCGGTCGCAGATTTACTATATTGGATTAATATTCGTTTATTTTTTTCGAATGAAAGTAGTGTGTGGGAACAACTGAATGAAAACATGCCACACTTTTGCAGTTTTGTACATTCACTGAATTACTCATACTTTCTTTTCAAGTGAAAACAGGCAGTACGTTTTGTCATATCGCTGGAGCAGGCCTGCGATCACTTTAATCGCCCACCCCAGACTTCAAAAACGCCGATCATCTGGGCCCGATCTGATTACTTTCGCAGACACCCACAATCTGTAGAAGGTAAGTGGCCAATGACCACGAAGAATCGCGGGGAGCGGGGACACGAGAGGGGGTGCTTGCTGCCTCGCTTTCGTTTTCGCGCTAGTCTAGCAGGCGCGCGCCAAACTCCACACAACAGTGTCTGGCGGGCGGTGCGTGCCATCACGCATTGTTGTCGATTTCTTACTGTCTCAATAAAGAAGCGTGGAAACTACAGGGTGTTTCAAAAGGATCTCTACAAGTTTACTCTCGCATACTGTATCTCCGAAGTGGGAACAGGTAGAAACGTGCGGTTTGCGGCTTCTTGTTCATACAAATCTAAGATTCTAGCAGGACAGAGTTAAGTATGTTAACTTTGAGCATATTTGCTAGATCCAAATTCGAAGATGACGTAAACATTAGGTATGGTAAAAAGAAGCCTTCATTAAAGTATTCTGTATAAAAATATTTCTTATAAACATATTTTTGTTAATTCCATCTCATTTGAAGGAGTACGAGAAGACATAGAACATTAATCAGTGCTGTAAATTTTTTTCAGCGTGCCTGTATTTGTCAACAGTATATGAAAACATTCAAGTTTCATAATTATTCACTCTTGTTACGCCGCGGTGGAGTAGCCGAGCGGTCTAAGGCAACTCACTGCGGAGCGCGCGGTTGCTCGCCGTCGGAGGTTCGAGTCCTCCCTGGAGCATTGATGTGTGTGTGTGTGTGTGTGTGTGTGTGTGTGTGTTGTCCTTAGGTTAGTTTACCTTAGTTTAAGTAGTTCGTAAGCTACGGACTGATGACCACGCAGTTTGGTCCGATAGATTTACAAACATTTGAACTATTGTCACAGATATTTCTGTGGTTATCGATGAAACGATGTGGAGGTTTATACCATCCCTCCGTCATCTACCATACAAAATCTTAGATGAACAGTGAACTGCCACTTGTTTTGAAAGTCAAGTGTGCAAAATTTCATCAAGATCGCAGCCAAATTGTGGTTTTTGTCGAAGTCAGTATGTAAAGTACCCTCGCCATGCACCGAATGAAATTTGATGTAGACAGTGACTTTCCCCTTGCTTTGAAGGTCAAGTGTGCAAAATTTCATCAAGATTGGAACAAAACTGTAGATTTTCATGCAATAGAAACACACACACACACGGACACAGTGCTATATTTATAAGATTTGTCTCTAAGAAAGTTTCATGCTGAATCACGGTTCATTTATACCCGAAAAGACTGAAGGAGTATGCAAATAAAGTCACACAAAGTCGGTGAATATAACTGCAGAAACCGCAGAGCCTTTTTCCAGTCGGTTGTATTGCATCAAGTGAAACCACTCAATGCCGAGAACATTCATGTAAAGGACAGAGACTTGTTTCATTCGGTGGTCGCGCATCGACTGAAACCACTCAAACCCACTGAATGAGTGAAAACATTCATATAACGGCTGCAACCGACAGAGACTGGTTTCATTCGATTGTTTCGCAAAGACTGAAACCACTCAAATCCCGCCAGTGAGTGAAAACATTCATACGACCACAGAGACTATTTTCATTCGGTTGTTTCATTTGTCTGAAAAAACCGACTGAACGAAAAAACAACCGATTGACCAATCAGTTGTTAAAAACAGTCGGTTGTCCCATCACTACTGATGACCCCGTAGTTAAGTCCCATAAACTATACAAACATTTGAACATTTTTGAAATAAATTTCGTTGGCCTTTAAAAAATTGTCCAATAAACGGAATATTTCAGCACCTGTTGTTTTGGCAGGTAGTAAGTTCTTATGTGAAACATCCTGAGTATTCATAATGGACGAAAGCCAATAAAATCGGTAATCCTGCAACGTCAGTATATTCATCTATTTGGAGAGAAAATTTGTTGGATGCGATAAACTAGAGATTCTTTCACGTCATTTGACATGTCAACAATATGTCTTTTGACAGTATTGTTTGATATCGGCAAAGAAGATTAGTGCGTTTTTATCTAACATACTGCAAACAATATCGTTAACATACATTTATATGACAGCTTCTGCATGGTATGAGTTTTGCCTGTCTTTTCCACTTGATACATTACCAAGAAGGATGCTTTTAAAGAGTATTCATTAATTATTTTTATATGTGTTTTCATGCAGTTTTGACAAGTAGCTAATTCAGTGACCTTCCTCTTGAAAAAAAAATATGTTTTTAGTATGGAAGTTTGTATGAGTACCCTCAAAATGATAGAGTAACTGGAATCATCGAACTGTTCGGAAGGACTCGCGCGCAAATTACCCACTGAGCTTTAGCCTCTGTCTCGGTAAAGCCCATTTCTAAATATCTTTCGTTGTATTTACGGTTTTTAGTTTTTCCACTTGCACAGCGTACTTGGACTAATGGAGCACTTTCAGAGTCTTCACATAATAAATCCGTCTGTGGCGCTTCATAAGACTGTCCTTCATTTGGGTGTCCTCTCTCCTCACTAATTTCCAACGGGAGCTTCCCTTGATCCGAAGGCGATGGAGAAACTGCTCGTTTCTTCAGTGATCCCGACTTGAGACAGCGATCTATTCTGAGATTTAACATTGAATGTCTCGGGCAGCAAACGTCGCAGCAAGCGCTCTCGTTGGTCGACTAAGCACCTACCATTTCAAAAGATGATGCGCACGAGGCTACTGCGCACTGGGCGCCGTGAGCAGGCGTGCACGCGAACCCCGGATTGTTGCAGAACGGAGGCCGAGCCCAGCGGGAACAAATAAACTACCAACAGGTGCTCACTTGGAAAGCGCACTCACTGCTTGGTGTCGACATATTTTTAAGTAATAATAATAATAAAAGTGGTGAATTTGATTTTCTCTTTCTTTTAATTAACAATGTCACTCATTTCTTTACGAGTTTTGGTGAGAGGTGACCGGGTACCCCTTTGAAAGAATTGTTGGACCCCTAAGGGGTCCGCGGACCGTACTTTGGTAAACCCTGTTCTGTGTTCTGCCAATGAAACGAAGCCTATGGTTCGCCTTCCCTTCAATACTTTCTATTTGTTCTTTCCAATTTAAATTGTTTGTTGTTGTTATTCCTGGGTATTCAGTTGATTTGCCTAATTTATGGTGCAAATGAAGTTAAGCGTATTTCCTTTAGGGCTCATATGGATGTCTTCACACTTTTCATGTGTAACGTCTGCCTGAGTTATCCCGTCTACTTTAAGATCCTCGTTAATTGCAGCGATCCATTTAATTGGCTCAGTTTTCACCATACTTTTGTTTTCGTAGAATTATACAATTTATTTTCTCTACCTAGAGGGTGCAATTCTTTTAATGTGCGTAGTGTACTTAGGTGCATATGACTCCAAATTCGCACAGGTGCATACCACTCCACATTTGCACACTTGAGATTTGCGCACTTATGCAAGTGGGTCAACTGAATCTTTTTACGAATCTCCATTTTTTAAAGTTTTATTTCACGTTTCATAATGTCATCTGTTCAAAAGTCTATTCCGGAATGGTTATTTCGTATTTTCCACCGATAGGGGTAAGCTTATTGGAATGGAGGTATATGGTATTTATGGGATCATGTCCCAATATCAGGATACCTTCCATCGTCGTCATCCTCGATGATAGTATCACCACTGTCACTATGAAGAGAAGCATCAGCAGCTGCGGCAGTGAGTGATTCCAAGTGTTGTCGTGTTGAGGAGCTATTCTGTAAGAATTTCTTTACTTTGTATGCATCATCTTACATTTTCCTTTGTGTGCTTCTATTATAAACTACTTAAAGACTGATTGCAGTGGTTACTCAGCTGTACTGTGAACTCTGCAAGCAGTTATTCGTATTACAGTACATATTTAACATGTTCCAATAAAACTAGACAGAGCTCACGGATAGTCTGTGACCTACTCTAATTTTCTTTTCTTTCCGATTCTTGCTGTTCAGCCTTCATCCCCGAAATGTTTACACAACCTGACGAGCAGCTGGATGTGTTGAGAAAGTCACCCCCACTGCCTCTGCAACAGCATACATCAATGGTTGATTCATGTAAGTAGTACTTAAATAATCTCCTCTTCAATATTACACTTGTGTCCAAAAGTTAAGCAAAATAACGAAAAATGGAAATTGAAAACAGGATGTGTGAACAATCGCAGATAATCACACTCATTATTTTCCTACCAACCATATATGTTCTCTCTGTATAGGACAATATTCCATTATTTGACTAGCGGCGTAACTGCAGGCTGAACAAGACCACTAATTCCTCACCCGTGTTTGTCCTGTTACTGTGAGTGGAGTGTAGGCCCGTGCTGAAAGGGACAACATAATGGCACAATGAAGCCATTTGGACCCTTTTCTGCAGGGTTAGAATACTCGGCCACCTAGAAGCAGGTGAGACAGACCGAAGTCTCAGTAGCCTTGAATGCGCCACAAATTGTCAATTCCAGGTTATGGAGACGATTCTGCGGCACGGGATGTTCGTCATAGTCCAGTACCAGGTCGACCAAGAGTAACCACCTCACATCAGGACCGATATATGGCCTTAACTTCCCAACGAAACCGAAATGCGCCTGCATGACAATTATCTGTAGATGCTGCAGCTGCCTCAAGGTTACAGATTCCCGCCAAACTGTGTACCAGAGGCTGAGAACGGTTGAGTCGGCAACATCGAATCTGGGTCATGAATGAATGGAGGAATGTGCTCTTCACAGATGAACCCCGCTTCAGTTTACGGAGTGAGTCCTGCCGCACATTAATCTGGAGAGAATGTGGTAGCCGATACGACCTCAGAAACATCATAGAAAGGGACCTGTATGGTGGTGGCGTCACAGTGTGGGGAGGCATCATGTGGAATGACCGTACAGGCCGGCATATCTTTCTTGGTGGTCCGACGATCACTGTTACCACTCAGTGATACAGGGATGAGTACCGCGATCATGTTGAAAAAATGTTTGTTAGGCTTAAGGGACTTATCTGCGGCGTCATCAGTCCCTAAACTTACAAACTACTAATGAACTACCTTATATTAAAGACGACACAAACATCCATGCTCGTGGGGGGATTGGAATTACCGACCGTAGCGGCCGTGCAGACTGTGACTGACGCGCCGCAGACCGCTCGGCCACTGCGCCTGGCTGCGATCGTGACTGCATATCGCACATTGGAAGGTGCAACCCAAAGGCGGATGAAAGTGTGTGGTGTGTGGCGTCTAATGCCCTCATGTTTGATGACTATTTGTAGTGCCAGTACGGAGCTGTTTGTGGTGCACCACCACAACCTCACCATACGGTTCAGCAGAGGAGTTTTCGACGACAAGGGCACGAAGTGTACACTGTGCTTCACTTTAAAATCAGATTGTTATCTCGTGAATATAACGAGTCATTTACGAGGAGGGTCTGAAACTCTTCCATACTCACACTATTCACTCAATATTAGTGGTGGGGGTAAGAGCATGGAGGAGAGTGAGTGATTGTGAACGAGCACACGCACACGCACACGCACACACACACACACACACACACACACACACACACACACACTCACTCACTCACACCCAGACACACACACAAATGTATATGAATAGGGTACAAATGACTCGTTTATCATACTTTAAATAAATTTTTACATAGATTTGAGTAAATGGCATACCATGTATGCATATTATTTGTCTTCATATCATGTATTTCACCGCTATACGTGGGAAGGAAGGGGAACCAGATCTATCATTGACTATATAATAATAGACCAGGAATTCAGGAAGACAGTCAAGGACACACGTTTTTTCAGGGGGTTCTTTGATGATACTGATCATTATTTAATCTGCAGAGAAATTGGTTGTGTGAGGGCAAAAGAGCAGAAAGTCAGGGCCATGTGTAGAAGGATAAGAGTGGAGAAGCTTCAAGACAAGGAAATTAGGCACAAATACATAACAATGATCTCGGAAAGGTACCAGTTAGTTGAATGTAATGATTTACAGTCATTGGAGAGGAATGGTCGAGGTACAGGGACACACTACTGGAAACAGCTAGAGAATGTCATGGAACAGTAGTGTGTAAAGGTAGGAAGAAGCAGACAGCCTGGTGGAATGACACAGTCAAGGCAGCCTGTAAAAAGAAAAAGAAGGCATATCAAAAATGGCTACATACTAGAAATCAGCCAAACAGAGAAAGTTATGTTGAAGAAAGAAACAAAGCCAAACGGATAATTGCAAAATCCAAGCAGAAATAATGGGAAGACTTCGGAAACAAGCTCGAATCTCTGTGCCAAGCCGCGAGAAAACCATTTTAGAGCGTAATTAGCAATCTTCGAAAGGGAGGGAAGAAGGAATAAACAAGTGTTTTGGACAGGTCAGGAAAGCTGCTAGTCAATCCTGTAGATGCCTTGAGCAGATGGAGGGAATATTTTGAAGAATTGCTCAATGTAGGTGAAACGTTCAATGATGTATCAGATTTTCAGGTAGAATGGGATAAGAACGACGATGGAAACAGGATCTCATTTGAGGAAGTGGAGAACACGGTCAGTAGATTATAGTGCAATAAAGCGGCTGGGGTGGACGAAATGAAGCCGGAACTCGTCAAATACAGTGGAATATCAGGTCTCAAATGGTTACACAGGATAATTGAAAAGGCGTGGGGATCGGGACAGGTTCCGTCTGACTGGACGAAAGCGGTAATCACGCCAATTTTCAAACATGGAAACAGAAAAGATTGCAACAACTATCGAGGTATCTCCTTAATTAGCGTTGTCGGCAAAATATTCACAGGTATTGTTGAAAGGAGAGTGCGAGTATTAATTGAGGACAAATTAGATGAAAATCAGTGTGGGTTTAGGCCTCTTAGAGGCTGTCAGGACCAGATCTTTAGCTTACGGCAGGTAATGGAAAAGTGCTATGAGTGGAACAGGGAATTGTATCTATGTTTCATAGATCTGGAAAAGGCTTATGACCGTGTTCCTAGGAGGAAGCTACAGTCAGTTCTTCAAGATTATGGTGTAGGAGGCAAACGTGTGTGGGCAATTAAAGGGCTTCACGTAGACTGTCAGGCAGCAGTTAGAGTAGATGGCAAATTAAGCTCATGGTTCAGTGTAGTTTCAGGGGTAAGACAAGGCTGTAACCTGTCACCACTGTTGTTCATACTATTCATGGATCATATGTTGAAAACAGTAGACTGGTAGGGCCGGATTAAAGTAGGTGGGAAAAAAAAAGCAGTCTTGCATATGCAGATGACTTAGTTGTAATGGCCGATTCGATTGAAAGGTTGCAAACTAATATTTCAGAGCTCGATCAGGGGTGCAAGGATTATGATATGAAGATCAGTATCTCCGAAACGAAAGTAATGTCTGTGGGAAAGAGATTCAAACAGATTGAGTGTCAAATAGGAGGAACAAAGTTAGAACAGGTAGACAGTTTCAAGTACCTGGGTTGTATTTTCTCACAGGATGGCAACATAGCGAAAGAACTGGGATCGAGGTGCAGCAAAGCTAATGCAGTGAGTGCTCAGCTAAGATCTACTCTCTTCTGCAAGAAGGAAGTAAGTACCAAGACTAAGTTAGCAGTGCACCGCTCTATCTTTCGACCAACTTTGTTGTATGGGAGTGAAAGTTGGGTGGATATAGGTTACCTTATTCATAAGATAGAGGTTACAGATATGAAAGTAGCAAGAATGATTGCAGGTACCAATAGATGGGAACAATGGCGGGAGGGTGTCCGTAATGAGGAAATCAAAGAAAAGCTGGGAATGAACACCATAGATGAAGCAGTTAGAGCGAACAGACTGAGATGGTGGGGTCACGTTACACGCATGGGAGAAACAAGGTTACCTAAGAGACTCATGAGCTGGGCAGCGGAGGGTAAGAGGAGTCGAGGCAGACCAAGAAGAAAGTACTTAGATTCGGTGCAGAATGATTTTGAAGTGAAAGGCATAACACCAGACGAGGCATCAATGTTAGCATTGGATAGGGGATCATGGAGGAATTTTATTAGAGGTACTCTGCTCCAGACTGAACGCTGAAAGGCATAATCAGTCTCTAACGATGATGATGATGATCATGATCATGATCATGTATGTATTTTATTTGTTTGCATACCATGTATGCATACTATTAATTGTTTTACATGCTGTGTATGTGTATCAATTTATCTTGACATCATGTGTGTATTTATTTGTACATCACATGTGCATATATATTTTAAGTTTCACTGTTGCTAGTCATCCAATCATGTACTTTTTTCAGTGTATGCGAGTTCCTCCTCCATCTGGTGCTGTTTGGTGACGAATCAGACTGTTCATTATATATAGAAAGCGTGTCCCATGTCCACTGTTTGAGACACCTCATTGTACAAAAGAAAACATGACCACTTTTTGAGACCAATCATACTGTATAAATAAAATTATCTGTTAGGGTAGAATTTTACTAGTATCCGTGCTTTAGCTTCTTTTGTATTAAAAAAAATACGCCAATGTTTGGCTACAGTTTTTCATAAAAAGAATTATGTTAACTGTGTACCTCTTCTTTATTTTTAGAACTCTGATTTTTTTAAAAAGCTAACTGTTTCGGTGGGATTTCACTAGACAGATATTAAAATTTCACACCTTTCAATTAATTTAAAGAAAGATATTTGTTATGATATTCATAAATAAAGATAATTGGAAACCATACTTAAGTGGTGTTGTTATTTTATAGAAAACTATGATCAGCTTACTTAAAAAATATACAGTATGTAGTTAGATCTGCATTTCATGCACTCTTCTACAAGCAGTGTTGCATTTTATACAGAGTGTTCAATGAAAAGTGTGTCCGTCGCAGTGTGCTCGTCACAGCATGAGCATAAATAAAAGGGTGGATTTTAATAGGAATGATAACATAGTGCCTGTAATGATCACATGAGCTTTGCATATCGATCGACATGTGTTGGTCCATGGGAGCAGGCAGCATGTGATCATGCTCACTTCCAAGGATGTATAACATGCATTAACTGAACTTATTTCACTATTCCTTAAGACTTTAAAAATGATCGGTAAATAAAAAACACAAAGATTCTTAGGAATCAGTTAATATTCTTTTCATCCTACTTTAAAGTAATTTTATATTTTTAAATACATACTCAAAATTATTCTTCTTCTTCCTGAGTTGACAGAGGGATGGACGACCGAAGGATTCCAGATCTTGAATAGCAGCATACTTGTAGATTTGACGCATCCCGGTAATCTTCTTCCAGCCTTTGACGTTGATGACTGCGTCAGGGTAGTCGAATAATTGAAGTGATGCAACGATATCTTTATAGAGTATGCCAGGATCACCCCAGTGAATTCAATGGAAGATATGTGTTAGCCATATTGCAGTCTTCTGTGTTTTAGTATACTTCACATCCTGGAATGATTTTGATGAAACAATTCTTGCTGAGAATGTATCTATTTCACTGGTATTTTCCGTGACTTCAATGGACATAATATCGTTAAATATGAAACGTCTGCACTCATGATCACAGAAACCTTGAATGCCGGCGATGATGCAAACACTTTGAGATGTCATTGTGAAGAGATTTAGGTATGACATAGTACTCGAACCTTTATACAGGTTGTTGCACAATACCGGTGAGTGGACTATAGTTAATTATACGATTATATAGGACTAAATCACATGCAGCAGTGTGGGCTGGGAAATTTATGAAGATTCAGATTCAGTCTACAAATCTATTGGTACAGTTTTAATTACTTCTTTCTGTTTGGAACAATCTATTATTATGATTGGCGCTAGCTGCTTGAATTTTCGTAGACTTAGCAGAAATCCTTCTTTCTCTTCATCATCGTAGTAGACAGCGTTTCTTTTTCTTGATCGTCGTAGTAGGCAGCGGGAAATCTCGCATACATGTAAAACGGTAAACTATACACATTTTTGTCCCACTGCAGCTGTAAATTGTCATACGGATAGAATTCGGAATTCAGGTATACTCTTGAGTTAATTAACTTACAATGGACACATACAGTGGAATCATTCATTCGCTGGATTCCCTCTTTTGTTCGTTTGAAATGCGAGTATTATGAACCTGGGTGTTTCTATTTGAGCAGAGCTTTTAATACCCCACATTTGTCGGTTTCCTGTAGTTTAAAAGTTTCCAACGTTCTTGTTCTTATATGGCAACATGGGGCATTCTCCATATTATTTTTGATGATGATCTCATTCTCCTCTTGAGGAACTACTTGTATTATATCAGTTAAGATCATATTGTATCTCGTGAAACAGGAATGCTAAGGCATTACGTGTAAGTATCGAAGTTGCTGTAGTAAAAAATGAAATGTTTGTAAATCTATCGGACCAAACAGCGTGGTCATCAGTCCGTAGCTTACAAACTACTTAAACTAAGGTAAGCTAACCTAAAAACAAACACACACACCCATTCACCGGGGAGCACTCGAACCTCCGACGGTGAGCAACCGCGCGCACCCCAGCGAGGCGCCTTATACCGCTCGTCTACTCCACCTGGGCTTGCTGTAATACTTCCATACGTCTTCTGAAATGATCCATCCAGATATATGAAACTCTTGGATGGGAGAGTTAAAGCATCTTGGTGCTGGATGACAATCCTAATTTCATCATTTTTGTTGACGTGGTTGAAGCATAGTTTATGCGATACGTACTCCTCTCGAATAATCCGCTTATGATATTCTACTGGTGTATTTATATTGAGTGATATGCCTGATCGGTTTCAAACCCAAGGATTTAAGAAACTCTTAGTTCATATGTGTTATCGTCTTGTTGTTCTGCTGCGAAGTGTTATGGGAGTGGTTGCGTACACATTCGTTATACTTTATGCCCTTTCCATCTCAGATGTAACCTCACAATGATTTCATTGACACGTAAGTCAGCAAGCTGGTTATTCTGATCCACAATACACAACTCCAAATAGTCCAACATCGGAACTGTCACTGTAAGGTATATAGCATTGGTTGGATTGTCAATAATCTTATACCCCAAAGTTATACCCCAGTCACACCATCTCTGTTTCTGTATTTGTTAACCCTTTTAATAATTAGATGTAATTTGTATGTTTTTATTAAATGTACATTGATCAGTTTTTTTATTGTCAAAGTTAGGGTGCATTTAGTAATTTTGTAATAAACAGGATAAATCATATTGTGTCGTGAACTTCCTTTGAATCATCTTGCCCCTATTTTATGAGTAGTGTAGCAGTGATATTTAGAGGAGGGTATTATAAAAGTTCAAGCACTTATCACTGAAAATATTTAATTGCTGGTACGTTGACATAAAAATACGTCAGTAAAACGTTCAGGATGGTGGTAGGAGATTTGGGACAATTAACTATGACTGTACAGAACAGCTTACATTAGAAAATTTTATGGATGGGTGCATCTTACCAGCTCACGACAAATCCAGCAGGTTACGCAGATTTAGCAACTACCTTTTTTCTTGTATTTTAGATAAATATATTGGCGTCCCCAAATAGATGATCCCTTAACTTCTGATCATTTACACAGTCAGTATTTGCTTGTTTGAATTGCAATAATTATGTAAAAGTTTTGATTGCCTTTGAATGATTTGATCTTATTAATAATTAGATTAATTAATATTCCCCATGAGTAACTAAAACGTTTAATTGATGATACGTTCAGGTACACTTGCGGCTAGTTAAAGTTCATATTTCTATTTACCCCCAACCCCTATGAAAGTAACTGATGGGAAATATTCGTAAATTTTATGAACCAACCTATTATTGAGATATAAGTTGGTTGTAATACTGCACACAACACGGATTGCATTGGCTGGTTGTATGTCCACAGTCTGATCAGAGCTGTAAAATTTATCGGAATCGTTCTTCAAAACCTCTCCTTTTGCGGATCCCAGTAGTTGTACTACCAACCCTTTCTGACCGAAGTAAATTGCTGCATTCAGAGTCCTCATTTCAGATTTAAGAATAATGATATTTGTACATATCTCAATACTTTTTCCAAATTATTGTAAAGATTAGTGTTCGGAACACTATTATAATTTCCAAAAGCAATCAAGTCCAAACAACATTCACCAATGTCTAAATCACTTGGAGGCAATTAATTCGTGCAGAAGCTGGACGATCGTTCTTTTAATATCAGAGTGTACGACCTCACATATAAGCGTCATCTGATGAATGATGATTAATGGTGTTCCTTATATATTCTTTTTCATGAAAATCAGGAGGAACATAATGCACAGATGTCCTCACAGGTAACAATCGAAATCCTGGTATCGATAGTAGTTGTAGAACACGTCTGATGTTAAAGTAAGGTTCCAGTTCTTCGGGAGGCTGTAGACTACCGAAAGAGTAATATATATTTTAACATACAGAACCCATTGAGTTCCACGACCACTGGCAACATATAAATTCACAATACCACATTCTCTATTTAGTTTTAGGTAATGTATTCCGCATAAACACACCGCGGAATCTGGGAATATTGAACTTCTTTTTAACAAACATAGTTAGATCTGTATTTGTGAGAGACCTATCTGGTAGGAAAACTAGCAGGCTTATAACGCCATTATCCAATTTTGACCATTTTTGATAATAATATTTCAATTTTTATGCTATGTTGGATACTAAATTTCATTCATGTTACAATCGATTCCACTATTGTATGGTATGTGATGTCTGTACTTCATGTGCTTTGTATGTTTTATGAATATCTATATCATGTTTATTTTTGCATAATATTTTTGTAATTTTAATTGTTTCGGTAATGTCAATTTTATTTTTGTATCGTTTTATGTATGTCAATATTATGTAAATTTGTAATATCTCACGACCAGCATGATTACTAACAGGTGTAGTGATTCCAATGTGAACGGAATTCCGTTGTAAATGAAAAGGTGGTGTTGGCGCGCAGCTAACGGAGACAGAGTAGTCAGTATAAGGTTGGCATTCACAGCAGTCAGTCTGTGGTGGGAGCTTACAGCAGTAGTGAACCTGAGGGCACAGCATCAAGACGCAGAGGCAGGCTTGTGCTACTGTATTCTGGGCCAAATATTTGTTTCACTTGAGGCAGAAGACCAATCTACGTACAATGGCCTCGGTGAACGTGCAGATGCAATGGTAACACTGTCTGCCTATGGAGCTAAATGGAAGCTACTGGAAACCGCTATTACAATGTCGGCTCACAAACTGCATAAAGATGAAATCTGAGCTGTTTACGCTGCGCCGCCACCTCGCCACTACTCCGCATTAATATCAGGTCGCAATACTTATTGTTACTATTTATAAACTGGTCGTTGGGAGATGTAACTTGTGTTTAGAATGTTTTTTTAATAGAGATTACATTTCTGTTAAAATTAGTGTGTACGTAACCCTATTTTATCCCAAGTCATATAACCTAATAGGGATCCTCTCCTGTCAAAAATTATTAACCGAGTCATCCTATTTTTTCTAAAAGCAGCAATCAATTATAATAATGTATTTTTTTTATTTGGAGAACGTTCTTAATGCAATATACAGTGCTGCAACTATAAATTTCATTGCTCTTGCACATTAGTATTAGTAGGAATAAGTTACTGTTTTGCCACTTAACTAATTTAAATCACTTCATATAGTTGAAATATTTCAGACACGAACTTCTATGTTCCTATAAATTGTCAGTACAGTTTGAGTGACGTCATTCTAGATTCCAGGCTAGCAGATTTAACTGATGAATCTATTCAGCAAAGTTTTACTTAAATAATAGTTAACTGTAACAGAATCATTAATTTCATGGTAGGGAGAAAGATTTCATTATTTTCAACACAGTCATACATACTAGTCAGTTTTCTTTTAGTAGATTTTTGAATAGAGGTCATAATCATAACCAATTTCTCACTTATTTACACAGAACATTAGGAACAGCACTGACCATAACATCAGTAGATTTTTTTTTTTTTACCATTAATTATAAGCCTTTCAGTAAATTTGTTTCTGAGTGCCACTTGCATTGCAATACTGCATTCTACGCTATATTCTATAGTAACAGAAAGTAACTGATGAGGTGAGTCTTACCGTTACAATAATTTAAATAATTACTGCTATCATTTAAATCTTTCTTATTTTTGTGATTGGTATTTTTTTATCTCTTATGAAACTGGTAACAAAGTTTCTTCCACCCTTTATTTATTCTGCACCAAGCTTCTAAATTTAACTGCATTCTTAATTCATCACTGCTTGGTATTATTATGCCTCATTAGCCTGGCGACCGTGTATAAATTTTTATTAATGAAACATTTTGTTAATAATTTTTAATTAGCATAACAATAGTACTGCAAGATTACCTAAGTTAATTTTTGTTTCATAGTAATCAGATTTATTTTACTGCTATAGACTACACCTATTTCAAACATAGTTATCGCCTTCTGCAATTGATTTCGTGTTTGGATAAGTCTTTGGGGAGTTTCGGTCCAAGTCTTGTCCTTAGGCTAGCACGGTTGCCACACTTGGTGGCCCATGACTGTTCGGTTAGTCGCGGTTGTGTCACAGAGTTTTTTATTTATAAAATGACGTAGTCTTTTCTTGTATAGTTTTAGGTACAGGCATTTTCCAGTAGCTGCTGCCTCCATGAAACTGTTATGTATTCTCGCCTCCGCTAGGTGCTGCCGATCATTTTTCAAATTATTCACTGTCTTGACAATAGCTGAGCACGTGCGGTCAGAGATCCCAGAGGCGAAAGTCCGGCGAGAGCTGGGATGAAGAATGCAATCAATTCGCCTGATGCCTTTCGTATGCACAGAACTCGGCCTTTTCGATCTTTTTGCTTCAGAGCGCATTTAACTATATGCATCGTCGTCAAAAAACTTGAGAAGACTACTTCGTCTTCTTCAGTGCGGCGTTCATAATGTGTCGGAAACGCAAATCCAACTTAATTTTATCGCGCATGGTTTTATCAGCCCACAAATGCCTCAATCTGTTGACCAACACCAGTATCCTTCCGCGCTAGAATGGCTTCACCATCATCAGCTAAAATACGACCTGCAGTGTGACATGATGAGAGATCATTACTAGATGAGTAGACGGTGTCGTTTTATATACATGCATCATTAATCAGGTTCACCCCCTTATCTTTTGCTAATGTTTGCTCAAGCTTCGTACCAGGTCCATAGTAGTTACACTATCAGATCAAAAGTATCCGAATACCTGGGTGAAAATGACTTACAAGTTGGTGGCGCCCTCCATCGGTAATACTGGAATTCAGTATGGTGTTGATCCACCCTTAGCCTTGATGACAGCTCCCACTCCCGCCGTAATATGTTCAGTCAGGTGCTGGAAGGTTTCTTGGGGAATGATAGCCAATTCTTCACAGAGTGCTGCACTGAGGAGAGGTATCGATGTAGGTCAGTGAAGCCTGGCAAGAAGTCGGCCTTCCAAAACATCAGAAAGGTGTTCTATAGGATTCAAGTTAGGACTCTGTGTAGGCCATTCCGTTACAGGTATGTTATTGTCGTGTAACCACTCCGCCAAAGGCCGTGCGTAATGAACATGCGCTCGATCGTGTTGAAAGATGCAGTCGCCATCTCCGAATTGCTTTTCAACAATGGGAAGCAAGGAGGTGCTTTAAACACATTTGTAGACCTGTGATATGATAGTGCCACGCAAAATAACAAGATTGCAAGCCCTCTCCATGAAAAACACGACCACACCGTAACACCACCGCCTCCGAATTTTACTGTTGGCACCACATATTCTGGCAGATGACGTTTACCGGGCATTCGTCATACCCACACCCTGCCATAGGATCGCTACATTTTGTACCGTGATACGTCACTCCACAAAACGTTTTTCCACTGTTCAATCACCCATTGTTTACGCTCCTTACACCAAGAGAGACGTCGTTTGGGATTGACTTGCGTGATGTGTGGCTTATGGGCAGCGGCTCGACCATGAAAACCAAGTTTTCTCACCTCTCTCCTAACTGTTACAGTACTCGGAGTGGAACCTCATGCTTCTTGGAATTCCTGTGTGTTGGTCAGGATAGATGCCTGACTATTACACTGTACGACCCTCTTCAACTGTCTCCAGTCTCTGTCAGTCAACGCGCGAGATGGGCATGTACGCTTTCGTGCTGTACATGACCCTTCACGTTTCCACTTCATTACAAAAAAAAGAAAAAAAGATGTGCAAATATTTGTAAAACTTATGAGACTCAAGTACTCAACTGCGGGGTCATCAGTCCCTAAACTTACAAACTACTTATGAACTAACTTATACTACAAACATCCATGCCCGAGGGGGATTCGATCCCCCGACGGGGAACGACCTCACGTATCGCGGCATAGCGCCTCAATGCGCTCGGCTGCTCCGCCGCGGCACTTCATTATCATATCAGAAACGGTGAACCCAGGGATGTTTAGAAGTGTGGAAATCACATGTACAGACTTCTGACACAAGTGACACCCAATTACCTGACCACGATCGAAATCCGTGAGTTCTGCTCTCTCACGATGTCTAATGACTACTGAGGTCGCTGATATGGAGTACCTGGCAGTAGGTGGCAGCTAAATGCACCTAATATAATAATAATAATAATTCGTGTGGCACATTGTCCTGGTGCCAACTTTCAACTGGACGTCACCTCGGCGTCTTGCGTGTCCCTAGCCTACCCCAGTTATCCAACCGGGAATAGGGGACCTACAGCTTAACGTGGAATCCGAACCACGTGTCATTTCTGGCCACTCCTGACATCGTGGAGAGGTTAAGGATGGGTTAAAAGGCAGACTGAAAACATCCTAGGTCTGACCGGGTTTCATACCCGCGACATTTCGGTTTCCAGTTGCGCATTTAAGCTAAATTTTCATTAACCCATAGTTAATGGGTTATCCCTCTGTTATCTAATTTAAAATAGTTCTGGAGATGTACATTATTTATTAGTTTTAATTTTAAATGGCAATTTTTGAAATCCATGGTTCTTCGAGTTTTTTGAACTGTTAGAATTCCGTTCTTTTAATGGATCCCCCAATTTATGAATATGTTTTAGTTTTAAGTTAGTGAGAGGATGTTGACTTCCTCTTTTGAATGACGTTGCATTTTACCCTGGCCACGCCAGAATCCTAAAGACCAGTTGCGCCAGTAATACTGGCGGTGGATTGATCAGCTGCGGTAATGTTGTTAATATCAAAATGTTTCATGATGCTTGAACCTGGAAACGGGTGGTGTTGAACAGATTCACTAAGTGAATTGAGAGTGTCGAGACTGTAAGCATTAGTTCCAGGAAATAAATTTCAGCTGCACCACGGGTGAACAGACACTGATCACTTTGCCGTAGGTTTTGTTTTTCCTTGGTCCGGGACTGCTTATTCAGTATTCGCAGCTGTCCACCATATTTAATGGAGCGTTCACTATCCGCCACCTGTGATCTGTCCAATACCTACGCCAAGTTGGCTTCTTAAAGCTTTGGTTACAAACGCTTGAAGCCTGGATTATTGTTATTATTTATATCTCTTTTGCACCGGTAGACTTGTGACACCAAATCAAGGTCTTAGCCCATTACACATGAACATTTCTCAGTGACGAATCAAACTGACGCAGGCCTGCAAGCGAAACAAGCGTAAGAAAAGAGAGGCCGTCATATACAGCATGGGGCCACTAGCGACCGTTCAAAATCACACGAAAACCTGTTAATGGTGTCCAAGTTTCTGTATAGCTACAGTGCTCAACAAAGATACGTGGGTGTTCCCAGACTGAGGAAGTACCCTTTACCGCTTTATTCGCACGCGTGTCACTGTTGCAACCCCACTTGATCACACAGTAGAAGGGTGCGTAACAGAAGGGCTGAAAAAGAGTAAACACCCCTTGCTGCTTTTGATCACCTTCAGATTCTGACGAATAGTTTTGACGCTGTGTTTCAGGCCATGTTGCTATTTTAGCGCCTGAGGGTGGGCAGCCCCGCAAGCAGACGGAATAGCAGCAGTGGAAAGCCACGCACCTGACTGGATGTCGAAGTTTTTGAACATGTACGAGCATACTCAAAAGTATCCGAACGACCTAAATTACGGCCCGAGAGGTTTTCATAAAACCCAGATTATGCAACTGTTATTCTCTAACGACGTTTAGGTATTGCGTTTCACTATACAAACTGCTTAGCACAAGTGACCATTAGAGAACACTGCTCTGTATGCAAATAATCGAATGATATCAGCATCAAATCATTTTGATACGAAAAAGCCCTCAAGACTTGCAAATCTTAATTTATTAAAGTAAGTGACATTTCTGAAATTTTACCGTTCTTATATCTCAGACAATGCCCGTAACTCACCTACTTAATTCATTCTGTAATCGCTATAAATAGATTTTTATGAAGAATATATTACCTTGAAATATTAAAAGATAATTCGTAGAATGCTATAGATATTCAACTACCTATTTAAACGTTCTTCGCTTGGCCAGTGGTTTTCCGTAAATCCTCTTAATGAACTAAATAGAACACCGGTAGTAATTTCTCTGTATTCGTGGTGAACGTAGATATATGTGCAGTTCCAAACTCACCTACCACGATTGTGACGTACGTCATAGTGACATCAAAAATTTACATTATTCACAAACAACTAGCTGCCCATCTGTCTGAACTTAAAATGTCATAACGAACGGCCTTGTTTTTGATATGTACTCAAAGAGACATGCAAAATATGCGTTACTATCGACCCGCCCGGCTTCGCACTGGTGGAATTTATATTCTATAGCTATAAAAATCGTTGTGTATATGTTCTTTGTTCGTTACAATGTTCTACGTGATTAAACATATTTAAACGCAGTGCACATCATAATTATATAATCCTCAGCGTGTTTAATGTATATTTACATACATCGTAACAGTGTAACCGTTATTTAAAAGTTGGACCCATTGTATAAACATCGCTGACTGGATATCAAATCTGACGTTAGTGCAGAAATTAAACTCCGTTCACGGCTCCGCTCGATTGTATAAACTATAAAGCTAATTCTAGATCTACCGAAGCTGGATTAACATTGACGTGCGTTAGCACGGAAGATGATTGGCAACACTGCTGAAATCTACTATCCACAACATTACTGCGCCTCGACCGCAGATAGTAATCGAAATACAACATTCGTTACGTAAGTTTTCATGTTGTAAACATGGAAAGAAGTAGAAAGAAAAAAGAGCTATCGTGAAACTTCTCCCAACACGAAAAAGATTTACTTCTAGAAATCGGTTTCAGGCGATATAAGGCACAATAGAAAAGAAAAATCTGATAAAGTAACTATGGCCTAGAAGGCACAGGCATTGAAAGAGGTTTCTGTTGCTTTTAATTCGCATAATATCGGAACAGACAAGTTTTAAACCGCGTTACTAAAATATTAAGAAAAGGACCACGAAAGCACTTGCACATTAACAGATATTATTTCTTAGTCTCTCTAAGTTACAATTTTTATGGTTCATTTCATGTTTCAGTATGCCCTGCATATTCTAAAACAATAATATGAAGTAATTCTGATTACTAACAGTAACCTAGAATGCTCTGAAAACAGACAGTATGCTTAAGTCATGCAATGTTATTGTATGGTAGTGTTCTAATTATCTTTTATGACCGATGCAGTAGACAACTCTCTATAAGGAAGAAAAAATGCTGCATGTTAGTGGATTCGAACGCGAAAACCTTTTTTATTACCGCCCACGACGGAACCACTTAGCCACCATGACGTCCCTTTGTTGCGTCCTCGTTAAAAGTATATCCGTAAATCGTAATTGTGTTTTAATCACCAATGCGCATGCAGTTGTCAACGCACGATGTGTTTGGTAGAAAAAAATACGAACTGCACTGTTTCTTTTACTCCAGCTGTGAGAGAATGTACGAGATGTTGTATTGTTTTATTGGCGCAGTCGTAATTGATAAACTTCTCTGTTCACTGCAAATATTCATCACGGAAGAAAAGCCACTGGTTCATGCGGCAGCGCTATAGTTACAGAAGAATGGCGGTTGGCTCTTTCTTCGCTAGGGGGGCTACTGTCGTTACAAATACTAGACGCAAACTATTACGAATATCTAATCTAGCGATATTCTGAAGTTTTCATCAAAATTGCTGCTACCGTTTTGGAGTCTGTAGTGAGTACACATATATACATACATCGATTTTATATTTAAGATAATTTCTTCCTAAATCACATTACTGCATTTTTGTGAATTAGCACAACAGGAACACATATTTGTACAAGAATGTTTATTCAGAATACATTTGCACGGTGGAGCATATTTTGCTAGACAATGAAACATTTGACGACTCAAAGAAGTTCCTCATGTCCACAAGGAATATCTCACATGAGTGGTTCGTATTGTAGTCATTAAAAGTCCACCCTCAGCCACTAACTGTAGATGTTCAGGAGTCTCAATGTGTTCGACTTTCTTTTTAGTGAAAATCCACCAACGCATTAATTTCAGGGATATCATCTTCGGAAATCAAAAATGTTTGTAAACCTATTGGACCAATCTGCTATTGTTATCACTCCCTATACTTAAAAACTACTTAAACTTACAGAAACTAACGTAAGGACAACAGAGACACAAATGCCCCAGGGAGGACTCGAACCACCACAACAAGGCGCCTTAGACCACTCGGCCACTCCACCGCGGCCATCTTCGGGATTCTGACATATACAAAGCATAAAAAAGCTTCCAGAACTCGGAACGTTTCTTGATTAAAATCATCTTTTTCCTGTGAAAACAAAGCGTCAAGCACTGTCTCATCAGCTTCCACAAATCTATTAAAGAAACATGTTTTCGTTTTACCGTAGGCTCGGTTGTGACCTAACGCCAGATATACCACACGAAAATAAATCTCAAGTGCTTTAGCTCCTGAGACAACAAACCAGGTGTCATGTGGAAATTCAGGATAGTAATTCGTCAATAGCACTAGGACATCAGTATCACGAGGAAATATCTTCTACATCTACATCTATATACATACTCCGCAATTCACCGTAAGGTGCGTGGTGGAGGGTATACTGTACCACTACTAGGCATTTCCTTTCCTATTCCACTCCCAAATAGAACTAGGAAAAAAAGAATGCCTATATGCCTCCGTACGAGCCGTAATTTCTCTTATCTTTGTGATCACCACGCGAAATGTAAGTAGGCGACAGCAAGATCGTACTACACACAGCTTCAAATTCCGGCCCTCTAAATTTCCTCAACAGAAATTCACGAAAAGAACGTCGTCCTTCCTCCAGCGATCAAAAAAATGTTCAAATGTTTGTATAGCTTATGGGACTTAACTACGGGGTCATCAGTCCCTAAACTTATAGACTACTTATGAACTAGCTAATCCTAATGACGGCACAAATATCCATGCCCGAGGGGGGATTCGAACCCCCGGCCGTAGTGGCCGTCCGGACCGTGACTGAAGCGCCTCAGTCCCCTCGACCACCGCGGCCGGCCCTCCAGCGATCCCCAATCGAGTTGCCGAAGCATTTCCGTGACACTCGCGCATTGCTCGAACCTACCAGTAACAAACCTAGCAAACCTAGCTGCTCGCCTCTGAACTGCCTCTATGTCTTCCTTTAAACTGATCTGCTGCGGGTCCCAAACACTTGAGCAATACTCAAGACGTGGTCGTACAAGCGTTTTATACGCGGTTTCCTTTACAGGTGAACTACATCTTCCCAAAATTCTCCCAATAAATCGAAGTCGGCTGTCCGCCTTACTCACAACTGTCCTTACATGTTCGTTCTATTTCATATCGCTCTGCAATGTTACGCCTAGATATTTGAACGACGTGGCAGCATCAAGAAGCTCAGTACTAATGCTGTATTCGAATATTATGGGATTGTTTTTCCTACTCATGCGCATCACCTTACATTTTTCTACATTGAGAGCTAGCTGCCATTCTTCGCACCAACTAGAATTTTTTTCTAAGTCAAGCTGTATGCTATTACAGTCGGTTAAAGGTGACACCCTCTGTCCCATTTAAACTTGCGAAGAGTGTTTTGTGTCCTGTTCACCTTCGCTGGCTCGCCGATACGTAGTAATTAGGTGAAGTAAACATAAGACACTTTATGGGTAGCCAATTCGCTACGTTGCACTTGAGTAGAAGACGGGCACCACCGAAAGATTAATAAAAATGCTTTATATACTGAGAATATACAATTACTTAACTGAAGATTGTTGATTCAATTGTAATAATATTTCTGTACACTTGTGAGCCTCGAATACTGTGTACATAAAATTCTTCTGTGGCCGCTACAGTTTTACATGCCCGAAAGATCCAATTGCAAGCACAATCTTGTAGGTATTAGACAAGATGTATATTCATTCAATCGACGAGCAGAAATGGAGAGAGAAGTCCAATGTTATTTCTTATAAGCTCCTCACAACTGTGCCACATAGTGGGGGGGCTATTGATCCTCGTTGACTGGATGCTCACGTGAGTTTCACGGCGTCCTCGTAAGCTGTCAGTGGTATAATGTACTTTGTACTGCCCGTGGAAGCTCCTAGAACAGGTAGTACAATTTTTTATCACCCTCTTCTTGGGTTGTTACTAGAGGTCAACACATCGGTTGGTAGCAAGAGCCTCATTCCAATAGGATACTAAATGTTTTTCCGGTATTCATGCTGGGTTTTGCTAGTGCAGTATTGAAAACGTCCATTTGTCCATCTTTGTTTTTATCATGAGAAAGAAGTTTCTTTAATGGAACGTATTTTTAAGTGTTTTATTTATTTATTTTTTTTATTTTATTTTTTTCCCTCAGAACAACACGAATCTCACAAAATTCACCGTATTTTGAAAAAATAGATTTGCAGAACATATTTGTTAAACCACTAATTGTTTTCGCGTGCTTTCCTAGTTTTAATCCGTAGGCCACCGCCATTCCAGCAACTGCGAAGCTGCGGCGGAGTGGTCGAGTGTTCCAAGGCGCCTAGCTGCGGAGCGCGCCGCTCCTCGCCGTCGGGGCTTCGAGTCCTCCCTCTGGCATGGGTGTGTTTGTTGTCCTTAGCATAAATTAGTTTAAGTAGTTTGAAAGCCTAGGGACTAATGCCCGCAGCAGTTAAGTCCCATCGATTTACAAACATTTGTACATTTTTTGAACATCTGCGACTGAAGATCTTTTTCCTTCAAATTGAGTTGAACGAGCCACATTTGTAACTTCTTCTGGCTCCGATTCAGGATCTGCCTTTTTAGATGTAAGTTTTTCTAAATGGTGTGTTTGTTCACTTTTAATTTGTTTGTAGTACATTGTTATATCAGCTGCGAACATAGAACGTAGAACAACAGATAGATCATACTTCCCAATAAATTCCTTCAGATTGATTTCCAAACGTGAGTGACATAATATTATTAGACGGCTGAAGATTTTGTTTTCTCTTGAAGTCCCACAACACGAAGTTTAGTTTTCAGTTTTATTTTCTTCTATCTTCAATTTATTTTGTGGGAGAGGTTGTTTGATGTAAATACTACCGTTAACAATTAGGTCACGTACGAAGTTCTTACGTTTCTCTAGACCTAATTCTGGCATTATATAAAAGTCACATTGAACTTCAGATAGAGTAGAATAGTAATTGTCACAATATTAATTCAGTCATTACTTGTGCATTCAGATAGACTGATGAAATTTTTGAAACACTTAACGACAGTCAGAACGTTATATTTATAACAGTTTGCTGATGTACGTGATACTTAGGGGTGAATAGAAACGTTCACTGGTTCTTTACTACCAGAATAATTCAGGAATAGCCAAGAAAAATTTATTTAGAGCGTGTGCATATCTTACAATTCCTATGATACCCCCGCATCTTTCATTTTTTTCTGTTTTCCCGCTCAAATGCTTCATCTCCTCCTAAAGTACAGAATGGGGCATCTATTTTGTTTGGAGCCCAACTATTTTTCAATTTAAACCACGTTTCATACTCATTTTCCCTTGACGTTTCCATTTCAGCTTCAGTTTTCAGCTATGTGCCATGCACATAGTGCACTGTATTTACATGTAAAATGAGTACTTATAATCAAACAGGGATTATAATTTAATTTAGAAACTAAACCTACACAGGTTTTGACTGACTGAGACACAGACTAAACTGCAGCATTTATGTGAGAGATGCTACTAATATAATGTGTACAGCGTACTTACACCATTGTTTAAAAAATCCAATGATTAAGATCAAAGTTATAGTGGGTTAAGGCAGCAATGATTCATGATCTTTCTAACCCCATCCGCCCTCCCATTCACGGGTCTGCCATGTCTATTTTCAGATTTTTCATTCCCTACCTTACAAGGAGCAACATAATATATCAGACTATTTCAGAAAACCACTTCAACTTCATACATGCCACTTCTAAATACCGGTGAGAAATAATGCGATAGTCAATGTCTTCGCGTATTGTCAACTACGATATGTGTGGGGTTCGAGTGACAGTTAGCACTGGACTATGTGTCATTTTAAGTTCATCTCTGCGAAATTTCGTTATATATAAAGGACTTTATAACTTCCCACCCCTTCTATTGCCGGGCAACTAACAATTAAGAATGTACCTTGCTCCTAATTGCTGTCCTGGTGGAAAGGCAATCGTTAAATAAATTAATGCCGATATATGTAGTGGAGGTTTTAACTTGATCGATGCCACTGCGTTTATGTGCGTGACATCGAGCGGAAATATGGTAATGAATATGAAAAATATTTTGTAAATTATTATTGCTGTTAAAAAGTAAACAAACGGCTGAAACATTATGAGTTTAGTGAATCAAAATAGTTTGCGGTCGCCACGCTCACTGAATGAACGAACAAAATTTGGAAAAAAAATCATTTAATTATTTATATTAATTAATGGGGTTTGACTTAATAGGAGGACGGACACAGCAGCTACACGACGTTAGGTTAAGCCAAGCACAAACCAGAAAGACACTACCCAAGCTGAAATATGGTAAAGCAATAGACAAGCAGCGTAGCGATCTTACAACTATTATGCATCAACGAGCAGCATTTAGCAACATAATGGTTTTAAGATGTTGTCAAACTTATGATTCACCGTAGTGCTTATTGTCTTACACACAGTCACTTGAATAGAATACGTAATACTGGTAGTGAGCAACTAATTGGAATGACTTGTTAATTTTAACTGTGAAAATTGTACTTGATTAAGATTCTTTAATAAGGCTTGCTATGCAATTCAAATAAGTACTTTGAGATCATTTCCGTTCTCACCATATCCTTCCAGCCCCATTCCTTGTTTAGCCAACGGTCCTTCTTTTTCTAAGAAGGGCCGAATTATGTTGGTATACGTGTAACCCTCGTTGACATTTATTGGTCTGCTGGAATTTCAAGTATGTCTATATGCATTGGTGGCAAATAATATTTTAGCAAAATTTGCGAAGATCCATAGCTGTATAACTGTTTTTAGTGGGTTTGTCTTTAAACAAGAGATTATACAATCCTTTCGTTCCAGAATATTTTCCTTTATGAATTAGTAAATCATCTCCATCAACTCGTACTGGGGAATTTCCAATGGCCAGGGTCTTTAATTCATCATCGAACCTAATGGCATATATAGGATCCGCTGTTTTTCTGCCTTGGGGTTTATTAAAAAATACTTTCGCCAGTCTGCCTTCATTCTCGTCAGCACTACCATCATCATTATCATTATTATCCCCCCTCCTTCTTCCTCCAAATATTCTTCTTCTTGTTGTTCTTCTTTTGCAACGAGAGCTGTGTCATCTGGTTTTATGAATGCACGTTTCTCATCAATGTCTTCAAGTTCATTCTTTTTATCAACAACTCCAGGCTTGAGCTGGTGCGTCTCTTGAATCAATCTCTGTAGCGGTTGAGATACTGGTTACATTACTTTGTTCATTACACTCTTAGCTTTGTAGTAAAGCAAATTTCTTGCGTATAGCGCGTATGGCTTCCAGTACTCGTTGTTAAGTTTCATCTTCTCATTTAAGCGAGTGTACAGTGGCGTGGTCTCACGTCTTTTTTTTCTGTCACACGTCTTAGTAGTATATCCAATTTCTTGCGTTTAGCAAGTCGAGATTTCGGTACGCAATTTTTTTAATGATTTATGTGATCATCAATGCAATTGTCCTGCAACATGATGCAGCTGAATTATAAAATTACATTTGTACTTATATATATTTATTACTATTATCTATGCTCGAGGACCATCCGCTAAGAGGTTACCCGAGCTGTCTATAGCGCGTCGTCTAAACGTGTTTGGCTAGTAGCACACGCACACACACACCGCACAATGCAACTCCTATCCATTAATACAAATATACTTATCAAAATTATAGCGATAACGTCCATTATATAAATCATCATCTTTACTTATAACTGGCAAGCCGGCCGCAGTGGCCGAGCGGTCTGCGGCGCGCCAGTCACAGTCTGCACGGCCGCTACGGTCGGGGGCTCGAATCCCCCCTCGGGCATGGATGTTTTGACTGATGACCCCGCAGTTAAGTCCCTTAAACTTAACGAACATTTGAACATTTTATTATTTTTTTTCTCGGACAACCAGAACTATCTCCTCGATTCTGTCTTCAAGAACTCTTCCTGATGTTCTGTTAAAAATTTTTCGTAGTATTATATCCATTCATACATCTTTATCGGTGCACTTCTCTTTTCTCTTACTAAGCAGTTTCCGATCCTCGGAGATTATGCACACCTGTTTAACCTTATTATCAAATACCTATGATTTGCCATCTACTTCATATGTTGTACAAACTTCACACTGAAACTTCCTGGCAGATTAAAATTGTGTGCCGGAACCGGGACTCGAACCTGGGACTTTTGCCTATCGCGGGCAAGCGCACTACCGACTGCGCTATCCCGACACGAGTCACGATACCGCCTCACAACTTTAATTCCGCCAGTACCTTGCCACCTACCTTCGAAACTTCACAGAAGCTCTCCTGCGAACCATGCAAAACTAGCACTCCTGGAAGAAAGGATATGGTGGAGACATGGGTTAGCCACAACCTAAGTGATGTTTCCAGAATGAAACTTTCACTCTGCAGCGGAGTGTGCGCTGATATGAAACTTCCTGGCAGATTAAAATTGTGTGCCGGAACCGGGACTCGAACCTGGGACCTTTGCCTTTCGCGGGCAAGCGCACTACCGACTGTGCTATCCCAACATGACTCACGATGCCGCCTCACAACTTTAATTCCGCCAGTACCTCGCGAAAGGCAAAGGTCCCAGGTTCGAGTCCCCGTTCCGGCACACAATTTTAATCTGCCAGGAAGTTTCATATCACCGCACACTCCGCTGCAGTGTGAAAGTTTCATTCTGGAAAGTTCACACTGTTTACGTATTTTCGCCTTGGTCCTGCTGCCTTTTTTAGAAGCAATCCTGGCGGCAATGAGGCGCCGGCGTGCCACTGACACAGTTGCGATTTTCCAGTTCCCTCAGCTTATCTCATGACACGCCGTGGATTACCTTATTCGCGTTGTCCCCGTGTACGACATAGCGCTCCATCTTTTGCGTCATAAATTATTTCCTCGGCGTTTCTTATCTGAATACCTGAGCGGCGACGGATCCTAAAGATTTCATTGTGATTCACTCGGCTGCATTCATCCTCCTCTATCTTTACAGCGAAGAAATTCGTTGTTAGTCTTTGTGGCTTCTGTAGAGTGCAGTTATTTTCTTGGTATTCTTTCCTCGAAAAGTACTGTTGTGAGCAGTATCGAGTTTTTAACATTCCTACCTGATTCATACCTAAAACAGCGAGATGGCGGAGTCGTTAAGAGACTGGGCTAGCATTCAGAGGAAAGGAGGTTGAAATCTCTATATGACCATATACGAGGAAGTACTCAAAAATGTTCAAAATGTTCAAATGTTTGTAGAGTTTATGGGACTTAACTACGGGGTCAACAGTCCCTAAACTTACAAACTACTTATGAACTACTTACAACTAAGGACGGCACAAATATCCATGCCCGAGGGGGGATTCGAACCCCCGACCGTAGTGGCCGTGCGGACCGTGACTGGATCGCCTCAGTCCCCTCGGCCACCGCGGCCGGCTACTCAAAAATATACTTCGGTGACAAAAGTCTTGAGATACATCCTATACAGTGTCAGACTTATTTTTGCCCGGAAACCTTCAGCAACTACCGCGCGGAAATAGCAGCGCGATCTGAAGCGTCATGTCACGGCTTGCGGGTACGCTCCTATCCGAGGTTAGAGTCCTCCGTCGGGTATGGGTGAATGTGTTATCGTTAGCGTAAATTACAGCTAAAGTACAATGAAATGTTTCACTCTGCAGCGGAGTGTGCGATGATATGAAACTTCCTGGCTGATTAAAATTGTGTGCTGTAACCGGGACTCGAACCTGGGACCTTTACCTTTCGCGGGCAAGCGCTCTACCGACTGCGCTATCCCAACACGACTCACGATGCCGCCTCACAACTTTACTTCCGCCAGTACCACGCCTCCTACTTTCCAAACTTCACAGAGCTCTCCTGCGAAACATGCAAGACTAGCACTCCTGGAAGAAAGGATATGGTGGAGACATGGCTTAGGCACAGCCTAAGGGTTGTTTCCAGAATGAAATGTTTCACTCTGCAGCGAAGTGTGCGCTGATATGAAACTTCCTGGCAGATTAAAATTGTGTGCCGGAACCGGGACTCGAACCTGGGACCTTTGCCTTTCGCGGGCAAGCGTTTGCCCGCGATTATTAAAGACAACACAAACATCCATGCACGATGGAGGATTCGAAACTCCGACGCGGGAGGCCGCGCGATCTGCAACGTGGCGCTCCAGACCGTTTGGCTACTCACGCGCGGCTATCCAGTAAGCCACCGTGGCACTATGGAAAACGCGAATTCAGAGAATACCTGAGAACGTCTCCCTCTACAACACAAACTTCAAGAACTGCCTCGATATTTCTCTCTGTAATTCGTATCAACATTACCGAGGCTCTCCAACAGCACATTGAGGCAGATCAGAAGTTTGTGTTGAGGAGGCAGGCATTCTCAAGGAAGGAAGGAAGGAAGGAAACTTAGGGTTTAACGTCCCGTCGACTGCTTGGTCATTAGCGACGGAGCTACAGCCCGGAGTTTTGGGTTAGGATGGGGAAGGAAATCGGCCGTGCCCTTTGAAAGGAACCATCCCGGCATTTGCCTGGAGTGATTTAGGGAAATCACGGGAAACCTAAACCTGCTTGGCCGGAGTTGGATTTGAACCACCATCCTCCCGAATGCGAGTCCAGTGCGTTACCACTGCGCCACCTCGCTCGGTGGAGGCATTCTCAGGTATTACTTGCCACGGTGGATGCTTGCATGCTTGTGTGGTAGTTTAGCGCGTTCCTTCAGGAGCTGGCACGGTCTGTGGTAAGGAAAATCAGCGAATACCGCATCGATCAGTACAGAACAAACACGATTTCACGACGCACGACCTCAAAGGAACTATCTGGGCGATAGAAAGAGAAAGAAGAAGGTTGAGCCACTGCCTAGTGAGCGGGAGAACGGGGATCGTATCCCAGCCGTGACACGAATTTTAATTCAATGCTTAGCCTTACAATCATTATTTGTGTTATTTTGCAACTAGACACCACTCTGAAATATATACACCGCTCAAAACAATTTGCGGTTGAGATATCATACAAGTCACATATGATAACGTATTTTATTCATATATTCGTTACAAATGTAATTTGTGTGTGATACAGTACGATATTTTGCTGTCTGAACTCTTTAGTTGATGTTTACATACCGTTTACGTAGAGCGAGGCAATATGGGGCTACTATAATAGCGATAAAGTCGTTCACGTTGCCCTCTAATATGGTGTGTGATCACCAGCGACGGCCAGTACAGATGCACACCTGCGTGGCATGGACAGTATGAGGATATCAATCAGCTCTTGACGGATATTTAGCCATTCTTCTATTAGTGCAATATCCAGCCCTGCAAGCGTTGTGGGAGTAGCTGGTCTGTCTGCAATGCGTTCTCCAAGTGCTTCCCAGGCTTGCTCAATCGGGTTTCAGTCCAGTGAACAAGCTAACCACTCCATTCGTTCAATTCCCTCAGCTTCAGGAATGTTGCCCACCAGTGCAACTTTGTGGGGACGAGCGTCATCGTCCACCATAAAGAAACCGTCTCCTATGGCACCAGTGTAGGGCACAACAAAAGGCCGAAGGATCTCGTCTCCATACCTCTGAGCAGTCAAAGCGCCATTCTGAACGACAGAGAGGTCCATACGTCCGTCAATACTGTCTCCTGTCCACAGCATTCACCCATCACCATGATATGGTGATGTTTCCTGCACATAAGCAGGATTGTTCAGAGTTCCACGTTCTGTCCAGACAAGGAAACGACGATTGTCCGGCTGAACACAAAATCCTGACTCATCTATGAACAGAAAATGGCGTTTTTCGTGACGACTCCAATCCTGATGTTCCTCCGGCCAATTTCTGCGGGCTAAACAGTGTCATGGTTTTAATAGGACACGCATCATAAGCCTCCGTGCGTGGAGGCCACACTCCCGAAGGCGATTTCGGACTGTTTATGTTAATAGGTTGCATTCAGCCTTCTGTTTTGACGGGCTGTTAATTGGTGATAACAGTTATCTCTTGCTGATGTCACCCGTGGACGATCTTGGCACCGCCTTCTATTAACGGTTCCTGTTGTCTGAAATCACGGCTAGGTCCTGGAAATTACACTTAGAGACAGTCTAATAGCTGCAGCCACCTCCCTCTGTGTCTGTCCCGCTTCCAGCCTTCCTATGGCTCTCCATGCCATAGCTAAGTCTTACGGTTGTTGCATTGCAGTATCACTCACTTCACTATCTGAACCCAACTGCTTGTGTAATTCGTTTGGTAAACACAAGTCAACGTCAACCCCTTCTGCAGCAACTTTCTGTTACTTCCACTACCTTGGCTGCCGTTTGCCGTTTTAAGAGATCATCATGAAGATCAGTTTCTCAAGTGTTGGTGTCCTGACTCCACTGACGACGCAAGGTTCTCCTCATAGATTCTGAATTAGGCATCACTGTAAAAAATTCACAACATTTATTATTAAGATTACCCATTTCATCCACGTATATATCTTCGTATTATCCACATGCTTCTCCGTTTCGAGAGCTGCATCGTCAGGTGTTCCACAGAGATATTCTGTCAGGTTGAACACTTCTCCCTTTAAACACATACTTCCTTTGCCTTGATCCGATTTTTGGCGTGCGCACACTCACGTAACACCATCTTTAGATTCCTTTAGTTTTAGATGGGCTTTACGAATGTAATGTGCAGACGGCTTGCCGTTTGTCGTTGTAATTACTTCTATGCTGATTAAAGTTGACCAACATTGTTCTAATTCAGGAATTGATTCCTGCTATTCAAACCGTCATTACGAATCGATTCCTGTAATTTAGTTCCTATTCTTTCTTATCTACGACGGCACGATTCTTACAGAATGCCACAACGTTCTACATCTTATTCATAGATGGCAGAACAGTAGCGAATTACAAACAGTATTATGAGGTTCTGAAAACTGTCATTAAGAAAGCAAAAATTATGTGGTATGCAGAAATAACAGCTAACTGTCAGAATAAAATATAAAACTATATGGTCAGTGTAAATGAAGTCTCTGGTCAGCAACACCGAGTTGAGGATATAAAATCAATGCATAATGGATCTGTTACTAATAAATCTGATATGTGTACAGTATTTCAAAATGGTCAAATGTTTGTAAATCTATGAGACTTAACTACTCTGGTCATCAGAGCATAGGCTTACAAACTAATTAAACTAACTTATGATAAGGACAACAAATACACCCATGCCCGAGGGAGGACTCGAAACTCCGACGGCGAGCAGCGGCCCGCTTCGCGGCTAGGCGCCTTGAAACGCTCGGCCACTCCACCACAGTGTACAGTATTTAATAATCACTTTCTGAATATAGCATGTGAATTAAAACAAAATCTTAGCTCATACAGGTAATCATATAACACTCTTAGTAAACAGAATTCCGAGACTATTGCTCGAAGTAGTCCTCAGTGATACTGACTAGGGAGAGATTGAGTCAATAATATTAAATCTCTTAAAAGTAAGAATTTCTGTGGATATTCTAGCAGAATGCAGAAGTAATGTTTCGACTCTGTTAGCCCAGTGCGTAGCCATATTTTTAATTTTTCCTTTCGGAATGGTCGATTTCCTGATAGATCGAAATACACAGTAGTGAAACCACTAAATAAGAAAGGAGAAAAGGATGATGTAGACAACTTTCGACCTATTTCTATGCCACAGTTTTTGCAAAAGTTATTGAAAGGGCTGTATATTCTAGGTTAATTGATCATATCAGTGCCCATAATTCGCTTTTAAATGTACAGTTTGGTTTCAGAACTGATAATGACATATTATTTTTTCTCTGTGAGGCACTTGATCGATTAAATAAAAAACTGCTAAGGCTGGCCTATTCTTTGATTTGACAAAGGCGTTTGATTGTGTTGATCACGAGATATTGTTGCAGAAGTTGGAACATTATGGAGTAAGGGGGTAGCTCACATTTAGTTCACTTCTTACTTTAATAACAGACAGCAGAAGGTGACAGTGTTTAGGAAGGCTGTGATATACACTCTCAGTGGGGCGCAGTTATGTGGTTGCTCTAGGGTTTTCCTCTGAGGCCACTGTTGCTTCTCATTTATATAAATACTAGCTTACACCCGCGTCTCCGCTCGCATGTTGGTTGGTTATGATAGATAATGCGCGAAACGTCAAATCGATTTTTTAAAGCGATGTATTAAAAAAATTTACTGCTTTATTTATTTATCCTTATTCGTATGCTTATCCTTACAGAGAAAGAGCTGAAGACGTTATAGCACGTATAGACCAAAGATATGCTATGTGTCATCACGTTTCGCTACATGTAACGTCCATGCTATAGAGTCGCAAACGTCATCGCTGGGCTTCAGTCCGAATTTATTTTATAATTTGATAACTTTCAACCATCATATCTTTCACTACCTTATATCTATCGGCATGGAACAACTATGGTGTACAACGGGACACTTCGGACAACAATTACACACAGATCATTCGATTGCGTTCTGTAGTTTTCCCTGCAGAGCGAAATATTAACACACACACACGTAGAATGTTATATACACCGATAACTTTCTATCCCAATATACCCTACCCTCTTACCATTATCAACCCTCAAGCAACAATGCAACCAATAAAACCATTTTCAAAGAGTAAATATAATTTTCAAAGAGTAATTATTGTCCCGCATTTTGCGTTATATTCTTCAAATTACTAAATATCTACGAGATCGCTATAAAACTGTGCCTAAAACCTTCCTCAGGTATAAATTAGTAACTGTACAAATATTTAAGCCTCTGCGTCTTGTTGTTCGGACGTGAAAAGCGTACACCGAACAGACGTTCACATTAATATATACCGATAAATAGCTATACGATCGCCATAAAACCGTATATAAAGCCTTCCCCAGGGTAGACATTAGTAATTGTACAAATTTTTAGCTCTTTATGTCTTGTGGTTCAGATGTGATAAACGTACACCGAACAGACATTCACATTTATAGATATAGATTATGCCTTCAACTACAAAGGGTAGTTCTAAGATATTCCTGTTTGCTGATGACACTAGCTTGTTAGTGAAGCATGCTGTTGGCGATGTTGATGCAGTATCAAATAATGCAGTTAAAGATATAAGTACGTGGCTTGTAAAAAATAAATTGACGCTAAATTACAGTAAAACTCAGTTTTTTATAGTTTCTAACACACTATTCGACAAAAACTGACATTTTGGTTACTCTGCATGGGCACGTGATGAGTGCGACTGAACTGTTCAGATTTCTAGGCGTTCACATAGTAAACTGTCGTGGGAATACCATGTTCAGGATCTTGTTCAAAAATTAAATTTTGCCTCCTTTACCATTAGAACTATTTCTTAAATAATTGACAGTTTAAACGAAAAATAGTCTACTTTCCGTAATTTCATTCAATTTCAAAAATGATTTATTTCCAGAATCGGGCGGTTGGAGCAATATGTAGGCTAAGCTCGCGTACCTCTTGTCGACTGCTGTTTAGTAGTCTGGGAACTCTGGCATTGGCCTCTCAGTACATCTTTTCTTTAATGTCGTTTGTTGTTAATTATATTTGGTTATTCCCAAGAGTTAGCAGCTCTCTTTCAGTTAATACTAGACAGAAATCGAACCAGCATTTTGAGTCACATCTTGTTGACTCTTGTGCACAAAGGTGTGCAGTATTCCGCTGTATCTTTTAATAAGCGGCCACAAGAATTCGAAGAACTTAGTAGTAATCCACGCATTTCAAGGCTAAAGTGAAACGTTTCCTCATGCCTCACGCCTTCTATTCTTTTGAGGAAGTCCTGGAAGAATTGAAATATAAAGCTAACTTCTGAGTCACGACGTTGCTTCTTTTATTTATGCTTAGACCTATCGTGTGCGTCAGATTACTTTAAGTTTAACTTTATCAGTTACCCCTTTTTTATTTTACAACCTGATGTACTGACTCGCTCCATTACCAAGGAGACTTGTTCCTTAACTCGGCCCTGCAGAACATATGTCCATAAGTATGTTTTTTTATCTAACGTGCATTGTTAGGTGCACTTGAACGTCGTTCACAGTTGCTCAACACTGTCGGTGTTAGGGGCAAAACTATTTTGTTGCGTAGTCAATTACTCTGAAATCTGATTCTTTTCACTTTTGCTAAATAAGAAAATGCTTCTAATTTTCTCGATATTTCTATTTACTCCTGTATTCATTGATGCTGTAATGACCTTATGATCACTAATTCCCTGATCTACACGAAATGAATCGAAAAGTTTGGGTCTGTTTGTCATCAGCAGGTCTAACACGTTATCTCCACGAGTCGCGTCTCTATTTAACTGCTCGAATTAATTTTCGGATACAGCTCGTAGAACAATACTGCTCGTTTCTCTGTCCCTCCCACTCGTCTTGAACACGTTCATTTCCCATTCTATATCCGTTAAGTTAAAAAAATCCCCACCTAGAACTATAATATGAGTAGAGAATCTACGGGAAATATTTTCAAGGTTTTCCCCTCAAATGTTCCGATACTACAGCTGCTGAGCTAGGTGGTTTATAAAAACTTCCAGTTACCATGTTTGAGTCACTTTTCACGCTTTCTCCTGAATTATTTCACATTCCTAAGTTGTAAAAATTTCACTCAATACAATCGTATACTTTGTTGCTATAAACAAGTCTCCTCCTTCAGTGTTCAATGTATATATGCGGTATACGTTCCAGTCTGAGTTTAGTATTGACAATTGGTTTTCGCCAGCTTTTCATCTCTAGTACTATGTGGTCATTGTGAGAATGTAAAAGTGAGATCAGTTCTGGGATCTTTCCATAGATGCTCCTGAAATTAACTAATACTATATTTATCATTACTGTACGACGGGCGTTTGAAAAGTCCGTTCAAAAATAAAAATTACTAACGTCTTTGGGGAAAACGATTTATATTTTTAAACATAGTGTCCTTTTAGACTTAGACACTTCGTCCAACGCTGTTCTAATTTGTTGATTCCTTCCGAATAATAGGAATTGTCCAAGCCTGCAAAATAGCTATTAGTTTCTGCAATCACCTAGTCGTTTGAATGAAATCTTCGTCCCGACAGCCATTTCTTCAAATTGGGGAACAAATAGTAGTCCGAGGGAGCCAAGTCTGGAGAATAGGTGGGATGTGAAATGAGTTGGAATCCTAATCCAATAATTTTGCGACCACAACTGCTGAGGTGTGTGCTGGTGCATTGTTGTGATGGAAAAGGACTTTTTTTATGGGCCAATCACCAGCGTTTTTCTTGCAGCTCGTTTTTCAAACGGTCCAATAACGATGAATAAGTTAAGACATGCTGAATGCGTACCCTGCCGTGCAGGGAAAGTGACGCAATCTGAGGCGCCATGTCACAGTCCTAAAAAAATGTTCAAATGTTTGTAGAGTCTATGGGACTTACTTACGGGGTCATCAGTCCCTAAACTTACAAACTACTTATGAACTAGCTAATCCTAAGGACGGCACAAATATCCATGCCCGAGGGGGGAGTCGAACCCCGACCGTAGTAGCCGTGCAGACCGTGACTGGAGCGCTTCAGTCCCCTTTTTTTTCCTTTTTTTTGTTTTTTTTATTATTCTTTTTTACCGGTTTTTTAAGTTTTTTTTTATTTTTATTTTTTTTAATATACACGCAGCACTGACTGCATCTTTTATTATTATTATTGTTATTAAGGAAGGAGGAGGGTGTGGTCTTGGGGATTTATATGTTCATTAGTTTATTTTTATTAGTTTAATTTCATTAAAATAAAACAGCCTTTCCCTGGCACACATCAAACATATTGAAAAAGAAGATACATGTACAGTGCTGTATTTCTCTCAAGCTTCTCTATGATTTTCCACTCGCCCCGATTAGGGTTTCCTCTTCCTTTGTTTTATTGTAATGATAATGATTGTGTTTCACTTTAACATAACGCAATTAACCTCCATGCGGTCTTAACTAAGGGATGTAGCGTGTACATGCAGAACTAAAAACGAAAAACATTAAAGTAAATAAACTTCTGAGTGGGAAGTGAGTTTCCGGGCGGTCAACTCCAGCGCTTCTGCCGCCAGGCAAGTCTTCTCGTTTTATGGTAAAGGGTAACCGTTTCATCTTGTTCATCATATGCATCTTCATCGTTATCAAATCAGCTTCTCATACCCGGGATGTTCCAGCTACTTGGAGGATCTCGTAACGCACTCCCCAGAAAATTAGAAAAATATTGTTGGTACTTCGGGTTCCGTACCAGCGCCATATGTTGTTCTTGTAAATGGTTCCAGAAGTCCAGCACTTGTTTCGCGCCGTCGCGAAGCAAATAATACACCGCCTGGGCTCGGAGCCATGTCACCGCGTTCGTTTTGGCTCGTGGGTAATATGTTCTGTCTGGTAATAGGACGATCTTGAGGTCCATATTTTGTTGTCCGACGCGCAGTAGAAAGCCAATCATCTTCGTCACTAGCCGCCATACTTCCTCAGAGGGCCCGCACATGAGACGGTGAGCGTCGTCGTCTAGAACCTGACATACTTGGCATAACGGAGAGTTCACCATATTGATGGCATGCAGGCGGGATCCAGTAACTTGTTTACCGTTAACCACCATGTACCATGTTGTTCTCGTTTCCGTGTCAAGTGTGGCATGATGAACTGTCCGCCATACCACCGGCCACTGGATCGTGGGGTGCCGTGTTTCCACAGGGTTGGCGGGGCGACTACTCGTAAGTATCCGGTAGATGTCGCGAGCTGTCGCTGTTCTGTTGTTTGGTAGCTCCGTCATAACATAGCTATATTCTAGGAAAAACTCTCTGATATGTTGAAACGGTGGAGAAATGTTCTGCACCATCACTGTTGCTTGTCGGGAAGCTGGTGCCAGTTCGTCTATCAAGATTCCGGACAGACTCTGGTGTTGTCTTCTCCATGTTTTCAATGTCGCGCTAATATAGAGTGCCACTGTTCGATCGTAAACGTGAACAAGCCCGAGGCCACCTCTACAAGTTGGTAGTGTCAGAGCCTCATATCGGATCTTGAAGAGGGCTCCCATACTGACGAAGTATCCAAATGCTGCCAGTATGCGTCGGGCGATCATTTTTGGCATCGGTAGAATCTGTGCATAGTGTGGAATGCGTGACGCCAAGTATATATTTATATAAGCGACACGTTGAATCATATTTAATGTTCGCAGTGCGTTCGCTCTGACACCATTTCGTATGGCTATGAGCAACCTCTTAAAGTTGAGTGCCGCCGTGCGTCGTACATCATTCGTGAAGACGATTCCCAAATACTTGATTCTGTCCCGTAACGGGAATGGCGCAACGCAGTCGACAGGTAGTCCTGTGCCTATATTCAAGGCGACGGATTTGGCCACATTCATGCGGCTACCCGTAGCGGCATTGTATCGATTGATCCAGTCCAAAGCCGCGTTAACGTCGTTGCCGTTCCTCACCACCAATATAAGGTCATCGGCATATGCTTTGCAGTGAAACGTATAACCACGCATCGTAATGCCTGTCAGGCGTTGGCGGAGGCCGCTGAGAAGTGGTTCAAGTGCCATGGCATATATGATCGTGGACAAAGGACATCCTTGCCGAATTGATCTCTTAATAGTAAGGGGTCCAACCAAACGACCGTTAACTAGCACTTTAGAAGTGGCCCCGAATGGCTGTATGTGTGTTGTCCTTAGCAGAAGTTAAAGTAGTGAGTACGTCTAGGAACCGATGACCTCAGCAGTTTGCTCCATTAGCTACACGAACTTTGAACTATGTACGCATACCCTGACGTGTCTTCACAGGAAGGAATGTCTGGAGTCGAATCGTCAACATGCAATCTGACCGGTTGAACAATGGGCCAAAGTTCTTTCCACAGATGAGACCCGATTTCGTCTGGAGGGTGATCCCCTACAGATTATAATCTCCAGGTTGCGTGGAACACGCGTTTGAGACTCAAATATTGTGGAAAGGGACTGAGGTCGAGGAGGATTACTAATTGTGTGGGCAGGTTTTATGCTGACCACTCGAACACCTATTCATGAAGTTGTGCGGGTGAATCGGAAAGGTTTAACCGATGTCAGGTATCGTAACGAGATCTTGGTACGTCATGTACTGTTCTTGCAAGGTGCTATAGGTCCAGACTTACGTAGATTCTAAGTACGGTAACGCTCCACGGCATAAAACGCGATTGATTGATCTTTCCTAGGAAACACAAGATACTGCACGCATGCTGTGGCCTGCTAGCTCTTCCGATTCGAATCCCATAGCTTATGTCAGAGATGCAATAGTGACAGATTGGATCACGTTTGCATCCACCAGCCACTCTCTATGACCTGCAAGCAGTTCTATAGGAATAATGGGTGCTATTGTCTCAACAAGAGATTGATGACATAATTAGCAGAATGCCCCGCTGTTGTCAGTCCTGTATTGCCGCCATAGGTGGTCACAGTCAATACTGAGCACATTAACCAGTAGTCAGAATTTGTGTGCAAATCCGTTAACGTAGAAAAACGAAGAAAACGTTTTAGTTTACTGTTATGCATGTTACAGAGTTTTCTTTATGTATTCTTTACATTGTTTCTACTTTGCTATCATTCCTTTATACTGTTTGTAGCACCAAAAAAAAAGCAACTTTGCAAAATTTCCGTTCGATGCATAAATTTTGGCTACCAGTGTAGTTACGCAACAGACCGCCATGTTACTTTACCATGCAATTCCGTGCCGTCTAGCGGCAGAGAATTGTAACTTACGTCAACGAAGTGTGAAAGTCTACATAGTAACATTCATTATATGTAATGCCACAACCTCTATTGAGAACGGAATAAAATTTTGGGAGAATTACTTTTCAGCACGCCAAAGTATATTATTGTTTTCCGCACTTTCACTAAAACATTTGTGGGGAGGAAATGGAAGAGCAGCCGGGTCACTTGGATCCCACCGCACCGACCGCTGTGTTATTTTCAGCCAGTGCTCCAGTGGCGTCGCCTGGATCGGGGATCGAGGAGTGTGGCGTAAGAACTCTTCTGACCGTTATCGGGTTAGCAGGTCCTCAGCTGAGATTGACTTGACGGCATTCTACTCCTCCCATCGAAGAAAAAACCCTCTTAACACCGGCAATCTAATCTACATCCATACTCCGCAACTCACCTGACGGTGTGTGGCGGAGGATACCTTGAGTCCACTATCGGTTCTCCCTCCTATTCCAGTCTCGTATTGTTCGCGGAAGGAAAGATTGTCGGTATGCCTCTGCGTGGGCTCTAATCTCTCTGATTTTATCCTCATGATCTCTTCGCAAGATATACGTAGGAGAGAGCAATATACTGTTAGACTCCTCGGTAAAGGTATGTTCTCGAAACTTCGACAAAAGACCGTACCGAGCGACAGAGCGTATATCCTGCAGAGTCTTCCACTGAAGTTTATGGATCATCTCCGTAACGCTTTCACGATTACTAAATGATCCTGTAATGAGGCGCGCTGCTCTCCGTTGGATCTTCTCTACCTCTTCTATCAACCCCACCTGGTACGGATCCCACACTGGTGAGCAGTATTCAAGTAGTGGGCGAACAAGTGTATTGTAACCTACTTCCTTTTTTTCTTCGGACTGCATTTCCTTAGGATTCTTCCAATGAATCTCAGTCTGGCATCTGCTTTACCGACGATTAATTTTACACGGTCGTTCCATTTTAAATCACTCCTAATGTGTACTCCCAGATAATTAATGGAATTAACTGCTTCCAGTTGCTGACCTGCTACAGTGCAGCTGAATGATAAAGGATCTTTCTTTCTATGCATTCGTAGCACATTACACTTGTCCACAATGAGATTCAATTGCCATTCCTTGCACCATGTGTCAATTCGTTGAAGGTCCTCGTGCATTTCAATACAATTTTGCATTGTTACAACCTATCTATCTACTACAGCATCATCCGCAAAAAGCCTCAGTGAACTTCCGATGTTACCCACAAATCATTTATATATATTGTGAATAGCAATGGTCCCACGACACTCCTCTGTGCACTACGGTCGGGGGTTCGAATCCCCCCTCGGGCATGGATATTTGTGCCGTCCTAGTCCGTAAGTAGTTCATAAGTAGTTTGTAAGTTTAGGGACTGATGACCCCGTAGTTAAGTCCCATAAGCTTTACAAACATTTGAACATTTGAACTCCTCTGTGGCACACCTGACATCACTCTTACTTCGGAAGACTTCTCTCCATTGAGAATAACATGCTGCGTTCTGTTATCTAGGAACTCCCCAATCCAATCACACAATTGCCCTTACTCTGTTCATTAAACGAATGTGGGGAACTGTATCAAACGCCTTGCGGAAGTCAAGGTACACGGCATCTACCAGTGAACCCGTTTCTATGGCCCTCTGAGTCTCTTGGATGAATAGCGCGAGCTTTTTCGAAACCTATGCTAATTCCTACAGAGCAGATTTCTAGTCTCCAGAAGAGTCATTATACTCTAACATGACACGTGTTCCAAAATTTTATAACTGACCGACGTTAGAGATATAGGCTTATAGTTGTGCACATCTGTTCGACGTCCCTTCTTGAAAATGGGAATGACCTGAGCCATTTTCCAGTCTTTTGGAAAGCTACGCTCTTCTAGAGACCTATGGCACACCAGGTCCTCCGCATGAAATTCAGTCGCGCTGAGCACTCAGCTACGAGGGTGGACTGCTTAATAGCTGGGAATGGACTCAGCCGATGTCCTACCCGAAACCCTAGTCACTGCTCCATCCCGTTGAGCTCGTCATCCGTACGCCGTTAAACCCTAATCTCACTTCCGCACTAAAACGCTTGCCCCTATAGCGGCACCGAGCAGAAATGCCGCTACGTGTCAGGATGGAATTGATGGAGCCTGTAGACGTCTCTCGACGTAGCGAAACAGTGTGCCTTTTTACAATACCCTCTGGCCGTGGCCGCTACGGTGGTCAAAGATCCCGCAGCCGTCAGTTCCGCTGACGCGTGTTAGCCGATACAGCTTGCAGTTCTGTTTCTCCCGCGGCTGCCGTCGCTGCTGACAGACTGGCGTCGATTGGAGTGCCGTGACAAAGCGTTCTGTCGCGCCTCGAACAATGTTCGAAAAGCTGCGCTGGCCGTTTTGTTGCCCCGCCAGGAGGGCAGCCCGTAGATCCCTGCAGTGCTCAACCGGAACAGTATTGTCCGATCCTCTTCTACAGCAAACAAGCACTGCAGCCGTTTTGTCCTCAGCTATCAGCGGCGTTGCAAACGGTGACCAGTGGAATCCACAAGCAACAGCTCGTGGCTGTTTGCCCACGGTCATCTTGGCAGTGGCGGACTAAGGCTGTCGGAGGCCCAGGGTGGCGACAAAACAAAATAAGGCCCCCAAGCCACTAAGAAATACATGTCTTACCATATAAAAAAAAGTAACTTTTGGGATTTGGAGGCTCCCCTGGACGAGAGGCACGTGAGTCTGAAAAAATATCTTTCGAGATTTGGAGGCTCCAGAAGAAGAGGTTAATGGTGCTAAAAATAAAGAAATAAATAAATAAAAAGTTTTTAGAGGTATTTGAAGGCTCCCCAAGACAAGAGGCCCGGGGCGGTCCGCCCCCTTCGCCTCCCCCCCTCCCTTACTCCACCACTGCATCTCGATGTAGTACAGCGTATGTTGATATAATGCAAGACTACGCCGGCCGCGGTGGCAGAGGGGAATGAGGCGCTTCAGTCACGGTCTGCACGGCCACTACGGTCGGGGGTTCGAATCCCCCCTCGGGCATGGATATTTGTGCCGTCCTTAGTTGTAGGTAGTTCATAAGTAGTTTGTAAGTTTAGGGACTGATGACCCCGTAGTTAAGTTCCTTAAGCTTAACAAACATTTGAACATTTTTTGCAAGACTAACAAGGAGAGGACGCCCACTCGTCATCGCCGAATTCGTCCAAATTTATGGTACATGTAGGGCGTGCCGAGATATGAAAGTGCACCAAGTGGGAACTCCAGATGGCTAAGCGTTTAGGAAATAAAAGGAATTTTGATACGGATCTATCACCATATGCAACTTTTCAACTGCCCTGAGAGAGTCTGTTTGGAAATCGTTCTTTGGCTCTGTGGTAAGAAATCGGATTTTTATTGAAAGTTTCGCGGGTTCGATTCCGCCCGGCGGGGAATATTTTTTTGCTCCTTGGCAATGCGTACACTACTGACTTCCCAATTAACCGCAATATCAAATATGTTATTTATTATTTATATGTTCACTACATCAGCATGGGACGTCATTATTTAAACCAAGCATATTATGTTGCAAAATTGGGTCTGTGAACGGTCCATAAGGTGCAAACAGAAATAATCGTGAGTTTTATTTGACCTTGGTGGCGCTGTCGGCGCAAACAACACCTGCCCCATCGACACCGCCTGAACGACGGGCAGCTATATAAAGCCCTCCGTGCGTGCAGTAATTAATCTAATCTTGTCCTCACGATCCCTACGGGAACAATATGTAGGTGTACACATTGCTAAGGAGCAGAAAAAAATTGCCGTCGGGTGGAGTTGAACTCGCGACTTTCTCAATACGAATCGGACTTTTTTTTTCGGGTAGTTCTATGCTTTGTGGTCGTTGGTTCAATTCGTTCATCGGTGTTCGTTGAATATTTGGCTCAGCTTTTTTATTACAGAGGGCGTTGAGCCCCCTGACCGGGCGCGCTGAGCCACGGCGCCCGGCAGCGCTGAACCAAACACCACTTCCTAAACACGCTCTCACAGGGAAAGTTTATAAGATGAATATGGTGATAGATCCGTATCAAAATTCCTTTTATTTCTTAAACTAGTGGCCGTCTTGAGTTCCCTCTTGGGGCACTTTCATGTCTCACCACGCTCTACATGTACCATAAATTTGGACGAATTCGGCGATGTCGAATAGGCTTCTACAACAATGTCACTGCCAAGCAATGATCATTTCATCGAGCACTACCGGTATGATAGCTCTCGGTGGTAAAGAACGAGTGCGTAAGTGCTGGCCAGCCGGGGTGTTTAAGTTGGCTGGTAGCATTTACATGACGCACGGTTCGTAATGACCGAATGTACCCTTGATCTGTTCCCCACTTTCAGTGCCGCTTTTTCTTCACATTTGGTTAACGATTCACTAACTTCATTCTTAAGCCTACCGTAATCTAAGTTACATCCAAAGCAAGTGTTCTTTCACTATTGCAGAGTGAGACAACGAATCGTTACGAACGTGCTCTTCTAATATTATTTGCCGAGTGCGTACCTTTCTTCCGCTTCAGCGAACATAAGTCCCGATGCTTGTGCGGTGTTGAATGTTGAATCACGCACGGATCGGATCTTCCGCCATCACCGTCCGGTCTCAGCGATTACTGCCGTTGGAAAAAGTTTCTCTTTCTTACTATGTTTTACTGTTGTGCTGCACAACACCCCTTTTAGTATTCGTCCACCACCTAATGAGAAAAGATCGACAACACCACAAGGAACATGCTCTGAGTTCACACCGAGCACACTAGTAACACACTGGAAGTAGATCTGACAGAACAAGAAGTCATTTCGTTGTCTGACTACAATATCAGATCTTCTTACAAAACATATATAAATAAATAAAATAAAAATATTTCAAGAAGTGTAACGTCAATGTTCTCAAAATCTTTGCGGAACTTTGTTGTGATTCGGACTAGCAAACCACTCTGATAAAATGTGATTCCACAGTTCACTGTTACTCATGTGCCCTAATAACACCACCACCCGTGAAAAATGTGTTTCCGCAGGCAAGCACCAATTAGACACAGAAAATTTGGTATACATTGCAAAATTAAGTGAATAAACAACTTAAAAATATAAATAAATTTGATCATATCAGTTGTGAAGTTTAAACTATTTGTATTCTTAAACTCGACTCGCAAAATATATGACGGATTTACATCAAGTAATAAAAAGCGTTTGGGTGTCGCACTTCGACCATAGATACTAGTAGATCGGGCAAACACACAGCGGCTACTTACATGCCGTGGTAGCAACATACGACCACATGACTGTTGCTAAACATTAGCCTTATACGAGAAACAGCTTAGCATTTTTCAAGAAATGCCGTTGTTTTAAACTGATAATGCTTACACGGGAAATTTAATGTTGCTCCCCTTCACACAAAACGCTTTGTAAATTTATAAGCAAAACCGGACTCTGTCATGTGATTGTTGGCGAAGCTGCGCTTTAGCTGTAAAGATGTTGGTGCCATGAAAGTAATGCCATGGACAGTCTACCATTATCTATGATCGAACGTGTCGCATTAAAGTTAAGGAAATTAAATTGTTGCTAAATGCAGTTAAGACTGTTGAAACAGTGTGGCTGGGTTCCAGTCAAGAGACTAAGTACAGCTGTTGTCGAAAACTACAGATTCACCACCAACTGTAAAACGTTCAGTAATGTTTCAGATTTCGACGTAAAATGGGATAGGAATGATGATGGAAACAAGATCACATTTGAGGAAATGTAGAGAATGGTCAATAGATGGCAGTGCAATACAGCGCCTGGGGTAGATGATATTAAGTCAGAACTCATGAAATACAGTGGATTGTCAGGTCTCAAATGGTTATACAGGCTAACTAAAATGGCGTGCGAGTCCGGGCAGGTTCCGTCCGACTGGACGAAACCAGTAATCACACTATACGCGCGGAATGCACACGTCCTCTAAGGCGCGCCTCAGCTTCAAGCGACAAAATACGACCACATGTATAGTCACGGAAGTGTCCTAGCTGAGCTGCATCCGGCGCGCTGCCTGTCGCCCGCCACAAGTGGCCACGTTTCAGTTCAAACGCTTTCGAATGTTGTCGTTGTCGCACGCGCGGCAAAGTGTCGAGTTCGTTGAGAATCGTCTGCTTGTCGAGGTTATAAAGGACGTCGCAAGAATTCTGCGAGCTAATAATCCCTGAAGTTCATGAAACTACAACTGTTTCTGAAATAACAGAATATAAAATTGCAGTTAAGAATTTTGATTGGGATAAGAAGAGTCCAAATTTAACTATCTCGTAAATTTACGACTGAAGCTAATTTTTTAAATTCTTTTTAATATGACGGTCTTTTGTTTTTAATCTGAGTGTTAGTTTGATTTACAAAATGATGAACGTGTTTTGAGCAATTACATTTGTGTGCTTTTTAAGCAGTTGCAGTAACAACACACTTACTCCAGAGAGAGAGAGAGAGAGAGAGAGAGAGAGAGATAAAATATGATGTCACACGAGATGTGTGTAAAATTACGTTTCTGAATAAAATATCTTGATATTATGTTTCAGTAGGAATTTAATGTGTTTGGTAGACCTTCAGTAGGATACGTATGTTTGCAGTAAAGATGAATATATTGGTATTAACTTGGTAAAAAGTTACAACTTGGTAGCCCACATCACTACCCTTATGCGACGCCCACTGCTATCAATTCTGTCCAAAAATAAATGATTTACTGTCGTCTTACAATAAGACTCATTTTGTACTTATTCATTTGTTGATGGTTTGTAATCACAAAAGTAAAACTCGAAAGTATCTGTACTCGTCGTTGTATTTGGCTGGTGATCTTCACTGTCTATTTTAGTATTTGAAGTTATGCATTAAATAGTCCACGAACATTCTTCACTTTGTAAATTTAATGCACAGCACTCTTTTTACGTCTTATTTCCTAAAGTAAATAAAACTTTATTGCCTTACTCTGGAGTTATCGTTATTCTACGGTTTTCGGTTGCCAAAGTTTACAAACAGCTGAGCGGTTCTAGCCGCCATCTTGTAGCGAGAAATTGTCTCTCACACACGGCAATGCAACACCGCCTAGAGACAAGGCCTTACAACAGGCCGTGGCTACGTCACACTTAGAGGCCGCGGCCGCCACCTCACTGGCTGTTGGCTGGGGCACGCCCACCGCCGCGCAGCGGCCGGCCAGTGAGGTGGCGGCCACGGCCTCTAAGTGTGACGTAGCCACGGCCTGTTGTAAGGCCTTGTCTCTAGGTGGTATTTTGCCATGTCGCCGAATGTCGCTGCTTGTAGCTGGAGTGTCGCGTAGCTTTATGTCGTGCACTGCCGCGCGCTTTTGTCGTTCACGTAGGACATACCCTAAGTCGTCAATGCTATGGACTGGGCGGCCGTTCCCGTCGGAGATTCGAGTCCTCCCTCGGGCATGTGTTGTCCTCAGTATAAGTTAAAGTAGTTTGTAAGTCTAGGGACTGATGACCATAGCAGTTTTGTCCAATAGGTTTACAAACATTTGTCATTGTTTTGAGCAATAACACCAATTTTCAACCGTGGAAACAGCAATGATTGTAGCAACTGAAGAGGTGTTTTTAAATTAGCATTGTGGGCAAAATCTTCTCAGTTATTGTTGAAAGGAGAGTGCGACTATAAGTTGAAGACAAGTTGGATGAAAATCATTGTGGGTTTCGGTCTCTTAGAGGCTGTCAGTACCAGATCCTTAGCTAACGGCAGATAATGGAGAAGATCTATAAGTGACACAGGGAATTGTATCTCTGTTTTATAGAGCTAGAAAACGCTTATGCCGTGGCGGAGCGGCCGAGCCCATTGAGGCGCTATGCTCCGATGCGCGAGGCCGTTCCCCGTAGGGGACTAATGACCCTGCAGTTAAGTCCCAGAAGCTTAACAAACATTTGAACATTTTGAAAGGCTTATGATGGTGAAAAGTGTGGCAAAGCCAATGGAGTGAGTGCTCAGCTACTATCTACTCTCTCCTGCAAGAAGGAAGTCAGTTTGAAGACTCGGCAATTCACGGTTAAATCTCTCGGCCTACTTCGTTGTATGGGAGTGAAATTTGAGGGATACAGGTTACCTTATTAATAAAGTTTAGGCTACAGTTATGAAAGTAGCAAGGATTATATTGCAGGTACTAACGTATGGGACAAATGCCACGAGTGTGTCCATAATGAGGAAATCAAAGAAAAACTGTGAATGAACACCGTAGATGAAGCAGTTAGAGCAAACAGGTTTATACGGTGGGGTCATGTTACACGCATGGAAGGTGCAATATTCCCTAAGAGACTCATGGGTTCGGAAGTAGAGGGTAGGAGGAATCGAAGTATATCATGGAGAAACTACTTGGTGTCGGTCAATGCCGGTTAGCATCGGCACAGTCTTATCAAAACATTTTCACGGCACGTCCCAACAAAAATATATATGGCGTCTATTCTGAAATAACAGACGTCACTTCTGATCCTGCAGTTGTTATTCTTTCATATTCATATGACATATACTGCGAATGGGCAAAGCAGAAAATGTGTGCCCAGCCGGGATTCGGACCCAAGTCTCCCGTTTTCTAGGCAGTTGCGCTGACCGCTACAACTCTAGTGACACAGTGAGCACCGCACCTGCAAGGACTACCTAAGCACGCCTCCCGTCAGATACAAATTCCCAGCTTTACCCTGCCCACAGTACTCAAACTCGTAGTCACTTTGTACTAATTCCCCAAAGAGTAAGGGCGCCAAACTTGCCCACCCCTCCCCACTAACGAAAGGATCACTGCCCGTCACTGGCGTATACATACATGTGGTGTCTATTCCGAAAGAACAGATGTCACTTCTGATCCTGCAGGATCCTGTGTCTGACGGGAGGCATGCCTAGGTAGTCATTGCAGGTGTGGTGATCACTGTGTCCACAGAGGTGTAGCGGTCAGCGCAACTGCCTAGAAAGCGGGAGACCTGGGTTCGAATCCCGATTGGGTACACATTTTCGGTTTTCCCATTCGCAGTCGATATCATATACTGTATGAATATGAAAGAATAACAACTGCAGGATCAGAAGTGACGTCTGTTCTTTCGGGATAGACGCCACATGTATATACGAGGCGCGTCCAGAAAGTTCCGCTTCAATTTATCTCCGCTGCTGCGCTGCGATTGCAGTTCCGCACATGCACTGTAGACGATGTGCATCAAGGAGAAGAAAGTGCACCATTTGAAGATCGCTGTCAGTTACGTACGCTTTGTTGTGCTTCTTTGAAATGTCGGCGTTGATTGAAAATCCCGCCGCCTGTGAAATCAGGTCGGTGATTCGGTTTCTGAATGCGAAGAAAGTGAAACCAAGTGAAATTTATCGGCAAATTTGCGATGTTTACGGACCAAATGCGATGAGTGATTCGATGGCGAGAAGATGGGTCCGACAGTTCAATGGCGGGCGTAGTGATGTGCACGATGAAGAACGAAGTGGGCGTCCACCTATGTTTACAGAAGAACTGGTTCACGCGATTGATGACAAGATCCAGGAAAACCGTAGGTTTACAATTAGTGCTCTTGCTATCGACTTCCCCCAAATTTCACGATCACTGATGCATGAAATTGTTACCAAACAAAGATTCTCACTGAGCAACACAAAACACAACGGATGGCTAGTGCACTTGAGTTTTTGACCCCTTATGCTGAAAGCGGCGAAGAATTTTTGAGACGGATAGTCACAGGAGATGAAACGTGGGTTACTTACGACACCCCTGAGAGTAAGCGTCAATCAATGGAATGGAGGCACACTTCATCCCCACCAAAGGTAAAACCGAAGCAAATCTTGACACCTCGGAAAATGATATGCACAGTGTTCTGGGACTGGAAAGGCATCCTGCTCATTGACTTCTTACCGCGTGGTCAAACAATCAAAGCAGATGCTTATTGCGAGACACTTCGGAAATTGCGCCGTTCAATTCAGAATAAGCGCCGGGGACTGCTGTTAAAAGGTGTTGTTTTGCTTCACGACAACGCACGACCACACACTGCAAATGTGACTAAAAACCTCCTACAGGGATTTGGCTGGGACGTATTTGACCATCCTCCGTACAGCCCTGACCTCGCTCCTAGCGACTTTCATCTGTTCTTACATCTCAAGCCTTTCCTTGGCGGTCATCACTTCACCAATGACGATGAGCTGAAAGAAACTGTTTCCAACTGGTTGAAGACACAGGCGGCAAATTTCTATGAAGAAGGTATACAAAACCTGGTGCTACGCTATGACAAATACCTGCAAAATTTCGGCAGTTATGTGGAAAAGTAGTTTAAGAGTTGTAGAATTTTGTGCAATAAAAATTTCTTCTGTATCTGTGTACAATTTCATTTTATTACAAAACGGAACTTACTTTCTGGACGCGCCTCGTATATATAATGTACCAGTGACGGGCAATGATCCTTTCGTTAGTGGGAAGGGGTGGGCAAGTTTGGAGCTTACCTCTACATGGGATACTCTGCAAATGAAATGTAAGTGCCTAGCAGAGGGTTCATCGAACCACCGTTATGCTATTCTCGAATAGCGCGCTGGAAGAAAGAACACCTGAATCTACGTCTACATCGATACTCTGCAAATCACATTTAAGTGCCTGGCAGAGGGTTCAATAAAAACCACTTTCATAACATTTCTCTACCACTCCATTCTTTAATATCGCGCGGGAAGACAGAACACCTACATCGTTCCGTTTTCGATCTGATTTCTGTTATTTTATTGGTATGGTCATGTCTCCTATGTAGGTGCGTGCTAGTAAAATATTTTCACATTCAGAAGTAAAATTCGGTGATTGAAATTTCGCTAATAGATCTCGCCGCAACAAATAACGTCGTTTTTTTACTGATTTCCACCTTAAATCGTGCAACATTTCCGTGACGCCCCCCCCCCCCCCCGTAACCTGTTAAAACAAAACGAGCTGCCATTCTCTGAACCTTCTCCATGTCTTCCGACACTCCCACCTGGTGAGGGTCCCACACTGGGCAAGAGTACTCCAGGAGAGGACGCAAAAGTGTGATGAAGGCAGTCTCTTTGGTGGAGCTGTTACAACTTCGAAGCGTTCTGCCAATGAAACGTAACCTTTGGTTCGCCTTCCCCACAATATTTTCTATGTGTTCTCTCCAGTCTAAGTTGTTCGTAATTATAACACATAGATATTTGGTAGAACTGTCAACGTTAAGGTTTGACTGATGTATCGTGTAACTAAAGTTCAGCGGATTTCTTTTAGTGGTCATGTCTTTTACTTCACACTTTTCATAATTTAGTGTTAATTGCCAATTACAATTGCCAATCTCTCCGTTCGAGCTCTGATTTCTCGTATTTTATTCTGATGATCATTTCTGCCTATGTAAGTGGGAGTCAACAATATATTTTCGCATTCGGAGGAGAATGTTGGCGATTATAGTTTCGTAAGTAGCCCACGCCGCAGCGATAAGCGCCATTGTTGTAATGATTCCCATCCCAGATCCTGTATCGTTTCCGTAACGCTCTCTCCCCTGTAACGTGACAATTCGAAACGACCTGCTCTTCTTTGGACTCTTTCGATGTCCTCCGTCAAACGCACCTGATAACGATCCCACACTGGGCAGCAATACTCCAAACAAAAAGACGGACAAGCGTAGTGTATGCAGCTTCTTTTGTGGTTCTGTTGCATCTTTTAAGGGTTCTGCCAATAAAACGCAGTCTCTGGTTTGCCTTTCCCACGACATCATCTACGTGTTCTTTCCAGTTTAAGTCTGAAGTAATTGTAATTCCTAGATATTTTGTGGAGTTTACGGCCTTCACTTTTGATTGATTTATCTTGTAAACAAAATTTAACGGATTTCTTTTCGTAATCATGTGGACGACTTCACACTTCTCATTATTTAGACTCAATTGCTAATTTTTACACCATAGTGACATCTTATTCAGATCGTTCTGCAGTTGGTTTTGATCTTCAGATGATTTTACTAGACGGTAAATGATGGCGTTATCTGCAAACAATCTAAGTGACCTACTTAGATTTTCCCCTAAATCGTTTATGTAAATAAGGAACAGCAGAGGACCAATAACACTACCCTGCGAAACGCCCGATGTCATCTCTGGTTTAGTCGATGCCTTACCATCGATTACTACGAACTGTGTCCTCTCTGACAGGAAATCCCAATCGCAAATTTGGGGCGATACACCATAACCACGCAATTTGATTAAAAGCCGTTTGTGAGGTACGGTGTCAAAAGCCTTCTGGAAATCAAGAAATACGGAATCGATTTGCGAACCCTTGTCGATATCACCCATCAATTCGTGTGAGTACAGAGCTAGTTGTGTTTCGCATGAACGATATTTTCTAAATTCGTGTTGACCTTGCGTCAATAGATCATTCTGTTCGAGATAATTCATAATATTTGAATACAGGATATGTTCCAAAACCCTACTGCAAATTTACGTCAATGGAATAGGCCTGTAGTTTAGTGGATTTCTCGTACTGCCTTTCTTGAATATAGGTGTGACCTGTGCAACTTTCCAAAATTTTGGTACAGATCCTTCTTTGAGAGAGCGGCTGTATATGGATGTTAAGTAAGGAGCTATCGCTTCAGCATAATCAGATAGAAATCTAATGGGTATACAGTCCGGACCAAAAGACTTGTTCTTGTTAAGTGATTTTAATTGCTGCTACTCCGATGATATCTACTTCTAACTACTCCGATGATATCTACTTCTACGTTACTCATTAAGGCCTCTCTCCGTAATTCGAAATCTGGAATATTGGTTTCGTCTTCTTTGGGGAATGAGTTTCTAAAAGCTATGTTTAGTAACTCTGCTTTAGTAGCGCTGTCATCGGCAGGATCGCCATTACTATCACGTAGTGAGGGTATTGTTTATGTTTTGCAAATGTTCAAAATTCAAATGTTTTTATAGCTTATGGGACTTAACTACGGCGTTATGAGTCCCTAAACGTACTAAGTACTTATGAACTAGCTAATACAAGCTAAGGACGGCACAAATATCCACGCCCGAGGGGGGATTTGAACCCCCGACCGTTGAGGCCGTGTAGACCGTGACTGGAGCGCTTATGTTTTGCCCCTAGTATATTTAACATATGACCAAAACCTCTTTGGGTTCTCAGTCAAATTTCGAGAAAGAGTTTCGTTGTGATAAGTATTGTAGGCATCTCGCATTGAGGTCCTCGCTAAATTTCGTGCTTCTGTGTAGGATCGCCAATACTGGGGATTTTGGGATTTTATGTTCGTTAAAAGTAGCATGGCTTTTCCGTTGCTTTTGCATTAGTGTTCTGATCTGTTTTGTGTACCTAGGGGGATCACCGCGTTGTTTTATTAATTTATTTGGTATAAAACTGTCAATTGCTGTCGATACCACTTCTTTGAATTTGAGCCACATCTGGTCTACACCTACGTTTACTGTTAAAAACGAGTGGAATCTGTCTTTCAAGAAGCAATGTATTTTATTTCTATCTGCTTTCCCGAACAAATATACTTTTCGTTTATTTTTGGGACTTTCGATATTCAATCTCGCTACGACAGCTCTGTGTTCACTACTACTTGTATACGTTTTGATGCTCGTTATGAACTCAGGATTATTTGTTGCTAAGAGATCAAGTGTGTTTTGGCATCCATTTACAATTCTTGTTGGCTCATGAACTAATTGTTCGAACTAATTCTCAGAGAATGCGTTGAGTACAATTTCACACGATGTTTTATGCGTACCTCCTGATTTGAAAACATAATTTCGCCAACAGATTGAGGGTAAATTAAAATCACTGCCTACTATTATCGCATGAGTCGGGTATGTTTTTGTAATTAGACGCAGGTTTTCTTTGAACCTTTCTGCTATTATATCGTCAGAGTCGGGAGGCCGGTAAAAGGAACCAATTATTAACTTCTTACGATTTTCAGGTATAACCTCTACCCATTATAGCTCACAGGAACTATCAACTTCAACTTCGCTACACGAAAGACTACTTTTGACGGCGACAAACACCCTCCACTTATTTTGTTTAATCTATCCTTTCTGAACACAGATCTTTTGCAAATACTTCTGCTGAACTTATTTCCGGCATGAGCCAACTTTACTGCCTACAATGATGTGTGTTTCGGTGCTTTCTATTAACGCTTGGAGTTCTGGTACTTTCCCGACACAGCTACGACAATTTACAACTGTTATACCGATAGTTCCTAGATCTACATTTATCCTGTGATCCACCTGGTCCCTTTGAGATTGCCCATTTTGTTTTTCCCCGAAGCCCTCTATCCTAAAATACCGCCAAGCCCACGCCACTCAGCCCCCGCTACCCTTGTAGCTGCTTCCTGCGTATAGTGGACTCCTGACCTATTCAGCGGAACCAGGAAACCCACCACCCCATGGCGCAAGTCAAGGAATCTGCAGCCTACACGGTCGCAGAACCGTCTGAGCCTTTGATACAGACCCTCTACTCGGCTCTGCACCACAGGTCCACAGACGGTCCTCTCAACTATGCTGCAGAAGGTGAGCTCTGCTTTCATCTTGCAAGCAAGACTGGCAGTCTTTACCACTTCAGATAGCCGCTCGAAACTTGAGAGAATATCTTCAGATCCGAAGCGAGACACATCATTGGTACCGACGTGAGCCACCACCTGCAGTTGGCTGCATCCCGTACCCGTCATGGCATCCGGAAAAACTCGTTCCACATCTGAAATGACTCCACCCGGTATGCACAGAGTGGACGTTGCCTTCTTCCCCTCCTTGGCAGCCATCTCTCTAACTTACTCTTACGGGAATTAGTACAAAGTGACCACGAGTTGGAGTACTGTGGGCAGGGTAAAGCTGGAAATTTGAGTCTGACGAGAGGCGTGCTTAAGTAGTCCTTGCAGGTGCGGTGATCACTGTCCCTCCAGTGGTGTAGCGGTCAGCGCAACTGCCTAGAAAGCGGGAGACCCGTGTTCGAATTCCGGCTGGGTACACATTTTCGGCTTTGCCCATTCGCAGTTGATGTCATATATTCTGCGAATAACAATATCTATGATAAAACAAGTTACAAAACGATGTCGAATTAGAATGAATAAATGAAGCAGAAAAAACAATATCTTCAACTGTCGTTGGTGGCTCCTTGATGATTCTAACCAAGATAAAACAATAACCGGAGTAAATTATCAGCATGATAACCGGATATTAAGTGGGTACATTAGCCTACGGAATACATCTGAAGTTCTTAATAGCTTATAGTAACGGTCGAATCTGAGTGAGTGGCTAAAGTTTCAAACGTCGCACAGTTTTATCAGTTGTGGCTACACAGTAGCGCAATCGCCTCTCATTATCGCAAAGCTCGATGTAGTAGTTCTGCATCAGCGGAAACGAGCGTATCCGCTGGAGCCGGGCTTCTGAGATCTCCACAACCAGGAACATCCCGCAGCTAACCACAGAGCGTCCAACCTTGATCGACACCAATTCCAGTTTCAGATACTAAAACTAGCGAACAAATCAACTAAATCAGATGAGCCTCCACATGAAACCTCTTAGCGGTTAACTGTCTCTTCTATCTTCACTGGTCTAAAGAATTAGGGGGTAAAGTGAGATATTTAAGTCCTGAAGTACTGTCATCGGCAGAATGAACAAAAAGGTTTGACGTCTTTCTGCCGGTTCTGCGGACTGGGACAACATTAAGGTAACCGATATAATGATAATAACAGAATGTTGCTGCAGAGGGGGTCGTTGTTGACTTTTATTTACTCTACCAAACGAATTACACAAGCAATTGGGTTCAGATAGTGTAGTAAGCAGGTAGTGCAATGCAACAATAATATGACTAACCCGAAGCTATGGCATGCTGGCTGCAGCTATTGGAGTGTCCCAAAGTGTAATTTCCTGGACCTGGACGCTATTTCAGACAATAGGAACCGTTAAGAGAAGGCAATGCAAAGATCGTCCACGGGTAACATTAGCTAGAGATCACCGTTGTCTCCGGTTAACAGCCGTCGAGACAGGAGGCTGAATGCAACTCAGCTGCAACGCATCCTCCAGGCAGTAACAGGAAGCGCAATATCAACACCAACAGTCCGAAATCGCCTTCGGGAATGTGGCTTCTACACACGGAGGCCTATGGTTTGTGTCCCATTAAAACAACGTTTAGCCCTCAGAAATTGCAGAGAATGTGGAACTCAGAATAATCCTGCTTGTGTGCAGGAAACACTACCATATCATGGTGCTGGTAGGAGTCATATTGCTGGAAGTATGGACTTCTATGTGGTTCAGAATGGTTCTTTGACTGCTCAGAGGTATAGAGACGAGAGCCTTAGAACTTCTGTTGTGTCCTACGCAAGCGCCACAGGAGATAAGCTACTTCTGCTGGGCGATAACGCTCGTCCTCACAGAGACATGGTGGACAACCTGCTTGAAGCGGAGGGAATTGAGCGAATTGAGTGGCCAGCTTGTTCACCGGACTTAAACCCGATTGGGCATGCCTGGGAAGCACTTGGCAGACGCATTGCATCCAGACCAGCACCTGCCACAACGATTGCAGAGTGGCCAAATGTCCCTGAAGAGCTGATTGATTACCTCATACTGTCCATGTCACGCAGGTCTGTAACTATGTGGCCGTCCGAGGTGATGACACACAGTATTAGAGGCCCGCATAATGTTGTGAACCAAGCTCTTCTCGATTCACAACGTCTTTCATATAGCCTATCCAACTGCTGATCGTTGACCATTTCTAGTACAAACGCTGATTGAACTAATCCGTGACGACTATTGCGGGTCTTCTTACTGTTCTTTCCACTTTTTTCCGTTGTTCCAATGTTGTGCACGCTCCTCTTCCATGAGCAATAGTCAAGGAAGTAGTGATCGAAGTACGGTTTCGTTACTCACTTTTTTCTGAGTTACACTTCCTTTTGAGTCTGACATCCGCTTACCACTTGCGACCATGGCAAATCACCGAACACAGCCTGTCATTTTCAACGGCGAGAATTCGTCTGACGTAAAGTAATTTCTGTCGTGCTCCAAGAGAGAGTATTGGGATCACAATAACTATAAATGTCCTAGTAGATACCGTAGGTAGTTCCTTGACGCTTTTCGTGGATGATGCTGTTGTATGCAGAAAAGTTGCAACACCGTTAAATAAATTGTGGACGAATGCAGAAGGGTTTGTGGCGAATAGATGTTTGGTACAAGGAGTGGCACTTGATCCTTAACATTGCTAACACTAAGAAAGAAAGACCTTCATTGTATCAGTACACGATTACAGAGTAATCAATAGAAGCAGCACGTGTTATTCCACAATTGGATTCAGTTACTGAAAACTGTGATGACGATTACATTAAGAATATTACGAATTCTAATTTAAATTCATATATCGGATTTTTGTAGAATGCGATGGAGATGATAAACATAAAGTTACTGAATTTTAACCAGATAAATATATCAATTAAAGTTTGCGAGTCCAAGCCAGTTTTAAACATGCTATTTCAAAGAAACAACTATACAGTTGGGAAAAAGACATTCCAAAAAGATGAAATAACACACGAAACACTATCATGACTTGGATATTTGCTGATGCGCTTTGAATCCTGACATCAGTTGCAATTATCGGCAGATTTCCATAAATCATATGATAAACAGATATAAAAAGAAACACGACATTGTTTCTCAAAAAATACATAAATTTATTACGTCGAAAGCTTTAATAGACAGAAGTAAACTAGGAACAGAAGATAATAAATCTGTTAAAAATTAAAAACAAACATTACTCTTATCGGAGACAATGTTTTAAATTCTGATCAATCAGGGCCCAGTCGGGAAATGCGCACATGAGTAACTTTATCTTTCATAGAAGATGAAAAAATGTAATCAGCAAGTGTAGGTCGTTTGCGTGTACTCGCAGACCTGGCATACGCTGTCTCGTAGAGTACATTCGTCCAAGAGAAACTAGCTCCAATCCAGGCCTTATGGTGTAGGCTGTAATACGTCTGTTTACCTTTAGAGTTTTTGGAGGGAATACTGACCAGTGCTTGGTATGTGCATAATGTTGCATGACCAGTTCTTTTTGCCATTCTTGCAACAGGAAGGTGATCTACATCTACATAAATAATCTGCAAGCCACATTTAAGTGCTTGGCAGAGCATTCATCGAACAGCTTTTATGATATTTCTCTACAGTTCCATTCTATAACAGCTCGCAGAACAAAGGAACAACTAAATCTTTCCGTTTTCGATCAGATCTCTCTTATTTTATTTTAATGATCATGTATTTCTATGTAGATGGGTGCTAACAAAATACGTTCGCATTCGGAAGAAATTTCGCAAATAGATCTCGTCGTAACGAATAACGCCTTTGTTTTAATGATTTCCACCCCCACTCGTGCATCATTTCCCTGACACTCTCTCCCATATATCGCGATAATACAAAACGAGCTGCTCTTCTCTCAACTTTCTCTAAATCCTCTGTCAGTCCCACTTGGTGGGGATCCCACAGTGTGCAACAGTACTCCAAAATAGGACGCACAAGTGTGGTGTACACATTTTCTTTAGTAGAACTGTTGCATCTTCTAAGAACTCTGCCAATGAAACGTAGTCTTTGTTTCGCTTTCCCTAAACTATTTTCTATGTGTTCTTTCCAATTTAAGTTGTTTGTAATTGTTACTCCTAGCTATGTAGTTGAATTTAGGGCCAGTAGTTTTGAATGATTTATCGTGTAAATTAAGTTTAACAGGTTTCCTACAGTGGTCATATGGATGACTTCACACTTCTCATTATTAAGGGTCAACTGCCATTGTTTGCAACATGCATGTATCGAAATTATTTTGTAGTTGCTTTTGACCTTCTTGTGACTTTACTAAACGATAAGTTCACTTCATCCGTGAACAGTCTAAGGAAGCTACTCAGATTGTCTCCTAAATCGTTTATAAAAATAAGGAACAGTTGGGGCCCTATAACACTTCCCTGGGAAACGTCATTTATCACTTCTGTTCTACTCGATGACTTACCGTCAATTACAACGTACTGTGTCCTTTCTGATGGGAAATCACTAAATCAATCGCACAACTGTGGCGATATTCCAAAAGCACGCAGTTTGATTAGAACACGCTTGCGAGGTACAGTGTCTAAAGCCGTTCGGAAGTCTAGAAACAACGGAATCTATTTGACATCCCCTGTCGATAGCACGCATCACATCATGTGAGTAAAGAGGTAGCTTCACAAGAACGATACTTTCTGAATCCGTGTTGACTACGGGTCAATAGGTCGTTCCCTTCGAAGTAGTTCATAGTATTTGAGGAAAGTATATGTTCTAAAATCCTGCTGCAAATAGACGTCAGTAATATAGGCATGTAATTTTTCGGAACACTCCTATTGCCTTTCTTGAATATTGACGTACCCTGTGCAACTTTCCAGTCTTTGGGTACGGAACGTTCTCTGAGCGAGCAATTGTATATGATAACTAGGTATAGAGCTATTGCATCAGCATTCTCTGAAAGAAAACTAACTGGTATACAATCGGGACCAGGACACTTACTTTTGTTATGTGATTTAAGTTGTTTTAATACACCAGGGTATCAACTTCTAAATCACGCATGTGACAGCTGTTCTTCATACGAATTCTGGAGTATTTGCTTCGTCTTCTTTCGTGAAGGAATTTCGGAATGCTGTATTAAACAATTCTGCTTTAGCAGAAATTTCATTTTAAATGTTCAAATGTTTGTACAGTTTATGGGACTTAACTACGGGGTCATCAGTCCCTAAACGTACAAACTACTTATGAACTACTTACGAACTAGGACGGCACAAATATCCATGCCCGAGGGGGGATTCGAACCCCGACCGTAGTGGCCGTGCAGACCGTGACTGGAGCGCCTCAGTCTCCTCGGCCACCGCGGCCGGCCAGAAATTTCATCAGTAACATCACAGTTACTATAGAGTAGTGAAGGTATTGATTGTTTTACCGCTAGTATACTTTACTTACGACCAGAATGTCTTAGGATTCTCTACCAAATTACGTGGCAGGGTTTCGTTGTGGAATTTATTACAAGCTTCTCCTCGCATTGAAGTTCGAGCTAAATTTCGAGTTTTTGTAAAAGACTGTCAGTCTTGAGGATTTTTGTCCATTTAAATTTGGCTTTTTTTAAACCTTTTGCAAGAGTTTTGTGTACCACGGCGGGACAGACCTGTGACGTGATGTGTTGCCCACACACTGCGCGTGATATTCAACGTGCTCTGCAAGACGGAAGCAATGTCTCTGGCCAGCACGAACTCCCGACTTCTCCCCAGTAGAACAGGACTACGTGAAGAGTTCGAGCAGGCGTGAACAATGTCTCCCAAGACAGTATTCTCCATCTGTTAGAATGGATGCTAGCATTGCTTGCATTGTCATTCGTGGATGCTACGGCACGCACCACCATCGATATTTCATCATGGGTCGACACCCGGTACCTTGGTACCGCTTGGGCTATTGACCTGTTAATGTAATCATTTCATGTTCTCCATATGCACTATTGTAACAATAAATCTTGAGTGACTTCTAAAACTATAGCAGGGTGTATTAATATTTTTAATTTTCGGTAGTGTATTCGTAATATACGTAAGCAATGTACGTGTAATATGCATCGTTGCGCAACACGACAGCGGCAGGGTTATTTGAGTCACGCTGTATGTATATTTAAAAATAAGTTTCAAAATTTTTTAAGTCGTATTCAAATGCTCTAATGCAAAGATATTTTAATTAAGCAAAAATGTGGACTACACTTTTAAAGAATATTGGATGATTTGTAACTGGTGCGTCTTTATTGCATTACGGTTGTAGCACCTTAATTGTCCAATTAGATATAAATCGTCCTCACGGTAGGACAAACTGGAGAAATGTCATTTAGAACTGGTTCGCGTCACCTAACGAGCCTTGACTTATTTGCAGCAGAAAATAACAAAGTCAAAATATTTTTATCTTAAGCGGTGGCCGCGATTATTTTATGTGATTTTCACAAAAGAATGTAGGTTTCCTGCTACGCAAAGCAGCAGATATACTGTGAAAACGTTGCATAACACACAGGGAATCTCTTACTTCATAATATTTCAGTCTAAGCTGACATTTAGCCGGAAATGCTCGGTGAAAGTAGTTATCGCCTAAAAACTTGCCTTCGGAAGCAGAGGATATTCAAATACCTTTTGAAAGCGTGGGACGCAGTATATACAAAATCTACTCAATGTTTTTCATTACAGCCCACTCTTCAGAGCTCAGACCGTCCCTTCCAATAGAAGTTTATGCACTCTTTCAATCTTTACTTACCTTCACCGGAAAATATAAGTATTATAGAAAGAGTTTCAGATACATACGCCTCCCTCCTCAACTCTGCACCATTTCCCCTTGGACACACACACACACACACACACACACACACATGCACAAAGACACGTCCGCGCGCGTAGCGAAGAGACAGACTCATAATTCATTGGAAGAGCTTGTTAAAACTCTTATTCCCTTATCGTCGATCATTTACTGAAACGGTACTAAGCTAATTCTGTGACGGACGGTTCCTTCAATGATGTTATGGCTACAAAAAGGAATTTTGGTGAGGTTTTAACATTCTGTCGACGTAAATACCGCCAGAAACGTAACACATTCCCCAGCGATGATGCAGTTATTATGCAAGAAGAAACATTTGAAAACTTAGAGGCATATATTGACAGAAAGACTAAGGTGAATATGGAAATAAAATAGAGAATACACCAAAGCAGAAGAGTAATAGGGTGCGTAAATTCCTGTGTAGACCAAGGGCTGAATGCTGTCAATGTATCAGAAATATGAATTTGAATACTAATCTCGAAAGAAAGTTTGTAACTTTTGAAACGGATAATTTCTAATGTTTGTAAATCTATGGGACTTTACTACTGAGGTTAGCAGTCCCTTGGGTTACAAACTACTTAAACTAACCTAAGTAGAATACACACAAACGCCAACGCCCAAGGATGGACTCGAACCACCGACAGAGAGCAACCGTGCGCTCCGCAGCAAAGTGCTTTAGAGCGCTCGCCCATTCCGCCGCGGGAAACGGCTTGTTTCCTAAAGAATATGACACCATGAAGAGTCCAAGAAAATATTAATACGAAACTGAGATTAAGACAGGTGACGTATTGACAGAATTTATGAAATTTATCTAGCACGAACACATGTTGAGAATTCCAGACACATTTTGGCCAAAACTACAGTAAGTCAATTTGAAGATGTAAAAGTGATTCGAGAAACACGTCTCTCCACTCCATGGCCTAGTTCAGCAATAGATTTTTGCAATTCAGGGAACAAAACACGCCTGTTGAAATTTTTTATATTCTCGGAAGTAATGGAGGATTGTGGTTGACGATAGGATGATGCCCTGGAAACAACGATTTGATGGATGTCACTGGGAATAAGGTGAAGTACTATTAATAATAGAATATTTAATTAATTTAATATTGAATAACAGTATATGACAGCAAGATTTTTTATCATCTGTTCGAAATAATGTCTACAATTACTTCTAAAACACTACTGGAAAATGAAAGAATATCGCGAGATCGTTGACCCAGAAGAGGGAAATTTTATTGACACATTCTTGAAGATATATACAACACACGATCACATAGGCAGAGCCATACGCACGTTGTTACAGTCACTAGAAACTGAGCAATGTAGGCGTTAATATCACAATGCAAGCCACAATTCTCCCATGGAGACGATCTTAGAGGTGCCAAATGTAGTCTTGCGGAATAGCCTGCCGTGAAATTTCCATCTGGTATCTCAGTTGCCTCAGGTGCCAGATTTCGTGCCGGTCGTACCAGTCGTGCAGACCGCGCAAGGTGGCGTTTCATCCGGCCACAAACTTTCTCAATGGGGGACAGATCTGGGGATCATGCTGAACGGAGTAGTTGACGTCCACCTTGAACAGCACGTTGGGTGGTAGGGGATTGATGTGGACGTGCATTGTCCTGTTGGAAAAGCATATCGCCTTGTTGGAGGATGAACGGTAGCAAGACAGGTTTAATGAAGATTTTAATGTAACGTGCACTATTCAATGTTCCCTCAACGATCACCAGATGAGAATGGCCAGTGTAGGATATTGCTCCCCACACCATGATTCGGGTGTACGCCCCGTATACCTCAGTCATATACACTCCAGATTCCGTGCACGACGGCACACGTACGTATGATCATCATGGGTATCGAGGTAGAAGCCACTCTCATCACTGAAGACGACACGTCTCCATTCGTCCTTCCATAAGCACCTACTGCGCATCACTGGAGGTGGGCTGAACGATGTTGGGGCGTGAAGGAAGACGCCCTAACGGCATTCATGATCGTGCATCATAGTGTGGGGAGCCATATCCTACCCTGGCTGTTCTTCTCTGGTGATGTCGAGGGAACACTGAACAGTGAACGGTACATTCAAATCATGCACCAACAAGGCGGTACGCTTTTCCAGCAGGACATTGCACGTCCACGTGTGTCGAAAGTTCTCTTCATGTTGTACGTCAATCATCCTGGCCAGCTCGATCCCCAGTTCTATCCTCCATTCCGTAAGACCACATCGTCTGCATGGGACAATTGCAGCTTTCATTGCTGCAAAAGGAGGGTATACACGGCACTAGCGCCGAAATTGCACATTCTGTCGACTGTACGTATGTGCATATGTCTATGTCTGTGTGATCGTATATTGTATTCGTCCTGAAGAATGTATCAATAAAATTGCCCTCTGCTGGGTCGACAAATTCATGGGGTTCTTTTTTTTTTCATTTTCCAGTAGCGTATTTTGTTCCTCGACTGAGTATGACGCCGATGCTTTTACACTTTTTGCCATTAAAATTGACATTGTAATTCTGTCAGAGACGGCAAAGGACCTGGAAGAGCAGTTGAATAGAATGGACAGTGTGTTGAAGAGAACGTATAAAATGAACATTAACAAGAACAAAACAAAAATAATGGAATGCGGTCTTAGAAAATCAGGCGATGCTGAAGGAATTCGATTACGTAACGCAACTATGAAGGTGGTAGATTAGTTTTGTTACTTGGGTAGTAAAATAACATGCGATGGTCGCAGTACAGAGGATATAAAATGCAGAATGGCAATGGGAAGAAAAGCATTTTTGAAAAAGAGAAATTTGCTAACATCGAATATTAATTTAAGTGTAAGGAAGTCTTTTCTGAAGGCATTTGTGTGGAGTGTTGCCTTGTATGGGAGTGAAACATGGGCGATAAGCAGTGCGGACAGGAAGAGAATAGAGGCTTTTAAAATGTGGTGTTACAGAAGAATGCTGAAGATTAGGTGGGTAGATCGCATAACTAATGAAGTAGTACTGAACAGAATTGGTGAGAAAAGGAATTTTTGGCATACCCTGAGTAAAAGAAGGGATCGCTTGGTAGGACACATTCTTAGACATCGAGGAATCGTAAATTTAGCATTGGATGGAAGTGTGTGGGGTAAAAATCGCAGATGGAGACCAAGAGGCGCGTATAGTAAGCAGATTCAAGTGGATGTGGGTTGCCGTTCTTATGAGGAGATGAAAAGGCTTGCTCAGGATAGAGTAGGGTGGAGAGCTGCATCAAACAAGTCTCCGGACTGAAGACCATAACACACAACACGCCATTAAAATGTGAAAATGGAGAAAATCAGTTTTGTATCGTTAGTGAGAGATTGCTAAAAATGGGATTCTATTCCGAATGTAGTGAAATACTGTCTAATCGTTGAATAAATAATAAAATTGTCAAAAGCCTGTGGATAGCCACCTACCATCTCTAGAACATAGTTTTATCGTAATTATTGGAGTAAAACGTGTTAAATCAGATCCTAGAGATGTTGTAATGGCTTTTTATGTGGCACAATAGCGGAAACAAATTCATTTAAATGACTGTAAATGCTCTCCAAATTTATTCCGTAAAATATGGCTCTATCAACAGATTCTCCCGTCATTTTTTAATATAACAACTTAATAACAACTTCAAAGCATTATATGGTGTGGTTTTTGCAGATTACACTATTTAATTCACAGGTATTTGCCTACATAGGCCATTCTCAGATTTTAACTATTTTCGTCAAAAAAGTTACAATATTTGTGTACAAAATTGTAAGATTCTTTACTGATCTAGACTGAGGCTAAAACACACAGTAAATGTGGCAGTAATGCAATTAAAATGGTCGAAGTTCAACAATAAATATAAAGGGGGCAAACCAGGAAATAGCAATAAACTCCAAGACAGTTCCTAAAAAACATTTTAAATTAAATTAGCAATTCCAATAAAATGAAATTATTATTTCAGAAGACTACTAAAGAATATCTAGAATAGGTATTACATATGGAAACTGGTCATAATCATAGCACAAGACAGAACTGACAATTGTAACCAAAGAATACATGGTGTTCTTGGGCAATCGCAATAAAATTCAAAATAAAAATATTAATAAATAATTTTAACGCCTGGTACAGGTGACCCGTTGATTCATATCTAAGGCGCGCGAGTCGTTCACTATAACACTATTCTGGATGTCAATTAGCTACTTCTTGAAGATGAGCGCCGCCGAGTGTCGTATGTCATTCGTGAGTTCGATTTCCAGACACTTTATACTGTCCCATATCTGGAATGCTACAACGCAGTCAGCAGATAGTTCAGTTCCAATATTTCGGGCGACAGATTTGTCCACATTCGTATCCATTCCAACTATGCCTTTACGTCGTCGTCAATCCGCATCGCCAGCAATAGGTTGTTCGCACACGCCTTGCACTGCAGTTTGTGTCCTCGAATCGTTAAGTCCTAATAGGTTATGCTGAGAAGTGCTTCAAGAGCCAGTGCATATAGAGGGTGGCGCAAAAATCAATGGGCAGATGGTTAAAAAACAAAAAACGAAAGTAACAGAAAGACGTAGTGCAGTAGGAAGTTATAACCCATTAAGTTGTTATTACCGAATGGTGATAATTACGCCTTATCAAGTTCGTATACAATGCAATCACGATCAAGACAAATACAATTAACAAACATCTGAATTGTTGAAAGCGTGATCTGTGAGAAATGTTTCACAAATTATCACAATGTTAACAAAAGAAGAAAGGATTTTCGCGTTCAAAACTTTTTATAAAAGTGATGCTACTGCAGTTGTTAATGAATGGTGAAGACATGTTAGCTCAAACCAGCCGTTTTGACAAACAGTGTACTACATAAGAAATAAATTTGAAGAACGTGGCGGCGGTGGAGTAGCCGAGCGGTCTTAGGCGCCCCGCTGCGGAGGTTCGAGTCCTCCCTGGGGCATGGGTGTGTGTGTTGTCCTTAGGTTTGTTTAACTTAGTTTAAGTAGTTTGTAAGCTACGGACTGATGACCACGCAGTTTGGTCCGAACGTTGGAACATTTTTTTGAAGAACATGGAACTGCTATGGCTACTCGAGAACAGTCACCAATGTGATCTGCAGCTATGTTTAGCTGTGACCCGAAGCCCGAGAAAATCAACCGAACAATTAACAACTGAGCTGGATTTATCACGAAGTTTTCTGAAAAAAAAAGAAAAAAAAAGTTACGCAAACAGAAGTTTAAAATTTATATCCACTTTTACGACATGGGTTACTTGATGATCCACATAAACGTGTTCGGTTTTGTGAATCGATCCTTGACCAACAGAACATGATCCTAACCTATTCAAAAAAATTGTGTGACCTGACGAGGACGATTTTAATTTAAGCGAACGAGTTTGCCGCCGGATAACGTTGTCGAAGGGACTGAGGCGCCCCAGTCACGGTCTGCACGGCCACTACGGTCGGGGGTTCGAATCCCCCCTCGGGCATGGATACTTGTGCCGTCCTTAACATTAGCTAGTTCATAAGTAGTTTGTAAGTTTAGGGACTGATGACCCCGTAGTTAAGTCCCATAAGCTATACAAACATTTGAATTTTGATTTGATAACGTTGTGTAAATTCCACAATATTTCTTCTGAGCAACTGCCCGACATCTTCAGGTGGTTAGACCTTGTTGGTGGCCGAGTATGGCTGACGATATCCGCAATTCGACGCCCCTTTCTATAGAACAGGCGCGCGAGGAATACACAGGCACGCAAACCGTGCATGTGTAATATTTGCCAAACTGAAGCGCCCTCAGCAGAGCGGCCTATTTGCTGTGGGCTGAGTTTACTAGCAGTGTTGCCAGACGTTATTCGCTAAACTAAACCAATTTATGACGGGTCCGCTATCGAAAGATCTTGACTTCCTCCTCGTGATTTAATAGCAGCCAGTGCAGGGTTCCATGCTGTACCAACACCGTCTTAAGGGGCCTGCGCGCTACCGTACTACGTCACGCAGAGTAGGTCGCGATCGCGTAGCTCATTGGCTGATCGCTGGACCACAAGTCCACTGCCTCACATCGGCCAGCCAATTAGGTACGCGATCGCGACCTACTCTGGTGGCGTGGCACTGAAGCGCGCAGGCCTTCTCTTCAGACAGTGTTCGCTGTACGCACCTGAAATCCCGTATCCCTGTTGATAAGATTGTCAGCGGTACGAATATGTATTGTTACCTTAACAACGCAATGCCAAAAAGATGAAGCTGGGGATAAAATTTATGACTTTTGACAAAACATACGATAGGCCGCTCTGCAGAGGGAGCTTGAGTTTGGCAAATATTGCGCATGCACGGTTTGTGCGCCTGCGTATGCTTCGCGCACGTGTTCTATATAAAGGGACGTCGATGTGCGGATATCGTCAGACATACACGGCCACCAATACGGTCTAGCCACATAAAGATGTCGGGCAGTTGCACCGAGGAAATATTGTGGGATTTACACAACGTTATCCGGCGACAAACTCATGAAGACCATTGACAACATATCCACCGCGAAGTTTGAGGCGTTGTCACATAAATGCACTTACTCGTATATTGACAATCCAATGTTTTGTTACAACCATTAAATATAACTGGTGTGTGTGTTGGGGGAGGGGGAATATCATCACTTGGCGTACTTTTGCCAAATTTTGTGAAGGAACCGTGACAAGAGACAATTATCCGAATATGATTGAGAATTATGTGGTACCTGCATTTATGAGTCTGCTGAAATTTTTCAAGAAATTTTCTTTTATCACAATGTTTTTTCTACCACATTATGCCACTGCCGCCCACGATTATTTAAAAAAAAAGAAAAATGATTAGTCGAAGGTCAGATACTGACGTGCCTCTGCGTTCACCCGATATCACGCCCACAGCTTTTTTCCTGTGGGGTTTCGTCAAGGAGTCTATTTATTCTCTGATGCCTCAGACCATTCAAAAAATGTTCAAATTTTTGTATAGTCTATGGGACTTAACTACGGGGTCATCAGTCCCTAAACTTATGAACTAGGACGGCACAAATATCCATGCCCGAGGGAGGATTCGAACCCCCGACCGTAGTGGCCGTGCAGACCGTGACTGAAGCGCCTCAGTCCCCGCGGCCACCGCGGCCGGCACCTCAGACCATTGCTGAACTAAAGGACTACATACACGATACATTTTATGAATTGGACCGTGATACCACACTATGCAATTGAGTATATAAAACTGTTCCACCCCCCCCCCCTTCCCCCAGGGGACTTACGGTTCTTTCGTGGTACGTGCATGGTGAGCATGGGACCCCGAGCTAATCAATATTTCTTACTTATTTCCTCCCTGGAGTGAATTTCCTTTGCCTTTCCCTTCCGCTCCTTTGCTATCCTCACTCCTCCCCCTCACCACTGGGGGACGGATCACGTTAGCTGTTTGGTCCACCTGGCCCAAACAAACAACAAACCAACACTGTTCCAAACACACTTCAAAGCTGACGGAATACAGTTTGACCATAAAAAAATAACTAATAGTATTTTGTGTATTTGTAATGACACATGAAATCAACCATTCCTTTACATCAGTGCCCAGTGACTTTTGAGCCACCCTGTATGATCGCGGAAAAGGGGCCTCCTTGTCGAGCTGATGTAATCGTGTCGGGCTCTGGCAATCAGCTATTGACGATCACTTTAGAGGTGTCCACATGTAATAACCGAGTCAAAAAAATGTTCAGATGTTTGTATAGCTTATGGCACTTAACTACGGGGTCATGAGTCCCTAAATTTACAAACTACTTATGAACTGCCGGCCGCGGTGGCCGAGGTGACTGAGGCGCTCCAGTCACGGCCACTACGGCCGGGCTTCGAATCCCCCCTCGGGCATGGATATTTTTGCCGTCTTTAGTATAAGGTAGTGCATAAGTAGTTTAGGGACTGATGACCCCGTACTCCCATAAGCCTTACAAACATTTGAACATTTGAGTTCTTCATCACTGTCGTTGAAAGTTTACATTGCATCAAGAACGCAGTTATTTAGATTGCCCATAGACGTCACTCAGCCGCACAAAAATGTAAAAAAACACGTGGTAGCAGCGCCAATGCGACGGAGTGGATCACACAGCTGATTAGTTCGGCTTGTGCTGACTGCAATTCTGCTATGCCTAGAGGGTGAATTCCGAAGTTTCATCCTATCAATATTGTCACTCTGTGGAAGGAAGGACATTCATCTAGGGAAGTTTCCAGTGAACCAAAGCGATGTTTTTATTCTACAATACCATTGAAGCTGAAAAAGGCGAAAGTTTCTTATCTTTATGATAAAAGATACCAAATTGATTCAACATTTTTGCAGTGGGTTTCGACGGGCAGGTGCTGAAATTCAGTTGGAGCATCGTGATATTCACTGAAGTCGTGTGCTGCCGCGCGGTCTTCTCTAGTGCATGGCTGTGTATGTAGTCCTTTGTGTAAGTTAAAGAACTTCCTAAGTCTAGGGACCGATGACCACAACAGAAGTTTGGTCTCTTACAATTACAAGCATTTCAATATTCGATTTGAAGTCGTGTGCTGAGGGAGAGGTTTCTCACAGTAGAAGATATTGAAATATCAAAAACCAAATTCCAGCCTTATGAAAACAAAACTACTATTTTACAATCTAATAATTAACATGGAAAAACGTTTGTGAAGAGATAGAGTATAAATGCATGAGGTCTAACGTAAATTCATTTCATTTTCTTTACGATGTAATTGTTATAAGCTGTTATCTCGTTTTAATTCGATGGTACTTCTGTACGCCATCAGTTTGGTAAGGCTACACTTCCTCAATTGCTATGTATTGTTTCGTTAGTAGTCATTGTAACTTCGTGCCTATAATGATAACAGTGTAATTTAACTTGATAATAAACACAAATGTCAGCTGTCGATTGTGTGTTATCGGCAGTCTTCAGTTCCGGAGGAGCCGCGCGGAATGGACGCGTGGTCTAAAGCTTCATGCTACGGACTGGGCGGTCGTTCCCACTGGAGGTTCGAGTCCTCCCTCGGGCATGGATGTGTGTGTTGTCCTTTGTGTAAGTTTGGTAAGGCTACACTTCCTCAATTGCTATGTATTGTTTCGTTAGTAGTCATTGTAACTTCGTGCCTATAATGATAACAGTGTAATTTAACTTGATAATAAACACAAATGTCTGCTGTCGATTGTGTGTTATCGGCAGTCTTCAGTTGCGGAGGAGCCGCGCGGAATGGACGCGTGGTCTAAAGCGTCATGCTACGGACTGGGCGGTCGTTCCCACTGGAGGTTCGAGTCCTCGCTCGGGCATGGATGTGTGTGTTGTCCTGTGTGTAAGTAAAAGTATTTTGTAAGTATAGAGACTGATGACCATAGCAGTTTAGTCCAATAGGGTTACAAACATTTGAACATTTTTTGTTAAGGAAGATAAGAATACAAGCTCTGCACGCATCATTTCGACACATGGTCGCAGAGTCCGCCCCCCCCCCCCCAGGGGACTCGCGGTTCTTTCGTAAGTACGTGCGTGGCGAGCACGTGACCGCAAGCTAGTGCTGCCTTCCTTCCTTGTTTACTTCCCGGACTGCATTTCCTTTTTCCCTCCCCTCTTTTCCTATCCTCACTCCTTCCTCTCCCCACCAGGAGATTGATAACATTAGAGCCGCGGTGGAGTATCCGAGCGGAGTAAAGCGTCTCGCTGCGGAGCGCGCGGTTGCTCGCAGTGGAGGTTCGAGTCCTCCCTGGGGCATGGGTGTGTGTGTTTGTCCTTAGGTTAGTTTACCTAGGTTTAAGTAGTTTGTAAGCTACGGACTGATGACCACGCAGTTTGTTCCGATAGATTTACAAACGTTTGATAACATTAGCAGTTTAGTTCCCCTATCCCAACCAAACTACCCAACCCAGTCCGCGTGCAGCCTCGTGGACGATGCTTGGCTTCGCTCGTGGACAGCTGACGCGGCCATCGCTGCCCTAACCCGACTTATGCCCCATCCCAACAGCTGGCGGATGTAAAGTCAGAGGGGCAGCTCAGGCGGTAGAGCGCTTACACGCGAAACACGAAGGTTCACAGTTAGTCTCTTTCCAGTACACAGTTTTAATCTGCAAGTTTCATGTCAGGGCACACTTTGCTGCAAAGTAAAAATATGTTACTGGCAACATCTTCCAAGCTATGGATAAGCTGTTGTTGTAGATCTCTTCATTCCGCAGACTGGTGTGATGCAGATCTCCTCGCTATCCTGTCCTGTGCAAGCCTTGCGACCTCACCAATAAGAAATGGGCAATATATAACTCAGGGTAGTAAAAAGTTTGTGGCTAGTTGTCTGTCTTCATACAGCTACCCAATCTCTTTTAACAAGATCAATAATTATTCTGTAGTTTAGCCAGTCTATCAACCTGCATATGATAACGTGAAAATATATCTAAACAAATATAAATTAAACCTCTGGATAACCAACAAAATGGATTCTAAGATAATGGAGTGATTCACTCACGAAGTAATTCTTTATAAATAGAGTTTATTTCTCTTTCTGGACATGAAAATGCGGAGGTGGTCCTACTTCATACATCGGTAAATAACTGAATATTTCCCCAATTATTGTTCATGAGAGGCACTATAAGTATCACACGCACTCGAGAGTCAAAGTTCCAAATTATCACTCGTAAATTAGTGAAGTCCATGGAACATTGCAGTTCCAAATTAATCCGCTATTACTTACAGTATTTGTTATAAAACACAGTTTGTCATCACACATGTGCGTGATTGCTGATTTATCACAGTTCCACAGCCTACTACCGTGCATAGTTTACCACTTTTCACCAGGGACTATGTTCTGCAGTCACAGTCCCGTGAATTTCACACATGCCCATCTTTTCAAATCACAAGTTCATAACGCGGCTTCAGCCCGCCCAGCCTGACCACCTTTCACCACCACGTCCAAGTTACGAGTTCCTTCCCAAACGTTGGAAAGCGTGCTCTACTTGCTCCCAAATTTGTATCCTTCCGCGCATCCTAACGCCTAATATTTAAAATACATTTTCCCTTCCAAAATATTATACATTTAAATATCACAGAATTAAATGCTTTGACCACCTCCCCACAAATTTTGTTTACATTTAACAAGCTAATATATATTTAACAATACTAAAAACGGTTGAGACTGAAGCTCTTTGCTCAAGTAGCAACTCACTGTTCGAATATACTGCCGCCGTCTAAATATAGTTACACAATATTTAATTTATCATGGCATTTTATGTAAATGTCCACAAATACATATAATTGTTTACATATAAATTATCTGCTCCATATCTATTATTTTTAGTCGGGCATGAAATATTTAAGTGGCAGTCTACAACATAAAAAACGAATGTTACTAAGAATAATAATAAATATAATATAATACATATATAAATGTAATGCACTTTGCTGGGTTCATGTTTTGTGTTTCTGTGGTGGAATCTATGTTCTTACACAAAAATATTATTACCTCAACGAAAAGCAGAACAAGAGAGTCAAACAAGGTTTATTGAAAGAATATGAAAATAACGTGGTACGTCTTTTAAGATAGGTAGCGTGGTGCAATGCCGCCCATTTGCTTCTTAATCTGTTACTGATAAACACTACGTATCAATAATTGTAAATATAAGTCTTATAATATTATTATTATAGTACTGAAATTTGTCGGCTTTTTATCTGTAAAGAATACTGAAATTGTAATTACAGCGTTTGATTCTCCCAAGTCTCCTGAATCCATTCATATAACTATATTTGTCGTATGATCATTCCCTGATTATATGGATTTTTAGAATAATGTGTGTGGCTATATTGTATTGTAGTTGCAATCTGGGTTAGCCGCCCTCGCTCATCCAAGACAGTCGTTTCCTGTTTCCGAGCACATTAGGGAAACCCTGATTACCTGTATCCCATTCACTAGGTCCAAACTGTTAGCCTGCCGGCTGGGGAACCCAACAGCCTTCCACATGGAAACAATCAGCTTCCTCCTGTATCTGTAATGTCACAGCCTCTCATCTGCCAATAAGAAGGGCAACCTACATCCACTTGAACCTGCATACGGTATTCGCCTCTCAGTCTGCCCCTATGATTTTTACCCCAAACACTTATTTCTAATGCTAAGTTGATGATTCCTTTATGTCTCAGAATATGTCCCACTAATCTATCCCTTCTCTTAGTCAGAATATACCTGAAACTCCTCTTTTCCCCAATTATGCTGAGCACCTCCTCATTAGTTTCCTGATCCACCCATCTAATCTTTACCATTCATCTGTAGCACCACATTTCAAACGCTTCTGTCATCTTTTTGGCTGAACTCGTAATCGTCCACGTTTTACTCCCAAACAATGCTACACTCCAGAAAAATGCTTTCAGGAAGGACTTCCTAATATTTACATTAATATTAGATGTCAACAAATTTCGCTTCTTCAGAAACGCTTTTCTTCCCATAGCCATTCTGCATTTTACATCGCCGTTACTTCGGCTATCATAAATTATTTTGCTACCCAAATAACAAATCTCATCTACTACTTTCATTGCTTCATTAACTAATCTAATTCTTTCAGCATCGCCTGATTTTCTGACTTTATATTCAATTTCCCCTTGTTTTACTATTGTTAATGTTTATGTTGTACGCTCTTTTCAAGACACTGTCCTTCCTCCAATTTCACTTCTAGATCCTTTGTTGTTTCTGACAGAATTACTATGTCTTCGTAATAGCTTTTCTTTCAAGATTGTTCTTCCTGCAGGATTCGCAGATGAACTTATGTGAAGTGTGGAATGTAGGAGGCAAAATATTAGGAAAAATAAATCTGCGAGAATTGGGCGTTAGTTGTGCTAGGGTAGCTCACTCGGTAGAGTACTCGCCTGTGAAAGACAAAAGTCCTGCAAACAGTTTTAATCTTCCAGGAAGTTTCATCACCTGTCCGATCTAAAAAAAATGAGTAACTTCAAACATGCCGATAAACTTTCTAGCGCGTCATCCTTCATCACACACGTTTCTCTCTCTTAATTATCGTGTTGTCGATGGGCAAATACCACAATCACTTTAAATAGTCCTTACTTTATAGTTATCTACACAACTTTGATTTATTTATTTTATCACTTTATTAGTGAGAACTTTCACAAATAGTATAAGGTATTTAATCTTTCAGCGTTACTGTTTACATTTTCCTGCAACTCTCAAATAGTTTGGTTGTGTTCTGTAGTGATTGTGTCAAATTTCACACACTTTCACTTATCTTCTCCTCGATCCTCTGTAGTACTGATCGCTCTTTAGCTGGATTTCCATGATTTTATTTTTGGTCTGTTTTCTACTCTCCCTCATAAGTCCAAGGATCTTCACAAATTGACCTTTAATTTCTCGTAAATTCCCTTAAGAGCCTTTGACTGCTTTGTTACTCTGATACTGGACACATGCAAAGCACACCAGCGGTAAGACACAGCCAGTACACTCACTTTGAGATTATAATAGTAATGTTATCATTGACAGTGTGACAAGAGCGGAATTTGCAAATTATGTATTAACCCTTTGAGACCCACTGGCTACAAATGTGTACATAACTTTTACGGTGTCTAGGATGGACCATAAACATTTTTTTCAATGGCAAGAACTGTAAACGACTATGAGTATTCAATCTTTTCATCGTGCACAATTACTGCCACTTGCAGATCACTATAAAAATATCAAAAAGCGATGTTGCACTGCGCAGCAATTTGTAAACTTCAAAGAACACGGAAGTTGTGGGTTACTTGTATTCCACTGTATAACTGAAAGTAGTAGTTGTTATTTTGAGAGGTAGTTACTGAAGATCAGTTCATTTAGTACAACGGTCGGTACTACAAAATTAATTATTTTGGTCCATAAAAAGAAGCCTTGTTTTTCAGCGCCGTAAACTGAGGTTACTTGAGGCCAAGGATGTAACTTGAACCCAGAACAAAAAAAACAAAAATGTATTTAATCAGTTCTGGACGTTCTGTAATGCACGTATACTTGCACGTCGACAGGTAGAAGCACTAGCTAGCGCCCAGTGCCCTCAGCATTCCCTCTGCTTTTCACGCCTTCTCACAGTTAACCAACGAGCAACTATTGTTCTAATTATATAGATAAAGAAACCAACTAAAATAATATATTTAGGGAACAGTGTGTGTATAACCTAAAAATGGGGTTACTTGAACCACAGCCCAGAAGTGGGTTCAAGTAGCCCCAAGCGCTATATTTCAATTACACACTTCTAAATTTCACTGAAAAATAATGTATATCATTAAGTTTTGTCTATTAGATTAAATAATTTTTACACTGTTGATGTTTATTCATTTGCAGATCTGGAGCCACAAAATTACTCGAAATTACGAAAGATCCCCTGGAAGCGGAAGGTATGCGGATTTCACAACAGAAAAATTTAAAGATCGTTTAAATGCTGTAGGGTTTGGAGAAATGTCTCAAACAGTGGCTTCAGCATACTTCAAAATAAGTAGGTCTGCCATAAAAAGGAGAATGAGAATTATCATTGGCATAAACCTGGACATCCCATCGTGTTTACTGCTACAGAGGAGATAGCTTTCGCAAGCCACATAGATAAAATTTCTTATTTTGGATTTCCTGTGGATGAAGTGGACTTCCTATTTATTGTCAAGTCGTACCTCGCAATGCAGGGAAGAACAGTTAAATATTTCCGAAACAACCTCCCTGGCACTGAGTGGATAAAATTGTTTTTCAAGAAGTTTCCCCAGATTTGTAAACAACATAAAAAGAGCTCGTGCTGTCATCGATGAATCAGTAATTACCGAGTATTTTGAAAACATGAGTGCTTTGACTAAAGATGTTCCACCAGATAACATTTACAATTACGATTAAACCAGCATGTCTGATGATCCTAGTGGGAAGAAGATAAATGCCGCCGAGGTTGGAAACATCCAGAGAGATTAATAAATTCACAAAAACTAATGTGACTGTCATGTTTTGTGGAAATATTGAAGCATAATCTCTCCCTTCGTAGGTAATATATAAAGCGGAACACCTTTGGTCAACATGGACAGCAAATAGTCCTTTGAGTGCTAGGTACAACCAAAAAAGTTGGATTTACCATGTAATATTTGACGATTGATTTATCGCCCACTTCTTGCCTGTGCTCAAGAAGCAAGAAGGCACTAAGATTGTAATTGGAGATAATTTATCGTCGCATCTCAGCTTAAACGCTATTAAGCAGTGCTAAGATCACAATATAAAAGTTGTGTGCCTGCCACCGAACTCCTTGCGTATGACACAGCCCCTCGATGTGGCCCACTTTAACCCTTGGAAAGCTAAATGGAGAGATATTTTAACCCAATGGAGTCTGAAGCTGGAAATAAATCAGCATCTTTGCCAAACGATCAACTCCCCATGTTAGTAAAAACTGTATTAGACGAGATGGAGCCTAAGTTGCTAGGCAATTTAAGCGCGTGTTTTTTTTTTTTTTTTTTTTTTTTTTTTTTTTTTTTTTTTTTTTTTTTTTTTTTTTTTTAAGAAAACTGGAAAACTGGCATTTTCCCCACAAATAAGGATGAACTTTTATCTCGTTTTCTGAAACAAGATAGATCAGTAAACTTAGCCCTCGTTGGAGACCCGTTGTTTCACCTTCATGAAAAGAGGTGTGAGTTTGTAAATCCCCAGGCTAGGAAAAGAAAACTCCACGTTGCAGCAGGGAAAAGCATTTGTGTCTCTGATACTCAGCCTGAAGAAGCAGGAACTTCATCTTCTAAAAGGCGAAGAGAAAATGAACGTACAATAAAAACAGCTACATAAGAAAGTGTCTCCGAAGAGAAAACTAAACTCTACGAAAATAAATAAATAAACTGATGTGTCAACATATGAGGACGAGGATGCGTATATAGTATTAGTGACTCCGGAGAAAGCGGCTTACTGTCTTCTGAAGATGAAATTAGTACGCCATCAAATTGACGTTCTCCAATTCATTATAAACTTCCGGCCTCTTATTCATCCCTTCGTAGTAATCTTCCACACAACGAAAATAAAGAAGACAATGAAATGCTAAAGGTTCCTTACAGGAAAAGGATTTTGCTCTTGTGGCTTGGAATAATGTTTTATTTCTAGGTATGCCACAACGGTGCCATTGTTGAATGCATGACACCGACACAAAAAAGCCTGGGCATGGCCTTCAGAAAAGGACGTTTTATTGTACAAGTGGTGTGAGATTAAAAAAAATTAACATAACATAAACTAACTTTATTGTGCACCATAATTCATTATTATGAATATTTAGCCCAGTGTAAACGAGTGCTGATATGTTTCTTTCAAACGAACACAGTTTATTATGTACTTTTCGGTTATTTTCCAATTAAATGTCAAATAAAATGAACATTATGTACTTTTAGGTTATTTTCCAAATAAATGTCAAATAAAATGAACATTATGTACTTTTAGGTTATTTTCCAATTAAATGTCAAATAAAATGAACATTATTCACACCAAAATATATTTATATGTCTTTATTTCCAGAACCCAGGTCCTACTTGCACCCGGTGCACCTTTAAACTGCTTTTTGCAAGGATAATAATGCATGGGTTCATGTTAGCCAAACTTTGGAGTTACAAATCAAATGTTTCAAATGTTTGTATAGCTTATGGGACTTAACTACGGGGTCATCAGTCCCTAAACCTACAAACTACTTACAAACTAGCTAATACTTAGGACGGCACAAATATCCATGCCCGAGGGGGAATTCGATCCCCCGACCGTAGTGGCCGTGCAGACCGTGACTGGAGCGCCTCAGTCCCCTCGGCCACCGCGGCCGACTTTGGAGTTACTTGGACCCAAATTTCAATATTTTTTACTCACATATAAGAAATGAAATTTTGTCTGAAGCAGACGTAAAGTGCTAGAAAAACATCACAAATATAAAAGAACTTAGGATATAGGCACAACTAGAGGTTTTAGGCTATCATTTGGTAATGAGTATACAAAAATGTTCACTTCCTTGGTCCAAGTAACCTCAGTTTACGGTATACGCGTTTCTGTAGTATGAAAATGGGTGCATACAGTTGCATAAATCTTGCTTCTAAAATCATTAAAAATTTAACTTAAGAGGAATCCAGCATTAAAATAATTTCCTTCCTACAGAAAAAAAATTGGTTTGAAAGGGTTGAGAAGGTGAGAGAAGAAGGATTAGGAGGGAAAAGACTGACATTAGCTGCACTGAGGCATTGAAATTACACAATGGCGACAAGTGTAAATGGGAGTCAGGCGGGAAATCGAACCCCGGTTTCCCCCTTAGCTTTTTTCCCTCAGGTATATCGATGCTCTGCGGTCGTTTTTTATGTTCGTTCTGGGTTGTTCATTGAGTATTTGGCCCAGTTGTTTTTTTTTTTTTTTTTTTTTTTTTTTTTTCTTACAGAGGACGTGGAGCCCTTTGACCGAGCGCGCTGAACCACCGCGCCCGGCTAACCTTTTGGCTAACCGCGCTCGCCTCCCGTCCGTCTCAAACTTCCACAAGTCGCACGTTATGACTGTAGCGCCCCCATCGTCCATGCCCTCTTACACTCGCTATACGGATTCCCGTGCGAGGTAGAACGTATGACCGCATCTCCAGTGAAGTGAATGAACCAAACGGCGTCTTCGCGTGTAAATACTGTATACACTGATGTGATGTCTGTTCTTTGGGACAAAGAACAGACACCACACCAAGCTATACAAAGCAGAATTACTAGAAATAAATACGGTTTTCCGAAATTTCTTCACCCAAGGAAAACTAAATAAGTATTCCAATATTCGAATCCATCAACAAGGAGCTGATTAACATCGAAGAGCAGCCAGAAATCTTCACATCAAAACGTTTTCAAGCGATTGAGGTTTGTATTATACGAGTATAGTGTTTGATTTGTCGCTGCTTTGGTTTGTGTTGGTCTGTGAATACTGTAAATGGGCTTTGTGAGTATCTTCACCGACTGACGCGGAAAAAATGAGAGAGAAGTCTCCACAAGTACGGGCGGCATGCGTTCCTTGTGTATAAAATACAAGTCTTCATCGCTGGATATATCCAGGCAATCCGCACTTTCACTTGCTCAATCGACCTGATGCTTGGTCAACAGATACGATTGAGTGGAAATGTTTAGGAACCGCACACAAACATGTTTCCGCACACAAATAAGTTACGTACAGTTCTTAGATAAGCGGGAGGAGATGAGTCAGATGTTTCTTTATCGAGCAGTTATGTTGTTTATGAAGATGTCTTTCGCCAGTAATCAGCAACAGATCTGCGTGAACAGGGCGATTTTGACAGTAAGAGAAACAGGAGGGAACAAAAGCTAGCCGCGATGGAGTAGCCGAACGGTCTAAAGCGTCTCGCTGCGGAGCGCGCGGTTGCTCGCCGTGGAAGTTCGAGTCCTCCCTGGGGCATGGGTGTGTGTGTCCTTAGGCTAGTTTACCTAGGTTTAAGTAGTTTGTAAGCTACGGACTGATGACCACGCAGTTTGGTCCGATAGATTTACAAGCATAAAAAAAAACAGAAGTTATTTGTTTTCCGGGTCGGCGAGGTGTGGCGGCCCGGATTATGACGTGACCCGGGCGCCGGCCAGACGCAGGCTGCTTTTTAAAGCACAACACCCTCTTCTGTTTCGGGTTCACTGGTCACATTCAATTCAATCGCATTCAAATACCTTACCTGATTATCTGATTTTCTCTCGGTTGTACAGATTTATCAGTCTGCTGACTGCCTCTTGAAAACAGGATCTCTACATCTACACGAATGCTCTATAAATCTTATTAAGTGCACGGCAGAGGGTTCATCGAACCGCTTTTATAATACTTCTCTACCATTCCATTCTTTAACAGCGCGCGAGTAATAAGGAACACCTGAATCTTTCCGTTTTCGGTCAGATTCTCTTATTTGGTCCACTATAGGTTACGGTAGTAAAACTAAAAGTGGGCCTTTGCGATCGTATTTTGATAGCTCGAAATTTAAATGAAAAAACCTGCGTAACTATTCATCTGAGACGAAAATTGAATAACCGAATTTGTAGAGGAGAAAATTTTCTACAACTTTGCTCTCTTGTCTTTTTTTCATATCTCGTAGCGTTTCAAAGATATTTGCAAAAATAACGGCGATTTTGAGTTGTATGTCTGTCTGTCCGTAACGTGTTCCCTGTTTTTAAGACGGACCGTTCAACCGATCAGCACTAAATTTTACAGACATGATTGTAGGCCTCCAGAGACCAGAACCTCCCTTTTTCAAATTTATCGAACAAAAAATACGGTAGTAATACAGAAAAGCCGTTTGTAATATAATTGTAATTGCAAACTAACCGTTCATCTGACACAAAAATTGAGTAACCTAATTGGTAGCGGAGAAAATACTCTACAACTTAGCACCCTTATGGTTTTTTTTCTTATCTCGTATCGTTTGAGACATATTTGCAAAAATAACGGACATTTGACACCCTCCATTGAATTAACTATAACCAGCCGTTCGGAGATGTCACGCGACATTCCTCGCCCAGAACTCTCTCTGGCATCTTGCGTTGCGTATTTGATGATTTTCTTATTGTAACTTACACGTTGTCATTTCAAAGCAATGGCGCACAGAAGAATTAACAAAAACGCATAGTTCTTCGTACGATAATCTAGTATCTACAAATGCCATATTAGCATCAGTTAACAACGGTCATCAATAGTATGAGATTAAAGGACTGCTTTTCTGATTGATAGCCGTAGCGTAGTGGGTAAAGCGTTGGATCATGACGCTAAGTTCGAAACCCGCCACTACCTAAATTTTTTTCCTTAAAGGGTTTCAGACACTCTTATTAATTACTTTTTTATTATTTAGATTATTATTTTTGGTCCAAAATGTTTGCACAGACTTATAAAACTACAAATCTAAAGTGGGCCGTAAAACACGTCAGTGCGATTTTTTTTTTTTAAATTATGATGATCACGTCTCCCTATGTTGGTGGGTGCTAACTATGGCCGTAGCCAGAGGTGGGTTCTAGGGTTCACCCTCCCCTCCCCCCTCCGTGAAATGCTCACAACGCCAACAAAAACTGACATTCTGTATTAGGACAAACCCCGCCTACATTTTGCCAATGCTGGGAAGCCGTTACACATGCTCCATACAGTCCCGATTTCTCCCCATGCGATTCCCATATTCTGGGTGCACTAAAGAAATATATTCATGCCCATCGATTTTGTACAGAATGGCCAAGCTAGTATTGTGGGCTACATGATAGGCGTTGACTGCCAGGATGATAAATTAAAGTCATGATTGATACTGAAGTTATTTATATAGGAAATCAATAAAGGGGCCTACATAGGGGGAGGAAATGCGCTATTCTTCCGTCTCTTCAAGACCGATCCGATGCGTGCCGTAGCTAGTAACATAGAGCTACTGGTATAAAAGATCCGATAAATTGTAATTCTATGAGACCGAACTACGTTGGGCATCAATCCCTAGACTTACAAACTACTTAAACTAAGTTAAACTAACCTAAGGACAACACACACATCCATTCCCGAGGGAGGATTCGAACCTCCGACACGGGAGGCCGCGCGATTCGTAACGTGGCGCTGCAGACCATCTGCAAATAGAATCAGTATATTAGTTAGGATACAATATACGTCTACATTCATTGCAATTTAATCCATCGTATCATTTCTTTTCAAATCCATAATTTGAGCACGTAGAAACGGTTAAAATGTAAGAACTCTACGACAGTATAATTACGGGAACGACGATCGTTTTAACACCTACTTAAATGGCTGTGTGGCCAGGCTGCCGGTTAACGATCATGAAGTTCGAATATACCTGTAGTCAATTATCTATTCTTCATTTAGACATGTGGAGGAAATATAATGTTAAACCTTAATTCTCTACAAATTGTAGAATTGTAGGCTTTTCTAGATTCCACATTCTTTCAAAATTTTCCATTTTACAATTGTCTAATCTTTAAACAAACGAAACAAACGAACAAATGTTCATAGTAAAAATAATGAAAACTGATTTATTTGTAATTACTTCGACCGCCGCCTAGTGTCTCTACAGTTTTCAACTACATCTACATCTACATACATACTCCGCAATTCACCGTAAGGTGCGTGGCGGAGGGTACACTGTACCACTACTAGGCATTTCCTTTCCTATTCCACTCCCAAATTGAACGAGGAAAAAAAGAATGCTTATATGCCTCCGTACGAGCCCAACTTTCTGTTATCTTGTCTTTGTGATCTTTACGCGAAATGTAAGTAGGCGGCAGCAAGATCGTACTACACTCAGCTTCAAATTCCGGCCCTCTAAATTTACTCAACAGAAATTCACGAAAAGAACGTCGTCTTTCCTCCAGCGATCCCCAAATGAGTTGCCGGAGCATTTCCATGACAATCGTGCATTGGTCGAACCTACCGGTAACAAATCTACCTGCTCGTCTCTAAACCGCCTCTATGTCTTCCTTTAAACTGATCTGCTGCGGGTCCCAAACACTTGAGCAATACTCAAGACGTGGTCGTACAAGCGTTTTATACGCGGTCTCCTGGTGAAGTACATCTTCCCAAAATTCTCCCAATAAACCGAAGTCGGCTGTCCGCCTTACTCAAAACTGTCCTTACATGCTCGTTCCATTTCATATCGCTCTGCAATGTTACTACGCCTAGATATTTGAACGACGCGACAGCATCAAGAAGCTCACTACTAATGCTGTATTCGAACATTATGGGATTGTTTTTTCTACTCATACGCATCACCTTACATTTTTCCACATTGAGAGCTAGCTGCCTATCTTCGCACGAACTAGAAATTTTGTCTAAGTCATCCTGTATGCTATTACAGTCAGTTACAGACGACACCCTCCCACAGCATCTCACAGCATCATCAGCTAACTAAGAGAAACGTGTCAGCTAATTGGCATATGTCATAGGTCTGCTTCAAAATGGCTGATACGAATTTTCGCGAGCGAATAATCGGTCTCTTTCAAAACGGTGTTAGTGTATCTGAGGCAGGACGTCGTTGTGGTGTTGACGCTTACATAGAAAGCAGATGGATTAGACGATGTACATATAATGGTGAGGTAGCGAGACGTCCAATTCCTCCAAACCACGATTCCGACAAGATGAAGTATTGGTCAGGGCGGGCCAGAATGCTTCTTTGTCAATTTTCCGGGAACTAAGGCTGCACCTATATTCCATCTGGAAGTCGTCCGATCCGAACCTGTACGGTGAAGCGCGGTAAACAGGATCTGGTGTCGTCAGGTGTGAATGCCTACCTTGGTTGCGGGCCGACCCGCCGGCTGCCAACTGCCACAAAGTAACATATATATATATTTGTCTTTGCATCTGCCCTCACATTAATAATGGAAGAGATTACACTGACAGTGAGCGTCAACCCAGTGTACGGTCGTCAGTCACGAGTTCCCGCACTGGGCTCAGTTACATGCTATAGGTCAGCAGCTGCATGTTGAGAAGCTATCATGAGTGATTCGGATGATGATTCCCCGTGTCTATAGAAACGTTTGACTATATACTTGAAGGCATAAGAGACAATCACTACGTTTACAAGGAACACATCTTCCGGAAGACGAAAACCGATTTTCGTAAACCGTTTTTCGCTGTCGTGTTTACATGGCATAGCCTGAATCGGATTTCCTAACTCACTTAATATGGCGGCTGAAAAACAGCTGATTCAGTTCCTGATTTAGTCAGCACAATCACTATTTTCCTTTATTTAAATACACAAATTCATGTTCACTCTAATATTTATACTTTCATTTCACATTAGAAAATATCAATGTTTCAATGTGTGCCGAAAATTCTTAACAAGAATACACAATCTGACAAGCCGAGAACACTTCAAAAACGGTTACGTTTACATGTGCACGAAAATCGATTGTGGTACTGGAAAACCGCTTTAGAGGAGCGGATTTCCAGAATCGATTTTGGAGTGTTTACATGACCAACCAAAAGCGGGATTGGGAAATCGGTTTACGAAATCCCATTTTGGGAGCTCATGTAAACGGGGTGATTATAACTGGCCATTCCAACTTCAGGAAATGTATCACTGCAAAAGAAAACTTAGTATCACAATCAGACAAGTCAACGTTAAAAACAGCTGATAGTCTTTTTTGTTATTGTGAATAGTGTAACTGGTCAAATGTTACCATATTATAAATAAATTCGATCATCAGTTACAGTACGATATATTTATTAACATAGTCATATATTTGCTAACATTCCTTCACAGTAATGTAATATAAAATAAGCAACTGTTAAGAGGTACATACGTATGATCTGGAAATTACAATGAAACAATCGTTTAGTTCAAAACTGACAAATATGAGCACTGAATGTGATGAGGAAACTCGTGGAAAATAAACGTCTAGGCTCTAGGTTATACATAAATACATACTAATAATACATTAAAATGAGTTGCCGTCAGGTTGTTGGGCAGGAGGACACATTTGAACTACGCTCAAAAAGGAAGACGAATCGTGGGCATAATTATTTACACCTGGTGATGGGCAAGGTGACGGTTGTAATGATGGTAAAGGACATCCAGTCAGTTTAAATAAAACGTGACGGTCTCTCATCATTTTTGAAATTGTGAGCTTCTAAGGCTTCAGTGACGTCCCCCAAGAATTTCATACGTAGTCTCATTTTTTACAGTTGATCCATTTGTTTTAACTGATGGCAGGAAACTCATAATGAAGAATTAGTCATCATCTTGATATTTCTGTTTCCGAGAAATATGTTGCTCAAATAGGTCGACCTTTCTTTTCTCAGGGTCCAAAGCCTGTGAATCATAATCATGTTTTTAACATGACGTTTTGGTCTGTTTCTGTTTGGTTTCACAGCAGACGAAGTTGAAGCAGACACCTCTCGTTCTTCTGAAGAGATACATTTCACCATCATTTATATTTTTCTCACTTCCTGTGACGAGACTTCGATCACGTGAAGAAGGCTCATTCTCTTTCTCTGTGGCATGCAAGTTCCCTGAGCTGGGCCCAGGTGTTATCGCGTCTTTCAAAAACAACATGAATTTTAAATAGGGCCATTTATCAGATGGAGTAGCTTTCTGACCGCTTTTAGACTTATCTTGTATTTTATGTTCTTTCCTAAAAGTGTCTCGCAAATTCTGCCACGTTATCCGAGCCTGTTCACCTGAAAAAGCAAACATAAATCTCACAAAATCCGCATAAGATGTGTACTCCGTTCTTGGAACAAATATTCTGTTGTTGTTTATCTACGTTTAAGATTCCTAAAATTTCAGTAACATTGTTTGAGTAATATTCCAATATCATTTCACTGTCTCAGGTACTTAGCAACAGGGATGTCTTTTCGGCCCTTGGGTCTAACTTTTCGACTCAGTGCTTATACGGTAGGTAAGTGTGTCTCAGCATTTATGGATGCGATATGGAGGTATTTATGTGAGCGACATCTACCCGTTCCTGATCCGAAATATTTTGAAAAAATAGCAAAAGAATTCAACGAGGGGTGTAATTTTGTTCATGCAGTTGGATGCATTAATGGCAAGCAAATCCGAATTATATGTCCAAACCACAGCGGGGCTACGTTTTTTAACTACGAAAAGTTTTTTTTAACAGTTTTACAAGCTGTGGCGGACTACGTTGTCGATTTATTCTTATAGATGTGGGGGGTGACGGAAGGTACATTTTCCGCTTATACTTTGTCTGCATACTTGGAGAAAAATTCAAATGTCTGTAAATCTATCGGACCAAACTGCGTGGTCATCAGTCCGTAGTTTACAAACTACTTAAACCTAGGTAAACTAACCTATGGACAAACATACACACACCTATGCCCCAGGGAGGACTCGAACCTCCACGGCAAGCAATCGCGCGCTCCGCAGCGAGGTGCTTTAGACCGCTCGGCTACTCCACCGCGGCCATACTTGGAGAACTGTCATATCATGCTACCGCAACCTTTGCCTGTCGACGGAATTACTACTGATATGGGCACGTATCCAGAAGACTGCGGGACAATTGGCCATTCCCTCCTCCGGGAACTGTGATGGATCAGTCTTCATGGGAGGCAATTACCATGGGTGAAGACTTTTCCCATAAACCTGTAAATTATATGCCTCGAAGGATCAAAGTTTTTCTTGATGTCAGTGGCATGTGGACAAAATACTGAAGCCAATTGTAGACAACTCTTCATTTTATTTTATTTTATGTAAAAGATCTACACTGTATTAAGCCAGAAATACTGCAGCGAGTCTTCCGACAGCACGCGTGGTGCTGTGGTTAGCATCGCAAATCGTTGTGCTTGTGGTCCCAAGCTCGAATCCCGTCACGGGCAGAAAAATTCGTTTGTCTGTATTTACTATTTCTAGAATGTTCTACATATTTCTTATATTTGATATACTTGTAAATTCCAGAAAATTCTTTGTGTATATAAATTGTGTATCACTCCAAGCAGGAGTTAGTCTGTACTGAGCGTACGCTTGCGTTAGTAGCCACGGCGGAGTGGCCGGGCGCATTGAGGCGCTATGCTGCGATGCGCGAGGCCGTTCCCCGTCGGGGGTTCGAATCCCCCCTCGGGCATGGATGTTTGTGCTGTCTTTCATAAGTATTTTGTAAGTTTAGGGACTGATGACCCCGCAGTTGAGTCCCATAAGCTTAACAAACATTTGAACATCTCTCCGTTAGTAATAAACGTGTTCCAAGTGTAAAGTGTTGTGGTATATTAACGACCAGCCTTCGAATTCCGGACCACCTGCAGTTTGCAACGTGACACCTTCTTGTGGAGGCGTCGGTATCCTGCAATACATCTGCATCATCGTGTCTCCGATTAGGAAGCGTAAGAGCCGTCGCCTACACTGACAGGAACCGGAATACAAAGGGTATACTGACTACCTCCGTCCGAAAGTCCTGTCATCAAAAAATGGGATCACATTATGTGCTTGCCGAAAGTGTATTTCCACCTGGACGGGAGAGTCCAGCAGTGGTTTGAAAATAACGAGGACTAGCTCGAGCCGCGGCGAAGCGGCCGAGCGCATTGACGCGCTATGTTGCGATGCGCGAGGTCGTTCCCCGTCGGGGGTTCGAATCCCTCCTCGTGCATGGATGTTCGTGCTGTCTTTAGTATAAGTTAGTTCATAAGTAGTTTGTAAGTTTAGGGACTGATGACCACGCAGTTAAGTCCCATAAGCTTTACAAACATTTGAACTTTTCTTTTTTACGAGCTCGATGGCTGGAAAAAATTCCAGACATAACTTAAGGCCGCGTGGGAGTAGCCGATCGGTCTGGAACGCCACTTGCGGATCGCACGGCCTCCCACGTCGGGGGTTCGAATCCTCCCGTGGGCATGGATGTGTGTATTGTCCTTAGTTTAACTTAGTTTAAGTAGTTTGCAAGTCTAGGGACTGATGACCAACGTAGTTTGGTCCCATAGAATTACAAACATTTTTGAACAGTAGGACAGACTCCCGAATGTTGTACCTATCGCCACTGTGGAAAACAAGCCTGACTTTGCTTCTCTTATACGACAGATTGTGAAGGAAGAATTACAGCAGTTTATGGCAGCCGGGACTGTTGGACCAAGCGAGCATCAGATTACACGGATGTCAGTCCTGTACGTCTTAAGGGAGCCGACGTTGCCGAGGAAGATGAATTTCAAACATTAGCGCATGTCAGCCCCGCCAGCCGCACCCGACGTGAAGAATGGACTCGCCTTACTATGACTTACCCCGCAGCTGCCAAACGGCAACTTCGGAACCAACCGACGCGGCCACAACCAAATGTTCCGGCAACTGCGAAGCCTCGCAGGAGGACAGATATCTGGAGGACAGAAGACAACTCGCCGTTGTGTTTTCACTGTAGCCTTCCCGGACATGTCGCGTGATACTGTAGGGAGAGAAGACGAGTATTTTACAATTATTATGCCACAAGACGCAACCATCGAAGCAGTCCTTTCAACGGCAGTCAACTGCAGATGATTACTGCCGACCTATGGGACGAAGCCCGTCGCCGTATCCTGAACGTGGTCGCTCTCCAACACGCCGCCGCCGTTCACCGTCGCGTTAGAGAGATACCAGCCACTCGCCTAGCCGCCGTGTTCAGGAAAACTAGGCGAGGCGACTATCTACAGGGGTGAGGCCGCCGCAGATGGAAATCCTCCATGGACGACAGTCGTTAAGATGTCGGGAAATCTCATTGACGTCATCATTAACGGCCAACCTGTCCCGGCACTAGTCGATTCAGAAGCTTCCTTCTCTGTATTGTTGAATGACTACCGCCGTAAACCAAAGAAGGTAATGTTTTGTGATACAAGAGCTACCTGTGCTGAAGGTCGGGAATGGATAATACGTCCAGCTGGCAGGAACATGTGTCGCAAGAGTAACTATCAACAACAGGACACAGCTTTTTAAATTTGTGGTTTTAACAGAATGGAGCCATAACGCCATCCTCGGGATGGGATTTTCTTCAGGCATCCCAGGCTGTCATTGACTGTGGTAGATATCAGCTACAAATTGAGAAATCCGTTCCGACGAGAACACGTAACATGTACTTCCCTGGAAGGTTGTTTGCTGTCGATAATGTTGAGATCCTGCCGTTAACAATGAGAACAGTTTCAGTCAGCAGACGAGATGACCGTTTGGACGGTGAAGTGCTCGCAGAAAGCTAATCAGTATAACAAAGGAAATATCTACATACCAGCGGCTATCATAAGCATTACAGGTGGTCGAGGAGAACTTTGGATTACTAATTTTCACGAGCAACCGCAACTCATTCCTAAAGGAACGTCTACTGGAACAGCCGAACCAGCCCAGTATGGAGAGCTCAATGTCATCGACGAAGTCTCATGCTCCGCTCTTACTGCCGACAACGCACTAGAGGAAACTACTATGGCATTGCATATAGGGCCCAGTCTACGCAGGAACAACTTCAGCAGGTGTTAACTATACTACACTAATTTTCTGGTGTATTCCACGCCAGGCAAGAGAAGATCCAGATAATACGCCCCACGATAAAAACACCTTATCAATACTGGGGATCATCCACCAATTAGCCAGCGTTCGTACAGAGTGTCGCCAGCTGAAAGACGGATAATTCGGGAAGAAGTGGAAAAGATGTTCCACGATAACATTATTCAACCTTCAGAGAGTCCCTCGTCTCTGTTGGTTTTCGTCAAGACGAAGGATGGCACGTGACGTTTCTGTGTCGACTAGCGGCGGCTGATCAAAATCACAGAGAAAGATGTCTACCCATTATCGCGCATTGACGACACCTTAGACTGTTTGAAAGGAGCTACATACTTCTCAACCATGCACATGCAGACAGGTTACTGGCAAATCGAGGTTGACGAAGCTGACAGGGAGAAGACTGCTTTTCAGGAGCGGCTGCTGCAGTAGTGCCACTGTGCCATGGCACCACCTGTATGAAAAAGGAAGAAAGAGAATTACATACAATTTCCAAGTACGTGTTCTTTCATTTGAACAGGCGCCTTACGTCGCGAGCGCTCTCGCGGCAGTTTTCTGAAGCTTGGAGCAAACTCAGATTGGCACCGCCCTACCCATAAGCGCTGTGTTAAAACTCTGGGCAGGTTTCTGCACGGTGCTTACGGCGGGGTTAGAGCCAGAGAGATAGACTATCTCTTTGGTTACAGCCAAAATCACCCTGACTCACAGCTTTGCGTGGCAGCCACTAGAGAGCAGTTGAGAGCAGAACCTGAAAGACCTTGAAGCGAAAGAGTATCCCACCTGCCATCCGGTGACAATAGGCTTAAACTTTATTTTCTAGCCCCACAATCTTGCTGCAACTTAAAAGTCTAATTTGCGTTTCCAAATGCATTAACATTATTTTCTATTGTCATTTTATAAGAATAATGCCACACCCTGACACTCTGTTCAATCAATTTCAGAAGAAGATCATTGCGATATCTTATTTGGCCTTAGTCGGTCCAAACTTTGAGCGGTAATGCAAAACATTAGAAACGACACTGATTCCATCATTAAACAGATTTATTGTGTAAGTAAGGTAACGATGCCTGCCAAGAGACAATGGATTACTTAAGACTATAGTGTGCGATGCCGTCTTCAGTAAAACTACGTTTTCAGTTCATTGGGCACCTCACTGCAACCAATTTATTCGTTGTGAACCAGTTCGAAAAATTTTTCTAGAATTATTTTTATACAGATCTTTAAATCACTGACACACATATATTTCGTGAGAAAAGAAAGTTTAAACGGGAACTCCAAGTTTTCTATGCTAGGCCCGAGTTCATATTTGTTTACGTTTTCGTTTCTTTCGCTCATTCTAGAGGATGAACTTTCCGAAACTTGAAGAAAGTGTTAAAATGTCGAGATAGGCATCGTGATTAGGAGTTTCGATGCTGAGCGGTATTTCCTACTGAACAAGAAAATTAAATCTTTTCTAAGATGTACCATAAAAGAAGAACGACTGAGTACATTCGGGATGATATCCTGTGAGAAATCATTTGTATGCAACATGGAAAATAATTCAATCGGCCTTGAACTGAAATTTAAAATGAAAAATAGAGGCGAACTGATTTTTAATACCGTTCGCATTAACTGATTATTTTGAAGCTGTCTTCCCAATGTCGTAAGGTTTCTGCTTTTGGTGATTACAACGTTTTTAATTTAATATGTCGGTAATTTGATGAAAATCTGTAATGTGGATTTTGGGAAGAGAATTTAATTTATTCACTTTCTGTTATTGCGTATACTAATTATATTTCTCAAGCAGATAAGAGGAAAAGATAGCTAAAGTAACCTTCCCTTTCTCCTTGTTTTGCAGAATCGAACAAAATCGCTTCCTACTATTCTTCAGGAAGCAAAAGTGCAGTGTCGATAATTTTTACTTGACATGTAGACGTTGGTAACAGTGCAATGGATCATGGGAAGTGAATACGGACAATCACGAATCACTGCAGATAGCCAGTGATGTTGCGCTTTTTTCTTTTTTTTCGCATTCATAAACAAATATGCATTGTGGTCTGGTTTCGCCTGTGGTAATAATGAGTCACCATAAGTCCCCTTTGTCAGAAACTGACTGCTGTTCATTTCACTCTTAGCAATTGAAGCAGTATGTACGAAGAGCGCTATTTATTTCTGTTATCTTTTACATTTTGTTTGGTACAGATATTATGAGAGGTATAAATAACTGAGAACATTTTGTAATATCTTGATATGTGTGGTGGTACTTTAGGAAGTTCAAAAGTGTGTATTTAAGATATATTTTCATTTTAAATATTATTACTATTAATTTTTTATTATTACTATTATTATTTATTTTAATTTATTTTATTTATAATTTTTTATTTGTTTATTTACTTTTTTGTTGTTTACTGGTACATCTTCCCCCATGAATGGTCACCTTAGATTTAAATCCCTGTACACTCATCAGTCTTTTCTTTCAGATAAACTTGATGTTGTCAAAGGTTTGACTAACTAGAGCGAGCATTGAAGAATTTCCCATTTGAAAGGCTTTGTGGCAGTAGATTGAGTCATCTCCGGCGATTCCTGTGCTGATGCACATAACAAATTTAGCAACAGGACAAGCATCATGGGATTGAAACCACTCAATAAATTTATGAAGGTCTGCATTGTTACATCCTAGCATTAACATGTTGCTCTGAGGTAGTGTTCTGTGCTACAATCTGGTCCATTATCTCAGGAAGTACAAAAGATACTGTTTTGTCATTATTACACTAGCTTGCCACGCAGAACATATACACAAAGGCAGAATAACAAGGTGTAAAAAGGCTTTACTGTTTTATAAGGGATTGCCCAAGTTGACCTTAAATTTCTCGTCTTTTACCCCTGACTTTGAAATACTGTTCAAAAGTTACTCATGATAATTCTATTTTTGAGTTCTCTGCATAAAACTGATCTATAGACCTAGATTTGTAATGTGAAGTACCTTACATGCATAGCAATGAAAGTACAAACTTACCTGTACAGAAACGGGTGGTCCATTTCACTTTTGGTCTCATCAAACTCAGAATTTATTCCTCTATATATTTTGTATGAACCACATTATTGATAGATGGGTTAGTTTCAACGATATTGCCAAAAACCAGAGGTTAAAACGAAAATTTTTCATGAACATGTAAAACGTCCAATTCTGAAGAACACTCGTATGGAAACGGGTGGTCCAAAAAATATGCGGGTGGTCTCATTCAGTGCATACTTTGATGCCCTACAACTTTTAATCCTACTATGTTTTCGATATTGTAAGTCATTAAAAACTGAAAACATACCCCTTTTTCGGGTACATTTTTGATCCCCATCCCTTATGCACAATTCCGCCAAGGCGGAAAACCTACGATAGTCGTATTGGGCCCCAAATGAAGCCATTAAAACAATAAAACCTTTTGTAGCAATTATTTCCGATTTATCTAATTTTTAGGCTTAATCCCACTGGACTATAAGAGCTTGGCAAACCCAGGGTCCCTCAACTGGGGACTGTGTCAAGCCAATAATCGTACACACCGTAAGCTCTGTGCGTGCTTCGGCGAGCATCGTATGGTGCGACGGTGGATAGTTGTATGTTACAGAGCCCGGGGATCTTGGTTTAATCGCCCGGGTAGCGAGAACCGTCAAAACCTCTATTAAAAAATAAAAAATAAAACATAAATATACCGGGATGTCAAGGTATACTGCACACCGAGTAGATTCGTGGCTCTTGAGGTGTAACAGTCGCTATAGGGCAACCTCTGGGGATCACCCGCAACTGAATTGTATCAGGATTAACCATACATGTGGGGCTCTGCCTGGATGGACCAATTTCCCTAGCTCTCGTGGAAACACCATAGTCGTACGGCGGGCACCACTGTCTCTAAACTTCGCAGAACGGAGTTCAATGCCGAGGTACATCGCTCAAAACAATTATGGGATCAGGTGAGATATGTATGTTGTGTATAGGGTAACATATTTTATTCATATATTGTAATTTGTTTGTGATACGTACGATATTTTACTGTCACAACTCTTTACTTGAGGTTTACATGGCGTTTCTTAGAGCAAGGCACCATGGGACTACTATAATAGTGAAAAAGTCATTCTCATTGCCCTGCAATATGGTATGTGGTAACTAGGACGACCAATACAGTTGCACACCTGCGTGACATGGACAGTATGAGGTTATCAATCAGCTTTTGAGGGATATCTGGTAATTCTTCCATGAGTTCAATATCCGGCTCTGCAACCGTTGTGGGAGGTGCTGGTCTGGCTGCAGTGCGTTTGCCAAGTGCATCCCAGACATGCTCAAGAGGGTTTAAGTCCGGTAAACAAGCCGCTCACCACATTCGTTCAATTCCCTCAGCTTCAAGCATGTTATCCACCAGTGCAGCTCTGTGGGGACGAGCGTTATTGTCCACCAGAATGAACCCATCTCCTATGGACCAGGGGCACAACAAAAGGTCGAAGGATCTCGTCTCTATATCTCTGAGCAGTCAAAGCTCCATTCTGAATGACATAGAGGTCCGTATGTCCGCCAGTATTGGCTCCTACCCACACCATTCTTCCACCACCATGATATGGTGATGTTTTCTGCACATAAGCAATATTGTTCAGAGTTTCATGTTCCCTTCAGATGAAGACAAATGCAGCCCGTCAGGCTAAAGAAATGGCGAGTTTTCGGCAACTTTTATAAAAACTTTAATTGCAAATAGTGACAGCAAGTGGTAACCAGAGTGCTACAAAAACACACGAAGAGGGTAACATATAAACTTGACCACTGAGGATGCTTTAAAATAAAACGAAACGCGTCTGGTCTCAAGTAGACTAATTTAGAGTTGCAAAAGACGTAAACGTAACCTAGACAAACTGTATAACTGCAGCTGCGGAGAAGGAGGACAGAAAAACAAAGAAGAATTATGTGAATGACGATTGTCCAGCTGAACACAAAATCTTAACGCATCTGTGAACAAAACCTAGCACCATTCGTTACAACTCCAATCGTGATGTTCCTCCGCCCAGTTTCTGTGGGCCAAATAGTGTCGTCGTTTTAATGGGACACACACCATAGGCCTCCGTGTACAGAGGCCACATTTCCGAAGGCGATTTACGACCGTTGGTGTTGTTGCCTGTCGAGTGCGTTGCAGCTGTGTTGCATTCAGCCTCCTGTCTCGACAGCCTGTTAACCGGAGATAACGGTCATCTCTTGCTGAAGTTACCTGTGGAAGACAATGTCCTTGCCTTCTTTTAACGGTTCCTGTTGTCTGAAATCGCGTCCATGTCCTGGAAATTACCCTTTGGGACATTCCAATAACTTCAGCCCCGTCCCTGTGTGTCTGTTCCGCGTCCAACCTACATATGAATATCCATGCCAAACTTCGGGTACGTCACGTTGTAGTTGCATAACACTACTTGCTGACTACACTATCTGAACACAACTGGTCATATAATTCGTTTGGTACAGTAAACAGAAGTCAAAACCAATCCTCTCTGCAGCAACTTTCTGTTATTGCCACTATATCGGTTTCCGTAATGTTGTTGTCTCCAGTCCGTAGAACCGACAGAAATACGTCGAACCACTTTAGCTCATTCTGCCAATGACAGTGCTTCATAACCTAGATATCTCAAAAATGTTCAAATGTTTGTAAATCTATGGGACTTAACTACCCTTTGACTTACAAACTAGTTTAACTAACTTATGCTAAGGACGACAAATACACCTATGCCGCCGGCCGCAGTGGCAGAGTGGTCTGCGGCGCGCCAATCACAGTCTGCACGGCCGCTACCGTCGGGGTTTCGCATCCCCCCTCGAGAATGGATGTTTGTGTCGTCTTTAGAATAAGGTAGTTCATAAGTAGTTTGTAAGTTTATGGACTGATAACCCCGCAGTTAAGTCCCTTAAGCTTAACAAACATTTGAACGTTTTGAACACATATGCCCGAGGGAGGACTCGAACCTCCGACGGCGATTAGCGGCGCCTTACAACGCTCGGCCACTCCACCGTGGCTAGATATTTCACTGTCCCCGTGATTGTAAAGGCCAGTGTACATGTTTGTAACACATTCACGTCTAAACAAACTCGTACATGTCACAGTGCAGCTGTTGTTCAGTTCATAATAAATTTACGAATAATCCGCAATCAATTTGAATATATCTCTGTAGTCTTGGCAGAACTTGTTGAACAGCTTTTCTCAGTCTCCCTAACGGTGGCTTCTTTCATGATTGGTCCAAGCAGTTCAGCTCGTATATTTACTTTTTGCTTTTACTGCTCATACATCTTGCGCTTGTTCTAAAAATTCAAATGTTTGTATAGCTTATGGGACTTAACTACGGGCTCATCAGTCCCTAAACTTACAAACTACTTATGAACTAGCTAATACTAAGGACGGCACAAATATCCATGCCCGAGGGGGTATTCGAACCCCCGCCCGTAGTCGCCGTGCAGACTGTGACTGGAGCGCCTCAGTCCCCCCTTTTTTCCCCCTTCTTATAGAGTTTTATTTTGTTTTATTTTTATTATTATTATTTTTATTTTTATGTAATAGTAAACCTGTTCACCGTGCGCACAACCCATACAGAAACTTAACTGCCTTCTCGCATTTCATAAATAAACATACACGCAGCACGGTGTAAAGCGTTATTCCAATTCCATCGCCGCTCCAGCGCCCCGGTATGTCTTCTCGTACATTAGGATTAGTTGCCGTTTTCATATCTTTCGTCCATTCTTCGTCGATTTAATTTTTTAACTTCTCCTACCCGGGACGTTCCAGCTGTGCGGCGGGTCCTGAAACGCACTCAATAAAAAATTTGAAAAATACTGCCTATACTTAGGATTATGTACAATCTTTCTATGTCGTTCTTCTAAGTAGATCCAAAAGTCTAATACATTCTTCGGGGTATCTCTGAATAAATAGAGCACCAGTTGTGCTCTAATCCATGTTACTGCATTCGTTTTAGTTCGTGGATAGTATGTCCTGTCAAGGAATAACACGGAACGTGGTCTGATGTCTTGTGGCCCCACTCGTAGAAAAAAAGCTATTATCTGTTGTCCTAAGCGCCAGACTTCTGCTGCTGGCCCACATGTTAACCGGTGTTCGTCGTCGTCCAGAACTCGGCACTGGGGCCATAATGGTGATTCCATCAGATGTATAGAGTGGAGTCTAGATCGTGTTGCCTGTTTACCATTAACTGTTAGGTACCACATGGCACGTGTTTCCGTATCCAAGGAAACGTGGTGTATCGTTCGCCATACCACCGGCCAGTCAACATTTGGATACTTCTTCTCAATAACATTGCCAGTTATTGTGGCCGTTAAGATTCGAGGGATGTCGCGAGCCGTCGCAGGTCTGCTTTCCGGCAGCGCCATCTGAACGTAACTGTATTCTATAAAAAAGATATTGATGTGGTGGAGTAACTGTGAGATGTGCTGCACCGCCACCGGTGCTGTTTGAGACTTCGGTGCTAGTTCTTCTATTAAGATTCCTGTCAGAGATGTCTGATGTTGTCTCCACAATTTCAACATGGTGCTGATGTATAGTGCCACTGCTCGGTCATGAACATGTGCAAGACCTAGACCTCCCCTACCGGGAGGGAGGGTGAGGGTTTCATTTCTAACTTTGAAGAGTAGTCCTGCACTGACGAAGCAACCAAACGCAGCCAATATACGCCGTGCTATCACCGTCGGCATCGGAAGGACTTGTGCAAGGTGAGGAATTCGTGACGCCATGTATGTGTTAACATAATTGACACTCTGGATAATGTCCAAGTATAGTATTCCCTGTGACTGCTGTCCCGACTGTCTCTTGTAGTTGTAAGCTGCTGTGTGACGCACGTCGTTGGTAAAGACAACACCTAAGCATTTCAAGGTATCCTTGAGTTGTAAGGGAGCTACATGTTCTTCTGGTACCCCGTCACCGATACTCATGGCCATTGACTTGTCCACATTGATGCGGCTGCCTGGAGCCATTCCATATTTGTTGATCCAAGTTAAAGCCGTCGTTGTCAGTCCGTACCATGAGCACCAGGTCGTCTGAATACGCTTTATACTTGAATGTGTACCCTCTCATTGTCAACCCTGTCAATCGTTGACGTAGGCCACAGAGTAGTGGTTCAACGGCTATGGCGTATAAAATTGTCGAAAGTGGACATCCTTGTCTAACCGATCTTGATATGGTGAGGGGTGCTGTCGTCCGTCCGTTGATGAGCACTTTGGAGGAGGCATTATTTAATAGCCGCATCACAACACTGATAAAGAGCTGTGGAAATCGCATGTGCTTCATGACTGCTGCCAGATAGGTGTGGCTCACTCTGTCGAAGGCCCGATCAAAATCAATCGACGCAAGGGCTCCGCGAAGGCGGCAGGTCTTAGCCAGTGCGATTACATCGCGATATTCGCCGATTGCTGTCTGAATGTTGGCGTCTCCACCAAGCGACGTTTGATCGAGTGATATCACTTGGCGCAATATTCTTCGGAAGCGCGAAGCTAAGAGTCTGGAGAATATTTTAAAGTCACAATTCAGAAGCGTCAATGGCCGGTAGTCCCGTATCCGTGAGCGACCTGATGGCTTGTGTATCGGGATGATAAGTCCCTCCACGACGGACGGTGGTAAGGGCACATCTGGAGACATCAATTCACGGCAAATACTAGTCCATATGGGTGTTATCATACGTCGGAAGGTCCGATAAAATACCAGTGGGAGTCCATCTGGTCCAGGCGATTTATTCACCGCTCCCTTAAAAAATGTTCAAATGTTTGTATAGTCTATGGGACTTAACTACGGGGTCATCAGTCCCTAAACTTACAAACTACTTATGAACTACTTACGAACTAGGACGGCACAAATATCCATGCCTGAGGGGGGATTAGAACCCCCGATCGTAGTGGCCATGCAGACCGTGACTGGAGCGCCTTAGTCCGCTCGGCCACCGCGGCCGGCACCGCTCCCTTACCAATAGCCTCCACTACTCCTTCTTCAGTTATATCCTCCGTCAGCTGTGCTTCTGCCGCCGGGTCAATGGTGCCAAGGATTGTCTGAGAAACTTCGTCAACTACCATCTCAGTATCCACCGCTGTGTATAGTTGAGTGTAGTAATCGACAAAGGCAGTGCTTATTTCTTGTTGCGTAGTTAGATGTCTGCCACCTTCAGTGTCCAGTACGTGTATCAGGCCTCTTCTTCGACGCTTACGTACGTTGATGATATGATACATGGATGGTTGTTGTTCTCCCATAACTCGGTCGAGTGCCCTTGCCCTGACTACTACTCCTTCGAGGTGGCTTCTCATGATGGCTATAATCCTGGCCTTCACTTGTACGTACGTTGATGATATGATACATGGATGGTTGTTCTCCCATAACTCGGTCGAGTGCCCTTGCCCTGACTACTACTCCTTCGAGGTGGCTTCTCATGATGGCTATAATCCTGGCCTTCACTTGTTGTACTGTCGTCTGTCTCTCCGGATAAGGTGCCTGGTTATTGCAGTGACGTAGCACAGTGAAGTAGAAGTTCATCGTTTGCCGTCACCACGCTGCCTGTTCACGACAGTAGCGAATGAAAGTACGGCGTATTGCTGGTTTGGCACAATCCAGCCACCAACGTAGTATCGTGGGATACGCCTGGAGACGTCTTAGGCATGATGTCCATGTATCTTCGATGACACTGCGACAGTCTGGGTTGTGAAGGTGGACGATGTTCAGTTTCCAAGGACCGCGGCTCCGCCACACCTGCTGTCTCCTGAGAGAGATGGTACATATAAATGCCGTGTGGTCGGTGAAGGCTGCAGGCCACAGTTCTGCATCCACGATATCAGTGCTGAGAGTATCTGTTATGTAAACTCGATCGAGGCGACTAGCGGAATGACTCGTCATATGGGTGAAGCCTTGACGTAGGCCATGCACATGCTTCCATGTGTCAACCAAATGCATATCACGCACTATCGTTCTTAGTTCCGGGTGCGTTGTGTATCCAGGAATTTGATCTCTCGGAGGAAGAACACAATTAAATTCACCTCCGAGGATGAAACAGTCGTGTCGTCCTTGGAAGAGCGGCGCAATTTCCTCGGCAAAGAAGCGGGAACAATCTCGTCTCTTGTCTGTTCCGGATGGCGCGTAAATGTTGATGAGTCTGACACCAAGCACCGTCATCGCTGATCCCCTTGCTGAAGGTAGGTGTAGAACATCCTCAGCTTCTATGCCTTCTCTAAGAAGTATTGCCACGCCGCTGCCTGTTTCGGAGGCATGTGAGATGTAGGCGTTGTACCCGTAGATCATCGGAAAATCTTGAACGTACACTTCCTGAAGTAGGACTATATCGATGTCCGCCGCGATCAGCATCTCCTTGAGTATATTTTAATGCGCGACCTTATGGTGTTGATATTTATGGAGGCTAGTCGATATGCTTGTCTTTGTTCCGCAATGTGTGTGTCGCCCATGGGAGCTTATGTCATCTGATGTTGTACTGACACGTCGTGGGGCCTCGTCATATCCGCTGGCGTTAACTGCGTGTCTAACTTTGCAGGGGCGCCGTCGCTGCCCCGTCGCCTGTTGCGCCCGTCATCGGGTCATCTCCACTGTTCTCTGACCAATCGCCTTGTGACCAGTTCGTCTTCATCTTAGTCTTCTCCACCCCTTTCTGTTGTGTCGTCTTTTCCACAATAGCAAACTGGTGGTGGGCTTCAGGCAGTTCTACGTTGTCATACTCTGCAGGTCGCTCGTGGCTTTTCGTTTTATCGGGATGTTGACCTTCTTGATGAGAGGTCACGGTAACCTCTGCGTGGTCTCCTCCCCCCTCAACTTGTTCACTGTCTCCGGTCGTACATTGTAAGCAGTCGTCTGACGGGGTGAGTCGCCGTTTCTTGTGTCGTTTTGGAGATAGTTGCTTACGGACATGGGCTTCCGTATCCGAATTTGGTTGTGCATCGCTGTCCTCTTTGCTGACGGGGACGAAGGCGGATGTTGGCACTACCCTACTGTCGACGTCCATGTTCGGTTCGAGTCTCTCTGGTGGAGAGATCGTTCGCGGCATCTCTGTGGGGAGAGACGCTATCTCTTCCTTGAAGGTGTCTACGTTCGCCGCCGTCGAACCTTCGGCAGAACGTTCTAGTTGTTGGGTGATGTCATTGTTTGATTGAACGTTCTTCGTGAACACCTCTGCATATGTGAGAGGGAGGGTCGTGGCTGTAGATGCTGGTACAGGTTCTCCTGTTGGTACCTGAACAATTCTCCGTTGAAGACATTCTGAACAGACATGACCTTCCTTACCACAGCCTGAACATGTTTTTGGTTGACCATCGTAAAGCACTATTGCTCTGCAGCCTCCAATCGTGAGATAAGACGGCACATGTTTTGTCAGTTCGATCCTTATTTGTCGTACGCCGTTAAAAACAGGGTCGTCGTAAAGGTTGTCAATTTTTCTGTTATGTGGCTCAGCACTCCGCCATAGGGTGGCAGCGCTTTTGTCACGATGTCAGCCGGTACCTCGAAAAGTAGTTCAAAAACTCGGACGGTTCTTAATCCCAGCCCTGCATGATCAATTGTCACTGCTCCGACATTTCCGTCAGAATGTTTGAATTTTAGTCTGTCTTTGTTCTCTTGCACAATCTTGTCACATCCCATGTCGTTGATCAGTTTTACGTAGACCACACTACTTATAATGGATAAGTGTATTCCAGTCATCTCTCGTGGATCAATTTTAATCTCTTCACGAATGAATCGTTCCACTTCGAATGCTTTCGGTCGTGCAAATTCATTATTAAAGCTGATCTTGATTGTAGTCTGTCGGTACGAATGAGCCATTCTATGTCTATATGAAGGAACACTCGCGAAGACTACGAGAAGTAAACAACCGCTCACGCGCGAGACACTGCGGCGGGACGTAAACAGTCCAGCCTCACCGCTGAGCTGTCGAAAGCAGACTGTCCCCTCGGCCACCGCGGCCGGCTTGCGCTTGTTCTTTGTTAGTGTAACTATGAGGCATTTCATCCAATATGTACAAGCGCGATTTACCAATGTTTCTTTCTGATACACTCATAATTTCTCGAAACTTTATCACATTAAACCACGACATAATGCGCGTTCAATGGGCTAACTACAATGACATAAAGGCGCCCCTTTTCTGAAAGCAACACGGTAGATTTGACTGGAATAAAACATTAGAGTTGTTGGGTGTGTAAGACGAATACGTCAGTGCCACTAGCCAAAAAATAAATGTACATTACATGTGTTTTATCATGAAAACCACCCACAATAGGGAATTTGTACGATTCGTTGCAGAAGTTATTTTTAGTAGGTCACTTTAACATTGTAGATATTGATTGCTTCATCCATGGTGTTCATTCCCAGTACTTCTTTAGTTTCTTCATTATGGATACCGTCCTGCTATTGTTCCCATCTATTATTACTTAGTCATTTTCTCCAGGAGGGGCGGGGATGATGGGGGGGAATTTGCGTAAATATGTATTACATGCTGTTCTGGTGGTTAGTGGCGGAGGGTAGTCTGTCTTCCCATCACTTTTTTTTCTTCCAGGAGGGAATCCTTATTGCATACTTTTTGAATAATTGATCGATCCCTTGTGGGGGGAGAGGGGGATGAATTATATCACACGTCAGTCAAAAGTGGCGTCAGATGCATCCAGTTTGAAAAAAATGGTCTCAGACTTTACGGTGGCAGAGGGGAGACGAGGAGGGGGAGGGGTTTATGACCTGTCAATCAAAAGTGGCAACAAAGTGGTGTAAGCCCACTACTGACATAACTGTCGGTAGAGAAAGATATAGATCGCAAATGCTCTTCCATGAAAATTTTCCTTCTACACAACTGATGTCTACTGCTACACCAATCGTGCCACTGTTGCTTTGGGTACTTAGATTAATTCTCACTGTTTAATGAACATAAAACATATTTTTATAGTAACAGAGTGATATATATTAAGTCAATAAAAGTAATGTTCTTCTGCATATGAAACCTTTTACCACATATTAGGAAAGGAATGGTTTTCGCGATAGCAAAATTCCGGTTCTTTTGAGGTGATACTCATGAATTTAGTTCCATAGAGCATTAAAAGATGTAAAATGTTAGTCTGAAAGGACATGGTACAGGTTCGATACAAATGGTAATGGGGAGGGGCAATGTCCGATAATATGGCGTTTGTGGTAAGACATCAAATCGAAATCCCTTCAAGTTTCCGTTCATTAGGTTTGCAATGTGTTTGGAATTAACATGAAACAATAGCTTTGTTCTGTACCAGAGCATAGAGTTGCATTTTCCTTGAAGAATGCAATTCAACGTCTGATCTGGGCGTAGCTGCTTATGGTACACCAAACCAACAAGGCTACATTAAGTCACAAAAAAATCTTTGTGTCTGAATCGTCGAAACCAGTATCTGCGCATTGTTTCCGACAGAACAAGTTCTTCATACACTTCCACCGGAGGTACAATTTGCGCAAATCATATTTGGTAGGTACAAAACTGAAATCTCCAAGTAATTAAATTTGTTCGCTCTTTTCGCTCGGCTCGACTTCCACGCGAAGATCTGAAAGCCCGGTGTAACACTCTTAAAATGGTTTCGTGTCGCCGACCGCTATGCTGCATTAGCACAGCTACTGCCCACTCTTCGTCACCAGCGAGAATTAATTCGTCATCAACTGATCAGAATGTAAGCACGAGCAGAAACTGTATGTTCTATGTTTTTCTTGTAAACTAGCTAAAATACCAACGTTGTTCTGTATTAATTTATTCCCATTTCCTTAGTCCACCTCCTCTTTAGCCGTGTGGTGGAAGGCGTCATGGTACGAACTGGGCCGCCTTACCAGTTGGAGGTTCGAGTCCCCCATCGGGCATGGGTGTGTGTGTTGACCGTAGTGTTAGTTTAAGAAATTTGTAAGTCTAGGAACTGATCACCATAGCATTTTGGTCCAATAGGTTTACAAACATTTGATCATCTCCTCTGTCTTCTCTCTGTCCATTTCTCCCCTTCTCTTTCTGTTCATATCCATCTCATCCTCCCCATTTATCTCCTCCCGCTCCTCCCTCTATCCGTCCTCTCTCTCTGTCCATCTCCTTCTCGCTTCCTTTTATATAATCGGTGGCACGTCTTCCATTAGTCCATCTGCCGCCCCCCTTCCCCATATCAATCTTCTCCTCTCTACTACATCTTTCCATTACCTCCTCCCTTCTGTTGGTCCATTTTCTCGCCCCTTCTCCTCCTCCTCCATCTCTCTCTGTCCGTCTAAGCTCTCAGTTTATCTCATCATTCCCCTCTCTCATTCATATCATACGGTGGCTTTCAGAGTACAAAACTCTCTTCACGAAAGCAAACATGCATGTGCAGTTTCATAGTGATCGGTCAAAGAATGTCAAAGTCTATTGTAAAGTAACGTTTTCCGTGCACCGTACGATGGCCTGCGGAGTATAAAAATTTCTCCATGAAAAGAGGAATATATGTTTCAAATTTCATAATGATTGTTCAACCAAATATGCTCTCTTGACATCACTTATGATTGAGAGTGCATACAAAAATTGTGATTTTTGCAGTTTTGCCAGATTTTCCTTTGTAAATTCCCCCTGAAAACTTTCCCAGCACCATAACCATAAATTAATAAATTGCGCATAGCCTTTGTTCGATCGTGAGTTGTAATATTGAATTCATGTAAAAATCGCATAGAAAAACATGTTTTCCCGAATTATGCCGTTTTCGAGCAACTTGTAAAATTTTTCTTTCCCTAAAAACCTTACTGGAACTACTATGAACATAGCGAAATCGATTCAGCCATTCTCCATTGATACGGTTACCAACTAACAACATTTCATTTCTCTTTATATAGACAGGAGGTGCTCTTTTAGTTTGTACCCTACTGGTGATTCTTTCCACATTATTAGTTATAGGCTATTATGTAGTTGCTGACCTGAACGTAGTAAGTTGTTTTAAGTATTTTTTTTTATATAGAGCGATATTATCGGTAAGAAAAGACTTCTCAGAGTTTACATGGATTAGGCATTTTAACACCCCCCTGGTAAACCCAACTGGCCCGGAAGCTAAACCATAAGCCTCTTTCATAAAGCATAGTAACGCCAGCGTTTCACGTCACTAGTTGAGACTTACTCTTGATTAGTCATTAACTGGGTTAAATGGAAGTAAAATGATTGTGTAGTGATTCGTATCATATAGTTTCTTATCAAGTCCAGTTTACCGTCTATACACAAGATTGCTTCTTGTTTACACGTGCACGCAATTTCACTCGCTGTTTATGTCATCAGTTATTTATTAGGAGAAGTATTACTCCACGTGTTTTGTAACTGGCCGCAACAAACTATTGCTTCTTATCAATTTTTCAGCTGACGCGAACTACTCCACAACACGTTTCTGAGTTTTGCTCACAACTTGTTTTCTGGGCCCGTGTTTTTCCCGTGTCCTTTTCACCCGATATTCGATGTCTCGCTGAAGTTTACCTTGTCAGATCCGTGACATTGATTTGAAAGTTCTAATAAAATATTCCGTGTTACTACTACAGCGAGACAAATAACTATTAAGACACGAAAATGAAAACAGTAAAATTTTCCTATTGTGACCGTAGCAGTGCATCTATTTATTCTAAAGTCAGGTTAAATTCCTGTCCTGGGAACAACGTTGATGCAGAAAACTTAATTTTTGTAATGTGATTCTATATATGCATAGTTACTATGCGCTTCACTTTGAGTGTTAGCCCCACAGGAATAGCTGCGTGATCTAAGGCACCATGTCAATAATTACACGGTCGCTCCCGTCGGAGCTCAGCAATTTGGTTAACAAACATTTGAAGTGTTTGACAGAGGATACTTTTTATTTTACATGTTTTTAAAGGTTCTTCCAGTTCGGTCCACGGATGGAACCTGGGTAAATTGTCTAATTGTACACGTTTGTGCGAAATGTTGTCTGTCTAATATATATGCATTAAAATGTTTGTAAATCTATGGGATTTAACTACTGTTGTTATCAGTCCATAGGCTTACAAACAAGTTAAACTAACCTAAGGACAACACACACACACACACACACACACACACACACACACACACACACGCCAGAGGGAGGAATCGAACCTCCGACGAGGAGCAACCGCGTGCTCCGCAGCAAGGCGCCTTAGAGCCCTCAGCCATTCCACCGCGACTTTATCTGCATTATCTGCACAGTAGCGATGCGAAGGCAACCGAAAAAAAAAATACTCGCAATTCCTATACTGATAGCTGAGTTATCTAAGCAGGCACTCACGACGTACACATTTCTTAGAGTAGAGGTAAGTTATGATTTTTCAACATTCCTGAATGAATAAAAGAAGAATAGACAATCCCATCAAAATCGTAGTCATTAGAGACGGACCAAAAACTAGGATTAAGCAAGGTAAACGAAGAAGATGGGTCAAGCCCTTTCCAAAGGAACCATCCTGGCATTTACCTGGGCGATTTAGGGATATCACAGAAAAACCGAATTTCAAGCGGTGACCTGCTTGTGGGTACAGTGCGTTAACCCCTGCGCTTCAACTTTTCCTGTTAAACTCATCACCAGTCAAAACGTAGCAATCGCACTGCAAAATATTCAAATGTTTGCAGAACTTATGGGACTTAACTACGGGGTCATCAGTCCCTAAGCTCACAAACTACTTATGAACTAGCTAATACTAAGGACGGCTCAAATATCCATGCCCGAGGGGGGATTCGAATCCCCGACCGTAGTGGCCGTGCAGACCGTGACTGGCGCGCCGCAGACCCCTCGGCCACCTCGGCCGGCTGCCCTATGTTCCTGGTTACTCCGACCTGATATAGGGTGCATACGCCGAGGTGACGAAATTAACGGGATAGCGGAATGAATATGTACAGATGGTGGTAGTATCACGCTCATAAGATAAAAACGGCAGTGTATTGGCAGAGCTGTCATTTCCAGTCTGCAGTGATTATAACCGCACGACTAAATTTACAGACTTTGAACATGGAATATAAGTTTAAGCTAGATGTATGGGACATTCCATGTCGAGAATGTTTGGGGTTTCAATATTCCGAGAACGATAGAGTAAAAAGTGTGCTGAGAATGCCAAGTTTACCTCTCACCTCGAATAGCGAAGTGGCCGACAGCCTGCACATAAGTACCGAGTGCACAGCATTTGCTTACAGTTGTCACACAAAGAACACTGCGTGAAACAGCCGCACAAATCGATGTGAGACGTTCAGGAATCTTCAAATGTTTGTAAATGTATGGGACTTAACTGCTGGGTTATTAGTCCCTAGCTTACAAACTACTTAGCTAAGTTAAACTAATCTAACGACAACACATGCACCCATGCCCGAAGGAGGACTCGAATCCCCGACGGCGAACGGTCCGTGCACCGCAACACGGCACCTCAGTGCGCACGGTTATTCCGCCGTGGGACGTTAGGCGGACATATGTGTTACGTTAGTGCGGCGCAATTTGGCGACTCGAATGCCTATGCACGACATCGCCAGCAGCCCCTATTCTGGACTCGTGGTCACATAGGTTCGACAGACGCCTAGAAAACTTTGGATTGATCAGATGAGCCCCATTCTAGTTGGTAAGAGACGTCGGTAGGGTTCGAGTGTGGCGTAGGCCCCATGAAACCATAGACCAAAGGTGCCAACAATGCACTATGTATGGGCTGTTTTTACATGAAATTGGCTGAGTCTTATGGTTCAACTGAACCGGCCATTGACTGAAAATGGTTGTTTTCGGCTACTTGGAGACCATTTGCAGACATTCCTGGACTTCATTTTCCCAAACAATGAAGTTAAGAGAATCATCTGTTTACGCGCCATCACACAACTGTTTCACAATTATTACTGTACTTCACGCGCCAGTTGTCAATAATAAAATATATATGTCAACACGACATATTTCGGGACGATATTATCCCATTATCAGGTTCTGTAAAACAAGGAAACGTAGAATAATAAAGTCACTATATACAAACGACTGTAACACAAATATTCCAATGAAACTAACCTCCTACCCACCATAAAGGTTATCTGCTGCTAGGCAGCATCGTTAAACACAATAGCCGTGTATGTACATTGTCAAAAATAAAGCGTTGCACAGAACCAAATATTTCTCAGATGGCAGCAAGTTGTGCACTAACGGTCAGATGATCCAAATTCAAAGATTGTCCATATGCCTAACCGCTGTCATTGGTGGCCAAAGATATTCTAGTCAAGATATCTAACATTTATTTATAAAATCAGATGATGCCGTACTCTCCGTCTTAAGATTATGAAAGCAATCCAGAACATCAGTTTCAACAAACGGTGCGTAGAAAGTGATTTCACTCCCAACTACGTGACGAAATGTTTTAGAATGAATGTTAAAAGTCGTTTTACGAACAGATTCGGTAGAAAATTTTGTATCCTATGAGTAGATAATGATGTTAGGGAGTTGTACAAAAAGAAGTCTCTGTTAGGGTAGGAGCTGTATAAAGTGCATTTGCGTCTAACCAATTGCTTATCAGGCGTACAGTTTGACGAGTTATATAGAGATATTAGTGATTTTGTGTTTAAAAAGACGGAGACCATAGTCAAAATACACGTAAGAAAGTTGTTAGAATTGAGTAGGAAGCACGGTTACGTAAAAGAGACGACGAGGGGGGAAACGAATAATCACAACTTCTATCCAAGGGTTAAGAACTATACTGACATAGAGTTTTCCAACGAGGAAGTCTGTCTGCTACATAAATGTTTGAAATACAATGTTCCACCGACACCAACAACCAAAACCATTCACAGACTAGTCGCAACTACCAAGACGATTGCAGATAGTTTAAAAGTATCGCGTCAGGAACAATGTAATTTGGCATATAAAGCGAATAAAATAATTAAAAAGGAATTGTCCATTGGGAGGGTGAATAGAGAGGCGAAAATCTTGAAAGGAGTGAACCGTAAGCTGGAAGACAATAACGCACTGATAGTAAAAGGGGACAAAGGAAATACAGTCATCATCATCAAGCAAGATGATTATATACATACAAGTTAACCATTTCTTTACCGAAAATGGTATTGCAGAAGCCAAGTATGATTATATCACTAGATTCCAAGCAGGGCATAAAAAACGTTTAAAGGAAAGTCAATTTTTGATTATTGAAAAAGAAATAAAGAAACTCATAGTGGTGAACCCGGAATCTCCATACTTAGCCGGCAGGATAAAGACCCACAAAAACGGGGAACCGGTGAGGCCTGTAATCAATGGTAGAAAGGGACCAGGCGCTAAACTAATGAAACGATTGAGTGAGATGTTAAGAAAATGATATACTTATAATGAAAGCTTTTCGGTAAAAATAGTAGTGAAGTGGCTAAGTTGGTACAAGAGCACTATATGAATGGTGACACTAGAGTACCGGTAGAAGAAACACTAGACATTATAGAAAATAACTTACGTCAGCATGGCAAAATATCTCAGGTAGAAATAGATGAATTCGTAGGACTGTTAAGATTCACTCTATCATTTCACTATTTTAAATTTAATAATAAATTTTACATACAGGAAAACGGCTTAGCAATGGGTTGTGCGTTGGCAGGTCAAATGGCATATAGCTTTCTCAACACGTGTGAAACTGCTTTTCTAAAGGAAAACGTTAAACATAAAGATAAAATCCACATATATGCTAGGTATGTTGACGATATACTTTTAGTATATCAAGGCTCCGAGGAAGAGATAACATAGCAATCACAGTTGAACATGAACAGCAATGAATTTGAAATTACCATGACTTGAAGAGTGAGAACAACAATAATAAGCTCAAGTTAGGCATTTATAGGAAACCCACATTTACTGGTGGTCATTAAGGAAAAGTCATGTCGCCCACAGAGCCACAAAACAGCCTTTTTTAAAAGTGCACTTCATAGAGTAAATTCAGTTCCGTTGACCCCTGAAAACAAGGAAACTGAAATGAAGGCTCTTAGTCATATAGTCGTAGAAAATGATTATGACGCGAGTTTGATAGACAGATTAGAAAAGACGATAACACCTAAGAATCAACTACGTGAAGAAAATTCGCACAAATTTAGGGTTATACCATTCTGGGGACTCGTCTCCTACAAATTGGCGAGACTGTTTAAAAAGAGATACGTTAAAATTGCTTTTAGAACAGACAATAAATTAGAACATAGGTTGAAGCATAAGATGCAGGTGAGAACTAGATGGGGAAAGCGGGGGTATACCAAATAAAGTGTAATGATTGTGAAATGAAGTATATAGGACAAACGGGAAGGAATTTTAAGGTGCGGTTTAAAGAGTACAGTAATAGAGATAATTGCTCATCTACGGTGGCAAAACACCTGAAAATTGAACGACATTCGTTGGGCTCCATGAATGATAATTTGAAAGTCATGCACTATGAGGACAAAGGTTGGTTATTATTAAATCTCGAAGAAATTGAGATCTTTTGTGCATTGAGAGAGGATTCCAGCAGCATGCTCAACGTAAAGACAGAACTATCTAAAAACCATTACTGGGCACATTTTAGCAACCTCCTCCTTGAGAAACACTGATGTAGGTGCATGTATTAAATATCGACTACTTGCTTTTAACCTCACTGAAAATTTAGAGCGTAGTTCTGTAACAAAACCTTTAATTTAGTGACTGATTTTATGAATAAATGTTAGGTATCTTGACTAGAATATCTTTGGCTACCAATGACAGCGGTTAAGCATATGGACAATCTTTGAAGTTGGATCAGCTGTCCGTTAGTGCACAACTTGCTGCCATCTGAGAAACATGTGGTACTGCGCAACGCTTTATTTTTGACAATGTACATACACAGCTATTGTGTTTAACGATGCTGCCTAGCAGCAGATAACCTTTATGTAGATAGGTTACTTTCATTGGAATATTTGTGGTACAGTCGTTTGTATATAGTGTCATTATTCTACATGTCCTTGTTTTACAGAACTTGATAATAGGATAATGTCATCCCGAAACATGCCGTGTTGACACATATATTTTATTATTGACAACTGGTGCGTGAAGTACAGTAATAATGAAGATAAGAGAAAATGGGGCTCGTACAGGGACATACAAGTATTCGTTTTTACCTCTATCTGGGAGTGGAACACAAGTGTTCAGAGGTACCCTCCGCCAGGCACCGTGGATTGCGTAGTATTTATGCTGATATATATGTAGATCTTTTTATGGATGACAATGTAGCTTGACACCGGACCAAAATTGTGTCATTGTTTGAAGAACATTATTAACAATCCCAACGAATGATTTGGCCACCCAGATCGACAGACATATATTCCATCGTACATTCGTCGGTCAGTTGGTGCACCAAATGCTGTACCGGCATTACTTTCGCAATTAGGGACGCCTGCAGAGGCGCCATGGTTCAATGTTCTTGCAGGGGACTCACTATGCTTTAAGCCTTTCGCTTTTACTATTATCTCTGGCTTACGAAACTTGTTCCGAGTACTGAGATAAATCATGATCAAATTCTGTAACACAGCAACAAATATAAAATATTTCGTGCCAGAAAACACCCTCCTGAGAAACGTGTCATGTACGGATTTTCTCTTCGCCTGTCTAGAAGACATTATTTATTCCGCTGCTGTCTTACCCCTATGTGATATGGACTGGGGGCAGGCATGTTGTAGGTGCCTCTTGCCGCAGACAAAACCCTTGGAATGTGTGCGGGCTCTGGGGTTATTTCTGTCTGGCATGCACATCGTCCGAACCTTTGTACTTTCGTTTCTCATGCAATTATTTGTTATCATGACTTCAATATTCCTCTCAATATCTCAGTTTTGAAACTCTCACATACCTTCTTTAACGTGGAAAGGTTAGGAACATAAGGGCCTCTCTTCTATCAAGTCATCACGACCCATCAAGATGGTCATGAAATAATTATTTCTAGAACAACAGCAAGCACACGGTTGCATTTGCTTACACAATAGTAATCACCAAAAGTACTGCCAAAATAGTTTGGTCACAGTGACGATTATTGTAAATGAAACTTCAACTCCTAACTGATCAGAAGGACCTTAGGAATACCACTTCAAATGTATGCATACTCATACTCAAGGACAGGGAGTACTCTAATTTTAACAACGTTATTAAATTATATAGTCTTTCCTAATTACAATTATTTCACTTTATTGGTTTTGGAATGTAAAACAACCGTTGGAGTCGTATTTGATGACAATTCTCCAGAATTTAAATCATAGAAAATTTCAGGGCTTCGCAAAACACCTGAAAAAGTCTGTTTCCAGTCTGTTTGGAAGGCATTGTGTATGTTGGTTACACTGCTTGTGTCTAGCATCTGTAGGTGATCATCTATGCTCTTGTTTATTTGCGTATTGGTGAAGTGTTTTGTTCACGTCCTACTGCCAAGCCTGAATGCTACAGTCTTTTGTGAGTATAGGTAATGATTAGTGTGTAATCAATACTACTAATGTCATGCATACAATTTCAATAAATATATTCAAGACTACCTAGTTTACAAACAAAGCAGTCCATCCTATTGAGAGAAATCTATTTATACTTTCCCAAGAGAAGTAACTCCCACATGTCTCGCGTCCTCAAGACTGAAATTTTGATGTTAATAGTGGTGCTGTTTGTAGTAAATACTAAAACAATTCTTGTTGTTTACATTTTGATACTTACTTTATCAAAGATGATGTTCGGTAACTGATAACTGAATATGAAGTTATATCACAATTCCCCCTCTAGAATAATTCACATAATGATGAATTCCGTTTAGAATTAAATTGCTAGGTAGATACAATTTTGAAGCAATTGAATTCATTTACATAAAATGTATTTAGTTCTCTAATAATCTCATGCTACAAAAAGGAATATCATATTAATTTTTGCTGAAGTATGTGAACATAACTATAACTTCTCTACATTCACCAAAGAAGTAATAAGTACTAAAATGAATGCCAAGAGGAAGCCTGAAAATGAATAAATGCAATTGGAGGAAGACTATGTTTCAATAATCTTTTAATGCTTAATTTAATGTGACTGAAATCTTAATTCGCCATTTTCTACAAGTTTTAATTGATAGAATTTAGATACATATATCTCCATAAGTTTTTGACGTCTTTCACTATTTTTCTATGAATGGTAATGGTCTATACCTAACTAGTATATCTAAACTTATTTGCAGGCTCAATCGGATTACAGAGAAATAAAATTTTTAATTAAAAAAACCGTTTTACAAAGTAAAATAAAATAAATGTCCAGTTTTGTTCTGATTAATATACTTAACGTAGCACAGCCAATAGCCCATATAAATTTGGTAACAATTCAGTTCCGACCACATGTATATTGTAGGATTAAATGGTACCTGAAGAATCACTTTAGAAAATCTTCTACATCACTTTTTTAATTATTGCTTTTTATAAACATCAATGGTGATAAATTGTTAAAAATACTAGAAAAATGTTTCAAAAGTATTCATCATGAATTGTGATAGACTAAAAAACTGTAAAAGATACACAAAAATAGTACATAAAAGAAATACAGTGGGTGGACGAAATGATATGAAACCCTAACACAGACATAATACTTATTTATTAGTGCGAACTGTCTCACCATAGGCTTTCAGAACGCCGGCCGCGGTGGCCGAGGGGACTGAGGCGCTTCAGTCACGGTCTGCACGGCCACTACGGTCGGGGGTTCGATTCCCCCCTCGGGCATGGATATTTGTGCCGTCCCAGTTCGTAAGTAGTTCATAAGTAGTTTGTAAATTTAGGGACTGATGACCCCATAGTTGAGTCCCATAAGCTTTACAAACAACAACAACAACAACAGCTTTCAGAACAGCTGCAATTCTTTGATAAACAGATTCGCAAAGTGTCTTCATAGTTTCTAACAGAATGGCATCAGTTCTCGTTACAAAACTTCCGCCAGTTATTTCATCGATATTGGAGCTGTAAATTTCGCCCTCAATGTCTGTTGTAAATCTTCTGATGACGGTTCACTTATGTTGAGACATGGGGATTTTGCTGTCCAGGGAAGATGTCTGATAAATTTTTGATGCTGTAGACAGTACGCCTGAACCTGTTACGCTGCATGCGTGTGAGTGTATAACATTTTGGAATAATTTCCAAATTTGTTAGACATATGTTACTCAAAGCAAGCAGTTTGTTGTCGAGAATGGTGAGACATTCATTCACAGTTATCCGAACACTGAAGGCAATAATAGGATCAGTCAAATACCACGATACAGATGCCCAAATCATGACGGAACCTCCCTCACACTTGACTGTACATCTTCATCTACGTGGGATACTCTGCAAATCACATTTAAGTACCTGGCAGAGGGTTCATCGAACCACCGTTATACTATTTATCTCTCATTCCATTCACAAATAGCGCGCAGGAAGAAAGAACACCGGAATCTCTACGTTCGAGCTCTCATTTCTCGTATTTTATTCTGATGAACATTTCTACCTATGTAAGTGGGAGTCAACAACATATTTTCGGATTCGGAGGAGACTGTTGGCGACTGGAGTTTAGTAAGTAGCCACGCCGCAGCGATAAGCGTCGTTGTTGTAATGATTCCTATCCCAGATCCTGTATCATTTCCGTAACACTGTCTCCCCCGTATCGCGACATTACCAAACGAGCTGCCCTTCTTTGGACTCTTTCGATGTTTTAAGGGTTCTGCAATAAAACACAGTCTCTGGTTCGCCTTTCCCACGACATTATCTACGTATTCTTTCCAGTTTAAGTCTGAAGTAATAGTAATTCATAGGTATTTTGTGGAGTTTACGACCTTCACTTTTGATTGATGTATCTTGTAAACAAAGTTTAACGGATTTCTTTTCGTACTCATGTGGACGACTTCACACTTCTCATTATTTAGAGTCAATTGCCAATTTTACACCATAGTGATATCTTATTCAGATCGTTCTGCAGTTAGTTTTGATCTTCATATGATTTTACTAGACGGTATATGACGGCGTCATCTGCAAAAAATCTAAGAGAGCTACTTAGATTTTCTCCTAAATCGTTTATGTAAATAAGGAACATTGCCCTATGGAACGCCCGATATCACCTCTGTTTTAGTCGATGCCTTACCATCGATTACCACGAACTGTGTCCTCTCTGACAGGAAATCCCCTATCCAATCGCAAATTTGGGGCGATATACCATAACCACGCAATTTGATTAAAAGCTGTTTGTGAGGTACGGTGTCAAAAGCCTTCTGGAAATCAAGAAATACGGAATCGATTTGCGAACCCTTATCGATAGCACCCATCACTTCGTGTGAATAAAGAGCTAGTTGTGTTTCGCATGAACGACATTTGCTATATCCGTGCTGACCTTGGGTCAATAGATCATTCTGTTCGAGATAATTCATAATATTTGAATACAGGATATGTTCCAAAACCCTGCTCAAATTGACGTCAATGAAATAGGCCTGTAGTTTAGTGGGTTACTCCTGTTGCCTTTCTTGAATACAGGTGTGACCTGTACAACCTTTCAATCTTTTGATACAGATCCTTCTTTGAGAGAGCGGTTGTATATGGCTGTTAAGTAAGGAGCTATCGCTTCAGCATAATCAGATAGAAATCTAATGGGTATACTGTCCGGACCAGAAGATTTGTAGGAAGCAGGCACGCCGTATCGTAAATTTATTTTGGGGTTTCCGACAAATAAACCCGGTTTTTTGTAGGAAGTAAGGGGAACGATGATTCATCGGACCATACCACATACGTCCAGTCATCAAGAATCCAGATTTCATTATCGTAACACCACTTCCTTCGCAGCTTTCCGTTGGCTTACATTTATAAGAGTTTAGCAACTGCATTCACTCTATGGATATTCAGTTCCAGCCGTACTATTTTTACTCACGTGAGTGCCGAATTTAGCAGCTGCTTTTGCAATGCTTCACTGGTCAAAATAATTATGGGTGCAGTTGAGATATCTAGGTTCTGAAGTATTGTCATCGGCAGAATGAATTAAAATGGTTCGACATCTTTCTGTCGATTCTACGGAGTAGAGACAACATCGTTACAGAAACTGACATAGTGGTAATAACAGAAAGTTCCTGCAGAGGGGATAGACGTTGACTTGTGGCTACTCTACCGAATGAACTACACAAGCAGTTGGGTTCAGATGGTGCAGTGAGCAGGTAGTGCAATGCAACAACAACGTGACTTGCCCCAAGCTATGATATTGAGAGCCATAGGAAGGTTGGAAGCGAGACAGACACAGAAGGAGGTGGCTACAACTATTGGAGTCTCCCAAAGTGTAATTTCCAAGACCTTGACGCGATTTCTGACGACAGGAACCGTTAATAGAAGGCAATGCCAAGATCGCCCACGGGTAACATCACAAAGAGGTGGCCGTGGTGGAGTAGCCGAGAGATCTAAGGCGTCTCGCTGCGGCCCGCGCCGTTGCTCGCCTTTGGAGCTTCGAGTCTTCCCTGGGGCATGGGTGTGTGTGTTTGTCGTAAGTTAGTTTACCTTAGTTTAAGTAGTTTGTAAGCTACGGACTGATGACCACGCAGTTTGGTCCGATAGATTTACTAACATTTGATTTGAACCAAGAGATGACTGTTATCACCGGTTAACAGCCCATCGAGAAAGAAGGCTGCAACACACGCTCCAGGCAGCAACAGGACGCACAATATCAACATGGACAGTCCGAAATCCCCTTGCGGATTGTAGCCTCTACACGTGGAGGCCTGTGGCATGTGTCCCATTAAAAACACGACACCGTTTACCCCGCAGAAAATAGGAAGAGAAACATGAGGATTGGAATTGTAACGAATGGCACCGGGTTCTGTTTTCACAGATGAGTCAATATTTTGTGTTCAACCGGTCAATCGTCGTCCCCTCATCCGGAGAAAACGTGGTACTTCAAATGTTCAAATGTTTGTAAATCTATCGGACCAACCTGCGTGGTCGTCAGTACGTAGCTTACAAACTACTTAAACTAAGGTAAACTAACCCAAGGACAACACACACACACCCATGCGCCAGGGAGGACTCGAACCCCCGACGGCGAGCAACCGCGTGCTCCGCAGCGAGGCGCCGTAAGCCTCGTTTACACTGCGTCAACATCTTGCAACATTGTGGCATGCGACAGTGCCGCACGCTACAGTGCCGCAAGTCGTCGTATGAGTCACGCGACACAGGCGACAACTAGAGGTCTGCACCTCGCTCGGTTGCTCGCTCGAATCGCGTGATACACGTCGTTCTATGACAGTCCGACAGGTGTCGGTGCTGCAGCTTGCGACAAGGCGTGTGCCTGCGCTCGACTTCCTGCACGCTCGTTCGAGCGGGGTAGGCTCGACCGGCCCGACCGTCCACACTGCCCGCTCGCCACTCGGTCGCCCACCGCAGCGCCACTCGAGTTCAAGGCGAGTGTCGGGAGCAAACTAGACGCTTGAGAATAAGTCCTGACTGCGAAATTTGGAATTGTTTCCTTTCCCGGATGCTTCGAAAGCTGTTCGCTCGTTCCAGTTTACCATACAGGTTATTATACGTGATTAACATAAAGTTTCTGTGCTAAGATCATTTACCAGAAGAGTTTCCCATGATCTTTCTTTCTTGTTCCCATTTTGTGGACTGTTATGTTTAGTGGTAGGTGTTACTTGCCGTCTTGACGAGAAAATGACTGTATTTTATATCCGTTCCTCTTATCACTCTCAAGTCCTGGAATACTTTGTCCGTCTTTTATATTGATATTAAATACCTGATATTGATGTACACCCGTTAAGTTAGGTTTGTGCATCTCTCTATGTTGCACCCCGTTAATATATATTCCCGTAGCATTTTTGCACTGTGCGTGGTTGCTGCGCCTCTACCTTTTCCGAGTGAGTCCTTAACGGGAATCTCTCCAATTGAAACATTCATATATTCCCGATTGCCACTGTCGTCTTTTTTATCTACATAATAAAGAACGCATGCAAGCTTTTGTGCAATATATAGGATCCGTGCTTTCTTCCGTCGTCAGGGTCATATGCCGGTCTAATGCTCATATATCCTGTACCTGTTTTAAATCCTCTTGTTCAAATTGTTTACTTAACACAGCTGTACTAATTTATGGTCTTCCTGCTGTTTCAGTGTTATATTTATTTAAGGCCGTCTGAAGAATGTCACCCAGGTGCACCAGCTATAAGAATGAAGTGAATGTTTTCGGAATGACTGGACTGTGAAATGCGCGAGGCGCAATCCGCCAATGAGGTGGATTTTTATTTAGCACGAATTGATGGTGATGACGACGATCTCCTTGAATGGTAGAAACGACACAGTACTCTCTTTCCTAAGCTAGCTGTATTGACAAACGGAGTATTTTGCGTGCCCGCCTCAAATGCACCTAATGAACGCACTTTCAGTGCGGCAGGGAACCTCTTATCTGATAGAAGAACTCGACTCGATCTACAACGTGACAATGATATTTTAACAATACATTGCAATTACAATGTCACTAACGAATAGTTTGGGGATAATGTTGTTACTTTTCGATGTGTACTTTGTTGTACGGTAACATTCACTTTTGTACATTGTAATAAAAATGTTGTTCGTTCCGTAGTTTCTCTTTGGATCCTTTACATTTCTTCCAAATGTTGTAGTTAGTGAAAACAACCTTTTTGACTCGTTTGCGATATAACGATATTGCGGAATACACGTCTACAGCATAACTGCTTTTAGTTCCTTTAGTCAGTGGGGGTGCGTCAGACGCAACAGCAACCCACACCTAAGAGCCACAGAGCCGCTGCTGTAGCGTCTGACAAGGAAACCTATCCAAGTGTCACTCTCCGATTTTTATAAAATTTGGATATGTTATAATACATGACAAACTGTGGCACTTTTTTTTTTTTTTTTTTTTTTTTTTTTTTTTTTTTTTTTTTGCGGCGGCAAAAGAAACACGTTTAAGGGGTGTAACGGTCCCTCCAAAATTTGGGTTAAAATGGGAAAATCGTGATAACTTAGAGATTAACGAAGCGATTTTACTGATTTTTGGTATGAAAGCATCTTTTGATAAGATGCAAGCTACCCCTAAAGAGACCAGTTTTTTGTGCTAAAAAAACTGTTTGGACTTAATCGAAGTTGAATATATGAAATTTTTCTTTTATCAGAAGATACTTTCTTACCAAAAATCATTAAAATCGCTTCACTAATCTCTAAGTTATCGCCATTTTTCTATTTTAGCCCCAAGTTTAGAGGGTCCCTTTCACCTGTTAAATATGTTTTTCAGTAGCTAAAAAAAATTACGTGTCCCATAGTTTTTCAAGTATTATGAAATATGGAAATTTCATAAAACTCGGAGAGTGACACTTGGGTAGGTTTCCTTGTGAGTACAGCGGCAGCACTACGCTGTGCGGCCTCTGCCCGACCCGCCCCACGTAGCCTCGTTCGAGTGTCAACACGCTCGCTGCGAGCGTACACACTCGGCTCGCCACCGCCGAGCGTTGCGCACTCGACCGAATACGAGCGAGCGAAACCAGCGATTTGTAGACCCCTAGCGACAACATTCGTCATGCCGCAAGCTGCCGCAGCTAGCTCCCGAGCTGAGTGGGTTCGTGTGCGACAGTATCTGTGCGGCAGCGCGTAGTTCGAAAACATGGAGTGCTCCAACGAGAAGTATTTGGCGTAGGTTGAGGACTACAGACAATCAGAAGTACTTTGGAATGTGTGTGACAGCAATTATAAAAATAACAGACTAAAAAGAGACGTGGTGCGGAAACTCGGTTCAGAATATATGTAAAGAAGAAGATAAAAAAATCTGAGAAGTGAATTTCATCGCGAGCACGCACATATGATGAATAAGAAAAGCCGCTTAGCACCTCATACCAAACGTAAATGGTTCGCATATGAATCATTAAAATTCATTCTCGACATGACGGAATCACGTGCCGGATCGAACAGCTCAATTGTAACTGCCTCGATATTTCAATAGCCATACATATTTTATAACTGAGTACTGTAGTATACTAATCAATGGTCATAAAATTATGAATACGTATATTTGTACATCAGGCAATTTTCCTCTGTTCATACAGACTCCGAATTTGATATATTGTTGTAGTAATAGGTTACAAACAGCATCTTCTAACAAACCGAGCCGAATAAATATAAAATTGAATAACAGTAGTTTCAAAACTCATTCTACTACAGCACACGATAAAAACGTTTGTAGGAACAGTCACCAAAAAGTCTGGGTTCATTCATAGAATTCTCTTTACTTACATAAAGTAGTATACATTGTAGTACATGGTACGACACTATTGTTATCTTTCTGGCCAGAATTCTAAATATTTGAAAGTGAGAGATTAATTTTTTTCCTAGTTAAAAGGAATGTTTTGTGACTACTATTTATAGTGTAGACTTTTATTCGTGTGAAATTAAAAATTATATAAAAATCCAGTATTGCATGTTTATGTAATTCGTCAACACTGATGAAAGAGCTTCACACACTTCTGGCACTATGAGGGAAATAGCTGAATGATACTTTGAATAAGTACGTAAGTGACTGTACGAATCACCTGTGGCTAGAAATCTTAATGTGATAGCCAGCCGAATTCTTGGAAAAATACTATCCTGGTAATTGGTACCTTTTTTTTTTTTTTCTAAGAGGTGCAGTCAACAGCAGTAAATAATCAAAGACCTCATTCGACATTCCCGTAAAGTTACTAAATAAGGCACCATCATCTGCTGTTAGATCTCCTAGTATAGTATTCCGTAGGATTTCTTTAAATATTTTCCTCTTCCACCATCGTTTCCCTTTCCGTTGATTTTCGTTTCCATTGTTGTCTGCACCTGCAGGTGCAATGACCAGTAAGCCGCCGCTGCAGTCACTGGATCACCCACTCTCCTACAAGACCGACTCCATGTGGCACAAATTCTGTTGCTTTGGTATAAATTAAACTGCCACATGCAACATACGCTGCAAGATGTTGCCTTTTGTAGCGTGCTACGAGGCGACGCACGCCACATTTACGTAGCAAGCCACAATGTTGCAAGATGCTGCCCCAGTATAAACGAAGCTTTAGACCGCTCGGCTACTCTACTGCGACAGTGGTACTTGCTACTTGGAACAATCCTGCTTATGTTCAGGAAATATCACCATATCATGGTGGCGGGCGAACGATGTGGACAGGAGACAGTATTGGCGGACGTATGGACCTCTGTCGTTCAGAATGGCGCTTTGACTGTTCAGAGGTATAGAGACGACATCCTTCGGCCTTTTGGTGTGTCCTACGCAAGTGCCTTGGGTGATGGGTTCATTCTAGTGGACGATAACGCTCGTCCCCATAGAGCTGGACAATATCCTTGAAGCTGAGGGAATTGAAGGAATGGAGTGGCCAGCTTTTTCACCAGACTTGAACTTGATTGAGAAAGCCTGGTATACACTTAGCAGACGCACTGCAGCCAGACCCACAACGCTTGCAGAGATGGAGGTTGCACTCATGGAAGAATGGCCAAATATCCCTCAAGAGCTGATTGATGACCTCATACAGTCCGTGCCACGCAGATGTGCAACTGTACTGGCCGTCCATGGTGATGACACACGCCATATTACAGGGCAATGAGAATGACTTTTTCACTATTATGGTAGCCCCATGGTGCCTCGATCAAAGTAAACGCCATTTTAACCTCAAGTAAGAAGTTGAGACAACAAAATATCCTACAGTATCACACATAAATTACAATTGTAACCAACACCTGAATAAAATACGTTGTGGATGATATCTCACCTCATCCCCCAAAGTGCAAAGTAGTTTTATGTTATCTGGCCACAAACTTTCTTGCTCGTCTGTTGTTGTCAGTTCTTGCTTTGTCTACTATTCTTCTTCAGCAATGATTTTGTTTTTCAAATGTTCAAATGTTTGTAAATCTATGGAACTTAACTACTTCGATAATCAGTACCTAGGCTAACAAAGTACTTAAACTAACGTAATGACAAAACACGCAGCCATGCCCGAGGGAGGACTCAAACCTCCGACGGAGAGCAACCGCGCGCTCCGCAGCAAGGCGCCCTAGAGCGCTCGGAAAATCCACCGCGGCCCTCCACATGTGGTTACTGATCTTCACATAATACGCAACTGAAAAAATCTCCTGAGTCCTTAAGCGAATAGCTTCTGTGTAAGTAATCAAACAATGGAAAGGCTTGATACAGCGGAGGAGCCCGGCATGAAGGGCCACTTGGTAGTGTTTACACAGCAATAGCCAATTTCACTCACTTTTGCTGTCCAATGTCTTGCATATTTCTTTGATATTTTTTTCGAAAATTCTCTCTTTCCAAGAGTTTTCCAACGCCGTTGAGTAAGCTCAAAATGTTCAAATGTCTGTAAATCTATCGGACCAAACTGCGTGGTCATCAGTCCGTAGCTACAAACTACTTAAACCTAGGTAAACTAACCTACGGACAAACACACACACCCATGCCCCAGGGAGGACTCGAACCTCCACGGCGAGCAACCGCGCGCTCCGCACAGCGAGGTGCTTTAGACCGCTCGGCTACTCCACCGCGGCTGAGTAAGCTCATCATTCCTTTTAAACATAAAACGTATGTGCTTAAAAATGCCCGTTGAAACAAAAATAAATGTATTACATGCCTCTCTGCCTTCGTCTTGAATCATTCTCCTCGCTTGTGAAGAGGTCTTAACTGCCAGTGCAGTACAATCGGTCGTAGTGTCGCTTCTCTATTTCTTCACTGAATGTGTCTATTTGTGTGTTTGAACGTGGGCGAGGCAAGACAGCAGATGGGCTCCATCCTAACGTGTAACTAATGTTTATTTCATATGGTTGTAGAAAGAAAACACGATGCATTTGTAGGCCACTTGGGAGAATACGTAGTTGCGAAATTTAGTACAAAAGAGTCAAACTGAGCTTGACTGGCAGATAGCGGCTTCAACTGCATACGAGGTTTGGTTACTCATAGTGGACAGTGGATGCTCGTGTGCCAGTGTCACGGCAGCCGTGGCCAGATGCGTGACAGAACTCCAGAATGGGCTGGTCATGGAACAGCCGAACACGAACAAGATGTGGAGTTGCGTTATCTAGTTGCAAGATAACGTCACGGAGACGTTGAAGGCACGTAGCAGCCACCGTCCCGAACACGTCAGAAGTGTATGCCTATATCCGGGGGCATAGGCTGCCCCCCCCCCTCAACTATCAGGGAAAAGCTAAAAATAGAATATTCATGTGCTTTTCTTTGGAGAAAATTATTTAAAAGGCAGTACTTTAGTTACAAGATTAATTTTTTAACGGGATCCGAACTGGACAGTCTTACAGCTACCTAAAAGTCGCCATTCGCCCTCCAAGATTTTAAATTTGCACCCCAGATCTCCGCAGAATCGTCTGAGCCTCTGGTTTAAACCTTCCACTCGGCTACAAACCAGAGGGCCGCAATCGCTTCTGGGAACGACACTAGAAATAGCTCAGATTCCGCCCCGCGAGCGAGGCTTTCAGCCTTCACCAACTCCGCCAACCGCCTGTACAAACTGAGGATGACCTCTGAACCCAGCCGGCAGGAGTCACTGGTGCCGACATGAGCAACAATTTGCAGTTGGGTGCACCCAGTGCTCTCTATCGCCGACGGAACGCCGCTGAACCCGCCACATCCCTTGAGGAGAGGGTGGCTCAACCGCGTCCGGTACGCGCGAAGATCTCCCGACAGCAGGGACCGTGGGTGAAGCGTGTAAGCCGGCCGCGGTGGCCGAGGTGACTGAGGCGCTCCAGTCACGGTCAGCACGGCCACTACGGTCGGGGGTTCGAATCCCCCCTCGGGCATGGATATTTGTGCCGTCCTAGTTCGTAAGTAGTTCATAAGTAGTTTGTAAGTTTAGGGACTGATGACCCCGTAGTTAAGTCCCATAAGCTTAACAAACATTTGAACATTTTGAAGCGTGTAACACCTGTGGTGTCCCATGCGACGCACCAGGCCCCCCACTGCCACAACACTCCGAGGCAGCTGCCTGAAGAAGGCTCACCGCGGCCAACAGCACGCTCAGCTGCTCGCGAACAGCGGCCAGCTCCTCCTGCGTCCGTACGCAGCAGTCACACATCCTATCCAACCTAACAAATCAACAATTGCCTGTACAGAGTTAAGTATCGTTACTAGCGCGAGTTTATAATAATTTACACTGCTCAGGCCACAAATAAGTGACAATAGTTCTCTTCTACTAAGCTGTAACACTGCTGGTGCTGCTGACTCTGGCACTGGCGCGCCCAATACTACCTACAAAATACGCGAGAATAAACTATTAAAACAGTAGCACTAACGAAATCTGCCATGTACGCGAGAATAAACCTCTTAAAACAAAAATATTAACGAAAATGAAGAACTTGACTGGCAAATTAAATTTCACACAGATTAAATTATATACTGTTTACGATGTGACACTAACGGAAGCTGGCAGTTGCTCTTCCAGGTCATTTGTTGTCTCTGACAGAATTACTATCTCGTCAGCAAATCGCGAGGTTTCTCTTTCCTCTCCCTGGACTTTAATTCCCTCTCCAAATTTCTCCTTACATTCCTTCACAGCTTGCTCAATACACAGATTGAACAACATTGGGGAAAGGCTACAACCCTGTCTTACTACCTTTCCAACCACTGCGACCCTTTCATGTCCCTCGAATCTAATAATTGCTGTCTCGTTTTTGTACAAGGTGTATATAACTCTTCGCTCCCTATGCTAACTTCAGAATTTCAAAGAGTGTATTCCGGTCAACTGTCAAAGCTTTCTCCAGATCCACAAATGCTAAAAATGTAGGTTTCCCTTTCTTTAGTGTATCTTCTGAGATAAGGTGTAATGTGAGTATTGCCTCGCGTGTTCCTACGTTTCTCATAAATCCAAACTGATCTTCCCCAAGGTCGGATTCCACCAGTTTTTCCATTCTTCCGTAAATAATTCGTGTTAGTATTTTGCAACAATGACTTATTAAACTGATGGTTCTGTAATTTTCACATTTGTCTGCACTTGCTTTCTTAGGAATTGGAATCCTACATTATTCTTGAAGTCTGAGTCAATGTCCCCTGTCATACAATTTGCACACCAGGTGGAATAATTTCTTCATGACTGGCTCTCCTAACGATAATACCATTATCTTTTTTCAAATTGGGAGTGTTTGTTCGAAATATATTAGAAACTGCAAGCAGTTCAGTGTGAAGAATGGCGAGAGATTCATTCAGTTATCCAATCAGTTCGGTTAATGATAGAAACAGTTATCATGATGGAACCTCCCCCACACTTGACTGCAGGAAGCATGCATGCCTTATCGTAAGCTTCTTTTGTTTGTAGGAAGCAAGGTGAACGATCATTTAGCGGACCATACCACATACTTCCAGTAACAAGTATCCATATTTTATGATCGTTGCATCACTTCCTTCGTAGCTTCACGTTGGATAACATTCCATGGATGTTAAGCTTCAAATATACGTTTTTTTATTGAAACACTATTCCTCAAGTGAGTGTTGAGTTTTGCAGTCGCTTTTGTCGTGATAGTTTCATCTCGTCTGGTTACACTTTCAGTGTCATTTTACTTGGGGTTTCCCCACTATTCCTCTTCGCCAGTAATTTTTGTGTACGATGTCATTAACACTAGAACCACCGACGGAACACTTTTGTCCCATATCAAAATTGTATTCTCTCCCTCTCTTCTAATTGTTTCTGGAGGTGGATGAGGGTTTATGACTTTTAATATTTCTTAGCCTAGTTAATTTTTCAGTAAAGGTCAGCGCTACCCATTGTGTAGGTTTCGAGAAAAAATGATAATACGTAGAACCGCCGATGGGACATTTTGTTCCATTGAGTAAAGCATGCGTAGTTGAATTTATACCAGTTCTTGGTAGCTTTAATTGTGTCTTCAGCTGAATAGAGATATAAAGTCAAGTGGCTCTGATAGAATAAGGCTTTGTACTAGTAAAAGGAATAGATCTGTCAAGTAGAGCATCATGGCTCGTCGGCACAGTCTCATCTTCGAGTAGATGTAAGTGTCGATAAATATTACCTGTATAAAGAACTTGAAACCGAAGGAGATGTAGCTTCTATTAGACTGATTCTGACTGTGATACAAAACAGAGTGCAGTATAGAACTTAGATGAATTAGAGATTCTGATAAATTTCCTTTTGTGCAAGTAATCCCAACATCACTGAGATCGTGTACATCTGTTTTACTGATGAATTTGTTCTTAAAAATATTTTCAATAATTCACTGAAATAGAGACATATAGATCATGAAGACTAGTCGTTAAGGTTAGAAGAATCTGATGCATTTCTTGTTATTATATATGCAGGGGTGGAACAAAAGTGGATCTTCCTTCCTCATACGAATGAGGAATATAATTTTCCTAATTTGTGATGCCACGTAATCGATTCAGAAAAATAAATTATTTCCTCAGAGTTGATTTGTGGTAGATACATTATGAGTGACAATGACAAGTTTGGTCTCACTTCATAAGTATGGGAGAGGGTCACAGCAAACTGGCAAAACGTGTAAATTCCTGGTCTATATATTTGCGACGTGAACAGTTTTTCCGTCCAAGTTTAGATCCCTGTTCAATCATTTCAAACTGGTAAGTATTGGCAGAAATACTGGATGACAGTCGGTAAAGGTTCCAAGTACGTGCTAAATGTTTTCCTACGTGTTGGTAAGGATTGCTGAATATCCTGGTAAATTTGTTGTAAGGAAACTTGTACACCCATACTAGCCTACAAAGAAATTGAACTGGATTGCTTGCTAGAATCTGTAAAATTAGAAGGGAAGTGCTTGACCAAATGAAGAGATCCCACGACAAACTATGCAAGACTGTAACATTAAAAACCGACAATATGATTCCCAGAGTGTAATAATTCGAAGTTCGTTACACCTAGAGGCACAAATTTTATCTGGCATGAAGTCAAAGCCTGAAACAGTGGCACGTCACAATGAAACAACTTGCAAAGTACATATTGTTCACCAGATGTCAAGGAAATACACAGTGAAAGATAATGGGAGAAATTGCCGTTTTATATATTTATATTCTAGATTTAGCAGCAATAAATGTTTTGGTAATGTCCTGAGAAGTTATGAACATCCAAATAAGCCGAAACTTCGTTCCCAAGATCGCGTTGGATAATGCCAAAAATTATATAGAAACGTGGGTCAGAGCTGTAGCCTCCCTAATTTTATTGTATCGACAGATGGATGTGGAAGTCTCTTCTAGGTACGAAACATATTTTTCTGCTGAAAAAATTTAGACTTAGCTGTATTTTTATAGAAATCTACATATTATTACGAACAGTTTTCAAGCATTTGTATTTTGAAGTTGATTTGAAGAAAAATGAGGAAGTTTCGCACCATCAGAGTAACTGTTTGTTACAAAAACACCCCCCTAACCGCAAATATAGAAGACTAAGAAGAAACTTGAATCGCATCGACTAGAAATGGAACATTTTTGACCCGTCGGCGGTTTTAGAGGTTCGGAAAAACTGACGGTTCTAGTGTTAAAGTGTATACGCTAGTAAAACGTTGAATACTGTAGCTGTTATCGTCACACATGCTTGACTGACTACTGCGTATCATCGAGTTGACCTCTTTGGATGTTTGAGAGATCACGTATTTCATCGATCATTTGTATTGATCGTCGTAATAAAATTTTTTTTTTAAGTATAATATTCCGTAAGATATAGTCCAAGATTTTGTGCGTTTTGCGTTTCAGTGTTAGCACGTAGGCATTGGTGCCAACTTGTCATATGATGTAGTATACTGGTTGGTGTTTATATTATTTTATCCACGCCATGTACTTGTCTTTCTGTAAACACGCCCATTTCGTGCCTCAGGGTGTGGAATGAGGCTTTGATTTCTAAATACTGCAATGGTCTGCAAAGTAAATAGTTCTTCCTATCAGTTTCCCAATAACTCATCCGCGTAAGCGTAATTAACCTCTCTCTCTGATAATCTACTACCTATAGTGAGGTATTCGTTATTATTATTGTAGAACTTTATGTCCATTGGGCACCACACAATAATGTTACTCACGTGGAAAGACTTCTTTCCTCAGTTCACAAAACGCATATGTTAATATTTAGCAAGGGTGCTGATCATTAGCCGCGGCGGAGCGGCCGAGCGCATTGAGGCGCTACGCTACGATGCGCGAGGCTGTTCCCCGTCGGGGGTTCGAATCCCCCCCTCGGGCATGGATGTTTGTGCCGTCTTTAGTATAAGGTAATTCATAAGTAGTTTGTACGTTTAGGGACTGATGTCCCCGCAGTTAAGTCCCATAAGCTTTACAAACATTTGAATTTGAGCTGATCATTATATTGTTGAGCACCCTCAAACCAATATTACTCCAATAACATAAATACATTTCTAAATTGAAGGCCGAATTTCGACATGACATTCTTACGCTAAATTTATGTAGAAAAGTGATGGATAATTTCCTGAAAACTATCAGTGTGTGCTATTAGAATTGTGAAGAACATCTGACGTTAAGTAATGCACTTACTTTAACGAATCGCAGGCAGCGTGATTAGTAAAATGGTATCAGTATTTTATATTTATCAGTATAGTCTTGTTCTGATACATTCAAAAATTGTTTCCATGTTTGAACAACCTGCTTTATTAATTCAAATGTTCTACATCTACATCCATACCCCGCAATCCACCGTAAGGTGCGTGGTGGAGGGTACACTGTACCAATACTAGACATTTCCTTCCCTATTCCACTCCCAAACAGAACGAGGAAAAAAAGAATGCTTATATGCCTCCGTACGAGCCCTAATTTCTCTTATCTCGTCTTTGCGATCACTACGCGAAATGTAAGTAGGCGGCAGCAAGATCGTACTACACTCAGCTTTAAATTCCAGCGCTCTAAATTCCCTCAACAGAAATTCACGAAAAGAACGTCATCTTTCATCCAGCGATCCCCAATTCAGTTGCCTGAGCATTTCCGTGACATTCGCGCATTGGTCGAACCTACCAGTAACAAACCTAGCTGCTCGCCTCTGAACTGCTTCTATGTCTTCCTTTAAACTGATCTGCTGCGCGTCCAAAACACTTCAGCGTACAAGCATTTTATACGCGGTCTCTTTTACAGATGAAGTACATCTTCCCAAAATTATCCCAATAAACTGAAATCGGCTGTCCACCTTACTCACAACTGTCCTTACATGTTCGTTCCATTTCATATCGCTCTGCAATGTTACGCCTAGATATTTCAACGACGCGACAGCATCAAGAAGCTCACTACTAATGCTGTATTCGAACATTATGGGATTCTTTTTCCTACTCATGTGCATCACCTTACATTTTTCAACATTGAGAGCTAGCTGCCATTCTTCGCACTAACTAGAAATTTTGTCTAAATCATCCTGTATGCTATTACAGTCAGTTAAAGACGACACTCTCACATACACCACACCATCATCAGCAAACAACCGCAAATTACAAGTTACGTTGTCCATCAGATCATTTATATAGATAGAAAATAATAGCGGTCCTATCACACTCCCCTGGGGCACGCCTGACGATACACTCGTCTCTGATGAACACTCGCCGTCATGAACAACGTACTGCGTTCTATTACTTAGGAAGTTTTCCAGCCAGTCACAAATCTGTGAACCTATTCCATAAGTTCGTATCTGCAGTCTGCAGTGTGGCACCGCGTCGAACGGCTTTTTGAAGTCGAGAAAAACACAATCTGCCTGTTGCCCTTCATCCATGGCTCGCAACATGTCATGTGAGAAAAGGGCAAGCTGAGTTTCACATGAACGATGTTTCCTAAACCCGCGCTCATTCATAGAAATAAGCTTTTCCGTTTCAAGGAAATTTACTATATTCGAACTGAGAATATGCTCTAAAATTCTACATGAAACTGATGTCAACGATATTGGCCTGTAATTTTGTGGGTCAGTTATCTTTCCTTTCTTATAAACGGGAGTCACCTGCGCTTTTTTTCCAATCACTAGGAACTTTGCGCTGAATTAAAGATTCGCGATAAATGCAAGCTAAGTAGGGGGCCAATGCGGCAGAATAGTCTGTGTAAAACCGAAGAGGTATTCCATCCGGACCAGCAGACGTTTTCGTATTTAGCACTCTCAGCTGCTTCTCTACACCGGAAATACCTATTACTAGACTAGCAGTCCGTAGTGTGGCACCACGTCGAACGCCTTTTTGAAGTTGAGAAAAACACAATGCGCCTGTTCAAATGTTTGTAATTCGATGGGACCAAACTACTGTGCTCATGAGTCTCTAGACAAACAAACTGGTTAAACTAAGTTAAACTAACATAATGACAACACACACACACACACACACACACACACACACACACACACACACACACATGCTCGCGGGAGGACTTGAACCTCAGACGCTGGAGGTCGAGCGATCCGTAACGTGGCGCTCCAGAGCACACGGCCATTCCCGCGCGGCCTTTATTAACTTCAAATAATTTATCGCAGAGCATTTAGAAACATATAGTTGTTCTTTCACTCCTGTAATCGTGTACGAAATGGAACTAACGTTACTGGAGACCTCTGCCCACGCCATGCTGTGGTTTGTAGAATTAAAAATCATAAGCACTTGTACAAGTCTGCTAGTTTGAGGTATTTAAACATTTGATTGGGAAATACGCAAGGAGACGTATATTTGTATTCGAACGCGGCGCATGATAATTGCGTTTGCCAAACAGCAAGATAGTCGCCATCTTACTCGCACTTCCGAACGAATATTGATAAAGCAGACAAACGAGATAAAAGGGACTGTAACGGATGCGTCCTTTTGTTGGTAAACAAGCGTTAAACCCGTTTCGACGCAATCAGTGAGAAATGTGTCAGTAAGGCCATTTACACATAATAAAAAAGGGTCAGCTGTTTGATAAAGTATCACTTATCGCTGCAGGTTTTTTTCCACTTGGGCAGTTTTCAGAAATGGCTCCTGCTAGTTTTACCTTACTCTGCAGGACAATGAAAACAAATGTGTTTGGAGGTGCTTAGAAGCATGTTCGTGTTTTAAAAATATCCCCAGGCCCTCCAAAGTGAAAGTGAAGGCAGTTCTTAACAGAAGAGACATAGTCAGCCGTTCATACACACGCGGCCTTGCCGATTTAATGGCCCATAAACCTCAACAATAACTGCACACATGATAAACGTTTCTCCACCCAGCTCGCCAAAACTTCTTTATGATTTCCTATAATATGTATTACTGCTCTACCTGTCGTTAACTAAGTCACCACTAAATGTAGCAGGTCAATAGCCCCACGTTCCAGGTCTTGAGCTTATAAGAAAATTCAACAAAGTTTCCTAAATAATCTACGAACTAGAGCCACATTTGACCACGAACGATCGGAAACGGAAAACACATGCTTACAACAGCACTCGATCATGAGACAAAAAAGTGGTCATGCTATTTCCATATAAAACGTTTCATTTGTCCCACAAATGACATTTAAGACGAAAGAAATAAGTAACAAGAGATAATACCATAGGAGCGAAATTATAAATAATTAAATGACGTCACTACATTTCGATCGACAGTGCCAATAAAGCGTACTAAAAGTAACTTTAATAGCGCAAACCACACACATCCTACACAAGTCTGAGTTCTTACAGTATAGTCCTTAAAAGACCACTTACGGGATTTTGACGAAGTGGTTAAAATAAAGTGGAAAGTTCGCTATTTCACCATCATACTTCACTCCGCTATTTAAAATCAATATTTTGTATCAAAGTATAAGCCTATGTTGCAGTATACTTGTCGAAAGGCAGGTTATGACAGTGATATACACATACTATCACTTGAAAACGTAATTAGTGTGACTTTTAATACTGGACAATTTGAATGCGAAAGTTATTTTAAACGAAAAATACGGATTTAGTGGTGTGCGCATTGTAATCTTCCACTTATGATTTTCTCATTCTGATTGTCGATAACATCATTACAGAGATGTCCACTATTGCATCTTCAATTTTGTTTCTGCAGCTTGAATTTTTTGGTGCATTTTGCTCCTACCAGCCCCGAATATAGAGGGGTGGGGTGTGGGGGGGGGGGGAGGAGTCGAACCAGGCTGTCTGCGCAGGTGGCACTCACAGAGGAGGAACAGCAGTCTGGTTTCCTGGTTTCTAAGAATATTTGATTCAGTGAACCAAGTGTTATTTTGAATTCTCTATCAGTGATCTGTATTGCAGTCTTCGTCCAGCTTATTGGTTCAGTATGCAAACTGTGGTTACTTTTTGCTTACACTGTAAGTAACAGGAGATGCCTATTTTGCGCACCCCAGTGTTGCCAGATGTCTTCCCCCTTCTTTGGCCACCTGTACACCGTCAACGTCACAATGACGTCATCAAGATGACGTAGCTTCCGGGTCCGGAAAAACACGGAAAACAAGGAAAACCCAGACCCAGGACCACGCCCCCTCCTCTCCTGCTGTCTCAAGATGAAATTTACTGGGAAATCCGAAATTTGAATTTTTTTCAGTCGCTATTGGCAATAAATGTTCAAATATTTGTAGAGCTTATGGGACTTAACTATGGGGTCATGAGTCCCTAAACTTACAAACTACTTATGAACTACTCAATACTAAGGACGGCACAAATATCCATGCCCGAGAGGGGATTCTAACCCCCGACCGTAGTGGTCGTGCAGAACGTGACTGGCGCGCCGCAGACCGCTCGGACACCGCGGCCGGCTATTGGCAATAGCCCAAACTTGCCCTTTCGATAAACGATTGCAATATATATTAGATACAATCGCTCTAATAACAATTACGCTTCCATAACAGACCCACAAAAACATTAGTTTTGCGAAGGAGACGACAACGTGATTGTGTTGTAACCCATCTTGCTGAATCTCAACAACTCACAGGAAAAAAAACCGCACTGGCGTGTATCATGGCCCACTTCAGATTTGCCGCGGCGGAGCGGCCGAGCGCATTGAGGCGCCATGCTACGATGCGTGAGGTCGGCTTTGAGGCCTCTTTCTTTTTCTCTCTTTTCATTGGTTCTTCTGTTTGATCGGTCCTTCCTGGACGTTGGTTTATCTTGTTAAATTTTGATCGTTTCGTCGTTGGCTCAGTTGTTTCGTTACAGAGGGCGTCAGATTTTAATCTGCCAGGAAGTTTCATATCAGCGCACACTCCGCTGCAGAGTGAAAGTTTCATTCTGGAAACATCCCTTAGGCTGAGGTAAGCAATGTCTCCACCATATCCTTTCTTCCATGAGTACTAGTCTTGCAAGTTTCGCAGGAGAGCTTCTGTGAAGTTTGGAAAGTAAGAGGCGAGATACTGGCGGAAGTAAAGTTGTGAGGCGGCATCGTGAGTCGTGTCGGGATAGCTCAGTCGGTAGAGCGCTTGACCGCGAAAGGCAAAGGTCCCAGATTCGAGTCCCGGTTCTGGCTCACAATTTTAATCTGCCAGAAAGTTTTAAGAAAGCGTTCGTTTAAATCGATGTTATACGATACATTGGTGTATGGAATGGAGTTTCACTTATTGTGCATAGGTACATGTAATAATTTCTTTCTTCTTCTTATCGATTTTGTAAAAACGATGTTTAGTTTTTGTGATAGATACATCACAGATTAGAGATCATCTGACTGTTTGTCTGTGTGTGTTTGTTTGTGTGTAAAATAGTTTATCGTTAACTACATTTTCATCATGCAAGTTATAACGACTGTTGCAGTCAGCTCCTCCAGTAAAAACCTCTTTTGTGTCAACTGCAAGCAAATAACACATAGAAATGTTGCTGTACTTGTCGGAAATACGGTTGTGTACGGCTGTCTCGCTATGAATGTGAATGTCTTAAGACCTTTAGGGGATAGTTAGAGATGATCTTTATTGGGTTGATGGTGCATTAAGAGCGATGGTGTAGCTGTGACAATTCTATCGTATTTTTATTTATTTATTTTTATTTTTTTATGGGTGTGAAAGTTGGGTGGATACAGGTCACCTTATTCATAAGGTAGAGGTTACAGATATGAAAGTAACAAGAATGATTGCAGGCACTAATAGATGGGAACAATGGCAGGAGGGTGTCCATAATGAGGAAATCAAGGAAAAACTGGGAATGAACACCATAGATGAAGCAGTTAGAGCGAACAGACTGAGATGGTGGGGTCATGTTACACGTATGGGAGAAGCAAGGTTACTCATGACCCCGCAGCGGAGGGTAAGAGGAGTCGAAGTAGACCAAGAAGAAAGTACATAGATTCGGTGAAGAATGATTTTGAAGCAAAAGGCATAACATCAGACGAGGCATCAACGTTGGCATTGAATAGGGGATTATGGAGGAATTTTATTAGAGGTACTATGCTCCAGAATGAACGCTGAAAGGCATAATCAGTCTTTAATGACCTAAATGGTCAAACACAAAATTACTGTTCTTTACAAATGGTAAAAAATTCACTAAAAATTATTATCGAATTCCATGGTAGTGCGACTTCAGTGACAATAGTTCAAATAACCCTGTATATATTTTAGAAAGTATTAATGTGTCATGTACTAGAATACTTATCGTATGTTGCTGTAAGTGCGACCTCTTCTGTATTGCATCCTACTGTATTGTGAAATACGATACTTACTGATCTGACCAGTTCCATTATACGGTGCACCAAATCTTTTTGGTTGTGGTATACACCAGGGAGGTGTATGTGAGTGGGTCCCAAATACAGGTTATAAACACAAAGATTCAAAGTCATAAAGAGGGGAACAAATGTGAACAGCAATCATTTATCCTGAACGAGGTCACCGTTGAGGGAGTTGGACGACTGTATCTGGGAATAGAGACTGTAATTTTGATTCTTCCATGAACTACGAACACGTACAATGTAATTTGCAATCAGATGGTGGCGTTGCATCCATAACAGAGGGACCCCAGCCTCAACAAGTAAGCTATTCATTGGACTTGTCTGGAAAGCTACTAATGCTAGTTGAACCCTGCAGTGGAGTATTGGATCTATAAGTCGCAGTGGCAAGGGTGCTGCAAAACCATGTGCCAGACTCCTGTAGTGTTAGTGCTTTTTAGAGCCACACAAGTGTGGAACAGTCTGCACCCCAGCTGGTGCTACTCAGACAGTGATGGGCGTTTAGGTATTGCCAGCACTTTTTCTTAAGCTGACGAAGATGAGGGAGCCATTCAAATAGGCATCAAAAACCAGACCTAAGAAGCACAAAGTATCCACTACATTCAGTAGTTCGTCGTTTAGGTAAAGTTCTGCATGTGGATGGACAGTACGACGCTTACAGAAGTGCATGACACAAGTCATGGTGGCTGAAAACTGGAAGCCATGGATTAGCCCAAGACTGCACCTTGCATATGGTCTCCTGCAGTTGTCTCTCACCAACACTAACAGTAGTGGAGCAAAACTAAATACAAAAGCCGTCTGCATATAAAGAGAACGATACTGAGGACCCCACAGCTGCTGATAGGCTATTAATGGACACTAAAAACAGGGGGACGCTCAATACAGAACCCTGTGGGACCCATTTCTCTTGGATATGAGGTATACCGACTGGGACTCTCAACGAACAGAGTGACAGAAAGTGTTGGATAAAGTTTGGATGTGGGCCCCGGAGACCTCTCTCATGCAATACCCTCAGGATGTGATGTCTCCATGTTGTGTCATAGGCTTTTCATAAATAATAAAAATACTGCAATGAGGAGCTGACGATGGGCAAAGGCTTTAAGTCTAGAGGACTCCAGGTAAACAATATTATACATGATGGAACGAACTTGGTGGAAACTGCCCTGGCAAGGAGCCTGCACAACAGCCGACCCACCATACGTTCTAGCAGTTTTCAAAGAATGTTAGTGAGACTGATGGGTCAGAAGAGACAAATCACGTGAGTTTTTTCCACGTTTTAGCACTGCAATGATGATACTCTCTCTCGCCACTGTGACGGGAATACACCATCGTTTCAGATGTGATTGAACATGGCTAGAACGTGTTGCTTGGACTCTGCCAACAAGTGTTTTAATATCTGATTATGCATGCAGTTTGGCCCAGGGGTTGTGTTAGGGCTGTATGTAAGAGCACTGAGGAATTCCCAGTCACTAAATGGAGCATTGTACGGGTCCACATGGCAAGTCAAAAAGGACAATATCTTTCATTCCTTCTCTTCAGGGTGTGATAGGCTGGTGGATAATTCACAAATGAATAACTCTGAGAGCATAGTGCTCAGGAAAGTGTTCGGCAGTTGCATCTGAATCTGTACAAACTTCTCCATTCACAGAAATCCCAGGTGTACCTGAAAAAGTCTTGTATGTGTAGAGACCTCTGATCCTCACCCACACCTCGGATGGAGAGTTATGCGATCCAGTTGTAAACATGTATCATTCCCAGAACTCCTGTTTGTGTCTTCTGATTCATAGTCGGGCTTGTGTATGGAGCCGCTTAAAAACAATTAGGTTCTCCAAATATAAGTGCTTCTTACGATGCTGGAGGGACCGCCTGCAGTCTCCAGCTGCCTCTGTGACCTCTGACGACCACCAGAGCAATGTCCCTCACCAGGTAAATCGTGAAGAACTAGGGATTGCAAACTTGGCCGCATAAATAATGGCTGTGGTAAGACTTTCAACCACCACATCTATTTTGCCAAGTGTTGAAGAACCAACCGTGGCAGCAGAAGAGAAATTGTCCCAATTAGCCTTATTAAGAGTCCATCTGGGCAAACGTCCATGGAAATGATGCTCGGATAGTGAAAGGAAGTTTGGTAATCAGTCACTAGTACACAAGTCATAATGCACTTTCCAGTGGATGGATGGTAAAAGGGCAAGGCTACATACTGATAGGTCAATAGATGAGTAGGTGCCATGTGTCATACTGAAATGCATGGAAGCACTGGTATTTGAAAGGCAGAGGTCGAGCTGAGATATCTCTGCCACAGCCAGTAATGATAGTACAACTCCACAAGGGGTTATGGGAGTTGAAATCACCCAATAGTAGGAATGTTGGGGGGAGCTGAGAGCTCAGTAAGGCCAGGACATGTTGGAGTACTTTACCAAGTAGGGGAAGATAGACGTTGCACATTGTAATGTCCACTGTAGCCCTTACACAAACACAGCTTCTAAAGGTGTTTGGAGGGGAACAGGTTCGCTGCAGACAGAGGTAAGGACATAGATACGTACTCCATCTGACACCTTGTCATAGTCGGTGCGATTCCTATAATAATCTCCACAGCCACGTAGGGCAGTGGTTTGCATAATTGGGAAACCAAGTTTCCTGTATGGCAATGCGTATTTCAGGTGGTAAAAAGCTGAGAAGTTGTCATACCTCAGCTATATGGTGGGGGAGGTGGAGGGGGAGGGGAGACGCCACAATTCCACTGGAGTATTTGATTTCCACTGAGCTGAGAGGTTATGATGGGACAGATAAAACAGGTTATTCCATATGATCGCCAGCTTCACTGGTTGAGAACCTTGTAGTGTAACGAGTTGCACTTCAACCCTATGAACCGACATAATATCGCCAAATATATTTATTAGGGAATTCTGGTAACCACATATTTCGTTTTTTACTTCTCTTTACCCTACAGGTAATCTGTCGGGAAATCCACTTGCTGCTACTGCCATGGGAGACAGTGCTTCAGAATATATAGTGTTTTGGAGTGTCACAGTCCCTAAGAAAAAGTTATAAGTAAGAAAGAGTATTCTGTTTTGTTTCTACTGACATTGTTGTAAGAGGGGAAGAGTTGTAAGTTGGCTGTTGATGGAAATGTTTGGCGAGATGTCGTTGTAAAAGAAAAGCAATAAACAGCTTATGTGTTTTAAAGTTGACATCTAATGCATTTTCATTGAATAGTAAATGCTCGATTTTTCTCTCTCTTTTCTTCTCACACTGAAGACAGTCTTCGGACTTACGAATTCCGAAACTTTATGTGAGAAATTGTCTGACTGTAAGAGGGACAGAATAGCTGGACCTCATGGTGCAGTAAATATTTCATAGGAAAGATTTACAATAAGATGAATGGAATTTCAGCTGCAGATATTTCTAAACAAAGAGCCCATGTAGTGATTGGCAAATAGGTCATATAACAAGCACAGTCACACACACACACATTACCTATCTTGTGGGTGAGTTATAAAAAAGACTCTACAACCTACAGAATAAAGGGTAGTTGGTTCAGAAATCTAGTGAGGGCGAGATTCTTAGAGGATGTGATGATATCCAACTCATTTTTAGAAGCAGAAGATTTATGAGGATGTGACATAGGAGCCACTGAAAATTCTTTTTTCTTCTGTTTCTTCGTTTCTTGGCCTCTCGCTGGCCCTTTGCTTTCAAGGGCTGGCAGGGATTCTCTAAAGTGGCTTCAGGGTACAATGAAGATTGGGAAGCCCTTCAACTAACAGCATGTGGATTCGTCAGTCACTGGCTGGAAACCTCCATTCAACTCCCCTGACTAGACAGTATAAAACCACATATCATTATTTATCGTGACATGACATCATCACAGAGAGTGGCAGAAGCACCAAGGCACCTCATACATCAGTACTTCTCTTATTTATTGTATTCGTATATGCCCTCCCTTACTTACTGCCTTATATATCAGTAATGTAGGCCGATGACACAATATTTATCACATCACATAATAATGTGAATGATGTCAAACAGATGAACTTCTCCATGATGAAACAGGCTCCTCAGTGGTATCAGGAAAAAAGGCTGACATTAAATAATAGTAAAACTGAACATGTTTCCAGAATGAAGTTTGGAAACTAGGAGGTGAGAAGTTGTGAGGCGGGATCGTGAGTCGTGTCGGGATAGCTCAGCCGGTAGAGCACTTGCCAACGAAAGGCAAAGGTCCCAGTTCGAGTCCTGGTTCCAGCTCACAATTTTAATCTGCCAGGAAATTTCATATCAGCACACACTCCGCTGCAGAGTGAATGTTTCATTATTAGATATTCCTTGAACTCGATTAAGTAAAGTCAAAAATAATGTTCTATATACTGGCAAAATATTCCTTAACAGAATACCTCATCTCACAAGAGAAAATAAATTTAAAATTGTCATAGAGACTTGGCTAAAAGAAAAGGCCTTTTATGATACAAATGAATATGTATGTATGTAAAAAAAAAGGATAAACTTGTATTAATGTGACTGTTGAAAAATCAAATTCTAATATACAATCTTAATGTGGTCTACATAATCCATGTTAATGAAACCTATCATGTCGTAATTTTAATTGTGTGACATTTATGCATGTTAACGTTTGTGTAATTATGTATCTACTGACAATGCCTTATACAACATCACAGTTGTCCACAGGCAAATGAAGCAATTTCAAGTCCTTCTAATAGATCTGATTGCCACCCCAGAAGCAGCAGGTGGATGACCATTGTAAAGTCATTCATTTTCTTTTTAAATCCTATTTTGCAGTGTCGTACCTATGGGGGGATGAGGGGGATAGAACCCCCCCCCCCCCCAACCCAAAAATAAAAGAGAGAGAGAGAGAAAACAAAGAAAGAAATCGTATTACAGAAATCTGGTAAAGATTGGAAACTTGGGGTGTTTTACCACAAGCTTTCATTGGATGGGAGCGAATTAGTTTCTTCAACGGGAGTGGTAGATCTTAGTCTGTCTGGAAACTGACTAAAATTTTGCTCCTCCAGCGGATCTATCCCCCCCCCAAAAGCCAAGTCCTAGTTACGCCACTGCTAATTTGCATATCATTTTAATTGTGACAACCTATGTTTTTGCATTAACAATTTTCGAGAAAGAAAATTCGTTTTCTCTCGGAAATCATTGGTAAGCAACAGCTGTCATTCTGTATATAAGTAATGTTTAACAACAACAATTGTTTATAAACAAATACCAGTGATATCAAGGGAACTGTACTTGCATTAATTTCAAGTGTGTATGGCGAAGGAATGATTGGGTGGGGCGGAAGAGTGATGAAGGGGTCAGGTAGTGACACTGCATAAGAGTCCTGGATTCGAAACCTGGTCAAAACCATCCATCACCTAATTTTCTTTGGTGGGAAAAAATTATATTTTTCAGCCACTAATTGTCATTAAATTGAAATGCAAATGAAGTGGTCCATAGAATAACATGTGTACTTTCATCGACATTCATTTGAAAACATTCTAACTGATGTCTAACATTTGGGATTATCAAAAAAAAATTTTTCATTTTCGGAATTTGTTCGCCACCTAATGTCTCCGAGCACAACTGTATACTACATCTTGATACATTCTGCTAGATAAAGTATTACAATGAATCTTAATTACAACTCTATGCTTTGCAAAATTTGCAAGTAAAACATAATAAAGAATGTCACAGGTATGTGTGCAAGTACTTACAATGCCACCAACGACGCTCATCATATAGATGATGTATGTGATAGCCGACAGATGTGTTTAAAAAATATCTTGGCCCTGCAAAATCGCAATCCGTGCATGTTAGGTCATAGACAGGCTTTACCGGTAACAACCTCCACAAGTCAAAAACCGAACTTCTGTCCATCTTAACAAACACCCTTTCGATGTCCCGATGAGTAACACAACAACTACAACAACAGCAGAAGATATATTGTTTATAAAAAAATAGCCAAATTTACAGGTAGGAATACCGAAAATCGGTGTATGAAATCATTATCTGAACCAAATTCCTTCAATTCATGCGATAGACACCACGGAAACTGGTAATATGTAAGCATTAGCAATGCATGATCTAGAGAACATTGTTTCAAAAGTAAAAATGCCTAACAGTAACGTGAATACAGTTCGATGTCCAAGGCGCCCATATCAAGACACCTCCCGTTAGTGCAAATAAAACCCTTATACAGTGGCGGACTAAGGCTGTTGGACGCCCGGGGCGGCGGCAAAACAAAATGAGCCCCCCCCCCCTCCCATCCACTTGGAAATATATTACTATAAAACAGTAACTTTTGAGATTTGGAGGCCCCACAGGACGAGAGGTACGGGCCAGTCTAAAAAGAATTACTTTCGAGATTTGGAGGCCCCAGCAGAAAGAGATGCCAAACGCTTTTGAGGCATTTGGAGGCCCCCCCAGACCGGAGGCCCAGGGCAGTCCGCCCCCTCCGCCCCCCCCCCCCTTTAAGTCCGCCCGGCCCATATATGACTGTTAGTATCTCCAATCGTAACATGAACATCAAGATCATTCCTGTAGCGATACCACTTCCATAAATACAAATTCACAATTAGCACACGACTGTCAGACACATGAGGCGAAAAAATAATATCCTATAGTTTTTAAAATGAACGCTTTGAGCCTTTCTTTGATAAATATACATACACTCTCCACTGCTAGAAACTAGTCCACTTCGAGTTTCCGATCTATCACAGACGTAAAACCTTATTTCTCACACTACACCATCGTATTTGGCGTGGAGCACACTGTAACCTGTGCCAGTGTGTTGTGTTCCATTTACGAAATACAAAATTTCACTCTAATAAAATGGACAGATGATCATATTCTAAATCTAGATTCTTCCTGCTCTTGCTGTAATAAAGTTCTTGCACTAATCACACACAGAATAATCCCAGACAAAAGAACTCAATTTCGCGCTGTAGCCAATTCATTAAAAATCACTCCTGATGAGTTTATGAGTTATAATCTGCACTCCCCCCTCTCTCTCCCTCCCTCTCTCTCTCTCTCTCTCTCTCTCTCTCTCTCTCTCTCTCTCTCTCTCTCTCTCTCTGTGTGTGTGTGTGTGTGTGTGTGTGTGTGTGATGCTACATCAGATCCTTCTGACCACTTCTAAAGCAGTGTCCCGTATGACACTCCCAATTCCAACCCAATGCAAGACCAGTGCAACCCACCCATTAAGCACTTCCTATTATTCCAGTCCCATCAGGGTTGAAGCCGCACCAGAAAGTAGGCATGTAATTTGAAATATATGTATCAACAACAGATTACAGAATTATAATCATCAGAATTCATTTTGCATTTTTCCGTCACACGGATGTAAAGAATGAAGATGAATATTTTTGGAACTGTTGATATTGAACGATGTTTTTCAATTGGGTAGTAGCCTTAAGGCTGCGCCTTGAGGTGTCCTTCAGCTCCATGTAGTGGAGGGTTGGGAGTGGGGGTTCGTTGGTGTATTGCTTTTATGGGCGTCTCAAAGGCTCCGATCTTGTAGCCTAAGAGTGTCCTAACAAACCTCCACACTACTTTCACGTTCTTCTGCTTACTTCAAAAGAGAATAAAGAGTGGCTGAAACGCCACTATCGTATCTCTTGTCTCTGTATATGTCTATTATGTTTTGGTGTGCGGTTTACCACTGGTTAGTTTTACTGTTTTAATAGAGTTGTAGATAACTTTTTGTTTCTGATATTTGCTGTTGTATCCGGTGTTAGAATAAGTTCGCAAATTTCTCACTAGAGTGCACTACAGTGCGAAATATGTCCCGTTACTTTCGATTCCGTTCTCGCTGATTTGAGTTTGTGGTTAACGTGTGTTATTAGTTTCATCTTTTGTGCGTGTATTGTGGCTAAGTTTTAGTGACTTTTACTTCAAAATGATCTGCTAGAATCGATTTATGAAGTATGCCTCAATCTCATAAGGAGTGAACTGTCGCTGACAAATTACCTTGCAATCGAAGTTGACGAAACGACTGACTGTGCAAATTTGCCTCAATTGGTCTTCATAATTCGCTATGAATTACTGGGGAAAATAAATGAAAGATTTATTTCCTTTGTGCGAGCGAAAAGCCACACTGCAGAGAATGTAACTGCAGCAATTCTCTGCGAGCTGGAGACAATGAATATACATCAAAAACTGGAAAAACTGATAGCTCAGTGTTACGACGGTGCTCCTGTTATGAGTGGCCGCAATAATGGAGTTCGGATAAGAATGAAAGAAGTGTATCAAAATGCGCACTTTATTCACTGTGACTCATTTTGTGTCCCAACTTCGTCGCCGCTTTTGTGTCCCAGCATCGTCGTAGGTGTCGGTGGCCGAGTGGAATGGACCGACACAGGAATATAGACAGCACGCTGGTGCAGGTACGGAGGGGAGCAGTCAGAAACTATAAACACTAGAGTAAATTAGAAAGAGATATATATTGCACAGAATGTAACAATACTTAACTTTTACATAGTACTGCAGAATGTTGATACATAGTTGTTAGAGGCCTGCCTAGTGCCTGTACGATAGCAAAGTCTTCACTGGTGCCTATCTGATTACGAAGGTCGTAACTGGTTGCGATCTCAGTTCCAAGTGACCGGTGTCTTTCCGTGGTGGCCACGAGCGGGGTTGCAGCAGAGGGCGCTCGTGGCTGTCGTCGTGAGAACGCCGCGCCGTGCGTGCATGGCAGCGCGCGGCGAAAGTAGGTGGCGCGCACTTTGTACTTGTGCGACACCACAACTTACAATTATATATTACACCTCATGTTTCCAATTGAAATTATCATAACATTATGAAGCAGCGTAGTTTATCCACACCACTTTAAAGATTCTTGCAGACGGTGTCATTTAGTACTGTTTATTGCGATACAGCCTTGAGACGTAATATCAGTAGATAAAAGGTATCAGAGGGCTTTATGTTGGTTTTAGCCTTTGATTTTTAATCGCTTCTGAAACAGGAAGAAGGTGTAGTACGTAAGGTTTCAAGTAAAATATGACAATGCCCCCCCCCTCCTTTCTAGAAATCGTCGTGGTTACAGACTGATACGTAGCTCGAGGTCTAGGTTTGTTCCGATCGGTAAATGTCAGAGCCTTCCCTAGTATGAAAACTACGAGCCGCGCCTGGGTACGACTAACGAGCAGGTGTCCATCAGAATGAATGTTCAATACCAAACTGTGGCCAAGAGTAATGAGGACCACCCTGGAGCACAATACGCAGCTGAGCATAACAAGCACAATTTCATTGGTTGCTTTACAACCTTGGAGCCTCACTTGCACCACTAACTCCTCTGAACTGCACAGATGGAAGGCATTCTTAAAACAAATTCGACAGTCTGACAGCCATCCTGGCTTGTCTCTACAGCCCACCCCTACCAGTCCCTCTCTGCCTTCTTCATTCTACACCTCCCACCAGCTGTGTACCACCTTTTTCATTTTCACTGTACCTCCCCTTCTCACTTCCCCTCTCACCCCTCTGTTCAAAGCTGCATCTCAAATTCCCCCCTGCCAGTACTTGCACGCTCTGCCACACAGTGCAGAAAAATCTAAAAATCTATCTTCAACCTTTTCGTGCATACTTACCCCTCCCCTCCCTTCCTCTCCTACTGTCAAAGTTACAGTTGGACTGTAATAGCTGTAGATGGCGGTCATGTGTGCACGAGTTGTGCTGACTGATTTGTGTGTGAGTGATCTTTTTCTGATAAAGAATGTGGCCAAAAATTAAGTTGTTTGAGAATGATTGCCTTTTGTACCTGTCTGAAGCTCAGCAATCGTTGTTATGGTGAGTTGCAGCCTATCCTCATTATAATACTGATATTCTCTGGTCGGATACTTTTACAGCATTTGCTTTTCAGTTTATCAATCACATTAATTTAATATTACCTGTTATTTTCTTCACAACTTAAGATTATCGTCTGAAATCTTGTAAATAGTTGTTCAATCCAATATTGGCTAAAATAAGGGATTTTCTGGCACACATTCAACTTAAGTCATCGGCAACACCTATGTTTTTCCAAGCTCGTCCATTGCAATTTTCTATGAGACATGTACTTGTAGCAGAATTGGTTAGGCTGCAGGATGTAGGGGTCATTTCTTCAGTAGAGTCAAGTACGTGGGAACCACCGTTGGTGGTGACAAGAAAACAAACTGGGATGATTTGAGTGTGCAATGATTTAAAGCTACTTTCAGCACCCATAGTGAGGTGGAAGTTACCCAGTTCCTTGCTGGGAGGAGTCACTGGAGAGATTGGCTAGCGTACAGTATTTTGAAAAGATCAATTTGAGAGACCTTACTTGCACCTGTCCTGGGATGAGTTGCAGCAGTTGTTTGTTGACCTCAAGTTTAGCAGATTGCCTTTTGGTGTTGCATCAGCGATAGGACTTTTTTAGCATTTAATGTACGAGAGACGTTTGAAAAGTTTGTGCAAGGTCCGAGAGATGGCACCACCGACATGTATCAAGGTCATGTTTAGTTAGTAGCATCTTTAGAAAGAATGCATACCAAATATCAGCCATATTGGTCTATTTCTTTGTGTTTGGTATTGTGTGAATCACGGAAGTCGAGTAATTGTCAAAGAATGGATGACAAGAATTTCATGTGGTGATTAAAAATTACTGTATGAAAGGCAAAACGCCTCAGGAGACTAAAGAGAAAGTTGATAAACATTATGGTGATTGGTTGGGTTGTTTGGTTGGGATAGGGGGACAAAACTGCTAAGGCTATCAGTGCCCCCATGGGGAGGGGAAGGAGTGATGATAGGACAGGAGGGGAGGGGGAAAGGAAATGCAGTCTGGGAACTAAAGAAGGAAAGGAGACTGCATTAGCTCAGGGCCCCGTGCTCGCCACACATGTACTCACGAAAGAACCGTGAGCCGCCAGGGGGGGGGGGGCATTATAGAGACTCTGCACCTTCGATTATAACAGTTTATAAGTGGTTTCAAAATTTTCAGAATGGTCATATGGGCACAAGTGACACTGAACGTTCTGAACAACTCCAAAAAATATTGATAAAATCCATGATATGGTGATGAATGACAGAAGTGTTAAGGTGTGTGAGATTTCTAGTGCAATGAATGGGTACATAATATTTTGCATTAACATTTGGAGATGAGAAAGCTATCTGAAAGATGGATGCCGCGATTGCTCACGCATGACCAAAAACGGAATCGTGTGAAGTGTTGCAAGAAATGTTTGCAGCTGTTCAGGAAGAATCTGCAGGACTTTAAGTGTCATTTCATCACTGTGGATGAAACATGGCTACATTACTACACAATCTAAACAATGGATTACCAAGGGAGAATCTGCACCAAAAAAGTCAAAGACTGGTCCTTAGGCAGGAAACGTTATGGGTATGGTCTTTTGGGATTCACAAGGGATAATCCTTATCGGCTATCTGGAACAGGGTAAAACTATTACAGGTGTATATTATTCAACATTATTGGACCATTTGAAAACCGAGCTGCAAGAAAAACGCCAGTGATTGGCCCACAAATAAGTACTTCTCCATCATAACAATGCACCAGCACACACCTCAGCAGTTGCGGTTGCAAGATTATTGGATTCCAACTCATTTCACATCCCCCCTATTCTCCAGACGTGGCTCCCTTAGATTACTATTTTTCACCAATTTGATGAAATGGCTGGTGGGACGAAGATTTCATTCAAATGAGGAGGTGATTGCTGAAACTAATAGCTATTTTGCAGGCTGGGACAATTCTTATTATTCGGAAGGGATCAACAAATTAGAACAGCGTTGGACGAAGTATATAAGTCTAAAATCAGACTATGTCGAAAAATAAAAATGGTTTTCCTCAAATACGTTGGAAGTTTTTATTTTTGAATGGACTTTTCAAACGCCCCTCGAAGAAGAAACTTTGCCATATTCCAAAGTGAGCTGCAAACCTACATGACATAATTGTACGAAGTGCTAGCATTTACAAAATTCACAGGCACTGTTTCAGACATAAGAGGATAGTGACCTATATTGCAAGCTAGGTAAGTGCTCAATTTTTGCACCCAGTGTTGAGTATTTGGGACACTTTTGAGAAAGGAGGGCATTCAACCATTTGACGGCCATGGAGCAGCTATTGACAAGTTGCCATTTATTCTTCAGCAAAATAACATATTAATGCAAGTTAATCCCAATGCAGCTAAGATTTCACATCCTCTGATTCAGCTGTGTAAGGAAGGTGTGAAATTTGTTTTGTCTGACACCTGCCAACAGGTGTTTCTGCATCTCAAACAATGTTTACCTTTGATCCATAAACCCTGGTCATTGAGCGATGTGCTGAGGAGAACTTCCACACTCTGCAGTAGTGTGTTCACTAACATAGTTCCCAAGTTGTGCAGTTACTCAGCCTCCATATTTTTTTCACAGTCCTGTATAGTCTGCTGTTGCTGTGCACTATCTGGGTGGGACAGGGGTGTGATCAGATTTACAGAACAATATACATTGTTTTTGTTTACAAGGTCAGTTCGGCCTGCAACAGGGTGTTTGGATAAACTGCAATACATGTTTTCTAGTCTGTTCCCAGGTATGGTTAATAAACATGGTATTAGCTCTAATTTTGAATGGAGAGCACATTACTGTCTTCTTCACTGGATTTGTGATCTGAAGGTAAATAAACAGACAAGCTGTGTAAATAAAACCAATTTCAGTTACAGGTTTTCTGTTTTTACTAACAAGTTAATTCCAAATTTGAATTAACAGCAAGTTTTACCCCTCCTCCCATACAAGACTTATGAACTTTCCAGGCAAGATAATGTGTCAAATTAAACAAGAAACACAAATAGAATATGTTGCCAAACATTGAAATTTCAGGAGTAAGAATAACAGACATGAAGTGATTTAAACAGTGTCTTACTCTTATTGGCTGATTAAATTTTCCTAATTTTTCCAGAGTTTTTTATATAGCACTATCTGGTACCCGGCACGATGCTGGCACAGAATTAATAATTGTGCAAATAAGGTTTGAAATTTGAAAGTAATTACAGATGATGTAAATAAATGTTGATTTTATAGTCAATAATTAATACGTTTATTGAAATTTAACAATACATAAAGGAAGAATAAATGGCATTCATTTCATTTAGTTGTCTTCATTATTCAAGTGCTTTAGGGTAGACAATTTTTTTTTTGGTTTTCTGTCTTCAGCAAAAACAAACAATTATATACGAGGTTTCCAATCTTCCACTAGTCCATCTCCTCCTTTCCGTTCTCTCTGTTCACTTGCTCCCCCCTCCCATTAGACTCCTCCTGTCCCTTTCTTTGTCCATTTTTTCCTTCCTCTCCCTCTACTTTCATCTACTTTCACCTTCTGTCACCATCTCCCCTCTCTCATTCTCCTTCCCTCCCCTCCCAGTATCCTCCTCCTCCACCTACTCTTCTCTCTCCTATACATGAAAACATACATATATGCACCAAGTTTCATTGTGACTGGTCAAACGGTGTCAAAGTCGCAAAGTACCCTCCACCACACTAAATTCACTGGCTTGCAGATTATAAAAATCTCCTTCATGAAAATATAGATTTATATGCTGACTTTCATGGTGACCAGTCAAACACTTTGGATCTTTGTTGTAATGTCCCCACTACCATGCACCTATGGAAGCTTACAAAAGGTATTCCATGCATTAATTAAGTGTATAAGCTATCTTCACGGCACGTCACATTTCATTCAATTCTATTCAGTTGTTTCGGCGTGAAGAGTAAGAAAAGTGTTAACCAACAAAAAGGTACCCTCCGCCACAAACCGTACGGTGGCTGATATTGCAGAATAATTCAAAATTTTATATTGTTGTTGTTGTTGTGGTCTTCAGTCCGCAGACTGGTTTGATGCAGCTCTCCAAGCTACCCTGTCCTGTGCAAGTCTCTTCATCTGAGAATACGTTCGGCAACCTACATCCTTTTGAATCTGCTTGCTATATTCGTCCCTCGGTCTCCCTCTACGATTTTTACCCCACACGCTTCCTTCTAATGCTAATTTGACGATTCCTTGATGTCTTAGAATGTGTCCAACCAATCTATCCCTTCTCTTAGTGAGGATATGCCAGAAACTCCTTTTCTCCCCGGTTCGGTTAAGCACCTCCTCATTAGTTACCTGATCTACTCATCTAATTTTCATCATTCGTCTCTAGCACCACATTTCAAAATCTTCTATCATCTTTTTATCTGAACTCCATATCGTCCACGTTTCACTCCCATACAATGCCACACTCCAGACAAATGCTTTCAGAAAAGACTTCCTAACATTTAGATTAATATTGGATGTTAACAAGTTTCGCTTCTTTAGAACGCTTTTCTTCCCATAGCCATTCTGCACTTTATATCTTCTTTACTTCAGCCATCAGAAGTTATCTTGCTACCCAAATAACAAAACATTTTATAACACTGCTGTCTGGTCATGCTGATTAAATCAATTTTATTATTTGGATCTTCTGATAAACTAATTTAGTTAATTTATTATAGTAAGTTGTGATACTGTGCAATCTTTATTGCTTGATGACAAATTTTATCAGTAACATTTCCTGTGTCTTTTGCAATACACTGATCTTTTTGCAATGCTCTACTTATTTTAAAACTATGTTGTTATAATCTATCCATTATAAAAACAATAAACAAATAAAAAATACGTATAAAAATACATATTTTATGTTTTTTCGACTGCTAGGATAATCTAGTATGATGTTTGTAATTTTAGTGAAAGTGACTCCTGCTGTTTCAGTCAGATTTATTTGATTTAATGCTGTTGACTAACGTGTTTTAATACCTTTTATCTATGATGATGGTCCTAGACCAAAACTAATCGATTTTAAGGATTTAATAAAACAGCTGATGGTTGAAGTTGCATTTTATTAAATACGTGACTGCTGTTAGCACTCACCTTATCAAAACTTTGTAATAACATTTCACCTGACTATGATGTGGATAATGAGGTAGAGATTTTTGTTAACAATAATAAGATTGAGGCAATTTATGGGAATAGTACTAAAGTGAGTGATATTGTTGATGTTGAGGATAAGGTTTATGTCAACAGAAATGATGTATCTAGTGAGTTATGTATTGAGCAATGCACTGAATATGAAATTGATGCAAGTATAGAATATATTGTTGCTAATGATTAATATGACATTTTATGTAAAGATAATGATACTGAATATAACAATGTGAAAAATAGTAATGAAACAATGAAACTAAGCAGTGTACTGAAGATGAAAATGATGAAAGTAGGGTACATGATGGTAATGATGAAGGGTTTAAAAATATTTGTGTTGAGAATGAAAATATTGTAAGCAGGGCCTATGTTGGTCAGACTCTATTTTGTCTTGAAAGTAATGTTGGAAATATCAATATGGATTGTATTGTCTTAAGTACAGTTCGCTGTAATTTACCTGACTTGACTAACAAAAATGAAGGATTTTTGAAAACATTAGATCAGAAATGTAAAAATAATGACAGGTACTTTAATGTTTGGAATAGCCAAGAATTAAGTTGGGAAAAAGTATATTATGAGTGGTGGAAGCACCGTAAAATAAAAAGATGTAGTAAAAGGTTGCAGGAAATGGGAACTCTTACTGTTGAAACTCAATCTGAAGCTAGTTCAGGCATTGTAAGTAATTTAATTTAATTTAAACAGGTTTATGGAATAGTTTTAACTTCAGTTCATAAACTTTAAGTGAACTCTTTGATATTTACATTTGTCCTTTTGAAGTTTCAGTAAATTTATGTCCATATGTATGAAATAATGTTCTAAGTAATTGCTATGAATATTCTTCAAAATTACCTACCATAAGAAACATAATAAGAAATTTGGAGTAACATTTTTTAACTGGCTGTAATAAGTGTCATACTGTATATATCCAGATGTTATCATTTAATGTCTAAAATCCTAAGAATATTTATTACTTGAACCAATGTTTTTTTTCTTTACAAAATATTTTATGTAAGACATTTTGAGAATCTTGAGGACACATTTAAAATTAACTGTCTGTGATATTATTTTTTGGTAAAATGCTATTTTTCATCTCACACACAGTCTCTTGTTTGACTAATATGAAATATTTGGAAGTTATATGCCTCTGTCACCAGTTTATTTCTCACTAAATCTTGAAATCTTGAATCTATAATATTTATTATTAGATGTTTTGATTTCATAAAATATTTCAAATTAATTTCTGATCTCTGTAAGCAGGCTGTATTTTTCATGCTTTACTAAATCTGTTGCATAGACCATATGATACACTTACACCATATAATATAGTCATGAAATGTTTTTAGGGCTCACTAAACTGTGAAACCATAACTGTATGTGTAATACATATATTCATTATTAGATGCTTTCAAGATATTAATTGCCGATATTTGTGAATAGGTTGTAATTTTCATTTTGGTAAAAGTCTTACGCAAAATTATTTATAGAGTGGGATCAAATGATCTTTGTGCAAGACAATTTAAGGTGTATTTGCCATTTAGAATTTATGATTATGAATAATTGTCCCACTGATTTAAAACATTTGTATACTGATGTTGACTATGAGTTATGTGTACCAAATTTGACTATGTACTTTGTATTTTTCTAAGCACTGCACAGAAAAGATATTTGAATGTTAATGGAACTAAACTAGTAATTGTTGATATTTATAGCTTCCTTGACTCAAATTTTCAAATGTTTCTGCCCATGCTGGAATTGGTTCTGGGTTCACTTTGTAGGAAGTATAAAAATTCAGTTGTGCGTGGAGAATTCAACATTAATTGTGTAAGTGATAGCTTAGGAAAAAGTCAGCTGTTAGATTTATTTAATTCCTATAACCTGATGCAAACAGTATTTTTCCCAATGAGAGTGCAAGGCAGTAGCAGTTCTATCATTGACAATATTTTTGTTCATTCTTCATTATTATAGGGGCACACTGTCAGCAGAATAGTAAATGGCCTATCAGACAATGATGCCAAAATTTTAATTCTAAAAAGTATTTGTTCTCCATCAAATGTTAAACATAATTATCAACTACTTAGAAAAGTTAATCCAGTTGCAATTGAGACCTTTTTAAGCCTAATTAAAGAGCAAGAATGGCAGGATGTTTATAGTGCCGACAATGCAGATGATAAAAATAATACTTTCCTGAACACATTTCTTACGTTGTTTGAAAATTGCTTTCCATTAGACCGCTTAAAACAGGGTACTTCTAGTAAGAGGCAGCCAGGGTGGCTGACAAAGGGGATAACAGTATCATGTAGAACAAAGTGGGAGTTGTATGAAAATGTAAGAAGCAGTCACAATGAAGATGCAGTAGCTCAATACAAACAGTACTGTAGCGTTCTGAAAAATGTCATTAATAAATCAAAAAGTATGTGGTATGCAAAAAGAAAAGCAAACTCTCGAGATAAAATTAAAACCTTCTGGTCAGTCATGAAGGAAGAGTCTGCTCAGCAGCAGCAGGTAGAAGATATAACGTCAGTGCGCAGTAGAAATTTTTCTGTTACTGACAAGTTAGATATATGTGCAGTATTCAATAATCACTTTCTGAATATAGTAGGTGAACTAAACAGAACACTAGTTTCTACAGAAAATCATAGTGTTGTGTTGAAATGGGAGCAGGCTTGACTTCGAAGGCAAGGTTGTAAACTGAATACAGCACCTATACTGAAAGCAGTTTTATTGCGAACTTAACATACACGCAGCACTAACTGCCTCTCGGGCAGAGTGCTCTGCTGCTTATACACAGACAGAATGTACCAGAAATTAGAAGAATAGTTAACATAAGAAACATGTAGAAATTACAAGTGAACATAAGAAACATGTAGACCATTCTGGAAATGATAATTACAAAGAAATAAATTTTTTGCCGGTGGACGGAATTGAACCGCGACCTTTCGCACCACAAATCGGTGATGCTATCCATTGTGCCATGCCAGCAGTTTGTTATCTTGGAGTCTTCTGGCATTGCTTCCTTTCCTGAAAGAACAGCGACCCGCTATTAGGTTCCCTTTGGAACCTGCTGCGATGTCCTGGCTCTTGATCTTGTCATGTGTCCTCTGTATGGCAGTTCTGGAGAATCCTTCCCTTCTGCACGATTACGGATGACAGACGTTCCTGTACTGGTTTCATCAGTATCATTACCGCCTTAGAGTCCTTGAACAAGAAGCCATTTTTGCCTATCTGCTCTTCAGAATCGTAATAAGGCTTCATGCGGAGGACGTGAACATTGTCTCTTCGTTTATGTCATTTCGACGACGGTTCATAATCCTCAACTTCGTATGTGACGTCTGACAGGCGGCGTATGACACGATAGGGACCAAAGTATCGCCTCAATAACTTTTCTGATAGTCCAACTTTCGGCACAGGGGTAAAAATCCATACTAGATATCCTGGGCTGTACACAACAGGTCGGTGCTTGTCGTTTTACCGCTGACGGTCCTTCTCCTGGGTGTCCAGTGTCCTTAAGCAAGCCAGCTATTTTGTTTCTTTGACCCTGGTGATGATCTGTTTCACACAGTCATCCCGAGTGTCGTCCGGATGGGATGGGAACAGCGTATCAATTGTCGTCTCAGCTTCACAGCCATGGAGCAGGAAAAACGGCATGAAGCCTGTGGTGTCTTATCTTGCGGTATTATAAGCAAATGTCAAGACTGGCAGTATTGTATCCCAATCCTTCTGCTCAACATTGACGTACAGCGACAGCATATCTGCTAACGTCTTGTTAAAACGTTCTGTAAGACCATTTATCTGAGGATGGTATGCAGTTGTCATTTTGTGGACAATGTCACAATGTGACATTATCGCTGATACTAGTTTTGACTGGAATACTTTTCCACGATCAGATATCACCACACGTGGTGCTCCATGCTTCAAATTAATATCTTCTACAAGGAATTTTGTGATCTCTGGAGCCTCTGCAGTCGGCACAGTGTACTGTGTGAGATAGTCAGTGCAGACTATTATCCATCGTTTACCGGTTGTCGACTTCAGAAACCTCCCTAAAGGATCGATCCCAACTCGGTGGAATGGAGCTGCTGCAGGTGGAATCAGTACAAGATGCCCTGGAGGTAATTGCGGCACATGCCTCCGTTGCTGGCACTCTTTGCAGTGACTCATATAGTGCTTGACAGATCGGTAGAGACCTTTCCAGTAATACCTGCGACTGATTCTTTCTAGGGTCTTCACACGAATCACAGATGACCGGATATTGGAGCATCATGGAAATACTTGAGAATGGCTGGCTGGAGGTGAGCTGGAATGACCAGTAGCCATTTGGGGCCCAGTGGATCGTAGTTGGTCTTATACAATGTCCCGTTTATAAGTTGAAACTCTCCATTGGTCGGTTCTCCTTTCTCCAAGGCCTCTATGATGTTTAATAGTGCTGGATCTTCCCGATGTTCAGCTGTAACATTACCTAATTCAGTGAGGGCTGAAATTTCATTCGTGCTCTTGTGTTCCACTAATTGATTTCTGGAAAGGCAGTCGGCATCCTTGTGTTTGCGCCCATTCTTGAATACCACTGTAACGTCGTACTCTTGGAGTCTTAGTGCCCAATTTGCTAGTCGACCTGATGGATCCTTCAAGCTAGTCAACCGAAACAAAGAATGGTGGTCTGTCTCGACAGTGAATGGTTTGTCGAATAAATACAGTCGGAACTTGTTGACAGCCCAGATAACTGAGAGACATTCTTTCTCAGTTGTAGAGTAGTTCATCTCGGACTTTGAGAGTACTCTTGATGCATAGGCTATTACCTTTTCAGCACCTTCCTGAACTTGTACAAGTACTGCACCAATCCCATAACCACTTGCGTCTGTGTGAAGTTCAGTTTCTTCATTCTCGTCGTACAAGGCAAGAAATGGTGCAGAAGTTAGAGCCTTCTTATGTGCCCGAAAAGCTCTTTCTCTTGTCTCATCCCAGTAAAACTTGGTGTCTCCCTGCAGAAGTTCTTGCAATGGACGTGCCTTCTTACAGAATCCTTTTATGAAACGTCACTAGTATGAGCACAGCCCGAGAAAATTTCTCACATCACGAATGTGCTGAGGAGTTGGAAATTCTGTGACAGCCCTTACTTCATCAGGATCAGGACGGATACCATCTCCGTTGACTAGGTGCCCCAGGATTTGTATCTCTTTCGCAATGAAGAGGCACTACTTTGGATTGAGGTGGAGTCCTGCAGTCTCAACACAGTCGACAGGTGACTCAGGTGTTCTTCAAATGTTTTTGAGAAAATGACAATGTCATGTAAATAGCATAGACACGTCATCAACTTAAGGTGTTGAAGCAAGTTGTCCATCATGCATTTGAATGTGGCTGGAGCATTACATAATCCAAAGGGCATTACTTTGAATTCATGGAGGCCGTCAGGTGTAAAAAAAAAAAAAAAAAAAAAAAAAAAAAAAAAAAAAAAAAAAAAAAAACATCTTTTCCCTGTCAGCTTCGTCAACCTCGATTTGCCAGTAACCTATCTGCATGTCCATAGTTGAGAAGTACGTAGCTCCTTACAAGCAGTCTAAAGTGTCGTCAATGCACAGCAATGGATAGACATATATGTGTTTTTGTTCAGCCACCGATAGTCGACACAGAATCTCCATGTGCCATCCTCCTCCTTTACGAGGACTACCAGAGATGCCCAAGGACTCTCCGACCGTCGAATAATGTCATTGTGCAGCATCTTCTCCACTTCCTGCCGAATTATCCATCTTTCAGCTGGAAACACGCTATACGAATGCTGGCTAATTGTTGGATGATCCCCAGTATGGATATGGTGCATTATTGTGGGCTGTTTCGTCAGACTTTTTTCCTGCTGGGGTGTGAATGCACCCGAAAATTTCTGTATAGCTAATACCCACTGGCGTTGTTCCTTGGTCAGATCAGGCTCTATTGGCAGTTCCAAGGTTCTTTCCTCCAGCGTGTTGTCTGTACTGACAGCAGAGCGTTGATAATGTTGAGCTCACCATCCTGGATTGGTTCAGCTGTTCTGATACACACTCCCTTGGGGATAAGTTGTGACTGCTCATGACAATTAGTGATCCAAATCTCTCCTCGACCACTAGTAATGCTAATGATAGCCGCTGGTATCTAAATTTCTTTTGTGAGCCTAAGAAACTTTTACTATTGACAGGCACGTCACAGTTTGACCGGTCATCTGTGTTTGTGACCAGATCTCTTCTCATCGTCAACGGCCGGATCGTCACATTGTCAATGGCAAATAACTTCCTAGAAAATGCTGTATTACGTGTACCCGTCGGAACGGCTTCCTCAATTTGCAGCTCAGATCTTCCACAGTCAATGATAGCTTGGGATGCCTGAAGGAAGTCCCATCCGAGGATGGCATTATGACTACATTCTCTTAAAACTACAAATTCAAATGGCTGGGTCCTGTTGTTGATGGTTATTCTTGCGACACAAGTTCCTACTGGCTGGACATACCTTCCATTTGCGATCTTCACCACAGTTGCCCCCGTATCATAGAACACTGTCTTCTTAAGTGTGTGGTGGTAATTATCCGCCAATACAGAGAAAGAAACTCCTGAATCAACCAGTGCCCAGATAGGTTGGCCATCATTATGACGTCGATGAGATTTCCCGACATCTTGTCGACTGTCGTCCATGGAGGATTTTCATCTGCGGCGGCCTCACCTCCGTAGATGGTCGCCTCGCTTAGTTTTCCTGGGCGCGGGGGCGAGGGGAGTGGCTGGTACCTCTGTACGGCGACGGTGAAAGGCAGCGGCGCATCGGGGAGCGATCTCGTCCAGGGTACGGCGATGGGCTTCTTCCCATAGGTTAACTGAACCCATCAGCAGATTACTGCCTGGGATAGAACTGCTCTGATGGCTGACGTCTTGCAGCAAAATAATCGTCGAATACTCGCCTTCTCTCTCTCTGCAGTAGCATACATGTCCAGGGCGCCCACAGTGGAAAAACAGTGGCAGGCGCGGCTCGTGGTTTTCATACTAGGGAAGGCTCTGACATTTACCAATCGGAACAAACCTAGACCTCAAGCTACGTATCAGTCTGTAACCACGACGATTTCCAGAAAGGGGGGGGGGGGGGGGGGCAATGTCATATTTTACCTGAAACTTTACGTACTACACCTTCTTCCTGTTTCAGAAGCGATTAAAAATCAAAGGCTAAAACCAACATAAAGCCCTCTGATAGCTTTTATCTACTGATATTACGTCTCAAGACTTTATCGCAATAAACAGTACTAAATGCCACCATTTGCAGGAATCTTTAAAATGGTGTGGATAAACTACGCTGCTTGCTTAATGTTACGATAATTTCAATTGTAAACATGAGGTGTAATATATAATTGTGAGTCACAGTGAATATAGTGCGCATTTTGATACACTTCTTTCATTCTTATCCGAACTCCATTATTGCGGCCACTCATAACAGGAGCACCGTCGTAACACTGAGCTATCAGTTTTTCCGGTTTTTGATGTATATTCATTGTCTCCAGCTCGCAGGGAATTGCTGCAGTTACATTCTCTGCAGTGTGGCTCTTCGCTCGTAAAAAGGAAATAAATCTTTCATTTATTTTCCCCAGTAATTCATAGCGAATTATGAAGACCAATTGAGACAAACTTGCACAGTCAGTCGTTTCATCAACTTCGATTGCGAGGTAATTTGTCTGCAACAGTTCACTCCTTATGAGATTGAGGCATACTTCATAAATCGATTCTAGCAGATCATTTTGAAGTAAAAGTCACAAAAACTTAGCTAAAGGACACCTCAAGGCGCAGCCTTAAGGCTACTACCCGATTGAAAAACATCGTTCAATATCAACAGTTCCAAAAACATTCATCTTCATTCTATACATCCGTGTGACGGAAAAATGCAAAATGAATTCTGATGATTATAATTCTGTAATCTGTTGTTGATACATATATTTCAAATATTTTTTGGGGGCGGCTCCGCCTCAGAGCCTTTAATTACGACCCGCGCCTACACAGTGGTGTGTTCTCTTCTGTCCTCCAGACGTCTGTTCTGTGGGACGTCATAGTTGCCAGAGGAGGTTCATTGGCTGCCGTTTGGCGGCTGCAGTGTAAGTCATAGCAGGGCGACGAAATTCTTCACGTCGGGTGCGATTGGCGGGGCAGACAGGAGCTAATGTCTGAAATACCTCTTCCTCAGCGGCGTCGGCTCCCTCGTGACTTACAGGGCTTACATCCATGGTCATAATCTGATGCTCGCTCGGTCTAACAGTCACGGCTGCCATTAACTGTTGTAATTCTTCTCTTACAATTTGTTGTATGAGGGATGCGAAGTCATGCTGGTCTTCCACATTGGCCATAGGGACTATATTCGGAAGTCTGTCATACTTCTTTCGTCCAACCCTACTTTGTAGCATCTCTTCAATACGCTGCCACCACTTGATGAACTCTTCCGTAGTAGAGACGTCTTTTGTCAGAAAGGCTTGGTACAAGTCTTCTGCTATACCCTTCATCAGGTGCGGGATTTTTTTGGCCTCAGCCATATTCGGATTGACTATGTTACACAGGACCAAAACATTCTGTGTGTACGACTGTGTTGGCTCACCATGTCGCTGGGCCCGGTTCTTCAGCTGTTCTTCCACCGAGCGGATTTGGCGCTGGCGGTCTCCAAACGTCTTCTTAAGTTTTGCCTGGAACGTTTCCCAGTAATTCAGCTTCTCCTCGTTATATTCAAGCCACTGTTGGGCTGTTCGGTTCAGGTAGAAGTAAACGTTGGTTAAGCACATTGTACGATCCCACCTGTTGTACTTGGCGACTGCCGGCCGCGGTGGCCGAGGGGACTGAGGCGCTTCAGTCACGGTCTTCACGGCCACTACGGTCGGGGGTTCGAATCCCCCCTCGGGCATGGATATTTGTGCCGTCCTAGTTCGTAAGTAGTTCATAAGTAGGTTGTAAGTTTAGGGACTGATGACCCCATAGTTAAGTCCCATAGACTTTACAAACATTTGAACATTTGAACTTGGCGACTCAGTTGAACCCTTTTAGCCATTTGTTGGGGTCCTGTCCAGCGTCTCCAGAGAATACCGTCGGGTGTCTGATATGCAGCTAGCTTACCGCTGGTTTCGTGTCCACTGTTCTTCTGATCATACGAACTTTCGGAACGATGTACTCGGTATATCTCTTGTATTTCCAGTTCTAGTCCGTGTAAGCTATGGCTTAATCGGAGCCACGGCGATGCAGCTGTTGCACAGGGTACTCGGCGCCTCCACCAAACAATGTCGCGTTGAAATGGAAGCAGGCTAGACTTCAAAGGCAGGGTTGTCAACTGAACACAGCACTTATACTGAAAGCTGGTTTATTGCGAACTTAACATACATGCAGCACTAACTGCCTCTTTGGCAGAGTGCTCTGCTATTTATACACAGACAGAATGTACCAGAAATTAGAAGAATAGTTAACAGAAACATGTAGAAATTACAAGTGAACATAAGAAACATGTAGAATATTCTGGAAATGATCATTACAAAGAAATAAAATTTTGCTGGTGGATGGGATTGAACCGACGACCTTTTCCATCGCAATCGGTGATGCTATCCATTGCCCTATCTTGGTTGTCTTGGAGTGTCGCGGCAATATAACATTATTAGAAAATGCCTTTCCGAGGATGTTTCCTGAAATGGTCCTCCATGATACTTCCATAGGAGATTGAGTCAATAATTAAATCACTAAATACTAAGGACTCTTGTGTATATGGTGGAGTATTTAGCAGAATTCTAAAGTACTGTGCTCCTTATGTTAGCCCAGTACTAAGCCATATTTGTAATTTTTCCTTTCAGAATGGTTAGTTTCCTGACAGATTAAAGTAGTCAGTAGTGAAACCACTTGATAAAAAAGGAGAAAGGGATAATGTAAACAACCATAGACCAATTTCTATGCCATCATTTTTTTTCTAAAGTTATTGAAAAGGCTGTATATTCAAGATTAATTGATCATTTCAGTTCACATAATTTGTTGTCAAACATACAGTTTGGTTTTAGAAGTGGTTTAACGATTGAAAATGCTATATTTTCGTTCCTCTGTGAGGCACTTGATGGGTTAAATAAAAGGCTACGGACATTAGGCATCTTCTTTGATTTAACAAAGGCATTCTAATCTAATCTAATCTTCATTGTGTTGATCACAAAATATTGTTGCAGAAGTTGTAACATTATGGAATACGAACTGGTTCACCTCTTACTTTAATAATAGAAAACAGAAAGTAATTCTCCGCAGTGTTGAAAATGGCTATGACGTACAACCGCAATGGCGCACAGTTAAGTGTGTGGTGCTGCAGGGGTCTGTTTTGGGACCATTGCTCTTTCTTATTTATATAAATGAAATGCCTCCGAGTATAACAGGTAATTGTAAATTTTTTTTTTTTTTTTTTTTTTTTTTTTTTTTTTTTTTTTTTTTTTTTTTTTTTTTTTGCTGATGATACCAACTTGGTAGTGAAGGATGTTTTTTGTAATTATTGACACAGTATCAAATAACGCAGTTCACGAGATACGTTCATGTCTTGTAGAAAACAAGTTGAAGTTAAATCACAGTAAAACTCAGTTTTCACCATTTCTAACACATAATTTGACAAAAGCTGACATTTTTATTACACATTATGGGCATTTGACAAGTGAGACTGAACAGTTTAAAATTCTATATGTTCAGATAGATAGGAAGCTGTCATGGAAAGCCCATGTTTAGGATCTTGTTCCAAAACTAAATTCTGCTTTATTTACCATTAGAAGAATATCTTAAATACGTGATTTTTCAACATGAAAAGTAGTCTACTACGCTTACTTTCATTCACTTATGACTACGGCGTTATTTTTTGGGGTAACTCGACTGAAACAAAAATGATATTTTTGGCTCAGAAACGAGCGGTTCGAGCAATATGTGGTGTAAGTTCACGAACGTCATGTCGACCCCTGTGCAGTAGTCCGGGAATTTTCGCACTGGCGTCACAATACATTTTTTCTTTAATTTTGTTTGTTGTTAATAATATCAGCTTATTCTCACGAGTTAGTAGCTTTCACTTGGTGAATACCAGACAGAAGTCGAATCTACATTTGCAGAACACCACCTTGACACTTGTGCAGAAAGGTGTGCAGTATTCTGCAGCATCCATTTTCAATAAGTTGCCACAAGAACTAAAGAATCTTAGCACTAACCCACACACTTTCAAATATAAATTGAAGAGTTACCTCACGGCTCACTCCATTTATTCTGTCAAGGAACTCCTAGAAAAGTCAAACAATTAAACTAATTCATTTTCTTTTCTTTGTTGATTCTTTTCACTTAGTCTTAAAATTATTGTGTGCATAGGACTACTTAAAACAATCTATTATTCTTCTAGTGTTAAACTTCCTGCACTGACCTGTTCCATGACCATGGAGTCTTACTCCCCAATTAGGTCCTGTGGAACAGAAAACCATATTATAATTATCATTATTCTGATATGAAATTTTTATGTGCCTTGACAGCTGGGGCAGTTTGTTGTCACTTAGAGGGTTATTGGGAAGATTAAATATTCATGAAATATTATGAATATTTATGAAATATTATGAATGATTGTACATTCATAAAGTTTAATAATTTTATAATTGCAATTATGGTGAGCTCAACAGCCATTTTTATAGTGGCGTTATGCCCATCTGCTAACCTGTAGCTACGCAGGGTGTCGATGTAAAATTTATAGTAGCATATTTTTTGAATTTCTTAGGTGCTTATGTGCAGTTCGCACAAGTTCGAAACTGGTGGGACTTCCATTTATAAAACTTCTGGTACGAACTACATTTGCATTGAATACATGGTTTCTGCATTAAAAAATTTGATAATTAAAAAAGTAATAGACTTCCAAAAATTTACTCAATGTATACTTATAACTAAAAAAATTGTTCTATTAATACATGTAGTAATCATTTTTATATTTTATTTCTAAAATTTATGTATTGTTTATACAATTCTGTTGCATGTACTCAATGTTACTGTGTAAACTCATTTTTTATTCACTATGACTTGCAGACTCTACCTATTCTGTTAATGAGGTTTTAGAAAAGATAATTTAACTTGTTTGTTCATTCAAATTAACTTATGGTATCTCATTGTATAATTTCATGGTAGTTGTGCTTTTCTAAAATCATATGATTTCCTTAGTAGCAAAAATATCCTTTTGGTAACAGTATTGTATAATATCAATTAAATTATGTTTGAAATTCTAAAACTAGTGACTGTACTATGATTGAAAATGGCATCACACTGAATTTTTGTATGAATATATCAAAGAGGCAAATGCTGCCTTCATACAATTGCATCCAATTTGGAAAAACAGAAATATCACGTACAAAACAAGAACACATATTTTTAATACAAATGTGAAAGCTGTTCTCCTGTACGCCAGTGAAAGCTGGAGAGTGGATAACATCCAAGTTACAAACCATCATAAATAGATATCTCCGGCACATTATAAATATCTGGTGGCCAGAAAAATAAATAATGAGAGGCTCTGGCAAATAACAAACCAGATACCTATACAAGACCAGATACTGGAGAGAAAAAGGGGTGGTTGGGACACACATTGAGGAAACCAGATTGAGCCATTGAGAAAAAAGCACTGGAATGGAATCCCCAGGGAACAAGGAACAGAGGGAGACCTAGGGGCACATGGAATAGGACAGTGGAAGGGGAAACAAAGAAAGTTGGGAAGACCTGGGCATAACTGAGGCAAATGGCCAAGGACAGAGATGGATGGCGAACTCTCCTGGATGCCCTATGCCCCTATATGGGCCAAAGGAATTATGTCTTAAGTTAATGCTGACAAATTAATGTACTGTCTGTAACAACGTTGTAACCAAAGCAAGAAGACTACCACCTGAGAAGACATCAGAGAAGAAATCACCAAAAATTACCCCTGGAAATTGGTTCTTGTCATGTGAAATAACTTTTATTGGGCACATGGCAGAATCATCCCATACTTCATTTCTTTACAATTGGACTGAAAATTTTTGTGATTATAACGTATTAAATTGTTTATAGCAATGGTAATTTGGTAAAATTTTTTAATCATTTGCAGTTAAAGACTTTGTTTTGAATTTTGGTTTACCAGACATACAATACAATTTTTGTGTGATTCCATAAAATTTTATGCACTTTTCACTTTCAAAGGCTGTTTAATTACCATATTTACGTACTTGTTACGAAAATTGAACTTTATTGTTGATTGTAAATACTCCCCAATCTTGTTATCATGCACTGTCATATGTATGTGATGTCTGACATTGTGTGATGGGGGGTATTATAATGGTTTTAGTACCTGGAAATACTATTATGAAATTGGGTATACCAACTTATCCATTGATATTCCAGAATCATTCTACATTTTATATAAAAATTTTATAACACCACTGACTGGTCATGTTGATTAAATCAATTTAACCCGTGACAAGGCACAGTATGAGCATTTCTCTCACAAAAAAAGTCAATTCGATAATTGCGCACCACACTTTCGCATCGCTCATTGTGCCTGTAATCTTGCAGTGAATCAGTTGTGCAATTGCGCCACAAAGTGAGCAATTTTGCTCATTGTGTACCTACCCGTGGAAGTATTTTTTTCTTGTTATGTAAATGTTTCTTTTAATTGATTCAACTGTTGGTTCTAGGTGAAACATTGAATTACAATAAAATGAACACATTTTAACCTTGTTTCATAAACTTTATTGGTGCTGTACAACCTAGGTTTCCGGTTATAAGCTCATTTTCGAGTACTTGACTTATTACCGATCCCCAAAGATGATAACCAACCAAAGGTACACATGTCATAAACTCAGACTATCAATTCTTGACTTAAACATACAGATTATCTCGGTAACAATTTTGACAAAGTTACAATGGATTACCAAATACAACAGCACAGCATATGCAACAACATGGATAAATATACATTAAAATGAAATTATGCCTAAGAGTAGAATTGAAGTCTATCAACCATGATCCAAAAGGGGGAATCATTGAATTGAGTCTGCTCATTCAATAGTAGCTGTGGGGATACATACATATGTCTTTTAATTTCTAATATTTCTAACTGAGTAAGCTTTGCACCCTCTTCTTGTGTGTGTAATATGTTTACATCTACAATGTATTAGTAATTTTCATTTAAGCAGTGTTCTGCAAAAGATGAATCTGGCCTCCTTAATCTCCAGATTATGTGATGTTCTTTGAGTCTAGTGCAGATTGACCTCCCAGTCTGCCCAATTTAGCATGACTGACACTCTTTACATATGATCTTAAACACTCCACTTTTTGTGAGAGCTGGTTGTTTAACTTTAGAATTAAAGAGGCATCTACCAAATGTCCATACGACATGGTAAAACACAGTGAAGCCCTTTGCCTTCAGAATGTTGCTTATCCTAAATGAAGTTTTACCTATAAAAGGTAGATTACACCTTTGCAGTCTCTCTGCATTCATCACTGGTTACAGTAGGGCTCTGGCTTGCTTCCTTCGTTATTTGTTGAGAATTATGTCAATGATGTTGGAATCTATTTCATTATTTGCGGCTATTGTTTTACTTGTATTGACATCCTGGTCATAGTTTCTTGGGACATGGGGATAGAGAGGAGACGGTGGATCATATGGCGGAATGCCGCATGTTTGTGAGCTGTAGGATGTTGTGAGGAAGCTGGGATGAATGCGTCCATGAAGAAATCTTTTCGGTAAATCTTAAATTTGTGATTGCTATTCCTAAAGCTATTACTGAATGAGAAGACTCAATTCAATTATTCCCTCTTTTGGATTATGGGTGATATGACTTCAATTCTAATAACAAATCAAATGTTTGTAGAGCTTATGGGACGTAACTACAGGGCCATCAGTCTCTAAACTTACAAACTACTTATAAACTAGCTAATACTAAGGACAGCAAAAATATTCATGCCCCCGACCCTAGTGGCCGTGCAGACCGTGACTGGCGCGCCGCAGTCCCCTCGGCCACGGCGGCCGGCCAATTCTAATCTTAGGCATAGTTTCATTCTAATGTATATTTATCCATGTTGTTGTAAATGCTATGCTGTTGTATTTGGTAATCCATTGTAACTTTGTCAAAATTGTCATAAAGATGTTTAAGTCAAGATTCGAGAGTCTGAGTTTATGAAATCCAACCTTTGCTTTGTTGTTATCTTTGGGGATCAGTAATGAGTTGAGTACTCGAAAATGGGCTTATAACCCGAAACCTAGGTTGTACAGCTCCAATGAAGTTTGTGAAACAAGGTTAAAAGTGTTTCTTTTAGGGTAAATGTTTATTTCTTGCTTTATTGCATTTTAACAAGCCGAAGGTTATTTTATTTTTAGTAATTATTATATACAGCTTACAATACTAAGCATGGATGACCGACAAAGAAAACAAATACTTGCATGGCTGGAAGACCCTGATTTGGATGAAGAATGTATAATGGATTCAAATTATACAGATGACAATCGTGTAGACAACCCGAAAAGCAACTGCTTCAATATTAATAGTCTCCATCAGACAGATACAGAACAATCGTCGGATGAAGCTACACATAAAGAGCCACACAAACCAAGAGGTGGGATACAATTTTATACTGGAAAAGGTAGGTCTACAAAATGGCTTATACACAAACCTAAACGTAATATAAGTACTAGGACTTGGAATATTGTAATTTATTTGCCATGGGTCAAACAAGCACCTAATAATGCAAAAACTCCCTTATAATGTGTTTCTATGTTCCCGAATGATGAAATGATTGATAAAATAGTTATATACACAAATACATATATAAAACCACAAAATTACAAGAAAGGTTTTTAGAGAACAGGATTGTAAGCTGACGTTGTGGTTGAAATAAAGGCATTCATTGGATTGTTGTACACTGTTTGACAAAAAACCTGGCCGCCGGCCGGCCGCCGCTGAGCCTAAGTCCGAGCCGATCGCGACATGGGGCAATAAACGTGGCAGCGCTGATTCGCTCTAACTCTGGCTATCTGCAGAATCTGGCAACACTGTAGACTGAGGGAGTTCATACACTACTTCTTCTGTGCAGTTAGAAGACGTGGAGGTCAGCTACATCCCTGGTCTCGCGGTAAAGTGCGTGACTTGCACCTGCAAGTCTTAGCGATCGAAACCGACTGTTGACAAAAATTTTAATTTCACGTCCCTCGTGCTTGCTGATGCCACATGTTTAAGGGGAGCATATGCGTAACGTATTTCACTTTTTGATATAATGGTAATAATATTTCGGCCTAATAACATTGCTGCCTCTGGCCGCAGCACTTGGCAGAGCTCTCCGCGGCCCACTCGCCGGCAGCAGCGTTGGCGGCGCTGCGCTGCCTCGCCCTCTGCCCATAGCGCCTGCTGCCGCTCATTTTTTTTTTTTTAGTCAACGTTTTTGTATTTTTTATTATTCATTTCTTTATTCCTTAATTGTAATTTGTATAGAATTAAAAATTGTGTAATGAAACATATGTAATGATTAAAAAAAACATAGAGTAGGGTCTCCATTACCCTTCTGCACTCCTTGGTCATGCGGAAATCGCTCATGAGCTCTCGTTCAGTGCCGCATGTAAAAAGCAAAAGAAATTTCATCCGTTTCGAGTACGATGTCTCCAGCGATGAGCGCACGCTTATCAGCTGACAGTTCGCGCGTCCGTAGTTGGTAGCAGCAACGAACCGTGAGACGTTTAGCGGGAGAAGCGCCGGAGTGTATAAGAAGAATAAAGAAATAGTATTCCTCCTTATCGACCATAGTCCTCCAAGGGGGCATATGGTTTGGAGAGTGCTCTGTGTAGCGCTACAGTATGAGAAGAGGAAAGGCAAATAAACAATGTACCGCGACAAAAGAGGTGATGAACGACTCGGAGCGAACTGCGTAGAGGCGGAACGCTGTCCACTAAATAAATGAAGAAGCTCTTCTTTGTATGGTTACTTTTGCTTCGAATCAGTACTTTGAGAACGAAAATGTCGACGCTGAACTGATCATGGTGGGCGTAGGACAATATTTAACATATTTCCGTATAGTTGTGCATAGGTCCTGGTGTGTTTAATTTTATAGTGTTCACATTCAGTATATGCGAAATATTCGTCAAAGCTAGTTTTACGGTGTTGACTGACGTGTGGCCAACAAACCAGATCACCGGGTTATTTTTAGTCCTGGGGTACCTGAGCTTGTAAGGCCACAGCAGCTCCTGCTTGTCTATGCCTCTTTCAGTGGTTCGATCGAGGATAGCAAGTTTCTTGCAAAGGAAGTCGGTAATTGTCCTAGCTGGTCCGCAGGTCAGTCGGTGTTGCAAAGAGTCCAGAAATCCGCATAGGTCGCATCTCGGGGTGTGGCTACGGTTCATTTTATGCAGCTTCTCGTTCGTGGGAATCTTGTCATTGGCCATCATGTACCACACTGATTGGGCATGCGATGGTAAGATGTCGTTAAAGATATTGCGCCATTTGATGTTCCACTTGTGGTGGGGATACTTCAATTCAATAGGGTTCCGCCTGGCAGTATCGGTTAAATGGCCGTATATCGTCTTGTTATTCAATACTGCTGCTCTCGCTCGGGAGTTGACATCCTTGAGTATGTAACTAAACTCCAGAGCATATAGCTGCACGTGCAGAAATGTCCTGGGTATGGTTGTTATATTGACTGGAGGTTCCATGTCATGTGGACCCCACTGATGGAACAGGATTTGAGCGACATTGGGCTCAGGATTGTCTATCATTTTCCAAAAACGGTTTATGATAAGTGCCATACTTTGTGCTTTGATGTCTATTAAGTTGAGGCCACCTCTCGTATGTGGAAGCACCAAAGAGTCAAAACTAACCTTAAAAAAACTGCCTCTCATTATAAACCAGCAACACGCCCTCTGGATGCTCGCTGCAATGGGCGCTGGGGCAGGAAGAATTTGTGCAAGATAGCTGAATTTACTGGCAACAGTTGGCCTCAGCGTCTGTACCTTTTGGACAATATTGAGGTGTCTATCGCCGAACGAGTGAAGTACAGCCCGAACCTGGTTGAGCATATCAGCCCAATTACGCGTGTTCATCTTGTCGGGGCTATTATTAAGATATATTCCAAGAGACCGATGATCACTGCTAGTAGAGCACCAGTCAATGTTGCCAACGTTGGTAATTACGCTCCAAATATGCAGCAAGACAGTATTCCTGGTGTTCAATGTTGCACCTGTTGCCGCTGAAAACTCTTGAATGAGCTGCCCAGCTTTCATCATATCCTGTGTCGACGATATACCAATGCACAGGTCATCTGCATAAGCTATACAGCATTGCCTTGCACTCCCAATGTTGAGTCCGGAAATTCCTTCAGTGATCGTGATCAGTAAGGGTTCCATGACCAGGGCATAGAGTGCCATAGACAGAGGACATCCCAGTCTGATTGATCGTTCAATGTTGACCGGTTTACCTAAATGTCCATTGATTATGGGACGAGATGTTGCATCGGCAATAATTCCCTTGACGACGTTCATAAACCTCATGCCGAAGCCGAGTTTCTGCATTGTTGCATATAAAAAGTCGTAGCTGATACGATCGTATGCCTTTTCAAAGTCAACAAAAAGCAGCGCAGCGGATCCTTTACTCTGGGCATAGGTGGCGACGACATCGCGCAACGTGCAGGCGGCGGTGATGACGCTTCTTCCGGGGACAGCACTGAACTGATGCCCTCCTGAGATCTTATGGAGAACGGACTGCAAACGCGACTTAGCGGCTAGTGACATGATTTTCAGGTCAGCATTCAGTAATGTGATTGGCCGCATTTTATCCAGCCTTTTGCTGCCTTCTTTCTTGGGAAGGAGAACTAAAATGCCCTCTTTAAAAGCAGATGGAACATGATCCACGACCAGGAGGTCATTAGCTATTGCTAGCAGAGTATCTCCGAGTATGTGCCAAAAATGTTGGTATAATTCTGCTGCCAGTCCGTCAGGCCCTGGAGATTTGTTGCGAGCTGCACCGTAGACCGCATCCTTGATATCATCCTCAGTAAAAGGCGCCTCTAACGCGTCAACGTCCTCGGCCGTCAGGCGTGTGCGAATCTTCCCAGACAGAGTGTCGCAGGCTTGAGGATCCACTGGTGCTTTAAGATAGAGTTCAGTGAGATATGCATGCGCTTGCTGGAGGACGCCGCATGTGGTTGAAACAGTGCCTTCGTCGTCCGTGATGGTATCGATGAACGTAGCATTGCGGCGGCGGAAGGTGCGCAGTAAATGATATAGTGGGGCGGACTCTTCAGACGCAACGTTCTTCGGTTGAGATCGTATGATGTGTCCCTCCAGTTGCTTCCGCTGGATCGCTGTTATCTTTGTTTTATATTGACTGATTCGCCGGGCCTTGTCCGGAGAGGGTGAGCTAGTGGATTGTTCGTACAAATCCCGTAAGCACTGGTAATAGCTCTCTATTGTTCGCTTACGCCAATACGCCGTCTGTCGAGCGTAACGCATGACAGTAGTCCGAAGTTTGGGCTTAGCCACTGTAACCCACCACTCCAGAGTTGTATGAAAACGAGATTTAGTTCGTAAGGCCTGACTCCAAACACGCGAAATTTCCTCGTCGAGTTCTTCATCCCCTAATAAACCGACGTTGAGTTTCCAATATCCTCTACCTCTGGTGAATTGAGTAGGTTGGTAATTTAGGTAAACCTGGTAAGCACAGTGATTAGAAAGGCTTACCGGAGCGATATCATCATTTACAACATGTTGTCGTAGCCCTTGGGAGACGTAAACTCTGTCAATCCGGCTGGCTGAGCAATGTTCAAATGTTTGTAAAGCTTATGGGACTTAACTACGGGGTCATCAGTCCCTAAACTTACAAACTACTTATGAACTATCTAACACTAAGGACGGTACAAATATCCATACCTGATGGGGGATTCGAACCCCCGACCGTAGTGGCCGTGTAGACCGTGACTGGAGCGCCTCAGTCTCCTCGGCCACCGCGGCCGGCGCTGAGCAATGGGTGACATGAGTAAAACCTTGACGATCACCGTGGAGATTGTCCCAAGTGTCGCAAAGGTGGAGCCCCTGGATTAAATTTTTAAGTTCTGGACAGATATTGCTGTTTGGTATCTGATCCTTTGCATTAATAATGCAATTGAAATCTCCGCCAATAAGAATGTTATTCGCACGAGGGCCGATTAATTTCAACTCTTCATTTTTAAAGAAGTGAGACCGTTCATCCCGCCGACTATTGCCAGATGGGGCGTAGATGTTGACTATTAACATGTCATTGAACATACAGGAAATGCCACGTCCATCGAGTAAAAACCTCGTATTTGAAGTTGGAATACCTTCGCGAAAAAGAATGGCAGTACCAGTGGCGTATTCTTTGCTGATATTGCTAATTGTTACGAACCCTGGAACTGAAATGTCAGCGACGACCTCCTGAAGCAGAGCAATGTCCACAGAGGTTCCGTATAGGAAGTCCTGCAGAGCCCGGATTTTGGTGGGACTCGAAATTCGGTTGACATTGAGGGTCGTAATATTGTAAGTCCGCAACGCCATGGCGCCTACAAACTCTCCCGTCTCCCGCCGGGGTCCTCGTCGGCCCAGCAATGGCTGACTTTGTCGAGAGCCGTGAACGTCGGTTCTCCGCTTTCCGTCGTGTCCATCGCCTCCGTTCGTCCACTGCCATTCTCCACTGCAGGAGACTTAGAACCAGTTTCCAACTCTCTAAGCCTCTCTATAACCTTTGCAGTCTTCAGTTTTAGTTGCTGTCGTAGTTCCGGGTCCAGATGCTTTGCCACTCGGATCTTTTTCGTATTCTGCGGGAACTGTGCATCCTCGGCCTTAACCTTCTCCTTCTGCACCTTTTTTGGCTTATTTGAAGGGGAGGTGGAACTTGGCACGGGAGGCTGGGAGGAACAACCTTGTAGCAAAGTAACAGTGTCCGTGTATGAAGTCGGAAGTGGCTCAGGATTTCCGGTTTCCAAGTGTGTGGCCGGACTAAGGTTTTCATCTTTGTCTGAGGAGGAACTGTCCGTCCCAGGCTGCAGTGCGGCCTGTGCGTCGACAGTCACAGATTCAGTGCGAACGGGTACGGGTGCGTCCTCTAGTTCACGCATCACCTGGTCCGGCGCTTCCTCATCCGCGTAGTGCGGCACTGGCGCCCTACCCTCAGAGCGAGACTCTGGCGCGGTGTTTATTTTTTCCTGTCCGAGCGCGCCGCTCGTAACAGCTGCATACTTCACGGGGCCGGCGACAACCTCGCCCCCCGCGGTACGGCCAGAGTAAACAAGACGCGACGGCCGCTTGCGCGGACAGTCTGCACGCAGGTGGGCTGCCGAATTACAGATCGAACAGGTCCGCGGCTGTCCATCGTATGTTACTAGTGCTTTAAATCCTCTTACGGTGATGAAAGAAGGAACACGATTCTTACCACCCTCACACCGTTGTCCACATTAAAGAACCTGTTATTTGTCCAACGTTCCGATGTTACTGTGTAAACCGTACCAAAAGCAGCTAGTGAGTTTCTGATACTTTGTTCGTCCATTTCAAAAGGCAAGTTATAAATCCTAACATTCCGCAATCCCAGACCAGTGTAGGAGATCGATGCAGTACACACCACACTGCCTTCCACGGTGTAGACGGCAGACCCGTTCGTGTTGCTCATAACTCGGCGACAGACTTCGTCATTTCGCAGTTTTACGCAGTACTCGTTACTCAGAAAATCGTAACCGATACCAAGAACTTCACCTTCACGAAGACCAAGGGATTCATGCATCCAATAATCAAAGTCGTAAATCCTAGGACGGGGACAGCCGAACGGGAAACGGAACTTCAAAGTAAATTTACGAAACATCGGATCCATACTCAACAAAATGACACACAAGCGCGCACGAAGTAGCGAGAGCCTGCAGCAAGCGGCGAGCACTGCAGACGTCCGCTCGGCCGCAACTTATCGACCTTGATATATAAAATGCTATAGTGTTGCTGAGTGGTGATCCACAAAAAACGTTGCGATGTGTATTTCAGACACGATATCAACGGAGCAGACCACCCATTTTGAATGATGAGCATATTATTACACTAATACATTAGAGGGGCAAAAAATTGTCATAGTCATTAGTCATCTGTCGTCTCGATGATAAATCAACAGAAATATTTACAAACTTTTTGCCTACTTTCTCATATTGTCCTATTTTCCGTCAAACCACACATTCTTTCTGGTCTCTTGGCCACATGGGAAAGAACGCTTTTGCAACTGAATTAATGATAATAATGGTGGTAATAATGATAGTAATCCATGACGTTTACCACATTATAGCAGAATGATAACGATTACAATAACAATAGAAAATGCCGCTCTCTTGGTTGACACACTGCAATGAGTTTTGATATTTCGTTGCTGAAGACCGTTTAGGACATTTTTCAGAGGAGAAAAATAGACCTGAAGCCACACACATCACTAGTAAAACGATATCTCACTAATCAACTACGCTTGCTGTAGATCAGGAGACGAGAATGGCGCCATCGAGCGAAAATGAGAGTACTGGTTCAGTTGTCTGACATTTGTTGGCAGTTAATACAGACAGTCCCGACATAAATCACAAAATTGTTTGCAAGTTAAACAGGGGTCGATCTTCCTGCGGTCGAAAATTTAATTCAGGATAACAGAGTCATATTAATCCAATGACTAAACTCATATCCTCATGAATATTGGAAAATACCTCGAATGCTGGAAAGGAGGGAACGACCAGAGTTGTCTAGCGTCGTAAGCAATACTGCTAAGCAATAGGACGAACTTCTTGAGCATCCCACAATATCCTCATTCCTACAAACAGCATGCTAACTGGCTTTTAGCCATGCTGCGCTACCAGAGCCATTCTAAGTAAGGCTTTAGTCCGAAAGCAGACAACAGCATTGAAAAATGCTGATGAATAGATGACTTACCCTCATCAACTTCCAGGGAGAGTTTCTTTTAACGAAATGAAGAAAGGGCAAAACGACTACTTTCTCCAAAGTTTCTACAGAGTGTTGTCCCAAAATGGATGTATATACGTTCCGTACGTTCAGTCTTGTCATACGCGGCTCTCATTCGAGGAATATCACAAAAATGAGCATCTGGCGTGTACCGTCCTAGAGCAAGTTTTTACCGATAATCATAAAATTGACCAGACGGCTTTTGCTGCAGAATACAGCGACTTCTATTACATCCGCGTAACCTTTTTCCGTCAAGAAACTGTTTTCTTCGTATAGTGATGCCCCTGTTTAGGTGAATTTTAATGTTACTGTTTAATGTTGCTTCAGAAGAACTTTTTTCCTTAAATATTTTTATCTTTGCAGGTGATTCGAAATAATTGTAATAATTAGTTACCCTTCAAATTACTCCATTTATTTTATTCATTATTTGTAAAGTAATTGCAACCGCGAAAAGTGAAACTGTCCTATAAACCAAACCGTTTGTTTACTTTAGGTCTATCGTCAATGGGCAGAACGCTTCCATCTGAAATATCTCCACGAAAGGGAGAGAAACGGACGGTTCTGTCATAGTTAGAGCTACGTGAAATTAGCAAATAAACTTTGAAAATTTAGCATTTTGAAATTCAGATTTAGCATTTATAGTTTTAAATGTGTTTAAACATTTAAATGAGCTATAGTTTTTTAATTCTTTGACATATCAGTAACTGGCACTTTAAATATGCTTTCAACATTTTCGTCCCCCATTTGTTTCACATTGCAAAAGTGACACCAAGGAATTTCAACCATGAACCTTATTTCAGATAGTCATTGCGTCATGTCTCAAACTCTGTTCATGCGTAGCCATTTTTAACACACTTCAGTATAGGCTTCTGTGATCGCTATCATTGTCAATACAAATTTGTTTACGCCACAATTGCAAGTAGGTACCTCAAGGTGCAACTTACATAATGCAGTTCAGTTATATAAAATGAGAATAGGAAAAATCGCAGCCATTCCAAAATTTAAGTAATTGGTATATATTTGCCATTTTTCTAACAAATAGTTCTGTGTTTAGTGCAAAGTGTTTGAATTTGTATCTGTTTAGGTAATGAAGCAAATAAAGGAGAAAGAAAACATTGATTAGGGTGAAATTCAAAAATTCTACACTATGAAACAGCATTCACAAGCAACAAAGCAAGATAATATACCGTTCGAAGTCTTCTAGTAAAGATTGGTGTTTTTTCTTATACCTCCAGGTACAAATGAAATACCTTTGGCCTTTCACTGATGTTAAATATCACAAAAAGGTATCTCATGTACTCTAAGTTAGCTCAGTAGTGCACAAATGTGTCTTGGAAAGTTTAACAAAACATTGTAGTTACACAAGTACTCATTACCCATCTTAATTTTCGGTCTTTTGGTCACCTTATCTGGTGATTTCACATATAATTGTAGATATATTATAATCAGTAACATTCTTTTGGCTGTATATTAAAATGTTTTATCAATTGAGCAATAAATTCTGCTGAAATAACTAATTTTAATAAATGTCATTGACTTTTACTTATTTAGAATTTACAGCACTTATGTAGCATTTATAGCATTTATTTAGCACTTAATAGCATATACGAATTTCACGTAGCTCCAGTCATAGTAGAGTTCGGCTCGGGTAGCCGGTCCTCTGTGGAGATGTAATTACATGTTGAAGAAAGAAGTCATATCTAAGAAACCTGCCTATTCATTTTATTTTTCTCCTGTATTTATATTTTTTCAGGCTTATATTCGCCTTTACTTCTCACAAAATAATGAGATATCTTTTCTCTGCAAGTAATATTACTTTTTCCGTTGTCTCTAGATGGATCATAATTTGACTCTGCAGGTCCCAGATCTCACGTCGAAAGAAAAACGCCCTCCACATCATTCATTTCGCAGGAGGCGGTCGTATATTTACTATTATTATATTTACTGGTACGAATATTGTTCGCAACCGTAAATAGTTTGTTCTAGCTGTTCGTCTCAATTTTCCCTATAATTCTCCTCGTGAAGTGGATGAACTGTTGTGCTATATTATTGTTAGTACCATTGGTTTATATTTCAAGTTGAGCTTTGAATTTGTATTTTGTTACATTTGTTTGTTCAGTGTTTCACAGTATTGAAGATCAACAAGTTCTCATATCCATTAACATAAGCGTGTTAGAGCCAATGTATAATGATCATTTTTGTCTTGTTTCATCCGTAAAACGTCCTCTTAAAATGTGGAACACTTCTTTTAACACCAATCATTTGAAACCGATATGTAGGCAGAGGACATTCACGGCTTACTCATTTATTATCTGATAATGATAATCTGGATCAGATTTATTTACAAATTTTGTACTCAGTCCATTTTTGTAACAGCGGTAAAATTAAAGCCTTGCGCATTCTACGGCATCAGTTCTAAATCAATGAATAAGAGATACGTCAATACGTTTATTTACTATCTTTTAACAAGCAACAGTGCAATTGCTTTCCATAATACTGATTTAAACCATGGCACAATTCCTCGATCAATTTTAATTTTATCGTTGTAACACGTATTTATTGGAGCGAGTTGGTGCAGTGGTAACACACTGGATTCCTATTCGGCTGCACGGCGCTTCGTGTGGAGTTGAGTTTCCCATGTTTTTGCTAAATAAGTCTAGACAAATGCAGGAATGGTCCCTGCGGCAGGGTACGGCCGATTTCCTTCCACGTCTTCTGCTTTACTCTAATGACCCCTTGTCGAGGGGACGTTAAATCATAACCTTCCTTCTTTCTTTCTTTCGTGTGCAATCGAACTTACTTTATTTATGTTTCCGTATGTTGGTACAAATTTTGCAGTTCATTTCATACCAACTTCCCACTGAACAAGAGACCTTAAACTTTCAACTTAATTTAGAACTGGATGACACTGCTACATTAACGTCATTTCTTTATTGGTGTGTCGTGGAGGGCACTTTTTATACAACTGCTGTTTCCTCCTGTTTCTCTTCCAGTCTTGATCTTCGCGATCTTTCCGTGACTAATACGTAAGAGGGGTCAGGTCAAATAGAAATAAAACAAATTTACCGAATGTCTTTGTTGTATTCTCATGAAAACGTTTGAAATTGAATAAAAAATTTCACACATTCAAAATTTTAAAAGTGTGAAATAATCATTTAAATGAAAAATGCATATAAACATGGTTTTAAAATAGACTAAGACGTATAAAATAACTTTTGTCCACTCGAAAATTGCTACCGCGTAAAAGATAGCTATTAAAAATTCGAAATTTTTTGGAACTATGTCAGTTATTACACTGAAACACAAGCTTCATAAGTAATGCTAGCAGTAGCGCTTATTCGCCACCGACTTGAAGGGTAATTTATTTCATTAACTTACTGAAGTCGAGTAACAAAACTGGAAAAACTCTCAAAGAGGTATTTATTGATATTTTTTCTTTACTCTTTTAAAATAGCTGGCCACATGGCATATATGCAATTTCGAGAGCACAGTGTCTCGAGCATGAGTGGAATTACGGATCCTAACATCCAGGACGCCAGTTACAAAATCTCGTTCATCAGGCCACCAATGTAATCAAGATTTTCCAACGTTGTAGCTAGGGTCTATTGTTTCGCAACTTTGGCATCATGTAGATGTGAGTCTGATTTGTATTTCTGCAGACAGTTGACTTTTTCTTGTCAACTCCATTAAATATTTTGAAAAAAATCAGAATATGCACCTTGTAGTAGTTAGCTGAATTGTGTTCAAGAAGGTCGTTTCATACATCAACCACTCCTACTCACTTTCACGTTGCGAGCAATCTGCCTCAGCTGTGAGTAAATCAGTAAGGTAAAGGTTTACAGCAGTAATGGCTAGCTGTATAATAGTCACTTTCTAAACACCTAGCTCATTCCGAAATCGGGTCAGTTTTGTTGCAAAAGCTGGATCTTATCAATTCGTATCGTCATGTCTTTCAAATATTTAAATGTTTGTCAAGCTTAAGGGACTTAACTGCGGAGTCATCAGTCCCTAAACTTACAAACTACTTGTGAAGCACCTTATACTAAGGAAGACACAAACAGCCATGACCGAGAGGGGATTAGAACCCCCGACGGGGAACGGCCTCGCGCATCGTAGCATAGCGCCTCAATGCGCTCGGCCGCTCCGTCGCGGCGTTACATCTTTAAATTATTTGCTTACTGTCAAACAAAACCATTTGTGTCAACTGTCTCCTGGCAACCTCTTAGTAGATGCCATAGCCACCTACTTCAAGGATATCAAGTGACATCACAAACAAAACGAAAGAACATTTTCTTAAATGAATTTTCTAGTTGTTCTAAAATGATGGTAAACTTTTAAATATTGATAAAACAACTTATTTGTAATTTACTTCAAATGTTGTCATCCCATAATGTAAACGATAAATTCTGAAGCCGCGTCAGCTGTTTTTCAATTAAGATCTTTGCCTTACAGGTCCACGACCGTTTTCATTTTTTTAAAGACCCGTCTTCAGGTGTTACATTTTTTCATATGAAAATTCATTACAGAGATCCAACGTTCTAATTGTTTTCATCTATCATGGGAATAAAATTTCATTAAATAGGCCCGGATATATGGAACCAGTCCAACAGAAATTATTACTGTCATTCGAAATAAAAACCAAGGACGTTAAAATGTGGGACAAATAGTCGCATAACTTTGATTACTGTATTGTCCATGAAACCAGTAGATTGCCGACGAACTGAAGGTGTACAAACCAAAGAAGACTCTACCAAAAAAGAGAGAGAGAGAGAGATGACGGATTTGTATTTTGTTCATCTTTGCATAATGTATTACAGCAAGGTAAAAAAACTTACGAATATGCACAATTACCCACTTCCTCTGTTTTCTTTCAGCTTCAAGAGGACTAAATTCAAGGCATGCTTGTGTAAACATGATTTGTTTACAATACACCACTGCATCGATGTTTTGGGTATATTTCCATAATAGCTGTTCATTTAGGTAATATTTCTTGATCGTGAGATGCGCATGACAAGAGTCAACGTAGATACAGTCCGTTTTCGGACAACAGTGCCTAATATCACTGGAGAAAATTATCGTTCGCACAACTTTTTCGTTTTGTTAAAAAACGCTCTCACTGAAAGCTGGTGAGGGTAAGTTATCAATTCATCAGCATTTCTCAATGCTGTTGTCTGCTTTCGGACTCAAGTCTTTCCTTATGACGGCATTTGCTAGCGCGGCATGCAGAGACGTGCAGCGGGCCTGCGCTACCCGCCCGGGCTCGTAGCCGCGCCTCCCGGGCGGGCCTGGCCACGCGCTGCCCGGCCTGCCGGCACGAGCCCCACCGGACGGCGGCGGGCAGCGCGGGTACCCGAACTACCCGCCGAGTGCCGGTCCGCCCGGCCGCCCGTGCCGCTCTGCTGCTAGCCGGGGCACGCGCCCGCCAGCCGCTGCGCTCTTAGCGGGAAATACACTGTTCCGATTTTCACACTCTAAAAACTGTTCACGTTACAAACGACCATCCTACATCGGCTTATTAACTTAGTTTTTCCTTACAAGCTTTACTTTCCTTGGAAAAAATAACATGTCTGCGTTTCATTCCGCGTGAGATTTTAGTTTCATAATGTTTTTCACTCGATTCTGAAGAAACTATAGGGTTAAAAAAACTGATTTTTGGACATGTAATAGTACAGCAACTTAGCTTTCTAACAAAGCATTAAACTTTTCATTTACAAATCATGTATTGAAAAAGTTATATACTGGGCAGCTTAATGACCGATGCATTTTAGAATACACATTAACGCGAGTGCAATAGAGCTGTCTCAAATCATGAGTAATTGCGACTTAATGAGCAGCATCAGTGCTGCGATAGCATGTACACGCATTCAGCGCGGGTTCGAACAGCGTTTCTGTGGACATTTCGCTAAATTGCTTGATGTTTCCTTGCTGCTAAGAAAAAATAAGTAGATAAATAAAAATAAACATCGTTAAGTTGCAATCGAGGGCATTAGAAAGGATTAACTGGTAGAATGTTAGTAGGTACAGCTTACGCTTAACCACTCCTAGGGAAGTACACTAATTACTGTTTCTCGATACAGACGTGTGGACCATTGTTGTTGTTTTATTTTATTTTTCCCCCCTTTTCCCTTTGGCTGGGGGGTAGCTGAAACCCCGAGGGAGTCCCCTATTCGAGAAGTGACATTCAAGGTCGCAGTTATCAGTTTTGTATCGCTGGACAGTCTTTCATGTATCTTGAAACACTTGGGATTTTTCCTCACTGACTAAATTGTCAGTGTACTATCAGCTGCGAGGGGAAAAAATAGACGTGCGCAGTAATGCACCTGGTAAAAGCAGAACGTCCAATTTTGTGGTGCAGAAGCAAAACGGTAGCCGAATCGACTCGCGCCGGAAATATTAAGCACATTGAAAGTCGTTGGCTTCGCGTTAGCCGGCTCCAGCAAATTTGTAGGTAATTTTATACTTTGCTCAGTACTTACTTACACGGTGTTTCACTTTCACTTCATATTAAACTAAGTTATGGCTCTAACATAAAGAATAAGATTATTCCTTAAATCGCTTCAGTTCCTTGTTCGTAGTAAACCTACGTATTTCATGTATGTGGCAAAAAATTATATGCCCTACGGTGATGTGATATTTAATTTTGTTCAAAGTTGTCCAACTAATTATCTAGCTAAAATTCTGACAAGGTAAACAGGAAATCTTTAAAAATCCAGTAGTTTGCAAACACGGTATTCGTCTGGTATTCTTTTTACGTTCCTAGAAACTGTTGAAGGATGAGGAAGAACGTCTTTGGCACTTGCATTGGAGTACTGTGCTCCTACCTCCATCAGAGTCTGTGCGAGATCTGGAAATCCTTCTCCCGCAACTGTGCTGAAGGGCCGCAACTCTATTGCACACATTCTTACACATTTCTCCAGCACAAAAGATTTTGCTGACCCTGGAATATTGCTACAAACGTTCAACTCAGTATTCAGATAAGCTTTGCAGCTATTCAGGTGCCGTAACAGCGTAGTGGTACTGCCATCTCGTAACGACAATAATTTACGGCAGCCATTACACTCTGCAAATCCCACAGGATTATTTTCATTACCTACAATCATCATAAAACGCTCCCATACAATGCTGTCTCCAGATCTCTGTAAACGCTTGTAGATTCTCTCTGCCAGTTTTCTGGAAACGCCGTTTTTTTCTTCCTCAGATCGTCTACTCCTACGTTGGTACGATCTGTCCTGTTCGCTATTTACTTCAGACATAACGATAGATAACTTATAAATTCCTATGTAGGTAACACAAAAGGTGCGTGAAGCCTACGCTTTGATTATTACAACGCCTTGCTCAGAACTGTCTGCATTCCCCCGCTCGCAGCGCCGCCTGTAGCGCTGTTGCACGGGCCCGGCGGGTACCCGCTCGCCCGGCGAGTGTCGGGACTCGACGGCGCATCGCAGCTCGCTCGCTGTGTACAGCGGTACACTGCGGCCCGACTACCCGCGGTGCGGGCAGCAGAGCGCAGCGGCCGGACGCAGGCGAGCTCGGGCGGGTAAATGTGGCGCGCTGCACGGCTCTGGCGGCATGGCTAAAAGGCAGTTGAGGCAAGCTGTTTGTAGGATAAAGGATATTGTGGGCTGTCGCTTTCAAGATGCAAATGTTTAGTGACGGATGGGGCAACGTTCATTTCCAGTAACTTAAAAAAATGTCGAAATCTAACAAAGTAATCGTTTTAGTCTTTCTTCTTGCTTTTTTTTGGGGGGGGGGGGGGGTGAAACTGAAATCGTGATGGAAGTTTACATATCTCAGTCTTTGATCTGCCGTATGTTGCAAGCACAATATTAGTATTTTTAACTTCTCTAGTCATTTGCTGAAATTATATCATAATGCTGTTAAGCTTCAAAAAATATGAACGCTGGTTTCGGCCTCATTGGACGAATTAAATATCTGCATCCTAAGTGTAACGATGGAAACTATCAGGAGATAGCGCCGCGTATTAACCAACATCCGCAACTTTGGCAACACTGACAGTGCAGTTACTTCCGCAAGTGGTACTGAATTGTCCCGCTAAGTTCACTTGACATTCCTCTTCTACTTTCATGACTCATGCTGTATAATGCCCATGTGATATGAGAGGCAGAAATTTAACTTTTGCACACAATGAATGCTGTTATTCGTTTAAGTGACTTTCAGGTTGTCTTTCGCGATGCGTTAGAGGCTCAGCATTGAATATGTGAGAGACTGGGGGCCCCAGGCGACAGTGTGTGGTTGGCTGCGCGGTTCTGCTTGTGTTTTGTGATACATCTGTGGTGTGAGTCAGCAGTTAGAACCCTGGTTGGACATGGTGTTTCATTTTACTTTGTTTTATTTTACTTTATATGCTGCAGATTGCAAGAAGAAACTCTTTAATGGAATCAGAAGAAAAACTTTATACAATAAGTCGTTCATAAAGGTAAACTCCAAATTATGGATATGGTATTAGATGTCTTCTTTGCTTCAACATACAAAAGCCTTTTCAGGAATTCGAATTGACCTCCATCGATACGAATTTTTACTATTTCCTTAGGACCCACATGCTAGGGGGGTACTTACGGAGGTAGTGAACATAATGATTAATGTAGTTTCTTCAAGCAAAATATCTGCTGTAGAAATGAGACATGAAGACATGAACCTTGCAGTGTGCCTGTGTTGCTTTAGAACGTGCGCCGAAATGTATTCACATAATTTAGCTCATACATTTACCATAAGAAATCAAACAACGATACTAAATATTATAGTTCAGTTACGAACTGTGTCTTGATGAAAACATATGAACTGATGACAATAAAAAATTATGTGAAGGGCTTTTCTGAAAGGAAAAGGATTGCGATTTAAACCACAAATAAGTGTTAACCATCGTAGAGTGCCATTTGATTGGATCAATGACTATGACAATTTTTTGCCTCAAAAAAATGTTCAAATGTTTGTAAAGCTTATGGGACTTAACTACGGGGTCATCAGTCCCTAAACTTACAAACTACTTATGAACTACTTACGAACTAGGACGGCACAAATATCCATGCCCGAGGGGGGATTCGAACCCCCGACCGTAGTGGCCGTGCAGACCGTGACTGAAGCGCCTCAGTCCCCTCGGCCACCGCGGCCGGCTTTTTTGCCTCTCTAATGTATTAGTGTAATAATATGCTCATCATTCACAATGGGTGGTCTGCTCCGTTGATATCATGTCTGAAATACACCAGGCAAAGTTTTTTTGTGGATCACCACTCAGCAACATACAGCATTTTATATATCCAGGTCGATGAGCGGCAGCAGGCGCTATGGGCAGAGGGTGAGGCAGTGCAGCGCCGCCACAGCTGCTGCCGGCGAGTGGACCGAGGCGAGCTCTGCCACGTGCTGAGGCCAGAGGTAGCAATGTTATTGGGCCAAAATATTATTACCAGTGTATCAAAAAGTGAAATATGTGAAGCGTATGCTCTCCTTACACATGTGGCATCAACAGGCACGAGGGACATGAAATTAAAATTTTTGTCAACAGTTGGTTTTGATCGCTAAGACTTGCAGGTGCAAGTCATGCACTTTACTGCGAGACCACGGATGTATCTGACCTCCACGTCTTCTAACTGCACAGAAGATGTAGTGTATGAACTCCCTCAGTTGCCAGATTGTGCAGATAGCTGGACATAGAGTGAATCAGCGTGGCCACGTTTATTGTCCCATGTCGCGATCAGCTCGGACTTAGGCTCAGCAGTGGCCAGCCGCGGGCCAGGTTTCTTGTCAAAGAGTATACATGGCTGGTTTAAAGAAAACAAATCATTGAATGTGAAAGAATCGTGAACTGATGATGGTACAGCCTGTTATTTTTTCACAGCAACAATGTCCATAAAGCGCTTCTTATTTTTGTTACAAGTGTTATGTTTTGATGATATCAACACTTGAGAGGCAAGAAAGCAAGTTGATAACCTACCGTCTCTCCATGAAATATTTCATGTCTGTGTTACAGACTGAACAACAATTATACACCTGGAGAGTACTGTACTACTGATGAAATGTTGGAGTCATTCAGGGATCGCTCTGTTTCGGGTATATACCGGTATTTCAAATAAACCTGCTAAATGTGGCATAAAATCTATGCCCTCATAGGTGTGAAAACCTTTTATATGTGTAATTTGGAGATATACGCCAGAAAACAGCCACCAGAACCTTATAATTTGAGCAACATGGTTGCTGATATAGTCAAGATGGCTGCTCGTATATTGAACAGTGATAGAAACGACAATAGACAATTATTTCACATCCATTACATTATTCAAAGAACTGAAAAATGTCTACATAACAGAAGCAGTCACATATTACACAAAAATAAAAAAGAAGTCCATCCATTATTTTTGTCAACAAAGAACAGACTGATGCTGAATTTTGGTTTTGGTGAAAACAATGTCATCATATCTTACGTACCAAGAGGGGGGGGGGGGGGTCAACGAAAATTGTACTTATGGTATCCTCACTTCATGACAACGATAATATCGATCAAGAAGTACGTATTGAAGCTAAACAAGAAACTGTTACACTTTATAACACTACCAAAAGAGGTGTGGGTATAGTCGACCTTCAATATAACTGGGATCAACATGCAAATTATATACAAAGTAAACACACAAAATGTAATTGTAAGATATGTATTCTTGAAAGATGTGACTCTAGAGATGGTGAAACCACATATTTCACTTAGAATATCACTGCAGAACATTTCATGAGATCTCAAGTTCCGAATGAAACGGTTTGTACCTCTTCCTAATGTGGAAACAGAGACAGGACCCAGTGGCTTTTGTGCGCTTTGTCCAAGAAGAAAGAATAGACACTCTAAAAAAGCATGTTCTTTATGTCACAAATCACTCTGCACTGAGCATGTGACATTCATGTGCAAGGAATGTTATGAAAGAAACATTTCTTATGATTTAAAATTTGTGATCATATTGCTCCCATGCATCAAACCATGTAACTTTAATGCACACCTTCTCACAGGTTAATACACAAACTATTAAAACAGACCAATGAATTTCAGTTAAAACTCCACTGTGAGAAAAGTGATATCTTTCTGAATTCCAATGCATAACAGATTCATAATAAAAACCATTTCCTCCATTGAGCTTAAGAGGAGGTTTTCATGTGACCCCCATACTCCACCCCTGAAACATTAAAATTCAACTGGTTGGATTGAATGCCAACAAAGAGGTTAGTGAGACTTCAATAGTTTTCCACATCTCTTGCTACAAGTGTCTTTGCACAGTTAAAAAAATAATCTGAGCCTTTTTGGTGACCTGTGACAGCTTTGGCACAGATGCAGACAATCACCTGCATTCACTAGAAATTTGTCTTTCTGCACTTGCTCCCAACTGCCCACTAATAATTGCCTTCCCCCTTTCTCTCAGTTCTGTGCAAGAACATGGCAAAAAAACTGAAATTTGGGTACATATTATCACTCATTTTAAGTCATACACTATCAGTCATATATTCTGAATTCACAATATTTCCTCTACATTTGTTTGAAAATTTGTTGATATACAAGAGACTGAAATGGATAGAATAAAATTTGAAGTGTTTTACACACCATATCTCAGTTTAACACATTCACAGTTGGCTTAAGTGACCCTGAATGGGGCAGCTGGACTGCTGTTTGTAAGAAGTTTTTTAAAAAAATTATAGCTTTCTAACTACAAATGCAATAATTGTCTGTCTCATTTTGAGCAATGAAACCTCAGTTATCTATTCCAAAATAATAAAAATAAAATATTTAATAGAATCATAGAATAGAATCCTCTTCCAGGGCATTGGAAACATAGCTCTCATGCAAATTTGCCATACTGAGAATAAGCTGAGTGCGAACAATGCAGATAGCACACAAAAGCAGTGTAGGACTCAACAGAGAGCGGGAAATACAAATCCCTTTTATGTGGCAGCACACTGCAGAGAACCTTCCTTTTAATTTGGTTACTAACAGAGGGCAGGTTGTGCAATGGCAGCTACTAATTTTTTAGCATTGTACGAGTCAGGCTCCGGCACCATCTGCCTGACTGACTACCAGTGAAGGAGTTTGGCTCGGGCGCCATCCATAATGTGTTAAATATATTCCAGTTACGGCATCATTTCAACAAATGCTCAAGTTCAAAACCAGATTTTGAAGTGAAGAACATTTCCAAGGGTATATGCTAACTGAACTTAATCAATCAGTTATGAACTCAGCTTAAAATGAAAGAAATTGCAAAAATTGTATGAAATTAAAGATATAAGACTTGGGTAAAGTGCAAGAACCAAGGGTTGTGGGAGTTTCAAAGAGTGCTGTAATAAATAACTGTAATAGGCAAATGAAAGGAACAGATGAAAATACAAAGTTTAGAGATGAAGCAGCGTATGTAGAGCTGGAAGCTCAAATGCCCCAAAAGATAAGGTCTAGTAGAAACCCTTTGATAAAAAAAGGATATACTGAATTTAACTGACAAAAAGTGAAAATATAAAACTGCAGAACAGGATATGAAGTACACGAAATGCAGTACATACATTTAAAAAATGAGATCAACAGGAAGTGTAATTTGGCAAAGTAATAATGGCTAGTGGAGAAATGCAAAAATGTAGAACCATGCATGTCCAAGGAAAAAAAAAAAAAAAAAAAAAAAAAAAAAAAAAAAAACATATCACCTACAGAAAATTTAGAGAAAACATACAATAATATCAACATCTGAGATGGCAAAGAAAGAAAGAAAGCTTGAAAGGTGGAAGCAAACATACATGGAAGGGAGCAAACATTAAGAGAATATTATGGAATGGAAGAGTTAGTAGATGCATATCAGATGGAAGATATTATACTGTTAAAAAATCTGACAGAGCACACAAAGACATAGCAGAACTGCCCAACCTATCATACAAAATCTGCAATTTTTTCCATTTACAGTTAATGCCATCTACATTAGAAATGTCAAAATTTAGATACTGATATGCACTGTAAGTTACTTAGAAACTGAAATTCTATACTTTCTTACTAGTTACTTCTTTCTATAAGTTGATGAGACATCCTAACAATGGAAAATCCAGGTCGAAATGTCCTACTACAGGATAGATAGTAAGGACTGACCGAATATTCGGTTCCAGACAGTTTCAGCAAAAATATAGGTGTCGGCCACAGTTTTGATTTCGGCCCAAAATAAGCCAAATCTTTGGCTTTTCCAAAACTTTCTTGAACTTACTCATTAAGTTGTGTCCCATTCGGGGTGGATTCAGTCAACAATAACGCTTCACCACAGTTGACGGCGTGCAATTTAACTGCTAGGAATCTCTCCTCTCACATAAAAATTGTGGGTATTTTGTTGTTTAGCACAATATAATGCAATCATATATTCTTACACTATGTTATTAACATACGTAATGGAACGGGTTATCGTACTGTTATGCTGAAAAGTTTTATTAATGTGCTTCCTTGACAAAGAGAAGTTTCTTAATAACTAATATGGGTTTAGGGAACATTGATCATGTGGTACACAGCTTTTCCTGTTCAGTTTGTGTAACTTCATACTGACAACAATCATACTGCTAGTCGGAACTGTGACCATATTTTTCTTATACCGATACTTTCTGCAGCACTGATTGAAGCTGATTTACTTACTGTAATTTATATGCAGTATGTATTTAGGAATGCTAAAAAGGAGATATGCAAAGTTCTTTGTTGATTGCAAAAACAGAAGTGAAGATGCCAATAGAATGCTACCGCTCCCAAGAAATTTTTTTTTTAAAGAGACTGCTTATGAAACAAACACTTTCTGTGTGTTTTTTTTTTTTTTTATTTTTTTTTTTTTTTATTGTGGTAGTCATGTCCAGGCTCTAGCATTTCGTAGTATCTACTTCACATGTCTGTTGAGTACCTAAAGAGTATCTTCCTACAAGAAGATGTGCAGGACTGTGGGATTTTTTGTGGTAGCTATGCAGTGAAGTCTCGTTAATACGTTCTCTAACTTACTTTAATTTCTTTTTGTAGAAAATGTCACAACGAGGATAAAAAGAATCCAATTTGGAAGTACTTTGGCCGCAAATCATGTTTCGGTCAGACTCTAAAAGATAGCATCTCATTGTAAAGATGATCACCGAGCTGTACACAGGCATGTAAAATAGACAATCACAATCGTACATCTTCAACTTTTGGTGACGGCCTTCATCATAAGATACAAATACATTCACACACAACAGAAGCACCCATGACCACCACATCTCTGGTTACTCCAGTGCTGGAGCAGCCAGGTATGGTGGCCATACGTGCTTGGGTTATGTCTGAGTGATTGCATGAATGTGATTGTCTATTATACATGCCTGCCTATAGCTCAGTGATCATCTTTACGGCGAATTGTTATCTATTCTCTACACCAAGTTGTTCCAGCTTAAGAACTCGTCTGCGAGCAGCCTGGCACCTGTGTGCACTAGCAGGCAGCAGTGAGCAAACAGCGCAATGTCCCGGGTAGGCAAGCTCCTTAGATGCAGCATTTTGCACAAAACACTAGCTAGGCCATGGACCACATACAAGGAAATACAGTGTTACTAAGTATAATTAAGAGAAAAAAAAATCAATATGGTATAAGCAAAACCTACTAATGTTTTATTTAGTTTGAGAAATACATTTCTGTTTATTCACAATTGATGAAATATTGGGTGTCAGTTCTGGAGCTGCCACAAGATGCAGAATATTCTTTAAGTATAAGGTCATTAGCTGTGACCTTTCTGCATTTCTTACTCTCTTCATTATAGAAAGCAGTTGTTTACAACAACATGTTTAGCCAAACATAGCTATGTCGTCTGCAAACTTGGGGAAGTCTTCTGCCTGAAGTTCACAATGTGATGTTTCTCTTGTTTCGAAAGTCAAGAGAAAAAAAAAATTCATCAAGAGTGGGATAAAACTATAGGTTGGTGTTGAAGTACCCTCCACAGTGCACCATAGGAATTATTAGGTAGACAGTGCCATTCTTCTTGATTTTAAGGTAAAGTGTGAAAATGTTTTTGGCAATCGAAAAGTATGGCCCGTGCATAAAATATAAATCTAATCTGAAGCAGCAATGCCCATACGAAATTACCAATTTTGATTTTATTTTTGATCAGTTCCTTTGGGTTTTCCCTTCTTCTAAACCACCCCTATATTACACAGAACAAAATTTTTTCTACAGGTTTTGCATGAAATTTACTCAACTTCACCCTGTATTGTAACAATGAGTTGCTTTCATGCATTGCTGTCTTGCTCACTGTACTACGACACATGAAAAACTGATAGTGTTGCTGTATATTATACTACTTCATTTTATTGAGAACTTAATTACACAAAAGACACTGAAGTAAATCACATTTCTCAAGAAACAAAAATTGTTCTTCCCAACTTGGTGACAATGCCAATGGGTTGCTTCTAGAACTCAAAGACTATTTCCACCACGAAGAACAAAACATAACCTAAGCACTATGATGTAACTAAGTGACAAGCACTTAACATGGACATGCCTTTGTTAAATCATAATGCCATCTTAATAGTATTAACAAGAACAATGCAGGAAGGAGATTGAGAGTATTAACGCCTACATACCTGAAACATTAATTTAGACAAAGAAGCTCTAGATATTAGACAATGTCTGTTGTCATTCACATTAACTGTTCCACGGACTGTGAAATAACAACCATGGACAATATTCTTAATAGAGAGAATGGCCTGCAGTTGAGCATGAGATGGGATCCAGTAATTTTGAAGTTTAAGAGGGCACATTGAATATGGAGTCAATGTATATACTTATATCGAGATGGTGATGCTGTGAACAACAGTGGTATCAAGTTTGCAACTAGAGTATATAAGGGCATATCAACAGCCTATCTGCAGTTATTCCACTTGACAATGGCCACGAAGTGGTTGGACAAAAGATTTTGGTACTTTTAACCATTTGATGCCACTGGAAGTCCAAGAAAATTTTATTCTCTGCTTCCATTTTTCTTAGGATGCTGCAGTATGTACGTATTTATGAAGCCCTTCATTTATAATGGTTTCTGACTTTAACCACAATTATTCTTCATTTACCAGGTCTGAACTAAATGTTCTCAGTTTATCATTTAAGTAACTTTGCTGCCAATACTTTTCAAACATTCTTGATGATACATATTTCTTCTTTTTTTGGCCTTGACTTCCGCAGTTGCAATTATACAATTTGTATAGGTTATGGGACCGTCTTTTGCAACTGTAAATTAGTCTACTTTAGACCAAGTAGCCTAATTTACAGTTGCAAAAGACGGTCCCATAACCTACACAAATTCTTGGTGATCTTTTTGCCTTTGGTGAATATCATTCTTGTAATAGCCTCACTCAAAACTAATCATTCTGTTTATTGTCTTGAGGTCTCAAGTACTTACTTGTTTCACTTGTAGGCCATTTAATTATGGAAGTAGTTTAGGGTAGTTGTAAAAAATGTAGTTACTTTGCAAGATTGTTTGTCATTACTGCCAGTAACTTTTACATGATTTCTCAGTTGATAGATGGTAAGTTGAAGCCAACACCCACTTCCATCAATGTATTCTTGGGACAGTAGTTTAGCTACCTTTGGGTGACTATATGGCAGGCTGCTGAAGTTCATGAAAGTCCAATGCTGAGTCACAGAGCCCTCCCTAGTCAAGAGAACAATGTCACACAGCGTGAACACTCAAAGGGGCTGTCACATGGTGCTGTGGCATGGAATATTTTGATCTGTCTGCCATGCATTACATGGTAGGCTAACTCGCACAGTTAGCTGCTTCATTTTACCTTGGGAAAACAAATTGTGTATGTTTATTGGACTTCTAAAATGTGGCATTTTCTTTTCAGAACAAAATCAAGAATGTCAGGACATCAGGAGTCATAGTATTTGCAGCATTAATGCTATCCTGTAGAAAAGATTGTTAATTCAATTTAATTTTTGTTTTATCTTTATTGCTGAAAGAAGCTGCTACCTCAGAACAACATTGATCCAAACATGCACATTAAATGTGTTGTAATATCTGTCTTTCACTAAAGCTTTGTCATGCCAATAATTTCCAACTGTAGTGGCAATGGCAGAGTATCAGTTGAAACCAAGAAAGGAGTTCTGTACAACTTGTTTTCAATGTCCAAAATGACGAACTCCTGAAATCTCATTTCAAAATAAGAGATAAGTTGCTTGACATAGGGTTGGTAATAATCAAAATTAGCACCTTCAGATAAATTTAAAGAAGCCAGGTGACTGATGAATGTCAAAAGTACTTTACTCGGCTACCTCTCAAACAACCATAACTTCTGCATAAACGCTCGGATTTGGCCATAAATATTGACTATTAACAGTTCTTTACTCTTAAATGACAAGATGTAAGTTATTCAGATGCATAGTTCTGTTAGGATGGAATATAAGATCCAGAATATTTTAAATCTTTCAGAGAATGCATTTCTTTCCCTTTCATTTCTAGGAATAAAAATATTTCCTCACAAATGCTAAGGAGATCTTCCCCCAACTAAGCCAATGAAATATGCTGTGCTAATGTATGTCCACATACTTTGCCTTCCCATCTTTCAGGAATCGCCGTATAAATGCTGATTATATACAGTATACAAATCCTGGGGGAAGTACACTTCTTCCGTCATATGTCACAAGTATACTTTCCCTTGGTGTAGTAAAACTTACCAATCCATCATATTTTATACAGCAGGTGAGAACTTACAGTGATGGCATTTTTATTTATTTATTTCTATTATGTGTAGATGTCGGGAAGTAAGGATGGCGAACCACGAGTCAGGTGCAATCAGCCTGTGAGAATGCAAAGTTTCACTTCTGTTTCACAAATGCAGCTCTGTTACATGTCAGTCTATTAAGATTCCACAGACATTCTAGTTTATGAACAGGTCATTTATCATTGTTTTTGTTTTTTGTTTCTTTTTTTCCCTATTTTTTACGTTACAATTTTCAAATATGTTGTTAGGCTCGAAACCAATAGCTTTAATTTCACTATAACATTTACACTTTTGCTTGTTAAAAATATTTTGCTCTTCTCTTCGTATGTATCACAATTTTTGAGCATGATGTCAGACACAAACCTAATAATACAGCAAAGGAACGACCACTATGCATAATTATTTACAAAATGTTGATTTCCTTTCTGCATTTACAATATTTTTAAGAACAATTATACTTTTTGCCATTGTTATTGTGTAATTAGTAATCCATCTGTGAAAGATCTAAAATAAATATGATTCACTAACTCTGAACTCTTGAAAGTGTTAAGTTTTGAATGGGAGTCAAACTGCTGAATTTAAGAAATTCACAGCACATTCTCACTACTAATGGAATCCATCTTGCAGAAAATATGTTTATTTTGAAAGTAATGCTTCTCAACTATTCACAGTTTTTTTTCCTTGACCAATTAGAAATGTAAACAGATGAGACATCACACTCATTGAAAGCAGTTTCTTGTGACAAAGTATTATGTAGTCTTCATACTAAAGCCCGTGACACGTTCCACTATTGGCAGAGACTCGTGTGGGTGCACCGCATTTCGTTGTTGTAATGGCACAATCTCTTTCGAACCAAATACACATTTTGCTGTTATTCCCTCAACTTTATGTTCTACTGCTATAGTATTATTCTGCAGTACAAGGCCAGCTAAACTAACAAAAACCAAATGTTAACTAAAACAATGAAAAATTTCCAGAATCCAAAAAATTCTTGGGCTTTCCTGGATTTGATCCTGGATTTCCCGGGGTGTATTCACTCTGACACCCTGAGGAATCCTTTACATTGTCTGTTATTTACAACTGGATGCTCTAAAAAATTCATGCATTTGACCACAACTTTCATAACATCACCTAGGCCCACTGCTTCAATAGGTAGTGCCTCTTGGTGAATGAAACAATGAACAAGCAAAATGTCTTTCCTGAATTAGCTTTTGAGTTTCTTTTTGGAACAAGAAACCAAACCTCGATATCGTCTGATCCTGTAGAACATAGTTTATTCCATAGTTGATTCATATTGTCCACAGATCCCAAACAGCCTAAAAATGTTAGTTCATGTTTTAGTTTGCAGCTCTATATTGACAATGTGCACAAATACTGAAGCCCGAGCACAATCAGGCATATCTGTGGTTTCATAAATTGCTAACAAAATGCAACAAAGCTCATTACTTTTTTACCTACACTGTATCTCTAAATTTGCTGCCGTTTACAGGATTAAACGGGACACTATTTGCTTCAAAAGGCCTGAAGCTCTTGAAAAAACATTCTCCAACTGCCACCAAGCAAAATTTTACCAGAGGTCCCACTCAACAACTCATCACTTCAACGTGAGCAACTTTATAGTGTGCCCACACTGCTGCTTCCATTTATGTTTTGCTTCAGTCACTCATTTGAGAAGTATAAATGTATCATTACAAATCCTACTAGAAGGTGAAATTAAAAACACCAGTTAACAAAGAAATAATTATATATATTTATTTGTGTGTGTCGATGAGCCTGTCCTTTGGGTAAGTCATCTGTTTTCTATTACATACATACATACATATAATAAAATTTTTAACCGCTGCAGCATCACATAGTGATGTCTCTTCTTCCTGACGTGTCTGAAATAACAGATGGGGCAATTTTTTACTTTAATAAACCTAGTCTATGTTTAATGCTTATTTCAGTGCAGATGAACAAGAGGACCGGAGGCATGGCATGAATACAGGGCCTGCTGCAAGCTATGGAGTACAATGGTCAAAGTAAGTGGACATATGAAAGTTTCAGTCAGACAGGATACATGCTAGGGTGGTCCTTGCAGGTGTGTTAAACCCGTATTGCCTGGGGTGGTGCAGAAACTGAGCACAACTGCCTAGTAAGCAGGAGATCCCGGGTCTTAAACCAAGCCCAGGTACAAATTTTAATATTTCCAAGTTGTATCACTGCAACACCTACTAGCAACTGAGACTCAGTTAAAAATATGAATGTATTATAGTACATGACTGCCTATTTCTTGATTTTCAATAGGCATTTGATACTGTGCTGCAATACAGACTGCTAATGAAGGTACGAGCATATGGACTAGGTACCCAAATATGAGTGGCTCGAAGACTAAGAACCGAGTATGTTGTCCTTGATGGGAAGTGTAATAGTACTGTATTATTTGCTATCAATATAAATGACCTGATGGACAGAATGAGTTGCAATCTGTGGTTGTTTGCTGATGATGCTGTGGTGTACAGGAAGGCGTCATCATTGAATGACTGCAATAGGATGCAGGACAACTTGGATCAAATTTCTAGGTACTGTGAGGAATTGCAGCTATCTCTAAAAATGTAAGATGATGCACACGAGTAGAGAAACAATTCCATAACGTTCTAATATAGCATTAGTAGTGTGCTACCTTACAGAGTTGCATCAATTAAATATCTAGGTGTAACACTGCACAGCAAAATGAAATGAAACAAACATAGAAGGACAACCATCATGAAGACGCTCAATTTCAGTTTATCAGGAGTATTTTGGGAAGAAGCAATTCATCTGTAAAGTGGCCCACACATAAAAAGCTTGTGTGAAACCATCTTGCGTACTGCTAAAATGTTTGGGATCCCCACCAGATCGGTTTAAAGGAAGACATAGAAGCAATTCAAAGGCAAGCATTTAGGGTTTGCTACTGGTAGGTCGGTTTAATGGAAGACATAGAAGCAATTCAAAGGCAAGCGGTTAGGTTTGTTACTGGTACGTTCAATCAATGCGCGAGTGTTACTGAGATTCTTTGGGAACTCTATATGGAGTTGCTGGAGAGAAGTGACATCCTTTTCAAGAAACAATTTTGAAAAAATTAAGAGGTGGACTGCAGAATACCTCTATTTTCACCAACTTACATTTTGCAAAAATACCATAAAGATAAGATCAGGGGTCATACAGATACATACAAACATTTGCTTTTCCCTTGCTCTGTATGGGACCCAAAAGGAAAGCAAGTAACTAGTAGTTGTACTAGGTCCCCCCCCCCCCCCACCCGCCACACAGCTTTGGTGGATTGCGGCGTATGTGTGAAGATCTAGAAATATGTTGCAAAAGTTTGTTACTTCTGTGCCAAGAATTCTTTTTTAATATTATGTTTCCTGTTACATTGTTCTAAAGTCTGGCTATTAGATTTCTGTATTTTTTTGTCCTCTAATAGGTGTAAGTGTGCTGTGTGGAGGTGTGTATAATGATGCTGTACATTGTGCTTCTCAGCAGAATTAAATACTGAATGACATACAAGGTTGTATGAATGTCCATCTTTGTCAATAAATAGTAATGTTCCTTCTGTGACTAACCACAGCTGTTAATGAACATCGACTGTTGCTTTGTGTGGACAGGAGGCAGTGTGTTTGTTTTTCCCACCACACAGATTGTGACAGGCTGTAGTGAGCACTCCCCCTCCATGGGGCACTGTTGGAACAGTCTGCTGCATTACAAACCTACACGAATCTGGTGGTTGGTGAAACACTTGATTTTTTTAAAACTAATTCCAGCAGATTTTATTAAGGATGTGTCGAACCCCAATTTTACCAAATTGAATCCGAATCTTAAATAAAAGATGTCCCGAATTCCGAACCTGAATAAAATCTTCCAAATCTTGAACCTAAATAATCTGTCAACTCAAGTACATGCATTTAAAAAGAATTACTACTCTATCACAGCCAGTGATGAAGATAAAGCCTTCTGGGATGAATCCCAAATGACAGTATTAACAGTAAAATTTAAGAAATTAAAATTTCATTTAGATTTTTATTTTAAATCTTAAGGATTTTTTTAATACCCCCACCCTTAAAAGAAATTTGTATGAAACATGTCATTTAGATGGTCTAATAGATAATAAGAAACTTTCGCCACTCTATTACAAAATGTTTCATTTTGATGAAATAAAAAATATTGAAAGGAAAGGATTACTTTTTTTTCTCCTTTCTTTCTTTTCTTTTTTCAAAGTGGAAGACTCAAAAATATAACCTGAAAAGATGAGTACATATTTTGGAAGTTAAAAAATAGATTCTTAAAAAATAGGATGTGTAAATGTTAAATAATTTAATAGTGACATATCAGGCATTCCACGAGTGAGAGACAGGACTTCCAGACACAGAGAAATCCACGTTTATTTGACATTTGTGTACTTGTTGTTGCCACAAAGACATTTCAGAACTGTGAAAAGTACTTGGACGGCTTGATTTTGAAAGGGACTAAACGACAACAGTTATCAGTCCCGTGAAAAGTACTTAACATGCAAATTGCACATTCCGGAGGATTAAGCAAGGGTATTTTATAGATTTATTTATTTTTTCAAACATTTAAGATCGCATAACTTGTCTGCACAGAATTTTTATTCATAGAAGATTTAAAAATCAGTACTAGAAGTCAGTTGCCATGCTTCATTTCTTCATTTCACATTAACATGTTACCGTACATATATTCTTACGCGTTCGCCGCTGTCTTTAGGGTTTGTTAGGCAAACGGAATTTAAATGTGGTAACAACTAACACGGATGATTACATGGCGAAATGTTTACATTTGTAATATTCTTATGGCAAAAAGAGTGTGGAATATATGAATCACAATTCATAGGAACAATCCCTCGTCCCTAATAGAAGAACACGGAAGTTGTAGCACAAACACAGTGGTTGTAGCCATAGAGTAGTTGTAGTGTCAGGCATATTGAAGCAACACAGGCTTGCCAGTCGGCTTTACATAGTAACTTTTAGATAAGACATCAAATGTACGGCTAATGTATGAAACGAAATTTGGAAATTTAAAACAATTTTATTAGACTTATAATACAAATTTTACATAATGTTTATAATAGCAATTAGATACCGGTGCGATAATTCTGAATCACTATCTTTTGATTTCTTGTTACACAGTTCCTTCGTACTACAGAGCATCATCCCTTGTACAATCTAATGCATTCAATCTCGAACATTTTTAAATGTCTGTTACGCAATCTGATTTGGAACACACTTCCAGATGTCATCATTCCATTGGCACACTTGGACATTTTACACGACCCATTGGTGTCAGTTGTCTGTCACTTTTTAAAAGGCAGTCGGTGTACATGTGTTTAAGCTTGACCTTAAATGATTTATTGCAACAGACGACAAGTGGTTGCTGAATTGACATCATCCCACCTGCATGGTGCACAATTAGAACTTTTTTTACACATAATAAATAACGTTCTTCTTGAAATCCAAGTGCTTCATTACAGTTCACATACCCCTGCACTTCACAAAATTCGACGAAACAATACGTGAAATCAGAATGAGGCAACTTGTGCAAGAATCCTAAAGCCTTATGTATTGTTGATATTTACGCGAAGAAATTTATTTTTACACCTGCCAAGCAAGCCTGTGTAGCACTGCTTATATTATACGGGAAAAGTTATTTGTGGCAACTCCTAGCGCCATTTATCAGAACTATTCAAAGTGCGACCGTTTCATTTTATGTAATCGCGTCTTTCAGCGGATCTATGGAAAATAAAGTAAATAACGCAAACAAAAGTGCACTGTTGTGCAAAGTAAACTACAATATTCGTAACTGAAGGATTCCATATAAAACTTTGGATTTGGGATTCGGTAGTATACGGCCATTATGTGCCGAGTCCCGAATCCAAAACCAGTGTGCTAGATTCGGCGAATAATGGATTCGGCCGAAAAACTCTGACACAATCCTAGATTTTATTACTCCTATCCATATCAGTTTGCAGTCAAATTCATTTTGGCGTCACTAGATCTAATATTTCTGCTTGTCACAATAAACATCCTTTCATCAGAGAATTCTGTCTTCCTGATGAGTGAATTCAGACTCACGAACAGCTGTTAATCATACGTCATGAAATTCTTTATAGTATCTGAAAGCTATACAACACTGCTGATACAAAATTTAATTTTATATGTGTTAAGCATATAAAGAATAATGCAATTGGTCTAAATCAATATGAGGTTACAGGTGGTATTGAATAAACACACACTTATGAACCTATAACCTATTTATTTAAACAATACTACACTAAATAAAAAAATAATAAAAAGATAATGACAACACAAAAACAAAATAAACATATAAAACATGTATGAATTATTTTTTGGCAGTTCCTGCCATAATTTGAACGGCAACTATAATCTATAGAATATCAGTTACTAAGGTTTTTAATTTGTACTTTAAATGTTGTAATATCCATAAATACTATCTAAAGATATACTGTTTTATATAAAAATATTGCATTTGCAGTCTTTCTTATTTTAATAAAAACTAATGACAACACAACAAATGTCGATGCTCTATTAATTTTTAAAATCACTTGCCACTAATTAAACCTGTCAAACAGAGATCTTGAGTATTTATAACTAGAACCTTTACAAAGTCCTTTTTAAGAAAATAGTGCACAGTATTCACCACACAAAACATTTTATAAAATAGTCTTAACAGTATCTTGTTTCACAAGAATCCCTGACAATCTCAACTTCTTAGTGTCCCACGTAAACTTCGACTCGTTGATGTGCTGCACAACGCATATATTCCCTGACTGCTCTTGAAACTACAGCAACTGTAAATCCTGCTGGTATTATAAAAATACCAAGGTAAGTGGTACCTGAAAGAAACAATAGTTATAAAAAGAAATATGGTAATGGAAACTGGAAACATGATTATCACTCGAAGTTACTGCCAAACACTTAACAACACTGTAATGTAGTAATAAGAAAACAATGAACAGTAACATATACAAATATGTCTAACTAGACAGACAACTAACATACACAGTGAACAGTAGATTCGTCATGAAGAAAGACCAGTTAACTGCCCACTTTTCTTTACTTATGACCAAAAGCGAAACAACATGCCTCTTTCATGATAATTTTTCCCTATTCCTTCAACAATATGTGGAGATATAAAATAGATAAATGCCCTAAGCTCAGTGACAGGAAACGAAAATGACAGGCAATGACTAACTAGTTAAATAGTAAGTCGCAAGTATCACAAGTAGTTAGAAAGGCATCACAAATTTTGTATCTACGCTTAGTCTACCCTGATGACTTGACAAGTCATAAAAAGAACAAAAAGAGATTCTATCACTGGTCCCATTCCCTGTGAAAAGACAGTTAATTTTAATGAAAATCTTGGAGGAACATCTGATGTTAAAAGCAAGCATGGGCCGCTTAAAATGCTTTACGCCAAGAAAACATTCCTAACCTTCAAATATAAGGAGAAAAACAGTCTGTCAACTTTTCAGGCGTTATTTTCAAAATCAATCATGCTCCAGAAAACTTATACACAGTGCAGAAGGTATCGTAAATTTAGCACTGGAATGAAGTGTGTGGGTAAAAATTGTAGACGGACACCAATGGATGAATACAGTGAGCAGGTTCAAATAAATGTGTGTTGCTGTTCTTAAGAGGAAATGAAGAGGCTTGTTTAGGATAGAGTACATTGGAGAGCTGGATTGAACAAGTCTCCACATTGAAGACCACAATAAAAACAACTTGTGGCTTTAGTAAATTGCAGGAGGGGGGATGAGTTTCACAGAAAATGAGACAAAACTTTTGGATGTGCATTCTGGCACCTAAAATTTTAGAATCAAGCACTGAATATAGAGACTGATTTATCACCAATTATGGATAAGTGTGGTGTGCCTTTACTTCACATTGCCACTAAGTGGCTCTGGCCTTGCAAAAGGTTGCCAACCACTGATGTAAGCTATTGTTGGACAGAACGTCTGTAAAGAAATTGTAAAAATAGTGATGTCAAAGATACGCCCGATATGATCATAGCTGCAATGGATACTGCAAAAGAACAGAATTTCGTAAAACCCGGAATAAAATTGTATGTAAAGCAGAAAGGCCTGAAGTGTAATAAAAAATGGAAAACACAATGATATGGTCAACATGTTAAAAGAATTTAATCATTATGAATGTGAAGAAGTTATTCTAGAATCGATGAATGTCAACGATCCAGATTCAGGTCACAAAATTATGCAGGATTGTGAAATTGTAAAGCTTGTCATCGATAAAGTTGATGCCCTAACTTGTTCAGAGACATTTGCATGTTTAGACACTGCTTTTTGAGGATTTTCAGTGGAAGATGAATGCAACTAGTAACAGACATCTTTTCTAAAAAAAAGATAATGACTTTGCTGCTCTTTAGACGATAGGCTCTCTTTGACATTCAAAATAATGAATTTTTAAAGCAGTTATTCTATACATAAATAATGTACATGCAGAATGTATATGTATTACTAGGTTGTACTGCATACATTCCTCCTGTCCTTATTTGCAGTAATGACAATTTTAGTTTTATTGATAAATAAAAGGACAGTTTGATTATCCAAATAAACTGGTTTTCCAAGCAACACCAGCATTCCCCATTTACTTTGAATAATCGATGTTTTACTTTGTTGTTATTTCAAAGTGTTATTTCCTATAAAACTGTGTAAAGAAAATAAGTGTGTGCACACATTTCTGATCCTGACAGTATATAGTAGAGAAATTTGAGATAAATCAATAATTAGAAATGCATTCATTAAGTTTTTCCACTCTTGGTGCAATAATACTATGGCCATTGCCTAGGTTGTGAGTAAAGTAAATTCACTTTCACGTCTATTCCTTTTTTCCTCCTTCCTCTCTCCAGCCCGAAGGAGGAGCTTTATAACAAAAGTTTGCATGTGTATTTTCGTCGTCTTTATTTTATCTCATTAGTTAATTTCAATGGTACTGTGCTGAGGTAAATACTGGTCAGGCACTCTATGTTTTGATTGACATTTCAGTGAATTAAGAAGTATGGCCCATTCAACAACAGTTGTTTCTCAAGCAGCACATGCTTACTGTGTTGCCTGTTTTATAGGTATCAGCACCACCACATACGGCATTGTTTGTCACCACACCAGCAATACTGTCCCTTGTTATTGCAGTCTGTCAATCAGAAAGTTATATCACAACATCCAGTTTAACCATGATGTACTAAGCATTATTCACATAAACATAATTATAACATTAAATGTGAAAGATGTTAAACCAGCAGATAAAAATCCTAGTACCAACAGACGACTGAATCAGATAACTGTGGATTTATAACATGGCACTTCATAACTGAGTCTCTTAGTAACAAAATAACAACATATTTACATCAATTATCCAAAGTGTGTCATCAAAGATCTGAGAGGTCCCTTTCTTCTAAATACCGTATTCAGAAAATATTGCTGAACAACTTTCAAAATATTGTCATTAGAAATTGGGTTCACCTGTTATACATTTTACACATTATTAGAAATACAAAATTGAAACACATTGCTGATAATTAGATGCAAGTTTTCGCCTCATGTCAGTATATTTGTTGTGATTTTTATTTCATTTCATCAATTATTCACTAAATTTTATTTCCACTTTTCGCCCATGTTCCTCGGTTTCAGCTCACTGCTCTTTATTTTGCATATTCCTAATATCAGAATACTAATTAAAGCACTAAGTACAGAATGTGTATTCAATTATCTTCAAATTCCCATAAAATATATTAAGTTTCTCATTGCCAACATAGCAATCATGCATTATCACAGCGGACGCAAGCACATGGTAAATTACTTATGATGTTTTGGGCGAGTGTCCTTTCTCCACAATTCAATTTGCACATGGCATGGAAGTATCATTCTAGTTTTCTCAAACATTAATAAACTATAGCACAAAAACAAAACATAAAATAGTGCACTGGGTGATCAGAAACAAGCAATACGCCTCCATATAAATGATTGTCATTAATATTTAGATTTCACTGTCATAACTCAAATCGAACTTCCACTGTTAAATTCAATTTTTTATTCCTCTCAATTTTGTCAATTACTTCCCCATTTTGCATAAAAGTAAGGAAAAAAAGTTTGGGGAGGTTTAAAAATGATTCTCTTAAGTTTCTTGAAGTTGCCAGATGCTCCCATTATGAAACAGCAGGTGGTGATGTCTTGGTAATTTGCATGCAATTTTACCCTCAATCTATTTTTGACACATCTAATAGTTTATGATGTCAATATCCTGAAATATATGTTGTATAATGATCTAATTTTATATATAGTAAGGACAGTTTACAACTAACTGCAAAGACGTGGCGACAAGCTGTGACTGTCACATACGAAAGACACACACATAGAACACTTTCAGCTATCGGCCATGGCCTCCTTCAGAAAATAGAACACTCACACAATCACACAACACAGTCATACAACCATCACCTCCGGCTGCCGCACTTCGAATCGAAGCTGGAGGTGATGGTTGTATTACTGTGTTGTGTGCCTGTCTGATTGCATGAGTGTTCTATTTTCTGAAGGAGGCCATGGCCGATAGCTGAAAGTGTTGTATGTGTGTGTCTTTCATATGTGACTGTTGCAGCTTGTCACCACATCTTCGCGGTGAGTTGTAAACTGACCTTACTATACTATTAATTCCAACCTGAACTTTCCATTATTATATGATGTAATTTTATAGGCAGATTCAGTGGTATATGGAAATACTGCATACAAACTGTGTTGTGAATAAACTTGGCAATAAAGAAGTAATGAACTAAAACATTATGCCTGATGCTAGGTTTACAGCACAAACAGGAGGAAAAAGGGGGAGGGGATCATATTAGTGTGTTTCAACTTACAGTATACTTCTTAATGTTTAGATTATAACAGCATTCTAAATCTTTAAATTAAGTCAATAACTATTTGAAATAGTGACAAAGTTTTATTGTTCTTGGAAGCCATTACACAGACAAACTGTCACTGGTTTCGGGTTCTGGGATAGTGTTGTTGTAATACAGGTAACACCCATTCTAAAAAAACTAAAATTACTTTCAACACAAATGTGAAGACACTAAATACAGAGATCATTCAGGCGATAAAAATCACTGACATACAGTTTAAGAAAGACACCGTAACATAGATACACCCTCCACATAGCTTACTGGAGTGTGTTTCACAGCAAAGCAAGTTTTCTCTAATAGGGTACTCACATAAAAAAATGTTCACCAACTTCTGTTACTGCACACATCTCACTGTTAAAATAATGCTACTGTAAGATTCCTGGAAATTGGTGTTTAGCCTGGGCTACAGATGGGTAACTATACAACCCTAGGCTACAAACTGGTAGCTGTACCAAATGCAAAATTTGTAACATACATCATGGGTTGTGGTTCCCATTACAAAAGAGAGCATTGTATCGACTGTAATTAAAAAATCATCTGGTGCCTTGGAAGCCCCAGTCAAAGAGGGTTAGTAAAATCTGAGGGCACCAACTGTGTCACATGTAGATAGAAAATTGTAATGATATGTCTATAGATTGCTGTTTCCAATCTAACTGTATGGTCAGTTATAAACTGTCACTCTTAGGAATCACACCTGTAGGGAGACAAAAGAGGCACCCAGAATAACTGTCAGGTTACCATCTTTACAAGTTCATAATGGAGAATGTAAATAAAGCAAACAGGCTAGCAGCTGGTAACGGACATGAGTTTATGCCCGATTTAAGGTTCAGGATGATGAAACTCTACCATTGCTGTAAGGCACAGACAACCGATAACATATGTCGAGAGTCGGCCGCGAGAGTGCGCTGCGGGGAAACTGCGGCAAACACCAGAGCATACAACGGGTGAGTCAATGACATAAACAGTGCGGAATTGTGCTCCGGGTCCAGTGTGTTGTTTACCAGGTACGAGCTCAACTTGCAGGAGTTTGCACAGCCGGTGCATGCCAGGGTTGTGAGAGTGGTGTTGTCCGTGATTACAACATTTGGCGACAAGTGTGGTATTTTCTTCTGTCTCTCTCTCTCTCTCTCTCTTCCCCCCCCCCCCCCCTCCATGTTTTCCGTCTGAAGTGGTTGTTCGTCTTACATAATGTCTATGGTTTCTTCCAATGAGATTCTACGTCGCTTCGTCGAACAACAAGAGGTTTTTGCAATGGCGATTCACGCTCAAAACCAGGTATTACAATCTCTTGCTACAGCCTTGTCTATAGAGTCCCAAACCCCGTCCACCCCACAGGTTGTTTAACCCCACCGCCCCCGTCTGTCTTATCTGCCACCCTTTCTGGTGTACAACGAGTCCGTGGAAGAGTGGTACGCTTATGAAAAATGGTTAAGACAACATTTTCAGGCTTTTGGCTGGTCTGATGGCACCTTATGTCGTGCATTATTCCTGTCGTGGCTGTCGCCTCATCAGCAGCCACAACAGTCTTATCGGGCATGGGCCGCGGACCTCCATGGTTTAAGCCATCATCATTTTGTTACGAATGTGCATCACGAACTGTATGCCGATCAAATGGTCCGTGACATTATTCAGCTCGCCCCTGATAGAGAGGTTTGCGAACGTGCTCTCCTGTGTGAAAATCCTTCTCTTTCTGAGGTCCTTAACATTAAGAAAGCCTTACGAGGTTTCGTGGGCAGCGGGCAAACAAATTGAGGCTTGGTGTGAGGTGGTGGAAATCCACTTCTTCCCCGTTTCCATCAGGTTCGCAAAGGGATGACGTGGTCGCGGCAGTCCGCATGCAGCCTCGTCACCAGGGCGATCGGCCCGTTGTGCAGCAGCGGAAACTCGGGCCAGGCGGCGTGCAGTCACGCAACCAGGAAATGCTTCCTTCGTGTCCCTCCTGTTTTGTCGATCATGAGAGACCTGACTGCTCCAAGCGGTGGTCCACATGTCATCAGTGCCACAAGAAAGTTCACATTGCTTCTATTTGTGCCTCCAAAATCCAAGATTCCAACGCCAAGATGGATGTCAATTGTGTCTCAGTGATTTCGGTTGCACCCAACAAGCTCTTTATTGACGTCACGGTTTTCCACAAAAAGTTGCGTATGCAAGTAAACACAGGTCACCTTATTAAACTCAAAGATGTATTTGGATCTGGGTTCTCCCTCTCTGTTACTGGTGTCACGGAAATTGGTCTGTTACAATAAACAAAATATTCCGTTCCTGGGACAGTTCCTGGCCCCTTTTACATACAAATCTGTCACTCGTAAGCACACTTTTCCTGTTGTAAACAATGTTCACACGGACAACTTGTTTGGTCTTGACGCCTTTCAGGGGTTTGGGTTCACTATTTCTGACGAAGACAACATTGTCTCTGACCAGGTGCCTTTTCCGGGGTTGCGCTGTGCTAATAATTTCCAAGCCCACATCAACTTGAAGCCCTCAGCCAGCCCCGTTTTTTCTGTGCTCGGCCGGTTCCGATTGCACTCTGTGACCACGTCAAAGAAGAGCTGGACCGCCTGGAGGAAGCTGAAGTGGTAAAACACATTCCGTCCAATGAATGGGCGACTCCCATGGTCATTGTAAAAAAAAAAAAAATCACCTTTGTGGTGATTTCAAACGTTCTGTGAACGCCCAATCTATCATCGACACTTATCCATTGCCGCGCTCAGACAAGCTTCTTGCGCATTTGGCGGGTGGACAGTTCTTCTCCAAGATAGATCTCTCTAATGCATATTTGCAAGTCCCTCTCGATGCTGACTCTCAACGTCTCTCGGTCCTGAAAACGCCCTTTGGTTTGTACCAATACTTGAGGTTGTCCTTCGGGGTGGCCAGCGATCCAGCAATTTTTCAGCGTTTCCTCGAACAACTCACACTGTCGGTGCCCAGTTGTGTCAATTATCTTGACGATATAGTAGTGTCCAGGCCCTCAGCTGATAAACAATTACGCAACTTACGTGCACTGTTCACAGTACTGCAGGCAGCAGGGTTGATGTGCAATCTGGAGAAATGCGATGAATTTTTTTTTTTTTTTTCCCCCCAGCCTTCTATCACTTCTTTGGGGTTTGAGGTTTCTAGTGAGGGCAGCAAGTCCCTCTGTCAGAATGTGTCCCCCGTGTTGGCCCTCCCTCAGACGACATCAGTCAAGGACCTGCAAGTGTTTTTAGGAAAGGTCGCTTATTATCATAAATTCTTGCCGGGGGCTGCTTCTATTGCAAAACCCCTGCATGACCTGCTGCGCAAAGAGACTTCCTTCCATTGGTCATCGGCCTGTGAAAAAGCATTTTGCACATTAAAGGAGCTGCTACAATGGGCCCCCTGCCTCCTCGTCACCTATTAACCCGGCCTCCCCCTTGTCTTAGCAATGGACGCCTCCCAACATGGGATTGGGGTAGTGCTTGCTCATAAATATCCAGATGGATCTGAACGACCGATCGGTTTTACCTCTAAGACGCTCACTCCGGCCCAAACCAGATATTCGCAAATTGAGAAGGAGGCTCTTACTATTGTCTACGCTCTGAAGAAGTTTCATGTCTTTCTGTATGGCATAAATTTTCATCTCTTAACTGATCACAAACCGCTGGTTTCTCTCTTTCACCCTTCGGCATCACTACCCGACAAGGCCGCTCACCGTCTTCAGCGTTAGGTGCTGTTCCTATCTGGATGTACCTATGTGATACACATCCGCCCTACACCCAGCCTTTGATCAGGAAGAATTGCTGTGGTTTCATGTTGACATAGCCGCTCAGCAAACAGTGCGCGGTTTTCCAATCACAGGTGCCAAGGTGGCTCTGGCTAGTGCCGCAGATCCGGTCCTCCTCAAGGTGATCCGTTTTGTCCAGCAGGGCTGGCCTGCGACTCTGCTGAAACGAGCATAGGGCCCCCTCAGAAACTAATGCATTTCGACACCATTTTTATGTTGTGGATGGTGTGCTTCTCCTTGATTCTGAGGAATCCTCTCCTCGAGTCGTCATTCCATCGGCCCTCCGCTCAGAGGTCCTTAAGATGCTACACGCCTACGTGCTCGCTCTGTGCGCAACATCAAGCCTCCCCTCGAGCGACATTCGCCCCATGGCCTCAACTTTCAAAGGACTGGGATCGCCTGCACATTGATTTTGTGGGCCCCTTCCTTAATGCCTATTGGTTACTGGTTATTGGTGCCTTCTCTAGGTTCCCGTACGTGTTCCGTTGCCTTTCAACCTCAGCCACGGCCACGGTTGCAGCCTTGTAACGCATTTTCTCATTGGAAGGACTCCCCACTACGGTGGTGTCAGACAATGGTCCTCAGTACCCGGGGCATCCGCCATGTCCTCGCCCTACCCTTCCATCTGCAGTCAAATGGGAAGGCTGAAAGATTTCTTCACACCTTTAAGATCCAGGTGAAGAAGTATGTGGCTTAGTGCCCTTCAGATGTTGCCCTCGATCAATCTCTCTCATCCTTTCGGTTTACCCCATTTGGTGACAAGAGTCCCACGGAACTCCTCAATGGCCGGCAGCCCCGGACTCTGCTCCATCTCCTGCATCCGAGCCCGGGACATTCACCCATGTCTCCATCCCATCCCTTCTGACCGGGGGATGGCTGTCTGGGCACGTGGGTTCGGATGTCGACCGAAATGGATTCCTGCCATCGTCACCAGATGCCGCAGACCCCACCTCTGTGACATACGCACAGAAGACCAGCTGCGCCTGCGTGTGGAAAATTGGGAGTCCCCCATCACTCAGCCAATGCTTCTGCAGCAGTCTGCTCCACTAACAAGCCCACAGGCTGAAGAGAGGTTCCTGCCATCATTACCTGCAAGTTGTCTGCCTCAGCCAGGGACTGAACCAGGTCCCGCCCCCTCAGGGACCTATACCTTTGCGGGTACAGTCACCACCCATGCTGGATTCACCTCCTCCTGATGAATTGCTCCCTTTGGGTCCACCATCACTATCACCAGGTTTGGGGCCCGAGGTGGAGATGGAGCCCAAGCCACAATCACCAGTCCTGCCACATGGGTTGTTGGGGGAAGGGCGCCGACACTGCCCGCGCCCCAAGTACTTCAGACCTTATGCAATGGTGCCCGCCCGCAACCTCAGTCAGAGCCCAACAGATGACGACGTCATGGACATTGCTGGCATCCGAGCCTCCCCATGGGGAAAGGAATGCTGTAAGGCACAGACACAGCCGATAACACATGTCAGGAGTCGGCCGTGAGAGTGTGCCGCGGGAAACTGCGGCAAACGCCAGAGCACGCCACGGGCGAGTCAATGACATAAACAGTGCAGAGTTGTGCTCAGGGTCCAGTGTGTTGTTTACCAGGTATGAGCTCACCTCGCGGGAGTTCACACAGCCGGTGCACGCCAGTGTTCCATGTAGTAGTTGTGAGAGTGGTGTTGTCTGTGATTACAACAACCACCACTGCAAAAGCAAATCAATTTCTAGCTATACATGTTGTTAGAGACTGAGAAGATGGAGCCTATGAATTGCAGACAGATGTTGGCTCATCTGTTTATGTATCAAATGAGATCTTGGAGTTAATCTGATGAGTCAAGATCCTTAAGCAGTTCCCAGTCAGTGAAAGTTTATTATATATTTAAGGATTACAAGAGTAAAGGGTAAGGGTAGGTCTTCAACTAGTCTTTTTGAGTGTTCACAAGGTAGCAAGTATGAACAATAGGCTGGTGCTGATGTAAAGGGGATCGGAATAAGTTAATAGGGGAACTGGAGCATAAAGTCTCTGCCCTTCAAATGCAGTTGCAGAACCCAAGGAGGAATTAGGAAGGTTGAAGAGAAGTAATGAGGAAATGGATCTGGCAGTTGGCAAAAAGGGAGTTAGAAAGATGAGGTTCTCAGATAGTTTCACATTGCGTGTGAAAAATAGGTTTGACCAACTGTCAGAGTTGAGTGCAGAGATGCCCCAGCAGCTTTACAAGTTAAGAAACTTAAAACAGTAAAAAGGTTAATAGAAAGAAGAAGGCTCTGCTATTAGGTAACTCAAATGGGAGAGGTGTGGCCAGCAGTTACAGGGAAGTCTTTGGGGAGTAAATAAAAGGTCATCAGCATAGTAAAGCTGGGTACAGGTTTGAATCAGGTGGCTGTTACCATAGGGGAATTAGAGAGGAATTTTTCAAAAAAGGATCAGCTAGTGTTAATGGGTGGAGCTGGGAATAGTCATGATAAGGATAGGGAGTATGACATATGTGGTGTTCTAGAAAGATAGCTACTGAAACTGGTGGCACAAATGTGCATTTCATGTAACTGTTTCAGCCTCACAATCAGCCTCATCTTAGTACTTCAGCCTCATGATTAGCCTAATCTTAATACATATCAAGCATATTAACAGAAGGCTCGGGGAGAGTAACATTTCTGCGGTACAAGTTGAGTGTATCAGAAGATAGAGTTTCACTTCCTTCAGGCATCCCAAGCTATCACTGACTGTGGAAGATCTGAGCTGCAAATTGAGGAAGTCGTTCCGACAGATACATGTAATACAGAATTTTCTGGGAAGTTATTTGCTGTTGACATTGTGATGATCTCACCGTTGACAATGAGAATAGTTTCAGTCACAAACACAGATCACCGGTTAAACTGTGAAGTGCTTGTCACTTGTTTAAGTGATTGTGCAAGGAAAATGATGCTAGAGGTGCATTCTATTAACAGAATAGTGAATGCCCTTCCAGACCATAAAGTACAAACTTTAAACAGGTTTTGTGCTCAAATAATGGTCAAATATAATTGTATGTCCCTACGACAGAAGAATTCAAGTGGTGCCAGCAGATTGAAGACATGCAACTGAAGAGGGTTGGGGTTGGATGAAAGAAGTACAACAGAACCCCCCCCCCCCCCCCCCCGTCCTCAATGTAGCTCCTATGGCCATTGGGGAAGATTAGTATGAATTTGCTTCTCTCATATGACAAATTATGAGAGAAGAATTACAACAGTTTATGGCAGCTGGGACTGTTGGACCAAGCAAGCATCACATTATGGCCATGGATGTAAGCCCTGTAAATAGGGTATTTTCCTGTGTTAAAAATATGGTTCGAATTGTTGTTATTCTGAATGATTAACATTCAGACAGCATTTTTGCTCATAATTCTTACAAAACATCTGTTATTTTTACGTAATTAAAGCTTAAAAATCATCAAATTTCACGATTATATCATGTGATAGAAAACGCCCCGTTATTGGCTGAAGTACTGGTGACGTCATAGAACACCTACAGCTCGGCAACTAGAAGTCGGAGCTGTATTGTTGTACGCGTTTCCTCCATTTCGCAGCTTTACGTTCAGTTTTTTCGTGATCTAAACGCATTTACAGTTTTTATGCCACAATGGAAGATGGTTATGTGAAGGCTAACAGCGGAAACCTCCCTAAAGTTGATGAAATTATGGTGTCTTCATTCTTTAAAAACAATCCAAATTTTTACATGCCAGAAATAAGAAACGTGAAAACTGCATTGTAAGTAACGCATACCTACATTTTAAAGCTAATTATTTCGAGAGATATTCTATGCCGTTGGAAAAAAGTACCCTATTTGTTGATGTCAGCAGACTTAATCTGAAGTCACCATATTATGCAATTAAGGGTGAAATTTTATCTTCTATCCAAGCGGCCTTGAGTGATTATGTTGGCAACATCAACAATAAGATAGAAAATCTTTGTCCAGATGTTCAGACCACATAGAATGACTTGATTAGTGTATCGTACAGACCATGAAGTAAATAAATAATGCTGTTCCTGCTCTATGATTTTTGTATGTACCCTTGTCCGGTCAGTAAAAGTAACTGCCCTCGTAAATCAAAGGTTTCACTACAAAATATTTGCGCTGTCATGCGATTGGCTAATGGCGACGTCTCATGATTCTCGCCATTCAGCATCTGTTGCCAACATAGTCACAGGAAGCCGCCGGGATAGTTAGTAAAATTTAACCCAGTAAAGCACGCAGTTAAGGGAGTACTTTTATTTAACTACTTCAATACTGGTGCAGAGTGAAACATCAAAACCTGTAAAATACAGGAAAAATGCCTTGTGTATAGTTATGCAATATATCTATATTCTAGAACAGGGACAGTGGGTTGCGTCGGTGGTGTTTTCATATCGCTCGTAGGTTGGCAACGCACATTTCGCGTAGCCAAAGGCATGTCACTATCACGTAAACATTGCGAACGAAACACGATGGAATAAATTTTATAGCGCCGAAATTACAGCGGTTTTTTGGTTTGTTGGTTTTGTGAGTGAATGTTTGCGATTGTGTGTAAACTTTCTGCCATGCAAATCAGTATTTTCCTTACATATTCAAGATTTGGTTTGATATAAATGTGTCACTACTTTTGATACTACAAGCTAATCCATTTACATTTACTCGTCCACATACGAAGCCCAATGCTTTAATTAAAAAAAAAAAAAAAAAAAAAAAAAAAAAAAAAAACATGTTGTTCTTTCATCAAATATATTAGGAAACGGCCTTAATTATACATAAGTCGTAGGCGTGTAACATTATGAAGTTTTACTTCGCAAATGTAAACATCAGGTCATTATCCTACACATAATACTACTTTACACCTTTGCAGAAAAAGAGAATGATACTAAACAGTTTAGTTTACCAATGGAATAATATTGTTTACTTAGATCGAAATGATCCTCACAGAAAAACACACATGAAGTAGCCGCTATTTCATTTGGATCTCTTCGTGCCAGTGTCAGCCACTTTTTTGCGTATCTTCTCATTTTTTGGTACTTTCAAGAACAATTTTTCCGGAGTCTTGACAGATGTTTTGGTACAGTGCGGAATTAAGCAATATTTGTAGGTCATTATGCAAACGTTAACGCCCAAACACGAGGCCTCGGCCCAAACAATATACAGGTATTTGTTTATCTTACGAGAGCAGCAGCAGCAGCAGCAGCAGCAGCATGTTGTATGACGTCACAGGCATCATGTGACGCCAATGTAGCGTTTTAGCGGGCGTTCAAATTATCTGAATTTCATTTCTTTTTTTTTTAAAAAAAAGTACTGAAATTCACGAGGTAAAAAAGCATGTTCGGACCATAATATGACATAATTAACAATTTAAAACGATTTCCAGAAAACAGTCAAATACCCTATTACGAGGAAGCCGACGCCGCTGAAAAAAAGGTATTTCAAACAATTGCACCTCTCCGCCCTGCCAGTTGCACCAGATGTGAAGAATGGCATAGCCCCACAATGACTTATGGTGCAGCACCCCGACAACAGCCTAGGAACTGGCCAACACGGCCACAACCAAGTCCCCGGCAACTATGACACCCCACAGAAGAACAGATGTCTGGAGGGCAGAAGACAACACGCCACTGTGTTTCCACTTCGGGCGCCCTGTACATGTCGTACGCTACTGCGAAGAGAGAAGGCGAGTATTAGGCGATTATTTTGCCGCAACACGTCAGCCATCAGAGCAGTTCTATCCCAGGCAATCATGGGCTGATGAGTTCAGTCGACCTATAGGAAGAAGCCCATCGCCACACTCCCCAACACACCAATGCCATTCACCATCACCGTACAGAGGTACCAGGCGCTCCCCTAGCCGCCACACCCAGGATAACTAAGCGAGGCTACCATCTACGGGGGTGAGGCCACCGCAGTTGAAAATCCTCCATGGATGACAGTTGCCAAGATGTCGGGAAATATCATCGACGTCATAATCGACGGCCAACCTGTCTGGGCACTCATTGATTCAGAGACTTCCTTTGTATTGTCAGATAATTACCACCACACACTAAAGAAGACAATGTTCTGTGAAACGGGAGCAACTGTGCTGAAGGTCGCAAATGGAAAGTATGTCCAGCCAACAGGAACTTGTGTCACAAGAATAACCACCAACAAAAGCACCCAGTGGTCTGAATTTATCGTTTTAACAGAATATAGTCATGTCATCCTCAGATGGGACTTCCATCAGGCATAATTGACTGCGAATGATCTGAGCTGCAAATTGAGGAAGTCATTCCGACGGGTACACGTAATACAGCATTTTCTGGGAAGTTATTTGCTGTTGACAATGTGACAATCCTGCTGTTGACAATGAGAAGAGTTCTGGTCACAAACACAGATGACCGGTTACTCTGTGAAGTGCTTGTTGATAGTAAAATGTTTCTTAGACTCACAAAAGGAATTCAGATAACAGGGGCTATCATTAGCATTACTGGTGGTCGAGGTGAGATTTGGATCATTAATTGTCATGAGCAGTCACAACCTATCCCCAAGAGAATGTGTATCAGGACAGCTGAACCAATCCAGGACAGCGAGCTCAACGTCATCAACGCTCTACTGTTACTACAGACAACACGCCAATAGAGCCTGAACTGATCAAGGAACATCGCCAGTGGGTATTAGCTATACACCAATTTTCGGGTGCATTCACACCCCAGCAGGAGAAAAGTCAGACGAAACAGCCCACAATAATGCACCATATCAATACTGGGGATCATCCACCAATAAGCCAGCATTCGTATAATGTGTTGCCAGCTGAAAGATGGATAATTAGGGAGGAAGTGGAGATGATGTTGCACGATGACATTATTCAGCCTTCGGAGAGTTCTTGGTCGTCTCCAGTTGTCCTCGTAAAGAAAGAGGATGGCACGTGGCTATTCTGTGTCGACTATCGGCGGCTGAACAAAATCACAAAATGTCTGAAAATGTCTATCCATTGCTGCGCATTGACGACACCTTAGACGGCTTGAAAGGAGCTACATACTTCTCAACTATGGACATGCAGACAGGTTACTGGCAAATCTAGGTTGACAAAGCTGACAGGAAAAAGATGATTTTTTTTACACCTGAAGGCCTCTATGAATTCAAAGTAATGCCTTTTGGATTATGTAATTCTCCGGCCACATTTAAATGCACGATGGACAACTTGCTTCGACACCTTAAGTTGATGATGTGTCTATGCTATTTACATGAAATTGTCATTTTCTCAAAAACATTTGAAGAACACCTGAGTCAACTGACAACTTTGTTGAAGTGTGTTCAGACTGCAGGACTCGACCTCAATCCAAAGAAATGCCTCTTAGTCGCCAAAGAGTTAAAAATTCTGGGGCAATTAGTCAACGGAGATGGTGTCCGTCCTAATCCAGATAAAGTAAGGGCAGTCACAGAATTTCAAACGCATCAGCACATTCATGATGTGAGAAATTATCTTGGGGTGTGTTCATACTATCGACGTTTCATAAAAGTATTTTGTAAGAAGGCACGTCCATTGCAAGAACTTCTGCAGGGAGATGCCAAATTTTACTGGGATGAGAAAAAAGAAAGAGCTTTCTGAGCACTTAAGGAGGCTCCAACTTCTGCACCAGTTCTAACCTTATACAACGAGAATGTGGAAACTGAACTTTACACTGACGCTAGCAGGTATGGGATTGGAGCAGTGCTTCTGCAAATTCAGTAAGGTGCTGAAAAGGTGATAGGTTATCCATCAAGAGTACTCTCAAAGTACGAGATAAACTACTCTACAACTGAGAAACAATGTCTCACTGTTATCTGGGCTATCAACAAGTTCTGGCCATATTTATTCGGCAAACCATTCACCATCGTGACATACCACTATTCTTTGTGTTGGCTGACAAGCTTGAAGGATCCATCAGGTCAACCAGCAAGATGGGCACTAAGACTCCAAGAGTACGACGTCACAGTGGTATTCAAGAACAGGTGCAAACACAAGGATGCCGACTACCTTTCAAGGAATCCATTACAGGAATGAATTAAATTTCAGCCCTCACTGAATTAGGAGACATTACAGCTGAACAGAGTGAAGATCCAGTACTATTAAAAACCATAGAGGCCTTGGAGAAAGGAGAACCGACCAATGGAGAGTTCCAACTTATAAACGGAACATTGTATAAGGGCAACTATGATCCGCTGGGCCCAAAAATGGCTACTGGTCGTTCCAGCTCATCTCCAACCACCTATTCCCAAGTATTTCCACGATGCTCCAATATACAATCAGCTGTGATTCGTGAAAGATCTTTGACAGAATCAGGTATTACTTAAAAGGTCTCTACCGATCTGTCAAGCCCTATGTGAGTCACTGTAAAGGCTGTCAAGCCCTATGTTTGTGAGTCACTGTAAAGGCTGTCAAGCCCTATGTTTGTGAGTCACTGTAAAGGCTGTCAAGCACTATGTGAGTCACTGTAAAGGCTGTCAAGCCCTATGTGAGTCACTGTAAAGGCTGTCAAGCACTATGTGAGTCACTGTAAAGGCTGTCAAGCCCTATGTTTGTGAGTCACTGTAAAGGCTGTCAAGCCCTATGTTTGTGAGTCACTGTAAAGGCTGTCAAGCACTATGTGAGTCACTGTAAAGGCTGTCAAGCCCTATGTGAGTCACTGTAAAGGCTGTCAAGCACTATGTGAGTCACTGTAAAGGCTGTCAAGCACTATGTGAGTCACTGTAAAGGCTGCCAAGCACTATGTGAGTCACTGTAAAGGCTGTCAAGCACTATGTGAGTCACTGTAAAGGCTGTCAAGCCCTATGTGAGTCACTGTAAAGGCTGTCAAGCCCTATGTGAGTCACTGTAAAGGCTGTCAAGCCCTATGTTTGTGAGTCACTGTAAAGGCTGTCAAGCCCTATGTTTGTGAGTCACTGTAAAGGCTGTCAAGCACTATGTGAGTCACTGTAAAGGCTGTCAAGCCCTATGTGAGTCACTGTAAAGGCTGTCAAGCACTATGTGAGTCACTGTAAAGGCTGTCAAGCCCTATGTGAGTCACTGTAAAGGCTGTCAAGCCCTATGTGAGTCACTGTAAAGGCTGTCAAGCCCTATGTTTGTGAGTCACTGTAAAGGCTGTCAAGCCCTATGTTTGTGAGTCACTGTAAAGGCTGTCAAGCACTATGTGAGTCACTGTAAAGGCTGTCAAGCCCTATGTGAGTCACTGTAAAGGCTGTCAAGCCCTATGTGAGTCACTGTAAAGGCTGTCAAGCACTATGTGAGTCACTGTAAAGGCTGTCAAGCACTATGTGAGTCACTGTAAAGGCTGTCAAGCACTATGTGAGTCACTGTAAAGGCTGTCAAGCACTATGTGAGTCACTGTAAAGGCTGTCAAGCCCTATGTGAGTCACTGTAAAGGCTGTCAAGCACTATGTGAGTCACTGTAAAGGCTGTCAAGCACTATGTGAGTCACTGTAAAGGCTGCCAAGCACTATGTGAGTCACTGTAAAGGCTGCCAAGCACTATGTGAGTCACTGTAAAGGCTGCCAAGCACTATGTGAGTCACTGTAAAGGGTGCCAGTGACAGAAGCATGTGCTGCAATTACTTCCAGGGCATCTCATACAAATTCCACCTGCAACAGCTCCATTTCACCAAATGGGAATCGACCACCGGTAACCGATGGATAATAGTCTGCACTATCTCATATGCTACGCTGTCACCAAACCCGTGCCGACTGCAGAAGCTCCAGAGATTGCAAAATTCCTCTGATCATGGAAAAGTATTGCAGTCAAAACTAGTATCAGAGGCAATGTCACGTTGCGACATTGTCCACAGAATAACAACTGATTACCATCCTCAGACAAATGGTCTTACAGAATGTTTTAACAAGATGTTAGGAGATATGCTGTCGATGTTGAGCAGAAGGATTGGAATACAATACTGCCAGTCATAACATTTGCTTATAATACAGCAAGGCAGGACACTACAGGCTTCATGCCGTTTTTCCTGCTCCAAGGCCGTGAAGCTGAGATGACAATGGATGCGCTCTTCCTGTTGCAGCCAGACGACACTCGGGATGAGTATGTGAAACAGCTCATCACCAGGGTCAAAGAATCAAGACAGCTGGCTGGATGCCCAGGAGAAGAAATGTCAGCAGTATAATTACAAGCACCGACCTGTTGTGTACAGCCCAGGAGATCTGGTATGGATTTTTACCCCTGAACGGAAAGTTGGGCTATCAGAGAAGTTATTGAAGTGATACTTTGGTCCGTTTTGTGTCGTACGCTGCCTGTCAGATGTCACAAACGAAGACTAGGATTATGAGTCGCTGTCGAAACAACAAAAATGAAGAGACATTGTTCTAGTCCTCCGCATCAAGTCTTATGACGATACTAAAGAACAGATAGGCAAAAATGGCTTCTTGTTCAAGGACTCTTAAGAATGGTAATGATACTGATGAAGCCACAACAGGAACGTCCGTCATCAGTAATCGCGCAGAACGGAAGGATTCTCCAGAACTGCCATACAGAGAACACGGCCCATGACAAGATCAAAATCCAGGACATTGCAGCTGGTTCCAAAGGGAACCTAATAGCGGGTCACAGTTTTTTCAGAAGAGGGATCAATGCCGCAAGACCACAAGTTATTCAACTGCTGGTGTGGTGCAATGTATAACGTCACCGATTGCTGTGCTGAAGGTCGCCAGTTCAATCCTGTCTGCAGCCAAAACTTTATTTCTTTCTAGATATCATTTCCGTTATGTTCTATATGTTTCTTATGTTCACTTTTAATTTCTACATGTTTCTTATGTTAACTATTCTTCTAAATTCTGGTACAGTCTGTCTGCGTATAAATAGCAGTGCACTCTGCATGAGAGTCAGTCAGTGCTGCGTGTATGTGCCAGTTCAAAATAAACCTGCTTTCAGTGTAAGTGCTGTGTCTAGTTGACAACCCTGCCTTCGAAGTCAAGCCTGCTTTCATTTTAACGTGACAATTAGAAAATAGCATTCTGCGACTGTTGTCTGAGGTAGTCCTCTATGATATTGCCAAGGGAGCGATTGAGTCAATAATTAAATCACTGAAGACTTAGGACTCTTATGGATATGATGGGGTATCTAGCAGAATACTTAAGAACTCAGTACTTTGTCATATTTGTAATTTTTCCGTTGGGAATGTTCAATATCCTGACAGAAATACGCAGTAGTGTAACCACCATTTATAGAGGGAGATGGGATAATGCAGACAACTTTACAGCTATTTTTAAGTTATCAGCTTTTGGTAAAATTACTAAAAATTGATCATTTCAATTCCCATAATTTGCTTTCAAATGTGCAATTTGGTTTCAGAACTGATAATGCTATACTCTTCTCTCTGTGAGGCACTTGGTGGATTAAATTAAAAAAAAAACTGCTAACACTAGGCATATTCTTTGATTTGACAAACGTCTTCAATTGTTTTGATCACAAGATATTGTTGGAGAAGTTGGAACATCATGGAGTAAGGTGAGTAGCTCACAATTGTTTCACTTCTTACTTTAACAACAGGCAGCAGAAGATGATTCTCTGCTGTGTTGAAAAAAGCTGTGATATGCACTATTCATGGAGCAGAATGAAACGGGTGGTGACCCCAGGGACAGGTAGTTCTAGAACATTTCTGTTTGCTGATGACACTACCTTGTTAGTGAAGGATGTAGTTGGCAGTGTTGATACAGTATCAAATAATGCCAAGTCTGTGGCTTGTAGAAAATAAATTGATACTAAATCACAGTAACACCCAGTTTTAGTTTCTAATACACAATTCAACAAAACCCGACATTTTCGTTATTCAGATTGGTCACATGATAGGCGAGCCTGAACTGTTAAAATTTCTTGGCGTTCAGATAGATAGTAAGATATATACATGTGGCATCTGTTCCGAAAGACCAGACGTCACTTCTGATCCTGCAGTTGTTATTATTTATTATTCATAGAATATATGACATCAACTGCGATTGGGCAAAGCTGAAAATGTGTACCCAGCCGGGATTCGAACCTGGGTCTCCCGTTTTCTAGGCAGTTGCGCTGACCCCTACGCCACTGGGGACACAGTGATCACCGCACCTGCAAGGACTACCTAGGTACGCCTCCCGTCAGATACAAATTCCCAGCTTCGCCCTGCCCACAGTACTCAAACTCGTAGTTATGAAACTAATTCCCGTAAGAGTAAGGGCTTCAAACTTGCCCACCCCTCCCCACTAACGATAGGATCCCGGCTGGGTACACATTTTCAGCTTTGCCCAATCGCAGTTGATGTCATATATTCTATGAATAATAAATAATAACAACTGCAGGATCAGAAGTGACGTCTGTTCTTTCGGAACAAACGCCACATATGTGTGTGTGTGTGTGTGTGTGTGTGTGTGTGTGTGTGTGTGTGTGTGTGTGTGTATATATATATATATAATATATAATATGCCGGTGATGGGCAATGGTCCTTGTTCCCCGAGATGCTAACGTGGCCCGAGGTGAAGACGGAGTCATGAATAGACCACACCAAAAGATGTTGGGGAAAACACTGATCGAGGGCTTGCAAGAGAGTCATTACAAATAATAAATGACTTCCCGAAGCAAATTCATGAGTATGAGAAATATTGACCAGCTCCGGGTAAAAAAACTACTCTTCGAGGCAAGGAAAGCTGTTCTATGTGGTCACAGCAGAAATAGGCATAAACAGCATGGCCATCTACCAGAGAACCATTGGTATATTCAACTTCTGCACCACAGACTCAATCAGGTAGTGTCAGGAACTGGCAATGGAGATTAAGTTGTGAAACTGAGGCTTTTGAGTCACAGGATAAGTCCAAACAAAGCTGCAAATAAGGAATGGACCAAGGAGGGCTATGAAAAGGGTAGTGGAAAGTAGGAAGGATGGGGAGGGAATGAACACAGACCACTACTGGGAGACCTGACCTGTGCTGCTGTCATGGGGAGGGAAATGCAGTAAAAGGAAAGAGAAGCCCGCGATTTGGGTGGTGCGGCGAGACATGAACATGGGCAACATATGAAGTTAGCAGCTGTTGTCAGCAGAATCACAGGCTGCCATAGTTGAGGCATGATTGGATGAGGGTCCTATAGAGCTGCAAGAGAGCTGGACAGGCACCACCCCAAATGGTGTGGCTGAGGCAGCTCAGTAAGTTTATGTATTGCAAACACTTTTGTTTGAGGTGACAAAGGTGATGAATCTAAATGAGCCGGGCATTGAGGAACACGCCTAGGAAGTGACGCATCTCTCCGACTCAAAGCAGTTTGTCAGCCAAGTAAAGTTCTTGGCCCAAGTAAACCACCTGACGGTGACAAAAGCTGCGTAGCCGGGGTCATCAACGCCTAAGGCCCATGACTGTGTACTTCAAATCGCTCCCTGCAGCCGCTGTTCAGCAATACCGACAGTAGTGCAACTGAAATACATAAAATAGTCATCAGCATACAAGGAGGAAGAAACTGATGAACCCACTGCTGCAGCGTGACCTTTAATTGCGACAATAAGTAGGGTATCACTAAGGACAGAGCCATGTGGGACACTATTCTTCTAAACATAGTGTGAGCTGAGTAAGGTACTGAAATGATTGAAGTGAGAGGAAGTTCTGAATGAACATCTGAAGCAAACCCCATAAGCAACAATCATACAAGGATACGGTGGTGCCAGGTGGTATCATATGCCTTCCAGAGATTTAAAAGACAGCAACAAGATGCTCATGCCTAGTGAAAGCAGTATAGATGTCAGACTCCAGTGACACTAGATTGTCAAGGGCAGAGTGGCCCTGACAGAAAACCCCCCTGTTGTGGGGACAGTAGACACTGATCTTCAAGAATCCACATGTGCTGCTGACTCACCATATGTTTGAGGAGCTTATACAGAACGTTGGTGAGGCTCATTGAGTGATAACTATCAACAACCAGTGAATCTGCACCAAGTTTCATTTAAGGGTTGATGATACTATCCCGCCACTGGGATGGGAAAACACCCTTTGCCCAGAGATGTCTGAACAGGGCACGTAATTAAGATGTGGTGAAGGAACTGGCTGTGTATATGATCTAGTCCTGGGGAGGTATTGGAGCATACAGTAAGGTTAGTTGGTACTCCCACTCACTGAATGGGGCATTGTACTTTTTCCAGAAATGATAACTGCTTCCTTTCAACCCACTCTTTGAGGGTGTGGAACTACACACTGTAGGCTACAGTGCCAGAGCTACATGCATAATGCTCTGCCACGTGCTTGGCGATAGTGGTTGAGTCAGTGCAGAGAGTACTCTGAATGTGGAGAAAGGGCATTCCTGCAGGTGGATGGTATCCGACAAAGTGCCAAACTTGGGGAAGATACAAAAACTGATGGTGACTATGTACCTCTCCCATCAGTTTTGATTACTCTGCTGGATCAGTCTCCGAATTCAGGCCCAGAACCATTTGAAAGAAATCAGGCATTCTATGTAAAGGTGGCACTATGGTGCCGCTGTATTCCCGGATGGACTCGGCACTCTCCAGCGTCCATCTACGCACTAACTTACACTGGGGTGTTTGGGAATTGTCTTGGCGGCAGAAAAAATGGCCTCAGTGACCTATTGAACTGCTATATCAACATCAGCTAGTAGTAGAGAAGTAACTACAGCAGTCAAGTGTAAGTTGCCCTATCAGCCCTACAGAGACCACTGGGGCAGGTGGTCGGCAGTTTGAAACTGCATGAGTAACAGAAAGATAGGAAAATGGTTGCTACGACAAAGGTAGTCATAGACCCTCCAACTGAGATGCAGGGGAAGGCGCAGGCTACACAGAGGTACGTCAATGGCACATGATGTGCCATGAGCCACATGCATAGGACACTGGTGCTGAGGACGCAAATGTCCTGCTGTGCCAAAGAGTCTCAACATCCCTACTGTGGGTGAGGTCTGGGTTACACCCCCAAAAAGGGTGGTGGACACTGAAGTCCCCCAAAAGGAGAAATGGGGGAGGGGGGGAGTTGGGTGACCAATGCAGGTCAATCAAAAACACAACCTCACCCTGGGACAAATAAACAGAACATTGCCCCGATTCTGACAGCCACTGCATCTAGATTGCTGTTGAGAGTCATGGGGCTGTTGAGGTCAGTGGCAAAAACACAGTTGCAGATACCAGCAGTTATTGCAGTCATTGGCTGAATGGTTTTTATAATAGCCATGAAGGGCAGGGCCCACTGGACAAAAAATTAATTAAAAATGTTTGTAAAGGTTATGGGACTTAACTACAGGGTCATCAGTCCCTAAACTTACAAACTAAGACGGCACAAATATCCATGCCCGAGGGGGGATTCGAACCCCCGCCCGTAGTGGCCGTGCAGACCGTGACTGAAGAACCTCAGTCCCCTCGTCCCCTCGGCCACCGCGGCCGGCCTGGACAAAAAAAAAAAAAAAAAAAAACCCCACAGGTTTCCTGTAGGGCTAAACAGAGCACAGGAAATAATCACTCCAATTCCACTGCAGGATAACGCTGTTGACATTCTTAGACAGAATGAATTGGCTAAATATATAGTTCATGACTCAGGTCTACCTTTTGGCACCAATTGAATGCCAGAGGCATCAATATCCATCAGTTCAAAGGTTTCGGCAAGTGCTAGGTACTTAGGGAACACTAGGAACTCCACACCATCCTTAGAAACTGAAGTCACAGAGGCTGGTGGCCAAGGTGCCACTGGAAGTACTTTTTTTTTTTTTTCTCTTTCGTTTCTTCTTCTTTTTCCTTTCCTCTCGCAGTTCTTTTGGTTGAGACAGCTGGCGAGGCATATCTGAAGTGACTTCAGGAATCAATGAAGATCGGGAAGGCCTTCGACCAACAGTTTGTAGATCCTTCAGCCATCGGCTGGGTTCTGCTTTATCAGAGGTTGAAACCTTGGAAGGGGGCATCCTGAGGGACACCTTTCTAATGAGGGTTCAGAGAAGGCTGTTGTTTCTCCGGCAGAGAAATGTGGAATGGTGTCCCTGATGGTTGGGGGAGATAGCTCCTACAGGTGGTGTTGGGGGAGCAATATTAGAATGGTGGCTCCCACCCATCAAGGGGGCAGTTTGAGATCGACGGCCCATAGGGCCCACAGTGGGAGATGATACTTTTGATCCTGTCATCCACAACAGGAGTGGGAACGATGCAATAGCAGCAAATGACATTACCATATGCACAGTGTGAAGCCACTTTTATTTCTTTCTCGCCTCAGTGTAAGTCAGTCCACACACGGTTACAATCTTGATGATCTTCCTTTCCTTTCCTTGTGGAAAATGGTACAGTCTGACGAGAAAGGGGGATGGTGGTGTCCACAATTCATAGAGACGGGAGGATGGGGTACATGGATTGTGATGACAACCTCCATTCCCTAAATTTATTAAACGACGTGAAGGTTGCAATGTATGAAAAATCAGGATACTTTCACGAAAGTTGTGCAAAATTTTAAAGATAAATGTTTAATGTGTTTGCATGAAGAAAGATAACATCTTTCTTATATTATCTCTTAAAATTAATTACATTTCTTAAATTGGATAACTTATGAGTTGTATTGGTGTAAATATATTTTATATTTGATAACATCATGTTTTCTGCTATGTGATACACTAATCTTCACACCCTTAAAGAGGGCAAAACACAAACAGGGAGCTTTGCTTGAAAAATTATTAATGGGAAAAAGAATTCCGACCATAGGCAAAAAATTCTGAATGGGAAGGGTTTCAAAATAAATGTATATGAAATGTATGTGTTCCATTAGCATTGAATGTGTGGATTGTTTTCGGTGTGGGTATCATGTGTGATGAAATGTGAAATAAAAGAGCCAGGTCTGTGATTCAAGATCAAACAGTGACAAATTGTTGTGGTAGTTTATCAACAGGCAATGGTTTAGTCGAGACACTGAGCACTCTGGAGGAAAGTGTAAACTATCAAGTAGTTTTACTCAGACTGTAGTTCACTTGCTAATTTGTGTATTACTTTAGTAATGTGAGGTGGTCTGATAAGTAATGGAAAAAAAAGCAAAGAAAACTGTGTCATAAACAACTGTCATTACTTCTTGACCATCTACTTTGATGGATATACATGTAAACCAACAATTCGAGCTTTTTGGCCTACTGGAAAAACAGGTTTGGTCAAACTGCAAAACATTCATTGACTGCAGCTATCATTTTCATTTCATGAGAATTTCTTCTTAGGTAGCCAAAGTTTCAAGTTAGAGAAAAGTATTGAGTCAGATGGGGCTATGTCTGGTGAATAGGATGAATGACATACCAATTCGTGCCTTTTCAGATTTTATTTTATTGCCAACATGTGGGATGAATATCATCCTGGAGAAAGAGCACTTTTTTGCATGCCCATGTTGGCCGTTTATTCACCCAATGCAACTTTTGAATGATCCAACAATGAAGCACAATAGGTTCCAGTTACATTCTATCTTTTTCCATTCTTTGATGCACTTCCACCAACCTTATTACATTGTTGTGACTACTGTTTTCACTCTGGTGCATAATGATGGAACCAAGTTTCATCAACAGTCACAAATCAGCACAAAAGTCTTATGGATTTTCCTTAAACATTGCCTGGGACTTGTATTGAAATGTTATATCAGATGCGCTGACAGTCTTGAAAGCAATCACAACACCCAACTTCCAGACACATTATTCTATCTTTATATGTTCACCTTCACCAAAGATGATTTGGAAAAATGGCTGTAATATTAATTTTATAATGTCTGAAAATATATCATCATTAGGAAGTTCACACGAGAATGGAACTACATACTAGTTCACCAGTACAGACTCTGTTTACATGATACAATTTGCCACATCAAAATTTTTGTGCTGAGCAGGGGTTTGAAGATGGTAATATTGGATTATCGAAACTAATAATTAAAATATTTCATAACATTTACAGCTGAAGATGCTTTATTTACAAAATTAAGATTCTTCTATAGCCCACTCTCCATAAAGGATATTAGGCACTCGCCTGGTTGACATTCTTATAGTCCCAGAAGTCTCTCAAATTTTTAATTGGTAGTCTTGCATTACTCTATCACTGATTTCTTTGTGGTGACCTCAATGTGATGGCTAGAGCATGCTTCATAATTAGTATTTGTTCAACCATGTTTAAATACATCACTCCAAAAGTAGATGTCTTAAATGATGCCATTGAGACAGTATGAACATAATCCAAATCTATCAATAAAACTCTTCTGGGTATGAAAGTGCGTCGTCATATTATAAATTCCACCGACGTTTCGGCCACTGTTGCAGGTGGCCTTCATCAGGGTCTGTGTCTGACTGCTGAATATACGATATCTTGGGATTTATATAGCTGCGGATGAGGGAAAGGAAGGGGGACGTTGGTTTGCCTTTATTGGTGGTTATATTATTTCACGCCATTGGTGGAAATCGGCAATGATGATTGGTGTTTTAGAGGCTAGTTTTCCATGTCATTGGGGGTTACATTCTTCCCCCCTTATTGGTCAAAATGGACGTCTCCGATTGGCTTTTGTATTAGAAGTTGCTATTGGCGGAATGGACCTGAGAGAACGGACGGCGGTTGTGGCGTGCCGCAGTTGACTTGTCGCCTGGCGCAGAAGGCGGCGGGCCGGCGCTCTGCGTGTGCGCGGCCGCTGTGGTCTCCGGGGCGCCTGCGCGAGTCCTTCCGCGCGTGGTGTCGTCACGTAGCGTTGCAACTGCTGGCAGCCAAGACGCCGGCAGCCTGTAGCCATCCTCCCTGTTCATATTGGCGGGACGCTTCGCTATTTCTATAGCCTCTCTAATCTTCCTCCTCGTTGAGAAGGGTTGTTTCGCCAGCACGCGGGCCTCGCTGAAAGATAACTGTTTCCCGCACTGATTGTGATGCTCAGAAACCGCTGACTTTGTGTGCTGTCCAAGCCGTATGTATCTTTCACGTTCTGAAAGCCTCGTGGAGATTGCTCGCCCGGTCTCTCCTATATAAACCAGCCCACACTCGCAGCTTATTTCATACACGCCTTCTTTCCACTTGAAGTAAGTGGTCGTCAGGCAGTAGCGAACTAGGTCACAGGTGTCAGGTGCTAAGCGTTCTTCTAATATGTTCATTGTGTCTGACACTGGTACGTTAGTGAATAACGATGTCACATCAAAACTAAACATCAGATCCGTAGCTGATACACTCTTCTCTTTTAAAAGTGCCACGAAATGGGTCGAATCCTTCACATATGTCTCTGTGGGGCTCACTAGATGTCGGAGCTTTGGTACCAGCTCTTTGGCCAGCTTGTACGTGGGTGAATTAATGCTGGCCACTATGGGACGCAAAGGAAAATCCTTTTTATGGACCTTCGGCACCCCATACCAGGAGGAATGAAAGGAATAGAGGGGAGGAAGAGGAAGCACAAAGCATCGCCCTATTACCTTACGTGCAGGGCGTCACTGAGCGTGTGGGTAAGGTTCTACGTCGGGCAGGCATCAAGCCAGTCTTCCGCAGCACCAATAAGACCAAGGATGTACTAGGATCAACTAAGGACGCAGTTGACAAACTGAGCAATGCCGGCGTGTATGAAATAAGCTGCGAGTGTGGGCTGGCTTATATAGGAGAGACCGGGCGAGCAATCTCCACGAGGCTTTCAGAACATGAAAGATACATACGGCTTGGACAGCATACAAAGTCAGCGGTTTCTGAGCATCACAATCAGTGTGGGAAACAGTTATCTTTCAGCGAGGCCCGCGTGCTGGCGAAACAACCCTTCTCAATGAGGAGGAAGATTAGAGAGGCTATAGAAATAGCGAAGAGTCCCGCCAATATGAACAGGGAGGATGGCTACAGGCTGCCGGCGTCTTGGCTGCCAGCAGTTGCAACGCTACGTGACGACACCGCGCGCGGAAGGACTCGCGCAGGCGCCCCGGAGACCACAGCGGCCGCGCACACGCAGAGCGCCGGCCCGCCGCCTTCTGCGCCAGGCGACAAGTCAACTGCGGCACGCCACAACCGCCGTCCGTTCTCTCAGGTTCATTCCGCCAATAGCAACTTCTAATACAAAAGCCAATCGGAGACGTCCATTTTGACCAATAAGGGGGAAGAATGTAACCCCCAATGACATGGAAAACTAGCCTCTAAAACACCAATCATCATTGCCGATTTCCACCAATGGTGTGAAATAATATAACCACCAATAAAGGCAAACCAACGTCCCCCTTCCTTTCCCTCATCCGCAGCTATATAAATCCCAAGATATCGTATATTCAGCAGTCAGACACAGACCCTGATGAAGGCCACCTGCAACAGTGGCCGAAACGTCGGTGGAATTTATAATATGACGACGCGCTTTCATACCCAGAAGAGTTTTATTGATAGTGACAACGGCCGCGGAAGCCTACGTTTGCATATAATCCAAATCTGTGTTGATTGTGCAGAAGTCCAAACCCTTGAAGCGAAAATGTTTAATAACTGCTCAGACCTAAGATTTCTCAATTTTCAATAGTAGTTGATGCACTGATCAATGTACTGTGTGCTGTACAGTGTTAAAAATCATTATACAATCCTTTGAATAATCTAATGTACCAATCATAAAGGCAGAACAAAAATGATAAATCCTGACATGGAAATTTAACAAACTTATCTAATCACCCTCAGATATGCTGCAAGAACTTCTGACATTATTTGAAACACCCCACATTCAATAATACAATCACATAATGCATAATCCAACAGTATCATGTGATTGGGCATCAATCAGAAAAGGACTGAGTATATGTTATCACAAAACAGATATAGGTGTAGAAAAATGATTCTTAGGTATCATTATTTGAGCAATAGCAACTATATTCAGCCGGCCGCGGTGGCTGAGGAGACTGAGGCGCTTCAGTCACGGTCTGCACGGCCACTACGGTCGGGGGTTCGAATCCCCCCCTCGGGCATGGATATTTGTGCCGTCCTTAGTCTTAGCTAGTTCATAAGTAGTTTGTAAGCTTAGGGACTGATAACCCCGTAGTTAAGTCCCATAAGTTCTACAAAAAAAACTATATTCATCATAACAATTAATAATGACAAGTTACTTGGTGTTCAATGGCTCCACATTAAAAAACAATAAAATAAAGCACACTTTACTTATACACAAATCTGTTTTTCCATCTATTCTAATAATGCTGAGAAATGAACATAAGACTTACCAGCTACCATTGCAAAACCCCAATAAATCATTATCTGTCCCAAATAGGCTCTGGTCTGAATCTTAGGATTCCAGAAGGGTTGGAATTTCATTTTCCAAACTGAGGTGATCGGGTCCCTTACAGAGAATGTTTCCTCCCAGTTACTTAACTCCAAAAACAAATGTCCCACTATGTATGCAGAAAGTGCAATACAGATTTCTGTCAGTGATGCCTTTAATCTGTGAAACAAGAGGAAATTATTTTTTTTCCTTCAGTAAGTAAAGGGGCAGATACAAAGAATAATATACTTAAAAGACCAACCTATAATCCAAGATGACTTTAGTAGTGAATGTCAACATGAAAGGAAATGTCATCAATCCAACAGTACTCATGTATCCAACACCTTCTGAAATTGCCAGGAAAGAGTAAAGATATATGTCTTCATGGAAAAGAAAGTGCAGACAATATAATGACTGCACTACGGTTGATATCATAAGAGATTTCAATAGGTCTCCCTCCTCTCCCTGAAAATATGCCTCCGTGACAATCAGAATGTTCAGTGTGATCTGAAACAGAAACAACAACATTTAAATAACAATTGTCACATTAATTATTTATTCACAGACAATACATCACTGAATAGTCAGTCCACCAGTCACAACAGTGAACAAATTTGTAGGTATATAATTTATGTACTAATTTAGCTCAATTAAGGTATTTTACAGTCAAATAACTTTTGTGTCATTCAGTGACTGAGATCCCATGACAAACTTAGTACTTCATGGCACCACAATGCAAATACAGCCATGACAGAAAGAGAAACATTGGCACAGACACGTCTGAGAGAAGGCCACTACGCTGCATCTGTAGGAAGTTTGCTTATATCAGAATGCAGCACCACTTAGTCCACACAAATTGCACCTACCTGAATAGCAGCAGCTTCATACTACGAATTTAACACCAAGTTATGGATATTAGTCAGTACTAAGAACCAATGTTTGAAGTGATACATATCTGATATGTGTGTTGAGAACATTTCTATATAACTCAGATTTCAGAACAATACAGTAATAGTTCGGACAGCAGAAATACTACAAGGGTTGCTCAGAAAGCATTGTGCTACATTGTTTCAACAACAATTATTTATTACACATAATGAGAACTGCACACACAGAAGAATGTGTTTAATCTACATTTTTCCATATAATCTTCCTCTAGTTCTATGGCCCCCCTTCAGCGCAAAACAAAGGATTGCATGCCCTATTGGTTGTAATCCTTGCTTCACTCATGGAGGCATTTCGTCATTGTGTGAATAATTTCCTCATCGTCCTCAAAACATCTTCCACAAATGACATCTTTTAATAGCCTAAATCATGAATGAGAATATCAGATAGCTCCCTGACACATTTCAGGTGTGATAGCTGTGGATGGTCACCCCAACCACTGCAAGTCTTGATACTCCAACCACTGCAAGTCTTGATGCTGCACCGAACTGCCTTCTGGTGATCTCACTTTCTGCAGTGACTAACCACACTCCAGTTGATATCAGATACTGCACATACTTTGCACAAACTCCTGTGAATATTCACCACCATTTATTTCTATGCAGTGAGTCATTCAATGATGGCAAGTTAATAACAATGAACATTACTTACAGATGAAATCCCTTGGGGTAAAGAAACCATCTGACATATTTGGAACCAGTGTTGTACCACACAACAGAGTTGTACGTGACATTAAATTAATAAAATTAGTGTAGAGAACATTTACTGCCAATTTTGAACTTTGTATCCATAATACACCAGGTGATCAAATAGAGGCTTTTAGTCGACTATCTTTCATTTAAAATAACACATAATCGAATAAACTGAGGCTCTCTTGGCAGTCGAAAATATGGAGTTAAAAAAAAAAAAGACATTAAAAAAATTCCAAAGCTTATAAAGGACAGTGGAGCTATGGGTAACTTACAAATAACGTAACAACTCAAGGATGAACTGATCATACAATATAACAACACTAGAGAAAGTCGTGTAAGAAAGATGAAAGTAACACTTATACTTTTAAATATAGTCCTTACACAACTGTAATATAATATTAAATAAGAGACAAGGAACTTGGGGCATGAAGGTGTGTCTCTCTCTCTCTCTCTCTCTCTCTCTCTCTCTCTCTCTCTCTCTCTCTCTCTCTCTCTCTCTCTCTCTCTGTGTGTGTGTGTGTGTGTGTGTGTGTGTGTGTGTGAAAAATAACTCTGAATAAAATACCTTGCAGATTTGGCTCACGAACAAAGAAATGTCATCATCACAATTTGTTGAAGATGATGAAACTGTAATTGCGAGAAAGTTACTACGATTAATAGTAAAAACAAACTGGTTATATTACACGATACAAATGGTGGTGATTACAGAGCTGTACATGAACCTAGGTTCGAAATTCCTGTAAGCTGTGAAGCTTTCAGGAATCTACAGGATTTGCATACTACTATCAGCAATGTAGGAGACCCAGAAAATGTTGACTACTAACCTCATTACAGAAATGTGGCCGGTTTCTGAAAGAGTAGTTATCTATCCCATCATAGTTATCAGCGAGTTACCTGAACATTAAGTACAAAATGGGTTTCCAAGACAACAGTTACCCTCACAGTCATAGTTACCTGTCCGTTAAAGATAAATGTGCGTTCCCCTGGGGTTACCTACATGTTAACGTTAGTTTTAATTATATCCGCTAAGTAGCACTAGTGGCTTCCATACTGAAGCCCATGAATTATTCAACAGTTGTTATTTGTTTTTATGAATGGTTTCCGTGTAATATTCGCACAATTTTAGAAGTTTTGAAGATGAAGAACGGAAATTCATTCGTCATCAACATCATCTTCTTCTTTCTTCTTATGGACAGGTGTTAAGACGAGGAAAACTTAGCTGTACTCGGTGATGTTGAAAGACTACGACATGTTTTTCGTGTTAGAACACAACAATTTGATGTATATGAGATCGAGTTTCATATGCGTTTCAGACTAATAAAAGTCTGACCAGTGGCGTCATTGTCAGGGTTGTACTAAATGGAGAAAAACGCGGAAAACAACATTCTGGGTTAAATTTTACATTGTGGTCGGCAGTCGCGAGAGATAATGTTGGCAACGGATGACATTTATAGTGGTATGCATTAGCTGCATCTCCATTGCGATTAGTCAAGCAACACCTCGACACTGAGCAACAGTGGCCAACATTCTCTCTTGCAATTGCACATTCCGAATCACAAAACCATTACAAAGCTTTCAATTAAACATAAACATACTTCCCTTTGCAACAGTGTTCTGCCATGCAACTGCCATTACGATTGATCAATGTTTCAAGTGATTGGTGTTTTTCATTAAAACATGGGGCTCAGGTAGGTGGATGGGTGGACATGAATTGATCAGATGGTAGTGTAAAAAGTGTTATCACATTCACAGAACAATGGAAAGAGGTAAACTTGAATTCATAAAAATAGATGTTGACAACAGAAATAATACATACCAGTATGATTTGTATTACTAACCCTGTCTTCATTGTTGTCTATCTTGGCTTTTCTTTCTTAATCAGAATATAGCTCTTTCAGCCGTCTTCCCGTTTTATGTCTTGTTTGATTTGAGGAATTTTACAGTTTTGTGACACCCCAAGGCGTGTTTCTTTTCCAACTATAACTGATTTCCTTTCGAAAAACTAGGTCGTTCAAAAGTCCCCCCCCCCCAAATAGAGTAAAATCTACAGCTATACAAATTATTATGCATCTTCGATTTTCCCTTAATAATCGATTAAATTTGAGTAATTGCGAGTTTCATTAGTAGTGACACTGTGATCTGTTGAGACGAACTATTAGAATCGAAGAAGGATTAGGTACCTCATAGTTAATTAACGGTCGTTGAAATCAGCTACGGGAAACCTGAGGAAGTTATCTGGCATGACGGTAGCTAACGGCACGGTAACTGTAGTCTTACAGAAACCGGACATTGGTCATGCAAACTTGCGAGTCAGAGAAGCAAAGGGTACTCGTCCACATTTCTCATCACAATCAACCTTGCATTATCCTGTTGAAATATAAGATCTGGAGAAGTTTAACAGAGGGATACGACATCTTACTCAAAAGCATATCGATTTACTGATTACTATCAGAATGCACTTGATATGTGGAGAGGATATCTCAGGTTGCTTCAAATGTTGTCCCCACCATCCACACTTTGTTTCTACCCATTATACTGTACAACAATGCTGGCTCACACACTTCAATCACCATCACAATGTCTCTCATGCCCAGGGTTATTACTACAGGATACATTAATTAACTAAGACTCCTCTAAATACATTCTAGTGACAGTGTCCATGTGGACAACACTTGTTACCAATACAGCTTCTTGTGACAATGTGTAAACCATCAACACATCTGCACCAGGCGCAACGTTCAAGCAGCAACAAACTAACACTGTGCTGTGTCACTTTGGTCATGCAATTAAAATGGCAATCATCTCAAGTTGTAGTTACTTTGTGTGACCAATCTATTAATTGCACACGTTTCACTTTCATAACAGCAGCTATCCACAAACTATAATGACACAATGACAAATCCATTTCCAAGAAACTGGTAGTTTTGACTAGTTCAAATTTACTCAACAGTGCATTTTCAACTTTTCACGGCGTAATGTAAGTCCAATAGATTTCGGGAATGCGGCCGCGTAAAATTCACTTCTTCTGCTGATATTTCGGCCGCGTACCTTCCGGCCATCTTCAGAGTGAGTCGAAGACTGTAGGCGAGGTGCCGGGCGCGGCCTTATAAGTCTGATCGCCGTAGCAATGCGCGTGCGCGTCACAGATGCTGGTATACTGCATATCGAAGTACTCACACGCGTGCGCCCCCCGTGGCGGGAGCGCTCCGGTGTTCACTTATCGATATATGCTCGGCGGCGGCAACACCTTCACGTCTTCTCTGTGATTTCAATACTCCAAGTGCAGGGTTCCAAGCTTTGTCTAAATTAAAACCTTTATCTCTGTTTAATAAGTTGTTGGCCAGTCTAATTTCAACAGCTTCCTTTAATATAGCATCCCAAAACGAAGATATGGGTGTCAAAATCTTCACATCGCTATAGTTCATTGAATGACCAGTTTCTATGCAATGTTCAGTCACAGCTGACTTGTCTGGCTGCAATAGGCGGGTATATCTTCTGTGTTCAACGCATCTCTCGTGGACAGTGCGTATTGTCTGGCCTACATATGAATTATCACAATTTCCGCAAGGGATCTGGTACACACCTGACTTGCGAAGCAACAAATCATCCTTCACTGACCCTAGTAAGGCTGCAATCTTCACTGGTGGCCGTAAGATAACCTTAACACAATGTTTGTCGAGAATGCGGCTTATCTTTGTCGAAAGAGTGCCCACGTAAGATAAGAAGGCTCTTGATCTATAACTATTATTTTCGTCTTCTTCTTCCACGTCTCGTGCTTGCATTCTTGGACTCACATCGAATGCTCTGCAAATCTGTTGCTGCGAATATCCATTTGCTTTGAAAATGCTCTTCAGGTGTGTGAGCTCTTCCTGCAAGTTGTCATCGTCTGATATACAATGTGCTCTGTGCACCAATGTCTTAAGGACCCCTGCGGTTTGTGAGGGATGATGGCAGCTACTGGCATGTAAATACAGATTCGTATGGGTTGGTTTCCGATATACTGCATGTCCTAATGTACCATCAGCTTTTCGACGAACAAGTACATCCACAAAAGAGAGACAGCCATCTTTGTCCATTTCCATAGCAAATTTGATGTTAGCGTGGATGGAGTTCAGATGGTCAAGAAATCGATGTAACTCATCCTTCCCGTGAGGCCAAACTATAAACGTGTCATCCACGTATCTCCAGAAGACCGTTGGTTTAAAACTTGCTGAGTCCAGAGCCTTGTTCTCGAAGTCTTCCATGAAGAAATTCGCTACCAGAGGGGATAGGGGGCTTCCCATAGCAACTCCGTCAATCTGTTCTTAAAAATTATTGGCATTCGAGTTTCTTGACACTTTGCGTTTATTAAAACGCGAAATATACGTTTCGTTGTTGACTTAAAGACGCGACGATTTGTGGCAATGTAGTTCTTCTTTTCACCAGCTTCTTTGGCAGAGCGCATGGCATGTACTCAGACAAACAGAACAGTTTGTTAACGAGAGAATAACACTGATTTGTGACGGTGTAGTTCGTCTTTCCGCTAGCTTCTTTGCCAGAGCAGCTGGCGAGTGCTCTTAACAATCAGAACCAGTTGCTTTGTTGAAGTGAGAATAAATAGTTGCGTTGGTTTTGTGATACATATTTCTGGTTAATAAAGAACTTTATCTGTCACAGTTGGGTATCATAATACCCACAACCTCAAAAAAAGTGATAATAGTGAGAGTGCCGATCCCATACAAAAGTCACAAAAATACTTATGCATATGTTTGTACTCGAGAATGCGAATAAATTCTCGAATATTGTCGTGTGAAACATCGAAAAATACAAAAAGAATGGAACTGTAGGAGTTTTACTATGTAAATAATTAATTCCGGTAAAAGGCAGTAATTTTGAAGATGTGTTACATAGCCTGGCAGCGGCGTCCAAACGATATCTATCGAAGCGGTTCAGATAATTTTGAAGATGTGTTATAGCTCAGCAGTGGCGTCCTCGTTTATATTGAATGAAATTACGTAAAACATTTCTACTTCCCATAAAATTACCAGTTTTTCATAGCGCTTAAAATATTAACAATTTGGATAACCTTTATTGTATAATCAACTCCCTGGCGAGTATTTAGATGTCTATTATGTACATATATCACACATAAACTACGAAAATGCAAGGCTGATCCAGTAAGCATATTTTACCATTTAAAACATTATTTCCTGCATTTTACACCATTTCACTGAAGTCCCCTGAAAAGAGTAAAAACGAGGTTCTACTGTACTTATAACAGTGCAGGAAAATGTGCTTAAACAGGAAGTAACACATGCCCTACAGAATACAGGCAAAGTATACCTGTGAGAATCCATCACGTTAAGCTCCCTTGGGGATATCAATAGAGTGTACGTTTGTCATTTCAAGGGTCCTGGGTCCGAGATCTGTTGGTTTTTTTTTTTTTTTTTGTATTAAAATTGGAAATTTTTTTACTCCTACACACACACACACACACACACACAGAGCATTATATGCGCAACATGATCCTGACACGTAATAGTTCTGCCAATCTAGCAGGCAAATAATAATAATAATAATAATAATAATAATAATAATAATAATAATAATAACAACAACAACAGTAACTTTAATAGTATCATTATTATTATTATTATTATTATTGTGGTGGCTGCCACTCCGCAGTGCAACTCATTGACGGATTCTCGGTGCAGTGATTAAAAGACGCCCACCAAAGCGATGAAAATTGCGCCCTTACTTTTAGTTGCACGCCTGTGTATCCTGCACGCAAGTCCAGCAAGGAATTTCGGCAACCTAGCTCCCCTTCCAAACCCATGTCCAAATGGTAGAAGGGGGGTTCTGCAGTGCCGGCGATTCGTGGCGACGACCAGTCGGCCCCGAGCAGTGGAGAGCAGAGCAGCAGGTGAGTCCGGCTTGGCGCGGCTTGCAAGCTCCCAAAGGCCATGAGCAAACCACCTCATGTAGACACGAGCAGGAATCACAGGCGTACCCCCCCCCCCTTTTCTGTTATTCAATATAAAAAAATGTCAATTATTGAGCCATGTAATTTTACTGTAGTAGTTTAGTTAGATTAATAAATTCGTTAATTTCACCTGACTGTCCTTTTTTGTATAACCCCACTGTCAGATAGTTGGTGTAGATAAAGGCTTTGCCACACTCGTGACCCCGCAAACGAACACGCAGTTTTTCGTCCACCTTTTCTTTATGCGAAAACTTCATTTCCACCGGCCCTCCCGCGCTCACTCTAAACCGTGCAGTCTAACCGACCGGAAATTCCAGCCCTTTGTTCACTCTGTCGCGCCCGCCCTAGCAGGTACCGGTCCGTAACGGGACTGTCCAGCCGCCCGCGGCCCAAGCGCTCTGCGTAGGTCACAGCCAGCACTCCCTGCCACGGCCTACATAATGTCTTTGGACGAGAAAGAAACGGACAGAGTCCAACGAAAAATTCCCGCGCTAACACTGCCGCCGTTTAACTGCAACAACCCCAAACAATGGTTCGACGTGGCAGAAATTTTGTTTGCCCGTTCACATATATACTCGGAGCACGACAAGTTCACCGAACTCATTGCTCGTTTAGAGCCAGCAGGCCTCAACGCGGTGTCAAAGTTCAGAAAGTTCGGTGTCTCAGCAAGCGCGCGCACTCAGGCGCTATTCACATGCCAGGAAGTTCACGACGTGCTGCCCTCCAAAACGCTCGAACGCATTCGCGAACTTGCGATGCCCGACGTATTGCCCCCACGCTTACTTATGGAGATGTGGAAAACGCGCCTGCCGCAGTATATCAGATCCGCAATTTCGATTTCCAAGACAACGAACGTCGATGACGCGGCCGAGCTGGCCGACGCCATTTTTACGGATCGCCCGCAGGCACCCGTGGCCGACGCCGGCCCTCCCCCCTTCCCCCTCTGGCCACCGAGCAGCCCGGGCCAGCGCCGGCCACGGCCCCTGTGGCAGCACCAGCGCCCCCGCAGCTTGGAGCAGCGCGTAGAACAGCTGGCCAGGGAGGGGGCGCGCCTCTCGGCCTCCCGCCCCACCCCGCGCCCCGCTCGCTCACCAGCCACCGGCCGCTCCCGGGACACTGTTTGCTGGTACCACAGAACATTCGGGCGCTGAGCTCAGAAATGCTCGCCCGGCAGCGGCGCTGTTTCACAGCGCCTTTTCATCCGCGACACCGGCCACCCCCGGTTTCCTCCATTCCTCGTGGATACCGGATCGGACCTCTCTATCCTTCCCCGCAAGCTCTTCCCGGTCCCTGGTCTGACAGCACCTTTCCACCTAACGGCCGCTAACGGCTCATCTATCGACACTTACCCCCCACACACCCACACCTTTGACCTCGGCCTCGGTCGACATCACACGTGGACGTTTTATCGTGGCCGACGTCACAGATCCGATCCTCGGCGCCGATTTCCTTTCCGCTTATTCTCTCATTCCCGACTTGTCCAGGCGGTGCCTCACAGACCCGGCGACAAATCGTTTCGCCCCTTGTTCCACTGCTCCCGCCGTCTTTATAGACGTCAAACAGGTCACATACACTGGCCGCTTCTCGGAGCTGCTCTCAGATTTCCCACTCCTTACCCGCACACCCACGGCCGCCCGAGAAGTATTTCACGATACGGTGCATTACATCGCCACCACTCCCGGCCCCCCTTCCACTGCCGCCCCCGCTACCTCCCTCCGGCAAAGCGTGCTTTTGCACAGGCTGACATCGAGTCTTCGATAGCCGCCGGTATTCTCCGCCCTTCTAAGAGCCCTTGGTCCTCTGCACTCCATCTTGCGCCGAAGAAGAACGGCACGTGGAGGACGTGTGGCGATTACCGGGCGCTCAACGCTCACACTATTCCGGACCGTTACCCCGTCCCTCTCCTCCGCTCGTACAGCGATGCCCTCTCTGGTTGTACGATATTTACAAAGCTCGATTGCGCCAAGGCCTTTATGCAGATTCCGGTGGCCCCTGAGGACGTTCCGAAGACAGCCGTCATCACGCCCTTTGGGCTTTTTGAAAGTCGCTTCATGACCTTCGGGTTACGGAACGCCGCTCAAACGTGGCAAAGGTTTCTGGACAACGTCCTACGCGGTGCCACCAACTGTTTCGCCTACCTTGATGACATCTTGATTTTCTCAAAATCGCCAGAGGAGCATCGCCAACACTTGCGCGAGGTATTCACACGCCTCGAGAGAGCCGGTGTAATCCTCAGCCTGGACAAGTGCCTATTCGGTGTCCTTGAGCTGGAATTCCTAGGACACTGGGTGGCAGCATCATGTTCTCGCTCCCTCCCCAACAAGGTTCAGGCCATCCTCAACTTTCCTCATCCCTCCACCTTCAAGGAGCTGCGGCGTTTTCTCGGAATGCTAAATTTCTACAGACGTTTCATCAAATCTGCCGCCGAAATTCAGATTCCCCTAACGGCCGCACTTCGGGGCCACAAAACATTTGGTAGAAGGCCAGTTCAGTGGACGCCTCAAATGATGGAAAGCTTATCCAACGCAAAGGTTGCACTCGCGGAAGCAGCGCTGCTCACTCATCCGTAACACGACGCACCCCTGGCACTGGTAACAGACGCCAGCCAATTAGCTATCGGCGCTGTATTACAACAACGCGTTGGCAACGCCTGGCAGCCGCTCGCTTTCTTTTCCCAAACATTAACTGAGCCGCAACAGCTGTGGGCCGCGTACGACCGCGAACTTTACGCGATATTTGAGGCCATGCGTTACTTTCACCCCTCTGTAGAGGGCCGTGTTTTTACAATCCTCACGGATCACCGCCCCCTCATCTCAGGTTTTTGAAGAAAACCCATAGACAATATTTCACCACGTCAGTTCAGACACCAGGAGTTTATTGCCCAATTCTCCACGGATATACAACACGTCTCCGGCGTATACATCGTTGTGGCCGATTGCCTCAGTCGGGCGTGTTCCCTCACCACACCTTTCAGTTACGACGGCCACGCCGCCGCACAGTCCGCCGATCCTGCCTTACATACTCTTATAGCTGACCCGAAATCCGGTCCGCGCATTTCCTTGCACCCCGTGCCCGGATCTGACAGTCGCATATGGTGTGACACGCTGTCTGACCCGCCCGACGCACAGCAGCGGCGCCCGGACCGCGTCCGCCCGCCTTCCGACGCGCGGCCGACTCGTTGCACGGCCTCGCCCACCCCGGCACGCGCGCCTCTGCCCTCATGGTACAGGAGAAATTTTTCTGGCTGGGCGTGCAACGAGATTGTTCACTGTGGGCCCGTACCTGCCTAAAGTGTCAGCGCGCCAAGGTCGGCCGACACGCTCGTGCGCCAATCGCCTCTTTTCCGATCACATAGGACCGAATCTCTCACGTACATATCGATATCGTAGGCCCATTACCATCGTCAGACGGCGCGCGATACCTATTAACGATGATCGATCGGTTCACACGCTGGCATGAGGCCATTCCCCTTACCCACATTTCGGCAGAGACGGTCGCGCGCGCTTTAGTAAGTACGTGGATTGCGCGTTTCGGATGTCCCCGACATATCACGTGCGACCGCGGCCGACAATTTATGTCACGACTATTTCAATCCCTCGCCACCACATGTGGGTCACTCGTTCACTGCACCACTTCCTACCACCCTGCATCAAATGGCCTCGTCGAACGCCTCCACCGCACCCTCAAAGCGGCACTTTCTTGCCACGACGCTGCGTGGACATCGGCTTTGCCCATGGTCTTGCTAGGCTTGCGCGTCGCGCATAAGCTGGACTTGAATTCTTCGGCAGCTGACCTAGTCTACGGTCAGCCGCTTGCGCTGCCAGGGGAATTCATTGTGCCTTCGCCGAGTGATCCACCGTTCCCGGCGCCTCCAGATTACGTCACTCGACTCCAGCATCAGATTGCCCATCCTTGGCCGGTACCGCCCAGACACCACGCGATGGACCGCAGTTTTGTCCACGAGGACCTCGCCACAGGGTCACACGTCATGCTGCGAACGGATGCCCAGCAACCTCCTCTGCGACCGCAGTACAGTGGCCCCCCACAAGGTTCTCGAACGCGGAGATAAGACCTTCAGGATCGAGGTCGCCAGCAAGCCTGCCACTGTTTCTATCGACAGACTGAAACCAGCGTATATCTTACCCGGTGACGAACCACTACTGGGGACCACCGCGCCACGCCCACCGACACTGGTGCAGCCGGCGGGTCAGCAGCTGCCACCCGCTGCTCCACCGAAAACGACGCTTCCGAGAGTCGAGGCGGTGCCATACGGCCGCCTGCCGCTGGCCGACTCACCACAGCAGCTGACAGCGGAACCTCCGCAGCCCAGCTGTCCGACTTCAGCGTCGCCACCTCTACAGCCGACGCCCGCCGCACCGCCACAACGGTCACCGACCACAACCAGTCGCGAGCGTTCTACGACGAGGGCACTGGCGCCAGCCGGCCTCGCACCGCCGGGTCCTCCGGCGCGCGCGACTGTTCCGCCGCTGACACCTGCCGCGAGCTTTCGACAGTGCAACTCATTGACGGATTCTCGGTGCAGTGATTAAAAGACGCCCACCAAAGCGATGAAAATTGCGCCCTTACTTTTAGTTGCACGCCTGTGTATCCTGCACGCAAGTCCAGCAAGGAATTTCGGCAACCTAGCTCCCCTTCCAAACCCATGTCCAAATGGTAGAAGGGGGGTTCTGCAGTGCCGGCGATTCGTGGCGACGACCAGTCGGCCCCGAGCAGTGGAGAGCAGAGCAGCAGGTGAGTCCGGCTTGGCGCGGCTTGCGAGCTCCCAAAGGCCATGAGCAAACCACCTCATGTAGAAACAAGCAGGAATCACAGGCGTGCCCCCCCTTTTCTGTTATTCAATATAAAAATGTCAATTATTGAGCCATGTAATTTTATTGTAGTAGTTTAGTTAGATTAATAAATTCGTTAATTTCACCTGACTGTCCTTTTTTGTATAACCCCACTGTCAGATAGTCGGGATAGATAAAGGCTTTGCCACATTATTATTATTATTATTATTATTATTATTATTATTATTATTATTAATACTTTAGCACATGTGGTGTAATTATTTCTTTATTCTTGTGTTCCAATTGCTTCTGTTTATTTTTTGAAACTACAAATATACTCTACAGATTTGCTACATCCAAATAAATGAAGCAAAAGCAAACTGCCGATAACACACTGCTATACAATCCAAACATGCTTTTTGTGTGTCAGGAACACATTGCCACATATAAGAATTGCCAACGTACTGCTGTAAAAAAAGAGAGCAAGGTATGAAACCAGGACCTTCAGTATAACAAACTAATGCTCTACCAATTAACCCACAAGAGCTTCACATGATATCATTCCAAAGGTATGCTTTTCATTTACTCCTTAGGTCAGGTGTTACTTATTATTATAGTTTATGCATGTTCTCCTGGACAGCAGCATATAGCACAAATTATATCACAGTTTAGGTTGATACTTAATCGCTATATGCCTGGGACCAATCTGATTGACTGACATCCAAAGGTTTGGGTGTTAGAGCAACAATACTCTCGTCTTACAAAACGCCACCAAGAGTGGGATGCCAGTAATATGTATTCATATTGTCTAACAGCCTGGCAGTGACACAGATTGAATGTTTTATTTTTTGATAATACTTTAGAGTAATTGTACATTACGAGAGCACTGTCGCTGTGTGTGTTATTGCTTTATTGTACTTTTAAAATTAATCTGATGAAGACACCCATAGCAGGTGTCACAATAATGGTAAATATTACTGTTTAATAAATACAACCTGTGATCCACAGACTTACAAAAAAATACACTTGGAATCAATAAATAAAGTAAATCATGAAAAGTAACATTTTTAAACAGTTCTCATGAGTTTTAATACAGGTTGTATTTCAATAAATGCTTTCTGCTAAACTGCCAGATTTATTCAGTCATATAGTTTACAATCTTGTCGCCTTCCACACCATCTGTTCATTATACACAGAATCTGGAGGTTAAAAATTTTCTACTTACGAACAAATGCTAGAAAGCTTTCAAATTATTCTTGTTTTCTTTGAATATAATTATCTGGGCTATCAACAAGTTCCGGCCGTATTTATTCGGTAAACCATTCACCGTCGTAACAGACCACCATTCTTTGTGTTGGCTGACTAGCCTGAAGGATCCATCAGGTTGACTAGCAAGATGGACACTAAGACTCCAAGAGAACATCGTCACAGTGGTATTCTAGAACGGGTGGAAACACAAGGATGCCGACTGCCTTTCACGAAATCCATTAGTGGAATACAACAGCATGAATGAAATTTCAGCCCTCACTGAATTAGGTGATGTTACAGCTGAACAGAAGGAAGATCCAGCACTATTAAAAACCATAGGGGCCTTGGAGAAAGGAGAACCGACCAATGGAGAGTTCCAACTTATAAACGGGACATTGTATAAGAGCAACTATGATCCACTGGGCCCCAAATGGCTACTGGTCATTCCAGCTCATCTTCAGCCAGCTATTCTCAAGTATTTCCATGATGCTCCAATATCTGGTCATGTGGGATTTGTGAAGACCCTAGACAGAGTCAGGTATTACTGGAAAGGTCTATAACAATCTGTCAAGCACTATGTGAGTCACCATATGGAGTGCCAGCAACGGAAGCATGTGCCGCAATTACCTCCAAGGCATCTCGTTCTGATTCCACCGGCAGCAGCTCCATACCACCAAGTTGGGACTGATTTTTAGGGAGGTTCCTGCAGTCGACAACCAGTAACCGATGGATAATAGTCTGCACTGACTACCTCACATGCTACACTGTCACAAAACCTGTGCCACCTGCAGAAGCTCCAGAGAATGCAAAATTCGTTGTAGAAGACATTATTCTGCATGGAGCACCACTTGTTATGATATCTGATCACGGAAAAGTATTCCAGTCAAAACTAGTATCAGAGGTAATGTCACATTGCAACATTGTCCACAGAATAAAACTGCCTACCATCCTCAGACAAATGGTCTTACAGAACGTTTTAACAAGACGTTAGGAGATACGCTGTCGATGTTGAGCAGAAGGATTGGGATACAATTCCTCCAGTCGTGACATTTGCTTATAATAACGCAAGACAAGACACCACAGCGTTCACACCATTTTTCCTGCTCCATGGCCGTGAATCTGAGATGACAATGGATACACTCTTCCCGTTCCAGCTGGACAACACTCAGTATGAGTATGTGAAGCAGCTCATCACCAGGGTCTAAGAAGCAAGACAGCTGGCTCGCATACGGACACTGGACGCCCAGGAGAAGGTCGTCAGTGGTATAACAACAAGCACCGTCCTGTTGTGTACAGCCCAGGAGATCTGGTATGGATTTTTACCCCTGAACGGAAAGTTGGACTATCAGAAAAGTCATTGAAGCGATACTTTGGTTCGTATCTTGTCATATGCTGCCTGTCAGATGTCAAATACTAAGTTGAGGATTATGAGCTGTCGTCGAAGCGACAAAAAAGAAGAGACATTGTTCAATGTCCTTCGCATGAAGCCTTACTACAATCCTGAAGAGCAGATAGGCGAAAATGGCTTCTTGTTCAAGGACTCAAAGGATGGTAATGATACTGAAGAAGCCAATACAGGAAGTCTGTCGTCGGTAATCGTGCAGAAGGGAAGGATTCTCCAGAACTGCCATACAGAGGACCCATAACAAGATCAAGATCTGCAATGCCGCGAGACCCCAAGTTAAGAAACTGCCAGCATGGCGCAATGGAAAGCACCATAGATTGCGGTGCTGAAGATCGTCTGTTCAATCCCATCCACAGGGAAAAGTTTATTTCTTTGTAATTATCATTTCCTGAATGTTCTACATGTTTCTTATGTTAACTATTCTTCTAATTTCTGGTACATTCTGTGTACAAATAGCAGAGCACTCTGCCCGAGAGGCAGTCAGTGCTGCGTTTATGTTCAGTTCGCAATAAACTTGCTTTCAGTGTTTAAGTGCTGTGTTCAGTTGACAACCTTGTCTTCGAAGTCAAACTGCTTCCATTTCAATGCGACAATATTACATACTTGGACATTTACATACTCACTCATCAAAACCTATACAATCACATTTAGCAGCAAGCTATGAATCACACTTCAAGTAAAAGAAAAATAAAAAAATAAAAATCATATTTTTAAGTTACATCATATACTTTTTTTTAAATTTCATTACTTGTATTGCATTTGTAATCTGTTGTAAATTTTAGAAGGTGCAGTAGGAAATGTAACAAAGATTTGTGTAAATAATTTACAAACACCTTGTGCTAACACACTGAGCTATGATGGAATACAATCCATTGATGCACTGAAAACAATTCATTGCCTTCTAGCACTGTTAGAACTAAGGCCATCTCAATACTAGAATACTGCACAGTTACTCTATGCCTTCTACATGTTTAACAACTTCAATGTTTCAAAACAAAGTAAATGTAGTCCGAAAAAACAGAAACACAAGCCTGGAAATCTTTTGTAGAAACTAAAAATTTAGTGTGAACTTGAATATGCGCAACTTACAATAGTTTCCACAAAGTAACCCTGTCTTGTAATTTGGTAGAAAATCCAAAGGGTTTCTGGTCATAAGTAATGTAATGCTACTGATCAAAGTGTTTCTAAAGCAGATTTGCTAAACACAGCTTTCCTAAATTCCTTAACCAAAGAAGGCAAAGTAAATACAGCTGGGAATTTGTATCTGACGGGAGGCGTACATGGGTAGTCCTTGCAGGTGCGGTGATCACTGTGTCCCCAGTGGTGTAGGGGTCAGCGCAACTGCCTAGAAAGCAGGAGACCCGAGTTCGAATCCCGGCTGGGTACACATTTTCAGCTTTGCCCAATCGCAGTTGATGTCATATATTCTATGATTAGTAATGTAATGTGTGTTGTTCAATAAGGCAGTGTATTGCTAGCTCGAAGCTGGTTCACTAAGTTCTTTGTTTTGTTTTTGTGCTGCTGGCTGTTAATATGGAAGTGAGATTTTGATCAAGACAAAGATTTTACGTGTTTGAGAAAAGTAGAAAGATATTTAGGTGCAAACATTGGCATGTGCAAATTGAGTAACAGAGAAAGGACACACACCAAAAAACAAATAAATATGATGATGATGTCAGTCATGATAATAACAACAATACAAACACGGAGAAACCAGTAATGACGACAGCTGTCAAATGGCAAGTTACTCAAACACACACACGAGTGCAGCAGTAAAACAAGAGAAAAACAATGAAAAGCAATACAATTCATCAACATTGCGAGCTTTCATCAATGCTAACATCACACTGGAAAAAGCCGATCACCCGAAACTGAGAAAGTCGATGAACAAATCACACCATGCTTGCGTACTTAAAAACAGATGTGCTTGTATGTATATAAATGTTAGTAAGAGAGAAGATACTGGTATTTTCTTTGTCCTTGCCATAACACATCATCCTGCCCCAAAACTATTCTCACTTTAAGAGCTAAAATGAAACGGACACCATGTGAATCACGAAAATTCGGACTCTCCTGTGCTGCCAACTGTCACGTGGAAAGAATTTTGAAGTGTATCAACTAAGTGACCTAACCAAACCAACCAGTTTGTCACGAGTCAGGATTTTATAACGTACCCAGCACGAAGTTTTGGGACGAGGTATCACAATGACTGCGGGTCACTATGTTGGCAATGAGAAATATGAGTTTCTAAGGGAATTCGAACCAAATGCAAAACACTTTCCATACTCAGTACGTTAATTATTAATCTGAAATTAGACAAAGCAAATTATAAAGAATAGTGATGTTATTAGACAAAGCAAAAAATAAAGAATAGTGAGATAAACCCAATAGGCCTTGCTAAAATGTAGAAACAAAATTTAGCGAAATCATTTGTGAAGTGAACTAATATCTGTGAATAACATATAGAACTAGTTTTTTTTAAAATGATGAAATGAGGCAAAAAATTTCCACCACAAACAGGGGCCTCTACAAATTATGTCCCTTCCAGAGCATTCTGATGCAATAACTCCATATATCATATACAACCACTCACTTAGCAAAAGATGCCTACCCAAATCCAAAGACTGATAAGTTACACAAGTTAGATTAATGCCCAAGAAAGACAAAAGGAATGATCCACAAAAATACTGGCCCATATCATGGATGTTGTTTTGCAGTAGGATTTTGGAACGTATCTTGTTTGACCATTATGAACTAACTCCAAGAGAATGAGCTATTGAGTCATAGTCAACACAGTATCATTCCTGTGAAATGCAGCTAGCTCTTTACCACATGAAGTGATCAGTGCTAGTCTTGCATATAGTAGTTCACGACCAGGAGTAGCTCTGTTGTGAAATAGTTTGCTCTTTTAGATCGTCCACTCCCAATGACGACTGAGAGGTGTGGTCTGCACATGCAGGTGGAGGGAGGAGTTCCCCCACCTAGCTACTTCATATGCTTGCAGCATGAGCAGCTAACAATATCACGTAGACCAAAAGAAACAGTTTGTGGATAATTTCTCACATTTGTTTTGAGTTATCTTTATATCTTGGCATTATTAAATTTATTAGTCAGATACTGCAGAGTGCAGAATACTATAAAACAGAAATATTGTAGCACTGAATTATGTTACTCTAGCTGACAGACGCTCACCTAGAAATGGCTCTCATTGGCAGATGGCAACTACGCACGTGATTTTTAACTCTGCTGTGCGCCCTCTCACTATTGCCTGTCAGTTTTTGTAAAACGATCCAACGAACTAAGGAGAGAGGTACATTTATCATAACAGTTTGCAACCAGCAACATATAGTTTAGTTCGAAATTAGCAGCTCTCATTTTAGCTTGTCAGCTCCCATTCATTACTCGTTAGCTCTTTTTGGCTTTTGCTACCACTGATGGAAGTGCTTTTTCTTTTATTTTTTAACAATTAAAATTGGCAAATAAACCAGTTATTTACACCAATGGATGATAGAACAATGATATTCAACTACTTTACATACAGAGTACCTCATCGTATTTTATTTTTAAAATTGATTTATTAATTAATTTATTTATTAGGTCATTGAAGAAACTTTATCTACAAAATATGCTAAATGTGTTTATTTTGGCGAATAAAAATATTTAATTTCTTGAAAGTATTGGAATTGATCAACAAAAAATATTGTTACTATTAGGTACATGTCAAGTATTATATGGCACAAACAGTATTACCTATATCATTAACAAAATTTCTAATTTCTTGCTTAACAATTAGACACGTGGCCTAAGGCGGCCTCAGTTGCATCGAATGTTAACCCATCTGCATCAGCCTCACTCTTTATAGAAATTGATTTTGTATTAACAAATGAAATAGAAGAAAAGTTGATCTTCACACTAGCGATGTTGATGTTGACAATGGGTTTCGACCTTTACGGTCTGTCGAGAGGGAGTAAATTTAAGTTTTGTAGTTAATTAATTCAAGAGAGTTACAAGATGCGTGCAAATCACCCCGTTGGCGGCCTCTCATTTACTTATGTGGGCAGCCGCTTGGGGACCGAATCGTTTTGAGGATGAGTCGCAGCTGCGACCCTGAGTACATATCGACCATTGTGCGGACGGCCTTAGTTTTACACCCAACTAGGAGGAAAATGAAGCTTCTACAGCCAGTCTACCTACTAGTGTCCGATATCCTAATTCTGTAAAGTCAACAACCCAGAAAAAGGCTGATTCTTCTGGAAGTCAATGAAAAATTGGTACTGAGCAGCAAAAACTTACTGAAGAAAAAGAACCAGCAAAAGATGGAACTGTGTGGACACTTGTACCCATGGGCTCTTACGCAGGTCAGTAATATGTCTGCTCTTTGTATAGAGTTACAGCTTGTAAAAGTATAATAAACACTAACGAAATATACAATATCTATCACAAATAATAGTAACAACAAGTTGATGTATTGCACAATATAATTAGATTTCATAAAATATAAGGATGAATATACATGAATAACATTATTACAATAGAGATTATGAAAATACAATTCTTCCATACATTTTCCGGTCATCTGCAAAGTCATAACATCCTGCTAGATAATCCTGGACCAACTTCATGTGCTTAAAAGGAACATTTAAATTAGGAAACTCCTTAGTGCTTGGCGGCAAATTTTCAGTGATTCCATGATGCGTCACATCAAGTATTGCTCTGATACCGAGCCTCATCATGAAACACAATATGTATCCAGGACAATAGACATTGAAGAATTGGATGCTTTTGTTGCCATAATGAATGCAAGAAGAGTGTATGGGGGCAAATAATTTTTCTCTGAAAAGCCTATGGCCAACAGTCTGGGGTACTCCATTTTTCAGACAAAATAAGGGATGAAACAGATTTATTTAAATAATGAAGAATATTAGGTTTCACAAAAGGTCCACTAGATCTAATCGCCTTGAAACTGACAAAGTTGCTCTTGCCTCGGTTATCTGGAATACTTTAATAGAAAACAGTAAGTCATGGTATTAGGTTTGATTAACACTTGTTCCATAGATCATATATACGACATTTCGTAATGATGTGGAATGTGTCAGTTCAGTAAATGTTGCCTCCACTTGACAATTAATATTTTAAGGATTTTTTTACTAGGTTTTTTAAAGTTTTATCTAAAAATTCATCTACATTGTAGACAGAGTTGCCATTTAGAAATTCCTTCAATTTCTTTTTAAATACTAGTTGGCTATCTGTCAGACTTTTGATGCTACTTGGTAAGTGACCAAAGACTTTTGCGGCAGCATAATTCACCCCTTTCTGAGCCAAAGTTAGAATTAACCTTGAATACTGAATATCCTTTCTCCTAGTGTTATAACTATGCACACTGCTATTACTTTTGAATTGGGCCGGATTCTTAATAACAAATTTCATGAGTGTGAAGCTACAGTGAAGATTCCTAGATCCATAAACAAACATCTGCAGGATGCTATTGGGTGGGCTCCAGCAATTATTTTGATTACACACTTTTGTGCAATGATTACTTTTTATTCAATGTTGAATTACCCCAGAATATGATCCCATATGAAAGCAATGAATGAAAATAGGCATAGTAAGCTAATTTACTGAGATGTATATCACCACATTTTGCCATGACTCTGATAGCATAAATAGCTGAACTCAAATGTTTCAGGAGATCTTCAATATGCTTCTTCCAATTCAGTCCCTTGTCAATGCAAAGACCTAAAAATTTTGAATATTCTACCTTAGCTACAGATTTATGTTCAAAGTCTAAATTTAGTAATGGAGTCATGCCATTTACTGTATGAAACTGTATATACTGGGTTCTATCAAAGTTTAATGAGGGTCCATTTGTAGAGAACCACTTAATAACTTTCTGAAAGATATCGTTTACAATTTCATCAGTTAATTCCTGTTTGTCAGGTGTGATAGCTATACTTATCTCATCAGCAAAAATAACTAGCTTAGCATCTTCGTGAATGTAGAATGGCAAGTCATTAATATATATTAAGAACAGCAAAGGACCCAAGACCGAACCTTGTGGGACCCCATTTTTGAACTCCCCAGTTAAAGGAATTATTTGTTTCATCTATAGCATGTGAACTGCTTATTTCAAGTTTCTACACTGTTCCATTTAAGTGTGATTTAAACCATTAATGCACTGTCCCAATCATACCACAATAAGTAAGCTTATCTAGAATAATCCCATGATTTACACAATCAAAAGCCTTTGAGAGATCACAAAAAATCCCAACTGGTGGTGTCCGGTTATTCAAAGCATTTAATATTTCATCAGTGAAGGTATAGCATTTTCAGTTGAAAAGCCTTTTTGAAAACCAAACTGGCATTTTGTTAGAACTTTATTTTTACTAATATATGAAGCAAATAGAGAATATATAACTTTTTCAAAAATTTTAGATATAGCTGTCAGAAGTGAGATGGGGCGATAGTTGTTGACAGACGTATCCCCTTTTTTATGCAAAGCTTTAACAATAGCATATTTCAGTCTATCCAGGAAAATACCCTGCTTTAAAGAGCTATTACAAATATGTTACAACTGATGAAGCACTTCTGCCCTCAAAAACAAGATACCCATTCATGCAAAACATTTGGAATAATACTGTGGTTATTTGTATGTGTTTCTAGTAAGTACATACTGAATGGATTCCCATACACTGGTGCTGACTCCCTTCGTTCATTTACCCAAAGTGTAGGTGAAAAGGTCGTTCTTGGTGTTATGGAACCATACCTAAGCAAAAGTCTGAATGCCAATACTGATAGCTACTTTACTTTGCTAAACCTTGCAAAGCATTTGAGGGCATCATCCACAACTTAGTAGGTACACTAACGATAACCGAAGGGAGGTGCCTCCTACAGCAAAGACTCGAAAACATTCACTCCACTCAACTATTGTGTATAAAACTGATGGCACAACCCTAACACTTTATCAAGGGAAAACAAATAAAAATATTTTATTGTTGAGGTCACTTCACTTTCATGTATCTGTGCCTGAAAGTTTGATTAAAACTCCTCAAATGGTTCAATTTTATAATGAAACAAAATTTGCGGTCGACATTGTGAATCAAATGACAAGAATGTACTCCATGAAAGCTGAGACAAGACATTGGCCAATGCAGGTATTTTATAGTATTCTTGATTTGGCTGCCATAAATTCATTGGTGTTGTATAAAGAAGTCACTGGCGAGTAGACGGAAGTATATTTTGGATTTTTGTGAAGAACTTCGATTGCCATAAGTAGCAGCAAAAAGTAAAGAGTCAGACTGAGATAATGCAGACAATAAAGATGGGCCACAGAAGGCAACAATGGGAGACAAGTGTAAAATTCATTCCTCATGGAACGGAAAGCAGTATGTGGGAAATGTGAGATGAGAAGATGAGTGTGTTGTGACAAGTGTAGCAATGAACAGCAGCGAGCTTTGTACGTGTAAAATCTATTGTTTGTGAAACACATGTTAAAAAAATTTATTTTATTGATAGTGAATGTTATGTGAAATCCTCTTTACTATTTGAAAACTATATGAAAACCGTTCAAAATTCATAAATTCTAGTAGATAAAAGTTTGCATTAAAAATATTAGTAAAAGTTAATTAAAAGACAGGCAATGTAATGAAGTGTTATCCAAGTATTGTACAATCACGTAAATTAAAGTCAGTAAAAGTATATTTGATGGTTACATTGCATTATATTTCAGTCTTTCCACATAAAGTACTAAAACTGTATGGGGCCAATTTAACCCCAATTGTCCTTATAGGTAGTAGCCTGCATGTGGTCCTTTTAGTGTTAAACTGCATTTACATGATAAATCAATCAAATATACAGGCTCTAAATTCAATTAAATACTTAGGAATTACAATTACAAATAACTTTATTTGGAAAGAACACATACAAAATAACATAGTGAAGGTGAACCAAAGGCCATGTTTCATTGGTAGAACACTTAGAAGATGCAAAAGTTCTACAAAAGAAACTTCCTACACTGTAACTGTCCTTCCCATATTGTAATATGGTTGTGCATTGTGAGATACTCGTCAGGTGGACCTGATGGCGGACATAGAAAAAGTTCATAGAAGGGAAGTTCCTTTTGTTTATCGCGATACAGGGGAAAGAGCGTCACAGAAATGATGTGCGAGTTGCAGTGGAAATCATTAGAAGAAAGGCATTGTTCCAATATCAGTTTGCGAAATTTATTTCACCAGATTTTTCCTTCAAAAGTGATCTTTTTTGTTAGTGTCCACCTACTTAGAGAGGAATGATCATCATCATAAAATATTTATTGATTTTTCGAAAGGCATTTGACAAGATGCTGCACTACAGACTGCTAACGAAGGTATAATCATATGGAGTAGGTACCCAAATATGCAAGGGGCTTGAACACTACTTAAGTAATAGAACCCAGTATGTTGTCCTTGATGGCGAGTGTTAATCAGAAACTAGGGTATCGTCAGGAGTGCTCCAGCAAAGTGTGAGAGGACTGTTATTATTGTCTATTTATATAAATGATCTGACGGACAGAGTGAGTTTAATCTGTGGCTGTTTGCTGATGACGCTGTGGTGAACAGGGAAGTGTCATAATAGAATGACTGTAGTAGGATGCAGGATGACTTGAGCCTAATTCCTAAATAGTGTAAGAATGGCAGCTTGCTCTAAATGTAAAAAAAAATGTAAGGTGATACAGATGAGTATAAGAAAATCCCGTAATATTCTAATATAGCATAAGTAGTGTGCTGTTTGACAGAGTTGTGTCAAATATCTAGGTGTAACACTGCACAGCAACATAAAATGGAAGGTGAATGGTCGACTTTGGTTTATTGGGAGAATTTTGGGAAGGCAAGGAGACTCCATATAAAACACTTGTGCAACCCTGTCTTGAGTACTGCTCAAATGTTTGGGATCCCCATCAGATAGGTTTAAAGGAAAACACAGAAGCTATTCAGAGGCGGGCGGCTAGGTTTGTTACTGGTAGGTTGAATCAATGCACGAGTGTTATGAGACGCTTTAGGAAATCAAATGAGAGTTGCTGGAGGGAAGGTGACGTTACTCCTGAGAAACATTCTTGAAGAAATTTAGAGGACCGGAATCTGAAGCGGACTGCAGAACAATTCTAGTGTCAACTTAAATTTCACCTAAAGTCCGCAAAGATAAGATCAGAGCATCCATTGTTCTATATGTGAGTGGAATGGAAAAGCAAGCAACTAGTAGTGATACTAGGTACACTCCGCCACGCACACTTGGGTAGATTGCATTTGTATGGATTTATATGTAGAAGATGAATCAGATCAAATCCAGAAATATTTAGGCGTCCCTTTTTCGAATATGCTTTTAGAGAATGGAAGGGTAGAAAAATATTATGATCGTGGTTCGATAGACCCTCTGCCAGGCACTTCAGTATGATTTGTAGAGTAAATATGTAGATGTACAATATACAGAGACAGTATTAAAGAGACAGAGAATCCTATTAACCTACATATGTGCAAAACTGAGGATTTATGTTACAGAAGGCTAGAGTTGCTATTTTGTTTTAAGTGGACTATCGCATAACAAATTCTGACATTTGAATACTACTCCAGTCTGCTCTCTTTATCAAAGACATTGGGTAAAATAATTATATCCAAATATCAAATATTGTTATCGTGTGAACAACCACTTGAAGTACTAGTAGAGTCCACACGCTATGCTTATCCTCTTGGTTTTAAGATACAAACGAATTGTACTAACCAATGAAGCATCTTCTGTAAATGCTTGTGTATGCTTCCCTTTGTTGTGATGTGAGTAAGGTAAGGTTTTACACTTTTAATAATAAAGTATTTATTAAGAGGCAGTAGTGATTTTATTTAAAAGTGATATCATGTGGTTCCTGTCCAAAAAGTTGAGTTGCTGTATTATACAGACACCTAAAATTGACAAAGATCAGACAGGATCAATTGCTTATGGCCCTGTATTAGTTCTAGACTTGTCACAGCTATTTTCATTCAACTGAATGATCCATGCACAAGAAATCTGATACTTTTAGTTCAGGAAGTAACCGTCACCTTCATCTACAGTTGATGTACTCAAAGGCATTCAGTTTGATTTGATTCACTAGCAACACTACCTCACAAACAGCTGCATGATCCACAAATGCCAAACATTGGCTACTGACTCAAAGGCCAGGGCTGCTGTGCTCAGACAAGATCACCACGAGTATTGCTGAATGGAGCATCATCTGGTGATTATTTATAGAAGAGAGGATGAGAGACTTCGCCACCAGGCAGCTGTCTGTAAAAAGGGTTGCCAGCAGACCCAACAGACAATCAGTTTCTTATGTGCTCTGGGATTACATCTTGCCTGTGAAACCTCAGTGAGCATTCCCAAAATTTGTAAATGATTTTTGTCCAACTTACCAAAACCTTGCTGTGTGTTTAAGTCTTAAAAAAGTCAATGGGCTGTAGGAAGAGGGCAAAGGTTGGGAGTACATGCTCCGTTTTCTCAAAAGATATAATTTTGAAATACAGTTTATAACAGTGTGTACATAGTGTCATTCACTGAGGTCACCTTGTGGCAATTATGCAATGTAATTTATTCTATATGTAATTGCATTTCTGTCTGTCATAGTGTTCAGTTTGATTTGGCTGTCTCCTGAAATTATCTTGTGCAGTATGCTGAGTTACTGGCTGACTGTACGCTGACTGAAAATTTGGCATGCACATGTGAGTACTGTTAGGAAACTTCAGGAAAAGCTTGAAAACCTTTACTTCAGGTTGGTCTGTATTATCAAGAATGTTGATTCTTTGTAAAGGACAATTCATTGTCCTATGTTTTAACTGTGCTATTTGTCTTCCTTTGGATACTCATAATGAAAGTATTTTTTTAAATGTGACAAATGTTTTTTTTTTACTCAGGCGATTTATAATGACTATTCTTAGCTGAAGGGAGTGTAAAAGGTTTATATTTAACTGCAATGGTAACTGTTTATCTGAGTTATCATTGATATTTGTCCAGACTTTTCAGATTTGTCTACCTGATAGTCTGTCCAAGCCATTGTTGCTGAAAGACCACTCGAGTCATCATTAGGTCCATTAAGTATTTTCACTGCCTGATCAGAGCACTTTACTTAACAATTTAATTTACTACACTGGTTGGTTAGTAACAGCACCTTGCTTAAGTACTAGTTTGTATTTACTTTTAAATATTTAACTATTTGCTGGTCAGTTACAGCCATCCCAGTTTAACAAAAAATTGCATATTTGTATTCTGACACTTTCAGTAACAGCCGTTCTCTCAGTAAAATTACACTTTGTATTGTTTCAATTGCTAGCTAGACAAGCACAAGTGCTCAGGGTCACTCACTGCCTGGATCACGAGTCTCATGACTGAATGTGACTTTCAAGCATTATTAGGTACTGTAGTGTAGGGGAAATGTAAACGTGATGCTTCAGATGACAAAACACACATCGTTTCAACTACGTTTAGATTTGAATATGTATACCACCACACACGGCATCTCTGTTTACGTAGAAGAAATTTAGTATTTTGGCTTCAAAGTGAAAAGCAGAAACATCAACATCAATGTACAACACATCAATGCAAAAAGCATATGTGTTTCTTGTATGTGATGGGGTCTCAAAATGCTTAGTGTGCTTAAAAATTCTTAACACAAAGAGAAAATGTAGTTTACAACAGCTTAACAATACATTCCATGGGAAAGATTATGGACACTTTTAGGCAATTATTTATTTTATTTATTTATTTATCTATTTATTGGCTTTTTTTATCCTGACCAGATTAGGGCCTTAAGGGCCTCTCTTACATCTGGCCAGGAACAACATATACCAAGGATTTAAGAAACAAAACACACAGTACTAATAATATTAATAACAACAATAGATGCTAATACTACTACTACTAATAATAATAATAATAATAATAATAATAATAACACAAAAGTCACAGTATCAATGGTAATTTGTGGTGAATGCCAATACTAATAATAACAATAGATATTTACATGGAGATAGACTGGTCTAACACATTTGAACAAAGTTTAATACAAACAGAAAGAGAAACAAAAGATTAATGAAAGAGAAGATTGAAAAATGAAACAGTACCTGTGGTTGTTAGGAAGTGGAGATATATATGAGTAAAGATCTCTGCTGACGAAAAGACAAGGAAACATTTGTGTGGGGGGGGGGGGAGGGGGGGGGAAGGAATTGACTACAGTGAGCTACAGACTGGTAAGTGGGAGGGGGGAGATGGCCATTGTGACAGAAGGTGGACCCTAGGCTGTCTTTTGAAGTAAGGAATTGATTTACTCTCTTAACTTTTGAGGAAGATTGTTCCACAGATGTGTTCCCGATACAGAAAATGATTTGCAGAAGATTGCAGTGTTATGAGATGGTACAGAGAGAGTTTTATTTTGGTGAGAGCATGTATTTCTGCTGTGCTGTTCAGATAGCAGTTTGAAAGTTGAGGATAAGTAAGAAGGTTTGCAATGATTGAGGAAGCGATGCAGAAACATAATTTATGGTAGGTTTGACGCTTATCAGCACGTAGCCAAGATAGCTGCTTGTAAGAGAGACTGATATGGTCGTAGAAGCGTATGTTACAAATGTATCAGACACAAGAATTTAATGCCAACTCCAACCTATGTGAATTTCCGTGTGACAGTCCTTGCAGAATAGCATCACCATAATCTAGGATGGGAAGTATTAGTGTCACAACGGGCTTCTTTTTCAGCTGCAAAGGAAATGCTTTTTTGTATTTCTGCAGTGAATGAAGTGACACATACACCTTCTCACAGACTGTGGTTGTGCGCTCTGTCCAGTCCAAGTGCTGATCGAATATTACACCTAGGTTCTTCACTGAATGAGAAAAGTGTATTTGTGCATCGTTAAGTATTAAAGATGGAAGAGATTCTCTGAGCTGTGGAGTAACGAGTGTTTTATGGGCCACTAATATTGCCTGCGATTTTGATGGATTCAGTTTCTTGATAATGAAAGTAAGTCCGCATTTACATGCTGGCTGCTCTTGGTTTTTAGCGCTTACACTCAGATATAACTGAAGGTCATCAGCGTATAGGTGATATTTACAATGGGACACAACAGTGGACACGTCATTTACATATAGTGAGAAAATGTCCCAGTACAGATCCTTGTGGAACCCCTGATACAACATCCCTCCATTGTGACCTATTTTTTGCAGTTATTACACACTGTTTACGGGTGGTAATGTATGAGTGGAACCATTGAATAACACATGTAGAGAAATTTAGATTAGCAAGTAAAATGTCAAAGCTGTGCTGAAATCTAAAAAACACATAATGGTCACCTGTTGGTTATTCATAGCATGTTTCAGATCATCTGTTACTTTTATCAGAGCAGTTGGCGTGCTGCAATTTAGACGGAAACCAGACTGGTATTCGTCTAGTAGGTCCTGTGATGTTATATATCTAGTTACGAATATTATAGAAGGAGACTTTCCTGGATATAGTTAGCTGCTTATGGACTATACAGTAAAACCCCTTTTTAACGAATCTCAGGGGACCGAAATATTTATTCCTTAAATAAGGGTTTTTCTTAAATGGGGGTTTTGCCTAGGTACACAGGAGGAGTGACTCAGAGACATAATTCAAGCATGTGTAGGTGTTATAGGAGCTATTTAAGTACTAACATACGAGCAATCTGCTACAATTTTAAACACATCACACTTTCTGCAGAAAAAAATATTTTTTATTAAATCAAAAAGAGATGACCATTTTGTTTTCCCAGCATACTGTAATGACCAAAGTTATCACTATGTGGTTGATGCTTGTTTTTATTGACTCAGCTACTTTAAAAGAGCTGACTACAGATGCAAAAATTGTTGCCATACATCAGACTTAAAAAAACACTATACTCGAGAACTGACTGATACTCAATGTACTTTTTCTAAAGTTCTCCAGCGCTTTCTTTTCCGTAGAATATGCAATCTGTAATTTTTACTAATGCATAAATTTCAAAATTTTCGTCATCGCCTTCCCCCGGGTTCGAGGTATAAATAACTTTTTAACAACCTGTACATTCTTCAAAATTATTACCATTGTTAATTCGTCAAAAACATTTTCTAAAAATATTGATGTATAGGGAGTTTAGGCGCACAACAAATAGGTCTTTAGCGCTTCTACAAATATGTTAATATTTTCGATTATGTTCCGCCGGTAACTACAATAGAACAGTTTTTCTTTTTGCAAGTTAAAGGAGCAGAAATAACATTATAGTGTAAATTCTTCAAAACTAAAATGTAACCTCTACAAGTGTGTCCCAATTTTGCGATACATTACTCTTAAAAAATAATCCACAACACCAAATTTACAAAGAGAAAAATGTAGCCTAAAGACGTTATTAGCTGTTTGGATGCCTTCACTACGATTCACCATCGCGCTGTAACACTTCAATCGGCGGCCACCGACAGTTAATCTGCTTTTTAACCCACCCGTCTTTGGGGCTAAATACTTGACAATTCTCGAAGTCATTCAGGCATTTGATGTATGAGGTAATTTTTTAAACGCATTCGAGTTTTTAATTACGTAGGGGTAACTTAATGCCTGACCTTATAACATTTTATTAGTCTTAATGTTTTCTCCACTGGTTCAGTTTTCACACTTTGCACTTAAACTCTGAAACGAGAGATTATTAAGTTTTCTAATCAGTTCGAAAACAGTGCATTTTCCACACTAATCTAGCAAGGCGATTTTCGAACCTGTTTTGCATAAATTTTTCGCTTACAGGAATGCAGCTATTTAATTCCCACGCATTCAAAACATTAAATAAGTACAACTGAACACTGTCACAAGAATATTCGTCTTTTTGCAACCAAAGGTACCGCTAGATTCGGCATTTACCAATGTTCCCTGTTTCTAAAAGTCGCACAAAGAAGACGCGCCAAATCATATTCTTTGCCAATATCACACAGCCTGGTTGGTCGTCAGCTTCTCTCCACTCCTACAATTCTGAAAAAGTGAATCTGAAAAAATAACACAAGACAACACTTCACAGCTCGCGCTTCGAATTTTCGACTGACGTCAGACCACGTGACCATAACACATGGAAGACATTAGGGAAATAGCTAGCTGATTCGTCAAACGCTTTCTCCGGTATCGCTGCACTGGTATTCAATACGTTAACCTATCAACGGAAAGACTCGATTACGGCTGCTTATACTGGTATCGCTGCAAAGATGTTCGATATGCATTGACTTAAAGAATCGATAACCGACGTCACGTAAACACAAATTCCTAATTCTGTGGAAGAAATAGAACAAATTAACTTGCCCACAATTAGGAATTGTGTAAAAACAAAATTTTAATTTCCAGAATTTTTCATCTTTGTTCCTAAAAAGCGGACTTTTCCTTAAAGCGGGGTTCGTTAAAAGCGGGGAAAAATAACCTTATTCTAATGGGAGTTTCGCCAGGACCGACGGAAATATTCGTTAAAAGCGGGTTTTCCTTAAATGGGGGTTCATTAAATCGGGGTTCTACTGTATATCCCAAGGCCTTGGATAATGTTGGTAGGATGCAAATGGGTCTGTAGCCCAAAAGTTGTGTGGCAGATTCCTTTTATGGTAATTGTTCAATAAGAACATGCTTCCACGATGTTGGGAAGGTACCGGACGTCAGAGAATTGTTAAAAATATCAGTTATTATTGGTAGTAGTGGGTCGGTGACACAACTATTAGTCTCTCTCGTACACCTGTTTACCACAAAATTCAAGATATGGCTAAGAAAATTTTTAAAAAATTTAATGATTCTTGCAAAAAAACTGTACTGCATATTTTAGGCAGAATTACCTATTAGCACCAATTTATTCCTGAGGTGTTCAACATTGGGCAGCTGCACACATCACTAGGCAAAGATGCTCCCTTTGTTTTGATTCAAAAGAATCAGGATAAGGTGTCTGCATTGTTTGGTTTCCAGCAGGTGAAAGAACATTCACCACACTGAAGGAATGCCTCCAAACAGCACTGTGTCTGGCTATTTTTGATCCCATTAAACCATTTGTACTGGCCACAGCCACCTAACTGCACAGCACGAGAGTTGTCTTATCCCATCACAATGTGTGTGGCTCAGAGAGCAGCTTCCGGTATTTGCTTTCAAAACTCTAAGTACAGCACGGGTCAAGAAGGGAATGTTGGCATTGTACACAGTCACCAAACTCACATTTTCTTGTAACGTGAAACATTCTGATTTACCACAAACCACAGGTTACAGTGATGGGCCTTGTTTCTCTTTAAGTACAATTATGGTATTTATTTTTACCCACCATGGCAGCATGCCAATGGGGATACCTTATCTTGACTTCCCACTGTCGCATATCACGAATTCGAACCGGAGCAGTCTAAGAGCTACTCAAATTGTCTCCTAAATCATTTATAAAAATGCCACAAGACCACAAGTCATCCGAATGCCGGTGGGGCGCAATGGATAGCGTCACCAATTGCTGTGCTGAAGGTCGCTGGGTCAATCCCGTCCACCGGCAAAAATGTTGAAGGTAACTTTTTCCATTAATAAGGTAACAATATACAACCTACAATTAGGTTTACTATGTCACTGAGCATTATAGCATTGAGCAGAGGGTGAGTAACATTTTGCAAGACATTGAAGATTTTCAAAACTTTTCAACATTCTTTATTCGCATGCACATAAACACAGAAAAAATGTCATATTGAAATTATTGCAATGCATTGAATTAACAGTAAAAACAATGTTTACATTATTTACTTACCGCAATAATTTTTGAGAATCGATGAAGAATCAGTTTTATATTGAATTTTCCAATACGGGGAGTCAGTTCTCGCCCCATCCAAAGGTCATATAATTTGTAACCCGTAGCTCCATATGGATTGAGATAAGAGAGAGGCAATCTATGAGCTCTTTTGTATAGAATTAGGGAAAATATGATTCCCAAAAACACTGCTGAAACTGCCGCCTCAGTATACAGACTGACTACAATGTTAGGCACTTCTTTTTCATAGTAGCAAGCTGATAAAGTCAGAACCAAAGTTATTGCGAATGCGAAAACACCTGCAGGCAGAAAGTTAGGGAAAAAAAAGTAACTTTATGCTCCCTGACAACATTAACTTTGTTTACACAGCAAATTTTTCATCACAATATCAAAACTCTAGTTGTTAAAGAGGTTGGTGGATAAGTGACCAGATCCATATAGAATCTTGATTCGGTTTTGCAAAGAGTACTCTACTTAGCTTGCAGTTTTCACAAATCTTTGGTTTGGTGCAAACTCCCAGGTTAATGGGGAAAAGGAAAGCTGACTCCTGGTTACATGAAAAGTAAAAGAATGGACACACACAAAATTACAGACCAATATAATTAACTTCAATTTGCTGACGAATTCTTTAACATATTCTCAGTTCTAATACAATAAATTTCTTTGAGAAAAAAAAAATGCTCCTGTTCAAACAAAAGCAAGGCTTTAGAAAGCATAGCTCATGTTAAAATCAGCTTTTCCTTTTGTAACATTGTGAGCCAAGGATAAAGAGTAACAGGCATATTGCATAGTCCTTTATTTCTGAAAACGGTTTGACACTGCGCTGCACAGGAGGCTGCTAACAAAGCAGTATATGGAATAGGTGTATATGTGAGTTGCTCAATGACTTCTTAAGTAATATAATAAAATGTGTTGTCCTCAAGTATTCCGTCACAGACAATGATATGAAGTGTTCCAGTGCAATATGACAGCTTTTTTTTTTTTAATTCATCATCTACACAAATGATCTGATGGACAGTGTGAGAAGCAATTTTTTGCCTGTTTACTGATAATGCTGTGGTGTATGGGAAGGTGTCAATGCTGGATGACTGAAGTAGCATGCAAGATGCTAAGACAATGTTTCTTGTTGGTGTGCTGATATTAGGTGATGCAGGTGAATAGGAATAACACTCCTGCAATGTTCAAAAGCAGTATTACTAGTGCACTTGTGTGATATTTTCTTGAATACTTCTCAAGTGTTTCGGATCCTGACTAGATTAGATTAAAAGAAGACATATAAACAATTTAGAGCTGGTCTGCTAGGTTTGTTACTGGTATGTCTGATCAAAGCAAGAGTGTTACAGAGATGCTTAGGAAACTGAAATGGGGATCGCTGGATGGAAGTTAACATTCCTTTCAAGAAACTTGATTATGGGAATTTGAGAGCCAGAATTTGAAGCTGAATGCAGAACGATTCCACTGCCAGCAACTTACATGTTTGGGTAAAGACCACAGAGATAAGAGAAATTAGGACTTGTACAGATGCATAAAACCATTTGTTTCTCACTCACTGGTTCTATCTGGAAGTGGAACAGAAAGGAAAATCTAATTAGAAACATTCAAACATTTTGTCTGTTTTAAGGCATTGAATTAAATTCAAAGGTGCAGTTGATAATTTTTCCCATACCAGGGTTTGAAATGGGAATTACCATTTCTGGTCAGAGGTTGTCTTGACTATTCAGCTATCCTGAGATGCTTCTTACCCTTACTCCAATTCTCAACTTACTACACAATATGAATTTAGTGCCTCCTGTCCATCATTCCTGTTGCTCACAGCTTTATCTGTATTCTTGCAAGTGACCAAATTTACTTGTGCATAACACAGAAATGGTCAGTTTCAGTTTAAGGCATAAAATGACTAATAGTGGTATGGGGGTGCCCTCCGCCGTGTACCTGATGGTGGATTGAAGCATAAGTATTTAGACGTAGATTACATACTTACGCACAAGGTTGCAGAGAAATATGAAATGTAATAAGCATGTATGGACATCCTGTGTAGAAAGAAGATTGTCGACTTTGATTTATTGGGATAATTATGAGAAGTGGTTCATCTGTAAAGGAGACCACTTATAGAAGACTGGTGTGACCCAATCTGAAGTACTGCTCAAGTGTTTGAGATCCCCACAGGATCTATTTAAAGGAAGATATAGATACACTTCAAATGCAAACTATTAGCTTTGTTAATAGTAGGTACTATCAACAAGCATGTGTTACAGAGATTTCATTTTATAAGAAACAAAGCACAATATTTTACACAGTTTGGAACTTTTGTTAATGTAAAGCGGTGTGGTTTGATGATGCTAACTGGTACCTTATTGTTTCTGGTGATTTAATATTCTTTACCACTCACAAGGCCCCCCAAAAAATGAGTTATACAGAAGTATGTAAAAGGAAAAGCACCACATGTTTGTTATGAAATATCCGCCAGCTGATGCAGGTTTCAAGATGAAAATTAGACATGCATACATTAGAATTTAAACTGTTGGCTAAAAGACAGCAAAATAAAAGTAATTAAAACTGTGAGATCAGTGATTATACAATTGAAGATGCAGCAAAAATATTAATGCAATCATAGCAATTATCAGTTAATTAATGAAGTACAAACTCTTCCAAAGTAAGAAAGTGCAAAATTTCTTGACAGCTTACCATTGCAGCGCATAGTCAAAATTCCAATTTTAGTCAACGGTCCACTGGCAATAGCGCCAATTGGTACAATGGACAGAACAGCTTGCAAAAACATAAATAACATTAGAGAAAAGCCCACTTGAGGAAGCAAAACAAGCTGTTTTGGAATTGATATTTCAAATTTTTTTGGGTCAGGTACCTGGTAGAAGATGCACAGAGAAAATTAACACTTTTATATGCAATTACATAGACATTGTTCAAAATGCAACAATTATTGTAGTCAAAATTAATAATTTTTAATTAATTTATTTACTTTATATATATTTTTTAAATAATAAGTGCAATATTATGTGACAGACTGATTACATGTAAATCACTTCAATTTTTTTTATAACTGTATTACTTATTATTGAATAAAAGTCAGTCAAAACAATTTTTCTTACTTCCAAAATAATGAAGATTATATATTACACATGTTTTTTAAAAAAGGAAATACCTGAAAACATAAACAAATCAAGAAAGAGAATCACAAACTAAGAATCAGTATTAAAGCACAATACATCCCAAAAGGCTTCAATAATACAATGGATGTACTACCAGACAGAAGTACTGAATTGGACTGTTACACTGGACCATTCAGTTGATTTAAGAACTGTCCAACAAAAGCAATGTTTGAGTCTTATTCAAGTACACTGGATTAATCTCTCAGGAGTATCAACAATAATCAAGTTTACATATTAACAGTAAACCATTCAGGAGAAAAATGGTCCCCCCCCCCCTTTTCCCTCTACACCGTACTTGAGAACAAAGAAAGCTTAGAGTTTAACATCCCATTGACAGCATAGTCATTTTAGAGATGAAGTTCAAGCTCGGATATTTCAATACAGATGGGGAAGTACATTGGCCATTACCTTTCAAATGAACCATTCCAGCATTTTCTTGGAGTGATTTAAGGAAATCACAAAAACCTAAAACTGATGGTTGGAGGTAGATTTGAACCACCACCCATCCAAATGTCTAGTCTAGTGTGTTACCAATGCACCACCTAGCTTGGTAGCACTTGAAAATATACTTCTTACCAACAATTTGTTTATACTATCATATTATTTCCTTAACACCTTCGCCAAGGGTCACACCACTTGACCCTGAGGGCCGCCATGCCCACCGGACGGCGCACGCCTGTGTGGCGTCACCTACCTCTCTGTGACTAAGGCTCATAGGATCGTTCAGGCTTGCAGGTTGAAAAGAACACTCTAGCCAGGGCCTCAATAGACAGTTTGCTGTCATTGAGGCTGGTTCGTCTGTGAGTTAAAGTATCAACTTATTTCATCCAGTCCTTCAAATATTCATCTTCATTACTGTGTCATTTGGATACTTTTTGTTCTAAAAGGTAAATTATCTCGTAAGACCAATTTCCCAGGGATATATCAAAGATTTTTTTTTCAAAGGTATAATTGTCAATATGTTTTCATTCTTGTGTATACTCATTGAAAATTTGAAATGTAGGTTTGTTATGAATACAGATGTATATACATAAGTGGAAGTGATTTTCTTTCAATTGCTGTTTTTTCTTGCTGTATTTACAATTGTTTTTATACATAACTATTTTCCTGTATAATAAATAGATTTTTACATTGATTATTACTTGCCCCCAAGTTTCTGAAACTCATGACTAAATTTGAACGGTAAGTGTCACATGACAAGTAAAAATAAAAATTAGTAACGTTACAAAAATAGATCAGAATGTAAAATATGCCATTAAAAATATGAATTCAAATTGGGGGGGGAAAAAATCAATTTGCAATATAAGTAGATGTTTGTTGGTTGTTTCTTATGCGGTTTTGCCTACCATAATGCCACTACCTATCCTAGCAGCCTGTGGATGCCAATGTGGCATGATGTCAACATTATACTGATGTCTTGGTATTTAATTTTTTTTCTTGGTATATATCGTATTGTTGGCCACGTAAGATTCAGTTTACTTCACAAACAAGTCAGGCCAAAAAGAATCACTTTCGCCGCCTCACCCCACCTTTGAGAGGGTGGCGGTCCGCTAGAATCCCGTGGCAATATACCTGCGTAGGGGCCGCGTGCCCAAAGTGCGGCGATGCCACAGCAAACCAGATGCAAGATATTGAACTGAAGGACAACCACAAACAGGCTGTTCAATGCACCAAATACATTCTGGCATTTGGATTAACCCTGCAGTAGTTGGGCACTGACTGACAGTCCACACAAATGTATTTTTCACTTTCCTGTTCATCTTGGTGCACTTAAAAATTACATAAATTCAATACCTTTCTGTAATGAGAAGTAGTACATTACTTTGTTGTTTCACATTGATCAGAGGAGCAGTGGTGGAATGCAAAACAGTTGCACATTGAGTCCCACGCGACTATCAGCATTACATATAATTCGTGTCACTGGTAAGCCATTATTCCTATACTATCATTTATTCTCAAGTTGTCTCCCGTTAGTGCCGAGTTGTTTTCTATTAGTTACATAGTTCTTTTAGATTCATCTTATATATTTCTTTTATTTATGTTTTCTTCTCTTTTTTATGTGATATTGATCTACATAAAAAAAGTCTGCAGAACAACTCCTCTACATGCAAGAGACTTTTTTGTAGTTTTTCACCTGGAGACAGAAAGAACCAGAAACTTGGTTACTGCGGCCTAACATACAGAGATGACGTTATTCATACTATGACAATTGTTGCAAATGAAGCAAATTATTATCTCTATTCAGAGCATGAAAGTGTTTTCTGTACTGAAAGTGCAAAATATGGAAGAATGTGACTGTATTGTACAAACTTTGAAACTGGAGGAAACCAGTGTCTGTGCATTTGATAATGGTTACAATAAAAATACCAATATTTTCTTCACGAAATTCAAGAAGTATAGTGTATTACGAAACTTAGTATTGAAAGGCGTTGAGAACTGCCCAAAATTTTATTTCAATTTTTACTGGATTTTAATATTTTCTGTTCGGTTGAATTTCACAGGGAGACCAAGTCAGTGAATCCTGCCTGTTTCTAAAATGCTTCTGGGTGGCATCAGAGGGGGAGAGAGGTGCCGAGTCTCTGTGAGACGGAAAATGGGCCTTTGTGGAAGGAACCCATACATTATGAGGTATGTGGACTACTTTTGCTGCCGCACCCCACCCTCGAGGAGGTGGTGGTCCACAAAGAATTCCGTGCTGCAATACCTGCGTAGGGGCCATGTGCTCAAAGTGAGGAGTGTGGCGGCGCCACAGCAAAACTAGATGCATGATATTGTACTGGTGTTTTTGCAATGCATAGAAAATTGCAGGAAAGCGCCTTTAATTTGCCAGTCGGACCTCCCAAAATTTTGTAAAAGGAGTATCCCGCTGGGAATCATCAGTGCCGGAGTGGCACTCACCAGGGATGAGGCGAAGTTTGCATCGTTAGTGTTCTGGGAAAGGCATAGGCAAGCGAGAAATGTACAGTTAGGTTCAAGTCAATGACTGACCCATGGAGGAATACCTTTCACGCATACGGCTACATGGGCGTATCGTGCAGGAACTGTTGTCATTGGACTGCAACGACCAGGTGGACAGTTTTTTGCATCTATCTTTGTGCCGGGTCTGCATATTAGATGGAAATGGCATCTAGAGAGAGATTAGCTCTTGCTTTATAATGAGGCTGTAGCATCAGGTTTTAGGAGCAGAGTGTAGAGCTGCATTCCAGAAGGACTCTGTATAAGGAAGCCGACGAGTACAGTCGGATAGACTTAGGTGTTTGCTTGGATGTATTTTTGACATTGGTTATTTTTCCACCTATTGCACCCTGGGAACTTGGAGTTTCAGCTTCACTTTTCAGACACCATCTAAAACTTGTATCTGTCAACCTGTAGTCTCATTGATGTGTGAATAGGCTCACCAGTCAATCTGTTGCACCAACACACTGATGATGTAAATCCTAGCTCTGGTGTCAACTACACACTCCACAATTGTGTGTCTAGTACACACAGTCTGAGTTGGCGAGACATAGCCGAGCCTGTTGTTTTGTTCGACGCTGTGCGCTTACTGTGGACACAGAGGCTGAAAAAGGGGGAATTTAGGCTTCAGTCTGGAGAAGTTTTTTTTTTGCGATCGGGTGCTGACTTGCAGCACTACAAAGCACTACCACCGCAAACCCAAGTGCAGTGATTCTGGCTCCAGCTGTACTTTTATTTTGTGGTTTTATGGCACACAACTTCTCAGGTCATTAGCACCCGGACCGAAACACAGATTCGCTCGATCTCAAAAAAATTTATAACTGCCAGAAAGGAGAGTATCAAAAGGAAGCTAAAACAGAAAGATAAAAAAATCAAATAGAAGGGTTAAATATCCATTGATAAATTAGCCATGTTGATAAAACGCAAATCTCGAGCTGCTGCTCATGTGTCATTAGCTAAGAGTTCCTCCAGAGTAGATGGCAAATTAAGGGCTATACGGAGATGGTTAAAATTAATACAAGACAGTAAAACATGTCGCACCGTCAGCAATTCAGCACAGCGGTGCAGGGTCAGCGGTGACAGTGGCTGAATCGGCAATGACCGTTCCGCAACCGGGCTACAATGACCACCTCTCGCCAAAGGGGTGTGAGGAATTCCTCCATGCAGTCGGGATCGGTTTTACGGTTCTCAGTTTATCATCGTGGAGTGAGAACCACGAACTGTGTCAGGATGACACAATACACAGGCGAAGAGCCCGTGGAATACCGTCTGATGGTAGCCATGCAAGGCAAAAGAGCTGCTGCCTTGGCCGCAATGTCGGTAGTCTCATTCCATGGGTACACCCACGTGGCCAGGAACCCACAGAAAAACGTGACAGCCGTTATCTGCTAGCAACTGAAGTGAGCGTTGGATTCGGTACACGACAGGATGGGCCGAGAAAGGGTCCCTAAGACTCTGCAGGGCACTAAGGAAGTCAGAGCAGATGGCATAAAAAGGATGGCGGCGACCGCGGATGTACAAAACAGCCTGGTGGAGGGCAAAAAGCTCAGCCGTGAAATTCGAGCACCGGTCAGGGAGCTTGGATTGGAACAGGTCATCCCCGATGACAAAGGCAGACCCGACTCCGTCGGTGATCTTAGAACCATCAGTGCAAATAAATATGGCATTATCAAACCACGAACAGAGTTCGACAAGCCTCAAGCGATATACCAAATGCGGAGTGCTCTCCTTGGGGAGCGAACTAAGTTCAAGGTGGGTGTGAACCTGGGCCTGATGCCACGGTGGCAATGGGCTTTCACTCAACCGAAAGGTGGAAGGAAGGGTGAAATCGAGCTGCTGAAGCAGGCGGTGAAATCGAACTCCAGATGGGAGCAAGGCTATCGCAGACAACCGATATTGGAGATCGAGGAAGTCATCAAGAAATAATGGGCAAGATGGATGGTTAGGCGGCGACAGTTGGTATGCGTACCAACAAAAGAGTATGTCACGCCGAGAGGTCAAGGGTAATACAGCAGATTCAGCATAAAGACTTTCAACAGGGCTGGTATAAAATGCACTGGTCGCCAGGCGTAATTCCTGATGGTGAATGGAGTTGAGACGACAGAGAAAGGACGGCCGTGCAGAAGAGTATACAAAGCTTCCGTATACAAAGCTTTGACTGAACAATGGCCTGGTAAAGGTGAAGCACGACGGTACGATCTGGTCCCCATGATGTGCCACTAAGGACACAAAGAACATTAAGGGATCGGGCACTACGGGCAGCCAGGTAGGACACGTGTGGCTGGAAACGTCGGCTGAAAGGCAATCCACAATCGGATTGATTGCAATGGCAAAGAGAGCCATGCTCAAGACGGATCCCTGTAGCACCCATTCTCTAGGCGAAAGGTATCTGACAAAACAGAGCCCACCCATACCCGGAACTTGCGATCCGCCAAAAACGCTTGAATAAAAAGAGGGAGGCGGCCGCGAAGGCCCCATGTGTGCAAACTGCGGAGAATGCCCGCCCTCCAACAGGTATCGTAAGCCTTCTCCAAGTCGAAGAACACTGCTACCGTTTGACGCTTCCGTAGAAAGTTATTCATAATGAAGGGTCGACAAGGTAATGAGGTAACGAGGTAATCAGCAGCAGAGCGATGTCTACGAAAACCACATTGAACATTAGTCAGGAGGCGTCGAGATTCGAGGAACCAGACCAACCGAGCGTTAACCATGCGTTCCATCACCTTACAGACGCAACTTGTCAGAGAAATGGGGCAATAACTGGAAGGAAGATGTTTGTCCTTCCCTGGTTTGGGGATGGGGACAACAACGGCTTCACGCCAACTTGTGGGAACCTGAGCTTCAAGTCCATATGCGATTATAGGTGCTAAGAAGGAAACACTTGCCTGTAGGAGAAAGGTTCTTCAGCATCTCAATATGGATGGAATCAGGCCCAGGAGCAGAATATCGGGACAGGGCGAGAGCACGGTCTAGCTCCTGCATGGTGAAGGAGTCATAACTTTCACAATTGAAAGAGTGGAAAGAAGGCGGCCATGCCGCCTCTGCCTGTTTGCGAGAGAGGAAGGCAGGGTGGTAATGGGCAGAGCTCGAAACCTCCGCAAAATAGCGGCCCAAAGCATTGGAAACATCATCGGGGTCCACAAGGACTGCGTTCTCGACAGTCAGGCCAGAAATCGTGGAGTGGATCTTTACGCCGGACAAAAGGCGTAGGCTACCCCAGACAGCCGAGTAGTGAGTAAATCGGTTGAAAGCAGTCCAGCTAGCTTTTTTGCTGCTGTTTATAACATGACGACATTGCGCTCGCAGTCGTTTATAATTGATGCAATTCTCCAACGACGGGTGGTTGTGGTAGGTGCGTAAAGCACGTTATGACATGACAGTGCCCCCAGGCTGATGCCGCACACTTGTATTTTATAGAGCCACACACATCGGCACATTTAAATCGCGCGCGCGCGAACGCGTGCGGGAAATACAAGCTTCGGGAAGTTTGTGACATAGGGGTTTTTCCGCGGTGCTGGAAAAACGGAAGCCGAGTGGCGTGGGGGAAGGGAGTGGCGTGGACTGCCGAGGACGGCGGAGCGTGGTTGCTCGTCGCGGCATTTTCTATAAAAAACGTGGAATAACTTTTCGCGGCTGAAGTACCGTTTTTTCGTATGCCTTTTGAGTTAAATGATTCCGGTGTGTGGGCCAAAGTGCGAAGTTGCGTGGGGGCTCGAGTCACAAAAAACATCGTTATAAATTTAAACACGTGCATAGAAAAATTAAACGTATTTAAAACATCTGTGTGATGAACATTATTTTTTCGCAACTCGCCCTGTACGCCCATAAGTCTGTATAACTGGTATGTACTTTTGTTTATCAATTGAAAAATGTATTAAGGCGCACGTGGACGGAACAACACCAAAGCGGGAATCATTTCATATCATTCCCTAAACGATCCACAAAACATTTTTCCACCAGAAAGAAGGAAAAGCATGTTCCGCCCCGTCGCATATGGGGGCTCGTCCATTTCGCGAAACAGTGTGTAGTGTGTACTGGAAGTAGTGTGTTCCGGTTTCGCCCATTTGAAGCAAGAAGTACGTCGCGGCTCGTTCATTTCGAGTGCGAAGTACATTCCGACTCGCGTGTTGAAGAAAATTTCAGCGGCGCACGGCAGCGAGTGTGCGGCAGGCAGCAACAGCGTAACGGGGAGACACGGCGGCAACAGCCGCTATATTCCAGACCATCACCGTGCGGCGGCAGGACGCGGCAGATACGGCGCACAACAGCGTCGATTTTGGCATCGGAGCTCAGCACGGAAACACGACGCAGTTACGCAGTGGAGTTGCAGCACAGACAAAGAGATAAGTGTCGCAGCAGGCTTTTATTTTGTTGATTTCAGTTCTCTTGTCCCCAGCCATGAGTACCGAAACTGATAGGGTTTTAAGTGATAGTGAATCCTTAGAGAGTGGTAGTGGGTTTGAGGCCCCAACGCAAACTAATGCAGATGAAATGAAAGCAATGATGGGTTGGATGATAACGGAATTTAAAAATACTGTAGGGGGCCTGGAAACAAAAATGGGAAATTCAATTATAAGTATAAAATCTGAAATGGGGAATTCAATTGCTGAAATGGGAAACTCAATAAAAAATTCAATGGGTGTTTTAAAAAATGAAATAATCTCGGACTTTGACAAAAGATTAGAAGATTTGACTGAAAAATTTGAAGTTAGAGAAAAGGATCTGAATGCCAGAATTGGTGCTGTTGAGACTAAGATGAATTACAGGATAGAATCAGGAAAACAGATTTGTGAAATCAGGAATGAGGACACTAGGCAGGCTTTAATTGAAATAAACAAAAGGATTGTGGCTGGTGTTGATGACACTAAGACAAGTTTGGAAAATACAAAAAGTGTTTTAAGAAAGGAAATAGAACAGGTAGTAGCTGTAAATAAATGCAGTATAGAAAAGGTGAATAGTAGGATGGCTGACTTAGAATTGTGCTCTGCATCTGCAAATACTGGTTGGTTTCGGATGCAGATACCAAGTTGTAAAACTTTTTCAGGGGAAAGTAACTACCATGTAGTAGATTTTATTGCAGCATGCAAAGATCAATTCCTGCCTGGAATGACTGATAATTGCAAAATAAAATACACCAAAAGAATGTTAGAAGGTCCTGCACAGACGTGGTTGTTGTTGTTATTTGGATGTTTAAGGGGGACAAAACTACAATGGTCATCAGTCCCCCATTCCATTACAAAATGTCAAAAATAAAAGTGCGGACGTCAAATGAATGTGCCCAGAGATTAAGTTTGCGAAGTGGGATGGAAATCCCACTGGGTCTATAAAACATCAACAAAACGGAGAAGAAACTAAAAGAAAAGGGGACGAACACACAAAGACACCTTACTACAAAGAGGCCGAAGGCAGTGGTTGACCGACCATAGGAATAAAAAAGGAAAAGTCAACCACTCGGCAGTGCAAGGAAAAGACCAGTCATAGAGACTGATAAAAACCTCCTGCTCGAATAAAACTTAAAACTGAATTTGCTGCTGAAGCATCTTCACGTAAAACATCTCATAAAACGCCAGGAATGTTAAAACGACGCCGCAAGGCGGCTAAAAACGGGCAGTCCACTAGGATGTGGACTATTGTTAAGTGGGAGCCACAACGACACTGGGGCGGGGCCTCACCATGAAGGAGATGTCCGTGGGTGAGCCACGAATGGCCAATACGGAGTCTACACAGCACCACGGAGTCCCGGCGAGAGGCCAGCACGGAAGAACGCCATGCGGTGGTGGTCTCCTTGACTAGCCGAAGCTTGTTGGATGTGCCCAGGCTATGCCACTCGGCATCCCAACGCTGATGTACGCGGTGGCGCAACAACGAACGGAGATCAGACGCCAGGAGGCCGATGTCCAAAATGGACGCACTGACTGCCCGCCTGGCAAGTCTGTCAACACGCTCATTGCCCGGGATGCCGACATGACCCGGAGACCAGACGAACACCACCGATCGCCCGGACTCTCCAATGGCACAAAGCGTCTCCTGTATGGCCAACACCAGAGGAGACCGCGGGTAACAGTGCTCCAGAGCTCGGAGGATGCTCAGAGAGTCGCTGCAAACAACAAAAGACTCGCCTGAGCAGGACTGGATATGCATGAGAGCTCTGTGAATGGCCACCAGCTCTGCAGTGTAAACACTGCAGCCATTCGGCAGAGAGTGCTGTTCCACATGGTCACCATGAGTATAGGCATATCCCACACAGCCATCAACCATTGAACCATCTGTGTAGATCAGGTCATAACAATGGAACTCCGCTATGACAGCAGAGAACTGACGGCGGAGCGCCTCCAGTGGAACTGAGTCTTTGGGCCCCTGGGCCAAGTCCAGCCGAGTAGACGGCCTTGGCAAACACCACGGAGGTGTACGGGCACGGACCCGATAGGAAGATGGAAGGGGAGAAGACTCAAGCTCCTGCAGGAGGGACTGAACCCGATAGGCAATCGTATGACCTGATCTGGGGCGTCGCTGATGGGGACGAACTACCACATCAGGAAAGAGGAGACGATGGTTCGGGTGGCCTTGGGAGCAATACACATGGGCTGCGTAAGCCGCAAGTAGGTGTTGGCGGCGGATCCCCAAGGGTGGAACCCCAGCCTCCACTAGTAAGCTGTTCACTGGGCTGGTGCGGAAGGCACCCGTCGCGATGCGAACCCCACAGTTGTGAATGGGGTCCAGGAGATGCAGTGCCGAAGGTGCCGCAGACCCATAGGCAATGCACCCAAAATCGAGACGGGACTGCACCAGCGCCGTGTAAAGCCGCAACAGTGTCGAGCGATCAGCACCCCAGGTCGTATGACCTAGGTGGCGGAGAAGGTTGAGATGGTGCCAGCACTTCTGTTTCAGCTGACGGATGTGGGGGAGCCACGTCAGCCGGGCATCAAAGACCAGTCCTAAAAAACGGTGAGTTTCCACTACCGTAAGTGGTTCGTCATTCAGATAAAGTTCAGGGTGCGGGTGGACGGTCCGACACCGGCAGAAGTGCATCACTCTGGTCTTGGAGGCAGAAAACTGAAAGCCATGGGTAAGCGCCCAGTTCTGCGCCTTCCGAATAGCACCCTGCAACCTGCGCTCAGCAACATGGGTGCTGCAGGAACTAAAAGAGAGACAAAAGTCGTCAGCATAAAGAGAGGGGGACACCGACGATCCAACCGCTGCGGCTAAACCGTTGATGGCAATTAAAAATAATGGGACGCTTAAAACGGAACCCTGAGGAACCCCATTTTCCTGGATATGAGAGGAGCTCAGAGAAGCACCAATTTGAACACGAAAGGTACGGACGGCTAAAAAATTCTGAATAAAAATCGGTAGGGAGCCCCGGAGGCCCCAGTCATATAAAGTGTTGAGGATGTGGCGTCGCCAGGTGGTATCGTATGCTTTGTGCATATCAAAGAAGACGGCAACAAGGTGTTGGCGCCGGGAAAAGGCTGTGTGGATTGCAGACTCGAGGTACACCAGATTATCGGTGGTAGACCGACCCTGGCGAAAACCGCCCTGGCATGGAGCCAATAATCCCCGAGTCTCAAGAATCCAACACAACCGCCGACTGACCATCCGCTCCAACAGTTTGCAGGGAACGTTAGTCAGGTTAATGGGCCGATAGCTATCCAAGGAAAGAGGATGTTTGTCGGGCTTAAGCACTGGGATGATGATACTCTCCCGCCACTGTGACGGGAAAACACCATCACACCAAATGCGGTTATAGACCGCAAGTAGGGCACGCCGACTATCTACTGAGAGATGTTTCAGCATCTGGCGATGGATGCTATCAGGCCCTGGCGCCGTGTCTGGGCATTGTCGAAGAGCACTGAGGAGCTCCCACTCAGTGAAAGGACTGTTGTAAGATTCAGAGCGGCGGGTACGAAAGGAGAGAGACTGGCGTTCTACCCTCTCCTTTACTGCACGGAAGGCCGGTGGATAGTTTGCAGAGGCAAAGGCACGAGATAATGCTCGGCAAACATCTCTGCAAGAGTGGCCGGGTCCGTACATAGGACTCCATTTGAGGAGATCCCAGGGATTCCCATTGGTGTCTGTAATCCCTGTAGCCGCCTGATCCTACTCCAGACCTGCGAGGCTGAGGTGCCTGTCCCAATAGTGGAAACGTACCTCTCCCAGCACTCCTGTTTCCGTCTTCTTATAAGCTGGCGAGCACGAGCGCGAAGCCATTTAAAATTGATTAGGTGCTCCTGAGAGGGGTGCCGTCTGTATCGCTGTAAGGCCCGCCTGCGGTCTTTAATGGCCTCAGCGAACTCCGGCGACCACCACGGCACTGTCTTACGCCGTGGGCACCTTGATGTACGCGGAATGGTAGCGTTCGCGGCAGAAATAATGGACTGCGTGGCGCTCTCAACCACCACATCGATGGTATCGAGTGGGGGAGGGCCAACAATGGCAGCAGAGGTGTAGCCTTCCCAGTGAGCCCTATGGAGAGCCCACCGAGGAGAGCGTGCTGGGGACTGACGTTGTGGGAGTGACAAAAAGATCGGAAAATGGTCACTGCCGCACAAGTCATCATGGACACTCCAATGGATGGATGGCGGAAGGCTGTGGCTGCATATCGACAGATCAATGGCCGAGAATGTGCCGTGTGCCACACTGAAATGTGTGGAGGCACCTGTATTCAAGAGGCAGAGGTCGAGCTGAGAAAGCAGGTCCTCGACAACTCTGCCACGGCCAGAGATCGTAGAACCACCCCACAGGGGATTGTGGGCATTGAAGTCCCCCAATAGCAGAAAAGGTGGCGGGAGTTGTGAGATAAGTGCAGCCAAGACAGCCATAGAGACATCGCCATCCGGAGGGAGGTAGAGACTGCAGACAGTCATCTCTTGTGTTGTCCTTACCCTAACGGCCACCGCTTCCAACGGTGTCTGAAGGGGCACAGGTTCACTATATACAGAGGTAAGGACATACACACGCACACTCCACCTGACACCCTGTTATACTGGCTACGATTACAGAAGTATCCCCTATAGCCCCGAAGGGCAGGGGTCCGCATTGCCGGAAACCAGGTTTCCTGCAGGGCAATGCAGAGAGCAGGTGTGACGCTCAGAAGTTGTCGTAGCTCAGCCAGGTGGGTGAAAAAACCGCCGCAGTTCCATTGGAGGATGACAGAATCCGACAGCTGGGAAGGCATGAATGAAAAACAAGTTATGAATCACACCTCAACATCTCTTGTGGCCACCGGTAGCGATGCATCAGCTTCGATGTCCATTGCATCTGATGCATCTAAGAGAGCAAGGTCCTCGGGGGGAGGCGAGAATCTCCACCTCGTCCTCAGAGGCAGAGGTGGAGGGGGCGGGTGGCACAGTGGCCACCGTGGAATCTTTTGACTTAACCTTTTTGTCATTTTTCCTACGAACCCTCGAGTCCCTCGGGGGCTTCGCTGGAAGGAGGGGCTTCGCAGACTCAGCCTCCGTCTCAGTGACAGAGGGAGAGTGCAACGCCCTGCGGCCAGCAGCCGGCGATGGTGCCTGCTGCTGGCGGCCAGTACCGGTACCGGCACTGGAGGAAGCCGCAGAAGGGAGCGTCCCGAGGGTCCCCTTCTGAATGAGGGCAGCCGGAGAAGGTTGAATCTTCTCTGGCGGAGGGTTGGGGGCTGCTCCCGAAGCAAGTGCCTTGGGAGCAGGAGGAGGAATGGAGCCCCCGGCCATTGTGTGGGCGGGCGTGAGTGGACGGCCCTGAGGGCCGGCAGATGGTGGAACACTAGTGTCTGCTGCAGGTTTAAAGGCGGACGGCGACGATGTCACTGCTGCGAAAGAGGCAGTCATGGTAACGGGGTGAAGTCGCTCATACTTCTTTCGAGCCTCAGAATACGAAAGTCAGTCCAAGGTCTTAAGTTCCATGATTTTCCGTTCCTTACGAAGAACGGTGCAATCCGACGAACAAGGAGGATGATGCAAGCCACAATTCACGCAGATGGGAGGCGGTGTGCATGGCGCGTCCGGGTGTTCTGGACGTCCACAGTCCCTGCATGTAGCGTTGAAAGTACATCTAGAGGACATGTGGCCGAATTTCCAGCATTTGAAGCATCTCATAGGGGGAGGAATGTAAGGTTTCACACCGGTAAACCATTACCTTGACCTTCTCAGGCAGGTTATCGCCTTCAAAGGCCAGGATGAAGGCACCGGTGGCAACCTTGTGATCCTTTGACCCCCTATGGACACGCCGGACGAAGTGGACTCCTCTACGCTCCAAGTTCTCGCGTAACTCATCGTCGGACTGTAACAAAAGGTCTCGGTGGAAAATTATACCTTGGACCATATTTAGCGACTTGTGTGGTGTGATACTCATAGGGATATCACCCAGCTTGTCGCAGGCAAGTAACGCCCGCGACTGAGCCGGGGAAGCTGCTTCTATGAGCACTGCGCCGCTTCGCATCTTGGACAATCCGGAAACTTCACCGTACTTGTCCTCAAGATGTTGCACAAAGAAAAGAGGCTTCGTAGATGTAAACGACTCACCATCCGTGCGGCTGCATACAAGGAATGAAGAAATGGTTGGGGGATGGTTTACACAGCATGATAAAAGAAATGCAAATAAGAGAAGAAATCATAAAAATCCAAGTGAAGATTGTAATGTGGGAGATTTGTTTAGTGAAAGAATAAGTAGTGGGAGAGATGCTGAAGAAAACAGCATTGGTTTGGCTTCTGTATTAGGTGAATCAGGTTTGCATGCGGAGCATAAGTGTGTGATTGAATGTAAGAGTATGCCAAGGGGATGTGTGAATGGTAGCAAAAGTGTCATTGAACTAGATGAGACAAAATCAAATATTAATATGTGTGAAAAAATGTGGGTATTCCAAAGTTTAAAGCAATCACTAATGACAGTGTAATAAGAGCTGTATCTGGTTTGGTGCAAGTTGATGATGTGTGGTTTGATGATGTAAATGTAAATAAGAATGTACAAGCACCTATAATTAATGAAGACTGGGAACAGGGTGAGAAGAGTAAATTTAAAGGCTGGGTGAAGAAGGTCAATTGGATTAGGAAATGGGCACCAGATGATTGGGCAATTCATAAATATGACTATATAAAAAGATTAGGAGAGCAATGTGGGAAAAATGAGACATATTACTATGTTCTTAAAGAAATATTTGGAGGGGATCCAGATTTTGATGAATTAAGGCGACAAAGCTTATTCTCTTTGGAAACTAAAAAAATGAATGATGAACATGACTCTGTAAATGATGGATCTAGTGATGAACAAGAAATAGGGGATGATATACAAACTTTTGTCATATATAATAGTAAACCGTATGACGATATGAAAGAGGTGTTTGAAAAAGTATTTGCAGGTGATAACATAGAACCATATAGCCCTAGTAGTGAGGATCAGGTATGCAACATGGTAAAGTACTGCATACATGAAATAGAAGACGGCCCGTTAGCAGAGACTGAATTAGAGACAAATGTGAATGAATATGTGCAGCCAATCATAAATGTCACTGTTGGAGGGGTATGTGAAACTGCACTGATTGATACTGGGAGCTCTATTAGTGGCATTGCAGAAGACTTTTACAATCAGATTAGGACCACAGGAACAGTTGAATTTCCAGTCACAGGGGTAAGAATAAAAAATGCAACTGGAACTTACAGCAAGCCAGTGAGTAAGGAGGTTGTATTAGATGTAAATATAGGAGGGAAAACGTTTAGTCATGTTTTTCTGGTAATAAGAAATCTCTGTCTAAATCTTGTGTTAGGCAATGATTTTCCTGTGTAAAAATGGAGCTTGCATTGATTGTAAGGATCAGGTGCTGGAACTCCATTCTGGAGGATGCATGAAAATGGTTAAATTTAGAAGTGCAAGTAATGATAAGGATTTAGTGGCATGTCTGCACATAGCCAAATGTACAATGAATGAGGCGGAGGTCGAGGAAGAGATACGAAGGAAGGTAAACAATACTAAGGGAATTTATGATCATGCAAAGGGGAAGCCGTATTATTTACTGACAGACAATAAGAATGTATTTTCCGAAAAGCCAGGTAAGGTACAAAAATTTAAATATTCAGTAAGGGTAAAACCACATGAGCCTAGTATTGTAAGCAAAGGTATTGGGTAAGGCAGTTTCAAGTATGATCAGTGTATATAGTAGGGTAAGGATTTGTGTAAATTTATTTTTGTAACTTTATTATATATCTGTGATTAATTTATGTGAAGCAGTAAGGACAGATGTGGTGAAAATATGTACATAAAGGAGTAGATTATGTTATAAAATACACATGTGAACTGAAGATTTTGAGTTTTACATGTTGACACTAGACCTGTGGATGTCGTTTTTCTAATTAGTCCCAGATTAGAATTAGGCAGTGCAATTAGTTTTAAATATGGTAGTTTGGAATAGGTGAGAATAATATGGAAATGCACAAAGTTAAAAATATATATACATATATATATATATATTTTTTGGTGCATTGGGGGTAGAGAAATGTTTGTATAGGGATATTGTGCATCCAAAAGATCATGTTGTGTGTAAGTAGGAAATTCTGTGTGTATCATATCAAAGTCTCAAAATTTGCAGAAGGGATGTAAGAATTTAAAAACAAAATAAAATCTATTTTTTCTAATATGAAAGATAATTAAATGAATTGAATAGTTTGTCAGAAGTACAAAAAAAGTTTTCTTAAGAGTTGATTTTGTGAGATGGGAATTTGGCTACAGTATTAGATTACAATCTCTAAATCCACATACAAATGACAATAACCATGCCACATCTTGAGTTTATTTTCATTGGAGCAGCCTGAGGGATATAAAATAAAAGAACAATGACTTCGACTTTTCTGTGTAACTGTATGAAGTTCTGTTTTGATTGTGCTAAATCTGGATAGCAGAGGGGTGGGGTGTGAATCTGATGGATCCCTGGTATAATATATTTGCCAAAAGAAAAATCATTTGTATTCCTTTTTGTTTTTCCTCTCTCTCCCCCTTTCATTGCTTTCATGCCAGCTGAGAGGACAAGAGAGCTAAAATCATTGCCAGTAGCCTGAACTGCACCGGCTTACAAACTGAAAAAAAAAAAAAAGTGTAAGGACCAGTGCCCATATAATGAAGTGCAACACAAGGGATGTTGAAAGTGAAACAGTGCAACGGGAAGTTTATATTAAAAACGGTGGTATTCATTCCATAATGAGACAATGACATGGGGCATACCCATGAATATTAGTGATTTTTTTTTATTGTATGTTCTTGTTGATATGTGTCACATATACAAACTTTAAATATGTACAATTTCACAAAATTTAATTTTTGTCTCTAGTTGTAAGATTTTTTTTGTATTGTATTTTCTTATTTTTGTTTAGGGGGTATGTGTGTTATATTTTGGTGCTACTTGCAACATCCTACACTATGTTTGGAAGTCGCAAGTGGGGGTATTATGACATGACAGTGCCCCCAGGCTGATGCCGCACACTTGTATTTTATAGAGCCACACACATCGGCGCATTTAAATCGCGAGCGCGCGAACGCGCACGGGAAATACAAGCTTCGGGAAGTTTGTGACGTAGGGGTTTTTCCGCGGTGCTGGAAAAACGGAAGCCGAGTGGCGTGGGGGAAGGGAGTGGCGTGGACTGCCGAGGATGGCGGAGTGTGGTTGCTCATCGCGGCATTTTCTATAAAAAACGTGGAATAACTTTTCGCGGCTGAAGTACCGTTTTTTCGTATGCCTTTTGAGTTAAATGATTCCGGTGTGTGGGCCAAAGTGCGAAGTTGCGTGGGGGCTCGAGTCACAAAAAACATCGTTATAAATTTAAACACGTGCATAGAAAAATTAAACGTATTTAAAACATCTGTGTGATGAACATTATTTTTTCGCAACTCGCCCTGTAGGCCCATAAGTCTGTATAACTGGTATGTACTTTTGTTTATCAATTGAAAAATGTATTAAGGCGCACGTGGACGGAACAGCACCAAAGCGGGAATCATTTCATATCATTCCCTAAACGATCCACAAAACATTTTTCCACCAGAAAGAGGGAAAAGCATGTTCCGCCCCGTCGCAACGTCGCCGGGCTCTAAGAGCCTCGCGGCAGGCTGCAGTCCACCAAGGGATCGGGACGCGATGTGGAGAAGAGGATGTATGAGGTATGGAATGTTCGGCAGCGGTGAGAATAACCTCTGTGAGGTATTCGTCCTGACTGTCACAGCTGGAAAAATTCTGATTGTGAAAAACAGCCGTGGAAAAATAAAGCCCCAGTCAATTTTAGAGATGTTCCAACTGGTGGGACGAGGAGATAGGGTATGATGCAGGAGGTGGATTACACAAAGGAAATGATCACTCGAGTATGTGTCAGAAAGTGCATACCACTCGAACTGACGTGAAAGCTGAGGACTGCATATGACGAGGTCTAAGTGGGAGTAAGTATGTGTTGTGTCGGTAAGGAACGTTGGTGCACCGGTGTTGAGGCAGACAAGACTGAGGTGGTGGAAGAGGTCCACTAAAAGGGAGCCTCTCGGACAAGGTGCTGGCGATCCCCATAGAGGGTGGTGGGCATTGAAGTCGCCCACCAACACGAAAGGTGAAGGGAGCTGGTCAATGAGGTGTAGCACATCTGCCATAGTAAGGGCAGACGACAATAGCGAATAGAAATTACAGAGGGAAAAGGAAAAGGTGGAGAGAGTGATGCCGACGGCAACTGCCTATAGGCGAGTATGCAATGAAATGGGATGGTAATAGACGTCATCCTGAATGAGCATCAGAACTCCTCCATGGGCTGGAGTACCTTCCACAGGGGTCAGGTCGAAACGCACAGAGGTGTAGTGGGGGAAGTCTGCATGATCAGATGGATGTAACTTGGTTTCTTGGAGACAGACTAGAAGCGGGTAGTGCAATCAAAGGAGTAGTTTTAAATCCTCCCAATTGGAACGAATGCTGCGAATATTCCATTGAGGGAGTGCCAAGATAAAAAATGAGAGAAGAAAAGAAGGAACAAGCAAGCGGGGTCACCTTGACAGCCGTTGAGGACTGGAATTCAAGGGAGCACTACTATCACTATCACTATCTAGAGGCAAAGGATCGTGTTCCATGGGTTTGACTGACGTATCTGCCACCTCCCCGAGTTGAGCAGGAGGGGCAGCTTCCACCGCCAGTAAGGGGCCGAGTGCCTGGCTGACAGAGCGTCCCGGTGAAACAGAAGATGGCTGAGGCCAGCAACTGTTGGATGGCGTGACCGAAGAGTCACGCCGTGGCGGGGAAGGGCTATTCTTTCTGTGAGCCTTCTTAGAGGGATGACGAGTAGAAGAGGAGGATGACGATTGAGAAGACAGAATGGATTCTTTGTTCTTTTTAAGAAATCCGGACAGAGGATTTAGCTGCCCGGGATGTGTGGGAAGTGGTCGACGAATTCACTGTAGAACAGGCAGAAGCGATCGGAGAGATGGAATGAGCAATTTTTGGGCTAGCCAATCTAACAACAGTGTCACAGAAGGTGAAATCGCAGGTTTGAGTGCCTACCTCCTTAGTTGGTTGAGGGGAGGTGAGGACCTGGCTGTAAGTTCCTGCTGGGAGTACAGCGGGCTTCCTACTCACTAATAACTTCCGAGAGGCAGAGGTGGAAACCTTTTCCTTGACGCGAATCTCCTGGATGACCCGCTCTTCTTTATAGACGGCGCAGTCCCGTGAAGACGCAGCATGGTCACCCATGCAATTAATGCAGTGAGGGAATGGAGGTGGACATTCACCCTCATGGGCATCCCTGCCACAGGTGGCGCACTTGGCTGCATTAGGACAAGATTTACTGGTATGATTAAATCTCTGGCAATGGTAACAGCGCGTAGGATAGGGTATATACGGGAGAACGGAAATGACTTCGTAGCCCGCTTTCACCTTAAATGGTAGGTCAACCCTGTCGAAAGTCAAGAAAACACTACGAGTCAGCACAAGGTCATTGTTAACTTTTTTTCATTACACGATGAACAGCCGTAACTCCCTGATCGGACATATAGTTAAGCATATCCTCGCCCGATAACCCATCCAGGGATCTTGTGAAGACTACCCCCCGCGAAGAGTTGAGGGTGCAGTGAGCCTCCACTTTCAATGGAAAAGTATGCACAAGCGTAATTTCTGTGCCTGAAAGGCATTCTCAATTTCAAGCAACAAGGTCCCATTGCGCTGTCTGGAGCAGGTCTTCAAGGGACCTAAGATTGCATCGATTCCCTTCTGAATAAGAAAAGGGTTCACAGAAGAAAAATCCTGATCATCATTACGAGATACCACGAGGAACTTGGGAATGTTAGGTAAAACTTTTTTAGACTGAGATTCATGTTTTCGTATTTGGGCCAGGCTTATAGAAGATTTGGAAGGTTTCATAGCGAAAGTGGCCCCCATTATTACCGGCGTCTCCGATGGCGCGTTCCTTTCTTGTGGGGGCCCTCACTGAGGGCACACCCGCCTTAGGTGACTGTTCGCACCTCAGGTCACACCTTCCGAGAACGGACGGAGGGACCAATTGGCATGTTTGGAAGGTATCAGCTTGGGTAATCACCCCTCCCTGAGCCCGGCCTGTACCTGGGGATATGTATGTGCCCTACATGTCTACCCGGGGCGGGGAGTTACGCCTTACCCCGTCACCAGCTACGCAGAGTGTGGGTTGACCTTCAGACATGCACAGGGAGGAAACAAGAGAGGAGGGAGAAGAAGGGATGAAGGAGGGAGAATCTCAAATGCTGAGGCGGAGATTGAAAGGGTGGGTTGAGGACAAGGAGAAAGGAGCAAGAGGGGAAGGCGAAAGAACAGGAAAGAAATTGGACTAAGAAAAGGAGAAGTGTCCGAGAATGAAAAGAAAACCTTTCACTGAATGAAAACGCCCGTCTCCAGGCGAAGGCCCGTACCGGGGGCAAAGAGGGAAGCAGCCTGGGACAGAAGAAAGGCCGCTTCAGCTCGGGGCCCTGTGCGCGCCACACACATACCCACAAAAGAGCTGTGGGCCCCCTGGGAGGCCAGCTGTACTTGGTTGAGTATCGCTTGCAATTGGTTATCTAGGGATTCTTCCTTTTTGACCGTTTTTGAAACATTGTTTTGTGCGGAAATCACTCGTAATTTATAGCACGCCCCTTAGTCTCCTTCATGCCTGTGAGTTATTTGCCATTTTCCGAAAGTACATGTATATGAGGGACCTGGCAGTCGTTTATTCATGTGATATTTGTGTTTATTGATGTACAATAATCTGTTGAATTGCTTGACATTTTTAAAGTTCTGTGAACTCTGGCTGTTAATGGATGTTATTATGCAACTGATTTTTGTGTAATAAATTAAGCATATTTTTGATTCGACCCTGGGTCCAATTCAGTATTTACACCCCCTTATATCATCATTTTTGGTGGGTATTTGTTTACAAAGAGGCCAGATGCCTTAGTGCACATTTCAGTAATTGTCAGGAGGGGTTTGCCAATTCACCCTCCATGTCCTTGTTCTCTCCATTTCCCATATCAATAGACCTCACAAATCACCCAACCTGACGCCTAATCCACCTCAACTTTACAGTATTTCAGTGAAATTGAACAGAATTTAGAGCTCTGTCAAAGGTATTGACGTAATAAGCTACAAGTCAAACACAGTAAATATCATACTCTCTGCTACAGTGTCCATTCTTGCTGCTAGAATTATTTAATGCCATGCGGATTGTCAGTCCACACACGACTACTGGCAGTGTGAAAAGTTGTGCAACTACTGCAGGGTCAAACAACAACAAGTACTGAAATCTGAATAAACTGTAATCTTCATAAAAGTGGAAGTTTAAAATTGCCAACACTTTGTTACTGCCCTCTAATTCTGAAAAATTTACTCTAGGGAATGAGATAAGTGGCTTCATCGATCAGCATAGGTGGCCACAAGACCATTAATACAGAAATCATTAATTAACAAAGTTAACTTTTCGAGCTTCGGATTAACTTTTAACTTAAATGGCTTATTCTGAATCTGTTAAGCACTGATTAGATACCTCCTATTTATGTCACCACCCACGGAAATCTGAGTTCTGTTCTTTTTTTTTTTTTTTTTTTTTTTTTTTGACTGACTGTGAAAAGTAAATCACGGAATCATATACAACCTCAGCACCTGTTAAGTAATTACATTAATTTTAAATGTGCATTTATTTATTAACTGTAATTTCACTATATGCTACAGTGCTGCTTTGAGCAAAGACATTTTGTCTTCTTAATGTGGATTGCTCTCAGAGGCAAATTTTCACTATTTTGATGTTCATGAAGGGAAATATGCAACTTACGGCAGATTCTATGTGATTCCTCTGTACTTCCCATAATCTAACATTGATAATTAACAATTATAAAATTGAATGATGAAACTGTTTTTTATTTTTATTTTATTTTTTATTTTTGATGTCCTACCAAAACTTTCTTAAATAAAACATTTCTATTTAAGCTATGGTAATAATTTGATTCAAATGCTCAATTCACTACTACACTCTCAATGAGCAGCTACCTATTGTAAGTTTATGTTTAATGATTAATTTCCACTAAATCTCACAACAAAGAGTTTAATTATCAATTATACACTTCTCAAAGCAATTTTCATTAAGTTCGATACCTTTTTTTAACTGTGTAACTCCTCAAAGTAGCCATTAACTGCTGAACCAAATATTCATTTTTTAAAAATCTTCTACCACCGAACAATTTATTCAAGTTTGGAAACAGAAAATAATCCAAGAGGGCTAAATCTGATGGATACGGTGCATGAGGTAGTAATTCAAACTTTAATTCAAGAATTATCTCTATCAAAACAACGGATCTGTGAGGTGGTTCATTGTCATGGGGAAACAACACTTTCTTCTTGGCTTAATTCAGCTGTTTTTGCTTTATTTCTTCATCCAAAAATTGCAATAAGTTTGCCTCATACTATAAGATGATAATTTTCCCCCCTTTTCAAATGTAGTCAATGAAAATTATATCACACAAATCACAAAAAACCAAAAACATGACCTTTCCTGCAGATGAAATGGTCTTCGCCTTCTTTGGAGTTGGTTCTCCAATTTGTGTACATTGTTCCTTTGTCTCCTTTTGTAGCCCTGAGTGTTTACGTATCACAGTGTTTGCATATGCATGTATATAACAATTTATTTGGCTCTACAGTGTATATTAACAATGAAGATGGAGGAGGAGGCAGAGGAGGAGGAGGAGGAGATGATAAACTCGGGATTCAATTTCTGCAGGCAAGCACTATCTATTGCCCCCCACCCCCCTTTGCTTTTTGGCACAGTATGCAGAAATAAAGTTTTTCATGCTGCAAGCTGTGAATGAGAGTTTTCTCATACTACACTAATCTTTTTGATCTTCAGATGTAGACTCTTTGTTATCCCATTTCCAAATGGTATGGAGAGTGATTTCATTGTGTAACATCAATTTGAAATTCAAGAATTTCCTTGGCTGATTAAACAATTAACCGATGTAACTTACGGAATTCACATTTCAATGCCATGTTGAGGAAAGTTTGTTAATGACAATCACAATTATATCTTAAAATTAACATTTAAATTTTAGAACCTTTTGAATTAGGACTATAACACTAATATGCTGTATTGAAATATTTTACATGTTCATCGCAAGCATCAAAAGTTTGTAATGTGCAAGAGGAATAAAATGTTCAAAATGTCTAAAATCAAAGCAAAGAACATAAAAGACTTGTAAAGCTGTCAACTTGTAGGAGAACAAAAAGGTTTCAGTAATATAACAAAGAACAGAATTATCAACATCAGGGTCTAGTTCAAAACTGATAACTGAAGAACAGAACATTACCAATTTAGGTCCAATAAGCAAATATTCTATAGTAACTATTTATATATTTTAGCTTTCACCTATTAGCCATTCATGCAATCCCACAGGCACACTTCACCAACAAAGAACGGTCATGTCTGGCTATTGCATACCGATTCAAACTCTGCGATCAGAGGATAGGAGTGTGTGTGTGTGTGTGTGTGTGTGTGTGTGTGTGTGTGTGTGTGTGTGTGTGTTGCTTTGCTTCTTTCCCAAATCCCCACTCCATTCCTAAAAGCTGCAACTCTTTCGAACAATCTGAAACCTACATGCTCCATAAGACTGTGCTAGATCCATCCCCACCACCACCAACTTGTAACCTTACTGACTTCCTTCCCCTCCAATGCCTATCCCCTTACTTCAGAGCAAAACATGGTATGCAGCAGCTGGAGATGATAATTGGGTGTCTGTCAAGTGTGACTTTGTGATTATATGAATGTTGTCTCTTTTCTGACAAACGTTCACAGCTATAAGCTGAAGTTTTGTATGTATGAGTGTCTTTTTTATGTGCCTGTTGCAGCTCAAAGTATGTCTTTGCATTGCAAACTATTCACACTGTATTGTTGAACTCTATATAATGACATACGGGTTGTTGGGAGACAATATTTTTGATAATGGAGTACGTACTGGTTACTACATTTATATGCAAATAATACAAAAAACTTACCAACTTAAAAACAAACACACTGGTAATGTATAATGGGAGTAATAAGATGAGCAGCACAACGCCCAATCTTCCCCCAAATTCCAATGGATATTTCTTAAGGTGCTTTTTCTCATAATCTTCTAGGGTATACCTAGAAGTACCTGCAACAGATTTATATATAGTGATGATAAATACTAATTTTTTAAAAGTAGTCTATGCAACAATCAGAGTATCATAAAGGTTTTCATGTCAAGAATAAACACACTGTAAGGTAAGTTACCTAATGGGTAAGAAGGTGTAACATATAGATTTACTTGATTAAACTAAAAGTAATTTCAGCTCAAAAATGAGTAGATAAGATTTTTTTATACAATGCAACACAACTCATAAAACAAAATTTCATTGTGTAAAGCACTACGCAGGTACTGGAAATCGCATATGTCAATCCTCTTTATTAATTTTTGGATACAAGCCACATTTTAATCCCTCTTCACTGTCCCAACCAAGAAATGAAAGCTTTTATTAAAAATTATCATTGTGTTATACATCAAAGAATTTCTTTCCTGCAGACTGTGCAATATAAAAATTTCTGTGAACCCCCATTTGTAAGTTTCGAGGTATTTGCCCATTAAAAGCGAAAGATCCAGCTCTAGGAGTTCAAGTTTAATAACTGCATCTTCAGCCTGCACAGAAATTTCACATCTACAGTGCACTATTAGGAGCCAGCAACAATGACAGCATCTTGAATCTGCACAGAAATTTGTCATATACAGTGCACTATTAGGATCCAGCAAAAATGACTATGGACTGTGGTCAAACTCTTGACCGGAATACCATCTACATCGATACTCTGCAAATCACATTCAAGTGCCTGGCAGAGAGGGTTCATTAACCACTTTCATAACTTTTCTCCACCGTTCCATTCTCTAATAGCACGCGGGAAGAAAGAACACCTAAATCTTTCCGTTTTCGATCAGATTTTCTTTCTTTCTTTTTTTAAATCTATCGGAGCAAACTGCGTGGTCATCAGTCCGTAGCCTACAAACTACTTAAACCTAGGTAAACTAACCTAAGGACACACACACACACACACACACACACACACACACACACACACACACACATGCCCCAGGGAGGACTCGAACCTCCACGGCGAGCAACCGCGCGCTTTGCAGCGTGATGCTTTAGACCGCTCGGCTACTCCACCGCGGCTTGATCACCCTGTAACGTGATAAAAGAAGCTGCCCTTCTCTGAACCTTCTCAATGTCTTCTGTCAGTCCTACCTGTTGAGGCTCCCACACTGAGCAACAGTAATCCAGGAGAGGACAAACAAGTGTGATGTAGGCAGTCTTTTTGGTGGAGCTGTTGCATCTTCGAAGCGTTCTGCCAATGAAACCTAACCTTTGGTTCGCTTTTCCCACAATATTTTCTGTGTGTTCTCTCCAGTCTAAATTGCTCGTAATTGTAACTCCTACAAATTTAGTTGTTTTACTCAATGACTTACCGTCAATTACAATGAACTGCATCCTTTCTGATAGGAAACCGCGAATCCAGTTGCATAATTGGGCCAATATACCATAAGCATGCTATTTTATGAGAAGCTGCTTCTGAGGTACAGCCTTCCGGAAATCTAGAAATATGGAATCGATTTGAGATCCCTCGTCGATGGCACTTATCACTCCATGTGAATAAAGGGTAAGCTCTGTTTTGCAAGAGTGATACTTTCTGAATCCATATTGACTATTGGTTAATAGGTCGTTCTCTTCAAGGTAGTTCATAATGTTCGAACAAAGTATATGTTCCAAAATGCTACTGCAAATCGACGTCAATGAGATGGGACTGTAATTTTGGGCATCACTCCTATTGCCTTTCTTGAATATTGGAGTGACCTGGGTAACTTTCCAGTCTTTGGGTATGGATCTTTCACTGAGTGATCAGTTGTATATGATAGCTAAGTATGGAGCTGTTGCATCAGCATACTCTGAGAGGAATCTCCAGTTCGTATACAATCTGGCCCAGAAGATTTGATTTTGTTCAGTGACTTAAGTTGTTTTACTACTCCAGGAACATCTACTAAATTTCGCATGCTGGCAGCTGTTCTTGGTTCGAATTGTGGAGTGTTCATTTCCTCTTCTTTGGTGAAAGAATTTTGGAAAGCTGTGTTTAGCAATTCTGCTTTAGCAGTACTGTCATCCATAGTATTACCATTGCTATCGTGTAGTGAAGGTATTGTTTGTGTTTTGCCGCAAGTGTACTCCACATATGACCAGAATTTCTTTGGCTTTTCTGACAGATTACAAGACAGGATTTTGTTGTGGAAACTATTATAAGCATCTCGCATTGAAGTCCACACTAGATTGCGAGTTTCTGTAAAAAATTGCCAGCCTTGTGGATTCTGTGCCTGTTTAAATTTTGCATGCGTTTTTCTTCGCTTCTGCAAATGTGATCTGACCTGTTTCGTGTACCTTGTGTACCATGGGGGTGGGGGGTCATCCCCCCTCTTTCATTTATTTATTTGGTATAAATCTCTCGATTGCTACTGATATTATGTCTTTGAAAGTACGCTAAAACTGATCTATACTCGCATTTACAGTCTTGAAAGACTGGAGACTATCACTCAGGAAAGTGTGAAGCGAATTTTTATGTGCTCTTTTGAATAGATATATTTTTCGTTTATTTTGTGCATTTAAGTAGTTTCCACAAAAAGCATTCAGAACTAGTTTGGACAATGTTTTATATTTGCCTCCATACATATTATTTGAATACATATTTATGCCAACATATCAGAGATAAATTAAAGTCGCCACCGATTATAACAGTATGCTTCAGGTACCTGTTTGAAATGTGATTCAAGCTTTCTTTGAACATTTCAGAAATTGCATTGACTGAGTCAGAGGGCCAATAAAAAGATCCAATTATTAATTTATTCCAGTTGTCAGGTATAACCTCTACCCATGCCAACTCCCAGGAAGTATCTGCCTCAATTTATAACAGCAATAAACAAGCCACCCCACTTTTTTTTATTCTATCCTTTCTGAAGACCATTTGTCCGAACTTATCTATGACACTAGTCAGCTTTCAGAACCTATAACAATTTGTGCCCGAGTACTTTCTATCTGTGCTTGGATCTCTGGAACTTTCCCAACACAGCTACGACAATTTACAACTGTTACACCAATGATTCCTGGATCTGCATTTTTCCTACGTCTGACCTGCACTCTTTGACACTGAAACCCATTTCGTGTGTTCCCAAGGCCCTCTATTCTAAAAAGAAACACCAAATTATCAGTGGTCAGAAACTATAATGCAGGTCTATTGGAAGAGTGGAAATTATCACAAAAACTTTAAGATAAAATAATTTTTGTAGTCTGCAGAATCCTGATTTGATCACAAGATAAAATCATGAACTGGATGCAATATGGCTTCATTAATCCAAATGATTCATTTTGGCAACAGGCATCATCAGATCATTCTCTCACATAAATTTTACAAGTTGTTATTGCAACAAATGTCGCCACTCGCAGTCAAATTAGGGTGGCTGGAAGGCAAATAGTTCATCCTTTGTGAACAGTGAAGCCCTAATTCAACCATTCACGAGACACCATGCACAAGGTTAAATGTTTGACGACTAATTCCTACACAACTGCTGAAATCCAAATTCCTATCCATCAGGCACTGACCACCATACCCCGTTCGAACAGCGTCAGCTTACGAAGACATTGAAATTTACACAAATCACTTGTACAAGTGTACTACTGCATGACTGTAGCTGCCGCATGTGGAGGTGTGATGTGCAAGTGACACACTTGCGCCATCTGTGCCTGATTTTGAGGTGTGTGTGTTTAACAGCATTATGCAATTTTAAGTGTATTTAACTCACTCTACTAATAGTATAAACATATTTTGTGTCGTAATCAACGCCAGTGTTGGTTAATTGAATTATATTGTTATCATATTGCTAAATACTCCAATAGACAATGAGTGAAAAGTATTCCAGCTGCCACATGAAAGTTGGTCCAGTGGTTCTGAGCAGCATGGGAACTGGAGAAGCAAGCAGACTCTTCCACTCTTCTACAAATTGTGTTCAGGGGACAGGAAGATAGTTAAACAGGATGGGAAGATTAGACCCCTTAAGGCTGAATTGGACAGTGCTAGAGATGAACTGATGAGGTTAACCCTTTTGTTACAGTAGCCAGCTCTGCTGCACAGGCACCACTAAACTCTGCACTGCTGCTACTGATCGGTGCAGCATACTGCAAACTGTGCACATTGCATGTCAGTAAGCTGATGTGCAGCTTATCTTGTTTAAGTGTTACATAACAAGATTTTTCAAGTATTATAAATAAAAATGCAATTTACTATCATTCATAATATTCTTGATAATGTAATTAAAAAATGATAAATTGTGAAACAAGGGTCAACACGTATTAGAGTTTTTACACTCATATTTAGATTTTCATCTTCTGTTATTTGCACTAATGACACGCCTCTCTTTCAGTTTCTTCCTATGATTTATAAGCCGAAGGAAAACCTCTTTCTGTTAAACTCAGTGGACGACGATTGCCTGTTGAATATTGACTTTTACACTTCAATGATACTTTTCCGGTATTTCCCTAATTAACTGCAACTGAAATTTTGCCATTTGCACCAGTTCTTTCCTCTTGTGTTTATAAAAGCAATAGGCATTCCACACACAAACATCCAACATGTGAAGAAATATTTGCGATACCATTTCAGAGGGAAAGTTCTGTTGCAAGGTAGTAGCCATGAAAGAGGTGTGGGCCAGATTCTGGAAAAATTAGGTGATAGGTACCGAGTCACAAACCTTTTCAAGCCCAATGCTTGTCTTCACCAGGTAATAGAGGATATTGGTTCATTGTGGGAAAGGATTTACAAAGCATGATCATGTTGTGATAGTGGGTTGATCAGGAAATAGTATTAATAGGGACTAGGGCTACAATATTGAGAATGGCCTGGTTACAACACCATTTGCAACAAGCCATACACATGGGCTGGTGCCCATCTTCATGTGGTATAATTGGCCCCAGATGAACAGCTCTGTAAGGAGGGTCAACAAGGCAGATATTTGCTCAGGCATTCGTGTGGTTTCAGTTGATGATATTGGTAGGTGGGATTTTATTGGGCATGGCCTACATCTCAATTGGAACAGAAAGGATGAACTGGTAAACTGGCTGGATTGATAGGTAAATTCTTAAGGGGGGGAGGGGGCACTGCAACTCATGGTAGTACTCGTTTTTAGGATAAGTGTCCAGTGAAAAAAAAAACAGTGAAAAATAATATTAGTATATTTCATCAAAATAGTGTGGGATTAAATAATAAAAACGATGAGGGGATATTGAAACTAAGCGTGTAATATATGTTCAAAGTCAAATGTTTGACACTCTATGGGACCAAACTACTTTGATCATAAGTCCCTAGACTTACAAACTACTCAAACTAAGCTAAAGTAACCTAAGGGCCACACACACATCCATGCCCGGGGAAGGAGTCGAACCCCCAACACGGGAAGCTGCGCAATCCGTAAAGTGGCGATTCAGACTGCTCGGCTACTCTCGCATGGCTGTAATAGATGTACTATGCCTATCTGAGCATCACATTGTCACTGATATGGGAAAGGTTAATGTCAATGGATACAAACTCTCAGCAAATGTAAGTAAAGATAATAAGGAGCGAGGAGGAATTGCCATTTATGTCAAAAGTTATCACCGTGTATAAAATTTTGAAACAAAAAAGTTTTGTGTAGAGCAACATATAGAAGCACGTGCCTGTGAGTTTAAATTGGATGATTGCACTTTTATAATCATAACGGTGTATAGGTCCCCATAAGATAATTTTCAGTCATTTCTGAAAAACTTGGATGCCTTGTGCAAACTTTCAGACAGAGGAAAGAAACTTCTTATTTGTGGGAATATCAATGTTGATTTTCTGAAACAGTGTAATAGGAAGAATGACCATGAAGTATTACTTGGTTCTTTCAATTTGAGATCCACTATTGATTTTTGTACTCGGGTAGGAAAGTACAGCAGCACACCGACATAACTTTTTATAAATTAAGATAAGTTTAAAAACATAAATGCTTATCCTGCTCAGAATGGTATGTCGTATCATGGTGAACAGCTAGTTACAGTACATGGTGTTAACCCCATACACCAAGTTAAAACAGACATCCAAAGTAGTGTGTTCAATTAATGATTTAACAATCGTTAAGTTTAGGGAAAGCTTATAGCACTTACTAACAGCAAGAAAGAGTTGTTGTGGCATAAGTCAGCACCACACACAGCCGACACACGAGAACGATCGTGTAGAAGCCAGCGACCGACCGCCAACCAATCACACACCGGAACCGCTCATCCTGGAGAAATAAATTGTAGAAGCACGCCCTCTACAAGCTGCTATATCTAGACCGACATGCATCTGGATAAGCCCCTCTGAAATAGGCAGTCAATAGGAATCAGCGAAGCTAGCACCACACAGATGACGACGACGCATGAAGAGAAGAGAGAAGCGACATACTTTATAGAAGTTGAGAATTTGGTGTGTTTTTCACTAAATAAAACTTGTACTACTAATCTGCATAGCCATTATAGATGCCCACACATCCTGAACCTTTCTTGAAAGACAGGCCGGGAACAACTAAACAGAGGCTGACCAGGACAAAACAAATGGCAATGAAGAGAACAAGGAACCGCATTTTGATGAGAGATGGACTTTCCAGTGGATGCAGACATCACTGACGCTATGCTGCAAACTTAATTTGATTTCTTCCAGAGTTTTGCAGTATAAAATAATCTTTTGATTCTCTTGCAGGAATACAAATCAATTTCTATATTTTTGCAGTGTTTCTTCTTGTTGTCTAACACTGCCACTGTACCGCAGCTTCCTCGGCTCGATGCACAGCAATCAATGCAGAAGTTTCAGTTTCAGAGACAACAAATTGCCTCTCTACTGTCAACCATTCAACAACTTCTAGCTGCACCTGTGTTGCAAAATACACAAGTACCACTGCAGCAGCTACCACCTCAATTAATTCCACCATTTCGCCAATATGATAAAGCAGAAAAGGAATGGACAGAATGGTTGCAACAGTTTGAAGACTATGCCACAGTTCACAAGATACAATATACTGTCAAACTCCACTTTTTACTGTCATGTGTAGGCCACCCAGCATTCCGTCAACAAAAAACTGTTTCCAACCATGGAGCCTTCTGAACTTTCTTATGATTCAGTAGTAGGAACCCTCACGTCCTATTATGAACAGCAAATCAATGTAGTCGCCGCTGGTATCAGTTCTTCCGGTGTAAGAAATGAAAACCAAACATACTGGATGTGGATAACAGATCTTCAAGGTCTTACTAGAAAGTGTAAGTTTAAGTGTTCATGTGGAGCTTTGTATTCGATGTGATGTTACGTGACGCTATTGTCTATAATATAACTGATGTCAGACTTAGGGAGCAGATTCTAACAATGTCAGATCCGTATTTCCATCAAGTAGAACAGATTTTGTAATAGAACCATTCATATTAGATTAGATTAGGTCTTCATTCCGTAGATCCATGTTTAGGAGATCCTCGTGGATGTGGAATACGTCAGGTACCGTGGTAGTGGAAAACTTTGATTCAATTCCACTGTGTACTATAGCAACATCACACGCCAACGAGCACGAGGTCGAACAACGTCATCTTCCGGCTACCTGCACTAAGCGTAATCAAGTTGATAAACACAGAGCCTTGCCAAACAAGGAAGTGAAGTCTTGCCCGAAATGTTTCTCGCGGCACAAAAGGCAGAACTGTCCATCCCAGTCAGCGAAATGCTATGCATGCGGCAAGAAAGGTCATATACAAACAGTCTGCTTACAGTAAAAGAAACGAAAGTTGCCCTACCAGCCCAAACAGCGACAAGACAATAGTTATTCAATAAATGCAGTATTTTCCAAACTCATGGCTGCCCCTCGTAACATCAAGGATATGGAAGTAGCACAAGTTGTATGCCAGGCCAGAAAAATGTATGTCAGTTTGAGAGTGAATGACATTTCTGTAAAATTTCAACTAGATACATGGGCATCAGTCACATTGCTCAATCGCAAAACTTATGCACAGTTAGGATCGCAGCACCTATCTCGCGCTAAAACAAGGTTAACAGCATACAATGGCAATGAAATTCCTGTACTAGAACACTTATCCCTAACCGCAGGATACCGTTTGCAAATGCGCACAGTGACATGTCAAGTGCTTCAATCTTACGAAGGAGAGAATAGTTTTGGTTCAGATTATTTTGATCTTTTTGGTTTTACTGTGCAAGACAATGTTTTAACTGTGAACATTTTATATGCTAAAGTTGCTGAAAGATTTTACAGATTTATTTTCTGCAGGGCTATGAAAAGCTAAATATTTTGCTGCACACATTACTCTCAAGGAAAATGCCAAATCAAAATTCTGCAAATCTCGTGATGTACTGCTCGCTTTACAGGACAAAGTAGCACAAGAACTTCACACATTGCAAGAAAATGGTGCAACTGAACCAATACAAGCTAGTCACTGGGCAAGTCCGCTTGTTATTTTGCCGAAGCCATCAGGTAGCATCCACATTTGTGTCGATTTCAAGGCCACAGCAAATCCACGAACAGTTGTAGACAGTTACCCTTTGCTGAGACCAGAAGATTAGGTGCACGAAAATATTTCTCAAAAATAGATTTGTGCAAGGCCTACCTTCAGCTGCCACTCATCGAAGAATCACAGATAATTTGTATTGTCAATACTCATCTGAGCTTGTTTAAATATTTACATCTACCGTTGGTAGTGCATCAGCACCCGCACGTTTCCAAAGATATTTGGAACAGCTTACAGCTTGGGTGCCTTGTTATTCAAACTACTTGGACGACATTGTTGTGTCAGGCCGTACCCCAGAACAACACATTACAAATTGGAGAAAATTATTTCAACTTTTGTCAGATGCAGGTCTCAAGTGTCACTTAGATAAGTGTGATTTTTTCAAACTGGAACTGCAGTATCTAGGTCACGTGATTAACAGTCAAGGTGTGCACCCCATGCAATCACATTTGCTTGCCATTCACGATCTGCCAGCACCAAAAGATGTGAAAGAATTACAGGCCGCCTTTGGAAAGTTAACTTACTGTATTAGGTTTATTCCCAATGCAGCACAAATCGTAGCCCCTTTGCTTCGGCTACGCCATAAAAATGATCATTTTGTTTGGACAGAAGGATGCCAACACACATTTCAACAGTTAAAAGATGCACTGCTTGGTGATCAATGTTTGGTGCACTTCGATCCAGAAAAACCAGTTCTTTTGCAAGTTTACTCGTCATCGTATGGTCTAGATGCAGTGCTGTCACATGGACATGAGGATACGGACCATCTGATAGCGTTTGCATCCAAACTTTTGACAGACACACAGTGCCATTATTCTCAATTTGAGAAGGAAGCTTTAGCAATTGTGAATGGTGTCACAACAGTCCATCACTATTTGTATGGGAGAAAATTCTATTTAGTTACTGACCACAATCCTTTGCAGTCATTGTTTCATCTGATACCTACTCGCACGGCACACAATTGAAACGATAGGCGATATAGAACAAATGAGGTCACAAGTGTTCAGTCTGCGCTACCAACCAGTCCGCCCCACCTCAGAAATAATTTTCGTGGTAAGACAGATTTCAGAACCAGATTTTATACCCAGGGGTAGATATACACTCTGAACATATCTTATTGGTCATGAACTGTAGGCTGAAACTGAAAAAAGCTGCAGAGAGGTAGGAAAATGAGGAGATGGGATTTGGATAAATTGAGGGAACCAAAAGTTCTTAAGAATTTCAGAGGGAGCTTTAGGCAATGATTGACAGAAATAGGAGGAAATAAAACAGTAGAAGAGGAATGGGTAACATTGAGAGATGAAATAGTGAAGGCAGCAGAGGACAATATAGGTAGAAAGGCAAGACCTACAAAAAATCCTTGGATATCACAGGAAATACTAAATTTAATTGATGAAAGGAGAAAATATAAGAATGCAGTAAATGAAACAGGCAAAATGGAGTACAGACCACTAAGAAATGAGATTGATAGAAGTGCAAAATAGCTAAGCGGGAGTGGCTACAGGGCAAATGCAAGTCAACAGTAGAATGTTTAAATAGGGGGAAAATAGATCCGCCTACAAGAAAATAAACATTTGGAGACAAGAAAAGCAGCTGTATGAATATAAAGAACTCTGATGGAAAAACAGTTCTCAGCAAAGAAGGGAAAGCTGAAAGGTGGAAAGAGTATAAGGAGGGGTTCTACAAAGGAAATGAACAGAGAGACAATATTGTAGGAAGGGCAGAGGATGTAGATGAAGATGAAATAGGAGATACTATACTGAGAGAAGAATTTGAAGGGCACTGAAAGATCTAAGTCGACAAAAGGCCCCTAGAGTGGACGACATTCCCTCAGAACTACTGAAGTCTCTGGGAGAGCCAGATATGACAAAACTATTTCGCAGACAGATGTGAAAATTACAGAACAGTTTAATAAGTCATGGTTGCAAAACTTTAACATGAATTATTTACAGAAGGATGGAAAAGGTGGTAGAAGCCGACCTTGGAGAAGATCCATTTGGATTCAGGAGCAAAGTAGGAACTTGGGAGGCAATCCTCACTTTACGGCTTATCTTAGGAGATAGATTAAGAAAAGGCAAACCTACATTTCTAGCTTATGCAGATTTTTCAAAAGCTTTTGATAATGTTGATTGGAATACACTCTTTCAGATCTTGAAATCAGTAGGAGTAAAATATAGGGAACGGAGGGTTATTTACAACTTGTACAAAAACCAGACAGTAGTTATCAGAGCTGAAGGGCATGAAAGGGATGAAGAGGTTGGGAAGGGTGTAAGACAGGGTTGTAGCCTTTCCCCAATGTACACTGAGCAAGCAGTGAAGGAATGGAAGGAGAAATTTAGAGAGGGAATTAAATTTCAGGGTGAAGAAATAAAAACACTGTGTTTTGCTGATGACATTGTAATTCTGTCAGAGACAGCAAAGGGCCTGGAGGAGCAATTGAACAGAATGGACAGTGTGTTGAAAGCAGCATATAAGATGAACATTAACAAGAGCAAAACAAGGGTAACGAAATGCAGTCTTAGAAAATTAGGTGATGCTGAAGGAATTAAATTAGGTAACAAATCAATAAAGGTGGTAAATGAGGTTTGTTACTTGGGCAGCAAAATAAGATATGATGGTCGCAGTACAGAGGATATAAAATGCAGAATGGCAATGGAAAGAAAAGCGTTTTTGAAAAAGAGAAATTTGTTAACATCAAATATTAATTTAAGCATAAGGAAGTCCTTTCTGAAGGCATTTGTATGGAGTGTTGCCTTGTATAGGAATGAAACATGGACGATAAACATTGCAGACAGGAAGAGGATAGAGGCTTTTGAAATGTGATGCTACAGAAGAATGCTGAAGATTAGGTGGGTGGATCGCATAACAAATGAGGAGGTACTGAACAGAATTGGGGAGAAAAGGAATTTCTGGCATACCTTGACTAAAAGAAGGGATCAATTGGTGGAACACATTCTTAGACACCAAGGAATTGTGAATTTTGTGTTGGAGGTAAGTGTGTGGGGTAAAAAGTCACAGAGGGAGACCAAGAGATGAATATAGTAAGCAAATTCAAATAGATTTAAGTTGCCGTTCTTATAAAGAGATGAAGAGACTTGCTCAGCATAGAGTAGTTTGGAGAGCTGCATCAAACAGGTCTCCAGACTGAAGATAACAACAACAACAACAACAATCCTTAAAACATTGAGTGTCTGTATCGACAACATTTATTAAACTGACACGTTCCACATCATTGCGAAATGTCATATTTATGACTTATGAGACAAGTATTAATCTTGTCTAACCTTACCAAAAAGCATCAAATGTCTTACAGATTGCCAACCAGTATTTAAAAACAAATTGAAAAATATCTGAACTACAACCTTTACTCAGGAGAAATTAGTAATTAAAAGTATCTTAAGTAGTGTTATTTGTTACTAAACTAACATGTTTCACATCATTATGAAATCTTTTATTCATAATCTTGTAGTGTACCAGGTTACACTACATGTCCTACAATCAACCCAAGATACCTTATCAATTTGTCTTGTGGAGTTTATCAGTTTATAGAGGCAGTTACTGTTGCGAGAACTCTGTTTGTACAAGTTCTGGACTGTCCCAGTACAGTGGTTGACAGTCATGCCAGTCAGCCAGGAGCACCAAGTCTGCGGAAGATATGTAGTAACTGTGTAACACTGCCAATATATCTATCTTTTGTCTTGTTTCATAAGTGATCATTCTTTTATCTTGTATGGTATGAGAGATGTAGGTCAGTTGTATAGAGAGCTTGAATAAAACTATTCATTGCCACAAAAAGAAAAAGAGAGAGAGGAAAAATTTCAACTCCTTATAGGCACAGCGTAGCAGGAGTTACATTTAATAATTACATCATACGAAGATCCCGCAAATCAACGGGGAATGAAATATGTGATAGCTCAGGAATACTATGAGGTACACAGTTAAATCTCAATCTAAGAGTCAATCCTCACTAACCCATGGCATTTTCTAAGTCAGCAATGAAAAATAACTAACTAAATATCTGCATGGATTTATGGGATGTATTGCTGTATTTTGAAAACCTGTTACTAAAAAAATGTTTGTAAAGCGTATTGGACTTAACTACGGGGTCATCAGTCCCTAAACTTACAAACTACTTATGAACTACTTACGAACTAGGACGGCACAAATATCCATGCCCGAGGGGGGATTCGAACCCCCGACCGTAGTGGCCGTGCTGACCGTGACTGGAGCGCCTCAGTCACCTCGGCCACCGCGGCCGGCAAAACCTGTTACTACTGGATATATATGGATATCTGAAATTGGAATTCTTCTACTTTAAAAGATTAGGCTATTGCCTGTTATAAACTCTGAAACATTTTTTTCCTTTCTCCTGGGGTCTTCCAATTGATAATACTTCATCACCATCTTCACTGCATATATTATGCAATATGCATGTTCCGTCTTCACATGGTTATCCCCATCTCCTCCTCAGTCGCCCATGTCTCTTCTTCCCAAGGGCTTGTACTTGTTAACCACAACCGGAATGCTTTCCTCGTCGGTTCGTTGAAACTGTTGCCTCCAGTCCTCACTGTATTATTCAATTTTTTCATTTAAACTGTGAATTCCCAAGTCTTCAAAAATATCATGACTATTTATGCTGGTAAACATGCTGAGGTTACAATAGTGAGTGCTCCACTTGAGTGTAAAGCAACATGGAATGATTGGCTTTCTGCTTTGATTGCCATCACCGTGTGTGGCTCAGTTTAAAGTGTGCGTTTTCAGCAGGTAGTGATAACTGATGTTTACGATTCGCTTCCTTTAACTTTCTTGTTTCAGTTATTCTCTGTTATTGAGAGACAGGGAGTCAGCTTGAAACAGTCACATTTTAAGTTGTGCATTCTACATATTTTATGACTTATCTACACTGGTAAAAATAATTAGGAAATTAGATGGAATATCCAGGTTCTGAAGAATTGTCATCGGCAGAATGAACTAAAGTGGTTCAAAGTCTTTCTGTCAGTTCTATGAAGTGGAGACAATAACATTACAACAACTGAGATAATGATAATAACACCAAGTTGCTGCAGAGGGGGTTGGTGTTGATTTGTATTTACTCTACCAAATGAATTACACAAGCAGTTGACTTCGGATAGTCTCGCGAGAAGGTACAGCAATGCAACAACATCAAGACTTACCAAAACGTATGACATGGAGAGCCATAGGAAGCTTGGAAGCAAGACAAACACAGAAGGAGGTGGCTGCAGCTATTGGAGAGTCCCGAAGTGTTGTTTCCATGACCTGGATATGATTTCAGACAACAGGAACTGTTAAAAGAAGCCAAGGTCATTCATGGGTAACATCGGCAACAAGACAAGACCATTACCTACGGTTGACAGCCCATTGAGGCAGGGGCAAAATACAACTCAGTTGCAACGGACCCTACAGGCAGCAACAGCACATGCAATATAATCACAAACAGTCTGAAATCGCCCATTAAAACCACAAACTGTTTAGCCAGTAAAACTGGGCAGAAAAAAAATTGCAATTGGAGTCATAATGAATGGCAATGGCATCTGTTCACAGACTAGTCAAGATTTCATGTTTAGGAAACATCACCATATAATGGTGGTGGATGAATGGTGTGGGCAGGGGGCAGTGGTGGACATACAAACCTCTTTATCATTCAGAATGAAGCTTGATTACTCAAGGGGTATAGAGATGAAATGCTTTGACCTTTTATTGTGCCCTACACTGGTGGCATAGGATATGGATTCTTTCTGAAGGATGATAACACTTGTCTCAACAGAGCTTCACTAATCAACAAGATGCTTCAAGCTATGGGAATTGAAAAAATGGAGTGGCCTGTTTGTTCACTGGACTTAAAACACAATTGAGCATGTCTGGTATGCATTTGGCAGATGCATTGCACACCAGACCAGCAACTACCACAACACCTGCAAGGATGGATATTGCACTCATGCAAGACTGACCAAATATCCCTCAAGAGTTGATAGATAAGCTCATACTGTACATGTCATGCAGGTGTGCAACTGTACTGGCAGTCCTTGGTGATCACACACCATGTTAGAGGGCAATGAGAATGACTTTTTCACTATTATGGTATTCTCATGAGTACTCGCTTTATGTAAATGCCATGTAAACCTTAAGTAAAGAGTTGAGACAGGAAAATACCATACTGTATCAAACACAAATTACAATTATAACCAATATCTCAATGAAATAAGTCCCATATATAGATTAGATGTACTTTTCATTCCAGTAGTTCCATATTGAGGGAATCCTCTTGAATAAAGAGGATGTCAGAACAAAATACGTAATAAATAATTACAAAATGAGAGCATGTGTGTTATGGTACCTTCCACAGATCCCAAATGTCATTGCTCTTGTGGGTGCGGAATTGGTCAGAAAAAACAATTATCTTAAGAATATTTACATAATACTTATTGCTATATACTAAATGTCAAATATACTAGGTGCATATTACAATTATTAGGATTTCTCTCTCTCTATTTTTGTTTCTTTTCCTTTTAACACTTGTTTACTATGATCAGATCATGGCACAAAATTAGTATTCAAGTCAGACAACACAATATTCACATTTGTGAATATTATGTTCAATAACATACATCTCTCACTTCAGCTAAGAAAATCATCAGTGGAGTAGGAGGAGTTGGCCACCAAAATACCCTTCAGACTCTTTTCAAACTAAACTTGATTGCAAGTTAAATTTTTACGGCTGTTGGCATGTTTTTGAAATTGTGTATTGCTGAATAGTGGACACCTTTCTTAACTAAAGTGACTTTAAACCTTTGTGATATTCGTGTTTCTAGTATTGATCCTTTGAACTGAGCTATTGGTATGGAAAAAAAGATATATTTTTAATGACAAATTTCATTAGAGAAGAAATGTATTGCGAAGAAGTAGGTAAGTATCCCCAGTTCCTTAAGTAGCTCTCTGCGGGACGTTCCTGAGTTGACACCATAAATGATTTGTATCATACATTTTTAGGCTCTGAAAACCTTTGCTTGGCCCGATGAGTTGCTGCAGAAAATAATTTCGTATGACATTATGGAGCCAAAGTATGCATAATATGCTGGCTTTTTGGCCCACTTTAGGTTATGGTAGTAACACTAAAAGTGGGCCTTTGCGATTGTCTTTTCATAATTCGAAATTTAAATTAAAATAACGGCATAACCATGCATCTGACATGAAAATTGAATAATCGAATTTGTAGAGGAGACAATTCTCTACAACTTTGCTCTGTTACGTTTTTTTTTTTTTCATATCTCGTATCATTTCAGAGATAGTTGCAAAAATATCGGCGATTTCGGGATGTCTGTCTGTCCATAAAGTGTTCCCTATTTTTAAGACTAACAGTTCAACCGATCGGCACCAAATTTTACAGACATAATTGTTGGCTACCAGAGACCAGTACCTCGCTTTTTGAAATATTTAGGACAAGAAATACAATAGTAATACAAAATAAAGCAGTTTGTAATGTAATTTTAATTGCAAATAAACGGTTCCTCTGGCGCAAAAATTGAATAAACGAATTTATAGAGGAGAAAATTCTCTACAACTTTGTCTCCATGTTTTTTTTTAATCTCGTATCGTTTGAGAGATATTTGCAAAAATAACGGAGTTTTGAAACCTTTCAATGAAATAACGAAAACCAGCCGTTCACAGATGTCACTTGACTTTCCTCGCCCAGAACTCTCTGTGGCATACGCCATCTTGCGTTGCGTATTTGATGATTTTCTTATTGTAACTTACACATTGTCATTTCAAAGCAATGGCGCACTGAAGAATTAACAAAAATACGTCATCCTTCGTACGATAAATGATAATCTAGAGTCTAAAATGCCATATTAGCATCAGTTAACAACGGCCATCAATAGTATAAGATTAAAGAACACAACTCGCAACTGTCAGCTGTAGCATAGTGGGCAACGCGCTGGACTGTGACGCTGGGGGTCAGTGTTTCGAAACCCACTGCTCCCTAAAAAATTTTTTCCTAAAAAGGGTTTCAGACACTCTTATTAATTAATTTTTTATTATTTAGATTGTTATTTTGGTCCAAAATGTTTGCAAAAACTTATAAAAGTTTTATAGTGGGCCATAAAACACGTCAGTGCGATTTTTTATTTTTATATCTCCTATGTTAGACAACATTTGCATAGCGAACAGGGACTCATTTAGGTGTTTCGGCAGTTCTGTAGTACGTTCCTCCCAGTTAAATTTATTATCAAGCTGTAATCCTAAAAATGTGACACTTTCAACTTCTTCTATCGCCTTGCTGACATATTTTGGCATATACTGGCAGGAAACCTTTTACAAGTCCTAAATTGCATATAGTGTGTTTCCTCAAGGTTTAGTGACAGAGAATTGGCTAGGAACCATTTTATATGCCCATGAAAATTTCATTCGCCGAACTTTCTAAGGCTATATTATTTACTATTTATTGCAATGTTTGTGTCATCTGCAAATAAAACCAACTTGGCATCCAATAATGTTACTAATGAAAGGTTATTGATACATACAAGAAAAAGTAGGGGACCTAAGATGGAACCTTGGGAGACCCAACATGTTATTAGTTCCCAATTTGATGAGGCCTGATAGAAAAGAGATGTATATTGAACTATCGACACCTTTGTTTACTATTAGAGATATACGATTTGAACCATTCTGTGAGACTTTCTGTTACACCGTAATATTCTAATTTGCTCAAAAGGGTATTCTGATTTACACAGTCAAATGCCTTTGGCAGTTCACAAAATATATGAGTGGCCTGTAATTTATTACTAATGAATTACGTACATTCTCACTATATGTGTAGATAGACTTCTCAATATCAGAACCCTATAGAAATCCGAATTTTGACATGGATAATATTTTATTTGTGGTAAGATGTTTAAGAAGATGGCTATACATTATTTTTTCTAAATTTTTTGAGAATGCAGACAAAATGAAATTGGACAGAAATTTGATGGTATTTCTTTATCTCCTTTCTTATATAATTGCGTAACTTCAGCATATTTCAACCATTCAACAAATGTTACACTGATAAAGTTATGTATATATATTATGTATCATATCTCATGTGATCCCCTAATTGTTTTGAGTAGACTATACCATAAGAGGGAATTCTGTTAATACTGCCACTCAAAGTGATAAGTTAAGAATTTTGCATTTATTGAATTTCTCTCTTCAGGTTGAAATACAATGTAGCAGTAAAACTTTTTCGGTCTTAACTTTGCATTACAAATGTTTGGCTACTGATTATGAATGGTCTACAATAAAGATGAGGAACTAGACACACTGGGACTTTGCAATTTTAATCTCTTATTGGAAAGCTTTCTGCTCCTGTAATTCTAAGGTATTAATATCTTTAAATTTTGGTGTTAAGTGTATCTTGTATTACCTATACTTTTAAGGAAAAGGGGCTCATTTGTCACTCATGATTAAGTAAGTTAAGATTTAAAATTGGTGCTCTATTAACTCAGTTGAATAGCATTAAGATGTCTATAAATGTTATTTTAATGGTGATGAAATTGACCACAAGTTATTTTCCAAGCTAGGGTTTTCTGATTGTGAATGTTAACTACACTGACTGGTGACATAATTTCTGATATCCAACTGGTGCTTCTCTTAGTTTTTCAATATTGAAATTTGGTGTAACTTCAACTTGATTAAATTGGGATTCTTGCCCTGCTATGTTTTCTTAATAGGCTGAAGTTCATAACAAAATTTGAAGCTATGTCTAATATTAATTTTGTGTGTGCAGTTGATGATCCCTGTACATTTTGTTCTCATCAATGTTATGAAGGTTGCAGCACCTTGTCACTGCTGCAACCCCTGCTTCTCCAAGCCTGTTGAGGATTTGAATATCCAGTAAGTTATAACATGTATCTTTCCCATCATGATTTCCTTAACTTATTTTAAAACTGTTTTCCTTCCAACCTAACTCGGATTAAGCCAAAATCTATAAACAAACCACAGATTACTCAAGAAATAAAAGTATCCTGCAAGAGTATATCAGTCAAGAACAGCTCAGAACATACTGCTGAATATTGAAGATGATAATAGAGACATCAAAGCAAATGCATTATTGGAATAGGATAGTCACATTAGGTAGTAAAAAAAAGACAATTTGGGATACGGTAAAGAAAATCTGATAGAACCAGAGACAAAGAGGAGCACGTAGCATTAACAGGAAATGATATACAAGAAAGAAATGCACACAGTGTTGCTGATATTTTCATAACTGTTACTGAAAAGATTGGGTTATCAGGTTCAGTAGATGCATTTATGGAATACCGCACACCAATCACTACAAATAACTACAGTATGAAAAAAGCCATATTTAAGGCCAAGTGTAACATGTTCAACTGCACAGGGCATTAATTTTTTGAGGCAATAAAGTGTTGCCACCAAAGAATTATTTTTTAATATTAATTTTGATTTTCATTCATGCATTCAATAATTTATTGGCAGTTTGACAAATATTTCTATCTGTTATTTAAATCATATTTGACTAGTACTTCAAGTGTACAAAATCATTCATATACAAGCATATTAATCTTGTGGCACACACAAAAGATAGCTCCCTACATAATTATGTAGTTTACAAGACCTGACATGTGGTGTGTTGTTCAGTTCATCATCATTTCATTGTAATGTCACCATTATTAACATCACATAATTTTCAACGTGGCTCTCGACTCCGAATTAAGGTTATGTAATTTGAGTACAACTAGTGACAATGAAGTTACTCCTGCTGCATTTGATGTCATGAAAGCACGTTCAATTTCACACACTACAAAGCAGGTACCCCCCTCCCTCCCTCCCTGTAACAGTATAGGTATGGAAATTTGGGTTACATGGTTATTTTTGAAAGTTGCAAAATTTTGGAAACTGGTCTCTTAATACATTCCCTGCGGTTCGTACCACCATGTGTTCTGATTTACATCTACATCGACAGCCTGAAAATCACAAGGGTTTATCGAACCACTTTTATGATATTTCTCTATAGTTCCACTCTCTAATAGCTTACGGGGAAAAAGGAACACCTAAATCCCCCCCCCCCCCCCGATCTGATTTCTCTTATTTTATTATGATGGTTATGTCTCCCTATGTAGGTGTGTGCTAACAATATATGTGTGCATTCTGAAGAGAAAGTTGGTGAAAGGAATTTCGCAAATACAACTTGCCACAACAAGTAACGCCTTTCTTTTAATGATTCCCACCCCAATTCGTGCATCATTTCTGTGACACTCTGTCCCCTGTATCGTGAAAATACCAAATGAGATGCCCTTTTCTGAATTTTCTCTAAATCGTTCTTCAGTCCCACCTGGCGTGGATCCCACAATGCACAGCAATATTCCAAAATATGACGCACAAGTGTAGTGTAGGCAGTTTCTTTAGTTGAACTGTTAAATCTTCTAAGTGTCTTACCAATGAAACATAGTCTTTGGTTCGCCTTCCCTACAATATTTTCTATGTGTTCTTTCCAATTTAAGTTGTTCGTACTTGCTACTCCTAGGCATTTAGTTGAATTTATGGCCTCAGTATTTGACTGATTTTTTGTGTAACTGAAGTTTAACAATTTTCTTTTAGAGGTTATATGAATGACCTCACACTTATTATTAAGGGGCAATTGCCTATTTTTGCACCATGCGGATATCTAATCTAAATCTTTTGCAGTTGCTTTTGATCTTCTGGTGACTTTAATAACTGATAAATGACAGCATCATTCACGAACAGTCTAAAAGAGCTACTAAGATTGTCTCCTAAATTGTGTATAAAGATAAGGAACAGTAGGGGCTCTGTAACACTTCCCTGGGGAACATCAGATATCACTTCTGTTCTACTCTATGAATTACCGTCAATTACAATGTACTGTGTGCTTTCTGACAGGATATCACAAATCTAATCACACAACTGTGGTGATATTCCATAATGAAGAAATTTGATTAGAAGACACTTGTGAGGTACAGTGTCGAAACTTTCGGAAATCTAGAAATACAAAATCTATTTGACATCCTTTATCGATAGCACTCATCACATCATTTGAGTAAAGAGCTAGCTGTGTTTCATAAAAATAGTACTTTCTAAATCCGTGTTGACTATGGAACAATAGGCCGTTCTCTTTAAGGTAGTTCATAATATTTATGTGTTTGTTCTAAAATCGCGTTGCAAACCAACGTCAATTTTGCAGGTCACTCCTATTGCCTTTCTTGAATATTGGAGTGACCTATGCAACTTTCCACTCTTTGTGTACGCAACGTTCACTAAGCGAGTCGTTGCATATGATAGTTAGGTATGGGGTTATTGTATAAGCATTCTCTTAAAGGAACCTAATTGGTACACAGTCAGGACCGGGAGATTTACTTTCGCTAAGTGATTTAAGTTGTTTTAATACTTCAGGGGTATTTACTTTTAAATTACGCATGGTGGAAGCTGTTCTTGATAGGAATTCAGGAGTATTTGCTCCATCTTCTCTAATTAAGGAATTTTGGAAAGCTACTTTAGCAGAAATGTCATCAGTAGCATCAGCATTCCTATCATGTAATGAAGGAATTGTTGGTATACTTTACATACGACCAGAATTTCTTAGGATTCTCTACTAAATTACGTGGCAGGGTTTCGTTGTGGTACCTATTGTAAGCTCACATTTTAATTCGAACTAAATTTCTAGTTTCAGTGGAAGATTGCCAGTCTTGGGGATTTTTTGCACTTTTAAATTTTGCATGCTTTTTCCTTTGCTTTTGTAACAGTGATCTGACCTGTTTCTTTGTACCACAGCGGGTTAGCCCCCACTATTGTTAATTTGTTTGGTATGAATCTGTCAATGGTTGTCGATATTATTTTTTTGAATGTAAGCCACATCTGATCTACACTCACATTCTTAGTTTCAAAAGACTGGAAATTTTCACTCAGGAAAACGTTAATCATATTTCTATCTGCTTTTTTGAATAAATATAATTTTCTTTTCATTTTGGTGGATTTGGAAAGTCCGACATTTAGTCTCGCTACAAAACTCTGTGTTCACTAATCCCAGCATCTGTTTTGATGCTCTTTATTAGCTCGGGATTATTTGTTGCTAGGATGTCAAGTATGTTCTCACAACCATTTACTATTTGAGTGGGTTCGTGAACTAATTGCTCGAGATAATTTTCGGAGAATGTGTTCAGTACAATTTTGGACGATGTTTTATGTTTGCCTCCAGTTTTGAATATGTATTTTTGCCAACACATTAAAGCCACCACCAATTAAAATTGTATGCTTTGGATACATTTTTGAAATATGATCCTAGGTTTCTTTGAACATTACTGCATCCGAATCGTCTGAGTCAGGGGGTCGATAAAAAGAACCAATTATTAATTTATTTTGGTTGTCAGGTATAACCTCTACCCATATCAACTCACAGGAGCAATCTACTTCAATTTCACTACAGGATAAACCACCTGAGACGGCAATAAATATGCCACCACCTATTTCATTCAACCTATCTTTTCTGAACACCATTTGCCCCTTTGGAAAAATTTCAGCTGAACTTATCTATGACTTTAGCCAGCTTTCGTAACCTATAACGATTCGAGATTCAGTACTTCATATCAGTGCCTGGAGGTCTGGTACTTTCCCCCCCATACAGCTAAGACAATTTACAACTGTTACGCCAATGATTTTTAGATCTGTGTTCATCCTATCTTTGACCTGCATCCCTTGAGATTTAGACCCTTTTTGTGTGTCCCCGAGACCCTCTAACCTAAAAAAACTGCCTAGTCCATGCCACACAGCTCCAGCTACTGTGTAGCCGCTTCCTGCGTGTAGTGGACTCCTGACCTATTCAGCAGAATCTGGAACCCCACCACAGGATAGCGCAAGTCTTGAACTCTGCAGCTCACATGGTCACAGAACCGCCTGAGCCTCTGATTCAGACCCTCCACTCGGCTCTGTACCAGAGGTTCACAGACGGTCCTGTCAACTATGCTGCAGATGGTGAGCTGTGCTTTCATCTTGCAAGCAAGACTGGCAGTCTTTACCACTTCAGGTAGCAGCTCAAAACCTTAGAGGATCTCTTCAGATCCATAGCAACACATATCATTGGTACTGATGTGAGTCATCACCTGCAGTTGGCTGCACTCCGAACCCTCCATAAAGGCATCCAGAAGGACCTGTTCCACATCTGGAATGACTCCACCCGGTGTGCACGTTGGCCTTCTTCCCCTCTTTGGCAACCATCTCTCTAATGGGCTCCATTACCCACCTAACGTTGGAGCTACAAGCAATCCCATCCTCTGTGAAATCTAGCAGGCTGTGTGGTGACTTCAGGATGAGCAGCACCATCCAGCTCAAGAACGTTGTCCTGAACATATAGCACCTCAAATCTGTTCGCAAGACCAACAGGGGAGGCCTCATGATCGGTTCCCCAGAATGTCTTGCGCTGCTTCTCATGCAACCATAGGTGGAGTGCCTGCCACATTGCTGGCAGTATCAGGGCATGTCACTGGCACAGGCCGATCGGAGGAGATGACCAGAGTCCGTTCAGTCCCCACGACCAGCTAACGACGACAACGACCCTCAATCGCAGCCTCCAGCTGCGCAACCAAGGTTAACACAGCTTGAAGCGAAGTGTCACCAACTCAGACTGCATCTGTACACAGCAGTAACAGCCCTATTCATGATTAAAGTACCGAAAAAACAAAACAAACTACTGTCACAATGGGCTTAAAGGAAGACTACACTGTTTCTCAAAATGTGAATCTTAATGTAATATGCACAAGATCACAGTATAAATTTCCAATCTGAAATGAAAATGTGCAGACAAAAATCAAAATATTTTCTATATCGCTTCTAATCAGAAGCCGGTTTCACTTACGAAATATGAAGTCTGGGTCTAATGCGTATCTGTCAGACTTAACGGACACTGACTGAGCTCTACAAACAGCAGGAACAATCAAACCAAAAGAAACGACTGTCGCGATGCGCTAAAAGGAAGATTACACTGTTTCTTGAAACAGAAATTTGAATTTAATATGCAAGAGAGCATGGCATATATTTAGAAATTGACATGAAAATGCGCAAACAAAAATCAAGATACTATATGTAGCTTCTAATCAGAAGCCGATTTCACTTACGAAATATGAAGGCGGGGTCTACTGCATATCCGCCGGCAGCTTAATAGAAATTCTTTCCTTCAAATCAGAATGAATATTGGCGACTTCTTGAAACTGCAGACGCGATTATTATTCCAAATTCTAAGATGTCAGAGGCTGAAATGTGTATACATACATTCAGCAAAATATAAATAATTTTAAAATATCACTGCTTTCGTTTTGCCCACCAGTGACATCATAACACTTTTTCGTGCTAACTTCCAATTTTTTAGATCACCAGGTATCCCAATTGTTGTGCTGGACTCTTAGCACCAAATGCTGCAGAGAACAAGTCACTTATGGTTGGGCATTAAAGTATGCAAACTGTCATTTGTTAAAGTCAGCAGTCAAGAATAGCTACTTTATGGCATGCAACAAAATATTTTTTAATATTAAGAAATGGTTATTCATCTATCATAATCATTACGGTAAAACTTGCAGGGTGCTCCAACACCTGGAAGAGATGTGTTAATTGACAAATCCATGATTCCTTGCAAAGGAAGATTGATTTTTAGGCACTATATCCCCAACAAATCTCATTGAGAAACTGTAGAAAATTTTTACATTGGAAGGCTGCACTTTTGGTTTTAGAATCTACCAAGGTAAAGACGATGACCTACAAGGTGCATGTCACATGGAGGTTGTCACTATGAAAACTTCTGAGCCCCTTTTTGGACAAGGTTGCACTCTTTATGCCTACAATTTCTATACAAGTATTTCTCTAACATGTAGGTTGTTAAACAATAATATTATTTCTCAGTGAAACAGTTTGTCTAAATAGAGCAGGTTTTCCTAAGACAATTGCAGAGAAAGAGCTTAATGGGACCACACCGTGATTCAGGTTGAAAAAAATCAATTTTCAGGTTTTATCATATTTCGATAGATTAAGGTTTTATTTAAGTACTCTGAAAAGGATTTTGCTGAAATTATTTTGAAGCATTTAAAGAGCATTTTCCTACAATGCTTGTGTGTGTGTGTGTGTGTGTGTGTGTGTGTGTGTGTGTGTGTCACGCCTATTTTTCTGCATATATTTTAGATCTTTATATCCCCTACATTGAACTTTAGGGTTTTTTTCCCTCTTGAGTGTGTTGGCTATTGTTGGAATGCAACAGTTGGTATTCTTCTGTTTCTGCTATTTGTAAACAACATACTTTCAAACACACAGTTAGTTTTGTTCAAGTGTGATTGCAAGTAGTTGTTATGCTTACATTTGCTGTGCTTGTTTACGTGTGCAGGCAATTAGGAGATATAAAGAAAATCTGGAAGCAATGAAGAGACATGTTTGGGCCATATTCTTCCATAAGTCCTCTACTGATGATAAGCCATGTCGTGCATTGTGTCCATCAGGAGAAAATTCGTTGAGCAAATACAATATGCCTCAGGTAACTGGAGAATCTTATTCTGACCACCATTCTCTTCCTGCTGCTGTTATTTTCAGAGACTTGGCTCATCCTGACCTTCTAAGGAAATGTCTGCATGGGCAGACACAGAACCCAAATGAATGTTTCAACAGCATAATTTGGAACCGCCTCCCTAAAACTGTATTTGTAGGCATGCATACAATGAAACTAGGAGTTCATGAAGCCGTTATTACATTCAATTGTGGTAATATTGGAAAGTGTTGGGTACTGAAATAGCTGAGAATTAATCCTGATGAAAATATTATCACTGGGCTGCAACATTGCGATAAAATGAGGATAGCTGATGGCGACAAGTCTGCATCTAATATGGTCAAGCAGCCGAGACAAACATTCAGGAAGGTCAAAAACAAGGTGGAAGACTCGATAGAGGCCAAAGAAGGGCCATCATATGCAAAAGGACAGTTTTAATTAACTGTAAGTAACAAATTTCAAATGTTTTTTCTTTAAAGTCAATTTCCCGCACACTAAAATATTCAGTACATATGCCACATTATATCAGAAACTGTCATAGATAAATGAATGAAATTTTCAGAGACTCTGCATAACATAAAAAGCCACCTCCGGAACTACATTTATTAATATTCCCCATAAGGAAATTCACTTTTTTTTCCCGGAGAAAAAACTTAATATTTTATGATCATAAATTTAAAAAAGTATGTCTTAAAAACTATAAAATGGATGAAATAGATTTTAGTACAGTTGACTATTAGCATTATGTAACATACAGTAGAAATATTGCCGCGAGAGACGACGAACACCGACTGCCGGCGTGGCGTAGGGGATAGCGTCATGGACTGCGGTTCAAATGTTTGTACAACTTATGGGACTTAACTACGGGGTCATCAGTCCCTAAGCTTACAAACTACTTATGAACTATCTAAGACTAAAGACGGCACAAATATCCATGCCCGAGGGGGGATTCGAACCCCCGACCGTAGTAGCCGTGCTGACCGTGACTGGAGCGCCTCAGTCACCTAGGCCACCGCGGCCGGCATGGACTGCGGTGCAGAAGGTCGCCGGTTCAGTGCTGTGTTTAGTTGCCTTCGAAGTCAAGCCTGTTTCCATTTCAACGTGACAATATTAAGGTCCTGCATCAAATAGTTTTTTCCATAAATGGGTCGAATACTTGCCTAAATTAACATGTGTTAGGCAGACAGGGTGTGGCCCCCTTAAAAGAGAGGATATACGTGAACTAGTGAATGATTTGGGGGGAAAATCATCAAATGGGTGGATAGAAGTAGAATCCTAGTGATTTCTATGGTTCCTGGACATACTGATACCTTAAAAGACACTGGAAAAAAGGAAAGCTGTAATCAAACCAAAGGCTGTACTGGAGTACAAATGTTAAAAAATGTGTTGACCGCACCAAAAAAAAAAATGTCTTCGTATTAAACACCATTGAGAAAAGATGTGAAATGGTGAAGAATAGTTGCAATGGAAATCTTAGCAGGAACTTCTATAGTACAGTAAATGCTTGAATTTTGCATGGTCAGAAGAGCACTTCGCAGAGAAGAATGTTACTCGAATTTTCAGAGCCCACTGCTTTGCATTTATGAGGATATACTGCCTGTGGCACTCCTCCAATACAAAGAAAGCCCATACTTCGTGAAAAACTACACATTGCGCTACAAAATTATTTTCGCAGAAACCAAGAAAGGTACAACCTTCCTTACGATGAGTTGAAATGTCACCTTTGTTGAAGGCAGCCAAACAAGCAGTGCCATGTTGAAGTGACGTCATACAGAGATATAACTATACTAGCCGTGTTTGGGACACTGGTGCCCCAAGCCACATTTCTGCCAAGTTTTCGTCACGTCACCAGTGCGGCAAAAGGCAGTGCAGACGAGACAAGTAATTTTTCTCTGCAGGGAACATATTCAAAGATACTGTGTCATATTGACTGAAAGTTACATTTAAGTTAAGCAGGTTTGGTATGGAGTATAAAACTATAGTGATTTTCTCTCTTTTTCTTTATTTAGACCATGTGATCTCATATTACACAATGTGTACAGATTTCCAACATGATATTTTATACATAGTAGCTTAAGAGTAGCTTCAAACATTGTAATACATAGCATACATTTTCTAAATAGTTCATGTTCATTAACATAGTCTGCAGGGTTATTGTTTCAGATATTCTCTCTTAAAAAAAAACACACACACACAGTAAAGGCAGTGAGGCAGTAAATAGGACTTCAAAATTTTATTAAATTGCAGGTTGTCATCAATAGATTTTATATGCTTGTTGGAAGCTTGCTGAACAGTTGAACATATGAAATGTCCCCTTCTCTAATAGTTATGGGGCAGTATGTAATACCTGCAAGTTTGATTTTGATCTGGTGCCGTATTTGTGTATTTCTTTACTTTTCTTGAGTCTAGGTTTGGTTGGCATTACGTGTTCTTTTTAAAGAGTTTCTTAGTCTTGTGTATCTATAGATGGCATGGCAGTGGTAGGATCTCCAGCTTCCTGAATAAATTTGCAGGAGTCTCTAGCTTTGCTACCATTTGTTATACTCAAAGCTTTCTTCTGGATTTGGAAGGTGTTGATGGCAGTTGGAGAATTACCCCAGATAATCACACTGTACCTTAGGTGAGAATGTATGTATGCATAGTATGCACCTATTATTGTTTTCAGGCTGGTGCAAGATTTCAGAACACTCAGTGCATAGCAGCCAGCACTTATTTTGCCATTAACCTTTTCAATATGTCTATTCCATTTTAGATTGTAATGTACCCATGAACCCAGAAATTTGAAATACATATTCATGTCTATTTGTTGGTCGTTTACTTTTATAAGTGGTTGAGAGAGGTTAGCATGTTTTGAGGGATCAAAATTCATGGAGACTGTCTTTTTGTGTGTTAATTGTGCAGCCCAACTGCCACTTGTTCAGTAGCTACATCCACTGCTTTCTGAACTGGCTCTATGTTGTCCCCTTTTCGGACTACAGTTGTAATTTCAGCAAATATTACGATTTTATGTGCATCTACATTCAGGCTCGAGTTATTAATGTACACCAGGAACAGTAGGGATCCCAACATTTCGATGTTTGTATGTTAATGTTTCAGTTAAGGAAGCTAGTGAACCATAGTAGTTATTATTTTTGAAATTTAACTTGCACATGGGCTTTTATATATTATTTATATATGTCAATAAAACAGAATATAATGAGTATGACCCTCAAAACACCAGTTGAAGTAATCTTCACCATAAAAGCCTTAAAATAAAAAATTCTAGTGATAATATGTCAACAACGGTGATTAAGCAATGTACCTCACAGTTTAGTAACATTTACATTATTTTTGCAACCAGTGTTATCAGCGGAACATTTTCTGAATGGTTTAAATATGCTGAAGTTAAACTTATGCATACAAAAAAGGTATAGACAAGTAACATCAAATATAATAAAGACAACATACAGTCACCATCTTAAACATCTCGCTACAAATGAATATTATCCTGATATTGATACGGCTAGCTACAGATACAGTGAAAAAGCACTTAATTCATTAGACAATAAATTACAGACTGCTGGTATATTTGGTGACCTGTCAAAGCCATTTGACTGTGTAAATCACCATATCCTTTTAATTAAATTAGTATATTATGAAGGAACTAGAAATGCCGCAAAATGGTTCAAATGATACCTTTCTGACAGAAAACAAAGCGTGTCAATAGGAAAGAGACCTGTATTAAGCACAACCTGTGACACAGCAAGATTAGTATCCCCCACCCCACCGACCCCCACCCCTCCTACTGTATTTTATAACTTCTAAGACAACTAAATTTTTCCAAACTTTAAATATAGTCCCTTTAAGTACACACGTAGTAAGTACACCTAGTTAGACATTGAAATTACAGATATTTAAATAAGCCTCCCCCATCTTTATTTAATTATTCAGCACATTATTTGTGGAAATAGAAACACTTTGTAAAAATTACTTAAGTAAGAAACATTTTTAATCATGAAATATGAATAATTACAAATACGTTCATAGCTGAATCATGTAAATTTTGAGTGGAGAAATTGACTTATTTGAGGATTGTAACATACACCATTCGAAAGCTGGTTATCTCCTCTTTTTAGAAATGTAATATTTGTAATTAAAGTTTTATACCCATGCCAATTTTCACTGTAAATTATGCCCAAACTACTGTTAGATTCTGGACTTTGACTTCATGCTGTTGTTGCCCACATTTTCCTCTTTCTTCTGGTATGCAACATTAAATGATTGAGGCTCTAATCAAAAAGCTGAATAATTCTGCACAATTAAATATTTCATTTAATATGGCTGCCTGTCACAAAGGTCCGGGTAATTCGAATGCGGAACAACAAATAGTTTCAGATACTTTATTAATTTCTAAAACAACTCCAATTTTTGTAAATAAGATAATTATAACAATAAATAGCTCACTCTATATTATATAGATCAAAATAGTAAAATTATAAATCATTATGTTATTTCCAAAATCATAATTATATTTCTGCCGGTCTCTAAATAGTAGTGTCTAGCCCTATTTTAGTCAGTCTGTGCCTAGTGACATAAAGACCAACAACTATGCCAACTTTCTCTTCGACAGTGTGCCACACTATTATTGTGTACGCTAAAATTTTGAAGGGTTACTTAAGAATGTTAAGTGTAGTTAATTGTTATGCTTACCTTGAACTGTGTTGACTGAATGTCATCATATAAAATGCAATGAATATACCATTCTGACTGTATTAACTGTTGAGACCATCTAGAACTATTATTTTTACAAACTTTGAGTGCCACACATAGGTTATTGACTGTGTTATTATTGAAGAGGTACTATATTAGGATATTGTGTACATTCTGCCCCTACTGTGATACCCGAACTGTCCAAAAGCGGTTACATTCTTTGACGTGAACTGCAATAAAATTTTCTTTAAATTACCAAGGTGTCACCAACATTGATGTACAATATAGATACACACATAATTTCAGGCCAGTTTGTACTGAGACTACGCTATCGAGTACAACGAGACTTCAAAAAGGTAAGGGCAGAATTGTCTCAAAACCAACTGGGAGTTAATATCAAGTGGTGTGTCCTCCCCCTCCTAAGGTTCCATCTTAGGGGCCTTACTCTTACTCTTTCTTGTACGTATCAATGACCTCTCAGCAACAACATTACAGGATTCCAAGTTTGTTTTGTTTGCAGATGACACAAACATTACAACAAATAGTAAATCAAGTGTAACATTTGAAAGGTCAACAAATGAAATTTTTATGGGTATTAATAAAAGGTTCCTAGCCAATTAAAAAGGTAAAGCAGTCACAAATCCGAAGATTGGTTTGAACACCACAGTGCTTTACTAGGCATGGTCCTGTTTGGAGGTGGTATGCCGTTGCCTTCCTCCGACCTTCGAACTGACTTACCCAGCCAGTTATAGGGGGACCTACAGTTTAACGTGGGTTCCGAACCACGGTGCTAATCGGTATGTTTCACATTAGCAATACTGCCAGAGGTGAAAGAAGTGGAAAGTGACAGATAAAAATCCTAGGACCTGCCGGGGATCGAACCCACAACCTTTGGATTTGTAGTCTGGCACTCTACCACTGTGCAACCGAGGCGCACACTAGCCAATTATGTGTCACTAAATCTTGGAAGAAATAATGACTATATGCAGTTTACAACATACAGAAGGTTATCAGCCAGAATAGGCCTAAAATATGATGACAAGGAGATAGAAGTAGTTTAGTGTGTATACAGATTTGTAATAAATTTAACTTGGAGAACCATACCACAAAATTACTGAAGTGCCTACATAAATCTCTATTTGCAATACGGATGCTGGCAGACACCGGTGATATAAAAATAGAAAAGCTAGCTTATTGTGCTTCCTTATTATTTTCTGTGGTTTCTCAGATAGCCGAGCTAAAGTTTTCTGGAACCAAAAACTTGGAATAAGAATTATTTACGATGAGAAGTCAAGAATGCGCTGCAAGGAATTGCGATACTAATTACTGCTTCTTGATAAATTTATTGCTTGATGAAATTTGTCATTTAAAATATATCTGTTTTGCAAACCAAGAGCTCAGTTCATGGTTTTAATACTACAAATAAAAAATTTAGTCACTTACTTTGTTCCAGAATGGTGTCCACTATTCGGCAGTACACATTTTCAATAACACGACAGTAACCAAAAAAAGTTTAACTCAATGTTCAGATTGAGAAGAGTCTAAAGGACTTCTTGGTGACCAATTCCTCCTACTCCATTGATAAATTTCTTAGCACGACTGATTCATGAATGTATATTGTTAATATCACACAATGTGAATATTGTGTAGAATCTGACTTCTGTACAAATCTTTTATAATAAGGTGCTCATTGTTTATGGATGTTGTAAAATGTCTTTTCATTTTATGTGATGACACATGGCTGTAATAGCCTTAGAATTATCGTATGCACTTAAGTATTTTGGATCCTTATTATTGGCAACAATTTTTTTTGAATCTGTATAAATGTAAATATGCTTACGATTTTTTGACAAATTCCACATCCACAAAGGCAATTTAATCTGGGTTCTGTAGAAGATACAGTAGCATGTCTGTTACTATTTTTTTAAGTATTTATTGTGTTATATTGTTCTTGAAATGTTCTACATCGAAGAGGACTACTACTCACTATGGATCAGTTGGAACAAAACATACATCTAATATAAAGTCTCGGGTTCCTCCATAGTAAAACTATTTTGTTGTACATTCTTCCTCATGTAATTTCAGCCTTGTGTGTACACCGTAGTAAATCCATGTAATGACTTATTTATTGTTCAAAAAAATGTAATGTTCAGTGAGACAATGTCTTTTTCTTTCTTGTTCAGTACTTTCATAACTTTGCAGCTGCATCGCTGTCTACTTTTTACAATGTGTTCTAAAATACTTAAAAACATGAGGACTTACTCTTTATGTGCTAGGTATTCATTTCCAAGTGCATCTATCCTTTATATTTTGGATGATTTTCAAGTGAAAGAGGCAAGAAGAAAAGAAAAGGTATAGAAGATCCTTGTGAGATATAAAGATTGGACAAAGAAACTATACCAAACGATACCCAATACTTCGGAGAGAAAACTCTCAGTTAATGTCCAATACACAAAACAAGCTTACCAATGCACTTTAACTCTGTTGAAAATAATGATGGCAATGTGAAAAATAATCAAACATTGTTAAGGGAAACTACAGAAATTATAAGGCAAGGACAAGAAAAACAGTGATTCGTTATGTTCTGTAAGTGGTAAAAATTGAAGAGACTATTCATAATGGATATTCTTTTTTCAGCTTGAAACAACTATCAAGAAATTACACACAATCAAGTTTCAATAAGTTTGAAAGCTGCAATTCTTTGATAAAAACTATATAATGAATGATGGAAATGTTAGCACACAAGCTTACTTTTCCAGAGATGACAATGAGATCACCAATAATCATAACATTGGTTCCACTGGAAACAGCTACTTGAGTATAATCCTTTCCCCAGCAAGGTACTGGAAGTATACTCTACAAGCCACCAAAGAGGGCATGGTGGAGGGTACCTCGTACCACTACTGACCATTTGCCTTTCTGTTCCACACCAAAATAGGGCTAAAGATTAAAAGACTGTCTATATGCCTCTGTACAAGCCCTAATTGCTAGTATATTCGTGGTCTTAATGTGAATATATGTTGGCAGTAGTAGAGGCATTCTGCAGTGTGCTTTAAATACTGGCCCTCTAGTTTTCAATAGAGAAAGGATGTCAGCTTCCTCCCAAGGATTCTAACCTGAGTTTCTGAAACACTCAAATACTGAGCAATCTGAACAAATCTAGCAACCTGCCTCTTAACTGCTACAACATCTTCTCTAAAACCAATCTGACAAGATCTCAAAACATTTACCAGTACTCAATACTAGGTTGTGCCCCAGTTCTAGACACGGTGCCATTTTAGGATGAATCACAGCTTGCCAAAATTCTCCTGATAAATCAAAGTCAACCATCTACCTTTCCCACAATTGTCCTTACAGTCTCAATCCATTTCATATAACTATATTATGATATAATGCCACTTGCACAAACTCTCCTACTGCTTACAATAGTGACAATGCTCTCTTGCAATGATTACTCTACAATAACAAAAAATTTACAGAAAGAACAAGGCCAGGCATTTGACTTACCGCTCATGAACTGTTTATCATCCTTGGTTAGACTAATGGATCTTCTGTATGGTGACGACTCAATACCAGAATAACCTGTTGATGTGTAATAAAATTTTATAGAGCACAAATGTTAAAATCTATGCATATAATGAAAGACAAAGCACTAATGTACTTTCATCTCAAGAGATAACAAAAGAAATCAACACTGGTGTAATGAACATACAGCAGAACCTCGTTTTCACACATTTCAAGCGACTTCAGGGAAGTGGTGTAAAATGCAGGAAATAATGTTTTAAATGGTAAAATCTGATTATTGGATCAGCCTTGCGTTTTCGTAGTTTACCTGTGATATATGTATATAATAGGCATCTAAATACTCGCCAGGAAGTTTATTATATAAGTAAAGGTTATCCAAATTTTTACTATTTTAAGCACCAGGTAGAACTGGTAATTTTATGGGAAGTAGAAATTTTTGATGTAATTTCATTCATTATCATTGAGGACGCCACTGCTGGGCTATGTAACACATCTTCAAAATTACCTGAACCTTTTCGATAGATATCGTTTGGACGTTACTGCCAGGCTATGTAACACATCTTCAAAATTACTGCATTTTACCGGCATTAATTATTTACATAGTAATATTGTCACATGACAATATTACAGAATTTATTCACTTTATCGAGTGAAAATATATGCATAAGTATTTTTCTGACGTTTGTATATGACTGGCATCTCACACTATTATCGCTTATTTGAGGCCTTGGGTATTGTGACACCCAACTTTAACAGATAACTTTCTTTATTAATCAGAAATACATATCACAAAAACAATGCAACTCTTTATTCTCACGTCAACAAAGCAAGTGGTTCTGATTGATTGAGTACACGCCAGCCGCTCTGGTAAAGAAGCTGGTGGAAAGAGAAACTACACTGCCACAAATTGGCTAGTCATAAGTTAACTAGACATGTACTGCCAACAAAATACACATTTGCATAAATGCAAAGTGTCAACAAAGTCGACTGCGAATAATTTTTAAGTGCTATACTTTAAGGCGAAAGCCATGCTAGCGTCAGTTTACATAGATTACATCATTTTCTTCTTCACGAACATAACTTTCGAAAAACATAAAACATGGGAAAAATTTAAATATGTTAACGCAAAAATGGAGGCGAAATAACATTGTGAACATAGGAAATTTTTACGGCACCAACAAAACAATTGTGTAAATGGCAGGAAAATGTAAAAATGAAGTTTTACTGTATTCGCAGAAAAAGAGAAGAATAAGTAACAACACAAGGTACACAGCATGCTCACTTTAGTGACTGAACTAGTTTAATTTACTCACCAACAGAACAGTCCCTCTTAAGTTGTTTCCGGAAATCTCTATCCAAATAAGACTCTGTGTACTTTGTTGACTCTGCAATTTTAGCAATATGGTTATTTAAATATCAACTTTAAAATGACAACTAGTTGACCAAACTAGTCACAGTTTACTCACCAGTAGAACCTTCGCTCCCAAGTTTTTTCCAAAACTCTCTGTCCAGACCCAACTCCGTGTGTTTTCTCAAATCTGCAATTTTAGCAGTATATTTAAAGATCAAACTTTAAAATGCTGACAATATTTAATTATAGCACTTATTTTAGATAAATGAATACCATAAAAGTTGAATGAGAGAATTGCATTGTCCGTCATCAATATAATATATGTGTGTGTAATTGTGAATATATCAAGTATCAGCTGCATAAATTGTCGGTAACGTGAAAATTTGTGCCACACTGTAATTAAATGCGAATTTCCCACTTCTCATGAGCAGTTGGCTTAATCATTGGCGTATCCTTCCATGCCTCCCAGACCAACTTCCACTTACTACATATCATGTAATGTCAATAACATGTGAGTTGCAGAGTTATGTATGCATGTCTCAAAGGCTTTGGATTGATTAAATCACTAAACAAAGACAACACACACTGTCAATCAGCAATAATTAACTCCTATTAACTACAAGGCGTATCTGAATAGCCCCAGTCAAGAGTCTCAGAAAAATCAAGAAAATAATAGTTACAAACCTTTTATGACCATCAATGTTATCACAATTAGCTACAACACTTTTCTGACATTGGTTGGAAAGCTGTTAGAAACTGTCACTTGTGGTATCACTGAAAGCACTGTGGTCACACATTGCTTACCATCTTTTTGGTCAGCTTTCTCACTGAATGCAAGATGACCATTGTTCAACACCCTCCTTATTCTCCTGCTTTGGCAGCAGCAGATTTCCTTTGTTTCCCTGCCATAAATTGAGAGCTTTACACCTGACAGATGTTGCACTTTGACACACTGCCTAGTGCGACTTCACAAAAAGTCCTTACGGACAGTTTCCATCAGCTTTAAAACTGATTTTAGATGTTCCCAGTAAATGTACTTTGTTTGTAATCTTTGTCTTCCGTATTTCCCACCAACACAGACCAGTGGCGTATCTTGGGGGGGGGGGGGGGGCTGCAGACCCCGCCCCCACAGACCTTGCTGCAGTTTCCCCTGGAGAGAGAGAGAGAGAGAGAGAGAGAGAGAGAGAGAGAGAGAGAGAGAGAGAGAGAGGGAGGGAGGGAGGGAGGGAGGGAGGGAGGGAGGGAGGAAAAAATAAAGGGATCAATACTCCCAATATGAGTAAAGGTGCAGTCTGCCCCTCCCCCCACACACCTTTTTTTTTTAAGAAATCACATGAGCTCGTTGATTGAATCCAGCCCCCACCAGACCATGATCCTGGATATGCCACTGACACAGACTTACCTTTTACTTTAGAAGAGTAATACCCTAATTGAAAACCAACAGCCGTAAATGTAAAACTTCTCAATTGTCACCACTCTGTGCCTTACAATATCATCTTATTCAGTGATAAAACTTAATGGCATGTGCAGTTTAGACAAATATCAAAACAATATGAAAGGAAAGCAACAATCAGTAATATTCACTCTTATTAATTACAATTCAGTTTCGGCAACGGATTAGCCATCATCACTGGGCAAGTCTATCATATTGGATTTAAGGTTCCATATAGTTACATATCAGCCTAAAACTGGTATCTATTTACAATAGACTATTCAAGACTGAATGCCATTTTCCATTCATGAAATTCAACAGTCACTGCACATTGATCCAAATGGATTCAAACATAAATGAAAATAATACATTATGATTTTCTAGGGAGCCTGGAGGAAATAAATCTGTGGTTTGTGTGCTTCTGCAAGTTGAATTCCTGGTACAGCTATTGATGCCCTATCACTTTTATGGCATCTGAGTACCCAAATATGGTGGTCACATGCACTAGAGTTACAGCTGAGTGATTGATTGAATGTAAGTGTATCTTTTTCTGATGAAGGCTGTGGCCGAAAATTTAAACTTGTGTGAATGTTATTGTCTATTCCACATGCCTGTCTGCATCTCAGCAATTGTATTTATGGTGAGTTACTATCTATTATTGACATTCTATACTTTCAAGGATATGTGGCAATGTGTGAGAGAATCAAACCTGGATGTAACAGAAAACTCAGTGAGGTAATTGAGCCAGAGCTATCTTATTCATGTATGGAAAAGAAGTGATTCCTCTGTATGAATTAAGTAAAGGAGAACTGATCTTTGACAAGTACTGAATGGTTAAATATGGAGAAGTAAAAATAATACTGAAGCTTTTTGCAGAGAGGTTAATGACAGTGTCACAGGTCCACTAATTCTGTTATATGGTGAGTGAGGAAGCTACATAGTGGATTTGGCAGGAGTAGCTGGTGCCCTGGGAAGATGGAATGTTAAAATTGGTGCTCGCCATTCTTGATGTGCTTTAATAAGGTAGGCCTGGTAGCCATTATCACTAAAATGTGTGTGTCATCCTCTCAATACACTTTTTCAACTTTTGGAATGCAGATTCTGAAGGATAGCTCCAATTTAACCAAGATACTAAACTGACATGGTCACTTTCATGGAAACTCTTCTGTATTTTAAACAAAATCTTTCCACTGCATAACTGAATTTGCTATTGTGGGTGAACAGACCTCTCTAGCTTGTACTTTAGAGTAGATCCCAACTGTATTCCTGCCTGGCATTATATTACAGTTATGACCAATAGCAGACGTCTTCAATGAATCTGGCAATGCCCTTTGCTCTATAACTTCCACGGCACCACTAAACTGTGACACCTAAGCATAATAGAAACTCCACAGCATGATAGCTCACTATTGTGCATTGTTGATGTTCTGCACTGACATCTTTTATACTCCATCTGGACAAATGACAAACATGGCAGCAGAATGCAATGTTACACATTTCATAGAATTGCCATGTGAGACCACACACATTATCACAGCCATTGAAAAATTATAATGAAATTTTATTAAGGTAATACTGGACAGTAATATTGCACAAAGCAAGTATTAGGTTAAATATGCTGTGAGAGATACTATAGGGATGTACATTGTGTAGCTATTTGAATTTTTTTTACTTGCTTCTGTGGACGATAGAGGCTGCTTTTAAGGCACTGCCACAGATAGCGATGTACCATGGCAGTTCCTATAAGCAGAACTTGGCGTGACCATGCTGTAACTTTTGACATCAAACAACAGGTGACAAATAGTTTAAATCAGACTATAATTTCAAGGAAAATTTAAAGTTTTCATCATCATGAGTAAAAGGTATACAGTAATTTTAAAATTTTTAATGCTTGGGTCGAACTGAGAAAGTGATGTATATGGTTGTATGGGTTTGAGTGATAGGTGATGGGCATATTTTAGGTTACATATTTCCCTACTGCATATTTTTTTGAATTTGTGTGGTAACATAAGAGACATAGTTATCATGAAAATGAAATGTAACATCAAATACTAGAGGAATAATGCCTTTAGACATATGCAGAAAAGACAGTATACTTCACGGCTGAAATCTGCATTGTGATTTAGTGTAACTTTCGTTTCTTGTTGCACTTGAAGTGTTGTTCTGAATTAGTGCAACTGTGTCATTACATCAGATTTTATTGTTACCTTAATATGCACATGAAACTGAGACAGCATGTACAAATTGTATGCTTATAATGGGTTTATGCAGTTTTATTCTTAATGCAAATTAGAAAACACATTTAAATTTCAACACAGTATAGTTACAATATGAAAAGAAAAGAAAAATTATAATGTAAACAAGAACCTCAACACACTATTTACAAATAAAGACAAACTTTTATCCCTGAAATACCCAATGTTTAATAGTATGAACAGATAAACTTACAAAATTAATAAGACATTCATCAAACTGCTGATGAAATAGCACATGCAGAAAAAACTAATCAAAAGTAAAAACCCTAAAATGCTAACAAACACAATAAACAAATCACAGATGCTCACAAACGTCAATGTTATTGAGTAAATAACTAGCTTTCAAACTTGAGATCCTACAACCGTCTAAATAATAACATATTATTTTTGAAACATTGCTACAGAAACTATTCCATTGAAGAAATACATACACTAATAATAATAATTTAATTTGTGTATTTCTGTCTCCATGTAGAATATATCAACTATATAATGGTGGCAAAAGTGATCAAACTCTGAAGACACCATAGGTTATAAATAGTGAATGATATGTCATTTTACTTCATGCCAAACTTCAAAGTGAACATTGTCCAGATGATCTCTACTTCTAAGTGCACTTCATATGAAAACAAAAGGTGGTATCATAGTTACTACAGTGAACCCCCGTGCAGTGCGAGGATTGTTTTTAAAGTAAGAAACAACTGGTAATGGAGTAAGAGGAACTTTATTTATGACCATAAATTGTTTCACAGACCTCAATATGTACTTTTATTTATTTATTTTTTCTTCACTTTTTAACATAGTCACCATGAACCTTTAATAATCTGTAAAGTCATGCCAACAGTTTCAAAGAACTCTGCTGCCTGATCTTTAAACCAGTTTCAAAATGTCAATTTTCCAAGCGTTTTCCACTAAAAAAAAGCCCTTCAGTTTTGTAAACAGTTGAAGGGCTGATTGTGCTAAGTCAGGACTTTATGGTGGATGATGCATAAATTCACGATGAAACCATCCAGTTGTGTCTTTTATTGCTGCAATGTGAGGTCAAGCATTGTCGTGAAGCAGAACACCACAATTAGACAACAGTTTGTCTAAGCTTTAAAATGTTTCACATCGCCTCTCAGCATTTATTGTCAGTTCTTTTGGCAAAAGTCTAACAGATGAATGCCTTTCCGATCCCAAAATATTGAATTTTTTTGTTTGATTTTTTGTGGTTTTATTGGGGAATCTGAACGATGTCATCGAGGAATTTGAATGGTGCCTCAAGACACAGTCTAACATACCAGTCGAGAGACTCACCAGTGTAAAATCTGTTACCACCTGACAGCTGGGTTGACACTAGTGCTCCAAGCAGTGAGCCACCTGTTAACATCATATATGTAGTACGAATAACACTATTTTCCAACTCTTTTCTATATGATTTATGTTAAGATGGTTCTGTTTTAGACTCAAAAGGCGTTATTGTAATATCAAATAAAAAGGATGATGGTAAAATAAACAACACTGGATCTGAAACGGATTAATGAAATAACAAAATCTAGAACCTACTCAAACAGAAATACATGCTAATCCAAATATTTTTTGCAGCTTTCCCCCAATAAAAGCAAAATAATGTACTTTAACAGACAGTTTCAAGCATATGAAGCTTGCCCGTGTAGTTCCAAAGTAAATATACTGTACTTTTATTTCATTCTGACTTTTAGTTTATAGGGCAAACTATGACCTTCGTCTTTATTATTGCTCTGTGTCAGATGAGGTATTTCCAACTAATAGCAGAAATTCGTTCAAAACTTTATAGTAGAAAGTTTACCAACTGCCCTCATCTTACGAGCGTCTTTCCAAAACAAACTGACAAGTGTGATTAGTGATGGCCAGATCTGATTTTGGTGTTCAAATTTTCCACACTTTTTGGGTATTTGCGTGTCTCCCTCCGTGCAGTGCTCTACATCTTTTACCAACTTCCTATTTTTCCCCTAAAATGTAGTACATTTTTAAGAATCTTACAGTGAAGCTTACAATTTATTCTCACCTTTGGACATACAAACTACATTGTATAGTTTTGAATCTACTTTATATGAGCCATTGGCTACTCCTAAAAACATCAAGGAATCTTTATGACATTTAATTTTCAGGTCAATCATAACGAAAAGATTTCAGCAATATTGCATACCTCTCCATGTCGTTCAAAATCCGAAAATGACAAATAAGATCCCTTTTTATGGTTGTTGCTGCATTTCATTCACTAAAAGCCTTGCCGGTTCCAAAACCCATCACGAAAATGAGTACAACCTGGAAATAACACAACTTACAAAGCACAAGATACCGCAAACTCCGTAGTGTCCCCTGCTGGCCGCTTGGGGCGCTGTTATCATAGTGGGTAACAAAAATTCGCTAGGGTGTCATGACTGGTATGTTAGACTGTGGTCAAGTCTTCATTCATGAAAACAGGCCACATGGTTCATTCACCATGAGCATTTGTCCTTAAACAACCTACAAAATTTAGGTACATTTCCTGATTCATTACACCTCTACTATAAACTTCAAAAACCTGCCACTGAATTTCAGTACCAAATTGTTTTGCATTTAAGAGCCAAATAACAAAGTGCATTTCACCATCAGTGGAATTACCGATTGACATGATGACAGACAAACCAGTATAATCATACAACCAACACTGGCAGACATGAAATGTAATGGCGGCATGGTGAGCGACTGGCCCAACAAGTGGCCGACTGTGAATGCATATCATATCACAGGATGATGGTCACAAAGTGCAATTGGTTCTTAGTTTAAAAAGGACCCTCCCATACAGTATTTTTAAAAAAAGAAGCTGTTTGACCAACTGTTTTGCTTGGTTGCACGAATGCAAACCTACATCAAATAAATTTTCGTTCCAGACACTCCAAGATGTTTACAGATGCCTTAATACTGAACCTTGTCTCCTTGCACTGTAACAATTACAGTTCAAAATTTAATTCCACATGTATAACTTACCACTCATCAATGTTCCTCTCTCATTCACCAACATGTCTGATCCTCTACTTGGAGATGGACGAAGATCTGCTACCCCTATGGATTCAAAAATAAATAGTTAGTGCATTGCTGATACCAGGTTATAGAGGAAGGATTAGATCACAAATAAGTGTATTTGAATTTACACTGCAAGCCTGAGAGAAAGAAGAATGTACTGAAGTTTTAGTTACATTAATGATAGATGAACATACAATGGGAATTCAAAACGTCTTTCATGTATTTTGTGGTATGCCCAGTAACTTTTACTCCTGCCGTGCAGTACACTTCAAATGACTCGGACACAAAAATATTGTCGATATTATTATTCCATCTAAGCAACTACAAGAAGTGACTGAGGAGTCATTAAATTCATCTATCAAGTGAGGCCATGTTGTTCGTAGATCTTTCTGAATTATTGTGGATAGTTTTATTCCATCTGTAGTTGCATGGACGGAATAAAAATACACACTTTAATTACAAAAGACCAATGGGCAACATCAAACAACATTTTCAACTACTCATGAAGTCACTGTAAACAAGTCACAATGCTCCTACAAGATAGAAAAATGTTCATTGGTCACACAGTCATTCAAGAATGATTCCAACTGCTGCAACATTCAATTCCCACATTGTAAGCTCTAAAAACCTGAAGTCAAATTAGTGCAATACGCCACCGCTACCGTTCAGACTACAGATTTAGTTTTCCTGAATTCACATACTGGCATCAATTCAGACCCCACGAGGTCATGTGAATCTGCAGCTAGCCAGAAACTACACTGCCAGATAAAAAGAATTAGTACACCTGGAAAGACAATGTCAATTCTGAAATGATGATGGGAGATGCCACCTGGGGGATAGTACATGTACTGATAATGGTTTCAATGTGTTCCACCAGCAGATAGTGCTTTGACTGCAGTGTCACTACACTATCCTAGCAGACCATTTAACAGTGACTGACTGTAGCCACAAGGCTCACTGTCATATAAATATGTGAAGCAAACAAGTGCCATGCCATGAAGAAGCAATCATGCTTCGTACAGTCAACTTAATATGAAAGGGGTAAAATTCTGGCCTTCCGAGACATGGGATGGTCCTTTCAGAGAATTACCACACAAGTTGGATGTGTTGTAACAGTTGTCCAACGATGCTGGCTGCAATGGTCATGTGAACGTTCTATTCTCACATCTGTACATGGGCTTCTTAATGTCCACATAGTACTGACATCTGACAAGGCAGTTGTAGTGTAAGGACAGAACTAGCAGATCATACAGCTATTACAGCACAGATAAGAGGGTTTGTGAGCCCAGAACACACACCTCTAAGCCCGCCTTCCACTCGCACCACATTAATATGCACAGCTCTACTGGTGCCCTCAGATCATTTGGAAAGTGGTATGGTGGCCCCTGGTCTTAACTGAATGAAGTGATTCTGCCTTCATTTAATGTATGACATACAGACCAGGTGAGTGCTATCTTGTATAGTTCATTTGCCCAAGACATTCTGACCCCACCCTAGAGCTTATGGTGTGAACTGCACCAAGCTAAAACTCTCATTCACCTATGATGTTTGTGGAGTAAAGGTAGACTAGCACTAAGTACATTCAGAATGTTAATTAACAATACAATTTGTCCTGTAGTATGCTCTATAAATAACCCAGCTTACAAACTATCACAGAAACTGAACACAATACTGATGAAAAATTGTAGATATGAGGAAACATACTGCATAAAAAAATAGTATGACACTGGCTGAAGAACTAAAAAACAAAAAACCTCTCCCAAAATGCCCAGTTTGCATCTTTTGACATAAGCCTATATTCAAACATACCAGTAAATGAAGTCTTGACAATAATACGAAGAAACCTAATGAAACACAAGAAACTGGCAAACACGGAGATAGTTGGAGGAGTTCCATAAATTCAACAAACTCTATGTTACAACTATTTCACATTCAGTGGCAACATCTACAAGCAGCCAGATCACCTAGCTATGGGATTATGTATTTCTGGTACTATAGAAGACATCTACATAAACCATCTAGAACAAAAATTATTTACAAGCCAAGAACCCTGCCTGCAGAAGATTGAACTATGCAGGAGATATGTGGATGACACTCTGCTGTTAGTGAAAGGAGATCTGAATGACATAACAGACATACTAAATTGCTTCAACAGTCTACACCAATAAATCAATTTCACAGTGGAACTTGAAAAAGAAAAAAGCATCAATTTTCTGAATCTAAATATTACAAGACACAACAACACATGCACATTTAAAATTTACAGGAAAGATACAATGACAAACTCCACAATCCCTGCAACCTCATGTCATCCAAACACCCACAAACAGGCAGCATATAGGTCAATGCTACATAGGGCAACAAAAATTCCTTTAAGCCAAGAAAACATGAAACAAGAAATTGGCATAGTGAAAGAAACTGCAGTTGCCAATGATTATAACCCAGCTATGGTCGACACCATACTGAACAAAATAAAGAAAATTCCACACGCCAGCCACACCACAGATGAACAAGACAATAACAGATGCATATCCAGCATCCCATATATAGGCAATATTTCACAGAAGATAGCAAACATCTTCAAAAATCACAAAATCAAAATTGGCTTTTCTACAAACAACGAATTACAACAAAAGTTTTTACATAACATTATCTGTAAGCATTACCCATATTCTTACTCCGGAATATTTGCATAGGACTAACAGGCCAAAATATAAACACCCGATACACAGATTACATCAAACCCTACACAAACACACAACCTAAGCAATAACAAACACAGAAAACACAGGACACCATTTACAAAAATTGAGCAAAGTACTCCACTGACTAGACAACGGACATAAAATGGACCTATACGAAGAACTGGAAGTGTATTCACATTATAGAAAATATGAAGACAAAATAGTAAATGAAAAAGTGGAAAGTGAATCTGTAAATTATTTTCAATGTTTTGATAGCAAATGAAAATGTTAATAAGTGTAAATGTAAACCATTGTAAATGTGCATAAATTAGGAAAATGAACAAAAGTAAAATATCCTCTATAAAAATGCAGCATACTCTATGGAAGTATTGTTTTTGATAAAATCAACCTAAGGATTGCTTTGTAGCATACCCTGTGAAAATGTATTTTGGGTAAACTTAAGCTTAGAACATCTCTAAACTGTTTATTTGTATGTATGTTTGTGACAACTGATGTACTCGTGTTCAAAAATATTATATGTGATGTTTGACATGTGTGAGAGCTGCCACAGACGGACCAGACAAAAACTGCAACTAAAAAGTCTTCAAAAAATTCCGCCATTAACTCCATATAAAGATAAACATAAAGTAAAATTGTGCATATTTATATATTACAGTAATGACAGCAGAATGAAGCAGGAAGTCACACACTCAAAACATCATAAATAATATGAAACAGCGCAAAATAAATACTTGAAGATGGGAATGATTTCTTGAAACGCGTCGTGCTAAATAAATAAAAAATCTTGACTGGTAGCAGTATTGTTATTTATAAATAAATCCACAAAAATAATTAATATTTATTGTTATTGATTTTTTTTTGGCTGAAAATATGCTAGTTTAAATAGCACTTACGATTTCTTCTACTTTTCTTAGGTCCAGGTTTCTTCAATTTCCTTAATGGTGTAATTATTATATGTTTTTCACATATTTTTTGTGGTAGTACACTTTGCTAATGTGTGTTTTGTTTCGATGGTTGACAGGAGAAATTCAACTGTTTAGTGCGTGCGACTCTCTCTCTCTCTCTCTCTCTCTCTCTCTCTCTCTCTCTCTCTCTCTCTCTCTCTCACACACACACACACACACACACACACATTACGTAAATACTCATCCACAACACTCCTTCAGTCCTACATTCTCTGTCAAAAGAAAGTTCCATAACATAAACAGTAAAACATTTATCAAACCAAAAAATACACAAAACAAATGAAATGAAGTGCTATCACATGCATCTAGGCAGCAAATAACATTAGTGAAGTGTGCTACCACAAAAAATACATGAAAAAGAAGATAATAACACCATTAAGGGAATATGAGAAACCAGCAACTCCGAAAAGTATATTAAATTGTAAGTAATCTAGTTAATACAAATTAATGTTTGTTTGTTTGTCTTTTTGTTTGTGTTTTATGCACACCCATACCATACATCCGATAGCAATAAAACTTTGTCAACTCATTGCTTACACCCGCACGTAGGTTACATGCATGCGAAAATTAACTTCATACAGTGCATGGCAGAGGGTGCTTTACAATTAATTCGTTTCTAATGCCTTCACACTGAAATGGCTGGACAGATATTAATGAAATTTGGACCACAGGTAGCTTATACTGTGATTAATACATAGGCTACCTTTCGTAACCTACCGTATGGTGTGTGGCGGAGGTGATCTTACACTGGGTTTATGTGTTTGCTACTTCTTCATGCTGAAAGGGATGGAAAGATTTGAATGAAATTTGGAATGGAGATAGCTTATACCCTGCATTAATACATGGGCTACTTTCTGTAAGCCATAGTACGGTGCGTTAATATGTTTGTTTCTCTTCACGCTGAAACAGCTGGACGGATTTGAATGAAATTTTGTATCCAGACAGCTTATACACTGAAAAAGTGCATGAGCTACCTTTAGGAACCCACCCTATGGTGCCTAGTGGAGGGTACCTAACAGTGGGTTAACACGTTTGTTCCTCTTCATGCTGACACGGCTGGACAGAATTGAAGGAAATGTGGAATGAACACAGCTTATCCCACATGAGTTACCTTTTGTAAGGCTCTGCAGGTGCACGGTGGAGGATACTTTATAACAAACATCCAAATTGTTTGACTGATCACCACGGAAGTCAACATATACATGAATGTTTTCATGAAGGAGATTTTTATAATCACCAAGCCAGTTAATTTAGCATGGCAGAGGGTATCTTTTGACCAACACCATTTGACGAGTCACCACAAAATTTGGCACATATATGTATGTTTAATATAAAGGAGGGAGAGTAGTAGTTGTAGGAGGAGATGGACAGAAATTGGAGGGAGGAGATGAACAGAGAGAGGGTAGAGGAGGAAACACACAGAGAGAGGGGAGATGGTAACAGACACGTGAAAAGAGATGCACAAAGGGAGGGGGAGGAGGAAATACAGAAAGGGACAGAGATGAGGAGGTGACTGGCAGAGAAAGGGAGAAAGTAGAAACAGATAGGTAGCAAAAGATGAAGACAGATGGGAGAGAAAGGAGGGGGGAGAAGGGGGGTGAAAGGGAGAGAGAGGGAGAGGGGGGGAGAGGGGGGAGAGAGGGGGGAGAGGGGGGAGAGAGGGGGGAGAGGGGGGGTGAGGGGGGAGAGGGGGGAGAGGGGGGAGAGGGGGGCGATTGACTAACTTAAGACTGGAATAAATAAGTACCTGGGCATTGCCGGGTTTTTTGCTAGTAACAACAGAAATAGTATGCCTTCAATCAGAAGATTCAATAAATATAAACTGTTTGTTTAGTATTTCAGTTGACAAGGTGTACTAAATCATTAAAACAACCATTAATAAGTACTACATATTCAGTCCTGTCAACATCCTTTATAATGTAGCCTAATGCAAGGTATGTACAAAAATTTGAAAACATACATTCTACACCTAATATTGACAAAACTAAGAAAGATAATTTTGTAGGCAAATTCTATTTAAATGCACAGAGGAAGCAATACATATGAACTTTTATATGTATCTCATATGACATTTGTACTTTACTAGTATAATTTTCATGGATGCAAAAAAGAAATTCCCACTGATGATATACAAAATGTGCCACAATATGAATGGCAAAATAATATATACATATAAGTGTCTTGCATATGGCAGAATATTGATACCATTTATCCGAACAAGCACGGAAAAAAGAATAGCATCAATATCGAAAAGATGAAAAAACTTTATAGTCAGTGAATTCAGTTTCATACACTTTCTTATCTTTACGTTGGACAACTCTTGTCATGTAACAACAACCAAGAAATTCACCAGAACAAATATCTATCAAATCTCTTCCAGTAAAATTTCCACATTTCCTCTAAAATAACTCATTTGGTTATCAATAATGAAACACATATGGCCAGTAATTTGTACAATACCTCCTTTCCCTCTCAGCTGGTCCACAAACTGTACACTTAAACCAATGAATAAATATTTCAAGGCAGATTCAAGGCTTCATCTACTGTGAATACAGCTATTCAAAGTGGAAAATTGGATGAATGATTACAACATGCTTAATTCAATGACTGGACTAACCAGATTTACTCACCAATAGTACTGCCCTTCTTCAACTGCTGTCGTCTGAAGTCACTGTCCAGATAAGAGTCCACATAGGATTTCACATCTGCAATTTTGGTAACTGGGTTACTGAGGTACAGTATTTTAACAGGTTAACAAAGTTAAGTTTTAGGCTTGAGAGTAATATCCCAACAAAACATCAAAACATAAAAAACTTCATACCGATTATCACCACATTTACACCCCTCCAGCCTCCCAAACTCCAACCACTTTCTTCCTACCACCGTGAACTGCAGACTACACACAGGACTGTTCTTATAATTCATACTTCAGTGCTGCAGGGTAACTGCTTTTCTTTTACACCTACCTCTAAACTCTACTAAATGAATGTAATACTTATTGTTCATTTCGTTATCATAATAAACTGTACGCAGCATTCCCTCAGCTACATTTCAATCCCAAACTTACATCCTACACTGTGCACAAAATTGAAAACCACCATCTCCTACTTGCATTACAAAAGTGAATATAATATTTTGCTTTTAGGACTCTAATTCTTGTTTCTGTTGTCTTGACACAAAAATAAAGCCACTCAACGTTTGTGAATTTGTGCAATTCTTTATAGCACACCTTTCATGGCATATAGCCCCCACCTGTTCACACACTAATTGATGTGGCTTAAGAGAACAGAGCCTTGTGACACTTCTGTGGATCACTGTTGTGTTTTATACAACTTTAACACCTATTCAAGCCTAAGATTTTCATCTGTCACTTATCACTTCTCTCACCTCTTACAATGTCAGTTGTGAAAAATGTTGAGGCGCACCATAGTTTGGAAAATCCACAATGAACAATATGTCCCCTTAAAATTAGTAGGGTAAGTCAGAGGAAGTTGTGTCCTCTAACTTGACAATGCTTAGTAAAGTGCTGTGGAATTCAAAACAAAAATTTTTGTTTGTCTTAATGCTAAATCCACGTTGTACCCCAGCTGGTGAAGGGGAAGAACCACTAATGATAGCACAACTCATGACACTAGAGTCTCAAATATTTATTCACATATAATTGAGCTGCAGCTAGAAAAAGGGATATTTACTCAAGCTATACCGATCCCGAAAAAGCGGGAAGTGCGGGTTCGAGTGCCGGTCCGGCACAAACTTTTACACGCCAACTGTACACCTGAGGATGAATCATATTCGCAATCATGAATATACGAGGGTGATTTGATAAGTCTGGTAAAAGTAGAATAAAAAGTGTTTGAAAGGCAAAAACACATAATCTCTCAACGTAGTCTCCCTGCAAGGCTATACGCTTAGTCCAGCGATTTTCCAATTTTGTCAACGCATATGCTCAATTGTCATTGCTGGCCTCCCTTTTACATTAACACTCACTTTATGGCCTTTAAGTCAGAGGAAGTTGTGTCCTCTAACTTGACAATGCTTAGCAAAGTGCTGTGGAATTCAAAACAAAATTTTTGTTTGTCTTACTGCTAAATCCATGTTGTACCCCAGCTGGTGAAGGGGAAGAACCACTACTGATAGCACAACTCATGACACTAGAGTCTCAAATATTTATTCACATATAATTGAGCTGCAGCTAGAAAAAGGGATATTTACTCAAGCTATATCCCACATTTTTTATACAACTTAATATGGATTATAAGTTTTAATGACATTTTCTTTCATTGTTTGAACAAATTACATTTGCTAATGCTTCAAAACCTTAAAATACCAAATCATAAAAAATATCATAACATAAAATGAACTATCACATGAAAAGAAAACAAAAACAAGAAAGAGAACATATGGGGTATTAGGGGCTTGACAATGAGGTCTTCAGCACCCGAACAAATATAAGCCTAATTAAGGAAAAGTGTGAAAGAAGTAAACAAGAAAAAACAAGCAACAAGAGAAAAGGAGACGAACAATCCAAACACTGTGCGCAGCTAAACATCAATGACACAAACAAAAAACCATAGTTGCCTGTTGGCAATATAAGTTTGCCCACAAAAGGAGAAAGATGTAGAAGCAGTTAAAACATATTTGCAGATGACTATGGCTTGCTGAACATCAGAATAAAAACCATGAGACAGCCACAAAAACCTCCTACCTAATAGCTTACACCAGAATCTGGAGAAATCACAAAAGGTTAAAACTCTGTTCACAAACTGTTCATCATCAACTAAAATAGAGAGGAGATCACCATCCAAGATGTGTTTCTGCCCTCTCAGTATGAAATAAAATGAATTTAGATAAAATGCCAAGTACAGTTATTTGCATGCCACAAGTATTACAGTAATAAACACACACACACACACACACACACACACACACACACACACACAGACAGACACACGCGCGCGACTGCCAACCATTGTTCATCCCACAACTGCACAGACCGCTGTTGCACACAGAGAAGACGTCAACTAGGGGAAAAGAACACCATGTTACATTATAGTACAACTCAGAAGAGAGACTCGTTACGGAGCTTGTCTGAATTCCCCAGTGATTGGACAAATTCTTTCATGGTGTATTGTGTCCAACATCTTTAAATATTGTTGCTGTTGTTGTTTTTAAAGGGGACTAAACAGCTGGGTTATCAGTCCCAAATCTTTAAATAGTAAGGTCATGCAAGAGACACATGCCGTGCATCCATAAACAATCTGAGATCACATTAAGGCTCTATAAAAACGGAGCACACAAGTCCTGTCCACTCCCCAAGAAATGTAGCTTAGACATCGTAAAATGCTCTGTGCTTTGATGCACCAGCAATTCAAAACCATGCAAGCCTGGTGCAAAACATAAGGTCCAGAAATCTCACAAAGTCTTTAATATTCAGAACAATTAAGATAAGTTTAAAACGGAATGAGAATGGTTAAAAAGAACACAGACTTCTTGGTTGAAAACTAAACACCAGTCTTCTTTGCCAATTCATCCAATCATCAAAGAGTGTGCTGCAGATGATCCATTGTCATTTCACAGCTGGAAGAGGAGCAAAAGACTGAGAAGTCATCAACAAATAAAAATCATTGGACAAGGCTCTTCATGATGGATGTAATACTGTTATGGATATGGCAAAGAAAGTCACACTTAAAACACTACCCTGAAGGACACTGTTCTGCTCAAAGTGATCAGAAAGGGTGTCAACTATTTAATATTTAAAACAGGGCAGAGAAAAAAAAAGGACATAATAAAAATTGGAAGATGGCCACAAAAAACCCATTTGTGAAGTTGCCTGACAACAAGCAGTATCACAGGCCTTTTCAATACCAAAAAAATATACCTAATGGTGATGCAATCACATGGAAAGCCTGCTGTATAACCGCCTCTTGAAAGAGCAAGTTATCAAAGGTGGATTGATACCTCCTGAACCCACACCGAAAGTGACTAAGGAGTTGCCTGGATTCCAACATTCACACGAGGTGGCGATTGATCACCCACTTTAAGGTCTTTTCCACCCAGTGAGGGCAACACTGTGACAACTACTCGGTCTTGTAGAGTGCTTTCCAGACTTTAAAAGGGGAAACAAAATTACATCTAGCCATGAATCGGGAAAGTGACCTGATACACAAATTACACTAAAAAAGGCTAGGAAGATTTTCTTTGTTTTCGTCAGTAAGGTTCCTCAGCATACCATAGTAAATTCTATCGTAACTAAGGGATGTGTCATGAGTTGCAGACAACCCAGAATCCAGCTTCCACAAGGAGAAAGGTTGGTTACAATCCTCACCAGACCGGAGGTCCAAAATGCTCATCTCCATAGACAACCTGAGGTGCTGGGAAGCAGGAACCTGACTGGCTGTGGAAGTGACTGCAGAAAAATTTGCCGCCACAGTCGGTGTAATGTCTCTGTAGGATACAATTTCCCCATTACAGAAGCCATTGGGCACCTTCCTCCTCTCGCAGATTCTCTCCTGATGGTTTCCCACACTTGTGAGCTTTTGGTGGAATGATTAAGGATACCAAGGAACTGTTGCCACAATCATTTCTTGCTCTCATATGGCTTGGTGACATTTTGCCCTCGCCGTCCGGAAGGCTGCAAAGTTCTCTGCAGTTGGCTGGCTTTTTAATTGATGCAGGACCTATCGTGAGGGAGATGGGCATTGAGTGAAAAGCTGTATTAGTGAAAATATCCACTCCACCTTTTAGGTCTCTCTCCACTTAGGTTGTCCTTTCAGTGGAGAGCATACCCACATATCTCAGGGAAACTGGAAACTTTGAAATGTGCCTCCTGGAGACAAACACACATAAGTTTACCCTGTGTCAGTAATCTTAGTTCCTCTACACATATCTTGAATCCCTGTAAGTCCCACTGCAGTATGGGAGCCATCTATTGCTTCTTTTTCCTCCAGTACACTAATACTGAACTGGGTGGAGGTTCAGGTTTTGGGCGAGATGATTGCTACAGATTGACATCCAGCTCCATAAGCTCTGTAGTGGAGTCAGAAGAAGCACCTGGTATGATCACTTTGAGTTGGTCCAAAAGTTTAGTACCTGTTTTTTCACATGATACTGGTACTAGTCGGATTTTTTTTTTTTAATTTAATTAATTTTTATTTCACTTGCTTTGTAGAGGCTACAGTAGAAGTGGTAGCAGTAATGGTGGATTTTTTGCCATGCTCTCAACAATGATGATAACTGTAGCTTTCTGTGATGTTTCTGGAGGAGCTACAGGCACTGAATCAACTGTGACTTTGCAAGGGCAGTGACGAATGCAGTTGTTAGTGACAACACTAGTGACCTCTGTGTTAGAGCATCAACTTTCCGGGCTAGCTTTTGAATAACAGCAGCAATGGAGGGGACGTATACAGAGGGTTGCATGGCCTTAAAGATCTTCTTGGCTTCTGAATGGGAAATGGGCTTAGTTGTTTTTACTTTTTTCCTTTTATTTTCTTTCAAGTAAATGCTGTGTGTTCCCTACTCCATAAAGACTGTTTCCCTGAACAATTTATACAATTTGGAGGTGGTGAAAAAGTGACTATCGTTGACGACCTGAGCACATGTGCCGCAGGTAAATTGTCCATTACATCCCCAAGTTGTATGCCCAAAGCGCTGGCACTTACGGCAATTCATCGAGTTGGGAAAGTATGGCCACAGTTTTAAGCAAAGTAATCTTGACATATTCAGGGACTTCCTGGCTACAGATGGTGAGAATAAAGAAGTCTCATTTTATCATCTCCCTATCCACTGCTTTCCATGTGGTATTACTCATCAACAATACCTTCCTGATCCCACTCACCTTTCAGTTCTTCAATTGGAAAATGCAGCAGATCCCTAGATGTAACAACGACCTTGCTATAATTTAGAGTGATGTGTAATTCTAAATCAATGGGATATTCCCCAATGCTCTCTGTAACTTTGCAGCTTGTTTGGAAGTATTTTTTCTACCAACAGTGTCCCATTGTTAGAAGTTTCTGCAGATTTTATATTCTTTTTCTGAATCTGCCCTCTTTTAAAATCAAACACACATTTTGAGTAGCAGTCTGTGTTCTGTTACTATGTCCAAAAAATTTTGATTGACTTCCTGAATCCAGAGGGATTAGATACCCGAGATCTGTTGTTAGGTTGTGAGTTGGTGCCTCACAGTGGTATACCCATGCCACTATCCCACTAGTAGGTGAAAAGGAAGAAGTCTAAACATTCATCTCGGGCCAACGAGCAGCTAGAGAAATAACCGTGGCCACTGTAACGTGCCCAGATGTTATGATGTCAGAGGACTGGTGGCACTTACCAGTCCCCAGTTCAGAGACCCCAGGTTCACCAAGCCCATACTTGGCAAGTTAATGCTGAATCCCCTGAAGGGAACAGAGTAAGAAGACAGCCTACTGATTACAACCACCCATTGATAATGGGATATTCTCTTAAGATCAGCAACCACACCATCAGGAAACAGTTCATATTTTTGGTAGTTGTGATCATAACCACTGTTAGTAATAGCCATGTATACTTCTAACCATGTGATTAAAACTGCTGGTAGAATTCCCACGTGCTTTTTACAGTAAACTATGATTTTATACATAGGTCATAGTGTCTGGGATATTAAAAGATTGCCGAAAGTTGGCTAAAAGCTGACAGTCAATCAAAAGATGGGCCACTGTCAACACTACACCACATCGACACATGGGTGGGGGGCCTCACGGCGGAGGATATAGCTGTGGGTTAGCCACCCAATACGGAGGTGGTAGAGGACAACCGACTTTCGGCGGATCAGCCACAGATTTCCACAGAGCTGTGGACAGCTTCACTACCCGAAGCTTATTTGGGGCAATCGCCACAGCCCACTCGGTGCTCCAGTCCAACACCAATTAAAGATCTGATTCCATGACGTCAATATCGAGAAGTGGTGCCATAGTGGCCTGCTTGGCCAATCGATCAACATGTTCATTCCCTGGTATGCCAATGTGGTCCGGGGTTCACACAAGGACCACGGAACGGCCTGATCGGCCTAGAGAGTAGACAGTAACCTGGATCGACCGCACTAATCGGTGGCGAGAGAAATACTGGTAGATCGCTTGTAAGCCACTCAGGGAAGCAGTACAGATGACAAATGAACCCCCTGAGGCAGGCTTTAGGTGTTGCAGAGCCCTGAGAATGGCGACCAGCTCGGCAGAGAAAATGCTACTCTCACGTGGTCGTCATGAAGAAATGCATACACAGCATGGCCATCTCCTATAGAAACATCTGTGTAGACGTCTTCTGCGGCATGGAACAAATCGAGGAGTTGCAGAAACTTGTGACGGAGATGTATTGTGGAAACTGAGTCCTTCGATGCACGGGACAGATCCAGACGGAGCTGCAAAAGAGGAATGGACTAAGGATGGGTTTGAAAGGAATAGTGGAATGTGGTAGGGGGTGGAGAGGATGCGAGGGCCGAAAGAAGGGAATGAACATGGACTGAGATTGGGTAACCCGACCTGAGCCATCATGGAGGGATAGGGACTGCAGTGTCTGGAAAAAGGAGCTGGCGATTCGGGTGGAAGTGCGAGGCCTGAACATGGGCAACATAGGATGCAGCGGGAGGACCCCAGTTTTGATGAGGAGGCTTGTCACAGGGCTTGTGCGAAAAGCCCCCCATCGCCAAATGAACACCACAATGTAAAATTGGGTCGAGTGCCTGCAGTGCTGAAGGCGCAGCCGAATCGTAAACTATGCAGCCATACTCTAAGCGCGACTGAATGAGGGCCTACTAAAGTTGCAGAAGAGTTGGGCATGAGGCTCCCCAAACAGTGTGGTTGAGACAACGCAGGTAGTTGAGGTGTCGCCAGCACTTTTGTTTCAGCTGGCGAAGGTGTGGCACCCAGGTGAGACGGTTTTCGAACAACATTACTAAAAATCTGTGTGTCTCTTCGACTTTTAGTAGATCTCCAGCTAAATAAAGTACGGGTTCCGGGTGTACTGCCCGATGTCGACAGAAAAGCATCGCACAGAAATTGGATGCAGAAAATTGAAAACCATGGGCAAACGCCCATGAATGCACCTTTCGAATTGCTATCTGCAACCACTGTTCAGCAACGCTGATGCTGGTGGAGCTATAATACATGCAAAAGTCATTGGCATACAACGAGGTAGAAACCGATGACCCCACAGCCGCAGCAAGACCATTAATGGTGACTAAAAATAAAGGGAAACTAAGAACGGAATCCTGTGGGACAACGTTCTCTTGACAACGAGGTGAGCTAAGACAAGTACCAACTCGAACACGAAAGGAATGCAACGCAAGGATGTTCTGCATAAATATAGGAAGTGGACCTCATAAGCCCCAGTCGTACAGTGTGGACAGTATGTGATGTCGCCAGGTGGTGTCATACACCTTCCGGAGGTCGAAGAAGACGGCAACCAGATGTTCGCGGCGAATAAAAGCCATACGGATGGCCGACTCCAGCAATACTGGCCCTGACAGAACCCCACTTGTTGCGGAGAAAAGAGTCCCCAGTCCTTGAGGATCCACATAAGCCTCCGACTCACCATACATTCAAGGAGCTTGCATGAAATGTTGGTGAGACTGATTGGGCGGTAACTATCATCCACCTATGGATCCGCACCAGGATGATGATGCTATCCTGCCACTGGGACGGAAATACACCCTCAACCCAGAGACGATTCAGCAAAGAGGGAAGTTGTCACTTAGAGTCCGCTGATAGGTGACGGAGGAACTGACTGTGAATGCAGTCGGGTCCGGGGCACGTGGCTGGGCACGCAGCAAGGGCGCTTTCAAACTCCCACTCAGTAAAAGAGACGTTGTATTTTTACTGGCATCACGTTCAAAACGATGTCCGATTTCGCTCCGTGCACTCATTAAGGGCGCGGAAATCTGCAGCATAAGCAGTAGTCGCTGAGGTGCATGCATAATGGTCTGCCAGGTGCTCAGCCACGACGACACGGTAAGTACAAACTGTACCCTGAATGCTTAGGCACTGAATTCCCACCGGTGGGTGCTGCCCGAAGAGGCGATGAACCTGTGACCACACCCGTGAAGGAGAAGTACGGCAACCAATGGAGGCAACATACTTCTCACAGGAGTCCCCTTGCTTTGCTGGATCAGTCGCCGTGCCCGTGCCCGGAGATGCTTGAAGGCAATAAGATGATCAACAAAAGGGTGGCGTCAGTGGCGCTGTAGTGAACAACGACATTCCTGGATGGCTTCAGCAATTTATGGTGTCCACAGGGGCCCCGACTTACAGTGGAGTGATCCAACTGTGGTGGGAATAATTCTCTCAGCCACAGAAACAATGGCCTCCGTGACCTGCTGCACAGCGGCATCAACATTAGCCAGAAGGGGAGAGGAAATCACAGCAGCTGAGGAATAAGCTGGCCAGTCAGCGCTACGAAGGAACCAGCGAGGCAGATGGTCAGCAAGCGAATACTGTGGGAGTGACAGGAAGATAGGAAAGTGGTTGCTTCCACACAGGTCACCGTGGACCCTCCAAGTGAGATGTGGAAGTAGGCTTGGACTGCAGATAGACAAGTCTATCGCAGAGTACGTCCCATTCACGACGCTAAAATGGGTAGGAGCACCGGTGTTGAGAAGGCAGAGATTCTGCTCTGACAGGAGAGACTTGACATCCCTACCCCGCACCGAGGTCTGTGTGCCGCCCCACAGAGTGTGGTGGGTATTGAAATCCCCCAAGAGAAGAAAGGGTTGGGGAAGTTGGGCGACCAAGGCAACAAGTTCTGCGGGAGAGACAGCATTTCTCGTGAAAGGTAGACAGAGCAGATTGTAAAATCTTGTAATACCCGGAGCCTAACAGCGACTGCCTCTAGAGGTGTTTGAAGAGGCACAGTAGCACTGGGAACAGAGGCCAGGACGTAAACACATACTCCACCCGAAACTCTCTCATAGACGGTACGGTTTTTAAAATAGCCCCGATAATCTCGGAGGGCAGGGGTCCTCTCGACGGGGAATCAAGTTTCCTGCATGGCTAGGCAAATCGCAGGGAAGCGGCATAGTAATTGCTGCAGCTCAGCCAGATGTCGGAAAAAACAGCCGCAATTCCACTGCAGGATGACCATTGTTTGGGGCTCAACTACCATATTGTAAGGGATAAGCAGATTATTCTGCAGGGGACCTGCCGCCAACTCTGCAGGATCAAGAACCATGGGTTCTGGCGATCCTAGTATGGCAAGATCCTCAGGACCGCGAGGATCTCCACCTCGTCTACAGAGGCCGAAGGTGTGATGGCGCATTCCTTCCGAGCCACTGAAGAGTCCTCATTTGTGTCCTCCTTCTTTGTCTTCTTTGTTCCCTCTCGCTGGCCCTTTGGTGTGAAGGGCTGGGAGGGCTTCCAGGAAGTGGCATCAGGAAGCGTCAAAGAGCCAGAAGCCCTTCAACCCGCATGTTTCAAATCCTTCAGCCAATGGCTGGGATCCTCTGGCGCACCCTGGGAATCCCCAGAAGGGAGTGTCCCGAAGGACCCCTTCCGAGGGAGAGGTGCTGGAGGAAGCTGTTACTTCTCCGGCTGGGGGTTGGGGACTGGTGTCCCCAATGGTTGTGGGGAAGTTGCCCCCACAACAGGTGCTTCAGCAGTAGACGGAGGGTCATCCCCACCTAACAAGGGGGCAATGGTAGATTTATTGCCTCTAGGGCCCACATGAGGAGGCGATACCTTATTAGGAGTCATACCCGTAGTGTGCGGGGACGACATTACAACAGCAAAAGAGGTATTCGTGTTTACCGGATGGAGCCGATCATATTCCTTTTTCCTTTCTTGCCTCATTGTACAATAGCCGGTCCAATATTATTTTTCGTTTTTTGTGTAGAACTGTACAGTCTGGAGAGCATGGTGGATATAGCTGCTTACAGTTCACACAGACGGGAGGTGGGGTGCGTGGAGCGTCTGGTTGAGATGGACATCCACATTCCCTGCAAGTGGGGTTGGAAGTGCACCAGGAAGACATACGCCCAAACTTCCAGCACCTGAAGCACCTCATAGGGGGCAGGATGTACAGCTTGACCTCACACCGGTAGATCATTACCTTGACCTTCTTGGGCAGGGTATTGCCTTCGAAGGCCAGGATGTATGCAACGATGGCAACCCTGTTATCTTTTGGTCCCCTATAAACATGTATGACAAAATGGACACCTCCATGTTCCAGGTTGGTACGTAACTCTTCATCGGACTGTGAGAATAAGTATCGGTGGAAATAAGACCTTGGACCATATTGAGCGTCATGTGGGGCGTAACACTGACAGGAATATCACCCAGCTTGTCGCAGGCCAATAATGCCCTGGACTGGGCTGGGGACACCGTCTGTATCTGAACAGCCACACTTCTCATTTTTGAAAAAGATGCCACATCACCATACTTGTCCTCGAGGTGGTCAACAAATAACTGTGGCTTGGTGGACAAGATAGAGTCTCCATCAGTCCGGGAAAAAAACAAGGAATCGCAGCAAGTACAGACCGGAATGGTTTAAAGCATTGCATTCTTCCCATGGCATAGCCAGAGAAGGGAACAACTTAGAGTCGTATGCTGCAGCATCAAAATCAGACTTTCCACACGTAGAAACGGCGTTTTTGCAACCGCCCACGCTATTAATGGCTCGTTTCATTTCCGTCCCACGAGCAGCTAGGGAAATAAGGTCCATCCAGGCAGAGCCCCGCTTGCATGGGTAAACCTTATACAACTGAGGTGCGGCAGGTTCCTCAGAGGTTGCTCGCTAGTGACTGTTCAACCTTAACAGCCACACATCTCCTCGGCACGTAGCACACCTTGATTTTATATATACCATCCTCGTGAGCTGGGCAATTAAGCAGAGATCCACGGGCTCTGAAACGTACAACGTTCCACCATCGCGCCGAACGATGGTTGTTGAAGCACGCACAGAGCTTACAGTGTAGCGGACTATTGGCGCGATGCAGCCCATGGCTCAGGAACCTGGGTTCGCCGAGCCCGTGCTCGGCAACTTAATTCTGTGCCCCTGAGAGGTGTTTGCATGGTCCTCCTGTGTGAATGACTTCTTTTGCTAAGGTACAATGGTGGTAATTATTGTATCCTTCGGGCAACATTCTTTTTATAGAAGCAAGAATCTCTATTAACTTTTACCCGATTTGATTTGCTTGTACTGGGAGAGTAACTGCCACTGTTTTCTAGGCATTTTCTTGATTATTATTAAACCACAATGGGTCTTTCCCATCAATATTCCACTTCGTTGGCACATATTCTGATAGCCTTTTACTTACAATGTATTTAAATTTTGTCCATAATTCCTCTACGTCCACTGCACCGGAACTAAATGATATCCATTCATTACTTAAGTGGGACACTAACAATTGCTTAACTGCTCCTTGTAACACAAACACTCTCCAAGCCTTCTTGACTGACTTATTAACTCTGCTGGCCATTTTCACTGTGACATCAGGATCACTAACTCTGTCTCTACAGTGACATATTTGACAAGTTCTGGCCCATTTGCAGCTATAATGTCTAAAATATTTCCATTGTCTGTGGGCTGACTATTTAGTTGCACCCCTGTAGTGAAACCTAAGAGAACCCAGTCTATCCTCGGCAGGCTGAATCGCCCCTAACTAGTAATGCATGATCCAGGTACCTTCACACTACTGAGCGTAAACTTTCTTTGAATGACTCTAGCACTGTGACGGTGGAACTAGGTAGCTGGTGAAAACGCCCAACCATTAGCTTGATTTCACTCATACCAGTTATATGTCTCCAGATCTGTTATGCGCCTCCAGATAACCACACATTTACTCTCAACTTCAACCTTAGTAGAAACAATATTTTTGTGGACTGCAATTAACACACACCCTCTAATTGCACCTCAGCTATATTTCTGATATACATTCCATATACCTGTAATTCTGAATTATGTATTGAAACAAAGTAAAATGAACATGTCACAAGACACAGGGTCTAGTGAATGGTGTATTTACTGTACTATCATATGACTTCAAAATGACATCATGGGAGGGGGTTCATGACAACAGCAATCAGTTTAGATGGGAGGGGGTTCATGGCAACAGCAATCAGTTTAACTGGGATGGCCTTCCCTAGTATGAGTATGGCATTTTGACCAGTAGCTAGCCAAAATAACTTGCATTTGCTCGATTCATAGTCTGCGTATAAATTTCTTACTCTGGTAGGGGCAAGCTATCCCTCCTGCAAAGTGTGTAAAATTGCAATTCGTAACCACCTAGAACCAAAGGACAATTCAATTATGTGTTTTATCCCCCCTCCCCGTTCCATAAAACCTATTATCCCACTATCTGAAGATAAGGGTAAGCGGTTTAAAAACAAGCTCTACAACACACTATTTTACATTTAGTAACATACCACCACAATCCATCAGGTATCATATTTCTATTACACCAATACACATATGCCTACTTTTACTGTCTCAGATTTTACGTTTTCCTGTCATTTACACCAGTTTTCGTCGGTCCCGTCAAATTTTCTATGTTCACAATGTTGATAAAAAATACTGTGTTGTGTAATATTTAGTAAAAAGTAATAATTTGTAAAAGACAAATTTCATTAACCCCACATGTTCCACATTATTACGAAGTGTCATATTCATGATCTATGGAACAAGTACTAATATCATCGGCTTCACATTTGTGTTATCATGGGGAAACCTTGTTTGTGGATGAAAAAATTATGTAACTGACATAAACTGATACCGGCAAAGATCCCATCTTCAAGTATAGTGTATTCATAAATGTTATGCTGTCAAGTTTTGACACTTTGCGTTTATTCAAATATATATTTCATGTTTTGTTGATTGCAGTACTCACCAAGTAGACTCACCATGCACTGGCTGATGTGAACATCCCATCAGTCACTGCACCGAGAACGGGACTTAGCCTAGTTTACATGACTGGTAGTTTTTCATGGTTTACATGATGTGATTCAAGAATTTTTCTTAACCTCAAGTGCAAATGTTTAGTTAAGTATTTTTTGCCATATTTCATAAATGGTGAGAATGATTATTTCCTTGTGTATCATTTTCTGCACAATGAAGGGGGCACAGTATGTTGTTACCTCAGAAAGACAATTACTGTATGAGATGATAACCCTGTGCAAATGTCACTTCCTATAAAGTTACCAATTCTAGTTCCACTTGGCACTAAAAAAAAAAAAAAAAAAAGATAACCTTTATTATCTTAATAAATAAGCTTCAATGGCGGGAATTTTGAAATCTATTGTGCACATACATCAGACAAACTATGAAAATGCAAGGGTGTTGAAGTTATCTAAATTTATATTTTAAAACATTATTTCATGTATTTGACACGATTTTATTTGAAATCCCTTGAAAAATGTAAAAATAGGGCTCTAATCTAATCATATAAACATTCTTTGAGCTGCTACCTAGCATAATGTCCTGCATAGTTTGCAACTCCCAAAGAGTTCATCTTCAATCTCAATTAAGCAAACCTGGTGCACTGTGGCACACCATTTTTTTTTCATTTGGTGTTCATGGTGCAAGTTAATGATTCTTTGACGTCTATAACATTCATTTTGTGAAGTGTAATACATTCATAGGATATAAGGTTTATCACTGCACCACCTGGACACTCATTTCTTGTTGTCATTTTTATGCACATGGCGAATCAATAGCAGCTAATATTTATCGTAACATAATTGTTCACACAACACTTGCAAATAAGCATTACTAAAGATTTAAGTTGTGACCTCCCACTCAGGGGGTTCATTGTATATCACCATGCCTTTGGTTACAACGACCAATCACCAAGTGTCTAGAATGATTTTATGCACGTCACAAAGAGGTGGGAGGATATGTTCAACCTTAGTAGGTAGTGAGTTTAATTTATGACTGTCCACATCATATCTCTTGATAGCAGTTTTGGAGGCAAATGTATAAAAGTACAACCGTTCAGATATTTTGTAGCAATATCAATGACGCAAACACAACAGATCACCACAGGTTGTTAAAACTTCTAAACACTATTATATGACTTCAGTCACTGACGTGAGTTTGATGAGCATTAGAAACCCGTCTTCTATTGTCTTGGGTAAAGGACAAATTTACAAGAATTTCCTAACATAAATTTCTCAAGTACAACATTTAACTTTTTTTATAGTATTCATAATGCAAAATGTCTGCCTCCACAACTGAATGGTCAGCACAATCAACACTATGCCATAAGGTAACAGATAATGCAGCATACAGTAAATGTCACACAGGGCTTCACATCCTGGACATAATGCTCACATTTTTACAATATAAAATGCACTTTCACTGGAGTATGTTGGCTAAAACTGCTGCAAAATGATGAGTGCTGTTTACTTAGGTCAGAGTAGTCCTGCTGAATATAAATATTGAAGTTACATAAATCTGATTGATGGTAATCACGTAAACATCTGCATTTGTTCTTCAGCTCTAAAAGTTCCTGCGGTTCAACAATATGAAATTTGCAAGTACTGGAAAGTTTGACAAGATTTCTTGTCATATCATATTGTTTTTGTTTAATGCCAGGAAATATGCACTCAACCTATCCTTCAACTGGTCTAAATAGTCATGAATAAGAAACGGATTAATTTTGTTATGAACTGGACATTTAAATGTCACAGGAAACATTTCAAAATATCATTTCTTGCCTTTCTTTACCACATTCTGCATTTTATATGCTCCGTACTACGACCATCGAGTTATTTTACTGCCCAAGTAACAAAACTCGACTACTACCTTTATTGTTTTGTTACTAGGGTTGTGTCCGAGTGGTTCGGCCGAATCCATTATTCGCCGAATCTAGAACACAAGTTTTGGATTAGAGATTCGATGCATAGTAGCTGAATCCCGAACCCAAAGTGTTAGAAGGAAACCTTCAGTTACCAATTTTGTAGTTTACTTTGCATAAGAAAGCGCTTTCGTTTTCGTTATTTATTTTCCATAGATCCATTGTAAGACGTGACGTCATAAAACAAAACTACCTCACTTTGAATTTATTCAAGTGAAACCACTATGAAACATACACAGTTACGTGGCTATTATGAAAACAATTCAGCACATTTACTTTTTTCTGGGTTTTGGGATAAAAAAACCTACTGTGGTTTGAATCGAGTGCGAAGCGAACAAAAGTTTTTAAAAATGGCATGAGGAGCCGCCACAAATAACTTTTCCTGCCTAATGTAAGCAGTGCTTACAGAGGTTTGCTTTGCAGGTGAAAATATAAATAGCGGCACTATTAAGAAATAATAATAAAATTTTAAAAAAGAAGAAGAAAAGGAAGATGATTTGAATTTCCTTTTTATTTTCGACAACTTAATAAATGGTCCAACGAAGGAAATACAACTTTAATATTGCTCAACTCCAAATGTAGCAGCCTTTCAAATATTAATAGCAACAAAAAGAAATTTCTTTATGTAAATACCAACAATACATAAGGCTTTAGGATTCTTGCATGAGTTGCATCATTCTGATTTCACAACCGGTTTCATTGAATTTTGTGAAGTGCTCAGGTATGTGAACTGTAATGAAGCACTAGGATTTCATGAAGGAAGTTATTTATTATGTGGAAAAAAATTCTAATTGTGTGCCATCCACGCAGGATGACGTCAATTCAGCAACTACTAGACGTCTATTTCAACAAATCGTTTAAGGTCAGGCTTAGACACATGTACACCAACTGCCTTTCGAAAAGTGACAGACAACTGATACCAACAGGTCGTGTAAAAAGCTTAAGAGTGCGAATGGAATGATGATACGTGGAAGTGGGTTCCAAATCAGACTGTGTAACAGACATTTCAAAATGTTCAATATCGAATCCACTACTTTGTATGAGGGATGATGCTCTGTAGTACAAAGGAAGTGAATAACAAGGAATCAAGTGATAGTGATTCAGAATTACCGTACCGGTATCTAATTGCCATGATAAACATTTCATAAAATTTATATTATAAGTCTAATAAAATTGTTTTATATTTCCACATTTAGTTTCAAAGTTATTTCCATTCTTATTTAGTATGTGTTCAGTGTTGCTACAATAGCCATATATTTGAAGTCTTATCTAAAAGCTACTACATAAAGCCAACTGCCAAACCTGTGTTGCGTCAATATGCCCGACACTACAACCACTGCCTTCATGCTACAACTTACGTAGTTTTCTTTAGGGGCATGGGATTGTTCCTAAGAATCGTGATTTGTAAATTCCAAACACTCTCAGCAATAAGAATAATACAAATGTAAAATTACGCCATGTAATCTTCCGTGTTATCTGTTACCACATTTAAATTCCATCTGCCTAACAAACCCAAAAGACAACGGTGGACTCAGGAGAATATAGTATCAAGTCAATGTTTACATGTGTATTAAGTTGAATAGTCAGAAATGAATCACGGCAATTGACTTCTTGTACTGATTTTTAAATCAGTGTATGAATATAAATTCTGTGCAGACAAGTTATGTGATCTTAAATATTTGAAAGAATAAATAAATCTACAAAATACCTTCCCATAACCTCCGGAATGCGCAATCTGCACATTAAGTACTTTCGTATTTCTGATATGTTTTCATGGCAATAACAAGTAGGCCTACACACACGTCAAATTAACACGAATTTCTTTGTGTTTGAATGTACTGTCCTACACTCATGGAATGTCTGACATGTTTTAACATTTACATATACTATTTTTTAAGAATCTATTTTTCCAACTTCCAAAATAATTACTCATCTTTTCAGGTTTTATTTTTAACAATTCCCCTTTGAAAAAAAGAAAGAATACATAATCCTTTCCTTCCTAGGACTTCATTATGTAATTATTTGAAAATGAAACAGTTTGTAATAGAGTGAAGAAAGTTTCTTATTATATTTAGAGCATCTTAACAACCTACATTATATCTCAAAAAGGTTTCATACAAATTTGTTTTAAGGGGAAGGGGGTATTAAAAATCCGTAAGATTTAAATAAAAGATCTAAATGAAATTTTAATTTTTAAAGTTTTACTGTAATATTGTGATTTGGGATCCATCCCAAAAGGCTTTATCTTTAGCACTAGCTGTTATAAATTAGTAATTCTTTTTAAATACCTGTACTTGAGGTGACATATTATTTCATTCAATATTCGGAAGATTCAATTCAGGTTCGGAATTCGGCACGATTTATTTAAGATTCGATATTTGGATTCGATTCGGTAAAATTGGGGTTCGATGCCTCCCTATTTGTTACCTAATCTAATTCCTTCAGCACTGCCTGATTTTCTTAGACTGCACTCCATTACCCTTGTTTTGCTCTTGTGAATGTTCATATTGTATGTGCCTTTCAACACACTATTCACAAACCCAATGGAGAGGGTAAAAGGATATCTGGAGAATAGTCATGCAGCAAGAAACAGGAGCTATGCTACAAAGTAAGGAGATCCATGGTAGCCAAGCAGGTACAAGAGGAGGGAAGAGGAAGAGAACAGAATGAAGGGTTTCGGCCGTGAGATGATGGGTGGTTTGTGGAAATCAGATATACTGTGTGGACATACATATATCATACTTTGAAGTAGCTGTACAAGCTGGCAGAAAGTTTTGAAGAGTGTAATGGCATTAACAAGACTCATTTGTGGAGTAAATTCTAGAACAGTCTACCAAACCTACTTAAAGAACTGCATATACTAACTGCTGCTCCACAGTATATTTATTCCTGAACTAAGACACCTTTCCAAGCTAAGATCCAAATTTGCATTGGACATAGCAATATTTTTGTTATATAATTTGTTAAGAATTGGTAAAAGTTAATAAAATCATCTCTGGCACATTTTTTCATGAATGGACTTCAGCTGCACAATTATGTTTCAGTGGTGGTACCAAAGTACTGTTTTTAATCTTTTGTCAAATCTCATTGCACAACTTTCGTCATTTTATACATTTTTGTTGATATTCTTGAACAGTTATTCACATTATTATAATAACTTTTAATGGGTAACCAGTTCTGGATTCATCTGTACACATCACATGGTAGTGAAAACCAATGGGTAGGAACATGTCAAACAATCTACAGCCAGTCCCACTCGCTTGATGAAAAGCAATGCCATTATAGAATGAAACTTTCACTCTGGAGTGGAGTGTGCGCTGATATGAAACTTCCTGGCAGATTAAAATTGTGTGCCGGCCAATTTTAATCTGCCAGGAAGTTTCATAATGCCATTATAATTTGCAAGGCATTACTTCCATGTGTTGTTACAGAATAGAAACAGTAACTGCTGATTGGTAGTCCTTGAGCTCATCCTCGAGTTAGTAGTATTGACCAAAAAACAAACATTTCCCTCACATCCCAAGCATTCCAAAGTTCCTAGAAGCACAAATTATAATCCAGAATAGTATTGATAATTATAAGGAAGGTTTTCAAGATATCGCGCTGAGAGAATTTCAACTCGTGTTAGTACCTTGCAGGTTTCAGATTATAACAGCGATCACAGATGAAATATACACAATAAATTATTTATTATTATTATTTTTTTAAGTGCTGAAATACAGGAGAATCCATATAATATGGAAGAGTTGGCCACCACACATATCACTGAAGGGGCACCATCTGCCCATATGTCGACAATTCTTTCACAACAAATTAATTGTTTATATGCATCTCTTTATTACTTCCAAAATATCCTTGGCTTTGCAAATCATACCCTACAATGTGTCCTTACTGAAAATTTCACATTACTGAATACTTCAATGAGATACTAGATTAGATTAATTGGTTTTTTCCATAGATCAGTGTTGAGGTGATTCTCGTGAATGTGGAACATGTAATTCCCCCCCCCCCCCCACAAGTTGATAACATAATATTGCTAATACAGGTACGTACACTTTTTACAAGCTGATAATATAATAATACTAATAGTATAAATACATATAAACGCATCATTTGGTTCTATTTAAGAATGTGTCAGTGGAGTAGGAGGAATTGGCCGCTAGAAAGTCTTTTAGGCTTCTTTTAAACTGATCTTTATTTGTAGCTACATTTGTTATGCTTGTTGGTAAATTATTGAAAATATGTATTCCTGAGTAGTGGATCCCTTTTTGAACTAAAGTAAGTGATTTTAAGTCCTTGTGTAGATCATTTTTGTTCCTAGTATTGTAGGTATGAATTGAGCTGTTTTTTGGGAAAAGGGATATATTATTTATGGCAAATTTCATTAAGGACAAACATACTGAGAGGCAGTAGTTAATATACCCAGTTCTTTGAAGAAGCTTCTGCAGGATGTCTGTGAATTTACACCACAAACAGATTCGAACTCCCGACTGTAGTGGCCGTGCAGACCGTGATTGGAGCGCCTCAGTCCCGTCGGCCACCGCGGGCGGCTTTATCTGTTGTTGGACCTCAGTTCCAGCAAAAGACTATTCTCAAAAGCTTGTGAAGTGATTTCTACTCAAACAAGTAGATTGAAAGCACAACGTGCCAACAAATCAATATTTTTAAGTTCGCTGGAAAACAAATTTTGGAACTGATCATGTTTTCAAAATTATGTACTTTGAATTTCTGGTTATGTGGGGTTTTTTATTTTTTTATTTTTTTTTTTTTTTTTACATTATAAGATTGTAAGATTTCTGTATTTGTAAAATAATGTGTAATTAAAGCTTGTTTCTTTCAATTTTTTTATGAATCCATAAAACCCACACCTCACTGTTTCAAATAACATGTGATATAAGTTGTAAAGTGAATTTCAAAACTAAAACTTTTGCACCAATATATCGAAATATCGATATTTTTCATTCAATTTGTCGGTGGTATAGCTATTTAGTTTAATGATATTCGATAATATCGAATATCGACATTTTTTCGATGTCCCGTCCCTATTTTACTGTATTCCTTATATTTAGCTAAGTCATCATCACTCTTAGCTGATAGATAGTTTCCTTTTTGTCTTGCAATAAATCTTTATTCCTTGTGTAATCCATGGTTTTATTATAGACTTCTGTTTAATTTGAGTTACTTTTAGAGGAAAAGATTTTTCAAACAAAATACTGACATTATTAATGAATATTTTATATTTTTCATTCACGCCATGAGCACTATATACATCTTTCCAGGTCATACTTTTGAGCAATTTTCTAAAATTCTTAATTTTTGGTGGATTGACTACTCTCTTTTATATAGATTTAGCAGTCTTCATACTCTGCTTAGAATCTGTACCTAAGAGAAGGAGCTGCATATCATGATCTGAAAGGCCATTAATTATTGGTTTTATGATGTGCTTTTCTTCCTTTCGTTTGTCTATAAAAATATTATCAGTGGCTGTCCTAGATCACTTAGTTATCCTAGTTGGGAAGTTCACAGTACGAGTTAGATTGAAGGACAATGTTACTGACTGCAATAAATGTTTACTGGAAGAATGAATAAGAAAATCTGTATTAAAGTCACCAGCAACTAAGATTTTTTTGTTTCTTCCTCTCAAATAAACCAACAGAGCTTCTAGATGATTTAGGAGCTCGGTAAATAGTTACTATTATATAGCATCTATTATGGAACTTTACTTTTGTTGCACAAGCTTCAAAATGCTACTCCAGACAGAATTAATTTATATCAAAATTCTTGAATTTATAGCAGTTTTTAATAAATGCGGCAACTCCTCCTCCCTCCATAACTACTGAAGTATGAAGCTAAATGAAATCCTGGAATATTTAACATATCTATACCAGTGGTCACATGATGTTCAGAGAGGCAAATTATGTCAATAGGGTTAGAGGAATCTATTTCATCAATACAAATGAGTAGTTCATCAATACAAATGAGTAGTTCATCAAGTTTATTTCTGAGTCCTGGGATGTTTTAATGCAATAAAGATAACTGATATTGCATACTAATGGTTGAACAAAGATTTGCTGGCAGATTCTGAGTACTTTCTGTTAAAGTTTCTTTGCTAAAATCTATCTCCTGGTTATTTGTTTTCTCAAACTGAGGGTGTTTTCAAACTTTCTCAAAACTGGTCTTCTTTCCCCCCTCCCTATTCTAGAAAAGGCATCCCTCTGACACATATAACCACTGTTATTTTACCATTTGCGACAGCCCCGCCCCCCCCCCCCTCCCCCCGTAAGTTACTTGCAATGAACCCAGACAGTTTTCCCTTCCCTTCCCTTTCGAGGTGAAGGTCATGCGTAGTGTAGTCCCACCTACAGATAGCATCCACAGAAATCAAACCAATATGGGACCCCATCTCTGACATGAGCAGCCGTTCCAGCTTCAAGTTCACTCTCCTGATAGAAGAGTTCAAATGAGGCCGATCATGGCGTCACAGAACAGACACAAATCCCACACTAGAATGCTTCGTTGATGATGCTACCTTCACCAGGTCACACTCTGTGGAATGTTCAGAGTCTTTGTCAATGCTGTTTCCCAGATCATCCACTCTAACCACATTATCCTCCTTTATGAAATCTTTGCATAAAGAACCTAAATCCTCTGTTACCTGACCCAGACCCACATTTGGTTTGAAAAAGTTTGTGACCTGGTATTCTGGACCTAGCTCTTCCTGCAGTAGTTGGCCAACACCTCTACCACGAGAGTTACCAAACAACAAGACTTTCTTTCTTTTCACAAATTTCCCTACTTTTTTCAAATCCTTCTTGAAAGTCTGTTGTGCCCTTTCTACAGCTTCAGCTACATGAGGCTCATCCAATACTGACAGGCAACAGGTCAAATCTATCTTTCACATTAATGACAAAGCTGTCTGAAAATGTCCTATGCCTGTTCCCCCCCGTTACCTGTTGCCACTTCCCACCGCTGTTCACCCTGATCCCTCTTTAACCTGCTCAGGTTCTCCCTTGCCTTATCCAATTCAGCTTGAAGAGCAGCAATTTTCCCCCTCATGCTCCACTATTTTCCTATCTCCAGTGCAGATCCTACAAAACCACTGGTAAGCCTCATTTATCTACCTCTTTCCCATGAAACTACATTCATCCCAATAAAAGAACCCACTACAGCTATCACACCACACCCTGGAACTAACGATCCTACGGCATATCACACACCTCTCACCCATGATAAAAAAAGAAATCTTAAAAACTTGATTAAGTATTTACTAAAACATAAAGGTTACACCAAGAGACACTTTTTTGCAGTTATTTTAAGTTGATAGACTTTTTAAAACTTAACTACTATATGTAGCGAGTGAAAAATAGAAGAATGGGTAAAAATAGATATGTTTTAGTCACTGTTTACAATTAATTGCGCGTGTTAAATTAGGCCTACAAATACGTGCTAAAGGCGGGAGAAGAAAAATATACTTTTTACACCGTTTAACTTATTTAACACTACACTAACACTTCCACTAATGTAACAAAAATTATATTATACGTATAACAACTTGAAATGTTTAAAAAAGCTTAAAAACAATGGTTATTGTATTATTTACTGCAGCAAATACTCGGCATGTACACGGGTGCAGTGTTGCCAACTTGTGGTCTTACTTAATACTATCTGTCAGAGTAACTATACGATTTTTAAATCTGATCTTACTGGATGAATTTTCGTATAAAACATAGCACGGAATTGTGAGCAACCACATTTCCAGTGGTAAGGTAGAAATTAGCTGGTACAATATAAATCTATTTTACATGGTGCAATAGCACACCAACGAGTTTCTTGAAAATTACTGCATGACAACAAATGTAAAAGTATGAAACTGAATAACCTATGTCTACTTGCATGGAAACAGTTACTACATCATACAAATTACGGCATGCAAAAAAGAAGTGTGAAATACATTAACCTTTATTTACTTGCTTGGAAACTGATACATATCATCAAGTAACTAAGTGTACAACTCACCTTGTGTCACATTTTGTGTCTCATGAGGTGGATTACTCGACCTTAATGGGAAGAAACGAAGATCCGCTGTTCCTATGGATTTGTAACAAAACCGAGAATTACTGACACCAGACTAGATGAGAAAATATAGATTATTATAAAAGTAAATTCAAATAATTATAGGGCATCAAATAAAAAGTTGTGGCAGAGTAAAAACAAAATACTTACTTATCCAATATTTAACAGTGACTGTCAGTGGGCTTGGGTGTGAAGGCATTTCCATAAACTCAAAACGGGTGTACCTACTAATTTTTTGATAATATGGAACTTAAATACAAGGTCAGTACAGAACCTGCCTAACACATATAGCCACGACACTCTCTACCGTGAAAGTTTTTAGTGTTTTACACCTAGAATGACACTAGTGTAAAAATGATGTTTCTGTTTCATCATTTGAATATGTGATTCATCATATGATACTCTTCTTTCAAATTTTTTGCCTTAAGAATTTTGGCAAAATATGAGGACATGAATGAATCTATAAGTGATTTTAAATAAATGCAAATAATAACTCCAATGAAAACACTGAATCTTTCCATAAATAAACATGTGATGGATAGAATTGCAGCCTGTTAGAAATTAGACATGCAATAAATATACTCTGTAATTCGAAGGCTGACCGTTTATAGAGCACTACACTTTACAAGTTTGCTGCTAACACGTGAATGCACTCAAAACAGACTGCCTCCTGCCTGGACTGGTCTCCCATTTATACACAGAATGAATTTTCTGAAATTTACAAATACATCAAACATAATAAAAACATAGAACATTCTAGAAATAGTAAATACCAAGAAATAAATTGTTTCTGCCAGTGGCGGGATTTCAACCAGGGAACGTCAGCACAGTGATCTGCAACGCTACCCACTGCACCATGCATTCCATCAAAAAACTTGCGAAATTCCTCACCTTCCTAAAAACCAGTGACCCACTGTTAGGTTCCCTTTGGAACCAGCTGCAGTGTTCTGGATCTTGTCACGATCCTCTGCATGACAATTCCGGAGAGTCCTTCAAGCCACCTGCACGCCTTCCTTGCAGAGAAGACGACCAGCGACAGACCCTCCTATCATGCCTTCATCATAATCATAATCATAAAGGTCTTCAGAGTTCTTAAACACAAGCCGTTTATATATATCTGCTCTTTGGGATCCTGGTAAGGCTTCATATTGAGGGCGTGAAGAATGTCTCTCTGTTTTTGTCGTTTTGAGGACGGCTCATAATTGCTGACTTTATATCTGACATCTGCTAGGCAGCGTAGGACACAATAAGGACCAAAGTATCGTTTTGTAATTTTTCTGATAGCCCAACTTTCCATTCATGGGTAAAAGTCCATCCCAGATCTCTTGGGCTATATACAAGAGGTCAGTACTTGTCTTTATACAGCTGATTGTCCTCCTCCTGGGCGTTCAGTGCCCTTTTGTGAGCCAGCTGTCTTGCTTCTTCAACTCTGTTGATGAGTCAGGATGACTGTCGTCCGGTTGGAATGGGAACAGCATATCCATTGTCGTCTCAGCTACATGGCCATGAAGCAGGAAAAACAGTGTGAAGTCTGTAGTGTCTTTCCTAGCTGTATTACAAGAAAATGTAATGACTGGCAATATTGTATCCCAATCCTTCTGCTAACCATCGCCATACATCAACAGCATATCTGCCTATATCTTGTTAAAACGTTCTGTAAGACCATTTGTCTGAGAATGGTAGGCAGTTGTTATACTGTGGACGATGTTGCAATGTGACATAAACTCTGATACTAGTTTTGACATGAATACTTTTCCATGATCAGATGTCATCGCACGTGTCACACCATGCTTCAAAATAAATTCTTCTACACGGCATTTTGTGATCTCTGGGGCTTTTGTAGTTGGCACAGGTTTCGTGACAGCGTAGCGGGTGAGGTAGTCAGTGCACACTTTTATCCATTGGATACCCGCCACCAACTTCGGGAACCTACCTAAAAGGTCTATTCCAATCCGGTGGAATGGAGCTGCTGCAGGTGGAATTGGTACGAGATGCCCTGGAGGTAATTGCAGCATATCCTTCCGTCACAGGCACTCCTTACAGTTTTTTTATAGTGCTTGACAGATTGGTAGAAACCTTGCCAGTAATACCTGGGTCTGATTCTGTCTAGGGTCTTCAAGAATCCCAGCTGACTGGATATTGGAAAATCATGCAAACACTTGATAATAGCTTTCCAGAGATGAGCTGGAACGACCATTAGTCATTTAGGGCCCATTGTATTGTAGTTGCTCTTATACAATATCCCGTTTATAAGATGAAACTCTCTTTTGGTTAGTTCTCCATTTCCAAGGTCTCTATGGTTTGTGATCCGCAGTATTGATACAGTGTTTTGTGGGCCATTACTTGCGGATCTTCTTCTGTCTGGCCCTGAAAACACCTGAATATTGGTGTAGCATGGCTAACACCTGCCGATGTTGTTCCTGTGTCAGACCGGGCCCTATATACAAACCCATTTTTGGCAGTAACAGCAGAGCATAAGACTTTGTCAATGACACTGAGCTCACCATCCTGGATTGGTATGTAGATTTTCTTTTTCTTCTCTCTTTTTTTTTTTTCTTCTTCTTTATTATTATTAGCTTTTTGCAATCGAAAAGCACTTCGCAGTTCAACTGCTTATTTTGGCTGCTGACTGGAACTGTTGTCATTGTTAAAATGTCAAATTCAAACAGCTGCGTCCTGTTGTTGAAAGTTATTCTTGCAACACATGTTCCTGCCAGGCGGACGTATTTTTCATTTGGGACCTTCAGCATAGCTGCCCTTTTATCACACAACATTATCTTTAGTTTGTGGCCGTAGTCATTCGACAATACAGAGAAGGACAATCACTGACTAGTACCTGGACAGGTTGGCTGTCGATGATGACGTCAATAAAATTTCCCGACATCTTAATGACTGTTGTCCATGGAGAATTTCATCAGAAGCGCCCTCACCTCTGTAGATGGTCGCCTCGCCTAGTTTTCCTGGAATGGTGGCTAGACAAGTGGCTGGTATGCCTGTAAGGCAATGTATTGGAGAGGGACCATGTCCAGGATATGGCGACAGTTAACAGTAATCACCTGCGGATGATTACTGTTGAAAGGACTGCTCCAGTGGTTGGTGTCTTGATGCATAATAATTACGAAATATTTGTCCTCTGTTCCTACATGTCCAGGAAGCCCACTGTGAAAACACAATGGCGTGTTGTCTTCTGTCCTCCAGATATCTGTCCTCCTGCAAGGCGTCATAATTGCCAGAGGATTTGGTATGGCCACATCGGTTGGTTCCTAACCTGCCATTTGCCGGCTGCAGCGTAAGTCATAGTAGGACAAGGCCATTCTTTATTATCCAATATGACTGGTGGGGAGAAATGTTTGAAACACCTTTCCCTCAGCAGCGTTCTCACTCAGGATGTACAGGACTGACAACCATGGCTGTGATCTGGTGCTCGCTTGATCCAACAGACCAAGATGCCATGAACTGTTGTAATTCTTCTCTCACAATTTGTTGTATGAGAGAAGCAAAATCATGTTCGTCCCCCGCAATGGCCATAGGGACTACATTTGGGAGTCTTATGTCTCCTCTGTTGCATCTCTTCAATTTTCTGGCACCATTGGATAAACTCTTGTGTCATTAAAACGCCTTAACAGAAGAGCTCTATACATGTCTTCTGCAATGCCCTTTATCAGGCGTTAAATTTTATTGGCCGCAGTCATATCCTAGTTTTATGCATGACATAGGGCCAAAACATTCTGTATATACAACTGGGTTGACTTACCATGTTGGTGGTCCCATTTCTTCCAATAAATGGACTTGTTACTGGTGGTCTCCAAATGCCTACTTAAGTTCTGTCTGTAATTTGTCCTAGCTATCGAGCTTGTCCTCATTTTCAAACTACTGCTGCACCGTCCCATCCAGGTAGAAATATATGTTTGCCAAGCACATAATGTGATCCCACCTATTATACTTGGCAACTCAGTCAAATCCTTTTCAGCCATTTGCTTGGTCCTGTCCAGCATCTCCAGAGAATGCTGACGGGTGTCCGATGTGCCGCTGGCTTGCCATTGTTTTGGTATCCATGGGTCTTTTGATGACATGGACCTTTGGATGGAGGTAGTCAGTATACCCTTTGTATTCCTGTTCTTGTCCATGTAGGCAACGGCTCTTGCACTGCCTAATGGGAGCCACAATGATGCAGATGTATCACAGGAAACGCGGCACCTCCACCATAAAGTGTTACGTTGAAAACTGCCAGTGGTCCGAAATTCGAAAGCTGGTCGTTAGTAGAGCACAATACTTTACACTTAGGACAGGATTATTGCTAGCACATGCATGAACTCAAAACATACTGCCTCCTGATAGGAGTACTCTGCTATATGTACATAGAAAGAATTTTCTGGAACTTACAAGAACATCACCCATAATAAATAGGTATAAAACTCTACAAATAGTAAATGCAAAGTAATAACTTTTTTTGCCACTGGCAGGATTTGAACCATGGACCGCCAACCGAGCAATCTGCAATGCTATCCACCACACCATGCAGTCCTTCGGAAGACAAGCGGCAATATAATACGGTGAGAGTTGGTCGCCCACAGTCACTGAATAGGCAATATCTGTCCATGTGTTGACAATTCTTTCACAAGAAATTAATTGTTTCTATGTAGTTGTTTATTATGTCTGAAATACCTTTGCATATTTTGGCTTTGCAAATCATACCCTACAGTGTGTCCTTACTGAACATTTCACCCTATTAAAACAACACTGATTAATTCAATGGAATACTTGTGGTTTTACCTGGATGCTATCTGTCAGAGTAACTATAAGATTTTAAGATCTAATCTTCCAAGTGCATTACTTATAAACAAGAAATATGGTACCACAATTCCTGGCTTAGTTTTCTTATAAATGCAGTACAAAATTGCGAACAACCGCCTTTTTCAATGGTAAGGTAGCAATTAGCTGGTACAATATGGATCTATTTTACATGGTAATAACACACCAATAAGTTTTCTGAAAATTAATGCATGACAACATTTGTAAAAGTATGAAGCAGATTAATCTTTGTCTACTTGCATGGCAACAGTAACAGCATGCAAGAAAGAAGTGTTACATACAACAACCTTTATCTACTTACATGGATAAAGCACAGATCATCAAGTAAGTGTGGAACTCACCTCGTGTTACATTTTCTCTCTTGTGAATTGGATTATTTAACCTCAATGGAGAGGGATTATTTAACCTCAATGGAGAGGAGCGGAGATCAGCAGCTCCTATTTGTAACAAAACTGAATTATTGATACCAGACTACATAAGAAAAAAATATAACATATAAAAAAATTCAAATAATTATAGGACATATAAAAAATTGGGGTAGAGAAAAAACAAAATAAATACTTATCCAATATTTAATAGTGGCTGTCGGCGAGCTTGGTTGTGTATGCAATTCCATAAATTCAAAACGGGTGTACCTATTAATCGTTTTGAGTATATGGAACTTAAATACAAGATCAATACAGCCATGGTTTAACACATACAGTCAGGGCACTCACTACTGTGAAAATTGTTACTGTTTTACACCTAGAGCAACACTAGTGCTGTAAGTGTTGAACAAGGTATGTGGCATAAGAATTGTGTTTCTTTTCCATCACTTGTATATGTGATTCATAACTAGAAACGTTAATTTAATTTTTTGCCTTAAGAATTTTGGTAAAAATCAGTAGACATTACTGATTCCTGAGGTGATTTTAAGTAAGTACAAATAAGAGCTACAAAGCGCAACTTCAATGACAAGACAATTTTCAATAAAGAAATGTGGTGGATGCAACTGCAACCTACTACACTGAAATCAAAAGAATATAAACACGCTGATTCACATGTAAGCAGCACAGAAAGTTAACCACTACGTGTGTCACCCCCATTTGTCATTTCATACTGTGTTTTATTCATGGATGTCTGTTGTCATATGTACACAAGAATCTCAGTCATTCGGACTAGGTGGGACCAGATGCAATCAAGATTATTGAAAATCCAGAAGCCTTAAACTAAATAGAAAAACAAGCTACAGTAGTAACTCAATCTTTACACCTCTTATAACCCCCTGCGGAGTCACCTCCTTTGGAAGCCCGCGTCTTAATGGGTGGCATTCAATGCTGAGGAAAAAAATAAAAGGAAGGTCCGGCTTCATCTGGTTTGGGGTTAAGTTTTCACAGAAATAGTTTCTTCAAATTCTTTATTGAATTTTTGTAATACCACTGAACGCCAAAAAACTTTCACACATCACCAACAGCTGATGTATTCCATGACAAGAATTCCACCTTTCCAACCAAACTTGACTGGCAGTTTTTCAAATCTGATAGATTTAATAACCCTACACCATATTCTGTGGCTGTGTTTTCCTGCACATCACCTTTGTCTGTTTTGTTTAGTGTTTCCTACTTCTTTCCATCAAAACAAACATTTTCTTTTGCTTTAAAGCCAATTCACTCACAGATGCAAAAGCACAATACTGGCAGGGATCATATCAGCAATGACCGTATTAAATGTGACTGATAAGGTAGGTACCAGTGATCTCCTTGTTGCCTGCAGTGCTTAACATATTAACGGCATGTAAAGTGCACCTTACTAGAGTAAGGAATAAAAAAGTTATCCGAGGAAATGGAAATCCAGATAAGATGAATGGATTGGGGTTTTGGGTGCACGACAGGTACATCTTCAGTGCACAAGCAAATTTAAAAAGTCAGGAGTGTGAGCAAAAAGGAAGCAAAACCAGCAACGACAATAAGAAAAAAAGAAATCCACAAATATATGAACAACCGAAGGAAACAAAAAAAGGGAAAGCTGCTGGTGAAAGGGAGAGAATATTCCCCTCTGGGAAGCATGAGAGTGCTAATAAAAACACCTATGCATATGACCATGGGTGGCTGAGCACAGGGACAAAAATAGGTGACCCAACCACCCCGCAACACATTAAAACCCCCAGCCTAACAGCTTAGGCTAGAGCTGAGACAAATCACAAAATCTTAACACGTTGCTCACACTTGCCTCGTCATCACCTAACATACAGGGCAGATCACTGCAAAGATTTATCTCAACCCTCCATGTGTGATATAATGTACACTCAATTGAAATGTGGCATACAGTAATCTGCACACCACAGGCACCACAAAGTGGGGGTCTGTCTTGTCGGAGTAAGATGGCATGTGTAAAGGGACAGTGACCAATTCAGAGGCATGTAAGGGCTACTTCGTCCCTTTCGAGAGGCCGGTTGGAGGATCACCATGGATGGACAGTGGGGTTCAGCAAACTCTGCTTGTTATTTGCCACTGAATGCTATTCCTTCTCCCACAATTGCATGGGGCCACAGTCGTAATGAAGAAGTGATATCCTGCAAGGGAATCGGATACAGTGTAATTTCAGGTGCCTGCAACCCTCTTTGGCAGACCAATTACCTACTTCATTCACCTGAATTCCCACATGCCCTGGCACCTAGCAAAGCAACACCACTTTCCCACGACATTGGAGGAAGAACAGTTCACCATGTATTCGCTGCAGCAATGTCACAGATGGAAATAGCTGTTGCAATGACTGCAGAGCACCAAGAGAATCAGAAAATGTTTGTAAATCTATCGGACCAAACTGCGTGGTCATCAGTCCATAGCTTACAAACTACTTAAACCTAGGTAAACTAACCTAAGGACAAACACACACACTCATGCCCCAGGGAGGACACGAACCTCCACGGCGAGCAACCGCGCACTCCACAGCAAAGACGCTTTAGACTGCTCGGCTACTCCACCGCGGCCGAGAAAATCAGAGTAAAACAGAAATCTTTTTCCCTGTATGCAATGGATCAGCTGTAGTGCCTTTAAAATTGCATGTAGCTCTGCAGAGAAAACAGAATAATTTTCGGGGAGGCGAACCTTAATCCGGTTGGGAAACACAATGGGACAGCTAATGGAGTTCCCTTTCTTGGTGCAATCAGTATGCACAACCGTAAAACCGCGATATTTATCTAAAACATTAAGAAATAAAGATTGAAAAGTAAAATCAGATGTTTCATCTTTCCTGAAACTCGTCAGATCTAAAATAAGTCTGGGCCTCTGGAGAGTCAAGGGGAAACCCTGCTCCAACCACGTTGTAGAATATGAAAACCAGCCAACCCAATTTTAAGATGGCAATCCCTCGGGCAAATCTCATATGGCCTCGGCGCTGATTATGAAAGAGCCTGTCCACTGTAGGCCGAGCAACGGTATCAAAGCGTGGACAACGTTTTATATGCCTGGCACACCATCAGTAGCCATCGCATGACACAGTGGCGGCTCTGCAGCCTCAGCAGACTCGGGATGGGGCTCATCCTAAATGTCCCTGTCGCCAGATGAATCCCGGCACGATGTACCGCATCCAACATCTTTAAATATGACAGCTGTGCAGCCCGTACACCGTGCACCAGCAATCACGAAAAATGTTCAAATGTTTGTTAAGCTTATGGGACTTAACTAGGGGGTCATCAGTCCCTAAACTTACAAACTACTTATGAACTACTTACGAACTAGGACGGCACAAATATCCATGCCCGAGGGGGGATTCGAACCCCCGACCGTAGTAGTGGTGCAGACCTTGACTGGAGTGCCTCAGTCCCCTCGGCCACCGCGGCCGGCCAGCAATCACGACAGGATTGCATGAAGGCTATGTAAACCAAAGCATACAGGTTTTGTCTGCTCCCCAAGTAGTGGGACTAAGATATTTGAAAAATTGCAAGCAACTTGAGGCACCAGGTCTTCAGGTCCTTAAGGTGTGAGACCATGTGAGTTTGGAATCAAATGTGAGGCTCAGAAACCTCACCTTGTCTTTAAAAGTGAGCACAGAGCCCTTCATCTAGAGTCCATGTAAATTAAAAAAAATACATGAACAATTAAAAAGGACATGCCCAGACTTCTCGGTGGAAAACTTAAAACCAGTCTTTCTTGCCCATTTATCCAGCCACTGAATAGTGAGCTGCAACTGACATGTAGTGATTACTAGGCTGGAAGAAGAGCAGAACACAGAGAAGCCACCCATAAATAAGGAACTCTGGACAGGACTTTTCACAACAGAAGTAATATTGATAATTGCTATGGCAAACAAGGTCAATTTAAAACACTACCCTGAGGGACTCCGTTCTCCTGCTCAAAGCAATCAGAAGCTTAATCAGGGATTCTGTATCTAAAATAAAGTGGAAAAAGGAAGGACTGAAGAAAATGGGGAAGACAACAACAAAAACACCATTTGTGGAGCTTCCTTAGGATAAGATGCGACCAAGTAGTATCATAGGCCTTTTCAATATTAAAAAATACGACCCAGAAGGTGGTGATGACGCAGGAATGCTGTTGTATAGCCACCTCCAGGACGCCCAGGTTATCAAAATGGAGCGATGTTGTTACCTCTATTATTACACCAGCAGCAGCAGAAGGTGTTTCAGTGGTACTGCTAGTTTTAATCCTATTAGAGTTAAGTCAATACCTTTTATTTACATCCTTTTACATGTAATCAACATGTATAAATTATGTTGTTAATTTTTTATCTGTAAAAATCATTATTATGTCATAGGTAACTCACATGTAAAGAATTACTGTATGTGTAAAACCCTGGTCCGATGTAAGAGAGGGCCTGATGACCCTAATCTGATTGGCTAAATAAACAAACAAACAAATAAATAAATAATTTAGAAAATGGTGTCACTCTTCAAGAGAAGCATAGACCACAACGGTTATCAATTTTGCTTAGCTTTTACACATACTTCGTACACACTTGGCTGTAACAAATGCAAGCCTAATAAGATGCAGTTATTAATTATTTATGAGCTATTGGGTTACAAAGTTTAAGGAGCTTGTTGAATGGCATATATAGTAACCTACTATAGAGTAGAGGTGTTGGATTTGATTCATGACTTGCCCTCCTCCTCCTATTCCTCACCAACTACTGGCATTATGATAACTAATCATAATAAATAATGCTGACAACAGGGTCAGCAAATCAGGCAGATTAAAAGTCTACTGCCAGCTAACTAGGTTAGGAAAGTCTAGCAAAATGTGGAATACCATCAGATGGGAACTGCAGCAAAGTGAGACCATGAGTTGGGCAAGGATGCCGAACAGAGAGCCAGTAAAGGAGGCCCATATTAACTACCTACACATATCTGTGGTCTCCTTTACCATCCACAGTTAGTTTGGTGAGGTCAGGGCATACCATTTTGTGTTCCAGATCGCTGGAAGTTAATTACATAATACTGATTGAAGGTCAGGTTCTGGAATACCAACCTCAAGGGTCAACTTACTGGTAGCCAATTTGACCAGCCGGTCGGCAAGTTCATTTACCTGGACTCCAACATTACCTGGGGTCCAGACAAAGACCACTGACTGTCCATATTGTCTAAGGGCATAAAGAATATTCCTTGATAGCCAGGACTTAACAATGGTCATTGTAAAATTAGTCAAAGGCTTGTCCAGGTTGGAATTAATAATATAGTAAGGACAGTTTACAACTCACCGCAAAGACGTGGCGACGAGCTGCGACAGGCACATACAAAAGACACACACATACAACACATTCAGCTATCGGCCATGGCCTTCTTCAGAAAATAGAGCACTCACGCAATCACACAGGCACACAACACAGTCATACAACCATCACCTCCGACTACCGCACTTCGAATCACGCTCTGCAGCGAATTGGGGACGGGAGGGGAGGGGATAGAAAGGTTACGTCACGGTGGTGGGGATGGGTTAGATGGGAATAATGAGATGCAGCTTAGGAATGGAGTGAGGAGGCGGGTGAGGGAAGAAAATAAAATAATAAAAAAAGTAAAATAAATAAATATATATATATAGAAAATGCATGCACACTGCAAGTACACAAGACTGCATACACACACATACACATGCACGCATGCGCGCGCGTACACGCACACACACACACACACACACACACACACACACACACACAAACGATCACACATTCACACCCCACTCAAAGGCGAGGTTTGGGATAGAGAGGTAGGAACTATAAGGTATGGAAAAATAAGGCATGGAAAAATATATATAGGGAAGTTATCATAGGTTGAGGCCTGGTTGATTTCGGGATCAGAGAATGTATTGTAGGGACAACTCCCATCTGTGCAGTTCAGAAAAGTTGGTGGTGGATGGGAGGATCCAGATGGCCCGGGTTGTGAAGCAGCCATTGAAATCAAGCATGTGCTCCACTGCATGCTGTGCTACAGGGTGGTCCACCTTGTTTTTGGCCACAGTTTGGCGGTGGCCATTCATCCTAATGGACAGCTGGTTGGTGGTCATGCCAATATAGAAAGCTGTACAGTGCTTGCAGCACAGCTGGTAAATTACGTGGCTGCTTTCACAAGTGGCCCGGCCTCTGATAGGGTAGGATAAGCCTGCGACAGGACTGGAATAGGAAGTGCTGGGTGGGTGGATTGGACAGGTCTTGCAGCGGGGTCTTCCACAAGGATATGATCCCTGTGGCAGTGAGCTGGATTTTGGGGTGGCATAAGGATGAACTAGGATGCTGTGAAGGTTGGGAGGGCGACGGAACACCACTTTAGGAGGGGTGGGAAGGATCTTGGACAGGTTGTCTCTCATTTCAGGGCACGAGGATAGAAAATCAAAACCTTGGCGAAGGATGGAATTTAGTTGTTCGAGACCAGGGTAGTACTGGGTGACAAGGGGAGCACTCTTTTGTGGATGGTTACTGGTGTTAGGAAGAGGATTTGGGGTGTGTGAGGATATGGCATGGGAGATTTGTTTGCGGACTAGGTGTGTGGGGTAGTTTCTGTTTGTGAAGGCCTTTGTGAGACCTTCAGCATATTCAGAAAGGGAATTCTTGTCACTGCAGATATGCCGTCCACGGGTGGCCAGGCTGTAAGGGAGGGATTTTTTGACATGGAAGGGATGGCAACTGTCAAAATGTAGGTACTGTTGGTGGTTGGTAGGTTTAATATGGACGGAAGTGTGGATGGAGCCATCAGTGAGGTGAAGGTTGACATCCAGGAATGTGGCATGGTTGGTTGGGGAAGACCAGGTGAAGTGGATGGGAGAGAAGGAATTGAGGTTCTGAAGAAAGGAGGATAGGGTGTCCTGGCCCCGAGTCCAGATCATGAAAATATCATCAATGAACCGGAACCAGGCCAGAGGTTTGGGGTTTTGGGATGCTAGGAAGGATTCCTCCAGACGGCCCATGAACAGGTTGGCATAGGAGGGTGCCATGCGGGTGCCCATAGCTGTGCCTTGGATTTGATGGTAAACTTTCCCCTCAAAGGAAAAGTAGTTGTTAAGTAGGATGAAATTGGTAAGGGTTATGAGGAATGAGGTATCAGGCTTGCATTCAGAGGGACGTTGGGAGAGGTAGTGTTCCAGAGCGGCAAGGCCATGGGCATGTGGGATGTTGGTGTATAGGGAGGTGGCATCCACTGTGACAAGTAAAGATCCAGGAGGCAAAGGGGTGGGAATGGTGGAGAGTCGGTGAAGGAAGTGGTTGGTATCCTTGATGTGGGAAGGTAGATTTTGGACAATAGGTTGGAGGTGTTGGTCAACTAGGACTGAAATTTGTTCGATGGAGCACAGTAACCAGCCACAATAGGGCGTCCAGGATTATTAGGTTTGTGGATTTTGGGGAGCATGTAAAAGGTGGGTGTGCGGGGTGCTGCTGGGGTGAGGAGGGAGATGGATTCGGGGAGAGTTTCTGGGAGGGGCCATAGGATTTTAGTAGGGATTGGAGATCTTGTTGGACTTTGGGGATGGGGTCAGTCTGGCATAACTTGTAGGTGGAGGAGTCAGAGAGTTGGCGGAGCCCTTCTGCCAGGTAGTCACTGTGATCCATAACTACAGTGGTGGAACCTTTATCAGCAGGGAGGATGATTATGTCAGGATTAGTTTTAAGGTTTTGGATGGCTCTTCTTTCTTCTGCTGAAAGGTTTGAGTTCTTGGGAAGGGACTTGGGAAAGGAGGGTGAGGACAAGTTGGAGGTGAGAAACTCTTGGAGGGTAACCAGAGGGTGGTTAGGTGGGAGTGCAGGGGGGATCTTTGTTGGATGGTGGTATGAATTGGGACAGGCAGGGTTCCATATTGGGATTAGGTAGGTTGCGGTCAGAGGGATTAGTGGCAAAGTAGTGTTTCCATCGTAGGGATCGGGAAAAGGAGAGTAGGTCTTTGACAAGACCAACATGATTGAACTGGGGTGTAGGACTAAAGGTAAGACCTTTGGATAGGACGGAAACTTCAGTGGGGTTTAGGTTTTTTGTGGATAGGTTGACCACAGTGTTCTGGGGTTGTTTTGGTATTGGATGCTGTGGAATGGTGGTAGGGAGTTTGGAGGGATGAGGTAGGTTCAAGAGGTCAGCTAAGCATGATCTGGGACCTATGAGGGGCTCACGAGGAGGAACACTGTGGTTCGGATAGGGATTGGATATGGGTGCTTCAAGGCGGCAATATGGTGTCAGCAGGCTGGATAGTTTGTGGAGGTGGTGTTTGGAATGCTCCTCCAGTTGCTGGAGAGCAAACGATTCGATCTGGGAGATGGGATGTAGGTAGTTTTGGTTACACAATAGTAATATCTTACGGAGGGAGAGAAGGTAACTAAGGGATTTATGAGCCATGGAGAGGTGATTTTGTAGAACTAGGTTCGTGAGGGATAAGGATTGGTGGAATCTGAAAAGGTGCAGGTCATTGTGGAAGGAGGGGTGGGATCCAGACAATGGAATTTTTAAGGTTAGACCGTTGGGAGGGATACCATGACTTAGACAGCATTTTAGGAATAGGATGTGGGATTGGGTTTTGGCCAGGGAAAGGGGTACTTTCCGTCTTTGCGGTGAGTTGTAAACTGTCCTCACTATATTATTATTATCAAAGGCTTGTCAATTGCACAAGGAGTGATTACAAATGAGAAATGACTCACCAGTGTAGGAAGGGACATGCTCAAGAATGGGAGAAATGGCTATTAACTCCACAGTGAATACACTGCAGACATCCAACAAGAAATGAAGTTCATTGACATCTACATTAATCCTCTGCAAGATACTGTATATCAAAGTGAATGGCAGAGGGTTCACTGAACCACTTTTATGTTTCACTACAATCCATTCTCTAATAGCGTACAAGAACACCCAAAACTTTGTTTTCAATCTGATTTCTCTTATTTTATGATGATGATCATGTCTCCCTATGTAGATGGATGCTAACAAAATAAGTTCGCATTCGAAAGAGAAAGTTGGTGAAAGAAATTTTGTTAATAGCTCTCACCATAACAACTAACACCTTTCTTTTAACAATTTGAACAACAACTTGAGCATCATTTCCATGACACTCTCCCCCATATCACAATAATACATAAAATGAACTGCCCTTCTCTAAACTTTCTCTATATCTTTCGTCAGTCCCACTTGGTGCAGATTAGGGATGGGCTATGAAAGTACTCAACAAACGTGCAACGCTAAGACAAATTCTCGAGAAGTTGTTGACAGCGATGCGCTCTCTGGAGGCTAAGCGAAACTACTATACAATGAAGCATTGCGGGAGAGTAGCCGTAATAGTAGTCTTTCATACATGCTAGGTAAAAACTGTATTAGTAGCAGTAGAATGTTTCGCAAAAGACAAAAATCATAGGACTATTCTCAATTAAAAGAAGTATCTCACACAAAACAAAAACATTATTATTACAAAAGAAAGTAGTTGCACACTGTTTTCCAGATATCTAAGATGGGGAATTGAAATCATCGACAAAGAAAAGTGTCTCCTTTTCTGTTTTTATGTACCTGACTATCAATGATTAGTGTTAAATCCTTCGCTGAAGAACAGCTTGCACAGTCCAGTCAGCGTGACCCCCAGTTGGGGAATTTGAAATATCAGGAAAGGCAAACAAAGTAATCTCCGAAAACAGAAATAATAGGGCTGTTACTAAAAAGCATGTATCTCACATGAAACAAGAACTTTATTCCTATAAAACAAAAGTAGTAGAAAAAACACGTACGCATTCCTCATGTATTTACACATACATGAAAGAAAAATCTTACAACATGTTACACCCAAAAATTCCTTACATACATTTACTAATAGTAGAAAAAAATTCGGCAGAGCTTACAGTATAAGCCAGCGTTAAGCTTCCGTCCTCCTTTCAGCTTAAAGCTGTGGTACTTCAACACAGCTACCACAATTTACAACTACTGGGTGTTGGTTGTTATATCCTAATTCTGTTCAAAAGTTTGGATAGTGTTAATTTTTATGCATGCTGTTTCAGGCACTATCCAACATTTTTACTGAATTTCTTTTTAATGTAGTTTGAATGGATAACATACATAATAGCTGGGTATTTTGTCTGACTTGTATTAATATAAGAATGCACTTCTGTATCCATGAACATACCTGTTTGATTGCTAGATATATTTTGTAATTTTAAATGTCTTAACATGCCTTTTGTATTTTGTGCTGCACTACGGAGCTCCATCCTCTGTAAAGTACTGCCAACTCCGTGACTTTGGTTTTCACGTATCCATTGCCCAGATTTAATTATGTGAGCAGCGAGCGTTACAAATAACTGCAGTGCATGGCGTGGTGTGCTGCTCCGGTCAAGCAGCAAGTAGTGACACATGCCGCAGCGCCGCTTCTCGTAAGGTTCTTCAGAACTGCTTGAGCACTGGCAGCTCGAGAAATTCTCAGTGCACTGGAGTCGCTGCGCCTCATACTCCCTTCCCTAGTGCAGATCCCACAATGGGCTGCAATACTCCAAAATAAAAAGCGTAAGTGTATTGTAGGCAATTTCTTTGGTAGAACTGTTGCATCTTCTAAATGTTCTGCCAATGAAACATAGCATTTGGTTCTCCTTCCTCGTAATATTTTGTATGTGTTCATTCCAATGTATTTTATATATAATTGTTATTCCTAGGTATTTAGTCGAATTTGTAGATTTGACTGGTTTATAGTGTAAATGAAATTTAACAGATTTATTTTCGTGTTGATACAGATGACTTCACACTAATTATTAAGGGTAATTGCCAATTTTGTGCCATGCAGATATCAATTGGCAGTTGCTTTTTATCTTCTGGTGATGACAGCATCATCCACAAACAGTCTAAGAGAGCTAATCACATTGTCTCCTAAATTGTTAATAAAGATAAGGAACAGTTGCCCCCCTTCCCCCATAACACTTCCCTGGGAAACGCCAGATATCACTTCTGTTTTACACGAAGACATTCCATCAATTACAATGTACTGTGTCCTTTCTGACAGGAAATCACGAATGCTACTGCAAAATTGTGGTGATAGTCCATAAGCATGCAATTTGATTAGAAGATGCTTGTGAGGCACAGTGTGAAAAGCCTTCCAGAAATTTAGAAATACAGAACGTATTAGACATCCCTTGTCAATAGCACTCATCACATCATACAGAACCTTTATGCATGTGTGATAAGAACAAAAGACCACAGTATGACAAAATGAAGAATTATGGAACAAAAGAAAGTTATCATTTTATTTATTGATAAATATGTTCAAACAGAGATAATAGGATTCTGAACATTCTCACTGCTTAAAAAATATTCCAAGAAGTTTCGAGATTGCAACCAGATGACGTAATCCACTGACTTTTTGAGGGCACGTAACACTCATGGTGCAGCCACAACTGCTGTGATATCCATTTCCCATAACAAAGAAATAACACCAAATAAAATTAATTATATAATTCTAGCAATTCATTAGTGTGGTTTGTAAAATTTCAAATTCATTGATAACAAACCCAGTCTGATCTTAAATTAACCCTTACAGGACAGCGCCCGTATGCCATATGGGTGCGCTCAACCGTATGGCATACGGGCGAGATCATTCCTTCCATCTTGTGTGTGTTTAGCAGTTTGTTCACGTAATGTGGAAATAGTTAACTGTTCCTTCAGTAGACAACAGCACTGCTCGGCCTACAGGCAATTTATTGCTCGTTCACCAGATAGCAGCGCTGATAAGCTGTTCCAACACTGGGGCGATTGTGAGAAGTGTGAGGCTGATGTCAATTGTTCTTTTGTGGGCTTTTCAGAAAGTAGACATGGCGCACAACACGCTCACACAGTACGATAACATTGAGGTTTTATATGAGGAGCCTGGAGCAGAAATTGAGGATAGTGACAGAGAGGATTCATACTCTCCAGGAGAAAGTAAAAATGATGATGAAGGTATGTGTATATTTCAATTATTTGTAAAGTGATTATTTTAATTCCACAGTTTTTAATTGTAAGTAGAGTTGGCTATTTCATTTACATTTGTGACTTTTTAGTACTGATGTTTGCATTTCTTTCTATGGAATAAGTGGTACAGACAACCAGTCACCACCTGTGCTGCCTGGCCTTGTGCGTAATTCTAAGGAAAGAGTGCATGACTGGTCAGAACTAGATGATCAGCCACAGCAGCCGGTGTTCAAGGAGGTAGTCAGTGTTGCATGTCATATTTTAGTTACTTCTTTGATGACTGCATCATTGAACAGATCAAGAGTGAAACAAATTGGAATGCTGGCAGTACTATAGCAGCAATGAAACACAGAGGCAGTCTAAAAATCAGCTCTATATGGTACAAACGGTCTGCGGTAAAGTTACACGAAATATACTGATTTGGACTTTACATCCCTCAGTGCTTCCAGGATTACCACACAAAACAATAATTACATTTGATCTGTAAAAAAACTTTTTGTTGCATGCATTTGTTTTTAGACTTCCCTGTACAATTTTCGTGAAAGTAGAGATGAACATAATTGTTCCACATGACAGACAAGAACTAGAAAAACTTTTTTTTTCGTGTCTTTGATGTGTGTTTTTTTTACAAATTTTATCACTTGTATATATTGTACATTCTGAAATAAATGCATGTTTTTCAAATGCACATGATTTTACCTTTTAAGAGACACAAAAACCAAATTCCTCTCACATTTCTGTACTTTGAAATCTGTTTTATAAACTTCCTAAAATATGCCAGTTCAGCCAAGTGCCAGGTGTTGGGTTGGGGTTGGGTTGTTTGGTTAGGATAGGGGGACTAAACTACTGAGGTTATCAGTCCCCCAGTGGGGAGGGGAAGGAGTGAGGATAGGAAAGGAGGGGAGGGGGAAAGGAAATGCAGTCCGGGAAGTAAAGCAGGAAGGAAGGCTGCATTAGCTTGGGGCCCCGTGCTCGCCACGCACGTACTCACGAAAGAACCGTGATCCCCCCTGGGGGGAGTGCCAGGTGTGAATAGGGCAGTGTTGAAAGTGTTAACAAGTGATCAAATTAAATCAATCAATTTATCCTGTTGGATTAATTGTCCCCAATGAACTATCAACGTAGAAGAACTGGTGACGTGGAGGAGCATTCATTGGAGAGGGCGCAGTAATTTCTACATAACCCATTTGGATACTTTTGAAATTGCTCAAAACGATAAATTCCATAAAGTTTTCATGGCCATTAGATTTTAATGCAATATGAAGCCACACCACAGCACCTCTTTCTGAGAATTTGTGCCCAAAGAGGTGTGAATACTAGAAAACATGACAGAGCTACTTCACATTCTTGCATTCTACAAGACAGGTCAATTTTTATCACGGTAACTTCCTATTTGTTCTGTAACTTTCCACTGTCACTTTTATCTTAATGAAACTGTCAATTAGGCAACAAAACACCCTCAAGAAGTCCAAAACCTTAACAATCCAGGAACAGCAAATCAGGAGGTGAGTGAAACTTCTTGTCTGAAAGAAAAGGAGATAGGCAGTAGCCTTTCACTTTAAGTATTACCATACAGCATAACCTCACCATTTAAAACATCTCCTTCTTGCTTCAATATTTTGGCTGAAATCTTTTTGACCATCATCAGGTAAGAGACTTACACTCAAGCTTGCTAGTTAGCCCCACTTACTTTATTTGGAGGTGACATACATGTGCAAAGGTAGATGCTATATCGGCACCTTCTGTCATACTTAGCATCCTCTAGAAATACTGCTCCATTTATGACACACAGGTGCATGCACAACATTGACAATACAAGCCCGTCCTCTGTTGGAATGCACTTTTAAGTTAAAATTAAAATGTTAAATTGTCACTCAACACATCATTATCAGGATGGGTAACAGAGTCACAAATTAAACTTCATGTTTTTTCCCCCACATGTTCAAGGTTTAATTTTACTTTTCCAAACCTCTTACTTTTATTATAGTTCATAATTTATACTGCTATTTGGTCTACTTATTAGTGAAATGTGATTGTAAACATACAATATTTGTAAAATACAAGTCATCTGTCAATATTAAATATCAACCTATACTATACAAATGTTATTTTTAATATCTTTATGCACACAAAATAAAATAATGGTACATATTTAGGTGAATTTGAGATGTACTACATGCTCTGTAACTGACATCAGGGTCGGCCATATTTTTTTAACTTTCGAAGTAATGTTGGGACAAAATGAGAAACAAAAACACAAAAGACAGGTTTTGTTGTTGTTCTTTTAATAACAAAATAAAATGTTCAGTTAATTTTTCAGCCATGGCCTTCTTCAGAATGAAGAGCATTTACACAGGCATACTTCACACAACCATCACCTGCAGCTGCCACACTCAGAATCCAGCCAGATATGGCCACTGTGTGACTGTGAAGAGTGCCTGTGTAATTGCGTTAATGCTCTTAATCCTGAAGAAGGCCATTGCCAATAACTTAAGTGACGTGTGCGTGTGTGTGTGTGTGTGTGTGTGTGTGTGTGTGTGTGTGTCGGGGGGGGGGGGGGGTGACTGTCACAGCTTGTCATTATGTCTTTGCAGTGATTTGTTGACTGATTATTATACTGTTGAATCAATGAATCAATATTTCAAGACTGATTCAGGGCTAAACCTACTGTGATCACAATGACCAAATGTGAAAATAGGATGATTGATTCAAAAATGCTTAATTCACTGACTGGCCTAACCAAATTTACTCACCAATAGAGCCTTCCCGCAAAAGTCGTCTTCCCGAATCTCTGTCCATATACGATTCAGTATATTTTGTCACACCTGAAATTTGGTAACAGTTACTTACATATCAAACTTCAGTACACTATAATAAATTCTAATTTAGTACTACAGTTTTGTCTCTTTTTATTTACAGATACATAAATATAAAACCTCTTAAATGACTAAGTTATGTCCACCGTCATAATAATTGTTCATTTCTTGGCCTTTATCGCATATTGGCATGTTAATTTTCAGATTTGACAATGTTTGTGGTAGAGTGCCCTGAAGTCCTTGTTGCCCCAAGCCCCCACCTCTTGCCAGAAGGAGAGTACTTCCACACACTACATCTGGTGTTATCGAAATTGTATAAGTGGACAAAATATATGACAGGGAAAGGGGAGTGCAAGTACATTGAAAACCAGCAAGAAGACTCTACTTGAAGTAAAAATAGACATGCACACACTATAAAAAATGAATGTATGTGTTTGTATGTTTTTCACATCTCTTCCTAAACTACTGATACTGGGCACCCACTTTCCTTACTCTCAAGTAACAAACACTGTGAGTGTAAGAATAGAGGATGGCGTCGGAAAAAGAAAGACAACAATAAAGCTTGACTATCCAAACTTTATTCATCCATTTTATGAGAACTGTGGTTCTTAGCGACCAGTAACAAAGTTCGCTAACTTACAAACCTTTACGATTTTTAAATCCCCACCCCCTTTTGACAACCATACAAATTGATGAAAGGAAAACAGTTTACGTGCACTACCTTTCGCAGTTCAAGCAGTAAATCTACAGCATTCATTAAAATTTACTACTTCTACACTCTCATGTGATGTGAGGATGAACTAGATTTTATTCATCCAATATTTAAAAATGACAGAAGTTAGAAACTTACGATAACTTTTGCACGTATCTGCCAACCTCTACCAAATTCATTCACGCTGACAACTTCCACTAAATGATAAATGGAAAGACGTTTCAAGATCAGTACATTTCCGCTATCTATTCAGTAAAACGACAACATTCAGCTTGACTTTACAATTTATGTTGTCTACACTACTTACTGTATTAGTATGGCATTTTTCAGACAGTATCCACATGTACCACTGAATACTACATCAGGAGATAAGATGTCAACAATTAAATTCATGAAAAACTTAGACCCATTACTTATGAGCTTTTACTTAATTACGTTTTGACTACTAATGCACATTTCGTAGAATTGCAGTAAATGTATGAAAGTTATCAATAATTATAGCTGTTTGAAAAAAGCTGCAGATACAGGAAAAGTGGGCCAGAAGGAGAAGAGAGAGATGCACTAACGAGGCCACTCAAACTCGAGTACTAGGTGCTTGTGCACTCCAGTGCTGCTCCGTGCAGCACTGGTGCTGTCCCCCTCCCCCCATTCTTGCTTCACCGTGTAGCAGCATGTGTGTGACAGAGACAGTGGTCACTCTCGCATCTTCTTAGTTACACTGAAATATCCGTTCGGAATCTTATAAAATAGAACACTGTCAAACTATCTTGCAAATGTTTATCATGAGCACAGAAGGTTCGGATTTGTGAGTGCCATTTTTAGTGCTCAATGGGAAGATTCTTAAAGCCTGATGTGAAAGTACAATGCTTAATATGCTAATCTATCGTAAATATCAAAGCATCGACAAAGCACCGTCACTACCAAAATAAATATTCCGCTACACGTGACGGGATTGTCGGAGCAGACAGAAGGGAACTGATCACTAAATTAAAAGCATAATTGGCACAATCTGAAGAGGTAAGTCTTGTTTATTCTAAAAGAAAAACAAAACATACCTTTCTTAAAAAATTGTACTTATTACGGATTGTGCGGCCCCTCGCATAGAAGGTTAGAGTCTTCTATCGGGCGTGTGTGTGTGTGTGTGTGTGTGTGTGTGTGTGTGTGTGTGTTTTGTCCCTAGTATATGTCAAGTTCTTTGTAAGTCTAGGGAGCGATGAGGACAAGACTTTTGTGCCATAGGATTACAAATATTTGAACGTTTGTATTGCTGAGCTCACTTTCAAGAAGGGCATTACAGGCTATTTACATGACTTAACTAAATTGTTGCAGGGTAAAAATCAATTAATCAGTACTATGTGTGATCATATTGGAAGTTCCAGATTGCAAGTTTTGCTTTATAAAAGTCAGCTTCAAGAAGGAAATTTGGAAAATTTTCCCACTCAGCATCCTTTAAATTGAGTACTTATGTCCACATCAGGGAGTACATAAAATATTTACATTAATTGCATAAATTTTGAAGATAGATTTGAAGAAATAAAATAACTAAACCTGTGCTCTATAGTTGTTATGATGCCTTTTTCGGTGTACCCAGAGAACTCCCCATCATGTCTCTAAATTGAACTGATAAAACTACAGTATGATTCAATTTTGACAGACCGCTAATAGCATTACAATAGTGATTTAAGTTCCTTTTCATAAAGGTGTTGATCAACAAGTATTTGAGAGGATTCGAGAGGATTCATGCCCTTCTCTCAAAATACATTGCAATGTTCTGAACAACTTCCATTTGTGAACAAATGTTTTCCGTTAAGAATATTAACAAAATAAAAACAAACTCAAGTTTAATGCATCAATGCAAGCTGTATTTCAAATTTCAAGTGCCAAAACAATTGTGCTTAATATGAGAAAATTAGTGGCTTTGAAGTGATGCCAAAGATCAATAAAGAATGTTGAAAATTAGTCTAAAATAAGGAGCACAATAAAACTTATTTCTGTCTATACAAAGAAAGACACTATTATTATTATTACTCATTTTAATAATCCACAAACAACACATCTCCCACTGCACTAAACACTTCGATAACATATCCCTCTCCTGAACAGTGCCACAACAGCCTTGCTCACGCGCCTCATAACACCGGCGCTGCAGCAGAGCACCAGTGCTTTTTTACTGGTGCCCGCCAGTGCTTGTGAAGCACCAGAGTTGGAGAGGTCTGCACTAATGTAATAATAGAATAAATACATACACAGGCAATGCTGGTTACTGAGTCTAAACAATATAACAGAAGAGAAGTAACAATATATTTTAAAACTCAAGCTGGTAAATTATTCCTCTGCGAAAAACTCACTACATGAGGTGGTAGAGAAACCAGCTTTAAAATAAAAATTGGTATATGTACAACCAAATATCAAACAAATACTAAATGTCTTCGGCAATTTTACATACATTAGGGTGCCTCACCTCAGTTGTAATTGGGACACAAAGTCATTTGAAACTGGGAAAATTATTAGCTTAGAAACTGTGGATGGATGGAAAAAAGTAAGGGGGAGGGGTGGAGGGAGAGAGGGAGGGAGGAGCACCAGGTGAGAAGCCTCACAGTAAGAAGGAAGGAATGATACAGAATGGATGGGTGGGTTCTCATCTTTAAAAATTTTGGCCAGGTATTGCAGCAGCCTTCACCTCTTTCATCTGTATAATAGCATTATGTTACTTTACTGGAGAACAAACAGATGATAAGCTTTGTCAGTAATAGTTTTTTTAAAAGGATCATGAAAATGCAGCCACTACTCATGCTGATTTTTGCTTTGAAGATGCGGGTTTTCAAAACTTGCCTCATACACTTCTCAAATCACCATGTCAGTCAGTAGTTAATGTGCTGCTGTGCTCGCTTTGTCTGACGAGTAGTTTTGTGATGATGTGGGGAACCAAAACTGACAAGGTAGATACCAATTATTTGTATTAAATTTTGTCATAGACAATGACAAGGTAGATACCAATTATTTGTATTAAATTTTGTCATAGACAATGACAAGGTGCTACCTAATTCGTATCCATTTCTCTTTTCTCTTCAATACAAGTTGCAACCAACAATCTATGTGACATATACCATTACACCAACATACATACTCCGCAATCCACCCAAGGATGCATGACGAAGGGTACTCAGCACCACTACTAGTTACTTGCGTTCCTGTTCCACTCCCATATAGAATGAGGGAAAAAGAAATATTTGTATGCAACCATACGAGCCCTAATCTCTCTGATACAGTAAAGCCCCTCTTTTACGTTCCCAGATTTTACATTTTCCTGCCATTTACACCAGTAAAATTTCTCATGTTCACAATGTTAATTTGCCCCTCATTTTGCATTAACTTATATACACTTTTCCCTAATTTTACATTTTTGAAACCATGTTCACAAACAAAAAATGATTTAATTGATGATGGCATGCTTTTGCCATCAAGTATAGTGTTCATAAGTGTTACCCAGTCAAGTGTCTTGACACTTTACATTTATTCAAAGATACATTTCGCGTTTCATTGTTGCACTACACGCCTAGTTCACTCACGATGCGGAATCCCATCCGATCAGCCACTACACCTATTTTCTGCTTAGCTTTGTTTATGAAACTGATAGTTTTTCATGATTTGAATGATGCATTTTGAGAATTTATTCATATTGTGAAATGCAAATATTTATCTAAGTATTTTTTTTTTTTTTTTTTTTTTTTTTTTTTTGTGAAGTTTTATAAATGGCGAGACTGATGGTTTGTTTTTGTATGTTTTTCCGCACATTGAAGGGGGCACGGTATATTATAACCTCAAAAATGCGATTTTTGTGTGAGATGCTGACCCTGTGCAAATGTCACAAAAATACTTATGCATACACTTGCACTCAAAAACGTGAATAAATTCTCGAATATTGTTGTGCAAAACATTGAAAAATACAAAAAGTATGGAACCTGTGCAATTTCACAGCATAAATAACGAATGCCAGTTAAAGGCTAGCTGACAAAAGTCGATTATGATGAATGAAATTACATCAAAAATTTCTACTTCCTATAAAGCTAACAGTACCAGTTCCGCATTCTACTACTTAAAATAGTACAAAATTCAGATAACCTTTGTATTTTGATGCCATCTATCACAAATAAACCACAAAAATGCAAGGTGATCCAGTAAGTATATTTTATTGTTTAAAACATTATTTCCCACATTTTAAATTATTTTCATTAAGTTCCTTGAAAAGTGTAAAAGCGGGGTTCTACTGTACTATCTTTGTGGTCTTTACGCAAAATGTAGGTCTACGGGAGTGGAATCGTTCTGCAGTCCACCTCACATTCTGGCCCTCTAAGTTTCTTTAACAGTGTTTCTTGGAGTGAACATCACCTTCCCTCCAGCGACTCCAATCTAGTTTCCCATAGCATTTCAGCAACACCAGCAAATTGATCAAATCTAACAGTTGCAAACCTAGCTGCCCACGTTTGAACTGCCTCTATTCCTCCTTTAAAACCATCTGGTGGGGATCATAAACTCTTGATAAATATTCAAGATGGGGCCGTACAAAAGATTTATATGAGGTCTCCTTTGCAGACAAATCACACCTTCCCAAATTTCACCCAATAAACTGAAGTCAACCATTCACCTTTCCCACAACTGTCCTTATATGTTTGTTCCATTTCATATCACTGTGCAGCGTTATGCCTAAATATTTAATTGACGCGACTCTGTCAATGAGCACACTACTAAAACTGTATTCGAACATTACGGGAGTGTTTCTCCTACTCATCTGCATCGCCTTACATTTTCCTACACTTAGTGCTAGATGTCATTCCACCTAGAAATTTTGTTCAAGTCATCCTGCATCTTCCTACAGTCATTCAAAGATGACACCCTTCTGGACACTACAGCAACATCAGCAAACAGCCGCAGATTGCAATTCTGATCATGTATATAGATATAAAATAATAGTTGTCCTATCACACTCCCCCGGGACACCCCTGACAACACCCTAGTCTCTGATGAACAGTCATCATTGAGGGCAACGTACTGGGTTCTATTACTTAAGTAATCTTAGAGCCACTCAATTACTTGGGTACCTATTCCATAAACTCATAACTTCATTTGCAGTGTGGTACTGTGTCAAACGCCTATCAAAACTCAAGAAAGGTGCAATATGCCTGTTGCCCTTCATCCATAGCACACAAGATGTCATGAGAGAAAAAGGCAAGCTGGATTTCACACAATTGATGCTTCCTAAAGACATGTTGAAGCATGGACAGAAGCTTTTACATCTCAAGAAAATTTACTATATTAGAACTGAGAATATGTTCAAGAATTCTACAGCAAACTAATGTTAATGATATGTGCCTGTAATTTCGTGGGTCCATTCTTTTGCCTTTTTTATCTATGGGAGTTATCTGTGCCTTTTTCCAGTCGCTTGTTCTTTGCACTGGATCAAAGATATGTGATAAATGCAAGCTAAGTAAGGAGCAGATGCCACTGAGTATTCTTTGTAAAACCAAATTGGTGCCCCATCTGGGCCTGGCAACTTTTAGTTTTAGCTGTCTCAGCAACTTCTCTACACCTGCTATGCATATTACTATGTCCTCCATTTGGAAGTTAGTGCAACCATCAAATGAAGGTATGTGTCAATGATTTCTTAAATGTTCAATTTAAAACCTGAATCTTCATTTTGCTGTCTTCTAACACCACCTCAGAATGATCAATTTGTATGACTTCTGAATGAAACCAAAATGCAACTTGCCAGGAACTGCAGAAGGCAATAGAAATTGCACTTACTTTTATCACACTGACAAGCAGCTATGGAGGAAGGATTCTCAGTCAACAAAGAATGCCTCTTAGAAAATATGAGGAAAGACTCAATAGTGAGACAAAGAATGGTCTAAGCCACAGTCAAAACAAGAGACGAGGGTCCAAGGCATGCCCATAAAGTAAGCCCTTATGCATTCAGCAAGGAACTCTTGAGTTCGTTATGTTGATGGAGAAATCAGAGAGCTTAAAGAGAAGAAGACAAAACTTAAAGGAACCAAGCCTAAGTATAGTGCAAGCCAAAATTTTCTTGATGTGCCAGCCACCTGCTGCTCAAAAACTAGAATTATTCTGTATAGATGTCTCACTGCCTGCTATCATACATACTCTGGTACAATATCTGTTGACTGACAAGTGTTGACTTTTGTTATCTACTGCATTTTGCAATTAATTAAAAACAAGCAGCAAAGGTTTGTAGGAACTGTTTGGAATGTGCTATGGACTAACAAGAAAATTTCCCTGACAAAACCAGCAGAAAAGAAGCAAAGTGGTTTTGCTCTTATTGCAATATATCTATATGTAGGTCAGAGCACTGACATTTCCACAAGAAAGCAAATTACATGTTAAATAGCTCAGCAATACAACTCTGACTTTCTTAAACAATAAATATAGTTTTTGCCATTGTTAATGCTCAGCTTATAATTTATGTAACAACTAAAATAACCTTTGGTTTTGTGTATCATGTGATATTCTTTAAGATACCAGGTGATCAAAAAGTCAGTATAAATTTGAAAACTTACTAAATCACAGAATAATGTAGATAAAGAGGTAAAAATTGACACACATGCTTGGAATGACATGGGGTTTCATTAGAACCAAAAGAAAACAAACAAAAGTTCAAAAAATGTCCAACATAACGCTTCACCTGATCAGAAAAGCAATAATTAGCATAACAAATTAAGAAAAAGCAAGGATGATGTTATTTACAGGAAATGCTCAATATGTTCACCATCATTCCTCAACAATAGCTGTAGTCGAGGAAAAATGTTGTGAGCAGCATTGTAAAGCATGTCCAGAGTTATGGTGAGGCATTGGCGTCGGATGTTGTCTTTCAGCATCCCTAGAGATGTCGGTTGATCACGATACACGTGCGACTTCAGGGAACCGGTGTGACTGCACGAGCGCTTGACTTCCCTGTGCACAGACAAACCCGCTACAGTCTCCATTTCTTCCTGAACTGTCTCAGCAGCATTACACTATGTGCTCGATCAGCCACTATGGGGTCTATCGTGTAAACAACCCATGGCTTCGAACTTTGGAATCATTTACCGTTCGAATCCCCTTCCTAAGGCGATAGGAGCGTAATGCTGAACTGGCACATTTCCCTTTCTGATAATACAGCTTCACTAAAAGTGCCTTTTTAAGTAATGTCAACATGCTGCGACTGCTGGTGCATCTGATTCTCTTTCTCATTACAGCTCCTTTTATACACGATTTTCATGTGCAGTCACTGACGTTTTGCTGTCTAGTGCCATCTGTCAGACATTTTTTAAACTTTGTTGTTTTTTCTAATAAAACCCCATGTCATTTCAAGCATGTGTGTCAGTTTTTACCTCTCTATCTACATTATTCCATGATTAATTTCAAATGTATACTGACTTTTTGATCACCCGATATATCAAATACATTTGTGCAAGTAAAATTTCAAGTGGCATAAATGGCTGGTCTTCTGGGCTCAAAATTTTCTAAGTGGCTGATCCTCAAAGTGTTATTTTGAAAGAGTCAAACACTTCGTGATTTAAGAAATTAACTGCACATTTACATACATAATTCATCAACTTTAATAAATGAAAAATTACTTTAAAAGAAAAAGTTCTCAATCAATATACATGATTTTTTCTGCAACCTGCTACATTTGTAAATATTTGTAATGTCACACTCATAGAAACCAATGTGTTGTTACTAACAATCACGTAGTTTTTGTCCTAAAGCCTTCGATACATTTTGGTATTGGCACTTGGAAAAAACTATCATGTACAATGTGTCCTTCTGCAGCGAATTTCCACATTTTCTTTGCAATAAAAGTTTAAATTTGGTGTTATTCTCCTTCTTGAGTTTTATTGACGCAGTATTATTTCCAGTAGTTGGGTAGAGTAAAATTGTTTGTTAAGAATCAGTTCTTACCAGTCAAAGATATAGAAATTGAACTGAAGAAGAAAACAAAGAAAAATCCAAGAGCTGTATGGTCAAATGTCTGGAACTGAAAGGATCTCATATAGTTTTATAGCATTCAGTTCTAACCTTGCAAAATTGTTGGGACCTAAAAACTTTCAAACTTGTGATGTAGCTATTTGACTACAATGGAAATTTCAAAACACTGGCAACTGCTTCTACAGATTTATGGATGCATAAAGATGAGATCTTTTCAAATATTTAACTACTATAAAAAACTTTGGCAACCTTTTGCCCTGTTACTTTCTTTACCATCATTCTTACAGCATGGTCATCATCATCATCATCATCATCATCATTACTCTGTTAATCATGTTGTAGTACTCCTGCTTCCTCCCGGATGTTCAATTTCAGATGTAAACATCAATGTCCACCATGGGAGGTCACTGCTTGCCTGCTTAAGCTTCTTGTAATGAATGTGCCACAGTTTACCACATATGTAGGTTGCCAACTAGTGACTGTTTTGCTGCAACAGCCACCCACCCCATTAGCATGTTAGTACTGTGTAAAGTTGTGGTTGCAGTTGCGTAGACTTTCCCCATGTATTAACTGATAATATTCTTCTCTGCTTTGCAGCTGGATACCATCATCAACTAGACACAATATTTTGGCCGCTGTTTCTGTTCTGCCTCAGGTTCCTGCGTGTAAGTGTAACCTGAAGAAGGCAGCCAGTTGGCCTGCCGAAATATTGTGTCTAGATGATGATGGTATCCAGCTACAAACCTGAGAAGAATATTAACTGTGTAAAGTTATTCATTGTGGCCTAATTAATTCAACACTAGTCGGGAAACTTCAGAAAGCACAACTATTTTGTAACAAAAGAAATGCTACGAAATGGCAGCTCAAATAGCCATGTATTAATAATTATTTATCATGATCAACTTACTATGTGTTCTTCTTTCTTTCTGCACATCCACAGCATATGAGCTTTTTAGAGGAGAATGGCGGACATCTGCTGCACCTGTAGAAGTCAATACATATAAATAAAAATTAAATAAATGAATAAAAAAATAAAAGCATATTTAAGCAGATTAGATGCTTGGAGGGGTGGGGGGATGAGTGTTATGTTTGAATGTTTATTTAAAAACCTAATTGTTTGTGTATTTAAACATCAGCAGTAATTATGATACTTTTAAAATAAAACAAAAATCCTCATTTAATGTTAAATGTATGAAAAAAATTGTATCTAAACACATAAATGGGTAAACTTTGAAAATGCTTTCTATTATTCACCTCTCCTTATGGTCACTTAAATCTAAAACATGGAAACCATTATCATATACCCAAAAGGTTGAAAAACTATGGCAATGAAGTCATTAAAATCCATTCATTTAGGTACTATATGTGGATGTCAAGCCTACACCACATAGATCTGAAGATGGCCCTTTGAATAGGCTGAAACCGGTCATCATTTGGATTAATGATATACCGTATATACTCGAGTAATCCATGCCCTCAAGTAATCAGCGCACCTTAAATTTAGAGGGAAAAAAATAACATAAAATAACCCCACACATACGCAGATTTGTGTAGATCACGATACCACCCGTCGGATTTGAGCAAGTATGTGAGGGCAGCCACTTGGGATGTCACATCTATTAAATTTCAAAACGACACGTAAATATCAAAACAATTGATGCCACACTGATAGAGAGAGAGAGAGAGAGAGAGAGAGAGAGAGAGAGAGAGAGAGAGAGAGAGAGAGAGAGAGAGAGAGAGCGAGCGGGAGGGAGGCGAGAGAGCGGGAGGGAGGCGCGCAATGTTGTCATATCCTGAGCGTGCGAATCTTGCACCAACCCCTAAAAATTCTCTTGTTTTACCTACTAAACATTATGATACAAACTGAAAAATATTTCATTTGTAATGTATTACTGTGAAAATGTACTCACAGTAACACACTAAAATGAACACTTAAAGAATCTGAACTGTTAAATAAATGGAGCTGAGACTGGTATTACATGGTCATATATCTTTGTAAAAGTCTAAATGTCATGTATTTAGGTCCAAGATATTTGATAGTGTAATAAGGAGCTTCGACATACATGTATTTTTCATCAAAGAAATGTCATAAGATGTAGCGCCTCGCCGTATATTTTTTTATTATAAAAGTTGCTCGTCTTCTCTCCGCTGCAAATGTATCCGCTCTGAGTGCTAGCATCGTTGTTACTAATCAATGTGTGTGTGCGTTTGAACATAAAGGCAATGCCGAGCCGTAATTAGCGTTTAAACACAATTGCAAGAAATCACTGTAACCCTGTCTTGTCCAGATATAGTCGTCGTCATGTGCCGATACCAATGTGGGTAATATGGTGATACTGAACCGAATAATACGTAACTTCAGTAGATAACGTACTATTTACTCAAAAAGATGGTACCATAACCTACTCATTCTTACATCAACAATGCAACTGTTCATACAGGCCAGCCATGTTGGTAAAGATCTACCGGAAAGATACGCTACTCCGCTACGTTTGTGACTGGCTAAGGCAGCCCACAGTAAAAAGTTCTTATTAACCACTATATTGAAATATGAGGAAATAATACCCCTTTTTAACACCATGATGAAGATTTATGTATGAGAAATATTACTAGTATTTGATAATATTTCTTTGTCAAAGATTTGATCGAAAATATTATTGTGTAATACCGGCCGAAAGGGATGTTTTTTTTTTACAGTGGAGTAATCCCTGCCTGGTGTGTTTTGTTGTTGCAGATGGAGTAATACCAACATAAATTTGAGTAATCCACGTACCCCAGTTTCTCGTTTACTAATTTGGGAAAAAATGTGCGCGGATAACTCGAGTATATACTGGAATCTTTTTGAGATTTGTGACTGTTTTTATTTATAAATACCTTCTAGAAAATCACTGTTTTCCCAAAAAAATATGTTTCCAAAATTTTAGTTTTTTATTCTTTTTTTTCTGGACAGTGAAATAAAATAAAACATCAACTGACCCAGTCAGCAGATAAAACTTTTTCGTTATTCCATTCCTATGTCGCCTTGTTAATTTTTTTAAACAATGTAACAACATAGTGTTAGAACAACAAACTTTTTTATTTTTATTTTCCTTGCTGCGTGTAAAGATAATACTTTTTGTGCAGAACTTAAAAACAAATGTAACATTCACAATATATCGCTGTCAAGTAACATAGCTTGATGAAATTGCTTCAGGACACCACACTCACAAAAATTAGCAATTGCTTTCTTCTGCTTTTGCAACAATGAACACATTCTTCACTTTTCTCTCATTGTTGTGGTCTTCAGTCAGAAAAATGGTTTGTTGCAGCTCTCCATGTTACTCTGCCCTCTCCAAGCCTCTTCATATCCAAATAACTATGGTAACCTACATCCAAACTGAACCTGCTTCCTCAACTAATCTCATGGTCTCCTGTGATTTTTACAACCCATACTTCCATCTAATACTGAAGTGACTTTTTCTTGCTGTCTCCATATGTATCCTATCACCCCAGTTATGCCACAAAATTCATTTCTCCACAGTTATGTTAGTAACCTCCTTATAACATATGCCACCTACCCATCTAATCTTCAGCATTTGTCTATAGCACCACATGTCAAAAGTTTCTCTCCTCTTCATGTTTACAGCACATTTCACTCTCAAACAAGACTATCTCACAGAAAAATTTCTTCAGAAAATGATTCCTAATACTTAAAAAAAGTATATGTTCACAAAATTATCTTCTTCAGAAATGATTTTCTTCCCATAGCCCTTTTCCATTATACACTGGTCAAAAAGATTAGGGGATCAGGTGAGTTATCTAGATACTGAAATTCTGTCATTGGCACAATGAGCTAGAAGGTTCGACATCTTTCTGTTGATTCCAGGGAGTGGAGATGACAACATTAAAGACATACAAGATAGTCATAATAACAGAAAGTTGCTGCAGAGGGGGTTGATTGATTGACTGATTTTTCCAGGGAAGCCAAAACAGTCTTAGTACAACCCGCCACTGCCCGCACCGAAACTAAGTTTATTGTGTGGTATCGCTCCCTGTATATCTAGTAAGGCCAACCAATGCCCTTGAACAGTGCAAGGAGTCCCTTTACCAGTTCTTTATTAGACACAATTTCTTCGGGTCTGGTTGTCCCAAATATTCTGTGCCTTTTATTCTCCAATGCAATGCATTCGAAGATTAGATGTGATGCAGTTTCATCACCGCCATCACAGATCCTACATTTAGGGTCCTCTTCTGTTATTCCCATTGTACGTAGACGTTTTTTGAAATTCCCATGGCCTGTCAGCAATCTAACCATGAGTCCCATCTCTCTCCTGTTCAGACCCAGGATTGCAGAGCTTCTTTTAAAACATAGCTTTGGCATCATTACCTTGCCATGTTTTTGTTGATGGACTTTGGTCCAATATTCTACGTGCTGTCTTCTGAGCCAGTTACGTAGCTCCAATTTGATCATTGCCTTGGTGATTGTCAGGATAGGTTCCAGTCCAATAAATGGAGTCTCTGCCCCCATCCTGGCTAATCTGTCAGCATGTTCGTTGCCACTGATCCCCAAGTGGCCAGGGACCCACAATAGGTTTACTCTATTGCTTTCCCCTAGCTCCACTAGAACCCTGTGACGTTCTGCAACAATTTTAGACCTTGTTGCAGGAGCTGCCAGTGATCTCAGGGCTGCCTGGCTGTCTGAATAAATATAGATGGTACTTTCTTTGTAGCACCTACGCAAATTCTCCTCCACACACACCCTGATGGCAGTGATTTCGGCCTGGAATACTGAGGCCAGTTTCCCTAGAGAGATGACGCCCTCCAGTCTTGGCTGCACCCCATATACCCCAGCCCCAACACCTTGGTCTGATTTCGACACATCAGTGAACCAGACAATATCCCCCAGTACGGTGTCTAACTATATTCTCCCAATGCTCCCTACTTTGAATTGTTATATTGAAAGGCTTGTTGAAGCAGTATGGGGTTATAATATAGTCGGCTGGCATTTCCCCAACCTTTCCTATATTTACCTCACTCACTATTTTAGTGTGTGATTCTGGATATCCCAAAGAGTTCCAGTTTTTGCCAGTTTTGAGTCTGTATGCACCAGCCGCTGCCTCCATCTTGACCGAAAGGTGTAATGGGGGCATATCCAGCATGGTTTCCATCTCAGCAGTTGGTGTGCTGCTAATTCCGCCTGTTACGGATAAGCAGGCTAATCTCTGCTGCAGAGGGGGTTGGTGTTGACTTGTGTTTAGAAAACGAATTACACAAGCAATTGTGTTGAGATAGTGTAGTGAGCAGATACTGCAACGCAAAAATGGCGTGACTTAGAGCCATAGGAAGGTTTCAAGTGGGACAGACAAAAAGGAATATAACTGAAGCTATTGGAGTGTCCCAAAGTGTAATTTCCTGGACCTGGACGCGATTTCAGACAACATGAACCATTAAAAGACACAAGGCCACAGGTGTCCATGGGTAACATCAGCAAGATATGAACGTTATCACGTTAACAGCCCGTCAAGTCAGGAGTCTGAAAGCAACACGGCTGCAACACACCCTATGGGCCCAACAGAACGCACAATAACGACACAAACAGTCCAAAATCACCTTTAGGAATGTAGCCTCTACACACGGAGGCCTACGGTGTGTGTCCCATTAAAACCACAACACCATTTAACCCACAGAAACTGGGCGAAGGAACATCAGGATTGAAGTAGTCATGAATGGTACCGGTTTTGTTCAGATATGAGTCAAGATTTGTGTTCAGCCAGACAATTCTCATTCCCTTTATCAGGAGAGAACATGGAACTTTGAACAATCCTGCTGATGTGCAGAAAACATCATGGTGGTGCACGAATGGTGTGGCCAGGAGTCAGTATTGGCAGATGAACGGAGTACTATGTCATTCAGAACTGATCTTTTACTGCTCAGGGGCAAAGAGATGAGGTCCTTCGACCTTTTATTGTGCCATAAGAGACGGGTTCCTTCTGATGGACGATAATGATCGTCCCTGTAGAGATGCACTGGTGGACAAAATGCTTGAAGCTTAGGAAATTGAAAGAATGGAGTGGTCAGCTTGTTCACCAGACTTACACCCAATTGAGCATGTCTGATATGCACTTCCACAATGGTTGCAAAGCTGGATATTGCACTCATGGAAGAATGGACAAACAGCCCTCAAGAGCTGATTGATTGCCTCATACTGGCCATGCCATGCAGGTTTGCAACTGTACTCGTTGTCCAAGCTGATCACACACAGCATATTAGAGGGCAACGAGAATGAAATTTTCACTATTAAGGTACCGCATGGAGCCTCACTGTAAGATAACACCATGTAAACCTGAGGCAAAGACTTAATACAGCAAATTACCATACTGTATCACACACAAATTACCTAAATAAAATACATCAAATTTTGTATACTGCATATGATATCTCACCTGATCGCCTAAGTGTTTTGAGCAGTGTATATCTTCACCAGATCAGTGAAACTAAGATATTTCACTGCCCAAATAAAAAAATAACCTTTGTGTATCTTAGTAAATTAGTTTACAACTCCTATTTTCATTCACTCCTTTTACATGGTGCAGGGTCAATCCATATGAAATGGTACAGGGATAGTTGCTTGACTATTTTTAAATATTTTGATTTTTTATATGTGATTGCCCTATATTTGAGAAATTCAAAACAGCTTTTTAAAGTAATTTATCTTGCACCTTTACTGAATGGTGGCCATTTTTATTTGTCGGCGCGCGCCGATTTTTCAGTCTGGAGACATTAGCGAAAATTTGAATATCTCGGCACTGGGTTAAGTTACAACATTGCAATTGACATGATTGTTTTTAGAAAAGTGTCCTCTACAACATTGTCTATTACACAAAATACCCTAAATTCAAAAATAACCAAAATTCGGCGCGCGCTGACAAATAAAAATGGCCACCATTCAGTAAAGGTGCAAGATAAATTACTATAAAAACTGTTTTGAACTTATCAAATATAGGGCAATTACATATAAAAAAATTAAAATATTTAAAAATGGTCAAGCGACCAACTTAATTTTTATTGTACCACTTCATTTGGATTGACCCGGCATCATATTTTGTGGCAATTCATTATTGAGCTAAAAAGTATTTATTGCATAAAAGTGTGTAATTAGAATAATTTCTGGAGCCCACCCAAGTTCATCTTGCGGACATTTATTTGAAGATCTAGGTATCTTCATAGTAGCTTCAGAATATATACATTCTCTTATAAATTTTTTTATTAATAACCCGACCCCATTCAAAGGTAATAGCCACATGCATAGCTATGAACTAGGAGATAGGACGATTACACCACTCAAGGTTAAATCTAACTTTGGCACTGAAGGTGGTGAATTATGCTCCTAAAAAAGTCTTTGGTCATGTACCAAATATCAAATGTCTGACAGGCAACCAACCAGCAATTAAAAACAAATTCATTATTTATTTTAGTAAGCAGACACTTTCTGAATCATTAGGAAATCTCGTATTCACGATCTATAGAACAAGTATTAATCTTATCTAATTCCGTCAGCACTGCCTCATTTCATTCAGCCACATTCCATTACCCTGGTTATGCTGTTGTTGATGTTCAATGTCCATATGTACCATTCTTTCAAGACAGTGTTCAATATGTTCAAATGTTGTCCCAGATCCTTTGCTGTCTTCAACAGAATGACAATGTCATCAGCATGTTGCAAAGTTTTTATTTCTGCTAGCTGAACTTTAATCCCCTTTCCAAATTTCTTACTTTGTTTCACATATTCACGGAATGTATGAGATTAACTGTGAATGGGTAAAGCTAAAAATGCTTTCTAGGCAGTTGCGCTGACCTCTACACCACTGGGAACACAGCAATCACAACACCTGCACAGAATTACACAAGTACGCCTCCCATCAGATATAAATTCTCAACTTTACCCTGCCCACTAGAACTCAAACTAGTAGTTATTGTAAACTAATTCCCATAAGAGTAAGGGCCTAGGAATGCCTCAAAACTGAAATACTTATAATGGGCAATGATCCTTTCTTCAGTGGGGAGGCACTCCTAGGCCGTTACTTACAGGAATTAGTTTACAATAACTACGAATTTGAGTTCTAGTGGGCAGGGTAAGGTTGAGAATTTGTATCTAACAGGAGACGTACTTGAGTAATTCCATGCAGGTGTGGTGATCGCTGTTCAAATGTTTGTTATAAGCTTATGAGACTTAACTACGGGGTCATCAGTCCCTAAACTTACAAACTACTTATCAGCTACCTTATACTAAGGACGGCACAAATATCCATGCCCATGGGGGGTTTCCAACCCCCAACCGTAGTGGCCGTGCAGACCGTGACTGGAGGGCCTCAGTCCCCTCGGCCACCGCGGCCGGCAGGTGATCGCTGTATCCCCAGTGGTGTAGAGGTCAGCACAACTGCCTAGAAAGCAGAAGACCCACGTTTGAGTCCTCGCTGGATACACATTTTCAGCTTTACCCATTCACAATTAATGTCATACATTCCATGAATATGAATATGAATAGACAACTGCAGGACCACCATGTCCGAATGGTGCATGACAGTCATTTTCTTTCCTATTCCACTCCCTTATAGAGTGAGGAAAATGAGTAGTTGTATGAAACAGGCTCTAATAACAATTATTTCTATAGTCCTTATGTGAAATACAAGTTGGGAGCAGAAGACTTGATCTGCAGTTAGCTTCAATTGGTGTCCATCTAAATTTCCTCAATAATGTTCCTCAGCAAGAATGGCATTTTCCCTCCAGGGAATTCCATTTGAGTTCTTCAACCATCTCTATAACACCTGCATATTGTCCAAACTAACAGAAACTAATTTATTACCATGAGAATGCCCACATATTGAACAAGATAATAACAAAGAAATGTATACAGATAATATATACAGGTTTTCTGTTGTTATCCAAGGAGTCAATAGAGCGCTTTCAACAATATCAGGAAATCTGGCCAGATTCTCAGAAAAATAGTGTCAAAATCCCAGGATGAAGAAAAGGTAAAGGAAGCTTCAACAAGGAAGGCTGGCAGGTAGGATACATCTGTACGTGTAATGTCAGATTGTTAACTGCCCCTTCCTTCAAGTTGTACATTAAATTTTACACACATTTTAGTGTTTTCAGTGTTTATTTCAAGGTAAATATTTTGTTAAAAATTAAAAATAAACAGGAATATCACACACAGCTTATGTGTGTTTGAATGCTGGAATTCTTTTACATTTTCTGCAATAAATACCACTGACATGAAACAATTTTGGCAATAATAATACTACTACATCTTGTGTATTTAAAATAAGAAGTCAAATAATCTAAAAAAAGTCTCAAAATTCCAAATATTAACCCCTTACTACATACTGTGCCAGATATGGCTATTACCACTTCTCTCTTTGTCAAACTCTTATCTGAGCATATATTTCCAAACTACATGTTGGGACTGATATGACACAGAGTCAAGAGGAGCTTGTGCAAGTAGATTGTGCCATTTGTCGAGAGAGTAAAGAACTGCGTGGTATGAATCTTTGCTTTGTGTTGCGCGCTGCTTATGTTTAAGTTTGGTCACACAAACAGTTGTATCAGTTACAGTAAACAGTTGTTTTTTTTTTTTTTTTTTTTGCAGAGGGAAAAGGACATCTGTGTACAATTATAAAGAGGCAAGTTTATATATTTGTGAATTAGAATACATCTAATATTGAAAAATGTCTGTGACAAGTATGGCACAACATATGTAAGACTTGCTTAGAAAAATGTTTTGAACAATAGAATTTTTAAAATTTTAAAGTGTGTGAATTAATTTCAACAAATTTTATTTTAATTTTATGATCACATTTATTTTCAAGAAGAAATGTAAGTTCATCCAGAAATGGAAAGGGAAGTGCGAATTTTAACACCAGGGAGTGAGAATTACTCGGGTCGAAGTAATTCATTGAATGAAATACAACTGCTATAAAGGTAATTGGAGGAGTAAATTTTGATACACAAAGAAAATATTTCAATATCATAATTACCACAAAGAAATACTTACAATAACTGCTGCTAACATTTTGTTTCAGAAATTGGTTACCATCTCCCCCCCCTCCAAAAAAAAAAAAAGACAGTATTATTTTTACACGGATTTACGATCTTCATAACAAAATTTCATAAATTCTGTGCATGTTTAGTAACACTAAATGCAATGAACTATCACATTGCATAATTACAAACCAAATTATTTGATGTGTGCAACTTACCATGTGGTGTATGCTCAGTCTCTTTTGTTATACTAACAGACCTCCTTATTGGAGAGGAACGGACGTCTGTTGCAGCTGTGGATTTGAAAGAAAATTAGAAAAGCAACATATAAGATTCATGTTAACACAAGATAGGAAACAAACAGCATAAGGAAAATATGTACAAATGAGAACTGAATAATAACAAGCCAGAAAACGGAATCATTGTAACAACAAAAGGGTGAAATACACTGGTGTACACAAATTGAAACAACAGAAATGCTGTGAGATTTTGTTTATTTTGCTACAAACCAATATGAACAGAAACAACATAAGGAACACAGACTGGAAATACTGCAATATGCACAGTGGTAGACAACAAAGTTTTATTCTACTTCTTCTTAATGAAATTAACACAAATTGACTGTTTTGGTTCAATTAGTGTAACACATTCATGATTTCAACCATGTAGGTATTTTCCAGTGTCATATTCACTGAAAATTCCGAAGTGCAAAGGTCAAGAAGTGTGAGAACTAATTAATAATAATATTTATGTAAAATGTAAGGTTAGAATATACAGTTTAAAAATACACGTAAACTGCATGTCATCAGACATCAACTTTGGATTCTTGTATCGTATATGCTTGCTGACATACAGGATGACCAGCTAGTCTGAAAATTGCTTTTGGTAAGTTTTGCCAGTGTTCTCCATGTGCAACCTCTGCTCAGCAATGTGACCAAGCATATGTAGGATGAAGGACAGAGCCAGCCAGGAACAGTATGAATTGCTGATTTCAAAATCAGCACCACCCTTCTGGCATCTGAAGAATTTACTGATTTCCAGTGCAAAGACAACAGAATATGCATGAGAATTATCAAGTGTGTTACTGCTGAATGATTCTGATGTGCAAGAATCTGTTGCTTTTCTCTCTCCTTTTCAGTGCAAAAGGCATTTTTCTGGATGTTGGAAATAATGCAGTCTTAAGATTATTAATAAATTATATTATTACACAAATGTAATTACTAGACTGTTTCCTTGTTATATATTTATTTTGCCAGACCAGTTTTGAAGACACACTCATCAGTGGTCCTGTGGTAGATACATTATTTAGAATATATGTTATATACTCTACAGATTATGTTATGAGAACATGCATGTGATAATATTTTTGTGTCTTTTATGTTTTACACAATTTGATTCTTGTGTAAATTTTATTTTTACGCTGTCATAGAAATTTTTAGCTGTTCAATAAAGTTTTAGCCTTCTAGTATATTCTTTATTATTTTACATGAGGAAAATTGTGCTTTATTAATAAGTGATATTATTTGTTGTTTAAAATGTCAACATTTATCTTCAGATTTGTCAATATTTGTGATATTTACATTTTTCTTTCGCTGATTAATAAACACTGTTTTCTTGATATAAAATAATAAAAAATGTGTTATGTTTCAAATGTTTGTATAGCTTATGGGACTTAACTACGGGGTCATCAGTCCCTAAACTTACAAACTACTTACAAACTAGCTAATACTAAGGACGGCACAAATATCCATGCCCGAGGGGATATTCGAACCCCCGACCGTAGTGGCCGTGCAGACCGTGACTGGAGCGCCTCAGTCCTCTTGGCCACCGCAGCCGGCAATGTTTTATGAAACCAACCCAATAGGATAGCTAAAAAATTTCTATAATAGCATAAAAATAAAATCTAAGTAAGTGTCAAATGGTTTAGAGCATAAAATATGCAAAAATATTACCATATGCATATTTCCATAACATAAGCTCTATAGTATGTAGACTACATTTTATATTAATTTATGTATTCTCTGCAGGGCAACAGATAATGAGCATGTGCTCAAAACCAGTCTGAAGAAATAAAAATATAATAACGAAATATTCTAGTCATTACATTTGTCTAATAACATCATTTATTAATTCAATAATGCTGTTTCCAACCGTTATTGGATTGAAATCAATAGTGGAAAACTATTTATATTAAATTTTTAAAGGAAATTATTGTGTTTCATTCTTCTTATTTTAACAAAAGTCAAATAGCAGCCACTTTTAAAGAAATCTGGGAAGTACTACTTTAATGGTATTTTATGATGAAAAACTTTACGTTGTTAAGTTGTTGCAACCAGAGTGTCACGATTATCATACCTTTAATCAATAAGATATTTTAAGAAGACAAAGTTTCAACATAATTCTTGGTGAGATTTTTCTGACTACTTTGCCTAAATATATGTAGCAATCAAGACTTGTGGCATCTGTTCTTTCAGGCATGTCTGAAACAACAGACATCTGTGATGCTGCAGCAATTGTAAATACATACAGAACAAGTGCCACAATTCTTCATTGTAATCCACCTAGTCATAATTTGTTGCCTATTTCAATGTGAATGCACACAAGGCCCAAACTCCCAGATGTGAGTCATGTACTACAATGGTTGAAGTAGGAGGTCCCAGGATCAAATCCCGGCCACAGCACAACTTTTAATTCAAATCCTCTCCTTATGTATAATACCTTTGATATAACGAGACAATGTTGTCGAAAGGAATTGTGTTATTTGTTGATATTTATATCACCTCGACTGTTTCATTCCATGTTTTATTTCCCTCAAACCTTTAGTGATAGACTTTTTATAAACTTTGAGTGGGTCACAGCTACTTCTGTCAACAATGTCACTGTACTTCAAAAGATATTTTTAGTATGATGCAAACTGATGATACAGAATAACTTACTTGAAATTTAAAAGAAGTTTGTCCAGCTTCATCAAAGTCATTAACATTTTTCAAGTTTTTTGAAAATTAACTGTAAATAGTTTCATGACACACCTCAATTACTATCTACCCAATAGAGCATTTTACATTCATGTTGCTGCATTCCATTGAACTTTCAAATTTATTCATCATTAAATTTTAAAATTAATTAAAAATTATTCTGAAGATATAAGCATGTAAAATATTTTACACTGTAAATGAAATATGTACATCCACTCTAACAGAGGTTTCTGAACAGACTGTCACACCCAGTTACTAACAAATTTAATGAGAAAAAAATGGGCATTTTTTCACGGCATCCTTAATAAGAGGCCAGAGTGCTGAAATGTGGCAGTGTTGTGTTAAGGTCTACATTGTGGCTGTGTTTGTATAGTAGCATTTATTGATGTTTGTTTGTGGTGTCTGTTTTACACGGTTGTATGCCAGAATTGTGCCATACTCAATACTATGAAAATTGTAGCGCACACTCGTTACCGCAGTTGAATATATACACAATGTAAGTATAGTATACTGTTATGTTTAGAGTGGTTTTACACATATATGTTCAGCTATGTTGCCTGCACTACTTTCGTCAATGGAATTAAAACTCAAATCTATATAGAATTTTAAAATGGTGTTTTAGATTCATAAATACTGTATGTGACTCAGTGGTTACGCGAGTGTGTTTGTTGTTGTTGTTGTTGTTGTTGTTGTCTTCAGTCCGGAGACTGGTTTGATGCAGCTCTCCACTCTACTCTATCCTGAGCAAGCCTCTTCATCTCCTCATAAGAATGGCAACCTACATCCACCATTTGAATTTGCTTACTATAGTCATCGCTTTATCTCACCCTGCGAATTTTACCCCACACACTTCCCTCCAGAGCTAAATATACAATTGCTTGATGTCTAAGAGTGTGTCCTACCAATTGATCCCTTCTTTTAGTCAAGGTATGCCAGAAATTCATTTTCTCCCCAATTCTGTTCAGTTCCTTTTCATTAGTTACACAATCCACTCACCTAATCTTCAGCATTCTTCTGTAACACCACATTTCAAAAGCCTCTATCCTCTTCCTGTCCGCACTGTTTATCGTCCATTTTTCATTCCCATACAAGGCAACAATGCACACAAATGCCTTCAGAAAGGACTTAAATTAATATTCCATGGTAACAAATTTCCCTTTTTCAAAAAACACTTTTCTCCCCATTGCCATTATGCATTTTATATCCTCTGTACTGCGACCATCATATGTTATTTTACTGCCCAAGTAACAAAACTCATTTACCACTTTTTTTATTCGTTACCGAATTTAATTCCTTCAGCATCACCTGATTTTCTAAGCCTGCATTACATTACCCTTGTTTTGCTCTTGTTAATGTTCATCTTATATGCTCCTTTCAACACACTGCCCATTAAATTCAACTGCTCCTCCTGGTCCTTTGCTGTCTCTGACAATTACAATGCTATCAGCAAAACGCATTGTTTTTATTTCTTCGCCCTGAACTTTAATTCCTTCTCCAAATTTCTCCTTTCTTTCCTTTATAGCTTGCTCAATGTACAAATTGAACAACATTGGGGAAAGGCAACAACACTGCCTAACACCCTTCCCAACCTCTGCATCCCTTTCATGCCCTTCAATTGATAACTGCTGTCTGGTTTTTGTGTAAGTTGTAAATAACCTATCACTCCCTATAAAGTAAAACCTCATTTTTATGTTCCCAGTTTTTACGTTTTCCCGCCATTTACACCATTTTTTGTTGGTCCCACCAAATTTCCTATGTTCACAATGTTATTTTGTCCCCATTTTTGCGTTAACATATTTACACTTTACCCGCGTTTTACACTTTTCAAAAGCATGTTCGTGAAGAAAAAAAAAAATGATGTAATCTACGTAAACTGAGGCTGGCATGGCTTTCACCTTTAAGTATAGTGCTTAAAAATTGTTCGCAGTTGAATTTCTTGAGACTTTGCATTTATTCAAACACATATTTCGCGTTTCGTTGTTGGCAGTATGTGTCTAGTTGACTTATGTTGCGCCGATTTGTGGCGGTGTAGTTCCTCTTTCTGCCAGCTTCTTTGTTAGAGCGGCTGGTGTGTACTCATTCAGAAACCAGTTGCTTTGTTACATGGGAATAAAAGAGTTGCATTGTTTTTGTGATACATATTTCTGATTAATAAAGAACATTATCTGTTTAAGTTGGATATCATAATACCAACAAATTCAAAAAAGAGGAATAGTGTGAGATGTCGATCCTATGCAAACGACACAAAAATGCTTATGCATATATTCACACTCAAGAACACGAACAAATTCGCTAATATCATCGTGTGAAACACCGAAAAATACTAAAAGAACGGAACTTTAGGAGTTTTGTTACGTAAATAATTAATGCCGGTAAAAGGGAGTAATTTTGAAGATGTGTTACATAGCGTGGCAACGGCATCCAAACGATATCTATCGAAGCAGTTCAGTAATTTTGAAGATGTGTTAAATAGCCCAGCAGCGGCGTCCTCGATTATAATGAATGAAATTATGTCAAAAATTTCTACTTCTCATAAAATTACCAGTTCTGTCTGGTGCTTAAAATAGTAACAATTTGGATAAACTTTATTTAAGTCTTTCAGTGCACTGTCAAATTCTTTCCTCAGTACAGTATCTCCTATTTCATCTTCATCTGCATCCTCTGCCCTTCCTACAATATTATCTCTAAGTTCATTTCCTTTGTAGAGCACCTCTATATAGTCTTTCCACCTTTCAGCTTTCCCTTCTTTGCTGAGAAATGGTTTTCCATCAGAGTTCTTTATATTCATACAGCTGCTTTTCTTGTCTCCAAATGTTTCTTTCATTTTCCTGTAGCCGGATCTGTTTTTCCCCTATTTATATATTCTACTGTTGACTAGCATTTCCCTTTTAGCCACATTTCACACTTCCTATCAATCTCATTTCTTAGTTGTCTGTACTCCATTTTGCCTGTTTCATTTACTGCAGTTTTATGTTTTCTCCTTTCATCATTTAAATTTAGTACTTCCAGTTATATCCAAGGATTTTTTTGTAGGTCTTACCTTTCTACGTATTTTGCCCTCTGCTGCCTTCACTATTTCATTTCTCAATGCTACCCATTCTTTTTCTACTGTTTTATTTCCTCGTTTCTGTCAATAGTTGCCTAAAGCTCCCACTGAAATTCTCAAGAACTTCAGGTTCCTTCAATTTATCCATCTCCTTACTTTCCCACCTCTTTGCAGTTTTTTTCAGTTTCAGCCTACAGTTCATGACCAACAAGTTATGGTCAGGGTCTATATCTGCCCCTGGGTATGTCTTACAGTTTAAAACCTGGTTCTGAAGTCTATGTCTTACCATTATAAAATCTATCTGGTACCTCTCGGTGTCTCCTGGTCTCTTCCAACGTATACAACCTTCTTTCTTGATTCTTAAACCAGGTGTTTGTTATGATTAAATTATGTTCCATGCATATTCTACCAGGCGGCTTCCTCCTTCATTCCTTTTGCACGTTCCATATTCACCTACTATTTTTCCTTCCATTCCTTTTCCTACTACCGAATTCCAGTCTCCCATCACAATTAAGTTTTCCTCTCCCTTAATTGTCTGAATAATTTCCTTTACCTCCTCATACATTTCTTCGATCCCCTCACCATCGGCAGAGCTAGAGGGCATGTAAATGTGTACTCCTGTGGTCAGTGTTGGCTTTGTATCTATCTTGACTATGATAATGTGATCACTGCGCTGCTCGTAGTAGTTGACGTGCATTCCTATTTTCTTATTCATTATCAGATCTACTCCTGTAATACCCCCAACTGATTTTGTATTTATAACCCTGAACTCGCCTGACAAGAAATCCTGTTGTCTTTCAACCTAACCTAACTAATCCCCACTATATCTATGTTCAGCCTATCCATTATCCTTTTTAAATTTTCTAACTTCCCTACCCAATTAATGGATCTACCATTCCATGCTCCAATCCGTAGAATGCCAGTGTTGTCTTTCTTGATGATCACATCCTCCTGAGTAGTCCCCCCCGCCCCCCCTTCCCCCGGAGATAAGAATGGGGATTTTTTTTTACCTCCGGAATATTGTGAATAGGGTAAATCGATCTCAAATCAACGAGCTCACAACCTCACCGACTTTGATTTCAATAATATTTTAGGTACAGCTGCTCTGCAGCTAAATATGAAAGTTTTGTAAAGTTTCAGATGACTAGCTTAATTATTATGAGACCTATCATTAATTGAAATATTAAAAATTAGCCAAAATTCATGTTACAGTCATTCATTTATTTTGATATAAACAGAGTTCTACTTAAGATGCAGATTTGACTTTGGTTCATTTTATAGAGAAAAGGAAGCTTTTTAATAATAGCCTTGTTTCAAATTTCACAAAAATGAAATTGTGCAAAAAAAATTTTTCAAATTTTTAATTACTTTTTTTGAAAAACCTACAAATTTAAAATTTTGATAAATTTGTATAATATTAGTCCATGTGTATTTAATATAACCTGAAAGTTTCAAGCTGGAACTCAAAATGGCTTTCACGTTGTTATTAATTTTGTTCAGAGATAAGGTAGGAGCACCTATGGTCGACAGGTCACTTCGATTTTTTTTTTTTTTTTTTTTTTTTAAATAAGAAAATGAAGTTGTATAGAAGGCTGTGATTTTAACATACATTGTTGAAATCTGGTGAATATTGAGTCACTAGTTTTTGGAGTGTAAAGTAACACTTATTATGATATGCATTGCAATAGAAACAAGAAGCAAACCTTAAGAAAAGTATAAATAGGTAAGTTTCAGTGTCCCCTCATATATACAGACACTATGTTGAATGATAGGTATACCCGGGCCGCTGAAACTTTGCACTTGACGTTTACAAATAACAAGTGAAGAGCAAGAAGCGCGAGGCGCTAGTCGCTAGGAACGATCCAATCACAGCGCGATAAACACTTCCAGTGATCACGTGCCGTGACGTCAACGTTCCCGCGTTGCCGGCTTTGTTCAGTTCTACCGTAAACAAAGCTGTGTATCATGTTTGTCGCGTGTTTTTGTTGCGTGTGCTTTTTTCGCTGCGATTTGTTTTACTGTGAGTGGTTTAACTTGACTTTCCGAGTTCAAGTAATGGGATAATGTCACGGAGAAGACGTTTCTCTAGCGACTTTTTCTGAGTAATTTCTCAATTTCGTATGAATAAAACTTCCAAGTTTATGCTCTGAGCAGGAAGTTCATTCTCGCTTCAAAACTTCAATAAACTTCAAAAGAAATTATGGTGCAGTGGTTACAAGAAAGAAATATTGCTGCCGATATGTCAATCTCAAAACTTCTTTTATATTCGCTCGTGAAACAAAATGAGCCTATTACACCCACATATGCTGTAGACGAAATCACAAAGGAGCAGCGTCACAATGAAATAAATCTGCCCTCATTTCACTGCAGTTTTAACCCTATAAAATTGGTGTGGAGTGACGTGAAGAATTACTTAAGGAACAATAAGTCTTTCACAATAACAGAGGTGGAAAAGCTGTTGCATGAAGCTGTTGCCAATGGGGCAGCGCAAACAATGGAAGGGATCATGAACAGTTAATGATTTGTCTTGGTGATGACGATTTTGGCAGCGACGACAGAAGTTAAGATGGGGAGCTGGATGTAATTGTACCATTGTTGCCGTAAATTGGTGAGTGAAAATCATTGATTATAAAACGAAGAGAGAGAAGTTACTATCTTGATTATTATTTATTTCGTATCTGTCGTAATCCAATGCTTATTTTCTATATTGCGTTGCTCCGTTATTGAAAGCGTGTGCATTGTTGTGCTCTGGTCTCCATTAATATGCCGTTACTTAATTCCTGCTCAAGAACGAATTATTATATGCACTTTTATTACTCAATAGCTTACATTTACGAGATGCAATTGAAAACTGTTTTGTCTGCTGTGTTTATAGAGGCTAGTGTTGCAACGTCGCTAAAGCAGTGTAGCCAACTTAACTCGCCGTAATGTGAAACGTCAAGTGCAATGTTTCAGCGGCCCGGGTATAGTATGTGAGACTAAAATTAACTTACAATCGCCACAGGAGGCAGCCTAATTGAATGTGACATGCATGTTGTTTCTACCAACACTTCTCAGCAAAATGCCATATTCTTGCATTTTAGAATGAGTGTACCTGAGTAGCTGTTCTGTTGCAACCCTTTCAAAGAAGAGAGAGACAGTCATGTTGTGAAAAACTTAAGACCTATTCAAGAATGGATGGAGAATTTGGTAACTGGTGTGAACTTAAACAGTAAAGTCTGTAGTAAATGCAGAATGAAGCTTAATAAATAGTAAAAAATGGAAACTGATGATAGTCCAGAAGAAGGAACAGGTGGTGATCCAAATACAGTGGGGTAAAGGTTTCTGACGACATTGTTGACACTGTTGCTTCGGAAGCTACAATAGAATTGTTCAATAGTAGCTTACAAGCTGTGGGAGAATCTCTTATTAGAAAGAAGCGATTGCAAGAGAAACATTATCCTAAGAAAATAGCAAAGAAGGTGATTGATGTTTTAGAAAATGTTTTTAAAATTCCCTCCAATGCTAGTGAAGAAGTTACAAGTAATTGTGACTCTGAAATAATTTCACAGCTTCAAATTATATTTAAATCTACAACAAAGAGCAGTGAGAAAATCCAAATACTTACAATATTACCACAGAGATGCAGTATTAAAAAAATTGGAGAATTTCAAGTTTCTAACTATATGGCAGGGAAGGAAAAAGATCTAGTAAAAAAAACATGGGATATTGCCCATTCCGAATCCGAAACCCAACAGAACATTGAGTTTAGAAACTGTGAAAGTGGTCGAGACATTTTATACTAGCGATGACACTAGAAGATGCATGCCTTGAGAAAAGGACTTCGTCTCTCTATAGGATGATGGAAAGAGTACAGAAACAAAAGCGATTGTTTGAGACCAAAACATGTAGTCCTTGGTGGTGCATCAGGTACGCATTCAGTGTCGATATGCACCAAATATCAAAATGTGAAATTGATGGTAATAGGTGTTAATTTAAAAGAACTTACTACAGGTTCTGAAATTGGCAATATTTTATGACGCGATTCCACCCATCTGCTTTGACCCATGATGTCATCAACATGTCAGAAAACCCATATACGGGATACCTACATCTACATCTATATACATACTCCGCAATTCACCGTAAGGTGCGTGGCAGAGGGTACACTGTACCACTACTACGCATTTCCTTTCCTATTCCACTCCCAAATTGAACGAGGAAAAAAAGAATGCCTATATGCCTCCGTACGAGCCCTAATTTATCTTATCTTGCCTTTGTGGTCTTTACGCGAAATGTAAGTAGGCGGCAGCAAGATCGTACTACACTCAGCTTCAAATTCCGGTCCTCTAAATTTACTCAACAGAAATTCACGAAAAGAACGTCGTCTTTCTTCCAGCGATCCCCAATTGAGTAGCCGGAGCATTTCCGTGACACTCGCGCATTGGTCGAACCTACTGGTAACAAATCTAGCTGATCGTCTCTGAACCGCCTCTATGTCTTCCTTTAAACTGATCTGCTGCGGGTCCCAAATACTTGAGCAATACTCAAGATGTGGTCGTACAAGCGTTTTATACGCGGTCTCCTTTACAGGTGAAGTACATCTTCCCAAAATTCTCCCAATAAACCGAAGTCGGCTGTCTGCCTTACTCACAACTGTCCTTACATGCTCGTTCCATTTCATATCCCTCTGCAATGTTACGCCTAGATATTTGAACGACGCGACAGCATCAAGAAGCTCACTACTAATGCTGTATTCGAACATTATGGGATTGTTTTTTCTACTCATGTGCATCACCTTACATTTTTCTACATTGAGAGCTAGCTGCCATTCTTCGCACCAACTAGAAATTTTGTCTAAGTCAACCTGTATGCCATTACAGTCAGTTACAGACGACACCCTCCCATACACCACAGCATCATCAGCAAACAGCCGCAAATTACAACTTACTTTGTCCATCAGATCATTTATATAGATAGAAAATAATAGCGGTCCTATCACACTCCCCTGGGGCACGCCTGACGATACACTCGTCTCTGATGAACACTCGCCGTCGAGAAAAACGTACTGCGTTCTATTACTTAGGAAGTCTTCCAGCCAGTCACAAATCTGTGAACCTATTCCATAAGCTCGTATTTTCGTTAGCAGTATGCAGTGTGGCACCTCGTCGAACGCCTTTTTGAAGTCGAGAAAAACACAATCCGTCTGTTGCCCTTCGTCCATGGCTCGCAAGATGTCATGTGAGAAAAGGGCAAGCTGACTTTCACATGAACGATGTTTCCTAAACCCGTGCTGATTCATGTAAAGAAGCTTTTCCGTTTCAAGGAAATTTACTATATTCGAACTGAGAATATGCTCAAAAATTCTACATGAAACCGATGTCAACAATATTGGCCTGTAATTGTATGGGTCAGTTCTCTTTCCTTTCTTATACACGGGAGTCACCTGCGCTTTTTTCCAATCACTAGGAACTTTGCGCTGAATTAAAGATTCGCTATAAATGCAAGCTAAGTAGGGGGCCAACGCCGCAGAATACTCTTTGTAAAAGTGAACTGGTATTCCATCCGGACCAGCAGACTTTTTCGTATTTAGCTCTTTCAGCTGCTTCTCTACACCAGAAATACCTATTGCTATGTCTCCCATTTCGGAATTAGTACATTGATCAAATGATGGTATATTTGTGCGGTCCTCCTGCGTGAAAGATTTCTTAAAGGTTAAATTTAGAACTTCAGCTTTCCGTTTGCTTTCTTCTATTAGTGCCCCGGAATGATCAACTAGTGACTGGACAGTGGGCTTTGACCCGCTTATCGATTTTACATAGGACCAGAATTTTTTCGGGTTCTCGGAAAGATCTTTTGCTAAGGTATGGCTGTGATAATTACTGTATGCTTCACGCATTGATCTTTTTATAGACGCACGAATCTCTACTAACTCTTGGCTGTCATCATTTGCGTGTTCTTTTTTGAATCGAGAGTGCAACAGCCTTTGCTTTCTCAGCAGCTTTCTAACATTATTATTATACCACGGTGGATCTTTTCCATCCTTAATCGTCTTTACTGGCACATATTTCTCTAACCCTTTATTAACAATGCACTTAAATTTAGTCCACAATTCCTCTACATCCATAGCCCCGGAATTAAACGATGCCCATTCATTTTCTAAGTGTGATCGTAACATTTGCTTGTCGGCTCTTCCCAACAAAAACACGCTCCTAGCCTTCTTGACTGGTTTATGAACTTTGGTCACCATCGACGCTATGACGATATCATAATCACTAATTCCTGTCTCTACACAGACGTCGTTAATAAGGTCAGGCCTGTTTGTGGCTATAAGGTCAAGAATATTTCCATTGCGCGTGGGTTGCCGGTTTAACTGCTCAAGACAGTTTTCGGAGAATGTGTCCAAAAGTAGCTCGCAAGACTGCTTGTCTGTACCACCTGAAATGTAACTAGCGAGGTCCCAATCTATACTCTTAAGGTTGAAGTCACCTCCAACTAATATTACATGGCCCGGATACCTATGCACAACCTGGTGTAGACTTTACTTGAATGATTCTAAAACTGCTACAGCAGCACTGGGGACTGGTAAAAACACCCAACTATTAACTTTACTTCTTTTAGACCTGTTATACGTGCCCAGATAACTTCACAGTTACTTTCAACTTTATTACATCTTTACTGTAGATAATAAATGATCTGTAGTTAGCCTCATAAATTTCAGATAACAAAATGTACCATTGATCACAGTTCTCAGCCCAAAAATTCACGCCTTTGGCTCTCACGTGGGGGGGGGGGGGGGGGGGGGGGGACTCTGTTAACCTATACCTTACCTTCAGAGGAAAGCTACTGATCACTTTTAAAACAAAAAATTTTTATTTATAATTATTCTGTTTGTAAAGAAACTCGTTTTTAACTCAACCACCAGTCACACCTACAAACATGCACGCACTTCAAAACTAACACACTGCGATGACGTCACACGTCAAAGCTGACTGGTGGAATCGCATTCTATAAATGACCCATTAAAGTCATATACGGACTGCCTGTCACATTTAATATGTAACCCTCCTCTACCAAAGTGTTATTTGGTAACTGTGAAGAATGTCCTGGTGAACAAAAACTTAAAAATAGTATTCATGAATTGTTTGACTTGAATTTGATTGATGAAATAAGTAATAAACAATGGATTCATACAGACAGATCAACCTTAGAAACAATAGCTCATTCAGCAGAAGAATTTCTTGATATTTTAACTGAAAAACTAAAAGCCGTGTTACGTCACTCATTCATTGCAGTACAACAGGCAAGTTTCCAGATAGAACTTAAATCAGAACTCCACTAAACTGAGTGCATTGTATTGTGTGACTTCACAGAAAATTATTCATTTGTTCTTAAAGATGAAATCCAATCATACCACTAGAATAATTCCCAAGCAACAATACATCCTTTTTGTGATTTATTATGAAGAGAAGAGTAATACTCTGAACCAGATGAGCTATGTAATAATTTCTGAATATTTAATATTATGACACTTCTGCTGTACATCTTTTTCAATGACATCTTCTGCTGTTACTGTCTAGAAAGTTGGAAAATCTAATACATATTTATTATTTTTCTGGTGGATGTGTGGCAGAATATAAAAATAAAGAGAAAAATAAAGAGAACTTCGTTAATCTTTGCAATCATGAAATGGATTTTGGAGTCACTGCTCAATGGAATTTTTATGCAACATATCGTGGGAAGGGTCCATGTGATGGTGTAGCAGGAACAGTTAAGCAATTGGCCGCACATGCCAGTCTTCAGCGACCCTACACCAATCAAATTATGACACATCTTCAGCTTCATAACTCGTGTGTAAAGACCATAAAAAGTTGTACATGTCAGTATTTAACAACCGAACAGCATAGGGATAAAGAACTTGGCCTACAGAACACTTCAAAAATGTGAAGACAGTGGCAGGAAATCAGAAACTGCATTCCAATTACTTCACACAAATTAATAACAAAAACCTACTATAACTCTAGTGAATTGAAGGAAGAAGGCTTGATGTCATTGCAAGCAAAAATCAATTTGGAAAATGTATCTGGATTTGTTGCTTGTAAAATTATGCTGATAAGTGGTGGATTGTGTTTTTTTTTTTTTTTTTTTGTGTTGAAGAGGATACTGACCAAGTGAAAGTAATGTTACTTGATCCTAATGGACCTGCTTTAGCTTATGCCTATTCCATGAAGCAAGATATTCATCTACTTAATAAGAAATCCACTATTGGCAAAGTTTATTTGCATACCACAACTGGAAGGACCTATATCATCACTATTATGGAGACTGATAAAGTAATAAAACTGTTCAGATCTGTTTGGTAAGAATTTTTTTCAAAGCAATCACATTATTGATAGATGTGATTATCAGGTTGTTAAATTATATTAACTTAAGCATAGTGAGTTGAAAGTTCACCCGAGCAGAACACACTGTACTACTATTTGGACACGATAACTTTACGATTCGTACGGTGGCTGCTGGGAGCTTGTCTTGCACGAACGGAACGCAGCATCGGCCGCTTGATGCAGTGCTGGAACCATTACCGTAACAATGTGTACATTAATTCTTCACGCCAAGGACCATTGTAAGGTTGGCAGCACATGTAAATAAAAGAATAACTTTCAACTGGTGTCTATTTTCTCCACTTGTAGCAGCACCAACAAAATCGTGAAGTTATCGAGGCCAAATAGCATGTTATATTTAATTCCTCAGAAAGTATGGTGTGTTCTAACTTCAAACTTGGATGCAGCATATATTCATTGTGTATAGAGCTATTACACATTTTTTTTTTTTTTTCTGTTGAATTTTAATTTTCTAGGTTTTTCAATAACACTAATTCAAAGAATTAACTATATTATTAATTAATTAATTGATAATTAAATTTATATTTTATATCATGTGAAAGCCCATTAAAAGAGCTTTCAAATGAACTTTATTTCATTATTCTAGCTTAATTAGGACACGAGTTATGAACAAATCAATGTCAATCCACAAGTGAACTTTTAAATAGAACAGAAGTTCGCAAAAAATTAAAGAAACATTTGTATGTGTATTTGCTCTGTATAAGGGTAGTAGTTTATGATATACAACAAGAGTGTACTCTGATAAAATGCTCCTTGATTGTTATTCTTGGTCCAAAAAGTGTATTTTTTAAATTTTGGATATCATTACAACTCATTTTTTAATTTAGGCTATTTTGTGTGATAAAAATGTTCTAGATTAGATTTTTCTATAACCAATCATGGTAGTTGCAATGTTGTAACTTAACCAAGTGCACAGATATTCAAATTATCACTTAACATCTTTAAACTTAAACATCACAGTGTGTTTGCAAATGAAAACTCTGTAACAGTGAAAGGTATAATTTTTTTAGCGCTGTTTTGAGCTTCTCAATTATAGGCTAAGCACATTTAAGAAAGCAAAATATTTTAAAATGATCATGGAACCCTCACTGCACCACTTCATATGGATTGATCCACCAATCCACCACCGATAAACATAGGGGCAAGCGTGAGGTAGTCAATAGGCAGGGCCGTATTTCGGGTATGCGATGCCACTGTGCAGGGTGGTATAGGATGAGATGGTGTAGGGCGTTTTGGTGAATTGAGTGTGGTGTCAGTGTTTGTAATAAGTCAGCGCAATTCATTTTCAGTGGTAAATGCAATTCCAATGAATTTCAGAGATATGAGCGTAACTTACCATGGGTGACATCTCTAATATCTCTTGGGGCACTAAATGATTTATTGAATTCTGATGACTGGATCTCTGAAGCATCTGTGAATAGAAAACAGCATCACAGTTCTACTATGCATAGTCAGATAATGGGAAATAAATAAGAAAGTAACAGTAGAATGTAAGAACAAACACATATGACAATAAATTAAATAATAACTAGTGATGGGTCAAACCACAAATTTACAAAATCTAATCCGAATACCGAATCTTAAATAAAACACATGACGAATTCCGAACCCGAATCAAATCTTCCGAATCTCTAACTCAAACACTCTGTCAACTCAAGTACATATATTTTAGATGAATTACTACTGTATCACAGCCAATGACGAAGATAAAGCCTTCTTGGCTGTATCACAAATGACAATATTACATTAAAATTTAAGAAATTAAAATTTCATTCAGATTTTTACTTTAAATCTTACAGATTTTTTAATACCCTCCTCCCCTTAAAAGAAATTTGTATGAAACATTTTGAGATCTAAGTTGTTTAGATGCTCTAAAAGATAATAAACTTTCTTCACCTAATTACAAACTGTTTCATTTTGATGAATAAGGAAAAATTGCATATTGAAGTCCTAGAAAGGAAAGGATTACATATTCCCTGCCCCCCTCCCCCCCCCCCCCCCAAGGGGAAGAGTCAAAAATAAAAACTGAAAAGATGCATAGATATTCTGGAAGTTGGAAAATAAATTTTTAAAAAATAGGATGTGTAAAGTGTTTAATAATTTTATAGTGACATATCAGGCATTCCATAAGTGATGGACAGGACATTCAGACACAGAGAAATCTGTGTTTATTCGACATTTGTGCATTTGTTATTGCCAAGAAGACATTTCAGAACTATAAAATGTACTTACTGCACAGATTGCGCATTCCGGAGGGTTAATCAAGGGTATTTTGTAAATTTATTCTTTCAAACATTTAAGATCACGTAACTTGTCTGCACGGAATTTATATTCATAGAAGATTTAAAAATCTGTACTAGAAGTCAGTTGCTGGGCTTCATTTTTAACTGATCCCATTCAGCATAAGATAAATACAAATGTAAACATTCATGTGATACTACATTCTTCCGCAGTCGCCATTGCCAGTTGGGTTTGTTAGACATACGGAATTTAAATGTGGTAACAGCAAACGTGGAAGATTACATGGCGTAATGTTTACATTTGTATTGTACTTATGGTGAAGAAAGTGTGGAATTTACGATCACGATTCATAGGAACAATCCCTTGCCCCTAATAGAAAAACGCTTAAGTTGTAGCACAAAGGCAGTGTTTGTTGCATCAGGCATATTGAAACAACACAGTAGTGATATCAATTACAATATTCTGTCAACTTACTTACTGCAAATAATCACCTTGTAAATAAAAACAAGGCAGTGACAATGCACTTGCTGTTTAGCTGTTATCTACATATCAACGTTACTCCATATACATCTCCACTGCCCCTTAGATAAATAAACAGAAATTTTTCAGTACTGCATTGTTGTCAGTCAACATATGTTATGGAAAGTATGCATGGAACATATTTGTAAGAAATTCAGCATAAACACATATTTAGTTAAACATGTCTCAATCTCCTCAGACTATAAAACCTTAAAGCAAATATATTTCACATTGATACTTCTGTGTATGGAACACCAGCAGTCTAAACAGACAGACCATTTAAACAACAAAAAGCAATAATATTAGTAACTAAGATGAACAGACCACCATTTGAGTTTAATATGACTACTTTAAATATCTTAGAAAGTAAACTGAAGTACTTATTGACAGATAAATGCAAGGTTGGCTTTGTTAATTGGATTTGGTGTGTTAATAGTTGTGGAAAATGGCCTAAAAACCAGATTCAGGCTGGCCGGCACTCCGACCCCCCTTCATTAAGCCACTGGGTGGATTCAAACCGGGGCCGGTAGGCCACCCCGTCTCTGAAAGTGGTGCGTTAGACTGCACGGCTAACCGAGCGGGTAGTTTATGATATCTAACTACATAAAATCAATGGACTCTGATAAAACACTCCCTGAGCGTTATTTTCGGGCCAAAAATGTATTTTTGAAATTTTGGATACCAAATTTTGAGGGTTTTAACGACTGGTTACTTTTTAATTTAATTGCGTTATAACTAATGTTCTAGAGGAGACTTTTCTAAAACATACAAGGCAGTTGCAATGTTATGACTTAACAAAGTGCAGAGATATTCAAATTATCATTTAACATCTTCAAACTGAGATATCACCATGTGTTTGAAAATAAAAATGGCCGCAACACAGTAACAGTGAAAAAAAAATTTAAACACAGTTAAGCACATTTAAAAATGCAAGATATTTTAAAATGGTCATACAACCCTCACTGCACTACTTCATATGGATTGATCCGCCATCAATAACCATAGTGGGCAAGCCAGAGGTAGTCATAGGGGACAAACCAGTGATATCCCAAGGGGGTAGGATGGTGTAGGATGAGATGTGATAGGAGAGGCTAGTTGTGGATGGTGTAGGGCGTTTTGGTGAACTGAGAGTGGCGTCAGTGTTTGTAATAAGTCAGCAGTGGTAACTGCAGTTCCAATAAATTTAAGATATACTAGCATAACTTACCACGTCTAACATCTCTAGTCTCACTCGCCACATTAGATGACTTTTTGAATTCAGACGTGTAGACACTTGAAGCATCTGTGAATAGAAAACAGAATCACAATGCTAATATATTCAGATAATAATGTACAGTAAATATGAAACTAACAGTACAATGTAAGAACAAACATATATGAGAATAAATTAAATAATAATGACCCAGAAACAAGGTGAAAAAGACACTCAAAATGAATGTGCTATGCGACTATCGAAGGCGGGCGAAGTGAAGAGATACTCAGGGGGCTGCAGTGCAGGCACCAACAGGATGGATGCATTGAGTGCAGGTATTATCAGGGACTAGATGGCTGAATGGATGGATGCATGGACGGATGGACGCACGGACGGATGGATGCACGCACGCATGGATGGATGCATGCACGCATGGATGGATGGATGCATGCACGCATGGATGGATGGATGCATGCACGCATGGATGGATGGATGCATGCACGCATGGATGCATGCATGGAAGAATGGATTACAGGCACCAACAGAGAATGCATGGTGCCATCAGGGACTGGATGGATGGAGTGAAGCTTCATAAGGGAATGTATGTATGATGGAGTGCAGGCTTCAATTAGGAAATAATAAACACAGTGCAGGCATGAACGGGGACACGCTGGAGGGAGGGCCAAGACATGGGTTTTGCCATCAAGAGGACATACATCACTTTTTCTTCAAAAACAGTTGTATTATAGATTCTGGGATGTAATGACTAAGGCAGGTAGAGGGCATGATTATATATATAGAAGGGAATCTTTGAATATTGTAGTGTATCAAGCACTACATGCTCATCCTGGATAGACAAGATGGCCAAATGGATTAGTTTTTTGATATTTATGGAGGTCTATTCGGACTATTACTGTCCCGGGTTATTTCTTTCACAGGTGAATGCCCAGAGACCACCTACCTGTCACTGAAGATACATCAAAGTGTTCTTTGATATGGAATAGACTGAGAATGTTCAGAGAGAAGTTTTTGGCGATGTTTCTTTGTTTTGTAATTAGTTACAAGTGTGGACTGTTAGAGTTAACATTATTCTGAGTCCAGTTATGAAGTGTGACTGTATCTGGTTGTAAAAAATGTATACCAGATCACTGAATTTGAAGAACTCAAGAAACTGTATTAAGGGTTCAATAAACCCCTTTTGATATTTAAATTTTATATAAACTGTGTTCTCATTTAATTAATGAGACTGAGTTAGTTGAAGCTCTTCTTCTCTTCCAAGCTTCATTTTCAAAGAGAAGAATTTCGATTGCCTTTTAAACTTGAGAAGATCTACAATAGAGGTACTAGTTTCCAGGACCTCTACTAAAATATAATATACCAAAGGTACAGGAAGAATTTTAATGATTATGTGATGTTATTCTTATTATGAAGAATTGCACAGTCACATCAAAATATGCAGGGGAGAGAGAATGTGAACAAGTAAGATACAGTGCAGGCATGAGCAGCAGTGGGATGGGCAGACGTGAGCAGTGATGGGACAGATGCCGTGCAGGTGTGAGCAGGACAGGATGGTTGCAGTGCATGGAAGGCAGTGACAGGATGGATGCAATGCAGGCATGAGCATTTACAGTAAAAAAAATTTGTAAACACTATAAAACCATCACAGTAATATCACTGTAACTAGATAAATAACAATACTGTTCATTACAATTTGCAGGAGCTTGAAAATGGCACAATGCTAAAATATATCTAATGCACAATACAACATAACATCAGTTAAGCAGTTTCCTGGATTTATTTAATATATTTCCCAATTCTGACACTCCCTACTGCTGCTACCACCATTTCCTTTAAAGTTAACTGTCAATGGCCATCAATAACATCTCAAACAGCACAGATGTTGTCAAATGTGAGAGCTGACATTGAATATCCAGCATCACATTCTTTTTGAACTTATAATTGACCACACTAAATTTGTCTGGCCCAAACAAGGGGAAGGATAAAACGACATAGTTTAAAATTCTCTTAATGTGTGAACACTTCAAGAGCTACAAACTTTATGATAAGATGTTGCTCAACAGACAAAAGAATCTCTTGGCCACTAATGGCTGTATTGAGGACAGAACAAACCACAGCAAATGACCAAGATAGTTCTCCCCCCCCCCCCACCCCCTAACACACAAAGGCACAAGTGTTCACCCCCTCCCACCTTTACCTCATTCGAAAACTAGTCTTGCAATTGACAGGAGAAATTACCATTTATATTTCAATAACCCTCATAACATCAGGGCAAGGTGGTAAAACAAGTGTATTGGAGGATGGAGGCAAAACGGATATAGCGGGGGGGATAGAGAGAAAACAAGTATATTGAGGAAATAAGGCACAGCGGTTATGTCAGGAGAGGAAAAAGAACCGATGAAAATTATTCTAATGATATAATACAAGTATATCAGTGCAAGAATGTAAACCATCTAATGAAAATTAAGTGCAATAAATGGATTCAGTGAAGTAACCAAGTTAATGGTAGTGTGGGAATGGTGAAAGCTTGTAATATTGGAGGGTGTAGGGGAAGGGGACGCATAGGCTATGCAAGTAAATTAAGTGTAATATAGTGTCACGTTGAAATGGAAACAGGCTTAACTTCGAAGGCAGGGTTGACAAATGAACACAGCACTTATACTGAAAGCAGGTTTGTTGCGAACTTAACATACACGCAGCACTAACTGCTTCTCGGGCAGAGTGCTCGGATATTTATACACAGACAGAATTTACCAGAAATTAGGAGAATATTTAACATAAGAAACATCTAGAAATTACAAGTGAACATAAGAAACATGTACAATATTCTGGAAATGATAGCCGGCCGCGGTGGCCGAGGGGACTGAGGCGCTCCAGTCACGGTCTGCACGGCTACCACGGTCGGGGGTTCGAATCCCCCCCTCGGGCATGGATATTTGTGCCGTCCTTAGTATAAGGTAGATGATAAGTAGTTTGAAAGTTTAGGGACTGATGACCCCGTAGTTAAGTCCCATAAGCTTAACAAACATTTGAACATTTTTTTGGAAATGATAATTACAAAGAAATTAATTTTTGACGGTGGACTGGATTGAACCGACAACCTTCAGCACCGCAATTGGTGATGCTATCCATTGCGCCATACCGTCAGTTGGCTAACTTCGAGTCTCGCGGCATTGCTCCCTCTCCTGAAAGAACAGCGATCCACTGTTAGGTTCCCTTTGGAGCTTGCTGCAAGGTCCTGGCTCTTGATCTTGTCATAGGTCCTCTGTATGGCAGTTCTGGAGAATCCTTCCCTTCTGACAGAAGTTCCTGTAATGGCTTCATCAGTATCATTACCGTCCTTAGAATCCTTGAACAAGAAGCCTTTGTCACCTACCTGCTCTTCAGGATTGTAGTAAGGCTTCATGCAGAGGACGTGAACAATGTCTCTTCGTTTTTGTCATTTCGACGACGGTCATGATCCTCAACTTCGTATGTGATGTCTGACAGGCGGCGTATGACACGATATGAACCAAAGTATCACCTCAATAACTATCTGTACAGGGGTAAAAATCCATACCAGATCTCCTGGGCTGTACACAAAAGGTCGGTGCTTGTTGTTATACCGCTAGCCGTCCTTCTCCTGGGCGTCCAGTGTCCGTATGCGAGCCAGCTGTCTTGCTTCTTCGACCCTGGTGATGAGCTGTTTCACATAGTCATCTTAAGTGTCGTCCGGCTGGAACGAGAACAGCGTATCCATTGTCGTCTCAGCTTCACGGCCATGGAGCAGGAAAAACGGCGTGAAGCCTGTGGTGTCTTGTCTTGCGGTATTATAAGCAAATGTCACGATTGGCAGAATTGTATCCCAATCCTTCTGCTCAACATCGACGTACATCGACAGCATGTCAGCTAACATCTTGTTAAAACTTTCAGTAAGACCATTTGTCTGAGGATGGTATACAGTTGTCATTCTGTCGACAATGTTGGAACATGACATTACTTCTGACACTAGTTTTGACTGGAATACTTTTCCACGATCAGATATCATCACATGTGGTGCTCCATGCTTCAAAATAATGTTTTCTATGAGGACTTTTGCGATCTCTGGTGCTTCTGCAGTCTGCACAGATTTGGTGACAGTGTAGCATGTGAGATAGTCAGTGCAGACTATTATCCATCGGTTACCAGTTGTCGACTTGGGGAACCTCCCTAAAAGATCGATCCCAACTCGGTGGAATGGAGCTGCTGCAGGTGGAATTGGTACGAGATGCCCTGGAGGTAATTGCGGCACATGCTTCCGTCGCTGGCACTCTTTACAGTGACTCTCATAGTGCTTGACAGATCGGTAGAGACCTTTCCAGTAATACCTTCGTCTGAATCTATCTAGGGTCTTCACGAATCCCAGATGACCGGATATTAGAGCACTGTGGAAATACTTGAGAATAGCTGGCTGAAGATGAGCTGGAACGACTAGTAGCCATTTGGGGCCCAGTGGATCATAGTTGCTCTTATAAATGTACTGTTTATAAGTTGCAACACTCCATTGGTCGGTTATCCTTTCCCCAAGGCCTCTATGGTTTTTAACAGAGCTGGATCTTCCCACTGTTCAGCTGTAACATCACTTAATTCAGTGAGGGCTGAAATTTCATTCATGCTCTTGTGTTCCACTAATGGATTCCTTGAAAGGCAGTCGGCATCCTTGTGTTTGCGCCCGTTCTTGAACACCACTGTGACATCGTACTCTTGGAGTCTTAGTGCCCATCTTGCTAGTCGACCTGATGGATCCTTCAAGCTAGTCAGCCAATACAAAGAATGGTAGTCTGTCACGACGGTAAATGGTTTGCCGAATAAATACTGTCGGAACTTGTTGATAGCCCAGATAAGTGCGAGACATTCTTTTTCAGTTGTAGAGTAGTTTATCTCAGACTTTGAGAGTACTCTTGACGCATAGACTATCACTTTTTCAGCACCTTCTTGAAATTGTACAAGCACTGCACCAATCCCAGAATCACTTGCGTCTGTGTGAAGTTCAGTTTCCGCATTCTCGTCGTACAAGGCTAGAACTTAGAGCCTCCTTAAGTGCCCGGAAAGCGCTTTCTCTTGTCTCATCCCAGTAAAACTTGGTGTCTCCCTGCAGACATTCTTGCACAATGGATGTGCCTTGTTACGAAATCCTTTTATGAAACGTCAGTAGTATGAGCACAGCCCTAGAAAACTTCACACATCACAAATGTGCTGAGGAGTTGGAAATTCTGAGACTGCCCTTACTTTATCTGGATCAGGACGGACACCATCTCCGTTGACTAGGTGACCCAGGATTTTTATCTCTTTGGCGACAAAGAGGATTGAGGCAGAGTCCTGCAGTCTGAACACACTTCAACACAGTTGACAGGTGACTCAGATGTTCTTCAAATGTTTTTGAGAAAACGACAATGTCATCTAAATAGCAAAGACACATCGTCCACTTAAGGTATCGAAGCAAGTTGTCCATCATGCGTTCAAATGTGGCCGGAGCGTTACATAATCCAAATGGCATTACTTTGAATTAATAGAGGCCATCAAGTGTCATAAAAGCCGTTTTTCCCTGTCAGCTTCGTCAACCTCGATTTGCCAGTAACCTGTCTGCATGTCCATAGCTGAGAAGTATGTAGTTCCTTTCAAACAGTCTAAGGTGTTGTCAATGCACGGCAATGGGTAGACATCTTTCTTTCTGATTTTGTTCAGCCGCCGATAGTCGACACAGAATAGCCACGTGCCACCCTTCTTCTTTACGAGGACCACCGGAGATGACCAAGGACTCTCCGAAGGCTGAATAATGTCATCGTGCAACATCGTCTCCACTTCCTCCCGAATTATCCGTCTTTCAGCTGTCGATACTCTATACGAACACTGGCTAATTGGCGGATGATTCCCAGTATTGATACGGTGCTTTATCATGGGTCGTTTCATCTGACTTTTCTCCTCCTGGGGTGTGAATGCACCCGAAAATTGGCGCAGTACAGCTAACAGCCATTGGTGTTGATCCTTGGTCAGCCCAGACCCTATTGGCAGTTCCACGGTTGTTTCCTCCAGCGTGTTGTCTGTACTAACAGCAGAGCATGGGTCTTCGTTGATGACGTTGAGCTCTCCGTGCTGGATTGGTTCTGCTGTCCCGATACACATTTCCTTCAGGAGAAGTTGTGACTGCTCGTGACAATTAGTGATCCAAATCTCTCCTCGGCCACCGGTAATGCTAATGATAGCCACTGGTATCTAAATTTCTTTTGTGTGCCTAATAAACTATTTACTATCAACAAGCACTTCACAGTTTAACCAGTCATCTGTGTTTATGTTTGGAACTCTTCTTATTGTCAACCGTTTTTCCAAAAAGAATTTCCATATTTCACTCATTGCTGAAATATTTATGTTGATACACGTTATGAATATCACTCATTAGGTTAATCGATCTTCCACAGAATCAAACACAGTGACCAACACAAACACTAACAATAAGACATTTAATACAGGGCGTCCAACAATTGAATTTGAAATAATTACATAACAAAACATATATATATATATATATATATATATATATATATATATATATATAAGATCACGTAACTTGTCTGCACAAAATTTATATTCATAGAAGATTTAAAAATAAGTACTAGATGTCAGTTTCCGTGCTTCATTTTAACTATTTCTGTTCAGCATAAGAATAATACAAATGTAAACATTAATGTGATACATATATTCTCCCAGGTTGGCCTATGCCTTTCGGGTTTGTTAGACGGACGGAGTTTAAATCTGGTAACAGCTAACATGGAAGAGTACATAGTGTAATGTTTACATTTGTATTATTCCTATGGCGAAGAGTGTGGAATTTACGAATCACGATTCATAGGAACAATCCCTTGCCCCTAGTATTAAAATACGTAAGTTGTAGCACGAAGGCAGTGGTTGTATCGTCAGGCATATTGACACAACACAGGCTTGCCATTCGGCTTTATGTAGTAGCTTTTAGGTAAGGCTTCAAATGTATGGCTATTGTAGCAACACTAAACACTTACTACATAAGAATGGAAATAACGTTGAAACCTAATGTGGAAATATAAAACAATTTTATTAGACTTGTAATAAAATTTTTAGGAAATATTTATAATAGCAATTGATACCTGTACGGTAATTCTGAATCACTATCACTTGATTCCTTGTTATTCAGTTCCTTCGTACAGAGTACTATCCCTCGTACAGTCTAGTGCAGTCTATATCGAACATTTTTACATACTTGTAACCAATATGATTTGGAACCCACGATTAGAACTTTTTTTCCGCATACGGTAGTAAATAACTCTCTTCTTGAAATCCTAGCACTTCACAAAATTTGACGAAACAATGCGTGAAATCAGAATAAGGCAACTCGTGCAAGAATCGTAGGTGATGTCCTAGGAGCCGTGTACACTGAATGAAGCGGCAGTGCGATCAATATATATCGGACAGTGTTTGATATAGAAATGATAGGTATCGAAGAAGCAAATGTTATGATTTTTATGAATATGTCATGATTTTAAAGGATGTGGTTAGTCAGGAACCTAGGAGTACAGTGTAACTTGTGAGTGAACAAGTTGTACTCTTAGTTTCCTGCCTAACCACAGCCTTTAAAATCATGACATATACGTAAAAATCATAACATTCGCTTGTTCGAATACCGGTACCTATAGTTTAGTCTAACGACATAGCTTTGGCTGAAAAGTCTGTTTTCATTGACAAAGAATAAGTTTCTTGTTACTGCTAGCGGAGCGAGAGTTGAATGTCTGATATATATCGACTGAATTGCCGTTTCATTCTATGTATATGGTTCCTAGGAAATTACCTGCTACCAACTTGACCTGCTACATTTGAAGTTGAGCAATACTAAAGTTCTATTTCCTTCGTTGAATGGTGTATTAAAATTCAATAGTCGAAAATAAAGTGGAAATTACACTCGATTTCCTTTTTTTATTTTTAAGAGTGCAAAGGTTTTAGCTCCAGTATTTACATTTACGCCTACGAAGCAAGTCTGTGTAGCACTGCTTAGAAGGGGCGTAAAACTTACTTGTGCCGGCTCCTAGTGCCATTTTCCAGAACTTCTTCGTCCGTTTTGTACTCGATTTAACTCTGTTTTATTACGTCATGTCTTTCAGCGGATCTATGAAAAAATAATGTAAATAACGCAAACGAAAGCGCACTGTTATGCAAAGTAAACTACAACATTCATAACTGAAGGTTTCCATATAAACTTTGGATTCAGGATTCGGTAGTATTCAGCGATTATGCACGGAATCTCTAATCTCAAATCAGTGTGCTAGATTCACCGAATCTGGATTCGGCCGAACCACTCTGACACAACCCTAATTTGGTCATCCAACGTGGGATAATAATGCTAGATAATTTGAATCAAAGTTTAACACATCATTCACAGTACGAAAAAAGTGTTAAAATTTGGATTCTTATATGTGCTAAACTAAATGCATGCTGAACATGATACTTTGTACTTAATAGGTTGGCAACATAGGGATGTGGCATAAAAAATTTCAGCCTCCTACTATTTTCCAATATTCTATAAAATTGTCATCAATATAAATTTTGTGAGAGGGTGGAAATTGGGTGTATTCGACACTTCTTTTACAAATACCGGTTTCTAGTAAAGCTTCGAAACCAGTCTCATATGAATTAACACATTTTAAGGAACCACAGACACATGGGTTTAATTCCCAATATTGCCTATCAATGCTACATAAATTAAAGCAAACTAGACGGAAAAATAGCGCTGCAAAAATGGTTTTACAATTGGGTTCTTATATCTATTTAATGAAAACTATGATCAATGTGAAATTTCACAAAACAACAACTTAGTAACATAAGATTTCCCAGTAATTCACATACTGCTTTTCTGATTTCTACAAAAATCAGTTCAAACTTTCGAATTATGTAAAATGTGTATCTCATTTAATTTCCTTTTTGATAATTTGTTTTCCATAATTTATTTTAATCCACTCACAGTTAGAATGAGCATGTTATCAAGCATTTGGAAAATCACATTCGGTTTTCCAAATGTGTGCTAACAAAATCTGAAAATGATGGACAAATTCAAGGAATCTACCGTGTCAACAGGCTACACCTCAGCAACCTGTTGTCCGTTGTGTTTTTTTTTTTTTTTTTTTTTTTTTTTTTTTTTTTTTTTTTTTTTTTTTTTTTTTTTTTTTTTTTTTTTTTTGCTGCACATATTTCTTATTTGTGTACTGGAAAGTTATATTGCACTTTATTGCGATGAACCTAGACTCAGCCACGGAACTTTGGAATGAACCTAGACTCAACCACCTGACTGAGGTTCTGCAGCCACCCTCACCTGCTGCCTTACGCTGACTTTGTGTTTGCCCAGGCCTTCCCCAGCTGAACAATCGTTTTACAACCCTGTCCCCGACATCGGCCCGAAAAACTGTTTGTTTCATGGTTGAACGCAGACCTCCCAGCACTGCCTGCTGTGATGTGCTGGTTTCCTAGAACCTGTGTTGTTAACAGTGGTTCTTACAAGGTACTGTATAATTCAGATGAACCACTTTTCAGTGTTATAAATTATGTTTGAAATGGTTGTCAGTTCCTCGATGTATGATGATCCAATGCCTGAATGGAGATTGGAAAGAAACTATGCTCAACACCACAAGGGCAACTTCTATTCCAAGAAAATTGGGGTCAAATCTGTGGACAGTTGGTCAGTAGAGCAAAAACTACTTGTTTCTATACGATCAGAGATCGAGCTTAAAGATAATGACAAAGTCTGCCTGCACGACAAAGAAAAATACCTGCACATGTATGAGATAGAGCAAGGCAATATTGTGAGAAATTACTTATGGATTTAAAAATAAAAACCACATGCAACGTAACACAGGCACAAGTTGCTACTGTACAGGATGACTAGCCAGTCTAAAACAGGTTAGGGAAATAATTTAAAAAATGTATTTCAAAACTTCACATAAGTTTTACAAGTGTTCTACCACTGCGACATACGCCTCGACAAGGTGACCAAGGTTGTCCACCTTGCAGGACAAAGCCGGCTAGAACCAGTATTGAATGCTGATTCTAAAATCATGCCACCCTTCTGGTGTCCGTGCTGAAACTACTGACGTTTCCATGCTACCGTGCAGCCAATAGCAGCCACCCACGTTTGATCACGTGTGCTACTGCTGGAGGACTCCGACGTGCGAGAATCAGTTCCTTCGCTCTCTTCAGTTTGAGTTTTCGTACAGAACAGACGCACTCCAGAGGCTCATCGCCTGTGCGGGGCGAACGGCCGCATGCCGTCCGCTCCCGCCTAGCGGCTGTTCGGTATCAGCCACCCACTGTGTGAATCATTACCATAACCTTCACCTTTTCTGTTTAGACTGGCACCCATTCATTGCATCCTACCTCAGGGTGAGCCCCAATATGTATCCCATATTTCAGAATATACTAAATATTAACTTGCATCCTATCTTTTATTTGCCATTCAGCCACCCTTTCCTAGGGCGCCCACAGGCCTTCACCGCTCCGTCTTCCATCCTGACAACGCCTCCAACCCATCTTATTTATGCAGCACTGGAATGGGTTGTATAATTTTCCTATCATCTGAGGGATAAAGATCAAGTGCTGTACACTACATTGTAGCCTGTTGACGTGGTAGATTCAATCAAATTTGTCCTTCATTTTTCAGGTTTTGTTAGCACACATATGAAAACCAAACATGATTTTCTAGATGCTTGATAACATGCTCATTCCAACTGTGAATAGATTCAATTAGTTTATGAAAAACAAATTATCAAAAAGCAAATTAAATGAGATACACATTTGTAAATTTAACATAAATAGAAAGTTTCAAATGATTTTTGTAGAACTCAGGAAATGATATTTTACACTGGGAAACCTTATGTTACTAAGTTGTTGTGTGCAAAATTTCACATTGATCGTAGTTTTCATTAAATAGATATAAAAAACAAAAGGTAAAACCTTTTTCCTAGTGCTACTTTTCTGCCTAGTTCGCTTTAATTTATGTTGCATTGATAGGCAATGTGGGTAATTAAACCCATGTGTCTGTAGTTCCTTAAAACATGTTGATTCATATGAGACTGGTTTCAAAACTTTACTAGAGACCGGTATTTGTAAAAGAAGTGTCAAATACACCCAATTTTCACCTTCTTACAAAAATCGTCATGTTTACGACAATTTTGTGGACTATTGGAAGCTAGTAGGAGGCTGAAATTTTTTATGCCGCATCCCTGTGCTGCCAACCTATTAAGTACAAAGTTTCATGTTCAGCATGCATTTAGTTTAGCACATATAGGAATCCAAAATTTAACACCTTTTTCGTAGCGTGAATTATGCACTTTTTTATTCAAATTATCTAGCATTGTTAGCCTGCATTGGACGATCAAATACACTTTTTTATGCAGTAAAATTAATGGTCTTTCTAGTCAGCCCAGTTTGGAAAGTTTTACAGAACATAGTTTTTTTGCAAGATAAGGTCAAAAACACCGCTTTTTCTTCTTTTTCTAAAATCTTCAACTTTGCAGTTAATTAATTCAGTATTGGAAAGTGATACCTAAACGAAACTTTATGTTTGAGAACCTTGTATTGTTAAGTTACCACCTGCCAAGTTTCATGTTTTTCATAGCTTTAGTCCCCGAGATGTAGGGTGCCAAACTCTGAAGTTTTTTTTGGGCGCCGGATTATTTTTTTTCTTTTTTCTTTTTTTTTTTTTTTTTTTTTTTTTTTTTTTAGCAACTTTGGCTGGATTTTTCTGGCTGTATAAAAGGTAAAGCAGTCATCAATCCGAAGATTGGTTTGAACACCACAGTGCTTTACTAGGCATGGTCCTGTTTGGAGGTGGTATGCCGTTGCCTTCCTCCGACCTTCGAACTGACTTACCCAACCAGTTATAGGGGGACCTACAGTTTAACGTGGGTTCCGAACCACGGTGCTAGTCGGTATTTTTCACATGAGCAATACTGCCAGAGGTGAAAGAAGTGGAAAGTGACAGATAAAAATCCTAGGACCTGGCGGGGATTGAACCCGTGACCGTTGGATTTGTAGTCTGGCACTCTACCACTGCGCAACCGAGGCGCACTTCTCTGGCTGTATATGGCCCGTAAAATTATTTTCATTATTATTCCCAAGAGAATGCATACAGATGTACAAGATGGTGAAATGACATTTCTTTCAACAAAATATTGGCCGAGTTATAACAACTCAACGTATTCAAAAATTCACTATCGCCCTGCGCAAAGTCGCGCATGACTTACTATATCTCTGACAGTATTGCTTCGAAGAGCCTTAAAATTTACCAGTGTTCATTGGGGACGTGTGAATGTTAACTAAAAATTTCATGAAATCCGTAATGGTCAAGCAGGAAAATGTTCCGAAATTAGGCGATTTGACATGGAATGACCCCAAGGAAAAATCACCAAATGCAAATACAGCTTAAGAAGAACAATTGGGTAAGGCTACTGCCCCCACTCATTCAGACGATAGGTGATTTAACAGCAGAAGTAAAGCAATTGCCATACCATTTCTTCTTTGACAAAATTTTTACTTTATTTTCTCTTCTGTCTTTCCTAAGAGAAGAAGGTTATGGTGGAACAGGAACTATTAGAGAAAACATGGTTCCCAAATTTTGACCAATTTCTTCGAAAAAAGACCTGCTGAAAAAGGAAAGGGGACATTTTGAATCTTCTACTTGCAAGGATGACGGCAATTTTGTCACGAAATGGGTAGATAATTCAGTGGTTGCTGTAGCATTGACCCATGAGGGAGTGGAGCCTGTATCATCCGTTAAAAGGTATTCTGCAAAGGAAAAGAAGACATTCAAGTACAGTGTCCTCCAATTATTGCAGCTTGCAACAAACACATGGATGGAGTGAATAGAATGGATGAAAATGTACCAAATAAACATTCGAAACAAGAAGTGGTATTGTGCTTTACTATCTTGGGTCATTGATATTTTCTGTACACAACATTTGGCAGCTGAAGAAAGGAAATGGATCTAAAATTAGTCAGGTTGAATTCAGGAGAGAAATTGTACAAGTTTATCTGAAGAGAGATATGAATCCTGTAAAAACAGCGGGCAGGCCTTCTACTAGTCATCTATGTAGATACAAATCACATGTTGCAAGTGAGATAAGATATGATGGAATAAAACACTATGTCTAGAAAACTGAGAAAACGAAAAGATGTGCAGGGTTGTACTGCAAATAGAAGACATCAGCAGTACAGCATACAGGAATGTGTGATGTAGATTTGTGTATAAACTGTTTTGAAGTCTACCACAAATGTTATTAAGTATATTATTGCAAATGTGTGTGTGTGTTGATAAAAAATGTTGTACAAATTTTGCCTTATTTGCATAAAAATTTGTTTTAAATATTATCTACAATTGAATTTCATAGTCGTACAAAAAAGTAAGCATCTAAGTGTTACAGAAATACTAAGGCAGATAAAATAATAGCTTGTATGTATTATTTAAGTGTGTAAGAATGCAATAATTTGGAAATAAAATATTCCATTTTAATAAATTCAGGCAGTTAAATCAGAAAGAGCTCTTTCATTTTTCTTAAAACCGAGTCGTTTATTTGCAATCCCAATACCTACAGTGTAAGCATTTTTTTTTTTTTTTTTTTTTTTTTTTTTTTTTTTTTTTTTTTTTTTTTAGTATAAGGTAACTATTACTTTCAGTAGGGTATTTTCACCACACTATTGTAATTAAACATTTCCAAATCACATTTATTAATACACTAGCTGTAATCCCAGCATTGCCCGGGTGTTTATTTATCCTAAACTGTCATAGTCCACCTGCCCTTCTGCTCTTTCTGCAGCCACCTCTTTCTCTCCCATCTCTCTGTTCGTTTCCACCCTTCCCTCTTTCGGCAAAGTTTTCTGCAAGGTATCCTCTGTCATATACCATACAAACATTTATGTACCCAGTGATCTTCCTCTTGGTTTAAGGATTGGAGCAAAACAATGCATTTTATAAAATTTCGTAAGTTAAGTATCCTCCACCATGCACCGAACAAAATTTTTTACAGAAAGTGACATTTCTCTTGTTTTTAAGGTAGAGTGTGCATAATTTCATCAATATTGGTACAAAACTATCGATTTCTATGCAATAGAAATGCAGGGTCACATTGAAAAATGCACTTTGTTCTTTTCAAACATTCCAGTTTTATTTCATACAACCCTTGTTCTGAGAATAATGAAAACAACAACAAAAAAAAAAAGAACCTGTGAAATCAGTCGAGCCGTTCTCAAGTTATGGCACGATCAACGTATTTAGGGATCCATTTTTACGTTGCAAAGTACACCCCCATGCCCCATATGGAACTTAAGATAGATGGTGATCTTCCTCTTGTATTGAAGGTCAAGCGTGCGAAATTTCGTGACGATCGGAATGAACCTGTAGATTTCTTGAGTTTGTAGGAAAGTATGCTCCCCCACGTTCCTATCACAAAATACTTTCTTAGCTGACGTTTTCTACCTATAAACTACATTCCTGCCAAATTTCAGCTTCATAGGTGAAGTAGTTTTCGAGATTTCGTGTTTAGTCAGTGAGTGAGTGTCCTTTCGCTTTTATATAGATAGAGATTAAGAAAACTGATTGTTTAATATTAGATGAAAGGGAATCACGGGAGAAGTTGCTTTCTACAATATGTCTGCCTAGGTGTGTTTGCGTGTGTATATGTGTGAGTGTGTGTAATTGTTTACCTTCCTTTTTTCCTCCTTACCCACTCCCTTAAAACCCTCATCCTTTCCTATTCCCTCTCACTCCCTACTCTGCCTGAAGAAGCAACTAGGTTGCGAAAACTTGCTTTTGTGTGTGTGTGTTTTCTTTATTTATGTTTGCCGTCACTACCGTTGCTCCTTCGCCTGGTAAGTATACTTCATCTATTTTACACACACACACACACACACACACACACACACACACACACACACAAACGCGCGCGCGACATTGATATATAAACATTTTTCAGCTCTTCCTCTGTAATTTGGCGTGAAAAGGACATTTCTTATCCAATCCTGTGAGAATTTATAGCCATTCTAAGATTATTCTACAGTTTCTTAGGCCGCCATATTGATGACGTCGTAACAGCGATTCCACAACCCGGAGCTTTGAGGACTTTCAGTATGTTAACTAAACCATCAAATTGAGATTATTGCAAGAGGTTTCAGCTCTCCCCTATTTTTTCCTATTCAGCCCCCCCCTTTTTTTTTTCCTTTGCATGAAGGTCCTGGACTATGTTACTGGAATCGAAGGACCCTCTCTGAGAGGCCAATATCCATGGGCCATGAAGTGATGGCCAACTGGCCAACATGTTCATTGCCTGATATACCTGTGTGGCCTGGTGTCCAAACAAAAGCAAAAGCAACAGAATGGCTTGACTTACCAAGGGTGAAGACTGCGTCCAGAATTGACCACACAAGATGTTTGGGAAAACACGGGTCAAGGTCTTGCAAGCATCTCAGGGAATCATTACAGTCTCCCTGGGGCAGGATCGGAAATATTCGAGAGCTCTAAAATAGTGATCAGCACCGTGGTGAAGCTGCTACTTCCACAAGGCAAGGATCACTGTTCAATATGGTCACCATGGACAAAGGCATACCCAGCATGGCCATCTACAAGAAACCTGTCTGTGTAAATAACTTCTGCATATGGAATGATTCAAACAGTGTCTTTAACTAGCGACGGAGATTGAACGGTATTACTGAGGTTCTTGAGTCATGGGAGAAACATGAAAGAGGGAAACATACGAGGCCAAGAACTGTTGTCAGTGGAACCGCATGGGGGAACCCCAGCCTCGACAAAGAGGCTCGTCATTCAGCTTATGCGAAAAGCCTCCGTTGCTGAACAGACACCAGCATGGAGAATGGGGTCTGAGACCCGCAACGCAAATGGAGCTGTCAAATAATACAACAGGCTCCCATAGTCCAGGCATTATTAAGCTGCAAGAAAGATGAATAGGTGGTTCCCTAAACAGTGTGGCTAACGCAGCACAGCACAGTATATTATATTGAGATACCAGCAGCACTTTTACTTCCTCTGTGTGGCCCCCGAGTGAGTCGGTTGCCAAAAAGCACACCGAGAAACCAATGGGTCTGTTCATCATGAAGCAATTCACCACCCAGGTATAGCTCTGGGTCCAGGTGATCTACCCAGTGGCTACAGAATTGCATTATGCGGGTTTTCTGCACTGTAAACTGGAAACCATGAACAGAAGCCCACGATTGGACCTTTCGAATGGCTCCCTGCATCCGCAGTTCAGCGACACCAATACTAATTGAGCTAAAATATAGACAAACGTCATCGACAAACAAGCAGGAACAGACCGATGACCCCACAGCAGCAACAAGACTGTTTATTGCGACTAAAAATATAGGTACACTGAGAATGGAACCCTGTAGGACATTTATTCATGAATATGAGGTGAGCTAAGAGAGGCACCAACCCTACCCCAAAAAGAGCAGTGGGAAAGGAAATTCTATATAAATATTGGAAGTGGGCCCCATGCGCCCCGTAGTACAACACAGCCAGTATATGGTGGCGCCAGGTGGTGTCATACACCTTCCGTAGATCAAAGAAGACTGTAACAAGATGTTCACAACGAGTAAAAGCTGTACGGATGGCTGACTCCAGCAACACAAGGTTGTCAATGGCAGACAGCCCTGATGGGAACCTACCTTTTGAGGAGCCAAAAGCCCCCCCTCATCAGGAATCCACATAAGCTGCCTATTCACCAAACTTTCAAGAAGCTTGCACAGAATGGTTTTGAGGCTGATGGGGTTATAACTATCAACCACCAGCGGATCTGCTCCAGGTTTCAACACTGAACACCAGGATGATGGTGCTTTCCTGCCATTGGGATGGGAAAACTCCTTCAACCCATAGACACTTAAACAGGGCGAGAAGCTGGTGTTGAGACCCTGCTAGAAGGTAACAGAGAAACTATTTGAGGGTGTGGAAGTCTTCACTGTAGGTTGCACTTGCAGAGCAACGTGCATAGTGCTCTGTCATCTGCTTGGCAATAGCAGTCGGGTCAGTGCAGAGAATACCCTGGAAGTTGAGGAGTGGGATTCCTGATGGTGAAAAGTAGGCAAAGAGGCATCATGTGTGTGTCCATACCCAAGAAGGGAAGGTGGGAGAGTCGATAGACGCTACACACCTCTCACATGAGTTCAGCTTATTCTGCTGGATCAACCGCCAGACGTTTAAAGGCAATAAGGTGTTCAAGGGAAAGGTAGCGCCGGTGGTGCTGAAGTGTACACCAATGTTCCTGGATGGCTTTAGAAATCTCCAGTGTTTGGAACAGTTGCCTCGGTGGCAGAAACAATAGTGTCAGGTATCTGTTGAACTGCAGTATTGGTATCAGCTGGTAGTGAGGCATCAAGGACAGTAGCCATGGTGTAAGCCGGCCAGTCAGCCCTACGTAGGGACCATCGGGGCAAGTGGTCTGCAGGTTGATACTGCAGCAGTAATATGAAGAATGGAAAGTCGTCAATGCAACATAGATCGCTGTGGACCCGCCAATTAAGATCTGGTTGAAAGCTTGGGCTAGAGACAGACACGTTGATGGCTGAGTATGTGCCGTGTGCTATGCTGAAATGTATCAGGACACCAGTGTTGAAAAGACAAATGTCTTGCTGCGCCAAGAGGGCCTCAACGCCCCTACCACAGTCAATGATCTGCTTGGGTGGTGGGCACTTAAGTCCCCCAAAAGAAGGAAAGGTGGGGAAAGTTGGGTGACCAAGGCACCAAGGTCCACTCAAGATACCTCATCTGGAGGGGGCGGGGGGGGGGGAGGAAGGTAACTGTAACAGATGGTGAATTCCTGCATTCATAACAGCCACTGCCTTGAGAGCTGTGTGTAGATGCGCAGGGGCACTAGGGACAGTAGCGAGGATGTAGATACAGACACCACCAGATACCCGTCATATGCAGTTTGGTTTTTTATAGTAGCCCCAGTAGCAGCAAAGGGCAAGGATCTGCTGGGCAGGAAACCAGATTTCCTAGAGGCTAGACAGAGGGCGGGATAGCAGCATAGTAGCTGTCGCAGCTCAGTCAGATAGTGAAAAAGCCACCACAATTCCACTGGAGAATTACATTTCCTCTATGCTGTCAGACCATGATGAAAGGAGAAAAGGGTTAGTCCGTAGCATCACCTGCCTTGAAGGTTCCTGGGATCCTGTTAGTGAGAGAGCCTTCTGAAGCAGAAGATGTAGGGGACTGCGGCTTTTTAAGCCACTGAAGATTCCTTTTTCTTATTCTTCAGCTTGGGGATCCTCTTTGCCACAGGGAGAAGCCTCCGAAGGGAGTGTCACAAGGTACCCCTTCCGAGAAAGAGGAGCCTCTCTCAAACAAATATAGTGATGCAAAAAAAAACTAGCTCTTTACTCACACAAAGTGATGAGTGCTATCGACAAGGGATCTCAAATTGATTCTGTATTTCTTGATTTCCAGAAAGCTTTTACACTGTACCTCATGAATGACTTTTAATCAAATTGCGTGATTACAATATATCGCCACAAATTTGCGACAGGATAGCGGAATTCCTGTCGGAGAGGACACAATTTGTAGTAATCGATGGTAAGGCATCAACTAAAGCAGAGGTGATATCGGGCGTTCCACAAGGTAGTGTTATTGGTCCTCTGCTGTTCCTTGTTTACATAAACGATTTAGGGGAAAACCTAAGTAGCTCTCTTAGGTTGTTTGCAGATGACGCTGTCATTTACCATACAGTAAAATCATCTGAAGATCGAAACCAACTGCAGAATGATCTATATAAGATATCACTATGGTGTAAAAATTGGCAATTGACTAAATAATGAGAAGAATGAAGTCGTCCACATAACTACAAAAAGAGATCCATTTAACTTTGTTTACAAGATAAATTAATCAAAATTTAAGGCCATGAATTCCACAAGATACCTAGGAATTACTATTACTTCAGACTTAAACCGGAAAGAACACCTAGATAATGTTGTGGGAAAGGCGAACCAGAGACTATGTTTTATTAGCAGATCCCTTAAAAGATGCAACAGAACTACTAAATAAACTTCATACACTACGCTTGTCTGTCCTTTTTTGGAGTATTGCTGCCCAGTGTGGGATCCTTATCAGGTGGGTTTGACAGATGGCATCAAAAGAGCCAAAAGAAGGGCAGCTCATTTGGTATTGCCACGATACAGGGGAGACAGTGTCATGAAAATGAAACAGGATCTGGGATGGGAATCATTACAGCAACGGCACTTATAACTGCAGCATGGGCTACTAACGAAACTCCAAAAGTCAACATTCTCCTCCGAATGGGAGACTAGTCTATATTGTTGACTGCCACCTACATAGGTAGAAATGATCATCAGAATAAAATATTAGAAATCAGAGCTTGAACAGAGAGTTCAGGTGTTCTTTCTTCCTGCGTGCTATTCGAGAATGAAATGGGAGATAAACAGTATAAAGGTGGTTCGATGAACCAGGCACTTAAATGTGATTTGCAGAGTATTCCATCTAGATGTAGGTGTGCTGTGGAGAAGAACAAGCATTTCAAATGAATTTTTAACACATATCACTAGTGCTGCAGCTTCAACATTTTTGCATATTTTATGTAAGATCTGTACATTAGAAACACATGTAGTTTTTGAAGCTACAAATCAAAATTTCAGAAACCTGTGAAAAATCCCAGATTTTTACCATATTTTAAAATACCCAAATATTTTTCAGTTTTGCGGCCACCCTAACTGCGTAGCTATATAGTAAAGTATCTTTCTTTTTATGTAAACACAGAATTTTATACTTGTTTATGTTGTAACCCAATTCCATTCCCTGCAACAAGTCTTGATACACTGCAGATAATCATGCATTTTGATACTGTTTCTCAGTATGTAACCTCTCAACAACCTACAGCATCTTCCGTAAAAAGCCTCAGTGAACTATATTATCTACGAGGTCATTCATATATACATATTGCGAAAAGCAATGGTTCTATAACACTCCTATAGGGCATCTCTCATTACAGTAACACCTGAAGACTTCTCTCCATTGAGAATGGCACACTACATTCTGTTAGCTAGAAACGACTCAATTCACTCACATAGTTGAGTCTGATATTCCAAATGTTTGAACACTGTTCATCATACAACAGTGCAGAATGGTATTGAACACCTTGCGGAAGTCAAGAAACATGTCATCTACCTGAAATCCTGTATCTAAGATCCTCTGGATCTTGTGGATGAATAGCACGAGCTGTGTTTCACATGATCGCTGCTGCTACAAAAGAGATTTCCGGTCTCCAGAAATGACATAATATTCGAACATGTGATCCAAAATGCTACAAATGACCGATGTCAGAGATATAGGCCTCTAGCTATGTGCATCTGATCAAGGACCCTTCATGTAAATGGGGATGATATGCCCTGTTTCCCCAATACACTTTGCTCCTCTAGACACCTTCAATACATTGCTGATTAATGGGTGAGGGAGAGGGGGTGCAAGTTCAATTGCATACTCTATATAAAATCAAATTGGTATACCATCAGATCCAGCAGCCTTTACTCTGTTGGGCAATTTCAGTTGCTTTTCTATGCCCCTATTTTGTTGTTCCTGTTATGGCCTAGAGAAGTTACTACAGTGTGATCTTCCTCTGTGAAACAGGTTGGAAAAAAAGACCGTTTGAGTGTCATCTACTGTTTCAACACCATTATGGTTACAGAGTGTCTGGATATCTGGTTTCGAACAGTTTACTGATTTGACATACGACCAAAATTTCTTAGAATTTCCTGCCAAATCAGTACACAAAACATTGCTCCCAAAGTCATTGAGCGCCTCTCGCATGGCAGCCCTTACAATAATTCTCATATCATTTAATATTTGCTTGTCTTCAGGACTTCATATTTACTGTGAAGTTCTCTTTGCTTTCATAACAGTTTCCTAAGATGGTTGTTGAACTATGGTGGATCTTGCCTATCTGTCTCACAATTTTACTTTGTTCCAGTACCACAATTTTGCCGTGTACTGTTAGGACACTATCTTTTATTAATTGTAACACTGCCTTATTCACATTTGGACTGTCACAACTAATCATGAATAATTTCATTTGCTTTCTCTCTCCTAGAGGAAACAAAGTTTTGATGTATATCTTCTGTATTCTTGCCCTGAGTTAAGTGTGAAGTTGATTTTCAACAACCACTACTGACTGACACATTTAGTAGCCGAGTTGTAATGTACAGGATGACCAGCCAGTCTAAAATAGTTTCGGGAAATAATTCAAAAAATTTATTTCAAAACTTCGCCTAAGTTTTACAAGTGTTCTTCCGCCGTGACATACGCCTTAACAACGTGACCAAGGCTGTCCACCTTGCAGGACAGAGCCGGCCAGAACCAGTATTGACTGCTGATTCTAAAACCACGCCACCCTTCTGGCATCTGTGCTGAATCTACTGACGTTTCCATGCTACCGTGGAGCCAATAGCAGACACGTTTGATCACGTGTGCTACTGCTGGAGGACGCGGAGGTACGAGAATCACTTCCTTCTCTCTGTTCAGTTTGAGCTCTCGTACAGAACAGACGCACTCCATAGGCTCAGTGTCAGTGCGGGGCGAACGGCCGCATGCCGTCCGCTCCCGCCTAGTGGCTGTTCGGTATCAGCCACCAACTGTGTGAACCATAACCATTACCGTAACCTTCACCTTTTCCATTTTCTAATTCGCTAACTTTAGACTGGCCTTCATTAATTGCATCCTACCTCAGGGCGAGTCCCGTCATGTATCCCGTATTTCAGAATATACCAAACACTAACTTATGCCTATCTTTTATTTGCCATTTAGCCACCCTTTCCTAGGGCGCCCACAAGCCTTCACCACTCCGCCTTCAATTCTGCCAACGCTTCCAACCCATTTTATTTATGCAGCACTGGGTTGGGTTGTATAATTTTCCTATCATCCGTAGGATAAAGATCAAGTGCTGTACAGTAATACCACTGACAAACTCAATAGCCGAGTGTTTTTGATCATAACTGAAATGAGTAACGCATTTTTCAGTGGAGCCATATGCCCTGCCTCCAATCAATATTTGTAGGCAGAAGTTGTAAAATGTCGTCATTGGATCTACAACAAACACATCCAAACACAAACAAAAATGAAGAGTAAGTCACACAACAGTTGCTGGCATGACATAGCACTGTCTCCCTGAACATTCCCTCGCCCCACGGCCAACATTGCTCCCTGTATTCCCCTTCAAAGGGGACTTACTGTACATGCAGGAGCTAAAAAGAAACCAAACTGCTGATACAGGGTATAAAGCTACCCCCACATAAAAGATGCCCAAGTTAAGCTTAATTGCTACTATTAAAATACAATAAAATATATGTTCCAATAAAAAATTGTACTTTAGGAAACACATTTTTAAAAAGGTCACTCTCTTTTTGCTTTTGGTAAAAGGGGACTTTAGCGACCAATGGTATCTCCACTAAACACTTAGGAAATTCATTGGAACTGCAAAGACATTCAAATACAAACAGGTGTAATTAGCTAGTACACAGTCTACTTGCAAGCTAATAGTTACAGACCAACAAATAAATTTAGGGATACAACTTACTGTGAGTCATACCTTCAGTTTCTTTGGAGACACTAAGCGACTTTTCACGTGAAACTGGTCGGACTTCTAGAGCACCTGTAAATTTGTAGCAAAATCAGTAACTCTGCAAAAATTGTGAAAACTGTCCACCTAAATAATGACGATACACACATTATTGCACACTAATAAAGGGATGATGAAGAATCTAAAGCAATTTGTGGGGGAAGTGAGCAGCAGAAGAGACCCTATACTGATATCACAAGGGTAATACTTATGTGAACACTGTGTGAATTGAATAATTAGGGAAAAGTTAAATAAGCTATCTAAATTGAAGCATTGGAATGGGGGTCATTTGTAGGGAACTTAGTGTGGGAAGTGGATATATTACAGAATGAATAATGGTTAGGTAAGCCTTACAAATTATGCAGCAGCAAGAAGGGTCACCCTGCACCTGGCATGTAGGTCAGGGTGCAGCCCACACCAGGAAGACTCTGGGGTCGATTTGAGCTGGGAAAAATGTGGTAGGTTTAGAGCCATTAGAAAAGGAAAGAGAGAAAAAGTGTGTAAATATAACTGACCTTAAAAGGGAAAAACCATCAGTTGCAACATAAATAGTTTATTACATATAGATTCATTTTCTATAATAAGATTAGAGTAGACTGTAATGTCAAAAGTCTGTCCATACATAAAATTGTGATTTTATGAATAAACAAACTGTTGATGCCACAGAGTTCCAAGATCTTTCTAAAAAGTCTTGCGTATGTTTAAAGTCAAGTGTACCTGCATCTGTTGGAACAACACTTTCTGACAAAGACCTACTGTATAACCCTGTTTTTACATTCCCGGACTTTATACTTTCCCATAATTTAGACCAGTTTTTGTCAGTCACGCCAAGTTTCTCATGTTCACAATATTAATTCACACCTGTTTTTGCATTAACATATTTACATTTTTCCATGTGTTTTACGCTTTATGAAACCATATTCATAGAGAAAAAAAATTACGTAATTGAAATAAATTGATGATGGAAAACTTTCGCCATCAAGTAGTGTTTATAAACATTACAATATCAATTTTCTTAATACCTTGTATTTATTCAAACCTATATTTCACTGATTGTTGTTTGCAGTACACGCCAAGTTCACTCACGACGTGGTGCCAGATGGGAGCATCCTATAAGTTGACTGTGTCGAGTGTCAGCTTAGCTCAGTTTATGTGACTGGTAGTTTTTCCATGCTTTGCGTGAAGTGTTTTTGGAAATTATTTTTATTGTGAAGTGCAAATATTTATGTAAGCTTTGTGAATTTTATAAACAATGAGAATGGTGGTTTGCTTGTGTACATTTTTCTGCACATTGAAGGTGGCACAGTACGTTATAACCTCAAAAAGACAATTACAGTGTGAGATGCAAACCCTGTGCAAATGTCACAAAAATATATATGCACTTGAGAATGCAAAATAATTATTGAATATCATCCTGCAAAACATAAAAAAATAGGTAACTTATATAATGTTTCATCACTTATATAATCAATGTCAGTTAAAGCCTTGCTTGTCGATGATGAGGACGATGATGATAATCAAGTCAAAAATTTCTACTTTCTATGTTATCAGTTCCAGTTCTGCTTGGCGCTTAAAATAGTACATCTTTCAGATAGCCTTTATTACTTAATAAGTAAATTTTCTTGTGGGTGAAACTTCCTGGCAGATTAAAATTGTGTGCCGGAACCGGGACTTGAACCTGGGATATGGTGGAGACATGGCTTAGCCACAGCCTAAGGGATGTTTCCAGAATGAAACCTTTACTCTGCAGTGGAGTGTGCGCTGATATGAAACTTCCTGGCAGATTAAAATTGTGTGCCGGAACCGGGACTCGAACCTGGGACCTTTGCCTTTCGCGGGTAAGCGCACTACTGACTGTGCTATCCCGACACGACTCACGATGCCACCTCACAACTTTATTTCCGCCAGTACCTCGTCTCCTACTTTCCAAACTTCACAGAAGCTCTCCTGCGAACCATGCAAGACTAGCACTCCTGGAAGAAAGGATATGGTGGAGACATGGCTTAGCCACAGCCTAAGGGATGTTTCCAGAATGAAACCTTCACTCTGCGGCTCTTATTTCTGCTCTTATTTCCTTCGTGCCTCAGAGTAGGTCAATTTGTCCAGGGTCTTTATTTCCATTATTTTACTCTCCTTGTGTAAAGCAGAACAGACCGGTGGGCAAAGTGGATGGAACTGCCCACAATTCACACACACACACACACACACACACACACACACACACACACAGGAGGTGGGGTGCCTGGAACGTCCGCGTGGGATGGCCGTCCGCATTCCCTATCCCACGCCCGCATTCCCTACATGTGGGGCTGGAAGTACATTGGGAGATCATATGCCTGAACTTCCAGCTCTTTAAACAGCTCATAGGGGGAGGGACATATGGTTTCACAGCACACAGATATATCATTGACTTGACCTTCTCAGGCAGTGTATCGCCTTCGAAGGCCAAGATAAAAGCACCAGTAGCAACTCTCTGATCCTTTGGACCCCTATAAATGAGCCGGACAAAGTGAACACCCCATCACTGGACGTTGGCGTGACAGTAAGTCTCTGTGAAAAATTACACCCTGGACCATATTGAGAATTTCATGGGACGTGATTCTAACAGCAATGTCACCCAGCTTTTCAGAGGCAAGGAGAGCCTTTGACTGAGCTGGTGACACCGTCTGTATCAAGATGGACCCGTTTCTCAGTTTAGAAAATGAAGCAACCTCACTGAACTTGTCTTCAATGTTATCCACAAACAACTTTGTATTCATGAAAGACACTCCTCGACACGTGCACAAACACGGTATTGGGGCTTGTATGGCTCAGATCTATTGTGGGCCCTACATTCATCCCAAGGGGCAACAAGGGAAGAGAACGATTGGGGATTATACTGTGCAGTGTTGTAGTTATTTTTTCCACGCTTTGACACGGCATTTTTGCGTGTGCTGACGCTATTAATTGCTAGTTTCATTTTCGCCCCATGAGCAGCTAGGGATCTAAAGGTCCACCGAGACAGAGCCCCGCTTGCCTGGGTAAGCCTTATACAACTGAGGTGCAGCAGGTTCCTCAGAGGTTGCTCGCTAGTGACTGTTCAACATCAACAGCCATGCATCTCCTCGGCACGTAGCACACCTTGAGATAGAGTTTTTTTTTTTTAAATAGAGGTTTGTACCGACCTCGCGACCCGAGCGATTAAGCTAAGATCCCCAGGCTTTGAAACGTACAACATTCCACTGTCGTGCCGAACAATGGTAATTTAAGCATGCACAAAGCCTATGGTGTAGAACTGTTGGTACGACACAGCCCACAGCTCAGGACCTTGGGTTCGCCAAGCAAATTAATGCTGAGCCCCTGAGGGGGGGGGGGGGCACTTAATTACAGATTATTAGACACACAAGCAGATTCCAATAATAATAATAATAATAATAATAATAATAATAATAATAGTAATAATAATAACAAAACGAATCAAAGAATCATAACATGAAAAATAAGAGTGTATAAAAATGTCAATAATAGTACAAAAAACAAAGTATTACAAGTTAAAAATTCAATTATATTAATAAAATGACTATCAGAGTAATTTTGCTTCATAATTAAGAATCTGCACACAATGGGATAACCTGTGATCCCCCATACAGGAAGATAATACTTTACCACTGCATTACGCTACAACATTCTCATAAACGTCTTACAGACACTAAACACCCAGTGACAACACTGAATTGTAGCCTTCAGAAATCACAGTTTCATGTGAATCTTGTGAAGCTTATCTAATGTAAGCAGATCTCTGTGATATAACACTTGTATTAGTGACACTAAATCATGGCTTGTACAAAAATATCTGGTAGTGAGTGCTTAGTGCTGTGTTGAAAACGTATTTCATTAACACTGCTGTCAATGTCTCTTCTCCCCCCTTTTTTTCTCTATTATTAGTGTTACTTAATGAAATGCAAAATACAAGGGCAGACCTATGAATCGGAAACAAAACAAATCTAGTAAGACAGCCAGACAAGGAAGTGGAAGTAATGTACAGGTATGGCACGAATGGGAAAAGGCTGTGGGCATTTTCCGGACAAGGTTTGACAGGACCAGCAAATCATACTCGGACACGAGTGTTGCGGTGCAACAAAATGGTTGTATTTCAGAAAATGGGATACAATTTCTGAGATTACAGCCTGAGGAGAGCCACCAGTAGTACAACAGAAGTACAGGTAATCATTATGATGATTCAAGTAGGAGAGCGAGCCCAGGGGGCTGCAGAGCGGGGAGCATGCTATCGGGGCGAGAGCCGGCGGCAGACAGACCACCTGTAATGCTAGCCAACAGTGCTGAATCTACGTAACTGCGTGTTTCATGCTGTGATTGGTTGCAATCCGCAGTGTGGACTTTGACACAGGTACTCTGATCAGCGGGTTGCCGAGCACAAATCGAATCGGGCCAAGGGGCCATCGGCCTTCCACTGTCCTAAGGAAGGTGTGGCAAGACATGGCAAATCATGTCGAAAGTCACGAAAAAAATAATAATAATAATAAAATAATACTGCTGTTCTCCACTGGTGTACAGTAAACTGACTACCTGCAATTCGGGCAGTTTGGCTACAAGGAACAGTTCAGGCGTGACACTGAGCACTCCGATTGGAGAAACATAGCTCCAGTGCGTGAACTGTCAACTAGTAAGTAATTTTAATCATATTATCATAAAGGCATATAATGGATAATGGCAAAGGGGGTTGGGTGTTTAAAGGGGACTAAACTGCTTGGTCATCAGTCCCAATGGCAAAGGGAAGAAAAGAATGTTTGAAGAAGAGAAATTTGTTAACATCTATTGTAAATTAAAGAGTTAGGAGGTAATTTTTTGAAGGCATTTGTCTCGAATGTAGTTTTGTCCCGGAATGAAATGTGCACAATTCACAGTTCAGATACGAAGAGGATAGAAGCTTTTGAAATGTGACGGTGAAGACAAACATGAAGATTGGATGGGTGGATCACATAACTAATGAGGAAATAATTAACAGAATTGCAGAAAAAAGAAATTTCTTGCTTATCTTGACTGAAAGAAGGGACTGATTGGTAGGACACATTCTGAGACCTCAAGGAACTATCAGTTTAATATTGGTAGGAAGTGTGGTGGGTAAAAACTGCAGAAGTAGACCAAAATACAAACACAGTAAGCAGATTCAAATGGATGTGGGATGACTTGTTATTCAGAGATGAATAGATTTGCACAGGATATAGTAGTACGAAGAGCTGAATGAAACCAGTGTTTGAACTGAAGACCATAATAATCGCAGCAGCAGCTAGCCCTAAAAATTGCCGCTTGTTTATTTTAATAGCTACAGCCATACTTGCAAAATTTGAAACATAAAATAAGGGTTGCATACAACAGATAATAGCAGAGAGTATTGATGCTGAGGAAAGTAACAGCAGTTCATATCATTTGTAGAGTAATGAAATTGTTACAGACTTTGATTCATTATTCATGTACTCTTCATCTAATGGAAGTTTTTTTTTAGTTTTAAATGTCACAAATATTGTCATAGTTATTAAGAATTCACTGTCCTAACTTTTCAGGACTATCCACATTTACTGGCAGTAATAATAAAACTGTATTATACCATCATCAGTGCTTAAGTAACTGCATGTTTTACTAATGTAGACAAACTATTCAAACAATGTGTTACATACATCTTTTGCCCACAGCTAATGTATCTGATTCAATTCTCTATTCACACTGCAAGTGAGACAACTCCTGCATGCCTGGTTGTTATCAGCAACTAGTGTCTTGATTATCAGGTATCTGGAGACCTAATTTGAGTAACTCCTATTAACCACATACGTAATATATAAAAATGAATGTTCATTTATTTATTTTTTGTATGTTTTCTTGTATTTTATGCGCTGCCATACTGTTCATCCCATTGTAATGAAAATTTGTCAACGTATTTCTTGCACTTTTGCGAAGGTTATAGGCATAATCACTGAAAGACATATAGTTCAGGAGATAGGACATCATTAACACTTAGATGCATTAAATACTGTTCATTAAGAATGACATTTACATGTATTACTTCTTTGCTGCTTCTTATTCACAACATATTTTATAAACAGTATACACATAAGATGCTGCATGTATTTACACATGTATATCACTGTACAACATGTAGTTCAGGAAATATGACATAAAAAACAAAATGGGAAAAAAACTGCTGCATCACACGACAATGCTTCACATCTCCTCCTACTCCACACAGATTTCAACCACCATTTGGTGCACATATTCCTCACATTGAGGGAAGGTCACTGTCTACATAAAAGTACATATGGTGCATGGTGGAGGGTACTTTAATTACGGACTTCAACAAAATCTACAGTCTTTACTTCAATCATGATGCAATTTTGCTCACTTCACTTTCAACAACAATAGAAATATCACTGTCGACATAAGATTTCATATGATGCATGGCTAAGGGTACCTTCAACACCTTTACACAACTCGCAATGAGGGTTAACATTTGTTATGCTGATTAAGGTACCCTATATACTCGAGTAATCCGCGCCCTAGAGTAATCCACACACACTCAAATTTTGACGACGGAAAAAAAAAAAAAAATGCGGATATGTGTAGATGAGGATACCGCCTGTCTGCTTTGAAAAGCACGCGAGGGCAGCTATCTTGGGATGTCATATCTGTTAAATTTCATAAAGAGAGTGAGCGAGCGAGAGAGAAAGAGAGGCACGCAAGACTGTCACTATCCAGAGTGTGTGAATCTGGTACCAATCGCATAAAATTCTCGTATTTTACCTACTAAACGTTCTCATTCAAATTGAAAAATATTTCATTCATAATGTATTACTGTGAAAACGTATTCACAGTAACACACATTGAAATGAAGGCTTGTAGAATCTGAACAGTTATTAAATAAATGGAGCTGAGCCTGGTATTACACGGTCATATACCTTTGTCAAAGTCGATATGTCATGTATTTACATCAAAGATATTTGATAGTGTGATAGGAAACTTTGACATACAGGTATCTTTCATCAAAGAGGTATCATCAAATGTAGCGCCTCGCCGTATATTTGATTATAAAAGTTGCTTGTCATCTGTTCACTGCAATGCAAAATGTAACCGCTATGAGCGCTAGAATCGCTGATGCCAAACGACGTGTGCGTGTTTGAACATAGCTGCAACGCCGCGCCGTAATTAACGTTTAACCCCAGTAGCAAGATATCGCTGTAAACGTGGAGTGCCGATACCGGTGTGGGTAATACGGTGGCACTGAACCGAATAATACCCAACTTAAGTATATAATGTCCTTTATTACTCAGAAAGATGATATTGCAAGCAAATGCAACTAGTCATTCTTATAACAACAATGCAACAGTTTGTACGCGCCAGCCGCGCAGCCAAAGAAATTGGCGGAAAGAGACGCTACTCCACCACATCGCTTTCTGACAGGAGACCCTTTACAGTAAAATTACTGATATGTTGTGTCATTGTCAAATTATATGCAGTTTTGATAATGGCCAAAGCAGTGCACAGTAAGAAGTTGTTGTTATCCGATTTCTTGAAATATGACGACCATAATACTCCTTGTTAACACCACGATTAAGATTTGTCTACGAAATATTACGAATATTTGATAATATTTCTTTGTCAAAGATTTGATCGAAAATATTATCATGTAATACCGACCTAGAGAAATCTGTTGGTTTTTTTTTAAGTGGAGTAATACCCGCCTAGTGGGTTTTGTTGTTGCAGATGGAGTAATACCAACGGAAATTCAAGTAATCGATGCATCCCAGTTTTTCGTTCATAAATTCGGGAAAAAATATGCATGGATTACTCGAGTATATACGGTAAATGCAGATGACTAAAACACTGAAAAATATATGTTATACTAAAAGATTATTGAATCTGGCAGAAGACTTAACTAATACAATTCAACTAATGGAATTGCAGAAATTATTACAGGGTTTATAAACTTCTAAAATGATAGTTACAGATCAACAAAGAATTTTAGATATACAACTTACTCTGCTTCAGATCTTCAGCTTCCTTGGGTACGCTAACTGATCTTTCAGGCAAAGATGGGCGAACATCTACATTACCTGTGGATTTGCATATAAAATAGACATCTGTACAAAATGATCAAAGCTATCTGTCTAAATAAATAGAATATGAAAATTGAATTCAACAGCAAACACAACAAATAAAACTAACAGCATAATGAATGAAAATACACACATGCACATGGGAATGGAATGGAAGACATGGAGAGGCAATAGAACTGGAGTTCCAATATGGATAGCATTGGGGTTGGACTACACACCAAAGAAGTATGAGTGGAGAGGGGGTGGGAGAAAGGTACCTGGCTGCAACAAAGGGAGTGGGAATTGTAGGGATGCAACCAAATGCGAGGAGAAAGTTGAGGGGGAGGGAGGGGAACAGTATTTGGGTAAGGCAGTTAAGTGGGGCATTAGAACCACTTCTAATGCTTAAAGACAGAAAGGGGGAGGTTGTCTGGATATTCTGGGCAAATGAGGAGGAACTACCTATCTGGTGAAAAGAAATGGGACTCGAGCCAAGAAAATGGGATCAGAAGCAAAGCTGATAAAATATAATAAACTGTTACATCACTCATTTTACTACCAACAATCCTATGCTTTAATTTGTGTGTACATTCATAATAGTTATGTCAAGGTTTCAACATATATTTACTTTGAAGTTCTGAACTTTCTATGGATAATGGAAGTTTCGAAGTACACATATTGTAAAGACAAAATATTGATGTTATAGTTTTAACATTAACTCTGTCAGAAGTTTGTGATTATCACTTAATTTCATCAAATGTTTCGATGTTAAGGAAATAAAACACCTCAAAGAATAGCTATATTTTACACAGATCAACTAAAAGCAACCCTCCAAATCACTGATATTTGCACTGTGGTATAGCTTATGAGAGTCAGTGACAGAGCTAGGCATATAATTGTTTCAAAACATCAATGGAGAACTGGAAAGTTTCTTAAAGATGCTCACTGGTATATATCGGAAATTGCAGGAACTTCCTTGCCTTTTAACATTAGCCAACATTGTGTTGATACGTCGGTATTGCAGCACAAATGAATGAAAAGGAGATTCACAGCATATTTGTTTCCTCAGAAAAGACAGCTCTACTGTATGGTTCCATCACTGTGACCATCTCTTAGGTATAAAAGTAAAATAAAATAGCTAGGGTTCTACAGATTGAAGTGTAGAATGGGAACGTTATATACCTTAATTGGATAGATAACTATGATTACTTGAAAACTTTGAAGCATGCAATGCTACATCCATTAATTTAAATCTGTGACCTTTAAAAGGTAAATGATTATCATAACTGACAACATGTCTCAGTTGTCAATCTGCTCTGCTGCCCTCAAAATCATCTTCGTATCTGGCAAAGCAATGTGTAGTTTGTCAGCAGTGGTAAAACACTGCACCTTATGACGCCAACTCTTAAGAGCCACAACACAATTCAGTGAACAGTAATAAAAAACTCCTTCACTTTGAGAAGGACCATCTATTGATTCTCTCACAAGCAAGACAATACTGAAGCACTAGTGACAGTGACAGCATTTAACTGCTATGGATTGCACATTACCAGATAAATACTAAGTCTGGAGTAGGCAGCTCCTGCCATTCTGTCTAATCAAATTAATAATCTCTCCACAGGCAACCCTGTATTATCTAAGATGTGCTATGTAAGTGAAGCAGACCTTGCCCCCCTCCAGCAGTGACAGCACCTGAGAACTTGAGGCTCCCGCTCCACACCATCTCGGTAACAACATTTTTTTAATTCTGATTTCTTTTATTTCATTTTATGTACAGTAGAACCCCGTTTTTACACTTTTCTAGGGACTTAAGTGAAATAGTGTAAAATGCGTGAAAACGTAAAATGCGGGAAATAATGCTTTGAACAGTAAAATATGCTTACTTTATCACTCTTGCATTTTCGTAGTTTATTTGTGAAATATGTACATAATAGGCATCAAAATACTCACCAGGAGGTTTATTATATAATAAGTGTTATCCAAATTTTTACCATTTTAAGTGCCAGGGAAATGGTAATTTTATTGGAAGAAGAAATTTTTGACAATTTCATTCATCATAATCAATTAGTCAGCAAGTCTTTAACCCTTTGAGTGCTGCACCTGCGCGCCCGGCTGGCCGAGTCAAGCCTGCCCTGGCGGCCACCTAATCCGCCTACCTGCGCTGGCCGCCATCTCTGTGGCCTGTTGTGTGTGTCTGAGCTCTCCGCCTGGCCGTCCTCGCCCTGGCTGGAGTATTTCTGGAACCAGACTCGCAGTGTGCTAGCTGACATTACAAATAAACAGAATATCTGGATACTTATTCCTTAACTTTGAATCTTGATATAATTGCCCAACAGACAATGTACACTGAAATTCCTTACGCTATTAACATGTAGCCCCTGGGTCATTCTGTGTCAAATCGCCTGATTTCCATGGCTTAATTTCATCTTCCAGCTGTAGCAACTTCACTAAAAGTTCTTCTTTGTGTGGTATGTTTCAAAACATGGGTCAACACACAAAGGTACATTGCATGTTTTGCATTCATACTTCGCTTCTCTGTGCACATTCTGTTTCGAGCAGACTGCACATCTATGCCACAGTCTGCGTTTCTTGGACTGGTCACTTGGAATATGCGGAAAGTGCCTCCCAGTGAAGCGAAGAGGATTCTCGTCACAGAGCGTCTTCCTTTCCCATCTCTCCTCCGTTCTGTAGAAAAATTTTCCACAAGTTCTCGTACCAGACATAAATACAAATCTGCTAATCACATTTTTCTCCCTGTCACTGATCAGTGAAGAGTGTGAGCATTCAAGACACAGAGGTCCACAAAATGAAAAAAACTTTTTGTACCATTTAACAGATTTACGCAGCACAGATGCAACAGAGCTTAGTAACATGTCAGAGTGATCTACTGTGCCCATATTTGCATTGTAGTTGACAACACGTTGCAGCTACATTATGATCTCGCCGGTCTTCCTGTTTGTCTTGCCCGTGTCACGCATTACTGTACTGTTACAGGTAGTCAGCATGAACACATCTCTCTTGCCACACCACTTGATGGCAAGCTTTGTGTCAGTTAACAGAAATTCAACTTCTCCTCGTTTCAGTTTCTTCTGTAGCTTCGGAAAATTGCGCCTGTTGCTACGTATCGTACCGTATGCTGCTATTCTATGGTTGTGAAGCCAGAGGAAGAAGGCTGGACTTGTGTACCAGTTGTCGACATACACGGTACGTCCACGGTCAAGGTATGGCTTCATTAGTGTTGCTACTATATCTCCAGATTTCCCCAAATTATGGACTTCAATTTCTGTTGTTGTGCCTGTGTATACAATGAAATCCAACACATATCCAGTTTTACATTCGCACAACACGAATGTCTTGATCCCAAATCTACTTCGCTTTGAAGGAATGAACTGTTTAAAAGATAAGCAACCTTTGAACAATAACAGGCTTTCATCAAAACAGAGTTTTTTGTATGGATTAAATGCACTTCGGAATGCCACACGAACTGTATCAACTCTTTTCCGAATTTTAAACAAACTGTCATCCCCACGGTTGGCCGAGTTGTCACTAAAATGTAGCATAAAACGGTCATGGGACTTAACTTCGCCAAAAATTGGAGTACTTAGTAGTACATCTCTGGACCAATATTCCTTTATTCTCAACTTTTTAACATGAGCCATGAGAAGCCAAAGACCAATGAAGCTATAGAGTTCCTTAAAACTTTTATCTTTCCAGGTGGATAGCCGAGAACAAACTGATTCCGACGTATCTGCCCTGGTGAACGTATAAAATTGTTGGTACATTTCAAGTGCCATAAATTTCAGCAGATCTTCTGATAGAAATAGCATGAAAAACGATAGAACGCTTGAATCAGGCGCCAGTTGGCAATTATGTCCTGAAGATGAGTCATCAAATGTATGAAATGCTGGACTAAAATCACGTTTTTGCCAATCAAATTTTTTGTTACTATACTGTGGCCTTTTACGGGTCGATTTGTCTTCAGTTTCAGAATCTGAAGATGTCCTGCTAGGTGAAGTACGTGGAGGTGTATTACTACGAGATTCTTCTGATGAATCATCATTGTCACTACATTCACTGAAGATGCCACCCTCACTGTCACTGTTACTCCTTGGCAGTATCTCCAGTATCTCTTCATGTACCATTTCTTTGTCGAACTCTAAAAATCCTAACGAAACGGCAGAAAGCTAAACGACACCACAGAAGCAGAACGCAGATAGTCACACAAACCAAATAGCACGAATGTCGGACAGTAACTGTGAAATCCATAGCAGAGTGTTTCCCAGAGAGCAGGGGCAGTGGCACAGAAAAATAAATAGGGAACATCCATCCAGTGCAGTGGAAGGGACAAAAGAACTCGGGACAGGCCGGCATGCAGCCCTGCGGCTGTTCACGTCTGCAGACCCGCATGCAAAGGGACCGGTTGCGGTGTAAGCCGGCATTAACGCCCAGGTACCTGTCAGGCCACGCGGTGAATGCTGCCTGCAGGGCCCGCTGGAAATACCACTGCCGCGGCAAGCCACGTCCGTCGGCCCCAAGGCCCGGTGGAGCTCTGTGGGATATCCCGTCTGCAGCGCTCAAAGTGTTAACCGGCATTAATTATTTACGTAGTAAAAAAGCAAAAGTTCCTTTCCTTTTGTATTTTTTGATGTTTTGCATGAGAATATTCGCATTCTCGAATGCAAATATAAGCATCAGTATTTTTGTGACATTTGCATAGGGTCACCAACTCACACTATTATCACTTTTTTGAGGTTATAATGTACTGTGACCCCTCCAATGTGCAGAAAAACATACACAAGCAACCCTTCAGTCTCGCTGTTTATAAAACATCACAATAAATACTTAGATAAATATCTGCATTTCACAACAAGAATAAATTCTTGAAACACGTCATGCAAAGCATGAAAAACTACCAGTTGCGTAAACAAACCAAAGCTGACAATCGGCGCAGTGGCTGAAGGCTCCTATACACGTTCTGGCCAACCAAATTCGTAGCAGCCTACACACCATGCTACACACGTTACAACCAGTGAGCTCAAGGAAGTGTTTATATTTGCGATCAGTGGTTAGAACCAACTGTACATAGTGACTGCAGCACCTTTGTTCTCTGGTGTCTGTTTGTCAAACTGTTTTTGTTTTCGCATGTTTGCTGTGTAGACAGCAGACAATCGCAGGCAGGAAGTTCATCGGGTAGCACTGCACAAGCACAATTTGTCGAATGGAGTGGTGGGGTGAATACTATACTCTCATCAGCCACCACGTCGTTAAGTCAACTACGTGTGTACTGCAAAACAATGAAACGTGAAATATATGTTTGAATAAATGCAAAATGTAAAGAAACTTAACTGTGTAACATTTATGAACACCGTATTTTAAGGCGAAAGCCATTCCAGCGTCAATTACGTCATTTTTCTCTTCACGACCATGGTTTCAAAAAGCGTAAAATGCGGGAAAAGTGTAAATACGTTAATGCAAAAATGGGGGCGAATTAACATTGTGAACATAGGAAATTTGACAGGACTGACACAAAATGGTATAAATGGTGGGATAATGTAAAATCTGGGAACGTAAAAACAGGTTTTCACTTTTACAAATGTAGTCCCTTTTTTAGAAATCCTCTGAACATAAACACTGTATATTACAGAGAAAATCCCTGAGGATGGCCCAACATTAGGCTGAAATTGTTTAGTAATTACCTATCTTGCCCTCTACATTGTTTTTACATATAAGAGCATCGTTTTGATGCGTGATTTTTCAGCTCTGACCTTTTTCCTGCGAAGTGATGTCTAAGAACACCATTCCACACTTTACCATTTCGCTTCAGGATCATATTGGAGACATCAGGTTTCAACTTCAGTGACAACACGGTTCAAGAAATTGGTTGTCGCATCTGCCCTTTTGACAAAATCTTGTGAAGCCTCTAAATGTGCCCACTTCTGATTGTCAGTCAAGTGATGTGGCACAAGGCGACAACACTGTTTCCTCTTCTCCAAATTTTTGATACAGATTTGTCACATGAATTCATGGTTAATATGCAGTTAATCTGCTATCATGTGCACACTCAACGATTGTTTGTGATTAATGTCATCACTTTCTCAATGTTTTCATCACTGATGGCAGATGCTGGTCGTCCGTTATGGGGATTGTGAGTAACACTTTCTCAGCCTCCTTGAAAACGAGCGAATCACTCGTACACACTTCATGGATAATACTTGATCCGCATTAACACGTACCAGCATCACATGCATTTCTTTAGGTGTCTCTCCAAGCTTAAAAACAAAACTTTAAACGGATCCTTTTCTTGTTCACTGTCCTGTTTTCTGTTTGGAACCAAAGCACTAAACAAACACTTCATCCAACAGGTCTAACACTAAACACACATGATGCTCACCTGAACTACAATGACCAATGTAGTTAAGTCCCTTAGATTTACAAACATTTGAACTACAATGGGGGCAGGTTGTCAACACCGGTCACTATGCAGGTGCAGCATTGTGAATTGCCTGTGTTGCCCACTCAATTGTTCTGACTTCATTCACCGGACATTGTCAGAGGTTGTATTTACTAACAATAATGCTCAGCAGCACAGAGCATGGATAGTTGATGCTTTTATGAAAACAGAAGACATTGTAAGCATGGGTTGGCCTGCTTGCCCTTCTATTTGAATCGCATAAGATGGGCCATGCCCCTTCAAAGGAAGCATACAAGCATTTGCCTTAAGTGACTTAAAAAAAATCATGGAAAAAGTAAATTTGGATGCCTAAAGGTAGATTTGGAGCACCATTCTCCCAAATGTGAGTCCAGTGTGTTAACACTGTACCACCTTACTTGGTTGCCAACAGAGAGAGGTTCATATAAAACTGCATACTGTCATGCCTTCTGTGACCAAAGATGAAATCTTTGAGGTAATTAGGCCACGTCACATTCCTCTTTAAATAAATTATCAACATTTCGAATCCTCTGTTGGGATCTTCAAGATCTTCAGCTTTCCCCACACTTGTTCTGAATAAGTGGAGTTATTGGGTAAAATTTAACTATTAGCTGTTAGTTGAATAGTTCCTTATTCACAGATGGGAAGAAAAGAAGCTGGATGTCTACAAACATCTCTACAGAAATTGTTTCCATTCTTAGAAAACTGAACTGCTACCTTCTAAAAATGTTGCTTCCTTTGGTTAGTAATCATATGATTTTTGTTGCCTATACCAGTGGTTCCAAAACTGAGGGCCACAACCCACTAGTGGGTCGTGGGGTCTATTCAGATAGGTCACCGGACAACTTTGAAACATGTTAGGCAAAATATATTATGTACTGGAAAAAGTAGTTACATCAAGAGGAAAGTTTTACAATCTAACATGTTATGAAAAAAAGGCATTTTAAACAAGAAGACAATGTGGCCAATAATGTACTCAGAGCAATACAAGTAGAAGAAAGTAGTAGTATTCATTCGTAATTGTGAGATGGAAACCCTGCGTTCTCTTCCAATTGTGTCACGTTTCACAGGACAGTAAGCTTCCACAGATTTATCCTTGCTCCAACGTAGAAATCATACCCTATTAATTGTTGTTTATTGTTTCATTTTATACCAAATATATATTCTATCTTCAGTTCAGTATCAGCACATGGATTATGACTGGATCATCCCCTACTGTATGTGTGCATTATCTTTTACTATTTTGTAAGAACACTTTGTGGTAAATGATTTATGCCTATAAAACTAACAAGTTTCAAGAGTTCATTATTTGTATAAAATGATTTTTAACTGGAGAAATATTTTTTTTCTTATATATATATATATATATATATATATATATATATATATATAACTTTCACCATTTTCAAAAGTCTTATTATTTTTTTATATACAGGGTAACAATGAAGAATAATATTCCTTATAACTGTAATATTATTAGTAATTGCCCTGTAGTGAGTGTGGTGTATATATATATATTGGGTCATGAAAATGTTTCTTGAAAGATTGTGGGTCTCACTATGAAAAAGATTGGAAACCACTGGTCTATACCTTTTGTCATAGTTCTCTTAATGTTCCATTATTGCAGATTTCATACTTTGTTTTTAATTCGTTAGTCACTCCTGCTCTTTACTCCATTCTCTCATGGTCATCTCAATTCCATCTACATATATTTTGACACAGCCACACATCACTTCACAGACTCCCATAGTGGGGGTGTTGTCAGATGCATCCATTTTGCATCCGAGAAAGTCTTTATTTTGTTCTGACTGAAAAAGGTATCTTTTTCCATTTGTGCAAATAATTTCACTTACTTTACAGAACGAGAAGCCAGTTCTTCACCCTCCTCATTAATGTATTTAACACTATTAAAAAAAGCTTCAGTTGCAAGTTGTTATTGTTACTGATATGGAAAACGTGGGAAAACAGTGTTGAGTACAGCTTGCTTCTGGCATTAACACACCTACTCATGAATGCACACTTTCTATATCCTCTGTATCCCAGTGTATTTTCTACAGGCCAACACCCCTAGTAAACAGAGTTCAATTTTGCTCACTATCCATAGATACCAAGTTTGAAAAGAAGCCTGCAATTTATTTACAAAACTGACATTAAAAATCTCCATTTGATATTTCACTGTGGCATTTAAAAATAACTGTTAACCAACAAGAAGGTGCCTACTAAAAAAATAAATACACCTCTGGCAGAGTACACATGACTTTAGAAGAAACAGTTACATTGACCTTTACACTCGTTTGTATACGTCCGAAAAAGACTAAAAAAAGTGCAAGACTTAATTTAAGTGCTACTCAATAATCGATTTTCACTCGCTAATGACATAACAACAGGAACATTAGTGTGCCAAATCACAACCTTACTACAAGTTTACGCACCTTCAGTAGTGAAGTTATCGAGGCTCCACTTCCGTTTTTGTGTATATTATACTGTTTGTAAGACAATTATTATGAAAAGAGTACAGAATTGTGGTATTTTTGAAAATATACTGTTTTCATAAAATAACCATACAAAAACAGTGTTCCCAAACTACTAAAATAAATAGTGAATTCCATAATTTTACTACAGGCACCCACAACACCATTTTTTTTGCCATAATTATCAAATTATGGACAAATCTTAATACTTGGCATGTTTGCCTATCTCCAAGGCACAATTATTTTAGGATTTACACAAAACCTTGAGGCAAAGAACATATACTTACGCAAACGATTCTGCACGCCCCCCCCCCCCCCACACACACATACATATATATGCACACGCATGTAAATCGCATAGGCACAACTCGTGCACAAATGACCATTTCTGATTTCGCTGGCTGCTACACTTGAGCCACAACAGCCAGAGAAGACAATCGTAAATGCACAAGATGTGCCTATGTGACTGTGTGTGTGTGTGTGTGTGTGTGTGTGTGTGTGTGTGTGTGTGTGTGTGTCTCTCTCTCTCTCTCTCTCTCTCTCTCTCTCTCTCTCTCTCTCCTAAAGAAGGCTGTGACCAAACATTTAAAGTTATGTGGGCCTATGACTCTTTATTACTTGTCTGCAGGTCAGCAACAATCTGTACAGAAAAGAACAAAGGAAGCTTAGGGTTTAATGCCCTGTCAACAGGATGGACATTAGAGATGGCATCAAACTCGAATTTTTGGGCAAGTTAGCGGAGGCTGTGCCCTTCCATAGGGACCCTCCCAGCACTTGACTGGAGTAATTTAGGGAAATCACAGGAAACATAAAACCCGATAACCAGAGGTGGGTCTGAATTTTTTTTCTAAATTAAAGGAAGCCTTGTCCTTTCCCCCCTTCCTTTCTTGTACCCCTGACAATGTACAATATGGGTGACAGGAAGATTACCCGGCCCGATTCATTGTATCGTAGCATCAATGATGATCAAAGTTAATCAACCAATTAAGAGGGCTAGGAGCAGGTTTTTGTTCGAAACAGCCAATAAGCAATAGTTAGCTTCACACTTAGAAAACTAATGGACACCATTTAGTTCCAGTACGAGGGATGTAGAGAGATTATGGACGACATTTAAATGCATTGTAAGTAAAGGGTTAGAGAAATATGTGCCTATACAGTCGATTAAGGATGGAAAAGATCCACCTTGGTGTAATAATAATAATAATATAATAATAATAATAATAATAACAATAAGCAACTAAGTAAGCAAAGGCACTCTTGATTAAAAAAAAGAACACGCAAATCAAAACGGGTAAAAGTTAGTAGGGATTTGTGCATCTATAAAAAGATCGATGCACAAAGCATACAATAATTACCACAGTAATATCTTAGCAAAAGATCTTTCTGAGAACCCGAAAAAATTCTTGTCCTATGTAAAATCGATAAGCAGGTCAAAGGCCACTATCCAGTCACTCGTTGGTAATTGCGAGGCAGTAATAGAAGAAAGTAAATGAAAAGCTGGAGTTTAAGAAATGTTTCATGAAGGAGGACCGAACAAATACACCATCATCTGATCAATGCACTAACTCACAAATGGAGGACATAGTAATAGGTATTTCCAGTGTAGAGAAGCAGCTGAGAGAATTGAAAACAACGTCTCCTGGTCTGGATGGAATACCAGTTTGGTTTTACAAAGAGTATTCTGCGACATTGGCCCCTTACTTAGCTTACATTTATTGGGAATCTTTAATTCAGTGCAAAGTTCAAAGCGAATGGAAAAAAGTGCAAGTGTGAGCTGGGTAAGCTTCCTTTTATGAATCAGTGCGGGTTTAGGAAACATTGTTGTTGTTGTTGTTGTTGTTTGTTTCGAGGGGACTAAACAGCTAGGTCACAGTCCCCTGTCCCTAGCTAAGAGTCCTCTTTCAAGAGTATAAAAAGTAAAACACAGCTCCGAAGATGAAAACTCACAAATGGGGTAAGCTGAGATTGGAGAAGTCGCTGACAACACGAAAGGAAGAGACACAATAGGTAAAACGAAGTCGAGATCTCAGCTAAAACTGGACAGCAGAAAAACACGGCTGGCTGATCACAGAGAAAAAACAGGATGTGCCAGCCATACTTCACACACTAAAAACCCCTTGGTAATTTACAGAAGTGTCTTAAAAGGGTTTAAAATCGCTGGATAGGTGGGGACCTGAAGTATCAGGCTATAGCGCCCACCACTAGATGGAGTTGTAAAAACCAGCTGCACGAATAAAACTTAAAACAGAATACGCCATGGAGGCATTGTCGCCTAAAACTAAAGGTAGCGCGTCTGGTAGGTTAAAAGACTGGCGCAAGGTAGCTGAAACTGGGCAGTCCATCAGAAGATGGACGAATGTCAGTGCTGCTCCACACCGACACACAGGTGGGGCCAGGTATGCCCAATACGGAGGCAGCAGAGGACAACTGACTCTCGACGTATGGGCCGCAGTGAAGACTTCCACAGAGTTGTGGATAGCTTCACTGCTCGGAGCTTGTTTGTTGTACTCATGGTAGACCATTCGGAACTCCAAGCATCACGCACTTTCTTGTGCAATGATAACCTGAGGTCTGATACTATGACGCCAATGGTTAAGAGTGGCGCAGTGGTGGCCTGTTTGGCCAACTGGTCAACACGTTCATTCCCCGGTATGCCGACGTGGCCAGGGGTCCACAGGAAAACCACACATCGGCCAGATTTGCCAAGAGAGTAAGTAGTGTCTTGAATGGACTACACTAACGGGTGACGAGGGAAGAACTGGTCGAGTGCCTGCAAGCCACTCAGGGAGTCACTACAGATGACAAATGACCCCCTGGGGCAGGCTCGGAGGTGTTCTAGAGCCTTGAGGATAGCGACCAGCTCTGCAGTAAAGACACTACTTTCACGGGGCAATGAATGTTGTTCGATATGGTCATCATGGAGACATGCATACCCAGCACGACTATCTGCTAGGGACCCATCAGGGTAAATGGCTTCAGCAACACGGAAACAGCTGAAGAGATCCAGGAACTGGTGGTGGAGTTGTGTTGGAGAAACAGAATCCTTTGAGGTATGGGACAGATCCAGACAAAGCCGCAAACGGGGAATGGACCAAGGAGGGGTTTGAAAGGAATATTGGAAAGTGGCAGGGAGTGGTTGGGATTCGAGGGACGAAAGTAGAGAACGAACACGGACTGACATTGGATAACCCGACCGAGGCCGTCTTGGAGGGATAGGGAGTGCAGCGCCTGGAAAAAGAAACTGGTGATTCGGATGGTGTGGCAACGCCTTAACATGGGCAATGTATGAAGCCAGCAGGTGCTGCCGGCGGAACCGTAGAGGAAAGACCCCAGCTTCAACTGGGAGGCTTGTCACAGGGCTCATGCGGAAAGCCCCTGTCGCCAAACGAACTCCAAAATGCAAGACTGGGTCTAATGTTTGCAGTGCTGAAGGTGCAGCCGAATATCATTTGTGTGAAATTCAGGTTGCCCTTTTCTCACATACCATGGATGCAGGCGCAACAGGCAGATCGTATTTTTCTCGATTTCAAAAAGAAATAGGTTCACAGATTTGTGACTGGCTGGAAGACTACCTAAGTAATAGAACTCAGTACCTTGTTCTCGACGATGAGTTTCATCAGAGACTAGTTTCATGCACTAGGGGAGTGTGATAGGACTGCTATTATTTTCTATCTATATTAAGATCTCATAGACAGAGTAACCTGTAATCTGTAGCTGATAATGCTGTGGTGTATGGGAGTGTGTTATCTTTTATTGACTGTAATAGCATACACAAAGACTTAGACAAAATTTCTAGTTGGTGTGAAGAATGGCAGCTAGATCATGTAGAAAAATGTAAGGTGATGCATATGAGTAGGAAAAACAAACCCCATAATGTTTTAGCAATAGTAGTATTCTTCTTCATGCAGTCGTGCCGTTCAAATATCTAGGCATAACATTGCAGAGCAATATGAAATGGAACGAACATGTAAGGACAGTTGTGAGTAAGGCGGACAGCTGACTGATTTATTGGGAGACTTTTGGGAAGATTTACTTCATCTGTAAAGGAGACCACATATAAAATGCTTGTATGATCACATATTGAATATTGCCCAAGTGTTTGGAAGCCGTAGCAGATCAGTTTAAAGGAAGACATGGAAGCAGTTAAGAGTGGGGGGGGGGGGGCAGCTAGATTCGTTACTAGTAGGTTCTACCAATGCACGAGTGGTACAGAAATGCTCCAGGAACTCAAATGGGGATCGCTGGAGATAACGTTCTTTTCGAGAAATGCTGTTGAGGAAATTTAGGAGGCAAGAATGTGAAGCTGAGTGTAGAACGACCTTCCTATGGGAGTGGAATAAGAAACGGAAATGTCTAGCAGTGATACAGTGTACCCTCCGCCACGCACCTTACATTGGATTGCGGAGTATCTAAGTATATATAGATAATTTGAAGTCCAAGAAGAGAGCATTGCTAATGCTTTAGTTCTGAAGTGTGAGTGTTGCCTAGTGGTCTTCAGAGATTCAGCTTGGTGTTTACATTGTCAAATAGAAGCAATATATACACATAACTGCCAACCTTTACAATTGGCTGTCCGTAATGATGCGCAAGACAAAGAGGACGTGGGGCTACGACCGTGTCCCAAGAATATTTTAAAAATTTAAGTTTGACACTGTATTCCTAAATATCTGCCACGAACCGTATAATAACTATTCTGTTTCAAAAGACTGAGGTTAGGTGGAAGAACCTAACACATTTGTGTAAACACCGTGAGTGGCTTAGAAATATTCATCTAAGTTTCAATTAACTGTCTTTACGGAAAGTTAACAGTTGCCAAAGGAACAGAAAAGGGTGAAATTCCTTGAATTTTTTAAATATAAAATCCTTAGCATCTAAGGATACAAAAAATGGTTTTGGATTTTAAACGGCGAATGAAACCTCTGAACAGAGGTGTCACAAATGACTCATCACTCATATTTCATTCTAGCTGCACAAGACTGCTATGAAAACATGTACCCGCGAGAAAAGCCAGTAAAAGCTTTTCTCTTCGGAAACGAACTGGCTAATTTCCGCCACCCGGTAAAAAACGTGGTCTGTTAAGCTTGAACCAAAGACATTATACTCATTATAGACCATAGAATTTACTTAGATCTTGGGTGTCTGAGCGTGCATTTGGTAGGTGTGTAGGTGATTATAGGCGGGATTTGATCCAGATTTGTTCCAACGGAAATGCTATCTTTAACATTTCCTACAGCTTTGCTACGTACTCAGGAATGAAATAAATTATTTATATAAAACTTTTATCGGCTATTACCAAAATGTAGATACTAACTACTCAGATTTTGTTAAAACACATCAGATCGTACAATGTCTAGTTTCCGTAATTTTTCACGAACTTCCCATAACTCCGTAAATATGACGATAAATCCGTAACAATTACGGACAATCCGTAATAGTTGGCAGCTATGTATACAGTATATGTCGAGATTCATTGCTTTTTAACTCACTTTACATTTATTTAGAAAAACATTATTCAAGCACGTAGAAGCAGTTGAGGTGTGTGTGAGGTATAAGTATTCCACATGGGTAAATTTACTAAAACAGGGTGGCCACCAAATCTTCATTTTCAAATTCAAGGTTTTTTTTTCAGGTTTTCCAAGTTAAAAATAATTATTTTCCAGGTTTTCATGAAAATTAATTTTGCTCAAAGGGGTTAGCAAACAACTATACCGTAAAGATACTAGTTACATATTTTTAAAAAACATGTCAACCAAGTTGAACCATGTCACATTGTAATATACACCAACCAGTGGTGAATCCAGAGCTCATAAAAATTGTGGCATTGTACCTCAAACCGATCTAAAAAGAGCCAGTTCAGGTTTTCCTCATGGTTTTGGGGGAACTGCAGCCCCGCAGACCCCCTCCCCAGATTCGATACTGACACAATGCATAGTACAGGGGTGTACATTTTAAGTTGACAAATCAGAGTAACTAGGGAAAAAAAATATCCACCACACCATACATGATGTGGGTTAAAGTGCAGTAATTGCGGCAGCGGCTAGCAGTCACTCTCGCTAGGTTAGGAACAGCAGAGCAGCTAATCAGGAGTTGTGTTATGCCGGCCAATAAGATTGCGTGTTTCATGATGAGTAAATTTGGCATCAATTTCAAAGTTTATTCACGATTTCGGTGTTTGTGTGATTGTAATTAATTTTCCGTTTATAAGGTATTTTTGGATAATTGTGGTATTACCCCATAAGTGACTATTATTAATACACCACAGAAGTCAACCATAGAGCAGGTGTAACATGTTTTATTTATTTTATGATCTGTACAAAACAGTGATCATCTTAAGTGAAAGTTAGGTATAGGTTAAACGAGAAGTTTTTATTTTCAGTGTGTTTTCTGGTTCAGAAACACTCGCTCGATTTACAGTTGTACGCACGATATATACGTATTTCATTTTAGTCCAAGCTACCTCGATTGCAAGCATTCTTGGAAATTACGTCAATTACCTTTACTGACCAGACAAGGGTAAATATAAGAACCAGTCAACCACAGAGCAGGTATAGCATGTTTTATTTATTTTATGATATGTTCGAAACAGTGACCAAGTGGCATCCATACCGATAGCAACTGTAATTTGTTGATCGTCAAAAACTTTTGCATACACCGCTTCGATTTGTTTACATTGGACAACTGTGACACTGTTTCTTATTGGCCCGGCATCGTGACTTCTGACTGGCTGCTCTGCCGTTCTTAACCAAGCGAGCGCAACGACTAGCCCACTTTTACCCATGATGTGGGCCTTAGAATCCAAATCTGCAATAAAAAAATCGGGGTTCCCATTTAAAATTTTACACTTGACAATTTTACACACCCCCCCCCCCCCCAAATGGTTCAGTTTGAGCATTATTTCCTAAGCACATGCTGGTAAAAACCAGTTTTTAATATCTACTGTTTTTCGAGTTATTCCGTTTACACCCTGCACCCTGTATAATGGACCAAGTTGAGTTCAAGTAGTTGGAGAATACTGTACGTTTTAATGTGAATTGCATTCGTTTATGCAACATAGCCCGTTAATTTATACTAGACTTCCTGATACATTAAAATACAGTCACATCTCATGAACTAGTGATCGAGAACTCAATACATATATTATGATTTACTTTACCTTCAGGATATGAAAAACATTTTCACCTCTTTCAAGTTTTCATTTAGATTGTTCCCAATGATGGTTTTCAGTTTCCAGAGCCCATACAGTCAAACAAGTTTTGCCCTGGAAAACTCTACCTAAAAGATCAATGAATGTTAATGACCCAGCATGTGTAATAATGCACAATGTTTTGGACGAGTTCTTGAACTTCGAGGAGATGAAATGGGGAATGCAAAAACACATCTGGTGCAACAGCTGTGTGGTATTCGTATTCAAGTGTCATCTGGTAAAATAACACTCAACAGTAGATTTTAATGAAAACATTATTTTGTTTTAATGAATTTGTTTCATTTTTAAAATTCTTGTAGTACTAAACAGACAGTAAAATATATATTGTGGAAAGCAACAGACTTCCGTTTGTTTACGGGAAGTTTATGTTTCTTGCTTCTTGCGTGGCTGTTCAAAGCACTCTTCACCACTGAAGAAATATTTATCTTTGCGTTGCACCAAGAGCATTATGCATTCATTTGTGATTTGGGATCACATGTCACCCACGGATACACTGCCTCATATGAGCTCCGATATTGAGTTATACTGTTTTGACTTGACGGACGTACACTTCACTCTAAAACACATTGAATTACTTCATCTGTGCGGGCACAGTTAAGGTCGATTCATACTTGGATTCACTCTATTGTTCTCTGCAATGATTGTTTCACTCTGTTCCATCTCAGAAAGATGTAGGTGGCGTTAGTCTCGAAATATTTAACGATATTTTGAATGTATTGTTATAAGACAACTGTTAAAGCAATAAATTACAACTGAAAGAAATTGCCTTTTCGCAAAAGTTGCGTACCATATTACAGAGTTATACTTACATCTTTTTGGAGGACAATTAGCATGTCAAAAAAGTCGCAATCAACAATGTTGGAACTGTAGTTCATACAGGCCCGGCTAGCTCTTACTAGGTGGCATTGCGTGTATGTATGCTTTTTGAAAACCCATTAACATATAATGAGGGGAATAATATTTTGTGTTGACCATAAAATAAATGATTAATGCTGTTCCTGCTCTATGGTTGACAGGTTCTCTATGTACCCTTGTCTGCTAAGTCAATTAATTATTCTCGTAACTGTTACCGTGACTCCTCATTGGCACTAGCTGGGCTGGCATGAAAAACAGTTCAGCCATCAACAATACGTACACGATGACTGTGTTTACTATTTATATATTACCAATGTCACGACAGTCTCAGGAATCGTCTATAATTATTACTAATGAACATAGGCGCTGACTTTTGAAAATCTTGGGGTATGCTCAGTGGCCCAGGTATTTCGAAAGAAAAATAAATAAATAAATAAATACAAAGCAAAGCCAAATACTTATACAAAACATACCCACTATCGATTCCATATCACCGTCACCATCACGATTATAAGTCGAAGACCTTTTGTATTTCACTATATACTTATCCATTTTAATGATTTTCACACGCAATACATTAACCCTTTTAACCCAAAATTTTATTAATTTATGAACAAAAATATTTCTTTGCATATATCTATAAATAATGATTTGATTAATGTATATTGGACATAATTTTTCATAATTTTTAGTTTTTGGAAAGAAATTTGGGATGACTACAGATGGCAGTGAGCAGGATATGTTTCCTTTATCATAACTAATAACATTTTCAAACTGTTGACTACTAATTTATACATTGGACAATTATTTAGTAATAAAGTTTTTAAATTATTTTGTTTCCTTTACCTTGATACACTTTTTGAAAGTATTGTTGCATTTACTCCAACTTAGACATCAAGCAACGATATATATTTTGACAATGCATTGTAGCCAAATGCTTTTGGTTTCCTCAAAGTAACAGTAAAAAATCTAGTCACAATGAATTATTGGAAGCCCTGCAATGTTATTTACAATCTTTGAACAAATGGTTGTGGCTAGATGGACAGATAAAGATGAGGGGAGGGAAAGGGTTAAGACGTAATTCCATGCACGGGTGACGCAGGTCAAAAAGAGCAGAAACTAAGGTCCGACTGCTATGTTCAATTGTTGACAAACTGTTGAAGCCTGAAAAAAAGAAAAAAAGAAAAAAGAAAAGAAAAATCTATCACTAGCTGTCGCATTTCGAGAATTTTGTAGAGCTGCCAATTAAAACACAAAGACCTTCTCAAGTTGTTATGAGTACTGTCTGTTTACAGAATGTTTTAGCTAGAAGGGATAGGGCAGTCTTCGCATCAAGTATGTCTGCTCACTGGTAACGTATGTGGTTGTCAAAAGGTTATCTCAAAAGGTACCAGGAATTAAATTTGTAGTGTAAACATTTTCGATGTATCGTACCAAACGCACTTCATTTCTAGTTATTTAATACAATTAAAGGTTGCCGCCTTCAGTTTACAATATTGACTTAACAAGTGGAATTCCATTAACATTCGGACTATTTAGAAAACTTTCACTTCACTCACATGTGAACTTGGATTTTAATGCCCACGAATTCAATTACCTGTTTAAAAAAGCCAGCCAGCCATCAATGGGATGAGAGAATTGATTTTAATGACAGTCAAGAAATATAATGTAAAGAAAAAATGATACCAACATTTTCAGTGGGTTATGCCTGGCATACCCATTCAAATTTTGGGGTATGCTTGAGCGACCAAGCATACCCGGAGTCAGCGTCTATGCTAACGAAGCATCACAATACCAACTTTTAGGGAGTTTATAGTTAAAGTCAACAAAATGCTTCCGTGAAGAGATTTTTCGACACAGAATCAGACAAACGAGATCTGTATTGATGAGTATCACTGGGGGGCAGGGGTCAATTATGAAAATTCCTAAAATGTAGTACAAATAAATATCACCTTTCATTCTAGCTGTGATTTCGTAGTCGCGCCTTACGATAACATCGCGTCTCTCCGACGTACATTGCAAGGAATTGAGTCGCGTGGTTGAACAACACTTCGAGATAAATGCAGAAATAGATAACGGAATATGTAACCTATAATTATAAAACTTTTTAATGCCCAGAAATAGATTTGAAAATGTTTTTGTACACAAAAAATGAAGCGATGAATATTATTTAACCCGCGGGCACTAGTGAACTGAGCATTTAGGTCACCGTAATTTTAAAACGACTGGCATTTTGTTACTTTTAAATATTAAACTTTGATTTCAAACTGGTTGTATAAGGCCGCGAGATCTCATGGGTTAAAAATCCTGGTTTCTGGCTGAAATTAGAGGTCTTTTTTTTTACGGTTTTCCTTGTTCCAAGGTTTGGTGGCCACCCTGTAAAATGGACCTGTGCAGGTTATATTTTTTTAACATTAACTCGCTACAAACAGTGCAATTATAGGCTTTTCTAGATTCCACACTCTTAAACATATTCCATTTTTTAATAGCCTAATCTTTAAACAACAATACAAATTATAGCCATAGTAAAAATGTTGAAATTGGATGCATGTATTTGTAATTACTTTGACTGCCACTTGGTAAATCTGGTGTTAAGCTAAGATAAATGTATCAACAGATAGGCATAACTTTCTAGGTCCTTACATGGGTTTACACGAGTGAGTGGCTGTGCCTTTCATTATCTGTTGTTTCCAGTTTAATATTCATTCTTCAACTCTGGTAAGACTATTCAACTGTTATGCTAATGAGAAAGGAGAGGTGGCTTATTGATAAACTGTTGGCCTTCCTGGTTAAGTGGTGTGCATCGGATCAGATGCCACCACAGCCTTTTCTTTATCGCGGTGCAAATGTTTCTTGCTGTACTTACTTTTTGTCATTAAATTATATCGGTTTTTACTATTCTCAGTATTCTCTTTAGTAAATAACTAATTGTAGTTCGTCAATTTCTCTCCCATGAAGAATAAATCAAATCCCATGAGGCATTCGCAGTGCTTGGAGGAGGGTCTGGTCGTCTTTAGTTTAGCCCGTACATTCTCTATGGGTTTGAGATCAGGGAACTATGGACGACATGTGCACAGTGAATAATATTCTCTCTCCTTTGGAACCAACTCTGAATCCTAATGCTGGTGTGCGATGGATGATTATCATGTTGGTAAATGAGATGTCCTTCAGGGTACGAAATTCAAGCTCCATGAATAACAACATTTGCAAGGATACGTTGATAGCATGCTGAATTAAAATTGTGTTGGATTCATTCTGAGGTTCCTGCACCCATATAAGACATCCAGCCCCAACATTTCACACTTGTGCACTCGCTTCTAGCGCACATAGCAACAAAGCGCGTATCATATTGTTGCCTACCTGTGCAGCAAACAAGAACAGGACATCTGCTTGTGAACTCAATTGTGCAATTATCAGTGAAAATGACTTTCCTCCAATCGGCATTTTCCCAGGAACTCACAATTTCTGGTCTGTCGACGGCTTTATCATCAAATAATGATTCTTTAATGAGATCACAGCAGGACCTGATTCCATAGTTGTTTAATCGTCTGAGAGCAGTTTTCGACGAGCCCGGGAAATGTGAAGCTCTCCCTAGTTCCCAGATGTAGAAAGGGGCAGCGTGGGCCACTCTAAGCAATTCATCATCATCATCATCATCATCATCATCATCATATCATCATCATCTCTTCGAGTAGAGACTCGTGGTGTTCCAAGTATTGGACGTCTGCTTCCCCTCACCATTATCTCTGAATCGTGATCCATTTCCTTGCTATGGAAGCAACGACACCCAAATGTTGTCCTGCCTCAGATGCACTAACACCGGTTTCAAAGAGAACAATTATGCGCTCGCGAACTTTCAAATCAGCCATTTTGAAGTAGACCTATGACGTATGCTAATCAGCTGATATGTTTTCTTTTTAGCTGAAAACTACAGAGACACCACGTGGCAGTCGAAGTAATTACAAACAAAATACATCAATTTTCAATATTATTGCTAAGAATATGTTTGTCTGGTTAAAGATAAGATTCTTATAAAATAGAATCTTCTAAAAATCTATAAAAGCCTACAACTGCACAATTTTTAGCATATTAATATATTCTACATATTACCTGCAAGATGATTCAAGTGGGTTTTGAATGTGCGCCCATTGCGGTTGATATACCATCACAGCCTATCTACTCACAAAATGAAACATATGTGAGAAGTGGTTTGTTGTAGTAAATGTAATTAATTGGAATTCTTATACCTCTACTGTTTCTACATGCTCAAATAATGTTTTGCAAAATAAATGACATGTGAGTTTAAGTGTAATGAATCTCGACACATACTGTTCTTGGACTTTAAATTATTCGGGCCGGGTAATTCTTTTGTCACCCATTGTACATTCAAAATTTCAAGGCGACTGGTTTAGTCGATAAGGTGCAAAAGCATTTAACAATCTCACATTCACATCTATATTAATTAGTATTGCACCCAATTGAGCTGACGCCAATTTAACAAAAGACAATGACAATAATGATAATTGGTCTATAGTTTATGCTTCCTTCACAGTGGTATCTGATTTCCAAATAATACGAAATATATCCCCGAACATTATATTTCAAGCACTATACAAACACAAAATGCTCCAGCTATACAAGCACAACATAAAATATTTTCAACTTTGATACTCACCTGATGCAGGAGCACTTTCCTCTAAGTCAATTAATTCTGCTCCCAACTTGATGTTGTCTTCTTCTGTGAATAATTTACGGACCTTTCTGGCTGGAGACTTCCTAGTCTCTTCTGGCCTCTTACGATGTTTTGCTGGTGACCCACGAATGATTTGTTTTGTAGGTGACCCACGCATAGCTAACTTGGTAGGAGAGCTACGTGTGACTCTACCAACTATGTTATGCGCGTCTGGTGGTAGTGATTCATGCTGAAACATATGTGCAATACTAATTTACAACCAGAAATTACTACATGTAGAAAATGTTTTACTACAATGTTCAAAATTTAATACTTATTCTATTAATAACAACAGAATACCACATTCAATGTTGTTGTTGGTTTTTAGGAGACTGAACAGCTAGGCCATCAGTCCCCTGTTCCTAGCTAAGTGTCCACTGTCAAGAGCGTAAAAAATAAAACAAAGCACCAAAAATAAAAACTCAGAAAAGGGACAGGCTGACAATGAACAAGTCACTGAGAACACAAAACAAAGACACACAATAAGTAAAACAAAATCAGAAGCTCAACTAAAACTGGGCAACTGAGTACCATGGCTGGCTGATCACAAGGATAGAACAGGATGAGTCAGCCATACTGCACACACTAAAAACCCGTACGCATTTTACATAAGGTTCTTAAAAAGGCTTTAAAAGCATTGGATAGGTGGCGGCCTGAGATATCAGGCTATAGTACCCAGCACTAGATGGAGTTGTAAAAACCAGCTGTGCGAATAAAACTTAAAACCGAGTTAGCCATGGAGGAGGAGTCACCTAAAACTAAGGGTAGCGAGTCTGGTTGATTAAAAGATTGCCCGAAGTTGGCTAAAAGACGACAGTCCATCAGTAGATGGACTTCTGTCAGCGCAGCTCCACACCAACACAGACGCGAGGGGCAAGGGGGGGGGGGGGGGGGGGATAGCCGTGGGTCAGACATGTATGCCCTATATTGTCACGTTGGAATTGGAGCAGGCTTGACTTCGAAGGCAACTGAACACAGCACTTATACTCAAAGCACGTTTATTATGAACTCAACATACATGCAGCACTGACTGCCTCTCGGGCAGAGTGGTCTGCTATTTATACACAGACAGAATGTACCACAAATTATAAGAATATTTAACATAAGGAACAAGTAGAATTTACAAGTGAACATAAGATACAGAACATTCTGGAATTGTTAATTACAAAGAAATAAATTTTTGCCGGTGGTCGGGATTGAACCGACGACCTTCAGCACTGCAGTCTGTGACGTTATCCCCTCCGCCACGCTGGCAGTCGGTTTACATGGTGTCTCGCGGTATTGTTCCCTCTCCTGGAAAAACAGCGACCCGCTTTTATGTTCCCTGTGGAGCCAGCTGCAATGTCCTGGATCTTGACCTTGTCATGGGTCCTCTGTACGGCAGTTCTAGAGAATCCTTCCCTTCTCCACCATTATCGACGACAGACGTTCCTGTCATGACTTCATCAGTAACATTACTGTCCTTAGAATCCTTGAACAAGAAGCCATTGTCGCCTACCTGCTCTTCAGGATCGCACTAGGATGGATGGATGGTTTGATTTTTAAAGGGACTAAACGACTGTGGTTATCAGTCCCTTGGTCCAACCATAGAGATCAGAATAAAAAGCACTATGGTGTAGCATAAAACAATGTGTTAAGACTCACCAAGCAAAGGGGTGTAACAAGTCAAGAATTAAAAGAAGGAAAGTAAAAACGGATAAAAGAAGAGAAAGGTGGAATGACGATAAAAGAGTGTCCTGGCCAGGTGACCACAGACATGGCAGTAGGGTACCTGGCCGCTTTTGCACATTAAAACCACCTGCCTAAAACGGTAGGCGAGTGGAGAACAAATATGTAAAAAACATAGTACTAAAAATCAAATTGATCGGTACAACCCACTCACACGAATAAAATTTAAAACTGCGTCAGCCATAGAGGCATTGTCAGCTAAAACAAGTTTCAAATCGTCAGGGAGATTAAAATTCCTTCTCTGTGCTGCTAAGTCCGGACATTCCAAAACGATGTGGGCGACTGTCAGACGCACACCACATCGACACTCGGGAGGATCTTCGCGACGGAGAAGGTGGCCGTGCGTAAGCCAAGTATGGCCTATACGCAGCCGGCAGAGAACAACAGAGTCTCTGTGAGGAGCCCGCAGAGAGGTCCTCCACATGTTTGTTGTCTCCTTTATACTCCTCAGTTTGTTGGGCACCTGTAGAGAGCGCCATTCACTACTCCACAAACCGAGAACTTTACGGCGTAGTGTACAACGGAGATCAGCACATGGAATGCCTATATTGAGGACAGGCTTGTGGGTGGCCTCTTTGGCCAGCCTGTCAGCCAGCTCGTTGCCATCTATCCCGACGTGGCCCGGAGTCCAAAGGAATGCCACCGACTGCCCATGTTGTCCAATGGTGTACAAGGACTCGTGTATGGCAACAACCAAATGATTGTGCGGAAAACACTGGTCGATGGCCTGTAAACCGCTGAGGGAGTCACTGCAAATGATGAAGGACTCCCCATGGCAGGAACAGATGTGTTGAAGCACGCGGTGGATCGCTACCAGCTCTGCAGTGAAAACACTGCAGCCATCTGGCAGGGACCGCAACTCCTTGTGTCCTGCAAGCGTGTAAGCAAATCCTACAGGACCATCCACCATCGAGCCGTCGGTGTACCGAGCCGTCGATGTACACTACCGTAGAGCCTTGGAAACCGTCAAGAATTGATAGGAAGTGGCGACGAAGGGTCTCAGGGTGGACTGAGTGTTTAGAAAACCGTGACAAGTCCAACCAAAGGTCAGGCCGCCGTATACACCATGGTGGTGTGTGCGACTGGTATCTAAATAAAGACGGAACAGGAACAGACTCCAATTGAGTTAGGAGAGACCTAACATGGACACCAACTGTCAACCCTGATCTCGGCCGTCTCTGCGGAATGTGGAGGCCAGTTAGAGGAAAGAGGAGACGGTGGTTAGATAAACCACGGACGGTAGCAGCATAGTTGGCAAGCAGTTGGTCGCGCCTGATATGCAGAGGCGGCACACCGGCCTCCACAAGGAGACTAGTCACAGGGCTTGTTCGAAAGGCTCCTGTTGCAAGCCTAACTCCACTGTGGTGGATTGGATCCAACGTCTGCAGAACTGAAGGTGATGCCGAGCCATAGGCAATGCTGCCGTAATCCAATCTGGACAGAACAAGCGCCTTATAGCACTGCAGCAGCGTACAGCGGTCTGCTACCCAAGTAGTGTTGCTAAGACAGCGGAGGGCATTAAGGTGCTGCCAGCACTTCTGCTTGAGCTGACGAATATGGGGAACCCACGTCAGCCGGTCGTCGAACACTAACCCCAGGAAACGATGTGTTTCCACTACGTTAAGTAGCTGGTCAGCAATGTAGAGCTCTGGATCTGGGTGAGCAGTTCGACGCCGACAAAAGTGCATAATGCACGTCTTGGCGGCAGAGAACTGGAAACCGTGGGAGAGTGCCCATGCCTGTGCCTTCCGTATGGCTCCCTGCAGCTGGCATTCAGCAACATGCATGCTTGAGGAGCTAAAATAGATGCAGAAATCGTCAGCATATAAGGAGGGAGATACTGACGAACCCACTGCTGCCGCTAGGCCATTAATGGCGACTAAAAACAAGGGAAAAACTCAACACGGAACCCTGTGGAACCCCATTCTCCTGGATGTGCAACGAACTACGAGATGCGCCTATCTGTACACGAAATGTACGCAGTGATAAAAAGTTTTTTATAAAAATGGGGAGCGAGCCCCGAAAGCCCCAACCATGTAACGTTCGAAGAATGTGGTGTCACCAGGTAGTATCATAAGCCTTGGACAAATCAAAAAAGACCGCTATCAAATGCTGACGTCTAGCGAAAGCCGTTCGGACAGCGGACTCAAGGTGTACAAGATTGTCCAATGCTGAGCGTCCTTTGCGGAAACCACCCTGACATGGTGACAGCAGACCGCGAGACTCAAGGAGCCAGCATAGCCGGCGGCTCACCATACGCTCTAGCAATTTGCAAAGAGCATTGGTGAGACTGATGGGTCTGTAGCTGTCGAGTTCGTGCAGGTGTTTGCCAGGTTTGAGCACCGGGACGATGGTGCTCTCTCTCCATTGAGAGGGAAACACACCATTGCTCCAAATGCGGTTAAACAGGGCTAGCAGATGGTGCTTCGACGCTGCGGACAAGTGCTTCAACATCTGGTTGTGTACACGGTCTGGCCCAGGGGCTGTATCAGGGCAGAGTGTAAGGGCACTAAGCAATTCCCAATCACTGAAGAGGGCATTATACAGCTCCTCAGTGCGAGCCAAGAAGGAGAGCCGCTTTCGCTCCTCCGTTTATGGAAATCCCAGGTACACTGAAGGGTCGCTGGTAACCGTAAACACGGCTGATTTTCGTCCACACCTGGGATGGAGAGGTACGAGAGCCGATGGTAGAAACATACCTCTCCCAGCACTCCTGCTTGCGTCTTTTAATCAGGTGGCGGGCTCGGGCACGAAGCCGTTTAAAAACAATTAGATTATCCAGAGATGGATGTCGTTTGTGACGCTGCAGAGCGCGCCTGCGGTCTCTAATGGCATCAGCAATTTCTGGCGACCACCAGGGCACGGTCTTCCACCGTGGTGATCCTGAGGAAATGGGGATATAACACTCGTAACACTGTCAACTACCACATCGATGTTAGGATGCGTTAGAGAACCAACAATGGCAGCAGAATTAAAAATGTCCCAATCAGCCTTATCAAGCGCCCATCGGGGCAACCGTTCGGGAGACTGACGGTGGGGTAGTGACAAGAAGATCGGAAAGTGGTCATTACCACACAAGTCGTCATGTACTCTCCAGTGGACAGATGGAAAGAGGCTAGGGCTGCAAACTGTTATGTCGATGGCCGAATAGGTACCGTGCGCCACACTAAAATGCGTGGGGGTACCATCATTTAAAAGGCAGAGGTTGAGTTGAGATAGTAAGGACTCAACATCTCTACCACGGCCAGTAGTCACGGTACCACCCCACAATGTGTTATGGGCGTTGAAATCGCCCAAGACTGACTAAGGTGGGGGCAGTTGAGCAATCAGAGCTGCCAGCACATGTTGGGTCACGTCTCCATCAGGAGGGAGGTACACGTTGCAGACGGTAATGTCAGTTGCAGCCCTTACCCTGACAGCTATGGCTTCCAGAGGCGTTTGTAGGGGAATGGCTTCACTATAAACAGAAGACAGGACGTAGGTGCAGACTCCACCCGACACCCTATCACACCTGCACAGTTCCTATAATATCCCCTATAGCCACGTAAGGCGGGGATGCGCATCAAGGGAAACCAAGTTTCCTGCAGAGCAATGCAGAACACAGGGGAAGCGCTGAGAAGTTGTCGTAGCTCAGCTAAGCGGGGGGAAAAACCACCGCAATTCCACTGGAGCATACAATCTGATCGATTAAAGGCCATGAAGGGACAGCTAAAACACGTCATTCCATAGGTTCATCTGCTGGCGCTGTCAGTGAACATACAGAATCCAGAAGCATTGCTTCGGAAGAGTTGATGAGAGCGAGATCCTCAGGGGAAGTAAGGAGCTCAATCTCGTCATCAGAAGCAGAAGATGTATGAAGTTGTGGCTTTAATACCACAGGAGAATCCTTTTTCTTCTGTTTCTGCTTCTTGTCCTCTCGCTGCCCTTTTGGTTTTAAGGGCCGGGAGGGCGTCTCAGACACGGTATCAGGGCCCGATGCAGGTTGCGAAGCCCTTTGACTATGAACGGGCGGATCCATCAGCCGTTGGCTGGGATCCTCCACCGCGCCCTGAGAGGCCTCGGAAGGGAGCGCCCCGAGGGACACCTTCCCAGCAAGAGGAGCCAGAGGAAGATGTTGCTTCTCCGGCTGGGTCACGGGGACTATTGTCCCCGACGGTTTGGGGGGATGTGCTCCCACAGAAGGTCATGCGGGAGCAGGAGATGAAGATCCCCCAAGCATTATGGGGGCAGGAGGAGTCGGACGGCCCTGGGGGCCCACAGGAGGTTTCCAAGGTGTTGGGGCCATCGTCCATGAAGACAGTGGAAATGAAGTGACGGTAGCGAACGACGTTTTTAATGCTACAGGGTGAAGGCGCTCAATCTTTTTCTTCGCATCGGTATATGACACTTTGTCCATCGTCTTGTACTCCATTATCTTCCTTTCTTTGTGGAGCACTGTGCAGTCCGGGGAACAGGGCGGGTGGTGTTGCCCACAGTTAACACATACTGGTGGGGGAGTACACGGAGCGTCCGGATGGGATGGACGTCCGCACTCCCTGCATGTGGCACTAAAGGTGCACCGAGACGACATGTGGCCAAACTTCCAACACTTGAAGCACCGAATAGGCGGAGGGATATAAGGCTTTACGTCGCACCGGTATACCATAACCTTGACCTTTTCGGGCAAAGAATCGCCCTCAAAGGCCAGGATGAAAGCACCAGTGGCTACCTTTTTATCCGTTGGCCCCCTGTAAATGCGCCTGACAAAATGAACACCCCGCTGTGCGAGGTTGGCGCGTAGTTCATCATCGGACTGCAGGAGAAGATCACGGTGGAAGATAATCCCCTGGGTCATGTTCAGACTATTATGAGGGGTGATAGAGACATCAACATCTCCCAGCTTATCGCAGGCTGCGTAGTGCCTTCGATTGGGCTGAGGATGCTGTCTCTATGAGAATGGACCCACTCCTCATTTTGGACAGGCCGGCGACTTCACCATACCGATCTTCAAGATGTTCAACAAAGAATAACGGCTTCGTGTCCTTGAACGATTCCCCATCAGAGCGTGTACACACCAGAAATTTTGGTGAGTACGCTTCATTACAGTCTCTGGCCTGTCGTTCTTCCCACGGCGTGGCAAGGGAAGGGAACGATTGGGGATCATACTGTGCAGCATTAAAGTCCCTTTTTCCTCTCTTTGAGACGCCAGGTTTGCGTATGGCGACGCTATTGTTTGCTCGTTTCATTTCTGTCCCACGAGCAGCTAGGGAAAAGAGGTCCACCCAGGCAGAGCCCCGCTTGCCTGGGTAAGCCTGATACAACTGAGGTGCGGCAGGTACCTCAGAGGTTGCTCGCTAGCGACTGTTCAACCTCAACAGCCATGCATCTCCTCGGCACGTAGCACACCTTGAGATTGAGGGTTTTTTTTTTATAGAGATTTGTACCGTCCTCGCGACCCGGGCGATTAAGCCAAGATCCCCGGGCTCTGAAACTTACAACGTTCCACCGTCGTGCCGACCGATGGTCGTTGAGGCACACACAGAGCTTACGGTGTAGCGGACTGTTGGCGTGAGACAGCCCACAGCTCAGGACCCCGGGTTCGCCAAGCCCGTACTCAGCAAATTAATGCTGAGCCCGAGGGGAGGATCGCAGTAGGGCTTCATGCACGGGATGTGAACAATGTCTCTTCGTTTTTGTCGTTTCAACGACGGCTCATAATCCTCAACTTCGTATGTGATCTGACAGGCAGCGTATGACACGATACAGACCAAAGTATTGCTTCAGTAACTTTTCTGACAGCCCAACCTACCATACAGGGGTAAAAATCTGTACCAGATCTCCTGGGCTGTACACAACAGGTCGGTGCTTGTCGTTATACCGCTGACGGTCCTCCTCCTGGGCGTCCAGTGTTCGTATTCGAGCCAGCTGTCTTGCTTCTTCGACCCTGGTGATTAGCTGTTTAACATAATCATCCTGAGTGTCGTCCGGTTGGAACAGGTATTGTCTTGCAGTATTGTAAGCAAATGTCACAACTGGCAGAATTGTATCCCAATCCTTCTACTCAACATCGACGTACATTGACAGCATGTCGGCTAACGTCTTGTTAAAACGTGGATGGTATGCAGTTGTCATTCTGTGGACAATGTCGCACCGTGACATTACCTCTGATACTAGTTCTGACTGGAATACTTTTCCACAATCAGATATCATGACACGTGGTGCTCCATGCGTCTTCTACGAGGAATTTTGCGATCTCTGGAGCTTCTGCAGTAGGCATAGGTTTGGTGACAGCGTAGCGTGTGAGGTAGTCAGAGCAGACTATTATCCAATGGTTACCGGTTGTCGACTTCGGGAACCTCCCTAAAAGATCGATCCCAACTCGGTGGAATGGAGCTGCTGCCGGCTGAATCGATACGAGATGCCCTGGAGGTAATTGCGGCACATGCTTCCATCGCTGGCACTCTTTACAGTGACTCACATAGTGTTTGACAGATCAGTAGAGACCTTTCCAGTAATACCTGAGTCTGTTTCTGTCTAGGGTCTTCACGAATCCCAGATGACCGGATATTGGAGCATCGTGAAAATATTTGAGAATAGATGGCTGGAGATAAGCTGGAACAACCAGTAGCCATTTGGTGCCCAGTGGATCGTAGTTGCTCTTATACAATGTTCCGTTTATAAGTTGGAACTCTCCATTGGTTGGTTCTCCTTTCTCTGAGGCCTCTATGGTTTTTAATAGTGCTGTATCTTCCCTCTGTTCATCTAATTCAGTGAGGGCTGAAATTTCATTAAAGTTGTTGTGTTCCACTAATGGATTCCTCGAAAGGCAGTCGGCATCCTTGTGTTGGAGCCAGTTCTTGAATACCACTGTGACATCGTACTCTTGGAGTCTTAGTGCCCATCTTGCTATTCGACCTGATGGATCCTTCAAGCTAATCAGCCAACACAAAGAATGGTAGTCTGTCACGATGGTGAATGGTTTGCCGAATAAATACGGTCGGAACTTGTTAATAGCCCAGCTAACAGTGAGACATTCTTTCTGAGTTATAGAGTAGTTTATCTTGGACTTTGAGAGTACTCTTGATGCATAGGCTATCACTTTTTCAGCACCTTTCTGAACTTGTACAAGCACTGCACCAATCCCATATCCACTGGTGTCTGTGTGAAGTTCCGTTTCTGCATTCTCGTCGTACAAGGCTAGCACTGGTGCGGAAGTTAGAGCCTCCTTAAGTGCCCGGAAAGCTCTTTCTTTTGTCTCATCCCAGTAAAATTTGGCGTCTCCCTGCAGAAGTTCTTGTAATGGACGTGCCTTGCGAAGAGCTAAATGTCCCTCGACAAATTGGTAAAATTGGTCAAATCCAATACTCGAGCAACAGCCCGCACGTCATCAGCTAAAATGTCTTCCAATGTGTCCGGCAGATGTAGTGCAAGCCGAACAGGAGTAAAATTTGAACACGACAATAATACATGGCGCACCGATAGCGGGTGGCCACAGGAACATAACAGTGCAGGGTCACCAGTGAGCAAGTGGCGGTGGCTGAACCGGCAATGTCCGATCCGCAACCGGGCCAAGATGATCTCTTCTCGTCACAATGTGCTGAGTTAGAAATTCTGTGACTGCCCTTACTTTATCTGGATCAGGTCGGACACCATCTCCGTTGACTAGGTGCCCCAGGATTTTTATCTCTCTGGCGACAAAGAGGCACTTCTTTGGATTGAGGCGGAGTCCTGCAGCTTGAACACACTTCAACACAGTTGATAGGCGACTCGGGTGTTCTTCAAATGGTTTCGAGAAAACGACAATGTCATCTAAATAGTAAAGACACGTTGTCCACTTAATGTATCGAAACAAGTTGTCCATCATGCGTTAGAATGTGGCTGGCGCATTGCATAATCAAAATGGCATTACTTTAAATTCATAGAAGCCGTCAGGTGTAATAAAGCCATCTTCTCCCTGTCAGCTTCGTCAACCTTGATTTGCCAGTAACCTGTCTGCATGTCCATGGTTGAGAAGTATGTAGCTCCTTTCAAGCAGTCTAAGGTGTTGTCGATACGCGGCAATGGGTAGACATCTTTCTTTGTGATTCTGTTCAGCTGCCGATAGTCGACACAGAATCGCCACGTGCCATCCTTCTTCTTTACGAGGACCACCGGAGACGACCAAGGACTCTCCGAAGGTTGAATAATGTCATCTCGCAACATCTTCTCCACTTCCTCCCGAATTATCCGTCTTTCAGCTGGCGACACTCTATACGAACGCTGGCTAATTGGTGGATGATCCCCAGTACTGATACGGTGCTTTATCGTGGGCTGTTTCGTCTGACTTTTCCCCTGCTGAGGTGTGAATGCACCCGAAAATTGGTGTAGTATACCTAACACCCGCTGGCGTTGTTCCTTGGTCAGTCCAGGCCCTATTGGCAGTTCCACGTTTGTTTCCTCCAGCGTGTTGTCTGTACTAACAGCAGGAATGGGTCTTCACTGATGACGTTGAGCTCACCGTCCTGGATTGGTTCAGCTGTCCCGACACACATTCCCTTTGGGATAAGTTGTGACTGCTCGTGACAATTTGTGATCCAAATCTCTCCTTGACCACCGGTAATGCTTATGATAGCCGATGGTATGTAAATTTTTTTTGTGAGCCTGATAAACTTTTTACTATAAACAAGAACTTCACATTTTAACCAGTCATCTGTGTTTGTGACTGCAACTCTTCTCATTGTCAACGGCGGTATCCTCACATTGTCAACGACGAATAACTTCCCAGAAAATTCTGTATTACGTGTATCTGGCGGAACAACTTCTTCAATTTGCAGCTCAGATCTTCCACAGCCAATGATAGCTTGGGATGCCTGAAGGAAGTCCCATCCAAGGATGACATTGTGACTACATTCTGTTAACACGACAAATTCAAACGGCTGCGTCTTGTTGTTGATGGTTATTCTTGCGACATAAGTTCCTGCTGGCTGGACGTACTTTCCATTCGCGACCAACAGCACAGTTGCCCCCGTATCACAGAACATTGTTTTCTTTAGTGTGCTGCGGTAATTATCCGACAGTACAGAAAAAGACGCTCCTGAATGAACAAGTGCCCAGACAGGTTGGCCGTCGATTATGACGTCGAAGAGATTTCCCGACATCTTAGCGACTGTCGTCCATGGAGGATTTTCATCTGCGGCTGCATCACCTCCGTAGATGGTCGCCTCGCTTAGTTTTCCTGGGTGCGGTGGTTAGGGAGCGGCTGGTACCTCTGTACGGCGACGGTGAACCGCTGCGGCGCCTCGAGGAGTGACCTCGTCTAGGGTACAGCGATGAGCTTCTTCCCATAGGTCGACTGAACTCATCAGCAGGTGATTGCCTGGGATAGAACTGCTCTGATGGCTGACGTCTTGCGGCAAAATAATCGTCAAATACTCGCCTTCTCTCTCTGCAGTAGCGTATGACATGTCCAGGGCGCCCACAGTGGAAACACAGTGGTGTGTTGTCTTCTATCCTCCAGACGTCTGTTCTTCTGCGGGGCGTGATTGTTGCTGGGGGAGTTGGTTGTGGCCGCGTCAGCTGGTTCATACGCTGCCGTTTGGCGGCTGCAGCGTATGTCATAGCAGGGCGACGCCATTCTTCACGTCAGGTGCAATTGACGGGGCAGACAGGAGCTAATGTCTGAAATACCTCTTCCTCAGCGGCGTCGGCTCCCTTGTGACTCACATGGCTTACATCCATGGCCATAATCTGATGCTCACTCGGTCTAATAGTTCCAGCAGCCATACACTGTTGTAATTCTCTCTCAATTTCTTGTATGAGAGAAGCGAAGTCATGTTGGTCTTCCACAACGGCCATAGGGAGTACATTGGGGAGTCGGCCATACTTCTTGCATCCAACTATCCTTTGTTGCATCTCTTCAATACGTTGGCACCACTTGATGAAGTCTTCTTTCGTAGCGATGTCTTTTATATGAAGGACTTGGTACATGTCTTCTGCTATACCCTTCATCAGGTGCGTGATTTTGTCGGCCTCAGTCATGTTCGGATTGACAGTGTTACACAGGGCTATAACATTCTGTATCCAAGACTGTGTCGGCTCACCATGTCGTTGGGCCCGGTTCTTCAGTTGTTCTTCCACCGAGCGGATTTGTCGCTGTCAGTCTCCAAACGTCTTCTGAAGTTCCGCCTGGAACGTTTCCCAGTCATTCAGTTTGTCTTTGTTGTTCTCTAACCATTGCTGGGCTGTTCCGTCGAGGTAGAAATAAACATTGGCCAAGCACATTGTATGATCCCACCTGTTGTACTTGGCGACTCGATCGAATCCTTTTAGCCATTTATTGGGATCTTGTCCAGCTTCTCCAGAGAATTCTGACGGATGTCCGATGTCCCGCTGGCTTGCCACTGTTTTGGTATCCATGGGTCTTATGATGACATGGACCTTTGGATGGAGGTAGTCAGTATACCCTTTGTATTCCTGTTCTTGTCCATGTAGGCAACGGCTCTTGCACTGCCTAATGGGAGCCACAATGATGCAGATGTATCACAGGAAACGCGGCACCTCCACCAAAAAGTGTTACGTTGAAAACTGCCAGTGGCCTACTGTTGATTTCGTGTACATGGTTCTTCTGATGACATGGACTTTCAGAAGGATGTACTCAGTATATCCCTTGTATTCCGGTTCCAGTCCGTTTAAGTGATGGCTTTTACGTTGCCTAATTGGAGCCATGGTGATGCAGCTTTTGGCACAGGATACCCGGCGCCTCCACCAAACAATGTCGCATAGCAGGCTTGACTTCGGAGGCAACTGAACATAGCACTTATACTCAAAGCATGTTTATTACGAACTCAACATACACGCAGTACTGACTGCCTCTCGGGCAGAGTGCTCTGCTATTTTTACACAGACAGAATGTACAAGAAGTTAGAAGAATATTTAACATAAGAAACAAGTAGAATTTACAAGTGAACATAAGATATAGAACATTCTGGAATTGTTAATTAGAAAGAAATAAATTTTTGCCGGTGGTCGGGATTGAACCGGCGACCTTCAGCACTGCAGTCTGTGACGCTATCCCCTGCGCCACGCCGGCAGTCGGTTTACACGGTGTCTCGCGGCAATATGGATATGACAGAGGACAACTGCGTCACGACGCCTGGGCTATGAAGGCTCGTGCGAAAAGTGCCTGTCGCCAAACGAGCACCAGAATGTAAAATTGGGTCCAATGCCTGCAGTGCTGAAGGTGCGGCCGAATCATAAACTATGCAGCCATAGTCTAGGCATGACTGAATGAGTGTCTTATAAAGTTACAGGAGCATTGGGCGTGAGGCCCCCCAAACAGTGCGGCTGAGACAGCGCAGTTGAGGTGTCGCCAGCACTTTTGTTTGAGCTGGCAAAGGTGTGGCACCCAGGTGATATGGTCATCGAACAAGATGTCTGGTGCTTCTCTTCCACACACAGCAGGTCATTAGCCAAATATAGTTCGGGTTCCGGGTGTACCGCGTGACGCCGACAGAACTGCATCACTTGGGTTTTCAATGCACAAAACTGGAAACAGTGGGCAAACACCCATAACTGCGACTTTCCAATAGCTATCTGCAACCGCCATTCAGCAACACCAATGCTTGTGGAACTAAAATAATGTACAGAAGTCATTGGCAGACAAGGATACCGATGACCCCCACAGCCACTGCAAGACCATTAATGGCGACGAAAAAGAGAGGGACGCTAAGAAAGCAGCCCTTTGGGACACCTTTCTCTTGACAATGAGATGAGCTGAGACAAGTGCCAACACGAACAGGAAAAGAACGTAGTGCAAGAAAGTTCTGTATGAATACAGGAAGTGGACCCCGTAAGCCACAATCATACAGTGTAGACAGTATATGGTGGTGCCAGGTGGTGTCTTACGCTTCCTGCAGGCAGGGGGGCCACCAAATCATCATTTTTAAACTCAAGGTGTTTCCAGGTTAAAAATAATTATTTTCCAGGTTTTCACGAAACTTAATTTTGCTCAAAGGGATTAGCAAACAACTATACCGTAAAGAAACTAGTTACATATTTTTAAAAAACATGTCATCCAAGTTGAACCATGTCACACTGTAATATACACCAAGCAGTGGCGAATCCAGCAGAGCTCATAAAAATTGTGTCAGTGTACCTCAAACTGATCTACAAAGAACCAGCTCATATTGTGGGGTTTTCCTCACGGTTTTGGGGGAACTGCAGCCCCATAGACCCCCCTCCCCAGATTCGACACTGACACAATGTATACTACAGGGTGTACATTTTAAGTTGACAAATCGGAGTAACTAGAAAAAAAAAAAAAAATATCCACCACACCATACATGATGTGGGTTAAAGTGCAGTTTATGCGGCAGCGGCTAGCCGTCACTCTCGCTAGTTTAGAAACGGCAGAGCAGCTAATCAGGAGTAGAATTATGCCGGCCAATAAGATTGTGTGTTTCATGACGAGTAAATTTGGCGTCAATTTCAAAGTTCATTCGACAATATCGGTGCAGCGTTTGTGTGATTGTAATTGATTTTCTGTTTATAAGGTACTTTTAGATAATTGTGGTATTACCCCATACGTGACTATTATTAATACACCACAGCAGTCAACCATAGAACAAGTATAGCATGCTTTATTTGTTTTATGATCTGTACGAAACAGTGATCATCTTAAGTGAAAGTTAGGTATAGGTTAAACGAGAAGTTTTTATTTTCAGTGTGTTTTCTGGTTCAGAAACACTCGCTCGATTTACAGTTGTACGCACGATATATACGTATTTCATTTTAGTCCAAGCTACCTCGATTGCAAGCATTCTTGGAAATTACGTCAATTACTTTTACTGACCAGACAAGAGTAAATATAAGAACCAGTCAACCACAGAGCAGGTATAGCATGTTTTATTTATTTTATGATATGTTCGAAACAGTGACCAAGTGGCATCCATACCGATAGCAACTGTAATTTGTTGATCGTCAAAAACTTTTGCATACACCGCTTCGATTTGTTTACATTGGACAACTGTGACACTGTTTCTTATTGGCCCGGCATCGTGACTTCTGACTGGCTGCTCTGCCGTTCTTAACCAAGCGAGCGCAACGACTAGCCCACTTTTACCCATGACGTGGGCCTTAGAATCCAAATCTGCAATAAAAAAATCGGGGTTCCCATTTAAAATTTTACACTTGACAATTTTACACCCCCCCCCCCCCCAAATGGTTCAGTTTGAGCATTATTTCCTAAGCACATGCTGGTAAAAACCAGTTTTTAATATCTACTGTTTTTCGAGTTATTCCGGTTTGTCAACTTAAAATTTACACCCTGCACCCTGTATAATGGACCAAGTTGAGTTCAAGTAGTTGGAGAATACTGTACGTTTTAATGTGAATTGCATTCGTTTATGCAACATAGCCCGTTAATTTATACTAGACTTCCTGATACATTAAAATACAGTCACATCTCATGAACTAGTGATCGAGAACTCAATACATATATTATGATTTACTTTACCTTCAGGATATGAAAAACATTTTCACCTCTTTCAAGTTTTCATTTAGATTGTTCCCAATGATGGTTTTCAGTTTCCAGAGCCCATACAGTCAAACAAGTTTTGCCCTGGAAAACTCTACCTAAAAGATCAATGAATGTTAATGACCCAGCATGCGTAATAATGTACAATGTTGTGGACGAGTTCTTGAACTTCGAGGAGATGAAATGGGGAATGCAAAAACACATCTGATGCAACAGCTGTGTGGTATTTGCATTCAAGTGTCATCTGGTAAAATAACACTCAACAGTAGATTTTAATGAAAACATTATTTTGTTTTAATGAATTTGTTTCATTTTTAAAATTCTTGTAGTACTAAACAGACAGTAAAATATATATTGTGGAAAGCAACAGACTTCCGTTTGTTTACGGAAAGTTTATGTTTCTTGCTTCTGGCATGCTTCCCAATTGAAGAAATATTTATCTTTGCGTTGCACCAAGAGCATAATCCCGGTTTCTGGCTGAAATTCAAGGTTTTTTTTCCGGTTTTCCCCAGTTTTTTCAAATTCAAGGCTTTTTTTCAGTGTTCCCTGTTTCAAGGTTCGGTGGCCACCCTGGCTGGTCAAAGGAGACAGTAACCAGATGTTTGCGGCATGTAAAGGCTGTACGGGTGGCCGACTTCAGTGACACAAGATTGTCGATAATGGAGCGGGCACGATGGAACCCACCTTGTTGTGGGGCCAGGAATCCCCAGTACTCAAGGATCCACATAAGCCTCCAACTAACCATCCGTTCAAGGAGCTTGCAGGGAACATTGGTGAGGCTGATCGGTCGGTAACTATCAGTCACCTGTGGATCCACCCCAGGCTTATCACTGGGATAACGACACTATCCCGCCATTGAGATGGGAAAACAACCTCAACCCCAAGAAGACTGAGCAGGGCGAGAAGCTGGTGGGTAGAGTCCGCTGATAGGCATCGGAGAAACTGTCTGTGAATTCGATCAGGTTCAGGGGCAGTATCTGGGCAAGCAGCAAGGGCACTGTCAAACTCCCACTCAGTAAAAATGACATTGTATGCTTCCCAGCGTCGCCTTCGAAAAGATATCGGATTTCCCTCTTTAAGGGTGCGGAAGTCCACACCATATGCGGCGGTCGCTGAGGTGTGAGCATAGTGGTGTGCGAAGTACTCAGCTATGGTGAGAGGGTCAGAACAGATTGTATCCTGAACGCTGAGACACGGGATTCCCACTGATGGGCGGTGCCCGAAGAGGTGTCGAACTTGCAACCGTACCCATGAATCAGATGTACGGATCCAATGGAGGCGACATACCGCTCCCAGGAGGCCCTCTTGCTTTGCTGGATCAATCGCCATGCCCGTGCCCAGAGACGCTTGAAGGCGATAAGATTATCGATGGAAGGTTGGCATCAGTGGGCTGTAGTGCTCGCCGACGTTTCCCGACGGCCTCAGCGATCTCTTGTGTCCACAAGACATCGACTTATAGTGGAGTGATCTGAGTGGGGTGGGAATGGTTTTTTCAGCAGCAGAAATGATGTTATCTGTGACCTGCTCAACAGCGGCATCAATAGCAGCCAGAAGAGTAGAGCTAATCGTAGCGGCTATGCTGACCAGTCAGCCCTAAGGAGGGACCAGCAAGGCAAACGATCAGCAGGCAGACACAGTGGGAGCGACAGGAAGATAGGAAAGTGGTTGCTGCCACACAGGTCATCGTGGACCCTCCAAGTGAGTTGTGGAAGCAGGCTTGGGCTGCAGATAGACAAATTTATGGCGGAGTATGTTCCGTGTGCTACGCTAAAGTGTGTAGCAGCACTGGTGTTGAGGAGGCAGCTGTTCAGTTGTGCCGAGGTCTGTGTGCCACACCAAAAAGTGTGGTAGACATTGAAATCCCCCAAAAGAAGGAAGGGTGGGGGAAGTTGGGCGACAAAGTCAGCGAGGTCTACAGGAGAGACATCCTCATCTGGTGGGAGGTAGACAGAACATATTTTAACATCTTGCACTGCCTCTAGAGGTGTTTGAAGAGGCACGGCAGTGCTTGGGGCAGAGACGAGGATGTAGACACAGACTCCACCTGAAACTCTGTCATAGGGGGACTGCATTGCTGGAAACCAGGTTTCCTGGAGAGCGATACAGAAAGCAGGTGTTAGGCTTAGAAGTTATCGTAGCTCAGCCAGGTGGGGGAAAAGCTGCCACAACTCCACTGGAGGATGATGTTTTCTCCAGGCTGTACCGCTATGATGAATAAAAGAAGCAGATCATTCCATTGGATCGGCTGCTACCATCTGCTCTGAATCCACAGAACCAGAGATCTTATGGTCTGGTGAATTAGTAAGTGCTAGATTCTCAGGAGATGCGGGGATCTCGACTTCATCCTCTGATGCTGAGGATATGGTCGATTGTGGTATTGAAGCCACCAAACATTCATTTTTCTTATTTCTCTTCTTTCCCTCTTCCTGGCCCTTTGGTTTGCCGGGCCAAGAGAGCTTCTCAGAAGTGGCATCAGGGAGGGAGGAAGAGCGGGAGGCTTGTCGAACGACAGATTGTGGATCCTTAAGCCTGCGGCCAGGATCCTTGGATCACTCCAAGTAGCAGCAGAAGGGGGGGGGGGGGGTGTCTCGAGGGACCCCTTCCAAGCCAGAGGGGCCAGAGAAATATTCTCCTTCCCCAGCTTAGCGGTGGGGACTGGTGTCCCCGATGTTTTAGGGGTTGTTGCTCCCACAGTGAAAAGAGTGGGAGCCACCGAAGAGGAAGTGCCGCCAGCTGTCAAGGGGGAAGGGTCAGTTGATTGGGCCTGGGGGCCCACTGGCATTAACTGCACATAGTATATAGCAGGCACAGTTGATGACGACAGTGAGGCTGCCGTGGCATAGGTGTTAACCAGGCGCACAGGGTGGAGCTTCTGATACTTCCTAGGTCAGCTGGTTCCGGGTCTTGTACTCCATGATTTTTCTTTCTTGCTGCAGAACCGGGCATGTAGGGGAGCGATTCTGGCCATGCTGACACATACTGGAGGGGGCGTGCGAGGGACGTTCGAATGAAGTGCACTCCTGACATGTAGGGTTGGCATCACATTGGGAGCTCATATGCCCAAACTTCCAGCACTTAAAACAGCGCATAGGGGGAGGAACGTAGGGCTTTATGTAGTACCGGTAAATCATCACCTTGACTTTCTCAGGCAACAAATCACCCTCAAAAGCCAAGATAAAGGTACCGGTGGCAACCCTGTTGTCCTTCGGACCCATATGGGCTCACCGAATGAAATGTACTCCCCCGCCATTCTAGATTGGCACGCAATTCGTCATCTAACTACAGCAACAAGTCTTTATGAAAGATTACACCCTGTACTATATTTAAGATCTCATGCGGCGTGATGGTAACGGAAACATTACCCAGCTTGTCACAGGCAAACAATGCCCGTTACTGGGCTGGGGATGACGTCGTAATTAACACTGACCCAGAGCGCATCTTAAGACATTCCTTCCACCTCACCAAACTTGTCCTCCAAGTTGTCAACAAAAAATAATGGCTTCGTTGACTTAAAAGACTCCCCATCAGTGTGGCAACATACCAGATATTTAGGGGCATAAGCCTCACTAGTGACTGTTCAACCTCAACAGCCATGGCATCTCCTCGGCACGTAGCACACCTTCAGATTGAGGTTTTTTTTTAATAGAGATTTGTACCGTCCACGCGAGCCGGGCGATTAAGTCAATATCCCCGGGCTCTGAAACATACAATGTTCCACCGTCGCACCTAACGATGGTCGTTGAAGCACGCACAGAGCTTACGGTGTAGCCGACTGTTGGCGCAACACAGCCCACAGCTCAGAACCCCGGGTTCGCAAAACCTGTACTCAGCTGAGCCCCTGAGAGGCCACATTCAATGTTAATAAACCTGGAATCTATAGGTGGAGTGCAGGATACCCATTTATGCATTTTAAGTGAGAGTGCATGCACAGTATTTCAGTTACACTGCTGAAATAGTTCTGCTGTTCTCAATGTGTGCAGACAGTTTTTTCTCTACCTGTGTTCAGTCATGCAATAGGTTCATTCCATGGAAAATAACAGATATTTTGGTGAATGATAAGGTGACCACTTCAGAATTTGCTCATATTTGGCACATGGATACCTACATGTCTTAATAGAAAAAATATCCAATATCACTGTCCTATCTCTAACCACTTTTGAGAAAACGTTTGAAGGCTGAAAGACGTGCCTGCGATCAACAGTCAGGCACCAATATCCCCATCTTCAGAGGGCTACTGTTTAGTGATGAGTTGACCTATAGACCTCAAATTTTTTATGCATTACACATGTAGAACACTAAGTTGATATATAAAAAGTAAGAATCATCATTTAGATTATTTATAAAAATGTAGAAAAATACACTTTTCTCATGCTGCAGTTTAAATTTACGATTAAAAAAAATTATAACTCTGCTTATGAAAACAGTACAGCCCTCGATTTTAGTATTGTAGCTCTTCAGTCCTAGTAATAATTATAATAAATAATGGAAATCATATTGCATTGCATTTAATAGTTCTTACTTTCAGTTAAAGTTCACTGCATCAGGAAAAATGGTTGAAATCCTGGGTGAGTACGTAGACAGTTTAATCTTAACTTGAATTTTTCCTGAAATGTTTACATATTTCGTAACAATCTTACATGCAAAAATGAATATCTTAATTCAATTACTTCATAGATAACAATAATATGAAAATGCTACATACGCATATCGTTAATTTTCAGCACTAGTGGGTATTAAAAAATTAAAACCACGGGTATTCCTTGAAATAGTGTTCTCATACTGTATATGGTTGACCTGTAGGACAGAACTGTACACAAGTGATAGTTGAAAACAGTTATCAAGCATTTACTTAATAAATGTTATATTTAATTTTTATCAGCTTGGGGGTACAAATTTAACAATAATAGGGTATCCTTACTCTATGACAAGACCATGAAATAAAATGGAGAATTAAAGCAATATTGAAATTCATAAAGAAATATACATATATGTAAACTATACCAACATATAATATGCAAATACTTTGCAAAGAACACTCACATTTTTATATAACCTTGTATTTTCTGATATACTGGTCTCAAAACACAAAAAGGTTACCTCAGGATGAGAGACAAGATATTTTCATAACACTTATAATCTAGCTTATATAACCGTGCACTGTGGACTTGTAATGATGGGACAATGACCTTGCACATAACATTGGAGAAAATACTTCAGTGATGGTGCTGCTTCGCAGGATAAAAATTACAAGAACGTCAGAAACCCAACTTACTGTGGTGTCGCACAAGTACAAAGTGCGCGCCACCTACTTTCGCCGCGCGCCGTCATGCACGCACGGCGCGGCGTTCTCACGTCGACAGCCACGAGCGCCCTCTGCGACAACGCCGCTCGTGGCCACCACTGAAGGACACCGGTCACTTCGGACTGAGATAGCAACGAGTTAGGACCTTCGTAATCCGATAGGCACGAGTGAAGACTTTGCTATTGTAAAGGCACTAGGCAGGCCTCTAACAACTATGTATCAACATTCTGCAGTACTATGTAAAAGTTAAGTATTGTTACATTCTGTGCAATATATCTGTTTCTAATTTACTCGAGTGTTTATAGTTTCTGGCTGCTCTCCTCCGTACCTGCACCAGCGTGTCGGTCTCATTCCACTCGGCCACCGACACCTACGACGAGGCTGGGACACCAAAAGCGGCGACGAAGTCGGGACACAAAACTTACCATCAAAAAGATTTTGGTATTGAAGCAGAATTGCGCATTTTTGCTATGTGCCATGGGAAGAGCTTCTGTAATGGTATTGGAGGGACTGTAAATCACCTAGCTAGAAGAGCCAGCTTGCAGGCTACATCTCCATCCAATTACATCTTGACACCATAAAACTCAACAAAATCCAAGGCATTAATATTTTCTTTGTGTCTTCACAGGAGATCAAGTCATATGAAGGTTTTTTGTAAGGCAGATGCAGTGCAGTGAAGACTGTTCTAGGAACACGGACACACTGTGCATCTATAATCACTGGGCTTTCAACAAATGCAAATGGGACCACTGTTGCTATGCGAACTCCTGAAAATTCTTCATTTGAACAGTTGCAAATGGGGCAGTGTGTGGCTTCCAAATATAATGACAAGTGGTACATAGGTCACATTTCCAAGGTATCCCATGAATTTGGACATGTTGAAATTATCAGTGTGTCTCCTGCTGAGTTGCAATTACAGTAAAACCTCATTTTTAAATTCTCGGTTTTTACGTTTTCCCACCATTTACACCATTTTTTGTCGGTCCCATCAAATTTCCTATGTTTACAATGTTAATTCACCCTCGTTTTTGCATTAACATATTTACGCTTTTCCCGCGTTTTACACTTTTTGGAAGCATGTTCGCGAAGAAAAATGACGTAATGTACATACATTGACACTAGCATGGCTTTCCCCTTAAAGTATAGCGCTTGAAAATTATTCGCATTCGAGTTTCTTGACATTTTGCGTTTATTCAAATGTATATTTTGCGTTTCGTTGTTGACTTAAAGACGCGCCGATTTGTGGCAATGTAGTTCTTCTTTTCCCAAGCTTCTTTGGCAGAGCGCCTGGCATGTACTCAGACAAACAGAACGGTTTGTTAAAGAGAGAATAACGCTGATTTTTGGCGGTGTAGTTCGTCTCTCCACTAGCTTCTTTGCCAGAGCGGCTGGCGAGTACTCAAACAATCAGAACTAGTTGCTTTGTTGAAGTGAGAATAAATAGTTGCGTTGGTTTTGTGATACATATTTCTGGTTAATAAAGAACTTTATCTGTCACAGTTGGATATCATAATACCCACAACCTCAAAAAAGCGATAATAGTGAGAGATGCCGATCCCATGCAAACGTCACAAAAATACTTATGCATATGTTTGTACTCGAGAACGCGAATAAATTCTCGAATATTGTCACGTGAAACATCGAAAAATACAAAACTAACGGAACTGTAGGAGTTTTACTATGTAAATAATTAATTCCGATAAAAGGCAGTAATTTTGAAGATGTGTTACATAGCCTGGCAGCGGCGTCAAAACAATATCTATCGAAGCGGTTCAGACAATTTTGAAGATGTGTTATAGCCCAGCAGTGGCATCCTCGATTATAATGAATGAAATTACGTAAAAAATTTCTGCTTCCCATAAAATTACCAGTTTGCCTGGCGCTTAAAATAGCGGCGTCCTCTATTATAATGAATGAAATTAGGCCTATGTCAAAAATTTCTACTTCCCATAAAATTACCAGTTTGCCTGGCGCTCAAAATAGCGGCATCCTTGATTATAATGACTGAAATTACGTCAAAAATTTCCACTTCCCATAAAATTACCAGTTCTGCCTGGCGCTTAAAATAGCGGCATCCTCAATTATAATGAATAGAAATTTTTGACGTAAATTCATTTCCCATAAAATTACCAGTTTTTCCTGGCGCTTAAAATAGTAAAAATTTGGATAACCTTTATTGTATAATCAACTCCCTGGAGAGTATTTAGATGTCTATTATGTACATATATCACACATAAACTACGAAAATGCAAGGCTGATCCAGTAAGCATATTTTACTATTTAAAACATTATTTCCTGCATTTTATACCATTTCACTGAAGTCCCCTGAAAAGCGTAAAAACGAGGTTCTACTGTATTAAAATGGCCCAGTAGGAAACATAGTTTTGGTCCCATTCACCAGTGTTATATGCAAGGTCATTATCCCATAATTAAAAAGCCACAGTGCCTGGTTACATAAGCTAGCTGATAAGTGTTATGAAAACATCTTGTCTCTCACCTTCAGCAAACCTTTTTATGTTTTGAGACCAGTATATTAGAAAATACAAGGTTATATCAATAAATGTATGTGTTTCTTTTTGTATCTTCAAATTTGCTTTTGTGATATGCAAAGTATTTGCATATTATATGTTGGCACAGGTTACACATATGTATATTTCTTTACGAATTTCATTATTGCTTTAATTCTAAATTTTATTTCATGATCTTGTCATTTAATATAGTTATCTTGTCATTTAATATAGTTATTGTGTAAGGATACCCTATATATTGTTGAATAGGATAGGATGTTTTGGGCACACAACAGCAAGGTTTTTAGCGCCCTGACAAAAGAATTAGACAACAGTAACTAAAGTAGGTCTTGGCAACAACACGAACACATATTGCCAATCAGCGATGGAAGTTGGCAGACTGAAGTACCCAACCTTACAAGTCCTTAAACAAAAATGGAGTATGGAGGGACACTGATCGCCGATGTTAGTGGCATCAGCGAGCCTTCCTGTAACACTAAAACCTCTGGCCTAAGAGCTTAGGCCAGAGTCGGGAACGTTCACAAAATTGTAAAACGTTTGTCACACACGCCTCATCGTCAGCTAAAACAATGGGCATGGCACGACCAAGATTAGCCGCTGCCATCTCAGCACGATATAAAATACATTCAAAATGTGGCGTACAGCGATTTGCACGCCACAAGCATCACAAATCGGTGGGTCCTCCCGACGGAATAAAAAGTTGTGGGTCGAAGGGCTACATCCAATGCGACGGCGCGTCAGTGTCACTTCGAAACGTCTGACTGGCTGGCAGGAGGTTCGCCACAGTCGGACAGTTGGTTTAACCAACCACAGTTTATTACCAGTCACTGCCAGCCATGTGTCCTCCCACAACTGAAGGGACCTCTGGCACAGCACAGAGTAGACGTCCCTACGGGAAAGCACATTCTGTGGCATTTGGGTCACCGCAGGCCACCTTGGCAGCCACATCAGCCGCTTCATTTCCGCATATCCCAACATGCCCAGGTACCCAAACAAACGACACCTCTTTACCCCGCCGTTGGAAGAGGTACAGTTGGTCATGGATCAGTTGTAGTATAGGTTCAGCCGGGTACATGACCTACAGTGATTGTAAGGCACTAAGGGAATCTGAGCAGAGGAGAAATTTTGTACCTCGAGCACGCCGGATGTGTTCCAGTGCCTTTTCTCTCTCTTTTTTTTTAGTGGTTTTAGGGCGCACAACTGCTAAGGTCATTAGCGCTCAGACAGGAACAGAGATTCGCTAGATCTAAAAAAATTGGTAACTGCCAGTTAGAATATCAAGAGAAGGCTAAAAACAAAAGATAAAAAACAATTAAAAGGGTTAAAAAGCCTTTGATAAATTGGCAAAGTTGATAAAACACAAAACTCTAGCAGCTGCCCGTGTGTCATCAGCTAAAATTTCCTCCATAGTAGACAGAAAGTGAAGAGCTACACGGAGATGATTAAAATTAACACAAGACAGTAAAACATGTCGCACTGTCAGCAGTTCACCGCAGGAGCACAGCGGTGCAGGATCGGCGGATAGCAAATGACGGTGGCTGAAACGGCAGTAACCGATCCACAACTGGGCCAGGCTGACCTCCTCCTGCCGAGAGGGACGTGAGGAGGTCCTCCAAGCGGTCGGGATCGGTTTTACAGTTCTCAATTTATTGTCGTACAGTGAGAACCACGCACTGTGCCAGGACGACACAATACTCCGGCGAAGAGCCCGTTGAACATCGTCCGATGGGACGCAAAAGGTAGCCATGCGAGGCAAAAGAGATGCTGCCTTGGCTGCTATGTCGGCGGTATCATTCCCGGGCACACCCACGTGGCCACGTACCCACAAGAAAGAAACGTGACAGCTGTCATCTGCTAGCAACTGGAGGGAGCATTGGATCCGATACACGAGAGGGTGGGTCGAGAAAGGGTCCTTAAGACTCCGCAGGGCACTAAGGGAGTCCGAACATTTGGCACAGAAAGGTTGGCGGTGGCGGCAGGTATAAAAAACGGCCTGGTGGAGGGCAAAAATGATCAGCCGTGAAATTCGAGCACCGGTCAGGGAGCTTGTGTTGGAAACGGTTGTCCCCGACGACGAAGGCAGATCCGACACCGTCAGTGTTCATGGCACCATCAGTGTAAATAAACATGGCATTATCGAACCGCGAACGGAGTTCGACAAGCCTCGAGCGGTATACCAAATCCAGAGTGCTATCCTTGGGGAGCGAACTAAGTTCAAGGTGAGTGTGAACCTGGGCCTGATGCCACGGTGGCAATGGGCTTTCGCTCAACCAAAAGGTGGAAGGAAGGGTAAAATCGAGCCGCTGTAGAAGGCGGCGAAACCGAACTCCAGGTGGAAGCAAGGCTATCGCAGACAACTGATATTGGCGATCGAATGAGTCGTCAAAAAATAATTGGTAAGATGGATAGTTGGGCATCGATCGCAGGCGGCATGCGTACCGACACAAGAGTATGTCATGCCGAGTGGTCAAGGGTAATACAGCAGCCTCGGCATACTGACTTTCAACAGGGCTGGTATAAAATGCACCAGTAGCCAGACGTAATCCCTGATGGTGAATAGAAGTAAGACGGCGAAGAATCGACGGCTGTACAGAAGAGTATACAAGGCTTCCGTAGTCGAGCTTTGACTGAACAATGGCCTGGTAAAGGTAAAGCAGGACGGTACGATCCGCTCCCCATGACGTGCCACTGAGGACACGAAGAACATTAAGGGATTGGGCACAACGGGCAGCCAGGTAGGACACGTCTGTGGACCAGCAAAGTTTACGATCCAACATGAGTCCCAAGAATTTCGTTGTCTCCACAAAAGGGAGAGACGTAGGGATGGTGGAAGAAATTCCTTATATCTCCAGAACTTTATACACACCGTTTTCTCAGCGGAGAAGCGGAAGCCGTTTGCGATGCTCCAGGAATATAGACGGTCAAGACAGCGTTGAAGAGAACGCTCCAAGAGACACGTCCGCTGGGCACTGCAATAAATTGCGAAATCGTCTACAAAAAGGGATCCGGAAAAGTCGGCTGAAAGGCAATCTACGATCGGATTGATTGCAATGGCAAAGAGAGCCACACTCAAGACGGAGCCCTGCGGTACCCCATTCTCCTGGCGAAAGGTATCTGACAAAACAGAGCCCACCCGTACCCAGAATTTGCGATCCGCCAAAAATGCTTGAATGAAAAGAAGGAGGCGGCCCCGAAGGCCCCATGTGTGCAATGTGCGAAGAATGCCCGTTCTCCAACAGGTATCGTATGACTTCTCAAAGTCGAAGAACACTGCTACTGTTTGACGCTTCTTTAGAAAGTTATTCATAATGAAGGTCGACAACATAACGAGTTGATCAGCAGCAGAGCGGTGTTGACGAAAACTGCACTGGACATTTGTTAGGAGGCGGCGAGATACGAGGAGCCAGACCAACCGAGCGTTAACCAAGCATTCCATCACCTTACAGACGCAGCTCGTCAGAGAAATAGGGCGATAGCTGGAAGGAAGATGCTTGTCCTTTCCTGGTTTGGGGATGGGGACAACAATGGCTTCACGCCAACTTGTGGGAACATGACCTTCAGTACATATGCGGTTATAGGTGCTAAGTAGGAAACACTTGCCCACAGGAGAGAGGTTCTTCAGCATCTCAATATGGATGGAATCGGGGCCAGAAGCAGAAGATCGGGACAGGGCGAGAGCACGGTATAGCTCCCGCATGGTGAAGAAGACATTATAATTTTCACGATTAAAAGAGTGGAAAGAAGGCGGTAGTGCCTCCTCTGCCTGTTTGCGAGGGAGAAAGGCAGGGTGGTAATGGGCAGAGCTCGAAACCTCCACAAAGGAACGGCCCAGTGCGTTGGAAACATCAACGGGTTCCACAAGGACTGCATTCTCGACGGTCAGGCCACAGATCGGGGAGTGGACATTGATGCCGGATAAACGGCGTAGGCCACCCCAAACAACCGTGGAGGGAGTAAAACGGTTAAAAGAACTAGTAAAAGCAGTCCAGCAAGCTTTTTTGCTGTCGTTTATAACTTTACGACATTGCGCTTGCAGTCGTTTATAATTTATGCAATTCTCCAACGTCGGGTGGCGGTGGAAGGTGCGTAAAGCACGACGGCGGGCTGTAAAAGCATCGCGGCAGGCTGCAGTCCACCAAGGGACCAGCACACGATGTGGAGAAGAGGATGTACGAGGTATGGAACGTTCGGCAGCTGTGAGTATAACCTCTGTGAGGTATTCGACCTGACTGTCATAGCTGGAAAAATTCTGATCGTGAAAAACAGCCATGGAAGAATAAAGCCCCCATTCGGCTTTAGAAATGTTCCAACTGATGGGATGAGGAGATGGGGAATGATGCAGGAAGTGGATGACACAAGGGAAATGGTCACTGGAGTACGTGTCAGAAAGTGCATACCACTCAAACCGACCGGCAAGCTGAGGAGTGCATATCGCGAGGTCTATATGGGAATAGGTGTGTGTCGTGTCGGAAAGGAAGGTCGGTGCACCGGTGTTGAGGCAGACAAGATTGAGGTGTTGGAGAAGGTCCACCAAAAGGGAGCCTCTCCGACAAGGTGCCGGAGAGCCCCATAGGGGGCGGTGGGCATTAAAGTCGCATACCAACACGAAAGGTGAAGGGAGCTGGTCAACGAGGTGTAGCACATCTGCCCTAGTAAGGGCGGATGACGATGGCGAATAGATATTACAGAGGGAAAAGGAAAAGGTGGATAGAGTTATGCAGACGGCAACTGCCTGTAGGTGAGTATGCAATGAAATGTGATGGTGATAGACATCGTCCCGAATGAGCATCAGAACCCCTTCATGGACTGGGGTACCTTCCACAGGTGGCAGGTCGAAAGCACAGAGGTGTAGTGTGGAAAGTCTGCACGATCACTTGGACGTGACTTAGTTTCTTGGAGACAAACTAGAGGTGGGCAGTGCAGTCGAAGGAGTAGCTTTAATTCCTCCCGATTGGAACGAAAGCCGCGAATATTCCATTGAAGGAGCGCCATGATAAAAAATAAGAGAAGGGAAAAATAAAAAGGAACAAGGAGGAGGGGTCACCTCGCCGGCCGCTGAGGACCGGACTTCGAGGGAGCACTACTGTCACCATATAGAGGCAGAGAGTCATGTTCCATAGGTTCAAACGAGTCATCTGCCACCTTCTGGAGTTTATAAGGAGGGGCAGCTTCCGTCGCTGGTAAAATGCCGGTTGCCCGGCCAACAGTAGCGCGTCCCGGCAAGACAGAAGATGATCGGGGCCGACTACTGTTGGAAGGCGTGACAGATGGGTCACGCCTCGGTGGGGAAGGAGAGGAACTCTTTTTCTTGTTGGCTCTTCTGGAAGAGTGACGGTGAGAAGAGGCAGTTGACGGTTGGGAAGCCTGAGAACGCAGAAAATCTTCACGGATGAGTTCCTTTTTCAAAGTCCGGGCATCTTGTTTAGGTGCCCGCGGTTTATTAGAGGTTGACGAAGACTGAACTTTAGAAGCAGCAGGAGGAAGTGGGGAAGTGGAACGGGCAATCTTCGAGCTGGCGGATCGCACAATTGTGTCAGCGAAAGTGAATTCACAGGTCTGGGTACCTGAATCCTTAGTAGGTCGAATGGAGGTGAGGACCTTACTGTATGTGCCCGCTGGGACGACAGTGGGCTTTTGACTCGCCAACAACTTTCGAGTGGCAGATGTTGATACCTTTTCTGTAACCCGAATTTGCTGGATGACCTTTTCAACCTTATATACAGGGCAGTCTCAAGAGGAAGCCGCATGGTCACCATTGCAGTTAAGGCAGTGAGGGGAAGGAGGTGGGCAATCCCCCTCATGGGCGTCCCTACCACAAGTGACACATTTGGCGGCATTTGGGCAAGATTGACGGTTGTATCTGTGGCATTGGAAACAGCGCGTTGGGTTTGGTATATAAGGGCAGACGGAGATAACTTCGTACCCTGCTTTGACCTTTGATGGGAGTTCAACTCTGTCAAACATCAAGAACACAGTACAAGTTGGTGTCAGCTGGTTATCTACCTTTTTCAACACCCTACGCACGGCTGTTACACCCTGATCGGACATATAGGTTTGTATGTCTTCGTCAGACAACCCGTCAAGGGATCTCGTGAAGACTACCCCTCGTGACGAGTTGAGTGTGCGATGCGCTTCTACCTTGACAGGAAAAGTGTGTAACAACGTAGTCCGTATTAGTTTTTGGGCTTGGAAGGCACTGTCCACTTCCAGCAACATTGTTCCATTGTGCTGATGCGAACAGGTTTTAATAGGGCCAGCAATTGCATCAACACGTTTCTGGATGACGAAAGGATTTACAGACGTGAAATCTTTACCGTCGGTTCGAGAGACAACAAGGAATTTCGGAAGATTAGGCAGAGTTTTCTTTTGCTGAGGCGAATCTATCTTTTGTTTCTGGGTCAAAGTCACAGAAGAAGAGAAGGAAGTCATTGCGGAAGTGTCCCCCATGATTACCGGCGTCTCCGATGGTGCGCTCCTTCCTAGTGGGGGCCCTCTCTGAGGGCTTAGCCGCCTTAGGTGATTGTTCACACGTCAGGTCACACCTCCCGAGAACTGACAGAGGGACCAATCGGCATGTTCGGAAGGTACCAGCTCGGGTAATCACCCCTCCCTGGGCCTGGCCTTTACCAGGGGATACGTACGTGCCCTACTTGTCTACCCGGGGCGGGGAATTACGCGTTAACCCGTCACCTGCTACGCATGATAATGCGTGGGTCGGCCTTCAGACATGCACAGGGAGGAAAGAAGAAGAATAGAGGAAGTGAAGAGAAAGAAGGAAGGAAGTGTCTCAAACGCCGAGGTGGAGACGAATGAGGAGGAGAAGAAGGCTAGGAGAGTACAAGGAGAGAAAGACAGAAACAAAGGGTAAGAAAGGAAGGAACAAAGTAATACGAGAAACTAAGACAAGAAACCACTGTAACTCGCAAAGGACGCACGTCTGCAGGCGAAGGCATAAACCGGGAGGGAAAGTGAAGCATCGTGGGGTAGAAGAAAGGCTGCTTCGGCTTGGGGCCCCGCGCGCCACACACGTACCCACAAAAGAGCTGTGGGTCCCCTGGGGGGCTCCGATCTGGTGAGTGCCAGAAAGAGGAGCCCTGAGAGGGGCACCTTCACTAGTAAGTGCCGGAGAAGGAGAGTACTTCTTCTCAGGCTGAAATAGAGGAGGGGGTCACAGAGGGAGGGGCAAGAGATGCAGGACAGGGAAGAGTGGGATTGGAGTGTGATGAGGAGGGGGGAGGGGGGGAAGAGAATGTAACAGAGGCAAAGGTAGATATCATTTGCACCAGACGCATGATTGTATTTTCAGTGGGCCTCAGGGTGTATTAAACGTTCAAGACACTTTTACTCTAGTATCTTCACCTTCTTGTACACTAGGCAGTCCGATTAGCACAAGAAATGAGGTATCTGATAATTGACACACCCAATGGGTGGAACACACAGGATTCCCACATGGATTGGGCGTCCACATTCACTGCATAGGGGGACTGCTGTACAGCAGGTATACATGTGCTCGAAGTGCACACACTTTAAGCATCTCATGGGAGGCAAGTATATGGCTTGATATCACATCTGTAAATCATTACTGTGACCACCTCAGAGGGCATCCCCCCTCGAAGGCTATGGTAACAGCGACCGTATCAGTGTGATTATCCTTGGGGCCTCTCCAAATGCAACAGACAAAGTGGACACCTCGCCGTTCCAGATTGGACTGGAGTTCCTTGTCGGTTTGAAGGAGAAGGCCCTGACGAAAAATGAATCCCTGAACCATATTCAAAGACTGATGAGGGGTTATAGACACTGGGATGCCGCCAAGACGTTCACAGGTGCACAGAGGCAGAATGGGTGGCACATACAGTTTTTATGAGGGAAACCAGGGTGTATCTTAGTCATGAAATCTACATCACAGAACTTATCCTTTATGTGTTTCGGCAGTGAATGTACCTCCGTCTGTACTGGTGCAGTACAGGTTTCACATCAAACTGTTGTGCCTGGCCTTCCTCCCAAGGGGTAGCTAGAGAGGGGAAGGTCCTTTTATCAGAAGGTCAATGGCTGAGTAGGTGCCATGTGCAAGACTAAAATGCTTAGGAGCACCATTGTTGAGAAGATGAAAGTCCTATTGTGCCAAGAGTGCCTCAACGTGCCTACCACACAACAGTCTGGGTTCCACCCCAAAAAGGATGACGGGCACTGCAGTCCTCCAAAAGGAGAAATGGTGTTGGAAGTTGGGTGACCAAGGCAGTAATGTCAATTGAAGAGAATCCAAGAAATTTAAATTTTCTGCATTGCCCGGCTTCTGACAGTCACTGCCTCGAGTGGCACAGGGGCATTAGTGACAGAGGAAAGACAGATACTGTCGAGTACTCTGTCATAGACTGAACGACGTTTGTAGTAGACCCAATAGTCATGAAGGATGAGGCTCCACATTGCAGGAAACCAAGTTTCCTGGATAGATGGATAAGTTGTTGAGGATAGGGGGACAAAACTGCCATGGTCAACAGTCTCCCACTGTGGAGGGGATGGATTAAGGAAAGGAGAGGAGAGGAAATGCATTCCAGGGAGGAAAGAAAGGAGAAAGAGTGCATTAGTTTGGGGCCCCATGCTCACCATGCACATACTCCTGAAAGAACCATGAGCCCTCTGCTGACTTTTAGTATCGGTGACCATCATTTCTGAGGTATCAGTAAATTCTACATATTCTGCCGACACTAGAATTTCCACTGCATCCTCAGAATCGGAAGTTGCTTTTTCTTGTGTTCCATTTTCTTCTTTCCCTTCGGCTTCGTAAGCTGGGAGGGCTTCTCTGAACTGACTTGAGGGACCAATGAAGATCGGTATGTCTTTCAATCAGCAGCTTGTAATTGCTTTAGAAACTGGCTGTGGTGTGCTGCAGTCCACAGCTCAGAGGCCGCAGTTTCGTCCCGCATGTACTCAGCAATTTAATGCCAAGCCCAGAGATGTGATAAGTAACACACAAGAATTCTAGGATTGCTTGGGGATCAAACCCACAACTGTTGTGTTTTTAGTCGAGCATATTACCACTGAGCCACCAAGATACAGCTCTTTTTTCTTCCTTCTGTTCCTTAAAAAAAAAAAAAAAAAAAAAAAAAAAAAAAAAAGGGGGGGGGGGGGGCAAAAGTGAACCAACTGGAGAGACAGTTATGTGTAAATAAATAGACGGAAGGGTTTTTCATTCTGCAAAGGAAGGGACAAAGGATACTTAGTGGCATTGTCATTGTGCTCTTTGTCTCTTGTGACACAGCTCATGCTCCACACATTACCTACTGTGGTAAACTGCAAATACTGAGGTGGGTATCCCATAATAAATATTCCATGCACACCAGAAAGTGCATAATATAGACAGACATGGTTAAATTGCGGAACTGGTTAGCACATCACACAGCACATTATTCCTTGCCACAGCTCATCACTCCACCACCAGCCTTACGCACATGCCACTAATTTTTGATGCACAACAAATTGTCTGTACCTAAGTCCAGAGGAATTTAAAATTAAGACAAGTATAGATCCTGACTTACCAAATCACTCTGTGTAACTTCAGCCAGAGTTCCGTCATCAAACTGTATCTTCCATCTTTCACCAACTTTATCAATTAAAGTACACCAGTAATAAAAATTAGTATCTGGCCATCTGGCCATTAATCTTGCACCTGTCTTCATTTTATCACTGAAAATAAAATGAAATATAAGTATCTAAGTAAAAACAAAGTGATTACATAAATTCATTCCAAAATATGACACATTTCATCATAGCGGAGACTCTGCAATAAGAAACTGTTATACACAATCTTGAATTGTCTGCAATCGGTGTGTAGAAATCTATTTGGTCCTATTGTGGCATTTCAATGCTCATCTTGCAGGTATTAACTTCCAAATTGGCAGTGGAGCTGTTAGATATAAAGCCCAATCTCTGCCCCTAAAAATGTGAATACCAAAATCTGCATGGTGGGATGGGGCTTTTAATTACTGTTTTGACTGCAAGATGTAACATATAGTTAGAAACAACACAAAAATAATTTAACTGAACACACTTACAAAATCAGATGATGATCTCTCAAAGGTTTTTTTAAAGGCAATTTTTGCCTGTATTGAAAATTGGCTGTTCAACCCCTGGAGCAGGTGATTTTATTGTTGGTTGACTATGATTTAACAGACTAAACAAGACCATATCATATGTAGAAGTGGTAAAATCAAAGCACTTAAAGTAATATTGATGCAAGAGCTAAGACTCTCCCAGGCCTCATCTACTGCAAGAGAAACTATAGCTCAAATAAAAACCTGCCAACCTGATATAAGATGCCAGCAACTTCGTCACTATATGTTAGTTCTTGGTGTGTGGTATATGTAGTCTGTGAGGTATACATTCTATTTGGAGAACAATTTGACTTTTGCTGCCACACAGCACAAGTAGCTGTGCAGTGTTCGAGAGGTGGAGTCTGGTAGTAAATGCTGAACAATATGGTTCTGGTGTTCTACAGCCAAGAATTTGCAGGCAGATGGGCAAGATATTAATCAGTAATGGCAAACAGTTTTCCAGTTTTCTTTTGTGTAATGAATGTTTGTCTTTTGCACATGAAGATCTGCAATAAATTGAAGATTTTAACAATGAAATTTATATTCGTCAGTAACAGTTAACTCACCAATGGCGCAAATTCCTACTTCTTGCAAAAAAAATCTTTCCACAGGATAGATCTAAATTGTGAGCAGTTATCCAATAAAATACATTCAGGTTTAATAATACTGACAAATATTCTTTTCATTTCTTAACTATGATTTTGCTGTTATCCTTCCGGAATGGGTACAATCATGCAAATTTAGAAAATACTTCAAGGACAACTAAAATTTGTGTGAAATTTCCTCTTGAGGGCTGTAAAGGCCCTTGTAGGTCCGAAGATGTATTTCTCCTTGTTTCTCAAGTAATATGCTGTGCATGAACACTTTATGCTGTACTGGTGACACTTCCGACATGAATCACACATTCGCAAAATGGAACTGACTTTGTGGGCAACATTGTCATATCATTCTACAGACCAGCTTCTAACCCTTCTGAACACATTATGCATGAATTGAGAAGTTTATTCTGTATGCATTGTGGAAAGACACACAAGAAGTGGATAGAAAAATTAGCAGACTTTGAAACCATCATCAATAATTTGAGCCACAATTTTACAGGATCACCATCCTACACAGTTCTTTCCATAAGGAAACCAGATAGTATTTTTGTGTATATCAAATTTCCTCAGTAGGATTCAATTATACAAGGTGAGCAAATAAAATTACCACTGGGGGCTATTGAAAAGAAAAAACAATCTCATGATAAAACAGTAAAAAGTAGGTTGTCTCGTATTGATACGAACACATACAAATTCGTCAAGCAATAACTACGAAATTAAGAAGTTAAATCATTATTACATAGGTCCATTCAGAATTAGAAAGCTCATTCACACAAATGTTGTTGAGGTGAAAAATGTCAACGCCAAGAAGTATCACAGTTTACAACATGTTGAGAATATAGAATTATGTAAGAATCCACAACCATCATAAAAGAAGTGTAGATACTTACTCAAAACCATCTCATTATTTTGTTTTGTGGTTTTAGGGCACACAACTTCTCAGGTCATTAGCGCCCAGACAAGAACAGAGATTCACTAGATCTCGAAAAAATTGACAACTGGCAGAAAAAAAAGGAGTATCAAGAGAAAGTTAAAACACAAGGAGAGAAAAACAAATAGAAGGGTTAAATATCCTTTGATAAATTAGCCATCTTGATAAAACGCAAAACTCGAGCAGCTGCTCGTGTGTCATCAGTTAAACGTTCCTCCAGGCTAGACGGGAAATTAAGGGCTACACGGAGATGATTAAAATTAGGACAAGACAGTAAAACAAGTCGCACCGTCAGCAGTTCACCACAGGAGCACAGCGGTGCAGGGTCAGGGGTTAGCAAATGACAGTTGCTGAATTGGCAGTGACCGATCCGCAACTCGGCCAGGATGACCACCTCTCGCCGAGAGGGGCATAAGGAGGTGCTCCAAGTGGTCAGGATTGGTTTTAGGGATCTTAGTTTATTGTCGTTGAGTGAGAACCACGAACTGTGCCAGGACGACACAATACATCGGCGAAGAGCCCGTTGAATGTCGTCTCATAGAATGCAAAAAGTAGCCATGCGAGGCAAAAAGAGCTGCTGCCTTGGCTGCAATGTCGTCAGTCTCATTCCCGGGCACACCCACGTGGCCAGGGACCCACAGAAAACAAACGTGATAGCCGTTAATTGCTAGCAACTGAAGGGAGCGTTGGATTCGATACACGACAGAATGGGTCGAGAAAGGGTCCCTAACACTCTGCAAGGCACTAAGGGAGTCAGAGCAGATGGCATAAAAGGGATGGCGGCGACGGCGGATGTATAAAACAGCCTGGTGGAGGCGCAAAAGCTCAGCCGTGAAATTTGAGCACCGGTCGGGCAGATTGTATTGGAAAAGGTCGTCCCCGACGATGAAGGCGGATCTGACATCGTCGGTGCTCATGGAACCATCAGTGTAGATAAATATGGCATTATCAAACCGCAAACGGAGTTTGACAAGCCTCGAGCGATATACCAAATCCGGAGCGCTCTCCTTGCGGAGCGAACTAAGTTCAAGGTGGGTGTGAACCTGGGCCTGATGACACGGTGGCAATGGGCATTCGCTCAACCGAAAGGTGGGAGGAAGGGTAAAATTGAGCCGCTGAAGCAGGCGGCAAAACTGAACTCCAGGTGGAAGCAAGGCCATCGCAGACAACTGATACTGGCGATCGAGGGAGTCATCAAAGAACAATGGGGTAACACGGATGATGGGCATCGACAGCAGTCGGCATGCGTACCGACACAAGAGTATGTCACACCGAGAGGTCAAGGGTAATACAGCAGCCTCGGCATACAGACTTTCAACAGGGCTGGTATAAAATGCACCAGTCGCCAGGCGTAATCCCTGATGGTGAATGGGGTTGAGACGGCGGAGAAGGGACGGCCGTGCAGAAGAGTATACAAAGCTTCCATAGTCCAGCTTTGACTGAACAATGGCCTGGTAAAGGTGAAGCAGGACGGAACGATCCGCTCCCCATGATGTGCCACTAAGGACACGAAGAAAGTTAAGGGATGGCGCACAATGGGCAGCCAGGTAGGACATGTGTGGGGACCAGCAAAGTTTTCGATCCAACATTAGCCCCTAGAATTTTGTTGTCTCCACGAATGGGAGAGCAACAGGGCCAAGACATAGAGATGGTGGAAGAAATTGCTTGTATCTCCAGAAGTTTATACACACCGTTTTCTCAGTGGAGAAGCAGAAGCTGCTCGCAATGATCCAGGAATATATGCGGTCAAGACAGCGTTGAAGAAAACGCTCCAAGAGACACGTCCGCTAGGTGCTGCAATAAATTACATCGTCTACATTGCAAGTGCAAAGAGAGACACACTCAAGACGGAGCCCTGTGGCAACCCATTCTCCTGGCGAAAGGTATCTGACAAAACAGACCCCACCCGTACCCTAAACTTGCAATCCGCCAAAAACGCTTGAATAAAGAGAGGGAGGTGGCCACGAAGGCCCCATGTGTGCAAAGTGCAGAGAATACCCGCCCTCCAAAAGGTATTGTGAGCGTTCTCCAAGTCGACGAACACTGCTACCGTCTGATGCTTCCTTAGAACGTTATATCCATAATGAAGGTTGACAAGGTAACAGCAGCAGAGCGGTGTCTACGGAAACCACACTGAACATTAGCCAGCAGGCGTCAAGATTCGAAGAGCCAAACTAACCGTGCGTTAATCATGCGTTCCATCACCTTACAGACGCAGCTCGTCAAAGAAATGGGGCAATAACTGGAAGGAAGATGCTTGTCCTTCCCTGGTTTGGGGATGGGGACAACAATGGCTTCACGCCAACTTGTGGGAACCTGACCTTCAGTCCATATGCGGTTATAGGTGGTAAGAAGGAAACACTTGCCCGCAGGAGAAAGGTTCTTCACCATCTCGATATGGATGGAATCGGGCCCAGGAGCAGAAGATCAGAACAGGGCGATATCATGGTCTAGCTCCTGCATGGTGAAGGAGACATTATAACTTTCACAATTAAAAGAGTGGAAAGAAGTCGGCCGTGCCTCCTCTACCAGTTTGCGAGGGAGGAAGGCAGAGTGGTAATGGGCAGAGCTCGAAACCTCCGCAAAGGAGCGGCCCAAAGCGTTGGAAACATCAGCGGGGTCCGCAAGGACTGCGTTCTCAACGGTCAGGCCAGAAATCAGGGAGTGGACCTTGATGCCGGATAAACGGCGTAGGCCACCCCAGACAGCCGAGGATGGCGTAAATCGGTTAAAAAAAACTGGTAAAAGCAGTCCAGCAAGCTTTTTTGCTGTCTTTTATAACACGACGACATTGCGCTCTCAGTTGTTTATAATTTATACAATTCTCCAACGTTGGGTGACGGTGGAAGGTGTGTAATGCATGTCGCCAGGCTCTAAGAGCATCGCGGCAGGCTGCAGTCCACCAAGGGACCGGCACACGGCGCGGAGAATAGGATGTACGAGGTACAGAATGTTCGGCAGCGGTGACAATAACCTCTGTGAGGTATTTGACCTGACTGTCACAGTTGGGAAAACTCTGATCGTGAAAAATAGCCATGGAAGAATAAAGCCCCCAGTCGGCTTTAGAGATGTTCCAACTGGTGGGTCGAGGAGATGGGGTATGATGCAAGATGTGGATTACACAAGGAAAATGATCACTCAAACCAATGTGCAAGATGAGGACTGCATATCGCGACGTCTATGTGGGAGTAAGTATATGTTGTGTCGGAAAGGAATGTCGGTGCACCGGTGTTGAGGCAGACAAGATTGAGGTGGTGGAAGAGGTCCACTAAAAGGGAGCCTCTCGGACAAGGTGATGGAGAGCCCCATAGTGGGTGGTGGGCATTGAAATCCACACCAACACGAAAGGTGAAGGGAGCTGGTCAACGAGGTGTAGCACATCTGCCCTAGTAAGGGCAGACAACGATGGTGAATAGATATTACAGAGGGAAAAGGTGGAGAGAGTGATACGGACCGCAACTGCCTGTAGGTGAGTATGCAATGAAAGGGGATGGTAATAAACGTCGTCCCGAATGAGCATCAGAACCCCTCCATGGGCTGGAGTACCTTCCACAGGCGGCAGGTCGAAACGCACCGAGGTGTAGTGGGGGAAGTCTGCATGATCACATGGATGTAACTTAGTTTCTTGGAGACAAACTAGAAGTGGTCCGTGCAACTGAAGGAGTACTTTTAATTCCTCCCGATTGGAACGAATGCTGCGAATATTCCATTGAAGGAGTGCCATGATAAAAAATGAGAGAAGAAGAAGGAAAAAAAAAAAAAAAAAGAACAAGCAAGCGAGGTCACCTTGACGGCCGCTGAGGACCGGACTTCGAGGGAGCACTGCTATTGCTATCTAGGGGCAAAGGATCGTGTTCCACAGCTTCGACCGACGCATCTGCCACCTCCCTGAGTTGATCAGGAGGGGCAACTTCCACAACCGGCAAAGGGCCGGGTGCCCGGTTGACAGAGCATCCCGGTGAAACACAAGACGGTCGAGACCGGAAACTGTTGGATGTCGTGACTGAAGAGTCACGCCACGACTTGGAAAGGGGGGGTGGGGGTTGTTCTTTTTGTGAGCCTTCTTAGAGGCATGACGAGTAGAAGAAGCAGATGACGGTTGAGAAGACGGAGTTTTGAGGAAATCTTCAAGAACAGGTTCTTTTTTAGAACTCCGGGCAGCGGATTTAGGTGCCCGGGATGTGTGGGAACTGGACGACGAATCACTGTTGAACGGGCAACAGGGACCCAAGAGGTGAAAGAAGCAATTTTCGGGCTAGCCGATCTGATGTCACAGACGGTGAAATCACAGGTCTGAGTGCCTACCTCCTTATTTGGTTGAGGGGAGGTGAGGACCTGGCTGTATGTACCCGATGGGGGTACAGCGGGCTTCCTACTCGCTAATAACTTCCGAGCTGCAGAAGTGGAAACCTCTTCCTTAACGCGAATCTCCTGGATGACCCACTCTTCTTTATAGACGGGGCAGTCCCGTGAAGAAGCAGGATGGTCACCCATGCAATTAATGCAGCGCAGGGATGGAGGTGGACATTCACCCTCATGGGCATCCCTGCCACAGGTGGCACACTTGGCTGCATTAGGACAAGATTTACTAGTATGATTATATGTCTGGCAATGGTAGCAGCGCGTAGGAGTGGGTATATACGTGCGAACGGAAATGACTTCGTAGCCCGCTTTCACCTTAGATGGTAGGTCAACCCTGTCGAAAGTCAAGAAGACAGTACGAGTCAGCACAAGATCATTGTTAACTTTTTCATTACGCGATGAACAGCCGTAACTCCCTGAACCGACGTATAGTTCAGTATATCCTCGTCCGATAACCTATCAAGGGATCTCATGAAGACTACCCCCTCGCGAAGAGTTGAGGGTATGGTGTGCCTTTACTTTCACAGGAAAGGTATGCACTAGCGTAGCACGGAGTAATTTCTGTGCCTGAAAGGCATTCTCAACTTCGAACAACAAGGTCCCATTACACTGTCTGGAGCAGGTCTTCAAGGGACCTGCAATCGCATCAACACCCTTCTGAATAAGGAAAGGATTCACAGAAGAAAAATCCTGATCGCCAGTACGAGATACTACAAGGAAGATGGGAATGTTAGGCAAGACTTTCTTTGATTGAGATTCATCAAGTTTCCTTTTTTGGTTCAAGGTTATAGAAGATTTTGAAGGTTTCATAGCTGAGCCTTAATCCATTCACAGATATGACACAGAGAAAAGAAAAACCACTTAAATGGGACATAGGACGAAGTGTTAAACTACATCAAACAGTAGATGTAAAATGTCAGAAATAAAAACGCAAATAAAATGGAAGGAAGAAGAGAGATTAAAAAGAATACCACAATTATAAGCTGAGTGTTCACAGAAGTATAAGTAGAACATCCAGCCACTCTGTAACACATTAAAATCACCTACCTAAAAATATTTAACAGGTGTAGAGCATATGGATAATGGATACTCCATATACATCAGATGGAATTATATAATCCACGGTTACGAATAAAGTTAAAAACAGAACCAGCCATAGAGGCATTTTCACCTAAAACAAGTGTTAAGGTATCGGGGAGATTAAAAGTCCGCCTTTGAATGGCGAAATTGGGGCATTCCAGTAAGATGTGGGTGACTGACAAAGGCGCACCATATCGACAGTGAGGAGGGTCCTCCTGAAGGAGGTCACCAAGTATGGCCAATACGCAGCTGGCAGGGGACGACAGAATCCCTGCGAGGAGTTGGCGTAGAGGTCCTCCACACTTTCGTTGTCTCCTTTATTAGTCTTAATTTGCAGGGGGTCTGTAGTGTGCGCCATTCTGTATTCCACAGACCAAGAACGCGAATGTGTAACATCAAATGGAGGTCAGCAGCTGGGATACCTAAATCCAGAGTAGGTTTATGGGTAGCCTCTTTTGCTCATTTCCATCTATCCCAATGTGCCCCAGAATCCAGAGAAATACTAGTGATGGCCCACGTCAGTCGATGTCATATAGAGATTCCCTACTCTGTGCTAACTGACTTGAAAATTCTGGGTGTGTGTGACATCAGGAGGTCCAAGACGGTGTTCCCATAAGTCAGCTCTATTTAACCACTGAAGGTAACTTTCGAATAAAGCTATTAGAAAAATTTCATTTGACTCTATCCCTGTCACATGACCTGAACACTTGATACCAACTTGTACCATGTTCAAGCCACTTTTACCCTGATCTTCACCCAAATTATTTCAAATTTGGATCTATACCGTCAACGGGGGTGATTCTGAGCCCCTGGGGGTAACATTGACCCCAGGATCAATTTTACCCTTTTCTTTCCATTTCTGGACAAACTTACATATCTTATTGGAAATAGAAATTATCATATAATACAATGGAATTTGTTGATTCTAATTCCCACACTTTAAAATAAAATTTTAAAAATATTATAGTTAAGAAAAAATTTTTAAGCCAGCCTTGCATATCAGCTTATAAATTCAGTTGGGAAAAACTTTCTTGGCCCAGAAGAAATGGTTAATCCAATGATCATCAGGTTCTTATATGTTCAAATTCACACATTTTAATGAAGTTTTCTGACATTGTTAACAATACAAACAATTTTAACAATTAAAAATTCACATTTGTTCAGAAGGGGGCAACATTTACCCCCAACTTCTTTCCCTCAAATATTGTCACCAAATTTCCATTAATCCACATGTATTTGCTTAAATAAGGGATAAAACAAGAATATAACTTATCATTGTTTACAAATTAAGAATGGACAACAATGGATTTAAATTCATAGTCAGTCTTAGGCAGCATCTGTTGTTACAAATCTTCTGTATATTGCAGAAGTTTTAGATTGAGATTGGTGTCTTGTTTTAACAGTAAAGTTAAGAATAAAGTGCCAGTTTGAATAGATGAAATAAAGCCATAGCCACATTAAAAACTGAACTGCAATGCCTAGAACATATCAGAGGTCTCCAGGTGCAAGACAGTACCTAGATGTGGGTAAGGAAACTGTAGATTAAGTGATATTGTTTATTAAAAATAATAAAGAGTGCTGGCAGTTCGAATCCCTTCTGTTCGCCGACATCTGCCACCTGTGCAGCATCAAACGCATCCACACCACCGCCTACCACCCCCAGAGCAATAGGTTGGTAGAGCGGTGGCACCGGGCCCTCAAAACCGCTCTCCAGTGTCATGATTCCTTATGGATTGAGGCCCTTCCTCTTGTGTTGCTCGGTCTCCAACCTACATTTGTCCACGGACAAACCCTCCTCCTCCCTGGCGAGCTCGTCTCGCCTGCTCCCACTCGTGCGTCATCCGATCTTCCCACACTTGTGGAGCTTGTCTGCCAGTACTGCGCCACACTCGTCCCTCCTCCTCCTCTAGTCACACTCGTCCCACTGTCAACCTACCGAAGACCTCATGTCCTGTCCCTTCGTCATGCTCAGGGATGAAAGTGTCTTCTGATGTTAGTACATTTGTACTTCCTACCTTAATTGGTCCATTTTTCAGTTGGGATCATTGAGATCCCTTTACAGGGGTCATACACATAATGCACTACACTAACATTTATCCCAGGACCATTCTGTATGTGTTTATAATAAAACAAATTTGAGGGGTCAATGTAACCCCACGTCACAGGGTAACATTGACCCTTTTCAATTTTTTTTAAAAAATACTAACCTATGACAAATATAATATACACAGCGCACTACTGGTGTTTGTACATAAATAATGTACAATAATAAAAATTACCATGAATAGAAATTGATATATGCAAGAGATATTCTAAAAAGAGAAAAAAAAAAAAAGAAAAAAAGAAAAAAAGAAAAAAGAAAAGAAAAAAAACACCAAAAAGCAGTCAGTCTTACCCCAAATGACAGTAATTATACCACTCGATAGTATCATACTTATTATTGCCACTAACACACCTCCATCTCCAGTGTTCAGCCTGTCTTTGTGTTATACATGCCAGTTTGAATTTATAATTCCCATATCATTAACACAATCTTTCTCTAATCTGTTTTGCCAAGCGCGGCTTTTTCTGGACCCAAACACTTACCATTATCATCCTTAAAAACCACATGTCTAAGGGCAGAGACTAAGAAATTTGCATCAAAGATTGCCACAAAATCGTCTGACCCTTTGGTTTAAGCTGTTCATCGGCTCCAAACCAGAAGACTGATCAGTCCTGGAAACTGATGCCACAAATCTATAGCTCTGCTTCAACCCCACAAGACAAGTAAGCTCCATTTACCAAATCTCTTAGAAACCAAGGATGGTCTCCGGGTAATTAACAGTACGCAATTCCACCCATCAGCTTCGACTAGTGACATTGGCGTGTTGTGCTGTTAGAAAATTATCACATGCGTGGTAGTTTTGAGATGTGTGTCTTTATAGATGGCATGTGTAAGTAATAAGTATCTTGTGGCGGATATTACATAGAATGAGTATTTTGTCGTTTCTGCTGTGTTGGTAGTAGTTTATGATTTTTGCATAAGGTTCAGATATAGATTAAGATGATGTGTTTAAGAAGTGATCTGTATTTCACTCTGATAGTAAGGTATAGGTTAACAGAGAGGTTTCTTTTTTTCTTTGCAAGTGAGCACCAAAGGTGTGAATTTTTGGGATGAGACCTGTGATCAATGGTACATTCTCTTGTTGTAATCTGTAATTTATGAGGATAACCACATATAATTTATCATGTACAATATGTAAGTATTAAGATATTATCCCGTATACTGGTTGTCCAACATGTTGTCGTGGGTCAAAGCAGACAGGTGGGCTCACGTTGTAAAACAAAGCCATTGAATTGGTATCGCCATCTTCATTTTAGGTGTCTTATAGGTCAATTTTAGTAATACTATTTTAATGTTAATTGGAATTTGGAGGGAGTTGATTGGTATAGTTTTCTGGATTTTACATGTTCTACATCTACATACATACTCCGCAATTCACCGTAAGGTGCGTGGCGGAGGGTACACTGTACCACTACTAGGCATTTCCTTTCCTATTCCACTCCCAAATTGAACGAGGAAAAAAAGAATGCCTATATGCCTCCGTACGAGCCCTAATTTCTCTTATCTTGTCTTTGTGATCTTTACGCGAAATGTAAGTAGGCGGCAGCAAGATCGTACTACACTCAGCTTCAAATTCCGGCCCTCTAAATTTACTTAACAGAAATTCACGAAAAGAATGTCGTCTTTCTTCCAGCGATCCCCAATTGAGATGCCAGAGCATTTCCGTGACACTCGCGCATTGGTCGAACCTACCGGTAACAAATCTAGCTGCTCGCCTCTGAACCGCCTCTATGTCTTCCGTCAAACCGATCTGCTGGGGATCCCAAATACTTGAGCAATACTCAAGACGTGGTCGTACAAGCGTTTTATACGCGGTCTCCTTTACATGTGAAGTACATCTTCCCAAAATTCTCCCAATAAACCGAAGTCGGCTGTCTGCCTTACTCACAACTGTCCTTACATGCTCGTTCCATTTCATATCGGTCTGCAATGTTACGCCTAGATATTTGAACGACGCGACCGCATCAAGAAGTTCACAACTGATGCTGTATTCGAACATTATAGGATTGTTTTTTCTACTCATGCGCACCACCTTACATTTTTCTACATTGAGAGCTAGCTGCCATTCTTCGCACCAACTAAAAATTTTGTCTAAGTCAACCTGTATGCTATTACAGTCAGTTACAGACTACACCCTCCCATACACCACAGCATCATCAGCAAACAGCCGCAAATTACAACTTACAGATCATTTATATAGATAGAAAATAATAGCGTTCCTATCACACTCCCCTGGGGCACGCCTGACGATACACTCGTCTCTGATGAACACTCGCCGTCGAGAACAACATACTGCGTTATATTACTTAGGAAGTCTTCCAGCCAGTCACAAATCTGTGAACCTATTCCATAAGCTCGTATCTTCGTTAGCAGTCTGCAGTGTGGCACCGTGTCGAACGCCTTTTTGAAGTCGAGAAAAACACAATCCGCCTGTTGCCCTTCGTCCATGGCTCGCAAGATGTCATGTGAGAAAAGGGCAAGCTGAGTCTCACATGAACGATGTTTCCTAAACCCGTGCTGATTCATGGAAAGAAGCTTTTCCGTTTCAAGGAAATTTACTATATTCGAACTGAGAATATGCTCCAAAATTCTACATGAAACCGATGTCAACGATATTGGCCTGTAATTGTATGGGTCAGTTCTCTTTCCTTTCTTATACACAGGAGTCACCTGCGCTTTTTTCCAATCACTAGGAACTTTGGGCTGAATTAAAGATTCGCTATAAATGCAAGCTAAGTAGGGGGCCAATGCCGCAGAATAGTCTTTGTAAAACCGAACTGGTATTCCATCCGGACCAGCAGACTTTTTCGTATTTAGCTCTCTCAGCTGCTTCTCTACACTGGAAATACCTATTGCAATGTCCCCTATTTCGGAATTAGTATGTTGATCAAATGATGGTATATTTGTGCGGTCCTCCTGCGTGAAAGATTTCTTAAAGGTTAAATTTAGAACTTCAGCTTTCCGTTTGCTTTCTTCTATTACAACTAGTGACTGGACAGTGGGCTTTGACCCGCTTATCGATTTTACATAGGACCAGAATTTTTTCGGGTTCTCGGAAAGATCTTTTGCTAAGGTATGGCTGTGATAATTATCACAGCCATACAGGTTAATTGAAGTATTTGATACTATTTTTATGCTATTTGGCAAGTGTTGACAGTATCACTTTCTTGATTTGATTATTAGATCAAGTGAACTATTCAATTCTGTGCATAGTTTTTTTAGGCCATATCCGTTAATTTTGAATACTTGTGTTTTTATGAAATTACAGTTTTCTATGTTTTCAGTTGGGTTTTTGTCGTATTTTCCCCACACAGAATGACACACCTAAGCATCCGCACTTGTCCTATTAGTGTCATTGTATGTTAATTGTTGCGCGTTTTGGTCACCATATTGGCTGTGAGTACATATGCGATTGCTGCCACGTTGATGACCTCATGTGTCAAAGCAGACATGGAACTGCGTAATAAAGTATTGCCTGGTCTCCAAATCCAGGCGGCAGGCATCATGGCTGCCAACATGAGGAGCAATTTGCAGCTGAATGAGTACAGTGATCTCTCTTGTTACTGCCAATGCCTAATCCACATTCACAATGAAAAACACACTCCTAGCAAGCAGAGTGGACACTGACTGTATATTCCACCATTCCCACACTTCCCTGTGGGGCTAAATCACCTGCCTAACATTGCAGCTTGCAGTGACAAGTAAACCCACCCTCTGAATTTGTCCAAACCCCGCCGGAAGATCAGCCACCACTATAATAGGCAAGGCAACCCATGCTGGCTAAAACGTACTATCAGCAGTGGGCAATACCTCAAACCTTTTATTGGGGCATAAAGGGACAGCCCTATGGGCAGTATCCACTTTTGACTTTCGCCGAACGATTCAAGGCTCCACAATAAACACCGGGCAACTGCCATCTGGCACGAATATGGGAACATGAAAGCGCAGTGGCACCAGGGATCCCAGTTGAACCCACAAGCACCACAGGGTCCACAGTATTTGCCCCAGGTGCCCCAGTAACACCTCAGCCCAGAAGAGCAACCTTCAGCCCATTGAGCATGGTCAACACAGCTTCCATTTCTTTATGGGCAGTGGCCAATCCCTGCTGAATCAGTTCACAACAGATGCAGTCACTAGGGATCTCTGTGAAGCTATTTTGTGGAATTTACAGTGCATAACACATACATGACTGAGACAGCAGCCTTCACCAAATATGTTCTCTGAATCCAGGTGGCAGGCATCACGGGTGCCACCATGAGCAACAATTCGCAGCTGAATGCCTAGCGCTGTCTATTGTCACTGCCAAAGCCTATTGCACATTCCCAATGAGAAACCCTCTCCCAGCGAGGAGGGTGGACACTGACTGCCTTTTCAAATATTCCCACTCTTCCCTGTGGTGCTCCATCACCCGCCTAACATTGGAGCTTGCAGTGACAAGCAAACCCACCCTCTGAATTTGTGCAAACCTCTCTGGAAGATCAGCCACCACTGCAACAGGCAAGGCAGCACATGCTGGCTAAAAAGTACTATCAGCAGTGGGCAATACCTCAAACCTCTTACCGGAGCTTATAGGGACAGGCTTCTGCGCAGTATTCACTTTTAACTTCTAATGAAAGATTCAAGACTCCACAGTAACTACCAGGCAAATGCTGACTAGCACGAACATGGGAACATAAAAGTGAAGTGACACCAGGGATCTCAGCTGAACCCATAAGCCTAGAGGTTACACGATATTTTCCTAAGGTGACCCAGTAACTCCGCAGTCCATGGCAGCAGTCTTAAGCCCATCAACCATAATCAACACAGCTTCCACTTCCTTACAGACAGTGGCCAATTCCTGTTGAATCCATTCACAACAGATGCAGTCCCTAGAGATCTCTGCGAAGCTATTTTTTTCAAATTTACAGCACTTAATACATACATGAGAATGATACTCTTAGAAACATACATGAAATATAAGAATTACTACAGGTACTAAGAAAAACACATGAAAATTAAATTACGCAATTTGGTGGTCTGGAGGTGAGAACACAGACTGCTGCATTACACCAACTCTTAAGAAAGAAGGAAAAAACTCCTTAGAATATACAGTTCGGGTACATATTTATATTATAGTGAAACATGGACAGTGGGGAAAACTATAAGAGAAAAGAAACAAAGGATTTGAGATGTGGTACAACAAACAAGTGTTGAAAATTAGGTGTAAACTACTGTAAAGTTAACTAATGAGGAAGTACAATTAGCGAATAAAGGACCGTGTGGAAAACCCCGAGAAGAAGAAGCAACACAATGATAAGACATGTTTACAGGTATTCGTAAATCTAACGAGTCCCCATTAAAACCTTCAAACCAACCAAACATCTAACGAATCAAACTGCCAAGGTCATTGGGCCCTACACTTACATACCATTTTTACTTATGTTACAGACACACAGACAGAAAAAATTGCTGATAACACTTGCTCAAAATGAAAGTATCATCATATGAAGTTAGAAAATTTAGCCTAATAACAATCAGTATAAAATTCTGAAATGTGGTTAGTTAATATTTAAAGCAAGAAAATGTCCAAGTGAAAGTATTAAACTGTGCAAAAGACTTTCATGAAGTACATGTTTCACACAACCTTTGTTGTCCAGATCATTATCAACCAGTTTTCACTATGCCACCATTCCATTCCATGTCGTTATGCTTTTCAGAAGTGGTCACCACTGTTTTCATAAACATGAAGACAACATAGCCTACAAACAGAAATGATGACTGTGTGTGTGTGTGTGTGTGTGTGTGTGTGTGTGTCAGAGCATTACTGCTATCTTCTTAGGCTAATAAGAAATAGATACATAACTGCACGTATAACAAATATCCAGCGCTATTAACAACATAAGGACAAGGAAACCAAGATTTTCATTCTTAGGCTAAAACTACTGCTAATAACAAATTACCTTAATTTCATTCCGCCAACCAACTGATAGTAAAACAGGAGGTAAGCCTACCACAGCAAAGAAAGTCGAAGCCATAATAAACAGCATCTAATAGCACAGTTGGAATACGTGGTAACGAATTATGCTTTATTTAATACATTTGGGAAAGAAACGTGACGCAGTCGATTACGTAACAAATGTTCAAAATCTAGAGTACCCTTTAGTTACACAGCTACGATGGGCAGATTACTTTCCATCAGCCTCAGAAATACATAAAATATTGTTAAGTTTTTCAGCATAGGTAACTATCTAACGATGACAGATCAGTAAAGAACGGAAATGATACAATTCCACAACACGGTAGGGGCCTATGTATAAAATAGAAACCTATGCCCGTATAAAGTCGTTAACCATGCAAGCGGTTTTCAGATACTTCTATTCTAAAGAAGCACAGCACTTACATACCAACGTCTTTTTAACAGCGTTCCAGTTAACACCAAATACCCGAGTATCCGATATTCCTAGTTCACCCAAACAATAAATAAATAAATAAATGCAAACACTCTGGTTTGCAAACTAATGGAAAATATTGTTTTAAAGTTAAAGACGACCAAAGACTTAAGAGATGTTCAAAATCCAGAATTAATTTTCTCTGTTAAACAATACATAACAATCAACAATGCAACAACAACTGTCTTTCAACCAAGCATAATACAATAATACTCACGTCTTCATCTTCGCACGAATTTATATTACGCCAACACGACAAAAACAAACACAAAAAGCCCTTAAAACCAACAATACTGCACACAATAACGCAATACCACAACAGAGCACACTCAAATTTCCGTCCAGCACCAATTCAAATTATCCAATGACTCTCTAGATAAACGCTTCTGATTGGTCGTGCTACACCAGAGTACTTACAGAGGTATGTATCGTATCTATGGTTGTCTCTGTACTGCAGAGGTGTATTTTTACACCAACAGATGGCGGGCGGGAGAATTTCCAGCGATCTAAATACCCGTACACATCTTCACAAGCGTATAGGAACAGCAGTGCGTCAGGCGCCAGTTATCCATACAACCAATAGATGTCTCTACGGTCGCAAGATATGTTCAAAGATCTTGTAAAGCGTATGTCCTGAAGAGACGGCATTTTCCATTTCGTATTTTTTTCTTTACAAAAGCTGTTGTACATGTACTCCTTGTAGCGTACCGGATAAATGCATGTCGTTGAAGAGCTGATTGTCGTCGGTGGTGGTTTGCTTCCCAGTCCAGGCAATTTTTTTTCTTTTTTACCTTGACTCCTAAAATTTTTCTTACACTGTTGTTAATTAAAAAGAATTTACATTTTGTGATATTTAGACACATTTTCGTATACAAACGCTTTCTCTAAAAATTGCGATTGTTCTCTTTAGTGAAAATACCGTGAAATATGGGCCAACGAATTGTAAACATTGTTTCGTGAAATACCTGCACATAAACGGAAGACACATTATAATAATTAATGTTCTAAATGTGATGCTGATTCAAATAATTTTATATATAGATTACGTACTAGAGTTATATGGCAACTGTCGTTTCTTAATGAGACTGAAGTGCCTTGTTCCTTTTTTGCAACAACTGTTATACACGTTCTTGCGTCCTATATGCATTGTTTGTGAGTAATTGCGCTAATACTGTAGCCACTTAACTGATCTAAAGAGCTTTGTATTTTATAGTAAATGTATGAAACTATTTGTATCAGCATGTCATTTACAACATTTACTATAACAATATGTCCGCACTTTATGTGCAGGTACTGTAGTTCAGAAGACAGTGTTTACAATTTGTTGGACCATATTTCACGGCATGTTCACTAAATAAAAGAAATGCACTTTAAGAAAATATATCGGAATGTCGCAACACGTAAACTCTATTTAATAAATGTGTCAAAAATTTTGAGAGTCAAGGTAAAAAATAAAAATATTGTCGGAAGCGAGAAACGAACCACCCTCCACACACACAATTGTTTTGGTTTTTTTAGTGTTTTATTTTGCATTTTTGTTTCAATGTTCAAATGTTTGTATAGTCTATGGGACTTAACTACGGGGTCATCAGTCCCTAAACTTACAAACTACTTATGAACTACTTACGAACTAGGACGGCACAAATATCCATGCCCGAGGGGGGATTCGAACCCCCGACCGTGCAGACCGTGACTGTAGCGCCTCAGTCCCCTCGGCCACCGCGGCCGGCTGCATTTTTCTCCTTTGTTGTTTTTTTAACTTATATATCCTCTAAGCTTTGCCATTTCAGGCGTTGACTCGTGACACGTATATTACCACAAAAAATACTAAATGAACTTACAAAACAAAATATCTAGTGCCACCGCCACTTTCGCCGTAAGCTAAATTGACATAATATCACCAATTCTTCAGGCGCCACCGTCAACGAAAAAAAAGAATACATTTAGTTTCCTCTAAAAGCCGATCTTTCCTGTCACCATCTGTGAGCTAATAACAATATTTAATACACCAGTGCCATTCATTCTCATGCAAATGACACTCGAAAACTAACACGTTAATAATCTCAATAACAAAACAGAATTTCATATAGAACCTCAGCTCTGCTATCCGCTTTATTTATCAGGAAAGTTTCCTCAGCTTTATGTGGCGTCTTTTTGCAGTTTTAGACTGCTAGAAAGTCTTGTCATTTTAATAGCGCAGTGTTACGGAAATACCATGGAATATTACAGACACACTTCTATTGCAGTAATAATAAAGTCTTAGAATGATTCATATTTCGAATGTCAAAATACGAAGGTAGAAATGTTTACGTAAATTAAACATCAGGAATGATAAATAGAAGCCCTGGAGTCGCATAGCATCATGGTAGCATAACCGTAGAGACATCTATCGGTTCGTACGAGTAACTGGGCGCTGACGCACTACTATCCCTAGACGCCTGTCACATCTTCGACCATAGATAAAGGTCCAAAGTACACATGCAACGATTAGTGTACGCAAAGAATTGCACAAATATTTACGCAGACAGACCGTTAGCAACAGGATCTATCAATCGTAATTTCTGTATGTAACTATTTTTTTTTTTTTTTTTTTTTTTTTTGCCTTTGTCGCGATATTCTTTACTTTTCACTTACCATAAACAAGTACAATTGCAATAAATATCAATAAATTCGACAGTGAATTCGCTAGAAGAGTGTTTCTCATCCTGCGTGTCGCAACCCAGGGGTGGCGGGTTTCGCTGAAATAAGAGGAAGTACTTGCACCATAAAATAACGAAGGGTTCAGTTATAGAAAAATGTAATCATAAGCGAAATATAATTAATTTATGGAGTTCCTTGTGTAACTTTCATTTGGATTGGTCTTAGGCTTAGGATAGGTTTATGATCAGACAGACGTAACTACATTTTTGCCACGCTTGAGCTAGTACCATCAGGTACACAGAATCAAAATCTGCGTTGCGATCAAACAGGCATAAAGGAGGGTCCACACGCAACTATCTGTCTGCGCACTCCTCGCAAATCATTGCGTGTGGACAGTAAATTAGCGCAGATAATAGATTTGCGCAAACCTTGAAGTTGGAGGTTTGAACAAAATTTCTCAAATTATATCTGCGCAGACAAGCTGTAACGTGTTGGCAGGAGAACAATGCAAATTTGAGTCAATGTAGACGTTTTTCGTCGTGTATGTGCACAAATGAACGAGAATGGCTGAGATACGTCAATGATATGGGGAATTCACTGCCGGATTTATTGATATTTACCGAAGCCGCACTTCTTTATTGTAAAAAAAAAAAATGGGGATAGAGAAAAATCAAGCAGCTGCGTACAATTCTTTCAAAGAGAAATTACGACTCGGCGCTAAATACCAAGAGTGCCGCCGGAAGTTGCCAGAAGGTGAATTTAGGTCAACTATCGAGTTTTGTGGTCGAATCATACTGGCTTGAAGTTAGCTTCGGATACGTTTCCGAAAAACCATGCGGGCGGTATAACTCCCAGGCGCAAGCGAGCCAAGGGAGAGTAGTGCCAACCTCCACGCTAAAAACCGTCGCGATGCACGTTATTTTAGTGAAATGCAGATTACAGAATACTCTGAATTACATGGCTACATCGACGAATCAGTAAGCTAGTGTAAAATGTGAATAAACCATAAACTATACACTAGTATTAAGTAAATGGATACAGGACCTGTATATATATTACCTCCTATCGAAACACCGCCGGCCACGGTGACCGAGGGGACTGCGGCACTTCAGTCACGGTCTGCACGGCCACTAAGGTCGGGGGTTCGAATCCCCCCTCGGGCATGGATATTTGCGCCGTCCTTCGTATTAGCTAGTTCGTAAGTAGTTTGTAAGTTGAGGGACTGATGACCCCATAGTTAAGTCCCCTAAGCTATACAAAATTTGAAAATTTTTAACGAAACTCCAAAAATACTTCCTCTTGTATATTTGATAAAACATAAACGAAATTCGAAGCTCATAAGCCTATTAAAAATCGGCAAATTTCCGGTCAGCACGATTCATCCGTTTCCTACTGCACTGAAGCAAACAAATCCAATGAGGTGTTTACTGTCGTCATTTAACAGTCTGTAGAAGTGCAGCATACACATCCAAGTATTGCCTGAAAAAATTCCCAACGCGCATTAAAGAGAGAATCTGAAGGTACAGTACATAGAAAATCGGAAGAAGTTCTTTTTGATACCGAAGTGATGTTCATAGTAAGCTCAAACGTAAGTAACGAAACAATTGTTAGACGTCGCTGGTGACACTCTACTGAGACGTACAAGAAACATACAGGTCCTAAGTGACAAAGTAAGGGAACGGATTACAGAAGAGATTACGGCAAAACAATCTTAGACATTCGTCAAAATTTCCGGAGTAGAAAGGAATTGCCTTTCCGTCCTATATTAAAGGGCGTGTAACTAAAGAATTAATAGTCGTCACCATATGACACTCTGTATAGGTATAGCACACACTTCCAAATACTACTTGAAAAAGTGTAAAGGCAGATTAACGAGCCGATTATGAGATATGATTTATCGAATATCGTTCAAATTTCCGGCCTCGCTCCGAAATGCCTTTCCGTCCTATATTTAAGGGCGTATAACTAAAGAATTACTAGCTGTCACCACATGCCACTCTGTATAGGTATAGCATACACTTTCAAATACTACTTGAAAAAGATTAAAGGCAGATTAACGAGCCGATTATGAGATATGATTTTTCGAATATCGTTAAAATTTCCGGCCTCGCTGCGAAATGCCTTTCCGTCCTATATTTAAGGGCGTGTAACTAAAGAATTACTAGCCGTCGCCACATGACACTCTGTATAGGTATAGCATACACTTTCAAATACTACTTCAAAAAGATTAAAGGCAGATTAACGAGCCGATTATGAGATATGAGTTTCCGAATATCGTTCAAATTTCCGGCCTCGCTCCGAAATGCCTTTCCGTCCTATATTTCAGGGCGTGTAACTAAAGAATTACTAGCCGTCGCCACATGACAGTCTGTATTGGTATAGCACACACATCTAAATACTACTTGAAAAAGATTAAAGGAAGATTAACGAGCCGATTATGAGATATGTTTTTTCGTATATCGTTAAAATTTCCGGCCTCGCTCTGAAATGCCTTTGCGTCCTATATTTAAGGGCGTGTAACTAAAGAACTACTAGCCGTCGCCACATGACACTCTGTATGGGTATAGCACACACTTCCAAATACTACTTGAAAAAGCTTGAAGGCAGATTAACGAGCCGATTAAGATATATTATTTTTCGAATATCGTTCAAATTACCGGCCTTGCTCCGAAATGCCTTTCCGTCCTATATTTAAGGGCGTGTAACTAAAGAATTACTAGCCCTCGCCACATTACACTCTGTATAGGTATAGCATACACTTTCAAATACTACTTGAAAAAGATTAAAGGAAGATTAACGAGCCGATTATGAGATATGTTTTTTCGAATATCGGTAAAATTTCCGGCCTCACTCCGAAATGCCTTTCCGTCCTATATTTAAGGGCTTGTAACTAAAGAATTACTAGCCGTCGCCACATGACACTCTGTATAGGTATAGCATACACTTTCAAATACTACTTGAAAAAGTCTAAAGGCAGATTAACGAGCCGATTATGACATATGGTTTTTCAAATATCGTTAAAATTTCCGGCCTCGCTCCGAAATACCTTTCCGTCCTATATTTAAGGGCGTGTAACTAAAGAATTACAAGCCGTCGCCACATGACACTCTGTATAGGTATAGCACACACTGCCAAATACTACTTGAAAAAGCTTGAAGGCAGATTAACGAGCCGATTATGAGGTATGATTTTTCGAATATCGTTCAAATTTCCGGCCTCGCTCCGAAATGCCTTTCCGTCCTATATTTAAGGGCGTGTAACTAAAGTATTACTAACCGTCGCCACATGACACTATGTATAGATATAGCACACACTTCCAAATACTACTTGAAAAAGTTTAAAGGAAGATTAACGAGCCGATTAAGAGATATGATTTTTCGAATATCGTTAAAATTTCCGGCCTCGCTCCGAAATGCCTTTCCGACCTATATTTAAGGGCGAGTAACTAAAGAATTACTAGCCGTCGCCACATGACACTCAGTATAGGTATAGCATACACTTTCAAATACTACTTCAAAAAGATTAAAGGCAGATTAACGAGCCGATTATGAGATATGAGTTTCCGAATATCGTTCAAATTTCCGGCCTCGCTCCGAAATGCCTTTCCGTCCTATATTTCAGGGCGTGTAACTAATGAATTACTAGCCGTCGCCACATGACAGTCTGTATTGGTATAGCACACACATCTAAATACTACTTGAAAAAGATTAAAGGAAGATTAACGAGCTGATTATGAGATATGTTTTTTCGTATATCGTTAAAATTTCCGGCCTCGCTCCGAAATGCCTTTGCGTCCTATATTTAAGGGCGTGTAACTAAAGATCTACTAGCCGTCGCCACATGACACTCTGTATAGGTATAGCACACACTTCCAAATACTACTTGAAAAAGCTTGAAGGCAGATTAACGAGCCGATTATGAGATATGATTTTTCGAATATCGTTCAAATTTCCGGCCTCGCTCCTTTCCGTCCTATATTTAAGGGCGTGTAACTAAAGAATTACTAGCCCTCGCCACATTACACTCTGTATAGGTATAGCATACACTTTCAAATACTACTTGTAAAAGATTAAAGGAAGATTAACGAGCCGATTATGAGATATGTTTTTTCGAATATCGTTAAAATTTCCGGCCTCACTCCGAAATGCCTTTCCGTCCTATATTTAAGGGCGTGTAACTAAAGAATTACTAGCCGTCGCCACATGACACTCTGTATAGGTATAGCATACACTTTCAAATACTACTTGAAAATGTCTAAAGGCAGATTAACGAGCCGATTATGAGATATGGTTTTTCAAAGATCGTTAAAATTTCCGGCCTCGCTCCGAAATACCTTTCCGTCCTATATTTAAGGGCGTGTAACTAAAGAATTACAAGCCGTCGCCACATGACACTCTGTATAGGTATAGCACACACTGCCAAATACTACTTGAAAAAGCTTGAAGGCAGATTAACGAGCCGATTATGAGGTATGATTTTTCGAATATCGTTCAAATTTCCGGCCTCGCTCCGAAATGCCTTTCCGTCCTATATTTAAGGGCGTGTAACTAAAGTATTACTAACCGTCGCCACATGACACTCTGTATAGATATAGCACACACTTCCAAATACTACTTGAAAAAGTTTAAAGGAAGATTAACGAGCCGATTAAGAGATATGATTTTTCGAATATCGTTAAAATTTCCGGCCTCGCTCCGAAATGCCTTTCCGACCTATATTTAAGGGCGAGTAACTAAAGAATTACTAGCCGTCGCCACATGACACTCAATATAGGTATAGCATACACTTTCAAATACTACTTGAAAAAGATTAAAGGCCGATTAACGAGCCGATTATGAGATATGATTTTTCGAATATAGTTCAAATTTCCGGCCTCGCTCCGAAATGCCTTTCCGTCCTATATTTAAGGGCGTGTAACTAAAGAATTACAAGCCGTCGCATGACACTCTGTATAGGTATAGCATATACTTTCAAATACTACTGGAAAATGTCTAAACGCAGATTAACAAGCCGATTATGAGATATGATTTTTCGAATATAGTTCAAATTTCCGGCCTCGCTCCAAAATGCCTTTCCGTCCTATATTTAAGGCCGTGTAACTGAAGAATTACTAGCCGTCGCCACATGACACTCTGTATAGGTATAGCACACACTTTCAAATACTACTTGAAAAAGATTAAAGGCAGATTAACGAGCCGATTATGAGATATGATTTTTCGAATATCGTTCAAATTTACGGCCTCGCTCCGAAATGCCTTTCCGTCCTATATTTAAGGGCGTGTAACTAAAGAATTACAAGCCGTCGCCACATGACACTCTGTACAGGTATAGCATACACTATCAAATACTACTTGAAAAAGATTAAAGGAAGATTAACGAGCCGATTATTAGATACGATTTTTCGAATATCGTTAAAATTTCCGGCCTCGCTCCAAAATGCCTTTCCGTCCTATATTTCAGGGCGGGTAACTAAAGAATTATTAGCCGTCGCCACATGACAGTCTGTATAGGTACAGCACACACTTCCAAATACTACTTGAAAAAGCTTGGATGCAGATTAATGAGCCGATTATGAGATATTATTTTTCGAATATCGTTAAAATTTCCGGCCTCGCTCCGAAATGCCTTTCCGTCCTATATTTAAGGGCGTGTAACTAAAATATTACTAACCGTCGCCACATGACACTCTGTATAGGTATAGCACACACTTCCAAATACTACTTGAAAAAGTCTAAAGGCAGATTAACAAGCCGATTATTAGATATGATTTTTCGAATATCGTTAAAATTTCCGGCCTCGCTCCAAAATGCCTTTCCGTCCTATATTTAAGGGCGTGTAACTAAAGAATTACTAGTCGTTGCCATATGACACTCTGTATAGGTATAGCACACACTTCCAAATACTACTTGAAAAAGTTTAAAGGCAGATTAACGAGCCGATTACGAGATATGATGTTTCGAATATCGTTCAAATTTCTGGCCTCGCTCCGAAATGCCTTTCCGTCCTATATTTAAGGGCATGTTACTAAAGAATTACTAGCCGTCGCCACATGACACTCTGTATAGGTATAGCATATACTTTCAAATACTATTGGAAAAAGTCTAAACGCAGATTAACGAGCCGATTATGAGATATGATTTTTCGAATATAGTTCAAATTTCCGGCCTCGCTCCGAAATGCCTTTCCGTCCTATATTTAAGGGCGTGTAACTAAAGAATTACTACCCGTCGCCACATGACACTCTGTATAGGTATAGCATACACTTTCAAATACTACTTGAAAAAGATTAAAGGCAGATTAACGAGCCGATTATGAGATATGATTTTTCGAATATCGTTAAAATTTCCTGCCTCGCTCCGAAATGCCTTTCCGTCCTATATTTAATAGTGTGTAACTAAAGAATTACTAGCCGTCGCCATATGACACTCTGTATAGGTATAGCATACACTTTGAAATACTACATGAAAAAGTTTAAAGGCAGATTAACGAGCCGATTATGAGATATGATTTTTCGAATATCGTTCAAATTTCCGGCCTCGCTCCGAAATGCCTTTCCGTGCTATATTTAAGGGCATGTAACTAAAGAATTACTAGCCGTCGCCACATGACACTCTGTATAGGTATAGCATACACTTTCAAATACTACTTGAAAAAGATTAAAGGAAGATTAACGAGCCGATTATGAGATATGTTTTTTCGTATATCGTTAAAATTTCCGGCCTCGCTCCGAAATGCCTTTCCGTCCTATATTTAAAGGCGTGTAACTAAAGAATTACTAGCCGTCGCCACATGACACTCTGTATAGGTATAGCATACACTTTCAAATACTACTTGAAAAAGATTAAAGGAAGATTAACGAGCCGATTATGAGATATGATTTTTCGAATATCGGTAAAATTTCCGGACTCGCTCCGAAATGCCTTTGCATCCTATATTTAAGGGCGTGTAACTAAAGTATTACTAACCGTCGCCACATGACACTCTGTATAGATATAGCACACACTTCCAAATACTACTTGAAAAAGTCTAAAGGCAGATCAACGAGCCGATTATGAGATATGATTTTTCGAATATCGTTAAAATTACCGGCCTCGCTCCGAAATGCCTTTGCGTCCTATATTTATGGGCGTGTAACTAAAGTATTACTAACCGTCGCCACATGACACTCCGTATAGATATAGCACACTTTTCCAAATACTACTTGAAAAAGTCTAAAGGCAGATTAACGAGCCGATTATGAGATATGATTTTTCGAATATCGTTCAAATTTCCGGCCTCGTTCCGAAATGCCTTTCCGTCCTATATTTAAGAGCGTGTAACTAAAGCATTACTAGCCGTCGCCACATGACACTCTGTATATATATAGCACACACTTCCAAATACTACTTGAAAAAGTCTAAAGGCAGATTAACGAGCCGATTATGAGATATGTTTTTTCGTATATCGTTAAAATTTCCGGCCTCGCTACGAAATGCCTTTCCGTCCTATATTTAAGGGCGTGTAACTAAAGAATTACTAACCGTCGCCACATAACACTCTGTATATATATAGCACACACTTCCAAAAACTACTTGAAAAAGCTTGAAGGCAGATTAACGAGCCGATTATGAGTTATGATTTTTCGAATATCGTTCAAATTTCCGGCCTCGCTCCGAAATGCCTTTCCGTGCTATATTTAAGGGCATGTAACTAAAGAATTACTAGCCGTCGCCACATGACACTCTGTATAGGTATAGCATACACTATCAAATACTACTTGAAAAACATTAAAGGAAGATTAACGAGCCGATTATGAGATATGACTTTTCGAATATCGTTAAAATTTCCGGCCTCGCTCCGAAATTCCTTTCCGTCCTTTATTTCAGGGCGTGTAACTAAAGAATTACTAGCCGTCGCCACATGATAGTCTGTATAGGTATAGCACACACTTCCAAATACTACTTGAAAAAGCTTGAAGGCAGATTAATGAGCCGATTATGAGATATATTTTTCGAATATCGATAAAATTTCCGGCCTCGCTCCGAAATGCCTTTCCGTCCTATATTTAAGGGCGTGTAACTAAAGTATTACTAACCGTCGCCACATGACTCTGTGTATAGATATAGCACACACTTCCAAATACTACTTGAAAAAGTCTAAAGGCAGATCAACGAGCCGATTATGAGATATGGTATATCAAATATAGTTAAAATTTCCGGCCTCGCTCCGAAATACCTTTCCGTCCTATATTTAAGGGCGTGTAACTAAAGTATTACTAACCGTCGACACATGACACTCTGTATAGATATAGGACACACTTCCAAATACTACTTGAAAAAGTCTGAAGGCAGATTAACGAGCCGATTATGAGATATGGTTTTTCAAATGTCGTTAAAATTTCCGGCCTTGCTCCGAAATACCTTTCCGTCCTATATTTAAGTGCGTGTAACTAAAGAGTTACTAGCCGTCGCCACATGACACTCTGTATAGGTATAGCACACACTTCCAAATACTACTTCAAAAAGCCTGATGGCAGATTAACGAGCCGATTATGAGATATAATTTATCGAATATCGTTAAAATTTCCGGCCTCGCTCCGAACTGCCTTTCCGTCCTATATTTAAGGGCGTGTAACTAAAGTATTACTAACCGTCGCCACATGACACTCTGTATAGATATAGCACACACATCCAAATACTAATTGAAAAAGTTTAAAGGCAGATTAACGAGCCGATTAAGAGATATGATTTTTCGAATATCGTTCAAATTTCCGGCCTCGCTCCGAAATTCATTTCCGTCCTATATTTAAGGGCGTGTAACTAAAGAATGACTAGCCATCGCCACATGACACTCTGTATAGGTATAGCACACAATTCCAAATACTACTTGAAAAGTCTAAACGCAGATTAACGAGCCGATTATGAGATATGATTTTTCGAATATAGTTCAAATTTCCGGCCTCGCTCCGAAATGCCTTTCCGTCCTATATTTAAGGGCGTGTAACTGAAGAATTACTAGCCGTCGCCACATGACACTCTGTATAGGTATAGCATACACTTTCAAATACTACTTGAAACAGATTAAAGGCAGATTAACGAGCCGATTATGAGATATGATTTTTCGAATATCGTTCATATTTCCGGCCTCGCTCCGAAATGCCTTTCCGTCCTATATTTAAGGGCGTGTAACTAAAGTATTACTAACGGTCGCCACATGACACTCTGTATAGATATAGCACACACTTCCAAATACTACTTGAAAAAGTCTAAAGGCAGATTAACGAGCCGATTATGAGATATGATTTTTCGAATATCGTTAAAATTACCGGCCTCGCTCCGAAATGCCTTTGCGTCCTATATTTATGGGCGTGTAACTGAAGTATTACTAACCGTCGCCACATGACACTCCGTATAGATATAGCACACTTTTCCAAATACTACTTGAAAAATATCAAAGGCAGATTAACGAGCCGATTATGAGATATGATTTTTCGAATATCGTTCAAATTTCCGGCCTCGCTCCGAAATTCATTTCCGTCCTATATTTAAGGGCGTGTAACTAAAGAATGACTAGCCATCGCCACATGACACTCTGTATAGGTATAGCACACAATTCCAAATACTACTTGAAAAGTCTAAACGCAGATTAACGAGCCGATTATGAGATATGATTTTTCGAATATCGTTAAAATTTCCTGCCTCGCTCCGAAATGCCTTTCTGTCCTATATTTAATAGTGTGTAACTAAAGAATTACTAGCCGTCGCCATATGACACTCTGTATAGGTATAGCATACACTTTGAAATACTACATGAAAAAGTTTAAAGGCAGATTAACGAGCCGATTATGAGATATGATTTTTCGAATATCGTTCAAATTTCCGGCCTCGCTCCGAAATGCCTTTCCGTGCTATATTTAAGGGCATATAACTAAAGAATTACTAGCCGTCGCCACATGACACTCTGTATAGGTATAGCATACACTTTCAAATACTACTTGAAAAAGATTAAAGGAAGATTAACGAGCCGATTATGAGATATGATTTTTCGAATATCGGTAAAATTTCCGGACTCGCTCCGAAATGCCTTTGCATCCTATATTTAAGGGCGTGTAACTAAAGTATTACTAACCGTCGCAACATGACACTCTGTATAGATATAGCACACACTTCCAAATACTACTTGAAAAAGTCTAAAGGCAGATTAACGAGCCGATTATGAGATATGATTATTCGAATATCGTTAAAATTACCGGCCTCGCTCCGAAATGCCTTTGCGTCCTATATTTATGGGCGTGTAACTAAAGTATTACTAACCGTCGCCACATGACACTCCGTATAGATATAGCACACTTTTCCAAATACTACTTGAAAAAGTCTAAAGGCAGATTAACGAGCCGATTATGAGATATGATTTTTCGAATATCGTTCAAATTTCCGGCCTCGCTCCGAAATGCCTTTCCGTCCTATATTTAAGAGCGTGTAACTAAAGCATTACTAGCCGTCGCCACATGACACTCTGTATATATATAGCACACACTTCCAAATACTACTTGAAAAAGTCTAAAGGCAGATTAACGAGCCGATTATGAGATATGTTTTTTCGTATATCGTTAAAATTTCCGGCCTCGCTACGAAATGCCTTTCCGTCCTATATTTAAGGGCGTGTAACTAAAGAATTACTAACCGTCGCCACATAACACTCTGTATATATATAGCACACACTTCCAAATACTACTTGAAAAAGCTTGAAGGCAGATTAACGAGCCGATTATGAGATATGATTTTTCGAATATCGTTAAAATTTCGGGCCTCGCTCCGAAATGCCTTTCCGTCCTTTATTTAAGGGCGTGTAACTAAAGAATTACAAGCCGTCGCCACATGACACTCTGTATAGGTATAGCATACACTATCAAATACTACTTGAAAAACATTAAAGGAAGATTAACGAGCCGATTATGAGATATGACTTTTCGAATATCGTTAAAATTTCCGGCCTCGCTCCGAAATTCCTTCCCGTCCTTTATTTCAGGGCGTGTAACTAAAGAATTACTAGCCGTCGCCACATGATAGTCTGTATAGGTATAGCACACACTACCAAATACTACTTGAAAAAGCTTGAAGGCAGATTAATGAGCCGATTATGAGATATGATTTTTCGAATATCGTTAAAATTTCCGGCCTCGCTCCGAAATGCCTTTCCGTCCTATATTTAAGGGCGTGTAACTAAAGTATTACTAACCGTCGCCACATGACTCTGTGTATAGATATAGCACACACTTCCAAATACTACTTGAAAAAGTCTAAAGGCAGATCAACGAGCCGATTATGAGATATGGTATATCAAATATAGTTAAAATTTCCGGCCTCGCTCCGAAATACCTTTCCGTCCTATATTTAAGGGCGTGTAACTAAAGAATTACTAGCCGTCGCCACATGACACTCTGTATAGGTGTAGCACACACTTCCAAATACTACTTGAAAAACCTTGAAGGCAGATTAACGAGCCGATTATGAGATATGATTTTTCGAATATCGTTCAAATTTCCGGCCTCGCTCCGAAATGCCTTTCCGTCCTATATATAAGGGCGTGTAACTGAAGTATTACTAACCGTCGCCACATGACACTCTGTATAGATATAGGACACACTTCCAAATACTACTTGAAAAAGTCTGAAGGCAGATTAACGAGCCGATTATGAGATATGGTTTTTCAAATGTCGATAAAATTTCCGGCCTTGCTCCGAAATACCTTTCCGTCCTATATTTAAGAGCGTGTAATTAAAGAGTTACTAGCCGTCGCCACATGACACTCTATATAGGTATAGCACACACTTCCAAATACTACTTCAAAAAGCCTGATGGCAGATTAACGAGCCGATTATGAGATATGATTTTTCGAATATAGTTCAAATTTCCGGCCTCGCTCCGAAATGCCTTTCCGTCCTATATTTAAGGGCGTGTAACTGAAGAATTACTAGCCGTCGCCACATGACACTCTGTATAGGTATAGCATACACTTTCAAATACTACTTGAAACAGATTAAAGGCAGATTAACGAGCCGATTATGAGATATGATTTTTCGAATATCGTTCATATTTCCGGCCTCGCTCCGAAATGCCTTTCCGTCCTATATTTAAGGGCGTGTAACTAAAGTATTACTAACCGTCGCCACATGACACTCTGTATAGATATAGCACACACTTCCAAATACTACTTGAAAAAGTCTAAAGGCAGATTAACGAGCCGATTATGAGATATGATTTTTCGAATATCGTTAAAATTACCGGCCTCGCTCCGAAATGGCTTTGCGTCCTATATTGATGGGCGTGTAACTAAAGTATTACTAACCGTCGCCACATGACACTCCGTATAGATATAGCACACTTTTCCAAATACTACTTGAAAAAGTCTAAAGGCAGATTAACGAGCCGATTATGAGATATGATTTTTTGAATATCGTTCAAATTTCCGGCCTCGCTCCGAAATGCCTTTCCGTCCTATATTTAAGAGCGTGTAACTAAAGCATTACTAGCCGTCGCCACATGACACTCTGTATATATATAGCACACACTTCCAAATACTACTTGAAAAAGTCTAAAGGCAGATTAACGAGCCGATTATGAGATATGTTTTTTCGTATATCGTTAAAATTTCCGGCCTCGCTACGAAATGCCTTTCCGTCCTATATTTAAGGGCGTGTAACTAAAGAATTACTAACCGTCGCCACATAACACTTCGTATATATATAGCACACACTTCCAAAAACTACTTGAAAAAGCTTGAAGGCAGATTAACGAGCCGATTATGAGATATGATTTTTCGAATATCGTTAAAATTTCCGGCCTCGCTCCGAAATGCCTTTCCGTCCTATATTTAAGGGCGTGTAACTAAAGATTTACTAGTCGTCGCCATATGACACTCTGTATAGGTATAGCACACACTTCCAAATACTACTTGAAAAAGTTTAAAGGCAGATTAACGAGCCGATTATGAGATATGGTTTTTCAAATATCGTTAAAATTTCCGGCCTTGCTCCGAAATACCTTTCCGTCCTATATTTAAGGGCGTGTAACTAAAGAGTTACTAGCCGTCGCCACATGACACTCTGTATAGGTATAGCATACACTTTCAAATACTACTTGAAAAAGATTAAAGGCAGATTAACGAGCCGATTATGAGATATGAGTCTTCGAATATCGTTCAAATTTCCGGCCTCGCTCCGAAATGCCTTTCCGTCCTTTATTTAAGGGCGTGTAACTAAAGAATTACAAGCCGTCGCCACATGACACTCTGTATAGGTATAGCATACACTATCAAATACTACTTGAAAAACATTAAAGGAAGATTAACGAGCCGATTATGAGATATGACTTTTCGAATATCGTTAAAATTTCCGGCCTCGCTCCGAAATTCCTTTCCGTCCTTTATTTCAGGGCGTGTAACTAAAGAACTACTAGCCGTCGCCACATGATAGTCTGTATAGGTATAGCACACACTTCCAAATACTACTTGAAAAAGCTTGAAGGCAGATTAATGAGCCGATTATGAGATATGATTTTTCGAATATCGTTAAAATTTCCGGCCTCGCTCCGAAATGCCTTTCCGTCCTATATTTAAGGGCGTGTAACTAAAGTATTACTAACCGTCGCCACATGACTCTGTGTATAGATATAGCACACACTTCCAAATACTACTTGAAAAAGTCTAAAGGCAGATCAACGAGCCGATTATGAGATATGGTATATCAAATATAGTTAAAATTTCCGGCCTCGCTCCGAAATACCTTTCCGTCCTATATTTAAGGGCGTGTAACTAAAGAATTACTAGCCGTCGCCACATGACACTCTGTATACGTGTAGCACACACTTCCAAATACTACTTGAAAAACCTTGAAGGCAGATTAACGAGCCGATTATGAGATATGATTTTTCGAATATCGTGAAAATTATGGCCTCGCTCCGAAATGCCTTTCCGTCCTATATTTAAGGGCGTGTAACTTAAGTATTACTAACCGTCGCCACATGACACTCTGTATAGATATAGGACACACTTCCAAATACTACTTGAAAAAGTCTGAAGGCAGATTAACGAGCCGATTATGAGATATGGTTTTTCAAATGTCGTTAAAATTTCCGGCCTTGCTCCGAAATACCTTTCCGTCCTATATTTAAGAGCGTGTAACTAAAGAGTTACTAGCCGTCGCCACATGACACTCTGTATAGGTATAGCACACACTTCCAAATACTACTTCAAAAAGCCTGATGGCAGATTAACGAGCCGATTATGAGATATAATTTATCGAATATCGTTAAAATTTCCGGCCTCGCTCCGAAATTCATTTCCGTCCTATATTTAAGGGCGTGTAACTAAAGTATTACTAACCGTCGCATCATGACACTCTGTATAGATATAGCACACACTTCCAAATACTACTTGAAAAAGTCTAAAGGCAGATTAACACATGACACTCTGTATAGATATAGCACACAGTTCCACATACTACTAGAAAAAGTTTAAAGGCAGATTAACGAGCCGATTATGAGATATGATTTTTCGAATATCGTTTAAATTTCTGCCATCGCTCCGAAATGCCTTTCCGTCCTATATTTAAGGGCGTGTAACTGAAGAATTACTAGCCGTCGCCACATGACACTCTGTATAGGTATAGCATACACTTTCAAATACTACTTGAAACAGATTAAAGGCAGATTAACGAGCCGATTATGAGATATGATTTTTCGAATATCGTTCATATTTCCGGCCTCGCTCCGAAATGCCTTTCCGTCCTATATTTAAGGGTGTGTAACTAAAGAATAACTAGCCGTCGCCACATGACACTCTGTATAAGTATAGCATACACATTCAAATACTACTTGAAAAAGATTAAAGGAAGATTAACGAGCTGATTATGAGATATGCTTTTTCGTATATCGTTAAAATTTCCGGCCTCGCTCCGAAATGCTTTTCCATCCTATATTTAAGGGTGTGTAACAAAAGAATTACTAGCCGTCGCCACATGACACTCTGTATAGGTATAGCATACACTTTCAAATACTACTTGAAAAAGATAAGAGGCAGATTAACGAGCCGATTATGAGATATGATTTTTCGAATATCGTTCAAATTTCCGGCCTCGCTCCGAAATGCCTTTCCGTCCTATATTTCAGGGCGTGTAACTAAAGAATTACTAGCCGTCGCCACATGACACTCTGTATAGGTATAGCACACACTTCCAAATGCTACTTGAAAAAGCTCGAAGGCAGATTAACGAGCCGATTATGAGATATGATTTTTCGAATATCGTTCAAATTTCCGGCCTCGCTCCGAAATGCCTTTCCGTCCTATATTTAAGGGCGTGTAACTAAAGTATTACTAACCGTCGCATCATGACACTCTGTATAGATATAGCACACACTTCCAAATACTACTTGAAAAAGTCTAAAGGCAGATTAACACATGACACTCTGTATAGATATAGCACACAGTTCCACATACTACTAGAAAAAGTTTAAAGGCAGATTAACGAGCCGATTATGAGATATGATTTTTCGAATATCGTTTAAATTTCTGCCATCGCTCCGAAATGCCTTTCCGTCCTATATTTAAGGGCATGTAACTAAAGAATTACCAGCCGTCGCCACATGACACTCTGTATAGGTATAGCATACACTTTCAAATAGTACTTGACAAAGATTAAAGGAAGATTAACGAGCCGATTATGAGATATGGTTTATCAAATATAGTCAAAATTTCCGGCCTCGCTCCGAAATACCTTCGCGTCCTATATTTAAGGTCGTGTAACTAAAGAATGACTAGCCATCGCCACATGACACTCTGTATAGGTATAGCACACACTTCCAAATACTACTTGATAAAGTCTAAAAGCAGATTATCGAGCCGATTATTAGATATGATTTTTCGAATATCGTTAAAATATCCGGCCTCGCTCCAAAATGCCTTTCCGTCCTACATTTAAGGGCGTGTAACTAAAGAATTACTAGTCGTTGCCATATGACACTCTGTATAGGTATAGCACACACTTCCAAATACTACTTGAAAAAGTTTAAAGGCAGATTAACGAGCCGATTATGAGATATAGATCAAATATCCGGCCTCGCTCCGAAATGCCTTTCAGTCCTATATTTAAGGGCGTGTAACTAAAGAATTACTAGCCGTCGCCACATGACACTCTGTATAGGTATAGCATACACTTTCAAATACTACTTGAAAAAGATTAAAGGCAGATTAACGAGCCGTTTATGAGATATGATTTTTCGAATATCGGTAAAATTTCCGGACTCGCTCCGAAATGCCTTTGCATCCTATATTTAAGGGCGTGTAACTAAAGTATTACTAACCGTCGCCACATGACACTCTGTATAGATATAGCACACACTACCAAATACTACTTGATAAAGTCTAAAGGCAGATTAACGAGCCGATTATGAGACATGGTTTTTCAAATATCGTTAAAATTTCCGGCCTCGCTCCGAAATACCTTTCCGTCCTATATTTAAGGGCGTGTAACTAAAGAATGACTAGCCGTCGCCACATGACACTCTGTATAGGTATAGCACACACTTCAAATACTACTTGAAAAAGTCTAAAGGCAGATTAACGAGCCGATTATGAGATATGATTTTTCGAATTTCGTTCAAATTTCCGGCCTCGCTCCGAAATGCCTTTCCGTCCTATATTTAAGGGCGTGTAACTAAAGAATTACTATCCGTCGCCACATGACACTCCGTATAGATATAGCACACACTTCCAAATACTACTTGAAAAAGTTTAAAGGCAGATTAACGAGCAGATTATGAGATATGTTTTTTCGTATATCGTTAAAATTTCCGGCCTCGCTCCGAAATGCCTTTCCGTCCTATATTTAAGGGCGTGTAACTAAAGAATGACTAGCCATCGCCACATGACACTATGTATAGGTATAGCATACACTTCCAAATACTACTTGAAAAAGTCTAAAGGCAGATTAACGAGCCGATTATTAGATATGATTTTTCGAATATCGTTCAAATATCCGGCCTCGCTCCAAAATGCCTTTCCGTCCTATATTTAAGGGCGTGTAACTAAAGAATTACTAGACGTTGCCATATGACACTCTGTATAGGTATAGCACACACTTCCAAATACTACTTGAAAAAGTTTAAAGGCAGATTAACGAGCCGATTATGAGATATGATTTTTCGAATATAGTTCAAATATCCGGCCTCGCTCCGAAATGCCTTTCCGTCCTATATTTAAGGGCGTGTAACTAAAGAATTACTAGCCGTCGCCACATGACACTCTGTATAGGTATAGCATACACTTTCAAATACTACTTGAAAAATATTAAAGGCAGATTATCGAGCCGATTATGAGATATGATTTTTCGAATGTCGTTCAAATTTCCGGCCTCGCTCCGAAATCCTTTTCCGTCCTATATTTAAGGGCATGTAACTAAATAATTACTAGCCGTCGCCACATGACACTCTGTATAGGTATAGCATACACTTTCAAATACTACTTGAAAAAGATTAAAGGCAGATTAACGTGCCGTTTATGAGATATGATTTTTCGAATATCGGTAATATTTCCGGACTCGCTCCGAAATGCCTTTGCATCCTATATTTAAGGGCGTGTAACTAAAGTATTACTAACCGTCGCCACATGACACTCTGTATAGATATAGCACACACTTCCAAATACTACTTGAAAAAGTCTAAAGGCAGATTAACGAGCCGATTATGAGACATGGTTTTTCAAATATCGTTAAAATTTCCGGTCTCGCTCCGAAATACCTTTCCGTCCTATATTTAAGGGCGTGTAACTAAAGAATGACTAGCCGTCGCCACATGACACTCTGTATAGGTATAGCATACACTTTCAAATAGTACTTGACAAAGATTAAAGGAAGATTAACGAGCCGATTATGAGATATGGTTTATCAAATATAGTCAAAATTTCCGGCCTCGCTCCGAAATACCTTCGCGTCCTATATTTAAGGTCGTGTAACTAAAGAATGACTAGCCATCGCCACATGACACTCTGTATAGGTATAGCACACACTTCGAAATACTACTTGAAAAAGTCTAAAAGCAGATTAACGAGCCGATTATTAGATATGATTTTTCGAATATCGTTAAAATATCCGGCCTCGCTCCAAAATGCCTTTCCGTCCTATATTTAAGGGCGTGTAACTAAAGAATTACTAGTCGTTGCCATATGACACTCTGTATAGGTATAGCACACACTTCCAAATACTACTTGAAAAAGTTTAAAGGCAGATTAACGAGCCGATTATGAGATATAGTTCAAATATCCGGCCTCGCTCCGAAATGCCTTTCCGTCCTATATTTAAGGGCGTGTAACTAAAGAATTACTAGCCGTCGCCACATGACACTCTGTATAGGTATAGCATACACTTTCAAATACTACTTGAAAAATATCAAAGGCAGATTATCGAGCCGATTATGAGATATGATTTTTCGAATGTCGTTCAAATTTCCGGCCTCGCTCCGAAATCCTTTTCCGTCCTATTTTTATGGGCATGTAACTAAATAATTACTAGCCGTCGCCACATGACACTCTGTATAGATATAGCATACACTTTCAAATACTACTTGAAAAAGATTAAAGGAAGATTAACGAGCCGATTATGAGATATGTTTTTTCGTATATCGTTAAAATTTCCGGCCTCGCTCCGAAATGCCTTTCCGTCCTATATTTCAGGGCGTGTAACTAAAGAATTACTAGCCGTCGACACATGACAGTCTGTATAGGTATAGCACACACTTCCAAATACTACTTGAAAAAGATTAAAGGCAGATTAACGAGCCGTTTATGAGATATGATTTTTCGAATATCGGTAAAATTTCCGGATTCGCTCCGAAATGCCTTTGCATCCTATATTTAAGGGCGTGTAACTAAAGTATTACTAACCGTCGCCACATGACACTCTGTATAGATATAGCACACACTTCCAAATACTACTTGATAAAGTCTAAAGGCAGATTAACGAGCCGATTATGAGACATGGTTTTTCAAATATCGTTAAAATTTCCGGCCTCGCTCCGAAATACCTTTCCGTCCTATATTTAAGGGCTTGTAACTAAAGAATGACTAGCCGTCGCCACATGACACTCTGTATAGGTATAGCACACACTTCCAAATACTACTTGAAAAAGTCTAAAGGCAGATTAACGAGCCGATTATGAGATATGATTTTTCGAATTTCGTTCAAATTTCCGGCCTTGCTCCGAAATGCCTTTCCGTCCTATATTTAAGGGCGTGTAACTAAAGAATGACTAGCCATCGCCACATGACACTCTGTATAGGTATAGCATACACTTCCAAATACTACTTGAAAAAGTCTAAAGGCAGATTAACGAGCCGATTATTAGATATGATTTTTCGAATATCGTTAAAATATCCGGCCTCGCTCCAAAATGCCTTTCCGTCCTATATTTAAGGGCGTGTAACTAAAGAATTACTAGTCGTTGCCATATGACACTCTGTATAGGTATAGCACACACTTCCAAATACTACTTGAAAAAGTTTAAAGGCAGATTAACGAGCCGATTATGAGATATGATTTTTCGAATATAGTTCAAATATCCGGCCACGCTCCGAAATGCCTTTCCGTCCTATATTTAAGGGCGTGTAACTAAAGAATTTCAAGCCGTCGCCACATGACACTCTGTATAGGTATAGCATACACTTTCAAATACTACTTGAAAAATATTAAAGGCAGATTATCGAGCCGATTATGAGATATGATTTTTCGAATGTCGTTCAAATTTCCGGCCTCGCTCCGAATTCCTTTTCCGTCCTATATTTAAGGGCATGTAACTAAATAATTACTAGCAGTCGCCACTTGACACTCTGTATAGGTATAGCATACACTTTCAAATACTACTTGAAAAAGATTAAAGGAAGATTAACGAGCCGATTATGAGATATGTTTTTTCGTATATCGTTAAAATTTCCGGCCTCGCTCCGAAATGCCTTTCCGTCCTATATTTCAGGGCGTGTAACTAAAGAATTACTAGCCGTCGCCACATGACAGTCTGTATAGGTATAGCACACACTTCCAAATACTACTTGAAAAAGTCTAAAGGCAGATTAACTAGCCGATTATGAGATATGATTTTTCGAATATCGTTAAAATTTCCGGCCTCGCTCCGAAATGCCTTTCCGTTCTATATTTAAGGGCGTGTAACTAAAGAATTACTAGCCGTCGCCACATGACAGTCTGTATAGGTATAGCACACACATCAAAATACTACTTGAAAAAGATTAAAGGCAGATTAACGAGCCGTTTATGAGATATGATTTTTCGAATATCGGTAAAATTTCCGGACTCACTCCGAAATGCCTTTGCATCCTATATTTAAAAGCGTGTAACTAAAGTATTACTAACCGTCGCCACATGACATTCTGTATAGATATAGCACACACTTCCAAATACTACTTGAAGAAGTCTAAAGGCAGATTAACGAGCCGATTATGAGACATGGTTTTTCAAATATCGTTTAAATTTCCGCCCTCGCTCCGAAATGCCTTTCCGTCCTATATTTAAGGGCATGTAACTAAAGCATTACTAGCCGTCACCACATGACACTCTATATATATATAGCACACACTTCCAAATACTACTTGAAAAAGTCAAAAAGCAGATTAACGAGCCGATTATGAGATATGATTTTTCGTATATCGTTAAAATTTCCGGCCTTGCTCCGAAATGCCTTTCCGTCCTATATTTAAGGGCGTGTAACTAAAGAATTACTAACCGTCGCCACATAACACTCTGTATATATATAGCACACACTTCCAAAAACTACTTGAAAAAGCTTGAAGGCAGATTAACGAGCCGATTATGAGATATGATTTTTCGAATATCGTTAAAATTTCCGCCCTCGCTCCGAAATGCCTTTCCGTCCTATATTTAAGGGCGTGTAACTAAAGAATTACTAACCGTCGCCACATGACACTCTGTATAGGTATAGTACACACTTCCAAATGATACTTGAAAAAGCTTGAAGGCAGATTAACGAGCCGATTATGAGGTATGATTTTTCGAATATCGTTAAAATTTCCGCCCTCGCTCCGAAATGCCTTTCCGTCCTATATTTAAGGGCGTGTAACTAAAGTATTACTAACCGTCGCCACATGACACTCTGTATAGATATAGCACACACTTCCAAATACTACTTGAAAAAGTTTAAAGGCAGATCAACGAGCCGATTATTAGATATGATTTTTCGAATATCGTTAAACTTTCCGGCCTCGCTCCGAAATGCCCTTCCGTCCTACATTTAAGGGCGTGTAACTAAAATATTACAAACCGTCGCTACATGACACTCTGTATAGATATAGCACACACTTACAAATACTACTTGAAAAAGTCTAAAGGCAGATTAACGAGCCGATTATGAGACATGGTTTTTCAAATATCGTTAAAATTTCCGGCCTCGCTCCGAAATACCTTTCCGTCCTATATTTAAGGGCGTGTAACTAAAGAATGACTAGCCGTCGCCACATGACACTCTGTATAGATATAGCACACAGTTCCAAATACTACTTGAAAAAGTCTAAAGGCAGATTAAAGAGCCGATTATGAGATATGATTTTACGAATTTCGTTCAAATTTCCGGCCTCGCTCCGAAATGCCTTTCTGTCCTATATTTAAGGGCGTATAACTAAAGAATTACTAGCCGTCGCCACATGACACTCTGTATAGATATAGCACACACTTCCAAATACTACTTGAAAAAGTTTAAAGGCAGATTAACGAGCAGATTATGAGATATGTTTTTCGTATATCGTTAAAATTTCCGGCCTCGCTCCGAAATGCCTTTCCGTCCTATATTTAAGGGCGTGTAACTAAAGTATTACTAACTGTCGCCACATGACACTCTGTATAGATATAGCACACACTTCCAAATACTACTTGAAAAAGTTTCAAGGCAGATTAACGAGCCGATTATGAGATATGATTTTTCGAATGTCGTTAAAATTTCCGGCCTTGCTCCGAAATGCCTTTCCGTCCTATATTTAAGGGCGTGTAACTAAAGAATTACTAACTGTCGCCACATAACACTCTGTATATATATATAGCACACACTTCCAAAAACTACTTGAAAAAACTTGAAGGCAGATCAACGAGCCGATTATTAGATATGATTTTTCGAATATCGTTAAACTTTCCGGCCTCCCTCCGAAATGCCCTTCCGTCCTACATTTAAGGGCGTGTAACTAAAATATTACAAACCGTCGCTACATGACACTCCGTATAGATATAGCACACACTTCCAAATACTACTTGAAAAAGTCTAAGGGCAGATTAACGAGCCGATTATGAGATATGATTTTTCGAATATCGTTAAAATTTCCGGCCTCGCTCCGAAATGCCTTTCCGTCCTATATTTAAGGGCGTGTAACTAAAGATTTACTAGTCGTCGCCATATGACAATCTGTATAGGTATGGCACACACTTCCAAATACTACTTGAAAAAGTTTAAAGGCAGATTAACGAGCCGATTATGAGATATGATTTTTCGAATATCGTTCAAATTTCCGGCCTCGCTCCGAAATGCCTTTCCGTCCTATATTTAAGGGCGTGTAACTAAATTATTACTAGCCGTCGCCACATGACACTCTGTATAGGTATAGCATGTACTTTCAAATACTACTGGAAAAAGTCTAAACGCAGATTAACGAGCCGATTATGAGATATGATTTTTCGAATATAGTTCAAATTTCCGGCCTCCCTCCGAAATGCCTTTCCGTCCTATATTTAAGGGCGTGTAACTGAAGAATTACTAGCCGTCGCCACATGACACTCTGTATAGGTATAGCATACACTTTCAAATACTACTTGAAAAAGATTAAAGGCAGATTAACGAGCCGATTATGAGATATGATTTTTGGAATATCGTTAAAATTTCCGGCTTCGCTCCGAAATGCCTTTCCGTTCTATATTTAAGGGCGTGTAACTAAAGAATTACTAGTCGTCGCCACATGACACTCTGTATAGGTATAGCATACACTTTCAAATACTACTTGAAAAAGATTAAAGGCAGATTAACGAGCCGATTATGAGATATGATTTTTCTAAAATATCGTTCAAATTTCCGGCCTCGCTCCGAAATGCCTTTCCGTCCTATATTTAAGGGCATGTAACTAAAGAATTACTAGCTCTTGCCACATGACACTCTGTGTAGGTATAGCATACACTTTCAAATACTACTTGAAAAAGATTAAAGGCAGATTAACAAGCCGATTATGAGATATGATTTTTCGAATATCGTTAAAATTTCCGGCCTCGCTCCGAAATGCCTTTCCGTCCTATATTTAAGGGCGTGTAACTAAAGAATTACTAGCCGTCGCCACATGACACTCTGTATAGGTATAGCATACACTTTCAAATAGAACTTGAAAAAGATTAAAGGAAGATTAACGAGCCGATTATGAGATATGTTTTTTCGTATATCGTTAAAATTTCCGGCCTCGCTCCGAAATGCCTTTCCGTCATATATTTAAGGGCGTGTAACTAAAGAATTACTAGCCGTCGTCACATGACACTCTGTATAGGTATAGCATACACTTTCAAATACTACTTGAAAAAGATTAAAGGCAGATTAACGAGCCGATTATGAGATATGATTTTTCGAATATCGTTCAAATTTCCAGCCTCGCTCCGAAATGCCTTTCCGTCCTATATTTAAGGGCGTGTAACTAAAGAATTACAAGCCGTCGCCACATGACACTCTGTATAGATATAGCACAGACTTCCAAATACTACTTGAAAAAGTTTAAAGGCAGATCAACGAGCCGATTATTTGATATGTTTTTTCGAATATCGTTAAACTATCCGGCCTCGCTCCGAAATGCCCTTCAGTCCTACATTTAAGGGCGTGTAACTAAAATATTACAAACCGTCGCTACATGACACTCTGTATAGATATAGAACACACTTCCAAATACTACTTGACAAAGTCTAAGGGCAGATTAACGAGCCGATTATGAGATATGATTTTTCGAATATCGTTAAAATTTCCGCCCTCGCTCCGAAATGCCTTTCCGTCCTATATTTAAGGGCGTGTAACTAAAGTATTACTAACCGTCGCCACATGACACTCTGTATAGGTATAGTACACACTTCCAAATACTACTTGAAAAAGCTTGAAGGCAGATTAACGAGACGATTATGAGGTATGAGTTTTCGAATATCGTTAAAATTTCCGCCCTCGCTCCGAAATGCCTTTCCGTCCTATATTTAAGGGCGTGTAACTAAAGTATTACTAACCGTCGCCACATGACACTCTGTATAGATATAGCACACACTTCCAAATACTACTTGAAAAAGTTTAAAGGCAGATCAACGAGCCGATTATTAGATATGATTTTTCGAATATCGTTAAACTTTCCGGCCTCGCTCCGAAATGCCCTTCCGTCCTACATTTAAGGGCGTGTAACTAAAATATTACAAACCGTCGCTACATGACACTCTGTATAGATATAGCACACACTTCCAAATACTACTTGAAAAAGTCTAAGGGCAGATTAACGAGCCGATTATGAGATATGATTTTTCGAATGTCGTTAAAATTTCTGGCCTCGCTCCGAAATGCCTTTCCGTCCTATATTTAAGGGCGTGTAACTAAAGATTTACTAGTCGTCGCCATATAACACTCTGTATAGGTATAGCACACACTTCCAAATACTACTTGAAAAAGTTTAAAGGCAGATTAACGAGCCGATTATGAGATATGATCTTTCGAATATCGTTCAAATTTCCGCCCTCGCTCCGAAATGCCTTTCCGTCCTATATTTAAGGGCGTGTAACTAAAGTATTACTAACCGTCGCCACATGGCACTCTGTATAGATATAGCACACACTTCCAAATACTACTTGAAAAAGTTTAAAGGCAGATCAACGAGCCGATTATTAGATATGATGTTTCGAATATCGTTCAAATTTCCGGCCTCGCTCCGAAATGCCTTTCCGTCCTATATTTACGGGCGTCTAACTAAAGAATTACTAGCCGTCGCCACATGACACTCTGTATAGGTATAGCATATACTTTCAAATACTACTGGAAAAAGTCTAAACGCAGATTAACGAGCCGATTATGAGATATGATTTTTCGAATATCGTTAAAATTTCCGGCCTCGCTCCGAAATGCCTTACCGTCCTATATTTAAGGGCGTGTAACTAAAGTATTACTAACGGTCGCCACATGACACTCTGTATAGGTATAGCATACACTTTCAAATACTACTTGAAAAAGATTAAAGGCAGATTAACGAGCCGATTATGAGATATGATTTTTCGAATATCGTTCAAATTTCCGGCCTTGCTCCGAAATGCCTTTCCGTCCTATATTTAAGGGCGTGTAACTAAAGAATTACTAGCCATCGAAACATGACACTCTGTATAGGTATAGCATACACTTTCAAATACTACTTGAAAAAGATTAAAGGCAGATTAACGAACCGATTATGAGATATGATTTTTCGAATATCGTTAAAATTTCCGGCTTCGCTCCGAAATGCCTTTCCGTTCTATATTTAAGGGCGTGTAACTAAAGAATTACTAGCCGTCGCCACATGACACTCTGTATAGGTATAGCATACACTTTCAAATACCACTTGAAAAAGATTAAAGGAAGATTAACGAGCCGATTATGAGATATGATTTTTCGAATATCGTTAAAATTTCCGGCCTCGCTCCGAAATGTCTTTCTGTCCTATATTTCAGGGCGTGTAACTAAAGAATTACTAGTCATCGCCACATGACAGTCTGTGTAGGTAAAGCACACACTTCCAAATACTCCTTGAAGAAGCTTGAAGGCAGATTAACGAGCCGATTATGAGATATGATTTTTGGAATATCGTTAAATTTTTCGGCTCGCTCCGAAATGCCTTTCCATCCTATATTTACGGGCGTGTAACCAAAGTATTACTAACCGTCGCCACATGACACTCTGTATAGATATAGGACACACTTCCAAATACTACTTGAAAAAGTCTAAAGGCAGATTAAAGAGCCGATTATGAGATATGATTTTTCGAATTTCGTTAAAATTTCCGGCCTCGCTCCGTAATGCCTTTCCGTCCTATATTTCAGGGCGTGTAACTAAAGTATTACTGACCGTCGCCACATGACACTCTGTATAGATATAGTACACAGTTCCACATACTACTAGAAAAAGTTTAAAGGCAGATTAACGAGCCGATTATGAGATATGATTTTTCGAATATCGTTTAAATTTCTGCCATCGCTCCGAAATGCCTTTCCGTCCTATATTTAAGGGCGTGTAACTAAAGAATTACTAGCCGTCGCCACATGACACTCTGTATAGGTATAGCACACACTTTCAAATACTACTTGAAAAAGATTAAAGGCAGATTAACGAGCCGATTATGACATATGACTTTTCGAATATCGTTCAAATTTCCGGCCTCGCTCCGAAATGCCTTTCCATCCTATATTTAAGGGCGTGTAACTAAAGAATTACTAGCCGTCGCCACATGACACTCTGTGTAGGTATAGCATACACTTTCAAATACTATTTGAAAAAGATTAAAGGAAGATTAACGAGCCGATTATGAGATATGTTTTTTCGTATATCGTTAAAATTTCCGGCTTCGCTCCGAAATGCCTTTCCGTTCTATATTTAAGGGCGTGTAACTAAAGAATTACTAGCCGTCGCCACATGACACTCTGTATAGGTATAGCATACACTTTCAAATACTACTTGAAAAAGATTAAAGGCAGATTAACGAGCCGATTATGACATATATTTTTCGAATATCGTTCAAATTTCTGGCCTCGCTCCGAAATGCCTTTCCGTCTTATATTTAAGGGCGTGTAACTAAAGAATTACTAGCCGTCGCCACATGACACTCTGTGTAGGTATAGCATACACTTTCAAATACTACTTGAAAAAGATTAAAGGCAGATTAACAAGCCGATTATGAGATATGATTTTTCGAATATCGTTCAAATTTCCGGCCTCGCTCCGAAATGCCTTTCCGTCCTATATTTAAGGGCGTGTAACTAAAGAATTACAAGCTGTCGCCACATGACACTCTGTATAGGTATAGCATACATTTTCAAATACTACTTGAAAAAGAATAAAGGGAGATTAACGAGCCGATTATGAGATATGATTTTTCGAATATCGTTAAAATTTCCGGCCTCGCTCCGAAATGCCTTTCTGTCCTATATTTCAGGGCGTGTAACTAAAGAATTACTAGTCATCACCACATGACAGTCTTTGTAGGTATAGCACACACTTCCAAATACTCCTTGAAAAAGCTTGAAGGCAGATTAACGAACCGATTATGAGATATGATTTTTCGAATATCGTTAAAATTTCCGGCCTCGCTCCGAAATGCCTTTCCATCCTATATTTACGGGCGTGTAACCAAAGTATTACTAACCGTCGCCACATGACACTCTGTATAGATATAGGACACACTTCCAAATACTACTTGAAAAAGTCTAAAGGCAGATTAACGAGCCGATTATGAGATATGATTTTTCGAATTTCGTTAAAATTTCCGGCCTCGCTCCGAAATGCCTTTCCGTCCTATATTTCAGGGCGTATAACTAAAGTATTACTAACCGTCGCCACATGACACTCTGTATAGATATAGCACACAGTTCCACATACTACTAGAAAAAGTTTAAAGGCAGATTAACGAGCCGATTATGAGATATGATTTTTCGAATATCGTTTAAATTTCTGCCTTCGCTCCGAAATGCCTTTCCGTCCTAAATTTAAGGGCATGTAACTAAAGAATTACCAGCCGTCGCCACATGACTCTCTGTATAGGTATAGCATACACTTTCAAATAGTACTTGACAAAGATTAAAGGAAGATTAACGAGCCGATTATGAGATATGTTTTTTCGTATATCGCTAAAAATTCCGGCCTAGCTCCGAAATGCCTTTCCGTCCTATATTTCAGGGCGTGTAACTAAAGAATTACTAGCCGTCGCCACATGACAGTCTGTATAGGTATAGCACACACTTCCAAATACTACTTGAAAAAGTCTAAAGGCAGATTAACGAGCCGATTATGAGATATGATTTTTCGAATATCGTTAAAATTTCCGGCCTCGCTCCGAAATGCCTTTCCGTCCTATATTTAAGGGCGTGTAACTAAAGAATGACTAGCCATCGCAACATGCCACTCTGTATAGGTATAGCACACACTTCCAAATACTACTTGAAAAAGTCTAAAGGCAGATTAACGAGCCGATTATGAGATATGATTTTTCGAATATCGTTAAAATTTCCGGCCTCGCTCCGAAATGCCTTACCGTCCTATATTTAAGGGCATGTAACTAAAGAATTACTAGCCGTCGCCACATGACAGTCTGTATTGGTATAGCACACACATCTAAATATTACTTGAAAAAGATTAAAGGAAGATTAACGAGCCGATTATGAGATATGATTTTTCGAATATCGTTAAAATTTCTGGCCTCGCTCCGAAATGCCTTTGGGTCCTATATTTAAAGGCGCGTAACTAAAGTAATACTAACGGTCGCCACATGACACTCTGTATAGATATAGCACACACTTCCAAATACTACTTGAAAAAGTCTAAAGGCACATTAACGAGCCGATTATGAGATATGATTTTTCGAATATCGTTAAAATATCCGGCCTCGCTCCGAAATGCCTTTGGGTCCTATATTTAAAGGCGCGTAACTAAAGTAATACTAACCGTCGCCACATGACACTCTGTATAGATATAGCACACACTTCCAAATACTACTTGAAAAAGTCTAAAGGTAGATTAACGAGCCGATTATGAGATATGATTTTTCGAATATCGTTAAAATTTCCGGCCTCGCTCCGAAATGCCTTTGGGTCCTATATTTAAGGGCGTGTAACTAAAGTATTACTAACCGTCGCCACATGACACTCTGTATAGATATAGCACACACTTCCAAATACTACTTGAAAAAGTTTAAAGGCAGATCAACGAGTCGTTTAAGAGATATGATTTTTCGTATATCGTTAAAATTTCCAGCCTCGCTCCGAAATGCCTTTCCGACCTATAATTAAGGGCGCGTAACTAAAGAATTACTAGCCGTCCCCACATGACACTCTGTATAGGTATAGCATACACATTCAAATACTACTTGAAAAAGATTAAAGGCAGATTAACGAGCCGATTATGAAATATGATTTTTCGAATATCGTTCAAATTTCCGGCCTCGCTCCGAAATGCCTTTCCGTCCTAAATTTAAGGGCGTGTAACTAAAGAATTACTAGCCGTCGCCACATGACACTCTGTATAGGTATAGCATACACTTTCAAATACTACTTGAAAAAGATTAAAGGAAGATTAACGAGCCGATTATGAGATATGTTTTTTCGTATATCGTTAAAATTTCCGGCCTCGCTCCGAAATGCCTTTCCGTCCTATATTTAAGAGCGTGTATCTAAAAAATTACTAGCCGTCGCCACATGACACTCTTTATAGGTATAGCATACACTTTCAAATACTACTTGAAAAAGATTAAAGGCAGATTAACGAGCCGATTATGAGATATGATTTTTCGAATATCGTTCAAATTTCCGGCCTCGCTCCGAAATGCCTTTCCGTCCTATATTTAAGGGCGTGTAACTAAAGAATTACAAGCCGTCGCCACATGATACTCTGTATAGGTATAGCATACACATTCAAATACTACTTGAAAAAGATTAAAGAATGATTAAAGAGCCGATTATGAGATATGATTTTTCGAATATCGATCAAATTTCCGGCCTCGCTCCGAACTGCCTTTCCGTCCTATATTTAAGGGCGTGTAACTAAAGAATTACTGGCCGTCGCCACATGACAGTCTGTATAGGTATAGCACACACTTCCAAATACTACTAGAAAAAGTCTAAAGGCAGATTAACGAGTCGATTATGAGATATGATTTTTCGAATATCGTTAAAATTTCCGGCCTCGCTCCGAAATGCCTTTCCGTCCTATATTTATGGGCGTGTAACTAAAGAATGACTAGCCATCGCCACATGCCACTCTGTATAGGTATAGCACACACTTCCAAATACTACTTGAAAAAGTCTAAAGGCAGATTAACGAGCCGATTATGAGATATGATTTTTCGAATATCGTTATAATATCCGGCCTCGCTCCGAAATGCCTTTGGGTCCTATATTTAAGGGCGCGTAACTAAAGTATTACTAACCGTCGCCACATGACACTCTGTATAGATATAGGACACACTTCCAAATACTACTTGAAAAAGTCTAAAGGTAGATTAACGAGCCGATTATGAGATATGATTTTTCGAATATCGTTAAAATTTCCGGCCTCGCTCCGAAATGCCTTTGGGTCCTATATTTAAGGGCGTGTAACTAAAGAATTACTAACCGTCCCCACATGACACTCTGTGTAGGTATAGCATACATTTTCAAATAGTACTTGAAAAAGATTAAAGGATAATTAACGAGCCGATTATGAGATATGTTTTTTCGTATATCGTTAAAAATTCCGGCCTAGCTCCGAAATGCCTTTCCGTCCTATATTTCAGGGCGTGTAACTAAAGAATTACTAGCCGTCGCCACATGACACTCTGTATAGGTATAGCATACACTTTCAACTACTACTTGAAAAAGATTAAAGGAAGATTAACGAGCCGATTATGAGATATGTTTTTTCGTATATCGTTAAAATTTCCGGCCTCGCTCCGAAATGCCTTTCCGTCCTATATTTAAGGGCGTGTAACTAAAGAATTACTAACCGTCCCCACATGACACTCTGTATAGGTATAGCATACACTTTCAAATACTACTTGAAAAAGATTAAAGGCAGTTTAACGAGCCGATTATGAGATATGATTTTTCGAATATCGTTAAAATTTCCGGCCTCGCTCCGAAATGCCTTACCGTCCTATATTTAAGGGCGTGTAACTAAAGTATTACTAACGGTCGCCACATGACACTCTGTATTGATATAGCACACACTTCCTAATACTACTTGAAAAAGTCTAAAGGAAGATTAACGAGCCGATTATGAGATATGATTTTTCGAATATCGTTAAAATATCCGGCCTCGCTCCGAAATGCCTTTGCGTCCTATATTTAAGGGCGTGTAACTAAAGTATTACTAACCGTCGCCACATGACACTCTGTATAGATATAGCACACACTTCCAAATACTACTTGAAAAAGTCTAAAGGTAGATTAACGAGCCGATTATTAGATATGATTTTTCGAATATCGTTAAAATTTCCGGCCTCGCTCCGAAATGCCTCTCCGTCCTATATTTAAGGGCGTGTAACTAAAGTATTACTAACCGTTGCAACATGACACTCTGTATAGATATAGCACACACTTCCAAATACTACTTGAAAAAGTTTAAAGGCAGATCAACGAGCCGATTAAGAGATATGATTTTTCGAATATCGTTAAAATTTCCGGCCTCCCTCCGAAATGCCTTTCCGACCTATATTTAAGGGCGTGTAACTAAAGAATTACTAGCCGTCGCCACATGACACTCTGTATAGGTATAGCATACACTATCAAATACTACTTGAAAAAGATTAAAGGAAGATTAACGAGCTGATTATGAGATATGTTTTTTCGTATATCGTTAAAATTTCCGCTTCGCTCCGAAATGCCTTTCCGTCCTATATTTAAGGGCGTGTAACTAAAGAATTACTAGTTGTTGCCATATGAAACTCTGTATAGGTATAGCACACACGTCCAAATACTACTTGAAAAAGTTTAAAGGCAGATTAACGAGCCGATTATGAGATATGATTTTTCGAATATCGTTCAAATTTCCGGCCTCGCTCCGAAATGCCTTTCCGTCCTATATTTAAGGGCGTGTAACTAAAGAATTACTAGCCGTCGCCACATGACACTCTGTATAGATATAGCACACACTTCCAAATACTACTTGAAAAAGTTTAAAGGCAGATCAACGAGCCGATTAAGAGATATGATTTTTCGAATATCGTTAAAATTTCCGGCCTCGCTCCGAAATGCCTTTCCGACCTATATTTAAGGGCGTGTAACTAAAGAATTACTAGTCGTTGCCATATGAAACTCTGTATAGGTATAGCACACACGTCCAAATACTACTTGAAAAAGTTTAAAGGCAGATTAACGAGCCGATTATGAGATATGATTTTTCGAATATCGTTCAAATTTCCGGCCTCGCTCCGAAATGCCTTTCCGTCCTATATTTAAGGGCGGGTAACTAAAGAATTACTAGCCGTCGCCACATGACACTCTGTATAGGCATAGCATATACTTTCAAATACTACTGGAAAAAGTCTAAACGCAGATTAACGAGCCGATTATGAGATATGATTTTTCGAATATAGTTAAAATTCTGGCCTCGCACCGAAATGCCTTTCCGTCCTATATTTAAGGTCGTGTAATTAAGAATTACTAGCCGTCGCCGCATTACACTCTTTATAGGTATAGCATACACTTTCAAATACTACTTGAAAAAGATTAAAGGCAGATTAACGAGCCGATTATGAGATATGATTTTTCGAATATCGTTCAAATTTCCGGCCTCGCTCCGAAATGCCTTTCCGTCCTATATTTAAGGGCATGTAACTAAATTATTACTAGCCGTCGCCACATGACACTCTGTATAGGTATAGCATACACTTTCAAATACTACTTGAATAAGATGAAAGGCAGATTAACGAGCCGATTATGAGATATGATTTTTCGAATATCGTTAAAATTTCCGGCCTCGCTCCGAAATGCCTTTCCGTCCTATATTTAAGGGCGTGTAACTAAAGAATTACTAGCCGTCGCCACATGACACGCTGTATAGGGATAGCATACACTTTCAAATACTACTTGAAAAAGATTAAAGGCAGATTAACGAGCCGATTATGAGATATGATTTTTCGAATATCGTTCAAATTTCCGCCCTCGCTCCGAAATGCCTTTCCGTCCTATATTTACGGGCGTGTAACTAAAGAATTACTAGCCGTCGCCACATGACACTCTGTATAGGTATAGCATACACTTTCAAATACTACTTGAAAAAGATTAAAGGAAGATTAACGAGCCGATTATGAGATATGTTTTTTCGTCTATCGTTAAAATATCCGGCCTCGCTCCAAAATGCCTTTCCGTCCTATATTTCAGGGCGTGTAACTAAAGAATTACTAGCCGTCGCCACATGACAGTCTGTATAGGTATAGCACACACTTCCAAATACTACTTGAAAAAGTCTAAAGGCAGATTAACGAGCCGATTATAAGATATGATTTTTCGAATATCGTTAAACTTTCCGGCCTCGCTCCGAAATGCCTTTCCGTCCTATATTTAAGGGCGTGTAACTAAAGAATGACTACCCATCGCCACATGTAACTCTGTATAGGTATAGCACACACTTCCAAATACTACTTGAAAAAGTCTAAAGTCAGATTAACGAGCCGATTATAAGATATGATTTATCGAATATCGTTAAAATTTCCGGCCTCGCTCCGAAATGCCTTTCCGTCCTATATTTAAGGGCGTGTAACTAAAGAATTACTAGCCGTCGCCACATGACAGTCTGTATAGGTATAGCACACACACCCAAATACTACTTGAAAAAGATTAAAGGCAGATTAACGAGCCGATTATGAGATATGATTTTTCGAATATCGTTAGAATTTCCGGCCTCGCTCCGAAATGCCTTTGCGTCCTATATTTAAGGGCGTGTAACTAAAGTATTACTAACGGTCGCCACACGACACTCTGTATTGATATAGCACACACTTCCAAATACTACTTGAAAAAGTCTAAAGGCAGATTAACCAGCCGATTATGAGATATGATTTTTCGAATATCGTTAAAATATCCGGCCTCGCTCCGAAATGCCTTTGCGTCCTATATTTAAGGGCGTGTAACTACAGTATTACTAACCGTCGCCACATGACACTCTGTATAGATATAGCACACACTTCCAAATACTACTTGAAAAAGTCTAAAGGCAGATTAACGAGCCGATTATGAGACATGGTTTTTCAAATATAGTTAAAATTTCCGGGCTCGCTCCGAAATACCTTTCCGTCCTATATTTAAGGGCGTGTAACTAAAGAATGACTAGCCGTCGCCACATGACACTCTGTACAGATGTAGCACACACTTCCAAATACTACTTGAAATAGTCTAAAGGCAGATTACCGAGCCGATTATGAGATATGGTTTTTCAAATATCGTTAAAATTTCCGGCGTCGCTCCGAAATACCTTTCTGTCCTATATTAAAGGCCGTGTAACTAAAGAATTACTAGCCGTCGCCACATGACACTCTGTATAGGTATAGCACACACTTCCAAATACTACTTGAAAAAGTTTGAAGTCAGATTAACGAGCCGATTATGAGGTATCATTTTTCGAATATCTTTAAAATTTCCGGCCTCGCTCCGAAATGCCTTTCCGTCCTATATTTCAGGGCGTTTAACTAAAGAATTAGTAGCCGTCGCCACATGACACTTTGTATAGGTGTAGCACACACTTCCAAATACTACTTGAAAAAGTATAAAGGCAGATTAACGAGCTGATAATGAGGTATGATTTTTCGAATATCGTTAAAATTTCCGGCCTCGCTCCGAAATGCCTTTTCGTCCTATATTTAAGGGCGTGTAACTAAAGTATTACTAACCGTCGCCACATGACACTCTGTATAGGTATAGCACACACTTCCAAATACTATTTGAAACAGTTTAAAGGCGGATTAACGAGCCGATTATGAGATATGATTTTTCGAATATCGTTTAAAATGTCCGCCCTCGCTCCGCAATGCCATTCCGTCCTACTTTTAGATAGTGTAACTAAGGTATAACTAGTCCTCGCAACATGACACTCTGTATAGGTATAGCATACACTTGCAAATACTACTTGAAACAGTCTCAAGGCATATTAGAGAGCCGATTATCAGATATGTTTTTTCGTATATCGTTAAAATTTCCGCCCTCGCTCCGAAATGCCATTCCGTCCTATTTTTAAGGGAGTGTAACTAAGGTATAACTAGTCCTCGCAACATGACACTCTGTATAGGTATAGCATACACTTCCAAATACTACTTGAAACAGTTTCAAGTCATACTAACGAGCCGATTATGAGATATGTTTTGTCGTACATCGGTAAAATTTCCGTCCTCGCTCCGAAATGCCTTTCCGTCCTATATTTAAGGGCGTGTAACTAAAGAATTACTAGCCGTCGCCACATGACACTCTGTATAGGTATAGCACACACTTCGAAATACTACTTGAAAAAGTCTAAAGGCAGATTAATGAGCCGATTAAGATATATGATTTTTCGAATATCGTTGAAATTTCCTGCCTCGTTCCGAAATGCCTTTACGTCCTATATTTAAGGGCGTGTAACTAAAGAATTACTAGCTGTCGCCACATGACACTCTGTATAGGTTTAGCACACACTTCCAAATACTACTTGCAAAAGTCTAAAGGCACATTAACGAGCCGATTATGAGACATGGTTTTTCAAATATCGTTAAAATTTCCGGCCTTGCTCCGAAATACCTTTCCGTCCTATATTTAAGGGCGTGTAACTAAAGAATTACTAACCGTCGCCACATGACACTCTGTATAGGTATAGCACACACTTCTAAATACTACTTGACAACGTCTGAAGGCAGGATAACGAGCCGATTATGAGATATGATTTTTCGAATATCGTTAAAATTTTCCTGCCTCGCTCCGAAATGCCTTTCCGTCCTATATTTAAGGGCGTGTAACTAAATAAGTACTAGCCGTCGCCACATGACACTCTGTACAGGTATAGCACACACATCTAAATACTACTTGAAAAAGTCTAAAGGCAGATTAATGAGCCGATTATGAGATATGATTTTTCGTATATCGTTAAAATTTCCGGCCTCGCTCCGAAGTGCCTTTCCGTGCTATATTTAAGGGCGTGTAACTAAAGAATTACTAGCCGTCGCCACATGACAGTCTGTATAGGTATAGCACACACTTCCAAATACTACTTGAAACGGTTTCAAGGCATATAAACGAGCCGATTATGAGATATGATTTTTCGAACATCGTTAAAATTTCCAGCCTCGCTCCGAAATGCCTTTCCGTCCTATATTTAAGGGCGTGTAACTAAAGTATTACTAACCGTCGCCACATGACACTCTGTATAGATATAGCACACACTTCCAAATACTACTTGAAAAAGTCTAAAGTCAGATTAACGAGCCGATTATGAGATATGATTTTTCGAACATCGTTAAAATTTCCGGCCTCGCTCCGAAATGCCTTTCCGTCCTATATTTAAGGGCGTGTAACTAAAGTATTACTAACCATCGCCACATGAAACTCTGTATAGGTATAGCACACCCTTCCAAATACTACTTGAAACAGTTTAGAGGCATATTAACGAGCCGATTATGAGATATGTTTTTTCGTATATCGTTAAAATTTTCAGGCCTCGCTTCGAAATGCCTTTCCGTCCTATATTTAAGGCCGTGTAACTAAAGTGTTACTAACCGTCGCCACATGACACTCTGTATAGATATAGCACACAGTTCCAAATACTTCTTGAAAAAGTCTAAAGGCAGATTAACGAGCCGATTATGAGATATGATTTTTCGAATTTCGTTAAAATTTCCGGCCTCGCTCCGAAATGCCTTTCCGTCCTATATTTAAGGGCGTGTAACTAAAGTATTACTAACCGTCGCCACATGACACTCTGTATAGATATAGCACACACTTCCAAATACTACTTGAAAAAGTCTAAAGGCAGATTAACGAGCCGATTATTAGATATGATTTTAAGAATATCGTTAAAATTTCCGGCCTCGCTCCGAAATGCCTTTCCGTCCTATATTTGAGGGCGTGTAACTAAAGTATTACTAACCGTCGCCACATGACACTCTGTATAGATATAGCACACAGTTCCAAATACTTCTTGAAAAAGTCTAAAGGCAGATTAACGAGCCGATTACGAGATATGATTTTTCGAATTTCGTTAAAATTTCCGGCCTCGCTCCGAAATGCCTTTCCGTCCTATATTTCAGGGCCTGTAACTAAAGAATTACTAGCCGTCGCCACATGACACTCTGTATAGGTTTAGCACACACTTCCAAATACTACTTGAAAAAGTCTAAAGTCAGATTAACGAGCCGATTATGAGATATGATTTTTCGAATATCGTTAAAATTTCCGGCCTCGCTCCGAAATGCCTTTCCGTCCTATATTTAACGGCGTATAACTAAAGTATTACTAACCGTTGCCACATGACACTCTGTATAGATATAGCACACACTTCCAAATACTATTTGAAAAAGTCTAAAGGCAGATTAACGAGCCGATTATGAGATATGATTTTTCGAATATCGTTAAAATTTCCGGCCTCGCTCCGAAATGCCTTTCCGTCTTATTTTTAAGGGCGTGTAACTAAAGTATTACTAACCGTCGCCACATGACACTCTGTATATATATAGCACACACTTCCAAATATTACTTGAAAAAGTCTAAAGGCAGATTAACAAGCCGATTATGAGATATGATTTTTCGAATATCGTTAAAATTTCCGGCCTCGCTCCGAAATGCATTTCCGTCCTATATTTAAACTAAAGTATTACTAACCGTCGCCACATGACACTCTGTATAGATATAGCACACACTTCAAATACAACTTGAAAAAGTTTAAAGGCACATTAACGAGCCGATTATGAGATATAATTTTTTCGAATATCGTTTAAATTTCCGCCCTCGCTCCGAAATGCCTTTCCGTCCTATATTTAAGGCCGTGTAACTAAAGAATTACTAGCCGTCACCACATGACACTCTGTATAGGTATAGCATACACTTCCAAATACTACTTGAAACAGTTTCAAGGCATATTAACTAGCCGATTATGAGATATGATTTTTCGAATATCGTTAAAATTTCTGGCCTCGCTCCGAAATGCCTTTCCGTCGTATATTTATGGGCGTGTAACTAAAGTATTACTTACCGTCGTCACATGACACTCTATATATATATATATAGCACACACTTCCAAATACTACTAGAAAAACTGTAAAGGCAGATTAACGAGCCGATTATGAGATATGATTTCTCGAATATCGTTCAAATTTCCGGGCTCGCTCCGAAATGCCTTTCTGTCCTATATTGAAGGGCGTGTAACTAAAGAATTACTAGCCATCGCCACATGACACTCTGTATAGGTTTAGCACACACTTCCAAATACTACTTGAAAAAGTCTAAAGTCAGATTAACGAGCCGAATATGAGATATGATTTTTCGAATATCGTTAAAACTTCCGGCCACGCTTCGAAATGCCTTTCCGTCCTATATTTAAGGGCGTGTAACTAAAGTATTACTAGCCGTCGCCACATGACACTCTGTATAGGTTTAGCACACACTTCCAAATACTACTTGAAAAAGTCTAAAGTCAGATTAGCGAGCCGATTATGAGGTATGATTTTTCGAATATCGTTAAAATTTCCGGCCTCGCTCCGAAATGCCTTTCCGTCCTACATTTAAGGGCGTGTAACTAAAGTATTACTAACCGTCGCCACATGACACTCTGTATAGATATAGCACACACTTCCAAATACTACTTGAAAAAGTCTAAAGTCAGATTAACGAGCCGATTATGAAGATATGTTTTTCGAATATCGTTAAAATTTCCGGCCTCGCTCCGAAATGCCTTTCCGTCCTATATTTAAGGGCGTGTAACTAAAGTATTACTAACCGTCGCCACATGACACTCTCTATATATATACCCCACACTTCCAAATACTACTTGAAAAAGTCTAAAGGCAGATTAACGAGCCGATTATGAGATATGATTTTTCGAATATAGTTCAAATTTCCGGCCTCGCTCCGAAATGCCTTTTCGTCCTATATTTAAGGGCGTGTAACTAAAGAATTACTAACCGTCGCCACATGACACTCTGTATAGGTATAGCACACACTTCCAAATACTACTTGAAAAAGTATAAAGGCAGGTTAACTAGTCGATTATGAGATATGATTTTTCGAATATCGTTCAAATTTCCGCCCTCGCTCCGAAATGCCTTTCCATCCTACTTTTAACGGCGTGTAACTAAGGTATAACTAGTCCTCGCAACATGACACTCTGTATAGGTATAGCACACCCTTCCAAATACTACTTGAAACAGTCTAAAGGCAGATTAACGAGCCGATTATGATATATGATTTTTCGAATATAGTTCAAATTTCCGGCCTCGCTCCGAAATTCCCCTTTCCGTCCTATATTTAAGGGCGTGTAACTAAAGAATTACTAACCGTCGCCACATAACACTCTGTATATATATAGCACACACTTCCAAATACTACTTGAAAAAGTCTAAACGAAGATTAACGAGCCGATTATGAGATATGATTTTTCGAATATCGTTAAAATTTTCCGGCCTCGCTCCGAAATGCCTTTCCGTCCTATATTTAAGGGAGTGTAACTAAAGAATTACCAACCGTCGCCACATGACACTCTGTATAGGTATAGCACATACTTCCAAATACTACTTGAAAACGTATAAAGGCAGGTTAACGAGCCAATTATGAGATATGATTTTTCGAATATCGTTAAAATTTCCGCCCTCGCTCCGAAATGCCTTTCCATCCTACATTTAACGGCGTGTAACTAAGGTATAACTAGTCCTCGCAACATGACACTCTGAATAGGTATAGCATACACTTCCAAATACTACTTGAAACAGTTTCAAGGCATATTAACGAGCCGATTATGAGATATGTTTTTTCGTATATCGTTAAAATTTCCGGCCTCGCTCCGAAATGCCTTTCCGTCCTATATTTATGGGCGTGTAACTAAAGTATTACTAACCGTCGCCACATGACACTCTGTATAGATATATCACACACTTCCAAATACTACTTGAAAAAGTTTCAAGGCAGATTAACGAGCCGATTATGAGATTTGATTTTTCGAATATCGTTTAAATTTCCGCCCTCGCTCCGAAATGCCTTTCCGTCCTATATTTAAGGGCGTGTAACTAAAGCCTTACTAGCCGTCACCACATGACACTCTGTATATATATAGCACACACTTCCAAATACTACTTGAAAAAGTCTAAAGGAAGATTAACGAGCCGATTATGAGATATGTTTTTTCGTATATCGTTAAAATTTCCGGCCTCGCTCCGAAATGCCTTTCCGTCCAATATTTAAGGGCGTGTAACTAAAGAATTACTAACCGTCGCCACATAACACTCTGTATATATATAGCACACACTTCCAAATACTACTTGAAAAAGGCTAAAGGCAGATTAACGAGCCGATTATGAGATATCATTTTTCGAATATCGTTAAATTTTCCGGCCTCGCTCCGAAATGCCTTTCCGTCCTATATATAAGGGCGAGTAACTAAAAAATTACCAACTGCCGCTACATGACACTCTGTATAGGTATAGCACACACTTCCAAATACTACTTGAGAAAGTATAAAGGCAGGTTAACGAGCCGATTATCAGATATGATTTTTCGAATATCGTTAAAATTTCCGGCCTCGCTCCGAAATGCCTTTCCGTCCTACATGTAAGGGCGATTAACTAAAGTATTACTAACAGTCGCCACATGACACTCTGTATAGATATAGCACACACTTCCAAATACTACTTGAAAAAGTCTAAAGTCAGATTAACGAGCCGATTATGAGATATGATTTTTCGAATATCGTTACAATTTCTGGCCCCGCTCCGAAATGCCTTTCCGTCCTATATTTAAGGGCGTGTAACTAAAGTATTACTAACTGTCGCCACATGACACTCTGTATAGATATAGCACACAAATCCAAATACTACTTGAAAAAGTATAAAGGCAGATTAACGAGCCGATTATGAGATATGATTTTTCGAATATCGTTAAAATTTCCGGCCTCGCTCCGAAATGCCTTTCCGTCCTATATTTAAGGGCGTGTAACTAAAGTATTACTAACCGTCGCCACATGACACTCTGTATAGGTATAGCATACACTTCCAAATACTACTTGAAAAAGTCTCAAGGCAGATTAACGAGCCGATTATGAGATATGATTTTTCGAATATCGTTAAAATTTCCGGCCTCGCTCCGAAATGCCTTTCCGTCCTATATTTAAGGGCGTGTAACTAAAGCCTTACTAGCCGTCACCACATGACACTCTGTATATATATAGCACACACTTCCAAATACTACTTGAAAAAGTCTAAAGGAAGATTAACGAGCCGATTATGAGATATGTTTTTTCGTATATCGTTAAAATTTCCGGCCTCGCTCCGAAATGTCTTTCCGTCCAATATTTAAGGGCGTGTAACTAAAGAATTACTAACCGTCGCCACATAACACTCTGTATATATATAGCACACACTTCCAAATACTACTTGAAAAAGGCTAAAGGCAGATTAACGAGCCGATTATGAGATATCATATTTCGAATATCGTTAAATGTTCCGGCCTCGCTCCGAAATGCCTTTCCGTCCTATATATAAGGGCGTGTAACTAAAAAATTACCAACTGCCGCTACATGACACTCTGTATAGGTATAGCACACACTTCCAAATACTACTTGAGAAAGTATAAAGGCAGGTTAACGAGCCGATTATAAGATATGATTTTTCGAATATCGTTAAAATTTCCGGCCTCGCTCCGAAATGCCTTTCCGTCCTACATGTAAGGGCGATTAACTAAAGTATTACTAACAGTCGCCACATGACACTCTGTATAGATATAGCACACACTTCCAAATACTACTTGAAAAAGTCTAAAGTCAGATTAACGAGCCGATTATGAGATATGATTTTTCGAATATCGTTACAATTTCTGGCCTCGCTCCGAAATGCCTTTCCGTCCTATATTTAAGGGCGTGTAACTAAAGTATTACTAACTGTCGCCACATGACACTCTGTACAGATATAGCACACACTTCCAAATACTACTTGAAAAAGTATAAAGGCAGATTAACGAGCCGATTATGAGATATGATTTTTCGAATATCGTTAAAATTTCCGGCCTCGCTCCGAAATGCCTTTCCGTCCTATATTTAAGGGCGTGTAACTAAAGTATTACTAACCGTCGCCACATGACACTCTGTATAGGTATAGCATACACTTCCAAATACTACTTGAAAAAGTCTCAAGGCAGATTAACGAGCCGATTATGAGATATGATTTTTCGAATATCGTTAAAATTTCCGGCCTCGCTCCGAAATGCCTTTCCGTCCTATATTTAAGGGCGTGTAACTAAAGTATTACTAACCGTCACCACATGACACTCTGTATAGATATAGCACACACTTCCAAATACTACTTGAAAAAGTCTAAAGGCAGATTAACGAGTCGATTATGAGATATGTTTTTTCGTATATCGTTAAAATTTCCGGCCTCGCTCCGAAATGCCTTTCCGTCCTATATTTAATGGCGTGTAACTAAAGTATTACTAACCGTCGCCACATGACAATCTGTATAGATATAGCACACACTTCCAAATACTACTTGAAAATGTCTAAAGGCAGATTAACGAGCCGATTATGAGATATGATTTTTCGAATATCGTTCAAATTTCCGGCCCCGCTCCGAAATACCTTTCCGTCATATATTTAAGGGCGTGTAACTAAAGAATGACTATCCGTCACCACATAACACTCTGTATAGGTATAGCACACACTTCCAAATACTACTTGAAACAGTTTAAAGGCGGATTAACGAGCCGATTATGAGGTATAATTTTTCGAATATCGTTCAAATTTCCGCCCTCGCTCCGAAATGCCATTCCGTCCTACTTTTAAGGGAGTGTAACTAAGGTATAACTAGTCCTCGCAATATGACACTCTGTATAGGTATAGCATACACTTCCAAATACTACTTGAAACAGTTTAAAGGTGGATTAACTAGCCGATTATGAGATATGGTTTTTCGAATATCGTTAAAATTTCCGCCCTCGCTCCGAAATGCCATTCCGACCTACTTTTAAGGGAGTGTAACTTTCCGTCCAATATTTAAGGGCGTGTAACTAAAGTATTACTAACCGTCGCCACATGACACTCTGTATAGATATAGCACACACTTCCAAATACTACTTGAAAAAGTCTAAAGGCAGATTAACGAGCCGATTATGAGAAATGTTTTTTCGTATATCGTTAAAATTTCCGGCCTCACTCCGAAATGCCTTTCCGTCCTATATTTCAGGGCGTGTAACTAAAGAATTACTAGCCGTCGCCACATGACACTCTGTATAGGTATAGCACACACTTCCAAATACTACTTGAAACGGTTTCAAGGCATATTAACGAGCCGATTATGAGATATGATTTTTCGAATATCGTTCAAAATCCCGGCCTCGCTCCGAAGTGCTTTTCCGTCCTATATTTAAGGGCGTGTAACTAAAGAATGGCAAGCCGTCGCCACATGACACACTGTATAGGTATAGCACACACTTCCAAATACTACTTGAAATGGTTTCAAGGCATATTAACGAGCCGATTATGAGATATGATTTTTCGAATATCGTTAAAATTTCCGGCATCGCTCCAAAATACCTTTCCATAATATATTTAAGGGCGTGTAACTAAAGAATTACTAGCCGTCACCACAGGACACTCTGTGTAGATATAGCACACACTTCCAAATACTACTTGAAAAAGTCTAGAGGCAGATTAACGACCGACTATGAGATATGATTTTTCGAATATCGTTCAAATTTCCGGCCTCGCTCCGAAATGCCTTTCCGTCCTATATTTAAGGACGTGTAACTAAAGAATGGCTAGCCGTCGCCACATGACACTCTGTATAGATATAGCACACACTTCCAAATACTACTTGAAAAAGTCTAAAGGCAGATTAACGAGCCGATTATGAGATATGATTTTTCGAATATCGTTAAAATTTCCGGCCTCGCTCTGAAATGCCTTTCCGTCATATATTTAAGAGCGTGTAACTAAAGTATTACTAACCGTCACCACATGACACTCTGTATAGATATAGCACACACTTCCAAATACTACTTGAAAAAGTCTAAAGGCAGATTAACGAGCCGATTATGAGATATGTTTTTTCGTATATCGTTAAAATTTCCGGCCTCGCTCCGAAATGCCTTTCCGTCCTATATTTCAGGGCGTGTAACTAAAGAATTACTAGCCGTAGCCACATGACACTCTGTATAGGTATAGCACACACTTCCAAATACTACTTGAAACGGTTTCAAGGCATATTAACGAGCTGATTATGAGATATGTTTTTTCGTATATCGTTAAAATTTCCGGCCTCGTTCCAAAATGCCTTTCCGTCGTATATTTCAGGGCGTGTAACTAAAGAATTACTAGCCGTCGCCACATGACACTCTGTATAGGTATAGCACACACTTCCAAATACTACTGGAAAAAGTATAAAGGCAGGTTAACGAGCCGTTTATGAGATATGATTTTTCGAATATCGTTAAAATTTCCGGCCTCGCTCCGAAATGCCTTTCCGTCCTACTTTTAAGGGCGTGTAACTAAGGTATAACTAGTCCTCACAACATGACACTCTGTATAGGTATAGCATACACTTCCAAATACTACTTGAAACAGTTTCAAGGCATATTACCGAGCCGATTATGATATATGTTTTTTCGTGTATCGTTAAAATTTCCGGCCTCGCTCCGAAATGCCTTTTCGTCCTATATTTCAGGGCGTGTAACTAAAGAATTACTAGCTGTCGCCACAGGACACTCTTTATAGGTATAGCACACACTTCCAAACACTACTTGAAAAAGTCTAAAGGCATATTAACGAGCCGATTATTAGATATGTTTTTTCGTATATCGTTAAAATTTCCGGCCGCGCTCCGAAATGCCGTTCCGTCTTATATTTAAGGGCGTGTAACTAAAGAATTACTGGTCGTCGCCACATGACACTCTGTATAGATATAGCGTACACTTCCAAATACTACTTGAAAAAGAATAAAGGCAGATTAACGAGCCGATTATGAGATATGATTTTTCGAATATCGTTAAAATTTCCGGCCTCGCTCCGAAATGCCTTTCCGTCCTATATTTAAGGGCGTGTAACTAATGTATTACTAACCGTCGCCACATGACACTCTGTATAGGTATAGCACACACTTCAAAATACTACTTGAAAAAGTCTAAAGGCAGATTAACGAGCCGATTATGAGATATGATTTTTCGAATATCGTTAAAATTTCCGGCCTCGCTGCAAAATGCCTTACCGTCCTATATTTAAGGGCGATTAACTAAAGTATTACTAGCCGTCGCCACATGACACTCTGTATAGATATAGCACACACTTCCAAATACTACTTGAAAAAGTTTAAAGGCAAATTAACGAGCCGATTATGAGATATGATTTTTCGAATATCGTTTAAATTTCCCCCATAGCTCCGAAATGCCTTTCCGTCCTATATTTCTTAGCGTGTAACTAAAGAATTACTAGCCGTCACCATATGACACTCTGTATAGGTATAGCACACACTTCCAAATATTATTTGAAACGGTTTCAAGGCATATTAACGAGCCTATTATGAGATATGATTTTTCGTATATCGTTAAAATCTCCGGTCTCGCTCGGAAATGCCTTTCCGTCCTATATTTAAGGGCGTGTAACTAAAGAATACTAACCGTCGCCACGTGACACTCTGTATAGGTATAGCACACACTTCCAAATACTACTTGAAAAAGTCTAAAGGCATATTAACGAGCCTATTATGAGATATGATTTTTCGTATATCGTTAAAATCTCCGGTCTCGCTCGGAAATGCCTTTTCGTCCTATATTTAAGGGCGTGTAACTAAAGAATACTAACCGTCGCCACGTGACACTCTGTATAGGTATAGCACACACTTCCAAATACTACTTGAAAAAGTCTAAAGGCAGATTAACGAGCCGATTATGAGATATGATTTTTCGAATATCGTTACAATTTCTGGCCTCGCTCCGTAATGCCTTTCCGTCTTATATTTAAGGCCGTGTAACTAAAGAATGACTGGCCGTCACCACATGACACTTTGTATAGGTATAGCATACACTTCCAAATACTACTTGAAACAGTTTCAAGGCATATTAACGTGCCGATTATGAGATATGATTTTTCGAATATCGTTAAATATTCTGGCCTCGCTCCGAAATACCTTTCTGTCCTATATTTAAGGGCGTGTAACCAAAGAATTACTATCCCTCGCCACGTGACACTGTGTATAGGTATAGCACACACTTGCAAATACTACTTGAAACAGTTTAAAGGCGGATTAACTAGCCTATTATGAGATATGATGTTTCGAATATCGTTAAAATTTCCGGCCTCGCTCTGAAATGCCTTTCCGTCCTATATTTAAGGGCATGTAAGTAAAGTATTACTAACCGTCGCCACATGACACTCTGTATAGGTATAGCACACACTTCCAAATATTACTTGAAAAGTCTAAAGGCAGATAAATGAGCCGATTATGAGATATGATTTTTCGAATATCGTTCAAATTTCCGACCTCGCTCCGAAATGCCTTTCCGTCCTATATTTAAGGGCGTGTAACCAAAGTATTACTAACCGTCGCCACATGACACTCTGTATAGATATAGCACACACTTCCAAATACTACTTGAAAAAGTATAAAGGCAGATTAACGAGCCGATTATGAGATATGATTTTTCGAATATCGTTCAAATTTCCGGCCACGCTCCGAAATGCCTTTCCGTCCTATATTTAAGGGCGTGTAACTAAAGAATTACTAGCCGTCGCCACATGACACTCTGTATAGATATAGCACACACTTGCAAATACTACTTGAAACAGTTTCAAGGCATATTAACGAGCCGATTATGAGGTGTTTTTTCGTATATCGTTAAAATTTCCTGGCCTCGCTCCGAAATGCCTTTCCGTCCTATATATCAGGGCGTTTAACTAAATAATGACTAGCCATCGCCACATGACACTCTGTATAGGTATAGTACACACTTCCAAATACTACTTGAAAAAGTCTAAAGGCAGATTAACGAGCCGATTATGAGATATGATTTTTCGAATATCGTTAAAATTTCCGGCCTCGCTCCGAAATGCCTTTCCGTCCTATATTTAAGGGCGTGTATCTAAAGAATTACTAGTCGTCGCCACATGACACTCTGTATAGGCATATCAAACACTTCTAAATAGTACTTGCAACAGTTTAGAGGCATATTAACGAGCCGATTATGAGATATGGTTTTTCAAATATCGTTAAAATCTCCGGCCTCGCTCTGAAATACCTTTCCGTCCTATATTTATGGGCGTGTAACTAAAGAATTACTAGCCGTCGTCACATGACACTCTGTATAGGTATAGCACACACTTCCAAATACTGCTTGAAAAAGTCTAAAGGCAGATTAACAAACCGATTATGAGATATGATTTTTCGAATATCGTTCAAATTTCCGGCCTCGCTCCGAAATGCCTTTCCGTCCTATATTTAAGGGCGTGTAACTAAAGAATGACTAGCCGTCGCCACATGTCACTCTGTATAGGTATAGCACACACTTCCAAATACTACTTGAAAATGTCTAAAGGCAGATTAACGAGCTGATTATGAGATATGTTTTTTCGTATATCGTTAAAATTTCCGGCCTCGCTCCGAAATGCCTTTCCGTCCTATATTTCAGTGCGTGTAACTAAAGAATTACTTGCCGTCACCACATGACACTCTGTATAGGTATAGCACACACTTCCAAATACTACTTGAAACGGTTTCAAGGCATATTAACGAGCCGATTATGAGATATGATTTTTCGTATATCGTTAAAATTTCCGGTCTCGCTCCGAAATGCCTTTCCGTCCTATATTTAAGGGCGTGTAACTAAAGAATTACTAACCGTCGCCACGTGACACTCTGTATAGGTATAGCACACACTTCCAAATACTACTTGAAAAAGTCTAAAGGCAGATTAACGAGCCGATTATGAGATATGATTTTTCGAATATCGTTAAAATTTCCGGCCTCGCTCCGAAATACCTTTCTGTCCTATATTGAAGGGCGTGTAACTAAAGAATTACTAACCGTCGCCACGTGACACTCTGTATAGCTATAGCACACACTTGCAAATACTACTTGAAAAAGTCTAATGGCAGATTAACTAGCCGATTATGAGATATGATTTTTCGAATATCGTTAAAATTTCCGGCCTCGCTCCGAAATGCCTTTCCGTCCTATATTTAAGGCCGTGTAACTAAAGAATGACTAGCCGTCACCACATGACACTCTGTATAGGTATAGCACTCACTTCCAAATACTACTTGAAACAGTTTAAAGGCGGATTAACTAGCCGATTATGAGATATGATTTTTCGAATATCGTTAAAATTTCCGGCCTCGCTCCGAAATACCTTTCTGTCCTATATTTAAGGGCGTGTAACTTAAGAATTACTAACCGTCGCCACGTGACACTCTGTATAGGTATAGCACACACTTCCAAATACTACTTGAAACAGCTTAAAGGCGGATTAACTAGCCTATTGTGAGATATGATGTGTCGAATATCGTTAAAATTTCCGGCCTCGCTCCGAAATGCCTTTCCGTCCTATATTTAAGGGCGTGTAACTAAGGAATTACTAGTCGTCGCCACATGACACTCTGTATAGGTATAGCACACACTTCGAAATACTATTTGAAAAAGTCTAAAGGCAGATTAACAAGCCGATTATGAGATATGATATTTCGAATATCGTTTAAATCTCCGCCCTCGCTCCGAAATGCCTTTCCGTCCTACTTTTAAGGGCGTGTAACTAAGGAGTAACTAGTTCTCACAACATGACACTCTGCATAGGTATAGCACACACTTCTAAATACTATTTGAAAAAGTCTAAAGGCAGATTAACGAGCCGATTATGAGATATGATATTTTGAATATCGTTTAAATTTCCGCCCTCGCTCCGAAATGCCTTTCCGTCCTACTTTTAAGGGCGTGTAACTAAGGAATAACTAGTCCTCGCAACATGACACTCTGTATAGGTATAGCACACACTTCCAAATACTACTTGAAAAAGTCTAAAGGCAGATTAACGAGCCGATTATGAGATATGATTTTTCGAATATCGTTAAAATTTCCGGCCTCGCTCCGAAATGTCTTTCCGTCCTATATTTAAGGTCGTATAACTAAAGAATTACTAACCGTCGCCACATGACACTCTGTATAGATATAGCACACACTTCCAAATACTACTCGAAAAAGTCGAAAGGCAGATTAACGAGCCGATTATGAGATATGATTTTTCGAATATCGTTAAAATTTCCGGCCTCGCTCCGAAATGCCTTTCCGTCCTATATTTAAGGTCGTATAACTAAAGAATTACTAACCGTCGCCACATGACACTCTGTATAGATATAGCACACACTTCCAAATACTACTCGAAAAAGTCTAAAGGCAGATTAACGAGCCGATTATGAGATATGATTTTTCGAATATCGTTAAAACTTCCGGTCTCGCTCCGAAATGCCTTTCCGTCCTATATTTAAGGGCGTGTAACTAAAGAATTACTAACCGTCGCCACATGACACTCTGTATAGGTATAGCATACACTTCCAAATACTACTTGAAAAAGTAGTCGACGCAATGATTACAACATACACGTAAACGAAGAGACGACAATTTAATGACATGCACGAATATGAATTTTGTTGTAATTCGTTTCAAGGCCAATTCACACTGTCCGTCACGTCACGTCACGTCACCGTCCGTCAGAACATTCCGCAATGTATTTCCAATGGCGGCGTTCACACTGTCCGTCACGGACTGTCACGTCACATCAACGTCACGTCAAGCTTTCTCGCGAAGAATGTTTTGACGGAACGGTCGTCTGCTAACACGGAAGTTAACCTATTTTCGTCACGCGAATTAAATGTTGCAGTCGACGATTGCACTGTTTATATGCAAATAAGTCTTATTCGCCTTTATTTTGTTGTTATACTTCGTTTTAGGGACTAATCTCAAATGTTTCATGACGACTAAAAATGTTTTTGTCTATTGAGTGTCCCTCTAAAATCGAGGTCGGATATCTGAAACCAAAAAATGGTGAACGTTACTTAACATTGTAACAGAAAAGACTGAAGCAAACCGTTTATTAGAATAAGATTGTAATTTGATTACGCATTTCTCATTGAATAACATTTTAAGTGAATAAGTCAGTTATAACGAAAGACAAAATTTCAGTTGTTAACGACGGTATTAACAATGTCAATCGGCAAATTGTAATGGATAAAGTGAACAGGCGCTATTTATGCTCTTATACGTGTTGTTTGATGTATTCATATGTTTATTTTTTCGCTTAAAAATAGATGTCGATGTTTTGAAATGTTGTTTCAGTTCCCGGTAAGTTGACCAAAAACATACACTGTAAAGTTTTATTTGGCTGTCATAACATTTAGCGTTGTTGTTCCTTCAATTCTAGTATTAAACTATGACTTTCTACATAACAGATCGCTACTCATAACCTCACTTTCAACATCGCATCCTGAGATCGGCGAATTGACGTGACGGACACTGCCGGACAGTGTGACTTAACGTGACGGTGCCGTGACGTGACGTTGACGTGACGGACAGTGTGAATTGGCCTTCACTCGCATATGATGTTAGGTTCATACCTAAACACAAACTCGTAACTTTTTCTTTTAAGGGAATGCCAGGTACCTGCCATCAGTTGTTTTTAAATTCACATTTATGGTTCCAGCTAGAGTTGGGCACCATGATTTTTTTCTAGGAATCGATTCTTGCGATTCAATCCCACATTGTGAATCGATTCCTACGAGTCATTAGTCTGCATTGGCACGATTCTTACTTCCACATCTTGCTCATAGATGGCAATACTTGTCTGTTTCATGGATGTTGGAATCTTAACCTTTTGCATCTGTTCCTACGATTCGTTCACAATTCTTTCTGGTCTGCGACGGCACGAATCTTACAGAATGCCGTAAACGTGACAATATAGGTATCGGATTTTTTAATATTCATGGTGCGTAAAGTTCAGAATTAAAATAATAATGAGGCAAAGCCATTCGATTCAGCTCTCAAAAATTATCGAGCAAATATTCTTTGAAGTTTTGCTACCGGTTATAAATACATATTACACTACCAGCCATTTCTGCTGTCATCATAGCGTTGTAGGTTTATTGAACGTAAGTCACTTATTTGGAATCCTGCTGTAACCTTATAATTTTATTTTCTTTTTGTTTGAATACTTCGGCCATTTAAATATAAATTTAATTAAATCTATGGTAATACACACACGTCTAATCATTATAAAATACTTATTGTGTAAAATCAGTTAGTTTAAGGAAACACGTCTATATAAATAATCATTAAAAATAAAAATCCGTCTCTACATATTAAATTTCTTTCGAGATCCAAGAAATTCGCGTTTATTAAAATGTTTCTTTTTTGTAAAACCGGTTTCTTTCATGAAAGCTGATAACGTAAAAATCAAAATGGTAAAAAAGATTTTTGAGATAGCTTTAAAAACATTTAAAATCGCATTTTTATATAAAATGAATATTTTTGTAAAATGTGGGTTTTTACAAAAACTCCAGCTATGTAGATGAACTCGAAAAGCCTAAACCTCTCTAAACACGAAATATAATCCAAATCGTTACGGCCGTTTTTCGGGATATGCCAAATATAAATGTGTAAAGATTGCTTGTTTAAATACATAACATGTAAACTGTTTAAAAGGCGTATATTCGTACGTATTGGCAGCTGTGTATTTCGCTGCGTTTTGCTTCTGTCATCGGTAATTCGTGAATAGGCTAATAATTAACGGCTCACGATCTTCGTTCTGTTCTTCCTTTGTTCACACGCTTTCTGGTTTCGTAATTATTTCGTTGTCACGAGACAGGCGATTTTTTTTGAACGACGATTCGTCCCCCCCCCCCCCTTGACGTCACTCCGACATTCGGCACGATACAGGCTAGATTCGGCAGTCGCCTTCGAATCATAAATCGTTGGATCTTGGAATCGTCACGAGACAGACGATTCTTTTGAACGACGATGTGTCCGAATCACGATTCGATTCTTGCGATTCCTTACTTGTATTCGTTCAAATGAACGACTCATCCACGAATCGCCACAACTCTAGTTCCAGCGTGTGTTACTGTATATGGTGATGCTGCATGATGTGTAAAGTAAAGTAAACCCAGATCATATTGGTATGGTGACCACGGAATAGGTTTTACTTTTCTGTAATGTCTCGTATCCGTGCAGTGATGCAGTAAATTTTCGATATGTGCTCAATTATAGAACTGTTTTGTGAAACTAAATGTACGGTGATGTGGCGATGACATGTTTCTCAGGCATGTCTCATAGTTTAAAACTGTTATGTGGCATATGAAAAAGGACTTTTCGATACAAATCGTAACTGTGAATTACAAATAGTTGATGACAATCTAATGTCCTTAAAAAAATTATATTTGACTTATCCTCTACAAATGAAAATGATCAAGCAGACACCTATTAGCTACAAGGAATAATATAAATTTCAATGGTACAGTACTCGTTTCACTGACAGTAACTAAAGTTGTTTCCTAATGCTTCTGCCTGATTACGCACTCGGACATCGGCACATATTCGGTTATAAACAGCCAACGATTTCTGACAAGGCAAAATTTAAATGTAATTGACAGGGTAGCCTACACTAGTTTAACGTTTGTTTTTAGGGTATTCCTGATAACTTTTGTCTTAAATAGTACGCTGAAAAACAGAAAAAGTTCACTTATTAACATCAGACTTTATTCCAAGAAAAAAGAAAAGAAAAAAAAAAGAAAGAAAAAAAAACAAACAGTGAAGAAGAAATTCAAAGCAATGCAAATTACGCTCTTTTAAGATCGCTGTCTTAGATATAGCTAGTCTACAATCTTTAAATTGCGCTCTCAACAATACCTAAATACCAACTCGAAAAACGCCACATATTCTGAGATATTCGGCCAGCGACGTCTTTGTGATAAGGAAGAATATAAACATCATTCCTACTCCTTTCATTCGCACAAATTTAAGGTATCTGTTAGGTTTCTGCATAACGTCAATCTCGCATATCGCAAAATATTCGGAAAAAATGACTAATACTGTACCATAGACTTGTAACACATTTAGATTACCGATCCAGAGTCAGTTAAGAACTTAAAAAAAGAAGGAAAAAGTTTTCAGTTTTGACAGGACTCAAACCAAAAACTTTTCCAACGGTTTAACTTGATGCGATTGCCTTAACCACATGAATAACATACAGGTAATACACGATTCTTTCTTTATATGTCGTCCTTTGGGTATCAGCGTTATTGCATCATTAATTGATATTCGTTCTTCATTGACACTTAACGAAACAAACTGAAGTGTGTGTAATAAATCTTCAATGTATTGTCGCCTAAAATATATTGTCGTGATTTGCATTTCAACATGTCGTCTGCAAAGCAGAAACCAAAGGCAGTATTGCTACAAGGGACGGATCTTCCGGTAGTCAACTTCCGGCGGCACTCTCGGTATTTAGCGTTCACTGAAATTACGATTAGTTAATACTGCCGCTACCAGGGAATCTGTTATTAAAATAATAAATAAAATTCGTTCCGAAGTGTGTATCACAAAGAATTTTCGAAAGCTTCAGAATCTTTTCGATCTGGTGTAGAAGTTAACAGACCATGTTTATGGTACTTTGATAGCCACTGCTTAGATTATTTCGTCCAGATGTTCCGTTTATGGCGTTTTAGTTTGCATTCTTTTTGCAAGACACATTACAAACAGCAACCATAACACAAATTCCTCCATTGCTGATAAAAATAAAAATACTTCTAGGAAGAGCGTATTCGCTTCCCAATGTGACTGTAGTCTGTACTGCTGTAGTGTTTTCCTAAACCAACAGATGGCAAGCGAGAGAATTTGCAGTGATATGAATACCTGTCCACATGCAATGATTGGTGTGCGCAGACATTTGTACACATATTTGCGCAGACAGATAGTTGCGTGTGGACCTGCCTTAACGCTATCTTCTGTGGTTCTGGTTTAGTTGTCAACATATCTACATTTTACGAAAAACATAAAGGACAGACAGGCGAAAGAGCTGATCTGTTTTTAGACCTCACAACACAATGTTAATTTGTGAAAGAGAACAACTCTTACGTGTCTATGATCCTAACAGAACTTTTAGAAGTTGCTTTTCCCACTACTTCTCTTTAGATGCATTGTTGTTATCGCTCTGTGACAACAATGAAATGCGACTTCTTGGCAAAGAAGATACATATTGTTACCATTGGCAATGGGTTTACAAGCAAGTAGAAGCGCTTTGGAGTATTGTGAATAGTTACAAAACAGGAAATACAAAAAAGGGTAGCAGATAAAGAGGAATGGAAAAGAAATAAAAGCAAAATCAGTTGACAGCATGGTAGAGTAAATATTTCTATGAAGAATTCTAAAGTTCCTGCAAGAATTGTGAAGCTCAAAGATTCCTCTAAATGTTCATGACAGTGAAGCAGTGAGTTTACTGAGCAAGATAGCAAAATATCCATAAGTACTATTGGGATCTTGGATCAGTTCAGTTTCAAAGGCAGTTCCTAAATAAGTTAGTGGAAGAAGAAGATAAAATAAATGTGAAGTCAAAATTGGATAACTCACGAAGGAAGAGGACCAAGAAATTCTATCTAGTAAAGGGATCTTATAGGATTCAACTGTGTATGCAGTTTTTTCTCCTTTATAAGAAATACTATTAAAATCAATGAATATCATGTAACTGAGAAAGAGCAAAGAGGATGTCATGAGGCAGGTATAAAGAGACCAGAAGAAAATAAAGAGGCTATAATAAAACACATTAAGTTTTCCTACCCTTCCTTCTCATTACAAGCTGAAATAATGTACAGCAGATTATTTACCTGCCAATATGAGTATTAAGATAATATATGAGTTATATCAGGAACAATGCTATGAGGACGGAAAGGCAGTCAAGAAATTATGGCTGTATAGGAAGATATTTACAAAGAAATTTAATCTGAAATTCCACAGACCATGAAAAGATAAGTGTAATAAATGTTTAAACTTTTCATAGCTTTCGGCTGAGGAAAAGGAAGACAAATATTTTAAAGCGGGACAGGAATAGTATTTGAAAAGGAAAGAAATGGGAAGGGAATTTAAGAACATTGAAAAAGAAAGTGCAAGGAAAGGCGAATCTTTGTTACCCGAATTTGACTTACAAGGTGTTATTTACTACCCTAAAGTGAATGCAAAGGCAGTATTCTATAAACGATGGCTCTCCATGTACAATCTCACACTTCTTAATGATGGAGAATAGAAAACCGATTGCTACATGTGGGATGGGACAAGAGCAAAAAGGGGATTCATAGAGGTGGTTTCATGTCTGTGGGATTTATGAAAAATCATGCAAAGTAAAACCAATAACCTTGTTTTTTGATACATGTGGGGGCCAGAAGAGGAATACCAACATGAGCATTCAAATTTTTGTAAAGCTTATGGGACTTAACTGTGGGGTCATCAGTCCCTAAACTTACGAACTACTTACGAACTAACTTATACTAAAGATGACACAAACATCTATGCCTGAGGGAGGATTCGAATCTCTGACGCAGGAGGGCGCGCGATCCGCAACATGACGATCCAGACTGCTTGGCTACTCCAATGTGGCCAACATGAGCATTACGTGTTTTCATGAAGTGAATACACTGGACATTACAACTATCGACCAATGTGTTTTTTGAGCATGGATAATCACAAATAGAAGTAGACCCAGTGCTAGAATCAAAATGAAAAGTAAATATGTGGATGTTATTGAACCCACTGGCTGGTATACAACTGTAAGAATATCCTCCAACAAGCACAGAGTGACACTCAAAATTTAGATTTCAACCAGCTTCAAAAGAAAATAATTCGGAATAGGAAAACTGCTGAGAATGGAGAAACTCTGAAATGATTTAAGATTATTTGGATGCAATAGACGAAAGATCAGCTTGACATGATGTTTTAAAATTATTCCTAAGAAGATAGTGACTTTCAAGTTTTGCACACCAAGAAAAAACCTGGCCTATGAATTCGAATTCACGACCTGAAAATAATACTCAGTTGCCAGCATATTTAAGTCCTCTGTGCATAAGCAAACAAAAGAAAAATCTTTATAGATTTATGTAATAAGGGTATTATACCTCCTAGGTATCACACATTATATCAAGGACTGAATGTTGCTAACGATTTAGAAAATGAGGAAAATGTGAAAGAATTGTACGACAAATATTTATTGTTATTAATTCCGTAATAGGCATGATAATATTGAGCCATTTTTCGTGGACAGAGCAGTGAGGCGAGGGCCCAAATGCTGTACAATTGGTGCTGATGCTGAAAAGTCAGTACTGATGTTGCCCAGGCAAACAATAAGCTTTTTTTGGATATTTTATACTGGTATCAGAACCACAAGCTGCTCCTTATGTTACTAGCCATGACACATGTCAGATCGGTCTCAAACAGACGTAAGATTATCGCATTTCCTCCTCCGATGTATGCCCCTGCATTCCTTTTCTTAAATAAATCATTTCAGTGTCAATCATGACTTTAATTTATCATCCTGACATTAAGCACCTACCTTGTAGCCCACCACCCTAGTTTGGCCATTCTGTACAGAATCAAAGGAATAGGCTTCGTGTTTATTTCCCATTTTGTCTCCTTTGTTATTGTTGCTAGTTCATAACCTTAGCTATTTCATATAAACCACTAATTTTAGCTCGTTTAAATGTCTGTGATGTATTATTTCTGTAACAGTAATCCATGAACAAAAGACAGGTGTGAGAAAACACTGTGTTTAATTCAAATGATTTTCCTATGTCTGTTACGTGAAGATTGAAAAACAAGAATATTATTTCTGTGGATGTACATTATTTATTGAAGGTTAGACAAATAACGTTTTTTATGTATTCTTCATCATAGACTAATAACAAACTTCCTGAGAAACAGTTCTGTTGCTTATAGTATTCGCTGAATAGCTCTGACATACATTCCCATAGCTTGTGCCATGTAATCTGTATTTATAAAGAGATTATTAACACAAGTACAGTAATATTTCAAGTGAGAATATTGCTTAAAGCTGCACATTATTTGTTTGAAGTTCAATGTACCACCGCTGCAGCCATCAAGTTAAGGATCAGACAAACATGCAGATGATAAATGGGTATTCATTGGACAAATATATTATACTAGAACTGGCATATGATTACATTTGGGTGCCTCGATACACCTGGGCATTCAGTCAGACAGAGCTTGAATGGCATGTACAGATACAAATTCCCATGCAGCTTCAACACAGTTCATCAAGAGTAGTGACTGGTGTATTGTGATGAGCCAGTTGCTTGGCCACCATTGACCAGACGTTTTCAAATGGTGTGAGGTCTGGAGAATGTGCTGGACAGGGCAGCAGTCGAACATTTTCCATATCCAGAAAGGCCCATACATGATCTGCTATATGTGGTCGTGCATTATCCTGCTGAAATGTAGGGTTTCGCAGGGATTGAATGAAGGGCAGAGCCACGGTCGAAACACATCTTAAATGTAATGGCCACTGTTCAAAGTGCTGTCGATGCAAACAAGAAGTGACTGAGACGTGTAACGAATGGCACCCCATACCATCACACCGGGTGATACACCAGTATGGCGATCACGAATACACATTCCAATGTGCGGTTACCGTGATGTCAAAAATGTTCAAATGTTTGTAAAGCTTATGGGACTTAACTACGGGGTCATCAGTCCCTAAACTTACAAACTACTTATGAACTAGCTACAACTAAGGACATCACAAATATTCATGCCCGAGGGGGGATTCGAACCCCCAACCGTAGTGGCCGTGCAGACCGTGACTGAAGCGGCTCAGTCCCCTCGGCCACCGCGGCCGGCACCGTGATGTCACCAACACGGATGTGACCATCATGATGCTGCAAACAGAACCTGGATTCATCCGAAAAAATGACGTTTTGTTATTCGTGCACCCAGATTCATCAAAGCGTACACCATCGCAAGCTCTCCTGTCTGTGATGCAGCGGCAACGGTAACCGCACCCATGGTCTCCGGGCTAATAGTCGATGCTGCTGCAAACGTCGTCGAACTGTTCGTGCAGTTAGATGTTGTCTTGCAGAAGTCCACATCTGTTGACTCAGGGATCGAGACGTGGCTGCATGACCCGTTACAGCCATGTGGATAAGATGCCTGTCATCTCGACTGCTAGTGATTCGAGGCTGTTGGGACCCAGCAAGGCATTCCGTATTGCCCTCATGAACCCACCAATTCCATATTCTGCTAACAGTCATTGGATCGCGACCAACACAAGCAGCAATGTTGTGAAATGTGATGGTACACATTTCTCCTCCTCACACAAGGCATCACAACAACACTTCACCAGGATACGCCGGTCAACTGCTGATTTTGTATGAGAAATTGGTTGGAAACTTTCCTCATGTCAGCACGTTGTAGGTGTCGCCACCGGCGCCAACCTTATGTGAATGCTCTGAAAAGCTAATCATTTGCATATCACAGCATCTTCTTCCTGTCAGTTAAATTTCGCATCTGTAGGACGTCGTATTCGTGGTGTAGCAATTTTAATGTCCAGGAGTGTATTAAATGATGAATATATTTTTTCTAGACTAATTTATAATGATCACAGTACAAAATTAGTACTGAAGTCAGATGGAACACAATATTCACATTTGGGAATATTTTATGCAATAACATATGCACATCAATCATTTTAGATAAGAAATTCACCGGTGGAGTGGAAGTTGACCACCAATAACTCTTGAGACTCTTTTAAAACTAAACTTTATTGTGAGTTAAATTTTTATGGCTGCTAGCATGTTATTGAAAAGGTGTATTGAGAAATAGTGGACAGCTGTTTGAACCAAATTAAGTTATTTTAAATCTTTGTGAAAGTTATTCTTGTTTCTAGTATTGATGCTATCAACTAAACAGGTGGCTTAGGACTGATGACTCCATAGGTAAGTCCCATAAGCTATACAAACATACAAACAGGTGGCTTGAAAAAAAAGATATATATTTTAATGACAAATTTCATTAGAGAATAAATGTTTTGGAAGCAGTAGTTAGTATCCTCATTTCCTTGAATATCGCTCTGTAGGAGGTATTTTGAGTTGACACCACAAATGATTTGTACTGCATGTTTTTTCGGCACCCAAAACTTTAGTTTGGCATGATGTGTTACCCTAGAAAATAAACCTGTATAACATTATGAAATGAAAGCACACTTAATATGCTGGCTTTTTTTATCCTTTCATTAGCAACATAATCATACAATGATCACAGTACTACACAAAATTAGTACTGAAGTCAGATGGAACACAACATTCACACACACATACACACAAATATACAGGGTGTTACAAACTTTCAGGGAATATTCCTCACACACAAAGAAAGAAAATATGTTATTTGGGCATGTGTCCAGAAACACTTAATTTCCATGTTAGAGCTCATTTTATTACTTCTCTTCAAATCACATTAATCATCGAATGGAAACACACAGCAACAGAACGTACCATGTTGATTGTGAAAATTTACAATTTGATCATTTTGGAATGAAGACTCATCCGTAAATAGAACATTTGCACTGAAATGAGGAGTGACACATTGTTGGATGAGCCATTTGCAGCAGTGTGCCCGAGGCCAATCAGCTACTGATAGTGCCTGCACACGCTGTAGATGGTACGGAACAACTGGTTCTCCCGTAGCACTCTCCATACAGTAACGTGGTCAACGTTACCTTGTACAGCAGCAACTTCTCTGACGTTGATATTAGGGTTATGGTCAACTGGACGAAGAATTGCCTCGTCCATTGCAGGTGTCCTCGTCGTTCTAGGTCTTCCCTAGTCGCGAGTCATAGGCTGGAGTGTTTCGTGCTCCCTAAGACGCCGAACAATTGCTCCGAACGTCTTCCTGTTAGGACACCTTCGTTCTGGAAATCTCTCTCGATACAAACGTACCGCGTCACGGCTATTGCCCCGTGCTAATCCATTTATCAAATGGGCATCTGCCGACTCTGCATGTGTAAACAGTGCACTGACTGCAAAACCACGTTCGTGATGAACACTAACCAGTTGATGCTACGTACTGATGTGCTTGATGCTAGTACTGTAGAGCAATGAGTCGCATGTCAACACAAGCACGGAAGTCAAAATTACCTACCTTCAATTGGGTCAACTGGCGGTGAATCGAGGAAGTACAGTACATACTAACGAAACAATTGGATATTTTGACAATTCCTTCACAAATTATTTCAATTTACATTTAAAGAGAAATACTACAATGAGCTCTAACATGGAAATTAAGCGTTCCCAGACACATGTCCACATAACATATTTTCTTTCTTTGTGTGTGAGGAATGTTTCCTGAAAGTTTCGCCGTACCTTTTTGTAACACCCTGTATATATAGATGTGTGTGTGTGTGTGTGTGTGTGTGTGTGTGTGTGTTTGTGTGTGTGTCCTTTGTTTCCTTTTGGAAATATATGTTTTAACCCATTATGTAGCATCTCCTGTTACACTATAATATTCCAATTTGTTTAAAAGGACATTGTAATTCACACAATCAAATGCCCTTGACCAGTGGTCTGTTATTTATTGTCTCATGAATTACGTACACTATCACTGTATGTATAAATAATCTTCTTAATATTGGAATCCTATAGAAATTCGAATTGAGACATGGATAACATTTTATTAGTGCTCAAATGTTTGAGAAGACGACTTTTGCACTATCTGTTCTAAAATTTTTGTAGATACGAGCAAAAGTGAAATCAGTTGGAAGTTTGATGAAATTTCATTATCTCCTTTCTTATAGAAGCACTTAATTTCAGCATACTTTAACCATTCTGGAAATATCCTACTGGTAAAGACTGGTTACATGATGAACTTAAAATAATTTCAGAGGCACACTGTTCAATCAAATTTGTTGATGTATTACCACTGCCACTGGAATTATTTCGTTTTAAGGATCTGTTAATGGAGATTACTTCTCGTGTGTTGTGTCACACTCATATTATTGTAATTATTTGTAGTGACAAGTGTGAGATATTCCATGGCAGCATTTACTGACGCTGATAACCCCATATTTTCAGTAACACTTATGAAATGCATACTGAAAATTTCAGCAACACTGCACACATCTGTTATCTCTGTGACATTTACTTTCAATGCTATGTGCTCGTCTTCATCTCTGTTTTTACCAGTCTCTTGCTTTACTATGCCCCATATTATCTTTTTTCTGTTATGTGATATGACTATTCTATTCTGATAATGCATTTCCTTTCAAGTCTGTATTACCATCTTCAATATTTTGCTGTGTGATTTGCAATGATCTGAAGCATTTACATCTTAAGTGTTTCGGAGTGATAGAGATAGTTCCCTTTTTCTCTTACAGTAGACCTTTATTTCTTGAGTAATTCATGGTTTCTTTATAGATTTTGGTCTAATCTGAAATAGTTTTGTGGGTAAGTGGTTGTCAAATAATTTAAGGACAATATTAAAGTGATGTATTTCTCTCTCATGTTATGTACACTGTAAACATCACTCCATTTAATGTCTTTGAGCAGTTTTCTAAAACAATCAATTTTTGCCTTATTGAGTATCATCTTGAACACAGATTTGATAGATTTTACATCCTGATGAGTATTAACATCTAGCAAAAGGAACTGGTTGGCACGATCTAAAACACTACTGATTATTGGTTTTATAATATAATTTAGCTCATTAGACGTTTCTATAAAGATATTGCCAATGGCTGTCTTTGAGCTCTTAGCTAGCTCAGTCGGAAAATTTTTGCTGGCACAGTTTTCAAGAAAGTCTACATTAAAATCACCAGCCAAAACGAATTTTTGTTGTTGTCGTTGTCAAACATGCCAATAGAGCTTCAAAGGGATTTACAAAAAGATTAATGGTACCATTTGGTACTCTCTATACACTTACTATGATGAATGATTTATTTTGAAATTCTACTTCTGTTACACATGCTTCTATACACAGCTTTAGGCAAAAGTAATGAATGTCTATGATATTAAATTTATAGCTATTTATAATGAATGTGAGTACTCCTCCATCCTCTATTGTTGCACAGAACTGCTGAAGCGCCCACACAAGTCCCTGTTTGCTGTACGAATGTTGTCAGATATAAGAGAGATAAAAATAAAAAAGCTAGCATATTATACATACTTTCACTCCATAATGTTATAATGGGCTATTTTCTGGGGCAACTCATCAGGCCATGCAAAAGTTTTGAGAGCACAAAAACGTGTGTTACGGATCATTTGTGGTGTCAACTCAAGAACGTCATGTAGAGGGCTTTTTAAGGAACTGGAGATACTAACTACTGCTTCCCAATACACTTATTCTCTAATGAAATTTGTAGATAAAAATATATATTTTTTTCAAACCAATAGCTCAGTCAATGGGATCAATACTAGAAAGAAGAATAACTTCCATAAAGATTTAAAGTCACTTACTTTGGCTCAGAAAGGTGTCCAATATTCAGCAGTACACATTTTCAATAACATGGCAACAGCCATAAAAAATTAACTCACAATAAAGTACAGTTTGAAAAGAATCTAAAGGATGTTTTGGTGACCAACTCCTTCTAATCCATTGATGAATTTCTTACCAGAAGTAATTATGTAAGTTATTGTATATAATATTCACAAATATGAATACTGTGTTCAGTTTGACTTCAGTACAAGTTTTGTGCAGTAATATGATCATTATAAATCAGTGTAAAACATTTTTAAAAAATGCTACGAACTTTAATGCTCACCTAGTATATTAGTAAGTAGTAATACGTTTTATGTCCTTTAAAATGTAAATATTCTTAAGATAATTGTTTTTCCTGACCAATTCCACATCCACAAGGGCAATTACATTTGGAACCTGTGGAAGGTACATTAACACATATGCTCTCTTTTTGTAAGTACATATTGTGTATTTTGTTCTGACATGTTCTACATTCAAGAGAATTCCCTCAATTCGGATCTAATGGAACGAAAAGTACATCTAATATAACTAATAACATTTCAAAACTTCGACATCTATTTTAAAGCGAAAATATATTAATGCAAACACACCAAACAATATATGTAAGGGAATAAACAGAGCCTGTTTATCCATTACGACTTCCCCCTTTAAACTGTTAATAACATCGCACACAACTTAGTTTTTCCTACTTCATTAGCACTGACGTTTTCGTTTAAAATGTTATTGAATAAAAATTGCTTCATTCACTTATTAAAATGTTATCAGATGACTGCTCCATCAAAACTTTCTTCTCGAGAAACTCTGACGTGAGGTATGGTTTGGTGACAGTGTAGATGCAACCATCAGAAATGCATTATGGAAAGTTTCAGCGGAACGATACTTAATGGACAGTGTAAATTGCCTTAATGCTCAAATGAATGCCCTTTCCGCTGGATTTCGAATGCATTTCAACTTCACAACTCAACAAACTGTACAAAATAAACAGTTTAGCACATGAAACTGAACTGACAAAGATATACAGATTTAGGCAGAGACTAAGCAATCCATTTCAGTAGACCTGTCAATATATTGCACACCCCTGAATCTTACCTACAGGCATAAAGTAAAGCCAAATATTTTTGCTAGTATGACGGCCACTTAAATCAGATATATGTAAACAATACTTTCCACCCACAGACATGTGCAACTACAAGCCACCAGGGTGGTAGCACATAATATCACCAGAATCGTTGAGAGTCTGCAGCACTGCCTCAGGACTTGTCCCATAATTAGCTGTGTTGACATCAGCAACAGCACTCGTATTTCTTGTTGGCCGTGTCTGTTTACCATAAATACAAACCTGCCAAAATCTGTTATTTTGAACCTTTTAAGTCGGTACCATACCTCTGTGTCAGTTCAGACAGCTGAAGGGAGCTTTGGTTGGGGAATTAAATGTAAAAATCATGACAAATGAGTCTTATTCCATTATACAATTGGGGTGGATTAATGTTCTGCACACATTGTCACACCAGGTATATCCAATGAACTTAGAAACTCCACTGGATAATTAACAACTTCATCCACATCATTAATGACTTTATCAATCGATTTGTAGCTACCAGAAACTCCTGGAATTTGTTTTTCAGTTGCATGGCTGATAGCATTGACAATGGTGTTTTCTGCTACAAAAATAGCACGTTCACGAAGCCATTTCTGATTTTTGTAATTGTTCACAATTTACGGACAAACTTTCTAAATGAGTTGTTTGTTTGATGGATGACACAATGAAGCAAAAGTTCAATGGAAATAAAATACATTTGGTGGTAGCATCAACTGGAGGAGGAGAGGAAGGAAACATATCGTAATTTGAAGTTTTATGTGTATACTAATAAGTATGGTGTAGTACAGCAAATTTCCAAAAGTACTATATGAACTTTCATGGGGTTTAATAGGTCAACTGAGAGTATCTTGGGGCAACATATAAGCTTAATTTCATCAAAATCGGATCAGGGGAAGAAAATACATCGTAATTTGTAGTTTTTGGTGTATGCTATGCTTGAATTGAAGCGTATTATAGCAAAGATCCGATAGAGGCGCTGTTACTTACATAGTATAAATACCAAATGGCTACGATTTCCTTACGGCAGCGGTGTAGTGTATTGATGTTGACTAGGGCCATGGAATCCTTTTTGAAAAATGAGTCACGTACAATGATGGGAATAATTCTTTGTGTTGATAATGAAGTAAATAATTAATGTTGTTCCAATCAGTAAATTAATGATCCCCCTTAAGCGAATATTTCGTTGCCAACGCTAACATACTAAACCGCTGCCACTGCAAGTAAAATTTAACCCAGGTATGTCATAAAAAATATTTTTTTTTACTATCTGTATCACGCATGCCTTGCAATGCCATCGAAAGAAAAAAGTGCTTCATTCCGCGGGTATCATTTGAATTTAAAACATAACGACGTTCCTTCGCGTTTATCTATGTTTACTAAGAACTCTTTGTAAGAAAACACGAATTTATGTAGTTTCCATTCTGATTTCTGTGCATACTTATTACACCTCGGGTCCATTCTGTTTAGGGATGCCTAGTAAACGGTGTAGAACAGAAAAATATAGAACAAATAGAGGCCCTGTTGGTTATGTGGTGCACCAAAGAACTAATAGAGGAGTATGCGATGGAGTATGTGCTGATATGAAACTTCCTGGCAGATAAAATTCTGTGCCGGAACTAGGAATCGAACCTGGGACCTTTGGAAAGTAGGAGGCGAGGTACTGGCAGAAGTAAAGTTGTGAGGACGACCGTGAGTCGTGTCGGGATAGGTCAGTAGTAGAGCCCTCGCTCGCGTAAGGCTAAGGTCCCATGTTCGAGTCCCGGTTCCGGTACACAATTTCAATCTGCCAGGAAGTTTCAAAGAACTAATAGTTGGCGGTGCTGCAATTTTTTTATTATTTCTTTTCGATGGTTATGCCATAGAACAGCAACTAACCACTAAAGCTGCTGTTAGTTTTGTAGTGCTGCAAAGAAACAATACATGGTCGTGTTGTGCTTTTTCACTCAGTAACAGAAGTATTTTGAATTCAGAGCCGCCATCTTATCTTTGAAAATGCAAACTAACATTGAACAGCGAGTTGCTGATTACACTTTGTATATTCATTGCTTAACGGCAGTTCTTTGCTTCTTTTGGTAGGGAACATTTGAGTTTAAAACATAACATTCCTTCACGTCTATCGATGCTCAAATTTACATAAGAATTTTTTGCAAGGAAAATCGAATTTATGTAGTTCCCTTTCTGATTTTGGTGTATCCTCGTTACATTCTGCGTGCGTTCTGTTTAGGAATTCCTCGAAAACACCATAGTACAGGAAAGGACAAACTGATGTGACAATAGTTACATAGTACTCAAAATAACGAATTATGGCGTAGCTGCGTTTTTTAATTCTCATTACTATGGTGTAATACACTACTAGAAGGGGTACAAGTTTACTTACTACGGCGGTGTTGTGTACTGATGTTGGCAACGGTCGTTGAATGTTTTTTCAAAAATCAGTCACATAGAATGAGGGGAATAAATCTTTATGTTCACGATGCTGGTCAGTAAATTAATCATCCTCCCGAAGCGATTAGTACGTTGCCAACGATAGCAAACTAAACCGCTGCCACTGCAAGTGAAATTTAACCCAGGTAGGACATACACAATTTTTTTTCCTGCTGTATCTCATATGCTTTGCAATGTCATGGAAAGAAAAGAGGTGCATCTTTCGACGGGTATAATTTGAATTTAAGAAGTACCATCATTCCTTTACGTCTATCGATGTTTTCATTTAATAAGAATTCTTTGCAGGGAAAATCGAATTTATGTAGTTCCATTTCTGATTTCGCTGCGTACTAATTAGATCTTGAGTCCCTTCTGTTTGGAAATGCCCATAAAACGGTTTAGTACTGTAAAGAACAAGTAGAGGCCCTGTTAGTTACGTAGTACACCAAATAACTAATAGAAGGCAACGCTGATTTTTTCAGGCTTATAACTATGTTGTAGTTCTCTACAACAAGTGATGGTATCCTTTCTTTAATATAAATCGCGAAGCACAGGTGTACAGCTGTTATAAATCTCTAATCTACTAAACTACTTCACGGATTTACATGGGACAACTTCGTTTCAGTAAAGTGGGATCAAGGAAAAAAAATGATATCGTAATTTAAAGTTTTGTGTATCCCACCATCATGTCTGTATGTCTCTTTGAATACGTTTATGTCCAAAAATACTTGAATTTTCGTAGGATTTTCAGCAGTAACTTGAGCATATCGTACGGTTCGATACACGCTTTATTTCATCAAAGAAAATAAAGATATCATAATTTAAACACGTGTCTAAATGCAATCATTGTATCTGCAAAGGCTACTCTCCAAAAGTACTACACGAGCTTTCATGGGGTTTCGCGGGTAAATTGAGACTAGAGAAGCGCTTTAGTGCACCAAAGATATCATAGACGCCGCTGCTGCGTATTAAGTACTAGCTTAAACCCGCGGCTCCGCACGCGTGTTGGTAAATTATGATAGATAAGCTATCTTTCAGTAGTGTGCTATGAGACTGGTTTTGAAGGATGAAACGAAATACAATACCTTCTTTAGAAACAAACATTTTTAATCAACATTATCAGGAAATTAAGTAGTGTAGATCAAATCACACGTCAAAATGCCATCGTATCGAAGAATCCAATCACGAAATTCAACGATAATGATTGTAATAATATCACAAATCAATCACTTGTAATACGCGACACGTCAACTCAATTTTTTTAAAAGAGATGTATTAAAAGAAATTTCTTTTTTGTTTTATTTATTTATTCTTATATTTCCTTATTCGTATGCTTATGCTTACAGAGAAAGAGCTGAAGACATTTTAGCACGCATAGACCAAAGATATGGTCTGTGGCATCACGTTTCGCTGTATGTAACCTCCTTTCTATAGAGTCGCAAACGTCATCGCTGGCCTTCAGTTTGAATATTTTAATAATTTGACGACTTTCAACCACCATATCTTCCACCCCTTATAGGTATTGTCATGGAACTGCTATGATGTACAACGGCAGACCTTGGACAACAATTACACACAGACCATTCGTTTGCGTTCTGTAGTTTTCTCCGCAGAGCGAAATATTAACACAGATACACACGTAGAATTTTATATGCACCGATGACTTTCCATCCCAATATACTCCACCCTTTTATCATTATCAACCCTCAAGCAACAATGCAACCAATAACACAATTTTCAAAGAGTAAATTTAATTTTCAAACAGTAATTATTGTTCCGCATTTCGCGTTATATTCTTCAAATTACTAAATATCCATCAGATCGCTATAAAACCGTGCCTGAAACCTTCTTCAGGTATAAATCAGTAACTGTACAAATATTTAAGTCTCTGCGTCTTGTCGTTCGGACGTGATAAGCGTATACCGAACAGACATTCACATTAATATATATAAATAAATAGCTATCCGATCGCCATAAAACCGTGCCTAAAGCCTTCCCCGGGTAGACATTAGTAACTGTACAAATTTTTATGTCTTTATGTCTTGTGGCTCAGATGTGATAAACGTACACCGTAGATATAGATAGTGTAGTACAACGAGAACCTGTACGTCTGTGACAGAACTAAGCAACGGAATTTAAGGATACTAATATTGAACATAGTGTTACTGATGTCACTTTTTGTACTACATACTTAACGACGTTTCTATGCGACTTTTTGCACGTTTCAATTACGTTTAAAACTGACTGAGGTCCGGAACCCTAAAAAACCATGATACACACAGGCCCTTCTTTAACAACCGTTGCGAAGGACGGGCATATAAGCTAGTATAATTTAAACATTGGAAACTCATTTTTATTGTATTCAAGGGTTTGGTGTAGATGAGGATGCCACCCATCGGCTTTGGACAACGACATCTTATCGTAACTAATCAGGAGTGGCGTTCCAGAAGACAATAAGAGTGCGTGTTGCTGCCGGGAATTAAAAGCAGACTTACGTCACACGAAAACCATTCCAGAATTCGGACAATGGAACTGCGTGGAACTTTTAAAGACGGAACCAAGCGTATACCGCCGTAAGAAGCAAAACTGGCAACATTACCAACAATTGAACATGTGCACGTCCAGCCGGTTAAAGAAGCATTGGTCGAAGAAATTAAAATTCGCTTCTATTTTAGTTCCAATTAGTGTTACGACACACTATTTTATAATCTTAAACTGACTATAGTGCGAAAAAGACGGTTAAGTAAACATAATATTTACGGTAAATATTTTATCTTGACAGTGAGTCGTTCTCAAAACGTGTCGTGCTAAGCATGAAAACATGCGTAACTCATGCAATATTTCATGATTCTATCAATGTAAATTAAGTCAAAATGTTCCAATGTACTGTCCCTTTTTTAAAAAGTTGCCGCCATTTCGCAATTGCTTTCTTCATCGAATAGGCAACGATATTACATACAAAAGGCTTTTCGTATGTAGTGGCTTATCTCTTTGGAGCAAGGTACTTAAACGCTTTGTTGTCAGTAAGAAGCTTTTCCTCTGTCTCGGTTCAGAGTATTCTGAACTCTCCAATTGTTATTTCGAACATTTGACCGCCAGTCAGATTCCATTGGAATTGTGCGAAAGTGCAATTTGAACGCTTCGACGGTTATGATCGCAACTCGTATGAACCTAAAACTATCCTTCCAAAATCCATTCCACAATTTACAATTGGTCTATTTTTTACGGATTTAAGAATTTTTGCCGGTACGCTAGTAGCGAGTTTGAATTTTAGGCGGTACGCCGTACCGCCTCGTACCGGCCCAACTGAAGCACTGCTTATAAACTAACTTATATTAAAGACAGCACAAACATCCATGTCCTACGGAGGATTCGGAGCCCCGACGGGGAACAGCCTCGCGCATCGGAGCATAGCACTTCAATGTCCTCGGCCACTCCGCCGCAGCCTATGAAAAGTGCAGTGTTGTATCAAAATTTTAATGCAGTCCATCGACTTCTCGAGTTCTGCGAACAGAAACACACGCAGATGAATCTTAAAAAATAATCAACTTCCTTTCTAGAATTATTTTTATAAATTCAGGTAGTTTAGACCACCAGTTCTATTTTCTACTCCTGACTTAAAATACGCGCCGTCCATTTTAGTTTAACATTATCTTTAGCAGTTGTATATTCTTGGGAACAACCAAATCTAATGGTTCTTTTAGATTAAGAAGTACAATAGAAGTGATATTTAATATCACCGACCTCTACTTAGTTTTCCAAAATGATGGGACTGCCACCTCGAAGTATCCAAGGCAGCCTGATTTTCAGTTCTAGTTATAGTCAGAGAGCGAACTGCCGGTTTTAGTTTATTATTTAAAGAAAGCATAGAATGTTTGCAATAATCCAGTTTTTGTTGCTAATAAAAGAAGGGACCGTCAGCTTGCGTACTAGCGGTGGTGTATCCCGCGGCTGTCTCCATATCATGTATAAGAAGAAAAATGAAGTAAGTTGCGATTTTGTTGCTACTTTTATTATACGGAAGAGTCATTAAAAATAATGCTAAAACGCTGAAATTTGGCTAAGTGATAATTAACTATAGCAGTTAATTGAAAAAAAAATAGTCGCTACATTTTTCGCGGTGGAAAAGATCATAGCTGAAGACGCCTGGAAAATACGGTGCATCGCTTTACACACAGGTGCGTGATTTATTTATTTATTTACCCTTTTTCTACTGCATCATCAAATGATGTGCTCTTTTCCACTTTGAAAATCATTGCAGACAATGTTTTTCGTGTAATTGTTGTAGATAACTTTTATTTTCCTAAGTCCAGGCTTTCTTGGTTTGCGATATCCATCAATTTTGATTGCTAGGACAAGTACGTCCATGCGGGCGTACGCGTTGCATCCGTCACTGCATCAGCTCTCGGGAGAAATTGTACGATTGATTATATTATAATATTTTTATTACCTTTAATGCATTTCTGTCACAGCATTAGAAACTAAATCACGTAGCGCACTTTATTGATAACGAAACTACTTATGTTAACTGTAATCCATGCTACAAATCTATAAATGTGAATGTCTGTTCGGTGTACGTTTATCACGTCTGAACCATAAGACATAAAGACCTAAAAATTTGTACAGTTACTAACGTCTACCGGGGGAAGGCTTTAGGCACGGTTTTATGGCGATCGGATAGCTATTTATCTATATATATATTAATGAGAATGTCTATTCGGCGTACGCTTATCACGTCCGAACGACCAGACACAGAGACGTAATTATTTGTACAGTTACTAAATCATACCTGAGGAAGGTTTCAGGCACGGTTTTATAGCGATCTGATGGATATTTAATAATTTGAAGAATATAACGCGAAATGCGGAACAATAATTACTGTTTCAAAATTATATTTACCCCTTGAAAATGGTTTTATTGGTTGCATTATTGCTTGAGGGTTGATAATGATAGAAGGGTGGAGTATATTGGGATGGAAAGTTATCGGTGTATATAAAATTCTACGTGTGTGTGTGTGTGTGTTAATATTTCGCTCTGCAGCGAAAACTACAGAACGCAAACGAATGGTCTGTTTGTAATTGTTGTCCGAAGTATTCCGTTGTACACCACAGCAAATTCAAATTCAAATGTTTGTTAAGCTTATGGGACTTAACTACGGGGTCATCAGTCCCTAAACTTACAAACTACTTATGAACTACTTACGAACTAAGACGGCACAAATATCCATGCCCGAAGGGGGATTCGAACCCCCGACCTTAGTGGCCGTGCAGACCGTGACTGGAGCGCCTCAGTATCCTCGGCCACCGCGGCCGGCACACCATAGCAGTTCCTTGCCGATAGCTATAAGGGGTGGAAGATATGGTGGTTGAAAGTCGTTAAATTATTAAACAATTCGGACTGAAGGCCAGCGATGACGTTTGCGACTCTATAGCAAGTGGGTTACATACAGCGAAACGTGATGCCACAGACCATATCTTTGGTCTATGCGTGCTTACAATGTCTTCAGCTCTTACTCTGTAAGGATAAGCATACGAATAAGGAAATATAAGAATAAATAAATAAAGTATAAAAATGATATTTCTTTTAATACATCTCTTTAAAAAATCGATTTGACGTTTCGCGTATTACATCAAGTGATTGATCTGTGATATTGTTGCCGGCCGCGGTGGCCGAGGGGACTGAGGCGCTCCAGTCACGGTCTGCACGGCCACTACGGTCGGGGGTTCGAATCCCCCCTCGGGCATGGATATTTGTGCCGTCCTTAGGATTAGCTAGTTCATAAGTAGTTTGTAAGTTTAGGGACTGATGACCCCGTAGTTAAGTCCCTTAAGCTATACAAACATTTGAACATTTGTGATATTGTTACAATAATTATTGTTGAATATGGTGATTGGATTCTTCGAAACGAGTGCATTTTTACGTGTGATTTGATCTACACTACTTACTTTCCTGATAAACGGTAAGTGCCAGTGGCGTAACTAGGACTTGGCTTTGGGGGGGGGGGGGGAATAGATCTGCTTGACGAGCAAAATTTTAGTCAGTTTCCAGACAGACTACCATCTACCACCCCCGTTGAAGAAACTAATTCACTCCCTTCCAATTAAAGCTTATGGTAAAACACCCCAAGTTTCCAATCTTTACCTTTACGAGATTGCTGTTATACGATTTATTTTTCTTTACTTTCTCTCTCTCTCTCTCTTTTTTTTTTTTTTCGCGGTGTTGGGGGGGGGGTTTCTATCCCCCTCATCCCCCCCCCCCCATAGTTACGCCACTGGTAAGTGCATAGACTTCTGCAATCTGATAGGAATAGTTTTCAGTTTGTTTCTAAAGAAGGTAGTGTATTTAGCTTCATCCTTCAAAACCAGTCTCATAGCACACTTATCTATCATAATCAACCAACACGCGAGCGGAGCCGCGGGTTTAAGCTAGTACGTTATATGTAATGGCCATATAGAAAGAGAGCATCATCAATTTTGTAGACTTACAGCGCAGGGTGAAGCCGACACGAAAATTGTTTAATACGTCAGTGAAATCGCTAACGATACTCAGGTAGCAAGTAGATGCTCTGACACTGACGTGGCCGTCACAATGGTCGCAACATGAGCGTTATAAGTAATCGTAAGATTGAAATAAAAGTGGAAGTCTGTGTTGGAAATCTTCACCCATGACCAATGGGAAATAATTCTCCGGGACCTCCTGCGTCTTGCTGGCTCCGAGATAGCGGACTCTGAGAACATATTAGAGCCGCCACGGACTGGCAAGACAATGTTCACCAGGTGGACGCCGTCAAAGATCAACCCGACCCAACAAGACAGTATGACGCCAAGGAAGAAACCATGACGGCGGAAGTGAAGTCCTCCGCCACCGAGGCGGCCCCCTGCCCCCACCCCCGCGACTTTAGGACACGGGGCAGAGGTCACCGCCTCCCGACAAGGCCCTATGGCCGGGCCTTCAAGGCACGTGACGCCCAATAGCAAGACAATTAACCGGAATGTCAACATAGCTACTAGCAGGCGGAACCTTCGGGTTAATACTGCAATAATTTCGGGCAAATAGAAGCACTCCGAAGTTCAGCATGTCCGGAAATAAACAATGCTCCGTGAGTTTACTCTATGCGACTGCAAACCCTTCCTTTTTCAGAAAGGGAAGAACTGTCCATACCAATTACTGTAAAATTTCGCATTGTACGTCTATAATTTTATTAAATCAAGTAATGAATCAAATGTTTGTATAGTCTATGGGACTTAACTACGGGGTTATCAGTCCCTAAACTTACAAACTACTTATGAACTACTTAACAACTAGGACGGCACAAATATCCATGCCCGAGGGGGGATTCGAACCCCCGACCGTTGTGACCGTGCAGACCGTGACTGGAGCGCCTTAGTCTCCTCGGCCACCGCGGCCGGCCCAAATCAAGTAATGTAACGGGGAGATGGATACTGCGTTTCAGACAGTAGAATATGTATGTGACTATTATTTTTAAACAGTTAGCAATGTTAACGAAGCAAAAGTCGCTATGTTTTTTTGAAAAAGCACTACATTTTGCAACTTGTCCAATCGAACTGATGCAAATAGTTTCTTCAAATGAGGTATGTCGCAAATATCTGGGGTCATGTGCATGCAGGTATTCCAACTAAACTGTACTCAACTATATACGGCTGGAAAGAAGAGAATAATAAAGTTTTGTTTAAACTGTTGGACAGCGTGCCTCTACCCTTGGAGATAGAACATCGAAGTACTGCAGGTTGCAGTTCTTCCTCTCTACTAGTATTTCATTATGTAAGTGTAATTTTTTGATTATTTTCTTTCGTTAAAATAAAATTTGAAAAATGTTGCATTATAACATATACGCCTTTAAGAAATAATATTATAATTTATTTAAAAATAATTTTCACAGATTATTATTTATTAAAAGTAAAAAAAATGTAAGTATTATTTACATAATAATACAATATTATATTTGGTTACAAGTGATGAGGAACAAATGATTCGCTAGGCGCGGTGGCCGAGCGTTCTGCGGCGCGCCAGTACGGTCTGCACGGCCACTACGGTCGGGGGTTCGAATCCCCCCTCGGGCATGGATATTTGTGCCGTCGTTAGCATTAGCTAGTTCTGAAGTAGTTGGTCAGTTTAGGGACTGGTGACTCCGTAGTTAATTCCCATAAGCTCTACAAACATTTGATTGAATTTTTGATTTGACAAATGATCCACTTAGATTTTAGAGGTCGCGAAAGGGACCAGAGTTTGTGGGCGTAGATGCGGAGTATTACATTATGTTTTCCATTCCTCATACGAATTTGTAAATAAGATATTTGTCATAAATTCATTAAACTGAATTATGTGTTTTGATGTAATCAATATAATTTAGCCCGGAAGAGCTGACGCAATGACATGGATGCGACGCGTCCGCTCGTGTAGACACACGTTTCTTATTATTCGAAATTAACAGGCATAGAAAATCATGAAAGCTGAAACTTCATAAAATAATAGTTATAAGTAACAGTTACACGAAAAAGATTGTACGCTGAGTGCGCTGACGATACTCAACTGATGCAGAGAAAGAGTAACAAGCGAAATGTTCAAATGTTTGTATAGCTTATGGGATTTAACTACGGGGTCATCAGTCCCTAAACTTACAAACTACTTACGAACTAGCTAATACTACGGACGGCACAAATATCCCGAGGGGGGATTCGAACCCTCGACCGTAGTGGCCGTGCAGACCGTGACTGGAGCGCCTCAGTCCCCCCGGCCACCGCGGCCGGCAGTAACAAGCGCCTGCGAGTGTAGCTGCTTCGTGTCTTTCAGCACGTTTCCACCGCTAAAAACTAAGCCAACCATTTTTCCATTAAACTGCTGGTGTGATTCCTTGGCCCTTTATCAGAGTCCTTAGTATCACTTTACGCAAAACGAATATTTTTTTAAATTTTTTTTAAACGTAAGCTGACTTGTAATACCCCACAAGAAATTCAGTTAGCACTATTAATTAGAAGTGTAAAAACTTGTTCTGTAAGTATTATTTATGTAATAATATACTAATATTTGGTTATATAAGATGGCGAAATGATGGACGTAGAATACAGGGATCACGAAAGTAACAAGGGTTTCTTCACAACCTAACTATCAACAAAGTCTCAATTTTCTTCACGTAGTTTTTTGTTGTTGTCATTATTATGCGTGAGGGGGAGGATGCCGGTTACACACACCGTAAATGCATGAGCCGAGGTTAATTTCGTTTATTAGTGATACTAAACAAATTATAGCAAAGAAACGTAGCTATCTTACTTTTATCTCCCTGTGCAACAAAGCGCCAATTTTGAGGTGCGTTTCACAACATTCCAAGCTTTTCGGTCACCAGTGTTTCGCCTCCGACGACGTGAAAGTACGATTTCCTGGCTGAGTTAGTTAGATGTTGCAGAAACATTAGGGAAAATTATAGTTTTCCACTACATTCGACGTAAGACAAAATTCACGAGACCGTACCAGTCTAAGCCTCCCTTCTGAAATGATATACAAAGCTAAGAGAAAAACTGAGTAAAGCGAATAATGAAGAGACGCCGGGTGATGGTACTGGCGGATCGCCGTGTCGTCTTCAGTCCACTGGTGCTGCCAGCTATCGTGACCTGCAGCCGTTACGTCTCGGTCAAGTAGCTCCTCAATTGGCATCACGAGGCTGGGTGCACCCCGATAGGTCTAGATCACATGGCGGCTCTGATTGTCACTCATCCAAGTGCCAACCACGCCTGACGGTGCTAACCGGTGACCTGACGGGAACCGTGTTTACACCACGGTATGGCAGTTTGCAAAGGGCATAAAAATAATAGAGCTACCAAAATATCGCTGCCCTTCCTGCGTTTAATTATAAGGAAGTTTTTATGCACCTAAGTTATAATGTTCTAAAGAGCTTTACTCGCCTTCCTTCATTTTCTGCATTAAAGTGCTCACGCAGTGATTATATGCGTTCTCGCACACGTGTTAATGTATCCTATTCACTGCATCATACCACATGAAGAGCGAGAATCGGAGAACTTCCCATCATTTACGAGGGTTGTCCATAAAGTAAGGTTCCAAATTTTTTTCTTTTTCAAATGAAAAACAAATTTAATAAATAACATTATATATTGAAAAAAAGCTTAGAATATTGACTATTTTTCGACATAATCGCCGTTAAGATTAATGCATTTTTGCATTCGGTGTACCATCTTCTTGATGCCTGCGCCATAGAATTCTCCCGCCGCGCTGCAAAGGTAGCGTAGAACTTAATCTTTCACTTCCTCTCCGGTTGCTTTATGCGTTCCGACCAGGTGTGTTCGGGAAAGAAATGATAGTCACTTGGGGCTAAATCTGGACTGTAGGGCGGATGTGTGACAATATCCCATTGAAAGTTGTCGATCAGTTCAGTTGTCACACGGGCTACATGCGGACGAGCGTTGTCTTGATGAAAACTCACTCCCTTCGTCAGCATGCCCCTGCTCTTGTTCTGAATCGCTCGGCGAAGGTTCCTTAATGTTTCACAATAACGATCATCATTTATTGTTGTCCCAGTAGGCATAAATTCGCACAACAATAACCCCTTCCTGTCCCAAAACACGCTCGCCATCACTTTGCCGGCAGACAGTTGTTGCTTAAACTTACGTGGCTTCGGTGACGATGGATGTTTCCACTGACGGGATTGTTCGTTTGCTTCCGGTGTCGAATAGTGGACCCAGGTCTCATCCCCAGTGACAATGGAGTCCAAGAATTCCTCTCCATGGCTTTCGTAGGCCTGGAGAAATTCGCGGGCCGCTTGAACGCGTTGCCGTTTGTGGTCTTCCGTAAGCATTCTCGGGACCCACCTTGCACAAACCTTGGAATAACCTAAATTTTCTGTCAAAATGTTGTTTATGGTGGACTTGCCTACACCAGGGATAAGCTCACAAAGTTCCCGAACTGTTATTCGTCGATCCTTCAGCATTGTCTCTTCCACTTTTGCGATCGTTTCGTCCGAAACCGATGGCCTACCAGAACGCTGTTCGTCTTGGACATCTGTACGTCCTTCTTTAAATTCTTTGCACCACTTACGAACGTGTTGTACACCCATGCACTTGTCACCATAAACTTCACACAGTTGCGCATGAATATCCATCGGCGCATTTTTTTTTTTTTTTTTTTTTTTTTTTTTTTTGCGCACAAAAAACGAATTACTGATCGTAACTCGCACCTGTCGGGAGAAACAAGCGGAAGCTCCATCGCTAATGGTTGCCAAGCCTACACTGAACGTCGCAGACAGCTCCAACTTGCGGCAGTGGAGAGAGGGGGAACCGAGCTGCATGACAGTGTTGGCAGATCGCACTTAACCGCATTCCTCGCGACTGTAGCGCATTGGGAACCTTACTTTATGGACAACCGTCATAGTTTCAGGTCTTCATTGCTTTCCTTAAATAATTACTGACGAATCCCAATTTAGGAAAGCAAGTCGAGCTGAATCATTCGCTGCAACATAAAAATTTACTTATGAAGTAAGGGTTTTTTTCTTTTGGCAAAGTGTCGTATGCACTTAAGTTTCATAATTAATCGACAATACCTTACACATTCATACATGCTGAGTATATTTCTTAGTTTCAATCTGGGATACAACAATACCTAGGTAGGCTCTACCGTAGCACCAGATACTTTCACCTCTGCTTTAATATTATCACCTAACTCTGAAGTAAGTAATTGCTGATGATACAACTGATTTCTTCTTTTAAGAATATGGCACTCATTACAAACTAATTTTCTTGATTGAAAAAAGGCACCTCTAATTTCTGGAATCAGATGCATGCAAAAAATATTTCTGGAAATTAACGATAAAAGTCTTTTTTCGTGTTTTCAGTTAATCCCTTTTCTTCTAAATGTGTCCTGGTAAAACGTGTATCTTTGTCTAATGTCATTACAACCAAAAACGGACCGAAATAGTCAATCACAAACCCGCCAATGAAGTTTTATCAAAGGACAAAGTCAATTTAATGCAATTAGCAATGGGTTTCCGATCACCCTTCGTCACGTATGCGAGTAGATCCTGGTGATTGAATTTATCGCTAAAACTAACCTAGAGCTTTGCATTTAATTATATGTACATTGTTTTAATACATACCACAACGTAGTGCTGGAAAATTGTAGCGAAATGTTGTAGGATCTGCAGCTTATCGACGTTAGGTACAGGAAGTGACAATTATCCTCAATATAAACAAATGTAATACACTGCGAATATATGGACCGTGTTATGCATCACAAGACCAAGCACCCTTAATTTATATTTCTGATGTGAGCGCAATTAGTGCTGTTTAGTAGTTATGTACAGTGAGATATCACTACTAAGTGAAAGCACACTAATCCTTCTTTGGTACAAAAAGTTGAGAAACATTCATACATAAATATATTTTAAGAACCTGAAAAAAGTAGGTTCCATTATGTCAGTTATGACATATGGCGCTTGGGCTAATGATCCATAACACCGTCCATATAGAACAGAGCTTTCCAAACTGGAAAAACTTTTGTTTTATTTTTATCACAACATCCTCTTCATACAATCCGGAAGATTCGCCTGCAGCTAATCCTTCATTTTTTTTAATTTAAATATATTTATTTTAATCTAAGTGATCAAATCGCTGTGATCATCGAGCCATAGACTTAAACTTCTCAGACATATACACACACAAGGGAGCACTAACTTCCGACGGTAGCGGCCGCGCAGACCCTGACATGGCGCCTAGAACCGCACGGATACTCCCGCACTGCTTCTCTTTATTCAGTGCACCACAGGTCACGTTTTAAATGAGTGATGGGTATGTTGAATTTCATCATAGTGGAAGCTCTTCGAGTAGTGATGATGGGTTACTGTAAACTATCAGTCTGTTTCTTCGTTTCGTTCGTTACATGTCATTAGTTTACTTATTTCTAGGTGATAAAACTTAAAGACGTCATTAGAAATGGCTAAGTTTATTATGAGAAAGAGCTCTTCAGCAGTTTATGAAACATCAGATGAAGTGCAATAGTCAAAAAATATGTCTGGAACATAGTAAGGTACAAAACAATGAAAAAGTGCGTTTTAGTTCTCTGTTTGTTCCGTTTCATCGTGCAGTAGTAGGAGCACTAAATGAAGCTGTATAACATGTGCTACTTAAAGATTGTGTTCACTGGGTGTGGCGATGAAGAATGTCCTACGCCGGAGTGTGTGATATGTGGCGAAAAGCTTTCCAATTGTACCGAATAAATTGCTGCGCCATATTTCAACAAAACACAGACATTTGCAAAGAAAAGGCGTAGAATATTTCAAAGAAAGTCAACGGCAGAAGAATTATCGAAGTTATTTATTTTTTAAGAAATTTAAGACCTACATAAAGCTCAAGAAGCTTGTTGCTGAGATTATAGTTAAACAGTTCCTTAATTACCAATGGTATAGACATTTTTAGGTAATAAATGAACATATGGAGAAAAGGCGTTTGTAGTAGAAGAATTGTGTCGACATATAAAATGACATCGCTCCTTTGGTGGTAGATCCCATGAAAAGATTCATCACTCTGGCGAAACAACGAAAGAAAAACTAAATTATTACGCACTACCTTTTCCATAGAGAAAGCTCTCCTAGAAAAAACCATTGGAAAGGATTTCCGGTCAGTTTTGGACAAGACTATTGAAATGATATGCTATGTTAAGAGAAAGCCCCTCAAGTGAAGACTTTTCACTCAGATATGCGACGAGTTGGGAATGCAGCATGGTTATCTCCTCCTTCATACAAAGTTTCGCTGGCAGTCCAGAGGCATGATACATAATTTTGTGTATAAGCTGCAATATTGCAGCTCTTTGAGCAAGACACCAAAACCAAGTTTGTGGATGCATTAAAAGACAAGCTGTGGAACACAAATCTGGCTTTCCTTTCTGATTTATTTGAAATACTCAGCAAGACAAATACAAATGCTAGCCTACAACTTAAGGGTGCAAATCTCTTTACAGGCACAGAGAAAATTGAGACCTTTAAGAGATAAGGTTTATGTATTATTGAGAAAAACAAATGATGATATTTTTGAAATGTTTCCATTGGCATCTAAATGTGATCTTGCGAATAAAATACAACCATTAAATCATGACCCTTTCCTACAATTGAAGAGAGGTTAGATGGATATTTACCAACACTCGATATAAAGCAGTATGACTACATAAGAAACCCTGTCGCACTCTCTAGTACTTGTGACCAACTTGATGAATAGGAAGCAATGGCAGACCTAATGAAAAACCGCACTAATGCGTAGGTACCAAGCAGCAGTTTTATGCAACTTCTGGATTTCTATTCAGCAAGATTACCTTCACATAAGTAAAAGAGCGCTCGTCGTTTGGCTGCAGCTTTTTACAACACACTGACGTGACAATACATTTTATATTATGACTAATATAAAAACAGTGAAACGTGGAATTCTGCGAAACTTGGATGAGGAAAGGTGTGTGAATGTGTCCTCCATCCGACCTAATATAAAACAGATTTGAAATGCTTCTCAAGCCCATGTTAGTCTTTGATTCCAAAATATTATTCAAAAGTTTTGTGTGTGTAAAGAGGTGATATCTCTGTACAGTACTTAGAAATGTAATATAAAAATTAATATTTCTTTAAAATGTGCTTTATGATGTGTTAACTGTAAGGTGTCAGACGATCCTAGCCGGTAAAAGTAGTTGGGTGTTTCCCAGTAGTCGTTTGCTTTGGATAGGAGACAGTCACCATGTTTACGTGGGACTCCCAAAACCGGATTTCAAAAACCGATTTCCCTATGCCGTTTATGGATGGTCATGTAAATACTCTAAAATCTGTTCTGGAAATGCGGTTCTAGTTGCAGCATTTTCATTTCCACAATCGAGTTTTGTTTCCATGTAGACGCACAACCGATTTTATAACTTTTTTGAGCTGTAGTGTAATATTTAGTTTCTAAATATTTTCGCCTAATCTGGATGGAGTGACCTTTTGTGCAATGAAGGAGCAATATTAGACAAAGCGTGAAGTTGTATACCTGTAATATTTAACTGAAGAGTAACAGCCATTATGCTGACAAAATCAGAAATTAGAGCAGCTAATTTGCATATGTCATTTGTAACGATTTAACTAAGCCGTTTCTGGCCTGGAATGTGCTTTTTTTTTTTTTTTTTTTTTTTTTTTTTTTTTTTTTTTTTTTTTAAAAGGTAAATGTACAAGTGTTTGTAAAGCTATGGTACCAAATTGCAGTGGTCATCAGTCCCTAGACTTACAAATTATTTAACTTATGCTAAGGACAACACATACACCCATGACCGAGGGAGGTCTCGGACCTCCGATAGGTACCAGACATGAACTCCCAAGCAAGGCGCCTTAGAGCGCACGGCAGCTTCCGCGCGGCCTTACATATACATCACTATATTTCCTAACTTTTCAATTTTATATGATGAGTGTACATAACTGCTGCAGGTACGACCTTTATTAAATATTTCAATGCGTAAGAGTATTTTAGTTTCGTTTACTAACTACATTTAAGAATGGTTTATTTTTTTAATTTTTATTTCTTTGTTTTCTGCTTCGCGAAACATGAAGCGCAGGAATTAGGCGTGGCTTGTTCTACCCTCCCCCGCACAAGTCCTCACCGCATGTTGGTGAATGCGACTTCATTCTTCATCCCATATCCCCTCCTCCATTGAAACCATCTGAAATCGACCAAATATACTTATATTAGTGAAAGGGTGTCACGCCAAACTGTAATAGGAGGGTGTCGCCATAAGGGAGAGTTTGGAAAGCTCTGACAGAGAAAGAAAGAGCCGTTACTTTATTAATACACTTTTGCAGAACTATCACTGGAAGCAGTCACTTCGGTAAAATTTCGGGATTAAAAGTGGAACGGCCATATAAAATTAATCGTGCATCAGGCAGACAAAGATTCATTGGAAGAATCCTCAGGAAGTGTAGTTCATCATCAAAGGAATTAGCTTACAAAATACTCGTTCGACCAATAGCTGGATATTGCTGGTCATTGTGGAATCACTAACAGATAGGACTGATAGAGGAGATAAAGAAGATTCAAAGAAGAGCAAGCACGCTTCGATACAGGTTTATTTAGTGAGCGCGAAAGTGTCACGGAAATGATCGATCGACTCAAGTGGCAGATGCTGCAAGAGAGGCGTTATACATCGTGGTGTGGGCTACTGTCATAGCTCAGAGTATATGTCGTGACAAGACTATGAGAATAAAAGCGGAGAGATTAGGGCTCACACGAAAGCTTGTCGACAGTCGTTTCTCCTGTGAGCTATACGCGACTGGAGCAGGAAAAGGAGTGACAGTGGTACACAAAGCACTCTCTCCCACACTCCATGAGGTGTCTTGCTGGGTGGATATATAGATTTATAACCGTTGATTAGACAATGACTGATGAAATATAACGAAACCAGAAATTGAGAGTTGAAGGTGGACTTCCTGAAACGCGGAAGACACTAGCCAAATTGAGCCAATTAGTATATCGATAAGATTCCATTAAATCGATATGCTGAGAAAACTGATTCTGAGAAACATTAAGGCCAGATGAAATAGCTTTACTTATCTTGCACGTCTCTGATAAATTCAATTCAGTTCTGAACCATTTCTTCTGGCGAGTTTCCTCTCAGGATGTGACAATATCGAAGGGCTTTAAGAATACTCCCATTATACTCTGAAGTCTCTGTCCTGTGCAGCAAGCGGAACGCTCCCTGTACTATCTTGTGAAATGTTGCGCAATCATCGGTAATACTACGAAATATCTAAATTTGAGCGTGGATGGTCAGATTAAATAAGAAATTCGGATATCCTATCTCTCATACATCCACTGAAAAGGCTATCATCTAACTGTGAAATACAACTAAACATCACAACTAAATTCTATTTATTGACGCTGGATAGATAGTAGAGGCAATTTTGAGCGTAGAATAGTCAAATGGATGATTAAACATGCACGATAATACCTTGGCACAGGTATGTAGAATTCAAAGAAAACGATAATAATGACGTACATTTAGCCATGTCCACAGAAACCGCTTATGATCGCTGAATTACTAAGAAGATAAAAGGGAAACACGGTCAGGAATATGTTTCTCTTGTATAAGACGATGACGGCCACGTGGGACCGTAGTAATGCTCTCTATTCATATCTTTAGAACCACACAACCGTCGGCGACAACACAGCATCATGGCTTTCTCGTAGGCTTTGCTCGCGCCTTCCTGAGTGCCTCCTCAACAGGCCTGGCGAACACCCATCACTGGAGCGGGCGGCAGTTAACGTGTTAACTGCATGTTGAGCTAACTAGCTGAATGCGTGAATACATTTAGACAAGTCGAAACGAAGGACTTCGCGACCGCCTCCTCGCATCGGTGCGTAAATGCTGCACATACCATGTTTTATAACTCAGACGCAGAAAACGGCAACGGTATAATCGGTAATTTCACAATTTTTGGTGTTGGTCTCAGTTACATATATACTATTTATGCCGCCCGCGGTGGCCGAGCGTTCTGCGGCGCGCCAGTCACAGTCTGCACGGCCGCTACGGTCGGGGGTTCGAATCCCCCCTCGTGCATGGATGTTTGTGTCGTCTTTAGTATAAGGTAGTTCATAAGTAGTTTGTAAGTTTAGGGACTGATGACCCCACAGTCCCTTAAGCTTAACAAACATTTGAACATTTGAACATTCAGCAGTTAGCTGCAATTCTGTGGAGCAAAAATAGAGAATTTTCTAGCAAATACAAAGACCATGGGTTCATTTCTTTGCACCGGAATCTAAAACGTAATCAATGGAACTGAATGTCACGAAGTTGCTGAAGGAGAAATAAATGAAATCGCACATTTCTTACGGAAAGTGTTTCTGATGGTCCTGTGGTATCTGGAGCATGTGATACATTTAGATATCCTGGATAATGGGCACATAATTGTAGAATGTACTAGCGCTCTAAACGAACTTACAGTACCCACATACAGAGTTTAAAAAATCCAGAATTTTTCCTTTCAATGTCAGATCACGAACATGTGCGCAGATCACTGCTGATATTGCAGCATTGAGGAAAGTCCAGCTTCCTCCACCAGAGGCCTTTGGATTTTATTATGTTTGAGCCTCTAAAGGAGCCTCATCGTGATGTTCGTTTTGAAGAAGTAGATAGACTACAAAATTCTGGTATCCCGTGCTAGGCTAAAAAATTTAGTGGTGTTTTACATGCAGCAATAAAACCCACGTTGAAAGGTGGGTGATAGCTGTTAGAAAGGGACCGAGCGAGGTGGCGCAGTGGTAACGCACTGAACTCGCATTCGGGAAGACGGTGGTTCAAATCCACCTCCGGCCATCCAGATTTAGGTTTTCCGTGATTTCTCTAAGTCACTCCAGGCATATGCCGGGATGGTTCCTTTGCAAGGGCACGGCCGATTTCCTTCCCAAAAAACTCCGAGCGTTAGCTCCGTCTCTAATGACCAAGCTGTCGCCGGGACGTTAAACCCTAAACTTCCTTCCTTCCTTTGTTAGAAAGGACGGAGGTTGTCTCAAAAAATGGAAAATTACTCACGACGTTTGTGTGACTACATTCCTTTTAAATTTAAATCTTTTTCTAGTAAACTGATTAAACGAATTAATTTACTTTCTAATACACGGTAGGTTCTGAACTGGAAACAAGAAACGAAAGCTGATCGTGTTGAAATTTTATGATAAAATACTGTTTCTACAGCTCTGTGCTTTTAGAGGAGGAAAAATTGTTTTTTTTTCCTGTTCGTTTGAATGCTTTCTGCATTGAATGAACTATTTTTGCGAAAACTGTTTCGGTGTTGACAGATATAAAAAGGTGACTGTATAAGCCATCTCCCGCGTTGAGCAGTTTGGCTGTTGGTGCAGCCTCACCCCTGGTCCTCCCTTCCACGGAAAGTTCTAGGAAATGGCTGGCTGCTGGATCCAGGTAGAGCAATCAATACCGGTCCGGGGGCCGCTAGCGGCTATTAATAGAGCCGCAGCAACTATTGACCATAAATGGAGGCAGGCGGCGGTGGGCGGGGCCGCCGTGCTCCACCGCGCCCTGGGTGCCTCGCCCCTTCCACGCTAGGCAGCTTTCTTTAATTTATCAACAATTTTCAGCTAGGATCATTAAAAGCTGTTACCGCGAGTAAGGTTTTTAGTCATCATAAGGCGATAAATCCCACTGGCTAAAACTTTTCCGAGTTTATCATGGCATTACATTTATTAGCTGAAATATTACCGCGTGCAAGTCCTATTGGTTATTGCACTTGAATATTTGCGTACATTTTTGATAGCATGAAGCAATATCGTCTACATCTACATACATACTCCGCAATTCACCGTAATGTGCTTGGTGGAGGGTACACTGTATCACTACTAGGCATTTCCTTTCCTATTCCACTCCCAAATAGAACGAGGAAAGAAAGAATGCCTATAGGCCTCCGTACGAGCCCTAATTTCTCTTATCTAGTCTTTGTGATCACCACGCGAAATGTAAGTAGGCGGCAGCAAGATCGCACTACAGTCAGCTTCAAATTCCGGCCCTCTAAATTTCCTCAACAGAAATTCATGAAAAGAACGTCTTTCCTCCAGCGATCCCCAATTGAGTTGCCGGAGAATTTCCGTGACACTCGCGCATTGGTCGAACCTACCGGTAACAAACCTAGCAGCTCGCCTCTGAACTGCCTCCATCTCTTCCTTTAAGCCGCAGTGGAGTAGCCGAGCGGTCTAAAGCGTCTCGCTGCGGAGCGCGCGGTTGCACGCCGTGGATGTTCGAGTCCTCCCTGGGGCAATGCTGTGTGTGTGTTGTCCCTAGGTTAGTTTACCTAGGTTTAAGTAGTTTGTAAGCTACGGACTGATGACCACGCAGTTTGGTCCGATAGATTTTCAAACATTTGAACATTTCTTCCTTTAAAATGATCTGCGGCGGGTCCCAAGCACTTGAGCAATACTCAATACGTGGTCGTACAAGCGTTTTATACGCGGCCTCCTTTACTGGTGAAGTACATCTTCCCAAAATTTTCCCAATAAACCGAAGTCGGCTGTCCGCCTTACTCACAACTGTCCTTACATGTTCGTTCCATTTCATATCGCTCTGCAATGTCACGCCTAGATATTTGAACGACGCGACAGCATCAAGAAGCTCACTGCTAATGCTGTATTCGAACCTTATGGGATTGTTTTTCCTACTCATGCGCATCACCTTACATTTTCTACATTTAGAGCTATCTGCCATTCTTCGCGCCAACTAGAAATTTTGTCTAATTCATCCTGTATGCTATTACAGTCAGTTAAAGACGACACCCTCCCGTACACTACAGCATCAGCAGCAAACAGCCGCATATTACAACTTACTCTGTCCATCAGATTATTTATATAGATAGAAAATAATAGCGGTCCTATCACACTCCCCTGGAGCACGCTGACGATACACTCGTCTCTGATGAACACTCGCCGTCGAGAACAACGTACTGCGTTCTATTACTTAGGAAGTCTTCCAGCCAGTCACAAATCTGTGAACCTATTCCATATGCTCGTATCTTCGTTAGCAGTCTGCAGTGTGGCACCGCGTCGAACGTCGAACTGGGTCCGAGCAGTACTTGACTAACGCTTGTCAATTTACTGAGAAAAGCAGTTATGATATGCCAAAAGATTTTAAAAATAAAAGTTTAGCCAAAAATAAAGGGATAGTCAACAATGAAAGCAGTTACGAATCTATACAGACACGCAAAAGCCGCTAAGAAACCAATTTTTAAAACCATTACTCAATCCATATTGATTAAAATAGATTCAAGATTTTATCTTTAAAACAACGTTTTAGAATTTTTTTCTATGGTCTAAGTCTGTTGGAAATTATTAAAAAATCACAGATTAAAACGGTACCAAGAATTACATAGTCTTGCCGAGTGAGTAAGAAATGTGACTTCTGATCTTATGAATTGGAAAAAGAATTGTAATTAATGATCCCAGATGTAGCCGAATTCATTAAAATGTGAAATAGCTACCGTAATTCAAGACAGAAAAGAACTTCAAAGAAATTCGACATCAAATTTTGTTATCAATGTCGGTAAGCATAGCCCATACAGAAAGGAGCTTATCGAAATTAAAACTAATAAAAATATTTAAGAAGTCCAATGAGTCAGCAGAGACTTCCAACATTGGAAGCATCTAAACTGTGTTACGGTACAGTTCTAAAAGAATTGAGTAGAGCTAACAGCAGGAAATTTTTCTTTTATTGTTGGTAATTACTAAAATCATTGAATAATGCCACATAAAATGTTTAACCAATAAAAGTTCGTTAACAAATGATTTCTCTACATGAAAGCCATTCTCTTGCGCCACCAGAGGCGCTCACCAAATTTATATTCCCCCCCCCCCTTCCCCCGCCATTGAATGCAAGGTAAACCTGAACTCCACGGACAAATTTCAGGATGTTATTGAAGATTATTTTTCGAGTAGTTTGCTACAAGTAATTCATTTTCTCCCTTGGCTCGTAACAGAATAACCATTTACTTACAGTTTTTCCGGATTATTGTCCCACAACTGTTTTCTCTGTGAAAATACATTCACAACAACCAGTATGAAGGACATAATTTCAAAAATCAATGTATCACAAAAAGTAAAATATTCACGAGAAGCAGAAAACTTGTTCCACAAAAAGTATTTATTAATTTTTCCGAATTTTACGCAGAATACCCATTTAGGGCTGTTGATAAAATGTTGTTACAAGGTAGATTTCTCTTTTTACTTTGGAGATATCAAGACTTTTGTGATAGGCTAAATGCGGTTTGTGGTTTGGTGTTATAAAAATACTTTTTGATGCAAGCTGTTTTCGAGAAACGAATTTTGTTTTTTATTTGGATATAATGCGGTTGGATCAATTTGCAATAAAATACAAAACAATGCCGTAATACTGAAAACGAATACCGTTGGTCATTTAAAATGTTTCACTTCAGTCCACCAGTCTTACAGTGCAGCCAACATTGCTTAATACACAATGAAAACATAGAATAAATTGATGGACTTAATGCAGTTTGGTTCATCCCGCATAAAAGACAAAATTTTATTTCTTGCATTTGCTACTTTTCAAAGCTCTTCCTGAAGATTTTGAAATGCGTTTTAAGGAGACATGATTGTAGAAGTGTGTACAGTGATGCAGGAAATACTTGATTTCATGTTACACACAGATTTGTACACCAGTGGACGATATGTATTTTTAATCGTTTGTTCCTCGTATGTTTTAATATACAATCATTCAAACATTGAACGATCCGGTTTCTCGTAGGGCACCTATGTACAGATTTTATAGTACCGTGAAGCTCGAGAAGTAAAGGGCGCCTGAAGTTTTCAACAGCAAATGCCGTTTGTGAATGAAACTAGTTCCTTTTCAAATAAGGTACTTAGTGCCTACCGTCTACATCTGCACTACAGTGTAGATATTGTCGGTGAAATAACGTTTAAAAGATAAATGGGAGTAAGAAATCAAGCGAGCCGCGGTGGAGTAGCCGAGCGGTCTGCCGGGCGCCGTGGCTCAGCGCGCCCGGTCAGAGGACAGAACGCCCTTTGTAATAAAAATGCTGAGCCAACACCTCATCGAAGAACAATGAACGAACACCATCAACGACCGCAAAGATCAGAACTACAAAAAAAAAAAAAAAAAAAAAAAAAAAAAAAAAGCGGTCTAAAGCGCCTCGCTGCGGAACGCGCGGTTGCTCGCCGTGGAGATTCGAGTCCTCCCTGGGCATGGGTGTGTGTGTTTGTCCGTAGGTTAGTTTACCTAGGTTTAAGTAGTTTGTAAGCTACGGACTGATGACCACGCAGTTTGGTCCGATAGATTTACAGATATTTGAACATTTGAAATCAAGCGAAATGCATTCATTTTATAATGAGCCAAAGAGATTTGTTAAAATATCTCTAACGACGTCCGAAATGTCGCTGAGTTCGGTTAAGTCAGTTGCAATTTTTTTCACCAACCAGACTGCACAATTATACGGTTCAATAATATTTTCTATTGTCGTTGATGAAGAAGTGAACTTTGGCCTTCTTTTCATTGCCGGGTACGACTTATTATCCTTTTCAATTTTTCCCTAGAGAAGATCGTGCGCGAGACCTTCCAAAAGAACAAATAGATTAAAATTGAAGGAAAGAGACTGGCATACTTATCCTATGCAGGCAATATCTTTATACTCTCTAGGTCTGAGTAGGAGTCGAAGCAAATGACCAGAGCACTAAAGGAGGCTGCCAGAAAATTTTGGCTACGCGTAAACTAAGCGAAGACAGAATAGCTCGTTATGATGTGTGGGCAGTCTGCTGGGCATCTACAGTTACTGCAGGTGGGAGACCAGTCCTACAACAGAGCGCGTGAAAATCCTGGGAAAACTCGTCATGTGAAGCAGAGATTAATGCAGAAATCAAGCTGGAAACCGAACTTCCTACAGCCTAGCACAACTGCTTCGCTCCATATTACTCTCCAGACATCTGAAGATTCGAACGTACAAAACCTTGATCCAACCTGTTTTTCTATATGGTTGTGACACATTGAGTATCCAATATCAAGACATCTATAAGCTCCTGGTTTTTGAGAGAAAATTTTTTCGAAAGATTGCCGGTCCGGTTTTAGATGCAAATACGTGGGAATGAAGGATTAGACACAACCAAGGACTTGAGGAATTGTACAAACATCCCAGCATTGCAGGGACCATCAAAGCAAAGTGAATGCAGCAGGCCAGTCATGTGACCCAGACAGAAGACGACAGATGGTCTCAGAAGCTCCTAGATTTAATACATGAAGGAAGGAGATCCCAGGGAAACCAAACAAGCATTGGAGCGATAGCCTCCATGATGACCTGAAGCAAGTTCAAAAATGTTCAAATGTTTGTTAAGCTTATGGGACTTAACAACGGGGTCATCAGTCCCTAAACTTACTAACTACTTATGAACTACTTACGAACTAGGAAGGCACAAATATCCATGCCCGAGGGGGGATTCGAACCCCCGATCGTAGTGGCCGTGCTGACCGTGACTGGAGCGCCTCAGTCACCTCGGCCACCGCGGCCGGCTGAAGCAAGTATAAATAGATTTGGATAGATGGCGAATTGCAGCAGTGAATGGGAAACAATGGACCAGGTGTGGTCCACTTGGCCTGATCACTTCGGAAGCCAAAGATGACTCTGGTTACAACTTATATTTTTTGAGGTAATTTCTATTGCTGTGGTCAATGAGCACTTAAATTTAAGAGGAAGAAATTGTGTGTGTGTGTGTGTGTGTGTGTGTGTGTGTGTGTATGTCTGTGTGTTGTTGTTGTTATTCAGCTGTTTGTGTGTTTTTTGTCACTCAGCTGTGTTTGTTTTATGAGACAGAATAAACCTGCCATTTGTGTATATAGGCATACAGGACTGGGAAAATGTTTGACAGTCCAGTCACCCTCACGCTGACTGGTGTAAAAGACCAATGGTCTAGTATTAGTGCACTCCAATCGCTGAACTATGCAAATCGCTCCCTACAACCACTGCCGCGTGGGAATACCCGTGCGGCTCTATTCCACGTGCTAAAGAAATTTTCTGAGTCTTTTTTCCAGTATATAAGTATGGATTACAGCACATTTGAGCAAAACACTGTATTCCTTCTTTTTATTACCATACGTGTTTCATTAATGTTGCAGCATGTTACGTGGGCTTTTGTTCATTTCTTCTTATTACAGCTTCTGGAATTCCTGTGCCGCGCACAATGGCCGCGTGGTCTAGGGCGTCAGGCTACTTACTATAGCGATACACCGGCTCTTGTCTGTATAGGTTAATATGAAAAAAAAATCAGCTAGACTATGTATACGAAAGATGGAATAATTACGAGTGAAAAAATTAAGATAACAACTAAAGTCAATTTTGATAAATAGCCCACTCAAATGGTGGTTTTTCCGTAACAAAATTCCGAAAGTTTTTTCTCAACGGTTCTGTATGTTTTTGGGGCCGCTGAATTCGAATTTCAAGTTTGCTGCCTTGTAGGAGGTCGACTTCACAACGAAAAACTCAAAAAACCTCAAAATTTTCGCACTTTTTTCAGTTTCTTGCTTATATCTCGAAAACTATGCGTTTTTCGCAGATACGCATTCTGAGAAAAATTAAAGTACATACAATTTCCTACAAAATGCTCTACTCATGTTTGATTTTCTGACGAGCAGTATAGGCACTAGAACTCAATGAAAAAGAGCAAAATTTTGGCCCTTCTGCGAAAACGTCAAAAACGCACACTTGCACGCCCTACAACTCGAGAAATATACGTGTTATCAACAAACGCCCGACACCACGTGAAAGTACATTAAATTTCCTACAAGGTACGTCTGTAATATTCCATTTTCTCATAATGGTAAAAAGAAAATTACGAGCAATGCTTTCTGCGCCCTATAGTGTAACGCCCTCTCCCACCTGCCTATCTCTCGCCGGCGCTATATTTTCGATATGTTGCACTGAAAAGTGATGTTTTGGTGTTTTGAATGAATTAAAGAGAAAGTATGTTTGAAAAAATAAAAAACATTATCAAGTTGTATTTAGATCACATTAGGTACATGCCATTGAAAGAAAGCTGAAGTTACATAGTAACATGAAGTACATGTATTATGAAATGAGTGAATGACGAGTTCAGGATTGGGTCATCTCTTCCTATAGGTTTTCCATCTGGAAAAAAAAGAGTGCCTTTAGTGTTACAGTATGGTTACAAATATGTTGTGTAGCGATACTTGTAAGAAGAAATACCTGTACTGATGTCATATGCACAGCTATTTTATTCGTCTCAATTTGGGTGTTTTCGGCACAGCCAATGTTTCTTGGTCACGTGAAGGTCCAGGTAAAGGATCTCGAGCAACGTAAGGTCAAGGTAAACTATCAAGGGCTTTGCAAAGTCAGTAGTTGATCTTCAGCTGAAAAAAATGTAATTGAATGATTAATATTATGACAGAGAAAATTGATTAATAAAGACGCATAATGCTGCAAAATAATACATGCTTTAATACCTAGGGGACTGAGGGGCTCCAGTCACGGTCTGCACGGCCACTACGGTCGGGGGTTCGAATCCCCCCCCGGGCATGGATATTTGTGCCGTCCTTAGGATAAGCTAGTTGATAAGTAGTTTGTAAGTTTAGGGACTGATGACCCCGTAGTTAAGTCCCATAAGCTTAACAAACATTTGAACATTTGAACATTTGAACATTTCACCTCAGCTGCTTCAAACAGTGGTGCTGGAAGTGGCTCGTCCAAGTCCTCTTCGTCTTCTGTATTCAAAGTATCGTCAGTGTTCGAGCACAATCCTTCACATTGCTGGCGCAGTTTCGTGCAGAAAAGTCCTGCTCACCTGCACTCACACCGACCGTGGCAATCCGTCTTGCATTTGCAAGGTATAACTTCCAGAAGAAGTGGTGAGAGGAATCACGCAGGTCGCACAGTACTAATTATACAATGTGCAATGGCTGCTGATTTTTTCTTCCATTTCTCTAGATTCCCACGCTTTTTGCTCAGCACCATAGCGTCCATGAAAATTCGAAGAGTCTCAGGAATGACATCCTCAGTTTCCTCTAGAAACTTTTCTGAAGCGGGGTATACAGTCATATTGTATACTTGCGATCTTATGTCTTCCACAATTATGGCAGCAGCTGCTTCAATTATGGGACGCTTTTCTTCGTTCTCTGGTAGCCTCTGAATATCTCGATACCAGGTTTCATTAATGAATTTGTGCCCAGTGGCTTTGAAACATAAAACGTAAGGTTTGCTTGTTGTAATTAAAATGTCGTCGCCATACTTCTGATGCAGGTGACTTCTGATAATACTCTGATGTGGACGGGAATCACATTCAATCTGTTCCATCAATTCTTCCATGGTGACTTGACGTTCCTCGTCGTTGTTTTCTAGAAAACAGTAAATTGCTTGCATATCATCTTCCACCTCACCTCCAGGGAGTCTGCCAACTCCATCTAGAGTCGGTGGAGCCTGGTGTAGAATTCTCATGCACAGGTAATGGTACTGCGCAGCAGCTGCTACCAAGTTAGTAACTGGCTCTACACGTCGTACTATACTGCGCGCGTATTCATTATTTAAGTTTCTCGCCAGTGTAAGCACATTTTCTCTAACGGCTAATTTCCTCACAGGGTATACCAAATTATGTTTTGAGGGAGGCTTTTTTTATTTGTATCATGGCGTAGTCCAGAGGCACGTCCTCTCCATATAAGAAACAGTGAGTTTTAAAGGCAAACTCAGGTATAATTGAACATAATGGTTTTGATTCAGGATTTTTTTGAGCCCTCTTTAAATAAGCAGCAATAGACTGTCACGTAATCCTGCCTACATTTTTCCATGAACCTCAATTTCAGTGTTCCTCTTAAATATTAGAAACTTACCATCCTGTCTCTTCTTACTGGCTTGAATGAAAGATTTCAAACCTTTTCTCTCACAACACTCCTCTGTGTCCCATCTTCCATCAGTTTGTCACAAATTACACATTCCGAACGAGATATTATGCATGCACATACAATAAAAACTTGACTAAAAAAAAAAAACAATAAATAAAAATAAAAATAAAAAAATTAAAAAATAAAAAAGTTGCAGCTTTGACACTGAAAAGTAGAAATATTGCAGCTTTAAACATTCGACCACAACACATTGGCAACTCTGACCTGACTAAACTACCGCAAGATAAGGTCAGATGGGCCGCTAGACGCTCGAAAGTGTCTGGAGGGGGAACATATTATCAGATATTGATAACTCAATCCTGAGCTCTACACTCACTCATTTCATAACACATGCTGATTTCATATTCAGTTTTCTGCTCAGTTCAAATGTTTCAAATGTTGTAGGACGTTTCCAGGCTCCCACATCGTGGCAATAACCGAAATGTGCAGAGATACTGTGTTGGTAACTATTGCAATACGTCTGGTTATCATTATAAATTAAATAACTGGGATACGCTCAATTCTGATTTATTTCTTTTATCTGTTTATTCACTGTATTATCGTTGCTCTGTCTGTAAATACGACAGAAGCTCTCGCTAGCAGCAAAGCGTCAGCTGTGCCCCGGCTGATCGATAACTGAAGCGCCACGCAGGCTGTCACTTCAAATGTTCAAATGTTTGTAGAACTTATGGGACTTAACTACGGGGTCATCAGTCCCTAAACTTACAAACTACTTATGAACTAGCTACTACTAAGGACGGCACAAATATCCATGCTCGGTGGGGGATTCTAACCCCCGACCGTAGTGGCCGTGCAGACCGTAACTGACGCGCCGCTGTCCCCTCGCCCCTAGGCTTATTTATTTTATTATTTCAGAATTTTTTTAGTCCTCTATGTTTTCATTTAGATGAAGGGTCTTCACTTCACAGACTGGAAAATAACCTGTACAATAAAACGCGAGAAATATTTTTGTCTATGTTACTCTTGGTCAAAAATGGGGAAACTGGCAACACAATTATTTTGGAAATGTTAAAAAAATTGTTTTAAAATTACAGCTAAAAATGTAGCTGTCCCCCAAACTTATGGAAAGTTCCGATTTTTGTATTGTTTTCTCCCTCCTACTTTCATTTAACAGTTGGTCACTATGGATGGGTTTATATCAATAGTTGTTATGTGTTCATAATATTCTGGCTTGTTTGTGTATGTCATGGAATAATATTATAATACTGAGATTAAAATCTACTTACGTGTGCACTGTCTGGTTGACGTGACATATGTAAGACATATTTCTTATCTGTATTTTAGCTGTCAAAATTTTCTGAAATTATTTTAATTTTAATTACAGTAATCTGACAGTTGCAGCCACGATACCATATGTTAACAAAGCTTATAAAGGTGATTTTACATTATTAGGACTTCGGTATATCCATGATTGTCGTAAATTTTAATTTATGTTATGCAAATCTATACGCTACTAATTTTAACGCGTATATTTGGCAGGTTTTTTTACATAGTAATTGTGTTTTTTATGTTTTCGATTTTTGTAAGTTACTTTTATGTTTGCAGATTGTGTAGGCATTGAAGTTGAATTTGCTGTTGGCTGGCGTTATCTTTGGATTTAGTTTTTGCTGCAAAAACACCTTTATTCGTTTTCAAAATTTCAGTATTTTAAAAAAATAATTTTGATGTTTGAGACGTGTTTCTTCCTTTAATATGTTTTGTGATTAGTGTATTTTGTGTGTATACCGTGGATTTCAGTTTCTTCAAGAATATCAGTTACAGAGTCTTTGGGAATTTTGTGAAATATCTGCAGTGCTTGTTAGGTCATTTCTAACGTGTGCTGACGCTACTTTGGATGAAGAAAAAAATTTGATTGGCTCTTTTCAGTATATCAGTTTTCTTTAAATCTTCCGCTAATACGGAAACTACTAGAGTCATTATACATGATCTTGTATACACCCGAGTTATCTTATTTGGGTAATTTTGTGTTACTTGATCGTACTTTCAGTTTAAGGTCGTCCGTGCTCTGGAAAGAGAGAAGATTTGAATAAGGCGTAGATTTTGTCCGGTATATGAACGTTGTAGGCAGCTGGTATGTATCTTATTTTCTTTTTAGCTATTTTTTTCTTGCTTAGTCGTATTTCAGTGTATGTTATGTTGGGTTTGGCAGTCATATATTTGTTGTATGATTTAGTAACAATGTTAGGGTCAAAACTGTTCTCTTATGCTTTGGATTTAAGTGTGTCTAAGTTTAGATTGAAAATTTAGAGTTTATCAAACCTCGGCTGGAAGCCTACTTAAAAAGTGAAGTTCCCTAAAAAGTACTCACCCTTAGCTACAGTCCTGAAGTAAAATTTGAAGTGCAAATAATCCATCTGTCTAGCGTTCGCCACATTTTTGTTGCAGTTTCTTCTGAGTAAGAAAGTATTCTAAATAACATAGAGCCGCGGTGGAGTAGCCGAGCGGTCTAAAGCACCTCGCTGCGGAGCGCGCGGTTTGCTCGCCGTGGAGGTTCGAGTCCTCCCTGGGGCATGGATGTGTGTGTTTGTTCGTAGGTTAGTTTACCTAGGTTTAAGTAGTTTGTAAGCTACGGACTGATGACCACGCAGTTTGGTCCGATAGATTTACAGACATTTGATTTGAAATAACATAGAGCTGAACAATTATTTACATGCAGTTTGACTGGCCGAGCTGACCTAAGATAAAAACATTCCTGGGGAGCACAGAGTTGTCCCCGAGTGTGATAACGTAGAGAATGACAGTGTAAATATAGTAGATGAGTAGTAATGTTCGATCAGATATTTCAAAATTCCATTACAAAAATAGTTTCAGATTTATCTATTCACAAATTCTAACGAAAAGTTTATCTGGAATTTACGCAGCGATTACTTCATTAATGGCCTCTTACGTCAGTCAGCGTGAATGTGATTGTCAAGCGTTTTGTGACTTTTGTATGCACAAACGCAAGTAAAAATAAACAACTCACAAGGAAAGTACTTGGGCTCGAACAAACACATATTCACCAAAATCGTATGAGAGATATTGTAAAGGTCCCTTATTGCACTAGTGATACTCCCGCATCTGCATACTCTGCAGTCGTCCGTTAGAGGCCTCTGCGTGTGCCACACCGCATTGCACTTTGACCTGTCGGTTCGCCAGTAGGGACGGTGCAATGTGCCTCCGAAGTTGCGTTTTGTGATGTTATTTGTGTGGTGAAGCGTCAGATGGGGCGGCGATTGCTAATCAATCCTGCTAATGTATTGCGATTAGTTGAGATGAAGTTACGAAGAACCCTTCTTCGTGAAGATGGTATAGTGTAGAAGATGAATCATTCGCATCCTTTCTCGTATCTGTTGTGGTACAGAAATATTATATAAGTTAGATACTGTTGTAACACTAACACATAATATGATAATAGGGATGATAATGACGAACAACTCATTGCAAGCGGTAGTGTTATGGTAATTGCGGGAAGAGGCGATGGAAGCAGTGGCAGTGAATACCAACAGTCTTCCGAGAAGGAGGTTAAAGTTGCAACTATCGTCACGACTTTTGATGACAATAAGTGAGAGAAGATGTACGATGATTATTACATAAGTTATAGTTAAGATATCTGCACTACGTATGGCGTCTACAATTACATTTACAGTACTATCTAGAGCATGATTGCAAAGTTTTGCATAAAAACGACACCCACCAGCACATTGAGGTGTACGTAGAGATCCTGTAAGCAAACGTTCATACAGATATGTTTGTTCGAGCCCATGTACTTTCCTTGCCGCGGTGGAGTAGCCGAGCGGTCTAAAGCGTCTCGCTGCGGAGCGCGCGGTTGCTCGCCGTGGAGGTTCGAGTTCTCCCTGGGGCATGGGTGTGTCTAAGTAGTTTGTTAGCTACGGAGTGATGACCAAGGAGTTTGGTCCGATAGATTTATAAACAAACAAACACGTACTTTCTTTGTCAGTAAGTACAACGCACAATTTCCAAAGGATGGGCGTTTTCAGTTTCTCCCTCCATTCTAAATGAGTTATCCATACGGTCAGTGGCGTAATTAGGACTTGGCTTTGGGGGGGGGGGATAGATCTGCTTGACGAGCAAAATTTTAGTCAATTTCCAGACAGACTACTATCTACCACTCCCGTTGAAGAAACTAATTCACTCCCATCCAAAGAAAGCTTATGGTAAAACATCCCAAGTTTCCAATCTTTCCCTTTACCAGATTGCTGTTATACGATTTCTATCTTTCTTTCTTTTCTTTTTTTTTTTTTTTTCTTTCTTTCTTTTTTCGGGTTCTGGGGGGGGGGGTTCTATCCCCCTCATCCCCCCCCCCCCAATAGATACGCCACTGCACACGCTCACTGCAACGCCATAGTGCCACAAAAATAGTAGCAATGAAGATATGACCAGTACACTGTTCCTGGAAGAGGAAAGGCTAAGATAGGATAACAGAATTTAGGCTCGTACGGAGGCATATAATTTTTTTGTTTTTCCATAGTTCTATTTGGAAATGGAACGGGAAAGGAAATGCCAGTGTTACGACGTAGCCTCCGCCACATACCATACCGGGACGTGCAGTGTATGTATGCAAACGTTCAAATGTTTGTACAGCTTATGGGACTTAACTACGGGGTCATCAGTCCCTAAACTTACAAACTACTTATGAACTACTTACGAACTAGGACGGCACAAATATCCATGCCCGAGGGGGGATTCGAACCCCCGACCGTAGTGGCCGTACAGACCGTGACTGAAGCGCCTCAGTCCCCTCGGCCACCGCGGCCGGCTGTATGTATGCAGATGAAGGAAGTTGCAAGGAAAGAAATAAAAAAGGCAGACGGAAAAAAGGGAAGATTACAGAGTTACGCTTGATTTCAACTGATCCCCACAGCTGAAAAAAACAGTAGCGTTATTTATTGATTACTGAGGGTGGAAAATGTTACTGGACGGTGTATCTGCGCAGTAAGCTCGGTAGAAAAATATATATCTGCAGAAGCGTATGTGGTTCCATTTATAGCTGTTAGCGGCCCCTGGGACACGAGCACCCTGGACCGGTATTGATTGTTTCACCTGAAGCCGGGCAGAGCTGGTTCCGAGAACGGCACGCCCACGAGAGGAGGGGCCAATCCCAGACACGGTGCGCCCCGCCACCACCATCCAGACCCTGCGCGCCAGTCTTCCGCTCGTGCGCTCATTGTTTTTTTGTGTCTACTAACACGTTACAGTTTACACAATCGCTTCATTGAAAAAACTTCATTCAGTGTCAGTGAACACACTCTAGCAACAAAACACCAACGCTTTCCGGCAGTAAAGGCACGTGCGCATGGAAAAGGTCTTCAGTTTTAACATCTTTCTCATTGCGAGACAGAGTTTTTAACAAATCAAGTGAAAATATTAATAGTAATCACACCTTAACTTGTGTCAGAGGTAGTTTTACTCTCGTGGTGAAGACAGCAGCATTACGTTTCTGCGCAGGATTTTGAATCTGATACTGGTACTTAATTTACGCAGCAAGGCGCCTTAGAAAGCTCGGCCACTACACCGCGGCTATAAATTAAAGACACCGCTGATTCCCGGAAAAGACCACCCATTCTATACACTTTAATAGAAAGAAGATTTTCTATAAAAATCATTAATGGTCCAGATCACGTATAATTTTTTGTATGATAATTTGTTTCTATGGTTGCAAAATTTTAACCCGAATTATCTACAGGAGAATGGAAAAACTGGTAGAAGCTGACCTCGGGGAAGATCAGTTTGGATTCAGGAGGAATATAGGAACCTGGGAGGCAATACTCACTTTACGGCTTATCCTAGAAGATAGATTAAGGAAAGGCAAACCTACATTTTTATCTTTTGTAGATTTGTAGAAAGCATTTGACAATGTTGACTGGAATACACTGTTTGTTACTGGGGTAGTAAAATAACATGCGATGGTCGCAGTACAGAGGATATAAAATGCAGAATGGCAATGGGAAGAAAAGCATTTTTGAAAAAGAGAAATTTGCTAACATCGAATATTAATTTAAGTGTAAGGAAGTCTTTTCTGAAGGCATTTGTGTGGAGTGTTGCCTTGTACGGGAGTGAAACATGGACAATAAGCAGTGCGGACAGGAAGAGAATAGAGGCTTTTGAAATGTGATGCTGCAGAAGAATGCTGAAGATTAGGTGGGTAGATCGCATAACTAATGAAGAGGTACTAAACAGAATTGGTGAGAAAAGGAATTTCTGGCATATCTTGACTAAAAGAAGGGATCGCTTGGTAGGACACATTCTTAGACATCGGGGAATCGTAAATTTAGCCTTGGAGGGAAGTGTGTGGGGTAAAAATCGCAGAGGGAGACCAAGAGACGCTTATAGTAAGCAGATTCAAGTGGATGTGGGTTGCCGTTCTTATGAGGAGATGAAAAGGCTTGCTCAGGATAGAGTAGGGTGGAGAGCTGCATCAAACCAGTCTCTGAACTGAAGACCATAACAACATAATTAGTTTCTTATTGCTTTTAAGCCATCTTCAGGTATGAAATAAGATAGAAAAATTGCACATAAGGGGATGATCACGAACATCAGTTTGACCAAACTGGAACCAGACACATCTAAAATTAAAAGGGTGTAATGTCTTGATAAGTCGACACCTCGTCATGTACATGTCTACTTCCGGATAACTGAAGTGTAGTTCTACATCTGGCAATGCGACATACAATACGCAATAACCCTTTAAAGAACATCATCCCACTGTAGTCTGGGTTAAAATAACACATTATCACAAAACGTGAAGACAAACCTATCATACAATAATTATTTGCGATCTTAACCATGAAAGATACTTACACAATGTCTTTTTCTATAAAATTCAAATAGAAAATCAAATGTTCAAATGTTTCTGATCCTAAGGGACCAAACTCCTGTTTTACCTAGAGTTACAAGCTACTTAAACTAACCTATACTAAGGACAAAACACACACCCATTCTCGGCGGAACTGCTCGAACCTCCGACGCGAGCGGCCGCGAAATCCGTAACGTGGCACTGGAGACCGCAGACATATTCCCGCGCGGCAGTTCAAACAGATCGATGGTCTCCACACTGTTCAAGTCAGAAAATAACATGTTCAGGACATTGTTGTCAACAAAGTAATCGCAAACATATAACTTAGTCTTACATGGAGCACAAATCGTGATGGAAATTGGAATTGTCAACACATCCAAACATCTGTCAGAAGACAAAGAGTTGATAAGTGAGAGATCATATTTGCTAGATTGAACTACGAACTCCTGAACCTGATGTGTGACAATTACGTGCCTAGCCCCTAAGCAGAGAAAAAAATAATAGTTGAAAGCAGCCAAATTAAAATACAGGTTTGAGAGGTGACGCCAGAAGTTTCCTATCAATCTCTATCGTTTAGATTATTGTTAAAGTATGTGGTACATTCCAGACTCATAATTAATTCTTCTGGCTCTCAATATTCAAAACGTGTTCCTCGCAATGTCACTTATTAGTTCAATGTTATCCCTCACCGGCCGCGGTGGCCGAGGGGACTGAGGCGCTCCAGTCACGGTCTGCACGGCCACTACGGTCGGGGGTTCGAATCCCCCCTCGGGCATGGTTATTTGTGCCGTCCTTAGTCTTAGTTAGTTCATAAGTAGTTTGTAAGTTTAGGGACTGATGACCCCGTAGTTAAGTCCCATAAGCTTTACAAACATTTGAACATTTGTTATCCCTCATATAGGTTCAACTTCTGACGGACTTTAGGGTGTAAAATTAGGCAGGGATATGTGATTTCTGTATATAAAAATGGGTTATCGCTCTTACTGTGTAGTGAAAATATTGTCTTGCCCCTGTAGAAAGCACTGGGTAGATATTCATTGTGACTATCAGAAAAACAAGTTTAGTACAATACCATTCTGTCCTTATTGTGAAGACATTATATAAAAATCTAGACGTATGCGACAGTAAAAAGCCATAGTATTAGCTTACTCTTGGTAATCCTGCGCGAAATTAAATCTCAGATGTAGGAGGCGTTCCAGCTGCTTCCTTATCATTCGGTCTGATTTCGCATTTGAGGTGTCGGCTTTTTTGATGACTAAGCGGAGGCCAATGTTAACGTGTCTGGGAGATCTGGAATGCTTCTTGGAGTAGCGGTTCTCATGTTGGAAAAAACAGAGATAGCCTACTGCTGATCTTTGACTCATCCATAACGCACCCAAACGACGCCACTCCCACAGAAAGACAACGTACCCGATGAATATCGCTCGGTGCTCAGGGTCCGATCACCGAGTTAATTTTGTTTTACTTCATAATTTTATTTCGTTTACACGCTGATAATTGCTGATACAAATTTGAACGAAGTATGGATGTCTTTCATTTGTTGTCCAGGAAAGTGGAAGGAAGAAGTATCTCACATGACTTTCTGAATAGCAAAAAAGTATGATACAAAACAGCAAATAAATGGCTGTGTAACACAAAAATAAACACTTTAGAAAGCGTATCTGATAGCTCTGAGTGTGTCTGGAAGGCAGATTTCATTTGCCATTGGGAAAAGTCTGATTCATTTGATTTGCTGCCTCGTAATGACGAGATTGGCAGTATTTGCCGTGTAGCAGTAATCAGGAGAAAACACCATTTTGCTAATAAACCACTTTCACAGCGAGGATGACCCGCATTCAGGCCTTAACTCAGTTGCTGGACCGGGAATACACAGAACGGATTATCAAGCGACCGTGCGTCACCACTGCTTTCCTGTCGCAATCACTTCAATTTAGGGCTGATTTATTGGCACGTGCTGTATTAACGGGTGAGGCAAACCCTTTTTCCGCTTGATGAAGCTTTTGTGTCTGCTCGAGTAGGGTTCCGTTCTGATACGTATTATATTATCGGCGAGCTGTCATGCTTCAAATAGCTTATTCGATGGAATAAAAAATATGACTTACGTTCAAAAATTTTAGATGTCATACTTTTAGTAAATAATCACTGTTTCATTGAGTCTGAGGACGGAGAACTGAGCACCAAAATAAGACGGACGTTGCCTGATTCAAGAATGATTCAAAGCATATAAAGCCGAAATTACGTAGTATATATATTTTGAAAAAGTATCCATTTACTAAATAAGAAAGAAATATAGGCACTTTTATTTTAAATTCCTATTGTTTCACAGCGGTAAAGACCACGATGTCATGTTCTTTGAAACAATACTCATCATCTTGTTTTCAGGCAATGTTATGCGTCCTTCAATTACGATATCACTGATTACGTAGTACCCTATTGACAAAACTGAACTAGTGCTGTTACGGTCTCGAGTACATTTAAGAAAGGAAAGGAAGTATCATTATTGTAGACAGTTTACGTACTTACGAAATATCGTCACAGTTGTACGACTGGATTCGCAATTTCCTGTCACAAAGGACACAATACGCAGTAATTGACGGAAAGACGTCGACTAAAACGGAAGTGATATCTGGCGTTTTCCAGAGAAGTGTTACAGGTCCCCAATTTTTCCTTATCTTTATAAACGATTTAGCCGCGGTGGAGTAGCCGATCGGTCTAAAGCGTCTCGCTGCGGAGCGCGCGGTTGCTCGCCGTGGAGGTTCGAGTCCTCCCTGGAGCATGGATGTGGACTGATGCCCACGCAGTTTGGTCCGATAGAATTACAAACATTTGAACATATAAACGATTTATGAGACAATCTGAGAAGCTCTCTTACAATGTTCGCGGATTATGCTGTCGTTAATCGCTTAGCAAATTTACCCGAAGATCAAAAACAGTTGCAAAACTATTTAAATAATATATCTGCATGGAGCAGCAACTGGCAGTTGACCTAAATAATTAAAACTGTCAAGTTGTCCATATGAGCCCTAAATAAATTCTTTAAACTTCACTTACACTGTGATATTACAGATACAGGGGGAAGCTGATTGTTCCCATATGATGTTCAAAAATGTTCAAATGTTTGTTAAGCTTAGGGGACTTAACTACGGGGTCATCAGTCCCTAAACATAGAAACTACTTATCAACTAGCTTATCCTAAGGACGGCACAAATATCCATGCCCGCGGGGGGATTCGAACCCCCGACCGTAGTGGCCGTGTAGACCGTGACTGAAGCGCCTCAGTCCCCTCGGTCACCGCGGCCGGCTGTTTCCATATGAAAGGCGGGTTTTGCAGGGTGTTGGGTTCCCCAGGCGGCCGGCTACCAGTTTGTACCTAGCGAATGGGATACAGCAGGTAGTCAGGTTTTTCCTAATGTGGTCAGAAACCGGAAGCAACGCTCTTGAATGAGCGAGGGCGCTAATCCAGAATGCAACTGAAATACAATATAGCCACACACATTATCCTAAAAATCCATATAAAATCAAGAAATGATCATACGGCAATTATAATTATATTAATGGATTCAGGAGACTTGAGAGACTCAAACGCCGTAATTACAATTTCAATATCCCTTACAGATAAAAAGCCGGATAAATTTCAGTACTATAATAATATTATAAGACTTATATTTACAATTACTGATACGTAATGTTCATCAGTAACAATTTAAGAAGCAAATGGGCAGCTTTGTACCACGCTACCTATCTCAAAAGAGGTATCACGTTATTTCCGTATTCATTCAATAAACTTTGTTTTACTTTCTTGTTCTGCTTTTCGTTGAACTGGTAATATTCTTGTGTCAGGACATAGATTCCACCACAGAAACACAAAACATGAACCCAGCAACGCGCATTACATTTATATATGTATTTTATTATATTTAATATTATTATTAGTTACGTTCGTTATATGTGGTAGAATGCTACTTAAATATTTCATGACCGACTAAAAATAGTAGATAAGTAGCAGATAATTTATATATAAACAGTTATAAGTATTTGTGGACAAGAACTGAATATATTTGTATAAAAATCCATGATAAATTAAATATTAATTGTGTCACTATATTTCGACGGTGGCAGTATATTTGAACAGTGAGACGCCACGCTTAGCAGCAAAGAGCTTCAGTCTCAACCGTTTTTAGTATCGTTAAATATATTTTTGATTGTTAAATGGCAATAACATTTATAGCGAGGTGGTCAAAGCATTTAATTCTATGGTATTCAAATGTATAATATTTTGGAAGGGAATTGTATTTTAAAGATGAGGCGTTTGGATGCGTGGAAGGATACAATTTTGGGAGCAGGGAGAGCATGCTTTTCGAACGCTTGGGAAGGGACTCGTAACTTGGACGTGGTGGTGAAAGGTTGTGACGCTGGGCGGTCTGAAGCCGCGTTGCGAACTTATGGTTTGAAGAAATAGGCATGTGTGGACTTAGAAAATTTACGGGACTGTGACTGCAGAACTTAGTCTCTGGTTAAAAAGTGATAAACTATGCATGGTAGTAGGGCTGTGGAACTGTGATAATTCAGTAGTCGTGTACTCGTGTGATGACAAACTGTGTTTTATAACAAATACTTTATCGCGGATTAACTTGGAACTGCAAAGTTCGATGGACTACTCTAACTTACGAGTGATAATTTGGAACTTTTATTTTAGAGTGCGTGTGATACTTATTGTGTCTCTCATGAACCATAGATGGGGAAATATTTAGTTATTTACCGATGTATGAAGTAGGACCACTTCCGCGTTTCATCTAATATATAAAGCACAGTGTCCGTATATTTGTACGTGTTGCATACAAATCTACAGTTTTGTTCCAATCTTTATGAAATTTTGTACACGTAAGCTTCAATCCACGAGGACGGTCGCCGAAAGTGTAAGAATCACATACGATATATAGTTCATGATATGACGTCATAAACAATGAGATACCGAAAAACTGCTGCATTTTGCGTCAATACTGCTCATTTTCTCCTAAACCATTGCACCGATTTCAACCAAATTTGGCACTCACATTCCTTGCCGTGAGGTAACAATTGCTGCATGGTTAAGAATCACATACGGCACATGGTTCAAAAGATATTACGTCATAACCAATAGAAATCGCAAAAAATGCCATATGATGCGGCGAGACTTTCGAAATACACTGTATGAGAATGACAGTACTTAGCGACTTGCAACAAACTTTAAACATAATTTCAAACCTTTATTAAACTTTTTCTCGCTGGCAACCTTAGTAAATGATGAAAGGAAAAAAGTTTCTCGCTTACTACTTTTCCGCTGTTTACGGAGTAAAACTACGGCATTAGCTATGCTGTTAAAATTTATAATTTGAACACTACAAATTGTGGCGACAGGAAATTTTACACACAGTATACACATATATAGTTGAATGTAGCTTATAAATTGTATGACATTCCGACACGTAGTTCATGAGATATGAGCACGTAAACAGTAACGTTCCGCTGCTCATGGACTAAAACCACGGCTTTCGGTATGACGTTACAATTTGTAATTTCTACACTACAAATTGTAGCCGCAGGAAATTTTACAGGCAGCATAAATGCATATAGTTGTGTGTACTTTCTAAATTGTATCACAGCACGACACATAGTTCATGAGATATGAGCACATAAACAGTACCGTTCAAGGAAAACGATCCCCTCACGCTCCAAGTTTTAATATATTACTTCTTTACTACTAATTTTATTCCCAAGAGATTTTACAGCCATACATCTCTTATACAAATTAATATAGACCTGAAAAATGACAGGAATAAATAAATAAATACCCGGGCAACGCCGGGTTTCCAGCTAGTGTCTAATAAGAGTAATAAACTCCACTTATAAAGAATTACTTCGTGAGTGAATCACTTCGTCATCTTAGAATCCAGTTTGTTGGTTATTCAGAAGATTAATTTTTGTTTGTTTAAATGTATTTTCACGTCATTATATGCAGATTGATAGACTGGCTAAACTACAGATTAAGTAATGATCTTGTTAAAACAGATTGGGTAGCTGTTTATGGCATAGAAGCTGACATACATAACTCACCACTATATACAGAGACAACGAGACAAACTTTTACTACCCGAATTATGTATTGCCCAAGTGTTATTGGTGAGAACGGATAGGAAGGTCGCAACACGATAAATCAGTCAAATCTACGGTCCATAAATTCAAATTAATACCTAGGAATTACAATTACAACCAACTTTAGTTGGAGAGTGTGGTGTCGCACAAGTCTAAAGTGCGCGCCACATACTTTCGCCGCGCGCTGCCATGCACGCACGGCGCGGCGTTCTTACGACGTCAGCCACGAGCGCCCTCTGCTGCAACTCCGCTCGTGGCCACCACTGAACGGCGTCGGTCACTTGGGATTAAGACAGGCACTAGGAAAGACTAGGACTTATCAGTAGGCAAGGCCTCTCTCTAGTTCAACTATGTATCAGCATTCTGCAGTCTTGAACTTTGTAAAAGTTAAGTAGAATCCTATTTCTGCGAAATATACAACTTGTTCTAATTTAGCCTAGTGTTTCTAGTTTCTGCTGTCCCACTGGCTGGTGACCTCCGTACCTGCACACGCGTGCATCCCATTTCCCTGTGTCGGTCTCTCTTTACTCGGCCACCGACACCAAGGACAACCAGCGGAATCGAGACACAAAAGAGAGAACATACATAAAATATCGTAAGAATGGCAAACCAAAGGCTACTTTGCATTGGCAGAGCACCTAGAAGATGCAACAGTTCTACTAAAGAAAATACCTACACTACATTTTGTGTCCTAATTTGGAGTATTTCTGTTCTAAAATAGCAGTTACAATTGGGATACATTAGCTGTCAAACTACAAGAGGACTTCGAAAGAATGTAAAAAAGATAACAATGAGTTCTGAATGCACATTATAAATATTTTAAGTAAATATTTAAATAATTTATAAAAAATTGTAATATTGTTAAATATTAAAACATTTTAGAAAGATCTCTCAAAAAGGCTTTTTAAAAATATTGTGGACATTGTCTTCTTTCCCGTCAGCGGATGAAGCTTCAGTGTGTCAGGCAGCAGCAGCGTGGCCGAGGTTTCCTCAGCCGTGTCCCATTCACCGCCGTCAGTGTGCTGAGAGCCGCATTAGCTAGTGGTTGGCAGCGCGTTCCATTCCAGGCAAGGCTACAAAATGTCTTCAAATATTTCAAAATAGGTTTTATGCATGAAATCAGTTTGCTCATTTAGAAGACTTCATGCATAAAACTATTTTAGAATATTTGAAGACTTTTGTAGCCTTTCCTGGAATGGAACACGCTGTCAAACACCAGCTACGGCGGCCCTCAGCCAACACCACCTAGAAGACAAGGCCTTACAACAGGCCGTTCCTACGTGACACTTAGAGGCCGCGGCCGCCACCTCACTGGCTGGCCGCTGGGGCACGCCTACCGCTGCGCAGCGGGCGGCCAGTTAGATGGCGGCCGCGGCCTCTAAGTGTGACGTAGGCACGGTCTGTTGTAAAGGCCTTGTCTTCTAGGTGGTGTTGCCTCAGCATACTGGCGGCGGTGAATGGGATACGGCTGAGAAAACCTCGGACGCTGCTGCTGCCTGACACACTGAAGCTTCATCCGCTGATGGAAAAGAAGACAATGTTCACAATAGAGGCCGTCAAACATTCCCGCCAGAGGGAGCGGCTGGCGAGACCGCCGCACCCGGGAGCCGGCAGTGCCGATAACACAGTCTCGGGAGCGAGAAGTCTCGGTACTCCCGGCTGGCCTGGCATGTGGAACAGCCGACAGCAGTGCGCATGCGCACGACCAGCCCCCCTCACGATGCCGTTAATTATTGCGCCCGTCCGCCACACGTCTAGGACGGTGCGTTCACACTACCGGCCGGGCCGAGCCGAGCGGGGATGTGCCAAGACGAAAAAGAGGGGGGAAAACAACTTTTTCGATTTTCAAGTTGTAAGAAATTTTGACGGTATATAAGACCACATCGCATCGTTTTATCAACTTATTTTTTCATTACAAGCTTTGCCTTGCCTGTGAAAAAATAAAAAGTCTACTTTTTATTCCGCACGAGTTTTCAGTTTCGTAAAGCTCCTCACTCGATTTTGATGAAAGTATTCGGTTAAAAAATCTGATTTTTGGACACAGGGTTGTACAACATCTTAGCTTTCCAATAAAACATTCACCTTTTCGAAATTCGTAACAATCGTTTTCAAATGATGCTTTTTGTCAGGTATGCGCACTTGATTTACAAATCGTGTATTGAAAAAGTTCGATAGCGGGCAGCTTACTGTATTACGCATTTTAGGCCATACATTACAGCGAGTGAAATTGAGCTAAAAGAACAGAAAAGTTTTTGAAAGGGTAGTCGCACTGATATCTACCTCCTCTCACAAGTAATTGTGAGTTATCTGAGCAGCATCATGCCGCGGCCGCAAGCCAACGAACTCGGCGTGTGTTGAGCGTGGCGTAAAGCACTGCAGTGCAGAAAAAAATATTTGCTGGTCCCTCGTGATGTGTTAATAATTCATAACCAGAAAATAGCTATACTCTTGGGTGGCAACCGATTACAATGGACAATGATCTGCTATGGTTTTATGTAAGGTAATACTTCACTTAAGAGGTATACAAGTAGTTCGTTTTCCACATTGTACAATTAATGGAATACATATTTCGTGTTTCAAACTTCAAGAGCAGAAACAATTAATGTAAACTGCAAATTTGCTGTTGATGGACTGAAATAAAATTTCTGAAATTCTACTCAATGACTTTCTAGTTGAGGATAATAAACGGAAGAAACCCAAAAATATACTTACATTTATTGATGCATCTACACCTAAGATTACATTGTTTAGCCTTCTCTTAAGCCGGCCGCGGTGGCCGAGGGGACTGCGGCGCGCCAGTCACAGTCTGCACGGCCACTACGGTCGGGAGTTCGAATCCCCCACTCGGGCATGGATATTTGTGTCGTCTTTGGTATAAGGTAGTTCATAAGTAGTTTGTAAGTTTAGGGACTGATGACCCCACTGTTAAGTCCCTTAAGCTTAACAAACATTTGAAGCTTCTCTAATTTTCGCTTTTTTAACTCCCAGAAAATGTTCTACCACAAGGTGAAACAATTTATATACAGTGTCTCACATAAAAGCGCTATTCCTCAGACGTAGACTAAAGTAGGAGTACATAACAGTAAAATTAAAGACATTTAGTTACCTCCTGATAAGGGATGCTGCAACTTATGGCCATGGGGGGTACGTCAGGTGTGCCAGATTTATGTGGAACACGCTGTACTATGTTTCAGCTCATCTCCACTTTCAAAGAACTCTACACGGTTCTCAGAATTTGTATTGATTTTGTTAGGAAGCTGTCTGATGGGAACTGCTTTTCTATGAACATTTCCAGAATCTCACAATTTTCCTTGTCTCCATGGTACTTTCATCGATTTTTATACTTTCAATGAAAGGAAAACGCGCAGATTTAGTTTAGCTTCAGACAATGCAGATCAGTAAAGGATGAGAAGCAGGTGTCATTTGTTTCATGTTGTGATTTGTTTTTTCGTTCTTGGTGGGCTTGTGGCCAGCAACAAGGGATCGCCACCCACTGTCAGTAGAAGATCGAAGGAAACACAGGTGTGACCAGTACTTGTTCACTGCCATCTACTTTGATCCATCTGTTAATTGATTTTGTAATTTTATTAGAGGAAAAATAAATGTATTATCATAAGCATAATTGAAAAAAAAATCATGCAGAGGAGCTTTAGCTGAAAGCAGGCTGGAGACTTGTGATACTTGTGCTGCAGAAGCAACACCATACCCCAATTGGTTCGTGCCGGCGCCGACTCGCGCCGTTCATATTAAAGATATCGAATGTTAAAGGAAGGAAATACTATCCTAAATGTTAGTCTATATGGATGGAACGAGTGCATTACCACCTATTTCTTATGTTCATAAAATTCGACGGTTCGCTACAGTGTGAGAACAATAGTAATAAAACTAGGCGACCTGTGCAAATACTTTGCAGCATTAGTGGCCAGTCATGTGAAATGGAAATAAGTAAAATTAAATATTTATCATTTAAAAATATTTATTATAGATAGTAACAGTATACAGAATATTATATAAGCTTGTGTTTTCCTAAATTCATATCGAAACACTTATTTAAAATCAATTATAATTATAAAATAGATTCTTTTAATATATAAGAAAGATAGAGGACCCGTGCGAATACTTAGCACCGTTAGTGGAATGACTAAAACGTTGGGAAGACATGGAAGTGAAGTTGAATGTTCACGCATAGCTTTCTTCAGAATCAATCCGTGCAAGTGTTTAAAAGCACAAATGAAAGATCTTGATCCGTTGAGCGTTTATAGGTAAAAGAGAACTGTGTACTTTATTTAGAACCGAAGATATCCTAAAACAAACCGATTAAAATATTCAATGCAAGGACAGAAGGATCCCGCGTTTGAATGAAAGTAAAGGAAGGAGAGACTTAATTATGATACTTGATGACAAATCTGCGAATAAATACCTTTCGTTTAAAGCGAAAATGAAGGAAATGGGTCGGATAGAACGGCCTGACATAATGACTTTAGTTTACAGCCAGGACATCCCCATAAGAAATATACAGAAGGAAATCCCGTTTGAATGTAGAAAAAGTGGATGAATACCTTTAGTTTTACACAAAAATGAAGGAAATCAGCTGGGTAGTTTAGTCTGTCCGACTGACTTTAGTTTTAGTAGATTCTTTTAATATATAATATAATAAAATCAATGAACTGCTAGCTGGATTCTTGAAGTGGCCAGCAATCGATCTTCTGCTGACAGTGGATTGGGATTCCTTATAGGTGGGGACAAGCTCTCCCCTTCCCTCGGAAAAAAAGTTAGAAAAAAAGTGACAGACGCTTCTCATCCTTTACTGACCTGTCCTGCAGTGTCTGAGGCTAAAGTAAACCAGCGTATGTTGAAAATTCGAAAGTACCATCTTGCAAACAAAGAAAATTGTCTTCAAATGATACAGAAAAACGTTCGTAGAAACGTTGTTCGTCTCAGACAGCTTACTAAAAGCAACTCAGTTCATTCTTACTTTCATCTCAGATGTGAAAGTACCGCATTTATGTCGACACACTGTATACAATTATTTTCACCCGGTGGGAACACATTTTCCGAAAGCTACAAAAGCGAAAAGGTATATATTGTGTCTTAGGAGTAGAATCAATAAATATAAATTTTTTTTGTCTTTCTCGTTCACCTGCAACTAGAAAGCCGTTAACTGTAATGTCACAAAATTTTATTTCAGTCCATTAAGAGCAAAGTCGCAGTTTACATTACTTTGTTCTTCTCTTCTAGTTCCAAACACGAAATATAAATTTCATGAATTGTATTATGTGGAAAAAACCAGATGTATGCCTCTCAAAGTCAAGTATGATCTGCTGTAAAACCGTAGCAGATAGTTGTCCATTGTAATCGGTTGCCACCCAAGAAAAATTAGTTCATTATTGTTCTCTGATTATGGATGTTTAATACATTACGAGGGCCCGACAAACGTAGCCAGCAATTCAGATTTTTTGGCTCTGCAGTGCTTCACACTACGCTCAACACAGGCTGAGTTCGTAAATTGTGATCGCGGCCCGAGGGCGTTCAGATTACTTGCAATTACTTCTGAAAGGAAGTAGATATCAGTGCGATTACCATTTCAAAAACTTTTTTGTTCTTTTAGCTCCATTTCACTCGCTGTAATATATGGTCTAAAAATCATAGAACAGTAACCTGCCCGCTATCTAACTTTTTCAATACACGATTTGTAAATCAAGTGCATATATTTGAGAAATAGCGTCATTTGAAAACGACTATTAGGAATTACGAAAAGGTGAATGTCGTATACAAAAGCTAAGATGTTTTACTATAATGTGTCCAAAAATCAGATTTTTTAAACGCATACTTTCATCACAATCGAGTGAGGAGCGTTACGGGACTAAAAACTCGTGTGGAATGAAAATTAGCCTTTATTTTTTCACAGGCAAGGCAAAGCTAGTAAGGAAAAACTAATTTCATAAAACGATGTAGCGTGATCGTGTATACCATCAACAATTTTTACATCGTGAAAATCGAAAAAGTGTATTTTAACCCTTTTTTGTCTCGGGTACGTCCGGCGCGTTGCGTGAACACGCAGCCGGCGGCGTGCGCCGACTAGGCTGAGGGGGCTCAGCCAAGCTCAGCTCGTCCCGGCGGGCGCGACGTGAACCCGGGAGTATCGTGACTCGTCCTGCCCGAAACGTCTCGCTCTCGGGAGTGTGACGTCATCGCTCCCCCTCTACCAACCCTTTACCCGCCATCAGCCGTCGAGAGCGAGGCGCCAGCGCTGCGGGAACCGAGCGGGAGTGGCGGCCGTTTTGACGGGCTCTAGTTCACAATATTTAAAAAAAAAAAAAGCATTTTTGAGTGATTTTTCTAAAAGTCTTAATATTTAACCATATTACAATTTTTTTATAAATTACTTAAATATTTACTTAAAATTTTTTAAATATGTATTCAGAACTCATTGTTATTTATATTCTTTCTAAGTCTCCTCATAGTTTGACAGCTAATGTATCCCAATTGTAACTGCTATATTATACCTTGACTGGTATTTTATGCCTTGACTTGAGAAATTATTTTATATTATAGTCACTTATTGAGAGTAATTTTAACGAAAATGTATCTTTTATTTCCCTGCCTCGTCGCCGCTTTTGTGTCTCGTCCGCCGGTTGTCGTAGGTGTCGGTGGCCGAGTAGAAAGACACCGACACAGGAATAAAGGATGCAGCTCGCTGCGTAGCGCGCGGTTGCTCGTCGTGGAGGTTCCAGTCACCCCAGGGGCATGGGTGTGTGTGTTTGTCCGTAGGTTAGTTTACCTAGGTTTAAGTAGTTTGTAAGCTACGGACTGATGACCACGCAGTTAGGTCCGATGAATTTACAGACATTTGATCTTGAACTCTCTCCATGGTAAATAAAAACTTACTGATACAAAACTTAACCTCAACTACCATTCATTACTCGCTTTAAAGTAAGGGCAACAAATTACATGTTAAAAGGTCTGAGTTTGAGAATAGCCTTTAATCTCTCAATTGCTAACATGGTCTGGAGTTTTTTTCTTCTTCACGCAGAGTGGTACGGGATCCTGAATGAATGACCGACAGTCGATGAGGAGATAGAAGGAATATTAGGGTTTAACATTCCGTCCACAACATCTTCATTAAAGAGGGAGCGCAGCCACGTATTGTTTTAATAAGAATAGGAACCGGCAGTGTCCTTTCAAAGGAACCATCCAGAAATTTTAAATGGAACGCTAATCCGGATGGCAGCAGCCGGATTTGATCCGCCGCTCACCTGTTTACGGCTCCAGTGTACAAACTACTGCGTTACCTCGCTCGGTGGACTCAAATTAGACATTATCTTGGGGCCTCAGGCGTTTCTCAGTTCAATCGCAAGGCCATCGAGTACATAAATAGTTTAACTATCTCTACAATACACCACTCTCAAGGGAATGGTCCATCTGCCATGTCTAAACTTGCACTTGCTCATTTTTACGCACAGAAAGAACACACCCAAAGAGGCTACGAACACTAAGTGTAAGCATTTCTTTTAAATATAGAACATTCGTATTCGATGGTAACTAGGCATCTATAATTCCATTTTTAAAATAACTTCTGGAAAATTTTTTCCTATACACTATTTAATAACATTGGAACAATAGTGCAATCTATAGAAGATTCGCAAGTGTATGTTTACAAAATGATTTCTAGGAAATACTGCAACCCTTAATTTGTCATGATGTAAGCTCAAGAAATACCAGTTACGCTAGTATTGCTCTGAACCGCCACAGTTTCATGTTCCACGAGACGACTCGACCTGTTCTCATCTACAGAGTTTGCTACTGCTTTCCATGTTGCCATAGCAGCTGCTTATATCCTGAAAACGCGTAATGTGGCACAGTCCGATCGTATTTGTACAAGTAAATAGATTCTAGAACACAACTGTTCACAAGAACGACTTTCTTGTATTTGCTCATTTAATACGCTGATACAACAAGAAGCAAGTGTCTTCTATACCATCCACAGCTGAGGTTATTAGAGACAGCGCTTTGCTCGGATTCTTACTGCTGGAGACGAACCATCCCGTCATTCATATGGAGAGATCTAGCTCAGTGCAGAAAACCGTTCTATGGACGACGATACGGTAACTGCCTTCCAGTTCTCTCGGATGCCATAAATCCTCGTGGCGATAATGGTGGATTAAAATTCACTAATTCACTCGATTTTCATCGTATCAGGCAGCTAGCAGAATTTGCATTTGTGCAGGTTTGTGGAATCGAAACTGAGGGACCGCATTTTAGCACGAAAAATAATATTATAGGAAGTCGTTATAAAATAATCACAAAGAGAGAAAAAATAGGATTATTGCTTAATATGTCCAGTAATTTTCACAACTGAAATATCAGAATACATCGAAAAGTCAGTCTGTGAATTACTTATGCCATGTTATAATTCACATCCGACACCTCTGCGAAAGGCTCACTGTTTCTGACAGGCTAATGGAAAACTGCAATAGAGGAACCATTATTGCCAGCATTGTCTGCTTGGAGACGCGAATTTATTGAAATGTTCAAATGTTTGTATACTTTATGGGACTTAACTACGGGGTCATCAGTCCCTAAACTTACAAACAACTTATGAACTAGCTAATACTAAGGACGGCACAAATATCCATGCCCGAGGGGGGATTCGAACCCCCGACCGTAGTGGCCGTGCAGACCGTGACTGGAGCGCCTCAGTCCCCTCGGCCACCGCGGCCGGCGAATTTATTGAGTTTTGGTACATAATATACATATACGACGTACTCCTATTTGTGTGTTTATATTCCTTATTTTAATATTATTATAATTATAATATTATTTTACAAAACAGGTTGTCAACACAACTAAAAAGGTAGAGAATCGTTGTACAAGATCTTAAGAGGTTCTGGTATTCGGGGTTACAAACTATTTCTCTACTGAGGTCCACAGTGTCTCATAGCTAAGATTCCTCGTCCTCCTCTTCTATGATTACGTGGAAGAATTGTAGGACGTTTCCAGGCTCCCACATCGTGGCAATAACCGAAATGTGCAGATACTGTGTTGGTAACTATTGCAATACGCCTGGTTATCATTATAAATTAAATAACTGGGATAAGATCAATTCTGATTTATTTCTTTTATTTTTTTATTCACTGTATTATCGCTGCTCTGTCTGTAAATACGACAGAAGCTCTCGCTAGCAGCAAAGCGTCAGCTGTGCCCCGGCTGATCGATAACTGAAGCGCAACGCAGGCTGTGACTCCCCTCTACAGGACCGGCGCAAGCCCAAGTGCCGCCCCGTGCGAGTTGCTAAATTGCCGCCCCTCCCCGTTTTTTTTTTTTTAAACAAAACGTTTCTGGAATTTTATTTTAAAAAATCGGTAGGAAATCTCAGCAATCTATCGCTTTTTTCTTCTTTGCAGATCTTCCTAGGCCAGTCTCAAAGCTTTTAAAATGTGCTTACATCTAAACCGTCACGTTGACAGCTACGTTCAGCATGACGATGTAGATGTAAATATAACTCAAAGCATTGAGAATAGCCACACTGTGCCCGAAATCTATATAGATCTGAAAAATAAAAACAAAAATTGCGAGTGATTGGTGACACTCTACAGATTTGTACAAGGCAGTCGCTGGGCACCAGCTCAAAACTGGAATCAAACCTGGCTGAAGAAATCTAGCTAATTTTAATAAGCCTTGTGAATTAACAAAAATGTTCAAATGTGTGTGAAATCTTATGGAACTTAACTGCTAAGGTGATCAGTCCCTAGGCTTACAAACTACTCAATCTAAATTATCATAAGAACAAAAACACACATCCATGCCCAAGTGAGGACTCGAACCTCCGCCAGGACCAGCCGCATAGTCCATGACTGCAGCGCCTTAGACCGCTCGGCTAATCCCGCGCGGCATGAACTTACAGTTAACGTAAATAAACATTTTTCAATGGTTGTGAACAGATAATATATTTAACGGAAAACAAAATATATTTACAATTTAACGATAATTTGGTTTGAACAATAATATTTACAATAACTATTTAATGTTGAACAAAATAAGAAGCAACACAGTAAATAACCAAGACGCTGAACACAATATAAAAATTTAAAAACATACTAGACAAATCGAACCTTCCTGGTTTTTGCTTGTGCAAACTCTTTCACACGATTTGTGTAATTTAACTCATTTGCACGCTCATGCTCAATCGAAATTGTTGCAAGATTATTCAAACGAGTTTGGCTCATCGTTGATCGGAGGTATGTCTTTATCAATTTCAGTTTTGAGAAACTCCTCTCTCCACTCGCAACTGTCACTGGGAGTGTTAGGAGGATTCTCGGAGCAACGTTGACATTAGGACAAAAATTATGTCTTCCTATAAACTTAAGAGTCTCTTTTGGACTTATACCAGTTTCTGTACTTTCAGGATCTATTTTTCCACTCTCGCCGCTGCTAGGTCGTTCTGTCTTTGGCTTGAAATATCGTTGTAGTGCATCCTTTTGCTTCTTATCGTCATCTTCCTTCAGCGCCCGTCTTTTCCTATATTCAACGCCGAACAGTCTTTTTCTACCGTCGGACATGTTTCGATCTAGCCTGTAAAGAATGATTACGTGAAACTAACTATTGATGTAAGTGTTCACTTGGGTTTCATCGTCCCTGATTTGCCAATTTCTTGAAGAAAAAAACTAAAGGAAAGTGGCTAGGAGGCTTTTTAATACCGTACAAAAACTTAAATTTAAAATTCTATTCTAACTACTAGTTAGTTCCGTTTGACTTCAACCTGTTTTTTGTTGCAGAAAAATACACGCAAAGACGAATGCTGAAAACAATATATTAACGTTCTAACAAGTTACAGTCTTACGATTTACACTTTCGTGGCTGCACGAACAGCGGAAAAGTAGTAAGCTATAAACCTTTTCCCTTTCATAATTTTGTTGGGATTGTCAATGAGATAAAGTTTGGCTAAGTGTTTTCATTCGCCGTAGTGGATGAGTAAATTATCACACGCAGCATGATGGGCATTTTTTTGACGCTTACTGTTTATTACTTCACGTCTCCTGACATCTATTGTAGTATTACGTGTAATATTACTATGTAATGGGGCATGTTAAATAAATAAATTAAATAAATAAATGTTGTAGGTGGTTTTTATCCTGAAGGCAAAAATGTGTACACAATTCTGTTAAAATCGGTCCATCAGTTTACGAGCAGTTATGGAACATTATCGCATGATGTGGGTGGCAGTTTTTAGCGAATTTCATTCCTTATGTCGTCTTAACTCCTGAACTATGTTTTCTGATAGTGAGGAACATGTGTACCAAGTTTGACTGATATAGCCCCCACCCCCTCAAACAAACACAAACACACACACACACACACATTTTGTAATATGTATAGATTGTGTAGCAAAATTGTTTTTTCTGAATCAAGTACCTTACGAAGAATGAGAGCTTGAAGTTGTCACCCCAATAAGCAGTATTCTTAATTGGAAGTACCTGAAAAAATTTCATTTCTGCAAACCAAATTATCTAGTAATAAATTAAAATAAACATACAGCCTTCTCTCTAGTTGGACTTTTGTGCACCCTGTGAAACTTAGTTTTTCTCTACCCGTCTAATGATATTTTCGTTTTCTTACTTCTCTTATAACAACGAAGGAAACATTTCAGGAAAAAGCAGCCCGCTGGGAGGGTCTGACTTCATGCTTCACTAAGGATCAAATTCGTACATTTTGATAACATTCTTCTGAACGCGCTATTTCAGAAGCTGCGCGCAGCAGAGACGAGGCGATTTATAATAGCATCTACATTCTACAGAGATAACGAGAAGATTCTCATAACAGCAAGCAAGTGGGATGAAGCTCTATTCATTTTTCATAACTTTTTGCTTCACAATTACGTAATCAAGAACGGAATAGAAAATAAATCTGTATATACTGTAAAATGGATGTGTGTGTGCTATCTAACAGCTTCCAAGACGAACAAAAATTTGATTTTCAGTACTTCGCATAGTTATCGACCGATTTCGGAAAAAAAAGTTGTCATATTCTACTCATTAAGAGGTGTAATTTTATGTAAAGCTGAAAACGGCATGGCAAGACTACATAGCAACTGTGGTCGAGCGCATTGAGGCGCTATGCTCAGATGCATGAGGTCGTTCCCCGGCGGAGGTGGAATCCTCCTTCGGGCATTGTTTAAAAATCAAATGTTTGTAAAGCAATGTGCCCAAACTAACTTATGCTAAGGGTAACACGCAGACACGGTGGAGTGTCCGAGCGCATTAAGGTGCTATGCTCCGCCGTTCCCCACCGGGGGTTCGAAACAATTCTCGGACATGGATGTTTGTGTTGTCTTTAGAATAAGTTAGTTCATAAGTAGTTTGTAAGTTTAGGGACTGATAACCCCGCAGTTAAGTCCCATAAGCTTAACAAACATAAGAACATTTTGCACTCAAATATTCAAATTTGTGCATCCATCACTAGAAAATGATAAAAGCTACGTCCAAAAAACATCGCATACAGTTTCAAAGCTTTACACAACTTATTCTCGCTGACATCCCCCACAAAATGATTCAAGGAAAAATGTTTTTCTCTTGCCACATTTTAGCTATCAATTCGATTAAACGTATGCAAGTGCTACGACGTTTTAATTTATTACTTTTTAACTATTAATTCTGTTTGCAACGCACTCTGCAGGTAGCATCTACATATAGGACACAATGAACATACGAAATTATACCATTGTACGGCTCTTAGTTGAAGAGATTCGTCATGATAGACACATACAGGCGTCGAAAATTACCACCTGCTTACATTAGCGCTCAGTGGAACTACAGCATCAGGCGTGACTTTTTAATTTATTACTTGTTTATAATTTACTAACATTATCCACATATGTCACTGAATTTAGCTCCAAAATTATAGCATGGTAGTTAAGTAGATATGAAGCCATAGGCAACTAGGTTCTTCGAAAACCACCCCACCATGGAAGAGGTTTTAATTAAGACGCCTTCACTACAAAACCTATTCGTGTCACATTTTGCAGACTGTATGAAAATATATCACCGAATATACCATCAAAATTATATCGTAGTAAAAAACATAGTTCAGGATATATGACGTCATAAACAATGCGTTGTATGAAAAACCTCACCATCACGCATCAGATTTTAATTTATTTCATCTCTACTACTAACTTATTTTGCATCACACTTCAGAGAAAGTTTTCTGATATTCCACTGCACGTAAACGGAAAATTATATTACTGTAGGATACACTGTTCAGGAGATGAAGTCATTAGAACTGAGCCGCGTGAAATTGAATTTCAGGTCGAATTTCACTACAGACGCAGTTGAAACGGTCATAGAGTGGGGCGGAATACAATGGATAGAGGAAGAATAAGGAGATGGAGTAACATAATAATGCAATAAATACGTACATGGGCATCGACGGGCACTAATGCTAGTCGAAATATATTAACTCGCTGCATTGCGTTGTTCATTGCAAACACATGACACTCGACATGTGTCGTAATTTCATGTGTCTGTTCTGTCGTGTCTGATTATGGAATAATGGGTAACAAATTAGTCTTCGCCGTATCACTTCACTGTTCTTCGCTTTATTTTCATTCTAGCTATTGGGACGACGGGTAGTTATTTGCCGACTTGCCTATTTTTGAAGTAACACATCATAAGAAAAATAGTTCTAACTTATGAGTAACGTGCATGCGCAATACTAATTGTACGTTATTTGAAAAGCACTTAACTATTAACTTCGCAAGTTGCAAGATATTCGTACGCGCCAATTCTTACGAAACGCAATGAAAGTTCTTCTGACCAATCGTGACTCCCTCGGTCAACTACCGAACGAATTCTGCAGTTTTCGTTGTAGAGAACGCAACAATACTTATTGTCTGATAAGGCGAAGTGGTGACGCTGCAATGCCAGGAGCTAGGTCACGTGATGAGTTACAGCGAGGCTACGGTTAAACTAGCGCAAGAAGCTCACAATAAGTATGTCACCGATGATATGGATAAATGTATTATCAGCAGTGGCGTAGCTATCATAGGGCTAGGCGGGGCAGTGCCCCGGGGCCCCGAGCTCAAGGGGCCCCTTGGCCTACGTGAGCGACGTTCGAAAAAAAGTTACCGTAGATCCTTGAACACTTTCATGTCCCCCAATTACTTCGGATAATCGAAGTTCTACTGTATATAATAATTTACTTGACTGAACGTTTTCCGACTTTGAATTTTTTGAACCCTGACCAACAAACCTCAAACGCACGATGTGAAATCCAAAAATTATTCGCACACGAGAATATAAACATAACAAGGTCCTTTGCTTGTCCGCTAAGACGTGGACCTTGCTATCGTCAGCGTATTGTCCGTTGAAGTCGGAGTTGCCGTGCCTGCCAATCTTTGCGAAATAACAGTGAATGCTGCTGAATTACTAGCACAGTATTTGACAGTAGACAGTGTGACCACATTTGAATATGAAGTCTCTACATTGTATTATTACAGAACGGTATTATTATGGTAACTCAACTGTTTGTGTAGTGAATTCCCCAAGGGTGTTCTCCATAATCATAGATCCCAATAAAGTGCTGTAACCAATTGCACTCTGAAATTCGTGCAAGAAGAAGAGAAAATATGGTTACTTTGTCACAATAGTAAATTGTGCATTCAAGACACTACCCTGTACCCCACTGCCACTATAATAAGCGAAGATGTCAACTTAGTTATTTTACTTATTACTTTTTCCTGGCCAGACATTAATATATACTTCATGAAGTCTGGTAGGGGCACGGCTCAAACCAAAGTATTCCATGAAACAAAATCCGGCAACTTTATTTTCTGAAACCATCGTACACGAATATTTCCCCTATTTTCCTTCTTTGATTGGGCTATCAACGAAACTAGGCTGATCGGTACTGAGCAATGACCTAACAGCGAGGAGTTTAGCGACAGTGAGATGTCGCTACTGACAACAGTCAGCCTGCTGTCACCGCGGACTTGACTGTTCCCGGTTTGCTTCGCGACAGGGGGCCACGTTTCCATGGTTAAGTAATAACTTCTTCATTGTTTATTTTTACCAGCTTATGCCTGCGACTTCATTCACCTAGTATGGAGCAACTTCGGAAACTATCCCAAGAGGTCATTTATCTTTATGTCCTACCCAGGTCCAAATCTATCCCTCTGCAAAATTTCATTCAAATCCGCCCAGTAACTTTTGCGTGAAAGCATAACAAACAAACCAATTTTCACAGCTATAATTATATTTGAGAGTACAATTAAATATTATCTGCTGCGTGACACGTAATAATTTACTTAGTAGTATTTAGGTGTACCTTATTATGTTTTCCAGTGGGCGGTAAGGAGCTGATGATGAAGTAGTTTTGCATCTGTACAGTATTAGTGTAAACAGGGCCCCAATGTCATTTTTGCCCCGGGGCCCTTGGTGACATAGCTACGCCACTGATTATCAGGCAGCAATTTCTATGGCATCACGAACAATATAAAGGAATACGAAATTTGCGAAAACTGCACAACTTTTGTCAAAAAGAAATGAGATTCAAAGGAAACCCTTAGAAGCGATGTTCTGTCTGTGGATTTTAGTTCTAGAAGGTGTCAGAATTAACGTTTTGTTTTGTGCGGATGAGAGGGCATTCCGCATTATTGCAAAAACACCATACTTTCTCAGGTGCTCATCAGAATCAAAAGCGACCAGTAGTTTACTTAGATGAAACATGGATTCACCTGCATTATACAGTAAATAAATGTTGGCAAAGTGATAGTGGGCGAGTAGTACTGTCAAACAAAAGTGCCGGTCAGAATTTGATTGTTGCTCATGCAGGTGGAGACTGGTGTTTCACGGTTCAAAAACTCAGAACGTCAGACTATCACTCAGAAACGGATAGCAAAAATTTTCAAAATTACGTCGAAACGCAACTTATGTCAGGTTTACTAGCAATATCTTTATCCCTTGTAATTACTCGCAGAGTATTTAGCCATTCGGAATACTTCTAGCCATTAGAGGTGTTTGACTGTAGTAATGTTCAACCATTTTTTCCCATAATACGGGAAGAATAAAACACTCGGAAACTGCCATTGAAGGGCTTAGCAAAATTGCTTTAGGCTTAATATGTAAACGCAGTATCGAAAATTCCATTTGAATTTCCAAATTAGATTTCGAGTTCTGCAAAATTAGTTGTGCGTAAACAGGCTGGCAGCGCTCCACTCATAAGAATACTGGCGTGCAAGGTAGCTAGACAATTTGACTGGCGTGTACGCCAGACTGCTTCCCCCACTCTGTACCTCTAGCATAAAGACGACGGTGCTGCCACAGTGGCGAGGAAGGAATCAGTCCTCCTCCCTCCCCTGGTACGACAGGGGCGGCCGGCAGGTCGAGGCGCCATGGCACAGTTCCCGAAGCGCTCAATCCGAGGTTTGGTGTCGAATCCCCTCTTGAGCATGAATGTTGAGTTTGCCTTAAAAAAATTGGGACAGATTTGCCGCCCCTCGGAAAGTGCCTCCCCGTGTGGCCGCACGTTTAGCACGTGCTTTGCGCCGGCCCTGCCCCTCTAGATTGGCTGTTTACAGTACAGGAGAGAATTCGAATCTGCGTCGCATCTGAGTAAATAAAAATTTCAGTTGTCTTATACCTTGGCGGTTATTAGAACAAGTACAATCACCTGTCCTTAATTTCAGCTGTGGCACTTCTTATACACTCATGCGTGAATAGATTGTGACTACTGCCCACTGCGAGATTATGAATACCACCAGCTGGCGATGAGGGACCGTGATATGTTGTAGAAAGTGTGTGAGCGGAGAAAAACGAATGGCGTGATCATTCTAGGAACGTTAAGGGGATAGCCATGGTCCTAAGCTCTTTTGTCAAAGAGCATGCGTCGTGCGCATCTATGGGCAATATATGATTTTTGATTTTTTCTTGCAGTAGAGATTAATTCAGGCATTAAGTGGTTTAATGACGGTGTAGCCACGTGTAGACAAGATATTGGACTTCGACGTCTCATTATAGAAAATTAAGCCCAGAAGCCTGCCCGCTCTGTGAAACAGGATAGGCATCGATTTCTATCACATCTAACGACAATGTACACTATGGGTGGAGACATATCTATTTGATGAATATAACGGTACGTAACAAAGAATCCCTATGTTCTTCCGAGTTCGCATAACCACCTCTTGAATTACAACTGTAGTTGGCTCGGGATCATAGAGATTTCCTACTATTCCAATCTACGTATCTGAAAAATCAGAGCTGCATGAAAAGAAAACTGATGTGGATACAGAGGGAATAGAAGGCGATGGACAGCGAGGAAGGAAAGAGATGGACTAACGTAAGAATGGGATAAATGCATACTGCGCAACATCGGAATTAATGCTAGTATTAAATATCCACCGGCCGCGGTGGCCGAGGGGACTGAGGCGCTTCAGTCACGGTCTGCACGGCCACTACGGTCGGGGGTTCGAATCCCCCCTCGGGCATGGATATTTGTGCCGTCCTTAGTTGTCGGTAGTTCCTAAGTAGTTTGTAAGTTTAGGGACTGATGACCCCGTAGTTAAGTCCCTTAAGCTTAACAAATATTTGAACATTTGATTTGAATAAATATCCCATGAAAACCATAAAATGTACAAAATGCAAGTCTCGCGAAGAATTCCTTCTACCATAAGAAGTTGTGAGATCTCATGGGAAATAAAGTCGGTTGTTTTAGTTAGTGTCCATGGAACCACCTATTCGACACCTTGTCAAAATTTGGTATCTAATTAGTTATCTACTAACATTTATAGCGACTTTATAAATACGAGGCGCGTCCAGAAAGTAATTTCCGTTTGGTAATAAAATGAAATTTTACACAGATAGAGAAGAAATGTTTATTGCACAAAATTCTACAACTCTTAAACTACTTTTCCACATAGCTGCCGAAATTTTGCAGGAATTTGTCATAGCGTGCCACCAGGTTTTGTATACCTTCTATATAGAAATCTGCCACCTGTGTCTTCATCCAGTTGGAAACAGTTTCTTTCAGCTCGTCAATGGTGAAGTGATAACCGCCAAGGAGAGACTTGAGATGTAAGAACACATGAAAGTTGCTAGGAGTGAGGTCAGGGCTGTAACCAAAGGTGGAGGCCCACTTCGTTCTTCATCGAGCACATCAATACGCCCGCCATTGAAGTGTAGGACCCATCCTCTCACCATCGAATCACTCATCGCATTTGGTGCGTAAACATCGCAAATTTGCCGATAAATTTTACTTGGTTTCACTTTCCTCGCATTCAGAAACCGAATCACTGACCTGATTTCACAGGCGGCGGGATTTTCAATTAACGCCGAGATTTCAAACAAGCACAACAAAGCGAACGTAACTGACAGCGATCTCCAAATTGCGCACGTTCTTCTCCTTGATACACATCGTCTACAGCGCATGTGCGGAACTGCAATCGCAGCGCTGCAACGGAGAAACGGAACTTACTTTTCTGGACGCGCCTCGTATTAATGGTAAAGCAGTCAACAATCCGAAGATTGATTTGAACACCACAGAGCTTAACTACGCATGGTCCTGTTTGGAGGTGGTGTACCGTTGCCTTCCTCCGACCTACGAACTGACTTACCCAGCCAGTTATAGGGGGACCTACAGTTTAACGTGGGTTCCGAACCACGGTGCTACTCGATATTTTTCACATCAACAACACTGCTAGAGGTGAAAGAAGTGGAAAGTGACAGATAAAAATCCCAGGACCTAACTTATTGCTGTAATAAATATAATGACCTGACAAACACAACATAATATAGGAACAAAAGAATAAATATAATCATCTGACAATTGCACATCGACTTAATGACATAACAATTCAAATGTTTGTAAAAATGTGGGACTAAACTACAGTGGTCATCGGTCTCTAGCATTACAGACTACTTAAAGTAACTTAAACCTGTCCTAAGGACAACACAAACACCCATTCCCAGCCCAAGAGAGGATCTGAACCTCCGGCGGGATCGACATAACAATAATTTATATTCCATTATATAACAAAACGTAATCACATAAGAGTGATGTACACTCTCATGTACATAAAGAACTTTAAATATTGGTTTATGCAGTCATGCAGTTAGACAATAGTAATTGAAATAAACAGCGTGACCTACACAGCGTCCAAATATTAATGAACGTGGCTTACGAAAATAGGAAAATTCCGGAATTAGTCAGCATATCAATAAATAAGCAGCTTTGGTGCAATATATAAGGGCAGTGATGTTCTGAAAAATCCACCAGCTAATGTAGTAGTATTTATATATTGTAGTGAACACCACGCAGACAAGAATTGAGGGCATTGTTCTCTTCAAATTATTTGATTACTTAATGAAGGCTTGAAGAAAATAGTTAGAAAATCAAATAAAAAAATCGCTGATGCTCGTACTGATGTTACACATGGTACGTGCGATGGATGATGGTACGAATAACTTTATGGAAATAAAAGAGAATGGAAGATATGTATCATGCAATGATCGACAGAAATAGAATTTTCTCACCACATAGCATACAGGAAGGTGATCTGACTTAGCAGCGTTACATTAAAAACTTTGCTACTTCAAGGAAAACCTTTAAAAACGTCTTACAGAAAATTCTCTTACGAATGCATGTGAAATTGTCCCAAAACTCAACGCTACACATGAAAACAGAAGAAAGAATTACAGTTTCGATATTGACGATAAAGGTACAGAATTAGGCCTATAGACCATCCTGACATACGAGTTGCGACATCTGAAGCAAGGAACTGATCCAGTGTGCACTATGCTGTAAGTTCACTAAATAATGGTGCCAAAATGATGTTGTTGAAAAGCACTTCCTGCTGGATCCCACAATGATGAAAATTAAAGAATTCAAAATATAAAATGTTTGTAAATCTATAGGACTTAATTACTGTTATCAGTCCCTAGGCTTACAAATTACTTAAAGCAGCCTAAGAACAACACACACTACCATGCCCGAGGGAGGACTCAAACCTCTAATGGGGAACAACAAGGCGCTCCGCAGCAATGCATCTTACAGCGCTCGACTAATCAACTGCAGCTTAAAGAAATCCTTGTTTTATTTATGTCAGTATGGTGTAAAAATTGGCAATTGACTCTAAATAATGAGAAGTGTGAAGTCGTCCACATGAGTACGAAAAGAATTCCGTTAAACTTTGTTTACAAGATAAATCAATCAAATGTGAAGGCCGTAAACTCCACAAAATACCTAGGAATTGTTATTACTTCAGACTTAAATTGGAAAGAACACGTAGATAATATCGTGGGAAAGGCGAACCAGAGACTGCGTTTTATTGGCAGAACCCTTCAAACATGCAACAGAACTACAAAATAAACTGCATACACTACGCTTGTCCGTCCATTTTTGGAGTATTGCAGCCCAGTGTGGGATCCTTATCAGGTGGGTTTGATGGAGGACATCGAAAGAGTCCAAAGAAGGGCAGCTCGTTTCGTACTGTCACGATACAGGGGAGACAGCGTTACGGAAATGATACAGGATCTGGGATGGGAATCATTACAACAACGGCGCTTATCGCTGCGGCGTCGGCTACTTGCGAAACTCCAATCGCCAACATTCTCCTCCGAATGCGAAAATATATTGTTGACTCACACTTACATAGGTAGAAATGATCATCAGAATAAAATACGAGAAATCAGAGCTCGAACAGAGAGATTCAGGTGTTCTTTCTTCCCGCGCGCTATTCGAGAATGGAATGGGAGATAAATAGTATAATTGTGGTTCGATGAAGTCTCTGCCAGGCACTTAAATGTGATTTGCAGAGTATCCCATGTAGATGTAGATGTATGTCGTTTTTATTAACGCTTTCAGACTAGGTTTTTTTCTGAACAAAGAAATTATTTTTATGCTGTAATTATCTAAAGCTGCGATTGTTTTCGTTCTAGAACCACGGTTTACACAATTTTATGTGATCATTTTCATACCATACAATTTTGTACGCTGAAAAACAAGACTCCTTTTTGTGGAGTAAGACAATTTTGAGCTACCAACTCTTTTATGAAATAAACTGATCATTCGGTAAATACCATGCCAAATAACAACTACTACTTCCAGTTATAAAGGGAAATATACCTTATCTGCAACTTTCCTGTATTCTGAAATTCACAACCTGGCGAAATATATGAGCCTAACTTGTTGATATTTGTATACTTATCCACCACAGGTTGCAATACGTGTACATGATGAAAGGAATGAACAGACTTCCCGAAAGTTATTACATCAAAGCCTCTGATATAAACCAAAATAGACAGGGAATGGGATTTAAGAAAATCCTTGGCTGATGTACAAAAATTGTTACTCATATGAAAAATTGTCTACCTACAAAAAGGAAAGAAATCCCATCCAAAATATGAAATGTACAAAAATACAAGTCTCGCAACGAATTCCTTCCACCGTAAAGAGTTATGAGATGTCATGTGAAACAAAGTTGGTTAATTTAGTTATCGTCACACCAAAGCAATGGAAATAAAAAGCGCAACATACGTAGTATCCAAATATAATGAATGTAACTTTAGAAAATGGGCAAATCCCGAAATATTCAGCATATCAATAAAAAAGCAGCTTTTGTGCAATATATACTAATGTCTTTTATGGAATCTTTAAGAGCTGCAAAACGCGACGTAGTGAAAACATTTAAATATCTTCCATTGCACAACATCTGAATTTTGCTTTCAAGAACCTGAAATGTTGCACACTCTGATATTATCTACATCGATGGTAGTCTTTTGAAGAATGTCTTCGTTTATGTGGGTGACTTTTGTTTGTCCAATTTTAAATGCTTTCTCTATCTTATACCATGACCCTTTAATTGAATTACCATAATCAGTACCTATGTTTAGATTTTTTTAGTCAATGTAATGCTCACAGCGTATCACACATCATTTGGAGTTGATTCAAGAGTGCATTGGAATGTAATTTCATTTTGTAAGTAGTCCTTTTTTCTGTGGTAACATTTGTACATAAACTACGGATTTTCTTAAAACCCACTCCTTACCCTTGATGTAACAATTTTTGACAAATTTGGATGGTAAGTGGTTATAAGTCGATTGTATTCCGTGTATTAATTAATATATTTATTTTGTATTTTCAATGTCTGGCGGGAATAAGATTGTACGAAGAGTCACTCAACCCATCCATTTTGATCATCGCCGCTATCGAATATCACGGACAAACATAATGTACATACGTCAATGTAACAAATTTTCAAATTCCAAAAGTTTGTTAAGTGTATGGGACTTAACTGCGGGCTCATCAGTCCCTAAACTTACAAACTACTTATGAACTACCTTATACTAAAGACGGCACAAACATCCATGCCCGAGGGAGCATTCGAACCCTCGACGGGGAACGGCCTCGCGCATGGGAGCGTAGCGCCTCAATGCGCTCGGCCAATCCGCCGCGGCGTCAATGTAACATTGGATATCATCGACACCTCATCTGTGGTGAAAACACCACTTCTTTCATATCTAATATCTAATCTCAGCACCTGGAGGAATATCTCGGATAGTGGATGGTACTTAGATGTTTGCTTATGTTTTCTTTCAATATTAATGTGTCACTTTTACTGTTTCAACTAGTCGGGGAATACCGAACGCAGCGGCGGCTGGTGATAATGTGCTAATGTGCTGCAGCACACTGTAAATATACTACTAAAATTATGCCTTTTTCTTCGAATGCAAGCGAGAAATCGCTGTAAAATTACATCCTTTCTCTTGGAATAAGAGCCAGATATCACAATAAAATTATGACAATTCCCTTCCAATGCGTATTAGAATGCTAGTAATAATGATGAAAACGCATTTTGGAGCGCTCTCGCCGCGATAGCTGGAAACCAGCTCCGTGTGCTGAAATGGGATTCAGACGCGCTGGTACGTGCGCACAGAGGGGGCGCAGTCGTCTGTTCGCTAGTGCGCATGCGCAGACGTGACGTCAGGCCTGGCGACTCGTGTGCTGACACCGACTGCAGCACCAGATCAATATTTCTCTTCGCGCTGCGTCTAACGGTTGCGGAAGAATAGTATATGACGTTTATTGCGCCATACAGAGTCAAATAGCGCGCTGGCTCAGGCGTCTTGCGCGTTCTCAAACCTACTTGTGTGAGGCTTGTATTCAAATATCTCTGAGTCTAAATTTTTAATTTCTGTAAATAAAATTAATATTTTTAAACGTTATATTTACTGCCTGCAGTGAATATTTGCAGTTGGCAACGCTTATATAGATTCCCCTGGAGGTCTTACTGTCAATACAGTATTAATTGATATTTAATTAAAGGCAATCATACCAAGGTTGACGTGTTTGAGATAAAACTTCAATCACAAACAACATTAGTAATGTTTAGCCAACATGTGAGTGAAGCTGCGCTTTTCAGCCAAGCAGTTTCATTGGGCGCTTGTATAGAACGCAGATGACGTGGTAGGGATATTGCTAAGCTCCGTTATTACCATTGTCAATCACGCTTTGTACGTTCGCTGAAGAAGTGTTTCACGGTGTATTTCTTCGTGAAAGTGCGCGTTACGTACTGTGCGAGCAACATGGCGAATTCTGTCGATGATCTGCTACAGAGACCATTTTCCAGTAGACCTTTGGAAGAGAAATTGAAAGAGTTAGATATACCTACTCCAGTTTTAAATCTCAGTCAAAAGGCTATAGGAGGTGGCAAGAAAAGTGAGTACATGAGGAAATTTAGTACGAAAGTGTATCAAAACAGTTGGATTTACGGATGTGATACTCGCAATGCACTTTTTTGCTTTACATGTTTGTTGTTTTGGAACAATGATGCGTCGAGTACAGGGGGAGTGAAAGACCTCGGACATCTTAATGCATTAATAAAAGAAACATATAAGAAATCATAAACATATAAATAACATACTTGATCTTAGTGCATTAGGTAAAGCTAATATCGCAACAATTTTAATTCGTGCTTATCATGACGAAATAGTGAAACAAAATCAGCAGTTTGAGAAAAACAGGTACGTGCTATCTAGGATTATTGATTGTATAAAATTTTGTGGTGCTTTCGAATTGGCTTTGAGAGAGCACGACGAGACAAACTTCGAAAAATCCAGGTGTCTTTTTGCGTCTGATAGACTTAATTTCTGATATTGATAATGCAGTAAAATTCTGCAGCAGAAAACAACGACGTATGGACTTCATTTTTCGACACGGAGTGAGTACTACTTTTTATTTTAGTATATTTTGTTTCCTGTTTATTTTTGTAATACTGTAGCACACTGGTCAAATTTTGTACGAGCCGCCACTGACCGAACGTGTAAAGCTTTCGCAGCGCTAACCGTCTACTGCTGTTCCATTTCAATTTGGACAGCAGGGAACTTCATATTTTTTGTAGGGGTTCAAATTTGTCATCTCAGACAGACGTTAAGATAATACCTTTTGCTAACTCGCAGCTGTAAAAATACATGTTATTCAGGTTTTTTAAGGGGCAAACTTGCAGGTATATATATATATATATATATATATATATATATATATATATATATATATATATATATATATATATATATATATATATACCTGAGGAAGGTTTTAGGCACGGTTTTATAGCGATCTGATAGACATTTAGTAATGTGAAGAATATAACGTGAAATTCTGAACAATAATTACTCTTTGAAAATTATATTTACTTTTTGAAAATGTTTTTATTGGTTGCATTGTTGCTTGAGGGTTGATAATGATAAAAGAGTGGAGTATATTGGGATGGAAAGTTATCGGTGTATATAAAGTTCAACGTATGTGTGTGTTAATATTTCGCTCTGCAGCGAAAACTACAGAACGGAAACGAATGGTCTTTGTGTAATTGTTGTCCGAAGTTTCCTGTTGTACACCATAACAGTTCCATGCCGATAGCTATAATGGGGTGGAATATATGGTGGTTGAAAGTCGTCAAACTAAAAAAAAAAAAACAAAAAAAAAACAAAAAAAAAAAAAAACAACGGACTGAAGGCCAGCGATGACGTTTGCCAGTCTATAGCAAGGAGGTTACATACAGCGAAACGTGATGCCACAGACCATATCTTTGGTCTATGCGTGCTACAATGTCTTCAGCTGTTTATCTGTATGTATAAGCATACGAATAAGGAAATATAAGAATAAATAAATAGCACACTACTGAAAGGTAGCTTATCTATCATAATCAACCAACACGGGAGCGGAGCCGCGGGTTTAAGCTAGTATTAGATATATAGTAAAGCCTGTCTGTCTCTTTAGCCCTTTTCCCGCACATGCGGGGTAAGCACTGTGTTAAACGCGGATTTGGCATGTGTTAATATTTACAGGGTGGCCGTATGCCCTTCCTACCGCCACCCGATGCCCCCCCCCCCCCAGCCCCCGGAGGAAATGTGTACCCCAAATGTCTGCGTATGTGTTGGAAAGTGTAAAGTGTTACGAAATGTTTGCGAATCGTGTTACTGAAGCGGGACTTGGGGACCTGCCCGGTATTCACCTATGGGATGTGGAAAACCGCCTAAAAACTACATCCAGGCTGTCCGGCAGTCCGACCCCGGATTTGAACCGGGGCCGGTACGCCTCCCCGTCTCGGAAAGCGGTCCGGTAGACCACACGGCTAACCGAGCGGGTCATGTATACTAAAGACTAAGCACTGTAAATACTCCTAATATAGTAATCGGATTTTTAAGAGTGGAATTCTTCGGAATTAATCTGTATTTGAACTGAAACACTAACATAGAAATTTCTATATTTCAGTTTGAAAAATAAAATATAATATCGATATTGCTGTAAATAATGTAGTTATGCTAGTGAACTATACGTCATTTATTAAGTAAGTTTTCGCAATTCATTTCAGTGAAACCAGTATAGCTGAATCACTATGCATTTCGAAAACTTTTCCAAGAAAAGTTGTTTTCGGTTTCAAAGTAATTTTTAATTTATACATTTCATATAAGGTGTTATCTTCATTTCTGTTTTGGTGCCTAATCTAAGTCCAAAAATTATCTTGGAAAAGAAAAATACACACATAAATAAACATGATTGTACGTCTTATCCATGCTATTGATTTGTCCCCTTACGGAACAGAATATATAGTTTGTGGATTTGCCATGTTGAAACGTGTGTAATTTTTTTTTATATCTGAACTGGAGGTTTCATCATGACCAGTGGTCACTCTAATTCTCAAAAATGTAGGAAATGTATGAATGTATATACAGTATAATGCAAATAATCTAACTATCGGAATTGTTTGTTAGTAATTGCTTGGCGGCGTGTTTAAATACCTGTTCTTTTTAGTATCAGCAAACAGTTTGTTTAGTGACATTTTTCTTACAACATTTACATTTTTGTACGTTTACGCACTGTTTACCTTATAACAGATTATGCAAATTGACAATATTTGGTTCAGAAGAGCCGACAAGGCTTTATGTTGAGATATAATTAACTGTGAAATATCTTAAATATCTACAGAGAAACATATATTACCGGAGCACCGCTAGCTACTTTTCATCAGGCCTGAAAAGTACTGGTAATAACTCGTGTCCGCCAGCTGATTTACACGAAGGGACAATATTTCAGTTAATCAATACGTTGGGCTCTGCTGTAACTCCAGGGCAGAGCTGAGCAACAGGTCGAGTCCAAAGCTGTAGCAAGCGCCAGTGTACACCAGCTCACTTCGTAACTACAACATCTAATTCACAAAATAAAAACAGCCGGCCGCGGTGGCCGAGGGGATGTTCTCTCTTTACAAATATCGCGATGTTTTTGGTGGACTCGCGGCTTGAAGTCTGGCCGCTATGGTTTTCTCTTTCGTTTGCTTTTTTCTTCTTTTCTCACATTATGGCTGGTTACAGAGAATTTCTAGGCAAAGAAAAAAAACAATTAATCAATGAATACTGACTAAATAAAAACACGCCATTCCTTTCCCATTTCCTGGGTGGAGTATTTATTTCGTTTAGGGTACAAAGTGGCGGTGGCATTATCATTTTTTTTCTAGGCGAGGTACTGAGGTACTTAGAATTGGGGATGGTTAGATAGGAGACAACGCCTGAAATGGAGTAGCTCAAAAAGAAAAAAAAAAAAAAAAAAAAAAAAAAAAAAAAAAAAAAAAAAAAAGGGGGGTGGACTGAGGCGCTCCAGTCACGGTCTGCACGGCCACTACGGTCGGGGGTTCGAAATTCCCCCTCGCGCATTGATATTTGTGCCGTCCTAGTTCGTAAGTAGTTCATAATTAGTTTGTAAGTTTAGCGACTGATGACCCCATAGTTAAGTCCCATAAGATTTACAAACATTTGAACATTTTTGAAATAAAAACAACTGCCGTCTTAAATTAATCACATTAATCAGTTTTACGGTAAATATTAAAAGAAAGGTGTCCCTCAAAAACTTTAAGATCCGTCAAGATGGATCTCTCTAGTTACATTTTTACTCAAGAACTACCATATTTATGTCTGACAAGTCTTCGAGGAAGTAGTAAATTTTAATAAAAAGGAGGCTGAAGACTAGGCGTAAGAAAAAGTGTACGTTTTGGAAGTATAGACAAATAATCTACTCTCTTAAAAAATTGTGATATCATTTTAAAATAATGCTTCAGCTAATGACGAATTTATTTGCGTAATAAAACAAAGCAAGACAATCTTCACAGAAAGGTGCGAAGAAAGAAACTTAAGCGTAAAAAATGTTACGAACTGAAATAATAATGTCTTTTAGTCTTTAATGTAGTACCGTTAGCCTAAAAGGTATATAGTACGCTATTTTGTAAAAATTAAACATATTTAGTATATGAGGACAGAAAAACAGCGAAAAACTAGACGCAATCCTATATAGATAGCCCAGTCAAATGGTGGTTTTCCGTAACAAAATTCCGAATTTTTTTTTCTCAACTGTTCTGTATGGTTTTTGGGGCGCTGAATTCGAATTTCATGTTTGCTGCCTTGTAGGAGGTCGGGTTCACTACGGGGAAAAAAACCCTCAAAATTATCGCACTTTTTCAGTTTCTTGCTTATATATCGAAATCTATGCTTTTCTCGAAGATATTCATTCTCAAATTAAAGAAGACAGAATTTCCTACAAAATTCACTACTCATGTTTGATTTTCTGACGAGCAGTATGGGCGCTAGAACGTAATAAAAAAGAGCAAATATTTGGCCCTTCTGCGAAAACGTCAAAAACGTACATTTTCACGCCCTACAACTCGAGAAATATACATGTTATCAACAAAATCCCTGCACCACGTGAAATTACATTAAATTTCCTACAAGGTACGTCTATAATATTCCATTTTCTCGAAATGGAGGGAAGCACCGAAAAGAAAATTACGAGCAATGCTTTCTGCGCCCTATAGTGTAACGCCTCCTCCCACATGCCTATCTCTCGCCGGCGCTATATTTTCGATATGTTGCACTGAAAAGTGATGTTTTGAATGAATTAAAGAGAAAGTATGCTTGAAAAAAAAAAAAACGTTATCGAGTTGTATTTAGATCACATTAGGTACATGCCATTGAAAGAAAGCTGAGGTTACATAGTAACATGAAGTACATGTATTATGAAATGAGTGAATGACGAGTTCAGGATTGGGTCATCTCTTCCTATAGGTTTTCCATCTGAAAAAAGAGTGCCTTTAGTGTTACAATATGGTTACAAAAGACAAATAAGTTGTGTAGCGATACTTGTATGAAGAAATACCTGTACTGATGTCATATGCACAGTTATTTTATTCGTCTCCATTTGGGCACAGGCAATGTTTCTTGGTCACGTGAAGGTCCAGGTAAAGGATCTCGAGCAACGTAAGGTCCAGGTAAGCTATCAGGGGCTTTGCAAAGTCCAGGCTGAACAGTAAGTAGTTAATTTTCAACTGAAAACAATGTAATGGAATGACTAATATTATGACAGAGAAAATTGTTTAATAAAGACGCATAATGCAAAATAATACATGCTTTAATACCTTCTTTCACCTCAGCTGCTTCAAACAGTGGTGCTGGAAGTGGCTCGTCCAAGTCCTCTTCGTCTTCTGTATTCAAAGTGTTGTCAATGTTCGAGCACAATCTGGGGTTGGAACACTTGCGGGGAGTGACACTTGCGGGGAACCCGGGACCCTTGGGGCGGCTAATGGCTTTTCCTGGGTTCAGGCACACCAACAAGTCTAGCACTGTTGTTGTCAAGTTTCACACTGTCAACATAACACGAAACTCAGTGAAATTGCACAACCCTTTGCAAGCTGAAGAGCAATATAGTAACTTGTTCTAACTACATATTAATTCGTTGAGTGTTCCTCCTGAAAACAAAAAGGTATTTTAATAGTGATAATGTTTGGAGAGTTATTAAGACATTCTATGCTTCTACAAGACGATGACTTTCCACAGTCATACCTCCTAAAAGCATATTATTCAGAACAGTAAGCATATGAAGACACATGCGCAAGCAATAAATATAGTAGGCATCATGCACAGATACGTTGATGTAATTGACCCCTATGTAGTTAACCCCACTATCACGCAACTTCCATCTCTTTAAAAATAGCTACTATGCTTTTTAATAGGAGACGTAACCTTAAACCTCCAATTAAAAAACGTTAATAATAAGTCAATGAGTATTTTACATACTTGAAGCGTTTATTCGTAGACCCCAAAACTATTCTGCTGTATTCAAATTACAAATACGAATGTGTAAGGGAATGTCACACACCGAAAAATGCTAAAGATAAATTCTATTTTATATCACCGTCATATAGAACCATTTTTACTCCGAACTTGGCATAAACCGACAGGGAGAAACAAGTTGCAAGACTTCCAGGAAAAATGAAGCGAAATTGACAGCTACTGCTCCACCTTTCCCTGAATACGGCACAAGTAGCGGCTGGAGGGGGTGGAGTAGAGGTGGTGTATTCCTACTTCTGGAACACCCTATTCACTACCTGCAGCGTCCGGGTCTCCCCGCAAGTGTCTACACATTCCCTTTCCCCGCAAGTGTCACTCCCCGCAAGAGTCACAAACTCGCACAATCCTTCACATTGCTGGCACAGTTTCGTGCAGAAAAGTCCTGCTCACTTGCACCCACACCAACCATGGCAAGCCGGCCGCGGTGGCCGAGGTGACTGAGGTGCTCCAATCATGGTCAGCACGGCCACTACGGTCGGGAGCTAAAACCCTTCAAAGTTTCAGGGGCAGATACCACAAACGCTGCGCATAATGCAATGCGCCTTCTAAATGTGGTGCGGCCGAGTTGTAACGTCGCCTGTGTCACGGAGCGAGAAGCTTCATGTACAAATATGAGAAATTTGATTAAATAGTTAATGTTGACAAATAAGAGTGCATAATGACGCATAATGACAGCCTTTTTTTAAATAAATAGAACGTGAGAAGTAAGGGTACAGTCTAAAAACGTACCGACCAACACGTCTCAATTGGAGCAGCTCAACCAGAGAATCAAGCGTCTCGCCGCTGCTTGCCGCTCCACTATGCGTTACCCCATTGGACTGCATGCATTTTTAGAAGCAGAGCAGCTTGACTCGCCGTTTGACTTGTGACTCACCGCATGACTTGTGACTCGCCACTCCAAGACAGACCGTGGCGCACACGGCACGTCCACGTCACTGATGAAGAGGCCTGAGGCATCGCCATCGCTAGCTGACTGGCTTGCCGCTGAAGCCTCTTTTACTCTATACACTCTCTTGTCTCAGTTGGCAAGTCGAGCGTAGTCTAGTGGACATTGTGGTGGGTTAGCACGCTAGGGGCCCGGGTTCGACTCACAGTCCGGTAGGAGATTTTATCCGTTCGGGGACAGGGTGTTGCGTCGTCATCATTTCATCGTCATTGATACGTCACCAAAGTGGCACCAGGTGAAAAGACTTTCACAAGGCTGGCTGAACATGACTCCAGCTGGTGTCTAACGGCCATGGTTGCCACACGATCCTTACTCGAGACGAGTGGGTCTACTGTTTTTTTTTTTTTTTCTTTATTGTATTTCCACACCAGCGATTACACCAGTAGGCTGGCAGCAGCTCCAGAGGCTGCTCTTCAGCCGAGAGAATAAAATACATTGATGAGATGAAATTTAAAATACATGACAGGCGAAAAATCAACGGAGGAACAATGACACATACATGGCGACAATTGGAGGTACAAACAGTTGACAGGTGAACAAAAACCGGATGTAGTCAGTTAAAAACGAGGAGCCACGGTGACTTAAAAAAGCACATGTTGGACGACAAGAACACAGGACGGCGAGTACACGGAGACACTAAGTAAAATACACGGTGCGACGCTTGTCTGGTTGCGGTGGACGCAGTTAAAAAACACACACTTCACTGTAGCACAATACACAACACTTGACGTAGCACTTGTAAAACTGTCGGTCCAGGACCCCGATAAAAAGGGGGCGGAGCAAAGCGTGGGGGAGAGGGGGGGAGAGAGAGAGAGAGAGAGAGAGAGAGAGAGAGAGAGAGAGAGAGAGAAAACGGCGGTGAAGAAAAGGGGGGGGCGGCAGGGAAGAGCCGTAGGGACTCCAGGGCAGGGAGGGGGGTAGCCAAGCGGGGGAGCGGAAGGGGAGAGGGAGGGGGAGGGAGGAGAGGGGGCACTTTATCTATGGGTGGGGTCTACTGGACCGTCCCTGGCCTGTTATTCCCGAACCAAGTCTCGTCTGTCTCGAGTGGTTGTTTTCATTAGACGTTAGCAAGAAAACTGTAGAGCTGTCTGCTGCGTAGTTTCGTATCTAAATGATGAAGTGAGGTTATGAGAGTACTTTTTACGCGGCAGTAGGAAATATTTGAGTTTATTAACGAGAAAAGGGTAATATATATTCAATATGTTGTGTCCGTCCTCGAAGAGTGCGCGCTCCCGCTAGAGAGCGGGACAGTGCAGCGACGCGGGTGCAACGGGCACCAGCAGAGGGTGCCACTGCCGCGCACCACTTTATGCTTCCGCGCGAGGCAGCCAGTCAAGACGAGGACAATCGGATTCCGCGCATCCAACGATCGATGGGAGATCGCTCCGCCGCCCGCGATATAGGCGGGCGCCAATCCGATGCCAGGAGTCTACGGAGTCTACAGTCGGAAGTTGGAGTCTCAGCGTGCCCGTAAACCAGACAGTCTTCGCACGTCCTCGATAGTTAGTCCGTGTCCGTTATCCACGTCTGTATGGGACAGTCAGTATTAACCCTTTCACTCCGGCGCCGTGATTGTTGCGCCGTGCGCTGTGGACGAGCGCCAGTCGCGCCCGGCCGTGCCCGCTGTACGGCGCATCTTCCACACTCCCCACGGCGCTACTCTGTCCTGCTTTCACGCTCTCAGTGTTATCGCAATTATTGGACTTCATATTTATTAGGGAAAATTCATTTGGAATAGAAACAGTTTTCTTCCTTCTTTCAGATAATTCGCGTAATTTTTTCGTAAATTCTAAAAGATCCTAGTTTTGGATTCAGCTCTGGTGGGGTGTGGACTTTATTATTATAAACGCATATTTCGCTTTTTAAATAATATTTATTTACAATTGCTTTACGTTGCATTTCAATAGCATTAGATCACGAGAATATCATTTCACAGTGTTACATTTCAAAAATTCTTTTGTGTGTGGTAAATCTTGAAGCAGGGAAAGGCGCAAAGTGTCGTATTGCATTCCTCACAACACGTTTTAGTCTGCTTCCGCTTCTTCTACGGACAGACAACGCAAGTGGAAGTCAAACTTCCACACAAGTCGAGCGTAGTGAAGCGGAGAAATATGACGCGAGGCGGAACTGCTACAGCAGTCCACCGGCTGGGCGGCACAGGCAGCACTCGACTGCTGCAGCAGTCCACCGGCTGTGGAGCACATTCGCTCCCGACTTCTGCACAAGTTCACCGTAGCAAAAGGGTTAAAAAAGTAACAGTCTGTATGTGTCCGTCAGAAACAGTATTCCTGTCGGGATATCTTTACGCATGTCACAGTAACCTGCAGAAAGCTAGAGATATATTGGCGTAGGTTTGGGGACTATGGAATGGTGACAGTATTGTATTTACAGAAGACTACTTCGAGGCATTGGACATCGCTTGCTCAGAAACTACGAGCAAAGAAAGTTAAGTTGTATTTATCTTTTGCATTGTCTGTTCATACATAATAAATGCCGGCCGCAGTGGCCGAGGGGAATGAGGCGCTCCAGTCACGGTCTGCACGGCCACTACGGTCGGGGGTTCGAATCCCCCCTCGGGCATGGATATTTGTGCCGTCCTTAGTTGTAGGTAGTTCATAAGTAGTTTGTAAGTTTAGGGACTGATGACCCCGTGGTTAAGTCCCTTAAGCTTAACAAACATTTGAACATTTGAACATTACATAATAAATGTGTTAAAGAGTGGTGCCACTAATTTCTGTTACATGAATCGTGCCCTTGAGTTGACCTGGCCGACCATCGTCCACCTTGTGTACATAACACAATACTTGTGATGAATTCTGTACACTACTGAAAACCTAAAAAATAGGAAAAGTCTCATAAGACATTTCAAAACGTATACATTTATTTGATGAAGCAAATTTATACTCGCAAACACATAAAAAAATATCGAAAAATTCAGTTAAATGCGACTTTTTACGTCAGTTTTATTGCTAACGGCCAAATATCGTCGAAAATAATTTTCCCATCTAATAGAAATAATTTTCGTTAAATACGTTTATATATTTATGTTCGTATTTATGCACAGTGTTCGCATTTTTTCCTGTAAAACGTATATATCTGTCTGCTTGTAGATATTTCGTCTGTTATGTAAAAGAAAATGTAAAAATTTTAGCAATCAGTCTTAAGTATTATTTATTAACAGAGCTAGATTTCGACCATTGTGTGGTCATTATCAATGCTAAAAGAACCAGGTTTCAATAATAGTCCTTGTGCAACTGGTTTACAGGGTGTTACAAAAAGGTACGGCCAAACTTTCAGGAAACGTTCCTCACACAGACAAAGAAAGAAAATATGTTATGTGGACATGTGTCCGGAAACGCTTAATTTCCATGTTAGTGCTCATTTTAGTATTTCTCTTTAAATGTAAATTGAAATAATTCGTGCAGACAATTGTCAAAATGCCAAATTGTTTCGTTAGTATGTACTGTACTTCCTCGATTCAACGCATTCGTAAACATTGCACTGACTGCAAAACCACGTTCGTGATGAACACTAATCAGTTGATGCTACGTACTGATGTGCTTGATGCTAGTACTGTAGAGCCATGACTCGCATATCAACACAAGCACTGAAGTCAATATTACCTTCCTTCAATTGGGTCAACTGGCGGTGAATCGAGGAAGTACAGTACATACTAACGAAACAATTGGGTATTTTGACAATTGTCTGCACGAATTATTTCAATTTACATTTAAAGAGAAATACTAAAATGAGCTCTAACATGGAAATTAAGCGTTTCCGGACACATGTTAACATATTTTCTTTCTTTGTGTGTCAGGAATGTTTCCTGAAAGTTTGGCCGTATCTTTTTGTAACACCCTGTATAACTTGACATGTATTTTATTCTAACTGGTTCTTTTGTATTTGTTTTAGCATTGATAATGACCACACAGTGGTCGAAATTTAGATCTGTTAATAAATAATACTTATGACTGATTGCTGAAAAATTTCTGCAAGTCAAATTACAGTCGTTGAGCACAAGTTCCATCATGGAATAAAGCATTGTAAAAGAACGTTAGTAGAAGAAAGAATACTAGGCTGTGGTGGTAACTTTTCCGTGTTACGAGAACACAAAGCAAACAACACACTAAAGTTCAAGAACTGCGAAAGCATTTCTGTAATATAAATGAAATCGACCAGAATAGGTTAACTTCCGATGTTAGCAGACGCCAGTACAGTTTCTTACTTTTGCGCATACGCATTCTGCAGCACATTCGGAAATTTAGAACTACACACACGGCACAATCTATATGTGACGTTATAGAAGCACTAGCGATGGGGTTGGCTGCTGATTTACACGCAGGCGCACGCACTAAATCAAATCAAATGTTTGTAAAGCTTATGGGACTTAACTACGGGGTCATCAGTCCCTAAACTTACAAACTACTTATGAACTACTTACGAACAAGGACGGCACAAATATCCATGCCCGAGGGGGATTCGAACCCCCGACCGTAGTGGCCGTGCAGACCGCGACTGAAGCGCCTCAGTCCCCTCGGCCACCGCGGCCGGCGCGCACGCACTTTGAGTAGTCAATTTTCACCATGAAGTCGATCGTGTAAAACGGTGTTAAGTGACAGTGGGCTGTGCCCCAGCGGCCAGCCAGTCAGCTAGCGATCGCGATGCCTCAGGCCTCCTAGATACAAGGCCTGTGCGCTGCCTGCCAAGAGTAGTCATAACAAAAGAAAACTGTTTGTTTTATGTAGCGCTGTGATGAGTTTGGGAATACGTGCACGATGCACAGTGTGTTTCACGATGTTCTCAATGTTATTTGTGTGATTCTCCATGCAGAGTTTTGCTGGTATGAAACAAAATGCCTAATATGAATTGTCCGATTCCAATATCGGTAAGATGCCTTACTAATAGTTCATAAATGTCTTATACCAACACAAATTTGTCTGTGAATCACATAAATAACATTAAGAACATTCTGAAACACACTGTGGTATGTGCACGTATTCCCAAACTCAATACAACGCTACGTAAGACAAATAGTTTGCATGTGTTATGACTACTCTTGGCAGGCAGAGCACAGGCCTTGTATCTAGGTAGTGTTGCCTCTGATCATGTGACGTGACATGCGCGCCACCGCCTGTTTTCCTCGTTGGCCACGGGGTAGCCCAGGGGGGTGTAAATTTGACTCGCACGCTTTGAATCTGTGACGTCACCTGGCTAGCAAGCGCCGAGCAGCTGCCGCAGTACCCGTATGAAACGTGCAAGCCGGAAGTTGCGTTTTGCGCTCGCTCGTTTCGTGACCTGTTAAGTGTTCGGATAGAAAGTAGCTTTCTTGTTTTAGGGAACAATGATTCCATATATCGGCTGCTACGTTTGTTTTCTTTATCTAATATATAAAAATGAAGGCCTCTGTTTGTCCACATGCTATGCCTGTCAATGTCATTCAGTCGATTGCGATAAAACTTAGTCAACTTTTTGCATGAGCTAGCGTCACAGTTATAGGCATAGTAAAATTTCGAAATTCGCACTCTAAGGGAGTCAAATCATGATATTATATAAAACAGAAGCACATTTTCTCTCTGTCTGTCCCTTTAACCTTCTATAACTCGAGAACTACTGAACGTATCGTGATGAGGTTTCTTTTAAATTGTAGGTCTCACAAAGATCTAAAAAAAAAAAAAAAAAAAAAAAGAAAGTCCCGGAGAGCATATGCCTTAACTTTTACGAGTGAAGCATATGTACCATTTTTCTCTCCTAAGGCGCTGGCGCCGGATGGCTTCAGACTACATAAATAGTGATTGTGGGAAATTATAAAAGTCAGACATGTGCTTTCCGGGACTTTATTTTAGATCTTTATGAGCTCCACAATTTAAAAAAAATAAGAGCCCTCATCACGATACGTTAAGTGCTTCTCGAGTTACATACCTTTAAATATTACCCGTGCCAAGTCGCGGGGCGGCACGGGTTAGCTAGTTGTTAATAATGTTTGAAGCTTTTCTTTTTCAGTCCTTTGTATGTTACTATACATATATATTAACCACAAGCGTGTTCCACTGCTTAAAAGCAATGTTTTTCGTCGAATGAGAAAAGACGGAGAAATGTGTTCGAGCGGACCTTATAATACAGCGGTTTGCTGCCGTGTAACGTAATACAGCGCTAACCAATGAGAGTAAAGAAGCCCAAACCGGCATACCTTTCTAGTCTACGTACCTTGGGGGTAGCCGATAGCCGTAGGGCTCTACAGCGTTCGCTTCGGGCACGTTGGTCACTATTGACACACACGGTCACGTACCAAACTCGCTCTGACGTCTGTTGCAGTTAAAAAATGTTCAAATGTTTGTATAGCTTATGGGACTTAACTACGGGGTCATCAGTCCCTAAACTTACAAACTACTTTTGAACTAACTATTACTAAGGACGGAACAAATATCCATGCCCGAGGGGGGATTCGAACCCCCGACGCCGGCCGCGGTGGCCGAGGGGACAGAGGCGCTTCAGTCACGGTCTGCACGGCCACTACGGTCGGGGGTTCGAATCCCCCGTCGGGCATGGATATTTGTGCCGTCCTTAGGATAAGCTAGTTGATAAGTAGTTTGTAAGTTTAGGGACTGATAACCCCGTGGTCAAGTCCCATAAGCTTAACAAACATTTGAACATTTTTTTGAACCCCCGACCGTAGTGGCTGTGCAGACCGTGACTGGAGCGCCTCAATCCCCTCGGCCATCGCGGCCGGCTGTTGCAGTTATATAGCTTTATTATCTCATGTGCTTACACTGAGGCCGAGTTATAGGTTTCTCCAAAGAATGTGGACTTATTTTCCTTGGATTTTCTCGGTGTGATCGGAGAGAGAGAGAATCATTTAGATGCGTGACATTGCGGAGTCACGGCGCGCGCAAACCGCAATGACAATCAACAAGACAGGACACAGAATACCAGCAGCCAGTTATTTTGGAGGCGTAGCTCACCAGATTGGTCGGCCGCGCTGGCCGAGGGGACTGAGGCGCTCCAGTCACGGTCTACACGGCCACTACCGTCGGGGGTTCGAATCCCCTCTCGGGCATGGATATTTGTGCCGTCCTTAGTCCTAGCTAGTTCATAAGTAGTTTGTAAGCTTAGGGACTGATGACCCCGTAGTTAAGTCCCATAAGTTGTACAAACATTTGAACATTTGTGTGTGTTCACCAGCTTGGACTCGATCGACCATCGGAAACGAATATGTTTCCGTGGTTGCACGAGCGAGCGAAGAGCCACGGCGCCGAGGCGGGGCCGCCCCACCCCGGGCGGGCATCTGGCTGCATTGATTTACTGGCTCGCTGGTCGGGGAGACCTTCCGCCCACAGCCCGCGGTTGCGCACACACTATATTCACTGTTTACCCTTAGGGCGCTCGCATGATAGGCATTTACATCACCTTTTTTAAAATCGTACCTATTTACTCTTAAGTGTGCATTGCGGTTTCGATTTGACTAACAGGTATTCCGCGGTTGTCTGTCGGCTCACCAAATAGCGTCGCCTCTTTTCCCAGGGAAGTGTGTGACGTAGAAAACCTCCCCTAGTGGAGGCTGTGCAACTGAGTTAGTGTCCCAGTGCCACCACGCGATTGTGTGTCTCCTAGTTCGGAAGATGAACTGTTGCCGCGCCATCTATTGTACACCAGTTTTTACCTTTGCGAAATGTAAATACGAGGTATGTCCACAAAGTAAGTTCCGTTTGGTTATACAAAATATACGTGTACAGATACAGAAGACGTATTTATTGTACAAAAATCTACAACTGTTAAACTATTTTCTACATAGCTTCCGAAATTTTGTAGGCACTTGTCATATCGTAGCACAAGTTTTTGTATGCCTTCTTCATAGAAGATTGCCGCCTACGTATTCAACCAAGTGGTAAGATGTTCTTTCAGCTTATCATCATCGTTGAAGTGTTGATCACTAAGGGCGGATTTTAGGTGTAAGAAGAGATGCAAGTCGCTAGGAGCGAGGTCCGGGCTGTACGGAGGATGATCTAACACGTCCCAGTGAAATTACCGTAAGAGTTGTTGCGCCACTTTCGTCGTGTGAGGTCGGGCATTATCGTGGAAAAAAACAACTTCTTGCAGTAATCCTCTTCTTACACCTAAAATCTGCCCTTGCTGGTCTACACTTCAAGGCATACAAAAACTTGTGCCACGCTATGACAAGTGCTTACAAAACTTCTGAAACCATGTTGAAAAATAGTTTATCAGTTGTAGATTTTTGTACAATAAATGTTTTCTCTGTATTTGTACACGTTTTTTTTATATAACCAAACGGAACTTACTTAGTGGACGTACCTCGTATATTACAGTCAATTTATTGAAGTCTTACTATTATTTCCCTTTATTTGTTTGATGCCTCCCTCGCCCTCATTCTCCTCCACAGTTAAGTGATTTTTATTACTGCTCGGAGGAACAATATAGTTGACATGATGATGCAAATAAGTTTTATTCATTTTATAATGATTGTTTAACAAATTAGTGCTTTGACACTTGAGTTCCTGGGAAATACATTTTCTAGGTGACTTACACTGCATTGAAGCATGGTTGTGGTTTCCATGTTCTTAGTGTCCACCTCCGTAGCTTAGACGATAGCGTCGTTGACTGCCGTGCAGGGGGCTGCGTTCGATTCCCGGCAGGTGACTGGGTGTTGTGTGTTGTCCTCATTGTAATCATTTTTTTTTTTTTTTCGTATGGGATTTAACTACGGGGTCATCAGTCCCTAAACTTAAAAACTATTTATGAACTACTTACAAACTAGGACGGCACAAATATCCATGCCCGAGGGGGGATTCGAACCCCCGACCGTAGTGGCCGTACTGACCGTGACTGGAGCGCCTCAGTCACCTCGGCCACCGCGGCCGGCTGTAATCATTTCATCATTATGAGGCACACAAGTCGCTCACGAGGCGCCAAGTAAAAAGACTTGCAATAGGCGGTCGAACAGTCCCATGTGGGATCTCTCAGCCAAAAATACTATACGATTATTTCCATGTTGCTACTTACTATTTTTTTCTATTTGACATGTTTTCAAAGTATGGTTTCTGGGGGAAATTCTTTTCGTGATCTCTCGGTATTTTTATATGCTGAAAATCTCATGATGTTCTGAGGTAGTAAATCTTTTCATGTATTTGGTCTCTGGGTGACTTTGATAATATTATAATTTTTATAATTTCTGAACTCACCCATTTCATTTTGTTTTTTGCTTTGCGAGAATGTACTGGCGCTTCTTTCTCTCGTACTACTGCGAATGAAGCTAGCTGCCGTATTGGGAAAATAGATGTTAATGTTTATTCCACTTAAAAGTCAGCCTATATCTGTGCGTTATTACATTTGTTGGCTTGGAGCCACTACGTGCTACTGCACGAACGTGTTACCCAAACAAAAATATCAGCCTATGAATCAATTTTTGTGGATCTTAAACAACTTTGCTATATTTAAGTTTAGGGGCGTCAACACACACACCTCTCACAATGCCCCCCCCCCCCCTTCCCTCCAAAGAAAAAAAATTTTTTTTGAAACAGAATTTAAATAAATAAATCCAGAGAAGAATTATTTAACAGAAACTCTTACCAGTTGTGGATTGGCATAATTATGTTAAATTAAACCAGAACACTTTAATATCTTTTAATATTTCTTTCTTTCACGAGATATCTTTCGACAGAGTAGCCGTCGTCTGTTGTCTTTTTGGTATTCAGAAGTGCTGTTATTTTGCTTTAACTGACTCTTATTAGATCTTTAGGTGTTATATTGTAATATTTCATGTTTTAACTTTTTTTCAGCCACGAATTTCCGTCGGTAGACGCGCATCCAGTAGCTTTCTCACTTAATATAGTATTTTAACTTTCATATCATGAAAATTTGCTAAATTTATGAAAATTATGTCTCGGCAATGCATTAACTGATGGTCACAAATGAAGTGTCACCAAACATATGTTAATGAACTTTATCAGGTTACCTCTGAAAACTCATTGATATATTACGAACTTTTGAATGAGGCGTCAAAATATGAATTTTGTCCCGAAAACGTCGTTGGTACAAGAGCAAGGAAGAAAGCAGTAAATTGTTCAAATGAATTATTTGTTCATAAAGTCTGCTGAAGTAACGGAAGTTTGCTGTAACAGAAAATTGTAAATAACTATATAAGATGTTAGTAAAAACTAAGTACAAGATGATATTCAGTAGAACATTTACAAGTGATCAGAAGTATAATATGCATTTTAACCATTAAAATGAAGTATTTCTGAGTTTTTGGTAAAGAAATACTACATTTAACTTCAGAGACCTTATACCGAAGGCTTTAAAGCCGACAGACAACTTAGGACAGCAATATTTTGGGCTTAAAATAGGGAGTATCTATGTTCGTAGGCGACGAGACAGTAGGGCATTTTGTGAGATTTCGCGGCAGCTTCACACTTTGGACTTGGAAAGTTTTCAGAGCATTGATTTCAAAGAAGTTGCGATATTCATGTATGTGGGGGATTTTGAACACTCGCTCTAACAGTGAGTTTTTGGTCATTAGCAAGTTTTGGAACGTTTTGTATGATCTGGCTAGTGGGTACTTTAAATCTATTCGGAGCTACAGGCACCCTCAGAGATTATGTGGGTGAATACTGAACTGTTGCCAATTTCTCGTGTGACAAACCAGTGAATTTCAGAAACATTACAACCGTTACAAGAACTGAGGTCAAAGTCAAATGCTATCACAAGTGTTGTCTTTAATAGTTGTGTGATTTGTAAAGAGGGAAATCAACTTGTTTTTTGTAAAAATCAAACTGATATAAAAAACTAGTTATATCTTGGGCCAACAGTGACAGAGATGTCGTAAATTGACATAATAATATTAGGTTGAACCAGAACACTGTAATATCTTTTAATATTTCTTTCTTACACGAGATATATTCTTCGACAGAATTGCCGTCGTCAGGTGTCTTTTTGGTATTCAGAAGGGTTGTTATTTTGCTTTAACTGACTTGTTAGCTCTTTAGGTGTTATATTGTAGTATCTAATATACTCTCAATTTTATTTTTTGAGCCACGAATTTCCGCCACCCTAAGAGCTCCTCTGTAACATATGTGGTTTAGTTTTTATCAGTTGTTAACCAAGTATCTGGGAGCACAGCAATTTCCCCGCCAAGTCGAGCGGCACAGCCGTACCATTATTTTCTCGAAGCCATTCACGGCCCTTTCGACTCCCTGTATCTTTGGTGTGGATAAAGCTAGAAGCCAGAATTTTCAATGACCAAGAGTACCTATTGTAACTAGCTCCATTTCTAAATTATGCTATTCAACATCTTATAATTTACGAACTACAAGCAGTCGAAAATCGCTTTTGTTTCAATAGTGGTCATAGGCGGATCCAAAGGAGGGGGGGGGGGGGGGCTAGGGTCGTTCGCGTCCCCCTCCCCCCCCCCCCCCGAGCCGTTTCACTATTAGTTGACGACGATAGCATTTTCTTGTACAGTTTGTGAAGAGCTACGACGCTGTTTTTGGAAAGTCTTCTCCATAGCTATTAATGGCCTTCCTAGCTGCTATCTTACTCAACCTCCGTTTTAGATAACAAGATGGTGTTCATCTCGTCTACATAAATGTTTGTTTGTATAGTCTATGGGACTTAACTACGGGGTCATCAGTCCCTAAACTTACAAACTACTTATGAACTACTTACGAACTAGGACGGCACAAATATCCATGCCCGAGGGGGGATTCGAACCCCCGACCGTAGTGGCCGTGCAGACCGTGACTGGAGCGCCTCAGTCTCCTCGGCCACCGCGGCCGGCGTCGTCTACATACATATATACAAAAATGGACACAACACGTGGAATTAGAGATCCCAAAATGTTTGATATAACTGAATGAAAAAAATCGGCCACAGCAGTATTCGAACCACCGTCTCTATAGTTGTGAGGAAAGAACGCTACCACCTGAGCTACACCAACAGATATTGCAAATGTTTTAATTATTAGTACTTACGTGTACTTAGAAAACTTCCAAGTCGATTTTCTCGAGAATTTTTGAGAGTTGCTTCGAATGTCTTTGGCTGACTGTTATTTGAGTTCTGACCCTAACATACCATAAATATCAGGAAATTCTAAAATCCGATACCCATGTGGTCTCCTTGTAAGAGAGGTTCTCAGATTGTCTCCTAAATCATTTATAAAAACTAGTGCTTGTACTTACAAAATAATGTGAACGACTCAAAAGATTACCAAAAAAAAAAAAATTAAAAAAAATAGTGGAACACAGGTCAGGTTACGAATTATGCATAACATACGATCGCACAACGTTACAGCACGTCTGGCAGATAGGTCGGCTAGCCCGCGTAGCTGCCCATTGACGTCATGCTACGCCAGACGAGGCGACCAGCAAACGCGAGGAAAACTGGAGTACACACCACTCGGCAGACAGGTATAATTTACCAAAGTTTGTGTGCTCCGCACGGGGACTAATTTAGGAGAGTTGCCGAATTCCAGTGTTTGGTTTTCCAGCCGTAGATAGAAGTTGCAGAATTCGTGTGAGCCGAGTTACAACTTCCACTACATTTTCATAGCATAGGTACAAAATTATTTGTATGATCCCATTTGTTTGGTAACCTGTTTAATATCAATTTTATTTTCTTATCTTGTTTTTAATAGCTTATTCTGTTTGAAACACTAAGTCATTTAAAGCAGTAACCATCATTAAGTCAATTAAAATATATGATCACTGCTGTTTCATTTAGCGTAATCTCCCACACACCAATAAAAGATAAGAGCATTTGTTCAGGCAATTTTTATGAAGCATTTTAACAAAGCGTATTATTCAAACTTAGATTTCTTCTTGAAAAAAAAATGTTCTAAGTAGATGTATTTAATGTGTCACATTTTTATCTTCGGTAGATTTATACATAAATTTCAATGACTTAAGGCTAGTCTACACGACGACACCAGGTTGCGACACTCGTTGCATGAAATGAATTGCACGCAACTGGTTTCGTGTGTGTCTGTAGACACGGCGGCAATACTATGCACTTCAGTTTCGTTGTTTTGTGAGTGCCGTAGTCGCCGTAGAATGAAAGTTTTGGTAGCTGTAAGAGTTGTGGCGGAGCTATTGCTTCTGTGTGTGAAGTCACTGCATAAGAATAAACATAAAAAGAATAAAAAATGTGTTTGGGTTAAAAGTCGTCAGCTCGGTTGCATAGCGACCTTGCTGAAAGAAATTGTAATTGAAGACCCTAAAAGCTATTTTAATCAACTTAGAATGTCACCAGAGCAGTTTACGTTCCATTTAAACAGAGTTAGTAATGCAGTAAAAAAAACAAGATACTGTTATGCGTGAAGCATTGTTACCAGAACTGAAATTACAAATTGCATTACGTTTCTTGTCAAGTAGATATTTGTCTCTACAGTACCTGGACCGTGTTCTCAAATCCACAATTGCTATAGTTCGTTTGTGTAGGTATTTGGAATTGAATGTATTTTAGACTGCAATTCATTAATTATCAACCCATCATCCTGGTGGCACACACCGATTTTGGACGGCCGGCAAAATATCGGCCACCCACATTTGATCAGTGGACCACTGGACATTGATGCTTGCACACTGGCCGTCGACGGACAGGAACCGGCAAAAAGCCGTCGATACAAGTGGCGCACGTCGTCAATGGCAGCTTGCACACGCAACGATTTCTACCGGCCGTCCTTCTCGCCATACAGGCGACGTAGCGCATATGACTAAAATACAAAATGTTGATTTGGCAGTGAGTTCTGTATACAATAATTTACAAATATTTCAGATTATCGTCTGTTCACTACAATTGTGAAGTTTACATTTATGCCACTCTGGAACTCAAACCCGTTTTTCTTTTTCTTCTTTTTCTTTCATTTTCCTCTTCTTCTTCGGATCAGTGGCGGATTTACCAGTGGGCTGAATATGCTGAAGTCTACGCTGGCAGATTTTGGGGGCGGCAAATATTGGGCCAAAATTTGTAAACTGTAAGTAAGTGTAATAAAAGCTATTTAATTGCGTTTACAAAAAAATGTTCAAATGTTTGTATAGCTTATGGGACTTAACTACGGGGTCATCAGTCCCTAAACTTACAAACTACTTATGAACTAACTAATACTAAGGACGGCACAAATATCCATGCCCGAGGGGGGATTCGAACCCCCGACCGTAGTGGCTGTGCAGACCGTGACTGGAGCTCCTCAGTCCCCTTGTCCACCGCGGTCGGCTTGCGTTTACCGAATGTACATTAACATATTGTATAAGAAATATTAAGACATACCTTACGCCCACATTATTATTAGTACGTGCCACTGCTTTATCTAGCTTAGAGATATAAACGAAAACTACTTCATGTGCAATTCAAACCAAATAGTTTGGTTGTAAAAATAATCTAGGAAGTGACACTTCGATGCCTAACGTCAGTCAAACTAATTACAAAAAAAGGTGCTGTAATTAGGACGATAGACTACAAAACAAAAAGTTACAATTTCAGTGACAAAATTATAATTAGTATGATTGTGAAATAGGGTACTGAATTGTAATTTGAATAGCCTACTGGCGGAAAATGTAAAAATCCGCCACTGCTTCGGATAGATCGTGTCTTCGTTCTATGATGTTCTTGAGATCTTCACTATTTATTACGGAGGGCGGGTGGTCCTCTGAGCGATCGGCTATCCGGACACGTTTCTAGTCCTGCCCAAATCCTCAATTTATCCCCACTATTCCATTTTCCATTTTCTCGAAGCTTTATCTGCATTACCGCGAGGGATCGAACTTTCTATATCCGCACAGAAATGGTCATTTGCCTGTTTGAGGCATACAATTATGTATACGTTTGCATTGGGTTAAAGAATAAGTGATACGTATTCGGTAGTGGAAGCGCGAACAGTTTTATGGAACAAAACTTTGGACACGTTTGAAGATAGAAATGCGGCTAGAGGTAGAAAGAGACAAGTTTCCTGCAAACTGAATTAGTATTTTGAGTAAATGGAGAGCAAAGAAAAATGCATTTCGTAACTGATATACTAATGTATGACAGGGTACTTCATCAGTTCTTTGTATCATGTCAACAATATTTGTCACAATATTAGGAAAAAAATTTCAAATTCATTAATTTCTGTTTGGAATCAACTTCACTCGACCACGACAGCAGAGCGACTGCTGATTTGACCGGTAAGATTCCGGCGTGGGTGCAAGCAGGGCACCGCCGATAAAATACCGGCCGATATTTTACCGGCCGTCCAAACTGTGTGTGTGTGTGTGTGTGTGCGCGTGCGCGCGCATGTGCGCGCGCGCGCGCGCGCGCGCGCAACCAGCCTTTTTTATCGCCGTTTGGTTCTAAAACTTCAACACTGCTCTTAAAAATGAACTAAAATATCTGTATATACACCAGTTAAGATCTTTGAACCTTGAATTTTCACAACTGTGTGTTTGTATCATTGTTGTCAGTTCTTAATGATGTCGTAAAATGCGGAAACCAGTTCGTTAAGTAACAAAAATATTGTACAATATTACACAATTGCTTTGCTTCATTCAGAATCCGAGACAGTGTTTGTTGAAATCACTTTAAGGGTTTAGAAGCCGAAAGGAGTACGCAAAATCATTTTCACTTAATTTTTGCCTGTCATACAGTCTTGAGCATGTTCTGTTACAAAAACCTAAGCTATAATTCTGTAGAAAACAAATTTATGTAATATTTTGTACCATTTCACTAATCGATATAACATACTGTACTTATTTTCATATCTTTTCTGTAAACCAAAGACTTTGTTTTATCTTTTGAGTATGTCTTGCACTCGCAGTTGTTGCGTTTTAGGAGTCGTAGTGTGACCTTCGTGCAGGAGAGCAGTCGATGTCTGATTATGGTGGAATTGAGTCGATGAGTAATAGTCGTGGAACTGTCGGGTTAGTCTGTCTGTGTGTTAGACTCGAAGAGTAAAAAAGATTGACAGTTTTGAAGAGTCGCAGCCAAGTCTGCAGATTGTAATTTTGTATGGAAATTAATCTGTCTCAAATAAGGTAATGCGTACTTTTCTATTGTTATGTCTGCTCGCCTGTATTTCAACTATTGTAGTTGGTGTTTGTCTTTTTTGCTAATGAATACTGTTTAGTGCAGCTCGCATTTATCATTTAACCCTGAATCATTTTCCAGTTCCTCGTTCCTTTCACTAATTTGAATTACTATCCGTTCTGGTCATTGTTTCTTATGATAGTGTTGCATAATTATTGTTTGTCAATTTATGTTTCTAATTAGAACAGTTCAGTGTAGGGATTTTGTCATGATAAATTGGTCTATTAATGAGAGCAGGAAGTTGTTTGTTCATAAATCCAGTAAAGTTCATAGTTAGAGATTTTCTGAGTCCTAATGAAAGTTCAAATTATTAAGTCTGTCGATCTTAGTAACAGTTAAAGTAATATGTCTGTTCTGAAACGAAGTAGATCAAGTAAAGAGATAAGAAATATTTTCAGTGAGTGATACTTGAAATCTTTACCAGATTTGTAGGACATTTTTATTACGTTGAATCAGTATGGTAATTGTTGTTCAGAGAGGCACATTATCAAGTGCAGTGATTTTTGGTATCTAATTAAGATCACATATCTGTATTTGACATCTTGTTTATTCAAATGACAAAATTATCACTGTAGTAGTAGGCTGTTTTGTATGCTCTCGCAGTCGAATTGTGCATGTATAGTCTTGCTACTGGTATATGGTTCACGCTAACAACTCTGAACATTTCATTTCCTCACATTGATTCACACACACGAAATTAATGTGTAGAAAAATTACGAGTTTAATTACTGTTAATTTATTAACCACTGTACAATTTAAAGTGTCATCTGTTGTGCATCAAACAAACCCACATACACGTAAGATCATTACATTCCATGTCAGTTGCAATTTATTCTAACAGGGCAAAGGAAGGTACTAAGTCTCATTGCTTAGTCAAATTATTTTGTAAGCAAAACCACAACAGAACATTTATTTGTGAATTTTAGCGGGGACGGTCTCTCAACACAATGACATGCTCGCCCCACACTCATACTACCTGTAGCATTCATTCAAACACACATACACCACTTTTAAAGTTTGTGATTTTAAAGGTTCTTTGTGGGAATATTTACTTACTGTTAATTTTCATCTTTCGTACTTTGGAAGCCATTGAAAATAATTGTTTCATTGGATGTGCTTAATTTTTCTTCAAGTTTTCAGATGGAGATGTGATTAATTGTTGAGTTTCTAAATTTCGTAAGTTACCATGTTATAGCATAGTAGTGGAGGCAACAGTCGGCGAGCTGTCCATCAGATTGTAATGTATTTAGCCAGGAGGGTCCCGTTTATTTGTAATATTGAAGTATTCCATACCATAGTTGGTCGTAGTATTGTAACCTAATATTCCATATTTACAATGTATAAGCATCTTATGGCACTTCTGTCAAGTCACATTGATTGCATTACTATGGGCTTCTAACAAACTAAATTAATTATTGAAAGTCGTAACAATAATATTAATATATATTAACACTGCGCTAATTGTTATTTACTTACGATCTTTTGTGTTGTTTATTTTCATACGGAAAACTTATTACATTTGTCATAATATTGTGTATCTCCACGTAAAGCAAAACATGCGTATTTTCATGAACAAATTGTTAAATATTTAAATATTGTACTTCCGTGTTCTAGAAGGTTCTAGAAATACTATTATGTATTAATACGCGCGAATTGGCGCGAACTAAGGCAGAAGGAAGGGAGTCTAAGTCAGTCTTAAAGTAGTAATCAGTCAGTAGTTAGCATTGTTGTCAGTCAAAGTGTAGTCATGCAGTCTTACTTTTTTATTACTTCTGTGCTTCATCAAGAATGGATAAATAAATATAAGTAAAAAATGAAACGTGTCATATTGAAAGTTTCCAAGACGCCTTAAGAACCAGACGTCTTATTATTTTGTGATGTATTATTCGCAGGCGAGCTACGAGATCTTCGAGACCACTGAACAACCGACAGATAAAGGTGAAGTATTAAAAATGTGGCTTTAATGTATGTCAAGCAAAAAAAAGAAAAGCGCCACAAGATGGACTGGTGGCTTCGCGCAACCTGAGTGACAACCGCTCGATAGCGTCAGCCGACAGAACACGACCACAGCTGTAATTACGGAACTGTCGTGCCGTCTGCCAACCAATGTGACTGCAGTCGCCAACGGCCACCAGCGAAGGCTCAGATTGTCGGCGGAGCTCTGAAACGCAAATATCGGATGCCTTGAAATACTTTTCAGCCGATTTTAAGAAAAATAATGGATGTAAAAATAAATAAATAAATAAATTGTGTACACCTTACAGACCGACATTTTCGCACGATAAAAGCCTGAATTTATTTTTATTCTTCTTCACAGTTACTGGGCTGCACCATAATAAGTAAACAACTACACAATATTTTTGAAACGTTTGCAGAGGTGAAATTGCATTGCGTAGAATTTGCGTATAGTCCATTAAGCTCGTAAGTTGCCGTGTATGCAATGGAGCCCACATATTGAAATTTAATTTAAAGTTGAGAAGAGAAAGGTATCTTTCTTACAAGGAAGGCACTTGGGCTCAAACGAACACATATACACCAAAATCGTATGAGAGATAATGTAAAGGTCCCTTATTGCACTAGTGATACTCCCGCATCTGCAAAACTCTGCAGTCGTCCCGTTAGAGGCCTCTGCGTGTGCCTTGCCACATTGCACTTTGACCCGTCGGTTCGCTAGTAGGTACGGTGCAGTGTGCCTCCGAAGTCGCGTTTTGTGACGTTATTTGTGTGGTGAAGCGTTAGATGGGGCGGCGATTGGCAATCAATCCTGCTAATGTATTGCGATTGGTTGAGATGAAGTTACGAAGAACCATTCTTCGTGAAGATGGTATTAGTGCAGAAGATGAATCATTCGCATCCAATCAAATGTTCAAATGTTTGTTAAGCTTATGGGACTTAACTACGGGGTCATCAGTCCCTAAACTTACAAACTACTTATGAACTACTTACGAACTAGGACGGCACAAATATCCATGCCCGAGGGGGGATTCGAACCCCCGACCGTAGTGGCCGTGCTGACCGTGACTGGAGCGCCTCAGTCACCTCGGCCACCGCGGCCGGCCATTCGCATCCTTTCTCGTATCTGTTAGGCCTATGGTACAGAAATATGAGCATAAGTTAGATACTGTTGTAACACTAACACATAATGATGATAATACGGATGATAATAACAACTCATTGCAGGCGGTAATGCTACGGTAAGTGCGGGAGGAGGCGATGGAAGCAGTGGCAGTGAATACCAACAGTCTTCCGAGAAGAAGGTTAAAGTTGCAACTATCATCACGGCTTTTGGAGACAATACGCTAGAGAACATGTACGATGATTATTACATAAGTTATAGTTAAGATATCTGCATTACGTATGACGTCTACAATTACATCTACAGTGCTATCTAGAGCATAATTGCAAAGTTTTGCATAAAAACGACACCCACCACCACACTGAAGTGTACGTAGAGATCCTGTAAGCAAACGTTCACACAGATATGTTTGTTCGAGCCCAAGTACTTTCCTTGTTAGTCCTCGAGATTTTTTGTCGTCCCTGCTCATCAAGAATCATGTAGTCGTAAAAACATCACATGTCATAAGCAGTTGAAGATATCGAAACGAGTTATTTTGCACTTATTTTCTCGTATGATTTACGTTTGGAACACTGGCAAAATATTGAGTAGATTAGAAACAAGACTCCCTATAAACAATGTGTTTTATTACGAATTTTCTTAGTTTAATATCGGAAAATGAACTGTTGGAAAATAATAAAATAAATTTAATTTCTTGAAACTAATCAGGATAGGCAAAAAGAAGTTAGTGACTTGTTACATTCTTGTCTCACAGTGCTTATGGAACCTGAAATATTGTAACTTCGTAGGCTTTCCCGGCGTGACAAATCTTCGAAGTCTCTGCGGGTTTTCTGCCGGATAATAAAATCAAACTGATTCAGTATTTCGACGGTACAGCTGTCCGCCATCTTCAGGAAACTACTACTACTACTGCTGCGCGCTGCTGCTGCTGCTGAGTCCCGCTGAATACTGGTGCAAGATCGAAGTACGGCGTCCTATATAGGCGTCGGTCGCGTGCACGGCGCATGCGCCGGCCGTCAGAGTTGCTACCTCCGAGACAGGGCTGGTGGCGCCGCCCCTAGCGGAACAGGGCACAACGATATATCGCACCTTACATTAATCATTCCCAGGTGCTGGAATCCGGGTCGAACATTTCAATTTGATATTAATTAATAATGGATTCCATGCTCTACTAAGAGGAAACCCCATGTCTCTATTAATTAGATTGTCCGTCTCCCTGATTTCAATGGCTTCTCTGTAAACACTGTTCCAGAAACAGGAGGTATTGGTTACTATGCGGGTTTTGTCATATATCATCTTGTGTCCTTCAGTTAAACAGTGTTCTGCTACCGCCGATTTATCCGGTTGCAATAGTCTCGTGTGGCGGCAATGTTCCACGCATCTATCATGTACAGTTCGAAGCGTACGGCCGATGTATGCCTTGCCACACTCACACGGTATTTTATAAACACCGGGTTTCTTCATTTCGAGGTCATCTTTGACGGAGCCGAGCAATGCCCTAATCTTGGACGGCGGACGGAAAACAGTCTTACGTTACAACTTCTTAAAAGTCTTCCAATTTTAAAAGAAACGCCTCCGGCGTACGGAATGTAGGCTAGAGCCCTGTACTCCTCTTCAAGAACTTTTGGAGACGGTCCAAACGGCATAGCACGGCGAATCTGTTTCTCAGAGTAGCCATTTTCCTTAAAAATAGTCGTCAGATGTTCCAGTTCAGATGGTAAACTGTCTGCATCTGAAATGGCATATGCTCTGCGAACCAGAGTTCTAAGGACGCCGTTACGTTGGTATGGTGGATGGCAACTACTGACATGCAAATACCTGTCAGTATGTGTCGGCTTGCGGCGAACACTATGTCCAAGGGTGCCATAATCTTTTTTGTAAACCATTACATCCAAAAATGGAAGTTTACCGTCACTTTCGACCTCCATAGTAAATTTGATGCCTTGCTTATAAGGCAGTTAAAATGATCCAAAAATCGATTGAGCTTATCACGTCCATAAGGCCAGATGAAAAAGGTGTTCTTTGAACAAAAGGACGGAGTGGCTATGGGCAGCCCTTTATCACCCATAGTCGCCAATTTATTTATGGAGGACTTCGAGGACAGGGCACTGAGAACTTCAGCATTGCAACCAAGGTGTTTTTGGAGATACGTTGACGACACATATTTCATCTGGCCTCATGGACGTGATAAGCTCAATCGATTTTTGGATCATTTTAACTGCCTTAGAAGCAAGGCCACCAAAAAACAACACGTAACATTTTACTGTCTGCAGTTGTGTGTTTTTGTCTTTAGTGCTTTGCTATAGAAACATCGCCTATACACCATGCAAATTTGTTGTATGGGATTAGGCTTCCATAGCGCCACATTGAAGATAAGACGTGTTTCTTTTTCTCCGTTTGATAAACTTTTTCAAGTTTTCAGTATAATTCTTTCTCAATGAAGCGGATTTATCGCATGTTTGAATTTAATTTTCTTCCTAGTTTGGAATAAAATCAATAAATCAGGGGCGTTAGAATTGTTTGCAATAAATGCATATGACACTTATAAGTCAGAGAGCTTGCAGCATTTATCGCATATCGGCATGCAGCTTAGCACCACCTCTTTTGCAGACGTTATATTCGTTTCCAATATTAAATGTTTCGCAGGGGTGTGATTTCAGTTCTCGGCGCACAAACGAGTGGTGGCGCGCTCTATGCGTCCATATAAGCAGGGCCTCCAAGGCCATTTTTTTTTTTTTTTTTTTTTTTTTTTTTTTAGCAGCGGGCAGCCGGCGGAGCGGTCGCACGGCAGCGCAGCAGCAGCATTCGTCTCGCAACCGACTTCTCCAACAGCCATGTCCGGACGCGGAAGTGGAGGCGCGGGAAGGTCAAAGGGTGGCCTTCTTTAGGCCATTATGAAGCATCTCGCTTGCGAGGTGTTGCATATGGCCGGAAACGACGTGAAAAAAGAAGCGGAAGAAGAAGAAGCAGACGACGGTGCAGTGTTTCCACTGCCAGAAACTTGGCCACCTGGCCAAGAACTGCAAAAACGCAGCTGCGTGTATGAAGTGCGCTGAGGCGCATGACACACGCAGCTGCAAGAAGACGCGGGAAGCCGCGAAAAAGAGTGCCAACTGCGTGGTCCACATGCCGCCAACTTTCGCCGCTGCAGCTACATCTGAAAGAAGAATCTACAAAGACGAAACGTCTGCGGTCATCGACGCGATGCGCGCCCTCAAATCCGCCATGGCGGAGGAGAGAGCGCTGCTTCGCGCCGAACTCGACGCGGCGCGGCGCCAAGTTGAGGAACTGGTGCGGGAACTTCGCGCCGCGAAAGAAGAGGCGACCGCACTTGTTGCCAACCCACAAGCGGGAAGGAAAGCAGGGGGTGGACGTAGCGACGCAGACGGATGAAGATGTCACACCGACAGTCGTTCCCACGGTCCCTGTAGCAATGCAGGAGGCCGAGGGGACGCACATGGAGGTGGACACATCTCCTCTTGGACACGAAGAGTCCGAAGAGGAGGAGGAAGTCTGGACATGGTGCAAGACGTCCACAGAAACTGTGGTCATGGAGGACGAGCTTCCGGAAACGGACGAGTGCTTGCCCATGCCAGACAAGCACAGTGTCAAGAAGGTTCTTGACAAGCTCGTCTCCTCCATCCGAGACAGGACATACCCTCACCTAGATAATCCATATCCTTTCCTTCCGTCCCATCTTAAACCCAGTCTCCCTCACAAACCTGTCCGTCTCCCTCAGCATCTGAGAGATCACCTATCCCCGATCCTGTCCCATCCTGTCCCATCCCATCTTTTCCCATGGCCAGTGGGAAACCATCAGCCACGAGGCAGATGAGTACACCAGATGGGAAGGAAGAAACCCGCGCTCTAGTGGAGCACGCGGTAGACCACACGCTAGCTGTTGCTAGCACCTAGGAGCCCATAATATTTTTTTGCAGTACCAACAAGCCCAAGCCGAATCAAGAAGCCAGGAAACATCCATAACATCAAGATAGGAATAAAGAGGAATAGCAACCATTTGCTTAAACTCTAGTACATCGGGCCAAGGTCGAGGCCCGTTCATAAAAGCGTCAGCGTCAGCCCAACAGCGTTGAGTAGCGAGTCGGCAGCGGACCGGTTCAGACCTCCGCTACCTGTTCTGCTGCGCTCTCGCGCTGTGACCTTGGCGAGAGCGGGCGCTCTGTGTTCGCTCTCGCCGGCGTTACTGCGCGGTTTTGGCTGACTGCTATGCCGTCTGGGATCGCCGTCGTCTACGTTTTCATCATTATTCTCAGTGCTTTTCAGCGCTAACTCTCGCTTAGTTTTCTGAGTGAGGATATTCAGCAGGACTCTGAGCCATAGGGAACCTATGTAAGTGCATTCTGGCTGGCAAATCCCATTTCTAAACAAAGCAAGTTGTCGTTGTTCATAAAAGAGCAAATTGTCGTGCCGGCCGCGGTGGCCGAGGAGACTGAGGCGCTCCAGTCACGGTCTGAACGGCCACTACGGTCGGGGGTTCGGATCCCCCCTCGGGCATGGATATTTGTGACGTCCTAGTTCGTAAGTAGTTCATAAGTAGTTTGTACGTTTAGGGACTGATAACCCCGTAGTTAAGTCCCATAGACTATACAAACATTTGAACATTTTGAACAAATTGTCGTTGTCCCTTGGGTACAGCCACGTCGGAAGGCTAGCACAGGAGATCTCGTACCGACGAGATGAGGAGGGGGGCGAAGCCTGGCCGGGAAGGGGATTCCCTGCGGCCACGGACTGTAACCTCCCGTTTCCGCTCTGAATCGGAGGAGGAGGAGCGCGCGCCCCACAGCAGCAGTGCCGAGGCCGAGTTTGTCAGTTGACGAGCTCAGTGTAGTCGGTGTCGGCGCACTCGCGCCCGACCCGCCCAAGACAGTCACGGTCTTTTCTGTCCCGCCACCTCGGAACGAGGGGGCGGCCCCGACAGTAGTCGCTCCAGAGGACTTTACGTCCTCTGAGCAGCACTGTCTGTTGGCAGGAGCGACGTCCGCGGCTCGAGGATCGTCAACGTAGCCACTCCTGTGCCTGCCGGTACAGTGACTGCACACGCAGTCGCGGCCGTGTCCGCCAGCTTCGCGAGGGCAATTGCCCCTGCGACCGCAGCCGCGACGGAAGGATCCGGCGGCCCCGCCGCAGCACACCACCAGCCGGGGGAAGATACAAACCTCCCCGACTCGGGAGAGGCGATGGAGGTGCAGCGCTTCTGCGCTCGCTGAACCAGCTGCTGGTTAAACTCCCGATTCTCGTGGAGGCAGTAACGGAGGCCCTCCAGGCCAACGCCGTCAACTCCAGCAGTCACCATGGATAATGCCCATATCCACAGATTGACCATTTGCACGTTTAACGCGAAGAGTCTCCATCCTCAGCAGGGCGAATTTCGCCTGCTCCTATGGGAAGAGGCGGTCGACATCTGTCTACTACAGGAGACCTTCCACAAACCCAGGGTAAACGTGCGGGGGGCAAACTACTGCTGCTACCGAGATGACAGGCTTACCCAAGGGGGTGGCACTGCCATCTACGTGAAGAAGTCGCTGCAGCATCACCGAGTGCATCTTCCGGAGACACCAACGCTGGAAACAACAGGAATAGTCGTCAACACTACCGCCAGAAAGATTCTTTTCGTGTCGGTATACAGGCAGCCTGGCAGGCTGCTTGTGGGAGCAGACTTCGAAACCCTGCTGTCGCTGGAGGGGCGGCTTTTAATTGCTGGGGATTTCAATGTGAAACACCCAGAGTGGAACTCTCGCGTCACCAACGTCAGCGGGCGCCGACTTTCCCGCGCCGTGCATCGCTGCGGCGCCCTTAGCTTGGGGCCTTTCGACCCCAAACATTTCCCGGACTGAGGAGAACCCAACGTGCTCGACATTGCCCTCATGAAGGGCATCGGCCGCTTTGCGTCCGCCGAGACGCGAAACGTCCTGAACTTCGACCATGTACCGGTCATATTGTCGCGTTGCAATGGAAGCAGGCTTGACTTCGAAGGCAACTAAACACAGCACTTATACTGAAAGCACGTTTATAGCACGTTTATTACGAACTCAACATACACGCAGCACTGACTGCCTCTCAGGCAGAGTGCTCTGCTATTTACACACAGACAGAATTTACCAGAAATTAGAAGAACAGTTAACATAAGAAACAAGTAGAATTTACAAGTGAACATAAGAAAGATGTAGAACCTTCTGGAATTGTAAATTACAAAGAAATAAATTTTTGCCGGTGGGTGGGATTGAAAAGGCGACATTCTGCTCCGCAGTTCGCGACGCTATCCCCTGCGCCACGCAGGCAGTTGGTGTTCATGGTCTCTCGCGGCATTGCCCCCTCTCCTGGAGAAATAGCGACCCGCTGTTATGATCCCTGTGGAGCCAGCTGCAATGCCCTGGATCTTGACCGTGGCATGGGTCCTCTGTATGACAGTTCAAGAGAATCCTTCCCTTCTCCGCGATTATCGACGACAGACGTTCCTGTCGTGGCTTCATCAGGAACATTACCGCCCTTAAAGTCCTTGAACAAGAAGCCACTGTCGTCTACCTGCTCTTCAGGATCGTAGTAAGGCTTCATGCGCAGGACGTGAACAATGTCTCTTCGTTTTTGACGTTTCGACGACGGCTCATAATCCTCAACTTCGTATGTGACGTCTGATAGGCGGTGTATGACACGATACTGACCAAAGTATCGCTTCAATAACTTTTCTGACAGTCCAACCTTCCGTACAGGGGTAAAAATCCATACCAGATCTCCTGGGCTGTACACAACAGGTCGGTGCTTGTCGTTATACCTCTGACGGTCCTTCTCCTGGGCGTCCAGTGTCCGTATGCGAGCCAGCTGTCTTGCTTCTTCGACCCTGGTGATAAGCTGTTTAACATAGTCATCCTGAGTGTCGTCCGGTTGGAACGGGAACAGTGTATCCATTGTCGTCTCAGCTTCACGGCCATGGAGCAGGAAAAACGGAGTGAAGCCTGTGGTGTCTTGTCTTGCGGTGTTGTAAGCAAATGTAACGATTGGCAGAATTGTATCCCAATCCTTCTGTTCAATATCGACGAACATCGACAGCATGTCGGCTAACGTCTTGTTAAAACGTTCTGTAAGACCATTTGTCTGAGGATGGTATGCAGTTGTCATTCTGTGGACAATGTCGCACCGTGACATTACCTCTGATACTAGTTTTGACTGGAATACTTTTCCACGATCAGATATCATGACACGTGGTGCTCCATGCTTCAAAATAATGTCTTCTACAAGGAATTTGGCGATCTCTGGAGCTTCTGCAGTCGGCACAGGTTTGGTGACAGCGTAGCGTGTGAGGTAGTCAGTGCAGACTCTTATCCAACGGTTACCGGTTGTCGACTTCGGGAACCTCCCTAAAAGATCGATCCCAACTCGGTGGAATGGAGCTGCTGCCGGCGGAATCGGTACGAGATGTCCTGGAGGTAATTGCGGCACATGCTTCCGTCGCTGGCACTCTTTACAGTGACTCACATAGTGCTTAACAGATCGGTAGAGACCTTTCCAGTAATACCTGCGTCTGATTCTGTCTAGGGTCTTCACGAATCCCAGATGACCGGATATTGGAGCATCATGGAAATATTTGAGAATAGCTGGCTGGAGATGAGCTGGAACAACAAGCAGCCATTTGGGGCCCAGTGGATCGTAGTTGCTCTTGTACAATGTTCCGTTTCTGCATTCTCGTCGTACAAGGCTAGCACTGGTGCAGAAGTTAGAGCCTCCTTAAGTGCTCGGAAAGCTCTTTCTTTTGTCTCATCCCAGTAAAATTTGGCGTCTCCCTGCAGAAGTTCTTGTAATGGACGTGCCTTGTTACAAAATCCTTTTATGAAACGTCGGTAGTATGAGCACAGCCCGAGAAAACTTCTCTCTTCACGAATGTGCTGAGGAGTTGGAAATTCTGTGACTGCCCTTACTTTATCTGGATCAGGACGGACACCATCTCCGTTGACTAGGTGCCCCAGGATTTTTATCTCTTTAGCGACGAAGAGGCACTTAGGATTGAGGCGGAGACCTGCAGCCTGAACACACTTCAACACAGTTGACAGGCGACTCAGATGTTCGTCAAATGTTTTCGAGAAAACGACAATGTCATCTAAATAGCAAAGACACGTCGTCCACTTAAGGTGTCGAAGCAAGTTGTCCATCATGCGTTCGAATGTGGCTGGAGCATTACATAATCCAAATGGCATTACTTTAAATTCATAGAGACCGTCAGGTGTAATAAAAGCCGTCTTCTCCCTGTCAGCTTCGTCAACCTCGATTTGCCAGTAACCTGTCTGCATGTCCATAGTTGAGAAGTATGTAGCTCCTTTCAAGCAGTCTAAGGTGTCATCAATACGCGGCAATTGGTAGACATCTTTCTTTGTGATACTGTTCAGCCGCCGATAGTCGACGCAGAATTGCCACGTGCCATCCTTCTTCTTTACGAGGACCACCGGAGACGACCAAGGACTCTCCGAAGGTTGAATAATGTCATCTCGCAACATCTTCTCCACTTCCTCCCGAATTATCCATCTTTCAGCTGGCGACACTCTATACGAACGCTGGCTAATTGGCGGATGGTCCCCAGTATGGATACGGTGCTTTATCGTGGGCCGTTTCGTCTGACTTTTCCCCTGCCGAGGTGTGAATGCACCCGAAAATTGGCGTAGTATACCTAACACCCGCTGGCGTTGTTCCTTGGTCAGTCCAGGCCCTATTGGCAGTTCCACGTTTGTTTCCTCCAGCGTGTTGTCTGTACTAATAGCAGCGCATGGGTCTTCATTGATGACGTTGAGCTCACCGTCCTGGAGTGGTTCAGCTGTCCCGATACACATTCCCTTGGGGATAAGTTGTGACTGCTCGTGACAATTTGAGATCCAAATCTCTCCTTGACCACCGGTAATGCTTATGATAGCCGCTGGTATGTAAATTTCTTTTGTGAGCCTGATAAACTTTTTACTATCAACAAGAACTTCACATTTTAACCAGTCATCTGTGTTTGTGACTGCAACTCTTCTCATTGTCAACGGCGGTATCCTCACATTGTCAACGACGAATAACTTCCCAGAAAATTCTGTATTACGTGTATCTGGCGGAACAACTTCTTCAATTTGCAGCTCAGATCTTCCACAGTCACTGATAGCTTGGGATGCCTGAAGGAAGTCCCATCCGAGGATGACATTGTGACTACATTCTGTTAACACGACAAATTCAAACGGCTGCGTCCTGTTGTTGATGGTTATTCTTGCGACACAAGTTCCTGCTGGATGGACGTACTTTCCATTCGCAACCTTCAGCACAGTTGCTCCCGTATCACAGAACATTGTCTTCTTTAGTGTGCTGCGGTAATTATCCGATAATACAGAAAAAGTGGCTCCTGAATCAACAAGTGCCCGGACAGGTTGGCCGTCGATTATGACGTCGAAGAGATTTCCCGACATCTTGGCGACTGTCGTCCACGGAGGATTTTCATCTGCGGCGGCCTCACCTCCGTAGATGGTCGCCTCGCTTAGTTTTCCTGGGCGCGGCGGCTAGGGGAGCGGCTGGTACCTCTGTACGGCGACGGGGAACGGCTGCGGCGCGTCGGGGAACGACCTCGTCTTGGGTACGGCGATGGGCTTCTTCCCATAGGTCGACTGAACTCATCAGCAGGTGACTGCCTTGGATAGAACTGCTCCGACGGCTGACGTCTTGCGGCAAAATAATCATCGAACACTCGCCTCCTCTCTTTGCAGTAGCGTTCGACATGTCCAGGGCGTCCACAGTGGAAACACAGTGGTGTGTTGTCTTCTGTCCTCTAGACGTCCGTTCTTCTGCGGGGCGTCATAGTTACCGGGGGAGTTGGCTGTGGTCGCGTCGGTCGGTTCATGGGCTGTCGTTTGGCGGCTGCAGCATATGTCATAGCAGGGCGACGCCATTCTTCACGTCGGGTGCGATTGACGGGGCAGACAGGAGCTAATGTTTGAAATACCTCGTCCTCAGCGGCGTCAATAGCTCGTGACTTACAGGGCTCACATCCATGGCCATAATCTGATGCTCGCTCGGTCTAATAGTCCCGGCTGCCATGCACTGTTGTAATTCTTCTCTCACGATTTGTCGTATGAGAGAAGCCAAGTCCTGCTGGTCTTCCACAACGGCCATAGGGACTACATTTGGGAGTCTGTCATACTTCTTGCGGCCAACCCTCCTTTGTTGCATCTCTTCAATACGCTGGCACCACTTGATGAACTCTTCTGTCGTAGCGACGTCTTTTATCAGAAGAGCTTGGTACATATCTTCTGCAATTCCCTTCATCAGGTGCGTGATTTTGTCCGCTTCACTCATGTACGGATTGACTACGTTACACAGGGCCAAAACACTCTATGTACGATTGTGTCGGCTCACCATGTCGTTGGGCCCGGTTCTTCAGTTGTTCTTCCGCCGAGCGGATTTGTCGCTGGTGGTCTCCAAACGTCTTCTTAAGTTCCTCCTGGAACGTCTCCCAGTCATTCAACTTGTCTTCGTTGTTTTAGAACCATTGCTGGGCTGTTCCATCCAGGTAGAAATAAACGTTGGCCAAGCACATCGTATGATCCCACCTGTTGTACTTGGCGACTCGGTCGAACCCTTTTAGCCATTTGTTGGGGTCCTGTCCAGCATCTCCAGAGAACACCGACGGGTGTCTGATGTGCAGCTGGCTTATTGCTGGTTTCGTCTCCATCGTTCTTCTGATAATACGGACTTTTGGAAGGATGTATTCGGTGTATCCCTTGTATTCCGGTTCCAGTCCGTGTAAGCGACGGCTTTTACGTTGCCTAATCGGAGCCACAGTGATGCAGTTTTTGCACAGTGTACCCGGCGCCTCCACCAAACAATGTCGCGTTGCAATGGAAGCAGGCTTGACTTCGAAGGCAACTAAACACAGCACTTATACTGAAAGCACGTTTATTACGAACTCAACATACACGCAGCACTGACTGCCTCTCAGGCAGAGTGCTCTGCTATTTACACACAGACAGAATTTACCAGAAATTAGAAGAACAGTTAACATAAGAAACAAGTAGATTTTACAAGTGAACATAAGAAAGATGTAGAACCTTCTGGAATTGTAAATTACAAAGAAATAAATTTTTGCCGGTGGGTGGGACTGAACCGGCGACATTCTGCTCCGCAGTCCGCGACGCTATCCCCTGCGACACGCCGGCAGTTGGTATTAATGGTCTCTCGCGGCAATATTCGAGTTGGACATGATCGGCGCATCCCTCCGAGAGCAGCGCCCCAGCTACAAGAACTTAGACGCAGAGCGCTACCAAGAGGAAGTGCTTGTCGCACTCGAGGAAGCGCCTAACCCTGTCGAGGCCGGGGCCCTTGCCTTCCTCTCCAGGACGATCCAGCGAGCGGCAGAAGACACAACCCCGACATCACGCGCCAGTCGCGAGATTTCTCGCGACAGCTCCCACTCCACATCCTGGCAGCCATCAGCGACGAAAATCGATTGTTTCTTGAATTGCAGCTTACACGCAAACCAGACACGAAGCGCCGATTAAATCGCATGAGGCGGGAAATTAAGGGCGCATTTGAAAACCACCGGAACCAGGACTGGGCAGTCCTCGTGTTAACGCTCAATCCAGACGACGGAAGCGCCTGGAGAGTGGCGAAGGCTTTCCTTCGCCGCCGCCAGCGCATTCCGCCCCTCCGGATAGTGGACGACTACGCAAGTGACCCGGACGCGAAGGCCAGCGCGCTGGCTGACGCATTCGCGGCCAACTTCACGCCAATAGAAGACGACATCGACGAGGAGCACACCCGCAGAGTCGCCGAGCAGCTGCCAGTGTTCCTCGCCGTCAGGGAAGAAGACGACGTCATCGAGCCGATGACGGAGAATGAGGTTGCAAAGCAGCTTCGCTCATTGAACTAGAGGAAGGCGGGAGGCAGCGACGGTATCACTAACCTCCTGCTGACGAACCTACCTCAGGGAACGCATCGGCTTCTTGCCGATGTCTTTAACGAGATTCTCCGATCGGGAGTCTTCCCCAACGCATGGAAACATGCGGAAGTGGTTGAAATCCTGAAAACCGCGCCAAGTTGCCAGCTACCGGCCTATCAGCTTGCTATCATCACTCTCACGCACGAGAACATCATACCGGACGAGCAGTTCCGTTTCCGCGCCGGCCATTCCACCACACACCAGCTACTCCGGCTGGTCGAGCCGGCAATGCGGGCACTGGAAAAGGTAATTCCTTGGGGCAGTGTTCCTTGATGTCTCCCGCGCGTTCGACACCGTCTGGCACGACGGACTCGTGTACAAACTCTTTGTGCACGGAATTCCGACGTCTCATGGGAGACTGCTGCAGTCGTACCCGTCCGAACGCACCTTCCATGTGAAGGCAGAAGACGGTACATCGACGGAAAGGCAGATACGTGCAGGAGTGCCGCAGGAGTCGGTTCTCGGCCCCCTGCTGTACTCATTGTACACTGCCGACGCATCTCGGGTAGCACGCGTAGAATTGGCGCTCTATGCCGATGATACAGCGCTGTTTACCCCCGCAGCATGAACGCGCACACGATGAGACGCCGCCTGCAAGCTGAATGCGACACCCTGGGGGCATGGGCCACAAAGTGGCGGTTGAAATTCAACGCCGCGAAAAGCCAGGCAGTCGTCTTCACTAGAAGACGAGTGCCTATTGGGCTACCGCCAATCAAGATTCTGGGGGCTCCCATCCCCTGGAGCACGACGGCGAAATACCTAAGGGTTACCCTAGATCAAAGACTGACCTGGAAACATCACGTCAGTGATGTAAGACAGAGGGCCATTGGGCGCTTGCGCGTAATTTACCCGCTGCTTAACCCGCAGTCGTCGCTGCCGCCGCAACATGGGATCACGCTGTACTTGACACTGGTTCGCCCAGTGCTCGAGTACGCGTCCCCAGTATTTGGAAACGCCGCAGACCTTCACATCGAGTCGCTGCAGAGGATCCAGAACCGCGCCCTGAAGACTGCCCTGCATCTTCCGACGCGGTACTCCACCGCCCAGTTTCATGACGAAGTCGGCATTTTGCCACTCCGAGAGAGGTTCCGCGCCACCGCCAGGAAGTTCTACGAGAAGTCGCAGCAGTCCCAAAACCGGCTCGTCCGGGATCTTGGGACACAACGACACTTCAGGCCAACAACTGGTTGGCCTGACCTGCTACGAGATTAATCTCACAATCTCGTAGCAACTGTGGAAGAAACCACATCGTCATTATCTGACACCCTAAGACCCTTCCTCCAGTCAGGCCATTAATACGTGTTTCCTATGTTTCAGGTGCCGCAGGAACAGCAGTAAATGCTTAGCCTGCAACCCATCGGACCAAGGTCGAGGTCCGTCAAGAGAAGCGTTAGCGTGAGCGTGTGAGCCCAGCAGCCAGTCGTCGACTCACCTCGGAAGATGTTGCCCGCAGCCGGAAACGAAACGTCAGGGGAAAGAATTTCTACTGTAAGACCAAGGCCTCTCTGCCTGGAAGTTTTAATAACTATCAAATATTAAGTTCAGCGGCCAAATTCTTTGTAAATACGACTATGAGATCAGATACTATCGACTATACTGTCAATGATTTAAAGACGAGTGTTTCTTACATGAAAACAAACTAACAATAACAAATACGGAAGAACGAGAATCTGCAGCAAGTACGGAAAATGTGAAGCAGTACGTGTTGAGATGGCTGTCGAATTAAATCAGTTTAGGTGACGGGATCGAATACGGATACTATTAGTACTTTAATTCACTCAAATACAATCCCATCATGTATTTTACATATACTCCTTACACTGAATTTCAAAGTAGTTTTTTAAAGTCTTATCAAATTACGTTGTCTTTAACTGCATACACTCGTATGTCAGTGTTTCACACACATTATATTCCTAATAAAATCAGCTGAATAACCAAGAAATATTACTGAAATTTCATTGTAGGGAACATAATTTACATGCAATCACTGGCAATACGAAATGTTCCAGTTGATGTAAGTAGTATACATGAGTTAAACGTAACTTTCTGAAAAGAAAATGTTCAGTATTTTGTCTATAAGTAAGAAATAAAATAGAGTACAGAAACATTTAATGGACTACAATTGCTGCACACGATTTCATGCAAAAGTTTTTTTTTTCTTTAATTGCGAAATCTTACCTTATTTGTACGTTATTGCCTTCCTAGCATTTTCTTTCCTCGAAATGTCCTAAATTTACAGTTAAATATCACAACAACGTATTTTACCTGGAAAATAGTTTTTCTTGAAGAGAGAAACCTTTTGTCACTTCAATCACACAGATAACAGCAGTTGTCCATGTAATATTTCAGCCGGGGTGGAGTAGCCGAGCGGTCTAAAGCGTCTCTCTACGGAGCGCGCGGTTGCTCGCCGTTGAGGTTCGAGTCCTCCCTGGGGGCATGGATGTGTGTGTTGTCCGTAGGTTAGTTTAGCTTAGTTTAAGTAGTTTGTAAGCTACGGACTGATGACCACGCAGTTTGGTCCGATAGAATTACAAACATTTGAACATTTTTTTGTAATATTTCAGGTTCCTTTCCAATCACTAACTTCATTACGTGAGTGTAATACAAAACACTGTAATTTTTAATATTTTATACTTATACACAACATATATCTTTCGGCAGAAGATCCGTGTGTATAAGCAATAAATATTAAACATTACAGTATTATGGATTATACTCATAATTATGTCAACGCACGACATCATAAGCTAATACTTACTGAGACGCTGCCGTGAAAGCCTACACGTTATGATTAATAGTTGATGTTCATAACTGAAATTATAGCTTAATGAAACTCCCCATGAAGGTTGATCCCTTTGTAAATTTCAAAGACAGTGCTCACTTTTCGCCTTATTTCATTAGATAAGTTAAATTTCAATGCCTTACTCTCGAGGTACCAACATTTTCCGGTTTATGGGCGCTTATTTTTAGAAACATTTAGAGGTTCTAGTCGTCATCATGTATCGGGAATTGATCGCACGCAAGCACGTGACCCGCAGCGTCATATCTTCAATTAGCGCTTTCGGTCGCTTTTGTCATTCGCCGTAGACGCGACCCACAACGCCGACACACGTTAATCTCATATCGCCTCAATTCCGAACGCACACAGCCGAATGTTTCCCACGAAGCACAGCCGTTCCCTTGGCGAAGCCTGGAGGAGGGTGTTCGGAACTCCACGTTTTGGGTACCACCCGCTCCTACCGCCACACCATCTGTTCTCTGCTTGTTTACTCATAGCTTTTTCTTGCCTATGCAACAGGTTTAATTTAGATTTAATAGTTTTCAAGTTAATTGCATAAATCAGTTTATAAATCCTTACATATTATAGAAAGCCGTAGTGGAGTGGCCGAGCATTCTAGGCACCTCGCTGCGGAGGTTCGAGTCCTCCCTGGGGCGTGGGGTTGGGGATGTTAGGTTATTTTGGATTCTCCGTAAAAATATGTAACTTTTGTATGAAACATTTTCGTTTAATGATAGCTGGAGCTGTAATCGGTAAAAATGATATTAAGTTGTAAATTTTGAAAAATGGTAATATCTCGAAGAAATGTACATAAGATTATGAAAATCAAGATACAGGTATTGATATTTTTGTTCATGCTATCATGTGACACCAACAATCGAATAAAGCAGAGACTGTGATAATGCTCTCAGTCTATGATCAGACTTTTCATTGTACTTCAGTGATTCGGATTGTACACATCTCAAAGCAATTGTTCCACGATTTTAACGATTGCAGAGGGAGAGAGAGAGAGAGAGAGAGAGAGAGAGAGAGAGAAAGAGAGAGAGACCTTTGAGGTTCTCAGAAATGTTGAAGCTCGTCAAAGGTATGCTAATCTGTTCCCTGATAGAAACTTTCCTTCTGCAACGTCTTTTCGTAGTATTATCCAACTGTTTATTGAAACAGGAAGTTTTAAAGCTAGACAAAGAGTGCGATGTGTATTTGAGATATTACTGTTTAACAATTTTCAGCTCTAATTTTTGCCGATTACAGCGCTATCTATCATGAAACGAATACAATGTTTCATACAAAAATTACACACCTTTTCACGGAGAATCTGCGATAAAAATGGGGGTTCATATTTAAGGTTTCACCTCCCTTCCTCCCCGACGGGGATGCAGGGTGGTCAAGCTTTACGTTAATGGATGTACTTCTTCGATGTCAACAACTTTCATTGCATCTTTTTTTAATCCGATTTGTATTTTTCCAGATATTCCGAAAAAAACAGTTTTAAGTGCATCACCCTATATACTGGACTAGCTGAAAACCCGGCGTTGCCCGGGTATTTATTTATTTATTCCTGCCTAGAGTTAGTACTTCTCTTACCCTTCTCTCTCTGTCCTTTTTTCTAAAAATATGTTATCTTTATCGGAGAACATATAAGAAATAACGCTGTCTTGGATAATGTACAAAATTATAAGCGCATTATTCAAAGAAAGATACAAGTCAAATCACAAATGATACAAAATTCGCACGATCTCATATTTATTCACTTATGTGTGGTACAATTGTATAATTTTTCAGGTATGTATTCATTTGTATAAGTGCTGCATGTCTGTAAAATTTCTTGGGAATACAATTGGTGTTAAAGAAGTAATAGATTACTACTTGGTGCGTGATAGGGCGGTTTTCTATGAACGTTACTGTTTTATGTGCTCATACCTCATGAACTACAGATCGCACTGTGCTACAATTTCGGAGGCATATTCAACGATATGTGTGTACATTGCCTATAAAATTTCCTGCGGCTAAAATTTGTAGTGTGGTAATTATAAATTGTAGCGTCATACCCAATGCCGTAGTTTTGCTCCATAAACAGCGGAAAAGTAGTAAGCGAGAAACTTTTTTCCATTCATCATTTTACTATGGTTGCCAGCGAGAAAAAGTTTAATAAGCGTTTGAAATTATGTTTAAAGTTTGTTGCAAGTCGCTAAGTACTCCTATTCTCATATAGTGTATTTGTAAAGTCTCGTCGCATTATGGCAGTTTCTTGCAACTCCTATCGTTTTTGGAGTTATATACCTTGAACCATGTGTCGTGTGTGGTTCGTACTCCTACAGAAGATGTTATCTCACGTAAGGAATATGTGTACCAAATTTGATGAAATCGGTCCAGTGGTTTAGGAGAAAATGAGCAGCATTGTCGCTTATGACAGCAGTTTTCCGCGCATCTCATTGTTTATGAGGTCATATCTCGTGAACTATATCGTATGTGATTCTTACACTTACGGCGACCGTCCTCATGGATTGAAGCTTACGTGTACAAAATTTCAAAAAAATTGGAACAAAACTGTAGATTTGTATGCAACACGTACAAATATACGGACACTCTGCTTTATATATTAGATGTAACTAAATATGTGAGAAAGCTCCGGGTATTCGAGAGAGAACCTGCTAAGGTCATCGGTCCTTAGCCTTACAATCTAACTTATCCTAAGGACAATACACACAAACACACACACACACACACACACACACACACACACGCACGCACGCACGAAGGAGGCCTCGAAATTCCGACGGGAGCGACCGCGCAATCCTTAACATGGAGCCCCCCACACTGCGCGCTCATTCCCGCGCAGCCAATTTCTAATAAGCCCTTCTAAAGACTGTAGTTGCAACCTCACGCTGAAGGGGTTCCTTGTCAGTGGTGAGTGTAGTTTTCCTCACAAATTAAATGTTTGTAAATCTGTGGGATTTAAAACTCTGGTCATCATTCCCCAGGTTTACAATCTACTTTGACTTAAATTAACCTAAGGAGAAAAGCGCACACGCTCATGCCCGAGGGAGGACTCGAACCTGCAGCAAGGCGCCTTAGAGCGCTCGTTCACTCCAGCGCGGCGTAATTTTCCTGTTGAATTTCATTTTTCCTTTGTATTGGCTGTGCCTTACTTCCTACTTAGCACATTGAGTATCTTTATGTCATAAAAGTTACGAATGGCTTCTATATCAGCCATTTGATACATACTGCAATTCGAACGAACTATCAGGATAACTTTAATGGCTTTGTAAAATATCAGTAACGTAAACAGCATAATGAAGTGCTACAAATCTACGCAGGAAACGGTGGAAATGTTTTTTCTGATACGGTTTAGCCGATTAATTGTTCATTAGGTGGCAATATGAATACGTATCCAACGCCTTATGGATATCTAGAAACATGCCACCTACCGGGGCGACTGTATCTTCTTTCTTCCGGATCTCGTGGACAGCTGCGCTGGAGTAGCCGAGCTGTCTAAAGCACCTCGCTGCGGAGCGCGCTGTTGCTCGCCGTGGAGGTTCGAGTCCTCCCTGGGGCATGGGTGTGTATGTGACCACGCAGTTTGGTCCGATAGATTTACAGACATTTGAACATTTTTGTCTCCTGAACAAACGGAGCAAGGTAGGTTTCATACGATCATTGATTCTGGAAGTCATATTGACTCCTGCAAAGATGATTTTCGGTCTCTGGAAATGTCATAGCAATCTACCATAAAACGCGTCACGAAGTACTACAACAGACCGATGCCAGGTATACAACAGAATATTCTTTTGCGTCTATTCAGTGATATTTCTCGAAAATGAGACTGACGTGTATTTTTTCCAGTCTTTAGGAACGCATCGATCATTTGGAGACTTGGGGTAAGCAGCGAACAGAAATGGGGGGAGGGGCACGTTTCTTCCTATTCTGTGTGTATAATCGAAATGGTATCCTATCAGGTGCAGTGATCTTTACTCTGTTGAGCGATTTCAATTGCCTTTTTTTGTCCTCTGGTTACTTACTTCGCCGTACGGAAATGATCGCGTGGTCTGTGACGTATGTTTTATATATATATAGTGTGTGTGTTCCTTGGGATATGTTAAAGTAGTTAGTAAATCTATGGACCGATGACGCTGGCAGTTTAGTCCGTCAGGGTTACAAATTTCTGACTTCACTTACCTCCATATCGATAATTTACTGATTCATGCGATGTTTAAAAGAGGTACTACAATGCGATTTTCCCCTGTAGAATTGTTGTGGAAGTTGACGTTTAGCATTTCGGCCTTCTCTGTTTTATCTGCTGAATCAGTGACATAATGGTGAGTTTCTGCGCAGACGGCTTCGATCTATTTACCGATTTAATGTAGGGCAAACATCTTCCATTGCCGCGTGGGAATGGCCGCGATCTGGGATGCTACGTCGCGGATTACGCAGTCGCTCTCACTGGAGGTTTACATCCTTCCGTGGGCATGGATGTATGTGTTGTAATTAGCGTAAGTTAGTGTAAGTAGTTTGTAAGTCAAGGGACCGGCTACCTTAGCAGTTTGATCCCTTAAGACTACATACATTTGGACATTTTTCAACATTTTTATTAGCTCCACTGCGGCTGGTCAGTATTTAACAAGATAAATTCCAACAGCTTAATTATAGGTCTTTTATTTAATTAGAAAACCAGTTTTGATGTCCCATTAATACCATATTCAGGCTGCCACTTACGAACTGATACAAACAACTGACAAGATGGTTATACCAGTTCGTAAGTGGCAGCCTGAAAATGGTGTTAAGGGACACCGATACTGGTAACCGAATTAAATATAAAAATCTACAGTTACAGCTATTGCACTTGTATCTTTTTAAAACATCTTCGGATTTCCTGTTATGTCTATAGTAGAGATGGGCAACCTGCTCCTGAACTGACTCAAAGAGCCATATCCTTCTAAGGAGTGAGTGATGGATGAATCCAAAAAAAAGAGTAGTAGTTCATCCGATTCGAGAAGTCCCTCTGGTAACAGCAATGAGCTGCATAAGCCCCCTTACCACATGCTTCAGAAGTTTCCTAAGCTACAAAATAAAAGTGGTATAGACAATGTGCAAGTATAAAACTGCAGAAAATGAGCGCCTAAACACGCGCAGCGCCTCTGCGCTGCGAGTCGAGAATCGTTGAGTCGAGAGTCGGCAAGTCACACAAGCAGCATGGTTCAGTGAGCTCGCTGCTCACTTCTCCGCACGACTCCGGCGATCGTTATTTACCTAATTATTTCTTTCGGTAAGACTCTCTTCGCACTTAATCAGTTGTTGATGGTTTGTACTCACAAAAGAAAACCTCACTGACGACATAGTCGAAAGTACTCGTCGTCATATTTTCGAAGAATTTGACTAGAGATCTTCACAGCCTTTTTTTCGTATTTGAACATATGAATGAAACAATCCACAAACATTCCTCGCTTTGTAAATTAAATGGACATTACTCTTTTGACGCCTTATTTTCCAAATTAAATAAACTTTATTGCTTACCATGGAGCTATCATTATTTTACTGTTTATGGGTGCCAGACTTCAGAAACAGGTGATCGGTTCTAGCGGCCGTCTTGTAGCGAGAATCGGTCGCGCTCACGTAAGACACCCGGCCGTGTCGCCGAATGTCGGTGCTTGTAGCTGCCGTGTCGCGTCACTGAATGTCGCGCGCTGTCACTCGCTTTTGTCGCTCACGTAGGAGACGGCCTTATTGCGCACGGCTATTCCGCCGCAGCAGTTGCCAAGTCCTGCATGGAACTCTCGCGATATGTCACGTTTCATTCAACTCGCTCAAACTCGCAAACTACCCACTGTATAAATATGGAACTAGTATCATTTCATTCTGCAAAATATTGTATTTTTTGAATGAAAGTATAAAAATATAAAAATAATTTTTTTTTCGTTTTCCATTTATTTCACCTGCAAAAATATTTAAATTCTGTTATGACATTTTTAATTTTTAATGTAGGCATAACTAACAAATTGTAATTCTCGTAACTACTAAGGACTTCCAATAAAATGATTACTCTTCTTTCTTCTTTCACAATATGGCCAAATCAGATAAAGGTATAGTAACAAAAAAGAAATGTGACATCGTTTTACTTTTTTATCAGTTGGTGAGTCGGTGAGCCATGAAAAAGAACTAGTTCATGCCAGTGAGTGACTATATCTGATCAGATCTCTGAAAAGATCGCTTTTGCCCATCTCTAATCTATAGATAGAATTTTACTTTCATCTTCGTTGACCGTTTCATACATGGTCCTTATGCTAATTTAGGCTTAGTTTGGTATTTGTTTGTGAGGCTTAGGCTATATTAACGATATTTCAGCAAAGCAGGCGTACTGCTGACTAATCGGCGCAGCCAATTAAATACTGAGCGCGTCAGTGACCTGCTGCTCATTCATAATAACCATACATTATGTTGCGAACAAGTGAAAAGCGTTAAGACCTACAGCAGTAAATTAATAATATTCTTTGCATATTTTCTTTACAAATAAGTCTTTAACGTTACGGAAACAGTACTCGTTACAAGTGCACATCGTGGCCAAATAAACCTGTTTGGAAATGAGTCTTACTTTATTTCTGTACGATGTTAATTGTATCATGAAAATGCCCTCAGGAACATTAGTTTTGTGCTAAAATAAGGCAAGAATAGGAGAGAATTCAAAGACGGCAGAGAGAGAGAGAGAGAGAGAGAGAGAGAGAGAGAGAGAGAGAGAGATTGTTGTCGGATTTGTGTGCTCTGCGGCGAGGAGAGGCAAGACTGACAAGGAAAGTACATGGGCACGAACAAACATATGTATGAACGTTTAGTTACAGGATCTCTACGTACACCTCAAATGTGCTGGTGGGTGTCTTTTTTCTGCAAAGCTCTGCAACCATGCTCTACATAGCAGTGTAAATGTAATTGTAGACGCCATACGTAATGCAGATGTCTTAACTATAACTTATGTAATAATCATCGTACATGTTCTCTAGCGAATTGTCATCAAAAGCCGTGATGATAGTTGCAACTTTAACCTTCTTCCCGAAAAACTGTTGGTATTCACTGCCACTGCTTCCATCGCCTCTTCCCGCACTTACCGTAGCACTACCGCTTGCAATGAGTTGTTCGTCATTATCATCCCTATTATCATTATTATGAGTTTGTAACAACAGTATCTAACTTATGCTCATATTTCTGTACCATAACAGATACGAGAAAGCATGCAAATGATTCATCTTCTACACTAATACCACCTTCACGAAGAAGGGTTCTTCGTAACTTCATCTCAACTAATCGCAATACATTAGCAGGATTGATTAGCAATCGGCACTCCATCTGACGCTTCACCATACACATAACATCACAAAACGCAACTTCGGAGGCACACTGCACCGTCCCTACTGGCGAACCGACAGGTCAAAGTGCAATGCGGCATGGCACACACAGAGACCTCTAACGGACGACTGCAGAGTTTTCCAGATGCTGTAGTATCACTAGTGCAATAAGGGATCTTTACATTATCTCTCATACGATTTTGGTGTATATGTGTTTGTTCGAGCCCAAGTACTTTCCTTGTTAGTGACCGGTCATGATCGGGGACTCGCATGCCGGGAGTCTTGGCAGCAGACACGCCGCATGGAAATGGCCGTGCGCCCTAAGGCGCTTTGCTGAGAAGCGCGTGCGCGGCTGCTCTTCATCTGAGGTTCGAAACCTCCCTCGCGCATAGGTGTGTGTATTTTCCTTAGCGTAAGTTAGTTGAAGTAGTTTGTAAGTCTACGGACCGATGACCACTGCTGTTTGGTGCTATAGATTTTCTATTTTTTTATTAAAAGAAAAAAGAAACAGCAGACACGCAGCGAGTACGGAAACGAGCGGAGTCATGTGGGCCCGGACATGGGTGGCTCGATGCCCCCATAACCCTTTCAGTCCCACATTATGAAATCACCTTTTGAAAAATAAAAATTCAGTCTTTTCTGTATTAATACAGTGCAGTCAACATCAAAATATGTGTTTTAATTTTTTAGTCTAACTATTCATTTTTTGGCCCACTTTAGGTTACGGTAGTAACACTAAAAGTGGGCCTTGGCGATCGTCTTTTGACAGCTCGAAATTTAAATGAAAATAACGGCTTAACCATGCATCTGACACGAAAATTGAATAACCAGATTTGTAGAGGAGAAAATTCTCTACAAGTTTGCTACCTTATATTTTTTCATATCTCGTATCGTTCCAGAGATATTTGCAAAAATAACGGCGATTTTGGGATGTATGTCTGTCTCTCTGTCTGTCTGTCCGTAAAGTGTTCCCTGTTTTTAAGACGAACTGTTCAACCGATCAGCACCAAAATTTGCACACATAATTGTAGGCCGCCAGAGACCAGAACCTCCCATTTTCAAATTATTCGGACAAAATATACGGTAGTAATACCAAAAAAGCCGTTTGTAATATAATTGTAATTGCTTTTTTAAATATTTCGGACAAGAAATACGTTAGTAATACCAAAAAAAAGCCGTTTGTAATGTAATTTTAATTACAAATAAACCGTTCATCTGACGCAAAAATTGAATAAACGAATTTGTTGAGGAGAAAATTCTCCACCACTTTGTTCCCTTATGATTTTTTCATATCTCGTATCGTTTGAGATATTTGCATAAATAACGGAGTTTTGACACCCTCCATTAAATTAACGAAAACCAGCCGTTCGCAGATGTCACGTGACATTCCTGGCCCAGAACTGTCTCTGGCATACGCCATCTTGCGTTGCGTATTTAATGATTTTCTTATTGTAACTTGCACGTTGTCATTTCAAAGCAACGGCGCACAGAAGAATTCACAAAAACACGTCGTACTTTGTATCATAAATGATAATCTAGTGTCTACAAATTAATTTTTTATTATTTAGATTATTTTGGTCCAAAATTAAAACAAGTCAGTGCGATTTTTTTTATGCCATATATTTCATGCACGACACAGACGTTTGTATCGAGGTATTTTATTACTTTGACGTTATTTTGCACTGCCAGATCAATATTGCCAGCATAATCTTCGCCACAACATCAAAGACTAGACAATTCACTGCTGGAACAAAAAGAACCACACTCACGCTCACACTCTCAGTCACGTACAGACGGCAACGAAACCTCCAAGACGGACAGATTAATGCCTCAGAAGTGGCTACCCGCCGTACCAAGCGGCAAAATGTCTTGCTAGAAGCATGTTATTCATCAACAAAAATGCAACGTTAAGGAGTGATGCACAAAATACGGTATATACGAGGGTAAGTCAATTATTATCCGCAATTTAGTTATATTTTTGTTTTTGTTGGTAGTACTGCCGTTTTACGTTGGTGACGCATGCTTTGTTTATTTGTTGTCATATCTTTGCAATTTTCAAGCTGCTACGTTAGTTTCGTTATCGCTGCCGTGCTGTTAATCATGGCTGCTCCGCTGTCTATTTGCACCAAAGAAGAGCAACGTTCAGTGATATGTTTTTTGTGGTCGGAAGGTATATCAGGGGCCGAAATTCATAGAAGACTTTCAGTATAGTACGGGAGCAGTGTTTTGCCACAACGAAGTGTGTACGAGTGGATTGAAAAATTGCGAAATGGTCGCACGAGTGTTAAGCACGCTGAGGGAGCCGGACGACCGTTAACCGCCACAAATGAAGAAACCATTGAGCGATCACGTGAAATGATTCTCTTAGACAGACGATTAATTATTGATGAAGTGGCTCATCGTCTTCAAATTAGTCATGGTTCTGCCTACGAAATTATTCACAACAGACTTGGGTTTCGTAAAGTTTGTGCAAGATGGGTCCCAAAACAACTTACACAGTTGCATAACCAAACGCGCCTCAACATCTGCAAAAAAAATTTGGATCGCTATGCTAACGAAGGGGACAACTTCTTAGACAGAATCATTACTGGTGACGAAACATGGATCCATCATTACGAGCCGAAGAGTAAACGGCAGAGTATGAAATGGAAACATCCAAATTCGCCGTGCAAGAAAAAGTTCAAGACCCAACCGTCCGCAGGAAAACTGATGCTTATTGTTTTTTTGGGATGCACGAGGTCCTGTACTGGAACATTATAGTGAAAGAGGCACAACAATAAACAGTGTACGTTACAGTGAGATGCTCACTGACAGGCTAAAGCCTGCAATTCGAAGCAAACGCCGAGGATTGCTGTCAGAAGGTGTTGTGTTGTTGCACGACAATGCCCGTCCGCATACTGCTGTCCACACTGCTGAAACGCTCCAGAAACTCAAATTCGAAGTACTGGATCATCCTCCATATAGTCCCGATCTTGCCCCTTCTGACTATCACTTGTTTGGTCCACTCAAACAGGCATCAAGGGGCCGTCGATTTGACTCGGACGAAGCAGTGAAGGCTCGCAACTCAACCGAAAACCTTTTATGAGGGCATAAGGAAGCTTGTAGAACGATGGACCAAGTGCATTGAAAAGCAAGGAGACTATGTCGAAAAATGATGTTCTTGTAAGTTTCGTATTTATTACAATAAAATTTTATAACTACTTTGCGGATAATAATTGACTTACTCTCGTATCAACTTTTAATACGTTGTTGTCCAGGAACAACACTTGGAATGAAAGGTTAACCGGGCGAGCCGTAACCGGCCAAACGCAGCTCGATGCAGCACTCTGAGCACGGAAAACGTGCTACAACTATCGGCAGGCCGGCTTATAGCAACACCACCTAGAGACAAGGCCTTACAACAGGCCGTGCCTACGTCACACTTAGAGGCCGCGGCCGCCATCTGACTGGCCGACCGCTGCGCGGCGGTGGGCGTGCCCCAGCCAACAGCCGGTGAGGTGGCGGCCGGGGCCTCTAAGTGTGACGTAGGCACGGCCTGTTGTAAGGCCTTGTCATCTAGGTGGTGTTGCTTATAGCCGTGTCGGACACGTGACTTGCAGATATCGTCTCTTACGGCCAGGCATCGTGCTAGAGACGTGGAGCATCTGTGAGCCGCCGCTGCTATCGATAATCGCTGGAAGCGGGGATACTAAATCCCTGCCGCCTTCAATCGGCACGTATGGAGGATAAAGGGCGGGTTTATGCAGATGTCAAAGCGAGAGGTTGTGGGCGTAGCCGAGATCCCCCCCCTCCCCCCACAAGGGACTCGGCCTCTTCTGGAATGGCTGACCCCGATGACCCGATGTGGGCTTCAGGGGTGGCGTTGTTGGCACTCTGTTGAAAGCAGACGCCTGGTTAGATAATACGGTCAGCCTGCGTGGTGGGAGTGGATTCCCATACCATAATCCACTCGTAGAAGTGGAGTTATTATTTTGATAATTTTATAATAAACTAGTAAAAGCCCGCCAGGCAACAGAATTGGCTGCTGTTCTAGATATTATGAATTCGTCTTGCGTCTGAGGCAAACCTTGTTTCTCTATGCTCAGCTGTTTCATTTTGCTGATCTAGTCACATTTGTTTTGCGAGGAAGCAAACCTATTTCTCTGTTCAGTGGATTCTTCTTGTAGAGAAAGCCGTTTCTGTGCATCTTTAGCTACTTTTCTTTCCTCTTCGGTGCTGTATTTTTTAGGAATCATGGTTAAAATAAATTACGTAAGGACATAGTTATTTAAAACAGATTATTGTCAATATAAACAAATGTTCACCTTTCCCCCGACTTTTTTTTGTCGCCGATAGATATTATAAACGTTCTTCCATGAAATAACTGCGAGAGAAAGTAATGTTCTGTGCTAGAACTGAACGATATTCATCACTATTAGACATCGGTGTTTAGTGGGAAACATCTATGTTCTTACATCGGTGGTTGTTGTGGTCTTCAGTCCGCAGACTGGTTTGATGCAGCTCTCCACGCTACCCTGTCCTCTGTAAGTCTCTTCATCTGAGAATACGGTCGGCAACCTACATCCTTTTGAATCTGCTTACTATACTCGTCCCTCGGTCTCCCTCTACGATTTTTCCCCACGCGCTTCCTTCCAATGCTAAGTTGACAATTCCTTGATGTCTCAGAATGTGTCCAACCATGGTATGGATACAATATAGGACCATCGGTATCTCCAGTCTGAAGATTCGATTGGATTCTCTTATAAAATTTTGATGTGGTGCAGGATACCAAGCCACAAACGAAATAGGTATATACGAATCTATTCTGTATTGTACTCTATGTCTTTGTCCAGTTGCAACATATTTCCGTCACTCATGGAGGACTCTAACCTCCGAAGGGGAACGGCCGAGCACGCCGCCTTAGCGCGTGCCGCCGGGTTTGTATGGTATCAAGCATTTCGCTGAGTTTAGTCACTCCTTACATCATCGAAACGTTAGATGGTACACCGATAATCTCACAAATTGAATGCCATTCTGTGCAACTCAATTAGGGAGTGAAGTGTAAAGTTAGCATTACTGTTAATTTTGGTAAGAAAAATCCTTAGCTCTGCCATAGATTACCCTCCTCACTGCGAGCGGAGTTTCATGATAAATTATGCGCGTCACATCACACTCTCACGTCGAGACACGTGTCAAGCTTTCCCTCTCCCTCTTCCCGGCCCTATACGTTATATTTCGTAACTTATGATGCGTGTCGAGAGCAGAAGTCATTGTCAAATAGGGACTGATGACCCCGTAGTTACGTCCCATAAGCTTAACAAACATTTGAACTTTTTTCATTGTCAAAAGTCCTATGGTGCATTGCGAAACTAACTTTCAGTCCACCTACCCACTCTTCCCTTCCTCTTCCACCTCATTTATATGTTCATATATTTTCCCGGCTTATTATTTATTCTAGTCTTGAGTTAGTACTTAACCTATCCTTTCTCACTGTCCATCTCCGCTTTCATAAAAACATGTTATATTTATGGGAGCATATGCCAGTAGTAAGGCCATCTTGCATAATGTACGAAATTATAAGTTCAGTATCCAAACAAAAAGGTAGTAATGAAAATGGTACATAACATTGATAAATTCATGAAATTTAAAACTTGACTATAAAGATTGTCTCTTGTTACTTGTCCAGGATTTAATATGAATAAATTCTTTGCTGAGCCCACCCCTGAGCAAGCGACAAAGTTGACCGTGTGAGAAACGTAGAAATATGAAATCCACTCCGCAGTATCTAATAGATTGCCCTGTGGTTTATTAATCGTAGTAGAAAATTCAAATTTTACTGGAAATTGCAGTCTCTTGAAGTTAACAGGTAGATCTGTCGGAAATAACGGGTACTTAATTTTCTTAATCTGACTAGAATACAGGAATATCTTAGTAGTAAATATGAAAAAGTTAAAACGTGGTGCATGATATGAAAGATTTTTACCCATCGCAATATATATGATCTCATATTTATTGATTTATATGTAGTACAATTGTAAAATTTTGCAGGTATATATTCATTTTGCCTCGGCGGAATAACCAACAGGACCAAGGCGCCTTGCTGCGGAGCGCACTGCCGTTACCCGTCGGAGGTTCGAGTCTTCCCTCGGGCGTGGGTGTATTTATCGTCATTAGTTTAAATAGTTTGTAAAGTCTATGGACTGCTAACCTAAGTCGTTGAGTCCCATAGGATTACAAAAATTTGATCATTTTTATATTCATTTTTATAAAAGCTGCATGTCGGTAAAATCTTTTGCAAATACTCTTACAAGAAAAGTACATGGGCTCGAACAAACATCTGTTTGAACGTTTGCTTACAGGATCTCTACGTACACCTCAATGTGCTGGTGGGTGTCGTTTTTCTGCAAAACTCTGCAATGATGCTCTAGATAGAACTGTAGATGTAATTGTAGACGCCATACATAATGCAGATATCTTAACTATAACTTATGTAATAATCATCGTACATGTTCTCTAGTGAATTGTCATCAAAAGCCGTGATGATAGTTGCAACTTTAACCTTCTTGCCGAAAGACTGTTGGTATTCACTGCCACTACTTCCATCGCCTCTTCCCGCACTTACCGTGGCACTACCGCTTGCAATGAGTTGTTCGTCACTATCATCCGTATTATCATCATTATGTGTTAGTGTTACAACAGCATCTAACTTATGCTCATATTTCTGTACCATAGGCCTAACAGATACGAGAAATGATGCGAATGATTTATCTTCTACACTAATACCATCTTCACGAAGAAGAGTTCTTCGTAACTTCATCTCAACCAATCGCAATATATCGCCGCCCCATCTGACGCTTCACCACACAAATAACGTCACAAAACGCAACTTCGGAGGCACACTGCACCGTCCCTACTAGCGAAACGACAGGTCAAAGTGCATTGTGGCAAGGCACACGCAGAGCCCTCTAATGGACGACTGCACAGTTTTGCAGATGCGGGAGTATCACTAGTGCAATAAGGGATCTTTACATTAAATCTCATACGATTTTGGTGTATATGTGTTTGTTCGAGCCCAATTACTTTCCTTCTTAGTAGTAAAGAAGTAAAATACTAAAAACTCATTCTTGATGGGGCGGTTTCCCATGAACGTTACCGTTTATGTCCTAATATCTCATGAACTAAAATGTTCAAATGTTTGTAAATCTAAGGGGCTTAACTACGGTGATCATTAGTCCCTAAGCTTACAAACTACTTACACTAACTTTAAGGGTAACATGAACACCCATGCCCGAGGGTGGACTCGAACCCTCGACGGCGAACGGCCGCGCGCACCGTAGCTGGGCGCCTTAGAGCACTCGGCCACTCCACCGCGGCTGTTTGTCAGTGTGACTGTAGACCAGCTCGTATGTATTGTCGGGCAACCAGCTGTACGCTCGGCTACAAGTCCCTGAGATGAGTTAGAAATGTTATCGCTATTTAAATTCGTCCATCTCTATATTTGTTGAACCGCTTACGTGTCATATTCTAGAGTTAACTCACAAGCTGTCGTCACATCTGATTTCTGATGGAGTTAAATTTGAGATTGAATCAGTTGCTAATAATATGGAGGGTGTAAAAATACGTACGAAAGTTCCGTGGGTGCGACAGAGGACCTGACAAGCAGAACCTGTGCTGTACACATACGGTTATTTGTTTTCGTTACGACGTTACAAGCATTTGTTGTGTGCGTAACAGACTACTATGCAGGTTTGTCATTTGTGTGTAATTTACTACGCACATTTCTCTACATGAGGTGCTCAAAATGGCTACTGCGAGCTGTAATGCAGTCGTATATGCCCGCATCATTGACCGTTTCACTCGTTCCCATATTCCAGTCACCTGTTATATCTGCTGACACCCGTGTTCTATACACTGATAGAGCAATGCCACGCTGTGAGTAGCTGTGGCATACACGATGGCCTTCAGACGACCGCGTAAGTAGAAGTGTAATGGATTGAGGTGGGGAGAACGAGCTGTCGGTCCCTGACGCCCTATTCATTTATTTGGGAAGCGCTTATGTAAAATTTAAGGATCGACCGAATATTCTGTTTTGGCTACGTCCAAAATAGATTTCGGTCGCAGTTTCGGTTTCGACCAGAAATGAGCCGAATCTTCAGCCTGCCCTGAAAATTGAACTGCTAGGAGTCTTCACCCGCGTAAAAATTTGGGTATTTTATTGTTAAGTACAATATAAGCAATCTCATAGTGATATACCGGGTGTTCAAAAAGTCAGTATAAATTTGAAAACTTAATAAGGGAATAATGTAAATAGATTTAAAAATTGACACATGGTTGGAATGACTTCGGGTTTATTAGAAGAAAAAGAAAAAAATTAAAAAATTTATTGCTAGACGCGTGAAAAATCTCTTGCACGCGTCGTTTGATGATCGTGTGCTCAGCCGCCACTTTCGTCATGCTTGGCCTCCAAGGTCCCCAGATCTCAGACCGTGCGATTATTGGCTTTGGGGTTACCTGACGTCGCAAGTGTATCGTGATCGACCGACATCTCTATGGATGATGAAAGACAACATCCGACGCCAATGCCTCACCATAACTCCGGACATGCTTTACGGTGTTTTGAATTTTATTTTATTTATTTATATTTATTTATTTTGGTTCTAATAGAACCCCATGTCATTCCAAGCATGTGCCAATTTTACTTCTCTATCTACATTATTCCGTGATTTATTAACTTTTCAAATTTATACTGACTTTTGATCACTAGGTACTATGTTAGTAACAGTTTAACTTAACCCGTTCCATTACGTACAATACCGATTATAATATTGTTATGCTGTAAAGTTTTATTAATGAGTTTCCTTGAAAGCGAGGAACTTTCTTATATAACTAATATGGGTTTAGGAAACATTGATCATGAGGTACGCACCTTTTCCTGTTCAGTTTGCGTAAATTTATGACAACAATCATACTATTAGTTTGAACTAATTTTTGTCGAAATACTTTCTGCAGCACTGATTGAAGCTGCTATGTATTCAGGAATGCCAAAAAGAAGATATGTAAAGCTGTTTGCCGATAGCAAAAACGGAAGTGAAGACGACAATATAAAACTAGCCCTCTCAAAAACAAAATCGTGTAGGCTACTTATGGAAGCAAACAAATGATTACTTACTGCATTTTGTATTGTGGTAGTCATGTTGAGGCTCTGGTATTTCGTTGTATCTATTTGGCTTGTTTCTTGTGTACCTAAAGACCATCTTCCTACAAGAAGATATCTAGGACTTGTAGTCTCGTTGATTAGAAGTGAACGGGACCGGGATCACATCGAACTATTGAAATTTACCTGTTAAAAATAAAATCAACCTTGAAAAAATACACCTGTAAAATGACCGTTTTTACAACAAAGTTTTTAAATAGTCTTTTACATTGGCATCCTAAAGGTTATAAAATTTTTAACTATTTCGCGTTATAATAGTGGAGTGCCTTTTTCTGTGAAGATCGAATGTACCCGCGGTTTTTTATGACGCTCGTATTTATGAGAAACAATTCCGAGACTAGAATTATCGAGACTCCACTATATCGAGTTCAGTTCATGTATTGTTTAACTTCCTTTAATTTCCCGTTTTTATGTGGAAAAAAGTTACGAGGAGAAAGGAATCCAGAATTCTGTGTGTTTTTGGCCTGCTTCCCCGCAGCTGCAGTTATACAGTTTGTAGAGGTTAGGTGGCCGTCTTAGGCAACTGTAAATTAGTCTATTTCAGACTAGACGCGTTTCGCTTTCAAATGTTTGTATAGCTTATAGGACTTAACTACGGGGTCATTAGTCCCTAAACTTACAAACTACTTATGAACTACTTAATCCTAAGGACGGCACAAATATCCATGCCCGAGGGGGGATTCGAACCCCCGACCGTAGTGGCCGTGCAGACCGTGACTGGAGCGCCTCAGTCCCCTCGGCCACCGCGGCCGGCCGCGATTCGCTTTATTTAAAGTATCTTCAGTGGTCAACTGTACAATATTTTTATTTCATATTATTTGTTTGATTTTTACTAAGTTCTCATGCAGTAGGATTACTTGATTCTTAATAAAACGAACTAATATTAATCACGTAATTTTATGTTGTCTTCAATGTGTGTTTGTAGCACAATGCCACTTGCTGTCACTTTATATTTACACTATTTGCAGTTGTATTTTTTTTAAATAAAAGTTCCTGGAAACTCACCATTTGTGTTAATACAGTGAAGCCATAACATCGCAAATTGCGATTTATTTCATTCTTCCTCTGTGTTGCTGTGGTGCGCCGGCGTAAGTAGGCGACCCCCCTTCTTCCTATTGGTCGGCGCGCGAAGCAGGCAAAGAGGTACAGACTGCGAGCGCCCCCGGCGGCCGAAGTACTGTGGAGCGAGTTATCGCCTCTTCATATACTGGCGCGGCGACTCGGGTGGACCGCCGACGTTGTGGCGAATAGCGACGCCACAACACGTGTAACAGGCGATGTGATTGGCTCTCGAACATAGACGTTTTGGTGGGATATTTGAGTCACATCAAACAATGTACATGATTGGGGTTGCTTTTGCAACGACAAAACGCACTGGCCGTTTCCTATTTTTGCACGCACACTTCACGTGAATGATGCGGAGAACAGGAAAAGTGGTCAAAGCGAATGTGACTCTGGGCGCTGTCGCTCACATCTCTTCTCTTAGACGACACGCCAGTCCGACAACTTAGACGCCCCCCCCCCTAAACTTGGCGACTTGGGTTAGGCATTAATAGATCCCTTGCGCATTGACCAGAGTCTTTGTATAGAACGTGCGTTTCTTGCGTCGTGGCTTAGTCAGAGACTGGAATTAGATAATTAGCTTCCCCCTAATTTAAAAGCACGACTACTTTCCAAGTTCATTTATCTTGTATATTCCCTCTATATATTCATTATACCTTCCAGATTTCCCTTCTTTGCTTAGTATTAGTTTTCCTTCTGAGTTGTCTTCAAAGGTCTTATTTTCCTGTAGGTGGTAGCTGTCTTTCTCCTAGTTATACATTCTTCTACAGACATGCATTTCTCCTCTAGCCATTCCTGCTTAGCCAATCTGCGCTGCCTGTCAACCTCATTGTTAGCCATCTGTATTCCCTATTGCCTGCTTCACTGACTGAATTTTTGTATTTTCTCCTTTTATCAATTTAAGTTCAGTACCTCCTGTGTTACCCAAAGATTTCTGATAGACCTCGTCCTTCTACATATATGATCCTCTGCGGGCTTCACTACTTTGTCTCTCAAAGCTACCCAATCTTCTTCTACTGTATTACTTCCACCAGTTTTGCTCAATCGTTGCCTAACGCTTCCTTTGAAATTACTGGCAACTTCTAATTCCTTTAACTTATCCAGATTCAGTCTCTTTACTAATCTACCTTTTTGCAGTTTCTAAGATTTAGACCATAGTTGAAAACCTCTAAGTTGTGGCCAGGATATGTCTTACAGTTTAAAACCAGATTTAGAAATCTATGCGTTACGATTGTAAAGTCAATTTGGTACCTCCCGGTGTCTTCTGCTCTCTTCCACATATACAATCTTCTTTCATGATTCTTAAACCAATTCTACCAGGTGGCTTCCTCTTTCATTCCTTTTCCCCAGTCCATATTCATCTACTATTTTTCCTTCTCTTCTTTTTCCTACTACCGAATTCTAATCCCCTATCACAATCAAATTGTCCTCTCCCTTAACTATCTGAATAATTTCCTTTACCTCCTCACACATTTCTTCAGGCACCTCCTCAAGTGTTCAAATGTTTGTAGAGCTTATGGGACTTAACTACGGGGTCATCAGTTCCTAAACTTACAAATTACTAATGAACTACTTAATACTAAGGACGGCACAAATATCCATGCCCAAGGGGGGATTCGAAACCCCGACCGTAGTGGCCTTGCAGAACGTGACTGGCGCGCCTCAGCTCGGCCACCGCGGCCGGCGGCACCTCCTCATCGGCAGAGCTAGTTGGTATATAAAACTTGTACTATTGTGGTCGGTGTTGGCTTCGTGTCTATCTTGACTACGATAATGCGATTACTGCGCTGCACAAAGTAGTTTACCCGCATTCCTATTTTGTTATTCATTATTAGCACTACTCCTGTAATACTCCCAACTGATTTTGTATTTATAATCCTGAACTCACCTGACTAGAAAGGCTGTTCCTCTTTCCACCGAAGTCCACTAATCCCTACTTTATCCATCTTCAACTTATCCATTTCTCTTTTTAAACTTTCTAACCTCGCTACCCGATTAAGGGATCTAACATTCCACGCTCAGATCCATAGAATGCCAGTGTTGTCTTTCCTGATGATCACATCCTCCTGAATAGTCCGCGCCTGGCCATCCGAACGGGGGACTATTTTACCTGCGGAATATTTTACCCGAGAGGATGCCATCACCATATATTCATGCAGTAAAGCTGCATGTCCTCGGGAAAACTAACAGTTGTAGTTTCCTCTTACTGTCACAAGTTCGCAGCAACTGCATGGCAAAGCCACGTTAGCTGATGTTACAAGGCCATCTCAAGCATCGAGACTGTGGCCCCTGCAACTATTGAAAAGGCTGCTGCCCTTCTTGAGGGACCATACGTTTGTTCAAATGTTTGTAAATCTGTTGGACTCAACTGCGTGGTTATTAGTCCGTAGACTACAAACTACTTAAACTGAGTTAAACTAACCTAAGAAGAACACACACATCTATGCCCGAGGGAGGATTCGAACCCCCGACGCAGGAGGCCGCGCGATCCGCAATGTGGCGCTCCAGACCGCTCGGCTACTTCCGCGCGGCATACGTTTGTATGGCCTCTCCACAGATACTACTCAGATGTTCGGCTATCTGTATTGTTGAGGCACGCATACCACCCCACCTCGGCAATGTCTGTGATTCATAGAGGTGACAATCTCATTAAGACTCAGATTTTACATAAGTAAAAAAAGCAGTCAACAATCCGAAGATTGGTTCGAACACCACAGTGCTTTACTAGGAATGGTCCTGTTTGGAGGTGGTATGCCGTTGACTTCCTCCGACCTTCGAACTGACTTACCCAGCCAGTTATAGGGGGACATACAGTTTAACGTGGGTTCCGAACCACGGTGCTACTCGGTATTTTTCACATGAGCATTGCTGCCAGAGGTGAAAGAAGTGGAAAGTGACAGATAAAAATCCCAGGACCTGACGGGGATCGAACCCGGGACCTTTGGATTTGTAGTCTGGCACTCTACCACTGTGCAACCGAGGCGCACGAATCAACAAAAACTGACATTCTGATTACACAGAATGGATGCCGCGGTGGAGTAGCCGAGCGGTCTAAAGCGTCTCGCTGCGGAACGCGCGGTTGCTCGCCGTGGAGGTTCGAGTCCTCCCTGGGGCATGGGTGTGTGTGTTGTCCTTAGGTTAGTTTACCTAGGTTTAAGTAGTTTGTAAGCTACGGACTGATGATCACGCAGTTTGGTCCGATAGATTTACAAACATTTGAATTTGAACAGAATGGGTACATCTACGCTTTCAGATAGATAATAAGTACGCTGTCGAGGAAAGCCCATGTTCAGGATCTTCTTCAAAAACTAAATGCTACGTCGTTTACCACGAGAACATGAAAATTAGCCAATTTTGTTAATTTTCATTCGCTTATGATACATGGTTTTATTTTTTGGGGTAACACCTCTGATTAGAAAAGGGTATTATTGCACAGAAAAGGGCGATTCGTGCCATATGTGGTGTAAGCTTGAGTACTTCTTGTGTCGACCCCTGTTCAATAACCTTGGAATACTGATATTGGCCTCTAAACTCATATGTTCTTCAATATCGTGTGTTGTTAAGGATACTTGGTTATTCCCAAGAATTAGCAACTTTCATTCAGTTAATGCTAGACAGTAATCCAATCTACATTTGGATCATACCCAATCACCCTTGTGCAGAAATGTGTGCAGTATTCTTTAGTTTTTTTTTTTTTATTATTATTAAGCGGCAACAAGAATTCAAATAGCTTAGTTGTAATCCACGCACTTTCAAGGCTACACTGAAGAGTTTCCTCTGAGCTCCCTCTTTCAATTCTGTCGAGGAATTCCTGATTTATTATTATTGTTATTATTATTATTATTTCTGTGTTACGTTGTTGGTTCTTTTTACTGATGCTTAGGATTTCTGTACGTTCATGTTGTCTATTACTACTCTTTTGTTACAATCTGGTGTACTGACTAGTTCCATGACCATGGAGACTTGCTCCTGAATTCTGGCCTGTGGAACGTAATAAATATAATTAAATAATTTTTTGGTGGGAATGAATCATTGCCGGAAACCGTTTCTTTGATTGTAGACGCTAATTTGGTATTGAAAGCACCTACGTATGGTTATTTTTGGAAACCCTGAAGATTAATCTATGAGAATGATTAAATTTATTTAAAAGGACACTCAAAATCACAATTTTGAATTTATTTAAAGGTCACGGTTTCGACTACTTTAAGTGGCCATCTTCAGACTGCTATAACTGTAAATAATACAGATAATATAATACTACAGGGACAAACTGAGGTCTAAAAAAGGATTTAAAAATATAAGCTACTTCTCAATGCAACCGGTGGCCAGCACTATGGGTATATTTTAAATCTTATATTTTTAAATACTTGTCCTCGACATTAGTTTATCCCTCTAACATTATATTATCTGTATTATTTACAGTTGTAGTGGTCTAAAGATGACCATTTAAATGGTAGAAACCGGTAACCTTTAAATAAATTAAAAATTGAGGTCTTGACTGACCTTTTAAGTGACCTAAGTATGACAGAACGATATCTACAGACATCGTAATTTTTTAATTATTTTTTTTTTTTTACTTACGTAGGTTCCCAAGTCAGGTGAATTAAGTCCCTTTATAATGAAACAAAAAATTGAGAACAAATTTAGCCTGAGTGCGAAGAAGATAACATCACCGTCATCACGCTCTAACCCAAGCCATACAGCCATCACACATGCAAATTTATACCTACGCACATCCTCTGCAAGCCACCATATGGTATGTGGCGGAGGGAAGTTCGTAGCACGACTGATCATTCCACACCCAAATAGAGAGAGGGAAAGTGATGCTTATGTGCCAGCTTACGAGCCCTAATTTCTCTTATCTTTGAGGCCCTTGCACGAAATGTTAGTTAGCGACAGAAGAATCGCTTTGCAGTTACCTTAATGCCTGCTCCTCAATAGTTTTTCCCCAAAGAAACGTCGTCGTTTTTGCAGCGATTTCTGTTTGAGTGCCAGAACAACCTTCGTAGAACTCTCATATTGATCGAACCTACCAGTAACTTATCTAGCAGTCCACCTTTGAATGATTTGTATGTCTTCTTTTAACCAAACTGATGGGGATTCCAAACACTTGAGCTGCACTAAAGAATGGATCGCAAGGCTGTTCTAGACTCTGTCTCCTAATCAGATGAACCACACCTCCCCAAAATTCTCCCAATAAACCGAATTCGACCATCGGCCTTTCCCACAACTAGTGTCAGGCAGATCACAGCTAATACTGTGTTCGCAAAATATGGGACTGCTTGATCTACTCATATGCATCACCTTAAACCTTTCTACATTTAGAGCTACACCAGTGAAAAATTTTGTCTATGTTGTTTTAACTCCTACTACAGTCACTCAATAACGACATCTTCCCGTACACCTCATCGTCATCGCCAAATAACGTCGTCAGCAAACTGCCTCAGATTGCTACTCAGGCTGCCCGTACTGCGTTGTGTTATTTAAGAAGTCTTCGAGTCACTCAATAGCTGGGAAACTGTTTATACCTTCGTCAGTAGTCTACAGCGGGACGCCGTATGAAACGCCTTGAAATCAAGGAATATGCAGTCTGCCTGTTGCCCTTAATCAGTGGCTCGCAAGATATGTGAGAAACGGAGAAACTAAGTTTGGCACGGGCCATGATGGTGCATGGACAGCTTTATCGACTCAAGGAAATTAACTACATTCGAACTAAGAATATGTTCCAGAGTTCTGCAAAAAACTGATGTTAATGTCATTGGTCTTAAAATACGCGTGTCGGTTCTTTCACCTTTCACATAAATAGGAGTCACCTGCGCTTTTTATCAGTCGCTTGGTATATTACACTGTGCCTAATATTCGCGATAAATATAAGCTAAATAAGGGGGCAATTCTGTGTAGTAGGCCTACTCTTTGTAATACCATGTGGACATGGTGACATAATTGTTAATTCACTCAGCTGCTTCTCTACATCAGTGTATCACTACGTCTTCCATTCGTGCGTCCGTCCGGTGACCTAACGACAGTATGCTTGTATTCTACTCCTATGTGAACGATTTCTTAAATGCGAAATTCAAAACTTCAACTTTCCTTTTGCTGCTTCTATCGCCACCCCAAACTGATCCAAAGGTTAATGATTCACTGCATGGAGGCCTTCGAACTGCTTGCCGATTTTAGGTAAGACCAAAATTTTCTCGAGTCTTCGGCGAGATATTTTGCTAAGGTATGACGTGAGTAGTTGTGTGCTTTGCTCATCTATCTTTTTACAGATTCGTGAATCTCTACTCACTTTTGATTGACTTTATTTACTAGTTCTTTTTTGAACCGAGAAACTGACTTTACGTCAGCTGCTTTATTATTTAACAACGGTGAATTTTTCCAACCTTAATCCAGTTAGTCGGCTCATATATCTCCAACGTTTGATTTATAATGCTATCAAACTTTGTGCATAATTCATCTACGTCCACGGTACCGGAACTATATTATGTCTATTCATGGTGTAAGTGAAACGCTGCTAAACTGCTCATCTACTCAGTCTAACAAAAACACTTTCATACCTTCTTGACTGATTTATCAACTTTAATAACCATCGTCGCTATGAGCACACCATGACCACTAACCACAGTTTATACACTGACATCGTTGATGAGCTCTGCACTGTCAGTAACTACAAGTCTTAAAGTATTTTCATTTCTTGTGAGCTGTCGACTCAACTGATCAACGCAGTTCAAGTGTTTGTTAAGCTTAAGAGACTTAATTGCGGGGTCATTAGTCCCTAAACTTACAAACTACTTGTGAACTACCTTATACTAAAGACGACACAAACATCCATGCCCGAGGGGGGATTCGAACCCCCGACCGTAGCTGCCGTGTAGAGATCAACGAAGTTTTCGGAAAACGTTATGAAATGTAATTTGGAAGACCGGTTGCCTGTCCCACTTGTAATGCATATACGTTCCAGTCTGGTACATTAAAGTCACCATCTACTAACGTTGCATGATAAAACTTCCTGGCAGTGTAAAACTGTGTGCCAGAGCGGAATTCGAACCCAGGTACTATGTCTTTCGCGGACGAGCACTCTAGCGATTGAGCTGCCTGTGCATCCCTCCCGGCCTGCGAAAGGCAACGGTCGGATTTGAATGCTGGTCTGGCACACAGTTTAAATCTGCCAGGAAGTTTCATACCAATGCACACTTTAGTACAGAGGGAACATTTCCTTCTGGAAATATCCTCTAGGTTGTGGCTAAGCAGTTTCTTCACAAAATCCTTTTTTCCAGGAATGCTACTTCTGCAAGGTTCACAGGAGAACTTTTGTGAAGTTTGGAACATAGGAGGCCAGGTACAGGCGGAACTAAAGCTGTGAGGGTGGTCGGTGAGATCGTGCTCAGGTAGCTCAATGGGTAGCGCGCTAGACCTCGAAAGACACACAGTTTTAATCTGCCACGAAGCTTCATATCAGCGTACACTCCACTGCAGAGAGAAAATTTCATGCTAGAGTATTAGATGTCCAGGTATCTGTACTACTGAGCGTAGTGCAAAGTAATAGAACGCAGTACGTTGTTCTCGACGGCGAGTGTTCATCAGAGACGAGTGCATCGTCAGGCGTGCCCCAGGGAGTGTGATAGGACCGCTATAAAATAATAGTGGATTTAATAAATAATCTGATGGACAGAGTAACTTGTTATTTGTGGCTGTCTGCTGATGATGCTGTGTTGTATGGGAGGGTGTCGTCATTAATTGACTGTAATAGCATACCGATGACTTAGACAAAATTTCTAGTTGCTACGAAGAATGGCAGCTAGCTCTCAATGTAGAAAAATGTAAGGTTATGCTCATGAATAGGAAAAACAGTCAAATCAAATCAAATGTTTGTAGAGCTTATGGGACTTAACTACGGGCCGGCCGCGGTGGCCGAGGGGACTGAGGCGCGTCAGTCACGGTTTGCGCGGCCACTACGGACGGGGGTTCGAATCCTCCCTCGGGCATGGATATTTGTGCCGTCCTTAGTATTAGGTAGATCATAAGTAGTTTGTAAGTTTAGGGACTGATGACCCCATAGTTAAGTCCCATAAGCTCTACAAACATTTGAACTTAAATACGGGTTCATCTGTCCCTTAATTTACAAACTACTTATGAACTAGCTTATACTAGAGACGGCACAAACATCCATGCCCGAGGGGGGATTCGAACCCCCGACCGCTGTGGCCGTGCAGCCCGTGACTGGCACGCCTCAGACCGCTCGGCCACTGCGAAACCAATCCTATAATGTTGGAATACATCGTTAGTAGTGAGCTTCTTGATGCTGTCGTGTCGTTCAAATATCTAGGCGTAACATTGCAGAGCGATATGAAGTGGAACGAACATGTAAGCACAGTTGTGAATAAGGCGGACAGCCGACTTCGGTTTATTTGGAGAATTTTGGGAAGATATACTTCACCTGTAAAGGAGACCGCGTATAAAACGCTTGTACGACCACGTCTTGAGTATTGCTCAAAGTGTTTGGGACCCACAGCAGATCAGCTTAAAGGAAGATATGGAGCAGTTCAGAGGCGAGCAGCTAGGTTCGGCCGGCCGCGGTGGCCGAGGAGACTGAGGCGCTCCAGTCACGGTCTGCACGACCACTACGGTCGGGGGTTCGAATCCCCCCTCGGGCATGGATATTTGTGGCGACCATAGTTGTAAGTAGTTCATAAGTAGTTTGTAAGTTTAGGGACTGATGACCCCGTAGTTAAGTCCCATAGAGTCTACAAACATTTGAACATTTGAATTTTGAGCTAGGTTCGTTACCGGTAGGTTCGACCAATGCGCGAGTGTCACAGTGTGTCACATTCATTTGTCCCTCGTTCTATTTGGGAGAGCAGAGGAAAGGAATCGGTACCCTATGCCGCGCATCTTACGGTGGGATGCGGAGTATATATGTAAATGTAGACGTATACTTCCTTTGACTGTTCTTAGAACTGTCACGGTGGAACCAGGTGTCCGGTAATAAGACGCAAACATTAGCTTGCTCCCTGCTAGACCTGTGAATGCGTGGCATGCCGGCCGGCTTAGGGGCCCCGCTGCGAACAGGTTGTTGGGCGGCCAGTTCGCAGAGCGCACACGTGTGCCTGCGACCTTGCTAGCATGCACTATCGACGGCTATCAGCCAACGTCTTCCGGCAGTCGCACTGCAGCGCGCTTGTGTTGCAAAACTTATTCCATTCACACTACATAATATACGGTACTCCGACACAATGCAATGCAGAGACATATAGTCGTAACTGTTCTATATTTCACTCTGCAGCCAAAACTACACGTAGCAAACGATAGTGTTTGTGTGTGGTAGTAGGTATCAGTCTCCCACTGTGCACTATGGTGGTAGAGGGATGATAACGGTAAGGGGGTGGAAGATATGGGAGTTGAAAGTCGTCAGCTTATATAAACTTCGGATTGAAGACCAGCGATGAATTTCGACACTATAATAGCAAAGCGGTTATATAGAGTCAAACGTGATGCACATTCTTCAGTTGTTTTTCTGCAACAAGCGTACGAATACAGAAAAATAAGTGCATATTGCAGTTTGAAAAGTAAGAGTATGAAGAAAGATGCCAAAGCGCAAGAAAGAAATTTCGCGTCCTCGATCTTTTTGTGTCCCAACTTCGACGTCGCTTTTGTGTCCCAGCCTCGTCGTAGGTGTCGGTGGCCGAGTGGAACGAGACCGACACAGGAACAAAGACAGCACGCTGGTGCAGGTACGGAGGGGAGCAGCCAGAAACTATAAACACTCGAGTAAATTAGAAAGAGATATATATTGCACAGAATGTAACAATACTTAACTTTTACATAGTACTGCAGAATGTTGATACATAGTTGTTAGAGGCCTGCCTAGTGCCTGTACGATAGCAAAGTCTTCACTGGTGCATATCTGATCACGAAGGTCCTAACTGGTTGCTATCTCAGACCCAAGTGACCGGTGTCTTTCCGTGGTGGCCACGAGCGGGGTTGCAGCAGAGGGCGCTCGTGGCTGTCGTCGTGAGAACGCCGCGCCGTGCGTGCATGGCGGCGCGCGGCGAAAGTAGGTGGCGCGCACTTTGTACTTGTGCGACACCACACGATCTGTTTCTACAAGACAGAATACGGCGCTGAAAAGTGAATCTACAGGCGATGGAAACTTGAAATTTGTAGACGTTGTTTATTGTACACTGTACGCATCAGCAATTTCTCGATATTCCCATCCCTAAGGGGGTGAAGTAGGTTAGTTGAAAATACGTTGCTATTAAGGCAATTTTGAAGCAAGAAATACAAAACTTCGGATTTAGATTTTAGACTAGAATTTTAAAAAACATGCGTTTCGATATATTTGGAAAAAAACTATTAAGCGGGTGAAATAAGGGAAAATCTTTCAAAGGTGCTACTGAGACTATTTTTGTGGTGTCGCACGAGTCTGAAATGCGCTCCACGTGCTTTCGTCGCGCGCGCCCTGCAAACACGGCGCAGCGATCTTAAGACATTGGAGAGCCTATATAGGGAGAGAGTGGCCATCCGGCCTGTGGCCGCCATGTTTTTACCAGACTGCGCGCGGGACGTGCACTTACATAGCGACCCAGGCAGAAATGCAGCCACTTAGCGACTGAAATGAGCCATCACTTCCACCCATGACACCAAAGCACATCTTCTAGCTTACTAATCAGTTGAAGAAATGCCATTCATCTATATTCATACAGGCCTAATAAATTTGTAAGCGAATAAGTGTCGCCGCGGTGGAGCAGCCGAGCGGTCTAAAGCGTCTCGCTGCGGAGTGCGCGATTGCTCGCCGTGGAGGTTCGAGTCCTCCCTGGGGCATGGGTGTGTGTGTTGTCCTTAGGTTGTTTTACCTTAGTTTAAGTAGTTTGTAAGCTACGGACTCATGACCACGCAGTTTGGTCCGATAGAATTACAAACATTTGAACATTTTTTGAAATAAGTGTCGTCAGTTTCTATGACTACTGAATGTTAATAACGTATTTTACGATGTTCTGGTAATTTCGACAGTTGGCATCGCTCTCCGCCCAAATATAATGCATTTTAAGTGTGCTATCGATTTTATAACATTTTCCTACAGTGGGATATACCAAAAACGTCATTCTATAGATAATTTTAGGAACAGAGTATCACAGAAAATCGGAAAAATACCTCTACTATCTCTATTTAAACAGACTCAATTTATGTAACTAAATATCTACAATGAGTCAATAGTCCCGTCCCCCCTCTCTTTCTCACGTCACATTCCGTAACCAATTATAGAATTGTGCAACGTCAATAATACACAGCCAAGGGAAAGGTGCTGCCGGCCGCGGTGGTCGAGGGGTCTGAGGCGCTCCAGTCCCGGTCTGCACGGCCACTACGGTCGGGGGTTCGAATCCCCCCTCGGGCATGGATATTTGTGCCGTCCTTAGTGTTAGATAGTTCATAAGTAGTTTGTAAGCTTAGGGACTGATGACCCCGTAGTTACGTCACATAAGTTCTACAAACAACACTGAAAGGTGCCGTAGCAATGTTAAAACATACGTTGTAGCACGACATATCAAAAACCAGAACCATGAACTAACAAAAAGCTAGCAAATACTGTTAAAAAAATTTACCGCTTATCGGATTCAAACTCGCATCCTTCACATTAAGAATTCAGTACGCAACCACTACACCACGCGAGAATTTCGCAGGCAGTAGTTCTATTAATGAATTTCGTCAGTGCCTTTCTTACGTTATAAGTCGCCTTCACGGTTCCCGCTTTCTTTTTCACTGCCAAGTTTTCGCGTACTTCCTCATTCCTTGCGAACTCAAGCATCATATACCAATCTTCGGTTTTTACAACCAACAGAGGAAGAGGAACAACGAGTCATTTCTCTTGATTGCACATAATGATTATGATTATTAATACATTCAGTAAATCACTTCAAACCAACATATAATCATAAAAATTGCCGCAAAGTTCTAAGGTTATCGTCAACGACCAACGAACACGTTAATTTACGTAAATAGAACCGACAAAAGACGTGCAAAAGTGGAGCAGCGTCTACCATAATACAACATGTACGTAAATGTACAGTGAAATCCCTGTCAGAAGCTTTTAAGACACACCACAGTACAGAAACGCATACTGTAGCTATTCACACACATGTAAAACCCGCCAAATCTGGTAAAAACACGGCGTCCTGGGCTCTCAGCCAATCGGGAGCAGTCTCAAGCATGGCCACTCTCTCTATATACGGGCTCTCTAAAGTCGTCAGCCACGAACGCCCTCTGCTGCAATCCTGCTCGCGGCCACCACTGAACTGTATCGGTCACTTGGCAATAGGACAGGCACTAGAACACTCTCATCAGTAGGCAGGCTTCTACGTAGTTCAGATAAAAAATTTATCTGCATTCCACTAGTCTACAACCAAGTTAAGTATTGTAATATTTCTACGAAATATATATCTTGTACTAATCTAGCTTAGTGTTTCTAGTTTCTGTTGTGCCACTGGCTGGTCACCTTAGACTCCGTACCCGTACACGCGTGCATCCTACTTCCCTGTGTTGGTCTCTCTCCACTCGGCCACTGACACCCAGGACAACCGGTGGCGACGAGACACGTAAATTTTGATACTAGAAATGCGATAATTTGGATTTGGAACCATGGTTAGAATTTTTTTAAAAAGGGGTTTGGGATTGTTTTGAATTCTGCCATCAATGGTGCAATAGGGGGTGACACGTTGTATCAAAATACATTAGAGCCGGCCGCGGTGGCCGAGGTGACTGAGGCGCTCCAGTCACGGTCAGCACGGCCACTAGGGCCGGGGGTTCGAATCCCCCCTCGGGCATGGATATTTGTGCCGTCTTTAGTCTTAGCTAGTTCATAAGTAGTTTGTAAGCTTAGGGACTGATGACCCCGTAGTTAAGTCCCATAAGTTGTACAAACATTTGAACATTTGAATACATTAGCAGGAAAGCATTTTTAAAGCTAAATCTATGAAAATTTATATTTAGAAGTAGAAACAACCAATCCAGACCATCCAGTCTATTCGTGCGAAGCAGAGGGAATTAAGTTAGTGCACTCATATACAGAAAAAAAATTGAACACCTTGAACGACCAGCGATAGGAATTTCATATACACAGGGCATATTCATTAGTATGTTCTGAAGAATTGATTAACATTTTAGTCACCGCAGTTCAACATGTATCTCGCTGTCTAGTAGACACAAGAGTCCGCCACGGGTCCTGACAACTTTTTCCACGCGTATCGACGCGTATAAGCCGCGAATTGCGTCCTGTGGTACAGCCATTAACGCTGTATGTACCTGATTTTAAAGTACATCTATGGTATGAAACTTTGACTCTGCAGCGGAGTGTGCGCTGATATGAAACTTCCTGGCAGATTAAAATTGTGTGCCGGAACCGGGACTCGAACCTGGGACGTTTGCCTTTCGCGGGCAAGCGGTCTACCGACTGAGCTATCCCAACACGACTCACGATACCGTCTCGCAACTTTACTTCCGCCAGTACCTCGCCTCCTCCTTGCAAACTTCACAGAAGCTCTCCTGCGAAACTGGCAAGACTATCACTCCTGGAAGAAAGGATATAGTGGATACATGGCTTAGTCACAGCCTAAGGGATGTTTCCAGAATGAAACTTTCACTCTGCAGCGAAGTGTGCGCTGATATGAAACTTCCTGGCAGATTAAAATTGTGTGCAGGAACCGGGACTCGAACCTCGGAACTTTGCCTTTCGCGGGCACGGTTGACATGCAAAGTGTGGAAGCGGTAGTGGCAGCCAGAATTTGTTAACTTGTAAATGTCTGCGATCTTTGCAACAAATGTGTACTTATTTCAGCGTGGCAACAATGAGAGTTATTAATGATACTTTAATTCGATGTGGAATGTTTTTGTGGCGCATTTTTATTGCAATATTTCGTCTTTGTACTCAAATTTCACGTACTAAACGTTATTTGCTTCGATATGGCACCAAAGAAAATTATTAATGACACCTTCCTTCAACGTGGAAATATTTTATGGCAGAAGACCTAGGCGCATTTTTAACTGCAGTATCTTGTTGTCTCTTTCGTATTTATACTAAAATTTCGTCCACCAAAGCCTTTAAAGGTAATATTACAAGTCTGTATACTTAATAGGTTTAGTAAACACAAGACAAGTGTGTACTAGACTTAATGAAAACATTAATTACAACACATTAACAGCAGGTGCAACTACATGGTTATGATTGTCGTCATAACAATTACTGTTCACTATATGTTTCGCACCTCCTTTAGACCATGTACTTCCATTAAAATTAACATAAATATTTCCGCAGCGGCACTTTCGTTGTTATAGCAAACCTCAGGTAACTGTTATACTTCGAAATGGAATTGTAATACTGAAAGGTTCCTGAGATTTCATTACCGCATTTTTAGGAAATTTACTACCGGGCTCATCAATTCGCAGCTTCGAGAAAGTCTGACGGAACTTGCACATCCGTATCCAGTAGTCAATGTTTATTTAAAACGTGGAACTGTAAATAGGTAAAATTATCTAGTGGCTGGCGCATACCAGCTGTCAGCCGATACCCCAGATAACATGGCGGACGCCACTTCAATTTGCCTCAAACATGGTGGACCTATCGCCACTCTATGAAAATTAAGCTCGTTGGTTGCTTCTCTCTATGGGACAAGATACCGCTGGATAGCTAACACATCTTCCCACGCTATCTGTATACTATCATCCTCAACGGCTGTTGAAAGATCGTGCTAATCCAGCCGCCCCCCCCCCCCCCAGACCCCAGCCGCCACTATAGCCTCCCCGAGTTTTCAGACTACTCTCTTTATTATTGTTACCATTTTTCATATATATATATATATATATATATATATATATATATATATATATATATATATATATATATATATATATATATAGGAAATGAAAATTGAGATAGCTCGGCTATACAAAAGGTTCATGGCCTCATCCCCTCAAAATCAGTAAATAGGTTCCGAAATGTTCAAATGTTCAAATGTTTGTTAAGCTTATGGGACTTAACTACGGGGTCATCAGTCCCTAAACCTACAAACTACTTATGAACTAGCTAATACTAAGGACGGCACAAATATCCATGCCCGAGGGGGGATTCGAACCCCCGACCGTAGTGGCCGTGTAGACCTTGACTGGAGCGCCTCAGTCTCCTCGGCCACCGCGGCCGGCAAATAGGTTCCCTTGCCCCCCCCCCCTCTAAAGAAACAGTTGGTATGCCACTGTCCCATGCCATTATAAACGGCGACGGAGTGTCAACCCTGAAAGTGTACGATGTATTCCATTGTTGCACCAGAGCCGAGCAGGACGAAGATGAGCCCTGTAGTACCATTTGTGTGAGGCGTCAGTCTTCTCGGGTGCTGGACTGGGTGGGGGATCTCACTCATGTCGCCCTGCGCTAAGCCTTCCGTGAACCCTTCTGCACACACGCGTTCCACTATTGAAATACTTCGCCCCACACGACCAATAATTTCCCTCACCGATGCATCCCATTCTCTCGTGCCGATAATGCGCCCTATTTCGAATTCCCAATTTGAAGGTACGGTACTCTCATACGTCTCCAGGGCATCCCGTCCGTCTGATCAAGCAACACCGTTTAGAACACAAGGCCTCACAACTGGCCGTTAGAGCTCTTAAAAACACAGGCTGGCGTATCCGCCATTTTCATTCCCTGCGAATGCTGAACACAACACGTAGCTTATGCGAACAGTGTTGTTTTGTTCAAGTTTACTGAAATAGTTTAAGTGTCCGGCATAGAGCCTTAGATGGTGCTACTTTGAGCTTGCATTCTGCTCTTTTTTACATCGATATGTGGATTAGACACAAAAATCTCGAGTTTTCTTTACTTATTGGTGCTTTTCAATGCTGCCCGATAAAGAAAAAAGAAGCGCAAGAAACATATGTATTTCTGTGATAAAAATCGCGTACTACGTTTAATTCTGCCGAAACTGGTTATCTACATAAAAGTTTTAAGCGATCATGGCTTGTATTTGAATAATGACTGTCAATATGCGAGGCTTGTTTGCCGTCTTGCAATAAGTGTTTGCTATCTGCTGTGACAAATACACCCCATCGGATTTTTGTACTCACATTGCTGAATGTTCTATTACGTTATTAAGTTTCAGAATGTTTTACAAACACTAAAACGAAAAAAAAATTAGCGTACAGGATCTCACGTTTACGGTCGTAGAGGCACACGGTGCCGATGTTGGCAACAACTATCGAATACGATTTGGAAACCTAATCGTATAGAATGAGGGGAATATTCCTCTGTGTGCTGACCATGAAATAAATAAATAATTCTGTTCCTTCTCTAAGGTCGACAGGTTTTTGTATATAACAGTATCCTTATCTTGTCAGTAATTTAATAATCCTTGTAAATCAAACATTTCGTTGCCAATATTAGTACACTACGCCGCCGCAGCCGTAAGTAAAATTTACCCAGTATTCTGTGTCAGTTATGTTATAGTTTCTTATAGATAAGCGTCGATATTGGCATTTACTAATAAGAAATTGAATTGCGGGTGTATTTTCTGATAAAAGACGAGGTACTATTCTTTCAAATTGCATATTACAAGTTATCACGCTAAAACTTCGAAATACCAAAAACAGCATTCAACGGTAGTTGCCTGTATCAGCACAGCACGCTGCCACAGCCGTAAATAAACTTTTTGGCCAATATATTTATATTTTCCGTTTTGGTGTTTGTAATACTTTCTCGCAATAAGGTACTTCTATTACGTATCTTCAACTGTTTAGACGTACTCGTCACCATGTGTTTAGTCCTTCCCGGCCTGTCTTTCAGGAAATGTTCTATCAGAACGCGATGGGATGCGATGACATCTAAAACAGCTATACTGATTATTAATACAAGTTTTATTTACTGAAAGTTATATCAAACACTCAACTTCTATGAAGTATGTCTCTTCTCGCGGCGTCGTCTTCTTATACGATGTTAGCTGCGCTGAGTCTAGTGGCTGCCTAGTTTGGAGCCGAGTTCAGATGGGATCGTCCAGACGCATGTCGGCCTAGATATAGCAGCTTGCAGAGGGCGCGCTTCTAGGTTTCTCCCTCCGAGAGGCGCGTCGTCGACGTGTGATTGGCTGCTGGTCATCCGCTGCCTTCTCCACGATCGTTTTCGTGCGTCTGGCGCGTGGCGCTGACTTAACACCACAATATCAACAATTTGTGCAATGTCAGTTCAAAACTTTTTGATGTAGTGTATTTCTCTACATACTATATAAGACACACATATTGTGCTCTAAAGACTGTATGTTCTGGGATGTTTTGCTGCTAACTCCCTACAGGCAGCTTCTCTGTAGTACTTTCAAAAGTGCTAAACAAAAACTTACGTTTGAATATCACAGGCGATTTTTACTATTAAATATTACTTCAAGTCATAATAATAAATAATTTTTACTTACAATAAATAACTATGCGTTCGGTCTTCCCTCAGAATCTCTCGGGAAATTAAACGTTCTGTAGCCACCTTTGGAATGATTTGAACAGTATACGGCAACACAACCACCCATAATGTCGTGCTAAAGTGCCGTGACCAAATCCTATAGCACCGCAGTATGCTTAACTTACGAGATACGGGAATGAAAATGGCGGATGCCTTGGCTCGTACTTACAGGAGCCTGAACTGGTCGTGTCTACGTCACGCCTATAGGCCGCAGCCGCCAGCTGACTGGCTGGCCTCTGGGGCACGCCCACGGCCTTGTAGCAGCCGGCTAGTCAACTTGCGTTCGCGGCCTCTAGGTGCGACGTAGACACGGCAAGTTGTGAAGCCTTGTCTTCTAGGTGGTGTTGGCTCAAGTCACTATGATCCATTGCCGTCGGTTTATAGCGACAGCGAGAGACGCAGGCATATCTTACCGGTAGGTGGTGTTACGCCGCTATCTCAACCAATGGGCTGACACGGTTCATATGCTAATCATTTCTGAAGAACATACTAACAAGGGGAACGCCAAGTGTGGTACAAACGGATTTTGATGGGTCGCAGGTATGTTGTGCGAGAACTTCTCTAGACCATCAAGCTAAAAGTATTTGTTCCAATGTGCCTTGGTTTCCACGAAAATCAAGATCGAAATCCAGCGCGCAACACCTATATCTGCATTAACAACGGTACCCGAGTCAGCGCGGTGTAATTAGCAAGGCTCATAACTACCGCATAGACGACCTGCGTTCAAATCCTGCAGGGAACTTTTTTTATACACTTGTCAACGATTGATTCTATAATTATATTCATTTCTCTCACTTAATCAATTCTTATTGCAAAGATAAAGTTATATCAGGTAATTACAGTTACATGTGAACGATACGCTATGAATGACTATCCCCCTGTTCAAATGTTTGTAGAGTCTATGGGACTTAACTACGGGGTCATCAGTCCCTAAACTTACAAACTACTTATGAACTACTTACAAACTAGGACGGCACAAATATCCATGCCCGAGGGGGGATTAGAACCTCCGACGGTAGTGGCCGTGCAGACCGTGACTGAAGCGCCTCAGTCCCCTCGGCCACCGCGGCCGGCAGCATAATAATCCGCTGGGACGAGTCAATTGGGCACACACGGTGTAACAACAGGGGGGCCGGGGATGTAAACGCAGCTAGCAAATGCTGCACGGTTTGCTGATATTTCAGTCGCCGTAAAAGTGTGCTACGAAATAAAGAATTAAATAATCGTCGCGCAATACATACACATATACACCACAATCGTATGAGAGATAATGTAAAGATTCCTTTTTGCACCAGTGATACTCCCGCATCTGCAAAACTCTGCAGTCGTCCGTTAGAGGCCTCTGCATGTACCTTGCCACATTGCACGTTGACCTGTCGATTCGCCAGTATGGACGTTGCAGTGTGCTTCCGAAGTTGCGTTTTGTGACGTTATTTGTGTGGTGAAGCGTCAGATGGAGCGGCGATTGATAATCAATCCTGCTAATGTATTGCGATTGGTTGAGATGAAGTTACGAAGAACCCTTCTACGTGAAGATGGTATTAGTGTAGAAGATGACTCATTCGCACGCTTGCTCGTATCTGTTATGGTACAGAAATATGAACATAAGTTAGAAACTGTTGTAACACCAACACATAATGATGATAATAGGGATGATAATGACGAACAACTCATTGCAAGCGGTAGTGCTACGGTAAGTGCGGGAAGAGGCGATGGAAGCAGTGGCAGTGAATACCAACAGTCTTTCGGGAAGAAGGTTAAAGTTGCAACTGTCATCACGGCTTTTGATAACAATACGCTAGAGAACATGTACGATGATTATTACATAAGTTATAGTTAAGATATCTGCATTACGTATGGCGTCTACAATTACATCTACAGTGCTATCTAGAGCATGGTTGCAGAGCTTTGCAGAAAAAAGACACCCACCAGCACATTTGAGATGTACGTAGAGATCCTGTAACTAAACGTTCATACATGTGTTTGTTCGTGCCCATGTACTTTCCTAGTCAGTCTCGCCTCTCCTCGCCGCAGAGCACACAAATCCGACAACAATCTCTCTCTCTCTCTCTCTCTCTCTCTCTCTCCCTCTCTCTCTCTCTCTCTCTCTCTCTCTCTCTCTCTCATCACGGCTTTTGATGAAAATACGCTAGAGAACATGTTCGCCGGCCGCAGTGGCCGAGGAGATTAGGGATGGGAAAAACCGACCGGTTAAAAGCAATACCGGTATTTTAGATTTGAATAACCGGTTTTTTCGGTATTTATTTGGTGTAGGGTTTAACCGGTTTCTTTTAGTTATTGCTAAGAACCGGGTAAAAAAACCGGTACGACTACTTGCTGTAGTAGTAGTTCAAAATGTGTTTTTTTGTAAATAATTTAAAAAAATTAGCACTAGTAGACCCTAATATTTAGGACTATTCCTAAAATAGTAAACTAAGAAATGCGATCAGTGATAATTTAAGAACAATCCCGGCAGTCAGAAAAGCGCAACATACGCTTGGCATAAGAACTGAGGAACTGGTGCAGCTATTGAGGCATCGATGCACCTGTTGCCGTGTGGCGTGGCCTATTAGACTACGCGCGTGCACCGGCAGTGTACGAGACTTGCCTCCGTCTGGTCATGCGGCAGTTCCTTGCTGTCGTCGCCAGACATCGGTTGTGTCTTAAATGACAGCATCCCGAGTGTGGAAGTACGAGTGTGGAAGTACTTCAATAAGTACGGGAGCAGTGAGATACAATGCTCCATTTGATTTAAAAAGCTGAAAACGGGTGGAGGTACTAAAAACATGCTGTGCCATTTTAGGAGAAAGCATCCAAAATGTTCCTTGGAAGAGAAGGTTAATTCGATTCATATACCTATTATGTAAGTGATGTACTCTAAGCTTGGAATACTAACTTTTAATGTATTATCATATTGTTATGCTAACAAGTTTTATTAATGTGATTCCTTGAAAGCGAGGGGCTTTTTTAATAACCAATGTGGGTTTAGGTAACATTAATCATGTGGTGCGTCGCGAGGTAGCCGTGCGGTCTGAGGCTCCATGTCACGGACTCCGCTGCTGCTCCAGTCGGAGGTTCGAGTCCTAGTTCAATTTGAGTAAATTTACACTGTCAACAATCATACTGTTAGTCGGAACAGTGACTTTATTTTTCGTAATTCTTCTGCAGCACTGATTGAAGTTCATTTAGCTGGCCGCGGTGGCCGAGGGGACTAAGGCGCGGTCTGCACGGCCACTACGGTCAGGGGTTCGAATCCCCCCTCGGGCATGGATATTTGTGCCGTCCTAGTTCGTAAGTAGTTCATAAGTAGTTTGTAAGTTTTGGGACTGATGACCCCGTAGTTAAGTCCCATAGACTATACAAACATTTGATCATTTTTTGAAGTTCATTTACTGACTGTAACTTATATTGTGTATATTACGAGATATTAGTATGCGCTGGCTCACAAGTCCAACTTACGGAGTGGTTGGCTCAATATTCGCAACTGCCGGATGGAAGTACTAGGCCAGTGAATCTGTATGCTTCGTATATCATCTTCTACGGCCTCCTGGCTAGGCTTACACACACTCAAGAAGGTTCAAATGTTCAAATGTTTGTAAAGTCGACGGGACTTAACTACAGGGTCATCAGTCCCGAAACTTACAAACTACTTATGAACTACTTACGAACTAGGACAGCACAAATATCCATGCCCGAGGGGGGAATCGAACCCCCGACCGTAGTGGCCGTGCATACCGTGACTGGAGCGCCTTAGTCCCCTCGGCCACCGCGGCCGGCACTCAAGAAGGCGTAGTATCGGGAGAGGATCTTGAAAAATATGGAAAGGCTAGTGATTTGTCGTATAACGTAAATTTACCTAAATTTTAACTAAATCTCGTTAAGTTTCAGTTTCGGCCGAAACTAGAAGAAGCGATAATTCGATTACGGTTTCTGTTTCGGCCGCAAAATATGTTTCGGTCGAACTGTACTGGAAATAATAGCAATAAAAAACCGAAAACCGGTTATCTTGAGCAGTTTTTACAGTGCGGTTAAACTGGAGATGAAAAGAATCGGTATATCCGAAAACCGGTTGTTTCCACTATAACCGCCATCCCTAGAGGAGACTGCGGCGCGCCAGTCACGGCCTGCACAGCCACTACGGTCGCCGGTCGCGGTGGCCGAGAGGACTGAGGCGCTTCAGTCACGGTCTGCACGGCCACCACGGGCGGGGGTTAGAATCCCCCCTCGGGCATAGATATTTGTGCTGTCGTAGTTCGTAAGTAGTTTGTAAGTTTAGGGACTGATGACCCCGTAGTTAAGTCCCATAAGATTTACAAACAAAGCCGGCCGAGGAGACTGAGGCGCTCTAGTTACGGTCGAATTTTATGAACATGAGAAATAGGTGGTAATGCACTCGTTCCATCCATATAGACTAACATTTAGGAGAGTATTTCCTTCCGTTAACATTCGATATCATTAATATTCCCGGCGCGAGTCGGCGCCGGCACGAACCGATTGGGGTATGGTGTTGCTTCTGCAGCACAAGTATCACAAGTCTCCAGCCTGCTTTCAGCAGAAGCTCCTATGCATGATTTTTTTTCAATTATACTTATGATAATATATTTATTTTTTCTCCATCACTATTAATTCTATAATATGAATTTAAAAAATTAGAAATGTTTAATTTTTCACTTAAGGAAAACCTCTCCTAAATGTTAGTCGAAATTAATGGGATGGGTCCATATCACATATTTCTAATGTGTTTATAATTCTATGAGTCACTACAGTGTGCAAAAAATAGTAATAAAATTACCAAATCAATTAACAGCTGGATCAAAGTAGATGGCGGTGAACAAATACTGGTCACACCTGTGTTTCCTTCGATCTTCCACTGACAGTGGGTGACGATCCCTTGTTGCTGGCCACACGCCCACTAAGAACGAAAAAACAAATCACAACATGAAACAAATGACTCCTGCTTCTCATCCTTTACTGATCTGCAGTGTCTGAAGCTAAACTAAATCTGCGCGTTTTCCTTTCATTGAAAGTATAAAAATCGATATGAAAGTACCATGGAGACAAGGAAAATTGTGAGATTCTGGAAATGTTCATAGAAAAGCAGTTCCCATCAGAGAGCTTCCTAACAAAATAAATACAAATTCTGAGAGCCGTGTAGAGTTCTTTGAAAGTAGAGATGAGCTGAAACATAGTACAGCGTGTTCCACATAAATCTGGCACACCTGACTTACCCCCATGGCTATAAGTTGCAGCATCCCTTATCAGGAGGTAACTAAATGTCTTTAATTTTACTGTTATGTACTCCTACTTTAGTCTACGTCTGAGGAATAGAGCTTTTATGTGAGACACTATATAAATTGTTTCACCTTGTGGTAGAACATTTTCTGGGAGTTACAAAAGCGAAAATTAGAGAAGCTTCAAATGTTTGTTAAGCTTAAGGGACTTAACAGCGGGGTCATCAGTCCCTAAACTTACAAACTACTTATGAACTACCTTATACCAAAGACGACACAAATATCCATGCCCGAGTGGGGGATTCGAACTCCCGACCGTAGCGGCCGTGCAGACTGTGACTGGCGCGCCGCAGTCCCCTCGGCCACCGCGGCCGGCTTAAGAGAAGGCTAAACAGTGTAATCTTAGGTGTAGATGCATGAATAAATGTAAGAACATTTTTGTTCTTCCGTTTATTATTCTCAACTAGAAAGTCATTGAGTAGAATTTAATAAATTTTATTTCAGTCCATCAACAGCAAATTCGCAGTTTACATTAATTGTTCTTCTCTTGTAGTTTGAAACACGAAATATGTATTCCATTAATGGAACAATATGGAAAACAAACTACTTGTATACCTCTTAAGTATTACCTTACATAAAACCATAGCAGATCATTGTCCATTGTAATCGGTTGCCACCCAAGAGTATAGCTATTTTCTGGTTATGAATATTAACACATCAGGAGGGACCAACATACGTGACCAGCAAATATTTTTTTCTGCACTGCAATGCTTTACGCCACGCTCAACACACGCCGAGTTCGTAGGCTTGCGGTAGCGGCATGATGCTGCTCAGATAACTCACAATTACTTGCGAAAGGAGGTAGATATCAGTGCGACTACCGTTTCAAAAACTTTTCTGTTCTTTTAGCTCAGTTTCACTCGCTGTAATGTATGGCCTAAAATGCATAATACAGTAAGCTGCCCGCTATCGAACTTTTTCCCCCCTCTTTTTCGTGTTGGCACATCCCCGCTCGGCTCGGCACGGCCCGGCCGGCAGTGTGAACTCACCGTCGTAGACGGCGTCGTGAGGGGGGCTGGTCGTGCGCATGCGCACTGCTGTCGGCTGTTCCACATGCCAGCCGGGAGTACCGAGTCTTCTCGCTCCCGAGATTGTGTTGTCGGCACTGCCGGCTCCCGGGTACGGCGCTCTCGCCAGCCGCTCCCTCTGGCGGGAACGAGCGAGAGCCAGGCCGCGTTTGACGGCCTCTAGTACGTAGAGATCCTGTAACGAAACGTTCATACATATATGTTTGTTCGAGCCCATGTACTTTCCTTGTTAGTACAGATATAGCTGTTACGCGCTGGACTTTGATCTCGATTTTTGTGGAAACCAAGGCGTACTGGCACAAACCCTTTTAGCTTGGTGGTCTGAAGGAATTCCCTTACGACGTACCTTCGAACCATCAAAATTCGTTTTTACCATATTTGGTGTTCCCCTTGTAAGTACATGTCCTGTGAATATGAACTTCCAATATCTAGTTTTTCCAGCTATTCTGTTTTTCTTAACATAAGTGTATTTACATAGGCGCCAGATGGTATGTCCTCTTACAAACAAACAAAAAGTTATGATAAGGAAGTAAGGTAGGTTGGGAAAAAATTATGTTAAAGCGGAATATTGTTATGTGAGCATTCTATAGAGCACATCCCACATTTAGTCTCCTGTGAGAGAAATACGCCTACACATTCGCACAAACACACACACACACAAACACAAACACACCTAGTCATATTGCTGTTTCCGCTCTTAATGTACCACTAACATTGCTGGATAACCGAGTAGGACTGAATGAAAACTTGAAAGCTTTGAAAAAATAAAATGGAACAAGGTTGTTTTCAAAATAAAGAAGAAACATAGCCCATATCGTCAATACTTGTAGAGTAGTACAGATATACATTTATATAAGTGGGGCCGCGGTGGAGTAGCCGAGCGGTCTAAAGCACCTCGCTGCGGAGCGCGCGGTTGCTCGTTGTGGAGGTTCGAGTCCCCCCTAGGGCATGGGTGTGTGTGTTTGTCCGTAGGTTAGTTTACCTAGGTTTAAGTAGTTTGTAAGCTATGGACTGACGACCACGCAGGTTGGTCCGATAGAGTTACAGACATTTGAACAGACATATAAGTGGGAGTAAGAAATTGAGAGAAATAAAATACTTTGTAATGATAATACTTTATACTTAACGCATGGCACTTGATCAGCGAATCTACTATGTTAGATTCTTTTTTTTAACTACAGCCCTCAGTAGCAAGTTACGTTTTAATATGTAACCTAAGTTTCAATGTCGCAAAGGACAGCCGGCCGCGGTGGCCGAGGTGACTGAGGCGCTCCAGTCACGGTCAGCACGGCCACTACGGTCGGGGGTTCGAATCCCCCCTCGGGCATGGATATTTGTGCCGTCCTAGTTCGTAAGTAGTTCATAAGTAGTTTGTAAGTTTAGGGACTGATGACCCCGTGGTTAAGTCCCATAAGCTTAACAAACATTTGAACATTTCGCAAAGGACACCTTCTTCTCACAATATGAGTTAATGGGTTAAAAATTACATGTCAAATCTAAATGAAATTAAAATTGCAGTAGCATATCTGCCGTGGACAGATAGTCATACCTACAAATAGCAACAGCAGCACAGTCACTAAAGGCTGCATGTAGTCGTTGCTACGGTTGAAAAGCAAATCCCTAAAGGAAAAAGCAAAGCCAAAGGAGTGGCTTTACAACCGTACAGTCCTCAGTAACTGTGCTAGTGCTCATACTTTTAGGTATAAATATCTGTCCACGGCAGATATGTTGTTGTAATTTTAATTTCCTTTATGATTTGACACGTAATTTTTTAACCCATTTTCTCACATTGTCTGAATAAGGTGTCCTTTGCGACAGTGAAACCTAGGTAACGTATTCAAATGTAACTTGCGACTGAAATTGTAGTTTTTTAAAAAAAATCTACCTTGTGTTGAGGCTACGCCGAGCCTTCTGGCCATCACAATCTGCCCTCGGTCAAACTCAGACAAATGGCGCGCCTTTCCCATTCTGCACATGGAGAGCAAGCTCACTGACATTACATTCCAAAGACCTCATAAAAATAACTGGACTCCCTGAGGGCGCTGCTGTCGCGGGATAATTTGATCCTTCGCCCGACCGCCATGGTAGTAGCAAGCGTCAGATAAATACGAATGTTATTAGCAGGTAAATCGTGTATTAAATAGATACTGCGGTATATATACACAGTTGATAGTCACGTCTGTATTGTTTGACTATCGCATTGCACATGAAGCACGATGGTGAAGAGCTTCTCAGCGTTTAAATGCATAAATCACTTTAAGAAAGGAATAAAAATATCGAATACTGTATTCCCATTTATATTTCTCAAGAATACAAGTAGCCCTACTACTTGTGTTGAGAGATAGTTACTCTTACTTAATAGACTGTTAGTCAAGACCATATAGGATTGAATGAAATAAATAACAGGCTTTTATAATACTGGTAGCTCTTAAATAGGAGCTACTTTAGGCAGTACTGGTGGACGGAAAGTTCAAAAAGTTTCATTTTATGATTGTGTAAAATAACTATTGGGGTCACGAAATTAGTTGCCTCACTGCAGTTCGAATTTTTGTTTATGAAATTAATATTAGCAACTTGCAACGTAGAATTTAAAGGTAATCTGCTTTACATATAGGTACAACAACTGAAAGGGGTTTGCAGACCTGTGTATAGTTCCATATATGTACGGCACATAACCACAGCGGATGCTCATTGTGAAGTTCAACCCTGTGACGATAGTTGCTGACTTTTAAGCAGTTCACTCTGCTATAAGATATTTGGCTTACAGCATTAAAATGCTAATTTTCTTGCCAGACACCCTAATGCTAATGTTAGATGCCTTAGTTAAGAAAAAGTTACGGCATACTTCGTGTTCTTAAAAGAATTTGATAGTGGCTGATTGCTGTATTCACAATATAAGAAGCTATTTTTCAGTTATGTATCTGATGGCATATTTCACTTTCACAATCGATTTTTAACATTAGCTGTTTCAGGCAGCCCTCTTTGATTTTTTGATGCTGAGAAATATCTAAATATTAGAGACTACAGCACTAAAGGAAAGACGTGAAGTGTGAAACTCTTACGAAATTAATGTTTGTACAAAAGTTTCACAATCTTAGAATATAAACGAAAAAAAACCTACATGTTATAGTTCGGTTTCGTTAGGAAGAGGAAACGCTGTTGGCCAATTTCTACACCGTATGTGTAATAAATTTACACACAACCGATAGTTTCTGTATATTCAAGGAGTCTGAAGCTGTTTTGTAGTTATATATTTCAATTAGAGTTAGACATAGATTTCCCGACTTAACTCTCTAATCAAAAGAATCTTACGCACATTTAAAGTTCGCGCGGAAGTTTGCCACTACAATGGCCGCCGAGACGCTCTTCAATTTGTCCGCTGTTCGCAGTCGGCCGTTTACGCGATTGTGGGGGCTTGGTACATTCACTGTGACTATGGAGCATTAGTAGGTAGGTGTTTCTACCAGCTCTCAGCGTTTCCCGGATATGTATTCATTCCATCGTTATGTTAGGCCATCTTCTTCTTTCCCATCTGCCCTTCGCTTTCTGTCCCGCTCTGTCTTTTTCGGTTTCGTTTTCTTCCAGCTCGATTCTTATGACGTCATATTTCCCGAATGCTTTGTCCTACAATAATATAGTTTCTGGATACGTACAGTGGAATATTGGAGACTGACTGCGAAATGTGCTGGGAGTAGAGTCGGTAGTAAAGACGTAATAAATTAGAGGCTCATTCGTGATGGAGCGGTTTCCCATGCATCTCATTCTTTACGACGTCATATCTTCTAAACTACGTCTGTCAGCTTGGCCACCCTTATGGAGGCCAAAGATCCTCCACCCGGCCCCTAGCTCTTAGGGAAAGTCTACAGAGGTAATTTTATTTCAAGAAAACGATTTAAAAGTCATTATTCAGTAACACCACTAAGTTTTCAGTATTGTGAACACCGTGATTTTTCAGTGGCTACTTAAAGGTGCGAATTAGTCCTCCAAAACATTCAAATTACTGCAAGCCCCAAATCTTCCCCTAGATAATGTAATATGGGTACACTGCGTTTGTCTCCATTGCAGATGCCATGTGGTATCTAAAAAGGACTGCAAAATTTTGCCGTGTTGTTTATAGAAACAGTCAGTAACAACATTTTTCATGTAGAGGTAATAGTATCGTTTTCTGTGCTGTAGTTGTGAAGAAATGCAGAGTACAAAAAAGAAAGTATTGGTGTCACCGTATAACTAGTTCATGACGCTTCTGTTTTCTACGTCGCGCCGAGCCGAATTCAAGGTACGATATCAGAGCAGATGAAGTAACTGGCGTGGTAATTCACGAGAAATGCGACATGCGAGGTGGCCAGTTAAAAGCACTATGTTTGCAACAATGCATGACCTCGGCTTCTAAAAGTTTCAAGCGACGACGTAGCTAAATGGTGCGTCCATGGGAAGTTGTCCCTCGTATTACCTTAATTAAATTACACACTACTTAGTTGCCGTGTAGTGAAATTGAAAACTATTTTGATTTTCAGTCATACGATGAAAAAGAGACGCATCATCTATAGACAAACAGGCCATCGATAGATTTAAATTATCAATATAACGGTAGCACTATTAGCTGTCACCTACGAATTTATTTGACATGAAAGATATTTCAATAAAATTTGAGACTGAATTGGATACTTTGATGTGCCGAAGGAATTCTGGCATGGTTTCAGTTTAGTCGTAAATTTAAGTACAAGAATGTAGTAGGAGAAAGGGAACTATTTTCTAGGGAGATTTGTACTCGCTTAACTTTATAAGTTATTAAGCCTGAAGTTGATTTTTATGCTCTTCGATAATGGGCCTTATTCTAGAAAACTGGGCTGTGCTATGTCAGGAAAGAAGCCATACATTACAGTGAAATTGCCGTATTTTCGAATAAAACATATTTTACTGTGCACTTGGGTGCACAGTAAGCTCTTCTTGTTTAATTTCATAAAACAATTACTATTTCTATTCCGAAAGCAAATAATATACATAAAATTAAAACATAAATAGATGTGTTTACAGAATGCATGGGTTCTCATTAACTAATCGCCTTACACGCACACACACACATACACACACACCTTTGCCGCGGTGGAGTAGCCGTGCGGTCTAAAGCGTCTCGCTGCGGAGCGCGCGGTTGCTCGCCGTGGAGGTTCGAGTCCTCCCTGGGGCATGGGTGTGTGTGTTTGTCCTTAGGTTAGTTTACCTAGGTTTAAGTAGTTTGTAAGCTACGGACTGATGACCACGCAGTTTGGTCCGATAGAATTACAAAAAAAACACACACCTTTGACAAAATGCTGACTATGTCCTTGTTTCAAGTTAAAATTATAATATGTTTACAATTTTTGTAAGACTTTAGAAATGTTCTCTTTTTTGAAGGCTGACATCTGGAAACCCTACCCGTAAGGCTTTGTGTAAAACGAGTAGCAGGCGAGTGATTCGCTTGAGTAGTTATACTGCCGGTCAGTAAACCCAGACGAAGCTCTGAGCCCCTGGTATGAAAGGACGCATGAAGTCCAATATGACGAGAATCGCTTCATCCCTCTGCACCAATTGCAAATGTTCAAATGTTTGTTTAGCTTATGGAACTTAACTACGGGGTCATCAGTCCCTAAACTTACAATCTACTTATAAACTACCTTATACTAAAGACGGCACAAATATCCATGCCCGAGGGGGGATTCGAACCCCCGACCGTAGTGGCGGTGCAGACCGTGACTGGAGCGCCTCAATCCCCTCGGCCACCGCGGCCGGCGCCTAATTGCACGGTCACTCGTGATGAAGGGTTATAATTTGACAAAACGTACAAGGTGAAAGCAACGATCAAATACCAGAAGGCGGCATAACTCAGTTTCGTTAAGTTTTCACAATGAGTAATACGAGTAAACAGAAACTCCATCTTCCACATGTCGAACATCCCTTGCCTGACAATGGCGCTACTCCAGTTTGCTATGTATGTAATTGAGAAATATTGAATAGGAATTCCCAGTATTTCTCCGAATTTGACAATACGTGATAAAGAAAGAGGCTCCAAATGAGAAAATAAAACCGCGGAATTTCTAGCGCAACAATAGTACTTGGTTTTACTAGTTCAAAGTCTGCAGATGGCCTGCAACATGAAAACTGGTTTACTAAATAAACTTGTAGAACACACACAAAATTGTTCAATTACTTGAATATGATTATGTTCTGCCAAGAACCGATGGAAGAATCACTGAAAAGTCTTCATTTGCCTTTGCTTTAAGTTTGTTTTGGTTACATACTAACAACTGTATCTCTGTACTGAATAAAAATTGGACGCATGTTATATGGAATTTTGATTGTAATTCGTTTATACTACCGCCTCATAAGATACTTACAATTCATTCTGAAACATCCTGCTGTCTTCAAGGAGTATTTAAACATTGTCCAATAGACAAAGACATGTCAAATGACAAAATTTGGGCAAATAAAGAAAATTACTAAAATGAACTCAGAAAATTAAAAAGTAATAGTTTGCGTTGTAAATTCTCATAAGCAATGCGCAATAGGACAAGGTATTTATCTAGCTAAATAATTTACATACCAAGGAAAGGTATCGTATGATCTCTGATTTAATAAAGGCAGAGTTAATAATTACGATGAACTTTAATCCAAATTGTTTGAATTATAAATCGTTCCAGAATACCACTAAAGGATCTAGATTGGAGGTCTAATTGTAAGAAAAATTAAATACAAAATGCACGTGACAGTATAAGAATTATGTGCAAATTAGGAGTGTGCCAGGAAAGGTTATACATTATCCTAATAATTGATTTTAAAAATTAAAATAACACTTTGATTAAAATTATTTCTCGCGGCAACAGCTCCAAACTTCCGAAAATTTGAAATTTTTTCTAGGTATTTTAGTCAACCAGTCTGGCTACCGCACTTGCAGAGCACTGCTTGGAAAGTTTCCATTCTGTTCAGCGCGCCGGAAGGCACAGAGGCGCAGCTGGTAACATGAGAAATGCTGCGACGGCACACGTAGCTACCAGCTCACCTCCTCTGTCTGCGCTCTTCTTACCTCACTCATAACGACCCGCTCGATCTCTGCCCTCCACGGTCCGTTAAGCGTAAATCGCGTAAAGTGTTCTAACAACGGGAGCACCGCCGTTCCCGCCAATGACAACGTTCTGTATCCTTTCGGACAGGAAATCACGAATCCAGTCGCACAACTGTGGCTGTATTCCATAAGCACACAGTTTGATTAGAAGACGCTTGTGGGGTACAGTGTCAAAAGCCTTCCGGAGTGCACACTACTGGTCATTAAAATTGCTACACTAAAAAAATGCAAATGATAAACGGGTATTCATTGGACAAATATATTATACTAGAACTGACATGTGATTACATTTTCACGTAATTTGGGTGCATAGGTCCTGAGAAATCAGTAATCAGAACAACCACCTCTGGCCGTAATAACGGTCTTGATACCACTGGGCATTGAGTCAAACAGAGCTTGGATGGCGTGTACAGGTACAGATGCCCATGCAGCTTCAACATAATACCACAGATCATGAAGAGTAGTGACTGGCGTATTGTGGAGTCAGTTGCTCGGCCACCATTAACCAGACGTTTTGAATTGGTGAGAGATCTCGAGAATGTACTGGCCAGGGCAAAAATGTTCAAATGTTTGTATAGCTTATGGGACTTAACTACGGGGTCATCAGTCCCTAAACTTTCAAATTACTTATGAACTAACTAAGACTAAGGACGTCACAAATATCCATGCCCGAGGGGGGATTCGAACCCCCCGACCGTAGTGGCCGTGCAGACCGTGACTTGAGCGCCTAAAGGTGCGAGTCCGAACACGGCGACAGCGACCCACTGCCGCTGCCGACAACGACAGAGACGCAGCCGCCTGCTGCCGACCCGCTGCGGAACACAGCGGCAGGTGAGCAGCGCGGTCGCCGGTGAGAGGCGGGGTGAGGTGTCCGCCGACTGCCGCCGTTGCAGGAGGAAGACGATGACGTTGCTTTGTTCCATACTAAGAGAACACGAACGCTGGGAATGCCAATATGAAACAGTAGAGCTTCCGATGGAAGTTACAAGCTGTTAAAAAAAAAACTGAAGAAGAAAAATTACATTTTACACTGAGAAGTATGCAAAAACTCGTGCATTATTTACTATCTGCTCAACAACTGGTACGGAACAGTCCAGCGATGTGAATGTTGAAGGTGTGTTATTATCTCTTGATTGCTGATTTGTGTTGCACTGTGGGCCCATCATTTCGTAATCAGAAGCAATGCGACTATTATTTTTCTTTCGGTTCTGCTTTATATATTGGAAATGAACTCCGTAAAACTGCTCTGATATGTCCATAAAATAATTCAATATCATATTTGCGTCGCATAAAAGCCTTTAGTAACTTTTGCCTCTTTTCTTTCCTTTCCTTTCCTTTCCTTTCCTTTCACACTTTTAATATTGTACCATTGTTCGTTTTATTCCGTTTTATTTTCTTTGTTGGTACATAACATTAATCTATGTCACCTCTCGTGAACTTGAAGTAAATAAACCTGTCCTGACAGTATGTTACACAAAACGCTTTGTCACTCTACATAATCATTTTTAAGAACACCATTTATGTAATTACCGATAGTTAATTTATTAATTCTTTTGAACATAAACCACCGTTTGTAATTAGTTTTTACTTTAATAGTTAAGTATTGAAGAAACTGCACTAAGTTGCTACAAAAAATGAAGCAAGACGTGTTACAAAATATTAATGAGTGCAGCTTCATCTGAGTCTTCATTGATATGCCAAGTCAAACATTTACAGGCATACATCCGTACTCATAATTAAATAGTTTATCAGAATTTACAACAACAACAAAAATTCCCGACTGATTAAGCACAGTTCCAGGCCTATTATATATTTATTCGTGGAACTTGACAACTCTTCTTCCCAGTTACAAACAACAAATGCAAGTTTCAATCCTATCTGTAGAAGAGACAAGGCGATGATGTCTTCTGCTTTTAGTTACATCCAATGCAATGATGTCTCAATAAATTAAAACGAACAAAATCTCAATTTACAGTTTCTTGAGGACATATCCCCAAGTGCTTCAGTGATTATAGACAATCTTGCTTGTGGTGGCCATTTGAGCAGCAGCTGAATACTATGTATTTTCACTGTAGTGTTTTTAAAGAAAACGCCTTTTGCTACTGCAAGTAGTAAAAGGCGTTTTCTTTAAAAACACTACAGTGAAAATACATAGTTACGAACAATGCACATATGAATCCATTCCTTGATAAATAAGTTTCGTGTACTTACTCGTCCTGTTCAACTACTGTGCTGTAGCTTTCCAGATATCTTTTACTAAAACATTTCTGTACTCGTTATTTCCTGCGTCAAATATTACAGGATATGTTGTTACTGTGTTTGCCGACTTCTTTCCGTCCGAATTCAAACTTTCAAATGTTTGTAGAGCTTATGGGACTTAACTACAGGGTCATCAGTCCCTAGACTTAAAAACTACTTATGAACTATATAAAGCAGTCAACAATCCGAAGATTGGTTTGAACACCACAGTGCTTTACTAGGAATGGTCCTGTTTGGAGGTGGTATGCCGTTGCCTTCCTCCGACCTTCGAACTGACTTACCCAGTCAATTACAAGGGGATCTACAGCTTAACGTGGGTTCCGAACCACAGTGCTACTCGGTATTTTTCACATGGGCAATACTGCCAGAGGTGAAAGAAGTGGAAAGTGACAGATAAAAATCGAACCCGGAACCTTTGGATTTGTAGTCTGGCACTCTACCACTGTGCTACTGAGCCGCACACTTATGAACTAGCTTATAATGAGCGCATTGAGGCGCTATCCTACGATACGCGAGGCTGTTCCACGACGGGCATGGCAGTTTGTGCCGCCTTTATTATAAGTTAGTTCATAAGTATAAAGGCGGCACAAACTGCCATGCCTGTCGGGGAACAGGCTCGCGTATCGTAGGATAGCGCCTCAATGCGCTCGGCCACTCCGCCGCGGTGTCCGGACACTTGCCACGCCGGACACTTGCCACGCCGGACATTTGCCACACTTCTACCTGCTCCGAAGGGTCGCGTGCCCCTGTCTCCTCCTCCTCCTCCTCCGCCCCTAACATCCGGCTCAGGAATTTCCGTGCACGGTGTCCAGGCCTGCACACTGGTCACACTGCACACTGGTCACTAGTACACACATTACATTACGAGTTTCGTAAGTTGTTCTTCTTCTTTCTGTTCTATAGCCTTTCCCTTCGAAAACAAGGTTGTTTGCTCTGCGACTCTGTGGAAAGCAAACCTAAACAATCTAGAACAGTGTACGTTACAAACATTGCACTCTATATTACTTCAGTTTCTCATATGAAACATTTTGAAATTGTATGTCGACTTTAAGTGACCTGTAAAAGACAGATGCTCTTACTTTGTTTAGTCAACGTATTTGCTGTCACTGATTTGAACATTGTCTCAGTACACTTTTTTAACAAACTAGCTGAAAACCCAGCGTTGCGCGGATATTTATTTATTTATTAATTCCTGCCTTGAGTTATTACTTCTCCTATCCTCTCTCTGTCCATCTCCCTTTTTCTAAAATGATGTTATACTTTTTTATGGTTCCGGACCTAGGTCAGCAATTACTCAATTACTCAATTTTCATAGCCAAGATGTCAAATTTAAGTAGAAGCCATTGTCTTAAACGACGAATGTTCATAAAGTGAAATTAATTTAAGTCCGTACTCCAGAACGATGTAAATTCAATGTTAGATTGTGTTTGGCGTAAACTTCTGGAAACACTTCTATCGTTGAGATTAGAAATGGTAATAACACCGCCATGTATTGGTTCCATGATGTAGTACTAAACTGTTTATCTCTCACAGTTAGTGTATGCTGAAGTATTAATATGTTACAGTGTAGCACTGGGGACAATGTAGTTATTCTGTATGCAGTGCTCCCTATTATCGAAAACTCGACGAATGCTGAAAGCCTGGTAATTCAGTCAACAGAGCGGTTCATGTCTGTTTAAATAAGACGTCATGATGGTATTAATGTGCGATAAAGTAAGTCTGGGTAATCGTTGAAGGAATGGCGTCAGGTGATCGTCTCTTCCATTAAATATAGTATTTCCAGTGAATTGTCTTGACTGTGTTAGCAGCATCGGCCACTGTTTCAGCTAATAAATGTCCCCCGTCCTTCAGTGATTATTTCGTAAAGCACGAAGTTGACATCTACCTTGTGTAGTAGAACTATATGTGAGAAGTCGGATTATAACTAGGTGCAATTGTATCTGCAAAAGAAGACGTCCTTCTCTATCTTAATGTAGTCCGCACCAAAAGTAAGTAATTTCACATTTTAATCACAATATTGTACCGAACAATTATGAAAGCAGAGAGGTTTTTGATGAGTTTGTCGCTCGCGTGTGTGGCAGGCAGGCAGGCAGAGAGCAGAAATATCTCTGGAGTGAGCTTCCAGATGCGCAGAACAGATTTTGTATTCTCAACATTAAGGTGCAAATGTCACATGATATTGGGAAAAATCTACTAATCGCTGACTTTATCTTGGTCCCTTTTTGTTCGATTAATGGACCTTTTAGCGACGCTTCCTCAACTTTGTTGTTGCTTCACATTTAATTACATATTATTTCATGTTATGTGGTTGCTCTGCAAAAAGGAGGTGGGGCTTCACGCAGACAATGCGGTACAAACTAATCGTAATAGCAAATAAATGTGTGGGAAGAGTGGATTTGTCTCAGTATCACGTGGTAATTCCAGCTTAATGTTGAGAACATGCATAGAATTCAATACTCACTCCATAGATATTTCTACTATATATACAATTTAGTGTTTATACCCATCAAAAGATGCACTTTTATTTCCATGGCATTGCAAAACATATGGGATACAGCTAGGAAGAACAGAATTTTTGTGTTCTACCTGAAATAAATTTTACTTGGAGAGGCAGCGGTTTATTATGTTAACGTTGGCAACGAAATATTCGCTTTAGGGGGATCATTAACCACTTAATGCCTGAATTAATTTCTACTGCAAGAAAAAAATCAAAAATCATATATTGTGCTCAATATTGGGGTCTTAGACCATTTATAACATCAAATATGAGAAATGTTATACATAGTTGGTATAATTAGGTATGTGTCAAATTTGCGACAACAGGCATTTGAGAAATAAAACGCTTATAACTCTTCATTTAGGGAATTTTTTTTATTTATGTATTTTATTTATTTAATGAAAAAGATGAACATGCGTTTGAATTACAATTATGGTTACTTATAAATCTAATGCAGAGGATCAACATTTCTTTACTGTAAAACAATTGGATTTTTTGTTTAGGCAAAGGTGAAGTTTGCATTTCGCACACATAATGACTGTCTGCCCTTTACAGCTGGGTCTTTTGCATCTTTGCATTCCTATTACACAAGGCCAATGACATACTTCATCGGTACGGGTAGATTTATCAGGGACTGGTTTCATTGGACCCCGACGCTTCTTACGTTGAATTTCCGTTTCCATACTTAGTAAGCGCCTACCACTCTATTTTCGTGTCATGTCTTTTCCTTGCTTACAGAGAGTATCGGCTATTCTGGATTTGAATTCCAGAAGATCGTTTTGTTTGCGACGGGGAATTTCCAAAGCATCACAATCCCTTCGATACAGCAACCACGAATTCATTATCACAAGATCAACTAGGTGGAAAAACAATCTATGGTAACATTTCCTTGACTTTACGAAAATCCTATAACAGGACATTAGAGCGTCAAGTAAATCCATCCCTCCCATGAATGTATTGTAAACTGTAACAGTGCTAGGGCATGGTACTTGAGTGCGTGCTTTTTCTTTCGCTCCCATCTTTTTATTGTGATCACCGGATGAGCAGATGGAAATGCACTGGCAGCAATTACACCTCTGTTGTCAAACCATCGTCCTTTCTTCGTTTTATTTTATCGCTTGCGTTTGCCCATAGAAGTGCCCAAGTGCCTGATGATGCATATTTTACACAAACCGTATTTACGTGTTCACTGAAAGTTTTATCTGCTTTATCACATCTAAATATGATATATAATACTTAAAAGATATTAGAAAAACAAAATATAATTTTCGTAATGAAACTGACCTCTGTATTTAGCTGTATTTCACGGAACAATGAACACAAACTCAGGTCTTGGTTAGCAATACGCACACAATACACAAATGTTGTCATAGAAAGACAGTCAATGCTCCGTAGATGCTAGCACATGTCACTCGCACTGCGCCGGTCCCTGTAGAATCTGATACAACCGGCGCTGGAGCCTGAAAACACTTATACTTCCATATATATGGGTCACAACGGTATGAGGCGAATTTGCGACGACCGGCATTAAGTGGTTAATTTACTGATTGGAATAAAATTATTTATTTCATTAGCTACACAAAGAATTATTTCCCTCATTGTACGTGACTGATTTTTCAAAAAGGATTCAACATCAATACACTACACCGCTGCCGTAAGGAAAATCGTAGCCCTTGTTTCAGTGTATTACACCTTAGTTATGTGCATATAAAACGTAGCATCGCCAGTTATTATTATTTGGTGCACTATGTAACAGTGCCTCTATCGGATGTTTGCTGCACTACGCAGCAATTCAAGCGTAACATACACCAGAAACTACAAATTACATCTTTCCTTCCCCTGATTCGATTTTGATGAAATGAAGCTTATATGTTGCCCCAAGGTACTCTCAGTTGACCTACGAAACCCCATGAAAGTTCGTATAGTACTCCTGGAGATTTGCTGTACTACACCGTACTTACAAGCATAATATACATAAAAACTTCAAATTACAATTTCCTTTCCCATCCTTACCCAAACAATCTGAGCGTAAGCTCCGCCTCTAATGACCACATTGTCGACGGGCCGTTAAACGCTAATTTTCCTTCCTTCTTTCCTGACTAAAATCAATATTTCTTGTGACTTGACCAGGATATAATATGAATATTTTCTGTGGAGAGTCCATGCCTTAGCAAGCGATAGAAAGCTGTCCGTGCGAGAAACTTAGAGATTTCAAATACACTCCACAGTATTGAGTAGATTGCCCTGTAATATATTAATCATTATAGAAAATGCAAGTCCCACTGCAAACCGCAGGCTCTTAGTTAAAAAGACAGATCTGTCGGAAATAAGGGGTATTCGTCGGATGTACTGTTTCATTCTCCTCCTTTCCTAGTAGCTCTATAGATGTCTATTGCTTCTTCCTACAGCGCTTTGCGCTTCACAATTAAAAGTTGCTTCAAAGTTTTCAACAGCACTCTCAGCTTTCAAGAATTTCCTTAGGCTCACTGGAATACAGAAGTTTCTTGGCAGTAAATAAGAAATGTAATAAAACGTAATGCCTGATGTGAAAAGTTTTGATCCATCGCAGTATATATTGACGATGTCTGTGTAGAGACAGGAATTAGTGATCATGATATCGTCATAGTGTCGATGGTGACCAAAGTTCATAAACCAATCAAGACGGCTAGGAGCGGGTTTTTGTTGGGAAGAGCCGATAAGCAATTGTTAGGATCGCACTTAGAAAATGAATGGGCATCGTTTAGTTCCGCTTATTATGGATGTTGAGGAATTGTGGACTAAATTTAAGTGCATTGTACATAAAGGGTTAGAGAAATATCTACTTGTAAAGTCGATTAAGGACGGAAAAGATCCACCTTGGTATAATAATAATGTGAGAAAGCTACTGAGAAAGCAAAGTCTTGCAGTCTCGGTTCAAAAACGAACACGCAAATGATGACAGGCAAAAGTTAGTACAGATTCGTGCGTCTATAAAAAGATCGATGCGCGAAGCATGCAATAATTACCACACCCATACCTTAGCAAAAGATCTTTCCGAGAACCCGAAAAAATTCTGGTCCTATGTAAAATCTATAAGCGAGTAAAGCCCACTATCCAGTCACTAGTTGATCATTCCGGGGCAGTAATAGAAGAAAGCAAACGGAAAGCTGAAGTTCTAAATTTAACCTTTAAGAAATCTTTCACGCAGGAGGACCGCACAAATGTACCATCATTTGATCAACGTACTAATTCTGAAATGGAGGACATAGTAATAGGTATTTCCGGTGTAGGGAAGCAGCTGAGAGAGCTAAATACGAAAAAGTCTGCTGGTCCAGATGGAATACCAGTTCGGTTTTACAAAGTCTATTCTGTGGCATTGCCCCCTTACTTAACTTGCATTTATCGCGAATATTAATTCAGCGCAAAGTTCCAAGTGACTGGAAAAAAGCGCAGGTGACTCCCATCAATAAGAAAGGAAATAGAACTGACCCCGATAATTAATGGCCAATATCGTAGAATTTTGGAGCGTATTCTCAGATCGAATATAGTAAATTTCCTTGAAACGGAAAAGCTTCTTTCCGTGAATCATCACGGGTTTAGGAAACATCGTTCATGTTAAACTCAGCTTGTCCTTTTCTCACATGAGATCTTTCGAGGTATGGATGAAGGGCAACCGGCGGATTGTGTTTTTCTCGACTTCAAAAAGGCGTTTGACCCGGTGCCACACTGCAGACGTCTAACGAAGATACGAGGTTATGGAATAGGTACACAGATTTGTGACTGGCTGGAAGACTTCCTAAGTAATAGAAGGCATTACGTTGTTCTCGACGGCGCGTGTTCATTAGAGACGAGTGTATCGTCAGACGTGTCCCAGGGGAGTGTGATAGGACCGCTATTATTTTCTATCTATATAAATGTTTTGATGAACAGAGTAATTTGTAATTTGCGGCTGTTTGCTGATGATGCTGTGGTGTATGGGAGGGTGTCATCTTTAACTGACTGTAATAGCATACAGAATGACTTAGACAAAATTTCTAGTTGGTGCAAAGAATGGCATCTAGCTCTCAAAGTAAAATAAATAAATAAATAAAAAATGTAAGGTGATGCCCATGAGTAGGAAAAACAAACCCATAATGTTCGAATACAGCATTAGTAGTGAGCTTCTTGATGGAGTCGCGTCGTTCAAATATCTAGGCGTAACATTTAAGGGCAGTTGTGAGTAAGGCGGACAGCCGACTTCGGTTTATTGGGAGCACTTTGGACGATGTACTTCATCTGTAAAGGAGACCGCGTATAAAACGCTTGTACGATCACGTCTTGAGTATTGCTCAAGTGTTTGGGACCCGCAGCAGATCAGTTTAAAGGAAGACATAGAAACAGTTCAGAGACGAGCAGCTAGGGTTGTTACTGGTATGTTCGACCAATGCGCGAGTGGCACAGAAATGATCTGGGAACTCAGTTGGGGATAGCTGGAGGAAAGACGACGTTCTTTTCGTGAATTTCTGTTGAGGAAATTTAGAGGGCCGGAATTAGAAGCTGAGTGTAGTACGATCTTGCTGCCACCTACTTACATTTCACGTAGTGATCACAAAGACAAGATAAATTAGGGCTCGTACGGAGGCATATCGGCATTCTTTTTTTCCTTGTTCTATTTGGGAGTGGAATAGGAAAGGAAATGCCTAGTAGTGGTACAGTGTACCCTCCTCCACGCACCTTACAATGGATTGCGGAGTATTTATGTAGATGTAGATCTCACATTTACTGATTTATATTTTGTACAATTGCATAATTTTTAAGGTATATATTCATTTGTATAAGTGCTGTATGTCTGAAAAAATCTGTTGCGAATGTAAATAATAGTAAAGAAGTAATAGATTAAAACTTGGTGCGTGATGGGGTGGTTTGCCATGAACGTTACTGTTTATGTGCTCATATATCATGAACTACGTGTCGTACTGTGAAAAAATTTAGAAGCTTCATTAAACTATATGCGTGTATACTGTCTTAAAAATTTCCAGCAGCTACAATTTTTAGTGTAGAAATTATAAATTGTGACGTCATACCGAATGCCGTAATTTTAGTCCAGGAACAGCGGAAAAGTAGTAAGCGAGAAATTTTTTTCCTTTCATTATTTTGCTATGGTTGTCAGCGAGAATAAGCTCAATAAAGGTTTGAAAATATGTTTAAATTTAGTTTCAAGTTGCTAAGTACTGTCATTTCATACAGTGTGTGAATAAAGTCTCGTCGCATTATGTGTCAGTTTCTTGCAACTATATTGTTTATGACGTATCTCCTGAACCATGTGTCGTATGTTGTTACCTCATGGTAAGGAATATGTGCCCCAAATTTGGTTGATATCGGCCCAGTGTTTTAGGAGATGTGCAACACTGTCGTTTGATGCAGCAGTTTTTCGCGCATCTCATTGTTTATGAAGGAATATCTCGTGAACTATGTGTTGTACATGATCCTAACACTTAGGCGCGGCGACCGTCCTCATGGATCGAAGCTTACGTGTACAAAATTTCATAATCATTGAAAGAAAACTGGCCGAGGTGACTGAGGCGCTCCAGTCACGGTCAGCACGGCCACTACGGTCGGGGGTTCGAATCCCCCCTCGGGCATGGATATTTGTGCCGTCCTAGTTCGTAAGTAGTTCATAAGTAGTTCGGAAGTTTAGGGACTGATGACCCCGTAGTTAAGTCCCATAAGCTTAACAAACATTTGAATTTGAAAGAAAACTGTAGAATTGTATACAATACGTACACATAAACAAACATACGGAGTCTCTGCTTTAAATATAAACAGATATCGGATTTTAGAGAGTAAATTAATGTAGACTGTGTCGTTAGTTATATCAATATTATTTCGCAATAGCGAATTTTTCTTAGCGTCACTGTATGAGGTAGGATGTTATACCAAATTGAAACATATGAAAATTTGTGGCGGGCCGGGACTCGAACCCGGGTTTCGCGCATTTCGCGAGCGGTCGCCTTAACAACTAGTCTACCCGAACACGACTCCTGGACTGCCCCAAACTTCCATATGCCTCACTGACTGCACAGATTTGAGTCAACTACATTCATCCCTTAGCACTCGCAGCTTAATCTGTATTCCCGCATCAGGGAGAATGAAAACAACGAGGCATTAACCTACGCTGTTATCGTCATTGCCTTGCTTAGGCATCTGTTAAATAACTGTATGGTATCGAATTACAGTGTTGATATTTTTATCAATATTATTTCGCAATAGCGAAGTTTCCTTAGCGTCACTGTATAAGGTATGGATGTTATACCAAATTGTGACATGTGACATATGTCACAATTTGGTATAACATCCATACCTTATACAGTGACGCTAAGAAAAATTCGCTATTGCGAAATAATATTGATAAAAATATCAACACTGTAATTCGTCACCATACAGTTATGTGTCGTTAGTCTTTACTTTCTTTCTTTTCTTTTTTCATTAGCATTGCTTTTACGTCGTTCCTTTCTTGTTCATGCTCATAACGATGGGCTGTTTCTCTCGCAATCAGTAAGGGTAGCCTTGCTGTCGATCGCGCAGTTACTGCCCGTCGAAGTTTCGAGTCCTCCCTCGGACGTGTGTGTGTGTGTGTGTGTGTGTGTGTGTGTGTGTGTGTGTTTTGTCCTTAGGTTACTTTAAGTTATTTCCAGTAATTTTTAAGCCTAGGGACTGATAACTGCAGTCGTTAACTCCCATAGACCTTATAACATTTGAACATTTTCAATTTTCAGTAATGGAGTAATGGATCTATTTTTATGCTTGGGAGAACTAATTACATACTGAAACAGATGACGATATTGCTTTTGTTTCCCAAAAGTTGTAAATAAATATTTCGATCTCGGGATATTTAAAAGAAGCTCTATATTTCTCCAAGATGTCGAAGAAGGCGCCCTTTTACGTAGTGGCTGTATTAAGTTGTATAGAACGTAGCTTGAAAGCGGGCAGTAGGAGGTGGACGGGCGGGCGTCCCTTGCCCTGGGGGGGGGGGGGGGAGTGTCCTGAGGGACGGCTAATCCAGCTACCTGTCGAAGGGTCAGGTGTGGCAAAAGTCCGGCGTGGCAAAAGTCCGGCGTGGCAAGTGTCCGGGATCCTCCGCCGCAGCTAGTCATAGTTTGAAGAGCTCATTTCCCTTGGATGTTGTCATAAAACCTGTCTTCGGCGGGGGGTCGGGTCGGCGACAGCGACACCACTGGTTCGGGACCGGACGGCCGCCTGTCGCCGGGGCAGGTATACGGCGACCAGTGCCGCCGCCGCCGCGTTCCGCATCGCTCGCATTGCAGACAATGGGGACCAGTGGTGCCGCCTGTCGCGGCTCAGCGACGACTGCCGCTTGCCGCCGCGTTCGGAATCGCACCTTAAGTCCCCTCGGCCACCGCGGCCGGCGGCCAGGGCAGCAGTCGAACATTTTCCGTATCTAGAAAGGCCCGTACTGGACCTGCAATATGCAGTCGTGCATTATCCTGCTGAAATGTAGGTTGCGCAGGGATCGAATGAAGGGTAGAGCCACGGGTCGTAACACATCTGAAATGTAACGGCCACTGTTCAAAGTGCCGTCGATGCGAACAAGAGGTGACCGAGACGTGTAACCTATGGCACCCCACACCATCACGCCGGGTGATACTCCAGTATGGCGATGACGAATACACGCTTCCGATGTGCGTTCATCGCGATGTTGCCAAACACGGGCGCGACCATTATGATGCTGTAAACAGAACCTGGATTCATACGAAAGAATGACGTTTTGCCATTCGTGCACGCAGGTTCGTCGTTGCGTACACCATCGCAGGCGCTCCTGTCTGTGATGCAGCGTCAAGGGTAACTGCAGCCATGGTCTCCGAGCTGATAGTCCATGCTGCTGCAAACGTCGTCGAACTGTTCATGCAGATGGTTGTTTTCTTGCAAAGTGTTGACTCTTTTTTAGTTTTAGTGATGTATTGTTCTTTGTCTATCAGTACGTCACTAAAACTGAAGAATATATAAAAGTCAACAACATAATAATATTGAAATCAGACCCAACCACACGATTCCAGGCAAATGTAAAGAAAACTCTATAAGCATCCAAAATATACTCACAGACAAACAGAAATATTACATTATTACATAACACAGAAGAACCCACAAGCACCAACACTCTGCAGCCAACCTAAAATACATAAACAGCAGATTCCTCTAAGACCGGTTATAAATTACTGGAATACCTTAACATAGCACATAGCGAAACACCTCCAAGAAATAATCTCAAAACACTGCAAAATAGAAAATGACAAGACAGTGAAAAACACGTGTAACCTAATTGAACAGATACAGAACACACAGGTACCATACACAGCATCACTGATCTCATTTGACATAGAAAATAAGTACACATCCATCCCCATCAAAGAAACAATAGAAATCACACAACAAATTCTGACAGCGCACAGCAACCCCACTACTGAATCAATATCGGATTTAATAAGTTTGCTCAAACTAACTACCGAACAAAATTACTCCCAGTTCGAGAACGAATACTACCTACAGAGTGAGGGACTACCTGTGGGTTTCCCAGTATTAGGAACCTTAGCTAACATTTTCATCAGTCACTTAGAAAACCAGATACTTGAAACGGTGGAGGCAGATGGAAGATTTAAAATCATATATTGGCACAGATACGTAGATGACATATGTTTGATAGATGAGCCAAATGAAAAAAATAGATGAACTTCACTCTGAAATAAAAAAAGCTCACAAAAACATTAAATTCGCAGTTGAAAAAGAAAATGACAGCAAAATAACATCCTTGATATAACAATAGAAATTGGAAATGGTAAACATTCATTCAACATTTATCGTAAACCAACAGCAACAGGCATGAATATACAATCCACCTCCAATTATCCCCAAAATTAGAAACTTGCTGCATTTAGACACATGTTATATAGGCTAAATAGAATCCCACTCAGAAAGAAAAACTCTCAAAAAGGAATGAACGCAATCATACAAATAGCAAGGAACAATGATTACGACGCACAAATAACTAAATCAGAAAATTAAAAGACAACTACGGAACAAACACAACATTTCAAACAAAACCATCAAACATCAAAATACACAACACCCAAACACACAACCACAAACAACAAACACACACAATGACAACACCACAAAGAAACAAACCAAATGGTACACCATGACATACACACACAAACTAACACACAGAGTGACAAAGATACTGAAGAAACAAGGAATCCACATAGCATCCAAAGCTGTCCAATCCATACAAACAAATCTACAACCAAAACTCAAGAAAGATATATTCCAAGGACCAGGGATATACAAAAAACAGTCTTGGTCCAACCCGCCACTGCCCGCACCGAAACTAAGTTTATTGTGCGGTAGAGAGGGATATACAAACTTGAATGCCAAAGTTGTGATGCCGAGTACATAGGAATGACGAACAGAGATTTCAAAACACGATACAAAGAACACTTCAGATGTTGTAAATATCAAACAAACCACTCCATATTTGCTGAACACTTAAAACGCCACCACCATCAACCAACCAACATACATCAAGACATAAAAATTATCAGGACCAACAACCACAACAAACACCTCATACAAACACAAGAAAATTACCATATCCATAAAGCCATAACCGAGATCAAACAAGTAATAAATGAACAGACAAACATTAATGAAAACTCACTGCTAAATCTAGTCAAAGACATGAGCCAATAATTAAAGAGAAAGAAAATTGGTACACACACACACACACACACACACACACACACACACACACACACACACACTGACGTAAAGCAAATATAGGACAAACACATACTCAACAGCTGGCAACACCAACCAAAACAAAAAAACAACACAAACAAAATGGCATGGGCCTAGTGGTGCCAGGTGTGAAGTGCTGGAAAAACAAAGAACGCAAAATAAACATAACTGAAGCAGAACAGCTGGAAGCCACCAATGAGCACTAGATATAAACCAATATCCACGAAATATTGTAAGTAACAACATCCAAAATCAGTAACTATACTTAAATAACGCACCAGAACTGTTTATAACCTAAACTACTAAGAGGCGTAGATATGAAATATTGTAAAACATGTTGTTGTTGTGGTCTTCAGTCCAGAGACTGGTTTGATGCAGCTCTCCACCCTACTCTATCCTGAGCAAGCCTTTTCATCTCCTCATAAGAACGACAACCTACATCCACTTGAATCTGCTTACTATACGCGTCTCTTGGTCTCCCTCTGCGATTTTTTCCCCACACACTTCCCTCCAACGCTAAATTCACAATTCCTTGATGTCTAAGAATGTGTCCCACCAATCTATCCCTTCTTTTAGTCAAGGTATGCCAGAAATTTCTTTTCTCCCCAATTCGGTTCAGTACCTCCTCATTAGTTACGCGATCCACCCACCTAATCTTCAGCATTCTTCTGTAGCACCACATTTCAAAAGCCTCTATCCTCTTTCTGTCCACACTGCTTATCGTCCATGTTTCACTCCCATACAAGGCAACACTCCATACAAATGCCTTCAGAAAGGACTTCCTTAGGCTTAAATCAATATTCGATGTTAACAAATTTCTCTTTTTCAAAAACGCCTTTCTACCCATTGCCATTCTGCATTTTATATCCTCTGTACTGCGACCATCATTTGTTATTTTACTGCCCAAGTAACAAAACTCATCTACCTCCTTTATTGTTTCGTTACCTAATCTAATTCCTTCAGCATCACCTGATTTTCTTACACTGCACTCCATTACCCTAGTTTTACTCTTGTTAATGTTCATCTTATATGCACCTTTCAGCACACTGTCCATTCCGTTCAATTGCTCTTCCAGGTCCTTTGCTGTATCTGACAGAATCACTATGTCGTCGGCAAAACGCAATGTTTTTAATTCTTCCCCCTGAACTTTAATTCCTTCTCCAAATTTCTCCTTGCTCTCCTTTATAGCTTGCTCAATGTACAAATTGAACAACATTGGGGAAAGGCTACAACCCTGTCTTACTCCCTTTCCAACCACTGCATCCCTTTCATGCCCTTCAACTCTGACAACCGCTGTCTGGTTTTTGTACAAGTTGTAAATAACCTTACGCTCCCTATATTTTACTCCTGCTTGCTTCAGAACTTGAAAGAGTTTAGTCCAATCAACATTGTCAAAAGCCTTCTCCAAATCTACAAAAGCTAGAAATGTAGGTTTGCCTTTTCTTAATCTATCTTCTAGGATAAGCCGTAAAGTAAGTATTGCCTCCCGTGTTCCTACATTTCTCCTGAACCCAAACTGATCTTCCCCGAGGTCGGCTTCTACCAGCTTTTCCATCCTTCTGTATATAATTCGTGTTAATATTTTGCAACCATGACTTATTAAACTGATGGTTCTGTAGTTTTCACACCTGTCTGCACCCGCTTTCTTTGGAATGGGGATTATAACATTTTTCTTAAAGTCTGAGGGTACTTCACCTGTCTCGTACATCTTACACACCAGGTGAAACAAGTTTGTCATGGCTGGTTCTCCTAGAGACTTCAGTAGCTCTGACGGGATATCATCTATTCCAGGGGCCTTGTTTCGGCTTAGGTCTTTCAGGGCTCTGTCAAATTCTTCTCTTAGTACAGTATCTCCTATGTCATCATCATCTACATCCTCTTCCCTTCCTACAATAGTGTCTCGAAGTTCATTTCCTTTGTACAGCCCCTCTATATACTCTTTCCACCTTTCAGCTTTCCCTTCTTTGCTGAGAACTGGTTTTCCATCAGTGTCCTTGATATTCATAGAGCTGTTTTTCTTATCGCCAAATGTTTCTTTTATTTTCCGGTAGACTGTATCTATTTTTCCCCTATTTATACATTCTTCCACATCCTTGCATTTGCCTTCTAGCCATTCCTGCTTAGCCATTTTGCACTTCCTGTCAATCTCATTTCTTAGTCGTCTGTATTCCATTTTGCCTGTTTCATTTAAGGCATTTTTATATTTTCTCCTTTCATCGATTAAATTTAGTATCTCCTGTGATATCCAAGGATTTTTTGTAGGTCTTTCCTTCCTACCTATTTTATCCTCTGCTACCTTCACTATTTCATCTCTCAATTTTACCCATTCCTCCTCAACTGTTTTATTTTCCCCTGTTTCTGTCAATTGTTGCCTGAAGCTCCCTCTGAAATTCTTAAGAACTTCAGGTTCCTTCAATTTATCCAGGTCCCATCTCCTTATTTTTCTACCTTTCTGTAGTTTCTTCAGTTTCAGCCTACAGTTCATAACCAACAAGTTATGGTCAGAGTCTATGTCTGCCCCTGGGTATGTCCTACACTTCAAAACCTGGTTCCGAAATCTATGTCTTACCATTATAAAATCTATCTGGTATCTCCCGGTGTCTCCTGGTCTCTTCCATGTATACAACCTTCTTTTGTGATTCTTAAACCAGGTGTTTGTTATAACTAAATTATGTTCTGTGCAAAACTCTACCAGGCGGCTTCCTCTTTCATTCCTTTTGCCCAGACCATATTCACCTACTATCTTCCCTTCCCTTCCTTGTCCTACTACCGAATTCCAGTCTCCCATAACAATTAAGTTTTCCTCTCCCTTAATTGTGTGAATAATTTCCTTTAGCTCCTCATATATTTCTTCGATCTCCTCATCATCGGCAGAGCTAGTTGGCATATAAACCTGTACTACTGTTGTCGGTGTTGGCTTCGTATCTATCTTGACAATGATAATGCGATCGCTGTGCTGGTTATAGTAGTTTACCCGCATTCCTATTTTCTTATTCATTATCAAGCCTACTCCTGTGATACCCCCAACTGATTTTGTATTTATAATCCTGTACTCACCTGACCAGAAATCCTGTTCATCCTGCCACCGAACTTCACTAATCCCCACTATATCTAACTTCAACCTATCCATTTCCCTTTTTAAATTTTCTAATTTTCCTACTCTATTAAGGGATCTAACATTCCACGCTCCGACCCGTAGAATGCCAGTATTGTCTTTCCTGATGATCACATCCTCCTGAGTAGTCCCCGCCCGGAGATCCGAATGGGGGACTATTTTACCTCCGGAATATTTTACCCGAGAGGATGCCATCATCATATGTTCATACAGTAGAGCTGCATGTCCTCGGGAAAGGTAACGGCTGTAGTTTCCCCTTGCTTTCAGCCGTTCGCAGTAGCTGTGTGGCAAAGCCACATTAGCTGATGTTACAAGGCCAGCTCAGTCAATCATCCAGACTGTCGCCCCTGTAACTACTGAAAAGGCTGCTGCCCCTCTTCAGGAACCACACGTTTGTCTGGCCTCTCCACAGATACCCCTCCGCTGTGGTTGCACCTACGGTACGGCTATCTGTATCGTTGAGGCACGCAAGCCACCCCACCTCGGCAATGTCTGTGGTTCATGGGAGTGGTGTAAAACATAATCATGTATATATTACAGGCCTTCAAATAAAGGCGAAATGCATATGGCAATAAAATATTTTATTAATTCAGTTGCATAGACAGATAACGTAAATATCTACACTATAATTATATAATGCAGCAACTGTGGGAAAAACAGGACAAAAAGGAACTAACAGTGATGGTACGCATTTCTCCTCCGTACACGAGGCATCACAACAACGTTTCACCAGTCAACGCCGGCCAACTGCTGTTTGTGTATGAGAAATCGGTTGAAAACTTCCCTCATGCCAGTACGTTGTAGATGTCGCCACCGGCGCCAACCTTGTGTGAATGCTCTGAAAATCTGATCATTTGCATATCACAGCATCTTCTTCCTGTCGGTTAAATTTCGCGTCTGTAGCACGTCATCTTCGTGGTGTATAAAAAAGTATAAATGTTTGTAATGCTATGGGAGCAAAACTACGTTGGTCCCTAGTCTTAGAAACTATTTAAACTAAGTTAAACTAACCTAAGGACAACACACACATCCATCCCCGAGGGAGGGTTCGACCTCCGATGCGAGATGCCGCGTGATCCGTAACGCCGCGCGGGAGTAACCGAGCGATTTGGAGCGCCATGTTGCGGATCGCGCGGCCTCCCGCGTCGGATGTTCGAATCCTCCCATGTGCATGGATGTTTATATTGTCTTTAGTGTAAGTTATTTCATAAGTAGTTTGTACGTTCTGGGACTGATGACCCGTAGTCAAGTCCCATAAGCTTCACAAACATTTGACCATTTGATTCGTAACGTGTCGCTCCAGACCGCTCGGCTACTCCGGGTCAATAGGTCTTTCTCTTAAAGGTAGTTCATATTTGTGGAAATTATATCTTGTAAAATCGTGCTGCCAACCGACGTCAATGATATAGGCCTATAATTTTGCGGATCACTCCTGTTGCCTTTTTAAAGTACTAGAGTGACCTGTGCAACTTTCCCAGTCTTTGGGTACAGAACGTTCACTGACTGATTGATTGTATATGATATATAGGTATGGGGCTACTGCATCACGATATTCTAAAAGGAACCTAACTGGTATATACTCGGGACCGGGAGACTTACTTTTGTTAAGTGATTTAAGTTGCTTTACTATTCCGGGGATATCTACTTGTAAATTACGCATGCTAGCAGCTGTTATTGATACGAATTCTGGAGTAGTTTCGTCGTCTTCTTTGGTGAAGGAATTTCGGAAAGCTGTGTTTAGCAATTCTGCTTTAGCAGAACTGTCATTAGTAACATCACCTTTTCTACCGTGAAATGAAAATATTGTGTTTTGCTGCTAGTATACTTTACATACAAGTAAAATTTCTTTGGATTCTGTACCAAATTACGTGAGAGGGTCTGTCTACCAAATGGACGTATCTGAGAAGACTGTAGTATGGGAGCTTGTGACACTTGCATGGAGTGACATTTGTCCGCACTTCAAACGCCGTCATCCCGAATGCAAGTTCAGTTTATTACCACTGTGTCACCTCTCTCGGTTCCCGAAAGTGTTCGCGCCTACCGTGCATCCGCACTGAAGGAAGGATCACTGGACGTTCTTTCTTCAATTATGGCTCTTCTGTCATCGGCGAGGTCAACTAAGTATTTTCAAATCATGACCTTTAACTTTTATTATTTATAATGATTAGACGCGAAAAAAACTTACGGTTTACTCAAAACATTATCTTCTACTTTTAGTAGATTGTGCTGCAAGCGACAAACATAAAATTTGCCTGTTTTTGCTTTTAATATCCGACGTATTTCATTGTATGTTTCATTTATGTTGTAAATATATACCCTTGTGTTCTAACGGATGTCAGAACACCCGACCTTAGGTCTCCGAATTTTTCTCTTGAGTTATCTGAAATACAAGATGTATGCACAAGTCAGAAGTACTCGACAGAAAACAGCTGAACGTAACAGAAATGCTTCCACAAACATTACACCTAAGTTGGTAATTGTATTCCGCTCGCTAATCAATAAGTGTATCTAACTGGAAAGTCGTCAGTTCGATTATTTATTGTGTCTTGCATTTATGATGAGAAGCAAAGGGACTCACCGAAATCAAGAATCTAGACGGGATCAGAAAAACTGTTTAATACATTCACGTCTCTGTTCCTGGATCACGCTAAACGTAGTTTCTAATCAGGCACTAAATTGACAAACCATATTGTACCATAAAATCAGATTTGTAACACTAAAAAATTTCGAATTAAATATCAACCTGAGACCACGAAGGCTTACATTTACATCGTAAATGGAATGTTCAATAAAGTGTTGGTTCTTAATTGCAAATACAGGCAAATTTGGAAATTGTTGATTGTAGCACCCTCTACAACTAACGAGAAACAAAGATTGGAGTAATACATTCCCAGTTTTTAACGTATAATTCGCGAATCCTAGAGGGGGGTTTCCTTTTGAATATGCAGAGTAAGACCCAATCGGCGCAGGAAGTGGTGGTTAGTGCAGGCAGATTTCCCTGGAACATTTTTTTTCTATACGATCAGTCGTTTTCAAAGTATTTAGTTGTCTGAAGTTACACTTAGTGTGTGTAGAACAAGTCATATCCTTAAATGTGTTAGATTCTTTAATGATGTGTAATACCGTGTACGTCTTTGATACTATGGCTGCATAAAATTATCTTAATATAAACCATAAATAGCTTTCTGTTATTTTGGAGCACGTTGCTTGTGTGTAGTTGCTGCAACACTCTGATGGATGAAGTTGATGTTTTTAATATAGATATACTCGGAAGATAAAAATTATTTCACGGAAATTCGGCAACGGTCTTTATTCGCTCGTACATTTTAAGTCATCGTTATTGCATATATAACTGTTCGTAATTTTTATAATCATTTTATATCAAGTCAGTCGCCGCAGTGTAATGAAACAGTAATATAAAATATGAAAAATCGACTAAAGTCCCTAGTGACATTCTTTACAGTTACATGATCTATCGTATTCCAGATATATTTATTAATGAATAGAGCGAAAATATACGTTCCCTGCGTTTGTAATGATTCGTTGTACAACTATGTATAGTTTATTTTAAGACAATAATATGCTGCCCTAGGAGCAAAGACGAACACATAAAACATGCCGTCGAATAGTCGTTATATTTCAAGTTAATATCCATCAAATATATCTTGGAACACGGCTTCTAAATCAAATGTTCAAAATCCTATGGGACCAAACTACGTTGACCATCAGTCCCTAGTCTTACAAACTACTTAAAGTAAGTTAAACTAACCTAAGGACAACACACACATCCATGCCCGAGGGAGGATTCGAACCTCCGACGCGGGAAGCCGCGCGATCCGCAACGTGGCGCTCCAGACCGCTTTTTTCTGTTCATCTGGTAGATCTATGGTTCGCGGTGGTTCGTTCAGTTCATTCGTGGTTGTTTGTTGAATAGTTGGCTCACCTTTTTTATTACAGAGGGCGTTTAGCCGCCTGACCGGCGGCGCTTACTTTTAAATTTCTTTTTTAATTTTATTGACATTAATATTGTAAATGGTTGCAGATATCTTAAGTAATAACTACATTTACATTTATAAAACAGTGTATGAGACAATGTAAAATGATTATGTACGAGCTGTTTAGAGTTTCAAGGTAACAGGTTTAAATATTTTGGCAATAAATTGTATTGAATTGAATTGAAATACTAATACGTTCTTGGTGTTTATTATCTAAGAAAAATGAACAACATTCAGTATCTGTTAGAAACAAATAACTCAACTTGAAGCTTGGAACAAAAGTGTGAAACAAAGAAGCTCGGTAGGCCAACGTCTCAGCTCGAAGGAAGCGCAAACAAGCCAAGGTAAGATATTCTGCAGATCTTTAAACGAAAATATATCTAAAGTGGGTGTGGGGAAGCAAACCGGGGCACTTTCCCCCGCTGCCACTCACAAAGGTGCACCAAATTGACTATTTGGGGGGGGGGGGGAGAGTGAGGGCATATATATCTGTTTGTTTGTGTGTGTGTGTGTGTGTGTGTGTGTGTGTGTGTGGTGTGTGTGTGTGTGTGTGTGTGCGCGCGATCTGACGTGGTTTCTAAATTGAGTTTTGAAGATATTATTGATTAATTTACTCCTCAGAAAGCAAGGAAAATATGTTTTTTTATTAACTCCAAAGAAGGGCAGATGGTTTCGTATTGTCACAATACAGGGGAGACAGCGTTACGGAAATGATACAGGATCTGGGATGGGAATCATTACAACAACGGCAGCGTGGGCTGCTTAAGAAACTCCAATCGCCAACATTCTCCTCCGAATGCGAAAATATACTGTTGACTCCCACTTACATAGGTAGAAATGATCATCAAAATAAAATACGAGAAATCAAAGCTCGAACCGAGAGATTCAGGTGTTCTTTCTTCCCGCGCGCTATTCGAGAATGGAATGGGCGATAAATAGTATAATGGTGGTTCGATGAACCCTCTGCCAGGCAGAGTATCCCATGTAGATGTAGATGTATCAAGAACCTTAGTGTTTATAATCTACAACTAATTTAATTTCTTATAAATACAGAGCATGTCAAGTGCTGAACAACAAGGATTCTCATAGCCAAGTTATTTTTTATTATTAAAATTTTAGTAATTTCCGTACTTATCAAGATTACTTCTAAGAATAATAATTTTCCTATCACAACAGTAGTTCTGCTGCTGTAAGTCATTTGATATATTGGTACTATATCAATGACGAAACTTTGAATTCTTTTGACCATGACAAAGGTGTATAACCTGTACATTAGAATGAATGGTCAATGCCAAACTGTGGCTAAAAGCAAGGTAGACCACCCTGTTGTGCAACACGCAGCTAAGCACAATATCGTTGATTTAACGGGCTGCTTCAGAACCCAGACCATCTGGATCTCCCCCTCCCCCCAATTACCAGCTCTCTGAACTGCATAGTTGGGAGTTGTTCTTGTAGTATATTTTCTGGTCCTAAAAATATCCAGGCCCCAACCTACTGTATTCTTTTGTCACCACAGAGACATACACATTCAACAGTTCCTATGCACTCTACCCACACCTCATTAAGCACTTCCAATGCTATATTTTACTCATTTCTTCTGCTTCTCTGCTCCCCTCCATATAGTACCCCTTACCCCTTGAAGTGTAATCAGTCTATAATCAAGAGTTATGAATAAAGAACAACATTCTAACTTAAAAATGAAGGAACAGAATTTTTCATGGAATACTCCATTTAACAAGCTATCCTGATTTAAGGTTCTTCATAGCAGCGTGCAGTCTTAAACTTGGCCAGACACTTGCTGAAGTCAAGTGTTCGTAAAGAAAGAAAATTCTCCCACAGTATCTCTTCCAGACTTTAAACTAAATCCCCCCCCCTAAATAAAAGTGGATATCTTTGTCTTATCTGGAATAAGTGATGTGAAACTGTTAAATCATATATCCCTCCACTCAAACACAAGATATCCCACTTTTCCCCATATATACTATAAACTTTAAAGTAGATAAGTGTACATATGTCATTACACAATTTCCTTTTTATACATAATGGTTGTAAATTTTAACATTCTAATTCCCTGGAGTAGCCTACAAGTCAACGCAACAAGGAGGTAAGTATGAAATTATACTTTATTCAGAACCAATACTTATTATCATCTCTCACCTGCCCACTAAAACTTTAATTCTCAGAGCTCAGAGTTTAAACACTATTCAAACAAGATATTGACTTAGGAAAAATATAGGGTCTTCACACGAGTCGCCCAACAAGGAACATTAGGATGTGGATACAGGAATGTAGGGAAGACATTTTATTCCTTCACTACTACCGTATGTAGCACAGGGTACAATAAGAGTGACAGCAAGATTCACTTGTCTGTGTACCAGTATTATCACTTTCCTATAGTGAATAATATCCAAAGGCCAAAGGCAATAGTACAGGCCCTTTTCAAAGGCACCTTACTAGAGTGTCACCTCTCTATGGGTCAGACTACTCAACAAAAGCCAAAATATCCTGGAGCTAATAGACCTAGTCTTTATTATTGTGTCCTACTAATCCTTTTACCAAAAAATAAAATAAAATAAAATAAAATCCTATTCTGTTCCAACTACACATTTATATAGGAACATAGATCCTAATTTCAACTTCTATGATATATTTTAACATATTCACTCTCTCTTCTATACTCTCTAGCTGTGGAAGATTGTGACTTTATGACAGGTAAGTGAAGTATGCCTCCTTTACTAAACTTAATTTTTCCAGGAATCCCATCAAATGTTCAAATGTTTATAAAGCTTATGGGACTTACCTGTGAGGTCATCAATCCCTAAACTTACAAACTACTTACAAACTAACTTACACTAAAGACAGCACAAACATCCATGCCCGAGGGAGGATTCGAACCCCCAGCGGGGTCTGTCCTTGCGCATCTGAGCATAGCACCTCAGTGCGCTTGGCCTCTCTGCTGCGGCAGAAACCCATCATTCCACTTTATAAACTACACTTATGGGAGAAAAAGATACCAGGATACTTACTTATGACCTATACTTATGAGGAAAGATGATACTAGGCTACTTACTTACTCACTAACAATACCGCTTATCCATGGAGAAACTTAACCTAAAGTTTTGTGTAAATATGTGTCTATTGTGTACTGTTGGTTGTAAGTGTCGACTTGTGAAATATGTAAATATAATATGTTTGTGTATGTAAGTGTATGTATGTGTGTACATAAGTGTTAGCAATTAGCATGTTAATCCTGTGGCGAACCTCGCAGGGTAAAAGAAGGGTCTTACGATAATGACGCATGTATTGTGGAAAGTTTTGGAGATTGGAGTCAAAGAAGAATAAATGATAGCCCTAAAAAGGCAGGTACCCTTTCCCACTATGGCTTGCCAATGACGAGTGACTTAAGAACGCTTGTTTGTGCAGTGTGCATGTGTGTGAAATGTGTATGTATAACTGTGTGTGTGTGCAGTTTGCAGGAAACCCCACTATAAACTAAAGAATCTCCCCTAAAAAAATCAAGTAATACAGTAACGCTTTTCCCATGTTATTACTTATGAAATTATCACAAAAGTATCAAATTACCCTGTATAAAAGTTAACATTTGACCACTTTCCTAGGTGTTCATCTTTTCTATGTAGAGACAAATGAATTTAGTCTGCTTTTTTTAGCAGAAACCCATCAGAATACAGAGAACAAAATATAATATCCTACAATTAAACATTTAATTTAAAATATCTTTATAGGATTTTGTAGCCCACTGGGTGGTCACCTCCTACCTGCACAAGCGTGCATCCTTTATTCCTGTGTCGGTCTTTCTACTCGGCCACCGACACCTACGACGGAAACGAGACACAAAAGCGGCGACGAGGATGGGACACAAAACCGTTTTTCTTCATTTTGTAGTTTAAAAGAACCAAATAAAAAAAATCAAAGTTGGCTGTACATTATTATGTAAACAGGCCTACTGAATGTTCTCATCCAACATTGTTTGTCCAAATGTCTTTACTTTCCTCTACATACTTACTTGTTAGGTTTGTTGGTGATATAAGGCTATCATTATTTTCTGGAGAAATACCTCCTATAACGAATGCCAGCAGTTGTCTGTTATTGTTTTTGAATTTTTAAGAGGACTAAACAACAATGTTATCAGTCCACTGTTCCAAACTGAAACACAACAGCGAAAGACCGAACTCAGCACCCAGACAGTAACTTATTTTTCAAACCATTACAAAGTTGATTCATTCCATGCTAATTAATGCTCCCTATTCAGCCTACGAACTTCTCCAAATGGGATTATGAAAAAAATGCTGTAGGTAACTATCCTTGCATGAAAAAAGAAAAATAAGCAAAATATTAAAATAGTTGGGAAAGGTTTAATTTGCTGTAAGAATTCACGGCTCCATTCTTTTTTTCCGTGTGTGTATGTGTTTTCATAATGAACTAAAAAACACATTCGTATAACAGCTGCTGAAAACAAAAAAAGTATTTTTTTTTCTATCAGTTGTTTTTCCCGTCATTGGAAAATCGCAAATGACATGAAATTTTAGCTATGACAACGAAATTATAATAATAATAATAATTAACGATCTCTGTGTAACTTCGTTCAATGTATCTAATTATATATGCGTAGTTTTGCTATACTCGTGAAGGTTATTTGCATGTTGAAACGAATTAATAATCCTGGAAACACGCTCAGCGTTATATGGCCTTCAGCACACCGTCGAAGTATCACTTAACTCGGCGAAGATGTTGCGGTCAGAATTCTCCTTCTGCGCATCCGAATGAAGTGGCTTGGTATCTCTCAGGTTATTGAATAAAACAGCAATAAGAAAAAAACAAAAGCCGAACATCGTAATCATAACATATGTTAAAACGTAACTTTCACTAAACAAGTATGCCTACAATCGTAGCTTTAAATGGTCAACAAAAATTGGCTGTTTCCAATCTAGAAGCTGCACAAGCGAACACAGAATAGAAAAAAACCTACTACTACAATACACATCACATGTGAATTCAGATGCCCGCGCGTGAAACACAGCGTCTTTCGATTGGTCGCCTAGTTTGGCAGTGAGACGGTGTGGTATATGGTGGGGACATTGCTGTGCTCGAGTGACGTGGCGCACGTGCTGCCATCTCTCGCAGTAGTTAAGAAACACTCTATACGGGTGTCCTTGAAAATTTCTTCGTCAATTTGAGACATAGTTCCGGATTAGTACATAAATACACGTCTACCACGAGTGAAACATAAAGCCAATTAGGAGTATCAAGATATTCTTGGTCTTATAAAATTATACGGACAAGAAATTACAGAGCAGGATTTCCACGCTCATTAAAACCAGTACTCTTACGTCATATAAGTATATCTCGCGGAAACGCTGTCGGATTGTGCATAACTAACCATTGCAAATTTTTTAATCATAAATCTAGAACTTTTGTGTAAGACGCATTGTGTTCGTAGTATGCTCATAATAAAAACAACAAAAATATTAATATAAGGGAGGCTAAGTCCTATTCGAAGCTCCTCACTCATATGTGTCCCATTGTTTCCCCTGGAATTGCTATCTGACTGTCAAAAAATGCAAGGTTTACCACAGCAGTTATTGAGAGATTTGTTATAGTTCCAGAATTTTGCTATACAATATTTGAAATTTTGAATAGTTCTTCGGAATTTTGATAAGAAAATCAATCTTCGCATTTTTTGAAAATATTTATTCTGGCAATTTGCGAAAACAAAATTTGATCACATTTATGAAAGGCTTCCAAAGAGATGGTGGCAATAATAGGATGTCCATTTTCACAGTAGTGTGCAGTTGGCGCACCTTGTTCGAATAACTGGCTTTTTCAGAGTTCCAGATAGATGTACTTTGTGCAGTAGATATTTACTACGATACATGTGTTCCAAAGGAATAGCCATTGGTGATGGTCCGAGGCTACATATATTAAATTACCAGATGTAAATTCGCAGTTTGCGCCAAATACCAACTTCATCTGCTTTGCGAATTAAGAGGGACAGCTAAGGTAGGTTGTTTTCGGAAACTGTGAATCGACTTCTGATTATTAGATATGAAATATTTCTAGAATTTCGCGAAGAAAATAACAATACTCGGGAAAAATTTTACCAGGTAAAAAAATATTTGCCAGTTTTCGAAGAAATTTGGATCACAATTCCAAACAGTCCTCAAAGAGTTTTACAGGAGACCCTAATAGCATTTTTGTGCAGATAATATTTGAGATAACTGCATGAATGAGGACCATAGAATATAAACTCGTGTGCAATTGACACCCCCACTTTTGAGAAACATACTTTTTGAGAGTATGGACAATGTTAAAGTTGCGCCCCCCCCCCCCCCACTTTTTTTTTTTTTTTTTTTTTTTTTTTTTTTTTTTTTTTTTTTTTTTTTGCCAGGACCTTTGTCATGTAAATTTTTAATGGTGAATATTATGTTTTAAAACAGGCGGAAATCCATCTTAGAAATATGAAAATTTTACTTTAATCCTATCAACAAGTCATCATGGTGTAAAACAACACCTGAATTTCTTTATGTCTTTGGTCAAAAAGCACAATAATTTGTGTACCACGATTGGGATGTTGAAGGCTAAAACCCCCAGCATAGGGACATTTCAACCTGAAAGGGAACGAGGGATGTAATTGTCTAAATCGAGAGAATGTAGGGAATTTTTAAATTGCCAATTTTGATTTTTTTTAGTTTATTATTTCCGTTTAATTATTAAATTTGGCTTGGAGAAGGCATTAATGATGAAAAGTTTCAAAAAAATTGATTTAAAGGCTGACCAAACTGATAGGTTCGTTGATTATGCAACTGTCTGAAGACCGCTCATCCAGACATGGTTTGCATCATTGTTGAAAAAAAATTGCAGTCTAAAATGGACCTGGAGAACGCGGTAGACGAATGGAAACAACTACCTGATTACTTTTCTAGTGATGAAAAGTTACTGCTTCTTAAATTTCCTATTGTTGGAACATTGAAGAATGTGTGAATTTCAATTCGGAAATTCAGGTTGAAAATATTGGAAGCCTGGCCCGAATTTACTTGTCATTACCGCATCCCAATGTTTCTGTGGAACGTATTTTTTCCTTAGTCGACAACATAAAAAAATATAAATAAATAAAACATAAAAAAATAAAAAAATAAATAAAAAAAAAACAGAAATAGATTACATACACAAATAGTCGCGTCTCTTGTGCGTATGAAGTTAGATATGTGTGCCACGAAATACAAAGTATTTTGATTATCCTGTTAATCTGGAAATGCTATCATTATTTAATGGGAGTGTAGCGTGTATTGTAGTACAGGAAGATGGGGAGGAGGAGAATGAATGGAGAAGGCAACGATGGTACAAAAATGTTCAAATGTTTGTAGAGCTTATGCGACTTACTACGGGGTCATCAGTCCCTAAACTTACGAACTACTTATGAACTAGCTAATCCTAAGGACGGCACAAATATCCATGCCCGAGGGGGGATTCGAACCCCCGACCGTAGTGGCCGTGCAGACCGTGACGGGAGCGCCTCAGTCCCCTCGGCCACCGCGGCCGGCGGACCCCCGACCGCAGCGGCCGTGCAGACCGTGACTGGCACGCCGCAGACCACTCGGCCACTGCGGCCGGCTATTTTATATTTGTCAAAATGTTTTACATATCATAAATTTTTCTTATGTAATTATATTTGACACGTGTAACAGTTCTCACGTTGCAATCATATATGTTTACACATATATTTCGTTTGTAACAAAGATGGTATTTATATTACTATTAGTTCTTGTTGCGATCTTTGGATGCTACTTTACGTTTAGCTGTATTGATTTTGTAATTCATAGAGATATAACTATCATAAAATTTTTAAAATACGACTGTTAGTGATATTAAAATAGTACTGTGCATTATATTCTTTTTGGTTCTATATTATGGTATATTCTAGTATTTTTCTATCTATAATGTAGCAGCTTTATTATTTGTTTCGATTGATGTTTTATTTAAAACGTTAGATATTGATAAGGGTAATCTTTGGTCGTGTATTACCTTCGCAATTTAGCCTTTTTCCTTTATGACTATCGCAATAAAGTTTATGAAGTAATGTTGGTGTTCAAGCTCTGTCTGCTCATGTAGCATTTCTTCGGATTCGTTTTTCATAAGCACGTAAATTTCAAGTTATTCAAGAATCGTCATGTTTTTGTTTTTATTATGGTCGTCAGTCCGGAGACTGGTTTGATCCATCTCTCCACCCTACTCTGTCTTGAGCAAGCATCTTCGTGTCCTCATAACAACGGCAACCTACATCCATTTGAATTTGCTTACTATATGTGTCTCTTGGTCTCCCTCTGCGATTTTTTCCCCACACATTTCCCTCCAATGCTAAATTCCTCGATGTCTGTGTCCTACCAATCGATCCCTTCTTTTGGTCAAAGTATGTCAGAAATTCCTTTTCTCCTCAATTCTGATCAGTACCTCCTCATTATTTACGCGATCCACCCACCTAATCTTCAGCATTCTTCTGTAGCACCACATTTCAAAAGCCTCAACCCTCTTCCCGTCCGCACTCCTTATTGTCCATGTTTCACTCCCGTACAAGGCAACACTCCACACAAATGCCTTCAGAAAAGACTTCCTTACACTTAAATTAATATTCGATGTTAGCAAATTTCTCTTTTTCAAAAATGCTTTTCTTCCCATTGCCATTCTGCATTTTATATCCTCTGTACTGCGACAAGCGCATGTTATTTTACTGCCCAAGTAACTAAACTCATCTACCACATTCATTGATTCATTACCTAATCTAATTGTCTCAGCATCGCCTGATTTTCTAAGACTGCACTCCAATCCCCTTGTTTTGCTTTTATTAATGTTCAACTTAAATTCTCTTTTCAACACACTATCCATTCCGTTCAATTACTCCTCTAGGTCCTTTGCTGTCTCTTACAGAATTACAATGTCATCAGCAAAACGCAAGGTTTTTATTTCTTCGCCCTGAACTTCAGTTTCTTCTCCAAATTTCTTCTCGCTTTCCTTTATAGCTTACTCAATGTACAAATTGAACAACATTGGAGAAAGGCTACAACCCTGTCTTACTCCCTTCCCAACCTTTGCATTCCTTTCATGTCCTTCCACTCTGATAACTGCTGTCTGGTTTTTGTACATGTTGTAAATAACCTTCCGTTCCCTAGATTTTACTCCTGCTGATTTCAGAATTTGAAAGAGTGTATTTGAGTCAACACTGTCAAAACCTTACTCCAAATCTATAAAAGCTAGAAAAATAGGTTTGCCTTTCCTTAATCTATCTTCTAAGATAAGCCGTAAGTATTGCCTTCCGTGTTACTACATTTCTCCTGAATCCAAATTGGTCTTCCTCAAGGTCAGCTTCTACCAGCTTTTCCATCCTTCTGTAAATAATTCGTGTTAAAATTTGGCAACCATGACTTATTAAACTGACGGTTCTGTAATTTTCACACCTGCCTGCACCTGCTTTCTTTAGACTGGGAATTATTAAATTTTTCTTAAGGTCTCAGGGTATTTCCCCTTTCTCCTACATCTTACGTACCAGGTGGAATAGTTTTGTCATGGCTGGCTCTACAAGAGACTTCAGTAGTTCTGAGGGAATGTCGTCCACTCCAGGAGCCTTGTTTCGACTTAGGTCTTTGAATGCTCTGACAAATTCATTTCTTAGCATACTATCTCCTATTTCATCTTCATCTACATCTACATCGTGTGCCCTTCCTACAATATTGTCTCTAAGTTCATATCCTTTGTAGAGCCCCTCTCTATGTACTCTTTCAACCTTTCAACTTTCCCGTCTTTGTTGAGAACTGGTTTCCATCTGAGTTCTTTATATTCATACAGCTGCTTTTCTTGACTCAAAATGTTTCATTTATTTTCCTGTAGGCGGTATCTATTTTCCCCTTATTTATACATTCTTCTACAGACTTGCATTTGCCTTCTCATTTCTTAGTCGTCTGTGTGTTGTCGCACAAGTCTAAAGTGCGCGCCACGTACTTAGTCGCGCGCCGCCATGCACGCACGGCGCGGCGTTCTTACGACGTCAGCCACGAGCGCCCTCTGCTGCAACTTCGCTCGTGGCCACGACTGCTGCATCGGCCACTTGGGAATCAGATAGGCACCAGTTAAGACTTGGCTATCGGATAGGCACTAGGAATCATCAGTAGGCAGGCCTCTATGTAAACTATGTATCAGCATTCTGCAGTCAAGAACTATGTAAAAGTTAAGTATTACCAAGACTCCACGAAATATATATATTGTTCTAATTTAGCCTAGTGTTCTAGTTTCTGCTGTCCCACTGGCTGGTCACCTCCGTACCTGCACAAGCGTGCATCCTTTATTCCTGTGTCGGTCTCTTTCTACTCGGCCACCGACACCTACGACATCCGGCGGAAACGAGACACAAAAGTGGCGACGAGGAAGGGATACAAAAGTCTGTACTCCATTTTGCATGTTTCATACACTGCATTTTTATATTCTTTCCTTTTATCAATTAAATGTAGTATTTCCTATGATATCCAAGGATTTTTTGTAGGTCTTGCCTTTCTACCTATTTTATCCTCTGCTGCCTTCACTATTTCATCTCTCAATGCTATCCATTCTTCTTCTACTGCTTTATTTCCCCCCGTTCCTGTGAATTGTTGCCTAAAGCTCCCTCTGAAATTCTCAAGAACTTCAGGTTCCTTTAATTTATCCACGTCCCATCTCCTTATTTTCCTACCTTTTTTTTCAGTTTTTTCAGTTTCAGCCTACGGTTAATGACCAACAAAATATGGGCAGAGTCTATATCTGCCCTTGGGTATGTCTTACAGTTTTGAAACCTCGTTCCGAAATATATGTCTTAGCATTAGAAAATATATCTGGTACCTTCCGGTGTCTCCTGGTTTCTTCAACGTATACAACCTTTTTTTCGTGAAACCAGGTGTTTGTTATGATTAAATTATGTTCCGTGCAAAATTCTACCAGGTGTCTTCCTCTTTCATTCCTTTTGCCCAGTCCATATTCACGTACTATTTTTCGTTCCCTTCCTTTTCCTACTACCTAATTCCAATCTCCCATGACAATTAAGTTTTCCTCTCCCTCAATTGTCTGAATAATTTCATTTACCTCCTCATACATTTCTTCGATCTCCTCATGATAGGCAGAGCTAGTGGGCATATAAAGTTGTACTACTGTGATCGGTGTTGGCTTTGTATCCACCTTGCTATGATAATGCGATCACTGCGGTGCTCATAGTCATAATAGGACCTTTTGGGATTGTATGTAGCACCTGTAATGCAATCTCAATTTTCCTGACAGAGTGATGGTGATTCCTTAGAGGGAGAGAAAATTTACTGGTTGTTTTCACCATTCCTGACGCGTTCCTTAAATCTTGTGCTAAAGTTTCTTTCCGTTTGGCCTACGGAAAAGCAATTGCAGTCATGAAATGTGATTTTATATAATCCTGGTAAATGGATGATTCTGTATTTCTTGAGCGCAGTTTCAGCTTAAGGTTGTTAGTGATGCAGAATACTAGTTGTATGTTTGTGGCTTTAAATAGTACGTTTATTCTGTTAGAAATTCGTCTTAAATAGGCTGTTGGTATGTATTTCGTTTTCTGTTCAGTTATTTTTTCTTTCGCTAAACGTATTTTACTGTGTACATATCTTGTTTTGGTAATGTGTTTTTATTCTATAATTTTTTAACAATGTTAGAGTCGAAATTGTTTTTGTGGACTATATATTAGGGTGTTCTTAGTTTTTTTCCGTATAGCTTGATTTTCTAGCGGCAGGTTCAGGAATCTATTGACATGGAGTGAAAGTATGCAAGTTTTTGTGATTTACAATGGCATGAGTTGGCGTTAATGATGTAGTCTGAGGTGGTAGGTTTTCGATAGATAGAAAATATGAGGTGGTTTTGATTTTGTATAATTGTTATGTCCAAATTGCTTTTGGTACTGTTTGTCTCTATTTTCATAGTGAATTAAATCTTACTGTGTAAATGCTTAGAACTTCTGTTATTAATGTCTGTGTGATCACCAATTCATTAACACAGTCATATATAATCTTATCTATTCTTCGGTTTTTGTAAGTGAACAACTTTTCTTCTGGGCTTTTGAGAAAACATCAGTGATTGTATCTGTTATACTACTTTCCATTGCTACTTCAACGAAGTGTAGATTCTGTTATTAAATTCAAAATAATTTTGAGAAAGGGCAGTTTCTAAGATATGTATAATTTTCTGTGTTGCAGCAATCGATGTTTTTATTTGTACTAAATTTTGCTTCATAAGTTGCATTGTTTCTTTTACTGGTATATTGGTATATAAATTGGTGACATTAAACGATACAAAATTAGAATTGGTGGGATTTGTATGTGCGTTATGCTATTTGCTAGGGTGTGTGAGTAATTTATTGTATATGTTTTGCTGTATCTAATTTTTTTAAAAATATTTTATCAACCTTCTTTTTTTAAAATATGAAGGGCTGTTTACAGAATCTTCTATGGGGCGAATCGGAATTAAAGGCTTGTGGATCTTTGGTTGAGCACGTAATTTTGGATTACAAGAATTCATAATAATACATGTTTTTTCTCACAATAGTAAATAAAGCATTACAATTTTTATAGCTTTTTTGTTTTTTCTGCCAGTTTGTTAGTTGGGTTGTATGTTAGTTCAGTAATATTGTTGTCATCAGAAAAGGCTAAGACCTTGTTCATGTAATCAGTGTGATTTAATATGATGATGCTACTTGTAGCCGGCTGCAGCGGCCGAGCGGTCTGCGGCGCGCCAGTCACAGTCGGCACGGCCGCTACGGTCGGGGGTTCGAATCCCACCTCGGGCATGGATGTTTGTGTCGTCTTTAGTATAAGGTAGTTCATAAGTAGTTTGTAAGTTTAAGGACTGATGACCCCGCAGTTAGGTCCCTTAAGCTTAACAAACATTTTTTTTTCTTATGCTACTTGTATTTCCTTTCTCTACTTTTAAGGCTATTGCATTATTTGCCAATAGTTTGGCATTTTATTTTTATTTCGAATGGTCTTTTGTTGAATAACATTTGTAAGTTTTATTATGTTACTCGTTCTTAATAATTATTGCCAATTTTATGGTAACTTCATATTATTTCCTGAAAGTAATATTTGACATGTTAAGAGCTACTTTAACAATGGATATTATTTGTTTCATACAAGATTCTCGCAAGCTTAGTGTTACATTGTATTTTAAACCTTTATCGATCAGATTGGATTCTGTTTCTGTAAATACTATCTGTGTACGATTTTTCAGTCTTGGATAAAATTTAAATTCTGAATGGTATTTTGATATTTTGTGATTTTAGTGATGCTGAGTGAGCACAAGCTTATCAAATTTTTTTATTGTGTGTGTATCGCACTTCCATGTTTATATATAGTCTCAATAACTTGATATAGGTGTATGTAAGGATAGTTTTAAGCCGAAGACATCGATTGTTGTATTTTATAACTTTGATCACTTTAGTTAGTTTTATTTTTAATCATAAAAATGCAGGATTAGTCCCATAATTTCACATGACGAAGATGTCAAAAGTTTTTGCTCCTTGGGGCCCGCAGCCCTATAAACATCATATAATGACATGGTGTTTAAAATGATCCAAATTTTCTGATAGTTGAGATGTTAATTTTATTTACACAACAGACTGTTTCGGCTGACTTTATTGTCACTTTCAGGTGACCTAACGATACATAATTATTTTTATATTGCACCTACGTGTTTATTCTGTGTTTACAACAAATAGTTACTTACGTCTAGGTTGGATGACGTATGTACAATGTCACTATCAACTGTCTTATGTCTGTCAAAATGTTTTTGATATCATAAATTGGGGACAGATTTCGCCTTTACGATCTAATAACTCGAATGTGTAGCAGATAAAGACCTTCGGTGTTAAATACGTAAATCCATATGAAAGCGTAAGAAATGAAAATAAAATAGAGATTTCGGTGCATGAATTAATAACTAAATACAGACGAGCAATCGCAAAACTGGATTTCCTATTACATAGTTTTACAGACTACTATGGAAAAATCAAATTTGTTTTATAGTCTAAAGTTAAGCTTTACGGTCTGTGAAGCTAAATGCTGCACAATATTTGTACACAATACCTTTAATACATGTAAGGGCTGAACAGTTTTATACTGCAGCTACTGCTTTCAGCAAAGCTCTTTGCAATGGTATTATCAAAGCTTTAACGTATTTATCGACAGAACTGAACTACGTTATTTATTGACACTTTTTCGTCTGAGCGTACTCTCCGATAATTTATATTTACGCTATAACTATACATTTCAGTTGGCGCCAAGAATACGCATCAGTATGACTTGACTGTACAGCGCCGAGCGGCCTGGGTCATTAGGGTATTGATTAGTATCGTCGGGCGCCTTCCGTCACGTCTGCCCGTAAACGGGGTTTTGTTTCGTGTTCTGCCATCGGAAACTATAAAATAAACAGGTAATACGTAATGAAACTTTCACTCTGCAGCGGAGTGTGCGCTGATATGAAACTTCCTGGCAGATAAAATTGTGTGCCGCAACCGGGACTCGAACCTGGGACCTTTGCCTTTCGCGGGCAAGCGCACTACCGACTGTGCTATCCCGACACGACTTACAATGCCGCCTCACAACTTTACTTCCGCCAGTACCTCGCCTCCTACTTTCCAAACTTCACAGAAGCTCTCCTTTCTTCCACCCGAGTGCTAGTCTTGCATGGTTCGCAGGAGAGCTTCTGTGAAGTTTGGAAAGTAGGAGGCGAGGTACTGGCGGAAGCAAAGTTGTGAGGCGGCAACGTGAGTCGTGTCGGGATAGCACAGTCGGTAGTGCGCTTGCCCGCGAAAGGCAAAGGTCCCAGGTTCGAGTCCCGGTTCCGGCACACAATTTTAATCTGCCAGGAAGTTTCAGGTAATACGTAGTTTGTAAATTCAATGAATGTGCTCCAAGTTATAATAAAAATCACATTATGATCTTAAAATTTTAAAACTAATATGAATAATAATAAAAACAACCACAAGCCGGTCAGCAAAGTTTGCGTGTGGCTTTGAGGGCAGAAACCTCGTTGATCATATCTCCATAATTCAGACGATTATCAGTAAGGAGGTAGGTTTCGATGTGAAGGATGGACAAGTTCAATATTTACTCAGACAACGTAGAACGTAGGCACGACTTCAAACTTTTAAGAGCCAGAGACGTACGTTCTGCTCAACAATTTGTAAGTACCATACAAAGAAATATTCTAAGAGCAATGTCAACATTCGTAAACACGGATTGTCACCTCTCTTTACTTAAAAATTTACTCGTTTCGACTGGTATATTACTCTTATCAGAAGATTTCAAAAGTTCCGCCCAAGGGAAGGAAGGCTCTAAATCTGTGTAATATGACGCTGGGAAATTTGCTGCACGTTCAGAAATATCGTCAGGTGAACTGTTCTTAAAGTTACTGAAAACTGTGGATTCTAACAGTGTTCTGTAGATTTCGTTGCTCATCAGTAATTCGGCCTACAAGTTCTGGAATACTGGGAGAAATGTTTCGACTCTAAGTTTTTCCCTTCCAGTCAGAAAAACTTCTTCAAAGTCCGCTTCTTCGTCATCATAAAGTTTGCATTTTCGTGATCTTTTATAGGTGCAATCGTAGTCTATATCAGTCACAATCTCTAGAGATTTATTTCCATAATATTCGAACCTGCTACGAATAGATGCAATAAATCCTACAAGTGATTCATATAATTCATGCCCTATTTTAGTACCAATATTTTCACTTCGCAATTTCAGATTTACGCTATTGAATCTTTGGAGTATGTCCTTTCAAACTGTCATCATGGATACTGTTTCTAGTCTGCTGAGTTTATTCAATAAAACTGAAGCCTTATTTCGCACAAGTGGTTCTTCAAACGTATTATTGGTAATACGTGTGAGGGCATTGATAACGCTCTCCCAGTTTTCGTATAGACTTACACCCGCTTTCTCTCTTGCTGACAAAAGTGTTATTGATAAACGTATTACCGTTTTGTTTCCTTTTTTCATGAAAGAAAATTTTTTAAACTATTGTGAAGTGTATTTCACACATTATTAGATATTGTGCTTATGTTGTTTCGTATATACATTTGTTTAAAAATGTAAAAAATTCCTAGTATGAACATGTTTTGTTAAGCGGATGTCATTAAATCAAAGCTCAGATCACAGAGCTTTCGCATTAGTTACAGTAATGGGGGTTTTACTTGATATTTCTCCGTAATTTCTACAGGAAATTTAAGTAGAGACGGGTTTTACATACTGAGAACCACACATATTACAGTATTAAAGAAACTACTGATTAGTTTATCAGTTTTGAGGGGTCCCGGTAATTTCAAGGGAAAAATATAGCAGGGTTAAGTAGAAGCCGATAACATTCTCGGAATAATAACGTATCAGACATTTTATTGGTTTGCCGTCCTGACTACTTACTTCAGAATATTTTGAACAATCATGAAAATAATACCAGACAGAAACGCAATGTTAAATTTCCATTCAGTCACCAAGTAAACAATGTATATTTCCAAGCTTGAATTATGGAATTTCGTTCTTACGGCTTATTTACCACAAGAAGTTGTTTAACAATATTAAAATTTATTGTCGTTGTAAGCGCAGTTATTTTAAAAGGTGAAATGTTAAATTGAGTACAGAGCAGAAACTGCCGCCCCTATGGCCGTGCCTTGTGGGCCTGTATGTAAATCCGCCACAGGGCGCATGGTCTACGAAGTGGCGCCTGAAATTCAACGTCGCTAACAGCCAGACAGTTGTTTTCACGAGGAAAACACTCCTGCCTGATTTCCTGCCGGTCAACATCGTCGGAGGCCATCCCCTGATGAAGACGGCGAAATATGGCGGGGTTACACTCGACTAGCAATTCACCTATGAGCCACACTATCGTGAAGTCAGAAGGAAGACGATGGGGCAGTTACACGCCTTGTACTAGTCTTGTGTAGTTCGCGATCGAACTAGTTAAGAAGAGCGCTCCCACAGGCGAACTACGCGAATTGGTTCGCAGATCCCTCGCCTCTTAGTTCGTCCGCTCCTTTTCCGAAGACTGACGGGGAACAGCGAGAGGACGCGAGAGCGCGCAGCATCGCGTGATTCCCTTCTGCCAGTTACCTTCATTTCGAGCTGAGATGCAGCTCAGCTGTAGTTTCATAGTTCACTGCCACAAGAAATGTATTTAAAAATAAAGTACTACGAGTACTCTGTATGTAAAGTAGTTGAATACCATTGTATCACCCATTCGTGTAAATAACTGGTTTATTTGCCTAAGTATTTGATGTCAAATTGCCCAAAAATAGCACACGCTTTGGCAACACTGATGCATTATATAAAAAAGCTGTCATAAAAAAAGAGCTCTTTTAGTAGCGGTAGCAAAAGCCAAAAAGAGCGGACGAACTAGGAGCAGCAGACGAACTAGGAGCAGCGGACGATTATGCCAAATGTATCTCGCTTCATAGTTCGTTGGATTCTTTTCCGAAGACCGACGGGGAATAACGAGAGGGCGCGTAGCAGAATTAAAAATCACGTGTTTGTCTTCTGCTGATGAGTCATTTCGAGGTGAGCGTCTGCGTGCTAGATTAACATAGTTCAGTGCTACAAAATTTCTGTTTTGATGTGTTCAGCACTCTGCAATATCTGACTACTAAACTCCATAATGCAAAGATATAGAGATAACTCTAAGCTTAAACGCGAGAAATTATCCACAAACTGTTTCTTTTGGTTTGCGTGAAATCGTTAGCGGCTCAAGCAGCAAGCGCATGAAGCAGCTAGGTGGGGGAACTTCCCCCTCCACATGCACGCGCAGACCACGCCGCTCAACGGTCACTGGGAGCGGACGAACTAAAAGAGCGAACTAGTTCGCGGCAGAGCAGCGAACTAAAGTGAGCGCTCTCGATCGCGAACTATTATGCGAAAGTCTACCTTGTACCCTCTGCTGAATTCACAGATCACGCTGGGCCTGCGCTATGGAAGGAAGGAAGCTTAGGCTTTAACGCCCCATCGACAGCTCAGTCATTAGAGACGGAGCTGACGCTCGGAGTTTTGGATAAGGATGGGCAAGGAAATCGGCCGTCCCCTTTGAAAGGAACCATCCCGGTATTTTCCTGGAGTGATTTTGAGAAATCACGGAAACGTAAATCTGGACGACTGGAGGTGGATTTGAACCACCGTCCTCCCGAATGCGAGTTCAGTGCGTTACCACTGCGCCACCTCGCTCGGTCCCGTACTATGGTAATACCCTCTACCTATCTGTGGTTAGAGCAGTGCTAGAGTATGGGGCCGTGTAGTGGGGCAATACCGCCGACACACTCATGGTGACACAACAAAGGGCGCAGAATACAGCTCTAAAACGGGCCTACACCTGCCGAGCGAGTACACTACCCCGCAGGGCCGCTGGGTGCGTGCGTGCAAGGCGTGCGGCGCACGCGGCTTTCCTAGGGGGTGGCCAATTCATCCAAATCGCTTTGATCGGAATCGTTTCAGTGTCTCCATATCAGCACAACACAATTATTGCAGTTTTAATCCTCTCCTAAGAATGCAATGTATATCTGACTGTTCGAACAAAAATACGAAACTTCTGTATGTTGGAACCACATTAACAGCGGCAGGTATTCCTAGTTGCGAAGGAACATCCCCAATGGTGATTTCCCATGTTACTGTACCTCCAGATGGCGGTATCCGTACAGGAAAACCCCGGGGCTTCTCGGCGCCGGGGGGTGCATTTGTCTGACCAAACTCTGCTCTCCAGTCACTTGTTCCGAGCCGTTAGCGCGATACACAAAGTCTCACAATGTCCGTTGACTGTTTACTGTAATTTTTTAGTTTTATAACATACAGGCGGACAAAGAAGCGTCTATATGGTGAGTACGGTTTTCCATATTAATTCTACTAATTTCTAATACTAAATATTCCCTGTTTTATAGTCGCTGTTTTAATGGGTTAATTGCGGACAGCAGTGGCTATACAGAACTTTGAAACTCCCAGGCGGACATAGCGTTCTCCCAAAGTGGCCACAACCCACAATTCACCTTTGACATTAGAAATTAAATTTGCGCTGAAGTTTGTAACATTTTTACAGCGATCAGTTAGGGTAATGTTACCCTAATATGCTTTCCTATTGCCAGTAATAGCACAGTTAATACTCAAAATAATGTAGGCATATTTATCTCCGTTTAAGGAAGGAGGATATAATTTTGTGCCAATACGCATTTAAGTCTTGTGGTAAACTGAAATTATGAAATTTTGTCAGTAATATAATCATGACTTCAAGCTTTCTCATTTCTTATCTATCATAAATAGGTTCGTATACAACCTCAGTTGCCTTGACGAATTTAGCCGACCTGTAGAATAAATTCAATGCTTCTGCCCCGCACACCTACATACTGTATATAATGTAACCGAGATATTTGGGCCGGCCGCGGTGGCCGCGGGGATTGAGGCGATCCAGTCACGGTCTGCACGGCCACTACGGTCGGGGGTTCGAATCCCCCCTCGGGCATTGATATTTGTGCAGTCCTAAGTATAAGGTAGTTCGTAAGTAGTTTGTAAGTTAAGGGACTGATGACCTCGTAGTTAAGTCCCATAAGCTTAACAAACATTTGAATTTGAAGATATTTGGTTGATAACATAAGCATTGCTGCATGGATTCACTTTTATCCTTTTTTTCTAATGTTACTCGTGTCTTCTGCTTAAAAACGTTTTCATGAAAACTGAAATTATGGACGACGAGGCTTATCCCAGTATTTTTTCTAAGATTTTAATTACTACATGGAAATTTTTGTTTTGGGGCAGAAACCATTATCTTACGTGGGGTGTAGCCACGGGGGTGGTTTCGTGGGTTCAAACAGTCGATTTTTTTAACTCGATCGAACGCAATCAGGTACAGATGAGATTCAGAGATTGCTACTGTATATCGTTGTATCTGCTCTACAGTGTTTCTGTAGGCCTAACCTTCAAAATTATACATTTTATTTTGCAGGCTAGTAAGTCTTTAAATGCGTCCGTGTAAAGAAAATGTTTCCAATAAAGAAAGTTTTACACACGTAACACACATAACTCGCCCCACAGAAAGTAATAAAAGAAATAAAAGAGCCCATGTGGATATAATTGCATGATGCAGCAGCGCATTCAAAGAAGAGGTGACTTCCGTAACAAACGATTAACAACGGAGAAACATTATCCCGCGCTTTTTACTAGTTGCTTATCATCTGCAGTACATCACAGATATTGTCATTGTTAAACCCAAACGTCTACATTGATACAAGGTCAGCACAAACTGAATCCCCATTTTACAATAAATTGGCTATACTATCTACCAATGTTAAAACAGTACAGTAAGTAGGTTTACATTCCGTATGACATTTACATAAAACTGGTTTCGTATTTAGGTGCATTCCCTCCGCCTTACTAGCTCTGTTGCCAATTGTAGTCTAAATTAATAAACTCTTCGTAAAATTAAGAGACATTGCGTAGCGTTATCGACCACGTTCTGGATTCGACAGTCATTTATACGCCGGGAAAAAACGAGCGTGTCAGAAGTGGAAGGAAATATTTACACGCTCTAAAACGCCTACAGGAACACAAAATAAAATAACTGATATTACAAAATATAATAGAACAGAGGAGTGAGCATTTAATTTACCGTATATTTCGGCTGAAAGATAAGACGAGGTATAAATTTTCGTCAAACATACATAGTTTTGAGCACAAAGTGAAGACCTAGCGGCCGGGAGGCGCGAGAAAGCTACCAGAAACTGGGAAACCCAAGGCACAGCGGTGGTGGGGACTTGAGACTCGGCCAGGAGAAGTCTCGTCGGCTGGCTAGTAACCAATGGGTGTAGAAACCTCTTTGATCGCATCAGCAGTAGGGATTGTTATCGACTAACTATCGACTCTGAGCCAGAGAGAACCATGCAAAGCGAGCTATCACTACCCTCATTCAGGCAGCCATTAGATTCTCGCACATCCACTTAAAACAAGTACACTTTCTCACAGGGACAATTATAAATTATTAAAATAACAAAATCCTAGCAATATTAATTAACATTTCAGAAACTAATATTTTAAAACATGAAATAAAAATGCTATTGCTCATGCCTTGAAAAGAGTGGGGTTCTAATTTAACAAAATGCTAATCTAGCCACATCAAATAAATTACAATTTTATTAAAAATATGTGGAAGACGACAGACGGTCGTTTTTCGAAGTTCCAAATTATCACTCGTAAATTAGTGAAGTCCATCGAACATGGTAGTTCCTAATTAATCCGCGATTACAGTATTTCTTATAAAACACAGTTTGTCATCACACGTGTTCACGATTTCTGAATTATCACAGTTCTACAGCTCTACTGCCGTGCATAGTTTATCATTTTTCAAGCAGAGACTAGATTCTGCAGTCACAGTCCCGTAAATTTTCGAAGTCCACACATGCCTGTCTTCAAATCACAAGTTCGTAACGCGGCTTCAGACCGCCCAGCGTCACAACCACCTTTCACCACGTCCACGTTAGAGTCCCCCCCCCCCCACCCCCCCAAGCGTTCAAAAGCGTGCTCCACCTGCTCCCAAATTTGTATCCTTTCGCGCATCCTAACGCATCATCTTTAAAATACAATTTCCCTTCCAAAATTTTATTCATTTGAATATCACAGAATTAAATGCTTTGATCACCTCCCTACAAATATTGTTTATATTTAACAAACAAATATATATTTAACAATACTAAAAACGGTTGAGACTGAAGCTCTTTGCTCAAGATAGCCATTAAGCGTATCGTCTCACTGTTCAGATATACTGCCGTCGTCGAAATATAGCTAGACAATTAATATTTAATTTATAATGGCTTTTTATACAAATATATTCAGTTCTTGTTCACAAATACTTAGAACTGTTTATATATGAATTATGTGCTGCATATCTATTATTTTTAGTCGGCCATGAAATATTTAAGTGGCATTCTACAACGTAAAACGAACGTTACTAAGAATAATATTAAATATAGTAAAATACATATATAAATGTAATGCGCGTTGCTGGGTTCATGTTTTGTGTTTCTATCGTGGAATCTATGTTCTGACACAAGAATATTATTACCTCAACGGAAAGCAGAACAATAGAGTAAAACAAAGAAATACAGAAATAACGTGGTACTGTACGTCTTTTAACATAGGTAGCTGGTACAATGCTGCCCATTTGCTTCTTAATCTGTTACTGATAAACACTACGTAAAATAATTGTAAATATAAGTCTTATAATATTATTATAGTACTTAGATTTATCGGATTTTTACCTGTAAGGGACATTGAAATTGCAATTACGGCTTTTGATTCTCTCAAGTCTTCTGAATACATTCATATAATTATATTTGCCGTAGGATCATTCCGTGATTTTATATGGATTTTTTTTAGAATAAGGTTTGTGGCTATATTGTATTTCAGTTGCAATCTGGAATAGCCACCCTCACTCAGCGAAGCGTTTCCGGTTTCTGACCACATTAGGCAAATCCTGACTAACTGCTGTATCCCATTCACTAGGTACAAACTGGTAGCCGGCCGGCTGGGGAAGCCAATATCCTGGCAAAACCTGCGTTTCAGATGGAAACAATCAGCTTCCCCCTGTATCTGTAACATCACAGTAGAAATATGGTAGAAAGGTTAAAAAAATAAAGAAAAGAAAAGTAATGAAACAGCCAACAATCCGAATATTGGTTTCAACAATCTTTACAGTTTGCAATTGTGAGGAATTGTATATCCACACTTTCAAATCTAAGCAATTATATGACGCATAAAAGAGGAAATCTCTGCATTTTCTAAAATTCCACCCAGATCATTTTTAGAGTGCAAAAAAGAGGACGTCTGGTAAACCCTAAATGTAGGCAAATGTTTAATATCTGGTGTATAAGAGGACCCTGACCTTCCGTTAAATTTTTTATGCTTATACTATCGTCTTATCTACCGAAATATACGGTACTTTTAAATTTGTTCAACCAAGTACCAACAACAATTTTGTTAGTTTCACTCAACAATTGTTTCAGAAACCACAGAAAATAAAAAATCCTCCTGGGGGGCCAGTTTCGTAATCATAAACGATGGAAGGAAAGGCAAAATGAAAAACTGGCAGGTTCTATTACGAAATGTTTGACCAAATCTATGAATGACGGTCAAAAATGCTTACCTCTGTCACGTGTTCGACGTCTGGATCTGAAACTATGGAAGCAAGTGAAAACAAGACATGTTGCGATGCTACTCCCTCTGGTGGTCTCATCGAATGCATTGACACACGTGATGTTGCTGCTGAAGAATCTTCAAGCAGTATAGTGGTACCGGTAGTTTGCGAGAGTTTGACAATTAGCGAAGACCCAGGGCGGTGGCCTCTTAATATTAATAGTGATTTCGTTAATATTTTAGTTAAACGTGGTCCTGTACACAATCATAATTATCCTATGTACGATGAAGGAAGAAAGTTTGCTGACACTTACTATTACAGAAAATTTTTCTACCGCTGAAAAATTTAAGAGACTCGCTTCTTTACTCTTTATCAAAGGATGCAGTGTATTGTTTCTGTTGTAAAATGTTTGGCAAGAGAGCAAGTAGTCTGTGTGATATGAATGGATTTTCAGATTGGCAGCATTTATCATTAACTCTGAAAAGACACGAAACAAGAGATTACCACAATGAAAACGTGAAGTCATGGGTACAATTAAATAATATGTTACAAACAAAGGACACTGTAAATCAGATGCAACTGAGACTAATAGAGAAGAGAAAAAAACACTGGTGTGATGTATTAGAAAGGATTATTGCTGTTATTAAGTTTTTGTCGCGACAATGTCTGGCTTTTCGCGGTTTTTCCAGAAAAATATATGCACATGATTATGGAAATGTTTTAAAAGCAGTATATATGTCGGCATCTTTTGATTCAGTTATGCGGGAACATATTCGCAGAATTGAATCATAATCTGACTCAAGCCGGATGGGTATGGCCCACTACAGAACAAATAACAGTAATATTTAGGCATGTTTATCTAAATCACACAGACAAAAAAGTAGAGATATGTGAATATTTCCTTAGTTTCTGCTCGATTATGAGTTCAACGGCGAGGGTTTGTTAAATTTCTTTTGAATTTATTTTCTGAATTGAACCTGGATATTCAAAATTTGCGCGGACAAGGTTATGACAATGGCTCTAACATGCGTGGAAAATAAAACGGACTGCACAAAAGAATTCTGGATGTCAATAAGCGTGCATTTTACGTCCCATACTCAGCTCATAGCTTAAACTTAGTGGTAAATAACGCAGCAAATATTTCGTACGAGACCATCAATTTCTTCGACGTAATTCAAGAAATTTACGTCTTCTTTTCATCAGCAACAATTAGGTGATCAAACATTTACCAGGGCTAAAGCTAAAAGCGTTAAGTGTTACGATATGGTCTAGCGGAATTGAAGCAATGAAGCCATTACGTTTCTACACAGAAAACGTATTTGATGCTCGGCTGGGTATTTTAGAAGCTTCTTCTAGTTGGGATTGTACCACCACTCTCAAAGCGAAGTCACTTCCTTAACAAACAGATTTGAAGAGTTACAAAATTTAGACGACGTTTTTGGGTTTTTCAGTAGTTCATTATTTAGTTACCCTAAGGAAGAAGTGCTGAAACGTTGTAAAGACTTGCATATGAAACTTAAAGACCATTCAAGGAATGAAACTGACATTGACGGTACGGATTTGTACAATGAAATTAACACTTTAAGGCTGCATTTCCTAGAAAATCAGTCTGGTGATCTATATACAATTGTTCAATATCTTTTCAAAAATGATTTAATATAAACTTTTCCAAACACAGCAATAGCGATAAGAATATTTCTTACTCGGCCAGTCCCAGCTGCATCAGGTGAAAGATCATTTTCTAAATTAAAAATTATAAAAAAAGCTAGCTGAAAACCCGGCGTTGCCCGGGTACTTATTTATTTGTTCCTGCCAATTTTCAGGCATATATTCATTTGTATAAGCGCTGTATGTCTGTAAAATCTCTTGGGAATACAGTTAGTAATAAAGAAGTAATAGATTGAAACTTTGTGCGTGATGTGGCGGTTTCCCATGAACGTTACTGTTTATGTGCTCATATCTCATGAACTACGTGTCATACTGTGATACAATTTAGAAGGTACACTAAACTATATGCTTGTATACTGTCTGTAAAATTTCCTGCGTCTATAATTTGTAATGTGAAAATTAGGAATTATAACGTCATACCGAATGCCTTAGTTTTAGTCCATGAACAGCGGAACGTTGCTGTTCATGTGCTCATATCTTATGAACTACGTGTCGAACAAAGATACAATTTAAGAGGTACATTCAACTATGTGTGTGTATACTGTCTGTAAAATTTGTCTGCGGCTACTATTTGTAGTGTTCAAATTATAAATTGTAAGGTCATACCGAGAGCAGTAGTTTTACTCCATAAACAGCGGAAAAGTAGTAAGCGAGAAACGTTTTTCCTTTCATCATTTTACTATGGTTGCCAGCGAGACAAAGTTTAATAAAGGTTTGAAATTATGTTTCAAGTTTGTTGCAAGTCGCTAAGTACTCTCAGTCTCCTACAGTGTATTTCGAAAATCTCGCTACATTTAATGACATTTTTTGCGATTTCTATTGGTTATGATGTAATGATGTAATGAACCATGTGCCGTATGTGATTCATAACCATGCAGCAATTGTTACCTCACGGTAAGGAATGTGTGTACCAAATTTGGTTGAAATCGGTCCAATGGTTTAGGAGAAAATGAGCAGCATTATCGCAAAATGCAGCAGTTTTCAGTGCATCACATTGTTTATGACGTCATATCTCGTGAACTGTATATCGTATGTGATTCTTACACTTACGGCGACTGTTCTCATGGATTGGAGTTGACGTGTACAATATTTCATAAAGATTGGAACAAAACTGTATTAGATTATATTAGATTATCTAAGATCAACAATGCATCAATAGAGACTTGCAAATTTGGTTATTATTTCAATAGAACACGAGATCTTGGAGAGTTTAGATACTAGACAGATAATAGAAGATTTTGCAATTATGAAAGCAAGAAGAGTTCAATTTGTGTTAATACATGTAAGTGTCGATGAAACTTTCACTCAAGTCAGCAAACTAAATAGAATTAAAGTATTCTTGGATTTGCCGATAATGAATCTCATTTATATGCAACACCTAGTGAATTAGTATGTTTATGGATTTTCTTTTTGTAAAAATTAATATTAAAGAAATTTTATATCACGAAAATGACGATGATGAGTGAGTGTGATTTTTTTTTTTTTTTTTTTTTTTTTTTTTTTTTTAGGAAGGGAGGGGTAGTGGCTGGCAAAATCTGGTTCGCACGCAGGCGCCATGGGGGCAAGCAGCGGGCCTGCCTACCCGTCTTCTACAAGAAGGCTCATATGTTCAAATGTTTTTAGAGCTTATGGGACTTAACTACGGGGTCATCAGTCCCTAAACTTACAAACTATTTATGAACTACCTAATACTACAGACGGCACAAATATCCACGCCCGAGGGGGGCTTCGAACCCCCGACCGTAGTGGCCGGGCAGACCGTGACTGGAGCGCCTCAGTCCCCTCGGCCACCGCGGCCGGCAAGAAGGCTCAAGAATCCTGCTACTGCGAGGCAAATTGAATCAGCTGACTCGTAATTTCTGCGAGACGACGGTTATATCCCGCAATCGTCTCATCACGGATCTGGCCCACCAACCACACCCCAGACCGACTACACGTTGACCTGACCTGCCAAGAGAATTATTTTCTCTTCAGCGGTATCGGGTAACCGATTCCACACAACCAGAGGCCAATCCATCAAGAGAGGTAACCGAATTTCAACCCAAGAGGAACTGTATGTTTAACACTTATATGTTTGCACTGCCCACAATCAGAGTAAGGTTTGCTCCATAGTAAGTGAGTCGTGTGCTTAGTTACATGGAGCGGTTACAGTGAAACTTACACTGATCCAATGAACTGTTGTAATTATTTACCAGAAATAATGGAGTGGCCAATTAAAAGGTAAAGTAACCATATTACATGAAAAATATTTCGGTAATAATACAAAATTATAAACGTGGATTAATATACAAAAGGTAAATTAAATAAAATTAAATTTTTTTCAGGATCGTTTTCCTTTAAGGGAAGTTGACTAAAGGGCTTTGTAACACGAAACATAAGTCGAGATATCGAAGATTTTGAAGGCGTGGGCTGTTTAGAATCAGTTATCAGAGTGGACGTGCGCCGATTCAGCCAACTCTGCCGTACGCTCCAGGTGATGCACACTGAGTCCGCGCGCTTCACTTTATTACGCATGTACTAACCAATCAAATCACTCAAAATGTAGTATTTTTTCTTGAAAATATAAGTATTAGATAATAACCTCTTTCACGCGCATTGCTATCAAATTTTAATTACACGTATTTTTTTATCTTTTTATTTATTTTTATTTATATTTTTTAATTTGTTTTTTGGAAGGAAATACATTTTCTCTGCTCCAGATGGTTACAGAAAAAAAGTTTACATTTTACGAAACATTATTTGTTTCAACGATACTTTATTAGTTAGAAATTAATGTATTCAGTTATATAAAACACGCCCTATAATGTTCAAATTTTTCCAATGCAAGTTTTGATTATTATAATGAACATAATTTTGAAAATTATTTAATATTGTGGTAGTAAAGCTTTTAACAAGTAAATAAGCCTTAAAACCGTTGCTGTAGGGCGAGCCCCAGGGATTTCCATAGAAGCCCACTCAATAATTGATATTTTTTTAAGTATTCAAAGAAATACTGTTGTATGCAGTAAATAGCAATTTGAGAACGTGAACGTCAAAGAATTGTCATGGTTTTCTCGACACATGTAAACTGTAGAGACCTGACCAAGTAATTGGTACTTATAAAAATCATCTGATAGGTTCAAATGTTTGTAGAGCTTTTGGGACTTAACTACGGGGTCATCAGTCCCTAAACGTACTTACTACTTATGAACTAGCTTATAATAAAGACGGCACAAACATCCATGCCCCGACGGGGAACGGCCTCGCGCATCGTAGCATAAAGCCTCAATGCGCTCGGCTGCCCCGCCGCAGCACCTGATAGGTTTTTCTTAATTAACCCTTTCAGTCCCACATTATGAAATCAGCTTTGGAAAAATTAAAATTCAGTGTTTTCTGTATTAATACAGTGCAGTAAACATCAAAATATGTCTTCTAAAATTTTTGGTCGAACTATTGATTTTTATGGCATATATTTCATGCACAACACAGACTTATAGAGGTATTTTTTAATATTTGGACGTTTTTTGTTGATAGTGAACACTGCCAGATCAATAATTCTAGCATAATCTTCGCCACTGCACCAGAGACAAGGCCATAAAAATAAAATAAAAGGAATCACACTCACGCTCACACTCTCAGCCAAGTACAGACGGTAAGGCAACACAACCTCTAAAATGGACAGATTAATACCTCAGGAGTGGCTACGCGCCATACCAAGCGGCAAAATGTACTAGACGCATGTTGTTCATCAACAAAAATGCAACTTTAAGGATTGATGCACAAAATACGGTATAAATAAACTTTTAATACGTTGTAGTCCAGGAACAACACTGGGAATGAAAGGGTTAATACAAAAATATAATTATTTCAGACCTACTTTTCTTTTGCATCTTGTATCAATTTCATACGACAGGAACTCAGTTTAAAATTTAATTTCCTATACTGTCAATTTTTTGGGTTGTAATTTTTGCATGTTTAACATTAAGTTGTCACAGAAGTCTCGGGCTACAGTTAGGGTTGCCAGATTAAAAGACTAAAAAATCTGGAAAAAATTCAAAATTTCAATATTTGGAGTCGTCGTCGGGAGAAATAAATATTACAAAAAATTTAGTAGAGTCCGCCAGTGTATTCAAAAACAATTAAAAATTACAAGAATTTGCAGCAATTTTGAGCTGAATTATTAACTCTGAAGTTATTAAACCAAGCTCGCTCCGTAGTCAAGGGGTCAGATTTTGAAACCTGCGTTGTTTTTACTTCTTTTAAAGAAAATTATACCCAAATTTTGTCTCTTGACACGTCCGTGTGTATAGGAAGATGTTTATTCTGTTCGAAAATGATAAGAATGAAAGGGCGTGGCAAACTAAAGTGATTGTTTCGTACTGAATATTACGAAAAGCTGACTGTCGGAAGATTTTGAATTTTATTTAGCGACTGGTCGTCATGTGAAATTTCGGGAGAAGCCAGACGAATTCCGACCGTCTGGCAACCCTAACTACAGTGCGGGTAGGGTTACCATACGTCCTCTTTTTCCCGGACATGTCCTCTTTTTGAGGCAAGAAAATGTGTCCGGCCGGAATTTATTAAATTTTTACAAAATGTCCTGTTTTTTTTGGGTTCCGAGAAAGAAAATTTATTTTTGTGTCATTGGCGAAAACATGTTCATTCGCACTGCAGTTCCAAGCTGTTCGCAATTATTATGCGCATGCACAGAGTGAAATTGCCGTTCACGATTTCGCTCTCCGCATGAGTCTGACAGTTGCAAACGATTCCGAACCTCTCTGCGAAGGAACCCGGTTGTCTATCCTGTATTCAACCAGTGCATTCTGTCTTTTGCATTACGTTCTATGGCGTTGCTTTTTTTATACTTTGTCGCTTAGGTTAAAGCTGTATTGTGTGTTTGAGATCGTAGGTAGCCTTTTGCTTGAAAATAAATTACGGGCTTAAATATAACATCATAACGAAGAGAAAGTCAGTGTTAAATATGTGCTCCTGGAGAATGATCAAACGAATGTAAGAATTAATGATACATTGTGCTCCGATCAGCTACGTATTTTTTTTTTTAAAAGATTATCAAAGGAAACAGAACATACCAGCAGCTGAAGTGTGGTGTGCATATTTAAATCATCTAGTGTTGTTAGTTATTCTGAACTGCTGAAAATTGTAAGACTTCTTTTTTTCTATAACTAGTCATAATGCCGACACGGAACCTGTGTTTGCTCTTGTGAACACACAGTGTACAAAAGACAGGAATAGATTTAAAATATACTGTAATTATACTGTATGTGTACAGTATAATTTCATACATTTGAAATGCCTTGTTAAAAAAGAAAAATCTCTTGAGAGAGATTTCTTCGTCCACCAAATATAGCTGGTTCAAAAGTGAATAAGACAAAAACGAGACAATTGAGATTAGTGATGAGGAATAAACTGTCAAGGTTCATAATATTTCGTTTCCCGACAACCACACAGGGTTACTGTTTTAGTTTGTAGTAGTTTTACGTGGTTCATTAATAAAGTTGTTAATTACATTATGTTAAGGATAAAGTGTCCTCTTTCTTATATGAACTGTCCTCTTATCCATAGTCGAGCCGCCGAAAAAACGACTCTGACAGCTAGCGGCTGTGTTGCCAATGCTGCTACGTGGCTGTTTGTTGTTACGCCGTGCCAGTCGCCGGCATACGAATATCAAGTTCGAATATTTTGGAACCGTTGCTATGTACTACTAAAGTGTGAACGAACGATAACAACCCCGAAGTGATGAAAAACACTCTTTTTGCAGCTAAAAAGAAAGGTTTAGAAATATATGTCGAGTTAAAGTAGAGCTTCATATATTCCATAATTCCATTAAATATAATGTATAATTTAGTCTTCAGCCAAAGGTCGCTAGTTGAAGAATTTTGTTTATATATTTCATCTTCTATAGCCATTTTCCACAAACTCAGTGTTATTACTCGGACACTGTATTGTAGCAGTCTGCCGAGGGTGTAAACAAATAAGAACAACCACTTTACAAGTAGTAAAATCGCCTCTTCCAGTGAAAATATTTGTCTTCTTACATAAAAAGAAGAGCGTTTCTTTGCCTCATTTGCTTACGGTCGCTGTTGACTGTCACAGTATAGTGACCGAGTAATATCATCAGATCAGTTTCGACAGCCAATCTACGGTTAGAGGAAGAAGCCCTCTTACACACGTCTGAAATTAACGACACGTAACAGGGCACGAACAAAACCGGTAACGATGAACACACGACAGATGCTTTGCAGCGACTGAAGCATGCCACCCTTGCGACCTTGAGTGGCAGGGTGGCAACGCGGCACCGTTACCCTGGCAACGTTTACGAATTCCAGAGATCTGGTTGTGGTTGAGTGTCCCCCCACCCTCTGCGGCCCACGTGCGAGAACTGTCAGGGTCGTTCTTTAGGCGGCCCGACTATAGTGATGAACATTTGGTAACCCTAAGTGCGGAAACAATCCCTACACATACCCCGACTGGGGTGCTTGGGGATGAGAAATACCTGCCGTGCGCGGAGGGCCGTGTACAGTGTTAACAGTGTGCGAATTGAACGGCGGCGCGTGCAATCAGTCGGTGGTCGGGGTGAGAGGCGTCCTTGACCCGACACGTGCGCCGCTGCCGCCACCCCGGCCACCCCGGCGGCTCGCCACCCACGCCCTCCCCTCGGCGCGTGGCGAGGCCGGCTCCCCACCCACGCCTCCCCCGCGGCAGCTGCGCGTGCCACCCCTACACGTGTTTGCCCTGCTCTCACAGACACGCCCACACACACAACCACCAGCAGACGTCCTTCTAGATCTCTCGGTCCGCTTCGCTCTGGCGGCTGCCGTAACAGTGTTTGCACTACGACTCGTATTACTGAGGCGAGTGGTAGATTGGGTGACCAGATGCAATCGTAAAAATAAATAAATAAATAAGTAAGTAAATGAAGTGCGCCTCGGTTGCACAGTGGTAGAGTGCCAGACTACAAATCCAAAGGTCGCGGGTTCGATCCCTGCCAGGTCCTAGGATTTTTATCTGTCACTTTCCACTTCTTTCACCTCTGGCAGTATTGCGCATGTGAAAAATACCGAGTAGCACCGTGGTTCGGAACCCACGTTAAACTGTAGGTCCCCCTATAACTGGCTGGGTAAGTCAGTTCGAAGGTCGGAGGAAGGCAACGGCATACCACCTCCAAACAGGACCATGCCTAGTAAAGCACTGTGGTGTTCAAACCAATCTTCGGATAAGTAAATAAAAAGACAAACAGCTTAAAAAAAAGACAAAGTAAGGGAACAAAATCGCACTGACGTGTTTTACGGCCCACTTTAGATTTGTAGTTTTATAAGGTTTTGAAAACGTTTTGGACCAAAATAATAATCTAAATAATAAAAAAATAATTAATAAGATTTTCTGAAACCCTTTTAGGAAAAAAAATGGTAGTGGCGGGTCCCGAGCCACCGAACTTTAGCGTTCAAACGTTTGTAGAGTCTATGGGACTTAAACTACGGGGTCATCAGTCCCTAAACATACAAACTACTTATGAACTACTTACAACTAAGGACGGCACAAATATCCATGCCCGAGGTGGGATTCGAACCCCCGACCGTAGTGGCCGTGCAGACCGTGACTGGAGCACCTCAGTCTCCTTTTTTCTTTGTTGCGGATGCTGATCGTTTTTGTTCGTTCTTGTTCGGTGTGTTGTTGGCTCAGCTTTTTTATTACAGAGGACGGTGAGCCCTCTGACCGGGCGCGCTGAGCCACGGCGCCCGGCATCTCCTCGGCCACCGTGGCCGGCGAACTTTAGCGTCATAGTCCAACGTCTTGCCCACTACACTACAGCTATCAATCAACAGATGAGTTCTTTACTCAAAATGTTCAAATGTTTGTATAGTCTATGGGACTTAACTACGGGGTCATCAGTCCCTAAACTTACAAACTACTTATTAACTAAGACTAAGGACGGCACAAATATCCATGCCCGAGGGGGGATTCGAACCCCCGACCGTAGTGGCCGTGCAGACCGTGACTGAAGCGCCTCAGTCTTCTCGGCCACCGCGGCCGGCAGTTCTTTACTCTCATACTATCGATGACCCTTGTTAACTGATGCTAATATGGCATTTGTAGACGTAAATCATTAAATACGCAACACAAGATAGCGTATGCCAGAGAGAGTTCTGGGCGAGGCATGTCACGTGATATCTCCGAACGGCTGGTTTTCGTTAATTCAATGGAGGGTGTCAAATCTCCGTAATTTTTGCAAATATGTCTCAAACGATACAAGATATGAAAAAAAAGGTAGGGAGCTAAGTTGTAGAGAATTTTCTCCTCTACCAATTAGGTTATTCAATTTTCGTGTCAGATGAACGGTTCGTTTGCAATCACAATTATATTACAAACAGCTTTTTTGTATTACTACCGTATTTTGTGTCCGAAAAATTTGAAAAAAGGAGGTTCTGGTCTCTGGCGGCCTACAATCATGTCTGTAAAATTTGGTGCTGATCGGTTGAACGGTTCGTCTTAAAAGCAGGGAACACGTTACGGACAGACATACATCTCAAAATCGCTGTTATTTTTGCAAATATCTTTGAAACGCTACGAGATATGAAAACAACATAAAAGAGCAAAGTTGTAGAGAATTTTCTCATCTACAAATTCGGTTATTCATTTTTCGTGTCAGATTAATAGTTAAGCAGTTATTTTCATATAAATTTCGAGCTGACAAAAGACGAATGCAAAGGCCCACTTTTAGTGTTACTACAATAACCTAAAGTGGTCCAAAAGGGGACGCACAAAACATACGTTCAAATCAAGTAAATGATTTTGCTTATTTTTATGGAACCCGCAGTGTTAAAAATGACTTTTAATGACACTGAAATATTTAAGCCAAGACCCTGCTGTTTAATATTGATGACAGCGTTTGCTGGCGTATTTTTGTCGGCACGACAGAGGCGCCGCTTTTTGAAAATCAGTGTGGGTGCTCTATATCACGGTTCACAAATGTTCGAAACCTACCCTCCTGAAAATCATGTTCATGCATTTTTGAATGAGCAATACTTGATAAAAGTAAATAGGCAGTTGTCTGGCCTTTTAAAGATAGAAGGAAGAAGCAGGAGGAAGAAAAGGAAAGCATGGCTGCATTAGGACACTACAATAAAGCGATCTAATTGGCCGTAGTGGATATTTCGATGTAAGTAACACCGCAAAACTTCTACACGATCAATGAAATAATTGTTCACTGTACACTAATCTAACACTTTTTGTGCGAAGGTATTCTTTCTGACAAAAGCGTTTGGTAGAACACCGTCACCAAGGTTTAAAGAAATCTTTGAAATATTTTGAGATTTTGAAGTCCGACATCAAATTTTTTTGGTCGGTTACAAGCAAGAGCTGTATACAACATCGAAACTTTCATCACTTCGAGATAACTTCATGACATCTGTGACAGTATTAATATAGTCCAAGGTTTTCTTAAGCCTGAGAGAAAATTATTACAAATTTCAACTGAATCTATAATTTTAATAACAAGGGAAGTGACAAAGATAAATGAGAAACGATTAACTTTAGCATCAGAATCAGATTCTTCAAGTTAAATTCCTGAAAGAACTCAATTGAATGTTCATAAATACGTACATCTGATAGGTCAAAAGGACCGACGTGCTTCAGGATGAATAAAGTGGACACTCATTACTACTCGCCTGGGGACCCGCGTACAAAACTGATCATTTCTTTCACGTATGAAATATCGTCTCTCGTTATGGTCACGTTTTTCATTGCCTCTTGAGTCATAAGGAAAGTTTTCATTTTTCCCGATATTTTTTTTTTATTTATACAATTTTATTTTCCACCTCAATTTTATGTGGGTGCTCAGCACCCCCAAAAAATTCTTGGGGGGGCGCACGAGCCCCGGAGCACCCACGGAGTCGCACAATAAGCTTCTTTCGGCTTTTAAACTCCATCCTCAGTGTGCGACCATAAGACAGATTGACATCCAACGATATCGAGTAGGAAATAAAGAAAATCTCATAATACCTGAGGATGGCGTTTAATTGCCGAAATAGTGTGACACCTTAACTTTTCCCGGTGTAATGAATTTTCAAACAACGTAAGTTGTATGCTTCCGGGTGACGTCGTCGCTCACCGCCGATATTTCGACAGGAGCGCGCCGCGGTGGAGCAGCCGAGCGGTCTAAAGCATCTCGCGGTTGCTCGCCGTGGAGGTTCGAGTCCTCCCTGGGGCATGGGTGTGTGTGTTTGTCCGTAGGTTAGTATACCTAGGTTTAAGTAGTTTGTAAGCTACGGACTGATGACCACGCAGTTTGGTCCGATAGATTTACAAACATTTGAACATTTGACAGGAGCGCACCGTGCCATTCTCAAGACACAACAGCACCTTGCCTTGAGAATGGCAGCGTGTGCTCCTGGCGGTGGGCGACGACGTCACTCGGCAGTATACACGAACGATGTTCGAGAAACCGAAGTAAGCTTATTGTGCCGACAAAAATGCGCCAATAAAAATTGTCATCAATATTGAATAGCAGTATCTTGGCTTAAATATTTTAATTTAATAATTGAGTTTTGTTATTAATAGGCAAAACATACATTACTTAACAATTATTGATACTTCACTGAAGATCCAATTTTCTGCGGAAGTTTAGGCTTGCTCAGCAGATAGTTGTAAAAAGATACACATGAAAATTCTTTTGAATTATATTGAACCATCAACATACCTTTAACAGGCTCAAGACAAAAACGTATTCTTGTCATCAGTCCACCGTGTGGTATTTAGTGAAAATATTCTTTGCGCATTTGCCTTGTAGCCTGATATACTGAAAAAACAGTTTTGCAATATAACTCTTAAAAAATAATCATGTCCGCAACATTGAAGTGTTCACAAATCGAAAAACGAAAGACCATACATCTCCCATCATTCATCGCGCCGCTACTAGAATCTACAAGTCAAGCATCAGCTGACGGCATGGGAACTGTACTTTTAACTTTCAGAATAAATGACAAAAGGAAATATCATTGTAAACTTAAGTGCTTAATTTTAAAGAATTTCCTCGCACGATAGGAAAGAAGAAGGGTAGTGTTCCTTGAAGCCTTTATGTTCGTGATACCTATATTCTACTTTTACCAAGTAAGGTAGGTACAGGAAAGATTATCAAGGCTGATCAGACCGCCGCGGCGGAGCGGCCGAGCGCATTGAGGCGCTATGCTGCGATGCGCGAGGCCGTTCCCCGTCGGGGATTCGAATGCCCCCTCGGACATGGATGCTTGTGCTGTCATTAGTATAAGGTAGTTCATAAGTAGTTTGTACGTTTAGGGACTGATGATCCCGCAGTTAAGTCCCATAAGCTTCAGAAACATTTAAACATTTTGAAAGTAGATCACCAATCGTTGTAAGCATGGATATATAAAATACCGTGTAACTGTAGGCAGGTGTATGTGGACATTGCGAATCATACATTGTGAAAACAAGCTGATGGGCACAGAGGCAACTGTCGAAGGGACAGAACAGATAAAGAAGCTGTTCTTGGACACTCTTTTAAATGAAGAAGACATAAAATTCAATTTGTAAATGGCGTCATCTTAACCAATATTGGGTGCTATTGAAGGATGAGCGCAGATGTGAAAGCGGTTTACACACACCAATAATTTTAATCTTAAAGAGGAGACAGTGAAGCTTAGTCACCTGACACTTCATTATGAAGAGGCAGCAGCTAAAAGCATTACAATGTTAATCGTTCTAGACAGTGTCGACAATAACTGTTAAAGACCGAATGACACACTAAAATTAAACACTAATGAAGTCACGTCCATATGCCAATATGTATGGCAAATACTAACGTTCACTGCTGATCCACGGTATGAATAGTAGATATATCGACATGAAGCAGCCTAACAGGTGTTAAGCCCCGGTGGCGTAGCTGAGCGCTGTAACGTGCCCTGCAGCGGAGCGCGCAGTTGGTCGCCGTCGGAGATTCGAATCCTCCCTCTGGCATGGGTGGATGTGTGTGTGTGTGTGTGTGTGTGTGTGTGTGTAAGTGTGTGTGTTGTCCTTAGCATACTTTAGTTTAAGTTAGTTGAAGTTCAAAGAAGTTTCGGGCGTGCAGCCGCATAAAGTTTACTTCTTCTAATATTTCGGCTGAAAAACGTCCAGCCATCTTCAGAGAGAGTCGAAGACTGACGCTCCAGCTTTTTTTTCCCTTTATTGTTATTTCCATTCCGACATTCGTCGGCGGGCTGGCAGCAGCATAAGGCGCTGCTCTTCAGCCGAGAGTACAGACATATGGCAATGAGTGAAAATGAACAATGACATGAAGTTAAAAACAATGAGTATTAAAACATGGTACGAAGAGACATGGAAGATTTACAAACTGGACATCGGAGACACTAATGCATACTTAAAACACATGAATACGAGAGACTGATACATAAACAGTTAAAAACAGTCTGTGCCACGGTGGCGATAAAAGAACATTGAGGAACAACACTGGACACACGAAGAGTTTACACGACGAGACACGTGTTGCGACGCACTGGAGACATACACACGGAGACGATGAAGCACTGGACACTGGAAGACATCGGCGTTAAAATGTGTCATTGTAGCCCCCGCAGGGCAAGGAGAGGGGGAAGCGAGGAAGCGCGGGGGAAGGTTAAAAAGAGAGAGAGAGGGGGGGGGGAGAAGGGAGGGAGGAGGAAGGGATGGGGAGGGAAGCCAAGCGGGGAGGGGAAGAAGGAGGGGACGGGGAGAGGGGGCCGCTAAGTCTACGGGGAGGGGATCAAAGCTGATAGGAGGGGTATATTTCGGGACGAAGGGCGTCATCCGGTAGGGGAAGGGAGCGGAAGTTGCCTCGGGAGAGGATATGTAAAGTGTGCAGGTGGAGAGAGGGAGGAATACAGTGGTGGAGGCGTGGCAGAGGCCCAGGGGCGGTGAGGATGGGGTAAACTAGCGGGTTGCGGGAATCGAGTTTACGGGTGACATACAGGAGGCGGAGGTGTTCAAGATGTTGAAGGAGGTGAGGGAAGGGGATGAGGTCGTAGACGCTCCAGCACGCGCTTCGTGGTTATAAACGCGCAGACCGCGCTACTGCGCATGCGGCCACAGATACAACGAGGCGCCAAATACGTTACTCGGCGGCAAGGAAGGACACGTATGTGTAAATTATGTCTGTGGCTGCATGGTCGATTAGTGCGGAGAAATCGATGTGTTATGATCTGTGCTGTGGCGGCGTCTTTGTAAATTTATTAAAGAAACTGCCGGATTCCAAGATTTATCTAAACTGAAGCCGCTGTCTCAGTTAATTAAATTCGCCCCCAAGCGAATTTCTATTGCTTCTTTCACCACCGAGTCCCAGAAAGATGAAGTGGAGGCTAAAATTTTGACGTTTTCGTACGTCATGGAGTGTCCAGTATCAATACAGTGCTCTGCCACTGCCGATTTATTAGGTTGTAAGAGACGGGTATATCTCTGGTGTTCCGTGCATCTTTCCTGGACTGTATGTATCGTCTGTCCTGACAGCGCTCAGCTACTCCACCGGGGCTTAACACCTGTTAGGCTGCTTCATGTCGATATATCTACTATCCATACCGTGGATCAGCAGTGAACGTTAGTATTTGCCATACATATTGGCATATGGACATGACTTAATTTGTGTTTAATTTTAGTTTGTCATTCGATCTTTAACAATTATTGTCGACACTGTCTAAACCGATTAACATTGTAATGCTGTTAACTGATGCCTCTTCATAATGAAGTGTCAGGTGACTAAGCTTCACTGTCTCCACTTTCAGAATAAAATTATTGGTGTGTGTAAACCTCTTTCACATCTGCGCCCATCCTTCAATAGTACCCAATAGTACCCAGTTTAACCGCACTATAAAAACTGCTCAAGATAACCGGTTTTGTAAATAACCGGTTTTCGGTTTTTTGCTATTATTTCCAATAGAGTTCGACCGAAACATAATTTGCGGCCGAAACAGAAACCGTAATCGAATTTTCGGTTCTTCTAGTTTCGGCCGAAACCGAAACTTACGAAATTTAGTTAAAATTTAGCTAAATGCACGTTGTATGACTAATCACTAGTCTATCCATATTTTGCAAGATCCCCTCCCAATACTACGCCTTCTTGAGTGTGTGAAGACTAGTCAGGAGTCCGTAGAAGACAATATACGAAGCATACAGATTAATTGGCCTAGTATTTATATCCGGCAGTTGCGAATATTGAGCCAACTACTCCTTAAGTTGTACTTGTGATCCAGACATACGAATATCTCGTTATATACACAATGTATATAAGTTACAGTTAGTAAATGAACTTCATTCAGTGCTGCAGAAGTATTTCGAAAACTAAAGTCACAGTTCTGACTAACAGTATGATTGTTGTCAGTTTAAATTTACGCAAATTGAACTAGAAAAGCTGTGTACCACATGATCACAGAATGTTCAAAAGGGTGTGAGTTCTTATAAGACCTAACTGCTTAGGTCATCGGTCCCTAGATTTACAGACTACTTAATCTAACTTAAACTAACTTATGCTAAGGACAACATACACACCTATGACCGAGGGAGGAAGGAGGACTCGAAGCTCCGACCGGAGCAGCGGCGCAGTTCGTGACATGGAGCCTCAAACCGCTTGGTAAATTTGCCTGGGATTTTCACACGTAACTTGAGCATAGCTTGGGGGGCAACATACAACAAATTTAATTTGCTCAGAACAGAAAAATAAATATAATAATACTTTTCCTTTAGTTTTAAATTTTAAGTGGCGTAAATAAAATTGTAAGTATTTACAGTTTTTCTGCTGGGCAGCTTATACATGGGCATTGCAACTTTGGTGAAATGAGAAAACCCCTCTTTCTCCACACGAGAGTGAGGCAAGTTGTCTTTACAAACCATAATAACCAATTCATTGGTAAGCCCAGCGTCACGTTTACCACACTCTACAAAGAAGTTTGTATATATTACACATTGCATACTGTTACTATCTTCAGATATTTTCGTTTGAAACGTTTGGTTAAAGTCTGTCTATAATTTTTGTTCTCATCGTATTGACAAAATTTTGACTTACTCTGATAGCTAGAAGTTCTTTCATGGTTTTCGAACGGGATGATAAGTCTTAATGAACGCGAATGAGTAGGAGATCTGGATCGAAATGGAGGTGAGGCTGTAGTGGAAATCGGTCACGTCGTTTTCAGCAAAGATGACGAAGGTGAAGGAGACGGGCACGGCGATGGCGAGAGCGTACGGTCACAAGGTCCTACATCGTCACTTTCAGTTGTTATCAATTTTGCTCCCTGAAGCAGCCACAAAATTAAGGGCTCGGTTATTATTCCAAGCTTATAGTACAGCACTTACATAACAGGTATATGAATCGAATATACCTTCTCTTCCAAGGAACATTTTGGATGCTTTCTCCTTAAATGACACAGCATGTTTGTAGTACCTCACTGCTCCCGTACTTCGTGAAGTACTTCCACACTCGGGATGTTGCCATTTAAGACACAACCGATGTCTGGCGACGACAGCAAGGAATTGCCGCATGACCAGACGGAGGCAAGTCTCGTACACTGCCGGTGCACGCGCGTCGTTTAATAGGCCACGCCACACGGCAACAGGTGCATCGGTGCCTCAATAGCTGCACCAGTCAGTAAGTTCTTATGCCACGCGTTTGTTGCGCGTTTCTGACTGCCGGGATTGTTCTTAAATTATCACTTATCGCTTTTATTAGTTTCTTCGATGACCTAATATTTCACAGCAGTGGAAATTTTAGGAATAGCCCTAAATATTAGGGTCTACTTGTTTTAATTTTTATTAATTATTTAAAAAAAACATATTTGAACCACTACTACAGTAAGTAGTCGTACCGGTTTTTTACCCGGTTCTTGGCAATAACTAAAAAAACGGTTACAACCGACACCAAATAAATACCGAAAAGAACGGTTATTCAAAACTAAAATACCGGTATCGGTTTTAACCTGTCGGTTTTTCCCATCCCTAGGTCATCAGTCCCTAAACTCATTATTTTATTAACGAGTTTGGAACCTTCATATTTCATGAAAATCTACACCGTCCTTCTACGTTCCCAAAAAATGCCGCAGTCGTTATTTATCAACATCGTTATCAAGACTGACAGTCAGTATTTATGACTTGTGTTCAAATGTTTGTAAAGCTTACGGAACCGAACTTCAGGGTCATCCTAAACTTACAAACTACTTATGAACTACCTTATACTAAAGACACCACAAACATCCGTGCCCGAGGGGGGATTCGAACCCCCGACGGGGAACGGCCTCGCGCATCGCAGCATAGTGCCTCATTGCGCTCGGCCGCTCCGCCGCGGCGGTATGATCAGCCTTGATAACGTTAATCTTTCCTGTACCTACCTTACTTGGTAAAAGTAGAATATAGGTATCACGAACATAAAGGCTTCAAGGAACACTACCCTTCTTCTTACCTATCGTGCGAGGAAATTCTTCAAAATTAAACACCTAAGTTTACAACGATATTTCCTTTTGTCGTTTATCCTCTGTTTACAGCATAGGTGGTGTTTGTTGGAGTTTCATTTAGAGCACAATACTGTACTGTCGGGTATTTAATAGTTAGAGAATGTACCGTTAGTAAATATCAGCTCACCGCTATTGAATTACTTGGACACATTGTTCGACTTCCTAATGAACTGCATTACCGTATGATCTATGAGTGCAGAAAAACACTGAGCGTTCATTTACAGCATAAAGGACTACCCTGCTTTACAGGAATAGTAATAGTTATTTGAAACGACCTGGCACATTCAAACTGTATATCGGCTCGAGACTCGAACTTAAGACATTTGCTTTTCACGGACAAGAGCTCTACCGACTGAGCTACCCAAGCAAGACTGTCAATCCTTTCTCAGAGCTTGTCTTCCGCCGGCATTTTGCCTCGTTATCTTCTAAACTTTGAGAGGGACCATCCCCGATATCTTAATTTCAATTCACTTTTATGTTTGTTTATTATGTTTCCTGTTAGCCTCTTTAACTTACAACTAAATATTAGATACTTTGATTTCGATTCCATCTGCATTTCATGTATACTAAGTTTCTTGTTAACCTCTTTGTCATATATCTGTGGATACCTAAGACTATATTATTGTCTCAGTCTGTCAGTCGCATTCGTCTGTGAGTCTTGTGCGGTAGTTAGTGTTGTGCAATTGTTAGTCTGTGATTAATCTGATGGAAATGTTTGGAGCCTAAATTCTGTGTAAATTTACATCAAACTGAAGAGTTTTATTACATAGCAGTGTATGTGAGATGTGACACGGAGTAGGATAAATATAACTATATAAACGTAGATGCTTTGTTAGTCATTCATCCTTATCCTCGAGATTAAGCAGATAATTTCTAGATTGCAGTTCACTTCCTTTAATGAGTTGATTCGAAATATGATTTGTGTGAAGGGTAATTTTAAATGAAACAATAAGCTATATTTATCTTGTGGTACCTGATTCAGTCCTCTGTTCGTTCATTCTCGCAGTTGGAGTTCTCCCGGTACTGTTTGTTCATTTTATATTGAAGATCTTTGTCTTTATTATTTTCTCAAATGGCATAACTAACAAAAAAATTTGGATTATATAACAAAGCACTCCATTGGGTAATCGGATCTATATTGCAGTGCACAGTAATGTTATCCATTGCGCACCTACAATTGCTCAGATGTAGTTTGACTTTAAAATTTGCGTTGGCTTGAATTAATCATATTAAAAAAAGCATTTTTTATGCTAGGGCCGTGAATAACTAAATCAGTTTCAACTTATTTATATTTTGGGAGTGGGAGGTTTTACTCACACACTTATTCTGCAGCACAATTTTCAAACAGTCAGTTCACATTGTTTCTCAGTAGGTAATTAGATTTCATACAGGGCTAAATGTGACAAAGGGTAATCCTTTTGATTTTTGGGTGAACTTAATCCCATTGAAATATTACATAATTATTTAACGAAATGGATTGTTATCGTACCAGTATACGTGCTGTTGTCAGCCTGCATGCTGTTGTCATGTCGAGTGTCTGTAATTTCTTTCACAATCTGTTCACTGTGTTTAGTGTTCAGTTAGGTGATTAATATTCAGTGTTCAGTCAGGTGGCTTTAAATTCAGAAACGGTTCTCAGTATAATCTTGTTTTTAATCATCAGTTTTTTTAATGAGCATTTTATTTGTCATTCCGTATTGATAATCAGTCACAGTCTTACAGCAATAAATCTGTTCCATGTAAGTTCAGATACACAACAATTTAGTTTCAAATCATTACACACACACACACTAACATCACACACACCACACAAAGAAATATAAATAATATTCATTTTATTAGTAACTTTCAGCTTCATAAAAAATCTCCCGCAAAATTTTCTGTACTAGAACTGCTGGGAGGAAGGACTGGCGGTTTTGGAGATACATAAATAAAAAAGCAAGTTATTTAAGCAAGGCAAAAATTTAGATTGCTAAATACGTACATTTCGTTAAGAAGTTTGTATCTGAATATCGTGTTATGAATTTCTTTCAAATTAACTGTATGTATTCTGTAATTGTTAACGTTTTGATACTGACTATTAAAAGGAGCGCTTACTAGTTGGGCACAGATTTTGATAAAAAAACTGTTTTGATATTTGGTTAAAATTTATGTTATGTAGTTTGCTGTATTTGAACGGTCTGTAGGTTACTTTGACACTTTCTACCATAGCTGAAGTCACGTCCGTGTTTAGTGTCGTAAAAAATATACGGTCAAGTAGTGATCCGATTTTGGTCCCAAATAATGTTCAAATGTTTGTAAATCTAAGGGACGTAACTACGGTGGTCATTCCTCCCTACACTTACAAACTACTTACACTAACTTAAACGAACTTATGCTAAGGACAACACGAACACCCATGTCCTAGGGAGGTCTCGAAACCCCGACGGCGAACGGCCGCGCGCACCGCAGCTGGGCGCCTTAGTGCGCACGGCTATTCTGCCGCGGCCCAAATAATGGGGTGTCGTTTATAATTATGAATATTATGGCTGAGGCTTCGGTGGCGGTACTAGAAAGGTCTGTTGTAGTACATCGATTCGATGTTAAGTTTGACAGTGTGGTCAAGCTTTTTCCCGATATTATGAAATTTGAGTATTTCCTTCACTTATATTTTTTCTTGGATGTGGGATGTTAAATAATAGTGTTAATAGGAGCATAGTAAAATGTATTTAGCGTTCTTCTGATGTTTGTTGGTTTTATCGCCGCGGCGGATTAACCGTGCGTACTGGGGCGCTGTGCTGTGGTGTGCGCGGTCGTTCGCCGTCGGGTGTTCGAGTCCCCCCTCGGACACGGGTGTTTGTGTTGTCCTTTGGTTGGTTTACCTTAGTTTAAGTAGTTTGTGAGCTACGGACCAATGACCACGCTGTTGAGTCCGATAGATTTACAAACATTTGGTTTTATCGTGTCAGTATGTCTGTAGTGTTTGGAGACTATTCTGTCTTGTATTAGAAAATCTTACCTAGAAACATTCAAAATCCTTCTACACTTCTACACTTATGGCTGATGAATGTTGTTTCATTGTATAGGCCTTTATGTTTACTTACACCCATTCCCATTCTGATTTTTTCTGTACTTGAAAATATCGTCAATCATAGATTATTGGCACAAATTATTGTAGTATTTGAAACTTTGAAGTATTCTGGACATGCAGAATTTTAACTATTGCGTTTTAGTACTGGAACATTTCATCTAGAATCTACTCCGTGTCTTTTCTACGTGAACTGCTAACTTCCAGATATCCTGATTTTAAGTTTTGTTGTTTTCTGTGTGGAGAGTTTGCATATTGAAACTGCTCTGTACCTTGTCTGCGTTAACTGATGAATTCCTTGTTTTGATTTTGGTTATCTCGCTATGTAGAGATACGTCTTCCGTCTCTTTATCATACCTTCCGCCTATTTTGTATTTCATTTTCTTTTTATAGTTCAATTACCAATCTCCTTGGGTCCCTGTTTGTTGGTTTCCTAATGTGTGCTGCTGTTGACTATTAATTATTATTTATCAGTTATTTTACTCTCTTTCAGCTGACGTGACTATAATTTTTATTGTTGCATCTAGTCCCAGTACGTTTTTAGAAATCTATTTGTAGTTGAGTTTGGTTATGCATGATTGGCTGAATTCTTGAAAAAATTACATACCTGAAACCGTCTTACTCCATTCGATATAGCGTGGTAAATCGGCAGGCTGGTTTTTGTACTTGTAGCCTGTTTTTGCCTAATTGAATAATTATTCACTTACCTTATAGAATCCAGATAGACGCCTCTCGTGACTGCAACTTTTAACGCATCGATTGCTGTGGATTTCCAGTTTTCATGACAAGGAGCGTTGTGGATTTGTCAGTGCAACTGATAATGTAAGCACACTCATGTTCAGAAAAAAAGACACCTTGAAAGACTCATGTCGTTCGTTGACGTTTCCGGACATAGTAATGTCTCACTGACGAACGCTGCGGCCGAAAGCAAAGTTACGAGTGTATGTGCCACTCGCATCTCGACGTGTGTCTTTGCGATGAGTTGCAAACTATGCTCATTACATTGTTGAATACTTTGCTTTAATTAGATTCGTTGTGCACTGTATCGATTCTCCTGGTTACAATTTTCAAAATTTCTTTTAATTTACGAACAAAAGGTAAATATGTCACGTACATGCTCGACACCAGTAAAGAAAAGTATGCTTCATTGAAACAGTTAATCTATTATTGCTTTTTCTGATAAGTAGCACCTTAACTAAACAATATCCTTTTCTGAAATAGAAATATTTAAACATTTCGGCTGTTACAGGCCGCTAAATTACATTACGTGGCGAAGTTGAAAAATTGTAATGGACCGGGACTCTAAACCCGCTTTGGGTCAGCGGTCTCCTTAACCAGTTGTGCTAATCAGACACACCTCTCTCCCTCCAAAATTCTCAACTTATTGCCCCTACGACTGTAGTGCCCACTGTTCCTTAGCACATCTCCAAAAGAACAGACACAATTTTTATAATAACCTTTTCGTTTGTAATGGAAATAAAACACACAATCATAGTTCTGATAATTATTCGTTACTTTGATCATAATGTGTAATAAAATATTCTTATTTTCATAAGCGTCAAGTATAGTCCCTCCTAATGGTCAATGAATTTTATTGTTTATATTACAAACGGTGAACTAGGCACTGAACGGGGATCTAGAAATTTCGGGCAAAAGGACTTGACAATGTTTTAGTTACTGATGACCTATACTAACGAGACAGTGAACAGCCTTCTACGAACAAGTGTGGCACATATATGACCAACTGTAATGACACTTACGATACGTTTGTAGTACCCCACTGTCTGCACTAAGCTAGCGGGCCTCAGACCATCCGGATTTAGGTTTTCCATTATTTCTCTAAATCACTCCAGGCTGGGATGGTTCCTTTGAATGGATACGGCCTGTATCCTTCCCCATCGCTGACACAAAAAACTATCAGAGAATTTCCTGTCTGTAATAACCACGACGTCGATGGGATGTTAAACTCAAACTTCTTTCCTTCGCAATTTTTGCTCCGGTATACAAGGTATTTACTGATTCACGCCCTCCTGTGGCATGATCATCCGGGACGAGGAGGGAAAGGAGGAGTTTGGGAGAGGGTTTGCAGCATTGGCACTTGCATTAATATAACGACAAAGGGTCCATCTAGACACTAAAACCCTTGGTGCCATCCTCGCACCTGTAAAGAACCGTAAAAACGTATTTGGAAGCGATTTTCAACACGCATTCAACTGTACTGTTGTACTAGCTTCTGAGGATAAGCAATAAAACTGTAAAAACTTTCAGTGCAGCAGCAGAGTTCTGGGGATGTCGGAAAAAGCTTACAGACACTTTTGTAAAGAGATTAATGAAGATGCGTTGATGGCATCAAGGGTGTTGCTCTAGACGGGGGGATATGTCAATGCTGCAACCTAACCAACCCTCCGCCCCTTAAACACACACACACACACACACACACACACACACAAGACAGCGCGAATATAGAGAAGTGAAAAAGTATCAACTTTATTTCCTGCTTCGAATCTCGTTCGTGTAACAGTCCAAAAGATTCGAATCGCGTTCAATTACGTCAATGCCTTCTGAGAAGGGTTGATTCGTTCAGTTCGTTTCTGCAGTTTAAAAGGTTTTAAAAAACGTCTTTCTGTTGTTTATCGCACTACGAAGTTACGTTTCGAGCGAAATATGTGGGAAGCAACGCGCAAAGGAAGAAGTGGTTATACTGACGCCCTGTCTTCCAGCCCCGAAGGCAATTTAAATTGTGGGTATGTGTGAAACGTTGTCCTCGGCCACCTGTAAGGAAATGCATGGCTTTAATGCTTGGTGCCATGGTTCTTATCTCAATCCAGAGGAGTGAAAGGAAGAGGTTAAATATGGGAAGATGATGAGTGATAAGTCTCTCATCGTGCAACACGTCCACCATGCCACTGAGCAGAACTATGAATTCTTTTGAAACTTTTTGACTGAAACACAATTGTGTAATATTCTACAGTATTTTTATTACAAGACGAAATGGTTTTTGGTTGTTACGCTATGAACAGTACTGAACCTTTTCTTGATTACTTGTTATAGTGAAAGGGAATTCTCGAAAATTCTACAATTTCTTTAAAAACATTATTGATTTTCAGAATGTCTCTACAATGGTTACAGGGTTTTGGTATGTATAAATTAGAGAGAAAGTGAAAGTGTAAAATATATACTTTATTGGTAGTTACTTAATACAATAAGTCTTACTAGGTAAGATTTCACTGATAATAAATTTAAAAATAATTCGCAAATTCTTACAATTTTGTTTCTGATGATATTCTGTTATCTTAGAAGAAAACTGAACAGCCTCGGCGCTTTATTTTGGTTTCCTTCGTGCAGCTAGTTTTCTAATGAAATTTCCTTGCAAATTAAAACTATGTGCCAGATCGAGATTCGAAGCCAGGTCCTGGGTTAGAATTTCGGTATGAAACACAGTTTAAATCAGCCAGAATGTTTCATATCAATAAACACTCCACTGCAAAGTAAAATTTCGTTCTGGGTTTCTTATATCTCTTACTACAGGGTGTCTCAAGAAAGACGCCTGCCAGGCGTCCGCGGATCGCACGATACGCCACCGCATCTGCCGGCCACGGCAGCGCCAGATTCTCAAACTCCATTGTGCCGTGGGCGCATACACTGAGTTAAAGTCTAAAAACCATTGACATCTGAGTAACCTAAGCGTTCCTTTATTTACAGTAGATGTTCAAAATGATGTCCCTCTGTGGAAAGAGCGGCCTGACATCTCTTGAACACATTTGCGAACACTCGACGAATTTCGGCTGCCGAAATCTGGGAAATGACTAGTCGAATCCTGTCTTCCAACTCTTCGAGTGTATGGGGATTGCTTGCATACACCTTGTCTTTTAACATTCGCCAAAGATAAAAGTCACAGGGATTTAGATCTGGAGAACGAGGAGGCCAGTCAACTATCCTATATCAAAAATTCTTCGTATTGCTGCCATAGAAGCATTGGCAATGTGTGGTCTTGCATTGTCCTGCATGAAATAACCGTACAGCTTTTCGTTGGGTGAAAGTTCTTGAAATAATGGATGCAGGATATTGTTCACATACCTGTCAGAATATATTGTTTCGTAAAAAAAGATTCAACAAGTCATTTCCCAGATTTCGGCAGCCGAAATTCGTCGAGTGTCCGCAAATGTGTTCAAGAGATGTCAGGCCGCTCTTTCCATAGAGGGACATCATTTTGAACATCTACTGATAATAAAGGAAAGCTTAGGATACTCAGATGGAAATGTTTTTTAGACTTTAACTCAGTGTATGCGCCCGCGGCACAATAGAGTCCGAGAATCGGGTGCTGCCATGGAGGCGGATGAGGTAGCGGTGGCCAGGAGCCGTACCGCGCGATCCGCGGACGCCTGGCAGGCGTCTTTCGTGAGACACCCTGTATTTTTCATATCTGTCAAATGGGCTACAGTACGTGAGAGTCATTGTGAGAACAATAGTCTTCGCATTTTAGGATTTGACTCCTCATCCTCTTCTTCACCTATAATATTGTATACAATGGGTCAACGCCATAAGCCACAGGTGTTGTCGAGGTGGTACGACTTGTGTGACTCAGCAATACGGGTAGCCATACTGTAGGTACAACCACAGTGGAGTATCTGTGGAAAGAACAGACAAACATGTGGATTTTGAACAGGAGCAGCAGCATTTTCAATAGTTGCAGGGGCAACAGTCTGGATGACTGGCATGGCACTGTAGCGCCAGTCAATGTGGCGTTGTGATACGGTTTCTGCGAATGGCTGAAAGCATGGGAAATTACAGTCCTTACTTTTCCCGAGGGCCACAGCTTTAGTGTATGGATAATTCATGATGTCGAACTCTTGGGTACAATATTCCCGAGGTAATATAGTCCCCCATTCGGATTTTTTTCGTTGTTTGTTAATGTATTAGATCAAACTGCTATGGTCATCAGTCCCTAGACATCCAAACTACTTAAACTAACTTACACTAAGGACAATACACACACATGCCCGAGGGAAGACTCGAACCTCCAACGGGAACGGCCGCCCAGTCCGTAACATGACGCCTTAGATCACGCGGCCACTCCACACGGCCATTCGGATCTCCGGGCAGGAACTACTCAGGAGAACGTCATCAGAAAAAACAAAACAGCCATTGCACTGATGGGAGCGTGGAAAGAAAATCCGTTATTGGTGAGTTATGGGTAGGTTGAATGTAGATACTGAGTGGATTAGTGAAATGCAGTGGTAGGATGAACAGGACTTCTGGTAAGGTGTGTACAGTGCTATAAATACAAAGTCAGTAGTGAATAATACAAGAATAGGTCTAATAATTAATAGTGCGTCGTCCACTATGAAAAGTATAGTGAAGTCAAGATAGATAAGAAGCCAAAACCGACCCTGGTAGTGAATGTTTATACGCCAAGTAGCACCGTCTAGGGTGAGGAGATTAATACAATGTATGACGAGATAAAGAAATTTTTCAGATAGTTAAAGGGACGGGAAAACTTGATTGTGATGAGGAACTGGAAATCAGCTGTAGGATAAGGAACATAAGGAAAAGTAACAGCTGAATATAAACTAGGAAAAAGGAGAGAAAGGAGAAACCGCCTGGAAGAATTTTGTTCAGAGCATAATTTAATAATTACAAATACTTACAAATACATGAAAGAAAGTTGTATACATGGGGATCACCGCGAGACATCAGAATGTTTCATAATGATAAGACAAAGATATCCGATCTGTAACACATATACAGCGGCAGGTATAGACTCTGAACACGTCTTTACTGGTTATGAATTTGACACTGGACTGAAAGCGAGAAAAGTAACACAGTAGAAGACGAATGGGTATCTTTGAAAGTTGAAATAGTAACAAAGGACAGCAAAGAACAAAACTGGCAGAAAAACAAAAGCTCGTGAAAATCCGTAGATATCACAGCTGTTGCTGAATGTAATTTATGAAAGAAGGAAATATAACAAATTATAAAACGTAGTTGGCAAAATGGAATACAAAAGGCTAAAAATGAGGTGATAGGAAGATCACACTGGCTTACCAGGAGTGTCTAGAGGAAAAAAGTAAGTCCGTAGAAGCATGTAAAACTAAGGAAAAGATAGATGCCACCTAGGAAAATAAAAGATTCGTCTGGAAATAAGGAAATAAGCTGTATGAATGTCAGAAGCTGAGATAGAAAACCATTAATAAGCAGAAAGGGGAAAGCCGAAAGGTGGGAGTATATAGAAGGGCTACACAAGGAAAATTAAAAGAAGGCAGTATTGTAGAAAGGGAAGAGGAAGTAAATAAAGATAAGGTATAATGTATTGTGAGAAGAATTTTATAGAGCACTGAATGACATAAGTCGAAACAGGGGTTCTGAGACCTACTGGTGTCTTTGGGAGAGCCAACCACAACGAAACGTAGTGGTACACATTGTATGAGACAAATCATCAGACTTCAAGAAGAACGTAATTATTACAACCCCAAAGAAATCAGGTGTGAATATTATTATAAGTTTAATAAGACATGTTTCCTAATGCTAACACGAACTATTTACAGAAGAACGGAAAACTGATAGAAGCCTATCTCAGGGAAGATGAGAATGCAATCAGGAGAAATGTAGGAACGCATGAGTCAATATTGAGGGGAAAACTGAATCAAACCGGTTTCATTCAGCTCTCCTTGCTACTAAATACCGTGTGACCCTCTTCATTTCCGAATAACAACGGCGACTCACAGTCAATTTAACCTGCTTACTATACCTTTCTAGTGGCCGACCAATGCGATGTTTACCCCCAATACTTCCCTCTAATACTACATTGACTATTTCTTGATGCCTCAGTATTCGTCCTTCAGTGTTCTATTATTATCAGAGTGGGAGGCACAGAAAAACTCAGAATACGCCCCAGGCATATTAAACACCTACTTTTCACGCAGTTTCTGTTATATTATTCTGTAGTTTAGTGATACGTATTTAAAAAGTGGACCGATCGAGGTGGCGCAGTGCTAACGCACTGGACTCGCATTCGGTAGGATGGTGGTTCAAATCCACCTCCGGCCATCCAGATTTAGGTTTTCCGTGATTTCCCTACAATCACTTCATGCAAATACCGGGATGGTTCCTTTCAAAGGACACGGCCGATTTCCTTCCCCCATCTTTACTCAAAACTCTGAGCGTTAGCTCCGTCTCTAATGACCTAAGCTTCCTTTAAAAAGTGACTTTAGAGTTTGGCTTTTGGTCACCAGTAAATTGTAAACAGTCCAAAGAGTATATCTCTACAAATGCCTTGACCATAAGTTAGGAACATAGACCCTTACAGTCGCTGAAGGGCTTTACTGGCCTGGGAACGGGCCAGGAGCAACAAGGGATTTACTGGAAAATCTGTGGAAAGTATGGCCAGCTTATGGAAGACGACATTTTGGGGAGACCTGCCGGTCGTCGTTAGAGATGAAGCAAGCATTTGGAAAGAATACAGAAGCTCATTCGAACCCTTTTCGTAGGAAATATTACGAATTTTCGTTACGTAATTTAGCAAAATTACGGAAAGTCTGGTCGACCAGCTGGGAATAGATGCTTCAGCTTCTTAAATGCTACCCACTGCGCCACTTCGCTCGTTGACGTCACTGAATCAACAAGAGAAGACGCAGGATTCACCTGCAGTGGCACTCCATGTTAATCGACACGCACTGGAGGGTGTGCTCCGAAACACGTGAGTCAGTACAAGTGGTGAGCAGTGTCGCCAGATGTGCCACAAGTCACCCGCTTATCAGGACGGAAAAGTCGCCGAAGGACAATGACTGAACACGGCATCTGGACTGGACGGTGGAAATCATGAATCCCATACTATGGACATTAATGGTACCAAGTTTGGTACTCGTGCGGTAATTTGTTTCTGCGTTATAACGTGTTAAATGGGGAAAGTTTCATTATAAGCATTCGGTATATCACGACCTGTGTGTTATGCTGAATGTGACGTTAAGGCTCGCAACAGTGTGTGGGAAATATTTGCTCGCCAGGAGCGGGAATGGCCTACCTCCTTTTTCTGTATAAGGTGGACAGACCGTCGTCGGAAAGCGATGCGTGGAACGACGGCAGGTTAGGAGGCCTGCGTAGACGAGGTGAGCAGCAGCAGAGGCGAGGCAGCGCGACGGCGGCTCCACGGCACCAGCAGGCCACAGCGCTGGCTCAGCCTTCAGCGGCGACCGCCCGCATTCTGTGGAACAACACCTAGCGGCCAAGCAACACAAACATCGTAAGTGCGGCGTCTTAATTGATTGTAGTGAGGACGACAGATAAACCAAAAGCAGACTTGATGTTTCAAAATGTTCAGATGTTTGTTAAGCTTAAGGGAGCTTCTTGATGCTGTCGCGTCGTTCAAATATCTAGGCGTAACATTGCAGAGCGATATGAAATGGAACGAACGTGTAAGGACAGTTGTGAGTAAGGCGGACAGCCGACTTCGGTTTATAGAATTTTGGGAAAATGTACTTCACCTGTAAAGGAGACCGCGTATAAAACGCTTGTACGACCACGTCTTGAGTATTGCTCAAGTGTTTGGGACCCGCAGCAGATCAGTTTAAAGGAAGACATAGAGGCAGTTCAGAGTCGAGCAGCTAGATTTGTTACTGGTAGGTTCGACCAATGCGCGAGTGTCACGGAAATGCTCCGACAACTCAATTGGGGATCGCTGGAGGAAAGACGACGTTCTTTTCGTGAAATTCTGTTGAGTAAATTTAGAGGGCCGGTATTTGAAGCTGAGTGAAGTACGATCTTGCTGCCACCTACTTACATTTCGCGTAAAGATCACAAGGACAAGATAAGAGAAATTAGGGCTCGTACGGAGGCATATAGGCATTCTTTTTTTCCTCGTTCTATTCGGGAGTGGAATAGAAAAGGAAATGCCTAGTAGTGGTACAGTGTACCCTCCGCCACGCACCTTACGGTGAATTGCGGAGTATGTATGTAGATGTAAACTCACAAACTACTCATGAACTAGCTTATACTAAAGACCGCACAAACGTCCATCCCCGAGGGGGGATTCGAACCCCCGACGGGGAACGGCCTAGCGCATCGTAGCATAGCGCCTAAATGCGTTCGGCCGCTCCGCCGTGGCCAGACTTGATGTCTTAATGTGCCCGTCCGTAAGTGGCAACAGCAGTGCCTGGCTCTCAGATATGGCGTGGACTACAGACATGGAAGTTTATTTGATAACGTGGTGAGAACTGCTGGGGAGATCACACAGTAAGGGAATTCGGGCATGGGTGCTAGTTTGTAAGCCTAGGGACTGATGACCAACGTAGTGAAGTCCCTTAGATTTACAAACATTTGTTTTAAAAAGAACAAACATTTGTGGACAAAGTTTACATTCGTGGTAGTCAAGGCATTGTGGGCATGATTTGATTTCCTTAAGATGCTCGAAATCACTGCTTACGCCGTTGGTGCAGTTGGCATGTTGTGTACCTAAGTGCCTAGTCTGCGCTTGCTATGCGCTGTCTGCAGTGGCACTTCGCCTGCAGTGTCAATAACGGGAAAGTGTAAATGACGGTGTGCTGAATCAAAAGTCTCTTCTGATTCAATTATAGCTGGCCGCGGTGGCCGAGGGGTCATCAGTCCCTAAACTTACAAACTACTTACAACTAAGGACGGCACAAATATCTATGCCCGAGGGGGTATTCGAACCCCCGACCGTAGTGGCCGTGCAGACCGTGACTGGAGCGTCTTAGTCCCCTCGGCCACCGCGGCCGGCCACTGTGGACCCTGCAGATAATAAGTCATTAATAAAAATATATTTTTTTTCGTAATAAGATATACTCAACTTGAACAGAACGATGATTCATCTTCCGGAATAATTCCCCATAAATATCTTCTCATTACACAAATGTAGCATAATATAGTCCTGCTTGATAAGATCTCATTGTATGAAGCCGTCGTAGAAATATTGTCCGGAGAGGCCGTTGTAGATGCCGCCAGCTGGATGCGGATGAGGGCGAAGGCCAGCGCTGCAGCTGCGTGATCGCCGTATTTAATAATGAAGCGTCCAACCACACGTCGTGCCCATCACTTGAAAGTTGCGGCCTGTGATGGCAGTTACTACTGCCAGCCCACGTTCTGTGCTGAGGCAGTATGGCGAGCCCAAGCTGGTTCACAGAGGTGCGCCACCGCTTCGGGTAGCGGAGGGTACCGTCACTACTGTTTTCTCTCAAATACATTTGTCTGCCGTCCTTGTTGGTGTTGCATTTTTCAGATCAGAAGTGTGTATGTGGCCTGTTAAGTATCAAATAGATGTAGGTTTCAGAAATTACTGCAACCAGTCGCCTTTTGTTTCTTCTTAATGAAGATTTATTTAAACCATTACCGGTTTCAAGCTGCCTAGCAGTTCATCATCAGATGGTATACATTTATTCCAAATTACATTTGTATCTGTGGCAGGGCAGAAAACGAGAAAAAAGTAAACACTAATTTTGGTATGCTAAACTGAATAGTTACAATACAAGTCTGTCTTCAAGACAAAAGCTTTTGTCAGTCTTTGGTTTCACATAGTTCTTATCTTGTGGTATAAACATACTCTTTGGTTTGTTTACAAGCTGAAAGTTGTGGTAGTGGCTGTAAAGTCGTAATGTGTGTGAAGTGCTTGTTAATTTCGTCACTTGAAAGTCGTGGGAGGTGCTGTGGTATGTTGATGGAAAAGAAGTGTAGTGAAATCCTATCCAAAAGCGGACCAAATATGGACAAATTGAATATGAAGCGCATAGCTGTAAGTAATGTCTTGAAGACTGACTTGTATTGTAACTATTCAGTTTAGCATACCAAAATTAGTGTTTACTTTTTTCTCGTTTTCTGCCCTGCCACAGATACAAATGTAATTTGGAGTAAATGTATACCATCTGATGATGAGCTGCTAGGCAGCTTGAAACCGGTAATGGTTTAAATAAATCTTCATTAAGAAGAAACAAAAGGCGACTGGTTGCAGTAATTTCTGAAACCTATTTCAAGAAACAGTCACAGGTTCCAACACAATGGATAAAAGTTCAAATAGATGTATTTCGAATAGTTCATTGTGTTTCCATTATCCGTAAGATGTTTAAATTTTGTCCATTTCATTCCATTCCATGATGGTGGTGGTGGCGGCTGGTGCAGCAACAGTGTTGAATATTAAAAAATGCTCAGTCTCTGTTGCAGTATTTTATTTTCCAATTACGCGTTTCGCGCTGTTAGCGCATCGTCAGATTGGGCGGAGATGGAGCCACAGAACTATCTATTGCTGTTTAGGAGGTATCTTAACCATTTGTTTGATTGGGCGCCATAGCAGCAAAGGAGTCGCTGTCGCGGCAGGTCCACGTTTACAACTGGTAGTATTCTTATTAAGAATACTTAATAAGAATACTACCAGTTGTATTCTTAATAAGAATACTACCAGTTGTAAACGTGGACCTGCCGCGACAGCGACTCCTTTGCTGCTATGGCGCCCAATCAAACAAATGGTTAAGATACCTCCTAAACAGCAATAGATAGTTCTGTGGCTCCATCTCCGCCCGATCTGACGATGCGCTAACAGCGCGAAACGCGTAATTGGAAAATAAAATACTGCAACAGAGACTGAGCATTTTTAATTTAAATTTTGTTTCGTTAAGATTCCTAGGACAAAATGCAACCAACTAACTGTACGCACAGTATGTATTGTACTGATTAAAACTGGTTATAAATTACAATTTACGAGCTTAGTGTAATTGAAAATCTTACAGGAAAAATCTTAAAATATATCGTGAAAAACCTTCCTAGAAGAATGTATTGGTTTACTTATTTTATTTTAATTTTATTACACGAAAACTGATGAAAAATTTAATTTTCCTTCTTAAAATCTACGTTTCCCATATATCTTTTATGTGCCTTTCTCTAATGCTATTACTCAGTATTCGATATGACTAGCTATAATCTGCATACGGGAACAGTATTTATTCCAGCTGGCTGCCGGAAGAATTACTCAGATATCTATACTTTCCGCTCTAAATAAATGGAAGTATAATAAAAACTGCGTTTTATCCTCGTCACAAACGATTTTCTTCATATGCTCCATGAAATTTTGTTGTTAAGGAATGAAGACAGTATGTATGACTATTGCCATATCATACCAATAAGTACATTAATGGAGCACATTTCTTGTGTGGAATAAGGCCAGCTGCGAATGGCCAGTGAACCCCTTGTTGGTCCTGGTCCGCCCGCAGGCCCGTACAGCCCTTGCAGACTGTAAGGTTTATTGAGGACGGAACAGTTAAGCCCCCCCACCTCGACAAGGTCTTGGGGTTCATAGGGGGGGACCAGTAAGCCGCTCAGAATCAGAGGGCCTATGTCCCTACGTCATGCTCCAGGCATGTGTACAGACATACGCTCTCTGGACTGTTCGCAGCTTACTGGTGACCAAATACCTAACTCTAAAACCAGTGGTTGTGAAATGTCAAAATATAAAAACATAAACTGGGTGAATGATAGGTGTTTAATATGTTTTGGGGCAGCTATGAGTCCTCCTATGCGTCAAAGTCCGGAAAAAAAAACAACAACGAAATATAGGATCAAGAATGAGGAAGTTATTTGCAAGGCATTTGGTCTTTTTCTTTGATGGTTTCTTACATGTATGTTTTGTTTGAAGAACTGGTTTTAGAGTTAAACAAAGAAATGATGGAGCAGGGCAACGTCGTAAACGACAAAAAAAATGAAAATTTGAGGATATTGAAGAAGTTGTACGGCACGAAATCGATGCTAGTCCCTCTGTGATAAAATGTTATCAAAGTATGAAAGTTTGTGGGCTGCGAATGTCTCCGACGCTCCAAATGACTGATTACTGAGAGATAGCTATTAAAATTTTTTGTGGTAACGAAAGTGGTGGCCAGAAACCATAAAATACCTACGGGCTTCGAAAAGTAGATGTACGGTACGAAATTGATGGCTAGTCCCTATGTGATAAAATGTTATCAAAGTATGAAAGTTTGTGGGCTGCGAATGTCTCCGACGCTCCAAATGACTGATTACTGAGAGATAGCTATTAAAAATTTTTGTGATAACGAAAGTGGTCGCCAGAAACCATAAAATACCTACAAGCTTCGGAAAGTAGATGTACGGTACGAAATTCATGGCTAGTCCCTATGTGGTAAAATGTTATCAAAGTATATAAGTTTGTGGGCTGCTAATGTCTCCGACGCTTCAAAGGAGTGATTACTGAGAGATAGCTATTAAAAATTTTTGTGATGACGAAAGTGGTGGCCAGAAACCATAAAATACCTACGGGCTTCGGAAAGTAGGTTACACGTGTTGGCCATGGCGAAGTGGATAACTACAATAGAAAGTGCATGAGAAAGCGGAGATATTATTCATGTTGACAGCTGTGGACGAGTTGCAGCTTCGACCTGTAACAGAGATATATCACTCGGCCTTACTTGAGCAACTGCTACAAACTTCAAATGTTTGTAATTCTATGGGACCAAACATCGTTCGTCATCAGTCCCTTGACTTACAAACTACTTAAACTAAGTTAAACTAACCTAAGGACAACACAAATATCAATGCCCGAGGGAGGATTCGAACCTCCGACTTATCGCATCCTAGCTCGGCCACTCCGCCGCGTTGGCCTTACTTGAACTATAGATCTAAAATATTTTATTAAAAATTATCGATTATATTATTTTTTCTATTCTATTAATTATTTAATTAGCACGACTTAATTTCATTTAATCGTGCTAGTAATGTAAAACAAGTCGGCCGACCTAAAAATGTTTTTCGGCCTCCGAAAATGGTGCTTCTTATCCAAGAATCACCGGATTTTTATATTTTTGTTTTATAAAATTTAAAAAAATTGAATGAAGTTATTTTTTGCAATTTACTAAAAAAATACTTCTAGCTTTAAACTTAAAGATGTGTGTGATTCTTGGGCTTTGGCGTGCACCATTTATATAAAAGAATTTTTTTTTTTTTTTTTTAATTTAACAAACAAATTTCTACACATTGGGGAAGGCTGTTAATTTACATGCAGGTTAAAAACAGTAGTGTCGTGTCCATAGATTTGGTGGTCAGGTAAGTTCCTCCAGCATATTGCAATGAATCGAAATCTTCTTATATTTCAATTTGAAATTAATATAGAAAACTGTTTAAGTTACATTCTTTAACTGGTTTTCTTCGGAAGGTAATTTTAATTTCTTCGTCCTGTCTCTTCCATGTTTTTCTTATTAACTCCTTTTTCTTTATGCTTAACACTATGATAAAAGTTGTTTTTGGCAAATATAGCATTTTACAAAATCCAGGGTCCCTGCATTAATTATGTCAGTATGAGATGCTGGACTACGAAGTGCTGGAACATCCACCCTTATCCCCAGGTTTGGCTCCCCTGGATTTCCATCTCTTCCAAAACTCAAAATCTTCCTCCCTCATCAAATTTTCTCGTCCAATGAACAAGCGATTTCGGATGTAGACGGATAATTTGCAGCATTTCTGGATATGGCGTTGAAAAATAAAAGTTTTTGAAAACATAAATTATCATGTGATTCTTCAGTTTCTCCCGGGGTATTTGATAATCAAAATATCCACGGGTGTACTGCCGGTCTATAGTGTCCAACGGGCAGTGCCCGTTGGATACTATAGACCGGCAGTACACCCGTGGATATTTTGATAAATTATCATTTTCGCTATTAAGCAGAGAAATTTTGAGACTATCTTTGATGCATTAGCTGTGATCCCTTTCTGGAGAGCTTTGGTGTTCTGCAGTTAATTCATTTTGTTATTATAGGTTGTTTGCAGTTTTTAGGACGTCTGGTACCCTTTGATGTCTTCTCTAGCTGAGGCTGTAGACGTTGTTATCTTTTAGCTTGAAGTTTTCCTTTTTATAAGTAACTTTCGTTGGTGTCTCTGATTATGTTGGAAACAATCATGTGGTATTTTCGTAAAGTCTGAGATTCTAACGCCCAAATTATGTAAATATAAAATATTAATCTCCTTCCTGCCTCAACAACCAAAAAAGATCCTATTGGATGTACAGATTTAGACTCATATTGACGTACTTATTAATATGTATGTACTGTATGTAATTGTATGTACTGTTTTTAGTTGCAGCTATTAAAAGAAAGTGTGTCATACTATGTACGTGTACCATTTAACACTGTTTACTGGAATATGAGTTATATCGTGAATAAAAAACAGACTCTGTAATATCCTTTTCGTCAAGATACATATTTTTTAAGCAACTCAACATTTTGTTCTTATGCTTGTATGGGATATGAAGCTTCTGTGATTGCTGTTTTTATGCTACGCTCATCTTCAACGCGTGCGTGAGAAAATTCGTTTAATATGTTTACAATCTTCAGTGAATTACTCCCCATCTTGCTCTTTCTTTTAGTGTGCCATGGAAGAAGTACGGAACACGAAAAACCAGTTAACGAATTGTTATGCTTTCCTTGAGTAACATCTATAGTGCGGTGTTACGTCCTTGTGGAATATATTATTTCATTACCTAATTTACAGTTTTGCAACCACCTGACCACCAGTTTTCTAACTAAATGTATGTAAACTACTGCATACCACTGATAACCTACTGGTAATAAAGAAAACTTTTACCTGTGTAGTTATCCATTATAGGTTGTATGGTTGTATATTGGTTCACATACTTACTTTAATTATGGGTATCCAAAAAAAAAAAAAAAAAAAAATCACTCCCGTTTCGTCGTAGTGGTTACGCTTTATCGCGTACCTGCAAGAAAATGAAGGTTGAACTGCTTTTACTTTGGGATAAATGCGTTGTTATCATCAATACTATACGATTTATTTCTTTATTTCTTTCTTTCTTTCTTTCTTCTTTCTTTCTTTCTTTTCATTTTTATATTTCGCGTTAAAATTGTACTATGTAATCCGTAACAAGTAGCAGTGGAGATACTGAGCTGGTTATGTAATAGTGAATATAAATTGTTATTCGCAGGACACCTAAAGCAATGCTTCTTTATTAATATGTGTATATTCCACGGGTAGAAACCAGCGCTTCAGCAACGGTCTTAGATTTTGCGTGGCATGTTAGCTAAAGCGGCTATTGTTAGAATACTGGCTGAAAGTGCGATTTTTTGGTAAGCTTATATGCATTGCCTCCTGCGTAATAATGTTAACTGTATACATTCGTTATGCTGAGCTGTTCGCTCTCTTCTTATTTTTAGGCAACATGATTTGAAGGATTTTTGAGTTCAACAGAATTTGATGAAATAAACACTTGGAAAATATATAAGGTTAACCGACGTACTTCGCTATTTATTCGTTTAGCATAAATATGAGCTTACCAGAGTTTTGTTTAACATATATGTTTATCTCTGAAGAATATACTATGATTTTACATGCCAAAATACATATTTTATGAGTCTCTTGTTTTCGTAAATGTACTCGTTTTCCTGTGACTGCATGCCTTCTTAATCTTGTTTCAACAGGCTATTTAAAGGAGGGAGATGTCTTGTGAGACAACCAGTTACAAAATATTTCAGTTCTGTCTTTTCTTGCTTTAAATGTGTGTATGTTGTGTTCATGGAAACAACATGAGAATGAGGGAAAGAGCCTAAATATTTTTGTCAGAAAGGCCTGTATACAAGGCTGTTTGTTTTAAACCAGCGTATAAACTCAATCACGATCAGTTGGATCTTCTACCCGATATGTAAAGCTGTTCTCACTCGACCTATAAATCAGAAGAAGACATGCAGAATATTGGCTCCGAAAAGGGTATATTGGAAAAATTATGAAGACAACTAGTAAACTATTTGTTGATAGGGAAAGGCCTGAAAAATGGATGACTAATAAATGGTAAATGATGTAGGACACAAAAGGAAGCATATATTAGTCTTTATCAGACCATAGGGAACGTACAAAAATGATGCACCTAATTATTTTGAAGAGAAAGATCAGTACAGTGACACAACATGACACATCCTAGAAATCTCTTTGAATTAAATCTAATAAACTGATCAATTGGGCTCTTGGTGACGTTAACGAACGTTAACGAACAACCACAATTAGAACAAAATCGGGTATATTTCATGTACTAACGTCCAGGATCGGTGAAGCATTGCGAAGGATGGTTGTAAGAAAGAACAAGAAATTAACGAAAGGAAACAGTCGTGACTTGCTCAGTAGTCAAGCTAGTATAATGACTGTAGAGAGTAACGAAGAATGGGGAGCAATGGTCTAGTCCTCGACAGCCACACGTTTCTGTCATCAGTGCTAAGAGACACTTGAGGTAGGGAAAGAGCTACACAAATGGACATTCGATAACTTGTATCGAGAGATTTTGAGTCATGAATCACACTGACATTCTGATGAAAGGAATTAGGTTTAGTAAATGCTTGAAGAGCGTTACCTGTGTAGTAACAACAGCGATGTAAGGTGGACGTGATAGTAGAGGATGGCGTCTCTCATAATTAGGCTATAGGTCCCTTATTGCACTCAATAAAACATTAAATGCCTAAGGATGTGAACACATATTACACCACTGTGTACCCAGTATATTAGAGGAGCATTTAGAAGATATAATTGATTGAATCAGCAGGACAGTACACCCCCTCATTAGCAGAATCTGGAAGGCAACGAGGCAATGGGTATGTGGGCAGATAAACTCCTGAAATTAACCGGTTTGCCAAAACTCTCAATCTGAACTCAATGGAACACCTTTGGGATGAGCTAGTACATTGATTACGCTCCATATCAAAGCGTGGGTTAGGATCATGAGGAAGAGTGGGCAGCCATTTCTCCACAGACACTCAAGACACCTCATGTCAGTTGTGTTCAAGCCATGTTAAAAGCGGACAGTGGACACACCCCATATTAAAAAGTCTACTGACAACTGCCCGGATACTTACTCTCTGTTATAATTCGAGGGGAACTGGCAATGAAAATGAAGTACTAGCGGGCATGGCCGCTGGAGACGCAGGAACAATTGTAACTGATACTCGGATACAACAGCCACAAATCACATAAAACTGATTTTATAGTTGCTTCTGCCCGTCAGAAAATCATCCGCTAATCGTTTCCCTGCTCGAAATTCTTCATTAAGTGCACTACTGAACAATATTTTTAACCCAAAAGGAGTTGCCATCTGGGCAACGATTATCTCATGATGCTCAAGCTTGACTTGTTCATACGTGAGCTGTGAGTAAGAAATGAAAATCACGCCTTGTGAAATTAAGAAAATATTTTTGTATATATATTTTGTTCGTTTGAAAACTGATGACTATTAATGACAGTCTGTTGCTGGGTAAGATACAGTACTGTTTCGTTCCATCACGTTGGTTCTCGTGGTGGTGTCCGCAGTGCTTCCTATTCAAGCATCTGCCACTCTTCATCGGCCCTCCAGCGCCATTTAGTGTGAAAGGAGGCTCCTGCCAAGACGCACTGCAGGTTTCAAATGCTGCCGATTATGGACAGTCACGTTTATGCCAGCAATAGCCGCAGATCATTCCATTGGATTGACTCTTGTGTCCTGCAGAACATTGTCGTTTTGTAAGAAGAAAACCCGCCGAAATGTTGACATTCGTGCCGGTCAATAGGTTGTAGGAGCCTGTCTCGATACTGCACATTCCACAAATTACCCTCTATGGCGGTGAGTGCCTTATAGAACTGAACATGTTACCAGCCCAAAACATGACTGAATCATGCTGAACCTGTGGAACGAACAGTGATAGCTGTTTAGGTCCTCAGTCTTATGTGAGAGACAAGACTAGTCTTACACTCTTAGACGAAGACAATCCAAAACCATTATTGCAGGTTTCATATGAGATGTTCTTCTGTACAAATTCTTGCGAAAATACCCAGATGTTGCAAGTGTTTTTGTACTATTGTTGGTAAAAATGCGTAAGAGGATTTTAAATTTTTGCTGTAGTGGTTTGACTATCGCATGACGTCGGTGTTGCATACACAAATTTGATAGGTAACTTCCATGCTGAACAATGATCTTGCTGTAAATTCGCAGTGCGGGTACGCTCTATGCTTGAAATCTTCGAGGTATGTTGAAGAACTGTACAGTGATTACAAACCGGCGTCCTTTCCATAATTAGAGACGCAACACGCGCTGCGGAGAAAGCTGGTTTACATTTATCTTTTAACGATATTCTGCAGTCAAGAGAGCACTGAAAAGAGTTTTCCTTGTGATAAAGCCGTAAACAATTGAAATCTTTTAGTTACTCAAAAACTTTTTTCTTTTTTCTTTTTCTTCTTTTTTTATTAGTAGAATTACCTGTTCGCATTGTCAAAGACACAGGAAGTGGGTTAGCGACTTACCTTCCCTTATGCGAAATATATAACCTATAGTCCAGCTGCTGTTCTTGTGCACTGCTGAATTACTTATACATTTCGTCTTGAATATGTAGAATGAAGACACCTCCACAGAAATCGCCATTAGTTGTACGATCTCAGAGCTGAAACTTCACACGCAGAATACATTATTAATTGCGACAAACAGAAAGGCGTCACCAAAGCGTTCCGACATGCCTATGAGATCGTCTTCTTATTACTATTATATTTCTTTTTCTTCTTTTCCTAATCCTTTGACTTTATCCGAATCTTGTATTGGGTCGGCATTGTTATGTGGTAGTTGGTGGCCGGAATAGCGTCCTGATATCAAACAGAATTGTGAGATAAACACTAAAAGTTATGTAAACTGATTCCATGAATGACATGCGACAGACCTCCAAAAGTAAACTCATTCTGTACATTGTTGCTGTGCTCTTCTGTCCGGAGACAAATTTGATGCAGCTCTGCACCCTACTCAATCCTGAGCAAGCCTCTTCATCTTCTCACAGCAACTGCAACTCACATCCCTTTTAATCTGCTTATTGTATTCGTCTCTTGAGTTCCTTCCAATGCTAAATTCACGATTACTTGATGCCTAAGAATGTGTCCTACAAATCGATACCTTCTTTTAGTCAAGGCGTGCCAGAAATTCCTTTTCTCTCCAATTCTGTTCAGTACCTCGTTAGTTATGCGATCTACCTACCTGATTTTAACGTTCTTAAGTAGCACCACATTTCCAAAGCCTCTATCCTCTTCCTGTCTGAAGTACTGATCGTCCATGTTTCACTACTGTACAAAGCAACACTCCATACAAATACCTTCAGAACAAACTTCGTTACACATAAATTAATATTCGATGTTAGCAAACTCCTCTTTCTCAAAAACGCTTTTCTACCCATTGCGATTCTGCATTTTATATCCTCTGTACTGCGACCATCGTGTGTTTTTTTACTTCCCAAGTAACAAAACTCATCTACCACCTTTATTGCTTCGTTACCTAATCTAATTCCTTCTGCATCGTTTGATTTTCTTCAACTGCATTCCATTACCCTTGTTTTGCTCTTGTTAATGTTCATCTTAAACGATCCTTACAACACACTGTTCATTCCGTTCAATTGCTTTACCAGGTCCGCTGTCTCTGACTGAATTAGAATGTCATCAGTAAAAAAATGTTTTTTATTTCTTCACGCTGAACTTCAATGCCTTTTCCAAATGTCTCCTTGCTTTTCTTCACAGCTTGCTCAATATTCAAATTCAATAACGTTGGAGAAAGGCTACAACCCTGTGTTATTCCGTTCTCGACCAAAGCTTCCCTTTAATGTCCTTCGACTGTAATAACTGCTGTCTGGTTTTTGTACAAGCTGTAAATAACATTCCGTTCCCTAACTTTTACCCATGCTGACTTCAGAATTTGAAAAAGCATATTTCAATCTAGTGTAAAGCTAGAAATGTAGGTTTGCCTTTCCTTAGTCTATCTTCTAAGGTCGTAAGGTTAGTATTTCCTTCCGTGTTCCTACATATCTCCTCCATACTAATCTTCCTCGATGTCAGCTTCTACCAGATTTTCCATTCTTCTGTAAATAATTTGTGTTAAAATATTGCAACAATGACTTTTAAACGGATGTGTCTGCGTCTGCTTTCTTTGGAATGGGAATTACTACATTTTTCTTGAAGTTGGGGTTGTTTCGCCTGTCTCATACACCTTGCACACTAGGTGAAATAGTTGTCATGGCTGGCTCTCCCAGAAACTTCAGTAGCTCTGAGGGGCCGCCTTGTTTCGACTTAGGTCTTTTAGTGCTCTGTTAAATTCTTCTTATAGTATCCTGCTTAGCCATTTTGCATTTTCTGTCAATCTCAAATCTTAGTCATCTGTACTCTATTTTGCCTGCATCATTTACTGCATTTTTATATTCTCTTCTTTCATCAATTAAAGAATTTTTGTAGGTCTTGTCTTTCTGCCTATTTTGTCCTATGCTGCTTTCACTATTTTCTCTCTCAAAGCTAGCCATTCATTTTCTGTGTTATTTACCCCTGTTTCTGTCAATCTTTTCCTAAATCTCCCTCTGAAACTTTCAAGAACACCTGCACTTCATTAAAGATATTAGAGTTTCTGACCTAAGGTGTTCTGTACCCTTACATAATACATGGTTGTTGAAATGTTTAAACTGGAGGAATAACCATAGCTAAATAAAAATCATGTACATCTGATGTATTGACAGACATTGACCATCGAGCATTGCAAAGGGTAGTTGTAGGAAAAAGCATGAAATCAGCGGAAAGAAGCTGTCGTTACTTCTACTAACAATCACTCTAGCACCTTGACAGTGCATAAACAATTGAAAGGAGTGGAGTACAATGATCAAACAGCTCGCCATAAGCCACCTACGTGTATTTCTTAGTCACACGGAAAAGACACGCCACTGGACAGTGCACATAAACGAGTGATTTGGAGGGATTAACCGCATTATCCCCTATGGTAATCTGATGAGAGGGCTAGGGTATGGTGAGTTTCTCTATAACGTTACCTGCCATCATGTGAAGTGACAGCAGTCAAATATCGAGGAAGTTAGTATCCGTTAAATGGGATATTTTGCGTGATGTGGTTGAAGTATTACTTTTTTACTGAACAAAACACAAATTGTGAGAGATATGAAAATATTTTAAAGCATTATAAGTGTGAGTGCGGTATAAGACCTGTTGGGAGACTATGACTGTTGATATCAGCATGAAGAACGAAGAAAATGCTGTGAGGCAACAATTTCTGGCAATAACAGTTATTAAAACATCTGGCTTACTCAGACTCGCGACCTGAACCGAAAGAAAAACCTCTGGAATGAGATGTGAACTAATTTTAAATAAATTTCTGCCTGTGTACAATAGAAGAAAAGTTGACAGACTGTGATTTTTCCTATAAACATAACGTTGCTTCCTGTCATAAAGCACACTCTGAGGCAACGGTTTTGTAGCGAATAAACGTCATGGAATGGACTGCTCTACTGAGAGTCTCGACCTGACCCAATGGAACTCCTCTGAGATGAGATATGAACTGATTTGAAATCAATGTATGTCGGTGCACAATAGAAGAACACATTCGTGACTATGTCTGTTGAATCAACATGCCTTTGCTTCCTATGATAAAGAGCACTATGTGAGGCAACGGCTTGTGACTAATAACAATTATGAAATGGATAGGCCTACTCAGAATATCGACCTTATCCCAATGGAACACCTCTAGGATGAGAACTGAAAACAATTTAAATCAATGTCTCTCTGTGTTCAAGAGATGAAACGTTGGGAGTCTATGACAGTTCATATCGTCCGTCATAAAGCAGACTCTCTGAGGTAACGGTTTGTGGCCAGTGACATTGATGAAACGGACCGGTCTACTTAGAGTCTCGACTTGAACCCGGTGAAACACATCTGGGTTGATATGTCAACAGATTTTAAATCAATGATGGTCTGTCAACAGTAGAGGAGACTTTTGGAGATCATGACTTTGCAGCGTCATGATATTACTTCATGTCAGAAAGCAGCCTCTTTGAGGCAACAGTTTATTGCCAATAACAGTCATTCAATGGACTGCCTCCTCAGAGTCTGGACTTGAACCCAATGGAACGCCTCTGGGACGAGATGTGAACAGATCTTAAATCAATGTCTATCTGTGCACAATACCAGAAACTTTTCGGCACTATGACAGTTGTATCAGCATAATGTTGCTTCTTGTCATAACGAAAACTTTGTGAGGCAACAGCTTGTGACGAAAAACTATTATGAAATGGACTGGCCTACTCAGAGTCTCGACCTGAACCCAATGGAACACCTGTGTGATGAGTTATTAATACCAGCCGCCAATGACCAAAATCACGGTCTTCTCTGGTTTCAGCTCTAGAGGAAGAATGGGCTGCCTTTTCCGACAAATATTGAGATATCTCATTGGAAGTGTCCCAACCAGAGCTCAAACCATTATAAAGAATTAGAGAAGACTGGATGAAAGTAGTGTGACCTTGAAGAAACTAAAATATAGGTTGGTTTTGATTAAAGTAACAATGGAGTGACATTGTAACATGTCCCATCCTTTCGATCAGAATGTAGTCGATCCCCCCGCCCCTCCTCCCGCAGGCACCGCAACGATAACGGCGTAGCGAATATCAGTACCTTTGATGCTCAGTACAATGAAGGCATTATCCTTCATTATATGCTTTCTCCTGTGTATATTCTTCAAATGGAATCAATCTGAAATAGTTTTGAACATGATTTCCTCCCTTTTCCATCCGTCTCCCCCCCCCCCACCCGCCAACCTCCTTCTCTTCTGCCCCATCGATCTGCTCCATACCTCCAATCCTCTTCACACATGCACGCATACATAAGCTAATCACACAGAGAGAAAATTCCTGTTTCCACTTTGGTGGGCTTTCAGCAGGCCATCCGTCTTCTCCACATTTTAATTCTTTAGTCTAAGTCGAAATTGAACAACATTGGATAGTTTTGATGAGAGAGATTTATTGTCTTCTTCTTGTCTTCTGGATGGTATGACAAAGACAGTTGGCTATTCGTTATCTTCCAAGAAGAAGTCGACGAAACTTTCATGATTCACCACCTAATTTTTAACGTAGTTGTGGATTCTAGCCTAACTTCATTTGATAATATGATTGTAATTTAATTAGAAATTTCTAATTCATAACTTTATTTGGCGGTCCACGTTTATATCGTGTCCAAGTTCAATCAATTAAATTTTCTTCAGTCATTCAGAATTTCGCCACCATGTTTTTATGTTACTTGTTCCAAGACAGCTATACCATATGGAATTTCTTTGTTTTCTTGTTTTTCGTAATAAATGTCCTATTAGTGGTTGAACAACAGCTTACAGTATCCTGCATCCGTTTATTTCAAACTTCAGTTTACACCTTTCAACAACAATCAATAATTTGAATTAATATATTCATATTATAAATCCAAAATCAGTTTTCTTTCCAGTGCGAGACTAATCGTAATTTTTGTAAGTTTTTATCATATACAGGAATTTTTAGTACCGTATCGTTGCATTACAGCATTTGAGAAAATCAGTGATCAGTGTAGTGAATACCAGCAACTTTTCTTCCCAGTACGATGGAGGCATGATCCTTCATTATATTATTTCTCCTGTGTATATTGATCAACTTGAACATGATTCCCTCCCTTTTCCATCCGTCTCCCCCCCCCCCCCTGCAAACCTCTTTCTCCTCTGCCCCACATACACAGGCTTATTCAGATAGAGTGAAATGACTCCTGTCTCCACTTTAGTGGGCTTTCAGCAGGCCATCCGTCATCTCCACATTTTAATTCTTTACTCTAAGTCGAAATTGAACAACATATGATAGTTTTGATGAGAGAGATTTATTGTATTCTTCTTGTCTTCTGAATGGTACGACGAAGTCAGTTGGCCGTTCGTTATCTTCGATCAAGAAGTCAACGACACTCTAATGATTTACCACCTAATTATAATGTCATTGTGGATTCTAGCCTAACTGCCCGTGATTATATGTTCATAATTTAATTACATATTTCTAATTCATAACTTTATTTGGTGGTCCACATTTATATCATGTGCTAGTTCAATCAATTAAATTGCCTTCAGTCATCCAAAAGTTCTCAACCATGACTTTGTTACATATTCCCAGAGAGCTACACCATATGAACTTTCTTTGTTTTCGTAATAAATGTCCTATTAGTGGTTGAACAACAACGTACAGTATTCTGAGGCCGTTTATTTCAAACTTCAGTTTATACCTTTCAACAACAATCAATGATTTGATTTAATATCTTCATATTATAAATCCAAAATCAGTTTTCTTTCCAGTGCGAGCCTAATCATAATTTTTTTAAGTTTTTATCATATACAGGATTTTTCAGTATCGTGAGAAAATCAGTGTTAACGATGTAGCAATTTTACTTCCCAGAATGATGAAGGTATGATCCTTCATTATATTATTTCTCCTGTGTATATTCTTCACACCCGCACACATACAACAGCTTATTCACAAAGAGTGAAATGACTCCTCTTTCTGGGCTTTAATAAGATTATCAGTCTTCTCCACATTTTAATTCTTTAGTCTAAGTCGAAATTGAACAACATTGGATAGTTTTGATGAGAGAGATTTATTGTATTCTTCTTGTCTTCTGAATGGTATGACGTAGTTAGTCGGTCGTTCGTTATCTTTTAAGAAGAAGTCGACGAGACTTCTATGATTCACCGCATAATTTTTAACATGATTGTGGACTCCAGTGTAACTTTGTTTAATTATATGTTTGTAATTTAATTAGATATTTCTAATTCATAACTTTAATTGGTCATCCACGTTTATATAGTGTGCAACTTCAATCAATTAAATTTTCTCCAGTCATCCAGAATGTCGCCACCATGTCTTTATGTTACTTGCTCCAAGACAGCTATACAATATGAACTTTCTTTGTTTTCTTGGTATTCGTAATAAATGTCCTATTAGTGGCTGAACAACTGCGTGCAGTATCTTGCTTCTGTTTATTTCAAACTTCATTTTATACCTTACAACAACAATCAATTAATTGATTTAATATCTTCGTATTATAAATCCAAAGTCAGTTTTCTTTCCAGTGCGAGCCTAATCATGATTTTTGTAAGTTTTTATCACATACAGGATTTTTCTGTACCGTGAGAAAATCAGCGTTAATGATGTATCAATTTTACTTCCCAGAATGATGAAGGTATGATCCTTCATTATATTATTTTATATTATTTCTCCTGTGTATATTCTTCAACTTGAACATGATTCCCTCCATTTTCCATCCGTCTCACCCTCACCCCTCCGCCAACCTCCTTCTCTTCTGCCCCACCCATCTGCTCCCACGCATGCATACAACAGCTTATTGACAAAGAGTGAAATGACTCCTCTTTCCACTTTAGTGGGCTTTAATAAGGTTATCAGTCTTCTCCACATTTTAATTCTTTAGTCTACGTCGAAATTGAACAACACTGGATAGTTTTGATGAGAGAGATTTATTGTCTTCTTCTTGTCTTCTGAATGGTATGACAAAGACAGTTGGCCATTAGTTATCTTCCAACAAGAAGTCGACGAAACTTTAATGATTCACCACCTAATTTTTAATGTGGTTGTGGATTCTAGCCTAACTTCATTGATAATATGATTGTAGTGTAATTAGAAATTTCTAATTCATGACTTTATTTGGCGGTCCACGTTTATATCGTGCGCCAAGTTCTATCAATTAAATTTTCTTCAGTCATCCAGAATTTCGCCACCATGTCTTTATGTTACTTGTTCCAAGACAGCTATACCATATGGACTTTCTTTGTTTTCTTGTTTTTCGTGATAAATGTCCTATTAGTGATTGAACAACTGCGTGCAATATCTTGCTTCTGTTTATTTCAAACTTCAGTTTATACCTTTCAACAACAATCAATGATTTGATTTAATATCTTCATATTATAAATCCAAAATCAGTTTTCTTTCCAGTGCGAGCCTAATCGTATTTTTTGTAAGTTTTTATCATGTACAGGATTTTTCAGTACCATGTTGTTGCATTACAGCATTTGAGAAAATCAAGTGTTATATATTGCAAGTATTTTTATATGGTATTAAAATTTTTGACTAAGTAAAGTTTCTGTATTAAGAAATTAAAGTGTTCGAAGGCTTTGAAATACAGGTGTTTGCTTCATAATCTGTAATAATGTGTATTAATTACATATTTTTCCTTTCAGTCCTACAAGCATTCTCTCATCATCCAACTACTCCTTGTCATCGGATTCTATTTTATTAACTGTTTCTCGTTTTATTCTGTGCTTCTTTGGCTTCTGGTTATGAATATTAAACTTTCAATAGTTTCCACTGCTGAAATAAATTTTAAAGAGACTGATTTTGGAAGAAATTTCTCATAAATGTCCTCTGAAATAAGACTTTTTGTCATATAGTTATCACTAAAACTTCTGAAGAAAGTACTCTTTCGCACACGGCTCAAGCAAGTCTTCTATCTGATGAAAACTGTCTCTTTCGTTTCTTCCATCGGCTGTCATCAGGAAAATGGCGTTTCCTCATGTAACCCATATAAATATTAACACACTGTAGTAGCACAACATAGGCACAATAATTGTTACACAATGACTTATCTTTTCTGTTTATATTTATTTTTGAGAATGGCTAAATGAATATGGTTACCAGAGTCATCCCTCTGACATGTGAAACATTTTAATTTTCCTGGTTCACATGTGACTTATACGGTGTGGATATTTTTTCCTTTATGCACTGTTCAATTATCGATCTGAGAATGCTGGCTTCAGAGTACTATTATAGTTGGCGAACTCCATTTCGTAGATATCATTATTTCGATATACACGTTAGTACATAGTATTTTTACAGTTTCTCTGCATCTGTATCTGTAAATAATTCAGTATATCCTGCTTGGACAAACTCATTTATTAATTTTAATATTTTTGTCTTGAGAGGCATTTTAACAATACAAAGTTCCTTGTCTTAGGCCATCTTCCATTTCTTTTCGTGGGTTATTTCTCGAAAAACACCATTCATTTCCAAAAATAACCATTAGGCGATTCTTCTATGATGTCAGTTCGGTAGATAACTTACCTGTCATAAGCTTGCTGGATAAGAAAATTATGCCCTTCATGCCGTAATTTAAGGACACATTAGACCACCAGGAACTTGTTGCTTTATGAAAGGAATTCGTCGGTGGTTTGATGATAACTCACAGGGAAAAAATGTATTTAAGTACTTATGTTAGTTGTAAAGATTCTAGCAATTAGGGTCACTTTTTCCATTACTAATAATTAGTTTTAATTTTTGCCTCTAACAGAATGAAAACGAGTATTATTTATGTCTTATAATGAATAACAACAACACTTAATATTTTTCATATATTAACATTAGCCTTGTCTTTAACAGTGTTAGCTGGTTGCATTTTTCAGGAACAAAGTGATTAATATTTTAATATTTAGTCAAAACAAGAATTCATCATTTTAAGTGTTGCTGTTATTATCTTTGTCAAGTGCAACATATTTACAATGAGAGAAAAAACCAACACTGTAATGATGCTCTTGCTGATTAGAGTCAACATACGTGGTTATGTTGCGAATCATACTTTTATAATCTAAACAGCTGTTACTTTACGAACGAAAACGATTAATTTTTGGAAATTTGTAGTACATTTTGCCGGAATTACAATTAAAAAAAAAAAAAAAAAAAAAAAAAAAAAAAAAAAAAAAAACACGAAGAAAAGTGTCAACATAATTCTAATCTGAAAGATTTAACATTGTAGATTGAAAATATTTTCTGAATTGTCACACATTTCCTTACCAAGTACTTACGTATGTTGACTCTGCAGCAAGTCATAATAGCTAGTCTTATAATGAATAACAACAACACTTAATATTTTTATGTACTAACATTAGCCTTGTTTTCAACATCGAGTACTTCAATTAACCCATTACATATATAATCAACTCTAATATTTTAATATTTAGTCAAAACAAAAATTCATTATTTTAAGTGTTGCTGTTTTCATTTTTGGCAAGTGCAACATGTTTACAATGAGAGAAAAAATCAACACTATTTTTTTTTCTTTATAGCATGATGCTCTTGCTGATCAGTGAACATACGTGGTTATGTTGCGAATTATACTTGTATAATCTAAACAGTTGTTACTTTACGAACGAAAACGATTAATTTTTTGAAATTTGTGGTACATTTTGCCGGAATTACAATTTTTAAAAAAATCACGAAGAAAAGTGTCAACATAATTCTAATCTGAAAGATTTAACGTTGTAGATTGAAAATATTTTCTGATATGTCACACATTTCCGTACCAAGTACTTAGGTATGTTGACTGTCCAGCAAGTCATAATAGCTATGGTTGGATTTTCTCTATTATTTGGCACAGCAGCTAGGCATTATAAGGAAGTATGCGTTTACCTCAAATAGGAAACTACCCGTTACTAAAATGATACTTTTTTCACCAAAAAAGTCTAGCCGCTACATAGAAAAAGTTCTTTTTATGTTTCCCGTGACTTGATCCTGAATAATATTTAGACGTGGAAAATGACACAAACAATTATTTTGAGATACTGAACTTATCGAAATAGCTTTAAACAGATTGCAAGGCACTTTGAATCATTTAAAGCGTATGTCAATACTCGGTAAGAGGGTTGTATGCGGCTTAGCTGCTGCGCTGCTAGAAAGTCCAGCTGCGCTAGGTACTTAGCATGTAGAGCCGTTGGCGTGGCTTACCTGTCGCGGTGCAGCGAATGGTGCAGCCGCGGCGGCTGCTCGCTGCAGACTGCCCCGCCGGCCGCCGGGGCGCGCCCTAAGTAGCCGCCCGTTGCCATGGCGACAGCCACCTGTTCCGCCCACGCTGCCACGCCCCCCCCCCCCCCCTGCCGTTCCAGGCGGCACGAAGCGCGGCGATGCGCTGCGCCCTACTCATATCAGACGTATTGATTGTTGTTTAGCACCCCTCCGCCCACCCTCCCCACCCAGTCCCATACCCTACAAACAAAATTCTCGAAAATCGCGGGCGCCATTGCTATGTAAGTAGCCAATAGCGGAGCAGTGATAGATGAAGATGGAAGAGACGCACTTCATCATTCTATCCTTCACATATTTGACCTAGCCTCTCGCCGGGCACGTCCGAGAGACTGCTGCTGGGTGACTGGATAGCTGGCCAATTTCCAGTGGCGGCGCTAGACGAAAACTGGGCGTCGGCGAACTCGTCTTTGCGAGCCCCCTTTCTTTTTTCCATTAATGGAGAAAATGTTAAATGAGCTGAATTATACATCAATAATCATCATACTAAAATTATATTAGTATAATATACGAGTATTATTGCAATGACAAAAATTACAAAAAACAAACAAAAATTAGACAAACTTTTCACCTTTTCGTCTCACTGACTATTTCTAAGATCACATCTTAATATACTAGCCGCTATTTCGTTTTCAGTTGATAGTAGACAACGCAGATAGTCTTTCTTGGCTCATTCTGCTTTTCATGTTAGTCTTAATCAATTTTAAATTTGTGAGGCTTCTCTCGGCCGAAGCTGTAGTGACTGGAACTGAGCATGATTCTGATTGTTGTATAAACATTTGGATATACTTCTTTCAAATCGTTTTCTAAAATGTAGCGAAGAAATTGTTTTGTAAGTATTTAACTAAAAATTGCATCACTGCTACACTCACACAGAAATAAATACGGGCAACTAAATAGCTGCCGTCCGGGAATGGCCGAGTGTTCTGCTTTTCATGTTAGTTTTAATCAATTTTAAATTTGTGAGGCTTCTCTCGGCCGAAGCTGTAGTGACTGGAACTGAGCATGATTCTGATTGTTGTATAAACATTTGGATATACTTCTTTCAAATCGTTTTCTAAAATGTAGCGAAGAAATTGTTTTGCAAGTATTTAACTAAAAATTGCATCACTGCTACACTCACACAGAAATAAATACGGGCAACTAAATAGCTGCCGTCCGGGAATGGCCGAGTGTACTAAGGCGTCACACCACGGTGCGCGAGATCGCTCTCGTCGGGGGTCGACCCTTGGGTACGGATGTTGTGTTCGTCCATTGATTAAGCTAGTGTAAGTTAGCCGTTGGTCGTCGCTACATAACTATCAGTTGGAACGCCGTTAAACATCGAATATAAAAGAAAAGAAAAAAAAAAAAACCTAAAATTTTGACAATGTTTTGCGAGGCCCCCACAGGCGCGAGGCCATCGGCGGTGGCCGACGTCGCCGACGCCTAGCGCCGCCACTGCCAATTTCTTAACGAATTTCATCCCATTCCATGATGGTGGTGGTGGCGGCTGGTGCAGCAACAGTGTTGAATCTAATATATAAAGCAGAGTGTCCGTATGTTTGTACGTGTTGCATACAAATCCACAATTTTGTTCCAATCTTTATGAAATTTTGTACACGTAAGCTTCAATCCATGAGGACGGTCGCCGTAAGTGTAAGAATCACATACGATATACAGTTCACGAGATATGACGTCATAAACAATGAGATGCGCGGAACAACTGCTGCACTTTGCGACAATGCTGCTCATTTTCTCCTAAACCACTGGACCGATTTCATCAAATTTGGTACACATATTCCTTACGTGAGATAACAATGCTGTCAGGCTAAGAACCACATACGACACACGGCTTAGAAGATACAATGTCATAAACAATATAGTTGTAAGAAATTGCTCAAATGCGATGAGACTTTATTCACACACAGTATGGGAATGACAGTACTTAGCGACTTGCAACAAACTTTAAACATAATTTCAAACCTTTATTAAACTTTTTCTCGCTGACAACCATAGCAAAATAATGAAAGGAAAAAGTTTCTGCCGGCCGCGGTGGCCGAGGAGACTGAGGCGCTTCAGTCACGGTCTGCGCGGCCACTACGGTCGGGGGTTCGAATCCCCCCTCGGGCATGGATATTTGTGCCGTCCTTAGTTGTAGGTAGTTCATAAGTAGTTTGTAAGTTTAGGGACTGATGACCCCGTAGTTAAGTCCCTTAAGCTTAACAAACATTTGAACATTTTGAAAAAGTTTCTCGCTTACTACTTTTCCGCTGTTATGGAGTAAAACTACGGCATTCGGTATGACGTTGCAATTTTTAATTTCTACAGCACACGGTGTAGCTGCATGAAATTTTACAGACAGTATACAAGCATATAGTTTAGTGTACCTTCGAAATTGCATCACAGTACGACACGTAGTTCATGAGATATGAGCAAATAAACAGTAACGTTCATGGGCACCGCCCCATCATGCACCAAGTTTTAAACTATTACTTCTATACTCATAATTGTATTCAGACATACAGCCCTTATACAAATGAATATATACCTGAAAAATGGCAGGAATAAATATATAAATACCCGGGCAACGCCGGGTTTTCAGCTACTAATTAAATAAATATCAGTCTCTGTTGCAATATTTTTATTCTCCAATTACGCTTTTCGCTTAGCGCATCGTCAGACTAGAAAAAGACGAATGTTTTGTTACAGTCAGTGTACCTGGCGGGCAGCGAATCTAATGTGGCTAAGGTGAGTAAATTTTGAAAAGTCAGACTTCTGTGGGCGGAGATGGAGCCACAGAACTATCTATAGCTGTGGTGGAGGTAGCTTGTGTTGTCATTAAGCCCCTGCAAAGAGGTAAACGTACAAAGTACGTAAGGGTTATTTGAACTAGAATAACTAGGGACTAAAGGGATATGGTATGGAAATTAAGGGAATGCTTTTTATATGATAAGACTCACCATAGCAGCAGAAGAGTCGCTGTCGCGGCAGCTCCACGTTTACAACTGGTAGTATTGTTAATAACTGCGGAACATAAATGCGACCGTTAAACAGAGCGGTATGGGCAAAGTTACGCCTGCGAGAATGAGTGGCTTGCCAAGCGGTAGCTTGGTATTATCAGAGATGTTTATGACGTGGGGGAATGAATCTTATGAAATGATACATGTGTTTACGTTTACGTGTTTACGAGTGTGGCTGTAGTGCACTGTTGTTGTTTGGTCTAGCTGTCGCAGTGTCCGCATGTAGAGCTTACTGCTATTGTTATTCTGCATTCGTCTTTGCACGCAGACTAACTGTAGTACACTGTGTTACCAGGCGTCTGTGATAGTGTAGTGTTGTAGGAACTGTGACCCTGGTGTTTTCGAACTCTGAAGAGGGGGAGATGATACTCATCTATGGCGAGTGTCGACAAAATGTAGCTGAAGCCTGCAGGGTGTATGCAGAACGGTACCCGGACAGAGAGCATCCAACGTGCCGCACATTTCAAAACATCTATCGCCAACTGCATGCAACAGGTATGGTCGTAGCACGCAAACGGGTCCGTAACAGGCCCGTCACAGGAGAAGCGGATGCAGTTGGGGTGTCAGATGCTGTTGCCGTGAACCCACACAGGAGTACGCGGGACGTTGCGAGAGCCGGTGGACTGAATCAAAGTAGTGTCATGCGCATACTACATCGTCACCGCTTTCACCCGTTTCATGTGTCGCTACATCAGCAATTACATCGTGATGACTTTAATCATCGAGTGCAATTCTGTCAGTCGGTTCGGTCAGTTTGTATAGCTTATAGGACTTAACTACGGGGTCATCAGTACCTAAACTTACAAACTACTTATCAACTAGCTTATCCTAAGGACGGCACAAATATCCATGCCCGAGGGGGGATTCGAACCTCCGGCCGTGGTGGCCGTGCAGACCGTGACTGAAGCGCCTCAGTCCCCTCGGCACCGCGGCCGACCGCAATTCTGTCAATGGGCATTAACAGAGAATGCGTTGCAGTTCTACCTGTTTATCGATGAAACGGGTTTCACAAACCACGGGGCAGTGAATCTACGGAACATGCATTACTGGTCCGTGGACAATCCTCACTGTCTCCGACAGGTAGAGCGACAGCGACCGTGGACTGTGAATGTATGGTGCGGAATCATTGGCGACCACCTCATTGGTCCTCACTTCATTGCAGGGGCCCAAACAGCTGCTACATACGTCGCGTTTCTACAGAATGATCTGCCAACGTTGCTCGAAAATGTCCCACTGGAAACGCGTCGACGTATGTGGTATCAGCATGATGGTGCACCTGCACATTCCGCAGTTAACACTAGACTGACCCTTGACAGGATGTTCGACGGGCGTTTCATAGGACGTGGAGGGCGCATAAATTGGCTAGCCCGTTCTCCTGATCTTACACCTCTGGACTTCTTTCTGTGGGGTACGTTAAAGGAGAATGTGTACCGTGATGTGCCTACAATCCAGAGGATATGAAACAACGTATTGTGGTAGCCTGCGGCGACATTCCACCAGATGTACTGCTGCGTGTACGACATTCATTACGCCATAGATTGCAATTGTGTGCAGCAAATGATGGCCACCACTTTGAACATCTATTGGCCTGACATGTCGGGACACACTCTATTCCACTCCGTAATTGAAAACGGAAACTACATGTGTACGTGTACCTCACCCATCATGGTAATGTACATGTGCGTCAGTGAAAAAGTCCAATAAAGGTGTTAGCATGTGGACGTAATGTGCTGTTCTAGTCTCTTCTGTACCTAAGGTACATCACCGTTCCCTTTGGATCCCTACTTAATTCGGTGCTCTCCGATACACACGATCGAACAGCAGAGGAGTGGTACTCAAGCGTCAACTTTAGGTTACAATATCTCCTGATGTAATTAACATTTTACAATGCAACAAACGGCACTCATTACGTATTTGTTTATACGTTCAGATGTGCTAACAAAACTAACGGGTTTCCATTTAAAAAATCGTAGGTTTGTGTTAAAAACATACTTCCGTGCATTTTTTATGGCTTGTATTAACCCTCTGAGTCACACACTTTTTGATATGACAGGTATTGAAATTTGGTCGTATCCTTCTTTATCTCCTTACTGTAGAATATTACAATTTTTTTTTCAGTTTTTATAAATAATATACAGATGTCGTTCATTGTGAAACCTCTGTAACACAAGGGATTTTTTTCAATTTCTTTCAAATTGCCCGCTAATTTTGAAGTTTTAATACTTATTATCACACTAATATTACATTTTATTGCATATTATTTTTTAACTAAAGCATCTTTGTTTTTAGTTTTATGCAAAATTTCTAAGTACATTACATATGGCACTTCTTTCAATTTTTTATGATATTAAAAAACTGTTTTTTTATCAGTTAGGCACAATCCGAGATCCCACACTTTGCATGACTATCTTGTACAATGTGACTTCTCTTTTTTTAACTACAGTTTGCACATTGCTTCGAATTGCTATTAACAGGTAAATGCGGTTCATTGGATTGTCTTTCTTCCACAGATACTTTCATTCTAAAAGTCTGTTCAGGGCTTTAGGTGAGACGTAGGTTTCACAGTGCGTCATTTGTGCCACAAGGGGATACGGCACTGCAAGAAGTGGTTTCGCAGTGAAACCTCTGTGACGCAAAAGGTTAACCAATTACACTAGCCCCTCTCCTCACGTTCGGTCTGTGGAATCGGTTCGTCAGTATTTGATGTGGTTTACGAAATATATCCAGCGGTAATGTTAGGTGACTCACCCTGTATTTAACACATTAACTCAGATAAAAAAAAGAAAAAGAAAAACGAAAAAAAAGTTGCATACGATTGCTTCATAATAGAAGGATGCTGTGAACGTCAATGTGTCAAGAGTAAATACAACGCCGAGATAAAATATACAACATTTTTGTTGATGTCTGCTACTACTATTAATCCAGCAGAGAAATGGTACGTGAGAACATCAGCAAAACGACAGGTAGTTATCGATTGGCATATACGGGAGGGAGGTGCAGCGGGCCAGGATGGAGGGGTGCAGGGCGAATCCACCTGTGGCTACGCCCGCGCCCCCGCCCCCGCGCGTGGAACGCTCCAGCTTATCGACTAACGCCTCACGTCGACACGCCCCCTGCCCCCGTAACACTCTCAGCCTGCGCATTCCTACCTGTTTAGATCCTTTCCATATAATAATTCCGCTATTCTTTATTAGACAATGTTTCTGAGACCCATATTCAGGGTACACTGGGTGCGGTTGTGACAATTTTCATTGTATCCTCTATAATATTGTTACCGTGCGAGTTAGCTGGAAGAACGATGGTTTTCAGTAGTACATCTACATCTACATGGTATACTCCGCAAATCACATTTAAGTGCCTGGCAGAGGGTTCATCGAACCACCATTATACCATTTATCTCCCATTCCATTCTCGAATAGCGCGCGGGAAGAATGAACACCTGGATCTCTCCGTTCGAGCTCTGATTTCTCGTATTTTATTCTGATGATCACTTCTACCTACGTAAGTGGGAGTCAACAATATATTTTCGCATTCGGAGGAGAATGTTGGCGATTGGAGTTTCGTAAGTAGCCCACGCCGCAGCGATAAGCGCTGTTGTTGTAATGATTCCCATCCCAGATCCTGTATTCAAATGTTCAAATGTTTGTAAAGCTTATGGGACTTAACTACGGGGTCATCAGTCCCTAAACTTACAAACTACTTATGAACTACTTACGAACTAGGACGTCACAAATATCCATGCCCGAGGGTGGATTCGAACCCCCGACCGTAGTGGCCGTGTTGACCGTGACTGGAGCGCCTCAGTCACCTCGGCCACCGCGGCCGGCCAGATCCTGTATCATTTCCGTAACGCTGTCTCCCCTGTATTGTGACAATACGAAACGAGCTGCCCTCTTTGGACTCTTTCGATGTCCTCCGTCAAACCTACCTGATAAGGATCTCACACTGGGATGCAATACTCCAAAAATGGACGGACAAACGTAGTGTATGCAGTTTCTTTTGTAGTTCTGTTGCATGTTTTAAGGGTTCTGCCAATAAAATGCAGTCTCTGGTTCGCCTTTCCCACGACATTATCTACGTGTTCTTTCCAGTTTAAGTCTGAAGTAATAGTAATTCCTAGGTATTTTGTGGAGTTTACAGCCTTCACTTTTGATTGATTTATCTTGTAAACAAAGTTTAACGGATTTCTTTTCTACTCATGTGGACGACTTCACACTTCTCATTATTTAGAGTCAATTGCCAATTTTTACACCATACTGATATCTTATGCAGATCGTTCTGCAGTTGGTTTTGATCTTCAGATGATTTTACTAGACGGTAAATGACGGCGTCATCTGCAAACAACCTAAGAGAGCTACTTAGATTTTCCGCTAAATCGTTTATGTAAATAAGGAACAGCAGAGGACCAATAACACTACCCTGTGGAACGACCGATATCACCTCTGTGTTAGTCGATGCCTTACCATCGATTACTACGAACTGTGTCCTCTCCGACAGGAAATCCCCTATCCAATCGCAAATTTGGGGTGATATACCATAACGACGCAAGTACTAGAGGACCCGTGCGAATACTTCGCACCGTCAGTGGAATGACAAAAAACTTGGGAACGAATGGAAGTAAAGTTGAATGTTCACGCATAGCTTTCTTCAGAAAAAATCAATGCAAGTGTTTACAAGCGCAAATGAAACAGCTTGATCCGCTGAGTGTTGTTAGGTCGAAAACAACTGCGTGCCTTAATTAGAACCTAAGATATCGCGAAACTAACCGATGAAAATCTTCAATGCAACGACAGAAGGATGTTGTTGTTGTGGTCTTCAGTCCGCAGACTGGTTTGATGTCGCTCTCCACGCTACCCTGTCCTGTGCAAATCTCTTCATATAACAATACTTTCGGCAACCTACATCCTTTTGAATCTGCTTACTGTATTCGTCCCTCGGTCTCCCTCTACGATTTTTACCCCACACACTTCCTTCTAATGCTAAGTTCACAGAAAATTCCTTGACGTCTCAGAATTTGTCCTACCAATCTATCCCTTCTCTTAGTCAGGATACGCCAGAAACTCCTTTTCTCCCCAATTCGGTTAAGCACCTCCTGATTAGTAACGTGATCTACCCATCTAATCCTCATCATTCGTCTGTAGCACCACATATCAAAAGCTTCTATAATCTTTTCGTCTGAACTCCTTATCGTCCACGTTTCAAAAAATGTTCAAATGTTTGTAAATCTATCGGACCAAACTTTGTGGTCATCAGTCCGTAGCTTACAAACTACTTAACCTAAGGTAAACTAACCTAAGGACAAACACACACACCCATGCCCCAGGGAGGACTCAAACCTCCACGGCGAGCAACCGCGCGTTCCGCAGCGAGTCGCTTTAGACCGCTCGGCCACTCCACCGCGGCTCCACGTTTCACTGCCATAAAGTGCTACACTCCAGACAAATGCTTTCAGAAAGGACTTCCTAACATTTAAATTAACATTGGATGTTAACAAGTTTCGCTTCTTTAGATACGCTTTTCTCCCCATAGCCATTTTGCATTTTATATCTTCTTTACTTCGGCCATCAGAAGTTATCTTGCTACCCAAATAACAAAATTCATCTACTACTTTTATTGTCTCATTACCGAATTTAATTCCTTCAGCATCGCCTCATTTTCTGACATTACATTCCATTACCTTCACTTTATTCTTGTTAATGTTCATCTTATATCTTCCTTTCAAGACACTGTCCATTCCATTCAATTGCTCTTCCAGGTCCTTTGCAGTCTCTGACAATATTACTATCTCATCGGCAAACCCCAAACTTTTTATTTCTTCTCCAAATTTCTCCTTCCATTCCTTCACTGCTTGCTCAATGTACAGATTGAACAACATTGGGGAAAGGTTACAACCCTGTCTTACTCCCTTCCCAACCTCTGCGTCCCTTTCTTGCCCTTCGACTCTAATAACCGCTGTCTGGTTTTTGTATAGGTTGAATATAACTCTTCGCTTCCTATATTTTACCCCTGCTACCTTCAGAGTTTGGAACAGTGTATTCCAGTCGACATTGTCAAAAGCTTTCTCCAAATCTACAAACGCCATAACGTAGGTTTGTCCCTCCTTACCCTATATTCTAAGATAAGTCGTAATGTGAGTATTGCCTCCCGTGTTCCTACATTTTTCCTAAATCCAAACTGATCTTCCCCGAGGTCAAATTCCACAGGTTTTTCCATTCGTCTGTAAATAATTCGTGCTAGTATTTTGAAACCATGGCTTATTAAATTGATGTTTGAATAAAAACAAAGGATGGAGAGACTTAAGTTAATTATGATATTTGATGACAAATCTGCGAATTAATACCTTTCGTTTAAAGCTAAAATGAAGGAACTCGGTCGGATACAATGGACTGAGCGACTGACTTTAGTTTACAGCAAGGACATTCCCATAAGAAATATACAGAATGAAATCGCGTTTAAGTATAGAAAAATGAAGGCGAGAGTTGGGTAAATTCTGATACTTGATGACAGATCTGTGGATGAATACCTTTCGTTTAAAACAAAAATGAAGGAAATGGACCGGGTAGTTTGGTCTGGCCGACTGACTTTAGTTTTCGTAGATTCTTTTAATGTATAAGATAGTATAAGTTTGTCTAGGTAAAAATGTTATAATTTTGTCCCTAAGTACATTGGTTAGCACATAGGAGCAAATTAGAAGGAAAAAAATTGTCAAAACCGATCACAATTTAGGGGCGGTTGTGCCAGTATCTGAGGGCCGTAGTGCCACGATAAAGTAATTCGCCAAAATGGTCAAAATCACTTTTATTGCAAGTAATATGTAACATTCCAGTAATTTTCGGGTGTGCAGCCGGATCCCATTGACATTCTGCAACGATATTTCGGCCCAGAGACGTCCGGCCATCTTCAGGTGAGTAGGCAACTACTGAAGAGCGCAGGTACGTTCGCGGTATTTATACCGAGTATTGCGCATGCGAGATACGCTGGAGTCTTACTGCGCATGTGTTAGATGGTGACATGCGCGGTACGGCCGAGCTGTGTGTGCTGCCCTCGGTGGTGAAAGTGAACACTCATCTAATCATCGAGAAAAAAATTTTAGAAGTCACATCAGATTCCTCTACGGGGAGGCGATGGTCCAGGATATCCACAGACTGGATAAATTACGTGAGAAAAGAGCCAGGTTACTATGTTCACTGAATTTTTTACTTAAATGTAGAGACCATAATTTTATTCCAACTTTTGCCAGAGTTGTACATTTTATAAACAGTGTGGCTGCCAACAAGATAAAACGCAAGGCAAGTTTAGCCTTGGTCAGAGAACGAATACGTTTTACACGTCGTGAGTTGGATACTGTTGCCAGGGACTTATTTTATTTACATCTGGAAATTGCAGCAAGATGTTCTTCCCTCAGCTGGGACTGGATTGACGGTGTATCCTGGTCCAAGGCAGATTGGGCTCACAGGGATAGTACAAACAGACAGAGTGCAAAATTCGGCCGACTCGCAGCACAAGAACCGCAAAAAGATGTTCCTGGACGATCCGTGGTGAACTTAACGGAGAAATCTCTTGACGATGCGACGATGTCTGTGCTTGCGAAGGGTTTGAATTTCGCGCCCACGCCTACTTCGCCTCCTTTTACGGAGTTCATCAGTTCTATTGAGGAAGCCATAAGACCTCTCTCTGTGGATTCTGCAGACGAAGTTCGACGTGAATCTTGCCGAACTTTGTTGAAGTGTGCTCCACAACGAAGTAACATCTCACCAGCTGAAAGAGCGGCTCTCCGCAGCTTACGAGAAGATACCAGCACAGTCGTGCTCCCTGCAGATAAGGGTAACGCCACGGTCCTCTTGACAAGGGAAGCCTACAACGAGAAGATTTATAGCCAGCTATCGGATTCTACGTATCGCAAGATTGAAAAGGACCCAACGAGTCGCATATCAAGGAAAACCGCTTCACTGTTGAATGATAGTTCTTTACCAAAACAAGTCATCAAGAAGCTGAGACCACACAGTGCAGTACCACCAAGACTTTACGGCCTTCCCAAGATTCACAAGGATGGTGTCCCACTACGATTAATAGTGAGCAATATTGGTGCGTCGACCTATTATACCGCTAAACATCTGGCTTCTTTGCTCAAGCCTTACGTGGGCAAGTGTTGTCACCACATACATAACTCTGGAGATTTTGTGAATCGCCTGAAGACAGTTAAGTTGAGCAGCACGGATTTACTAGTCAGCTTTGATGTGGTCTCGCTATTTACAAAAGTGCCTTTAATGGACTCGTTACATCTCATTGGTAACATTTTCAGTGAAGACTTGACAGCTTTGTTTGAGCATACTCTCTCTCAACCTACTTTTTATTTAATAACGAATTTTTTGAACAAACTGACGGTGTCGCCATGGGGAGCCCTCTGTCCCCTGTTGTGGCTAACCTTTTTATGGAGGACTTTGAGGAGAAGGCACTTGAGTCTGCTGTTTTAAAGCCCACTGTGTTCTGGCGCTACGTAGACGACACTTTCGTTGTATGGCCTCATGGTAGAGAGGAACTGGAGAAATTCCACCATCACTTAAACTCAATACATGAAAATATCAAGTTTACCATGGAGAGTGAAAAAGATGGAGCTTTACCATTTCTGGACGTGCTGGTACGACGCAAGGATGACGGCTCTTTGGGACACTCTGTGTACAGGAAACCTACGCACACAGATCTATACCTCCAGGCGTCCAGCTGCCATCATCCCGCACAAACCGCTGGTGTCCTTAGTACGCTAATACATCGAGCACACTTGATATCAGACGAAGAAAATCTTCCTGCAGAACTGGAACACTTGGAGAAAGTGTTCAAAGAGAATGGCTACACTCCACGCCAAATAAGGAAGGCCATACGTAATCATAACAACAAGAAGCAACGCACAGAGGACAATGAAGAAGATTACAAATCAGTTGCATTCCTTCCTTATGCTGGCAATGTGTCCTCTAAAATAGGCAGATTGCTAAGGAAACATAAAATCCAGGTCATCTTCCGTCCACCAGCGAAGAATATAGCCCTAGTCGGATCTGTAAAAGACGATTTGCTATTGAAAAAAGCGGGCGTTTATAAAATTCCCTGCGAGTGTGGTTCTGCTTACATAGGTCAGACGACTCGAACGGTTCAAGAGCGCTGTACGGAGCACGAAAGACACACCCGTCTTCTGCAACCGTCGAAATCAGCTGTAGCAGAGCACTGCATTTCCATGGGACACTCCATGGAATACAACAAAACCACAATTTTAGCTCCAGTTTCCGGCTTTTGGAACTCAGTCTTCAAAGAAGCGGTTGAAATACGCCTTGCTGACAATTTAATAAATCGTGACAACGGCTTTCAGCTGGATAAAAATTGGAACCCTGTTCTTAAAGCTATTGAGGCACAGCGGAATCGACGGAATCATTCGATTCTCGATGATTAGATGAGTGTTCACTTTCACCACCGAGGGCAGCACACACAGCTCGGCCGTACCGCGCATGTCACCATCTAACACATGCGCAGTAAGACTCCAGCGTATCTCGCATGCGCAATACTCGGTATAAATACCGCGAACGTACCTGCGCTCTTCAGTAGTTGCCTACTCACCTGAAGATGGCCGGACGTCTCTGGGCCGAAATATCGTTGCAGAATGTCAATGGGATCCGGCTGCACACCCGAAAATTACTGGAAGAAGAAATACGCCGGGAAAATTTTAGAAGTCACATCAGATTCCTCTACGGGGAGGCGATGGTCCAGGATATCCACAGACTGGATAAATTACGTGAGAAAAGAGCCAGGTTACTATGTTCACTGAATTTTTTACTTAAATGTAGAGACCATAATTTTATTCCAACTTTTGCCAGAGTTGTACATTTTATAAATAGTGTGGCTGCCAACAAGATAAAACGCAAGGCAAGTTTAGCCTTGGTCAGAGAACGAATACGTTTTACACGTCGTGAGTTGGATACTGTTGCCAGGGACTTATTTTATTTACATCTGGAAATTGCAGCAAGATGTTCTTCCCTCAGCTGGGACTGGATTGACGGTGTATCCTGGTCCAAGGCAGATTGGGCTCACAGGGATAGTACAAACAGACAGAGTGCAAAATTCGGCCGACTCGCAGCACAAGAACCGCAAAAAGATGTTCCTGGACGATCCGTGGTGAACTTAACGGAGAAATCTCTTGACGATGCGACGATGTCTGTGCTTGCGAAGGGTTTGAATTTCGCGCCCACGCCTACTTCGCCTCCTTTTACGGAGTTCATCAGTTCTATTGAGGAAGCCATAAGACCTCTCTCTGTGGATTCTGCAGACGAAGTTCGACGTGAATCTTGCCGAACTTTGTTGAAGTGTGCTCCACAACGAAGTAACATCTCACCAGCTGAAAGAGCGGCTCTCCGCAGCTTACGAGAAGATACCAGCACAGTCGTGCTCCCTGCAGATAAGGGTAACGCCACGGTCCTCTTGACAAGGGAAGCCTACAACGAGAAGATTTATAGCCAGCTATCGGATTCTACGTATCGCAAGATTGAAAAGGACCCAACGAGTCGCATATCAAGGAAAACCGCTTCACTGTTGAATGATAGTTCTTTACCAAAACAAGTCATCAAGAAGCTGAGACCACACAGTGCAGTACCACCAAGACTTTACGGCCTTCCCAAGATTCACAAGGATGGTGTCCCACTACGATTAATAGTGAGCAATATTGGTGCGTCGACCTATTATACCGCTAAACATCTGGCTTCTTTGCTCAAGCCTTACGTGGGCAAGTGTTGTCACCACATACATAACTCTGGAGATTTTGTGAATCGCCTGAAGACAGTTAAGTTGAGCAGCACGGATTTACTAGTCAGCTTTGATGTGGTCTCGCTATTTACAAAAGTGCCTTTAATGGACTCGTTACATCTCATTGGTAACATTTTCAGTGAAGACTTGACAGCTTTGTTTGAGCATACTCTCTCCTCAACCTACTTTTTATTTAATAACGAATTTTTTGAACAAACTGACGGTGTCGCCATGGGGAGCCCTCTGTCCCCTGTGGTGGCTAACCTTTTTATGGAGGACTTTGAGGAGAAGGCACTTGAGTCTGCTGTTTTAAAGCCCACTGTGTTCTGGCGCTACGTAGACGACACTTTCGTTGTATGGCCTCATGGTAGAGAGGAACTGGAGAAATTCCACCATCACTTAAACTCAATACATGAAAATATCAAGTTTACCATGGAGAGTGAAAAAGATGGAGCTTTACCATTTCTGGACGTGCTGGTACGACGCAAGGATGACGGCTCTTTGGGACACTCTGTGTACAGGAAACCTACGCACACAGATCTATACCTCCAGGCGTCCAGCTGCCATCATCCCGCACAAACCGCTGGTGTCCTTAGTACGCTAATACATCGAGCACACTTGATATCAGACGAAGAAAATCTTCCTGCAGAACTGGAACACTTGGAGAAAGTGTTCAAAGAGAATGGCTACACTCCACGCCAAATAAGGAAGGCCATACGTAATCATAACAACAAGAAGCAACGCACAGAGGACAATGAAGAAGATTACAAATCAGTTGCATTCCTTCCTTATGCTGGCAATGTGTCCTCTAAAATAGGCAGATTGCTAAGGAAACATAAAATCCAGGTCATCTTCCGTCCACCAGCGAAGAATATAGCCCTAGTCGGATCTGTAAAAGACGATTTGCTATTGAAAAAAGCGGGCGTTTATAAAATTCCCTGCGAGTGTGGTTCTGCTTACATAGGTCAGACGACTCGAACGGTTCAAGAGCGCTGTACGGAGCACGAAAGACACACCCGTCTTCTGCAACCGTCGAAATCAGCTGTAGCAGAGCACTGCATTTCCATGGGACACTCCATGGAATACAACAAAACCACAATTTTAGCTCCAGTTTCCGGCTTTTGGAACTCAGTCTTCAAAGAAGCGGTTGAAATACGCCTTGCTGACAATTTAATAAATCGTGACAACGGCTTTCAGCTGGATAAAAATTGGAACCCTGTTCTTAAAGCTATTGAGGCACAGCGGAATCGACGGAATCATTCGATTCTCGATGATTAGATGAGTGTTCACTTTCACCACCGAGGGCAGCACACACAGCTCGGCCGTACCGCGCATGTCACCATCTAACACATGCGCAGTAAGACTCCAGCGTATCTCGCATGCGCAATACTCGGTATAAATACCGCGAACGTACCTGCGCTCTTCAGTAGTTGCCTACTCACCTGAAGATGGCCGGACGTCTCTGGGCCGAAATATCGTTGCAGAATGTCAATGGGATCCGGCTGCACACCCGAAAATTACTGGAAGAAGAAATACGCCGGGAAAATTTTAGAAGTCACAATATGTAACATAGTAGAAACATAATCTTTCTCTGCAAAAATTTAACTTTTATGTAATAAACGAAATATTATCTTGGAACATTTTAATCGCTTGTAATTAATAAGGAACTCTATCATCTATAGCTGTCATATAACAGTCATTTACAATTATACAGTTCAACAAGTATGTCGATATACAAAATGTATAAATACATAAACATTATAAATATCAGTGAAACAAAAGTCTGATAATGTCTTATTCAAGGAAAAAATAAGCATTGTGTGATTATGATTACACACACACACACACACACACACACACACACACACAGAGGCACGCACAAATAAACAGTAGAAATGTCAGGTTGATTCTTAGTTCTAAAAGTGAAAAAGTGAGATACTGAGATCTAGTCTGACCAACCTTCGCGAATTCTTCGGGACAGTACCGCATTTGGACTCGTCCCGAATTGGGATAATTACTGAAAATGTCCCGCAAAATTGCAAAAGCGTCCGCATTCCAGTAATTTTAAAATTGTTGGTCTAAGAACACGAGGATTCTTGTACAGCACGCTATGTCATACTCCTTGCAAGTCAACTTCACAATGCATCATCTACGAATAAATAACATTCGTCTTACAATAAATACAACAAAAAATAAGAAAACAAAAACAAAAAAGGATACACATCATCGATTTCAAAATGACGAATTCGCTAGCAGTGGAAGAAGTTTTTGTTTTAAGCTGGTATTTCATTTCGTGATAGGATGACTTATTTAAAAAAATCTCTTTTTGGCATATTTTATGTACCTTCTGAAGTACGTTTCAGTAAAGATAATGGAATATTTTTCAGTGCTCAAGGTGGCAAACAGGATGTAATATTATCACCGTCTATATAAACGTATTTAAAATCTGAAATGCAAATACAATGTCAGGGTGGTAAAATTCTGAAAATACAACAACGAAAGAGAGTGAGCATTGCATATAATAAGTCACAATTAAACTCTGCACTTCATTGAAAGAACTTTTATAATAGTGTACTTCAAATAGTTTTAAAAAGTAGTTTCTATCAAACTTAATTCGAGGTTATTGCAAAACAACCCTTTGTGCGGAGTAAGCTACTTATCAAAATGTGTAGAGTACGATGATCTGTAAGAGCTGGAACAAATAAAAGTAGTACAGACAACGAAGGTGATCGGAAAAACGTAACGGAGAAAAAATATGTAAAAATTGCCAGACTCTAAAATTCAAAATAGGATCATGAGAAAATATTTATGAAATGTAAATAAATACTGAAAATTAAGAATAAAACGTCACTCATGTTAGATACTGTGGTGTCGCACAAGTCCAAAGTGCGCGCCACCTACTTACGCCGCGCGCCACCATGCACGCACGGCGCGGCGTTCTTACTTCAGCCACGAGCGCCCTCTGCTACAACTCCGCTCGTGGCCACCACTGGACTGCACCGTTCACTTGGGACTGAGATAGGAACCAGTTAACACTTCGGAATCAGATAGGCACCAGTGAAGACTTGACTATCGGATAGGCACTAGGCAGGCATCTAGCTCACCTATGTATCAGCATTCTGCAGTACTGAGCTATGTAAAAGTTAAGTATCACTAAGTCTCTAAGAAATATATATCTCGTTCTAATTTACTCTAGCGTTTCTAGTTTCTGCTGTCCCACTGGCTGGTCACCTCCTACCTGCACAAGCGTGCATCCTTTATTCCTGGCCGACCGCGGTGGCCGAGGTGACTGAGGCGCTCCAGTCACGGTCAGCACGGCCACTACGGTCGGGGGTTCGAATCCCCCCTCGGGCATGGATATTTGTGCCGTCCTAGTTCGTAAGTAGTTCATAAGTAGTTTGTAAGTTTAGGGACTGATGACCCCGTAGTTAAGTCCCATAAGCTTAACAAACATTTTTTTTTTTATTCCAGTGTCGGTCTTTCTACTCGGCCGCCGACACCTACGACGGAAACGAGACGCAAAAGCGGCGACGAGGCTGGGACACAAAAGATACGTTACTATAAAAGTGAATGAGTAGGCCTGCTCTGCTTGCCTAACTGGCACAATGAGTCACGTGATCTCAGTCCTCCGTCACATCCTGCAACTGTCCCGCATTGAGTTTTGAAGAAGCTGGCCGCCTTATTCTGACGCACCACAGTTATGACAACTGTAATACCGTTTGCGCATGCGCACTCCTTTTGGAACCTGAGATCACATTTTCCTTGACATTTAATACATTTTTCGCCAGAATACGCGTCTATGCGAACTATACAAAAGTAAACGCCTTTATATGATGAAGATTGTGACTAATAGCTTCCTTTTATTTGTTTTTCCTATGCTTTTACTTATGCCTTCTGGTTCACTCGGATGTTCCCTTATCTGCTTAGTCTCCAGTCGGTTTTGTTTTTCGTCATATTTTTGCCTGACTGCCTCTTTTTCAAGTGTGTCTTTAGAAATCGTTATATTTAGAAGGCTCAATAATGCTTGAGCTTGGGACTGAAGATTTTCCCAATAAAGAAGCTGAAAGTGGCTCCAAATTATGTCACAACTGTACTCTTAAAAAATATCACAACCGTATCCAAGGCACTCCTCAGCACAAAGCCCGTTGCAATGACCACACAAAATTATCTATTTACAAAGTAATCACCGCTATTAAAATACTAATGTTTAAATTATAACGAAAAGAAAACCCCATTACTCTTATCCCTTCATATATAAAAACAATCATTAAAAGATATCGAATAAAGACACTTTTGATTCTTAAAAAGAAATGAATGCCCCTGCTGGCGTTATTGTAACATGACGACTGACGCAGTACCGTGAAACAAGTTGACAGGCAACGCACTTCTGTCTCGTTTCCACACTCCGCGTTATTCGTTACTGTTTCGCCAATATGGTGACTGTCACGGCCGTATCCTTGCACAACCGTACCCAGTCTACCCTACACGTTTTGTGAGAAATTATAACCAGCTGAAAACCCAGCGTCGCCCGGGTACTTATTTATTCTACTCTTACGTTTCTCCATCTGTCCTTCCCTTTTCCCTGTCGGACCATCTTCTCTTTCCTTCTTTCTCTGTCCATCCCCTCCTCTCCTCTGATGTGCTAATCTCCCCTTCTCCACCTTCCCCTTTCTCGGCCAATAACCTCATCGCCTCTCTGTCCAACTCTCCCCCCCCCCCCCCCGACCTCGCCAGCCGTGGTGGCCGAGGAGACTGAGGCGCTCCAGTCACGGTCTGCACGGCCACTACGGTCGGGGGTTCGACTCCCCCCTCGGGCATGGATATTTGTGACGTCCTAGTTCGTAAGTAGTTCATAAGTAGTTTGTAAGTTTAGGGACTGATAACCCCTTAGTTAAGTCCCATAAACTATACAAACATTTGAACATTTTTCTCCCCCCACCTCATCAGTCAATTGCTTCCTCCGCCAGTGAAGTGATCACTGAAGTTGTGACTAAGTTTATTGCGAGTATGCACAGTATGAAATTTTAGGTACACTGCGATGTTCCTCTTGTTTTGAAGGTTAAGTGTGTAAAATCTGCCACGCGGAATGGCCGCATGGTCTAAGGCATCGTGCTACTGACTGTACTGTCGTTTCCGCCGGAGGTTCGAATCTTCGCTCCCGCATGGGTGTACGTGCTGTTTTCAGTTTAATTTCAAAATGATCAAATATTTGTTAACCTGATGGGACTTAACTGCGGGGTCATCAGTCCCTAAACTTGCAAACTACTTATGAACTAACGTATACTAAAGACAGCACAAACATCCATGCCCGAGGGAGGATTCGAACCCCCGACTGGGAACGACCTCTCGCATCGGAGCATAGCGCCTCAATGCGCCCGACCACTTCGCCGCGCTTTAGTTCAAGTAGTCTGTAAGTCTAGGCTCTAATGACCATAGCAGTTTGGTCCAATAGGTTTACAAACATTTGAACATTTGTGCAAAATTTCATCAATATCGGAAACATATCACCCATTATTATGTATTAAAACTATTAAAATTGTTTATGGATATAATTTTTATGTAGTGATATATTATTATTATATTTGGTTACAGATGATTAGGAACAAATGGTCGACATTAATTGCAGCGGTCACGGAAGCACCTATCGAGTTTGGAGGTGAAGTTGGGAAATATTAAACGATATCTTTCGTTCCTCGTATGTATTTGTAACTTTTTTTAAATTAATGCATTAAATTTTAATGCGTATTTTAATATAATCAGTAATATAATTCAGCATGAGAGATTTAGATGATACACTGGCATTTGTGTACCGCGTTCGCGAGTAGCCCCGCTTCTCTCATTAATAGATAAAGGAAATGAAGAAAGCCGAAACTTCGTAGAATAATTATTATCTATAATAGTTACGCGAAAAAAATTTAGCGGCGAGTTTTTCGTTGGGGAAAAGTGCTCAGCTGATGCAGTGAAAAGGAGCAAGCGCCCGCGCACATTTCACAGCCTACTGATCTACAACGAAAAACCAGTGAACAATTTTTTTTAAGTAAAGTGTTGTAGTTAACTATAAATTAGCCAGTTTTCAGCTATGTTTGTATCATTTTACTCAGTGAGCACCTTTCGCGCATGTCCAATAATGTTCAAAAGTTTGTAAATCTATGGGATGAAACTACTGTCGTCATCAGTCCCTAGGACAACACACATATTCGTGCCCGAGGGAGGACTCGAACCTCCGGTTGCGGTCCCTCATAAAGCGCCTAGGAGCGCTCGGCTACACCCGCAAGTTCACGCATCAAGCTGACATATAAAACCTCATAACGAAGTCAGCTGACCTCTTTTTTCCGTTTTTTTCTTTTTTTTTTTTTTTTCCATTATTAGCACGTTTGCGTGGGAGGCTGGCAGGACTACTACCATCGCTACTACGCAAGCTGTCAGTTATTTCGTTTACTTTAAACACGAAATGAAATACAGCAAAAATTATCGGCTTTCTTTAAATCTGTATCTATAAATGTGAATGTCTGTTCGGTATACTTTTATCACGTCTGAACCACAAGACATAAAGAGCTAAAAATTTGTACAGTTACTAATGTCTACCCGGGGAAGGCTTTAGGCACGGTTTTATGGCGATCGGATAGCTATTAATCTATGTATATTAATGTGAATGTCTGTTCGGTGTACGCTTATCACCTCCGAACGTCAAGACGCAGAGACTTAAATATTTGTACAGTTACTAATTTATACCTGAGGAAGGTTTTAGGCATGGTTTTATAGCGATCTGATAGATATTTAGTAATTTGAAGAATATAAGGTGAAATGCGAAACAATAATTACTCTTTGAAAATTATATTTACTCTTTGAAAATGGTTTTATTGGTTGCATTGTTGCTCGAGGGTTCATAATGATAAAAGAGTGGAGTATATTGGGATGAAAAGTTATCGGTGTATATAAAATTCTACATGTGTGTGTGTGGGTTAATATTTCACTCTGCAGCGAAGACTACAGAACGCAAACGAATGGTCTGTGTGTAATTGTTGTCCGAAGTCTCCCGTTGTACACCATAGCAGTTCCATGCCGATAGCTATAAGGGGGTGTTAGATATGGTGGTTGAAAGTCATCAAAGTATAAAAAAAATCGGACTGAAGGCCAGCGATGACGTTTGCGACTCTACAGCAAGGAGGTTACATACAGCGAAACGTGATGCCACAGACCATATCTTTGGTCTATGCGTGCTACCATGTCTTCAGCCCTTTCTCTGTAAGGATAAGCATACGAATAAGGAAATATAAGAATAAGAAATAAAGCAGTAAAAAAGAAATTTCTTTTAATACATCTCTTTTAAAAAAAATAGATTTGACATTTCGCGCATTACATCAAGTGATCGATCTGTGGTATTATTACAATCATTATTGTTGAATTTCGTGATTGGATTATTCGAAACGAGTGCATTTTTTAATTTCCTGATAAACGGTAAGTGCATAGACTTCTGCAATCTGATAGGAATAGTTTTCAGTTTGTTTCTAAAGAAGGTATTATATTTCATTTCATCCTTCAAAACCAGTCTCAAAGCACACTACTGAAAGATAGCTTATCTATCATAATCAACCAACACGCGAGCGGAGCCGCGGTTTTAAGCTAGTAATGAAATGGCTCTGAGATCACAAAGTAAGCCGCAACTATTGTTGCTATCCTCACAGTTCACGCTGCTCTAGACTTCGCCGGGCTGTCCGTTTTGACATCTGTCTTCTTGGTAACAAGCCTATTTTCGTACTAAACGTTTGTAACGTGGCTGCCCGATCCTACACTGATAAGAATATCATGTGTTATCGTCTCGGGCACTCGTCACTTGGGAACGCTGAGATCTTGTTTAACGTTGAATATGACAGTTGCGGAATCCTGACCAACTTGAGTAGCAATATCATGGAAAGATAATATGCTTTCAAAAGTATTTATTACGTCGCGTTTTGCAGCACTCAAATATTACAGAAAAGACATTTTTGTTTAGTTGCACCAAAGCTGCTTATTTGTTATCATGCTGACTAATTTCGGGCTTTACCCATTTTCGTAAGCCATCTGAAATTCGCTTAAGGGTTTGTCGAATCACTTTCAGACCATTACCCCACCGTTCCAGTCTCGAATAGCGAGCAGAAATAACGGATGGTAAAAACTTTACGTTCAGAATTCGATGAGTTCTTTTTCGGAGACTACCGTCACCAGGGAAAGATAAGAGTTGTGTATTTAAAAATACCTGACTACAGAGTTCATAGCCATAGGAAGGGGTGTTACGTGACTCCAACTTCACATTCAAATCAAATGTTCAAATGTTTGTCAAGCTTATGGGACTTAACTACGGGGTCATCAGTCCCTAAACGTACAAACTACTTATGAACTACTTACGAACTAGGACGACACAAATATCCATGCCCGAGGGGGGATTCGAACCCCCGACCGTAGCGGTCGTGCTGACCGTGACTGGAGCGCCTCAGTCACCTCGGCCACCGCGGCCGGCAACTTCACATTCATACGATAATAATTCTGAGAATGAGACTCATAATTTAGTATTACAACAGAAAGTATGAAAGGTAGACAAAATATTCGCCGTGCAAACGAAAAGCAGTTTCCACGAATGGAGTTTTAAAGGAATTAAATACAAAACATGTTTGGAACGATCCGGGTGAACGCATGAATTTTGCAACTATACGCTTCCCTATTGGGAAGAAAATTAATCGAAGGAATTGCTACTGATTGCATAAATTTTACGGATGGCTCTATCTAAGGAAAATGTATTTTCTTTAAAAGAATAGGAGTTCTTACTGTCCCTTATATAGACATCAACGTGACTTGAGTTGTATGTTTTGCTTACAGGCAACTCTTCTCAAATTTATCTTAGCCGCAGACCTCTAGTAAAATATGAACTGCTAATAAAGAACCTTTTGCTTGTAATTTGAAAAAGCTGGAACTACGGTCGGTTGATCTTTGATCGTTTATCCATCTTATTTTAATTGCGTCTTGTGGTACTAGCACAAAATACTTCCAGACGGGTTAACTTAGTCCACATGCATTTAGTCCCTTTCAGTTGTGCGCTTTTCAGACACTATAATCCAACTCAATGGTGTACAGGGGTGATACATTTTCTTAGACATACCTGAAGAACTACGCATTTCTACAATTTACGCAGCCATAATTTTAACGACAAGATTAATAATTAACCACAAAACTGTTTGACGAAAAGATGTAATACAAAATGGATTACTTACAAGCTTAATAATATATATCGAAGTGCATTTGTACGTTTTGATAAGTGAGTTTCCAAATGTCGCACTATGACATAAATTGCAGTTTCATTTTTGTATTGACTTCAAATATTATATTTTTTGTACCCCCCAACGACCACAGACCTTAGTATTTAACGAAAGATTTCGAACTGACAACTATATCCGTTCCAGAGAAAGAAGAGTCTGAACAGCCCTACAGACAAACAAATGATCGGACGGAAAACGAAGTTAGCCTATAAGGGATGCTGATTGAGGTACGGAACCATAAAAACAGTGTAATCCGAGGAACGGAGAAAAAGATAATAAGAGTGAGGGTGGAGTATGGGATAGAGAGAGAGGCAAAGGACTGTCTAACAAAAAAATCTTCATAAATTGAGACTACCATCCAATAAAAGTAAAAACAAAATAAAGAAATTTATAAGATAATAGCCGTAAGTAGTGACAGTCAGAATTCTTCTACTGTTTATCTCTATATGTTGAAGGCGAAAGAACTAATCGAGTGCGAGGCCTCTCGCGTCGGATGTTCGAATCCTCCCTCGGGCATGGATGTGTGCGTTGTCCTTAGGTTAGTTGAACTTAGTTTAAGTAGTTCGTAAGTCTAGGGACTTATGAACAAAGTAGTTTGGTCCCATAGAAATACAAACATTTGAATTTGAAACATTAGAACTAATCGAAGTCCTAGAGTGTCCTGAGTGTTGCAGCACCCTCTACTCTACGGTTTACAGAGAGATATTCACACCGATCTTCGTTTTTCGCAAGCAGGTTGTCTAAATCGGACTATTGTTCTCTCCATTGTCCCACACTGCAACTCCTGCTGAAGGAACCGAACAGGGTTGCTCAGTTACAAGTGCACTGAAATCGAAATCGGAAGGACGACGGTTTAAATGCGCTTCCAAACATCCAGATTTAGATTTATCGTCATTTTCTAGTAATGCCTCCAGGTAAATGCTGGGATGGTTCTTTTGAAGGGGTACGACCGATTTCCTTGCCCGCCTTGAAGAAATTCAAGCTTGGCTCCGTCTCTAATGTCCTTACTATCGACGTTATATTAAACCTCAATCTTTCTTCCTTCCTTATGCTCATTCTTTATATTATCTTCTCCTGCTGCAGTGCGTACCATGTCCAAAACGCTGATGTGAAACTCTGTAACTGCGTTTGAAGTGCTGATGTCATATTTTTGGACTATTTCGGCTCATCCTGGGTCTACAGCGACGCAGCGCTGTCATTTATTACCAAGATTCATTTCACTGTCTCTTTGAAGGTTAATAAATTTTGGTAGCTCTCCCTAGCATATGTGAATAACAATCTATTCAGCATAGTACACGCTTCTCTTTCACATATGATATCATTCAAATGAAGACCTTTTATTCTCTGAAGCACCACTGAAAGGGACGGAGTCGTTTCCTGTCTCCATTTGCGGGGTCGGCAGTATAGGAAGCATCAGCCGCGGATAAGCGCCCTCACCCCTGGTTGTATTAGGCCTGTGCCTGTTGCTGTAAGCAACAGGTTATTCAGGGTTAGGGGACCGCCCCTGCCAATGTCAGAATCGATCCCCCGAGGGCCCACTGACCTACATTAGCCGATTGGGGAAGTCTTGCTCTCTGTGAATGAGTCTGCGCGGTGAATGGGAAAAACCTGTCCCCACGACAGTCGCTATATTCGGCACACTCACAGCGGAAGGTGGCATGACTCTCGTGAAAAGCAACACATGACTGCTGACAGTCGTTACATAACAACGAGGCGTCTTCATTTACATTTTAACTACCTGTTTTAATTCTATGTTGTCAAGAATAATACGTAATGAGCAAAGAAATATGCACAATAGTTTTTAAGTTCACATGTCGTTTCAACGAAACGTCGATGGCGTGTGCACGCACCGACAGCATCCTACAACTGAGAGTTGCATACTTTTTTCTCATTGTTATTACTGCAAGGAATTTAGAAGGAGTTCAGACTTTGAAAGGTATCACTCAAGGAAAGAAATTTTTCAAAACCCGATTTTTCTAAAAGTGATACGTATGTGCTTGCTTCTCAAATAAAATACTTAACGGGATTATCAAAATAAATCAAATATAATGTATTTGTATTCTTAGTGTTGCTGGTGGTTAAATCTTAAAATTGTTGGCAAATTACCCGCACGAGTGTCACTTGATTTGATATAAAGCGCTCCGATGGTGATTAAATCTTCAACAGTTGGCAACTTACCATCGCTTTTACTTGGGTCCGTCTAAGGAAACCTATTCACTTAAAATGACATATATTCCTGATGCTGGTGGGTTTCATTTTGAGCTGCAGTTTATCGAAAAGGCGTGTCTAAACATGTGAGTGCTTTAGAAGCAATAGAAACATTTCCATCTTCATCGCCTAGACGATAAGGCGACACGATGATTTGGTGCACTGAATCTGCATCGTATACCCATGTCCGCTCTAGAACGTATTCATCACATTCGTGGTAATTGAGTTCTTTTAGCATACTGAGCATTTCGACTAATCCTTTACACCAGTGTTTTTCAACCTTTTCAAATATGCGACTCCCTTCCAAATAAAAATATTCTAGCGACCAGTTCCCCTCACTCCTCACGAACCGTAACAGTACTATGTTATTTCAAAGAAAACGAATTTTATCTTCTTTCTTTAACTTCAACTTTCTTGCAAACTGTTTGACCAAGTTTGTTTATTCTGAATGGACCACATTATCGTACTTTTACACAACTTCTTACAGAAAAATAAATTTTCCTTAACGACTGTTTCGTATTTCACTGAAGACTCAGAGGCGAATTATGCTCATTACGAAATGTTCCACTGTCTAGACAGTTTGTAAAGGATTTCAAATATTGATATGTTTGTCAATCTATGGGACTTACCTGCGCCTTGTCATCAGTCCCTATGCTAACAAACTACTTAAATTAACTCATACTAAGGACAACAGAGACACTCATGTTCAAGAGAGGACTCGAACCTCCGGCGGCGAGCAGCTGCGCGCTCCGCAGCTAGGCGCCTTGGAACGCTCGGCCACTCCACCGCGGCAGTAAGACATTTTTTACGATTTATTCCGAATTACTTATTTTATCAAGTCCTATTACCTATGGATTGGTTCCTGGGAACAGTTTTCAGATTTTTCACTTTTTCATCATTAACACGCTGTTATAAACTATCTATGATTAATTCATGATCACAGTTACACAAGGAGCTCCGTAATTTTAACATTAAAACATTTATCACTTAGGCATACGGTTTTGAATTACTGAACACCCGACAAAGACTTTGCGACATGCCTGGGGGTCGAGACCCACAGGTTGAAAACGCCATACAAAGCTGCTGTCATCATGTAAGAATCTTTCACATCAATATTTTTCTGGTTTCTTAACAGACTGTCTTCTATCGCCTCTTCTTTTGCTATGGAACAAGTATTGATCTAATCTTACTTTAAAATTCGACGGACCACCGAGATTTGGATAAAATTGAAGATCCTTTTTACAAAGAATTGGAACAAAGGTAATTTCTCCTTGTGATCTTTTTCATGTAAACCACGTATCAGCAGCATCATATAGATCCGTGTGTGTGTGGGTGGGGGGGGGGGGGGCGGGGGAAAGATTAACAGTTCTACTAACTGTCGACCAATCAGAATAGAGTGAAGTTCTTATTGTATTCTATTATTTAGTTGATATCCGTTATCGTCGAATTGCCAGCCTTATACTTATTAGACAACTAGGTTACAGTTTCACTTTCTTCTAACCTTTTAATAATCTCGTATTTATCTCTCACAGAAATGACAAGTTTACATATTTTACATCGGAAGTTTAATTCACGCAGCAAAGTTTACACAAGTGTTAGTGACAGTGGCCAAGGCGTTACTATTCTCGGCAACTTGTCACAGCGCTGAAAGTGTACGTCTTCATTTTGCTTCCTAGTCCGCAACTGAATTAATCCCAAGTAGAAAACCTTTCCTGGCGCTAAAATTACAGTAATTTATTAATACAGAGCAGGATTAACGGCAAAAAGCATGTTGTGAGGCACTTGATAATTACGTTTGTTTTTCGTTAATTCGAATACTCGAATTCGCAAGGCAAGTGCTACTGCGCAGTTGGCTTTCGTGGAAACGCTCCGGTACGACATAAATCAGAAATCAATACGTCAGCGGGACTATTGCAGAATCATGGCTGCCGTGGACCACCAATCAGAGCGAGCTAGTTTCTCCCCCCTCCCTTACCCCTCTCTTTCGCATCCCCACCATGCCAACAGACGGTTCTCGAAAATTCTCTGAGGAAGAACTGTCGACAGGTGGCAGCACACTGCAGCCACGATGTAAAGCTCTGTAAGGTAGAGCTGGGCAAAACGATTCTTTTTTAGGAATCGTTTCCTACGATTCGTTCACAATTCTTCAGGCTGCATTGGCACGATTCTTACTTCTACATCTTGCTCATGGATGGCAATACATGTCTGTGTCATGGATGTTGGAATCTTAACCTTTTGCATCTGTTCCTACGATTCGTTCATGATTCTTTCTGGTCTGCGACGGCACGAATCTTACAGAATGCCAAAAAGGCGACAATATTGGTATCAGATTTTTTAAATATTTATGGTGCGTAAAGTTCAGAATTAAAATAATAATGAGGCAAAGCCATTCGATTCAGCTCTCAAAAATTCTCGGGAAAATTGTCAAAGTTTTGCTAGCGGTTATAAATATATATTACACTAAGAACTATTTCTGCTGTCATCATAGCTCATTTAGTAGCGTTATAGGTTTAGTGAACGTAGGTTACTTATTTCGAATCCTGCTGTAACCTTATAATTCTTTTCCCTTTTTTTGAATACTTCGGCCACTTAAATATAAATTTAATTAAATCTATGGTAATTAACACACATCTAATCATTATAAAATACTTATTATGTAAAATCAATTAGTTTAAGAAAACACGTCTATATAAATAAACATTAAAAATAAAAATCCGTCTCTAAATATTAAATTTCTTTCGCGTTTATTAAAATGTTTCTTTTTTGTAAAATCTGTTTCTTTCAGGAAAGCTGATAACGTAAAAACCAAAATGGTAAAAAAGATTTTTGATATGGCTTTAAAACATTTAAAAAAGCGTTTTTATATAAAAATAATGTTTTTGTAAAATTAAGTTTTTACAAAAACTACAACTATGTAGATGAACTCGAAAAGCCTAAACCTTTCTAAACACAAAATATAATCCAAATCGTTACAGCCGTTTCTGGGATACGCGAAATATAAATGTGTAAAGATTGCTCGTTTAAATACATAGTATGTAAACTGTTTAAAAGACGTATATTCGTATGTATTGGCAGCTGTGTATTTCGCTGCGGTTTGTTTCTGTCTTCTGTAATTCGTGAATAGGCTAATAATTAACGGCTCAAGATCTTCGTTCTGTGCTTCCTTTGTTCACATGCTTTCTGGCTTTCGTAACTTGCTTTCGAATCATGAATCGTTGGATCTTGGAATCGTCACGAGACAGGTGATTCTCTCGAACGACGCTTCGTCCCCCTCTTGACTTTTCTCCGGCATTCGGCACGATTCAGTAAGATTCGGCAGTCGCCTTCGAATCATGAATTGTTGGAACTTAGAATCGTCACGAGACAGACGATTCTTTTGAACGACGATTCGTCCAATTCACGATTCTTTATTTGTATTCGTTCAAATGAACGACTCATTCACGAATCGCCACAACTCTACTGTAAGGGGAAAATACGACTGCTGCCACATTGGCTCCATCGTCCATGGCGCACATTTACTACTAAAGTATGTTTGGCTATTTCTGTTACATTACCGATCTCAGCAACCTCACATGTTGATAAGATACAACAATACCCTTAAACGGAACGTATGAATCACTTAAGACCCAGTTTTCATATTGCTGTCTTTTTATTAACAGTAGGGATGGCGGTTATCCCTGAAACACCGGTTTTCGGTTATACCGGTTCTTTTCATCTCCAGTTTAACCGCACCTTCAAAATTGCACAAGATAACCGGTTTTTTAAATAACCGGTTTTCGGTTTTTATTGCTATTATTTCCAGTAGAGTTCGAACGAAACATATTTTGCGGCCGAAACAGAAACCGTAATCTTCGGTTCCTCTAGTTGCGGCCGAAACCGAAACTTACGAAATTTGGTTAAAATTTAGGTAAATTTACATTATACGACAAATCACTAGTCTTTCCATATTTTGCAAGATCCCCTCCCAATACTACGCCTTCTTGAGTGTGTGTAAGCCTGACCAGGAGTCCGTAGAAGACGATATACGAAGCATACAGATTTACTGGCCTAGATTTTCCATCCGGTAGTTGCGAATATTGAGCCAACCACTCCGTAAGTTGGACTTGTGAGCCAGCGCATACGAATATCTCGTTGTATACACAATATATATGTTACATTCAGTAAATAAACTTTAATCAGTACTGCTGAAGTATTTCGAAAAATAAAGTCACAGTTCCGACTAACAGTATGATTGTTGTCAGTGTAAATTTACGCAAATTGAACTAGGAAAGCTCTGTATCACATGATCAAAGAATGTTCAAATGGGTGTGAGTTCTTATGAGACCTAAATGCTTAGGTCATCGCTCCCTAGACTTACAAAGTACTTAATCTAACTCTAACTTACGCTAAGGAGAACATATACATCCATGACCGAGGGAGGAGGGAGGACTCGAACCTCCGACTGGAGCAGCCGCGCAGTCCGTAACATGGTGCCTCAGACCGCACGGCTACCTCGGGAGGCACCACATGATCAATGTTACCTAAACCCATATTGATTATTAAAAAAGCCCCTCCTTTCAAGGAATCACATTAATAAAAATTGTTAGCATAACAATATGATAATACATTAATAGTTAGTATTCCAAGCTTAGAGTACATCACTTACATAATAGGTATATGAATCGAATTTACCTTCTCTTCCAAAGAACATTTTGGATGCTTTCTCCTTAAATGACATAGCATGTTTGTAGTACCTCCACCCGTTTTCAGCTTTTTAAAGCAAATGGAGCATTGTATCTCACTGTTCCCGTACTTCGTGAAGTACTTCCATATTCGGGATGGTTCCATTTAAGACACAACCGATGTCTGGCGACGACAGCAAGGAACTGCCGCATGACCAGGAGGCAAGTCTCGTACACTGCCGGTGCACGCGCGTCGTCTAATAGGCCACGCCACACGGCAACAGGTGCGTCGATGCCTCAATAGCTGCACCAGTTCTCAAGTTCTTATGCCACGCGTTTGTTGTGCGTTTCTGACTGCCGGGATTGTTCTTAAATTAACACCGATCGCTTTTCTTAATTTCTGCAATTACCTAATATTTGACAGCAGTGGGAATTTTAGGAATAGCCCTAAATAGTAAGGTCTACTAGTTTTAATTTTTTTCAATTATTTACAAAAAGGACATTTTGATCAACTACTACAGGAAGTAGTCGTACCGGTTTTTTTACCCGGTTCTTGGCAATAACTAAAATAAACCGGTTACAACCGACACGAAATAAATACCGAAAAAAAACGGTTATTCAAAACTAAAATACCGGTGTCGGTTTTAAACGGTCGGTTTTTCCCATCCCTAATTAACAGTGGCAGCGATATATTTCGAAGTTTCTGTCACAACAGTGCATTCAGATACTTAGAGCTATCGTAAATTAATTTTAAAATTATCGGTTACATTTCTCAGTATCAGGAAAAGATCGAAAATGTAGAAGACATTTGCTAAAACAAACCATTTACTTCAACGCTTTTTCGACAGCATTGTTTATTTCAGAGGTCAGGTTAAAGGTTATTGAAATGCTTTCGTAAGGTATCAACCGTATAGATAGAATCACTGTGCATTATAGGAACTACAGGGTGTATCTGAAATGAATGTAGAAAATGAGAGGAAAGCGAATACATAACATTTTGATAATTCTTTCGTCACATTATACAATGAAGCTACAATTACTTATTTATCTGTAACACTGAAACAAATCTCATCTACTGTAAAATCTTTATTATTCAGATAATGAAATTAGTTCGAACTGTACAAAAATTTCGGCAATAAATATGGAAAGTTACAAAAGTTACCTGCATTAAAAATGATAAAACAGTGTGATATTATTGCTGGGTACCTTGCTTTTAAAGAAATTCTGATATATCAAACTAAATAAATCCTGGTGTTTTAAAGTTTGAAACATAACTGCTATTGTCAGCGACCGTTAACAACGTCAATGGATAAAAAAAGCAGCCCTCAGTCGCGACTTAAAAATTGTTTAACCTGGTTTCGGCAATGACTAAGATTGCCTTCATCAGAAATTATAAAATAAAACAAGTCACATAATAAAATATACAACTCAGCTGTAAAGCTTACGTCACAATGTTTTTTCCCGAAATTTCGTTTTAAACATTGTGACGTAAGATTTACAGCTGAGTAGTATATTTTATTATGTGACTTGTTTTATTTTATAATTTCTGATGAAGGCAATCTTAGTCATTGCCGAAACCAGGTTAAACAATTTTCAATTTACGACCGAGGGCTGTTTTTTTATCCATTGAAATCCTGGTGTACTGGTTCAAATAACTCAGTCACTGCAACGACTGAAGTTAATGCACCTGAACTTGGAAATGCTGCGTTACAATCTATTTGGGCCCCCTGTTCATCTGTTGATGTGGAGAGATTTTTTTTTCGAAATATGATGTAATTGTCAATGATCGAAGACGAATAATGAGAGTTTTGCTGTAACATGTTCTATGTTATCTTCAACAGAATATAGTTTGGGTAGGATGACTAAATTATAATGTAATGAGTTAAGAACTAATAATTAGTAATATAACAAAATAATTAAAAATATAATTAAATAATGTTCCTCCATTCATGTAAATAATTCAGAACGACAGTAACGAAACGTTTTCTGCTAGGTGGAAAAATCGAAGCAAATAGAATGTTTAATAATGCCACAATGTCTTTGGAAATGGACCTGTGACTTTGAAATGCGTCAGACAAGTAACTAAACGAAAAGTGTGACTGAAATACGGAAAACTATCGTTGTTTAAGAAACCTTAATAACATTGCAGCCACGGTGGTCCTCGCAGACATTATGTCTGAAAACAGTTTCAATGAAATGATTAATTTTATATTTTTAAGTGAAATTTAAGCGATAAGGCAAGATATATATCGCGATATGACGAGAAAGTTAGTGCTTTTTTCGCGAAATTGTAGAGAAATTAATGCGAAAAAATATGTCCTTGGGTATGCATTTTATATTCCATGTTTACCAGACTTTTTCCTTCTTTTCTTTTCTTTCTTTCTTTCTTATGGGAAGCGCAGACCTTGCAGTAGAATGGATTTGTTTCACAGTGTCAAAGATAAAGAACTCATAGCGCCACTGGATGACTTTTTAGGACATGGCTTCATTATCAAAATATTATATTCAGGTACACTCTATATAAAGTACTATTCGTTTGTTAAATTTTTCGTGTTTTTGTCAACAATTTTTTTGCAGAGACAAGTAGGCATATTGTGAAAAAGATAAATACCTTAGGAATAATTAGCGTACGTTGAGCAGTATCCTCCAAACATATGAATCACCCAGGCATGAAATATTTTTACCTTCCTTAATTTGCATATATTTACTACCGTATAAAAATATATAGGCTGTCATGTATAGTCGATTATATGTAGACCCTAAACTAGTAGAAAAGTGTATACCATCAAAAATGACCTAAGGGAGAGTATGGTAATCTGGGTATCTTATCTTTCAATTCATATAAATTGTTTTCAGTGATCTGGAAGTTTACACATAATTGTTTTTGAGATCTCTAATATTCAACAAGATGATATTAGCCCGGTCTCAGATTAAAATAAACCACCTCAGCAGGTGAAATATAATTACGTCGTTAGGTACAGAATACATGGTTTTTTCACATCCATGGTTTAAAACGGTATACCCGTGTCAAAGAACAGAAAAAATTTAAAACAAGAAAACGGTGATATTCTGCTTCAAATATATCTTTACCGATATAAAAATTGAAGTGTTTGTGTCTACATTTCACTCTGCAGCCAAAACTACACAATACAGACTAATGTAGTTGGTGTGTCATTCCAAGTGTCCCATTGTGCGCTATGGTGATTGAGGGTTAATAACGATAAATTGTTGGAAGATACGGGGGGTAGAAAGACTAGAAACGTAGAATTTTCTACAAGTCGATAAGGTTAAACGCCCATATCGTCCACCCGTTTGTCGTTATCAACCATCAACCACCATAGGGTACAATGGGAGACTGATAACTAATACCATATACAACCACTATTTGTTTGCGATTCGTAGTCTTTGCTACAAAGTGAAATATAGGCACAAACATCTATAAAAATTCTACGCGTCTGTGGCTACATTTCGCTCTGCAGTAAAAACTACACAACGCAGACGATTGGTCTCTAAATGTAGTTGTAGCACATAGTCTCTTGCTGTACACCATAGTAATCAAATGTTCAAATGTTTGTTAAGCTTAAGGGACTTAACTACGGGGTCATCAGTCCCTAAACTTACAAACTACTTATGAACTACCTACAACTAAGGACGGCACAAATATCCATGCCCGAGGGGGGATTCGAACCCCCGACCGTAGTGGCCGTGCAGACCGTGACTGAAGCGCCTCAGTCCCTTCGGCCACCGCGGCCGGCACACCATAGTAGTTCCATGTCGTAGCTATAGGGGGGTGGAAGATATGTAGGTTGAAAGTCCTCAAATTATAAAAAATTCGGACTGAAGGCCACGATGACTTTTACGAATATATAGCAATGAGGTTACATACAGCGAAATGTGATGATGCCACAGACCATATCTTTGGTCTAAGCGTGATACACATTCTTCAGTTGTTTCTCTGCAAGGGAAGCGCACAAATTAGCCCTAGCACCACTAAGCTCGGATCTGTCACATGGATGTCTAAGAGGCAGGGGGGCAATAATTGCGCTCACATTCTTTTCACTTTTTAATATTTTTTGCTTGTTTATTTGTTTTCTTTTTATTATTTAATGAACTAGAAATTTATTTACTAGGTTGCAACACACTTTACATAGTTATCAGGAGCCGCGGTGTAGTAGCCGAGCGGTCTAAGGCGCCTCACTGCCGAGCGCGCGGTTACTCGCCGTCGGAGGTTCGAGTCCTCCCTGGGGCATGTGTGTGTGTGTGTTGTCCTTAGGTTAGTTTACCTTAGTTTAAGTAGTTTGTAAGCTATGGACTGATGACTACGCAGTTTGGTCAGATAGATTTACAAACATTTGAAGTTATCAGGAACATTATAACAAATACAAATACAATAAATAAAGTAATAAATATGAGAAATGTTGTTATATTTTTATCGTGAAACTAAAACTTGGATATAGATCAGACTTATATTAGTAAATCAAAACAGACGTAAAAATAGCAAACCACAAACACGAAAACAGAAAATCGAAGTCAGAAATTCAATTTGGTTTTTCCTTACTATTCACTTACATTTTCAACTTCACAATATTTGCATATGATTGTATTTGTAGAATGAGTGGAACACACATACTTGGAAGACCTGCAACAAACTATAGACACTTTTGTCGTCTTGTCCTTTTCCATTTTAGAGTTTTTAGTCTTCAAACAGATGTAACATTTTCCTCTTGAATAAAATTCATCAGACTGAACACGATTTTCATGCGCAGTTACTGACTTTTTGCTGTCCAACGCCATCTGTCGGACATTTTTTTCTAATAAACCACATGTCATTCCAAGCATGTGTGTCAATTTTTACCTCTCTATCTACATTATTCCGTGATTTATTAAGTTTTCAAATTTATACTGACTTTTTGATCACCCGGTACATAAAACGTACTACAAATAGATGTTTGGTTTTTAACGATTAGCTTCTAATTTTCATAATATTGCACTAATACTGGGAAAGTTCTAAACAAAACTAAAACACGTTATTATAAACAGAAATTGCAGACAAAGTACCTTTCCTATTGTTCAGCATTAGAACAAGTTCAGGAACCACGCCAAGATACTGGATGCGTCCAGGCTGGCAGACAGGATTACTTTTCGGTGAAGGGGAGGGGGGAGGGGGGAGGAGAGCAAATGGCAAAGCTAATTTATCTAATGAGACTTTCAATATAAATAAAATCGGGAAAAACTACTCTTTTTCTAGTTTACTTTTACCTAAATTTTCACTTTTTTGGAAAACTTTTTAAAATTTTTGCTCCATACAAATGACTGTCAGGAACATAGCAATCTATGGAATACTACATTTAATAATGCATGTTTAAAGTATATTACCTAACTAAACGTAATCATACAAGAATAAAATATAATGATATAAGAAAACAGTAAAGGTTCGCTAATTCGAGGCGATCGGAATCACTCGAAATACAGAAAACTCGGACTATCAGAAATTATCAGGAAAAAAGTAATAAATCGATGATGGAATAAATCCAGCAAAATCTCTCAATTCTTTTTCAAGTAATGGTGTTTCATGCATGCTGTAATTGATTTTTATTTCTATTAATATAATGAGGATAGATTGCAACTCACTACCGCAGACAAGCACCTGGAAATGACACTGGTACTCCACAACTTCCAACCAAAGTCTTCATTACAAATAGGCAAACATACTTTCAGACGAGCACAACTCACGAAAACATGAGTTCGGCTGCCGGGCCCCGACTTATGACTCTTGACTGATGAAGGTTGTGGTCGAAAGATAAATTGTGTGAGTAGGATTGTCTTTTCTGTGTGGTTGTCTGCCGCTCAGCAATCGTCTTTACAGGGAGTTCCAACTTATCCAAAGTATATTTATATAAATAAAATCAGTTCTGCATGCATGAAATGCCATTATTTGAGAACACAAAATCTATGGAATATTACATTTAATAATGCATGTTTAAAGTATATTACCTAACTAAACGTAATCACACAAGAATAAAGTATAATGATATAATAAAACAGTACAGGTTCTCTAGTTCGAGGTGATAGGAATCACCTCGAAATATATAAAACTCAAACTATCAGAAATTATGAGGAAAAAAGGAATAAATCGATGATGGAATAAATCAACGTTGAAAATAATACAGCTGTCTAATATGAAAGAAATTTTATACCTGATGGCATGACAGTGCCCCCGCCAAGTCGAGCTCACAGTAGGGATGGGAAAAACCGAGCGGTTAAAACCGATACCGGTATTTTAGTTTTGAATAACCGGTTTTTTCGGTATTTATTTGGTGTCGGTTGTAACCGGTTATTTTAGTTATTGCCAAGAACCGGGTAAAAAAAACGGGTACGACTACTTCCTGTAGTAGTGGTTCAAAATGTGTTATTTGTAAATAATTATAAAAAATTAAAACTAGTACACCCTAATATTTAGGGCTATTCCTAAAATTTCCACTGCTATGAAATATTATGTCATCGCAGTAACTAAGAAAAGCGATCAGTGATAATTTAAGAACAATCCCGGCAGTCAGAAACGCACAACAAACGCGTGGCATAAGAACTTATGAACTGGTGCAGCTATTGAGGCATCGATGCACCTGTTGCCGTGTGGCGTGGCCTATTAGACGACGCGCGTGCACCGGCAGTGTACGAGACTTGCCTCCGTTTGGTCATGCGGCAGTTCCTTGCTGTCGTCGCCAGACATCGGTTGTGTCTTAAATTGCAGAATTCCTAGTGTGAAAGTTATTACTTCACGAAGTACGGTAGCAGTGGGGTACAATGCTCCATTTGCTTTAGAAAGCTGAAAACGGGTGGAGGTACTACAAACATGCTGTGTCATTTAAGGAGAAAGCATCCAAAATGTTTCTTGGAAGAGAAGGTAAATTCGATTCATATACCTATTATGTAAGCTTGGAATAATAACTTTTAATGTACCGTCATATTGTTATGCTGACAAGTTTTATTAATGTGATTCCTTGAATGCGAGGGGCTTTATTAATAACCAATATGGGTTTAGGTAACATTGATCATGTGATGCCTCGCGAGGTAGCTGTGCGGTCTGAAGCTCCATGTCACGGACTGTGCGGCTGCTCCAGCCGGAGGTTCGAGTCCTCCCTCCTCCCTCGGTCATGGGTGTATATGTTGTCATTAGCGTAAGTTAGTTAAGTTAGATTAAGTAGTTTGTAAGTCTAGGGACTGATGACCTAAGCATTTAGGTCTCATAAGAATTCACACCAATTTGAACATTCTTTGATCATGTGGTACAGAGCTTTCCTAGTTCAATTTGCGTAAATTTACACTGACAACAATCATGCTGTTAGTCATAACTGTGATTTTATTTTTCGAACTACTTCTGCACCACTGATTGAAGTTTATTTACTGACTGTAACCTATATATATTGTGTATATAACGAGATATTCGTATGCATTGCCTCACAAGTCCAACTTACGGATTGGTTGGCTCAATATTCGCAACTGCCAGATGGAAATACTAGACCAGTAAATCTGTATGCTTCGCATATCGTCTTCTACGGACTCCTGGCTAGGCTTACACACACTCAAGAAGGCGTACTATTGGGAGGGGATCTTGCAAAATATGGAAAGCCTAGTGATTAGTCGTATAACGTAAATTTACCTAAATATTAACTAAATTTCGTAAGTTTCGGTTTCGGCCGAAACTAGAAGAACCGAAAATTCGATTACGGTTTCTGTTTCGGCCGCAAAATATGTTTCGGTCGAACTCTACTGGAAATAATAGCAATAAAAAACCTAAAACCGGTTATCTGAAACAATTATTACGGTGCGGTTAAACTGGAGATGAAAAGAACCGGTATAACCGAAAACCGGTTGTTTCAGCGATAACCGCCATCCCTAGCTCACAGCCGTAGCATCCTTTTCCGGATACCATTCACGGTATTTTGTACCGTCCTTTATCTTAGTTGTGGATACAGCTGCAAACCCCGAACTTTTGGTGACCCAGGGTCACTGGACGTCACTTTCGCGACTTACCTGTCCTTAACCTGATCCACTTATCCAGACGGGGATAACTTTAACGTGTAATCATAAACATTTACCGTGTCTGGTGACTCCTCATATCAATGAAAGGTGAAAAAGTACGAGGTCCTACGTGGATTCGATCCGGCTACCCTTCGGTTTGTGTGCGTGTATGTGTGTTTGTGTGTGTGTTTTTCTTAGGTTAGTTTAAGTAGTTTGTAGGCGTAGGGACTAATAAACAAAAAAGTTCAGTCACTTATATTTACAAACAAAGGAACAATTGAACATGCCGTTAAGGGTTTATTATTTTATTTACGTTAAGTGCCTCAAGGCTCCACGAACTACTTTGAGAAAACATCACTTAAAAGTTATGCATCACGTTTAACCACTGTTTTTCGTGTAACTAGTAAATGCAACTCTTTTAGAACACAGCATCTTCAGCGCCACCTAGCAGCGACCACTCCTTCTTCCTGGCACATATCTTTTGTGTGCAGGCAGTAAGGAAATTATACTTTCTGCCACCGCGAGCCTTACAAACACGTTTTGCTGTTAGAAGCATTACGTATCGTTAACACACAAAAATTCGGCTGGTGTGGTCAAATATGGAAGTTATTTTCGCTGTGTTCTTAGATTTTGATGACATAGGACACCATGAATTCTTCTAACCACAAAGTTGAACGGTTAATAAGGAGCAATACTAACAACTATTTTTATGTGGGGTACCTTACGGACCGACATACTGGCCCTTAGAAGCCTACCCCCAAAGTTTATTGTAAAATGAAGTTATCATTAACCCACATACCTCTGTAATCCCAGGAAGTGTAAGTCGCCAGTTGGCGATGGGACTTCATCTACCTTGTTCAACTCAAAAAAACTATTTTTATGTGGATCATACCATAAAAATTCTCTTATCTGTGGCCAAACTAACCATTACTTTTGCATTAATATAATGCTTTATTCACTCTTTCTTATTTATTTGTGTACATTTAACCGAAGACAATAATATAAAGAAGTTCCAATCTCCCTATTTGGTTCACATAACTCATGTGACCTTTTTCTGTTCCCCAGCATAAAGAAAAGCTTGACGTGCCGTCGTTTTCCAAGCATAGATTATACTAAAAATGCGTCTCTGGGAGAGCTAAACACTATCCCAAGATTGATTTCCCACGGTGTCTTAGGTGATGGAAAAACTCCTGGCATAAGTGTATGGTGCATAAAGGCGACTTGAGTGCTATAAAATAAATAAAAAATTCTTTAGAAAATAGTTATCCTTACTTTTTAACGTACAAGGCTCGAGGCAGTATTTTTTCTCCGTAATGCTTATATACAGTAACTGTATAAAAATGATAATATATGATGTTCATTCAGGCGACGGTTGACAGTAATTTACTACAAATACCATATGACGCAGGCAGGTCGTCCTACAATGAAATTGGATAATCCCGGCTACCACAGGCACAGAAAGGTTTGCCTGAGCAGAATAGTAAAGGGGACCCCACCAACAGATGGGACACATCTTAATCGTAAGGCCGGCGCTTGGAAACAAACCCTTTATGGCTCTTCCCTACAAAACTTGCTTGCTGTAGAAAGTATGCCTAGGATCGATAAAGGTTTCTTTGTAAAATAATCATGACCGAAACAATATGCAGTAAGGCTAAGGAATATTAATTATCTGTTTCGAGGCATATCAACGTATGACATTTTATTGCTAAACAACATATGATGCAACAATTCGTGCTTCACGTATCGCATTATTTAATATTATATAAAGCAGTGTGTCCGTATATTTGTACGTGTTGCATACAAATCTACAGTTTTGTTCCAATCTTTATGAAATGTTTTATACGTAAGCTTCAATCCATGAGGACGGTCGCCGTAAGTGTAAGAATCACATACGATATATAGTTCACGATATATGACGTCATAAACAATGAGATGCGCGAAAAACTGCTGCATTTTGCGACAATGCTGCTCATTTTCTCCTAAACCATTGGACTGATTTCAACCAAATTTGGTACAAACATTCCTTACCGTGAGGCAACAAGTGATGCACGGTTGAGAATCACATACGGCACATGGTTCAAAAGATATTACGTCATAACCAATAGAAATCGCAAAAAATGCCATATAATGCGGAGAGATTTTCGAAATACACTATATGAGAATGACAGTACTTAGCGACTTGCAACAAACTTTAAACATAATTTCAAACCTTTATTAAACTTTTTCTCGCTGGCAACCATAGTAAAATGATGAAAGCAATAAAGTTTCTCGCTTACTACTTTTCCGCTGCTTATGGAGTAAAACTACGGCTCTCGGTATGACGTTACAATTTATAATTTGAACACTACAAATTGTAGCGACAGGAAATTTTATAGACACTATACACACATATAGTAGAATGTACCTTCTAAATTGTATTACAGTACGACTCGTAGTTCATGAGATATGAGCAAATAAACAGTAACGTTCCGCTGTTCATGGGCTAAAACTACATCATTCGGTATGACGTTACAATTTGTAATTTGTACATATGACCACATAAACAGTAACGTTCCTGGAAAACCGTCCCATCACGCACCAAGTTTTAATCTATTGCTTCATTACTACTAATTGTATTCCCAAGAGATTTTACAGACATACAGCCCTTATACAAATGAATATATACCTGAAAAAATGGCAGCAATAAATAAATAAATACCCGGGCAACGCCGGGTTTTAAGCTAGTTACTAATATATTTTTATTTCAAACCACGCAAACATTAAATACAGAGGACGGCATACGTGGGCCACCTGGTACATATCTCGCCGTATCCTGTATCCCACCCATCTCAGCAAAGATTTTTTTATCGAGCTCTATCAATTACCAACGGAGAATTCAATTAAAGTTTAAAGCCAATTAGTATAACATATATTGGAAATTGACTTAAATTTGCAGCGACAAATTGAGTTAGGCAGCAGGGGAGCGTGTCAGAGTAGCCGACAGCTCGGTCGCGCCTGGTATTGACTTCTGTGCGTGGACCCGGGCACAGCTATTTCCTGGAAATGGAGCCCAGGTGAGAGGACAAGTTCACTACGCTCGCTGATGGGGGAGGAAGGAAGAAGCACGCCCAGGCGCACGGCTGGGGCGCTGGCCGGCTCATCTGCGAGAGCATGCCCGGCCGCAAATGTCAACTGTTCAGCTGCACTCAACAAGGCACTAAGGAAGCGAAAATAACATTTATTTATATGAATGCAACTATTCCGGTAGTCTAATGAGTTATTCTGTGACAGCATAATGTTAAATTGCAAACATTATTACCTGAAAAAATAACAAAATAAAATAAGAAAAATCGCACTGACGTGTTTTACGGCCCACTTTAGATTTGTAGTTTCATAAGTTTTTGCAAACATTTTGGGCCAAAATAATAATCTAAATAATAAAAAATTAATTAATAAGAGTGTCTGAAACCCTTTTAGGAAAAAAATTATAGGTAGTGGCGGGTTCCGAACCACCGACATTTAGCTTCATGGTCCAACGCCTTGCCCACTACGCTACGCCTCCCTATGAAAATATATATCCTTTGCCGGCCGCGGTGGCCGAGAGGACTGAGGCGCTTCAGTCACGGTCTGCACGGCCACTACGGTCGGGGGCTCGAATCCCCCCTCGGGCATGGATATTTGTGCCGTCGTTAGTCTTAGTTAGTTCATAAGTAGTTTGTAGTTTAGAGACTGATGACCCCGTAGTTAAGTCCCATAAGCTATACAAACATTTGAATATTTGATATATCCTTTAATCTCATAGTATTGATGGCCGTTGTTAACTGATGCTAATATGGCATTTATAGACACTAGATAATCATTTATCGTACGAAGAACGATGTGTTTTTGTTAACTCTTCAGTGCGCCTTTGCTTTGAAATGACAACGTGTAAGTTACAATAAGAAAATCATCAAATACGCAACGCAAGATGGCGTATGCCAGAGAGAGTTCTGGGCGAGGAATGTCACGTGACATCTCCTAACTGCTGGTTTTCGTTAATTCAGTGGAGGGTGTCAAATCTCCGTTATTTTTGCAAAAATGTCTCAAACGATATAAAGAAAAAAAATAAGGGAGCTAGTTGTAGAGAATTTTCTCCTCTACCAATTAGGTTATTCAATTTTCGTTTCAGATGAACGGTTCGTTTGCTACTACAATTATATTACAAACGACTTTTTTGTGTCTCGTTTCCGCCGGTTGTCCTGGGTGTCGGTGGCCGAGTAAAGAGAGACCGACACCGGAAGTAGGATGCACGCGTGTGCAGGTACGGAGGTGACCAGCCAGTGGGACAGCAGAGACTCGAAACACTAAGCTAGTTTAGTATAAGAGATATATTTCATAGAAATAGTACATAACTTGGAGAGCAGCAGACTAGTAGAATGTTGATAGATAGTTTGAATAGAGGCCTGCCTACTGATGATTCCTAGTGCCTATCCGACAGCCAAGTCTTAAATGGTGCCTATCTGATTCCTGAATGGCCGATGCAGCAGTCGTGGCCTGAGCGGAGTTGCAGCAGAGGGCGCTCGTGGCTGACGTAAGAACGCCGCGCCATGCATGCATGGCGGGGCGCGGCGAAAGTACGTGGCGCGCACTTCATACTTGTGCGACACCACAGACTTTTTTTTGGTATTACTACCGTATTTTTTGTCCGAAAAATTTGAAGAAAGGAGGTTTTGGTCTCTGGCGGCCTACAATCATGTCTGTGAAATTTGGTGCTGATCGGTTGAACGGTTCGTCTTAAAAACAGGGAACATATTACGGACAGACAGACAGACAGACAGACATTATTTTTGCAAATATCTTTGAAACGCTACGAGATATGAAAAAAAAAAACATCAGAGAGCAAAGTTGTAGAGAACTTTCTCCTCTACAAATTCGGTTATTCAATTTTCGTGTAAGGTGAATAGTTAAGCCGTTATTTCCATTTAAATTTCGAGATGTCAAAAGACGATCGCAAAGGCCCGCTTTTAGTGTTACTACCGTAACCTAAAGTGGGCCAAAACAAACAAAAAATCGAGCGTATAGGAAATTAAATTTTAAACCAAGTATCTAAATCTTTAAACTCGTCCCAATATGGTAAAAAAAAAAAAAAAAAAAAAAAAAAAAAAAAAAACCCCTTCGCAAATATGACAAAAAAGGTTTCTTCTAATTAACTCAAAAACTACAGCCACAGTCGAGAAATGTTACAGGAGAAAGTTTTAGGGCTTAAAAGGTTCTGTCTCAATCATTTTGTTACGTTTCGAGATTCTCGAAATTATCATACCCGTATCTACAACTCGTTAAAGTTGACGTTCCCAAATTTGCTGTTTACCGGAAGTATAGCCCGCAGTCATTTATTTTTTGAAAAAATATATTAATTTTTTAAAAGATATATTGAGTCTTGGAAATGAAATTAGTCTGTTCGATAAATGGATACACCTGCTGACGGGATCGACATAACGGTTTCAGGCTTATTTTGTTCACCATACTGTTAAACAATTTTAAGGGTTTGTTAAATGTAAGACCTGAATACCATTTGTCTAGCAGTTGTAAATTGTCGTTGGTGTGTGGGGAAAGTACCAGAGTTCCAAGCGCAAATAGAAAGTCGGAGATCAGTTCACTTGAAATTTTTACAAAGGGACAAACGGGTTTCAGAAACGATAGATTGAATAAAATGGGCGATGGCATATTTATTGCTGTCACAAGAGGTTTATCCTGTAGCGAAATTAAACACTTCCTGTGAGTTTGTATGGGTAGATGTTATACCTGACAACCGGAGTAATTTAATAACTGGTTCTTTTTATCGACCCCCTGACTCAGACGATTCGATTGCGGAAATGTTAAAGAAAGCTTGGATAAAATTTGAAAAACGTACCCATAGCATACAATTGTAATTCGTGGCGACTTTAATTTACCTTCGATATGGTGGCAAAAATACGTGTTCAAAACCGGAGTCAAGCTTAAAACATCGCCCGAAACTGTACTCAACGGATTCTGTGAAAATTATCTCGCGCAATTAGTTCATGGACCCACTACAATAGCAAATGGTTCTGAGAACATACATGATTACCTAGCAACGAAAAATCTGGAGCCAATAAAGATCATCAAAACAGAATATCGAAATTCCCAAATAAACCCAAATTAAAGGAAAACTTTATTTATTCAGAAAAGGAAATAAAATTCGATTAACGCTAACCTGAGTGAGAATCTCCAGTCTTTCGAAACAAAGCATATGAAGGTAAGTAAGAAGTGGCTTAAGCAAATAAAATATCGGCAGCTATTGAGAAATGTATACCAAATAAATTAATGAAAAACGGGGGGCTGATGCATAGGCAAAAGGAAAGAAAAACGCATGCCAGATACAAAATACCTAAAACTGGCAATCTTTTACAGAAACTCGAAATTTAGATCGTACTTCAATTTGGAAGAAAATAAGAAATTCTGCTCGTATGTAAAGTATGCTTGCGGCAAAACACAATCAATACCTTCAATACGCGGTTTCAATGATGATGTAACTCATGACAGTTTTTCTAAAGACGAATTGCTAACCACAACTTTCCGAAATTCCTGCACCAAAGAAAACAAAGCATATATTCTAGAATTCGAATCAGGAACAAGAAAAAAAAGCATATATTCTAGAATTAGAATCAGGAACAGCTTCCAGCATGCGTACTTTATAAGTATATATCACTGGAGTATTGCAGCAATTTAAATCACTTAACAAAAGCAAGTCTCCCGTCAAGATTGTACACCAATTAGGTTCCTTTCAGAGTGAGCCGATGCAATAGCTTCATACCTATCTGTCACATACAACCGCTCGCTGAACGAAAGATCCATACCCAAAAACTGTAAAGTTTCAGTCTCTTGACTTCAGTACTCAAGAAAGGCAATAGGAGTGTTCAGCAAAATTACAGGCCTATACAATTTATGTCGGCTTGCAGAAGGATTTTAGAATATATACTTTTTCAAACATTATGAACTACGTCGGAGAAAACAACCTATTGACCCATGGTTAATACGGTTTCAGAAAGTATCTTTCTTGTGTAACACAGCTAGCTGATTACTCACATGAAGTGACGAGTGCTATCGACAAGAGATCTCATATAGATTTCATATTTCTAGATTTCCTGAAGGCTTTTGACACTGTACCACACAAGCGGCTTCTAATTAAATTGCGTGCTTCTGGAGTATGGTCACAGTTGTTGATATGTGATTTCCTGTCAGGAAGGACACAGTAACTGACGAGTACTCATCGAGTAAAACAGGAGTGATACCTTGCGTGCGCTCCCCAGGGAAATGTTGTGGTCTCCTGTTCCTTACCTTTATTAACTACTAGCTTAAACCCGCGGCTCCGCTCGCGTATTGGTTGATTATGATAGATAAGCTATCTTTCAATTGTGTGCTATGAGACTGGTTTTGAAGGATGAAATGAAATACAATACCTTCTTTAGAAACGAACATTTTTAATCACTTTATGTAATGCGCGAAACGTCAAACCGATTTCTTAAAGAGATGTATTAACAGAAATTTCTTTTTTACTGCTTTATTTATTTATTCTTATATTTCCTTATTCGTATGCTTATCCTTACAGAGAAAGAGCTGAAGACATTGTAGCACGCATAGGTCAAAGATATGGTCTGTGGCATCACGTTTCGCTGTATGTAACCTCCTTGCTATAGAGTCACAAACGTCATCGCTGACCTTCAATTCGAAATTTTTTATACTTTGACGACTTTCAACGACCATATCTTCCACCCCCTTATAGCTATTGGCATGGAACTGCTATGGTGTACAACGGGAGACTTCGGACAACAATTACACACAGACCATTTGCGTTCTGTAGTTTTTGCTGCAGAGCGAAATATTAACTCACACACGTAGAATTTTATATACACCGATAACTTTCCATCCCAATATACTCCACCCTTTTATCATTATGAACCCTCAAGCAACAATGCAACCAATAAAACCATTTCCGAAGAGTAAATATAATTTTCAAAGAGTGATTATTGTTCCGCATTTCGTATTATATTCTTCAAATTACTAAATATCTATCATATCGCTATAAATCTGTGCCTAAAACCTTCCTGAGGTATAAATTAGTAACTGTACAAATATTTAAGTCTCTGCGCCTTGTCGTTCGGACGTGATAAGCGTACACCGAACGGAAATTCACATTAATATATATATAGATAAATAGCTATCCGATCCTCATCAAACCGTGCCTAAAGCTTTTCCCGGATAGACATTAGTAACTGTAAAATTTTTTAGCTCTTTATGTTTTGTGGTGCAGACGTGATAAACGTACACCGAACAGATTTATAGATATAAATTTAGGAGACAACGTGAGCCGCTCTCTTTGACTGTTCGCGGATGATGCTGTCATTTATCGGTTTGCAAAGTCACCAGAAGATCAAAATCACACAGGAAAACATTTTAGATATCTGCATGGTGCCGAAACGTGCAACTGACTATAAATAATAAGTGTGAAGTATCCACATGTGCACTAGAGGAAATCCGTTAAACTTCATTTACACGACAAATCAGTCTAATCAACAGGAATTAAATTGAACTAAATACCTAGGAATAACAATTAATAACAACTTAAATTGGAAATAACACACAGAAAATAATTTAGGGAAGGTGATCCAAAGGCTACGTTTCATTGGCATAACACTTAACAGATGCAACAGTTGCATTAAAGAAACTGCCTGCACTAAACCTATGCGTCCTGTTTTGGAGTATTGCTGCGCATTGTGAAATCCACACAAAGTGGGACTGACTAAGGATATAGACAAAGTTCAGAGAAGAGCAGCTCGTTTTGTATTACCGCTATATAGGGTAATAGAATGTAACAGAAATGATATCCGAGTTCTTGTGGAAATCATTAAAAGAAAGGCGTTATTCGTTGGTGCGAGATCTATTTGTGAAATATCTTTCACCATGTTTCTGCTCGGAATGCAAACAACATATTTTGTTACTACCCAACTACATAGGGACATATGATCATCCTAATGAAAATATAAGAAAGGAGATCAAAAGCGGAATGATTTTTATATTGCTGTTTCCCGTGCCCTATTCTGAGAATGGGAGGTACAGAAATATCGTAAAAGCGGTTCGACGCTCCGTCTGCCATGCACTTAAAATGTCATTCGCAGAGTATTTATGTAAATGAAGATCAAATAATTACTTCTAAAACTAGCACTTTCTATGAATGTTTATTTATTTTTAACCGACTGTCTCAGTTTTTATATTATGAAAATAACGTTTAAAGAAAGAAATTGCTGACTTTTTTCGTAACTTAAAAAAAAGTTTTTGCTACGTTTAGAATATGAGAGAACATATTTCCTTTAAGATATTTTAGTGGGCATAATTAATATTTTACAGCGAAGTAATTGATGAACGTTAACGAAGAGTGTTTATATTTGAAGAAAAAGTTCTTGGAGATGTTTAATTTATTGTTTTTATAATTAGTAATAGAGTAACAAAGTGAAGCGTCTGAACGCGGAGTGCGTCTGTTGTACGGGGCTGTGCGCTTCTTCACGTTCAGTGCGTTTCTTTTGCTTTCCAGAATCATTGCAGGAAATACTGCCGTGCCATTATTGAAGAACACCTATGTAACTAATCAAATGGCCGACTGTGTCTGCTAGCACCTCTGTCAGTTTTCGGCTGCAGGGGTAAAAGATTTTTGCTCGGCTTGATGATGATCATCAGCCGGTGTTTCCCTAATCCCCCTAAATGGGTGGCAGTAGGAGCTGAATGGACTGATGTTAAGAGCGATTATTTCCCCATGACAGTCTGCATTTATCGACACCCGGTGCAGAACAAATTCTGTATGTCTTCCAGGAAGAATGACTTTACAGAAGATGTAAGAGCGAAAGCAGGAAACTAAGCATGACTTCATTATACTCCTCATCTGAAGTGGCTGAATTTCCTGAATATTAAATAATGTGTTGAAGCGGCATAGAGAACGTAGCAGCGAGAAATCGGCTGGCTCCCGTCTTTCAGGTAGAATCTGTGTTTGCTTTGTGGAGATGGTGGCGATTTCGTAGAATATTACTAATACTAACAAAACAATTAAACAAATCCTAGTACTTTTTCTGAAAATATAAGTAATCAGTATAAACTTACTTCAAGCGCATCGCTCTGAAGTGTTATTTACGCCCACAACGTTTTGAACTATAAAAAAATAAAGAAATTTAAGAAGTTCTGTCTGTTCCAGAAGACGGTATAAAACCATTTCTATTAAATTCGCGAAAAAACCAGTAATTTAACTTGACGTTGCTTTGTCTATGGCATAACGTCTGTCACACTTGAAAATGGCCTAACATAGAGGCCGAAACCGGTAGTGTGGGCTTAAATAAAGCACAAATAATTGCAACTGGAGCTGGACTTTCATTAAATTTGAACCACAGTTGCGGCAACAGCGACCATCAAGTGATGGAGAAACTAATAATATGTTCTCTTTGTCGAAAAGGTCCAGATATGTCACCGTTACACTTTCCTGCTGAAGTGCTCTCTAACTCACATGTTCATTTGCTGATATGAGTTCACTAACGGGAAATTGGTCATATTGGCCAACAAATCATGTCGTATCTGAACACACTAACAAGGGGAGGCCACGACTTTCGGATCACGGATTTTCCTCAAACTTTGTACAATTTTAGCAGACCATTAGGAAAACATAGTAAGCAAGGGCTAAGGCGCAATGCTTGAAAGATTTCTAGAAAATCGCAGTAGTAGTTTCACGCGTCGAACATGTAACCGCGTGCTGCAGTTATAAGTCATAAGCAGGAGAAAGCGGTGGCCCAGTGATGCAGGGCGCGGTGGCTCAGCGCGCTGTAATAACAAAATGAGCCAAATAAACAGCGAACATGAACAAACCACCGCAAAGCACCGATCTTCCTGATGGAAAGAAAAAAATGGTTAGCGTTTTGGCTAGTCAATCGGTGAATCGCCAGTTTAATCCTACCTCATGCCATCCTTTACGGGTTTTTTTTTTTTTTTTTTTTTTTTTTTTAACTGGCCGGACGCGGTGGCTCAAAGCGCTGGGTCAGAGGGCTGAAGACCCTCTGTAATTAAAAAAAATGAGCGTCATACTGAACAAACAACCGAGGACGAAGAACATAAACAAACGACCGCAAAGCATCGATATACCGAAAAAAAAAAGGAAGTAGAAAATGGTTAGCGTTTTGGCTTTTCAGTCAGTGGCTCACCAGTTCAATCCTTGCTCATACCGTCGTTTGTTTTTATTTATTTTTTCTTCAACACTGGTCATATTATTGAAAAATATCATGTTTAAAAAGTAATAAACAACGCGTGCATGTGCAAGACTCTCGCAGTATACAAACGCATCTTTTAAATGTTGTTTCCACTCCATTCTTGTGACTGTGCGAACGTCGTACGTACACTGTTCATTCTTGCTACACTAGCAACGTATAGCCGCTATGCAGGTTCACTGTCTAATGGGACTACCACTACCCTTGTTGACAAGTGCAACCTGTGTCTGCAAGTCTAAGCGTCCAGTGCAGTACCGAATGCACGTGCAAAATATTTCGCAAATCACATCAAGTATACAGTTTCCGGAAAACCTTAGTCTTTTGGTCGTTTACTTGTCGAAAAATATAAATATACAGGGTGTTAGAAAAAGGTACGGCCAAACCTTTAGGAAACATTCCTCACACACAAAGAAAGAAAATATGTTATGTCGACATGTGTCCGGAAACGCTTAATTTCCATGTTAGAGCTCATTTTGGTATTTCTCTTTAAATGTAAATTGAAATAATTCGTGCAGACAATTGTCAAAATACCCAACTGTTTCGTTAGTATGAACGCAATTGTGCAATCACGTCATCAACACAGATTTTCTGTGAACGTTTGGGCAGGTGATGTCCTGATTTAGCCTCATGTTCTTCCACCTACGCTCACTTGAGCACGTTATCATGATTTCATACGGGATACTTTACCTGTGCTGCTAGAGCATGTGCCTTTACAAGTACGACACAACATGTGGTTCATGCACGATGGAGATTCTGCACATTTCAGTCGACGTGTTCGTACGCTTCTCAACAACAGATTCGTTGAGCGATGGATTGGTAGAGGCGGACCAATTCCATGGTTCCACGCTCTCCTGACCTCAACCCTCTTAACTTTCATTTATGGGAGCATTTGAAAGCTCTTGTCTACACAACCCCGGTACCAAATGTAGAGACTCTTCGTGCTCGTATTGTAGACGGTTGTGATACAATACGCTATTCTCCAGGGCTGCATCAGTGCATCAGCGATTCCATGCGACGGAGGGTGGATGCATGTATCCTCGCTAACGGAGGACATTTTGAACATTTCCTGTAACAAAGTGTTTGGAGTCACGCTGGTACGTCCTGTTGCTGTGTGTTTCCATTCCATGATTAATGTGATTTGAAGAGAAGTAATAAAATGAGCTCTAACATGGAAATCAAGCGTTTCCAGACACATGTCCACATAATATATTTTCTTTCTTTGTGTGTGAGGAATGTTTCCTGAAAGTTTGGCCGTACCTTTTTGTAACACCCTGTATAATAATGGAAAGTCCAGGTTGTAATTAATAATGTAGGTATAAGGACAGTTTACAACTCACCGCAAAGACGTGGCGACGAGCTGCGACAGGCACATACAAAAGACACACACACACACACACACACACACACACACACACACACACACATACAACACTTTCAGCTATCGGGCATGGCCTTCTTCAGAAAATAGGACATTCACGCAATCCCACAGGCACACAACACAGTCACACAACCATCACCTCCGGCTGCCGCACTTCGAATAAATAATAAATAATAATAAATAAAAACAAATGACAGTAAAAGCTATAATTGAACTGGCGATTCACTGATTACAAGGCCGTGATGCTAACCGCTTCTTTTATTATTTTTTTGTTCTTCAGGTAGATCAATGCTTTGCGGTGGTTCGTTCCTTTTTGTTTTTTGTTGTTCGATGAGTATTTGGCTCAGTTTTTTATTACAGAGAGCACTGAGCCCTCTGACTTATAGCTGCAACATACAGATACATCTCGAAATCGTTTAAGTATTGCGCCTTAGTCCTTGCACATTATGTTGTCCTAATGGTCTGCTAAAAGGGTACAAAGTTTGAAGAAAATCCCTGATCCGAACGCCTTGGCCTCCCCTTGTCTTGCTGCTGTTTCAGGCTCCCTGGGTGAATTAAATTCAATTCAAGAAAGGTAATTAAACTTTCACGCTCTTATTTATGCACGAGTTCAGCAGAATCGTATTAGAAACACTTATATTTGGCAAAATATCCTGCAAGCCAGTGTTTTTCAACCTGTGAGTCGTGACCCCCAGGGAGGTAGCAAAGGCTTCCTCGGAGGGTCGCCGGCATAGGAGGAAGTATTTCCACCATAAAATAACTAGCGGTGCAGTAATACAAAGACGTATGCCTAAACGAAATATAGGTAATGTTAAAATTGAATTGAATAGATCATGAATTGTTTTATAATACAGTGTGTTAATAATGAATAAGCGCAAAGTCTGAAAACTGTTCTCAGGAACTAATCGATAGGGGGAAAAAAAAGAACATGCTACAATAAGCAATTCTGAAAAATTCGAAAAAAAAACTACTTCTTTACAAATTGTCTATACAGTGGGGCCTTTTATAATGTGCTTCTTCTTAACCCAGATGATCCTGACAGAAGTTTCTTTAGTAGACCTGTAGCACTTTCTAAGTCCAGTGCTTGCGCGCCCCGGTGCTTTCCCCCCACCACTCTTGCCTCGCCGTGTCGCAGCACTTGTTTTACAGAGACAACGCTCGCTCTCGCGTCTTCTTAGATGCGCTGAATAACCGTTCTGAACCTTATCAAATAGGACACTGTTAATCTATTTTGCGAAAGTTTAGCATGAGCACAAAAGCTTCGGATTTCAAATGTTTCTTAAGCTTATGGGACTTAACTACGTGGTCATCAGTCCCTAAACTTACAAACTACTTATCAACTACCTTATACTAAAGACGGCACAAATATCCATGCCCGAGGAGGGATTCGAACCCCCGACCGTAGTGGCCGTGCAGACCGTGACCGGAGCGCCTCAGTCTCCTCGGCCACTGAGGCCGGCGGTTCGGATTTATGTGTAACATTTTTTAATGCTTAATAGGAAATTTTTTAAGCCTGATGCTTAATATAACACTCTACCGTAAATATAAAAGCGCTGTCACTACGAAAATAAACATTCCATAACACGCGAGGCGATTGAAGGAACAGACAGAAGGGAACTGATTACTAAATTAAAAGCACTATTGCCACGATCTGAAGAAAACTAAAAATATACCTTTTTTTAAATTGTACTTATGGCCACATCCGGGAGTGCACAGTTATTTCATAAAATTTCTAAGATAAGTTAGAAGAAATAAAATAAAACTGCACTCAAAAGATTATATGATGCCTCTTTTTGTGCACGCAGAGCATGCCCCATCAAGTATCCAAATTGAGCTGACAGAACTGCAGACAACTCAATTTCGACAGAGCACTATTACCATTAGTCTACAGTAGTGATTTAAATTCCTTTATATATAGCCTTTGATGAACAAGAATTCGCCGCGGCGGAGCGACCGAGCGCATTGACGCGCTATCCTACGATGTGCGAGGCCGTTCCCCGTCGGGGGTTCGAATCCCCTTCGCGCATGGATGTTTGTGTCGTCTTTAGTATAAGGTAGTTCATAAGTATTTTTGTAAGTCTACGGAATTAAGGACCCTGCAGTTAAGTCCCTTAAGGTTAACAAACATTTGAACAAGAACTCCTGAGGCTTCATGTCCTTGCCTTAAAATGTGTTGCAATGTTCTGAGCAACATTCCTTTGTGAACAAATGTTTCCAATTATGAATATTAACGAAATAAAAACAAGGTCAGGTTTAACGGATTGTTGCATGCTGTATTCCGAATTGTAACTGCCAAAAGTATTGTACCGAACATGAGAAAATTAGTTTCTTCAATGCGATGCCAAAGATCAACAAAGAATGTTGAAAATTTGTATAAAATAAGGAACGCAGTATAACTTTCTGTGCCGCGGTGGAGTAGCCGAGCGGTCTGAAGCGTCTCGCTGCGGAGCGCGCGGTTGCTCGCCGTGGAGGTTCGAGTCCTCCCTGGGGCATGGGTGTTTGTGTTTGTCCTTAGGTTAGTTTACCTAGGTTTAAGTAGTTTGTAAGCTACGGACTGATGACCACGCAGTTTGGTCCGATAGATTTACAAACAAACACAAAACTTTCTGTCTAAACGAAAATTGACATCATTATTATTGGTTTTAATGATTGACAAACAACACGACTCTCGCCTCGCGCCGCGCGTCGTCATCACGTCCCCCTGCTACCTGTGCGCTGACAGCGCTGTGCCTGCCTCACGTGCCCCATACAACCGGCGCTGCAGCAGAGCACCAGAGCTTTTCCCGGTGCTCGCGAAGCACCCGAGTTGTAGAGGCCTGTTCTAAGTGTTCTGCTAATAAAACGTAGCCTTTGCTTCGCCTTCCCTACTATATTCCTGTATGTTCTTTCTAATTTTAGTTGTTCGTAACTGTAATGCCTAGGTATTTAGTTGAATTTATGGCTTGTAGATTCGACTGATTTATCGTGTAAATTAAGTTCATCGGATTTATCACGAATCCAGTGTATCGGTATTCCATAAGAACGCAATTAGAAGCCGTTTGTGAGGTACAGTGTCAAATGCCTTCCAGAAATCTAAAAACACGGAATCTATTTGAGTTCCATCGTTGATACTACTCATCACATCATGTGAGTAAAGTGCAAGCTGACCCGCCCCCTCCCCCGCCCCGCGGGGGCGTCTCGACATTTTCTTTGGTGCACCAGCGTATTCGTGACTAGTGATCTTTTGATGTGTTTGTAACCTGTGCCTCGCCGACAACGTCCGACAATTTTTTTACCGTGTGCACCGTCCACCTTTCTTCCGTTTGTGCGTGTGTCTCCATCAATGTACTTTTAATCGTCACAGTGGTTTCTCAACAGTTTTATGAATATAATGTGTGTATTTTATCTCCGCCTTCTTGTCTCTGTCCTCCAAATATTTTGTCTGTAAGTTTGTCTTTTTACTGTTCTCCAATTTTCACCTTGTCTGTTATTTTAATTCTGCAAATTTTATTCTGTGTTTCATGTTCATTTTCACATGTCATTTTATGTATCACTGAGGGCTGAAGAGCAGCCACCGAAGCTGCTGCCAGCCTGCTGCCTGAAGTTACAGGTAGCATCAAATATCAATAAAGGAAAAAAAGTGCAAGCTGTGTTTCACAAGAACGATTCCTTCTGAATCCGTGTTGCCTATGGGACAATAGGTCTCTTGGAGGAAGTTCATAATATATGAGAAATGTATATGTTCTAAACTCCGGCTGCAATCCGACATCAATGATATAGGCCTATAAGTTTGCGGATCACTCCTATTGCTTTTCTTGAATATTGGAGTGACGTGTGGAACTTTCCAGTCTTTGGGTGCTAATGTTTCATTGAGCGAGCGGTTGTATATGAAAACTAGGTATAGAGCTATTGCATCAGAATACTCTAAAAAAAAACGTATTTGGTATACCATCAGGACCGGAAGACTTACTTTTGTTAGTATGTTTGTTTGTGTGACCGTCTTCCGCAGCAGTTGTGAAAAATAACTGTAAGAGGTATTCCGTCTTGTGCTGTACACAATATCTCCTACAGCTAATTTTACTTTTGTTAAGTGATTCAAGTTGCCTTAATACTACAGCGATGTCTACTGCTAAATTACGCATGCTGGCAGCTGTTCTTGATACGAATTCTGGAGTATTTGTTTCGACTTCTTTGGTGAAGAAATTACGGAAAGTTGTGTTTAGAAAATCTGCTTTAGAAGAACAGTGATCTACATCTACATGGGATACTCTGAAAATCACATTTAAGTGCCTGGCAGAGGGTTCATCGAACCACCTTTATAGTCTTCATCTGCCATTCTATTCTCAAATAGCGCGCGGGAAGAAAGAACATCTGAATCTCTCCGTTCGAGCTCTGATTTCTGGTATTTTATTCTGATGATCATTTATATCTATGTAGGTGGCAGTCAGCAATATATTTTTGCATTCGGAGGAGAATATTGGCGATTGGAGTTTCGTAAGTAAACCACGCCGCAGCGTAAAGCACCGTTGTAGTAATGAAACCCATGTATCATTTCTGTGACGCTGTGTCCCCTGTATCATGACAATACAAACCGGGCTCCACTTCTTTGGACTTGATAAGGATCCCACACTGGGCAGTAGTAATCCAAATGAGGACGGACAAGCGTGGTGTATTCAGCCGCTTAGTAGTTCTGTTGCATCTTTTAAGTGTTCTGCCAATAAAACGCAGTCTCTGGTTCGCCTTTCCTACGGCATTATCCACGTGTTCTTTCCAGTTTAAGTCTGATGTAATTGTAATTCCTTGGTATTTAGTGGCGTTTACGGCATTCAAATTTGATTGATTTATCTTGTAAACAAATTTTAACGGATTTCTTTTTGTACTCATGAGGACGACTTCACACTTTCGATTATTTAGAGTCAGTTGCCAATTTTTACACCACACAGATATCTTATTTAGATCGTTCTGTAGTTGGTTTGATCTTCAGATGACTTTACTAGACGATAAAAGACAGCGTTATCTGCAAACAACCTAAGAGAGCTGCTCAGATTTCCTCCCAGATCGTTTATGTAGATAAGGAACAACAGAGGACCAATAATGGCCGCGGCGGATTAGCCATGCGCACTGAGGCACCGTGCTGCAGTACGCACGGCCGTTCGCCGTCGGGGATTCGAGTCCTCCCTCGGACATGGCTGTTTATGTTGTGACCTGTGCAACTTTTCATTCTTTTGGTACAGATTCTTCATTGAGCGTGCGGTTGTGTGTGGCTATTCAATAAGGAGCTATCGCACCATCATAATCTAATGGGTATACAGTCCGGATCAGAAGACTTGTTCTCGTTAAGTGATTTCAGTTGCTTCACTACTCCGGTGATATCTACTTCTACGTTACTCATTCTGGCCTCTGTTCGTAATTCGAAATCTGGAATATTGGTTTCGTCTTCTTTGGTAAATGAGTTTCGAAAAGCTGTGTTCAGTAGCTTCACCGTTGCTGTCGTTTAGCGAAGGTATTGACAGTGTTTTACCGCTAGTATACTTCACATACGATCTCAGTCTTTTCGTATTCTTTGCCAAATTACTTGACAGGGTTGTGGAAACTATTTTAAGTTTCTCGCTAAATTTCGAGTTTCTGTGAAAGATTGACAGTCTTGGGGATTTTATGTCCGTTTAAATTTGGCATGTATTTTCCTTCGATTTTCCAGCAGTGATCTAACCTGTTTTGTGGACCCCGGCGGCGGGTCATGTCCCTCTTTGGGTAATTTGTTTGGTATAAATCTGTCAGTGGTTGTCGATATTACTGCTTTGAATGTAAACCACATCTGATCTATGCTCACATTGTTAGTTTAGAAAGTCTGGAGATTCTCACTCATAATCGAGCTTTTATCTGCCTTTTTGAATACATATTCCTTTCGTGTAATGTTGGTGGATTTGGGAAATCCGATATTCAGTCTCGCTGCGACAACTCTGTGTTCACTAATTCTGTAACTGGTACATTTTATACTTTCTTCTTTCTCAATTAAATCCAGTATCCCCGTTGGATTTGTACTAGATCTTGCCCTTCTATCTATTTGGTCCTCTACGTCCATCTCTATTACGACTCTCAGAGATACCAGTCCGTCTCTTACAGCGTTACTTTCCTCCGTTTCACTCAACAGTTGGCTAATGGTCCCTCTGCAGATATCACCACCGTAAGACTCATTCAATGTATCCAGTTTCCATTTCCTTACTTTTCTACTTTTTTGCAGTTTCTTCGGATTTTATTTACAGGCCACAACCAATACGTTTAGTCAGTCTGTATCTTCTCCCTGTGTATGGCTTACAGTTTATAATATGGTTCCTAAATCTATGTCTCACCATTAAAAAATCATTCTGAAAATTTCCGGTGTCTCCTGTTCTCTTATACGTATACAGCCTTCTTTCATGATTCTCAAACCAAGTGTTTATGCTGATTAAATTATGTTCCGTGCAAAATTACACCAGTTGGCTAGCTTTACTCAGTCCATACTCACCTACTTCTCTTTTTTCTGTCTTCCTCTTCCTTTTCCTATTACCGAATTTCAGTCCCCCATCACAATAATGTTTTCCCCTCCCTTAACCATCTCAATTAACTACTTTTATGTCACCATAGAGTTCTTCAGTTGGCATATACACTGATAAGCCAGAACATTATAGCCACCTACCTAATAGCCGCTATGTCTATCTTTGGTAGGGACAACGGCGCGGGCCGCGGTGGCCGAGGGGACTAAGGCGCTCCAGTCACGGTCTGCACGGCCACTACGGTCGGGGGTTCGAATCCCCCCTCGGGCATGGATATTTGTGCCGTCCTTAGAATTAGTTAGTTCATAAGTAGTTTGTAGGTTTAGGGACTGATGACTCCGTAGTTAAGTCCCATAGACTATACAAACATTTGAACATTTTTTGACAACGGCGGTAACGCGTGTTGGCATGGAAGCAAAGAGACCTTGTTAGGTCGCAGGAGGGAATTGCCACCACGTCTGCATACACACAGGTCACCTTATCTCTGAGAGGCCTGCGACGTGCTCTAACCCCACGTTCAATCACATACAGCTGTGTTCAGTTGGATTAGGGGGCCATCGCATCAGTGGCAACTAGCAGAACGTTTTCAAGTAGTACGTTTTCGTATGTCTCATCCTCCTGCTAAACCAAGATGAAAACTGAATCTTCACTAACAAATCAAGAGAAGCGGATCACAAAAATATGATTCAAATGCGAGAGAAATGATTTAAACTTCATTTACGAGGGAAAGAGTTTCGGTTATGAAGGGGAGCAAATTTCAAACCTGTTTAACCGATTTTTTATCATAATAGTCACCACTTATTTTGTACTTCCAAAGATAAGTAATGGATGAAATTGTTGGCTAATGGACATGGCCTGTCTGCAACAGTAACTGTTTTAACGTAATGTACAGTATGAGAATTCAGTCCTGCCAGTTGCTTTAAAATCTGTAAATTTGATCTAATTTTCGACTACCACTAATGGTGCCTTCGTCAGAAATAAAAGTGAAACAGAGATGTTTACACAAAGAGCTCAATGCGCTGATACCGTTTTGACTTGCGGACACACTGGCAGCGCATAGAAGCCAGCCATTACGTTATTTTTCATTGTTCAGACAGCTATTCATAACTAGCAAATGTTTTATTACTGACTTTATACAACATGAGCGCCTTTAACTCTTAGCGTAGACGTCGCATGCTTTATTCCTGATGAAGACACCCTTAGTGGTAAGTGAAATCTAGATCAAATTTAATTATTTTAAAACAGCTGGTGGGCTGAATTCTCAACTGTACTTTAATGTAAATGAATTGTCGAGTAATACATGACATTGTGGGGATCACCACAAAAGCCGGCCGCGGTGGCCGAGGGGATTGCGGCGCTTCAGTCACGGTCTGCACGGCCACTACGGTCGGGGGTTCGAATCCCCCCTCGGGCATGGATATTTGTGCCGTCCTTAGTTGTAGCTAGTTCATAAGTAGTTTGTAAGTTTAGGGACTGATGACCCCGTAGTTAGGTCCCATAGACTCTACAATCACCACAAAAGTGCGAATACCCTATCATATATATACTGTTTTTAAAGTATTTTACATATTTGTCTTCCTCTATGAGTGAGTCACACAACTTTGAAGGTGTGCAACTTTCCCGCTTTGATAACTGTTTTTCATTAAAGCAACCGAATTAAATTTGAAAAAAAACGAATGTTTGTCAAAGATAAAGATAATTTATATTTTATGTACTATATTTTGTACGTTAAATTACCCCCCCTCTTCCCCCCCCCCCACACACACACGGTATTCTCTATGCTACACAGCATTTTATCGGGCGAGTGGAGGGGGGACGCGCGACGGCGGATCGACTGCACGTCTGGGATACGCTGGAAAATAATTTACGAGAAACAAAATCTCTATTGATTACCAACTGATGGCTTCATTGTCAGAAGGCGTTGCTGTAATTCGTAATTGGTTTATCGCAGCTCTTTTCTACACATACAGCAGAATTATACGAAACATTTCAATTAGACCCCTATACACCATCACAAATTCATCAAATCAAAGGCCCCTCCCAAAAAATAACAGTCGCTCGATAGCCACGTGTGGAACACGCTACAAAGGCGTCCTGCTGCTGGATAATATGCGTTCACAATTACATATATAAAAAGAGTTTCCTCTATTAGTGTGATGATTCTATCTCGAAAACGAATATCCAAAGTAAAATATTTCTCTGTCTAATAGTTAAATGAGCGCAGACGTTAAAGTTGTAGCAATTTTACATCACGACCGAAAGTAATTAACCTTGAGAGAACGTTTTTCAGAGCTGCAACTTGGGCAACCAGTTTTGTGATAGAAACAGCTTATTCAGAACAAAACTATTAGTACAGAAATTGTTTCAAATCGCAGGGTTGAAGTTCACAAGAAATAAATTGCCGTAGACTGAAAAGTACATAATAGACTTCTCAAAATATAGAGAAAGAAATAATGGCTTCAGTTTTTAAACAAGTTACGGGTATGCTGCTGGGTGACGTCGTCGACAACCGCCGATAATTTCGACGGTAGGACGCCCTGCCATTCTCAAGGCACAACTGCACTCAAGGAAGCAATATGCAAGCCAGCCGCAGTGGCTGAGCGGTCTGCGGCGTGCCCGTCACGGTCAGCACGGCCGCTCCGCCGGGGGCTCGAATCCCCCCTCGGGGATCGATGTTTGTGCCGTCTTTAGTATAAGCTAGTTCATAACTAGTTTGTAAGTTTAGGGACTGATGACCCCGTAGCTAAGTCCCATAAGCTCTACAAACATTTAAACATTTAGCAATATGCAAGTGTGTTTAATAACTCGGTTAGCAAAGAATAAACAAGGAAGATAAAATACACAGAACAAGTCACTACAGAGTCAACACAACCATAGAGGCACAGAATAGCTGCCTTACCTGTTGATTAATAGTCACTACCGATATTTTTGATGTTTGGTCATCTTTGATTGTGATGGTTTCTGTAGTGAGTTGTACTGTGTGTGTTATCTTCCTTGTTTACCCTTTGCTAACCGAGGTATTAAGTACGCTCGCACATTGCTTTCTTGAGTGCAGTTGTGCCTTGAGAATGGCAGGGTGTCCTCCAGTCGAAATATCGGCAGTTGTCGACGACGGCACCCGGCAGCATACCCGTAAGTTTTTTGAAAATTCATTACGCAGCGAAAAGTTAAGGTTTTACAATGGCTTCAGTGTTCTTAATTTAATGAGACCGCCGGCAAGGGATATGTAATACAGTAATATTTGTTGGGAATTAAAGCGTTTGGTTACGTAAACTGGAGTAACTATTTCTATAAAGTGAAGCAAAGCTCCTGCCATAAATAAGACATATGTTTTCCTGAAACTTCAATCAAATGGATCTCCATTAACCGTTCCTCGAGTAATCAAATATAAAATCTACATCTACATCTACATGGGATACTCTGCAAATCACATTTAAGTGCCTGGCAGAGGGTTCATCGAACCACAATTATACTATTTATCTCCCATTCCATTCTCGAATAGCGCGCGGGAAGAAAGAACACCTGAATCTCTCTGTTCGAGCTCTGATCTCTCTTATTTTATTCTGATGATCATTTCTACCTATGTAAGTGGGAGTCAACAATATATTTTCGCATTCGGAGGAGAATGTTGGCGATTGGAGTTTCGCAAGTAACCCACGCCTCAGCGATAAGCGCCGTTGTTCTAATGATTCCCATCCCAGATCCTGTATCATTTCCGTAACGCTGTCTCCCCTGTATCGTGACAATACAAAACGAGCTGCCCTTCTTTGGACTCTCTCGATGTCCTCCGTCATGCCCACCTGATAAGGATCCCACACTGGGCTGCAATACTCCAAAAATGGACGGACAAGCGCAGTGTATGCAGTTTCTTTAGTAGTTCTGTTGCATCTTTTAAGGATTCTGCCAATAAAACGCAGTCTCTGGTTCGCCTTTCCCACGATATTATCTACGTGTTCTTTCCAGTTTAAGTCTGAAGTAATAGTAATTCCTAGGTATTTTGTGGAGTTTACAGCCTTCACATTTGATTGATTTATGTTGTAAACAAAGTTTAACGGATTTCTTTTCGTACTCATGTGGACGACTTCACACTTCTCATTATTTAGAGTCAATTGCCAATTTTTACACCATACTGATATCTTATTCAGATCGTTCTGCAGTTGGTTTTGATCTTCAGATGATTTTACTAGACGGTAAATGACGGCGTCATCTGCAAACAACCTAAGAGAGCTACTTCGATTTTCCCCTAAATCGTTTATGTAAATAAGGAATAGCAGAGGACCAATAACACTACCTTGTGGAACGCCCGATATCACCTCTGTTTTAGTCGATGCCTTACCATCGATTACCACGAACTGTGTCCTCTCAGACAAGAAATCCCCTATCCAATTGCAAATTTGGGGCGATATACCATAACCACGCAATTTGATTAAAAGCCGTTTGTGAGGTACGGTGTCAAAAGCTTTCTGGAAATCAAGAAATACGGAATCGATTTGCGAACCTTTGTCGATAGCACCCATCACTTCGTGTGAATATAGAGCTAGTTGTGTTTCGCATGAACGATATTTTCTAAATCCGTGTTGACCTTGGGACAAAAGATCGTTCTGTTCGAGATAATTCATAATATTTGAATACAGGATATGTTCCAAAACCCTGCTGCAAATTGACGTCAATGAAATAGGCCTGTAGTTTAGTGGGTTACTCCTACTGCCTTTCTTGAATATAGATGTGACCTGTGCAACTTTCCAATCTTTTGGTACAGATCCTTCTATGAGAGAGCGGTTGTATATGACTGTTAAGTAAGGAGCTATCGCTTCAGCATAATCAGATAGAAATCTAATGGGTATACAATCCGGACCAGAAGACTTGTTCTTATTAAGTGATTTTAGTTGCTGCACTACTCCGATGATATCTACTTCTATGTTATTCATTACGGCATCTGTTCGTAATTCGAAATCTGGAATATTGGTTTCGTCTTCTTTAGTGAATGAGTTTCTAAAAGCTAAGTTTAGTAACTCTGCTTTAGTAGCGCTGTCATCGGCAGGATCGCCATTACTATCACGTAGTGATGGTATTGTTTGTGACTTTCCCCGAGTATATTTAACATATGACCAAAATCTCTTTGGGTTTTCAGTCAAATTACGAGAAAGAGTTTCGTTGTGATAAATGTTGTAGGCATCTCGCATTGAAATCCTCGCTAAATTTCGAGCTTCTGAGTACAATCGCAAATCCTGGGGATTTCGTGTTCGTTTAAATTTAGTATGCCTTTTCCTTTGCTTTTGCAACAGTGTCCTGACCTGTTTTGTGTACCAAGGGGGATCGCCTCCTTCTTTTATTAATTTATTAGGTATAAAACTTTCAATTGCTGTCGATACCACTTCTTTGAATTTTAGCCACATCTGGTCTACACCTACGTTTAGTGTTAGAAACGAGTGGAAGCTGTCTTTCAAGAAGCAATGTATTTTGTTTCTATCTGCTTTCCTGAACAAATATACTTTGCGTTTATTTTTGGTAACTTTGGGACTTTCGATATTCAATTTCGCTACTACAGCTCTGTGTTCACTAATACCTGTATCCGTTTTGATGCTCATTATGAGCTCAGGATTATTTGTTGCTAAGAGATCAAGTGTGTTTTCACATCCATTTACAATTCTAGTTGGCTCATGAACTACTTGTTCGAAGTAATTCTCAGAGAATGCGTTGAGTACAATTTCGGACGATGTTTTATGCCTACCTCCTGATTTGAAAATATAATTTCGCCAACAGATCGAGGGTAAATTAAAATCACCACCTACTATTATCGTGTGAGTCGGGTACGTTTTTGTAATTAGACTCAGGTTTTCTTTGAACCTCTCTGCTATTGTATCGTCAGAGTCGGGAGGCCGGTAAAAGGAACCGATTATTAACTTCTTACGATTTTTGGGTACAACCTCTACCCATAATAGCTCGCACGAACTATCAACTTCAACTTCGCTACATGAAATACTACTTTTGACGGCGACAAACACGCCACCACCTATTTTGTTTAATCTATCCTTTCTGAATATCGTTAGATCTTTTGAAAATACTTCTTCTGAACTTATTTCCGGCTTGAGCCAACTTTCGCTGCCTATAATGATGTGTGTTTCGGTGCTTTCTATTAACGCTTGCAGTTCTGGAACTTTCCCGACACAGCTACGACAATTTACAACTGTTATACCGATAGTTTCCGGATCTACATTTCTCCTGTGATCCACCTGAACCCTTCGAGATTGCCCATTTTCTATTTCCCCGAAGCTCTTTATCCTAAAAAACCGCCCAGTCCACGCCACACAGCCCCCGCTACCCGTGTAGCCGCTTCCTGCGTGTAGTGGACTCCTGACCTATTCAGCGGAACCCGGAAACCCACCACCCGATGGCGCAAGTCAAGGAATCTGCAGCCTACACGGTCGCAGAACCGTCTGAGCCTCTGATTCAGACCCTCCACTCGGCTCTGTATCAGAGGTCCACAGTCGGTCCTGTCAATTATGCTGCAGATGGTGAGCTCTGCTTTCATCTTGTAAGCAAGACTGACAGTCCTTACCACTTCAGTTAGCCGCTCGAAACCTGAGAGGATCTCTTCAGATCCGAAACGACACACATCATTGGTACCGACGTGAGCCACCACCTGCAGTTGGCTGCACCCCGTACCCTTCATGGCATCCGGGAGGACCCGTTCCACATCTGGAATGACTCCACCCGGTATGCACACGGAGTGCACGTTGGCCTTCTTCCCCTCCTTGGCAGCCATCTCTCTAAGGGGCTCCATCACCCGCCTAACGTTGGAGCTCCCAACTACAAGTAAACCCACCCTCTGTGAAAGCCCGGATCTTGCAGGCTGGGTGGTGACAGGGTGAGAGACACCATCCGACTCAGGAACGTCGTCCTGAGCAGACAGCGCCTCAAACCTGTTCGCAAGACGAACCGGGGAGGTCTCACGATCGGTCCCCCGGAATGTCTTGCGCCTCCTGCCACGCACTGGAGCAACCTCCCACGCAACCACGGGTGGGATGTCTGCCTCACTGCTAGCAGTTTCAGGGCATGTCGCTGCCGCAGGCCGATCGGTGGAGACGACGGGAGTCCGTTCGGTCCCCACCGCCGGCCAACAACAACGACGCCCATCGATCGCAGCTTCCAACTGTGCAACCGAGGTTAACACAGCTTGAAGCTGGGAGCGAAGTGTCACCAGCTCAGACTGCATCCGCATACAGCAGTCACAGTCCCTATTCATGATTACAATGCCAACAAAAGCAAAAACTACAGTCGCGATGCGTTCAAACTAAACTGTTCGTTAGAACGCGGATGTGAATCCAATACGCACGACAGCACAGTATAACTTTACAAATTGAGACGAGAAAGTGTAGACGAAAATCAAAATACTATATGTCGCTTCTAATCAGAAAATAAAGACAGACGACTGTCGCGACGCGATTCACACGGCGGAATAATACACTAACCAGATATTTAACGCGAATAGGAATCAAACAAAAACGCGAGCACACAATAAATTTAATGCACTCAAGGGAAAACGCACTGAAAAGTAAAAATATGTAGCTTCTAGAGAGAAGCCGGTTACACTTACAACTGATAAATTACTGCTACGCTACTGGAGAGGTGTGCTCTGGACCACGTCCGCTGGGCGACTGACTGGAGTAAACAAACGGTAACTGTTTCAAAACAAAGACAGACGACTGTCGCGACGCGATTCACACGGCGGAATAATACACTAACCAGATATTTAACGCGAATAGGAATCAAACAAAAACGCGAGCACACAATAAATTTAATGCACTCAAGGGGAAACGCACTGAAAAGTAAAAATATGTAGCTTCTAGAGAGAAGCCGGTTACACTTACAACTGATAAATTACTGCTACGCTACTGGAGAGGTGTGCTCTGGACCACGTCCACTGGGCGCTGTGCGCTGTGCGCAATGGAATCTATGAAATTAATTGCGAATGGGTAAAGTGGAAAATGTTTATCCACCCGGATTTCGAACTCGCGTTTTTTGCTTTATAGGCAGGTTGCGCTGACCCCTACACCACTGAGGACACAGCGATCACCACATATGCACAGATTACTCAAGCACGCTTCCTGCCCGTAACAAATTCTCAACTTGACCCTGCCAACTATTACTCAAACTCGTAGTTTTTGTACACTGATTCTCGTAAGAATAAGGGCCTAGGAGTGCCTCCCCACTGAAGACATGATCATTGCCCGTCATCGGCATATTATACGAAATTGCATGCTTACGGAATATCCCCATAGGTGTGCGACTGGATTAGCGATTTCCTGTCAGAAAGGACGCAGTATTTAGTAACTTACGCAAAGTCATCGAGTAACACAGAAGTGATATCTGGTGTTGCCCAGAGAAGTGGTACAGGGCTCCTGCTGTTCCTTATCTTTATAAACGATTTAGGAGACAATCTGAGCACCTCTCTTAGACTGTTCGTGAACGATGTTGTCGTCTATTGCTTAGTAAGGTCACAAGAATATCGAAATCATAACGATTTAGATATTTTCATGGTGCTAAAATTGGCAGTTGATCATAAATGATGAAAAGTGCTAACTCATTCATATGAGCACTAAATTAAATCCGTTGTACTTCATTTACAAAATAAATAAATCAAATTTACAAGCCCTAAAATCAACTAAATACTCAGTAATTACAATTACGAACAACTTTAGTTAGAAAGAACACACAGGAATATAGTAGGGAATACAAACCAGAGGCTAAGTTGCATTCGCAGTACACTTAGAAGAAGCAACAGTTCTACTGAAGGAACTGCCTACACTACACTTGTGCATCCTATTTTGAAGTACTGTTGCGCATTGTGGGATCTGCACCAAGTGGGACTGACGGAGGATATAAAGAAAGTTCAGAGATCAGTTCGTCTTGTATTACCGCGATAGAGAGGAGAGAAATTCACGGTAATGATGCATAATAAAATACGAGAAATCATATCGAAAATTTCAAGATTTATGTGTTCCGTTTTCCCGAGCGTTATTGGTTTTTAGTTCGATAAACCGTCCGCCAGGCACTTAAATGTGATTTGCACAGTAAATATGAAGATTTAGATACCCGTTTTCGTTATGTAATCGTGAAACGTCGCTCTGAATTTCACTGTCAATTTTTTCATTGCAGTATAGGCCTATGTTGGAAAATGCTTGATGAAAGGCAGGTTATGATACTGACATATCCATATCATCCTTTTAAAAAGTTATTAGTGTGGCTTTTGATATCGGAACGCCTGAAATCGTAAGTGAGTTTGAATGTAAAAATTTGGCTGTAGTGACGTGTGCGAATTGTTTACTTTAACTTCCGTATGGTCGATAGCCGTACTCAAAGGCCTCCTCCAAATCTCGCATGCAGCCTCCGCAAACAGACCGACTGAAGAGTGGAAATCTTTCTGGTTGTGAAGGCAATTTCCCTAATGGGCACCATAACGCGCCTAACATTGGATCTCCAAATAACTATTAGATTTTGGTCATACGTTAAATATACTAGGGGCAAAACACAAACAATACCCCCACTACGTGATAGTAATGGCGATCCTGCCGATGACAGCGCTACTAAAGCAGAATTACTAAACATAGCTTTTAGAAACTCATTCACCAAAGAAGACGAAACCAATACTCTAGATTTAGAATTATGAACAGAAGCCGTAATGAGTAACGTAGTAGATATCATCGGAGTAGTGCAGCAATTAAAACCACTTAACAAGAACAAGTCTTCTGCTCCGGATTGTATACCCATTAGATTTCTACCTGATTATGCTGAAGCGATAGCTCCTTACTTAACAGCCATATACAACCGCTCTCTCATAGAAGGATCTGTACGAAAAGATTGGAAAGTTGTACAGGTCACACCTATATTCAAGAAAGGCTGTAGGAGTAACCCACTAAACTACAGGCCTATTTCATTGACGTCAATTTAGAGCAGGGTTTTGGAACATATCCTGTATTCAAATATTAAGAATTATCTCGAACAGAACGATCTATTGACCCAAGGTCAACACGGATTTAGAAAATATCGTTCATGCGAAACACAACTAGCTCTTTATTCACACGAAGTGATGGGAGCTATCGACAAGGGTTCGCAAATCGATTCCGTATTTCTTGATTTCCAGAAGGCTTTTGACACCGTACCTCACAAACGGCTTTTAATCAAATTGCGTGGTTACGGTATATCGCCCCAAATTTGCGACTGGATAGGGGATTTCCTGTCAGAGAGGACACAGTTCGTAGTAATCGATGGTAAGGCATCGACTAAAACAGAGCTGATATCGGGCGTTCCACAGGGTAGTGTTATTGGTCCTCTGCTGTTCCTTACTTACATAAAAGATTTACGGGAAAATCTAAGTAGCTCTCTTAGGTTGTTTGCAGTGTGAAGTCATCCACATGAGTACGAAAAGACATCCGTTAAACTTTGTTTACAAAATAAATCAATCAAACGTGAAGGCCGTAAACTCCACAAAATACCTAGGAATTACTATTACTTCAGACTTAAATTGGAAAGAACACGTAGATAATGTCGTGGGAAAGGCGAACCAGAGACTGCGTTTTAATGGCAGAATCCTTAAAACATGCAACAGAACTACAAAAGAAACTGCATACACTACGCTTGTCCGTCCATTTTTGGAGTATTGCTGCCCAGTGTGGGATCCTTATCAGGTGGGTTTGACGGAGGACATCGAAAAAATACAAAGAAGGGCAGCTCGTTTCGTATTGTCACGATACAGGGGAGACAGCGTTACGGAAATGATACAGGATCTGGGATGGGAATCATTACAACAACGGCGCTTATCGCTGCGGCGTGGGCTACTTACGAAACTCAAATCGTCAACATTCTCCTCCGAATGCGAAAATATATTGTTGACTCCCACTTACATAGGTAGAAATGATCTTCAGAATGAAATACGAGAAATCAGAGCTCGAACGGAGAGATTCATTTGTTCTTTCTTCCCGCGCGCTATTCGAGAATGGAATGGGAGATAAATAGTATAATGGTGGTTCGATGAACCCTCTGCCAGGCACTTAAATGTGATTTGCAGAGTATCCCATGTAGATCTGGACCTTTCCGTCACGTGTACATGATGAGCACTTCATAATATCTGGAACGCCTGAAAAACCACAGATCGTAAACCAGCAGTGTGAACCAACTGTTTGTAGCTGTTTAGAATACGATTTAAATATTTAAACAATTTAGTGCCAAACACAAAGCTCACACATCATTTTCTATCTCACCACAGCAAAATGAGTTCCTCAATGTTGTGAACAAGCTATAAAAATGCATACCACCTGATAATGAACTGCCAGGCAGTTCTAAGCCGGTCGTGGTGAATAAATACGTAAGAAAGGGGACTGGTTGCTTTATTTCCTGATTCCTTTAGTCGCTTATCAACCTCAATGCGAGACATCGCCGAATACAATTCTGACGCACACTGACACGAATCCCTTCTGCGATTAGAAACACGTGAGAAGGAGATACAACTGTGGCAACTGCTTTCCGCTCCACAGTCACTGAGATCTCATACACAAGTGTCTTTAGATATCCCCAGCGACCCACCAGGGTCACAGGGCTAGAGGTCTATTCCGAGATTCTCTGATCCTGGCTGGTCGCAGCCCAGCCTACCCCCTCTCTACAACCCCCACTTTCCTATCTTTCTTTTTGCAACCTTCTTAAATACCAAATTTCAATTATTTTAGTTATATCCATTTTCTCCAACCTCCCCCTCCCCTTTTTTCTTCCTTTAAGCATAATATAGTGTAACTCAAAAATTTTGGTATAATCAACCATGTAAAAATTTAAATATTTAAGAAAATGGTTAACTAAACTATCCCAATCATCATAATAATAATTGTTAAACTCAACTTTCTATATAAATTGACCAGCTTTATACCCAAAGGCAGCTGGTCCGAAGTAAGGAAATAAATAAATTCTGTTTGCTGTTGAGGTGAGCTAGCAGGCCGTGTGATAGGACGAGGTGTATGTGAGTGAGTTCCCCTGCAGCGTATTGTACTGCTCTTCTCTGAATAGGTCTGTGTAATGAATGGGTCCGTCACTGATTCATAGCACGTCCTGTCAAGGGACAACGCAAATAAGGTGCAACAGAGCCACCTTATTGACAAATAAATTAACAAAATATGCAAATGACTTCCTAGGGTTAATGCTCGTCCTCCTAGTACCATTGCAGGAAATAAAGAATGTACATGCAAATTGACAACTCAGTACGTGTAAAATTGCACACATGTTAGTTGTAAATGAGCAAGAAAACAGTAATGCGAGACGAATAGTAGACAAGTATATTCCGTTTCTCCTTAAGCCGGCTTCTCCGACCGCAGGTCCCATGCCTGAAATTGTCCAGTGGAGCATTCTCATTGTGCTGTTAAATCTTTGCACACTACGGGAACATCCAGTATTACTCCCCAACCAGCGGCGGCCCTTCTTAAAATAACAGCACCTTAAGTGACGGCAAAAAGCCGTATCAGTATGGTAGGAAGGACAAATGGTTAAATTTTGAGGTATAATAGGGTTATACCGTCGCCAAACTAAAAGTATTGGCTAGTCTTGATTCGCTCGCATATCTACATACTTGCACAGCTCACACCATTGGGAAGGCAACACACACTGGTAAGCGCAGCAGCTGGCACTACAGGTTTGTTTGTATATCTATCGGACCAAACTGTGTGGTCATCAGTCCGTAGCTTACAAACTACTTAAACCTAGGTAAACTAACCTACGGACAAACACACACACCCATGCCCCAGGGAGGACTCGAACCTCCACGCCGAGCAACCGCGCACTCTGCAGCGAGACGCTTTAGACCGCTCGGCTACTCCACCGCGGCGGCACTACAGGTAACATGGTTACACTTTTTATTGTTTTATTTACTCCCTTCTTAATGTAACGATTGTACATATAGACCTGTCGTTGCGTATAGTTACAAAACTTTCTTTTTGGATGGACACAATTACACTTACTTCTATCTCCTCTCTCGGCAAATTTCTTCATCGACTACAAGCTTCCTTAGGTTTTTTACTTGCGGACGGAGAAGTTAATACTGCTTCCTCCCACAAGTCCCCAATAACCTCCACATCCTTGCGGATGCTGTTGCGTAGCAGTGTGCGTTTGTACCGCCCTACAGTACGCACGAGGTGCCGTAGTTGCTGTCCAAGACTTTATGGACAGCATAGAGTTCTGACTAACCTGTTGTCTTCTATAGTTGTGTCCCCAGCGCAGAAGACAGCACACAGGTCGTTGGTTCTTCTACAGCATACAAGTGAGGCTAAAGTTCTTTATGATGGAAGCATAATAAGCGACTCGCGAGATTTATAATTGTAAGGGATGCCATTTATTAAATAAATAATAAAAATAATGAGCAACTATTGTTCATATGATACGGCCTATGCTGCCCATAGCTCATGTTGAGACCTCGACTGTTATCACTAATACAAAAATCTTTACTCATGACCGGCGTGGTCCGGCGCGTATAGTGGTCAGCTCGAGACTGAAACTGCGGCGCGTTGCGAGAGGGCACCTGACGCTCTATTTCGCGCCAAAACAGGGCCGTCGCGCGCCTTCTGCAAAATCGCTCTTCTCTTGTTACAATAAGAGAAGGCAACTTAAACTTTTTAAACTGTCCAAATCTAGCCTGTCCTTGAGAGATATTTATAATAAATTCTCAGCTCTGAATAATTAATATTTAGTTTATTATAAACAAAAGTAATTTCAAAAGAAATCACGTGACGTGAAATGCAGCAGCCAATGCGAGGAGAGCACCAGTAACATAGGCGGGCTTTCCCACGGGAACCAGCACCTACTGCGCCATATGCTACTGCTCCCCACCCCACATTTCAACATATGCTGCACTGCTGTCGTTCTTCTGCGTTTAAGACACGATGTTAGCAAAGAAACGGCCAGCGGCCAGAAATATGAAGTGGCCACAGGCCAGGAGTATCACACGACTTCTTGTCTCAAGACTTAATTCATGAAAGCAGACCGTCCAGATCAAAACAAGTGCTTCATTATTAACTAACAGCACCAGAAATTTATTTAATTCAGGGATCCAAAATCTGGTTCCACGACTTGCCATATGTTTAGATGTTGATGGCGACTATGTTTAAAAGTGAAAAAATTGATTATAGTAGTTTCTTACAAAATTTACGTTCATAAACAATGTTTGTCTTACTCCATTATAAATCATTTCTTACTTTATAAATGACTTTCGTATGTCTTCCTTTTACCAATCTGGCGAGGATCCCAAACACTTCATTAGTACTTAAGAAGGGATAGCACAAGCGTTCTATAAGCAGTCACCTCTGCAGTTGAACCACATCATCTCAACATTTTTCCATTAAAACACAGTCGACCATCCGCCTTTCTCAAGACTGTCCACGCATAGTCGTTCCGTTTCATATCGGCCTGCAACACTATGCGTGGAATTTTAATCGACGCGATTGTGTCAAGCAACACACTACATACGCTGTATTGCCCGGAAGCACTGAAAGGGTTTTTGGGGTTCAGTAACTTTCTCGCTTTCTATTTCTGCTATCAAAGTGCACTTGTGTGCCTATCTGTCAGCAACTCAGATTGTATATAAATGACACTGGCCAGGAGCAGTGGTCAAGGGCGCCTAGATAACTGTTTCTAGGAGGGGGGATTTTTAATATTCCGGAGGACAAATGCCCACTTTCATGTAGCCACTCAAAAGTTACAGTTTCGACCCTACTAATAACTTTATCCTGTTACTAAAATAATAATTTTAAACCATTTTCTTAAAAGAAATTCACCTGTATGAAGTACGGTTTTTACCCTTTCCCTGAGAACTGTTAATATGGTTGTCCTTGGTAGTGGTGGAAGGAAACAAGAGTGTACCGCTTAAAGCTGGTCTAAGGCGTCACGCTAAGGACTATGCAGCCATTCCGGCCGGAGGTTCGAGTCCTCCTTCGGGCATATATATATATATATATATATATATATATATATATATATATATATATATATATATATATATGTGTGTGTGTGTGTGTGTGTGTGTGTGTGTGTGTGTGTGTATGTGTGTGTGTGTTTGTTTGTTTGTGTTTGTATTTAGTGTAAGTCACTTTAAATAGTTTGTAAGTATAAGTTATATATATGTGGCGTCTGTTCTTTCGGACATGTCCTAAAGCAGAGACGCCACTTTTGATCTTGCAGTTTTTATCTATTCATATTCACGGAATGTATGACATTAACTGCAAATGGGTAAAGTTGAAAATGTGTACCCAGCCGAGATTCGAACCTGGGTTCTAACTTATACAATATGGCGATGACGGGCAGTGATCCTTTATTCAGTGCGAAGGCACTCCTAGGCCCTTACTCTTACGGGAATCAGTTTAAAAAAAACTACGAGTTTGAGTATAGTGGCCAGGGTAAAGTTGAGAATTTGTATCTGACGATAGACGTACTAGACTAATTCGTGCAGGTGCGCTGATCGCTGTGGCAACAGTGGTGTAGGGGTCATCACAACTGCCAAGAAAGCAGGAGACCTGGGCTCGAATCCCAGCTGGGCACAAAATGAAATGTTTGTTAAGTTTATTGGACTTAACTGCGGGGTCATCAGTCCCTAAACTTACAAATTACTTACGGACTACCTTACACTAAACACAGCACAAACATCCATGCCCGAGGGGGCATTCGAACCCCCGACGGCGAGCAACCGCGCGCCCCGCAGCGAGGCGCTTTAGACCGCTCGGCTACTCCACCGCGGCAGCCGGGTACACATTTTCAACTTTACCCATTCGCAGTTAATGTCGTACGTTCCGTGGATAGTTTTTAAGTCTAAGGACTGATGACCATAGCAGCTTTGTCAAATAGGTTTACAAACATTTGAACATTTCGAACTGCTTAATGATAAAGACGGTCATTATTGGTTGTTAATTATAGTTTTTTGCAGGTTGAATCTCTTCCACCTTTATTATTTGAGAGATGTAATGTTCTGAACTGGAGTTCCAGTGGGAACAAAAACTACTCTGGCACACGTTACAGCCAAGAAAGGTAGCTGATGTTAGTTATTCGTGATATTATTATCAATTCCTTGCATGTATTCTAAGATATTTTTTTAACAGTACTTAGCTTAGTTTGGTACCGCCGATAGTAACACACACAAAGAAGACACAAATGGCGACGAAAGTTTAAGTTACTTAAACATTTTAACCATCAGAAATCTTCCTTATTGGTATTTTTGTTGTGGTTGTTAACTTATTATTGTTGTAACAGTTATAATTGCATTTGATTTCGTAAGTATAATTGCCTGGAAAGTGTAGCATTGTGTCTTTTAGTATTCATATTTGCACTAGAGTATTTTTTGCATTTGAACAATAAGTAAAATAATCTTGTTCTAATACTTTGTATTTATTTCATTTAGTTTTCAGCTTATTGGGTCGTCCGCAACAACTGAATAGCGTGCGCAAGAGACACTATTTCTTGGGAAACGAAACACTATCAGCAAAGATACAACCCAGAAACACAGAATCTTTTATCGTGACTTTGGTCAAGAAGCTGTCAGACTGAGCAGTCCTCGCGTATGCTGTACAATAAACGTGTTCTGTAACATTTTAACAGATAATTTGCGTAAAGGACGAAATTAAATGCAGTGGATAATTAAAATACTCAATGTTAATATACTCTAAGCTGTATGGTGAACATCGTGGTAGGTTGAGATCTGTAAGACGTAGCAGTCGTAATTTTTACTTTGTAAATTACTAATTACGCAATGGAACTAAAATACAGAATATTATAATATTACCGTTTCTATACATAGCCTGCGTGGTAAACAAGGTAAGGAAAATGAAATTGTACAGTACAAATTTGTTTGGCAACATATGATCATGGACATGGTCTGTCGTGTGTGACTGGTTGACTGCAACATGGGAAGCTTAGAAGTGGGGTTGTGCTCAGCCGTAACTGATCACTTAGAAGCAGCGTGGGATTTTGGGCTAAATATGTGTATGCCGTAAGTTTCTGTATAAGAGTTTTCTTCCTTTATTGACTCTATGTAGCGCGTACCTATGGATTTCCATCTTCTTTTAGTAGATTATCGGCAAAGGTAATGTCTACTTACTAACCTCCAGTTACGTTCGTGTTCAATCACCCTAGCTGTTGTAGCCCTGTGGGTTTAACAAATATATAGAGTTTGTTGGAGCCATTGCAAGTGACGTTATAAACTTCACTGTTACATAATAAATTTGTTTTATCCAGGTGGTTGAATAAGATGTGAACTGTACTGCCTCTTACTTAAAATGAAGTTTTATTGTTGCAATATTGATAGCTTTGGCTAAGTTGTCAGAAATTTTTTCTAAATGTGGTATAGTACACTATTTTATTAACTGCAGATGGAGCATAGAGATAGGTTCAGATCTTTTTTCGTTGTTTCTTGTGTAAAACGTTGTCAACTAAGTCAACATGTATATATTTGTTGTGTTGGTTTGTGTGAGTTTGGAAATCTCAAAAAGTTCTTCACCGATTGAGCTCCAAATTTGCCACAACGTTGCACTGTAACACAGGAATATTTTTACATCGATTCCATATTTCTGGATTTCAGGAAGGCATTTGACACTGTACCCCACAAGCGGCTTTTAATGAAATTGCGTGCTTATGGAATATCTCCCCAATTATGCGATTGGATTCACGATTTCCTATCAGAAAGGACACAGTTCGTTGTAATTGACGGTAAGTCATCGAGCAAAACAGAAGTGATATCTGGCGTTCCACAGGGAAGCGTTATAGGTCCCCTACTCTTCCTCGTGTTTATAAAAGATTTAGGAGACAATCTGAATAGCTCCCTTAGACTGTTCGCGGATGATGCTGTCGTTTATCGGTTAGTGAAGTCAACAGAGGATCAAAAGCAACTGCAAAGCGATTTACACAAAATTTCTACATGGTGCGAAAATTGGCAATTGACACTAAATAAAGAAAAGTGTGAAGTAATACACATGACCACTAAAAGAAATGCGCTGAACTTCAATTACGCGATAAATCAGTCAAACCTTAAGGTCGTAAATTCTACCAAATACCTAGGAGTTACAATTACGAACAACTTTGACCGGAGAGAGCACATCGAGAGTATTGTGGGGTAGGCGAACGAAAGGTTGCGTTTCATCGGCAGAACGCTTCGAAGACGCACCAGCTCCACCAAAGAGACTGCCTACATCACACTTGTGCGTCCTCTCCTGGAGTACTGTTGCCCCTTGTGGAACCCTCACCAGGTGGGACTGACGGAAAACATTGAGAAGGTTCAGAGCAGGGCAGCTCGTTTTGTTTTAACACGTTACGGGGGGGAAAGCGTCACGGAAATGTTGCATGAATTTGGGTGGAAATCATTAAAAGAAAGACGTTATTCATTGCGTCGTGATCTGTTTGCGAAGTTTCAATCACCGACTTTTACTTGTGAATGTGAAAATATTTTGCTAGCACCCACCTACTTAGGGAGACATGACCATCCCAATAAAATAAGAGAAATCAGATCGAAAACGGAACGTAGGTGTTCTTTCTTCCCGCGCGCTATTAGAGAATGGAATGGTAGAGAAAAGTTATGAAAGTGGTTAATGAACCCTCTGCCAGGCACTTAAAAGTGATTTGCAGAGTATCGATGTAGATACCTATTTATTTAATACATTACACGTAATATATATGACACTTTTGCGATTTGGCAACAACTTTTCTACATTGTAAAATTTATAAAATTCGTATATGAAATATATTTTTAAAAATAGGTATATATAAGCATGCGCGTAATCCAGTAGTACGTTGTGTCAATATTTCAAAGTATTCCGTCAAGAAATTTCGGAGATATTAGATTTTGAAATAAGACTAAACATGGTTTTAAGTTAGATTTCTAAGACGAGATACAGGAAGGGTACGCAATGACTAAGAGGGAGAGGGGAGATACACACCTACTTCTTTAAATGTAACCAAGACTCCAAATACCAACTTTGTATTTCACGCTTCAAAACTGAATTAATAGCAGCATTTTTCAAAAATATTTTCATCCCCTATTTCACCCCCTTAATGGTTGATTCTCAGAAGAAGCTGAAAGACGCCTTTATTTAATCCTAACCAAGAATCAATATTCCAACTTATGTAGGTCTAGCATGAAAATTAACTGGATAACAGCGTATTTTCAAAGAATTTTTCATCCCCTATTTCACCCCCTTAGGAACTGAATAACGAAAAATCGCTTCTTAAACGACGCGAAGGGTATAAGATGAACGCCCACTGCAAATTTCAAGTTTTTATCATCAGTGGTTTTGTCTGGACGATCACGAGTCATTCATTTAATGAACATTGCCTTTTATATATAGGTACTACGCGTTGCAAGCTGTTGTGATCTCTCTCGAAGGTGGTGTATGCATTGTCCCCTGTTATATACTGAGTATTACCAAGCGGAGCGTAGCAGAGTCGTTTACAAAGCTGCTTACTAAGTCGGACGACTGGTAGGACGACCCTGCTACTCAACGAATTGATGCGCGATGAACGCACCGGCTTACTGAGTGCGAAATAATAGCCGTTGGCAACGAAATGTTCAGTTTACAAGGATAATTGATTTATTGACAGTGGTTTGTACAAGAATGTACTAATAACAAAGGAGTAACAATTAAATGGCTATTTTATGGTCAAAAACGATTCTTTCAAGTTATTCAGTCCGATAAGAATCTTCTTCGAATTATCATTGCGTTACAGAAAACAACATTCCCGAGTAACGCACGGGAACCAGATGCTTTCTAATAATGTTTGCAACTGAAGTAGCCGCGCCTCTAACGATATATATCGAATGTGAGCTTCTAAATCTCTCCGACAAAAAAATGGACGTTTTACCATCGTAGAATTACTTGGAAATGAAGCTTTAATTTTACTTACAGCAGCTGCGGCATTCGGTGCTAATGTAATATTTCATGGTAAACACGGAAGGTTATTAGCTTCATTTGTATGTCACTGAGTTTTCAAAGAACAGTCAAGAGGTTTTGGCAACATCAGTCGCTGCTGCAAGTGAAATTTTACCGAAATCATTATACAAACACATCAACATGAAAAATGACCTATCGATTTTCGATTATAATTATACAAGGAGGCCAATGAAACTGACATTTCAAGCCGGCCGCAGTGGCCAAGCGGTCTGCGGCGCGCCAGTCACAGTCTGCACAGCCGCTACGGTCGGGGGTTCGAATCATCCTCGGGCATGAATATGTGTGTTGTCTTTAGTATAAGGTAGTTCATTAGTAGTTTGTAAGTTTAGGCACTGATGACCCCACAGTTAAGTTCCTTAAGCTTAACAAACATTTAAACATTTTTGACAATTCAAAAGGCGCTTTGCCATAGATGCGTGAAAAACGAAAATGATGTGTCTCCGTAGCCATTAAGAGAGGCAAAATGAAGAGAATGTTTTTATATATATAGCTCTGATCACGCTTTAAATTTTCCAGCTGCCCAATTAGGGGACCGTCGAAAATTGAAGTGGTACCAACTTATGCCTTTCGTACGGGCTAGGTGCTACGTTAAAAATGCGACACTAAAGTAACAACTTTTCGTGGAAACGCATTTAAGATACGTTCATGTTTAATGATTAATTTTCAGGAAGATCGATCATGATATTAGCAGTGGAAATCAAAACACCATAGAAACGAATTCTGAACAAAACGTTGTTGATGGGCGTCGTTATTTCATTTAATTTTATGTAACAGAAACTTTGTGATAGTTTCCAGCAGATAACACATAATTTGAAGCAATTCCCTAATTTTTAATTTCTTCATTTTATATAGGTACGACGAGCGAAAAGCGGTACGTGCATAAATATAGATGGAGGAGTAGATTAAAGATGGATGAAAGGAAAGGGAGTGATGAACAGAGGCCGGGGATTAGATGGAGGATGAAGAGGTAGATAGTGGGGAAACAGGAGATAGATATAGTGGATGGGAAATAGATGGAAATAATGCAGAAAACAATAGCATTTTACAAAGGAGTATTATACGTCACATGGTCCAGAGTCGGTAAACTGGTCTGTATGTTTATGGAGAAAACGAACGACAAAAAATGTAGCCTATGTTATGGGTTGAAAATAATGAGTATCTGAGAACCTATACATTTTATAACGTTCATTTCACATAGCCACAGTAGCGTAACGAACGACATTGATATGATTGAAGCATTCTCTCGGGAATTCTATGTTCACTAATTTTGTTTTGTTATTGAAATATGAAGCAGTAATATTCGCTGGTATATTTTATGTAGAATTCTTAGGAGTTTGGTGTTTGCACGTGAGATTTAGAAGACACTGGCCAGTTTTTATTATAAGAAAACAGAAGCTGAGAAATTTTATCGATAAAGATCTTGACTGGTTTTGAATTTGTGTTATATGGCAGTCATTTATTGAATATAAAAATGTTACATTGAATTTAGTGTGACTGTTACACAGGTCAGGATAGCTGTTTTATTCTGAATTGAAACAGCCATTCAATAATGTTGGTTAGTAGCCGAGGCGAATAATCAAAGTTCTAGTTTTTTTTTCTTTGAAATAGTAACGCTTGATTCTTAAAATCGGATTACCTAATTGTGTTTTCTACGTAAGTAAATCTGATTGGCAACATACTCAGAATGGAATATTTAATTCTCTTAAACAACCTGTAACGTTGATTTGCAGCTTATTCAGGCCTGAATGTTTAATTCCTGTTAATAAACCGTATTTCTAATTAGTTAATTATTATAATGCTGTTGAGTAAACTTCATAAATCGTGTAATTCGCGAAAAACGACCACATCAGGCGATAATGCTCCACATTTCAACCTAAATTAATGTACCAATTTCAAGAAAGTTAACTACATCAGGAAACAATCTCTGTGATGGTAAAAACCATCTATGTCACGAAAAACTGTCATGTGAATAACGAGATCTCATTCATCCGCTATTTGATAACGAGGTCTCATAATTTCAAACCTTTACGAAGATTTTTCTCGCTGACAACCTCAACAAAACGATGAAAGTCAAGAATTTTATCGCTTACTACTTGACTGCTGTTCATGCAATAGAACGACGCTTTTTGGTACGACGTTAGAATTTATTACTTCTACATAACTAATTTTAATTTTATTCGCGAAACATTTTACAGGCAGTATACAAATACACTAGTGAATATACCCTTGAAGTTATATCATAGTAGGACACGTAGTTTATGAGGTATGACTTCATAACCAGTAAGGTCCATGAAAAAAATCCTCATGACGCATTAAATTTCGATTTATTACGACGTTACTACTCACTCTGATAGCGACATATTTTGCAGACAGTATGCACATATACCGCTGAATGTACCTCAGATACTACATCATAGTACGACAAACAGTTCAGGAGATCTGACGTGCCGGCCGCGGTGGCCGAGGGGACTGAGGCGCGCCAGTCACGTTCTGCACGGCCACTACGGTCGGGGGTTCGAATCCTCCCTCGGGCATGGATATTTGTGCCGTCCTTAGTCTTAGCTAGTTCATAAGTAGTTTGTAAGTTTAGGGGACTGATGACCCCGTAGTTATGTCCCATAAGCTATACAATAGAGGTCTGCACCTCGCTCGGTTGCTCGCTCGAATCGCATGAAACATGTCGGTCTATGACAGTCCAACAGGTGTCGGTACTGCAGCTTGCGGCAAGGAGCGTGGCTCCGCTCGACTTCCTCCACGCTTGTTCGAGCGGCGCACGCTCGACCGGCCCGACCGTCCACACAGCCCGCTCGCCACTCGGTCGCTCACCGCAGCGCCACTCGAGTCCAAGGCGAGTGTCGGGAGCAAACTAGACGCTACAGAATAAATCCTGACTGCGAAATTTGTAATACAAGTTATTATACGTGATTAATATAAAGTTTCTGTGCTAAGATCATTTACTAAATGAATTATCCATGATCATTCTTTCTTTCTTGTTCCCATTTTGTGGACTGTTAGTTCCTGTTTAGTGGTAGGTGTTACTTGCCGTTTTAACGAGAAAATGATTGTATTTTGTATCCATTCCACTTATCACTCTCAAGTCCTGGAATACTTTGTCCGTATTTTATATTGATATTAAATAAACGATATTGATGTATGCCCGTTAGGCTAGGTTTGTGCATTTCTCTCTGTTGCACCCCATTAATAAATATTCCCGTAGCATTTTGGCACTGTGCGTGGTTGCTGCGCCTCTACCTTTTCCGAGTGAGTCCTTAACGGAATTTTTTCCAATTGCAACATTCATATATCCCCCACTGTCACTGTCGTCTTTCTTAATTATATAATAAAGAACGCATGCAAGCTTTTGTGCAATATATAGGATCTGCGCTTTCCTCCGTCATCAGGGTCATACGTCGGTCTAATGCTCATATCCGGTACCTGTTTTAAATCCTCTTATTCCAATTGTTTACTTTACACAGCTGTACGAATATATGGTGCTCCTGCTGTTTCAATGATATCTGTATTATATTTAATTGATTTTTCCGTCGGTACTTGACAGAACATGATAATAATATCAAAAAGGAACAACTTCCTGATGTTCTGCAAAACTTTTTTATTGGTCGCAAACCAGCTTTCGGCTTCTTAGGCCATCATCAGGTGACAACTGATGTCACCTGATGATGGCCTAAGAAGCCGAAAGCTGGTTTGCGACCAATAAAAAAGTTTTGCAGAACATCAGGAAGTTGTTCCTTTTTGATATTGTATTATATTTATTTAGGGCCGTCTGAAGTATGTCACCCGGTTGCACCAGCCAAAAGAATGAACTGCATGTTTTCGGAATGAGTGGATAAGAGATCGGCCTAGATACATTGCAGGGGAAATGACAATTATGGGGACAGCTACCCATAAAGTGATCAATTTTTTGTGCTCAAAAAATTGTTTTGATTTAATCGAAGTTGAATCTATGAAATTTGTCTTTTATCAAAAGATATATTCGTACCAAAAATCAATACAATAGCTTCACTAATCTCTAAGTTATCGCAATTTTTCTATTTTAGCCCCAATTTTGGAGGGACCGTTTCACCCCTTAAATATGTTTTTCCGCCGCTAAAAAAAATTACGTGTCCCATAGTTTTTCATGTATTATAAAATATGCAAATTTCATAAAAATCTGAGAGTGACTTCGGTAGGTTTCGTTGTGAGTACAGCGGCAGCGCCACGCTGTGCGGCCTCTGACCGCCCCGCCCCACGTAGCCTGGTTCGAGTGTCAACACGCTCGCTGCGAGGGTACACACTCGGCGCGCCACCGCCGAGCGTTGCGCACTCGACCGAGTACGAGCGAGCGAAACCGGCGATTTGCAGACCTCTACTATACAAACATTTGAACATTTGAGATCTGACGTCATACACAATAAAAAGTATGAAAGACCGCTCCGTTACGCAAGAGGGTGTAATTTATTACATATTTACCAACCCTGTTCGTAACACATTTTTTCACACAATTTCCTAATATTCTACTCAAAGTTACAGTAAAACTATATTATTGTAGGGCACATTGAGCACGAATATGTCGTAATAAGGATTGTGCTGCATGAAAAAGAAAGTGAAATGGCAGATTGTGGGCCAGAAGGCGACTGACGGAGCGAGAAGTAGGTAGGCAGATTAGGGTTTAACGTGCCGTCGAGATCGTGGTTACCAGAAACAGAGCAGACGCTCGGATATCTTTTCTCAGGGGACCTTACCGGCATTTGCTTAGAGTGATTTAGGGCAATCACGGAATAACATAAACCAGGATAGGGTATGGACCTGCGCCATTCCTCATGTGAGTCCGGTACAGCGCCGGATCAAGGGGTGGCGTCTAACCGTGTGTCTCCCCGGGCTCCTCACACAGGGGTACCAAAAAGGACGTGAAACGATCAATTTCTTGCACCGGTTGGGAGATGTCGTAGATCCGGCACTAGTCCAGTGTGTTACCACTACGTCACCTCGCTCGGTAGAGGGGTAAGGAGACCATGGACAGTCGTAAGAATGAAGGATATACATACCCGGTAAAGTCGGAAACTAACGCCAGTATTTTTATGAAATGTGTAACCCCAGCTCAGTCCATCACTTCACCATTTAACCTGTTGGCTCTGTGTCTTGCTACATGTTGAAGCTTCCTGAAGGCGTGAATTTGCTACTAGTCAGCCTACCCAACCCCTGTCAATCTGAGAGGAACATATGCCCTGTGAAATTAACAAACACTGTAATTAACATTACCAAATACTAAACCATTTAGAGAATCGTTCTGAATACTGACATTATTTAACCTACGATGAATTAACAATAACTTTTATGTTTTCGAATGTCTGGCCCGGTTGTCTTGGGGTAAAGTGTTCGACTGGAAACCGAACGGTCGCGGGTTCAAACCCCGGACGGACCTCGGATTTTTTCAGTCTGCACTTCTCCTCTCAACGATGTGAGGAGTCACCAGAAACGACACGTGGTTCGGATTCCACGTTAAGCTGTACGTCCCCTTTCCCCGGTTGTTGGATAACTGGGGTAGGCTAGGGACACGCATGTCGCCGAAGTGGCGTCCAATTGAAAGACTTGCACCAGGTCAATGAGCCACACGAAATTTTTATTATTATTTTCGAATGTATTTTAACATCCAACACAAATTCTGTAATCTGGGCTCTTAATACATGTTTTGGTAATGTCATTCATGCTTCACACCCTGCGGCCACATGTGGTCATATTCAACGCATTAATTCCTTTCCTAATTATACATCTGTGAGAGTTCCTCGTATTATTTAGTGTTTAATTGACGTCACTCAGTCATCTGTATTGGCTCTTGATTATCCACGATTGTAAGTGAAGTGTGTCGCACGGGAACGGCCGCACGGTCTAAGGCAACCGGGGCGGTAGCTCAGCTCGTTAGGTCTGAGCGCTTGTTGTTTTCTGTAGTTTAAAAGTCGTACGAAAGGTATTTAGAGTTTTATGTCAGCTGCATTGGTACTCTTAACATTTAAAAAGTGTTTTTTTTACGATGTGTTGTTAACGCCATTAATCAATAAGATGAAAAAATTATGTCAAACTATTTGTAAGCCCACTTGTAGGTATCAATCAATTAGTGAAATCTAAATCTTTTTTGAGAATGTTCACATAAGGCGTATATCTGTAACATGACCTTGAAATTTATTACCAAAGGAAAGAAACATTTGAGAACATCGATTCTTTAGGAAATAAGGTGTTACGTCCCCTTCTTCAGCAAAGTCGATCAAGAGAATATCAGAATAAAAGAGTTTTAACTGTGCACGTTGCTGATGAGAAAAGCATCAAACTGTTGGCAACTTAAAAATCGCGAAAAAGCATGCCAAAACGCTTCAAATTACACCTCGTACCATGAAATGACTCTCAACACGGGATTGATTACAGGGTCAAGGGTATAAGAAAAAGAAATGAAATTTAAAGAAGGCGTGTTGCTACGGACTGCGCGGTCGCTGCCATCTGAGATTCTATGCCTCGCTCGGACATTGCTTTGTGTGTGTTGCCCTTCGCTTAACCGTTAGCCCGTACACCGGTCTTTTGGACCGGGGCGACCCCCTTCTCCTCCCTCCCCTTGTCTCTGAGTGCGTGTCAGCACTCTGCCCTCCATAGTAAAAAAAAATGTTCAAATGTTTGTTAAGCTTAAGGGACTTAACTACGGGGTCATCAGTCCCTAAACTTACAAACTACTTATGAACTACCTACAACTAAGGACGGCACAAATATCCATGCCCGAGGGGGGATTCGAACCCCCGACCGTAGTGGCCGTGCAGACCGTGACTGAAGCGCCTCAGTCCCCTCGGCCACCGCGGCCGCCTCCCCCCCCCCCCCCCCCCCCCCACAGTAGCCTCAAGGCAGTTGAAGAGAAAGTCGAAGTAAGTCTTTTCTTCGTTGTGCATCTGTCTGAAGTTCTGTAATTAACGAAATGCATTCTCCGCTCCCCGTCAAAAAAGGCCGATGTGTACACTGAATGTCTTTATTTTCTCCGGTCCAATGTACCCCAGTTACCCTCAAGTTGTGTGTTTTTCCTTTCACAATCAACTGCAAGTCTATAAAATTGGAAAAAATCTACATATCAAGTGTGTGAGAAAACTATTGGGGGGTGTATGCTGGGGAAGGGGGAGACCGACTGGTGCACTACATGCATTTTAAGACAATGAGATGCAAAAAAAAAAAAGGCCGAAAGAAACTGAAAGCAACGGCCCCGCTGTCTTAAAGACCAAGTGTACGCTTTGTGTGCCATAAGGGGGTGTACGGGCTGAAGGTTAAGTTAGTTTAAGTAGTTTACAAGTTTACGGAACGATGATCTAAGTGGTTTCGGCCCTTACGATTACAAACATTTGAATTTGACGCTTTTAAGTGAAGTGTATCTGAACGTTTATGGTTGCAATTAGTCACATATCATCATTAATTCTTAATGTCAATAGGAGTAATATTCGAATTGATAAGGTCGTATTCTGCGGCGGCAAACTAAATTTTTCGTAGAATCTTCCCATGATCTCTGTGGATCACGTAACAGAGGTTGTCACACAACGCTGGCGCTGCGCTCCGAGAGGTATCGACTTTTCATTTGTGCCGTAACCATGGCAACGGCCGCCCACCATCCGGGGCCACGCCCCTCCATGCCACGTGTCCCACCCCGCCCAAGCTTTCTGCAACAAAACAGGCCGCCCTCTCCCTCGCTCCAGTATCGATATTGTTAATTAGACGTTCTCCTGTAAGCATCCGCGAGAGTGTCTGGAAACCCTTAATGAGGACGCTTTATCACTAGAGTCTGAATAGATACGAGGTATGTCCACAAAGTAAGTTCCGTTTGTTATATAAAACAAACGTGTACAGATACAGAAAAAATAGTTATTGTACAAAAATATACAACTATTAAACTACTTTTCTACATAGCTTCCGAAATTTTGTAGGTATTTGTCATAGCGTGGCAGAAGTCTTTGTATGCCTTCTTCGTAGAAGGTTGCCGCCTGTGTATTCAACCATGTGGTAACATGTTCTTTCAGCTCATCATCGCTGAAGTGTTGACCACCATGGACAGGTTTTAGGTGTAAGAAGAAAGTCGCTAGGAGCGAGACTGTACGGAGGATGATCAAACACGTCCCAGTGAAATTCCCGTAAGAGTTGTTTAGTCACATTCGCATTGTGAGGTCGGGCGGCAACGTGAAGGGAAGAAGAAGACTCCTTTCATCTCTTCTTACACCTAAAATCTGTCCTTGGTGGTCAATACTTCAACGATGACGAGCTGAAAGAACATGTTTGCCACATAGTTGAATACACAGGCGGCAACCTTCTATGAAGAAGGCACACAAAAACTTGTCCCACGCTATGACTTGCCTACAAAATTTCGGAAGTTATGTAGAAAAGTAGTTGAACAGTTGCAGATTTTTATACAATAAATATTTTTTCTGTATCTGTTCACGTTTGGTTTATATAACCAAACGGAACTTACTTTGTGGACACACCTCGTATTTTTTAAATTACATGTTCATCTGTAAAAAACTGAGAGGGACTGCAAAGGACAAAATTGATAATAGCTTATAGGTAGGAATACTGAGCATCCTCATGTCACTACTGTTTGGCCGATAACGACAAGAGGCCACTTGTAAAAAAAAAAAAAAAAAAAAAAAAAAAAAAAAAAAAAAAAAAAAAAAAAAAAAACGCGTTTCTGGTGTGGTTAATAAGCTGAATATCTGCCAGAGTCATCATAATTCCCATGAAGTCATAACAAGTACTAACAGGATAGACTAAGAGCCCAGCGCGGGCCTGGGCTCTTGGACTAGGAACATGTACCACCATTACAAAACTTGATGATATGAAGGCAAAATGAAGCACGTACTAAGGACTTACATAAATTAAAAGTACAACCAAATGTTGTTATGATTGCTTGAAACAACTTTAAAAACGGGACAAAATGTACCAGTTTATAACATGACTAATAAGTAAACTAAACTCCGTCCGACAGGCCCACTGGGTACTGACCGGTCGCCGGAAATCCTCTGCCTGAAAGCGTCAACGAATGCGGTATGGAGGGGGACGTGGTCAGCGCCTCGCATTTCCGGCCGTTAACCCTGTGTCCACTGTAGTGGACGTCTCTTTTTGGACGTATTTAATTGCATCTGTGACCCTTTTCCAACCCATAATGCATGGAGTCCACTCCAGGGGACCCTTAGGATGGGTGCTGCATTGTAGGTGTCGCCAGTTTTTCACCCAAAGGCAGTACGTGTCAAGATGGAGATCGTGTAGTGGCAACGAGCGATTTCGAAATACATTTGACCAGTTGCACAAAGAAAAGGCAAAGGAAATTTGCTCTAAATGCAAGGATTCTCTATGTATAAATTTCTTCGAAAGTTTCCACAGGAAAAGGAAAAATACTCAAAGAAAAGTCTTAAGGTTCCACATGCGCATAACTGAATTTTTCCATGTAGATGGTAAATTACTACAAATTTTTATATTTTATGATAATAGACATTTTTATTTACTATATAAACACCATTTCAATATTGTCTCCTCGTTTTTTGGTAATTCATGCATCACAGGGTTAAGTCAGCTTTCGTGTAGCTTCTCAAGTAGCTCCTCAGTTGGCCTCACAAGGGCTGAGTGCACCCCGCCAGCCTCGGCAGACCCGGGCGGTAACCCATCCAAGTGCCAGCCTAGCCCGAGAGAGCTTAACTTTGCTGATCTAATGGGAACCGATATACCCACAGCCGCACGGCCGTTGGCTAAAACATGGATACAGACTCGATTAAAATTTTTACAAATGGGTGTGACTCAGTGACTAATTACAAATAAAGGGCGACCGAGCTACTCTGCTTTATTTTGAAGCGTTTTCAGTGTTCACTATAACTATAGCATTTTTTTTATTTTTTTTAATGTTATTTTTATTTGATGGCCAACAGTTCTCATGTTTTGACCCAGTGTTACTATGATCACCAGGTATATGATAATGCCCGTGTCCATACACCTTCCAGGAAGGATTGTATTGTTCAGTTAGGGGTCTCTTTTATTTTCCAGGTTTACTTACTGGTCGAAGGAAATCAAAATGTTCAAATGTTTGTAGACCTATCGGACCAAACTGCATGGTCATCAGTCCGTAGCTTACAAACTACTTAAACCTAGGTAAACTAACCTAAGGACAAACACACACATCCATGCCCTAGGGAGGACTCGAACCTCCACGGCGAGCAACCGCGCGCTCCGCAGCGAGACGCCTTAGACCGCTCGGCTACTCCACCGCGGCTCGAAGGAAATGGTAATTATTATGAAAAAATATACTTTTCCCCAAGTTGGCTGTTTAATAGAAACTTGTTGTCTAGTATAGGACACATATGTTTAGATTCGTGACTTGCTGCAGCTGTCAGCCACTTATAGACAAGTTCAGTCTCACTGGTCCTTCTCGATTTCATTAGACAGCGATGATTTTCCTGACTTTCAGAATCATTTTGTCTGAATTGTGATGATAGTTGCTACGTTCTGGCACTATGACTGCCACGAATAAAATATTCGTTCGTCTTGTGCTGATACCAGGCCTATTTTTATTTCAATGCACTACGACATGTTCGACTATGTTTTCGTCGCACAGATATAAAAACAAAAGCCATTGATATGATCTTACACTAAGTCTAATATATAAAGCAGTGTGTTCGTATGTTTGTACGTGGTGCATACAAATCTACAGTTTTGTTCCAATCTTTATGAAATTTTGTACACGTAAGCTTCAATCCACGAGGACGGTCGCCGTAAGTGTAAGACTCACATACGATGTATAGTTCTCGAGATATGACGTCATAAATAATGAGATGCGCGAAAAACTGCTGCATTTCGCGACAATGATGCTCATTTTCTCCTAAACCATTGGACCGATTTCAACCAAATTTGGTACACACATTCCTTACCACGAGGTAACAATTGTTGCATGGTTAAGAATCACATACGGCACATGGTTCAAACGATATTATGTCATAACCAACAGAAATCGCAAAAAATGTCATTGCGGCGAGACTTTCGAAATACACTCTATGAGAATGACTGTACTTAGCGACTTGCAACAAACTTTAAACATAATTTCAAACCTTTACTAATCTTTTTATCGCTGGCAACCATAGTAAATTGTTGAAAGAAAAAAGTTTCTCGCTTACTACTTTTCCGCTGTTTATGAAGTAAAACTACGGCTCTCGGTGTGACGTTACAATTTATAATTTAAACACTACAAATTGTAGCGACAGGAAATTTTACAGACAGTATACACGCATATAGTTGAATGTACCTTCTAAATTGTATCACAGTACCAAACGTAGTTCATGAGATATAAGCACACAAATAGTAACGTTCCGCTGTTCATGGAGTAAAACTACGGCATTCTATATAACGTTACAGTTTATAATTTCTACAGTACAAATTGTAACCGCAGGAAATTTTACAGACAGTATAAACGCATATAGGTGAGTGTACCTTCTAAATTGTATCACAATACGACAAGTAGTTCATGAGATATGAGCACACAAACTGTAACGTTCATGCAAAACCGCCCCATCACGTACCCAGTTTTAAACTATTACTTCTTTACTACTAATTGTATTCGCAAGAGATTTTAGAGACATACAGCCCTTATACAAATGAATATATACCTGAAAAATGGCAGAAATGAATAAATAAATACCCGAGCAACGCCGGGTTTTCAGCTAGTATTCAATAATTTATGCAATATCTGTAATTATATCTTGATGCAGTCTCCTCTCGTTATGATGTAAATATATATTTGCGCGTGGGGGGGGGGGGGGGAGGAGGAGGAGGATTGGAGAGATCGACAGTTTGATGTCTAATGATTTGAGCATGTTGCTGCCGCTCCATGTTGTTTATGTAGTAGTGATGTCAGACTGAAACTCGGTGACGTAGCCTTACACTGTTGGGATGTAGGGGCAACTGAAAAGTAAAGCCCTACATCACATCTGCACGGCCACTACGGTCGGGGGTTCAAGTCCCCCCTCGGGCATGGATATTTGTGCGTCCTTAGTATTAGCTAGTTTGTAAGTAGTTTGTAAGTTTAGGGACTGATGACCCCGTAGTTAAGTCCCATAGACTTTACAAACATTTGAACATTTGAACCCTACATCACAACATCAGGTAAGACCACTCGACGTCTCTTTCCTGCTGTCGTCATCTTGTCGCTCCTACATTCACATTACGGCTGAGTAGTAAGTTTTCATATACTCTAAATCAGTCGTTCCAAATCTATTTTGTATTGCTGGAAATGTTCTCACGACCCAGTAACTACATAATAGTTATTAGTAACATAAAAATTAAATTTAACACGGAACTGTAGTTATTAGTGGCGTGGATATGCAAATTCTTTGCTGTATAGGAATATTGGTGACAGTAAAGGGATCATTACTAATGAAAAGAAGTAAGCTTCTAACCAATCATAAATTTATTTTATACAAGTCAGTGGGAAAACTCAGTGAGTTTTGTAGTATTGTTTAGTTGTGGTGTTAATGATACTTTCATAACTGAATTGGATTTTGATAGTTTTACACGTATTGTTTCTGTATTTATTTTCTTTTTGTTTTAATTACAAAATACATGATCAAGTAAGCAATTAGTGTTAATTCCATTAATTCCTCCAAAACTCTATTTGAAAGCACTCAGAACTCTCCACGTATCTGTATCTCTGGCAGTCTTCTCAGTAGTGATAGTTTTAGTTATTTAAGATTGTTCCCTACAAGCGGATGTCTTACAAGCACAGCGGAAAATAAATTACAACACCCCTAAAAATACACTAAATCCGATTCCACAGTCAGAGAACGACTAAATCAGTTTGTCATCTGGCACTTGCCATAAATGGAAGAAGAGAAGGTATAGCCAACTATAAACGACTCCGCCGGCTGCGCTACTCTCATATCACCGTGCACACGGCAAGAGCCACAACGGTTTCTTGTTTATAATGTATTTTGTACTTAATTTTTCAGTCTATCATCTTGAATGTAACTTTTATGTATTTAATAAGATGGTTTACTTATCTATTTTAAAACTCGCCCTCCTGAATAGATACTGCGAGCCACCAGTGGGTCGTGAACCACAGTTGGTGAATTGCTTTTCTAAAAGTATTAATTATATGTAAGAAGACAAATAATTTATCGCATTGTTTGTTTGAAACCCTTCCAGCTCGACTGTAACCTTGGTAGCGTTGCGGTGTGCTGCCTCCATGCCATGTAGAACTTCGTATCATCGACGAATTGTAGAATTCCCAAAAATGTGATGTTACTCGTGTAGAGGATTTTTTTTCCGTTTTTGATAATTTTTTTGCCACCTACTTCTTCCGTCCCAAAGAAAACTTGAAACTTGCTATCAGACTGAGACGTGCTGTAGTTTTGTGTAGTTCGCGAACGAACTAGTTCGGAGAGCGCTCCCACAGGCGAATTACGCGAACTAGTTCGCACATCCCTCGCCTCTTAGTTCGTCCGCTCCTTTTGCGAAGACTAACGGGGAACAAAGAGAGGACGCGAGAGCGCGCAGAATCGCATGATTCCCTTCTGCCAGTTACCGTCATTTCGAGCTAAGATGCACCTCAGCTGTAGTTTCATAGTTCACTGCCACAAATTTTCTTTTCTAAGGTATTCAGCAGTGTCTAAATAATATTTACTACGAGTAATCTGTATGCAAAGTAATTGAATACCATTGTGTCATCCATTCGTGTAAATAACTGGTTTATTTGCGTAAGTATTTGATGTCTAATTGCCCAAAAATACGGGTAATAGCACACGCTTGGGCAACACTAATCATTATATAAAAAAGCTATCATAACAAAAAAAAAGGGCTCTTTTAGTAGCGGTAGCGAAAGCCAAAACGAGCGGACGAACTAAAAAGAGCAGACGAACTAAAAAGAGCGGACGAACTAAAAAGAGCGACCTACTTCGCGGCCGAGCTGCGAACTAAAATATGCGCGATCGGTCGCGAACTAAAACATGCGTTACCGGTCGCGAACTATTATGCAAAACGTATCTCGCTTCTTAGTTCGTTGAATTTTTTTCCGCAGACCGACGGGCAATAGCGAGAGGGCGCGCAGCAGAATTAAAAATCACGTGTTTGCCTTCTGCTGATGAGATCCATTTCTAGGTGAGCGTCTGCCTGCTAGATTACATAGTTCAGTGCTACAAAATTTCTGTTTTGAAGTATTCTGCACTCTGCAATATCTGAGTAATAAATTCCATAATGCCAAGATATAGAGATAACTCCAACTTAAACGCGAGAAATTATCCACAAACTGTTTCTTTTGGTTTGCATGATATCGTTAGCGGCTCAAGCAGTAAGCGCATGAAGCAGCTAGGTGGGGGAACTTCTCCCTCCACCTGCATACGCAGACCGCGCCGCTCAGCCGTCACTGGGAGCGGACGAACTAAAAGAACGAACTAGTTCGCGGCAGAGCCGCGAACTAAAGTGAGCGCTCCCGATCGCGAACTATTATGCGCAAGTCTAACATGCAGCAGTGGTGCTGCCGTTTTCTTTGAAGCAGGTGTACTCGCGTGTGCCCCAGGGATCCGAGGACAGGCTGGGTCGTAAAGTACTGCCGCTCCATTTGGGGAACATGGGAGGTTACGACCTGCAGACGCCGAGCCACTCACGTTCCGACAAGCAGACCGGCCCCAACCACTTCCAAGTGGTGTCGTATAACAGAGGACTTTGTGAGTCCCCTTTTCATTGAAGAAAACTTTAATCGAAGCCTTGTCCTAGCACCAGAAGGGACCGAGGCGGCGATCTCAGCGAACGACGTCGGAATAAAGCTTAATTTTTTTTTTATTTTTTTCACTTTCGTTGTCAAATTGACTACCTCTTTCGAGAGTACTCAACCATATAAACAATCACGTATTATACATTTATCACGTTAGTAATTAAATGCTGGACATACACTGCTTGTCGGTAGTAGTTTTTTATTTTACTGGACTAGTTTCCGGTATCTGGATTAGAATAGAAGACACAAATTTCTTTTAATACGTTACCTATAGTATATGAATTAGCTTTTTATGCTTATGTAGTTTCTAAGTCATAGTGATGTGACTTGCCTTACGTGTAATGGTATCTGGTACATGGCAGTGACAGTATTTTAGAATATACTGGTATGTAATCATACGATTGTCTGATTAATATAAATACAAACATGTGTATTCAGTTGTTATTCACAAACTACTCGTCATAGAACATATGTATAACAAAACTTCTAATTTGTATTATCTCTTGTAGCAAAGTCAAGAAATACCTTGTTATTAAAAATACTTGCTATATTTCAGTTTTTTTGTTAATAAATTTTACATTGGTCTGTCAATTTAAAATAATGTCAAGATGTTTAGTTAAATATCTAAAGGTATCTATTTCTTCTGAATTATTTAGTATGGTGCGTTTTCCATCACTACGTAGATTCAAACATTAAAATGTTCGTAAATCTATGGGACCTAACTACTGTGGTTATCGGTCCATAGTCGTACAAACTATTTAAACTAACTTAAACTAACCTAAGGACAACACACATAAGCATGTCCGAGGAAGGACTCGAACCTCCGACGGGGAGCAACTGCGCGCTCCTTAGCAAGGCGCCTTAGAGCTCTCGGCCATCCCACAGCGGCTACTATGTGGGTCTGAAAGGCATTACGTTATGTCATTGGCTGTGTGGTTTAATTCTTTAAAGTGAGCACTAAACGAAGACAGGTTCGTGCCAGTTAGGTTCAGATGTTCTTGAAATTTATTTTGAATGTTTCTTCCCGCTTGTTCCATGTACATTTTCTGACAGTTATGAGACTTTAAACACCTGAACGTGCAAATTCAAGAAATTTTACTGTGTTAAGACAAATTTGAGATCACAATGTGTTCTGAAACCTATTCATTGGACGGTTCTCTGAACTACAAGTCTGATTTTATCTGAAACTTCTACCCAAAACGGTATGATAATGTATTGTGTATGTGAGCTAGAGTTTGTCCTTGTTAAAGTGAAGTTTTCTTTTCTTTTCTTAATCCATAATGATTAAATTTTTCTTTTCTTTTCGTTTCTGTATTATTTTCTCATAAAATTTTGACGAGTATGATGAGGATATAACCGCTATTTTTTTATATTCCTCTTAGTGTTTGTAAGTCAGATGTTACGTTTTCTTTATTCAATGGGTATTTTTATACAGGTCCGAAAATGTTCCATTCTGTGCTCTCTAAAGACAAGAGCTATTGCCTTTTACACAGAATGTCAGTGTCCGTGGTTGGTTGACGTTGATTTTGTACATGGTCTCTTTCTTATCATTCGGAGATCAAGAAAATTTATTTTATTATGTTTTCGATTGTAAACATGATGTTCATATATTGATTATTCCATTAGAGAGAAAACGCTCTATTTCTTTTTTGTTGCTTCAGATAAAATTCATGTATCATTTACGCATCTGCGCTACTATTGAATTTTATTAGTCCACTCTGGATGGTACTTAAAAGATAATTCGGAGTTGCTGAAACAAATATTAGCTAGCATATCAGTAAGATAATTTCCCTTGCTAAATCATATTTTCTTTTTACTTTTATCATGCACTAGCTGAAAACCAGGCGTTGCGCGGGTATTTATTTATTCTTGCCATTTTCAGGTATATATTCATTTGTATAAGTGTTGTATGTCTGCAAAATCTGTTGCGAATACAAATGGTAGTACAGAAGTAATAGATTACAACTTGGTGCGTGATGGGGCGATGCTCCATGAACGGTACTGTTTATGTGCTCATATCTCATCAACTATGTGTCGTACTGTGATACAATGTAGAAGGTACACTCAACTATATACGTGTTTGCAGTTTGTGAAATTTCCTGTGATTCCAATTTGTAATGTAGAAATTATAAATTCATAACATCATTCCGAATGCCGTAGTTTTAGACCACAAGCAGCGGAAGATTACTGTTTATGTGAGTTCGCCTCCGTAGCTCAGTGGCAGCGTCGCTGACTACCACGCAGGGGGCCCGTGTTCGATTTCCGGCAGGGTACTGGGTGTTGTCCTAATCATCATCATTGGCACGTAAGTCCCCACGCGGCCGAACAATCCCGTAAGGGATCTCCCGGCCAAGAAAGCTATACGCTCATTTCATTTCATTTACTGTTTATGTGCTCATATCTCATGAACTACGTGTCGTACTATGATACAATTTCGAAGGTACATTATATATGTTTATACTGTCTGTAAAATTTGTAACGTCATACCGAGAGCCGTAGTTTTACTCCATAAACAGCGGAAAACTAGTAAGCGAGAAACTTTTTTCCTTTCATCATTTTACTATGGTTGCCAGCGAGAAAAAGTTTAAAAAAAGTTTGAAATTATGTTTAAAGTTTGTTGAAAGTCACTAAGTACTGTCATTCTCATACAGTGTATTTCGAAAGTCTCGCCGCATTATATGGCATTTTTTGCGATTTCTATTGGTTATGACGTAATATCTTTTGAACCATGTGCCGTATGTGATTATTAACCATGCATCAATTGTTGCCTCACGGTAAGGAATGTGTGTACCAAATTTGGTTGAAATCGGTCCAATGGTTTAGGAGAAAATGAGCAGCATTGTCGCAAAATGCAGCAGTTTTTCGAAATGTTCAAATGTTTGTTAAGCTTATGGGACTTAACTACGGGGTCATCAGTCCCTAAACTTACAAACTACTTATGAACTACTTACGAACTAGGACGGCACAAATATCCATGCCCGAGGGGGGATTCGAACCCCCGACCGTAGTGGCCGTGCAGACCGTGACTGGAGCGCCTCAGTCACCTCGGCCACCGCGGCCGGCACAGTTTTTCGCGCATCTCATTGTTTATGACGTCATATATCGTGAACTATATATCGTATGTGATTCTTACACTTACGGCGACCGTCCTCATGGATTGAAGCTTACGTGTAAAACATTTCATAAAGATTGGAACAAAACTGTAGATTTGTATGCAACACGTACAAATATACGGACACTCTGCTTTATATATTAGATTGGTGTGGAGCCCGCATGGTTACTATGGATTTGGCATGTTAATTTAAATGGTGATAGATGTCCTTCCTGTCGTTACCTCATCACCCCCCCCCTCTCCCTGCCCCCCCCCCTCCGCCCCCGTCAGTGGAGAAAATAAATTTGGGTATCTCACATGTATGTGTTTAGAATTATACATGTGGAAGTGTGCAAACGTTTTCTAAATGTCTGTGAGTCGTGTAACTGACGTGGAACGTGTATCACCTAGCAGGATGTGGAAAACTGCCTAAAGGCCACATCCAGGCTAGCCGGCACATTGATGATTGTAGGTAATCCTCCGGGTGGATTCGAAGTGGGGTCGGCATACCTCGCCGTCCCAGATAGCACGGGGCAAACTTTTTAATTGTATAAATTTATTATTTCTAATTAAACGCCCTTCCTCCCATTCATCCCGTTCTTCCGCTCGCCAAAGGTCCACTTCGGCTTAGTTTCTATGTCATCTGTTTACTGCTCCTTTCTCTGATATCTCTTCTGAAAATAATGAAAAATGTCTTTTTTGCAGGGAACGAAAAAATTATAATTAGAATTTTTCTGAAATAAAGGAATATTACCCGCCTCTTCTTAATTAATATAACTCGCACATTCTTTGTAAAATAGGAACATTCATTTCTGAGTAATTCACTGAAGAAACCTTTTGCGACATCGAAAAGACAGAACGAATTACTTCCTGAAAGGAAGAAACAGCTAAAAAACTAAATTTTTATTCCTACCTGGCGTCCTTCACCAGTTGGGAAGAATATCAGTTCATTGTCACCATCTCAGTTCGTCTTCTCGAAATCTGCTTTTGCTAAATGGGTGGGTTGCCATTCCTAAACTATGTTTCGTATCTATATTTAGTTGTTGAAGATAAAGTATTTTTTTTTGGGGGGGGGATGTCAATTTTAAGTTTTATTTAAAAACTATACGTACATGAAGACGGCTTATGAATAGGAAATACCCTTGCTACTACTCTAATATTTTTCTTCACAGTATCACGAAAAACATTTAAGGACCTTTTAAAATTAAGTAATAGAACTCAACACTATCAAAAATGTGATACTGGATGAAATTTTCGAACGGGTTTCATCACTCCATTCGTATGCGAGAATATTAGTGTAACATAACGTATTAGTTTTCATCCAAAGTCAGAACGACCAGCTGCTCGCCAAAGACATAATTATATGAACTTCTTATCGGCCACTTTTCACTTCCGTACAGGCTTCATCATACTGTCAGAGAGGACACCCTAAAATGTAAATTTATATTCATAATTAACAAATTTCACTTTTTCAGAAACAATTTTCTTGTTATAGTTCATCTGTACCTTATATTCTTTTTTTGCTGCATAAATATCAAAACTGATTTCTTTAGGTAATGGCCTTAGCACCACCTAACTTAATTCGGCTACATTCCAACTCAGGAGTTACGTTTGTAGCCTTTTTATGCATACAATATCCAGTCCGTTCAGTTGCTCTTTCAAGAGCTTTTCCGTATCTGGCATAACTATAGTGTCATCGAAAACCACAAAGGTTTAATTTCCTTTCCCTGAACTTAAATTTACTTTCAAATTTTTCCGTGGTTTGCTTTACTGCTCGCTCAATGTACAAGTTAAATAAAATTGGAGACAGACTTGTCCTACTCTCTTCTGTCACTGCTTTTTTTCTCCTAATCTTCAACTCCATTATCTACCGTCTGGTTTTCGTGCAAATTACAGATAGCTTTTCACTCCCTGCATTCTACCACCGATACCTTCAGGATTTGAAAAGCTGTATTATAGTATTTCCAAACGCTTTCTCTAAAATTTTAAGTTCTACGAACGTAGCTTTGCATTCTTCACTCTTCCTTATTCAAGTCAATGCGTCAAAATGATTTTGCATGCTCATGCATTTCTGCAAGCTGATCTTAACCGAGGTCGGATTTTATGTCATTTCTGTCTTCTGTTAATAGTTCGTGTCAGTATTTTGCAACCATGAATTATTAAAATGATGGTTGTATAATATATTTACGTATCTCCGCACCCTCACCTCACCTCCAGATTTCCCAGTTCTCAAGAAAAGCGATTATATCATTCTTCTTCAAGCCTGGTAGTATTTCGCCTGCCGCGTATACTCTGTATTCAAGGTAGAGTCAGTTGTCATGGGTTATCTTCTTAAAGATCTCAATTCTGTGTGAATATCAAAAGGGTCATTCAGAACTGTATCAAATTCTTCTCTAAATATGTCTTAAATCTTAAACTCATTTACCTCCTCTCCTATCTCTATAATACCATCTTTGTTTATTTTTATTCTATAGACTATCAATTCAGAACTTAAACTTTTCAGCCTTGAAGTCCTTGCTTAGTACAGTTTTACAATCTGCGTTTTTAACATTTATATAAATTCTTTTCTTTTCTTCAAGATGTACTCATCTTTAACACATGCTCCATCTTTCCTTGTATTATTTTATGACTCTAGAACCTTACATTCCTTTTTTAGCTGTTACTGTTTTGTCTATTTTCACTTCCTATCAATTTAATTTTCTTTATAACTGCATATCCTATATCCTGCTACACTTTCTGCGTTTTTTGTCCTGTACCTCTCACTGTACAGAGATACGATTATGAAATACTACTTAGGTCGCAGTCGTAACAGGTTGCTTTTTACCGAATTGATTTATACGCATAGGATTTTCGTTGTCAAAAATAATTTAACTTCTGTCTGCTACAAATTTAAAAGTGTACAACAATTAACTCATTTTATGAGCTCTGCGGAGTGTATCTGACATTTCATATTATTTTGAAATATATCTGAAATTAATGCGATTGTTTAATTTTTATACTGTTACTTATAAATTTTCTGTTTCTATAAAATATTTTACCTCGTACTTGCTACTAAACTTGTAATTGTACACCAGTTACCGCATTCTTATTAAAACTTGCATATTTACAATCGCAATAAATTAGCAATGACGTTAGAACACAAGCAACATGTAGTGGCACTAATTGTCAACGTGTTCTGCGTTAGCTTTCTCCGGGTGGCAGTTCAGCTGCGATCTTGGATCAGCGATGTTCTCTGACTTGTAATGTGGGATGGATACATTTGTTGGAACATATAAAGTCTGACATTCCGAAACACGTCAACGGTATGGCAAATTAAGATGTGGAGTATATTTTAAGCTCTAATAGGGCACTTTCGTTAACCTTTAATTACGTATGTTTAATAATATTTATTTTATATATTACGTTTAAGATTCTGTACGCTGTTGTCATGCTTTAAGATGAATTACACTTTATGTATACTAATTACATGATACTAATTCTGTTTTACCGAGAATGGTCTACCTAAATACAGGTTTTTCAAATGCAATCTTGACTGAGAAGTTATCACTTTGATTACAAAGTAATGGCTTCTTTCTCTCCAACAAAACGAATTTAATTCACTTAGTTGTCTGGCTGATAAGATAAAAAAAAAAACACCACTTTCATTATTTTTAAATATTTGGTGGCTCATTATCAATGTAAAAATACACGACTCACGAATTGAACATCTCAATAAAATATTTGTGGAAAAGGTAAGTTGGACACCCTGTTCGCACATCCGAGTTACTTGATCTTATTGTCACGTTAGAGGGATGATAAAAATGTTTTGCCTTACCAGTGAATGTCAGCTACTATATTAATATTGCAAGCACGGCTGCCATAAAAACTGTGTGATGAATATTTGTATAAGTAGTTGTAAGGAGATATATGAGAAAATACATGATTCACAGAGAAAACCATCGTGGGAATCATCTAATAATGGGATTAAGGCAAGATTGAGGACAAGGGAACGTTGTTGGAGCACTGCCGCGGTGTCTGTGGTGGGGAGTAAAAAAATGTCTGTCGGCTGAAAACTTTGTGCAACCTCCAACAAATTTCCCGAGGGAATTCAAACCTAGTTAGCAGACATGGAGGATGTCTCACTTCCCTGCCGTCCCAGAAGTACAGGAGAGTGGCAACAGTAAATGAGTAGACATTAAATGCTCTCCCAGGAGGGGATCTTACTCTGAGGGGGGGGGGGGGGGGAGAGAAGTAGTTCAAATCAAATTACGCAGTGTAGGCGACAAGTTGTACAATGAGGTTATTTGCCGAAATGGAGATTTCTCAAGAGTATAACAGAAAAACTTAAGTACGGTACGAGTGCCGCAAGGACGGCTGTACAAAATAATGAGTTTTCCAGCTTTGTGTTTACCGAGAATCTGGGAGCAGTGAGGACATCTAAAGAGAAGGCGCATAGACGTATCACATTTAAAAGAATCACTCCCTGTGTGACGTTTGTTTTTGTAGTTTCCGGTACGGTAAGACAAGGTCGTAGTGTTCATCTTTTCCTTTCCCCTTTGTCCGTGGCATACGCGGGATCGATGTTAATTTAGGATCTGAAATGCTTAATTTAAGGGTAGGACGGATGATCTACCTTTCGCTCTACTGACCGGAATATGGATACCCCAATTGTGTGAATTGTTAGTGAATGTGTGCGAAAGTTTGCTGAATAAACTGCTAGTCATTTAAAATACAGTACCAAGAAGGACCGGAGTCACATTTATTTCAAAGATATCGCGTTGTACAAAGACCACATGACTGAAAAAAGAGCCATATTTTAAGTGAGAAAAATGAAGAAAATAGTATTGAATGTTGCCGTTATTGATGGCCATAACGACAGTTACAGCCCTCAACTTTTAATACTATAGGCTCTTTGTGTTGTCCCAGCACAGTGGACTCAGATGGTCAACGAATAATTCTTGAACATTACAACCCACGTGTGGTCACGCATTGTCCTGTTGGACTGTGGCCGTCAGCAAGCTCGAAATGTATGGCACAACAGGTGCCAGTAACAGCGATTTAACTCTGGTTAGTTAATCTACCTGCAGAGCTTACTGATGGGGTGGTGGCTGTACGGATAGGGGCGTGGAATCCAATAGCATCTCAAACCATAATGGCGGGTTCCGAACCAGCGCGGCGATACGTGAGGCAACGCGGGGTCTCCAAACTAATCCCACCTGCGTGAAGGTGCAGCTATATTCGGGATTCGCCGGTAAAAGCAACGCCGTTCCAGCAGTCTAAAGACCACCTGTATGCTGGCCAACTGTCATTCCGCATGCGCGAATCGATCCGTGGCGGCACTACTGCCCCAGTCTCGGAAGCAGTGTGCCAATACCCAAGGCCATCGAGGGGGCAAATGCTTTGTATCATTTAAGCAAATATGGAGACTTTTGACGTTTAACTAGTAAGAAATTTGTAACATAACATTATTGTCCCCAAAGGAACAGTATGGGAGGCAATATATTTATTACAGTAAATGCGAAATTCTGTACCATCAATTAAGATTTCGTCTGAAACCGTTTTGACACTAATTTGTTTTTTAAATCCAGAACAGGCAGACACATCCATAGATGTAACTGGAAAGTTCCTACGTTTTAGCTGTACGGCCCACCTGTATTGGAAAAAATCCCTTGGAGAATAGTAACTAAATAATCAAGTAAAACATAAGAGAGAGACTAATAGACACCCATATACTTACAAAATATGTGTATGCTATAACTCTGTAATTTCCGAATCCCATTACATCCACTTCAGCATGTGAAATATCCTCGCATTAGTTTTTCTTGTGTTGGAGTTAAGAATTCAAAATGTTCAAATGTTTGTTAAGCTTATGGGACTTAACTACGGGGTCATCAGTCCCTAAACTTACAAACTACTTATGAACTACTTACGAACTAGGACGGCACAAATATCCATGCCCGAGGGGGGATTCGAACCCCCGACCTTAGTGGCCGTGCTGACCGTGACTGGATCGCCTCAGTCACCTCGGCCACCGCGGCCGGCGAATTAAGAATAAAACTGTCTGTAACAGAGTACGCTACACACAGACGTCTGATTTCGGCTGTAGCAGTGTGTAAGTGAAACATAGACTGACCTCCGATGTGTTCTGAAAATTTACCTGTATAAATTATAGGCAATGTACAGTAAGATTTTCTTCTCTCCGTCTTTTCATCTATAAAAATTGTTGAATATTGTTTGGACAAAAAATATGAGAACCTAACACAGGTACAATGCTTATACAGGGTGCTCGGAAATTCTCTTTACAAACTTCTAGGACTTGCAGAAGGTGGTGAGTACATAATAACATTTTGAATAGGAACCTATCGTTTCCGTTCCACGACGGTTTCAATTCAGATGATTATCTCATCCACTCTTACTTGAGGAATGTAATTAGGCGTGACCCAGTACAACTGATGAAATCAATTTGAAAAGAATTCTGATCGTTCCGTTATTACTTACGCATTTTCATTACAATTTACACCGTATGGTTTACATTAGTCGACAACAACAAGAAACCAGCATCTACAGCACCAGCCGCAACGTACTGATGCAGTACAACAGCGGCTCGATGTGGCGACTACCAACGTCGCTACACACATTGTACCTCCGAAGCATGTTCTGGTACACTCTCTCCGTCCCACCTGGTGTCTCTTCAATGTCTTGTGCAGCGGCCAGAACTCGTGCCAGCAGATGATACAGTAACACTTGTAAATTAAATTTCGTTGTAATAAGTGAAAAATCAGATACGTTATCACACTTGTTTAGTGACATGATATGTTTTTGTTCGCGATATGAATCTGAACGCACTGTTAAGCAAACAACAGTTGTGTGCCTGATTGAGATTCGTTTATAGGTCACTCACTTTTTCGTGGACCCCCTCTGATCGGCAGAAGTCAGCTGAGTTCGTGTGACTACAGAATGTTTATGCTCTCTACCAACCTTACCTCGTAACAGCATTGTATACAGTAGACCTCTTCAATGTATTTTTGATTTGTGCTTGGCTTCGATTATTGTCTTCCACTTTGTTATTTGCTAAAATAAATCCACATACTCTGACGATTTCTTTTAGAAAAAAGTGGTATGAAGAAAGTTAATTCTGAATGTTATTCAGTTACAACAATAAAAAGAGGCAGAAAGCGTTGCTACGTTCGCTATTTCGTAGATATACGTTCCAGTTTTCTATTAGTCAAACATTAAAGTGATACTTAATTTCGTGTTCCATTTCTGACGCCTTAACATCTTGCAGGTTGTTTCTTTTAAAACCTGTAATCTATACGCCGTAAGCTGCCGGCACTGGGAGAAAGAGGCGGGACTTGTTCTATCAGCCAATGCGCTACAAGCTGTATGCAAGCTTCAGCTCCCAACATTCTCCGCTCAGGGGCCACGGTTAAGTGCGTGATCTCTAGGCATAAATAGACGTAAAACACTGACGTTTTCATTAGTATCGGTTTCCAAGAACGATATTTGAACCCAGAAATAAACGATAGTCTTAGCACTGCACCAGGAATTTCATGAAGCTCCTACTGTTTCTGAGAGGTAACCGCTGAAGATATGTAACATAGTGCAATTCACAGATGCCATACATCATAAAGTTGTGGAATAGAATGCAGTATGTTGATGATTTGTTTCTTTAGTAGTTCTGTTGCATTTTTTAAGGGTTCTGCCAACAAAACGCAGTCTCTGGTTCGCCTTTCCCACGACATTATCTACGTGCTCTTTCCAGTTTAAGTTTGGTGTTACAATTGTAAGAAGGCCGGGGAGAGTGGCCGCGCGGTCTAAGGCGCAATGTCATGGATCGGGTTGCTGCTCGCGTAGGAGGTTCGAGTCCTGCCTCGGGCACGGGTATGTGTATGTTGTCCTTAGAATAAGATAGTTTAAGTACTGTGTAACCTTAGGGACTGTTGAGCTTAGCATTTAAGTCCCATAAGATTTCACACACATTCGAACATTTGATTTGAATTTTAAGAATAACATAATGGTAATTCTAACTCGCACATATCCTTTTTGGTACTTGTTTTTCTTGATCTTCGTATAAGCGTGGAACAGACGAGAAACTGAAGAGATTCTATGAACCCATGACGAAACACTTCGCTGTGAATAACAGAACAATCGTGTAAATGAAGGGCCCCAGCAGAAGGTAATTTCCGTCGTGTAGCACTTATTGTTTCAGAGACATTGAGAACACTTTATAAATGCACAAAACGCCAATGATGTACTACATATACACATTTATGTTGTTGATACCAGAAATGTTCAATTTTACAACATGCGTAGTTTTCTAGGTTGAATACATATTTTATTTTGTCTAGATCTAATGCAGCGCGCTGAAAAGATAGTTTCCTGTGTCGTAAGATTGCTATCTAGGTGAAATATTATGTGGTAGCTACGTTTATCATGATTCTATTCTTTAACTTCGTTAAATATTTGAATGGTGTGTCAAAAGATAACGTGGATGTTCATTTTATAGCAAAATAGCTCTAGCTGTGGTAGTTTCTACTACTCATAGGGTAGGTTTGCAGAAACTTGTGATACTTCAAGGATTGAGCCTGGCTTTGCGACCAGGGCCTGTATTAGCCGTGGCTTTGCCAGCTACGGGATCGCTGGTCAACCACAGCAGGTGCCGAGGCGAGGCTTGGCGGAAAGCAGAAATACAAATCAGGCCGTCTCACTGCAAGCAACCAACTCGAGATAGAGTCGTCGCTTTTAATGAAGAGAAGTTGGTCCGATTGCGTTATAGGTTATATGCTGAGATGCATTACACAAGAAACAAATAATGAGGGATTCTGAATAAATTATTAGCCCTTAAAATGTTTTTTCTTTTTCAATCTCGTCTCTGTTGTCATACATATTTCGTAAGTAAGAGACTATGGAAGATCTTTGGCAACTGAAATAAAATAGAGGGTTTTTTTTTTCCTTTTTAGCTACCTTTATATTGAAGTTTTTTAAAAATATACAGTTCCCTTATTATCTTATTTTTATTATAAATTTATATACCTAGAGACAGTTTTCCGTGTCAATATGTGAAAGACATTGAGTGAAAGGAACAGTATTGAATTAAAGTATGGAAGTCTGGGTTAGATTTCCGCCCGTGGCACAAGTTTTAATTCAATGCTTCTCATTTCACTCAATATCCTATTTTTATCATTTCACTTATATCCAGTCTCCATGCATACAGACTAGTCAGTTTAGATGGACGCTGTCAAAGTAGTTTTTGTTATTTCAAATACGTCTCTCTCCTCCCTTCCATCCATTAATACACACTCCACTGTTCACAAAATAAGCAAACGATTTGTCTTTTATTTATTCATTGTTCTCTTCTGTCCTCTCTCACTCCCTGTCGCCTCTCTTACATAATAACCACAAATTCCCTTTTTGTCTGTTCCCTCAAAACGCTATGATCAAATATATTGGTTTCTTTTTAAGCATACCTTCTCTTTTAATTTATGGTTTCGTCACTGTCTACCAGTCCTCTCTATGAGACCATGTTCTTTCATATCTCGTTGCCTATAATCCATTCTTCGTTCTGTGAAATACAGAGCACTGGTGTTTCGATTGACCTCCTCCGCTTTCATTTCAACTGTTACAAATGGTATACATTTCGCCGATTTAGAATCTGTTTTCTTATGCGTAAACGCTCCTCGCAACCTTGAAGATGTGTTATATTCCATTTATTACGGTAAGAGCTATGCTACAAACTTCAGCGCCTCGCAGAGCAGCTGCGCGGTCTAAGGCATCATGTCGTGGATCGGGCTGCTGCTCGCGTTGGTGGTTCGAGTCCTCCCTCGGGCATGGGTGTGTGCGTTGTCCTTAGATTAAGATAGTTTCAGTAGTGTGTAAGCTTAGGGACTGATAACCTTAGCAGTTAAGTCCTATTAGATTTCATACACATTCTTTCTACAAACTTGAGCAAAATGAGAACATAGTTAAATAAACATATAGTTCATGTCATACAAAACCACCAAAGAGCATGCTGAAACGTATTTTACTGGCAAACGCATTGTTACATAATTCTACATACCGTATATATTTTTTTGTTGTAGAACTAATGGACCAAACACCTGAGATCATCAATCCCTACCTAGTCTTACATACTACTGTAATTAAATTACGCTAAGGACGACACACACACGCAAATACACATAACTACCCATGCCCGAGGAAGGAGTCGAACCTCTGGCGGGAGCGGCCGCAACTCCGCGACAAGACGCCTCAGACAGCGCGGCCAAGAAATTACTGTTACGTAGACAGATACCATCGAACTATTTTACTTCTCGTACGAAGTGTTCTGCACTCCATTTTGGCAAAAATATTATACTACCACATATGAAAATCGGCAGTTGATCGGGATGATGTTAGCTTGTAACGGCTAAGATATGGTTTCATTCCTGCTATGGTAACAGTTTTTAACAATCGCAGACATCCCCCTCTCCACCTCCAGTCGCTCCAAGTAAAGAATTTAGAACTGTGGCGTGTTTCAAATCAACATTACACATGTCCATTCAGTACTGACTACAACTAAGTTGGATTAGTTTTCGTTCTTTCATCAAAATGCCAAACCCCTCCAGGTCTCTACGAACGGCGCTATCCTAATTACTAGTAAACGAGATTGGAGGGTTATTACCTAGTCGTCTGAGGTCAACGCCGAATATAGGCGCGGAGTTGGAGTCCCAGGCAGCATAACGTTATTTATTACGCTACTTCAAAATGTTTGTAAATCTATCGGACGCAACTGCTTGGTCATTAGTCCGTTGCTTACAAACTACTTAAACTAAGGTAAACTAACCTAAGGACAACACAAACACCCATGCCCGAAGGGGGGACTCGAACCCCCGACGGCTAACAGCCGCGCCCACCGCAGCGCGGCGCTCCAGTGCATACGGCTAATCCGCCGCGGCTTGCGCTACTTCTAGCCGAACATATGCACATCCCGCTTATGGTGAGAACAGTAACTATTTCATGTCTTTGCGTGAATATCCGAAACAATTTGAACTTCATGCAATTCCTGATGCAATACTAAAGTTAACCATACATTTCTGGGTTCGGACATTGGCCTTGTAAACCGATACCAATGAAAACGTCAATGTTTTACGTCTCTTTATGCCTAATCTAGTCTGAATCAGAAACGCAAGCGCTTTTTAGTCAACAGTGCGTTCAAATTCAGAGCACGAACAAAAACTCATTGTTTCATTGAATGAGTTTGATAAGTTATCCGATTTGCCACTTATTGTAATGAAATTGAATTTACGTTGCTTTCTCGTCTCTAATACCTTGTATTCTAATGTTTTTTTTGTATGACGGTATTGAATTACATGTGGACTGACTGCCATAAGGAGCAATGTTCTCTACTGCATCTTATGGTACCCATTGTGAATAGTCGAACGACTGTACTCCACAGGGGTTTTGTGTGTAGAGTACCTGCAACACAGCTACGTTAATTGGGTTGCATTCAGCAGTGATCCACTTTTTTACTGTCAAGTGTACCTATGGCACTTTTGATTTCTGATGATGGGCCCCTCGAAACGCCAAACAGTGAAGTCATTTTTCCACCTCATGATGACTTGTTAATAAACCGACTTAACAGCGTTCGTGCAGTACTCCTACAGTTACTTACAATGGTCGCAATCTTCTAGTATAACTGTCACATGTTCAAATATTGTTATATCAGAAAAATAAATAATCAGTAACTTAATATTATTTTTAATTAATACATAAAAATACCTTTTTTACTACTGAATCATAGTAGTTTTAATCAACTTACAACAATACCATTTCATTACTGGCTCAGAGTACTGTAATTTACTGCTGGTTAAGAGTTTTCAGTATCCTTTAGATGAAAACTAAAGTTTATGAGCATCCTTGAAGTATTAACAAGTGATGCATTAGCTTTGATGGTTTCATACTCGCAAGTGACAACACGTCAGTACATATTACACATTGACATTTATTAAGAAAGAGGGAAGGAAGCTGGGAGTTTAACGTCCCGTCGACAGCGTGGTCATTAGAGACGGAGCTTACGCTCGGAGTATTTGGGTAAGGATGGGGAAGGAAATCGGCCGTGCCCTTTGAAAGGAACCATCCCGGCATATGCCTGGAGCGATTTAAGGAAATCACGGAAAACCTAAATCTGGATGGCCGGAGGTGGATTTGAACCACCATCCTTCCGAATGCGAGTCCAGTGCATTACCACTGCGCCACCTCGCTCGGTGACATTTATTAATCATGACAGCAAAACCTTACATCAAATACTTCTGGTTAAAGTCTGCTTTTACAGTTTTGATTCGTTACCGCTTTTGCAACTTGTTCGAAACTACTGCGATGTTAAAATGCACGAACTTCTGTGAGCAAAATGTCTTACATCCAAATTGGACCCTTCTTATTCGCTTATTGGAGGAAATCGGTTTTTAATTACTTAATTAGGTGCTTTTTGCCATAAGCCGTAAGTGAAAACCTTTACAAACATCTACGTTGTTTCGATTAACTTATTAAAAACACTAATTTTAGTTGCATTTTCAAGAAGTCAATTTGAAAAAAAAAAAAAAAAAAATAGAGCCAATCGTTGGAAACGATTGAATTTGACAGCAATACCAACTAATTTCAGTTATCCATTCCTCTCTTATTCATAAATCTTTTATTGCATCCTGGTTTATCATGGTAATGTACTTTCATAGCTTGTGCATTGAAATAGCAATTTATATGAATTTTGAAAAATATTCCGTAAAAAAAAAAGCACACACCTGGGGTTGTATTCTGATCAAATTTGTCACATCACATTCGAAAACGTAGAGTTATAGCGAAGCTATGGAAGTGCATCTGGCATCTAATAAAACTGAGTTGTCCAATACGAAAAAATTGTTCCGGATACACACCCAGGGAGGCAAATTCCAAAAATATACACTCCTGGAAAATGAAAAAAGAACAGCATGAATTCGTCGACACAGCAGAGCGAAATTTTAGTGACATATTCTTGAGAATGTATACAACACACGATCATACGCCGGCCGCTGTGGCCCTAGGGGACTGCGGCGCGCCAGTCACGGTCTGCAAGGTCACTACGGTCGGGGGCTCGAATCCCCCCTCGGGCATGGATATTTGTGCCGTCCTTAGGATTAGCTAGTTCATAAGTAGTTTGTAAGTTTAGGGACTGATGACCCCGTAGTTAAGTCCCATAAGCTATACAAACATGTGAACATTTGAACACGATCATACAGACAGAGCCATACGGACGTGAGTACAATCACTATAGGATTATATATATTTTTGACGAATTACAGCGTTCAAATGAATGAAATAAATCGCAGTTTGCGATGTTATGGCTTCACTGTATTGGGTTTAGATGAAATACCAAACTGTTTTGTTCCCCACCGGAATTCGAACCCGGGATCTCCTGCTTACTAGGCAGACGCGTTGACCACTCCGCCACCGAGGACACAGTGATCAGCCCGACTGCAGAGGACTCTTCCCTGCACGTCTCCCGCCACACACAATAGAATAAATAGGCTGTGGTATAGGAAAGAGACAGCGTGGCGAATGGAGATTTGTGTCCTCGGTGGCGGAGTGGTCAACGCGTCTGCCTAGTATGCAGGAGATCCCGGGTTCGAATCCCGGCCGGGCACAAATTTTCATTCGCCACAGTTTGGTATTTCATCTAAACCTAATACAGTGAAGCCATAACATCGCAAATTGCGATTTATTTCAATCACTATAGGATGCGGAATGTCTACGCTAGTACCGTGTTATACACATCTTTTGCTGCGATGCAAGCTCCAATTTTCTCCTGGCGACGGGCGTAGAGATACCGAATGCAGTTTTTCGGACTGCCTTCGATGCAATTTTCACCTGGTGCATCAGGTGGGTCAGACATCGTGGCGGCTGTGCCGACCTCGGAAGATGACGTTTCATCCGATCCCAAACACGCTTAGAGGGGGACAGATCTGGGGATCGTGCTGGCCAGGGTAGTTGACGTAGACCTTGAAGAGCACATTGGGTGGTACGGGATACAAGTTGACGTGCATTGTCCTGTTGGAAGAGGATACCACCTTGTTGGTGCATGAACGGTATCAAGACGGGTTGAATGATGGTTTCAATGTACGGTTCACTGTTAAATGTTCCCTCCACGATCACCAGAGGATAACGGACAGTGTAGCGTATGTCTCCCCACACCATGATGCCAGGAATCAGGCTCATGTGCCTTTGTCATATAAACTCCAGATTTTGGCGCTCCCCTGCACGACGCCTCACACGCGTACGACCATCATTGGCACCAAGGCAGAAGTGTTTTCATCACTGAAGACGAAACGTCTTCATTCGTCCTTCAATAAGTGTCTATGGCGACACCCCTGGCGGCGGGGTTGGGGTGTGAGCGGAAGACGTCCTAGCGGTACGCATGATCGTGCATTATGGTGTCGTGAGCCATCCCCTACACTGGCCGTTCTCCACTGGTGATCGTCGAGAGAACATTGAACAGTGCACGGTACACTGAAACCACCATTGAAGCCGTGTTGATACCATTCATGGCCGCGGCGGAATAGCCGAGCGGTCTAAGGCGCCTCGCTGTGGAGCGCGCGGTTACTCGCCGTCGGAGGTTCGAGTCCTCCCAGGGGCATGGGTGTGTGTTTGTCGTCCTTAAGTTAGTTTTCCTTAGTTTAAGTAGTTTCTAAGCTACGGACTGTTGACCACGCCGTTTGGTCTCATAGATTTACAAACATTTGAACATTTGATACCGTTCATGCAACAACAAGGCGATATGCTTTCCAATGGGAGAATGCACTCCACACGTATTTAGGGTATGCGACGCCCCTGTGCAGTAATTTATTTTACGCCCTCCGCTCCAGCATCTGGGATTCAAACTGACTTCTAAAAATAAAAATAAAAATAAAAATATTTAATTAATTATTTAGGTTCATGTACCGTAACATTGAAATGATATTTTTTTTAATTTTTTGGATGGTAAAATTTTGCCGACCCCATTATTTTGCCGCCCTGTGGAGCTGCGTAAATACGGTCCTGTACACGGGACTAGCACCGCTCTGGTGACTGGACTCACGTGCGCATCACTCCGTCTGTGTCATCGTCTACTGTATACATCCTAACGAAAGCGACAATAATATTTCGCTCTGCTGGGTCGACGATTTCGTGGTGTTCTGTTTTCAATTTCCAGGATTGTATATTTAACCATTTCTCAAACAGTGTTAAAGTAATTTATTATGACAAGATTAATTTTTGATCAAATTCCTTATTTACATCTTGATATACGTATTAAAAGTGAAGCAAGGGATATTTCAAAGCAAAAACAGCAAAGAACTCCGCGTTTGAGAAGCTCACGCTGTCGCGGCGGAAGCTGCTGCTACAGCAGAAGTTGATGCGCATGCCCGTGTCAGCTGACAACCAGCGTGTGCAGCAGCCCCGTCATGCTGGAAGAACATACGCATTCTTGTAGCCACGGGAAACGCTTCCAATAATGCTGGAACCTCATTTTCAAGAATGTGTACACAACAGGCCCAATAAAATAAACGTTCAAATGTTCGTAAACATATTGGACCAAACTGCTATGGCCATCAGTCCCTAGATTTACAAACTTCTTAAACTAACTTACACTAAGGACAACACAAACACCCATGCCCGAGGGAAGACTCGAGCGGCCGCCCAGTCCGTAGCATGACGCCTTAGACCACGCGGCCATTCCGGCTCGGCCCCAATAACTGATTTAATTGTCTATCAAACCACAACACACGTTTACAGAGAAGAGTTCTTGAAAATGTATCTCAACAGTTGCATGTGGGTTTTCTTCGGACCACTGAGGTGAATTACAAGTGTTATTACTTGGCTATTTTAAAGTATCCAGCGACAAAATTACAATCTGCAAATTATTGATGAAGGAGGGGAAGGTAGAGGGATTAGGAAGGAAAGGATTGACAGTGGTTGCATTAGGGAATTAAAATTAAACAATAGCGACAAGGGCAAATGTGTGTCGTGCCGGGAATAGTACCCGGGTCTGCGGGCCAGCGGTCGCCTTAACCACTTGGCTACCCGTGCTCGCCTGCCCTACGTCTCAAACTTCCACAAGCCGCTCGCTATGGCTGTAGCGCCCCTACCGTCCATGCCCTCTTACGCTCGCCATTTCGGATTCCCGTGCGAGATCGAACGTTATGACAGCATCTGCGGTGAAGTAATGTATTCTAACGCCGTATTACTTATTTCGGTGCCCGGCCCGGCTCAAACTTTCACTTGTCGCCATTGTTTAATTTCAATGCTTTCATACAGCCACTGCCAATCCTTTCCTTCCTAATCCTTCTTCCTTCCCCTCCTTCATCAATAATTTGCAAATGCAATATGGCTGCGAAGCAGGTGTGGTGTCTGTTCTTCCGGACATGTCCGAAAGAACAGACACCACACCAATATAATGAAAAATTACTATCGTCTTTGCCGCGGTGGAGTAGACGAGCGGTCTAAAGCGTCTCGCTGCGGAGCGCGCGGATGCTCGCCGTGGAGGTTAGAGTCCTCCCTGGGGCATGGGTGTGTGTGTTGTCCTTAGGTTAGTTTAGTTTAAGTAGTTTGTAAGCTACGGACTGATGACCACGCAGTTTGGTCCGATAGAATTACAAACATTTGAACATTTACAATCGTCTTTCTTTATTTCCCGTTTGAAGGTGCTGAATGAGCCGTAAATAATCCGGATAGAACTCGTGCATACGTAATGTGCGCCATACTCTTGCGTGTGGAACACCGATACATGCACACATTCTGCGTGTGCTTTCTGAAGGACTACGTGATACCGACTGAATAACGTCTTCTACTTCATCCACAGTCTGTTCATTTGTATAGCTTATGGGACTTAACTACGGGGTTTTCAGTCCCTAAACTTACAAACTACTTATGAACTACTTACGAACTAGGACGGCACAAATATCCATGCCCGAGGGGGGATTCGAACCCCCGACCGTAGTGGCCGTGCAGACCGTGACTGGAGCGCGCGCCTCAGTCTCCTCGGCCACTGCGGCCGGCGGCACTGTACCTGTGTCACGTGTCTATTGAACACACGAGTAAACGCTCCTGAAGCTGGTAGTATGCGGTTAGGAAAAGCGTATGCAGTATTCTCTGCAGGCAGCAGCAGCAGCGTTTTCATTACAAAACCCACAAACAAATACCATATGGGCATACTTAGCATGTGTAAATACGTGCGGCATGTTTACAAGCTACATTGCAGTGGACTTGGCAAACGAATCACAATGAAAAGTTCAATCTAATTTGAAGCACGACTTGTTGACTGAACATCAACGTTCTACTGCTGATATTCAATAGCAACCATAAGAATCTGGTGTTCCAACACAAGGAAAGAAAATGTATTAACTCAGCTGTATCTCTGTGTTGTTGTGGTCTTCAGTCCGCAGATTGGTTTGATGCAGCTCTCCACGCTACCCCGTCCTGTGCAAGCCTCTTCCTTTCAGAATACGAACGGCAACCTACATCCCTTTGTACATGCTTACTGTATTCGTCCCTCGGTCTCCCTCTAAGATTTTTACCCCACACACTTCCTTCTAATGCTAAGTTGACGATTCCTTGATGTCTCAGAATGTGGCCCATCAACCTATCCCTTCTTTTAGTCAGATATGCCAGAAACTCCCTTTCTCCCCAATTATGTTGAGCTCCTCATTAGTTTCTCGATCTACGCATCTAATCTTCATTATTCGTCTGTAGCACCACATTTCCAAAGTTTCTATCATCTTTTTGTCTGACTTCCTTATCGTCCACGATTCACTCCCATACAATGCTACACTCCAGACAGAGACTTCCTAACATTTAAACTAATATTGGATGTCAATAAATTTCGCTTCTTCAGAAACGCTTTTCTTCCGATAGCCATTCTGCATTTTATATCTGCTCTACTTCGTCCTATCCCTTCTTGCTACCCAAGTAACAAAACTCAAAGACTACTTTTATCGTCGCATTACCTAATGTAATTCCTTCAGCATCGCCTGATTTTCTGACACTACAGTCCATTACCGTCGTTTTACTCATGTTAATGTTCATCTAATATCTTTCTTGCAAGACACTGTCCATTCTATTTAATTGCTCTTCCGGGTCCTTTACTGTCTCCGACAGAATTACTGTGTCATCAGCAAACCGCAAGGTTTTTATTCCCTCTCCCTGGACTTCAATTCCCTCTCAAAATTCCTTCTTGCATTCCTCCACAGCTTGCTCAATGCACAGACTGAACAACATTGGGCAAAGACTACAACCCTGTCTTACTTACTCCCTTGCCAACCACTGAGACCCTTTAATGCCCTTCGACTCTGATAATCTCTGTACTAGCTGAAAACCCAGCGTTATTTATTTATTCCTGCCTTGAGTTAATACTTCTCCTAACCCTTCTTTCTCTGTCCATCTCCTTTTTTCTAAACACATGTTATAATTATCAGAGAATATATCAGAAATAAGGCTGCCTTGCATAATATACAAAATTATAAGTGCAGTATCCAAACAAAGAAAGATAGTAATCAAAATACATATGACATAAACAATTACAATCCGTACGACCTCATATTTACTGAGTTATATGTTGTACAACTGTATAATTTTTCAGGAGCATATTCATTTCTCTAAGTGCTGTATGTCTGCAAAATCTGTTGCAAATACAATTAATAGTAAAGAAATAATAGATTAAACCTTTGTGCGTGATGGGGAGGTTTTTCATGAACGTTACTGTTTATGTGCTCATATCTCATGAACTACGTGTCGCACTGTGATACAATTTCGAAGGTACGCTCAGCTATATGTGTGTATACTGTCTTAAAATCTCATGCAGCTACAATTTATAGTGCAGAAATTATAAATAGTTTTAGTTCATGAACAGCGGAAAAGTACACTACTGGCCATTAAAATTGCTACACCAAGAAGAAATGCAGATGATAAACGGGTATTCATTGGACAAATATATTATACTAGAACTGACATGTGATTAAAATTTCACGCAGTTTGGGTTCGTAGATCCTGAGAAATCAGTACCCAGAACAACCACCTCTGGCCGTAATAACGGCCTTGATACGCCTTGGTACAGATGCCCATGCAGCTTCAACACGATACCGCAGTTCATTAAGGGCGTATTATAACGAGCCAGCTGCTCGGCCACCATTGACCAGACGTTTTCAGTTGGTGAGAGATCTGCAGAATGTGCTGGCCAGGGCAGCAGTCGAACATTTCCCGTATCCAGAAAGACCCGTACAGGTCCTGCAACATGCGGTCGTGCATTATCCTGCTGAAATGTAAGGTTTCACAGGGATCGAATGAAGGGTAGAGCCACGGGTCGTAACACAAATGAAATGTAACGGCCACTGTTCAAAGTGCCGTCGATGCGAACAAGAGGTGACCGAGATGAGTAACCAAAGGCACCCCATACCTTCACGCCGGGTGATACGCCAGTTTGGCGATGACGAATACACGCTTCCAATGTGCGTTCACTGCGATGTCGCCAAACACGGATGTGACCATCATGATGCTGTAAACATAACCTGGATTCATCCGAAAAAATAACGTTTTGCCATTCGCGCACCCAGGTTCGTCATTGCGTACACCATCGCAGGTGCTCCTGTCTGTGATGCAGCGTCAAGGGTAACCACAGCCACGGTCTCCGAGCTGATAGTCCATGCTGCTACAAACGTCGTCGAACTGTTCGTGTAGATGGTTGTTATCTTGCAAACGTCCCTATCTGTTGACTCAGGGATCGAGACGTGGCTGCACGATCGATTACAGCCATGCGGATAAGATGCTTGTCATCTCGACTGCTAGTGATACGAGGCCGTTGGGATGCAGCACGGCGTTCGGTATTGGCCTCCTGAACCCACCGATTCCATATTCTGCTAACAGTCATTGGATCGCGACCAACGTGAGTAGGAACATCGCGATACGATAAACCGCAATCGCGATAGGCTATAATCCGAGCTTTATCAAAGTCGGAAACGTGATGGTACACATTTCTCCTCCTTACACGAGGCATCACAACAACGTTTCACCAGGCAAGCCGGTCAACTGCTGTTTGTGTATGAGAAATCGGTTGGAAACTTTTCTTGTGTCAGCACGTTGTAGGTGTCGCCACCGGCGCCAACCTTGTGTGAATGCTCTGAAAAGCTAATCATTTGCATATCACAGCATCTTATTCCTGTCAGTTAAATTTCGCGTCTGTAGCACTTCATCTTCGTGGTGTAGCAATTTTAATGGCCAGCGACAAAAAGTTCAATAAAGGTTTGAAATTATTTTTAAAGTATGTTGCATGTCGCTAAGTAATATCGTTCTCATATTCTGTATTTATAAAGTCTCGTCGCATTATTTCTTGCAGCTTATATTGTTTATGATTTCATATCTCCTGAACCCTGTGTCGTATGTTGTACTTACCAATGCAGAATTGGTACCTCACGGTAAGGCATATGTGTACGAAATTTGGTTGAAATCGGTCCAGTGGTTTACGAGGAAATGTGCAGCATTGTCGCGTAATGTAGCAGTTTATCATTTTTTATGATGTCATATGTCGTGAACTATGTGTTGTATGTGATCCTTACACTTACGGCGAGCGTCTTGATGGAATGAAACTTACATGTGCAAAATTTCATAAAGATTGGAGTTTTTTCTTTATTGTCATTTCAATTCCCCTCTTCAGCCGCTCTTCAACTAAGAGAGACAAAAAAATACAAAGGAGTGTATAAAGAATGTAAAGGCGATAAAATTAGAAGGTAATTAAAATATACATGTTGACACTGTTGGAGAAAATAACATGAGTTTTAAAATGGAGCAAAGAATGTAATATTTTTAACATTGTCATGGTGACAAAATGAAGAAAAAATAAATAAAATAGACTCTGAGACCACATAGCACAGAAAACATCTAAAAGAAAACACAAGGTGCCTGCTGCGAGTTGGCCGTTCACTGTTCACTAAATCAAAATACCACATTGAGACGACACCAAATTCTCGTAGCACATATTAAAACATTGAAGATCTTGGGATGGGTGGAGAGGGGTAAAGGGGGAGAGGGTGGAGGAAAAACACAGTCGATTTAAAACACACTAGTCGTAGGCTGCAGGTTGTCCGTTCACAGTTTATTTTAAAAAACCACGCTTTGTAAAACACATGTGGATCTAGCACCAGCATGGAACGATAGCACAGAATTACAGGGCTGAGAGCTAGCAGGAAGGTGGGGGGAGAAGGCGGGAGGAGAAGCGAAGGGTGGGGAACAGGGAGGGGCCACAAGGCCAAGGGGTGGAAAGTGAGGCAGGATGTCCCAGGAAGCCTGGAGAGGTGGGAGAGTGGGGGGATGCTGGAGGGTCAGTGGAAGAGAGGAGTGGGTAGGAGAGACAGGAGGAATAGGTGGAGGGAGGGAAGTGGAGGATCACAGCTGGCAGGAAGGATAAATGTCAGGGCGGAAGGCATCATCCGGGAGGGGGAGGGTGCAGAAGTTGCCATGGGAGAGAAGACGGAGGGTGAACAGATGGAGGGCGGGGGGAACACAATGGGGGAGGTGCAGCAATGAACCAGGATCTGTGAGGAGGGGGTGGACAAGAGGATTGCGTGGGTCTAATTTACGGGATAGGTAGCTGAGGTGGAGATGTTCAATAAAGAGGAGAAAGTGGGGAAAGCGGATGAGGTCATAGAGGATTCGTGTGGGGGATGGGGGATAAAGGGGGATACAGAAGGCGAGGTGAAGTGCATGGCGTTTTAGAATCCCAAGGGATTTGTAGACGGATTGGGGGGGCAGAAATCCCAGTGGGATGGGCTACACAAAGGATGGGGGAAGGGGGGGATGAAGGATTTGTAGGTGTAAAGGACCATGGAAGGGTGTAGACCCTAAGTTCAGCCAACAAGGAGTTTCAGAAGGCTGAGATGGGAGCGAGCTTTTTCTTGGATAGTGTGGAGGTAGGGAGTCCAGGAGAGGGAACGATCTATTGTTAAGCTGGGTATTTAAGGGTGGGGGTATGGCGGGTGGGTGGTCCATGTAGGGTGAAGGAAAAGTCGTCAGGACGAAAGGAAGGGGTGGTTCGACATACACTGATTGCCTAGTTTGTGGTGAGATTGATAGAGAGGAGCCACTGGTTACACCAAGTGGCAGAGAGGTCAAGATGTTACTGGAGGAGACGACTGGACCGGGCGAAGGTGGGAATCAAGGGCGAGGAAGGTGGTGTCATCAGTGCACTGCAAGAAGTGGACGGGAGGGGCAGGCTTTGGCATAACGGAGGTATAGAAAGGGAGAGAGGACGAAACCTTGGGGCACGCCGAAAGAGGAATAGAAGAGACGGGAGTCAGAATTATGGACTGTGACGTAGTAGGGCGATTGGAAATAAAGGAGTCAGTGACCTGTACGAGGTTGATGAGCAGTGCATAGGTCTGGAGTTTGAAGAGCAGCCTACAGTAATATTGGATTCCTGCTGTTTCATCTATATCTATAAATGTGAATATCTGTTCGGTGTACGTTTATCACGTCTGAACCACAAAACATAAAGAGCTAAAAATTTGTACAGTTACTAATTTCTACCCGGGGAAGGCCCTAGGGACGGTTTTATGGCGATCGGATAGCTATTTATCTATATCTATAAATATGAACGTCTGTTCGGTGTTTATCAGGTCTGAACCACAAGACTCAGAGATTTAAATATTTGTACAGTTACTAATTTATACCTGAGGAAGGTTTTAGGCACTGTTTTATAGCGATCTGATAGATATTTACTAATTTGAAGAACATAACGCGAAATGCGGAACAATAATTACTCTTTGAAAATTATATTTACTCTTTGAAAATGGTTTTATTGGTTGCGTTGTTGCTTGAGGGTTCATAATGATAAAAGGGTGGAGTATATTGGGATGGAAAGTTATTGGTGTATATAAAATTCTACGTTTGTGTGTGTGTTAATATTTCGCTCTACAACGAAAACTACAGAACGCAAACGAATGGTCTGTGTGTAACTGTTGTCCGAAGTCTCTCGTTGTACACCATAGCAGTTCCATGCCGATAGCTAGAAGAGGGTGGAAGATATGGTTGTTGAAAGTCGTCAAATTATTAAAAAACTGGGACTGAAGGTCAGCGATGACGTTTGTGACTCTATAGCAAGGAGGTTACATACAACGAAACGTGATGCCACAGACCATATCTTCGGTCTATTCGTGCTACAAAGTGTTCAGCTCTTTCTCTGTAAGGATAAGCCTATGAATAAGGAAATATAAGAATAAATAAATAAAGCAGTAAAAAAGAAAATTCTTTGAATACATCTCTTTAAAAAAATCGATTTGACGTTTCGCGCATTATCTATCATAATCAACCAACACGCGAGCGGAGCCGCGGGTTTAAGCTAGTTTACTATACGCAATAAAAAATCTTATCAAATTTTACATTTATTATGTTTCTGTGCTCTTATTTTCATACAAGCATACAAATACATTGCATCGTATATTGCGCGAATGCGAACGTTTTTACGTTAATATCAAAGACCAATAGTACCCAGTACATATAAGAAATGGACAGCCACTTGCTTTATTCGACACTCAGGTTTCTTGTTTCCTAACGCAATTAAAAAAATTATACATGATAAATGTTGAATTTGTTGTCCATGTATTTTATGTAACTGAAACACTATTTTCTGCTCTTCAAGTAACCTCAGTTTTACTTTGCTGAACGGTGAATATTTATATATACTTTGTTGTTCTTAATACTTGAGATAACATTTCTACTACCATGTGTTAAATGATAAAGAAGGGGTTCCCTTTATAACTTACTTAGGGTTGACGCTTACTTCGCCTTAATACCACAACTTTATTTCTTGCAAGTGTGGCCGATTTCCTGTCGCCTAATGATTCTTAGCACCTCCTTTACTACTACCACTATTACTGCATAATATAAATTGGTCGACTTCTTGTCGCCAGAAAAGTTTTTCAACTCACCACAGCTACCTACTTCATATAATTGACAGACTTACTGTCGCCTTATATATATCTCACACGTAAATTTGCCGACTTACTGTCGCCTTATAATTTTTCCATATTCCATTACACATAATGATCCCTTGTTCCTGAACATCTCACACAAAGAGCAGACCATCTACCTCCTCAATTACTAAAAATCATACTTCATTTACATATCCACTTACCTTATTCGAACATCTCCTCCTCTTCAGCTTCACTGCTTATATTATTTTTATATCATTAATTTTATAAAGTTTCAAATACCATTTGTTGCTTAACTTTTTACCTGGTGTCTGTTCGTTGTTGTTGTTCTGTACAGGCTTTTGATCTATGTGTAGGTGTTATACTTTAAACTTTGTCTTAATCTCGAGCCTATGTTTATTTTTCAATGTAGTACTACTTTGTGTCGATTTTATCTTTAAATTTTTATGTCTCTATTGGTTCTTTTTTGTTTTTTTTGTCAAGTTCATGTGATAGAGAAGAAATTTAAAGACGATAGATAATAGTTCTGAACGATGAAGATGAAAGAACTAACAGCGTGAAAATAAAGGAAGTAATCTGTTAGTTAACTCGGGTTCCTGGTAGGCGTCAGCTACCTAGCGATATAAAGAATGTTATCGCCCCCTGAGGTAAGTGTGTGATAGAGAAGAAATTTAAAGACCATAGATAATAGTTCTGAATGATGAAGATGGAAGAGATAACAGCGTGAAAAGAAAGGAAGTAAGCTGTTAGTTAACTCAGGTTCCCGGTAGGCGTCAGCTACCTAGCGATGTAAAGAATGTTATCGCCCCCTGAGGTATTTTCTTTCGTACATAATGTTTTATGATGTGTACTGTGTTGTGTATTCCATTGATTGCTACTCTTTCAAAGAACCTGAATTAATATTAATGACAGTTTTACACTAAATGAACCTTCCAGAAGCAGGCTGTCAAGTCAATGTTTATCAATATCTTGACATCCATGAACTCCTGAATATGTTCCTTTAGTACCTTTGTTTGATTCATTTTTACTGGATTGACTTCGTTTAGTATAGCCGGCCGCGGTGGCCGAGGGGACTGAGGCGCTCCAGTCACGGTCTGCACGGCCTCTACGGTCGGGCGTTCGAATCCCCCCTCGGGCATGGATATTTGTACCGTCCTTAGGATAAGCTAGTTGATACGTAGTTTGTAAGTTTAGGGACTGATGACCCCGTAGTTAAGTCCCATAAGCTATACAAGCATTTGATTTCGTTTATGTAACGATACATCACTCCAGGTGCCAAAATTTATTTTAGTGGAATGTTTTCTGTGATCATATCCACTAGTATTCCTTTTCTGTCTTGTGAAGTGTACATGTGTAGTGCCCTTGGACTACCGAACAAAAGCAGCTGGGTGTACATTATCTTGGTTTGATAAATGATTAGATTCATAAGTATTTGCGTGATTTACAGCATCGCTTACTTTGACTATCCCCTCCCTTCTTCCTTGTGCTTCACATGTTTCAAGCTTTCGCATCAATTCACTTTCTATGTTACTTAAATCTTTAGAAACACTGCTCATTTCAGGTAATTCTTTCACTTTTAGCTCATCTTCGCACAACTACTCTGAAGCGTATTTGTATTGCCTTTACAAGTAGATAAAGTTTTATGATCATTAGTACTAATTAATAACACAGCATTTTCTTGATCCCGTGGGTTTTCATTAATTGTCTTAACTCGAACATTAACATCGTGATTGACATCATATTTCTCTATTTTTAATTTTTCGTCTCATTATTTCCTGATCAATTTTCCGCCAACAATCTGCTGATCTAGCTTTATTGGCATCCGCCCTGTTTTGCAAAACCCCAAACTTACTATTCATGTTAGCCATTTGTGTATTTATTTCATTCAATCTTTCTGACGTTTCTTTTAATCGTTTTCTAATTTGTGTTTTCTTTTGCATGATTTTCTAATCTTTTTATGTTTTCATGTTGTTCGTGTGTGTTTTCTTTCATGTGGTTTTCTAATCTTTTTACTGGGTGATCAAAAAGTCAGCATAAATTTGAAAACTTAATAAATCACGGGATTATGTAGATAGAGAGGTAAAAATTGACACACATGCTTGAAATGACATAGGGTTTTATTAGAGAAAAAAAGTTCACAAAATATCCGCCAGATGGCGCTGGACACCAAAATGGCAGTGACTGCGCTTCAAAATCGTGTATAAAAGGAGCTTTAATGAGAGAGAGAATCATATGCACAAGCAGTCGCAGCAGGTTGATGTTACCAGAAAAGGCGCTTTTAGTGAAGCTGTCTTATCAGAATGGGTAATGTGCTAGTTCAGCGTTACGATCCTATCGCCATAGGAAGGGGATTGGAACGGATAAAAGTCCGTTAACAAATGCAGCTGTGGCGAGAATGATTTAGAAGTTCGTAGCCATGGGTTGTTTAGACGATAGACCCCGTAGTGGCCAACCGAGCACAAGGCATAATGTTGCTGAGACAGTTCAGGAAGAAATGGAGACTGTAGCGAGTTCGTCTATGCACGGGGAAGTCAGCGATCGTGTAGTCGCACGTCGCATCGGCATTCCATACACCACTGTTTGGTTGGCACTTAGGTGTACCCTCCGATGCTATCCTTACAAAATCCATCGGCATCATGAACTGTTACCTGGCGATTTAGTGAAGCGGAGAGCATTTGCGGTGTGGGAGTTTCAAAAGATGGCGGAAGATGACGTTTGGTTGAGTAACGTGTTGTGGACCGACGAAGCTCATTTCACGCTCTGAGGGTCTGTCAATGCCCAAAACTGCAGAATTTGGGCTACCGAAAATCCTAGAACTGTCGTGGAAACTCCATTGAACGACGAGAAAGTCACGGTATGGGTTGGATTTACCACATCTACCGTTATCGGGTATTTTTTTCTTTGAGGAACTGCGTGATTCTGGTTTTGTAACTGCTACTGTGATGGATGAGAGGTTCGCCGATATGTTACAGAATCACATCATCCCAAGCGTGGCTGATAAACACCTGCTAGAACCTCTGATTTTTATGCAAGATGGCGCTCCACCCCATATTGCTAGACACGTGAAAGATTTCTTGTGCGAGTCGTTTGGTGATGATCGTGTGCTCAGCCGCCACTTTCTTCATGCTTGGCCTCCCAGGTCCCCAGACCTCAATCCGTGCAATTAGTGGCTTTGGGCTTACCTGAAATCACAAGTGTATCGTGATCGACCGACATCTCTAGGGATGTGTGTTCGTAGGTTTTCCCGGCGAATATGATGAGTGAAGATCTCTCGGGCGTGCAGCCGGATGGATTGATCGTTGTAGAACGAATTTTCGATAGCGTAACTTGCCATCATCATCAGGTTACTCCCGCTTAGGGATGGGTCGAAAATCGCGTATCTGTTAAAAGTCACAGTGATTTGGAAGTAGCAGTATTCACAGTCGCAACTTTACGGATTCTGACTGCGATTTCAGTCGCAGTTTAGAAGCGCAGTAGCACTAAAAGTAGCAAGTCGCAACTAAGAGTAGCAAGAAGCAGTTTGCACTCTGCCATCTGTTGGTCGAAGTTTGTACTAATATCTTTGCATTGGGCAGGCTATAGAGTCTACCTGCGATTTCAGTGACAAATCGCGTTTAAGAGTCACAAGTAGCAACTAAGAGGCGCAGTTTAGACATTACCGGCTGCCATCTGTTGGCCGAAATTGGTACTTCTAGCTTCCCGCTGTCTGCGTCGTGTATGTGGGGCTTTTTGTGTATGTGTTGGTCGAACGCCATCGGCTCAAACCAGTGAGCTCGAACGTCCTCACTGGTCCAAACTGCGATTTCAGTGAAAAGTCGCGATTAAGAGTCGCAAGTAGCAATTGAGAATAGCATTTAATATTCCGCTTTATGCTACTTGTTGACCAACTGTCGTACTTTCACTCGTGTGTTGTTTAGGGATGTTGTCGAATTAATGAGGAAGAAGATAATTTTCTTTGTGAAAAGTTTACACTTTGTGCACTATTTTACCTGGCGGCAGCATTTACATGTTGTGAAATGTGAAGCAAAGCCTGGCATGTATGTTTTTAGGTTATAGTTGGTAAAGACAACAAATGTGAATGCCAAATAAATATTGTCTTACAGACTTGATCCCTGTTTAAAATAATTTTTCGTCATAGAACCTACAACTATTATGGGAATTCAGAATTCTTATGTTACATTGCAAATCTGGTTTCGACGAATATTTTTGCCTGCGTTATACATCGTACATAAAATAAATATTCCAAGGGGTGGTATCAAGTGGTCAACTAAGTACAGGTAATTTTACGAAATGTTGAACAGTAGGCCAACTCCATTTTCAATGTGGACTGTGTTAAGTACTGCTATATAGGAGTAAACTTGTACCTTCGAGGATTCTATAAAAATATTACACTTGAAAATAAACAGGTTTTCGCGTAATGGAAAGTTTTCCTTTATCAGATTTGTTTTAGATTTAGCAATATTGTTTTCCGTCCTTTTCTTTTTCGTACATTCCGTCCTGTGATGACATGAGTGAAAGCAGATGGGTGGTATCGGATCCTTCAGTATTATTAACACTTTTGTTTACTGCAGTGGTGGCATAGTGTGCTTATGTTGGCAACGACCGATGAATGATCGTAGAAATTTAAATCATACAGAATGATTGAAATAATATTTTCTTTATCATAAAATAAATAATTAATGTTATTCTTAATCTGTGGTTGTAAGATTTCTTGTGTGTAACCCTGTACAGTCAGTAAGTTAAAAATTCTTATAAAATGAAGCTTTAGTTGCCAACATGAGCACACTAGGTCGGTACGTCGATTAGTAAAATATAACACAAGCTCTTATCTATAGTTATTTGGCAGAATATGTAGTGATACCAAAAGGTTTTAAAGAGAAAAGGGAATTTTCAGAAGTCACTCACGTTGTATTTCACATTTACTTATCTCTTTCAAATTGGTAAGTGACTTATATCACACAATGTTAAAAAAATCTATTCATTCATTCTACAGGCACGAACATAGCACTTTCGTTGCGCTGTTATAGTTGCTGTGTGCCTAATCTACCAAATGTTTCTGTTAAGGTAGACTATAGGCCTACTTGCCGATTTCGGTTACACATTACTTGCGAATAACCTCACTTTTAACTATACATTACACACCAAACACTGAAATAGCTTTTATAAGACTAATTGACATTTGTCGATGTGTAAATAATCCCAACATTACCCGTAAATTGAGCATCAATATTCTTTTTTTGGTATATATTTACACGTAGGAAGAGGATCTGTTATGGATATATTGCATTTGCCACACACATCGCATAAGTCACGGAAGTAGCAGAAATCGCAGAAGTAGCAATATCAGTAGCAGAAATCGCAGAAGTAGCAATATCAGTAGCAGAAATCGCAGAAGTAGCATTCAGAGTCACCGAAATCGCAGTTTGAGCGCGGAGGGATACATGTCGAGGATTTGTACAGTGCGATTGTAAACAGTGACAAATCGCAACTAAGAATCACAGATATATAAAAGTAGCAGTCACAGAAATCACTGATACCGAAAAATCGCAGTTTAGCCCATCCCTACTCCCGCTGACTGAGGCGCTGGACCGGCGGCTGTGCTATATATACCTGCGGTCACCCCCCTCCACTGACCTCGAGTGCGGACACCGGGATGCTGCGGTGGTGGGGGTAGCTCCTGCTCTGGACTCGAGTGGCGGACCTCAGTTTGCGCTCTGCCTTCACTGTGCTCGGTGTTCTGCTTGCGCCGCGATCGAAGAAATTTTAGTGCCGGATTCCATGCGTGGCTTAATTGAAATCCACTGTCCTTGTTTATGAGGTTCTCGCGTAGCCGGATTTCGATGGCCTCCTTATACAGACAGTCCCAGTACCGCGATGTATTGTGGAGAACCTCTGTGTCTTCATATTTCATCTTGTGTGTTGTTTCCAGACAATGTTCAGCAATTGCTGATTTTGTGGGCTGTTGGAGTTCGGTGTGGCGCTTATGCTCAGTGCACCTTTCTTCAATTGTTCGAATTGTTTGGCCAATGTACGCTTTCCGCACTCGCATGGAATGTGATAAACTCCCGATTTCCGGAGTCCCAGATCGTCCTTCACTGTCCCTAGAAGAGATTTGATCTTTGCCGGCGGGCGGTACACGCATTTGATGTTTTGTCGTCGTAAGATTCTGCCGATTTTACCGGATACGTTGCCTGCGTATGGAATATAGGCAATTTTTGCCGGCGGATCCTCCTCGGGTGTTGGCTGTGGTGTGCTCTTATGTTTGAAAGCACGTCGGATTTGTCGATCGCTATACCCGTTTTCCTGGAATACTTCCTTGAGATGGTCAAGTTCTGGTTTCAGGCTTTCTTCGTCGGAGATCACACGAGCTCTGTGGACCAGCGTAGTTAGAACCCCTTCTCTTTGGGACGGGTGATGACAGCTAGAGGCATGGAGGTACTGGTCCGTGTGGGTTTCCTTCCGATAGACACTGTGTCCCAACGTTCCGTTCGGTTTTCTGCGAACCAGAACGTCCAAGAAAGGTAGCTGACCGTTTTGTTCAACTTCCATTGTGAACTGGATCTGGCTGTGTATGGAATTCAGGTGTTGCAAGAACACCTGAAGTTCATCTTCGCCGTGAGGCCAAATGACGAACGTGTCGTCGACATATCGGTAGAATGTCGTCGGTTTTAGTGGCGCTGTGTTTAGTGCCTTGTCCTCAAATTCCTCCATGTACATGTTGGCAATCACAGGTGACAGGGGACTGCCAAACAATTCGAACAATTGAAGAAAGGTGCACTGAGCATAAGCGCCACACCGAACTCCAACAGCCCACAAAATCAGCAATTGCTGAACATTGTCTGGAAACAACACACAAGATGAAATATGAGGACACAGAGGTTCTCCACAATACATCGCGGTACTGGGACTGTCTGTATAAGGAGGCCATCGAAATCCGGCTACGCGAGAACCTCATAAACAAGGACAGTGGATTTCAATTAAGCCACGCATGGAATCCGGCACTAAAATTTCTTCGATCGCGGCGCAAGCAGAACACCGAGCACAGTGAAGGCAGAGCGCAAACTGATGTCCGCCACTCGAGTCCAGAGCAGGAGCTACCCCCACCACCGCAGCATCCCGGTGTCCGCACTCGAGGTCAGTGGAGGGGGGTGACCGCAGGTATATATAGCACAGCCGCCGGTCCAGCGCCTCAGTCAGCGGGAGTAACCTGATGATGATGGCACGTTACGCTATCGAAAATTCGTTCTACAACGATCAATCCATCCGGCTGCACGGCCGAGAGATCTTCACTCATCTCTAGGGATGCTTAAAGACATCCGACGCCAATGCCTCACCATAACTCCAGACATGCTTTACAGTGCTGTTCATAACATTATTCCTCGACTACAGATATTGCTGAGGAATGATGGTGAACATATTGAGCATTTCCAAAAAAGAACATCATCTTTTCTTTGTCTTAATTTGTTATCCTAACTATTACTTTTCTGATCAGATGAAGCGTCATCTGTCGGACATTTTTGGACCTTTTTTGTTTTGTTCTAATAAAACCCCATGTCATTCCAAGCTTGTGTGTCAATATTTACCTCTTTATCTACATTATTCTGTGATTTATTATGTTTTCAAATTTATACTGACTTTTTGATCACCCAGTATATTTTCTTCTAGTTTGTGTTTTAATCATTTTATGTTTTCATCTTGTTTATGTGTGTTTTCAACTGTGTTTTGTTTTAGCTCCAATAGTATTTGGAAAATGTCCGTTATTTTTTGATTTTGAGTAATCTCTTTTTCTTTATTATTTTCTACCGACAAAGAATTTGCTGAAGTAGTTCTATGGCTCACCTCGCTCAATACTGTTGCCTGATCGTCTGAAATGCTAGCATCGGATTCATTGTCTCTGACGCTCGCATTCAGATTTTCCTCCTCATTGTGGTTAAGAGCGACATCATCTACATTTGGTATAGTAATTAGTTCTACGTTTTGGTTTGTTACAATATCTATGATGTCAGAGCCATTTGCAGAACTATAATTTACATTTTCATCTGTAATGTTTTCTACATTATCATTTGCCTTGCAAGACTGATTGACAAAATTTAAGCTAACAGTTTCTGTGTCTTGTTGTTGCGGGCGAACCATAGGATGATTGCCGACATTGTGAGCACCTGCTCATTCTTTACTTTTTAACAAGTATTTACTGTTATTTTCACTAGCCGTTTTACTGATTTTCCTACTACTCTTAATCACTTTGTTAGATTTACAGAATAATTTAGATATTATACTATCTTTGTTAATTTTACAAAATTTCTTTGTATAACACTCACTCTGACTTTTCTTCTTCCGTTGCATTTCTGCAGCCGATGTTTCTCGTGGGCGTTGCTGTAGATCGTTGTATTGCTGGTGTACTCCTAGTTGCTTTCGATGTCAGCTACGCGTCGCTCTCCTAACTACTTGAGAACGCTGCTCCATGACCACTTCTGTTCGTTGATTTCGGCGTTCGCTGACCTCTGCCTGCTGCTGCTATTCGGCCGCTGCTTGAAGACACCGCCACAGACAAATAAATACAGACGGGAAACCTCCGTAAGGGCCCGGTCCTACGCTCAGGGGTGCAGGGAGGGAGGGTTTCCAGCAGTTCCGTAAGATGTCCCATGATGGCGCTGCGGTCAGAAGCAGCTCTTTAAACTGGCCAGAGCAGGCGGCAGGTAGCGGCTGTCCCTACCACCACCTCCCCTCAAACGGCAGCAAGCTGGACACAGCCGTGGCCTCATGGCAGGCGGCACGAGCTCTCCCCTCAGCCTCCCCTCCACGCTACCCTCTGACCTGCGAGAGGCACCCTAAGCCAGGGAACCACCTAACACCTGGTAGCATCTTACGGAACTACGAGGGGAGCGTAGGACAGTGGTTTAGAGGGGGCTTCTCCTGTCTATATGTTACTCTGTGACACCGCGCTCTCATTGTTCAGTAGCCAAGATGTGCCACTGCAGCTATGCTGGACAGGTTAGCGGTTCATCTGTTGCGCCAGACGCTGTCCCATTCGCCTTGCTGTCTGTGTGCGGTAGCCTCCTCTCTGCTCCAGTCGTTGTAGCTGCATACCAGCTGGCTATCTGCTGGCTCGTGCACAGACGCAATGTAATCCAGTGGCCGCGCAGTTCCTATTACAAGCAACACTTCAACTTCACGTAAGACGGTCACTTGCTAGCATAAAAAGAAAATTCACTGATCACTGTCACTGTTCCTGCTAATTTAAAGCCTCATTTATTCAATGTATGTACTGTAAGTGTACATTCCCCAACAAGGATGCCATGTACAACGGGAAAAATTGTCTACATGGGTTGTGTTTAACGAGTCCTATATCATTTTCATTCCTCCTCCATCTTGCCATTGATGACACACAACAGTATGGTGTGTACCACAATAACAGTCTACGCGAGGGTTGTAGTTACCTCCCACTGCACTGTGTGAAGAGTAGAAACTCTAAAAGTTCATCAACCTGACGTCTTCTATAGATATCGTCCCCACGCAGGTGATAGAACCCATTTCGGAGTTCTTGAGGTGAGGCTGAAATTGTTAAACTATTGGCACGAACTGATCTAATTACGGAATAATACTGGAGTTCTTGGGTTGCCAGCTAGTTTTATTAAAGGATGCAGAAAACTAGCTAACCACACAATAACATCCACTTGACACACATCGTCTTAACTGAAAGTTCAATATACAGTCATTTCGCATTTTTCTAAAATGATTAAACTATGTCTTATGACTGCCTACATATGCGACATGTTACTCCTCTGAGTACGTGTTCTGGACTGAAGTGTGGCGGCTCGATGCAAGGCTGCCTTCGCTCCACAATTTGGCGCGTAAACATGGCCACTGTGCAGCGTCTGTCTTATATTAATTGTATTGTTTATTAATTTAGCGATAGTTAATATGTTTTACCTAGTCATGGGATAGCTTGGCTTTGAGGGGTTTCCTAACTTGAATTTGACATGAAATAAATAATTTATTTATTAAGTATAAATAAAAATATTGTCACGTTGCAATGGAAGTAGGCTTGACTTTGAAGGCAACGAAACACAGCACTTATACTGAAAGCACGTTTATTACGAACTCAACATACACGCAGCACTGACTGACTCTCAGGCAGAGTGCTCTGCTATTTATACAGAGACAGAATTTACCAGAAAATAGAACAACAGTTAACATAAGAAACAAGTAGAATTTACAAGTGAACATAAGAAAGATGTAGAACCTTCTGGAATTGTAAATTACAAAGAAATAAATTTTTGCCGGTGGGTGGGATTGAACCGGCGACCTTCTCCTCCGCAGTCCGTGACGCTATCCCCTGCACCACGTCGGCAGTTGGTGTTTGTGGTCTCTCGCGGCAATATGATTGCGTTTTGGCGCGTGACTGCCAGAACTACAGCCAATGGGCGTTCAGTGCCTGCCGCTCGGGGACTTCCCAAGAATTCTGGGAGACTTGCCAGTTAGATTAGATTAGTTTTTCGTTCCATAGATCCATGGTGAGGATATCCTCGTGGATGTTGAACATGCCAAGAAACAAAATTTACAAGCTGAATAATAGATTATATATATATATATATATAGCGAGCTGAGGACCTTGGACGACGACCATGATCCTAGAGGACGGCCGGTGACGGGCGCTATCAGCCATCGGAACGCCAGTGAGCAGAGAGGTGCAGTGGCACTGTGCCAGGTAGGCAAGGACCAGGAAACACTCGACGAGGTGCTCACCTCGTCTCATGACCGCGACTCCAGAGGACTGCCGAGCTGGGTACAGACAGCAGCTGAAACTCCACCGGCGAACAGAAAGGTTCATTGGAACCACGTCTTGGGGGCTCCGATCGATTAACAAGCACCCACACCTATCTGGGCATAATTACTTGACTTGATCCACCGAAAGACACAGTTCAGCTGGTGCAGTGGTGAGAAACAGACGTCTGTGATGGAATACTATACATCTAGGTTGACGTTGGTAGAATCCAGTGGAACGTAAATCTTCAACAACGTTGCCGTGTCTGCTGTTTTAACAGTGAAAAAGTAAAATGTTGTGTAGAAGCATGTGCTCAACCATGGGCAAAGCCAGACATCTCGCTGCTGAAGGCGATCAGAGCCAACCCACCGAAGCAGCCATGAAGAAGAACAGGCTGGAACCAGGGGAGTAAGCTCTTCCTCTTACTTTCTTCATACCTTATTCCGAAGAAAATTGAATGCAGTTCCTTGGCTTACTCGAGGCAATGGCTAAGAAGAACATCAGATTCATGAGCGAAGACAACAATACCTTAATCCAAGTGTATGTTGAAAGTTGGGACATCTATGAAGCTCTGTCTCCTCTGCTACAGAAGCACATAGACCCAGCACCCAAACTAGTGTGGCAGGCGCAGAAGACGACGAAAAGACGAAGACAGTCAAGGTTCTCCTTAGGGCTATACACAGAAGAAATGATCCAGCAGTGGTAGTCACAAGCCGACTTTTTTCAACATGACTGTCAAGCTGTAGAACAGGACCAACCGGAAAGAAGCTGCTGCTCTTCATTCTGGCCCTGGATGTATGTGAGGACGGGCAGCAACAGAAGAATTGCAATCATGTTCTAAAGCTGCACAAGCTCCATTTTTGTGTGACTGTCCCGAATTTTTTCAAAGCTAATTCGGTAACCTATTTGTCTCGGATTTAACAATTATGTTACGATTTAGAAATTTCTCTCACCTGTATCAGTCTATTTTATTATTAGTTTTAATTATGATGGGAAACTGGCAAAAGATTCGTTAGACTTAAGCTACTTATCACAAACTGTAACTGTTTCAAATTGTTTCCACTGAGCATGCGCACAAAACTATAACAATGAGAAAAATCAGTAATTAGACTGCTAACACTACTTTTCCAGCTCGAAGATGGATTGCTATTATTTCTCATTTCAGACAGAGTCATGTGCAATTCTCATATGTGCTTAATCTAGTGCAGTTTCTACTCTGCCTTTCCGGAAATAATGCTGTTACTGAACCGGTATTTTCACCACATGAATAATATATGGACAAGTGAGGAAACACAGCTTGCTGTAGAAACTGTGAAATCAATATTAGTAACTAGAGTAAATTATTAGGAATTTTGTGTAAAATGTTTTCGCATTGCGAGACTGAAGGTCGGGGTGAGAGTTTAAAATAGGGAAAGTTTAATTTTTACAACTCACAACCACCAACTGCGAACCAAATTCCTAAACATGCAAAAACACTTTAATTGTGATTGCTACTGTTTGACTCGTTTTTTAGGGGATGATATCACACGTTCGCAGCTTTCCTTCCCTGCATATGATTAACAAAAAAATTCATAATAAAGTCAAGTTCATGAGAGAAAAGGGTGTACTAACTACTATTTTTGAAAACACATGAAAGTTCACTTTATGTTGTTTATTACACAATATTAGAACCCTGTGGCTGATACGTCTGTACGTCGACACATTTATCAAATAAAGTTATAGCTCGTGAGCCCCGACACAAAATGAATATTTGTCGCAAATTGTTTTTCACACCATGTGCCAGTCTCAAACACCGTTTATGTTCATGCCTATGTGACAACACGTGTTACATTAACAAAACACAGTCACTTTAATTTAGTGGGATGCACACCTTGTTCCACCGGCTAAATATTCACAACACACAGTAGCACTCGATTCAACTTGGTGCAGTCTACCCTGAGCAACCACACTTGTCAATTGCCACACAAAAATCTATAGTGTCCACCTGGAGATCCACATGCCGACCGATGCAGAGCGACGCCGCCCGGCCAGCTACACCACTTGCTTCTGCCTTGTCACTTTCTGCCCTCGCACGCGTGCGGGCCAAAAGCTCAACCGCCGGGTTTTTTCCCCTACGTCATCAACTTCCCCATGTGAGCTTTTCTAACCGACTTCCAACGTACAGTGCTCAGCCAATACATTTCTAAAACTTTACTTACAATCAAAATAATTACACTACACATTAAATAAATGTCTTCTTAGGTTTTTATATTGGTATAAACATCCTTTGTACTATTTATTGTAATCGTGCAATTTCTTATATCACAGATAAGTGATTTAACTGAATGCTTCAAAATAAAATACACAAGATTAATTGAAAATAAAATCAGAAATAATTAATATATAATTTTTATAAACAAACATTGCCATGCTAGTTGTGTAACTGTCTTGCATTCATCGGTAATTTATTACTTTTCATTCTCAATTAAACATATTACGCCATATGTGACTATATCAGCTAATGTATTGTTTATTTATCAACAGGCTATTTTGTAATGAAGGCCTTAAAGGTTCCTAACTGCATCGTATTACTTCAAATGCCAGTAGTATTAGAATATTTTATTTCACGCTGTGCACTGCACTGTGCCTGGCACTTGCCATTGTCCCTCTCTCCCCTCACCGGAAACGAAACTGGAAAATCCTAAGCTGGAACAAGCCACCAACGTCGGCCTGCTCGCTGCCCTCCCGTCAGCTACAAGCACACAGCAAATCTCAACGTGGAGAATTTCTACCTAACTATAAATGTTGTCACCCAACTGTGTACACACATTGCTACCATAATTAATAAGATTAAAATTGTGTAACATTTATTGCATTGGCATGGTCAATGTTTGCAGTGACCTTCATACTGTTTAATTATCAAATTCTATTAATTACCAATATTTCTGTTGGGCGGTAATCTCACAATACCCACACTTGCGGCATCAAAACCATTTGCAGGATGGCACAAGTAGCACCAAAATTAATAGTTTCAAATGAGCAAAATTTAAAATTACAAAATTATTGAATCGGATTGACTCAAACACTATACCAATTATGACCTCAACTAATGCAAATAAATAAACAGGGCAGTGAGAAAATTTCCCAATATTTGTACCATTAAGACCACTTATAGTGTGTGCATATTTTTAAGAAAGAATCCTTATAACTAATTACATCCATGAAATTTAGGTGTGCCTGTTGTTTATATACAGAATTGGCACCAAATTTACAATAGTATTAACCTTTAGTCTTTAGAGGACCTTGTCCTACATGGAAAAGCTAAAATTATCACTATAAAAACTTTTGACTGGGTACACTGCACTTGTTTAAAGGAAATCTCTCACTACTTTGACACTGAGAACCCTAGAGTCATCGTTGCAGCAACTCTGGTCCATGGTGTATGGTCCTATGTCTCCGTCATTTCAACCAACATGCTGTTGCAGCTTAGATTCATGGCACTGGATCAAGCGTTCTTGTTCACACACGTCATATGCACCCTACATGGAACAGGAAGAGCAGAAGGTACTCATGAGTCAACATAGACAAAAGTTTGTCTGGACACCAGGATTCGGTTGGATTTGTATCCCACCCCTCTGCCATCCAGACTTGGTGCAATTGAAACTAAGCATTGAGACATGTACAGTAACATGCAAATCAACGGAATTAAGAACTCAAAGTGGCTTCTGTTAGTCATTATCAGATCAACCCAAACTACCATGCCTGCACTCTCATCAGCCATAACTTCAGATGAAACAGACAAGAGAATATGTGGCCTACTTGGAGTATTAATTCAAATAAAACATCAACAACCTGCCTGTGTCAAAAATATATCTTAAAGCTCAAATAATACTACCAAACGAATGTTATCATAGAGAATTTTCTCTTCTATCAAAATGACACCTACAAGCATAAATACAAATCCTACCCCCCTCGTACCAAAAAAATTTATTTTTGCTGGTGTGAGATTTAATTAGCCCATACTATTCTAAGTTAATCCTAGCACGTCTATACTTCACAGTAACTACAACTCCTGCAGCCTGTGAGCATCAATTGAAAACAATATATATACGTCCTCTAGTCCTGATTCCAGATTAGTATACATAAACAAAAATAAAAACAATTTAATTATCATTCATAGAATTACGTAACTAAATAGTTTCACTACTCATACGTAAATTATGATGACACAATAAACACACTATCCCTCTCAGCTGCTGTTTCAGGAATGAGTCCTGGCACAATTGCACCTTTCGCCAACACATATACATATTTATCTCATGTACCACTGTTGAACTGCAAATCTGATACAAGCACATGTTTTAACACAAACAACAAAAGAAAAACATTTACAAAGAACTCTTGTAAACTTGACCCCAATACTTAAATCTAAACACACAAGCAGATACTAACACAGACCACAGAATAAAAATACACAAATTCTTAACCTACTATCTACAATGCATTGAATCTCATACTTCATGATTTACACTGGTTTATGGCAGTTACTGGTGTAAACATGCCATTAAATCTTTATCACTTACAAAATTTTTGAATTTCACTCTCTTCATGCATCCCTCCAGACTTAATTCTAACATTTTATCTTTATACTCCAACTGAGCTTCATATTTGCACAGGAAATCACTTCCTAACATTAGATTTAAACAAAGCCCCTCTATGACTAATAAATCTTGAATAAACAGCTCCTCCTCAATGATTACTTCAAATTCTGGGTTCCCTGCATTTAACACTTCTATTTTTCTTGCAAATGCACACTTTTCTTTTTCCCATGCCCCTGGTTCTACAATCTTTAAATATTTTAAAAACCTGATCCAATCATCAGTCCCATAGTCATGCACTTCTTTGTTAATCCAACCTACATTCAACCCATCTTCATCCATGCATGTATATTGTTCATTATTATAAATGACAGAGGATTGTATCTTATTCTCCTTATCACCTGACCCCTCCTGTATAAGTTCATGTACCTCACTTATCTCATCATGATCTAAGGTACACATGCCTAATCCCCTTAATTGATCATACTCATTGTCCCCATTCACAAACTCTTTCAACACATTATAATAAGTCTGGTGCCTATTATATTGTTTGCCTAGTCTGTCCAAGTAATCATATTTGTGCAACAGCCAATCATCTGGTGCCCACTTCCTAATCCAATTTATTTTCCCAATTAAATTTCTGGTTTGTGCATCTACACTGTCAACTTGGTCTTCCTCAGAGATCTTCACATTTATATTAACATTTACAGTAGGTCCAATGTCATTTATTGTCTCTACTGTACCACATTTATTTACATTTAATTTAGAAAAACATTCACTCTCGTTCATACATTCCACAACATCTATGCTGGCTCCAGTACCATCAATATTTACATTCATACTTTCACATTCAGTCAACACTTATGCCTCTGACCTATGCAAAACTAAGTCTAACCCAACACTGTTTTTATCCTCTTTAATGTTATTATCAAATAAACTTCCCACATCATACTCTCCTTTATTGTGCTTGTTTCTAGCATTCCTCCTCCTGTTTGCATTTCTCTTGTCATATTGCAAAAACCAATCCCCAAAAATTTCCTCACTACCTATAACAGCATCCATCTAACACATTCTTTCCTCTCTTTTCTCCCTTTCCTTGTTTACTCTATTTATGTTTTCTTCCCTCTTTTCTTTATCCTTGCCTTTGTGAACTCCTACTTCCTCTTTCCTATCATCATCTCTGTCCATGTGACATAGTTTTTCCTCCCTTCTCTCCCCATCTCTATTCCTACTGTAATTATGGTCATTAGATCCCCTGTTATCCCATCTTCTGGTCCTATTATTAGAATAGTTCTTTGTCCCAAAACGGACCTCATTTGGAACAAATCTTAGTTTCCCTGATTCTCTCTCTGATTTTCTCTCCTACTGTTATCCCCATTCCTATTTCCACCTTCCTGCCTTTGATTTCTACTATCAATTTCTCATGTTTCCCTCTGGCTTCTATTCTCCCAGTTGTCTCCTCTGTTATTGTTACCTCTCCAATTTTCATTTAAATTCCTCTCTCTATTGTGGTTTCCCTGGTTGTGACCCCCATTTCTACTGCCTCTGTTTTCATTGTGGTTCACATGCTGTGTCCCCCTGAGCTGTCGTTCCATAACTAAACCCTGGTCTATCTTTTCTACAAATTCAATGAAATTCTCAGCTGAATCTGTGGGATGGTGAATTAACTGCCAATGCAAATCTGCAGGTAACCTCCTACACAAAGTGGAAATTACTGCGAAAGGACTCAAAGGTGTATCCAAATTCACTAGTTTCTCAAGTTCCTCCTGACAAAATTCCTTCATGCTCTGTGTCCCTTTCACATAGTTTGGCCCGTTCAAGAATTCATTTTGTATCTTAGCTTGCTTGGCCTCCCCCCAATACTTATTTAAAAACAATTTTTCAAACGCCTCAAAAGTAACAAATTTATCACCACACTGATTTGCCCAAGTTTGAGCAGAACAGTCAAGCATTCTCTTTGCTAACTTCACTTTACACTGGTCTGACATACCAGGCACAAATTGGTCCTTGCATGCAGCCAAAAAATCTACTGGATGATAATTACCCACTCCTGAAAACTTTTTGCCATTATTTGTCTGCACCTTGGACCAATTAGTGTTTCCTGATGCAGTACACAATTCTAGATTATTTATTCTGGTGTTCACCTTCTCAATCTCAGTATAGTTTACTGTCACTACTTGTTCTATCTTTTTCCTAAAGTTACATTCTGTATTCTCTAATTTTCCTGACAACAAAGTTTTTGTTTCCTCAATACCTGCCACTATCCTCTTGTCAACCTCAGACAACGCTTGCATAGTGCCCTCATTCCTGTGATCACATATTTGTTTCACAGCATCTAATGTGCCTCCTACCTCAGTCTCAATAGCACCAATTCTGGCATGTATCTCCTTTTCCCTATTTTCAAACCGTTCTGTTAGACTTCCTATCTTTTTGTCAATGTCTGTGATTATTTCTGTCTTTAATCCAAGCATTGAATTTTGTAGTGCCCCAATGTCTGCCTTAAAGTCTGCTTTCAATTCTGATTTTACGGTTTCTATTTCTGATTTTAGAGTTTCTATTTCTGATCTTAAATTTGATTCTAAATGTGAGTTTGAATTTTCTATTTTTGATTCTAAATGTGAGTTTGAATTTTCTATTTTTGATCCTTTTCTTTATTCTAAATTTGAGCTAAAACTCTCTAACATGGCTGCGATCATCTCAGGTGTCAACAACATTCCCCCAGTATTTACCCTCTCTGGACTTTCTGGTATGCTACTCTCTGAACCTACGTCGCTTGGCGACTTTTTCAAAACGTGCTCCATTATCGGTGCCACAAGAAAGCTTGATCAACACACAAGAATTTATAGCGCCAGCTGCTTTACTTAACTTTTAATCCAGAAGTTGCTGCAACAAGCTGCGACGTCCCCAACGCTCGCTGTCGTCTGTTGTAGAAGCTGTGGCTGGAATATGTCCTCACTGCATCCCTTATCCTTTGTAGAATCGAAGCTGCTGGGCCCCGACGCTCCGTTGGCGACTTGCGAAGTCTCCACGATCATGGCCGACCGTTGCAGAAGATGAAATTTGAGTGCGTGGATCCCGCGCGCCGCCGCTCACTGCTGCCGGGCCGATGCGCCGTCGATCGCCGATTACGGATGCCCGCGCCCGAACTCTGCCAGCCACCAACCGTCGTTAACCGCGCGACGCGTTCGTGTACTGTCCACGATTATGCTAACTGTTTTGCCCACTATCACTTTCCTAAGCACACCCTAGCTCTCTGTCCGAGCACGATCAGTGTGAATTTATCCCGCTTTCTGCTGCCAGCCGCCACACACACTTGAAATTGTACGTCGCGTCCACGCACTTGTTTGCAACTGTTCGTAACTGTTCACTGTCCTATACACACCCTAATCTCTCCGTCTGAGCAAGTCCAACGTGAACTTATCCTGTAATGAGCCTCCAAATGCGAGAGTGAAGGTCGGGGTGAGAGTTTAAAATAGGGAAAGTTTAATTTTTACAACTCACAACCACCAACTGCGAATCAAATTCCTAAACATGCAAAAACACTTTAATTGTGATTGCTACTGTTTGACTCGTTTTTTAGGGGATGATATCACACGTTCGCAGCTTTCCTTCCCTGCATATGATTAACAAAAAAATTCATAATAAAGTCAAGTTCATGAGAGAAAAGGGTGTACTAACTACTATTTTTGAAAACACATGAAAGTTCACTTTATGTTGTTTATTACACAATATTAGAACCCTGTGGCTGATACGTCTGTACGTCGACACATTTATCAAATAAAGTTATAGCTCGTGAGCCCCGACACAAAATGAATATTTGTCGCAAATTGTTTTTCACACCATGTGCCAGTCTCAAACACCGTTTATGTTCATGCCTATGTGACAACACGTGTTACATTAACAAAACACAGTCACTTTAATTTAGTGGGATGCACACCTTGTTCCACCGGCTAAATATTCACAACACACAGTAGCACTCGATTCAACTTGGTGCAGTCTACCCTGAGCAACCACACTTGTCAATTGCCACACAAAAATCTATAGTGTCCACCTGGAGATCCACATGCCGACCGATGCAGAGCGACGCCGCCCGGCCAGCTACACCACTTGCTTCTGCCTTGTCACTTTCTGCCCTCGCACGCGTGCGGGCCAAAAGCTCAACCGCCGGGTTTTTTCCCCTACGTCATCAACTTCCCCATGTGAGCTTTTCTAACCGACTTCCAACGTACAGTGCTCAGCCAATACATTTCTAAAACTTTACTTACAATCAAAATAATTACACTACACATTAAATAAATGTCTTCTTAGGTTTTTATATTGGTATAAACATCCTTTGTACTATTTATTGTAATCGTGCAATTTCTTATATCACAGATAAGTGATTTAACTGAATGCTTCAAAATAAAATACACAAGATTAATTGAAAATAAAATCAGAAATAATTAATATATAATTTTTATAAACAAACATTGCCATGCTAGTTGTGTAACTGTCTTGCATTCATCGGTAATTTATTACTTTTCATTCTCAATTAAACATATTACGCCATATGTGACTATATCAGCTAATGTATTGTTTATTTATCAACAGGCTATTTTGTAATGAAGGCCTTAAAGGTTCCTAACTGCATCGTATTACTTCAAATGCCAGTAGTATTAGAATATTTTATTTCACGCTGTGCACTGCACTGTGCCTGGCACTTGCCATTGTCCCTCTCTCCCCTCACCGGAAACGAAACTGGAAAATCCTAAGCTGGAACAAGCCACCAACGTCGGCCTGCTCGCTGCCCTCCCGTCAGCTACAAGCACACAGCAAATCTCAACGTGGAGAATTTCTACCTAACTATAAATGTTGTCACCCAACTGTGTACACACATTGCTACCATAATTAATAAGATTAAAATTGTGTAACATTTATTGCATTGGCATGGTCAATGTTTGCAGTGACCTTCATACTGTTTAATTATCAAATTCTATTAATTACCAATATTTCTGTTGGGCGGTAATCTCACAATACCCACACTTGCGGCATCAAAACCATTTGCAGGATGGCACAAGTAGCACCAAAATTAATAGTTTCAAATGAGCAAAATTTAAAATTACAAAATTATTGAATCGGATTGACTCAAACACTATACCAATTATGACCTCAACTAATGCAAATAAATAAACAGGGCAGTGAGAAAATTTCCCAATATTTGTACCATTAAGACCACTTATAGTGTGTGCATATTTTTAAGAAAGAATCCTTATAACTAATTACATCCATGAAATTTAGGTGTGCCTGTTGTTTATATACAGAATTGGCACCAAATTTACAATAGTATTAACCTTTAGTCTTTAGAGGACCTTGTCCTACATGGAAAAGCTAAAATTATCACTATAAAAACTTTTGACTGGGTACACTGCACTTGTTTAAAGGAAATCTCTCACTACTTTGACACTGAGAACCCTAGAGTCATCGTTGCAGCAACTCTGGTCCATGGTGTATGGTCCTATGTCTCCGTCATTTCAACCAACATGCTGTTGCAGCTTAGATTCATGGCACTGGATCAAGCGTTCTTGTTCACACACGTCATATGCACCCTACATGGAACAGGAAGAGCAGAAGGTACTCATGAGTCAACATAGACAAAAGTTTGTCTGGACACCAGGATTCGGTTGGATTTGTATCCCACCCCTCTGCCATCCAGACTTGGTGCAATTGAAACTAAGCATTGAGACATGTACAGTAACATGCAAATCAACGGAATTAAGAACTCAAAGTGGCTTCTGTTAGTCATTATCAGATCAACCCAAACTACCATGCCTGCACTCTCATCAGCCATAACTTCAGATGAAACAGACAAGAGAATATGTGGCCTACTTGGAGTATTAATTCAAATAAAACATCAACAACCTGCCTGTGTCAAAAATATATCTTAAAGCTCAAATAATACTACCAAACGAATGTTATCATAGAGAATTTTCTCTTCTATCAAAATGACACCTACAAGCATAAATACAAATCCTACCCCCCTCGTACCAAAAAAATTTATTTTTGCTGGTGTGAGATTTAATTAGCCCATACTATTCTAAGTTAATCCTAGCACGTCTATACTTCACAGTAACTACAACTCCTGCAGCCTGTGAGCATCAATTGAAAACAATATATATACGTCCTCTAGTCCTGATTCCAGATTAGTATACATAAACAAAAATAAAAACAATTTAATTATCATTCATAGAATTACGTAACTAAATAGTTTCACTACTCATACGTAAATTATGATGACACAATAAACACACTATCCCTCTCAGCTGCTGTTTCAGGAATGAGTCCTGGCACAATTGCACCTTTCGCCAACACATATACATATTTATCTCATGTACCACTGTTGAACTGCAAATCTGATACAAGCACATGTTTTAACACAAACAACAAAAGAAAAACATTTACAAAGAACTCTTGTAAACTTGACCCCAATACTTAAATCTAAACACACAAGCAGATACTAACACAGACCACAGAATAAAAATACACAAATTCTTAACCTACTATCTACAATGCATTGAATCTCATACTTCATGATTTACACTGGTTTATGGCAGTTACTGGTGTAAACATGCCATTAAATCTTTATCACTTACAAAATTTTTGAATTTCACTCTCTTCATGCATCCCTCCAGACTTAATTCTAACATTTTATCTTTATACTCCAACTGAGCTTCATATTTGCACAGGAAATCACTTCCTAACATTAGATTTAAACAAAGCCCCTCTATGACTAATAAATCTTGAATAAACAGCTCCTCCTCAATGATTACTTCAAATTCTGGGTTCCCTGCATTTAACACTTCTATTTTTCTTGCAAATGCACACTTTTCTTTTTCCCATGCCCCTGGTTCTACAATCTTTAAATATTTTAAAAACCTGATCCAATCATCAGTCCCATAGTCATGCACTTCTTTGTTAATCCAACCTACATTCAACCCATCTTCATCCATGCATGTATATTGTTCATTATTATAAATGACAGAGGATTGTATCTTATTCTCCTTATCACCTGACCCCTCCTGTATAAGTTCATGTACCTCACTTATCTCATCATGATCTAAGGTACACATGCCTAATCCCCTTAATTGATCATACTCATTGTCCCCATTCACAAACTCTTTCAACACATTATAATAAGTCTGGTGCCTATTATATTGTTTGCCTAGTCTGTCCAAGTAATCATATTTGTGCAACAGCCAATCATCTGGTGCCCACTTCCTAATCCAATTTATTTTCCCAATTAAATTTCTGGTTTGTGCATCTACACTGTCAACTTGGTCTTCCTCAGAGATCTTCACATTTATATTAACATTTACAGTAGGTCCAATGTCATTTATTGTCTCTACTGTACCACATTTATTTACATTTAATTTAGAAAAACATTCACTCTCGTTCATACATTCCACAACATCTATGCTGGCTCCAGTACCATCAATATTTACATTCATACTTTCACATTCAGTCAACACTTATGCCTCTGACCTATGCAAAACTAAGTCTAACCCAACACTGTTTTTATCCTCTTTAATGTTATTATCAAATAAACTTCCCACATCATACTCTCCTTTATTGTGCTTGTTTCTAGCATTCCTCCTCCTGTTTGCATTTCTCTTGTCATATTGCAAAAACCAATCCCCAAAAATTTCCTCACTACCTATAACAGCATCCATCTAACACATTCTTTCCTCTCTTTTCTCCCTTTCCTTGTTTACTCTATTTATGTTTTCTTCCCTCTTTTCTTTATCCTTGCCTTTGTGAACTCCTACTTCCTCTTTCCTATCATCATCTCTGTCCATGTGACATAGTTTTTCCTCCCTTCTCTCCCCATCTCTATTCCTACTGTAATTATGGTCATTAGATCCCCTGTTATCCCATCTTCTGGTCCTATTATTAGAATAGTTCTTTGTCCCAAAACGGACCTCATTTGGAACAAATCTTAGTTTCCCTGATTCTCTCTCTGATTTTCTCTCCTACTGTTATCCCCATTCCTATTTCCACCTTCCTGCCTTTGATTTCTACTATCAATTTCTCATGTTTCCCTCTGGCTTCTATTCTCCCAGTTGTCTCCTCTGTTATTGTTACCTCTCCAATTTTCATTTAAATTCCTCTCTCTATTGTGGTTTCCCTGGTTGTGACCCCCATTTCTACTGCCTCTGTTTTCATTGTGGTTCACATGCTGTGTCCCCCTGAGCTGTCGTTCCATAACTAAACCCTGGTCTATCTTTTCTACAAATTCAATGAAATTCTCAGCTGAATCTGTGGGATGGTGAATTAACTGCCAATGCAAATCTGCAGGTAACCTCCTACACAAAGTGGAAATTACTGCGAAAGGACTCAAAGGTGTATCCAAATTCACTAGTTTCTCAAGTTCCTCCTGACAAAATTCCTTCATGCTCTGTGTCCCTTTCACATAGTTTGGCCCGTTCAAGAATTCATTTTGTATCTTAGCTTGCTTGGCCTCCCCCCAATACTTATTTAAAAACAATTTTTCAAACGCCTCAAAAGTAACAAATTTATCACCACACTGATTTGCCCAAGTTTGAGCAGAACAGTCAAGCATTCTCTTTGCTAACTTCACTTTACACTGGTCTGACATACCAGGCACAAATTGGTCCTTGCATGCAGCCAAAAAATCTACTGGATGATAATTACCCACTCCTGAAAACTTTTTGCCATTATTTGTCTGCACCTTGGACCAATTAGTGTTTCCTGATGCAGTACACAATTCTAGATTATTTATTCTGGTGTTCACCTTCTCAATCTCAGTATAGTTTACTGTCACTACTTGTTCTATCTTTTTCCTAAAGTTACATTCTGTATTCTCTAATTTTCCTGACAACAAAGTTTTTGTTTCCTCAATACCTGCCACTATCCTCTTGTCAACCTCAGACAACGCTTGCATAGTGCCCTCATTCCTGTGATCACATATTTGTTTCACAGCATCTAATGTGCCTCCTACCTCAGTCTCAATAGCACCAATTCTGGCATGTATCTCCTTTTCCCTATTTTCAAACCGTTCTGTTAGACTTCCTATCTTTTTGTCAATGTCTGTGATTATTTCTGTCTTTAATCCAAGCATTGAATTTTGTAGTGCCCCAATGTCTGCCTTAAAGTCTGCTTTCAATTCTGATTTTACGGTTTCTATTTCTGATTTTAGAGTTTCTATTTCTGATCTTAAATTTGATTCTAAATGTGAGTTTGAATTTTCTATTTTTGATTCTAAATGTGAGTTTGAATTTTCTATTTTTGATCCTTTTCTTTATTCTAAATTTGAGCTAAAACTCTCTAACATGGCTGCGATCATCTCAGGTGTCAACAACATTCCCCCAGTATTTACCCTCTCTGGACTTTCTGGTATGCTACTCTCTGAACCTACGTCGCTTGGCGACTTTTTCAAAACGTGCTCCATTATCGGTGCCACAAGAAAGCTTGATCAACACACAAGAATTTATAGCGCCAGCTGCTTTACTTAACTTTTAATCCAGAAGTTGCTGCAACAAGCTGCGACGTCCCCAACGCTCGCTGTCGTCTGTTGTAGAAGCTGTGGCTGGAATATGTCCTCACTGCATCCCTTATCCTTTGTAGAATCGAAGCTGCTGGGCCCCGACGCTCCGTTGGCGACTTGCGAAGTCTCCACGATCATGGCCGACCGTTGCAGAAGATGAAATTTGAGTGCGTGGATCCCGCGCGCCGCCGCTCACTGCTGCCGGGCCGATGCGCCGTCGATCGCCGATTACGGATGCCCGCGCCCGAACTCTGCCAGCCACCAACCGTCGTTAACCGCGCGACGCGTTCGTGTACTGTCCACGATTATGCTAACTGTTTTGCCCACTATCACTTTCCTAAGCACACCCTAGCTCTCTGTCCGAGCACGATCAGTGTGAATTTATCCCGCTTTCTGCTGCCAGCCGCCACACACACTTGAAATTGTACGTCGCGTCCACGCACTTGTTTGCAACTGTTCGTAACTGTTCACTGTCCTATACACACCCTAATCTCTCCGTCTGAGCAAGTCCAACGTGAACTTATCCTGTAATGAGCCTCCAAATGCGAGAGTGAAGGTCGGGGTGAGAGTTTAAAATAGGGAAAGTTTAATTTTTACAACTCACAACCACCAACTGCGAATCAAATTCCTAAACATGCAAAAACACTTTAATTGTGATTGCTACTGTTTGACTCGTTTTTTAGGGGATGATATCACACGTTCGCAGCTTTCCTTCCCTGCATATGATTAACAAAAAAATTCATAATAAAGTCAAGTTCATGAGAGAAAAGGGTGTACTAACTACTATTTTTGAAAACACATGAAAGTTCACTTTATGTTGTTTATTACACAATATTAGAACCCTGTGGCTGATACGTCTGTACGTCGACACATTTATCAAATAAAGTTATAGCTCGTGAGCCCCGACACAAAATGAATATTTGTCGCAAATTGTTTTTCACACCATGTGCCAGTCTCAAACACCGTTTATGTTCATGCCTATGTGACAACACGTGTTACATTAACAAAACACAGTCACTTTAATTTAGTGGGATGCACACCTTGTTCCACCGGCTAAATATTCACAACACACAGTAGCACTCGATTCAACTTGGTGCAGTCTACCCTGAGCAACCACACTTGTCAATTGCCACACAAAAATCTATAGTGTCCACCTGGAGATCCACATGCCGACCGATGCAGAGCGACGCCGCCCGGCCAGCTACACCACTTGCTTCTGCCTTGTCACTTTCTGCCCTCGCACGCGTGCGGGCCAAAAGCTCAACCGCCGGGTTTTTTCCCCTACGTCATCAACTTCCCCATGTGAGCTTTTCTAACCGACTTCCAACGTACAGTGCTCAGCCAATACATTTCTAAAACTTTACTTACAATCAAAATAATTACACTACACATTAAATAAATGTCTTCTTAGGTTTTTATATTGGTATAAACATCCTTTGTACTATTTATTGTAATCGTGCAATTTCTTATATCACAGATAAGTGATTTAACTGAATGCTTCAAAATAAAATACACAAGATTAATTGAAAATAAAATCAGAAATAATTAATATATAATTTTTATAAACAAACATTGCCATGCTAGTTGTGTAACTGTCTTGCATTCATCGGTAATTTATTACTTTTCATTCTCAATTAAACATATTACGCCATATGTGACTATATCAGCTAATGTATTGTTTATTTATCAACAGGCTATTTTGTAATGAAGGCCTTAAAGGTTCCTAACTGCATCGTATTACTTCAAATGCCAGTAGTATTAGAATATTTTATTTCACGCTGTGCACTGCACTGTGCCTGGCACTTGCCATTGTCCCTCTCTCCCCTCACCGGAAACGAAACTGGAAAATCCTAAGCTGGAACAAGCCACCAACGTCGGCCTGCTCGCTGCCCTCCCGTCAGCTACAAGCACACAGCAAATCTCAACATGGAGAATTTCTACCTAACTATAAATGTTGTCACCCAACTGTGTACACACATTGCTACCATAATTAATAAGATTAAAATTGTGTAACATTTATTGCATTGGCATGGTCAATGTTTGCAGTGACCTTCATACTGTTTAATTATCAAATTCTATTAATTACCAATATTTCTATTGGGCGGTAATCTCATAGCATGTAATTGATAAATACAGACTTGCTGAAGGAATTTCACTGTACTGTTAAGTATAGCTGTTCTGATTGTAAACCTTTATCATATAAAGTACTAATAAAGTGTAAATTATCACTTTAAGTGATATTTTGTAATTATTACTTTCACTAAAATCTTCTTTTAATGTAATGAAACAGATATAAAAATTACAAAATTAGTAATGTGTCCCGACTTTGGATCTAGAAAATATGGTCACTGTAGTATTAACACAGTATGCCATGTTTTCTCCTTGTGAAGTAAACTCACTGAGCAGAGACTGCTTATGCTGCTGAACTGAATTATGATGTGATTCTTTTTCAGAAATGTTGAGAGTTTTTATTCTTTCTTCTCTATTAGGTCTGGTCACTGGGAATTCTTGTAACAACTTTTTCCTATGTCTAAGATTTGTTGCAATCAAAGGCTACAAATACTCCGCCAAATTTTGAAGCAACATCCTTCGACCTTCAAAGTTTTAGACCTGTTCCTGATGTATTAACTCCAACAGCAAAAAATATTGATTTGGATTGGAGAAGTACTTGACATCTTTCAAAGGTCTCTTGATATCATTTTGGCGCAATATCTTGACCTCTATTGATCATAAAAATGTCGTTATACAGAACAAAGGATTTTCCCTCAATGCAGCGATGCTGGTGATTAAGTTAAAGACACTATGACATCACTTTGAATGAAGAAGTAGTTAGTGAGGCAGTTGGCATTTCATCAGATCTTATCAATAGGAAACCTGATGCAAATGAAAGGACAGCTGAACGACTTCAGTTGCAACCATCAAATTAATTCAGATTTTTTTTTGTCTTTCCTGTTTTTAAATTTGTAAATCAAGATTTGACAACAATATTTGTTGGTTATGAACAATTTTTTCATCTACTTCCACCACATATTGGCTTGTGTGAACCTAGAAAGTAATAAACTGAAAGTTAAAAATCACCAATCCCATCTTAAAGTATCCACATTTAGGAGATACTGACAGCTTCTATGAAATTCTACCCATGTAGACCGTCTTCAGTAGGCCTGCAATCTGTCAACCATAAAAGGATCCAATGAAAGTTCTAGGCACGTTTATGAGAAAAGCTTCAAGCCCTTGTTTTAGTACTGAGTAGAACAAATAGACATTTTTGCACTATTCAGGGCCGATTTAAGGCAATCGCAAGTACCGTGGCCGCCAGGAGCCCTGAACTAGAGGGGGCCCACCATGATCGCCTTCGAAATTTGACACTATTTAAGAGGAGACGGAGGTGCCAATGCTGCCCATGTTAAGATCACTAAGTTTGAGGCAGATTTATGATTACCAAACAGAAAAATCTTAAATTTTTTAACATATAGAGTGGGTTAGAATTACTGTTAAGATGAAGGGGTATTGGAGTAGCTTTTCTAGTTTCCTTTCAATGATTTTTTTTAGTGACCCAACTTTTGTACAAAAAATTGCTTCATTTATTCAAATTGAAATGAAACTACTGATCATATTGCAAAATGGCTATGTTACAATTTAAATTTGATCACTAGGAGTGCTGTATAAAAATTTCATTTTCCTTGAGTCGATTTTGAGAAAATGTTCCTTACATTTCCAAAATTCTCATTTATGGGAAATGGCTGTCAAAGATTTCAATACAGTCCTGCACTATAGGATGGATTATCGGGTCTTCTTCTTCATCTTCGAAAAGCTTCCATTTTGGTCCTCTTTTCTGGCCTATTGTTCCAACATATTTCATATTCCCTTCTCTTTTTTCTGCTCCTCTTACCCTCTCTGTCAATATCCATCAGTGCTCATACAGTGTTCACCCCTGCTGAAAATCCTAATGCCTTCAGTACTTCACACTGTTCCCTTGGTTTTAGGTTGCTGTTGCATCATAAATGTCAAATTGCAGTGTTTTTATGCTTAAAACACCCTTTTAGGAATCAATGTTCAAATTAAATCACTCTCATTAGGATTCTGCCTTTTTCCATGTAGACATTTGTGTAAAATTATGGCTATGCTGTCATGAAAAAATATTGTGTTTATCACAGCTGCTGGCAAGCCATGCTCCTGATCATAGTCCTTTTTGGCACAGGGCACAGGCTCGGTTGAGGGCATTCATTGGAAACGTCAGTATGAAGGTACAATGCCCACACTGTTTTTCGCATGTCACTAGCATTACTAGTATTTTGCCTTATTGCATGCCCATAGGATATCTATAGACGTTCAGTCACCTCATCAGTAAGCCTGCCTCTCCCTGCTATTGACTTTCCATTGTGAGCTTACACAAGAAGTATAATATTACTAACAACAGGTGCAACACTGAAGTAGTTCGAAACAAACAAGAAAGAGACAATGTCTGGCGCTCTTTGCGCTTCATTTGTCGCAGAAAGCAATGTGGCCAACTCTCGCACACTCGCTGCTTGGGCTACAAAAGGAAATACTCAACTTTAGGACGAAAAAATGCAAAGAAGTTCACCAAGAAATCATGATAGTGTGTTAGATGCATTCAGCGGCTCCGCCTATTTCCTCTGCAGGCATGGGAGAAAATGGTAACAACTCCACTTCTATTGCGAGTAGAAGAATAATTCTAAGTTTGCATTAAAGACGAACGTTCCAATTAATTTTTGATAGCAAAAAAGAAAATTCGTAATTTTTTGGATTTGACCATCTCCGGCTCCCCTTAACGAAGAGTCTTGTTTCTAGTAAAACGGAAAAAATCATCGAATTTAGAATATTAGCATGATGCATTCACACTAATCCCGCCATCGACATCACCTTTATTGTTGTCTCTACTTTTCCTTGAATACCACAGCAGTCTTACTTCACGTGAACCAGCGACAACACACATTTCAATTTTTCGAAAAGCCGGCCGCCTATTTGTGTCGAAACACCAGAAGTGTTTGATGTCGCTGACAGGTGCAGTTCTCCTTTTTGCGTATAACTGGGCGCTTTAGACCCACAACAGTGGGTAGTGTCTGCAGAGGCTGCCCTCAGCTGGTGCAACATCTGTAGTAATCTGCAATTCCCTCCGTTTCTACGAATAATTTGTAAGTTAACTTTTGTTATTAGATGAAAAACTCTGCATATTCATATTTGCAGTTAAATTATTATCAACTTATAGAAACACTATCAGACATTAAGATACCAGATATCCTAGCAGTGAATTTCTATTTTGTCAGCCAGAGAGGACTCCAGAAATATGCAAAAAATATTATACCAGATGTTAGGAAGACCTTTCTTTAAAATTTGGAAAAATACTTACCAGTTTACTATAAAGCCTTACGATAAATATAGAATAGTTTTAGTGTCACTGTAATATTAAAACACATCAAGCACTCGCACTGTACTTTGCTCACAGTAATTTTAAAACAATCGGCATTTTAGCGATTTTAAATAGTCAAATATGCATGTTTTCTTATAAACGCAACTAGAAACACTTATTTAGACGTATTAAGTACATTCCAAACTGTTCTTTGACTGACAGAAAAATGCTATACACGAGACCTATCGCGTAACTTCTAAAGGCGCGAGTTCTCGCAGGTTATGCTCATATTGGTATATTTTGTTGAACATTTTCCTTGTTTTAGCTTAAATTTCCCGCATTTTGTGCATATTTGAGCACATAAATTTCACTTGGCAACGTCAATTGGTGAACTATCGAGCGGTAGTACTGTCATGATTAAATGCAGAGGAAAAATAAACTGAGGTGATACGAAATTAATCTACCAGGTATTCTGAAAAGTACAGCTTTATACGCCATTTACACCATTTAAAAATCATTTTACACTGGAAGGATCAAGAGGCGGAATTGGCCCCTTTACCAATTTTTCCCATGTGTCCTGATCAAACCGTTAAATGAAATGAGTTGACTTCTGTGATTTTTTTGTCTTTTATATAAAGTATTGTTCACTGTCTTTTAGAGTGTTCTACTTCAAATAGAATCCTAAATATTAAGATTACTACCTAGATGGATCGAAGGGCCAATTTGGCCCCTCATAGCGTTTCTCTGTATTTTCGGCATGTTTCCTTGTAATATTGTGTATACAGTAAAACCAACTGTTGTCTCGTTGTTTCAATATGCGACAACAATGCCATACATTTCAGCACTGATTGCGGGAGGGCAGCTGGGAATGGCGGTCATGTATGGATGAGTTAGGCCTAATTGTTTGTGTGAATGAGTGTCATATTTTCTGACGAAGGTCATGGCCAAAAATTTACAAGTTGTATGAATTTGAATATCAGTTTTCTGGAAGGTCAGTGATCATCTTTATGGTGAGTTGCTACTTGCTAGCTATCCTCAAATTATCAACATTCCAATTTGGACCTTCCATTGTTAAAAATCAATAATAATACATATGATCGTTACACTAAGTTATCTTTCACAATCTGGCTGTATAAGCAATAAAGCTGCATTGGGCCAATTTGGCTCCAGAGGTTCTTATACCAGTACATGAGAGCTTGCATGTGACCCTTCTAGAATTAAATTCCAAGTGGACTAGATAGCAGCTATAAAAACATGATATAATTAGTTCCTTTGCTCATTTTACTCTGGTTGTCATACCGCTTAGGAATTCATTCTCAAGACATGCAGTTGGCGCAGCAGTTTGAGATTACTTCTGGCGTGGCTTGAAAAGGAATTGATGGATCAGCTTTCAGTGTAATGTAGCGATAATTTTTTTTCTTTTCGACAACTTCCTGCGAAGATGAGATTTTGATACGGACACACCAATTCCGCCTTACCTGGCGCAGCATCTGCCAGAAGAATGAACAAGTGTTCTGTTAAGCTAAACTAGCGCTTACTGTGGCCCAGAGCCGCAGCCGTGGAGGGGGCGAAGGGGATCAATTTCCCCCTCCCCCCAAAAAGTCTCACTATTCACCTGATTCCTGATAAAGTAATTCAGTGGTATGGCGAAGTTGTTCCTTCGAGATTTGTATTGAATAAAAATTAATATTGTTCATATTGAAATACATCTGTGCCTGAAGTTCATCTTATGTTGTAAAGCTTCACACGTTAGTGTGTCTCAATTTTGCAATTTGCAATTCGTCATGGATATCACCTGTAAAGGAAAAAGCGATAGAATTCTTATCATTGCTATTGGAAAGAAATGAATAATATCGTAAAAATAAACAAGTAGGTCCAAAGAGAATTGAACCAAGATTTAGTAATATCTAGGAATGAAGGCTAGCTAATTGACTGTGAGGAGTAATAGTCCCTACAAGTTGAAGTCCAGGTGCTTGTAGGCAGGAAGAGTAAGCACATGAATCACTCACTACACATGTGTGGCCCAGACAAAGATGCTGGCGGTCGATGTTTGCACATCGCACGTGGGAAGCTGCTTTTGACAGCTTGTAAGCGGCAGTGCTTGTTGACGCAGGAGCTCGGGCTGCCACCAGGGCCAAGCCCACTAACACAGAGGCTAAGTCGTTGGCTGACGGTGCACGGTCCAAAACTCTCGCTACACTTAGAGTAATGAGGTAATTTGTATATGTACACAGAGGCTCCCGCAATAACCTAACTCACATTTAATGTTGGACTCTGCTGTTGGTGGCGATGAATACGTCCTCACTCTCCAAGCTTCTGGACGAAACTGACTGTGGCACTCGCCATCTTAATAGAGGGGGAAGGGGTGGCAGTGGTGGGAGGTTGTGGTGCTGCCGTCTATCGGAGGTCTTTTTCCCGCCCAAAAGTTGTTTGAATAGCATTCAAGAAAAATTCAAAATTCCCAGTAGACAATATCTTGAATTACGTTATTGGGGGTTATGGAGCAGGTGAGCATGGTCCTGGTGTCATGGCGACCTCTAGTTTCCCACTGAAACATTTTGGGTTATTGCCAAGTGCAGTCAAGTTAAATTCAAAATTTGAATCTCCCGCCAGGTACCCATCTTGAATTACATAATAGGGAAATGAGATGCAGGAGGTGTGGTCCTAGTGTCATTGTAACATTTAGTTTTTTGCCAAAAAGAAAATTTGGGTTATTGCAAGTTGCATTCAAGTAAAATTCAAAGTTCCCGTTAGACGCCATCTTGAATTACGTCATAGGAGGTGGGGGACCAGGGAAGCGTGGTTCTGGGTTTCCCTGGCGGCCACTTTGTTCCAGATCCAGAAATGATGCTACCTGGGAAGACGTCATTGGGGTCAATTATCTACCTGGCACCTTGGATGACGTCATCAAGGGTCAATGACCGAGTTAGTGGCTCAGAAACCACTTTGTTCCATTACTCACAGGAAGCGTGCTCGACGGAGGTGGCAATGCTCATGACGGTGCCCATCCCTGCGACATTGGCGTCTATCATTTGCATCGGTGGAGGTTGCGGTGGTGCAGTGGCATCAACGACCTGCAGCACTCTGGGATGTGCCTGTGTTGCAGGTGCCACCATGCCAGCCAATGGATCCACAGGCGGCAGCAGCCGCGCCGCATCCCATTCTGTGAAACGAAGACAAATGGCAGAGTCTCCTCCACGACACAATTTTATCTGGTTCCGGTGTCTGCACACAGTAACAGATGGCCCTGCAATCAAAAGCATGGTGCAGCCAATGTGGCGAAGAATCAGTCCCGGAGCCCAGCAGTGAAGGAAATGGAACAAGCGAAAACAAACCAAATCGTAAGTTACAAATGTAGAGGGTTGCTGGAGAAATGAGGCATGCTGCATAGGGTGGAAAAAGCATTAATCTCCACAACTTTGGAGGTGATGCCTCGTAGTGCGAGTGGTACGACGAAACAAAAAGCCATAAAGCTTCCTCGAGTGTGTGAGATACACACAACTTCGCCCTTTTGGGATTTAAATGTGTAAAAAATCGTTCTGCCTTTCCGTTCGACTAATGATGGAATGGGGAGGACGGCAACTGACGAATTCCATTAGCAGCACGGAAAGAGTCGAACTCAGAGGAAACACACAGAGAACCATTATCGGTGACAAGTGCTTCAGGTAAACCGTCAATGCAAAAAATCGCAGTCAAAGTTCGAATTGTACTAGCAGATGTGGTTGAATGCGTGGGAATAACAGATGGAAGATTGCTAAAGGCATAAATGACAATCAACCAGCGCATTTTTCAAAATGGACCCACAAAATCTATATTCAAACGCTGCCAAGGCGCGGTAGTGGACAACCAGGCAAAAAATTTCTGCCGATGTGCCGACTGATGTTCGGCACATGCGGAACAAGAAAAATAATTTTTTTTTTAGCTGGACGTACATTCCAATCCATTTACAATGGCATCAAGATACTCGTTACATCGACACAAATACCCCAATGACGAATGTGCAGAAGCCGAAGGATTTCCTGGTGCAATACATAAGGCACCACAATGCTGGTGTGGTCATTGTCTGTACGGAGCAAAATTACATCTTGCTACAAAGATACATCATGCTGAATAATAAAATAGCATTGAACAACAGGTTATGCAATGTGTTTGCTTGACGTTGGCCACTGAGCATGGAGATAATTCAAAATGATGTCCAAAGAAGCATCAGACATAGTGGCAGATCAATGAGGTGGAAGTTGATAGGGAAATCATTCACGGCGTCATTATTTTGAACATCCAAAAACATGCAAGCTTGTTGAGCTGCATCAAACACGTCATCATGGTTAAAGGGCAAGCAAGTTAACGCGTCAATGTTGTCAAGATGGGACGTTGGGCGATACAAAAACTCGTACTGCTTTTGAGACATAACCACTGCCCAGTGTTGCAATTTCTGTGCAGGGCGTGCAGACACTGGCTTTGACCGGTAAAAAATATGACGTCAAAAACTTGTGGTAGGTTACTATGAAGAACTTACGACGGTACAAAAATTTATGAAATTTGCACACATCAAAAACAATAGCAATGGATTCTTTCTTGATCTGCAATTATTATTATTATTTATTGGCGCAGACGAGAGCAATTTAAAAGCAAACGTGATCGGACGATCCGATGAGAGAAAACTGCACCAAGGCCATTTTAATCGCAATTTCATCTCTTTCTTGTGGTTGGAGCTGCAAATAACCCAAATCACACTTATGACCCACATGTGTAGACTGAAAGGAAGCACAACATGTTCCATCGGTGGATTCTTTCATTTTGATTGCAGCGGGGCAAAATCCATTTATCTTGCAGCTTCCCTGTGTCTTCAAGTGCCGTTTGCCATTGGTGTATAAGAGCCAGACCGCTGACTTGTGTAGCAGTTAATTTTCATTCCCTTAGTGCAAGTTTCAACACCACTAAATTTAATGAATGAAAGTTTATAATTGGAGTCAAATTCTTCTTTCCAAGAAGTGAAATCACTGAATGACTGAAAACGTTCTTCCTGATACGTCAGCTGCGGTGGAATAGGCGAGCGCACTGAGGCACCGTGCTGCGGTGCGCGCGGCTGTTCGTCGTGAAGGATCGAGTCCTCCCTTGGGCATGGGCGTGTGTGTTGTCCTAAGGTTAGTTAGACTTAGTTTAAATAGTTTGTAAGCTACAGACTAATAACCAAGCAGTTAGGTCCCATAGATTTATAAACATTTAAACTGATACGTCAGTTTAAAATAGTGAATATTTTTAAAATGTTCTAGAATATCCACTTCCTTAAAAGCTATGAAGTCCTGAATGGAACAGTCTTTTATGCCACCGAAGAGCTGACACTTGGCAGAAATGTTTTTTACAATAACTGCATATAATTCTCTCCTTCACCTTTGTTCTTTATTTTCTTCGGCACAATTTCTTCTCCCTTAGAAGAGTGTGATTTTTACCATGCCTCTGTAAACCCGAGTGGAGTTCATATTCACGTTGACATATGGGACACACATACATTTTGATAAAGTAAATTAGCACTCACTATTCACACAAAGTAAATCACAAGGCGCGCTACAAGCAACAAACGGGACACCAACTTTGCGAAAATCACACGACGCGCTATGGAACAGCAACTTCGCGCTTGCATCCTGGTGGCAGATACGTGCATGCACAGTGCGGGAGTGGCACGAGGTATCCCGCACCTCTAGCCGCTAGTTTCTGCTTATTTTTTGTTCTATCGGACCAAACTGCGTGGTCATCAGTCCGTAGCTTACAAACTACTTAAACTAAGCTTTACCTAAGGACAACACACATACCCATGCCCCAGGAAGGACTCAAACCTCCACGGCGAGCAACCGCGCGCTCCGCAGCGAAGCGCTTTAGACCGCCCGGTTACTCCACCGTGGTGGTTTCTGCTTACAACAATGTACTCACAGGTTGTACATGAATCAGGCAAACGTGGAATAGACCAGTTATGCATTTCATTTTACGCGTTTCAGTCCCAGTTCGAACACGTTATTTGAGGAGATGGTGCAGCTTAATACCCTAATACTGGATGTTAAGTGTCTTTTTTTTCTTCTTTTTCCCTTCTGAATTGCGACAAAGAAATATCTATGTTTCTAAGCCCAAGCAAGAAGTTAGAGAAATAGTGGTAAACCCATGACTTATATTATGGCAAACTGAAAAACATAGAAATGCAATTTTTAAAAATCAACCATCGTAAGTCAAACGTGTGCTCGAAATGAGTTTGCTTGTATTGTATTCGTAGGTATGGTACTGGTACTTATGATTTGATAGTACTTTTTATATACCATTTCAGTGTAAGAATACTTCAACCATTCCCTAATACAACAAAAGCATCCTTTTTTTTTTAAACAGTTCTCTTACACATGATAATGCACGGTACTCTCAAAGTAAAGTGATATGTTGTTATCTGTGTACCATTTCCTAAATGTGAAGACTATAATTCCTGGTTTGTCATTTGTGTGTTTAGCAACATTTGAGATGTGTTTGAAAATCTTACACAGTTATTTCAGAACTAATGGGGTGAAATTAAGACAGTCTCTCATCATCAATTTAAACTTTATTCTTACTGACATTTTAGGTGAAAATATTTGTAAGTAAATATTTTCTTGTTAGAAAAGTAAGTAAAAACAAATAATGCCTTATACAAACTACAAAGAAATATTTTAGCAAAAGTAAATACATATTAGTGTGCTGCAACTAATACTTTCTTTACCCATAAGTCTTTATGTTGACAAGGCTATATCACAGATGGCGCTATACGTTGCGTTTTCTGTAGCGTTTGCAGGCGCTTATGTTTGAACAATAGTATAGTAGTGTCATAACGTATAGAGGTTCGTTTTGTGTCCCAGCCTCATCGCCGCTTTTGTGTCTCGTTTCCGTAGTAGGTGTTGGTGGCCGAGTAGAAAGACCGACACAGGAATAAAGGATGCACGCTTGTGCAGGTAGGAGGTGACCAGCCAGTGGGACAGCAGAAACTAGAAACACTAGAGTAAATTAGAACGAGATATATTTTTCTTAGAGACTTAGTAATACTTAACTTTTACATAGCTCAGTACTGCAGAATGCTGATACATAGTTGAGCTAGAGGCCTGCCTAGTGCCTATCCGATAGCCACGTCTTCACTGGTGCCTATCTGATTTCGAAGTGTTAACTAGTTCCTATCTCAGTCACAAGTGAACGATGTCATCCAGTGGTGGCCACGAGCGGAGTTGTACAGAGGGCGCTCGTGGCTGACGTAAGAACGCCGCGCCGTGCGTGCATGGCGGCGCGCGGCGAAAGTAGGTGGCGCGCACTTTAGACTTGTGCGACACCACAGTTCGTTATGGTAGTGTACTAGTTGTGTTGAAGTAGCGCCATCTCTTAGTAGGGCTGGGCAAATTATACTCGCGTTCGAAGATGTTCGGGATTTCCCGAAACAGCAGAGAACTCGATACAGTATCGAACTGTTCGAACACTCAGATAATAAATGACTGGCACTGCTAATCTGCCAACGATACGCGGGAAATTTTGAAGTTAGCGGGCTATCGCTTTGTTCAGAACTAATTTCATAGAAAGTGCAAGTACATGTAAAGTAAAAGATGGTCGACACTATGAAAAGCTGCATATTTTGTTTAAAACAGTGGTACGTGATATGTCTGGTGTCACTGAAAGATATGATTCATTGATAAACAAAATATCTGCTACTAGAACAGAACTACTGCACCTCATTACTAAAATCTAACATTCAAAGGAAAAAATGTGAATCCTTCATAAGTAGCAATTACATTTAATGTGATTATAACAGTTAGGTTGCAAATGACCACTCCATTCCCTGTTCATATGGTACAGTAATAGATAAAAAATTTACCACCTTTCAATGGCCTTGAAAAGAAAATTAGAAATAGGGAAATATTAGAAATTTAATACCCAATAACGGAAATAAGTCATATAAAAATAAACTGTAATTACAACCTCGAAATAAATGGTGCACGAACTCCTCTATGCGTAGGTATCAACAGGTGTCACTAGATCGCAGCACTATAATTTTTAATCGCGATTGCTATCGTGTAATTATAGCCTGTATTCGCTACTGTTTTTACTTATGACCTGCACCCTAGAAGATACTGTAGTCCGAATTTCACGCCGAATAATACCCATAGTACATTAATGACACCTTATCTTCGTTATAAGTCGTATACTTCACAGCACAGAAATTATCGTTGTAAATCGAAAAGATAGTACCTCCTGCAATTGCTAGATAGCGTCGTGATCGGAAGTTCCAACATTTCCCGAACCGTGATGTAAATTTGTTCGATAAATTCGAGTCGTGTTCAAACCCAGCTTTATCTCTTAGCGCGACGTCAGTTTATGTTGACAAGGTTGTCGGAAGATTCACTGGAACTATCAGGAAGATTCGAAAAATAACGGAAGATTCATTTTAAATTTCAGGAGAATTCGGAAGATTCACTGGAAATTTCGTATTTTCTGGAATATCTGAAGATCCTCAGATTTTTCTCACGAAACTGCAAGAATGAAATGAAGAACTTGCTGCTCCAAAGATCTTCGTCTCCGGTGATATATTCCGCGGGGGGGGGGGGGGGGGGGGGGTTGGTAGCGGTCTGTCCAGTTTTGACTAGCAAATGATGTAGCTCTAGTAACAAAAGAAATATTGTTTTACATTATCAAACATTCCATTCACTACTGCATTGGCTTTACAATTTCAGGTTCGATTGTATTTTTGCTGTGCCTCAGTACATCTTGATCGTTCAGGAAGCTGAGTTATCAAGATATCATAAACTTTGTGAACTTCGTCGCCCCCTAAATTTTCTAAATTTCTTTACGATATACACTTCGCAACGAATTTATTTTTTAAAAGTGTCCATGTTACCATCAGGATCAAGAAATCGTAATTTCTGTATGGCAGAATTGTATGCAACTGTCTTTTCGTCTCTGTCACTGTATTATTTCCTTCACTTTCTATAAATAAGTATGACTTCGATAAATGCCAGTGAATTCCCTAGAATACTGATGAGTGTCAGCCAGTGATTGGAACCTGCAGATCTGATTAATTTTGATCAGATGTCCCTTTCCAACTTTAATGTTTACAACTAATATTTGCGCAAGACATGCACACGCAAAGATCTTCAGGTTTGCGCATATAGATCGTTGCGCGCTGGCCGGCCTTCTTTGGTCGTTCACTTCGACCGTCTTCGATAATCGATACTGACGCTATTTTTATTTGTTGTGCATAGTACAGAATTTGATTTCGGCGCGAAGTCGGTTGAAATTAATATTTGAAGAAGGTTTATTATTTTGTTTCTTCAGTGTTGTGTGGTGTTTTCTTTGATGATCTTGGATAAATATGAGTAAAGATGACTGGATCAGTAAGTAAATAAATAAACGACCATACATACTTTATGCTTTAACCGTTAAGCGTATCAGGCCATTCTATGTTGATAATTTAAAAGCTTGTTTATTGTTAATTATTGTGGATATTACATCGTATCATTTAAATATTTATCCAATTTGTTTTACCTTTGAACGTACAGTAACTTTCATGTAATCTACATAACATAAGACCGAGGGGATTATGCTTGTTCGCCTTTTTCGTACTGTAAACAACACCGTCGATTCTGAGACGGAGGCCAGCCTTTTTACCAAGGTTGCATTTTCCTTTTACTAATTTCTACGTATTTATCAATTGTATCATACCTTGCATCAGTGATTTCTCATTTATCTTTTGTTTACGTGCATATCATTGTTGGCCGTTTCTTAATTAAATGACAGATCTGTTTAAAAGTCCTATAGGTTAGCACCTGTACCTGTTATCTAGTGTTGCAAGAGGTCATAGCCTACCGAAAAAGTCGTGTTATGTTTTGACGCCGGGCAAACCAGACGAGAGATGATGAAATAATGTAGCATCCTGGGAGAATCATTCCACGAATCGATAACTGTTTTGGTGGTAAATGTGTTCATGGGAAGAGCTGGGCACATATCCTCAAGACATATTTATATTTATTGTGGCATGTCTGAGCGATTTGTATACAGGCCTACCCCAAGTAAACTGTGTGGATGATGAAAGTAGACTATGTTATTAGAGGGCTGCTTCATGTACTACTTCCTGCAGTGTTTTCACTAAGATTTAAGAATTTATTTATTAGCATCGGTAACTTTTTACATTTGGAAATTACCACAACATTTTGTTTAGAGATTTTTCTTTGTATGGATGCAATGAAACTATCAAATCTGACAGGTTGTTTCCTGTGCTTCAACGACACTAGCACCATAACAGTTTCAAAATTGTCACTATTGTAAGGCAGTATTATGGGCACCTTTTGTTTGTTTACACTAATGACATTGCATTTACTTTTACACAGGCTAAGTTGAATCACCAGTTGTTACTTTTTCTCAAGTATTCAGAATTTGACATCAGTTATCCTAGGATGTTACCTGTTTCTAGGTAGGCCTAATCTTCAAGATTTTCATGTGGCTAGTGACAGTAATTTAGGCTAAAGTCTCAATCAGTGGCATAGGGAGCGTTGCGTTCGTAGCAGCATTAGGTTTGAAATGTAGTACATTTAGAGTAGCCAATGGCGTGTATCTTTGATTTTAGGAATATGTCATTATTTTAAAGGTTGTGGCTGGACAGGAACCTAAGACAACAGCTTAAATTGTTGCAAGTGGACAAGTGAATGTTATGTGTTTTACGAATATGTCATGATTGTAATAGATGTGGTTAGGCAGAAACCGAAGAGTACAGATTAAATTGTTGCAAGCGTTCTAACAGTGTATGTGAAGAAACATAGTTTTGTGGTGTGCGATGTTCTACATTCCAATACTGTGATTCATTTCGAAAATAAAATCATTGGAACGTGATGTTAATACACAGATTTTCACATCTTGTAAACATTGTGTGACACCTTTTATCCCAGCATACAGAGCAACTGTTGCCAACACGGCCATGCCGCTGTTGGAGACTTTTACCGTAATCTGATGTGGGTTTTTCACATCACCTTTATTCTTCTTTCCAGTAATGGTTCTTAGTCGTAGCAATTCCTTCCCCCCCCCCTTACACACACACACACACACACACACACACACGTACACGTACGTATGTATGCACGCGCGCGTGTTCCCAGTGACCGGCTGTGCTATGTTAATCAAAATATTGTTTCTAGTCTATATCTATGCCCAAAAACCTGTGTTCTGTTTCCAATGGCCACATTTTGATAGGTATGTTAAACTAAGTCACCTTGCTCTTCCTTTTTATGTCTCTCAACTGGTGACCGGGCTTTGAGCCATAATTAACAGAATGGGTTGGGGAAATGCACTGAAAGCAACATTCTAAAACACAAAACAGTACTCAGAAAGTAAAACTTTACATTATGCACGAAGTAACTTTCCTTTACAATAGTGTTCTGTAGAGAAGTTGCCATTATGAGTGATCAATGTTTAGGGTGAGTAGTGTGTATTAATTAAAACATGGGGCTTGGGTAGGTGGATGGGTGAAAATAATTGATCAGTTTATGTTTTAAAAGTAATGTCACATTTGTAAAGGAAGAAAAGTTACCAATGTTTTGAGTCATAGAGGATTAGGTAATTTCAAAGACGAAGAATGCTTGCAATTGAAATATCTTGGACTGATACGATGTGTATTGAACATGCAACTCTAAATCGATTACATGGCTATTCACACCTGTTACACCCATTTAGTGACTCAGATAATAAATAATCTGTTGGTATCCTCATAAATGACAGATTACAACAGAATGTACCATCGATTACAGGTCCCAGCCCAAAAATTCTTTCTTTCGGCACTCACTTGCAAAAAAAGGCTTCTCTGTTAACCTATATGAGTCATGCAGTTTACATTAAAATTTTGCCTCACCATTTCAATGAAATTTGGTACTGGTACCTCCCACATAGAGAAAGCAAAATACCGAATTTCAACTTGATATCTCAAATGGTTTCAAAATTACGGCTTGTTAAAGTTTTCAAAAATGCTCAAAATCAACCTATTTTTGAAATTTTAAACTGCTATAGCAACTCCCAGAATCAAGCTAGAAAGATGAGAGAAGTGTCACTTCACAGCATTTGTCAAGCTCTTTCCAAAAATATATAACACTACAAGAGTCGAGACAATTTTTTTAAACCAATTTCTAAATAAAAAATGTGCCTAATTTTATATGTTTTTCAAAGCAATCGAGGTGGCGCAGTGGTAAAACACTGGACTTGCATTTGGAAGGATGGTGGTTCAACTCCACCTCTGGCCATCCAGATTTACGTTTTCCGTAATTTCCCTAAATCACTCCAGGCAAATGTCGGGATGGTTCCTCTCAAAGGGCACGGCAGATTTCCTTTCACATCCTTACCCAAACTCTCCAAGCCTAACCTCCATCTCTACTGATCACACTGTCGAAGGGACGTTAAACTCCGAGCTTCCTTCCCTCCTTTAAAGTTTTTCAAAATGCGACACTTTTAAAATTTCGAAAAAATTCTTTAATACGCCTTGTATAGTGGTTAATTGATAGTATAAATTTCATAATGGGCTCTTAAAGAGAAATGGATTTGAAAATATTGCTTACATCAGAATTTTCACTATTATGACGACTAATTGAGCTATTGTCAAGCGTAGTAAACAATGTGCTACTACAGTAGTGCAAGTGCTGGACCTTAATTGATGGTGTAACAAGTATTATGTTTATGTTTGATATGTTAGTAAAGTGGAAGTGTTTGTGATTTGAATAAGTGTTTGTGCACTAAACCTAGTAGAGCCTGAAATTTTAAATGCTTATGATTCCGAAAATAACCCTGTTTCAACCCTAAGTCAGATGTTATATCAAGAAGGTATGCTTCACAAAAAATTATCAGAATTAATTCAGCCATGAAGTGTAAACTTTTTACTTCTATTCAAGACTACTCCTCTGATGAAGTTCATGAAACACTTGATGATTCAATTGAGTCATTGTTATCTTTTAAACATAAAGATCCTACATTAAAAATAGGGTTTTCAATGTTCGCAGAACTAAGACAAAAAAAACTGTCCTGGCAGGTTCTAGCGGTACCATCTAACGATAATAATCTGTGACCATACAAGGCACTCAGAAACTTCATGCATTCATTTCTATTTCTTCTAGTAACAGAAAAATGAAAGTAAAAGTTTTCTCAGAATCCACTGAGTTCAAAATTGAAATTGTTAAGATTCAGGATTGTTTAAGTTTAGCAGAAGTTGGTGGGTATATGACTGTCGTCTATGACAACAACTGGTGGTTGGCCTATGTGTTAAAAAAATGAAATCAATGATGAAGTGAAGGTTTCTTTTTAAATCCAGCCGGTCCATCACCTATCACAAAATATTCTTTGGCTTCCTGTGACACTCTTGCTAAATAAAGTTAATCCAGTAACTCCAGAGGCCAAACTTATAATTTGTCAAATGAAGAACTGCAGAAAACCATCAAATCCTTCACCAACCTTAGTAATTGAACCTTCTGAAGAGGTAAAAAAAAAAAGGCTTCAAGTTAATCATTATGCAAGTTTTTTTTCCGTTATGACCATAGACTTTATTAAAATAGTAACCCAGTTACAACACAATAAATGTTTTTATCAAACTTCATGTGTTTATTAATCTTGAATTTCACCTAACTAAATTTTTTGAGTTTTTCAACTTCCTATTCCGTGCGCCTCGGTTGCACAGTGGTAGAGTGCCAGACTACAAATCCAAAGGTCGCGGGTTCGATCCCTGCCAGGTCCTAGGATTTTTATCTGTCACTTTCCACTTCTTTCACCTCTGGCAGTATTGCGCATGTGAAAAATACCGAGTAGCACCGTGGTTCGGAACCCACGTTAAACTGTAGGTCCCCCAATAACTGGCTGGGTAAGTCAGTTCGAAGGTCGGAGGAAGGCAATGGCATACCACCTCCAAACGGGACCATGCCTAGTAAAGCACTGTGGTGGTCAAACCAATCTTCAGATTGTTGACTGCTTTACCTTTTTTTCTTATTTTTAGTACATAGGCATATTACTCTATTAATGATATGTATAAAGCTTCCTAATAAATATGTTTTGCTTTCAAAGAGAGGGTGTAAAAATTAAATATAGTTGATCAAATTTATAGATATATTTCTATTGTTAAGTCTTTCATAAGTTTTATGTAACTTAAAAAAAATCTAAGTTATTGTTAGGCCCTCGGGAACCAATGACTCATTATTGTAGTGAAAATTCTAATGTAGCATATTTTCAAATCCATTTTTCCATAAGAACCCATTATGAAATTTATACTAGCAGTTAACCACTATACAAGGACTATATGGGAATTATTTCAAAATTTTAAAAGTGGCACATTTTGAAAAATTTAAAATTACAATTCTAATTTTGAAATTGGTAAAAAAAATAATTATTATGACTCTGTAGTGTTATATATTTTTGGTAAGGGCTTGAAACATCCTGCAAAATGACACATCTCTCATATTTCTAGTTTGAATCTGAGAGCCGCTTCAGCAGTTTAAGCCTGCACTACTAACATCTGGTTTTAATACTCGCTACTAACACCCATCTTTCAGGGGGTTTTGAAGTTGTGTTAGTAACACCCATCAATTCGCCGAGTGATTCCAAACCTGCACTACTCGTGTTCGCTTGTTCTTCGAAACGTCACAGCTCACTGACAGTTTGAATGTAGCCGTCCGTTTGATGGATGTTACTAAGCTAGGGTTAAAGTTTCAGAAACAGGTCGATTTTGAGTGTTTTCAAAAAACATTAACAAGGCGTAATTTTGAAACCATTACAGCAATCTAGTTGAAATTTTGTATATTTCTTCCTATTTGTTGGGGGTTCCAGTATTCCAAATTTTATTAAAATCTGAGATGGTGAGGTAAAATGACTGTGTTTTAGTAGACATGGAATAACTCATACCTCAACTATCAGAGTGAAACTACAGATTACTTTTTAAACACAAAATCTTAATCTATGTTCTGCTTTTAAACAAACTGTCGTCTTCAACTCAGCCACCGCATAATTACTCTTGCCATCCAGACATTTGCACGTACACGATAACTCGCCAGTGCCTAAGGGCAAAGGCGACGGCTGGTGTCTCGTTCGTCAGATGAGCCACCGTATCTATAATTGTCATTTATTTAAATGAACAAAATTGTTGGTCTTCTGTCCTTGCTCATCTCAGAAATAGATACTGTAGGTATACCTAACGCTTATGCCACATTGAAATGTATATCATCACAAATATTCAACAAATTTCTATGAAAATTCCTATGAATGTTTCAAGATTCTGCTGTAAAAGTATTCATGTCGTCGCAGCTTTACATTAGCACTCATCAAAATAATTAGTACGTAAACATTCGTATTTTGTCATCTCGCGTATCAATGCCCACATAATTGATTGTTGTATTTGTATACAATAAATTCAGACAAATTCAAAGGTACATCACACTAAAAGGTCTTGAAACACTCTCTCAGTGCACAGTGTTTTTGTTTCATGGCATGTTTCATCCATTTGATGCTGTTGCGTCTTGAGCACTAGAACAACTATGTAGTGTTCATTTAGCATAAAATACAACTCAGGCTATCTTCAATTAGCATCTGCTAATGCACGTAGAAGTGATTGAACAGCTTATGTTTTAGGGGCCAAAACATTGGGAAATTTAGCCTAGTCAGCTTGCATTTGTTAAGTTGCTGATTTGTTTTGTATGTTTCTCAATAGCTCCTTGAAGAGTGGAAGATTTCTAAAGCTACCTAACAGAAAGAGATGCCAAAGGAAGAAGTGAGAGAAGAGGAAAGGTTTTGAATAACCCAGTCATTTTGCAAACTGGATTGCTCTGGAATCTTTATTATTCTGAGGCGCATTAGGACTGATGTCATGATAATCATACTCTGGTTAAAATTATTTTGTAATTGAGAGTTCAATGTGTAGAGTGGTGGGGACCAGTCACTAGACAACTGTAGTGCCAGATGTTTGGTGCTGACATTTTTGTAGGGGCAACCAGAGCCTTCCCTGCTATTAACGATGAAAATATTACTCCCCCCGCCCCCTGCTAGGTCAATCTGTCCATCACAAAGTAATCATAGGGTAGATTAGTGTTTTTCAACTTGTGGGTCGTGCCCCTTCTCCCGAAGGGGGTCGCTGTCACAGGAAGAAGTACTTGCACCATAAAGTAACCTGGGGATTAGTAATACAAAAATGTATGCCTAAGTTAAATTTAATGTTAAATTCACAGAGTTCCTTGTGTAATAAACATTATGAACTGAATAGATTTTTTTTTACAATACAGTGTGTTAATGATGAATTAATGCAAAGTCTGAAAAGTGTTGTCAGGAACTCAGTGATAGGCAAAAGAAAATGATACATTAAGTAATTCTGAAATTAGAAGAGCGAAAAAATCTACTTCTTTACAAATTGTATCTACAGTGGGACATTTCACAATGAGAATAATACACTTCTGAGTCTTGCCTCAAATGTCCCTCCAGGGGGCACGGGACCCCGAGCCGAAGCGACCTTTCTTCTGTCTCAGGCCACTTTCCTCTTTCCCCCCGGTTGGTGCCTTCACCAGGAGACGGGCGTTTTCAGTCAGTCTAAGGTTTCTTTTTTTGCTTCCTCTCAGACTTCTCCTCTTCTTGGTCGTCTTCCTTTCCTGTTCTTTCGCCTTCCCCTCTTTCTCCTTGTCCTCGACCCACCCTTTTAATCTCAGCATTTGAGATTCTCCCTCCTTCATCCCTTTCTCTCCTTCCTCTCTTCTATCCTCCCTGTGCATGTCTGAAGGTCTACCCCCGCCCCGGGTAGACATGTAGGGCACGTACGTACCCCCGGTACAGGCCGGGCCCAGAGAGGGGTGATTACACGAGCTGGTACCTTCGGAAAATGCTGATTGGTCCCTCCGACCGTTCTCGGGAGGTGTGACCTGAGGTGCGAACAGTCACCTAAGGTGAGTGCGCTCTCAGTGAGGGCCCCAACAAGGAAGGAGTGCGCTATCGGAGACGCCGGTAATCATGGGGGACACTTCTGCTATGAAACCTCCCAAATCTATTATAACTTTGACCCAAAAACGAAAACTTGATGAATCTCAATCCAAGAAAGTCTTACCCAACATTCCAAAGTTCCTTGTAGTATCGCACAGAAATTACTCCGGGCTACGCTAGTGCATACCTTTCCTGTGAAAGTGGAGGCTCACCGCACCCTTAACTCTTCGCGGGGGAGTAGTCTTCACTAGATCGCTGGATGGGTTATCGGACGAGGATATATTGAACTATATGTCGGATCAGGGAGTTACGGCTGTTCACCATGTAATGAAAGAAGTTAACAATTATCTCGTGCTGTCTTCTTGACTTTCGACAGGGTTGACCTACCATCTAAAGTGAAAGCGGGCTACGAAGTCATCTCCGTTTGCCCGTATATACCCAATCCTATGCACTGCTACCATTGCCAGAGATATAATCGTACTAGTAAATCTTGTCCTATTGCAGCCAAGTGCGCCACCTGTGGCAGGGACGCCCATGAGGGTGAATGTCCACCTCCATCCCCTCGCTGCATTAATTGCATGGTGACCATGTTGCTTCTTCACGGGACTGACCCATATTTAAAGAAGAGCGGGTCACCCAGGAGATTCGCGTTAAGGAAAAGGTTTTAACCTCTGCAGCTCGGAAGTTATTAGCGAGTAGGAAGGCCGTTGTACTCCCAGCAGGTACTTACAGCCAGGTCCTCACCTCCCCTCAACCAACTAAGCAGGTAGGCACTCAGACCTGCGATTTCACCTTCTGTGACACGGTTGTCAGATCGGCTAGCCTGAAAATTGCTCGTTCCACCTCTCCAATCCCTTCTGCCCGTTCTACAGTGCATTCGTCGACCAGTTCCCACAAATCCCGGGCACCTAAATCCGCTGCCCGGAGTTCCAGAAAGGAACCTGTTCGTGACGATTTTCTCAAAACTCCATCTTCTCAACCGTCCTCCACTTCTCTTATTCGTCATGCCTCTAAGAAGACTCACAAAAAGAACAGTTTCCCCGCCACGCCATCCAACAATTGCCGGCCTCGCTTGTCTTCTGTTTCACCAGGACACTCTGTCTGCTGGGCACCCAGCACCCTTTACCGGCAGTGGAAACTGCCCCTCCTAATCAACTCGGGGAGGTGGCAGGCGCGTCGGTCGAACTTTTGGAACACGATCCTTTGCCCCTAGATAGCAATAGCAGTGCTCCTTCGAAGTTCGGTCCTCAGCGGCCGTCGAGGTGACCCCACTTGCTTGTTCCTTTTTGTCTTCTTTTCTTTTCTCATTTTTTATCATGGCGCTCCTTCAATGAAATATTTGTGACATTCGTTCCAATTGGGAGGAATTAAAACTACTCCTTTGGTTGCACTGCCCGCTTCTAGTCTGTCTCAAAGAAACTAAGTTATGTCCATGTGATCATGCAGGCTTCCCCCACTACACCTCTGTGCGTTTCGACCTGCCCCCCTGTCGAAGGTATTCCAGCCCATGGAGGGGTTCTGGTGCTCATTCGGGATGACGTGTTTTACCATCCCATTTCATTGCATACTCACCTACAGGCAGTTGCCATACGCATCACTCTCTCCACCGTTTCTTTTTCCCTCTGTAATATCTATTCGCCATCGTCGTTTGCCCTTCCTAGGGCAGATGTGTTCCACCTCGTTAACCAGCTCCCTTCACCTTTTGTGGTGGTAGGCGACTTCAATGCCCACCACCCGCTATGGGGTTCTCCAGCACCTTGCCCCAGAGGCTCCCTTCTAGCAGACCTCTTCAACCATCTTCATCTTGTCTGCCTCAACACCGGTGTACCAACCTTCCTTTCCGACACAACACATACTTACTCCCACTTAGACCTCGCAATATGCAGTCCTCAGCTTGTGTGTTGGTTTGAGTGGTATGCATTTTCTGACATGTACTCAAGTGATCATTTCCCTTGTGTAATCCACTTCCTGCATCATACCCCCCATCTCCTCGTCCCACCAGTTGGAACATCTCTAAAGCCGACTGGGGGCTTTATTCTTCCATGGCTGTTTTTCACAATCAGATTTTTCCCAGATGTGATAGTCAGGTTGAATATCTCACAGAGGTTATTCTCACCGCTGCCGAACATTCCGTACCTCGTACATCCTCTTCTCCACATCGCGTCCTGGTCCCTTGGTAGAATGCAGCCTGCCGCGGTGCTCTTAGAGCCCGGCGACGTGCTATACGAACCTTCCACCGCCACCCAACGTTGGAGAATTATGTAAATTATAAACGATTGCGAGCGCAATGTCGTCGTGTTATAAAAGACAGCAAAAAAGCTTGCCGGACTGCTTTTACCACTCCTTTTAACAGATTTACTCCCTCCTCGGCTGTCTGGGGTGGCCTACGCCGTTTATCCGGCACAAAGATCCACTCCCCGAGATCTGGCCTGATCGTCGAGAACGCAGTCCTTGTGGATCCTGCTGATGTTTCCAACGCTTTGGGCCGCTCCTTTGCGGAGGTTTCGAGCTCTGCCCATTACCACCCTGCCTTTCTCCCTCGCAAACAGGCAGAGGAGGCACTGCCAATTTCTTTCCACTCTTTTAATCGTGAAAATTATAATGTCTCCTTCACCATGCAGCAGCTAGACCGTGCTCTCACTCTGTCCAGATCTTCTGCTCCTGGTCCCGATTCCATCCATATTGAGATGCTGAAGAACCTTTCTCCTGTGGGCAAGTGTTTCCTTCTTAGCACCTATAATCGCATATGGAATGAAGGTCAGGTTCCCACAAGTTGGCCTGAAGCCATTGTTGTCCCCATCCCCAAACCAGGGAAGGACAAACATCTTCCTTCCAGTTATCGCCCCATTTCTGTGACGAGCTGCGTCTCTAAGGCGATGGAACGCATGGTTAACCCTTGGTTGGTCTGGCTCCTCGAATCTCTGACTAATGTCCCATGTGGTTTTCGTCGACTCCGCTCTACTGCTGATCACCTCGTCACCTTGTCAACATTTGTTATGAATAACTTTCTAAGGAAACGTCAAACGGTAGCAGGGTTCTTCGACTTGGAGAAGGCTTACGATACCTGTTGGAGGGTGGGCATTCTCTACACATGGGGCCTTTGTGGCCGCCTCCCTCTCTTTATTCAAGAGTTTTTGGCAGACCGCAAGTTCTGGATAAGGGTGGGCTCTGTTTTGTCAGATACCTTTCACCAGGAGAATGGGGTGCCACAGGGCTCCGTCTTGAGTGTGGCTCTCTTTGCAGTTGCAATCAATCCGATCATGGATTGCCTTCCAGCTGACGTTTCCGGATCCCTTTTGGTAGACGATTTTGCAATTTATTGCAGCGCCCAGCGGACGTGTCTCTAGGAGCATTGTCTTCAACGCTGTCTTGACCGCCTATATTCCTGCTGGAGCATTGCGAACGGCTTCCGTTTCTCCACTGAGAAAATGGTGTGTATAAACTTCTAGAGATACAAGGAATTTCTTCCACCATCTCTACGTCTTGGCCCCGTTGCTCTCCCATTCATGGAGACGACAAAATTCTTGGGGCTAATGTTGGATCGGAAACTTTGCTGGTCCTCACACATGTCCTACCTGGCTGCCCGTTGTGCTCGATCCCTTAATGTTCTTCGTGTCCTTAGTGGCACATCATGGGGAGCGGATTGTACTGTCCTGCTTCACCTTTACCAGGCCATTATTCAGTCGAAGCTGGACTATGGAAGCTTTGTATACTCTTCTGCACGGCCGTCGATTCTCCGCCGTCTCAACTCCATTCACCATCAGGGATTACGCCTGGCGACAGGTGCATTTTCTACCAGCCCTGTTGAAAGCCTTTATGCCGAAGCTGCTGTGTTACCCTTGACCTCTTGGCGTGACATACTCTTGTGTTGGTACGCATGCAGACTGATGTCAATGCCCAACCATCCATCTTACCCATTATTCTTTGATGACTCCCTTGATAGCCAATATTGGTTGTCTGCGATAGCCTTGCTTCCACCTGGAGTTCAGTTTCGCCGCCTACTTCAGCGGCTCGATTTTACCTTTCCTTCCACCTTTCTGTTGAGCGAGAGCCCGTTGCCACAGTGGCATCAGGCCCAGGTTCACACCCATCTTGAACTTGGTTTGCTCCCCAAGGAGATCACTCCGGATTTGGTATATCGCTCTAGGCTTGTCGAACTCCGTTCACGGTTTGATAATGCCATTTTTATCTACACTGATGATTCCAAGAGCACCGACGGTGTCAGATCTGCCTTCGTCGTCAGCGACGACCTGTTCCAATACAAGCTCCCTGACCGGCGCTCGAATTTCACGGCTGAGCTTTTTGCCCTCCACCAGGCTGTTTTACACATCTGCTGTCACTGCCATCCCTTTTATGCCATCTGCTCTGACTCCCTTAGTGCTCTGCAGAGTCTTAGCGACCCTTCCTCGACCTATCCTGTCGTGTACCGAATCCGACGCTCTCTTCAGTTGCTAGCAGATAACGGCTGTGACATTTCTTTTCTGTGGGTCCTTGGCCACATGGGTGTGCCCGGGATGAGACTGCCGACGTTGCAGCCCAGGCAGCAGCTCTTTTGCCTCGCATGGCTACCTTCTGCGTCCCCTCAGACGATATTCAACGGGCTCTTCACCGGTGTATTGTGTTGTCCTGGCACAGATCGTGGTTCTCACTCCACGACGACAAACTGAGAACGGTCAAACCGATCCCGACCGCTTGGAGGACCTCCTCATGCCCCTCTCGGCGAGAGGAGGTCATCCTGGCCCGGTTGCGGATCGGTCACTGCCGATTCAGCCACCGTCATTTGCTCACCACTGACCCTGCACCGCTGTGCTCCTGTGGTGAATTGCTGACCGTGCTTTACTGTCTTGTGTTAATTTTAATCATATCCGTGTAGCCCTTAATTTTTTGTCTACTCTGGAGGAACTTTTAGCTGATGACATACGAGCAGCTGCTCGAGTTTTGCGTTTTATCAACATGGCTAATTGATCAAAGGATATTTAACCATTCTATTTGTTTCTTTTTATCCTTCTGTTTTAGCTTTCTCTTGACACTCTCCTTTCTGGCAGTTATCAATTTTTTCTAGATCTAGCGGATCTCTGTTCCGATCTGGGCGCTAATGACCTGAGGAGTTGTGAGCCCTAAAACCACAATAATAATAATAATAATAATAATGATAATAATAAATAAACAAAAGTCTTGCCTCAAATGTGAAACACTTGTTCAGCAAAATATATTTTTGTCAGAAATCGTATAAAAATAGGATAATGTGTTCATTCCGAAAACAAACAAACCTAGTCTCCAACAATTTAAAAGAAAGCTGAAACAAAAGAAAGAAGATTAAATTTGTCTCTGTTAAGATTACTTAGTTTTGTTACTTTTCATGAGGAGCGGTCCGAGGGTCAATGGTATGTTTGTATTTGGGGGGGGGGGGGGGGTCGCCAGAATATTTTTATTTGGAAGGGGATTGCATATTGAAAAAGGTTGATAAACACTAGGGTAACCAATGTAAAAGAAACGTGGTGTGTGTTGTTGACTAGAATTTGGTTTATGTTGTGGCAAATGCCGAACAATTACTTCAGTAGTCGTTGCTTACAATTAGTTAGGTGTGCAAATAAAGTGTGTAACATCCCACGAATGTCAGCTCAGTAGAGACAGAAAAGTAGTTAAACTTGACAGAATTAACCTAATCAATAAACTACAACCTGTTTCACAGAAATTGGTGCTTGATATGTTTTATGAATATTGTGGAAAACCTAATGTGGGTAGCTGAACAGATTTCAAATCTCACTTATCTTTGATATTATGTCACCAATTGACATGAAACCATGGGAACGTTCAGAGGACGGACGATGCACACTAACAAACCTGTCGTATCCTGCCATGAGTGACTGACACACATTACATAAATGGACATGATTCCTTATGGTTAGAACTATTGAAGAAATGCGGTTAATATTAGAACAGGGTCATTCCATGTCAGTTCAACCAGGGGTTCCAGCTCATAACCTTAGATTTGCCTGAAATTTTGCTTACCAGTGCTACCGTGTGTGGAAGACTCGTGCACAAAATTTTAGGTTCCCCCTGACAATTAGTTCTGGAATAACAGCTTGTGAAAGAAGGTGGTGCAGCCTGGTAATTGCTACGCGCCTTTGGCATTCTATCTTCAGAGACAGACTTTTACCACCTTGTAACGTCCTCTTAGGGAACACACTCTGAGTCAAAACACCAACGGCGACTGATGACTTCCGCAGTTTTCTAGAACATCCAACAACAACATTCAAAACACCAACAACATGTTTCTAAGTGAAAATAAAAAAAATTAAAAATGTGATTCAAAGTGTAATGTTTTAAATGGTACATATTGTAGGTGCCCATCATTCCAAATATAATTCATTCAGAAAGGGGATAACTTGTTTGTTGTTGTTGTAGTAGTAAGCCTCATGTGGGCTAAATGTGCACACAACACATCATGAGGCACATCTGTCACACATACTGAGTTATATGCACAGGAAAATACAAAAAACTGAAAAATCACTTGAAAAACATGTATTTCCTAGGGGTGGTAGCACAAAAGGGACACATGGTCTGCTAGCCAAATTTCACGCACTGCTTACGTAGACCATAGTGTTATATATCTCAAAATTTCAACATGTTATTTCAGTGTACAATGAGAGTTGAGAGATACGTCACCTTCTGCTTTGTAGTACTCTGCAACACAGCGTAACCTGGTTGTATGTTGCCACTTTTGTTTCTGAGTCCTGGTTCATGCACACTGAAGACACATGTGTATGAATCTATAGACATAATTATAACTGGACAGTCTGCTCATCTGCACCTTGTCAAGAGTCCATTAGAGAGAGGTGATATGGCTATGTGTGCCTGCAATAGTTTTAACATGTTCCAGTCTGCTGTTTAGCAACTCTCCTACAGATTTCACCTAATCTTTTGAAACATAAAATGATTATATGCCAAAGATATTTTTCTGTGCCCAGATAATAATTGAAGAGGTGCTAGAATGTGGCCTTCTGTAAGGTGCTGCAGACTAGCTCATGATATGTATTTAATGGTAGAACCAATGCCATGACTGCCGCAGTGGAGTAGCCGAGCAGTCTAAAGCGTCTCGCTGCGGAGCGTGCGGTTGCTCGCTGTGGAGGTTCGAGTTGTGGAAAAAATTCCGTTCTGCATGAATCTGAAAACCATGGTAATGCATGCATAAGTTTTTGAGATTTTTACAGTTTTTGTACTGGCTAGCTGCCCCATTGCTGAAGTATTTTTTAGAATGTAGCTACATAATGGTACTTGTTCTTGACATATGCCATGTCAGTGCATATGTGGGCATGAGCTGCAGTGGCATCATGAATTAGCAGTCACTAAAACACAAATGCGTGACAGTCACTGTACCTCATTCATCACTATGGTAAATTTCAAATGGCAGGAGAGTTGTTTGGGTGTTGTCCCAATGATTTCCTTTAATAGACTCTTGAATTATAAATGCATAATTTTCTGAAAAGTCTAGTATTATTATAATTTCATCTTGTGTTTGAAAGTGATCCTTGCAAAACTGGATGTATTCAAAATGTGCTATTGCTGCAAAGTTGTGTGTGGTCAGTTTGTCCATTTTTTCACAACACAATTCAGAAAATCTTCCACTATACTTTGCTTCATTTCAAGAGTGATGCTATCCATTTGTGTCCACTATTTATAAGAAATAAGTTCATTGTCATCCATAAGGCGCTCACCATACAGTTTATTATTCATGTATTTTGCTAGTTTTGCCTTACCAGGACACTTTTCGTACCCGTACATCATGCACGGTATGAACTGGTGTCACACACTAGCTGTTTCATTGCATCTTGGTAATACAGACCAGAATCGTTGGCAATATTTTATGACGTGATTCCACTCCTTTGCTTTGACCCGTGACATCAGTATCTCGGAAAACCTGTACACAGAATAATAAGCTAATACTTATGTATTGGAGATGATAAATAATCTGTGGTTATCCTTGTAAATTACAGATTACAACAACAGAATGTACAATCAATCACTGGACTTGGCCCAAAAATTCGAGCCATTGGCGCTCACTTGCGAAAAAATGAAACCCCCTCTGTTAACCTATACCTTATTATAACAATGAAGCTACAGATGAATTTTTAAACACAAAATATTAATCTATAATCTGTGTACTGCTTATAAACAAACTATCGTCTTTAATTCAGCCACCAGATACTTACACCTTCTACAAACACGCACAAGCCTTCAAAACTACCACACAGCCATGACGTCACGGGTCAAAGCTGCCATCCTACAAATAACCCAAATCCTTTATAGCAGCAAACATCAGCTTAGCATTTTAATGGGTTTCTCATACACACACAGTGTGTGTGCCCCTTGCACTTACAGGCACAACCAATTTTGCCCGAAGATTTTAAAAAAGATGATGACCCCACTTTGGCATTTGGATACTTTTTCTTGAATTCTATGTGTAGTTCTGATATTTTACATAGCAAGAGTTTTTTTCGCCTCTGTACATCTAAATTTCCTATTTTTACTGAAACTTTTTTTTTTTTTCAAAAATGTTTGTAGAGCTTATGGGACTTAACTACGGGGTCATCAGTTCCTAAACTTACAAACTACTTATGAACTAGCTAATACTAAGGACGGCACAAATATCCATGCCCGAGGGGGAATTCGAACCCCTGACCGTAGTGGCCGTGCAGACCGTGACTGGCGCGCCGCAGTCCCCTCGAGCACTGCGGCCGGCTCTTTCTTCTTCTTCTTCTTCTTCTTCTTCTTCTTCTTCTTTTTTTTTTCCTCTCCAGGCATTATTCTGCTGTAGTCATTACTTTCATAAAACTTTATTTCTGAACACAATTACTTACCCTGAGCCTGTTGGAAGTTCTGGGAGCACTCCTTGGGTTGCTTTTATTTTCCTAGCTTGCTTTACCATATTTGTAGAAACATTGAATTCCTCTGCGGTATGCTCAGCAGACCAACTGTAAAGTGCAAGGGTAAGAATAGCTACTTTTTTCTGGCATGTGGATACAACACAGTTTTCTTTCAAATTGTGCACAATTTTGTCCAAATCTGAGCATGTCTGGCATGATTTTTGTTCCTTTGAAGCAGATAGTTCTTTCTCTTCCACCATTAGTATCTTTGCTATTTAATTCTGTTTGAGCTTCTTGTAGTTTTCTTCTACCATAGCTGGGCCTGTCTCTTTTCCCAACTCTCTGTGTCTTCATGGGTGGCAAACCAAGAGCTGTCACTGAAGTATTTAATTGCTCATCAGCTGTGGTTGAAGGTGGATGGTACATTTCAACACTGCCATGTACATTATCAGAATACACTTCATTTTTCAGCAGTGTGACATCTTGAACATAATTTCTGTCCCAGTTTCATGTTATATCCCATGCACTGATTCACTTTCAATGCTGTTTTTATATCAACTTCTTGAAGGCTACACCTCACTGTCTTCTTATGGATCCAAAATTGGTCAAAACAAATTCTTTGTAGGAAAGAATACTTATCCAAAAACACTTTCATATGACAACAAACACCAATGTTTTCCAGATCTCCAGAGCAGCAAATCTTGGTCTAATTCATCCAGATCATGTACAAATTTAATGTCATATTTAGTTCCATATGTTGTTTTATGACAGATTCTAGTGCTCTTCCAATACTGTAACTTGTTCGAACAAAAGCACCACCTGTACACTCTTCTGCATCCATACTGCCTTTCCACAACAGCACTGTGCTCTTCCAAGCAGTTTCCATTACAGATAATTAATGTTTCAAGTGATCAGTGTTTTTTTGAAATCATGGGGCTCATTAGGTGGATAGCTGAATATGGATAGGTCAGTTAGTATAAAAAAAGTAATTATACATTGATGAATATTTAAGTAGAGTAGTCATATAAATGGTTAAAAGTATGACACACAATTGCAAGCATCAACTTGCAAAAATATCAAACCATAAACCACTTCAATTTTGTCGTTATACATTTTTTACATATATTCTTGCCTTCTATTGGGTATGTGACACTATTGGCTGTGCAAAATATGGAGTGTAGCTAAACTATCAACAATATGGAAACACTGCCGCTGACCATGTTTTAGTCTCTAACCTCACATTTCTTACTTTCCTTTCCATGACTTCATGAGTCCATAAGAATTTTATTAAATACAAAGGGACCTTCAAAGACTTCAGGGGAATACTGATGGACCCAATGACACCTGTCTGTCTGACTCATACGTCATGGGTGGGGACACACAAAATAGGAAAAAATGTAGAAAAAACATTCCGATCACACAAAAAACTTGTAAAATAAATCTTTTGAGTTGTGCACAAAGAAACTTTCCTTCACCAAAGTGCTCTGCCAAGCAATTGCCATTACTAATGATCGAACTTTCAAGTTATGGGTGTTTCCGAATCAAAAGTGGGCTTGGGTAGGTAGATTGGTGATCATACATTGATCAGTTTGTATTGTAAAAAGTAATGACATTCAAAACAAAAGAAAAATTGTCAATTTTTAGAGTCACACAACACAACATGCCGACGTCAAGGGTCAAAGCAGGTAGGTGGTATCTCATACTTCAGTTGATCCGACTTCAGAGAATGTGGTACTTTTTTCTAGCTAATAATGACATGAAATGGAAGTGATTCCATAAGAAGCATGAGAATGTAATATAAATCCCTTACAGTGTGGGCTCATGTAATATTCTTAATAAGAAAAGGGAAATGATAGCCAATATACTTCCAGTCAACAACTACAGGCATCCACTGCTTTTGTTCATACCTCTTCCGCCTCAGAGCTATGAATTGTGTGATCTGGCTGTTAGTTTTACTCGGAGTATTCTGTTAAGTTAGATCAACCTTTGTAATATATGGTGTACAGTTTTCTATAAATTTATTTCAAACTGTAGAAACCAATGCATATTTATCCGTTTAAATGTACAGAGAGTGTATACTTTATATATGAACCTCAGTACACTCATAATTTCATAGAATTTGTTTTTTCTTGTGGTTTTTACACTTACACCATGAACACAGATACTTGCAATTAATACTCCTATTTCTTCTGTGGCCATTGACCTGCTGTCATTTTGTAGTACTCTGTTTGTCTCAATTGTTGTCCATTCATATCACAGTAAAGTGATATTTGTGAGGGCATGAAATAAATGTAAGGCATACAAATAAGCAAACTTACAGAATTTTGAAGTGGTCATTGTGACCACACTGCAAATTGAAAGTGAACCTGCAAAAAATAATATGATGTGCAAAATGCACTGTTATTGTCTTGGGGGAAAGTAGTTATTTGTATAGTTGATTGGAGTTAAATTTTCCCAACTTATCTGTCCTTGAATATGTTGGAAGATATTTAATATTTTGAGTAGATTCTATTGATACAGCTTTTACTGATGCTAATTATTTCAACTTAGGTTGCAGTACCAAATGGTGGCCATTAACAGCATGCATTACTAAACAGTGTGAAACAAGTGAAGATTTGTTGTTGATGCTATTTTGCCATTATAGTAGTGAGCAACATAACTTATTGTCTGCCACTTTAACATTGCTGTGATCATAAATAATCATTTATGACATTTGATTCTAATTTGTGTCGATTTGACCCTCCGTCATTACCTATTTGAAATTTAAATCTGTCATATTCATATTTGTTTCCTTTGTTTTGTAGAGAAATTAGAAGCTAAACGTGGAAGAGATTCATTGACTTGTGTCTTCTGTAACTGTGATAAGGAAGACGAGTGTCAGTATGGTAAACTTTACTGCAGAGGAAAAATCACAGTGCATTACTTCTGCCTAGTAAGTGTTGGAAAATGAGTTATTGATAAACACTGTACTTGTTTGTTGCTAATGTGAAATATTAACAATGACCATGATCAACTTAATTCACAGCTTCTTGCTACCAAGTTGGATCAAAAGGGGAATGATCGTGAAGGAATTCTTGGTTTTCTTCTGAAAGATATTGAAAAACAAGTCCATGGAGCAAGGAATGTGGTAAGTTAGTAAATTACTGTGCCTGCTTTGATGCAGAAAATTTTTCTCTCTGTCAGAAGATAATGAAACTTGAAGTGTTCATTTACGTGTCTGTGAATCACTGAAATGATTGTGCCATTGACGTTGTAGGTACTGTTGGTAGAGTTGCGGTTAAATTTTACGTACAGTGTTGGCCGCTTGGTTTGTTGATGTTGGCAATGGATGCAAATGGGCGGGAATTGTGTAACGCTATCATTAGTCAGTCACGTGATAGTATGCTGTGTGTTAATGATTTGTTGGTACACACAGTTTTTGTTTGACATTTAATGGATTTTGATCAATATGGCATGAGAGCTAATGTTGCCAACGAAATGTCCCCTTTATGATGATAATTAATTTAGTGACTGGACAAGGGTACATACAAGAACCTGTCAACCATAGAGCAGGAACAGCATTAAAGTTGTGTCAACAGGAGGGATTAATTCCTCTTATGATAAAATTTTCCTTAAGTTATAGATTGAGGGCATAATCCTTGCTGTTGACCATTAAGTAAATAATTAATGTTGTTTGTATGTATGGGTGACAGGTTCTTGTCTGTACTCTTGTCTGGTAAGTAAATCAATTGTCATCGCAAAGGGAACATTTCATGGTCAAAACTAGATTACTAAACTGCCACTACCCTACATAAAACTTAACCCTCCATCGGTCACAACCTTTTCGTAACTTTGTTCAGTCGCAACATGCCAAAAAAAAAAAAAAAAAAAAAAAAAAAAACCCCACACATTTCAAATTTTTGTAACTCTCATCCCCTTTGGAGCTGTGATACGTTCCTTCATACTTAAATTCCTTACTATCTACGTTAAGGAATTAAAAGAACTGAGGAAAAAAAGATTTTTGTTACTCAAAATACACAAATTTGAAAATAGCCATGTTTCAGCCTTCCACTGTACCTGATTCAAAATTTTGACTTAATAGTGACCTAAACATTAAAATAAAACACAAATAACCACTTAGGCAGTTCAGTCTGATTCTAGTAAGCTCAGTCCTCTTAACTGAATTGGGGAGAAAAGGAGTTTCTGCCATATTCTGACTAAGAGAAGGAATAGATGGTAGGACACATTCTTAGACATCAAGGAATTGTCAACTTAGCATTAGAAGGAAGTGTGTGTGTGTGTGTGTGTGGGGGGGGGGGGGGGGGGGGGTAAAAATCGTAGAGGGAGACTGAGGGACGAATACAGTAAGCAGATTCAAAAGTATTTTCAGATGAAGAGACTTACACAGGATAGGGTAGCGTGGAGAGCTGCATCAAACCAGTCTGCAGACTGGAGACGACAACAACAACATCTTTTCCTCTTTTTATGTTTTCTTTATTATTTTTATCGTTTCAAACCCCCCTCCTACTTCCTCCCCACACTCTTCTTCAACACCCTTTTATCCTTTCCTGCCCCTTTCCTTCACTATATTCATTGCATTAATTCAAAGTCCCGCCAACCAGAGCCTTTACAATCCATTATGCAATGCGGAACTTTCCATCCCCACCTTTAATCGCCATCCTTCCCCCTCCAGTCCCCACCACACTCAATCTAGATGCTTGTGGTGATAGTGGCTGGATATGGTGGTTGTTTATGTAGTTGTCTGAGTGATTGTGTGAATGTGTTTCTTTTTCTGATGAAGGCCATGGCCAAAAATTTAAGTTGTGTGAATGTCATCTATTTCATGCCTGTCAGCAGCTCGGCAATCCTTTTTACGGGGATGTTGTTATCAATCATTCATTATTGACATTCTTACAGAAATATTTGTATTTATTTATATGTATGTATGTACGTATGTATTGCAGTTGACTTGAGACTGGTGAAAAGCCGAAATGGTCGTTATCTTTGAGTAACACCTATAAATAAAATAAAAATAGTGCAGCATTAAATGGAATAAATGTTTAAAATTTATTATCTGTTCTCAGAAGTCACAAACATGCGACAACAGGTAAAAATTAATAAAAAATTTGGTGTCTGGGTGTAATCGGGCTATTATCTAATATACTACAACCACAAATTATTTGTCAAAACATGCGTTTTTGTATAACATGTATCACCTCCTTCTGTGGGCCACCATAATCACACTGCCCCCTTAAAGGTTGGGGGTCCTTCTTCTGTTACCCAACCACTACCTCTTGTGAGGCAACTGCCCTCCAACCGTTTGGGACATCGATCCCCAACCCACAGCTGGAGAAGCAACAGCCCTCTCTGGAACCTCTCGCCAGGAAGGGATCCCTTGGCTCCCTTCCTACCATGGTTTCTCCCACTGACAAATTGGGTACCAGTGAATGCCTGACACAGCCACAGATTGCTGGTTGTAGGGCTTGAAGGTCATCCCCAGTCCATGAGACTGAGGCACCAAAGCCCTCCCAGCAAGAGAAACCAAAAGGGCAGTGAGAAAAGAAGAAGGCAAAAGCTGTCAAGAAAAAGGATTCCACGGTGGTAAACGTGCTACCACCCCATACGTCTGTGGACGAGGTGAAAATTCTCTCACCAGAGGACTTGGCAATCACTGGGACTTTGGAAGCAGTGGATGTTGAGGGCCAGCCTCCACCATCAGCGACAACAAACGATTCTGCGGAACCTACAGCACCCTCGATATTAACATGCGTCAGCAGTCAGGAAGTAGTATGATGCTACAGTGTAACTGTGGCAGTTTTTCCGCTACCTACCTGAGCTGTAGCAGTTATTGTGCCACTATCCTGCTTTCTATGTAGCCCTACAGGAAACATTGTTTCCTGTCCAGCGGACCCCAGCCCTCGAGGCTATCGGGGCTACAACAACAACAACCGTGCTGACTATGACAGGGTATCTAGAGGTGTCTGCATATACGCCCTTGTCACTGCTCCAAATGCTGCCATGCCACTCAGCACGGCTCTCGAGGCAGTGCTTGTAAGAATCTGGACAGTTTAGGACATAACTATCTGTTCTCTATACCTCCCTCTCCAGATGAAGTTGTGTCCCTCGCTGACCTCACTCCCATGATCGCCCAACTTCCCCCACCATTTCTCCTTCTGGGGGATTTCAATGCCCACCACCCTCTCTGGGGTGGTACTCAGACCTCAGGCCATGGGAGAGACGTTGAAACTTACTAACACTGCAGGACATACAGTTCCACACATTATAGTGCATGGCACATATTCTGCTATTGAACTGTCTGTATGCAGCCCAAGTGTGCTCCTAAGTTTTAGTTGGAGGGTCCATGATGACCTTTGCGGAGTAACCATTTCCTCATTCTTATGTCGCTTCAGCATTTCCAACCTGCAGGCTACCCATCCAGATGGTATCTACATCAAGCAGATTAGTGGGGTTACACCTCATCTGCTGTGGTTTCTCTTTCACTACCAGCTGACATCGATACAGCAGCTGAAATGTGACTACTGTTATAGTCTCAGCTGCTGAGGAGACTATTCCGACCACCACTGGCTTACCTTGGTGCAAGTCCGTGCCCTGGTGGACTCTTGAGATTGCGTACGGCATCCAGGATCGTCAGTGGGTGCTGCAATGCCACCAACGCCACCCCACTGTAGAAAACCTGATCTCCTTTAAAGGGCTCCAGGCCTAAGCCAGACGACTCATCCGGCAGAGTAAACAGGATTTTTGGGAACAGTACGTAGCCTCCATTGGTTCTCGCACCTCCCCTTCTCGCATTTGGTCTCAGGTATGGTGCCTCTTTGGATACTGCCCACCGGCAGGAATCCCGTCTCTGAACATTTGAGGGCACCCTCTGTACTGACGTGGCTGTTATCGCCGAGTGCATGGCAGAGCATTATGCACATCGCTCCGCAACGGCAAACTGTGGTGTGTCCTTCTGCTCCCTCAAACAATGGGTAGAGCAAAATCAGTTATAATTCCACACACGCATCCGAGAACTGTATAATGCTCTGATTACTGAGTGGAAGTTCCAAAGTGCTATCAGTGCATGCTCCGATACCTCCCCGGGACCTGACCGCATACACAGCCAGTTCATCTGTCACCTGTCAGCAGACTTTGAAAACCAACTGCTCGTCTTGTTTAATAGTGTCTGGGAAAGGGGTGTTTTCCCATCCCAGCGGAGGGATAGTATCATTATCCCCGTGATGAAACCAGGCGGAGATCTGCTGGCTGTTGACAGTTACCGCCCCATCAGCTTAACTAACGTCCTGTGGAAGTTTTTTGAGCGTATGGTGAGTTGCCGGCTTACCAGAGTCTCCTGGCCCCACAACGGAGGAGTTTCTGTCAGGGCCGCTCCACTATTGACAATTTAGTGTCACTGGAATCTGCCATTCGTACAGCCTTCTCTAGGCGTGAGCACTTAGTTGTCATCTTTTTTGACCTCTGGAAGGCGTATGACACTACCTGGCGCCACCATATTCTTGCTACACTGTATGACGAGCTTACGGGGTCCACTCCCAATTTTTTATCAAGAACTTCCTTTTGCTCCGCTCAGTACCTCCATCAGCTCAACCCACGTGAAGGAGAATGGCGTCCCACAGGGCTCCATCGTTTAATATTGATACACAGTCGTGCTGTGGCAGTAGGGTCATTGGTTTGTTGTGCTTTATTTGCTGATGATTTTTGTTTATATTTCAGCCCTCCTAGCATTTGTGTAGCTGAAAGGTGTCTGCAGGGTGCCATTTGAAAGGCACAGTCATGGACCTCAGTGCATGACTTTACGTTCTCTGCACTTTTGTTGTCGACGGGTAGTTCACCCTGACCCAGAACTCTACTTCGCTGACGAACAGCTTCACATTGAAGAAACGCATCGGTTTCTCGCCATGCTGTTTGACAACCGACTCTCTATGGGGCCACACCTTCGTCAGTTGAAGCAAAAGTGCTGGCGATATCTAAATATACTACGCTGCCTCAGCCACACTGCCTGGGGAGCTGGCTATCAAACTCCCATGCAATTCTATAAGGCTCTTATCCAACCACACCTGGATTATGGGAGCCAGGTGTGTGACTCTGCATCACCTTCATCACTGTCGATCTTGTGTTCCATTTTTCATGGCGGTGGTCGTCCAGCAATGGGGGTTTTCTGCACCATCCCTGTGCCAAGCCTTCTCACTGAAGCTCGCATTCCTCCCTTGAGATTTCGCCGGCAACACTTATTGGCATCATATGTTGCCCATGTTCACACTATGCCTCACTAACTTTCCCAGGCTTTTGTTTCCAAATACTGCCCTTCCTACTCCACAACATTGACCCAGATCGGGTCTTCCAATCTCGATCCGGGTTTATACTCTCCTTTTCTCACTCGAGTCTCTACCTCTCCCTACCACATTCTCCTGCTAATCTCGTACCCCTTCTTGGTCCATCCCTCACCTGCAGCTCCACCCGCAATTGTTCTGCAACTCAAAGGTGTCAGTTTCACCATAAACACTTCGTCACCAGTTCCCGGCCATATTTGACGCGTTCCGTGTAGTAGAAGTAATGCATACTGATGGCTTCCAGGCAGGTTACTGTTCTATGCATTTTAGACCATATATTAAAGCAAGTGAAATGGAGCTAAAAGTACAGAAAAGTTTTTGAAATGGTAGTGAACCTCCTTTCACAAGTAATTTAGAGTTATCTGAGTGGCAAGCCTACGAACTCAGCCTGTGTTGAGCGTAGCCTGAAGCACTCCAGTATGGAAAAATTTGAATTGCTGGTCATGTGTGTCGGTCCGTCGTGATGTGTTAATGGTCGATAACCAGAAAACAATTACGAACTAATTTTTCTTGGGTAGTGACCGATTACAATGGACAACAATCTGCTACGGTTTTACATCAGATGATACTTGACTTTATGTGAGGAATACACCTGGTTTTTGTCCACATCATACAATTCATGGAATATATATTTCATGTTTGCAACTCGAAGATAACAACAAATTAATGTATACTTTGACTTTGCTGTTGGTGGTCTGAAATAAAATTTTCTGACATTACAGTTAATGGCTTTCTGGTTGTAGATGATGAAAGCTCAAAACACTTAAATTTATATATGCATCTACTCCTAATATACAGTATATACCTTTATGAAAATTTTGTCTTTTGAAGCTTTCAGAAAATTTGATACAAGGTGAAAATAATTGTATACACCATGTCCCACATAAATGCAGTACTCTCACATCAGAGATTAAATTAAGAATGAACTAAGTTGTTTCTTAGGAACCTTTTTAAGGAAACAACGCTTCTATGAACATTTTGCTGAATCATTTGAAGACAATTTCCTTTGTCTGCAAGATGGTAGTATCGAATTTTCTGCTTGAACTGAAAGAAAAATATGCTGATTTAGTTTAGCCTCAGACACTGCAGGACAGGTCAGTAAATGATGAAAAGTGTTGGTCACTTTTTTTTTGGTTGGGGGGGGGGGGGGGGAGGCCTTGGCCCCAGCAACAAGGAATCCCCACCCACTGTCAGCAGAAGTTCAATTGCTACCTACTTCTAGCCAGCTGACAGTTTTTTGATTTTGATATTTTATTACTATTGTTCTCACTCTGTAGTAACTCATTGAATTTTATGCACATAAGAAATAGTTGGTAATGGACTCATCCCATGAATTTATACTGACATTTAGGAGAGTTTTTCCTTGCATGAACATTCAATATGTTTAATATTTCCAGCGCGAGTCAGTGCCAGCACGAAACGATTGGAGTATGATATTGCTTTTCCAGCACAAGTATCACACGTCTCCAGCCTGTTTTCAGAAGAAGCTTCTCTGCATGACTTTTTTTCAATTACACTTATGAAAATATGTTTATTTTTCTTCTATTACTATTAATTCTGTAATATGAATAAAAGAAATCTGAGATGTTTAGTTGTTCACATAAGTAAAAACTCTTCTAAATGCTAGTCGAAATTAATGGGATGTGTCCATACCACATATTTCTAATGTGCTTATAATTGTATGATTCACTACAGAGTGCAAACAATAGTAATAAAATAACAAAATTAATTAACAGTTGGCTGACTCCAAGTAGACGGCAATGAATAAGTATTGGTCACCCCTGTTTCCTTCGATCTTCCACTGACAGTAGGTGACGATCCCTTGTTGCTGTGCACAAGCCCACAAAGAATGAAAAAACAAATCATAACATGAAACAAAATTACACCCACTTCTCATCCTTTACTGATTTGCAGTGTTTGAGGCTAAACTAAATCTGCACATTTTTCTTTCATTTAAAGTAGAAAAATTGAAATGAAAGTACCATGGAGACAAAGAAAATTGTCATCGGGTGATTCAGGAAATGTTCATAGAAAAGCAGTTCCCATCAGACAACTTCCTGACAAAATAAATAAAAATTCTGAGAACCATATAGAGTTCTTTGAAAGTGGAAATTAATTGAAACATAGTACAGCATGTCCCACATAAAACTGGTACACCTCACGTACCCCTATGGCCATAAGTTGCAGCATCCCTTATGAGGAGGTTACTAATTTATTTATTTAATTTTTTTTTTTTTAATTTCACTGTTCTGTATTCCTTTTTAATTCCTACTTCAGTCTCAGGCATGAGGATAACGCTTCTATGTGAGACACTGCATATGAATTGTTTTCTGAGAGCTACAAAAGTGAAAATTAATAGAAGGCTATATAGTGTGATAGTAATCTTAGGTGTAGATGCATCAATAAATGTAAGTATATTTTTGGACTTCTTTCGTTTATCATCTCCAACTAGAAATTGATTTAGTGGAATTTCAGAAAATTTTATTTCAGTCCATCAACAGAAAATTTGCAATTTCCATTAATTTATTCTTCTGTTGTAGTTCCAAACACGAAATATGTATTCCATCTATTGTAGGATGTGGGCAACAAACTAGTTGTATACCTCTTATTAAGTGAAGTATTACCCTACGTAAAATCATAACAAATCACTGCCCATTGTAGTCGGTCACCACCCAAGAAAAATTAGTTTCAAGGTATTTTTTGGCGAGTCCAAAAATAAGATTTTTTAACCACATACTTTCATAAAAATCGAGTGAGGAGTGTTACGAAACTAAAAATTCAGGCGGAATGGAAAGTAGTCATTTTCTTTCTTTACAGACAAGGCAAAGCTTCTAAGAAAAAAAAATGGTTGCTAAAACAATGTAGGATGGACTTATATACGGTCAACATTTTTTTCACCTTGAAAATCTGAATGTGGATTTTCCCTTTTTCTTCTGTCTCGGCTCTGCTGGCAGTGTAAACAAAGTCTTAATGTAGACGTGTGCTGGAGGGGCACAAGAATTACGGCGTGGTGAGGAGGGCTGGCCATGTGCATGCGTGCAGCTGTCAGCTGTTCTACATGCCTGCCAGGTGTGTTGAGTAGCCTCGCTCCTGGGGCCGCATTCTCAGCATGGCCAACTCCCGGGCACGGCAGTCTTGCCAGGCGTTCTTGATGGCAGATACGAGCAGGAGTGAGGCCATGTTTGACAGCCTCTAGTCAGTAAACATACAAAATAATGATTTCCAGAAAACTATGCAAGTCATGAAGATTTGAGATCATCATACTTGTGTGATTAATTTAAAAGCCTAGATTCCTTGTAACTTGATAAATTTCTAGTCACTGTGCACAAGAATAACCTTGCATTTTATGATTTACCATCTTAGTAGGTTTAGATGCTATGTGCTAGGTGCTGGTATCTTAGTTCGTTGAATGTTCAAATTACTGGTTTAGACATACAGGGTGGAGAAAAATTGTCGTGAAATCTTATCCTGGGTAACTGATACCACTACATAGCTGCCAACTATTACGGATTGTCTGTAATTGTTACGGATTTATCGTCATATTTACGGAGTTACGGGAAGTTCGTGAAAAATTATGGAAACTAGACATTGTACGATCTGATATGTTTTAAGAAAATCGGAGTAGTTACTATCTACAATTTGGTAATAGCCGATAAAAGTGTTATATAAATAATTTATTTCATTCCTGAGTATGTAGCAAAGCTGTAGGAAATGTTAAAGATAGCTTTTCCGTTAGAACAAATCTGGATCAAATCCCGCCTATAATCACCTACACACGTACCAAATGCATGCTCACACACCCAAGATCTATGTAATTTCTATGCTCTATAATGAGTATAATGTCTTTGGTTCAAGCTTAACAGCCCACGTGTTTTACCGGGTGGCGGAAGTTAGCCAGTTCGTTTCCGAAGAGAAAAGCTTTTACTGGCTTTTCTCGCGGGTACATGTTTTCATAGCAGTCTAGTGCAGCTAGAATGAAATATGAGCGATGAGCCATTTGTGACACCTCTGTTCAGTGGTTGCATTCGTTGTTTAAAATCCAAAACCATTTTGTATCCTTAGCTGCTAAGGATTTTATATTTAAAAAATTCAAGGAATTTCACCCTTTTTTGTTCCTTCGGCAACTGTTAACTTTCCGTAAAGACAGTTAATTGAAACTTACAGGAATATTTCTAAGCCACTCACGATATTTACACAAATGTGTTAGGTTCTTCCACCTAACCTCAGTCTTTTGAAACAGAATAGTTTTTACACGCTTCGTGGCAGATATTTAAGAATACAGTGTCAGGCTTAAATTTTTAAAATATTCTTGGGACTCGGCCGTAGCCCCACGTTCTCTTTGGTCTTGCGCATCATTACGGACAGCCAATTGTAAAGGTTGGCAGTTATGCCACTAGGAACCATAATTACTGATAAGTAGGTCAAAAATGCACCATTTTTAAAGTAAAGAAATTTGGCGCCACATGCTGGAGGGGCAGAGATCACCAATCAGATCGTTTGGCATCAACTTTCCTTAGTTTAAAAATGGTGCATTTCCGAGCTCACAATGTTAATAATTTTGGTTCCTATTGGCATCTGCTATCCTGGGTTTAAATTTGATGACACAGTTTTCCTCCATCCTGTATAGTTAATAATTATCCCATGGGCATTTTGCTTTGCACATCTTGTGTTTTAAAAATGTATGGAATTGTTGATAAAAGTGAAATCCTTTAATGACATCAATTTTCCTTCTAGCGTTGCTGCTATTGCAGCAGAGGTGGTGCCACAGTATATTGTTGTGGAAACTCTTGTCCAAAAGTTTTTCATCTGCCATGTGGACTTAGAGAGCAGTCCTTCCATGAATTTTATGGGCGTTTCCGGTAAGCAAAATGTCTTAGGATTAGATTTGTAGTTATGAAAGTGTTGAGAATTTTATATTTATACGGTGTCCAATTTATCGTGACTGCCAAAAACTCACTGGAACAACAACAACAGTTATTTTAAAACGACTTTCACCAGTATCAATGTAAGGCAGGGGCTCATGAATGTAAATATTTTGAAACATTCTAAAACTAAAGCATAACACAAACTTAGGTGTTTTGAATGGAAATCCTATATTACTTCATCAGTAATCTATAGCATGAACTTTATTTACATTGATACCTGTGAAAATCATTATACATTGTTGTTCCGTAGATATTTTGGATGGTCAAGATAAATGGGACACCCTGTATAATGCTGTCATTTGAATACATCAACATTTAATATTACTTTTTCTTCTATGTCGTATGATAAATGTGAGAAGATCGAGCCCCTGAATTTTGTTTTCGAATTGTAGGATTTATGTACCTTTTAGTAGTTGGTTGTAGGTGTTTGTATGATGATATCAACCAAAAGTAATGTTATAAATTACGACCTTCACTTAACTACAGTCTATAACTATGGTTATTATGTTCTTTCTGCAGTTGGCAGAAATCTCTTCATGATCTCATCCTTAACTTTTACTGTAGTCATGGAACCCTCTCTGTCCTGTATGGAGTAAGCCTACCTAGATATTTCTAACTGAAAATGTTTCTATGCTTGTAGTTTTCCAAAGAGTCATTCCATTGGAAACCACCTGGTTTTATGTGAAATGGTTGTGTCATGTTTACATATTTTCATGAAATTCAGTTCAGTCTCATACTCACACTAAAATAAGTTCATCTCTCAGGTATTGAAATGTCTAACAAGCACTTGGGAGCTGAGGAAGGCTCCACTAGCTTCTGTACTAAAACAGGTACAGCCAAAATGTTTCTTATTTGGAGGGTAACACTCCCTTGTAGCAGAAAGCAATAATCTGTTGTAGTGGTTCATGGTTTGGAAGCGATACACAAACTTCTACACAAGTTATCACATTTTTGCAAGTTAGCAATATTTTTTATCTTGTATGAATGGTAGTAGCGAATATGGTGATGGGTATGAATCCATTGAATAAATTTGGTTGTTACTTGCAAGCAGATATAAACTTTATAATTTTTAATATTCCAAAATTGTCTAAAATCGTTATTTGGAACCCTCCTTCCCATGCCCCCAAAATGCAATGTGTATGCTATCACATGCTGCAATATCCTCACTTCATAACTTGTATTCAAGTATAATTACCAGAAAAATATTTTTGTTGTACTCTCAATTGTTGTAAGTCATGTAAAAATGTTCCAACACTAATACCCACACATTTTACATTTAATAATAATTTATACCTTCTCATACAGGTAGCAACCTAACATATCAGCTGTACTGATCTACCATCATCCAATTACAGCTGTGCTGCCATTGTGGGCATTATTGCATCATCTTGCCAGTAGTGGCTTGACATTACAGTTCATTGTGGAAGTATGTCATGAAGTGCATGGTCAGTGAGTGAATGATGCAGGGAAATGTTTTGTATGTACAATGCTAGGCCAGGAATGTCATTAGCATTAGCTGTCATACTGTAAACAATAAAGACTCAAAGATATCTCTGACTGTAACAATGATACAAACCACCTATTGGCTGTATGAGCAGGATTACAAATTGATGAAGACACATCACTGTCATCAGAAGATATAGCAGTTTTGACAAGTTTACACATGTTTTTGACTGTTTGTATTTTGACCCATTTTTTTTGTCACAAGGCTGGGTTAATTTATTGGAGCCGATGGCCATACTAGATTCGTTAATTATGTTTCAACCATAAAATCTGCAGACTTATGTAATAAATTCTTCACTTTCGACTTATTTTGTTGTAATTTAAACGTGTGTTTTATGTTTGTAAATAGTGAGACTAATTTGTTTGGCTTTTCATAAGTGCATTGTTGATGGCTAGGGGTCATCAGAAGTTTTTTTATTAGTTCTTTTGTTTGACGGGTGCACCAGTCTCTCGTGAATGGGACCAGTGTTATATGAACTGTGGGCGCACTTGGAATATTGTTGAAAGCTGTTTTTTTTTTTCCCCATCTTGGCTGCCATGTTGTGCTATTGTGTGCATCCTTCCCATGTGTAAAAAAAGTAATGAATATGGGTGACAGGCATCGCTTGTCAAACTTGGAGATTTTAGAACTTTTGAACAATAGCTCAGAACTTGACAATATTTTGAACGACATAGGCAGTTTATCAGAGGTCGATGCTGACTTTTGTGAGCTGGAGAGTGAAACCTGTGCTGCAGGAAAGGTAGTGAGGAAAAAGACCAGATACTACTGTAGGCCATGTAACACAGGCCTGTGTGTTCCTGAATGTTTTGAAAGATTTCATACCTGAGTGAAGTTCTCTAGTTTGTAAAAATAAAAACATTTCACAATAAAACATTTTATTTATAAATGAAGCATTTAGTATTTCTTGCCAAGTGATTTTAAATCAATAGCCTACTATTTACTACCACTTACGAAAATTTTGTCGACTTGAGGGGAGGGGGACAAAAATGCTGAAAAACAGTACTTACAGAGTAATATCTGAAAATCCCTTCATAATTTATTTGTGCTAAACATATACATATTCTGAAAGAGGAAGGATTGAAGGTTAAACTGCTATACTGTCTAAAGAGGTAAGTGGATTAGTACATTTATTGAAAAATTGTAAATTGTAGCAAATTTCTCCAGGATCATGGGTATTAACTGGATTGCTGAGTCGTTAGGCTTCAATGAATGAATGAATGAATGAATGAATGTGTTAAGAACATCTGTGATATACTTCTACAGAGCTATGTAGGCAGCTTCCTGGTAATTAAAATTTTGTGCCTTGGAAATCTAAGTGCTATTTGTGCCACTCAGAAGCCAAACCAACTAACTCCACTTTACATAATTTTTTCAACTTTTGATCCTCATAAAGACATAGATTTTCATATTATAAAATGATTAACTCCATATGTTATTTTTTGTACCAGAAATTGATAATCATTACCATGGCAACTGAACATTTCGTTACAGTTTCCGTAGGCCACAGTGACTAACACCATTTTTTCTGCCATAGTATTCACAACGTTGTTTATTGCTTGTCGATAATGGGTGTGTAGTGTTATTTCCAGCAAATGAATTTATTTCAAGGTCTGGCTAAGTGATTCTTTGTTAATTGTGAGCTTACTTTTGAACAGAGTACTACAAAATGAGTGACAGTGGAGGAAATCCATTTTCTGGTGCTTCAGACAACATTCACAATCTAGATTTCAGTCCTGACATAAGTAAGGGAAAACTACAATAATCAATACATATTTTATCTGTGAGCTCATCTTCATTGTGTTCAAGACATTGCAAGAGACCACAAGCATATTGTGACTTACTCAGAATCATGCATGGGTAAAAAAATTATTAAAAAAATAAATAAAAACAGTGTTGACAATGATGAAGCTTGTACAAAGCTCTGAAGTCAGAACAGGTATTATTCATTTAAAAGTTTTAGTACCTGGACACAGCTATCTGTCAAATGACTGAGACTTCAGTGTAATTGAATCTAAAGTGTGAAAGACATGAAACATTTTCTCACCAGAAGATTGGTACAGTATAATTCAAAATTGCAAAAAGGAAGAATCCCTTCAAGAAGCCGTTCAAAGGCTTACACATAAATTGGCTTCACATTGGATGGATTTGATTGGAGTAGTTACTGACTTACACTCTGCTACTACTTTTTGTGAAGATTTTCTTAGGATTGATTTCAAGAAATTTACACCAGGTAGGCAACCAGAATTTGGGAATATAGATGAGGCTGCCCTGTACTCAAGTATTCCTCCAATCAATAATGATTAAAAGGCAGATCTCATGCCCCTCCTGTAGTATTTTCTCCTGTGAACCATGACTACTACAAGAAGCTACTGACCATTCATGGGGGACAGAACAGTGAAGTGTCATAGAACTATTATTAAATATATTGTGATGATAAGCCATGTTTGAAGTTAAAGTGGAATACAAAATAAACTTTTTCAGGTGACAGTGTGACTATCCCCTGGAAAAATACAAAGTTCAAGTTGGTCTCTGTTTCAGTGATTACCTGTGTTGTGTTTTTATCAAATTTGTATATCAAACTACATTGTAATTTTCATAACATAACTGTAATGAATAAAAAATTGAGTTTCTATTAAAGCTGTAATTTCAGGATGCTCTTAACTTTAAACTTAGTTTCTGTTGCAGTAGAGTTATTCGTCTTGGCTTTTGAGTAATACATTTCATGACTAACATCATTGTAAGAGACCTTTGACTGATTGCTCATTATATGCAAGTTACAGTTTTCACAAGAAAAAAAGTCTCACGCAGCAAAACAAAATTCGAGAAAAATTTACTCTGCTGTTCATAAGAAATAATACAAAATGTCTTGAAGGTAATCTACATCAGTCGTTTTTGGAATTAATTTATGTCCTTTTTGTATAGCAGGTTATTCAAACATATAACTGGTTGTTAATGACACCAGTTTGTTTGCTAGTGAAGGAACAAAATAATGCAATTTTAGTAAGAAGTGGATAAACTTGTAACTTCAGAGGGCTTAGCTCAGCCCTGCAGGGGTTACACATTTCAACATTTAGAAATGAACTTACTGCAGTGCAATTATAAACTTTACCAAATTTCATTAAAATCTGTAACTATGATTCAACCCCATTTTGATTATTTATAGTGGAATGATTCCATTGGTATACAAAGTACATTAACTGGGTCAAAGGATCTATTACTGGAGTGCAATCAGCAGATTGTTGATGCTCTAGCGGGCCATGGGTGTTTTGTTACCAGCCACTTCCAACCTCAGCAATACAGAATGCTCGGTACAGAATCCAGGCATTGCTCAGTGATTGTTGCCCATTTTGTGTTGTATTGCAAAGAAATACCATTAGTGACCATGGAGTGCTTCCGGGCCCTTTGACTCCTCCGAGGGCCAGTGGTAGCACGTCACAGAGTGATGCCAGAAAAATTAACAGCATTGCTAAATGCAGTGAACAGGAGAACTGGAATAAACAGTTGCTCCACTGTCAATGAACTGAGCTTTGGTGTACCCTGCTTAAGTTACAGCACAGTTTGCAGAATTCAAAAACTATTTGTTACATATTTTAATAGATATTGGCAATATTATCCCTCTTTCTTACTTATATATTTTAACTTATATTTCTAGATCTTTTAATTTTGAATTGTTTATGAGAACTGATACAAAGTAGTATCAGCAAGTACCTTAATTTCACATGGTACTATCAATTATGATACCATGAATCTTGTAAGTTCTTTTATGCCTGTGTTTCTTTCTCTGTGTTTACTATTGTGGATGCTATGGCTGCGGTAGTGCATACCAGTTTTACAGTGGCTAACAGATTGCACTGTTTGTGCCATTTGGAACATACATTTATTTATGATGGCTAGTATGTTACAAGCATTCTGTAGGCTTGACTTGTAATCTAGTAAAATAAATTTTGGAAAGGTATGTGCATAAGAATGTGTTTGCAAATTAAAAAGTGCACAAACCAATGCTTTACCATTACACTTGATTCTCCAATGCTGCACCAATTGCAGGCAGCAGAATGGCTTGTATAAAAGCTTATCACATAATGCAACATAGTACTCTGACATGGGACCTAGCATCTTAGAACAAAGAAACGTGTACATGCATCAGCTCGCTGAAATTCGAAAGCTGTGGCAGTTTTAGGTGACAGGTGTTTTGAACCATAGTTAAATGAAATTCTCCTAGAGGTGAGGCCAACCACAACAACAAGAATTGCTTCTCAGCTTTTGGCAAGATCAATGTGCTTTTTCTTTTCAGTGTCACACTTTATTTATGATAATGCATTGTACAATGGTGCACAACAGGTTTATGTGGCCCGAATAATTTAAAGTCCAAGAACAGAGCATTGTACATGGCCCAGTTCCGAATTGTGTGTCATGCCAACTGTAGTGGTCTTTGGTGCTTCAGCTTGGTGTTTACGTCATCAAATAGAAGCAATAGTTGGAGGCGAGGTACTGGCAGAAGTAAAGTTGTGAGGCGGCATCGTGAGTCATGTCGGGATAGTACAGTCGGTAGTGCACTTACCCGCGAAAGGCAAAGATCTCAGGTTCGTGTCCCGATTCCGGCACACAATTTTAATCTGCCAGGAAGTTTCAATATGGATACAGTATATGTCGGGATTCGTAGCAGCTTAACTCACCTATCATTTATTTTGGAAAATGTTATTCGAGCACATAGAAGCGGTTGAGGTATAAGAACTCCACTTGAGTATATTTACTACAACGTACTGCTTCTTACATTTGTTTCGTTGGGTGAGTGGATAGGCTGATGGTTTATGCATATGTGGGGTGCGGGTTCGAGTAGCACTGGAGTCTACTTTTTTTAGACCTGTGTGATAATATTTTTGAACATTAACTCTCTACGAATTGTACAATTTTAGGCTTTTCTAGATTCCACATTCTTAAATATATTCAATTTTGTAGTAGTGTAATCTTTAAACAACAAGGCATATGATAGCCATAGTAAAAATGTTGAAAATGAATGCATGTATTTGTAATTACTTTGACTACCATGTGGTGAATCCATAGTGTTAAGCTAAGCTATCAGCAGATAGACATAATTTTCTAAGTCCTTACATGCATTTTACACAAGTGAGTGACTGTGCCTTCCATTATCTGTTGTTTCCAGTTTAATATTCGTTCTTCAACTCTGGTAGGACTAGTCAACTGTTAAACTAATGAGAAAGGACAGGTAGCTTATTGATAGTACCAGCCTTCCTGGTTAAGTGGTGTGTATCGAATTGGATGCCACCAAAGCCTTTACTTTTTCATTTTACTCGCATTCGGAAGGACGGTGGTTCAAATCCACCTCCGGCCATCCATATTTACGTTTTCCGTAATTTCCCTAAATCACTCCAGGCCAATGCCGGGATGGTTTCTTTGAAAGGGGCACAGTCTATTTCCTTCCACATTCGTACCAAATATAAGCTCCATCTCTGATGACCGCACTGTACGTTAAACTCCAAGCTTCCTTCCTGCCTCCTTTTTGATTTCTTCTTTTATCACGGTGCAAATGTTTCTTGCTTTAGTTACTTTTTGTTATTAAAGTATATTGGTTTTACTTTTTGCAGTATTCTGTTTAGTAGATAATTTCAGTTTGTCAATTTGATATCTAAAAATAATCTTCCTTGGAAAGTAATATTTATTTGACCTCTAATAAAAATAAAAGTAATCTTCGTCAGAGGATGATATTGGTATGACCTCCCATTAAAATAAAAGTAATATAATTTGGGCTATGTATATCTTCAGTATTTTGTCCACGTGCCACTGGTATTAATAATGGCCCGGATCCTTCAAGGCATAGTATCCAGAAATCTGCAGAAAAAGGCCTCATCCGTGGCAATTCTTTCCCGTGAAGAATAATCCAAATCCCACAAGGCATTTGCAGTTCTTGGAGGAGGGTCTGGCCAATTATCCCACATCGTCTTCCTGAGTTTAGCCCATACATTCTGTATGGGATTGAGATCAGGTGACTTTGGAGGCAATGTTAGATGCTGAATAATATTCTCTCATCTTGGGGAAACAGCTCTGAATCCTAATGTTGGTGTGTGATGGATGATAATCATGTTGGTAAATGAGACATCCTTCGGGGTACCAAAGTCAAGCTCCATGAATGATTAAATTTTCAAGGAAATGTTCATAGCATGCTGAATTGAACTTGTATTGGATTCCTTCTAAGGTTCCTGCACCCATATAAGAAATCCAGCCCCCTTACATGCTCGCTTCTAGTGTGTGTAGCCATGAAGTGGGCTCTCATTGTTCCTATCTGTGTGGTAAACAAAAACTAGACCTCTGCTTTTGGAGTCAGTTGTGCATTCATTGGTGAAAGTGACTTTCTGCCAATCAATGTTTTCCCAGGAACTCACAATTGCCAGTCTGTCCACAGCTTGATCATCAGATAATGGTTCTTTACTGAGATCACAGCGTGACCTGATTCCATAGTTGTTTAGTCGTCTGAGAGCAATTTTCGACGAGCCTGGGAAATGTGAAGCTCTCTATAGTTCCCAAATGTTTGAGAAATGGGCAGTATGGACTGCTTTGACCAATTCATCATTTTCTCTTTGAGTAGAGACTCACGGTCTTCCAAGTATTTGACGTCTACTTACCTCACCATTGTCTATAGACTATGAATCATCTGATCCATTTCCTTGCCGTGAAAGCATCAACGCCATAACGACTTCCTGCCTCAGATGCGTTAACACAGCTTTCAAAGAGAGCAATTATGTGCTTGCGAATGTTCACATCAGCCATTTTGAAGTAGACATTTGACATGTGCTAATCAGCTTATACATTTCTCTTAGCTGAAAACTACTGAAAAACCATGAGGCAGTCAAAAGTAATTACAAACAAAATAAACCAGTTTTCAATATTATTGCTATGAAAACGTGTATGTCTCATTAAAGATTAGATTCTTATAAAATAGTCTTCTGAAAACCTATAAAAGCCCACAACTGCACAATTTTAGCAAAGTAATATTACCTGCAAGCAGTCTAAAAAATAAAAAAAATAATTCGACTCCTGTGGGGTTTGATCGCACGCCCATTGCGTTCATAAACTGTCAGCCTATCCACTCACCTAATGAAACATATGTGATAAGTGGTTTGTCTTATACCTCAACTGTTTTATGTGCACAAATAATGTTTCCCAAAATAAAGTTAAAGTGCAATGAATCTCGACATATACCGTATCTTAACTATTCCATTGCTTCTAAGCTTTTTGTCCACCATTATAAATCTCTGTTACACTTAAAGTTCTCTCTCTCTCTCTCTCTCTCTCTCTCTCTCTCTCTCTCTCTCTCGCACAAACGCACGCGCGCGCGCGCACACACACACACACACACACACACACACACACACACACACACACACACACACACACACACAGCCTTTACTCGAAACATATACACTCAATATTAATATTCATCTACATTACACTTACTATGAGTTCTTAAAATAAAAGGCTTGTTACTATAATAATAAGACTTACCAATATCTTCAATAGCAACTTTTCCAGTGTGGAATGTCCTATAAGATTTAATATCACGACCATTGAAACTTTGAAGTCCACCAATGTCATTCAGTGTCCCACAACACAGTGAACACAATGCAAGCACTTGTGCACTATCCATTCTGTTGTTTGTTGTTGTCGAAATAAATGAAATACTAATCATGGATTTCGATTATGTCCCTCTAAACTATTTTGATTTGCTGTCACAGAACACGGGTGTAAGCTTTTATTTCATCCGAGGAAGGTAGGACACCTTTCCCCATACTGCTCCTGACCTCTCTGGTGATACCAGTTGTAGATTATTTTTACTCATGGCTGGCTGTTCTTACATGATTTCTGCACTATAGGTACTGGGAAACAAAACCTATCAACATATTTAAAATGTGCCAAAATTCTCTATTTAAAGTGTGAGTAAAACCATTTTTGGTTAAAATTTTTACACTAATATATTTCCGTAATGTGTGACTAGGGATATTTTTGTTTCTAGTTATATGCTTAGTGTTTTTGTTTTTTGCATTGTCAAGTATGGTTAGCAAGACTATGAATGCCCAAGGAAGGTAGAAATTAATATTCTTCAGATTTTTAGTTACCAAATTGGGTGGGACAGAAAACTTAATTTTGGAAAACACCTTGAATCAGATATGCATTCAGTTCACCTGTAGTTTAATAAGTCATGGTTACAGAATTTTAATACGAATTATTTACAGAAGGATGGAGAAGCTGGTAGAAAATCAGTTTGGATTCAGGAGAAATGTAGGAAAACGGAAGGCAATACTTGAAAACATTGCATTTTGCTAATGACATTGTAATTCTGTCAGAGACAGCAAAAGACCTGGAGGAGCAGTTAAACGGAATGGACAGTGTGCTGAAATGTGTGTGTGTATAAGATGAACATTAACAAGAGCAAAACATGGGTATTGGAATGCAGTCTACAAAAATCAGGTGATGCTGAACGAATTAGATTAGGTAATGAAACAATAGAGGTGGTAGATGAGTTTTGTTACTTGGGCAGTAAAATAACAAATGATAGTCGCAGTACAGAGGATATAATATATGCAGAATGGCAATGGGAAGAAAAGCGTTTTTGCAAGAGAGAAATTTGCTACAATCACACATTCTTATACATCAAGGAATCGTGATTTTAGCATTGGAGGGAAGTGTTTGGGGTAAAAATCGCAGAGGTAAACCAAGAGGTGAATACAGTAAACAGATTCAAATGGGTGTAGGTTGCCGTTCTTATGAGGAAATGAGGAGGCTTGTTCAGGATAGAGTAGTGTGGAGAGCTGCATCAAACAATTCTCTGGACTGAAGACCACAACATTAACATCATCACCTGCAGAAAACGTTACTCTTCTCAACAGTATGATCACTAGTTGAAACCTTAAATACAATCACAAGAAGGAAACCAAGATGTTTTTTGGAAAGAAATTTTACGGCTTTTGGAAAAGTTGTAAAGCCCCTGCAATTACACTTTTTTATCAGGCAGGCTTTCTCTTCATTTAAGTACAGTTGCCAACCTATTAAATTTCTGTGCCTTATCATTAAGAATAGATAAATAAATAAAATAGATGCTAGTGCTGCCAAAAATAGAAGAGTTTTACTGAAAATAAATGTATTTTACAAAAAGTAGATATTACAATTACTGATCCCTACCAATTTGCTACAATTTAAATTCCACGTACTTCTCCCTTTGAAATTAGAAAAATAATTAACTATCTCAAAAGTTTTGAGCACACATTATTATTTTGCTGCTGGCTGTGAAAACGACGTGGTAGGAAAGAGGACGGGATGGTGGTTGGTATTCCCTTGTTGACGGGTAGAGGAGGTGACTGCCCACTGTATTCAGACATCAATATGTCATGTATCAAATGAGCTATCTGGATTAATAATGAAGAAAGTTAGTCCCTTATCAAATGACGATATCAAATTATACACTGTGCAAAATTCAAGTTTTTCACATATTAGTTTTCTTAAAATGTACATACCGGGCGTTGCAAACTATGCAGGTTACTTTGTGGAATAAAGAACAATACTCATATTTCAAAAATGAAATTAAATTGGAGATTTTCATGCTCTTAGTTTTAAATAAAATTTCAGTATCTTAGCTACATTTCATCCACAGCCATGTATGAACTAACATCAACCATACACAACGTTTACACCAATTTCTCAACCTGTGGGTCACTACCCCCAGGTGGGTTGCAGAGTCTTGTTTTGGGGTTCACTGTCACATGACGAAGTACTTAGACCATAAGATAACTAAGGGTTCAGTAATACGAAAAAATGTATTTAATGTTAAAATTATGGAGTTCCGTGTGTAAGATTAATTGTGAATTGATCATAGATTGTTTTATAATACAGTGTGTTAATGATTAATAAGCACAAAGCCTGAAAACTGTTCCCAGAAAGCAATCAATAGATAAAAGAACTTTATAAAATAAGAAATTCTGAAAAAATCAAAACAAAGAACTACCTCTTTACAAATTGTCTATACAGTGGGACCTTCCTTAATTAGAATAATTCACCTCGGAGTCTTGCCTGAAATATATTTTTCTGTTGGAAATCATGTAAAAGTAGGTTAATTTGTTCCATTAAAAAAAATTAAAACACTAGTCCAACAATTTAAAAGGAAGCTGAAGCAAAAGAAAGAAGATTAAATTTGTTTCCTTTGAGATAACATAGTATTGGTAGAGTTCTTGGGGGGGGGGGGGGGATGATCAACACTAATTTTATTTGGAAGGAGGTCACATATTCGAGAAGGTTGAAAAACATTGATTCACACAATTGGATTTAATACGTGCAAACTCCATAAAACATCATGCAGTGTATTTGATGTGGCCCAATAATTGTGATGAATTATGAAATGAAATTCCGTCCTTCATTGAGGGATGGAATTAGGCTGTACACTGTGCAATTTTTTTAATTTAATTTTTTCACTGAATAGTTTTAATAAAATTGATTGACAAGTAAAAATAGTGATTGCAACACAAGGTGTTGGGAGACTGTGATGACATGCTGCGTATAGCAACGACTCCTGACTTACCTCGGCAGTGGAATGAGTAGGCCTTCTCTTCCAAACAAATGAATGGACTTTGCCAGTGCTTAGGATGAAATTTCGTCTCTGCACATTACCTTCGGTATCCTGTGTGGACTATAAAAGCACACACGGAATTGACAGCATTTCCAGCAAAGTACTCAAATGTTGTTCCCGATAAATAAGTAGGATGCTTAGAGAGAAAGAAAAGGAAAATATTCCTCCTCTGAGACCTATTGTTATTGCTTCGCCCACCTATTTGATTGCCACGTTCTTGACAACACTATTACGACTGTATGTGGGCCACTCAGATTCCCATATCAAGATTTCGGGACATTTTATAAGTAAATTAAATGACTTATTGGTCAAGCCAGAGGACATGTTAGTTTTGATGTGGAATTCCTGTTTACTATGGTTCCAATCAATGAGGTGCTGCAACAGCTGAATCTAATTTTTCCTACCAACATAGCTTATCTGTTGAAATATTGCCCCATGACTACTTATTTCAAATGGAACAATGATTTCTCTGAATTGACAGATGGTGTAGCTATGGGGAACCTGTCATCTGGTTCTGTTACATAGATGATACATTTGTTGTGTGGAGGCATGGCAGAGAGGAACTAGATCATTTCCTTGAACACCTCAACGGAGTTAATCCTAGAATTCTGTTAACCATGGAGGAGGAGGTAGACTGAATTTTCTTGACATGTCAGTTTTCAAAAAGGCATATGGCAACTTGGGCCGTGCAGTTTATCAGAAGCCCCCCCCCCCCTCCACACAGACTGTTATCTCCACAGGGATTCAAACCAACCCCCATAACAAAAGCAGGGCAAGGAATTAAAAACACCTGACTGAGGCTTTACTCAAGAATGGCTGTTCATCCACGATAAGGAGAGTGTTGAGACCACACCATAGAATTGAGAGTGATGGAAAGGTTCCTGTGAAATCTAAAGTCTTCCTGCCTTTTATTAAGGTCTTCACCGACCGTAGTGGTAACATTTTAATGAAATGGGATGTCACTGTAATATACAAACCTACTCGGAAGATACAAGATTACCTGAAATTGGCAAAGGATGCTCGCAAAAAGCTGGAAAAAGCAGGAATTTATAGGATTCTGTGTACCTGTGAAGGCTTATACGTGGGTACCGCAAAAAAGAAGTCAAAAAATGATTAGAATAGCCCAAGTGTAACTGTAGAAGTGGAGAGATTGAGAAATCAACTGTTGCTGGACATGTTTTTCAACCAGGAGTCCACCTTATTCAATTTGATGAGACTCAGGTTTTGGCAGCTACAAACAGTTGTCACAAAAGACTGTACAGAGAGGCTATAGAAATTATAAAACAACCAAATAATTTCAATAGAATAGTCAGGGGCATGAAACTGAATGGAATCTGGATTCTGGTGTTGAAGAAGTAATGTAACAGTCTTCCACCATGGGACAATATCAAAAATGGCAATCAGCGATAGTAAATTGTGCGCCCCCATCAGAAACATCTGACGTCACACCTCTGTGCATGAGCACGCAACTGAATTCGGCTGCAGTCAGTAATGAGCCAGAATTTGTATCGGATGTTAAAAAGAACCACAATTCCTGTTGAGAATGTCCTCCACAAATGGGGACGAAACATTGGGTTTTAATAATAAATCCACAAGATCACGGCATAATAGCCTAGAAAATTTTAACAATTCTGATAGCTTTACCCAAATTTCTTGAAAACTTAATAGAATCGACAGTGGCTTCATAAATTTGTAAAAATTAAGTACTAAAAATGTCAATTTTGTTATCAGAAAAGCTTTTCAAAACAATATGGTATGTATGCTTTCACTGTTAAAATATTAAATGGAGAGAGAGAGAGAGAGAGAGAGAGAGAGAGAGAGAGAGAGAGAGAGAGAGAGAGAGAGAGAGAGAGCCCTGCATTTACAGTGTTCGGTGGCCTTAGAGCTTGGGATCTGGTTAAATACCTGATGATGGGATTTAACATCTTCAGGGATACTGGCACATGTAACCAAATTTGCACGCTGTACACAAATGTGCTCAGTTCTTATCATCATTGTTGTAGAGTAAATGGTTGTGTTTGTACTAAAATATCTTTTTGTAATAACTTCCTAACAATTAAAATGTAGTATTAAAAATGATTGTCTGAATAGATATTACAAGGGGGAGTTAGAAAATAAGTTTCCCCTGTCAGCTGTGGGCAGAATTGTGTATGAAAGGAAAAAAAATAGAATGTGACATTAAAGGTAAGACATATCTTTGTTTCTATATAATTTCCAAGAACATTGAGACATTAGTCATACCGCTTTATAAGCTTACAGAAGTGGTCCAGGAGAATATTAGGGTGTTGCGTTCGGAAGAAGTGTTGAACGGGTATGGGTGAAAGATGGCACAGTGTGTCATCTTTGCGCAGGGGCCATGCTAATCTTCTCTGTATTGTTCCAATTTTAGCATGTGTACTGCCGAAGCGAACGCGCTCATGCAGGACACCGATACACCATTGGGTAGAGGTTGATCGCGATAAAGCAAATGACTTTTTGTTTTGGATTGCGATGGGGGATGAAATGTGGGTCCACAATTACACACCTGAATCGAAGGCCGCGTCCATGGAGTGGAAATATTTGTCATCACTTGTCCGAAAGAAGTTCAAAAGCACTCAGTCTACAGGTACAATGCTACTCACCATTTTGTAGGATGCCCAAGGAGTTTTGTTGCTGGACTTTTTGGAGGATTCAACCATCAATGCTGTGCGGTACTGTGCCACTCAGTCGAAATTGAAAGAGGTGACTCGAAAAAAGTGGCTTGGCCTTCTCAGATCTGGCGTTCTGCTGCTGGATGACAATGCGAGACCACACTCGGCGACGACAACACAAAATCATATTGCAACTCTTGGTTGGGAGAGCCTACACCATTTGCCATACAGTCCTGATCTTCCACCAAGTGACTTCCATCTGTTTCCAGCTTTGAAGAAGACTCTCAGCAGAAGGCGCTTTGGAAACAGTGCTGATGCCAAACAAGTCATTCAACGCTTCCTCCATCTGCAATGCCCTGACTTTTTCCTGGAAGGCTTTTTGAACCTTATAAAGTGGTAGGACTATTGTCTCAATGTACTTGGAAATTATGTAGAAAAATAAAGATATGTCTTATCTTTAATGTCTGATTCCATTATTTTCCTTTCATATGCAACTCTGACCAGAGTTGACAGGGGAAACTTATTCTCCATCTCCCTTTCGTATTAGAGAAATTATTAAAAAAAAGAAGAAGAAGAAAGAAAAAGAAATTGTCCCTGAAGAGGTTAAAATGCCCAAAACCAGTCATTCATGAGGTAATAAAACAACTGTACAACTGAACTGGATTCTTTCTTTTCTGTGCTTGTATTATTAATGGCTTTTTGTTCTATATTCATGAAGATGCAACACTAGGTTCTGCCACCCTCCCTCCGCAAGGATACAAGTATGATAGTAATTACACCTGAAAAACAAAAATTAACTGATAAAATTGTATATAACATCTTTCAGGAAATTAAGTGGTTCTCTGCAAATGGACACTCGTTAAATCTTGATAAAACACTAAGTTTTGGGTATGTGATTTGATGAGAGGTTAAACTGCGGGGGGGGGGGGGGGGGGGGGAATACCACAGATGGTTTATATGAAACTTAACCTATTAGTATTGTTGCAAAATTTGGTGACAAAGCATTTCAGTTAATTAGCTTACTACACTTATTTTCATTCACTGTTCGTGTGTGTTGTCACATTTTTGCTGTAGTTCATAATTAAGGGAAAAGTATTCAATGCATAAAAGCATTTAATCAAATAACATCATGAGCCCACACATGCTCATCCTACATACATTTATTTAAAGATTTAGCAATCTTCATTTAGATGAACCACGGTTACCTTACTGTCCTTCGTGGTAGTCACCACCTATAACTATGCACCGCTGAGCTCTGTGATACATATCCTGGAAACTTTGCACAAAGCCTTCTTTGGGATAGTGTTCAAAAGCCTCATCATGTTTAATTGGATGTTAGGAATATTGTCAATGGTGGGATGTTAGAGTTGCATGAAAGTGCTTGCGTGCACACACACAGCCAATATCATCAAACAGTTCCAGGCAAAGGATGGGGTGGTGCAACTTGAACATCCGGCATACTCACTGTATCTCAATCCTCCCGACTTCTTTCTATTCCCTCAACTCAAACTCATTTTGAAAGGAGATAGATTTGATGATATTCTTCATATGCAACGAAATGTGATAGGGCTTTTGAACACCATTCCAAAGAAAGACTTGGTGCAAAGTTTCAAGGACAAGTATCACAGAGCTCAGTGGTGGGTAGTTATGGGAGGTGGCTATTTTAAAGTTCAGTAAGGTAACTGAGGTTAATAGTTCATCTACGTTAATGTTACAGGACTATTCATTAAACTTTATTGTCAAAGGTTGCATATTCACTTAGTTTTGACAACTTTAGTAGATTAATTTTTTAGATTTAAATCAGTAATAATAAAAAATTAATTAGACCATGTAAAGGAATGTTTTATTTAAATGATGTGTTCCACATCATTATGAAATGTCCCACTTTTGATCTATGGAACAAGTACTAATCTAAGCGGAATAATCAGTTTTTACTCCTGACATGCTGAATATTGTGCTCAGTTTAAACACATTTGGGAGGGCAGTAGTTGCCGCGCAAGAATAGCCATGCGCACTAAAGCACCTTGCTGTGGTGCGCACGGCCGTTTGCTGTTGGAGGTTAGAGTCCTTCCTCAGGCATGGGTGTTTGTGTTGTCCTTAGCATAAGTTCCTTTAAGTAAGTAGTTTGTAAGCCTACAGACTGATGACGAAAGTAGTTAAATCCCTTGGATAAAAAAAAAGGGGGGGGGAAGGGTTGCGGTAGTTCAAATCCACCTTTGGCCATCCAGACTTAGGTTTTCTGTGATATCCGTAAATCACTCTAGGCTAATGCCTGCGTAAAAAAGTAAAGTTGTATGCTATGAATGGCTGGGAGACCCTGAAGGGCAGATTCAGCTGCCTGATTGGAAAGGTTTTCCCCATCCTTCGTACCTGCAGGCACCTTCTCTTTCCGAAGTGTGAGAACTATATTCTGAAGTGTATGTGACTGTAATGTGTGTGTGTGTGTGTGTGTGTGTGTGTGTGTGTGTGTGTGTGTGTGTGTGTGTAGTGCCGTGTTTGTGTTGTTGGGAGAAGAGAGAGGGTGAAACGTGGTGCCGGCACATAGCCTAATCCTCTCGAAAAGCACCAAGGGGGCTGAAAAGCTTAATGTCCCCATCCGACAGATAGATCGGCATGAAGTGTCCCATGGTCTCACTCCAAATGAGACACTTGGGAGAGGTTTTGGAATTTAATCCATGACATTGATGCAAATACTGGTGATCAAGGACTTCACACAACCATTCCTCCTGTCCTCTCTGCCATAAGGCAAAGCACATTATGTACCCAGACAGTTGCCCATCCATGTAGGGCCACACCCAACGGTCCTTAACTTTGGTGCTCTGGTGGGAACCATGTCTCCACCCTGGCACGGCCATTAACAATGCCTGGGTGATGCCTTTCAAAGGGCACAGCCGACAACAATGCCTAGGTGGTCCCTTTCAAAGGGCACATCTGATTTCCTTCCCCAGCCTTATTCAACCAGAACATGAGCTCTGCCATTAACCCTGCTGTTATCTTCAGGTCATTATGACCGAAAAGGAATTTGTTCTTTCACACCTTTTTAATATTTAAATATTATTTCTTCAAACTTGAAGACTTTGTTTTTCGAGACATTATAAATACTTCAAATATCAAATTAAAACCAATACTTTTTTCCCCTCTTCCTAAAACTTAATTTGTTACAGTTGTGTTCTTTGGGTCAATATGACCCGAGGCAATTAAAAATTAACAGAACGTACAGATATCATAGTCAAGTTTTATTTCGTCATGTGTGAAGTATACACACGGGTTTCATGACAAAGTAAACTTCTGATTCTTTATTGTTGAAATGTGTGAAGGCTACTCAACAATCGAAGTCGCTGATTGCGTTCAAATTATTGTACCACATTATCGCTCACAGTTACATTTTCTCATCTGTTGTGTGCAGACGCTGCTCCTATATCTATCGTAGTAACGTTTGTGGAGCTATTATGACGAAAAAAGTTATTTCCGATTAGCAATTGGAAGCTTTAGTAAATGCATCTGACAGTGAGGATACAATTTCTGAAGATGAAAGTCACACCAGTGATGACAACATTCATCTTTCTTCTGAATCGGAAGACATATCAGATGCCGACATATCAAATGACAATGTACATGCTGTTCAATTAATTCAGTCTAAAGACAAAAAGATCACATGGAGCATCTAGTGCAAACATTATAAACGTGACTCCTGGTCCGACAAGATACGCTATCGCCAGAGTAAGTGACATAAAATCATCTTTTCTTGTTATGATGAATGTTAATATTCAGAGTATTGTAGTGGAAATTACTAATATTGAGGGTCAAAGAGTTTATGGAGCTGGCTGGGAAGCATTAGATAAAATTACACTTCAGGCCTATATTGGCCTGTTATTACTGTCTGGTGTGTATAAATCATATGGTGAATCAACAAAGAGTCTGTGGGATCCAGAAACGGGAGGAGCCATTTTTCCTGCCGTAATGTCGCTGAAATGGCTCTGTTGCATTTAACGTGTCTTACGTTTCGATGACAAATCTGATCGAAGAGCACGAAGAGTAAATGACAATTTGGCACCTGTAAGAGTTCTTGGGATAAGTGGGTGGAAATACTTTCAAAACTATATAATCCTGGCACAATTGTAACTGTGGATGAGCAACTTGTGGTTTTCCGAGGATGTTGTCCATTCAAACAATACATACCGAGCAAACCATCAAAATATGGGGTAAAGATATGGACATTGTGTGATAGTGCCACTTATGTTTTGAAGACACAAATCTATACAGGAAAATTGCCTGGACAATCACCTGAGAAAAATCAAGGTATGAGGGTTGTCATGGATCTGACTTATGAGCTAAAAGGACAAAATGTCACATGTGACAACTTCTTCGCGTCATATGCATTAGGCCAAGGACTTCTCAAAAGACATCTTACAATGTTGGGCACAGTGAGAAAAAATAAGCCTGAACTCACTAATAATATATCAAGCAAAATTATGTTCACACTTCAAAGTTTTTTTTACTAAGGACACCACCATCGTGTCTTGTGTTCCAAGGAAGAACAAACAGGTTGTCTTGATGATCACAATGCACAACAGTGTGGAAATAAACAACAGAGAAGACAAGAAACCAAAAATGGTATTAGACTACAATGCAAGTAAGGGAGCTGTTGATACATTGGATCAGCTTATTGGCACATATACATGCAAGAGGAAAACCAACCAATGACCAATTATCATCTTCTATAATATTATTGATACTTCTGCCTACAATGCTTTTGTGCTGTGGAGAGAAATAAATCCAGGATGGAAAAAAATGTTCTTTACAAAAGAAGAATATTTCTTGATGAATTGGGAAGACTCCTAGTTTCTCCTTACATTGTAGCTAGAAAAATGCAGCCATGAAATGAACAGTCGGTGGCAATTTTAGAAAAATACAAACGGGAAATCCATCAACACCAAGCTTCATCGGTGGTAACCGAAATTGCAAACGTTCCAGATGGAAATACTGTCCGTCGAGTTGTGACAACAAGACTCCAATGAAGTGTTCAAATTTCTAGCAAACATGTTTGTAAAACACATGTTAGATACCTCTGCCCAAATTGTGAAAAGTAAAACTATTCTAATTTTGCCTTGTGATTGTGCTTGTGATTATACTCCAAGAAAAACTGTTGTGCAACAGATCATTGAGGGCGAGAACTTACTTCATTCTTGATATTGTTGGTATTTAATAGTGTAAATTTTATGAATATTGTAACAAATAAACCTACATTAATAATTATTACAATTTTAATGGTTTATTTTCATTATACCCTTCAAATACCACACCGGGTTATTATGACCCGAAAGACCATATGTGTATACCTTTTTTGAGGAACACAGCAGGGTTAATGACCATGCTGTTGCAGGGTGTTAAACCACACTCTACCTTCCTTCCTCAGTTTAACATTATGTACTTTTTTATCCTTTAATAATTTCATCTACAATAGAACCCTGTTTTTACAGTTTTCAAGGGACTTCAGTGAAATGGTGTAAAATGTGGAAAAACATAAAATGCGGGAAATAATGTTTTAAATGGTAAAATACACTTATTGGATCACCCTTACATTTTTGTAGTTCATTTTGTGATATATGTACATAATAGGCATCAAAATATTCACTAGGAAGTTTATAATAAAGGTTATCAAAATGTTTACCATTTTAAGTGCCAGGCGGAACTGGAACTGGTAATTTTATGCGAAGTAGAAATTTTTGACGTAATTTCATTTAGTCGGCAACCCTTTAACCAGCATTAATTATCTACATAGTAAAACTGCACAATTTCCGTTCTTTTGAACATGCTTTCAAAATGTGTAAAATGCTGGGAAAAGTGTAAATGTGTTAACACAAAAATGTGGGCGAATTAACATTGTGAACATAGGTAATTTGACAGGACCAACAAAAAATGGTGTAAATGGCAGGAAAATGTAACATGTGGGAATGTAAAAACAGGGTTTTATTGTATTAATTTGTCTTCCTACTTGAGCTACAATGCAAATCTTAGTACTGTAACATTTTGTTATAGTTTCTTGATCAATTGATAAAATTTGATAAGTCATCTTTTGTTAAGTTTTGATCTTACTGAGATCATTTTTTATTTATTACAATCTATAACAATCTTTTAAAGAGAACTACCCTGAAGGTTACAAAAGTCGTGGTATATTAGCAAGCACAGACATATAGATGGTATTATCGCCTGCATAATGTTTAAAAGTGTGTTCCATTGGCGGTGCTGTCGTTTGTACTCCATTGATTCATGTGAAAAGTTTTCTGATGCAGTTATCTCTGCACTATGGGAATTAAGACTTTGACTCTGGAATGGTAGTTTGACCTGAAACTTTTTGCGACATTCCAGTTCCAAAGTTATTAGGGCACTTGGTAGTCAGAGATCCAATGTTGAGTGTTTGTAGTGAATAAAAAGTTTCTGGCAGTTTCATACCATTGTCAGGGATAAAAGATGAGAAACATGTGAAATAACTGCTGAAATCAGTATGGGATGTATGACCAACTGTATCTGTTAGTGCAGTGCAGCAAGTTTGGTATTAATGGGCTATGGCAACAGATGACAGACCCCAAAATCTTTGCTAACAGCTCCATATCGGTTGGACCTTAGATGACTGGAAAATGATGGCTTTTTTCACCTCGGTATCTGTCCTCATCAAATTCTATTTAAGTATGACATATCCAAACTTTCACATTAATAATGATTTTATTCTGATTTCACATTAAAATCCTTAATCATAGTTAATTAGAGGAATATGCTATCATTTGCCAAGTTTTGCTTTCTGTTTGTATTCTCATCTGAATCAAGAATACAGTGTGCAGATACTTGAATGACTTCTATGTAATATGTGTTGGTTGGTTTCAGAAAAAAATTTGATATTTTGTGGGATTTGATTTTAAACATGTAAATGTTGCTATTGTCATGTGTACTATAAATCATACTCCTGAGTATCCTGCCCTCTCTAGCCACATTGACAAATATATCCTGCAATCCCGTGTATGGTGAACAGGTTGTATGCGACCCAGGACAACTGGGAGATACAGGAGAAATTCGGCAATTTTCTGGGAATTTTTCATTGTTTTAGTTATCAGCTAGATTTTTGTTATTTTTACTGGTAAGATCTTTACTTCAGTACAATACTCCAGTGATAAAACAGAAATGAGAGAACAACACCGTAATAAAGTTGAGAAGTAAGTGTGCGATTACAACAAAAAACATGCTCCACACACAAATATCTTCCATTAGCAGACATGTCAAAGGCTTTAGGATGTGGACTGTGCAATATTTCGTAACATCAAATTGCTTTCAATGAGTCTGATAGCCCATCTGTTTACATTTCTACCAGATAATGGGAAAAGTTGTGAATAATTGCTTGAAAGTGTTTCTTTCAAAATAGACAGCCTTTTCCACAATGTAAATTGTGTTTACATTGATAATGTGCTAAGAATTTCTTAAATCACAAACCGTTTGACTCTTATTCAAAACATAACACTTACGACCTAGTGACTTAGAACAATTTCAGACCAGACAGTTACACCATTATTAAAAATTTAAACAGAACATTTATGCTCATTATATCTTAAAGGGTAGCAGACTTTCAAGAAGAACAAACTTCAAGGTCTGTTTGCCATATTTATTTTAGTTCATTCATAGATATGATTACAAATTATGCAATAACAATGGAAAAAAGTGTAATATCCTTAAATCAATTACAGGCATTGAAGATATCCAATCCGGGGCATGTAACTAATTGTGCGTTGTGTGCTTTCACTGTGTTATTAGATTTGCACATAACAACATACTCTAAAATTGTTACACATACCAAGAAAATGGTGAAATATTTCTGGCTGACAAGCAAGTGTATAAATGTGACTGCGCAATTATAACTCTTTTATTGGATACCGACCTAACAAAATTCTAGAAAATCATAACATATCCTTAAAAAGCAGCGAAGTATTGTACAAAATTAATTAAATAATAAACTACCTTCTCATAAATTACAACATCTGTGTCATCATGAACAAATAGAAATATACACTAGCTGCATTTACAAATGGGAGAAAGTGAGAATCAACATTCTCTCTTGATGTAGCTCCATAGCGGCTGGTCCAGTAGTGACTCAAATTATTCATATATTCACCAACAACCATAAATTGTGATTGATCTTTAATGGTTTATTATTAAAGATCAATCACAGTTTATAGCTGTTGGTAAATATACAAATATTTTGAGCCAAATTATTCTCACTGGCTGTTTGCACCTGACTCTTCATTGGCTGTTTCTACTTCATATCAGTTGTTGCACTTTTACCAACATCGACTCGCCAGGGATTTGCTGCTGTATTATACTCCATTCATTGTGAGAAGAGTCCTGGCGTAAACATTGCACTGTGTATTCCTCTGTGCTTGATATTACCTCACCGATTTTTTTTCCCTGGCTGAGCTTCTGCTGCATATACTTCAATACAGTGATAAACCTGACATTTTATGCGACAATGTAGCTCGCCCGCAGTAATGAATGACAGAAACCCAATGCAGAAAAATTTACTGGCGCATTTTAATAGGGATGGCAGTTCATCAAGCCCACAGTGACGTACACAACTGTAGGTAATTGGATGAAAGCGTATCTGTTTAATGTCAATAATGTTTCATTTAATGTTTCCTAGTGCTCTATTTCAACATTTCTCAGATATAGGTATTTAAAAATACTGGAACACTGAAATGTTTCGTGCAGAAGCATTAAGAAAAACATTTGGAAGCAGATTAGACCACATATTAAACTTGCAGAGATTGAAGCAAGACACCATGTAAACTGACTGCCGGCGTGGCGCAGGGGATAGTGTCACCGACTGCGGTGCTGAAGGTCGCTGGTTCAATCCTGTTCACTGGCAAAAATTTATTTCTTTGTAATTAACAATTCCAGAACAATCTACATATTTCTTATGTTCACTTGTAAATTCTTCTTGTTTCTTACGTTAACTGTTCTTTTAATTTCTGGTACATTCTGTCTGTGTATAAATAGCAGAGCACTCTGCCCGAGAGGCAGTTAATGCTGCGTGTATGTTAAGTTTGAAATAAAACTGCTTTCAGTATAAGTGCTGTGTTTGGTCGACAACCCTGCTTTCGAAGTCAAGTGTGCTTCCATTTCAAGACGACAATATTAATAAAATTGACAAACAGCATACAAATAACATAACTTGAAAGACCATTTAAATTTGAAAAAAAAAAAAAAAAAAAGATTCATTAATAATGAATATACGCTTCATAAGATACCTGGAGGAAACCATATCATAGCTTAGATAAAGAGCAAAACAAATATTTCCCTAATAACAGTATAATTTATCAGTGATAGTAATGTGTGGTTTTATGTGCGTATTGCACAGATGATGCTGCATAATGAGGTACTGAAGTCACTTAAGGTATTACTTTAGTTGTCTGGTAGCCTCTGAACTCCTTCCATCCCAGTACCTTTAGACATTTAATCATTGGAACTGCTGTAGCTGATCAACAACACAATCTATGAATTCATCCAAATGCCATGTTTTTTCTTTTTTTATGCTGTGTTGTTTGGCGTCCTACTAGCATTAGGCAGTAACATACGACAGAGCATCATGCATTAATTCAAGGGCGTCTGGTTGCTTAAAAGTTGTATTGTTTTGTGCAACATAGCTTTAACTTTGTTCCACATTACTTCTATGGGGTTGAGATTGCAGTGGTATGGTGGTAACCTAACCACAATGTGATCTGCACACTACACAGTTTAATCAATAACATACTGATCTACAACATAAGCTTCAACCTGTTTCAGTAATTCAACCTCGATCGCAGTAGGATTGACGTGTGTGTCCTTTCGCATCAGTTATTTTACAATGTTTTGCTTTCTCCATGATTTTTGTGGCCTATGCACAACCGGAACACTGTGATATTAAGCATTGCCCGTAATTATAACACTGTTGGACTGTACTTAGGATAGAATACTTTTGAACCACTGTAGGATCACATCACCGTTCATGTCTTCATGATAATCATCAGATTTCTAAAAAATTCAAATATCAGTTCAGCACCCTCCACAAAACCACAGTTTCTTCCTATATACCCTATTATTAGCCTCTTTCCTTTTTCCATTGGATTTTCTGACATCTGCGACAGACCTGCAACAAAAGCTTGTCTCCTATCGGTCTCTGTGTTGTCAGTCCACACTTCCACTGGCTCCATTACAAAGCAATATCTTCTCTGCCTGTAACTTCGCTAATTCTTTTCCTACTTTTGTACTGAAAACCAGTATCTTCTATCAGTTTGTAAAATGTCGTTCTTTTAAAAATAGGCAACTCGTCTTCTTTATTTGCCCCTGTAGCACCTTGTTTATTGTAGGCACCTCGTTTATGAAGAAAAATATATGAACCTTTGACAGCACAGAATTTTTGAGAAAATCATCACTTTTTCTAAAACACACAGTTCATGTTTTTTGTCTTTGCTGGTGTGGACAGCTTACCAGAAATGTCTCTTTCTTTATGCGCACATATTACACTTGATACAGAAAGACCGGCGGATTTAGATGTCATTGCTGCAAGTTCCTTGACTTGCAACGACACGTTTTTCCAACAACTTCTCAAAAATATTGATAACTATAAGTTTTAACTGCTTGTTTAATGGCTTTCCTCTTGTATGTTTCACAAAAGAACACAATGGAGTTTCAGCCATTTATACTGTACATGAGGGAAACACAAATGAGTGAGAAGCATAACAGTAACTGCCCGAAGTGATTGTTGAGAGGTATTAGGTGGAGGGAGAGAGGGGAGGGGATCCGTGCAGTTTTCTTTAGTACTCACATCAATAAAGGTACTTTATACCCTTCTACCCTTCAGATGTGTCTTCAAAAGGACATGTATAGCTGAAAGTTTCTATACACGAAGAAGACTATTTACAAGAAAAGGAATGGTGAACAGTGCAGTGTCACATACTTTCTTTAACACAAGGATTGATTTTCCTCCCCACATTAAATTTACTTTGAGGTGCGCATCACAGAATTTTATACACAAATAAGGCAAGTCAGAAATTGTGCGATTTTATAGTTTGGAATGAGGTGAAACCACAAGTTACAGTGATTGGACATTTCACAATGTGGAGAGTATGATTCAAACAACATCCATAAAATAAAAATTAAGTATCATTCCTAGAAATGAGACACAGTTGTAAATAATCATCAGTTTTTGTATGTAAGAAGTTATTAGAAATAAAAAATTGTTATTTATCAGTTTTTAAACAGTCAATAGTGCCACACTCACACTGTTTTAAAAAAAATTCTTTAACCTCTTCCTGTGATTAAACATTTAGTTCGAAATTTCAGTAAAAAATAAAGCAATTGGTTCAGATGGTTATCAAACTCACGATGTACCACACCAGAATCTGTCCCGATGTCCATTACGCTATAGCGTAGAAATCTGCAATGACATTATAATAGAGTAATACTGTACCACATTTTACAGCTATATCAAAAAGGTGAAAATTTAAGTGTTGAGACATTTCATCTTCAAAGGAGAAACTTTTCTTGTATTGAACAACCCAGCTGACATGTACCCAAGAGAACTCGTCATAACATTGTGCTTAGAGTTGTTCAGAGGAAATGACTGTACACTGTTATTTGATACAAAAAAACACATGGTGTAAACATGATCAGCCAAACCATTACATACATTGAATGCTTTTGAACATCTTTGTTTCATTAGTGGTAGCATGATACAAAATATCGAATACATAAGTCAGGTGTACTTCCCATGGTGTAACAACGCCCCTGAATGTGTACTACAACCACTGTCCAATCGCCACGCACCTTGGCACAAATGTTTGTTTGCATCAGGACTCTTATTATGATGAATGGAGTGTAACCCTTATTTTCCTTATCTCTGTGGTCCTTGTGCAAAATATAGGTTGGTGGCAGTAGAATCATTCTGCAGTCACTTCAAATGCTGCCCCTCTATATTTCCTCCATATTTTTCCTTGAAAAGAATGTGTTCTTTCCTTTTGGGTTTCCCACTTGTGTTCCTGAAGCATCTCAATAATAGCAGCATCTTGATCGACTCTAAGAGTAACAAACTTACCTACAGAGGAACTACAGGTTTCCCATTAGAAGCTTGTTCATATTGCTCTGCAATGTTACATCTACATTTTAATCAGTGTGACTGTGTCATGCAGCTCACACTAACACTGTATTCAAACATTTTTGTACATTTAAAGTTAGCTGTCAGTCATAACAACTCAGAAATGCTGTGTAATTTATCTTATATCCGTATAGAGACACTAAATGACATTTTCTTGTACACTACAGTCTAATCTTCAAACAGCCACAGACTGCAGCTCATCCTGTCCATCAGATCATTTATGTAGATAGAAAATAACAGTGGTTGTATCCCACTTTCCTGAGACAATCATGACGAAACACCTTGTTTCTGTTGAACATTGGCCGTCAAGGACAACATACTTGGTTTTGTTATTTAAGAATTCTTCAAGCCACATACAATTCTGTATGCTTGATTTGGTTAACAGTCATAAGTAGAGCAATGTGTCAAATGTTTTATGGAAAATAAATCATTCATGGCTCACAAGATGATATGCGAGAAAATGACACGCTGATATTCTTAGGAGTGATGGCTTCTAAAACCATGCTGACACATAGACAGAAGCTTTACCGTCTCTAGGATATTTATTGTATTCAAACTGAGAATATACTCAAGAGCTCTGCATCAAACCGATGTTAATGATATTGGTCTGTAGTTATGCAAGTTCATTTTTTTACTGTTGGTATATACAGGTGTCACATGCTTATTTTTCCATTCACTTAGTGCTTTGCAATAGGTAAGAAATTAGCAGTAAACACAAGCTAAGTAAGGAACCGTTGTTGTAGAGAACTCATTGTAAAATAAAATTGGGATTATATTTGGACCTGGTGACTCTGCTCTTCATTGATATTGCTTTTGGCTGATTTTGATTTGTGAGGAAACAGACCTGCATGTTAGAATACAGAAATATGTGCAATTTTCTCTTTTTTAATAACTGTAAATTGTAGTGTTCATATAATTACATAGGCTTCCGCAGACAGTCAGATGACATAACAGTTTTCTGAGTGTTGTACCACATCATGATGTAAGAAGGCTATTACTTTAATCTTACATCATGACACGGTACAACACCCAGAAAACTGTTATGTCATCTGTAGTGTTCATGTTTATAAAACATTTCATAATTTATTAATGTTGTTATATTTATATAAATGCAAAGTTTGTGTGTGAGATGGCATTTCAACTTATGGAACACTACACTTTATATTGTAGAACAGTACAAATTAATACATCAACTGAATATTATTCAATACTGATACAAAACTTCACCTTTTAACAAAAGCCCACTAAATTACAGAATTTTATTAAGATTAAAAATGTGTTTTTGAATTTCAGGTCATTTTGTTACGCTCACAGAAGAGTACAAGTAATAGACAAAGCAACACTGATAGAGGCTGCCAAAGTTCAACAGATTTGTACAATTTGCTATGAAACTGTGATTCCTGAGCCCACGCCAGATACCCTGTGGGCGCCATGTTGCAAAAAGAATGCATGGTTTCACAAGTTGTGTGTTCAAGTAAGTGTAACTGAACTTCAAGGTGCATGTTATGACAGTAATCATTTAGACAAACATTACAAATTTGTGAAACTTGGATCTTGTGCTAATGTCATTTACATATTCTGGCTGCTAGATATGGATCATTTTGTAATCTGAACCCACAGGACAAGACACAAAATTCAACCAATTAAAGGGTGAATCTGTATGGCACACAACTATCCAGTTGTGTGATAACTATTGCTTTTTGAGGACCATTATAATTCATAAAGGTTTTAGACAAGTGTGAATATTGTTAGTCTGTAGAGGCAACCTTCTACTGACTGACAGATTTAATTACAAATGTCCAGAGCACTTGTTCGCAAATGTGCCCAAGAATCAGTAGTTTAAAGATATTCACACTAAGCATTACCTTATTTAAGTACTGGAGGTTTTGTATATAATCAAGTGAAAACTGCCAAGTAATTTTGCATTAAAGGAAACATTAAGTATAGGGACTTTCTTACCTGGACATAACCTTGCTGTATGTTATACGTTTTGTACTGCGATGGTCAAGATGGATGAGAGGTAAAATGTGTGGCCTCTCAGACTTCAAAGTGGCCAAATCCATGGTGAACAGTAGTTGGAGCATCTGTGAGGAAACCGTGTGCACTGTTTTAACATTTCACTACCAACAGTATCCTCAGTAATTACAGTGAACACAGAACAAGGTAAAACATTATTGGCGAAGAGGAATAGCGGGCGAAATGCCAAGTTACCTGACAACAATCAATGAGCATTAAGAATGATTGTTGCCGATGACCTAACACTACCATGTCAAAACCAACTGCAAAACTCAACACTCACTTAAGTAATACAGATTTGATAAAAACAATGTAACTGGAGCTTACTATTCGTGGCAGGGCTGCAGTTGCTAAACCCTTAAGAATAGAAGTCAATGCAAAGTTGCAAAGGAAGTGGTGCCATGATCATAAAACATTGACACTTGGTGACAGAAAATATGTGTGGCCACGCCGGAATAGCCGTGCATACTAAGGTGCCTTGCTGCGGTGCGTGCGGCCATTTGCCGTTGGAGGTTAGAGTCCTCTCGTGTGTGTGTGTGTGTGTGTGTGTGTGTGTGTGTGTTTTGTTTTTGTTCTTGGGATAAGTTAAAGTAGTTTGTAAGTTACGGACCAATGACCACTACAGTTATGTCCCATAACTTTACAAATATTTGAACATTTGACGTATGTAGTATGGTCTAATGAATCACCATTGACACTGTTTCCTACAAACAACCATATTTATGTATCAAAAACCGCAAAAGTAGTTGACGATATGGCATGCCTACTTCCTTTTGGATGTCTATATTGTGGTATTCAAGTGTTCCTATCATTACCCTCACTGGTTGGATAACTGTGAATGATACACCATCCTTGACAACAAACTGCTTACTACGAGTAACAGATTGTCAGCAAACACTCTCATATTCCAAAATAATGATCCATCACATAAACAGCTGGTAAGGTTCAGGCTTGCTCTGTACAGCATCAGAAAATTATTAAAAATCTACCCTTTACAGCAGTCACATTCTCTCAACATAATTGAACCATTTTGGGGAGTTTTAAGAGCAGAGAGAGAGAGGACCAGAATTACAGCTCCAATATTGTTGAAGTAATTCACAGATGTTTTGGTACAAGAATAGATAACATTATTGGAAACTGTAAAGACCGTTTATGAATCCATTCATCAAAGAGTTGCAGCTGTTCTCAAAGCTAATGGTGGGTCACTGCTTAATAATAACTAAATAAATACTGTTTCTATGTAGGTGATGCCGCACAGGAGTAGCCAAGCGGTCTGGAGCACCACATTATGGATCACATGGCCTCTCGTGTCGGAGGTTCAAATCCTCCCTCGGGCATGGATGTGTGTGTTGTCCTTACATTAGTTTAACTTAGTGTAAGTAGTTTGTAAGTTTAGGGACTGATGACAAAACTAGTTTGGTCCCATAGAATTACAAACATTTGAACATTTTCATTTTTTTTCCTTTCAAATCCCCTGTACTTGTTTATAAAATACATCCAGAGTTTTAAAGGGAAATAATTTAAACTTAGTCTTCAATTTGTATTGAGATACATTTTCTTCAACACCTTTTCAAGGTCTTGGCTGTTCCATGATCATGCTATTTTCTGCCATCTTGTTCTGGTTCTCACATCTCTTTCTCGTATTTGCACACAACACAGAGCTGCGTTTGTGGAAGTCAGATTTCCAGCTTCTCAATATGATTTACCCACCGGTGTTTGTATTATTATATTTTATAGTTTATTATTTTTAATTTCTGCCCTAAATTTTTCTCCATAAAAGTTCTTTTGGAGAGTCCGAGTGGAGAGTATATTATATCATCTAACCAGAGCGAAGACAGTCAAAACTGGTGTTATTTTCTTATTATTAGTTGGCGGGGGGATATTCATATTCTATTAAAGTATTCTGACTGTCACCTAAATTACAGTTTTTAAAGTTAACTTTACCTGTTAGTGTCAACCTAGTGATGATAAATCTTCATATCTGAAACTGTTAGTAATGTACTTCGTAATGAAATTTGCATGTAGTTGAAGTCAGTGTCTTTCAGCCAAAGAAAATATTAATAATGTGGAAAAATAATGAAGACATAAAAAGTAGATTTTTTTAGCAGTGTTGCAGTGTATTCTTGCTTATAAATGAAGACTCCATCACAACATGCAGTTACCTGCTTGCTTTAGCCTCTGGAAACAATGGGGACTGCACACCTCACTGGTCGGAGGCAGGTCCGTCATTCGGTCAGTGCATATCTGCCAGAGCGTTCTGCTGCCCTTACTAGGAGCTGGGTGTGTTATATAGTTGAATAGCGCTTGTGGTGCCTGACTGCTGATTGCTGAAATATTCGCAGCCACAAAATAATGTCGTGTTCCGAAAATCAGAAGCTGTTACTACTGAGAAATCAACTGCAGATTTTCTGGCAGATTGCAGTTCCAACGACCTCAAACAGTTCTACAAAGTCTGTGCCACTTCAGTCTCCATGTACTGATACATGTAAATTACTAAAGGACAAAGCTGACTCCAGAACAATGAACAAGTCTTAATTAGAACATTGTTGCTACTAATAAGGCAGGCTGTCCTTTTCACTAGAACTCTCAGCACAAGTTCAACCTTCACATAAAACTCTGAAGTTTGCACCAAGACTACAAGTCCAAGCTAAACGAAATAAGTGTCCTTCACATCCAGAGCAGTAAGAGAAGTTACTCCTTCTCTGCCTAGAGCAAGACACCCTTGGAAGATTAACATATATGAAACTGTCAGAAATTACATTTAGAGCAAATCAGAGACAACCATGTGTTCTCAGCGCTCTGCTCCTCACTTGGCTTGTGCTTTCCCCGCATCATGTTCCTGTTCACACTAACAAGACCAGTGTTGGTGGAATTTGGTGCTCATTAAAAAACAGCCTGTACTGGCCTCCCTCAGTGTCCAATGTCCCGATTCCAGATAATGCCGATTGGTCCCTCCATCTGGAGTTCGGGAGGTGTGACCTGATGTATGGACAATCACCTAAGGTGGGTGAGCCCTCCTCTGAGGGGAGTCACCAGTGGGAAGAAGTGCGCCATCAGAGACACTGGCAATCATGGTGTAATCCCGTGCACTGGGTTCCTCAAATAAGTAAAAGTGTGACATAAAGGAATCCATGGATTCAACAACTCTTCCAACTGCACCCAGGTATCTAGTAGTAGTATTCCGTACAAAAGAATGGGGGGAGGGAGGAATGCCACATTCAGCCCATTTATCATTTAGGAAAGAGTTGATGCAGTTGCAGGCCTGTGAAGTCTTGCTCCCATCTGCGTAAAGGAACTCTTCTGCTAGAGACAAACAGTACCTATCGAGCACAAAGATTCCTCAAAGCCACACTTCTGCATAGGTACCCTGTGCAAGTGAACGTGCATCATACTGTCAATTCTTCTCATGGGGTTGTTTCAAGCAACTTGCGTGATGGGCTGACCGAAGACTATATTAAAGACACTCTTGCAGTAGCAGTTCATTTTGTGATGAATAAGGTTGACAATGAATTAATACCTTCCTGTACCCATTTCCTGACCTTGGATTGCTTGGTCCTTCCACTAAAGATGAAGGCTGGTTATGAGGTTATTACTATCAGACTTTACCTTCCCAACCCTGTACATTGCTTCCAGCATCAGAGATTCAACCACACTCGTCAGTAATGCAAGAACATTGCCAAATGTGTTACATGTGACAGGGATGCCCAAGGGGTTAGTGGTCCACCCCCTTCCCCTCACTGCATCAACTGCACGGCTAATCATGCCACCTCCTCATGACAATGTCCTATCTACCTTGATGAACAAGCCATCCAGGAGATCAGGGTGAAGGAAAAGGTGCCCATAAATGTTGTCGGAAAGATGTATGCAAGTAGGAAACCTAATGCACCACCTCCTGGCAGTTACAACTCAGTTGTTAAGACACCTCAACCAATGAGAGACATGGTCACGCAGACCTGAGACCTACAATTTAGTGCTGCAGTTGTGACCCATGATAGTGTCATCATCTGATAAGAGTGCACACTGGTCCACCAAACCTTTGTCTCCATCAGCGAAATCACTTTCCTTGCGGCCAGACGTATGGAAATACAAGATGATTTATTCCTGTGATGACTTTGTGTGCCCATCTAGCCAACAATGATCTGAGTCATTGTCTGAGACACACTAGCATCCAAAGAAGTTGAACAATGGAAAAAGACACTCCTCCTCCTCCTCGGCATTCCTCTTAGACAGTGTCAACTATAGTGTGTTTAAAATTACTTGCAACTTTTGACAGGTTAGTGTGGAGCGAGAGGAGGGGCGTGTAGTTCCCAACATGTGATGAGTGCGCCAGCAGGTGTTAAACACCATGCCTACCTTTGTAGTGAGCTGTCAGAGCTAGCCACAGAGAAACATTCTTTGGTTGTAGAATCACAGCAACAGTGAGCAGAGAACATTCTCTGGCAATCAAGAAATGATGATAGTGAACACACTAAACTGTGTGGTACTGTTTACCCGCAAGGTGGCAACGGGGGCACTTTACTAGCTGAACTAGTGGAGGTAGGGTGGGAAAACCCAGCTCGCTATTGGTGTCAAATGGGCAACAGTGTCACATCTCCCACAGCAAGCCGTATGTCAAAAGTCACAATTACTTTCAAACACACTACAGTGATGCCCTCTCCCAGATGACGTGTGTCACTAGGGTGCACCGCCAACAGTTGGTCAGGAGGCCGACGTAAAGCGGATTCTGACACATCTGTCATGGACCAAGATTCTCCACCCTGTGGCCCTGCCATTTACAAGTATCCACATTTTGGGTCTCAGCAGTCACTTTGATGACTGCTCCTTGTTTGATCCCTCTCAATTTATGGTGATTGTTCAATGGAACACTTGCAGCATCTGGTCCAATAGAACTGGACTGCAGCTTGTCTTGCAATGATTTTGTACCTTCAGGAAAGGAAATTACTCCCTAACAATTGTTTTAACCTCCAACAGTTTCTCTCATTCCATTTCGACCTTGCAACCATTGCAAGGACTCCAGCTCATAAGAGACTACATCCACAGCCACATCATTCCTTTGCACACCCAACTTCAAGCTGTAGCTGTCAATCTTTCCATTCCCGGTTTTACCTTCTCACCGTGCAACGTCTATACATGCTTATTGTCTGCTGTCACTGGGGCAGACCTTCTACACTTCATTGCTCAGCTTCCTCCTCCATTTCTTCTGGTCAGTGACTTCAACGCCTGCCATCCCCTTTGGGGCTCTCCGTGCTATCCTGACTGGTATCTTTTACCACCTTAATTTCATTTGTCTTAACACTGGTAAACCTACATATCTTTCCACTTGGATTTTTCAATCTGTACTACTCAGCTTGTCCCGAGTGGTCTGTTCTCTTAGATTATTTCCAATGTGTCATTCATCTGCTGACACCCATTCCATTTATGCAATCACATAACTGGCAGATTTATTCATCATTGGCAACTTTCAGTGAACATAGTTTTTTCCAATATTGATCACCAGGCTGTATATTTCACTGCTACAGTCATCACTGCAGCACAATGTTCCATACCTCACACTTCTCCCTTGTGCTGCAATATTGTCTGTATTGAGGTGTTCCATGATGCAATCAAAGCTTGCAGACATGCTCTCCGTGAGTTCAAATGCCTTCCCACATTAGAGAACAGTATTCATTGCAAACGGTTGCATGTGCAGTTGTCCCATTTTTAGATGTAGTAAATGAGCTAGTTGGCTTTTGTTTACTAGCTCTTTTCACAGTTTTACCCCCTCTTCAATTGTATGGGGGTAACCTTCGTCAAATTTCTAGGACCTGAGCTCATTCCTCAGTTCCCAGTCTGACCATATCAAATGAAATCATTGTGGAGTCCGCTGACATTACTAACTCATTGGAACAATATTATACCAAGATTTCAAGATTCACAGACTACCATCCATCTCTCTTTCCTCCCTCTGAAAAGGACAGCGGAAATGAGGGCGATATCTTTCTTCTCTCTGAAATGTGAATGCTATAATGGAGATTTTACTGTGAAGGGGCTTAAACATGCACTCTCCTTATCATGAAATTCTTCTCCAGGACCAGATGGCATCCACTTACAGATGTTAAAATGCCTTTCTCCAGAGGGCCTCCATTTTCTTCTTCAAATATACAACCACATTCAGACAGATGCCACATTTCTTAGATGCTGGCATGAAGCCATAGTCATTCCCATACCTAAGCCTGATAAAGATAAATATCTTTCTTCTGGCTACCGTCTAATTTCCCTCACCAGTAGTGTATGCATGATGATTAATGGTCAGTTGGTATGTTGGTTGGAATCTCCTCACAAATGCACAATGTTGTTTTCATAAGCACCATTCCACAATAGATCATCTTGTCATCCTATCGACTCATATTATGAACAATTTTTTATCGAAGTGCAAAATGGTGGCCATAATTTTTTATGTGGAGAAGGCATAGGACATCTTTTGAAGGATGGGTAGCCTTCATATTCTCCACACTTGGGAATTGTGGGGGTCAACTGCCTATTTTTATTCAGGAATTTTTAAAAGACCCTGTTCTTCAGGTGCTTGTGGGTTTGGCCCTGTTGAACACTTCTACTCAAGAGGACCGTGTACCTCGGGGTTCAGTGTTGTGTGTTCTATTTGCTGCAAACATGCAATCCCTATTATGGACTGTCTAGTCCAGGTGTCTCAGCATCTCTCTTTGTTGACTTTGCAGTTTATTGCCGCTCTCAACAAAATTGTGTACTTGTATGGCATCTTCAGTGATGTCTGGACACTCTACACTCATGGAGCACTACTTCTCTACTGACAAAAAAGTTTGTATATATTTCTGGCAGCGTGCCAAGTTTCTTCTTCCGTCCCTTCATGTTGCTCAGCTATACTTCCATTCATTCACACAATGATATTTCTGGGACTAACGTTTGGTTGGAAACTTTGTTGGTCCTCTCATGTCTCTTACCTGGCAGCTCGCTGTACCCGCTCACTCGGTGTTCTACGTGCATTATGCGATACTTCATGGGGAGTGAATCAGACCATGAAATACAACACAACTACTGTCCAACTAAAACATTTTTTGAAAGCAAATAAGAATTCATTTTTATGGGAACTTACCTTTTCCAAAGTCATGCTGTCCTGTATTCTTGCTGTTTTAATGTTTCTGGTGAAATTTACTTTGAAATAGCATTTCAGGTTCCAAAAATCCAAGAATATTGTACTTTCAGTTTTATTACTTTCAATTTTCACATCCAAAATTAATCTTCTTGTTACATCAATCTTAATCCAGGCCAGTTTACAACTCTGTAGTACAACTTACAGCAGACTTCTACCAACTCATAACAGACCAAAACTTCCCTGCTAATAACAGATTAGAACTAGAACTGAACTCCCTGCACTGCCTGTGCACCAGCTTATATATTCTGTGACAAATGACAGTCTATATCATGTGATCAGTTACAATATGTGAACTTATGATTATATTCATTATTAATTTAAATAAAAATTAATTGTTTAATACAATAAAGAATCACAATAGCATTCTGATTCATTATGTTGTTAACAATGAGAAGTTACAGTCAGCCTCCGAGATGACCAGTTGGCGGTGAAGTGCTTGTTGATTGCAAAAAGCTAATCAGAATAAAAAAGGAAATCTACTTACCTGCGGCTGTCATAACCATTACAGGCAGTTGAGGAGAACTTTGGATCACTAATTTTCACAAGCAGTCGCAACTCATTCCTAAAGGAATGTGTGCTGGAACAACTGAACCATTCCAGGATGGTGTCATCGACGAAGGCCTTGGAGAAAGGAGAACTGACCAAAGGAGAGTTTAAACTTATAAACGGGACATTGTATAAGAGTAACTACAATCCACTGGGCCCCAAATGGCTACTTGTCATACCAGTCACTGTAAGGAGTACCAGAGACAGAAGCATGTGCTGCAGTTACCTCCAGGTCATCGGATACCCATTTCACCTGCAGTAGCTCCATTCCACCGAACTGGAATCTACCTTATAGGTAGAGTCCCAAAGTCAACAACCGGTAACGATAATAGTCTGCACTGACTACCTCATCCCCTATGCTGTCACCAAACCTGTGCTGACTGCAGAAGCTCCATAGATCGCAAAAGTCCTTGTAGAAGACTTTATTTTGAAACTTGGTGCACCACATGTGATGATATCTGACCGAGGAAAAGTATTCATGTCAAAACTAGTATCAGAGGTAATGTTACTCTGACATTCTCCACAGAATCACAACTGCCTGCCATCCTCAGACAAATGGTCTTACAGAATGTTTTAACAAGATGTTGGCAGATATGCTGTTGATTTATGTCGACGTTGAGCAGAAGGATTGGGATACTGTTTTATCCCAGTCGGCCTCGTCGCCATGTTTTGTCCTCCCCTGCCTATATTTCAGGAAAGGATCTGCTCAGGATGTGTGGACAGATAAACCAGCTATACAGATTAGTAATACAAGTTTTATTTACTGCAATATGCAGAATACTCAACTTTAAGAGAATATATCTGTTCTCGCAGCAGCGTCTTCTTGCATGATGCTAGCTACGATGAGTCCTAGTGACTGCCTATTTTGGAGCCAAGTTCAGAGGTGCCCTTCTAGATGCATGTCGGCCTAGATATAGCTGCTTGTAGAGGGCGCGCTTCTCAGTTGCTCCCTTCAGGAGATGCGACACCGGCGTGATTGGCTGCCAGTCGTCCGCTGTCTTCTTCACGGTCTTTTTCCTGCGTCTGGCGTGTGGTGCTGACTTTACACCACAATAGATACAATCCTGCCAGTCATAACATTTGCTTATAATACAGCAAGGCAAGACACGATACCACAGGCTTCACACCGTTTTGCCTGCTCCATGATCGTGAAGCTGAGATGACAATGGACACGCTGTTTCCTTTCCAACCTGATGACACTCAAGACTATTATGTGAAACAGCTGGCTCGCATATGGGCACTGGACGCCCAGGAGAAGGACTGTCAGTGGTATAACGAAAAGCACCGATCTGTTGTATACATCCCAGGAGATCTGGTATGGATTTTTACCCCTGTATGGAAAGTTGGGCTATCAGAAAAGTTACTGAAGCGATTCTTTGGTCCGTATTGTGTCATATGCTGCCTGTCAGACATCACATACGAAGTCGAGGATTGTGAGCCGGCCTCGAAACAACAAAAACGAAGAGACCTTGTGCCCATCCTCTGTATTAAGCCTTACCACGATATCAAAGAACAGATAGACAGAAACAGCCACTTGTTCATTGTCTGCTGACTGTTATGATAATGAAGAAGCCACAACAGCAGGGTCTGGTGCCGGTCGTCATCACCGTAAGGAATGTGTACAGGCAAAATTGAAGGATTCTCCGGAACAGCCATACAGAGGACACGTGACAAGATCCAGGACACTGGAGCTGGCTCCAAAGGAAACCTTTCATAAAGGGGAGCAATTCCGCAAGTCTTCCGACAGAACATGTGACGCTGTGGTGAGCATTGCAGATTGCTGTGTTTGCGGTCCCCAGTTCAAATCCTGCCACGGGCAGAAAATTTTATTTCTTTGTATTTACTATTTGTAGAATCTTCTACATGTTTCTTATGTCTGATGTACTTGTAAGTTCCAGAAAAATCTTTCTATGTATGAATAGTAGAGCACTTCAAGCAGGTGTCAGTCTGTACTGAATGTGTGCTTGTGTTAGTAATAAATGTGTTCTAAGCGTAAAGTTTTGTGCTCAATTAACGACTTAGCCTTCGAATTTTGGACCACCTGCTAGAGAAAATCTTACACTTGATAATCCAAATGCTACTTTTATCCAGTCAAGTGAGGCAACTCGTGCTCATCATTCTCATTCAGATCTGGTAGACCAGATGCACTTCCCTCATCTCTTTAGAAGAATAAGGCATTCAAGGAATAGTCAGAAATGGTTGTTAAATCCTTAACTTCTATCAGTTACCTTACTATTTAATGCAAAGCACAATGGCTTTTTCGTAATACATCAAATAAAGTGCTGCATCACAATATTCTTGGAGTTCATGATCAGTTACGTAAAAATGTAATAGATATGTACAAAAACATTTCAGTTCACTTTATTGCTCATGAAAACAGAAATTGATTATCATTAGAAAATAGAAATTTACAAACCCTGAGACTGTTTTTCATCTCAAAACTGTCAAAGATATTAAAGATAAAGGTGAAGCATGGAATTAAAATTTGCAATGCGGCCGGACCCGGACATCCATGCTTACTAGGCAGATGTCTTACCACTAGACCACCGCACCACTAGTGATTAAGGAGCCTTGGAATATTCTAAGTACGACTTCCTTGCATGTCACAAACTCTAATTCAGCTAAGTACATCTTTGTGCAGTGGTCTAGTGGTAAGACATCTGCTTAGTAAGCATGGGGGTCCAGGTTCGATTCCTGGCCACATCATAAATTTTAATTCAGTGCTTTATCTTTAATGTCTTAGAAATTGACTAGTTGCACAACGACAACCTAGACATTCTAAATTTGTGTTCCAGATTGCAGTGTAAACCAGTATCCCAAAAACCCAGTAACATGTTCTCTTGCACTGATGTGTGCCTGTATTTGTCGTCTCATACTGTCCAGATTTTCCCACTCCTCAATGGTGATTTGTCATAGAGCTGTCATATTGATTGGTGGGTCATCTCGTCTAGGATTCATGTCGGTTGAACATGCTGGCTATTCTATTCTTGCGTTGTTGTTACTCTGAAGGAAGTCAGTCACAAGATGTGCATGATGAGCCCAACAATTGTTGTACATTAAGGTGAGTCCCTCACTAAATTGATGCTGTTATGGTTGCACTGTATGTTGGAGGTTGTCATCGCTTGACTGTAAAGTCGTATGACTGCCTTATACAATCACCAGTGGTGTATGGTGGCTCCACATAATGCCACCCGAGAACATCAGGGAACCACACCAGGCTGAATTTCCTAGACAGGGTGTCTGACATTCAGGCTGTCCAGGCCGCCTCCAAAAATATCTCCAGCATTTATCTTGTTGAAGACAAATTAGTCTCATATTTTAATAGCACTTAATGCCAATTCTGATGAGTCCATGCAGCGTGTTGTTGGTCCCATCCCTACAGCACTGTGTGGTGCCTGGTTGTCAACGCTAGACCTCCCTGTGGAGATCTGGAGGGAATTTGCGTGTCATGCAACCTATTATGTTCAGTTTGCGTCGAATCGTGACATCCTGTGGCTACACAAAAGTCATTATTCAGCATGGCGGCATTTCTCTCAGGATTCCTCCAAGCTGAAATCCATAAGTATCAGTTATCAGATGCTGTGGTAACCATTGGATAGCCATAGCAAGGAAAATCGACAATTCCTGTTTCTCTGTACCTCCTCCATGTCTTAACGACATCACTTTGGTTGACTTCGAGACATCTGGAAACGTTTCCTTGTGAGAGTCCCTTCTGACACAAAGTAACAATGCAGATGCAATCAAACTTCAGCATTGGCCTTCCGGGCATGGCAGAACTACAGACAACACAAATAGTGTACTTCATTCCTGGTGTCATGGCTGGAACTGACCAGATGTCTTCTCAATTTGTCGCATTGGCTCTGCTCATGTGTGGTTGTTTACGTCTTTGTGCAGGTTGGGCTACGTAAGAAATTGTGTTCTTTATGCAATACACACACTCAGTGTCGGTGTAGGAGACCTTGGAACCAAGTTGAGGAAACACTTTTTTTACCCATGCAAAATGGCAAATAATAATAATGCAATTTGTTTGATTAGATCAGTGGTAAGAATTCTAACTACACGTTATATAATTCACATTTTAAAGATGTTCAGGGCAAGAGTTCACAAATGAAACTTTTTTGTTTTATAGGCTACTACATTTGTATAAAGACAGTGTAACAGTATTTTGAAAAGTTTTGAAGAATACAAACTTTGTGATAAGCATTGTAGTTAGTGGGTATTGTTTTCACACTTTAAAGTAATGGCCAGATATCCTGTAAGCACTATCAGATGCATTTATTCATATTGTTTGATAATCAATGTACACAGCATACTTTATTCTGTTACAGAAAATAATGGTTTCTGATTTCTTCTTTCCATCTTTGCTCTCTGCTACTTCAGGTTGTGAAGTGTTGAAATTGCATTCTTATTCCCTTTGTACACTATACCTCTTCACCTAAGATGATGATGGAATGTAAATAAGAATTTTTAATCTTCACGCAGCTGAAGAGTTTGCAACAAACTTAGCCACTTTTTCCAGTAATGACATTTATGTTAAAGATACTTTGCAGACTGAAGGTCTATGAAGTAATCTTCTATCATGTTCCTTGTTTGATTTATAAATGTGTGCATGAGGCAAAGGCAGAAATTGTTGGCTTAGGTTACTGTAAGTACTCAAATCCTCCCCCTCTCTCATTCCAAGTTGCATCTTATTTTTTTATAGCATACCTAGTTCTTGCTTGCTCTGTCAAGTGACAGTAACATGTTGTTTCTATCCCCCACTCTTGCTCTACATCCTTCCCATTTCCTGTCCCTCCCCCCACACTCCCACTAGATTTCATTCTCATTTGATGAAACACTTGAGATGCGAGAGCTGGAGGCAGTTGGATGAAAAATAGCAATGTTGTTGTTGATGATGATACAGATTGTTAACTTAGATAAAATAAAAGTTAATGAGAGGTGCTGTGGCGATGCCACCAAACGACTCGCGTTTCAAAAGTAAACCTCAGATGTAGCGTGGTCTCTACTTGAAAATCACGCAAAAAAGCAAGCTGACACCTAATATTCAGTGCTTCCTGGTGACTGGAATTTTGAGAATCAATGCATTATCTGACAATCCCTAGGTTGCCACTGGTGCCAGATGTACTGGCGATGCCCCCAAACGACTCCTGTTTAACAAGTAAACCCCAGATATAGGGCAGTCTGTACTTGAAAATCACGCAATCTTGCGAGCATGTTCATAAACGTGAAACATGTCTAGGTGTAAATTTGATTACTGTATCCATCTCCTTTTAGATGTAGCTTGTTCATGACTATGTTACTCTTGGCACGCATTATTGTAAAATGTATAAACATGGTTTTGTTGAACAGTTTTTTTGGTTATGCTTATTGAACTGTAGTAATTAACAGTAAAGTTTCAGTTGTTGTGTTTTAATTTGTTTCAGACTCTTGCATTGAATGCTGGATATTTTTTTAAATGCCCCTTGTGCAATAATAAGAGGCTATTTCATGCCAGTATGAAGAAAAATGGAATATTTGTGCCAGAGCAGTAAGTTGAGTTTTTAAATCTTCTGTAATAAAAGTAATCTTTTACATCAGTTTATACACCCAAAACATTATTAGCAATTTGGAAAGATATTTTTTAATTAGTGAACATGACAAACCATTTGATGCCGATGCTGTATCTATCTGTAGGAGAGTGTGTATAACTGTTTTACCTGTACAAATTTTATGTGTAATGTGGTAATTTGCATTGAAGGTTTTATAATAGTTATTCAAAAAAGTCGTACTGCCGTGTTTTACGGCCCACTTTAGATTTGTAGTTTTATAAGGTTTGCAAACATTTCTGACCAAAATAATAAAAAAAATTATGGTGATATGATTACATCTCTAGTATTGTGGTAATATCTATGCACCCAACACGTAATATTCTTTCTGACCGTATTTTAACAAACAGCCAAAATTATGATATTTGAATTTAGCTTTGACAAACATACTCTTTTTTGAACTTTTATCTCTTTGAACTATCATTTTAATATCTCTCACGCCGACTGCAGTGGCCGAGTGGTCTGTGGCATAGCAGTCTCGGTATGCACGGCCGCTGCGGTCGGAGTTTTGAATCCCCCCTTGGGCATGGATGTTTGTGCCGTCTTTAGTACAAGCTAGTTCATAAGTAGTTCGTAAGTTTAGGGACTGATGACCCCATAGTTAAGTCTCATAAGCTCTACAAACATTTGAACGTAGCTCACTGGCTGGTCGCTGTGAGACGGTGGGCTGTGCCCCATCAGCCAGCCAGTGAGCTGCGCAATTGCGACCTACTCTGCATGATGTGACGTGGCATGGCAGTGCACAGGCATTCTCTTCAGACGGTGTTGGTTCAACGCCATCTGTAATACAAAACTGAGTAAATTTCTCGTCGAACAACCCAGAACAAATATGAACAAACGACCATATATCCTAAAAGGTTTTCGCACACTCGTGTTAACTGAACACAACTATATTTTGCAAGATTCAGAATTGTTCAAAGGTAACAGCGCTTTCTCTGAAAAGAGCATTTGTTCTATTTCAAGAACATGCCATGAAGTACATAGCAACGAATTGTAAACTTAGACTTCTTTATCGCGTGTACATAAACTGGGGAGATACTGTTAAAATGACTGTTGTAAATATAACAAATAACTTCATATATATATGTTAAGTACTAGAGTTATGTGGAATTAAGTATTACCACACTTATTCCGTTTGTAATTTTAGCTGTAAAAGAATACGTAATCATGGTTTGAAATAGAATATTTACTATTTATTTTACAGAGTAACATGAATGAAGTCATATCTGAACTACAGCAAAGGTAATAACATCTACGTTAAAACTGTCCATAGCAACCATGTCAAACATTTTAGTAGATGCAATGATACTAATTAATGACTTTTAGCATATTCCACAAATAGTGAAAAAACACATAGAAAAAAATAAACAAGGTAATTTGTTGCAATGTATACACTTCCCTTCTGTTTGTTTAAGGAACTACACTTTCCACAGAAATCTGGGGCTTCCTTTTATACAAAACTACCTGTATCAGCACGTTGTTCAGAATGTTCATTAGTACAGTATCTTCACAGTTTACGGGCCAGGCATGTGATTCAGAAGGCCATTGCTCAATTTGTTTTTACGTATTTCACGGCATGTGCACAAAATAGCAGAAACACTCAATTTAGAGGGAGCATTTTTACATATGCACAACTCTAATCATTGAAGAACATAGCTCTATTTAATTAATATGGATGCCCAATACCGTTTTAGGAAATAACGAGAAATTTATTTTTTTTGGGTAGTGGTGGGTTTCGAACCACTGTCCATGAGCATTACAGTCCAACGCGCTATCCACTACACCACAGGAAACAACTGAAGCATGCTACTTTCATTCTTGTACTATTAATGGCAGTTACCTGATACTAATATGGCAGTTTTAGACATTATATTATCATTTATCATACGAAGAATGACACGTTTTTGTTAATTCTTTAGTGCGCCATTCTTTAGAAATGACAACGTAAAAGTTACATTAAGAAAATCATCAAATACGCGACACAAGATGGCATATGCCAGAGAGATTTCTGGGTGAGGAATGTCACATGACATTTCCAAATGGCTGGTTTTCGTTAATTCAATAGAGGGTGTCAAATCTCTGTTATTTTTGGAAATATCTCTTAACTGATATGATATATGGAAAAAAAAAAAAGAGAGAGAGATAGCAAAGTTGTAGAGAATTTTCTCTTCTAAAAATTCAATTATTCAATATTCGAGTTTGATGAACGATTTATTTGCAATTAAAATTACATTACAAACGGCTTTTTTTGGCCTGAAATATTTGAAAAAGCAAGGTTCTGGTCTCTGGTGACCAACACTTATGTCAGCAAAATTTGGTGCCGATCGATTGAACAGTTCGACTTAAAAAGTAGGAACACGTTACAGACAGACAGACTTTGTCAAATTGCCATTATTTTTGCAAATATCTCTGCAATGATGCAAGATGAGGAGTTTCTGCTCTACAAATTAGGTTATTCAATTTTTGTGTCAGATGAACGGTTCATTTGCAATTGCAATTACAATTACATTACAAATGGCTTTTTTGGGTGTAACTAATGTATTGTTTGTCCAAAAAATTTGAAAAAGGGAGGTTCTGGTCTCTGTTGGCCTACAATTATGTCTGTAAAATTTGGTGCCGATTGGTTGAACGGTTCGGTTTAAAAAGTGGGAACATGTTACGGACAGACAGACAGACATCCTAAAATCGCCGATATTTTTGCAAATATCTCTGAAACGATACGAGGTACGAAAAAAAAACATAAGAGAGTAAAGTTGTAGAGAATTTTCTCCTCTAAAAATTAGGTTTTCAATTTTTGTGTCAGATAAACGGTTAAGCCGTTATTTTCATTTAAATTTCGATCTGACAAAAGACGATTGCAAAGGCCCACTTTTAGTGTTACTACAGTTACCTAAAGTGGGCCAAAAAGTGTATTGCTTCTGCAGTAATCCATGAAGTGCCATTTCTTTGTCATAAAGTGCATAGAGAAGGAGATTCATCCTCTGTGGTAACATTGGCTATTACTTTGTGCGAAACTTTTAAATTCTGGATTTGGGAAATTAATTCCGTTCACAAATAAAAAAAGGGTGTGGTTATTTGGAGGAAAGGGGGGGGGGGTTTAAAATGGGCAAACCAGAAGAAGGAAATTGTTGGACAAACTTGTATTACTCATAAAAATGAGTAGCCTAAATGGAAAGGAAGTCATTATTTGCTAATTTATTTAATTAGCGCATCTCAAGTGGCAAGGCACTAAAATGTTTCTATGAGAGGAGGCATTACCATGGCTTAAAAAAAAGGTGACTAACTTAAAGGTACATACTGATTGTGCAGCATGTTTCCAGTAAAACACACAAACAGTTCATCGTGAAAGATTAAGACTGTTACAGTGTTTGTATGACAGAATCACCTGTGCAGCTGAAACTAATATGCAGTTTATCTTGAATGTGTGACTTATTGGGTGATACGAATGGGGTCTTAGGTTCTTGCATATTTGCACAAGTTCTTTAACCTGTGAATATGAAAGGCAGTTTATAAGTCGTTGTACAAAAAATTCCCATATATGCCTAGGCAGTAAGAGTATTTTCGTGTTACTTGTTATAAGGAAAACTTTCAATCACACCTCCCTCAGATTTAATGGAAGGATGACCCAATGGATAGCTCATAAAAAACTGAGTACAGATCAGGCTTGAAAACAGGAAGAAAGTGTATGGAACTATGTACTTTGAAAAAAGTAAACAAAATAAAAACTTAGCTGTCCTAGTATATGATACGCCACATTAAGGAAGCAACTGCAGAAAATGTGTTGTAGCCATGGTGTTGGACTATAAAATGTAAGATCCTGTGTTTAAATCCCATTCTTGGACAAAATTTTTATCTCCTTTGTATCACTACATTATGAACTGTTTGGCATGTCATTGATGTTTCTGTTCTATTTTTGTAGCCCTGGCAATTTTCATACTATAAATTAGTTGGGGGAATATGAGTCACGTGGTAAGAACATATTACTGTCAGAAGCAAATGTGACGAATAATGAGTGCAGGTGAAATGTCAGATACACTGCTCACCTATCAAAATAACAGATAAACTGGTGGTAACTATCTATAAATGCTCATTGTCTTGTAATCGCAATATCAATTACCAGAGATAATAGATGATCTTGGATACAAAACTGCAAGTAGTTTGAACACACTGAAATTGGCAGGTCCGATATGAGGTAACTGTGCTACCTCTAAACACACAATGTCAGTTAACTACCGTGCATGGCAGAGACAGGATTCCTTCTGACAAGGTTCCCCGACTGGCAGTTGACTTTCGATGTGAGTGTATTAAGTAATCAAAAGGTATTGCAGCATGTGCATTACAGCACAACATAGACACAAAACTGGTAACAGAGAACAGACATCTTACTGTTTGGAGAGACATTTCATAATTTTGTGAAAAAGAAAGTTTTTGCTTTGGGGAAGCTTTGAACTAAGACTTTCCAGTTTCACAGTTCACCACCAAAACCACAGGACCACAACTCTCTCACTATATGTGTTTCCCTCTTGTTTTATATGTTCCATTTGGGATGTTCACTTGTTCTATTTTGCTTTTCTCATAGTGCCATACATTTTCCTCTTGTTTTCATATTTGATCTGTGATCAGTTTTTGACGGGCCATCCAACGTACCATACTACCACTAAATCTCAAAAGGATATGATGGGGAATTTCCCTTGTTAGTAGCACAAGAAGAAGAATAATGACTGATGTGAAATCGTGGACTGGGGACGTATAAAGCTGAATCTGAGTAATAAAAATAAAAGTAGTAAGGTTTTAATGACAAGTGACTATTTAATCAACAATAACAGCTAACTGAAATTAAAAATACACAACTTAAAGTTGAAAGGGGTTGTTGTTGTTGTTGTTGTTGTAGTTTGACAAGAAGTAATAATCTTTGATATTTAAATTCTTATAACAACAATACACAGCAAGTAACATACTTGAGTTATATATCAAGCCTTTGGGGGATGGATGATATGATGATAAATTACATCATGATTTAGGATTGGTGAATTATGTCAAGTCTCATATTACAATTACCTCGGCGTGACTGTATACGAAGTACAATAAAGAGACAACAATACAATGATGTTAGTTTGCAACTCACCACAAAGGAAAAGTAATTGTTTGGTAGGATGTAATTGGTAAGGGTTACAACGAATGAGGGATCGCGCTTGGAGTCTGAGGGATGTTGATAAAGGTAGTGTTTGAGCGCAGCAAGAGCATAGGCATGTGGGATATTGATGTACAGTGAAATGGCATCAACAGTAACAAGTAAGGATCCAGGAGATAAAGGTGTGGGGATGGTGGAGATTCTGTGAAAAAAGTGGTTGGTATATTGCATGTGGGAGGCTAGGTTTTGAACAATTGGTTGGAGGTGCTGGTCGAAAAGGGCTGAAATCAGCCACAATTGGGCATCCAAGATTTTTAGGTTTATGGATTTTTGGGAGCATGTAAAATGTAGGTGTGCAGGGTGTTGTTGGAGTGAGGAGGGGGATGGATTTGGGGGATCTGGAATGGGCCATAAGATTTTAGCGGGGATTGTAGGTCATTTTGGACTTTTGGTATGGGGCCGTCCTGCTACAACGTGTAGGTCGCAGAATCGGAAGATTGAAGTAGGCCTTCTGTCACGTAATCACTGTGATTCTTCACAGCAGTGTTGGAACACTTGTCTGCAGGGAGGATGATTATGTTGGGATCTGTTTTGAGGTAGTTTAAGGCTGTTCTTTCTTCTGCTGAAAGGTTGGTATTCTTAGGAAGGGACTTGGGGAAGGATTTTGATGGCAGTTTGAATGTGAGGAATTCCTGGAGAGTGACCAGAGGGTGGTAAGGTGGAAGTTCAAGGAGGGTCACGGTTGGTGGTATTAATTGGGTGAAGCGGGGTTCAGTGTTGGAATTAGATTGGCTTGGATTGGAGGGATTGGTGGCAAAGTAGTTTTTCCACTGTAGGGATTGGCAGGAGGAGAGGTGTTCTTTTGACAAGTCTGACATGGTTAAATTTGGGCGTGGGGTTAAAGGTGAGACCTTTGGATAGGACTTAAACTTCTGTAGGGTTGAGGGTTTTGGAAGAAAGGTTAACAACAGTATTCTGGGATTGTTTAAGCTTTGGGTATTGTAGATTGTGGGTGGGGAGTTTTTGGGGATGTGGCAAGTGGAAATGGTCTGTGATACAAGGTTTAGGTGCTATGAGGGGTTCACAGGGAGGAACACTTTGGGTGGGATAGGGGTTGACTAGTGCTCACCAAGGTGTCACTAGGGTAGCGGGCTCGATAATTTATGGAAGTGGTGTATGGAATGCTCCTCTAACTTATAATGTTTACTAGCTTATTAAGTAATTACATTCTACCACTTTCAAACATAATACTCAGCTTTTCAACATTACGATGTATGGGGGTTCTGCTCACTGCAAAATTATTCACCTGGGGCGTCGTGGTAGAAATACATACTCGTAGGTACAATTTTTCACTTCTTCTTTAATTTCCAATCAAACTGCTTCTTATTCCACCAAAACATTACAACTTCAAACTCGCGTACACAAATTACCACAACACAGACTGACATAGATTCCAAAGTGCTTTGACAACAAACAGCAATGTTAAATGTCAATTAATTAATTAACGAGTACATCATACATGTTCCTAACATATATTGAACTATCAAATATCTTGGCAATTCTCAAAATAAGTTCAAAATCTCATGTCAGTCAATATATAGAAAGAATTACAATATTCAAATTTCGACTATTACATTAATTAACACAATTATCTGGTCTACGCAACTTGTTTATGAGCCTCACATATATACAATGCTATTTATTTTCATGTCTTTTTGTTTTACCAAAGTTTTTACAATTCGTCTGTGAAAGTCTTGAAATAACATACAATGACGAAACTATTGTTTATACAACTGTCTGGAAAGAAAATATATGAATCTCTTAATTAATGAAATCTATCACTTGTTTTAATCACAGTATCACCGAGACACTGTCATACACTGACTCCTAGGCTGGTTATTTCGTTTGTAACTAACTTCACATATATCACTATTAGACCACATGATTCCGGTTTCGACTCAAACGTATCGTATGATAATATTGAGATGAGAGGGCCAGTAGTATCATCACAATACCCCACATGAGCTCGACGATGCCCTCATAAGTCGAGGTGATGTAAGAATAAAGCGCCTACTTTGGATGGCTTGGACCCGGTGACTGACTTGGCTGTATCAGTAGCTCATTTAGTCCTGTCTGGGGTTGGCACAGCACAGTCGACACGCGCATCATCACCAAATCCTGAAAGTTCCAAGTGCAGTAAGTAGTTGACTAGGGTATGGCCTCCCACGAGCAGAGGGCAGAATCGGGAACAGCTGACACTCAAGAATCTGCCACACTGAACTTCTCTGACCTTTTTAAGCATCAAAACAAAATACACAAGAAACATATGACAAAAAATATCCACATAACTATACTGTAAAATTTACTGTTCTCAAATTCTGAACTAAATTTTTTAAAACTTTGAGGACATGAAACTTGGTATCTTACAAACTGCTGGAGAGCAAGGGATTCAATTTGGGATATGGTATTTTTGTTTTGGGGATTGCACATTAGCAATATCTTTTAGAGGGAGTAGAGGTATTTTATGGATTTCTGTGCCATGGAGATGTGTTTTGGGAGTACTAGGTGTGTGAGGGACAAGGATTAGTGGAATCTGAAAAGGTATAGGTCAGTGTGAAAGGAGGGATGGGATCCAGAGACTGGAATTTTAATGATAGGCCATTGGGAGGGATTCCATGGTTTAGGCATCATTGGAGAAATAAAATGTGGGACTGGGATTTGGCCAAGGTTAGGGAAACTCTTCTGAACTGGCACGGAAAGATAGAGCAGGGATGCTGTTGGCAAATGGGAAATGACGGAGAAATAGGCAGATGAAAGCGTGAGGAAGTTGGGAGGGGTGCTGGGTAGCTAGAAAAGGTATGTGAAAATAAGAACAAGAAAAAAAGAACCCCCCCCCCCCCACACACACACAAATTACGCACCAACATGCAAAATTATGCACCAGTACGAAAATCTATGAACCAACACTCAAAATCATGTACTGGTAGAGAAAACTATGAGTCAACACCTGAAAATTATGCACCAATACCTATAAATGTGTAGCAATACAACAAATTGCCCACCAATATGTGAAAATGTATTCAAAGATGCACACAAATGAAAAATTGCGTAAAGACAAGCAAGGATACGCAAAAATACACACAAACAAGTAAAGATGTGTAAATATGCATATTAAATTGAGGGAAATAATGGCAAAATGATTCATGAGAAGATGGAAAATATAGAGGTATCGGCATATGTTTTATTGAGTTGAGGGGAAGGGATTAAAAACATACTGGATTGTGTAGCACCGCTAGATGCAGGAAGGGAAAATTGATAAACAAATAAAAATAAACAATAAATAACACGAGGAAGACAGTGGAAATGTGAATGTGGGAATGACAGGTATGGGAATAATTGGTACATGAAGACTCTGCACAGTAATGTACCACCGTTATGAGCAGACACGACCGTTGTCACAGGCTTATCCTACCTCATCAGAAATTGGGCCACCTGTGAAAGCAACTATATGATTTACCAACTCTGCTGCAATTGTTGCCCAGCGATTTATATTGGTATGATAATGAACCAGCTGTTCATCACGATGAATCGCCACTGCCTATCCTTTGGAAAAAGCAATCTGGACTACCCAGTAGCACAGCATGCAGCTGAACAGAGCAATCTGGATTTCAGTGGCTGCTTCACTACCCTAGTCATCTGGATCCTCTCCTCCACCACCATCTGTTCTGAACTGTGCAGATGGGAGTTGTCCCTTCAACACTTACTAAGGTCCCGCAACCATCCTGGCATCAACCTAAAATAACTTCCCATCCCAACACCCTATGCCTAACACCCCCCCCCCCTTTCCTTCCCTACTCATTATCCTGAATCTCTCAAATTCATGCCTTCCTTGGAACTGAGAGTCATCCTCTTACAATATCACCTAGTTTATTACTTTTTATTAATTATTTTTTTCCTATTTTTTTTTCTTGTTGTTTTTATCATTTCAACCCCCCTCCCCCACCACTCCCTCCTCACACTCCTATACACATCCTTTTTATCTTTTCCCACACTTTCCCTTCACTGTATTCTTTGTCGCAATTTAAATTCCCACCTATCAGAGCCTTTACAATTCATCATGAAACTCGGAACTTTCCGTCCCCACCTTTACCCAGCATCCTTCCCCCTCCACTCCCCACCTCACTCACAGTCTAGATGCTCGTGGTGCTTGAGTGGCCGGACATGGTGGTTGTGTGTGTATAGTTGTGTGAGTGATTGTGTGAATCTAGTGTGTTTCTTTTTCTGATGATGGTCATGGCCGAAAATTTAAGTCGTGTCCATGTGATTATCTATTTTTCGTGCCTGTCAGCAGCTAAGCAACCCACTTTTTGGTGGGTTGTTACCTATCCTCCATTATTTACAGTATTATACACTTTTTTTCCCAAAGTAATGGGTTGACAACCTGGGTAAAAGTGGTTCAGCTGAGTATTTATCTGTTTCTGCAATATAAGTGGTTTTTGCATTTTGTTTGTACTTAGAGCTCCTGTTTGTCTATCAAATTTTGATTAAATTTTTGAAGAGCTTGGTTCATCTAGGCCAGAGGAAATTTGAGGGTGGGCAAAGGGTTGCCTGTAATTCTGGTTTTGTTCCTTAGTGACAATTCCTTGAACTTTTGCCACTAAGCATTCATAGACTGATTCTATTATTATTATTATTATTATTATTATTAATTTGTGTGTGTGTGTGTGTGTGTGTGTGTGTGTGTGTGTGTGTGTGTGTGTGTGTGTGTTTGTGTGTGTGTTTCCTTCATATCATCCTGTCACTGATTCAACAAAACCATTGGTTCAGGCAACATTACACCTTTGGCAGTGCTCAGTTCCGTAGTTCCTCGCCAAAAATTTCTAATATGTTCATAGTATGTTTAATAATAATCCAATCACCACTCGAAAGTGTAGCAGTGCAAGTGAGGATAGTATAGGGACATTGTTGCTATACCTGGCATAATATAAGAAGGCGCTTCTGCGCATAGAGGTGGAACGATTGGGCAAGCGTGGAGTGGAGGAGCTACGGCCGAGCGCCACCAGTTGAGCCTGCGGGAGAAACTTTGCATAACTCAAGGCCAGTCACGCGCCTACAGAATGAACATTATTGGCTGTTGTTGACGTAATGGTGGAGGATGCACAGAACGTCTGAAAACTGGGCCGCCTTCCTAGCTGACGCCGACTATAATGTCTCTGTAACATTTTGAAAGTACAATTCCAACATGTTTGCACATCTTGAATTAATTTCAAACCAGGTACTTAACTTTGATGTTGTATATCATTGAGCTTTGTTAGAACATTTACCTTTTTTTGAAATACTGAATAATTGCTTTACATTTCTTTGTTAAATTTTACTTAAGATGTTGGCCAACTAGTGTGTTGATATTGGCAATGGGTGAAAATGGCGGGAGTTGTATGTGTTGTCATTAGCTATAGACCATGGGTATATACAAGAACTTGTCAACCATAGAGCAGGTAAAGCATTAATGATTTACTTCAGTGTCAGCACAAAGGATTAATTCCCTCTACTGTAAAATTTTACTCAACTCATAGAATACTGGGTGCAATCCTTTCTGTTGACTGTGAAGTAAATAAAAACTGTTGTTCCTGCTCTTTGGTTAACAGGTCCTTGTATGTACTCTTGTCCGGTCAGCAAATTAATTATCATTGTAAAGGGTACATTTTGTTATCAACAGTAGTTCATTACATTGTTGCCACCCTACATAAAACTTAAACCATGTTGCAATTCATTGTAACATGTGAAAGAGGGGACGTGTCAAACACCCTATTACATCCTTTTGTTTCTTATAACTACTTTTTCACTTGACAATTAAAACTTTTTATATTCCAATTGGCTATCTGCATCTGCTCCGTCATTGGTCGCCTCATTTCAAGCCATACCATCCTTTTTCAACATCAACTTGCTAGGCTGCTAACATGAAGTAAAATTTAACCATTTTCTCAGTTATATCATTAACGGGCAAAATGCCTGATTTTACAATTATATTTAGAGTGAGAGTATAGTGTAGGATGTGGTTTGAAACACCATTTACTGCTTCAGTTATGTTTATGCCAAATTAATACACCAAGTAGCTTTAAAAGTACTTCAGAAGTTATTTAATTATCTATTTTCAGGAGAAAAAAAATGTTTATCCTCTTACAAGTTGAATTTCTAAAATTTGAATGTCTGATGGAAAAACCATACACCAATTTTCATGCTTCTAGGTGGAAAATCGCATTAATAGAAATACTTATGAAATGAATTTTAATTCTCTATTTTACTCCATTTATATATGGAGATTACAAAAATCTGACTGATGTATACTCTCCTTGTAAGTTAACTAACAGAACTCCTCTCAGGGCCTCAGCATTAATTTGCTGAGTATGAGCTTGGCGAACCCAGGGTCCCGAGCTGTGGACGCGCCAACAGTCCGCCACACCATAAGCTCTGTGCGCACTTCAGCGACATCATTCGGCGCGATGGTGGAATTTTGTACGTTTCAGAGTCTGTGATTTTGGTTTAATCGCCCGGGTCATGAGGGCGGTACAAACCTCTATTTAAAAACAAAAAAATAATAATAATAATTAAATAAAAATCTCAATATCAAGATGTGCTACATGCCAAGGAGATGCATCGCTGTTGAGGTTGAACAGTCGCTAGTGAGCAACCTCTGAGGAACCTGCTGCATCTCGGTTGTATAAGTCTTACCCAGGCAAGTGGGGCTCTGCCTGGGTGGACTTTTATTTCCGCAGCTGCTCATGGAACACCATGAAAAGAGTAACAAATGTTGCCGGGCATATATCTGCCATCTCTAAGCGCGGTAGAGGCAATTTCAATGCTACGCAGTATGATCCCCAAATGTTCCCTTTCCTGTCCACACTGTGGAAGGAATGTAGGGTTAAAAATCAATGTGAGGCTTATACCCCTAAGTATTTGGTATGTACATGTACAGACGGGGAATCATTCATGTCCACAAAGCCACTGTTCTTAGCGGAACATTTGGAGGTGAAGGGCATTTCAAAAATGAGATCTGGGTCGGTCCTAATAACGACAGCATCCCCAGTGCAGTCACGGGCTTTGTTAGCCTGTGACAAGCTGGGTGATGTATCCATTTCCATCATGCCACATAAGAGCCTAAATGTGGTCCAGGGCATCATTTTCCACAAGGATCTTATGCTCCATTCGGATGACGAATTACGAGCTAACGTGGAGCGGTGAGGTGTGCATTTCATCCGGAGCATCTGTAGGCCTCTACTTCAGAGGATGAAGTCGAGAGCCTCGCATTACCTGAGGATCTTGCACTCACAGAACCACCAGAATCTATGGTTTTAGATTCTATAGAACCTGAGCAGATGGCAGCAGATGTTCCTATGGAATGATCTGCTCCTTTTATAATTTTTTATGGCCTTACAGCGTGGAGAAAGTCATTCACCAGTGGAATTGCGGTGGCTTCTTTAACCACCTGGCAGAACTGCGTCAATTATTGTGCCGCTACCCTGCACATTGTCTAGCCCTACAGGAAACATGGTTTCCTGCACAGTGGACCCCTGCCCCTCCATGCTATTGGGGCAACTACCACAACCGGTCGATATATGCCAGGGTGTCTGGTGGTGTGTGTCTGTACATCCTTGACACTGTCCCCAGTGCCACTCCACACCACTCTCGAGGCAGTGGCAGTCAGACTCCGAGCCATGCAGGAAATAAGGATCTGAGGTATATATCTTCCCTCAGGTGAGGTCATATCTCTCAACAACCTTACTGCTCTGGTCTCCCAGCTTCCCCCACCATTCCTCCTTTTAGGGGACTTAAATGTCCGCCACCCATTATGGGATGGAACACAGAACACAGGCCGCAGTAATGATATTGAGACACTTTTGGCTCAACAAAACCTTTGCTTTCTGAATACTGGTGCTCCCAAGCATTTTAGCGTGGCGCGGGCCTCATATTCAGCCATCGACCTCTCTGTCTGCAGCCCAAGCCTTCGATCACATGCCAGTTGGCGGGAGCACGACAAACTATGTGGCAGCGACCACTTTTCCATCTTTGTGTCGCTCCTGCAGTACCGACCTGCAGACCGCTTGCCCCAATGGTGCCTCTGTAGCGCTGACTGGCTGGCTTATGCCTTGGCTGCTGTAATTCATGCACCACTACCAGCTGACATCGATAATGCAGTCCAACAGGTGTCTGACAGTATTCTCTTAGCCACTGAGGCAGCAGTTCCAAAACCACCGGTTTCCTTCAGTGCAAGTCCGTGCCTTGGCGGCTCTGCCATCGACAACCTTGCTGAGGCTATCCGGGAACGTTGGCGTGGCCTCCACCACTATTGACGCCACTCTTCCATGGAGGACCTGATAGCCTTTAAACTGCTCCGTGCGCGTGCTCGGCGACTTATACAGCAGAGTAAGCAGGACTCCTGGGAGCGGTTTGTAGCCACTATAGTCTCCCGCACCTCACTGACTCAGATACGGACTCAAGAATGGCATAACTTTGGATACCGCCCATCAACAGGAATCCCATTCCTCACCATCCAGGGTATGCTCTGCATAATCCCAACAGCTATTGCCGAGCACATGGCAGAGCACTATATTCGTTGCTCTGCGACTGCCACATACCGTGACAACTTCCGCTCTGTCAAACAGTGGGCCGAGTGGAAACAATTCTCCTTCTATACCCGTCGACAGGAACTCTACAATGACCCATTTAGTGAGTGGGATTTCCGAACTGCCATTGCTGCCTGCCCTGATACCACTCCAGGACCAGATAGGATTCACAGCCAGTTCTCAGACATCTTTTCCGGCGCAATGGCGGGAAAGCACTATCATCCTGGTGTTGATACCTGGTGTGGATCCTTTGGTGGCTGACAATTACCGTCAGATCAGCCTCGCTCATGTTCTCTACAAGCTCTTCGAACGTATGGTGAGTTGGCGGCTCATGTGGATCCTTGAAGAGCGTGGACTCCTTGCTCCACAACAGGGGGGCTTTCATCAAGGCCGCTCTGCCATCGACAACCTTGTGTCACTGTAGTCGGCTATTCACACTGCATTTAGTAGGCGTGAGCATCTGGTTGTGGTATTCTTCGATCTCCGCAAGGTGTACGATACCACCTGGCACTACCATATAATGGCTGCATTGCATGACTGGGGCTTACGGGGCCCCCTTCGAATTTTTATTTGAAATTTCCTCTCCTTTCGCTCGTTCCAGGTGAAGGTCGGAGCCTCTCTCAGCTCCCTCTGTATTCAAGAGTACGGTGTCCCACTGGGCGCCAGCCTCAGTATACTTTCGTTTTTTGTGGCCATAAATGGTCTGGCTATGGCTGTGGGGTCATCGGTCTGTTGGTCCTTGTTCGCCGATGATTTCTGCCTTTATTTCAGCTCTGTTAGTATTGGTGTCGCCGAACAGCGGCTGCAGGGTGTCATCCGAAAGGCTCAACCATGGGCTTTTGCCCATGGATTCCAATTCTCCATGCAGAAAACTTGCGTAATGCATTTCTGTCACCGTCGGGTAGTTCACGCTGGTGGGTGGTGAACCCCTTCGAAACACATCGCTTCCTAGGCATGGTTTTCAATGACCGGCTGACTTGGGTTCCACACCTATGTCAGGTAAGACAGAAATGTTGGTGGCATTTAAGTATTCTGCGATGCCTCGGCCATACTGGTTGGGGAGCAGCCAGTTACACCCCCTGCAACTTTACAAGGCTCTTACATAGTCGCGGCTTGACTATGGGAGCTCTGTAATTGATTCAGCAGCCCCTTCTGCCTTGCGGGTCTCAGACCCCATTCTCCACACTGGTATGTATCTCGTGACGGGGGCGACCAGTCCAGTAACAAGTCTCCTAGCTGAAGTTGGGGTCCCCCCTCTGCAGTTCCACCGTCAACAGTTGTTGGTGTTGTACATTGTCTGGGTCCATGCTTTGCCCTGCCATCTGAACCACACATTCCTCTTCCCAACTGCTGCACTGCATTCTCGACAGCCCAGGTTGGGTCTCCCAATTGCGGTCCGTGTCCTCTCCCTTCTCTCGTCATTTGATTCCCTTCCTCTCCCTCCTCCTTTCACTACTCTCCTCGTATACCCCCCTTGGACTATTCCTTGTTTGCAGCTTCAGTTGGACTTGTCCCGGGATTCGAAAGCCTCCATTGCAACATTGATTCTGTCACCAGTTCCAAGCACTGCTTGACTCATTTCACGGCACACACATTATTTACAGGGACGGTTCTTTGGTCGATGGCCATGCTGGATATGCCTTTGTCTGTGGTGACCAAATTGAACAGTGATCCTTGCCTTGTGGAAGTAGCGTCTTCACTGTGGAGCTGGTCAGTATTTTGAGAGCTCTTGAACACCTCGGAGCTCGCCCCAGGGGGTGGCTTACAGGCCCTTGACCAGTTTCTTCCCAAGCAACATTTGGTGCGGTCAATCCAAGATGCCGTCTTCGCCCTTGGTGAGTCAGGTCATTCTGTTGCTTTTGTCTGGACGCCAGGCCACATAGGCATACCAGGCAATGAACATGTCGATCAGCTGGCCAATCAGGCCACTACTTCACGATCCCTGGATATTGGCCTCCACCTCTGCATGAAATGGAATACCTCACTGAGGACTTCTCGCAGGGAGTCGGCTGTCCTTTGCTGGCTCCATATTGGCCATACTTGGGTGACACACGGTCACCTCCTCAGTGTCAATGTGGTGCACCTTTGACAGTCACCCACATTTTACTGGAATGCCCCAATTTAGCTGCAGAGCGACGTAATTTTAATATCCGTGATGCCTTGAGGCTTGTTTTAGCTGACAATGCTTCCATGGTTGATTCTGTTTTAAATTTTATCCATGAGTGTGGATTGTAACATTCTATTTAAAGTCTCTTGAGTGTCTCTCTTCGATTTGTTCTCCACTTGCCTGAGTCTGTTAGGTAGGTGGTTTTAATGTGTACCAGAGTGGCTGGATGTTGTTGTTGTGGTCTTCAGTCTGGAGACTGGTTTGATGCAGCTCTCCACAATACCCTATCATGAGCAAGCCTCTTCATCTCCACATAAGGACGGCAACCTACATCTGTGTGAATCTGCTTACTGTATCCATCTCTTGGTCTTCCTCTGCGGTTTTTACCCCACACACTTCCCTCCAACGCTAAATTCACAATTCCTTGATGTCTAAGAATGTGCCCTACCAATCGATCCCTTCTTTTAGTCAAGTTATGCCAGAAATTTCTTTTCTCCCCAATTCTGTTCAGTACCTTCTCATTAGTTACGCGATCTACCCACCTAATCTTCAGAATTCTTCTGTAGCACCATATTTCAAAAGCCTCTACCCTCTTCCCGTCCGCACTGTTTATTGTCCATGTTTCACTCCCATACAAGGCAACACTCCACACAAATCCCTTCAGAAAGGACTTCAATGTTCAATGTTAACAAATTTCTCTTTTTCAAGAACGTTTTTCTACCCATTGCCATTCTGCATTTTATATCCTCTGTACTGCGACCATCATTTGTTATTTTACTGCCCAAGTAACAAAACTCATCCACCTCCTTTATTGCTTCGTTACCTAATCTAATTCCTTCAGCATCACCTGATTTTCTTAGACTGCACTCCATTAACCTAGTTTTGCTCTTGTTAATGTTCATCTTATATGCACCTTTCAGCACACTGTCCATTCCATTCAATTGCTCTTCCAGGTCCTTTGCTGTATCTGACAGAATTACTATGCCATCGGCAAAACGCAATGTTTTTAATTCTTCCCCCTGAACTTTAATTCCTTCACCAAATTTCTCCTTGCTTTCCTTTCTAGCTTGCTCAATGTATAAATTGAATAACATTGGAGAAAGGCTACAACCCTGTCTTACTCCCTTCCCAACCACTGCATCCCTTTCATGCCCTTCAACTCTGACAACCGCTGTCTGGTTTTTGTACAAGTTGTAAATAACCTTACGCTCCCTATATTTTACTCCGCCTTGCTTCAGAACGTGAAAGATTTTATTCCAATCAACATTGTCAAAAGCCTTCTCCAAATCTACAAAAGCTAGATATGTAGGTTTGCCTATTGTTAATCTATCTTCTAGGATAAGCCGTAAAGTGAGTATTGCCTCCCGAGTTCCTACATTTCTCCTGAACCCAAACTGATCTTCCCCGAGGTCAGCTTCTACCAACTTTTCCATCCTTCTGTAAATAATTCGTGTTAATATTTTGCAACCATGACTTATTAAACTGATGGTTCTGTAGTTTTCACACCTGTCTGCACCTGCTTTCTTTGGAATGAGGATTATAACATTTTTCTTAAAGTCTTAGGGTACTTCACCTGTCTCATACATCTTACACACCAGGTGAATCAATTTTGTCATGGCTGGATCTCCCAGAGACTTCAGTAGCTCTGAGGGAATATCATCTACTCCAGGAGCCTTGTTTCGACTCAGTTCTTTCAGTGCTCTGTCAAATTCATCTCTCAGTATAGTATCTCCTATTTCATCCTCATCTACTTCTTCTCCCCTTTCTACAATATTGCCGCTAAGTTCGTTTCCTTCATAGAGCCTCTCTATATACTCTTTTCCACCTTTCAGCTTTCCCTTCTTTGCTGAGAACTGGTTTTCCATCAGAGTCCTTGATATTCATAGAGCTGTTTTTCTTATCTCCAAATGTTTCTTTTATTTTCCTGTAGGCTGTATATATTTTCCCCCTATTTATACATTCTTCTATGTCCTTGCATTTGCCTTCTAGCCACTCCTGCTTAGCTATTTTGCACTTCCTGTCAATCTCATTTCTTAGTCGTCTGTACACCATTTTGCCTGTTTCATTTACTGCATTTTTATATTTTCTCCTTTCATCGATTAAATTTAGTATCTCCTGTGATATCCAAGGATTTTTTTGTAGGTCTTGCCTTCCTACCTATTTTGTCCTCTGCTGCCTTCACTATTTCATCTCTCAATGTTACCCATTCCTCCTCTACTGTTTTATTTTCCCATGTTTCTGTCAATTGTTGCCTAAAGCTCCCTCTGAAATTCTTAATAACTTCAGGTTCCTTCAATTTATCCAGGTCGCATCTCCTTATTTTCCTACCTTTTTGTAGTTTCTTCAGTTTCAGCCTACAGTTGACAACCCACAAGTTATGGTCAGAGTCTATATCTGCCCCTGGGTATGTCTTATAGTTTAAAACCTGGGTATGTCTTACACTGTAGAACCTGGTTGCGAAATCTATGTCTTACCATTATAAAATCTATCTCGTATCCCCCGGTGTCTCCTGGTCTTTTCCACGTATACAACCTTCTTTCGCCATTCTTAAACCAGGTGTTTGTTATAACTAAATTATGTTCTGTGCAAAATTCTACCAGGCGGCTTCCTCTTTCATTCCAGACCATGTTCACCTACTATCCTCCCTTCCCTTCCTTATCCTACTACCGAATTCCAGTCTCCCATAACAATTAAGTTTTCCTCTCCCTTAATTGTCTGAATAATTTCCTTTAGCTCCTCATATATTTCTTCAATCTCCTCATCATCGGCAGAGCTAGTTGGCATATAAACCTGTACTACTGTGGTCGGTGTTGGCTTCGTATCTATCTTAATTACGATAATGCGATCACTGTGTTGCTCATAGTAGTTTACCCGCATTCCTATTTTCTTATTCATTATCAGACCTACTCCTGTAATACCCCCAACTGATTTTGTATTTATAATCCTGTACTCGCCTGACCACAAATACTGTTCCTCTTTCCACCGAACTTAACTAATCCCCACTGTATCTACCTTCAACCTAACCATTTCCCTTTTTAAATTTTCTAATTTTCCTACTCGATTAAGGGATCTAACATTCCACGCTCCGATCCGTAGAATGCCAGTGTTGTCTTTCCTGATGATCACATCCTCCTGAGTAGACCCCACTCGGAGATCCGAATGGGGGACTATTTTACCTCCGGAATATTTTACCCGAGAGGATGCCATCATTGTATGTTCATACAGTAGAGCTGCAAGTCCTCGGGAAAAGTAATGGCTGTAGTTTCCCCGTGCTTTCTGCCGTAGTGGCTGGATATCCCACTTTCATTTATGTGATCACCCAGCAAAAATACTCCTGTATTGTTGCAGTCCTTCTATCCTTTCTTCCTTTTTAGTTGTATCCTATCTTTGTTTTTACTCGTTGTTTTTAAATTAATGCCTACCCTTGGGGAAGCTTAACACAGTGTTTTACCTCTCTGACTGGATCAAGGGACTGTTAACTGTTGTAGTTTAGTCCCTTCCTAAACCCAACAACTACTAATAGAGCTGTTTTTATCCTTAGAACCAGCATAGTTCCCACTGTTCAGAACTAGTTCATCAACTGAACTACAAGTAAGCTAACAGAACTATTTCAGTCTTCTGATCTAATGCTGTTTACACAGTTCTGAAGTTGGGGTGTACTGTGTATCAAGAGAGGAGATATTTTTCCACATGCCTTCTAATTTCCAGTAGATCAGGAAAGCAAGAACTATAGTAAACCTAAATGAACTATAGTTCATTTCACATATTAGTTCCTTTGAACAATGGGATACAGGTTTTGTCAGAAACCTCCCATTCGTACAATCACATAGGTATGAATGAAAGTATCTGCCCTTTTTACTTTGAAAACTGTGGCCAAAGCTAAGTTGTGTGTACATGAGTGTCTTTTCTTACGTGCCTGTCGTGACTCGATCATCTTCACAGTGACTTACAAACTATATCCGCATCAAATTGTTGAAGTCCAACCTGGACTTTCTGTAGTTACACAATGCAGAAACAGGTGTACACGTGCTTAACATTGAAGGCTTGTAGGAAAAGCAGTAGCACAAAATTGGAAGATTTCAGGTATAATCCTGATAGCGTATATATTGTCCTTTTTTCTGTGTTGTTGTTGACAGCTATGCTAATGAGGGAGGCTTGAAAAGTTCTCAATCTTATCTGTTGATTGAAGCAGCAGAGCTATTCTTTCCCCAGTGGTGGCAGAGCAATCAACAGATTGTGTGCAATTACTGTAAAATGAGATAATTTTTGTATCTGCTTACTGTTGTGATATCGGAATAAAAATTCAGTATGTTAATTTCACAACCTTGGTAATGATATATGTTATTTTTAGTTTCTAATTGCAGTTATTATTTTAAGTTAATTGTTGATCGGTTTCACCTCTTCAGTTGGGGCGATTCCAATCACTATTGTATTTTGCATCCCAGAACGGATTCAGACTTCCAGTGGAGTTAACCCAATCACAATTTTGATTTTAAAAATACGTATGTTTCTGTATTTACTACAAAATTTTACAAATTTTAGACAAAACAAATGTTGAGAAGCACATTAAACCTGACATTTTTTCTATAAAAATGCTTGAATTCAGGAAATTTGACAAACAAATATTAATTTTTAGTTATTGTATGTCAGAATCGTATATCCCTTCAAAAATAAATTTATCTCACCTTCCTTGTTCTGAAACAACTTTTTTAATGATTTGGGCTCATACTACCTCAATTGCAATATCAATTACTGGAAAGAAACATTACCACCAAGAACTTCCTTTTTCAGAAATGTCATTTCATAGGTGTCTTCATTAAATGCTTTCAATTTTACCAATAAAAAATACCCGAATCTATCCTCCCTCCCCCACCCCCGGTAGAAAAATTCAATATGTTGAAATCATTTTCTTTAAATTCATGTCAATCTTTATCCTTGGCTTTGTCCATTCCTTTATTTTTATTTGACTCGTGACTGTTTGATGTTCCAGATAGGGCTCCCTGCTTGTTTTGTTTCCTTAGAGGGAATCTGTTTCAGTTGTGTTTGGATAGTTGCTACCCGAGACACTTTTGATGAGTTGGTGCCATGTGCATTGCTATTAGTTGCTTCTGGAATCTGTGAAATGACTTTATTGGGACAAAAAGCAAAAATTTCTGCTTCTCTGAACCCAGAGATTACATTTGATGTGGATGTGATAACTATATTTTCAAAGGTGGTTTTTCCAACAACGTAAGAAATTTGGAATTTGGCACCACCCCTCTATTCTTCCTTTTCCAATCATCTAGTATATTTCTCCCAGCAAGTTTTAAACATCTAAATAAAGGCCACATCAAGTGGCTGACACAAATTAGTAGAATTAGATGGTAGAACTACAAATTTTATCTCCTGTTTTTGGCGCATTTTAATCACATTATATGACAGATGACTCAAGAGATAGTCACTTATAATCACTTTGTGTCCCTCTATTTGCTGGACATAAGGCATGACAATTTAAACAAACCGTGATTCAAATATTGTTAGGTCAAACCAAACACTTTGTTTTCCATTATAAGCTGCACTAGGTATGCCCCCTTTAGTCCAAGTAAATCAACAAATGTACCCCAAAATCCAACGTAAGGCGAATGGCGGAGGATAAGTAGGTGTGTTTTGCCCTACAAACTGTGTATGGTGGGAGGACTGAGCTGTCGGCAGCTGCAGCTATCCCCACACTGTTACTTTACTTAGATGTATCCACTATTCTTTCAGGGTGTCTTGTGCCTCACTTCACTATTAATTTCACTTGTCCAGGATCATCAACATTTGTCTCATCATAGTTCTTAATGTTTGAGGGAGAGACTCCACTCAATATCACTTCAAGGTTTTTAAAATAGTGAGTCACCATTTCTCAGGTAACTGCTGCCTTTGCCCTCTCACATTTTCACTTACTCTAACCATTAGTTCTTTATTTCTTTATTTCAACTTACCAGTTACACCTCAGAAGTAACAGGTACCAGCAGAAATTTTCCCACTGTTGTGTTGACTACACAAGTGTAACACAAGAATCACACATCTACTGACAATGTGATTTGCTGGGTACATGCAATCAACATGACATAGTAGTCTATAGGTTAGTCAAGAATTCACAACAATTGTCAGCTGCAATCTAATTGTTAAAATGCTATGCTCCAAACGTGGGAAAACCTGTAAATGATCGTATTGACACTACCTGATGGGATTCACCTCATTTTATGGTACCAGTCATTCCATCCATTATTATAGTGTAAGAAACTGTCTGAACAAGGTGCAGTTTCTCAGAAACGGATAAAATGTAGTATATTGTAGTGATAGTTTCTTTCCTTGAAGATAATCTGTTGACAATTGAAATTCATCCCAGGAGATGTTGTGTCCCGTTTCTCATGCACCGACTGTAACACCACATTTAAACTTACTTAAATTGTTATAACCTGCCATTGTAGCAAGCAGTAATCGATAAAGCTTGCACTGGACACCTGTTGCCTTATATAGGTGTTACTGACCACAGTGCCATCCACTGAGTGTTTACATATCTTTCATGTTTGCATACAAATGCTTATACCTGTTCCTTTGGATACTCAGTCTATATGCTGGGCCTTGAATATTTTTTCAGGAATATTGTGGTTCCATTGCAAAAAAAGATTGAGAACCACTGGTGTAAGATACAGAGTTGTTGGTATTTGTGTACAATACTGCATGGGGGCATGACCGTTGGTATACTCATCAAGATTTTGGTCAACCATCACAAGAGATTGATGTACTGTGCACGAAGAACATTGTCTCCCTTTCACATCTGTGCCTGCCATCTGAGTTCAGGTAATAACTTCACAAAACATTCTGTGACATCCTGCACCTTTCATTGGAGACAAGCAGGAGTATGACTACAGAATTAGTTTCTCATTTGTAATCTGATGTTCACACCACAACACACATTGCTGCATAGTGGCTCATGCAGCAGTACCACGCTGTTTCCAAGTGGCTTGTGCACACATGAAACATGGGTGTAAAAGGTACCTGTGTGACATTGAGGTACTCAAGTGGCCAGGAGGAACCCCAAGACCGTCCTCTATAGAACATTTGTAGGACCAGCTTCAACACACACTCTATCCCAGTGCCAGTGTCCACAGTATCAAAGATAAATTTGTGAGTGTTACAAGAGTTCCTGTCATTTCATTAATAGTAATTCCAGTGAGAAACCTCCTCACTGAATATAATCCGTGCGGCATATGGTAGTTTGGGTTGGACCTGAAGTTATGTTTGGGTTGCCTAATGATAAGGTGGCCATTAATGAAAAGCAGGGAACATGGGTTCGAGTCCTGGTCAAGCACAATTTTCATATACTATTATTTACTTGTACATCTACATTTCATTCAGTGGAGCTGTGATAAATTCGCTATTGCAAATAAATTTCTATTAAAAGATACTGATTAGGTATGTAAATGTACAATGTGACTATAGTCTGATTAAAATAACTTGTTAGGTGATGATTGTCTCATAGCCTTACAGTGTTATCACATATTTCGCCATCTACAGTTCAGTTATAGGTGACACACACACACACACACACACACACACAAACACACAGGCACAGGCACTACACAATTGCTGTTAATGTGTAATGCTGACATGTTCCATGCTTTCACCACCAAGTTACATTTACAGGACAATGTTTGATTTTAAGTGACCCATGGTTCAGTTGTAGCAGAAGACACATTTTGGAGCCCTGAATTTAAACTCATCTTCCAAACTAATTGTGACGTCACAATGTCCAGTGTATCTGAGTAAACGACAATCAACACTTTGCAGCAGAACTAAAAGTATGGCGAAGTTTTAGGAATGTCAAAGATGAGAAGCAGTGCACTCCTCATTGAAACAGCATCCCTAGCACAGTCACAGGCACTACTGGCCTGTGATAAGCTGGGTGATGTTTCTGTGACCATCACCCCCCACAAGAGTCTCAATATGGTGCAGGGGATTATTTACCACCAAGATCTCCTGCTGCAGTCGTACGATGAATGATGCGCCAACCTTGAATGATGGGGTGTCCACTTCATCAGGCGCATCTATAGGGGGCCTAAGGACAACAAGGTAGCCACCGGTGACTTCATCCTGGCCTTTGAGAGCGATTCTTTGCCCGAAAAGGTGAAGGTTATGATATACCAGTGCAACATAAACCCTTCTATTCCTCCTCCTATGTGGTGCTTTAAGTGCTGGAAATTCAGGCACATGTCCTCCAGATGCAATTCCAGTCCCTCATGTAGAGAATGCGTACGTCTGTCTCATTTGGATGCCCCTTGTGCTCCCCGTCCTATTTGTGTGAACTGTGGACATCACCACCCCCCTTGCTTGCCAAACTGCACAATGCTCTATAAACAACGGAAAATTATAGAGTATAAGACCATGGACAAACTGTCACATAATGGTGCAAAAAAGAAATTTGAGCAACTGCACCCTCTGGCATTCAAGACATCATTCGCTACTGTCACACTGTGACCCCTTCCTTCGGTGTTGGCGGTCCCCATAGCTGTGACACCTTCTGTGAGCCCTCAGGGCCATACCACTCCATCAGCCCCTCGATGATTGGGGGCTCTCCATTATGTGCTGCCGCACATACACCTCCTGGGGAGCACATCCCTCCAAACCATCGGGGACAACAGTCCCCGTCACCCAGCTGGAGAAGCAACACCTTCCTCCGGCACCTCTCGCTCGGAAGGGGTCCCTCAGGACGCTCTTTTCTGAGGCCTCTCAGAGCACCACGGAGGATCCTAGCCAATGGCTGATGGATTCACAACTCGTGGTCAAAGGGCTCCGCAATCTATGTCGGGCCCTGATACCATGTCTGAGAAGCCCTCCCAGCCCTTAAAACCAAAAGGGCAGCGAGAGGACAAGAAGCAGAAGAAAAAGAACTCTTCTGTGGCATTAAAGCCATGCCTTCCCATGTCTTCTGCTTCTGAAGACAAGGTTGAGATCCTTGCCTCTCCTGAGGATGTCACCCTCACCAACTCCCCTAAATCAATTGTCCTGGATTCTGTAGGTTCACCGTCAGCAGCAATAGGTGAACCTATGGAATGAAGTGTTTAATCTGTCCCTTCATGGCCTTTAGTTGGAAATATTGCATACTCCAGTGGAATTGTGGTGGTTTTTTCTCTCCGCTTAGCAGAGCTACAACTTCTCAGTGCTTACCCTGCGTTCTGCATTGCCCTACAAGAAACTTGGTTTCCCACTATGCACACCCCCACCTTACGTGGCTATTGGGATTACTATAGGAATCGTGCAGACTGTGATATGGCGTCAGGTGTAATATCCACCTATGTCCTTAGCTCCATCTACAAGCGAAGTTGTTACACTCAAGACGCCTTTGGAAGCCATGGCTGTCAGGGTCAGGACTGCAGTGGACATTACCATCTGCAATGTCTACCTCTCTCCTGACAGGGAAGTACACCAATATGTGCTAGCTGCCCTGAGTGCCTAACTACCCCCACCTTGCTTGGTATTGGGAGATTTTATCGTGCATAATCCATTGTGGGGTGGTACCGTGATTACTGGCTGTGGTAGAGATGTCGAGTTATTGCTGTCCCAACTCGATCTCTGCCTTTTAAATGATGATACCCCCACACATTTTAGTGTGGCGCACGGTACCTACTCGGCCATCGACCTATCAGTATGTAGCCCTAGCCTCTTTCCATCTATCCACTGGAGAGTGCATGATGACTTGTGTGGTAGTGACCACTTTCCTATCTTCTTGTCACTGCCCCTGCGTCAGTCCCCTGAACGCTTGCCCAGATGGGTGCTTAATAAGGCTAATTGGGACATTTTTAATTCTGCTGCCATTGTTCATTCTCCAATGCATCCTAACGTCAATATGGTAGTCAACGGCGTTACCTCTGCCATTACTTCTGCAGCTGAGTGTGGTATCCCCACCCAGGCGGAGGACGGTGCCCTGGTGGTCGCCGGAGATTGCTGAGGTGATTAGAGACTGCAGGCGCACTCTGCAGCGACACAAATGACACCCATCTTTGGAGAATCTCATTGTTTTTAAATTTCATCGTGTGCTAGCCTGACAATTAATTAAAAAAAGCAAGCAGCAGTGCTGGGAGAGGTATGTGTCTACCATTGATCATGTACCTCTCCGTCCCAAGTGTGGACAAAGATCAGGCATCTCTACGGTTATGAGAGTCCTTTTAATGTGCCTGGGATTTCCATGAATGGAACAGTTTGTACAGATCCACATGCAGTTGCCGAACACTTTACTGTACACTATTCACAGAGTTCACCATCTGTGCATTATCCACCAGCCTTTCGCGCCGTGAAAGAGCTGGAGGAGCGAAAGGGACTATCCTTCTTGGCCCATCATGTGGAACTGTACAATGCTTCATTTAGTGAATGGGAACTCCTCTGTGCCCTTACTCACTGCCATGATTCAGCCCCTGGGCCAGACCGCATCCACAGCCACATGTTAAAATGCTTGTCAGAGGAGTCAAAGCAACATCTTCTAGTGATGTTTAACCACGTTTGGAGCGATGTTGTCTTTCTCTCTCAGTGGAGAGAGAGAGTATAATCGTTCCAGTGCTCAAACCTGGCAAAAACCGACATGAATTGGACAGCTACCGACCCATCAGTCTCACCAACGTTCTTTACAAATTGCTAGAAAGTATGATGGCTGGCGGCTTTGCTGGCTCCTCGAGTCTTGCGGTCTACTATCTCCATGCCAGGGTGGTTTCCGCAAAGGGCGCTCAGCCTTGGATAATTTGGTCCACCTTGAGTCTGCCATCCGCATAGCATTTTCCAAGGGCCAACATCTGATAGCTGTCTTTTTTTATTTATCTAAGGCTTATGACACGACCTGGTGACACCACATTCTTAATATGTTACATTAGTGGGGTTTTCGGGCCTTGTTGCCCATTTTTATCAAAAAAAATTTAGCACTGCGTATCTTCTGTGTACAGATCGAGGCGTCTCGTAGTTCTTTGCACATACAGGAGAATGGGGTTCCCCAGAGCTCTGTGTTGAGTGTACCCTTGTTTTTAGTGGCTATTAATGGCCTAAAAGCAGCAGTAGGATCGTCAGTGTCTCCCTCCCTATATGCTGACAACTTCTGCATCCATTTTAGCTCTACGAGTATACGTGTGGCTGAACACCAGCTGCAGGGAGCCATACACAAGGCACAGGCATGGGCTCTCTGCCATGGGTTTCATTTCTCTGCTGCCAAGACATGCATTATGCACTTCTGTTGTTGTAAAACAGTCCACCCACATCCGGAGCTTTACCTTGACAGCCACTACTTAACGTAGTGGAAACACATCGTTTCTTGGGGCTCATGTTTGACGACCGGCTGACATGGCTTCCCCATATTCGCCAGCTCAAACAAAAGTGCTGGAAGCACCTTAATGCCCTCTGCTGCCTCAGTAACACCACTTGGGGTGCAGACCACAGTACACTGTTGCAGTGCTGTAAGGCACTAGTTCTGTCACAACTGGACTACGGCAGCGTTGATTATGGTTCAGCATCGCCATCAGCACTACAGTTGTTGGACTGAGTCCATCACTGTGGTGTTAGACTTGCGACAGGAGCTTTTAGGAGAAACCCTGTGAATAGTCTGCTTGTGGAGGCTGGGATGCCTCCTGCGAATCAGGCGGCAACAACTGCTGGCAAATTATGCTGCTTCCATCTGTGGTTTACCTAACTACCCGAACCACCGTCTCCTTTTTCCCAATACAGTACTTCACATTCCGCAAAGGCGGCCGAGATTGGGTGTGACAGCTGGTGTTCGTGTTCACTCTTTTGTGTGAACTGGAGTCTGTTCCCCGACCATATATCTTCCAATTCCAGTCACAAACACCACCATGGTGTATACGTCGGCCTCTCCTTCGACTGGAATTGTCACAGTTCTCCAAAACCTCAGTTCACCATGAGACACTTCGCTGCCAATTTTTATTAATTATTGATGGATTCGGTAGTCTACACAGATGGCTCAATGGTAAACGGTCGTGTCGGCTTTGCCTATACACTTGCAGGACATACTGAGTTATACTCCCTACCAGATGGGTGCACTGTATTCACTGCAGAGCTGGTAGCCATCTATCGCATACTCAAACACCTACATTCCTGCCCCGGGGTGTCCTTCGTCATCTGTAGTGATTCCCTGAGCGGTCTTCAAGCCATCAAACAGTGTTTCCCACGCCATCCTTTGGTTGTTGCCATACAGGAGTCCATATACGCCATTGAACAACGAGGGCAGTCAGGGAAATTCCTTTGGACTCCAGGGCACATCGGGATAGAGGGCAACAAATTGGCTGACAGGCTTGCGAAAGAGGCTACCCGTAAACCGATTCTCAAAGTAGGTTTAACACCTACTGTTCTCCTTTCAGTATTACGCCCTAAAGTTCTCGGTTTGTGGAGTGCTGAATTGCACACCCTACAAGTGCCCAACAAATTGAGGTCTATAAAGGAGACGACAAATGCCTGAAGGTGCTCTATGCAGAACCATCCCAGGGACTCTTATTCTGGAAATCAAGAAATACGGAATCGATTTGCGAACCCTTGTCAATAGCACCCATTACTTCGTGTGAATAAAGAGCTAGTTGTGTTTCGCATGAACGATATTTTCTAAATCCATGTTGACCTTGGGTCAAAGATCATTCTGTTCGAGATAATTCATAATATTTGAGTACAGGATATGTTCCAAAACCCTTTTGCAAATTGATGTCAATGAACTAGGCCTGTAGTTTAGTAGGTTACTCCTACTGCCTTTCTTGAATATAGATGTGACCTGTGCAACTTTCCAATCTTTTGGTACAGATCCTTCTTTGAGAGAGCGGTTGTATATGGCTGTTAAGTAAGGAGCTATCGCTTCAGCATAATCAAATAGAAATCTAATGGGTATACAATCCGCACCAGAAGACTTGTTCTTGTTAACTGATTTCAGTTGCTGCACTACTCTGATGATATCTACTTCTACGTTACTCATTATGGCCTCTGTTCGTAATTCGAAATCTGGAATATTGATTTCGTCTTCTTTGGTGAATGAGTCTCTAAAAGCTATGTTTAGTAAGTCTGCTTTAGGCCGGCCGCGGTGGCCGAGGAGACTAAGGCGCTCCAGTCACGGTCTGCACGGCCGCTACGGTCGGGGGTTCGAATCCCCCCTCGGGCATGGATATTTGTGCCGTCCTAGTTCGTAAGTAGTTGATAAGTAGTTTGTAAGTTTAGGGACTGATGACCCCGTAGTTAAGTCCCGTAGACTTTACAAACATTTGAACTCTGCTTTATCTCGTAGTGAGGGTATTGTTTGTGTTTTGCCCTTAGTATATTTAACATATGACCAAAATCTCTTTGGGTTTTCAGTCAAATTTCCAGATAGAGTTTCGTTGTGATAAGTATTGTAGGCATCTCACATTGAAATCCTCGCTAAATTTCAAGCTTCTGTGTAGGATCGCCAATCCTGGGGATTTTGTGTTTGTTTAAATTTAGTATGCCTTTTCCTTTGCTTTTGCATCAGTGTCCTGACTTGTTTTGTGTACCAAGGGGGATGACCTTTTTCTTTTATTAATTTATTTGGTATAAATCTGTCAATTGTTGTCAATACCACTTCTTTGAATTTGAGCCACATCTGGCCTACACCTACGTTTAGTGTTAGGAACGAGTGGAATCTGTCTTTCAAGAAGCAATGCATTTTATCTCTATCTGCTTTCCTGAACAAATATACTTTTCATTTATTTTTGGTAACTTTGGGACTTTTGATATACAGTCTTGCTACGACAGCTCTATGTTCACTAATACCTGTATCCGTTTTGATGCTCGTTATGAGCTCAGGATCATTTGTTGCTAAGAGATCAAATGTGTTTTCAAATCCATTTACAATTCTAGTTGGCTCATGAACTAATTGTTCGAAGTAATTCTCAGAGAATGCGTTGAGTACAATTTTGCACGATGTTTTATGCGTACCTCCTGATTTGAAACTATAATTTCGCCAACAGATCGAGGGTAAATTAAAATCACCATCTACTATTATCGTGTGAGTCGGGTACATTTTTGTAATTAGACTCAGGTTTTCTTTGAACCTTTCTGCTATTGTATCGTCATAGTCGGGAGGCCGGTAAAGGAATTAATTATTAACTTATTACAATTTTCAGGTACAACCTCTACCCATAATAGCTCACAGGAACTATCAACTTCAACTTCGCTACACGAAATACTACTTTTGATGGCGACAAACACGCCTACACCTATTTTGTTTAACTATCCTTTCTGAACACAGATCTTTTGCAAATACTTCTGTGGAACATATTTCCGGCTTGAGCCAACTTTCACTGCCTACAATGATGTGTTTTTCAATGCTTTCTATTAACACTTGGAGTTCTGGTACTTTCCCGACACAGCTACGACAATTTACAACTGTTATACCGATAGTTCTCAGATCTACATTTCTCTTGTGATCCACCTGCACCCTTTGAGATTTCCTATTTTGTTTTTCCCCGAAGCCCTCTATCCTAAAAAATCGCCCAGTCCACGCCACACAGCGCCTGCTACCCATGTAGCCGCTTCCTGCGTATAGTGGACTCCTGACCTATTCAGCGGAACCCGGAAACCCACCACCTGATGGTGCAAGTCAAGAAATCTGCAGCCTACACAGTCACAGAACCGTCTGAGCCTCTGATTCAGACTGTCTACTCGGAGTAACACGGAGTAACAATGGCCTTCTTCCCCTCCTTGGCAGCCATCTCTCTAAGAGGCTCCATCACCCGCCTAACGCTGGAGCTCCCAACTACAAGCAAACCCACCCTCTGTGAAAACCCGGATCTTGCAGGCTGGGTGGTGACCTCAAGATCAGAGACACCATCCGACTCAGGAACGTTGTCCTGAACAGATAGTGCCGCAAACCTGTTCGCAAGACAAACCGGGGAGGCCTCACGATCGGTCCCCCGGAATGTCTTGCACCTCCTGCCATGCACTGAAGCAATATCCCATGCAACCTCAGGTGTGGTGTCTGTCTCACTGCTAGCAGTATCAGGGCATGTCGATGGTGCAGGCCGATTGCTGGAGACGACAGGAGTCCTTTCGGTCCCCACTACCGGCCAACAACAATAACGTCCCTTGATCGCAGCTTCCAACTGTGCAACCGAGGTTAACACAGCTTGAAGATAGGAGCGAAGTGTGACCAGCTCAGACTGCATCCGCACACAGCAGTCACAGTTCCTATTCAAGATTACAGTGCCGGCAAAAACAAAAACTACAGTCACGAAGTGTTTAACTGTTTGTTAAAACGTGGATTTGAATCTAATATGCACAAGAGCACAGTATAAATTTACAAATTGAAACGAGAATGCGCAGACGAAAATCAAAGTACTATATGTCGCTTCTAATCAGAAAATAAGACAGGCGAATGTCACAACGCGAGTCACACGGTGGAATAATACACTAACCAGATATTTAACATGAATATGAATCAAATAAAAACACGAGTACACAATAACTTTCTACGGTCGGGGGTTCGAATCCCCCCTCAGGCATGGATATTTGTGCCATTCTAGTTCGTAAGTAGTTCATAAGTAGTTTGTAAGTTTAGGGACTGATGACCCCGTAGTTAAGTCCCATAGACTATACAAAACACAATAACTTTAATGAACTGGAGGGAAAGCGCACTGAAAAGTCAAAATGTGTAGCTTCTAGAGAGAAGCCGGTTACAATTACAACTGAAAATGTGCTGGCACAGGAGAGGTGCGTACTGGACAACGTCCACACTTAATGAAAGAAAAAGTCAAGTATGAGCTATTTCCACAATGTAAGTTCTGTTTGGTTATATGAAACAAACATGTACAGATACAGAAAAAATATTTATTGTACAAAAATCTACAACTTTTATACTGCTTCTCTACATAGCTTCCAAAATTTTGTAGGCACTTGTGATAGCGTGGCTTAAGTTTTGTTATGCCCTCTTCATTGAAGGTTGCTACATGTGTATTCAACCATGTGGTAACATGTTCTTTCATCTCATCGTCATTGTTCAAGTGTTGACCACCAAGGACAGATTACAGGTGTAAGAAGAGATGAAAGTCGCTAGGAGTGAGGTTGATCAACATGTTCTAGTGAAATTACCGTAAAAGTTTTTGGGTCACATTTGCCACATGAAGTTGGGCATTATCATGGAAAAACACCACTTTCTGACAGTAATACTCGGCACTTGTTCTGTATTGTGCGGCACAATTTCTAAATGGTATCGCAGTAACCATGTGCTTTGATTGTTTGGTCTCGTGGTAAGAAATACATAAAAAAAAGCCTTTTCTGTCCAAAAAAGGTTCACATGAGTTTTCAGTGTGTCAAGATTTGCTTAGGCTTAACCTTCGTTGGGGATGAAGTATGCCTCCATTCCATTGATTGCTGTTTCAGGGGTGTCGTACGATACCCAAGTTTCATCCCCTGTGACTATCTGAGAAAGGAAACAATCATCTTCTTCATTGTAGAGTGTCAAAAACTGAGGTGCACTGCCCATCTGTTCTTTTTTTGTGTTGTTCAGTAAGAATTTTGGGTACCCAGTGTGAGCAAAGTTTTCGAAATTTCAGTTTTTCAGTTACAATTTCATGAATTGGTGATCTTGTTCATGTCCTTCATTGAACAGTCTTACCCGTCTTTTAACCATTGAATAACTCATAGCATTTTGTTTGTAAACCTCTGAGATTTGCTGATGAATTTCCTTTTGTTCAACTCTCTTTGCATTTACAAAACAAATCACAGATTTGATTTCACACTTGGTAGCATTTTCAGTTACAGCCGACATTATAAAGAAGCACTACAAAGCACACCTCAGCAGTAGCAATCTTAAAATGGCGTACATCTCTCCTCCTTGAGTCAGTGTAACTGCCGCGCATGCTCTGAACTGCGATCGTAGCGCTGCCGCATATAGAAACAGAAACGGAACTTATTTTGTGAATTACCCTCATATAGATGCAAGTGTCAGAGTACTGATTTAAAATAAGCTACAAGCCCTTAAATATATTCAGATGATTTAATCAAGACTGGAGTTGGTATATTTTACAGGTTCTGTGTGACGTTTGTAAAGGTATCTCACATAAAATCAAACTGTCACAAGTTATAACTGTTATGCAATGATTTCATGACACCCTTCCCAACCGAATTAGTGCATGTATCCTGCCTGGCCAGAGGGGTGCAGCGTCTTACTGACAAGTGAGCCTGTACCACTGGTTTCTTTGCTTAATTGGCTCAATTTGGTAATCACTTAAATATCACATACCCACTCAACCTGTGAAATTTTATTTGTTCACTCCTCTTTTAGTGGATATTTCATTTTTTTTCAGGTGGTGCTTATGTACGTTGACTCGTTTCCTGTTATTTTCATAGTGAAGAAATTGACTGTGAAATGTATATAAGGCTGTAAAAGTTTCAAGGTGATCCATATCAAGATTATCCAGACAGTCAAGCACACTGTAAATTGTAATGAAATAAAATAAAATTGTGTGATAAGATCTTATAAGATTGTGTGTGAAAATGTCAAGATTGTAGGGCTTTCAAAAGAATCTGTCAGCTACAAATTGTATGAAGAATTGAATATGAGAATATTTTGTGTGGAAAGAGTACAATGCCTCCTCACAACAGAGCAGAAACAAATTCACATAACATGTTCTGAAAGTGATTTTTCTGTGACTGTGGTTGAAGCATGAGTACATCACTACATGCCAGAATCAAATCAGTGGTTTGAACCTGGTTAAAAGGAAAAAGTCTTGGAAATAATACTTTTAGTCTCTACTGGATCTTCAGCGGACCTGCTTTGGAGAAGGAAAGAAAAAGATCCATTTTCATCAAGGAAATCCACCTTTGTACAGAAGTGCATTGGTATTGGAGAAATTGAAGAATCTGTACCATGATGTTTCAGATCGTTCCCTGCTTGGCGCAATTGGTGTTCAATATTTTTGAAAACTGACTTCCGTTCTTCAGCGTTTTATGTACCAAAAAGACATGCTTGCTACTGCAGATGAGTAGTTTGTTTCTAGATAAACACCGCAAGAGTCCATTACCTAGTAAATTATGCATGTTACTATTATAGGGGATTATGTTAAAAATACATAAATTCTCATTTTTACTATCGGGCCTAGAACATTGAAGACAGTCCACATAATTGAAAGAGTAAGTGTAATAACTCATTTTATAGTTCAGGTGTCATGTGGTTTGTAAATACATAAACAAGAGCCAATACTTTCTTTCAGACTAATAATGGGAAATATTGTAGCAGTACCTTCTGGAATGTAGGGTTCATTACACTTGTTTTATTCATAATACGTCAGTCATAACAATAGTACCTTTAAAGTGAACTGCAAAATTCACTGCCACAGTAATAAAAGTAAAACCTATGGGGCAGACTATGAAACCCTGTCGTAAGATTTCAGAATGAGGTTATATATTGTGGTGCAAAAGTCTTTAACACAATGCTTCTTGATTTCAGGCAGGGAATTGAAAATCGTTTATTGGAACAGACTGAATTACGGGGTGTTAAAAAAAGTCAGTGCCATATGACTGTTAGCTGCGCGTGCCATATGCCACACTGAATATACCAAAATGAAACTCAGTGAAATACAAGTTATTAATTTATTGGATATTCATTTGTACTTACAATTTTTCTCATTAAATGTTGAAAGTGTCCTCCCTGTTTTTGAATACACAATTCAGTTCATCTAATCATGTTTCGAAGCACAAGCTGTAACACCTGTTCTGTAACAGAAACAAAGTGGATATTGCAGATCAGGTGATCATGGAGGCTAGAGTCCCTGTGAAATTATGTGATTACAAAAAACATCTGCAAGCAGTGACATTGAAACACAAGGTGTACGAGCAATTGTACCATCTTGTTGAAAATAACCATTAAGTATTTTACTTAATCAAGTTCTCCAATGAATGGGCACAGAATATCACTGCAGTATCATTGTGCGTGTATTGTTTTGTTGAAAAATTCGGAACCCACAATACAACCTCTAGAAATTGTAATCCAAACTCCTATTTTCACACATGAAGTGGTTTCTCATGAATACCCAATGGATTTGTGGTACTCCACATATGAGAATTTTGCGAGTTCATCTACGCGCATAAATGAAACCGTGCCTCATCAGTGAAAAATGTTTTATTAAGATTATCCATTCAATTTTGTTGAACAAAATTTTTGAACTATACAATGATCATGATTATCTTGCCATGATAAGTATTTTTCAATTATTGCATGACTGTCACTTCGTATGGGAAAAATTCAAATTTTTTCCGGCGAGTTTTCTTTCTGACTTGTTCACACTCATGGACATTTTATTGGAAATATCAAGTAGTTTATCCTCAGATCAAACACTAGGAGCACCACTTCTTGGTGCATCTTCCGCGAACCCCATACTTTGAAATTTGTTAATCAAATCTTGGACATTATCATGATGTGGGATTGTTGTCTCCAGGAAAAATGAATTAAATCTTTGACGGACAGAAAATGAGTATTTACCACAAGCTGTGAATAATTGTTGTACTAAAAGCACATGTTCTTAAATGGATAGCATTTTAACTGTGACAGAAATGAAACAAACAAGAAAAGGAACTAAAATTGAACATTCACATCAACACGTAATAACACACACACACACACACACACACACACACACACACACACACACACACACCAAATCGCATCTAAAACTGTAAAAATGTTATCAGAATATATTGTGATACCGTACTTGCATTCATGAACTAATCCTCCAGTACAGTAGAAATAGCTTCACAAGTGTTGGGAATGACTTCACTGCACATTTGTTCCATAACAGCAGTTGAAAATCCTAAATCTTTGTAACTTTTATGTGTGGTCATGAATCTTAATGTAACTGTCAGTCCCTCATGTGGAGAAATTGCTCTTCTCACACAACTCTTTTTCTGTTAGGTGAGTAGTTGTCATTCTCAAAAAAATAGTCACTGATATGTTTCCACTTCCAAACACAAATAATTGCACCAGTCATCTGGTTTGCCCTACATTTTATGGTGTAAAAACTGCGTTCACTTAAGTAGCCACTGTTTAGACAATTTATTGGTCTTCTTGTTTCTTGCACATTTTCCCCCCAACACAGGTTGCAAACACAGACTACAACAAAACTTCCTCCATTACTGACAAAGTAATCTCCCCATCACAACTCTCTCATATATAGTGATAGTATGGCACATTGGATAGCCTGTCAAAATTAATCAGAGATCAACCATGAAAACAGAAGCAAAATAGAAATAGTGAACATCCCAAGTAGAACATATAAAACAATGGGGAAACACATACAGCAAGAATGCTGTGGTGCTGTAGTTATGGTGAACAATGGGGAAACACATACAGCGAGGGTGCTGTGGTTATGGTGATGAACTACAAAGCTGAAAGTCCCCGCTTCAAACATTCCCTAGTGCAGAAATTTTAATTTTTTCATTTTCATAAAATTATGTACTGTCCATCCATTCATTAATATGTTTGTTTGCTGTAACCAGGTTTGTGTCTTTGTTGTGTGCTGCAATACCAATCAATTAGCAGCTGAAAGAAAGAGGCTCTTGAATGGAAACCACACGTTTGATTGCAAGGTGACAAGTCAATCGATTCCTCGACAGGAAAATACCTCTGATGTATAATACATGACATTGGTGACGGTCTGTTTCTCATATGACAGGAATCTTTTGTTGACCCACCTAACTTATACACCTGGTGAATGAGTGAAGTGATGCTTCCTTGCCCGATTTAGGTTTTCGGTTTCACAGTCAGACATTTTCCCCTGTGCTCAGTCAAAACATACGTATTTAATGTTTTACGAGTTCTCCACGTGTAAACTGCCATATCCTACATATGTCCAAATAAATCTGAAGTTGTCCTGGAATTATGGAGAGCGAAGTTGATTATGTACAGGACTCTGGACAATAAGACACACAATCACGTACACAGTACTGCTATGTGTATCAGTGCAGCTTTGAAAAATCATAGAGTATCAGATGTTGAAATCATTTTTAGGTCTTTTACTGGAGCAAATATTTCACATTGAAATTGCATGAAGGAATCACTAGAAGCACTGGTAAAAATCAAGATTTCACAATATTAGAAAGAAAATGAATGATTTGTATGTAAAAACAAGAACGTTCATCCTCCTTAGACTTTTGAATAAAAGAGCAGAATGGTATGCAATTAAGCATACATTGGTGCCAAAAAACTGGGCCGTGATGTCCTCAGCAATGAATAAAATTTTCCAATATGAAATCATAATGAAGATTGTCATATTTATCAATGTATTCTCTAAGTAATTGTGAAGTAAAGTTAGAAAATTGTAAAATATTCACTTTATTTACACGCTTCAAGCATGATAATCTATAGGTGGGTTTGTACATTGACAAGTGTTGTCATCAGTGCTTTCACTGCTTAACATTTCATTCCAAATATTGTAAATGTCAGTCATTTCAAATCGCCTTGAAACCCCATCAATAATATACACAAAATCTAGTGAAAACAGGTGTGATAAATTTCCTTTAGCCAGTATGCACTGTCACCGTCACTGGCACTGGTTGCCAATTGACATAACGTGTCGCTGACAAATGAGTGTGTACTCGCCAATATGACCCACCCTTATAGTCTATGTGCCTTAGTATCTGTCTGTGGCTCAGCTTGTCATCTTTACCTTGAATAGCAATCTGCCCTTTCCATAATATTTTTTATATTCCAACCTAGACTTTTCATTATGAACTTACGAGGAATTATTGAAGCTAATGCACCGAGTTATGTTCACCTGCAAATCTCTAGTCTAGTCACAAAGCTGATGGAGAATTCTGTAGTGAATGTGTTGAGTGTAATGAATGCCTACATGGAATTACAGAAAATGGCATCTAGTACAGTCTTCTGTTCCTCATGCATGAATATAGTGACTAGTTCCTCATGATTGTTACTTGCAGCCTCAGTGTGGATTTTTACAGATAGGGCTCCTGAATGGTACTAAAACTTGAGTATCAAACGAATACATTTACATCTCCAGTGCATTATTTCTACAATAATGTTCATCTATCCTATGACATTTCTTACTAGCATTAATGGTCTGTGCATTTTTACAATTACTTGGAAGGCATTTTTACACCAGTAGTTCACAGAAAACACTCCCCCCCCCCCCTCTCTCTCTCTCTCTCTCTCTCTCTCTCTCTCTCTCTCTCTCTCTCTCTCTCTCTCTCTCTCTCTCTCTCTCTCTCTCTCTCTCTGTGTGTGTGTGTGGTAAGGTACAAGAAGGGCTTTCAGCATTGTTGTTTAATTGTTTTAACTATGTAATTCACTTTGGGGTGAAGGCAAGCAAGGAGTTATTGGCAAATGTGCCGGTGATAATCATTACTTGTGTTTCCTATTAGAATATTTTTGTTTAAGGATTTATCTACTGTTTGATATGTCTACAGCATGCGATCTTTGGTTTTATTCATAACGTATTTGTTTCTTTAAATTACAGTATTCTATTTTACTTCATCAAATTATATTATTTTATGTGCTAACAACATCTTTCTGAAAGATGATACCTGTATTTTATTTATTTACTATGAAATTTTGCGTATTCTCTGCTAAATATTTTATTGATTTGCTGATGTGGAGGGGAAAATTTACAGAGATGCTTCCTGGGAGAGGGTCCCACATGCTTTTGATGATATGTATAGAGCTTACCAACGCTGTGATGCCGTGAAATGCCATTGTAAGAAGGGACGCACCTACTGTGAACGGCGAACGTACGTATAGATACAGGATCACCTTACATAATTCTAGCAATTGTTAATTTAAACAGATGCACAGTGCCAGTCCAAAAAGTTTTTAGATTACATTAATAGAAAATAAAGGAAAGTTAAGACGTTCAACTCATTATCACATTGGCTTATTGTCAGTCATCATCATGTAATTTCTTTATTTTGCCATTTTGTGGTAGGATCATACTGATGATTTTCGCCAGAAAGTTGTAAAGTTGAAAGAGGAATCCCAATGAAGTTTGTGGTTTGGAGTCAAGTGTAAGAAACAAATTATGCACATTCTTTCCTCCTCTTCAAAACAGTGGGTGTGGAGAATGTTTTTAACAAGAGATTTGGATCATTGCAATTTCTGTCATAATGTCATTGTTGACTCACTGTATCCAAAAGTCCACTATTTAATACCGCCTGCACATTTTTTACAGCTTTCATTTCAATCTTCGACCATAGCTATTCTACTGACGTTGCTTGTGTGCCAAGAATAAAATCAGTCTCAAAACTTTTTGGACAGGCTACATAGGTTCATGACACATTTAAAATTGTTATTGTGTACACAATTGTTCGTACCAGGCTCTAGCTGTGAAGACAGTGAACCTTTTCATATTAATTGCAAATCCTTGAGAGGTGATTATATTAATTTATACATTTGCAAACTATTTTTGTTTGTGATATGTATTTTGTAATCCACCTAGTAAAGCTCCTATTTATCATATGTTATCATATGATTTACGTACTTTAAGGCGTACTGCAGTCATACCCTGTATTAAACCAGCAGTTTGAAGGAGAGAACACACACACACACACATACACAGGAGAATTCACGTTATTATGAAAAATGTGCCTATATATTTCCCTGCGTGGCACAAGGTAGGGGAATGGAACAAAAACCACTTATGTAATGGTCTATTTGGCCATGGAAAAATTTGAGAGTTCCAAGAAGGGTACAATGTCAGGTTTTATTTTCTTCTTCAAACTGATGTCTAGTATATCTGATTGGGAATGCTGCAATCAATTTAAATGACAGCATACTTGTGATGTTTGTCCAGTTATAATTAATTCTCTACCTAGTTACCGTATTTGCTGGCATATAAGACACATCTTTTTTTCCCCCTACAAAAATTGCTCCAAAAACTGGATGCATCTTATACACCGGTTGCCAGTTAAATTACGTACCCACAAGTTCAATTTCTTTTCAAAGGATTTCAAAAAATGGTATAAAATGCGGGAAATAATGTTTTAAGCGGGAAAATTTTCTGAAGTTTCTCTCTTACATTTTCACAGTTTTTATTTTATACATGTACATAATATGCACCAAAATACCAGTCAGGAATTTTATTATGTAGTAAAGGTATTCTGAATTTTGTATTATTTTTAGTGCCAAGTGTAACTGAAACTGGTAACTTCATAGGCAGTAGAAACTTTCAACGTAATTTCATTCATCATAATCGATTTCTTTGGCAATTCTGTAACGCCATCATTACCATATATTTCCGCAGATAAGATGATGGCTGAATCATAAAAAAGGCCCCTAAATCCGAGGTCGTCTTATACTATGGTGCAAAAAAAAAAAAAAAAAAAAAAAAAAATTAGATTGAAATTTAGTCTGAAATAGGTAATTTCGCAGATGTGCTGCCTAGCATGGCTTCAACCTCCAAATGGTGTATATATAGGAAGCGGTTAAGTATCAAAACGATACATATAAAGCAGGTGAATGTTATGATTTTTATGAATAAGTGATTTTAAAGAATGTAGTTAGGCAGGAACCTAAGACTTCAGCTTTCTGAGTAATTTACCATAAAGCTTACACTCAAGTCTCTTGGTCTGAAATGATATATATCGAACGTACAACTTTAAATAGATTTAGTGTTTCTGAATCGTAGATTTGGACACTGCGTGTCCTCAAGTACTTTAAAAAAAAAAAAAAAAACTTCTTGTTTAACCTATACCTTACCTTCTTAAGGCTACCATATATACCGTTTCGAAACGTATCGATTCGATATATATCGTTTGGAGGTCGAAGCCGCGCTATGCAGCACTTGTGCGATATTATGAAATTTACATTGTGGAGAAAAGATTTACAAAAACAAAGTTTTGTGCAATTTAAAAAGAAAAAAATAGCTTATCGAGCTTTATTGGTTTACTGAATGGACAAGGGTACATACAATAACCTATATGCCATTATCTTATGTTCTCGGGCAATTTCCTGTGTTTTCACATGCGTAAAATGTTCATCGGCACGATTAAATGTCGTCTCGGTGAAAGAAATTAATTTTTTTTTTTTTTTTTTTAACTTCAGGTGGAAAAAAAAAATGCTTCTTCACAATCGGATACAACATAGCACTACATACACGAGAGTTCAAAAGCAGACCACATACACTGCAACAAAGGGTGAAATCCAGGTGTACCAGTCACGAAAACTACTTATGGCAGCTTCTAACGGCATATTTTGGAACTTTCTGAAGCTTTGCCTTCAAATCTAAATCGCAGGTGCATTTTAAATACTGAAAACTGAGGAAAAAAGTGCAGCATGCATTCGGGTAAATACAGTTACTTGGGGTTGTCTTATAGGCCAGATATATGCTTAAACTATATAATTTTGATGAAAATTTGTACCTCGTCCTATCTGAAGGGTGTCTTATCTGCGGAAATATATGGTAATTATTTGAATAATGAAATGCTGCTCAAGTATTTGTCCATGTCTTGCCTGATGATATTTGAGAATTTATTTGCATTCTCAAGTGAAAATATGTACACAAGTGTTTTTGTGATGTTTGCACAGCTTCTGCGTCTCACAGTTGTCATTTTTGCGGTTATTCCATGCTGTGCTCCATACCGTGTACCAACCTGTACACAGATGCAAACCATCCATCATTCTCACAGTTTATGGAACATCACAATAATACTCACGTAAATATTTGTGCTCCACAATAAATTCTCAAAACACGTCATTTTAAACAGCAAAACCCCCTACTCGTCTCACAAACTGATGCTCGACATGATGTCTAATCAGAGCAATTGTAAGCAGAGTCACCTAGGTGTCAGTGTCATAAGCCTTTATCACACTTTATGAACACTACTTGAAGGCACTGCCGTAGATATTTGATGTACATAAACAAATGTATTATAATTATGTTGCAAGAGACGTATTGGGTGTGATTTATTTAAAAAAAAGTAGTAGCAGTCATCTTAAAAGTAAGGTGCGTCTTATACGCTGGTGCGTCTTATATGCCGGCAAATACGGTAATTGTATTACAGTGTTGTAAACCTAAAACTTCATGGGTTTGTGTTTTATACTACTACAATGACTGAAAAAGTGTAAGTAATGATGTTTAGACAATAAACATCCAAAATGAGAAAAAGAGGTAATTATGCACACAGAAACGTACTGTTGTGTAGTTCAGGAAAATAAAAGGTTTCACAGTGAAGAGTATGTATTGGTACATGTGCAACAGTTCCAGCTAAGTCGAATTTTAACTACTGTTGGTTTTGTAAGGATAAATGCACTGAAAAATTAAGTTTATATGGGAAGAAACTCTGGTTTGAGTGTTGTGCCAACAAATCATGAAGCATACCAGGATAGTTCAGATGGTAGAGCGTTTTGCCTGTGAAAGGTTAAGATCCCATTTCCGGCACACAATTTTAATCTGCCAGGAAGTTTCGTATCAACACACACATTGCTTCAGAGTGAAAGTTTTATTCTGAAAACATCACCTAGGCTGTGGCTAAGCCATGTTTCCACCATATCCTTTCTTCCAGGAGTACTAGTCCTGCAAGGTTTGCAGGAGAACTACTGAGAAGTTTGGAAAGTAGGAGGTGATATACTGGAAGAACTAAAGTTGTGTGGACGGATCGCGAAGTGTGCCGAGGTAGCTCAGACGGTAAAGCGCTTGCCCATGAAAGGCAAAGGTCCCAGGTTCAAATACCGGTTCCGGCGCAGTTTTAATCTGCCAGGAAGTTTCTTATTGTTGTGCTGGGGCGTCTAGAGTGAGGTCCGCCACTGGCATTATCTCAGCCATCTTGGAATCCCTTGTACTACTTGTAAACTTTTTTTTACATAGAACAGACTCACCATATGCCACTGTGTTCAAGTGTTTTAGAGCACTTTATTCCATTTTTGCATGAAATTTTATGCAAATTCTTTGCTCGCTTTCTTATAATAACTAAGAAGTGTCTAACCTATCTATATGTCAAAAACAAATGAAGTAGGCTGTACACTTGGAGCTCTTAACCCTTTCATTCCCACATTATGAATTAATCTTTGGAAAAATTAAAATTCAGTGGTTTCTGTGTTAAGACAGTGCACTAAACATCAAAATATGTGTTTTAAATTTTTGATTGGACTATTGTTTTTTTGTCATGTATTTCATACACAATGCAGACGTTTGTATCGCGGTATTTTATCACTTGCGACATCTTTTTGTTGATAGTTAACACTGAACGATTGATAATGTTAGCATAATCTTTGCCACAACATCAAAGACAAGACAATTCACTGCTGAAATAAAATAACACAAACCACACTCACACTCACATTGGCAGCCACGTACAGACAGCAATGTAACACAACCTCCAAGACGGATTAATCAAGGCCTCAAAAGTGGCTACCAAATGGCAAAATTTCATACTAGAAGCATGTTGTTCATCAACAACAGTGTGACTTCAAGGATTGATACACAAAATACAGTATAAATCAGCTTTTAATACATTGTCCTCGAGGAAGAACACTGGGAATGAAATGATTAACATATGTGTGGGACATGTGTACCAACATGACAAAAAATAATTAAAGAAAATAATAATAAAGATAAATCGATAATCACATGTTCGTTGCCTATGTAATTTGAAAAGTCACCTTACTTTTTGAACAGCCCTCGTACACGTACACACACACACACACACACACACACACACACACACACACACACACACAGATTGGTTTTTCTTTTTAAGAGAGGCATTTTCCTTTAGATTCTTTTATGGAGTGTAAAGATTCAGTAATTCGCTCATACATTTAACTTGACATTCTTGGATATTTTTGTACGTGCATTTAATTTTTCTTCAGAAGCAACAGTGTTGAAGATTTGTACTGTTTGTGGCTCAAATGTAGGAACAATTGCAGAATTGTTTTCTTCTGTGTTGAGGAACAGTTTTAGTATTTGTTGTTCTGTTATTGTATTCATCTGATTTTTCCTTTAGCAGCAGGTATGATCAGCCATTTGTCACATCAAATAATGTAGGTATTGCATTCCGTACTAGTTTCCTATGTTCCACATTCTTTAATTTGACTCAAAGTGTAGCAAACATAACTTCGTGTTGTTGGTTAAATGTGTAGCAACTTTCTACAAAAGTTCAGTCTACTGTTGTTTATTTGGATGTTTTTGTTGTTAAAAGAAAATTACATTCTTACATAAACATCTGTGTGTTCAAAAAAATTATAAATAAACTGTCCTGAAATGTACCATTTCAAACTTATCAGGGTGAATATGTAGCTGAAGAAAGATGAATGTGGTATTATTTTTTGCCATTGTTGATTTTTATAGCACTACATGCACTTCTTACTTTAAAAACTATGTTACAAATCAATATAAACAATACAATTCATACCATTACAAATTGTATTCAGAAGTGATCTTGCTGGCTGGTTTGAGCTTTACTATTGCTGTAGGTAAAGAAATTGAGAGCGGGTGTCAAGATTGTTATGATGGTCTACAATGATAGTTTTCTAGATAGATCAAATCTGATTGGACGTTGCTAGTGTTATACTAATATCAAGGGGGCATTTAAAATAGTGACAGATACATTGCATGTGTAGGATTTAAATGATTTTCTGTGAATAATGAAGTTTGAAACTGTATCAGAAGTTTTTGTATTTAGTAATAGTGCCCCGAGTCTTCCGATGGAACGCGTGGCACAGTGGTTGGCATCACAGATCGCTGTGCTTGTGGTCTCCAGTTCAAATCCCACCAGTAAAAAATTATTTCTTTGTGTTTTCTATTTCTAGAATGTTCTATGTGTTTCTTATGTTTGATGTAGTTGTAAGTTCCAGAAAATTATTTCTGTGCATGGATAGTGTAGCACTCCAAGCAGGAGGCAGTCTGTACTGAGTGTACACTTGTGTTAGCAATAAACGTTTTCCAAGCATGAAGTGTTGTGCCTAATTCCGGACCACCTGCAGTTTTCAACATGACAATACAAACACATAAGCATGACTAATCTGTGGGCAAAGCTGAAGGAAACCATATGACAAGGTTTACACAAGTATGTGCCGAGTAAAATTATGAGAGGTGGGAAAGGTCCACCATCTTTCAACAACCGAGTTAGGAAATTGTTACGAAAACAAAGAGAATTTCACTGCAAATATAAATGCAGCCATAGTCTCATAGACAAGCAAAAATCAAATGATGCCAAAATTAGCACAAGGAGTGCCATGTGAGAGCTGTTCAATGACTTTGAAAACAAAGTTCTCAGTACCGACCTGGCAGAAAATTCCAAGAAATTTTGGTCCTGTGTAAAATCAGTAAACATGTGGAAACCAGATGTCAAGACACTGTCGTAGTAATGGTTTGAACGGCAGACATTAAAATAAATGTCAGAGGTTATGCTGAAGTATTATAACACTTCTGGAGACTGGAAATCTCCTCTGTAGGAATCAACATGGTTTCTGAAAGTAATGATCATGTGGAGACATACAGGCTCCATAAATCAATAAGAGTACGAGGGGTTGGAGATCTCTTATGAAGAGAATGTTCAAGTTATCCCAAATATGCTCAATAATGTTCATGTAAGGAGTATTTAGTGGCAAGCGGATGTGTTTAAACTCGGAATAGTTTTCCTGGAGCCACTCTGTAGTAATTCTGGATTTATGAGGTGTTGCATTGTCCTGATGGAATTGTCAACGTCCCTCACAATGGGCAATAGACATGAATGGATGCAGGTTATCAGCCAAGATGCGTCTGTACATGTCATCTGTCAGAGTCATGTCTAGACATATCAGGGGTCCCATATCGCTTCCAACTGCACTTGCCCCAAACCATTACGGAGCCTGCACCAGCTTGAACAGTCTCCTGTAGACATGTAGCATCTATGTGTTCACGAGGTTGTCTCCATTCCCATATATATCCATCTGCTCGATACAATTGTAAACACGACTCATCAGACCATGCAACATGTTTTAGAGTCATCAATAATGTCAGTGCTGACCGTTCCAGATAAGGTGTAAAGCTTTGTGTCACGCAGTCGGCAATAATAAACGAATAGACCCATACTGATGTTCTATTGAATGATTCTGACATTGATACTAGTAGATGGCCCCGTGATTTCTGGAATGGTTGCACTTATGTCACATTCAACAATTCTCTTCAGTCATCATTGTTATTGTTCTTACAGGATCTTTTTCTGGCCACAGCGATGTTGGAGACTTGATGTTTCACCAGATTCCCAATACGGTGCACTCATGCAGTACAGAAATACCCCCTTATCCCCACCTCAGAGATGCTGTGTCCCATCTCTTGTGCGCTGACAATAACACTTCATTCAAACTCATTAAAACGTGATTAACAGCCTTTGTAGCAGCAGTAACCGATCTGATGCTTGTGCCAGACACCTATTGTGTTATATAGGCATTGTCAACCACTGCACTGTTCTATGAGTGTTTATATATCTCTCTGTTTTCATATGCATACCTATACCAGTTTCTTTGGCTCTTCAGCGTACACAAATGACTTTGTAGCTAACATTGGAAGTTCAATGAGGCTTTTTGCAGATGATGCTGCAGTATATCGAGAAGTCGCACTAATGGAAAAGAGTATGGAAATGCAGGGGGATCTGCAATGTATCAACTCGTGGTGCAGAGAATGCCAGTTGAGCCTCAACATAAAAAAGTAAAGTTCTCTGTTTATCTAGAAAGAAGTTCCTTTATTTTGTAACTAACTGAAAGGACAAACACTGGAAGCAGTTGCTCCCAAAAAATATCTGGAAGTAGACATAAGGAGTAATCTGTAATGTAACAGCCATATAAAATAAAAACCTGGCCAAGACAGATGCCACACTTAGTCTCTTTGAAGAATGAAGAAGTGTCAGGAAGTGTAGTCTGTCCGGAAAGGAAGTAAGTGCTCATCAGTGCAGGATCCATGCCAAGTGGGGTTGAGAGAAAACAGAGAGCAGTACGCTTTATATGCTCATTTAGTAATTGTGAAAGTATCACAGAGGTGATTACGAATGTCCAGTGGCAGACTGCAAGGGAGACATTTTGTATCGCTGTACGGGCTTCTGTCAAAGCTCAGAGAGCATATGCTTGCCGAGGGAACAACCAATATGTTGCTTCCTTCTAGGTATATCTCTCTAAAAGACCACAAAGGTGAAATTATACAGATTTAGAGCCCACTAGGAGGTGTACTAGCAATTGTTTTTCTGCGAACCATACATGCTTGCATATTATGGATGTAGATGTACGGAGACCGACATAAGTATCCCAACATAAATGTATTTTTTAATTATATCATTTTACAGCTATTCAAAGAAACTATACATAAATACAGCTGGTACAAAGTAAATTTCACTCTTCAATTTAACATACAAACTCATGAAAAGCAACACAAACATATTTCCACTACAAGAAAGAAATTAAATAGCTTACAACTGGACATAAATATTCAAACAGAGAACAGCTAGTATTTAGTTACCATCCCTTTTCTTTCAATTTGTGCTACTAGACTTTTGGGCACTGTCTGTATATATTTTGTTGGCTGCATAGTCCATATTTCTCGTCTCTGAAGAAGTTCTCTCAGATGATCTTTACTTCCGATATGTTGTTTCGTCACATGCTCCTCATGAGTTTGTTAATGGGATTTAAATCTGGTGATTGGGATGGTGTCTTTAGCATGTGAGGATTGTTGTACACGATTCAAAGCCTTACAATTTCAGCAGTATGCTTTGGATCATTGTTTAGCAGGAAATAATAATCATTTCCTAACTCCAGCCATTCTGCACTCCTATTAAAATTGTTTTCAAGAATCATCTAATATTCAAACTTGTCTGCGATTCCATCTCTGAAGACCAGTTCTCCAACACCAGGTGAATCTATACAGCCCTACATCATTATACTACTGCGTCCATGTTTTACTGTAGTTATCATGTTCTTAGTATCCCTTTCTGTATTTGGAAGGCTCCAAGATGTACTTTTCGTTCCAGTAGATCCGAATTGAGGGAATCCTCTTGGATGTAAAACATGTCAGAACAAACTACACAATATTTACTTACAAAAAGAGAGTATAAGTGTTGTTGTACCTTCCACAGATCCCAAATGTAATTGCGCTTGTGGATGTGGAATTGACAGGAAAAACAATTATCTTAAGAATGTTTACATTTTTAAGGACATAAAACTTATTACTACATACTAATATACTAGGTGCATTATTTTTTATTATTATTTTTTTTTACACTGATTAACAACTATCACATTACTACACAAAACTTGTACTGAAGTCAAACTGAACACAGTATTCATATTTGTGAATATTATAAAGAATAACTTAAATCAATCACTTCTGGTAAGAAATTCATCAATGGAGTAGAAGTTGGCCACCAAAAAATCCTTTAGACTCTTTTCAAACTGTACTTTATTGTGACTTAAATTTTTTATGGCTGCTGGCATGCTATTAAACATGTGTACTGCTGAATATTGTACACCTTTCTGAGCCAAAGTAAGTGACTTTAAATCTTTATGCAAGTTATTCTTGTTTCTAGTATTGATCCCATGGACTGAGCTATTGGTTTGAAAAAAAAATATATTTTTTTAATGACAAATTTCATTAGAGAATAAATGTATTGGGAAGCAGTAGTAAGTATTCCCAGTTCCTTAAATAGCCCTCTACATGACATTCTTGAGTTGACACCACAAATGATCCGTAACACACATTTTTGTGCTCTGAAAACCTTTGCTTGGCCTGATGAGTTGCCCCAAAAAATAATCCCTTAAGACATTATGGAGTGAAAGTATGCATAATATGCTAGCTTTTTTTATTTTTATATCTCCTATATCTGACAACATTTGCATAGCAAACAGGAACTTGTTTAGGCGCTTCAGCAGTTCTGTGATATGCCCCTCCCAGTTAAATTTATTATACAGCTGTATTCCTAATAATTTGACACTTTCAACTTCTTCTATTTCCTTGTTGTCATACTCTAGGCATATACTGGCAGGAAATCTTTTACAAGTCCTAAACTGCATATAGTGTATTTTTTCAAGGTTTAGCAACAGAGAATTGGCTAAGAACCATTTATTAATGTCCATGAAAAGTTCATTAGCTGATCTTTCTAAGGCTATATTTGATTTACTATTTATTGCAATATTTGTGTCATCTACAAATAAAACAAACTTCGCCTCCAATAATGTTGATGATGAAAGCTCATTGATATATACAAGAAAAAGCAAGGGGCCTAAGGTAGAGCCTTGGGGGATCCCAAATGTTATTAGTTTCTAATTTGATGAGGCCTGATAGTTCAGTACACCTCTCTTTCCTATTGACACCCTTTGTTTCCTATTGGAGAAATACAATTTGAACCATTCTGCAGCACTTCCTGTTACGCCGTAATATTCTAATTTTCTCAAAAGTATATTGTGATTTACACAGTCAGATGTCTTAGACAGGTCACAAAATATATCAGTGGTATGTAATTTATTGTTTAATGAATTAAGTACATTCTCATTGTATGTGTAGATAGCCTTCTCAATATCAGAACCCTTTAGAAACCCGAATTGTGACATGGATAATAGTTTATTAGTAGTAAGGTGTTTAAGAAGACGACTGTACATTAACTTTTCTAAAATTTTTGAGACTGCAGGCAAAAGTGAAATTGGACGGAAATTTGATGGAATTTCATTAACTCCTTTCTTATGTAATGGCTTAACTTCAGCATATTTCAACATTCAGGAAATCTTCCACTGATAAAAGAGTGATTACACAAGTAACTTAAAATATCACTAAGCTCAGAAGCACACTTTTTAATCAAATTTGTTGATATATTATCATAGTCACTGGAATTTTTTGATTTTAAGGATTTTATGGTGCAGATTACTTCTAGTGGTGTTGTGTCATACTCATATTACTGCAGTTATTTGTAGTCACATGTGTGAAGTATTCCATAGCAGTAGTTATGGACCCTGATAATCCCATATTTTCAGTAATAGTTAAGAAATACTTGTTGAAAATTGCAGCAACACTGCACACATCTGTTACCCATTTGTCATCTACTCTTAATGCTATGTGCTCCTCTTCATATCTGGTTATACCAGTTTCCTCCTTTACTATGTCCCATATTGTCTTTATTTTGTTGCCTGATAGGACTATCCTATTCTGATGATGCATTTGCTTTGATGTCAGTATTACTGTCTTCAATATCTTGCATTATGTTTTGTAATGATCTAAAGCATTTACATCTGAACTGTTTCTAATTGACAGGTATAGTTTCCTTTTTGTCTTACAGTAGACCTTTATTCCTCGAGTAATCCATGGTTTCTTTGTAGATTTTGTTTTAATTTGTGTTAGTTTTGGGGGAAAGCAATTTTCAAATAAGTTGAGGACATTTATGAAAGTGTTGTATTTCTCATCCATACTGGTAGCACTGTAGACATCACTCCAATTCATGTCTTTGAGCAGTTTTCTAAAATGATCAATTTTCCCCTTACTGAGTACCCTCATAAACTCAGATATTTGATAGATTTTATATCCTGATCAGTATTAATATTTAGTAAAAGTAACTGCATGTCATGGTCTGAAAGGCTGCTTATTATTGGTTTTATAACATAATTTTGATCATTTGGCATTTCTATAAAGATATTATCAATGGCTGTCTTTGAGCCCTTAGCTATCCTAGCTGGAAAATTAACAGTATGAATTAGGTTGAATGACAATGCTACCGACTGTAATAATTTCTTACTGGGAGAGTTTTCAAGGAAGTCTACATTGAAATCACCAGCCAACACTAATTCTTTCTTTCTTGTTATCAAATAAGCCAACAGAGCTTAAAAGTGACTTATGAACAAATTAAAGTTACCATTTGGTACTCTGTACACAGTTACTATTATAAATGATTTTTTATGAAATTCTATTTCTGTTGCACATGCTTCCATATGCTGCTCTAAACAAAATTTATGAATGTATATGGTATTAAACTTATAACAGTATCTAATGAATGTGGCAACTCCTCCATCCTCCATTTCCACTCCACAAAAGTTGGAAGCTAACCTAAATCCTGGAATACTTAGCATATCTATACCAGTGGTCACATGATGTTCAGAGAGGCAGATTATGTCAACTGGGTTGGATGACTCTAATTCATCAATGCATATAAGTAGTTCATGTATTTTTCTTCTTAGCCCTCTAATATTTTGGTGCACTAAAGATAATTTGCATTTCACATTGACTGTTACAGAACTGGCTGGAGATAAAATTTATGATAATTGGTGATGATTTTTAACTAACAACTGTGTTTTCTGATCTGATTTGCCAGAGTTATGCTGTTTAGTTGCTTTATTAAACTGAAGGTTTGTTTCAATATTGACCTCTCTTAGAACTTCTTTTTGTCCTGCCTATCCTAAAAAAGGAACTGCTAGGACACTTGTAACCACTGGTATTTTACAACTCATGTCAGTGCCTCCCCCCTTAAGTTTCCTGCTATTAGCCCAGCCAGTTTACCCTTCCCTTTTCTATTGAGATGTAGGCCATGTCTAGTATAATCCCACCTACTATGTGACCCCGCACCTGATCCAAAAAGCTGTTCCAACTCCAAATTAACTCTCCTAACAGAAGAGTTCAAATGAGGTCGGTCGTGGCACTCCAGGACAGACACAAACTCAGCACTGGTATGCATCGATGCTGATGCAATCTTTGCCAGGTCACACTCTATGTTGAACACCGGATCTCTGTCAATACTGTTCGCTGGACCATCCACAATAACTATGGTGTCCTCCTTGGTGAAGTCTTTACACAGTGAACCTAAATCTTCTGTCACCTGACCCAGACCAGCACTTGATTTGAAGAAACTTGTGACCTGGTATTCTTTTCTTAGTTCATCCTGCAGGAGTTGACCGACACCTCTGGCATGCGAGATACCTAATAACAAAACTTTATTTCTTTTTGATGATTTCCCTACATTCTTATTCAAATTCCTGTTGAAAGTTTTTTCAGCCCTGTCTACTTCTACTTCTATCTGAGGGTCATCAGTTTGTAACTGAAGCTACAGGTTAAACTTATTTTTTACATTCACCACAAAGCTGTCTGACTAAGTTCTGGCCCTATTCTTTCCACCTGTTGCTGCTTCCCAACTCTGATTACCCTCCTCCCTTTTTAACCTGTTCAGATCCCTCTTAGTCTGATCTAACTCTGCCTGAAGGGCAGCAATTTTCCCCTCCTGTTCCACTATCTTCCTATCCCTAGTACATAGCCTGCAAAATCACTGATGAGGCTTGCTCACTTGCCTAATTCCCGTACCGCTACAGTCGCCCCAGTAAAAAAATTACTGCACCCATCACACCATACCCCGGAACTAATAATATAATTCTATGGCACGTCTGACACTTTGCACTCATGGTAACAGTATTATTTTATTTACTAGTAGTCAAATTACCTTAAAAAAACAAAGAAAATGTGAACACGAAATTTAGGCCTACTCGCGACTGGATGTAAACAAAGGTAATAAGCGCAAAGTTTCTAAAACAATGTGCTGTACTTAATATGCTAGGAGGAAAAAACAAGAACAATTACTCTTGCATAGACAGAATTTACTCTCTTCCAACCAGGGAATGTGGTCCCAGAATTCTATTGGTTTCATCGCACACTCATTAGCAATGCACTTTTCTGATATTCTAAATTAACATATGGCTTCTTCCTTGGAACATGTGCATAGTAACCAGCGCTATTTAAAACCTCTTCAACAGTTATTGTGTGAACCACAGTGCCAGAATATTGTTCAACGCAGCCTCTAATCTTAGATGCAGTAATTCTTGAATTCTGCTTCACTAGTTTCATTGTTTGTCTCCTGTGCCCAGTAGTGAGTTTAGGATCGGCGCCAGTTCTAGATCGGTTTACAACTCTCTTCCCTTGTGTGAAGGGCTGAATGGTTCAGAGCACTGTAGTTTTGCTTCTGTTGAGTGCCCTGGCAATTTCAGCTAGAGAATCGTTCTGTTTGCACACATTTATTACAATATTTCTCTCTTTCACCATTGTCTTCTTTCCTTAACGTCCCATTTTGTATGTCAGTAATTATGAGAACGCAACAACTACAGTGTACTGTGTCAACCACAACAGAGATAAAACTGCTTAGTGCTTACAGCATATAGGCTACAGTGAACACCATTTCTCCTTACGTTACTAGGTATATTCGAAAACTTACATTGTATGTTAGGAGGGACAGTAGAATGACTAAAGTAAAATTGTGTGGTAAATGATTGCAATATTGTAGTTGGAATACAGTTTTAGAGACACAAGTGATCAATGTTTATATGTTTAAAATTTTGACACTGTCAATTAAATATTATGTTGTTCAAATTCATGTTGGTATCTGTAGAAGGAAACATATACTAAATTTTGTAATCAGTTACTGATTAGCAAAATGTAGAATACTCATTTACTGATTAGCAAAATGTAGAATACTCATAAATTGAGTATTGTACCAATATATATAATTTAAAAGTTTATTGGAGAGGAATGATAGAAATTGAAGTTGTATTTATTTTGTTAAAAATGATTAAAAAAAATAATTTTTTCCCTCCTTCAAACTGTTGATTTATTGCAACTTAAAGGAAATATGTCATGTTACTAAAATTCATTGTAGACAGTTGTGACATCCAACTTGCCCCACTAATTATTTATAACTATATACATGATTCCTACATGGAATTTTGGCTGAGAGCAAATTAGTTCACCCATAGTCCTCTGTATCTTGATAAAATTGATGACGTAAGTGGGAAAATGAAATCACTCTCTCTCTCTCTCTCTCTCTCTCTCTCTCTCTCTCTCTCTCTCTCCAAATTAGTTCACCCATAGTCCTCTGTATTTTGATAAAATTGATGACGTAAGTGGGAAAATGAAACCAAACACTCTCTCTCTCTCTCTCTCTCTCTCTCTCTCTCTCTCTCTCTCTCTCTCTCTCTCTCTCTCTCTCTCTCTCTCTCTCACACACACACACACACACACACACAATTGTATGTTCTGTGTGTAGCATTAAAAATTACACACAGAATACAGAATCATCCCTATCTTTTTGTTTTTACTTGCAAGTGATATTCAATCACCAAAGTGTATTCCTACAAATGAATTATTATTGTTGTCAGATTTGTATGCATTAAGTAATACAGTAGAACCTCGTTTTTACGCTTTTCAGGGGACTTCAGTAAAATGGTGTAAAATGCAGGAAAATGTAAACTGCAGAAATAATGTTTTAAATGGTAAAATATGCTTACAGGATCAGCCTTGCATTTTGATAGTTTATTTGTGATATATGTACATAATAGACATCTATATACTCGCCAGGAAGTTTATTATACAATAAAGGTTATCCTAATTTTTACTATTTTAAGTGTCTGGCAGAACTGGTAATTTTATGGAAAGTAAAAATTTTGACGTAATTTTATTCATTATAATTGAGGATGCCACTGCTGGGCTATGTAACACATATTCAAAATTACTGCCTTTTACCGGCATTAATTATTTAAGTAATAAAACTCCTGAAGTTCCGTTCTTTTTGTATTTTTCGATGTTTCACACAACAATATTAGAGAATTTATCCGCATTCTTGAGTGCAAACATATGCACAAGTACTTTGTGTCGTTTGCATAGGATCGGCATCTCACACTATTATCACTTTTTTGAGGTTGTAGGTATTATGATACCCACTTTGACTGATGATGTTCTTTATTAGTCAAAAATATGTATCACAAAAACAATGCAACTCTTTTTTCTCACATCAACAAAGCAACTGGTTCTGATTGTTTGAGTACATGCCAGGCGCTCTGGCAAAGAAGCTGGTGGAAAGAGGAAGTACATCGCCACAAATCGGCGTGTCGTTAGTCAATTAGTCGCATACTTCCAACAACGAAATGCGAAATATATGATTGAATAAATTCAAAGTGTCAAGAAACATGACTGCAAATAATTTTTAAGCACTATACTTTAAGGGAAATCCATGCTAGTGTCAATTTATGTAGATTATGTCATTATTTCTTCACAAACATGCTTTCAAAAAGTGTAAAATGCAGGAAAAGTTTAAATATATTAATGCAAAAACGAGGGCAAATTAACATTGTGAACATAGGAAATTTGACGGGACCGACAAAAAATTGTGTAAATGGCGGGAAAATGTAAAAACCGGGAACGTAAAAACGAGGTTTTACTGTAATTGTAGGATATGAGGTTGCCATTAAGGCATTTTGAGAGTTCTGAGAATATAAATTAGTGCGTTAACTACATCAATACTGGGTATACAGTTCCTAATATGGGATTCTAATGAGAGTGAGGTTGCCGGCCGCAGTGGCCGAGGAGACTGAGGCGCTTCAGTCATGGTCTGTATGGCCCCTACGGTCGGGGGTTCGAATCCCCCCTCGGTCATGGATATTTGTGCCGTCCTTAGTTGTAGCTAGTTCATAAGTAGTTTGTAAGTTTAGGGACTGATGACCCCGTAATTAAGTCCCATAGACTCTACAAACATTTTTGAGAGTGAGGTTTCACTACCATCGGATCCTGAAATAGTGAAGTAGATTATATAAATTTCATAGAATTTCCATTAGTTCAAATGTTTTTAGAATTAAGATTAGTTTCGCACACTTCATTTTACTATGGACTGAATTACATAATATGATAAGTCAGTCAGTTTACCTATGCATTGGTCTTCTTCCAATTCTACACTAAGAAAAAAAAGCATGAAGTAAGTCTATAAAATGTTAATATTCTATTTTTAGAAATGTAGGGCAAAAGTCAAATCACATGCATTTCACAACCATATGTCATAGATTAAATTTGCTAAAAAATGTGTTCCAGATAGATGTTGTCACTCGAAATCCAAGTATACTCAATTGAGAATGAATAAATATTCCAAGTGGTGCCTAATTAATATTAGGTCTAAAAGTTGTGTGTCTTATTTTTGGTTATTATCCTGGTGTTACATTTTGTGGTCATGTAGGACAGTTTTTTTTCATAATTAGCCAAAGGTAGTGTTGACAACCAAATAATCTATGGGAACATTTTGTTTTGTAGCATTCATTTTCTTCTGCCTTTGTGAACAAAACACACACACACACACACACACACACACACACACACACACACACACACTACACACATTTTGTACACTTCTTCCTTTAACCATCACTTTTAACTCTGCAAATACGACAATGTACATTTGTTATTAAGCTCACCTACTAGTCGGCCTTCATTTGTTCTCCAGCGAGAATGACGATCGATTGATTTGAATTTGGTTTATCTCTCTCTCTCTCTCTCTCTCTCTCTCTCTCTCTCTCTCTCTGTGTGTGTGTGTGTGTGTGTGTGTGTGTGTGTGTGTGTGTGTGTGTGTGTGTGTGTGTGCATGCTCGTAAGTCGCTCTTTCAGCGGTAATTAGTCAGGCGGATGGTGCCCAACTCTGACTCATGCAATGCTAAAAGAATTGTTAGGCCAGTCAAATTAGACATTGAAAACACAAATCGTGATGTAGTTCTAATTTTTTTATATGTTGTTAGGACCAGTTAGAGTAGTATGAAACCAAATTTGCAGCTTCGAAAACCCTGTGCTTCCCAAGTTATAAGTGAAAAACTCCGAAATTTTCGGACTTTTTTTAGATTTTGCCTTCTAACGCTAAAACTATGAGTTTTACGATGTTAGTAGTTTTTACCATTTCCAAAGTACATAGAATATGTAACAATTTAAGCTTAACCGCAACATTATACGTCCAATAGTTTTCTAGATATGAAGCGTCAAAAATGGGCTTATTTTTACCAAAAATGAAAATTTTAAGTTTTGCTCCGATTTCGAGCTCATCCTGCGAGAATAGACATGAGAATTGAAGTTGTAGTAAATTATATTAGGTTTAAAATAAGCACAAGATGAACTCTCTAGAGCAAGTAGTTCTCTTCAAATTGTACAAAAATGGAAAGTCAGGAAACTGAAATTTTTGAAGAAATGAGCCTAAACACTAATGACAAATTGTGGGCATGCAAAAAAATAAAAATGTATGCCACTGTCTTTAAAGAAATGGAATTGTTTAATAAAAAACATACATTTCAATAACTGAAAACTCTCACTGTTTTGGTTTCTTAGAAGGTTCTGGTTGTTCACAATCGTGTTCTAGGACATTCCTGGCTGTTCGTCCGAAGGCAGGAGATCATCGTAATCATCTTCATCCTCTTAGATCAGACTCGTAGTGACGTTGCAGCAAGTGGTACCAGAGCAGTGAGTGCACAAAGCTGAGCACTGAAGCCCGGCTCTCCGGCAGTTGCACGATCCCATGCACTTACATGAGAGCGATCTGAGAAGTTTAGGGGGGGCTGGTTCACATAATGTTGTTACTGGTAATAGACTAACGGAGCCCTTCGACCAACCGCACTGTGTGACATCCTTCGCCACTGCCAACCAAGTTTGCACTTGGTGATATGTGCGGTAGGAATGGAATGAAGCAGCTTCTTTGGTCAGGGCCAAACGTCCCAGGTCCACCTTCGCATTGGCTGCTGACTTGAACAGGCAGAATCAAAGGCCGTGTAGGTTATCGAAGGATGTGTCCCCTCCACACGGAGCGATAAGGCACTTCTCTCCAACATCAGCTATAGTTTCATGATTAGTATCTGGCAATAGAAACGCAGCGGGCAGGTCAATCAGGTACTTGTACCCTTGAAGAACACTCCACAATTTTGTTTTTCCTTGCTAGAAAAAAGCGGAAGTTGTGTCAAATCCACTAAATGCATGTAGGAAGAGTTCAAATCCGGAGGGCAATTCTATTTCTCCTCGACAGAAAGAAGTAGTGGAAAATTGAGTACCACTTGACTCGTCTCTATTGTTAAACGTTTTGGATGGTAGAGCCCAAGCCGCAAAGGAGAACGAGTAAGTCCACATCCTCCCCAACCACGATCACGTTCTCGTGGGATACGCTTTTATCTAGGGCAGTGCAGACAATGTCACGGTCTGCGTCTTCTGTTGCTCTCTTAGCTTCAATGCCCTCGAGTTCAAACGCAGAGCACAGTTGGTCAATGAGACGTCTTTTGTTTGAGTCGTTGGCTAACACTTTCTCCTGGGGCATTTTGATGATAGTTGAAGAGTCAAATACGATCTCATTGCAAGAAAGGGCAGCGCAGCGGCGCAATCGTTCTGCAGTTTTAGTACTCCTGAGGGCTCCATATTCAGGATATCCATCAAACACCACTGCGACATTCCTACCAAAGCCGTTTAAAGTGTAGGTAATGTAGGTAGCAACTATAGCCTTCATCGAGTCGTTTCTGTGCCAGATAGCGTTGTAGAGAAGGTATCCCCCATCGATCACTACAAATGTCCTGGTTCCAAGAGAAATTTTTTGTGAAAGTGGTGCAAAAGTGGCATAAAAAGTTGACTTCGCTCCCTTACGCATCCCCTCTTCGTTGAATAATGCCAGTGGATAAGGGGCCAGTTCGAACTTAAAATGCTCTTTCAGTTCACTGTCTGACATTTTTGTGATACTCATCCTTTGAAAAATGGTGAGTGGATTAACGTCGACACGCTTCTTGTGTACTTTAATGGAGTTCGTAATTGTCGTCAAAGTTACCACTTTGTCTTTTCTTTGAAAGTTACTTTGCCAAATGAGCTGCCAGTTATTTTCTTGACCCCTTCAATGCCTTTTTCCTAAGCTAGGTGGCAATTTATTTCCGCACATCCCACGATTCCGTTATTGATGGATAGTATTTTGTCTGTAGATGGAAATGGATGATGGATACTAAACCATTTATTAAGTTTTTCCAAGTCAGCAATGTCTCGTATCATCTGTTCTGACCTCATGTCAATTTGTTGTTCTGATGTTAAAGGAGAAATGTCCCAAAAACGTTCCAGCTCTTCGCACAGGTTTAACATGTACAACATTCCTCCTGTCCACCGCGAAAGCACACTGCTGGATATAGCACAGCCATGAGTTAATCCTCCCTGGCTCTTCATTGATCTCAATAGAACCTGTTTGATAGTTAAATCTGTCCACAGCTCATTTCTTCAAAAATTTCAGTTTCCTGACTTTCCGTTTTTGTACAATTTGAAGAGAACTACTCGCTCTATAGAGTTCATCTTGTGCTTATTTTAAAGCTAATATAATTTACTACAACTTCAATTCACATGTCTATTCTCGCAAGATGAGCGGTTATGCTAATATTCAGCTCGAAGTCGGAGCAAAACTTAAAATTTTCATTTTTGGTAAAAATAAGCCCATTTTTGACGCTTCATATCTAGAAAACTATTGGACGTATAATGCCACTGTTAAGCTTAAATTGTTACATATTCTATGTACTTTGGAAATGGTAAAAACTACTAACATCATAAAACTCATAGTTTTTGCGTTAGAAGGCAAAATCTAAAAAAAGTCCGAAAATTTCGGAGTTTTTCACTTATAACTTGGGAAGCACAGGGTTTTCGAAGCTGCAAATTTGGTTTCATATTACTCTAACTGGTCCTAACAACATATCAAAAATTTAGAACTACATCACGATTTGCGTTTTCAGCCCCTTTTTTTGTACGATTTGACTGGCCTATGTAGCTACCATTGCACAACCTGCTCACTGTTGGTAACCATGTAAGATGGAGAAAGAAAGTTCTCTGAATTGTGCTGCCACATAGTGAGTTAAGTTCCAACTACTTGAAAGCAAGAAAAGAGGTTTGTATTTCACTCTCTCTGTTGAGCCCAACACCACTTTTGTCAGCTATCTTTGTTACTGTCTGCTAAGTGCTCAAGCTTTGCATATTCTTGACTTGGCGAATTTAGATGAAAGTGATGTATTCAATGCCCTGGAAGAGGAAATAGACAATTCTGGCACAGAAGAAGAAACTGATCATCTATGAGAATCATATGTACAAGTGTTTTGGGAATAAAAACATGATTCACTAAAAAAAACTGTTAATTTTAATATTTAATAATAAAAAATATCAATAGATAAGAGGTTACATTGTCAGGTTACTTTCCATGGTTTGCGCTCCATGACTGTGATATGTTTCCAATACTTTGAGAATTTTCAGCTATCAGTAGATCTATTTTAAAATTCTTTATTGGCAAATCATGATTTCGGCCAGTAACTGGCCATTATCAATGCATGTGTATAACTGTAGATGTTATTAATATGGAAGAACTCACACCACACCAAGTATGACAATTTTCGTTATAGTCGTTATAGGTGGCCCAGTTTTGAGCCATTCTGTGCTTGCCCCTCCATTATCACAATTACAGCCAATACCGTTCATTCTGTAGGCACGTGGCTGGCCTTGAGTTACGCAATGTTTCTCCCGCAGGCGCAACTGTTGGCACTCGGCCACAGCTCCTTCCCTCCGCGCTTCCACAATCGCTCTGCCTCAATGCACAGAAGCGCCTTCTTATATGATGCAATCTATAGTACTTCTGTTTTTTATGAGGTTTATTCTCATGTACTTTGCAGATTTCGTTTGTGCTGCAAGCTTTATTTCGTGTTTCGCTTTCAGAAAGCTTTTATTCTCACTCATTTTATTTGTTTATAGTGTACTCCATAGATTTTCTTGTTTATTTTGAGAACAGCCAGAGACAGTTTCGACTATAGTTACCACAGACCACAGTTCAGTCTGCTGCCAGTCACCTTTATTCAAATACTAGACTAGTTAAAAGCTGATTATTTAGTTTTCTACTCTCCGCAGTTAATTGTATTTATATGATAGATGTATTGACTTGACACGTGACCAAACGGCTTTGGCTGTCATGGGCCCATGGAACCTGAAAAATAAGTAATTTTACATTTCCTCTATATGATGATTAGGTAACATACACTCGTTTTGTATTTTACTTAGAAATTAGTTGCATTTTTACTAATTCTGATCCACTACTTAATAATTAATGTTTATTTCTTATGGTATAATTTTTATTGCAGGTTGCTTGAAATAATAGTGTGCAAGTACTGTGGCTCACAAGGTGTACATAAGAAATGTGGAGGACTTTACACAAGAGAGAAAGAGTGGGCCTGCTCATTTTGCACCAATGCTTTGTCATCAGGTAAGTTCTTCCCACACAAATTGTTATTTTTGTGTGTGTAATTCTCTTGTATTACACTAATCATAATTCTTTTGGAAAACTTATGCAGATAGTTGGGCAATGATTACTTATAGCATTATTACATACAGGAATTTCTTACATTTTGAATCGGAAATAGTAATATTTCAGGTTTGTGTGTGGTGGATAGTTACCAACAGTTTTACTCAGTCAAACAACTGGCATTATATTCCCAGACATTGTCTATTAAATAAATGTTTTTATTTTTCTGTTGATACAACAATGGCCAGGTGAGGTCTTGTATATTTGTATAAGAGCCAGCAGAAGCAAGAAAATATATCAGGGTGTCTACTGTACAAGGAATTCTTAAAAAACTGGGAAATACCCGGGATCTTTGTCCATCTTTAAAAACTCGCAAAAAACCTAGGAATTTTAGTTTCCAGTCTTAATTTTATGTATTTTAAGCCAAATTGGTGGTATTATGCCTACTACGTCGGACAATAATTTAATTAATTGCAACTGTGACCCGGCCGCAGTGGCCGAGGGGATTGAGGCGCTCCAGTCACAGTCCGCATGGCCACTACGGTCGGGGATTCGAATCCCCCCTCGGGCATGGATATTTGTGCTGTCCTTAGTTGTGAGTAGTTCATAAGTAGTTTGTAAGTTTAGGGACTGATGACCCCATAGTTAAGTCCCATAGACTCTACAAACATTTGAACATTTGATTTGCAACTGTGAGACTATTACTTCCTGATGTCATTTCCTCAAACACAGAGTGCAATTTATCCAGTTATTTTTATTTTACTTACTTCTTTATATATTTGTGTTTCCTTCTTTTTCTTCTTCTTCTTCTTCTTCTTCTTTTGTTTTTTGCTTAATCTCATTCCCTTTCCGTGAACTACCAGACTGCTGATAGCTCCTGATGCAGCTTGCAGTTAAAAAACTATGCCAATATGACATGATCTTGGTATCTTAAACATGTTTGAACACAGTAGTAGTCCACCAGCCTCATAAAGCAGGATGATTACAGTGCAAGATGATGTCACAACACACATTGAAGATAAAAAGTCACATGTTTTGGTTGTTCACTGCTACATGTAGTCTATAGTCTCCTTTTTGTTGGTGAACCATGTTTAACGATAATTGTGTACTGAAAAATGGTTAAGTTCCAGCACATTGTTATGGTTTAAACTGTATGTAGTGCATTAACTGGCGTTAATTATCTTGCAAAATATGGGTTGTAGTCTACTGTTTTCAAATTTGATTGCCTTCAATTATTTGTTGCCTTATGAATCAGTTTGTAAGAATTAATTAGTTTTAAAATGCTCATTTAATAATAATACACACACAGGGAGAAATAATTTAAATTTTGAAGCAGATACATGGTAAAGTAATGAACAATATTTTCTTTCCAGTGGAGAGAGTGCTGATATGAAACTTCCTGCCAAATTAAATCTGTGTGCCAGACCAGGTTTCAAACCCAGGACCCATTTGCCTTTCACTTACGAGCACTCTATTCACTGAGCTACCTTCGCACTCCTCACAGCCCATTCCAGCACACTGATGTAATCAGTTAGAGGGCCTGTACAGAGGAAACAAACTTGAAGGCAGTATTCTATAAATGGAAGACAAAGTAGAAGAAGAATTTGACAGGACACTAAAAGATTTAAATAGAAACAAGGCCTCTGGAGTAGATGATGTTCCGTCTGAACTGCTGTTGTTATTAGGAGAGCCAGTTATGAAGAAATTGCTTCACCTGGTATACAAGATGTTTGAGAAGGTGAAAATTCCCCCAGACTTCAAGAAGAATATAGTGGTTACAATCCCTAAGAAAGGAAGTACAGACAAATGTGAAAATTGCAGAACTATCAGTTTAATAAGACATGTTTGCAAAATACTAACACGAATTACTTATAGACAGATGGAAAAAACTTGTGGAATCCGACCTTGGGGAAGATCAATTAGGATTTAGGAGAAATGATGGAATACGCGAGGCAATACTCACATTACGACTTATCTTAGAAGATAGATTAAGGAACAGGAAACCTATGTTTTTAACATTTGTGGATCTGGAGAAAGCTTTTGACAGTGTTGACTGGAATAAACTCTTCGAAATTCGGAAGGTAGCAGAGGTAAAATATAGGGAGTGAAGAGTTATATTCAACTTGTACAAAAACCAGACAGTAATTATTAGAGTTGAAGGGCACAAAATGTTTGCAGTTGTTGGGAAGGGAGTAAGACAGGGCTGTAGCCTTTCCCCAATGTTGTTCAGTCTGTACATTGAGCAAGCTGTAAAAGAATGCAAGGAGAAATTTGGAGAGGGAATTAAAGTTTGTTGTTGTTGTTGTGTTGTTGTGGTCTTCAGTCCGGAGACTGGTTTGATGCAGCTCTCCACAATACCCTATCCTGAGCAAGCCTCTTCATCTCCACATAAGAACGGCAACCTACATCTTTCTGAATCTGCTTACTGTATCCATCTCTTGGTCTTCCCCTGCGATTTTTTTCCCCATACACTTCCCTCCAACGCTAAATTCACAATTCCTTGATGAAATTTCTTTTCTTCCCAATTCTGTTCAGTACCTCCTCATTAGTTAAGCGATCCACCCACCTAATCTTCAGCATTCTTTTGTAGCACCATGTTTCAAAAGCCTCAATCCTCTTCCTGGTCCGCACTGTTTATCGTCCATGCCTCACTCCCATACAAGGCAACACTCCATACAAATGCCTTCAGAAAGGACTTCCTTAGGTTTAAATCAATATTCAATGTTAACAAATTTCTCTCTTTCAAGAACGCTTTTCTACCCATTGCCATTCTGCATGTTATATCCTCTGTACTGTGACGATCATTTGTTATTTTACTGCCCAAGTAACAAAACTCATCTACCTCCTTTATTGCTCCGTTTCCCAATCTAATTTCTTCAACCTCATCTGATTATCTTACACTGCACTCCATTACCCTAGTTTTGCTCTTGTTAATATTCATCTTATATGCACCTTTCAGCACACTGTCCATTCTGTTCAATTGCTCTTCCAGGTCCTTTGCTGTATCTGACAGAATTACTATGTCGTCGGCAAAACGCAATGTTTTTAATTCTTCCCCCTGAACTTTAATTCCTTCACCAAATTTCTCCTTGCTTTCCTTTATAGCTTGCTCAAAGTACAAATTGAACAACAATGGAGAAAGACTACAACCCTGTCTTACTCCCTTTCTAAACACTGCATCCCTTTCATGCCCTTCAACTCTGACAACCGCTGTCTGGTTTTTGTACAAGTTGTAAATAACCTTACGTTCCCTATATTTTACTCCTGCTTGCTTCAGAACTTGAAAGAGTTTATTCCAATCAACATTGTCAAAAACCTTCTCCAAATCTACGAAAGCTAGAAATGTAGGTTTGCCTTTTCTTAATCTATCTTCTAGGATAAGCCGTAAAGTAAATATTGCCTCCCGTGTTCCTACATTTCTCCTGAACCCAAACTGATCTTCCCCGAATTCGGCTTCTACCAGCTTTTCCATCCTTCTGTATATAATTCGCGTTAATATTTTGCAACCATGACTTATTAATATTAAACTGATGGTTCTGTAGTTTTCACACCTGTCTGCACCTCCTTTTGTAGGGATGGGGATTATAACATTTTTCTTAAAGTCTGAGGGTATTTCACCTGTCTCATACATCTTACACACCATGTGAAACAATTTTGTCACTGCTGGTTCTCCCAGAGACTTCAGTAGCTCTGAGGGAATATCATCTACTCCAGGGGCCTTGTTTCGACTTAGGTCTTTCGGGGCTCTGTCAAATTCTTCTCTCAGTACAGTATCTCCTATTTCATCTTCATCTACATCCTCTTCCCTTCCTACAATATTGCCTCGAAGTTCATTTCCTTTGTAGAGCCCCTCTATATACTCTTTCCACCTTTCAGCTTTCCCTTCTTTGCTGAGAACTGGTTTTCCATCAGTGTCTTTGATATTCATAGAGCTGTTTTTCTTATCTCCAAATGTTTCTTTTATTTTCCTGTAGGCTGTATCTATTTTTCCCCTATTTATACATTCTTCTACATCCTTGCATTTGCCTTCTAGCCACTCCTGCCTAGCCATTTTGCACTTCCTGTCAATCTCATTTCTTAGTCGTCTGTACTCGATTTTGCCTGTTTCATTTACTGCATTTTTATATTTTCTCCTTTCACTGATTAAATTTAGTATCTCCTGTGATATCCAAGGATTTTTTGTAGGTCTTTCCTTCCTACCTATTTTGTCCTCTGCTACCTTCACTATTTCATCTCTCAATTTTACCCATTTCTCCTCTACTGTTTTATTTTCCCCTGTTTCTGTCAATTGTTGCCTAAAGCTCCCTCTGAAATTCTTAAGAACCTCAGGTTCCTTCAATTTATCCAGATCCCATCTCCTTATTTTCCTACCTTTTTGTAGTTTCTTTAGTTTCAGCCTAAAGTTCATAACCAACAAGTTATGGTCAGAGTCTATATCTGCTCCTGGGTATGTCTTACACTGTAGAACCTGGTTGCGAAATCTATGTCTTACCATTATAAAATCTATCTCGTATCTCCCGGTGTCTCCTGGTCTCTTCCACGTATACAACCTTCTTTTGTGATTCTTGAACCAGGTGTTTGTTATAACTAAATTATGTTCTGTGCAAAATTCTACCAGGCGGCTTCCTCTTTCATTCCAGACCATATTCACCTACTATCCTCCCTTCCCTTCCTTATCCTACTACCGAATTCCAGTCTCCCATAACAATTAAGTTTTCCTCTCCCTTAATTGTCTGAATAATTTCCTTTAGCTCCTCATATATTTCTTCGATTTCCTCATCATCGGCAGAGCTAGTTGGCATATAAACCTGTACTACTGTTGTCGGTGTTGGCTTTCTATCTGTCTTGACAATAATAATGCAATCACTGTGCTGGTCATAGTAGTTTACCCGCATTCCTATTTCCTTATTCATTATCAATCCTACTCCTGTGATACCCCCAATTGATTTTGTATTTATAATCCTGTACTCACCTGACCAGAAATCCTGTTCATCCTGCCACCGAACTTCACTAATCCCCACTATATCTAACTTCAACCTAACCATTTCCCTTTTTAAATTTTCTAATTTTCCTACTCGATTAAGGGATCTAACATTCCACGCTCCGACCTGTAGAATGCCAGTATTGTCTTTCCTGATGATCACATCCTCCTGAGTAGTCCCCGCCCGGAGATCCGAATGGGGGACTATTTTACCTCCGGAATATTTTACCCGAGAGGATGCCATCATCATATGTTCATACAGTAGAGCTGCATGTCCTCGGGAAAAAATAACGGCTGTAGTTTCCCCTTGCTTTCAGTCGTTTGCAGTAGCTATGTGGCAAAGCCACATTAGCTGATGTTACAAGGCCAGCTCAGTCAATCATCCAGACTGTTGCCCCTGTAACTACTGAAAAGGCTGCTGCCCCTCTTCAGGAACCACATGTTTGTCTGGCCTCTCCACAGATACCTCTCCGCTGTGGTTGCACCTACGGTACGGCTATCTGTATCGTTGAGGCATGCAAGCCACCCCACCTCGGCAATGTCTGTGGTTCATGGGAGTGGAATTAAAGTTTAGGGAGAAGAAATAAGAAACTTTGATGTTTGCCGATGGCGTAATTCTCTCAGGGATAGCAAAAAAAAAAAACCTGGAAGAGCAATTAAAAGGAATGTATAATGTCTTGAAAGGAAGGTATAAGATGAAGATTCACAAGAGTAAAACGAGGGTAATGGAATGTACTGTCAGAAAATCAGGCGATGATGAAGGAATTAAATTAGGTAGTGAGACAATAAAAGTAGTAGATGAGTTTTGTTATTTGGGTAGCAAGATAACTTCTGATTGCCGAAGTAAAGAATATGAAAAATGCATAATGGCTAAGAGGATAAAAGCATTTCTGAAGATGCGAAATTTGTTGACATCCAACATTAATGTAAATATTAGAAGCATTTGTATGGAGTGCACTGTATGGGAGTGAATCATGGATGATAAGGAGTTCAGACAAAAATATAATACAAACTTTTGATATGTGTTGCTACAGATGAATGATGAAGATTAGATGGCTAGATCATGCAACGAATGAGGAGTTGCTCAACAGAATTGTGGAGAAAAGGAGTTTCTGGCATATCCTCACTAAGAGAAGGGATAGGTTGGTGGGACACATTCTGGAACATCAAGTAATCGTCAACTTAACAGTAGAAAGAAGTGTGTGGGGCAAAAATTGTAGAGGGAGACCGAGGGACAATTACAGTAAGCAGATTCAAAACGATGTAGGTTGCCGTACGTATTCTCAGATGAAGATGCTTGTACAGGACAGGGTAGTGTGTAGAGCTACATCACCCAGTCTGTGGACTAAAGACCACAACAACAACAGGAAATTTCACTAAAAAAGTCTTTTTTTTTTCCCTCAAAGTGGTTTACTAACAAATTGCGTAAGGTGAAGGTAGCATTCATTGAAACAACCTGGTGTACATTGACAACCACTTCCATCAGGCCTTTGCAACTTTAACACAAAATGAATACATTGGGTATCGAAGTATGCCTTAGTTACATGTGCCATTATGAGAACGATCCAGTGGAAAACTTACTTAAAGAGAACCTGTCACTTTTCGGGACCTGTGGATGGCAGTAAATAGGTGTGGATGTGTCCACACCACACAGTAACAAACACAAGTGTGTCCCTGTCTAATTACAAACTGTTGCAGGTTGAACCAGACTCAGCAGTGGACACAGGTGTAAAATCTATCAAACAGGCGTGTGAACAACCAAAAGCAATGTGTTTATGCCCCAGTAAATAGGCAGAAAACGGAAATGTTGTCTCACCTGGAATATCTGCAACTATGCTGACTACTGTGTTTCTAAATAAAGGCAATAAACCCTCAACCCTACGTCTCTTTCATTTTGGTGACACAAATACATTGAAAACATTGTCCTGTAGTCCCACTACTGTGATGACTCAAATAACATGCTGTGTGCCTACCCTCTTGGTGGCACTATTCAACAACGCCTAGCGCTGTACGCTAATGGATTGGACGTGGGTTGCTATGTGAAATACACTTGTTGTGACCCTCTCTACCAGCCCTATCATTTTCTACATTCATTTCAGATACACCCTGTATAATTTCACCTTTCAAACTGGAACAGAAGCATTATTGAAGTATCTTTGAAAGAAACATCAAACGCCTGGGCCAATCATTTACATCGCTCCTGAAAATATTGAATATTTTCCGGATATCGTTCTAGGTGACAAACCACAACTAATTGATGTAATTACATCTCAAGTGTTCATTACAGAGGACTTCAGACAGTATCTCGTGATATGACCATGCATATGGTGTTTGTTTATACATTATTCTATAACTTGGTTTAAAGAGCAAAAGAAAGTTTTGGTGTCAGTGTTTAGTTGGAAAACATAATTTGCCAATTGCCTGCTACATGTAACATATTACCAAGCAGTAGCTTTACAAAAACTAGGCAAATAGTTATTTTTACTGTGTGTCAACATCTCATTCTATTACAGTGGAACAACTTTTATGTGCCAAACACAGTACATTGTGTGTGTGTGTGTGTGTGTGTGTGTGTGTGTGTGTGTGTGTGTGTGTGTCCTGTTGGAACAGAATACAGATAAGATGGCAATTTGCTCTTCACATACCAAATAAGTCATATAGCAATATGTAAGTTCTAGGGTAACATTGTTCATCAGATGGTTATTTTTAGTAGGTTGAAGCATACACCTAATTCCTAGTGGAACTGGATTTGTAATTAGGAAAACTGGGATTGGGCCACTGAACCAAGTGCATTGTAGGGGAGGCATTTTATTATTTATTTTATAACCCTAATTAACTATTACTCATGTTGTAATACATATTTTCCATTAATACATTAGTATAAGATAAAAAAAATATATTTTTTTAAAAGCTGACTGAGGTGAGATACTAAAGCATAATTCATGACTAGAATGCCACAAATGGCAAGTCATTGCAGCTATAAAACAAGTGCGAATAAAATTAGTGCAAATCATGTGTTATGAAAGACATCTAACTAAAATCATTATAGATCATAGTTGCCATTGCTATGTGTTACAATGTATGGATCTGTACATAAAATGAGAAAACTATATTAACTGTATTTGTAATATAATAGAGCTATAAAATCCATAGGAAAATAACAAATCAACAATATACATACATAGTCAGTTCACATGAATGAAGACAGTACTCAATAAAAAATGAGGGGGTGGGGCAAGGGTTACATGCAAACGTACGTTAACATGCAACCCTGTCTTCTTAGGTGCTTCACTTGGCTTGTCAAGCAGAGTATATTTCACTTCCTCATTGGTTTTATGATGTGTGAAATATTTTATTGTTTTTTTTATCTCGTGTGCCTTTTTGCCCCAGACCCATGTTTTGTTTTTGTTTTTTTTTATTCCAATTAGGTATTTAATACTGATTTCATATGCTTTTCATTTCATCTTCTCATATAAATGTTCATTCACTAATTTTGTCAACTGTGCAACTGATGCTTTTACTAATACTTTCCCATTATAGATTTTCCTCCTTTCCGTATTTCATTTGGAAAAATAGCCTTACAGTTTTACTTTTGCTGCTACATACACAATAAATTAATTATTCTGAATGTCCATTTTGATTTCATTTTACTTTAAGTTTTCCAGACTGTAATTTGTACTTATTTAGAATCATAATAACTTTTTAAAAATTTTGGTCATTAATTTTTGTGCATTGGTATACGGGGTTTAATCCAGAAAAGAAGTCAAAAGCTCTGCATCGTTTTTCACTTGTTGTTGTCGTTGTTGTGGTCTTGATTCCGGAGACTGGTTTGATGCAGCTCTCCACAATACCCTATCCTGAGCAAGCTTCTTCAACTCCACATAAGAACGGCAACCTACATCTATCTGAATCTGCTTACTGTATCCATCTCTTGGTCTTCCTCTGCAGTTTTTACCCCACACACTTCCCTCCAACGCTAAATTCACAATTCCTTGATGTCTAAGAATGTGTCCTACCAATCAATCCCTTCTTTTAGTTGAGGTATACCATAAATTCCTTTTCTTCCCAATTCTGTTCAGTACCTCTTCATTGTGCGCCTCGGTTGCACAGTGGTAGAGTGCCAGACTACAAATCCAAAGGTCGCGGGTTCAATCCCCGTCAGGTCCTTGGATTTTTATCTGTCACTTTCCACACCTTTCACCTCAGGCAGTATTGCTCATGTGAAAAATACCGAGTAGCACCGTGGTTCGGAACCCATGTTAAACTGTAGGTCCCCCTATAACTGGATGGGTAAGTCAGTTCGAAAGTCGGAGGAAGGCAACGGCATACCACTTCCAAACTGGACCATGCCTAGTAAAGCACTGTGGTGTTCAAACCAATCTTCGGATTTGTTGCCTGCTTTACCTTACTCTTTTTTTTTTATTTTTTTTATTACCTCTTCATTAGTTACGCGATCCACCCACCTAATCTTCAGCATTCTTCTGTATCACCACATTTCAAAAGCCTCTACCCTCTTCCTGTCTGCACTGTTTATCGTCCATGTTTCACTCCCATACAAGGCAACACTCCACACAAATCCCTTCAGAAAGGACTTCAATATTCAATGTTAACAAATTTCTCTTTTTCAAGAACGCTTTTCTACCCATTGTTGCCATTCTGCATTTTATATCCTCTTTACTGCGACCATCATTTGTTATTTTACTGCCCAAGTAACAAAACTCATCCACCTCCTTTATTGCTTCGTTACCTAATCTAATTCCTTCAGCATCACCTGAATTTCTTAGACTGCACTCCATTACCCTAGTTTTGCTCTTGTTAATGTTCATCGTATATGCACCTTTCAGCACACTGTCCATTCTGTTCAACTGCTCTTCCAGGTCCTTTGCTGTCTCTGACAGAATTGTCGTCGGCAAAATGCAATATTTTTAATTCTTCACCCTGAACTTTAATTCCTTCTCCAAATTTCTCCTTGCTTTCCTTTATAGCTTCCTCGATGTACAAACTGAATAACATTGGAGAAAGGCTACAACCCTGTCTTACTCCCTTCCCAACCACTGCATCCATTTCATGCCCTTCAACTCTGACAACCGCTGTCTGGTTTTTGTACAAGTTGTAAATAAACTTATGCTCCCTATATTTTACTCCTGTTTGCTTCAGAACTTGAAAGAGTTTATTCCAATCAACATTGTCAAAAGCCTTTTCTTAATCTATGTTCTAGGATAAGCCGTAAAGTGAGTATTGCCTCCCGTGTTCCTACATTTCTCCTGAACCCAACTGATCTTCCCCGTAGTCGGCTTCTACCAGCTTTTCCATTCTTTTGTAAATTATTCATGTTTATATTTTGCAACCATGACTTATTAAACTGATGGTTCTGTAGTTTTCACGCCTGCCTGCGCCTGCTTTCTTTGAAATGGGTATTATAACATTTTTCTTTATGTCTGAGGGTACTTCACCTATCTCTTACATATTACACACCAGGTGAAACAGTTTTGTCATGGCTGGATCTCCCAGAGACTTCAGTAGCTCTGAGGGAATGTCATCTACTCCAGGGGCCTTGTTTCGACTTAGGTCTTTCAGTGCTCTGTCAAATTCATCTCTCAGTATAGTATCTCCTATTTCATCCTCATTTACTTCTTCTCCCCTTCCTACAATATTGCCTCTAAGTTCATTTCCTTCGTAGAGCCTCTCTATATACTCTTTCCACCTCTCAGCTTTCCCTTCTTTGCTGAGAACTGGTTTTCCATCTGTGTTCTTGATATTCATAGAGCTGTTTTTCTTATCTCCAAATATCTCTTTTATTTTCCTGTAGGCTGTTTTTCCCCTATTTATACATTCTTCTACGCCCTTGCATCCACCTTCTAGCCACTTCTGTGTAGCCGTTTTTCACTTCCTGTCAATCTCATTTCTTAGTCGTCTGTACACCATTTTGCCTGTTTCATTTACTGCATTTTTATATTTCCTCCTTTCATTGATTAAATTTAGTATGTCCTGTGATATCCAAGGATTTTTTGTAGGCCTTGCCTTCCTACCTATTTTGTCCATCCCACCTCAGCTATGTCTGTGGTTCATGGGAGTGGTTTTTTCACTTAAATGCCAATATTTACAAACTAATTGCTGATTTCCCAACTCCACAAATGACTTCTTAGAAGAAGGTATGAATATGTAATTCATGCATAATATGGCCACAGTATATAAATTTCATGGTGCTTCTTTGTTCAAATGAAGTACATTGCTTACAAAATACACGCATTAATTTCATCCTGGACAAAGTGAAAGATAATAATATCCAAGGTAACACAGACGTCGCTAGGAAGTGGTACTTGATGAAGAAAGTGATGTGTTTTAAGTATACTTTTCTTTTAATGTTAAATATGACTTGTACTTCCTATAAATGTAAAGACTTATGTGTGAATTATTTACAAAACTGTTTGCCAAGCAGGAATATTTGTTTACTAGTTGTCTCCACATTATAAAGAGAACATTTCTGCATAGTGTTGTGACAGCCGACTTCGGTTTATTGGGAAAATTTTGGGAAGATGTACTTCACCTGTAAAGGAGACCGCGTATAAAACGCTTGTACGACCACGTCTTGAGTATTGCTCAAGTGTTTGGGACCCGCAGCAGATCAGTTTAAAGGAAGACATAGAGGTGGTTCAGAGACGAGTGGCTAGATTTGTTACCGGTAGATTCGAACAATGCGCGAGTGTCACGGAAATGCTCCGGCAACTCAATTGGGGATCACTGGAAGAAAGACGACGTTCTTTTCATGAATTTCTGTTAAGTAAATTTAGAGGGCCGGAATTTGAAGCTGAATGTAGTACGATCTTGCTGCAGCCTACTTACATTTCGCGTAAAGATCACAAAGACAAGATAAGAGAAATTATGGCTCATACGGAGGCATTTAGGCATTCTTTTTTTCCTCGTTCGATTTGGGAGTGGAATAGGAAAGGAAATGCCTAGTAGTGGTACAGTGTACCCTCAGCCACGCACTATACGGTGAATTGCGGAGTATGTATGTAGATGTAGATGTAGATTTCCTTATGTATTGTGTGTTAAACCAAATAATTATTTTCAGGTGGCAGACAGTCCAACTCATCAGCACCAGAAATGCTGAAGAATTGTTCAGATGCTACTTACAGTGTTCAGGAGTTCTTATCATCAGAAGTATCAAAACGGTATGTTTTTGATCAGTCCCTATTTCTGATTTCTTACACTTTATTATCTAGTAGTTTAAATTGATTCTTTACAATTTTAAAATTGCAGTAATTTATTCTCCTGTTTAGTATATTTTACCTATAATTGTGAATTACATTATCTGGATCTCTGAATCATCACATTTTATGAAGGTCAAACCATATATAGAAAGCTCACCTAAAACCTCTCTTCCCTTACATAAGTATTTCAATTGAATACGCAACATAGACTTTCGATGAATGTGTAAAGGTTAGTGTTAGTCCTTGGTTATAATGTGAAAAACATTTTGAACAGTGTTAGGATGGTTTCAGTAGTACTATTGAGAATGAGTCCTCATTGTTTTAATTGATACTGACAGTTATATGAACAATTCCTTTGAAATTGAATCTACATACCTGAAACACAAAGAAAAAGGAAAGAAAGAAAAAAGTAGCAATCTGTAAGGTAAAACATTAAATTTCATGAACTATTTTAAGTTCAAAAATTTCAACTTATAGCTGTGCTTCATGTTACAGAGCCTTAGGATTTAACATAGAAAAAAATATAAATTTTGCCTTTGAGTGCTGCTGATGAGAATCATATTATGTAAACACTTCTTTCTTATTATTATTTGTGATTGTTGAATAAAGAAATAAAGGCCAGGCCAAGACCTTGATCTGAACACGGGATATGTCAGCTGCTCCTTTCACGTTTACCGATCTCGTATTCATATAGTCTAGTTGCTATAAGAAGACACTGACAGTTGGCAGCATTGTTGCTGTCTGATAACTTCCACACTCGACACAGCCCAGATTCCAGGAAGGTGAGGCTGTGGGCTCAGCACTGGCCGCTGTGTGCACCCGGCTGTTTGTGCTGGGCTGGCATCCGTAGTCTGCTGTGTTACTGCTGCTTATATCGTGTCTACATATGAGGCAGTCTTCAAAAATATAAAGCAATGAATGCAACATAGGCATCTTTCTCGCGATAACTTCTCATTATTACTTCGTACAAATAAACCATCGAAGAGGTTGCATGCAGTCGATTTGTCAGCTTAAAGCAAATGCGATAATGTCATGTCATCACCACCTTATAATTGTAGTCTAAATGCCATTCTATAAGAATGATCAAAGGGCATTTTGGAGAGTGCAATGTGACAACAGGCTTTGTATGCTACAAATATGCAGAATGCGGTACACAATTCCAAGCTGTTAATACCTACAACTGAAAATAAATGGCAGAAAACTATATACGAAGAAACTATACATGTGATGTTGATATGGCTGCCAATGAAATTGTAAAACATAATCACATCTTACATTGACATTATAATAAATGATAAGCCATTTATAACTTTTATGTAGATGGAAATATATAATTTACGAATATTATAGACGAAAAATTCCTAGCAGGAAAAATGATATATAAAAAATAGACGAAGATTGCTCACCAGGCGAAGGAGCACAGGTGTGACAGCAGCACAAATAAATAGAACACACACACACACACACACACACACACACACACACACACACACACACAAAAAACGCTAGCTTTCACAGCCTAGCTGCTTCGTCAGGCAGAAGGGAAGAAGAGGGAAAAGGAAATGATGAGGGTTTAAAGGAGTGGGTAAGGAGTCATTCCAATCACTGTCAGTGAAACAAGTAGTGTACCATTGACATTTATATTATTCCTTGTAGCTAAATAAGTGTCTGCTTTATCATTTTCATTTGTAGTGGTCGACTAATATGGAATTTCTCCACAGAGATGATAAATTATTATTCAAAAGAGATAGATTGTCTGGCCAGTACTTACCTTTTTGCTGTACTGTCGATAGTTACACTCAGAAAAAGAGGAGGAAAATAACAAGCTTTCGGAACTGTGTGCCTTCTTCAGGCGGAGAGAAGGGAGAAAAAATAAAAAAGGAATGGGAAAGGAAGGGAAAGGTACTTCACGACCTAGGTCATGAGGATGGTGTTAGGATTGTGGAAGTCAGAGATACTGTGTCAAGTATCTCTGACTTCCACAATCCTAGCACCATCTCATGACCTAGGTCGTGTATTATCTTTCCCTTCCTTTCCCAGTCCCCCCCCCCCTTTCTCTCCACCTGAAGAAGGAACACAGTACCGAAAGCTTGTTATTTTCCTCCTTTTTTCTGAGTGTAACTATCGGCAGTACAGCAAAAAGGTAAGTACTGGCCAGCCAATCTATTCATTTGTAGTGGATAACTCAAATATATATATTTTTAAGGACATTAGATTGTCATCAACTATTTGTAATTCACAGTTAAGATTTCTGTTGAAAAGTCCATTTCATGTGCCACATGACAATTTTAAATTGTCAGACATGCCTTAGAAACATGTCATTGGCACATGACTGTACATTTAGTTTCGCAAAACAGGTTGTCAAGTTCTGTAATTGAGCACATAACGAAAATTTACTGCATCAGTGAACGGATACTAGACATTACAGAACAGTAAAATCTATTCCGTGGTCAACATACCAATGTGATCCTGGTTTACTTTACACAACATGTAGCAGCACCATATACAGTAATACACGCTGGAACCATAAATGTGAATTTAAAAACAACTGATGGCAGGTACCTGGCATTCCCTTAAAAGAAAAAAGTTTGCAGTTTATTTCCGAATAAGTAGCGATTTACGAGTTTGTGATTAGGTATGAACCTAACATTATCTTCGAGTGAAACGAGTTGCAACAAAATTCATATTTGTGCATGTCACAAATCGTTGTCTGTTTGTTTACGTGTATATTGTGATCACGGCATCGAGTGCCATGATTCGGCCACAAAACACAGTGGATCTAAATTCACCCTCTGGTAACTTCCGGTGGCACTCTCAGTATTTAGTGCCGAGTCGCTAGTGGCTTTCAATATGAAATCTATTTGTATTTAAAAAGAAACAGTGGTCAGTACCATACCTCAGAATGCTTTTGAGATACATTATCGCATTCAAAAATGTGGTCTTCGCACAGGACAAGCTTTTTATAGTAGGTCAATCAGTAGTACTGTAATTTTGAGCAAAACATTTAGCACTTCTGTTTCTTTGCAAGTAGGATTAAAAGAACATAGGTGCGTATTTTTTCACACCAAGACTTCACTGCAATAGCGGTTGTGAATCTATATCCATGCTAATTTTGTTGATTTAAATGTAATGGATGCAGTTTTCTACATATTCCAACTTCCCTCTAAAATACGGGATGTTAATGTGCACACGTCACTTATAGTGACATGTGTAGTATGTGACCCACAGTTGTTGGATTTTGTGATCCAATCCCTGTAAATGACAGATATCTGCAGAAAATCCTGTCACAAATGGTTGCAACTCGTTCTGTATCGCAACTGGAACGCCTCACTGGCAGTCATATTTAGTCTGAAATGGTGGCGACCGAAACTCAAACGCCTGAGGCCCTATTCACATGGGAATACTCAAGTCTCTGAGCGACTGAGATACTGTGCGACCATGAGATGCTGCATATCGCACAGTCGCCAAGTCTTCTTGGACGGAATTGGGCACACCAGTTGAGTTCGTCCACAGAATATGAAATAATCTCACTAACACAACAAGATATTGTTGTGCTCTCAAATGTAAATAAAAATATGCTGCTAAGTATGAGCTACAATCAACCTTACACAGTGTATTTTACCATGGCAAAGTCCTAAAAATTCGTGGCAGTAAGTTACTTATTTTAATGGTGCACAGCAACTTTGAAGAATAATTAAAACAAACTTTCATTGAGCAAACGTATCAAACTGTAAGATGTGTAAAAATCAATTTTTCTCCTCTCTCTCTCACCGCCCCCCCTTTTCCCCCACCCCCTGATCTCAAATTGCATAAGAATTTCCCTTATGAAAAACAATCCACAGCATAGCAACCTAAAATTACTGATGTTGTAGGAAGAAAATATTATTTATATTATTTTATATATGTGTGTTTCATTTGTTTCTTTTCAGTTTCCTCCCGCATGTGAGAGTTGAAAGAACATTCACTGTGCCACCATCAATTCGGATTGGAGAGGCAAGCTTGAAAATTTTGAAGCGATCATACCAGTCACATGAAAGAACAAATGAAACTACTAGCCCTTCCAAATCTCAGGTACATTTCAAAGAAATGTCATTTGTGAGTTGATGATTTGAACTCTGTGTTTCTTTGTTATCAGTAATTACTAATTATTATAGCTTGCACATTCTGCTGAAGACAAATGGAACTACAAACTACATGAAGACAATCTGACATAAACTGATTAACGTGTTGATACAAGACGTTTCCCAAAAAATAGTCAGAAAACCATATACAAATGTGATGCTAGCCAGAGTAAGTGAACCAATAATGGAGAAAGTGAAATTGGAAACCAGTATGAGTAGAGTTGAGACACAATCAAAACCAGTAGATATGACAATTACAGAGACACAAGCAATGTGTTTAGCCTGTGTAGGTGGTTCATGCCATAAAGCATCCATTGCAGGCAGCATTAATATCTACAGTGTTGAGGGCTTGTTGCACCAAAGAAATTTCTCTGTATATCATTGTGCCCTTTGGATCTTCTGACTGTCATCAGAACTCTACATGTTTGTGATTACTTTCCAATATTGGAGAGGTAGCATGACTACTGGCTTTGGCCACTGTGGTGCAACCTGTCATCAGCTTGTACAGCCCATCTAATGGTCATACTTAGGACAGTGGAGAATGATGATGGCCCCAGGGTTTGCTGCAGTGGTGATGGATAGGGTAGCAGAGATTCCAAGTGTGTCATCCTTGGTAAGGCCATCTTTATAGCCCACAGTTGCTCTGCGGTGGAGCAACAGCTGTAATTTTGTTGAGACACTGGTCATCACTCACACAGCAGGTGTTTCAGCCGCAGTGGCCCTGAGCACCCTGTTCCCACTTGGCGGTCAGACATATGGCGCACTGAACAGCCCTATTAGCTGTGTAAGCAGTTTGGAAGTGCAGTGCTGGTATTTTGATGCCGCAGCATAAGAGCAGAGGGGCCGCCACCGCAGCCTTGCCTATAAACAGGGACCACGCTGCCTTATGAGAAACAGCGCATTACCAGACCGCTGTGGAGCAACTGCGGGCTATAAACACGGCCTAACTGTGTCACCAACAGTGTCTTCAGTTGTTTTTTGATGATAGCAGCTGATGGATGTCGGGAATCATCATATGTAATGTTACAGGGTTGACAGCAAACTGATGGACTACAGGTTCTGTGTTGGTGGGTAATGTGAGACACTGTAGTGTACCTTGTATTGTCATATTAGTTGTCCCATGCCATCTACTATTATTGATGTTTTGTTGTTTGAACAAAACCTATGGCTGGCATGGTAAATTTTATTTTTATTCTCTTACATTTGTATTCGCTGTAAACACAACAAAGTTCTCATTGTTTGTTGCCCCCCTCCTACATGAGGGTAGTTGGAATTGACTCATTATTATGAGAATTTTGTATTGAAAAGTCATATTTATGAGGCTGAGCAATTGTAATCTCTGAGCCAACATCAGTCACCACTGTTCTGTGTGACAGTTGTGCACTGTAAAGATTGGGTTGTGTTGACCAATTTGTGAAACACTGAGAACATAAAAAAATTCAGTTTTCAATATGACATGTGCACCAGTCCAATGGGTGCTATTTGATGCAAAACAAGCAATAACAGACAACATATAGGTCATGGGGCCCATCAAAATTGTATAAGGCTTCATAAGATGTGTAGGATTTAAGGAAATCTAAGATAATGCAGCTAAAATCTAAATTTTATCCTCAACAATCAACCTTTTTTTACATTGGATACCCACGAATAAAAGTAGCAACCTAGGTGTAATTCCATTTTTCAAATACTATTCGAAGAATAAAAATCCATATAAAAGTAGTAAAATAATGAAAACTGCATGTTGAGAAGCTGCAGATTCATTATTTTATAGTTTCAAAAATAAAAGTAAGCTATTGTTTGCTAGTAATTCTGTACACTTTTGCAGGTACAGTAATGCGAAAGGTTGAGAGCATGAGTTTTGACGTTATCTCACAATTGAAAATGAAGTTGGATTACTGAAGCTATTTCTCCCTGCAAAGCTCAGTTGGCTGATTTCGTGAGAATGGCTTTTGATAATTTCATAGGAAGAGAGGAGTTGATGAAGATTATACTGTTAACAGGACACACAGCAGAATGCAATGTATCTTTTTTGGATAAGATCTTAAAAACTCAGAAAATGTTCGTATAAAAAGATGGTGAACTTCACAAGTGATGGAGCTCTTGTGATGATAGGCAGAGAGAATGAATTCATAACCTTGTGTCATAAAGACACCAGTCTTCCAAAATTTCTGCCATACCATTCTCAGAACACCAGGAGTCACTGTGTGGAAAGTATTTTATGAATTTTATTAGAGCACATGCAATTGGAGACATTTATTCAGAGCACAGACAGATGAACTAGATTGCCAGTATGGTGAGCTGCTGAATAAAACTTCTTGAGAACCAAAAAGAGTTCCATCCTTCTCATTAAAGTTATTTAGTATGATAAAAGGTCTGTTATTACATATTCAATTTCTTTCTGCTGTGCAATTGTTTAAATTATAGGTTGATGGTGATAAATGTTGTTGTTGTTGTTGTTGTTGTTGTTGTTGGGTGTTTAAAGGGGACTCAACTGCTGGGTTATCAGTCCCCTGATGGTGATAAATGTAAAATTTGTTTAAAAGTTTTTAGGTGAAAGTAGGATTTAAAAATGTTACGTTACCTCAGACAGAAGAGTCATGAGTTTGGCAACTGCTGCAGTAGCCATTATGTGGTGCAGAATGCCCTTCTTGCAGCATATGCCACGAGTATCTCTACATATTTGTAAAAAACTATACCGACATCGTGTTTTTATCACTGAGAGGTTTTACGTCTAAAGAATTGACAAATTTTACTGCCCTGAGCCAAGTATATCGTCACTTATAACAGAAAAAGCATACTGAGCCCGGGTAAAAGGGCATTTCACCCCAAAGAAAGTGTATTTACACCCAGTGAAAAACTTTTAATTTTCAACTGGGAAATCCAGAAAAATCCTGGGAAATTTTTTGTTCTTGTCTGCATATACACTCTGAAAAAGGAGTTTGATTGCTTACACATTGGCACCCTCAAATGTGCAGTCTCAACATTGGTTGATCGACATGGAACACCAAGTGTAAAGATTATGCAAGAAGTGTCAATAATCAACTTCTGAAATGTGTATCTCCGGTTAAACCTCAGAGTGGAGTATAGAAGAGAAAAATAGGGAAATGAAGGTATAAGGTACAAAATGTGCATAATCATGGTAGGCATAAAGTAGAAACAAAAATAAGTAATCATAACAGGACAAACCACGTAACTGAGAACTATACTTAAATATTAAGTAAAATATAGTAATAAAAGATGTGAACTATGAATGCCATACTACGGTACTTATTGCTGAGATAGTTGTAGTAAGGCTAGTAGCATGTTTAAAAGTACAATAAAAATAAAGTGCAGACCATATCATAGGGCTGTAAATATTAACATTTGGGGTGTGGCAGCTGGGGGTGACTGTGAAGTGTGCCTAGTGATTGTGCAAATGCTCTCTTTTCTGATTCCAAATGAATTTTACAATTAATGTAGTTAGATTACAACATTACCTAATATTGTCATTACAGCTTTATTACAAAGTTAGGTGGTATTGTAAGTTGTGAAAAGATTGTAAATATTTGTTTTAAATATAACAACAATAAATAATTAAAATAAGAATGTTTATTGTAGGAAGATTCAAACCTGAGTTGCCCACATTACAGGCGAACATGCCTTCACCGCCATGTGTATATCACTGGAAACTTTACAGCTCTTATTCTTGAAATTTTCTGGATAGTGTGCTTTAGGAATTCGGGTGGATGCCCTTGAGGTATACCAGTCCTGCGAAGTCCCATCCCAAACGGAATTTCCGAGACCAGGAGGTCTCCTTGTAAGACAAAGTGTGGTGTGTGCTGGCACTGAAGAGATCATTGACCTGTCATTACCCTAATTATACTACTTCTTACAACAAAGTTTGGTGAATAGTCTTCTAACATTAACATAAATAAACTATGTATTACAGTTACCTTACTGTCCTTCGAAATAGTCATCTCCCATAACTATGCGCCACTGAGCTTTGCACTCACTACATGTCCTGGAAACTTTGCACAAATTCTTCTTTTGGGATGGTGTTGAAAAGCCTTTTCACATTTCGTTGGATGTCAGGAAATCTTCAAACCTCCTTCCTTTAAAAGCGAGTTTGAGTCAATGGAATACAAAGAAGTCAGGAGGATTGAGGTTTAGTGAGTATGATGGATTTTCAAGTTGCACAACTACGCTTGCGCACATGTATACAATATTGTCAAACCGTTCCCGGTATATGCACTGAGGTGACAAAAGTCATGGGCTGCCTCCAAATATCGTATCGGACTTCATATTACCCAGTAAAGTTCAACAGCTCAATGTGGCATCGACTCAAAGAGTTATTACAAGTTCCCTGCAGGAATATTGGGCCATGCTGCATGTAGAGCCATCTATAATTGCAGAAGTGTCATTGGTGAAAGATTTCGTGCATGAACTGGGATTCATGCCGGACTATCTGGTTAGCTAAATTATTTGCAGAAATTGTCCAGAAAGCTCTTAAAACCAGTTGGGAACTATTGTAATCTGGTGACATGGTGCATTGTCATCATCAAAATGTCATCATTGTTTCTGGGCATGAACTCCATGAATGGTTGCAAATGGTCTCCAGGTAGCTGAACATAATTGTTTCTAGTGATTGGATCAGTTAGGCAAGAGGATCCAGTTCATTACATTTATAAATAGTGCACACTTATGCAGATACCACCAACTTGCCAGTGCCTCAATGACAACTTCCTTCTGAGCTTTGTTGGTGCTATGCTATGCTGGAATTCTAGCATTAGCTCTTATTAACTGAAATTGGGGCTCATCTGACCAAACCAGTTTTCCAGTCATCTAGGTCCAACTAACACAGTCATGGACCAAAGGGAGAGATTGCAGGTGAGGTCATGCTTGTTATAAAGGTTCTCAATTCCGCCATCTGCTACCTGCATCATATATCCAACATTGATTTCTGTGTTTACTTAACTCAGCATTACTTGTATGTTAGCACTGACAACTCTATGCAAATGCTGCTGCTCTCAATCATTAAGTGGCAGTCCACTGAAAATCCATTGTTCATGGTACTAAGTAATACCTGAAATTTGGTACTCTCAACATACTCTTTCTACACTGTGGATCTTGGAATGTTGAATTCCCTAGTGATTTTGGAAATGGAATATACCATATGCCTTGCAAAAAAAAAAAAAAAGGGGGTGGGGGGGGGGTGTTTTTATACACACTCATGAAAATTTAATTATACCTATTAAAACTTCGAGGAATCATACTTATTGAAGGCAACTATATAGGCACAACAGTTTATTTGATTAATATTGTTTTAACGATTTTTGCAACATAATAAAGTTGACACAAATAAGAAGTAATCTTTCACTTTGAGGCTTACACTTACAATAAAGCACAATTTAATCCTTTTTGGCCCACTTTAGGTTATGGTAGTAACACTAAAACTGAGCCTTGACAATTGCCTTTTGACAGCTCGAAATTTAAATGAAAATATTGGCTTAACCATTCAGCTGACACAAAAACTGAATAACCGAATTTGTAGAGGAGAAAATTCTCTACAACTTTGCTCCCTTATGTTCTTTTCTTACCTTGCACTGTTACAGAGATATTTGCAAAAATAATGGTGATTTGACACTGTCACTTGACTTTATATAAGCCAGGCATTTGGAAATGTCATGTGACATTCCTCGCCCAGAACTCCCTCTTTCAGTATTTCGTGACTTTCTTATTATAACTTACACATTGTAATTTCAAAGCAATGGCACATTGAAGAATTAACAAAAACATGTTATTCTTAGGATGATAAATTATAATCTAGTGTCTAAAATACCATATTAGCAGTTAACAACTGCCACCAATAGCACGAGAATTAAGGAACAGTTTCATAACTGTCCACCATAGTGTAGTGTACAGCGCGTTAGGTTGGGATGCACATGGTCTGTGGTTCGAAACCTGACAATAACTTTTTTTCACCTTAGCTCCTAAAAGGGTTTTGGGCACCCTTATTAATTAAATAGAGCTATGTTTTGCTGCAATGTTTACAATTGTGTATATGTCAGAATGCTTCCTCTTAAATGTGTGTTTGTTGTATTTCATGAACATGCTGTGAAATAAGTACCATCAAATTGGACAGTGGTCTTCCAAAGCATATGCACTAAACTGGGAGGATACTATAATATTGAATATTCTAAAAAACGTGCTGATACTGGTAATTTCATATATAAATGAAGTCCTATATTTCTGTGCCAACTGTCGTTCCTTAATGAGGAGAAGTGTATACAAAAAATTACCTTGCTTCGGGTTTTCCCCTCTCCCTACGCAGTTATCCACTACTTATGAAATATGTTGAAAGTAATTAATTAGAATCAATGCATCTAGTAACATGTTTGTCTTTGGTATGGTTGCTATGGACGCTCATAATGTATATTGTACTACCTTTCCTGTATTTTAGATATGACTTTGTTCATGTTACTGCGCTAAAATAAATAGCAAATATTCTGTTTCAAACTGTGACTATGTTTTCTTTTACAGCTAAATAACAACAGAATATGTGTGGTAACCCACATAACTTTAGTACATAATCCATATACAAAGTTTCTGCTATCATTGCATCATCTACAATAGTCATTATAACAGTATCTCCCCAGTTTCTGTACATGTGTAAAAGAAGTGTGTGTTTGCAATTTGCTGGTATGTATTTCATGGTATTTTCACAAAATAGAACAAATGCACTTTTCAGAGATAGTGCTGTTACCTTTGAACAGCTTGGAATCTTGCAGAATATAGTTGTGTTCAATTAACAAGAGTGTGTGAAAACCTTTTAGGAACCATAATAGAGAGAGAAAAACAGTTTTACAGATGGCGTTGGACCCTCTTTCTTTTTCTCTCTTTTCATTGGTGCTTTGGTTTTATCAGTCCTTTGTGGATGTTGGTTTTTGTTTTATTTTAATCGTTTCATTGTTGACTCAGTTTTTTCATTACAGAGGGCGTCGAGCCCTCTGACAGAGCACGCTGAGCTACCACGTCAGCAACCGTCTGACTGAGTGAGCTGGGCCACCGTGCCTGGCATGTTTCGAACCAACATCTAAAATGTTCATGCATCACAAACTAATTCGCTGCTCATTACACTACACCGAACAGCTGCGAGAGTAATCCGTAATTCTTGTAACATTGATGGCAGGTGTTACCTGCTAACATGACCTATTTCGACATTTGATTATAATTCATTGTCCTAAGAATGACGGGTTTTTGACAATTTTCTGTGTGCCATTGCTTTGAAATATTTTAAAGAGGTTCAAAATAGAGTATGCTTGTCAAAGATATACTCAAATATCAAATAATTTGGGCTGTTTGTTAAAATACGGTCAGAAAAACACGTGTTGGGTGCATAGATATTATCACAATAGTAGAGTCGTAATCGTATGTCCATATTTTTTATTTATATTTTTACTATTTTTGTCAGAAATATTGTCAACAAATATAAAACACAGGTAAATTTAAAGTGGGCCATAAAACACGACAGTGCAATTTCTTAAAGAATGCAGAAACTTGTGTATCTTCACTAATTTCTTTTTTTATGCATCATAACAAATTTGACAGTACAATGAAAAACTATTAAAAAACCCAATTTAACTCACTGAGCTGGATTTTAAAAAAGAAATGAAAGAAAAGCATGTTTTTTTCAACCCTGATGTAAAGAGTGAGCATAATCATGATGGAAACATTTTCACATGGATCACTGGAGTGAAAAATGAAAGTTTTGCCAATGATGCACTGTCTTTTTATATTTTGTGTGCATGATACAATTGCTATCTATAGCTGTTCTTAATCCAGTCCCAATACTTTCCTCACTTCAGTGTGTATAAATCTGTATTCCTAGTTGTCTGGCAAGCTGCCTCAAAGGCCACAGAATCCCTCCATGTGACACGGCATTTACAGAGGGTGTGTGTAAGTCTCGATGAAGGTGAGGTTAGTGGCTTCACATATTGTGGCTGTTCAACCTGACAGATCAAATTGCTAGTTAAAGTATTCTGGTCAGATTTTGGATATGTACTCTCTCCTACCTTAAGATAACAAGAAGATGTCTCAAGAGAGAGGAATAGATGTGTCCAGTTTGCGAGGTGCCATGGATGCAGCCAGTTCCACATGTTGAAAGGTGAACAGTGAGTAGTAACAGGGGTAGGGGTGGTGGTGGTGGTGGTGGTGGTGGTGGTGGTGGTGTCATCATCATCATGTGTATTTGAGGCACCCAGGGATTTCGATGCCAATATTACAGAATGCACCTATGCAGCAGTGTCCCAAATGTACATGTGTAGACTACAATCTGGTCCTCTTCACTCTATGACATGATGCATGTGAGGTAGTTCTGGTACAAATCCACCATACGTGCCCAGGCAGCAGAAATATATGTGAAACTTTGTTTCTCTTGGCATTGTTTATTACAATTAAAATTTCTGAAAGTTCAAGGCCCGTATTTATTAATTGTTTTATTTTTTGTTACCATTATTTATAAATTAATTAATTATTATTCTCTTATGTTACTATTGTGTAATTCTGATATTGCTGTCTTGAATTAAGGTCTCAGCTATTTTATAGCTGATCTTAAAATTCATCAGGTACCTGCCTGTTCTCTTCTGCAAGTTTCAAGATACTGTTTCATTTATGCTATCGCATCTCAGATTTGGTCCACGCTAGTTGTTGCTCCACAGTTCAGATCTTTTTTGAACACTGAAACCACTGCATTGTTTAGAATCTTGTGTGTGAGATTAAAATGTGGCTTATTTCTTGTGTTTGGGCTTTGGTTTGGGCAGATGTGTAAAAACTGTGCTTGTTGTTTAGTTCAGTCAGCTAGTACCAAAGACCTTATAAAAATAAGTAGACTTACCGAGGGTGCTGCAGGGCTGAGGTGATTTGAACCTTCAACATGATGCCATTTTGGTGGCAAGGGTCTGGCAAGTTAAAGTGTGTTGTGACTTGTACAGGCACAGATTGAACATTATATATTTGTTGATCCATACCTACAGTATATGTTAGTCACAGCTGTACGCCTTACAGTCTCCATGATGAAAATTAGTGAAGAACAGTGCATTGTTTAATTGCATTTCTAAATTTGGGGAAGGATTGAATAATAACTTTCATAGGGGCAGTGTTAAATTTATGTGGTTAATAATGGTTTTTATGATTTTGGCATTTTTAGAATTCTATCTACTGAGAAAAAATTAATAAAAGTAGTGTACGGGACATTGTAGATTTGTTGCAAATACACAAGCCTCAAATACAAGAGCATTAACGTATTGCCACCCCTTTGTTAACAGGTACCAAATCATAACTGGAAAAAATTAAATATATGTGTCAAAAACACAATACCTTATTGCAAACATTTCTCTCTATTGGATTACAAAATTCCACTTGCAAAATAAAGTCTGATTTAAAGTGAAGTGGTGGCTTTACATTTCTGCAGGTTCTGTTGAGATTTATTGTTCAGCCAACACTCAAATGAAACGTGACATTAGAAAACTTACTGCAGTAACCCTTTTGTGGGCATGTGTGAGTTATATTTAGTGTGCATGCACTGATACACTGGAGTTTGTAACCGCATCTGCTAATTTACTGTTCTGCTGCTAGATGTCTGAAGCACTAAGGTCTTTGGTTGTGCTATACGAATACTGGACACTGGACTCAATATCATTCACAGTGTATCTTTGTGTACCCCGTAATTCCATCAACAAAGGTGGTCTGAACGTCTGTCATATCAAATGTCAGTGGGGGGGGGGGGGGATGCAGTAAAGGGAGACATCAAGTAAGAAGGTAAAATGGGGGAATTTTTAGCATATATCTTATGAATTTTTTACTGGGGCTGCGAATTAATGGCATAAAATCACAAAACCCTAAAATTGGAGAATGTAAAATTGATGTTCCACTATAATTGTTTCAATGCAGTTATTTGCAGTCATGCTAATGTAATAAGATGCAGGTAGTTGTGAACAAGCAGTTACAGCAAATTTCATGTGTAATGTTTCATAAATTTTGATTTTGTAGGTACATATTTAAATAAAACATTATTTGTGACTTAAATGAGACTGTTATAACATATGGCTTGCAATTTTACCACCTTTCAAATAATCCACTGTTCACAGTAGATCATTTACAGAATTGCAACTCATATTATTGTGCAAGTTTTGCACAGTTATAACATTAAAACAGCTTTTTCACATCATCAGATGGTGTAGTTGCTGTTGTCACTTCTGTAAGGAAAACCTAATAGAATAACTAACTTGTAGACATTTGCTGGTCAAAAGATGTCATTAATCTGCACAATATGTTAGTGTCCTATGCATTTACCTAGGTCAGCTGTAACACCAAAGAGCAGTGTTCCAACAGAACAGTTATTTTGATAAACAGATGCAATGTGTGTCAATTAAAATCAGTTAAATCTAGGAATGTAAATGAACAGTATAATGAGGTTAGTTTGCAACTCATTAGCTTTTGGCCACAGCCTTCATAAGAGAAGAGGCCAATTTTCATTCATAAAATGACACTGGCACACTTCAGATGCACAATGATTATTGATGGCTGCTGTATTCCCATAATGCTCTGCAGTGATGAGATGGGAGGGGAGGGGGAACAGGAAGATTGCAAGGTGGCATTGGGGTTGAAGGCTGTGGCTTAAAGATAAGTTGCATGTTCGAGTGTCTTTCTTTTTGTGCCTGCTGCGGGTAGATGAGCTTCTCTAGGGGGAGTTGCAAACTATCCTCGTTGTTGTTTTGGTCTTCAGTCCGGAGACTGGTTTGATGCAACTCTTCACTTTACTCTATCCTGAACAAGCCTCATCATCTCCTCATAATAGTCCAGTCAACGAAAACTGAAAAATACCGAATAAAGGAAAAAATCGTCTAGTGGCAAATTTTTGTACAGTGGTAGATAGAAAAGACCCTCATGAACGCCATATTACAAGTCCCAACATCTGGGGTGTGAGTACAAGTGCAGGTGGGCGTTTAAAGGTACACTTTTTACGTTTTGCTAAAATAAGTCGAAGTTTAAGGAAATCTTACCCCTAAGCAACATGTAGCATATGTAGTTTTATTTACAGTTATCATTAATGTCATACTTCTATAAGTCAGATATAATTACGACCATTACTTCCCATTATCTGGGTTATCAACAAGTTCCAGCCGTATTTATTCGGCAAACCATTCACCGTCGTGAAAGACCACCATTCTTTATGTTGGCTGACCAATTTGAAGGATCCATCAGGTTGACTAGCTTGCTGGGCACTCGACACCTTTCTGCTCAGGACTGCCTTTCAAGGAATCCATTAGCTGAACACAACAGCATGGATGAAATTTCAGCCCTCATTGAGTTAGGTGACATTACAGCTGAACAAAGGGAAGATCCAGCATTATTACAAACCATAGAGGCTTTTGAGTAAGTAGAACCGACCAAAGGAGAGTTTCAACTTATAAATGGGACATTGTATAAGAGCAACTACGATCCACTGGGTCCGAGATGGCTACTAGTTGTTCCAGCTCATCTCCGACCAGCTATTCTCAATTATTTCCATGCTTCTCCAATATCTGATCATCTGGGGGATTGGTGAAGACCCTAAACAGAATCAGACCCAGGTATTACTGGCAAGGTCCCTGCCGATCTGTCGAGCACTATTTGTTTCACTGTAAGGAGTGCCAGAGACAGAAGCGTGTGCCGCAATTACCTCCTCATCATCTAGCACCAATTCCACCTGCAGCAGCTCCATTTCACTGGATTGGAATCTGCCTTTTAGGTAGGTTCCCGAAGTCGACAACCAGTAACCGATGGATAATAGTTTGCACTGACTACCTGACCCACTATGTTGTCACCAAACCTGTGCCGACTACGGAAGCTCCACAGATCGCAAAATTCCTAGTAGAAGACATTGTTTTGAAGCATGGTGCACCAAGTGTGATGATATCTGATGGAGGAAAATTACTCATGTCAAAACTAGTATCATAGATAATGTCACACTGTAACATTGTCCACAGAATCACAACTGCCTACCATCCTTAGACAAAGGGCCTTACAGAATGTTTTAACAAGTCATTAGCTGATATGCCCACGATTTTGGGCAAAGGATTGAGATAAAATACTGCTAGTTGTGACATTTGCTTATAATACAGCAAGGTAAGATAGCACAGACTTCATGCTATTTTTCCTGCTCCATGCTCGTGAAGCTTAGACGACAAGGGATACGCTATTCCTGTTTCAACCGGACAACACTCAGGATGACTATGTGAAACAGCTCCTTACCAGAGTCAAAGAAGCAAGACAGCTGGCTCGCATACAGACACTGGACACTCAGTAGAAGGACTGTCAGCGATATAACGACAAGCACCGACCTGTTGTGTACAGCCCAAGAGATCTGGTATGGATTTTTACACCTGTACGGAAGGTTGGGCTATCGGAAAAGTTACTGAACAATACTTTGGCCCATATTGTGTCATACACCACCTGGGACATTACATACAAAGTCGAGGATTATGAGTCATCCTCAAAACGACAAAAACAAAGAGACACTGTGCACGTCCTTCGTAAGAAGCTTTACCGTGATCCCAAAGAACAGATAGACAGAAATAGCATCTTGTCCAAGGACTCTGAAGACCGTTATGATGATAATGAAGCCACGAGAGGAGGGTCTGCCGCCGGTCATGGTCACTGTAAGAAAGGTGTGCCGGCAGAACGGAAGGATTCTCCAGAACTGCCATACAAAGGATCCATGAAAAGATCCAGGACACTGCAGCTTGCTCCATAGGGAACCTAACAGTGGGTCACAGTTCTTTCAGGAAGGAGAGCAATGCCACGAGTTTTCCGACAAAACATGTGGTGCGGTGGTTAACATCACAGATCGCTGTGTTGAGGTCCCCAGTTCAAATCCTGCCACGGGAAGAAAAAATTATTTGTTTGTGTTCACTATTTGTAGAATGTTCTGCATGTTCCTTATGTTCTCGTAAGTTCCAAAAAACTTCTTTCTATGTATAAATAGTGGAGCACTCCAAGCAGGAGGCAGTCTATACTGAGTGCATTTGTGTTCTAAGTGTAAAGTGTGTTGCTGTATTAACGACCAGCCTTCAAATTGTGGACCACCTGCATTCTTCCATGTGACAATATTGCAGTACAATTATAAATGATATTTTGCTATGTTTCACAGTATAGCAATTATAAATCTTCGCTGTTACAATTTCTTAAATTCTAACCTACTAGGTTAGAACCAATTTCTGTAGCACAAGTTTTTGTGAAGTTAATTTAATTTCTCATTATTACCTATAGTTTTTTGGTGTTACGCCATATGTATCTTCATGGAGCTGTGGTGTATATTCCCCAGATGAATGGATATTGTGGTTCCTGATGAATGAATTATTTTATCCCTTCACTGTGTACTTTTGTGAGTGTGAGAGTGGGGGAATGGGGGGAGAGGAGAGAAAAAGAGGAGGGGGGAAGGCATTTTATGTTTCACAGTGTTCATGGACAGTTTTAACTGTTGTTTGCAAATGTTACAGAAGTGTGTTTATTTAGTATGCTTGTTATTTTGTGTGTTCTTTTGTGTTTGTATCTTAGAGTGTACCATTTATTTTTGCTGTTTGTGTCATGAGTGTTGTTGTTTTGTGTGTCTGTGTAATTTTTTTTATATTTGTGTTTTGTGTTTCTTACAATTTTTTGTTAGTTGTATTTATTTATTTACTGTTTTCATCGTTTCGACTGTTTGGGTGTTACAACCATTGTTTTTAGCTATAAGTTGTATTGCTTTTAAATCTTTCTCATAGTTTTCTTTGCTTATTGGGATGTTGTTTAGTCTATGTAACGTGTTGTAGAGCTGATAGTTTTTGATTATGGGGGTGGTTAGATGTGGCATGTATGATTGTACCTGTACCTGTTGCTGTTGGTTTTCTGAAAAAGTCAAACGTGTGTTTCCTTTATTGTTATGTGACCAAGAAGTGTATCTGCATGTTTGTTTCATTTTTCATTGTGAATTGAATGTTGTTGTGTAAACTGTTTGTGTGGAGTTGTATTCTTTCTACTGATTCAGCTACCATACAGATTATGTCATCTACAAATCTGTACCAGTAGACAGTTTTGTATTTTTTTTTTTTTTTTTTTTTTTTTTTTTTTTTTTGTCTGTGATGATTGTATTAAATATTATATTCTCTATATGGTTGATGAAGATATTTGCCAGTGTTTCTGATATAAGGGATCCCATTGGTAGTCAGTCTTTTTTGTAGGTAAAATTCTTTTTCATATTGGAAGTAGTTTTGGGATATGACTACTTTAACAGTTTTCGTTATTTCTATGACATTTGTAGTTAGTTTGTTGTGAGGCACTTACGTTGTGAACAGAAAATTTTATAGAAAATAATTTTATTTAATCCTAATTATTGATGGGTTCTTCAGTGCTAAAGTAACAGTCTGTTATAATTACATTATTTAATTCTTTCTTGTATTACACAATTGTAAAATTCAGTAAGGAATGTATGAAAACAATGTAAAAGGATTTAGGATTAGAGGAAACAACTTGCCAAATATTTGAGGCATGGAGTAGCCAAGTCGGCACATAATAGGATACATCATGTTAATAAAAATTGTTCAGCATATGTCCTGTTACCTAATACCCATAGAGTCCACCATGGATCATGATAACTTGTTGCACGGGTGCTGGCATCAAGGCGTATAAGGTGCAAGTGGTGTCACATGGTATAGCCATGCATGCTGCATTCACCTCATTCCAAAGTTCTGCTGTGTTGATTGGCACTGGGTCACAGTGCTGCACCTGTCACTTCACCCTATCCACACAGTTTTGACTGCCGACAAATGTGGGAATCTGGAAGGCTGGGGCAAAAGGCTCGCTTATGGTCATGGATTGTCTTGATGAAAAATTGTGTCTGTGGTGTCGTGCAGAAATGTTATGGCTAAAGATCATATATGTCATTCACCTAAGTCCAACTTCTCACAATGCTGGGGCACACATCACCCCTGATAGTGTGTGATGTGTTACAGTGTTGCGCCAGAGCTGTGGAGGACGTAGATCAGTCCTACAGTGCCATTCGAATGAGGTGTCTATCTTGGTGGGGGGACTCACTCATCGTGTGTTCTATGGTCTCTTCCATGCACCATTCTGTACAGACCCATTGCACTACCAAAAGACTTCGGCCCACAGGAGCGGGCAACGGTTTTACAGTCCTGTACGTATGGCACCAATGTAACTAAAAATGGACTTTAAATTCACAGATTTTCATATTTATGGGTTGAAAGTGAATTTTCCTTGAACATGGCTTGGTCAAAATGTGAATTTTAGTATTGTTCTCTAGTTATCCACCAAGATTGGTGGAAATGTTAATCAAACAGGAAATTTCTGAAAAGTGGGTTTCTCAATGTAATTATGTTAGGAAAATAACGAGGAGCTTAGCTTACTGGAAATTAAATATCACCAGCCTATTTAAAATTCATTAGTATTTCATACTATAATGGACAATCAAGAAGGTTTCATCAGGGAACAGTGCTGCAGTGGATATGCACCGTAGTATAACTCTGATTAGTGTGGCATTTGTATAATATGCATTTAGTGTGTGGTTAATCTGTTATCAGCTGTGAAAGAACAAAAACCCAGTACACATTCAATGGAAAATGAAGAATGTGTATGGGACAGCATGTCTGCTAAAAACCACCATTGTATAGTGGAGCTGCAAGTTCTGGTCTGGTTGCAATTCGACACAAAATGTTGGTAGAATTGTTGATCTAGTCTCATCCATTATAGACAACAAGTGGTAGACGCTGTAGCAGTGTGCCCATAGTCGCAATTACACCCCGTGCAGTTGTCATGGCCTTGCTCACTTAAGAAAGACCTTGAATTTTCAATCATTCCCGTTGGATGAGGATACACAGCAGGCAGTTCATACTACTTCATGCAAATGGATATGGTGTTTTGCCAAATGAGTATTTTCATCCTGCTGAGTTGCTGAGATTGGCATACAGATTCTGGACTGTACAGCCTCTAAATGGAAACTTTTTGATCACCCTTTATATCTTTAATTCAATCTACTTCAAGTCTGTCCAATATCTGAGGACTTGAAGTTGAAAATACACTTTCCTGTGACAATAACATGACAGTGATTTGCAATTTTTCCCCTCTTTGCTTTCTTAATCATTCAGGTCCAGATGTCAATGCATTCTTGTAGCATATTGTTAGGTCTCATTAGTTTCCTAAATTCTACATGTATAATCTGTCATTTAAGCCGTTATTGACCCTGAACATTCAGATATGCAGCCAGGGCAATGCATAAAATCATCACATTGGTTAAGAAATTAATGTAATTTCTGTTGAATTTTCTTACAGGTGCTTCAGTGTGATGCAAATTGCTTACAGACCAAAACTGATTTATCGGTTCCTGGATGTCCGTTGCGGGAAGATGAAGAAGAAGCAGCAGCACGATCATGTACTCCAAAGAACACAGATAATTGTAACAGCAAATTTATAGATGGGTGCAAGATAAATCAAATGCATATGAAGGAAACTGTTTCTTCTGTCACCTTTAGTGAAACAGCCACTGAAACACTCACATATTTAAGAAAGAGAAGTGATTTCAGTGTTTTAAACCGTACACAAACAGCCAATAATCAGACATGTCTCTTAAGAGATACACAAACATCAGCAATGAGTTTTCAGAAGAATGTTAATGATTTGATAGACTCTGTTAGGACCGGCAGCCATCGGTCAACTTTCCATATAGGCAAGACAATTTCTTTTTCTTCAGATTCTGAAGACGGTCAGAATTTTACAACACATGCCATTTTAACCACAGATGTGGCATCACCTGAAAGTAAAAGAATAAAGAGAGAGAAAATGTGTGGCACAAACACGGTTGCACGAGAATTAAAACTCTTGGGTATTTACAGAAAACAAGTTCATATAAACAGAATGAGTTACACCAGGTCAGGCATTTCGTATCTTGCGTAATGCTTTAGTCAGAATTGTATGATAGTCATACTGCTTCAAAAATGTCATCATAGCTTGGTGAAGAAATCTGTAGGTGATAAATTGTATGCAGTTTGACACAAGAACTGTATCTTTGTACAACATTGATTTGTACTTATCTATCTTGAAATGATGATGAATGAAAAAGTACACTTCAACACTTAGAATTGTCATTTCCATGGAATTTGAAACTGATGGCATAAAAGTTTAGAAATTCTAATTAAATCTAAGAGGAGGAAAATTGAACCATATCATACACTGTAAAAGATGTAACTGGTGCCCCCAGAGTATGGCCAGTCAAAATATTACTTTGCTGACAAAAATCTAATGACAGATATTTAAAAAAATGTGTGAAAATTGTGAAAACAAAAAACATACTGATTTTGATGACTATCCAGACAAGAAGGAAAAGTATGTAAGCAGTGAAAAGAAGTCATTGTGACAATATGTACCAGCGTGCTAGATCTGAAGATGATGATTAAGTATTCTACTTTCTTAGATATTTTTATTATTATTGTGGCAAATGACTGGTAGAAACCATTTAGATTTAAAAACTGTACATTCTTCATGTGCACATTTTATGTCATTTTCTTACTGTGACATTTTTCAAAATGTTGTTCCATCCAGCAAGTGTATTTTTATTACAGAATTTTTCATGCAATGGTGAAAATACCTTACCACTACTTGCAGAAATTTGCTTCTTGCCTGGGTACTGTGCAAAATCAGTCTCTTCTGCTTTGTCATAATTTATTCTTCTTGTAGTCATGTCCCTTTAAGTAATGTAACAAGTATCCATAGTCTTCAAATACTGTTTGTATTTCTGTGCATGACATGGTGTATGTATTCTCCTCTCTGATTACTGTGTTGTTAGTAGTATCATACCCTATGTAAATGAGCATGCATAGCTTTCTCACATACAGGGTGTTTAAGTAGACTGCTTCATTTTTATGCTGTAAAGATGACAGATGTTTGCCTGAAACCAATATTCTAGTGTGAATGTAAAATACTGTACCAGTATTGCTCATATGATTCCTGTCACAGCAATTTCCTCAATGTGTGAACTGTATAATATGTTAAACATTTATACTTCCACAAAAATGATTGTTAAATTAATTTTACTCACTTTAAAGTGGACTTCAGATTTTTAGATTCGGTTCCTCTTCTTTATTTTACATACAGTTTAACATTTCAAACATTTCATCCCTTTTATTTACATGTTTGCCACTTTTATTTTGAGCATTTTACCCACTTTTAATTTGAATGCTTGGGTCCACTTTTAATTTGAGCACTTGGGTCCACTTTTAATTTGAGCGCGTGGGTCCACTTTTAATTTGAATGCTTGGGTCCACTTTTCATTTGAACACTTGGGTCCACTTTTATTTTTAACACTTGGGTCCACTTTTATTTTTAACACTTGGGTCCACTTTTATTTTGAACGCTCGGGACCACTTTTATTTTGAACGCTCGGGACCACTTTTATTTTGAACGCTCGGGACCACTTTTATTTTGAACGCTCGGGACCACTTTTACTTTGAATGTTTGGATCCACTTTTACTTTGAATGTTTGGAGCCAATTTTATATTGAACATTTGGATCCAATTTTATTTATAGCATTTGGATCCAATTTTATTTATAGCGTTTGGATCCAATTTTATTTATAGCGTTTGGATCCAATTTTATTTATAACATTTGGACCCAATTTTAATTTGAACGTTTGGACCCAATTTTAATTTGAACGTTTGGGCCCAATTTTATTTTGAACGTTTGGGCCCAATTTTATTTTGAACGTTTGGGCCCAATTTTATTTTGAACGTTTGGACCCAATTTTATTTTGAACGTTTGGACCCAATTTTATTTTGAACCTTTGGACCCAATTTTATTTTGAACGTTGGGACCTAATTTTTATTTTGAACATTTTGATCCACTTTTGTTTTGAACGTTTTTATTTCAGAGTTGTTTATACATTGGCCATCAATATGATGCCACAAGCATTAGTTACTTGTTTATTATTCCAGATGTGTTCATAATTTATTTCTTATCTTTACTGTTAATGTTGTGTCTTTTTATATTTACTAGTAATAGACAAATGGCAGAATTGCCAACAACTGTTTAATGTTTTTATTTTTGTTAAATGTAAGTGTCAAACAGCTGGTTGTATGCAATTCATCTTATGGCACGTCCTGTCAAAAGAAAATGTAACATCATCTTAATAAGTGTATATTTCCTAAAGGTTTCATGGCACTTCTTGAGAAAGACAAAATAAAATAATTTAAAAATAAATTACCTGTTTGTTCACTAGTGTTTACTTGTTTTTGAAAAATCGTTGGTAATTTTAAAGTAACAGTTAGACCAAAAAAGTGGTAAAAATTTGTAAAAAGAATGTGACCTACAGATGATTTTATTATTTTTCCTACCTAAGATTATACCATCTTGTAGAGCAGGTAGTGCTCTTGACTCCAGCAGCTCAAATAGAAGTAATTCTTGTTGCTCAACAGTTGATTTTCTAAATTTTCCTACAGCACATGTAATTAAATTGATAAGTAAAACTCTGCTGTTCAGTTGGTTTAAGAAATTATTTAGTTAATTAAGTGGGTCATGGCAATGCACACAGTAGTGAGTCAAAGTATACCATGTAACCAGTTGTGTCAGTTACATTTTTGTTTCCTGTCTCTGCAGATCTAGTCAGCTCTGTTGGATATTGAATGCAAACTACTGTGTGCTTTCCTGATCTTTTTATGAATTGCAGAATGTTTATATATTTGTATTCTCTGAGATTTATGTGTTCTGTTATGTTTATAGAGTCTTTGGTGTAAATAAAAGTTATGTTTGTCTGTGATACATTTTGCCAGTTAAAAATGTTTTTCTATCATTAATCACAAAATAACCATGTGGAATTTATTTCATGGTAGCAGAACTTAAAAGTATTTTATGGTTACTGTTGCAACAGTAAATGATAAAATTCTCTGTCGGCTTCTGCTGTCGGCTACGTGACTGATATGCCGTTTCATTTTTTTACCCTTATTTAATACAAGAGGATGCCAAGTTCTCATCAAAATCAGTTTCCCATTGAGAAACTTACCGAGCGTGATAATTACGCTAGTCGGACGTTCTCAGTAAAAGCATATTTAGAACATGACGAGCTCAGGGACTGTGTTTGCAGTACCACCACTACTCCAAAGAAAGAAATCAAGGTAGGAGTGAGGCTCATTTTATCATTATATTTCATCAAGTATGTGCACATACAAAATGCAGCTACAGCTATAGAGGCCTGGGAGAAACTAGAGCCAGTGGTTTAAACAAGCGTGTTCCATCACTGAGGGACCTTATTACCACTACTTTGGAATCATCTAAAAATCGGTGGCACAGTGGTAACACACTGGACTGTCATTCGGAAGGATGGTGGTTCAAACCCACCTCTGGCCATCCAGATTTAGGTTTTCCGTGATTTCACTAAATCACTCCAGGCAAATGCCGGGATGGTTCCTTTGAGAGGGCATGGCTGATTTCCTTCCACATCCTTACCTAAACCTTCCGAGCATAATCTTCGTCTCTAATGACCATGCTGTTGGCGGGACGTTAAACTCCAAGCTTCCTTCCTTTCCATCTAAAAATCTTGAAGTGTATGTGAACAAAATCATGTCAACTGCTTATAAGTTAAGGAACATTAAATTTGAAGTCAATAATGAGTGGTTATGGATGCTAATGTAGGCTGGTTTGCCTGATTCTTACAAACCAATGATAATGGGAACTGAAAGCTCTGGAATAAAAATCAGTGCAGACCTTACAGAAACAAAACTTTTACAAGAAGTAACTGATCCAGGATGTTCAGTATTTTTCACAGGAAAAAGGCATGTTCAAGGAAAACAGGCGTATAAGCAAAACACAGTGAAATGCAACAGAGAGCCATGGTGCTTCAGTTGCAATATCTACATCTACAACCATACTCCACAAGCCACCCGATGGTGTGTGGCGGAGGGTACCTTGAGTACCACTATCGATTTTCCCTCCAATTCCAGTCACGTATTGTTCACCGAAAGAAGGATTGTCGGTATGCCTCTGTGTGGGCTCTAATCTCTCTGATTTTATCCTCACGATCTCTTCGCGAGATATACGTAGGAGGGAGCAATATACTGCTAGGCTCCTCAGTAAAGGTAAGTTCTCGAAGCTTAGACAAAAGCCCGTACCGAGCGACAGAGCGTCTCTCCTGCAGAGTCTTCAAAAAGTACGATTTGTTTACATACGTCCTTGTTAGGCCTAAATTCCAAGTGTGCATATTTAGTGTTTCTCCTTAATTTTAAGTGCATTTAACACAGTTAACTAACTAAATACGTTTATTAGTGTCGTCTTCAAGCTCACCATTAAAGGTTCTTTTCTTTTTTCGCGCATTGTCTCATTAATCGTGAAAAGTTGTTTTGTGTACATTCATAGGCCAAATTCGCGAGTGTGAAAATTTAGTGTTATACCGCAATTTTAAGTGCATTTACTAACATCTTACACGTATTTTACTGTCCTAAGCAAATCTAGTAATCCTTTGTATCTTTAGTTAATATATATTGTCGATATCACGTAGTAACAATCATGAATGCAATGTGTTTGAGCTGCAGTAGGTTTGTTCGTTTTCGGTTTCAATGCAGCTGTTGTAACAAGTGATTTCATTGGGGGGGATGTAGCGGTGTGGGAAAGAGGGAAGCAAACGAGTCTCTTCCTTTGTTTTGCAAAGTGTGTTCAAGGGACAGAAAAATAGCTGAACAGGAAGGCAAGATTAGGGCCCTTCAGGCTGAACTGGATAGTGCTAGGGAGGAACTTACGAGGTTAAGGGGGGAGAAGGGTGAGCATGGGTGGGAAGTGGTAGCAGGGAACAGGGGCCACAGAGAGAGTATAGTTCCTGACAGCTTCACAATTGGCACAACCAATAGATTTGCCTTGCTACCACAGTCAAGTGAGGAAGAGGCTCCTTTAGAAGTAGGTGCAGTTAGGAAGCAACAGACTTTCACAAGGAAACCAACGGTTTCAAAAAAACTAGATAGTAGGAGGAAAGTTCTGTTGTTAGGAAGTAGTCATGGAAGAGGTGTGGGCCAGATTTTACAGGCAAAACTAGGTGACAGGTACCAGGTCATAAACATTTTCAAGCCCAGTGCAGGTTTAAGCCAGGTGGTAGAGGATATAGGTTCCTTGTGTAAGGGTTTCGCAAAACAGGATCATGTTGTTATAGTGGGTGGGGTGCGAAACAGCATTGATAGGGATCAGGGCTACAATATTGAGTGTGACCTGGTTAAAATAGCTTCTGCAACGACCCAGACAAATGTTGGACTGTTGCCTGCTTTCATGCGGTATGATCAAACCCAATTGAACCGCTCTGTCAGGAGAGTTAATATGGAGATTGATCAACTGCTTAGGGCGGACACTCTGTCGGACATAGGTTTGGTTCCTGTGGATGCTATTGATAGGTGGGATTTCACTAGACATGGCCTACATCTCAATAGGAAAGGGAAGGGGAAACTAGCTGGGTTGATAGCAAAGTCCTTAAGGGGGGACACTGCAATTCATGAAGGTACTTCTTTTTTAGGCTAAGATCAGTGTCCAGTGAGAAGCTCAGGCAGGCAGGTGCTAAAAATGTTGAAAAATCAAATATTTCTCATAGAAGTAAAGTAAAAAATAATGTTAGCATTTTTCACCAGAATATTGGGGGACTAAAGAATAAAATAGATGAGCTTTTAGTTTGTTTAGATGCTATAGAAACTGATAATGTAATAGATATACTATGCCTGTCTGAGCATCACATTGTCACCGGTATGGAAAATGTGAATGTCAGTGTATATAAATTAGTCTCAAATGTAAGTAGAGATAATAAGATAAGAGGAGGAGTTGCCATATATGCCAAAAGCTATCACAGTGTAAAAAATTTAGAAACAAAAAAGTTTTGTGTAGAGCAGCATATTGAAGCATGTGCCTGCCAGCTTAAACTTAATGATAATTATCTTATAATTGTAACAGTATATAGGTCCCCTTCAGGGAACTTTCAGTTATTTCTGGAAAACTTGGATGCCTTGTTGTGCTATCTGTCAGATAGGGGGAAGCAAATTATTATTTGTGGTGATTTCAATGTAGATTCACTGAAAGAGTGTAATAGGAAGAAAGACCTCGAAGTCTTACTTGGTTCATTCAATCTGACATCCGTTATTGATTTTCCTACTCGGGTAGTAAAGGACAGCAGTACATTGATAGATAACTTTTTTATAGACCAAGATAAGTTTAACAACATAAATGCTTGTCCCATTGAGAATGGTCTTTCGGATCATGGTGCACAGTTAGTAACAGTATATGAAATGGCCCGGTTCAGTAATTCGAAACTGTCCACCAGAATTGTGCGATCGATTAATGACTTAACAACTAAAAATTTCAAAGAAAGTCTACAGCAGTTAGACTGGGATGAGGTTTACAAGGAACCTGATGTTAATTTAAAATATAATTTGTTTCACGATACATTTGTAAGGGTATTTGATAACTGTTTCCCCAAGAAATTAGTAAAATTTAATTCTAAGAAACCATGCAAAAAACCATGGCTTACTAAAGGTATAAAAATATCGTGTAACCGAAAAAGGGAACTATATCTGTCCGCAAGAAAGAGTAATAACCCAGAAACAATAAAATATTATAAAAGCTACTGTGCTACATTAAGAAAAGTTATTAAAAAATCAAGAAGCATGTGCATCATGTCTGAGATTAGCTCCTCTGATAATAAAATTAAAACAATTTGGAATATTATTAAAAGGGAGATAGAGCAACCAAGAGCAGAGTAAGAGGGTATTACCATCAAAACAAATGAAAACTTTATCAACAAAAAGTCAGAAGTTGAAAACATTTTTAATGATTACTTTTTAAATGTTGTGGAGAAAATAGGATCTAAATGTTCATTAGAAGGAGCAAGGCAATTAATGGAAAAGGCCATACCCACACAATTTGATACAATTGAAATTCCACCCACCTCACCTTCAGAAATTAGGAAAATAATAAACTCTCTCAAGAGTAAACGGTCGTATGGAATTGATGGCATTTCCAGCAGGGTATTAAAAACTTGTTCCCAGGAGATAAGTATGATTCTCAGTCATATTTGTAATAGCTCATTAAAGCAGGGTATTTTCCCAGATAGACTGAATTATGCTATCGTTAAACCTTTGCATAAAAAAGGGGATACATACGATGTCAACAACTACCGGCCCATCTCACTTCTGACAGCTTTATCAAAGATTTTTGAAAAAGTTATCTATTCTCGAGTTGCTTCACATATTAGTATAAATAAAGTTCTAACAAAATGTCAGTTTGGTTTTCAAAAACGCTTTTCAACTGAAAATGCTATATACACCTTCACTGATGAAATATTAAATGCTTTGAATAACCGGACATCACCAGTAGGGATTTTTTGTGATCTTTCAAAGGCTTTTGATTGTGTAAATCATGGGATTCTTCTAGATAAGCTTAAGTATTGTGGTATGAGTGGGACAGTGCACAAATGGTTTAAATCATACTTAACTGGAAGAGTGCAGAAAGTTGAAATAAGCAGTTCACATGATGTAGATGAGACAATTAATTCTTCTAACTGGGGAGTTATAAAAAATGAGGTCCCACAAGGTTCTGTCTTGTGTCCTTTGCTGTTCTTAATATATATTAATGACTTGCCATTCTACATACATGAAGATGCTAAGCTAGTACTTTTTGCTGATGATACAAGTATAGCTATCACACCTGACAAACAGGAATTAACTGATGAAATTGTAAATGATATCTTCCAGAAAGTCATTAAGTGGTTCTCTACAAATGGACTCTCATTAAACTTTGATAAAACCCAGTATATACAGTTTCATACAGTAAATGGCATGACACCATTAATAAATTTAGACTTTGAACATAAATCTGTAGCTAAGGTAGAATATTCAAAATTTTTATGTGTTTGCATTGACGAGGGACTGAATTGGAAGAAACATATTGAAGATCTCCTGAAACGTCTGAGTTCAGCTACTTATGCTATCAGAGTCATTGCAAAATTTGGTGATATAAATCTCAGTAAATTAGCTTACTACGCCTATTTTCATTCACTGCTTTCATATGGGATCATATTCTGGGGCAATTCAACATTGAGTAAAAAAGTATTCATTGCACAAAAGCGTGTAATCAGAATAATTGCTGGAGCTCACCCAAGAGCATCCTGCAGACATTTATTTAGGGATCTAGGGATACTCACTGTAGCTTCACAATATATATATTCACTCATGAAATTTGTTATTAACAATCCGACTCAATTCAGAAGTAATAGCAGTGTGCATAGCTACAGCACTAGGAGAAAGGATGATATTCACTATTCAAGGTTAAATCTAACTTTGGCTCAAAAAGGGGTGAATTATTCTGCCACAAAAGTCTTTGGTCACTTACCAAGTAGCATCAAAAGTCTGACAGATAGCCAACTAGTATTTAAAAAGAAATTAAAGGAATTTCTGAATGGCAACTCCTTCTACAATGTAGATGAATTTTTAGATAAAACATAATATATATATATATATATATATATATATATATATATATATATATATATATATATATATAAAATTAAACAAAAAAAATTCTTAAAATATAGATTGTCAAGTATAGACAAAATTTACTAAACTGACACGTTCCACATCATTACGAAATGTCGTATACATGATCTAAGGAACAAGTATTAATCTAATCTAATCTAAAATCTAATCTACTGGAGTTTAGCGATTATCTCCGTAACGCTTTCACGATTACCAAATTATCCTGTAATGAAGCGCGCTGCTCTCCGTTGGATCTTCTCCACTTCCTCTATCAATCCCACCTGGTACGGATCCCACACTGGTGAGCAGTATTCAAGCTGTGAGCAAACAAGTGTACTGTAACCTACTTCCTTTGTTTTCGGACTGCATTTCCTTAGAATTCTCCCAATGAATCTAAGTCTGGCATCTGCTTCACCGACGATTGATTCTATATGGTTGTTCCATTTTACATCCCTCCTAATGACTACTCCCAGATAATTCATGGAATTAACTGCTTCCAGTTGCTGACCTGCTATAGTGTAGCTAAATGATAAAGAATCTTTCTTTCTGTGTATTCGCAGCACATTACACTTGTCTACATTGAGCTTTAATTGCCATTCCCTGCACCATGCGTCAATTCGATGCAGATCCTCCTGCATCTCAATACAATTTTCCATTGTTACAACCTCTCTATATACTACTGCATCATCCGCAAAAAGCCTCAGTGAACTTCCGATGTTATCCACAAGGTCATTTATATATATTGTGAACAGCAACGGACACACGACACTCCCCTATGGCACACCTGACATAACTCCTACTTCGGAAGAATTCTCTCCATTGAGAATGACCTGCTGCTTTCTGTTATCTAGGTATTCCTCAATCCAATCACACAATTGGTCTGATAGACCATATGCTCTTTGTTCATTAAACATTTGTGGGGAACTGTATCAAACGCCTTGCGGAAGTCGAGAAACACAGCATCTACCTGAGAACCCGTGTCTATGGCCCTCTGAGTCTCGTGGATGAATAGCGCGAGCTGGGTTTCACACGAACGCCTTTGTTGAAACCCATGCTGATTCCTACAGAGCAGATTCCTAGTCTCGAGAAATGTCATTATATTTGAACATAATACATGTTCCAAAATTCTACAACTGACCGACGTTAGAGATATAGGCCTATAGTTCTGCACATCTGTTCGAGGACCCTTCTTGAAAACGGGGATGACCTGCACCATTTTCCAGTCTTTCGGAACGCTATGCTCTTCTAGAGACCTACAATACAACACTGTGAAGAGGGGGGCCAGTTCCTTCGCGTACACTGTGTAAAAACGAACTGGTATCCCATCAGGTCCTGCGGCCTTTCCTCTTTTGAGCGATTTTAATTGTTTTTCTATCCCTCTGTCAATTATTTCGATATCTGCCAGTTTGTAATCTGTGCGGCAATATGGGGAAGGAACTACAGTGCAATCTTCCTCTGTGAAACAGCTTTGGAAAAAGACATTTCGTAATTCCACCTTTAGAGTGTCATCCTCTGTTTCAGTGCCATTTATGTCACAGGGTGTCTGGACACTTCGTTTTGATCCACCTACCGCTTTGACAAATGGCCACATTCCTAGAAAGTGCCACATGTAGAAGAAAAAAACAACAAATAAATCAGAAGAAGATAAACTTTTGTCGCAGGTTTTACTGCTTCTTCACAATTGATGAATTCGGATGTGTGGTATGTTGACTCAGGTGCATCGATGCACATGACAAATCGAAATGATTGGATGTATGACATACAAAGTTGAGTGATACCTACTATAATAGGTACCAGCAAGAGACCGCTTCCTGTGAAAAGTATGGGATATGTCAATTTGATATTGAATCGTAACCACAGTAGAGGAATTCAGGTAAGAGACGTATTATATGTTCCAAAACTTTCTGATAAGCTTCTGTCTGTAGTGCTATGGTCAAAAACGGATGCCAAGTAAATTTTAATCATGATGGGTGTGATACATATAACAAGGAGGGCAAGTTTGTGTTCAGCGACATTGGTAAACAATTTATGTATACAGTAGAACCTCGTTTTTACATTTTTCAAGGGACATCAGTGAAATGATGTAAAATGCAGGAAATAATGTTTTAAATGCTAAAATACACTTAATGGATTAGCCTTGCATTTTTGTAGTTTATTTGTAATATATGTACATAAGAGGCATCAAAATATTCGCTAGGAAGTTTATTATATAATAAAGGTTATCCAAATTTTTACCATTTTAAGGGCCAGGCGGAAATGGTAATTTTATTGGAAGTAGAAATTTTTGACGTAATTTCATCCATTATAATCGATTAGTCAGCAAGCCTTACTTTCACTTAAAATAATCACTGTTTCGTACAGATCATAAAATAAATAAAACATGCTATACATTCTCTTGTTCGATATGAACCGCATTGATATATATTGTTTGGACGCCGCTGCTAGGCTATTTAACATATCTTCAAAATTACCGCCTTTTACCATCATTAAGTATTTACATAGTAAAATTGCACAAGTTCCGTTCTTTTTTTTTTTTTTTGATGTTTCACATGATGATATCAGAGAATTTATTCACGTTCTATAGTGCAGATATATGCATAAGTGTGAAACCTGTCACTGCAGAGTCAACACAACCAAAGATGACCAAACATAAAAATATCGATAGTGACTGTTAATCAATAGGTGAGGCAGCATAAATTTTCCAGAATGAAACTTTCACTCTGCAGCGGAGTGTGCGCTGATATGAAACTTCCTGGCAGATTAAAATTGTGTGCCGGAACCGGGACTCGAACCTGGGACCTTTGCCTTTCGCGGGCAAGCGCTCTACCACTGAGCTACCCCGACACGACTCACGATGCCGCCTCACAACTTTACTTCCGCCAGTACCTCGCCTCCTACTTTCCAAACTTCACAGAAGTTCTCCTGCGAAACTTGCAAGACTAGCACTCCTGGAAGAAAGGATATGGTGGAGACATGGCTTAGCCACAGCCTAGGGGATGTTTCCAGGAGAACTTCTGTGAAGTTTAGAAAGTAGGAGGCGAGGTACTGGCGGAAGTAAAGTTGTGAGGCGGCATCGTGAGTCGTGTCGGGGTAGCTCAGTGGTAGAGCGCTTGCCCGCGAAAGGCAAAGGTCCCAGGTTCGAGTCCCGGTTCCGGCACACAATTTTAATCTGCCAGGAAGTTTCATATCAGCGCACACTCCGCTGCAGAGTGAAAGTTTCATTCTGGAAACATCCCCTAGGCTGTGGCTAAGCCATGTCTCCACCATATCCTTTCTTCCAGGAGTGCTAGTCTTGCAAGTTTCGCAGGAGAACTTCTGTGAAGTTTGGAAAGTAGGAGGCGAGGTACTGGCGAGGTACTAGCCCATTCATTGATGTGGTGAGGAGCTGTGCACAGGGCAAGTTACATTGGCCTACCATACGCATTATGTTTTCACTGGACCACAGAAGTATTTTTTTTTTTTTTTTATTTTTTTTTTTTTTTTTTTTTTTTATTTATTTAACGAAACTAAAGGTTTAATGAAGACCGTAATTGTAGAAGAATGGAAACAGTACTAAATACAGTGAACAAAGACAGAGTAAGACAACAGTGGTTACCCCGACACAGTAGTCAGGGGTCGTTTTGCACTACGTTTTGAAAGAATCAATATAATTGTAATGTAGTAGCGCTGTGAAGATGACCATAAACAAGGTTATCGAATTATTATTGCTGTAGCGCCGAGTAGGAATTTGACTGCATCAATTTGAGGATAATATAAATGTCAAATTGTGATACTTGGTTGAAATTAATGGTTTTATCAAGAAAGAATGTAAATTTGAATACAGGAAAATAGTCACACTATGCCGAAATCATACTGTTCCTGAAATAACAGATTTTAAAGCAGAATGTGTAGGTATTTCAATCAAAGTAATTATTTGAACAAGAAGTGTCCTGAAAGAGCTCCAAAATGTTTTATACATTATTGCAACAGAGCTACATTTGAAATATGTATGTGTGGCTCGGTGGGAAAGTGGTAAAGTACCGGTTTTATTAAACCAAAATGGCCAAGGGGACTAAGGTGCTCCAGTCACGGTCTGCACGGCCACTACGGTCAGGGGTTCGAATCCCCCCTCGGGCATGGATATTTGTACCGTCGTTAGTATTAGCTAGTTTGTAAGTTTAGAGACTGATGACCCCGTAGTTAAGTCCCATAGACTCTACAAACATTTATTAAACCAAAGGCCACAGGTTCGATCCTCACTTCCATGATTCTTATCTTTCACTTTTCACCTCTGACAATCTTTCGAGTTGTACCATGGTTGTGGTGCATTGATAGTGACCGGACCAAATATCTCACAAAGTAAGCATCAAATGAAAAAATTACAAAGAATGAAACTTTTCTAGCTTGAAGGGGAAAACAGATGGCGCTGCCATAGGTAAAACGGATATCAGCTGCATTTTTAAAAAAAATAGGAACCCCATTTTTATTACATATTCGTCTAGTACATAAATAAATATGAAAGTTTTATTTGGTACATTTTTTTTCGCTTTGTAATAGATGGCGCTGTAATATTCACAAACATATTGCTCACAATTTTAGACGAACAGTGGGTAACAGGTAGGTTTTTAAATTTAAACACAGAACGTAGGTATGTTTGAACTTTATTTTTTATTTTTTTTATTTTTGTTCCAATGTGATACATGAACTTTTGTGAAATTATCATACATAATGAGAACGCATGCTGTTACTGCGTGATTACCTGTTATCTGTTATCACCCTGTAAGTTATTTTGTGCCCAGTGGCAAAACTGTACATGACGTTCAAAGTCTTCGCCATGCAAATCCTGGTGCATAGAAATATATGGTACGGGTGAAATTCATGTTTATCTAGAATCCTCAGCACCGACGTTTTTGAGATTCCTGGTTCTCAGCCAGTTTGTCTGCTACTAATGTGCAGATTAGCCGCAACTGCAGCTAAAACACTTACTTGGGCATCATCATTTGTTGCAGGTCTTGGTTGCCGTTTCACTTGTGGCTGAACACTTGCTATCTCTTTAACGTAACATCCGACGAAAGGTCCGGACACGTGGATAATGTCTTCCAGGATAACGATCAACATACATAGCACAGGCTCGTTGGGCATTTTGATAACAATGGCCATACAAAAATACCATATTGACCTTGTCTGTAGTTGGTAAACGGGCCATTTTAACACGAGTAATGTATCACGAAGCAAATACAAAGACGAATATGTAATAAAAATGGGGGGTACCTATTTAAAAAAAAATGCAGTTGATATCCGTTTGACCTGTGGCAGCGCAATCTAACAGGCCAATCATAGCGTCATCTGTTTTCCCACTTCAAGCTAGAAAAGTTTTGTTCTTCGTAGTTTTTTCGTTTGATGCTTATTTCGTGAGATATTTGGCCCGGTCACAATTAATAGACCACCCTGTATATGAATCATTTTATAGTTTTCATAAAAACACTCGAAGGATGTATATTTTACGCTGAAAAAATTAGTCAGTTGCGTTGCCATCCTCTGTAGGTTATGCATTGTATAAAGTTTTTGTTCATTCCACATTCAGTTATTGGCCTGGAAGGGTAGTTAGCAACTTTTCTGAAAGGAAAAAAATCATTCTTTAGTAAATTGCAGCCTGTAACTACAGAATTATAGTTAAGCTGATCTATAATCTACTATTTCATGCCTCTCAGGATCCTTAGGTAAACAAAGAAAGCCAAATGTGATGTCTTTTTTTTTTTTTTTTTTTTTTTTTTTTTTTTTTTTTAGTTGCTGTCAGATATAGCACTAGAAACAATCTTTTGTAAAAACAAATGCTGCAAACAATACTATTAACACTATTGTATTTTGAAACCTAGTTTACTGCCCCCATGGAGCAATGTTGTTGCGATGTATAACAAAAATGAACAGGAGTGTGGTGAGGGTGTTGGACATGTTAAGTTTTTTTAATATGAAAGTAACTCCATCGGTTGTGTTCTTTTGATTAAACCTCTGAACCGATTTCAGTGAAATGTGGTATGGAGATACTTTGCAAACAGAGGAACATTTGGCACTAAAGAAAAAGAGAAATAAAAGTATTAAAAAAATAAATTTAAAATAATTACCCTGAAGAGGGTGAAGTACTTAATGGAACAGATTTATTTGTATCAATGAACGTAAACCACCTCAAAAAATTATTAAATTTGTTTCACTTAATTAGCAAGGTGCTTTACATGCACACTCGGCAAGCTATACCCAGCAGTGACCCTGTGCATTGAGCCAGTTGTGAGGGAGTAATTATTGATCACAACAAAACTAATGATATGTAAGTGCAGCTGCAGGTAAAATGCTAACTTTCTGAGATGTAAATACAAGACAGTTATATCTTTACGTACAAGTTGCATGAAGAAAAACTGTAAGATGAAGATTTTTAACAAAATTTGATAAGGACATGACTGTTTAATCTTCTATTATAAGACTTAAAGTGTGTGATTCATCTGTAATGGACAGTACATATGGTAGTGTGGGATTCATATTTTTACTTGTGTCAGAGTAAATATGGGTAAACAGAATTATTAGTTTGTGAAGTCTGTTATAATCATCAAGCAAGACTTACATCTGCTGTACATTCCCTTCAAAATACAAGATTAAAAAGTTGCCTGGCAGATATTCCAGTCTCTCAAGTGTATGAGGAAAAGTAGTGATTGATGTCCTTCTAAGGATCTTGAGAAAATTGTTACAATATTACAAAAAAGATGGGCTCTTGTGATGTGCAATGTTTGAAAGGGATGAAAGCCATTGATCCAATGGCAGTCAAAGATGTGACTACAGAATAGTTAGAGGGGTTGAGCAGTGGATGGGAAATTACCAGAATGTTGGACATGCCTGTGAGCACAGTGCATAAAACACACACAACATCCCACATTGCTTTATGAATAAAATCATCTATGTCTAGGATTTGCTTCTTGATGCCAGGTAGATAAACATTCATTCTGGAATCCATCTTTACCACTTCATTCTATGAAGGTGACTGTGCAGTGTGTTCATAGCATAGTTAATCATAGGGCCATTTTTTCATTTACCTGTATCATTCTAATGCTTTAAACACATGGATTATCTATAATATGTTGTCTTCAGTGCTTCAATTACGAATATAGCTAAATTCAAGTGCAGCTGACATTGGAGTAACATATAAAATTTTTGGTGTTATTGTGGATCTTCCATCACAAACTCTGTGATGAGATTTTTGAATGTTTAAAAATTATTCCACTGCCTAATTTACGATCTTAGTTAACACAGATACACTTGTTTACTTATCAGCTATGTCATGTAGTGCAGCTGCTGCTTGACACTATTACATCACATATTCTTCATTCATGCCAGGACATAGCATTGAAAATCTCACAAAGTGATTTTTTTCAGCTGTCACAGATGCATGCGCGAGCGTGCGCGCGCACACACACACACACACACACACACACACACACACACACACTGATATGTCTAAACCCTTCCAACATCTGCTCTCAAAGGGCTGTCAAGATACCTGCAGAAAATACTCGCATGTAGCAATCTGATATTAACTGTCACTGAAAATTCACTCTAGTGTATGAATATATCTGCTACACATCTTAACAGCAAGGCTAGACTTCGATTAAATTACTTTTTAGTTGGGAATCTGTCAGATACCAGATTAGGAAAGTTACTTTTAAAAACTAAGTAAACTAGTTCCCAGGAAAAGTAATTTACTTGTAGTTATAATTGATATATATATATATATATATATATATATATATATATATATATATATATATATATATATATATATATGTGTGTGTGTGTGTGTGTGTGTGTGTGTGTGTGTGTGTGTGTAACACCGAAGAGCCAAAGAAACTGGTTGTTGTTGTGTTCTTCAGTCCAGAGACTGGTTTGATGCAGCTCTCCACCCCAGTCTATCCTGTCTGAATCTGCTTACTATATCCATCTCATGGTCTTCCTCCGCGGTTTTTACCCCAAACACTTCCCTCCAATGCCAAATTCACGATTCCTTGATGTCTAAGAATGTGTCCTACCAATCGATCCCTTCTTTTAGTCAAGGTATACCAGAAATTCCTTTTCTCACCAATTATGTTCAGTACCTCCTCATTAGTTATGTGATCCACCCAGGTAATCTTCAGCATTCTTCTGTAAGCACCGCATTTCAAAAGCCTTTATCCTCTTCCTGTCCACACTGTTTATCGTCCATGTTTCACTCCCATGCAAGGCAACACTCCACACAAATGCCTTCAGAAAGGACTTCTTAGGCTTAAATAAAATTCGATGTTAACAAATTTCTCTTTTTCAAGAACGCTTTTCCACCAATTGCCATTCTGCATTTTATATCATCTGTATTGAGTCCATTATTTGTTATGTTACTGCCCAAGTAACAAAACTCATCTACCTCCTTTATTGTTTCGTTACCTAATCTAATTCCTTCAGCATCACCTGATCTTCTTAGACTGCACTCCATACCCTTGTTTTGCTCTTGTTAATGTTCATCTTATATGCACCTTTTAACATACTTTCCATTCCATTGCTCTTCCAGGTCATTTGTGTATGTAAATCTATGGGACTCAACAGCTTGGTTATTAGTCCCTAGTTTACAAACTACTTAACCTACGGTAAACTAAACTAAGGACAACACAAACACCCATGCCTGAGGGGGAAATCGAACCCCCGATGTCAGACGGCCGCGCGCACCGCAACACAGCGCTCCAGTACGTGCACGTAATCCGCCGCGGCTTCCGGTCCTTTGCTGCCTCTGACAGAATTGTTATGTCATCGACAAACCATAAAGTTTTTATTTCGTCTCCCTGAACTTTAATTCCTTCTGCAAATTTCTCCTTGCTCTCCTTTATAGCTTGCTCAATGTACAAACTGAATAACATTGGAGAAAGGCTACAACCCTGTCTTACTCTCTTCCCAACCACTGCATTCCCTTCAACTCTGACAACTGCTGTCTGCTTTTTGTACCAATTGTAAATAAGAAACTGGTACACACACATAATATCATGCAGGGCACTCCTGAACATGCAGAAGTGCCACAACACAACGTGGCATGGATTTTACTAATGTTTGAAGTAGTGCTAAAGGGAATTAACACCATGCATCATGCATTGCTGTCAAGAAATCCGTAAGAGTACAAAACGGTGAAGATCTCTTGTGAACAGCATATTGCTAGGCATCCCAGATATACTCAATAATATTGATGGTTGGGGAATTTGGTGATTGGTGTAGGTGTTTAAACTTGGAAGAGTTTTTCTGAAGCCACTCTTGCAATACTGGACTTGTGGGGGTGTCGCACTGTCCTGCTGGAATTGCCCAAGTCTGTCAGAATGCAATATGGGCATGAGTGGATGCAGTGTTTGGCCAGGATGTGTATGTACGTGTGACATGTCAGAGTCGTATCATGTATCCCATATCACTCTTAACTACACATGCACCACACCTATTACAGAGCACCTGCTGACATGCAGGGTCCATGGATTCATAAGGTTGTCTGTATATACAAGTCCATCCGCTTGATTCAATTAGCAACATGTTTGCAGTTACCAACAGTCCAATGTCGGTGTTAATGGGCCCAGGCAAGGTGTAAAACTTTGTGTAGTGCAGTCAACAATGATACATTAGTGGTAAGTTTAACAAACACACAGGTCATCTTCAACTACATCCATGCTTACTACGTTGCTTTGTTTTCCCCAATCGCAGAGGATGCTGCTACAATCCAGGATTTGTTGGTTGCAGTACCACATCCTCTAACAGATACCAACAATGACGAATTGGTGGCACCTCTCCCCATCACTGATGTTAAAGAGGCATTACAAAAGAGCCCAAATGGGAAATCACCAGGTCCAGATGAGCTACCATACGAGTTCTACCTGACATTTTGGGATGTATTTGGAGGGAAACTCACTGAGATGGCCAACAAAATTCTTAGTGGCATCGCAATCCCCCGGAAGTTATTGGTAAGACATGGCGTCCTAATCCCCAAGGTGCAGGGACTTGTAGGGCACAAGACCTCTGCCTAGTAACACTACTGAACGCCGATTACAAACTGCTCTCTTGGTGTGTAGTCAGCAAGATGAAGGCGGTTATAGACACTATTAGCCCATACCAGACATGTGGCATGACCCAGTGCAATATTTTCCAAATCACCACTCCATACCACGAAGTCATTTATCATACTGCCACTGTACTCTACCCTGACTTCAACAGCATTGTCCAAAATTACCTGTTTCATGTTTTGCACCACATGAGAATTTGCCCGTGATTCATTACACTCATTCGGAGTGTAGTGATCTCCACCATATCCATCAACAGCCATCAGACCCGGCCTGTCTCTATCGACTGCTCTGTGAGGCAAGGTTGCCCTGTCTCAATGATTCTATTTGTTGTCGCCATTGACCCCCTATTGTGGGCCTTGGGCAACACCCATCACCAGCATCCCGGTGCATAACACCTCTGTCCAGTGTCCAGTGTCTGTCCAGATGCAGATACTATCCCTCAGCTTTGGACAACAGCTTAATTGTCCTAATCAGGAGTGGCTTTCCAGAAGATAATTGCTGTTGGGAATCAAAAGCAGACTTATATCACATGGAAACCATTACAAAATTCGGACAATAGAACTGCGTGGAACTTTTAAAGACGGAACCAAGCATTCACCGCCGTAAGAAGCAAAACTGGCAGCGTTACCAACAGTTGGAGATGTACACATCCAGCCGGTTGAAGAAGCATTGGTCAAAGAGATTAAAATTAGCTTCTATCTTAGTTCCTACTAGAGCTATGACACAATATTTTATAATCTTAAAATAACTACAGTGTGAATAAGACTAATATTTACAGTAAATATTTTAACTTGACAGTGAGTCGTTCTCAAAATGTGTCGTGCTAAGCATGAAAACATGTGTAATTCTTGCAGTGTTTCATGATTCAATCAATGGAAATTACTAAAATGTTGTGATGTATTGTCGCTTGAATTTTTAAAAGAAATGCCGGAATTTTGCACTTGCTTTCTTAAACGAAGAGGCAACGATAATGCATACAAATGACTTAGTGTATGTAGTGGCTTATCTCTTTGGTGCAAGGTTCTTAAAATGCTTTGGAGTCAGTAAGAAGCATTTCCTTTCTCTCAGTTCAGACTAGTCAGAACTCTCCATCGATTAATTCAAACATTTGACAGCCAGTCATATTCCATCGGAATTATGTGAAAATGCAATTTGAAGTGCTTGAATCAATTATCATGATCGCAACTCAAACTAATCCAAAACTCTCCAATTTTTCTTTCCGAAATCCATTCGACAGTTTATAGTTAGTTTATTTTTTACTGATAAGAAATAATTTTAGCAGGTACGCTGATAGTGAGTTTGAATTTTTGGCGATACCCTGAACCGACCCAACTAAGGCACTGTACATACATAGTCTCTCAGGTGTGGTATATAGCTTAGCTGTTATCTATCCCAAAATGATAGCTTGAAAAATATCCCAGATGCTGTATTGGTTGCTGTGAAAACACGAACTGTTTAAAGTCAAGGCCAACTCGTGTGTGTTTGACCCCATAATGGACGATTTGGGGCTTCTGCATTTTTGTTCTAAATGTATGGCACACTTCATTCACCAGACAGCTACTTTGCAGGCCAACTCTCCAAATGGTCACTTTTGATCTGTACCATCCACAGTCCAAGGAAGCTCCAGTCTCAATAGTCGATACTACATTTGAGACTACTATTTGAACCGGAGTTATCCTCCGGGCTGCTCAGCATCGACATTGGACAGCTCCCATGCTGTACAGAAAACTTCAAGGACATCCACCAGTCCATAAACTGGAAGCCCGGCACCCCAACACCTACTGGAAGCGGGTGTGGATCAATCCCTTTCATCCCTCTTCTCCCCCCCCTCTCCCCCGTCAGAGGTGGTACAGGCCAATCAGATTTTAGCAGACATCCACTTCCTTCCATCTGGCGATTGCCCAATATGCCACATCCCGGATACCAGGTAACATTGTTTCCAGTGTCGCCGGGTGTCCACTGTGTCATACCTCACCTGAGAAATGATGGCTCCGATCAGTGGGATACACCTTCAACTGTACCGGTGGAATGGTTTTGTCATGCCTGACATGAATCCCAGAACCAAATTAAACTCCACCATGTGGGTGGTCAGTCACTCACTGTATGCAATTGTTGAATTTCAGATAGTGGATGGTGTGGAGCTTATGGTCTACCTCTGTACTGCTCATGAATGGACCAAGTCATCCAGCCATTACCAAAAGCATTTTGCGAATGTACTGTCAGCGGCACTCGTTCATGTTTATCAACATATACTAAGTCGATAAACAGCACCTGCGTCAGCCACTAGCTTCTTGTGCTTTGTATGTCTTCTTATCTGTTTCAGCGATTTCCCCAATCAGTCTTGTCATGGCGCTAATTTCTCGCCCCTTGGGGTACCTATGTCTTGAAGTAATGCTTAGGAGTCACTTTGGTCAATTTACGTAATTGACTTAAATTGAAGCTGGCATGATTTTCGCCTTCAAGTTGTGTTTAAGTTGCTTGATATTTTTTGCATTTATTGGAGTGCATAGTTCGTGCTAAGTTGCCATACGGTGCAGTGACTGATGGGCGCAACTGTAATTTACGATCGCTCCCATCAACCTTTGGACCTACTGTTCATTCAAATGTAAGTTTCTGCGCTTATTATGACGAGTTTCGAGATCGTTTACGTATGTGTGGTTTTTTGCATATTTGAAGGGCCAAAGTACATTATAATCTCAAAAATACAGTATGATACAAGAGATATTTGCGATTGACAACACAATTCTCAAAAATCGTTGTCCGAAGTGTAGAAAAAAATAGGAAGCATGAAAAGACTTGCAACTGCTGCAGTGTTTAATTTTTTTAAAAGAATGAATGACACAGAAGCAGCCTTAACTAAAACATCGATTATGACGAATAAAATTGTGTGAAAATGCTATGAAGTTGCCAGTATCAGTTACACTTTGAAATTCAGATAACCTTTATTACATAATAAAAACAGGCCCTGCCTAGTACAGTAATGTCTATTAGGTTACATATCGTATAAAAACTACGAAAATGCAACTGCAATCCGATAAGCAAATTTTAGTGTTGTAACGGTTATTTCCCATATTTTACACCATATTTTAAAATCTCCTGGATAACGTTAAATTGGGGTTCCACTATATTTATATTTCACACTTATGCCCCAGTTTATTGATTTAATTAGCATATCGTAACAAATATTAGAGTGAGCATAAATCTATGTAATTCAGTAAAGAGAAATAGCGACTGTGCTAACTGAATCAGCTGTTTTTCAGCCACCATATTGAGTTGGCTAAGACATACGATTCAGGCTGTGACATGTAAACATGACAGCAAAAAACGGTTTACGAAAATCGGTTTTCGTCTTCCGGAAGATGTGTTATATGTAAATGTTGTGACAGTCAAGTTTTTCGTTTCTTAGAAAGAAATGTGGCAAGTGAAGAAATTCTAAGACGATGCACACTGGTAATTAGAACGAATTTTTTAGGATGCTGAGGCGAATACCTGTACTTTTTAAATTTAAAAACAATGCTTTTAAACAAACTAAAAACTTTCTCAAGTGTTATACATTAATTTTTGCTTTGAATTTTTAATGGAATACAAGATGACACCGATAATTATCTATTAAATGCTTTCCTTCTAATATATTCAGCACTTTTGATTTGTAAGCAGTTGAAGATATGTAGAAAAACTGTTAAAGAATTAAACAAAAGAAATCTATATTCCTTATGGCGCAAGAGGAGTGATCAAGCTTTCCTTGTGAAATGAAATTTTATGGTGTTCATGCACCGTTAGGAGTCATTTGTCAATTCGGAGTTCAGCAGAATGTGCAGTATTATTTCCATCGTTATTTCCTGTCACTCAAATTGCAAAAAAGATACAGTTGCAAAAGTCGAAACTTTGTTATACCGTTGTATACAGATTGGCACCATGCATGAAGCATAATCTTTCTAATCTGATTGACAAATGTAACTGGATTGTACTTGCATTTGATGAAAGCATGAATTCTATTTCTAGAAAGACGCAAATGGATGTATACATTCGTTTTTGGGATCATGATAAATCAGTAGTAATGGCACGTTACTTTGATTCCATGTTTCTGAAGCATAAAATGGCAAATGATTTGCTGGAAGGTTTAAAGGAATCGTTTGGTTTGCAAAACGTAAATAAGATTTTGCGCTTATCAATGGATGGACCAAACGTAAATTTAAAACTTTTAAATGATTTCAATGGGGAAATAAAAGAATCATTTAATGGTCTACAACTGCTACACGTTGGTACCTGCAGCTTAAATGTTTTACATGGTGCATTCAAAACTGGCATGTCCAAAACTAACTGGGAAATTGTATCCTTTCTGAGAGCCGCTTACTATTTATTTAATGACACCACCTACACGGAGATCACAATACATAGAGACAACAAAATCATCATCCTTTCTTAAATCATTTTGTGGAATAAGATGGGTTGAGAATGCCAATGCAGCTGAAAGAGCTGTGAAAATTGTTGATCATATTCGAAAATATGTTTCTGAAATGAAGATTGTAAAAACCATTCCCCAATCATCAAGTTTTAAAATTGTGTCTGTAGCTGTCAGTGACAAATTGCTAGCTTCCAAGTTAACTTTCTTCAGTTCAACAGCACATTTATGGAGCCATTTTTACTATATTTTCAGAGCAATGTAGCAATGGCTTCATTTCTATATGATGCGTTATGCAATCTCATTAATACTTTGATGTTAAGATTTGTGAAACTAAACGTTTTGGATAGTGCAAGCTCTTTAATGAAAATCAACTTTCAAGTTGAACAAAATTTGGTTGAAAAATATTTTGAAGTGAATTTTGCTACAAGAACTATACTAAAAACAATTAAGGGTATATCAGAAACAGAACTGTTTTTACTCAAGGAAAGCATGCTAACATGCATTATTGGCATAATAGAGAAAATGTGAGAAAGGTCACTTTTGACGTGCAATTTCCTGTTTAAATCCAGAAATTGTTTAAGACTGGAGAGTAGCAGATTATCACTATGTCTGGAAATATGAAGCGGAAGACTATCTGGTTCAAAGGCAGATTGTGTCAGACTTGAATTTGAGATTTCTAAAGAAGAATGGACTCAGGATAAGATAAAATCTTTCAATAAAAGGGAAAATCGTGTTGATCAGTTCTAGATCGACATAATAAAACTAGCTTCAAAGCCTTTCCCAAATTTCAGAAACTTTGTCCAAATTATTTTAATTCTGTCACATGGAAATGCATCAGTTGAACAAGGGTTTTCTATTAACTCCAAAATTGTCATTGAAATGAAACAGAAAGAAGCTTAATTGCCCAAAGATTCATTTATTATGCAATCCAGAATGCTAATTGTGTTGAAAATTTTAACATTGACAAAAATATTTTACACTGTTTTTGAAATGCACATTCCTTATATGAGGAAGATATGGCAAAGAAAGAGAAGGAAACTATAAAGCAAAGGGAGGAGCAGCCGTTAGTCAAGCATAAAGAAACTGAAATTAAAGAATGAAAATCAAAAAGAGTGAAAATGTTCAGTAAAGAATCCAAAATTTTGTAGGAGATAGAAAATTTAAGGAAATAATTTATTTGACTTTATTACATTTAATTTATACTATTTCTTTTTCAGTATTAAATAATTTATTTTCATTTTTAAAACACTGTAATGAAGAACAAAATGTGTAAGTTGGCCAAACAATTAAAATTCTAAGAAATAAAGGTATTTGTACTTTTTATGTCAAGTTAATAAATGGTGAACCTGAAAAACAATTATTATTCCTTGAGAAACCTGGAAAAAACTTTGAATTTGAAAATTACTTAACACTGGACACCCTGGAGCTTATCTTTCGTTCCTGAGTCGTCGGTCTTGGCGGATGAGCGACCTCTTTAATGTTTAGATTTTGCTGATCATCATTTTGTAAATGGCTCTTGAGAGTTATAAGAGACGGTCATTACAATTTACACTGTTGTTTACTTCACCTGAATGGTGTTTCCCTTTACATGTTTCACATCCTGGAGACGACAAAAACCAATGTATATATACATTGTTGTTATGAAAGGATGGAGGATTGCTAGTAACATGGGGGGGGGGGTGTGAATACCATAACAATGATCTTTTGTTCAATGGTTCATATGATGACACTTGTTCATTGCTGAGCACTGAAATCCACAACAATTTGTGTAAGGATTGCACTTCATTCATGTTGAATGATTCTTTTCAATCATCATTGGTCCTGCTCTTGCAGGATCTTTTTCTGGTGGCATTGATGCTGGGTATTCGATGTTTTGCCAGGTTCCTGACATTCATGAAATGTTCATATGGAAAAATTCCCATCTCATCACTGCCTTGTAGATGCTGTGTCCTATCTCTAGTGCACCTTATTCAAACTCACTTAAATCGTGGTGACCTACCATTGTAGCAGCAGTAGCCAATCTTAACACCTGTTGTCTTATATAGACATTGTCGACTGCAGCACCATCCTCGAAGGGTTCACATATCTCTGTGTTTGCATATCCATACCTATACCAATTTCTTTGGCTCTTCAATGTACTTCAACTAGCATCAGAGTTACATTTTTAGTTAGTTTTACAGTTAATTGTAAAAGCTATAATTGCCACTGTTTGTGAATAAATAATGGTCTTCTAACGGTATGGAAACGCACAAATTTCAGCTTGATGCAATAGGTGAAAATAAGAACCATGATGCTTCAAAGGAAATAAGTTTGCAAAATTTGCCTCCATTATTTTCGCCTGGATGGACCACACAATATTTCAAACATAGTTCTATAATTGCCTTGTGCCACAGGTAAGAGAACATTTAATGCTGAAAGGTCTACCTGCAATCAGTGTATTGCTACTGTACAATTCACCATTTCATCCAAACAAATATATTCTGAAATCTGATAGATATTTGTAAAATGTTTGTAAGGTAGGTGAGAAAATGTTTAGTGTGGGTCAGCCATACTCTACCTTTTTCCTCCTCAGGCCAAATTCGCGAAAGTTTTATTTCAAATGGGCCACAACATAATCACAGGACAAAATAACACTGAGAAATAACTACACCCACTTGTTTTATCATCAAATCTATTTAATACTAGCTGTAAACCAGGCGTTGCCCGGGTGTATATTTATCCTACACTCTCGTAGTCCACATCTCCTTCCCACCTTTCTCTGCATCCACCTCTTTCTCTCCCATCACTCTGTTCGTTTCCACCTTTCCCTTCTCTGAAACGTTTTCTGCAAGGTACCCTCTATCATGTACCATACAAACATTTATGTACCCAGTGATCTTCCACTTGGTTTAAAGGTCATGTGTACAAAAATTCATAAATATTGGAGCAAAACTCTGTATTTTGTAAAATTTCGTAAGTTAAGTACCCTCCACCATAGACCGAACGAAATTTTATACATACAGTGACATTCCTCTTGTTTTTAAGGTAGAGTGAGCAAAATTTCATCAATATCAGAACAAAACTATAGATTTCTATGCAATAGAAATGCAGGGTTGCATTGAAAAACGTACTTTGTTGTTCTCAAATATTCCAGTTTTATTTCACACAACACTTGTTCTGAGAATAACAAAAACAACAAAAAAAAAGGATCTGTGAAATTGGTCGAGCAGGTCTTAAGTTATTGTGCAACCAAGGAATTTGTCATATACATATTTTATTGTAAAGATAGCTGATTTGTTAAAAATTGAACATGAGATAGAAATACATGACACAAAACGTAACAGTAATTTGTGGCAACAATTTTTAGACATGAAGCCTTTAGATATAATTGAAAAACAAAAGGAATTTGATGAATATATGGAATCACAAATAAAAGCTCATAAAAGATATATAAAATTAGAAGAATATACACTAGAAAATATTGATGGATTGTATGAAACCATTCTAGCCTAGATGAATTGGTATCTTTTTTTCTGAACATGTCAAAGCATGCAATTAGTACATTAACTAATTTTTGTATTTTGTCTTTCATCGTTCATAGACAGTTAAAAATTCTCTGTCAGTATTCTATGTTAAGCATCATAAGTCAGAATTTTCTTTCCATAAATGACTATGTAGGCTAACATATCAGCTGGAATTTTGACATTAAACGTAGTACATAACTTCATCGTTGTTTTTTGTGTAGCTAATATTTTTTCTATGTGTCATATTAACCACATAGATAGGATTTATGTCAACATCACCTTTCAGTTGTGTGACTCACTTAAAATCACGAAATGCTCCATAAGCTTTCAGAAAGTTATTTGGTGGATCTAAGTTCCACATTTCTTGTGGGAAAACTTTGTTTCTTCCATTTTTCAGATATATATTCTGTAGTTTAACATGATCAAAAACTGAAGAGTCAGCTTAAAATTAAATGTTTGTATAGCTTATGGGACTTAACTACGGGGTCATCAGTCTGTGGGAGTCAGCTAACTGATTATTTTCACGATCTGTGTGGAACACTGCAAATATGAAGTAAGGTATACCAAATTCCATTGAACATTAATAATTTGTGATGTCTAATTCGAATTTCGTCTTGTCATTTAATCCAGCTACTTCTACAGTTTGCATTTCATTGAACGATATCGGAATTTTTGAGTTTTTCAACATAATTTCACGTTGATCAAGTTCGTAATTAAGTTCATACAGGTACACGTATTTCTATATTTTTAACTACAATATTATGTTCCTTTGGAAGTGTACTTGTATCATCGTTAGTAGACCATCGAAAAAGAGCATGATTTGTAACTGAACTGCAAATAAATATTACAGTAATATCATCTTCCCACTTTACTTCCTTATAATCTTTGAAAAAAACAATCTAATATTTCTAGTGGATAAAGTACTTCATTTTTCTTACTTTTTATTTTGCTGCTGTTAGTGGTATGATCTTCCGTACACATTTTATCAGCAAGAGATGTTAAATTCAACAAAACTGATGTAGAAATAAAATAATGTTCAATTCTAGATAAAATATTATTTCCTTTTTTTATGGTTATAAAGTAAAATGGTTTAACATTTGACTTACTGTCATTTGCTGAAAAATCTGATCCATCTGTATCTGCATGTACAGTTGAGCATGCTTAGGATCAACCATCCATCAGCAATATGAATATTAATTTTTGTATCTTTATTGGGAATATTCACGCTATTTTTACTGTTTTCATTCACTGGGAATGATTGAGATTGATAGCTTTCAATCTTGTTTATTTATTAACAATGAAATTACAGTCACAGTAGCACCATTGAAATCGATTAGATTATCATTTTAGTCAGTTACAGTTATAACTAAATCCTGCATTTTATGAACTGGAACAAATGAAGGATGATAAGGCTCATAAATTATTACATTTGGCTTAAATGAAGCGATAACATTTGTTTCATGTTGAAAATGATCATGCTTTACATACATGCCATCAGCTATATTAAAATTTACATTTATCAATTCAAATGAAATAATCTTAGGAACATCTTTAGCAACAGTATTTTCGTTTGCATTAATAGTCTGATTACTAAATCCTAGGAAACGTGCTAAATTATTGTCTTTTTTAATGCCATATACATAACATCAGTTTCAATAGTAACTCTATGTAATATTTCATATATATATATATATATATATATATATATATATATATATATATATAGGCTTCTTCACATGAATATATTTTTCCTAACTTTCCAAAGTATATTGACAAGCTGGAATAATTATTGTTACACCATTCCAGAATAACTTATTTTTTGTTGTAACATTTGGTCTTAAAATGTTGTATAAAACCCTTTTAAAACTATCTCTTATAGGAACAGTTAATCTTTTTTTGAGTACTGATGAATTACTACTTAGTTGAAGTATTCTACTTATTTATTGGTTATTAAATGAAGACAGGGGACTAAAATTATGAATTCCAGAATAGAAACCAAAAAATAAACATGGTAAACATGTTCTATTATTGGACCTAGTGGATGTGGTAAAACTAAATAATCGATAACTATATTTTAGCACCAGGTTAGTTTAATTGGAATAACATTAACCACTTGTATGTTTATTCTAAAATTTTAGATCAACCAAAGTATCAGGAATTTATTTAAAAATGCAATAAAATTGAAGAATCAACAGGTGACTCTTTGGCATCATGGATGTCACACGTTACTGTGGATGATTTGAATGATAAATTTGATTCTGTCGATTTATCAAATTATGCAGATATACTATATGAATCAGGTGCAATATATTCTGATAAAAATCCTAATAAAATAAAGTCAAGTCGAGGTGTTAAATACAATAATTTGATAAAAGATGTTTAGTTCCCAAGTTTAAGAACAGCAACTATAAATAGTTCACCTGAAAAAACAGGTGAAGTATTCATTAAAAAATATACGGAAAAACCGGTTGAATATATTTCGATGAAGAATAATTGGCTGGAAACGGAAATTATCATAATGAAAAAGTTGGTGTAACACCTATGTTAACAAATAAATGTAATGATTTCATCATCAACAATCCTTAAAGCATTCCATACTTGATTCGATTTTTGAATAATTTTCGACACATGTTCTGGGAAAATGAAATATATGGTAAAGGATTAGTGAACACTTTGATTAACAAACTTCCATTTGATATGCATCTTTCCGGTTATAGATTTTGTGGTCCTGGAACCAAATTAGAAGAAATACTAGCATGTGGTGATAGAGGAATAAATAAATTAGATGAAGCTTGCAAACAACATAACAGTGCATATTGTGATCACAAAGATTTAGAAAAAAGACATGTAGCATCTTGACAACTTCAATTAGCTAGAAAAGAAAGAATGTATGCTTCTGATGCATCATTTGATGAAAAAGTTGCAGCAACAGCAGTTAGAGGAATAATGTATGGAAAACGAAAATTAGGAATGGGACTTGATCTTGATGATAATGGATGGGGCTTATGATGATATTTTTAATCTATATAAATGAATACATTTAGTATTGACTATACTGTTCTACCCAGTGGAAAAATTAAACCAAAACCACTTAAAATTAAAGCCCATAATGAACATTTACATAGCAGTGATCAATTTTTAACTGATGTTCAAAAAAGAAAGATAGAGAAAAAGACTGGTGGAAATTTACCTATTACACTAGGTATTCCAGTTGGGAAAAAGATTGTTGAATATCTAACAAAAAAGAAAGAAGGTAAAGGAGTAACACAACATGAAGGAGGATGTTTACCATTAGTTTTAGATCCATTACCAAATCTTGCAACAATTGGTTCACTAGCTGTTGGATCAGCTGCAATTGCAAATGCTGTTATAAACAAGAAGAAAGCAGATAAATAATTGGAAGAACAGAAAAGACACAATTGAGAAAAGGAAAAGAAAGGTCACGGGGTGAAAAAAAAAACGTTTCAAAAAGTAATTGATAAGTATCCTAATGCATTAAGTAATTTTGATATAGAAAACAATGCTAAGAAATTATAAATTAAGCGTTTTAGAGGTGTCTTCATGATTGATGAACTTATTCTGTATTTAACAATACACTTCTTAACACCTATATATTTTTTCTTTTTTTCATTACCAACTTTATAAGCATACATTTTGTTCATAAACCACAGAGTACTTCCATTATTTTTCCATTGAATTCATCTTTCATTTTTCCTAAACCTTTCTTGTTTACTTGCAGAATATTGTAAATATTATCTGTTGGATAATCACTTGTATCGAAGTAATCAATCTTTGATTTCATGTCTTCATAAAAATCTTCTGTTTGTAAATTATAGCTATAACTGACTGTATCTTGTTAACACAACTCAATATTTTTCCATATTTTGGTTTCATTACTCTATAGTGAAAATCATACATCAGTTCTTTAGATAAATTGAGGATACTCATTCCAACATAGATGGGTTTATTAAATGCGATTTTTGTCTTATTCATATGTATGGCAACAAGAATTTCATAAGATATAGTTCTTTCTTTAAAGCTTGGTTTAGCTATTAATTTATCACACTTTTCACCATCTGAAACTAGTTTTATATCCACTCTGTTTCTTATATTTCCCATTGTCTTACCAAATACTGAATTATTCATGAGCTTAAAGAAATCTTTTTCAAAATCATTTTTAGCTTCTGTTTTCATTTGAATATTCAAATATATATATTTTTTCAAACAATTTGTTTGTTTAAATTTTAAAATGCTATGAATTTTTGTTATTTTCAATCCTAAAGATAAATACTGTTTGAGGTCTCTATAGTGAACTACATAATTATATTTATCATTTAGAGTAGTCAACAACTTACTTTCTTTAGTTCCTTGCTCAATTTTATTTCCAGGCTAATGGTAAATCATGTAATTCTTTTGGATATTCTAGATCTACTTCGAAAATATATCCAACTGCAGCAGTATCTGAAATTACATCTATTTTTGTACAATCAAACTTATTTGGTTCATGCCATTCAAATTCATCATATGGTAAATAGTGACTCATAGCATAACCATATAAATTGTTTGAATCTAAATATGTCAAATAATGAGATACCTTTTTAACATCATAATCACTCATATATTTATTATTTGATTTCACATACCGTTTAGTACATTGTGATATGCCACCTCTTATTCCTTTTTCAACCATCAAAATCATATCTTAATCATTTAACAATTGTAATTTTCAACATAGCATCCCATGATAATCCTGTAGCAGTAAAATACCAAGAAGGATCTAAATGAAATGCTTGAATACAAGTTTCTCTAAAAGTTTCAAACACATTAGCCAATAACAATACATCAAATTTCAGATACATATCATGATGTTCACCAAGATTTATTATATTAAATTTATTCCAATTTAATTTTGCATATTTATAATCTTCATCACTTATTTCAAAGTCATTGAGTTTATTGTAAAATTCTTCTTTTTGTAGAAGTTCTGTTTCTTCCAATTTCTTCCAAGAATCCATGTAATCATATGGATATACACCTTTTTACCCTTCTGGGTAAAACTTTTTAATATTTTTCATTCGATCCTTTTTCAGATTTGATGAAAGTTTCTCAAGTGAAGATGTCATAAATTTAAATGTGTCAATAAACTTCATTTTCAAAGTTTCTGTCTTCTTTCTGAAACTAATATATCTATCTTCATTATTTGGTATTACATCTATTTATTTATTATCATAACCAAGTTCTTATACAAACAGATGGGAATCGTATCCTGATAAATTATGTAAATAAATTGGTACAAAGCTTTGTAACTTTAAATTGCAATTATTACATAATGGATTTATATATTTTCCAGTTAAATGATCATGATTTTTCTGTGAGTAATAATATCTACACAATGTACAAACTTTAGATTTATTATGTCTTGATTGTTCTTCAGGAGTTAATGTTCTCATTTCTTCAATTTCGGAATAAATACTTCCAATTTCTTCACCTTCTTGTTTTATACATTCTATAAATTTTTCGTGACAATTTGGTCCTCTTTAAACAGAAGGATCTTTATAAGGTCCATTTATATACTTCATATATTAACAGAAACCACTTGATTCATGTTTTTGATATTTCATTGTATATGAATTTTCTGGATTAGGTTGACAATTATCCATCTTCAATAGTAAACTTTGAAAGTCAGCATAAGTCACAAATAGAACTTTCTGTGTGTGTTGATAATTTTTAAAACAGATATAAAGGGTGTTTCACGAAGTGTGTTTGCCTCTGTAACTTATAAAATAATAGGTGACGGTGAAATGCTGTTGCTCTTTTCAAAATTTGTTATTTTGAATGTCAACTGAATGTTGTCCGTCATTTGAGTTCTATTACCTTTTCTGCCAATTTTGCAGATAGTTCATTAATATGCAAATGAATAAATTGTATTTAAATTAACCATCATCACAAATTAATCAAGTTATCCAAGGGTCGCCACTATTATTTTTATTATTATTTAAAAAATAGAAAAAAATTATAAAATAATATGAAACTGAGAATTTACTGTGCCTAACTGAAAGTAGTGGTGACCAGTAGTCTAATCTCACTTTTATTTATTTTGTGAAAGTGTGTGTTTCCATACACTGTTGTTGGAAGCACACAAATCCCTTGACCTACCTAACATAGACAAGAGATAACCCCTCCAAAATATATGAAAGTTGGTTGAAATCAGGTACATGATGTTCATAAATAGTTACTGTATTTAACAAAAAATTTATGTGCCAATTTATCAAAAACATGACATGCGTGAAAAAGTGTCAATTCCTTTTAAAAAATCATACAAAAATAATGACTTGAAATAGCACAAACAAAATTATCTAATGATCGAAATACTTTTTACAGAATAAAGGACAAATTCTTAACACCAAAAGAAAAGGTACAAGTTCGACTGGCTATAGTCATAAATTTGGTGTGTTAACCTATCAAAAATGTATTAAAAAAGGCATTAGAAGGTTAAGTTCTAAAACAGACATGCTCAATTAAAGAACAACTATGACGACCTCGCAAACTCAAACCTACGTCCCACCTATCAACCACCATTCAATAATCCTTTTCACTATTTATGCGCTGGAGCTACTTTACCATATACAGTTGAACAGCATCACCAATGTCGATGGGCCACTGATGGAAGAGCAGGCTATATGAATGCGATCGCGGATGGGAAATTATCTACCCAATCGGCGCGGCAATTACTAAAGTATTTGAGCTAAAAAAAATACAGCAATTTTACAACCCAGTGGTGTATGCTGTTATTCAAGGACAGTAAATTACCCTAATTACGAGTGAGCTTGTTCTAAAACAACACCCACTTTAGAACATTTACAAGTTTCTCAGTATAACTGTGAATGCAAACAGCAGTCACACAGACGCCATCTAACACTGTGCAATGGACACAAAAATTGTAAGTCCACGGCCTCACAAGGTCCTAAAACTTCGGAGTCCTTGCCACCACTCCTCACTGCTACCCAAGAGTTCCAAACCGTCCAGTGTCCTCCACGCAACTCCTCTTTTCTCTCACTCACCCCACGCTCTCCTCAAGATAAAACTTTCTTTGGCTGCCAGACTCCACCCACATGTGACGTAGAGCCAGTAAGAGAGAGGACCTAATTGTCTCGCCAATCAAATCAATTTGCTATTGTTAGCGCTACTAAGCTCCTCCCCTTCTAAAACTTTCCCAGGCCTGAGAGTCACGTATGCCACAGTTCCCAGAAACAGCATGAAATTTTGTTTCACGATAGGCATCTCCAGACGGTTAAATTATTTTATTATCGCATGGGCGCCCTCTCCTGTCATTAGAGCCCTCAGCAACCTATGTCTCACCAACGTGGCGCCAGCAAAAGTCGTAAAGTTTGGCGCCAGCCGACCACGAGGGTCCAGGCAGCGTACACAATGCTGCTGGCCCCGCTTTCCCTTTGACTCCCCACAGCAACCAAATGAGCTTGGGGCGCGTTTCTCTCCCCAACCCCCGTGGCTAGGGCGACATCCTGTCCTGTATCTTTATACACCACTGGCCGCGAAACAAGGGCAGCATTCTCTCTCACGTTTTTTGCTGGTGGCGGCAAGCGCCTAAAAACATTTACCCAGGTGGCTTATTCCCAATGTACCAAAATCATGGAATTATCATTTCTATCATCTGGCATTAAGAATTTGGAGAAATTAGAATACAAAGATCCCAACATCCAATTAAATCGACAGACTAAATGAAACTGGAAAATAGGAATATAAATAGTATTACTACCTCTCAACGAGAAATTTTAATGCAGTAGGTCAACACAAGAAATGTTACACTTTCTGCGGAGATATGAACATAGTTTATTGTATCATTTTCCAAAGAGTTACAGCACAATGATATAATTTTTTAAATGGAACAATAGTTTTTTCTATTGTGTATTGGAATCGTTGAAACCAGCTGCGTCCAAATCAATTAAAAATACATTCCTATTACTGTTAATTTGGGAGCTACAACCCTTCAAAGTTTCAGGTGCAGATACCACACACTATACATAATACATGGCTGTGTCATGGTTGATGGATGTTATGGCGGTGGGAAGTTGATTTACATGAGATGTTCAAATGTGTGTCCATCTTCCTCAATGCATAATGCAATGCGCCATCGAAAGGATCTGCGGACGAGATGTAACATCGCCGGTGTGACGGAGCAACATGCATCCTCGATGCACTGTTTTAGATCATTTGGGGATGTGGGATCAGTGACATACACTCGATCCTTTAGATATCCCCACAAAAAGAAATCTACTGGTGTTAAATCTGGCGACCTTGCAGGCCCTGAATGAGGACCATGGCGCCCCAACCATCTTGCTGCAAACCTGTTGTTTAGTTCTTCCACAACAGCACACGCAGAATGGGCTGGGTGACCATCGTGCTGCATCACATATGGACTCTCTTGTGTAAACACACATGTTCAAGGAGACCACCCAAAGTGTCGGCTATAAAAGCGCGATATAACTCACCTGTGTACCTGGGAAGTAGTGTGGACTGATGATTTCATCCCCAAGATTCCACACCACACGTTAATAGACCACCTACGTTGACGGTCGACAGGTCGTAGGCACCAAGGATTTTCTGCGGCCCAGTAGTGCATGTTATGGCGATTCACTGCACCATAATTTGTGAACGTGGACTCATCAGAGAACATAACACTTTGTAAAGACTCCAGCATGAAATTTCGCATGGCCCACTCACAGAATCTCACTCTTGCACAGAAAATGTTCCCATGCACCTCCTGGGTCAGTGACAGGCGTTACGGGTGAAACCTCTGGCCGTGTACTATATGCCACACAGATGTGAGACTGACACCAGTGACTGCAGCAACGGCTCGTATGCTGACATGAGGATCGTGGTGTAGTGCAGCTAAAACAATCACCTCCATCTCCTCACTTCTTGCAGGACTTCGTCTGTTACTGCGGTGGATTACCAAGCTGCCTGTTTCCCGAAGTCATTGTTCAGCACGTAAAAACGTAATGGCTGCTGGGGATCTTCACCTAGGATATCTCACGGTATACGCCATGGCTGCTTCAGTGGCATCGTGTCGGCAATTGCCGAACATCAGCAACATGTCAATGTACTTGTTGTTTGTGTATGCCTTCGTCATCCGATGTCAGTAACTGGTATATTGAGCCCCGGTTGTTTTTGTGGCTCCAACTGTCGGGTATACAGCCGTGTGCGGCGACAGTCGGCAGTCTAACAGCGCATCGAGGAAGCTTCTTGCTCCTCACCGGCGACGTTACAACTCGGCCACACCTCATTTAGAAGGTGCATTGCATTATGCGCAGCATTTGTGGTATCTGCCCCTGAAACTTTGAAGGGTTGTAGCTGCCAAACAAACAGTGATAGGAATGTAGTTTAAATTGATTTGGACACAACTGGTTTCAACAAATCTAATGCATTATAGAAAAAAACTATTGTTCCATTTCAAAAATTATATCTTTGTGCTGTAACTCTTTGGAAAATGATACAATAAACTATGCTCATAGCTCCGCAGAAAATGTAACATTTCTTGTGTTGACCTACCATATTAAAATTTCCCATCACATATTATTTTATAGTTACAGAGGCAAACACAGTTAGTGAAACACCCTGTAGTACCTTTTTTTGCATTTCTACTTTTAACAGTTTGTTAACTAGACTATTTTTGGAATGATAATCTAATTTTTCTTTACTATTGAAATGTAGTAAGCAAAGAATCAAAATTTCTTTGTGATTTGTAAGTTTTGAAATTTGGGCTGAAACAAGTCGAGATAAATCTTTAATCCAACAATAATGTGACTTTCCATTATTTTTAAAATATAATAAATTTACATGTTTTTATTTCTTACTTTTTGTAATTTTTAATGGATACACTTGATATTTTTCATCAAATGAGTAAACACTGATAGATTTTTTAATTTAATTTCAATATTTGAATATTATCAATTTCAACAAGAAATGAAATATTAGGTAATTTTTATTCAAGCTCTTTCACAAATTCTTTATAATTACTTGTTCTATCTGGATTTTTACATTTTTGTCTATCTACTGGATTTAATATAGACGCTATAGACAACAAAATACACTTTTGATCATTATTTTTCACATTAATACAAGCTTGCTTTTGTTTTATTTTTTGTGGTAATTCAATGTACGATGATCCTCTCAAAGGAACATATATGTTAATTCGTAATTGTAAACCAGTAATTCTGTTTAGTGTCCAATCTGAACCTCTAGTTTGAAAATTAGACACTTTTGTTAAAATTTCTCGTTTTCCATGTTCAAATTTTTTAATTGCATCCGTATCTGTAATGACAGTATAGGTTTGTGTTTGATGCCCAAATTCCTGAAGTTCATTATTTGTCTGCATTCTGTACTCACAAAATAAAGTTTATTTTCAAACCATTATATAGTTTCTAATTTTCTTTACAAATTGTTATAATTTCTGGGTTCATGGCTTGTAAAAATGATTAGCCTCAACAGAATTTACATTATTTACAAAATGTATTGTTTGTAATCTATTTTAAATACTTTATGAAGTAGATAATGTATAACTGTTTGTATTTTTGCTTTCCAAAAACATTTGTAGAAAATGGAAATATTACTTTCAATGCTTCTGATTCTTTGTTTTCAAAAATTTCATCATCAAATTTGTAATAGTAGTTGTTATTAGCTAATCGTTTTCTTCTTGATTTAGGTTGATGAAATATATCATTATGACATGGAAATTCTTGTAACATAGATAACTCCAATTATAAGGAAAAAATATTTCAGAATTTGTAGTAGCTATAATTTCAGATAAATATTTTTCATTCAAGTAATTTATTTTACAAGATATAATAATGTTTCATTTTATAAATTTTTCTCGGTTATAATAAATATTCAATTAATATATTTTACAATACATTTTTTTCAATTACTATATTTTACTATCTATAATTATTTTACTATTTACAATTATTATTCAATGAATATATTTTACAATATATAATTATTCACTAATAATATATTTACTATGTTTTTTATTTTATTTTTATTTTTGTTTTTTGCTCTATATTTATTTTTTATAAGAAAAGTTTTCTGACAACATGTCTACACAATGGACACGAAACATGTTTTTGAAGGCATGTATCAACACATTCTTTATGAAATAAATGAATAAACAAAATTTCGATCAATTGATAATCTTGATCAATTAGGCATAAAGAACAGTCAGTACCTGACATAACATTCCAAATTAGTTGATTTTCAAATTGTCTTATAAAATTTTCAGACAAATTTGGGCAAATAGATATAAAAAAACCTATATTTTCATGAAATCGATATTATTAATTTCAATATATTCAGCAGGTTTATTTCTAAATCTTTTAGTTGTTATCCAATACAGGTTTATTATTGGTGTTGCATTTAAATTATTACATAATAAATTAAATTGGTCTTCATTAAAGACATTAATATTGTTAATATTATCAACTATTTGTTGTTTGGTCATTTTAGAATAACCTTTTATTTGTAGCTGTTTTGCAATAACTTTTAATTCGCTTAGTTTTGTGTGTTCCATTTATAGCAAAATAGATATAACCAAATGTAGTTATAAAATATAGTAAGTGAAAACATATCCAGTAAAATATATTAATGGAAAATAATTATATGTAGTAAAATATATAAATTCAATAAAAATATATATAGTAAAATATATAATTAGAAAATAATTATAGATATTAAAATATATTAATGGAAAATAAAAAATTAAAACTTAAAAATTATCTTATAAAAATATTTCATATAAATGGAATTGTTTATTGAAAAATTAGAATTGTATGCTTTAAATTATAATACTGATTTCCCTGTTTGTATTGTTAAAGAAGGTAAAGTATATTTCTATAATAAATTAAAAGTAAATTATAATGATAGAAGTTCTGAATTAATTGAGGATTTTAAATATGAGTTAATGGAATCGGATTTAATTCATTTGGTTTATTAGATATATATAAAAATCGATATGAATGTTATATAAAATTTAATTATGAAAAAAGTTTTTGGAACTCTACTTTTGTTGAAAATTAATGTTTGATTGTGTTTATAGCCTCTTTTGTGCTAATGTATCCATATTTTTCGTTTTTTGGCATACTACCAACTATGTTGCTGTTTGTTTACTATACTTGTGTTTTATGTACAATTTTTGTAGTAAATATTGTACTTCACTATTATGTACACAAGATGGCATTTATAGTCCGTTTTTTAACTAATTTGTTCATACTGTTGAATGTGTAGCATTCTGGGGCAGTGACCCCATATTATATCTACTCATAATATTGTAGACCTGACAATTGCTTTCTCGTAGGAACATGTGCATTAGCCTTTTCTTGGTCTATAAAACATAGATACAATTTCCTGTTCCACTTGTAGCACTTATCCATTATCTGACACAAGCTAAACATCTGATTGTGACAGCCTCTAAGTGGTTAGAAAACCATACAGATTTTCATCCAACTTGTCTTCAATTATTACACTCACTCTCCTTTCAACAATACATGAGAAGATTTTGCCCCACAACACTAAATAAAGGGGCCATCACAACTGCATTATCCGTTGTGAAAGTTAATGCCTGAAATTTAAAATACTTGGCTGCTCCTGAGGCTGCGGATCATGAAATATTAAATTCCCTGTTGATTTCCAAAACAAGTTGTTGCCTATCTTCCTGTGGAATGATTGGCTCCAGTTGAGCAGCTATGTAAGGAAGGTCAACATGGAGTTATACAACTTTTCTGGGCGGATACTTGTTCAGGCATGGGCTTGATACCTGTTGATGCTATAGGTAGGTGGGATTTTACTAGGGATGGCCTGCTTCTCAATAGGAATGGGAATGGTAAACTGGGTGGGTTGATAGTTAACTCCACAAGGAGGCCACTGCAACTCATGGGAGTACCTTTTGTTTTAGGATAACATCAGTATCCAGTAGGAAGCTCAGACAGATATGTAATAAAGCTGTTAAAATACCCTAAGATCTTCACAAAAGTACAGTAAAAAATAATATTAGTATATTTCATCAACATTTTGGGGGATTAAAGAATAAAATAGTCGAGCTTTTGGTATGTGTGAAGGATATAGAAACTGAATGTGTAATAGATGTACTATTCCTACCTGAGAATCACACTGTCACTGATATGAAAAAGGTTAATATCAATGTCAATGTCTACATGTAAGTAGAGATAATAAGGAGATATGAGGAGTTGTCTTTGATGTCAACAGTTATCACTGTGTAGAAAACTTAGAAACAAGAATGATTTGTGTAGAGCAACATATAGAAGCATGTGCCTGTGACTTTAATCTGAACGATTGCACTTTAATCATAACGATCAATAGGTCCCATCAGATAATTTTCAGCTTTTTTCTGAAAAACATGGATGCCTTGTTGTGTCATCTATCTGACTGGGAGAAGTAAATTATTATTTGTGGGGATTTCAATGTTTATTCTCTAAAAGCGTGTAATAGGAAGAAAGACCTTGTAGCCCTTTAGGTTGTTTGGTAGGGACGTTCGAACCTTGGAATCGACTGCTTGCTACTTCCTCCCCCTGGAGAAGTGGCGATCATGCACCTCACCTGTACTTTTTGCTGCTGCCTGACAGTGGCTTGGCATCGAACTCCATCTCTTCTGGCAGGGATTCAGTGCTATTGAACCTTACTAATAGGACAGCAGTGGAGGAGTTACAGACGAAGTAAGCAAACAGGTTTATGTGGTATAACTGTATTGTTCTTTTGAGCAAGAAGAATGTGAGGTAGCCTGTTACACATGAAATAATAATAATAAGTCTCGCTGCAGGACCAAGACACTATGAAAGTAAATTCAGTAAACTCATTCAAACTTGAATAGTCCAACCCCTAGCAGAGGGAGAGTGCGCTGAGAAACATTACGTATCTTTGAGAGTTAACGGAAACAGCCCAGGCAGGGGCAACGGCTACAGTCCTAACGGTAACCTCGCGTACACTTTCGCCCATTGCTTGACGAACACGTTTCCGCCGGCGGCAACATAACCGATCAAAATAGCGGACGACTGCTGGCTCAACTAGCACTGGCGTAGAGCTGCGCAAGACTGGTGCCGGGAGCGTCTCCCGTCAGTTTTATGTCCGTCACTCCAGGACACTGTATTGCTCCACCGAAGAGAAGAGGGGCTCCACAGCCAACCTGACAACGTGCCTTCTGCGCCCTTCCCCCGGCCCGCGCGGCAAGGGTCAGCGCCCTGGGTGGTTGGGACACCTGGAATAGCGGTTCTTCCGCCAAACGGCGCGAAGGCGTGTGTCCCTCCACCGTTGGTGAGGAAGAAGCGAATTTAAAGTAAATGGGGCTTTCAAGAGTACGCCATATTGTTTCATTTCCGTATTAATTAAACGGAACATGACAAAATTATAAATCCTCTGCCAGTAGGGAGTCCACCACAAGGTGTCAGCCAAGTCTGTGGAGGTTCTTACTTGTTGGGGAAAATTCACTTTATGTAATTAAATTGGCAATTAAATTATGCTACTTGTAAAATACTGGGCCGATCAGCCAGCAACCGATATCATTCTACTCGTAGTTTCAGGTAAGGGCCGAATCTGCTGTCAAGATCACGGAATTAATTTTATTAGGGCATTCTCCCTTTGTCACAGGGCTGGACTATCTGTCATGTGCATCTGCCTTCCTTCAGCAGTTAGGTAGCCCAAGATATTGGTGCTACAACCTTGAAGCATTACTTGGTTCTTTCAATTTGAGATCCACTTTTGATTTTTGTACTTGAGTAGTAAAGGACAGCAGCACAATGATAGATAATTTAAAAAAAAAACAAGATAAGTTAAAAAATATAAATGCTTATCCTGTTGAGAATGGTCTTTCTGATCAAGATGCATAACTACAGTAATTACAATATATGGCTTAGCCCCATACAGCAGGTTAAAACAGATATCCAAAGTATTGTGTTTAATTAATAATTTTAAAATTGCCATTTTTAGAGAAAGCTTACCTCCATTACACTGGGTTGAGGTATACAAGGAACCCAATACTAATTTGAAATGTTACAAAAAAATTTATGATACCTTTTTATGTGTATTTGACAACTGCTTCCTCAAGAAAATAGGTATAATTGTAAGAAACCATCTTGTAACCGGAAAAAGGAACTGTATGTAGCAGCAAGAGAGAGTAATGAACCAGAAAGTCAAATATTAAAACTACTCTGCAGTCTTGAGAAAAGTTATTAAAAAGTTCAGAAGCATGTATATTATGTCTGAGAATAGTAGCTCTGATAATAAAATTAAAACAATTTGGAATATAAATGAAAGCGGAACAGGACAACCAAAAGCACAGGGAGGCTGTGTTACCATTAAAATGAATGAAAAATTTATTAACAAAAAGTCAGAAGAAGTTGAAAAACACTTTTTAAATGTTGTGGAGAAAATAGGGTCTAATTGTTTCATAGGAGAGGCAGAGCTATTAATGCCTCTGCAATCTGATACAATTAAAATTCCACCCACCTCTCCCTTTGAATTTAAGAAAACAATAAACTCTGTCAAAAATAAAAGTTCATATGGAATTGATGGGATTTCCAGCAGAGTACTGAAAGCTTGTTCCTTACAGATAAGTAGGATTTTCAGTCACGTATGTAATAGATCTCTGGTGCAGTGTATTTTCCCAGATAGACTAAAATATGCTATTGCTAAACAATCACTTAAAAAAGAGGCATCTGATGTCAATAACTACTACCCAATCTCACTTATAACAGCTTTATCCAAAGTTTTTGAGAATGTAATGTATTCAAGAATGGCTTCCTTATATTTGTAGAAATAAAATACTAACAAAATTTCAGTTTGGTTTCCAGCAAGGCTATTTAACAAAAATGCTATATACGGTTTCACTGATAAAATATTAAATTCTCTGAATAACCGGATATCACCCATTGTGATTTTTTGTGGTCTCTCAAAGGCTTTTGATTGTGTAAATCATGGAATTATTCTAGATAAGCTTAAGCATTGTGGTATCAGTATGGCAGTGCACAAATGGTTTACTACATACTTAAGAGTGCAGAAAGTTGTAGTAAGTGATTGAGGTAAACTGAAAAAATCAACTGATTTCCCAAAGTGGGGAGGGGGGAGGCTATCAAGAATGGGGTCCCACAGTGTTCAGTCTTGGATCCTTTGCTGTTCTTGATGTATATTAACACTTTCACTGCTAAAGCTGTGCATTCTGCCTTCTGGGTCGAGCCCACATCACGTGACACAGAGCAGGTCACTCTCTCATACAGTAGCTGAGTGGCTGGCCGGTGGGGCACAGCCCACTGGGCCATAGCAGCTAGCCATTCAGGTACACCATAGTCACCTGCTTTGTGTGATGTGGTAAAAGCGTGCCGCGGCCTTCTCTGTCGGTGGTGTTGGTCGAGCTCACAGAGCATAGAAGAGTGGTAGACAACTTGAGGCAGTTTGACGTGTGAGCAGGAAGAGCACACCTGAAAATCCGTGTGACGTCAGAGGAGAGCTGTGTTCGCAATGCTGCCTAGATAAACGGGGCTGTGAGTACGGAGCTGGAGGGCTTAGTCAGCAATAGCGCTAATGACGACAATAACACGTCAAGTACAAGTGAAACGGAGCACTGAGTTTTACTCTCTGTATGGGAAAACCTGCTTCCTTTTGTGCAATGTGGTGAAGGAGCAAAGTGTTTGGTGTGTAACACAGAAGCAAGAAAAATTTAAAAAGAAAAAGTAATTTACAGCGCCATTATTCCCTGTGCCACGCAGATGAGTGCGGGAAATATGTATGAGAAGAACGAGACGCCTTAATATCTGAAGTACAGGGCCGTGATGATGTGGAGGACTGTCAGAGTAGCGAAGCATCTGTCCTTCTCAGCTACAGAATAGCTCTACATATAGCCAGGAAAGTTAAACTATTTACTTAGGCTTTGTGCTCCTGATCGTACTCTCTCTAAAGAATATGTCGAAAATCTGGAAACTCTATGTAACCATTATGAGTTTTGTATCCCATCCTCGTCGCCACTTTTGTATCCCATCCTCGTCGGCACTTTTGTATCCCATCCTCGTCGCCACTTTTGTGTCTCGTTTTCGCCGGTTGTCTTTGGTGTCAGTGGCCGAGTAGAAAGAGACCGACAAAGGAATAAAGGATGCACGCGTGTGCAGGTACGGAGGTGACCAGCCAGTGGGACAGCAGGAACTAGAAACACTAGAGTAAATTAGAACGAGATATATATTTCATAGAGACTTAGTAATACTTAATTTTTACATAAGGTTCGTTTGAAGAGCTGCATTCATGCTGCAGCGCATGCACAGTACGAAAAGTCGTGTTTGAAGAGCTGCAGGCGCCGCTCCTGCAGTCTGCCGGCTGTTCGAAGAGCTGCAGGCCTGCAGCTCATGCAGGCAGGAGCTGCAGGAGGAAATTTTCCATGCAGCTCATGCAGCCATAACTCGCGCATGCGCATAACTCTAAGATGTGTAGTGCGGGTATAAGAAGCGCCTTTGTTCAAAGTTTTCGGAAGTCCACAGCGTTGTAGTATATAAGTGTACTACATGTTACTTCTGTCGTTCTGCGTTTCTTCTACTGTTTGTGAAGGCAGTTCGTTATTTGTTTGTGTATACTGATGTATTAGTATTTTATTTTAGAAGTATTATTTTTGTTTGTATGAAATCACCTCTAAAAATTAGAAGAGCAAAATTGTCTATAATAGGTAATTCGTCTTATGCAGACTGAAATTAAAGACATTTGTTTTACATCAGACGCGTTTCGCTTTTTATTTTAAAAGGTTGTACAGTTTGTTTTGTATGCATAGATTAAAAACAGTTTTAAAAAACAACTTTGTGCGTGTTAGTCCCTTGCGTTTTTAAATTGATATTCGATCTACTCAAGGTGTTGTCTCTTCTTTGCATCTCACTACCTTTTTTCCGTATTGTTGTCTGATGTTTGGTTCCTGATGTGCATATTTAGTAGTGTACTGAACTTTTCGACTGTTTGATCTGAAGTGATAATAAATGAAACTGAAGGAACGCCACAAAAACAGGCGAAAAGTGCCGTACAAACTGAAAACACACGTCAGGAACCAACCAACCCAGCCAACAAGTCGGAAAAACAGCAGTGACATGTGAAGAAGAGACAACACCGTCAGTAAACCGTAAATAAATTTAACAACACATAGGCCTAATGTGTATAAAGTTTTTTAAAAAATGTTTTCAATCTATGAATATAAAACAAACCTTCACATTATTTACAGATCACAGAAGATGTTTTTAAAATAAAAAGCGAAACACTTTAATTGCAGTCAGCATAAGCTGGATTACGTAATATACTCGATTTTAATAGCTGCTCCGGAAGATGGCCATACAACCAAATATAGTTACAAGAGAATTTTTTAATTCCATTTGTTCCAAATGTTGAGCGATTCAGATTTTGTGTCCAGTGATGACGACATCGACGAAATTTTGCGCCGAAATAAAAGGTAGAAAAGTGAATATGTGGTTCCGCAGTATTCGGAAGATGAATTTGTAGAACATTTTCAGGTGTTTCTTTATTATTCTCGTAAACCTCTATTAACGCTAATGTGGCGTCCGTGCTCCACACCGATTCCTGTGTAGGTGGTTCCTATTCTTTTGCAGGTAACTATACAGGTACAAGAGTAGGTGCGGATGCGGGAGCTTGGAACTTTAAAAATTCCGCGCCTGCAAATAAAGGAAGACTTAATATGGAAATTTTCAAACTGGATTACACGGAAATAAACTATTACACGAACACTTCAATTCCTTAAACGTAAGAAAGTAATTTACTTTTAGACACTGGCACAATAAATCGCTCTCTTATGCTACACAGAACAAGTGAGCACACACGTGATATGCAAACTGCAGGCTGGAGGTTAGTATTCGAAGAGCTCCGGCAGCATGCACGGCACGTGACGTCATCTTCGCAGCGCATGCGCAGTAGTGCCTGCATTGCTGCTGCAGGATCTGCATCCATGCAGCTCTTCGAACGAACCTATAGTTCTTGACTGCCGAATGCTGATACATAGATTAGATAGAGGCCTGCCTACTGTCGATTCCTAGTGTCTATCCGATAGCCAAGTCTTAACTGGTGCCTATCTGAATCCCAAGTGTTAACTGGTTCCTATCTCAGTTCCAAGTGAACGATGCAGCAGTCTTGGACAGGAGCGGAGTTGCAGCAGAGGGCGCTCGTGGCTGACATAGTAAGAATGCCGCGCCGTGCATGCATGGCGGCGCGCGGCGCAAGTACGTGGCGCGCACTTCATACTTGTGCGACACCACAATGAGTCCAGGTTTGAAAATGTTGAAATACTGTCTACTATATTTCAGCTCTTTGCAACACCATTTTCAGTGGAAGTTAACAATATTCCTACCAGGTTTCAAATGGAACTATTAAATTTACAGTGTGACGATTTATTAAAGGACAAATATGAACGCAATGAAGGCTTGGCAGATTTTTATAAGAATATTGCTTTTTCGGTTTTCTCGGGTTGTATGCCCCTTCTTCAAGCAAACTGCGTATTTTCGGTTCCACTTATGTGTGTGAGCAATGCTTTTCTATTATGAAATTAGCATAGTTCCAATACAGAAACACCTTGTCAGATCACAACTAAACACCTTAGATTAAAAATATCTCAAACATTGAAAAACTAACCACAGAAAAACGAAATGGAAAATGTCGGAAAATGTTCACTTACTTGTAATGTACAGCTTTGCTGTAAGCTGAAGAGAATATTGTATTATGTTCCATTCTCTTTACTTCATAACAGTGTTATCCTCACATTAAGGTACACCTGCATTATAATGTTAATTAGGATATAGTAACCTCACTGTATTCTTTACACCAGACCTGTTCCCCGTCTTTCAGAAATTGCTCCTCTCCACACGCTGCATTCTGTTTCTCCGCGGCAGCAGTATGGAGCGTGGCCTATGAGAAATACAGGCCCCAGCGCAGTCGTCATGCCATGTAAGCAAGGTAGTTCCGAGCCGGCGCCATCGCTATAGTCGAGCCGCCGAAAGAACGACTCTGACAGCTAGCGGCTATGTTGCCAATGCTGCTACCCGGCTGTTGTTACGCCGTGTCGGTCGCCGGCATACGAATATAAATTGGGACCGTTGCTATGTACTACTAAAGCGTGAACGAACGAGAACAATCACGAAGTTATGAAAAAAACTCTTTTTGCAGTTAAAAAGAAAAGGTTTAGAATTATATGGCGAGTTAAAGTAAAGCCTCATAATGTTCCAATATTCCATTAAATATAATGTATTATTTAGTCTTTAGCCAAAGTTTGCTAGTTGAAGAATTTTGTTTATATATTTCATCTTCTATAACTATTTTCCACAGACTCGCTCGCTGTTATTACTCAGACACTGTATTGTGGCAGTCGGCCGAGAGGGTAAACAAATAAGGACTATCACTTTACAAGTAGTAAAACCGCCTCTTCCAGTGAAATGATTAGTCTTCTTACATAAAAAGAGTGTTTTTTTGTCTCAATCGCTTATGGTCGCTGTTGACTGCCGTAGTATAGTGTCTGAGTAATATTATCAGATCAGTTTCGACATATAGTCTATTGGTCACAGACGTAGAAATGAAATAATGTAAATTTTTCAGTAAATGATCTTTGGTTGCGAAACAAATTACTGTATACATTAAAAATCAGTCGCGGCCAGCATCATGTGCAATGCACCGCTGCTACCGCTACTATCGTCCCCCAATCTTATTATTAATTCTTCTACCCGTTCTTCTAGTGTACCTTCTCGTTCCCATGCCTCTTCTAAGATGTGCCATGTATGTGTAACAACATTGTTTCATTTTATGGGAGTAATACTGCCCGATGCTTCACGAACAAAGACTTCTACTTTTGTTAATGAAAAACTTATTTCTTTCTGCAATGTACGATTTCACCTGAGCCCACACGAGTTCTATTGCATTGAAATGGCAATGATATGGTGGAAGGCGCAACACTCTATGACCACTTTCTTCAGCAAATGTGTTAATTTGATAAATGATTTTTCGGCTTTTGTTTTTGTAACACAACGAGACAAACGATGAACACGCGACAGATGCTTTGCAGCGACTGAAGCACGCCACCCTGCGCGACCTTGAGTGGCAGGGTGGCAACGCGGCACCGTTACCCTGACAACGTTTACGAATTCCAGAGCTAAGGTTGGTGGTTGAGTGTCCCCCCCCCACCCTCTGCGGCCCACGTGCGTGAACTGTCGGGGTCGTTCGTTCTTTCGGCGGCCCAACTATAGCTCAGTGGCTGCCCGCTATGACGCAGTGGGCAGTGCCCCAGCGGCCGGCCAATCGGCTAGCAATCGCGCCGGCTCGGAACTACCTTGCTTACGTGGCATGACGACTGCACTGGGGCCTGTCTTTACCGTAGGCCTCGGTACAGAGCATGTGACGTCATACGGTCAAGTCTCCTTCCTTGTCAGCCAACAGAGCAGCCTGGGATGACGTCAACTGGCGCTGTCTATCCTCCCCTGGCATAGAAGGTAGTAGAGCTGCCTTCGGGTACACGAGGTATGTCAAGCTTAAGATATTCCATAAGCTACACATGGGCCCACAACGTATTTTCCATTGCGTTTCCATTCATTAGTACTTTCCTTTCACATGGAGCTGTAACCCGTCTAGTGCGTTTCGTTGTCTGTTCGAGTTACAGTTTACAGATACAATGTAAGTCTATCTGATGCAGATATTATCGTGCGTCGTCATTTCCCAGCTTCAACGTGTATCAGTGTGTGGCGTATGGATGTAACAAAAGGAAAAAGAAATCAAACTGTTTAGAGGGAATAAAAATTACTTTTAACCGTTTTCCTCAAGATCCAGAACTGCATCAAAAATGGATTCAAGGAATAAGGATGGATAAACTGGAGACATATAAATCACAGCCGTCTTTGCAGTGCCCATTTCAAAGAAGATGATTTTGAAGGACGTTCTCCGTTTACAAGATATTTGAAAAAAGATGCGGCTCCGTAGATATTTGCGGAACATCCATCACACTTACAACCATGAACATCGACTTCAAAAGTAAGAAGAGTTTTAAAGCGTGTTCTCTCACCGATTTCGCCGCCAATACCTGCAAAAATTCCAAAATCTGATTTGGAAACAGCCATAGAAGAACTTGAAATAGCCCAACGAAAACTAACTGAAACAAGGAAAAAATTGAGGAATACAACAAATAACTATAAAAGACTGAAGCTAAAAGTGGCTAGTTTAGGCGATATCATAATGGAATTATAATAGAATACTCTTATTCCCACTCCCATGAACCACAGACATTGCCGAGGTAGGGTGGCTTGTGTGCCTCAACGATACAGATAGCCGTACCGTAGGTGCAACCACAACGGAGGGGTATCTGTGAAGAGGCCAGACAAACGTGTGGTTCCTGAAGAGGGGCAGCAGCCTTTTCAGTAGTTACAGGGGCAACAGTCTGGATGATTGACTGAGCTGGCCTTGTAACATCAGCTAATGTGGCTTTGCCACACAGCTACTGCGAACGGCTGAAATCAAGGGGAAACTACTGCCGTTACCTTTCCCGAGGACATACAGCTCTGCTGTATGAACATATGATGATGGCATCCTCTCGGGTAAAATATTCCGGAGGTAAAATAGTCCCCCATTCGGATCTCCGGGCGGGGACTACTCAGGAGGATGTGATCATCAGGAAAGACAATACTGGCATTCTACGGGTCGGAGCGTGGAATGTTAGATCCCTTAATAGAGTAGGAAAATTAGAAAATTTAAAAAGGGAAATGGATAGGTTGAAGCTAGATATAGTGGGGATTAGTGAAGTTCGGTGGCAGGATGAACAGGATTTCTGGTCAGGTGAGTACAGGATTATAAATACAAAATCAATTGGGGGTATCACAGGAGTAGGATTGATAATGAATAAGGAAATAGGAATGCGGGTAAACTACTATGACCAGCACAGTGATTGCATTATTATTGTCAAGACAGATAGAAAGCCAACACCGACAACAGTAGTACAGGTTTATATGCCAACTAGCTCTGCCGATGATGAGGAAATCGAAGAAATATATGAGGAGCTAAAGGAAATTATTCAGACAATTAAGGGAGAGGAAAACTTAATTGTTATGGGAGACTGGAATTCGGTAGTAGGACAAGGAAGGGAAGGGAAGATAGTAGGTGAATATGGTCTGGGCAAAAGGAATGAAAGAGGAAGCCGCCTGGTAGAATTTTGCACAGAACATAATTTAGTTATAACAAACACCTGGTTCAAGAATCACAAAAGAAGGTTGTATACTTGGAAGAGACCAGGAGACACCGGGAGATACCAGATAGATTTTATAATGCTAAGACATAGATTTCGGAACCAGGTTTTACAGTGTAAGACATACCCAGGGGCAGATATAGACTCTGACCATAACTTGTTGGTTATGAACTGTAGGCTGAAACTGAAGAAACTACAAAAAGGTAGGAAAATAAGGAGATGGGATCTGGATAAATTGAAGGAACCTGAGGTTCTTAAGAATTTCAGAGGGAGCTTTAGGCAACAATTGACAGAAACAGGGGAAAATAAAACAGTAGAGGAGAAATGGGTAAAATTGAGAGATGAAATAGTGAAGGTAGCAGAGGACAAAATAGGTAGGAAGGAAAGACCTACAAAAAATCCTTGGATATCACAGGAGATACTAAATTTAATCGATGAAAGGAGAAAATATAAAAATGCAGTAAATGAAACAGGAAAAATGGAGTACAGACGACTAAGAAATGAGATTGACAGGAAGTGCAAAATGGCTAAGCAGGAGTGGCTAGAAGGCAAATGCAAGGATGTAGAAGAATGTATAAATAGGGGAAAAATAGATACAGCCTACAGGAAAATAAAAGAAACATTTGGAGATAAGAAAAACAGCTCTATGAATATCAAGGACACTGATGGAAAACCAGTTCTCAGCAAAGAAGGGAATGCTGAAAGGTGGAAAGAGTATATAGAGGGGCTCTACAAAGGAAATGAACTTCGAGGCAATATTGTAGGAAGGGAAGAGGATGTAGGTGAAGATGAAATAGGAGATACTGTACTGAGAGATGAATTTGACAGAGCCCTGAAAGACCTAAGTCGAAACAAGGCCCTTGGAGTAGATGATATTCCCTCAGAGCTACTGAAGTCTCTGGGAGAACCAGCCATGACAAACCTGTTTCACCTGGTGTGTAAGATGTATGAGACAGGCGAAGTACCCTCAGACTTTAAGAAAAATGTAATAATCTCCATTCCAAAGAAAGCAGGAGTAGACAGGTGTGAAAACTACAGAACCATCAGTTTAATAAGTCATGGTTGCAAAATATTAACACGAATTATATACAGAAGGATGGAAAAACTGGTAGAAGCCGAACTCGGGGAAGATCAGTTTGGGTTCAGGAGAAATGTAGGAACTCGGGAGGCAATACTCACTTTACGGCTTATCCTAGAAGATAGATTAAGAAAAGGCAAACCTACATTTCTAGCTTTTGTAGATTTGGAGAAGGCTTTTGACAATGTTGATTGGAATAAACTCTTTCAAGTTTTGAAGCAAGCAGGAGTAAAATATAGGGAGCGTTAGGTTATTTACAACTTGTACAAAAACCAGACAGTGGTTGTCAGAGTTGAAGGGCATGAAAGGGATGCAGTGGTTGGAAAGGGAGTAAGACAGGGTTGTAGTCTTTCTCCATTGTTATTCAATGTGTACATTGAGCAAGCTATAAAGGAAAGCAAGGAGAAATTTGGAGAAGGAATTAAAGTTCAGGGCGAAGAATTAAAAACATTGCGTTTTGCCGACGACATAGTAATTCTGTCAGAGACAGCAAAGGACCTGGAAGAGCAATTGAACGGAATGGACAGTGTGCTGAAAGGTGCATATAAGATGAACATTAACAAGAGCAAAACTAGGGTAATGGAGTGCAGTGTAAGAAAATCAGGTGATGCTGAAGGAATTAGATTGGGAAAAGAAGCAATAAAGGAGGTAGATGAGTTTTGTTACTTGGGCAGTAAAATAACAAATGATGTTCGCAGTACAGAGGATATAAAATGCAGAATGGCGATGGGTAGAAAAGCGTTCTTGAAAAAGAGAAATTTGTTAACATCGAATATTGATTTAAGCCTAAGGAAGTCCTTTCTGAAGGCATTTGTATGGAGTGTTGCCTTGTATGGGAGTGAGACATGGACGATAAACAGTGCGGACAGGAAGAGGATAGAGCCTTTTGAAATATGGTGCTACAGAAGACTGCTGAAGATTAGGTGGGTGGATCGCGTAACTAATGAGGAGGTACTGAACAGTATTGGGGAGAAAAGAAATTTCTGGCATACCGTGACTAAAAGAAGGGATAGATTGTAGGACACATTCTTAGACATCAAGGAATTGTGAATTTAGCATTAGAGGGAAGTGTGTGGGGTAAAAATCGCAGAGGAAGACCAAGAGATGAATACAGTAAGCAGATTCAGACAGATGTAGGTTGCCGTTCTTATGTGGAGATGAAGGGGCTTGCTCAGGATAGGGTATTGTGGAGAGCTGCATCAAACCAGTCTCCGGACTGAAGACCACAACAACAACTCTTATTCAGACAGAGCACAGTGATTTATTGAATAATAGTTCAGAAACATCTTTCTGTCATAACTGTGTGTAGCATTAAGTTGTAATTTCGAAGGCATATTCAGTAATATATGTGGATACTGTCTGAAAAATCTTACACAAATACAGATATTAATCCGGACGTAATGTTTACTTACGGAGCTGTGGCTAATAAAAGATTTTTCCTGAAATTTAGCAACCTCGCTAATGTGAAGACATCGCAGAACTGTATGAGGTTATAGTAAAACACGATTTACATTTTCTTTGTTGTTATTGACGTGCTGAATCCAACAAAACATGTTCCCGACGTGTATTTGCAACAGTTTTCCAGGAATTCCAGAGAACCAAAGAAATAAATTGAGGAAATTTGTAATTTGTCTTTTTTTAATTCCAACCAACTTCACAAAAGTGTATTGGGTGTCTATAGTCCAGAAACATGTTCAGCCACTACTGCAGCGCCATCGAAAGTTTGAGCAACAAGTTTTTTTACATCATTTATGGTCTTTCTTACTTGTTCAAATAAACCATGGGCTATTCGGTCAGATCTTACATCAGTAAAATCAAGAAATCTTTCTTTACAATTTCCTTCAATATCTACAAAGAGCAGAAGAGTTTGTTGGCGTCATCAGTTTTTTCATCGAGCATGAGCCCAATAAAAGTAGCCATATCAATATCTGATTTAATCTGATCTCTAACAACAATGGCCACAGTATCGATTAGGTCATTCTGTATAATTGCTGAGGTGCCTTTGAAAACGGTAGCTGTCTTTAAACGCAGAGACAGTGCCACATCATAATGAGCCATAAACGGTAGCAGTTCTATGCAAATGCCTTTATTCAATGAGTCCTCACTTTCATCGTGTCCTCTAAAAGCACTCTCTTGTTTTGCAAGAAGTACCACTGCATCAATCAACCTTTTTAATATATTTCTATTTTTTTTAACGTTCTCATTGTGCAAGCTGTCAACAATTTTTTTCTGATAATCCAGTAAATGGTCTACCAGTTCAGCGCCGAATGTTTTCAGTGCTGTAAAAAGATTTTATATGAGCTGTCGATCTCTTATGTTTTCCAGAGCTATGATTAAATACTGAAAATTTGCAAAACCGGTGGTATTCCAAGGCGTTTTCTCAGTTGCAAACAATAAGCATGGCCCGCAATAAAGTTTGTTTAGTTCACATGAACCTGACAGCCACATTTACTTATCATAATTATTGATGTTAAAGTGCCTTTTGTAAGGGTTCTTGTTTTATTTCTTCTGCCCACACTAAGTGCGGAAGAGCTGGAGTAGGCGTTCCCTGTTCTAAAATCACCAACTAGTCTTCGTATTTCAGCCGCAAGAATGGTCTGTTCAGGAACTGTTTCATTACACATTGCCCACCCACTTTGAAGAATTAGTACTAAGAACTGTCAAAGTGCACTGCACACTATGAAATAAATAACAGCAATACAGTTGTTGTGAAACGTAACAAACACACAAACACGGTCTTTGTTGCTTTAAACTGATGCGGAGTTCACCCAGAGCGAGTCTTGTCCGTTCGGCACGTTTCGGAAGCATTCGTGCTTGTGTTGCGACGAGAGATTCCGTAGCCTTGAGCTGCTATTGGCCGCACTACCCCACCCCTCCCATCCCCTCACCAAAGTGAAGGCTGCGGCAGTGAGCCTTTGAAGCTCTGTTCTCCCACTGTTGGAATGAAGCGAACGAGACATATTCCACTCCCTCCTGATGTAAGAACAGTGGCGGCGCTAGGCGTCGGCGACGTCGGCCACCGCCGACGGCCTCGCGCCTGTGAGGGCCTCGCAAAACATTGTAAAAATTTTATTTTATTTTATTTATATTTGATGTTTAACGGCGCTTTCCAACTGCTAGGTCATATAGCGACAACCTACATCTAATTTACTCTAGCTCAACCAATGGCCGAACACAACCTTCGTAGCAGAGGTTGGGATCGATCCCCGACGAGAGGGACCTCGCTCACCGTGGAAGGAGGAAGAAAACTTAGGTTTTAACGTCTCGTCGACAGCTTGGTCATTAGAGTCGGAACTTACGGTCGGAGTTTTGGGTAAGGATGAGGAAGGAAATCGGCTGTGCCCTATGAAAGGAACCATCCTGGTATTTGCCTGAAGTGATTTAGGGAAATGGAAAACCTAAATCTGGATGGTTGGAGGTGGATTTGTACCACCATCCTCCCGAATTCGAGTCCAGTGCGTTACCACTGCGCCACCTCGCTCGGTTCGCTCACCGTGGCATGACGCCTTAGTGCGTTCGGCCATTCGCGGCTGGCAGCTATTTAGTTATCCGTATTTATTTCCGTATGAGTGCAGCAGTGATGCAATTTTTAGTTAAATACTTGTGAAACAATTTCTTCAGTGCATTTTAGAAAACGATTTGGAAGATGGATATCCAAATGTTTATATAACAATCAGAATCATGCTCAGTTCCAGTCGGTACAGCTTCGGCCGAGAGAAGCTTCACAAAGTTAAAATTGATTAAGACTAACTTGAAAAGCATATGAGCCAAGAAAGACAATGTGCGTTGTCAGTACTATCAACTGAAGCCGAACTAGCGGCTAATATTAAAATGTGATCTTTAAAAAATTCTGTGAGACGAAAAGCTGAAAAGTTTCTCTAATTTGTGTTTGTTTATTGCAATTTTTGTCATTGCAATAATACTCGTATATTATACTAGTAGAATTTTAGTATAATGATTATTGATGTATAATTCAGCTCATTTAACATTTTCCCCATTAATTCATTAATGACAAAATGAAAGGGGCCTCGCAAAGACGAGTTCGCCGACGCCCAGTTTTCATCTAGCGCCACCACTGTGTAAGAAGGCTGGGGAATACAGCCTCGAGATTCTGTTGAAGACTTATGAATGCTAGAGAATTCACACTCACTGTCACTCGTAGTGAGCATAGCCAGGATCTCTTTATCCACACAACCACGGCGACGTGACATTTCTGCTGAAGGAAACATGGGAACTGGAGTCGAATTCTCCAAAGACGGATCACAGCAACAAACGTATATGCACTCTCGTAGTATTTAATTTTATTGCTGTTATACCTTCTTATTGCCTGTACTTTTAACTCTGATAGGGGGAATGTGTGTTTTAGCTTTATTGTATTAAATTCAGTTCTTATAGAAACCATATTACATTTATTCTGCTGCCTGGCTTGCTGGCGAAACTTGGCTGTGAGGGGAAGGGACGCCGTTCACGTTTCCGTTACTCGGGGGCGAGGTGCGAGCAGTCAACCTTGAGTCCGCAGCTCTCTACAGAGGGAGCATGGGGGATGTCCTCACACTACCGGTAGGGTCAGTGCCCATGTGACGCGCTCCGCTCTTTACCTGTCTCTTCTGCCAGCGGAAGCTTACAATGGGCTGTGGCGCCTTCGGTTTAACCCTTTCACTCCGGCGCCGTGATTGTTACGCCGTGCGCTGTAGACGAGCGCCGTGCCCGCTGTACGGCGCATTTTCCGCACTCCCCACGGCGCTACTCTGTCCTGCTTTCACACTCTGTGTTATCGCAATTATTGGACTTTATACTATATATTTATTAGGGAAAATTAATTTGGAGTAGAAACAGTTTCCTTCCTTCTTCCAGGCAATTCGCGTAATTTTTTCTTAAATTCTAAAAGATCCAAGTTTTGGATTCAGCTCTGGTGGGGTGTGGACGTTATTATTATAAACGCATATTTCGCTTGTTAAATAATATTTATTCACAATTGCTTTACGTTAAATTTCAGTAGCATTACATTACGATGTATGACGCGAGGCGGAACTGCTACAGCAGTCCACCGGCTGGGCGGCACAGGCAGCACTCGACTGCTGCAGCAGTCCACCGGCAGTGGAGCACATTCGCTCCCGACTTCTGCACAAGTTCACCGAAGGGAAAGGGTTAACGAAATGCAGCGAGCGCAGAGGCGGTGACACTGTTTGATCTTCACGGGAACTAGGTATCTCCCGTCTGTTAACTTGGCGGAATACCGAGAACTTTGACATTTATTATATTGCTGGGACCACCAGGCTGGGTGAGAAAGGAAAGCAGAGTGCGTCCCACACAGTGGGTGGTCCCGCAGAGAGCTGTATACAGCGGTGCCCTGGTGGCAGCAGAGTCAGGCAGTGGACAGGATTCGAATTCGACAGACAAGAGAAGGGAACGAACATGAACTACAACCGAGTAACCCGACCTGGGTTGTCGCGGTGGATAGGGAGTGCAGCGTCTGGGAAAAGTAGCAGGCAGTTTGGCTGATGGGGCGAGGCTTGAACATGGGCAGCATAGGAAACTAACAGGTGTTGCCTGCAGTAGGAAGACCCCAGCTTCGACTAGGGGGCTTGTCACAGGGCTCGTTCGAAAAGCCCCTGTCGCCAAACGAACACCACAATGTAGAACTGGGTCCAAGGTCTGTAGTGCTGAAGGCGTGGCCTAATTATAAATTATACATCCATAATCGAGGCGCGACTGAATGAGGGCCTATAGAGCTGCAGGAGCGTTAGGCTTGCAGCTCCCAAAACGGTGTGGCTCAGACAACACATGATGTTTAGGTGCCACCAGCACTTTTGTTTGAGCTGTCGGAGATGCGGCACCCAAGTAAGATGGTAGTCCAACAACATCCCTAAAAATCGGTGCGTCTTTTCGGCACACAGCAGGTCTTTAGCTGAATACAGTTCGGGTTCCGATTGTACTGCCCAATGTCGACAGAAATGCATCACCCGGGTTTTTCAGGCAGAAAACTGAAAACTGTGGGCAAACGCCCACGACTGCACCCTTGAAGATGTTATCTGCCACCGGCGTTCAGCAACACCGATGCTGGCAGAGCTAAAATACATGCAGAAGTCATTGGCATAAAAAATGTGGAAACTAGTGACCCCACAGCACTGCAAGGCCATTAATTACGACTAAAAATAGAGGGACACTAAGAACCCTGTGGGACATCGTTTAATGAGAATGGGGTGAGTTGAGACAAGTACCAACTCGAATATGAAAAGAACGCAGTGCAAGTTCTGTATGAATACAGGAAGTGAACCCCGTAAGCCACAGTTGTATAGCGTAGGCAGTATATGGTGGCGCCAGGTGGTGTCATACAACTACCGCAGGTCAAAGAAGACGTCAACCAGATGTTCGCGGCGAGAAAAGGGTATACTGATGGCCGACTCCAGCAACACGAGATTGTTGATAGCGGAGCAGCCATGACGCAACCCACCTTGTTGTGGGGTTAAGAGACCCCAGTCATTGAGGATCCACATAAGCCTCCGACTCACCGTGCGTTCGAGGAGCTTGCAAGGACTGTTGGTGAGGCTGATCGGTTGTTAACTATCTGTCACCTGTGGATCCACCCCAGGCTTCATCACTAGGATGACGACGCTATCCCACCACTGAAATGGGAAAACACCCTCAACCCAGATACGATTGAGTAGGGCGAGAAGCTGGTGCTGATAGTAGTCAGAGGAACTGATTGTGAATTCAATCCGATCCAGGGGAGGTATCTGGGCATGCAGTAAGAGCACTTTCAAACTACCACTCAGTAAAAGGGACGTTGTATGTTTCTCAGCATTGCACTTGAAAAGATATCCGGTTTTTGTTCCCCGCGTTCTTTAAGGGCGCGGAAGTCTGCACCATAAGCAGCAGTCGCTGAGGTCGAGAAAAGTGGTTTGCCAAGTGCTCAGCTATGTTGAGAGGGTCATCACAGATTGTATCCTGAATGCTGAGACACGGGATTCCCGTCTGTGGGTGGTGCCCAAAGAGGCGTCAAACTTGCCACTAAACCCATGAACCAATGGAGGCAACATACTGTTCCCAAGAGGCCCTCTTGCTTTGCTGGATCAATCACTGCACCCGTGCACGGAGATGCTCGAAGGCAGTAAGATGATCAACCAAAGGGTGGCGTCGGTGGCGCTATAGTGCACGCTGACATTCCCGGATGGCTTCATCAATCTCCGGTGTTCACCACGGCACTGACTTACGGTGGAGAGAGCCAAGTATGGTGGGAACAGTTTTCTCGGCTGCAGAAACGATGGCCTCTGTGACCTGCTGAACAGCAGCATCTACATCACAACGGAAGGGGACAGGGGGTCACTGCAGAATAAGCTGGCCAGTCAGCCCTACGGTGAGACCAGCAAGGCCGACGGTCAGTAGGCGGACACTGTGGGAGCGACAGGAAGATAGGAAAATGGTCGCTTGGCACAGCTCATTGTGGACCCTCCGAGTGAGGTGTGGGAGAAGGCTTAGGGCTGCAGACAGACAAATCTATGGCGGAATATGTTCCATGAGCTGCGCTAAAATGCTTAGGAGCACTGGTGTTGAGGAGGCAGATAATCTGTTGTGTCAGTAGAGTCTCAACATCTCTACCCTGGGCCAAGGTCTGTATGCCACCCCACAAAGTGTGGTGGGCATTGAAATCCCCCAAAAGAAGGAAGGGTGGGGGAAATTGGGCGACCAAGGCAGCGAGGTCTACAGGAGAGACATCATCATCTGGAGGAAGGTATATAGAACATACAATAATGCCTGGAGCCTAACAGCGACTACTTCTAGAGATGTTTGAAGAGGCACTGCCGTGCTTTGGACAGACGCAAGGACTTATATGGAAACTCTGCCATAAACTGAAAGATTTTTATAGTAGCCCCGATAGCCCTGAAGGGCAGGATTTCTTTCGACAGGTTTCCTGTAGGGCTAAACAGAGCACAGGGAAGTGGCACAGTAACTGCTGCATCTCAGCCAGATGGTGGAAAAAAACCGCCGTCATTCCTGAGGTAGCTGGTGTTGAAGTTACTGTGGCAAAAGATGTTGCCATACGAACAGGATGGAGCCGTTCGTATTTCTTCCGCACCTCAGAATAAGTAAGTCGGTCCAGAGTCTTTATCTCCATTATCTTCCGTTCCAAATGGAAAACAGTACAAGTTGGCGAGGATGGCGGATGGTGTTGCCCACAATTCACGCAAAGGGAAGGCAGAATACAGGGGTTGTCCAGATGTGCTGGACGCCCACATTCCCTGCAGGTTCGGCTGGAAGTGCACCTGGAGGACATATGCCTGAACTTCCAGTTCTTCGACGTACACTTGATACGTACAGTGCAGAAGTTCATTTCGCATTGCGTGTGACGTATATCTACACAAAAAATTAATAGAGCTGCTTAAGTGGTCGTCTACTACACTGTCAAGATTCCACAAAGGGGATAACAAGTCTAAGAAATTGCCACAGTTTGCTGACTCTTGTTTTTCATTGTGAGCTCTTAGTGCTAACTCACGAGTTCCACCAAACAATAAGCACTCTAATATTCTGTTTAATATGTGTCTGTTCTTCATAACTAATTCATTATGTTTCTGAATTGACATTTTATATGCCAAATCAATCTGAGCAGTAATGTTATTGTGACAAACTTTTTATATTTCCCAGCATTTCCTAAATGAAGTCCACTTTTCTCATGTTCCTTAATTCATTCCCTTGAATGGTTTAGATCCTTGCCTCAATCCTTCACCACCAAACAACACACAGTGGAAACGAAACAAGTTTTGTTTCTCTTCACTCACAATTAGCCAAGACTTTTTGCAGAACAGAACCATGTACAGCAGAAAGTTTGTTCTTCTTTCCGTCAATAAATCTTTTGGTTTTTATGTGCATAACTGCTTGATTTCTAGCTTCTCTTCCATACTTAATATATGAAAGTGCGTTCTGAAGAGTCTACTATATTCATTTTATATGCAGTTTATGAACCTCAAGTTGAAATGACGTAGGTGCTAAGGGCCCAGGGTCGCTGGTCCCAAACTGCGATCCTGTGGACAGGTGCACGAGGGGTGGAGAGTGGGAGCGCTACAGTGGAGCCAGCTTCACCGGGCCCCAAGAAGCACTATTGTAAGAGGCGAGGAGGGGACAAGACATCTGGTCTGCGACATCACTGCGACTGCAGGGGCAGTTAAGGGCCATCCGCCTCTGGCCCTCGGCTGTTGGCATGGCTGTGTAACGAAAAGAGGGTCGTCCACCGGATGGGCACTGAGCTATTGCTGCGGCAAGAGGCAAGCAAAACCATTTGATCACGTCTTTGTAAATTGAGTTAGGATGACAAGGGGATCATGTCACACTCCAACTGTTTGATATAATGTTGCAAAAGTATGTTACAAATTTTCTTGTTGGGCCGGGTCCTTTAGAACGAGCCACCCCTGCCTGTACACAAATCTACTGTTAGAGTTAATACTGACATCACCATAACTTTCCCTGTAGCAGCGATAATGCAATGTATCATTATTTTATGATACATCCATATCTGATAAAGTGGGACGCCATCAATAAATGAGTAGAAGGGCAGGCTCAAGGCATGTTGTTGCATTGCTACTTACTACTATTTTATGTTGTCTTCAAGTGGTTCAGCCGAATCCATTATTCACCAAAAATAGCACACTGGCTTAGGATTCCATACATAGTGGCTGAATAATACCGAATCCTGAATCCAAAATGATATATGGAAACCTTCAGTTACTAATATTGTAGTTTACTTTGCATAACAGTGCGCTTTCATTTGCGTTATTTACTTTGTTTTTCATAGACCTGCTGAAAGAGGTGGTGTAATAAAACAAAACGATCTCACTTTGAATTTATTCAAGTGAAACCACTACAAAATGCAGTTGTGTGGCTATTGTCAAAACAATCTACCATATTTACTGAATGTAAGCCGCACTTTTTTTCCAGTTTCGCGATCTAATAAAAATAATAATAATAAAACTAAATAAATAAAAAAATAAAAATACTGCCTGCTGTTTAAATTGACTACAGAGCGAACCAAAAATGGTGCTAGGAGTTGTCACAAGTAACTTCTCCCATATTAAGCAGTCCTACACAGGCTTGCTTTGCAGGTGCAAATATAAATACTGGCCCTAAAACTTTTGCACTCATAATGAAAAAAAAGGAAGAAAAGATTAATTTCCTTTTTTTTCGACTATTGAATTTTAATACACCATCCAACAAAGGAAATAGAACTTCAGTATTGCTCAACTTCAAATGTAGCAGCCTTTCAAATATTAGTAGCAACAAAAATAAATTTCTTTTCGTAAATACCAACAACACATAAGGCTTTAGGATTCTTGCACGAGTTACCTCATTCTGGTATTAAGTACTGTTTCATCTAATTTTGTGAAGTGCTGGGATATGTGGGCCTAATGAAGCACTAGGATTTCAAGAAGAAAGTTCTAATCGTACGCCATCCAGGTGGGATGACGTCAATTCAACAACCACTTGATGTTTGTTTCAGGTCAATCTTAAACACATGTACACTGACTAACTTTCAAAAAGTGACAGACAATTGACACTAACGCGCATGTGTGCCAATGGAATGATGATACATGGAAGTGGGTTCCAAATTAGATTGGGTAAAAGGCATTTAAAAATGTTCAATATCGATTGCACTAGATTGTACAAGGGATGATGCTCTGAAGTATGAAGAAATTGAACAACAAGGAATCAAGTGATAGTGATTCAGAACAAGGAGGTTAGATTCTAACCACTTTGATTCAGAATTACCGTACCAGTACTGTATTTAAATGCTATTACAAACATTTCGTAAAGTTTGTATTATAAGTCTAATAAAATTGTTTTATATTTCCGCACTTAGTTTCAAAATTATTTCCATTCTTATTTAGTAAGTGTTTAGTGTTGCTACAAAAGCCATACATTTGAAGTCTTATCTAAAAGCTACTACATAAAGCTGTCTGGCAAGTCTGTGTTGCGTAAATATGCTTGACGCTGCAACCACTGCCTTCGTTCTACAACTTACATGTTTTTCCTATTAGGGGCAAGGGATTGTTCCTATGAATCGTGATTAGTAAATTCCACACTCTCTTCACCATAAGAATAATACAAAAGTGAGCATTATGCCATGTAATCTTCTGTGTGAGCTGTTTCCACATTTTAATTCTGTCCGCCTAACAAACCCCAAACACAACAGCGAACGTGGGGGAATACAGGTATACATATCAAGTTAATGTTTAGATTTGTATTATTCTTGTGTTGAATGGAATAGTTAGAAATGAACCACGGCAACTGACTTCCAGTGCAGACTTTTAAATCTTCTATGAATATAAATTATGTGGAGACAAGTTACGTGATCTTAAATGTTTGAAAGAATAAATAAATCTACAAAATACCCTTGCTTAACCTTCCGGAATGTGCAATCTGCGCATTAACACATTCAACACTATGCCCGTACGCCACAGAGTGCGGCCGTGTGGACGGCGCCTGTATCCCGTACGAGCGCCGCTTTTATGGTCGCTGAAAGGTGTTTTTCACTGTATCACATGGCTGGTGGCTGTAAGATAACTGCTGTAGTTCATATTTTGTTCACTAGATGAAGCAGCAGTCGATGTGTTCTGTGCATCAGTTGTATAAAATACATTAGCCGTCAGCACTGTTGTGAAAAACAGAAAAGGCTTAGCAACAAGCTTCGAAACAAAGAAACTGAAGCAAAATGAAATGATTTTTTTGAGGAATGGGTCCATTCTAGCTCAGAAGTGGAAATAAAGCGTGATGTATACTGCTTTTCCACAAAACACCAGGCTACCACAAAAGACGTCCCAGTACGTTCAAAAGATGGGATTACAGCAGTAATGAAACCAGACATTGTAATTGACAACAATAAGAACAAGATTAATACAAATAAACAATTCCAGAGACGGATTTACGTCTCAAATATGTCAAAGACATTATTGATAGATCTGAAGCATTTAATTAAAATTTGTGGTGCGGCCGGGAATCGAACCCGGACCTCCACGCTTACTAGGCAGACGTCTTAGCCGTTAGACTACCACACCACCAACGATTGGTGGTGTGGTGGTCTAACGGTTAAGACGCCTGCCTAGTAAGCATGGTGGTCCGGGTTCGATTTCCGGCCGCACCACAAATTTTAATTCAACGCTTCAGATCTATCAAGAACAAGACTGGTGTAGATAGTGTGGATCAGCTGTACAGTTACTACCCATTCACACGAAAAACAATGAAGTGGTGGAAGAAACTTTTATTTAATTTTTTCCTAATGTCTGTCGTGAATAGTTTTATTTTGTACAAAGACGTCAGTAAACAGAAAATCTCTCTTGTGTACTTCATGAAAAATGTTAGCTTAACGTTGGTAGAAAAATGTGGAGGCTTTAGATCTGTAGAGCCAACACCAAGCACTAGCCTGGTCGTAATTTTTCAGCAAAAGTACCTCACACTTCCAAGAAAGTAAATATTACACGGTATTACAAAGTTTGCTCCGACAACGGGAAGAAAGAGCATGGCAAGTGGGTAAGAAAGGAAAGCAGATGGTGGTGCAAAGACTGCAACGTAGGACTCTGCGTACCTCAGGGCTTTCAGGATTACCACATTCAAGTGAATTATGTATAACATATATGTAATCTTTCTTATATCATGAAATATTGAATAAAAACCTATTGTGAACCAAATTCTTTTTATTATAAACACCAGAAATCATGTTATGAAATGTAAAAGTGTTTTCCATGTAAAGGTTTCTCATGTTTTTTGGAATGCTGGTACACCTCTACCGATGCAAGCATACATATAAGCTTACATTTTTCCTAATCTGTAAAGGATGTGGTTTCAAATGATGCTAGAAATGTGCCTTTCTGGCTCTTAGTTACTGTACAGTTATTCATTAACATTACATAAAAATCGCCAGTTCACCTGTACAGTCGAGGCACATACATAGCAGTGTGGAATGTATTAAGTACATTTTACAGTTCTGAAATGTCTTCGTGGCAATATCAAGTACACACATGGCGAATAAACACGTATTTCTCTGTATATGAATGTCCTGTCCATCACTCATGGAATGCCCGATTATCACTATAAAATTATTTAATATTTACACATCCTATCTTTTAAAAATCTATTTTTCAACTTCCAAAACATCTACTTATCTTTTCAGGTTTTATTGTTGACTCTTCCCATTTAAAAAAAAAAAGAAAAAAAAATGTAATCCTTTCCTTTCTAGGACTTCAATATGCAATTATTTTTTATTTCATCAAAATTAAACAGTTTGTAAAAGAGTGAAGAAAGTTTCTTATTATCTTTTAGTGCATCTAAACAACATACATCTCAAAATGTTTCATACAAATTTCTTTTAAGGGGAGGGGGTATTAAAAAAGATTTAAAATAAAAATGTAAATGAAATTTTAATTTCTTAAATTGGACCGTGTTATGCATCACAAGACCAAGTGCTGTTACTTTATATTTCTGATGTGAGCACAATTAGTGCTGTTTAGTAGTTATTTACAGTGAGATTTCACAACTAAGTGAAAGAACACTAACCCTTCTTTGGTACAAAAAGTTAAGAAACATTAATAAATAAATATATTTTAAGAACATGTAAAATTTAAGTTCCATTATGTCAGTTATGACATATGGCGCTTTGACTAGTGATGCATAACACCGTCCAATTTTACTGTCATACTGTCATTTGGGATCCACCCCAGAAGGCTTTACCTTCATCTCTGGCTGTGATAGAGTACTAATTCTTTTTAAATACATGTATTTGAGTTGACAGATTATTTGGGTTCAAGATTCAGAGGGTTCGATTTGAGTTCGGTATTCGGCACATGTTTCATTTAAGATTCGGTATTCAGATTCAATTTGGTAAAATTGGGGTTTGGCCCATCCCTAATTGTAATGTACCCATCCCTACTACTATTCTCCAATGAGTGTCAGGCACACACTATTACATTTTTTGCCAGCGTGTCTGGTGTAGTGCGTTGAGGTTCTACATGGATGCTGTTGAAACTTCAAGGATAATTATTTAATATCTTGCTACAGTTGGTCCTGCACCTTCTTTAAATAACTATTCAATTTATCTACAGTGCTCCAAGTATACTGCTCTAAGCCTGTTGTTAATTTCCATACTGTATTTAATAATAATTAATAACTCATGAACTCTTGTTCCATGTTTATTAGCTGTATTGTGTGCCTATCCACCATTGTTTTTATTATCTCTGAATTGGATTATTGCTGAAAAAAAGGAAACTACTTCAGAATTGAAACATAATAGAAAAACTTGAGTTCATAATTCAAGTTAAATAAAGTGGAGGTTGCACAGGCAGGAAAAGAAATTTCAAACAGTAAACTGATTGAGACACAAAGAAACAAATCAAACACAGTTTGGGACTTTACAAAATCATAAATTGGAATTTATCTATCAATAAATTTCAAAAATTTAAGAAATAAAATTCTTTAATTGTACATCACAGTTAGATAACACAACAGTTAAACAATTTCTTAACAGCGGTAGCAAAATATGAATTACATGAAGAACATCATCTAGAATATAAACATATATGTTTTTAATAGAAATGTTACAGTGTTCTAATAAATGCAATAAAGTGGCTGACAAAAAGGTAGAAATAACAACGTTAGTATACTCTGCGTCAAGTACGAAGGTGGCCCAGTTCTCAGCCGTTCTGCGCATCCCCCTCCATTACCACACTGACAGCCAATAATATTCATTCTCTAAGTGCGTGACTGGCCGCGAGTTATGCAATGTTTCTCGCTCAAGCTCAACCGTTAGCGCTCGGCGGTAGCTCCTCCCTTCTACGCTTCCCCTAACACTCCACCTCTATGTGAAGAAGTGCCTTCTTATATGACACCAACTATAGTAAAGCAGAAAAACTTACTGAAAATATCATAAGTGCTCTAGAAAACTTAAATGCCTTGTTTCATTAAATGAATTAAAATTAGAAATTTAAAAAACCCAATTGTTGAACTGAATTTCAAACAATGATAGCCATATACTCTACTTATATCAGGGACTGAAAGAAGCGGACTATGTCAGATTTTTGGGAAAGTGATTAGATACAAACCTCTCATTATCATTGGATATTGCATGCATGCTAATAAATTAAACAGCTTGGCATTTGCTTAACAGTCTCATCCAACAGAACGAACATATGCACAAGAAAAATAGTGTACTATAGATATTTTAAACGCTTGGTAGAATTTGTCATTTTTGGGAAAATACAGGAAATATGGAAATGTTTTTGACATTGAAAATAAATAAATAATAATAATAAATAAAAATCAAACTGTGCAAAGAAAGTCTGAGAGTGCCTTGTCATTCACCATTAAAACTCTGATATTATAATTGTTGTGCCCCTACCCATAAAGAACTAATTCTTTTTATACACAACACTCCAAATCTATTTTTAATAAATAATTTCCTGAATATGTACAATTCTAGGAATAAATAAAAATCCATGATTAAGGCACTTAGCCTGCAGTTTTTTTCTCCAAATTATACATAATGTATTACTGACAGTTTGGTAACAAATTAGAAGGTAAGAATATTGTTGCAAACAGGGTGCTGAAAGAAAGTGACAGTGTGGCATAGTGGATAAAGTGTTGGGCTCTAAAGCAAAGGGTTCTAGGTTAGAGATTAATCATGTCTCTACATTTTAATCTGTATATAGAGTTCTAGTACCTTCTAGATGTATTGAGAGATAACGTTCCAGAACTTTCTGGCCAGAGTTAGCTCTTGTGTGTATGTGATAAGTGCTGAATAAATCATCGCCGAGTTTAAACCAGAGTTTGATAATCAATCACTTTCGTCCTGCCACACCACTATGTTACAATATCAGTAAGATGAAGAGTAGTTTGCTAATGAAAAAAAAAAAAGATAAAATATACTTGTCCAAAGTGTGTTTATTCAGCAGAGGAATTATTGAATGATAACGCTGTTAGTTGAGCCAGACACATCAAAATGAAATAAAATATGTAAACCTTTATTTTACAGTGATTCAGTTTTCATGTAGCCTGTGAAATTTAATAGTATGTTATAATCAGACTGCATGAGACAACAATACACTAAACAGTGAGTTTCCTATACAATAACTCAATGAAATAACATATATTTTACAAAAAAAATAAACTTAAATTACCACATTTCATGGAGATACATTACACATTGCCATTGAATACAAATAAATTTTCTGTAACTTGTTTTTATTTTTTTACAAAAGTGATGAAATTAAATCTCACATTTATTAGATACACATTTAATTTGTAGTGAAAATCTCTTATTTAGCTGTCTAGTTTTTGACATTCTGCTGTCCAGTCATCTGGTATAAAGGGCTTCACCACATCTACAAATTGGTTTAGAAGACACTTTTCAGTGCAACCAGGAGTGTCAAGCACTTGAGGCTCACCATAGGTAGCATTTTTCAAATATATCACCTGTAACAAACACAGCATCAATTTACTAGTACACTTTGTGATTAAGTCAATAATTGATCTACGATATATTGTATTATTATAAAGGAAAATCTTGGATTGAATATACTGATATGATGGAAGTTAGTCATTCACTCCTCAGTGACATCATAAGAATATGAGACTATTGTAAGAAAAATATCTCTATGTAATAACAAAAAACTATAAAATATAAATTTTCTTTAAACTATTTCTATTGTTTTAAAGTTAAAATACACAAGACAGAATTGAACACATCTGGGCAGAAGGACTAGTTTTATGTGTAAATATAAGGAAGCTCACAATAGTCAGAACTAAGAATTAATGTTGCATAATAAATGAGTCAATAATATCTGAAAAATCATTAGATAACAAAGGACTGGCTATGAAATTAAGTGATGAACAGATAAGATGTTGTGGGCACCTGACAACTAGGTCTTCAGTTCCTATACAGATCTAATAGCATGAGTGTGAATCCATTACATAGATAATGATTAAAAATGGGGAACATAAACAAAAGGAACCAAACTAATCATACTGTGTGGGCAGCTGAATGAAAGCATAAAAAACAACTCAAAGGTGTATGGGGAAACTTCACTGTGTCATCAAAAAGGCTAAAAACAATGAAATTAACATAAAAACTCCAACAAAAAATCAGAGATAATTTGGAGCCTCTTTAGGCAAGAAAAGAATACTACACTGCTGGACATCAGTTTTTCATGCTAAATTATTTAAGGAATCACAAAAATAATTACTTTACCGAACACCTTCTAGGTATAGTCAACCAAAACATTAAGATCATCTGCTGACTTGATTGTGCCTCACTTAGTTACCTTTATAATACTTTGATGAGTCAAGGTGTATATTCTGAAAGAGTGAGGTACACAGTAATGACATTTGTTTATAAAAGTGGTACGAGTAATTTACTTCAAACTGTTGACCAACCTCCATCCTTTAAAAGTTCTCAAAGCATTTTGATAAGGTACGTTACTACACCACAGGGTTGAACCACTTTTCTTTAAATTTTAGTAATAACTATGTTCGCTTTCCACAGAGGCATCTCTAAACAGAAACCAGTATTAACAAATAATATCTCAGAAATAAGAGTAATTTCAGAGTGAAGAAACATCAAATACAGAATCCTGCAAGGTTTGGTACTTAGCACAGCCATATTATTCATAAACATGAACAATGTGTCTGGGACATGAGGACTCTGTAGAACTATTATGGTTACCAGTGTTAATTACACTGAACTACTGGCTAAAAACAACCAGAATTACATAACAGGATTACAGCTGGTTAAATGGAAACAGCTTAACACTTAACCATTTATACACACTATATATAATTCCAAGCAAATAAAACTGATTTACAAATAATGGAAGGCCTTTGTGAGACCCTCAGCATATTGGGAAAGGGAGTTCTTGTCACAGCAGATATGCCATTCAAGGGTGACCAGGCTGTAAGGGAGGGACTTTTTGATGTGGAAGGGATGGCAACTGTCAAAGTGTAGGTGGTTAGTATATTTAATATGGACTGAAGTGTGGTTGGAGCCATCAGTGAGGTGGAGGTTGACATCCATGGTGTGTTGAGGAAGACCAGGTGAAGTGGATGGGGGACTAGTAGTCCGGTTTTGAAGGAAGGTGGATAGGGTGTCCTGGCCCTGAGTCCAGATCATGAAAATATCATCAATAAACCTTAACCAGGCCAGAAGTTTAGGGTTTTGGGATGCTAGGAAGGATTCCTCCAGACGGCTCATAAACAGGTTAGCATAGGAGGGCTGTGCCACGGATTTGATGGTAATCTTTCCTCTCCCTCTCCTTTCTCCACACCTCAGAGCATGATTCGAAGTGCAGCAGCTGGAACTGACTGCTGTCTGACTGTGCTGTATTTCTGTGTGAATTTTTTTATTTTCTGGAAAAGGCCATGGCCGAAAATTGATTTACTGATATTATTAGAATTCAATGGGCATACAATGCATGAAGCTTCACATGTGATACTCCTAGGCATCAAGATAAGTAGTAAACTGATGTAATTTAGCCAAAATGTTCAGTTCTGTTCACTTTGCATTTAGTAATTTTAACCAATTTGCCACTTCCTCATTTTATCAGAATATCTGGACTTAGGATGTAAATTCCACTTAACTCTAATGTTTGTATTAAACCAGAGAAGACATTGTATGTATGACAATCTGCATAAAGTTACATAAAAATTTTGAACTCATGAATAAAATCAACAGCCTAGCTGTATAAGTCGGAGAGTAGATACTTTACTTCTAAAATAGTCATACGAAGTAATAAACACATCCAATGGTATCAAATACACTGCCTGACAGAAAAAGAAATGTGATGCACTTAGAAGGGGAGCAGGAAATAAAATCAAACTTAAGGGGTTGGAGATATGTGTTGATTTTTCTTTCTTCTCTCTCTCTCTCTCTCTCTCTCTCTCTCTCTCTCTCTCTCTCTCTCTCTCTCTCTCTCTCCCCAGTAGCATTAAGATGGAGGTGACATCAGAGCTGGCCCCACATACGTTATAGTTTGTTGGTTGGTTGGTTTGGGGGATTTTTAGGGGGACTAGACTACTATGGCCATCAGTTCCCCATTTCATAGACAGGGGACACGCAGAAAAAACTTAATTGTCGATAAATGTGCCTGAGCTGGATTTAAAATAGCGCAGAATGAAAGAACTCACTGTCAATCAAATATTGAAAGAGTCAACAAGAGACGATAAAAAAGACTCCGGACACAAAGTAACAGATAGGAGATAAAAATAGGATAAAATGACAGAGCCAATTAATGTGGTTGACCGACCATGAGTATAAAAGGGGAAAAGCTGTAGTCGAAAGACGCATCAAGTGGAACATAGATAATGATCTAAAAGACCAACCAGAGGACTCATAGCAACTGGTAAATCCCCCCCCCCCCCCCCCCCGCACGAAGAAATCATAAAACAATATTAGCCACAGAGGCATTGTTGCCGAGCACCAAAGAGAGAGTGTTCGGGAGGTTAAAAGAAAGCCGTAGTGGAGCTAAAATGGGACACTGAAGTAGGAAATGGACCACTGTCAATGGAGCACCACATTGGCACATGGGCGGGTCCTCTTGACGGAGGAGGTGATTGTTGTTGTTGTTGTTGTTGTTGTTGTTGTTGTTGTTGGTGGTGGTGGTGGTTTTTTTTGAGGGGACTGAACAGCTAGGTCAGCAGTCCCCTGTTCCTAGTTGAGAGTCCACTGTCAAGAACATAAAAAGTAAAACAAAGCTTTGAAAATGGGAATGGACAAAAGGGCAGGCTGACAATGGACAAGTCTCTGACAATACAAAACAAAGACACACACAATTGGTAAAACAAAGTCAGGAACTCAACTAAAACTTGATAGCAGAGTACCATGGCTGGCTGATCACAAAGATAAAACAGGATGAGCCAGCCATAGTGCACGCTCTAAGAATCCCTAGGTATTGCACATAAGGGTCTGAAAAAGGCTTTTAAAAGTGCTGGATTGGTAGTGGCCTAAGATATCAGGCTACAGCACCCACCACTAGATAGAGTCATAAAAACCAGCAGCGCGGATAAAACTTAAAACTGCGTTAGCCATAGAGGCATCGTCACCTAAAACTAAGGGTAGCACGTCTGGGAGATTAAAAGATTACTGCAAGTTGGCTAAAATCAGATAGTCCATCAAAAGATGGGCCACTGTCAACACTACACCACATCGACACACGGGTGTGGTCTCATGGTGAAGGAGATAGCTGTGGGTTAACCATGTGCGCCCAATACGGAGGTGGCAGAGGACAACCGACTCTCGGCGGATCGGCCGCAGTGAAGATTTCCACAGGTCTGTGGACAGCTTCACTGCCCGAAGCTTGTTTGGTGCATTCGCCAGAGCCCATTCGGTGCTCCAAGCCTCGCGCACATTCCGGTGCAACACCAATTTAAGATCTGGTTCCACGATGCCAATATCGAGAGGTGATGCCATAGTGGTCTGCTTGGCTAATCGATCTACATGTTCATTCCCTGGTATGCCGACGTGGCCCAGGGTCAACACGAAGGCCACAGAACAGCCTGATTGGCATAGAGAGTGAACAGTATCCTGGATCGATCACACCAATGGCTGGTGAGAGAAACACTGGTCGATCACTTGTAAGCCACTCAGGGAGTCAGTACAGATGACAAATGACCCCCTGGGACAGGCTTTGAGGTGTTGCAGAGCCCTGAGAATGGCGACCAGCTCGACGGAGAAAATGGTACTCTCACAGGGCAGAGAATGCTGTTCCACATGGTCGTCATGAAGAAATGCACACCCAGCATGGCCATCTACTATGGAACAATCTGTGTAGACGGCTTTTGCTGCATGGAACGAGTCGAAGAGTTGTAGAAACTGGCGACAGAGATGTCTAGCGGAAACCGAGTCCTTTGACATACGGGACAGATCCAGACGGAGCTGCAAATGAGGAATAGACCAAAGAGGGTTTCGAAAGGAATAGTGGAATGTGGTAGGGAGTGGAGAGGCTGCAAGAGACAAAAGAAGAGAACGAGCACGGACTGAGATCGAGTAGTCCGACGTGGGCCGTTGTGGAGGAATAGGGACTGCAGGGTCTGGAAAAATTAGCCAGCAGTTAGGGTGGAGGGGCGAGGCCTGAACATGGGCAACATAGAAAGCTAGCAGGTGTTGCCTGCGGAACCTCAGCAGGATGACTCCAGCTTTGATGAGGAGGCTTGTCACAGGGCTTGTGCAAAAAGCCCTGTCCCCAAACGAACACCACAGTGTAAAATTGGGTCTAATGCCTGCAGTGCTGAAGGCGCTGCCGAATCGTATACTATGCAGCCATAGTCTAGGCGCGACTGAATGAGGGCCTTATAAAGTTGTAGGAGCGTTGGGCATGAGGTTTCCCAAACAGTGTGGCTCAGACAGCGCAGGATGTTGAGGTGTCACCAGCACTTTTGTTTTAGCTGGCAAAGACAAGGCACCCAGGTAAGACGGTCATCAAACAACATGCCTAAGAATCTGTGTTTCTCTTCGACTTGTAGCAGGTCTCCAGCTAAATAAAGTTCGGGTTCAGGGTGTACTGCCCGACATTGGCAGAAATGCATCATTAGTTTCTCCATGACTGGAAAGGCATCACATACGCTTTGGATGCAGAAAATTGAAAACCGTGGGCAAATGCCCATGACTGTGCCTTTCGAATTGCTATCTGCAACCCTCGTTCAGCAACACCGATGCTGTAGGAACTGTAATACATGCAGAAGTCATCGGCATACAAGGAGGTAGAAACCGATGACCTCACAGCCGACTAAAAATAAAGGAACACTAAGAACAGAACCCTGTGGGACTCCGTTCTCTTGACAATGAGATGAGCTGAAACAAGAACCAACACAAACTCGAAAAGAACGCAATGTTAGGAAGTTCTTAATGAATATAGGAAGTGGACCCCGTAAGTCCCAGTCGTACAGGGAAGACAGGATATGATAGCGCCAGGTGGTGTCGTATACTTTCCGTAGGTCAAAGAATACGGCAACCAGGTGTTTGCGGCTGTACGGATGGCCCACTCCAGTGACACAAGATCGCCAATAGTAGAGCGGCCTTGACAGAACCCACCCTGTTGTGGCACCAAGAGTCCCCGGTCCTCAAGGATCCACATGAGCCTCCGACTCACCAACCATTCGAGAAGCTTGCATGGATCGTTGGTGAGGCTGATCGGGCGGTAACTATCAGCCACCTGCGGATATGCCCCAGACTTAATCACCTGAATGATAATGCTATCCCGCCAGGACGACGGAGAAACACCCTCAAGCCATATATGATTAAACAGGGTGAGAAGTTGGCTCTTTGAGTCCGCTGATAGGTGTCGGATGAACTGACTGTGAATGCGATAGGGTCCAGGGGAGGTATCTGGGCATGCAGCAAGGGCACCTTCAAACTCCCACTCAGTAAATGGGACGTTGTATGGCTCCAGACATTGCGTGCTAAATGAAATCTGATGGCTCTCTCTTGCTCTTTAAGGGCGAGAAAGTCTGCATCATAAGCAGCAATCTTTGAGGTGCGTGCAAAATGATCTGCCATGTGCTCAGCGACGGCGACAGGGTCAGTACTGAGCGTACCCTGGATGCTGAGGCACAGAATTCCCGCCGGTGGGCGATACCCGAAGAGGCGTCGAACTTGTGACCACACCTCGGAAGGAGAAGCGCAGGAACCAATGGAGGTGACGTACTTCTCCCAGGAGGCTCTCTCACTTTCTTGGATCAGTCGCCAGGCCTGTGCCCGGAGACGCTTGAAGGCCGTAGTGCTCGCCGCCGTTCCCGGATTGCCACAGCGATCTCCGTTGTCCACCAGGGCACCGAAGGAAGATGGAGTGAACCGGGTGTGGTGGGGACAGAGTTTTCACCTGCAGAAACGATGGCCTCTGAACTGCTGAACGGTGGCATTAAAATCAGCCGGAAGGAGAGAGGAGATCACTGCGGCTGAGGAGTAAGCTGGCCAGTCAGCCCTACGGAGGGACCAGCGAGGCAGACAGTCGGCATGCGGACACTGAGGGGGCGACAGGAAGATAGGAAAATGGTCGCTGCCACACAGGTCATCATGGACCCTCCAGGTGAGATCTGGAAAGAGGCCAGGGCTGCAGACAGACAAGTCGATTGCAGAATAAGTACTGTGTGCTGTGCTAAAATGGGTAGGAGCACCGGTGCTGAGAAGGCAGAGATTTTTCTCAGACAGGAGGTCTGTGTGCTGCCCCACAGAGTGTGGTAGGCATTGAAATCCCCCAAAAGAAGAAAGGGTGGAGGAAGTTGGGCGACCAAGGCAGCGATGTCTGCAGGAGAGATGGCATCATCTGGCGGAAGGTTGACAGAGCAGATGGTAAAATCTTGTAACACCCGGAGTCGGACAGCGACTGCCTCTAGAGGGGTTTGAAGAGGCACAGCAGCATTGGGGACAGAGGGGGGGGGGGGCATAAACACAGACGCAGGCAGAAACTCTGTCACAGACAGTTCGGGTTTTAAAATAGCCCTGATAGTCTTGGAGCGCTGGGGTCCTCTTGACGGGGAACCACGTTTCCTGCATGGCTAGACATATTGCAGGGAAGTGGCAAAGTAATTGCCACAGCTCAGCCAGATGGCGGTAAAAACTGCCGCAATTCCACTGCAAGATCTCTTTTGCAGCGTGCTGAATAGCCATAATTTAGGGGTGAAATGGTTATTCAGCAGGGGCACCTACTGCCAATTCCACAGAATCAGCGGGATCGAGAACCATTGGTTCTGGCGATCCTAGGAAGGCGAGATCCTCGAGGGATGCAAGGATCTCCACCTCATCTTCAGAGGCCAAAGATGTGAGTGAGCGTCCCTTTCGAGCCACTGAAGTGTTCTTGGTCTTGTCTTTCTTCTTTTTCTTATTCTTCTACTTTGTTTCCTCTCACTGGCCCTTTGGTGTTAAGGGCTGGGAAGGCTTCCCGGAAGTGACATCAGGGAGCGTCAAAGGGCCGATAGCCCTTTGGTCAGCAGTTTTTGGATCCTTTAGCCAAAGGCTAGGATCTCCTGACTCACTCTGAGAATCCCCAGAAGGAAGCGTCCCAAGGGACCCCTTCCGAGTGAGAGGGGCCAGGGAAGACTGTTTCTTCTCTGGCTGGGGAGTGGGGACTGGTGTCCCCAGTGGTGGGGGGGAAGTTGCTCCCACTGGCATTGAAGGAGCAATAGATGGAGACGGGCCCCCACCCGTTGTGGAAGATTGACGGCCCATAGGGCCCACAGGAGGACACAACACTGGTGGTTTCACAGGTCAGAAGGAAACTGGTGCTGCTGTTACTTTGGCAAAAGACGTTTCCATACGGACAGGGTGGAGCCGCTCTTATTTCCTACGCGCCTCAGGTCAGCCGGTCCAGGGTTTTTATTTCCATAATTTTACATTCCCAATGTAAAACAGAGCTGTTCGGCGAGCACGGCAGGTGATGTTGCCCACAATTCACACACAGCGGAGGTGGGGTGCATGGGGCGTCCGGGTGAGGTGGCCGCCCACATTCCCTCATGTTGGGCTGGAAGGACATCGGTACGACATGTGCCCGAACTTCCAGCACTGGAAACACCGCATAGGAAGAGGGACATATGGCTTGACATCACACAGTAGATCATTATCTTGACCTTCTCGGGCAGTGTATCGCCTTTGAAGGACAAGATAAAAGCACCGGTGGCAACCCCTCGTTGCTGCAGGTTTGCTCGCAGCTCTTCATCGGTCTGGGAAAACAGATCTCTGTGATAGATGTGACCCTGGACCATATTTAAGGATTTGTGGGGCATGATACTCACTGGGATATCACCCAGCCTGTCGCAGGCAAGTAATGCCCGCGACTGGGCCGACGACACCGTCTGCATCAGAATGGCCCCACTCCTCATCTTCGAAAATGATGCCACTTCACCAAACTTGTCTTCAATGTTGTCTACGAAGAACTGAGGCTTAGTGGAAGTAAAGGATTCACCATCAGTACGCTCACAGAATAGATATTGTGGCAAATATGGCTCCGATCGATTTAAACCCCTGTGTTCCTACCATGGGGTGGCAAGGGAAGGGAACGTCTTGGGATTGTACGTCGTCGCATCAAACTCAGTTTTGCCATGATGAGAGACGGCATTTTTGTGACCGCCCTCGCTATTAATTGCTCGTTTCATTTTTGTTCCACGACGTGCTAGGGTAAATAAGATCCACCCAGGCAGAGCCCCGCTTGCCTGGATAAGCCTTACACAACTGAGGTGCGGCAGGTTCCTCAGAGGTTGCTTGCTAGTGACTGTTCAACCTCAACAGCCACGCATCTCAGCACGTAGCACACCTTGAGATTGAAGTTTTTTTTATAGAGATTTGTACCGTCCTCGTGACCCGGGCGATTAAGCCAAGATCCCTGGGCTCTGAAACGTGCAACGTTCCACCATCACGCCAAACGATGGTTGTTGAAGTATGCACAAAGCTTATGGTGTAGCGGACTGTTGGCGCGATACATACCATGGCTCAGGACCCCGGGTTTGCCAAGCCCGTACTCAGCAAATTAATGCTGAGCCCCTGAGGGGCATATGTTATATTGGGAAGAAATCTAGGAATTACTGCTGACAATTTTAATAACTCAATATAATACTGAAATTTCTGAGACACATGTGCCATGTGTAAACAATGATTATCCTACAGAAAAATGGTGCCACAATACTGTCACAATAGAGGTACACATAAGGATATAGGATGTGTGAGAAATATTATTGTACCATCAGAGTTCTCTCAGTTGTGTTCCAAAGCTATACCTGATGGCTCCCCATATGACATGAGTAGCAATGCTGTGATTTTCCAAAACACAGGAAGAATGGGACCTCTTACACATTGTCATCATACTCATTGATGATGGTCATCCAGTGTAGTTTAGAACTAAGATTCAACACTGAACACAATATGATGACATTCATCAGTAGTCCATGCTTCCCACTCATGGGACTACTGCAAATGCAGCCATTTGTGTTGTTAACAAGAGGCTATGTGTGGGATAGTAATTCCCTAGTCTAGGTCTGCCAGTCTCTGACCAATGGCACAGGATGACATAGAAAGTGTGCCGGGAAAGCTCAGCTCTTACTTTCCAAACTTCACAGACGTTCTCCTGCGAAACTTGTGGAACTAGCTCTCCTGGAAGAAAGGATATGGTGGAAACATAGCTTAGCCACAGCCTAAGGGATGTTTCCAGAATAAAACTTTCAGTCTGCAGTAGAGTGTGCATTGATGTGAAACTTCCTGGCATCAAAATTGTGCTTGTTCGCAAAAGGCAAAGGTCCCAGGTTCCAATCCCGGTTGCGGCACATACTTTTGATCTGCCAGGAAGTTTCACATCAACACACACTCTGCTGCAGAATGAAAGCTCCATTCTAGAAACATCCCTTAGGCTACAGCTCAGCCATGTCTCCACCATATCGTTTCTTCCAGGAGCGCTAGTCCCGCAAGTTTCGCAGGAGAACGTCTGAAGTTTGAAAAGTAGGAGCTGAGCTATAGCGGCACACTTTCTATGTCATCTTGTGCCATTGGTCCGAGACTGGCAGCAACTAGACTAGGGCATTACCATCCCACACGTAGCCCCTCGTTAACAACACACTCTTCCAAGAGAGCTAGTCCCGTAAGTTTCGCAGGAGAACTTCTGTGAAGTTTGGAAAGTAGGAAGCAAGGTGCTGGCAGAAGTTGTGAGGATGGACTGTGAAGCATACCACAATAGCTCAGATGTAGAGCACTTTCCCGTGAAAGGCAAAGGTCCCATATTCGAATTCCAGTTCTGGCACACAAATTTGATCATATCATTGCACACCCCACTGCAGAGTATTTGAAAATCATGTAAGTGAGGCAGGCTTTAATACCAGGCCAGTATTCACCTAGTGGGATGTTGGAAACTGCCTAATACCCACATCTAGGCTGGCTGACACATCAACCCAGGACATTAATCTGCCAGTGGATTTGAACGGGGGTCAACACACTTCCCTGTCCTGGAAAGTGGCACCTTAAATGAATGTGCCTGAAACCACATGACTAACCAGGCTGGTGATCAATAAATGACAGCTAAATTATTAGGAATATGGAGAAATCCCACTCATTTAGAGACAGTAACGCACCTATCTACTTAACAAAAAAAAAGTTGATATTGAAATAATATTTCTGTGTAATACAATTATTCTGTGAGTGAATGTCTTGGGGTATGTGACCACAAATATTCTTTTAATTATTATGGCTGGTTTTGCTTCTGCAAAAATCATTGTATATTGATACTCATCTGGCTTTTAAAGTTTAACTGAAGCACATTATTTTCGCTTTCATGAGAATATAAACAACAGAACTCTCTCTCTCCACTTAAGGATCAGAGGATCATAATCAGAGTAAAGTACAATGCTTTTAGTCATTTAATGGAGACAACAATGACCTTTGCTCTAACAAATCATTATCCACTCTTTATTAACTGAATATTTATGTATAAGTCTCCAATGAGTTGTTCCAATCCTTTTTGTCAATTTATGGTCTCGATATAAATCATAAGATATGATTTTTATTTATATATTTACATTTATCATGTTCCACAGGACTGAATTGTGGAGCAAGTCTCCATGGTCATGGAAATGGAACTAACATCACTCATGAATGAAATGAAGCTGCCTATGTCAAAACGAGCAATGAACTCTGAATAACTGTTAGAAATATGGAAGGATAGGATAGGGGGTTCTGGATGCTCAACGTCTAGGTCTTCAATGCCCAAACAAATTTAAGAAGTTACAAAACAAAGAGTGTGAACAATAATGTGACTGACAACAAAATAAAGGACAACAATCCAGCTAATAACATGTGCAGCTTGAGGGGAAGTACAAAAAGTAAATGAGATGAAGATGAGAAGAGCACCCCATGGGAAAAATTGGGCGTAGAGTTAAAACAACTAAGCAGATGACCATGGCTGGCTGACCACAGTGATAAAAAAGGGTGAGCCAGCCACTCTTGCAACATATTAAAACCTCCAGCCTAAAAGCTTAGGCCAGAGTTGAGACAAATCACAAAATTTAAAAACTTTGCTCACACTCGCTTCATCATTACCTAAAACAGATGGCAAACAACATGGTTGAGAAACACAATGGAAAAGCCAACTGAGTCCCCTTGCTTGTAGCCATCAGTATACATCACTGTAAAACCGTGATGTATATCTAAAACATTACAAAACATGGACTGAAAAGTAAAATCAGAAGTGTCATCTTTCCTAAAACTCTTCATGTCTAAAACAGGTCTGGGCCTCTGGAGAAGGCAAGCTGGGACCCTGCCCCCAACCTCTATGTAGAGCATTAAAACCAGCCACTCTCAATTATAAAAGGAATTTGTGCGAATCCCGTACGGTCTTGCCACTCTGATGATTATGAAAGAGCCATTCCATGGGAGGCTGAGCAATGGTGAGGTATACCGGTGTGAAAGGTGTGGACAGAATTTTATATGCCTGGCACACCTGATGTACAGTGGTGGCTTAGCAGCCTCAGCACAACGACTTGTTATGGGGCTCATCCTAAATACCCCAGTTGCCAGCCGAATCGCTGCAAGGTGTACTGCGTCCAACATCTTTAAATAAAAGGGGCGTGCAGACCCATACACTGTGCACCCATAATCAAGAGACGAGATTGCATGAAGGCTCTTTAAAACCAGAGCAAACAGGTCCTGTCTGTTCTCCAAGAAGTGTGGCTAAGGCATTTTAAAGTCACTAGTGCTTTGAGGTACCGTGTCTTCAAGTCCTTAAGGTGTGCAACCATGTGAGTTTAGAATCGAATGTGAGGTCCAGTCTTTAAAAATCAGAACAGAACCCTTCATTTGCAGTTTGGGTAAATTAAAAACAGTACATGAACTGTTAGATAGGACACACACAGTCTTCTCAGTAGAAAACTTAAAAGCAGTGTTTCTTGCCCATTCATCCAGCCATTGAAGCGTGAGATGCAGCAGGTATGTAGTCGTTGCTAGGTTGGAAGAAGAGCAAAAGATAGAGAAGTCATCCACAAAAAGAGGACACTGGACAGGACTTTTCATGACAGAAGTAATATTGTTAATTGCTATGCGAACAAGTCACACTTAAAACACTAGCCTGAGGGACTCCGTTCTCCTGCTCAAAGAATCAGAAAGGGTGTCACCGACTCTATATCTAAAATAACATGGATAAAGTAAGGACTGAATAAAATGGGGAACAGAACCATGAAAACCCCATTCGTGGAGCTGCCTTAGGATAAAATGCCACTAAGTAGTATCATAGGCCTTTTCAATAGCAAAAAATACACCCAGAAGGTGATGCCTATGTAGGAAATCCTGTTGTATAGCTGCAGGTTATCAAAGGTAGAACAATATCTCTTGAACCCACACTGAAAGCAGCTGAAAAGCTACCTGTATTCCAGCATCCAGACAAGGTGGTGGTAGACCGTCTGCTCTAAGGTCTTTCCCACACAGCAAGTCAGAGTGACACTACGATAACTACTTGGGCAAGTGTGGTTTTTCCCGGGTTTTAAAAGGAAGGTTAAAATAGGCTACCACCATGAGTTGGGGAATTGACCAGACACCCAGATAAAGTTAAAAAAATTAGGGAGATTTCTTTGTTCTCTTCTGTGAGGTGCCGTATCATGCTATAGTGGATACCATCATGACCTGGTGAGGTGTCACCAGCCACAGACAGTGCTCTCCCATATGGAGAAGGGGCAGTTATAATCCTCTTCACTGCTGGACCGAAAGTCCAAAATACCCCCTTCAGCAACCACCCGGTGGCACTGGATTGTAACCACTGGTGGAATTAACATTGGAAAAGTAGACTGCCATAATCTGTGCAAATGTTTCGTAGGCTGGTCTGGAGAGCACCATTCTCCATCACAGCAGCCACTGACACCTCCCTCCTTTCCCAGAGATCCTCCTGATGGTCTTTCAAGCTTGTGAACTTTTTGTGGAATGATTAAGGGTATTTAGGAACTGTTGCCATGATCGTTTCTTGCTCTCACATATAGTTTCATGATATTTTGTCCTCGCCACACGAAATGTTGCAAGGTTCTCTGCAATTGGACAAATTTTGAACCTAAGCAGAGCTGCACAGTGTGTCCTTATTTCAGAGCGGCATTCGTCACTCCACCATGATACGTATTGTCTCTCAATCTTCCAGAAGACTGCTGAATGGAAGCTGCAGCAGCATGGTGGAGTGTGTCGGTGATATGATCCACCCATTCCTGGACACTAACACATTGATCCAACACAGCATGTTGGCAGTAAAGTGTCCAGTATGCTCGGTGGAGCGCCCATCATGGTGATGGCCGTACAGGCTCTACGCTATCTGGCTGATTGATCCAGCTTCCCTCCTCCTCCTGGATTTTACATGCTTGTCATGCTATAAATAAAGTTATTTCTCTGTATGCCAAAGCAGGAAGTATCATTTCTAAATGCTACATCATACTTTTTACCTGTGCTATGACTACAACAGTTCAACTAGAGCTAGTCTAAAAAACAGATAGGTTCTTACTGGCATTACAAAGATTTAATGGTAGACTCGCCATTCCACAGACCATCTATTGTGATAATGCCCAGATATTCCACACACTCAACAAAGAGATACTGGAGCTGTGGACAGCCATCTCTGCTGACAAGACCCACCAGTACCTCAGTTACCAAGGCATAACATGGAAGTTTATAGCTCTGAGGGTGGCTTGGTGGGGAGGATTCTTGGAAAGAAAGGTCAGCTTAACCATTACACCTCTCCAAAAAGTACTCAGTCATTTCAGTATGAATGAAGAAGGGCTACGGACCGTGCTGCTGAATACTGAAGCCACCCTGAATTTCAAGCAAATCTCTCAAACTGGAGATAACATATGTATTCCAGCACATTTCCTCATGGGGGATAAACTTCAACACTGCCAACCACACCTGAGACACCGATAGGAACAAACTTGAATAAGGAGTTAGGGCTCTGTCAGAAAAAAGCTGAAGATTTCTGGAAGCACTGGAGTAAGGAGTATCTCATGCTCTTGTGCAACTTCTACCAAGTCAAACATCCAAATGGAGGATTGGTGAAGATCTGTGTCGGTGACATGGTTCTTTTGCAAGATGTTTTCCCACGTCACATGTGGAAGGACGCAAGAGTGCAGGAGCTGTAAAAAGGAAGAGATGGAGTCCCACACACAGCTGTCCTTGTTACTGCTGATGGGAGATGCCTCAGTGGGCCTGTCCAGCTGGTTCTACCTCTGGAAGTAGTTCAAGGTGTGGAGGATGTGGAAAATTGTTTAATGCAGTCTTTGATTTGGGTCATATTTTTGATTTTTCGATAAACATATGTCATGTAATCTCTATGACATGTTGGTGTGTTCTGTGCTAATAAAGTCATTGTGTGTTCCGCGACATTAAAATTACTCTTCTCATTGTCCTCTCCACCCCCCCCCCCCGCCACACACACACACACACACACACACACACACACACACACACACACACACACAGCCTTACTGCTTAACTGCACCCCATTGTGAGTGCATGTAAAAGAGCAATTTTCAACACTGCAGAGAATTAACGTCTGCTGTCTATTATGAAAGTAAGAGGTGAACCATTGCTGAGCTTCTCCCATTACTTCATAATGTTCCAACTTTTGCAGTAATAATATGTGATCAACACAATCAAAAGCTTTTTTTTTTTTTTTTTAATGAAAGAAAGCACCTAGCATTCACCGTTTTTTATTTAATCCATCAAGTGCCTTCCAGAGGAAAGATAATATAGCATTTTCATTTGTTAAACCATTTTTGAAACCAGACTGTACATCTGACAGCAAATTATTAGAACTGAAGTAATCTATTAACCTTGAATACACAGCCTTTTCAATAACTTTAGCAAAACCTCATGGCATATAAGTAGGTCTAAAATTGTCCACATTATCCCTTACTATAAAATGGTTTCACTACCGAATACTTCAATTGTCAGGAAACTGGCGATTCCAAGAGAAAAAACTACAGATATGGCTACATACTGGGCAAACAGGAACAATTTTAAAGTATTTGCTAGATACCCCATCATATCCATCTTTAGTGATTTAATTATTGTCTTGATCTCTCCCTTGTTAGTCTCATGGAGGACTATTTCAGGTAACAGTCTTGGAATGCTATTTACTGAGAGAGTTGTAGGAGCTAAGGTTTTGTTTAATTCACCTACTATATTCAGAAAGTGATTATTAAATGCTGTATATACATTTGACTTATCAGTAACAGAAAAATTTCCATTACACACTGACTTCATGTCCTGAACTGAGTGTACCTCCTTTATGACTGACCATATTGTTTTAATTTTATCCCAAGAATTAGCTGATCTTTCTGGGTACCACATACTTTTGGCCTTCTTAATTACATTTTTCAGAACCTTACAATACTCCTTGTAATGGGCTACTGCAGCTTGATTGTCACTGCATCTAATATTTTGACATAATACCCTCTTTGTTCTACACAATATTCTTATTCCTCTTTTTCAGCCACCCAGACTGCCTGTTAGTGGTAGTACCTCGTTTTGAGCATTGTAATTGGAAGCAGCTTTCACAGAGCATGAGAAATGTGTTAAGTAAAACATTATATTTATCATCATGTTATCAGCACTACAAACACCCTTAATCAGAATTGAAAAGACCTCTATTGAAACTGGATTAGCTTTTTTAAATAGTTTATATTTAACATATTTTTGAATACAAAAACCTTTTAAAGTTAAAATTTGTGCATCATGGTCTGAAAGACATTTCGCTATTCTGCTAACGGAATGGCCCCTCTAATAATAAAGCGTGAAAAAAAAAATTATCTGTGATTGTGCTGCTATTCCCCTACACTCTCATTCTGAAATGAACACAGTTTGGAACAGGTGATAAGTATTATAGAGATCTAAAAGCATAGTTTTTCTTACACAATGACAAGATTAATGTTGAAATTGTCGCATAAAACTAATTTTTTGTTATTCATATAAAGTGAACATAAAACTGTTTCTAGCATGAGCAGAAATGGTTTAAAATCAGAGTCAAGGGACCTATAAATAACAACAGTTAGAAGGGTAGCTTCACTGCAATGGATCACTCCTGCACAAATTCAAATATCATTACAGTGCAATGTTTAGAAACATCAATGGACTCAATGTGTTTTTTCACATACATCGCAACTCTCTCACACTGCAAAGAACTCCTGGTAAAACAGGCAGCTAACTTATGAACTGATAAAGGCAGCTTCTGAAATGTGACATATTTAAGAAGTGCTCCGAAATAGCGACAACATCAGAGTCAATGTCTACAAGCAGTTCACTAACTTCATCTCTAATACTTTGTATATTTGTGTGAAATTTATCTAATTCCTTCATGACATTTTATGAAGATGGCATCTTTATTAGAGGAACTTCCTTTGAACAGGAATACCTATTAGCTGACTTCAGTCTAAAAAAGGTGCAGGTCAAACGCCCACTACTACAAGAATCGATGATGATATCTCTGTCAACCCAGGAGTCCCAAAAGGTCAACCCTAGATTAAATACTTTGTATTCTGTTAATTATTGATCTCCCTGAAAACCTACCATCCATAGTATCTGCATTACTTGTTGATAAATTGCTCTCTTCTAATGTTTCTTCATGGTAAAACAGAAATGACCTAGACAAAGTCACTGGAAGCCTCTTGTACAGGCTGTATCAACACAATGTTTAGTTAAATATGAATAAAATAATTTATATGAGATGTCTAGACTAATATACAAGAGTAAATATATAAAATATTGTAAGTCAACAAACATTTAAGATGTCTAATTACTTTTTTTGTGTGTATTGTCTACAGACCTTAACTTCATAATCAATCTCATCTGTTGAATGAAGTTCAATTATTACTGTCGCACCATATTCTGGCTTTAATAGCTCTGTAAACCCAATGGTTTGGAGAACATTCACTATGGTAACATCATGGGCAGAAAACATGAGAAATTTCTGTGAGACTTTTCTTGTACTATTACTTCGTAACTGCATTTTTTCTATAATGTGTTTCACTAGAGGACCTGAAAAATTCAAAATAATTTTTGTTTTGTTTTTGTATATTACAGAACTATTATATTATGCATGACATGACATATTAATCAGAGAAGCACAAGACAAACCTCCATTAAGACGTTTCATAGTCTGACTTTCCGAAAACAAAGCCAAACTTTTAGCAGCCAGTGTTTTTAATTTGTCTGGATAATAATTATTAGTCCAATCAGGAAGCTGCAATTTACGTTTTTCCTGTAAAATAAAAATCTGACAAGTTGCAACTCATTTCATCTAAGGACTATACTGCAAAGAAGAAAAAAAAAAAAAAAAAAATATGCGCCAAGTATTATGTCATGTAATGCTACTGTTGTTATTCTAAGAAAGTTAGGCATGGCTATGAGTGGTAATTTACAGGTATTTAATGACTATTCATTGTGAATATAGCCACAACAGGGAAAATTATTTGGGTTTCGAATAAAGCAAGGAGTAAGGGTAACCACTCAAAGTACTGTTGACGAATTGAATGGTTGACAGATATATCCCAAAATAATGAGTGTATCTGATAGAGCAGTTCTGAAGGTTTCCATTATTCACAGGAGACCTTGTCACTGTGTGCATCTTAGGGTGGCTCTGTGTCGTAACAGATGATGCCAGTGAGGAAGCATTTGCTGCAAAGCTTACAATGGTCTCTCATACTACAGACTCTTTGAGATAGTTGGCAGTTTTACATACAATTTTTGTCACCTTAATGAGGCTCAATGATGTGCTGACAGGCACAAAAAATAGACAATTACATTCACACAACTTAAATTTTGGCCATGACCTTCGGAAGAAAAAGAAAGAGACACATTCACAAAATCACTCAGACAACTATACACACACAACCAACATGTCTGGCCGCTCGAGTCAGATTTTTCATTGTTAAAATTTTTGTCATCTTTTGACAGACTGTATCTACTTGTGCTGAAAAGTTTATTAGGTCAACAAAGTAGACTCACAAGTACTACGAAAAAGAGTTACGTATAACTATCCTGTAACCTAGCTTACAAGATGAATTTCAGTTTAAGGAAATCTTACCCCTAAGCAACATGTAGCATATGTAGTTTTATTTACAGTTATCATTACTGTCATACTTCTATACCACCACTGTCCTTTTGAGTGAATGGTTCAATTTTTTCATGCTTTTGTTTTCAATCCCCAAACACCAGTTTCAAATATTAGTAAAAGCAGTCAGGTACAGTGGTCTTGGGGTAAAGTGCTTGACTGGAAAACAAAGGGTCATGAGTTCAAAACCCGGTTGGACCTTGGATTTTTTCAGTCTGCACATTAACCCATCCTTCACCTCTCAGCGATGTGGGAGTTGCCAGAAATCACACGTGGTTTGGGTTCCATGTTAAGCTGTAGGTCCCCTTTCCCCGGTTGGATAACTGGGGTAAGCTAGGGCCACACAGGTCACCGAAGTGGCATCTAATTGAGAGACTTGCACCAGGCCAATAAGCCACACAAAATTATCATCAGTATAAGCCACTACAATCAGTCCAATTCAACAATTCCAGCAACTGCTTAATTGTCAATGCATAAACAAATGGTCTACATTGTTGAGCCCTGCAGGCAGCCACTTATAATCTGTCATACCACCCTGCCCTGCCCAAGAAGTCATTTGACTGTGCAACCTAACAATAGTCCACGAAACTAAGAAGAAAACATTTTAGAGAATAAGGACAACTTAAGCAAATTAACTTCATAAGCTACTACAAATCTGTCAAAAGCACCTATTATATCAATCATAAATACTAAGCAACATTTACTGTGTTGCATACCTCCCAATGGTGAGTCCAATTAATAGCAACATGATTTTATTTATGTATAAAGAATCCCTACCCCCATGAACCACAGAAACTGCTGAGGTGGGGTGCCATGTGTGCCTCAATAATAGCCATACCCTACATGAACCACAGATGAGGGGTATCTATGGAGAGGCCAGGCAAACACACGGCTTCTGAAGAGGGGCAGCAGCCTTTTCAGTAGTTACAGGGGCAACAAACTGGATGATTGACTGGAATGGCCTTGTAACATCAGCTAATGTGGCTTTGCTGTGCAGTTACTGCAAACAACTGAAAGCAAGGGGAAACTACAATCGTTACTTTTCCCGAGGACATGCAAATCTACTGTATGAATATATGATGATGGGTAAAATATTCTGGAGGTGAAATAGTCCCCATTCAGATCTCAGGGCAGAGTCTACTCAGGATGATATCATTAAGAAACAGGAATTCTACAGATTGGAGTGTGGAATGTTGCATCCCTTATCAGGTAGGTAAGTTATAAATTTGAAAAGAGAAATGGATAGGCTGAAGTTAGATATGGTGGGGATTAGTGAAGTTCTGTGGCAAGATGAACAGGATTTCTGGTCAGGTGTGTACAGGGCTAGAAACACAAAATTGGTTGGGGGTAATGCAGGACTATAGCTAATAATGAATAACAAAATTTGAATTTAGTTAAGTAACTATGAACAGCATAGTGAATGCATTATCATAGCAAAGATTGACACGAAGCCAACACCGACCACAGTATTACAAGTTTATATGACAACTAGTTCTGCCGATGATGGGATCGAAGGAATGTATGAGAAGATAAAAGAAATTAGGGGAGAGGAAAACTTAATTGTGACGGGGGACTTTAACTTGGTAGTAAGAAAAGGAAAAGTAATAGGTGAATATCGACTGGAGAAAAGGAATGGAAAGAGGAAGTTGCCGGTATAATTTTGTGCAGAGCACAATTTAATCATCAGAAACACATGGTTCAATTATCATGAAAGGAGGTTGTATACAGGAAAGAGACCAGGTGACACTTGAAGGTACCAGATTGATTTCATAAGGGCAAGACAAAGGTTTCAAAACAATGTTTTAAACTGTAAGACATATCCAGTGTCAGATACAGACTCTGACAATAACTTACTGGTTAAGAACTGTAGACTGAAGCTGAAGAAACTGCAAGAATGTACAAAATTAAGGAGATGGAACCTGAATAAATTGAAGGGACCAGAAGTTGTTGAGAGTTTCAAAGAAACCATTAGGCAAGGATTGACCAAAACAGAGGAGAGTAATACAGTAAAGGACAAATGGGTAGCTTTGAGAGACACGGTAATGAAGGCTGCAGAGGATCATATAGGTGGAAGGATATGGCCTAATAGAAGTTCTTGGATAACACAGGAGATACTGAACTTGACTGATGAAAGGAAAAAATATAAAAATGCAGCAAATGAAGCAGGGAAAATGGAATACATATGACTAAGAAATGAGACTGACAGGAAGTGCAGACTGTCTAAGCAGAAGTGGCTAGAGGACAAATGCAAGACCATAGAAGAATGCATAAACAAGGGAAAGATAGATACCACCTACAGGAAAACAAAAGATACATTTGGAGAAAAGAAACCCAGCTGCATGAATATCAAGAACTCAGATGGAAAACCATTACCAGGAAATTAATGAGGCACTGAGAGCACAAGCGGACTAACCCACACTTTTTGTGAATTTGAGTTATTGACATGTTGTGATAACAGTTTACGAGTGCTATGCGATGCCCATTGATCTGTTCGTTTATCTGAAGGTGTTTCCGATTGAGCAACATAAACACTGTTGTTGCACTCAACCGCCGATAGATATTGGTGAGAGCAGCAGTGGACTATGCGCCATAGCCCACCTGTGCTCTGCACTTTCCGTCCACTGTCACTGCGTGTGGTGCTGGTGAACGAAAGACTTGTGTGTGCAGCATGGAACAACGTATTGGACCAGTGACCATGTGGACGTGTATGTCGATTGTTCAGCATGGACACTCCTGCAAAAAGTGTGGAGGAGCAACTGCAAGGTTAGTTATTGTTGTATTCCTTTTCTTTGCTTGCAGATAACATTGTCAAACGTATGCCAACGTGTTCATATTCAAAGACGTCCTTAGGTAGCTCGAACTGTGACTTTGTTCACAACTTGCAAGTTGTTGTCCATACGAAGAATCAATTAAATACAAACAGTACTTTATTTATTGCTATATTGAGTAATTGGGTAAAAATCACATTTGATGTTATATGTGCAACAATCTTTTACCGCCCGCCGAGTCGGGCTGTGCAATTGCTTAGCCTGTCTATACAAATCCCTTGACCCTTACTGTCGTGTAGTTAATATTACATTGAGGGATGGATATTTTTATTACAGAGATGTTTGCATCCAGTGAGGAAGCCCCGAGAGAAGTGAGAGCGAGCACGTCTGCAGCAACAAGTTTTGCGACGGACGTGCCAGAGACAAAAGACAATGCCGTGATACAGAGCCGAGGAAAGAAGCGCCTTAGAAATGAAGATAAGTGGCTTCGTAACATTAGGACAGAACGGGGAGCTCTAGGTCAAGAGTATGTCAACCGTAAGGGTAACCTTGTACCTCGAAAGGAATTGCAGACAATCAGCAAGTGTTCGTGCCGGTATGAGTGTCACAAACACATCAACCAAGAACGGTAGGAACGGATGGTCAATGAGTTTTATGGTTTAGGCAGCCATGATCTGCAGTCGGCTTTCCTGTTCACAATGATTAAAGTTGTTGATAAAGAATGGTCTTACGTAGTTCAAGAACATTCACGCAGGGAGAAGACAAGATTGTATTACTTGCTCAATTCAAATGGGTCTGAAACTAGGGTGTGCAAAAGATTCTTTCAGAATACTTTAGCTGTATCTGCTGGAACAATTGATAGGGTGCTCAAGAATAAAGAGGAAAACGCAACCCCTCCTCGTGATGGTAGAGGTAAAGGTGAACCCGGTAATAAAAAACCTCCCCACAAAGTTGATGTAGTAAAACGTTTCACAGAAAAATTTCCGGCTTATGAAAGACATTATGCGTATCATAAAAATGACAGTAGAAAGTATTTAGAACCAGATTTAAATTTATCAATCATGTACTCACTGTACTGTGCAGAGGAGCAAATGCCCGTTTCTCATTTCATTTTCCGCAAAGTTTTTTTATGAAAACTTCAATTTGTCACTTCATCCACCAGTGTCCGACTCTTGTCGAACATGTGATGCTTTACAGGTAAAAATAACAGCTGCCGATAATGATAAAGAGAGAACAGAGTTAATTGCAGAACGTGAATTCCATCATCAGAAAGCTGAGTATGTACGGGCAGGTTTACAGAGTGATACTTTGCTTAGCAAATAGCAAATCAGATTGTAATGTTAGTGAGACAACATTTGATTTAATGAAAACTTTGCTTACAATGGTCATCTCAACTGGAGTTTCCCTATTACAAACGTCGGTTGTGGACATATTGTTTTGACATCCACAATATTCACAATTATGATACATACATATTTCTATGGAATGAATCCATTGCGTCTAGAGGGCCACAAGAAATTGGTTCTTGTTTGCTGTATTTCATACGCAATTTTGTCAGGACTGAAAAACTAATTATGTACTCTGATCAGTGTGGAGGCCAAAATAGAAACATAAAAGTTGCTGTACTGCGCCAATATATTGTAAGCAGCTCAGAGATCTCTGTGAAGGAAATAGATCAATAATTTTTAGTTAGCGGACACACATATCTGCCCTGTGATCAGGATTTTGGCTTGGTTCAGAAACAAAAAAAGTATTTTCCTAATATTTACCTTCCTCAACACTGGAATGATGTGGTAGTGAGTGAAAAAAAAGGAATCTGTTCACGGTAATCAATATGAATGCGGAGTGTTTCTTTTCAACAAAACAACTTGAAAGAAACATCACGAATCAAAAAATTTCTGGCAGTTGTAAAGTACGATGGTTGGATATACAGTGGCTGCAGTTTGAAGCAACCAAGAGATTTAAAATATGGTATAAATACTCGAAACAAAGCCAGGAGCTGTTTCAAGAAATTGATGTAGCCAGACAAACATCCACATGCATCAGCAATCTCGAACAGCTTTATCCTAATGGACATGCAATTACGGAGACAAAAAAGAAGGATCTGCTCAGTTTGCTTCCGTATGTACCCCCACTTCATCATGATTTCTACAAAAATTAAAAAAACGTCTTCAAATGCTGTAGACACATTGCCTGTGGATGATTTTGAAATGCAAAATGGTGATTAAATTTATAGAAACCAATATAAAATGTTACATGTAATGTGTACAATATATAATAATAATGGTTACTGTTGTCACACGCATCAGCGTACTAACGATCTATCACTGAGAATGTTCAACAACACGGGGCGAAAATGGACTAAGCCACATAAAATTGCTAATTTTCTACTATGTACTTGACTTTTGTAATGTATCTGTGTAAGGATGTTTGTTCAATAAAACCAGTTGCATCGTATGCATGTTACAAGGCTGCATTGTATCATGGAGAAACATTCTTTGCAAGCCCTTATTATTAGGCCTGTTTCCTCCATATTGACTTCCGCAGTGTTAGTTCGCTTGTGCTGTCAGTGCCTCAAATGTGAAGGCAGTATTTTATTAATGGAAGAAGAAGATGAGATAGGAGATACAATACTGCAAGAATAAAATTGTCACGTTGAAATGGAAGCAGGCTGGACTTCGAAGGCAACTGAACAGAGCACTTATACTGAAAGCACGTTTATTACGAACTTAACATTCATGCAGCACTGACTGCCCCTCGGGCAGAGTGCTCTGGTATTTATACACAGACAGAATGTACCAGAAATTAGAAGAATAGTTAACATAAGAAACAAGTAGAATTTACAAGTGAACATAAGAAAGATGTAGAACATTCTGGAATTGTTAATTACAAAGAAATAAATTTTTGCTGGTGGGCGGGAATGAACCGGTGACCTTCAGCACCACAGTCTGTAACGCTATCCCCTGCGACACACCAGCAGTCGGTTTACAGGCTGTCTCGCGGCATTGCTCCCTCTCCTGGAAAAACAGCGACCCGCGGTTATGTTCCCTGTGGAGCCAGCTGCAATGTCCTGGATACTGACCTTGTCATAGGTCCTCTGTATGGCAGTTCTACAGAATCCTTCCCTTTTCCACCATTATCGATGACAGACATTCTTGCCGTGGCTTCATCAGTAACATTACTGTCCTTACAGTCCTTGAACAAGAAGCCATTGTCACCTACCTGCTCTTCAGGATCGTAGTAAGGCTTCATGTGCAGGACGTGAACAATGTCTCTTCATTTTTGCCGTTTCGACGACGGCTCATAATCCTCAACTTCATATGTGACGTCTGACAGGCAGTGTATGACAGGATACGGACCAAAGTATTGTTTCAATAACTTTTCTGACAGTCCAACCTTCCGTACAGGGGTAAAAATCCATACCAGATCTCCTGGACTGTACACAACAGGTCGGAGCTTCTTATTATATCACCGACGGTCCTTCTCCTGGGCGTCCAGTGTCTGTGTGCGAGCCAGCTGTCTTGCTTCTTCGACCCTGGCGATTAGCTGTTTAACATAATAATCCTGAGTTTCATCCAGTTGGAATGGGAACAGCGTATCCATTGTCGTCTCAGCTTCATGGCCCTTGAGCAGGAAAAACGGCATGAAGCCTGTGGTGTCTTGTCTTGCGGTCTTGTAAGCAAATCTCATGACTAGCAGAATTTTATCTCAGTCCTTCTGCTCAACATCGACGTACATCGATAGCATATCGGCTAATGTCTTGTTAAAACGTTCCGTAAGACCATTTGTATGAGGATGGAATGCAGTTGTTATTCTGTGGACAATGTCACACTTTCATACCAGTTTTGACTGAAATACTTTTCCACGATCAGATATCATAACACGTGGTGCTCAATGCTTCAAAATAATGTCTTCTACAAGGAATTTTGCGATCTCTGGAGCTTCTGTAGTCGGCACAGGTTTGGTGACAGCGTAGCGTGTGAGGTAGTCAGTGCAGACTATTATCCATCGGTAGTTGACTTCAGGAACATCCCTAAAAGATCAATACCAACTTGGTGGAATGGAGCTGCTGCCGGCGAAACCGGTACGAGATGCCCTGGAGGTAATTGCGGCACATGCTTCCGTCGCTGGCACTCTTTACAGTGACTCACATAGTGCTTGACAGACTGGTAAAGACCTTTCCCGTAATACCTGCGTCTGATTCTGTCTAGGGTCTTCACGAATCCCAGATGACCGGATATTGGAGCATCGTGGAAATATTTGAGAATAGCTGGCTGGAGATGAGCTGGAACGACCAGTAGCCATTTGGGGCCCAGTGGATCGTAGTTGCTCTTATACAATGTTCCGCTGATAAGTTGGAACTCTCGATTGTTTGTTTCTCCTTTCTACAAGTCCTCTATCATTTTTAATAGTGCTGGATCTTCCCTCTGTTCAGCTGTGACGTCATCTAATTCAGTGAGGGCTGAAATTTCATTCATGCTGTTGTGTTCCAGTAATGGATTCCTCGAAAGGCAGTCGGCATCCTTGTGTTTGCGCCTGTTCTTGAATACCACTGTGACATCGTACTCTTGGAGTCTTAGAGCCCATCTTGCTAGTCGACCTGATGGATCCTGCAAGCTAGTCAGCCAACATAAAGAATGGTGGTCTGTCACGATGGTGAATGGTTTGCCAAATAAATACGGCCAGAACTTGTTGATAGTCCAGGTAACTGCGAGACATTCTTTCTCAGTTGTAGAATAGTTTATCTTGGCCTTGGAGAGTACTCTTGATGCATAGGCTATCACTTTTTCAGCACCTTCCTGAACTTGTACAAGCACTGCACCAATCCCATAACCACCGGCGACTGTGTGAACTCCCGTTTCTGCATTCTCGTCGTACAGGGCTACCACTGGGCGGAAGTGAGCCTCCTTAAGTGCCCGGAAAGCTCTTTCTTTTTCCTCATCCCAGTAAAACTTGGCATCTCCCTGCAGAAGTTCTTGTAATGGACGTGCCTTGTTACAAAATCATTTTATGAAACGTCGGTAGTATGAGCACAGCCTGAGAAAACTTCTCACGTCACAAATGTGCTGAGGAGTTTGAAATTCTGTGACTGCCCTTACTTTATCTGGATCAGGACAGACACCATCTCCGTTGACTACTTGCCCCAGGATTTTTATCATTTTCGCGACGAATAGGCACTTCTTTGGATTGAGGCGGAGTCCTGCAGCCTGGACACACTTCAACACAGTTGACAGGTGACTCAGATGTTCTTCAAATGTTTTTGAGAAAACGACAATGTCATCTAAATAGCAAAGACACATCGTCCACTTAAGGTATCGAAGCAAGTTGTCCATCATGCGTTCAAATGTGGCCGGAGCGTTACATAATCCAAATGGGATTACTTTGAATTCATAGAGGCCGTCAGGTGTAATAAAAGCCGTCTTCTCCCTGTCAGCTCCGTCAACCTCGATTTGCCAGTAACCTGTCTGCATGCCCATAGTTGAGAAGTATGTAGCTCCTTTCAAGCAGTCTAAGGTGTCGTCAATGCGCGGCAGTGGGTAGACATCTTTCTTTGTGATTTTGTTCAACCACCGATAATCGACATAGAATCACCACGTGACATCCTCCTTTAACAAGGACCACCGGAGACGACCAAGGACTCTCCGAAGATTGAATAATGTCATCTTGCAACATCTTCTCCACTTCCTCCCAAACTATCAGTCTTTCAGCTGGCGACACTCTATACGAACGATGGCTAATTGGTGGATGATCCTCAGTATTTATACGGTGCCTTATCGTGGGCTTTTTCGTCTGATTTTCCCCTGCTGAGGTGGGAGTGTACCCGAAAATTGACTTAGTATAGCTAACACCTGCTGGCATTGTACCTTGGGCAGTCCGGACCCTATTGGCAGTTCCACGTTTGTTTCCTCCAGCATGTTGTCTGTACTAACAGCAGGCATGGGTTTTTGTTGATGACGTTGAGCTCATCGTCCTGGATTGGTTCAGCTGTCCTGATACACATTCCCTTGGGGATAAGATATGACTGTTCGTGACAATTAGTGATCCAAATCTCTCCTCGACCTCCAGTAATGCTTATGATAGCCGCTGGTATGTAAATTTCTTTGGTGAGCCTGATAAACTTTTTACTATCAACAAGCACTTCACAGCTTAATCGCTCATCTGTATTTGTGACTGCAACTCTTTTCATCGTCAACGGCGGGATCGTCACACTGTCAATGGTAAATAACTTCCCAGAAAATTCTGTATTACGTGTATCTGTCGGAACAACTTCTTCAATTTGCAGCTCAGATCTTCCACAGTCAGTGATAGCTTGGGGTGCCTGAAGAAGTCCCATCCAAGGATGACATTGTGACTACATTCTGTTAACACGACAAATTCAAATGGCTGGGTCCTGTAGTTGATGGTTATTCTTGCAAAACAAGTTTCTGCTGGCTGGACGTACCTTTACATTTGCGACCTTCAGCATATTTGCCCCCATATCACAGAACATTGTCTTCTTTAGTGTACAGCGGTAACTATCCGACAATACAGAGAAAGACACTCCTGAATCAATAAGTGCAGGACAGATTGGCCGTCGATTATGACGTAGATGAGATTTCCCCGACATCTTAGCGACTGTCATCCATGGAGGATTTTCATCTGTGGCGGCCTCACCTCCGTAGATGGCCGCCTCGCTTAGTTATCCTGGGTGCGGCGGCTAGGGGAGCGGCTGGTACCTCTGTAGGGAGACGGTGAACGGTTTTGGCATGTCGGGGAGTGACCTCGTGTAAGGTACGGCAATGGGCTTCTTCCCATAGGTCGACTGAACTCATCAGCAGGTGATTGCCTGGGATAGAACTGCTCTAATGGCTGACGTCTTGCAGCAAAATAATTGTCAAATACTCACCTTCTCTCTCTGCAGTAGCGCACGACGTGTCCAGGGTGCCCACAGTGGAAACACAGTGGTGTGTTGTCTTCTGTCCCCCAGACGTCTGTTCTTCTGCGCAGCGTCGTAGTTGCCGAGGAACTGGTTGTGGCCAGGTCGGTCGGTTCATAGGCTGCCATTTGGCAGCTGCAGCGTAAGTCATAGCAGGGTGACGCAATTCTTCATGTCGGGTGCGTCTGGCGGGGCAAACAGGAGGTAATGTCTGAAATACCTCTTCCTCAGCAGCGTCAGCTCCCTTGTAACTTACAGGGCTTACATCCATGGCCATAATCTGATGCTCGCCCCAGTCTAATAGTCCCGGCTGCTGTAAATTGTTGCAATTATTCTCTCTCAATTTGTCGTATGAGAGAAGCGAAGTCAAGCTGGTCTTCCACAATGGCCATAGGACTACATTCGGGAGTCTGTCATACTTATTTCGTCTAACCCTTCTTTGTTGCATCTCTTCAATACGCTGGCACCACTGTATACTGACGTCTTTTATCAGAAGAGCTTGGTACATGTCTTCTGCAATACCCTTCATCAGGTGCGTGATTTTGTCCGCCTCAGTCATGTTCGGATTGACGGTGTTACACAGGGCCATGACATTCTGTATGTAAGACTGTGTCGGTTCACCATGTTGTTGGGCCCAGTTCTTCAGTTGTTCTTCTGCCGAGCGGATTTGTCGCTGGCGGTCTCCAAACGTCTTCTTAAGTTCCTCCTGGAACGTCTCCCAGTCATTCAACTTGTCTTCATTGTTTTCAAACCATTGCTGGGCTGTTCCGTCCAGGTAGAAATAAACGTTGGCCAAGCACATCATATGATCCCACCTGTTGTACTTGGTGACTCGGTCGAACCCTTTTAGCCATTTGTTGGGGTTCTGTCCAGCATCTCCAGAGAACACCGACGGGTGTCTCATGTGCAGCTGGCTTACCGCTGGTTTCGTGTCCATGGTTCTTTTGATGAGATGGACTTTTGGAAGGATGTACTTGGTATATTCCTTGTATTCCGGTTTCAGTCCATGTAAGTGACGGCTTTTATGTTGCCTAATCGGGCGTAGACTTAAAGATTTGAGTAGAAACAAGGCCCCTGGAGTAGATGAGATTCTGAGTGAACTGCTGATACCATTTGGCAAACCAGCCATGAAGAAATTGTTCCACCTGGTGTGCAAGATGAACGAGACAGGGGAAATACCATCAGACTTTAAGAAGAGTATAATAATTCCAATTCCAAAAAAGCGATTGCAAACAAGTGCAAAATTACAGAACTATCAGTGTAAGTCATGGTTGAAAAATACTAACACAAATTATTTACAGCAAATGGAAAAAGTGGTGGAATCTAACATTGGGGAAAATCAGTTTGGATATAGGAGAAATGTAGGAACATGCAAGGCAATACTCACATTACGACTTATCTTAGAAGAACAGTTAAGGGTAGGCTGACATACATTTCTAGCTTTTGTAGATTTAGAGGAAGCTTTGACAATGTTAGCTGGTATACACTCTTTCGAATTCTGAAGGTAGCAGGGATAACACATAGGGAACGTAAAGTTTTACTTAATTTGTACAAAAACCAGATAGCACTTATTAGAGTAGAAAGGGACAAAGAGGTTGGGAAGGGAGTAAGATGGGGTTGTAGACTTTCCACAATGTTATTGAAACTGTACACTGAGCAAGTTGTGAAAGAAAGCAAGGAGAAATTTGGAGAAGGAACTGAAGTTCAAGATTAATTAGTAAAAGTTGTAGGGTGGGCAATTATTTGTTCATTTATTTTCTCTCTTTCTGGTGCCTTTGTGTGTGCTGTGTGTAATTGGGGTAATTTGCTAGTTCTTTTTTTATTTTATTTTATTTTTTTAATTTTTCCTTGCATGTCATAAGGGTGTGCCTCAGAATGCATTGTTTGCTGAATCTGCAGTATGTGTATTGGATGACCATTTTCTCGCTGTTCTTGGGAACTGTATTCATTAGCTGTTAGGCACTGTCCCTTCCTGCAGAAGGCAGAGATGGGCTGGCTTGTCGAGGGAGGCTTGTCGCTGGTGACACGTTTATGGGGTCAGTTTTCGAGGTGGGACCTATTTGTTGGTAGGCTCTCTACCTGAGGTGGCTCCACTCTGGAAAACAGTCAATAATGTATCGTTTCTCTGTTAGATAGCGGGCAGTGTGGGCCGCATTCTGCAGGGTTCCTAACATCACGGAGCCTCTTAGTATACGGCTTTGGGGAGATTATCTTCTAAGTATCCGTTAGCCTTCCTTGTCTGCAGAATTACAGCAGGGGGCTGCCTTGGGCCGCGTTTTATTAGGGTGATGCCTGGCATACTGTGGAATTTTGGCGTGCAATGGAGTCTTCTCTTGTCTGGTGTTTCGTGTTCCCTTTCCACTTTGCTCTTTTATCTGTGGCTATTCAGGCTATGAGTTCACTAGATAAGACTTTAAATTCCTTTTAGGGCAAAAGGCTGGGAAACGATGGTCACGAGGAATTTTTGGAAGGATGGTTGACTCGGGTGGCGTCCTCTGGAGGTGATCTGATTGGCTCCGTCTTTGTAGGCTACAGGTCTAGCTATCTGTCATAGCTGCCTGTCCATTTCATTGGCTGGAGGATTAGAGCTCTCCAGTGATTGGGATATTGAGTTTGGGGGGGGGGGGGGGAGAATGGTGATGTCCACTTTTTCACATGGGCAGACAAAGAGTCTTTAAGGACTTCTCATGTAGGCTCCGTCTAGTTCGGACGTCTTCTTTCAGAGAGGACCAAGAGTTTTATTCACTCTTCTGGGCTGAGACTGGAGCATTTGTTGGACTTTAGTTTTCTGAGGTTTCTGCCTGCAGCGGATAGTGCACTTTAAAAATTTCATGTGTCGATCCGGATAGGAACTCGGTTGCAGTTGTTTGCTTTGCAAAACAACTGTGTTTTATATTATTGTTTGATCGAGACTTGAGATTAGACAGACGCTGTCGTACTGGCCGTACCGACATGCTAGTGGTTTAAGAAATTCCATTCTGGGGACACTTGTGCTAAATACTCGCGTTTTGCTCTTGAGTTTGTGAGTGTATGTCCTAGCCGACACTGGAAGCATTTACCTGACAACCGCTATCTGCCATGATAGTGGCACCGTTATAGTTTAATGTCGATACTGCTTCACAGATCGTAGTGAGATTCCCAGACGAAAGAATTTATTCTCTTTCAGCTCCATTCCTTCAACATCATCCAGTCGCCAGTGAGATTCAGCATCAACAGATCAAGCCAACTCAAGGTTATTGGTAAAGTGATTCTTGCTAATTGCTAGGGTTGTTTTATATAGTTGCAGTAATCACCCATCAGTGCTTATGTGTGTGCATATGATGGATGTTTCACTTTTCTTTTCTATAACTAATTTCTTAGCACCTCCATCCACCTGATTAATTTAGTGCTAAAAACTTTACATGTAAATGTTATGGCTCCATTTGTTTCATTCCTATTAGACTTTGTATATTGATTTGTTAAAAGTCAGACAATTTGCTGGTCACACGTGTATTTCGCGGTGTTAACCAATTTTACTGCATTTGATGTCCTTTTTATAAATATTTATTTTCATTTGTAACCCATTGCTTGACTACACTTTTAACTGTGATTGCATTTTACAAAACCTTTTATATTATTTGTTAACTATCCCCCGAATTTCTGTTTCCATTAATTAATTTATTTATTTGTTTAAGTCATATATTTAATTTCCTTTACACATTCCTAACTCACTATTTTGGAGGGGTAATTAGATAGATAGGTAGAGGACTGTGTTTATTATTTGGTGCACTCTGATCAATTATCTCACCACTGTGCTTGTAGATTTAGGGTGTTGGATCTTTTTCCATGTTTTTAATAAAAAAATATGGTGGCGACCCTTGATATTAACATTAATGAGGATTATATTTAAAATTTGCATATCATACCATTGAACCGTCTGATGAGTAAAAATATATCCACTCTGTGGGGTTATTCCTCATTTTTGATGTGACACCATACAAAGCTTTGTGGTTTGCTCACATGACTTTGTAATTCTGTCAGAGACAGCAAAGGACCTGGAAGAGCAATTAAACAGAATGGACAATGTCTTGAAAGGAAGGTATATCATGAACATTAACAAGAGCAAAGCAAGTGGAATGGAATGTAGTGTAAGAAAATCAGGCGATGCTGAAGGAATTAGATTAGGTAATGACACAATAAAAGTAGTAGATGAGTTTTGTTATTTAGGTAGCAAAATAACTTCTGATGGTGTAAGAAAGAAAGATATTAAATGCAGAATGGCTATGGGAAGGAAAATATTTCTGAAGAAGTGAAATTTGTTGACATCCAATATTAGTTTAAATGTTAAGGCATCTTTTCTGAAAGCATTTTGGAGTGTAATATTGTACGGGAGTGAAACATTGACAATAAGGAGTTCAAATAAAAATATGGTGGAGGCTTTTGAAATGTGGTGCTACAGACGAATGCTGAAGATTAGATGGGTAGATCATGCAACTAATGAGGTGGTACTGAACAGAATTGCGGAAGAAAAGAAATTTCTGGCATATCTTGGCTAAGAAAGGGATAGGGTGGTGGGACACATTCTGAGACATCAAGGAGAAGTGTGTGCAGTAAACATTGTAATGGGAGACAAATATATGAATACAGTAAGCAGATTCAAATGGAGGTGGGTTGCCATTCTTATTCGGAGATGAAGAGGCAGGACAGGGTAGCATGGAGAGCTGCATCAAACCAGCCTGTGGACTGAAGACCACAACAAGAAGAAAAAGAAGAAGAAGAAGAAGAACAACAACACTTTTTTTCAACTTACAAGAATCAAAACTGTTTGGGATTGTCATTATTAATTTTAACAGAATCCATACCAACAGGTGTTGGATACCAGAGCTCTCTGTGCACTAAGAAACATTTGCCCAGTAACAGCTCATGAAGTTCCAAAAACTACATGTGTCTACAGCTCTTTCTTTCTATAAGCTGTGTGTTGAGACCTTAACAGTAACTGAACATGATGATTTACATTTGTTTGGTACCTTGCTCTGTCTTAACATTTCATTTATTGATTTAGTAAGAATGGCACAATACTAAATTTTATGTCACCTGTGAACAAATATCACATCGATCCAGTTCTTTGCTGTGTTTTAGTGTGGCTATCACTTAGCTACTTCTTGAAGAAATGGATGGAGGACATCATTAATATTGTAACTCATGTGATGATGGAGTCTTGAGTAATAACAGTTGCACTCTCGATTCAAAAAAGAACACGCAAATGATGACAGGCAAAAGTTAGTAGAGATTCGTGCGTCTATAAAAAGATCGATGCGTGAAGCATACAATAATTATCACAGCGATACCTTAGCAAAAGATCTTTCCGAGAACCCGAAAAAATTCTGGTCCTATGTAAAATCGATAAGCGGGTCAAAGCCCACTGTCCAGTCACTAGTTGATCATTCCGGGGCAGTAATAGAAGAAAGCAAACGGAAAGCTGAAGTTCTAAATTTAACCTTTAAGAAATCTTTCACGCAGGAGGACTGCACAAATATACCATCATTTGATCAACGTACTAATTCCGAAATGGGGGACATAGCAATAGGTATTTCCGGTGTAGAGAAGCAGCTGAGAGAGCTAAATACGAAAAAGTCTGCTGGTCCGGATGGAATACCAGTTCGGTTTTACAAAGACTATTCTGCGGCATTGGCCCCCTACTTAGCTTGCATTTATAGCGAATCTTTAATTCAGCGCAAAGTTCCTAGTGATTGGAAAAAAGCGCAGGTGACTCCAGTGTATAAGAAAGGAAAGAGAACTGACCCATACAATTACAGGCCAATATCGTTGACATCGGTTTCATGTAGAATTTTGGAGCATATTCTCAGTTCAAATATAGTAAATTTCCTTGAAACGGAAAAGCTTCTTTCCATGAATCAGCACGGGTTTAGGAAACATCGTTCATGCGAAACTCAGCTTGCCCTTTTCTCACATGACATCTTGCGAGCCATGGACGAAGGGCAACAGGCGGATTGTGTTTTTCTCGACTTCAAAAAGGCGTTCGACACGGTGCCACACTGCAGACTGCTAACGAAGATACGAGCTTATGGAATAGGTTCACAGATTTGTGACTGGCTGGAAGACTTCCTAAGTAATAGAACGCAGTACGTTGTTCTCGACGGCGAGTGTTCATCAGAGACGAGTGTATCGTCAGGCGTGCCCCAGGGGAGTGTGATAGGACCGCTATTATTTTCTATCTATATAAATGATCTGATGGACAGAGTAAGTTGTAATTTGCGGCTGTTTGCTGATGATGCTGTGGTGTATGGGAGGGTGTCGTCTGTAACTGACTGTAATAGCATACAGGTTGACTTAGACAAAATTTCTAGTTGGTGCGAAGAATGGCAGCTAGCTCTCAATGTAGAAAAATGTAAGGTGATGCGCATGAGTAGAAAAAACAATCCTATAATGTTCGAATACAGCATCAGTAGTGAGCTTCTTGATGCGGTCGCGTCGTTCAAATATCTAGGCGTAACATTGCAGAGCGATATGAAATGGAACGAGCATGTAGGGACAGTTGTGAGTAAGGCAGACAGCCGACTTCGGTTTATTGGGAGAATTTTGGGAAGATGTACTTCACCTGTAAAGGAGACCGCGTATAAAACGCTTGTACGACCACGTCTTGAGTATTGCTCAAGTATTTGGGACCCGCAGCAGATCGGTTTGAAGGAAGACATAGCGGCGGTTCAGAGGCAAGCAGCTAGATTTGTTACTGGTAGGTTCGACCAATGCGCGAGTGTCTCGGAAATGCTCCGGCAACTCAATTGGGGATCGCTGGAAGAAAGACGACGTTCTTTTCGTGAATTTCTGTTAAGTAAATTTAGAGGGCCGGAATTTGAAGCTGAGTGTAGTACGATCTTGCTGCCGCCTACTTACATTTCGCGTAAAGATCACAAAGACAAGATAAGAGAAATTAGGGCTCGTACGGAGGCATATAGGCATTCTTTTTTTCCTCGTTCAATTTGGGAGTGGAATAGGAAAGGAAATGCCTAGTAGTGGTACGGTGTACCCTCCGCCACGCACCTTACGGTGAATTGCGGAGTATGTATGTAGATGTAGATGTAGATAATGTTCACGTCAAGAGTGTCACCTGGCTAGAGACCTGACATATGTTTTCTGGGTGTTGTACCACATCATCTTGTAAAGATGGCTATTACTAAAACAATTAATGTTTCAGCCACAGTTCTTTTGGGTATTCCAGAGATATCCAGAAAAGGACATTGTAATTATGGTCAAAACATTGCTCCCTTTAATAATACCGGTAGCCATTTTTACAACATGACATAGTACAACACCAAGAAAACGTTTAACTCGCAAGCAGGAAAACCTATGTATAAAGACCGCCAACCATAAATAACAAAGTATTGTACTAGTCCATTATCTTGTAACTGTGGGCTCATATCAATTCCTTCATTATTGCCTAAACAAATAAATGGAAGAAAATATGCCCTAATTTATTTCCAAAAACAAAAAGAAAGAATATTGCACACACATTTCCCGGGGCTACATACATTGCTAGAGGGGTCACAAGTGAACGAGAGGGTTTGTGGACAATACTTAGCTTGGAAATAATTGACAAAATAGTAACAGAGACAAACTTATACAGTCATTCTAAGAAAGTGTACAGTATTCCAGAGAGAGAGAGAGAGAGAGAGAGAGAGAGAGAGAGAGAGAGAGAGAGAGAGAGAGAGAGATGCTAAAGAAGCTACAAGGTAGGGAATAGTACCATTATTGGGTTTCCTGTACCTCTTCGGAACCAAGAAAGCAAACCACACTAATGTCAATGATCTGTTGAGATTACGAGAGCTGTGATGAGCCACTGAAAATTTCTGTTCCTATTATGTTCTATCCATTTTGATGACAAGAGAAGAAGACAAGAAAGGAGAATAACAGATAAAGGTGCTACAATAAGGTTAACATTTGTTTTAGCAGATGCCGAAATATTCTTCACAAGACATATTCAATATTATTGTGGGAAACAACCTATGGGACCATACAATGCTTCTAATTCTCCCTGTGATGTTGTAGGAGGCTCCAGAAGGAACATTACAGTGGATTACTAGTACACCAGCTATTCTTTATCCACCTCCTTGTCACAAAATCAGTTAACATGCATAGGTATACTGACAAAAATAAACATAAGATCACATAAGACCTTCTACCTGATAAATTTAGGGCTGCGAATTCCCCCGTTTGGTTTCCAGAACGATATGATGTTAGTCTTGTATATACCGAATAAAGTAAAAACACAGTTTTATTACTTTCAACAATGCATGATTTTGGAACTGTTGATGAAGCTATAGTTAAACCAGACATAGTTTTGGATTTCAGTGGGAGGACTCCACACAGTCAATCAAATGGAAGATGCGTATTCCATCGCACGAGTGACAAGAAGATGGCCTTTGGTGATATCCTATCCTCTAATGGATATAGTAGGAATAAATGCTCAAACAATTTTTCATGCAAATGAGATAAATCTAAAGAAAAAGAGAAGGATTCTTTTAAAGACTCAGCTAGAGGAACAGGCAAAGGTTCCTTCACTTCCTGCTGCATAGCAACTTGAGAAATATAAAGAACCACAAGTTCCTGAGGAGTCTGCCAGCAAGAAAAGAGGACAGTTGTATGGTTAAATGAAAATATACCTCATAGTGATTTAACTCATAAACTTATTGTTGTTAAAATAAAGAAAACTATGAATTAGCTCATACATCTTTATCTCGGTAACACAATAACAGCTATTCATCACACGTATATGGTGTTGTATGGTGAACGAGGCATACTGATCATCTTACGCTTATTTCTCATATGTGGATGACATAAAAAACTTTTCAACTTCCTCTCTGTCAGAAAATGACAGAACTATATCATGCAATTAGTAATATTCCATAACTTACAAGTAAAAGTAACTTTTGAAACCAGGCAAATTTAATCAGAAATAAATCTAAAAGTGGGAAAATTGAAGAAAAAAATTGTGGTTATTATTGAATATTTCCAGATAACCACGAATTCACATGTTTGTGCACCTTTCAAATATTTGGAAAATGGCTACCTTTCTTTATATTGATATATTGCAGCATAAGATAGGAACATGCAAACTTGTTGGAATCTTAGATTGCACAAGCAATCGCCCGCCAAGCTAGATGGAAGTCGGAATTTGATTGTGTCATAAATGCAATGCCAGTGACTCTCGTGATGACAGCAGTCACTGCATTGGCGAGTTGGAAGCCTACAGTCAGCAGTTCTGTTGACTGCAACAGAAGACAGGGCATACTTGTTAGCTTGTTAGCATTTCTTAACTACACATAACTCTTTCACAAGAGTTAATAGAAAGATGATACATCAGAGGTTAACAGGCGTATTGAGTGAACATTGCAAAAGCAAGTGGGACACATTTGGTCCTTACAAACCGATCCTCCTGTCGTAGCTTCAGCCAGCACTGGCTTTAGGGTGGGGCGACCAGGGTGATATATATAGACGAAGATTACTCACCAGGCGAAGGAGCACAGGTGTGACAGCAGCACAAATAAATAGAACACACACACACACACACACACACACACACACACACACACACACACACACACAAACGCTAGCTTTCGCAGCCTAGCTGCTTCGTCAGGCAGAAGGGAAGGAGAGGGAAAAGGAAATGATGAGGGTTTAAAGGAGTGGGTAAGGATTCATTCCAATCCCGGGACAGGAAAGGCTTACCTTGGGGGAAGAAAAGGAGGGTAAACAAATATACACACACACCCACACATTTACACAGACGCAAGTACACCTAGGCAGACATACTGTAGAAAGCCAGTACATATAAGAGAAAAAATACACCACTAATGGCAGTATTACAATTTACAATCAGACATTTTGCAGAACTAAAATATTATTCCATCCCATTCAAGATCCATTGCTAATCTCCCGACTACGCACTGAATTCAGGGTAGCTGAATGAAATCTTCCTAATGCTTGCATCCATCCATGTTTCTGTTTCAAGAGTAGCAACAAGGAAGTGCCCATGCAGCTGCAAGTTCTCTCATTCAACACAGAAACTAAATGTCCATCCAAATGAAAGAAAATATGGTCAGTGAAATAGCCATTACATTATGGGTTCATTAATACAAATGGATGTATATATAATATTTGGACTTAATGACTCATCTATAGCAATTAACCCAGATAGCGTGAAATTATTTTTGGTTTCATTTTTTTCTCAGAGGCTATTAATTACCTTCATATAACTGCACAGGCTCATTATAAGTAATTCTTTTTTTAACACGCCTTTAGTTTCGCCATACCGTCCTTTCAGGAATGATGTCAAAATGATTGTTTTATAATTTTAATCTGATGAATCATTATTATTAAAACAACATTTAAGATGAAATATATGCATATAAATGTCTCAAAAATTGAATAAAGTTAAAGAAATATAAACCCAACTACGAGGAAGTCTTCAGTATCTTCTGTACTGTATGAATCTTAACTTTGTAACTATATTCAACCACATTGCAATTGACAATACAAGGTAAAATTGATCTGCAATGGGAGCAGGCGATTCAAGGAAATAAAATAAGACACTGTACATGAATTCTTACAGGCAAGAATAAAAAAGTAAGCTGCCGTTCTCGTCCTCCTGGAAGGACGTCAGCACTATCTGAGTTAATAGAGCATGCAGAGCATATGCTGCATTCGTGGAGAATACTCCCCTAAGGCACTGGAATAATACATCACCATCCAATGTTTTTACACTGCAAATGTTGGCAGCACAACGATTTACACCCACATGCCAGTAATTGTCAGTAGGAGTTGGAAGCAAGGGTCATGTTTTTGTTGCTGAATAATAGTAACTCAAATGAGTGCCATGGCTGTCACTACATTTTAATTTTCTGATAAGTTCAAAAAAACATTTTTACCTTTTAGTTCACATTTTTTTGTAGTTACATCTACTAACAGGTGATTTTCATATCATGAATAACTGTTTTGCAAATGTAAAAACAAGCTTACTGATATATACCAAATAAAACATTAAAAGATTGCAGTTGCAGAGCATGATAATTAAAAGTGAACTAATACAACATCCAAATGATTCTCACAGAAATAAACATACAATGTGATCGCTATCTTATTTGGGATCTACAAGCATGTTTCAGCCACATTGAAAGCATCTCTTCATTCTTTAGATCACGTAAATAAAATAAAATAAAATAAAAAATAAAATCCACTTGAAGTAGTTGTAGATGTATTTGTACAGTGCAGTAGAACACAATAATTTTAGATAATTTTCCAAAATGTTAGTGCCCAAACAACGTATCATTGCTGTATGCCGACAGTGTCATGACAGGGGCATCAGAATGCTGGATAGTAATGTCACAGGCAACACAATATTCTAATGGGTGCATCTCAGTGGGATTTCAAATCATTTGGATTTTATTTCTGATTTTTCTTTTTGTAAAATACTTAAATTCACAAGGAAAACACCATGCTATGAGAATAAGGTGAAGTAATTTACTATTTAGGACAATGTCTAGAAAACAGTTGCATACCCTGTGGCAGAGCACTGCAAGGTTTGGTGTTTATGTAGTAAAGGGCGCCAAGTGGCCATATCACCTGGGGCGCCTGGATGGTTAAGGGCGGTCCTGGCTTCAGTAGATTTCTGTATATGTATTGCCACTTTTGGAAGTTGGTCATTGGGACCAATGATGATCAAGAGAGTAGTTATCGATCCTATGATCTAACCACTGTATTCAGCTTATGTCTTAGATAAACCACTACAGTCTAGTAGATACTAGTCGCAGTTACGAGATGGAGTCCAGGAACTGCTACACTTCGAACTGATCATCATCCAGAGAAGATGGTGAAATGGGGTACTACTGTCTTCACAACGCCGAGTTTTGTTGTTGCCTAAAGCCAGCTCACACTTCATTACTTGGTTCCTGAAAGGCCAATGATCCTGTTGATGCACTAGCACTCTGGTGCTAACCCTGCTAGTCGGTACCAAGAGTTCATCTGTCACTGCGGCATATGACTCCAGTGGTTCCAAGTATGGACCCACAAGTAGGTGCATAGACTGAAAGTGAGATCAAGTACACCTTCTCCTTGTAGTCTCTTCTTCGACTAACATATGCAACTGTGCGGGTACCACCCATCCAAATGGATCACATAGAAGATTCAGTGAGACAGTGAGCTGAAATGACCGAAGGCACATTACCTGCTGAGCTAGCTTGTGCCAAGCTAGCACCTACACCACGAAATCTTGTAACAACTGAATAAACCTGTAAACACTAATACAGTTTTACTAGTGTCCTCTGGTGCTCCACTAGGTATATTCGCCTCATCCTGACAAACCTGGGAATCCACCACTCAGCCCCAAACAAATTGGTGTCAGAAGTGGTTCGACCTTGGCCAATTGGACATCAAAGGTGGACCATGTTCGAGCCCAGAGTATTGGTAGTGGGAATTTCTAACACCAGCAAGAGGGACTGCAAAATTAATCTCATCTCCATCTGCAGTAGTGCACTAAGCACAGTAAATACATATTTGTTGTTTCTTTTGTTGGGAATATGTCGCAATGTAAATGAGTGGAGGGACAAGCTGCATTTAATATATTTTTGTTAAGAGCTTAGAGATAATTGTAAAGAGATGTACTTGTTACCAATAAGGTGGAACAGGTTATTTAAAGGGATGCAGTGAGCCATGCGTTAAGTTTATATCATTGGCGTGTTCTACATATAGATGCTATGGTCATGGAGCACACAACTGTACAGAGTGCTGCTGGGCAATTATTAGATGTAAGGCTGTAATAGCTTTGTCAAGTGAGTGTTTTGTTAAGAAGTAGAGATATTAAGTTGCACAAATATGCCAGACACAATGTCACATTTGCTATAGGAAAATGCTCAATTAAAGTTAATTTATCAGGACTTCCAGTCACAGCTTGAGTCCTTTCATACTGAACAGAGTTTGCAGTTCGGTACAAGTAAATTTGAATTATCTTCAACAAAGCAGTTACTTACACTAGATCATTCCGTAGCAAACCACATCACACTTTTCCCCAATAAAACAACAGAGGACATAAAGATGTTCAGTAATGTGTTTGCAACAGCTAGAATGTTTAGTTAGTTAGATGAAACTACTCTCCAAATGACTAATTTACACCTTACAGGTGATGCCAAGACATATGTGATGTATCATGAAGCAATGAGCAAAGCGAGCACTTTTGAACAATTATCAGAGGGTTTATGCCAGAAATACCATAAACAGAAAGTGATAGAAGGAAGGAATCTTAGGGTTTTACGTCCGTCGACAGCATGGTCATTAGAGATGGCGCTAATGCTCGGATGTTTGGGTAAGGATGGGGGAAGGAAATTGCCTGTGCCCTTTGAAAGGAACCATTTGCCTGAAGTGATTTAGGGAAATTGTGGAAAACCTAAATCTGGATGGCCAGAGGTAGATTTGAACAACAATCCTGCTGAATACGAGTCCATTGTGTTACTACTGCGCCACCTCGCTCAATCATTGTTGTTGTTGTTGTTGTTGTTGTTTAGAGGGGACTAGACTGCACGGTCATCAGTCCCCTGTGGCAAGCAAAGCCAATGCGGCGTATTGCAAGATAAAAAAGACGATCATTGAAACACAAAAAGAGAAAGCACAATGGGTACACAATGACAAGGAGCATTGAGGTCATGACACGCAAAGAAGAAAACTCAAAGAGTAAAGAAAGATAATTGGACTAAAAAGTTACAGCAGAATGTTGTGGCTGGCTGATCACGAGGATAATAAAGGATGAGCCAGCCACTCTGCACATTCTAAAACATACGAATAAAAGCAGGGTAGAAAACACAAAATAAGAAGGGTAAAACGTTGTGAGAGATGGGTGCCTGAGAGTTCAGGCTAAGGAACCCACCGTTATATCAAATGGTAAAACCCAGCTGCACGGATAAAACGTAAAACACGATCAGCTGTAGCAGCGTCGTCACCCAGAATAAAAGGAAGCGCAGCTGGCAAGTCAAAGGACTGTCGTAAGTCAGCTAAAAGGGGACAGTCCACCAGGATGTGGACCACTGTCAATGAAGTGCCACAGCGACACTGTGAAGGATCCTCCCGTCGAAGTAGATGGCCATGTGTCATCCACGTGTGACCAATACGCAGACGACAAAGGACGACTGACTCCTTCCGAGAGGCGCTCAGGGAGGACTTCCACGGAGCTGTTGAACGCTTCACTGCAAGGAGCTTATTGGGGGCAGGTGAGTCAATCCACTCAGTGTTCCAAAGCCCAAGTACCTTCCGGTGGAACTCTAATCGGAGGTCCCTCTCTTGAACGCCCATTTCTAAGAGGCTGGAAATAATTGCCTGCTTAGCCAGTCGATCTACGCGTTCGTTCCCCGGAATTCCAACATGTCCAGGGGTCCAAACGAAGGCCACAGTGCGGCCAGACTGGACGAGAAGGTTAATAGAGTCCTGGATGGACCGCACCAGGGGGTGTTTTGGAAAGCACTGGCCAAGAGTTTGCAAGCCGCCCAGGGAGTCACTGCAGATAACATACGACTTCCCGGGACAGGCTATAAGGTGCTCAAGTGCTCGACAGATAGCGATCAGCTCCGCAGTGAATATACTACTACCACAGGGTAAGGCGTGTTGTTCAATGTCCACATTATGGGTGTAGGCATACCCACAACGGCCACCAACGAGAGACCCATCTGTGTATACAACTTCAGCGCCGTGGAAAGAACTCAGTATCGCCTGAAATTGGCGGCGGAGAGTCAATGGTGCAACAGACGTTTTACACTCACGGGACAAGTCTAACCGAAGCTGCGGACGTGGTACAGACCAAGGAGGAGCACAGGAAGAGTAGTGAAAAGCGGGAGGAAGAGGAAGGGATTCAAGTGAAGAGAGAAGGGATCGAACACGGACCACAATCGGGAGACTCGACCTTGGCCGCCGTTGTGGGAAAGGGAGGACAACATCCGGAAAGAGAAGCCTGTAATTTGGATGGTGGGGTAAGGCGTGTACATGGGCAGCATAAGAAGCTAGTAAGCGCTGCCGGCGGAAACGCAGGGGTGGAACCCCTACTTCGGCTAGCAGACTTGTCACTGGGCTCGTGCGAAAGGCCCCTGTCGCCAAACGGACACCACTATGGAGGACAGGGTCCAATACCTGCAGTGCTGATGGCGCTGCAGAATCATACACGATACTCCCATAGTCCAGGCGCGATTGTATGAGGGCCTTGTATAGCTGGAGAAGTGTTGGGCGTGATGCTCCCCAAGCCGTGTGGCCAAGACAGCGGAGGATATTCAGATGTTTCCAGCATTTATGTCGCAGCTGTCGGAGGTGCGGCTGCCAAGTCAGCCGGGCATCAAAACCATACCGAGGAAGCGGTGCGTTTCTTCAACACGAAGACGTTAATTACCTAGGTACAGCTCTGGATCGAGGTGAAGTGCCCGACGACGACAGAAGTGCATTACTCGGGTCTTAGAACCTGAGAAGTGGAAACCGTGGGCTGAGGCCCATGACTGCCTTTCTAATGGCTCCCTGCAGCCGCCGTTCAGCGACACCAATAGTGGGGAGCTGAAATAAAGGCAAAAATCATCCGCAAATAGGGAGGAGGAAACTGATGACCCAACCGCTGCTGCTAGACCATTGATTGCAATCAGGAAGAGGGGAACACTGAGAACAGAGCCCTGCGGTACACCATTCTCCTGGATATGGGGAGAGCTGAGACAGGTGCCTACACGAACCTGGAAAGAGCGGAGCAATAAAAAGTTCTGTACAAAAATGGGAAGGGAGCCCCTCAGGCCCCAGCCGTGCAGTGTGGCCAAAATATGGTGGCGCCAGGTTGTATCATACGCCTTTCGCACATCGAAGAAGACCGCAACTAGGTGTTCGCGCCTGGTGAAGGCAGTGCGAATAGCCGATTCCAGCGAGATGAGATTGTCAGTGGCGGAACGGCCTTGACGAAATCCACCTTGTTGCGGGGCTAGAAATTCCCTGTCTTCAAGGAGCCACATCAGCCGCCGACTCACCATTCACTTGAATAGCTTGCAGAGCACGTTGGTAAGGCTGATTGGGCGATAACTGTCAGCCACCAATGGATCTGCTCCAGGTTTCAACACCGGGATCACGGTGCTTTCCCACCACTGTGATGGGAAAACCCCATCTGCCCAGATACGGTTGAACAGGGAGAGAAGGTGGTGGTGAAACTCAGCTGAATGGTGACGGAGGAACTGACTGTGTATCCGATCTGGTCCCGGAGATGTATCGGGGCACACAGCCAGAGCGGTTTGAAGCTCCCACTCGCTAAACGGGGCGTTGTAAAGTTCCTGGCGGCACGTGCGGAATGACAACTGCTGCCGCTCGACCCCTCTCTTTGAAGGTGCGGAAGTCTGCACTGTATGTTTCAGTTGCAGAGCAATGGGCATAGTGATCTGCCATGGACTCAGCTATGGCTTGTGGATCAGTGCAGAGAGCACCCTGAATGGTGAGCGATGGGATTCCAGGCGGTGGGTGATATCCGAAGAGGTGCCGTACTTGGGTCCAGACCCGAGAAGGGGAGGCGCGAGAGCCGATAGAGGCTACAAATCTCTCCCAGGAATCCTTCTTACTCTGCCGAATCAATTGCCGAGCCCGTGCACGGAGACGTTTAAAGGCAATGAGGTTCTCTAGAGAAGGGTGTCGCTGGAGCGCGCGCCAACGTTCCCGAATGGCCTCAGCGATCTCCTGTGTCCACCAAGGGACCGACTTACGTCTAAGTGACGCGGATGCGGTTGGAACAGTTTTCTCGGCGGCGGAAACTATGGCCTTTGTGACTTGCTGAACAGCCACTTCAATGTCAGACGAAAGTGGATTCGTAACCACCGCAGCTGAAGCATATTCCGGGCAGTCAGCCCTATGAAGCGACCAATGAGGCAGCTGGTTTGTGGCTTGAGTCTCTGGGAGCGACAGAGAGATGGGAAAATGGTCGCTGCCACAGAGATCATCATGCACAGTCCAATTCAGATGAGGAAGAAGACTCGGGCTACAAATAGACAGGTCGATGGCCGAGTATGTGCCATGAGCTACACTGAAGTGCGTCGGAGCACCCGTGTTCAGAAGGCAAAGGTTCTGCTGTGTCAGGAGCATCTCAACATCCCTACCACGCACCGAAGTCTGCGTCCCACCCCACATCGGGTGGTGGGCATTAAAATCCCCCAAAAGGAGAAGCGGTGGGGGAAGTTGAGAGATCAAGGCACCGAGGTCAGCAAGGCAAACAAGTTCATCTGGTGGGAGGTAGAGGGAACAGATCGTTAGTTCCTGCCTTGCACTGATCCTAACAGCCACTGCCTCAAGATTCGTGGTGAGGGGCACAGCTGTACTGGGGACAGTGGCAAGGACATAGAGGCACACACCTCCAGAGACCCTGTCACAGAAGGGACGATTTTTAAAAAAGCCCCGGTAGCCACGTAGGGCAGGGGTCTTCCGGGCAGGAAACCACGTTTCCTGTAACGCTATGCAGAACAAAGGGAGTTGGCACATTAGCTGTTGCAGCTCAACCAGGTGGTGGAAAAAACCGCCGCAATTCCACTGGAGAATTTGATGATGCATGACTTTAAAGGCCATGATGCAAAGTATAAATAATACTATTGCATGGGTTCATCTGCTGCCGCCGATTTGGAGCATTCAGAATCCAGGATCATGCGTTCTGGAGTCAGTGACGCGAGGATCTGTACCTCATCGTCCGATGCAGAAGATGAGGTGGCAGGTGGCTGTAGAGCCATCGAAGACTTTTTAGTCTTCTTTTTCCGTCCCTCTCGCTGGCCCTTAGGTTTGCAGGGCCGGGAGGGCTTCTCTATAGTGGCGTCAGTGGTAGAGGAAGAGCGGGAAACCCTTCTACCAACAGGTTTGGGATCCTCCTGCCATCGGCTGGGATCCGCTGGATCACTAAGAGAAGCCTCGGAAGGGAGTGCCCCAAGAGACCCCTTCTGAGAGAGGGGAGCCGGAGGAGGCTGCTCCTTCTCCGGCTGGGAGGTGGGGACTAGTGTCCCCGATGTTAGTGGTAGAGTGGCCCCCTCAGGTGGTAGTGGGGAGGCAGTGAGAGGAGTGCCCCCGACCTTGACGGAGGCAGATGAGCTTTGATGGCCCTTTGGGCCCACAGATGGTTGTTGCAAGGTAGATAACCGAAGAGGTGGTAATGATGCAACAGCAGCAAAAGACGTTGTCATAGAAACCGGGTGGAGCCGTTCATATTTTTTACGCGCCTCGGTATGTGTCAGTCAATCCAGGGTCTTTATTTCCATAATCTTCCGCTCTTTGCGGAGCACAGTACAGTCTGGAGAACAGGATGTTGCTGCCCACAGTTTACACAGATAGGTGGAGTAGTACACGGAGCGTCCGGGTGTGATGGACGCCCGCATTCCCTACATGTGGGGCTGGAGTTACACCTGGAGGACATATGTCCGAATTTCCAGCATTTAAAGCAGCGCATAGGGGGAGGAATATAAGACTTTACATCACACCGGTAGACCATAACCTTGACCTTTTCGGGCAATGTATCGCCGTCAAAGGCCAAGATGAAAGCACCGGTGGCTACCCTATTATCCATCGAATCCCTATGCACGCGCCGGACGAAGTGGACACCCCGTCGCTCTAAGTTGGCGCGTAGCTCGTCATCCGACTGTAAAAGAAGGTCTCTGTGGTAGATAAGTCCCTGGATCATGTTGAGCGATTTGTGGGGTGTTATACTGACCGGAACGTCACCCAGCTTATCGCAAGCAAGTAACGCTTTCGATTGGGCGGATGACGCTGTTTCGATCAGTACCGAACCGCTTCTCATTTTTGACATACCCGAGACTTCACCAAACTTATCTTCAAGGTGTTCAACGAAGAAAAGTGGTTTCGTTGACATGAAGGTTTCCCCATCCGTTCTACTGCAAACGAGATACTTCGGAGAGTAAGACTCATCCCTATCTTTAGCCCACCGTTCCTCCCAAGGGGTGGCCAGGGAAGGGAACGTTCGGGGATCATACGTCGCTGCATTATAAGCAACTCTTCCTCTCTTAGAGACGGCGTTTTTTCGACCGCCCACGCTATTTATTGCTCGTTTCATGTCTGTCCCACGAGCAGCTAGGGAACTAAAGGTCCACCCAAGCAGAGCCCCGCTTGCCTGGGTAAGCCTTATACAACTGAGGTGCGGCAGGTTCCTCAGAGGTTGCTCGCTAGCGGCTGTTCAACCTCAACAGCCATGCATCTCCTCGGCACGTAGCACACCTTGAGATTGAGTTTTTTTTTTTTATAGAGGTTTGTACCGTCCTCGCGACCCGGGCGATTAAGCCAAGATCCCCGGGCTCTGAAACGTACAACGTTCCACCGTTGCGCCGAATGATGGTCGTTGAGGCACGCACAGAGCTTACGGTGTAGCGCACTGTTGGCGCGACACAGCCCACAGCTCAGGACCCCGGGTTCGCCAAGCCCGTACTCAGCAAATTAATGCTGAGCCCCTGAGGGGGCACTCAATCAGAAAGTGATAGATTTTTTAGGGAAAAGATGAGTGGGTTAACACAAAAACAAGTGAAACAAAACTTTTTTTGGATAGAAACCATAAAATAAACGCTCAAACGTATGAGTTAATACAGATTCCTGAGACAGATCATGTTATACTTTGGGAGGCAGAGAATAGAGCTCTTGGTGTATTTCTACAAGAGATTCTCATGCAGAGTGCATATGGAAAATCTAGAGAATCTGTCATTAGCTTTGCATGTAGCAACTCATTTGCAGGAAATAGATACTACTACATGGGTATGCAATGCTAAATGTATTTTTGCTTCAGAAAAGAAGTGTTACCTTTGTGGGGTAAAAGGTCACTTGAAAGTACAGCGTAATCAGCCACAGTGTTACACATGTGGACAATCTGGACGTAAAATGGACACATGCAGAAATATGAAGTGTAATGGAGGAAATAAAAAACACAAGACACTAATTAGGAAGGTTTTGTCTGTCAGAAAACATACCCCATAAATGAGAATACTGCTGACAGTAAAACAGGGATGGATTGTTGTTAGGTGGGCACAGTAAATGGAGCAGAATGTAAGTTCTTGGTAGATATGGGTGTGCATGTATCTGTGATTAGTCTAGACTTCATGAGTAGGAGAAGACTAACTACTCCAAGGTATAAATTACATGGTGTGGGAATTAATGATTTGATATCATTAACGAACATCACAGCTCAGTATTAAGATTGGAACTGTGGGGTTTTGGAAACATGTGGAAGTGTTACTAACTGTGGGACAAGGATATTCTGCTATTTCAGACTTGACTTCTTGGAGAAACATCATGCTAAAATTAATCTTGCACAGCACAGTTGAACTTAATGGTAATTTATATCCAATGGGTTCAACAGCTGTAAATGTTTCAATGACACAAGGAATGCCAACATCCAAGGTGATGCCCAATAAGCTGCGTACATGTACATTAAAGATAATTATGCATGACAAGATACCTGCTATAGGGAAGTTAGTGTAGGTATCTGTCGATTCTGAGGTACTGCAGCAGAAGTTGTATGTGGTAACGCACTGCATAACAATGAGACACTGGATTAAATGCATTGTTTTATTCAAAGAAGCTTTGCAGGTGTAACCAAAGTGAATGGTGAACTAATGATTCCATTTAGTTTAGATAACTTTGGGAATGATGAAGTGAATCTCATGAAGGGTTTGATAGTAATGAGTTTACAGGTACTCAAAGATGAAGGTATCATCAGATCCTGAGAAGATCCAACAATCAAGAAAACCGTTAATGTGTCTGTTTCACAAAATAAGGTTGAACACTTGAAAGGTAGTAAACAGGAACCCATACAATCTTTGTTGTTAGAATATTAAAAGGTAAAGCAGTCAACAATCCGAAGATTGGTTTGAACACAACAGTGCTTTACTAGGCATGGTCCTGTTTGGAGGTGGTATGCTGTTGCCTTCCTCCGACCTTCGAACTGACTTACCCAGCCAATTATAGGGGGACCTACAGTTTAACGTGGGTTCCGAACCACGGTGCTACTCGGTATTTTTCACATGAGCAATACTGCCAGAGGTGAAAGAAGTGGAAAGTGACAGATAAAAATCCTAGGACCTGGCGGGGATCGAACCCGGGACCTTTGGATTTGTAGTCTGGCACTCTACCACTGTGCAACCGAGGCGCGTTAGAATATTAAGACTTGTTTAATTCAAATGGTTCACTGATAGCAACTCTTATCACCCAACACCGTGTACCGACAGATAATAATCCATCAGTGTATAGGTAGCCATACAGATTAGCAAAGCATCTACAACCTGTAGTAGAGGAATTTATAGATCAACAATTACAGGAAGGTATAATCGAACACAGTGACAGTCTCTGGTCTGTAAACATCATGGTAATTCTGAAAACATCATCTGATGCTACAAAAAATATCAATTTTGATGTGACTACCGGTACTTAAATGCATGGATAAAAACAGATGCATATCTAATTCTGAACATCATGGATACATTGGATAACTTGGATAAATGTTAGATCTCAAAAGTGGATATCACCAAATAGAAATGTGCCTACAAGGTAGACCTAAGGCAGCTTAAACAGTACCATCAGGACATTTCCAATATTGTAGAATGCCATTTGGATTGATAAAATTCTCTGGCTACTAGATGGTGTGCATCATGGATTAAAACCAAAATTCTGTATGGTATACCTTGATGATGTTGTTGTTTATTCTGTGTATTCCTAGGCTATACATGATCGTGTAAATTATCCGAAAAATGTTTTTAATAGGTTGAGAGTAGTAAAACTTACACTGGGGATAGAGAAGTGGCACTCAAGCAGATGTTAAGTATCTCGGACACATTATTGCAAAAGAGGAAATCAGGACAGAGTCTAGACTTACATCAGCTGTACACGATATTCTGGTATCACAAACTGTTGTGCAGTTACAATCATTTGTCGGATTGTGTTCATATTATGGGAAATTTGTAAAGGAATTTGCTGAAATAGTGCAACCATTAACTAAGTTGCTACACAGAGGAGTTTCTTTTCTATGGATGACAAATTGTGAAGAAGCATTTGATAAAATGAAACAGATATTATTGTCAAATCTGGTGTTGATATTTTCTGATTTTGAACAAGAGTTCATACTGTCCTGTGATGCTTCCTACATAGCTTTGGGTTGTATTTTGTCTCAGATGGTCTATTGAAAAGGACATCCAGTTGCATATGCCTCCAGACAGTTGAATAAAACTGAACTGAATTATTCTACAACAGAAAGAGAGATGTTAGCAATTATATATGTGATTTCTTACTTTTGTTGTTATTTGCATGGCCATAAGTTCAAGGTAATTACCGATCATGTGTTGTTAAAATGTAAAGATTAGATTACGGCACAAGTAATGACAGTGATTGTCAACTGTTTAAGTAACAACCTCAGTTTGAGATTCCAGAAGGTTTGTTATGTAGATCCACTATGTACGGACCATGAGTTGTAGTTATGAGAGCAGAAGTGTTACATCAGGCTCATGACCACATATTATCATTCACGGAGGAAAAAGAACAAAGGATCAAAGATTAGCTGAAGGGTATTTGGTCAAGAATCATATTCTATGTGCACAAAGAACAGAGTGGAGTCGTCATAAAATTTCTCTACAAAGACTACCTGAAGCAGATAAACCAATGTCTCCGTAGATCAGAAGTGGGCACAAATCGGCTCAATGAGCAGCGCTCCGGCTCAGGCCGGAAAAAGAGCTGCATTCGTGCTCAGCCGGTAGTTATCCTAGTTGCCACTAGAGGTCTGCATGCTTGCTGGTGCACGTAGTTCCGTTACTTATAAGTATAATAGCATTTTTCGGGAGATACCCCTAGCACTGGAATCTGTTCATTCGAGTTGGATACTAAAGAGTTTGCACTATTATCTTTATAAGTTATTTTATAACGCACTCAGCCAGATGCATTTGTGCGGCTATGTTAGCGCGTTGGCTGCGCATAATGTATCTAGTCTTTTCAGCAGGAACTATGTGATGGACGCCAGCTGCTCGCGGCTCTGCTCCAGCTCAGGCAGGCGGCTCCGAGAGTGCAGCTCGCTCATTGACCAACTCTGCCTTAGATGTTAATGTTTTATGACCTTTTAATAGGACAAAGGCAGGTAATAAATATGTACTTACAATCTTAGATCATTTTTCACAATATTTAGTAATGGTTGCTCTCCCAGACCAGAAAGCTAGCACAATAGCACAAGCATTAGTCAACAATTGGATTTTAAAATTTGGCACACCAGAAACAATTTTATCTGATCAAGGGACCAGCTTTATGGCTGACATAATGAAGCAGTTATGCCACTTATTAAAAATTAAGTCATTACGTACAAGTCCTTTTCACCTTCAGGCAAATGTGCGAACAGAAAGAGTTCAGTGTATGTAAGCCATAATGTTAAGCAATTACATAAATTCACAACACACTGATTGGGATGTCTATTTAGGCTTCTTGGTATCTGCTTACAATTTGAAAGTTCACACATCAACTGGACTCTTGCCATATGAGATACTTTATGGGCATTATACGCCATCACCTTTTGATGTACTTCCAACTATATTGGGTCCCCAAGGTGAACCAGTGAAGGGTTTAAAAAAAAATTAAAAGACATTTAGAAGAGAGTTAGATGTATGAACACCAAGGCTTTGAAAAAGCAAGAACATATTGTGCAACTGAAAAGACTTCATCATTCAATGTAAAGCTGCAATTACCAACTAAATCTTCCATAGTCCATATTAGCAGGATGAAACCATTTAAGGGAGAAATCTATGAACTATCACAAATTCCTTCAACTGTTGAAGAAAAGGAGCAATCAAGAAATGTACTCTATACACTTAGATCGAGGTATAAGAAGTGTAAATAGTATACACATGTTTTATTTATTAGTTAGTTAGAATAGTCTTAATATTCTGTCCCAAGATCTGTATTTAATTTTTTGTTAAGAGGGAAGTATTTGAGAAAATTTCTCTTCTCTCAGGTGGGGGTAGCAAGATGATACACAGTAACTTACTTCTAGGTTAGAAAACCAGGTTGGTTAGATGCAGGGAGAAAATTGCTTAAAACCAGTATTTGGAACAGTAGATAATGAGGATATCCAAAACTTAAACAGTATCATTACTAATGTGGAGGAGTTGAGTCAACAACAATGGTACAGTGGCACTCAAAACACCTACAAAACATGGAATGGGGAGTACTGAATGTCACAGAAATAGTACAAAACTTAACAACAGCATTAGAACAGTAGTAGTTGTTATTTTGAGTGGTCTACTCTAAACAGCTGGTCATCAGTCCCCCGTTCATAGCTAAAAGTTCACTGTCAGAAACTAAAAAGTAAGACACCTACAATGGAAACCCACAAAAGGGACTGACTGACAATGAACAATTTGCTGATAACACAAAAGACAGACACACAATAGGTAGAAACCAAGTCAGGAACTGAGCTAAGGGCTTCAAACTTGCCCACCCTTCCCCACTAACGAAAGGATCATTGCCTGTCGCTGGCATATTATATATATGACACACACACACACACACACACACACACACACACACACACACACACACACACTTGGTGTCTATTCCAAAAGAACAGACATCACTTCTGATTGTGCAGTTGTTATTGTTTTCATATTCACAGAAAAATGACTTCAACTGCGAATGTGCAAAGCTGAAAATGTGTACCCACCCTCTTAAAGGAATAAGTACATAGTGACTATGAGTTTTAGTACTGTGGGCAGGGTAAGGCTGGAAATTTGTGTCTGATGGGAGGCATGCTTAGGTAGTCCTTGCAGGTGGGGTGATCACTGTGTCTCCAGTGGTTTAGGGGTCAGCACAACTGCCTAGAAAGCAGGAGACCTGGGTTTGAATCCTGGCTGGGTACACATTTTCAGCTTTGCCCATTTGCAGTTGAAGTCATATATTCTGTGAATATGAAAACAATAACAACTGCAGGATCAGAAGTGACATCTGTTCTTTTGGAACAGATGCCACATGTATATACGTTACAGTCAAAGCCCAAAGAGCAGCCAGATCGCGAATTAGACGGCCATTTCACACTTTGGCCAAGTGGATTGGCCAAAGTCCGATTACTTGAAGGAACTGACGTATATCCAACTCTGGCTCGCCAGTTAGCGACTTGGCCGCAGGTTCCTGGCCAGAATGTGATGTGTCTGCACGTATGGCGAGGAATCTGCGTCTAAATAGCACTGGGTGCTGTCATGTGGCAACAATGTGTGAGAGGCAGCATATGTCTTGCACTCAGTGATGACTATGTCTTGCACGTGGTGGCTGCTGCTTTTCGGCCTACGCCTTGTTTTCCCTTGTGACAAGTTGGATTAAATGCGAGTACTGTTAAATTTTGTGGCATTTTTCTTTCTGGTATTAGTGCATCTTTCAGGTGAGGCAAGGGAACGTCGGTTAATTACGTGAGCAGCTTCTTCGACTATCTATTATTATTATTATTATTATTATTATTATTATTATTGCCCCTACTTTGCTCTAAATCAGTAATCGAACATACTGATACTAATTATTTGCTTGTAAGACCTAGGCTGCTCCCATGTGATGGCATTCAATTTCAATTGTTGGTATCATGCTTCTGCTGGCAGACCCACGGCTACGCCACACGGTGACAATAATCACAGTGAAGGTGATATTCATGCAGACGCAAAAACGACATTTGATACCAAAGGCAGATTCCTGGACACTTTGCGTACGCTGCTGCAGGAAAAAGCAAATAATAGTGGAACAATCAGCAGAGATAGGCCTAGATACTGTTCTTTTATAGAGGATGTTAAACAAGCCAAAGCAAAGCAGATAAAAGATTATGTTGACTATTGTTGACTGAGAAAGTATGACATTATTGAAGTTGACGGAACAGAAAAACTTATTTAACCAGTAACAGGAGACAACAGCGCTATTATGCACTATGCCCAAACAGAAGATCTGTTCGAATACTGCACGATACTTAATTGATAATAAGACATGGAGATCACTCACAGATGGAAAAGCAACTGAACTTTAGTACAAAAACGTCCCCACTAGTTCTTTGCTTTTTCAAACCTTGTCAGACTCAATTATCTAATCCAAAGCAAGATTTATTTTCCAGACCTCTAATATTTAAAGAATTTAATTCAAGATGCCATGTAGATCTGATAGGCATGAAAACTAGCCCTGACGGGGAGTACAAGTTCATATTCAACTATCAAGATCACTTAACTAAATTTATACTTTTGTGACCCCTCAAAAGCAAAAGAACAAAAGTCGCTTAACACTTGCTTGACATATTTACCACTATAGGTCTTTCAAGTATGCTACAGTCAGGTAATAGTAGAGTGTTTTCGGACCCTGTTATAAATGAGCTGAATAATATGTGCCCGGAACTGAAATTGGTACACGGAAAAACCCAGGCATAGCCAAAACCAAGGTGCTATCAAACGGGCAGAATACCAAACGCAGAATATGCAAATGACATGGATGCAAAAGAATAACTCATCACATTGCGCTCAGAGTCTTCGGTTCATCCAATTCATGAAAAACAGTTCTTTTCATCATGAAATTCAGCAGTCCACACGTGAGGAAATGTTTGGCTGTAAAGAAAAAGTGGGACTAAGTACTTAACATCTGCCTAAATAAGTTCTTGATAACATAGTGACAGAGGAAGACCTCGAGAAAGTCGAAAGAGAAATGGATGACGCTATAAAAGTAGGGACTATGCCCAACAATGAAATTGATGCCTTGGACATAGAACCATAAGTCAAGACTGCTTGCCTGACAATAACAAGCTGAAAATATAGTGTGTGGTTTGTGAAGAAGAATGTAGTGCAGCTCATTGTATATTCTGTGGCAAACATGTGCATGCAATATGTGGAAGAGGTACTGAACCAGAGGAAGGATACGGAGGAAAAGTTACTGGCAAACTTCGTTATAATAAACAAGAAATTAGGAAGAAGAGGGTTGGAGCTCATGACAATTTGCAAGCACAAGGTGGTCAGGTGCTTAAAAATTCAGATGCAAATTCCCCACCTGCAAAAATTGGAGGCAATTTTCACATCCAAATGCCACATGTTGACATAGGTCATGGAGATCCCAAAACTGTTCTTGCCGTTGTGATGAATGTTGAAGGCACTTTCAAGAAGCTGGGAACAAAGGATGGTGTTCTTAAGCAACTATATTCCAGAAACCAGTTCTCTGTTGTGCCCGAGAAACTGCTCAAACTGAAATCCATGGACAAAGAAGAGAAATCGTTACAAACCATATCGTCCTTACAGTTACTGACCAATGGCCAAGAATACAATCGATGAAACTGCTGTACTAAATGCACCACAAATCTCTGCAAATGCAGAAATAAGAAATATTGTGTTATTCCAAATGTCATGAAAGCTTAACTTGTAATAAGTGTATACTGGTTGTATTAGAAATGTTCAAATGTTTGTATAGCTTATGGGACTTAACTGTGGGGTCATCAGTCTCTAAACTTACAAACTACTTATGAACTAACCTATACTAAAGACAACACAAACATCCATGCCAGAGGGAGGATCCGAACCTCCGACGCGGGAGGCCGCGCGATCCGCAACGTGGCACTCCAAACCGCTCAGCTAGTCCTGCGCGGCCGGTTGTATTAGATCTGTTCATAAAGTGAATGGATTGTATAATTTTTATAACTGATAAATAAATTGCATTTTTATCCGACATTTATATGTCTTTCAATTCTGGGTGCTCTGTCTGTACCATTTCGCCAACTGGCTAGACAAATCCCGAAATCATGAAAAGATCGGACATTGGCCGGCCAATTGAAAGCAATATTGGCCACTTTGTGACTTGGCCAGCCAGTTCCCGTTCTGGGCGATTTCGGGGTTTGGCTGTAACATATATACAGGGTGTTACAAAAAGGTAAGGCCAAACTTTCAGGAAACATTCCTCACACACAAAGAAAGAAAATATGTTATGTGGACATGTGTCCGGAAATCCTTAATTTCCATGTTAGAGCTCCTTTTAGTATTTCTCTTTAAATGTAAATTGAAATAATTTGTGCAGACAATTGTCAAAATACACAATTGTTTTGTTAGTATGTACTGTACTTCCTCGATTCACCGCATTTGTAAACATTGCACTGACTGCAAAACCACGTTCGTGATGAACACTAACCAGTTGATGCCAAGTACTGATATGCTTGATGCTAGTACTGTAGAGCATTGAGTCGCACATCAACACAAGCACTGAAGTCAACATTACCTTTCTTCAATTGGGCCAACTGGCAATGAATCGAGGAAGTACAGTACATACTAACGAAACAATTGGGTATTTTGACAATTGTCTGCACAAATTATTTCAATTTACATTTAAAGAGAAATACTAAAATGAACTCTAACATGGAAATTAAGCGTTTCTGGACACATGTCCACATAACATATTTTCTTTCTTTGTGTGTGAGGAATGTTTCCTGAAAGTTTGTCCGTACCTTTTTGTAACAACCTGTATAATATGCCAGCAACAGGCAATGATCCTTTCATTAGTGGGGAGGGGTGGGCAAGTTTGAAGCCCTTACTCTTATGGGAATTGGTACATAGTGACTATGAGTTTGAATACTGTGGGCAGGGTAAGGCTGGAAATTTGTGTAACGGGAGGCATGCTTAGGTAGTCCTTGCAGGTCCAATGATCACTGTCCCAAGTAGTGTAGGGGTCAGTGCAACTGCCTAGAAAGCAGGTGATCCGGGTTCAAAGCCCAGCTGGGTACACATTTTCAGCTTTGCCCATTCGCAGTTGAAGTCATATATTTTGTGAATATGAAAACAATAACAACTGCAGGATCAGAAGTGATGTCTGTTCATTCGAAATAGACGCCACATGTATAAATTTATGATTCACTTCACTTGTAATAATTGGAGACGATACACATCTACAGTAACAGTCTAGTTAACAACACAAGTTATTGGATGTGCTGCCACCTTAACTGATAAGCCAAACAAACTGAAAATTTACTTCCAGTAGCTAACTCAGTTGAAAACTGTCTTATAAGCTGATCAATGAAAAATCACTACTTAAGTGGCTTTGAGCTAATGCCATCACTTCTAATGTGGTTGGAAGTGGTTTCTTTAATATGACTGGACAGAACTTAAATATCACTTGCACTTTGATAGCTCTATTCGGGAAAGTTTTAAGGAATTTCATGGCCCTCTGAGGCCTGATTTTTGAGGTACTTTACTTTTTTTTTAGAATATAACTTTTTTTTAACTTTGTTTAGACACACTGCAATTTTTATGATTATAAACATATAATGTGCCATTGGTGCTCGCAAATCTAACAAGAAAAATATGAAACATCCCTAGTGGAATTGTGCATGTGACAAAATAATGTATGGATGAAAGAGTCTTACAGAAAGCCGACAAGTCATAAAATTAATCAGGTGAACAAAGTGAAGACATATGAAGAAGGAATTGCACTGCACCGAAAGAGGCTTCTGAAGTTACAACAAATGAGGCTTCTACAAGATGTTTGCAGGGAAGAGCTGTGGGTACATTCCGTGAAACATATACTTCCAAAAACAAGATGCAAGGCTTGCACTGACTAACCATGAAAACTTCATAGAGGTGGCTATGTATTTTCAGAGCTACTTAAATGTCCAGTATCACCATCAAAGTCTTATGAAGAGACTTCTACATACACAAATCAAGGATCTCAACCACCCACCAAATATGAAATCCATGCACACATACTCACGGAGTCAAATGCAACAGAACATCTGGAAAAGATGTCATAATTGCACAAATCTTGAAGAACCTAGGCCCACTTAAAAATTGTACACCAATACTGATAGGCAAGTGACAAACGGAATCCTATAAATGGAACACCTTTCTGAAGGCTGGAAATTTACACTCATCCACCCAATACATAAGAAGTGACAAGCTCAATTTAATAATGACAGTGGAGTTTCCATAGTTTAGATCATTGTCTTTGTCTGAAGGGCAACTCGAACACAAGATTGGGTAATAAGTACTGGACTTCCATCCAGGGCAATATCAAGCAGAGCACATTATCAACCCGAAAAGAAGTATTTAGGGTAACTTGAAGGTGTAATATATGATTTTTTGTTGACTTCAAAATGACCTGAAAATGTTCAAATGTTTATTAAGCAATGGGATCAAATTACAACTACTCAAACTAACTTATGCTAAGGACACACACACACACACATGCACGCGCGTGCACACACACACACACACACACACACACACACACACACACACACACACACACACAGATGCATGCCTGAGGAAAAAATTGATCATCAGATGGGGAACGGACATGCACTCCGCAGCAGGGTGTCTCAGAGCACACGCAGCCAAAATGGCGTATGATCCCATCATTTAGCAGTCCCTCTTCAGTGTTGTAAAATATCATTGTCTTAACACAAAACACTACTCCTCATCAAACTCTTACTGATGAAATTTATTTTGATATATCAAAGCCTTTTGAGATAAAGACTGGCATGCAACAATTGCTCTTCAACCTTGATAAAATCATTACACAATGGGAGAAAGAACTTAAATATCAGAACTACTGGAAACCCACACAACTTTGACAAGTGAAAGAAACTCAAGATCAGTTTCCTGGCCTTCATAGACAATCTAGTAATTTTAGTGGACAGTGGAATAACAGCTATCAAACAAACAGGGGTATTCTCAAGGCATTTACTGAAAACACTTGGCAGAATATTTCATTTGAGAAAATCAGGCTTATTGTGTTGTTGTTGCTGCTGCTGCTGCTGCTACTGCTTCTATTGGGTTTTATAGGGGACTAAACTACAAGATCATCAGTCCCCTGTACCTAGCAAAGATCTTTCATTTTGACTTAAATGAAAACATAATCCAGAGCTGAACACAGAAGGGAAAACCCTCGAGGGGGCATAGATTGAAAACAAACATTTCACTGACAACACAAGGTTGAAAACACAAAACGGAGAAACACATAGTGTTGTATGAAACTAAAATTCTACAGCAGAATATCACGTCTGGCTGATCACTAGGATAAAAACAGATGAGCCAGCCACGCTTTACTCACCAAAAATCTCTTGTCAATCGAAAAGAAAGAGGCTATCAACGACTTAAGTGTGCTGCAGGGATGCAGACCTGAGACTCAGGCTAAATCATCTTCCATTAACTGGAATGGTAAAACCAGCTGCGCAAATAAAATGTAAAAAAAAACAGTATTAGCCATAGAGGCATTGTCACCTAAGTGCATATGGTAGATTAAAATCGGCTAAAAGCAGACAGTCTAAAAGGATGTGGACCACTGTCAACAGCGTGCCACAATGGCAACCCGGTGGGCCATATTGACTTAAGCGGTGGTCGTGCATTAGCCACGTATGGACAATTTGTAATTGGCAGAGTACAACAGAGTCCCCACGAGAGGCCCACAGGGAGGACCTCCACATGGCCATAGAGGGCTTAACTGCATGAAGCTTATTTGGTGTGTTTGAGCCTGACCACTCAGCATTCCAAAATTCAAGTACCTTTCAGTTTAACTCCGGTCAAATATCCCTTTCCTGGAGACGAATTTCTAGGAAAGTTAAAGTGGTAGGCTGCTAGGCCAGCTGGTCAGCGTGTTCGTTCCCCAAGATGCCAATATGGCCCGAGGTCCAAACAAAGACCATAGAGTGATCACACTTGCCTAGACTGAACACACTGTCCTGAAATTGACAGCACCAAAGGGTGTTTTGGAAAGCACTGGTCAAGGGCTTGCAAGCCACTCAGGGAGTCACTACAGATAAATATAGACTTATGATAGTATGTACATTTTACTTCATCAAAGTGTGTATACATTTTTTAAATCACCTCTATAAATGTTTTCATAAACTTTTGTGTTTTTCACTACCTATGTATTTATTTTTTGTTTATCTGCAATTTCTATCCAAGCCTCTATTATTTAGATGTGTTATATATTTGGATTTATTTCTAAAAATTATTTTGTGATATGACTATTCCTGTGCTGAACATAAATATAAAATTTATGTTTCAGTATCGGTTACGAGTTAATTAAAAGGAGTATTTTTTTTTACTTACCTCAATTTCTAGGGTATTGTACAGATATTCTACATCCAGAATACTCTGAATGTTTTTTCCAGTGTGTTTCGACAAATATTTATACAGCTCAGAGTTTTCTTCATTAATCTTTTTTATTTCTGGTGAATTTTTCACCTGCTGTAGTTCTTTCTCATATCTTGGGCAGGGTTTTTTCATTACAATCAACTATAAAACACAGAAATGTATAAACACATTTAGTGAAAGAATCATACTTGGGGTAAAGTCAGTTAAAATGTACAAGGTATGTGTGAAAAGTTCAGTAAATGGTCTCAGGAAATATAGGAAACAAGATTTACAAACAAAATACCTTTACTGGCCTTCAAAGAAATCGCCATCGGCTACAATACACTTCTGAGATTGGTTGTACAGCTGTTGGAAACTGTCAGCAAAAGCTTCTTGTACAATCACTCAAAGCAATGAGATCAGGCATTGTTGGATCTCATCAACTGTTGTAAAGCATAAGCCTTTTAGGACTCATTCTCAAAGACAGCCTCTGGTCATCTGCAAGCATCCATCACACTCACATCCATGGCTCATCCTGGACACTTTCTTTCTGTCTCTCAAGTGTTGAAAGCACTCTTTTTGTACATCCCATGGGTCTCAATCACAATTTTTCCCAATATGAAACAAAACTTGATGTTAACAGATTGCTCCATTTTGCTCTTCATGTTGCAATGACATGAAGTCTCACACTGACCCCATTAGCTGGGTTGAAGCATGCACCACCGTTTCACTGCAGTGCTTTTCATGATAGGGGGTGCTTGTTGACATGTCCCCTAAATGTATATGCACAGGTACTCCGTCCTCACCAGCATAGTTTGTAATGTATGGGACCATTCACTGAACTTTTCAGATGCACCTTGCATATAATATTAGCAAAGACAGAGACAGTAAAAGACCAAACCAGGTATACATAAATAAAATTCTGAAGAGTTTGAGGTTTACTATAATCACTACATTAGCAGGCCCCTGTCAAATGACATGAATACCTAATTTCTAGAGGGAACATTTCTGAGCTAGTGAAAATTTACTAATGTAATCCCTCTCTATAAGAAAGAAAAAAAAAATCTGACTTAGCACATTATAGGCCAATAACTATACTATCTTCTTTTTCCCAAAAATCTTTGAATATTGTATGTCAATATGATCAGAATGATGTTTAAACTCCAACCAACATGATTTCATGTGCCCAGCAATGAGTTTCGTAAAAATATGTTTACTACACATGCTTTATATGAATTTCTGAAACAGTGTTCAAGGTTTATTTGGTTGTAAACAACCTGTGTTTAATATACTCCTTGCCAATTCCAAGGCATTTGATATGGTTGACCACAAGTTGCTCTGTATGAAACGTCAGAAGTAGGAATTACAGATACAGTCCACAACTGCTTCTACAACTAACTCAGTGAAAGAAACCAGTATGTAGTAATAAAAAGTTCTATGACACACACCTAATAGTGGACCCAAGGGAGCCAGTTCTTCATATTGTTTTTTAATGACCTCCCAGAACACACACCTAATGCCAATTCCTTCCAGCACACTGAGTAAACAAATATCTTTATTACCAATAGAGACGCTATATTACAAGATGCAGTTACTGAAAATATTTGTCAATTACAACTATGGTTTGAAGCAAATAATAATAATATAAGAGAAATCAGACCAAAAGCAGGAAGATTTAGGTGTTCCTTGCTCCCATGCAATATTGGAGAACAGAACATTGGAGAAATAGAAAAGCAGTTCAATGCACCCTCTGCCATGCACTTAAATGTGATTTGCAGCGTATTTACATAGATGAAACAATTATAAATAGACCAGACACCAGATTACTTGGCCTTACTATAATCAACATACTAAACTGGAAACCACATACTGAGGACTTTTCACAGGAGCTAAACAAAATCTGCTATTTATTACGATTCTTACAAGATACAGGCAGTATAGATACTTAGGTATACCATGCCCTGTTTGAGTCTGTTCTTAACTGTTGTTGTTTTCATTTTCATTGTTGTCTTCAGTCCAGAGACTGATATGAAGCAGCTCTGCAGTCTACTATATCCTGAGCAAGCCTCTTAATCTCCTAATAAGAATGACAACCCATCTCCATTTGATTCTGATTACTGTATTTGTCTCTGTCTCCCCCTGCAAATTTTATCCCACACACTTCCTTCCAATGTTAAATTTACAATTCCTTTATGTCTAAGAATGTGTCCTATCAACCAATCCCGTCTCTTAGGTAAGTATACCAGAAATTCCTTTTCTCCTCAATTCTGTCCAGTACCTCCTCATTAGATCTGTGATCTACCCACCTAATCTTCACCATTCTACTGTAGCACAACATTTCAAAAGACTCTATCCTCTTCCTGTCTGAGCTATTTATCACCCATCTTTCACTCCCATACAAGCAACACTCAACACAAATGACTGCAGAAAAGTCTTCCTAACACTTAAATTAACATTCAATGTTAAATTTCTCTAACTCAAAAATGTTTTTCTTCCCATTGCCATTCTGCATTTTATATCCTCTGTACTGTGACTGTCATACATCATTTTATGGCCCAAATAACATAACTCATCTAAACTACCTTTATTGTTTTGTCCCCTAATCTAATTCCTTCGGTATCACCAGATTTTCTTACACTGCATTCCATTACCCTTGTTTTGCTCTTGTTAATGTTCATGTCCACCCCCATGAACCACAGACATTGCCGAGGTGGGGTGGCTTGCGTGCCTCAACGATGCAGATAGCCGTACCGTAGGTGCAACCACAATGGAGGGGTATCTGTGGAGAGGCCAGACAAACGTGTGGTTCCTGAAGAGGGGCAGCAGCCTTTTCAGTAGTTACAGGGGCAACAGTCTGGATGATTGACTGAGCTGGCCTTGTAACATCAGCCAATGTGGCTTTGCCACACAGCTACTGCGAACGGCTGAAAGCAAGGGGAAACTACAGCCGTTACTTTTCCCGAGGACATGCAGCTCTACTGTATGAACATATGATGATGGCATCCTCTCGGGTAAAATATTCCGGAGGTAAAATAGTCCCCCATTCGGATCTCCGGGCGGGGACTACTCAGGAGGATGTTATCATCAGGAAAGACAACACTGGCATTCTACGGATCGGAGCGTGGAATGTTAGATCCCTTAATCGGGTAGGAAAATTAGAAAATTTAAAAAGAGAAATGGATAAGTTGAAGTTGGATATAGTGGGGATTAGTGAAGTTCGGTGGCAGGATGAACAGGATTTCTGGTCAGGTGAGTACAGGATTATAAATACAAAATCAGTTGGGAGTATCACAGGAGTAGGACTGATAATGAATAAGAAAATAGGAATGCGGGTAAACTACTACGAGCAGCACAGTGATCGCATTATCATTGTCAAGATAGATACGAAGCCAACACCGACAACAGTAGTACAGGTTTATATGCCAACTAGCTCTGCCGATGATGAGGATATAGAAGAAATATATGAGGAGCTAAAGGAAATTATTCAGACCGTTAAGGGAGAGGAAAACTTAATTGTGATGGGAGACTGGAATTCGGTAGTAGGAAAAGGAAGAGAAGGAAAAATAGTAGGTGAATATGGACTGGACAGAAGGAATGAAAGAGGAAGTCGCCTGGTAGAATTTTGCACGGAACATAATTTAATCATAACAAACACGTGGTTTAAGAATCACAAAAGAAGGTTGTATACTTGGAAGAGACCAGGAGACACTGGAAGGTATCAGATAGATTTTATAATGGTAAAATATAGATTCCGGAATCAGGTTATAAACTGCAAGACATACCCAGGGGCAGATATAGACTCTGACCATAACTTGTTAGTCATGAACTGTAGGCTGAAACTGAAAAAATTGCAGAAAGGTAGGAAAATAAGGAGATGGGACCTAGATAAATTGAAGAAAAGTGAAGTTCTGGTGAATTTCAGAGGGAGATTTAGGCAACAATTGACAGAAACAGGGGGAAATAAAACAGTAGAAGAGGAATGGGTAGCATTGAGAGATGAAATAGTGAAGGCAGCAGAGGACAAAATAGGTAGAAAGGCAAGACCTGCAAAAAATCCTTGGATAACACAGGAGATACTAAATTTAATTGATGAAAGGAGAAAATATAAAAATGCAGTAAATGAAACAGGCAAAATGGAGTACAGACGACTAAGAAATGAGATTGATAGGAAGTGCAAAATGGCTAAGCAGGAGTGGCTAGAAGTCAAATGCAAATCTGTAGAAGAATGTATAATAAGGGGAAAAGTAGATACCGCCTACAGGAAAATCAGAGAGACATTTGGGGACAAGAAAAGCAATTCTACAAATATCAAGAACTCAGATGGGAAACCAGTTCTCAGCAAAGAAGGAAAGGCTGAAAGGTGGAAAGAGTACATAGAGCAGCTCTACAAAGGAAATGAACTTAGAGACGATGTTATAGGAAGAGAAGAGGAAGTAGATCAAGATGAAATAGGAGATACTATACTCAGAGATGAATTTGACAGAGCCTTGAAAGACCTAGGCCGGAACAAGGCCCCAGGAGTAGATGATATACCCTCAGAGCTACTAAAGTCTCTGGGAGAGCCAGCCATGACAAGACTATTTGAACTGGTGTGTAGGATATATGAGACAGGCGAAATGCCCTCAGACTTTAAGAAAAATGTAATAATCCCCATTCCAAAGAAATCACGCGCAGACAGGTGTGAAAATTACAGAACCATCAGTTTGATAAGTCATGGTTGCAAAATATTAACACGAATTATCTACAGGAGAATGGAAAAGCTGGTAGAAGCTGACCTAGGGGAAGATCAGTTTGGATTCAGGAGGAACGTAGGAACCCGGGAGGCAATACTTACCTTACGTCTTATCTTAGAAGATAGATTAAGGAAAGGCAAATCTACATTTTTAGCCTTTGTAGATTTGGAGAAAGCGTTTGACAATGTTGACTGGACTACACTCTTTCAAATTCTGAAGTCAGCAGGGGTAAAATACAGGGAAAGGAGAGTTATCTACAACTTGTACAAAAGCCAGACCGCAGTTATTAGACTCGAAGGGCATGAAAGGGAAGCATCAGTTGGGAAAGGAGTAAGACAGGGTTGTAGCCTTTCTCCAATGTTATTCAATTTGTACATTGAGCAGGCGATGAAGGAAAGCAAGGAAAATTTTGGAATAGGGATTAAAGTTCAGGGGGAAGAAATAAAAACATTACGTTTTGCTGATGACATTGTAATTCTGTCAGAGACAGCGAACGACCTGGAAGAGCAGTTGAATGGAATGGACAGTGTGTTGAAGAGAGCGTACAAAATGAACATTAACAAGAGCAAAACAAAAATAATGGAATGCGGTCTTAGAAAATCAGGCGATGCTGAAGGAATTAGATTAGGTAACGAAACAATGAAGGTGGTAGATGAGTTTTGTTACTTAGGTAGTAAAATAACATGCGATGGTCGCAGTACAGAGGATATAAAATGCAGAATGGCAATGGGAAGAAAAGCATTTTTGAAAAAGAGAAATTTGCTAACATCGAATATTAATTTAAGTGTAAGGAAGTCTTTTCTGAAGGCATTTGTGTGGAGTGTTGCCTTGTACGGGAGTGAAACATGGACGATAAGCAGTGCGGACAGGAAGAGAATAGAGGCTTTTGAAATGTGGTGCTACAGAAGAATGCTGAAGATTAGGTGGGTAGATCACATAACTAATGAAGAGGTACTGAACAGAATTGGCGAGAAAAGGAATTTTTGGCATACCCTAACTAAAAGAAGGGATCGCTTGGTAGGACACATTCTTAGACATCGAGGAATCGTAAATTTAGCATTGGAGGGAAGCGTGTGGGGTAAAAATCGCAGAGGGAGGCCAAGAGACGCGTATAGTAAGCAGATTCAAGTGGATGTGGGTTGCCGTTCTTATGAGGAGATGAAAAGGCTTGCTCAGGATAGAGTAGGGTGGAGAGCTGCATCAAACCAGTCTCCGGACTGAAGACCATAACAACAACAACAATGTTCATGTTATTCACTACTTTAAAGACACTGTACATTCAATTCAAATGCTCTTCCAGACCCTTTGCTGTATCTGACAGAATTACAATGTCATCATAAAAACACATTGTTGGGATTTTTTTAGAGGGGACTAGAATGCTGGGTCATAAGTCTCCTGTTATCAGCTAAGAGGTCACATCACAAGCTGAAAAACAAAGTCAAGCACTCCACATCCATACACGAGATGTACAAAGAGACAATGAATGCTTAAATGACAATGGAGAAAGGAAGATACAAAAGGAGTAGGCCAAATTGTGAACTGAGCTAAAACATCACAGCAAAAGATTGTGGCTGACTGATGATGAGGATGATAAAGGATGAGCCAGCCACTCTGCTCTCATTAAAAATCTCCAGTGATAAAACAAGGTGTAATAAAACTATTTCCTGGAGTTCAATCTCCAAGGGCCATGAAGTGGTGGTCTGCATGGACAACTGATTGACGTGTTCATTTCCTGAATATACTGATGTGGCCCGATGTCCAAACAAAAGCGACGGAATGGCCTGACTTGCCAACGGTGAAGACTGTGTCCTGAATTGATGGCACTACACAATATTTAAGGAAACAAGGGTCTATGTCCTGCAGGCCACTCAGGGAGTCGCTACAGATGACAAACGACCCCCTGGGGCAAGCTTGGAGATGTTTGAGAGCTCATAAAATTGCAACCAGCTCCGTGGTGAAGACACTATTTTCACATGGCAAGGACCACTGTTCACTATGGTCACCACAGACAAAGAATATCCAGTGTGGCCATTGGCCAGAAAACCATCTGTGTAAATAACTTCCGCGCTGTGGAATGATTCGAACAGTGCTTGGAATTGGCAACAAAGATTAAACTGAAACTTCCTGGCAGATTAAAATTGTGTGCCGGAACTGGGACTCGAACCTGGGACCTTTGCCTTTCGCGGGAAAGCGCACTACCGACTGTGCTATCCTGACACGACTCACGATGCCGTCTCACAACTTTACTTCCGCCAGTACCTCGCCTCCTACTTTCCAAACTTCACAGAAGCTCTCTTGCAAACACGCAAGACTAGCACTCCTGGAAGAAAGGATATGGTGGAGACATGGCTTAGCCACAGCCTAAGGGATGTTTCCAGAATGAAACTTCACTCTGCAGCGGAGTGTGCGCTGATATGAAACTTGTAGGATTGCTGAAGGCACTATGCTCCCATAGTCAAGGTACAACTGTTTGAGGGCCTTGTAGAGCTGGAAAAGAGTTGGATGGGCGGCTCCCCAAACAATGTGGCTGAGGTAGTGAAGAATGTTGAGATAGCACCAGCACTTTTGATGCAGTTGCTGAAGGTGTGAAGCCCAAGTGAGCCAGGCATCAAAGAGCATGACTGAGAAGTAATGTGTCTCTTTAACACTTAGTAGTTCACAAGCCAAATACAGATCGGGATCTGGATGTACTGCCTGACAAAAGTGCATAACCCAAGTTTTGGAGGCTGAGAACTGGAACCCACAGACTAAGGGCCAGGACTGTGCCTTTTGACTGGATCCCTGTAGTCGCCTTTCAGTGACACCAATGCTAGTGGAACTGAAATGCATACAGAAGTCATCTGCATACAGTGAAGAAGAAACAAATGACCCCACTGCCACAGCAAGACCATTGATGTCAATTAGAAATAGCAAAACACTAAGAACAGAGCCCTGTGGGACTCCATTCTCCTGGACGTGAGGGAAGCCGATATAGTGCCAGGTGGTGTCATACACCTGGCGAGACTGTTTAAAAAGAGAGACATTAAAATTGCTTTTAGAACAGACAATAAATTAGAACATAGGCTGAAGCATAAGATTGATACAGGTGAGGACTGGATGGAGAAAGCGGGAGTATACCAAATGAAGTGTAATGATTGTGAAATGAAGTGTATAGAACAAACGTGAAGGAATTTTAAGGTGTTTCCTTTCATCATGTAGGAAGTGGTAAAGTTGATTGGTCAGGAAGTTGTAACCCCAAAAGAAAATAGAAAGCTGCCTCAACATTTATTTTCAAGGTCCAGGGGCTCAGAAACAAAGTAAGTGAACTTGTTCTTACAAGCAATAACAACACACTATCAGTCATGCATATCCTGTGCATTAGTGAACACTGGCAAAGGGAATCTGAGTTAACTTACATGCACATCCCAAATTTTAGACTAATTCACATGAACTGTAGAAAAACTTTTAATAATGGTGGTACCGGCATATATCTGAGAAATGATATTAGAAGTGACCCCATGAACATCCTGAGAGACAAATTGCACAGACAAAGACATTGGATTATCAGGATTAATACTTGCAGAGTTAAATATATGCATTATAGCCTTATATAGATCCCCCCCCCCCCCACCCCCCACAGTGGCAACTTTACCACTTTTCTTGGATACCTGGCATCTATACTGGATAAAATACGCCAAAGTAAACAATAAAAATGTAATAATATGTGGTGATTTCAATGTGGATTTTTTGACTGTGATATAACATTTCATCTGGTGAATTTAATGCTATCTTTCAAAATTGACACAAAAGTTATGAAACCAACAAGAGTGACTAACTGTCTAGATCAAATAGCAACTGTTCTAAATTGCTTTGTAGAGGTAACATATGTGGGCTTCTTGGACCACAAGGCAGTCACCATCTATGCAGATCTACCATATCACCTACTCCCAAGTGAAAAAGCAGTCATAAGATGTAGGAATTACAGCAACTATGACCTAAACAACTTCACCTTTGACCTCCAAAAAGAAGACTTGAACAGTGTGCTTAGCTTCTATAAAGTAAATAATATTTTTGACAACTTCATGCAGACTTTACAATATTATTTCAACATCTGCTTCCCAGAGAAAAAAAAATCTCTTAGCCACAAAAAGATAAATGCCTGGATTATAAAGTGCATCAAAGTTTCATCACAAAAGATGAGACTACTGCACAGAATCAGCGAACTTGACATAGGAAACACAGTTATTTAGATCATATATTAGGAACTACAAATATATCTACAGGAAAGTTATAAAAGCTGCAAAACATGTCAAATAACACACTGGTTAGAATTATAATGTGGATATTCACGTAAACCGCCTATGCAACTGAATTATGGTGGTTTTATATTGCTTATGATAATATAAAACTTCATAATTGAGTTGCATAGGTGGTTTACATAAATATCCACATTATAATATAAAAAATCAACAGTGGAAAGACAGAACAAAAGGAACAAACAATGCTACACTGATTAGAAATTCTTGCAACAAAATCAAGACAATATGGGACATTATAAATGACCAGACTGAAAGAAAGAAAATAGTTAAAGATAACATGGTGTTAAATATAGATGGGGACGTGACAGACAATAATGATAAAATAGCAAATGAATTTAACAGATATCTCACAAAAATTGCATAAAATCTATTACACAATAGCAAATGTTCCCCAAAATTCCTTTTTCCTCCTGCCACCAACAGCAAAAGGAATTGAAAATAACATAAAAAAGTAAAAAATATGAAGTCTGCTGGTCATTATGTGACCCCATGTTTTCTATTTAAAAAATGTTCACAGATTATTAGTAATCCTCTCCCCCATATCATAAATAAATAATTTGTAGAGGATACATATCCTGAGCACCTAAACATAGCAAAATGTGTCCCATATTTAAAAAGGTGGGGAAAAAAACCCAGACATCGGGAACTACAGACGAATTGCAATACTATCAGCCTTCTCCAAGGTATTTAAGGCTTTTGTTATGAGACTGGAGAACTTTCTAAACAAAATATTCTTTCATCCTTGCAATATGGGTTCCAAAATAGAAGTCAACTGTTGATATCCTATGTCCTTGACAGCTGCTCAAGTTTAATTGGCCATGAAAAGCCAGCAATAGGCATATTTATAGAGCACTCTAAAGTGTTTCACATGGTAACACATTCAGTGCTCCTAAAAAAGCTCAAGCAATATGGAATTCAAGGAGCGGCCCAATTGAAGAGCTACCTAGACGACAGAAGACAACTCGTTGAAATTAGGAACTGGAAACAATGTCCAATTTACTCAGTACAACGAAGGTGTCCCACCGGGCTCTATTCTTGGTCCTATCCTATATACACTTTTTATAAATGACCTTTCAGAACACATACCGAAGGCTAAAATTTTCTTGTATGCAGATGATACAAATATACTGATATCAAATAACAAAAACGCAATACAGCAAATAATACAGGAAAATACTTCTCATCTACAGTGTTGGTTTGAGATGAACAATTTACTTATTAAAGCCCAATAACCAAACAACATCAGCTTTCATACTAAACAAAATCCACTCCCTTAAACCCTGATGTACATATTGGAACAATTAATGTAAAAACCATGCACAACACAAAATTCCTTGGTGTATATATATATAAGCAATACACTTAGTTGGAAACTACACACAGTCTCTAAGCATATCAGCAAACTCTGTTTCTTATTACAATCAATAAGAGATACTACCTCTGCAGCCACTATAAAGCTGGCTGGCCGCGGTGGCCGAGGTGACTGAGGCGCTCAAGTCACGGTCAGCACGGCCACTACGGTCGGGGGTTCGAATCCCCTCTCGGGCATGGATATTTGTGCCGTCCTAGTTTGTAAGTAGTTCATAAGTAGTTTGTAAGTTTAGGGGCTGATGACCTCGTAGTTAAGTCCCATAATAATAATAATAATAATAATAATAATAAAACAAACTATAAAGCTGGTATACCATGCCTTATTTCAATCCGTGATGAGCAAGGGTCTGATTTTCTGTGGGAACAGCTTTGAATCCACTAGCATATTTAAAATACAGAAGCAAGCAGCAAGGATACTCTCTTTTCAAAAGAAACATGAGCACTGTAGGCCACTTTTTAAACAACATTAAATACTACCCCTACAATTTTTCTACATACTCAACATAACCTGCTTTGTAACTAAACATTTACATTCACTACATAAAAACAATGACCGCTGTTCCCATGATACAAGAAACAAAAACAAGTTGCAGGTCTTATAACACAATACAAAATTATACAAAAATAGTGTGAAGTAAATGGGAATCAAAATATACAATCACCTTCCAGAAGAATTCAAATTAATCATAAAGCCAACCAAAGTGGAAACTAGACTTACAACATCAACTGCATGTATAAAATGAGCAGTCAAAAGATTTAGGCATTAATTATATTCAGTCTTAAATGATAGTGTGTGTATTTTTACACAACTGTAGGCCCAATTATTAACATCAGGGACTGAAGGACCATGCACAAATGTCGACCGAGAAACCAGAGACAGGAGCCGCCAGGCATCATGAAGAACATAGATTTTCTTTCAGCTTAGTACATGATCTGATAAATGTCATTATGGAATATATATTTTTCTTAAGTATGTGAATAATCACTTAAAGATAATTAGTGTCCGTAAAACAGTTATATTCCACTCAGACAGTAAAGAAAATAAATCAATATGTAAATAAAATGCAAGCTATTTTGCAAGTAATCAACAGACTGATGTGAACACCAACAAAGAGTCAACACAAAACAGCACAATCGGCTGCTTTGTTCATATTCTAACCTGTCACTATGTGTTCTGCAGCCAACTCAAAGAGTTTGAAGACACCGATAGTATACTTGTGAGTTCCAATTTACAGGCACTTCCGGTTGATATTTTTCTGCCGCTAACATCATGTGCAACTCTCACTTATTCCAGGCCCCCCTGAAAAACCCTACAATTTAAATAAATTATCATCTAACATAATATGTTAAATGGTGTAACAGATGTAGTAATTGCACTGTAATTTTGGTACGCAGGGAAAAAAAATTCTGAACAGTAGACGTGATAGTAATTAGGCCTACAGCATACAACTCTAACCATCAGATGGTGCTGCTATGGGTGTCACCAGACAAACACATGTAAAGAGCATGGAGTTATTGCTATTATCTTTATAAATAAGCTATTTGCTGTAACTGCTGTGAATGTGTTGTTGACCTGTGTGTGGCATTGTTCGCTGTGTTACTATATTGTTTTCAAAATGAGCGAAGAGGCTGTCCCTGGTTCTTCAGCTCCTTGTACTCCGACAATTTCTTAGAGAGAAAGAAGGACTGCCATTCAAAATGGTGCAAAGAAAGCTGTTCTCATTCATTCAAATGAGTGACTATATCAAAGAAGTATCATAGCTTACATCTGGCATTTGGCTCCGTTAGAATAAAATTGGAAATTGGTCACGTGACAGTTAATGCTCTGTCTCGCAACATACACCATCTTCATTTGTCATAATACTTGCAGTTTTTATAATATAACTTGCAGTAATCTATTTTATGACATCTGAACATTATTCATACATCACAAAAGTCACCTGCAGTTCATTTTCCTGTAACTAGATACAATAATAACACATCAACAATACGATCTGGTAAGAACATGATGATACTAAAACCTGAGCATATTTTGCATGATGTTGGTATAGCATATTGGTTAGTGTTGTGGTCTGCTAATTGATGGGTACCATGATCGACACTAGCTCTGTCCTAAATATTTTTTTCATCTTACAATTTCTAACACATTGTAGGAGTTTGTGGGACTTGCGTATTCATATAACATAAGGATGTTATGCAATATTCAATGTTACTTGTAAGAGCAAGGGTCGGTTACAACTGAGGATAATTAATTTACTGACTGGACAAGGGTAGGCTACATAGAGAACCTGTCAACAATAGACCAGGAACTGCATTAATTATTTGTTTCATGGCAAGCACAAACTATTGTTACTCTTAGTCTATGTCATTTCTTTAAGGCGTTCATCTTATGTAAACATAACTCACACCTCTTAACTACATGAGTGACTAGCAAACTGTCACCTCCCAATGTAACCTAGACTTGAGGCTAAACTGCAGATCAGTCTGTAAAATTAATTATCCTCACAAAGGGAACATTTCATTAAGACTGAGGTTCTACAAATAAGTAAGTCCCAGATCTTATTACCGAAAACACCGGGGGGGGGGGGGGCAGGGGGGGGGAGGGAGCAGTTAATGAGTTTTGAACCTACCTTCCTATGCACAATAGACCAGTACTCTATCCACTAAAATACTCACCACTTGCATTTGTTATGAATATATTCGTGAAGGCTTATAATGTTGATAATCATTAATTGACATTTAATTATAAGAATGACGTATTTTGTAATATTTTCCATAATGCATGGTTGTGTTGAAACTGCATACGGCAAGTTTTATTACAAGAAAGCTGAAACTACAAATTTCAATATGTCATCTGTCACATCAACGGCGAAAGATTACCCCACTTGAGTGAGGGATGTCACATGACTGATTTCCGATTTCATTCCAACAGAGCTGAACGCCAAATGTAAGCTATCATACAAAATAGATGATTATTCTAAGCTATAGTCACTCTCGTCATTCAGTGCTGCGATGGGCAAGAAATGGCAGAAAAGTTGCTACATCCACTTAATAAGTCACTCAAAACAGTAGCAAACATTAAAATGGTGTTTAATTTGGTGTCCCTTCCATGCCAGATTAACTGACTACAGTTTATTTTATTTTATAAGCTGTAAGCTGCCTGCACTGGGAGAAGAAGGTGGGGCTTGTCCCAACAGCCAATGCGCTACAGACAGAAAGTAAGTGTCCTCTCCCAGCATCTTCTACTCAGTAGCCAAGTAAAATTGTGTGTGTAGTACTAGAACACTGAGTTGCCACACGAATGAGGACTAGTATTGCCAGGTGTTCTGATTTTCGCGGGACATCCCGATTTTCAGTAGTCTGTTGATACAGCTCAATTCTCCCTCGATCTGGACACCAAATTTCCTGATTTTGTATCAATCAAAAATTATGAAAGTTGCAAAGCTAAAACAGTGGTGAGATACAGACATTCCATCATCTCATGCTGCTACAGCCAATGTTGTTAATTGGAAATAGTATTCAAAATATACTATTGACACATATTTTCAAATGGATGATCATTATGACAATATTTCATTGATAGATCCATTGTCCATAGCCCTTGGCTTGCCAAGGAACATCACAGACATGGATCCACGGATAAACCACAAAAATTCGCCAAGTTACGACACACACAAACAGATCTGGCCTGCAGGCAGTTCGGCGACACTAGATCCATAACGCAGGGTCTGCACATTAGTGGGGAAAGACAGGCTTCAAATCGGCAGGACCAATCCATTAGAGGTACCGGCAGAAATGGCCTGCGATTTTGGCCTGCCATGGAAATCGACTCATGTTGTCAGCTATTCATGAGTCACAGACTGATGAAATAAGGACTCTGATCAATCCATGATACAGATAACTTGTGTGAATACTCTGAGAATCAATAATAATGAGGGAAGGTAGCAACTTGCCATAAAAAGGATTGGTGAGTCGCAGACAGGCAAAAAAAGGAGCACATGCACATTCACATAATCACGCAGACAAACTCATGCACACATGACCACGGTCTTTGGTTGCTGCATCTAAAATCTCTGAGAATCTGATCCGAACAAAGCACTCTGCATGCCTCCCTGCCACTCACTGACAAGCTTGTATGCTAGTGGCAAGAAGTAGTGGCAATACTGACTGCAAGCTGAGGGGAGAGGTAGAGAGAGGAATGAGGGAGCAGGGTGGCAGTACACATACTCAGCAGCACCCAGCCAGTGATGATGGATGACATCTTGGTAAACAAACCATTTCATCCACTGAGATGAAACAATATTTTTTCAGTTTTTTTTTTTTTTTTTTTTTTTTTTTTTTTTTGCAAATTTTCCTGACTTATCTGATTCCCGTGACTCATTTGAAATTTCCTGACTTATCCCTGATTTTTAGAACTTGTGGCAACCCTGTATATGTATTACTGGTATCTAGAATATCAACTAATGTACACACTACTGTGTACATTTTAAATGGACTTTTTTTCTTCAACTATATCTACCGTAGGTTGTAAACAAGAACGTAATTATTTTGTGCTAACTTTGTATACGCCACCGACTTATCCCATATCTACTGTACAATTCACTGTATTATTTTGGTCAGTGGGATGAATAAATACCAATCTATCAATTTATGTTCAAATGGTCTTTGGAATGTAACTGATATTTCAAAACAAAAAGTAGTCTACTTTGCATATTTGCATACACTTGTGACATATGGTGTTATTTTTTGTGGTAACTCTTGATTGAAAATGCTATTTATTGTGCAGAAAGTGGCAGTTCAAGCAATATGTAGGGTAAGGTTGTGTACCTTTTGTTAACTCCTGTTTAGCAGCCTGAGAACTCTGGCACTATCCTCTCAATACAAATTTACTTAAATGTCATTTATTGTTAATATTTGGTTATTCCCAAGAGTTAGCAGCTTTCATGCTGTTAATATTAGACAGAATTTGAATCTGCACTTGGATCACACCTCTTTGACCCTTGTGCAGAAAGCTGTGTGCATCCATTTTTAATAACGTGCCACAAGACTTCAAAGAGCACTTTCAAGGCTAAACTAAAAAGTTCCCCATGGCTTACTCTTTCTATTCTGTTGAGGAATCCTGGAAGAATAAAAAAAATAAGCTAATTTCTGTGTTATTTTGTTGCTTCTTTTTACTTACACTTAGGTCTGTTGTGTCCTTATGATTGCTGTATGTTTCACTTTATCAATTACTAATCCTTTGTTACAGTCAGAAGCACTGACTCATTCCATGATCAAGGAGGTTTGCTCATCAATTCAGTCCTGTGGAACATGTTAAATATAAATAAATATATGGAAAGTGATTGAAGGCTGCAGGAGGGTGTTGGACATCTACATCTCATCAAAGAAAATGCGGGACAGAGTTTTGACTGCACTGTAAAGCAGGACAAGCAGCGATCTGTGACAGGATTCACAACAGAGTACTGGTACAGTTACAAATGCCTTGTAGCTCAACATTCAGCATATCTTACTGAACACAGGCTAACAAAGTAGATGATCCTCATAGTTAGGTAATTATTTACATGTTCTGTAGGTCATGTGAACAATTCTTTTATCAAAATGTGGAATGAATTAGTTTAGAGGAAATATAACATAAATAAATACTTTTAGCACTATTTATGAAACTATACTCATAAATATTTTTGTCTTACAGGCTCCCAGTTTTTAAACAGAAATTCATCAACTGAATAGAACTGGTCCAGGAAAAATAATTTTAGGATGCATTTAAAACTTGCTTTGCTTCCTGTCAGACATTTGTGTTATTGGGCTAATGACCAATGTTTTTGTTGCTACATTTTGAACTCTCTTCTAAGCCAATGACAGCTTTAATAATATGTAATGAAAGCCCGTTACCCCTCTAATGTTCTAATTATTGACATAATTATTCCTTCTGAAGTGTGATAAATTATTTATGACACATTTCATTTGTTAATGTATACAATCTGAAGGTGCAGTCAAAAATGTTTAGTTACTTGAAGATTTACCATAATGAAAACAATGGGGAAACACCAAATATTATCCCAGGCTGGACCATGGATTAATGGAAAACTATCGCCTGACAGGGCAATACACAGAACCTGCAACAGGAGTCATTGGAACTACCGCATTTGTGGACCGGATGAACATACCGCAGACCACCTGCATTCCTGATGTTTTCTGTAAGAATGATAGTTTGGCATCCGCTCCTAATAATGAAGCCACGGCACTGGAGGATGCAGATCCAACAGTGTTCATGGCCAGTGAAGTGTTCCCAGCAGCAACAAGGAGACGGTGTGTCCACTGGAGCATGGCCCAGACAGCCGAGACAAGAATGGCAAAATGGCCATTTCAGCTTATACTTAGCCAGACTTTCATGTTAGCTTGGAAATGATTGCTGCACTGTTGATGACCTGGCTTTGGAATGGATTCGTTTGAGTTTGTGATAGGCTGTGGTGTTTCATGCCTGAATAAAGTTCTATATTAACGGAGTAAAAACCATGTGTTGGTAGCTTTGTGTAGAGATGCCATTAACAAGCAGAAAATTAGTATGAGAATTTCCAACACTTGGTGTTAACTTAAGTTGGCTTGGCCAGAAGTGATGTCTGTTTGTAGATCACTATTTAGAATGTGATATCTTTACCTTGATATGTATTGCTGAAGTGGTGACCGGTCTGACGCTCTCACGATTTAGTCCTGTCACCGTATTGTCGATCATCAGTTTATGGGACATGGAGACAGCAGTTGTAAATGTAACAGCAGCACCAAGATGCTGAGCTTGTGCACATGTTTCTTGGTCGTGAGTAAATGTGGCAATAGGTACCATCATACCCACCTTTTGATAGAGGTACAGAAAGGTGGGACACCTACCTGAAAGGGTTCTTGCACTACTACCTACCTGAAAAAGTTTAGTGACAATGGAAATATGTGAACACTCATATTGTCTTCTGGTGCTTTTCTGTACAATTTGATGCATAAAACTTATCAGTATCAGAAACCCCACTATGTTCACATTTGCTGACTGTTCTTCAGTCTATGTATGTATATTTAACCTTCAATAGTGCGTCAATTTACACAAACACAAATAAATTACACTGTCAGTCATAAGGCCTGTGAAATGGTGTGTCAGTGCTTTATTATCACATCATTAACTCCTTGGAAAGTATTTCGTACACCATTTTTCGCCTAAAGTATGGCATGTCTTTCTGTGAAAATTTGAACAGTTCGTCACCAGTACGACACAAAAATTCAGAAAATGCACAAATAAACACCCCACAGTCACTTCCATTCGTTTGTTGTGGTATTCTCATCAAATGTTTTACCGTCCATCCTTCATAATTAAACGGTTGCTGCTTTTTATCTACATGTTCACAGCCAATATAGTTCCACAATAAACGCACACACCTGTCGTTTCTGCCACCCATACTATCATAATAACATATAGTCTTGTTTTTAAATTTGATGGCAGCCATGCACCAGTGTACGCTGCGGTGAACCGGGATTATAATAATGTCATGTGCAAATAAATCCACTTTTCTTGTCCAACTTTTCACAGCAGAAAAGCCACTCAACTTCAGTCTTTGATAAAAGAACGTGTTGAAAGCATAAACTAGTTGATAATTCTTCTTCTTTCCTCTTTCAATAAGTAGATTCATATAGAAATTTATAACTTCATCATTAAGCCAATTTGTACCTGCAAGAGAATTAATGTCTCTCCTTTTTAACTTCATGTTGAAACCTTCAACAAGAATTTCAGAATGTGGTTCAGGCCTTAGAGCAGATGCCACTATTCTCTCAACATCACCAGAAAGATGAGGAAGGGCTGCTGCTTCTTCTTGTTCTTCTTCTTCACTAAGCACCTCATATTCCAAACGCCCGATTACATCGAACCGATCCTTAGAACACATTGCACGCACACACACACCAATTAGATAACTAAGCGATCGTAATTGGGAAAGGCCTTTAACGGTCGCTCCCAGCGTTACCTGCGAATAAGCATTTGATTTTTATTTTTTGTTGCTTGCAATCATGGCCCACGCATTAGATTATGGGGCTTGGACCCGGAATGAGAGGTGGACCCCCACCCCCTATTTTACAGTCGTGTGCTATATTACAATTTCTTGGTCAGTTGTAAACCATAATGTGTTTAGAATGTATCGGTAATTAACCAGATAATGTAGGGTATGGTTACAGTAACTATTTAATAGTCCATACTAGACTTTATTTATAAAACTGTATTGCTTAAAAATGGTCATAGCAAATATACTTTTTTTATCAAACAAAGCTTAAAATTAAAAAAAAGCGTCTTTTCATCTAGGTTTCCTTTTGATAAACTCTGAAGTGATAGGAACCACTATGGCTTCATTAAAAACGGTTTCCCATGAATCTCGAAGGACCTTCATTTCGTAAAGTAAACCATTGATTATTTGCATCTCTGCATAGAGAGAAATTCCTTTGCTTTGTATTATGACGTTTTTATGATCAATAGAGACGAACACATTGTGTCAAAATGATGACATCCAAAGTCCTTCTGTATGGGTACTGTACATTATCCATCTGGAAAAAGTCTAAAAGTGTGAGGATTGGAGGATAGTTCTTCAAAATCGGTCGCATAGTACTTCCTCACTCCAGCTAGTTTCAGAAACGCATTAGAGAGACAAAGAGACATACGGTTTCAGTAGTTCCCAATGACCAGGGCTGTTAAACAAGAAATTATAAAATCTTTCAAAGTATTAAAAAACTTGTGTGACCTCGCATGTTGGAGCCATTGTCATAGCACTGCACACGACAATTCGCATGAGGTACTCCTGGTGTATCTTTACGAATTATATCTTGGAGGTACTAGGCTACTTTAAATTCAAAATGCATATATTTGCATATTTTTTTGCGTTTGAGCATTTATTATCCTATTTAGAGGAAATGGCCATAAATTCAGTGCTGTATTTGGGCCGGTACGGGGCAGTACGGCGTACCAGCTAAAATTTTTAAATCTGTAAAAAATAGCATAACTGTACGCATCCACCCCGCCTGGTAGCAGGCACCACCGTTACGTTGCCTAACCGTACCGGTCTGATTCCAGGTTCCTGCTGCCGTGCTGCCCGTCGCCTGCTGGCCTGCTGCTGCCCGCCTGACAGGATCGCCGCCACAGGTTCGAGGCTCGGCACCCCTCCATCGCCGCCGCTACGGAACCGCTCCGATCGCCGGGGCCCTCGCGTTCCAGATCGTCGTGCCCCATCCCGGGGATGGTCGTACTACGCCCCCTGGTCGCCGCCGCCCCAACTGTTGGTGATCTCCAGCAGCCCCCCACGGCCCGAGGTTCACCGCCAGCCCCCGCCGACTACTTGCTGCGGTCGTCGCCTTCGTCTTCGCCTCATCTCATCAGCTTTCTCTTGGACTGTCCCACCTTTTTTCTTCTCTTTCTACTTTCCCCACTGTCATGCTAGATACATCTCATGGCCAATGTCACCACCACCACCACCACCACTTTATACACGACCCCTACCACTGCCCCACCATCACCACACGGACCACCTCCTACACCGACCCCTCCCAAGATGTCCCCCGCTCCATCCTCCTTTCCACCACCGCCACTTCCCAAGTTTCCCCTCCTCCCTCTTCCACTGTCTACCTCCCACTCACCTCTCCTACTGGCTTCCCACCCATCTCCCCCACTTGCATCACCAAACGCCGAGCCACAGTGGCCGACATTCCACAGTCGCCACCTCATCACGCCGCCCTACAACAGGGCACTGCCCTCTGCCACACCCCCATCGACCCCGTCCTGTCCTCTTCCACCTGTTCCGTCCTTCTGCACCTCCACAGGCCCCCGTAAAAAACCCGTCGAATGTGGAAGCGCGGATCCCATTCCTGCTGCCTCCAAGAAGGCTCCTCCTCCTCCTCCTCCTCCTCCTCCTCCTCCTCCAGCCCAACCTGTTGCAATGGAGACTGCACCCATCTCTCCCAAAGCCCAGTCAGACCTCAACACCTACCTCCTCTCCCGCCCAGAACTGCGATTCCTCGACGACTGGACCCTCTCCCTTGAACTCCGAAAATACTTCCCAGCTGATCCCATCGCCCAGATCGTCCCTTGTAGGGACTCCATCCTCATTAAATCCCAGCCCTACTTTCCACACTGATATGCTCCAAGCCAAGTGGATCCACAATGCCACCGGTCCTACATACCTGATGCGGATCTTTACGGAGTTCACATTTTCCATCGATCGCCTTCTCCTAGAGGTGGCGCCCATCTACGACCGCCGCCACAAGGTGGAACCTTTCCACTCCCTACCCCAATCCTATCGCTGTGCCAGGTGTCTCGTCTACAACGACTACCTGAAACATCACTGCCGCAACCCTCCTACCTGTCCTCACTACAAGTCCTGTGGCGGCCCCCATCCTACCTACTCCTATAAGTGCAAATCTGTCCCCACTCCCACCAATCCCAAACTAACTATCCCTGTCGATACTGTTGACCCTCCCTTGCACCCCAACAACTTCCTCTGCCCCCCTTCCACCGTCGAGGACGTCATCCCCTTTGTGACCACCGTCCTCCGAAACATCCATCCCTTCCAGCATCCCCATACCCTCCAGTAGATCACCCTCGCTGCCCGTTCTGTATTTCAACTAGAGACCTTTGCCATCTTCTCCCGTGTCCACTCCCACTTCACATTCTCCCAGCAGGTTATCCTTGTTTAAGCACACCCTAATCTTTCTTTCCCATCTTCCCCTTCCTTCCTTTCTCTTCCCCATAGACCCCCATGGCAAGTCCTTCCTACTTTTCTTTATCACAATGTAGTGTACGCTACCTACCTGCCAACAAACACCTTTACATGCATACCCTCTCCCACCACCATGTGGATGCCTTCCTCCTCAACGAAAACTTCCTTCAACCCTGTCGTCCTATCAGCACCGTTCCCTACCTCCTCCTCTGCACAGATGGCCCCTCCCCTCGCCTAAGGCCGAGTGGCGATAGGCCACCTCTGCCATCACCCCATCTGGTTCCAACCCCTCCTTAATGATCCCCTACCGTATGCCTTTCTCTCCCACACAGACCAATCCATTACGACCTATATGACTGCTGCAGAAATTAACCGTTCCTCCCATCCACCTGCTGAACCCCGGCAGTGGAGTCAGTGCGTCACCACATCGCTTTGGAGTGACATCCTCTCCCTTCCCCAACCCACTTGTCCCGAAAGCAACACCACACTTTATGTCGTACTGGCGTCTTCCAACCTCCTTGGGCGCATCACAGCGGACGTCATTGACCTTATAGGCAGTGACCTCGCCCCTGTCCTACTTACCCTTGAGCACCGGCCCCGCCCAGTCCACACTCCCCGACCTATGCCCCCTCCTAAACTTGTCCACAGTTACTCCCATGCTGACTGGGATGCCTACCGTCGTTCCAGTGACACCTCAGTCGCAAGCCACCCCGTTCCCCTCCAAATACTGCCGACTTCGATCACGCCTCTTCCCTCCTCCAACAGGCCGTTGCTGACGTGGTCCATGCCCACATCCCCACCAAGGCTATATACCCTCACCGTCCTACCTTTCCTCCACAGGCCGTCCTTCTACTACGCGAATTCCGTCGCCTCTACCGCTCCTTCCTCTAGACTCTTGACCTGGATACACTCCAACGCCACCAACATCTCCAAAAACAAATTACAAATCTCTTGTCCGCGAAAAAACACCGTAGCCCAGCCAAAGAAGGAAAATTAGGGGGAAATATTCGTGTAGTCGCAAATTTTTGTACAGTAGTAGCGTAGAGTCTCATGAACAACATACTAAAAATCCTGACCTGTAGGGTGTGAGCGTTGGGCTGCGGGTGCGTTTAAAGGTCACTTTTTCACGTTTTCCTTAAATAATTCGAAAACCATGACTTCTAGTGAAAATATTTCCCAGTACAAAATTGAAGTACGTTAAATTTCCTTCAGCAAAGGTCCTATAATTTTTTCCCCTAGGACCAATAGTTATTTCATTACAAGGGGGGGACAAAATGGCAATTTATGAAAACAATGGTATAAAATTAATGTTTATTGTCAAACGAAGTGGATTAAGAGCAAATATTAAAAGCCTATACTCATTTAAGTATAGTATAACAGTATTGAGGGATACATTTTGTTCTGAGCATGTGACAGGTGGCGGTGTGAGAGGGCGGATTTGGGGAGTGGGGGGTGGGGGTAGAAGATGAGGGAAAGCATGACACTGGAATGATGTCAAGCACTTCCCTTATATGTGCTTCTGCAAAACGAGGGGGCGAGCTAGTGAGTCTCCACTCCATCTACCCCATTAGGTCGCAGAAGCAACTACAGGGTGTTTCACGAAGTTCTACTGACCCTTCTACAGCACACCTCGTAAATAACTGGTGATGCGGTATGCTGACACACCTAGAGTGTGTTGATATGGTACCACGTTCAATCCAAGCCTTCATGGGCTGCATATCGCTGGAAAAAAGGACAACACAGAAAATTCAAAAGAAACCAGCATCTATACCCCATGCCCTCATTGCTGCAATTCGCTCATGATCATTCATGTCACCTATACTATATGCTGTCGCACTCTTCATGCAGAGGAAGGTTGGCTCAACAACTCTAATCTACTTGCTAGTTTAGGAAGGAAGGAAGGAAGGAAGGAAGCTTAGAGTTTAAAGTCCCGTCGACAGCTTGGTCATTAGAGACGGAGCTAAGCTCGGAGTTTTGTGTAAGGATGGAGAAGGAAATCGGCCGTGCCCTTTGAAAGGAACCATCCCAACATTTGCCTGGAGTGACTTAGGGACATCACGGAAAACCTAAATCAGGATGGCCGGAGGTGGATTTGAACCACCGTCCTTCCGAATGCGAGTCCAGTGCGTTACCACTGCGCCACCTCGCTCGGTACTTGCTAGTTTAGAATTCTGTGCAACATATTATGAAGCACAACAGCTGGAGCTATCAGCTGTCTGCCACACTAAAGCCTGTTCCAAGTGAAACATTTTGTCAGTATATATTCGACAATGTCGATTTCAATGTCTCCACTATAGACGGCTGGAATAATTTCCACAGTATGGGGGGCATTAAATGCATCACCCCAGCCTCACCTCTCTCATCAACTGAAGAGGTCCAGAAGCTTAAATCGTATAGTATACCCAACAATCAATTTCCCACCTACAGGTTCAAATGTTTGTATAGCTTATGGGACTTAACTACGGGGTCATCAGTCTCTAAACTTACAAACTACTTACAAACTAGCTAATACTAAACATCCATGCCCGAGGGGGGATTCGAACCCCCAACCGTAGTGGCCGTGCAGACCGTGACTGGAGCGCCTCAGTCCCCTCGGCCACCGCGGCCGGCCCCACCTACAGGTGCAAGGCGATGTGCAGAGATGTACTGTGTAGTTCTACGAGTAACTAATACCGGTATTCTATTCAGTGTTAATGTATTTGTGGAAAATAAACACTTAAAATGTTCGTAATCCTATGGGACCAAAGTACGTCGGTCATCAGTCCCTATTCTTACAAACTACTTAAACTAAGTTAAACCAACCTAAGGACAACACACACATCCATGCCCGAGGGAAGATTCGTACCTCCAACGCGGGAGGCCGCGCGATCCGTAACGTGGCGCTGAAGACTGCGCGGCAATATACACTTCCAACAACTGTCTTCGTACAACGCATTTTGTGGAATATCAACACTCTCCATGTGTGACATCATACTGCGTCACCAGTTATTTACGAGGTGTGCTGTGGAAGGGTCGGTATAACTTTGTGAAACGCCCTGTAGTTTCTTCTGGGACCTAATGGGGTAGATGGAGTGGGGACTCAACAGCTCGCCCCTCGTTTTGCAGAAGCACAAATAAGGGAAGTGCTTGACATCATTCCAGCGTCATGCTTTCCCTCATCTTCTACGCCCGACCCTCACTCCCCAATCCCACCCTCTCCCGCTGTCAAATGGGACATCCTCAGAACAAAATTCATAAACTGCAATATTTTCACCTATTGTAATGAGAAAACCATTGGTCCCAGAGGAAAAATGAATAGGACGTTTTCTGTACAAAATTTAACGTATTTTAATATTGTACTGGGAAATATTTTCACTAGAATCCATGGTTTTTCGAGTTATTTAAGAAAAACATGAAAAGTGACCTTTAAACGCGTCCCCACCCCAACGCTCACACCCTACGAAGTCTGTGCGCTCTGTTTAAGTAACGTATTACGCTGAACCATGATTACTGGCCATATTGCACGCAAATATACATGTACATATAGAGGAAACATAGCCGGCCGCAGTGCCGAGCGGTCTGCGGCGCGCCAGTCATAGTCTGCACGGCCGCTGCGGTCGGGGGTTCGATGTTTGTGTCGTCTTTAGTATAAGGTAGTTCATAAGTAGTTTGTAAGTTTAGGGACTGATGACCCCGCAGTTAAGTCCCTTAAGCTTAACAAACATTTGAACATTTTTGAGGAAACAGAAAGAAAATCATTGGTATTGCCAGAAGTATATACTGTAATTGCACTAATAATTATTTAGGAATTATCGATCCACACACACGGAAACGATCTGATAGCCGCCGTGTGGAGAGAACGATGACTACAGCAGCTTAAAAGCTAGTCTACACGACGACACTAGGTTGCGACACTCGTTGCGTGAAATGAATTGCGCGCAACTGGTTTCGTGTATGTCTGTAGACATGACGCCATTACTACACACTTCAGTTTCGTTGTTTTGTGAGTGGCGTAGTCATCGTAGAATGAAAGTTTTGGTAGCTGTAGGAGTTGTGGCGGAGCTGTTGTTTCTGTGCGTGAATTAGCTGCATAAGACTAAACATAAAAAGAATAAGAAACGTGCTTGGGTAAGTGACTGGTTTAAAAATAGACGTCAGCTTGGTTGCTCAGCGACGTTGTTGAAAGAAATTAACTTAGAATGTCACGTGAGCAGTTCACGTTCCTAAGATATTGTTATTCGTGAAGTATTGTTACCAGAAGTGAAATTACAAATTGCATTACGTTTCTTGTCAAGTAGATATTTGTCTCTACAGTATTTGTACCGCGTTCCAAAATCCACAATTGCCATAGTTCGTTTGTATAGTTATTTCGAATGGAGTGTATTTTAGTATGCAATTCACTAATCGTTAACCCATCAATATTCAATTCACGAATAATTGCTTCAAGAGCACTAACACGCCGCTGCTAATACCAGAAATTTTCATCGTTAAAATCGCACAAATACCCAAGAACCGCATATATGTCCAAAAACCGAACTATTTCTTCCGTCCCCCTCTTTTTGTTATATTTTGTTCTGTTTTGGTTATAACTTAACCTAAAAACACGCTCAGTTTCACCAAAACTGGAAGGTGCCGACACTGTTTAGTTTCGCCAATGAGTTGGGCGTACGCCTACCGCGCATGCGCACTGGCCAGTAGCGCAGTTTCATGAAACGTAGTGTCGTCGTGTAAACTAGCCTTAAGATTCTGACAATAGATGGCTCTGCAACCGTTGATCCCTTCCGTCTCACCCTACAGGGCTTCGTCACACTTCCCACTCCATTCTCTACCCCCCACCCCCTGTCTCTCTCTCTCTCTCTCTCTCTCTCTCTCTCTCTCTCTCTCTCTCTCTCTCTCTCTCTGTGTGTGTGTGTGTGTGTGTGTGTGTGTGTGTGTGTGTGTGTCGCCGTCCCCAAGCCAACACACACACACACACACACACACACACACACATGTACACAAAATATTCTCTCGGCAAGCTACATAAAACAAATCTTAACAGTCCCATCGATACAAATGCTTCATGTTTAAACAAAATATCATAACGTTTTATTATTTTAAGCATTATATATACAAATGATGTAAGAAGCAGCAGCACCTTCTTTCGATACATACAAGAGAGACATAATACGTGACCCCGCCTACCGTCAACTGTCACTCATACCGCTATACCTGGAAGGGATCCAGCGTAGAAGACACAACCTTTCGCGAGGCGCTGTTCACTGTATACAACGACTAGTGGCAACCCACTCTCCTCTGAAATCACATCAACGGCAGTTTGCGACTTCTTTTAAAATTATCAAGTTCCGAAATTTCATACTCTCTTTAGCGACCATGCCCTGTTACAATATTAGACACTGCTGACAATTCATTCCGAAATGTCTTTAGAACAAACTGACACAGGTCAAACTTGCAAATACGATAATCGAACACTCTAGAAGATATTTAAAATTGTTCTTTTAAACAAAACTAAAGTCTATTGTACAACGGTATTGTTTACCGATTTCCGAATGTCTACACTAAAGTTTTCTTTTTCTCGATAGCATTGGAGAAACAACATCCTCCTTCGAAATGACGCTCGCCACTACCACAACCACGGAACCGCAAACATCTCCCTCCCTAACCGAGAGGACATAAAGGTAATAATTTACCTACCCGATGCAGCACACATACAACAGATTTTCAGTTCTGTAGAGCAAGATCGATGAGCCCTTTACCCAAATTATAGACAAAAATTCTTACTACAAACACAAATCAAGCTCCTTTCCTGTGATTTCATTTTTCATTCCACTAAACCTAACTCGGATTTTTTAAAATCGATAATTACAAGTAGCTGTCTACCGCAAACGAAGATGCCTACTCTATTAACTACATCTACATACATACTCCGCAATCCACCGTAAACTGCGTGGCGGAGGGTACACTGTACTACTACATACAGTGTCTAATGTAAGGAAACAGTTTGCTCTTAGAATTGTGGATCGTACTTTCAACCTTACAGCATATGACATTACATTTAAATTACGACTAACGAATGTATTCTTCTTGTTCTTCGTCATTGTAACCATAAGTAAAAGCTTTATACGTAAGTGACCGCATAAGTATGCAACTCAAAGTTTTGATAGGACTAAAAATTACAGAATATTCGGTTGTTGGTTAAACAGTGACGTAATTCTTCAGGTGGATGGAAATCTCCAAGTCATAGTAAGGTTAAAGAAACTGAACACACTTGTGACAATATCACATATTCGTTTTCTCCATATGTTCCACGTAATGCATTGCCCATGAATACTCCACGTTTTCGTAATATGTTGAGCTGTTTAATGTGTTTTCTTTTTTAATTTATGAACAATCGTATTTCGCGTCTGTGTGGTTTTAAAAATAATCCTTTCCCAATAGCTAAAGCCACAATTGCGTGATATGTCTCTTTCATCGACATGTTCCTGAGCGGTGTTTGCGTTCTTAATAGGCCTTACGATTGTGGAGTGTACCTCACCAACACTTCCTGTTTCTGAAAATTCCGCCAAGGCCGGCAGTGAAAATGTTAAGAAATCATCCAGTAATGGTTGCGTTTCCATCGCTTCTATTTTACAACTCGTTTTGCTGCTGTTAAAGATGATAGATTCGTATTGTTAAGGACACACTGGGTTTTGATGACAACGGAGCGGCACTCTTAAGTCGCTTAAAACTTACTCCTGCGCCCAGTTCAACTTTAGCGCGCATTATTTTATTAATCGCCATGTTACAATTACGTTGTCCAATACCACGGTACATTTGACTGAGTATTTCCTTGGCCTTCTCAGTTAAAATTCGATCTGTTACGCGACGCTCAGTTCAAACTTTAATTTCAGCGTATGCTAATTTGCGTAACTTACACGCTTCATTGAATAGATTAATCCCCATATCATTTTTGTAGCTTTAACTATGTATCGGAACTTTCCCAAGAACTTCTTTGATCTTGTGTTCTAGAGTCTATTCTCTAATTTTTAGCAGTCTTAATTTTTGACGAATTGACTTCCTTAATTCGATGATTTTATGTTTTGTCAACATGTTGAAATTTAATAATAATAACAATAATAATAATAATTTCGTGTGGCTCATTGGATGATGCAAGTATTTGATCTACTATTTAACGTGGAATCCGAACCACGTGTCGTTTCTGGCGACTCCTCATCGTTGAGAGGTGAAAGCTGGGTTAAAACGAAGACTGAAAAATCCGTGATCCGACCGGGTTTCCAACCCGTGACCCTTCGATTTCCAGTCTGGCACTTTACCCCGAGACCACCAGGCCCTACTGATGTGTACTAAACGACTTAAATTACTAAAATTACTTTGCAAGAGCTTAGGGCTTATATGAACGACTTTAGACCCATTACGAGGGCACCATTTCACGTCCAATATATCGGGGAAGCAAAAGGCTTTGTACGCACATTCAACCAACAGATGGGCAAACTTGATGGCTTCCACACATGGGAACATACACTGTCACTTCTCTTGTCAAAATTCCGCTCCCATGCAATGGCGCTTCAGCGACATAGCTCTTGCATGGTTAAAGCCACCGCACTTAGCTCCGGTTGCTACATACACCACTGCAGTGGGCACTCTCTCCACCTTAGCAGGTAGTGGAATGTTTTTATCTTATGAACTACCTCGAAGAGAACGACCTATTAACCAATAGTCAACACGGATTCAGAAAGTATCGCTCTTGCGAAACACAGCTTGCCCTTTATTCACATTAAGTATTAAGTGCCATCGGCAAGGGATCTCAAATCGATTCCATATTTCTGGATTTCCGGAAGGCTTTTGACACTGTACCCCACAAGCGACTTCTAATGAAATTGCGTGCTTATGAAATATCTCCCCAATTGTGCGATTGGATTCACGATTTTCTATCAGAAAGGACACAGTTCGTTGTAATTGACAGTAAATCATCGAGTAAGACAGAAGTGATATCTGGCGTTCCTCAGGGAAGCGTTATAGGTCCCCTACTCTTCCTTGTGTTTATAAACGATTTAGGAGACAATCTGAATAGCTCCCTTAGACTGTTCGCGGATGATGCTGTCGTTTATCGGTTAGTGAAGTCAACAGAGGATCAAAAGCAATTGCAAAGCGATTTAGACAAAATTTTTTACATGGTGCGAAAATTGGCAATTGACACTAAATAAAGAAAAGTGTGAAGTAATACACATGCCCACTGAAAGAAATCCGCTGAACTTCAATTACTCGATAAATCAGTCAAACCTTAAGGTCGTAAATTCTACCAAATACCTAGGAGTTACAATTACGAACAACTTTGACTGGAGAGAACACACACAAAATATTGTGGGGAAGGCGAACCAGAGGTTACGTTTCATTGCCAGAACGCTTCGAAGATGCACCAGCTCCACCAAAGAGACTGCCTACATTACACTTGTGCGTCCTCTCCTGGAGTACTGTTGCCCCTTGTGGGACCCTCACCAGGTGGGACTAACGGAAGACATTGAGAAGGTTCAGAGGAGGGCAGCTCGTTTTGTTTTATCACGTTACGGGGGGGGGGGGGGGGAGAGAAGCGTCACGGAAATGTTGCACGAATTGGGGTGGAAATCATTAGAAGAAAGACGTTATTCATTGCGGCGTGATCTGTTTGCGAAGTTTCAATCACCGACTTTTACTTCTGAATGTGAAAATATTTTGCTAGCACTCACCTACTTAGGGAGACATGACCATCCCAATAAAATAAGAGAAATCAGATCGAAAACGGAACGATCTAGGTGTTCTTTCTTCCCGCGCGCTATTAGAGAATGGAACGGTAGAGAAAAGTTATGAAATTGGTTAATGAACCCTCTGCCAGGCACTTAAATGTGATTTGCAGAGTATCTATGTAGATGTAGATCTTGATGGTGCTTGGCGGACTAAACAGCTGGGAGCGAGGCACTGTTTAAAATTATTGGGGAATTGCATGTTTTCGATTCAAAGTCCAGATGCTTGCGTTGGCGACAACGAAACGAAATTCGCTGATGTAAACTGCGTGATGTTGCTGCCGACGTGATGCTTGCAGATTCCTTGTCCACGCATCACTGAACCCGCAAGGTCCCACGTCGTCAACCCTCGGCCAGGAATCGATGGACTTCGACGACCTGCCGGCCGCGGTGGTCGAGGAGACTGAGGCGCTCCAGTCACGGTCTACACGGCCACTACGGTCGGGGGTTCGAATCCCCCCTCGGGCATGGATATTTGTGCCGTCCTAGTTCGTAAGTAGTTCATAAGTAGTTCGTAAGTTTAGGGACTGATGACCCCGTAGTTAAGTCCCATAAGCTGTACAAACATTTGAACATTTCGACGCTCTAGTACAGTCGGCACCATGCCCATCGCCTCCACTGCGATGGGATTGGCCGTAGTCATGAACTGGCCCTTCTTGCCCTGCCTCAAAGAGGGCAATCTTTAACTATAACCTGCCGTCGTAGCACATTCGTCTTCCCCGATACTCTGGAGAGATTTTTCGGCTGGCATTCACGTTAGGGCGCAAGATCTAGACTCACCTTCGGCTCCTGTCTCCTCATTGCCACGTACATCCAGCCCTACACACTACCGGCATTCACACAACCGACACTACACGACGACGGTTGAGGTTCAAATAGAGGGATGTGGTGTCGGTACGGGCGTGCAGGCACTCTGCGACCAATGATGTACGTCCTTTTTTTCTAGACAAGTCCTCAGCAGTTACCGCCAACAACGTCTGCAGCATAGAGTTCTATTTAGCAGTGGTAGCTTGCAAATACTATTGCTCAGCGTCCTTTAAGCATTGTTACAACAGGTATAGTGCAGGTATGTGTTTCAGTTGCAAACTGTACAGAGAACATTGAAGAAGTGCATACTCGGTAGCTGGGTGCAGTTTTGTCATTGATAGATACTTTGCATGTGAACGTTTGACTCTAATGCGGAAACAGCAAGTTAAACACAAACGTTATTACAGTTTATCGTGTGCCAATTAATTATTTCTGCTCCACTTCCTGCATTCCATTTTCCCACATATGTGCCACAGAGGGACGCCACAGAAACCAGTCAGAATATTGAAAATTTAACACAAACAAAACAGAGACGACTAATGTTTGCACATTTCCAAACAGTGGTAGTTAAGAAGTTAATGGAGGAAAAAGCGGAAGTAAATTTTTTAAATTACTTACGTCATCGAGATTCCTGGGCGTCGCGTGGATTGGTATGGGCTGCCATAGCAGGTCAAGATTCCAGACTTGGTCCCCTTTTGGGGGGTACAGACCTGCCAAGCAAGTCTCGGCACTCATTAAGCAACGGTCGTTATCGCTGCTCCTCACGTACACTTCTTGCGGGCTGTACTTTTCGCTCAGAAAACCATTGTATCGTTGCCTTAAGAATTTTCCAAGTGTATACATCTCCATTTTCCCTTTCTGAAAATGAAGAAATGCAACTTACTATCAAACGAAAACAATGATAACATGTTGAAATAAACTGATTTTAGTCAATTCCAGGTTGTGATAGCAGAAGTAACTTGTGCAAGGTAATAAGTCCAATGTAAATACTAACAAATCGAAAAATCTCCAAATCACTGTAATTATTACACAAAAATAAAACAAAAGATTTTCAAAGGAAGAAAATGTAATTGGGAATGTTTTTACAATGTTAATCTACATTTCTATTAGAACTATATAACTATTGCAGATCTAGACGATCAGCCACAGGATCAATTCACTGTTACCTTTTGGCAGATTTCTGTATATGTATTTATACATAGCTTCACCGCGGTGGAGTAGCCGAGCGGTCTAAAGCGTCTCGCTGCGGAGCGCGCGGTTGCTCGCCGTGGAGGTTCGAGTCCTTCCTGGGGCATGTGTGTGTGTGTGTTTGTCCTTAGGTTAGTTTACCTAGGTTTAAATAATTTTTAAGCTACGGACTGATGACCACGCAGTTTGGTCCGATAGATTTACAAACATTTGAACATTTTTGAACAGACGTTTTAGGTATGAGGAGTCACAAAACTAAGTTTACACTTAGACTATGAGAAGTCTATGAGAAATTCGATCTAAATCGGTAACCCACATTTCAGACACTCTCCATGTTAGTAGTGTGTTCTTTAATCTTTGGACTTCCGCTTTCAGCTCTTGGTCTTGCAGGTGCCCATAATCTTCCGCATGGAAGGTATTGTAATGCAGTTGAAAATTAACTTTTTTGTTGTTTTGTTAATAATTTTGAAGCATGCTAAGCATTTCAGACAATCACTTATACGAAACATATACGCCTGTAGCACTGACGTGTCGTACATTGACGTTGATTTATTTGTTTTCGCTATGAACACGTACTAAATTTCTTCGACGTGAAAAGAGGTGCCCTGTACATTACGTACGCGCTCCCACCTAAAGCTAAGCCGCATCGACGATGTGTTTAGTCGTTTCTAGACAGCACCTGTTCACACCTCCCCTGCGCTACAGTACGTCACGACGCCTGAGCACAACATGCAGCTGCGAGCGCTCACGGCCCAGACAGCAAGCGATCAAGAGCACTCGTGCTCGTCTAGCTGCCTACTAAGCAGGCCTGCTGTAAGCAATGCTCCACACGCACAATTTTGGGGTGTCTCGTTACATCTATATTAGTGCATTCCCCATTTAGTCACTGGGATTACCATCATATGGACTTCAGACGAAAACCTATATCAACTTGCTACCATGCTGGGAGTTGAGCAATAATCTGTACCCACATATAGGTACAGAGAACAATCAAATACTGGAGGTATAAATCAGACATGTGGGCAAACATAATTCAAACAAAAAAGACAAAGTGGAACAACACATGAACGACATTACTGTGTGTTGGGAGGGAGGCTCCACACTTTGCTGGGAACTGCAAAGGGGGTACGGCTCCACTGCGCAACTTGCCGCAGACTAAGTGGGTCAGATCAGAACTTCAGGAAAAATGGTTAGAATTATTATAATTAACCCAGATAGCGCTGACTTCCTTCCACAAGGAAGAGAATGGTGGCTTAGTTTCTCATACTTTTAGTTAAAAATTCGTGCACAGTCTCGTAATTCATTTCTTTATTCTTCTCCTTCAATTTTAGATATATTTTGAGGTTCATACAGATGATATTTAAGATTTCCTCGCAGTTAGGCTCATATTTCTTGAACATTCTTTAATTTTTGCGACATTTATATGTATATATTTCATTTTAAATAGTAATTCAATAATAATGATTCATCAGATGAAAATTCTAAAACATTCATTTTGACGTCCTTCCAGAATGATGCGCAATTTTCCAAAAAATGATGTATTTGTGAAGAAAATCACTTATAACGTCTTTGTGAAGTCCTGTGAAGGTAATTTATACCTTTTAAAATTGAAACCAGAAATAATTCCTCTCTATCTGAGTTAACCGAGGCATTGTCTATTTACTGTGATGGATATTGTTCTGTTACTTTGTGAAACTAAAGAAATCAGCTTAGAAGTATGGTCAGGTGGCTGTGTTCGTTTGTAAATCTATCGGTCATCAGTCCGTAGCTTATAAACTACTTAAACTAAGGTAAATTAATCTAAGGACAGCACATCCCCTCATGACCCAGGGAGGGCTCGAACCTCCGACAGCGAGCAAACGCGCGCTCCGCACCGAGGCGCCTTAGACCGCTCGGCTACTCCCAGGTGGCTGCGGATATTGGACTTGGTGATAACTAAGTTGTAGAAATCTTGGATTGGATTTTTTTTTTTTTTTTTTTGTAGCAGCTTATGGGACTTAACTACGGGGTCATCAGTCCCTAAACTTACAAACTACTTATGAACTAACTAATACTAAGGACGACACAAATATCCACGCCCGAGGGGGGATTCGAACCCCAGACCGTAGTGGCCGTGCAGACCGTGACTGGAGCGCCTCAGTCCCCTCGGCCACCGCGGCCGGCGATATTAATTTTCCCGAATAAGAAATAGACATATTCGTTTGAGAAAAAGAAAATCATGTGATTATTGGTTTAAAAAAATTCAACGTTCAGACCGGAGGGAAGCATTTGAAATCGAAAGTTCTCGATTCTCTTGTGCTGTGGTGTCGTCTTCGGCATGTTCTACATATCCAAATGCTCCTGTGCGTGTTCGACCGATTTAGGTGATTAGAGTGGACCTGTCAGGTGAATATAATCAAATCGCTAGTGTTCTTACCCTACATCTACATTCATACTCCACGAGCCACCCGATAAGTGTGTGGCGGAGGGTACCATGAGTACCACTATCGGTTCTCCCTCCTATTCCAGTCCCGTATTGTTCGCGGAAAGAAAGCTTGTCGGTATGCTTCTGTGTGGGCTCTAATCTCTCTGATTTTATCTTCATGATCTCTATGCGAGATATACGTAGGAAGGAGCAATATACTGCTAGACTCCTCGGTATAGATGGTGTTAGTATCCGTGTGGTAAATGGAGGGGGGGGGGGCACCTCTCATCTTATGTACATTTGACCGAGGAGTAACTTTTTAAAAAAATTCTTTAACGTAAAGGAGTCGAGGCTGAATTAGCTCGGGTACTTTAGAAGTATTTGCGATCATTGCAGTGTATGGTACGGACATGTCAGTAGGTAAGAGCACTTTTATCGTCAGCAAAAATCACGTGTTTTACGGCCCTCTTCAGATTTGCTCTTAGTTCTATGATTTTTTGCAAAATTTCGAACAAAAATAATAAAAATGTAAATAAAGGAGGGGCGATATGATTACGACTCTACTATTGTAGTATCTATGCACCCAACACGTAATATTCTTTCTGACCGTATATTAACAAACAGTCAAAATTATGGGATATTTGACTTTAGCTTTGACAAACATACTCTTTTTTTGAACTTTTACCTCTTTAAACTGTTAGTTTAATATCTCTCCCACATTTTCAATATATTTTTCCGTTAAAATATTATCAAATGTCTTCCCTTGGTAGTTTGTTCAGTTTATTTTCTTTGCCTGTGCTGGAGCAAATGACTATAGCCTGGAAGGAAAGTAGCGTACATTTGGCGGTCGGACGAGTGACTATAGCCAGGATGGAACACAGCGAACATTTGGCGTTTGGAAGTCACGTGACATCCTCGCCCAAAACACACTTTTGTATACGCCATCTTGCTTTCTGTATTTGATAATTTTCTTATTATAACTCATGCGTTGTCATTTCAAATCAATGTCGTACCGAAAATTGTCAAAAACACGCCATTCTTAGGACAATGAATTATAATCAAATGTCGATAAATGCCATGTTAGCAGTGAACACCTGTCATCGATGGTACGAGAATTACGCATTACTCTCGCAGCTGTTCGGCGTAGCGTAATGGGCGACGAATTAGTTTGTGATGCACGAACATGTTAGCCGGTGGTTCGAAACTTTCCGGACGCGGTGGCCCAGCTCGCTCGGTCAGAGGATTGCCAGCGTGGTAGCTCAGCGTGCTCATCAGAGTGCTCGACGCCCTCTGTTATGAAAAACTGAGTCAACGAGGAAACGATCAAAATAAAACAAAAACCAACGTCCACAAAGGACCGATCAAACTGAAGAACCAATGAAAAGAGAAAAAAGAAAGAGGTCTCAGCGCCATCTGTAATAAAAACTGAGCACAATTCTCAACGAACAACCCGGAACAAACATGAACAAACCACCGCAAAGAATCGATCTACATGAAGAACAAAAAAATAAAAATAAAAACCCGCCACTGGAATTTTTTCCCTCTTGTTTTCTAAGAGGTTTTCGCACACTGTTGTTAATTGAACACAACTATATCCTGCAAGATTCTGCGTCGTTCAACGGTAAAAGCACTTTCTCTGTAAAGTGCATTTGTTCTATTTTGTGAACATATCATGAAATACATACCAACGAATTGCGAACACAGGCTTCTTTATCACATGTACACAAACTTGAAAGATACTTCTACAATGACTGTTGTAAATGACGTAATGATAATAGTAACTTTGTATATAGATTAAAAGTAGTAGTAGTAGTTCTTTTAAGGGGACTAAACATCTAGGTCATCAGTCCCTATAGATTAAGTACTAGAGCTTTGTGGAATTCGGTAGTACCACACTTATTCCGTTTGTTATTTTAGCTGTAAAACAAAACGTAGTCACGGTTTCAAACAGAATATTTCAAATGATCAAATGTTTGTAGAGCTTATGGGACTTAACTACGGGGTCATCAGTCCCTAAACTTACAAACTACTTATGAACTAGCTACAACTAAGGACGGTACAAATATCCATGCCCGAGGGGGATTCGAACCCCCGACCGTAGTGGCCGTGCAAACCGTGACTGGAGCGCCTCAGTCTCCTCGGCCACCGCGACCGTGAGCCCAAGACCACCAGGTCCGACATAGCTCTATTTAATAAGTAATTAATAAGATTGCCAGAAACTCTTTTCGCAGCCAAGGCAAAAAAAAATTGTAGTGGCTGGTTTCGAACTACCGACCACATGCCTCACAACGTAACGCATACCCTCTACACCACGGCGAACAACGACGGCATTTTCCGATAATTTTCGTATTATTGCTGGCAGTAGCTAACAGCTAAAATGACATTTTCACACACTAGATTATAATTTATTGTACTATGACCGACGTGCTTTTGTTAATTCTTCAGCGCGCCACTGCATTGATATGACAAAGCTTAAGTTATAATAAGAAAATCATAAAATACAGATAGCAATATGGCGAATGCCAGAGAGAGTTCTGGGCGAGGAATGTCACGTGACATTTCCTAACGTCTGGTATACGTTAAATCAAGATGCGGTGTCAAATCGCCGTTAGTTTTGAAAATATCTCTGTATCGACGCGAGTTACGAAAAAAAAACATAAGAGAAGAAAGTTGTAGAAAATTTTCTCCTCTACAAATTCGGTTATTCAGTTTTCGTGTCAGATGAACGGTTTGTTTGCAATTGCAATTACATTACAAATGGCTTTTTTAGTGTAACTGGCGTATTTTTTGTCTGAAAAATTTCAAAAAGGAAGTTTCTGGTCTCTGACGGCCAACTATTATGTCTGTAAAATCTGGTGCCGATCGTTTGAACGGTTCGACGGTTCGACCCAAAAAGTTACAGACAGACATCTTAAAATAGCCGTTATGTTTGCAAATATCTTTGAAACGATGAAAAATATGAAATAAGCATAAGAGAGCAAAGTTGTAGAGAATTTTCTCCTCTATAATTTCGTTTATTCAATTTTAGTGCCAGATGTACGGTTAAGCCGTTTTTTTAATTTTAATTTCGAGCTGTCAAAAGGCAATCGCAAAGGCCCACTTTTAGTGTTACTATTGTAACCTAAAGTGGGCCAAAAGTATAGAGATGTAAATATTCTAGGAGAGAATGCTGGACGGTTGTACCGAAATTCCTACAAATAAAAGCAACGAATTTCTGACGGAAGTCCCATCCGATAGACTCTGATATCAGAAGGTCAGCAGTATGAGTCTCAGACTTACTTATCTGTGTGGGATGAAGGCCTGTGTACTTGGTTGGTGCCAAGAAGAAGAAGAAGAAGAAGAAGAAGAAGAAAGGTTCAGATGTTTGTAAATCTATCGGACCAAACTGCGTGGTCATCAGTCTGTAGCTTAGAAACTACTTAAACTAAGGTAAACTAACCTAAGGACAACACATATGCCCATGCCCCAGGGAGGACTCTAACCTCCGACGGCGAGCAGCCGCGCGCTCCGCAGCGAGGCGCATTAGACCAAGGAAGAAAAAGAAAGAAAGAAAGAAAGAAAGAAAGAAGTGATTGAGTACACTGTTTTGGCAATGGATAGAGCCAGGAACATCTAAGAATTTCGTTAACCATTGGGATCGCGACTTATGAGAGTAATGGCACTGTAGAGAATAGAAGAGAAAACATATTTCTCTAGTACAGAAATCAAAGGGACGGGTGGGTGCCTCATTAACTCTCGCTGGGGTAGGTCATAAGCGTTTGCGATCGCTGCATAGTATGTAAGGACATTTCGATAGGCACGTCGCACTTGCATTGCTAGAAAAAAACTTGTCGAAATACGATGTACAATGTCTCTCTGTTGGAAACCTGAAGCGCCTCTCGCACTGTGCCCTATCGTTTTTGGCTTGTGTTGCAGAATGTGTGCTACGTAAATTCATTAAGTCATAGTGATTCTAGAAAAGACCGCGTTTTAATGTAATAGGATCTCGGCTGCTGTGTGAGTGGTAGCATCGTCGGGAATAGAAGGGCATATTTCTCCAGTACGGAAATCTTGCATCAAGTTGTTTTAGGTTGTATTTTGTTCCGAGGAGTATTGTGACCGGGTTTGGTCGGTAATTACACTATGGGTTTGCAGCCATGTGAACTGGGTGATGGACAAAAATTATTACTTGTTATGATACTGTACTCGGATATGATATAGGATAGAGAGGTTCATTAAACAATAATAATAATGCTTGAAAAGAATAGCTTTTCGTTGCTGCCACGGTTTCGTAAAATAATGTTCACTCACAAATTTTGTGGATTTTAAGATGGCACAGTAAAAGTGCTTGGAGACTGTAGGTGCGCTGAATCGCCGGTCGCGGTGGCCGAGCGGTCTGCGGCGCGCCAGTCACAGTCTGCACGGCCGCTGCGGTCGGGGGTTCGAATCCCCTCTCGGGCATGGATGTTTGTGTCGTCTTTAGTATAAGGTAGTTCATAAGTAGTTTGTAAGTTTAGGGACTGATGACCCCGCAATTCAGTTCCTTAACAAACATTAGAACATTTTTTTGTGAGCTGCATCTGTTTACAGTGCATTTTTAAGAGACTTGTCACAAGTTTTTCTATACAATGGACTGGGAGCTGATAGATGGGGATGGGGGTTGGATGCACACTCATCAACGGCGGCTGCTGCGGGAGCGAACTGTCCGAGACTCGCCTTCTCGCTGGTGTGGGGAGAAAAATATTCACGAGGCCACGTAGCTAATTTCATTTCAAGCCCATGATCACTTAACTGCACTGCGTCACTTGTTGTCACGTATTATGAGTTTCTGGGATGTCTATCGAAAGGTGTTTATGTATGTGAGATCATTTGGAGAGAAGAAAAAAGTCTAGCAGTGTCGGCTGGTTTTCGTTCATTTAATGGAGGGTGTCAAAACTCCGTTATTTTTGCAAATATCTCTCAAACGATACGAGATATGAAAAAAACATAAGGGAACATAGTTGTAGAGAATTTTCTCCACTACAAATTCGTTTATTCAATTATCGCGTCAAATGAACGGTTTATTTGCAATTAAAATTACATTACAAACGGCTTTTTCTGGTATTACTAACGTATTTCTTGTCCGAAATATTTCAAAAACGATTATTGTGTCTGTAAAATTTGGTGCCGATTGGTTGAACGGTTCGACCTAAAAAGAGTTACAGCCAGACAGACTTCGTCAAATCGCCGTTATTTTTTGCAAATGTCTCTGCAACTATGCAAGATATGAAAAAACATAATAGAGCGAAGTTGTAGAGAATTTTCCCCTCTACCAATTAGGTTCTCTACCAATTCGGTTATTCAGTTTTCTTGTCAGATGCTTGGTTAAGCCGTTTATTTTCATTTAAATTTCGAGCTGTCAAAAGACGATCGCAAAGGCCCACTTTTAGTGTTACTACCGTAACCTAAAGTGGGCCAATATAGTCCACGTGGAGTGCGGAAAAAAGATGGAATCGGTACGGAGTGTCGCCCATACTGCTGGCTATAACTGCTGCTATACACCTCGCCATATACTCAAAGAGGATTTAAATGGGTTGTTCGGACATAGCACTCCATGCTATTTCCACATATTGCTAAAGTTCATTTGGTGTAGCAACGGGCCAGGCGCTCGGCAATATCGACCAGAGGTTTTCGACAGTCGAAAGATGGGGAGAACAGGGAGGCCAAAGCAGAAGTGCAATCCGACGGACGACGGAGAAGACTAACAATGCGTGCCACGAGCACGCTGCAATATAGACTCGGCAAGCTCCGTTGTTACGGGAGGACAACAGGCAGCAACACATCAAAGACCTGACACTGGCTGGTCGGAGTGCCGGCGTTGCGTGAGTGAATGGGAGTGAGATACAGTGCAGTGCCAAACAATAATGCCGTGTGCAAGACCAATATGGCGATGCATAAGGCGTCAGTATCTCACCAGTAGGTCTACAGACTACAATTCGGCCATCGCGTTGGTGGAGGCGGAAATGGGATTTGTCGGTAGACACCGTGTCCTTTCAATCCTGATTCTGCCTGCACCACCACGATTGTCGGAGTACAGACTGGAGACACCGCAGTGAGGAACAGATGAAGTGTCGCCTTATGCATCGCCATATTGCAATGGTTTGGCATGGTACTTTATTCCATTCCCGCAACTTCCCAGAACGCATTTCCGGTACACTAAGCTCCAGTGTTACGTTAGAGTTTGTTGTGCTCCTATAATATAGGAGCTTACTGAGGCCTCGTGGCAACAGGATAACGCGCGACAACACTTGGCAAACAATGCTCAGGTCTACTTCGTCGCCCATCCGAATGCGCTGTTTTCTTTATTACCGTACTGCCAGCCTCGCGACTCTCAAAAATGTCTTGTCGATAGAATCAATGGCCCGGGATACACCACTCGCTGCTACACCAGATCAGCTTTGATAATATGTGGAAGCAGAATTGACTGCTATATCCAACAACATACGCACAGCCTCTTTGATTCAACACCGAGATATGTAGCAGTTGTTATAGCCATCAATGGCGACAGTATTCAATACTGATTTCATCGACTTCGTTAATTCACAGGGTATCTTCCAAATAAATTTGGTAGTAATATCCACAGCCGGCCGCGGTGGCCGAAAGGACTGAGGCGCTCCAGTCACGGTCTGCACGGCCACTACGGTTGGGGGTTCGAATCCCCCCTCGAGCATGGATATTTGTGCCGTCCATAGGATAAGCTAGTTAATACGTAGTTTGTAAGTTTAGGGACTGATGACCCTGTAGTTAAGTCCCATAAGCTAGACAAACATTTGAAACATTTAATATCCACAGTCCTTGTTTGTATTACATTATGGATGGCCAGGAGTGATCAAACAGATAAAAGTACATTAAACTGATACGTTAAATACTAAGATCTGAGGTCAGACACACTGTTAGCTGTGCGGTCTAACGCACCGCTTTCCGTGACGAAGGGGGTCAGAGTGCCGACCAGCTTGGATGTGGTTTTTAGGCAGTTTTCCACATCCCTCTAGGTGAATACCGGGCTGGTCCTCAAGCACCTCCTCAGTAACACGATTCGATAACGTTTCGTAGCACTTTACACTTTCTCACATGTAACACTATACACAGACATTTGGGGTACACATTATCTCCCAGGGGGCATGGGGTAGCGACAGAAAGGGCATCCGGCCACCCCGTAGGTATTAACTCGCCAAATTCGAATTAACAAAGCCGACCCTGCATGTCCGGGAACATGGCTAAAGAGAATGAAAGACTAAGATCTGAGGTCAAAAATAAATTTTTATTGTTATACATAACAATTTATTGTCTAATAGGTATCCATTGTTCGTAACCGAGACATTCTGACCACATTGGATTATTAGAGGAGATGGACTAGTTAAAACCAAGAGGTGTGTTTCATGACACGGCTATGCTGTATGTTTGAGAGCATAGATGATCAAACTACAGTGGCAGACGTTACAACAGACATGTTATGCTTCACCAAGATGTTTACTGTTGAAATTGCTACATCGTACTTCCACGAAAAGAAGGGCAGCATATTACTGCCACAAGACTCGTGCTATCACAACAACAACAAAACTGGGTAATTACAGTTCGCATACAGAGTTTCCCGACACTCGTAGTTTCTATGCACATTTATCAAATGTAAGAGAGAAAGATGAAATGTTATGGTAACATGAAGTAATGCATTCCATCACATATAGTAAAAGGGAGTAGATACAGATGTAGATACGTAAATTTATGGTATTTTCTTAGCTGATCCAGCCAGAAAACGAAGGGTATTTTACAACGGATAATGAAGGTCGGCAGTATGTGAAAATGTACAACGTAGGAAGACGTTTGAGTAAACAAGGTGGAAAGGAAGTCATGGAATGGATATTATGTCGACAGTTGCGTATTGAGTTAGTATCACCGCACAGGAGTAATCAAGTGGTCTGGAGCACCAGGTTTCAAATCGAGCGGCCTCCTGCGTCGTAGGTTCGAATCTTCCCTCGGGCATGGATGATTGTGTTGGCTTTAGTATAAGTTAGTTCATAAGTAGTTTGTAAGTAGTTTTGATGACCCCACAGTTAAGTCCCATAAGATTTATAAACATTTGAACATCTTGGAGTTAGTATCACGTTCGCAAGGTATAAAAAGGTGGCCCAGCGAAGGAATGCCCGTGTGGTCTACGGCGCCTTGCCTCGGATTGTGCACCCACTCTATGTCGGAGGTTTGAGTCCTTCCTCGCGCGCGCGTGTGCGTATCGGAATATTCCTCTCTATTACGCCACAGTTTCCAGTTCAATGTGGGTTGTCACAAGTGTTTAAAATCAGATACAATTATTCTCAACTTATCAGTCACTTGCTGTAGGAGTGTATATTCTGTTTTGTAATTATGTTCTTTAAATTTCATCTGTGTTGAATTGTATGTGAACTTTTGGTTTCAACTCTGACGTTCATTTGACTTTAGAGAATAAAACCAGTCAAAACAAATTTCTTTACTTAAATCATTCAAATTAGTTAGCCCCCTTTACACAATTTTGGATGGGTTTTATTTCTTGGAAACTAGAGGATAAATTAATTAAATGTTCGATGCTGGGTCAGCCACGCCTATCCTTTAATATCAAGTGAACAAACCATCTGCATACCGTCCTCCCTCCCCCCTTTACTTTTTTTTTTTAACACACGCACCATAAAACCCACCTTTCAATGTGCTATGGCAGCAGACGACCGACAGCACATTGCCTGCAACACTTCTCCTGGACTCTTGACTATATCTGTTGGACTCTAATTGGTAAGAGCTGATGGTAAAGCCATCCTCACACGGGACGTGTTGTCTCAACGTGGCGCAGGCCAGACGTGCTTTCTGCCTAGCTACAGCACGCTCTGAAACGACCTGCTACATCCCACGGAACATAACGTGCTGCTCATCTTGATTTGCGACCGCAGCGCTCTCCCGTTTCGGGCTGGCGCGTAGATCATTGTCTTTACAAAGATGCATGTGCGTGAAATTACACGGTATCTGTTAGCGAACGCCGGAAAAAACTGAATACAGTAGCTTTCTTATGTTTGCACGTTGTAAGCAATACTCTTCCTGAAATTGTAATTTTTTTCTTCAAGAAACACAAAGACGGTACATTAACTGAAATCGTTTGATAATGATGAGAAAATGTACGACTAAATCACTTTTGGCAAAATATCAAAAAAATGTAAACGACGAAATCCATCTGCGCCAGCTCCACTTGTCTTGCTCTCTTCTATTGCTATTTTTCACGATGTACATATTCTGCATATCCAAATGTTTACTTTGGCATTCCTTCGAAGATAATAAACAGCGTGGCAGAAACCGAATGTCGTGGGGTACTCTCTCGAAATTTATTGGCACCTGTGCCCTTGCACGAAATACTCAAGTTCTCTCGTGGGCAGAGTTCGTTCATGTTTGTAGTAAATAACGTCGAATACTGGTTATTATAATTGTATTAAATTAACAAATAAATTATATAAACCGTAATTAAACCAAATCGTTAAAAAATCTCCGACAGTATAGATGCAAACCTGTTATTTACATCTCTTTTCTTCCATAGCTCGTAACGCTAACCACCACGCCAATCCGTCGTCTTAAAAAGAAATAACTTATATCGGATATTACACTTAGAAAGAACCAGAAACATCAAGGAAACAAAACAGGAATAAAAATATTTTAGAAGTGTGGGGGTCGCGAACCCAAGTTACTCTCAACTTCCGCTCCGCAGGTCAACGCACTACCAACTAAGTTCTTTCTCCTCGCGAGAGAGTGCGTTGTATTTACGGTATACTATGCACCTAAAACATGTTGTACTATCTTATTTATCTATGACAAAGTATCAAAGACGCTCCTTTGATAGAATGGCGTTGAACCGTAGCATAGGAATGATATTCTTTCACGGTATACAATTTATAACACTGATTAACTTTAAATACGATATCCTTTAAAGCTATGAATATATAGTTTCCGGTAATTTATTGTAATAAATCATACCTAAAATAATGCGTTTTCAAATGTTCATTTTCTGGCACTTTAAAAAGATTATATTTATACATCGTACGCTAAAAAGAAAGAAGGCACGAAATACGGAGTTCCGTTTGCAATATGGCGGATCAAAAGTTCTGCTTGTCACGTGAAAACCAGGTCCTTTTCATTGGCCACGTTCCGCTCCACGAAGCAAAAATCTAACATGCTGGATCCTTCATTCCACCCTTCGCAGGGCAGTGGAACGTGGAATTCCACCCTGCAAAGGCACCACGTCCTCCTCCACGTGCGTTTCCACGTCCCATGAGAGGACGGCATAAGGTCACAGTGTGGCGCGGACCTGACGAAGTCATGGACCCAAGTTGTGAACAAGAACAGCTGGTAGCTCCATAATGGCGATGGCTGTCTTTACATAGAATGGGCTTGCTCCTCTCCTCTAAACTGACTGGAAATGGTTACGATTGGCTACCCGGAGACTATCTGCAACCTTTCATGGACTATATGTTCTCAAACAAAGTTTTTTTATAGATGACAATGAGCCATCTCACCGAATCACAATACATAGCGACTGGTTTGAACAACCAGCTAAAGATTTGGTCACCCATATCACCATACATGAATCCCATCGAGCATTTAAGGGACGCAATCGGGCACAAAATCCTGCACAGGCAACACTCGTCATGACTCAATATTCCTGCAGCGGAATTCCAACGACCTGAGTCCATGCCACGTCCAGTTATTTTTGGTCGTTTAGGAGGAGGTTCGATATGACATTAGAAGGTATGTCTCGTACGTGACAAACGTAATATGGCGTTTGCTTGTACTTACATTTGTCAGAGCACCCCAGCCTTCAGGCCAGTACTTATCGTCCTTGTAAGGGTCCTCTGGATATGTCTCCGTTGGTGTGCGGTCTCCATGGCGGAAAATCTGAAACATTAAATGTATCATGATCACCAATCGGCATTGAGTGCACTTAGACAGTACCATATTTTTTGTGAAATTCCTTCATAATGGATTGACGGGATCAGCAAGTGGATTGGGTAGTTGGTTCTTTTAGGGGGACAAAACTGCCAAGGTCACCAATCAAAAAATGTTCAAATGTTTGTTAAGCTTAAGGGACTTAACTGCGGGGTTATCAGTCCCTAAACTTACAAACTACTTATGAACTAATTACTAACTAGGACGGCACAAATATCCATGCCCGAGGGGGGATTCGAACCCCCGACCGTAGTGGCCGTGCAGACCGTGACTGGAGCGCCTCAGTCCCCTCGGCCACAGCGGCCGGTTCACCAGTCCCCCACTCCATCAATGGGCAGTACAATCTAAGGCAGAAACGTGGAAAAAGCCAAGGGGGTAAAGTAGCCAAAGAGTGGGGGGTGGGGGATCCCGCTGAGTCAATAAAATGACAAGGACGTCGAGAAGAGACAGCAAATGGAAACTTATGATTTTTGTGTGTAAAAACTGCAGTCTATGGAGACGTTTCTTTGAAACGTTTTGGACGTCAGTCGTCTTTAAAGCCGTCCTCACACGGGACTTCTTGTCCCAACGTGACGCAGGCCAGAGGTGCTGTTTACCTAGCTACAGCACGCTCTGAAACGACCTGCTACATCCCACGGAACATAACGTGCTGCTCATCGTGAATTGCTTTGCGACCGCAGCGCTCTCCAGCGCCCATTGCGGGCTGGCGCGTAGATCATTGTGTTTACAAAGGTGGATGTGTGTAAAATTACACGGTATCTCTGTTAGCGATCGTCGAAAAAAAACGAAATGCTTTCTTATGCTTGCATGTGGCATGCAATACTCTTACAGAAATTATTTTTTTTCCTTCAAGAAGCACAAAAACGGTACGTTTATCTGAAAGCGCTTGAGAATAATAATGAAATTTACGATACAATCACTCTTGGCAAAAATTCTTAAAAAAAAGACTGTCGACGGTAAAATAAATCATAAGCACCAGCTCCAATTGTCTTGCTCTTATATTCACATTTTGCACGTTGTAGATATTCTGCATATTCGGAGATAAAAAGGTTATGACAGATACATTTACTTGTTATACACGCGGGACAACGCCTCAACGCCTCAACATTGTCCAATGTTCGTTGTAATAATGTTTGTTTTCAGTATTGTACGTAGACACTGTTCCTCCTACACTGCATCTGCTTCCGTAAACACGCGCTAGCCATGTTCACTTTGCATTGTGAAACTGAACTATTCCAACACTGTCCTGAACCGAACTTAATTCAAACACCGTGGGGAAAACCGTGAAGTTTAGACTTAATATAGTAATCAGCTAAAACCATTTGATTCAACTTTCAACAATTCTCGAGAAAATAGTCCTTTAAGTTTTACAAGAGCATGTAAATACATATTAGCTTGGCAATTATTTTTCCCCGTCGGCATAGCGTTGTAGGTTGTTAAACTAGTCATGTAGTCATAGTTCGAATCCTGATGTAACCATATATTTTTCTCCTTCTATTCGAATACTTTAAATGTAAATTTCATTAAATGTATGGCAATTAATACGTATAAATACTTATGTAAAATACGTAGTTTCAGGAAACACGTCTTTATAAATAAACTTTAAAAAGCAAAATCCGTCCGTAAATACTAAATTTTATTGGAGATACAAAATTCGCGTTTTTATATAAAAATAACGTTTCTGTGTGTTAAATCGCTTCTTTCAGGAAAGATAAATATAAAAAACCTAAATAGTATACATTTTCGAGATGGCGTTAAATACATTGAATTTTACAAAAAATACAACTATATAGATGAACTCAAAAAGCAAAACCAATACAAAATATAATCCAAATCGTTAGAGCTGTTTCCGAGATATGCCAAATAAAGATGTGCAAGAATTGCTCCTTAAATATATTGCACATAAACTGTATAAAGGTCGTGTGTGTTGCACTGCATCTGGAACGCGTGAGAGGTTCGTATTTTTTCATCATACTGTGATTTCTTGATGTTAATCGTATGTATTGGCAGCTGTGTTTTTCGCTGCGTTTCGTTTTCGGCCTCTGTAACTCGTGAATAATAAATAGGTAACGGCTCACGATTCTTTATTCTGTTCTTCCTTTGTGCACACGCGTCCTCCTCCTTGACTGCTTACTGGCTTTCGTAATCGTTCGGCACAAATCGGCAGTTGCCTTCGAATCGTGAATCGTTAGATTTTGGAATAGCCACGAGACAGACGATTCTTTTGAACGACGATTCGTCCGGAACACGATACGATGCTTACGATTTTTAATTGTATTCGTTCAAATGAACGACTCATTCAAGAATCGCCACAACTCTATACGTAACAGACTTACTTTCATTTTGTGTAGGTTTCACAATTACGGACTGGCTGTATATGATCACGCAGAAATATGCTTCTAGCAGCTATAGAGTAAGTTACGTTATCACATTAAGTTTTCCATATCTGTACTGCCCTAATTGTATGGTTCCCCCTTGCCCAGAAAAACGCAACTAATCATAAAGTGATCCTTGTCCAGCTGGAAGAGTAATTCGTCTCTCAAACGTCAACGTCGTTGAACGATTTCACCCTACCGCTCTTGCAACTTCATCGAAGATCAAACATGTGGTGAATTTAATGTACTAAACAATAAATACAAATTTTCTTAAGGGAAGCCATTTGTTGCTGGTTTAGTTTGACAACCATTCTATTTCATTTTAAAATTCTGGACGCGCGACTCTTCACCTTAATGTATGTTGATACGGTGCAAATACGCATATAGATTTAACTTTGTTATTTAACGTGCTCATACCATCCGTGTCTGTGCCCAAAACTTATTATGGACACCGTTACCTGTTTTTCTTGTCCCATACTGACTTATGAAATACAATTTGCTGAAAGCAAGACGATTTTTGTGATTTAGTCTGATAAGTTTAAATAACATTTAATAACAATATAATGATAGGGAGACGAAGCATTTCTTGTAGCTACTAAAAATAAGGGAACACTCAAAACAGAGCCCTGAGGAACCCCATTTTCCTGTAAATGAGAGGTGCTGCGGAAGGCACTACCTTGCACACGAAAGGTACGGACAGCTAGAAAGTTTTTAATAAAAATCGGGAGGGAGTCCCGGAGACCCCACCAATGTAACGTAGTATGTGGTGTCGCCAGGTTGTATCATATGCCTCGTGCAAATCGAAGAATACGGCTATAAGATGTTGGCGTCCGGAATAGGCTGTGTGGATTGCGGACTCGAGGTACACCAAATTGTCGGTGGTAGAGTGACCCTGGTGGAAACCACCCTGGCATTGGAGCCAGGAAGCCTCGAGTCTCAAGGATCCAGCACAACCGCCTACTGACCATACGCTCCAACAGTTTACACAGGGTGATGGGCCGATAGCTATCCAAGTAAAAAAGGGTTTTTGCCTGGCTTAATAACCGGTATGATTATACCCTCCCGCCACTGCAATGGGAATATCCCGTCGCACCAGATCCAGTTGAAGATAGCGAGGAGATTACCCTGGCTCTCTGCTGAGAGGTGTCTGAAGACATGGATGCCATCAGGCCCAGAGGCCGTGTCAGGACATTGTGCAAGAGTTGGGTAGCTCTACTCACTGAATGGAGCGTTGTAAGTCTCAGTGCGGCGCGCGGTAAAGGAGACAGGCTGGCGTTCCACCCGCTCCTTTAACGTACGGAAGGCCAGTGGCAGTTCGCAGAGGCAGAGGCCCTGGCGTAATGCCCCGCAAACATCTCTGCAAGTGTGGCTGGATCTGTACTTATAATTACATTCGTGGCGATCGTAGGGATTCCTGCTGGTGTTGGGTATCCCTGTAAACGCCTGATCCTGCACCAGACCTGGGAGGTGGAGGTATCTGACGCAATAGTGGAGACGTACCTCTGCCGACACTCCCGTTTCCGTCTTCTAATTATATGGCGAGCACGAGCACGGAGCCGTTTAAATGTAATGACGTGCTCCAGAGAGGGGTGCCGCGTGTATCGCTGTAAAGCCCGCCTGCTGTCTTTAATGGCCTCAGCGACCTCCGGCAACCACCACGGCACTGTCTTACATCGTGGGCACCCTGATGAACGTGGAATGGTGATACCCCAGCAGAACCTATGGAGTGTGTGGCGCTCTCGACCACCACATCGATGTTATCGAGTGGGGAAGGGCCAACGATGGCAGCAGAGGTGTAACCTTCTTAGTTAGACCTGCTTCAACCCCACGTGGGCAGGCGCCGTGGTGACTGACGCTGTGGAAGAGCCAAAAAGATCGGAAAATGATCACTGCAACACAAGTCATCAAGAGCTCTCCAGTGGATGGATGGCGGAAGGATGTGGCTGCAGATAGACATATCAATGGCCGAGAACGTGCCATGTGCTGCACTAAAATGTGTGGGGGCATCTGTGTTCAAGAGGCAGAGGTCGAGTTGAGAAAGTAAGTCCTTGATAACTCTGCCATGGCCAGAAATCTTAGAACCACCCCACAAGGTATTATGGGCATTAAAGTCGCCCAATACCAAGAAAGGTGGGGAGAGTAGCGATATAAGTGCAGCCAAAACATTCAAAGAGACATCGCCATCCGGAGGGAGTAGATACTGCAGATCGTGAGCTCCTGTGTTGTCCTTACTCTGACAGCCACTGAGTCTAGAGGTATCTGAAGGGGCACGGGTTCGCTATAAACGGAGGTAAGGACATATACACACACTCCACCTGAGACCCTGTTATACACACTGCGATTACAGAAGTATCCCATATACCCACGAAGGGCAGGCGTCCGCATTGCCGGAAACCAGGTTTCCTGAAGGGCAATGCAGAAAGCAGGTGTGATGCCCAAACGTTGTCACAACTCAGCCAGGTGGGGGGAAAAACCGCCACAGTGCAACTGGAGGATAACATTTTCCGACAGATGAAAAGGCATGAATGATGGGAGTGCTTTCTACATATACATCTACATGGGATACTCTGCAAATAACATTTAAGTGCCTGGCAGAGGGTTCATCGAACCACAATTATACTATTTATCTCCCATTCCATTCTCGAATAGCGCGCGGGAAGAAAGAACACCTGAATCTCACTATTCGAGCTCTGATTTCTCGTATTTTATTCTGATGATCATTTCTACCTATGTAAGTGGGAGTCAACAATATATTTTCGCATTCGGAGGAGAACGTTGGCGATTTGAGTTTCGCAAGTAGCCCACGCCGCAGCGATAAGCGGCGTTGTTGTAATGATTCCCATCCCAGATCCTGTATCATTTCCGTAACGCTGTCTCCCCTGTATCGTGACAATACGAAACGAGCTGCCCTTCTTTGGACTCTTTCGATGTCCTCTGTCAAACCCACCTGATAAGGATCCCACACTGGGCTGCAATACTCCAAGGACGGACAAGTGTAGTGTACGCAGTTTCTTTAGTAGTTCTGTTGCATCTTTTAAGGGTTCTGCCAATAAAACGCAGTCTCTGGTTCGCCTTTCGCACGATATTATCTATGTGTTCTTTCCAGTTTAGGTCTGAAGTAATAGTAATTCCTAGGTATTTTGTGGAGTTTACGGCCTTCACATTTGATTGATTTATGTTGTAAACAAAATTTAACGGATTTCTTTTCGTACTCATGTGGACGACTTCACACTTCTCATTATTTAGAGGCAATTGCCAATTTTTACACCATACTGATATCTTATTCAGATCGTTCTGCAGTTGGTTTTGATCTTCAGATGATTTTACTAGACGGTAAATGACGGCGTCATCTTCAAACAACCTCAGAGAGCTACTTAGATTTTCCCCTAAATCGTTTATGTAAATAAGGAATAGCAGAGGACCAACAACACTACCCTGTGGAACGCCCGATATCACCTGTGTTTTAGTCGATGCCTTACCATCGATTACTACGAACTGTGTCCTCTCTGACAGGAAGTCCCCTATCCAATCACAAATTTGAGGCGATATACCATAACCACGCAATTTGATTAAAAGCCGTTTGTGAGGTACGGTGTCAAAAGCTTTCTGGAAATCAAGAAATACGGAATCGATTTGCGAACCTTTGTCGATAGCACCCACCACCTCGTGTGAATAAAGAGCTAGTTGTGTTTCGCATGAACGACATTTTCTAAATCCGTGCTGAAATGAAATGTTTGTATAGTTTATGGGACTTAACTACGGGGTCATCAGTCCCTAAACTTACAAACTACTTATGAACTACTTACGAACTAGGACGGCACAAATATCCATGCCCGAGGGGGGATTCGAACCCCCGACCGTAGTGGCCGTGCAGACCGTGACTGAAGCGCCTCAGTCCCCGCGGCCACCGCGGCCGGCAAATCCGTGCTGACCTTGGGTCAATAGATCGTTCTGTTCGAGATAATTCATAATATTTGAATACAGGATATGTTCCAAAACCCTGCTGCAAATTGACGTCAATGAAATAGGCCGGTAGTTTAGTGGGTTACTCCTACTGCCTTTCTTGAATATAGGTGTGACCTGTGCAACTTTCTAATCTTTTGGTACAGATCCTTCTATGAGAGAGCGGTTGTATATGATTGTTAAGTAAGGAGCTATCGCTTCAGCATAATCAGATAGAAATCTAATGGGTATACAATCCGGACCAGAAGACTTGTTCTTGTTAAGTGATTTTAGTTGCTGCACTACTCTGATGATACATAATTCTACGTTACTCATTACGGCATCTGTTCGTAATTCGAAATCTGGAATATTGGTTTCGTCTTCTTTGGTGAATGAGTTTCTAAAAGCTAGGTTTAGTAACTCTGCTTTAGTAGCGCTGTCATCGGCAGGATCGCCATTACTATCACGTAGTGATGGTATTGTTTGTGATTTGCCCCGAGTATATTTAACATATGACCAAAATCTCTTTGGGTTTTCAGTCAAATTACGAGAAAGAGTTTCGTTGTGATAAATATTGTAGGCATCTCGCATTGAAATCCTCGCTAAATTTCGAGCTTCTGAGTACGATCGCAAATCCTGGGGATTTCGTGTTCGTTTATATTTAGTACGCCTTTTCCTTTGCTTTTGCAACAGTGTCCTGACCCTTTTTGTGTACCAAGTGGGATCGCCGCCTCCTTTTATTAATTTATTTGGTATAAAACTGTTAATTACACCTCATCACGTGCATCCACCGGTCGAGTCGTATCTGCTTCTACGTCCATCGTTTCTATGGCGTCTCCGAGAGCGAGGTCCTCGGCGGACGCAAGAATCTCCACCTTGTTCTCAGAGGCAGAGGTGGAGGTGGAGGGAGCGGTGGCGCGGAAGTCAGCGTGGTGTCTTTCGTCTTGTTTTTCTTCTCTTTCTTGTCTTTCTTGGTCCTATTCCCCTTGTCCCTCGAGGATTTGCCGGTGGTGAGGGCTTCTCAGCCTAAGTCACAAGGACTGCAGAAGAACTAGAAGCCCTGCGTCCAGCAGCTTGCGGTTTTGCATGCTGCTGGCTAGTGGTGATCTCAACACTGGCAGAACCCTGGGAAAGGAGTGTACCGAAAGATCCCTTCCGATCGAGGGAAGCCAGGGAGGGTTGTTGCTTCTCCGACATAGGGGTAGGGGTGCTCCCAAAGTAGTAGCCTTGGGAGCAGCAGAAGAAAGAGAACTTCCAACCGCTGTGGGGGCAGGCGTGGGATTGGGATGTAGCAGGAAGCACTGCTGTCGCCAGCTAATTACTGTGTTGCACAAATAATCAGTTAATTGTGCTTCTTCTGGCTTTCAAGCAAAACAACACATTTATGTATTCACGTAGAAGACCTGAAATATTACTTGTACAGTCGTAAGGCTGCATTTTGAAACGCAGTCGTTTTGAAGTTGCAAAGTTTTTCGAGACGGATGGGGCATCATTGATTTCCAGTAACTTTTCATAAAAAAATTAGCTTTTGTCGAAATGTAACAAAGCAATTGTTTTAGTCTTTTTTTTGGGGGGGGGGGAGGGGATGAAACTGTAATTGTGATGCAATGCTCACGTATCTCAGTCTTTTATCTGCCGTATGTTGCAATCACAATACCAGTATTTTTAACTTCTCTAGTCATTTGCTGAAATATCATAATGCAGTAAAGCTTCAAAAATTTAAACGCTAGTTTCGGCCTCATTGGACGAATTAAATATTTGCATCCAATATGTGACGATGGACTCTATCAGGGAGAGCGCCGCATATTAACCAAAAATGCGCGACTCCCCTCTAGAAGCCCGCATGAGACTAGCGCGATTTCACGTCGCTTATCGCTACACAGGTCTTCCTAGTACAGCTAAGAACTGACAACATCGTCGCTGATATTTGGCAACACTGTGACAGTGCAGTTACTTCCGCAAGTGGTACTGAATTGTCTCGCTAAGTTCACTTGACATTTTTCTTCTACTTTCATGACTCATGATGTGTAATGCCCACGTGAAATGAGACACAGAAATTTAACTTTTGCACTCAAGGAATGTAGTTATTTGTGTAGGTGACTTACAGGGTATCTTTCGCAATTCATTAGAAGCTCAGCATTGAATATGTGAGAGACTGAGGGCAATATGCGGCAGTGTGTGGTTGGCTTTGTGGTTCTGCTTGTGTCTTGTGATGCAAGCCTGGTGTGAGGCGGCAGTTCTAATTCTGCTTGGAGAAATTGCGTTTGGCGATGGAATTTTATTTTGTTTTATTTTACTTTATACGCTGCAGATTGCAAGAAGAAACTCTTTAACGGAATCATAAGTAAAGCTTTATACAATAAGTCTTTCAGAAAGGTCGACTTCAAGTTATGGAAATGGTATTAGATGTCTTCTTTGCTTCACCATACAAACGCCTTCGAAGAAATTCGAATTCACCTCCATTGATGCAAAATATCTCCTGTAGAAATGAGACATGAAAATACGGACCTTGCAGTGTGCCTGTGTTGCTTTAGAACGTGCACTGAAACGCATTCACATAATTTAGCTCTTACATTTACTGTAAGGAATGAAACAACGACACAAACATTTTATGAGTTACATATTGTGTCTTGATGAAAACATATGAATTGATGACAATAACAAATTACATGAAAGGCTTTTCTGAAAGGAAAAGGATCGAGATTTAAACCGCAAATAAGTGTTAACCATCGTAGAGTGCCATTGGATTGGACAATGACAATTTTTTGCCTCTCTAATGTATTATATGCTCATCATTCAAAATAGGTGGTCAGCTTCGTTATATCCTGTGTGAAATACGAATCGCAACCTTCTTTTATGGATCACCACTCAGCAGCACTACAGCAATTTACGTATCCAGGACGATGAGCGGCGGCAGGCGCTGTGGGCAGAGGGCGAGGCAGCGCTGTATAGCGCCGCCACCGCTGCTGCCGGCGAGTGGGCCGCGGAGAGCTCTGCCAAGTGCTGTGGCCAGAGGTGGCAATGTTATTGGGCCGAAATGTTATTACCAGTGTACCAAAAAATGAAATACGTTACACGTATGCTCCCCTTACACATGGGGCATGAGCATGCACGAGTGATGTGAATTTAAAATTTTTGTCAACAGTCAGTTTCGATCGCTAATACTGAACATACAAGTCGCGCACTTTACAGCAAGGCCACGGATGTAGCTGACCCAGTTATCTTCTAACTGCACACAAGAAGTACTGTACGAACTCCTGCAGTCTGCAGTGTTGCCAGATTGTGCAGATAGCTGGACTTAGAGCGAATCAGCGCGGCCACTTTTATTGTCCCATGTCGCGATATGATGGGTTTGTTACTAATTCTACAACTTATGGAATGTACTATGTCAGTGTTGCGCATTTGAACTGTATTTTGTGTGGCTTTGCAGTGTACGATTGTTCAATCTCTTGTTATCACCCCTGTAGCTATTGCATCATTTAATTTCTTGGTGCGTGTGTAGAACAACATATATAGATATGGTAGCCGTAAATGTAACGAATGGTATTAAGGATGTAGCAGACCTTGCAAATAAAATCATTCAACATGTTGCGCCAATTTTTAGATATTTAGCGCTGAAGTCAGCGAATTAGGTCGTTGTGTAAGAAAATATGTTTGAGGGAAAAACTGCAGAACATTCCAGGCAGGACGATCTTTGCAGGCTGCCCGAATCAGAGTGCGCGACAGCCTGAAGGCTGCTAAATGTTACGGAAATGGCGCAACTAATCCAATTACTTTCAATATAAGTACCTTAATACAACCTGCCCTGCGACATCCTTACAAGCGTTTCACACATTTTCTGACTACCCTGCATATCTTGATATATATCTCCAGTGTCACGATGTTTGTCCGCGATGAACTCTGCAACTACTCAATCATAATGAAATTGTGTGTAGTGTGTGCGATTTGGTCTAAATTAAAAGATGGGATGGTTTTTATCTCGGTTAATAACCACAATATTATTTTTATTGCAAATTAAATGTTTTTATCTTGGTCGGTTAAGTATCCAATAATTTGCGCTGTCCTTCAACTTTCAGTCTGGGCTAGCGGCAAAGTACTCCGTTGGAGAGCAAAAGATCATAGGTTTCAAACTCGCTGGGAGCACTTATTTTTTCACTTTGAGTTCTGACCGAGCCTTCACCTCTCAACAATGTGAGGACTCGGCAGAAACACGTGGTTCGCAATCCTTTTACACGGCTGGATAACTGGTGTAAGTTAGGGACATGTTGGGGAAGTCGAAAGACAATCACCACGTCACTGAAACACGCGAAGTTGTTGTTGTTATTATTATTATTGCTATATTCCTTTTCGGATGTATCCTTGATGCTACAATTTATTTCACATTACACATTTTTTCACATATTTACATAAGGCATACCTACCATTTTAAGATTTTTCGTATATTTAATTTTATTCTCATTTTGTTGTTTCACTTTTATTGTAATAATATTTTTTGGTTTTTGCTTTGGCCGCTTTAATACAGAGGTGCTTTAGAAAAACGAATGTAGGGAAAACACGCAGGAACAGAGGAAAAATCGAAATTGGTAGTTTTGTAAGGAACATCGACACTTCGGATTATATTCGTACTTTATTTACTGCCTTACCTTTCATACAGACTGTGATTAAATTTTGCCTACAAGAGGAACGGATCTGTCTTTACAACAGACTCCGACAACAAACTACAGTTTGATTCCTTCCTTTAACACACCTGTCCAGAAAAATCACTCTCTACATAAGATTTCGTATAATACATGGCGGAGGGTAGGCCTAGCTTACTCCAGACTTTAACCCCGTTAAACCGATCGCCATTAATTTAGCAGGTATTTTAATTTTTCATATACAGGGGAGGCAGAGTCAAACAGAGAGAGAGGACAAGAGGAGACTGCCGGAGAGCGGGGATGTAAGGACTGAAGTACAGAGGGGTGGGGGGGGGGGGTTGGATACTTGCGCATATATAGGAGAGAGAACAAGGTCTAAGTAAATATTGGAATAGATGAACACCCGAGCAACGCCGGGTTTTTAGGTAGTTAATGCAAAGATTAGCCTAAAAGACAAAGAGGTAAGGAAAAGGCATAGAGATGGGAGCAGTGACGTGCAGAAAGATTAAGGGCCGCGGCGGAATAGCCGTGCGCGCTGAGGCGCTGTGCTGCGGTGCGCGCGGCCGTTCGCCGTCGGAGGTTCGAGTCCTCCCTCGGGAATGGGTGTATGTGTTGCACTTACGTTTGTTTACCTTAGTTTAAATAGTTTGTAAACTAGGGACTAATATCTAATTTCCATGCACATTTAGCAATTGCGAAGCAAGGCAGGGTACGCTAGTTCATAATATAAACCGTGGTCCTCCAGCCGTGTCTGCCTCTCCGTTCTCCATAAAGCGAAAAACTACTGAACGTATTTTCGTAAGGTTTCCACCAATGTACGATGTGATTGATGACGCAGTTTAGGCGTATATTTCATTAAGGAGCATGTCACTGCCCACAAAATAAAGCAAAAATTACTATGTATTCTGTGACTTATGAACTTCACAGTACATGTGAAAATATGTTTATCGTTTCGTAATACGACGCTTGCAAAGTTTCTTAATTCAGACTTTAATAAATATCAACAAATGACGTCATGTAACATTGACATGAAATGTATTAAAATAATCTAAGTAGGATAAACATGAGTTTCGCCTCGCTGCGGAGCGCGCGGTTGCTCGCCGTCGGAGGTTCGAGTCCTCCCTGGGACGTGTGTGTGTGTGTGTGTGTGTGTGTGTGTGTGTGTGTGTGTTTTGTCCTTAAGTTAGTTTACCTAGGTTTAAGTAGTTTGTAAGCTACGGACTGATGACCACGCAGTTTGGTCCGATAGATTTACAAACATAAACGTGAGTTTACGTATTAATCTTGCCATCATCATCGACGCAACAGGCTGATACGACACTGCAACAGAAAAAAAAGTAAGCGTATATGCTCTGCTATCCGTGCGAATCCGAAGCGTTATGCAATAATTATTACAAGAAACATATATGGTTATGTTCCTCGTGGTGGCCATAATTCTGCTATCCGAATTGCCTTACCACTACTGGCAACAACCAGGTCGTTCATCGAGAAAGATTGTCAGAGTTGCCTGCAGTTGAGTATGGACTGATGATCTGGAGGTTCATAACACTCATTGCTCGTCTCCGTTTCTTCTGCTTCACCTTACGTGGAGATACGCCAGTTCTCAGTCTGTTAATGACCTTCCATGTGGAAGGTGATGATGTTTAGAAAGGTGTTCTTTGGGAATTCCAAAATTATTCTGAAGCCAGACTTGTGCTCTGTGGTATGCAGGTGTAATCGGAATTGATTATGTTTGACGAAACTCTCGGGTTCAATCTTTTAGTGCAGGAGTTGCCCGCAAACTGCATGTCACAGTAAGTCCTATATAATTTAGGACTATAATTACTAGTCAACATGGCTGGAGTTCTGACGCTCAAGTGTTTTCACACTTGCACGTGTCGTCTGAAAGAATAACAGATACTGGCATCCCAGTCGATTTAGCAGCATAGCGAGCCTTAACCAAAAGAAAATATGTTTTGACAGTTTCACTCTACGAACTACCCTTGGCCTCAGTGGTGCTCGTTTGCAGGGGAAAGGATATATTAAAGAGGTACCAGGTCGGCAGACTGTGTCACACCCCTTGTATTCCGATAAATCAAGTAGGCTCCTCGTACGCATCGTGTTTCTATTACAAACGGGAACAGTCACTTGTGATGTGGTAACACAGAGGAATGAATAAAAAGAAAGCGCCATTCGTAGTGCACCCGGACGAAGGTCACATTGCCGTGTTGTGGTGCGCGCGGCCGTCCGCCGTCGGGGGTTCGAATCCCCCCTCGGGCATGGATGTTTGTGTCGTCTGTAGTATAAGTTAGTTCATAAGTAGTTTGTAAGTTTAGGGACTGATGACCCCGTCGTTAAGTCCCATAAGCTTTACAAACATTTGAACATTTTTGAAGGTCACATTCAGCTGCAATAGTTTACCACTGCCTTCCGTCGTTCGTTATCACCATAATTTACAACGCCTGTGGATCCATACGTACAACCGATTTTAATTGAGAAACTTAAAAAATGTCAAAGGGTTAACATACTTTCCTTCTGATCAACACTTCGGACCGGAGAACCATCTGTATATTCACTCGCATGCATCATTGTTTCCTGGTAATGCTATTCCGTCGTAAATAGAAAGCATAACACGTGTGATGAAGTACTAGTAAATGTTGACGCCTGTTGTGGTCAGTGTTTTAAGACATGGAATACGTCCTGTATCAAAGATAATGTGTATTTTTTTATTTATTTATTATTTAACATGCCCCATTACATAGCAATATTACATGTTTGATGGTTTGATTCAGGCGGTTACATCAAATGTTCTTACAAACACAAGTACAGTATACAAGATGACATGGTTTACAAAGGAACAAACAATTTTGTACATTAGGAAATCTTAATGACTTACAAGAATTGTAAAAGTTTTATACATTAGGAAATCTTATCGAATTACAAAAATTGTAAAAGTCAGTAGTGTATTTATGTACTAAGTCATATTTACTGACGGGCCATCCTCCTCCTTTGGCAGCTATTTTTTTTCCTGAGATGGTCCCTCTCTTTCAATAAATTGCAGCAGTCAAAAAGCACGTGGTCAATAGTTTGGACAGCACTGTTACATGTGCACGTTCCGTCTTCAATTATTTTGAACCGCTGATAGTAGGCTTTCAGTTTCCCATGACCTGTTAGCATAGCTGTAAAATTCGGAGATATTGGAAGTTTAATCATTAAACGTTGTCGGATCGTAGGAAAATACGGTTTAGTGCTTCCCCCGTTTTTTGTTCTGTGCCACTCAATGTCCCATTTGTTCCTAAACTCTTCTCGAAGTTTCTTCTTTACGGCACTTGTAGGTATTTTGTTATAGCGTGTTGACTGTCGTGATCGAGCTGCTCTTTTAGCAAGGTTGTCAGCTAGTTCATTTCCCCATATCCCTTGATGTGTCTTAACCCATTCGAAATGCACCAGCCAGTTGTGTGTCTGCAACCTTCTGATATTACTTCTTATTTCTTCAATCAACAAGTTGTGGTTCTTCGGATTTCGCAAAGAGTTCAAAGTAATTCTGCTGTCGGTGTGAATTACTGCAGTTGTATCAGTATCCGAGAGATTATTTATGAACTCAAGAGCATTGACGATGGCAAATTGTTCCGCTTGATTGTTTGAGCATTCATTAGACAGTTTTAGCTGTATCTGGTAAGTAAGCCTCTTATTAACAAATATTGCTATCCCCGAACCTACTCCGTCGTCTGATTTGCTTCCATCTGTGTATACTTCAACAGCGTAGCTTTTGCTGACGTCCTTCTCAATTATCCTTGTAAAGTCTGCTGGGTGTGCCCAGCTTCTGTACTCTAGGACGATGTCGATTGTCTGTTTGGCGTCTTTGGTTTTGACCAGGTTATAATATTTAGCTATTTCCTGTATCTTAAGTGTTATAGGCATGAGACCTGAAAGAACACAAAGTGCTTCGCTGGATGTCGTTCTGTAAGCTTTAACCATTTTTAAATTGATTAACCGTTGGACTCTATTAATTTTGGTACGGTTGTATTGTCGCTCTAGTGCGTCTATCCACATCGGTGAGCCGTACGATAATATAGGCAGTATTGCTCCTTTATAAATAGTTTGCAGTGCGGTAGCCCGCAGACCCCAGTTGAGTCTTGCTGATCTGGAAAGAGCGTTAATCAAGACCGTGCATTTATCTGTAATATGTTGAACGTGTTTGTTGAATGTAAACTTACTGTCGATTATAACGCCCAGATATTTTAGATGGTCTACTTGTTGAAGCACTTTGTTATTAAGGTATATTGTGGTTGTGAATGAGGCAAATTTCCTTTTCCTGGTGATAAGTATAGCTTTTGATTTCTGTTCATTGAATTGGAGTTTGTTATTACTGGCCCAAGTCGATATTAATTGCATGTCTGTGTTACAGATGTTCTCAGCGGCAAGAGGACTCTCTCCTTTTGTTAGATCAATCAGATCATCGGCAAAGGCTATAACAAGAGAGTGTCCTAAGTAAGGCAATTTAAGCAAGGAATCATATAATATATTCCAGAAACCGGGTCCGCAACAAGAACCTTGTGGGCATCCTTTGGTAGCCGATCTTTCTATGAGAAGGTTGTTGACATTCAACGTTGCAGTTCTGTGACTGAAATAGCTACGTGTAAGGTTATACAGATTTGCAGGACAGTTAAACTCACGCAACGTCTTTAAAATACCTGGCCACCAAGCTGCGTCAAAGGCGCCCTGTACATCCAGACTCACCATAATGACACACATTTTAGTTGTGAGACTACTCTCCACAAATTCTTTTACAGCCATTAGCGCGTCAGTCGTACTCGTTTGTGGGGTGAAACCGTACTGGTTCTTATGCAGCAGATCTCTGGAGTAGACGAAATGCATTATTCGATTTATTAAAAGTTTTTTCCAGTCTCTTTGCTTCAGTGTATAAAAGACTTATTGGACGATACTTCTTGATTTCTGCGCTCTGTTCCTTTCCAGGCTTAACTATCGGTATTATTTTAGCTCGCTTCCAGTTGGGGGAAGCATGCCATTTGAAGGCAACGATTGTAGATCGTAGTAAAAAATTGAGGAAACATATTAAACACCCTCAGTAGAACTAAACTATTTATGCCATTCACTCCTGGAGACTTTTTAGGATTCAGCTGTTCCATTACAGCACGAATTTCCTCCGTTGTGAAATCTTTATCCTTGTTTGTAATTACAATGGTTTCGGTAACGTACCTAACATCTTTATGGTATTCAGTATCTTCGTCCTCGTTATCCAGTGGAATGAAGTAAGATAATGTGTAGTGTACGATACAAGCAAACAAGGCATAATAAAATCCGTCCCGATATTGACGTAAGCTACGAGTAGGCTGTAGTCTAAGAGAACGTAATTTGGGAGCTCGCGCAAGGAGCTATCAACTCACCGAGAGCGAACACTGCGCGTCAGCTAAGATGCTGACAGGAACATCACAGATCTGCCTCACCGATACGGCCGGCGAAAACAAACTCTCCTTTGTGCCTGCTTTACGATCTCGGACGACTACTTAATCTTTAAAGGGTTAAGTGCGTGCTGCACGGTTTGAATTATGACACTTACCTTGAAAACACAATTTCTATACGAATGTCACCACCAGAGGGGGCGCGTCTCCCGCCCACTCACCTCCCAGCAAATCCCAAATATTTTTGGAAAAGCAATATAGATATAAACTGGAATCTGCTTGGTTTTGTTATAAGTCCGTAGAAGGGGTAACCAGGAGGCAAGTGGTGGAAAAATCAAACGCTACACGACAGTTACAGTCCGGTGTTGGTGTAATAATAAAATTATGATCAGCGCCTGTATCAAGAGGAATTGACATAGAAAAGGGCATTTGAACAGTATTGTCTTTTGTGATAATAATCATAAATATTTATGATGTACACGAATTAAATGAGGCGATGATGAAGGAATTAGATTAGGAAACGAAACAAAGTAGTAGATGAGTTGTATTTTTTTTTTTTTTTTAGGGCGCACAGTTGCTGAGGTCATTAGCACCCGAATCAAAACTGAGATATACCGAAGGATACTAAGCCTATACGAATACAGCTAAAACATAGGGTAAAAAACAGCAAAAGGAAGAACTAATTATCCTTTGACAAATTGGTGAAGTTGATAGAATTCAAGACTCGAGCAGCAGCTCTTGCGTCATCAGCTAACATTTCTTCCGGTGTATTAGATAGATTCAGTGTAATACGAACATGAGTAAACTGAAGACAATAAAAAATGGCGCACCGGCAGCGGGTGACCACAGGAACATAACGGTGCAGGGTCACCAGTTAACAAGTGGCGGTGGTTGAACCGACAATGTCCCATCCGCAACCGAGCCAAGATGACTTCTCGTCGCGAGCGGCGTGGGGGTGTCTTCCAAGCCACCGGGAGCTGTTTAATGGTTCTAAGATTATTATTTGTAAGCGAGGACCACAAATTACGCCACGACGATACAATGTGACAGGAAAGAGCCCCTCGAATATCATTTCGATGGGACACAGAACGTAGCTACCTTGGCCGCAGTATCAGCAGCCTCGTAACCAGGCACGCCTGCGTGGCCAGGTACCCACAGGAGGTGAACGCGAGGGCCGTCGGCAGCTAACAATTGAAGGGAGCGGTTGATTCGGTGCACAACAGGATGGACCAAAAAGGGGTCTCTCAGATTCTGGATGGCGCTGAGAGGGTCAGAGCAGATGACGTGGGAAAGATAACGGTGTCGGCGGATGTATAGTATAGCCTGATACAGGGCAAAAAGCTCTGCTGTGAAATTCGTGCAGGGGTCATGAAGCCTGTACTGAAAAACTGTCATCCCGACGACAAACGCACATCCGACACCTTCTATGGTCTTAGAGCAATCTGTATATATGAAGACGGAATTATCGATCCGCGCACGAAGTTCAAGAAATCTCGAGCGGTAAACAGCATTCAAAGTACTCAAATGTTTGTAGAGTCTATGGGACTTAACTACGGGGTCATCAGTCCCTAAACTTACAAACTACTTATGAACTACTTACAACTAAGGACGGCACAAATATCCATGCCCGAGGGGGGATTCGAACCCCCGACCGTAGTGGCCGTGCAGACCGTGACTGGAGCGCCTCTGTCCCCTCGGCCACCGCGGCCGGCATTCAAAGTACTCTCCTTCGGGAGTGAGGTGAGTTCGAGGTGAACGCGAACTTGAGCCTGAACCCAAGGTGGCATTGGGCTCTCACTTATTTGAAATGTGGAAGGAGGGTATAATCGAGCTGCTGAAGCAAGCGACGAAAGCGGACTTCAGGGACCCTATTCTGTGTCTTTCGTACCGTTAGGTTCAGTGTGTTTTTCTCGGTGGTGACGTCAATTTCGGTTCGGTAGCGAAAATGGTTATTCTGTAAGCTTCTGCGGCCTGCTACCGCCCGAAACGGCCACCTAAATTACGAGCGCTGCACCGAAAGTCGCTGGGGTATCGAGAAGGCCGTTTGGTTCGTTTCGGTGGGCTTGGATTGCGAAGATAAATTGTTATTTTAGCAATGCTGTGTCTTTTCAAATTCCGATAAGGAAACATCTGTTGTTTTTAAGTAATTAGTAACTTAAAAAAGTTAATTTTCAAGGTTGTTTACAGATATTATCAGAATATTTTGTTAAAATTGCTAGCGTTCTAGTGTTTATTATAACGAAGTAGCACTTCTGTAAACTCTGCTGCAATAAACCTTTTTTTTTTAATACGTCTCTCGGAAATTTCTTTAATGCGACGTTTCTTTTACCCTGCAAACTCTCATATTACGAAAGTGCAAATAGGAAATCCATAAAATACAGCGTCACCTTCGTTTTCGCGGTTCGCAAAGCTGTCGTGTTGTATTTGGCAAATTTTCGTGGTTTACGCGACAAGTTGTGGTGAGAGATGATTTAGATTCTGATGCTGCCGGTGGCAAATCAATTTTTCCCGTCATCTTGTTTTAAACACTTTTCCGTTCGTTTAAGAGAAGCATTAACTGCAATATTTTTAGGCCTAATTATGTACATGTAAGAGCGAGCCCTCGCTGTAGTTATATCGGGTGTTCACTTAATATGAAAAGAAAGATGAAACTGCTATGAGTGAAACAACCAACGTAGAGTTTTTTTGATTTGTTTACTTCTTTAGTCTTCTCAGAAATAACTCACTATATTTTCAATGTGGCTATAGTGATCAGAAACAGTTTAAACTTTTCATGTACGAAAATTTGGTTTGTAGTTTTCTTACAATTATAATTACTCTTCGTTACATCCTACCGTTTTTTTGCGTCATGATTTGCGATACAGGAATATATATAGATGACTACTTTACTAATCTAAAGGCAGAGAGAAAGTTGTGGATGGCAAAATGGAAAAGGGCGCAATATTCTGTAGTTGAGTATTTGCATTTTTGTACTCCAGTGATTTTCCCTTCACTTATACCTATAATAACGCTCCTTTCTTCTCTTTGTATATCGAGTGTAATAGCAGAAAGATCAATCTTCACGCTGGCCGCGGTGGCCGAGGGGACTGAGGCGCGCCAGTCACGGTCTGCACGGCCACTACGGTCGGGGGTTCGAATCCCCCCTCGGGCATGGATATTTGTGCCGTCCTAGTTCGTAAGTAGTTCATAAGTAGTTTGTAATTTCAGGGACTAATGACCCCGTAGTTAAGTCCCTTAAGCTTAACAAACATTTGAACATTTTCAATCTTCACACTGATACTTGATTGAAGAGCTGTTGTGGGCCAAACCTCTTAACAAGCTTGCATTGATGTATGGCCACAGAGAAATTATTATTAACAAAGAAAAATTATAGGTACATAAATTACTGCAAATGGTAAAAAGAATGGAGAAGCCATGTTTTCTTAAGAACAGTTAATATAAAGCTACTTTCTCTGTGGTGTAAAAAGATCAAGTCTTTAAAATTCACACTTTCATAGATAACCATTGGAGTGTAATATGAAAACTGGAAAATTGTGCTAATGAGAGGCCAATATGCATGATTCATGACAAAGAACTAAAAATTAAAATTATCAAATGACATTCCTGCAACTTGCATGTACTTCCGTAGTACCCAAATGAAAAGTTCTGCACTGCCAGCACTGCGCTTTCTCTGCTGCTATCGCCGCGTCTTCCCTCCCAACGCGCTGAACTCGCGCGTCGCCAATGAACCGCGCAATTCTGCTCTCGTCTAGGACAAACGGTACCACCTAACGCCTCCCAACAAACGGAAAAAAGAAAATCAAACCTTCCCGAAACTTTTTCTCGCTTACACCCCCACAAAAAATGTAAAGGGAAAATTTTTTTCGCTTACTACATTTTGGACGTTGGTTTGGTAAAAGTTCTGCGTCATACGTGAGAATTTATTACGTCACTATCACTGAATGTATTGGCCGGAAAGTTTGCAGACATCGACAACATATTGCACTGAAGGCAATTACAAAATTATTTTGCTGTGCGACGCTTAGTTAGGAGGTACGGTGTGATAAACAGAGTAGCGCGAATAAACAACGTTTCATTTAAGTTTAAATATTCTCTTTCTCAGTGACAAAAAGTTTAAATTAAATTTTAAAATAAGTTTCAGTAAGTAGTTCTCGAAACACACTGTCGTGTTACGTCGCCATGTTATAAAATACATGACTTTCATTTTTTTCCATTTTGATGGGCTGTCTCCCATGTTAGGAAACGCAGCAAACGCCGGCCACGGCTGCCGTCCCCCCTGCTCACCAGCAGTGCGCATGCGCGGAGAAACAGTTATCCACTTCTGATTGGCTGATGGGAGCAGATCTGGCAACAGCGTCACCATGAGCTCCTGTGTCCACGAAGACGGACCGCAACGCACCGAAAGGCATACAGAATTAAATAATGGAGCTGCTTCGATAACTCAACCCCTCGGTGCGCTCTCTGACCGAACCGAACTTTGGGGCGCCGAAAAGATACAGAATAGGGCCCCAGGAGGGAGCAGGGCAGTTGAGGATAGCCCATATTGGCTATCGAGGGAGTCATCAAAGAATGATGGATAGGAAAGGAGGTGGGGTATCGAAAGCAGACGGCATGCATACCGACACAGCAATATGTCGCGCCGATAGGTCAAAGGTAATTCGGCAGCTTCGCCATAGAGGATGTCAACAGGGCTAGTGTAAAATGTTCCTATCGCCAGGCGTAACCCCCGATGGTGGATCGTGCTAAGACGGCGTAAAATGGACAGCCGTGCGGAAGAGTGTACGAAGCTCCTGTAATCTAGCTTTGATCTGACAGCGGAATGATAGAGGTGAAGCAGGGCGGTACGATTCGCGCCCCATGATGTACCACAAAGAACACGGAGAACCTTGAGGGAACGAGTACAGCAGGCAGCAAGGGAAGACATGTGGAGACAGGCTAAGTTTCCTATCCAACGTCGTCTCCACAAATGGGAGAGCGACGGGGCCGAGATGGAGAGATGGTTGAAGAAACACTCTGTATCTCCAGAAATTGATACAGACCGTTTTCTCAAGGGAGAAACGGAAACCGTTTGCGACACTCTTGGAATAGAGACTGCGAAGGCAATGCTGAAGACGATGCCCCATGAGACACGTTCTCTGAGCGCTGCAATAGATCGTGAAGTCGTCAACAAGCAAGGAGCCTGAAATATCAGCTGGGAGGCAATCCATAATTGGGTTGTTGGAATGGCGAAAAGTGCTACGCTCAAGAAGGAACCCTGTGGCACCCCATTCTCCTGGCAAAAGGTGTCCGACAAAACAGAGCCCACTTGTACCCTGAACATTCGATCTTTTAAAAAGGCACGAATAAAGAGGGGGAGACGGCCGCGAAGACCCCCCCCCCCCCCCCATGTATGCATGGTGCGGAGAATGCCCGCCAACAAGTGTCGTAAGCCTTCTCCAAATCGAAGAACACAGCCACCGTCTGACGCTTTCGCAAAAAAATTATTCATAACTAAGATCGAAAAGGTAACGAGGTGATCAATAGCAGAGCGATGCCTTCGAAAACCACATTGGACGTTGTTGAGGAGGCGTAGAGATTCGAGTAACCAAACCACCCGAGCATTAACCATGCGCTCCATAACCTTACAGACACAGCTGGTCAGGGAAATGGGGTGATAACTGGAAGTAAGATGTTTGTCCTTACCTGGTTTGGGTATGGGGACAACAATTGCTACACCCCAACGAGTGGGAACTTCACCTTCAGTACAGACGCGATTATAAATGCGAAGAAGAAAGCATTTACCTGCAGGGGAGAGGTTCTTCAACATCTGAATATGAATGGCATCGGGCCCCGGGGCAGAGGAGCGGGAGATGACAAGGGCACGTTCTAGCTGCTGCATGGTGAAGGTGGCATTGTAACTTTCACGATTGGGAGATTTAAAGGAAGGCGGTCGTGCCTCCTCTGCCTGTTTTCGGGAGAGGAAGGCAGGGTCGTAATCAGCTGAGCTTGAGACCTCAGCGGAAGATCGGCCCAAAGCATTGGAGATATCAACGGGTTCCACAAGAACTTCGTTTGCTATGTTCAGGCCGGGGATTGGGGAATGGACCTTAGTGCCACATAGCCGGCGTAGGTTACCCCAGGCGACCGACGAAGGAGTAAATCTGTTGAAGGAACTCGTGAATGAAGTCCAGCAAGCTTTTTTGCTTTCTTTAATGACACAGTGGCATTTTGCTCGTAGTCTTTTGTAATTAATACAATTTTCCAAAGTAAACCGGCGATGAAACAGACTTAGAGCACGTCGCTACATGCTGCATTCCACCAGGGAAATAGGACCCTACATGGAGAGGTGGAAGTTCGAGGAATGGAATATTCGGCGACGGTAAGGATGACGTACATGAGGTAGTTGACCTGACTGTCACAGCTGGGGAAATTCTGATCATGGAAAACCGCCGTGGAATAAAAGAGCCCCCAGTCGGCTTTGGAGATATTCGAGCTGGTGGAACGTGGTATGATGGAGTAGAGAAATTATACGGTGGACATGGTAGCTCGAGTACCTATCAGACAGTACATACCATTCAAAACGATGCGCAAGTGGAGTAGTACATATTCCAAGATTCAACAAGTGGGAATAGGATGGCGTCGTGTCAGATAGAAAAGTTGGTTCGCTGGTATTTAGGCAGACAAGGTTAAGGTGGTTGAAGATGTCAGCCACAAGAGAGCCCCTCTGGCAAGAAGCCGGAGAACCTCATAGAAGGTGGTGGGCATTGAAGTCGCCAATCGACAAAATGGTGTAGGAAGGTGAGCAGTAAGGTGCAGTAAATCTGCCCTAAGAACGGCAGACGACGACAGGGTGTAGATTTTACAAAGAGAGAAGGTGAATGCGAGGATGGTGACACGGATGGCAACCGCCTGTAGTGGAGTTTGCAGTGGATAGGGATGATAATAGACGTCTTCCCGAATGTGCAGCATAGCACCTCCATGGGCAGGATTACCTTCCACAAGAGGTAAATCAAAACGCACTGCGTTATATTGTGGGAAATCGATATGATCGGTTGGGCGGAGCTTTGTTTCTTGTAGACTGACTATAAGCGGGCAGTGCAGTCGAAGGAGAAATCTTAAGTCATCGCGGTTGGAACTTATGCCTCGGATGTTCCACTGAAGGAGTGCCATGAAGAAAGCAAGAGAAGAAGAAAGAGGGAGGAGGCAAGAGAGGATCACCACGACGGCCGCTGAGGGCCTGGCAGCGAGGGGGCACTGCTACTGCAATCGACGGATGGACAATCATGCTCCATGTGTTCATACGTCTGATTTGTCTCCTTCCTGGATTGATCGGAAAGGGCAACCTCCTCCGCCGGTGAAATGCCGGTAGATCGGTAAGCAGTAGAGCGTCCTGGCGAGACAGAGAATGGCCGGGGCCGTCTACTGCAGGATGGTGTGACCAAAGAATCACGCCGTGGCGGGAAAGGAGAGCAACTTCTCTTTTTGTGTGCCTTTTTGGAGGCAGTTCGGTTTGAAGAATGAGCGGCTGATGGTTGGGAAGATAAAGTTTTAAGAAAATCTTCGCGAACAGGATCTTTTTTCAAAGTCCGGGCTTCTGACTTTGTGGCCCGTGATTTCTGTGAAACTGATGTGGACTGGGATTTAGAGTGAGCAGAAGGCATTGGGGATGTCGAGCGAGCAATCTTTGGGCTGACAGATCTGACAACTGTGTCGCTGAAAATAAAATCACATGTCTGCGTACGTATCTCTTTTGTTGGTCGAGGAAAGGACACTACTGTAGGTACCCACTGGGTGCACAGCAGGCTTTCTACTTGCTAATAATTTCCGGGCAACAGAGGTGGAAGCTTTTTCCTTGACTCGGATTTCCTGGACGACGCGCTCATCTTTATATACAGGGCATTATCGAGAATCACAGCATGCAGTTGATGCAGCGAGGGGACGGAGGTGGGCAGTCACCCTCATGGGCGTCCCTACCACAGGTGACGCATTTCGCTGCATTGGGGCACGACTGACGGGTATTATTGAACCGCTGACACTGGTAACATCGGGTGGGATTAGGAACATATGGCCGAACGGAGATGATTTCATTGCCTGATTTTATCTAAGAAGGAAGGCCAACTTTGTCAAAAGTCAAAAACACAGTTTGGGTCAGTGTTAGGTTGTTGTTAACTCTATTCATCACACGATGTACAGCTGTTACACCCTGGTCGGAAAAGTAGTCCTGTATTTCCTCATCTGACAGGCCGTCAAGGGATCGTGAGAACACTACCCCCTGCGACGAGTTGAGGGTACGATGAGGTTCGACTTTAACAGGAAAGGTGTGCAACAGTGTATTGCGAAGCAACTTTTGAGTTTGGAAGGCACCCTCGGTTTACAGAAACAGTGTTCCATTATATTGGCGGAAAAGTTCTGACAGGACCTGTAGTCGCATCGACACTTCGCTGTATTACAAAAGGAATCACTGACGAGAAATCATGGTCATCAGTTCGTGAAATGACAAGGAACTTTCGCAAGTTAGGTAAAACATTCTTGTACTTTGGTTCATCGAGTTTCCTTTTCTGGGTAAAGGGCAAAGTAGAAGAGAAAGAAGAAGTCATTGCGAAGTTGTCCACCAAGTTTACCAGCGTCTCCAATGGCGCGTTCCTTCCTAATGGGGAACCCTCACTGAGGGCTCACCCGCTTTAGTTGATTGTCCCACCTCAGGTCACACTTCCCGAGAAACGGACGGAGGGACCAATCGGCACGGTCGGAAGGTATCAGCTCGGGTAATCACCACTCCCTGTGCCTGGCCTTTACCAGGGAATACGTGCGGGCCCTACATGCCAACCCGGGGCTGGGATTTACGCATTACCCAGTCACCTTTTACGCAGCGAGTGCGTGGGTGGCCTTCAGGAATGCAAAGAGAGAAAGAAAGGAAAGAGGAAAGAAGAAGGAAGTGGAAAAGGTTGAGTCTCAAACGCAGAGGCGGAGACTAAAGGAGGAGCCGCGGGGTAGTGGCCAAGCGCATTTCCGGGCTATGCTACGATGCGCGAGACCGCTCCCCGTCGGGGGTTCGAATCCCCCCTCGGGGATGGATGTTTGTGCCGTCTTTAGTATAAGGTAGTTAATAAGTAGTTTGTAAGTTTAGGGACTGATGACCCTGCAGTTAAGTCCCTTAAGCTTAACAAACAATAGAAATAAAGGAGGAGAGGAAGGCTAGAGGTGTACAGTAATGAGGGAAAGGCGGAAGCAGAGGTTAAGAGAAACCGAGAAAAGAAAACAGCTTGTACATGAGACCACCTAAACTCTCACGGGATACCAGTCTCCGGGCGAAGGCATAAACCGGGGGGCAACTGAAGCAGCCTGGGGAGGGAAGGAAGGCTGCTTTGGCTCGGGGCCCCGTGCGCGTCACACACGTACCCACAAAAGAGCTGTGGGCCCCGTGGGGGAATTTTGTTATTTGGGCAGTAAAATATGATGGCTGAAGAAGAGAAGATATAAAATGCTAAATGGCAATGAGAAGAAAAGATTTCCTAATTTAAGCGTGACGAGGTCTTTCTTGGAAAGCTACTGCAGGAGTGAAACGTGGATGAGAAGCAGTTCAGAAAAGAGGATTGAAGCTTTTGAAATGTAGTGTTGGAAGATTAGATGTGTAGATCGCGTAACTAATGAGGTGTTACTGTACAACATTGAGAAAAAAAGAAATGTACGACATAACTTGACCAAATGATTGACAGACTCTGCACGGCCACTACGGTCGGGGGTTCGAATCCCCCCTCGGGCATGGATATTTGTGCCGTCCTTAGTCTTAGGTAGTTCATAAGTAGTTTGTAAGCTTAGGGACTGATGACCCCGTAGTTAATTCCCGTAAGTTCTACAAACATTTGAATTTGATTGACAGACATTCTGAGTCATCAAGGAATAGTTAATTTCATATTGGAGGAAGTGTATGAGTAAAAATCACAGAGGAAGACCTGATAAGACGACAGTAAGTAGGTTCAAATGGATGTGGGTTGCCGTTCTTCTGAGGAGACGAAGAGGAATGCACAAAAGAGAGTCGAGTGAGAGCTGCATCAGACCAGTTTTCGGAGGGAAGGTCATAACAGCAACAAAAATAGGTGTACACGGCCTACCGATAACCTTTGTACATATTTTTATACGCAGTATCACAAAAAAAACAGTACGTTTTAATCCAGGTTTAAACTGTCACGCTTTAGGCTTTTAAGTGCCATTGAAATACGTATCTCTTGCCTGAGATAAGCAAAATGTTCCAAAAAGTACTTTTAAGGTGCTATCTTTCTAAAACATTATCTAGAAAATTTTCCTTGTGAAAAGTACCATATTTCTTGAGTAGTCGTACCCCGCAATAATTCAGCGCTGGTGAATGGAACCACTGAAGCCACATCTCGGCACTACTAGTGAAGCACAGTATTGCTGATAAGCTAAAGAAGCTAATCGCAGACAACATACCCTTCATTATTGCTACAGGGTTCCCCATAGAACTCACCTCTTCATTCAAGTCAACAGTTTTCTAGCTATGATTTTCGTTGGGTGCGGGTAAATACGGACGTCAAAGTATTATGTTACGAAGGAAGTACTTGCAGTAAAAAGCAAAAATTAAAATAACAAAACAAACAGAATTAATAAAATGCGCATATCTCTCTCTCTCTCTCTCTCTCTCTCTCTCTCTCTCTCTCTCTCTCTCTCTCACACACACACACACACACACACACACACACACAAACAAACACCATCCCTTCACGTGTCTCTAAAGAGTCTCGATGCTGTAAACCGACGACAATGTTTGTAAGATCAACTGCGGCTCAGTTGCAGTCATCTCCTCCTACGGGCTCTATTCAGAAGTTAACTGTCTTCTGTGACCTTGCTTTGTTCCTCTTTAGCCTTCTTAGTATACATTTTATTATTCAAAACGGGACCTCCACACTGAAATCAAATTTAAGACTACTTTACTACTTCTAATTACGGTTGCCCGGGTATCATCCTTTCAATGCTCTGCTTTTCCATACATCCTAGTAAATTAAAATACCAGTGGAGTTTTCTCAGGGTGTGCAAGTTGTGCGTCAACGCCCTGTTGAAATCGAATGAAAAATAATACATTATTTTCATCTGTGTAAACATAATGTTGCATTATAGTGTGTTTTCCTTTAATTACAATTTCATTCTTCTGCTCCATATGCTATAGTCATCATACGCGCTGTCCGGAATCGTCTGTCGCGTCTGTTACTGCACGCCAGCCGCCAAGGCGTTGACTCTGCTTCCAATGCCCTGACAGAGTTGCGCATAATAGTTCGCGATCGGGAGCGCTCACTTTAGTTCGCGGCTCTGCTGCGAACTAGTTCGTTCTTTTAATTCGTCCGTCCCCATTGACGGCTGAGTGGCGTGGTCTGCGCATGCAGATGGAGGGAGAAGCTCCCCCACCTAGCTGCTTCATGCGCTTACTGCTTGAGTCGCTAACGATATCACGCAAACCAAAAGAAACAGTTTGTGGAAAATTTCTCGCGTTTAAGTTTAGAGTTATCTCTATATCTTGGCATTATGGATTTTTTTAGTCAGATTTTGCGGAGTGCAGAATACTTCAAAGCAGAAATTTTGTACCACTGAACTACGTAATCTGGCAGGCAGACGCTAACCTTGAAATGGCTCTCATCAGCAGAAGGCAAACACGTGATTTTTAATTCTGTTCGCGACCTATCGCGCATATTTTAGTTCGCGACCGGTAGCTCTCCTTTTAGTACGCAGGTCGGCCGCAAAGTAGATCGCTCTTTTTAGTTCGTCCGCTCGTTTTGGCTTTTGTTACGCAGCTCGAAATGACGGCAACTGGCAGAAGGGAATCACGCGATTCTGCGCGCTCTCGCGTCCTCTCGCTGTTACCCGCCAGTCTTCGGAAAAGGATCGGACGACCTAAGAGGCGAGGGATCTGCGAACTAGTTTGCGAAGTTCGCCTGTGGGAGCGCTCTTCGGAACTAGTTCGTTCGCGAACTATACAAGACTACGTGGCAGCTCCACGCGCTGCCAGTGCGCATGCGCACTGCCAGCCTGTACCCTTGCCTTCCGCCTGCCACGGCGTTGATCCGGTTTCCAACGCTTTGCGTCTGTTTCCGAGTTGTGCGCGAGTGTACTATTGCTTATGCGACCAAGTCCCGCCTTTAAACATTTAATATGGACAGTGAAAGTGTAGTAAGACACTTGTTCAACACCAGTTTTTCACAAAGAAGTTATTGTGGCCGACCAAGTCCAGTTATCAAGACATATTCTACACGTGAGCCAAGGTGCGAGAGGAGAGTTTTTGTACAGTCATAGAAGCGAAAGAGGCTGATTTGTATGAGGTGTTGGTTTTTGAAATGATTATGAAAAACTGTCCGGAACACCATTCCCCCATTCTCCGCTCATCGAAAGCGACACGCCCAACGCTCAACAGATTTGTTCACGAGATGCCACTGACACCAGGTCATTACACCACTGTACCTTTTACTGAAGTGGATATCAGCATGGTTCCCACCAAACGATTCCTGTAGCGGAAAATTGTTCGCACCAAATTAGTCACTTATCTACACGAAAATTTCCTGTTATACTCAGTGAGTTACGTAATTATTAAAGAAATGGGCTAACATTTGGTAGATTTCTCAAACGATATTCTGATTTTCTTTTTCCGTTGTTCTTCGTATCAAGCAAAGGCCTGCATGATTCCTTCAGTAACTCTAGGGTTCATTTTTATCACCATTCTTTTCCAATTTAATTAGAGGTCTGTCTATCTCTCCGCTGAAGTGACGTTAATACGCAAATCTTCCTTTCTATGCCGTTTTCTTGGAACAACACAATACGGTTTTACTCCATGTTGTCCCGGGTGCAACACGCAATAATAACAGCGTAATATAACCATTAAATACAGCAGCATTACTGGTTTTAACATGTTTCATAACGTCACTGCAAGATATTTACAATACTGCAGGCCCACAAGAAGTAAAACTGTGACCTTGCAGTTTCTACTCGAGTGCTTTACCGCAAGCCCAGACTTAAGGTCGAAACCCTGTGATGTCTACTGCATACTTACTCAACCTAGTTAGCAACATTTGTAATGAAAATATTGATGTAATTAATCGAGATAAAAACTATCCTATCTTTTGAGTTGGACAGAATCACACAGTGTAAAAATTTCATAAAGGTTAGTTGAGTGGTTTCTGAGTTCATCGCGCACATACATCGTGACACTGGAGATAATATTATTCTGTCGCGACTTCTGATTTATCTCCTAACTGTAGCGACCATTAAAAAAAACGAACTTAACATTTATTTGCTTTTGTTAAAACCGAAACAAATGAAATTTACTAAGTGTCATATGTACATAAAATATACGAATGATTTTGATTATACAATTTAAATAGTCTTACTTTTGTAGGGTTTAATATACTTTCCATTAAGAGGTCATTACAGAAAGAGCACAAAGTCGGGACGAGGCTGAATTTGTATTTATGTCTGCCGTTTCTTATGTCCCACATTTATCGTATGCGTCTTACTTGTTAGAGAAACCACACAGAAAACCTAAGTTTAGATGGCCGAACGGTAATGGAACACCCTTTGTCAAAAATACGAACACCGTGTTTTATCAGCGTAACGTTCCTTTTTGAAACAAAAATTTAGGTAAGAACCACAGAAAGTTACATATCGCACCTCGCCAAAAAGGAGACAAGTCAAAAAACTGCAATTTTTAGCTTATCATTGAAAAATGTATCTGAAGAGCCTCGATATACACAAAAATGTCACATCTTTTCTCGTACTTTGTCCGTCTGAGAACAGTAGTTCATTCTCGTTGTAGGTTAGCTCACGATTCGTCAACGGCAAGAAGTCTCGCTTTTCTCAAGATCTGCATTTTTGAGTTGTGTCACTGTTGTTGCCGACATGCAATACGTCGGCCTCGTTCATTTTATGTACCTTGATGTCGGCCCACGCTAAGGCTACTGCGCAACATGATGACGCATTATGAGCGTGTAGACGTTGAGTTTCTTGCAGGATTGTTCAAATGTTTTTTAAGCTTAAGGGACGTAACTGCGGGGTTATCAGTCTCTAAACTTACAAACTACTTATGGACTACCTTATACTAAGGAAACAAACATCCATGCCCGAGGGGGGATTCGAACCCCCGACGGGGAATAGCCTCGCGCATCGTAGCATAGCGCCTCAATGCGCTCGGCCGTTCCGCCACGGCAGTTTCTTGCAGGCAGCTGTTATGTGCTACGGATACAAGGTGCGATTCAAGTTACACACCACATCTACGCACAGCCCAAGGTACAACTAACATCAGTCGTTTTCAAAGGTTTGCATAATTCCCACAATGTTAGGACATTATGTGGACTCTGAAACCACCTCCCTGGGGCATGGGTGTGTGCGTGCGCCGCGGTGGAGTAGCCGAGCGGTCTAAAGCACCTTGCTGCGGAGCGCGCGGTTGCTCGCCGTGGAGGTTCGAGTCCTCCCTGGGGCATGGGTGTGTGTGTTTGTCCGTAGGTTAGTTTACCTAGGTTTAAGTAGTTTGTAAGCTACGGACTGATGACCACGCAGTTTGGTCCGATAGATTTACAGACATTTGAATTTTTTTTTTGTGTGCGTGCGTGTTGTCCTTAGGTTAGTTTAAGTAGTTTGTAAGCCTAGAGACCGATAATCACAGTAGTTAAGTAACTCGCATAATTGTTCAAATGCATGTAAATCTATGGAACCTCGATAAGGCGGCGGTTTCTATTCTGATTGTCCTTACTGTGTAGGGCTAGTGGTGATGGTGGTACCTAGTTTCCCATGACGTCTCATTCCATCACACGTGGCGTTTGTCACCTCTGCTATTCAACAGCTTAGACTACTGTATCCCGTTCATAAAGGCAGTTTCACATGGAACACATTAAGGATACAGGGTACTTTTCCGGCTCAATATTATGTAAAAATCAACACCTATTTCTTTCAGGCACTGTGTATAAATTATTTACAGATTTTTTGTTGATATCAGCTAATGCAGCACACTTTTTAAACAAATTAGAAGTATTTGGATTTTTTTGAATCTGCTTATTAAAAAATTACAGAGAAATTGATGCAAAAATTTTGTTTTCCCAAAATGCTTCCTCAAATTGACGTACTATTTACTCCTACGTTATTCATTCGAAGAAAATTTTTTACCAGATATGTATGACATAATGGCTCATCTACTGTAACTTGCAGCTTTATTGCAGGACCAACTAAATAGTTGCCAACCAAAGTAGTTAAGTAACTCGCATAATTGTTCAAATGTATGTAAAACTATGGAACCTCGATAAGGCGGCGGTTTCTATTCTGATTGTCCTTACTGTGTAGTTGCAGGATAGCGGGGTGATTTCTCCTGTTTCTGCGAGTCAGTGAGCCTCGCCTTTGGTGATTCTAGTAAAGTCAACAGGAAACCTTCGTCTCTGTGCGGACTTTAAATCAACAGTAAACAGTCAAACTATTGTAGACATTTACCCCCTTCCCCGACCTGAGGAACTCGTGGACAAATTAGGAGTCTCATTTCTTTTCTAAGATTGATTTAGCAGAGGCATACTTACAGATTCCGCTCGATGATGAGCCAAAGAAGTTTTTTGTCATTAATACTCACATGGGCCTTTTTCAATTTCAATGCCTAACCTTTGGCATTTCTTCCGTCCTCACTATTTTTCAGCGTTTTTTGGAACATCTGACAGTTTCTGTAGCGTGCTGCTCGAACTATTTAGATGATATTGTGGTCTCATGACGCACAGTTGAAGAACATTTATCAAACTGGAGTGTCTTTTCAAAGTGTTGACTGCAGCAGGTCTATGTTGCAATAAAGCAAAGTGTTCGTTTTTCAGACTGAAATAGAGTACCTAGGCTATGTGATTAATGCTCAAGGAATCCATCCCTTACAATCACATCTTTGAGCAATCAAAGACTTTCCTCCTCCTAAGAATGTACACGAATTGCAAGCAGTAATGGGAAAGCTTAACTGCTATTTCAGGTTTATTCCCAATGCCTCTCAGATTGCAGCTCCACTGCATCGGTTACGTAGGAAGAATGTTCCTTTTGTATGGTCTAAAGATTGTCAGGTTGCCTTTGACAAATTGAAGTCTGCACTACTCAGTGATGCATGTTCGATTCCCTTCGACCCACAGAAGCCTGTAGTGGATGCATCTTCTTACGGTCTGGGCGCAGTAATGTCACATCGTATTGGATCTCACGCTCGTCCTATTGCCTTTGCATCCAAGCTTTTGACGCCAACGTAACAGAATTACAGTCAGATAGAAAAGGAGGCCTTAGCAATCATTTATGGCGTCACAAAGTTTCATCATTATCTCTATGGCAGAAAATTCTATTTGTTGACAGACCACAAGCCTCTCACATCGGTGTTCTCACCCACAAAGCCAATTCCACCACGAACGGCACAAAAGCTTCAGAGATGGTCCTTGATATTGGCTAATTATCAGTATGAGATTTTATACTGACCTACCACTAAACATGCCAACTTTCCTGACTTCTGGTTGGCCAGGATGTGTCGTTTGATTCTTCAGAAATGGCATGTTGTCAGATGGACTCCAGAGATGCTTCCGCTGTTGCAGACTTCCCTTTGAACTCTTGTTGGGTTGCACTGGAAACAGCTGCGGATGGGGACCTAAGTGTGGTAGCACGTTTTGTTCGCTCTGGGTGGCCTGCCAGGGCCAAAGACATTGAGCGGCCTCTGGCTCGATGTTATTTTGCACAACGTCATGCATTGTCTTTAAGTCAGGGTGTTCTGTTGTTACATACCGACAACGACCATACAAGAGTGATTGTTCCTCGTTCCCTGCAACGAGAAGTCTTACGCCTACTGCATCAAGGACACTGGGGTATTGTTCGGAAAAAGCAACTGACCAGACGTCGTTGTACCTCGGTTGGTGTGGATGCCCAGATAGAGAGCATGACGTCAAGTGTACGGTTTGTGCGGAGCATCAGGTAGCTCCTACGCAAAGTTTCTCGGACAAGTGAAAGTGTGAGCCGGGCCGGGAATCGAACCCGGGTCTCCCGCTTCGGGCCGGCGGTCGCATTAATCACTTGGCTACCCACGCTCGCAAATGCTATATGGCTGCGAAGAAAGTGTGTCTGAGACACCACACCAATGTAATAAACGACTGTACAATCCTGAGCCACGTACGTTCATCGTGTTCTTTCGAGTATTGTCGGATGCATTCGGCCCCATCTGGCCGTAAACAAAGTTTCGCGTCCTGCCGTCGGCAACTGTAAAGCTGGGTCCACAGATCACCACCTAGACACATGGCATCACAACAGCCCGTGCCACGTCACACTGACCAGACCGCCGCCACTAGCTTACTGGCTGGCCGCTAGGAGGCAGTGGGCGTGCCCCAGCGGTCAGCGATTCAGCTGGCGGCCGCGGCCTGGTCCGTGGCCGTCGAGAAAGACAGGCCTGGGCACTCAGCCAGGTGACGTGGCGAGAGTAGTGCTGCGCCTACGCCATCGCGGATTTGACTGGTTAGTCGCTGGGGCACGGCCCACTGCCTCTTAGCAGCTAACCAAATCCGCGATCGAGTCGGCGCAGCATTACTCTTGCCATGTCACGTGGCTGAGTACCCAGGCCTGTCTTTCTCACCGGCAACGGCCTGGCCAGTGTGACGTAGCATGGGCTGTTGTGAGGCCGTGTCTCTAGGTGGTGTTGGTCCACACCCTTCGTGATGCGCCGCGCCGCAAAAAAACAAAGAATGGAAATTCGGCGCGGCGGGTGCAGACGACAAACCGCAACGCTCTACGCATTATCGCGCAACAGCGAACAAGTTCCGTGCAATGTCGGTACATCAAAGGAGAGGGCTAGTTCGTGCGCGCTTTGTTTGGACGGTGTTTGTGGCTTCGGAGCCAGAACGACACAACATTGTTCCGATAGGTGGTGTGATATTTACGTCCTATCAGAGGCAGGGTTACCAGATGTCCGGTTTTCGACCAGACAGTCCGGTTTTCTATATGCTTGTCCAGTCAAGAAAATCTTGGTAGACCGGAAAAAAGATCGTCCGGTTTTAGTGAAAATTAAGAATAGTCGGTTATCTGAGGGCCAATTCGACAAATACAACTGTAGTTCAACTAAACGGCACACGAAATGATGTACACTGCTGTTTCTTACTTTCGGCCACACAAAAACAGCAGTGTACTTCGTATGCCGTTCTGTTACGATTGAACTACAGTTCTGTTAGTAGAATTGCACCCCCCTCCCCTGGCGCTTGAACCGTTCCTGAACGCTGCTTTGAAATTAATGCCAGTTGATGTTGAAAACTTAGTGATGAAAATATTTGCAGAGTTTTCTCGTTCCGCAAAGAAACGAAAGAGTTGAAGGAGTGCTTTAATTTCTTTCAGAGTGAATACAGAGAGGTTATACACGTTCCTACAAAGTGGCTCAGATTGTTCAAAGCTCTTCATAGGGAGGTTTCATCGTGGGGGCCATTGAAAAGGTATTTCTTAGAACAATGTTCAGATAATCGCCCTAGGGCATTTTGGGCTATCTTATCAGATCAAAAAGACGAAATTGCAAGTGAAGCAGATTCTGAGGTTCCGCTGCAGTAGTTGTGTTGTAGAGCCACTGCAAAACAATGAGGCATTGGATGAAATGCATTGTTTTATTTGTAGAAGAGTTGCACGCGTAACTAACGTGAATGGGGAACTAATGGTTCCAGTGAGTATAGACAACTTGGGGAAAGATGAAGTAAATCTCACGAAAGGGTTGGTAATAGCGAGTTTAGAAGTACTCGAAGATGAAGATATCATTGGATTTCGTGCTGATCGAAGGATCAAGCAAGCCGTTAATACATCTGTTTTAAGAAATGAGGTTCGTCATTTGAAAGATAGTGTACGGGAACCCATAGAATCCTTGTTGTTAGAATATTCAGACTTGTTTAATTCAGATGGTTCAATGCCAGCAACTCCTGTCACCCAACACCGCATACCAACAGCCCAATAATCCACCAGTACAGCCGTACAGATTAGCAAAGCATCTACAACCTGTAGTCTACGAATTTATAGAGCAACAATTACGGGAAGGTATTATTGAACATAGCACCAATCCCTGGTATACAAACATCGTCATAATTCCGAAAAAAATCGCCTGATGGTACGAAAAACTATCGATTTTGTTGTGACTACCGTTACTTAAATGTACGGACAACGGATGCATATCCGATCGCGAACATCACGAATACCCTGGATAACGTAGGTAAATATAAATATTTTTCAACGTTAGATCTCAAAAGTGGACACCAACAACTAGAAGTGTGTCGAGAATATAGACCTAAAACAGCTTTCACAGTGCCTTCATGACATTTCCAATATCGTAGAATGCCGTTTGGATTGAAAAACGCACCGGCAACATTACATCGGCTACTGGATGGTGTTCTTCGTGGATTAAAAGTATTTCCGTTTAAAAAATCCTTTAATGACTGATTTTGTGAATAATGTTAGGTATCTTGCTTGATTATAATATCTTTGGCCACCATTGACAGAGGTTAAGCATATGGACAATCTTTGAACTTAGGTCAGCTGTCCGTTAGTTCACAACTTGCTGCCATCAGACAAACGTGGTGCTACGCAAAGTTTTATTTTTGACAATGCACATACACAGTTATTGTTTGACGATGCTTCCTAGCAGGTAGGTTAGTTTCATTGGAATATTTGTTGTTACAGTCGTTTGTATTTAGTGCCCTTATTATTCTACCTTTCCTCGTTTTACTGACTTAATAATGGGATAATGTCGTGTTGACATATATATTTTATTATTGACAACTGGTGCCTGAAGTACAGTAATAATTGTGAAACAGTTGTGTGATGGCGTCTAAACAGATGATGATAAATATCAAAAAGTTGTCCGGTTTTTTTTAAACACATCTGGCAACCCGAAACACAATATGAGTCTACAGTGGAGTCACACTAGAATAGAAAACTTAATAGATCTATACCGAAATAAACCGGAATTGTGGAATCAGAAACAATGATTACCATATGAAAAATGAAAAACATTATGATTGGCAGTACACTGCAGCGTAAATGGAGTGCATTACTGCTGAAGCAATAAACAAGATGACTTCCTTCAAAAACGTTTGCTAAGCTTAAGGGATTTAACTGTGGGGTCATCAGTCCCTAAACTTACAAACTACTTATGAACTACCTTATACTAAAGACAGCACAAACATCCATGCCCGAAGGGGGATTCGAACACCCGAAGGCGAACGGCCTCGCGCATTGTAGCATAGCGCCTCAATGCGCTCGGCCGCTCCGCCGCGGCGATGACAAGGCTGTATTCATTTAGAATAGAGAAAAACTAAGATGATTAAGTCAGTGGGCAGAGGAAAAGGTAGGTAAGAAAATAGTCATTTCTACCGTAACCCATTCGTTTGTGAGTTTATTAATTTCCATTTAAACAGGATTATGCTAAATTTTCTAACTTCCACTGCCTATACGTTACTCACTTAAAAGATTATTTCCGCCATATATCTTTCCACTTTCCAGTACTGGTGTCACCCACTGACGATGTTTTCTACGTTTGCCCAACTTCGAGTGATGAAAAACTAGTATTAAGGCAGAACTTGCAATTTTTAGAGTTTGGTCGTCCATTCTTACCGAGGCACGCGTGCAGACTGGAACTTGTCGCGCACCCAGCAACAGTGCGCTCCGTCCCGCTTGTCATATCGTCAGATCAACTGTTTTGTACTCATGTGTCGTAGAAGTCTGCCGACTGTTAATCCTCGAGTGGCCGCATCAATTTTTGTAATACCAGTGCTCGCGTGGTTGACTGTCAACCAGCCATCGTTTTCATTGAAGACCATAATATGCTTGCTACTGAAAAAAGTCTATATTGCTTTTGTAATTAATGGAAATACAAATTTTAATATCTGACCATTATTTCTAAATATACAATTACAAAACCTAATTGCGCGGCGGAGCGGTCGAGCGCATTGAGGCACTATGCGCGAGGCCGTTCCCCGTTGGGAGTTCGAATCCCCTCTCGGGCATGGATGTTTTGTGCCGTCTTTAGTGTAAGTTAGTTCGTAAGTAGTTTGTAAATTTAGGGACTGATGACCCGCAGTTACGTCCCATAAGCTTTACAAACATTTGAACAAAACCTAATTAAAGAATCCTAATTTGTCTCACTCGCGTTTGTGCGTTCTTGTCAATTTGTCGTTAAATCTCACGCTTCTGAGGACACATAAGAACCGTCTGTATGGCATGCAATCTAAGGATCATCATAGCAGTGGCATTTGTTTTATTTCCACCCTTCAAGCCAAACAGTATAAGGATTCCAGTGAGAGTATCTCTCTCTCTCTCTCTCTCTCTCTCTCTCTCTCTCTCTCTCTCTCTCTCTCTCTGATAGATGTTCTGTGTTATTGAGTTTCTGATGTGCATATTGATGTATTCCACAAGTGAATCAACCGTATGTGCACTAACAATCTTATTGAATGCTGTAACTTCTTGCGTAATACCTTTAGCAGACATCTTCGGATCAGGCAGATTTTTTAATTATATTTTTAAGGCGTTTTCGCCGTTTTCGCTCTTAGACTTTCCTTAGACCACTTCTTTTTGCCATCTTTACGAGCAAAATACCCACATATAAAATCAAGATTATCGCCAATATCTTCATTTTCATGACATTGACTGTATATATGAGTATGTCATCCTCCCACTAAAGGAACTACTTCTATATCTAATTCACTGTTGTGATCACTAACTACTATTTGTTGTTCTTCATCATATGACCAGTCAAATTCAGAACACTTGCTTCATCCAAATCTTCATTTCGAAGCTTTTCACTCTCCTCTTCTGATAACCCCTTTTTTTTTATACAAAGGATCTAAAAGTATAAACACAACTAAAACATAGTTGCTACTGAAAGATTATAATCCAAAATAAAGAAGGTATTCACAATTACCATAAAAATTACTTAGTACATCAACGGTCGCGTAGTTGACTGTCCACCAAACAGAACACGGTCTAAAATAAGCTGCAACTGTTGTCAAAGTGCGAGCGCTACAAACGCAGCAACAATACAAGTAACTGACGAAGGTCAACTTGAAGATAGGTGGAACCGCCAGCACTGCTACAATGCGGATTTTGAATTCAGAGCGAACTCTGACTCAATCAACCAATCAGTGTTGCCAACCGTAGGGACATGTCCCTATGCGTAGGGACTTTTGACTTTTTCCCAAACTGTAGGGACGAATTTCCGATTTGCAAAACGTAGGGACATTTCTGACGGATTTTTTTTTTAAGTTTGGTCGTTTGATAGGTAGGGACCTTCATGGTGAACATAGGGATTTTTGACACGTTATGTGGGGACATGGTTGGAAAAGAGTTGGCAACACTGCAACCAATGAGACCGCTCGAGGGTTAATGGAACTAGCGTGTGACAGTCGTCTCAAGCTCTCCGTCGCCTTCAAAACACTAATCAGAGGACAGAAATTTCCTGGGGTGCAAGAAAAGAAGTAAATAGTTGGGAGCCACATCTGATTATTATCAAACAGCTCGCAGCTGAACTGCGAAACAGCTGCTGTGCGCCGAGCCGTATGGGGGGGGGGGGGGGGGCATTGTCATGGAGCATCACAGCACCTGCAGGAAGCATTCTACGCCTCTTGTTCTGAATGACAGGTCGGTTGACACACACTCGCTGGTGTCAAATGTTTGTGAAGCTTATGGGACTTAACTGCGGGGTCATCAGTCCCTAAACTACTTATGAACTACCTTATACTAAAGACAAAAACATCCATGTCCGAGGGGGGATTCGAACCCACGACGGGGAACGGCCTCGCGCATCGTAGCATAGCGCCTCAATGCGCTCGGCCGCTCCGCCGCGGCACACTGGTGTCATTCGCAGACGGTAGACTTCTACGCCACAGTAAAGTAAAAGTAGATCCTACGATATGACAAGTGTCTTCGTGACTATGTCCATAAAAAGGTCAAACATTGCTGTACCTACTTCCTACAACTTTCTTGTAACTATGTCTTTATTTTAAAAACTGCTGGGTCATCAGTCCCTAAACTTACAAACTACTTATGATCTACCTTATACTAAAGACTAAACAAACATCCATGCCCGAGGCGGGATTCGAACCCCCGACCGTAGCGGCCATGCAGACTGTGACTGGCGCGCCGCAGACCGCTCGGCCACTGCGGCCGACTGTCTTTATTTTAGTAGGGAAACTTACTTTCTGGATGCGCCTACTGCAGTGCTCGGCAGCAGGAGCGAAATTGTATCGTCTGTTACGTGGCAGTGCTGTGGTCCAGTACAAGCACGAATGTTTTCTATCGACTCATTTCAAACCAAATTTTAAAATCTTTGTGGTCCTAAAGTCCTAACTGCCAGGGCCATCGGCCCCTAAACTTACAAACTACTTTTATTTACTCTAAGGACAACACACGCAACCCATGCCTGACGGAGGACTGTAACCTCCAACGATGAGCGACGCAGAATGCGTGATGAATGCGTGACACTGAATTCGTACAATGTCCTCTGCGAGCCGAAATATTATTGAGTCTACTCATTTCCCAAGGTCCCATCATTTCAGCAGGCTCAATAAGTCATTGTATAATGATCCCTTTGAAATAAACAAGGAACATTGCTGCCACACGCTTTCATGTTTCCACTTGTGATAACTTCACCCAAATCAATAGAGTAACACGCAGTTGAACTTCGTTTCCAGAGCAGCCGACGTTGTTAAAACACTAACCTCGTTCCACATATTTATAGTAATGTAAGCAGGTCTGGATTAGAAACACGCGTGGCGTTATCTCTGATAGGTGTAGAGACAACGTCTCACTAAACGCAACATGCAAGCCATTTGCAACGGTCGAAGAGTCGCGTCGTGCTTCCGAAACACGACACAAAATTTGGAGTTTGTGATCCGCCGCACAGTTCCACAGGGTAATCTAAAAGACAAAACGAGGAAAATTTTCACCGTTACTATAGAGTGCACTGTAGTTTATTGTTTGGCGTTGCTCTACCAACGACACCACATGGGTATCGGATTTTAGATTTTTTTTACGTATTTATGGTACGTGAAGTTCAGAACTTAAATAATCTACCAAAGCCATTAGACGAAACTCTAAAAAGTTATCGAGAAAATCGACTTTGAAGTTTTGCAAATACAAGTAAGTACCAACAATTAAAACAGTTGCAGCATCTGTCGGCGTAGCTCAGGTCGCAGCGTTGTGACCTCAAAACCATAGAGTCGGTGGTTCGAATCCCTCTATGACAGATGTTTTTGTTGTTGGTTTCGAATTCAGTTATATAAAACATTTTGGGATCTCCAATTCCACGTGTTGTGTCACTTTTTGTGTATGTTTATGTAAACGAGCTGAATGCCTTGTGATCACCTAGAAGATGATTAAAATATCCACGGGTGTACTGCCAGTCTATAGTGTCCAAGTGCCCGTTGGACACTATAGACCGGCCCGTGGATATTTTGATTATCAAATACGCCGGGAGAAACAAGAATCACACCTAGAAGATGGTTGAGCACGTTATCTGCTTGGTAGCCGGCCGCGGTGGCCGAGAGGACTGCGGCGCGCCAGTCACAGTCTGCACGGCCACTACGGTGGGGGGTTCGAATCCCCCCTCGGGCATGGTTATTTGTGCCGTACGTAGTATTAGCTAATTCATAAGTAGTTTGTAAGTTTAGGGACTGATGACCCTGTAACTCTACAAACATTTGATTTATCTGCTTGGTAAGCCATTAAGAGATAACCTTCCAAAAAAAGCGTCGTAGCTCTTCACAAACTGACCAAAGACAACCCTCGTCAACTAATAGTGAAGCCAGTACTGTAAAAATGTAATTGATATGTTTATATTTATTGAAATCATTATTAATAACCTTTTATAAACTATAGAAAATTACGAATAAACAAAAATACCTGAATTTTTCGTAAAAAATTACCATTAGATATTAAAGTTGTGTAAGTATTCGAACATAACGAAAAAAAGAAAGAAAAAACTGTCACAGCAGGATTCGGACCACCGACCTTATGGTTGTAAGGCTAGAACGCTTCAACCTAAGCTACACAGACAGACGCTGCAACAGTTTTAATTACTAGTACTTGTGTGTACTTGCAAAACTCCAAAGTCGATTTTCTCAAATATTTTTGAGAGTTGTGTCGAATGGCTTTAGCTGATTATTATTTGAGTTCTGTACTTCATCTACCATAAGTATAAAAAAAAAAATTCTAAAATCTGATTCCCATTTAGTGTCCTTGTAAGTGTAGATTGCCGTTTTAATACGCTGCGAACCTGATAGACTTTTTCAAGTAGCTTCATTTTCAGTGTCGTAAAACAGTTTCTAAGACTCACTGCCTCATTATAGATTCGGCGTGGTTTCGAAGTTCCATCATTCACTAATTGTTGATATATGGTCGATATATAAGCGATACAGGTTAAACAGTGTTAATAGACACTGATGTAATCCCTACCTTTCCGGTTTCCTGAAATAGGACAAAAAATACGTGATCAGAAGTAGCTTGAGATATACAGCTTTAGGACCTAAAACGCTATAGCGAAGTGATTCACGCAACTATCAAATGGGATCAGTGCAATCGCAAATCGCTTGTGTTGCCTCTACAATCCTGCAGCGAAATTGAGGCAGACACTTCCTGTGCGTTGGTATGGGTAGGGGTTATACCTGACAACCGGAATAAATTAATAATTGGATATTTTTATCGCCCCCCTGATTCAGACGATGAAATTGCCGAAATGTTCAAAGAAAGCTTGAATCACATTTCAAAGAGGTACCCGAAGCATACTATTATAATCGGTGGCGACTTTAATATGTTGGCATAAATACGTGTTCAAAACCGGAGGCACATATAAAACATCATCCGAACTAATTGTGAATGCTTTTTCTGAAAACTATTTCAAACAGTTAGTTCATGAACCCACTAGAATAGTACATTGTTGCGAAAATACCCTTGATCTCCTAGCAACAAATAATACTGATCTAGGAAAGAGCATCAAAACAGATGCAGGGATTAGCGAACATCGAGTTGTAGTAGCGAGACTAAATTTCGAAATTCCCAAATTCACCAAAAATAAACGAAAAATATATCTATTCAAAAGATCAGATAAAAATTCGCTCCATGCTTTCCTGAGTGATAGTCTCCAGACATCCAAAATTAAAAATGCGAGTGTAGATCAGTTGTGGCTTACTTTCAAAGACATAATATCAGTAGCAATCGAGAGATTTATACCAAATAAATTAATAAAACAGGGGGCTGACCTCCCCGTGGTACACAAAACAGGTCATATCACTGTTGCAGAAGCAAAGAAAAACGCAAAATTTAAGCAGACACAGAATCCCCAAGACTGGCAATCTTTCACAGAAACTCGCAATCTAGCGCGGACTTCAATGCGAGGAGCTTATAATAGTTTCCACAACGATATTCTGGTTATATGTGAAGTTCACTAGTGGCAAAACAATACCTTCACTACGCGATAGCTCAAATCAAATGTTCAAATGTTTGTTAAGCTTAACGGAGTCAACTGCGGAGTCATCAGTCCCTAAACTTACAAACTACTCATGAACTACCTTATACTAAAGACGACAAAAACATCCATGTCCGAGGGGGATTCGAACCTACGACCGTAGCGGCCGTGTAGACTGTGACTGGCGCCCCGCAGACCACTCGGCCACTGCTGCCGGCTACGCGATAGCAATGGTAATACTACAGATGACAGTACTGCTAAAGCGTAATTCCTAAACACAGCTTTCCGAAATTCTTTCACCAAAGAAGAGGAAGTGAACACTCCAGAACTCGAACCAAGAACAGCTGACAGCATGTGAAATTTAGTAGATGTTCCTGGAGTAGTAAAACAACTTAAGTCACTAAACAAAAACAAATCTTCTGGGCCAGATTGTATACAAACTAGAGATTCCTCTCAGAGTATGCCGATGCAACAGCTCCATACTTAGTGAAAGATCCATACCCAAAGACTGGAATGTTGCCCAGGTCACTCCAATATTCAAGAAAGGCAATACGATTGATCCCCAAAATTACAGCTCCATCTTATTGACGTCGATTTGCAGTAGGATTTTGGAACATGATTCAGAAAGTATTGCTCTTGAGAAACACAGCTTGCCCTTTATTCACATTAAGTGATAAGTGCCATCGACAAGGGATCTCAAATAGATTCCATATTTCTGGATTTGAGGAAGGCTTTTGACACTGTACTTCCCAAGCGGCTTCTAATGAAATAGCGTGTTTATGGAATATCGCCCCAATTGTGCGATTGGATTCGCGATTTTCTATCAGAAAGGACACAGTTCGTAGTAATTGACGGTAAGTCATCGAGTAAAACAGAACTGACATCTGGCGTTCCCCAGGGAAGCGTTATAGGTCCCCAACTCTTCCTTGTGTTTATAAACGATTTAGGAGACAATCTGAATAGCTCTCTTAGACTGTTCGCGGACGATGCTGTCGTTTATCGGTTTATGAAGTCAACAGAGGATCAAAGGCAACTGCAAAGCGATTTAGAAAAAAATTCTACATGGTGCGAAAATTGGCAATTGACACTAAATAAAGAAAAGTGTGACGTAATATACATGACCACTAAAAGAAATCCGCTGAACTACTATTACACGATAAATCAGTTAAACCTTAGGGTCGTAAATTCTACCAAATACCTAGGAGTTACAATTACGAACAACTTTGACTGGAGAGAACACAAAGAAAATATTGTGGGGTAGGCGAACCAAAGGTTACGTTTCATTGGCAGAATGCTTCGAAGATGCAACAGCTCCACCAAAGAGTACGCTACATCACACTTGTGCGTCCTCTCCTGGAGTACTGTTGCGGACCCTCACCAGGTGGGACTGACGGAAGACAGAAAAGGTTCAGAGAAGGGGAGCTCGTTATCACGTTATAGGGTGGAAAGCGGCATGGAAATGTTGCACGATTTGAGGCGGAAATCATTAAAACAACGACGCTATTCGTTGCGGCGAGATCTATTTGCGAAATTTCAATCGCCGACTTCTGAATGTGAAAATATTTTGCTAGCACCCACTTACTTAGGGAGACATGACCATCCCATTAAAATAAGAGAAACCAGATCGAAAACGGAACGATTTAGGTGTTTTTTCTACCCGATCGCTATTAGAGAATGGAACGGCAGAGAAAGGTTATGAAAGTGATTAAGGAACCGACTGCCAGGCACTTAAATGTGATTTGCAGAGTTTTTTATTATTATTTTGGCGCAAAACTACTGAGGTCATAAGTGCCTACTCAACTTTTATCAATATTCTGCGCTAAAAAGAGCAAAGTAAAAAGGAAACACGCTAAAACCAATCAACTTTAAAACGAGAGCGCTTAAAAAACGATAACTCCCTGGGTCATATTTCCTCGTGACAAAGGAGACAGTTATAGTCCCCTGAGGGTAGGGGGGAGGGAGTAGTTAAATTTCCCTCGTCATATTTGTGCAACGCATAGAAAGTAAGACATGGTCAGCTAAGCGTTTGTCATCTGCTAAAAATGTCGGACATGTCCGATGGAAAACACAAAGTTTGAAGGAGACGGTTAAAACGTGGACATTGTGGCAGAAAGTGGCGAACAGTCAGGGGTTGTGAACAGTGACCAAAAAGAGGGGCTGGGTCGGCGCACAGTAAGTGACGGTGGGAGAAACGGCAGTGTCCTATGCGCAGCCGGGCGAGAATGACCTCTTCGCGGCGTGAGGGCCGATATGTGGTCATCCAAGTAGTGGTGGAAGTCTTAATATCCCGGAGTTTGTTCCCTTGGAGGGGCAGAGCGATACCACACGCCGTGAGACTTCCGCCTGAAGGTCACCTGGAGGAATGGAATAAGCAGTTAGCGGGGGTAGGGAAGATGCTTCCTTAGCAACAGCATCCGCACACACATTCCCTGATATTCCGACATGATCAGGAACCCACGGGAAAGCCACAGCGGCTCCACTGACAGTGAGTAGAGGCATTCCTGGAGCTCACAGAGGCTCTGAAGAGCACTCAGAGTCCTAGCAGATGACGGAGAGCGAGTGTCGCTTGATGTGCTGGGTGGCCTGATAAATAGCAAATAGCTCCGCAGTAAAGATTAAAAACTAACTTTGTTCCTCTGATCGTCCGTGTTTATTTCAACTGCAACTGTTCAGATTACTGTAGTTTAGTTGGAACAGCTGGCTTGTCACTGATGTCGAAGCTAAATAAGCCGGTAGAGCTATTAACCTTATTATCGCTGAGTCGATGTGCGTGTAAAGCACAACATATAATTATTATACTTGATCGTACACTGGAGACAGCTTGGCTCACACTCCGCGTGAAACAAAAACAATGAGATTCCAGCAGACACGTAACAATGAGCAATATTTAAATCAGATTTATTTTTATGGTGAATAGAGTATACTGTATAGCAATACTTCCAATCCACCGGCCCCTACGTCAGCTTATATTGATACAGTCTTATTAAAAAATTCCTAATTACATTGTTACATAGGCGCCAACTACGGGTATGCTCGGTCGCTCAAGCATACCCCAAAATTTCAGTGGTTACGAAATTTCTTGGCTCATTTTGTGGACAACTTTGATGCCTTTAGCATATGATGCTGTGGTATAAATACAAGTGTGAAGTCGAAGTTACGCTGTGTGGTGTGCACGTGTTCTAGCAGGGCCGGCGCAACCCCAAATGCCGCCCCGTGCGAGCTGCTAAATTGCCGCCCCCCATTTATTTTTTTCTTTCTTTCCTTTTCTTTTTTCTTTTTTTTTTCCTTTCTTCACGTTTGTGGAATTTCATTTCAACAAATATGTAGGAAATGTCAGCAATCAATCGCAATTTTTGTTTTTACTTTTCAGATCTACCAAGGTTTCGGCCACTGAGTTTTTGAAGGAACAGATCATAATAAAAATTAATATTCCTATTCTGCAATCTTAAATGAGAAAAATTCTAACTTACGAATAACGTGCATGCGCAATGCTAATTATACGATATATGAAAAGCTCTTACCTATTACATTCCAAGTTACAAGAAATTCGAACGCACCAATTATTCTGTTCTTACGAAAAGCAATGAAAGTGCTTCTGACCAATCTCGACTCTCTCGGCCGACAACCGAAACGAATTCTGTAGTTTTCGTTGTAGAGAACGCAACAATATGTATTGCCTGGAAAGACGAAGTGGTGACGCGGCAGTGCCAGGAACTAGGTCACGTGACGAGGTTCTGCGAGGCTACGATTAAACTAGCGCCCAAGAAGAAGCAGCTCACAATAAGTATGTGACCGATGATATGGATAAATGTATTATCAGGCAGCAATTTATATGGCATTACGAACAATAGAAACAAACATGAACTTTGCGAAAACTGCACAAATTTCGTCAAACAGAAATGAGCTTCAAAGCTAGCAAGGTAACCCTTAGAAGCAATGTTTTGTCTATGGATTTTTGTTTTAGAAGGTGTCAAAATTGTTGTTGTTGTGGTCTTCAAAAATGTTCAAATGTTTGTAAAGCTTATGGGACTTAACTACGGGGTCATCAGTCCCTAAACTTACAAACTACTTATGAACTAGCTAATCCTAAGGACGGCACAAATATCCATGCTCGAGGGGGGATTCGAACCCCCGACCGTAGTGGCCGTGCAGACCGTGACTGGAGCGCCTCAGTCCCCTCCGCCACCGCGGCCGGCGTTGTGGTCTTCAGTCCGCAGACTGGTTTGATGCAGCTCTCCACGCTACCCTGTCTTGTGCAAGTCTCTTCATCTGAGAATACGTTCGGCAACCTACATCCTTTTGAATCTGCTTACTGTGTTCGTCCCTCGGTCTCCCTCTACGATTTTTACCTCACACGCATCCTTCTAATGCTAAGTTGACTATTCCTTGATGTCTCAGAATGTGTCCAACCAATCTATCCCTTCTCTTAGTCAGGATATGCCAGAAACTCCTTTTCTCCCCGAGCACCTCCTCATTGGTTACGTGATCTACCCATCTAATTTTCATCATTCGTATGTAGCACCGCATTTCAATATCTTCTATCATCTTTTTATCTGAACTCCTTATCGTCCACGTTTCACTCTCATACAATGCTACACTCCAGACAAATGCTTTCAGAAAGGACTTCCTAACATTTAAATTAATATTGGATGTTAACAGGTTTCGCTTCTTTAGAAACGCTTTTCTTCCCATAGACATTCTGCATTTTATATCTTCTTTACTTCGGCCATCAGAAGTTATCTTTCTACCCAAGTAACAAAATTCATCTACTACTTTTATTGTCTCATTACTAATCTAATTCCTTCAGCATCGCCCCTTAGGAAAATGGCTACTAGGGAGGGGAGGGGAAGAATTCCAATATGCACTCAGTGTGCATACCGGGGGGAATCATTCCAGATGTGGAACGAGTCCTTCCGGTTGCCATGAAGAGCACAGGGTGCAGCCAGCTGCAGGTGGTGGCTCATGTCAGGACCAATGATGTGTGTCGCTTTGGATCGGAAGACATCCTCTCTGGTTTTGAGCGGCTATCAAAAGTGGTAAAGACTGCCAGTCTTGCTTGCAAGATGAAAGCGGAGCTCACCATCTGCAGCATTGTCGACAGGACTGACTGCGGACCTTTGGTTCAGAGCCGAGTGGAGGGTCTGAATCAGAGACTCAGACTGTTCTGCGACCGTGTGGGCTGCAGATTCCTCGACTTACGCCAAAGGGTGGTGGGTTTTCGGGTTCCGCTAAATGGGTCAGGAGTCCACTATACTCAAGAAGCGGCTACACGGGTAGCGGGGGCTGTGTGGCGTGGACTGGGCGGTTTTTTAGGTTAGATGGCCTCGGGAATACACACAATGGGTTTCAGTCTCAAAGGGGGCATGTCAGACACAGGAAGAAAGTAGATCTAGAAACCATTGGTATAACAGTTGTAAATTGTCGTAGCTGTATTGGGAAAGTTCCAGAGCTCCAAGCGCTGATAGAAAGTACTGAGGCACAAATCGTTATAGGTACTGAAAGCTGGCTGACGCCTGAGATAAATTCGGCCGAAATTTTTTCAAAGGGCCAAATGGTCTTCAGAAAGGATAGAATAAATAAAAAAGGGGGTGGCGTGTTTATTGCTGTTACAAACGGTTTATCCTGCAGCGAAATTGAGGCAGATACTTCCTGTGAGTTGGTCTGGGTAGAGGTTATACCAGACAACCGGAATAAATTAATAATTGGATCTTTTTATTGGCCCCCTGAATCAGACGATGCGGTTGCAGAAATGTTCAAAGAAAGCTTGAATCATATTTCAAATAGGTATCCGAAGCATACTGTTATAATGGTGGCGACTTGAATTTCCCCTCGATATGTTGGATAATTACGTAATCAAAACCGGCGGCAAATATAAAACATCGTCGGAACTAGTTCTGAATGCTTTTTCTGAAAACAACTTTGAACAGTTAGTTCATGAACCCACTAGAATAGTAAGTGGTTGAGAAAATACCCTTGATCTCCTAGCAACAAATAATCCGGAGATAGTAAAGAGCATCAAAATAAATACAGGGATTAGCGAACATCGAGTTGTAGTAGCGAGACTAAATTTCTAAATTCCCAAATGCACCAAAAATAAACGAAAAATATATCTATTCAAAAGACCAGATAAAAATTCGCTTCACACTTTCCTGAGTGATAATCTCCAGTCTTTCAAAACTAAAAATGCGAGTGTAGATCAGTTGTGGCTTACTTTCAAAGATATAATATCAGTAGCAATCGAGAGATTTATACCAAATAAATTAATAAAACAGGGGGCTGACCTCCCCGTGGTACACAAAACAGGTCATATCACTGTTGCAGAAGCAAAGAAAAACGCATGCAAAATTTAGAGAGACACAGAATCCACAAGACTGGCAATCTTTTACTGAAACTCGCAACCAAGCGCCGACTTCAATGCGAGAAGCCTATAGTAGCTACCACAACGAAATCCTGTCTCGTAATCTTGCAGAAAATCGAAAGAAATTCTGGTCATATGTGAAGTACACTAGCGGCAAAACACAAACAATACCTTCACTACGCGATAGCAATGGTAATACAACCGACGACAGTACTGCTAAGGCAAAATCACTAAACACGGCTTTCCGAAATTCGTTCACCAAAGACGAAGTGAACACTCCAGTATTCAATACAAGAACAGCTGCCAGCATGCGAAACTTAGAAGTAGATGTTCCTGGAGTACTAAAACAACTTAAGTCACTAAACAAAAACAAATCTTCCGGGCCAGATTGTATACCAACTAGATTCCTCTCAGAGTATGCTGATGCAATAGCTCCGTATTTAGCTACAATTTACAACCGATCACTCGGCGAAAGATCTGTACCCAAAGACTGGAAAGTTGCCCAAGTTACTCCAATATTCAAGAAAGGCAATAGGAGTGATCCCCAAAATTACAGGCCAATCTCATTGACGTCGATTTGCAGTAGGATTTTGGAACATATACTTTGTTCGAATATTATGAACTACCTCGAAGAGAACGACCTATTAACCAATAGTCAACACGGATTCAGAAAGTATCGCTCTTGCGAAACACAGCTTGCCCTTTATTCACATGAAGTGTTAAGTGCTATCGATAAGGGATCTCAAATCGATTCCATATTTCTAGATTTCCGGAAGGCTTCTGATACTGTACCCCACAAGCGGCTTGGGGAGACATTCCATAAGCACGCAATTTCATTAAATTGCGTGCTAATGGAATATCTCCCCAATCGTGCGATTGGTTTCACGATTTTCTATCAGAAAGGACACAGTTCGTTGTAATTGACAGTAAGTCATCGAGTAAGACAGAAGTGATATCTGGCGTTCCTCAGGGAAGCGTTATAGGTCCCCTACTCTTCCTCGTGTTTATAAATGATTTAGGAGACAATCTGAATAGCTCCCTTAGACTGTTCGCGGATGATGCTGTCGTTTATCTATTAGTGAAGTCAACAGAGGATCAAAAGCAACTGCAAAGCGATTTAGACAAAATTTCTACTTGGTGCGAAAATTGGCAATTGACACTAAATAAAGAAAAGTGTGAAGTAATACACATGACCACTAAAAGAAATCCGCTGAACTTCAATTACGCGATAAATCAGTCAAACCTTAAGGTCGTAAATTCTACCAAATACCTAGGAGTTACAATTACGAACAACTTTGACTGGAGAGAACACATAGAAAATATTGTGGGGAAGGCGAATCAAAGGTTACGTTTCATTGGCAGAACGCTTCGAAGATGCACCAGCTCCACCAAAGAGACTGGCTACATCACACTTGTACGTTCTCTGCTGGAGTACTGTTGCTCCTTGTGGGACAGCCACCAGGTGCGACTGACGGAAGATATTGAGAAGATTCAGAGAAGGGTAGCTCGTTTTGTTTTATCACGTTACGGGGGGGAAAGCGTCACGGAAATGTTGCACGAATTGGGGTGGAAATCGTTCCTTGCGGCGTGATCTGTTTGCGAAGTTTCAATCACCGACTTTTACTTCTGAATGCGAAAATATTTTGCTAGCACCCACCTACTTAGGGAGACATGACCATCCCATTAAAATAAGAGAAACCAGATCGAAAACGGAACGATTTAGGTGTTTTTTCTTCCCGATCGCTATTAGAGAATGGAACGGTAGAGAAACGTTATGAAAGTGGTTAATGAACCCTCTGCCAGGCACTTACATGTGATTTGCAGAGTATCGATGTAGATGTAGATTTTCTGACATTGCATTCCATTACCTTCGTTTTACTCTTTTTAATGTTCATCTTATATTTTCCTTTCAAGACACTGTCCATCCCATTCAATTGCTCTCCCAGATCTTTTGCGGTCTCTGACAGCATTACTATGTCATCGGCAAACCGCAAACTTTTTATTTCTTCTCCCTGCACTTTAATGCCCTCTCCAAATCTCTGCTTGCATTCTTTCACTGCTTGCTCAATATACAAGACTGGGGAAAGGCTACAACAATGTCTTACTTCCTTCCCAACCTCTGCGGCCCTTTCTTGCCGTTCGATTCTACCCAATCTTCTTCTGCTTTATTACTTTCCCCCCTTTCTGCCAATCCTTGCCTAATGCTCCCTCCGAAACTCTCAACCACCTCTGGTTCCTTCAATTTGTCCAGGTTCCGTCTCCTAATCTTTATACCTTTCTGCAGTGTCTTAAGTTTTGATGTGCACTTCATAACCAATATGTTATGGTCAGAGTCTATATCTGCCCCTGGATATGTCTTACAGTTTAGAACCTGGTTTCTAAATCTATTACTTACCATTATAAAGTCAATCCGGTACCTTCCAGTGCCTCCTGGTCTCTTCCACATATACAACCTTCTTTCATGATGATGAAACAAAGTGTTGGTGATCATTAAATTACGCTCTGCCCAAAATTCTACCAAGCCATCTCCTCTTTCATTCCTTTTCCCCAGTCCATATTCACCTACTACATTTCCTTCTCTTCCCTTTCCTACTACCGAGTTCCAGTCCCAGGAGATAAAAGAAATCATTCAGAAAGTTAAGGGAGCATCAAAATTAACATTTTGTTTTGTGCGGACGAGAGGGCATTGTTGCTGGAAGACCATACTTTTTTCAGGTTTTCATTAGAATCAAAGCGACCAGTAGTATACCTAGATGAAATATGGATTCACCCGCATTATACAGTAAATAAATGTTGGAAAAGTGAGAGTGTGCGAGTAGTGCTGTCAAACAAAAGTGCCGGTCAGAGGTTGTTGTTCATGCCGGCGGATACAGGTGTTTCATGGTTCAAAAACTAAAACTTAGGACTATCACTCAGAAACGGACAGCAAAACTTTTCAAAAATGCGTCGAAAGTCAACTTATGCCACACTTACTTCCAATGTCTTTATCCCTTGTAATTACCTGCAGCGTATTTACGCATTCAGAATATTTCTAGCCATTGTAGGTGTTGGACATGTTTGACTGTAGTAATGTTCAACCATTTTTTTTGTATAATGCGGGAAGAATAAAACACTCGGAAACTGCCATTGAAGGGCTTAGCAAAACTGCTTCAGGCTTAACTTATAACCCCAGAATCGAATATTACATTCGAATTTCCAAATTAGACCTCGTCGTCTGCAAAAGTAGTTGTGAGTAAACGCACGGCGCGTAACAGACTGGCAGCGCTCCACTCACAAGAATATTGGCCTATACGCCAGACTGCTCCCCCTCCCCCCTCTGTTCCTCCGGCGTAAACACGACGGTGCTGCTACAGTGGCGAGGAAGATATCAATTCTCCTCCCTCAAATGTTCAAAATGATCAAATGTTTGTAGAGCTTATGGGACTTAACTACGGGGTCATAAGTCCCTAAACTTACAAACTACTTATGAACTAGCTAACACTAAGGACGGCACAAATATCCATGCCCGAGGGGGATTCGAACCCCCGACCGTAGTTGCCTTCCAGAACGTGACTGGCGCGCCGCTCCTCCTGCCTCCCCTTGTTCAACAGGGGCGGCCGGCAGGTAGTCGAGGCGCCATGGCACAGTTCCCGAAGCGCTCCCTCCGAGGTTTGGTTTCGAATCCCCTCTTGGGCATGAATGTTCAGTTCAGTTTGTCCTAAAAAAGCTGCGGCAGATTTGGCGCCCCTCGGAAAGTGCCGCCCCGTGCGGCCGCACGTTTCGCACGTGCCTTGCGCCGGCCCTGTTAAGTTCTAGTTAGCAATTCAGAAGGCAAAGTTCAAGCAGAGCATATTAGCTGTAGTTAGCTGATCAGAACACAGCAGCTGTGAAATTTAAAAATATTATCGTCACGAATGTTTGGTTGGGCAATTTCATCCTTACTCTTCTGTTCCAATCTAACAATGATCTCGGAATTTGCGATATAACAGGGTAAATTATTTAATGCTGTTCCTGCAATCCTGCTCCATGGTTGCCAGATCACAGTATGTAATATTGCCCGTTCGATAAATTAATTATCCTCGTGAAGTGCATCCTTTAAAATGATGACGTACTAGTAAAAAACAATTCTACTTTTCACAAGTAAGACAGTAAATATGATTTCTGCTCATTTCACTGGTAGCAATTTAAACTGTACTTTCAGGACCCTGCCTAAACAGATACTCTTAAATAGTGTCACATTCGCATATAAACACCCAAGTATACGTGCCGGCATAGCATGTGAGGGCATACCTTTGCCCCTTACTATACGATATGCATAAGCTTCAGTTACTATCTTGGGCTCATTTCTTACCCCATGATGAACATTATCTAATTTATCTGTGTAATGGTGCCGTTCTTGCTCAAAACGTTTCGTGGAGTCTCTTAGAAGTCAATTGTCTTCAAGGAATCGTGTTAGTGTAAATCGTGACATTTTTCATCCCGTTTACTGAATTGGTGCGTGATGTAACAATGTATTCTAAAACTATTGGTATCGACATTTTTTTTTTTTTTTTGTGGTTTTAGGGCGCTCAACTTCTATGGTCATTAGCGCCCAGTCAAAAACATAGATTCGCTATGGCCTCAAAAAAAATGGGGACTGTCAGAACATCCAGAAGAGGCTAAAAACGATAGATAAAAGACAATTAAAAGGGTTAAATATCCTTGGATAAGTTGGCCAAGTTGATAAAACGCAAAACTCTAGCAACTGCTCGTGTGTCATCAGCTAAAATTTCCTCCAGAGTAGACGGAAAGTGAAGGGCTACACGGAGATGATTAAAAAGTACACAAGACTGTAAAACATGTCGCACGGTCAGCAGTTCACCGCAGGAGCACAGCTGTGCAGGGTCGGCGGACAGCAAGTGACGGTGGCTGAAACGGCAGTGACCGATCCGCAACCGGGCCAGGATGACCTCCTCCCGCCGAGAGGGGCGTGAGGAGGTCCTCCAAGCGGTCGGGATCGGTTTTACAGTTCGCAATTTGTTGTTGGACACTGAAAACCACGCACTGTGCCATTGCGACACGATACTCCGGCGGAGAGCCCGTTGAATATCGCAAATGGTAGCCACGCGAGGTAAAAGAGCTGCGGCCTTGGCCGCTATGTCGGCCGTCTCATTCCCGGGCACACCTACGTGGCCAGGGTCCCACAGGAAAGAAACGTGACAGCTGTCATCAGCTAGCAACTGGAGGGAGCGTTGGATCCGATACACGAGAGGATGGTGCGACAAAGGGTCCTTAAGACTCTGCAGGGCACTAAGGGAGTCCGAACAGATGGCATAGAAAGGTTGGCGGTGGCGGCAGGTGTACAAAACGGCCTGGTGAAGGGCAAAAAGCTCAGCCGTGAAGTCAGGCCAGGAATCGGGGAGTGGACCTTGATGCCGGATAGACGGCGTAGGCCACGCCAAACAAACGTGGAGGGAGTAAAACGGTTAAAAGAACTAGTAAAAGCAGTCCAGCAAGCTTTCTTGCTGTCGTTTATGATACGACGACATTGCGCTCTCATGCGTTTATAATGTATGCAATTCTCCAAAGTCGGGTGGCGGCGGAAGGTGCGTAAAGCACGGCGCCGGGCTCTAAGCTCGTCGCGGCAGGCTGCAGTCCACCAAGGGACCGGGACACGACGTGGAGAAGAGGAAGTACGAGGTATGGAACGTTCGGCAGCTGTGAGAATAACCTCTGTGAGGTAGTCGACCTGACCGTCACAGGTGGGAAAGTCCCGATCGTGAAAAACAGCCATGGTAGAATAAAGCCCCCAGTCGGCTTTAGAAATGTTCCAACTGGTGGGACGAGGAGATGGGGAATGATGCCGAATGTGGATGATACAGGGGAAATGGTCACTCGAGTACGTGTCAGAAAGTGCATACCACTCAAACCGACCGGCAAGCTGAGGAGTGCATATTGCGAGGTCTATATGGGAGTAAGTGTGTGTTGTGTCAGAAAGGAAGGTCGGTGCACCGGTGTTGATGCAGACAAGATCGAGGTGTTGGAGAAGGTCCACCAAAAGGGAGCCTCTCGGACAAGGTGCCGGAGAGCCCCATAAGGGGTGGTGGGCATTAAAGTCGCCTATCAACACGAAGGGTGAAGGGAGCTGATCAACAAGGTGTAGCACATCTGCCCTAGTAAGGGCAGATGACGATGGCGAATAGATATTACAGAGGGAAAAGGTAAATGTGGATAGGGTGATGCGGACGGCAACTGCCTGTAGGTGAGTATGCAATGAAATGGGATGGTAATAGACATCGTCTCGAAGGAGCATCAGAACCCCTCCATGGGCTGGGATACCTTCCATGGGTGGCAAGTCGAACCGCACAGAGGTGTAGTGTGGAAAGTCTGCACGATCACGCGGACGCAACTTAGTTTCCTGGAGGCAGACGAGAAGCGGGCAGTGCAATCGAAGGAGTAGTTTTAACTCCTCCCGATTAGAACGAATGCCGCGAATATTCCATTGAAGGAGCGCCATGATAAAAATAAGAGAAGAAATAAGGATAAAAACCAACCAGCAAGCGGGGTCACCTCGACGGCCGCTAAGGACCCGATTTCGAGGGAGCACTGCTATCGCTGTCCAGGGGCAAAGGGTCGTGGTCCATAGGTTCGACCGACGCGCCTGCCACCTCCCTGAGTTGATCAGGAGGGGCAGTTTCCACCGCCGGTAGAGGGCCGGGTGCCCGGCAGACGGAGCGACCCGGTGAAACAGAAGACGGCCGAGACCGGCAACTGTTGGACGGCGTGACGGATGGGTCACGCCTCGGCGGGGAAGGAGAGGAACTCTTTTTCTTGTCAGCTCTTCTGGAAGAGTGACGGCGGGAAGAGGCAGTTGACGGTTTGGAAACCTGAGAACGCAGAAAATCCTCACGGACGGGTTCCTTTTTCAAGGTCCGGGCATCTTGTTTAGGTGCTCGCAGTTTACTAGAGTTTGTCGAAGACTGTACCCTAGAAGCAGCAGGAGGAAGCGGGGACGTGGAACGGGCAATCTTCGGGCTGGCGGATCGCACAACTGTGTCAGCGAAAGTGAAGTCACATGTCTGGGTACTGGAATCCTTGGTAGGTCGAGTTGAGGTGAGTACCTTACTGTATGTACCCGCTGGGAGGACAGTGGGCTTTCGATTCGCCAACAACTTACGAGCGGCAGATGTCGATACCTTCTCCGTAAACCGAATTTGCTGGATTACCTTCTCATCCTTGTATACAGGGTAGTCGCGAGAGGAAGCCGCATGGTCACCGTTGCAGTTTAGGCAGTGAGGGGACGGAGGTGGGCAATCCCCCTCATGGGCGTCCCTACCACAAGTGACACACTTTGCTGCATTTGGGCAATGTTCACGGGTATGGTTGTACCTGTGGCACTGAAAACAGCGCGTTGGGTTAGGTACATAAGGGCGGACGGAGATGACTTCATACCCTGCTTTGACCTTCGACGGGAGGTCAACTTTGTCGAACGTCAAAAACACAGTACGAGTCGGTGTCAGCTGGTTATCGACCTTTTTCATCACCCTGTGGACGGCTGTCACACCCTGATCGGACATATACGATTGGATGTCTTCATCAGACAAACCGTCAAGGGATCTCGTAAAAACTACCCCCCGTGACAAGTTGAGTGTGCGGTGCGCTTCTACCTTAACTGGAAAAGTGTGCAACAACGTAGTACGTATCAGTTTTTGGGCTTGGAAGGCACTTTCCACTTCCAGCAACAATGTGCCATTGCGCTGACGTGAACAGGTTTTAACAGGGCCAGCAATTGCATCTACACCTTTCTGTATAATGAAAGGATTGACAGAATTGAAATCCTTTCCGTCGGTGCGAGAGACAACCAGAAATTTAGGTACATTAGGCAGAGTCTTTTTAGGCTGAGGCGAGTCTAACTTACGTTTCTGGGTCAACGTCACGAAAGAAGATAAGGAAGTCATCGCGGAAGTGTCCCCCGTGATTACCGGCGTCTCCGATGGCGCGCTCCTTCCTAGTGGGGGCCCTCTTCGAGGGCTTACCCGCCTTAGGTGATTGTTCACACCTCAGGTCACACCTCCCGAGAACTGACGGAGGGACCAATCGGCACGTTCGGAAGGTACCAGCTCGGGTAATCACCCCTCCCTGGGCCTGGCCTTTACCAGGGGGTACGTACGTGCCTTACGTGTCTACCCGGGGCGGGGAATTACGCGTTACCCCCGTCACCTGCTACGCACGATAATGCGTGGGTCGGCCTTCAGACACGCACAGGGAGGAAAGAAGAAGAGGATAGGAAATGAAGAGAAAGAAGGAAAGAAGTGTCTCAAACGCCGAGGCGGAGACTAATGAGGAGAAGAAGGCTAGGAGAGTACAAGGAGAGAAAGACAGAAAACGAAGGGTAAGAAAGGAAGGAACGGAGGAAGAAAAACCACAACAAGAACCACCGTATCTCACGAAATATGCCCGTCTCCGGGCGAAGGCATAAACCGGGAGGGAAAGTGAAGCAGCCTGGGGCAGAAGAAAGGCTGCTCCGGCTCGGGGCCCCGTGCGCGCCACACACGTACCCATAAAAGAACTGTGGGCCCCCTGGGGGGTTGGTATCGACAGATAAAAATACTGTATAGAAAATAAATCTAAAGAAGAATGAAGCCAGGAAGATGATCCGATATATGTGATCGCGATAGTGAACACAGTATTCACAATACATGAATATCTCAGAAAACGAAATTTTTGAAAATGATTTGGAAAAATTTTGACGTTAAAATGGTTTCTATAAGGTGTTTTTTTTCCATGTCCCAGGATTAGCAGGGGTAAAATACAGGGAAAGGAAAGTTATTTACAACTTGTACAAAAGCCAGACCGCAGTTATTAGACTCAAAGGGAATGTAAGGAAAGCATTAGTTGGGAAGGGAGTAAGACAGGGTTGTAGCCTTTCTCCGATGTTATTTAATTTGTACATCGAGCAGGCGGTGAAGAAAAGCAAGGAAAAATTTGGAATAGGGATCAAAGTTCAGGGTGAAGAAATAAAAAATTGCGTTTTGCTGATGACATTGTAATTCTGTCAGACAGCAAAGGACCTGGAAGAACAGTTGAATGGACAGTGTGTTGAAAAGAGCGTATAAAATGAACATTAACAAGAGCAAAACAAAGATAATGGAATGCAGTCCTTGAAAATCAGGCGATGCTGAAGGAATTAGATTAGGTAACGAAACATTGAAGGTGGTAGATGAGTTTTGTAACCTGGGTAGTAAAATAACAAATGACTGTCGCAGTACAGATGATATAAAATGCAGAATGGCAATGGGGAAAAAAGCATTTTTGAAAAAGAGAAATTTGCTAACATCGAATATTAACGTAAGTGTAAGGAAGTCTTTCCTGAAGGCATTTGTGTGGAGTGTTGCCTTGGATGGGAGTGAAACATGGACGATAAACAGTGCAGACAGGAAGAGGATACAGGCTTTTGAAATGTGGTGCTACAGAAGAATGCTGAAGATTAGGTGTGTAGATCGCATAACTAATGAAGAGGTACTGAACAGAATTGGTGAGAAATTTTTGGCATGCCTTGAGTAAAAGAAGGGATCGCTTGGTAGGACACATTCTTAGACATCCAGGAATCGTAAATGTAACATTGGAGCGAAGTGTGTGGGGTAAAAATCGCAGAGGGAGACCAAGAGACGCATATAGTAAGCAAATTCAAATGGATGTGGATTGCAGTTCTTATGAGGCGGCTAAAAGGCTTGCTCAGGATAGAGTAGGATGGAGAGCTGCCTCAACCCAGCCTCCGGACTGATTACCATAACAACAACCACCCCAAGATTTTCAAAAGCCGGTGCCTATGCACTGTTATACAGCGATGTTAACGAGCTGAAAACATGCACAAACCCTACGCAAAAAGAACTGCTACATATTGGCCTTTACATTGTACTTATTGTTAGTAGAATCACCCGTGCTGAAGGGGATGTTATGAAAAGCCCTAAATACAGTAGGGCGAGAGCGCCTAGTATGACGAAAACCTGGCGTCTTGTGAGCAGCTGGCTGTGTCGCGGCCGGCTCGATTGAAGAGGACTGGCAGCGCAGCCGGAAGTGTCGGTCTCTTTTATAGCGTCGGTCGTTACCAGCGGCGTTGCGCAACCCAGAAGCGCATAAGCTGGCAGGCAGGGCCGCTGCCTCACCAGCCACCTCATGTGCAGCTCAGTACTGCGCATGCGCGAATCCACTGCGGCTCAGAGATGCGCAGTTGTCTCTCACACAGAGGTCATCCCAGTGTGCCCCTGAGAACTAGGGATGGGAAAAACCGACCGGTTATAACCGATACCGGTATTTTAGTTTTGAATAACCGTTTTTTCGGTATTATTTGATGTCGGTTGTAGCCGGTTTATTTTAGTTATTGCCAATAACCGGGTAAAAAAAAACCGGTACGACTACTTCCTGTAGTAGTGGTTCAAAATGTGTTTTTTGTAAATAATTTAAAAAATTAAAACTAGTAGACCCTAATATTTAAGGGCTATTCCTAAAATTTCCACTGCTGTGAAATATTAGATCATCGCAGTAACTAAGAAAAGCGATCAGTGATAATTTAATAACAATCCCGGCAGTCAGAAACGCGCAACAAACGCGTGGCATAAGAACTTACGAACTGGTGCAGCTATTGAGGCGTCGATGCACCTGTTCCCGTGTGGCGTGGTCTATTAGTCGACGCGCGTGCACCGGCAGTGTACAAGACTTGCCTCCGTCTGGTCATGCGGCAGTTCCTTGCTGTCGTCGCCAGACATCGGTTGTGTCTTAAATGGCACCATCCCGAGTGTGGAAGTACGGTAGCAGTGAGGTACACTGCTCCAATTACTTTAAAAAGCTGAAAACCGGTGGAGGTACTACAAAGATGCTGTGTCATTTAAGGAAAAAATGTTTCTTGGAAGAGAAGGTAAATTCGATTCATGTACCTATTATGTAAGTGATGTAATATAAGCTTGGAAGAATAGCTTTTAATGAATTATCATACTGTTATGCTGACAAGTTTTATTAATGTGATTCCTTGAAAGCAAGGGGCTTTTTTAATAACCAATATGGGTTTAGGTAACATTGATCATGCGGTGGCTCGCGAGGTAGCCGTGCGGTCTGAGGCTCCATGTTACGGACGCGCGGCTGCTCCAGTCGGAGGTTCGAGTCCTCCCTCCTCCCTCGGTCATGGGTGTGTATGTTGTCCTTGGCATAAGTTAAAGTTATATTAAGTAGTTTTTAAGTCTAGGGACCGATGACCTAAGCAGTTAGGTCTCATAGGAACTCACATTTGAACATTCTTTGATCATGTGGTACACAGCTTTCCTAGTTCAATTTGCGTAAATTTACACTGACAACAATCATACTGTTAGTCGGAACTGTGACATTTTTCGAAATACTTCTGCAGCACTGATTGAAGTTCATTTACTGACTGTAACTTATATGTATATTATGTATATAACGAGATATTCGTATGCGCTGGCTCACAAGTCCAACTTACGGAGTGGTTGGCTCAATATTCTCAACTGCCGGATGGAAATACTAGGCCAGTAAATCTGTATGCTTCGTATATCGTCTTCTACGGACTCCTGGATAGGCTTACACACACTCAAGAAGGCGTAGTATTGGGAGGGGATCTTGCAAAATATGGAAATACTAGTGATTTGTCGTATAACGTAAATTTACCTAAATTTTAACTAAATTTCGTAAATTTTTGTTTCGGCCGAAACTAGAAGAACCGAAATTTCGATTACCGTTTCTGTTTCGGCCGCAAAATGTTTTGGTCGAACTCTACTGGGAATAATAGCAATAAAAAACCGAAAACAGATTATTTAAAAAACCGGTTATCTTGAGCAATTTTTACAGTGCGGTTAAACTAGAGATGAAAAGAACCTGTATAACCGAAAACCGGTTGTTTCAGCAATCCCTACTGAGAACTACAAGAGGAAATGCTTCTCCGCTTTTGTAAAGTGCCCTCTTTTCGCTTCAGTACAATAAACACATTCTGTGGGGCAGCATGTGTTCCGTTACTGTACACTACACGTTTCTTATTCTGGGCAGAACCCGGAGGACTGGCTACCGTATTCATCTTAGTAGGTTGGGTGTTGGTACCCCCCCCCCCCCCCCCCCCCCCAGTGGTACACCCGTCCCACTAGGAGGTGGAAAATTTCTCAGAAGGTCCATTTCGGTCCCAGGAGCAGCTAGGGAACAAATTGTCCACCTAGACAGAGCCCCGCATGCCTAGGTAAGCCTTATACAACTGAGGTGCGGCAGTATCCTCAGAGGTTGCTCGCTAGCGACTGTTCCACTCCAACAGCCATGCATCCCATCAGCAAGTAGCACACCTTGGGATTGAAGGTTTTTTTTATAGAGGTTTGTACCATCCTCGCGACCCGGTCGGTCAAGCCAAGATCCCCATTCCCCGGTACACACAACGTTCCACCGTCGCGCCACACGGTGGTCGCTGAAGCGTGCCCAGAGGTTACGGTATCTAGAGGACTTGCGGCGCTAACCAGTCCCCAGCTGAGGATCCCGGATTCGCCAAGCCCGTACTCAGAAAATTAAGGCTGAGCTCGTGAGAGGTAGATATTTAGAAGGCTTCAAGTACTTGCCGATATAAAATTGGAACAAAAATACATTTTATAATTTAGGCTTGATTAAGACACCGCAAAAGTCAGAAATACCGGTATAGTTTTTGGCACTTCAAACCTACTACATTCTCTACATTCTGCAAGTGCCCATTTCTCAAAATGTATGCATCTGTATTACACTTCAGTTTGCCTAAATTCACCATAGCGTCATTGCTCCAGTTGAAAAATATGGCTAAGAACGTCAATTTAAAGCCAAAGATTTTGCGAAACAGGTTCGAGACACGAAATCGAGGCTAAATATCTACAGATTACGTTAATACGAGTATTAAAAAGCACTGACAGCCTATAGAGGTACTTATTTCAATAAAATACGGGCTCGAAAATTAGATCCGAAACGTCGAAACTAACAATTTCTTACACACGATTAATATTTTTAAGGTTACTCTTTATGATAATATAATGTACGACCACCATTAAACTTTAGGTACTGACAAACATCAGCAACTTTGCACCAAGTATATATTTTGCAGCCAACCAAAGCTCTAAGAGCAGCCAGATCGCGAATTGGCCAGCCATTTCGCAGTTTGGCCGAGTGTATTGGCCAAATTCCGATTACTTGAAAGAATCTAAGCATATCCGACATTGGCCAGCTAGTTCGCGACTTGGCCGCAGGGTCCTGGCCAGAACGCTGTGACACATGTCGGGGAATGGGTGGGTTTCTGCTGTCACCTCGTTGCTCGCTGCAATGGCACGGCGAAGAAGAATCAAACCCACTGAGTCACAGTGGCCCATTTAGCGTGCACCATCGCAGCTCGCCCAGCTCACTGCTCGCTACTCGCTACGATCCTTCCAGGCGATGATATCAAACTGGTTTGTGTTTCGCGCTACGACCATCGCTGCGCGGCCTGAAACTTGCACTGTGATTGGTTGCTTCAAGGTCACTATAGTAGAGTGGCGTTTGACTGTTGCGCGCGTGGAACTCTAGTGACCTTCACGCACGATGTTGTTTGTTAGAGGTAGTTTCAGTACAGGCAACAATGAGTGAAGATCTGAAGCAGATGATTATTATACCTGTAAAAGCGATCTGGATAGTTTTTGAGCTGTTGGTAGCTTGTGAAAGTATCAATAGTGAGGGCGTTCAGCATTAAAAGGATACACTCCATACCTCCTCTTCCTTTCCAATTACATTTTTATAGTGAACAAATCACTTTCACTGTCGCCAGTGGATGTGGAGAATATGTTTCGCACTTCAGCCACTGCAGTCGTGCACCTAGCTGTAATGTAACAGCTGCAGGAGAATATACAAGGCGAGCAGGGAGGTGCCCGCAGCGTGAACGCAACAACGCTGCGGCGAGCAGCGAACTGCAAGGTACCAGCGGCGAGCAGCCAGCTGCCAGCAGCGAGGTGGCAGCATACACGCACTGGTGCTGTGATGTGCCATCGATGTACGATAGGCAGCATGTGTCTCACTCTCGCTTAACTGTGCCGTGCACGTGGTAGCTGCTGCTTTTAGAAGGCCCTGCGTCTGCGCCTTGCCTTTCTTCCTGACAAACTGGATTAGTTGTGAGTACCGCTACATTTTGTGACGTTTTTCTTTCTGGTATTAATGCATCTGTAAGAAGTGACAAGGGAACATTGGTGAATTATGCGAACAGGTTTTTTGTTTGTCAGTATTTTTTATTATTGTTATTGGCCCCCACTTTTCCTTACATCAGTAATCGGACATGCTGATACTACTTATTTGCTTGTAAGACCTAGGCTGCTCCCATGAAACAGCATTCGATTGCTACTATTCGTATAATTCTTCCATAGGATAACTAATGGCTACGTCACATAGGATGGAAGAAGGAAGCTTAGGGTTTAACATCCCGCCGACAGCTTGGTCATTAGAGACGGAGCTAGTGCTCAGAGTTTTTGGGTAAGGATTGGGAAGGAAATCAGCTGTGCCCTTTGAAAGGAACCATCCCGGCATTTGCCTGGAGTGATTTAGGGAAATCACGGAAAACCTAAATCAGGATGGCCGGAGGTGGATTTGAACCACCATCCTTCCGAATGCGAGTCCAGTGCGTTACCACTGCGCCACCTCGCTCGGTGCGTCACATAGGGACGATATTCACGATGAAGATGGGATACATGCAGATGCGGAAAAAACATGAAAAATAGGTTCCTGGATACTTTGCGTACGCTGCTGCAAGAAAAGGCAAATAACAGCGGAATAATCACCAGAGATACATACTGCTCTTTCATAGAGGACGTTAAACAACCCAAAGCAAAGCAAAGAAAAGATATTGTCGATTGAAGTTAATGGAAAAGAAAAACTTATTGCACCAGTAACAGGTGAAACAGTGCTATTTTGTATTATATCCATATAGAAGAACTGTTCGAAATACTGCACGATACTCACTTGAAAATATGACATGGAGGCAGCACACGGGTGGAGAAGGAACTGCTCATAAAGTGCAAAAATGTCACAAAACAGGTCATTACTTTATATCTTCACTTATGCAAACCTAGTCAGATTAAATTATTTAATCCAAAGAAAGGTTTACTTACCAGGCCTCTAATATTTAAAGAATTTAATTCAAGATGCCAGGTAGATTTGATTTACATACAAGTTCATAATCACCAATTAAATAAATTTATACTAGTATTACGACCCTTGAAAAGCAAAAGAGCAGAAGTCGCTTACCATTTGCTTGACATCTTTACCACTATAGGAGATTCAAGTGTACTACAGAATTTTCGAACCAACTTATAAAATGAACTGAGTAACATGTGGCCTGACTGAAATTTGTACATGGAAACCCCAGCCATTTCCAAAGCCAACGTTTCATCGAACGATAAAATAAACGGTTTGCATATTTTTTATAACAGACTGATAAATTGCACACAACTTTAAATTATAGATTTTCATTTCATCTTTATTTCACTTCGCGAACTGTCCGGCGGTCGCGGTGGAGTAGCCGAGCGGTCTAAGGCGTCTCGCTGCGGAGCGCGCGGTTGTTCGCCGTGGAGGTTCGAGTCCTCCCTAGGGCATGGGTGTGTGTGTGTGTGTGTGTGTGTGTGTGTGTGTGTGTGTGTGTGTGTGTTTCAAATGTTCAAATGTTTGTATAGCTTATGAGACTTAACTACGGAGACATCAGTCCCTAAACTTACAAACTACTTATGAACTAATTAACACTAAGGACGGCACAAATATCCATGCCCGAGGGGGGATTCGAACCCCCGACCGTAGTGGCCGCGCAGACCGTGACTGGAGCGCCTCAGTCCCCTCGGTCAGCGCGGCCGGCTGTGTGTGTTTGTCCGTAGGTTAGTTTATGTAGGTTTAAGTAGTTTGTAAGCTACGGACTGATGACCACGCAGTTTGGTCCGATAGATTTACAGACATTTGATTTTGAACTGTCCGGCCAAATCCCAAAATCAGGAAAAGATCGGACATTAGCCGGCCAATTAAAGGCGATATTGGCCACTTCGCGACTTGGCCGGCCAGTTTCCGCTCTGGACGACTTGGGGCTTTGGCTGCAACACATACACTTTCATGTTCATCAGCCTCATGTCGACTACTAGTCGTTACTACCGTAGGCATTGTAAATAAAACCACTATTCGCCAGTCATTATAAACTTTAGCAGTATTAAAAGTCCTACAAGTAGTAATATCACGACCATTGAAATTTTCAGGGGCACCAATACTAGTTCGAAAGCCACCAGAAATAATAGCTTCCAGTTGCGCTGATAGAGACGGAGGCTATAAGAGCCGCGTCTTCCTGTCGACTGGCAGTCTGGCGTCAGAGACGGACGTACCAGTTATGTTCAAATGTTTGTAAATTTATCGGACCAAACTGCGTGGTCATCAGTCCGTAGCTTACAAACTACTTAAACCTAGGTACACTAACCTAAGGACACACACACACACACACACACACACACACACACACACACACACACACACACACACACACACACACCAATGCTCCAGGGAGGACTCGAACCTCCACGGCGAGCAACCGCGCGCTCCGCACCGAGACGCCTTAGACCGCTCGGCCAGTTATTATGTAGTTGGTCATAATGTTCTGGTTGACCAGTAGATATTCGCTAAGATTTTACTCAGATCAAACGACTTATATCGATATTTCCACTTTATGATTTCAAGACATTACAAGAGTTGTATTCATAAATGCGAATACCGCCCCCAAGATCCACAGACATTGCCCAGGTGGGGTGGCTTGCGTGCCTCAACGATGCAGATAGCTGTACCGTAGGTGCAACCACAGCGGAGGGGTATCTGTGGAGAGGCCAGACAAACGTGTGGTTCCTGGAGAGGGGCAGCAGCCATTTCAGTAGTTATAGGGGCAACAGTCTAGATGATTGACTGAGCTGGCCTTGTAACATCAGCTAATGTGGCTTTGCCACACAGCTACTGCGAACGGCTGAAAGCAAGGGGAAACTACAGCCGTTACTTTTCCCGAGGACATGCAGCTCTACTGTATGGAAATATGATGGCATCCTCTCGGGTAAAATATTCCGGAGGTAAAATAGTCCCCCCATTCGGATCTCCGGGCGGGGACTACTCAGGAGGATGTTATCAGGAAAGACAATACTGACATTCTCAGGATCGGAGCGTGGAATGTTAGATCCCTTAATCGGGTAGGAAAACTAGAAAATTTAAAACGGGAAATGGATAGGTTGAAGTTAGATATAGTGGGGATTAGTGAAGTTCGGTGGCTGGATGAACAGGATTTCTGGTCATGTGAGTACAGGATTATCAATACAAAATCAGTTGGGGGTATCACAGGAGTAGGACTGATAATGAATGAGAAAATAGGAATGCGGGTAAACTACTATGAGCAGCACAGTGATCGCATTATCATTGTCAAGATAGATACGAAGCCAACACCGACAACAGTAGTACAGGTTTATATGCCAACTAGCTCTGCCGATGATGAGGAGATCGAAGAAATGTATGAGGAGCTAAAGGAAATTATTCAGATAGTTAAGGGAGAGGAAAACGTAATTGTGATGGGAGACCGGAATTCGGTAGTAGGAAAAGGAAGAGAAGGAAAAATAATAGGTGAATATGGACTGGGCAGGAGGAATGAAAGAGGAAGCCGCCTGGTAGAATTTTGCACGGGACATGATTTAATCGTAACAAACACATGGTTTAAGAATCACAAAAGAAGGTTGTATACGTGGAAGAGACCAGGAGACACCGGAAGGTATCATATAGATTTTATAATGGTAAGACATAGGTACCGGAACCAGGTTATAAACTGCAGGACATACCCAGGGGCAGATATAGACTCTGACCATAACTTGTTACTCATGAACTGTAGGCTGAAGCTGAAAAAACTGCAGGAAGGTAGGAAAATAAGGAGATGGGACTTAGATACATTGAAGGAAAGTGAAGTTCTGGATAATTTCAGAGGGATATTTAGGCAACAATTGACAGAAACGGGGGGAAATAAAACAGTAGAAGAGGAATGGGTAGCATTGAGAGATGAAATAGTGAAGGCAGCAGAGGACAAATTAGGTAGAAAGGCAAGACCTACAAAAAATCCTTGGATATCACAGGAAATACTAGATTTAATTGATGAAAGGATAAAATATAAAAATGCAGTAAATGAAACAGGTAAAATGCAAAATGGCTAAGCAGGAGTGGCTAGAAGCCAAATGCAAATCTGTAGAAGAATGTATAAATAGGGGAAAAATAGAAATAGCCTACACGAAAATAAAAGAGACATTTGGGGACAAGAAAAGCAACTCTACGAATATCAAGAACTCAGAAGGGAAACGAGTTCTCAGCAAAGAAGGGAAAGCTGAAAGGTGGAAAGAGTACATAGAGCAGCTCTACAAAGGAAATGAACTTAAAGACGATGTTGTAGGAAGGGAAGAGGAAGTAGATCAAGATAAAACAGGAGATACTATACTGAGAGATGAATTTGACAGAGCCTTGAAAGACCTAGGTCGGAACAAGGCCCCAGGAGTGTTTTTTTTTTGTCGTTTTACGGCGCACAACTTCTACGGTCATTAGCGCCCAGACAAGAACATAGATTCGCTAGACCTCAAAAATAATTTGGTAACTGTCAGAACATCAAGAAGAGGCTAAAAACGAAAGATAAAAGACAATTAAAACGGTCAAATATCCTTCGATAAGTTGGCCAAGTTGATAAAACGCAAAACTCGAGCAGCTGCTCGTGTGTCATCAGCTAAAATTTCCTCCAGTGTAGACGGAAAGTGAAGGGCTACACAGAGATGATTAAAATTAACACAAGTCAGTAAAACATGTCGCACTGTCAGCAGTTCACCGCAGGAGCACAGCGGTGCAGAGTCGGCAGAGAGCAAGTGACGGTGGCTGAAACGGCAGTGACCGATCCGCAACCGGGCCAGGATGACCTCCTCTCGCCGAGAGGGGCGTGAGAGGTCCTCCAAGCGGTCGGGATCGGTTTTACAGTTCTCAATTTATTGTTGCACATTGAAAACCACGCACTGTGCCATTGCGACACGATACTCCGGCGAAGAGCCCGTTGAACATCGTCCGATGGGACGCAAAAGGTAGCCACGCGAGGCAAAATAGCTGCGGCCTTGGCTGCTATGTCGGCGGTCTCATTCCCGGGCACTCCCACGTGGCCAGGGACCCACAGGGAAGAAACGTGACAGCTGTCATCAGCTAGCAACTGGAGGGAGCGTTGGATCCGATACACAAGAGGATGGTTCGAGAAAGGGTCCTTAATACTCTGCAGGGCACTAAGGGAGTCCGAACATATGACATAGAAAAGTTCGAGGTGGCGGCAGGTATATAAAACGGCCTGGTGGTGGGCAAAAAGCTCAGCCGTGAAGTTCGAGCACCGGTCAGGGAGCTTGTATTGGAAACGGTTGTCCTCGACGACGAAGGCAGATCCGACACCGGCAGTGCTCTTGGAACCATCAGTGTAAATAAATATGGCGCTATCGAACCGCGAACGGAGTTCGACAAGCCTCGAGCGGTATACCAAATCCGGAGTGCTCTCCTTGGGGAGCGAACTAAGTTCGAGGTGAGTGTGAACCGGGGCCTTATGCCACGGTGGCAATGGGCTTTCGCTCAACCGAAAGGTGGAAGGAAGGGTAAAATCGAGCCGCTGTAGTAGGCGGCGAAACCGAACTCCAGGTGGAAGCAAGGCAATCGCAGACAACTGATATTGGCGATCGAGTGAGTCGTCAAAAAATAATCGGTAAGATGGATGGTTGGGCATCGACCGCAGGCGACATGCGTACCGAGACAAAAGTATGTCACGCCGAGTGGTCAAGGGTAATACAGCAGCCTCGGCATACAGACTTTCAACAGGGCTGGTATAAAATGCACCGGTCGCCAGACGTAATCCCCGATGGTGGATAGAGTTGAGACGGCGGAGAATCGACGGCCGTGCAGAAGAGTATACAAGGCTTCCGTAGTCGAGCTTCGACTGAACAATGGCCTGGTAAAGGTGAAGCAGGACGGTACGGTCCGCTCCCCATGACGTGCCACTGAGGACACGAAGGACGTTAAGGGATCGGGCACAACGGGCAGCCAGGTAGGACACGTGCGTGGACCAGCAAAGTTTACGATCCAACATGAGTCCCAAGAATTTCGTAGTCTCCACGAAAGGGAGAGCAACAGGGCCGAGATGTAGAGAGGGTGGAAGAAATTCCTTGTATCTCCAGAAGTTTATACACACAGTTTTCTCAGTGGAGCCGTTTGCGATGCTCCAGGAATATAGACGGTCAAGACAGCGTTGAAGACAACGCTCCAAGAGACACGTCCGCTGGGCGCTGCAATAAATTGCGAAATCGTCTACAAAAAGGGATCCGGAAACGTCGGGTGAAAGGCAATCTACAATCGGATTGATTGCAATGGCAAAGAGAGCCACATTCAAGACGGAGCCCTGCGGTACCCCATTCTCCTGGCGAAAAGTATCTGACAAAACAGAGCCCACCCGTACCCAGAATTTGCGATCCGCCAAAAACGCTTGAATGAAAAGAGGGAGGCGGCCCTGAAGGCCCCATGTGTGCAATGTGCGGAGAATGCCCGCTCTCCAACAGGTATCGTATGCCTTCTCCAAGGTGAAGAACACTGCTACTGTTTGACGCTTCTTTAGAAAGTTATTCATAATGAAGGTCGACAACGTAACGAGGTGATCAGCAGCAGAGCGATGTCGACGAAAACCGCATTGGACATTTGTTAGGAGGCGGCGAGATTCGAAGAGCCAGACCAACCTAGCGTTAACCATGCATTCCATCACCTTACATACGCAGCTCGTCAGAGAAATGGGGCGATAACTGGAAGGAAGGTGTTTGTCCTTCCCTGGTTTGGGGATAGGGACAACAATGGCTTCACGCCAACTTGTGGGAACATGACCTTCAGTCCATATGCGATTGTAGGTACTAAGAAGAAAGCACTTGCCCGCAGGAGAGAGGTTCTTCAGCATCTCAATATGGATTGAATCGGGCCCGGGAGCAGAAGATCGGGACAGGGCGAGAGCACGGTCTAGCTCCTGCACGGTCTAGGCGACGTTATAATTTTCACGATTAAAAGAGTGAAAAGAAGGCGGCCGTGCCTCCTCTACCTGTGTGCGAGGGAGAAAGGCAGGGTGGTAATGGGCAGAGCTCGAAACCTCCGCAAAGAAACGGCCCAATGCATTGGAAACATCAGCGAGGTCCACGAGGACTGCGTTCTCCGTCAGGCCAGGAATCGGGGAGTGGACCTTGATGCCGGATAAACGGCGTAGGCCACCCCAAACAACCGTGGAGGGAGTAAAACGGTTAAAAGAACTAGTAAAAGCCGTCCAGCAAGCTTTTTTGCTGTCGTTTATGATACGACGACATTGCGCTCTCATTCGTTTATAATTTATGCAATTCTCCAAAGTTGGGTGGCGGCGGAAGGTGCGTAAAGCACGGCGCCGGGCTCTAAGCGTGTCGCGGCAGGCTGCAGTCCACCAAGGGACCGGGACACGACTGGGAGAAGAGGATGTACGAGGTATGGAACGTTCAGCAGCGGTGAGAATAACCTCTGTGAGGTAGTCGACCTGACTGTCACAGCTGGAAAAGTTCTGATCGTGAAAAACAGCCATGGTAGAATAAAGCCCCCAGTCGGCTTTAGAAATATTCCAAGTGGTGGGACGAGGAGATGGGGAATGATGTAGGAAGTGGATGATACAAGGGAAATGGTCACTCGAGTACGTGTCAGAAAGTGCATACCATTCAAACCGACCGGCAAGCTGAGGAGTGCATATTGCGAGGTCTATATGGGAATAAGTGTGTATTGTGTCTGAAAGGAAGGTCGGTGCACCGGTGTTGAGGCAGACAAGATCGAGGTGTTGGAGAAGGTCCACCAAAGGGGAGCCTCTCGGACAAGGTGCCGGAGAGCCCCATAGGGGGTGGTGGGCATTAAAGTCGCCTACCAACACGAAAGGTGAAGGGAGCTGGTCAACAAGGTGTAGCACATCTGCCCTAGTAAGGGCAGATGACGATGGCGAATAGATATTACAGAGGGAAAAGGTAAATGTGGATAAAGTGATGCGGACGGCAACTGCCTGTAGGTGAGTATGCAATGAAATGGGATGGTAATAGACGTCCTCTCGAAAGAGCATCAGAACCCCTCCATGGGCTGGGATACCTTCCACGGGTGGCAGGTCGAACCGCGCCGAGGTGTAGTGTGGAATGTCTGCACGATCACTTGGACGCAACTTAGTTTCTTGGAGACAGACTAGAAGCGGGCAGTGCAACCGAAGGAGTAGTTTTAACTCCTCCCGATTGGAACGAATGCCGCGAATATTCCATTGAAGGAGCGCCATGATAAAAAATGAGATAAGAAGTAAGGATAAAAACCCACTAGCAAGCGGGGTCACCTCTACGGCCGCTGAGGACCGGATTTCGAGAGAGCGCTGCTATCGCTGTCTAGGGGCAAAGGGTCGTGGTCCATAGGTTCGAACGACGCACCTGCCACCTCCCTGAGTTGATCAGGAGGGGCAGTTTCCACCGCCGGTAAAGGGCCGGGTGCCCGGCAGACGGAGCGTCCCGGTGAAACAGAAGACGGCCGAGGCCGGCAACTGTTGGGCGGCGTGACGGATGGGTCACGCCTCGGCGGGGAAGGAGAGGAACTCTTTCTTGTTGGCTCTTCTCGAAGAGTGACGGTGAGAAGAGGCAGTCGACGGTTGGGAAGCCTGAGAACGCAGAAAATCCAAACGGACGGGTTCCTTTTTCAAAGTCCGGGCATCTTGTTTAGGTGCCCGCGGTTTACTAGAGGTTGACGAAGACTGTACTTTAGGAGCAGCAGGAGGAAGCGGGGACGTGGAACGGGCAATCTTCGGGCTGGCGGATCGCACAACTGTGTCAGCGAAAGTGAAATCACAAGTCTGGGTACTTGAATCCTTAGTAGGTTGAGTTGAGGTGAGGACCTTACTGTATGTGCCCGCTGGGAGGACAGTGGTCTTTCGACTCGCCAACAACTTTCGAGCGGCAGATGTTGATACCCTCTCCGTAACCCGAATTTGCTGGATTACCTTCTCATCCTTGTATACAGGGCAGTCTCGAGAGGAAGCCGCATGATCGCCGTTGCAGTTAAGGCAGTGAGGGGACGGAGGTGGGCAATCCCCCTCATGGGCGTCCCTACCACAAGTGACATTTTGCTGCGTTAGGACAAGATTGTCGGGTGTGATTGTATCTGTAGCATTGAAAACAGCGCGTTGGATTAGGCACATAAGGGCGGACAGAGATGACTTCATACCCTGCTTTGACCTTCGACGGGAGTTCAACTCTGTCGAACGTCAAAAACACAGTACGAGTCGGTTTCAGCTGGTTATCTACCCTATGGACGGCTGTCACACCCTGATCTGACATATAGGATTGGATGTCTTCATCAGACAACCCGTCAAGGGATCTCGTAAAAACTACCCCCCCCCCCCCCCGTGACGAGTTGAGTGTGCTGTGCGCTTCTACCTTGACTGGAAACGTGTGTAACAATGTAGTCCGGATTAACTTTTGGGCTTGGAATGCACTGTCCGCTTCAAGCAACAATGTGCCATTGCGCTGACGCGAACAGGTTTTAACAGGGCCAGCAATTGCATCAACACGTTTCTGGATGACGAAAGGATTGACAGACGTGAAATCTTTACCGTCGGTGCGAGACACAACAAGAAATTTCGGTAGATTAGGCAGAGTCTTCTTTTGCTGAGGCGAATCTTTCTTTTCTGGGTCAACGTCACTGAAGAAGAGAAGGAAGTCATTGCGGAAGTGTCCCCCGTGATTACCGGCGTCTCCGATGGCGCGCTCCTTCCTAGTGGGGGCCCTCTCCGAGGGCTTACCTGCCTTAGGTGATTGTTCACACATCAGGTCACACCTCCCGAGAACGGACTGAGGGACCAATCGGCATGTTCGGAAGGTACCAGCTCGGGTAATCACCCCTCCCTGGGCCTGGCCTTTACCAGGGGGTACGTACGTGCCCTACTTGTCTACCCGGGGCGGGGAATTACGCGTTACCCCGTCACCTGCTACGCATGATAATGCGTGGGTCGGCCTTCAGACACGCACAGGGAGGAAAGAAGAATAGAGGAAGTGAAGAGAAAGGAGGAAAGAAGTGTCTCAAACGCCGAAGCGGAGACTAATGAGGAGGAGAAGAAGGCTAGGAGAATACAGCAAGAAGAGGAAGACAGAAACAAAGCTAAGGAAAGGAAGGAACCAAGGAATAAGAGAAACTAACACAAGAAACCACCGTAACACGCGAAAGACGTCCGTCTCCGGGCGAAGGCATAAACCGGGAGTGAAAGTTAAGCAGCCTGGGGCAGAAGAAAGGCTGCTTCGGCTCGGGGCCCCGTGCGCGCCACACACGTACCCACAAAAGAGCTGTGGGCCCCCTGGGGGGCCCCAGGAGTAGATGACATACCCTCAGAGCTACTAAAGTCTCTGGGAGAGCCAGCCATGACAAGACTATTTGAACTGGTGAGTAGGATGTATGAGACAGGCGAAATGCCCTCAGACTTTAAGAAAAATGTAATAATCCCCATTGCAAAGAAATCAGGCGCAGAATGGTGTGAAAATTACAGAACCATCAGTTTGATAAGTCATGGTTGCAAAATTTTAACACGAATTATCTACAGGAGACTGGAAAAGCTGGTAGAAGCTGACCTCGGGGAAGATCAGTTTGGATTCAGGAGGAACGTAGGAACCCGGGAGACAATACTCACTTTACGTCTTATCTTAGAAGATAGATTAAGGAAAGGCAAACCTACATTTTTAGCTTTTGTAGATTTGGAGAAAGCGTTTGACAATGTTGACTGGAATACACTATTTCAAATTCTGAAGTCACCAGGGGTAAAATACAGGGAAAGAAGAGTTATTTACAACTTGTACAAAAGCCAGACCGCAGTTATTAGACTCGAAGGGCATGAAAGGGAAGCATCAGTTGGGAAGGGAGTAAGACAGGGTTGTAGCCTTTCTCCGATGTTATTCAATTTGTACATCGAGCAGGCGGTGAAGGAAAGCAAGGAGAAATTTGGAGAAGAAATTAAAGTTCAGGGTGAAGAATTAAAAACATTGCGTTTTGCTGATGTCATTGTAATTCTGTCAGAGACAGCAAAGGACCTGGAAGAGCAGTTGAATGGAATGGACACCGTGTTGAAGAGAGCGTATAAAATGAACATTAACAAGAGCAAAACAAAAATAATGGAATGCGGTCTTAGAAAATCAGGCGATGCTGAAGGAATTAGATTAGGTAACGAAACAATGAAGGTGGTAGATGAGTTTTGTTACTTGGGTAGTAAAATAACATGCGATGGTCGCAGTACAGAGGATATAAAATGCAGAATGACAATGGGAAGAAAAGCGTTTTTGAAAAAGAGAAATTTGCTAACTTCGAATATTAATTTAAGGGTAAGGAAGTTTTTTCTGAAGGCATTTGTGTGGAGTGTTGCCTTGTACGGGAGTGAAACATGGACGATAAGCAATGCGGACAGGAAAAGAATAGAGGCTTTTGAAATGTGGTGCTACAGAAGAATGCTGAAGATTAGGTGGGTAGATCGCATAACTAATGAAGAGGTACTGAACAGAATTGGTGAGAAAAGAAATTTTTTGGCATACCTTGACTAAAAGAAGGGATCGCTTGGAAGGACACATTCTTAGACAAGGAGGAATCGTAAATTAAGCATTGGAGGGAAGTATGTGGGGTAAAATCGCAGAGGGAGACCAAGAGACGCGTATAGTAAGCGGATTCAAGTGTATGTGGGTTGCCATTCTGATGAGGAGATGAAAAGGCTTGCTCAGGATAGAGTAGGGTGGAGAGCTGCATCAAACCAGTCTCCGGACTGAAGACCATAACAACAACATAACAACCTTTAGGCATCATCTGTACAATTTATTAGTGACACATGAAAAATTATAGCGAACTGGGACTCAGACCTGGATTTTCAGCTTATTTATAGCGTCACCTTAACCATTTCGGCTATCGGTGTACGCCTCCCAGACCGAACCAAACTTCCGTTATGTCAGATCGTCTATGTTCTATACTGACGCAGTTATGATTACGACCCAGCCAGATAATATATTATCATTGAATTAGAAATACCTAGACATATTCACCGTTTCATAGAATTTCATTAAACGGAGAAGTTGAAAAAATTTTGCCGGATTGGGACTCGACCTCTTGCTTTGGGTCAGCGGTTGTCTTAACCATTAGGCTATGCTGCCATACTCCCTTGCCTGCCCAATCTTATCGCACACTACTATTGCAGTTCCCATCTGAATTTGAGCAGGATGAGAATCGTGTCCAGATAGCCAAATGGTTGACATAGCCGTGAAAACTCCTGGTAAGAGTCCTAGTCTACCACAAATTTTCACGTGTCACTAATAAATAGTACTGCTGATGTCATGTTATTGTATTCGCAGTTGTGAATACAACTTACATATTCCAGACAGTATGATTGGATGGATGGATACCTGCCTTGTACTATATCGTCAGAACAGACACTGCAAATTGTATTTCAGTGTATTCTGTTACACCGAGTTAGCTGTTTCAAAAGTCGTATTATTCCTCATGCAGCGCGCCATTAATTGACTTGATGGAATGAGTTATTCGGTCGATAGTTGCCCACCAAAAACAATCACTTTATAAATCCTGATATGATGCACTGTTGTAACCTGACAGTCATTTTCATTGCGTTATACACCCTGCTGCAGAGTGAAATTTTCAGTTTCGGAACAAGAGGATTTATAAATTATGAAGTACCTCTACGATGGCAATCCTGTTCTAAAACTTGGGCACTACTGGTTTCTTTGTAGTATGAAACGAACGAAAAGAAGCAAATATTCTGATGCAAATAACTCTTTCGGAAAGAACAAATACAACCACTTTATACTACCGTTAGTTAGAGCTTCCTTTTTCTCCGAAAATGTTGCCACTCTGGTTCTATGATTCTATTTCCAGTGTATTGTGCTAAGTATTCATTCACCACGCAAAATTATCGTGTACATATTACACAATACAGTTCACAAGCGTATGGATGACAACGACAGTTCTGGTTTCACAAGTCGCTCCGTATGACAGTTCGCTCTCCTTAATTCGGTCTAATGAGTTATTTCAGCCATCTACTACCCTTCGCTCTTGCGAAACACAGCTTGCCCTTTATTCGCATGAAGTGATAAGTGCCATCGACAAGGGATCTCAAATCGATTCCATATTTCTGGATTTCCGGAAGGCTTTTGACACTGTACCCCACAAGCGGTTACTAATGGAATTGCGTGCTTATGGAATATCTCCCCAATTGTGCGATTGGATTCACGATTTCCTATCAGAAAGGACACAGTTCGTAGTAACTGGCGGTAAGTTATCGAGTAAAACAGAACTGATGCCTGGGTTCGCGGATGATACTGTCGTTTATTGGTTAGTGAAGTCAACAGACGATCAAAAGCAACTGCGAAGTGATTTAGACATATTTTCTACATGGTGCGAAAATTGGCAATTGACGCTAAATAAAGAAAAGCGCGAAGTAATACACATGACCACTAAAAGAAATCCGCTGAACTTCAATTACGCGATAAATCAGTCAAACCTTAAGGTCGTAGATTCTGCCAAATACCTAGGAGTTACAATTACGAACAACTTAGATTGCAGAGAACACACAGAAAATATTGTGGGGAAGGCGAACCAAAGATTACGTTTCATTGGCAGAACGCTTAGAAGACGCACCAGCTCCACCAAAGAGACTGCCTACATCACATTTGTGCGTCCTCTCCTGGAGTACTGTTGCCCATTGTGGGAACCTCACCAGGTGGAACTGACGGAAGATGTTGAGAAGGTTCAGAGAAGGCAGCTCGTTTTGTTTTATCAAGTTACAGGGGGGAAAGCGTCACGGAAATGTTGCACGAATTGGGGTGGAAATAATTAAAAGACAGACGTTTTTCATTGCGGCGTGATCTGTTTGTGAAGTTTCAATCACCGACTTTTACTTCTGAACGTGAAAATATTTTGCTATCGACCACCTACTTAGGCAGGCATGACCATCCCAATAAAATAAGAGAAATCAGATCGAAAACGGAACGATTTAGGTGTTCTTTCTTCCCGCGCGCTATTAGAGAATGGAACGGTAGAGAAAAGTTATGAAAGTGGTTAATGAACCCGCTCCCAGGCACTTAAATGTGACTGTGTAGATGTAGATGTACAGCACTGACCCTCAAAACTATGTGTGGGTATAATTATGTACTATGAGAGAACAGAGCCTTGTTCAAATTCAGAAGTTCCAATGTTCACAACTCTAGCGGTCTGGAGAGATTCAGCTTGATATTTACATCGTCAAATACAAGCAATATAATATGTGTCTGGGAAATTCGGTGAATGGTCTTAGGAAATATAGTAGGAAGCAAGAGTTACAAATACCTTTACTGGTCTTCAAAGTAATCGCCTTCGGCTACAGTACACTTCTGACATCGGTTGTACAGCTGTTGGAAACTGTCAGCAAACTCTTCTTGAGGAACCGCTGGAAGCACTGAGGTCACGCCTTGTTGGATCTCCGCAACCGTTGCGAAGCGTAAGCGTTTCAGGGCTAATTTAAGGCGGATAAACGGTAAGAAGCCTGCCGGCGCAAAATCTGGAGAATAAGGAAGCACAGTCCGGTACAGTTCTGGCCGGACGCATTGCAGCAGCCGTTTCAAAACTCCCTCGTAAATTTCCGTCTCGAAACAATTTTACTCACTGCTTCAACACCATACTAGACTTGCGCATAATAGTTCGTGATCGGCAGCGCTCACTTTAGTTAGCGGCTCTGCCGCGACCTAGTTCGTTCTTTTAGTTCGTCCGCTCCCAGTGACGGCTGAGCGGCATGGTCTGCGCATGCAATTGGAGGGAGAAGTTCCCCCACCTAGCTGCATCATGCGCTTGATCCTTAAGCCGCTAACGATATCACGCAAACCAAAAGAAACAGTTTGTGGATAATTTCTCGCGTTTAAGTTTAGAGTTATCTCTATATCTTGGCATTATGGAATTTTTAGTCAGATATTGCCGAGTGCAGAATACATCAAAGCAGAAATTTTGTAGCACTGAACTATGTAATCTAGCAGGCAGACGCTAACATCGAAATGGCTCTCATCAGCAGAAGGCAAACACGTGATTTTTAATTCTGTTCGCGACCTATCACGCATATATTAGTTCGCGACCGGTAGCTCTCATTTCAGTTCGCAGCTCGGCCGCGAAGTAGGTAGCTCTCTTTAGTTCGTCCGCTCGTTTTGGCTTTTGATACAGCTACTAAAACTACAGCTGAGCTGCATCTCAGCTCGAAATGACGGCAACTGGCAAGAGGGAATCACGTCATTCTGCGCGCTCTCGCGTCCTCTCGCTGTTACCCGTCAGTCTTCGGTTTAGGAGCAGACGAACTAAGAGGCGAGGGATCTGCGAACTAGTTCGCGTAGTTCGCCTGTGGGACCGCTCTTCCGAACTAGTTAGTTCGCGAACTACACAAGACTAAACCATACACTTGCACTAACATCCCATCGGTCTCTGTCGCCGTTTCGCCTAATTCGAAACAATATTTTAAAGCGTTGCTGCATGTTGCAATGACACGAGTTCTCACACTGACGCTGTTTTAGCTGGGTCGCAGCGTGTACCACCGCTTCACTGCAGTGCTTTGGACGAAATGGGGCCCTTGTTGACATGTCCCCCAATGCGTATGCGCGGGCACCTCATCGTCGCCAGCGAGATCTGTACAATATGGGACCATTCACCGAACTTTCCTGATGCACCTTGTATATGTCGAGATTCATTGCTTATTAACTCATTGTGTATAATTTATCTTGAAAATCATAATTCTAACACATACAAACGCTTGAAATATAAGAAACACCACGTCGGAAGAATTACTGCGACGAAAAGCGTTTCACATCAGTTTCATTGGCGGAGTGGTTTATGAACCTAAAGAAGAGCGTTAGAATCTAACTGGATTCAAAAGTCACATATTTTGTTTTTGTTTAGACTTCGGCATTTAAGATCTTAAACCTTAATTCGTTACAAATTGTGCCATTGTAGGCTTTCCTAAGTTCCACATTCTGTCAAAAGATTTGTCCACATTCTATCAAAAGATTTGATTCTTTAATAGTCTGTCCCACCGTAAGTGAGTCCTGCCCCCCCCCCCCCTCTCTCTCTCTCTCTCTCTCTCTCTCTCTCTCTGCGTGCGTGCGTGCGTGCGTGCGTGCGTGAAGGGGGGGTGTTAATCTTTACCCAGAAATGTTGTCACACTAAAAATATTAAAACTGGATGTATTTTTTCTACCACCACGTGGTGTGTTTACAGTATTCAGCTAAGAGAAACATATCAGCTGACTGGCATACGTCATAGGTCTGCTTCAAGATGGCTGATCTGATTGATCGCGAGCGATTAATTGATTTCTTTGGAAACTGTGTTAGTGCATCTGAGGCAGGGCGTCATTAAGTTGATGCTTCCACAGCAAAGAGATGGAGTGGACGATTTACCGATAATGGTGGGGAAGCGAGACGTCCAATATCTGGAAGACCACGAGTCTATATTCAAATGTTTGTATAGCTTATGGGACTTAACTACGGGGTGATCAGTCCCTAAACTTAAAAACTACTTATGAACTAGCTTACACTAAGGACGGCACAAATATCCATGCCCGAGGGGGGATTCGAACCCCCGACCGTAGTGGCCGTGCAGACCGTGACTGACGCGCCGCAGTCCCCTCGGCCACCGCGGCCGGCCCACGAGTCTATACACGGAGACGAGATGTATAATCGGTCAGGGCGGTCCACAATGTTCCTTTTCAATCATCCGGGAACTAAGGAGAGCTTCACATTTTCCAGACTCATTGAGAATCACTCTCATGAGTTTCAAGGACATATGGGATCTCGTACCGTCATGCTCTTTTCAAAGAACAATTGTCTGAAGCACAAGCTGTGGATAGACTAGCAGTAGTGAGTTCCTAGAAAGATGTCATTTTGTCTGACGAATGTACAATGGGGCCCACGAGGAGAGGAGCTACTCTACCGCACAGGTGGGCAACGTTATGAGGCGCGCTACGTGGCCACACACAATAAGGCCCGGCGCACACTTGACGCAGCAGAGGCACAGGAGAGGCGCAGGGCCTCTGCAGGTGAGCCAACGCCCCACAATTCCTTAAGCGGCCGACTGCGAACAGCGGGCAAATTGAAGAGCGCCCCGGCGGCCATTATGGTGGCAAACTTCCGCGCCTACTTTAAATTTACGTAAGGCTCTTTTTGATTAGCGTGTGTATTCGTTCGAGTTATGTTGCGAAAACTATGTCTCATTTAAATATATAACTACAAAACAGCTCCAGCCTCTTTGAATATACAGAAACTATAGGTTGTGTATATATTTATTACACATCGGTGTAGAAATCTTCTCCTTCCTGACCAAACCGAATTATAAGATTTAGTTTTCTAGCGTTCTAAGTGCAGCATATAAACGGAATTTATCGTCAGACATGGTTTTTTGGCAGTTTCTCAGTATATTCTACGATGGTGAAACTTTCGTACAAACATTAATTTTGGAAGAGTTTCACAACACTTTACGTCTTTGTTTGAATGCCTGCTGTATTCTCCAATATTTAGATATTTTATATCATCAAAAATGAAACAGAGCTGCCTGAAACATCTAATGTTAAAAATCGACTGTGAAAATGAAATATGCCATCAGATACATAACTGTAAAATAGGGTCTTACCTTATGAATACAGAAACCAGCCGCTATCAAATTATTTTAAGAACACGAAGTATACCGTAACTTTTTCTTAACTAAGTGTATCGAACACTAGCATTGGAGTATCTAGCACGAATATTAGCATTTTAATGCTGTAAACAAAATACCTTACAGTAGCGTGAACTGCTCAAAAGTCAGCAACTGTCACCATAGATATCAACTTCAAAATGTGCATCCAGTGTGTGTGTGTGTGTGTGTGTGTGTGTGTGTGTGTGTGTCATTCATATATGGAACTATACACATTTCTGCAAACCCCTTTCACTTTTTATACCTGTATGTAAAGCAGATGACCTTTAAATTCTGTGTTACATGTTCCTAATATTAATTTCATAAACAAAAATTAGAACTGTAGTGACGTAACTGATCTCATGCCCCCCAATACTCATTTTACACATCATAGAATGAAACTTTTTGACCTTCCTGTCCACCAGTACTGCCTAAAGTAGCTCCTTTTTAACAGCCTGTTATTTATTTCATTCAAAATCCGATATTGTCTTGACTTAGAGTCTGTTAAGCAAGAGTAACTATCAAGAGTACACAAGTAATAGGACTACTTGTATTCCTGACAAATATAAATGGGAAGACAGTATTCGTTTTTATTGTTCCTATCTTAAATCGCTTTACGCCGAGCAGATCTTTACCATCGTGCTTCATGTAAATTGCAATAGTCAAACAGTACAGCCGTGAATATGAATATCGCAGTAGCTATACAGTACACCAGTCGTATTTATCTGACGCTTTCCACTATCATGGAGGTCGGCCGAAGGTTCAAATTATCCCGCGACAGCAGCGCCGTTAGGGAGTCTAGTTTTTGAGGTGAGCGCACACTTCACGCAGCACTGGCAGAGGAGGGCAGTGCAGCTTGCGACGCTCACGCAACACAGCACGTGCTGCATGTCTACTGCAAACCTCTCGATGCAATTACATTTTGAGTATAAGAGCAGTGAAACGCCTGATTGAGCAACAGGCGAAAGTGACGACTTGTCTGGTCTATCGAAGTTCATCATAAGCTATTGAGCTATTCCTACTAAACAGACGACACTTCAAAGAGTCACGTTCTGAGTACGGAAGACTTAGCAGGGAAGCAAAATAGTCTGTGACACGTCATACTCACTAAAGAAAAATTAGGGATATGTTTTAGGAATGTCTACATCTACATACATACTCCGCAATTCACTGTAAGGTGCGTGGCGGAGGGTACACTGTACCACTACTAGGCATTTCCTTTCCTATTCCACTCCCAAATTGAACGAGGAAAGAAAGAATGCCTATATGCCTCCGTACGAGCCCTAATTTCTCTTGTCTTTGTGATCTTTACGCGAAATGTAAGTAGGCGGCAGCAAGATCGTACTACACTCAGCTTCAAATTCCGGCCCTCTAAATTTACTTAACAAAAATTCACGAAAAGATCGTCGTCTTTCTTCCAGCGATCCCCAATTGAGTTGCCGGAGCATTTCCGTGACACTCGCTCATTGGTCGAACCTACCGGTAACAAATCTAGCTGCTCGCCTCTGAACCGCCTCTATGTCTTCCTTCAAACCGATCTGCTGCGGGTCCCAAATACTTGAGCAATACTCAAGACGTGGTCGTACAAGCGTTTTATACACGGTCTCCTTTACAGGTGAAGTACATCTTCCCAAAATTCTCCCAATAAACCGAAGTCGGCTGTCTGCCTTACTCACAACTGTCCTTACATGCTCGTTCCATTTCTTATCGCTCTGCAATGTCACGCCTAGATATTTGAACGACGCGACAGCATCAAGAAGCTCACTACTAATGCTGTATTCGAACATTATGGGATTGTTTTTTCTACTCATGCGCATCACCTTACATTTTTCTACATTGAGAGCTAGCTGCCATTCTTCGCACCAACTAGAAAATTTGTCTAAGTCAACCTGTATGCTATTACAGTCAGTCACAGACGACATCCTCCCATACACCACAGCATCATCAGCAAACAGCCGCAAATTACAACTTACTCTGTCCATCAGATCATTTATATAGATAGAAAATAATAGCGGTCCTATCACACTCCCCTGGGGCACGCCTGACGATACACACGTCTCTGATGAACACTCGCCGTCGAGAACAACGTACTGCGTTCTATTACTTAGGAAGTCTTCCAGCCAGTCACAAATCTGTGAACTTATTCCATAAGCTCGTATCTTCGTTAGCAGTCTGCAGTGTGGCACCGCGTCGAACGCCTTTTTGAAGTCGAGGAAAACACAATCCGCCTGTCGCCCTTCGTCCATGGCTCGCAAGATGTCATGTGAGAAAAGGGCAAGCTGAGTTTCACATGAACGATGTTTCCTAAACCCGTGCTGATTCATGGAAAGAAGCTTTTACGTTTCAAGGAAATTTACTATATTCGAACTGAGAATATGCTCCAAAATTCTACATGAAACCGATGTCAACGATATTGGCCTGTAATTGTATGGGTCAGTTCTCTTTCCTTTCTTATACACGGGAGTCACCTGCGCTTTTTTCCACTCACTAGGAACTTTGCGCTGAATTAAAGATTCGCTATAAATGCAAGCTAAGTAGGGGGCCAATGCCGCAGAATAGTCTTTGTAAAACCGAACTGGTATTCCATCCGGACCAGCAGACTTTTTCGTATTTAGCTCTCTCAGCTGCTTCTCTACACCTATACCTATACCTATTGCTATGTCCCCCATTTCGGAATTAGTACGTTGATCAAATGATGGTATATTTGTGCGGTCCTCCTGCGTGAAAGATTTCTTAAAGGTTAAATTTAGAACTTCAGCTTTCCGTATGCTTTCTTCTATTACTGCCCCGGAATGATCAACTAGTGACTGGACAGTGGGCTTTGACCCGCTTATCGATTTTACATTGGACCAGAATTTTTTCGGGTTCTCGGAAAGATCTTTTGCTAAGGTATGGCTGTGATAATTATTGTATGCTTCACGCATCGATCTTTTTATAGACGCACGAATCTCTACTAACTTTTGCCTGTCATCATTTGGGTGTTCTTTTTTGAATCGAGAGTGCAACAGCCTTTGCTTTCTCAGCAGCTTTCTAACATTATTATTATACCACGGTGGATCTTTTCCATCCTTAATCGTCTTTACTGGCACATATTTCGCTAACCCTTTATTAACAATGCACTTAAATTTAGTCCACAATTCCTCTACATCCATAGTCCCAGAATTAAACGATGCCCATTTATTTTCTAAGTGCGATCGTAACATTTGCTTATTGGCTCTTCCCAACAAAAACACGCTCCTAACCTTCTTGATTGGTTTATGAAATTTGGTCACCATCGACGCTATGACGATATCATGATCACTAATTCCTGTCTCTACACAGACATCGTTAATAAGGTCAGGCCTGTTTGTGGCTATAAGGCCTAGAATATTTCCATTGCGCGTGGGTTGCCGGTTTAACTGCTCAAGACAGTTTTCGGAGAATGTGTCCAAAAGTAGCTCGCAAGACTGCTTGTCTGTGCCGCCTGAAATGTAACTAGCGAGGTCCCAATCTATACTCTTAAGGTTGAAGTCACCTCCGACTAATATTACGTGGCCCGGATACCTATGCACTACCTGGTGTAGACTTTCCTTGAATGATTCTAAAACTGCTACAGCAGCACTGGGGGGCCGGTAAAAACACCCAACTATTAACTTTACTTCTTTTAGAACTGTTATTCGTGCCCAGATAACTTCACAGTTACTTTCAACCTCGATCTCAGTAGAAACAATATCTTTGTCCACAGCGATGAACACTCTTCCAGTTGTATCAGATCTATCTTTCCGATATACATTCCACGCTTCGCTAAATATTTCTGAACTTGCCACATCATTTAGCCAGCTTTCGGTGCCTAAAACTATCTGAGCGCAATAACTTCCATGCAGCGCTGCAAATTCAGGAACTTTGTTTCTAATACTCTGTAAGTTCGCGGCTAATATTTTTATGTTCGAATTTTTGTTCCGAACGTGGCCTGAATTCGCTGTTTGAATGCTGACAGGCGAGTGCTCATCAGAGTTAGCGCCTAGCCTAAAAAACCCCCATGTGCACTCCACAAGTACTCTGCTACCCGAGTAGCCGCTTCCTTAGTGTAGTGCACCCCTGATCTATCTAGGGGCACCCTACAATTCCCCACCCGATAACGCAGATCCAGAAATCTGCAGCCATGACTGTCACAGAGTCGGCGAAGCCTTTGGTTCAGACCCTCCACTCGGCTCCAGACCAAAGGACCCCGATCAACCCTGGGAACAATGCTGCAAATCGACAGCTCTGCTTGCACCACGCGTGCGAAGGCAGCAGCCTTCACCAATTCCGCCAGCCGCTCGTAGGACCTGAGGATGTCCTCAGAACCCAAGCGACAAGCGTCATTGGTGCCGACGTGAGCCACGACTTGCAGTCGACTGCACCCCGCACCCTCGATAGCCGCCGGAAAGGCCGCCTCCACATTCGGATGAGGCCCCCCGGCAAACACACCGAGTGCACGTTGGAATTCCTTCCAGATCTGGACGCTATCTGCCTAAGGGGCTCCATCACGCGCCTAACATTGGAGCTCCCAATAACTAATAATCCCCTCCCCCCGTGCACCTGCTCGGACCCTGCTGAAGGAGTGGCCACACTTTCACTCACAGGACGAACGGGCGCGGACGGACGTCCAGCCTCCACATTGGCCTTCCGCCTCGAGCGACGCGAACGGCGTACAACCCGCCACTCCACTTGCGGAGAAGGCGGCTCGACGACGTCCGGTACACCTGAAGGTGCCTTGGTAGCAGGGACAGAGAGCGAAGCGTTAGACACCTGAGGTGTCCCACTCGACGCACCAGACTCCCCACCATCGCTGCACCCCGAGACAGCAGCCTGAAGACGGCTGACCGTAGCCAACAGCACGCTCAGCTGTTCGCGAACCGCGGCCAACTCCTCCTGCGTCCGCACACAGCAGGCACACATCCTATCCATCCTATCGATACAATTAACTGCAATTAACAACTTTAAAGAAGCCTAGTACTCTAATGAAGGCGGCTGGCTGCTGACTTAACTGTGGTCAGTGGTAACTACACTGTCAAATCAACAAAACTGAGTCCGGCAGTTTGGCGCCGTTAAAGCTGCGGCACTGGTGGCAGCTGGCACTGGACTGACTGATAACGAGCTTTAGTAACGGTCTCTGACTTGTTTTGAAATACACCGGTCAAAGACGAAGACTAAACAACGGTATTTATCAAATACGATAGAATAAACTATTAAAACAGTAGTACAAACGAAATCTGCAAGTACGCGGGAATAAACCTCTTAAAACAGAGTACTAACGAAAATGAACTAGACTGGCAAATTAAATTTGACACAAATTAAATTCAGATACTTAGCGCTGTTTCGATGCGGCACTGGTGACAGCTGGCATGTAATTAGAATCATTTTTTCATTCATTTCTTTTATAATTAAGAGAAACAAGTGTAATTGCAAATTCAATAATTGAAACAACCTTTATACAACTGACATTTAATCATGGTTGTGATGCAGTATATGTCACTAGAAAAACTTTTCTTCTCGGTGACACCTAGTATGCTTTTCACGTGTCTTAGATTGAATGATATAACGATATGAAATTTTTTTGTAAATCATAGGTTCCTTGTTTAATTTCATTTGCACACACAGTGTTTCCTTCCTTAGGTCTCTATTCGTAGATCTTCCATGGTCCTCAGTACTAAGAAACTGACGTCTGCTTTTTCTTCTTTGACTGCAGCTGTGCTTGTTCGTCCAGTATTTTATTACATTGCATTCCTATTTTGTCTCTGTCATCTCTAATGATTACCATCAGCAGTCATCATATTTGTTAGTAATTAGTAAAGTTATGCTAGTATTTTTGCAATCGTTGAATTTCTGAAAGTAGTATAGAATTCAGGTTGAGGAATACTGACGAGAGACATTGCTAGCATTAATTATTGTTTAGCAGTGGGCTGAAGCTTCACGAAGAGGTGGACATTATGTTTCAAGAAACAGAAGGTCCCTGACGGTAAAGAAAATCGTTGCGCTTCCCTTCTGGCTTCGCTAAAATTATCATTCAATAGTAACGGGAATTTTAGCTTATATAGTGCTGTCGTGCCTGCAAAAGAGTTTACTGCAACCAGATAGTATAGACCGTAAAACTACACAATCAGCATCTTCCATTTAAGAATCTCGGTGTCTTTTTATTTTAGTAAATTGTTAATTTCCAGCTTGGGTCTGTACAGGCAGCATACGGAGAGACACGAGGCAGTTCCGCACTCTTCACAGCAGGCGGCAACAGCCGCGCGTGTGCCACGTAGCTGCCGACCGCGTCGCGTCAAACGTGTCTTACGCATTTTCTCGAGAATAGAAAGACGTATGGCTCTCCTTCCACAGTTAAAAACAATTTCGATATGTTAGCTACATTTCGTACGGAGTAATGAATGATGTAAAACGCACCAAACGCAAACTGGCCAACGACTACATTTTTCACTGCAAACTCTTCAAAATATGCGCAGCGTTGTACTTCATTTTTTTAGAACAGTAACTATGGAGAATAACTGAAAGAAAACCAGTCCAATATACGTGACTTTTAGCTATAAGGTATAGAAAAATAATTTTTTCTACCGAATAGTTTCTGCAAAATTGATTGAGGAAGACTCGTTGGCGCGAAAGACACACAAATCCGAAAATAGGGTTTTTAATCTTTTTAAGCAAAAAATAAAAGTGTTATAAGGAAACTAAATAGAGAGGATGAAGCTTATAATCGTCTACATAAAAACTTTTTTCGAAGCATATCGGATGACTTGAAATTTCACTTTGCGGCAGAGGTGGAACAGAGGCGCAGGAAAATTGTGCGCCTCGCACAACCGGACAGAGGCGGCGTATTGCGTTTTGATTGACGAATGGTACGATCCTGCAACATGTTGCTAATCCAGATGAAGGCCGTTTGTGGTTTTGTTTTGACCCCGTGTGTTAACACTGCTTCTTTTCAGGCTTTTCTTGGGTTCAAATAGTATTAGATGAGGGCGCCACCTGAATGAGTCGTGATAAGTGCTGTGTCACATATTAACACAACTCTGAGTAATTTGCCTCCCTAGCTTTCGTTTAACGCATTCTCACATTGCCTCTTAGATGCATATGACCCAAGGTAATGCGTCTGGATTCCATACAGGCCGTTCACTAGTAGATCTGCGAAAAATGTTTCATGTTAACACTACTCTTCCCGAATATTACAAAGATGGGCAATTTAAATAATAATGCTTTTGTAGTATTTTGTATATAAAATTGTATCATGTTATTTTAAGAACACATAGTACCTCATACATTTCCTTTATTACCCTTTTTTTCGTAACGATCACTTCTAAAAAAAAAGGAAATCCTCTAATCTGTTTATTTAGTGACCTTGTAACATGTTTATTGTTGGACAATACTAATAGTTTTTACTTATATATGGCATGTTTACTGCTTGACAATCTTATACACTGACATTATGCACTTGTTTTATAGTATTGTAACTGCTGTATTGGTCTTGTTTGGTTAGGCGCCTAGCCATTTATCTGGTAACTAGCTTAAACCCGCGGCTCCGCTCGTGTGTTGGTTGATTATCATAGATAAGCTATCTTTCAGTAGTGTGCTATGAAACTGGTTTTGAAAAACGAAATCAAATACAATACCTGCTTTAGAAACACACATTGTAGCACGCATAGACCAAAGATATGGTCTGTGGCATCACGTTTCACTGTATGTGACGTCCTTGCTATAGAATCGCAAACGTCATCGCTGGCCTTCAGTCATTTTTTTTTTTTTTTTTTATTTTGACGACTTTCAACCACCATATCTTCCACCCCCTTATAGCTATCTGCAAGGAGCTGCTATGGTGTACAACGGGAGACTTCGGACAACAATTACACACAGACCATTCGTTTGCGTTCTGTAGTTTTCTCTGCAGAGCGAAATATTTTCACACACACACACGCGAGCGCAGAATTTTATATACACGGATAACTTTTCATCCCGATATACTCAACCCTTTTATCATTATCAACCCTCAAGCAACAATGCGACCAATAAAACCGTATTTCGCGTTATATTCTTCAAATAACTAAATATCAGATCGCTGTAAAACCGTGCCTAAAGCCTTCTTCGAGTAGACATTAGTAACTGTACAAATTTTTAGCTCTTTATGTCTTGTGGTTCAGACGTGATAAACGTACACCGAACAGACATTCACATTTATAGATATGGATTAAACTGTCCTGGGTCCGGCCGATACCGCGAATTCCACCTCCACTGTCACCTGGATAGCTACGCGAGAGACCGGCGCCCCTATCCCAGCCAGGTGCCCCATCGTGAGCGCACGCATACTTTTTGGGTTGTTGTTCTCCGCCATAACTTCTGCGACGCGCTGCTGAGATGCCGTCGTTTTAACATCGTGCCGCTCGCACACCCGAAGGCTGGCCGGAGGTAGTACACGGACGCCTTCGTCGCCTCCTTCCTGTCTGGACTTCCTCTCTTCATACCAATTCTGCAAGCAAACGCCGGTCGCGGCACTGGCCTTACAAGTCTCCTTCCTAGAAGCGGCCCATTCTCAAAGCGGTTGGCCTGCTCCACAATGGGAGCGCATCTCTGCCTGTCTGGGAACTCCTGTTAAACCGCCTCAGCCGGAAAAATGCTCCAAGAAATATCCTGACATCAGTTAAATGTTCGCCTACAGAGAATAAATTCAACTCACGACTACTATCATCCTATCACATCACCTGTAATTGTTGTTGTGGTCCTCAGTTCGCAGACTGGTCTGATGCAGCTTTACACGCTCCCCTGTGCTGTGCAAGCCTCTTCACCTGACAATACGAACGACAACCTACATCCTTTTCAATCTGCTTACTATATTCGTCCCTCGGTCTCCCTCAACGATTTTTATCCCACACACTTTCTTCTAATGTTAAGTTGACGATTCCTTGAGGTCTCAGAATGTGGCCACCAACCTATCCCTTCTCTTAGTCAGGATACGCCAGAAACTCCTTTTCTCCCCAATTCTGTTGAGCACCTCATTAGTTACATGATCTACTCATCTAACTTTCATCATTCGTCTGTAGCACAACATTTCGGAAGCCTCTATCATCTTATTTTGAAACCCTTTTCTTCCTATAGCCGTTCTTCATTTTATATCATCTTCACTTCGGCCATCGGAAGATATCCTGCGACCTAAATAACAAAACTCATCTACTACTATTACTGTCTCATTGCATAATCTAATTCCTTCAGCATCGCCTGATTTTCTGACACTAAATTCCATAACCTTTGTTTTACTTATTAATTTTCATCTTACATCTTCCTTTCAAGACACTGTCTATTCCGCTTAATTGCTCATCCAGGTCTTTTGCTGTCTGACAAAATTAATAAGAAATCTACAAACCGTAAGGTTTTTATTCCCTCTCCTCTGTTAAGCTTATAGGACTTAACTGCGGGGTCATCAGTCGCTAAACTTACAAACTACTTATGAATTACCTTACACGAAGGACAGCACAAACATCCATGCCCGAGGGGGGATTCGAAACCCCGGCGGGGAACGGTGTCGCGCATCGCAGCATAGCGCCTCAATGCGCTCGGCCGCTCCGCTGCGGCCCAAATTTCTCCTTGCATTCCTTCACAGCTTGCTCAATGTACAGATTGAACAACATTGGGGAAAGGCTACAATCCTGCCCTTCTCCCTTCCCAACCACTGCGACCCTTTCATGACCTACGACTCTAAAAATTGCTGGTATTTGTACAAGTTGAATATAACTATTCGCTCTCTGTATTTTACCCCTGCAACCTTCAGAATCTGAAAAGTGTATTCCACATCCGCAAATGCTAAAAACGTAGGTTTCACTTTCCTTAATCTATCTTCTAAGATAAGGGGTAATGTATTGCCTCGCGTGTTCCTACATTTCTCCTAAATCGAAATTGATCTTCCCCAAGGTCGGATTCCAGCAGTTTAGCTATTCGTCTGTAAGTAATTCGTGTTAATATTTTGCGACCATGACTTATTAAACTGATAGTTCTGTGATTTTCACATTTGTCTGCACTTGCTTTCTTAGAAATTGGAGTCATTATATTCTTTTCGAAGTCTGCGGGTATTTCCCATCACCTAAACCGCAATAAATTAAATTAAAATAATAACTGAAAATGGCTACTGCAGTTTCACAGGACAAATTACCATAAACAGATTCAATTAAATAACGCACCACACTTCTGCCACCTATAAATTAGTTTTGAAAGTTTTGCTCAGCAAAGCCTTTGCGGCTGATCTGAAGACGGGGATACCGTCCATCGGTTTTGACCCATGGCAGCGGCGTGTTTTGAGTGACGTCATTGCTGCGCGGTAATTTTGAGGTGAGTGCGTGTTTGTATAGTTTGATTTAAACTAGTTGTCACTTGACGTTCGCTGGCCAAAGCTGCAGTGTTGTCACGTCATAGGTGGCGGAGTTAAAGCCAATAGTTTACTAGCAGAACATAGATTATAGATTTGGTTTTTAAACAGTAATCTGTAGCTTCACTCTGATAGCGAGGTATAGGTTAACAGAGGTTTTCTTCCGCGAGTGAGCCGAAGGCGCGAATTTTTGACCTGAGACCTGTGATCGATGGTGCAGTCTGTTGTTGTAATCAGCAATTTACAAGGACAACTGCAGATTACCTGCAATACATAAATATTAATGTATTATCCCTTATACGGGTTTCCCGACATGACGTCATGGGTCAAAGCTGACGGGTGGTATCCCGATCTTCAGTTATGCCGTATCTGAATATAAAAATAACTTCAGTTTAATAATATATACAACTTTTGTTACTATTAGTATTCGTGTAGTAAAACTACATACAGTGTGGCGGAAATTTTTTTCCACGAAAATTGTGGGTCCAAATACAAAAGATTGGAAACCATTGCTATAGATGAAAGATGTCACAATTTCCTTTTGTTTCAGCTAAAGGTGTCTGAGCTTTAAACCTTTCGCGTATTACATTTGCTTAATTTATCACAATAACGTTCCTTTTGCTCCCAGAAAACCACCTAACTGCAAGTTCAGTGGCCGTGACTAATGTATACTGTGAACACGCTATATAACGAAGTTATTACACACCCTTAAGAGCCAGAAACTTTACGTTTCCTTTAGAGATGCTGTATTGATACTACAGATATCACGGACATGTGTAAGCGGGGCGCACACTTTTTGGTGCGTGTATGTTAATAAAATTATAATAATTTGTTACATTTGACTGTGCGTGTTTTGCTGCATTTATGATTGTTATTTAAAACAGTTCAGAAAAATTACGGTAACCTTGGGTGTACCCAGAATTTAATGTCAAGCTCTTTTAGATTTTTGAGTCGACTTCCATGTATTCTACATCTACATAGATACTCTGCAAATCATATTTAAGTGCCTGGCAGAGGGTTCATTAACCACTTTCATAACTACCGTTCCATTCTCTAAGAGCGCGCGCGAAGAAAGAACACCAAATCGTTCCGTTTTCGATATGATTTCTCTTATTTTATTGGGATGGTCATGTCTCCCTAAGTAGGTGGGTGCTAGCAAAATATTTTCGCATTCAGAAGTAAAAGTCGGTGATTGAAACTTCGCAAACAGATCACGCCGCAATGAATAACGTCTTTCTTTTAATGATTTACATCCCAATTCGTGCAACATTTCTGTGACGCTTTCCCCCTGTAACGTGATAAAACGAGCTGCCCTTCTCTGAACCTTCTCAATATCTTCCGTCAGTCCCACCTGGTGAGGGTCCCACAAGGGGCAATAGTACTCCATGAGAAGACGCACAAGTGTGATGTAGGCAGTCTCTTTGGTGGAGCTGGTGCATCTTCGAAGCGTTCTGCCAATGAAACGTATCCTTTGGTTCGCCTTCCCTACAATCTTTTCTGTGTGTTCTCTCCAGTCAAAGTTGTTGGTAATATTAACTCCTAGGTATTTGGTAGAATCTACGACCGTAATGTTTGACTGATTTATCGCGTAATTGAAGTTCAGCGGATTTCTTTTAGTGGTCACATGTATTACTTCACATTTTTCTTTATTTAGTGTAAATTGCCAATTTTCGCACCATGTAGAAATTTTGTCTAAATCGCTTTGCAGTTGCTTTTGATCCTCTGTTGACTTCACTAACCGATTAACGACAGCATGATCCGCGAACAGTCTAAGGGAGCTATTCATATTGTCTCCTAAATCGTTTATAAACACGAGGAAGAATAGGGGACCTATAGCACTTCCCTGTGGAACGCGAGATATCACTTCTGTTTTACTCGATGACTTACCGTCAATTACAACGAACTGTGTTCTTTCTGATAGGAAATCGTGAATCCAATCGCACAATTGGGGAGGTATTCCATAAGCACGCAATTTCATAAGAAGCCGCTTGTGGGCTCCAGTGTCAAAAGCCTTCCTGAAATCCAGGAATATGGAATCGATTTGAGATCTCTTGTCGATGGCACTTAACACTTCATGTGAATAAAGGGTAAGCTGTGTTTCGCAAGAGTGATACTTTCTGAATCCGTGTTGGCTATTGGTTAATATGTCTTTCTCTTCGAGATAGTTTATAATATTCGAACAAAGTATATGTTCCAAAATCCTACCGCAAATCGACGTCAATGAGATTAGCCTGTAAACACCACTGGCTGCTACTGTTATGTGAGGTAGGCAACACTGTAGCATGTTGCTATCGGGAAACAATGGCTGTAGTTAGATCTTAAATAGGTGACGGAACATTGCGCGTAATTACGGAAAGCGTGTGTTCCCACACATATAGGGATGTACGCTCAAGGGCTCGGCATGCAGCTTGTCGCTTAAGTCACGGTTAAACTGCAGTTCATCCGTACGCGACTGACGCTTTGACGTGCGGGTTTTGGCAGTGGCGGGGATTGCGAATCGAGAACCAGTCTGTAAATGGCTGTAACAGTTTATTTTATATAATACAAATGGACTGCATTTATTCACTAATAGTTTTCACTTGTCAGTTTAAGATACTTTTCTGCCAAGACTATGTAATTGAAAGAAACTGTTACAACCATTTAGTTAATGGTTCTCGATGTAATTTAACTTCTTCAGAGATTTCTTCGACGAAATTCAAATCTATAATTTTGCTACTAAGATGTCACGATACTGCAACATGTTGATCGTAAAAACATTTACGTCCACCGCCCCGATTTGTTTACCAAGTGTAAAGCGATTTATCGTTGGCAGACCGCGCCGCTGCCAACATCTACACGTGAAACATCAGACGCGTACGAATGAACTGCAATTTAACCCCAGGTCACTGTCAGTCACTTAGGACTCATTTCAAAAGTGTGCGTCGAAATGTAGGTACTCACAACAGACACAAGCTTCAATGAATTGGACTGCTGCTTCTCCGAACGCCCCAAGGACAGGTAGAGCGCGAACACAACTGCAATGGTGGCACCGAGGCAGGTGAAGCCTGCCAGACGAAGCGCCCTGCGCTGGCACGGCATTGCCAACGTTTCCGCGCGTCAGCTGACAACACACTGCCCGGTGAAGCCTGCCAGACGAAGCGCCCTGCGCTGGCACGGCATTGCCAACGTTTCCGCGCGTCACCTGACAACACACTGCCCGCCAGACTCTCTCGCAACTGACGCCAGCGCTCCGGTGGCGGTTGCCCGAACCATTACGCGGGAAGCGCTATCAAGCGGGCTACTGCGTCTGTTTACAAACTCATAACCACACTCACTTGCGGTGGTTTACGAAAGTAAGAGGAATCTTTTTTGTATTCTGTTCTGAGTTAGCGTTGATATAAATGAAATTACGGGTCTCATTGTGTTGTTCATGTTACGCAGTAACTCAAATCTGCGAAATGGTATCGTTTATTCGACTTTTATAACAGTATGGCGTGTGATACAAAGTCGTGCTATTTTGAACAGTTTATCATAAGAAATTGATCTGAAGTTGCTGAAGATTCATAATGAATATACTTTTTTTACTTTCAATGCCGTAGTTAAGAAAGGGGTAACTGAATTCAGATGTGGGTGTACTCGTTATGAGGAGATTCCCGTGAAGGAGACTGAAAAAATTGCAACCGCAGATGAAATCCTTGGAATACGATACTGAAATAATGAGTATGATAGGTATACTTCCTATGAAAAATTAACGATGATCTGTGCAAGGTAAGTGGGTTAATCGCCAAATGCTGACCACTGGCTCGTGTAAAATAAAATTTGTCATCTACATTACGTATGTTTCGGTCATTTTTAAAATGACTGGGATTTATTTTGTGCGCCACTCCATTACCATAATTAAGACTTGGACTGTACATTACGGCATGAAATAAGGCACCCAATTGAAACAATGGATGGAAGTAGTATCACATAAAAAAGAAAATCTGTTTGGTCCTCCCGAAAGGTTATGGCTCTCTCTTCGATGATGAAAAAATACTCTTGTCCATTAATTTGCAAAGAATAATGCTCGAACTGGCGAACACTATTCTAGCCTTTTGGAGCACATGGACAAATAGACCCGTAATTCAAAAGATAAAAAGTAATCATCTTCCAAGAATGCAACACTCACGTCTGCCAAGATGCTTACACACAAAAAAACTGTAATTTAAAGTGAAAATTGTCGGAGCATCCACCCTGTTGTCTACATTTAACATTCAGTAAGAACAACTGTTTTTGAAATAAATAAATGAATAAAAAATATATTGAATGCAGTTGAGAAATTGTTACAGCTGTGACCAGTTTTTAAACCTTACATGATTATATTTCACGGTTGAAATCTACCCCTTGGAAAACCGATGAATAAAGCGCTATGATCAGTGGCCGCGGTGGAGTAGCCGAGCGGTCCAAAGCACCTCGCTGCGGAGCGCGCGATTGCTCGCCGTGGAGGTTCGAGTCCTCCCTGGGGCATGGGTGTGTGTCTTAGGTTAGTTTACCTAGGTGTAAGTAGTTTGTAAGCTACGGCCTGATGACCACGCAGTTTGGTGCGATAGATTTATAGACATTTGAACATTTTGAACATGATCAGTGTGAAAGATGTTGTCCTCGTATATTCTTCCTCTAAAAATATATCAGAAATACCGTAGTTACAGTCCAAACATTACAAAATAAACCTACACAGAAACTACAACAATCCATTCATCAGCACCGATGTTATTTTCGTTCTTTTGGTATCAAATTACGTATGTGCGCTGTTACCTGTAAACTGTCATCTACAGAGTAGTTTGCACTCATTACTACACAAGATCTGATATTTGTACGTTGCGGCGCTGTACACATTTTAACCACAAAATTACGTCCTTATGAATTTCGGAAAGTCGATCAGTACTGTGTATACTCACTGTTGATGCTTCATAAAGGGGTTTGGAAATTCCCGTTACAAACTTCGGGCTTGTAGACGGTAGTGAGTAGGAAATATTTTGATCAGGAACCCATGTCCGCAAACGTCATCCAGTGACGCTATAAGCACTTCTATGATACTGTGAAACAAATCTCTTCTACTGCAAGCTCTTTGCTTTCCGTATTTTGGAAGGAGTTTGTACGGACCAAAACAACAATAAAATTTTAGCAAGACTTCCCCTACACGTTTGGAGAGAATTGTGCTAAACTGCAGTTCACATAAAACAGAGTATGCAAGTGTGAACGATTCTTGAGTATTGTTGATGAACTAAAAGTTGTGTATGTGTAGTTCAGTCATCTCAGTGCTCATTTCAGTAAGATAATCTGCCTTGCCGCAGAATCTCTTCTAGAGAGTAGCACTTCGTAAGTACTTTGTAACTTTTGATTGTTTGTTGGTTTAGAGTTTCTTATCCAGAATACAAACCTTTCGCTAAATGTCAGAGACAATTTGGTACACAGTCGACATAGGTTTTTCAAATCCGATTTGTGGGATAGGTGCGTTCCTGTGAATTTTCCCAGTAGTGGGCTTAAGACAAGGTACATACCTATTTCGTGTGACGATTCTCTGAGAAAATCGAATGGGTCACAACGAATGCAAGAAAAAGTGACAGAAATGATGAGTGCATCTTAAAGAACTACAAGACAGTAACTGATGAAAAAAGTTGTTATTTAGAATAATGGAGATACTGTGAGGTGCTGTGAATGCTCTGGGTATCAAACTTACCTTCATTTCTTCGTTAGGATGTAGGAAATAACATTATCCACCTATCAACTCTGCCATCTTCAATCTTTCGTCCTCATTATTCTGTTCATCATCGAGTGCCCAGACGCGGCAACCATGCTTAACATGGTTGTCTAAAATGTCAGGAATATACTAGCAGTGTTTCTTAAAAGAGACACTTTTGAGCCGAATGAAAGCATGCTTACAATAATACTCATTCATAAAAAAAGTGATCTGTATATTTCCATGCAAAACTTTAGATTCTACCATAATTGATATTTTTTAGTGAAACGAAGCAACAGGATATCAGTAGGAGTGAAATATACGTAATTCAACGACGTCGTTCTATCATTACATTTTCAATCAACAGTGGTAAAACCCTATGTTTAGAGTAATTATAATGGCGCAAACACATATATCCTACACAACTCATAAAGCTTATTTTGTTTATTAAAGTGCAGATGCAGAATGTCGATGAAGTCGTTAAAACAGTGGAATCCTTACTAAAGCTACGTTTTTGCCCTCTAAATCACTTTCGCTTTGAAGCAGCCATATATCAAAAGCGATACAATTACATTTTCAAATTGTGATATGTGTATGTCAGTGTCATAACCTGCCTTTCGCCAAGCATATTGTAAGAGAGGCTTATAATTTGTTGCAGAAAATTGATTATGGATTCCCGAGTGAAGTTTCATGATGAAATAACGATCATGTTATCTCTTCCACTTTGTTTGAACCACGTCATCTAAATCCCGTTTTATGTTTGTAAACGTATTGAACCAAACTGCTATGGTCACCAGTCCGTAGACTTGCAAACTACTTAAGCTAACTTACGCTGAGGACAACACACACACCCATGCCCGAGGGAGGACTCGAAGCTCCGTGGCAAGCTGCCGCGCGCTCTGCAGCAAAGCGCCTTAGAGCACTCGGCCACTCCATCGCGGCGGCAGCTTGAAATCCTGCATCTGCACTGCGAGTAACGTGAGCACCGTAAAGTGTGTAGGAGATGCGAGTTTCGCGGAGTTATAATTACTTTAGCCAGAGGTTGTTTGCACTATTAATTGAAATTTGCCGCGGCGGAACGTATTGAGGCGCTATGCTCAGATGCGCGAGGCCGTTCCCCGTCGGGTATTCGAATGCCCCCTCGGGCATGGATGTTTGTGCTAAAAAAGGTAAAGCAGTCAACAATCCGAAGATTGGTTTGAACACCACAGTGCTTTACTAGGCATGGTCCTGTTTGGAGGTGGTATGCCGTTGCCTTCCTACGACCTTCGAACTGACTTACCCAGCCAGTTATAGGGGGACCTACAGTTTAACGTGGGTTCCGAACCACGGTATGTTTGTACTATCTTTAGTATAAGTTAGTTCATTAGTAATTTGCAACTTTAGGGACTGATGACCCCGCAGTTTACAAACATTTGAATATTTGAATTGAAATTTGACTCCATAATGGAGATTATCCCGCCCACCTCAATATTGTATTAAATAAATAAATTTATTAAATAAATACTTCATTTCGCCCACCAAGCTGAAAATTTCTTGATTTTATTACCGTTAATGGAACATTAAATGATACACTGACGTTATTGAATTACGTATAGGTTCGCTCCTATGGTATTGACATATAGCTACTTTGTTTGTCTCTATTAAAAAGTAGCTTGTAGTAGAAGAAACGTTCTGCATGGAACTGACAAGACCACTGTTTATGTTATGGTCGTGTGTTATTCTAAACCTGGCTTTCATTGCCCGACCTTTGTGCAGCTTGAGGACACCACTCACTATCAGAGGACCAATATTTAATCTAGCTTCTAGGTTCCAGTAAATATCACAAATGATTATAGAACTCCTGGCAGTTATTCAACTACATGTTTAACTTACAGTAGTGGAAAGATGGAACGTGTTACTATGCAGCTGGCTTTAACAAAGAATGCGTAGTATCTGCTTACGTGTACCTACATACCAAAATCACAACAGACAAGGCACAGCAGATATCATTAGCTTTACATGTTGGTCAGCAAGCTAATTTGTAGAGATGCAAACACGAACTCATGTTTTTCTTATGGCAATAACATTAAAAAAATGCGGTGTTTTGTGTCAACTTGTATATATGTTCTCGTTAGATCCATCAGAGGCATTGCAAGTAATTCGTTTCCAACTTGAAATTTTCAACCGACAACGGATTGTGCGCTTATATGAAACTTCCTGCTAGGTTAGGACTGTATGCCAGACCGGGATTCGAACCCATGATCTTTACCTTTTGCGGGAAAGTGCTCTAACAACTGAGATAGCGTGAACGTCTCACGGACAGTCCTCATAGCTTCAGTTCCTCCAGTACCTCGTCTGTGAGGACGGGCTTTTGAGACGTGCACAGGCAGCTCATTTTGTAGAGCGCATGGCCGTGAAAGGCAAAGATGCTGGGTTCAAATTCTGGTCTAGCACACTGTTTTAATTTGCCTAGAATTTCCAAGTATCTTGGTAGGCTTGTCCTTTGGCTTGTTGACCTTCCTAGAGGTCATACTTTGTGTAGTTTAAAGCCGTCCGGCTTGTTCCTACATATCCTCATTGTTCTCTTGTATTTGGTTCTCTCGTTTCCGGTGTCTTCTTTGTAGCTTGGACCTGGCTACTGTTTTCTGTCCTTATGTGGAGCCTATAGCTTCTCTTTATTCTTCTTATGGACCTGGTTGGTGGTCCGATCTTGACTTTGTGGCCTCTTTCTTCCTTCTCCGCATCTGTCCTTCTCCCACTGGGCGGCGACATTCATGATGTGTGCCCAGTCAGATGGGGGCAAACACAGGATGGAAATTGATAAGACGAATGTCTTTCTTCAGGAGAAGGCTGTATAGGGACTTGAGTAGGGATAGATGGAGTGGATCATGAGGGAGAGGAGGTTTAGGGATATGTGGAGGAATGAAGGGGTAGGGATTGTTGTGGTAGGGATTGTTGTGGTAGCGATTGTTGTGGTAGGGATATGAGCCATCTCGGAGGGTGTCGGCGATCGCCGTCAGGACCTTCTTCACGTTGTGCCTGTTGATAACCCTGTCGGCAGTTGGTGCGACGTTGTGCCCCACCTCTTCTTTCACGGCTGCTTCTTGGGGAGACACGGTGGTAGAAGGTCCTGCGTCTTGTGCATGTGCCTGCGTGGTTTCCTCCATTTCAGAGGGCAGGGCAGGTGTGTCTTCGTGCTCCATGAGCACGTCCGCGGCGTCCGCTCCGGTAGGCACCATCGGCAGGGCGGGTGCGGCAGGGGCGTCCGTTTGAGTCGCAGCGTCCACTACCGCCCGCGCCCCCATAGTGGGGAGGGGGGGTCAGGGAGGGGAGCCTCTTTGACAGATCGTAGTTCCGCCCGTAGTTGTTGCAGCTGGCCGTGGACAGCGGCCAATTCTTCCTTCCATGCTGCTCTCTCGGCCGCAAAGGCGACTTTGAGAGCCGCGACGGCGTCGTCGGTGGACTTGACAGCCACACCACTGCGGCCCAGACTACCTCCATCTACTGCGGGAGGGGACAGGGGGACCGCCGGTGTCTTTTGGTCCGCCACATCAGTGGCGCCCATCCTCTGATGTAGGGACATTTGCGGTAGCTCGCGGCATGTGGGCCACTGCAGTTTGCACAGGTCGGGCTGACGTCGCGAGGCTTTTTGCACTCGCGGTTGTCGTGTGGCTGGGCGCATTTCATACATGCCATCATGCCCTTGCAATACTGGGCGACGTGTCCTAGTTTTTGGCATTTGAAGCATTGCTCCGGTTTCCGTTGGTTACGTCTTCTTCGCGTCGCGACGAGCGCTTCTGCTGCAAGTAGCTCCATGGCGGCGAGTAGGCGGGACTTTCCCTTGCCTCCCCTTCCGCGTCGTGACATCATTGGAAGCAGACACGGCGTGCTTGCGAGCCTCGACAACTGGCGCACACGTACTCCACACAGGCGCAGAGGAGTATCTTGGTATTTACAGAACTTGTCTAACTAGTCTGACACAATTCGGAAATTTAGTGATGGTGACTAAGGATGAGTCAGGTGGGGACGTAGCAGGGGCGGATCCAGGACGGCCTGCTGGGGGGGGGGGGGGTGAAAGAATTCTCATCGTCAGCTCTACACTTTGGCTCAGTAGAAAGATTCTAGTACCGGCCACCCCTTTTTACACCATGCCCAATCAAACAAAAGTCTCACAGTTTTGAAGACTTCGCATTAAAAAAAAAAAAAAAAAAAAAAAAATAGGAAACCATGAGCTGCTGGAGGGGGGGGGGGAGGGGCGAACGCCCCTTCGCCCCCCACCCCCACCCACTTGCATCCGCCTATGGGGCGTACATTGTTTGAGAAGGGGGAGGGTTGTATTACTGACCAGGAACAGAAAAGTCGCGTGTACACAAGTACAGTTCTTAACAACTCCCTCAGGAAACTAGTGAGAACAATGGAGACAAGACAAATGTACGTAAAAGTACAGGAAACATTGTTATCTACTGTTTTGCTTAGCGATATACAGGGTGTTTCTAAATGATACCGATAAACTTCGTGGGGTGGTAGAGGATGGCTTGAGGAACAAAATGAGTTAGGGAACCCGTGTCCGGAAACGTCACCCAACGGCGCTACCGAGCGTCAAAATGATAGGTGCTGGCGCTTGCCGCTAGGCCACCCCTCGGGCGCCGGCCGCGGTGGCCGAGGGGACTGAGGCGCTTCAGTCATGGTCTGCACGGCCACAACGGTCGGGGGTTAGAATCCCCCCTCGGGCATGGATATTTGTGCCGTCCTAATTCGTAAGTAGTTCATAAGTAGTTTGTAAGTTTAGGGACTGATGACCCCGTAGTTAAGTTCCATAAGATTTACAAACATTTGAACACCCCTCGGGCGGCGAACGCGTCGTTCTATGCACACACAACCGCGGGCAGGTCTGTAATATGTGGTTTTTTTATATTCGGGTGTTTGCGAGTGATTGATACATCTACATCTACGTGGGATACTCTGCAAATCACATTTAAGTGCCTGGCAGAGGGTTCATCGAACCACCTTTATACTATTTATCTGCCATTCCATTCTCGAATAGCGCGCGGGAAGAAAGAACATATAAATCTCTCCGTTCGAGCTCTGATTTCTCGTATTTAATTCTGAAGATCATTTCTACCTATGTAAGTGGAAGTCAACAATACATTTTCGCATTCGGACGAGATATTGGTTATTGGAGTTTCGTAAGTAGTCCACGCCGCAACGATAAGCGCCGTTTTTGTAATGATTCCCATCCCAGATCCTGTATCATTTCCGTCTCCCCTGTATTGTGACAATACAAAACGAGCTACCCTTCTTTGAACTCTTTCGATGTCGTCCGTCAAACCCACCTGATAAGGATCCCACACTGGGCAGCAATATTCCAAAAAAGGACGGACAAGCGTAGTGTATGCAGTCTTTTTAGTAGTTCTGTTACATATTTTAAGGGTTCTGCCAATAAAACGCAGTCTCTGGTTTGCCTTTCGAACGACATTATCTACGTGTTCTTTCCAATTTATGTCTGAAGTAATAGTAATTCCTAGATATTTTGTGGAGTTTACGGCCTTCACATTAGATTGATTTATCTGGTAAACGAAGTTTAACGGATTTCTTCTCGTACTCATGTGAACGAATTCACACTTCGCATTATTTAGAGTCAATTGCCAATTTTTACACCATAGTGATATCTTACTTAGATCGTTCTGCAGTTGGTTTTGATCTTCAGATGATTTTACTAGACGGTAAATGACGGCGTCATCTGCAAACAATCTAAGAGAGCTACTTAGATTTTCCCCCAAATCATTTATGTAAATAAGGAACAGCAGAGGACCAATGACACCACCCTTTGGAACGCCCGATATCACCTCTGTTTTAGTCGATGCCTTACCATCGATCGCCGGTGGGGAAGATGGAGCTAGCAGCTGTATGGACATGCCCTGTTTCCTATGAATGCAATGCTCTCTTGCCGTGACGGTTGATGGTGATGTACTTGGGCTTCTCCCCGTGGTTTATTGCCTATCAAAACTCCCAACACAATCTTCGATGTAGTAAGTTATAGTGTAGTATAATGATTGTAACTGACAGAGAATGACAGGGGTACTATGTTGTGTTTCGCACACTAACGTCGTTTTGTGCAGCAGCCATCACCATCTACGCTGCTGGAGTGTACAGCGATGGGCCACATGATATAAATAACGGTAGATATTTCGTGATGTCGACGCCTTTATTGTATTTGAAGGATGGATACCATAAACGCAACACCAGCTGCCGGAGGGGTGGCCTAGCGGCAAGGTTCCCTACCTCATTTTGTTCCTCAAGCCATCCTCTACCTTCTCTCAAAGTTTGTCGGTATCATTTAGAAACACCGTGTATATTTCTCCACAAAAAAATTTCAATAACTGCACCGTCAACTGCAGTTAGTTTTCAGCTCTTGCATACAGCTGCGGTGTTGCTGACCTGCGCTCACTCGTATGGTCCTTTAGTTGATAACACGCTTGCAAAATGCGAGCGAGAAATTCCTCCTCCGAATCCAGTTTGCGTTTGTAGACTTCGTTCTGAAGCCAAGTACACAAACGTTAACACTAGAAGTACCACGTGGGTCATTTTTGACCCATGTCATCCCAAGCATGTGTGTCAATTTTTACCTCTCTATCTACATTATTCCGTAATTTACTAAGTTTTCAATTTTATACTGACTTTTTGATTAGCCGGTATTTTAAAATGCCAAGAACACAGCTGTTAATGAAAAGCAGCCATGTTAGCACCAACGAACCAAACATTAAACAAATCCTTAACAGCCAATCGTAAGCAGTTGATTGTCTACGTGATCTTCACCGTCAACGTCAAACTATTCTTTCGAAGCATACTGACCGGCAGGCAAATTGACGTTGACGTGACGATGGCCACCGTGTGACTCGGGCCTTATACTCGAACAAGGCAAGCCCGAGCGCGAAGCACTCGAGCCAATACGGGCGGGCAAAATATTCATCATGCGGCCACTTACGTCATAGCGTAACTGTGCCTTCGCCATCTGACCTCCGCCTCACAGTTTAGGTGTCAAGGAGCCGTTCCCCTGGAAGTGTACGGATTCGCATCCTCCCATTAGCATGGTGGAGAAGGTATGCAACGCTCTGCCACTACGCCGTCGTCCAGTAACGATGGTCACGTGCCCATTTCATCAGTAGATACCGATACCTCGGTACATGCACTGGCCATCGGCTGCGGAGGCCCATCGTTAGGAGTATTGGGTGCACTGTGTGTTCAGACACACTTTTACTCTGACCAGCATTAAAATCTGGCGTTAGTTCCGCCACAGTTCGCCGCCAGTCCAGTTTTTCCAGTCTGCCCAGCACACGACGTCCGACATCTGTAATGGAAGGTGGTCGCGCAATATCTCGACTCTTGGGCACGGTTTGACCATGGATCCGTCACGTGTTGAAGACACCAAAGTAGTTCTCGAACATCCGACAAGTCGTACAGTTTCCGAAATGCTCGTACCGTCAATCAAACCTTCCACGTTCTGCATATGGACAGCACACTCATTGATAATACAGACACCGTGCGTGTGTCTGACTACCAGTCATTCCTCGTCAGATGTCGCTGCTATCGCCTGGACGCACGTATGTGTATATTGGTAGGTAACCACAATGGAGGAAGGAATGACGAATAGCGTTTAACGTACCATCGACAGCGTGATTTTTATTGACGGAGCTCACGTTCGGATTGTTTGGGTAAGGATGGGGAAGGAAATCGGCCACGCCCTTCGAGAGGAACCATCCCGTCATTTGCCTGGAGTAATTTAGGAAAAACACGGAAAACTTAAATCAGGATTGGCAGAGGTGAATTTGAACCACCGTCCTCCAGAATGCGAGTCCAGAGAGTTACCACAGTGACACCACGCTCGCTTTGGGAATGATGTCCTGCCCAATCACTGTATGTTATCGTTATTAATAATCGATTTATAGTCGATTTTCTGCACCTAACAAATAAGTATAAGCGTATGTCACAATATACTTGGCGAAAGGTAGGTTATAACATTATGATAACCATATCACTATTTTAAAATGTAATTAGTGTGGTTTTTGATACTGAACCGCTAGAATGCGAAAGTGATTGAAATCTAAAAGCGTGACTTTTAGGAAATTGTGTACTGTTATCTTCCGCTTTGTTTTAATCACTTCATCGAAATCCTGCATCTTCACTTTGACGCCTAATAAAAGCACAAGTTATGTAAGATATGTGCGCTTTTATATTTACTCTAACCAGAGGGTTATAGCAATGTTGATAAGAAATGTTATAATACACTGACGTAAAACTTCCCTTCTATGCTATTGATACCATCCTACTTTCTTTCTCAAATGTCACTTGAGGTAGAGTGCAACGTTTTGCATGCAGACGATACAGGCAATGGTTTCTTTAAGATCAAGTGTTATTTTAATCATGGTTTCTTTCGGTTTCGTGTGATTCCGAGCGTTCGATGTGAGTAAACGTGTATCGTGATGGCCGAACTGGACAGCGAATAAGAATCCACTCCTCTGGCGGGACTATAGTGGAATGTTATGTCATGCTCTTTCATATCTTTTCTTCCTCTGTTACCAAAAAAAGAAAAAAAATTAATAATAATAATAATAATAATAATAATAATAATAATAAAATGAAAGTGTCAAATGTTGTTAAATTTATGAGACATAATTGCTGTAGTTATCAGTTCATAGGCTTACAAACTACTTCAACTTAAACTAACCTAAGGACAACACACGCACACCCATGCCCGCAGGAGGACACAATACTCCGATAGGGAACAACCGCACGCTTCACAGCAAGGGGCCTTAGAGAGCTCGGCCATTCCACCGCGGCTCCTCTGTTACGAAGACCAAGATTATGCCAGCTGAGGAGAACAAGCTTTGCTCTTATCTGTGGTGTTAAAGATTCAAGGCATTACAAGAAACATCTGGCTGTTATCAGTGGAGTGTGTAACTATGACGTAGTTTCCCTAATGCTTCACGGACACCGTGCTGTTTGACTAACCAATGGAATCCACTATTTTCTATTTTTTTTACGTATCAAAACAACAGACTCTTGGATTATTCTCCTAAAGACAGTATTCATCCTTTCGGATGTTCCTATAAAATTTCTTCTCCGTGACATTTGTGGAGAAAATTATATGACTGACTCGACACGCAGACTTTCAGGACAACTGTGGAACATCGGAAACACTGATATTAGTGTCGATATACACAGGGTATTCTTAGTTCAGAGAGATCGTTGGAGCTGATGAAATATCCGTCGCACTCTGTGTGGAATATGTGAAAAATCTTCCGCCTCTTTTAAGAATAGTGGAACAAAGAAGCAACCCATTTGATTAAAGAAATGAACAAGTATTTACAGACTTTAAAAAAGCTCAAAAAATGTTCAAATGTTTGTTAAGGTTACGGGACTTCACTGCGGTGTCATCAGTCCCTAAACTTACAAACTACTTATGAACTAACTTATACTAAAGACAACACAAATATCCATGCCCGAGGGAGGATTCGAACCTCCGACGCCGCGGTGGAGTAGCCGAGCGGACTAAAGCGTCTCACTGCGGAGCGCGTGGTTGCTCGCCGTGGAGGTTCGAGTCCTCCCTGGGGCATGGGTGTGTGTGTGTTGTCCTTAGGTTAGTTTACCTAGGTTTAAGTAGTTTGTAAGCTGATGACCACGCAATTTGGTCCGATAGATAAAAAAAACAAAAACAAAAAAAAAACAAAAAACTAAAAAAAAATACCTCCAACGCAGGAGGCCGTGCGATCCGCAACGTGGCGCTCCAGACTGCTACGCTACTCCCGCGCGCCTAAGAAATCTCGCAGTCAGATTTCCGTAACTATACGCCTGTCTCACTACCATACACTAATACCTCGTAGAAAATATGAAACAGATTTGGTGTTTTCGTGTATCAAGCTTTTTACTGACCGGCCATTTCCTTGTTATGTGAGACTCGCGGAATTCACAGACACCATTCGTTTGAAAGTTGCGTTTCTTTGTTCGACTACTATTTACAAACACGAGCCACACCCATCTGTTACGTCACTAGGTCAGTTCCTTGGGAGACCACCTTCTCCCCATTCCACAGCTACCGGCTGCTGCCGTTAATGCGTCAGCTGTCCTTTTAAATGGCTCTCTGGCAGCTGTGCGTCCCTGACCTTCAATCACCTCAACTTAACCAAACCATTGGCGTGACTCTACAGATGTTTCCACTGTCTATTCAAGAATACCTGCTACTTTCACATTACATACTAATTATTACACACATTTACAATTATTTACATCATGATTTATTTACAAATTCATTAAACTAAGAAGGCTGCTATTCATGCACGCCATTGCCAGTAAACTCCTCTAACCACTGATGTGTCTCTTGACATATGCTACGTTATAAACTCCATTTATGGCCTTTGTTTCAGGGTGTGTCAACTCTACAGCATTGGGGTGAAGTACATTACTTACTATATATGGCCCTTCAAAAATCTCGTAAAATTTCTTTATTTGAGCATCGACCTTGGATGACTGTGACCTCTGATCAACAGTACATCGCCCACTCCGAATACTTTAGGTACCAGTTTTTTGTCATGTCGAGCTTAATGAGCCTCAACTTTCGCTATTGACCTCTCTAATGCAAGTTTTCTCTTTTCATAGATGTTCGATGTAGTAGGACATGTATTTAACTGTCCACTATTTTCTTCATAAAGCTCAATTTCGCAGTTATTCAGTAATTAATTACGGAATATATTGTTTTGAATGTTAATAATGTTTGAGAACATATACTTGTGTGAATTTTGTTTCATGTGTAACGACGGTGCTGCAGCAGTACGAAGTGACGGATTCTCCGCCGCCGTCAGCGAGAAAATGCCGGTCGCTATCGTTGATTAGCCGAAGGTGGGCGCGCTGAACTGGAAGACATTGCCTGCTGATGCGGACCGCGATTGACATTTTTTTTAAACATTAACAATGCATATAAAAATGTAAATGAAAAATGTTTAGTAATTTTTTGTATTCCGTATTGAGATAAAGTCTCGTTACAATTGTGATTTGAAACATTGAATTTTTGTTGCTGGGGTGCTAGTTAACATCGGGTACGAAGTCACGGTCATTGAAGAAGCTGTTTGTTTATTATATCTGGAAAAAAAACTAATACCAGCACATCTGTCCTCCTATTCGGTAAGTTTATCATCTGCTCAAGTAGGATTTTGGGTGTCTTATCTGTTACGATTTCATCATCTATCGGTTAGATTTCAGGCTGCTTGTAAAGGTTGCTTTCTCTGTCAACATTACAGTACTTGCTTACATCCCATTGAAAGCACCATATATTATTGTTAAGTTTTGTGGCTCACCGCTAGCTAGGACTGTATTGCCAAACTTTATTTCACACTTTTTGTCTTTTTCCACCACGAAGATATATGCCATATTTACACCTACAATATCAGGCACTAGTTCGATCCCGTAGCTCAGTCGACAGCGTCGGTGACTACCACGCACGGGATCCAAGTTTGATTCGCGGTAAGGGACTGGGTGTTGTATTGCCCTCATCATCATTTTCATCATCATCGACATGTAAGTCATCGAAGTGACGCCAAGTAAAAAGACTTGCACTAGGCGGCTGAACAATCCCAGGTGGGATGTCGCGGCCAAAAATGTCATACGATCATTTCATCAGGCACCACAAATCCATTGCTCTCCGATACTATTCCTTGTACCCCAATCTACAAAAATATTTGTTTCTTTACTAGCTTACTTTCTTCACAAACAGCTCCTACTATGTTTACTCGTTGTAGTGGTAGAATGACACTCCCCCTCTATTTATTATCTAGCTAATCAGTCCTTCCACTACTGCACACATCTCGGTACCTGTTTCATTAACTGTAACTACTTCAGTACTACTTACTTCAACTTTTACTGTATGCTGATACTCCTCTTTACTTTCTACGTCAGTAGCCTCTAAGAGATCCTCCCTAGTATCTGTATGGTCATCTGTCACATCCTGTTTAGTGTTTATTCGATCTAAAGCATGACGTGGGAATTCCTACTACTTGTACTTTGCGAGAACTAGTGTCATACTTTTCGTTCTTTTTCCAGGGAACGTAACTAACATCACTATGATTTTCGACCCCCATTGTTTTTAACTTCCACCTTATTCCCTTCCAACCGTTTCATGAGACATCTTTCATCCTTTTCCCACCTACTATTGGGCATAAGACCTTAAAATCATTTCAATTTTCTGTTCGTACTTCCCCATCTATATTCATTATGACAACAAATTTATGTGTATTACATTTTTCCTTATTTTAATCTTTGTCAGTTTCACTACGAATTCTCTTCCTACCTCTACGCCCATCTCTTTAGGTTACCAACTTTACTGAAAGAACCAGCTTAGTTTACGGAATGTAGTAGTTTTGCTCCCGTCTTTCCTTGAGTGTCCCGATCTCTGATCAACACTCCTTTAAGTTGCTCTAATAAGACTTTTGGGTGTAGTTTGTGTTAAGGATGAAAACCATTTACCCCATTAAATTTTGAACAGTAGCCTTTGTTATTATGTGTTACGCTATTACTGTTACCATAAAATTTTGTAATTTTACTTGTAACTTCCTTTCTACGCTTTCAGAGAAGATGTCAATGCCTCTGGCTGTAAAATCTGTTTTATTTCCTACACCGTTTTATACAACTTTCCCTTTGTTAGATAACAATAATCTTTTTTCACCAACTTTATGCTCTAGCATGGAGATCGACTCACTCTGTTCTTCAGTCTCCTTGCTATTATTTACTTCCAAATTATCTACAGTTATTTTTAGTGTATCGATATAAATATCTTGGTTTGAAACATTATTTTCATAGGTGTCTTCCTCTACACGATCTATCCCCTTCCCTGCTTAGTTTTTGCTAGTATCCTCAATCACTTTAGTAGTCTCCTCAGTCGACACTATGATTTCCCTAACACTTTCTTCTATCTTTTTGTTAGTATTCCTATTAATTTCTCCTATTCCGTATAATAATAATAATATGGTTTTCTGTTCAGCAGGACGCAATTGAGGAACAATACTCAATGGTCATGGAACAAGTCAATACATAATGTTTAACACAAAAATGGTAATTTTTAAATAGTCATATGTACACGACACTCTTAAGACTAAATGAAAAAATCAATAAAGAAAAAAATGAATTAGCTTAATTGCTTAATTTTTCTGGGAGTTCCTCGAGAGAATAAAAGGAGTGAGCCATGAGGTAACTCTTCAATTTAGATTTGAAAGCGTGTGGGTTACTGCTAAAATTCTTTATTTCTTGTGGCAGCTTATTGAAAAATGGATGCTGCAGAATACTGCACACCTTTCTGTACAAGTGTCAAGGAGGTGTGATGCAGATGTAGATTCGACTTCTGTCTAGTATTCACCGAGTGAAAGCTAGTAAGTCGTGGGAATAAGCTGATATTAACAACAAACGACATTAAAGAAAAAACGTATTGTGACGCCAGTGTCAATATTCACAGACTACAGAAAAGGGGTCGACAGGAAGTTCGTGAACTTACACCACATATTGCTCGAACCGCCCGTTTCTGAGCCAAAAATATAGTTTTTGTTTCAGTCGAGGTACCCCAAAAAATAACGCCGTACGTCATAAGTGAGTGAAAGTAAGTATAGTAGACTACTTTTCGTGTTGAAAAATCACTTATTTGAGATATTGTTCTAATAGTAAATAAAGCAGACTTTAGTTTTGGAACAAGCTCCTGAACATGGGCTTTCCAGGACAGCTTACTGTCTATCTGAACACCTAGAAATTGAAACTGTCCAGTCTCACTTATCATATGCCCATTATGTGTAATCACAATGTCATCTTTCGTCAAATTATGTGTTAGAAATTGTAAAAACAGAGTTTTACTGTGATTTAACATCAACTTGTTATCTACAAGCCATGAACTTATCTATTGAAGTGTATTATTTGATACTGTGTCAATATTACGAACAACATCCTTCACTACCAAGCTGGTATCATCAGCAAACAAAAATATTTTACAGTCACCTGTTATACTCGAAGGCATATCATTTATATAAATAAGAAACAGCAATGGTCCCAAAACAGAACCTTGGGGCACCCCACACTTAACTGTGCCCCAATGCGATTGTACGTCATGGCCATTTTCAACACTGCGGAGAATTACCTTTTGTTGTCTTATTAAAGTAAGAGGTGAACCAGTTGTGAGCTACTCCTCGTATTACATAATGTTCCAACTTCTGCAACAATATTTTGTGATCAACACAATCAAACGCCTTTGTTAAATCAAAGAAAACGCCTAATGTCCGTAGCCTTTTATTTAATCCGTCAAGTGCCTCACAGAGGAACGAAAATATACCATTTTCAGTCGTTAAACCACTTCTAAAATCAAACTGTACGTTTGACAACAAATTATGTGAACTGAAATGATCAATTAATCTTGAATATACAGCCTTTTCAATAACTTTAGAAAAAACCGATGGCATGGAAATAGGTCTATAGTTGACTACATTATCCCTTTCTCGTTTTTTATAAAATGGTTTCACTACTGAGTACTTTAATCTGTCAGGAAATTGACCATTCTGAATGGAAAAATTGCAAATATGGCTTAGTACCAGGCTAACGTATGGAGAACAGTACTTTAGAATTCTGCTAGATACCCCATCATATCCACAAGAGTCTTTAGTGATATAATTATTGTCTCTATCTCCCCTATGGAAGGATCATGGAGGACCATTTCAGGTCACAGCCTCGAAATGGCATTTTCTAAAAATGTTATATGATTACCTGTAGAAACTAGGGTTCTATTTAGTTCACCTACTATATTCAGAACGTGATTATTGAATACAGCACATATATCTAACTTGTCAGTAACAGAAACCTTTCTACTACGCAGTGACGTTATATCTTCTATCTGCTGCTGCTGACCAGACACTTCCTTCACGACTGACCAGATGGTTTTAGTTTTATCCCGAGAGTTTGCTATTCTTTTTGCCTTCTTGATGTCATTTCTCTGAACCTTACAGTACTGTTTGTAATGAGCTACTGCATCTTCATTCTGACTGCTTCTAACATTTTGACACAATTCCCGCTTTGTTCTACATGATACTCTTATCCCCTTTGTCAGCCACCATGGCTGCCTGTTACTGGAAGTATCCTGTTTTGAGCGTTCTAGCGGAAAGCAACTTTCAAACAGCGCATGAACTGTGATCAGGAAAGTATTATATGTATCATCTGCATTATCAGCACTATAAACATCCTGCCATTCTTGCTCTTTAACTAGGCTTAAAAAGGTCTCAACTGCAGCTGGATTAACTTTTCTAAATAGTTGATAATTATGTTTAACATTTGTTTGAGAACAAATACTTTTTAGAATTATAATTGAGGTATCGTGGTATGAGAGGCCATTTACTATTCCTCTGACAGAGTGCCCCTCTAATAATGAAGAATTAACAAAAATATTGTCAATGATAGAACTGCTACTGCCTTGCACTCTCGTTGGAAAAAATACTGTTTGTATTAGGTTATAGGAGTTAAATAGATCTAACAGTTGACTTTTTCTTGAGCTATCACACAATTAACGTTGAAATCTCCACACACAACTAAATTTTTGTACTTCCTATAAAGTGAACCCATAACCAATTCCAGCTTGGGCAGAAACATTTTAAAATCTGAGACAGGGGACCTATAAATAACAAAAATGTCTAGTTTAGTTTCATTAACATTAACAACTGTTGCACAATATTCAAATATCTTTTCTGTGCAGTATTTAGAAAAATCGATTGGCTCCGATGAAAAATCGTCTTTCACATACATGGCCACTCCCCCACACAGCAAGGAACTCCTAGAGCAGAAGGCAGCTAACCTGTATCCTGGCAAAGGAAGTCTTTGAATAGTCACATCACTTAAAAAGTGCTCTGAAATACCAATAATGCCAGAGTCAACATCAATAAGCAGTTTTTAATATATTATTTCAGTTCTCATAATTGACCCATCATCATTTGTAATAGTGATTGTATACTGATGTTTGAACCATTTCCCATTGAACTTTGTCCCATTTCAGTTATATTTGCACTGGGCCCTGTCAGACTGGTGGTTTCGACTGAACTACTCATCAGTTCTGGAGATTATACCATTCTGGCCGCGGCGGAGTGGCCAAGCATATTGAGGCGCTATGCTCCGATGTGCGAGGCCGTTCCCCGTCGGGGGTTCGAATCCCCCCTCGGGTATGGATGTTTGTGCCGTCTTTAGTATAATGTAGTTCATAAATAGTTTTTAATTTTAAGGACTGATAACCCCGCAGTTAAGTCCCTTTATCTTAACAAACATTTGAACATTTGATTATACTACTGATTCCTTCTCACCACTTCTGACTATATTACTCATTCTAATGTCCGTCCCCTCTTTGGATGCATGCGGAAATATTTCGTCTCCTTGTTTCTCCATATTTAAATTTTCACGAGCCCCATTCCGCTCAACCTTTCTACAGCTTCGGACGACTTACTCGCTCTACTTAGCCACCACACCGAAGCAATATATATAAATTTTAAATTCGCTTTTCTGAGCTTTTCTTCTCCCTCCTGTCGACGTAGCTCAGCACGCGATGTCCCGGCGCCGTGCCCGGGCGTCGATCTCCGGTCCTCTATGTGGGCGCCCGTAGTGCACCCCTTCTCTGCTGCTGCTTCTGTCTGCTTTTTGTGCGCTCCCTGTGCACTGCGGTGACTCCGCTGTATTTGCGGCTATCCTAGCCGCAGCTGATTTCGTCTTCCTTCTTCTTCACCGCGATGTTTCCCGTCGACCGTTCGTTAGCTTGCACTCGCGAAATGTTCGTAATCCAGTGACACGATTTGTGTTGTTTACGACACGATATACTACGGCCCGCGGCATAGTTTTTCACACACCGCGATGTGCATTAATACTGTCACGATCCGTAATGTATTAAAATTTCTCTTTCTGTAACAGCTCTACTTATTTTGCACCTCAATAAAAGCAAATTGTACTTTCACTTTTCCACAGTTCCTGACGGCACTTCACTACCGAAATTGTTCAGTTCAAGTTTCTTCTAGTGCCAAATATACCACTCGTCTTCAACAAATTGATTCCCCGCTCAAGGGATGCCAAGTGCAACAATGACTAAAGCTATCTTGAAAGTGTAGGCGTAGCTGGGAGTCCATAGAAGGTGGTGTAGGGGGCGTGCGGATTTACCGCCCACACTGTCCATCCGAGATCTGCAAGTTAAGTTTAGCATTCCTCCTACCTCTTTGGTAGGAAATGCTCACGCTCACGTAGTTCCTTTACGGCTACGCAGCACACTAACTCGTTATTGGTAGGTATATTGTTTAAATAAAATCCGGGGTACCAATTATGGGGCTTTATTACTAGTCACGCCACGATACAAGACTGTTCAGATGACTCTGAAATTATCAATTATAGTTTTACGGCTGAAACTGAGATCATGGTTCTTATGAGACAGGTCCGGATTAGGTCCTAACGCTGACTGACTAAAAAATGATCAAATGTTTGTTAAGCTTATGGGACTTAACTGCGGGGTCGTCAGTCCCTAAACTTACAAACCACTTATGAACTAACTTATACTAAAGACAGCACCAACATCCATGCCCGAGGTGGGATTGGAACCCCGACGGGGAACGGCCTCGCCTAGCGGAGCATAGCGCCTCAATTCGCTCGGCCACTCCGCAAGCGGCGACTGACTACAGCTGTGCACAGCCGAGACCTCCCATAAACTTCGTACATCTTGGGAAATATTCGTAGATGTCTGTTACAGGCATTGTCATTCATTGATTTATCTATTTGGACATTTATTAAAAAAAAGCGTAATGATCAGCACCCATTTATGTTGATCCCTAGTCTGCTACTAAGGTCTGTATGCCACCAAAGTATTGTTAAATAAAAAAACAATAATAAATTACAGATGTTAAATTCGGGCCATATTCTTTGTACTTCGCCGGCGTAGAGGCGCGGCGGCCGCAACTAAGAGCATACAACGAAGAGTATATATGTCATTTACCCTAAAAAACGCGACAAATTTGCTAACACGTTCAAAGATATATGGCAAGTAACAATACAAAAGTCGTTGTTGGGCCTGTATATGTTAAAAAGAAGATGGGGTTTAAAAAATTGCTTGCAGTCAGTCTTGAACCCCCTACCTTCGACGGCTCAGAGCGATTCCGCTAACCACACAGCTATTCTTGCTTGGTGGAGAGTAGTGACTACATTATTGTTCATGTTCGGATAATCTGAAAGCTTTTGCAGTTGATGCGTCTTTGATTTATAGTTATAAGATTTTTACCAAATATGAATTGTTTTTGATGAATCTTCAATGTGCCAAAAACAAATATGAAAGGCGGATGCTGCCTTCATGGAGGATTTGCGCAAGCGCAAGGCGAGGTGCGCAGTAGCTCCATTATCTTGCTTCGGAACCATTCGTGCTTAACCCGCAAGGACTCGCGCGTGAGCATTTTGCTCACAGTGATTTTCAAACAATCGGCATTTTACCAATTTTAAATAGTCAAATATTTGTGTTTTCTTATAAACGCAACTATAAATATTTATTTAGACATTTAAGTACATTACAAACTTTTCTTTGACAGTCAGAAAAATGCTATACACGAGATGGATCGCGTAACTTTTAAAGGCGCGAGTTCTCGCGGGTTAAGCGATCGCGCTACGACTCGTATACGTGTTGTCTCCGCGACGTAAAACGTTTCTCATGCGGCCTGCTGTGCATTTTTAGCATTATTCACCCTTCTGGCAATAGCTGATGCGCCACCAGTCGGAGATCCAATAGCTGAGAGACCGGCAAGAGCTGAAATTAGGAAAGGAATAATCCCACCTGACGTCTTCGGTAATGGTAGAACACGTGGTGTTTTAACCCGTCCCTGTTTTTAATGTTCGTAATTATACCTTTAGCTGCGTACAATACAGTCAATATGCAGTTCTTCATACATCCACACTTCTTGTTTAGGGCGCGACGTGCTGCGTTCATAACTTGGCGGAACCCTAAACCAACCTTAATTTTGGCACGCATGGTTTTTATCAACTGCAAACGCTGCTAGGCGCTGACCAAGTTCAAGATCTCTCCTCAAACGTATTGCCTTATATTTATCAGCTAGAATTCTACCAGGCGTATGACGATCGCTATTCGATGCGTATGCGATGTCGTGCTCCTTTCACGCTTCGTCAAGCAGATTAACTCCTTTATCATATCGTACTAGACGTTTTTGAAGCTTCGTTCCAGGTCCGCAGTAGTTATATTCCGGAATGTGAAGCTCGACTGGTAGCTTGTCGAGAACAACTCCCGATCCTTCGATGCGCTTCCTACAGCGCATGGTATGCTACTGAGTACTGACGCACGTGCTGTATACGCATCTCATTATATAGCAAATTGTCGGTATCAGTCCAACTATTTTCAGAAGAGGGGAAACGGAGCCATTTAACTAGAGATCTATTCCCATGACGTCTTATAACCTTCTCCACCAGAAACACATCAGGTTCGGAGCTTTTCTGTAGTTCTTCAGTGTACAAGCTTCCAGCGATTTCTTCTCCTTTACTATCCTTTAAGATATACGTCCTAGGATTCGTTCTTTGAATCTTGGCTATAGTTAATATCTCAGTTGACCAGATTGGAAGGTATGATTTCTCAAAAGTAGTCTTATACTTTGAAATGCGGACCAAGTCTTTAGACAGCCGCGGTGACCGAGGGGACTGAGGCGCTCCAGTCACGGTCTGCACGGCCACTACGGTCGGGGGCTCGAATCCCCCCTCGGGCATGGATATTTGTGCCGTCCTAGTTCGTAAGTAGTTCATAAGTAGTTTGTAAGTTTAGGGACTGATGACCCCGTAGTTAAGTCCCATAAGCTTAACAAACATTTGAACCAAGTCTTTAACGTTGAACTTTTGCTTACGTGGGTCGAACTTCTTCAGTCGCAAGTATATCGTATTTAAGAGGTCATTATGTCAAACATGGATGGGTCTCATTTTTATCGTGCCATGCTTGGTTCAGTTATACTTTGCAATAATATATGTGAAAATATCAGTCCATTTATGAGATCCGCGGAGATTAAAACGCATCCACATTTGAGTTTTTATTGTTATGTTCAAACGTTCCACAATACTCACTTTCAAGCGAGTGAATGTCGAGTAGTGGTTTATATTATACCGCTCCATTACAGTCTTGAAATTCTCATCGTAAAACTCGGTCCCGTGATCTGTTTGAAGGTTGTTAGGACATCGATTCGTTCAAAATTGTAGGAGCTGCCGAAATACTCGTGTGACGTTCTTCCCCGATATTGTATTTAACGATAATGCCCACGAAAATTTGGAGTATGTGTCAATCTTATACTTCTATCTCGGTTCCGTCGTTGCTGTATTGTTGACTGTCATTTCGAAGAGATTTGTTAGGTCAGTGCTTTCGAGAAAAAAAGTTGTAGTGTAAGCGGTCGGAAATCGGTAAATTGTTTCCGGCATTTTTTTATTGTGACTCTCCGTTGTACAATAGGGTTTTGTTTTGTTTAAATGTCTTCTGGGGCGCTCGATTATCGGTATTCGACATGTGTCAGATAAATGTTGTAAAGAATCGTTTGCATTGTAACAGGACATGGTCGCTAAAGAGAGATTCATTTGCTATGTTTAGATGGGTATACGCAGGAAGATGTGTACTGCTTTAGAGGTAAAATTAAACTACACGAATTCTCGGAAGGTGTATAAAACCATAAAAGTGGTGGATTACAGGCTGACATGGAGCTTGAAAACCTACCTGTCGAAGCACTGGATGGGATACAGCGATACATCGATCTAAGGAACTGTTGATACATTTCTAAGAGAATTATGTGCATTGTAACAGGGTATGAGAGGGAGTATTAAATTTCAGCACTTTATAATTTTAAGAGCAATCAAAAAGTACAGCTGTTATGATTTGTACGAGATAGAGGGTTGTCGTTAGTCTGTCTGTAGACTCGGGCTTGTATGTGAAAGCATGTTTGCTTTTGGGAGGGGAGTCTGACGCTGTCCGCTGTTGTCACGTACATGGCAGGGTCCAGCTCCATCGTAGCACGTTTAAATAAATGCAGTGCGCCATATCGTCATCAAAGTGGTGTGTCTGCAGAGGTCTTGCGTAGAAGGTTTTGTCGCCTCTTAGCTCATTTGGATATGTAGTTCAGATGTTTTTTGAGAGAGGATGCTTAAAACGTTATGATATTTTGTTTAAGCATTTAGCATATGTTTATGGAATTGTTTTATGTTGCCTGCTGAGAGAACACAGCGATCGCACTGGAGATCGAGCTACGTTACTGTTAGGCGTTTTTATTCTTTAAAACGAGAATCGTTCGTACTGCTTCCGTGGTGTATACCGAGAGAAATTGTTAAGACTGTTGTGTTACACGTCTAGAGTGTTTGACACTCAAGTTTGGGGAGGTCGTTACCGTTACATTCTAACGTGCGCAATTTTTTTCATCGGCTGTTGCACGCATCGTCTATACAGTTATTTTGTTCAGGCGAACAGACGGTACAATTCTTTTGGATAGTGCTAAATGTTAGTACAACACCCACCTGTAGCACTGCACCGAATTTCTTTGTGTAGCGTCTATATTGTGAGTTGTAATTAAGGTTCGATATTAAACTGTATGTATCGATTCCAGATGTTCTAATTAAAACCTAGGCTGTCGCAAGTAATAATTGGGGGCGGTGCTCGATGGCTTGGGGGCTAGCATGGTTAATTTGTTTACGAAACTCTCGTGTTATTCCAGGTGATTGTACTGACCAAAGTACTGAATAATTGGATTCTGTAAAATTATTTTCGGGGCTGCGGTGACGGCAATCTTTCGGAATGTCTGTGGGGGCGGCGGCAGGGGCGAAGGCAGGGGCGAGGGCGGGTGCTTAAGTTGCTCAAAATTAATTAATTAATTTCATATGCAAATTAATCGGGGGCGTCGGGGTCGGGCCTCGGCGAGCGCGCTGGATCTACTTCAGTGGCTTGTGTAAACATTGACCGGCCGATCGTTGCCATATGTATGCGCTTTCTCCTCCTTAAGCTGTAGTGAATATTACGCTCCACACTCTGAATCATTTACGAAACATATACCACATAATTAGAATGTGTAAGTACGGATGTCGGAGGTGTAGGGGTGGCATCGGGGATGGTGGGGGCGGGGGCGGACAGTGGCGGTGGTTGCAGTTAAGTTGCTCAAAATTAATTTGATATGCAAATTTAATAAAATTAATCTAGGGCGGTGTGTGAGGCATCAGTTTGGCGGGGGTGGACATATTGGAGGAGGCGCCAGTCTGGCGGGGAGGGAGGCGGCTTGGGCTTTCCCCGGAGGCGGCGGGGGCGGGTTTAAGCGGCCGCCATCTTGAATTTTGAACTGGGCCACTGCTGTTACAACTATTTACTTAAATTAATTTAAACTAACTTACGGACAACACACACATCCATGCCCGAGGGAGGATTGGAACCTCAGACGACGGAGGCCACGCGATCCGTAATGTGGCGCTCCAGACAGTTCGACTACTTCCGCATTGCAGAAAGGAGTTTTTTATTTTATTTCATTATTATTATTTTTTTTTTACTCAAAGTTGGAGACTACGAAGAAACAGGTATATACAGGGAGGCTCAGGTATACACCAGGTAGCTGTCGTCACACGAAACACACTCGGCAACACCGATCGCCCAGTATGTGGCACACCACTCGGCAAACACTCATGCCCGTTCGGAGTACCGTCGGCGAACACAACACTCTCCGTCTGCCAACCCACCGACTCCCCAGGCGTTTCCTCTCTCATCAGACCCTCTCGCGGGGAGCGCCGACGTGAGAAATCAAAAGTAACATCGATAGGACTGCGCTCCTTTTTTTTTTTTTTTTTTCCTCCCGGAGGGTGGGTGGGTGGGGGGATCGCTAGCTAATTTTTTGCACCCCGGCGCCCAATATAATTAAGAGGGCTCTGGTTCCGAGTGATGAAGAAAAGAAAGGAAGTAAGCTGTTAGTTAACTCGGACTCCTGGTAGGCGTTAACTACCTAGTGATGTAAAGAATGTTATCGCCCCCTGAGGTATCCTGTTTTCGTACGTAATGTTTATTGACTTCCGCTGTGTCGTGTATTCTTTTGATTGTTCCTCTTTCGAACCTGAATTGATAATTTCGTCCCTCACAGAGGAATGAAAAAGATTCATGGCAATTTTCTACTAAATTAACCTTCCAGAAGCAGGCTGTCAAGTCAATGTTTATCAATATCTTAACAGCCATGATCTCCTGAATATGTTCCTTAAATGCCTTTGTTTGATTCATTTCTGTTGAATTGGCTTTGTTTAGTATACTGTCAACTACCATGTTGTCTAATGATACGTCATTCCAGGTGCCAAAATTCATTTTACTGGAATGTTTTGTCTGATAAAACAACTAGTTTTCCTTTGCTGCTTTGTGAAGTGTACATGTGTAGTTCTCTTAGACTGTTGAATAAAAGCAACTGAGTGTATATTACCTTAGCTTGAGAAATGATAGAATTTATAAACATTTGGGTGATTTACTGCATACCTCAAATTGACGATCCCCTCCCTTCTTTCTTGTTCTACCCACATTTCAAACTTTTGCTTTAATTCGCTTTCTATAGTACTTAAATTTTGTAAATACTGCACGTTTCAGGTAGTTCTTTTATTTTTTGCTCAATTCCGACAATCTGCTCTGAAGCATGTTTGTATTGCCTTTCCAAGCGGACAAATCTTTATGATCATTATTACTAATTAATAACGCAGCATCTTCTTGATCCTGTGCGTGTTCATTAATTATCTTAATTTTAACATTAACTTCGTGATTAAATTCCAATTTATAAACTTCAAACTTTTTACCCAATTTCCGTGTTTCCTTATCCATCTTTTTAAAGCACTGTTCTGTTTTGGTTTCGTTTACTGTTAGCCTGTTTTTTAATTGTTCGAATTTACTGTTCATGTTAGCCATTTGGGTATTTATTTCATTTAACCTTTCTGACGTCTCTTTTAGCCCATTTTCTAACTTATTTTCTAATCTTTTTATGTTTTCATCTAGTTTGCGTGTGTTTCTCTTACATGACCTAATACTATTTGGAACAGGTCCATTATTTTTTTACTTGGTTAATTTGTTTTTCTTTTTTCTTTTCCACCGGCACAGTATCTGCTGAAGCAGTTCAACTGCTCACCTTACTTGAGACTGTTGCCTGCTCATCTGAACCAGCGTCGGATTCATTGTCTCCGGCGTTCGAATTCAGATTTTCCACTTCACTATGGTTAAGAACAACATCGTCTACATTTGTGTAGTGATTAGTTCTACTTTTTGCTTAGTTATAGTATCTTCACAATCACAGCCACTTGCAGAACTTGAATCTGAATTTTTATCTACAAAGTTTTCTACATTACAATCTGCCTTACAAGACTGATTAACAAAATATAAGGTAACATGTTCTGTGTGTTACAGTTGTGGCTGATGCAGTGGATCATTGCCAGTATTATGAGCAAAGTTTCGTTCTCCGCTTCTCAGAGAATATTTTTCGTCATCTTCACTTTCCATTGTGCTTTGATACTTTTTATACAGATTATATTATTAATACTGATAATTACTCTGTGCCGTATGGCTGAAATTATTTTACTTATGCTAAGATTATAAAATACCAGTGTAACACTCTCACTAGCCTTTCTTCTGGTGCGTGTGTGCAGCCATAAGCCCTTTCTATACGGGACGTGCGACACGCACAAGAAAGTCGTTGTCAGCTGCAGCGCCCCTCGCGATAGACCATTGAACTACAAAGAAGCGTTTACACGGTACACGTTTGTCGAGTCGTCTGCTTCGCATGTCTACTTCGTTTGTTGTCAACTTATAGCAAATGAATCGCCGAGTTAAGATCACTTTTCGGGACTGTCAGATATACCGTGATTATTGTAATGATTAAATCATTTGTGTTTTAGATTGCCTCTGTGAAACTGTATTTAATTGTTTCCATGGAGTTCATGTGAAACTACGTCGCTCACTTGTGTAAACGTCCGCATAATAAAAGGTGATTAAATACTTCCAGGTCGCTAGGTTTGAGGCGTTTATGTACTGTATATCATAGTCAAGCTCAGGTGTCTATGAAAGTCTATCTATACATAGACCTTTCACTGGGATAAAGCTTCAAATAATGTTCACCGAAAACAAATAGTTCACCTGTTAACTGCAGCATGTTTCAGGAAAAATAGCATATATTGTAGGAAATGGCAATAAAGACGTATTGCGACAACAACAACAACAACAACAACAACAACAACAAAAGCTATATAATTTGTGTTCAATTTTTAGTGGGTATAGCTCTTAGTATGTAACCGGAACAAACTTAAAGCATTTTAACTTCCCCATTGTTGGGCCTGCATTGTGGTAAATGTCGTTGAAGGACATTGTAATAAAAGATCCAGAATCACTGCTTACAGTTTATTATTTACCGCTACAGCTATTTCAGCATTTTGCCATTATCAAGCGCCTGCGATTAAAGGAAATGCAAATTTATGTATTTTGACTTATACTTTCGTCGGTTCTTGGTAAATCATCATATTGACTATTATTTAAATAACCGGCTTTCGAGTTACTTTAAAGTCTGAGGATGGCCTTGTAAGAAAAAAACCCGGTTAACTAAGTGGGTATGAACTTGTAGAACACACACAAAATTGTATGATGTTGTTCTACCAAAAACCGACGGAAAAATCAGTGGAAATGTCTTCATTTACATTTGCTCTAAGTTTGTTTGGATTTCATGTTAACAGCTATATCTCTGTTCTCAATAAAATTGTAGACATGTCATATGGAAATTTCATTGCAATTAGTCTACAGTAACAATTCCTAAAATATTTGCGACTCCTCTTGAGACAGCAATGAACTATTGTCTATCAGATGTTAACAATTCTTGTGTGGTCCTATTTAAGTGAAAATGTGTTGGTAGCATTCAACGACAGTGGATTGAAGAAATGTACTGATGCCGCTAATCCCGCCAGCAAATACTGCAAAGGGTACTACTATACAATAATAAAAAATGTAAACATAGCTAAATGTATTTCCTCTAAAATTACTCTTTCGAGCCCTGAGCAGATCGACATCAGTATTACCAGACTAGCAGACAACCAGAAACAAAAGATTGCCATTTTATATTATCTAGTATACCGGTATTGTTATTTTTTTAATCTCTGCCATCGTTCATGACTATTCAGTCATTGACTTTTGTAACATTTATTATTGCCTTATTTTTACACAGAAGAAATATTTTCTCAAGAGTTTTCTTTTATAACACACAGTACAGCTGTTAACAGTTTATCGTGTTTATTATTATTATTATTCTTTTCATATGCCACATTCGAAGAGACGGTACATCACAGTTGGCCGCTTTCTCTTACGCAATGAGTGTGACCGAGTCGCCTCGCTCGTGAGCGCCTTTGCTCGAGCCAAGAGCTGATCGCTACGCCACTCGCGAGCAACGGCTGCGCTCACTAATAACGAGCGAGCTTATTGCGCCTACTGACTGACTATCCCAAATATTCTACGAGAGCAAGTACTTACAGTAATAGCCCTGCAATCGTGAAATCATTCTGTAAAGGGTCTTTCCACCTATTTATTCGCAATATGTCTCATTTGTTTATGTTGAGAGTCAATTGCCACTCTCTGTGACAAGTGTCAATACTTTGTCGATCTTCCTACATTTAGATATCATTTTTTAGCTTTGCGACTTATTTGTATATAAAGGCATAATCCGCGGAAACTCTCACGGAACTTTCGACGTTTTGCGGTAGGTAACTTATGCACAAGGTGAAGCGAAATTCACGCACGCGGGCTTCGCAGTGTGATTCCTCAGATGCCAGCAAAAAAAAAAAAAAAAAAAAAAAAAAAAAAAAAAGTTTCTCACAAAATTTCGTCCTGCGCATATTTCCAGCAGTAAATGTTAATATCAGTCCTCGACGTGTAGATGCGAGATCTCTGTGAACTGCTTAAAACACAACCCTACAGTTACGTTTCCAAATTCAAACTCACTTTCACATTCAAACACTCTAATGTCACATTTTCAGATGCTGATATGGGTATATCAGTGTCATAACCTGCCTTTCACCAATCATATTGTAGCATAGGCTTATACTTTAGCGCAGAAAATTTATTGTCTATTACAGAGTAAATTTTATGATGAAATACCGACGATGTATCCCTTCCGCTCTTTCTCAACCGATTCATTGAAGTCCCGCCTCTGCACTTCAAGCATTAATATAAGAAAGTACAGATATATATAACCTAGAGTCCCAATACAGGATGAATAACCTACCACTTGCACCGCAAATATTGCGGAAACGGAAAGTGCTATCGATGTGCGGTTTTCACAGAATGGAATGGTAGTCAGGGGGCTCGTATTTTTAGCCAACAAACAGATTGTAATATTACTTAGAAAGTGTATTTTTAATGCAAACATAAAGTCTTTTAAATGGAACAATGGTTGTTTCGATCATGCAATGGAATTTTTGACACCAGGTGTGTACAAAGAATTTTGAATGATATTTTTATCACGTTTAATTTGGCAGCTACAACCGTTCAAAGTTTTGGGGCAGAGGCTGCGGTAGCGTAACTGACTGGCCAGGTGGCTAGCCCCTGGAACACGGCCCACTGTCTCATGGCCACCAGCACAGAGTAACATATACAGAGAGGAAGCCCCCCTAAACCACTGTCCTACGCTCCCCTCGTAGTTCCGTAAGATGCTATATACGAGGCGTGTCCAGAAAGTAAGTTCCGTTTGGTTATATAAAACGAACGGGTACAGATACAGAAAAATATTGATTGTACAAAAATCTACAACTGTTAAACTACTTTTCTACATAGCTTTGCGGTGCAAGTGTTACGTGATTCACCCTGTATATATCTGAAAAACAAGTTTTTCTTGCCATTTGCGTTTCGCCTTCTTTTATGTACGAGGCATCTTCGGTGGCCGTTTTTGTAGATTATGCTTTACACGTGTTCTTTTGCCTCTGGAAAGTTTTTTTCCTTCTTTTGTTTATGTCACTGGAATAGTTAATTATTACGTAAACAAATTGGTCTGGACCTATTGAAAAAATCATTTTATAGTTATTATGCCACAAATAAAACAGCAACTACTAATTTTGTGTAATATATTTATAGAAATAGCATGTTTGGATACAGAAATGAAAAAGTAAATGCGTTGAGTTTCGCAGGAGATAGAGAAATAGAAATTTAATTCTAAAAAAAAAGGGAGCTTTGTACTCTAGCAAAGATGATTATTTAAAATAGAACCTTTAAACCGGTAAATGGTGAAATGGATGTAAAGAAAGGAACACAGTCTGGGATAATTTTCCCGTATCTTGTCTGATAAACAGTTGCTCAAGCCGAAGTAAAATTGTGTGATTTACGACAGAGAGCAGGCGTTTCCGGTGCAAGTCAGCAGTGTGGTGTCAAGATAGTCCTTGCCCATGTTACGTGGCTGCTCAACACGAACGTAAAGGTGTGTGATGGTGATGTACAGAGGTGTTGGAGGCACGTTCAGAGCGGCTGCGAGCCGTCAGGCTGGGTGCAGGGGTCCCACGCGGCCAGCCCCACCAGGCGCGCGCTCTCCTCCCACAGCCGACGCGCCGTCTCCATGTCTCGCGCCCGCCGTGTCGGCGTCTTCTTCTTGCAGCCGCTGCAACAACACACACAGTCCGCCTCCTCATACACCTCTGCAAGATCAGCTAGCACGGTTTTCATGTGAAACAACACCGAACTAGCTGCTTTTTAACCACTATCTTCTGCCTCACAGAATTTCTTATGTATAATTAAGACACAATTAAATCGAAGAGGTTGTCATAATGCTGCTAAAATATATATACTTTTTGTTTGTTTTTTAAATACTACTCAAAACAATCAGGGGTTCAGGTGAGATATCATACACAATATACATAACGTATTTTATTCATATATTAGTTACAAACTACAGCTACATCTATATGGGATACTCTGCAAATCACATTGAAGTGCCTGGCAGAGGGCTCATCGAACCACCATTATACTACGAGGCGCGTCCGGAAAGTGATTTCCGTTTGGTAATAAAATGAAATTGTAAACAGATACAGAAGAAATTTTTATTGCACAAAATTCTACAACTCTTAAACTACTTTTCCACATAACTACCGAAATTTTGCAGGCATTTGTCATAGCGTGCCACCAGGTTTTGTATACCTTCTTCATAGAAATTTGCCGCCTGTGTCTTCAACCAGTTGGAAGCAGTTTCTTTCAGCTCGTCGTCATTGGTGAAGCGATGACCGCCAAGGATAGACTTGATATGTAAGAACAGATGAAAGTCACTAGGAGCGAGGTCAGGACTGTACGGAGGATGGTCAAACACGTCCCAGCGAAATCCCCGTAGAAGGTTTTCGTCACATTTGCAGTGTGTGATCGTGCGTTGTCATGAAGCAAACCAACACCGTAAACATCGCAAATTTGCCGATAAATTTTGTTGTAACAGTATAATTTATTGCACACACAGGACGGTACAACATATACATCAAGTCACGGACACAGCTAATGTTTACATATGAAACTGGCGAGAGCTACAACACGACTGAGGCACGCCTCGCACACCGCGTGCTCGCTGCAGGCCCTCAGAGGCGGCGCCATCGTGCGGCGGACTCGGCCGTGGCGCGTCTTTCAGATGCCGCGGACGGACGGGACGCGGCTTGCAGTGGCGCGCTCCAACAAATTTCTCTTGGTTTAACTTTCCTCGCATTCAGAAACCGAATCACCGACCTGATTTCACAGGCGGTGGGATTTTCAATGAACGCCGACATTTCAAACAAGCACAACAAAGCGTACGTAACTGACAGCGATCTCCAAATGGCGCACGTTCTTCTCCTTGATACATATCGTGTGCAGCGCATGTGCGGAACTGCGATCGCAGCGCTGCAGCGGAGATAAATTGAAACGGAGCTTACTTTCCGGACGCGCCTCGTATTTATCTCCCATTCCATTCTCGAATAGCGCGGGGGAAGAACGAACACCTGACTCTCTCCGTTCGAGCTCTGATTTCTCGTATTTTATTCTGATGATCATTTCTACCTATGTAAGTGGGAGTCAACAATATATTTTCGCATTCGGAGGAGAATGTTGGCGATTGGAGTTTCGTAAGTAGCCCACGCCGCAGCGATATGCGCCGTTCTTGTAATGATTCCCATCCCGAACCCCGTATCATTTCCGTAACGCTGTCTGCCCTGTATCGTGACAATACGGAACGAGCTGCCCTTCTTTGGACTCTTTCGATGTCCTCCGCCAAACCCACCTGATAAGGATCCCACACTGGGCTGCAATACTCCAAAAATGGACGGACAAGCGTAGTATATGCGGTTTCTTTTGTAGTTCTGTTCCATGTTTTACGGGTTCTGCCAATAAAACGCAGTCTCTGGTTCGCCTTTCCCATTATCTACATGTTCTTTCCAATTTAAGTCTGAAATAATAGTAATTCCTAGGTATTTTGTGGAGTTTACGGCCTTCACTTTTGATTGATTTATCTTGTAAACGAAGTTTAACGGATTTCTTTTCGTACTCATGTGGACAACTTCACACTTCTCATTATTTAGAGTCAATTGCCAATTTTTACACCATACTGATATCTTATTCAGATCGTTCTGCAGTTGGTTTTGATCTTCAGATGATTTTACTAGACGGTAAATGACGGCGTCATCTGCAAACAACCTAAGAGAGCTACTTAGATTTTCCCCTAAATCGTTTATGTAAATAAGGAACAGCAGAGGACCAATAACACTGCCCTGTGGTACGCCCGATATCACCTCTGTTTTAGTCGATGCCTTACCATCGATTACTACGAACTGTGTCCTCTTTGAAAGGAAATCCCCTATCCAATCGCAAATTTGTGTGTGATAAAGTACGGCATATTCCAGTCTCAACTCTTGACATGCAGTTTACTTAGAGGGACACACCATGTGGCTGACATCATACTGGAAAAGCCTTTCTCGTTGCCGCCCCCCCTCCCATCATGGTACATGAACACGTCGTGCAGTCAGTACAGTTCCACACCTGCGTGGCATGGACAGTACGATGTTATCAATCAGCTTTTGAGGTATAGCGGGCATTCTTCCACGAGTGAAATATCCAGCTCTGCAAACGTTGTGGGCGGTTGTAAGGGGACAGCTTTGTGGGGACACTTGCAGTCTGCAATTCTGTAATTAAACGCGCACAAGCGCAGGAATCGTGAGGTGTTTTGACAGTTACTGAGTCGTCGTTGTTCAGGGGTTAGTCAATAGATAGAGGTATCTCTCATCTGTCAAACGAGTGTCTAGGCGCTCGCTTTGTGTATAAACAAGAGACTAGAAAATCCAGGTGGTTATGGACTCTGTGGCGAGGGCAGCCTTATTTGGTCTTGGTGAAATATTCAATAAACTACTTAAAATGAATAACTATTGACCTACATATGGTACTAATGAGCGCCTAGGCTCACTTTAAAGCGACAATTACACGGTTGAGCTCATATAAACGCACCTCCTGTCACTTATATAGTTTTTGAGTTATAATAAATGAAAAATCATTGTAAAACAACAATTTTATAAAAGATATATCTTGAAAATGGCTTAACCAAATGTTACACACATGGTGTCGATTGATAGATCTACGTGAGTACTTCTTGTTCTTTCTCTTTAGCCCTGTTCCCACACATACAGGGTCGGCTTTGATTATTTGGATTTGGCATGTTAATAGGGACGGGGTGACCGGATGCCCTTCCTGACACCACCGCGGGAGGAAATGTGTACCCCAAATATCTGCGTATAGTGTTATATGTATGAAAGTGTAAAGTCTTATGAAATGTTTGCGAATCGTGTAACTGAGGCAGGACTTGGGGACCAGCCCAGTATTCATCTAGGGGGATGTGGAAAACTGCCTAAAAACCACATCAAAGCTGGCCGGCACTCCGACCCCTTTCGTTAACCTGCCGGGCGGATTCGAACCGGGGCCGATACGCGTACCCGTCTCGGAAAGTGGAGCGTTAGGCCACATGCCTAACGGAGCGGATCAGTTTGGGTAAGTGTTATGAAGATATTATTTTTTGCATATTCAGTAAATATGTATAAATGCTGGATTTTAAACAAATAAACAATAATAACTGAAGTATTGAGGGTAGTACCATAAACTAGACTTAAGTAAATAGGTAATTAAATGAAATGATCGTATGGCATTTTTGGCCAGGAGATCCCATGTGCGATTGTTCAGCCGCCTACCACAAATCTTTTTCATTGACGCCACTTCTGCGACTTGTATGTCGATAATGATGAAATCAATGATCAGGACAACACACAACACCCAGTCCCCTGCCAGTAATCGAACCCACGCCCCCTGCCTGGTAGTCAGCGATGCGGCCATCTGAGCTACAGGGGCGGACAATAGCTAATGAAATAATATCAATAGTTTAGCGAATGAAATAACAAAAACCATAACAGAAAAATTTTATTTGTTAATTATGGAAAAACTATGATATGTGCGCTGTTTTTGATGCCATATTCTGTTTCAGCGGAAAATTTCCGTCAAATACTATCATGACATGTATTTGTATCAATCATATTGTGTGTAAAAGTGGTATTTTTGTGGAGATAAGACGCTGATTTGACTTCAGAACAAGTCAGGGAAGGTGTTTAAGGCCGCCATTTTGGTTAGTGCGGTCAGTCTGTTAGTCTCGGTCAGATAGACAAGACGTGTGCGTTACAATGGGCTATTGGGGAGTCGCTTGAAGACTTTTAAAATTTTAGTGAAGTGTTCGAATGTGCCGCGGTGGAGTAGCCGAGCGGTCTAAAGCACCTCGCTGCGGAGCGCGCGGTTGCACGCCGTGGAGGTTCGAGTCCTCCCTGGGGCATGGGTGTGTGTGTTTCTCCGTAGGTTAGTTTACCTAGGTTTAAGTAGTTTGTAAGCTACGGACTGATGACCACGCAGTTTGGTCCGATAGATTTACAGACATTTGAACATTTGTTCGAATGTGGGACTTGGAAAATTTGTTCAGTGGTGCTTCGTGGACTAACTTTATTCTGCGACAGTGGAACTTAGAATCTTTCAGGATTGTTGCTGGACTTTAATTTTATTCAGCGACTGTAGGACTTAGGACCGATTCAGATAAGTTTCCATTTAATTGTGTGGCAGCCTTTAAGAACTCAGAATTTACTCTAAAGTCAGGACTGGTGGCTATTAGGTGAAATAAACGTTCGTTTAGTTAAAGTGAATGTATCGTTTGTGTGTTTATTGTTCCTGCCTGCATTTATCTAAAGTAAAACAGTTTGGGGACATTGCAGCAGGTGTGGCTGGTACCCCTAGACAGTACGCAGCCAGTTTATATAGCAAATAGGGTTTACAGCTGTGTTTCACGGAGCCCCAAGGAAACACAGGCTCTTGCGTATAATTAAAAAAAAAATCAAATGTTTGTAGAACTTATGGGACTTAACTACGGGGTCATCAGTCCCTAAGCTTACAATCTACTTATGAACTATCTAAGACTAAGGACGGCACAAATATCCATGCCCGAGGGGGGATTCGAACCCCCGACCGTAGTGGCCGTGCAGACCGAGACTGGCGCGCCGCAGTCCCCTCGGCCACCTTGGCCAGCTGGTGAGATTAGTTTTCATGTGATCTGGCCGAGCAGGAACAGTGTTGCTGCACGCCGACCGTCGTCGCCGAGTTCGACCAACACTGCCTGTAGAGAAGGCCTCCGCGCTGGCGTGCCATGTCACGCAGAGTAGGCCGCGGTCGCGTACCTCACTGGTTAGCCGGTGTGAGGCAAGGAAATCGTCCGTGCCGTTTGAAAAGAACCATTTCGGCATTTGCCTGGAGTGATTTAGGGAAATCAGGGAAAACCTAAATCTGGATGGCTGGAGTCCATCGCCCAGAGTGTTAACGGTTGACGCAGCCACCATTGCCGACATCGGAGCTGAGCAGCGCCAGCTCGCCCCGCGCTGGAGGTATCAGCAGGGAGTTGAAGCAGCCGTTGCTAGGAATCCAGCGCAAGGACATCGCTCAGTGGCAGTCTTCGTCGTGAGCCAGCAGCAGACGAAAGGTATGTTGTGCAGCAGGAACTTTAAGTTTGTGTATGTGTTTTTTTTTTTTTTTTTTTTTGCCTTTCGTAATGCTAAGGCAAGAAATCAAGAAGTCTCCCAGTGACTGTGGGTCGACAGGGCGTGAGAGTGAACTACCGAGTCTAGAGAGGAGTAGGGAGGAAGTAGATATAATGGAAAATCTGGGATTAAGCCACATTTTGATGAAATTGCAGGAACTAGGAAATAAAATAGATTGTAAAATAGAAGAGTCTAACAAAAATTTGAATAATAAAATATGGGAGTCTAACAAAGATCTGAGTAACAAAATTGGGGAAGTGAATGCTCAATTGGAAAATATTAATGGGAAAGTTGAGGGTGCAGAACGGAGATAAGCCACAAAGATTGAAATAGTTGAGACTGAATTAAGGGGTGAGATTGATTCATGAAAGCAGATGTGTGTTGCTAGGGTAGAAGAGACAAGACAAGCCTTAGTTAAGATGGATGCTAAGATAGTGGCTAGCATTTAGGAGATTAAAACAGTGCTGACAAATCAGTTAGGCAGCACAGCTGATGATATCGGAAAGGAAATGGCAACGGTTACCACTAGAAATAATGCAAAGATTGAAAAAGTAAATGTTAGAATGAATGATTTAGATCTGTGTGCTGTTTCTGGTAATGTTTGGGGTCCTATATTGATGCAAGTGCCACAGGGTAAGGCATTTTCTGGGGAAAGTGGAAATTACACAGTGGACCTTTTAGTCAGCTGAAAGGACTGCTTTACACCAGGAATGTCAGACCAAGCAAAAGCAAAATTTGTAAAGAGATCTTTGGAAGGTTCTGATCTGACATGTGCTAATCAATGTAGAGAGCAGTACACCACTTTTGAAGAGTTTGAAAAAATATTCTTAAATAAATATTGAGGTAAATCTAAACAAGTCAGGCTGCAAAAAGGGGGACGCAATCTATGAAGGAATTCTGTCAGGAGGAATTAGGAAAATAGGTGCACCTAGATAGGCCACTTGAAACACTAAATTAAATTACTACTTTAATTAGAAGGCTACTTGAGGAGTTGGAATTGCATTTGTCTCCCTGTCCAACTGACTCCATAGAAAAATTTATTCAGTTCATTGAAAAGATAGATAAGGCGGTGTCATGCACACATAGGTATGGGGAACATAATGAGAATAGAAATAACAGGAAGTGTTGGAATAGTCAGCAGGACAACTATAAGAAAAGAAAATTAAGTGAAAATTGAAAAAGTGATTGGGGAAGGTCTAATGCTGATGACAGGAATCTGAAGGGTTCATGAGAGAATAATAACAGAAATGAGCAAGGACTAAGACATGAGAATTTAGAAGGGGAAAGAATTCGGAAAAAATAGGATTTGTCTCAAATGAGGTCCACTTTGGGACAAGACAGAATGCAAAGAATAGGGCCAGGAAATGGAATGATAATGATTGTGGTGAGAGTAACAGGGTCTATTACAAAAGGAGGCATGACTATGATGATAGGAGTAGATATGAAGAAAGAATTTGTGGTATGGAAGCTGTTTTAAATGATGAAATTATAGTGGGGAATTGGTTCGTGGGACACAACAAGAGGAGAGCTTTAAGAAGAAGAATAGTAGAGAACTAAAAGGAGAAGTGGGAGAGATTAGTGTTGGGGATGTTTTTAATAAATATTTTGGGAATATAAATTCTGAGGAGGATAGTGCTGACATGGGACCCATTTTCACAGGTCAGAAAGTAAATTACAGTCTGGGACTGTAAAGGAGTGTTGCGATGGTCAAATTGTATGTAAAAATAGCAGTGTAAGATTTGCTGAGTTATGTGAAATGAAAACAAATACAGTGGATGCTAAGATGAATTGTTATGGAGCCAGTGCAGCTGAAACTAGTGCTTTGGTGGATTATTGGGATAGTTCAAAAAATGTTTGTTAAGCTTAAGAGACTTAACTGCGGGGTCATCAGTCCCTAAACTTACAAACTACTTATGAAGTACCTTATACCAAATACGACACAAACATCCATGCACGCGTGGGGATTCGAACCCCCGACCGTAGCGCTCGTGCAGACTGCGACTGGCGCGCCGCAGACCGCTCGGCCACTGCGACTGACGATTGGGGTAGTGTTGGGGCCATAGAGCCTGTTGTTGATGTAAGAGTTAATAAATGTCTACCTGGAGGTACATCTGGTGATAAGATTGAGGGGAGCTGCAAGCAGCCTGAGGATCCTATTTCTGAGGTATCTATAATGAGTGGTGGGGACGTGCTGAATGGTGCTGCAATTAATGTGCATCTGGTAGAAGCTGCATCTGTGTTCATGAAACATGACACAAATTGTGATGATAAATTATTGGAGAAAGATGAGGAGAGTGATCTTAGATTGAAGGAATGGATAAAAAACGCCAAGTGGATACAGAAATGGGTACCAGCTAACTGGGCACTTTATATATATGATTATGTTAAAAGGTTAGGGGAACAAGCTGAGAAAAATGATGCCTATTATGATGTACTAAATAACATATTTGATGGGGATAAGGAATTTGATTATTTGAGGAGGGAATCTATACTTAATATGGTAGAATATATAGTGGAAAGTGATTATAGAGTTACAGACTATGAACAAATAGTATGAGAAAAGAGAGATGATGCTGAAGGAATTAATTATTATGTAGTTTATGAAGGTGTGCAATATAAGGCTGTAAATGAGGTTGAATGTAAAAGTGACTGGATGAGGGAGAGTAAAAGTAAGTTTGATGCCAATGACTGGGTAGATTTTACTAAGTACGTTAAAGAGCTGGAACCAAAGATATGGGAGACTGAAAAGTTTGTTTTGCCAGAAAATTCGGATGGTTGAGTTTAGGAAATGAAATGTACAAAGATGCTTTCTATAATATATTTGCAGGGGATAGTGAAATAGAATCAAACAGTGGGGGGGGGGGCAGGTATGGACAATAGAGAAGTACTGTGCAAATGAGGTTGAAGAGGACCTTTTGGCTAAAGTGGAGTTGAGTAGGAGGGTTTTAGGAAAGGGCAACCTATAGTGAACATACAACTGAACAAAATTAATGAGAGAACTTTGGTGGATAGTGGTAGGACTATTAGTGGTATAGCGGAAGATTTTTACAGATACATAAAAACTGAATATATGGTAGAGTTTCCAGTAACAGGGGTGAAAATTAAGAATGCAACTGGGAGTTACAGCAAGCTAGTGGGGAAAGAGGTTATGCTAGATGTAACTGTTGGTGGAGAGTTATTTAGCCATCAATTCCTAGTAATTCAAAATTTAAGCATAAATATAGTATTGGGGATAGACTTTTTAAGTAAATGTGGGGTCAACATCAACTGTGGGGAGCAGGTGCTAGAAATGAATGTGGAAGGGGCATGACGAAAACAAAGTTTATGAATGCAGCAGATGATAAATTAGTGGCAAGCTTGCATATGGCACAGTGCATGATGAACAAGGCAGATGTTGAGGAGGAAATTAGGAATAAGATTTATGAAAAAAATGGTGTTGGATAAATGAAATCCACTCCAGTTTAAATAGTGGATTAAGACTTAGCTGTATAATTTTCTTTCATTTTTTATCCATTATGTATGTGTCTTTTAGAGCTAATATTTCTGAAGCAGTATGAGGTCTTGATCAGAGTTTTGTTGTGGTACCTAAGTTGGTATGTGTATGCTTTGAAGAGAAACTGTAAATGTGTATGCATAAGCAGTTTAACCTAGAGTTGTATATATATAATTTTATGGATGAACATTTATGATAACTTTGAGACTTGTTGTGTTATGGATATGTGTTTTTTGTTAGTAATTATTCTAGGGTTATGATTACCCTGTGTCATTAGATGTAAGTACTTCGATTGAGGAAGTCTATTTGTTTGCATTGACGTAAGGGATAAATATATGACCAGCAAAAGCTGTACAAAGCAGAATTAAGTAAAGGGCTCACAGACTACAGAAGTTGTAAGTTACTGTGGGGCACTTGCCGGTTTAACCTGTAGTTTATGCTATTAACTTTGTGCTAGTTGATCCATGGTTAAGTGACATAATTTTAATCACTCAAGAGCTTTGTTTGGTGCATGGGGGTGGAGGTAATGAGTACTAGGAAATTGTGAATCTAGGGGTCATGTTGTGTTGAAGGACAATTTGTTGTATGAGTAATGCTGTGCGTTGTAAATGAGGGTAGCTTTAACATGCTCTGTGTAAGCTCGCAAGGTGTTGCTCTGGCTGCAATGCGCCTACCAAGTGCATCCCAGGGATTCTCAGTCGGGTTTAAGTCCGGTGAACAAGCTGACCACTACATTTGTTTAGTTCTCTCAGCAAGTTGTCCACCAGTGTAGCTCTGTAGGGACAAGCGTTATCGTCCACCAGAAGGAACCTATCTCATATGGCACCGGCGTAGTGCAACACAAAAGTTTGAAGGATCTCGCCTCTGTATCTCTGAGTAGTCAAAGCCCCATTCTGAACGACATCCGCCAATTCGGACTGCTGCCCACACCATTCATCCACCACCATGAAATGGTGATGTTTCTTGAGCATATGTAGGATTATTCCGTGTTCCACGTTCTCAACAGATGAGGGAACTACGATTGTCCGACTGAATACAAAATCTTGACTCGTCTGTTAACCTAACTCGGCGTCATTCGTTAGGACTCCAATCCTGATGTTCCTTCGTTGAGTTTCTGTGGGTTAAACAGTGTCGTGGTTTGAATGAGGCATACACCATAGACCTCCGTGCGTAGAGGCCACATTCCCGGCAATTTCAGACTGTTTGTGTTGATATTGCGCGTCCTGTTGCTGCCTGGAGGGTGCGTTGTAGCTGAACTGCATTCAGCCTCCTGTCTCTTGCTGATGTTACCCGTGGAAGACCTTGACCTTGCCTTGCCTTCTTGTAACGGTTACTGTTGTCTGAAATCGCGTCCCGGTCCTGAAATTGCACTTTTTTGACACTGCAATAACTACAGCCACCTCCCTCTGTGCCTGTCCCGCTTCCGACCTTCCTGTGGCTTTCCATTCCGTAGCTTCGAGTACGTCACGTTGTTGCTGCATTCCACTACCTGCTCATTACATTATGTGAACCCGACTGCCTGCGTAAATCGACAACAGCAACCTCTTCTAGAAACTTTCTATCACGATTGCCTTAATATTGTTGTTGCCACTCTGTAGAACCGACAGAAAGACGTCGAACCATTTTAGTTCATTCTGCCGATGGCAGTACTTCAGCACCTACATAGGCTATCTGCGGGTAAGATGTACTGATCACGTTGATGAATAAGGAAGATAAGAACACTAAAGCAATGGTATTTGGTATGTGATGACATGGGGGAAAGGAAGTAGATTAAGTAGACGAACGACTGAACTGGTGGAAGGAAGCGTTTGGAAACGTTTGACTAAAAATAAGCACAACAAAAACAGCGTGCTTGGTAATAAGCAGAAGTAAGTCTGTTTAAAACTTGGAGATCAGGACACAGATCAGCTGACAACAAAATAACGCAAGAGGTTAATAGCGGAGTAAAGGCGACAACAAACTTCTATAATTAGGTACGTCAACTAATATGGGATTAAAGCTTCCGTCAGTAAGCAAACCTATCACGCAGTAAAACTTATTTACTTTCCATCTTGCATATGGACTAGAAGCAGGAACTTTAACAAGACGAGACACCAACAGGATAAAAGCCACAGAGATACGATTCCTTTCGTGTAGTATCGATCGAACCGAGGGTATAAAATCAGAAATGAATCTGTCATTGATACACTGGAGAAATGCCGACTGCAAAGGTTTGGTCATATCTTGGGAATGCAGCTACTAAGGTCACCGAAGGCATACATGGAATGCAAGGCGATTCGTAAAAGAGCAAGACGCAGACCAAGGGATGGCTAGCTAAAACAACTAGAAAAGGATGTAGCCAAGTAGAAAGCAGACTGGAGTAAGATACTGAAGGAAAAGTGGTGGGGAGCCGACCACGGTGGCCGAGTTGTCTGCGGCGCGCCAGTCACGGTCTGTACGACCACTACGGTCGGGGGTTCGAATCCCCCCTCGGGCATGGATATTTGTGCCGTTCTTAGTATTAGCTAGTTCATAAGTAGTTTGTAAGTTTAGGGAGTGATGAGTCCGTAGTTAAGTCCCATAAGCTCTACAAACATTTGAACATTTGAAGAGTGGTGGCAAGGCAGAAGTTTATGAGGGAGGCTTGTTTGTTCCACACTCGACTCGCTGGAGTGGAGAAATAATGATGATGATAATAATGACAAGGATGACTACTTAAATTTTTGATTAATAATGTGCTCCGCGATGGAATGGTCGAGCGTTGCTCCCCGTCAGAGGTTCGAGTCCTCCCTTGGGCATGGGTGTCTGTTGTCCTTAGGTTAGTTTAAGTAGTTTGTAAGCCTAGCGACCTATAATCGCAGCAGTTAAGTCCCACAGATTTACAAACATCTGAATATAATAATCTACAAATAAGTACGGTCCAATTATTAACTAAAACTGTAAGTAGTTATCCTTGTATAAATATTAAGAAAAAAAGTTTATCTGCAGAGAGCCTGACGATGGCCATAGTGCCATAGTAGACAAGTGCTAATGTATTCAAATCAAATGTCTGTAAACCAAAGGGACCAGCTGCTGTGGGCATCGGTCTTACAAACTACTTATACTAACTTTCCTAAGGACAGCAAACACACCCATGCAGGATGGAGGCCACGCAGTCCCTAACATAACGCCCCTGTCCGAGCGGCCATTCCAGCGTGACGCTAATATATTAAAAACAATAAATAACATCTACTTCAGCAGCAGTGTGACAACTTCTTCGATTTAATTATACCATTCAAGACGTAAACTATGCTGCAGGTCCAAGAAAAACTATACAGTATAATTTAGATGAATCTATAAATTTCTACACACAATTACTGTTATTAACGAAAGCACGACATTCCTTCATAGCTGCTCAAGTCTCTGGGAGAGCCAGCCATGACTAAACTATTCTACTTTGTGTGCAAGGTGTATGACAAGAAAAATATAATAACCCCAATACCAAAGAAATTGTCTGGTGGCGATGCTTCTCTCAAGGTCAGTTGTGACCTGGAGATGAAGTGCTCTTCTGTGTATAGATACCGGCTTGCTGTTATTTGCCTATAGTCAGAACAGCAATGCATGGTGCCAAGTGTTGAACTGAATGCATAACATGTAATACGGCACTTCACAGAGCAAGCAATGTACATTTTTTCGTCAGTCCATGATTTTTAGTTGATGTTTGAGGAACAATACTGATTGACATGTCGATGGACTGATTAGCATTATCAGTGTACCTTGCCAACTAGATTCTGACTAAGGAAAGAAAGTGAATCTTGACTTCATAAAGCAAGGTAGGAAGATCCATCTTAAATACTTCGGCCTCAGATTAGCAAGATAGTTTTTTAGAGTATTTCAGAGTCGCAGACACAGCCAGTAGCTCTCGCAACGAACGATATAAGTGCACTTACGCAAAGCTTCTTTCGTACTTGTTCCTGTACATCAGCAGCGACAACAGCACAACATTATTTATTTCATTTAATGTGACAGCCTCTACTGTATAACTTCAACTGTAAAAATAAGTATAGGTGCGGAATCTCAGCCACCTCTAGTTTATTAATGGTATTCTTCTTGTAAAAAAATTGATTTGCATTCTTATTATTTGCATTTATTGAGGTTTGGAATGTCAAATACACATCACTAACGTAACTGAGGCCTATCATTTTACTTGTTCAACATAAATGATAGTATTTTTTGTTGTTGTAATATTTAACTTGCAATTTGTTTTCAATTTAAAAGATTATATATATATATATATATATATATATATATATATATAGTTTTTTTTTCATTCAGCAACAAACTTGTTTCACCGAAAAACTCATACATACCCCATTTCCGTACCCGGTTAGGTCATTTAGCAGATAAATAATTATATTATTGTTTCTCTTACAGGATTGATAGTTTGGTTCATTTTAAGCAATAGCTAAGAATCTATTACCCGTCTGGAATGAGACGTACTCTGCTTTCTGATGTCTAGCTTACGTTTCACAGTAGATTTTTTCACTTACAGAGCCCACCAGTTTGGAGTACAAATAGATATCAATCCTTGCACGTAATTTAAGTTGAGAAAAAATCATCTGTTCAGTTAGAGAAACAGACCAACGGCACGTAATGTTAAACGCGCTACAATATGATATCCAGAACAGAAAGATGCAATTTTTTAAGTCAGGTGAACGATATGGGCACTAAAACCTCGCCAACATCGCTTTACAGATTTCTAAATTTGTAAAGTTATTCAACGTTTTGCAGTGACCAATGAATTTTTGGAACATGTTAGAAGTAAATAAAATCTAACCTAAATGTTATTAATGTAAATGTAAGAGTTTGAGGGACATAACAAAATAAAAGGAAGATTTTTAATAGCGTATGCCTTATAACAGTGATGTGTAGGAAGTACACTGATAACTGTCCAAAGTACAATACGAAGACGGTCCGGAGGTCACAGAGCCTGAGTACCCTCCGCCACACACCTTTGGCTGGTTTGTAGATGTAGATTTATTTGTGAGATGACATATGTATGAAGATCGCATGATTTGAAAATGCAGCTCCATGTGAAATAAGGAAGACGAAATCAGTATTGAGAAACAGATTCGTTGTGGTATGGAGTTTGATCCATCTACAGAGGTGCTTGAGGGATAGCATTAATTGATGGACATTGTTCTATGTGATTGGGGCGTATTGTTCAAAACTGTAAGAATTTTGAAGAATTTAACATTAAGAGTGTTTCACGTCCACCTTCAAAGATTAGGACTCTGCTTGACTCCATAATAGATGATCTGGGCCTTTTGAAATCTGACGGTTTTAAAATTATGTGTCGGTGTGGCAAGGCTTACATCGGCATACTATTTATACCGTGTAAGAGCGATACGTGGCACGTCACCGCCACACGAGGCTTCAAAAGCCAGAGAAACCTGCGTTATCAGAACACTCTTTAAATACCGGATGAAGAATGATATTTGATGTAACCAGTCGCCAGTACCTCCGGATTTTAGAACATTGTTTACAAAGAAGCAATTGGCGTTAGATAGGTGACCAGTTTGATAAATAGAGAATAAGGTTTTCTTCTCTGCAGGACATGAAACCCATTTCTACCTTGCACCAAAATACAACTTTGTGTGATGTGGCCAGCATGAATGTTTGCGATAATCTGAAAACTCCGACGTATCACTGTCCAGTCTCGGAGGCAGTTGATATAGTGGAAGCCACAAGCGCCATGCACACTTTAGAGGTCTATACACGACTAGGTTTTGCAGCTTCGGCATCAATTTTCAGCGGGACTCAGCAGCACCGCTGTTTTCCTGAAGATGGCGGACAGAGGGATCACCGAAATATTGAAATACTTTGATTTTACAATCCCGCAGGAAACCCGGAGAGATCACATATAATTATTACGCCGGGAAAACCCTAAAAGAGTATTGAATATTGCTGCCATTGCGGGCCATAATCAATGCTGCATGCCTCACTATTGATTCAAAGAAGTTCTGGGTGTGCTTTTGGGGTATAGCAGTCTATGCTTCTTCCAAAGGTGATCTGATGTAGCAGCGGGTGGTGGGTACCATGTGAGTCGTTCCTCAGTCACCAATCAAACGTTTTCCATAGGCGAGAGATCAGGACAGGGAGGCGAAGGCAGCAATGTAATCCGAAGTACTATGTAGAAGTCTTGAACACAGAATGTATGGTGATGCAGACGGCAACAGTTCATCACTCTCTCACCACGGTGTCTGCAGACTCTAATCCGATCATCGTGCTGGTGCAGAGAAATTCGGGATTGAGATGAAATTATTTTTAGTGACTAATCTTGATTCTGCCTGGACGATCAAGATTGTCAAATTAGAATCTGTAGACGAGGTGATGAAAGACTGATGAATTGTGGCCTTGTGCATCGCCATGATGGACCTCCACACGGTATGATGTTTTAGGGTTGTATTGTTTTTTACTCCAACGTTCAAATGTTTGTAAGCCTATTGGACCAAACTGCTATGGTCATCAGTCCATAGACTTACAAACTACTTAAACTTACGCTAAAGGCAACACACACCCATGCCAACACCACCTAGAAGACAAGGCCTTACAACTGGCCGTGTCTACGTCACACCGAGAGGCGGCGAACGCAATCTGACTAGCCGGCTGCTACGCGGCGGAGGCCGTGCCCCTGCGGGCAGCCAGTCAACTGGCAGCCGCCGCCTCTTGGCGTGACGTAGGCACGGCCAGTTGTCAGGCCTTGTCTTCCAGGCGGTATTGCCCAAGGCAGGACTCTAAGCTCCAGGGGTAAGGACCACTCAAGTCCGTAGCATGATGCTGTAGACCACACGGCCATTCCATGTGGCAGTTTTACTTCCATACCCTCGTAGTACACTAACCAGCCAGTGTTACATCTCTAAAGTGTGGGAGCACGTGGTTCTTCCATACCTTTGGAACCCGCAGATGGCCACATTGCAGCAGGGTAACGCTCGACCACATGTGGCATGCAGTGTTCAAGGCTTCTTTGTCGCTCATCGGATTACACTGCTTCCTTGGCCTTCTTCTTCTTTCAATATCTCGCCTATCGAAAACTTCTGGTTGATGACTGTGGAACCACTGGCCCAGGAAACACCACCCACTTATATAGCAGATCGACTATGGCAATATATGGCAGCAGCACGGTATGGTATAGCCGAACAAACATGCACAACCTGCCAGGGCATATAGAGGCAGTTACAGACAGCAATGGCGGCAACACGCCGTACTGATTTCATCAAATTCCTCACTTCACATGATACCTTGTTTTAAATCGTATGAACCGAGCGAGGTGGCGCATTGGAGACACACTGGACTCGCATTTGGGAGGACAGTGGTTCAAATTCACCTCCGGCCATCCAGATTTAGGTTTTCTGTGATTTCGCTAATTCAATCCTGCAAATTACGAGATGGTTCCTTTGGAAGGGCACGGCCGATTTTCTTCCACATACTTATCCAAAAATTCCAGTGTGAGATCTGTCTCTAATGAGCATGCTGTCGACAGGACGTTAAACCCTAAGTTTCCTTCCTTCAGTCATATGATCTGTGTAGAACATGTTAACTCCCAAATAAATTTGGCTGTGATGTCCCTGGTCCTTCCTGATACTGCATTTTGGATAGCTAGCGGTGTATCTATAATCATTCAAACGAGGGTTGGAACTTAAATAGTGGGAACTATTTATTTACAACCGATACAATACCGTTAGATGTTTGCACCTATTATTGTCCTTCAAAGTAGTTACCAGCGTTGAGTAGAACCCATTGCCAGCCTTGTGGAAGGCGTAGCATGCCCTTAGCAGAGCCTGTTCTGTTGATGGTGCGAATGGAGCGGTCTACTGCCTGTCGAATCACTGGAACAGTTCCTTCATATTCGAAATCAAATCAAAGTCATAATGACTTAAGTACTGGGAGTATGGTGGATGGTACAGTATTTCCCAGTCCCATCGACCGAACAGAGCAGCCACAGCTTGTGCTCTACGCGCCTATGCATTTTCGTGTAAAATGTTTACTACCATCAGTCGCTGTGTGGCCATTGCCGAGTGCACAGCACAGTACCGAGCACAACGATACTTGTTAGTGTAACCGGTTTCTTACCAGAAGCGACATATTTTGAGTGTTTTGTGACGTTATTGCCTCAGTTTATTTAATTTATCTTGTGCTCGCGTGTGTATTAGATTCAGTTTTGCGTTAAGTATCTGTTTAGTGTACTCTTCCGCCGTGTGAATCGCGACCGTGTTCTGTCTTTGTTTTCGCGTGTATATTACATACAGTTTTGCGTTAAGCATCTCTTTAGTGTAATTTTCCGCCCTGTGAATCCCGACAGTCGCTGTTTTGTTTTCTTTGGATTAGTAACATCTCTAGCCGTCGTCTTTTACCTCAGTTACCCTCTGTCAAGTCTACACCGCGGCTTTATCGTCATTAGTTGTTCTGGGTATTGTAATCATGAATAGGGACTGTGACTGCTGTGTGCGGATGCAGTTTGAGCTGGTGACACTTCGCTCCCAGCTTCAAGCTGTGTTAACCTCGGTGCCATAGCTTGAGGCTGTGGTCGGAGGGCGGCGTTGTTGTTGGCCGATCGTGGGAACAGAACGGTTTCCGGTCTGTCCACCGATCGACCTGCGGCAGCGACATGCCCTGATACTGCTAGCAATAAGACATCCCACCCGTGGTTGCGTGGATGGTCGCTTCAGTGTGTGGGAGACGGTGTAAGACATTCCGCGGGACCGATTGTGAGGCCTTCTCGGTTCATCTTGCGAACCGGTCTGAGGCGCTATCCGTTCAGGACAATGTTCCTGAGCCGGATGGTGTCTCTCATCCTAAATTCACTACACAGTGTGCAAGATCCGGGCTTTCTCAGAGGGTGCGTTTGCTCGTAGTTGGGAGTTCCAACGTTAGGCGGGTAATGGAGCTCCATAGAGAGATTGCTGCCAAGGAGGGGAAGAAGGTCAACGTGCACTCCGTGTGCATACCGGCTGGAGTCATTTCAGATGTGGAATGGGCCCTTCCGGATGCCATGAAGGGTACAAGGGTGCAGCCAACAGCAGGTGGTGGCTCACGTCGGTACCAATTATGTGTGTCGCTTCGGATCTGAAGAGATTCTCTCAGGTTTTGGGCGTCTGTCTGAAGTGGTAAAAACTGCCAGTCTTGCTTGCAAGATGAAAGCAGAGCTCACCATAGCAAAGTTGACAGGACCGACTGTGGACCTCTGGTACAGAGCCGAGTGGAGGGTCTGAATCAGAGGCTCAGACGGTTCTGCGACCGCGTGGGCTCAGATTCCTCGACTTGCGCCATCGGATGGTAGGGTTCCGGGTTCCGCTGAATAGGTCAGGAGTCCACTACACGCAGGAAGCGGCTACATGGGTAGCGGGGGCTGTGTGGCGTGGACTGGGCTATTTTTTATGTTAGAGGGCCTCGGGAACACACAGGAAGGGTTTCAAACTCAAAGAGTACAGCTCAAAGATAGGACGAACACAGATCTAAAGACCATTAGTTTAACAGTATTAAATTGTCGTAGTTGAGTTGGGAAAGTACCAGAGATCCAAGCGCTAATAGAAAATATTGAATCTCAAATTATTATAGGTACTGAGGGATTGATGACCTAGCTAGCTGTTTAGTTCTCTCAAAAATAACAACAGCAAAAAGAGGTACCGAAAGCTGGCTAAAGCCGGAGATACTTTCAGCTGAAATCTTTACTAAGGAATGATGATTGGTATTTTAGGGCACTCAACAGCGAGGTCATCAGAGCCCGTTTACTAAGGGACAAATAGTGTTCAGAAAGGCTAGGTTGAATAAAACAGGTGGTGTATTTATTGCTGTCACGAGAGTTTTATCTTGTAGCGTAATTGAAGTAGATAGTCCTTGTGGGTTGGTATGGGTAGTGGTTATACCTGACAACAAGAATAAATGACCCATGACTCACATGATTTGATTGCAGAAATGTTCAAATAAAGCTTGGACCAAATTTCTAAAACTTTCCCCAAGCATACACCTTTAATTGGTGGCGACTTTAACTTGCCCTCGAAATGTTGGCAAAAATACATTCTCCGAAAATTATCTAGAGGAATTAGTTCATGAACCCACTAGATAGTAAACGATTGTAAACACATACTTGACCTCTTATCAACAAATAATCCGGAGCTAATAAAGAGTATCAAAGCAAACCCAGGGATTAGTGAACGCAGAGTTCTTGTAGCAAAAATTAATATCGGATTTCCCAAATCTATCTACATCTACATGGAAAATCACATTTAAGTGTCTGGCAGAGGGTTCATCGAACCACCTTTACACTATATCTCCCATTCCATTCTCGAATAGCGCGCGGTAAGAAAGAACACCTGAATCTCTCCGTTCGAGCTCTGATTTCTCGTATTTTATTCTGACGATCATTTCTACCTATGTAAGTTGGAGTCAACAATGTATTTTCGCATTCGGAGGAGAATGTTGGCGATTGGAGTTTCGTAAGTAGCCCACGCCACGCCTCAGAGAGGACACAGTTCGTAATAATCGATGGTAAGGCATCGACTAAAACAGAGGCGATATCGGGCGTTCCACAGGGTTGTGTTATTGGTCCTCTGCTGTTCCTTATTTACATAAACAATTTAGGGGAAAATCTAAGTAGCTCTGTTAGGTTGTTTGCAGATGATGCCGTCATTTACCGTCTTGTAAAATCATCTGAAGATCAAAACCAACTGCAGTACGATTTGAATAAGATATCGGTATGGTGTAAAAATTGGCATTTGACTCTAAATAATAAGAAGTGTGAAGTCGTCCACATGAGTACGAAAAGAAATCCGTTAAACTTTGTTTACATGATAATTCAATCAAATGTGAAGGCCGTAAACTCCACAGAATACCTAGAAATTACAATTACTTCTGACTTATATTGGAAAGAAAACGTAGATAATGTCGTCGGAAAGGCGAACCAGAGACTGCGTTTTATTGGCAGAACCCTTAAAAGATGCAACAGAACTACTAAAGAAACTGCATACACTACGCTTTTCCGTCCTTTTATGGAGTATTGCTGCCCAGTGTGGGATCCTTATCAGGTGGTTTTGACGGAGGACATCAAAAGAGTCCAAAGAAGGGCAGCTCGTTTCGTATTGTCACGATACAGGGGAGACAGCGTTACGGAAATGATACAGGATCTGGGATGGGAATCATTACAACAACGGCGCTTATCGCTGCGGCGTGGGGTACTTACGAAACTACACTCGCCAACATTCTCCTTCGAATGCGAAAATGTATTGTTGACTCCCACTTACATAGGTCGAAATGATCGTCAGGATAAAATACGAGAAATCAGAGCCCGAACGGAGAGATTCAGGTGTTCATTCTTCCCGGGCGCTATTCGAGAATGGAATGGGAAATAAAATAGTATAACGGTGGTTCAATGAACCCTCTGCCAGGCACTTAAATGTGATTTGCAGAGTATCCCATGTAGATGTGTAGATGTAGAAAGAAGTGCAGCTCGTTTCGTATTGTCACGATACAGGGGAGACAACGTTACGGAAATGATACAGGATCTGGGATGGGAATCATTACAACAACGGCGCTTCTCGCTGCGGCGTGGGTTAGTTACGAAACTACAAACATCAACATTCTCCTCCGAATACGAAAATATATTGTTGACTGCCACTTACATAGGTAGAAATGATCATCAGAATAAAATACGAGAAATCGGAGCCCGAACGGAGAGATTCAGGTGTTCATTTTTCTCCCGCGCTATTCGAGAATGGAATGGGAAATAAAAGAGTATAACGGTGGTTCGATGAACCCTCAGCCAGGTACTTAAATGTGATTTACGGAGTATGCCATGTAGATGTAGATAAGCGCCGTGGTTGTAACGATTCCCAACCCAGATCCTGTATCATTTCCGTAACGCTGTCTCCTTAGCTTATTTTCAGCAGGAAATCCGCGCGCCAGCATCTTAATGCACGAGGGGTGGCTGTGCAGCTATCAGAGAGGTAACGGTGCGGCGGCGGCAGCACGATTGCTACTTGTTGGGGTACGCCACTGCATCCCACCCCCGGCGCGCGTCTAACCTGATACGCCCCCGCTGATCCGTTAGCGCCCGGCCAGTGGGGTGGGCGTCCATCGATTGCCGGTAGTGTCCCCCCCCCCCTCCCCCCACAGCCAGTAACTCGGTTACACGCGGGCGCTGCCGCTGTAAATAACGCCGAGGGACGCTGGTGACGGCTGTAGCCGGCCCTGCCGGAGACGCTAAACTCGTTACCGCCACACTCTGCTCACGGGCGCGCTATGTGTTTGCACCCGCCCAAAACTTGGCGCTCGTCTGTTATTGTTTCGTTAGAGGAGGAGGAAGAGCAGCAGGGCCGGCCGCGGTGGTCGAGGGGACTGAGGCGCTCCAGTCACGGTCTGCACGGCCACTACAGTCGGGGGCTCGAATCCCCCCTCGGGCATGGATATTTGTGCCGTCCTAGTTCGTAAGTAGTTCATAAGTAGTTTGTAAGTCTAGGGAATGATGACCCCGCAGTTAAGTCCCATAAACAATACAAACATTTGAACATTTTTGAAGAGCAGCAGGCTTCAGAGTTTTTGTCCGTTTACTCGTTGCCTTTCGTGTTTCGGTTGCTTGCTGTTAGCTGAGGCTGTTACCTCTGCAAGACACTGTACAGTGAATGACGTCGGATGCGTGAAGTGACAATGTTATGAAATTAGTCGGCGGTATAGTCGACATGAAAAAGATTATCGCCGGCCGCGGTGGCCGAGGGGACTAAGGCGCTCCAGTCACGGTCTACACGGCCACTACGGTCGGGTGTTCGAATACCCCCTCGGGCATGGATATTTGTGCCGTCCTATTTCGTAAGTAGTTCGTAAGTAGTTTGTAAGTTTAGGGACTGATGACCCCGTAGTTAAGTCCCATAGACTATACAAACATTTGAACATTTTTTGAAAAAGATTATTTAATAACTAGCTGAAAACTTGGCGTTGCCCGGGTCTTTATTTATTTATTCAAGCATTGCGTTAGTACTCCTCATATCCCTTCTCCGTCTCTCTCTCTCTCTCTCTCTCTCCATCTCCTTTTTTTTTTAATAACATACCATATTTATGGGCGAGTGTTCAAGAAATAAGACTGCCTTACATGATGTACAAAATAATAACTGCAGTATCCAAACAAAGAAAGGTAGTCATCAGATTATATTAGATTAGATTAGTTATTCGTTCCGTAGATCCATGTTTAGGAGATCCTCGTGGATGTGGAACAAGTCAAGAAAAATTTTACAAGTTCAGTAATAGATAATACTAATAATATAAATACAGATAAATACATTTTAAGGTGTTTTTATTTTTTTAAAAGCTGATAATAATACTAATATACTATGAGTACATGCTTCATTTGGTACAATTTAGAAAATCACTAATGGAGTAGAAGGAGTTAGCCACTAGAAAGTCTTTTAGGTACCTCTGAACCTGTTATTTATTTGTAGCTAACTTTTTTAATACTTTATGGTAAATTATTGAAAATGTGTGTTCCTGAGCAGTGGACCCCTTTTTGAACTAAAGTAAGTGCTTTTAAGTCCTTGTGTAGATCATTTTTATTCCTAGTATTGTATGTATAAACTCAGCTGTTTGTTGGGAAAAGGGATATATTATTTATGACAAATTTCATTAAGGAATAAATATACTGAGAGGCAGTAGTTAGTATACCCAGTACTTTGAAGAGGCTTCTACAGGACGTCCGTGAATTTACTCCACAAATAATACGTATTACACGTTTTTGGACTCTGAAGACTTTTGACTGACTTACCCCAAAATATCATACCATATGACATTATGGAATGAAAGTAAGCAAAGTATGCAAGCTTTGTTATTTTTATGTCTCCTTTGTCTGATAACACTCGTATTGAAAATACAGATTTGTTGAGTCGTTTCTGCAGTTCTGTGGTGTGCTACTCCCAACTAAATTTATTATCAAGCTGTAATCCTAGGAATTTAATACTGTCAACCTCTTCTATCTGCTCTTCGTCATACAAATGCAAATGATATGTAACATGTAGTTGTCCGTGTGAGAAACATGGAGATGTCAAAACCACTCTGCAATATTTGATAGTTTTCCAATGTTCCAATGTCTGTTAAGCTTATGGTACTTAACTACGGGGCCATCAGTCCCTAAACTTACAAACTACTAATGAACTACTTACGAACTAGGACGTCACAAATATCCATGCCCGAGGGGGGATTCGAACCCCCGACCGTAGTGGCCGTGCTGACCGTGACTGGAGCGCCTCAGTCACCTCGGCCACCGCGGCCGGCGATAGTTTTCCCTGTGATTTATTAATCGCAACAGAAAATGCAAGTCTACTGAAAACTACAGTCTCTTGATGTTAAAAGCTACATCTGTCAGAAATAACGGGTATTCAGTGGATGTACACTGTTTCATTCTCTTCCATTTCCTGTAGCTCTATAGATGTGAAAGGTTTTTACAAATCGCAGTATATACGATCTCATATGTATTGAATTATATGATGTAAAATTGTATAATTTTGTAGGTATATACTCTTTTGTATAAGTGCTGCATGTCGGTAAAATCTGTTACGAATACGGTTAGTAGTAAAGAATTAATAGATTGAAACCTGGTGCGTGATGGGGCGGTTTTCCACGAACGTTACTGTTCATGTCCTCATATCTCACGAATAATGTGTCGTACTGCGATTCAATTTCGAAGGCACATTCATCTATATGTATGTATGCTGTCTGTAAAATTTCCTGCTGCTACAATTTGTAGTGTACAAATTATAAATTGCAACGTCATACCGAATGCCGTAGTTTTACTCCATGAACATCGCGAAAGTAGTAAGCAAGAAACTTTTTTCCTTCATCATTTTGCTGTGATTGTCAGCGAGAAAAGTTTAATAAAGGTTTGAAATAGTGTTCAAAGTTTGTTGCAAGCCTATAAGTACTCTGATATAGTGTGTTTATAAAGTCTCGTCGCATTGTGTGGCAGTTTCTTGCAACTCCTATTGTTTATGTCGCGCGCACGTGTGTGTGTGAGTGTGTGTGTGTGTGTGTGTGTGTGTGTGTTTCTCACCCCTCCAGCGAGTGTTACCTCACGGTAGGGAATGTGTGTGTGTATGTGTTTCTCACCCCTCCAGCGAGTGTTACCTCACGGTAGGGAATGTGTGTGTGTGTGTGTGTTTCTCACCCCTCCAGCGAGTGTTACCTCACGGTAGGGAATGTGTGTACCAAAAATAAACGAAAAATATATCTATTCAAAAAAGGAGATAAAAAGTCGATTAACCCTTCCAAGAGAGAATCTCTAGTCTTTCGAAACTAACAGATGTGGCTTACGTTCAAAGAAATAATATCAACAACTATTGACAGATTTATACCAAACAAACTAACAAAAGAGGGGTCTGACACGCCGTGGTACACAAAACAGATTAGATCACTCTTGCAAAAGCAAAGAAAAAAGCATGCCAAATTTAAACGGACACAAAATCCTAAAGACTGGCAATCTTTACAGAAACTCGAAATATAAGTCGAACTTCAATGAGAGAAGCTTATAACAGATTCCACAACAAAACCCTGTCACGTAATTTGGTAGAGAAACTTAAGAAATTCAGGTCGTATGTAAAGTATACTAGCGGTAAAACATAATCAATACATTCACTACGCGATAGTAACGGTAACGCTATAGATGACAGTTCTGCTAAAGCAGAATCGCTTAAAGTAGCCTCCCGAAATTCCTTCACGAAAGAAGACGAAGCAAATACTCAAGAATTCGTATGAAGAACAGCTGCTAGCATGCGTAATTTAGAAGTAGATACCCTTGGTGTATTAAAACAACTTAAATCACTTAATAAAAGTAAATCTCCCGGTCCCGATTGTATACCAATTAGCTTCCTTTCAGAGTATGCTGATGCAATAGCCCCATATCTACCATTATACAGCCGCTAGCTCAGAGATCGTTCCGTACCCTAAGACTGGAAAGTTGCACAGGTTACGCCAGTATTCAAGAGAGGCAATAGGGGTGATCCGCAAAATTACAGACCTATATCATTGACGTCGGTTTGCAGCAGGATTTTAGAACATATACTTTCCTCAAATATTATGAATTACTTCGAGCCGGCCGCGGTGGCCGAGGGGACTGCGGCGCGCCAGTCACGGTCTGCACGGCCACTACGGTCGGGGGTTCGAATCCCCCCTCGGGCATGGATGTTTGTGCCGTCCTTAGTGTTAGCTACTTCATAAGTAGTTTGTAAGTTTAGGGACTGATGACCCCGTAGTTAAGTCCCATAAGCTATACAAACATTTGAACTTTTTTTTACTACTCTGGAGATTTTGCTCGAGCAGAGTTCTGTTTTGTTTGTGCGTTTCGATCCTGATAGTAAATTGAGATACTGTCCAGAAACTCTCTAAAATGTTTGTAAATCTATCGGACTCAACTACTGGGTCATCAGTCCGTAAGTCCGTAGCTTTAAACCACATTAAACTAAACTAAGGACAAACACACACATCCATGCCCGAGGGAGGATTCGAACCTCCGACACGGGAGGCCGCGCTATCCGCAGCGTGGCGCTCCAGACCGCTCGGCTACTCCCGCGTGTCCAGAAACTCTCTGTTCACTTCTAATTTATATCGAGATCTGCCGACGTGCAGGCAAAGCTAAATACTTCTTACCATTTCGTGGCTAGTTGGTTTTTAGAGCAGTCTTCGATGAGTGTGTGCTCGGCCAGTACAGTAAGCTTTTGTGTCTTGTTCACTTGAACAGACGTAATTCCGCTTTCGTTTATTATTATGTGGAAGAATAGTTGGAGTATCGTCTGTACTGACAGTCGAGGCTCCAATTCACTTGTTCACGCTCGCAGTGAACAAGCGGTACGCAGCTTCCGTGTTGATGAACCACCTATTCACTGACCTGAATGTCACTATCTCTAAAAGAGCACAGATACAGGCTGATCTCTTGGCAAGTGACATCAGGAACTTATACGCGTTAGATAAACACCGATAATGTTGTGTGCGATACTCCACAATTTATTTGGCGTCCTTTACAGCAATCGACGGCAGTCGACCGCAACGGCCGTCTGTGGCACTCAGCATGGCGATACTTAACGTACATTTGCGCAGCGGCATTGTAACTATTTTGTTGGCTTTTCCCCTTCATCACGATAGGTTGATTTAACGCAACTATTCACCGTCCAGCCGCGATTATCACTACCCAATCTATACGCCCTCCAGTTCAGAGAGAGTAGTCATTACGGACCCCATCATTACCGAAGCTTTGCCAATTGCATCGCAATAGTATAATTCTTTTGAGGCATCGGTATATGCTTTCCATTGTAATTTATTATCCTTCAGTTAAAGGCTGGTCTGTCAGTACATAGAATGATTTTGAATCCTTTTGTATGATGTGCCACTTGTTTAATCCAATATATGAATTTGGCTTGAGCCTCTGTTTAAGTTTCATCATTCCCCGTCACATTTAAGATTTATATGTTTTTATCTTTTGTATGCATCTTAATTTTTTAGCAAGACGCTCTTGGTCATCTGCCACCTTCTGTGATACGAAGCTACCACTCAGGGATCAACCTTTTTATTGTCGTGCTTCCTCTCATTATCAAACAGGTCCCCCAAGCGTATGTTTATGAGCGAGATGTATTTCAGAGTGTCACAGGAATGATGCACGAGTTGGGGTGGAAATCATTAAAACAAAGGCGTTACTCCTTGCGACGAAATATATTTTCGATATTTCTTTCACCAACTTGCTCTTCTGAATGCGAACATATGTTAGCACCCACCTACATAGGAAGCCATGATCGTCAAAGCCGGCCGCGGTGGCCGAGAAGACTGAGGCGCTTCAGTCACGATCTGCACGACCACTACGGTCGGGGGTTCGAATCCCCCCCTCGGGCATGGATATTTGTGCCGTCCTTAGTTGTAAGTAGTTCATAAGTAGTTTGTAAGTTTAGGGACTGATGACCCCGTAGTTAAGTCCCATAGACTTTACAAACATTTGAACATTTGAACTTTACAAACATTTGAACATTTTGAACATGATCGTCAAAATAAAATAAGAGAAATCTGATCGAAAACAGAAAGATTTATATGTTCTTTTTTCCCGCGAGCTTTTAGAGAATAGAACTGTAGAGAAACATAATAAAAGCGGTTCGATGAAGCCTCTGCCATGCACTTTAATGTGACTTGCACAGTATTTATGTAGATGTAGAAAGTGTTGCCGCTTTTTTCGCAAAGCTGGTTGCAGGTATTGCTCCAAAAACTAACAGTAATAATGTGAATTGACGATCTGTCGTAGAGGAACGTAATGCGTTAGTATAACACCATTATGTTAGACCGCTCGCTCACATGTGACTGTTTCCCTCGATTGTGCGCACGCCGGTGACGTGGGAAGGGTGAGTCCATTTGTTCGGAGGTAAGGTAGGTTTGTCAACAACGTGTGCTATCAGCGACAATGGTAGATTACATTGCATAGTGTCTCCACATCAGTGTTGTCACTATTTAAGTTCCAATCCTCGCATATATTAAATTTATATCTTTGTTAAAAATCGATTCAACGCGATGTAAAATTTAGGATTGTCTCTTGTTTTCAATTGTCCATCACTGATAGTTTTTTGTTGAGGTTATCGCATGTCATTTATGAGTACTGTTAATTTGTTCAAGGTGAAATTTAGAGTTTTTGCCAATTTTATATAGATTTCTATTTCTTCTAAACTGTTCATATAACCTACCGATTCAGAGCTAAGGACGGAAAGATTAGTGTTTTGTCCAGTTACGGTGTTTTTCTCATTTATATGCTAGATGTGAAGACCCTGTTTGTTTGATGAAAGGAGATTTTCGTCATAAGTTGAATTTAAGTAATACATTTTGCTCTAAACTGTCACTGATAAGATTTTTTTGTCAAGGTTCAAAATCGATTTATTATTTATAAATTCTATTTGTCTGTTGAAAATATTGTTTAGAGTTTTGTCAAAAGTAAGTAGATTTCCTCTAAGCTCTTCATGTAGCTTCTTTTCTTACAACTATGAAGACTTCTTATATTCAGTATAGGGTGTATTTTCTCATAAATGACTACTAAATGTATATTCTCTAATGTGCAGAGGTTGTTTTTGTTCATATGTTATCTAACAAGGAAACTACATGGACTCTAACAGACATATCTGTATGAACTTTTGCTTGCAGGATCTCTACGTACACCTCAATGTGCTGATGGGTGTCTTTTTTCTGCTAAACTCTGCGATCATGCTCTAGATAGCACTGTAGATGCCATACGTAATGCAGATATCTTAACTATAACTTATGTAATAATCATCGTACATATTCTCTAGCGTATTGTCATCAAAAGCCGTGATGATAGTTGCAACTTTAACCTTCTTCTCGGAAGACTGTTGGTATTCACTGCCACTGCTTCCATCGCCTTTTCCGTCCTTACCGTAGCACTACCTCTTGCAATGAGTTGTTCGTCATTATCATCCCTGTTATCATCATTATGTGTTAGTGTTACAACAGTATCTAACTTATGCTCATATTTCTGTACCATAACAGATACGAGAAAGCATGCGAATGATTCATCTTCTACACTGATACCATCTTCACGAAGGAGGGTTCTTTGTACCTTCATCTCAACCAATCGCAATACATTAGCAGGATTGATTACCAATCGCCGCCCCATCTGACGCTTCACCACACAAGTAACGTCACAAAACGCATCATTGGAGGCACACTGCACCGTCCCTACTGGCGAACCGACAGGTCAAAGTGCAATGTGGCACGGCACACTCAGAGGCCTCTAACGGACGACTGCAGAGTTTTGCAGACGCGGGAGTATCGCTAGAGTAATAAGGGATCTTTACATTATCTCTCATACGATTTTGATGTATATGTGTTTGTTCGAGCCCACGTACTTTCCTTGTAAGTATTTTAGTAAATTTTGGTCCTAATATCTGATCTAGGTCACGTTGCTGCATTTAATTTAATACGATTCTGATTCGTTGTACATTTTAGCTTTGTTTAATCTGTGCGTTATGTTCATTTGTGAGCTTCACCTCTGTCATGCAGTGCTTGTGAAACGAATGGTGTTGTCATAAAGATACAAGCAGTTTGGCTGAAAGCCACGGATTCACATAGAAAAAGCAGAGCGCCCTCCTATTTGTAAAAGCTGATGATACTGAGCCTTCCTTCCAGTTGTTCAACATGTGGCAACGCAACTGATTGGTAGTACCTGTAGTAGTAACCGCTCTCGTGGCTGATGCTCTCTTCGACGGCACAGTATATGGTGGTCTGAGCGCCCTGCTTGGGCGACTTGAGGTAGAAGCGACCCATCTTGCCGAACATCCAGCTGACGCCTGGGAAGAACGAGTCATCCAGGTGGCGACCTAGCTCGGTCGCGATGACGCCGGGGTGCAGGCTGTACGTCGTCACGCCGCTGCCTGCGCAGACAACAAGTGCTATCTCTAGATATTGCATTCAAACCATGACAAGACAAAGTTTTATTTCCATCACAAGTGAACGAACTAAGCAGTGGTGACTCGTGACTACACATTTGTCATCATCATCATCATCATCATCATCATGATTAGAGACTGTTTATCCCTTTTTGCGTTCAGTCTGGAACATAGTCCCCCAAATAAAATTCCTCCATGATCCCCTATTTAACACTAACATTGATGCCTCCTCTGATGTTAAACCTGTTACTTCAAAATCATTCTTGAGCGAATCTAAATACTTTCTCCTTGATCTACCTCTACTATTCTTTCCCCTACTGCCGAACCTACGAGTCCCTTAAGGGGCCCTCACACGGTCAATATTTATTGAGCAGAAATATTGTGTCAATATATTGCGCGAAAGTGCGAGGCCACGAACGGCACAGTATTTATTGCGCAATATTTATGCAGGAGCGCGTCCGTCAGAGCTGAGCCTACATAGATCTACATCTACATAGATACTCTGCAAATCACATTTAAGTGCCTGGCAGAGGGTTCATTAACCACTTTCATAACTTTTCTCTACCGTTCCATTCTCTAATAGCGCGCGGGAAGAAAGAACACCTAAATCGTTCCGTTTTCGATCTGATTTCTCTTATTTTATTGGGATGGTCATGTCTCCCTAAGTAGGTGGGTGCTAGCAAAATATTTTCACATTCAGAACTAAAAGTCGGTGATTGAAACTTCGCAAACAGATCACGCCGCAATGAATAACGTCTTTCTTTTAATGATTTCCACCCCAATTCGTGCAACATTTCCGTGACGCTTCCCCCCCCCCCCCCCGTAACGTGATAGAACAAAACGAGCTGCCTTTCTCTGAACCTTCTCAATGTCTTCCGTCAGTCCCACCTGGTGAGGGTCCCACAAAGGGCAACAGTACTCCAGGAGAGGACGCACAAGTGTGATGTAGCCAGTCTCTTTGGTGGAGCTGGTGCATCTTCGAAGCGTTCTGCCGATGAAACATTACCTTTGGTTCGCCTTCCCCACAATATTTTCTATGTGTTCTCTCCAGTCAAAGTTGTTCGTAATTGTAACTCCTAGGTATCTGGTAGAATCTACGACCTTAAGGTTTGACGGATTTATCGCGTAATTAAAGTTCAGCGGATTTTTTTAGTGGTCATGTGTATTACTTCACACTTTTCTTTATTTAGTGTCAATTGCCAATTTTCGCACCATGCAGAAATTTTGTCTAAATCGATTTGCAGTTGCTTTTGATCCTCTGTTGACTTCACTAACCGATAAACGACAGCATCATCCGCGAACAATCTAAGGGAGCTATCCAGATTGTCTCCTAAACCGTTTATAAACACGAGGAAGAGTAGGGGACCTATAACGCTTCCCTGTCGAATGCCAGATATCACTTCTGTTTTGAGCAGAAATATTCCGTCAATATATTGCGCGAAAGTGCGAGGCCACGAACGGCACAATATTTATTGCGCAATATTTATGCCGGGACGCGTCAGTCAGAGCTGAGCCTCCGTAGCGATCATGTCGCCGACGTGGACCTGGAGAGTGTCGCGATTGTCATTGCTATGTGCTGCAAAAAGAAAAACGAAAGGAAGCTACGGTGGATGAAAAAGTGGCTTGGAAGGCGTTCTACACACGGTCATACAAGCGTGCTGAGAGACCTTGCAGCAGAGCCGGATGATTATCGCAATTTTTTAAGGACGAATGTGAAATTTTTAAACGAATTCGTGAACCTTACTACGTTTTATGTACAGGGAAAAGATACTGTGATGAGAGAAGCGATCAGTACCCGGGAATGGTTATCCATTACACTACAATACTTGGTAACTGGAAACACTCTTTAAGACCTTAAATTTTCAACGTTCACCGCACCCACTACTACTAGCGGTATTTTAATGGAACCGTCATGATGCTATGTTCTTCATTTTCTTCTGTAATTGTTGACAATGAGGAATCAGGTGTTTCTTGGCCCATGAGAAACTTCATTTCCTCAAAATATCACAGAGTACTTTCGTAAACATCGTCACGTCCACTCCCCGACTTTCTCTCATTGACATTTTTCAGCTCTTTTCTGAAATTTTGTGCAAAGCGAATTTAATTGCTTTTTCACGTCTTCCTTTGTAGCCGAAGGGTATATTTCTTGAAATATTTTCAAGAGAACATCATAGGCCTCATTTCTTAAGTCACGATTCATGTATTCGTCCGATTTTGTCTTCCATAACGCTGGAAGCTATCTGTGTGTCTGAAAAGAGTACATTATTTTAGATAACAGATATGAAGGTAGCACTGAAGAAAAAATTCTTTCTGCGGAATGTAACAAAGGAGCAGTTTTTGTGCAATTTCTCTGCACAGAATTTTATTGAATGTTTCTGCAGCTAATAACTAAATAAATATTAAATATTTAATGAAATTACTCACCCGAATGCACTTCAACAGATGAGTCCTCTTATTTGCCTTTCCTGTACAACTCATGCTCATTTTCGTCGTCGGATAACCTATGTCACGTCCGCAAAGCGTAAATTCTCGGCGGGAACTATCATGAATTGCTCAATATCGCCCTCACACGGTACAATATATTGCGCAATATATTGAGCGACAGTCAATATTTTTAAAGCTCGGCAGTCTCCTTCAATATATTGCGCAAATCGTCAATACCGCTCTCAGACGGTCAATATTATTGTACAATACTGAGTATTGCGCAATAAATATTGACCGTGTGAAGGCCCCTTAGGTAACCTTGTTCCTCCCATCCGTGTAACATGACCCCACCATCTCAGTTTGTTCACTCTAACTGCTTCGTCTGTGGTATTCATTTACAGTTTTTCTTTGATTGTCTCATTATGGTCATCCTCCGGTCATTGTTCCCATCTGTTAGTACCTGCAATCATCCTTGCTACTTTCATATCTGTAACCTCAATCTTATTATTAAGGTAACCTGTATCTACCCAGCTTTCACTCCCATACAACAAAGTTGGTCGAAAGACAGAACGGTGAACTGCTGACTTTAGTCTTGGTACTGACTTCCTTCTTGCAGAAGGGTGTTCATCGTAGCTGAGAACTCACTGCATTAGCTTTCCTACACATTGATTCCAGTCCTTTCGCTATGTTGCCATCGTGTGAGAAAATACATCATAAGTACTTGAATCTGTCCACTGTCCAACTTTTTTCCTGCAATTTTCCACTCAATCTGTTTAAATCCCTTTTCCACACACACTGCTTTCGTTTCGGAGATGCTGATCTTCATACCATAACCCTTACACCTCGGATCTAGCTCTGAAATGTTAGATAGCAACCTTTCAATTGAAGTCGCGACGGAGCGGCGGAGCGGCGCTATGTTACGATGCGCGGGGCCGTTCCCCGTCGGCGGTTCGAATCCCCCTTGGGCCTGGATGTTTGTGCCGTCTTTAGTATAAGCTAGTTCATAAGTAGTTTATAAGTTTAGGGACTGATGAAACCGAAGTTACATGACTTTACAAACATGAACATTTGAATCTGCCATCACAACTAAGTCGTCTGCATATGCGAGACTGCTTATTTTGTTTTCACGTATTTCAATCTCACCCCTCCAATCTATTGTTTTCAACATATGAACCATAAATAGTATGAACGAAAGTGGTGATATGTTACAGCCTTGTCTTACCCCTGAAACTACCATGAACTCAATTTAATCGCCTGCAGAAGTTTGCCTCCTATTTCTTTTGTGTGTTCACAAATTTTTAGAATGGGAGGAATCGAATACTTAACACCCTACAACATATTCAAAAACGCACAATATAGGTTTTCCTATCAGTATAACTTTACTATAGAGTGACATCCGATCTAACTTTACTACAATTATAATGGGTGAATTGGCATATCTGAGAAGTGTGTAACGATCTAGCGAAATTTATACTAAGCAAACGAGGATAAACATGTGCCGCAATTTGCTACCACCTTGTGGAATTGACATAAACTTATGTAAGGGCTAGCCGACTACGCCATTAACTGTGTACATTGTTTATCAAATCCGTATGTATTTAGTTGGGATATATTTGTCTCAGCTGCTATTAGGTGTTACAATCAAACAACAAGTACATATAAAAATTTATGCCGGAGCCGGCACTCGAACCTGGGTCTCTTGCTTTGTAAGCAGTTGCGCTGACCCCCCCCCCCTTTGTTTTCGTAAAACTCGTCGCCTTAACCACTTTCTTTTACCGATTTTTTTCTTTTTTTTGGCGCTTTTTTATTATTTAAATCCATGGTTGTGAGGCAAAAAAAGGGAGGGGTAGGGGAGTTGCCACCGCCACTTTTGCCCTTAGAAAAGAGAGAAAAAAGTACACTTGACCACTTCAGGCGTTGGCTCATACCTTATCCTAGTCCCAGTCCAACTAACCTAATTCTAATATATATAAATAGAGGAACGACGTATTATTTCCGCCGGCATAGGTAGAAACGTCCAAACGTGTCTTCTCGTTGATTGGACGTATGTTCCGTTGTGGGTTCTGTTCAGTTCAGGTTGGTTGTGTTAAGCTTTATCTTCTCATGGCTTGGACGTTCCACCTGCGAGGCGAGTCATGAAAGGCACTCCGTAGGAAGTTGGAAAAATATTGCTGGTACTTTGCGTTACGGGTTAGGACGCAGTGTCGTTGATTGAGAAAGTTCCAATATCCAAGTACTGACTTCTCGCCAGAATAAAAGAGGTATCGGATCGTGTGGCCACGAATCCAGTTTACCGAGTGTGTTTTGGTGGTGGGGTAGAAAGTCTCCCCCGGGAATAAGAGCATGTTCATGTCGATCTGGGCGGGTGTTTGGCGAGTAAGGAACGCCAAAATTCGCCGCGCGAGCGTCCAGACGTCGTTTGCCTGACCACGGTGGATCCTGCGGCCGTCTGTGTCGTCCACTCCACAGTGAATGCAAAGGGGCGAATCGGCGAGATGGATCCGATGCAGGCGATGTCGGTTAACTTGTTTTCCATTCACTGTGAGATACCAAGCTGACTGGACGTCTGATTCGAGAAAACGTTCGTAAACAGCTTTCCATATGTACCGCCACACATATGTGGATGCTTAATTTCGATTGGGTTGTATGGTCGACACTGTTGTAGCAGATCTTATATTGTTTTCGTCTGAGACAAACGAGCAAGTGGTAAAGAGTTGTATACATAACTAAGGTCCAGGAAGAAACGTCGGATGTGGTGGAAGGCAACCGGAATGGCTGCAGTCGTAACTGGGGAAACCAAATAGTCCGAGGCAAAGGCACTGAATAGGATTCCGGTGAGACTCTGGGAGAAAGGACGCCACATTTTCAACTGGGATCTGACGTAGAGCGCCGTGACTCTGGTCGGCACGTGTATTAATCCCACTCCACCAAGTTCCTGCGGAAGTGCAAAGGGCGTCGTATTGCACTTTGAATACCATTCCTGAGCTGACGTAGGAGCCTAAGGCCCTGTTCACACAGAAGTGGCGCGGCGCGGACGCGTGGCTAGGACGTGGCACTGACACGCGCCACCTCCACGTTAACAAATGCAGCAGTTCAGTCCACACAGAGGTGGCGTGGCGGGTCGCGCCGCTTCCTAGTCCGCGCCGCGACCGTTTGCCGCCACCAGTGGCGCAGTGAAAGGGCGCGAGGAGGGCGCGTACAGGTGGCGCGCTGCAGTTTCTCTCATTCAAGTTTCAAAATGCGAGACGATTTCGAGTTTAACGTCAAGTTCTATGATATAATGGAAAGGTATCCGCAACCCGCCGGCCGCGGGGACTGAGGCGCTCCAGTCACGGTCTGCACGGCTACTACGGTCGGGGGTTCGAATCCCCCCTCGGGCATGGATATTTGTGCCGTCCTTAGAATTAGTTAGTTCATAAGTAGTTTGTAAGTTTAGGGACTGATGATCCCGTAGTTAAGTACCATAAGCTTAACAAACATTTGATTTTATCCGCAACTGTACGATCATAATCGTTCAGACTACTGCAGTCGTATTGTGCAGGATAAAGCCTGGCAGAACATCGTTGGAGAACTAAATGAAACAGGTTAGTCACTGCATGTGATTATTAATATTATTGTAGTGATGATGCATAACTGAATCGTTCGCCCGAACAAAGCTGTAATTAATGAGAGCAAATTTTTCAGGCAAAAAAAAAAAAAAAAAAAAAAGTTTCTATTTATCTATTTAGGGTTTCTTGGTGCAAACACTATATACGAGTTAAAACGTCATTCTGCGTATTTTGTAACAGTTCCTACAACGTTGATTTTGTAATCTTTGTGAGAAAATACTCTTTTTTCCTAGATGAACAATTTGCATTACTGAAATACTTATAGGCTACACCATGTGAATTACATCTCCACCAAATGTGTACACCGCATATTTGTTATAAGTTTAACACGTTAGGCCAAATTCTCGTATGTTTGCATACAATATTCGCTTTTGCCTCTTACCTCGTACAAACGATGAAATTCTCGCATGCGTACGAGAATTCTTGTGCATATCATAGCCCTGTTGTATAATAATGATTTTCCGCTTCGCTCATTGTTCGCCTTCACAAAGAATGTTTTTGGAGCGACAATGGTGCTAAAATAACGTGAGTGAAAAATTTTAACCAGTAGATTCACGGCGTCAGATACAACACCATTCCAACTCTTCATTTGTACAGCGATAAATGATGATTATTTATTCACGCTTTTAGAAAACGTTTGAAACAACTGCTTGCTTAAAGAACATAAATAGATGTCTATGTTAGTTTACCTGAAGGTAATCAGTAATGTCTCTTCTGGACAAATAGGCTGCCTCCAGTTTGCTTTTCTCTGAAGGGTGTCCTTTACTTTGTCTAACACAATGTAGAAACACTTTTGCGACATTCTGTAAAAATTCTGGAAACGGTCAGGATACATATTCAGCTCCTTCATTACATCGAATGTGCCGTATTTCCTCCCATTTTCAACCATAATGGATGTACCCAATATGTTCTGCGCTGCTGAAAATTCAGTAACTGCAAAAGATCCAGCGCGTCGCTGTCTTCGTGTGACGACGACGACATATTTTGAGAGACTGGTAGGACGACCGTGGCGCGCCTCCAGACAGTGCCACTGCAGTGTGAGTGGCTCACGTCCCGCCCGTGCGGCGTCGCTGCGTCTCCACCGCCGGTCGTCCGCGCCACGCCAACTCTGTGTGAATCGGGCCAAATGCAGCCAATATATGCCGTGGCAGGAGAGTTGGGATCGGTAACCCTTTCACAACCCGGACAAATGGGCTTCACACACCTGCATGAATTACTCGAGCACGTACCTCGTCTGACCCAAATTCCCGTATGTCCTCCTACTTGACGTTTGCTCTCCACGGCTCGTAACTAAGCCTGTACTCCCACCAGGAGTTCACTCCTCGTGTGCATCTGCACTGCATAAAGCATGAATCTTCAGCAAGGTGGATTTCAGTTAAGAATTTTGGCGTCTGTTCTTTCGGACATGTTCGGAAGAACAGACGCCGAATTTCTTAACTGAAATCCGTATGTGTGTAACCCATTACTTCATGCCAGCTGCGCATACGCAAGAAGCTGTTTAAAACATCCTCATGACACTGATGAAACGTTTAACGGAGCCTAAAGAGGCAGCAGTGAAACATAGTATGATAGATTAATGTGTCGTGTATTTCATATTACTCCACCTCTGTTACATTTAATGATATTAAAAGAAAACTAACCAATAACTCCTCAAGGTGTCAAAAGTTAGGATGTTCACTTGCTCTTGGGCTCTTACACAGCAAACACCTCAGGACGAATGTCATCACTTGGTGCTCTTGCTTAAACAGAACATCTCACCTCTTTTAGCGATACATTCTTAGTAGGAGCATGTAATTTTTACTTTACACCAAATCTTAGTTGCCACTGGATGAAGGTCTTTGAAGTGGAACAACATGTATATCCGAAACGCGATAAAAACCAGAAAAACGCAGACATGCTAATTATCACTGGGAACAGCCAGTATTTATAATAGCCTAGAACGTCTATAATACACGGCGTTGGCGTAGTTAAATTACTCTTCGTGGTTGGGGCAGGGATGTATTTTGCTGTTTAAGTAGAAGATTTTCATTCAGATTAGCAATCCAAAACACCACCAGCTGAACTGAACAGTCTGCTTCAAAATAAATGGAATAAAATGAACTATGTGAATATGATTTTTTGGGGGAGGTTAGACCACCTCTTTCCCCAGTTGCCCAAGTCCCTGATAAAGATCTATTATAAATGATTGATTCCTTTTCAAAGCTCAATATTTTCCATTGTTGAAGTACGTGAAAGGAGCACAGTAGCTGGGAAGGGAGTAAGACAGGTCTATAGCGTGTCTTCATTGTTATTCATTAAGTTAGCTGTGAAGGAAAGCAAGGAGACATTTGGAAAGAGAATTAAACTTTAGGGAGAAGAAATTAAAAAACTGCGGTTTGCTGATGGTATTGTAATTTAATCGGAGAAAGCAAATGACCTGGATGAGCAAATTAACGGAATGGGCGGTGTTTTGAAAGAAGGGTATTAGATGAACGTTAACAAGAGCAAAACAAGTTTAATGAAATGTAGTCGACTTCAATCAGGCGATGCTGTAGGAATTAGATCAGGGAACGGAATAATGAAAGTAGTAGACGAGGTTTATTATTTGGGCAGTAAAATAACTTTTGATGGCTGGAGTAGGGAAGATATAAAATCCAGAATGGTTGTGTGAAGAAATGCATTTCTGAAGATGCAAACTATCGAATATTAAATATTTGTAAGTCTTTTTTGGAGGCATATGTCTTGAGTGTAGCCTTCTCTGGAGTGAAACGTGGAAGATAAGCAAGTCAGATTAGGTTAGAAGCTTTCGAAATTTAGTGCTACAGAATAATGCTGAAAATTAGGTGGGTTGATGGAGTAACTAATGAGGAGGAAGTAAACCGAAGCCGGTCGCGGTGGCCGAGGGGACTGAGGCGCTCCAGTCACGGTCTGCACGGCCACTACGGTCGGGGGTTCGAATCCGCCCTCAGGCATGGATATTTGTGCCGTCCTAGTTCGTAAGTAGTTCATAAGTTTGTAAGTTTAGGGACTAATGACCCCGTAGTTAAGTCCCATAAGCTGTACAAACATTTGAATTTGAGTAAACCGAATTGGGGAGAAAAGAAATTTTTGAAATAACTTGACTAATAGAGGGGATAGATTCATAGGATACATTGTGATACATCAAGGATTCGTCAATTTAGTACTGGAGGGAAGTGTGGCCGGTATACATCGCTGAGGGAGGCCAAGACGTGTGTACTGTAAGCATATACAAAATGATGAAGGTTGCAGTAGTTATTTAGAAATGAAGAGGCTTGCATAGGATAGGGTCGCGTGGAGATCTGCAGCAAACCAGTCTTTGGACTGAAGACCGGAGTTAGCATGTTTCACTATATAAATATTACCACGAGTCTTCCTACAGAACGCGTGCTGCAGTCGTTAGCGTCGCAGATTGCTCTGCTGGCGGTCCCCTGTTCAAATCCTGCCATAGGCAAACAAAATTTTATTTCTTTGTATTTACTATTTCTAGAATGTTGTGCATATTTCTTATGAATGATGCACTTGCAAGTTCCAGAAAATTCTTTCTATGTATAAATAGCGGAGTACTCCAATCAGGAGGCAGTCTGTACTGCTACTTATCATTCGTCTGATTGCGGGAAAATTTTGCATATTTGACGTTAAAAGCAAGAGTAACGTTCTTATGAAATAAAAATTTGGAAAAGGTTCCCGGAAAATAGAAAATGCAGAAAAAATAGAGAGATTTTTCTATGAAATATCAATACAATTCATCTGATTGCGATACAATTTTACACATTCCATGTTCAAAGCGAGGGGAAGGTTTGAGTGAAGTAAAATGTAATAGTTGGCCAGAAAATAATTTTAAAAAATGTGGAAAACTGAAGGAGCTCTTTCCTTTGGGATATCAGTATCATTCGTACGATTGATAAAGCTTTGCACTTTTGACGTTCACCGATACTTAGAATATCTGATGATGCCTTTATGAAGCTACTGGGTCTAAAATACACATGATTTAAATTAATATGTTTTATATTAAGAAATAAGTGATACGAAGTTCATCGTGTCATCTAGTATACTACCATATTATATATGATAAATGGAAAGTTAAAGTACATATATTTGTTTTATGTGGAAGATCTGACTGAAGCAGTTAGTTCTAGGACACCAACCTTCGAGACGTTTTGCCAGTTCTTTTGTGAACAATATATTAGCAAGCTTGCTTCGGCCGTAGGCGCGGACTGCACTGTATGATTTCTCCCACATCAGATCGTCGAAATCGATAGAACCATCTGTAACAAAAGGTTAGTATCTTCAAAAATTGCACTGTACAGAGAGACTCGTGTAAAGAGTCACGAAAACAAATGAGATAAATTAATGTGAAGTTTTGATGGAATGCTGTCATAACCGCTGTGTGATAGTTCCTTGTGTATGCAAAATATCTGTTAGCAGCGTGAAAGAACTACACTTTTTTTTATAGCAGTTTCCAAATTTGAAAATACTGAGAGAATGATGCTGGCAACCAGTTTGAGCCATATAATATCTTCATAAGGCGGAAAAACTTACAACAATTCAGTATTTGTTCATTATAGCCAAGATGCCTGACTGCACACTTGACCCAACATGCCTCTATGCTGTCTGAGCGCCGGCCGCGGTGGCCGAGGGGACTGAGGCGCCCCAGTCAGGGTTGGGGGTTCGAATCCCCCCTCGGGCATGGATATTTGTGCCGTCCTTAGTATAAGGTAGTAAATAAGTAGTTTGTAAGTTTAGGGACTGATGACCCCGTAGTTAAGTCCCATAAGCTTAACAAACATTTGAATATTTTTTTCTGTGTGAGCGGAAACGTTGGAGGAGTGAACTGCAGCCGCGCTAAATGGCCTGTGGTCTAAGGCGTCATGCTGTGGACTGGGTAGCCGTTCCCGCCGGAGGTTCGAGTCTTCCCTTGGATATGGGTGTGTTGTGCTGTCCTTAGTGTAAGTTAGCTTAAGTAGTTGGAAAGTCTGTGGACTGATAACCATAGCCAGAACCGTATTAGGGTATGCGACGCCCCTGTGCAGTAATTAAAAAAAAAAAAAATAAAAGACCTCTCTGGACACGCCATTGCTATCAACACAACAACCTGCATTTTAAAATTTATTGCTGTAATCTAAATTCTGAATAAAAGTATTATTCGATTAATTAACATTTCAATAATACCGTAAACTGGGGTGACTTACTACCACTTTTTCATGTTTTCTTCCAAAAACGTTTTTGTTGTTGGTTTTTGAGGGGACTAAACAGCTAGGTCATCAGTCAAAAACGTTTTTCTACACAAATATTTTTTTAAACTGTGGAGCTGTGTATAAGTTGAATACATGCCTCACCCAACAGAAGTATTAATAATTTCCTTAAATAAAATTTTCTACCATAAATAATGTCCAAAATAATTATATTTTATTACATAATTAACATATTATCTTGCATGGGAAGTGCCATTTTTCGTCCAGGTGCTCCAAAGCTTCTCTGACTTGTAAACAATGTATGGAGGTGCTAGTGTCCCTTCGGCATTTCCATACATCATTAGAGACGTACATGAATAAGATATGTTGCAAATCCTTTTTGGAAATTTGACACCACGTTTGGTAATAACTCTTTTTGTCCCTGGATTGTCTACGAAGTTTGTCTCGTTGTAATTCCATACATGGGATGGAGGAATTCCTTCTAGCTCCCTTGACAAGTGATCAAAATACTCATTGATCGTCACGTCATTAACAGCTGCTGTAGCCCTAGTAATGTTTTGGGCAAACCTGTTGCTTATTGTTCCACTGTGGCGTGCCAGAAAAGACTTGGCCCATTCTCTGCCTTGCAAGTTATTTTGAAACGTTAACACTCTTCGAACCACAACGGTCAAGATATGATTTTACAATAAACCGCTAATCCAGCAATGAAAGTGGGAAACCATAATCACACATTGTCACAGCAAGTGCAGCAGACATATCCTCCTCCTCATGACTAAACACAGTTTGTTCACCTATCTGTGCATTATGTTTCCCATGCAACTTGCTCATGAGGGTATTTCGGTGAATAACATATTTATTTGCTGCTGCACGAATTGAAATTCTCTTATAGTTGGCGTAGGGACGACAACCAGCGACTTTTTTTGTAGGTTCGTGGCATTTTCTGCAACAGTATCGTATATAGCAAATAGCAAATCAGTATTATCAATACCGGTGCAGTTTATAATACAAAAATGATCAAAAGCCTTCGTGGAAACGGGGCACAAAGGCACCCCCGATTCTTTCAATATTTTACAAATGTCGATAATGTGCAAAAACCATTAGTGATAGAACAATCATACTTTGACAGCAGACTAATGAATAAAGTAGCAAAGCAATATATTAACCTGACTTAGCTGAAATTATTACTTCTCCAAGTCACAATAGAAAGTTGTCAACAAACACGCTCGCACCGCGAAACACTCAAAACAGTTTGCAAGATCTAGCGGGAAAATCCGTAATATGACGTAAATGACGAATACACCTACACATGGCACAAGTATCCAGAAATATTTAGAGTGCATCAGCGCTTCTGGTAGGGATACCGTGAAGTGCTGGGACGCATTTGTTCGAAAGAGAGCGCGGGTGGGGTCATCTGCGCGGCACAAAGTCACCCCGGTTTATGGTATTAAAAAAAATTCCATGGCAAAATTCCTGTGCAGCTGCACATATTGCACCTACCTAAATACGGCACTGGCCATAGCAGTTTGGACCAATAGGTTTACAAACATTTGAATATTTTGAATGAACTGCAGAGACGCCGCTCATATGGCAGAGCCTTGCGCATAGAACATACTACGTTTACATGCAAGACATCTTCCACAAGACGAAAACCGAATTTCGTAAATTGATGTTCACTGCGTGTTTATATGTTAAAGCCTGAAGAAGATTTCATAGCCCACTCAAATATGACGTCTGCAAATCAGCTGTTTCCGTGCCTGATTTAGTCAGCACAATCGGTATTTCTCTTTTACTTAAACACACAGACTCATGCTCCACGTAAAATTTATACTTCTCTTTCACTGCAGAACATTAAAAAATTCTTAACTAGAAGACGTAACATGACAGCCGAGCACGTTTCAAAAACGGGTGCGTTTTCGAGGGCACGAAAATAGATTCTGAAACTGGAAAACCGCATTATAAACGAGGATTTCCAGAATCAAATTTTGAGTCTTTACATAATGAATCAAAAGCGGAACTAGGAAATCGGTTTAGCAAATCCGGTTTTGGGAGCCCATGTAATGTGGGTGATGATTCCGTATTAGGAAATACGAAGAATTGAAGCTATATGCCTTACACAAAGCGACCATTCCCGCGCGGCTGTCATTTTTTTCTTACAAGTAAACCTACGAAAGTGACACTCTCAGATATATATGAAATTTGGATATGTTATAACACATGAAAAATTTAGAGTCACTTAGTTTTTTTTAGCAATGGTAAGAAATATTTAAGGAAAGAACATGTCCCTCCAAAATGGGAGCTAGAATGGAAAAATTGTGATAGCTAAAGAGAATAGTGAAGCGATCTTAATGATTTTTGTTATGAAAGTTTCTTTTGATAAAAGACGAAAATCGGCCTAGGTATATTGGAGGGGGAATGAATATTAGGGGGCAACTACACCGAAATAGACCAATGTTTTGCTACTAAAATTAGTTTTGTTTTAGCCGAGGTAGAATCAATTAAAACTTTAAAAGGAAGGCTAATTAAGAAATATGTATTTTTTATTATGTATATATATAAGGTGTATCAGACAAGATAGCGCAAAGTAACACGGTTGAAAGTACACGATAACAGATGAAAAAATGTCCCCGTAAACATGGGTCCCCAAACGAACCGTTTCCGAGATAACTGCGAATGTATAGTTCCAAGCCGCACTGACGTCATTGTAAACATCATCCTAGTTAGTACTCATTAACTTTAAATTTAGACGTTACTATTAAGCTTTACATCGCATTTAGTTCACATTTCACGTATGTGCTACCAGTTCGGAGGTGTTCGAAGAGTCTTCCTTTCATCTGGATGCAATACTGTGCTCGTCTCTGCAATGAATTTCGAATTATTTCGGAAACCCCCGGATCATTTCGGAATTCTTGATAAGCGTTTACAACTCTCCGAAATCATCCAGGGGTTTTCGAAAGAATTCGAAATTTATTGCAGAGACAAGCACAGTATTGCATCCAGATGCAAGGAACGCACTTCGAATACCTCATTTAACAGATAACTCATACGTCAAATGTGAATTAAATGCGACGTAAAACCTAATAGTAAAGTGTAAATTTCAAATTCACTTGTAACAACTAGGACGAGGTGTACAATAAGTCAGTGAAATGAGAACTAAATGCGATGTAAATCTTAATAGTAAAGACTAAACTTCAGATTAATGTGTACTAACTAGGATGATGTTTACAATGACGTCAGCGACGGCTTGGAACCACACACACACACACTATATATATAATATATGATATATAATATATAAAGGGGTAAACAACCCTTATATTGACGCGCTCCGCTAAAAAATAAGTGTCCCTTAGTTTTTTCTTGTATTATAACATATCCAAATTTCAGAAAAATCGTAGAGTGACTATTTCGAGGGTTTACGTGTTAGACGATTGAAGTATGAGGTCAACGAGTCGTATGTCCATTCGAATCTATAAAAAGGAAAGTATTGTTTTGAACAGTAACATTGTATGTTAACTATGATCTTGCTTCGCACATCTTCTGATTGTAATAGAATATTGTTACACAGCGGATGTGACGGTCTGTCTGGCATGGGTTATTTACATTTTTGTTTCATTCAGCTATGGAGCTTGCACAAAATTTATGAAATGAGTCCAAACAGCTGGTGATAATAGATAGAAAATAAATGACTAACAACTTGAACAGATGGGATCAAGCAGTCCATAAAATAAAAAATATAACAATCTTCATTAATATAAGATTTATCTGAATCTAATTACTACAACTACTAAGTATGCCATGTCTGTAAACGTGAACTAATAAACAACATTCTACAAAGAAAATAAAGCAGAAAGGTCCTACCCACCTGTATGCCCACAACACAGAAACAGTCAAAACTAAAATCAACTGGTGTACTATACCATATTTGGGATAAATATCCACCAAATTAGGCAAACTCTAAAATCGTGCAAATATAAAACTTCCTTTTATGTAAGAGGCACTGCAGCTCACATCTTACTGAACAGGAAAGATACAAGAGATGTATTCAGTAATAGTGGAGTTTAGAAAATCACTTGTAATGACTGCAGCAAGCTGTATACAGGTCATACAGGCAGGGCTACATCAATCAGGCTTACTGAAGACGAACGCAGCTAGAGATCACAGAGGTCACACTGCACCTTTGCAGATCAAGCATTGAAAGGACACAGCTACTACGTCGACACAGAAGTGCTACATATAGCCAATAAGGGTAGCAAACTAAAACTGTTGGAAGCACTGGAAATAAACATTTAGACAAAAATCGCAATCAAGTTCTAAATGACCAATTGTAGTTGAACACATCCCCATTATTAAGCTTCATATAATGTAGTTAACTAGCCATCTACCAGAAACCACTCCAACTTTCACATTCCTACATATAACTGTAACACTTCCCTTTATTACCTGTTTACCTTATAGACTTTATAACCAAGCAGTATCTATACGAAATTGTCATATGTTATGTTACTTAAATAAATAAACTGCATTTAATGCACACGAAAGTTGATCTCAACATAAGTCACAACTTCAATAATTGTTCCGTAGCATATAATGAGTAATATTAAGTATGCAAAGTTTTTCTTTTTGCTCAGTTCTAAATTAGATGATAAAATATTAAAAAGGTCATTTATATCGTATTTAAAAAAATGTAAAAAGCCCGCTAAAAGTGACGATCTCAACATATGTCACAAGTTCAATAATTTCACCGTAACTGAGAATGATGTAATACATGTAATGTGTTTCACTGCGTACAATTATAAAGTAGAAGGAATTTATCACACAGCACAAACCTACATGGGGAAAGATCAATTTGACAACATCAACTAATGTCATTAGCAAAGAACTAAAGTTCTAGTGTGTTATATCTTTCTTTAACACGTTTGCAAAATAAGTACTAGTGCTTTTGTCGACGCCTGTCAAATTTTTATTTGAATATGGCCCAATAAACCGAAAACTAGTTTGTAAATAAACATAAATTTGTAGAACGAATCAGATTGTTTGTTTTCAACCCTAAGTTTCAAATGTTTGTAAATCTATCGGACTCAACTGCTGGGTTATTAGTCTGTAGCTTACAAACTACTTAAACTAAGGTAAACTAACCTAAGGACAACACAAACACCTGTGCCCGAGGGGGGACTAAGCCCAGACGGCGAACGGCCGCGCCTACCGCAACCCTAAGAATGTGAATACTTTAAAAAGCTGCTATTCAGGATGGCACATTTTTTTATTGTATGGAAGGTACCAAAACAAAAGTAAAACATTTCATTGTTATTAAAGACATGCCAAGAATTCGTGAATGGATGGAGGACATGATAAGAAAATTTGAGCAAAAATATAAATTTGATGGTATACATACTGCGATGGGCCACGGAGGAGACGTTGACGATCCTGGCGGGAGCAGAGGCGCGCAGCCTGGGCAGCAGCAGGCAGGTGAGCAGGAAGTGGCCCAGGTGGTTGACGCCCAGCTGCATCTCGAAGCCGTCCTCCGTCACAGTGTGCGGGCACGCCATGATGCCTGCAACACATCAACAATGTCAGCTGCACCTCGAAGCCGTCCTCCGTTACAGCGTGCGGGCACGCCATGATGCCTGCAACACATGCACTATGTCAGCTGCATTTCGAAGCTGTCCTCCATCACAGCGTGCGGGCACGCCATGATGCCTGCAACACATCAACAATGTCAGCTGCACCTCGAAGCCGTCCTCCGTTACAGCGTGCGGGCACGCCATGATGCCTGCAACACATGCACTATGTCAGCTGTATTTCGAAGCTGTCCTCCATCACAGCGTGCGGGCACGCCATGATGCCTGCAACACATCAACAATGTCAGCTGCACCTCGAAGCCGTCCTCCGTCACAGCGTGCGGGCACGCCATGATGCCTGCAACACATCAACAATGTCAGCTGCATCTCGAAGCCATCCTCCGTCACAGTGTGCAGTCACGCCGTGATGAACTTCTGCCAGACTCTTTTAGCAGTGGGACTATGGGCATGCACACCTGCACACCTCTAGCCAATCTCGCGCCACAGCATTAAAGTGCACGACCAACACCATCTAGAAAAAAGCCTAAGTGCAGTCGTGTCACGTAGCACACAATCTGCTGCGTTCGCAAGGCGCTGGGGCACAGCCCACTGACTCAGTGGCCAGAGAGCCAGCTACTTGGTCGCGGGTTACTCTGTATGAAGTAACATGACTGTGCTCAGCCCTTGATTCTAGGTGTTGGTGGCACAGCTCGACTGGTGCCATCAGAGCATTACTTGGAAGATGGAATGGCGGGCTGGGGTCTGCAGCAATGAAAGCAGATTCTGCTTGCACTCAGGTGATGGTCGTTTGCATATACGACGTAGACCTGTCTCGTAGAGTGCATTCGCCAAAGACACACTGGCCACACCGCAGCCCTTATGGTTTCGGGTGCGATAAGCTATAACTTTCGTTTACCTTTGGTTTGTGGACGGAACGCTGAGAAGCGTTCGGTACGAGCAGAATGTTGGTTTGCCATCCTTGCAACAGGGCGGTGATGTGTTGTTTCAACGGGATACTTCTTGGCCACACACTGCACGTGAAACTCAACGTGCTCTGCAGCACCTGCTGTGACCAGCACGATTCCCAGGCTGGTGTCCAGTCGAGTACATGTGGGATATGATGGGTCAACAATTGACACGTGTGAGTTGTCAACCCTAAACTCTTGCAGAAATAAGTGAACAAGTTGGGAAGGCATAGAGTAATAATGACCAAAAGCTATTCGCCGTCTGTGTGATCGAATGGTTTCCATAATCAACGCTTGCATTGTCGACTGTGGAGTCTATATGGCCAGAGCTGCCACCTTCTGTGGTCATTTGGCCTTTCTGTTTGGCTTTTGTTGGTGGTAGTCTTCTCTGGGTGGATCGCCATACTCTACCCTTAGGTGGTACTTCCGGTTTTGTTTCCAGTAGGGATCTAGAAACACTGGAGGCTTTGGGCATTTCCCCTCCGCCTTCTCATTGTAGAATTCTTCTTTGTCTTTTAGGTGATCGTCTTGTGACAATAGGCGAAAATTCCAGGCCAGGACGTCTGATGTCTGCACTTCTTGGTTTCTTGTTTCTTTGGGGATGGACGTAGCTTTCACAGTTTGCGTTCCTCGGTCTTCTCTGCTGGCGGGGCAGGCTGTCTTTTCTCTCTGCGCTCCTCAATCTTCTCTTCGTCCGGTCCCAGTCTGCACCGCTGTTGACTCCACCTCCGAGCGTCGGTGGTACATTTCCCGCAGCATGAGACAGGCAGCTTCCATCTCGGCGTGGAGTGTTGTCCTGAAGCGGGTTTCCGCTTCCTATAGGACGTCGTTGAGTTCGTCACGCCATGCATCTCCTGCATAGCTGAGGTTCGGGCCGCCTTCTTCTACTGAGGCTTCTTGAGCGTCTCACGAGTGCGAAGGGCTGCCGGTCGCAGGGGCCTGAGGCTGCTCTGTCGGTCTTCCTCTCTTCAGTTGCGGTGTGCTCGGCCGCACCGCCCCCCCCCCTCCCCTGCCCGACGCCTCCGGAAGCGGAGGCCGCAGGTAGCATGGCGGTTGAGGCCGCTCGCTGCTCTGGAGGCGCGGACCTGGCGCTCTTGCGTCTCATGTTCCTCTCCTCTTGGCCGGCCCATGTGTGGACGGCCGAATCTGTGGTGAGGTCTGCTGTGTCCTCTTGTTGGCTTTGCTGCGGCCGTTGAACGCGCAGCCTCGACAATTCGCAACGTGTGGTCCGGAGCAGCGGGCGCACGATGGCTGCGTATCGCGTGTAACCGTACAAGCGTGACTGGCGTGTTTGCCAGCACACTTGACGCACCTGGGACAGTTGCGACAGTATTAGCCAACATGACCGTCTTCCTGGCACTTGTAGCATTGTGGAGCTGGATCGAGGCCTGCAGGAAGTGGCTCGATCTGTACTGGGAAGCCAAGGAGCTTGTACAGCTCAAAGACTTGACTTCCCTTCTTCATACGTTGCCCATTCCCGGCTGCATCCACAGCCAGAATGAAGAGCTGTGGCTTCTTCTTGTTTGTCCATTTGTGTAGCTCGACTGAAACATTGCCGAAGTCGGCTTGTGTCAGCCAGCTGCGGACCAACTCTTCCGTGCACTGCCATGGCAATCCTCTCAGAAGGCCTTGACTGTCGTCTTCTTTGTTGTCTTCTTCTCCTGTCGCGCGTCCTTGGGAGTGGGGACTATGAACTCGTCTAGAATAAGAGACAGGGCTTCGTAGTCTTCCCACGTCTCGACACGTACTTGTATCAGCGTGTTGTCTTCTTCAGTCGTAAAGCTTACGTCCTTCTTCGCCGTTGATTCGATCAAACCGAGCAAATCCATCCAGTTATTCCCCCGGTATTGGATGAAGAAGGGGTGAGGGAGTGCTGGCTCACTCTTCTCCTGCTTGCCTGCTGGTGCAGCGGTGCGGAGCGGACGTGTAGCGGAGCGCTCTGCAGCTGTCAACGTTGGGGAAAACCAGCTGAACGCGCTTGCCAGCAATTTTGTCGTGTACGCTGTTCTAACAGCGAAAAGAGCAAATTGTCGTTCAACAAAGCGCGGTCGGCCTATCCCGTGGAAGCAGTTCAAATGTTCAAATGTTTGTAATTCTATCGGACTAAACTCCGTGGTCATCAGTCCGTAGCTTACAAACTACTTAAACTAAGGTAAACTAACCTAAGGACAACACACACACCCATGCCCCAGGGAGGACTCGAACCTCCACGACGAGCAACCGCGCGCTCCGCAACGAGACGCTTTAGACCGCTCGGCTACTCCACCGCGGCCGTGAAAGCAGACAAGCAGGAGAAGAGACCGGATCGGCTAGCCGACCGTGTCCCGTATTTATGCCTAGGCGGCGTCTGGTGCTTCCTATGTTGTCCGTGTCCATTGCGCTGTAATCTGGCGTCCGCGCCCGGTGGCAGCCACCTCATGGTGCTCAATAGAACGTCCGCGCCCGCCATGCTCGTGCCTGGCATTTTCAAGGCGATCCAGTCCGAGCCCAGCAGTCGTCCGATGCGGTCACCTTCGCCAGCGCGCACGATGTCGCTACGCGGAAGTCGCAAGCAGATGACGTCACGGAACAAGCACATGGCGGCCGTACTACAACACTTGTTGTTGTTCGGCGCTGAAGCTAGTGAGGAAGCCAGGTCCAAGAAGACGAGAGTGCTACAATGCTTCAACTGTCAACAGTTGGGGCATGTAGCACGTCACTGCTGAAACATAGTGAAGTGTCTAAAATGCGCGAAAGCACATGATACCCGACACTGTGACAAACCCAAAGATGCCGCGTCGAAATGCAGCAATTGTGGTGGAGCACACGCCGCGAACCACCGGCGTTGTCCCTACATTGCAAGATGGAAGAATGCAGGACGAGACCACGACTGCAGAGAAATGGCACCAAAGGCTGGCAGAACTTCACAGGCGCCACGTCAACCAGCGTCGCCGCCAGCGCATGGGACAGACACGGCCACAACTACGGATGCCGCTGTTGCAGCTCTCTAGCACGCCGTGCAAGCCGAACGGGCGGCCTCTGTCAAGGCAATAGAGGCCCTGCGACGGGAGCTGAACACGTTACAACAAGAGCTGCACCTTCTGAAGACCGAGGTAGCACGCCCTCCTACCTCAGATGCCACTACCCAGACTGGAGACGCCACAGAAGCGATGGAGGTCACTGTGGAAGACGTACCAGCCGCTTCTACGCCGAAACACGCTACCGGGAAGCGCATAATAGTTTATAATTGTGTATATATATATATATATAACAATTATTTTGAATACATCACCTTTTTCTGTCGGTTTACGGTTGTTCAGTGGTAGATGTTTTAATAGCTCGCCTGCCTTTAACACCTTGACTGCCGGCCATGTAAACCATTCCATACCTTAGAATGCCAGACATTCTGCTTGCAGGAGTAAGCCGAGCTGCACTTGGTTTCCTTATCTTCTGCCTGGCATAAAAAAATTGTTTGTTCTTTAAAATGAGCAATGAGGTTCCCTGTCCTTATAAAACAATCGGTTGAAGAATCATCAAACTCGAAATAATTGGACGCAGTTCTTGTTGGACAAAGACTGGATCATCATCTGAATTGTCGATTTCGTCGTCCTCACTGTCAATATCAATAAAATGTTTCTCAAATTCATGTAAAATTTCGTCCAGCGTAAGAGCGTGAAGCCATGTCCGTTCATTTACCTACTGAGAGAGCTGGCACCACTTCCTACCTGTCCCGTTTCATACTTGGATGCGACCAGTCGGCCGATTTAGAAGCTAAATTTACAAGATCTATAGGCTGTTTTTTTTACACTCGATTTATCAAGTAAGGCATTTAAGGTGGATCTAGCCCGTCAATAAACTTAATTTTGTGTTTAAAAGTACGAAAACAAAGATCACGTTAAATGACGTAATTGGCATTCTACAGAAGTTTCGATATCCCGTGAATTGACGTGATTGGCAGTCAAAGTGTTAAATCATTAGGACGTCGTATTCTTAGAAGTCACAGAAACTACTAATATGACACGTTTCATTTTATACACATTTATTTTTCATTCTTGATGAAGCACATAAACAGAAGTATTACATCTTTAAGACTGCTTGTTACTGTTTTCTACATAATGACTACATTACAGTTGACTTAATACTCTCTGCAAAACTGCGTGTTGACTACATTATGACGACTCTTAAACTGACAGCGTTCGCGCCTATTTGAGCGTATTAATACATATTATATTCTAGAACACGGAAGTTACGATGTTTTATATTAAATAATTTGTTCATGAAACATAAATAAATCGTTCATCAAGAAAAATTATGACAAATGTAATAATAAGATTTTCACATCAAAACAAAACAATACAAAAGATCGTAAGTAAACAACAATTATAGCAGTATTAATATATGTTTACATGATTTAAAATGCTTAAATTACGTAATTTTACGGTCAGCAAAGTACTATATTATGGTCAATACATTACGGATGACCTTAGACAATGCTACTTACCAATTTCAGTAACACGCACATTATTCTTCACCATTACGACTTTCAATAATTAATTATTAATATTCACTGAATACCCGGCTAAGTACACATTTTCAGCTTTGCCCAATTCGCAGTTGATGTCATATATTCAGTGAATATTAAATAATAACAACTGCAGGATCAGAAGTGACGTCTGTTCTCTCGGAACAGACGCCACATGTATATATATATAATATGCCGGTGACGGGCAATGATCCTATCGTTAGTGGGGAGGGGTGGGCAAGTTTGAAGCTCTTACTCTTACGGGAATTAGTTTGATAACTACGAGTTTGAGTACTGTGGGCAGGGTAAAGCTGGGAATTTGTCTCTGACGGGAGGCGTGCTTAGGTAGTCCTTGCAGGTGCGGTGATCACTGTGTCCCCAGTGGCGTAGGGGTCAGCGCAGCTGCCTAGAAAGCAGGAGACTCGGGTTCGAATCCCGGCTGGGTACACATTTTCAGCTTTGCCCAATCGCAGTTGATGTCATATATTCAGTGAGTATTAAATAATAACAACTGCAGGATCAGAAGTGACGTCTGTTCTTTCGAAACAGACGCCACATGTATATATAATTAATTAATTAATTAACTTCGTTTATTAAAAGACCCAAGCAATGAATTGATTAAATCAATGTGACTTGCCATGAGCGCCATAAAATGCTTATATAATATAAACATGGAATATTAGGGCACAGTACTACGATCAAATGTGGTATCGTACTTTGGATTAATCCAAACAAACGAGACTTTCCAGGCTAAATACATTACAAGCGGATGCATGAATCTACGTCCCCCACCACAATGTCTCCTCTGTCGAAGATGTAGTCTCCGAGGAAGTCCAGCTACATCCAGGTAAAAGTGAACAACAAGAAGGACATCAGCGTGTCAGGAACTGATCGAAGAGGACGACGATCCGGACAACATTCCACCATACGCATGGACTTCCGAGCCAAAACCGTCTCCACCACACAACCCGATCGACTCGGCGCTCCTCCATCCCTTGGAGGACATACTACCACCGAAAGATCTTCACACCGTCAACTCCTACCCTCTCCTCGCTCCGGCTGACTGGTTCCATATCTTGCATGTGGCGTCGCAGGAAGCGAGGGGCCGCGGTGGAGTAGCCGAGCGGTCTAAAGCGTCTCGCTGGGGAGCACGCGGTTTCTCGTCGTGGAGGTTCGAGTCCTCCCTGGGACATGGGTGTGTGTGTTTGTCCTTAGGTTAGTTTACCTAGGTTTAAATAGTTTGTAAGCTACGGACTGATGACCACGCAGTTTGGTCCGATAGATTTACAAACATTTGAACATTTGAGGAAGCGAGGGGCGACCGGCGAGGGGGTCAAAAACCACAAACAGCAGACCAAAAACAACAGAAGCCTGCAAAGAAGAAGAGAAAGGATCTTCGCACGAACTAACGTCCTCATCCTCCTTACCTTTCAAGAAATTACGACATCAGCTTCTCATGGACACCTACGATAGCCACCCACAAGTTGGAGAATACCAGATGAGTAATCACAGGACTAACGGACCAAAAAGAGCCCAAGTACCTGTTAATGACACAATAAAGTTTTTATACCCAAAATTCCACTCCCATGAACCACAGACATTGCTGAGGTGGGGTGGCTTGCGTGCCTCAACGATGCAGATAGCCGTACCGTAGGTGCAACCACAGCGGAGGGGTATCTGTGGAGAGGCCAGAGAAACGTGTGGTTCCTGAAGAGGGGCAGCAGCCTTTTCAGTAATTACAGGGGCAACAGTCAGGATGATTGAGCTGGCCTTGTAACATCAGCTAATGTGGCTTTGCTACACAGTTACTACGAACGGCTGAAAGCAAGGGGAAACTACAGCCGTTATTTTTCCCGGGACATGCGGCTCTACTGTATGAACATATGATGATGGCATCCTCTCGGGTAAAATATTCGGATACAGTAATCAGATTCAGACCGATGTAGGTTGCCGTTCTTATGTGGAGAGGAAGAGGCTTGCTCAGGATAGGGTAATGTGGAGAGCTGCATCAAACCAGTCTCCGGACTGAAGACCACAACAACAACAACAACAACAACCCAAAATTCCTGAAAGTCCAGACCACAATGCGGTTAGCACTTTTGCTTTAACATCATAGAGAAAAAAAACAAACAAACAAACAAACAAGGCGATCCTTCTGCTGTTGATGACCGCTACATCATAACGGAGTCAATTGCAATCAAGGTGGGAGAGAACCTTATAAACCGGGAAGCGGGATATCAGCTAAGTACGTCGTGGAACCCTGCTCTGGAACTGCTACATAAGCACACAGGCAGGGAGAGAGCTCCAGACAACAACCTGCGTCCCGAGTAATTGCGGCTGCATACGCGGACGTAACACCTCCCCCACAGCAGCCTGATGGGAAGGGAAGCATACCGCGCAGGTTCACACCGCAACCCGACGTCCAGGAGGGCTGACGGCCACGATAACGCTCTGTAGCGGTCATCAACAGCAGAAGGATAGCCTTGAAAATGCCAGGAACGTGCTTGGCGGGCGCGGACGACCTATAGTCTGTCTTTACTCTCGAAGCTGCAGCTTCGTCTAGTTGAAGGGTTAGCAGGTCTGGCTGCTTTTCCTTCTTCTTTCACAGGTTGTTTCGTTTATTTCTTCACTTTATGTTTTCTTCCTTCTCGGTCGACTTTTATTTCTCTCCCTCTTGCTGTTTGACAGCGTTGTTTACTCTCGTAGCTGATCTGACCAGCGTGTTGTGTCTCTCCAGTGGATCTAGTTTCCAAGATCTCTGTTCAGGTTGCTGCTTTTTCTCGCTTCAGCGTAGAAAATTCTCGCTGACTGCTTGTAGCGGTCCTTAAGCATCTGTACGCCTGTTAGCCGATGTAGTTCGTCCGTGCTGAAGTCTCCCGGCAGGTGCAGTGCCATTCTCAGGCATCTGTTCTGGATCTTCTGGATACTGTTTGTGTGTGTCTCAGCGGCGTTTCCCCACACCACGGCTGCGTATTCCGTCCTAGGCCTGACGAGAGCCAGGTACAGCGTTTTGCCGCAGTGTGGGGATAGTATAGTCGTCAGGTTCAGTACTGGGTAGAGAAAGCGTAGTGTTCCAAGCGCCTTATCCCTTATCTCCTTGATGTGCCTCTCCCATGTGAGGCGTCGATCCAGTGTGACGCTGAGGTAGCGGCCGGTGCTTGTCCAAGGGATGGGGCCTCCCATGATGCGAATCGGCGGCAGGTCTTCCGGTATTCTTTTCCTCGTAAATATCACTGCCTGACTTTTCGCAATGTTGAACTTGAGCTACCACTTAGGCAGTGTCCTACGTGGGCGACAAAAGCGAGCGACAGCGCGCGACAGCTTCAAGCGACAAATCTCAACCGTATGTATGGTTACGTTACTGTCCTACGTGAGCGACATCTGCAGCACCGCGCGTCAGACGCGACAACGAGCGACGTTTGTATCTCAAACCTGCTTGAATCTTGTCGCTGTCGCACTCGCGACAAAGTGTCGAGTTCGTTGAGAATCGTCTGCTTGTCGAGGTTATAAAGGACGTCGCAAGAATTCTGCAATCTAATAATCCCTGAAGTTTTTGAAACTGCAACTGTTTCTGAAATAACAGAATATAGAATTGCAGTTGTACATATAATTAAGAAGTTTGATTGGGATAAGAAGTGTCCAAAAATAATTATCTCGTAAATTTTCTTTTGGACTTTAAAGACAACTGAAGTTCTCAATTTTTAAATTGTGTCTAATATGACAGTATTTTGTTTTTACTCTGAGTGGTAGTTTGATTTACACGATGATGAAAGTGTTTGGAACAATTAAATTTGTGTGCTTTTTAAGCATTTGCAGTAACAACAAACTTACTCCAGAGAGAGAGAGAGAGAGAGAGAGAGAGAGAGAGAGAGAGAGAGAGAGAGAAAGGTAACACTAAGATGTCAGACGAGATGTGTGTAAAATTACGTTTCTGAATAAAATATCCTGATATGTTTCAGTAGGAATTTAATGTGTTTGGTAGGCCTTCAGTGGGATACGTGTATTTGCAACATAGATGAATATATTGGTATTAACTTGATAAAAAATTATCACTTGGTAGCCCACATCACTATCCCTATACAATCCCCACTGCTAGCAAGTCCGTCCAGAATTAAATAGTCCACGTACATTCTTCACTTTCTAAATTTAATGCACAACACTCTTTTTACGTCTTATTTCCTAGTGTAAATAAAACTTTTATTGCCTTACTCTGGAGCTATCGTTGTTCTACGGTTTACAGATGCCAAATATTAGAAACAGCTGATCGGTTCTAGCCGCCATCTTGTAGCTCACGTAGGACACACGGCCATGTCGCTGTATGTCGCGCGCTTTTGTCGCCCACGTAGGACACGGCCTTAGTGGCCCATGCTCCCAGCTCGTTGCAGGCGATCTGCTGGCGTCCTCGCATCAAGTGTGCGTTGATGATCCTTGTGTACAGGGCTGTGTCATCGGCATACGAACCTGTGCGTACCCGCTGCGTTCGTGGCATGTCTGCTGTGAATAGGGTGTACAAGATGGGCCCCAGCACTGAGCCCTGTGGGACTCCGGCTGCTATTTCTCGTGCTGTTGAGGTTCCTCCGTCCATCTTCCCATGGAAGCTGCGTCCGGCCAGGTAGGAGTGGATCAGGCGGGCGAGCCATCGTGGGACTCTGTGCACAAGTAACTTGTAGACGAGTCCGTCGTGCCACACACTGTCGAAGACGAGGCAAACGTCAAGGAGTTCCGCCCCGAGGTACTCCCTCCTCTTCAGCGCCCACAGCGCCTGTTCCACCAATCGCAACACTTGTTGTGTCGTCCCATGGCCCTCCCTAAAACAGAATGTTCGCTGAGAAACAATCCTTTTTCTCTGACGTGTCGGTGCAGTCTCTTGACTCATATCGGCTCGAATACCTTCGAGACCGTTGGCAGCAAGCTTATGTGCCGATCGTTTTTCGCCAGCCTGGTGTTTTTTCCGGCCTTAGGGATCGCTACCACCTCCACATGTTACCAGGCAGGGGGGTAGTGGCCGGTCCTAAGGATGTTGTTAAAAATATTCGTTAGAAGTTGCACGGCCTCTGGCGGAACCACCTTGAGAATCGCGCTGTCGACGTTGTCGCACCTGTTTTCGCGGGTTTAGGTGGATTAGCTGCTGCCGAACCTCTTCCTCGGTTCTTGGTTCAATGACGTCCTCAGGATCTTCTGTGGCGAGGTACCCGCGGAGCCTTTCTTCCACCATGCGAATATGTTCGTCGTCAACTTCTTCCACCGGTGTTAAGTTTGTCGCAAAAGTATCTGCCAGTACTCCGGCTTGGCGTGTGGCTCGGCTACTGCACGCTGCCCGACGTGTAGGGCGGGACTCGTTGCCTCCTGCGGAGAAACTGCTTTGTTGTTTGCCAGGCAGTTCCGTACGCGATGTAGAGAGTAGCTATTTTTGCAACGCATTTCCTGTTTCTGTGCTCTGCGACTGCGTACTGTTTGTCCGATTTTTCGTCACCGCCTGTCAGGTGACATGCCACTCTCTGAGAAGCTGGTTTTTCTCGCGGATCATCTGCATCCGGCGGTAGCTGGCGGGAGAAATCCCGCAGTTTCCTGTGTCTGTGCGGCGTTGCTGCGTTGGCAGCGCTGATCGCGAGATGCGTGAACGCAGCGAGTGAGGCGTCCACGCCGTCGATGTCAAGATCGTGTCTGTCAGGTGCATCCGGAAGTGGTCCCAGTCGGCATTGGTATAGGTCTTGCGACTTTCAGGTGGTGTGTTCCCATCTGTGATCAGTTCAAAGATCACTGGTAGGTGATTTGAGGACAGGACCACATGTGTCGTCGCGCCTGCATCGTGGGTCGCCCCTTTGATGATGGCGATGTCTAGGACATCTGGGCGGCCTTTCTTGGGATAGTGTATGGGGTCGTACGGCCCCAGCACTATTGCATCGTTATCTGTGGCCACCTTTAGAAGCCGCCTGCCGCTGGTTGTGGTGACCCTGGAGTTCCATTCACGGTGTTTGGCGTTAAAGTCGCCGCCGATGAAGATGTTGCCCTGGACTGACATAAGCGCCTCGCAGTGCCGTTGTTGCAGGACTCGTCCAGGCTGTCGGTATGCTGCGATGAAGGTCACTTGACCTACAAAGGTGCTGACTGCGACGCCTGTTGTCTCTAGTTGCGTCAGATCTGGTAATTTGACTTGGTGGTGCCTCAGAGCACTTCTGACGTAGACCGCAGTTCCTCCAAAAGCTGTCTGTTTATCGTCACAACAGCACCTATAATTAGGTGCTTTCGTGTTGACGCCGGGCTTCAGGCACGTTTCACACACGAGACACACATCCACCGCCTCGTCGCGCAAAAACTGCCAGAATTCGCCCTCTTGTTGCCTTATGCTGTTTGCGTTACATACGCAAACGGTGAATCCAGTAATGTGATCAGGCAACCTTGGACTTGTTTGCTTCTCTTGTGGTGTTGGCCCGGTTGGCCGGTATCATTGCAGACGCGATCATCTGCGGAAGCTGGCGCAGCAGCTGCTTGAACTCCTTCAGTAGCTCCCGACGTTCTGCTGGTTCGCTCGTTGCGGTGGTCGGCGGCGGTGTTACGGGCGCGGGTGGCAGGGAGGGGGGTCGCGCCGTGGCAGCCGTCCACGTGCCCGGCCGTGCCTGCCCGGTTCGCGTGCTCTTCTCTCGGCGGACGGGGGGCGCCTTCCGAGGCCCGGATAGGCAGCTCCGCCTGACGCGGCTGCTCGACGTGCTGCTGCGCAGTTCTTGCAGGCGTTTCCCGTTCGCTCGCTGATACAGTCGTTGCTGCTGCAGCAGTTGCGAAGCTCCTTCCCGGCTGCATTCTCCTCGCGGATGCTTGCCGCCCCTTCGCAGCTGCTTTCTTGAAGGCTATGCAGCCCCTGAAGCTGGAAACGTGCTTTTCTTTACAGTTACAGCACGAAGGTGATTTCTCGATTGGGAACGGACATTCCCGGCTCAGGTGCTCCCCAGCGCACGTTACGCAGCGTGGGGGCATTTTGCAGTATTTTGCCAGGTGATCAATTCCTTGGCATTTGTAGCATTGGACCGGGCCTCTCCGCCTCCGCAGTTTTTCAACTGTTACCCCGCTGACGCTGCCCACTCTTGTTTCTTGAAATATCTTCTTGTGCTCCGGGGTGTCGTCCAGTATCACCTGGAGGAGCAGTGTGTCGGCGATGTCTTTCGGCGACTTCAGCCGGGATACTGCCCTTATGATGTACCCCTTGGCGTCGAGAAGCTCCCTGAGGTATTGGGGGTCCATACTGAAAGGCAGACGACGGAAAATTACTTAGAGCGTCTTTATTGGTTGCGATAAATATGTGAACTAGTTTAGGTCCCTGCTATCCATGAGGTCAGTGACGCTTTTGTAGTCTTCCGTGGTTTTCGTCGCGATTCGGTACATATCGTGACTCGCTGTATTCGTTATGAAGTTGTTTTTGATGATCGAGAGGATCGCCTGCTCCACGTCCTTAAAGGAACCCGGCCACTTCATCATGGTGGGTGGTGGTGGGGGCCCCTTCTTTTTCTGCTGTTGGTCTGCCGTGTCCTCTTCCTTCCCATCGAGTTCAGCAAACCGATTTTTGACGGCCATGCCTGCAGCCGTGGCCATCCGTGCTGCCCTCCCTATCTTCTTGCGACTGGATATTTGGAACACATCCGCGTCGGTGGTCGTCTTGGCGGCTTTCCACCCCTTTGACGACGCCTCTTCCGTGTCTGTGGCATCGGTGCCGTGACGGGGGCGTCGGCGGACGAACGTTTCCGGTAGCTTTCCGGGCTCGTCTCCGCTGGTCGCTTCCGTCTACGATTTTTCTCCGCCTCCATTTCTTCCGCGACTTCTGCTTCCACTTCGCCGTTCCCGTCCGTTTGACTGTTTCTGCGAAAACGTCGTTTAGCGGCGTTTGCGTCTGCTTTCGTGACCCGATTTAGGACCAGGAGACTGGGTCTTCAGTGGGTGATGATACCCTTTCGGGTGACCTGCTCTTGGCGGTTGCGGTTTTTGGTCCTCCCACGTCGAGTGTGCGCATTACTGTTTAGTAAGGCATTCCTCCCGCTATAGTAATGGTATGCTTCTTCTTCTTCTTCTTTTTGTTCCCTGAGTGGGTTGCGGATAGGATGTAACCGCCGGTAATGCAATACCCCACGGTCAGTGACTTCCCCCGCAACTCGCATAACAGCTTCCCGCCCCAGCAGGGGCTTTTCCTGCTTTTTCACCTTCTATCTTCGTCTTCCCACGAGAGACGTAGTAGTTAGCGGACGGGCTGTAACCGACGGTAAAACCGAGCGGCGACTTCCCGCACTACATGCGGCCTCCGTCGAGGCATTGTCCTCCTTACCCCGTCTCCTCTCGCTAGCTTCCTCCTCCCGGATCTTCTATGGCCGGTCCCTCATGGGCAGAGTGTAAGATGGGGCCACCGACTGAGCGAGCTCCGCGGGATGGCGATCCACGACTCTGCGTTCGTCTTCTAATCCCAAGGAATCAGCTACTTCGGAGTCCGTGACACACTGCCGGTCCATTTTGGTTGGGGTCCCGATGGGGCGATCCACCACACCTTTCGCTTCGATGTCGTGTTCGACACGGTGCGCCATCTCTGAGCTCCTGTGGAGCGCCGTGAGGCGGCTACAACCGGGCGCGGACCGACGATGGAACATCATAGTTCATAAGTAACGCCAGACTGGAGCGCAGTGGGCGCGGACCACATAGGAAGCACCAGTCGCCGCCTAGGCAAAAATACGGGACACGTCGGCTAGCCGATCGGAACGTCGCGCCGAGGGAGCCGTAGCGTGCGCATCGGAGGAGCCGAGCGGAACGGAGTGGAGCGACGGGGGAGAGAAGACGGAAGAAGAGAGAAGAAAAGTAGAGGCGACAGGCGGAAGAAACTCGGCGACCGCAGATCGCCCAGCCGCCGAGGAGGAAACCTTAGCTCCGCTAAGCGGAGAAATAAGAGAGCAGTTTTGTCGTTTACCTCGCTGCTTTGTGGCGAGAGATAAAAAAGAAGCGAAATTGTCGTGTCGCTTCGTCCATAAAGCGAAGTTTCAAAAAGAGCAACTTGTCTACACATTAGTGCCGCACGGCGGAGCAGACTCTGCCCCCTCCTAGCAATTTGGACTTGTCCGTACCAGGGCCGGTTGCACTGCGCCGTACCCGGCGTACGTGTAGTAAGAGGCTGGCAATTTATGAGGATCCTCCACACCCATTGTGTGTGTGTGTGTGTGTGTGTGTGTGTGTGTCTGTGTGTGTGTGTGTGTAAGGTGCTAACGAAGCGGAAAACAAAATGTTAAAATGTTTGTATAGTCTATGGGACTTAACTACGGGGTCATCAGTCCCTAAACTTACAAACTACTTGTGAACTACTTACGAACTAGGACGGCACAAATATCCATGCCCGAGGGGGGATTCGAACCCCCGACCGTAGTGGCCGTGCAGACCGTGACTGGAGCGCCTTAGTCCCCTCGGCCACCGCGGCCGGCAAGCGGAAAACCAGAAGCCCCCTGTGCAGCCACACACACTGAGACACGCACCACCTCACCCCCCCCCCTGCGAAACTGCTAGGGAAAGATCTCCCAAAACAACCCCCCCCCCAGACGCGAATCAGGGAAGAGCAATAGGTGAAGAGGCTCTCAAACCCAAACTAGGCGTCGCGCAAATCAGGGACAGCCAGGACGAGGGGCAGACAAGGAAGGGGTGCACGTATATGTTCTCAACAACCTACCGAAAACCTTGACACAAAAGCAAGTGTCACTACATGTCAAGCAATACATTTACGATCTCACTCCAGTATTCAATCCAAGAACAGCTGCCAGCATGCGAAACTTAGAAGTAGATGTTCCTGGAGTAGTAAAACAACTTAAGTCACTAAACAAAAACAAATCTTCCGGGCCAGATTGTACACCAACTAGATTCCTCTCAGAGTATGTTGATGCAATAGCTCCGTACTTAGCTATAATTTACAACCGATCACTCAGCGGAAGATCCGTAACCAAAGACTGGAAAGTTGCCCAAGTTACTCCAATATTAAAGAAAGGCAATAGGACTGATCCCCAAAATTACAGGCCTATCTCACTGACGTCGATTTGCAGTAGGATTTTGGAACATATACTTTGTTCGAATATTATGAACTACATCGAACAGAACGACCTATTAACCAGTAGACAACACGGATTCAAAAAGTATCACTCTTGCGAAACACAGCTTGCCCTTTACCCACATTAAGTGTTAAGTGCCATCGACAAGGGATCTCAAATCGATTCCATATTTCTGGATTTCAGGAAGGCTTTTGACACTGTACCCCACAAGCGACTTCTTATGAAATTGCGTGCTTATGGAATATCTCCCCAATTGTGCGATTGGATTCACGATTTCCTATCAGAAAGGACACAGTTCGTTGTAATTGACGGTAAGTCATCGAGTAAAACAGAAGTGATATCTGGCGTTCCATAGGGAAGCGTTATAGGCCCCCTACTCTTCCTCGTGTTTATAAACGATTTAGGAGACAATCTGAATAGCTCCCTTAGACTGTTCGCGGATGACGCTGTCGTTTATCGGTTAGTGAAGTCAACAGAGGATCAAAAGCAACTGCAAAGCGATTTAGAAAAAATTTCTACATGGTGGGAAAATTGGAAATTGACACTAAATAAAGAAAAGTGTGAAGTAATACACATGACCACTAAAAGAAATCCCCTGAACTTCAATTACGCGATAAATCGGTCAAACCTTAAGGTCGTAAATTCTACCAAATACCTAGGAGTTACAATTACGAACAACTTTAACTGGAGAGAACACATAGAAAATATTGTGAGGAAGGCGAAACAAAGGTTACATTTCATTGGCAGAACGCTTCGAAGATGCACCAGCTCAACCAAAGAGACTGACTACATCACACTTGTGCGTCCTCTCCTGGAGTACTGTTGCCCCTTGTGGGACCCTCACCAGGTGGGACTGACGGAAGATATTGAGAAGGTTCAGAGAAGGGCAGCTCGTTTTGTTTTATCACGTTACGGGGGGAAAGCGCCACGGAAATGTTGCACGAATTGGGGTAGAAATCATTAAAAGAAAGACGTTATTTATTGCGGCGTGATCTGTTTGCGAAGTTTCAATCACCGACTTTTACTTCTGAATGTGAAAATATTTTGCTAGCACCCACCTACTTAGGGAGACATGACCATCCCAATAAAATAAGAGAAATCAGATCGAAAACGGAACGATTTAGGTGTTCTTTCTTCCCGCGCGCTATTAGAGAATGGAACGGTAGAGAAAACTTATGAAAGTGGTTAATGAACTCTTTGCCATTCACTTAAATGTGATTTGCAGAGTATCTATGTAGATGTAGATGAACACATACAATTAGTTATAGCATATGTTAGAGCACGCAAAACAGACGTAGCACAGGTACTCATGGAAAAGTTAAAGCCGGTATTACGACGCACTATACAGGTCAGGGAGCAAATAACGGCGATCGAGGAACACCCCATGCGCAATCAATGACTGAGCCACAGCTGTGTAATCAGAGGGGTCGATCACGTCATCAAAGACGATGAGGTGCTTGCGGAACTCAGACGCAACAACCTAGAAGTCAAAAAGGCTGTGATAATCATAGATAGGCCTAGAAACGATCCAATAAAAAAGTTCAGACCTATAACGCACTGTGAGGACACACTAGACCAGATGCTTACAAACGGGGTGTTCACATACGACAAAAGACACGACACCGAGACATCACACCCACCAAAACCACATGTGATACAGTGCACCAGATGCCTCAGATTCGGACACCCAATGGAAAGGTGCAAGGAAACGGTAGCTACTTGCGCGAAATTGCGGAGGGCAACACGATATAAGAACATGCACAGCCAACAGCCAAGCCCCCAAATGCAAAACCTGTGACGGCGATCACATAGCTCTATCAGCAAAATGCAAACCCAGACCGGAGGCGGGGCAAAATAATAGCAAAAACAATTGATGCAGTATCACGGAAACTGTTTATCAAAGCAGTTAAAGTAACACAGACAGGCGACGGAATACACGTCACAGTACAAACACCTGAACAAACACCTGAACAACTCAATCACGAAAACCAGCACTCGAAAAGAACACACAACACAACACCAAGACTCGAACACCATCATGGCGGAAGACCCAAGAGCAGAAAACAAACTAAACTTCCTATACGTAAACGCACAAGGCATTACAAATAAGAAGACACTGATTAACCACCTACTACATCAGCACCAAACACATGTGCTGGGAGTAATGGAAACATGGACACAAGAAGACGAAAACTACGAACTACCGAGATACAATAGTCATGGGAGACATAGCCACAATGGACACCACAGAGGAGGAATAGCCATATAAACACACGAGAAAATCCCGGTCACAGCACAAGAACTTGAAGCAATAATCATACATACGGGATAGCTCAGTCGGTAGAGCGCGTGCCCGCGAAAGGCAAAAGTTCCAGGTTCGAGTCCCGGTTCCGCAAACAATTTTAATCTGCCAGGAAGTTTCATATCAGCGCACACTCCGCTGCAGAGTGAAAGTTTCATTCTGAAAAATCATACACATACTAACAAGAAGGAGGGAAAAACTTAGAATACCATGACTACACACACCACCAGAACAACCACTAACCACAGAATTCATGAGATATCTGCTAACTTTCCTCAAGATAATCCTAATGACAGACGCAAATGACAGACACGCCAACCTAGGACAGACAGCAGACAAAGCGATTGGAATAGAGCTCCTTGACTCCCTAACAACAGAATACCCATAAACCAACAAACTCATATAGGGCACAATGGAGAGTCCACCCCAGATCACATCTTATTCAGCACCAACATACAGGAAACTATTGTTCACTATGAAGTAGGTGAGACTATCACTAGCGATCACCTACCAGTAATCTTCCAAACGACAGTAACACCTCCAACCCCACCGAGGCCCGAAAAACGGACATTAACTAACTAAAAGAATGCAAATGTTCAAATGTTTGTAGAGCTTATGAGACTTAAATATGGGTCATCAGTCCCTAAACTTACAAACTACTTATGAACTAGCTTATACTAAAGACGCCACAAACATCCATGCCCGAGGGGGGATTCGAGCCCCAGACGGGGAACGGACTCGCGCATCGTAGCATACCGCTTCAATGCGTTCAGCCGCTCAGCCGCGGTCTACAAGAATGCAGATTGGGATAAATATCAACGACTAATCAGGGAAGAGTTAATGACACCAGATAAAATTAAGGGCAACCAGGACCTCGAAAATATCAATAACAAAATAGTGACAACAGTACAGAAAGCAATAGATGAAAGTGTATCAGAGATAGAGGCAGAAAACTGGTCCTCCACGATTCCACAGGCGGCACTCCAATTAATAAGGGAAAAGAAAAGAATTTACCGCGAAATGAGGACAAAAAATAGAGCCCTTAAACAGTCCTGGAACAGGTTAAATGCGAGAATTAAAAGAATTATATAACAATACAGGCAAGAAAAATGGACAACAGCATGTCAGGAATTAGACTATAGGAACGAGGAGAAATTCTGGCACAGTTTTAAAACACTTACCGGGCAAAACAAAAGAACAGAACCGTGTCTGACAAATAATGAACCAACCACGGACGAAAAACACAAGAATTCAGAAACACATTACAAGAAATACACTCTTTCCCAACTGATCCCAGGTTCGACGAAGATTACCGCAGATAAGTAGAACTAAACATGGTAAATGCACTCACAACCCCAACAGTAGAAAACAAAACAGAACCAACAGCACACATCACCACCGACGAAGTAGAAGATGCAATAATGAGCGGTAAGAACTCTGCCCCCGGGGGAAATGGAATCATAAGGCTCCACCTAAGAAAGGCACCGCATGAAGCTATAATACCCATCCTGCAAACGATGTATAACTACTGTATACATAATGAAACGACACCAATATCGTGGAAACAAGGCAAAATCATTATACTATCTAAGCCTGACAAACCGCGAAATAACCCACAATTATACAGACCTAGCCGGCCGCGGTGGGCGAGGTGACTGAGGCGCTCCAGTCACGGTCAGCACGGCCACTACGGTCGAGGGTTCGAATCCCCCTAGGGCATGGATATTTGTGCCGTCCTAGTTCGTAAGTAGTTCATAAGTAGTTTGTAAGTTTAGGGACTGATGACCCCGTAGTTAAGTCCCATAAAAAAACAAATATAGACCTATCACGCTCTTAAACATATGAGCGAATAATCACGGAAGGAATCAGAAATGATCATTCGGCCGCCGACCTATTATTAAAACTTTCGTGCGACATCACAAATGCCATCAACAAAGGACAATGCACACTCGCCATATTCTTAGACGCTGAAAGAGCATTCGATAAGATATGGCACAATGGTTCATCACGAAAGTGATAAAGATAGACATTCCACCAAAAATGACGAGAATAATTAAACACCACCTCACAGTCAGACAGTGCCGCCTACATGTAGGAAACCAAATATTTACTTTACGCCACAATCAGGAGTTTCACAAGGGGGAATATTGTCGCCATTAGCGTACACACTGTATACAGCTAATGTCCCAATACCAGGCACCAACAAAGAAGCAGTAGAATTATACGCAGACGATACTGCAGTTTGGGTGTCAGACCATGTGATTGAAAGAATACAGAGAAAGGCTAACACATACATAACAAAACTAGAAAACTGGATGGCCACAAATAGAATAAAAGAAAACCCGAACAAGACGCAAATGGTGCTCTTCCGACATAGGGACTTGACCAAAAAGAAAAACCAGGATGAGAGGGATATAAGATTCACTCTCTCGGGAACAGAACTGAAATTGAGCGACTCTGCCAAATACTTAGGTATTCACATCAACGCGAAACACAAAATAAAATCAGGAAAAGGCAAGCACTGGTACGCTAGATACAAGGCAGATTCGAAGGGTGCAGCATTAGAACTGCGATACACACCTACAAAACCTATGTAAGGCTGGTGATAGAATATGGCGCCCCAGCACTAGAATTTATGGCCCCAACAGTCGCGGAGGAACTCTGTTCCACGGAAACACGACTACTGAGAAGCTTCATGAGGCCAGGACCGAAAGAAGACCAGGAACAGGACTTCGAGACTCCGCGACTCCACCGCACTACACCACAAACACACCAGCACCAATGTCAAACCAATGTAATAACCGCTTACTGTCAAAGACAGTAGAAAATGCAACAATATACAATGAAAAGCGTAAAGAACAAAAATAAGAACCCAAGGAACAAAACAACTATACACAGTAAGAATTGTAAAACCAAATCTAGATCCCAACAGGAACAAAGAAACAAAATATGAAGGAAAATCCGAAAAACAGAACCAAAACACCAACCTACATAACATAGAAAAACCTAACCATAGACTACATGTGAACAATCGGCTCGTAACGTCAGCATAGCAATATCAATAGCGGCAGCATCAAAGCTGGTCGCGGCGACATTAAAACCGCTCACAGTAACAGCAGCACACGTTCTCAGTGGCGGCATCACGTTGGCGACCTACTGCCACGTTCACTTGTGCTTGGAAAATTATAGTTATGTTGTGATTTATTACATGTATACTACTTCAAATATTGGTTCCTTTTTTTAAATTAAAAATATTTCTGAGGGCTGGGGGAGGGGGATCTTCAGCCCCATTAACCCCCCCCCCCCCCCATCCACCAGTGGCTGCGCCCTGACTGGACTGTCCAAAGTCCCGACCTGGAGCCAATGGAACGCCTTTGGAACTAGTCTGAGTATCTACTTCGTTCCAGAGCCAAGCGTCCGTCCAATGAACCTTTCCCCGGGCTGCCATTCCTCCAAAAATAATCAGACCCCTAACTGAAATCGGAGTAAAAGGCACGATAAAGGTGCGGTTGACAGTAGTCGGGATACCTGTGGCGTTGGCCTTACCGGCGTTGTTGATGAGCAGGTGTATGGCGGGGTGCTGTTGCAGCAGGCGGCGCGCGCACTCTTGCACGGAGCGCAGCGAGGCGAGGTCCAGCCTCTGCACGCGCACCTCCCCACCACCCTGGCAGCCCTGCAGCCGCTGCCGCAGCTCCGCTGCCGCCGCCTCCGCCCTCTGCTCATCCCGGCACGCCAGCACCACTGTCGCTCCTGCAACCACAAATATTTGACAGATAATCATACACTGCTGAAAAAAAAAAAGCAACAACCGCAAGCCGCGGTGGAGTGGCGGAGCGTTCCAATGCTGAGTTTATAGCCCGCGGTTTCTCCGCGGCGGAGGAATCACGGCGGTTTGGCAGTGCGCTGTTTCTCATAAGGCAGGGTGGAGCCTGTTCATAGGCGCGGCTGTGGCGGCGGCCGCTCCGCTCTTCCGCTGCGGCGTCAAACTACTAGCGGCTGCACTTCCAAACCGCCGCGGTTGCGCGGAACGCTGCAATGTCTGCTTACATGACGGCTTATGGGGCTTTTTTCTCCTTTATTGTGTTTTATACCAGTACACTGGCAGGCTGGCAGCAGTACTATAGGCTGCTCTTCAGCCGAGAGTAATTAAAAGACATATAAAAGTAAAGCAGTCAACAATCCGAAGATTGGTTTGAACACCACAGTGCTTTACTAGGCATGGTCCTGTTTGGAGGTGGTATGCCGTTGCCTTCCTCCGACCTTCGAACTGACTTACCCAGCCAGTTATAGGGGGACCTACAGTTTAACATGGGTTCCGAACCACGGTGCTACTCGCTATTTTTCACATGAGCATTACTGCCAGAGCTGAAAGAAGTGGAATGTGACAGATAAAAACCCAAGGACCTGGCGGGGATCGAACCCGCGACCTTTGGATTTGTAGTCTGGCACTCTACCACTGTGCAACCGAGGCGCACAAAAGACATATATGAGTTGAGAATTAAAATACATAACAGGTGCCACTCCCATGAACCACAGACATTGCCGAGGTGGGGTGGCTTGCGTGCCTCAACGATACAGATAGCCGTACCGTAGGTGCAACCACAGCGAAGGGGTATCTGTGGAGAGGCCAGACAAACGTGTGGTTCCTGAAGAGGGGCAGCAGCCTTTTCAGTAGTTACAGGGGCAACAGTCTGGATGATTGACTGAGCTGGCCTTGTAACATCAGCTAATGTGGCTTTGCCACACAGCTACTGCGAACGGCTGAAAGCAAGGGGAAACTACAGCCGTTGCTTTTCCCGAAGACATGCAGCTCTACTGTATGGAAATATGATGATGGCATCCTCTCGGGTAAAATATTCCGGAGGTAAAATAGTCCCCCATTCGGATCTCCGGGCGGGGACTACTCAGGAGGATGTGATCATCAGGAAAGACAATACTAGCATTCTACGGGTCGGAGCGTGGAATGTTAGATCCCTTAATCGAGTAGGAAAATTAGAAAATTTAAAAAGGGAAATGGATAGGTTGAAGCTAGATATAGTGGGGATTAGTGAAGTTCGGTGGCAGGATGAACAGGATTTCTGGTCAGGTGAGTACAGGATTATAAATACAAAATCAATTGGGGGTATCACAGGAGTAGGATTGATAATGAATAAGAAAATAGGAATGCGGGTAAGCTACTATGACCAGCACAGTGATCGCATTATCATTGTCAAGATAGATACGAAGCCAACACCGACAACAGTACTACAGGTTTATATGCCAACTAGCTCTGCCGATGATGAGGAAATCGAAGAAATATATGAGGAGCTAAAGGAAATTATTCAGACTATTAAGGGAGAGGAAAACTTAATTGTTATGGGAGACTGGAATTCGGTAGTAGGACAAGGAAGGGAAGGAAAGATAGTGGGTGAATATGGTCTGGGCAAAAGGAATGAAAGAGGAAGCCGCCTGGTAGAATTTTGCACGGAACATAATTTAGTTATAACAAACACCTGGTTCAAGAATCACAAAAGAAGGCTGTATACGTGGAAGAGACCAGGAGACACCGGAAGATACCAGATAGATTTTATAATGGTAAGACATAGATTTCGGAACCAGGTTCTACAGTGTAAGACATACCCAGGGGCAGATATAGACTCTGACCATAACTTGTTGGTTATGAACTGTAGGCTGAAACTAAAGAAACTACAAAAAGGTAGGAAAATAAGGAGATGGGACCTGGATAAATTGAAGGAACCTGAGGTTCTTAAGAATTTCAGAGGGAGCTTTAGGCAACAATTGACAAAAACAGGGGAAAATGAAACAGTAGAGGAGGAATGGGTAGCATTGAGAGATGAAATAGTGAAGGCAGCAGAGGACAAAATAGGTAGGAAGTCAAGACCAACAAAAAATCCTTGGATATCACAGAAGATACTAAATTTAATCGATGAAAGGAGAAAATATAAAAATGCAGTAAATGAAAATGGCAAAATGGAATACAGACGACTAAGAAATGAGATTGACAGGAAGTGCAAAATGGCTAAGCAGGAGTGGCTAGAAGGCAAATGCAAGGATGTAGACGAATGTATAAATAGGGGAAAAATAGATACAGCCTACAGGAAAATAAAAGAAACATTTGGAGATAAGAAAAACAGCTCTATGAATATCAAGGACATTGACGGAAAACCAGTTCTCAGCAAAGAAGGGAAAGCTGACAGGTGGAAAGAGTATATAGAGGGGCTCTACAAAGGAAATGAACTTAGAGACAATATTGTAGGAAGAGAAGAGGTTGTAGATGAAGATGAAAGAGGAGATACTGTACTGAGAGAAGAATTTGACAGAGCCCTGAAAGACCTAAGTCGGAACAAGGCCCCTGGAGTAGATGATATTCCCTCAGAGCTACTGAAGTCTCTGGGAGAACCAGCGAATGACAAAATTGTTTCACCTGGTGTGTAAGGTGTATGAGACAGGTGAAGTACCCTCAGACTTTAAGAAAAATGTTATAATCCCCATTCCAAAGAAAGCGGGTGCAGACAGGTGTGAAAACTACAGAACCATCAGTTTAATAAGTCATGGCTGCAAAATATTAACGCGAATTATATACAGAAGGATGGAAAAGCTGGTAGAAACCAATCTCGGGGAAGATCAGTTTGGGTTCAGGAGAAATGTAGGAACACGGGAGGCAATACTCACTTTACGGCTTATCCTAGAAGATAGATTAAGAAAAGGCAAACCTACATTTCTAGCTTTTGTGGATTTGGAGAAGGCTTTTGACAATGTTGATTGGAATAAACTCTTTCAAGTTCTGAAGCAAGCAGGAGTAAAATATAGGGAGTGTAAGGTTATTTACAACTTGTACAAAAACCAGACAGCGGTTGTCAGAGTTGAAGGGCATGAAAGGGATGCAGTGGTTGGGAAGGGAGTGAGACAGGGTTGTAGCCTTTCTCCAATGTTATTCAATTTGTACATTGAACAAGCTATAAAAGAAAGCAAGGAGAAATTTGGTGAAGGAATAAAAGTTCAGGGGGAAGAATTAAAAACATTGCGTTTTGCCGACGACATAGTAATTCTGTCAGATACAGCAAAGGACCTGGAAGAGCAATTGAACGGAATGGACAGTGTGCTGAAAGGTGCATATAAGATGATTATTAACAAGAGCAAAACTAGGGTAATGGAGTGCAGTGTAAGAAAATCAGGTGATGCTGAAGGAATTAGATTGGGAAACGAAACAATAAAGGAGGTAGATGAATTTTGTTACTTGGGCAGTAAAATAACAAATGATGCTCGCAGTACCGAGGATATAAAATGCAGAATGGCAATGGGTAGAAAAGCGTTCTTGAAAAAGAGAAATTTGTTAACATCGAATATTGATTTAAACCTAAGGAAGTCCTTTCTGAAGGCATTTGTATGGAGTGTTGCCTTGTATGGGAGTGAGACATGGACGATAAACAGTGCGGACAGGAAGAGGATTGAGGCTTTTGAAATATGGTGCTACAGAAGAATGCTGAAGATTAGGTGGGTGGATCGCGTAACTAATGAGGTGGTACTGAACAGAATTGGGGAGAAAAGGAATTTCTGGCATACCTTGACTAAAAGAAGGGATAGATTGGTAGGACACATTCTTAGACATCAAGGAATTGTGAACTTAGCGTTGGAGGGAAGTGTATGGGGTAAAAATCGCAGGGGAAGAGTTTGTTAAGCTTATAGGACTTAACTACCGGGTCATCAGTCCCTAAACTTACAAACTACTTATGAACTACTTACAAACTAGGACGGCACAAATATCCATGCCCGAGGGGGGATTCGAACCCCCGACCGTAGTGGCCGTGCTGACCGTGACTGGAGCGCCTCAGTCACCTCGGCCACCGCGGCCGGCGCAGGGGAAGACCAAGAGATGGATACAGTAAGCAGATTCAGACAGATGTAGGTTGTCGTTCTTATGTGGAGATAAAGAGGCTTGCTCAGGATAGGGTATTGTGGAGAGCTGCATCAAACCAGTCTCCGGACTGAAGACCACAACAACAACAACAACAGGAGATAAAACAACGGAGATACAATAACATAGACAAGGCGACAGTTTGGAGTACATTACAATAGACAGATGATTAAAACCACATTTAGTTAGTTAAAAATGATGAGCCATGGTGACCTAAAAAAAGAACCATGTAGGACGACAAGAACACAGGCCGGCGAGTACACGGAGACACTAATTAGAACACATGGTGCGACGCTTGTCTAATTGTGGTGGACGCAGTTAAAAAACATACACTTCACTGGAGCACAGCACACAAAACTTGGCGTAGCACTGTTAAAACTGTCGGTGCAGGACCCCGAGAAAGGGGGGGGGGGGCGGGAGGGAAGCGCGGGGGAGAGGAAAAACGGCGGGGAAGGAGGCGGTAGGGAGGAGCCGTAGGGACTCCAGGACAGGGAGGGGGTAGCCAAGCGGGGGAGGGGAAGGGAAAGGGAGAGAGGGGGCCCTACATCTACGGGTGGGGGGGGGGATCATAGCTGGTAAGACGGGTATATGTCAGGACGGAGGACGTCATCAGGGAGGGGGAGGCGGCGGAAATTACCCTGGGAGATGTCATGGAGGGTGTGGAGATGAAGGGAAGGGGGTATAACGCGGTAGAGGCGTGGCAGAGGCCCAGGGTTGGTAAGGATGGGGTGGACCAGGGGGTTGCGGGAGTCTATTTTACGGGTGGTATAGAGGATACGGATATGCTGGAGGTATTCAAGGAGGTGGCGAAACGGGATCAGGTCATACAGGATCCGCGTGGGGGAAGGGAGCCGGATGCGGTAGGCGAGGCAGAGGGCGCTTATGGGGCTGTTCCAAAGAGGTATATAAACAACTTAAGAGAGGCTACAGGCAAGCTACAGCGCATTAGGTGGCGCACTAAGCAACATTGGGCGCCATATTTGAGAACGTCAGTTTCAAGCAGCAGCCTGAGCAAACGCTTCTGTTTGTAATCTAAACTAACGTGTAAGCGCTATTATTAGTGGTAAATCAAGCCCAGTGTGTGTCCGGCGTGCAACTGCAGCAACCGCAGTGATAAAACTGTTGGAATATCATACATAAAGAAAGAGATATGTAATTATACAGGTCGTTGTGTATCAGCGTGTATTTGTCTGTAAACATTCATTATACTTAACTTTCGCATTTACCATGTTTCAAAATTATGTTTACTTCACGACCATCAAAAAGCTAGGCAGATGACGGATGTATTTAGTGTGTTTTAATGTAATGACACTTGAAACTTCCTGGCAGATTAAAATTGTGTGCCGGAACCGGGACTCGAACCTGGGACCTTTGCCTTTCGCAGGCAAGCGCTCTACCGACTGAGCTATCCCGACACGACTCACGACGTCGCCTCACAACTTTACTTCCGCCAGTACCTCGCCTCCTACTTTCCAAACTTCACAGAAGCTCTCCTGCGAAACATGCAAGACTAGCACTCCTGGAAGAAAGGATATGGTGGAGACATGGCTTAGCCACAGCCTAAGGGAGTTTCCAGATTTGTCCCCTCCCCCCTCCCTTAGGCTGTGGCTAAGCCATGTCTCCACCATATCCTTTCTTCCACGGGTGCTAGTCTTGCATGTTTCGCAGGAGAGCTTCTGTGTAGTTTGGAAAGTAGGAGGCGAGGTACTGGCGGAAGCAAAGTTGTGAGGCGGCGTTGTGAGTCGTGTCGGGATAGCTCAGTCGGTAGAGCGCTTGCGCGCGAAAGGCAAAGGTCCCAGGTTCGAGTCCCGGTACCGGCACACAATTTTAATCTGCCACGAAGTTTCATATCAGGGCACACTCCGCTGCAGAGTGAAAGTTTCATTCTGGTATTGACAGTTGTTTATACAGTATACAAAAGCGTATTAAGCATTGGGTAAGTAACTTAGGTATATGAACTGTAATTTAAACTATTCTTTATACAGATTTCCTTTGAAAAACAAGGAGTTGCTAACCCAATGGGTAACCAGTATGAGGCGTGATAAGTGGCAGCCTACAAAGTAAAGTTACACATGCTCTTGTCATTTTGAAGAAAAGTTATGGATGCTACCACCGATCGAAAGCGGCTACTTGTAAATGCCATTTCAACACTATTTTCGTTTCCTGAGCACCTACAGAAAGCAAAAGCTGTAAGGAGAGTACCAAGGAAACGTCAAATTGTGGAGAGCTTGATAAATACGTAATGTACTTCAAAGCATGAAACATCATTTGAACCACAGGCAGAATAAAGGTAATTAAAGGCCTTAAAAGAATTCGCCTGTATTTATAGGGAAGATATGTCGGCAAATACAAACGATAATTGACATTATAGTAACATCAAATCATGCAACAGTTCGACGATTGTAAACATTACACAGTAGTAAACGAGAAATTCTATTCGTAGTGGGAATTACTTTCCGAAATGCGTCGCCCAGAAATTAAGGAAAAATCAAGACTGGCAATGATTAATATAAAACTATAATTCAGCGTTAGCAGACGCCCAGTAACACCTGGCGTGACACTGACGTTCTCAAACATGGCGGCAACCTTTTCAATTGGCTTCACCTATGGTGGCGCTGTGGCCAGTATATGTTGTTTATATAGGTCTTTGGGCTGTTTTGTGCGCGCCATATGGAAGTGCGCCCTTTGTCTGGCCGCCAGGTGGGAACAGGGTCCTCAACGTCATTGCGGATCAACGCCTGCTGCGTGGTGGCACAGACAATCTGTGGTGGTGGTTCGAGTCCTCCCTGGGGCATGGGTGTGTGTGTGTTTGTCCTTATGTTAGTTTACCTAGGTTTAAGTAGTTTGTAAGCTACGGACTGATGACCACGCAGTTTGGTCCGATAGATTTACAAACATTTGGACATTTTTGAGCGTGCTGCGTGAGTGACGAGCGGAGCGTTCGGAAAATCACAGCGGTTGCTCCACCGCGGAGGAGTCGCAGTGGTTTGGCAATGCCATTTTTCTCATAAGGCAGCATGGGACCTATTTATAGGCGCGGCTACGGCGTCGGCCCCTCCGCTCTTCCGCTGTGGCGTCAAAATACCAGCGGTTGCACTTCCAAACCGCCGCGGTTGTCAGGGCCGCAGCGGCGTTTGCTTACACGGCGGCATGTGGGGGTGAGGAACCACGGTCTATAAGCACAGCCTAAGGCGCCCTGCCGTGGAGAGCGCGATTTTTCGCCGTCGGAGGTTCGAGTTCTCTCTCTCTCTCTCTCTCTCTCTCTCTCTCTCTCTCTCTGTGTGTGTGTGTGTGTGTGTGTGTGTGTGTGTGTTTTCTTCGTGACATAATTTAAGTATTTTGTAAGCCTAAAGCCGTTCTCACATGAGACGTATTGTGTTTTCCCAACTTGACGCAGTCCAGACGTGCTGCCTAGCTACAGCACACTCTGAAACGACCTGCTACATCCCATGGAGCGTGCTACTAATCGTGATTTGGGACCTCAGCGCTCTCCAGCGCCCTTTGCAGCGTTTACAAAGCCGGAAGTGCGTAAAATTACGCTATATCTCTGTTAGCGATCATCGAAACAAAGAAAAAAAGATTTGAAACTATAGCTTTTTTATGCTTACACATGGCATGTTATACTCTTCCAGTTTTTTTAATTTTTTTTAAGAAACGAGAAGACGGTACATTTATCTGACAGCAGATGAGAATGATAACAAAATATGATATGCGACCAAATCACTTTCGGCAAAAATGCATAAAACAAAATGTCAACGGTGAAATACGAGGTGCGTCCAGAAAGTAAGTTCCATTTGGTAATAAAATGAAATTGTACACAGATACAGAAGAAATTTTTATTGCACAAAATTCTACAACTCTTAAACTACTTTTCCACATAACTGCCGGATTTTGCAGGCATTTGTAATAGCGTGGCACCAGGTTTTGTATACCTTCTTTATAGAAATCTGCCGCCTGTGTCTTCAACCAGTTGGAAGAGGTTTCTTTCAGCTCGTCGTCATTGGTGAAGTGATGACCGCCAAGGAAAGACTTGAGATGTAAGAACAGATGAAAGTCGCTATGAGCGAGGTCAGGGTTGTACGGAGGATGGTCAAACACATTCCAGCCAAATCCCTGTAGGAGGTTTTTGTCACATTTGCAGTATGTGGTCGTGCGTTGTCGTGAAGCAAAACAACACCTTTTGACAGCAGTCCCCGGCGCTTATTCTGAATTGCACGGCGCAAATTCCGAAGTGCGCTCGGCCGTTCCGCCGCGGCCCTCCTTCACTGTACCTGCTTCTGTAACTACACTGTACTGAACTATAACAGAATTTAAACACCGTGGGGAGAACCGAGTGAAGTAGGGTACTGTCTTGTAATTTATTGATTCCTATGCCATAGCACGAAAAACTCAAATTCTCTCGTGGTCATTCGTCTTGTTTATAATAAATAACCTCGAATACCGGCTTTTATAATTGTATTAATTTATCAAATAAGTTCCATAAACTGTAGTGAAACCATATCGTTATAAATATCTGGGAGAGTGTAGATGGCCGCGGTGGAGTAGCCGAGTAGTGTAAGGCGCCTCGCTGCGGAGCGCGCGGTTGCTCGCCGTCGGAGGTTCGAGTCCTCCGTGGGGCGTGAGCGCGCGCGCGCGCGCGTGTGTGTGTGTGTGTTGTTCTTAGGTTAGTTTACCTTAGTTTAAGTAGTTTGTAAGCAGCGGACTGATGACCACGCATTTTGGTCCGACAGATTTACAAACATTTGAACATTTTTCAAAAAAATGTTCAAATGTTTGTAGAGCTTATGGGACTTAACTACGGCGTCATCAGTCCCTAAGCTTACAAACTACTTATGAACTAGGTAAGACTAAGGACGGCACAAATATCCATGCCCGAGGGGGGATTCGAACCCCCGACTGCAGTGGCCGTGCAGACCGTGACTGAAGTGCCTCAGTCCCCTCGGCCACCGCGGCCGGCTTGAACATTTTTGAGAGTGTAGATGTAAACCTGTTATTTACATCTCTTTTCCTCCACAGCTCGTGATGCTAACCACCATGCTAATTCCTTATCTTAAAAAGATATATAAACGAATATCGTATATTATACTTAAATTAGCAAGAAAGAACCCGAATCATTAAGGCAACAGGAAAGGAAAAAATAAAAATATTTGGTAAGTACGCACACGCGAACCGTGTCAGTTTGTAACCTCTACTCCACAGGCTGCTACGCTATCACTCCTTCGCTAATGCAGGTTTCAGGTATAATACACATTTAAAACAAGTTGTAATATGTTATATATCTATGACAAAGCATCACAAAGACGCTCCTTTGATACAATGACATACCATAGCAAAATAACGATATTCGTTCACGGTATACAAATTATATCACTGACACACGTTATATACGATGGCCTTTAAAGCTATGAAACTGTAGTTTCTGGTAATTTGTTGTAACAAGTCATATCTAAAATGACGCGTATTCAAAAGTTCCTTAATTACGCTACACGTTCCCATTGGCCACGTTCCACTCTATGCAGCAAAAGTCTCACATGCTATACCCTTCGTTTCACGCTACGCAGGGGCAGTGGAACGTGGAATTCCACACTGCGACGGTATCGTGAGTGAGCTACCGTGCAGACGCGTCCGCGATCGCTCCCGTTCAAAAACCTTTTTCGTGACGATAAACTTCGTATATGTCACTGTACACATGGCCACCACATCCTGGACATCAAGATTGACAAGTTCATGTGAAATGAATAATTTTCGTGTGAAAGACGTGAGTTACCGAGTGATTTGTGTAGTTGGTCACAGTATCCAAGCTGAAAGCAAGTGGATCTCTAATTAAAGTAAGTGAGAACTATCACTACTGCACTAAGAACCCATAGGGATATTCGCGTGGCGGATAAAAATCAAGACTAATACATCTCAGATAAGACTCGAGTTTTAAGACGTCTGTAGATAAACTGGGTCAGAAGCAGGACGCCATATGTTACGGATTAATTACGCGAAAAGAAGTGACAACAACACAAAAACCGCTTAGGGACCTCTTATATGATAGACTCAAACTGTCCCCACTGTGCGTTTAGATTTCCAATTGACTAAACGGGATAAACAGTGCCCTTCTGTTCGTACATTTCCTCCGCGAGGTTACGCGCATTCCGAAAAGTGGGTCATCAGACGCACGCTACAGCTGATTGTCATATGAGCCTAGTGAAGCAACAGTTTAACAACCGCCGGCCGCAGAGCGCAGCACCTCCCGGGCGCTGCCACCCTGCCATCTCTTGGCAATCTTGGAAACTACATAGTCAACAGCGAAGAGGACGCAGTCTACGGCGCACACTTCCGCGTCAGGCGGCATCTGGCGGGCAAAGCGGACGGACGGGTTACGCTCCGCCGTCACCCGGGAGCGCAGCAACAGCGACATAACACATCGGGCAGAAACAAAAAATGGGGCAAGCTACAGGGTGTCCAGAAAAGGACTCCCTGATTTCAAAATTAAATATCTCGAAAACAAAGATCGATAGAGGAATGCAGTAAACGGTATGTTTATTGTGATAGCTGTAAGAAGTTTATACAGCAGTTTGAAATAATAGTTACAAAAGCTGCTAACAGATGGTGCTTAATTGCCATACGTAATGCCTAGTATAAATAGTGATCCGAAGCCCAGAGCGATCAGTTCCACTATTGAAACGTGAAAGGAGGTTAGCGTACCGAAGGAAGAGAGAAAACCATGTACTCCATTGAACAACGTGTTTTTCTAGTGCTAGAGTACCACAGGTTAGAAGAAAGTCCTACGGCAACAAGGCGAAGTTTTGAAGCACGATTTAATGTTTCAAAAGGACCCGATGCGAAAACCATTCGTACGCTCTTCGCAAAATTTCAACGAACAGGCAGTGTAACTGATGATTTAGTGGGGCATGTTGGCCGCAAGCAAACCGCAGTTACGCCTGAAAATATCGCAACAGTTTCTGAAGTTATTCAGCAAAATCTAATGTCATCCGTTCGTAGAATTGCATCTGAGACTGGTTTGAAGCGTTCCAGCACGCAGAAAATACTGAGAAAGAGCCTACACATGTTTCCATTCAAAATTCAAATGCACCAGGCCATACCCGTACGAGCTGTGCAACAAAGGGTTGCCTTTGCCAATCAGATGCTCACAATGATTGATAGTGAAGGATCTGATGTTAGCTGCATCTGGTTTACAGATGAAGCACACTTCCACCTGAATGGATACGTGAATAAGCAGAACTGGCGATTTTGGGGTTTCGAAAAGCCATATTGGTGTGAAGCGAAACCCCTGTATTCTCCTAAAGTTATTGTGTGGGCTGCAGCAGTGCCGGATCTAGAGGGGGGGGGGGGGGGCAAAGGGGGCAGTTGCCCCGGGCGTCAAAATTTAGAGGGCGGCAAATTTTGACCAACCCTTTTTTTTTTTTTTTTTTTACAGAATGTATTTTTCTGGTATAATTTAATAAAATTAACTGACACAGAATTATTAAAAGTAAAATGACTGCAAGAAAACCGAAATCGTTTAATAAAATTAAAATTCCTGGTTGCTGACTTCAGTGTTGCCCTGTCACAGGTACTTCAGCTAATCAAACTTTAAAAATTTACTAGATATTAGCCAGACTGAGAGAGATGTTTGCGTTATTGCAAATGTCAAATGTTTGTTAAGCTTATGGGACTTAACTACGGGGTCATCAGTCCCTAAACTTACAAACTACGTATGAACTACTTACGAACTAGGACGGCACAAATATCCATGCCCGAGGGGGTATTCGAACCCCCGACCGTAGTGGCCGTGCTGACCGTGACTGGAGCGCCTCAGTCACCTCGGCCACCGCGGCCGGCTGCGTTATTGCATAAGTAAATGCAAAATGTTTAATAATTTGCATAGATTTCCTTTCTCAGATATATGAATATTAATATTTCATATCAAGGTAATATTTGTAGAACAGGTGAATTTGAATAATGTTCCAGTCCTTATAAAAAGAAAAGAAAAAAAAGTATTTCAGGTGCGCACACTACTTCTTTAAAGTCAAAAGCATTAAGGAGCTAGAGTCCTCTCTCGGTAGCAGTGGAATTGATAGACATCTACACAGGATACTCTGTAAATCACATTTAATTGCCTGACAGAGGGTTCATCGGACCACTTTTATACTATTTATCTCCAATTCCATTGTCGCGGGAAGAAAGAACATCTGACTGTTCGAGCTCTGAGTTCACGTATTTATTCAGATGATCTTTTCTACTTATGTACGTGGGAGGCAACAATATATTTTCGCATTCGGAGGAGAATGTTGACGATTGTAGTTTCGTAAGTAGCCCACGTCGCAGCGATAAACGCCATTAATCTAATGATTCCATCCCAGATCCTGTATCATTTCCGTGACGCTGTCTCCCCTGTATCACGACAATACAAAACAAGCTGCCCTTCTTTCGACTCGATGTCCTCCGACAAACCCACCTGATAAGTATCGCACACTGGGCAGCAAGACCAGATAAAACAGGTGGAATCTCACTGTATTATTGATGCTGTCCTTTTTCTATCCAAGCAAGGAAGTCCTTTTAGAGGAACAAAAGAAGATGGTGATTTTGGTGATCCACATAGCTGCAAATTTGTAAATACAATTGATCTCATATCATACTGTAGTGTCCCCCTTCGTCTGCGTATTGAACGCCACAAGAAAGGCCAGATTAGATATTTTTTCCAAAAATATACAAGATGAGTTCCTTAACTTGATTGCTGACAAAATAAAACAAGATATAATTAAAGATATTTTAGCTGCTAAATACTTTTCACTGAAGTTTGACTGCACTCCAGATATCAGCCGTAATGCGCAGATGACAAGTAATTCGATATGTCAAGTCGAATGACTCAGAGGTTGTGGAAAGTTTTACTGACTTTTTTTTTACAGCTATAGACAAAACAGGAGAAGGCCTTAGTCAAGAGATACTGCAAAAATTGGAACAAGATGGGTTGAACATTAAGGACTGCAGGGGGCAGTCTCATGACAATGGGGCAAACAGGGCTGGAAAGTACAAAGGGGCCCAGTCAAGAATACTTCAAAAAAATGAACTGGCCTATTTCGTAACATGTGCTGCTCACTCTTTAAATTTAGTAGGAGCACATGCAGCCGACATTCAGCAAGACTAGGTGATCTGCAAGAGTAGATGCGGTTGAAGCTGTTTACAAGCATTTTCATAAAGTTTTGAAGGCCCTGGAAGAAACTGAAACTTATAAATTGTCAACACCAGAAACAAAATCAGAGAAAATATCTATTTTAAAAAAATATGAGAAAACTCAAATTCATTACTTTAACTTCTTTCTGGTATGCAATATTAAAATAAATTCTTCATGTTAATCAGTTTCTGCCAAGTTAATACTTTACAGTTGATAAAGCTGTTCGAAACATTCAAGGACTTTTGGGCTTTCTCAAAACTTCCCGGGATTCTTGTACCTCTGAAGCTATTTCTGAGGCCGAAGAGCTAGCAGAAGATAATGAGGTATCAACGGTATTCTCCGAAAAAAGAATGCGAAGAAAGAAGAAAATGGCCGATGAGCTTTGTGAGGATTAAGTATCCAACATTCACAGAAAAAATAAGGAAAATTGACAGAGCTTAGTAGCAGGTTTACCGCACTTGAGAAAATTGGTGCAAAAATTAGTTTTCTGTGTGGTGTGCAAATTCGAGAAATGGAAGTGGAGGACTTGAAGGCCAAAGCAGCGGAACTGGCAGAAGATCTTAGCGAGGAAGAACTTGAAGTTGAAAGATTCAGACTACATGCGCTGGCAGTAGACAGAGCCTTGCAAGATTCCACTGCATCATCAATATTAAGTTTAATTTGTAAAAATAAATTGGTAGAGGGGTACCCCAACCTTACTACAGCGTTAAAATATATCTTACCATTCTAGTTTCTGTTTCGTCTGGAGAAAAAAGTTTCAGCAAGCTGAAACTAATTAAATACACTCGAGGAGCATGACTGCTTAATAAATCTGAGTATAATATCCATAGAGCACAAACGAGCTGCTTCTCTAAACTATGATGATATCAAAAACAGTTTTGCAGCAAAAAAAAAAAAAAAAAAAAAAAGCTCGAAAAGCGAAATTTTGAATTGATTTTTGTACGATGAGTAATCTTTTAATAGTTTTGTGTGTACTAAAATTGTTCTGTTTTCCTTTGATCTTAATTCAGTCAATAAAATAAGTTCATTTTGTGAGATTGTGACATTTATTTAGAAATATGTAACCCAATTAGCGTCAAAAAGTCGATTCTTACATGGGGTGGGAGGGGGGTGAAAGAAGGGGCGGCAAATTTAAGCTTGCCCCCCTTGGCAAATGTCCTAGATCTGGCCCTGGGCTGCAGTATGCAGCAGAGGCATTATTGGCACGTTTTTCATTCGAGAAACGGTCACTGGTGCACGTTACGTTGCAATTTTGGAACAATTTGTCGCCACACAGCAAGCGTTAGAGGATGGACCAGATACTGAATGGTTTATGCAAGATGAAGCCCGACCACATCGGACCGAACAAGTGTTTGGCTTTCTTGAGGAATACTTCGGGAATCGAGTCATTGCTTTGCAATATCCCAAATTTGCTGGTGCAGGCATGGATTGGCCTCCATATTCGCCGGATTTGACCCCCTGTGACTTTTTTTTTTGTGGGGCACAGTGAAAGACATGGTCTACCCGAAGCATCCCGCCACGCTGGACGAGCTTGAATCGGCGATTTCTGTGGCATGTGAATCCATTTCGGTTGAGACACCACGAAATGTGATGGCGAATTTCATTCTTCGTTTGCGCCACCTATGTAGTGCCAATGGTGAACATTTTGAAAACATTGTGATGTGATTGTTTGCAAAGAGTGTTTTAATACGATTATTTCATTTATGTATGCTGCTATGAGCTGTACAGCGTACAGCGCCATCTGTTAGCAGCTTTTGTAACTATTATTTCAAACTGCTGTATAAACTTCTTACAGCTTTCAAAATGAACATACCGTTTACTACATTCCTCTACCGATCTTTGTTTTCGAGATATTTAATTTTGAAATCAGGGAGCCCTTTTCTGGACACCCTGTAGAAACACCACAACAGAACAGCACCATAGATTCTGAAGACGAGTACACACCTATGACCCCCAGTCAAGAAATGGCAGTCGTTGAAGACATCATAAACCGTATGTCATCAGAGCTAAACTCAAAACACCAATCGACAGCAATTCTAGCATCTTTTAAACACAAAGTCTTTCCCCTGGCTTTTTAGCTAACCGCTGCCGAAGCAAAGATCGAACTGCTACAAAGCGAAAACGGACGATTGTGGAAAGAAATTCAAAAATCAAATGGTTCGACAAAAGACCTTGAAATCTCATACCTAAAAGACAAAAATACCAAACTAGAGCAGGGCAATGAACAAGTACAAAATGAAAATCAGGAACTACGCACACTAATCAAAGAACTCAGAACGAACCTCACTAGCCAGGCCGAGACACAGGAGCAAACACTAACTTACGCAGCGCTCTCACAACCTCCCCCAGGAAAAGAGACGAAAAACGTATAGAACAGGTCAAGACCAAAACAAGCAAACACCCTCTTTATCAATTCAACTAATAACCTAAAGCCTGCAGCAATATTAACCCCAAAAAATAAAACTTACATATCAAATCCATGAGAACAACACAAACTGCAGTCATTATAGAAATTGCGACCCAGGAAGACTATCGCAAAATCATGGCCAAAACAAAAAACAGAATCGTTAGTCTGTGAAGGGCAGAGAAAGAAAAAACCAGAATCACAGATGATGAATTCTTGGACTGCCTGTACGAGCAAAATTTGACCAACGAAATCTGTAATATTTATGGCTTAAAGCCATCATATTAAGATCGAAGTATTGCTTCAGTGCAGCCGGCTAGGACCAGTAGGCGACAGATGGTAAAATCTGGTGAGAACTAAGACAGGTTGTACCATGGGTCGGGTTCTGATGGGAAAGAGCACTGGCAAGTTTCCCCGAATTCTAGGGAACGCCGATTGGCTGTAGCACTGGCGGTCACGCGCCAAAACGCAATCATATTTTTATTAATATTTAATTAACTAAATAATTAAAGACGGACGATGCACGGCAGCCATGTTGCGCGCCAAATTGCGGAACGAAGGCAGCCTTGCATCGAGCCGCAACAGTTCAGTACACGCACTCGGAGGAGTAACATGTCGCATTCATAGGCGGTCATAAGAAATTGTTTAATCATCTTAGAGCAAGGGAAATGACTTTTATAAATACTTTCAGTTAAGACAATGTGTGTCAAGTGGGTGTTATTATGCAGTTTGCTGGTTTTCTGCTTAGTTTAAATAGATCTGCTGGCATTCCGAACTACCACAGTTTTATTCCGTAATTAGATCAGTTCCTGCCAATAGTTTAGCAATTTCAGCCTCAATCAAGAACTCCGACCTGCGAGCTATCATCTGCGTGGGGACATTTACAGAAGATGTCAGGATGGTGAACTTTTAAAGTTTCTACTCTTCACTCAGTGCAATGGGGAGTTACTACAACCCTCGCGTACACTGTCATTGCGGTACAAAACATGGAGGAGGAAAGGAAATGATATAGAACCGGTTAGCACAATCTTCCTGTAGTCTTTTTCCGTTGCACATGGCATACCTTGCGGGGAAAGTACACTTTCAGTATGTACATTGAATAAGTGAGGTCTGAAATTTGCGGGAACTGTGAACAGTGAATGAATGAAAAAGTGACCGTCCTACGCAGATTTTTCGGCGTTGCGTGTGAAGTATGTGCATAGTAAAGAATCTCAGAGAAAGTGATATCAAAAGAGGCAAAGTGTTAACAGTGAGTGTGCAGCGCATGGGATTACGTCACATCTGTACGAGAACAGCGCAGTCTGGTGTATCCAGACGGCGCAACTGACAGCAGCCACGCGCACCGCGGCACGGAGCGGATATATGGGGCAGCGTTCGGCGGAGCAGTTACGACTGTCGGGTAGGGATGGCGGTTATTGCTGAAACAACCTGTTTTCGGTTATACCGGTTCTTTTCATCTCCAGTTTAACCGCACTGTAAAAACTGCTCAAGACAACCGGTTTTTAAACAACCGGTTTTCGGTTTTTTATTGCTGTTATTTCCAGTAGAGTTCGACCGAAACATAATTTGCGGCCGAAACAGAAACCGTAACCGAATTTTCGGTTCTTCCAGTTTCGGCCGAAACCGAAACTTATGAAATTTAGTTAAAATTTACGTTATACGACAAATCACTGATCTTTCCCTATTTTGCAAGATCCCCTCCCAATACTACGCCTTCTCGAGTGTGTGTAAGCCTAGCCAGGAGTCAGTAGAAGACGAAATACGAAGCATACTGAGTTACTGGCCTCGTATTTCCATCCGGCAGTTGCGAATATTGAGCCAACCACTCCGTAAGGTGGACTTGTGAGCCAGCGCATACGAATATGTCGTTATATAAGTTACAGTCAGTAAATGAACTTCAATCAGTGCTGCAGAACTATTTCGAAAAATAAAGTCACTGTTCCGACTAAAAGTATGATTGCTGTCAATGTAAATTTACGCAAATTGAACAGGAAAACTGTGTACCACATGATCAAAGAATGTTCAAATGGGTGTGAGTTCTTATGAGACCTAACTGCTTAGGTCATCGGTCCCTAGACTTACAAACTACTTAATCTATCTTAAACTAAATTACGCTAAGGACAACATGTACACCCATGACCGAGGGAGGACTCGAACTTCTGACTGGAGCAGCCGCGCAGTCCGTGACATGGAGCCGCAGACCGCACGGCTACTTCACGAGACATCATATGATCATTGATACCTAAACCCATATCGGTTATTAAAAAAGCCCCTCGCTTTCAAGAAATCACATTAATTAAACTTGTTAGCATAACAATATGATAATACATTTAAAGTTATTATTCCAAGCTATAGTACATCAGTTACATAATAGGTATATGAATCAAATTTACCTTCTCTTCCAAGGAACATTTTGGATGCTTTCTCCTTAAATGACACTGCATGTTTGTAGTACCTCCACCCGTTTTCAGCTTTTTAAAACAAATGGGGCATTGTACCTCACTGCTACCATACTTCGCGAAGTACTTCCACACTCGGGATGGTGCCATTTAAGACAGAACCGATGTCTGGCGACGGCAGCAAGGAACTGCCGCATGACCAGACGGGGGCAAGTCTCTAACACTGCCGGTGCACGCGCGTCGTCTAACAGGCTACGCCACACGGCAACAGCTGCATCGATGCCTCAGTAGCTGCACCAGTCCTTAAGTTCTTATGCCACACGTTTGTTGCGCGTTTCTGACTGCCGGGATTGTTCTTAAATTATCACTGATCGCTTTTCTTAGTTTCAGTGATGACCTAATATTTCACAGTGGTGGAATAGACCTAAATATTAGTGTCTACTAGTTTTAATTTTTTAAATTATTAACAAAAAACACATTTTGAACCACTACTACAGGAAGTAGTCGTACCGGTTTTTACCCGGTTCTTGGCAATAACTAAAAAAAAAAAAAACGGTTACAACCGACACCAAATAAATACCGAAAAAAACCGGTTATTCAAAACTAAAATACCGGTATCGGTTCTAACCGGTCGGTGTTTCCCATCCCTACTGTCGGGCCACCAGTAGCCTAAAGCATCAGCTGGCTACCTAACAACGAGACGACGGTGTCTACAAGGAGCGGGTGAATAGCAGCAGCAGCAGGCAGAAGTCAGCGAACGCCCAAATCAACAAACAGCAGTGGCCACGGAGCGGCGTTCTCAAGCAGTTAGGAGAGCGACGCGTAGCTGACATCGAAAGCAACAGGGAGTACAACAGCGGTACAACGATCTACAGCAACGCTCACGAGAAACGCCGGCTGCACACACGCAACGGAAGAAAAGTTAGAGTGAGTGTTGTACTTACAGGTTTAGTAAAATTATCAAATACAATATCTAAATCATTCTGTAAAAACTAAGTGATTAAGAGTAGTAGCAAAATCAGTAAAATGGCTAGCGAAAATAAAAGCAAATACTTGTTAAGAAGTAGAGAGCGAGCGGGTGCTCACAACGTGGGCAATGATCCTATGGATCAGTCACAACAGCTGGACACAGAAAGTGGCAGCATATATCTTGCTCGTCAACCAAATATTGTAGATAATAACACAGAAAACTTTGTAGGTGAAAATATAGATTCTAACTTTGTGGATGATTCTAACAATGTAGAAAACACGTCTAGTCAAAACATAGAGCCGATTAATATCTCAGGCATCGATTTGGTTTAGAGCTAATGGCTTCTGTTTAAATGAAGGTAAAACACAACAAATATTTTTACATTTTGTAATTTACCAGATACAGACAACCAAGGTAGTATTAAGTTTTTAGGCTTAGACATAGATAGTAAACTCTCTTGGGAATCACACATAAAATACATACTTTCTAGAGTAATTTTTTTGCTGAGGAAATTAAAGAGCTGTGTTCCAAATACATATGTTAGATCAGCATACTTTGCATTTTTTCAGAGCATCATCTCTTATGGAATTATATTTTTGGGGAATAGCAGCCATGCCCACTATATTCTTATGCTACAAAAAAGAGTGGTGAGTTATCACAGGCTCAGGCAAATGGGAACATGCAAAACCACTATCCATAAAATTAGGTTGTCTTACAGTTGTTAATATATATATTAATTTACATAAAAAATAATTATCCAGCCAGATCTTAAAATAAGACATTCATTCTTATAATACAAGAAACTGCAAGAAAATAAATGTCCCATTCTGTAGCTTGTCTAAATTATTAGATAGTTATAATATGCTAGGCCTGAAAATGTTCAACAAGTTACCTGCAGAAATAAGTAATTTACCTTTACAGTTATTTAAATGCAGGTTGTATAACAGACTAGTGACTAATCCCTTGTATTCTGTTACTGAATTTTTTTAATGTGACTCTATTTGAAATTTCAGTTAACTTACGTACTTATGTATTATTATTAATATTGACTTTGCCTATTGCTTGCAAAAGTTCAATGACAATAAAATTCATATTATTATGTAAACAACATAGCAAATGTCGCTCATAACGACATTGAAGTGGAGGATCTAAATGCGAACGTCAGTGAAAATGAATCTGACATTGGCATTTCAGATAAGCAGACAAAAGTTGTAAGTAGGGCAAGTCATAGCGCAGCTTCGGCAGACACTTTGTCAGTAGAAAATAACGGGGAGAAAGAATTAGTAAAGGAGGAAACTTTAACAGTGTTGTTCCAATATATTAGTAAATTAGGAACAGAATTAAAATGAAACACAGTTCGAAGCCCTCACAAACAAGACGAAAACATAAAAAGATTAGAAAATAAATTAGAAGGCGGTCTAAAAGACTACTAATGATAATAAAATATTATCTACATGTAAAGGCAATATAAATACGCTTCAGAGTAGATTGTGCGAAGATGAGCAAAGCGTGACAGAAGTACCTGAAACGTGCAATGTTGCTAAAGATTTAAGTTCCACAGAAAGTGTATTGACGCAAAAGTTTGAAACATGTGTAGCACAAGAAAGAAGGGAGGGGATAGTCAATGTAAGTGATGCTGTAAATCACGCAAATACTTATAAATCTAACCATTTTTCAAACCAAGGCAATATACACCCAGTTGCTTTTCTTCGGCAGTCAAGGGACACTACACATGTACAGTTCACAAAGCAACAAAGGAAAACTAGTGGATCTTATAACAGAAAACATTCCAGTAAAATGAATTTTGGCACCTGGAATGAAGTATCATTACACAAGATGGTAGTTGACAGTATACTAAACAAAGTCAATCCAGTGGAAATGAATCAAACAAAAGCAAAGGCACATATTCAGAAGGGCAAGGATGTCAAGATATTGATAAACATTGACTTGACAGCCTGCTTCTGAAAAGTTCATTTAGTAAAAATTGTCATGAATATTTTTCATTCGTCTGAGGGACGAAATTATCAATTCAGTTTCTCTGAAAGAGGAAAAATCAAAGGAATGCACACAACAGTGGACATCATAAAACATTATGTAAGAAAGAAAATACCTCAGGGGGCGATAACATTCTTTACATCGCTAGGTAGCTGACGCCTACCAGGAACCCGAGTTAACTAACAGCTTACTTCCTTTTTTCACGCTGTTAGTTCTTCCAACTTCATCTTTCAGAACTATTATCTATCGTCTTTCAATTTCTTATCTATCGCACATAACTCAGGGGGCGATAAAATTCTTCACATCGCTAGGTAGCTGACGCCTATCAGGAACCTCAGTTAACTAGCAGCTTACTTCCTTTCTTTTCATGCTGTTAGTTCTTCCATCTTCATCATAGGAGTATTATCTATCGTCTTTAAATTTCTTATCTATCACACGAACTGGACAACGAAACAAACAGTACCGACAGTGACATAAAATCCAAAAGATAAAGATCAACCAAAAGTAGTAGTTCACTGAAAAATAAACACAGGCTCAAGCTTAAAACAAAGTATACAAGTATAACACCGATACATAGCTTAACAGCCAGTACAGAAAAACAACAACGAACAGACACCAGGTAAAAACTTAAGCAAAAAATTGTATTTGAAACTTTATCTATAATTTATGATATATTAAGACTAATATGTAAGCAGTGACGCTGAAGAAGAGGAAGTTTCCGAACAAGGTAAGTGGATAAGCATGTGAAGTATGGTTTTAGTAATTGTGGAGGTAGATGGTCTGCTCTTTGTGTGAGATGTTAAGGAACAAGGGATCATTAGGTGCAACGGAATATGAGAAAATATAAAACCACAGTAATTCGGCAAATTTATGTAAGAAAGGTAGTAGTAACGGTAGTATAAGGAGGTATTTTAGGCGACAATAAGTCGATCAATTATGTGACAAATACGCCTCAGAAAATTATACCAGACAATACAAATCTCCTTCCACAATCAACAGAAACTTTAGAAGAGCTATCTTTTGGCGTAGACAAATGGATCTGTTACCCAATGACTTCACTGACGACGATCATATCCCATCACTAACACAAAACACACACTCATCGAGACCTGCATTAATACCAATCGATATATTGACGAAATGCTGCTAGAAGGCACGATCCACCATATTGTAGCAAAAGAAATTAAAAAGCAAATAGCCTATTGGCTGCATTTTAATCAGCACTAGTACAACGAGTGGAGGAATTGGAGGATAAACTCACGAATCTCGAACTAGAAAGTCAAAGAGAGATCACCATGCCAACCCTGTTAAACAATAGCACACAACAAACCAGGACGTACGACACTACATAATGTAAATCTTACATTAAACCTGTAAATTTTGTCTCTGGAGGAATTCTATATGCCACCAGCACCATCTCACGAAACAATGAAGAGAAAATGAAAAAAACTAATCATACCAAACCCTACCCAAAATGATGACTCCGTCGACGAAACATGTGGAACATGCTCATATTATCACATACAGTCTGATCATGATGAACACCCTATATTTTTACCAAAACCAAACTAAGGAATGTTAGTGTAGAGTATCGCAAATGACACCCATAAAGCCGTAAATAAAAATAAAGCAAAATCTAATACGAAGCGCGTCCAGAAAGTAAGTTCCGTTTGGTAATAAAATGAAATTGTACACAGATACAGAAGAAATTTTTATTGCACAAAATTCTGCAACTCTTAAACTACTTTTCCACATAACTGCCGAAATTTTGCAGGCATTTGTCATAGCGTGGCACCAGGTTTTGTATACCTTCTTCATAGAAATCTGCCGCCTGTGTCTTCAACCAGTTGGAAACAGTGAAATTTGGGGGAAGTCCATAGCGAGAGCACTAATTGTAAACCTACGGTTTTCCTGGATCTTGTCATCAATCGCGTGAACCAGTTCTTCTGTAACCAAAGGTGGACGCCCACTTCGTTCTTCATCGTGCACATCACTACGCCCGCCATTGAACTGTCGGACCCATCTTCTGACCATCGAATCACTCATCACATTTGGTCCGTAAACATCGCAAATTTGCCGATAAATTTCCCTTGGTTTCACTTTCTTCGCATTCAGAAACAGAATCACCGACCTGATTTCACAGGCGGCGGGATTTTCAATCAACGCCGACATTTCAAACAAGCACAACAAAGCGTACGTAACTGACAGCGATCTCCAAATGGTGCACGTTCTTCTCCTTGATACACATCGTCTACAGCTCATGTGCGGAACTGCAATCACAGCACTGCAGCGGAGATAAATTGAAACGGAACTTACTCTCTGGACGCGCCTCGTACTAACACCTCGACTAACCACAACATCAACAACGACATCTCTACCAGCTGCAGCAATGCAGAAACCAGGAACAGCCAATCTCAAGAGAGCGGGATAGAGAATCCAGACACAAAAATATACAAACAAGGGTAAAATGTTAAAACTAAGTAGATTAGAAAGAAGAGACATTTTCCAAGCAGCACAACGGATGTTAATTAGACAGCTGCATCCTTGGGGCAGGTCGGTATGCTTTCCCACAACAGAACAAACTGACCGGGTAACTCTTAGCTCAGAAAATATTCCAACTGAACCCAACGAACTACTAAACTTGGTTCAGCAAGTAGCAACACGCAGACCACTGCATTTCGATCTAGAACAATCATAAAAAGACCATGTTAAAGCACAAGGGAGAATATAATTCGACTATAGCCACAATTGCAGTAAATGCTTCGTTTTTGTTAAACATCCTTAAATAGGATGCAGATTCTCCAACTAAATACAATGCACTGCAATTTAGTCAGCGAAGAACTCCCCAAAGTCATTCTAGAACAGAAACCTGATATAATTTGCTTACAAGAACCCTATTCAAAAAGTGGAAAGCTGCCGGGTCTACCCAGGGATACAGTTGTCATAATAGGAAGTACTGACTGCAAAAGCAGTTATTATAATTTTAAATGAAAATGTTAATGTAATCAAAATCTCTGAATTTTGTAATCAACATCTTGTATCTGTAGAGATGTCATACAGGGGAGACACGTGGGTGATTGCCTCCCTCTACGCGCATTACAGTCACATAATGGAACCCTATGCCAACTACTTCAAAGACTTAACGAACTATGCAGCTAGGAAAAAACTACTAATCTGTGCAGACATAAATGCCAGGTCCACTCTGTGGAACTCTGACAGGATCTGTGACAGAGGACGTTACATTAATGACATCTTACCTACAAGTAGCAAACATTGAAGGCCACATACCGATCCACATTGGACGTGTAACAGTAACACTGACGTCACAGTCGCTAACAAATCAGCCATTAACTGGATACCTCACTGGACCGTACATGATACATTAAGTGACCACAACGTAAATACCTTCAAACTACACAAGCAACAATATAATACTAACACGAATGTTAACAGAAGACTTCTTTTCCATAAAGCAGACTGGAATAAATTGAGATCAACTATTGACAGGTACAACATTAACAACATACAAGGTAGTGTTGATTACAGAGCTCACTCACATGCTAACGGACATCATTAGTAGAGCCCAAAAATGGCAACACCAACGGCCAACGACTCCAACCGCACCAAATACCTTAAAACGACGAATTGACAAGACTGAAACAAAACGTAAGACGTAAAAGAAAGCTGTACCAGCGAACAAGAATCGAGCGAGACAAACAAATCCGACTAGCGGCATATAGGCACGCCAAAGACGTCTACAAACAAAACTAGAAGACACCAGACAGAGACATTGGGGCATATTTGTCGCTGCTCACACAGAACACAACATATGAGGTGAGCCTTACAAGGTAACAAAAGATAAAATCAAAACCCCACTGGTTCTTGGCACTTTACGCAAAGACAATGGTCACATGACCTTATGACGGAGGCAAACAGCAGATTTTTTTCTGAACAAACTGCTTCCAGACGACGACACACATCTGCATGGCCACTACGGTCGGGGGTGCGAATCCCCCCTCGGGCATGGATATTTGTGCCGTCCTTAGGATTAGTTAGTTTGTAAGTTTAGGGACTGATGACCCCGTAGTGAAGTCCCATAAGCTGTACAAACATTTGAACATTTTGACGACACACAAACAGCTCAGGGATTAAATGAATGCACCACACACCACAGATACCATAACAAGTCACTATGTTCAAGAGGAAGTCGCGAAGGCCTTAATAGATTTGAAAAACAAAAACGCGCCTGGTCCAGACGGGATAAATAATGAAACACTTAAACAAATTGTAGCACAAATTACGCCATTCCTAACGACATTTCTCAATGACGCCCTACGGCTGCCTCTGTTGTGGAAAACCTCCAAGGCTGTCATTAGTCGGCCGCGGTGGCCGAGGGGACTGAGGCGCGCCAGTCACGTTCTGCACGGCCACTACGGTCGGGGGTTCGAATCCCCCCTCGGGCATGGGTATTTGTGCCGTCCTTAGTATTAGCTAGTTTGTAAGTTTAGGGACTGATGACCCCATAGTTAAGTCCCATAAGCTATACAAACATTTGAACATTTTTGTGATCATTAAAGAAGGAGCTGACCGGGACCCAACGGCTCCCAAAACTTACAGGCCGATATGCTTAATAATCACACTCGCCAAGATACAAGAGAAATTGCTCTGTAAACGATTACAGGAACTCAGGTCCCTGCACGGCCTAAATGAAAATCAATACGTATTCAGACCTGGGAAAAGCATAGATGACGCTACTAACAGGGCACTGGAAATCGTAAACAACTCTGATAATAATAATAACTCCAGTGCCAGCTGTCAC